>OY754339.1:4883940-14883940 GCA_963573305.1 Pyrrhosoma nymphula
GAGCTACATGATAACCCTCAATAACCCAAGCCCCAGTGCACCTCAGGCTCTAACATCTGGACCTGTATGCAAGCTTATTTTTCTTCCTACTGTGGCATTTTTACGCATCCCGTGGCCTTTTCCCTTTTTTTACCACATTTGGACATGTTTCCTCTTGGTGGACTGTTTATCCTGTAGACTTAGCTCAAGGACTTTAGCGCCCATGTCAGACATTCCTCAGGCAATGATACTGCACCAAAGTTGCCAAAAATGCCCACGACTCAGAGTCTATTCCTTGCCAGCGACTACTTCTTGCCAGAGACTTTGGCTGAGACCTTTCTCTTGCCAGGTCAAGTATTTTTTTTATAGCTGTCAGCCTCAGGAGTATCTGAGCATCATGTAACTGCCGACAACAGCAAAGAGGCTATGACCCCGTATTCCATGGAAGGAGACAGAAACCAGTTCCTGGTGCTCCAATAGAAGGTTTCCACCCCATCCATGTATCCATCCCACTATGTATTTCCTCCACTCCAAGGCTGTCAATTGCCCTAGAGCTCACCCATTCCACATCCACCGATTCACCCTGACAGTGCTCTCAGCTTGGGGCGAGACGGCAAGGAGTACACATCGCTTCCAGCACACAGACAATTTTTACTTAGAGAGCCTGACCTACCGCATTTGCACAATTTTGTCATTGATTCTGGAGTGGAAATTAGAAAAGGGTTGTCTGGACCTTGAATCATTGGTTTGTAATATGGTTGGTTTCGTGAAATATACCTACTTACGTTAACTGTTCATCAAAAATACTTGCTTCGTGTTGATTTCATTTTGATCAGCTTGTACGGAGTTTGTTTCTAGGTGGGCGTTTTCGATGAGAAAATAATTTCCCTCTCTTGGTAATGCTTAACTACAATCTACCTTGATCAGTCATTCTTATTTGAAAGTCCAGTGACCTTGAGCATGATAGAAGAACTTTTTGATGATTAGCATGAGATCTTTTGTAATACCGAAAACTCCAGGGTTTCTAGACAAAAAATATCACTAAAACCATCTGCTTTTAACTTACATGATTTACAAAATAAACCCATGTTGAGAAAACCACCTTTGTTATTTCCGCAAAACTTTATTCCGCTGGCACGACATGCGTTTCAACACACTGTGGAATACTCATGCCATAATTTCCACGAGGTGAGGCCTGATATCATCAGTTTTAAAATAAATCCTTTGAAAACCAATTAGAATAACATGATGAAATGGGAACAGTTTGATGTGCTGTGGAGGGCCCTCAGTAAATTTAAAGGATGAGTACCTATATTCATTGAAATATGTTAATGCAACCAGGACAATAAATCTCTGCATAGTTCTCTATAACATGGATGATGCCAGATGATAATCTAGAGCATTTGGGTGAATTTCAACTCGTTTTTTAAACACCAAATCTATATAACTTTACAATTAAAACTCAATCACAGTGACAAATAATTTTTTCATAGTGAATTTCGCTCATAGGCATTTAGGTACCTCCTCAGTGGGTGATGAAACTAGTGTCATACAACGCTGAACTCTGCTTGTATGGCGGCATACTTATATAATGATCAATGAAATCAAAGATTGACTCCAATAAAATATATTGAAGTCAGATATATTATCAGAAAGGATAAAATGCAGGCCCTTGTATAGTGTCATCCAGGAAGTCTCATAGCTAAAAGATCAAAATTACAGTTAACACTGATTTTTTCTTGTATCCGTTTCCTTTATTTTAGAAGTACATTATACCAATGCATTAGTAAAATTAAATGTCTTTCAACACAACAAAAAATTACGCCTATATACCTACATGAATGAGTGCATCACTAAACATTAAATCCATCTGGGCTGAAACTTTCCCTAGTGTGTTACATGGACATTAATTTTTATGAGAGTTGTGTTATAACAGTGTCCCTTACTGGAAGAGTGAAAGTGAAAAATTATATTTCTAACTGTTCTTTGAGTTCATGGATTTTGATTTTCATAATCAACTGTTCTAAAAATGCACTAAATATACAATTATCCCCAATTAAGGTTAGCATATATCATCTAAAACCTGATCACTCTGTCATTGATAGCCACTTAAAATAATGGAGGCCTGGTTATTCTGGTCACTCAATACATTACTCATGTAGAAAAATTTATAGTTCACTATGTTTCACATGTGTGTTTAAAAATTATAAAAAAACAAAATCAATTTAATTTTTATTTAAAATAGAGTAATTAAATATTGCAAAAATATATTTTTGATGTTCAACTGGCAACATAAAATACAAAATCTATTATAATGTTTTCCAAACTCTTTGGCATTGCAGCAATAGGTATGTGAAAAAGCATGAGAATGACTAGTTTATTATGTGAAGATTTGGTTTGCAATTCACTCATCGTGCAACTAAAAATTAAGTGCTCACAATTTAATAGACAGGTACCTTATAAAGTTATGAAATGGTAATAAGCAGTGGATAATTGATTGAGTGCACTGCCTAGCTCCAAGCATGCATCTCATTCCGTACAAATCAATCAGTGAAGGATTTTTCAATGCAGGCTATAAAACCATGAGAGCTTCTTGATTAGGTGCAGGCTAATAAGCTTAAGTGACTAAAACATTCAAAGTCATTCTGACACAGGCGACAATGGAAAGAGTCATCCTTCTAAACATTAGTTACTTATTTTAATTATTGGCTAGGTGCTACAATAGAAAAAAAAATAATAGATCAATTATTATTCCACACTAATGAAGGATAAAAATTAATATTAATAACTGTTTCTCAACGTGTAGAAACTAATTAAAAAGATTTGCAGAGAAACTTTAGGAGTCCCCAACTAGTCGTAATTCCCAGACAGCTTCCTTATGATTTCTCTGCAGAGAATTTGTTCACAGAAATGAAATTCTAAGAGAAAAATTTCAAGCAACAAAACAGATAAACATTAGATAGTCTTTTCCAAGAATGTACCTATCATCACTTATTTTTTCAACTGAGTTATTTCAGCGGCAATGGTGACTTTGATTAATAATATTTTGTCCTTCTTTTGCCTAGATCAGTGATGTATTCCTTCGACAAGCACATACATTGAAAGTGAGCATGAGCAATTAGAACAGATATCATAAAGTTCAAAACTTCCATATTTTTGGATGTTTGAGGGTAACATAATACCAAGTCATGCTAAGCTAAACAAGAAAATCAAGTCTGCACACAGCAACATTAAAATGGCTCTCTCACAGTGCACCTTAGAGAACTTAAACTTCCTCCAATGGCATTGAATAAAAAAAAGCATAAATAAGGATGACCGAAGCTTGGTGGTTCCTGACCAGATGTACAAGAAACCTATTTCAGGAAATGGCAACATCAACAGATTTCAAAAATAGTGACTATCCACAATAACACCCCCAGCAACACAAAATCAATATTTGTTTAACTTTGAAAAAAAATCATTTTATTCTAGAGTATAATTCACTGGAATTTAGAGCAAATGCATGATGTATGTACACACATTAGGCATTCTATATTTATGTCACCAATTTTTCATTGAAAATTTCATAATCATATCTGCAGAAGTATCATAGTTTACTACTGCTGATAACATCCTCAAATGTCAACAGCTCATACTCCCAACTTGTAAGCAGTGGTTAATTTAACTGTAGGCAAATTAATATATTTTGGAAGAAATGGGAGTACACAGGGTGTAAAAAAATAAGTTGGATACCTGTACCATTGCATCGATCATGAAAATCTCAGGCAAATTTTCATTAGAAATTTTTGCAACATTAAGGAGGGAAAGGGAAGCTCATTGCCTCTGGGAAAAACCCCCTCAATCAGCCAATTAATTCTGCTTTCATTTTTACTCAAATACTGAAGGAAAGGCTGCATTTAGCACTTAATAATTTGCATTTGAGAGGAAAATATTCAGCTTTAAATACACTATCACCGCAGAAAACTGAATGGAAAAATAAAATTGTGAACACTAATTCATAAAACATTAATGTATCTTGAACCCTTTCACTGCCTGATTTATCAGCCTTGGTGAATGTTGGGAAACTCCCAATGGCTTATTTATTTAAACTAACATACATCAGCTGGCATTTTTATACATTTTTTGTACAGATATTCAATTTTGAATTTTTTTCAAAACTCAAAAAACATTAATTACAGAGTCAGAACTCCAAAAACATTAATTGCATAATATAACTAGTATTAGCATTGCTCACCATATTTGGTGATTTACTTATTAACTTTAGATTCATCCAGCAGACAGCTATTCACAGACTCATTAGGAGAAGCTCAACAGCACTTTACACATTAATAATTATTAAGTTTTAGCTATTCTTTTTCACTCTGGAGTTTAACAATATTTCTTATATGTCTAAAAGACATGCTTTGTGCATATCTATGCACATAACATATTTTTAATGCACATATATAAACCATTTTTTGCCAAATTTCCCAGGTTCTTGGGATATTTCCTCGGTGAAGGTTGGTTAAAATCCACATTTTATTTTTTTCTCATGTACTACACACCCATGAGTATAAGAGAAAAAATAGCCTGTTACTTGAAGTCCTTTTGGATTTATTTATTGCCCAAAGTTACATTTTAAAAAACATTTTGAGCTTTGACTTGGAGCAGTTGAAGAAACATTTAAACTTGCACAAAGTCGACGTTAAAGATCAATAGTATCAAGTATAGTATTTTACCTTTCCAATGATACCGTTATATATATTTGTGCTAATTAAAATGAGTTTGCTGGAGCTTGTAAAAATAGGGTTAATAATTTTAGATTTGTGCTAATTAAAATAAGTTTGCTGGAGCTTGTAAAAATAGGGCTTAAAATGATGTTTTTTGAGCATCCAAGTGATGTACGTTTGCCTATAACTCAGGGGCAACATTTTTTCCTGTGACTTTAGTCAACGGATTATGGGTCACAAGGGAAGGTACTGCCCATGCGCCAAATTTCATTGAAATCTGAGATGGTAAGGCATCATTTTTTGAAAAATTGGTCAATTTAAAATGGCATGACCTTAGAATCATTTTTACAGAAGAAATAACTCTACCAACATGTGCATCTTTTATTTTTTAAGCTTTCCATAACTATGGTTCGAATGCAGTAGACACTTTGAAAGGTCAGTGAATATCATAGGAATCTTCATATGCATTCTATTTCCCCCATAGTTATTGCAATATTTTGTAACACCATGTTGTATATTCCTTTTTGCCATACCTATTATGAAAATTTAATGTTATTTTTCAAAATAATATTTTCATTGCCTTCAACATACAATAGAACCATTTAATTCATAGTTCAGTTTCCAAAAGTACACTTTATCACTGAAAAATTAACCTTCGCATGAATTATGAATAAATGATTTTTTTATTTAAAAATTTTCCATTCACATTTTTTTAAATTATACATAAATATGTTGAAGTTTTTTAAATTCTCATTACCTTCAAAATGGAATTGAATCATTTTTTATGGTTCAGTTTTCAAAAGAATAGTTTGTCTTAGAAAAGATTTATCATTGTACGACTAAATTAATTTCTTTTTTATTTAAATTTAATCCTATCACATTAGAAATACACATAAATGCCTGTGGCAGTCCCAGCACACTCTACCTTGGATTTTATGGCAGCAAAAGGGTTATTCCTTTTTTTATTTACTTAGCGTAAACATTTATGAGAGTGAACATGGATAGGCACTTATAATATAGCTCTAGAACTACCTCAAGAAGCAACTTTTGACTCACCTGATCACTACCTGTTCCATTTGAATCGGAAGAATTCCTTCTCGGAGGAGGTTTGGGGACTGGAGCTTTTGGTGCCGGTGCTTTTGGAGCAGGAACCCTTGGAGCCGGGGGTTTGGGAGCGGTTTGTTTAGGTACCTGAGGTTGCATCGGAGGTTCCTCCTCTTCCGGAAGAGGTTCGAGCCTCCTTCGAGGGTAAATACCACGTGGAGGAGCAATCATTGAGAGAACCGAAGCTGAGACCCCTCCATCTATGGCCACCAGCTGTAAAAGGATTGCCTTTGTTGGTATCAAATGGTTTAGTTGGTAGTTTTGCATTAAATTACCCGATTGGTATTCCAATCAAAGCTTTGTACTTTAATGTCACATATTGGAAGTCTTTTATCAAAGTGGGTGCCTTCATTTCTTACACAGCACCAACTGCCACAGATTTCCAGCCAGCAACAATGAGCATATTATATCTGATGACTATTGCATTGTATTTCTGCTTAACATCAAATTAAACTTTATAATTATTAAAACATGCTTAATTGCTTGTTCTAGATCTAGGGCACAATGTGATTTTTCCATATTGATGTAAACTTCCCATGAATTTATGATGCCAACAATTGCCACTAAACATTACTCAAAGTGACCATCGCTATGCCAAAACCAAATCGACTAAATTTAAACTAGGACTGAAATGATTGTAGATCAAAGTGGTTTGCATGTGTATAGCCATTGAAGTTAATATTTATGCTCCATTTATAAGATAAGAAAACATTTCAAATGCTCCTTAATGGAATTCCATCAGTCTGTACATAATTTATGACTGGATTCTCATGGTATATGGAACATATCCAAGTCTTCTCCATGTAAAAATGCTCTTTTTTTCATAAATATTTGATAATGACAAACACCCATGCTCTTTTGTCAGATGAGATATGACTACATATCCAAGGAAATACTCCCAAATTACCCAATTAAATTTTATCTCCATCCATCAATCACTAGTCAATAATAAGATAAAATACATATATAATGTTGGCCATGGTAAAAATATTGGCTGAAATTTTTTGTTCAATTAAAAAATCAATCATTTTTTAATTATGGACCACCAGAATCGTCAGAGAGAGCAAAAATAAATAGTATCAAACAATGCTACAATGAAGATTTTTTCCATTATCGATTTCCCCCGTCATTTCTGTATGTACTCACTTAGATAAAGAGAACATGAATGGACTTTTTTTTAATCATTTGGCATTGAGGAACTGCTTTGTATGGTCATTATATGTATATTCAAGCGAGGTCATAAGATGTGCCAAAAAACAAGAATTGATTTAAGATAAAAACTAAATATTTCAGATTTTCTATTGACATCACTGACATCATCAGCCAACTCGACCCCATCTTCATCATCATCGTTCTCCACATCATCATCAGCATCATCAATATCATCATCATTGTCATCATCGTCATCCCCATTGCCAGGAAGCCAGTGGGAAGAGGACGCCAGAGCAGCAAGGCCTTCTCCTCCACCACCAAACCCGGAAGAGATAGCTCCTCCGTGGGCTTTGAAGGAAAGGAGAAATCAACAGCTCTTACAATGCTTTCATGTTTCCCCCATTCCAGAGAACAAACACAGATATGATGTACTGAATTACTCAGAAGGCAGAAAAAATTCGTAAAGTTTGAAAAATACCCTTGGTTTCTCTGCATGATCCATGCATTTATTAGTAAATTTATAAAAAAGCAATGCATATATCACTTTTAGTATCAGGTTTTTCAACTCATGCCTGGAGGTAAAACAAGTGCAATATCAAGGATATTTATCCAAGGTAACAAATATAATGAATGACAACTTATTGGAAATGCATGAGTACATATTTGGCCACATGTCCCTTTTTTCAATAATTGATATTTCTTTCATATTTAATACTTGATCATTAATGAAAAATGTGAAAAATTTCCAAACTATGACAGATGGGTCAAAATAGGCTTTACAAAAATAGCATGGTGATGCAATGGTAAATGACGCAAGGAATAAGTTGCTGCTTTATAAAATTGATTTAATAATAAATTAATAATTACAGCATATGATAGAGATGATAGAGAGAAAAAGTTATTATAATCTGTAAGAAGTACATGATGCAGATTAGTAAAGGCATGAGCAAGTAAAATGAGTAGGAGCCAGTAAAATGTCAGGAGCTGTATGACCTAAATTAATCACTAAGCTATTGTGCTCACTTAGCCATTGTGCTCTGCTGGTATCACTGTCAAGTGCTCTTGAATGCCTTGGACCATAAAAACCTTGTTTATTTGATTTGATGGCATTGAGATATTCATGCTTCTAATCACTCCACTCACTTAACCTTCTCCATTCACTGTACTCATTCCTTCATTCGAGAAGATCATAGCCCACAACACTATGAAACCATATGTGCAAGCAGTACCCTTAGTTGTATTTCAAATATATATTTATATGCCTTATAATTGCTATTCCATGATTGCCATTATGAGAAAAAATGGAAGGGAAGAACTTTGGCTTTCATTCAAAAAATACATTTTAGTCAAATAGACAGAAAGTTTTACAAATGTCTCGTCGGCTTTGAAGAAAAAAATGAATTCCAGGGATATTTCGTAGGAACCGCAGAGATGAATGAAGCAATAGCATTTTACCAACTTGTGTAGAAGCTAATAGTTTTTACTTGATTGATTCATCTTTTTTGGCTCTTGAATTATTAAGGGTTTGTGTGTGGAAGGCAAGAGAGATTTCAAGAACCAAGATTATACCTGGCAGTGGCAGTTCTTCACCTTTGAACATTTCACTCTGAAACTATAAGTTAATGATGAAAACAACTGAGTACACTACCCATGCCACTAAATTTAATAAACCTTCCCCAAAAACTAGTCTCCAGAATATTGAGAGGGCACCATTTACACCCAACCATTTAGCACAGTAGTAAAATTGTGATGGTAGAAAAATGTAGCATGGAAATATGCTGTTATGAGTAGCTAGGTTGAAGTGTGATGAGAAAAATCATCTACTGATAACCAAAAATGCAAAAACACCTGCTAAAAACTGTGCAGAGCAGAGCAAGATAACAGGAATTTGGAGCAAATTCAGTACCAACCTATCTGAAAGTGGCATGTCGTGGCCTTGGACAAGAATTGCCACATTTGACCTTTGAATGAGAGTCACCAGGAATGAACCTTACTCACCATCAGCTATTGAAAGAGTCAGGCAAGAGAAAATCAGCTGCTCAACAGGTTTGCCTTCATTGTGGGATGGTTTAACTGGTTGAAAAATTAACAAGTTTTTGTTACACGCATCAGCAATGCTTAACATCTTGGTTCACACGCAACAGTAAACTCTCAGTTATCCGGTACCCAAGCAACTGGAATTCTCACTCAACCGACATGAAAATTTGAGATTGCTAGAAATTTTGAACTTGGAATTGCATTTCAAATCTTGCAGAATTTCTTCCATATGCGATGATTTTTAACTCATTCGAAACCCCGATAGCAGGGAGCCTAGTTTGCAAACTGGAGATAATTTAATATTGTGTGTGCAGAAAACAAGACAATTTATTTTTTTGCTCAAATTTTAGGAAATTGTTGTTTTGGACAGACGTTACAGCGGAATTACTAAAAGTGGTGATTAAGTGCCAGCAAGAAAATTAGAGAAATCAGAAAATGGAAATAAACTCAGAAATAAAAGTGGTTAAACGGTTCTCATTTATATTGCAGTTCTGTGAAAAGAGAGAAAGTTGTAGCTGGATAGAAAGCTTATTTTGTAATGAGCCATGAATAGGCTATAGAATTTTTGTAACACCAAACTAAGACCTATGACCAGACCAAACTAAGATGCATGACCAGATCTCTTACATGTCTAAATTACTGAATTTGTGAACATGACTTTCCCAGTTGAATAATGCTATGGCATCACCATCCACGTGACTAGTTCAAGGTGCATATTCTCATAATTTGTAGTATCAAGGTGAAAGTCATGAAATGTTTGGATTACTTAGAAGTATTTAATCACCAATAGTTGAAGTGGTCGATGAGGTAATAGGAAAGAACTCCATTTCCCCACTCGTAGGGGTGCCCCAAGCGTCCTCTCTGTCCGTTGTCTCTCCACTGGGTGGAGTGACATCTTCGGGAGAAGGTGATGACGGTGGGTCAGACATGCTACCTCTCTTGCCGTAGGGCAAGAGGCACGATGTCTGGTGTTGATGGTGATGGGAGTGAATAGGCCGGGCCAGAAGACCACTTGAGCTCCCCAAACCTGAATGCACTTGCACAGCCGGCAAAGGTCGTATACTGTTCCCATTTGGCGTACTCTTGGCAGCAGCTAAACTAGATTTCTTCTCTTCCTCAGAAACTGTAGCATGTACACTGCAAGCAGTGGGAGAAACAGAGGTTTCATCCTTCTCCCTGAAACATGTAAACAACAGATGATTCGTCACTGATTAAACTAAAAGTGTACCGTGGAAGCAAACCATGGTGGCAGCTGCTCAGAAGGCCCTTTTCAAAGGAAGGGTTTGTCCACAAACAAACTTAAGACAGGGTGTAAAGTGAGTGAATTATTCACAAGCTTCTGACTGGGTCAGGAGTTTGGGTACCAACACTTCAGAAAATTACAGAGTTCATCATTGAAACATTGGTACCTGAACTCCTAACCTCGTGGGAAACCCATGAAGAATTTACGCAATTCACTGGGAGAGCACCGGGGTGTAAAGTGGTACCTGCATTTCACCACCAGGGTAACCATGGTTGCAGAACTACATTACCAACTTCAAAATGCTCCATCTGAAATTTACATAAAATAAAATACTACGGTTGGGAAAAATACTACAGTTGTCAACGAAGGGGGAGCAGGGGATAAAAAAAATCACCAAAAACGGTAACGTAGTCATGCACGGCTACTAAGTATGTATGTATGTATGTACTTGATAGTACTATGCAACCACGATTACGTTATTGTACGTGCAGATTGCGAGAACTCAAGGATACTTTCAGATATCCAATTTGAAGCACGTGAATGAGGCTTCCCTCGCGTGGTGCTGCCAAAAAATATTCGTTCGATTCATGGAAATGGATATTAAATTATGCAATACTCACAAATGTGTAAAAATAGTCCAAAAATTGTCATCACACACAACGATCAGAATACAAAAACCATTGCTGTGTACTTAGATAGCTCTTCAAAATTTCCCTCAGAAATACTGTAGTCTACAAATGACAAAAGTACAGTTTTACTGGGCTCTTATTTTGGCTAAGATGAAGGCCTAAGGAGATCATCAAGGAGGAGGTCATTCATTTTATTATTCAAATGCTAAATTTTATCCTTTAAGGCAAAGACAGTATTATTAAGCGAAAGTTAGTCATATTTTCGACTGGTCACTTAAAATTAGCCGACTCTTATGGAAAATTCATGAATTTTTGATCAGCAGTAAGTTTTTCTCTTAACAATTAAAAGATTTCGTCATCAAGTCGAGAGAAATTTTACTGAAATGTAGCTAGAGGAAGGAATGCAAATGGAAAATTTCTATTGGCAACAAAGGAGGCTATCCATGAGCAGAACCAGAAGAGATTTTAAAATTTCCTTGCTTTAACTCCATTCAATGGTATAGCAATGCTCAACATTCAATGACATAGTAGTGCTCAAAGTGTTACAAATCGTATGGTTGCTAACAGAGAGTAATATTTTTGGCTACAAATAGTGATGATGATCTGATTGGCAGAGAAAAACCACCACTCATTAATTAGCAAAAAAACTAAACACATGCTAAATGAAAACATTGGGAACACCAAAATCTATACCTACATAATTTGTCGTACATGGCTGAAAATCACAAAACTGAAAGTGAATTTCACCAAAAATTCTTAGTTACAAAAGTTAATGGCCATTACAAGGTAATAAGAGTGTGCTGCTACCATACCATAGAACAGAGAAGAAAAATGTCAAAGATAAGAGACTAACGCTAGTAAGCCAGTTATGTGCTATCATGATATCACACATCCTAAAAAATTATTATATGCAAAACAGTGATAATGCACAAAGAATTTAACTAACAAAAAAAGAATTAATATACATGAAGCAGAATGAGTAAAGCTCTCTTCCCCAGTACTTACACTTTATGTTACACTTAATGAAGAAACTACTTTAAATATATGATTTTCCATATGGTGAGAAAAATATCACTATCATACATTATCATTATTATTATAAAAATGATCATTTGATACCACTGCCATTACTTTCTGCAATGATTTGAAATGCATCTAATAGGCTTATCTATTGTATTGAACCTCTGCCCCTGTCTACAAAATGAGATATCACCTTATGGATTGCATAATTGCCTTCATTCCCAGGATTTCAACATGAAGAGTTTTAAAATACTTTAAAAGCATTTCAAAATGAAATTATAAATAATAGTCGCCAAAATGTGAACTCTGAGTGAAATATATCATGATTTTTTCTCATCAAATACATGCTAACATTCAGAAGGAATGAATTTTACGGGAACTACAAGGGAAACACAAGCAGTCACTTGGTCATCAAAAGTTAGCGTCATTGGGTTCGGCTCACATCTGGATTGGTGATTGCTCAATTTTTCCACTGTGTTGTTGCCACAGTCTGCAATTTGCAGATGATGGCCTGATTTTATGTCTGTGTATATACTAAAAGGCAATGGCTTTCCCTGATCATATTAACCACAAGAAGACAGAGCCGTTTTGTTAACTTGTCAACCATGTTTACTGAGGTTTTGCACTTAGTAAATAAAATCAGACTGTCGGTTAGTTGACCTGAGTGCAATCGATGAGAGAACGTATTGACTTTAGCTTTCATACCACGAAAATATTCAACCAGGCCAATAAGTGTAAAATACCATACCTATTGCAGCATGTAGAACTAAATTACATAATATATACTAGAAAAGTATTAAAAATTTGGATGAAAAAAGCGAGCTTTACTAGATTTAAATTACGTCAGATATGCCACAGGTTATGACAAAGGGCTTCACCTTTCCATGAGCGCAGAGGTACAGCGAGCCTCTTCACTGAGCCTCTCGAACAACTGCATCTTCTCGGCCACAAATGACCCGGCCCTAGCCGTCCATCCCCTGAGGGACTGCCTCACAGCCCCCACCGTACCGGGAGGGACCACTTCCACCCCTATGACCGCAGCAGCCGCCTCCACCTTCACCACGACACTTCCTGAGGCACTTGTAGGAACACTTATCCCCATCGGCTTCTTGTCACTTTCCTTCTTCCCTCCCTCTGCACCCTTCCCCCCTTTCCCCTCCCCACTCCCAGAGGACTCAGTCTCCTCCTCCTCTTCCCCCTCCTCTCCCTCCTCCTCACCCTCTTCGTCATCCTCCTCCTCGTCGTCAGTTCCCACCCTCTCCAAGCTAGTGAGAGTCCCGTACTTCTTCAGACCACTCGACAACGACTTGTAAGGAGGATCCCCATCGCCCGAGCCCGATCTCCGCTCCACGTCCTCCTCCCCATCCGCCACACTTCCCCCACCACTACCATCACCACTTCCACCCTTGACCTCCGACTTCCAGCTGCCCCCTGCCACACTCCCCTCGACCACTGTCCTGTTCGTGTCCGGCGTGGGGGGCTGCACTTCTATCACCGGGAGAGGTATACACGTGGAACTGGAGGCACTGCCAGCCACTGCAAGTTTCTGACCCACCGCCTCACTTTTGATCACAATGTCGGGAACTTCCTCCACAGAAATTTCCCTCGGAATTATTCTGGCCTTCACTCTCTGAGCGTCTCTTGTTCCCTTGTCAGTCTTATCTCCTTCCACTGGGGAGTTGCTTTTGGCAGTCTTTTCCTGAACCTCCGGGGTGAATGGATCAGTGGCACTTGTAGGTGATGTAGGTATCATAGATTTCCAGTCTTCCTCATCTTCATCATCGTCATCATCATCTTCTCCTTCCACAGCAGCTGTCATGGCTTTTAGAGCCTTCTCCTCAGCTGTCAGATCCCTATCCTCCTACGAAAAATTTTGATTTAGGTTACCAATCAAATCATAAGGTAAGAGCTGAGAGAGAAACTTAATATTTATAATAAATAATGAGGTTATATTATAATGCACACATCTCTTCACTGGAATATTGAAAAAATAAAACAAACTCAGTGGTAATCCAGAATAGAAATAGCAGAGTACAAAATATGAATGAATAGTGCTGAATTGTCCAATATAAGAATAGGTACTACTGAATAAGCAATTATTAAGAATAGAGTTCTTTTCATCAATGTGCAATTACATGTGAATTGTGATGTGATTTTTATAACAGTTATGTTGACCACCTTAATTATTAAAAGTTGAAAATTATTAAGGAAATGGCCACGAAATCAATGTACATTTCTAGATGAATGCCCATGTTTCAATTTGTTAAGGGATCTTCGTTAGATCATTGCTATAAAACTTGCCTAAGATGTAGTCACATGAACATCACAATATTTATTATCTTTAGATATAAAATAAGGGAATTCTGTCTTATGTACTTTGAGGTAGTAAGCTCATTACATGAAAGCACTTATTCTATTATTTTATATTAAAATATAAGAAATACAGAGGTTTATGATACTACATTTACTTTTAATTCAAGTAAATAGATATCCCTGGATGAAGATTTATAAATAAATTGAAAAATTGGCATTTGTTAAAAATATATATTGCTTCCATGATAAATTCCTCAAAAAAGATTCTCCAAATATGTACATATATCAAATTGAAAATAAAAATAGCTCCTCATTTGCCTAAAGTACAATATCTTCAATTTTGTTCTTCCATTAATGAAATAACATACCCAGAATAACCTTATCAAATAGCAGCATGCACATATCAACACCTCCATAACACACTACCTCACTTATTCACTAAAAATGTAAGTTCCAAATAGCATTCTTCTTATTTCAAATACAACTATGCTTAATGGTCTACTTTTATTCAACACTATGAAGAAATGAAGGTGTGATGCAAACCAAAATAAGACAGCCAAAACCAAATTCTACAGATAAAAATGTAAGCCTTTATAAAAAAACAGTAAGGGAGATAAAAGCCTATAACTGGTAGACCACAATAAAACTAGGGATGTGGAATAAAAACTGACAGAGTGTAATATTAGATACGTTTTTAGAGATATATTCAACTTATAGATCTTTTTCAAGGGTCCAATATCTTGGAATCTTGAGACTTTAAGTCCCAATCGTAAGAGCCAATATTATTTTTCTTAAGATAATTTTCTAATTTAACTCTGGCAATGGGTTTTGCTTAGTAGCCTACTTTAAGTCCTCTCTAAACACCTACTCATTGATCTAATAATATGGTAACTGCAAGTTTTGAGACAATGTACAAGGGTTACATTACAAATAAACTTTAACATGACAAACTAAATAAGAAATGATTTCTCATTGTAATAGATCATAGAGAGTAGACCTAATAATGATGCTGATATCCCTAGGCCCTACAACAAATAATTCAAGCACCTTGCACAACATTCATGCTGCTCTTCCTTAGATGAAATGGCTACATGTAGCTTTATTCTTACATCTTCATGACACTAAAAACAATCGCTTCTCTCTCTAAAAAAAAGTTAAATTTCTCATTAAATACTGCCCAATCTGATTTCAATTTTCTCTAGGGCAGCTGCAGGCAAGGACAAGGGATACCTGTAAAAGAACCAATACCCCATAAGTAAGCTTTTTGGGGGTGGAGGCATTCAGCTAATCTTGGATTTCCCACACTACTGGAGATTACTGCAGTGATCCTTAGTATAGATGATAAAATCCAATAGTTCAGGTAGGTATTAGGAGCAATGATGTTATGGACCCCAGGACCAATTTTGCTTTGCCCCTCTCCAACTTAAATTTGAATGGAGGAGTAATTTCCCGAACCCTTCACGAGGGGGTAGAGGTTCTAAGCCTTTCACTTTTACGGGGAGAGGTAACATGAAAGTTGGACCTCCTATCTGAATCAGGGCTTCAAATGGGATGTACGAAGGGTTTGACAATTTACTAACCACAAATTTCATATGACGTAGGAGAAATGTAAATGTTGTGAGTATCAAAGGTTCAAAGAATCGAAGTCCTCAAGAATTGGGGGGGTCAAAGACATGGGCACTAGGCCCCCTGACTCCATCTTGGGCCCAAAAGTGGAAACTCCATATCTATTCTTGAATTAAAGCACTAGTTTTGTTATTGAAATCAAAATTTTATGAGTGGTAGAGGATACAAGTCCTTGAGACTAAGTGGGAGCACCCACATTGGGGCTAGGCCCTTTGACGATCTCCATGGCACATAAGAAAGAGTCCAATTTCAATTTTTCTACTTCACATACACTGCTGCAGTTCCTAGCATTAAGAGGGGTGGATGCTAGGCCAGAAAAAAGATCTTTTCAGACCACTGGGGTTTTCACCACCATGGCTACATGCTGGCAGATAGCAACATCCCGTTTTCACCACTCGGAGCATAAAGGGTGCTTGTTTTCTAATGGGGCAAATGCTTGTATGATTAGTTGATACTAATATTCACTAAAAATAAACCATTTCCAATAGATTAGTACTCAGTAACAGGGAGTGATACGGAAATTAATTAAGTCATGCCATGAATGATCCTTCATCTTGATTCAGTAATTTCTCAAGAATATACGTTTCATAGAATTTTTTAAATCATGATAACTGAAGTGGATGCCGTACACACTACTCGGTGGATTCCCAAGCAGGCAGCATTGTTTTCACACCAGGGCTCCTCAGTCCAAAGGAATTGTCTCTCCTCTACCGTATCCATAACTTTTTCACAATATCCTTTTGCATTTTGGTGAATTTCCATTTGCTATGTTGAAAATCATCGAATATCCTTAAGATTTCACAGGGGCCTAAGGATGATCCAAGCCTTCCAGCCATAATAGTCCCCACTTAACTCATAATCTTTATTAGAGGTAATCTATTGGTAAAGGGAAGTTTGATAGAGATGCCTCATGCAACCTAATAACAATTAAATGTTAATGCAGAAACACATGCTCGATTGTTTTCTCAACAAGGCCACGTAATTCAGCCATTAATGATTTGTCATGAATGTATTTCAACATTCTTTGTGTTCAAAAAACAACACCACCTCAAGAGTGCAAGTAACAACCTTCCATTACTCATTATCGTAAAAAATGAGTGACCAGAATGTGAAGCACTGCACACCTGTTTTGGTAGCCAACTATCTAACTAATAAAATGAGGACATTTAACTAAAAAATGCAATTTTTTGAGAATTCCATTCCCAATGATACCACAACACACCATTAACTGCCTTGTGTTATTTTTTAATTATATAAATCTTTCACTATATGTAATCACCCACTCTAATTATGTTATGTTAGCTACTACTACTACTACAGTGACAGGATTCTCGGGCCCCTGGGTATTGGAGGGGTCCGGGCCCCTTAATCCCGGTACACTCCACACTACCCCCCGGGCATTTGCCCCCTCTGCCCCTTGTTGCCAGCCCTGGCTACTACCATAATCATTGAAAAAACTACCTTGTTCGCACGAAAAGAGGCCAAAGCCATGTTTATGCCTACCAACCCAAATATTTCCATCAGAATGAAAAAAAAAATTTAGCAGATATCTCAGGTAATGCTCAATTCGGAATCGTAGCATTGTCTATGCATTTTAGAAAATGAAATTGTCCATCAAGTAACTACGTCATGAAATTTATTTAGAATTATTCAAGTTCTGGGTGTCACCACATGCGAGGTACTATCAATCACTATTTAGAAATGGCCAAGAGAAAAAAATCGGTCTGGGAATTGAAGCACAGACCATTGGCTTGCCTTCGGCCAATGCGGAGACCACTCAACTACCCAGGCTTCCTAATTCCAGTGGCAATTCAGGAGGATACAAGGGAACAAGGTAATTTATTTCTTGTGGCAATTTCTACGTATTTCATCACCGGATTTATGGCAGGCATGCATATGATTATTCGCTGTTGAAGATCCTGACTTTCAGACAGTCATGATTTTATTGAAGTAAAATTTGACAAAAACACTATCTTACACATGGGCAAATTCTATTAAATATATTGAATATGTGAAGCCTCTTGCATTAATAGACTCCATTTCAAGGACGTTCATAGATTATAATCCAGAATAATTCATAGATGGAGTGGATTAAGATCATGACAAACAAAACTTTCCCGAACCACATTTAACAGCTCGGTCAGCACTGAGCAATGCCGCAATTCACCCAATAATTGGCCAAATGCTCTTCCTGAGCACAACGGTCTGGTGGATTTTCTCCACCCTCGGGCGAATGCCGGGCCATATGCCTCTTGCTGATGATCTGCCACTTGGTGTTAATGGTGGTGATGCAATTCGTTCAGAGGGTCTTGGGTTGGGCACTAATTGGGGGTAGCGGTCTTCCTCTACCGTGGGTGTGGGGGTCGGTGCCCAGAGTGTGTCACCCCGTGGGCAGTGCGCTTGACTCCTCTTCGGCGGGCCGGCCGGCGTGTGGCCAGTTTGGTGTTTTCCGGTGTTGTCTGGAGACCCAGCAATGGGCTTGGCTCCGGTCTTCCTCGGTCCATCACTTGCCGCATTTGGGCATATATCGATTGCGGTTTTTGATGATACTACTGGCGAGGCGCAAGCCTACACCAGGCGCCATGTCTCAGGGTATGGCGTTGAACATGTTTCTCTCTCTCTTGAGCACTAGCAATCAGCCAACATGATCTAGAGAAGCTACTTCAGTAGGATACATCCAATAATAGGAATTTAGACATTTTAAAATATTAGCAGCCAAAGTTCTGGACCTTTAAAAATGTTTAGAAATTCCTCTGGGACAGTCCACGATGAATGAAAAATGAGGAAATGTTCGGAAAAATGAAGATGGTTGGCAGGCCTACACAGCTGTTGGTGAAATTTAGTAATGAAGACAGAATTTTCAACCTGTAAGTTAATTTTACCTTTGAAGGAATAGATCACAAGATTTTTCACCATTCCACACACTGATATGTGACATTCAAGCATTATGGCAGGGGCACCAGTTCCACTTCCTAAGCCACAGGCAGTTTCCCCGATAGATTTGGTTTATAGGATTTCACACAGGTAAGGCACTAATATATGAATATTACATCTAGGAGAAATAAAGGGTATAGTTGACACGTAAAATATGCAAACACAAGGATAGTGTGAATATGGAATGATGGCCAACTCCAAGGGAAAAAATGGACCGGGAATCAAGCCATGGACCTTCCGAAGTCCAGATGCATAGGCCCAATGTGATTTCAGATGGTCCATAGTTCAATTCCCACTCCAGTCGAATTTTTTTCACATGGAGTCGGCCATCTTTCCATCTTCACAGCATCGTGGTGTTTGTGTATTTTATGTGCCCTTTATCTTCTTTCCGTTTGAATGGAATATTTACATATTATTTTTTAATAGCATGTATATTTAAATGCTATAAATCAAAACTATTTATTTACTGAAAAAAATGCAACAAATTTGAAAGCAATTTCCAATTCATTGATGAATAGGAGTAGCAATGTTTAAAGTAAGACACCTGTCACAAATAATATTAATCCCACGAAAATATGAAAGCTTATTTGTTACCTCATCACTGATGAACAGCTGAGCTGCTAGTCCTGATATTTTGCTGTGTCTAAGTATATTCTTCATAGCGACTTTTTTAGTTGAGTATATACATATAAGCATGGTCTATCAACTAGCAGGAGTAACATCAACTACTCCAGGGGCGGCTCCAGACCAGCGGCTCTTGGGGTATGGAATTCCTCCAGGAAAAGGGGGGTTCGTGGGTCTCGTCCCAGAAATTCGTAACATACTATATGTAAAATGGCACGTTATAAGTGGTTTGGAAGCAAAAGTTTGCCTTTTAAGAAGAGCAAGTTCAAACTAAATGCATATTTCCCTTTTAGGTTACCACCAAGTTTCGACTAATTCCAAAATTATTTTGATTTACATTCACATTTAGCTCTTGGTTTTAAAAGCCATTTTAGTTTATATAAAATTTAACTGGATTTTAAAATAAAATAAAAACTTCAATAACCAAAAAGCAACAAAATCATTTAGGCTTATAATTTAAAGTCTATGACAAAGAAATACGCTGGGTTTTTTTGTAAGACTATGATTATGGCTGATACACTTTAGGACCTACTCCCCCCCCCCACGCCCACCCATGACCTACTCCCCCATTGACTCTACTCAGATTATAACTAAACACATCTAAAAGAGTGTGACAAGTTGTTAAAATGTGGAGAGCTATTAAAATTTACTTACTTCGTTTAGTAACTGGCACAAGTTATTAAAATGTAGAGAGCTATTAAAATTTACTGACACTGTTTAGTAACTAGCACAAGTTCTAAACACATTTAAGATATTTCTTTATTCCTCGTCAATTTTCCATTAGTCACTAAACTCTTAATGAACGTAGTGAATACTTGGTACTATTCAAATTAGGTTCTTAGTTCCGATCAATTTCAATGTGTGTCATTATTAAGGTTACATTGAACAAAAACAAATTCTTAAGTCCCTTATGCTCAACCCATTAACATTAGACACTGAAATCAATTAAAATAAAGAATTTTAGTAGAATAGTATCAAGTGATATCTTTTAACCATGTTTTACCCATTAAAATTCCAAAAAGTGTCTCCATCAGTCTGAGTGATGAGTAATACTCGGGGACAGCGAAATGCACTTTTTTCTTTGGATCTCGGATGGGTGTGGTGGAAATTATGGGCGACCAGTGTAGAAACATTAGACAAAAAGAATGTTTTCAATATTCCAATTTTTCACCGCTCTGGATTTCGTTTGAAATTTCAGGCGTTTTCAGGTAGGCAACCCACACTACACCAAACGTTTTATTACCACTTTTTTTCTTTCGTGAAGCCCTGCAGGTGACCATTCGGCTGTTGTGCATGAAATAAGTCAGTGAATATGGCAAAGAATAATTATCTGTTGATTAACATCATTCCAGACTCATTATAAATCAATCTCCAAGCTTGTATTAGTAAAGCGTGTGTACAGCTCTTCACCTACCCTACTCTCGTTAGTAGGACGACCCAGAATTCATCACGTGGAGGTGGCTGTGCCTCGAGTACTTCCCGTGTCAACTCACCCAAAGGCACGTTTATGTCTCTATAGCATGGTGCTGCTTCTTGGTATTTAATACCGGCATTGCAGTGCACAATGTTGTCGTAGACCTGACGAAACCATCTTTGATGTTGAAGCTGCAAACTTGGAAAGCTGCTTCGGTGACTAACCACACCATTCGCTCCACAGTTTATGTGTGACAGGGAAACTTCTCAATTAAAAGTGTGCCTGTGTTTAGTAGCTGTTGTGTAGTAGTGCGAGATGCCATTTCTATTTCAAGTTTTGCTTCATGACGCTTCCTCTCCTCAAGGCCCTGCAAACGCACTGTTTCACCCGTGTCTATTTTTCCAATAATTGCGAGGCGAGTCGATTGCTGGTCAATGGAAAAGTTTTTCTCCTGGAAAGGTATCTTGTGGGCTGTTCTACAGCCACAGTTCCAAAAATCACAGCACTTGTATGCTGCAATGTTGAAGAGTGACTTTATATCAGGAGTTATATTTTGTCTTCTTTTCGAAATTCCCTTTGTTTTTATCACCTCCTATATTTTTCTTCACAGCCTGAAATAGCCACATTTGCCTCTCAATGTGTGCATTAATTAAGCGCTAATTAATTGTGGGAATGGATGTTGACCTCTATATATTTCTTCCACATGGCACGTCACCCACTTCCTCACCTCTAACGCCAGTGGGTTGGGGAAGGCATGCCTATCTTTCACTTGGTGGTGCACAAACTAGTAATGTCTTAAGACATCTTCTTTCGTAGGCAGCTGCAAATCACTAAACTTCTTCGGATCACCAGCTATAGTACATATAACTTGAAATCGCGTTTTGGGCATTTTTAAGCCAAAAAAATCAATCAAACCAAATTCTAAGGATCACTTGATGTGACTACTGGCTACTGTTGATGCGGACTGAGGCCGGCAACCACCAGTAAACTCCCACTGGTGGTGTCAGGCATTTTTTGATCAAAGAATTATTGTACATGATGTCTCTACTTACGAACGAGTTACGCACCACGAGCTCCTAGGAAAGCTCGATTTGTTTGCAGGTAAAAAACATTGAACCAAATGCATCTAATTCAAAATACTGAGGCGATCTTGCATGGTATTTTTGTTGACCATCCATGAAATGCAGTTACTTTGAAGAGCACACTCGCTTAGAGAAGACCGTACGTGATTGCTGAAAGTATGAACGGACACTGCCGAGGAACTGAGGCACAAAGAATCTATTTTCCCAGCAGACACATATGTATTTCTGATAGAATTTTGAATTTTTCACATATTTATACATCTAACAAAATCACTATCAATATCAGTTAAGTGGGTGAAGAACTGTACATGAATACAAGCTTGGAGATTGAGTTATAATAAGTCTGGAATGATGTTAATCAACAGATAATAATTCTTTGCCATATTTACTTACCTATTTCAGGCACAACAGCTGAATGGTCACCTGCAGGGCTTCATGAAAGCAAAAAAGGGTAAAAAAACGTTTGGTGTTGTTCGGGTTGCCTACCTGAAAACACCTGAAATTTCAAACGAAATCCATAGCGGTGAAAAATTGGAATATTGAAAAAATTCTTTTTGTCTAATGTTTCTAGACTGGTCGCCCATAATTTCCACCACACCCATCCGAGATCCAAAGAAAAAAGTGCATTTCGCTGTCCCCTAACACATTCAATGTGGGTCGCGAATTTAAGGGAGACACTAGAAACGGAACCCATTTTTTAAAGGGCCTAAAGTAAAAGGACCACGTCTATTGACGTGTTCCCACCGTTCGGCATAGACGGGACCACGTCAATAGACGTGCTCCGCGCTGAATGTGCTAATAGGTAATGACCAAATTATAGGTGTCAATATTGCACAATAGTGCTTCCTTTTGCTCAATTTTAATACATAGTTGGTGACGTTGTGAATAGAATTCTACAAGACATTGGAAGTAGAAACTCCATTGGACATAAAAAATGACCCAAAGTAAGACCTCAGTTCATCCTCCATGCACAATACTGGAGTATGTACTTACATCTCATCAGGAGTGGTACTTATAATTAATTCCATATCTAAATTACTAAAGAAACCCTTGTTACAAGCATGGTATCAAGTAGCATATCTATGTGCCAAGAAAAATAAGCAAAATACAATAGTGGAGGAACTAGTACAACCTTGTACAGCAAAAACTATAAAAATTGTTTTTGGTATGGGAGTATACAAGAAAATTCATCACATTCCTCTTTCAAATTATGTTGTATCACGTAGAAACGAAGACTTGAGCCAAGATATTTTACTACAAGAAGTAGAAAATATCAAAGCCTTTCTCATGAAAGTGGATGTTCAGCTTGATGATTCTACAGGTGTTGCATTCAACTTATGGCGTTTGCCCATAATACAAAAGACAAATAAGTACAGGAAGACTTTTTGTTTCAAGAACATAAGTACAATTAAGGGAGTATGCGCATACATGTATTTTTATCAAGTCAAATATTTTATTGATATATGAGATACCAATCAATGAGATTGGATGGATTTGTAATTTTAGTGCTTCCTCTATGTTATGCAAGTATCTGGAGTTCCCTCAGGGGTCCATTCTCGGACCAGTCCTTTTTCTATTGCACATTAATGATCTGACAGAATCGGTTCCGTACCTGGCTCTTTACCTATTTTGTATGCTGGTGATACAAACATTATCCTTCATGCTCCCTCAATTTCTGAGGTAACTTCACGTAGTAATGCAGCGGTGAAGCAACTACTAAACTGGTGCCAGGACAACTCTTAAAATCTTACTGTGGACAAGTCACAGCTAATTTATTTTTCCATTAAGAACAAAAGGAATAGGCTAGGTAAGGACTTTAAAGACAATGATAAGGTGCACCTCTTTAAAAGAAAGGTACAGGAAATTGAACAGACCTCGCTATTTTACTCGATCCATGAATTTTTGGAGAGTAATATGTAGTTCTTAATGTACTACCCTGTATATATTAGTTGTGGATTCCATCTCATTGTACTTGTTATTATGTGTTGTTTTTCTTTTTTATTATGATAATTATGTGTCCTATATTATAATATGCATTTCCCACAATTATAATCTTTGGACAAATAAAATAATCTATTCTATTTCGTATTTATTGCATGCAGGAAAAAAATACCTACTTAAAAAAATAATACACTGACATACCCTTGTACTATTAACAATACCAGTGAATTTAGGGAATATTTTATGTACAGCAAGATAAATTTTACAATCAACAGCTAAGTGATGTATATCCAAATTTTTGGTGCTTTTTGCGAAGAAATTGTTGCTTCTCACATAAGGTTCCCTACAACACAAAGGTGGCTGTCTTTGGTACAAATACTACGCTAAATCTTTTAATTTTCCCTCGAGATGATTCTGTGTATAAATGACCAGCATTGTATTTGAAAAGAAGAATTTAAGAAATAAGAATCAATCCTACAGATATCATATTTAACGTGTGCATGATTTTAACACACTAATCAGCATGATAAAAATTTCAATCATGTAATAAGAAGATTTTGAGATAGAATGGTTGTTGCACCGAATGGTTCACCTTCATTGCAGAAATATTCAGAATAATTCTACAATATTTATGCAATGCTTTTTATTAAACATTTCAAATCATGATAAGGATTGTATTGAATAACTTTATTGGCCTAAAACCCATATAAACGACAGGACATTATTTTATTGTCCATTGCATATATGCTGTGTGTGGAATGTATCTGAAACTCTGTGTGAACAGATGCAACGAATTTGAAACGTTCATGTAATACCTCTCTCTAAATCAGTGATGGATCCACAAGGGGGTCTAATCTGTAACTCGAAGCTCCCAAATTGGGAGCCTCCAGTTGCTACCAGAGGTAGCAGAATGCTATACTGCGGTAGCTTTCTGCAAGCTCTTTTTTCCGAGCTTTCAAGAGAGAGAATACTGATGGGAACTAATGTAAGCATCTTTTGTCCGAATGCTCCGGAGCTTCGAGTTACAGAAGGGCCCCACAGAGAGGGGCTAAAGGGGCTATAGCTCCTGCATGGGCTTCAGACTTACCCTTGATAGAATGGAAGTTTGGAGAAAAGGGAAAATTAATTTAGCTTATAGCCGGCCCATACAGACACCCTTTGACAAGTCATGGATCCACCAATGCTCAATATTATATATTACACAAAGAAAACAATTGAAGATACTTCTGTAACCAAAACTTAGCATATGTGTTTTATCAGTAACGTAGCTATGTTGTAATTAGATGTCGCAGATGTTAAAAATAGATGCCGAAGAAGAATGTGATGTTTTAATCGTGTAAATACTTGCACGTCAAATTATGCTTATTTTTCCTTTTTTGTTCGCGCCAGCAACACTACCTGTTGAAGCACATGGATGCTAAATCAAGAGCTACTATCCTACTATCGCCAAATCATGGCAAAATCAAGATATTTTGCCACTAATCGCCATTCAACTGCTAAACGTTCATTGCATACTAGCCTGTGGTTCATCCTTCAGCCAAAAATTTGGCATAAATGGGAAGCTTGCAAATGAATCAGAGACTCTTGGGTTCTGCCAGTAAACACTAAATTGATAGCTTTGAATAATTAATTTCCATTGTACATTAGATTATTGTTATGCTTCCATTGGTAAGTTCATCAGTTTTCTCCTTTCCACATCCGTAACTATGAATATACATATTAATTTATATAACATGTCCGCAAGTAAGTTATGCATTGATTGAAAGGTGAACAAACAAGTGGGAATTGGAAAGAAAATCTTGTTTAATCTCAGTAATATCGCATTCATACTATGAGGCAATATAGGTTTAAATTAATTACTGCCTGATAACTGTCATCATCATTGGATGGTATTTCTTCAAACTATCACAGCATTGAAATTTAAAAACTAGTTCTCACAGTTACTTTAACGCACGGGAAAGGCCAGGTGTATACGATTTTCTTGAGACGTCACTTTCAGTTGCGAGATAGACATGACATTGGTAGACATGAGTTACAAGTCGAACTATACAGTCCTATAGGTATTTGGTAGAGTAATTTCATATCATATGCTGACATGAGTTTCGGCAGAATGAATCAATGTGTCATACGATGACAATGTGGTTCTGTAGTAGTGGCATTATGGATATTAACTTATAGCAATTTTATTTTGGGATCCAAGAAAGGAAGTTATTTCAATGGTTACAATTATCCCCCATAAATAAAAATTTCATAGCCAAAGATGCAAGGATTTTCTGGATTGATGATCGACATTTTGAAGTATATTCAAATCGGTAGCAAGAACATTCTTTGAATGTATTTGATTATGCACCTTGGTTGAAGGAACATTCATTGAATGCTCAAGCTTATGCAAATGGTTGCAGGAACATTCAAGGAACTCGTTGCAGAAACATTCCCTTAAGGTTCACTTCGAACGTTGCAGAAGCTTATCAAGTAGGGACACTTTTAACGTTCGGTGAACCATTATTTGAATGCTCGGATAATTATTTCGCTATCAAGTGAGAAACATTCATTTGATGTAGGTGCAACTTTTCTGTGCAACATGGGCTAACTATGGCCAGAGAAACCTTGCAGTTTTTATTAGTTATTAATCTGTTCAGATAGAAGCTGTAGAAAAAAATTGTATCAATTTTCCAACAATTAATAAAGCCATTTCAGAAAATTCATGCAATTCCATTGCAAAGAAAATTGCAATTCATTTGCAAGAACTTAGTGACTCTTTCCAAAGATATTTCACTATGATCCCACAATCTACTGCTGCGAGGTAGGATTTTCTACACTCATACATATAAAAATATATGCCAGAAATACTTATGATGGAAGCCATGTGCATCACTATTTCAAATAAATAGTCCCATTTCTCATAATATGCAGAGTAAGCAAAGCAAAAATGCTTTGAGGAGCATAAAACTATGAAACTTAACAAAGTTAAACTTTGACAAAATTGATGTGCACTTTGTGTAATATGTATTTGTTTTTGTGAAAAACCATTATTAAATAATTTGGATATATAAAGTGAATATAAATTTGACACTTTTTGCAATGGGGTAGGAGAACACAAAAGTATCTGTGGGGATAGACGTATATTGAATCCCTGCCTAATTCATATCAAAATGCTCTCTTTCACTCAAATTTGATTTGCACAAATAATGATTGGAAGGCATGCCCTGGGCTAAGTGAGGCAAAACTATAAATAATAAGCAAGCTAATATGTGCTGATTGTAGAGATAAAAAGATAGGAAAAACAAATGCTTAAAAGGGCAACATTTTAAAATGTTTGCAGTTTTTATTTTGTGCTTTTCACCGCGGTGCATTGTCATGCTAGATTGCCCTAACTGCATATTGTCATCTCAAAAGCTACTATTTTAACGGCGTGAATGACAAAAATGTTTCATAAACACCAGAAAAATTGCATTTGCTTTTTGCCAGATTGCTTCATTAAATGTTTATTAAACCAATTGCAAATTTTACCAAAAAAATTGAAATAGTTATTTTAAAAGTTTTATTGGTAAAGAGAAATTTTGTAAAATATTTTCATCAAAAGGAAATAACTATGCAGGCCAACAGATGCTGATTACTGCACAGGAGCTGATAAGTGACAAGTTCACACTATGAGTAAATTTCATGAATCCCCATTCCAAATAGGGAGAAGCAGATCCAGATACATGCAAAGCATGCATTATGTAAATAGCTAAAACTATAGTACAGTAGAGCGCCCATTGCCCGTGGTAATGGGGGGGAAATTGGATAACTGAAGGTGATGCCTTAAATACCACGTCAATGTATATGCAACATAAAACAGACATGTGTAATATATCCATACATGTTCAATTTCAAGATGGTTGTGGCTTTGGTTGCACCACCATACTTTCTCCAAGTCTTTCATGCATAATGCAATGAAGTACTCCTTTTTTCCAACCATTTTCTTTATTGAGTGATCGTTCATTCCATTACCTTCTCCTAAACATTTCACCAGCTAAAAGTAATATCTGTTGTTTAGGTGCAATAAATAAGTTCTATCAATTGGTAGCACATTTGGTGGTGAATTTCATTCTCAGGCATGAGATGCATCCTGTTTTTATTTACCTACCTATGGTATTACTCGTCAGCGTCTGATTCCTCCATCCCAAGCTAAAGCTAGCCTATGCACATGCCTGTTCTGCTGCAATTAGACTTTGCCTCTCAGAGTTCCGAGTTCCATAACCTGCCATGCTTACTCAGTACTCTCTCTTAAGTAACCAACTCAAGGTCACCGACAACCCCAATTCCCAAACACATAACGCTACTGATGCTGCTAACCTCCTCTTCCTTTGTAGTGGCATGATTGTTAGATTGTTATTGGGGGGGCCTTCGTCAGGAGCCCGGGCACTTAGACCTTTCTTGGTCCATTGTGCCAACCCCATGCCTGTCCGCCACTTGCAGACAGGGGACAAGAGCACCACGGTAGAGGTATGGAGGATTGGCCGCCCCCTGCCCCACCCCAGTACCAGGGATGGAGGGTGTACTCCCTCTAACTCTCCCGGTCTGGGTATATCTCCCACCGGCCTCCCGGTGGTCTGGAGGGAGTAGTTTCCTCTCCATCCACGCCTGGTGCAGGTATGGAGGAGGGTCACCCATCTAACCACTGTCCGGGCCCAACGTTGCTTAACTTCGGTGTTCTGACGGGAAACGGTGTTTCATCATGGCTAGGCCCTTGCCCCTAGTGGCATGATTACAAATTGATTCTTTTTCCAAATATTTTTACAGCGTCTCTTACCTCCTGCAGTAAAAGTGGGCAATGAAAAGCTGTAGTCATTATACAGGCAATGAAGGTTTCTCAAGGGACAGAGTAACTTTAATACATTTTAAGGTACAAATAATCCTGACTTCAAGCAATCATCTACAAAAAGTTTAAAAAATCTGTCACTTTTTTTTTTACACTTTTGTATTATATATTTTCCTAATTATGCTCATCCTGATTTTCCTACCGCACAAAATGATTGGTGCAGAGGTGTCATCATCCTGTTCCAAGAACTGCATCAATATTTTGGCTGATTGCAGCACAATTTGGAGAGAAACCCATTTTGAATCAGATATTTCTTCCTCATCACTTTTTCAGCCATCTACACACTGAGCTAGTGGTTGTAGTTGTGGTAGCGGAGATGGTAGCATTGTCATCAAGAATCTGATGTCCTTACAGTTCGTCGTCATAACTGAGCCATTCAGAATTATGTTAGCCACTGAGTCTCACTTGGATGCCCTTTCAATTATACTCAACTTCTCGGAAATATCTAACACTATGCACTTCCTGTGTCCCGACGAATTAGATGCTTAGAATCAATTATTTTCCTAAAGGAAACTTGGCAAATTTAAAACAGCTGCAGAATTAGCTCGCACTGATAGCACAAACACAGAGCAGTGATTCAGGGGACTCACAATAATGCAACACTGTCATGTACATAATTGAATAGCCTGCTGCAGGAAAAACTTTTGTGCAAGCAAAATGTAGCAATTTTGAAGACTGAACTGCTGGCTGGCTGCAAGTGTGAACAAAAGCATTAGTAGGTGGGGAGGAAGGGAGGGGAGGGGAAGGAAGAGTAGGGGAGGGGGTTGTTGAGGGACTGATCGTCGGATAATCTGAAGGTCAGCTGATCAAACTTCGGATAATTGACACCCTACCGTACTCCAGGGTTGGAACTATCAGAACCCTAAGTGTCTGTGGTTTACATGGCTTCGAAATTGTAAGTATTCTGGAAGTAATTGACCCCAAGCTAAAATACCCACCATTTTGAGTGGTGAAAACCAGTTTCCCCGAGTGTCTCACTCTGCCCTCAGCAACTGCCTGAATCCACTTAAGTAACAACTCTAGGCTTATAGAATTCTCAATGTTGGCATTCATTGCTGTGCCATTGGGTGAACACTGCCTTTCATTTTTTCTGTATAGTATCTCCCAAACCCTAAAGTATTGATGGTAGTACATCAAAACTCTATGGAGAGGAGTGAAGTGATCAACGCAAATAAATTGATATAACGAAGTTTTGACAACCCTGATTGAACATCTTACTAGCAAAAGAATGCACACTCTAAAGAAAAGAAAATACCATACATTGTGAAAATGGAGATAGTACAGAAATGTACTCCACAAAGATTTCTGAAGGTAGAGGGTGGGATGTGGTTCAGTGTCACAAAAACCCTTTTCATAGCCCTTCCCATTCCCCACTTAGAGAGTCATCAGACAAGAGGCCAATCAGATCAGTAGAAGGGCAAAGGTTTTGGGGAGTAAATATTGGATTCTGAGGGATTAAATGTTTATGAAACTGTGATTACATCTTGATATGCATTACCTACTCATTATACCTACATGCATTTGTACTCTTAATTTCTCCATCAAATCATTCAAATTACATAGAAAATAGCAAGTATGCCCCTGGATGCACGTGAATCCTGCAATTACTATAAAACAACATTTTTAAAAAAATCTTATTCGTACTTGATCCCAAGGATGCTGAAGTCATGAGATTCTACTTCAAGTAAATATAAAAAAAAACATTTTTGTGACTCCTGTAGAAGATGCTTTCAAATCAATGATGGAATGATATAATTTGCTCTACTGCTGCTCAAAATAAGTTATTTTTAGAAACACTATGAATTGAAAAACAATAAATTTGGTGAAAAATTACAAATGGGATTCGTAAAGTTGAGGAAAAAGTACAATGCAGGAGTAATATTAAAGTCCAATATGCAAACATAATTCACTCAAGGAATTTACCAGGGCTTAATAGAATTGTCTAAAATTGGAGAAAAAGTAAAACAGGAGTGTGCCGTCCCATAAATATCATACAATGTAAAATAATTACCTCACTCAAATGCACTCACTACTTGTTAACAAACTAATAGAAGCAGGCCCAGCTTAAGGCCCGGGCGACATGGGTTAACTGCCCAGGGTGCCACAAAGAAAGGGGATGGTGAAAAAATATTTTTTACTACAAGGTTTAACTTGTGAATGGGTTTGATAAGCGGGGAGGGGAGGTGCCGGAATACTCGCTCGCTCGGGTGAAAGTTTTGTCTCAAGCAAGCCATGAATAGAAGCATTTGCGTCAAGCATTAATTATTTTCTCTCTCACTTAAATAAATAAACATAATTTCATAAAACCCTGACCAGGGAGCAAAAGATAAACGGACGGTTAAATGCACTCTGCAATTGACACACTTATAAAGGCAAACGGACACACTTTAAGGCAAACGGACACACTTGACGGGCAAAATGGAATGACTTGCATACATGACTTCACATAGTTATTTATGGAAAATATCTCATATAACACTAATCATCAGAAAAAAATTGTGAGGATAATATTTTATTAACCTTTTAAAACTTATCATTCACCTAAAGTTGGGACAATTAACTTACAACCTCTAAGGAATAACATAGGAGTCCCTCGAGGATCCATTCTTAGGCCTCTCCTTCTCTTTATAAATTGCCTCCCTAATCAGTTGTTACACTGTAATACAATCCTATATGAAGATGACACCTCCACCTTGATCTCTGCTAAAGACAAGGTTGACCTGATGGAGTCAATATACATTCAACAGTCGAACAAATGCAAAAGTGGTGTAATAAGAATAGTTTATAGTTATCAATGAAAATAAAACTGCCCTTGTCTATTTTCAAAACAAAATGACTGCAATCACATACCACTCATAAACAATGACTTACTCTTGGCCACTTCTCTAAATTTTTAGGTCTTCATATAACTGCGAGGACATCCATTGGTCTGCGTATGTGAATGAAATTATTAACAAAATATCCATAGGTATCTTCATGACCTGAAAGCTTGCTCCCATAGTCTCCTTTCACACTTTAAAGTTGATATATTTGTTAAATTTTCTGATGTTTCATGCTTGCAGGCATTTTTGTGCAGAAAACTAATATTTTCAAGTATTTATTAGAAAGTTTAGCATTACATTTCCTACCCAGTGAGATATTTTAACTCAACCAATCGCCAGTTTCATCAGAGTATATTTTTGGATTCCGTCTGATTTTCCACAAATTTTCAACATTCAATCACATGTAGGCATGGGAGGGCATATTTTTACTGTCTGAAATTGTGCATGATTAACCAACACCCCAAAAGGCAACTTTTCCACCCTGAGGCATTTGGAAGTAAAAAAATTTGAAAATCTAGATGGAAACCCTAATGCACAGGTGTATTTAAAAATTAACAACAATTCATCATTTAAAGTGGTTGAGACTTATTACTAAACTGATTAAAATTCAACAAAATTAAAAGCTTGTTTAATTCCCAATTTCGGTTTATATTTATTATGAAATCCTTAGTCGTAAACAGGCAGTGTCATGTGGGATCCATACCATCCCTGTGTGTCTCAGTTTATAAGAGGCAAAATACAACCAAAAGCTGCTAATAACAAGAGGTAAGCTGTGTCCCAACATGAAAAAAACAAAAACTACTGGTTCAATGAAGATTCACATTGATTGTGCACTGATGTCTAGAAAATAATCAAATCCTTCATGAAATCATATATGTGTATGATCTAAGCTTAGCTGAGGGACAAAACACTTATTTACAGCACTTAGACCCAGTCTAAACTTAGCTTTCATGGCAAGCTGAAAGAATTTCTAAGTTTAAAAATAAATCTAGGGATTTCTAGCCAATGCCATTGAACTAAGCAAAGACACGGTAAACAAATGCATAACTTAGTCTGTGAATAAAATATAATTATTATTATAACTATAGTGCACACAAACTCTTAAAATGTTCACATGGGAAAGTTGACGTTCAATGTGTTGCATCTTCTACAAACATGACTCATTTCAACCTAATGCAGGGCTCGCAAAAACTACATCCAATCAATCACAGAATCTTGAGGCCATTGTGAAATGTAAACCTTGTGGAAAGTAAAATTTATAAGTAACTTAGCGAGTGTAATTCACACTAGGTAACAAATCCATCTGCTGAGGAGTGTATCATCAATCCACGCACAAATTTCTACCGCCACTGACCAAAGCAGTCTCATCTCACCAAATCTATTCTTCAGATTATTATAAGAGCAGCAAACTGGCTCCTAAGCTATTATTATTTACTCTGCACGTTGAATTTCTAATAAAATCTTTGCATTTCTTTCATACCTCCATGCTGTTCGATACTCCTATCCTTCTCCTACCTCCCCAACATTTACATAACATCCTCCTCTTAATCACCCTCATCAGCATGCTTTTACCCCTGTATGGGCACTTTCGATAAATGTCTGGCGATAACCAGCTATTGATGTCAGCTACTGGTAATCTCCAGGTGACCAAATGTAATGAAACAGCTAAAAGTGGCAATTCACCCACACACGGTCCACCTTGCATACAGATGAGCCATAGCAGGTACAGTGGAAGCCCGGTTTAACGAGTACTCATAACCCCTCGGAAATCACTCGCTAAATCGAGCGCTCGTTGTATCCGAAAGTGTTGAATAAAGCCACCTAATTCTCATAGTCGTTCGTATTTACCATTTTTATTTTGTTTCCATGGTATTTGACGAAGGTAAACAGCAAAAAAAAGTCGTTTCAGGCACAATCTGGTGGAATATCAACTAATTTTAAGAAAGAAACAGGACATTTTCCATTACATAAAATATTAATTCCTCCAGTTTCGGTGTTTTTCATCCAGTTCTTCTATTTTTCGATCGCCGAAGAAAGCTGTAAAGACCGTAGCTAATCGGAATTAAAATATTAGGTATATTGTAGTTTTTGGATAATTTTGCGAATATGTCATGACGATAATATCAACTTTGTTGAGTTTTCGAATGTTAACCAGTACATCCATCAGTTGGGAAAATTGGCCTGAAGGTTCACTGAAATACGGCATGCACTGGTGGTCGAAGATATTTCTCGCATAGTCACCTATTCCTAGCAGTTTCTATAATTCAAATTCAATTACCTACCGCAAATTAGTGTCATCGAGTATTTATTTACACTAGAAAAGAAAATACCTCAGTCCATTGGCTAGCACATCATGTTTCGTGCAAGTGTAGTCAGCTTTCGCCTTTAACATCGGACCGTTTATGGGCAGTCCTGCAGACCTTTGCTGACAAAACCACTTGAATAGTGCAGATTCCATTTGAGGATGTTCCCCATGCCGCAAATGTTTTTGGCTGCTAGGTCGTCCTAGTTCGGTCACTGCTGCACAAATTTTATCTTTGTTCTTTAATATAGTGAACAACGTAGATGATGACACACCAAACCGCCTCCCGATATCAGTCTTTGAAGACGTGTTACTTTTGCACTCGTCTATAATTTTAATTTTGGTTTTAAGGTCCAAAGATTTACGTTTTGCGGACATGATGCTGCCGCACAAACCACATGAGACAACTCCGCCCCTCCGATCGAGTAAACTCCGCCCCTCCGACAGAGTAAACTCAGCCCCTCCGACCAAGTAGACTCCGCCACTCCGACCGAGAAAACACCTCCCCTCCGACCGAGAAAACACCTCCCCTCCGACCGAGTAAACTCCGCCCCTCCGACCGAGAAAACACCGCCCCTTGGACCGAGTAAACTCCGCCCATTACCTACATCACAACTCTCTGCTGCCGTGTGATTGGGCGCATCGAGTTGACGGAATGGTTTGAGTTTTTCAATCGCTCCGACAGATCGCTCTCATTCTGTTGAATGTTCCCTCTTCTACTCTCAACTTGCTTGTCGTCCTCTCACTGATGACTGGGCCTAACAAAAGAACGTAAAATGGGAGCGCGCACAGCGTACTCAAGGCCGTAAATCACTAATGTTTGGACATAACTGGCTTTATGTGTTGCAGATATGGCTTACATCTTGAATATTTAGTTTAATTAACAGATAATACAAAACAAAATAGTTAATTTTTGCTAGGTGGTGCATCGCCCTCGAGAGATATCTGTCGTAATACTGAGCGTATACAGTGGAAGGAACTTTTTGGCCTCGCTATATCCACTTTATTTTACATGTAAAACATAGGCCTTTTGGCGGTACAAAGACAATCACTCGCTAAAACAGGATTCTCGCAATAAGCCGTACTCACTATACCGGGCTTCCACTGTAGATGTAAACAAATACGCACATTGTTCTTTATTTGTTTAGATCACCTCCGAAAGGATAGCTGGCAATAGTCAGCTATTTCACTCATATGAAAGCAACAGGACATGGTGATTGCCATCAATCACTGGCTATTGACTCACATTGAAAGAACCAAATAAGTCCCCCAGTCAAGGGGACAGCAGAATTGGCCGTAGGATGTATTGGAGGATAAAAGAATGTAGAATAAGAAAGGAGATAGTTAGGAAAACACGGGAGCGGGAGGAAAAGGATATGAATAATGGATGATTTAAAGACACGAAAAAGATACATAAAATAAAACATGATCTTCAGAAACTTTGTAGTATTCCATCACGAAAATTTATTAAAGTGAGGAAACTTTTACAAAATCACATTAAAAAAATTACACACCACCACGACCCGGGTTTCGACAGCTGAGCGTCATAAATGTACAGCAATTCCTTATATACCATCAGTCAGTGGGAAGAGGGGGGGGGAGGGTAGTGGGGTGAGGGGGATGGGAATGATCAACCTAAAGAGGAAACGATAGGGGAATTGACGGGCAGCAAGCATTTATTTAAAAGATAACATCTGAGTCAATATTTCGTTTTAAAACTTTGAGCTGTTCAAGTCAATTTAGCTCACGTCACTTATCAGTAAAATGCAGTACTTTAACTTTAAAATCACTTTGATGGTCACAAGTTAAAAGGTGTTTGGCAAAATTACTCTTTTCTTCATAGTGATTTTTAAATGCACTATAATGTTCTTTGGTTCTGGTCTGGAAACTTCTCGAAGTCTGCCCCACATAGACACAGTCGTTGCATGAGAGTTCGTAAATACCATCTTTGCAATGTACAAACAAGTTTTTTGGGTCATGGTTTACTTATATCATACATAGAATTAGTCTTTGGGCTGATGAAATTCCACAAGCCTGGTTACCCCATTAGACTGGTAGTCTCCGGCATGGCTGCACCTAGTCATAAGCTGGCACATTATCTGAATAAACTAGTTAGACAATACACGACCTATAAACCAAAATATGGTATTAAGAACTCTTGGGATCTCATTACAAATGCACCACCTTATGAAGCAGTACAAATAACAATTGACCTTCTTAAATCAGCGGGAGTTACAGAAAGTGTTGTTAAGGAACTATCTGTGCTATTAAATATCACTGTCAATCAGAGCTATTTCCTTTTTAACAACTGTTTTTATCAACAGACAGAGGGTTTTGTGATGGGCTCCCCAATCTCTCCTTTACTTGCTGACATTTTTCTAGATTATTATGAAAATAAACTTTTTAACTCAGGACATAGCCTATTAAATAGGGTAATATACTGGTATCTAAATGTGGACGATATTTTGATTTTATGGAATGGGATGGATCGACAGTTGGACAATTTTAAAAAGGTATTAAACAATCTACATCCAAAAATCCTTTTCACGCATGAGACTGATAACAAACGTTATTAACTATTTAGATTTGACTATTTCCCTAGTGAATAATCATCATAAATTTGCAATTAATAGAAAACCAACCTATACTGACATCGTCATTCCTGCTGACTCAAGACACTGCCACTCACAAAAAATGGCAGCATTCCATGCCTTGATTAACCGGCTAATTAATGTCCCACTTACCAAAGAAAAATTTGAGAAAGAAAAGAACATAATTAAGCATATAGCTTTGGCAAACGGTTATTCACCAAAAATAATAGACAAATAAATTAGTAAAAAGAAGAAAAATTTTGTCAATCTAATATATTTTGGTAATAGTGGTCAAATGGATTGTAAAAAATGGAGCTCTGTAAGGTATTATGGTCGTGTAACCGAAAATGTTGTAAAAGCATTCCCCAAAGACCAATTCTATGTATCATTTAAGTAAACCATGACCCTAAAAAACTTGTTTGTACATTGCAAAGATAAAGTGTACTCTATGTGCAGAAGTAGTATTTACGAACCCTCATGCAACGACTGTGTCTACGTGGGGCAGACTTCGAGAAGTTTCCAGACCAGAACCAAAGAACATTATAGTCCATTTAAAAATCGCCATGAAGAAAAGAGTAATGTTGCCAAACACCTTTTAACTAGTGACCAAGGATACTGTATAAAGGATTTGCGAATCGGCCACGAGAAGCACTGTTTCCTGCTGTCATTTCGTGAGCTTTTTAATAGCTTTGCAAATTGTCCGCATCCTGGCGCTGTAAAGAATAGGGATCTATTCATTCCCGATATTCTCCATTGATGGAACTGCAAGTGCATGTGCCTGCTTCGAGTTAAATTGCTATAAACAATAGTTTTCCATTTGAAAGCCCGTGAGTTAAGGTTTTTAGAATTTGAGAATGTCTTTTGCCACTATGTTCAGATCCCTCCGAGTGTCAGCGCCACGAGTGGCAGCTTAGGACAACCTAATAAAATGCGTGGGTAGTGGCAGCACTTGTCGTGCCCGACTCGCAAATCCTTTATATAGTATCCGTGCTTGTGACCATCAAAGTGATTTTAAAGTTAAAGTACTGCATTTTACTGATAACCGACGTGAGCTAAATGAATTTGAACAGCTCGAAATTTTAAAACGAAAATTTGACTCAGATGCTAATCTTTTAAATGAATGCTTGCTGCCCGTCAATTCCCCTATCATTTCCTCTTTAGGTTGATCATTCCCGTCCCCCTCACCCCACTATCCCCCCCCCCCAACTGACTGATAGTATATAAGGGATTGCTGTACATTTTTGTATCACCTGTGATGATGACGCTCAGCCGTCGAAACCCGAGTCGTGGCGGTGTGTAATTTTTTGAATGTGGTTTTGTAAAAGTTCCCTCACTTTAATACATTTTTAAGATACATAGAGTTTAAAGAGGGATTTAAAATTGGAAAATTTAGAAAGGAAAAGCAAGATAAAATATCTCTCCAGCCAGGGACATTAATTGGGAGGAATGCCCACTGACCTATACCTACTTATTAGGTGGAATATCTATTATGATGACACCACTTCAATTACACGACCTTCACACTGAGGATGAGTTGTCAGCTGCAAAATCAATGATTTTGGTTTTCAAAACTTTTGTACAGATGTGTTAATTTTGGATAAGTATTAAATAAATTAAACCCTTCATCAACATTAACATTAACTTTTAATAATAGAGGGTTCAGTGATTCATTATAATCATAGACTCAAAACAAGCTCAGCTAGTGGAAATCACAAAGTTGAAACACATTTCTCTAATCAAACATACATGGATGATTTTTATGTTCCTGAACTTCCCTTCTGCCACTGTCAAGGACATTTGTGCAACAAATATCAACTCAAAGTCCACGCCACCATCTTGTGATGAATCAAATGATCACATTTCAGTGGTTCTGAAGCAGTGATTACCTGACATCGGAGGTCACATGCACTGTCAGTGGCTACACTGATGTTCAACAAAAGTAAAAATGTTATAAAGCACATCAATTTGAAATGATCATACATTTGTCAAACAAACAACTAAAGCTATACAGAATACAATTCCTAATCAAACTTCTAGTAATATAGGATGCAGGTGGTTGTATTATATTTAGGATGAAGGTAATCAAATCAAAGTTAGAGCAGGTCTAAGGTTAAATGCATGTTTTTCAGCAATATGAGTAGATAAAACAATTTGGGCAGGGCAAAGAGTAGGTACTTCAAAACACTACCACTACCTCTCTACCTCTATGGAATGTTTTAAAGTGGGTTAAATCTCATAGTCTGGGTAAAACATGAGTCCATAGAATTATTTTAAATCACAGCCTACCACATCATCCTTGCAACATTCTTCTTTGCCCTTGACCACCCTTTCACAGATTTCTTTAGGCTGGGGTGAGTGATGATGGTGGTGGTGGTGCGAACTTGAACTGCATGGTTTATGGATATGGTCAACCCCCTTACTTCCACCCGCACATCCATTTTTATTATTAAGGCAAGTTTCATGGCATTGACGGCATACTGACACTGTCTGTTTGCTTGAGTCTTCCTTTGCTGATGTTTTACCAGAAGTGGAACGCACAGTGACCTATTTTCACATGATATGAAAGAGCACATAAGTACCATGAAAAATGATTACTTTAAACATTTAATAATTTACTTAAAGAATATAAGAAAGGTATGAAATATTCAACAAATCATCTAACATTTATAAAAGTTAAATTTAATAAATTAAGTGCCTTGAATTACAAAGTTTCAGCAGTAGTAAGAGGGTTTTCTTTATCAACAGCTCAAATTTCATAAAAAAATGAATGACCGATTTAATGACCTTATAAAAAAATTCACTGAGGATTTCTAAAAAGATTAAGGTGAGACAAATGATTCCCATTTAACTGACAGATGATTGAATAACTTCAAAAAATTTCATTTCACCATATTTAATAGCAACAATTATAAAATTAACCTCAGATTCTGGAAATTCCCTTGAGCAAAAAGTCAAATGATAGTCGAGTGAAAGAGATAAATCCTGTCTTAAGTGTAGTCATGATTCAGTTCTCAAAGAAAATTTCAAAAGGAAAAATAAAGAAAAGTCATGTTTTAAGCAACTTTCATCAAATATTCAGCAGAAAGGATCAGTGACACATGCAGAAGAATTCATTAATTACAGCATGGTCTGTTAAAATTTCACCAATTAGTACTCCATCATGCAATGCAAGAGAAGATTCAGCGAGACTTCGACAACATAGTAACACTAGAAAGAAGAAATAATGTAGCTGACAACATGTAAAAAAGAGGAAGCAGTAAAATTAAACGAGAGGCATGGAAAGCATACATGCAAACAAAACATAAAGTTGTGATGATTCCCATAAATTATGTGGAAAATTTCTGACATTACAGGCAATTTAATATGCTCAGTGGAGTTCATCCAACTCCAAATTAGTGTAACTACCTAACCATACAGAAAGGGAGAACAAAGCAACTTTATTACTATTTCACCAACACCTTTTTGGAATGTATTTTTTTCAATGCGAGAGCATCAAGTGTGATTAAACTGCATGATATGCTCATGAAAGAAATGAATAATAAATGGTACAATATTTACAAGTGAGTAAATATGTATACATACATACAAGTTACCAACACTCAGTTCTATCATGCTACGTGAAGTGTGCCTGATTTATAAACATTAAATTTACATGGGAGAATCCAAATATCATGTAATCTGTGCTGTTGAAACAAGTTTCTCTTCTTATCATTAAACATGTGAGTTTCAAAAAAGAATGACAGTGTTCATGAAAAACTGAATGGAAGTGTCTTAGCAGGAGTTCAAAACATTTTCCATGGCAATTCCATCAACATGCTGTGCACAAAGAATTGATGAACAACTGTTAGATTTTTTCATTACATTCTATCTTGCGCTTACCTTCTCTGAGTTTTGTGTATGTTTCTGGACCTGTAGAAGAGGGATTGAATAGCAACTTGGTATCACATTTGGAGGGAATTTTCAGACATTTCAAACAATAACTTTGAACAATATAACATTGCCTATCCACGGCTAGCTTCAAATATAATTTTGATGAAAAATATATTTTGCAAATTTACCATGAAAAGTATCTCCATCTTTTTACAAAGAAATGGAGACAATGAATCATTTAGGAAACATCCTAAGTGCCCAACGTTTTAAATAAATTTATTTTATGATAAAAAGCAGAAATTTAATATATTCATAGAATGTAAAAAGCAGAAAATAGAACCAGTAAAGTTGCTAAACTTTGAAAAAATTGTCCCACTCTCCTCATCTCCAAACTTATTAAGATGGATAGCAACTAAAATGAAGCGACAGCACCGAGGCTATTAAAGATAAAAATACATTGCACAGAAGACAAATAAATTAAGGTAAAAAAATAATAGTGGCTACAAAAATAATAGTTCGTCTGTTTCGTCATCTCTACAACAAGGGTTCACAGCCAAAGTGGGCCTTGTCAAAAGTTATGATTTATTAATGGTCTTCAAAATGTAAAACATGATCAAATAGCTTCTTAGAATGCATGTCACTGCCAGTGAATTTCATGTAGGGCATGCTACGACTGCCAAGATCATTTTGGTGTAGTCTTTAATACATAAGATTTTTAATTTTCAAAATTTATTATCATTATTTATTCTAATAATTTCTCCAGTATTAGGCATAATACATTAAGGAAATGAATGGTAAAAAAAATAATGCATTCAAATTGCATTTTGAAGGCAATGAAAATTGAGTGATTTTTATTAATGAGCAAAAATATGCTGGCTAGTGGTATTTTTCACGTGGACACCAAAGGCAGATAGATCAGCCCACTGACAGTGAAAGGGTAAGAACTCTGAACTTGTGACTTCAACACAAATTTTAAAAATGCATGAGAAACACACGGAGTTTGGTCCACTTTAACTCTGAACCCTCTTTATTCAGTGATTCTTCAGTGGTTTACTTTAATTTTTGAAGCAAACAAGAAGCTTTTGTGTTACCTGACTATCATCAGTACTCCTCGATGGGCTCCCATCTGTATCCGAAAGTTCAACTTCTTCACAACGACTTTCAAAACCTCGTCCTGGGCTAAGACTTCCCTGATGCACACCACCCACTGTGAGTCTTAACTCTTCACTACGCTTACGAAGAGTCTCTGGGGACCAAACTGGGCCGAGATCATCCACATTCTCCACTTCTTCTAAGGCTCTTACACCACCCAGCTGACCTCGCATCCACTGCTGAAGGTGTATAGCACTACCTCGGCTTGAGCGAGATTTTCCTAACAGACGGCATTTCTGATCAATGTAATCCTCCAGCATTCGTCGCCCTGGAGATGGAATCGACCCCGATGGAGACTGTACAACACCACCATACACTGAGCCACGGGAGTATCGCTATGAGATGAGGAATAAGAGCAGAATAAAAAGAATAATATTAGATTGTTATTTTCAAAATTGACATCAATGTCTTTATACTATGAAAAGACATCATTATGCTCGTAAGGGCTATCTGTGAGCTAAGTATGAACGAATAATAATGCATCATATTTCTATTTCTAAGTTGAAAGTCAACAAATAATTACTTCTACTGATAATGACAGAAAACTTACTTGGTGATAATTTTTGCAAAAAGAAAGAAATAAGTCTTCAGAAAAAGGATGCAATTGTTCCAATTGTTATCCCAGTTAGTCTAAGCTTTATTCCTCAGGATAATGTCATACTATTCAATCAATTGATTTCAGAGGAGAGCTTAGGAAAATCATATAAAATAAATACTTAATTTAAGATCAAGTACTAGCACCACGCTTAATTGACTGAGGAAATTAGCTGCATTAAAACTCAACTGATTATGAATAAATCTTATTCACCATAGAGAACATGCCTATGTTTATTGATGTCATCAAATGTCAATAATAAGCTTTATTCCTCGGAAAATCAAATGCTGAGTTGATGAATGCAAATAAAACTAGCTTTTAATAAGGTTTATCAGACATTTAAATTCATCTGATTTCCTTATTCTATTTGAGGGGTTTTAAATGGAGCACATTTTTGGTTTTCTGGGATATTGGTCCGTGGAGGATATTATCACAAAACAATCAATTTACAAGTCGATTTACCAAGTTAGTACAATAAATGATACCGAATATAAAAATAATTGTTTTACATTCACAGAATGAAATTATTTTGAATGCCAAAGACTAATAAAACTACTGCCAACGCAAACTAGAGAAATACAATAATAACCCTTGATGTGCCCTCATAATAAATCATGTAACTAAAATAAGATAGGCATTCAGCTTTGCCCTTGAATGATTTAACCATGGCAGTTCTAAGTTTTACAAAACGCGTTTATCCAAAACTTAAAACAAAAAACAGGAAGAAACCTTATGTTCACTTAAATTTTTATACTATGAAGGAGAATATGCGTGATGCTTATCATGAAATGGGAAAGTTATGGGACAAACAATGAATAATAACAGAATTGAGGTTGAAGGATGACGTTTTCGGTGCAAACATCTATGGATGTACGATCACGATTTTGTAAACCAGCTTTACACTGTTGTTTTCGTGCCAACTGGCATAAGTCCCGATGAATTTATTCCTGAGAACATTATGCAGTGGTGTGCCTATCTGGTAGTGGGGCCTATCAGGGAGGGGGTGGGCGAGGTGACTTTTTTCCCCCAAAGAGAGGATAAGGCTGAAGTAAATAATCTCTCCTCTGCATAACCAATAAGAAAAGTGTAGAAAAAATAAAGTAAGAACAAAAGGAAGAAAATAAAGAATGAGATAGAAGGAGTACCAACCCTTCTGTTTTGCCAGGGGCATCAGTACACCACTACACATGGTGGTTTAAGTTTACCCCGCCAAAGCTGAATACAATATTTTAGCCCCATTCGAAGTCTCAATCAAGACAAGGACTAAGAAAAACCTTTTAAACCCGGTATCAACTTAAAATCTATGAACACAGCCTATGGATAATTTAGGTTATCCATGGGTCCTGCAGATAAATACATCAAACTGACTACAACACAAAGAAAATAATGGAATTCACAGACCCCAATTCATTAATAATAAATTGCCAAATAATCTGATGAAGTTACCTAACTAGTAATACAAAGCTATTATCTAAAGATTGGACCAATAATAAATCTGGATGACAGATAAGAAGAGCTAAAGAAGTCCACTACTTACAAAAAATATTCATGAAGTTCATCACAGCTTTGTCAATAAAATGATTATATCATAAACTGAATCTTATAGGAAGGAATTACAGAGGAAAATATACAGTCAGGAAATTGGAGTGTACGCATATCAGTTTAATCTGAAGTCAGTCATCAGCTAGGACATGATTTTATGAGAATTTTAATTTTTCCCATTAATAGGAATATGCATAGTGCGCAGTAAATGTTAGGAATCATAAAAGCAGTACATGGTAGGAAATAATTTATAAAAAATAGCATTCCAGATAATAAGTGGGAAATATGAAGCAATATGCATTACTTCGCAAACTTCCCTCAAATTGTTACAGCATTTTTCCCTGCTAACTTCCATTTTCATCTGAATAAAAAGGCTGAGCAATTTTTACATAGACATACACACCACCCACACATTTTCTAAACAATGCCAGCAGGAGACTTGTAAAAACTATGCTATCACCCTGCTCGCAATGAATTTCAAGCACACACATCCACATTTCCTGCAAAGTATATTTTCACCAGAGGAGAGTTCATCCTTGAAGTGTTTTTCTAATCCAACAAGTTTTTGAAGTACAGAAAGATAAAATCAAAAGATGATATGTTCTAAAAATGTACCACAGATAGAAGCATTATGGATAACATTAATTGACTGTCACTCTCAAGCAAAGATATTCTATTGGGAACCAATTTCTCGGGCATACCTTGAAGGACCTACATATACAAGAAAATTCACGCAAACACATTCACTAAATCTGTACTAAGACCTCACAACTAGTTTTAAACAAAACTCATGAGTACAAGTGTAAATAGTCTTTGGTGAGTATGCATACTTTAGCCTAATGGTGGTTTCTTAAAATAATGGCATAGGAGCACATATCTTACACAAATAGTACTACAAAATGTCAAACATATTGACTGCACATTTCATTCATGTAAAATAGTTGCAATAACTGGAGAGAAACTGAGTCGTCCAAATCATGAGCAAACAAAGAAGGACATTAGAATTCCTACTGACAAATATTCATATCAATTCTTGATTCAAATAGGGACAATTATTTGGACCATCTCTTGGTCAATTAAGCAAGAACAATCATGCCACTGATATGAATTCATGCATTCAATTTACACATGCATGATTGAGACCACCAATGATATTTCTTGGACATAAATGGTACAATCTTGTATCCGAAGATAAATAGCATACCTATATCACCCTTATTTCCATGGCACATGGAAAACTGCCAAACCAATCCATGGAGACAAATTACATTAGAATATAATCTAATACACATCTCAATTTCCAATATGCAATTCCATCATAGTTAAACAGCAACTTTTCAAACTTGAACCTGCAGCATCCTACTATTGTGTTGAACTTTTTAATAAACTAGATATTCATGTATACATCTCTTAAATATCAGGTAGGATGGGTATATACTCATTCAAACCAATTAAAACAATATATAAATATTCAAAATCAGATCTTGGAAAAAGGTGAAAAATTGGTATCTCAAATTTGTTATCTACCTCAACAAAAACTTATCAAATGTTTTCCATTTCATGCTCAAGCGAACAGACTCTTTACTGCTTATCCCTTAAACATTATTATTAATTGAGATGGCTCCATCCTCATGGAGCAATGGAGTTTAACTTTGTCTGAGCAATGAATAGCACTATTATTTCTATTGTATTTTTATCAATAAACCTGATATTCTACACAAAGTCAACCACCTTGGTATGTACCATTCACAGCCAAACTTTATTATAACAGAATGAAAAATTACATATCACATTTGAGGTCTTGCATTAAGCTATAACAGCAGCATATCAATTGCTCTGCAAAATGATAATGGGATTACCTTAATTTATGTTTTCCTTTCTTTCTGCCAAAAGAAATATAACTTTGGGTGCTTAAGTGCTCTCAATGAAAATGTATATTATGAACAGAAAACAGCAATGAAGACTTCCTTATTACTCAATATTTCAAATACCACTTAAGAGCATTGCTAAAACTTAGGAATGTTTATGCCAGTCTTCCAGTATACCTGGGTGAGCACAGACTACACTGCACTTTTTAAGAGGCAAATTAAAGCCCAACATGTTACTTTTATATTCACTGGTATTTCTTATCAGATTAATGGTAATTTTTTTCTGACTCATGAGCAATTCACAAAATGAAAGATATGAATGCCTGAGGCATTTGCGAGAGGTCATTAAACATTTCAAGAGAATACTTTAAAATTACCAATTAGTACCAATGAAATTCTTGATTCCTTAAAATGTAAAAGAGGGGGAAGAAAATTAAATGCATTACAATTCCGCTGCAAAATACACCCATAGAATAAATACACGGTAGCGCTATTATGACATGCATGTACAGTAAAAACATTGGTTTTGAAATTTCGATGCTTTAGAAAAAATACAACAGGATACATATTCCACGTAATAAGCTGGGTAACATTATGATGGTCATTGTACATTTATAAATTTAAAAAGGTCTAATTATCATGCAACTTATGGTACATTAATTCCATTGCATGGAATTACTCAATGGCAATGATAGAATCGGTTTAGTAAACCTGATTCAGTTATTTTTAACAGAAAGAAAACTAAAACATGAGTACGCTATTAGAATAATACCATTTCAACACTGTACTATGTTATTGAGTATTATCTAAGAATAATTGAAGTCCTACAGTAGGCATTACATTCTAACTGAACTTACCATATGTATAGACTACGTAATACCTCACCAATTGTGAAAACATTCCTCTTAGTGTTCTAAGTCTACCAAACACACAGCAATCCTACAGCTAAACTTTCTGAATTACTATTCCAAATGGCAAGAGGATAATCTAAGGGAGCATAACTTTAAATTTTACCTCATTAAAAAACTGTTTAATTTTGTAGTTGTGAAATTTAAATATATTTCAATGGACAGCATGAAAATTAAATCATTCATTACATTGTTTGTAGCATACATGCAAGCATCTTGTCTTTTTTTTAATGGGGTGATGCAAATTCACAAGGACAGTAGAGTACTTATACTGACAAACAATTCTCAAATGTCCTCAGGTGAAGGAAAAGGAATCATACCTGCAAATTCCTTCAAGGGGTGTTACATGTGTTCCTCTTCTCTTCTTATTATTCCATGATGACCGACACATGGCCTTTTGAATTATTCCAGCAAGAGTAAAATATAAATACAACCAAAGTACTAGCTCATCAAAACGTTGAACAAATTAAAGGGGAAACAAACAAGGGGCACTATATGGTTTCACACATAGCTTGGAGAATCTCAAAGGAATGCATCTGAAATTTACATAACTGTATATGTAACATAATTCTGGGTATAATCTAATGGCATTTTACAAAGTTGAGGTAAAAAATAAGCAGGTATAAGATCAAACTATTTTATTTTCCGGCTTATAAGACATTTTTTACTACAATGAAATCCCACAGAAAACTACCCTGTGTCTAATATGGTTAACGTTAATGTTAGATTTTGCCTGAAAGACATCCTTATTTAAATCTCCATGATGTGAATCTTTCTATGAGACTAAGTAAAAAATAAGCACAATGACATTTTGGATCACATTATGTCACCATTTTTGTTTGCGTACATATTTAGTAAAAGATCACTCCTCTGTTTCACCGTAAACAATGGGAACTTTCCAATCGCTCCAGTGCACGTGCAGCTCACTTTGTAACATAATGGCACAGTCGCTTTTTGATCAAGTCAGACACGATGGATTAGGCAGCACATTTAAATACAGATTGGGAGCTGAGTTGATGTGCGCTTGAGAAGGAAAGAACTTTGATTTTTTTTCGAAGGTCATCGATCTTTGAACAATTTTTTTAAAATATTTACAAAAATTTCAGCCGTAATTATTGTGCACTTACAAAATATTACCTACTGGGAGATAACCAAACCTATCGCCAGCACACATTGTTCCATCCTCATCATTCGTCATGCACTGAAGTGTGCTGATGTGTTCCCACCGGTACTAACTTCAATACCTCAAATGGAAAACTCTCAATACCGAAGGATAATAGACAGGTTATTTACTATTTTGGATTCTGTGGCTGTAACTAGGGTGCATCTTACATGCCCTTGTGTCTAATAAGCTGGAAATACAGTATTATTAAACCATAACAAAATTAAGTCATATGAATACAGTGAACACAGAAGGGGTTTTAGCTTCATTGACGCAAACAAGGGCAGAAAAAACCAATAAAATAGGCAAGTGAGTAAATGAGAGTGACTTTTTACAAGAAGAAATAGCTAAGTTTTCAATATACAGATTAATTTTTATTTATCAACAATTTGTACATGGTAGCTTAAATCCAAGTCTGTGTACAATTTACAAGTCTGGATATCATTAATAAAATTCAACAAATAATGTTCCACTACACCTGTATTTCAATGACTAATAGTAAACTTCTGCACAACAGCCAGGGAGATTATAATGCTATGGAAGTTGCACGAATAAGTTCTTTCATCTGAGAAACCTTGCCATTATTTTTCTTTAAAAGTCACAAGAGAACAATTTTTGAAAAATGATAAAACAGAAAATTACAATTGATAAGTTGATTGATATCATTTGTTTAGAAAAAACAACATTTAATGACTTTAAACAGTTGTGAGTTGAACTTTACGTACAAAAATCTGCAGAATTTTCATTCATACATTTGTACATATCAATTTAATTGCCAGGGAAGACAACAAAAATAACTGTGGCAACCATTAATATATTTTTCACTATTTACATCCTAAAATAAGGGCACTTGAGAGTATTCCCCATAACAATATTATTAGCAACTTTTCAATCACAGAGATTATGTCAGCAGTCAATTCCTGATTGTATTTCAATTTTGAACAAAATAATTAACAGTATGTTTAACGGATAATTTTGGACCAGTCAAGCTGGTCAAAACCTAGAATAAAATTGTGTCCATCCTTTGTACTCATTTGTTTGGTTCATGTTTACATCATAGATGTCAACATTAGTGATGTATTAAGGAAATACTGGTATACAATACACATGAATTTGTGCCAGTCAGGCCATTTTATACCAATTAATTATATTCCAACAATGAATGCCATTTCACAAGCACACTTGACTGGCCTTCATAATGGTGTATGGACCTATAATTTGTAATCAAGCATTGAGAATATTCAAAGATAATTTTTTTTCGTCCCTATCATTTACTTTTTAACTCCTACTAACAATTAATACATTGACACCATAGTCTAGAAAACTAACTCTTCATATACAATTATTCATTCAATTGAAAAATTAATAAAATTATCATTAATGGGAGAAAAATCACAGACAGACGATTGAAATGTGGTTCACAGAAGCTTTGGCATTATCCACAATACTTTCCGCAATGGACTTCTCTTAAAACTTTTAAGGCAATGTAAGACTATAAAAGGAATTAAGCATAGTAAACAATTCCCCATATCAGACCTTGTTAGCTTCGAAAGAAAAGCTTAAAAGCTTTCTGGCACAGTTTTTTAAAACAAATATATGTTATTCACTGTAGCATATTTCATATTTTGATTGTTGATAGTTTATAAGAGGGTTTGGAGGGAATCCTCAATCTCATGCACACACTTAACATTAACATAAGCTCATACTTTCAACGTAAAATTTTCACCCATTGTGGCATGGGAACTGCCTGATAGCAGCAAGAAAAGGGCATCATGAGCTTAGCCAAATTAGTGGCCTAATTTACAATGCTTAATAGCTTAAAGAAAGTGGTTAATTTCATCAACCAGGTAAGGGCAAAAACATATACTGCGCTTGATAGGGTGACTGCAGAAAAAACATTCTTGAACCTTTCACCATCAAGACTTAGTGCTTTCCTGTCATACAACGTGAGTGACATTTTTGCGGGTTTTCCACCAGGTATCATAGTATAGTGGGTATATAACACATAACCATAGTTGGGTAAGTTACCAAAAATATTAACTGATTTAAGTTAAAGTTAACCTCTGTAAAAAGTAACAACATAGTTAAAGATAAAGTTACTTTTCTGAAAAAGTAACTGATTAAAGTAAAAGTTAAAAAAAGTAACTTTTACGTTAAAAGTTAATTTTCAGTTACTTTATATAAACTTAAAAAAATAACTTTTAAAAGCTATTTTTCCTAATGTTCCTTGTTTACGGGCATCATAATTTTTACGGATGATTCGGAAGTATGGCGAAAGCTGAAAGCCAACACTGGGTTGATATGGCCGGTGCTCGAATGAATCGAGGGGAGCCGTTACTTCAGTCGATTCAAGTTGTAACCTTACCCCGGTGGTAGCGGTGAGGTAGATTTCGCACTTCCTTGTGATTTTTCCACAATCTGAAATCATGTTGCGTAGTGCCCGAAAGAGCTTTGAAACACATCGTCACATCAATAGGACAAGTAATGTACCTAAAGTATCGGAGCATGCGAAGAGAAAATTGGAACTCTGATCTTAAAATAGGTACATTTTCTTTTCAAGGTGATACATAGTCGCAAAGTAATTTCTATTTGAATAACTTTGTCGCTTGTAGCAGAAGGTGCCTGTAACTTATGCAACCTTGATGACATAAACGAAAAATCGTACTACTTGTGGCAATACGAGAGAAATAACCACTCTATACAAGCGTCCAACTTCGTATGTTATTACCATGAGATCAACCATTGGTAAAAAATCACTTGCTACAGCCAGATTCTCACTATATACCACACTCCTAATGACAGACTTCTACTGTATTAGGTATTGACAGTCAGCTTGTTGTCTAACTTTAATTGCTACGACTACTCAGCGCTCTTCCTAGGAATTTTGGATACACAAGTTTTCAACCCAATGCAGTCTTTAAAGAAAACTGTTGACAAATTACAAGAGGTCAGTTCATTTCAATTGTCCTATTGGAACCGTTCAAGACAAATTAATTTTAATTCATCTCCTAATTCTGTCACGATTACTGTAAACATTCCTTATCACCTTTTCCCTTCTAAATCAGGCCATATGTTCAGAAGAGAAAATGCACTAGGGGATTGGGAAAACGAGAATACGTTAGCACGAGATATGTTGGTATACGAGAAAATGGAGAACATGCATTATTATATTGCCTGGTTGGGAAATTGCCATAGTTCATAGTTCGATTCGATTCGAAAGTTCGATTTATCAGAACATTCAGATACAGTAGGACCCTGATAATCCGACTCCTTGCTTAGTCTGACCGTGCCATCGCTTATCAGTTTGTTTGCAGTGTTATCTACACCAATGGACATATTGTGGATACGGAAATGGAGGAACATCGCAGCAAAATCGAGATTGTCGACTGCTAAGCAAAAGAACATTACAGGCTTTTTTTGAACAGCACAAGAACATTAAGTCTACAGTATAGTGGAATTCACTGTCACAAAAACACACGGTACAAAATTCCACTACTTATTTTATTGCTGCTGACCGGTTTAGACGACTAAAGCGTCATTTGTCAAGACAATGTGTGACAATGAATTCTATCTTCAATTTCCATATCACCCCAATCGATTACAATTTGATACTGTATTGTGGTTTCATGACATTCATCGTGTATCATAGCGAAACGATCATATTGTTGTTTGTATTTCATTACTCTACATTTTATGTTTTTCTTCATTTACTTTAAGTATTTTTATCGCAGTATACTTTTACTTATGGTTTACAATAATATTACATCTGTAAAACTGTACATATAGCAATATTTTCTGTTTGAACTACATTTTATCACGTTTTTATTTAAATAAATGTGTTCCTCTGATAACCCGACCTTTTTCGTGTTCCGACCATGCTCTAGGTCCCGTTGGTGACGGATTAGGGGTTTCTACTGTATAATACTTTTTTTAGAAGCAACTTAATATGTACCAACTTTTGTGCTTTGTGGGTTGAAGTTGAAAGAAAATGTTCAAGCATTTCTTAACCCTTTCACACTGGTGTCTCATGTTGGAGAAAGCTTCTCCCCTCACGAATGACACTAAAATTTCTTTGCACTCATATTGCAAAACATATTTTTTAGTACTGCACACATCATGAAGTTTCCCTTTGTGGAAAGGTTTCTAAAAGCAAAAGTATTTATCCTGCTGAAGTACCGAATTAAAATAAATAGCAGTGGTTACAGGATCAAGGTTCAACCTTCATATAAATATAGGCATGCTGAAAGGGAATTTGAAAGTTTATTCCCTCCTGGTCAAAAATTTATATTCTACTTAATGAGCACCAACATCATCCAATGACATTGCTTGGTGCATTTTCAGAAAATCTTGATTGTGTATAATTTCAACAAATTAAGCAAACATTCATTAAAAAGTTAATCAATGTGCATCTGTCCAAAAACCTATGCTAACTTATGTGGAGGTAGGTTAAAAAGCTATGAAAATCAGCTTACGTAATACTTGAATGGTCCCTAACCTTGTAGACTGTGGTGTCATTCACATGAGCAATAGTACTTTGTCACATTATGCACACAGTACCTCATTAGAGAATCTTGTTCCTTCAAAGCCACTGCGATAATAACAATGGAAGAGGATGCCTGAGTATCTTAACACGTTCACGGCTGACTGACGTCAATAGATGCCTAACGGGTGCTATCCACTGACTGCGGACGTTGATAGACATCAGAGCTCACATTTCCTTGCCAAGGCCATTCTCATCAGATGCCAACCTCCAGAGCTTCCGTTTCAATCTCTGCATTTTTTCCGGGTTTCCTTCCACGTCAGTTGGCTTGTGTCATTCTTCCGTTTCAATGCTCAGTCATCCGATAGCCTTCGAAGTGCGTGCAGTGGTCGTAGCCGGAGTTGCACCCACCCAGGAACAATATTGCACCCCTTGTTTTCAAAAGGTAATTTTGTTTTTTAACTACATATATATTTTAAATATTTATTTCGTACTTTTAACGAGTTAGTGTACATAAATCTGGACGTACTTCATGAAATATTACGGATGTTTTGAGCTGACTTAGACTTTTACCCCCCCTCCCCTTCCTTAAAAAGTGCATTCGAATGATTTTTTTCAGTTTTCACCTTTTTCTGAGTTTCTTTTTTATTTTCTTTCCATCTTGATGAATCATTATTATTATTTTTTTAAATTACTGGCCAAATGAAAAATATATTTTCAATTACTTAATAGAGGACTCCCCTCCCCCCCCTAATTTTCACAAACTGCAAAAGATTACTTCATTCTTGTATTCTTCCTTTTTTAGCATTTTGACAAGAGTTTGCAATTTAATTCATAGCCATGTTGGACATACTTGAAATGTGCTATTATATAATTCTGTGGTTATCACTAGATTATAACAATTTCTTATCTTTAATGTTTATTTAAGTTAGTTGCCATTTTACGTGTTTTAATTTTTCTTACATATATTCTACAAATAACGTCTTTGGTATTTATCGTCATTGGCGTTTGCAGTCCATCCTAAGTAGTACGGTAATTTTGACATAATTATGTCATTACTTCCTGCGACTATTCATCTACTAATTAATTTTCATTTTTTTATATAGCAGCAAAAAAAGCATAATTATCAACTTGACCAGTGGGTGAAGAAAAGTGTGTAGGGTGCCCGGTAGGTACTGTGTCCAGTTGTCCTATTATTTATCAAATTCTTTTTTCTCCATTTATGTATAAATGTGCCTTGTAGCTAATAATAATATTTAAAATATTTACATTTTTCATTAGAATCATTGTCATCACGGTGGAAACTGGGGCAGGCAGCAACAAGGAATGCGGAGAAGGAAAGGGAATTCCCACTTATGACAAGGACTGCAACGAAGACGCATACATGTACCAACTAAGTTTCCGTTTACTCACACCCCAGGCCTGAATGTACCAAACCCAGAAGAGATCAGAAATATTTTTATCTCTTACTGACTGATGATCTAGTAGACTTGATAGTGACGGAGACTTATAGAGAAGCAGACTTTTTACTCTCTGATAACGTATTGCCTAAGTCAAGAATTACTAAATGGAAGCTGCTAACATCGGTGGATTGTTTTAACGTTTTTAGGGGTTCTATATCATATGGGCACATGCCCAATGAGTCGAGTATTAGACTTTTAGAGTGTATACCCTTTATTAAATTTTCCTTGCTTTAGGAAATGCATTAGTCGGGACAGGTTTACCGCAATCTGTATAAAATAAGACACCCCTTATTGAAATTTTCCATCGCCCAATGAACAACTTTGTGAAAAGGCTGTGCATAGATGAATCCAGGGTTCTCTGTAGGGGTCGTCTTATCTTTCGTATTTACATGAAAAGTAAGTGACATAGGTATGGAATCAAATTGTATGTTCTTCACTTGGCTCACCGCTCTTGTACTTCACTTGGCTCACCGCTTACTTGAGCGAAGGACCTGTTGTACAGGAACTCTTAGAGCTAATCGGAAGGGGACTCCACCTGATTTCGTAGCAAAAACCTGAAATGGGGTGAGGCAGTGGATGTATTCAGTACCAAAGGAGTGTGCGTTATGAAGTGGAGGGATAAGTGGGACGTACTGATGATCAGCTCCGAATTCGGTGGCAATTTGGTCAATGTCCGTCGTCGGCGAGGAGGTGGTGTCACTTCAAAACCGGAGGCCATTGCTCGGTACAGTGAGTAAATGAGCAGCATCGATCTCTTTGATCAAATGATGTCTTATTACCCGATTGAGCATCAGACTATGAAATGGTGCAAGAAGTACGACGGTGCACACTTTGCTCATCAAGAGGGCTATGGAGGGATACCACATTTTTTTTGTCCTGCCTGTGAGTACCCTTTGCTTCACACCCTGTTTCTGGGAGTACCATCAGGAAACCTTGCGCTGACAGGATTCAAACTTAGAGGCAATTAATTTTGTCAAAAATAGTTAAAATGGAAATGGTCATTAGTTCAAGACTAGTGTAAAAAATTATTTATACAATTTTAATTGATTTTTAATGTAATTATGTACATACCTAGTAAATCGTAAAATGCATATTTTCTGAAAGTTGACTTCAACGTACACCTATTATCATTTGTGTTAGGACAGCATGTTATTCCTATGGGTAGAGTGTTTGGCTACAATCCTCAGGGCCCGGGGCTCAAATCTGGATGAAGGCTTTTTGGTAAGTTACTCGTCCAAAGAGGGTGGGTAGGATTTTCTCATTTAGGACTATCGAGTATGATCACAGGTGCCCCAAAGAAGGTAATTCGCCCCATGCCCTCGGCATTCAATTCCAAGATTGGTTGACTGGAGTCCTCCATCCTTCCCTAAGGATATCCATCTAAGGCTACTAGTAGTTTTCGTACTCCTTGAGTGAAATTCATGCGCATTTGGGAACATTACGGCATGAGCTCTAGCATCTCGGATTATTCAGACCTCCAGGTTGACCAATGACTACGATGAATTTGTTTTTCATTAATATTAGCATTCTTTTCCGTATCGCACTGAGGTAAGCTGTAACACACCAGTAAAAAGTTGGCTCAGATTTCTTATTTTTTCTTTTCCACGTCAAAGGAATAAAATATTTTTATCATTTTTATGAATTTTTTTGATAGTTAGGGTAATTCTCACCCTTCACATTAATTGCTCCTCCTAATTGGCCCTTTGAAAATTAAAAGCAAAAAAAGCGGAAGTAAATGAGTTACAAACATGATATCCTCACGACTTAGGACAAAAGACGTTATATTTTACGAAGACAAATAGATGTTGTAGTATTTATTGAGTGATGAATTTGTATTCACTCACTCAATATTTTCAACCTGAACGTTGGTTTGCTGAATTAATCAATTTATATGGAAAGACCAAATATTTCATAGTGTTCAACATAAACGACAGCCAAAGAAAGGATTAGAAGAGCTGTCCCGAAGAAAGACGTGGGTATGCAACCATGCATATCACGACGGAGTCGTAATCCAGTGGCTACGGACGTCGATTGACGTCAAAATTTAAAATTGTGATTTTGCAATAAATATTTTTTCCCAATTTTTTTAACAATCAATTATTGAATGTGGCTATGCATAAAACTATTTTAACGAAAAAAAAAATCCAGTCACTGGCAAAAATTAAAAAATTTACCGCCACGTTGAAAGTGTTAATTAGTTAAAATCGCCTGGGAGGGGGATCTTGGTGCATATACCGGCGATACAGGCTAATGATTTTTTTATACTGTGATGTACACACATTCATAGGTGATAAAATGTAAACACAAATGAGCTGAGAGTTCACTAACTTGAGGTAATGCCATTACAGATAAATGAACCTGCGGACTCATCATAATGCTACATGGTTATTGGCACAAATTAACACAATATTTTCTGAGCATAAACACACAATTTTTCACTCCAAAATGCATTTTAAAATTGGCCAAAATTTTATGGGCCAAGGATAAAGCTATGTATTCATGAATCGGATTTTGATTTGCCATTGGAGGAGCCCATCTCTCTCTACTTTCACCACAAACTGCATTGTGGCAGCAAGCTAAAGGTCCACTCTTTGTCGTCCATTTATTTCTGAATTTCTATGATGAATATTCAATAGTAGCTATTTTTGAAAGTTAACAACCCCATTTCAATTCCTATATATTGTTAACTATTAACACATGTTGGTTATTATTTTTATTCCAAAATGTATTCCAAAAAATCACAGAGTCTTTTGGGCCAATGCATTTCTATGGGCTGGGAAATACCATAGCCTCCAGCCGGGAAGGATTCATTGACAACAAAATGTAGCAATATTGTAGACTTGCATACATACTGGCCAACACCCAAAAGAAGTATGATTAGGGGAGGGGAGGGAGAAATTCTTGCTGGCTGAGGGAGTTAACCCAGCAATCAGATAACTGAACGTGGGATGATCAGCACTCTTCTGCATTTCAATATTTGTGTAGTAATGTTCATTTATCTATCACCATTGCTTTAAATGTTCATGCTTCAAGGAAACATAATCATGAAAGATGAGATGTAGCATATTTCTTCATGTCTAATCCAATTGCACTTTATGCTTACACAATAAATGCTGGTTGATGCAAAAGAGATAAATCCCTTCTAATCAATAGAAAATACCCATACCTACAGAAATTTAAAGGAAATATGACATTATTAAAATTGGTTTACAAGCATATACATAAACCAATTAAGTCTACTCCTTTGAAACAGATGAGGTGTCTCTAAATTCATAGAAAATGTAGTTCCTATTATTCATAACTGTATGCTCACTACCGCAAAAATAGACAATGTTTACAAGTTTGTCAATAAATTTACCGGAGCAGCAAAAAAAATAACACACACTATCTGCACACAAAATATTCATGAAATCCTCAAAAAACCGAAGTCATGAAGATGGTTACATTTGACATACATACAACTTAAAACACTAGATCTTGTGCATATAGCAGAGTAAAAAAAATACTGAACATTAATTTGAGAAGGGCAAATAAGTTCCCCATACAGCTAATTTTGTACACTATGCCCTATAACTTCCTAATAATTGACAAAAGATTGGCTTCAATTATGTCAACCACAACATTTCAAAGCCATACAATTAATTTTTCTAACATTTCACAGTTTTTCACTAAATTTAGCGTAAACTTGCTAAGTCAAATATCATTTTATGGTTAATATAACCAGACTTATTGATAAATAAACAAAAAAATATCAAAATTAATCCACAATAAGTTGATCATTTCTACTCTTGCAATGCGTGCACAACTTTGTGTTGCAGTTGATTTCAATCTTTCATTCAATGTAATAACTCTTTCAAAGCAAATAGAATCAAATATATATGCACTCCCAACATCAATTAAATTCATGTCAATAAAAATATTTCTGAACAGCTCTGAGCAAATATCCCACACTCTGTGACACAACATTTTCTGACAAATGCAGTGTTAAAGTTAGTAAATAAATACTTCACTTAGCTTTGCATAAAATTTAAATTTCCATAAAACATCCTTCTTCTTCAGATGATGCATTATAAAAAGCTCAAGCATTTTTCAACTCTTGTATTTATATTGTAAATATTTTTCTCCCTGTAAATTCAACCTCTAAAAATTCTTGATTGTTCGGATCAAAGTACGTGTGTACTTGCAAAAAACAAGTCTTACAAAACAAACAGAAATTTCTCTCTCGTTTTTCCAAACACATGGTCCAACTCGTACCACACACAGTGGCATTAAACTTCAAACGGGTCTCAAGATCAGCATGACTGGGATTTGGAGTTTGGTCGGGGATCACAGTCAGGGGAAGTTGGGGAGATGGCCCCATTGATTGAGAACGGGTCCGTGCCCACACTGTCTGCACGCACCTTGTCCTGATGCAGGCCCTCCGCAAAGTGCACTTCCTCTTCCACCTCCTCCAGTCTACCCTCCTCGCGCTCACCCAAGTTGTCTCCTGTTGGCGAGCTTGCATGTCTACCCTCGTGCCCTGGGTGAATGCCTGGTGTGCGACCGGGTAAGTTGGCAGAACTGCCTAAGAGGCTAGGCTGCGAGTAGGGATCAGGGGAGTCAAGTGGGCTTCCAGTGGGTGTCCCACCTCTGGCTGTGTTCAGAAATATACTGCAATGAACGACAAAGTATTTAGAAAAATGACTGAACGAATCCAGGATATTTCACAGGTAAAATTTATTTAAATATTCAATTATTAAGTTACACTGATTAAGGGAAAGGGCCTAGCCTTGTTGAAACACTGGTTCCCATCAGATCACCAAAGTTAAGCAACGTCGGGCCTGGATGGAGGTTGGATGGGTGACCCTCCTCCACACCTCTAACATGGTGCCCTTGTCCCCTGTCTGCAAGTGGCAGGCAGGTCAAATGTGAGACGGCACAATGGACCCAAAAGAGGTCTAAGTCCCAGGAGAGCTCCAGAAGGCCCTCCAAAACCCATACAATTTAATTATTTATTGAGTTACACTGAGTTTCACCCATATTAATTAAAATAAACAATGCATAATGCAGAACAAATTAACGAAAAATTAATTTATCACATCACTTGAGGTAGTTCACACAGAATTCAGCCATAGATTCTTCATAGATTTTAGATTCTCTAGCTATAATGGAAACTATATTTGAATACTAATTCAAAATTTAAGCAGTTAAATGAATTATATATTACTGATTCAAAAACTTTGTTTTGCATGACTGAACTTCTAAGTAAATTATAATAATAATGATGACCCTTAATTCCATGCTACAATTAGCTTGTAAATACTACAAGACAGCACACACAACCATGCCTTGGGAGGTGAAAAATTCTCCCCAGGCAGGACTCAAACTCACAACCTTTGGGTTGGCAGGCTAGGAAGTTACCCCATGACCACTGAGGCCGGCTTATTATTTTTATTATTGAATGAGGAAAAATATTTGAGACTTAAAATTGACCTGTTTGTTTCATGCCATACCCTGAAAACTCATTCACAACAAAAAGTTTTTGAAAGCAATGTTATTAAAATATTACTTAGAGTAATCATTTGTTTTTTATTATAATAATTGAGATACAAACTACACGCTTACATTTCTGATGCAATTTCTGCATTTTTAATGATGGCTCTCAAGAGGGTACTGCGATACCCATTTACATCGGAAATGGCTTCTATTTTCAGGCAAAAAGGTAGTGCAAAAAGAGGCTTACTTTATGTATCATTAGAAAAATGAGAACTTTTCCTTAACACTGTTGTTTATACAGTTGTTATTTATTAGAAGAGTAGGGCATTGCACTTTCTTCTGAAGTGGATGGAAAATAATGAAGGATGTCTTACCTTCATTAAGCCTAAGTTCATTTTTCATTGTCCAACTGATCATTTCATCTATAGCGAGGTTTGCATTTCTTTCTACTTGTTTAATTGAACCTACAGCTATAATTTGGTTGGTGTCATCAGCATATACTACTAACTGTCCTCTGTTCAGATGTGTTGACACATCATTAACATAAATGACAAAAAGGAGGGGGCCTAATATTGAGCCTTGAGGCACACCTCTTGTGGTGATTTGGGGTTGGGATTTGATTACTCTTGTAGCTGCATAGCTGTCTTGATATTTCAATTGGACATACTGTTTTCTGTTTGTGACAAAGGGCATGATCCAATCTGATGCAATACCGATAGTTACGACCTGATTTAACTTTTTACGTAGTATCTGATGGTTGATTGTATTGAAGGCCTGGTAGAGGTCATAGAAAATTCCAATCACAGATTCTTTTTCGTCGATGGGGTTATAAATCGTCTGAAGTATGTTGAAAATCACTGTGATGGTTGACTTTCCTTTCAGAAAGCCATGTTGACAATTGGAGATGATATTGTATTTAGTGAGATCATTGATTATGCAGGAGTATATTATTTTTAGTATATTTCCGAGAAAGATGATGTTATGGCAATGGGTCTATAGTTTTCCATTTCTTTGGTTAGGGGACTGGGATTATTTTGGCTATTTTCAGTCTTGAGGGCAAGATGCCTTGTGCCATAGATGAGTTGATCATATGAGTGAGAAGCGGTGATATTATGTGTGAACATTTTGTTAAGAGATAGACTGGTATTTCATCTGGTCCCGAAGACTTGGATCTGCCAAATTGTGATAAGTATGAGAGAACCTCCTTTTCATCGGTGGGCATTAGAAAGATTGTATTATTTTTCTGTTGTATGGGTGTGTGTTGATTTGTTGTGGATTCATTCCCTTGCTTATGCGGGGGCACTGAAGCCATGAAATTTTGTATCTCAGAGAAAAAGTTATTTAGGCTGTTTGCCACGGTTTTAGGATCGGATATTTCCTGGTTTTTCATTTGTATTGTGATGTTACTTACGGTGTTTAGGGGTGGCGTTGATCTTTTTATAACTTCCCAAGATGCTTTAGGAATATTTTTTGCATTAAAAATTAAGATTATTAGTCAAAATGACTCTTTCACATCTCTAGCACAGCAATTATATATTCAGTCATATTTAATATAATCTATGCTGATTGTGTAAATTTATAATAACATAAAATATACACGGCATCTGAATAACATTTCTTCCCAAAATCAGCCATCTTATGCAAGGGGATCGAAAAAGCATCACTACTGATCAAGCTGTTGCAAGACCATTGAAGACAAAAGATATCTGAAGGTAAAAAAGTCTTTCAGGAGTTTTCAGAACAATGTGGCTACTGTAAATGTCCATGCCAACATGCCTAGTCAGGATATCTTGTTCTAAGATTGCTGAAGGGAATTTGGTGCAGAATATGACAGTTTCAAGAAGACTTAATGCAGTTGAAGCAGTAAAACATGTTATGCTTTTGAAAAGATCACATAAGATATGTGCAAAATTAAGGAAAGTGTAAAATAGGGGAAATTGAAACAATCAGTGGCAGTTGGTGCTTGTGTGCTGAAGAACTGCAGCACATTAAATATTTGAAAATAAGACACCTAGGATCCTTTCTGAATACAGCCTGAGCGCGCTTGCTTCACTCATCCGTTGAACACGGAGAAGTCTCCAGAACTCCCTGACTACCCTTCGTACGAGAGGTTAGCACGCGTCGTGTGCTGGTGAGTTCACAGCCAGCAAGAATTCGGAGGGATTCTGCTTATCAAGTAGAAAACGTGGTTTTGCGCATGCGCGAGCTACGTAAATTGCGTGCTGTACATCGGACTGCGCTACGCCCCCAGTAGTCCAAGCGGAGACCATTTCTTCTTTTGGCCACAGGGTGACAGAGCTTATCACACTTGACTTTGTAAAGAGAATGTAAGAGCAAATAGTTTGCGCGGCTTGGATAAGACGCAGCCACACCTTTACCCGCTGGGTTCCCAACTAATGCACTCTGTTGCTACTTTTTAGCCAAGTTATAATATTTATGCTGATAATGGGGCTTAGATTTTGATACTTTTCTATTTTCTAATAAAAAATCTTGAATTTTCCGAACATGATTAGGGGAAAATAATAATCTCATCTTACGGTATATCTTTAGTTTATGTATTTACCTTTTTTGGTATCACTGAAAATTTTTGCGCGGTCAGTTACTTGTTCAGTGAATGTCTTGTGTCTACTGTCTAGTATACACGACCGTAGTCTGGTGCAAGTGCCGCGTGTATTTTTGAATGATCGATCAAGTTTAAGGTGTGAGAGTGGCGTGTTCTGCGTATTTAGTTCCAGTTCAACATGGTTAATTCTGTGGAAAAACTGCCGAGTAGTCCTTTTTCTACCAGAACTTTGGAAGAAAAAATTAAAGTTAAAGAGTTAGGAAGACCCACCCCGGACTTGATTATCACTCGGAGTGCTTCTTCGAACAAAACGAAGTACATTAGAAAATTTAACAAGAAAGTGTACGAGCATGATGGGGTGTGTGGATGCGAAATTAGGAACACCCTTTTTTGTTTTCCGTGTTTGCTCTTTGGCAAAAGTGACTCTTGGGGAACTGTTGGTGTTCGAGATCTTGGACACATTAATGCTTTAATAAAAAAAAACACAACGACGGTAAAAGACTATCATAAAGAATATCATTAATGCTTTAAACCTGAACGCTCTAGGTACTGTTAACATAGCAACATTACTAAGTCGAGCTTACCACGAAAAAAAAAGAAAGGCACAATCAACAAGTGGAAAAAACAGGTATGTGCTCTCAAGAATAATTGATTGCATAAAGTTTTGCGGAGCATTTGAGTTAGCTTTGAGGGGCCACTACGAAAGTGATAGTTCCAATAATCCTGCTGTGTTCCTAGGCCAAGTAGATTTAGTTTCTAGTATAGATAGTGTAGTGAAGGGCATATAGAGTCCAATAATGTTTTCAAGGGGACCTCGAAAACCATCCAAAATGAACTTTTGGATTGCATTCTGGAAATCTGCAGAGAAGTTATAGCAGAGGGAATAAAACAAGCAGATCACATGAATGTCATGGCTTATGAGACTACCGATGTTTCTGAGCAGACGTAGTTGGTGTTGGTGTTTTGTCATGAGAAGAAAGGTGTTCCTTATGAGCGATTTTGGGGTTTCTATAAACCAGAGTGTTAAGGTGCGAATGCTCTTGCATCATGTATATTAAATGAAATGGACGGCATGTTTAAGGACATCCGCATATTGTCATTGCACAGACGTATGATGGTGCTTCAGTAATGAGTGGTGGTACAGGAGGAGTGCAAGCAAAGATCAAGCCTGCTATCCCAACCCACATAACATCAATTGTTACGCTCACCAACTTAATTTAATAATGGAACGCCTCACAAGATCATTCGGCAAGGGTTTTTTTCGGAAATCTGTCACCGTCCCCTGCCTTTTTTTCAAGGTCGCCGCAGAGAATGTCTGCATTAGATGCTGTAGCATCTCGAAGAATTCCAATAACAACCAGGTGGAATTTCAAGTCACGCACTGTTAACACCGTACATGAATATAGGGATTCATTATTTGATTGCTTGCTAAACTTGAGAAAACCACATCAAATAAATCTTGCCTTGAAGCAAACGGACTTCGGCGCATTTTAGAAGACGAGGGATTCATCTTCTGGCTCGAATTTTCCCATAAATTAATGCCACATGTGGATATCTTCTACAGTCAGCTACAATCAAGAACAGCTGATGTTGTGAAAGTTAAATCTGCTGTTTTAAATTTCATTCATGAAGTCAACAGAATAAGGGACTTGACAGAAAATATTGGCGTTAATCCTCAAGCATGACGCGGAGCAGAAAACAAACGCAGAAAGGTATCATGTCGACGTACTGATGCCAAAGAAGTACATATGTGACAGAATCGCACGAGAAGACCAAGATCGTTTCCATTCCTTGGATCATTTAGAAGCTGTGAATCTTTTAAATTCCACAAATTTCGTACTATATTTGAAATATTTTCCAAATAAAGAATTAGATATAACAGTCAGGGCCTACAACATTCTGGAAAAAAAGAGACTCAAAACAGAACTATCGGTTTTGTATTGTAGACCAGATTTTAAGAATATAACAGAAGCAGTGCCACTACTGCAGTTCATTATTAACCACAATCTGCAAGGCGCCTTCTGCCAAATAACGATGCTTCTGAGAATATTAATAACAACACCAATGACAACATCGGAGCCTGAGAGGTGTTTCTCATCGCTAAAACGGATTAAGACCTTCTTATGGAACACCATGTCACAGGAAAGGCTAAGTGCCCTGGCAATGCTCTCCATTGAGAAGAAGATGATCTCCACCACACAAGGGTTCAATGCCAGGGTGATTGACAAATTCCGTAGCAAGAACGAGCGGCATATGGACTTCATTTTCCGTCACTGAGTGAGTAAATTTTACATTTCCACACATTTCATTTTAGGGTGGGGGTGAGTAGGGGGGGGGGGGGCAGCACATTGCTGATCTTATGCACCAGCCGCCACTGGAAACAATGTCTATAAATTTCATGTCCCATCTGTTTTGTACAGAATTATAGAATAATAATAACATGAGTTTTAGGAGCATAGTACGTGTACAACGCTTAACAGCATCAGTACCATGCTGAACTACATCATGCAGGAATCCAGCAAAAACTTCAACTTCCAGAAATTAGTTTAAGCACAAAATATTAGTAATGGCATGAGTAAATGCTAAGATCTGATTTGATCAAAGAGCTGATTATTTTAATAAACTAGATTCATAGTGCCAAGCTGCTCCCATCTCCCCTTTGGTAATAAATACTGTTACCCCATCATTTAGAATGATCATGTTTTCATAAAAGTAGCTGGACCTATGATTAAGAGTTTAATTTATTCAGTAATCACTATCTTTATCACCTGCCTTACTTACATCTGCCTTTGAATAAGATTTGTCCACACAGCTTTCAATTCGGGAGTCGGAGCTCTGAGAATAACACTGCGTCTCCTCCTCCCTTTGCATCCAACGCCAATGCGCAACCCTGTACGACTCCCGCTAAGAGCTCCAGCAGCCTCCTGAGGGACGAGCAGAGAGGATATCACATATTTGTCTAGGCAAGTGAAATGCTACATTACATTCATTACAGTCATGGCCAAGCTTCTAAATATCAGCTGCCATGGCTGATATACTGGCTGGCATACCAGTACCACTTGAGAACCACAACCGTCCACTCATTGCAGTTTAATTTATCGCATTGGAGCATATTGTCCAATGTATTGGTGGTCAGGCCATATATATCGGGCCATCATGAATTGCTCAGAGAAGTCCGAATTATTCTAGGAGGAGAGTTTTTCTTCATTTTGTGTTTCTGAATGGGCCAATGAGGAAAATAGCAAGTGTCCTTGGACTGAAACATTAAGAGAGGATTTCTTCCAACTTTCTCTATTCCCATTTTTCTTATCAGTTGTCACACCACCCAATTTTTTTTCCTGTGGAAATTTCTGCATTAACAAATGTCACATGCAATATTTATTAATCAATCTATTTAAATAGTATAAAAATAAGTATCACTGATGTTAAAATCTTTTGCTGAATTGTTGTAAAAACACATACCCCTCGTCAACAACAGGGGTTAGATTCCTGAAAAACCCTACAGTTGTAAAACCCTGGTTGGGAAACCATTATATACACATGAAATTGGAGGTTAGGTTTCATGTTTCACAACTACACTATAAAAATTTGAATTATTGTATTTCCATTCAAATAAATTCACTTATATGGTGGATGAAAGTATGAAAATTAAGCATTACAAAATTATTCTGTTCTGAAAGATTGTTCATATAGTGAAATTTGTCGTAAAAGGAACCAGTACCAATAACCGGATGTCATTGAGTGTTTCCCTTGTGTAAAAGTTCGATTACATACAGTAATAATATTCATAGTATAAATATAATAGTATATATATAGTATATACTAATAGTATAAATATTCGATTACATACAGTAGCTATTTTGATACAAAACGCCGAGTGATGATACATGATATAAATAAACTAGCAATTTAAATAATATGATGGAAGAAAATCATGTCGACTTCTCAGGATTGATTGCACATTACCTCCCACCTCCTGAACCCTAAGCTTATTAATGAACTTCCTTAGGAATGTTCATTGATAAGCATAGATTTGATAAGATAAGAACCATTGATAAGATAGGGAACCACCTTAGGGACTGAATAACTCACCACATAATGATTTAGAGTCATTCATTTGGTCAATTATGCCCAGACAAATAGTCTCTATTCAGAACATATGCAATAGTTACTTATCCTCAGTATCAATCCTCCTACAATTTTTCTTGAGACACACAGAATAAGCAAATGGCATCCACGCAAATGATTTCCTTCAATGGTCCTTGATTTCCACATACGAACAATTATTAGTCGTAATTATGTACCAAACAAGCTACCATGAGGTCATTTTCTAATTAGCCCAGGGACTGAAGTAAAGTTTTGAACTAAAACATATCAAGTTATAGGAAAAGTGTTGATTTTCAGTGGTGAGGAATCCAATGAGACAAGGACAGTTTTTTCATTCCATCTCTTCCACCTTCTTTATAGTTCTCATTGTCGATTCATTTACACCATGTAAATGATGCAGCTGAACCTCCATCTTCATGTTCATTTAATATAACCAGTTTATTCTGCAGCCTTAGTTTTTCTTTCTGGGATATTCAGTAGCACTTCTGAATCTTCTTTTGGGACTCAATTTCAGAAATGATAAAGAAGCACTTACAAATTCTTTTGAGAAAACTAGTAAGCTTAAAATATACCATGAGTCACAGCCATAATAAGCCCTTTGCACTATCCACCCTGTCTGGGGAAAGGAAGTAGGGTAAGAAAAAATAGGGTACTCTGGGAAAGATTGTGCTTGCTGATTATGCTGTGACTATGCATTTCTCACAAGACAGCAGGCCAAAGCATGATAATCTCACTAGGTGCTGACTATCCAGGATTTATCTCATCAATAACTGATTCAGCTTTGGCAACCCCTGCCACCTTAGCAGTGAGTCTCCCCACTGAGTGAGAATGTTGAGCAGAAATGTGTAGCTCCAGATTGATTGGCTAGTAAAATCACTTTTGTACATAGTATCACAAAATATGTCATGCATCACAAGATGCTGTGATGCAAAGTATGTATTTGTGGACAAAGTATGTACAGACATGCATACCACAGGTTGTGAGCAGCTGCCTTAAACCACCATACCCTAAAAATTGACTAAATTAAAATACTCTACTTGCATTTAAGGGAAGAGTAGATGCCGACGAACAATAGGAAGCTGTGTGACCAGCTTGGACGGTGGAAGCTGTAGATGCTGCCGAGGAGGATGAGTGTGGCACACACGATGAAACAGCTGTGACAGAAGCAGAAGTGGAGCCCAGACCTGATCCAATGAGGCTTCCCTTTACACCCCCATCAGAGTCTAAAAGCAGTCTGAACTCCGTGTCTGGAATTGAAAAAAAAGTGAGCCTTGTAAAACAATGATCCAGGACTATGGACACCAACTCGATTTCTTTGGTATTTATTATTTATGCCAGGTCTTATAATGTCTGGTTAACGTTAACTGCAATATGGCAGAACCTTTTTGTAAACTGATGTTTACTGAAAGTTAAGGTTTCTTAATTTCAAGTCATTTTATGAAATCTCTACATTGTAATAGGAGACAAAGCAAAACATTTATATTTGTCTTGTAAAGTCCACTTAAAACTTCATTCAACAACCAAGGTTTTAAGAAAAGATGACAAAGATTTGTTGGAAACTGTTGTGAAGTAAAGAAATTGGCAGATTGACAGAGCGAAAGTACCAAGTGTATTTGTCAGTGGTAGATCCTAATACAAAACTTATAATGTAAATCTAACGAATTTCTCAGCGGCTAATCAGTAATAGAGATACATATGATTTTATGCCATCAGTACTTTAAAATATTGACCCAGAAAGCATCACCTAATTTAGTGACTTGAGTGTAAGTTGAAGGAAGGCCTTGATTGACCAGAAAAGGAAAGAAATTTCTCGACTTATACTTTAGTATATACAATACCTATTTTACCAAAATTGAGATGAATTTATACATGCCTGCCGCAAATATGGTGATGAAATACGTAGAAATTGCCACAAGAAAAAATCGGCCTGGACCAGGTATCAAACCATGGGCCATAGACTTGCCACCTAGTTCCCTTGTATCCTCCTAAATTGGCATGGAAACTAGAAAGGCTGGGTAGCACAGTGGTCTGCAAATTGGCCCACCAAGCCCAAGGTCTATGCTTCGATTGCCACAAGAAAAAAATCGGCATAGTCCAGGCTGGTTTTTCTCATGGCAATATCTATGCACAATTGAGATGTTATTTTACACACTGCCAAATTTTTGATCAGACCAAATTCTTCAAAACAAGATTTTATTATATCCCTGTCTTTGATTTACAGTTGTTCTACAACTCAACATCGCAAAAGTTTTTCACTTTCTTAGAAGAGGAGAAGAGGGATGAGAGCAGTTATGCCAGTGGTTCAATTTCTATTACAGGGGCAAATGAAGCAAACGACTTTGCAAAAACCAAGTCATGGCTGTTTACACTGTTGCAAATCAGAAATGACAGAGTTGGACTTTACTCATGGCATTACATGGTATGGCATGGTCTGACATAATTTCTATCTAAGTCCAGTAACAAAGTGTTCAAGAAAGAATAAAATAAATATTAAGATTATTCTGCATTATAAATACCCTAGTTAGGAGCATTGCAGCAGCGATTCGAATACCAGTTATCAATCAACTCACCCTTCTTCCGAATGTTAAAGAAGGCACGGGTGACATTGAGGAGAGGTATCGGCTCCTCGGTGACAAACAAGACTCTGTCTCTGCTGACCTTGGCAAGAAGGAGAAGGTCGGTGAAGAGAAGGGCCCAATAAGGACGGACTGAGCGACCATCCACCCTGCTCAGGTCACCTCCAAAGATCCATTGACGACCACCAGAGTTCAGTACAAAAGGCTGAAATGGGATTCATGCAAATGAGAAAGAAACTGATAAGTTGGTTTGAAGGTTTTTGCAGTATTCTAGTCTAAGCCTTACAACAGCTCTGACATCCCCGTATAAGAGGGACAATAGCATGTATTGCCACTTCTAACCTGAATATGCCAGAAGGATGGCAGGAGAAAATGTTCCCCCAACAACTTCCCATCATAATAGGCATATTTTTCAAGATTAGATCAACAAAAAATTAATCAAGTAATTTATGATAAAATTCACTGCTGAAAGTATACATTATCTTTTACCAAATGCCATCATACCTTGCATCGAGTGAAGACTAGCCTACTTTCAAGGTCCTGTAAAGAAAGTAGCGGTGGACGGCCTTCTACATCTGGTTCCATCATGCCACCTCCAACCGTGATTTCCCGGTATGTGGCCTGCGGAGGGGAAATGATTAAGCCATATTAAGAATCATGACTTGGCAATTAAGGTGATCATGAATGGTCATGCTAAAAGGAGCATAGTCCCATGTTAAGGCTGCTTCTAGTGTCATTAGAACAGGACTCCCAATTTTATAATAAAATGACAAAAATAAAATAGTCTAAATGTTGCAAACATAGCATGGAATTCAAGGCCAACATACCTGAAATTCTTGAACAACCTTGGAGAGAGCAGCATAATCATCATCATTCACTTTTGTATGGTGGAGAATTGTCTGGAGCAATTTCAGCACTTCCCTAAAATGCTAAAAAAAAATGTATATTTAGCATTTTAACATTCCATAATTTAATAACCAGAGAAAAAATCTGAGCACTAATACACGCAGAAGTATTTTCACTTTGCGGTGTATCTTTTATGCACTCAGGGCCAATATAAACGAAGCTTAAATAAACATTTAAGGCAACCTGCGGAAGTCAATGTGTCGGTAACCTTGAGTGACTAAGGGTTAACCCTGTTTGGGTTCAACATTCCCCTTCTCTTAAAAGCCACGAAATTTGCTAAGCTGAAGACTCTTCCTGAAGCAACAGATCCTGATGGTACAGCTAAAAACATTTTGACTACTTATGAAAGGTGCACATAAATTACAAATTTTTTTACAGCAAGAGGATAAAAAATATTAAATCTGGAAAAAATATATGTATACAGATATATGTTGAGAAATTCTTGAATGTGAAAACATTATCGGATTCTACTGCTCCAATACCAATAAGCAAACATCAGCCAGGGTTCATATTGGAATTTAGTATTGGCTCAGTACACTTAAAAATGACTTGGGGAAAAATTAAATGGATAAAGTTCCCTTCAAGAATCCAATCACATAATTAACATAAACTAACAATGTCTTGAATAATGAGCCTTTAGAGACTCTGCAAATAAACGCTCTGGATAGATTACTTGAAAAATTCAGATCCGGGGAGTTTCAGTACGAAATGGAGAATATTATTTTGATCCCACGCTATATCTCTAGAACTGATGGCACAAAATAATAGACACACTCTCCACTGAAAGGTACAAAAATTCCTTCTTTCTATGCACCATTAGTAGGGACATGCAAAACTCACAAATACGATATTGCAAATTTTTACACAAATTCTGGGGTTTTTCTGCAAAAACGCGAATTTCGTATATCATCGCGAATTTCAACATTTCAAATGTAAATTTCCTCATTTTGGTGGTCTCTGTCATTTAACATGCGACTGTAAACATTTAGTTAAGCAGTACATATTTGTAAATGGCCATCCGGGTACAACTTTATTTAGAAATGTTACTCGGATATGATATTCTTCAATCAAGTTTTGTGAACTTGAACAAAAGGAGGGAAAAATGCATCCCAAAATTTTGCTATACAGGCAGTCACCGAGTTACGTAAGCCTCGACGTGACGACTTACGTTACAAGTACTTACGTAAATACGAGCCTTACCCAAAACGACGAAAATTGCGGAAGTTACGGGATGATAAGAGTGGTTGCCTTCTTTCAAGGGGCGCGTGTCACGGCATCGGCATAGTGATTTTCTTTTGTGACAGTTGCATCACATTCACCAAAACTTGTAATGCCGAAGTGAACGGTTACGGCAAAGCAGCTTGAGGCAGAATTTCGACAACATGGATTACACTATGCCGATGACAAAACAATTCTTTGTCATTTTTGCAACACAAATGTCTCGTGGAAAAGGAAGGACTGCTGCACGAAACACATTTTGAGTGAAAAACATAAGGCTAATGTTGAAAAACATTCTGGCGGTGGGACTGGAATAAAATGGCAAGCATAATAATATTCAGAGTGGTATTTGTTTTAGAAAACTACTAATTCCTTGCAAGGTATGACAACTTCTAAAGCAGAAGCTGTAAAGTCAATACTAGTGCAGATGGTATCAAAGGCATCAATAAAACTTAGTTCTCTTAGAGTAGAACACCCAAGTAGAGTAAGATCTGAAAACAGTTTTTGATGCACAAGTAGTTCTCACAACAGAGGTGAGCCCTGACTTAATCATGAAATTGAAAAAAGTTCATGGCCTTGAGTCAATTGAGATGGAAAAGTTGATGTTGGGGTTTGGGGAATTACGTCGAATATTACAGCAACAAAATTTCCAGGGTTAAGTAGATAATGAAAGCAATTCAGATACTAAAATTGTTTAAACCATCATTTGCATAAAAGTGCCTTGAAGCTATTTGGACGTTTTGGACCCCCTGTGCAAATGTGGGCTTGGAGAGATTTCTTTCCTCCTACAACACTTCGCTAACAAATAGGAAAGCAAATCAAAAAGAAGAAATTTTGGCCACACTGGCAATTTTTTCATTTAAAAATACAGAAATTTAACTGTAATTTGGCTCTTTATGTAAATTGGTTAAGTAAGTGAAATGTACAAAAATATAAAATGTGAATACAGCATGGTATTGATTGTTTAAATTTTCCCAAATCAATGGTAATCAACATTTATTGCCAATAGGTGGGCCTGCTGGAAGGAGAGCCCTTAATTCACACAAAGTATTTTGTGGCGAAAATAACACCGATTGGAGGGTAAACTAACAACGCTTTTGCAAAAAATAACACCACTTTTGGCTATAAACCGACCCCACCTATTGCAGGTCTCTAACCATTAGTCAGTAAACAACAAAACAGTGTGATACTAACATTAGACACATTGATAGCATTCAATTCACCTTTGTCCTCTCCCCCTCCTTTTCCCTATTTCCTCCACTGTCATGTCGGACACACACCTCTTCAGTGGCTCGCAGGGTGTGTATGTAGCAACACTAGTCAAATAAAAATGAAACGAGAAAGAGTATTTACCTGCAAAGGCTTATGAATGAAGGCAGTGAGATCAGGTCTCCTCCTTGGAAGGGTTGGTTCCATCACATGGCGGAGAAAATCCTGCGACCTAGTCTTCTGGGCGAGAAGACAGTCTGCCTGCTTCAGGCCAGAGCAGTAACGACCATAGCATGAGCTGAGAGATGAAACCTGCGAATATGGTAAAAATATAATGAAGCATTACGCATTTATTTTGGTATTATACTAGTAAAGGCAGGTTAAAATGAAATTGAGAAAAAAATCATACAGATTTTAACAGGTTCAGACCCCTATCTACCAATACAGTATCTTTCTTCATCCCAGCATATATCCTATCTCTCTTCATCAAGTCCATAAAACCTATTCTCTTTCTTCCTCTTCCCTGCTTACCCAACATACTCCCTTCTATCACGGTCCTCAGGAACCCTTCGCCCTTTATTACACCATCCAATCACCCTTTCTGCTTCCTCCTAATTTTCTTCCTAAGTTTTCTCTCCTCACCCATCATACCAAGCTTCTTCTTTTATCTTCCTTTTCCGTCCACTGCACCCTCTCCATCTGCCTTCACACTCACATCTTGAAGGCCTGTAGCCTATCCTTGTTCTCTTTTCTCAGGGTCCACGTTTCTACCCCATGCCATGCTACACTCCATATCAAAATCTTTGCCAGCCTCTTCTTTATATCCTTACCCAAGGTCCGTGCCATCAGCTCCCTCCCATTGCTGAATGCTTCTTTGGCCAGTGCAATTCTCCTTCTAATGTCTTTACTACAATACCCACTTTATTCCAATATAATTTGATGAAGCTAATGTATTTTGACAGCTGCTTGACTGACCATTGCATTATATTGTGTACCAGACATTTTAAATATGATGACTCTTTAAGGATGCATAGTATCCCTAAAATACAATCAGTACCCCCTCACTAGTACGGATGTGGAAAAACTGAGATTCGCTCATAATGTGATGTAACTCTGGCATGTAGATCAATTGGTTTATTAAAGGAATTATGAAACGGCATTGCTACCACGTCATCCAAAATTACTCCCCGATTGGTTTTCAACTGTTTTGGTTGGTAAGGTTACCTTGTAACAAAAATGGAGTATTTAGAAACTGATTTCCCAATTTACCACATTTCCCAGCTTATAGACATAAAAGCCTACCTATATGATGAAATTAGATTCTTCCAGTAGGATCTGAGATATATAACAATCAACATCTGCAAATGTTAAAAATTTATAGGAAGAAAATGGGAAAATAATGCCCAAAAATATCAACTATAAAAAGTATGCATCATCCCTTAAGAAAAATAATGATAAAGATTGCACCTTTAAGTCACTGCCACAATGCAGTCTGTGGTGAAAGTACATAGATTGACACCTTCAACAGCAGTGCAAAATCGGATACATGAAAACATACCTTTACCCTTAGAAACAGGCCAATAGCCCATAAGACACAGGCCAATTTTAGAAAGCATTTTCAAGAAAGAAAGCTATTTGTTGTGGGCTGGGAAATATGGAATGTTTTTTTGTAGCAGTAATCCTCAGCTAAAATTTTTAAGAGCCAACATCTTGGACAGGTAGGTATGAATTCCTCTGGGACAAATACTAAGTAAAGAATGAGGGCATATTTGGGAAAATGAGGATAGTTATCAGTCCTATACCTATTTCCATTTTTAAAAGTGATGATTTATAAGTTGCACCTTATGACATCCAGCTCATATGCATCAACCAATGAGGTAAGGAACCTCCAACGACTATACACTCATTGCAGTGACAAATTTTCAATAGCCTCACAAAACAACTTCATGAGCAGATAACTGAGATAGATAACAGTTAGTGAGCATGAAAAATCTATCAAAATCAATGAAATACTGATCCTTACTGACCACTCCAAATTGTTTCACAAGGGCAATGTTTTAAATTGTGTTTCATAATATTTCTGTCAATTTGATATCACAGCATGACACTTTTCAGGCATGTCATTGCAGTTAATCATGCCATATAAGTATTTGCAACTACAGTATATTAATTAAAAAATAAGTAATTATTTCCCAGAATAATCATGAATTAATCAATCTAAAATACATATTAGAAAATGAGGATTATACTGCTCTTTTTTCATCATTTGCATTATTCCTTTTGCCATCGTTTTGTAAGGATAAACTTTTTGTCCTGCGCCATTTTACCTAATACATACATATGTATCATTAAAATGGCAATCTTTGAGCTTGGATGTTAGAATCTTAAAATGTATGGCATTCAACCTGAGCAAATTGAGACAGCAGCATGTCAGACAGCTCTCGCATCAAAGCAGTACCTGGCTGGAGCAACCGATGAACTGGGTCAAATAAAAATTTTCCGATTTAACTTTATGGTACATGTTACTAAATGAGTCTATACTTTGTATATTCCATACTTTTTTTACTTCAGTCCATGTTTTCAACAATCATTGGTATTATCAAGGTAATCAAACCTTTATAATGACAATGACTGTCGAAGCCATAGTGGGAAATAAAACGTGTGGAAAATACAAAGGAGGTACAAATTTATTTTGCAGGTCAAGTTACATTATCTGAGGATAAATATGAACCAATATAAACAAATCTTAATAAATACAACTTCTAATAATTCCATTTTTTTCAATACTGTTCGAGGCTTCATTTCCTTAATATATCTCAATATTCTGGGTTCCATTACTTTTGATACACATGTACCTATGTTTCTCAAACTTACCTTTTTCAGGTAAACTTTCCCAATGCAGTTTCCCAAAATGTCTGCATCATCTTGCACTAGCTGATCTAAAAGGTCTTCTGTTCGACTGAGCAACTGCATAAGAGATCATAAATAGATGATTAAACTACTGTATAAAATTCACTTTCGACAAAATGTTTTTCTGTCATTTGTAATGACATTTTTAAGGATCTCTCAAACATAAGAATAGATTGAAAATTTTAAGAATATCAGTCTCCTAACATGCATTACAAAATGTCACCCACATTTGAAATGGTTAGGTGTCAGGATCTTCCTCTGATTGTGGAATAACCCGTATAGCATCCCCAAAGAAAACCTGGACTCATTGAGTCAACAATACACCCTGATACCAGTTTAAAAAAATAGGATATGCCCGCAGAGACGTTTCCATTAATCATGCAATGGATTACAGCATGGGCCATGGCTTAATTCCTACATAGCATGGTTTTTCAATCCACTTTCCCTTACCTCTTCGGCATTCTGAAAGAGAACCTGATGTTCTTGTGTGGCAATTAGATCACGCCTCTCTGCCAGGGGCCTCAAGAAACGAGTAACTCCAAAGTGCATTGCTAAGGCAAATGACTGCTCTCTGCCAACCAGCTGGAGTGCTGCCCTACGACGGCTTTCCTCGGCAGATAAGGCTTGGGTCTCGCCACCTGCTGGGCCACGTAGACCTCCAGGTCCTCTTCTTCTGGCAGACTAATAATAATTGATGCTTCACATTAATGCCCACAAAATTAAAATGAAGAGAAAAATAGCTTTCAGAAAATACTTCAAACATGGTCATTCATCATTGATATATAGTTTCTTCCTAGTTCCTAAAGGCTTACACAGTAGGACAATATTGGCTCACCAGGAAAGGCACGTTATATTCTTTCATTTACTTCTCAAAGGTCTACCAGTCATTTCCTTGGCTAGAAACAATTCCATTTTAAACACTCCTATAATTGATTTAAGACTCTGAATAAGGCACTGGATCTAACATTCACGCACAGAATACCACAAACAACTGTTTCTGTAATTTAATGCATGACTGAATAGATATATGCTCTAGGATATACGTATATTCACAGAAAATGCCACGAGAACAGCAGTGACTACCACTTGATTCAACAAAACTCACGGTAATGGCCGAGTGGCTAAATGACTGAACAGCTAAATAGTAAATAAAACATAAGATACAAAATATTATGAACTCCCAGGTATCACATTCAATTTCGTCCGTTTCCTACGTTTTTCAAAAAAAAAATTTGAAAGTGCGAGACGAAAGCTCACCTTTACCTTCTAAACAATTACCCATTAAGTATCAACTGATCCAAAGAGTCCCTAAGAGAAAGAACTCTTAATTGAATTAGAAAACATGGAGAAATTTGGAAAAAAAAACATGTACCTTAGTACATGGAAAGTCTTAAGCTCTTTACGTACACATTTGAAACGCTGACAAGGGGTTTTTACTCAATTATTTTAAAATTAAAATCACGAAAAATCTCGTTCACCCACATAAAAAGTAGCAAAAATGCAAACTTACATCGAAAACATTCTCATTGGGTGTTTTATACTGAACCTTCAAGATTTGGTGCAATTTCTACCCATAGCCTCGTTAACCACATTTCCTCGGTACAGCCACGTCCATCTTGCTGGAAAAGTAGCTATCATTATTCCGTAAAATAGGGAAATTAATAAAGTTTGACTGCACTGAATAAAGTATGAATTCAGATTATGGAAATGCAATACCAAACTTTTTGACTCACATGATAATAATTCCCTTAAAAATATTACACGCATGTTACGCGCCATGTATCTCCATTGTGATTGGTGACATCCACAGTTGATGACGTCAATGGAACGAATTTAGTGGGATCTATCTCCGCACATTTTTGGCGCTTCCAGTCAGCAGTCCAAGAACAACCGCGCACTTGAATGTGTTCTTTCATGGTGAAATGCCCAAAGAATCGCCAAAAACTTGGGGTTAAAGTAACATGGGACAATTTTGGATAAATCAAGCGCTTCATCAAGTAACCCATGGATCTTCACGGCCCAATAAATAATTATTTGAGAATTCTGAATAAACATCTGAGAATTATTCATCGCGGCCCTGCCGCAATTTTTCGTCTAACGACTACCTAGGGGATGACCAGTTTGATTGCGGATAGGTAAGGGACCACGTGACACCTAGGGTGGTACAAGAAATAAATTTATGACAACGTCAGAAAGTTATGGTTTACTTATTCATCGATGAGGCATTAGCTTAGAATGGATGGCGCAAGTGCCACAGGCATTAGGAATACATTGATAGGTATAATTGACGTGTAGCTAGAAAACTGCACGGTAGTTGGTTCTATGGGGAGGTGACCGACAGCCGAGGTATTTGGAATCAGTTATGATAGGTGAGTTGAAGAGGAGAGGATTATTTGAGGAATAAATGTAGGAACAAATTTCGGCGTCACCTTTAGCCTCATCCTTATGATAGGGATTCAGTATACTGGAAGTGATTATACTATAGTGATATTCTCGTTAAGACTATATAGAGAGAACATCCGTATCTGCTACGTATCTATCAACTTCGCGATATCTACTGTTTGTGAAAAAGTCGAGATACTCGAGTTTGAGATTCTCTATCTTCAAAACATGTGATCCGAATTCATTGCGGTAAAATGTACCTGGAAGCTGTTTACGTATATGCACACTCAAAACATTTGTGTAGACTTAGATGCAATTATACTTATTTTTATTTAAAAAATTCACGGTTACCGGCATTTTAAATTTTATTGCCCATGATTGAGCGTATGATTTTCCTTTGCTTTTCGTCATACTAACGTGCGATTATGAAGCGCGAAAGCTATATTTATTCTTAAAACTTTTCAGAAAACGATTTGTTCTTAAAGGATTTAGTTCTTTCTCGGCGAATTATATTAATAAATAATTCTCGGGTTTTAATGATTTGTTCTTAGTACAAAAATTGCACATTGTGTGGTTAAAAGTTTTAAACTCTCCTAACTTCAAACGGAAACTTGAGTGGGGCTGTTGTGTGCCCCAGAATATCAGCATTACGGATACGTTAACAACATATTGTAAATGAAAAGTATAACTTAGTTTTTCCACATAGATGGCATAGATACATCTATGTGGAAAAAATAAGTTAAACTTTTAATTTACAATTTCAAGCAAATTCCACGAAGTCACACCCGAGGCAACGGAGTATTGTTTGAATATAGTTAAATATTGCCACTATTATTAATGTATATAACGATGTCTGGCGGAAGAGCCATGAGGTACTTCATCAACAAGGACACCAAGTCACTAATCGCCGAACATCTAATCGGTGAAGGCCACCAAAGCTGTTTCACCGCCGAGATTTGTCAGCTCGAGGACAATGGACGCCGCCTCGACGCACTTGAGCAATGGGCGATCATCAGGAGAAGGAAGCAAAGGTAATGGACGTGATAATATTTCAAAGCTATTCCCCCATCCTCTCCCTGCCATTCGCCTATTTCCTTCCAGGACCGTCCCCTGTAGGTAACCCCACCCCCGTCCCCTAAATACATATATCTACTATGTAGTAGTGACTTTTCCAAATGATCATTGTACCCGAGGATGACGCTTGGAGATTGAAACGGGTAGTGAAACAAACTTTTCCGTGGACAGAACTAAGTTTTTATTTATTGAAGCTTAGTATAATTTCTTTAAATTTTTATTTATATTAACTTGGCGCAAACCGCACTGCCGAGTACACGGTTGCCATTTATCCACCTTTTCCACGGGTTAAATATAAAATCCCGCAGTCAACTGGGTTCAACTCGGAGGGATGATGTTACCATTCGTTCGAGTGCCGCTTCCCATGTCTGCAAGCGGCAGGCAGCATGTGAGAAAAAACCTTAGCCGTCGTAGCACTTTCAACTAAAATAATTTCATAAGAACTTCTTTTCTCCACCACGAATAAAATATTTAAGGATATTATTTGACCAATACTCCATAACAATATCCTCAAATAAATTTAAAATAATATTGCTAAAATATGTGAGGGTTAATTATATAACGGTGGAGGTAACAAGACTTTTCAGAAGTAAAAATGATTGGTAAGAATGAAGTTACCAGTGTGTAATGTAATTTTTCGAATAATGTTGCTAAAATTCGAAAATAATGGTGCTAGAAGTGTAGTCTATGGCCTCAGTCATTTGTTTTTTTTCTGTCCCGTGTAATAATACGAATCGTGTCATAGTTCATTCAGAGCTGAATTGTGGCAGCGAAGAAAATAATGGGCCCAGGCCAGATGTAGACCCCATTTAATATTTTAGCAGGACTATTAGGATCGTTCTTGGCCTTAAACATTACCATATGAAGTAGGAATGTAGACTCCATGAAAAAAAGAGTTCTCACCCGATTTCGATTATATGAAGGTCATATATTTTTCGGTTAGGCAAATAACATTGAATTGGATCGGTTGTTTGATCTCCAATCTAAGGAAATACACAGGGTCCATTGTGAATATAAAACTTTGTACTTTTCCACACTTTATTTAAAAATGGCGACCAGTTTCACCTTAGTAAGGCATCTTGCCTTAATGAAGGTGAAACCGGTCGCAGTTTTAAAAAAAAGTGTGGAAAAGTACAAAGTTTTTAAAATTCAAAATGGATGTCTATCACTTCCACGAAGTCAAGCCTGAAACAATCAAATTTAATATACAGGGTGTGTCAGGAGGAAAGTGCAAAACTTCTGGAGGAGGTTGGGGAAGTTATTTTATGCATTTTTTGCCCTATGAACATGAGGTCGCAACTCCTTAGTTACTGAGCTATGGAAACGCAAACATTTTGTCACAAGCATTCAGCAGTTACCATAGAAACCCCCAAAAGCAGTGACATCCAGCAATACTTGCAAAGAAAAACTGGTCTAAGTTGTACTTAAAGTTTGTATCTTTCTTTTTCTGCCAAAATGTACGCATATCGTACACTTACATTTTACAAGATAATCACTGAAATTGTCAAAATATTTCTTCTTCAAAAAATTATTTTTTAGAATAACTTTTTTATTTCGAGACACGAAAAACTTATAGAAAACACAAAAATTATCAAATTTTAATTCATCTTCAAAATTGGTGAAACATGTTTTTACTTTCCATAGCTCGGTAACTAAGGAGTTGCGACCCCATGTTCAATGGACAAAAGTACTTAAAATAGCTTCCCCAACCTCCTTCAGAAGTTTTGTACTTTCCTCCTGACACACCCTTCATAGGATATATATTCCCCATTTTCACAGCTACTGAAGGGGATAGAATTTAATGCAAGGTTTGCATTAAATTCTATCCCCTTCACAATAATGCAAGAGAGGGAATTAGGGACGCTAGTAATTAAAATGAACTAGAAGAGGAAAGAAATATTCTTCTTGAGAGAGACTGAATTTAATATGAATGCTATACCCAAATAGTTGGGCTTTTTACGTGTTTCGGAGATACTTTCATCCCAAATGAAACTGAATCACGATATCATAATATCCTTCCAAGAGTGCAACGAAAAACAGCATAATTGGCGGACGATTTTGTAACAACTCCTTTAAGATTGCTCTTTTTTTTGCTATACTTACTTGAAATTTACCAAACACCGACTCAGATCAGTTTAAAATGGCCGTCAGCCATCAACACACTCTTTGACTATAAACCTAACTTAACCTCAGACACGAGCACCATCAATAGTCAAAACGGAGTGAAGCGATGTACATTGCCAAATCCTGGACACTGAGGAAAGAGGGTGAGAGTGAATTGGAGGCGTTTGAGATGTGGGTGAGGAGGAGAAAATGGAAAAGGAAGCAAGGTGAAGTTAGGGAAGACGAACGAAGAAGGAGATTATGCTTATGGATGAAATGAAGGATTCATGCTGAAATGAAGAAAGAAATTGTGAAAGTTGATTCGAGCCTGAGGCTGCAAAAGATAAACCTGGAGTTGGTTGGTTATTCTGTGGAGGTGAGAGCGACAACTGAGGTAATTTGCACCACTAAGGACGTATGGTTTGTTGGTTTCTGAGGCAATGGTTATTGGGGAATGGAGGAAGGGTGGGGAAAAACCCGGCTACGGCTCTTGACGAAAGCTTAACTTTTACGAAGCCGTACGAAGTTTCGTACGAAATCTCATGATGGCTAAGCTGTAAACGTAAGAGGAGATGAGGGAGGCAAGAATTGAAATTTCGATAGGAGACGACGGGTGCACAGAGTTTAAGTACAAGATGACTGCGGGGGATACCAAAGCACATGTCACTGGTGCAGTAGACAGGAATTTTAAGGATGCTTCCAATATAGTGCAATGATCTCTTTCGCTCGGCTCGGCCCACCCCCGCTCCACTGCCCTTGAGCTCGGCTCTTGGCCCGCCCGCAGCCCATATGAAAATTTACTCACATTGAAGAAAATGCGATATAATTACCATATATGGTGTTGAAAAATATCTCACCGGTAAGAGATTACGTTGGATAAAGACAGAATGGAGACGGAGGGAGTCTACCTGCTCTAATGCAAACTTGCGATAAAGTATGCATAGGAGAAACGGAACGGACAAGTATAAGAAGGAGCAGAGTGCCGCGATTCGACTGACCCACCAAGAAGAATCAGCGGCCGCCGAACAACAGCGTGCACAAGGCCACGATGGTGATGTCAAAACTTCCAAAATCCTCGCGAGGGGTTAAAAATTAAAGACAAGAATCTTTGGGGAGGCCTTGGAAACTAAATAACATAATAGCTTCAATAGTTAGACAAGGGACAAATCGTGACCACCAGCACTTTTCAGATGAGAAAATAACGCCCGGAAAGAATGCACATTCGGATGCGCAATAAAGGCAGCATTCATCAGCCCTGAGGTGGTCTGCGGCATAGGAGGAGAAACGTTGATATTTAAAAATCCAGATGTGGGTAATTTCTAAAGACGGAACAGTCCTATACGAACATGGACCGCAAAAACTTTAATAACTTGGCGGATCTTCTGTTTCCCGGTAATTCCAGTTCTTGGAAAATATTTCAGCGGTTACTTTCCAGGCTTATTCAGGTCCGGCCGACTGCCTGAAGAAATGGAAGATTCAACCCAATCGCCTTGGAAACCTACATTGCAACCGATTTACGCGTGTCATGGGATTTTATTTCCCTCTACCTGATGCATTGTGTCGGCCTCTACAGCAAACTTGTAGCCAGCAAAATCTAAAAAAGAAACTTAGTTGTTTGCTAAGTGGAGGTGAGATAGGATCACTTCCATCGTACACTGATCAGGGGGGCAAGTTTGTACCATTTTTCGCCGGTCGATTAGCGTTAATTGTCTCCCCTACACAATATATATCTACATTTGAGAGTCTATAAATCTCATATTTCCCGACGACCGACAGTTTTGGCATTTATCAACAACTACGCACTAGATCTGGGTAAGGGGTCATTTAAGTATTACGTAAGACGTTTTAGAGGGGGAAGGGGGCTGGGCTCTTATTACACCGTCTTATGTCGGGGGAATGTGGAGTCCGAGGTCATCTTACGGAAGGTTTTGTTCACTCGTGAGATCGTATTTGGATCACTTTATTTACGATCGTCAGACGAAACATTGTCGTTTTTAGTACAGCAAACAGTGCGTAGGTTTGTGAAAACAGTTTTGTGTTATCAGTTTAGGTTTTATCAGTTTAGGTACTGCAAAGTAAAACGAACAGCGGTTTTTGATTGGTCAGGTATCACTTATAGAAGTAATAATTGGCGTGCCTACGGGGGATTTGGGTGATTAATCCCTCTTGCAAAAGGGTAAAAAAATCCTATCCAACAATATTATCCGACGTATCATCAGCATGTCTTGATTGTGCATTTTATCAATGTTAGAAACCTAAGGGAGTAAAAATCCTTTGATCGTTTTCAATTCGTCTTAAAACCGACCCCAAGACCAAATTCTGCGGCCACCAGTAACATGAGTAGATCTGCGCGGTCCTGAACTAGCCAGTTGGAACGCGGGCGAAATGTTGTCCAGAAAGATGGATAGACGCGGATGGAGACCCGTAAGTCAAGCATCTTCAACATGTTGTAAACCATAGTTGGGAAAGTTACAAAAAAATTAACTGATTAAAGTTAATCTTTGTAAAAAGAAACTACTTAGTTAAAATTAAAAGTTACTTTTCTGAAAAAGTAACTGATTAAAGTTAAAGTTTAAAAAAGTAACTTTTACGTTAAACATTACTTTTTCAGTTACTTTTATGAAACGTTTAAAAAGTAACTTTTAAAAGCTCTTTTTCGCAACAGGGATAAAATAAATGCAAATTTCAAAATCGAGAAAAGTTTATTTAACTTTTACTTTAGTGTGGTTTCGTGTTCCCTCGTCTGGGAGTGCGTTCCGACATTTTTGCGGTCACTCCACTCAACCCCGCTGACGACGGGATGTCACCGAGTAAAAAAGTTACGCGTGAACTGGCGCATTGTAACAGATACGTTACTGTTTGCGCCGATGCGCGCTCGTTTTTTGTGTGCATTCGAATCTCCCTCCTCCACCTCCCCCTAACCTTGCTCATCGCGCCGTCTGGAGGGTGGGGTGTGTACCAGCAAGGTGATCTTTTAACACCTTGGTGTACCAGCACCTACGAGGCGGGGGGCAGTTGCAGCTGGCGTCTTTCGTCGCGGGACGAGAGCCTGCGTCTCCCGAGTGTTATTGGTTTTAGGACGGAGTCCTGATCGGGGATAATTTTGAGGATACCGGGACTAGCCACGGTAGTTACCTTTACGGAGTCACCCGCAAGTGCACATAAGTGCCTCAAGTGCCTTCCTCTGTGGAATATCGCACTGATCGGGGATGTTATGTTAAGGATCAAGGTTTTATAAACCTCATTTGGTCCTAATGTGAAAGATTCAGTTTCTCGCCGCAAATCCACGCTCACTGCAAAGGTCGTCATGCCGATTTCCGTTTATAATACCCACCCGGTTAAGGAGAAAGGCGAACGAGTCAGTACTTGTCCTTTGTGTGAGCTTCCTCATTCTCTAGTGAAGTGCCCGAAATATATTGAAAAATGAGCGTTACGGATCGTGCGTGTTTCGTATGCTCGAAAAGGCTTTGCTTTAATTGTCTGAAGCCAGGTCATTGGGCTCCTAGGTGTCAGCAGAAGGGCATGTGTTGCAATATTTGCAAAAGATATCATAACATCACGTTGCATTCTGAACTGAAATCTATGCAGTATCCAATTCAGGCGTCAGCGTCGCTAAGTCAGGCGTCCGGGTCTCCAGTGCGTTGGCAATCGCAAATGTCTACGACTGCCCTTTCGTCTTGTGTGCATTTTGACCCTGCACACTTGTTTGCCCTCGGAACTGTTCATGTGCGGGATGGTATGGGTCAACTGTGCCCCTTCGTATAATGATCGATTCGGATAGTCAAGTGTCTGCTATTTCCGCGGCAGCTGCTCGGCGGTTGCAGCTCCCTGGGGCTTACACGGGGAGTGTCTCCTTATTGTTGGGTTGTCTCAAACCCCTCTAAGGCGGCCGGAGGGTTGTATCACTTTGTCGCTCTCGCCGATTCATGATCAATTGTTGGTGTTAAATACCAAGGCGGTAATCCTTCCTGACTTAACCTCCAAACTACCACCAGTCCCGCTTCCACCCTATATTCGAGAAAGTAGTTCTCACCTTCGTTTGGCCGATCCGGGATTTGATAAGCCAGATTCGGTGGATATTATCTTGGGAATGGACTTATTCCCCAAGATCTTCCTTGGGGCCAATCGTTGGCGCAAACTAGATCAACGTTTGATTCGCAAACCCCTTTTATAAGAACAGCATGAACAATTCCTCAAGGAGTATTTAAACCTCGGGCATATGTCCCTTTCAACGCGTCCTGGTGTCTTTTTCATTCCCCATCATGCCGTGACGAAAATTACTCCGTCAGGATCCAAATTGAGAGTGGTTTTCGACGCGTCCTCTAAGGGAGTTCAGGGGAAAGTCCTTGAATGATTTGCTGATGACTGGTCCTAAACTTCAGAAGGACATTTTCGAGGTATTATTAGGATTTCGCGTCCACGCAATTGCTTTCACCGCGGACATTGTCAAAATGTATAGGCAGATTTTGCTTTCGGAAAACCACCGAGAGTTTCAGCATATTTTATGGCGAGAAAATCCCACTGAGGAATTAAAATCTTTCGAGCTGAATATGGTAACGTACGGTGTCGTTTCTTCCCCCTTTATTGCAGTCCGTGTCCTTCACCAATTAGTCACAGACGAGGGAAAAGATTATCCCCTTGCTTCCGCGGTGATTTTACGCGACACTTACGTCGATGACATCGTAACGGGAGCCTCTTCTCTCGACGAAGCGCTCGCATTAAAGGGTCAACTGATTGAATTATTAGCTCGGGGGTGCTTTCCTTTGCAGAAGTGGGTAATTCTTCTCAATTCTTAGCTCAATCTCCCCTAGATGAACGAGAGTCTACATTTGACTTTGATGCGCCTGACCATTCATGTGTGAAGGTTTTAGGTTTTTATTGGGATACTTATCACGATGAATTATCCTATCGTGTTACGCTGGATCATTCAGTTAACACAAAGCGTGCCGTTCTATCTAATATCGCGCAAATTTTCGACCCATTGGGGTTCTTGTCTCCTATAGTTCTAAAGACTAAGGGTCTAATTAAATCACTCTGGGTCCTTAAATTAGGTTGGGGCGATCCCTTGCCATTATCAGCAGCCTATCTTTGGCATGAATTTTCCTCTCAGAGTCATTTGATTTCCCAAATACTTCTTCCGCGTTATATCGGCCCATCTAAGTCTACTGAGCATCAGTTCCTGGGATTTTTTGATGCTTCTGAAGCCGGTTATGGGGCTGTGGTGTACCTGCGCGTCATTTCTCCATCGGGAGACATCAAAATGTATTTTCTGGCAGCTAAATCGAGGATCGCTCCATTAAAGACAGTCACAATCCCTAAACTTGAATTGTCAGCCTCGCTATTGCTTTCACGACTGCTCTCTAATATTAGTAATGCGTTTCGGGATAGAATTTGTATTCACAAAAGTTTTTAATGGACAGATTCTCGGATAGTTTTATCCTGGTTAGCGACGCTACCTCATTTATTAAAAAATTTTGTGGCTAACCGTGTATCTGAGATTACTGAAACAATTCCTTCTCATTTGTGGAGACACGTAGCCTCCGACGAGAATCCCGCCGATTGCATTTCTAGAGGCCTACTACCCAAGCAACTTCTCAATTTCCAGTTGTATTGGTCCGGTCCTCATTTCATTCATCTAAGTGAAGCGCATTGGCCCAGCTCTGATTTTGTACCTGTTGCCACAGATGAGCTACCAGAGTGCAAAGGGGCTTCAATTGTCATGGGGTTGACACAGGTGGATGAATCCTCTGTTGCGTGGTTGAAAAAAATTTCCTCTTTTGTTCATTTGGTAAGAGTGACCACTTATATTTAAAGATTCTTAAATGCTTTCAAGGATGAGCGGTTCCAACCTCAAACACCCTTGTCCTCTCAGGAGTGGACACATACCTTGGAAAAGTTGGCTCTCGCCACGCAAATGGTTTATTTTGCATCTCTGTTCGATTCGATTAAAACTTGCTACCTACTTCCTCGGTCGATTAGTCGATTACGACCCTTTGTGGATTCGAACGGGTTACTGAAGGTGGGAGGCAGGCTGCAGAATTCCCTCTCATCTGAGTCTGCTCGGCATCCTATTTTACTGCCGAGATGTTCGCACTTCTCTCGATTGATTACTCGGCACTATCATTTGGTGTCACTCCATGGCGATCCTCGAGCTGTGGAGGCGTTGGTTGCCAGGAAAATTTTGATATTCTCTGCCAGATCAGTCATTCCATCCGAAATCTTAAATTGCGTTGTATGCTCGTGTTACCGGGGCAAGACCATACAACCAATTATGTCAGATCTTCCCTCTCCAAGGGTAGTGACACAGCGGCCATTTTCTTGCGTGGGTGTGGACTACGGAGGACCATTTTCCTACAAACTAAGCAATAGAAGAAACTCTGCGATTGGAAAGGCGTATCTCTGTTTGTTCATTTGTTTTTGGACAAAAGCCGTTCATTTAGAATTAGTCACCTCGCTGTCCACCCCTGCCTTCATTGCGGCTTTCCAACGCTTCATCGCTTCCCCGGGCCGTTTGTTCTGATTGAGGTACAATTTTTGTCGGGGCTGATCGTTTTTTGACCGAATTGTACCAACTTATTAGGTCCTCCTCCCATCGGGAAGCATTAACCTCAATCCATCCAGAATCCGGAATCTGTTGGAAATTTAATCCACCATCTGATCCACACTTTGGTGGTCTGTGGGAGGCCACTATTAAATCAGTGAAGTATCACCTGCGTAGATTTCTTAACGGCCAAACGTTGAATTTCGAAGTTTGCTACACCTTTTTCTAAAATTGAAGCCGTTTTAAATTCCCGACCGTTGACACCAAAATCACCGGATCCAAACTAAATAAATTGTCTGATCCCTGGCCATTTTCTAGTCGGTCAACCGTTGATAGGTTTGCCTGAGATCACTTCAGACGATGAATTCCATCTGCCTACTCGATGGAAGCTCATTGAGCAATTATATAAACAATTCTGGCGGCGGTGGTCTCAGGAATACTTACACACCTTACAACAGCGGACAAAATGGACGCGGAAATCTGAAAATGTTAAAGTTGGGGATTTAGTGCTTCTGCGGGATTCAACTATTCCACCTGCGCTGTGAAAAATGGGGCGAATCCTACTAGTATTTGATTTGATTTGATTTATTTTGAACATTCAAAAACAGCCGATGTCGGCCTTTACATTGAACATTTGCAACTTAAAATCTGCAGCATTAGCAAAATAAAATAAGAAAAAAACATGTGTTGGCAAATAGCATCAAATAAAAACAAAGAGACAATAACATAAACAATACACTACAACAACATGGAAAGTTAGGGAATCAGGGAGAAAGCGCTTTTCTAAGCTGGCGCTTGAATGATCCGAAAGGATCAGAGAGATCGAGGGAAGGGCAGGCAGATGAAATGGTGTTGTACAAGGCAGGAAGCCTGTAAAAAAGGGATCGCTGGGAGAGAGAAAGACGGAATTTAGGTTGGTGTATAAGGTGATTGTTGCGTAAGGCACGGCCGGGGATGTGAAGTGAGAAGTGTGGGAGTATTTCAGTGGATCGGTACTGACCATGTAACGCAATTTAAAGAAATGAAAGGTCATTGATATTCCTACGGGTGGCCAGTGGGGTCAATGATAGAGCAGACATGATTTCAGTACGAGAAGAATTACGGAGGTGCGGTACGCGGTGACGGACTACGGAAATGAAGAAATTAACGGGGCGTTCAAGAATTTTCAAGTTGGAGGGACATGCAGTGGAGTAGATAACGGAGCAGTATTCGATAATTGGGAGAACGCAGCCAGTGAATATGGTTTTTAGGGCTATGGGGTTTGTGACGTTGGTGAATCTATAGAGCACACCAACGACTGACATAGCCTTAGATTTAATTTTATTGAGGTGCGGGACGAAAGACAGTTTGGGATCGAAAGTAATACCCAGGTCATTATGTGAGGAGGCAAATGGAACAAATTCGTTAAATATAGAATAGTTATTAGGAGTTACGGTGCGTTTTAAGGAAAAAGGTATGTACTTTGATTTGAGAGTATTAATTCTAAGTTGCCACTGCAGGCACCAGGCCTCAAGGGAGTTGAGTGAAGATTGGAGTGACTGGGAATCGGCAGCATTCACAACTGTTTTAAATATTTTGCAGTCGTCTGCATCGAGCAGAATTCCGCAAGAGTTGGAAAGCGCGCAGCTGGTAACGTCATCAATGAAAAGGGAAAAGAGAAGAGGTCCGAGAACGCTTCCTTGGGGGACACCAGAGAGGATAGGTAGATTTTCTGATGAGGCTCCGTCAAGAACAACACGCTGAGTGCGGTCGGTGAGGAATTTGGACAGGATAGATAGAAAAGCACCGTGAATGTTGTACCGATTAGCCAATTTGTGGGTTAAGAGGGTATGATTTACGGAGTCGAAAGCTTTCGCAAAGTCGATGTAGCAAACATCAAGTTGAGAAGAGGCTTCGAAGGCAGCGGTGATGTGCTGATGCAGTACAGTGAGGTTAGTAGTGCAGGAGCCTCCCGGGAGGAAGCCGTGCTGCTGAGGTGAGATGTATGGGATGGCGAATGATAAGAGACGGTCATGAATAATACGTTCAAATAGGATGGAAAGGATGGGAAGGATAGATATAGGACGATAATTACTTACATCGTCTTTAGCGCCGGATTTTAAAATGGGAGTCACGAGTGCTGTTTTCCAGGCTGAAGGAAACAAACCAGCTGCAAAAAAACGGTTGAACAATTTACACAGGGGGATATGAAGAGTGTCCGCGGTTTGGAGTAGAAAGAGTGAGCCAAGGCCGTCCGCTCCCGTGGCTTTGTTGGGAGGTAAAGATTTTAGGAGGGATAGGGTCTCGTCGTTTTTAACAGAGACCCTGGAGAGTGAGTGAGGGCAAACCGGAAGAAGTGTTGGGAGAACGATTTGTGGGTGGGTGTAGCGAAGTTCGAAGAGAAGTAACTGTTGAAGGTCGAAGTTCGTTCGGAACCCGAGAAATGGCCCTGATCAGATTTGATGATGGAGGGTATGCGCGCGGGTTTTCGTCTCGAATTAAATAGGGACCAGAAGCCTTTGGGGTTTGTAATCATGTCGTCAGTAATCGATTTCACACTATTGTCATAGTCGCGGCGTAGGAGACTCCGTGATATTCGGCGAAGGCGTGAGAATGAGGCGTATGTGTGTGGGTTGGGAAATAACTTCCAAAGCTTCCATTTCCGGACTCGAAAGGCGTAATTAGGGTTGTGGACTTAGAAACGTCTTGGGGTACATTGACAAGACCAGTCATGAAGTTGGTACCGTTGCCAACTTCAAACTATGTTATTTTTGTTGTTAAATATTTTGATTGTGCCGCTCTCGCTGTTATGTTCAAGATGGAACGTTTTTTCTTCCTCTCTTCTCCTTATTGACCTTCCCATGGCTCAGCCAAATTGCCCATTTAGTCTCTATGACGGGCCTCTGAGAGTGAAGATACTAGTTTAATTCCTTAACCTTTGTTTAGTGTCGATTTCAATATTCCGTGGGCGTATCAATGCGATCAGATGAATGTCATTATTTTTTTTGTAGCAACAATTTTTTAGTTCGACGTTTCTATAATTCTCCCGCGTGTTTTGCCTCTTCAACTGGCTAATACTCATTGAATATTAATTCTAATGTCAATTTCATTGGAAATTCACGGGGGGCGGGATGTTTGCGCCGATGCGAGCTCGTTTTTTTAAATGTGCATTCGAATCTCCCTCCTCGACCTTCCCCCTAACCTTGTTCATCTGGAGGGTGGGGTGTGCACCAGCACCACCTACGATGCGGGAGGGGCGGTTGCAGCTGGCTTCTTTCGTCGAGGAGAGCGAACGTCTCCCGAGTCATGGTACTAATACATGTGTTAGTACCATGTCCCGAGTGTTATTGGTTTTAGAACGGAGTCCTGATCGGGGATGTTATCCCGACGGCCGGCGAGTTTTCTTCCCTTTCCTTATCTTCCCTCGTTCCTTTCTTTTTATATATTTAATTGATTCTCGTGGGTCACGGCTTGTCCCAGTCACGCGTGCCTACAGTTACTTTGAATAAACCCGTATCCCTCGTTAACCGTCATAGGTTTTTTGGTGACCCCCCCCTTTCTCGTGTTCAACTATTAATGGCACAACGTCGCCGAGTACTTGGCATCCGTGCCCTCGCGGTCTTCGAGTAGTCTCGTGTTTTCTCGTCTCTGAGGGTGCGTTCCTAAACTTTGGTGGCCACTCTACTCATCCCCGCTTATGTTTGGATGTATTCCTCTGGGTCTATTCATTGCATTCTTGCACAACTACCGAGCTATATTGCACTCTTATATACCGTTTTATTTTCCCCTTTGTCTGTTGGGCAAGCTTTGCGCCCAAATTCGAGCAGGTCGACATTCGCCAAAAATTAACGAAAAAAATTAAATGAAGTTAGCTTTGTATCAGTTGATGTATAATTTTTACAGCTAAAAGTTAACTCTTCTAAAACGTAACGGTTAAGTTAAATAGTTAACTACATTTTTAAAAATTAATTTTAATCGTTAGTTTGTAAAATCGTTAATCCCAACTATCTTGTAAACATGACCAAATCGTGAAGCAGGCGCTTTTAACCGCGTTTTGACTTGATTCATGATGACTCACGTCAAGTATGTGAATTATATCGAGTCAAAGTGATCACATGTGCCATTTCATTTTAAAGGGAAATACGTTCTTTCCAACGATGTATAATTTGTCCAATCGTGCATGCTCAGTGTTGATGTGAGCGCGTTTAAGTACAGGTCTACACAATTTTTACGGCGAAATTGGGGTGAATTTTTACGGGAAACGGCAGAAAAGTTCCCTGAAATGGGATCTGCTCGCGGTCCTCCGGTTGAAGTGAGCACTGCTTGAGGTGACTGGCGCGGTAATCCTGGGGCACGTTTTAATAAAATTTAAAGTAAGTCGAAAAAAAAATGTTCGACCACATTTCATTTGAGTGCATCTATTTATGCGTTGGAACTCACCATACAGGCAGCAATGCAAATGATGGAAGAATTATTTTTTTAAATTTTTTCCTAAATTAAAACATTTTATGACTATAGTTTTCGGTGCGGTATTAGAAATTTAAACGAAATTATATTGAAATATGTTTCTTTGTAATACTGGACTCGGCGTGACACTTTCATATTTAGGAATTGCCACGAGAAATAATACGTACCTTAGTATTTGTTAGCAACAATTATGGCAATAAATATATTATTTCGCGTTTAGAAGAAAATCTGTACATATGCAATAGAATTATTACGAAATATATGTCATGTTAAGGTTAAATTTTTAAATAGCGTTAAATTGCACAAAAAAACAAATCGGCATCATGCCACTTTTTCACTTTTATCCATAGATAATCCTAATGAGAACATATATGCAGAGTTTCATGCAAATCTGTTCATAAACTAAATGGGCGAAAGGCTAGCCTTTCATGTATAAAGGAATTTTTCTACATGGCAAAAATTGCCTGTACATTGTGTCATCCTAACGAAAATTATGATGAGGCTTTTTTATAGTTAAGTTTCGAAATATGTATATTTGATTTCCATGTTACCATCATTTATAAGTAAAATGTTATATTTTGAATATATATTTAACATCAATGTTTTCTATGGTTGGATTGAAATTTGGCGTCACCTAAGGCCAGCACTAACCAGCCTAAAGCAGATGCTCGGACTATAAGCCGCCCCTGAGTTCCAGGCTGGTTCAAAATCACATATCTTTGGTGGCCAAAGCACCTCAGAGATCCTAGAAGACGTTACAGTTGGGAAGCCATGCGCTTTCAAACGGTTCAAAGTAATGAGAAAGCTAACAACACTAACGATCGATCCAGGCCTTAAATTTTCAACCTTTGAAATATCATATGGAAGTGATTGCCTTTTTGACTAACCTGACTGTTTATGCCTCCAATTTGCTCTTGAATTGTACTGGACTATTGAGGCCTAAGAACTCGTGGAAACCATTTCTTAATGGGTATTATTATTATTATTAATTTTGCATGCTTAACTTAATTTAATTGATTAACTTCTCGGCAGTCCAAGTTTTCAACTGGGCGCTTCAAGGATAATTTTTCATGCATTTTTGTTTAAAATACCGTCTTTTAGATGGAGATTGTAACTTTTTACAGCCCTGCAAATTATGTATTCAGAGAAGTCATACACCAAAGCCTAATGCATTAATTTTATTTTTCGGTGATTTTGAGTGATGTTTTCCTTCTTTTCAATGGAGTTCACTCTAGGAGAATGAGTTTACGTTCTTATACTTTTTCATGCCACTTCCATGATATTCTGAGATATTTCCATCAAGTCATCCCTTTGCCACATTTGAAAATTTCTTATTTTGCAAGCTTACTTCAAGCAGATAAACCATAAAGAACGATATAAAAATGAGAAGATGACTACGAAATGACTAAGAACTTATTAAAGCTACCATCTAAGCGAGCAGGTAAGAACTTCAGCTAGTGTGGAAAAGGTTGGCTGTTAAATGACTTAATGCCATCAATTTAATGCAATGACTAGGTACTAACTCAACATCATCAAAATATAAGTGAGTAAAATGTATAGATGATAAGTATATACCATAAAGGAATAAAAAATAAATAAAGAGGATAATTAGAAAAAAAACAAACTCATAATTATTGTGTCATAAACAAATAAGTATTTATTTAAATACAAAATATATTAATAATCAATAAGTTGACCAGAGAAACTCAAAAATCATTAAAAATGGGATCACAAGCAACAAAACACTCAAACAAAAACAAGCCATCATTTTTACAATCCTTCTTCATAACACCTATGAACTATGCTCAAACAAGCTTCCATGATACACTCATGGAAAAGCATAATTTTTCTAAGCATGTTGATTATAATATTAACTTGAGTTTCAAGCAGAAAAATCAATAAATACAATAAAGACAAGCTTAACACTTATTTAAGCAACCAAGCCTAAGCCAACATTTATAGTCACAAAAAAGATTATTTACAACATTATCAATGAAAATACTTTGGAAGTTCTCATTCACACAAATCACGCCATGAACTATATGGGTAGCAAGGGATAAGACACCTCCCATTGTATTCTTCAAAAATTTTTTATACCTTAGCTGTACCTTGAAAATGATGCTAAGAAACTTCAATCACTAATGAAAGCACCACTTACGACCCTGGCAACTGAAGTAATTGTTCATTCTTCATTCTATATGCAATTCCGGGTAATTTTATACATGATATAAATAAAACTGCTACTTCTGTAAAATTCATTATCCTCAGGTCTTCCTTAATATGCTTAACACAGCAAAGATATGTAAATTAATAAAAAAAATCCACTGCTTTATCGATGTTAAATGCAGACTGCATTATGTGAAATGGGTGTTATTTGTCGTTCAAATTGTGCTACCTAGAAGACATCAACAACTCCAAGAAACAAAAAAAAGAACGGTGAGAACTTTCCAAACATTTTCTGACATTCTTTTCAAAAAAATAAGTTTTTGTACTGCTCAGTAAAAAAAATGTGCAAATCCACTACAAAATAAAAAAATAATGAAGAACAAATCTTAATATTCTCATCAATTATTAGATATTCTAATGTGATTGATCCTGATGAATTCGTACACAGTTTTCAGAACATAAATGTTATCTAGCAGCCTTCTGTGTTCACAAGAGAAGACAGCCTCGGTAAATTTACACCCTGATGAACATTGAAAGGTTAATTTCCAGTGTATTCTTAAAAATCTGAAAGAATTTCCTGAAAAAGCATTCAAAAATGCAATGAAAACATGAAACTGAGCTTTCATTTCGGAATACACAATGCATGTTGGCCCAACAGCATCAATCCACCCCAATAATAAATTATTCGGATGAAAATTTCAGTCACATGATTTCTGTAGAAAAATCATCTGCAGGGAGTGTAAAACACACATTTCTAAACTTCATAGTCATACCTACAGAATGATACCTTTACAGCACTACCAGAGAGTCCAGCACCAAGTAAGGTATGATCACGGTGGACAAAATATGGCTTGGCTATCCATTTTGTCTTCCTAGATCAGATGATATTCACAAACCATTGATGTGCAGAGTAGTTCATCATTCAGGAAAACCAGTCATGATTCCCAATTCTCATTTAAGTTCACGATAAGCAATGTCTTATGCTTCATTTGTACTAAGTACCTATAGCTTTAAACTAATATTCCAGAACCAACCTCAGCATTGAAGGTGACTTGTTGTGGCAGCTGGAGCCTTCGAGGTCGGCGTCTAGCACCATCCCCTCCAGCACCGCTGCCACCAGAGATGTCACCATCAAATGCTGACTCTTCCCCAGTATCATGGCTTTCTGAAAAGTGGCATTCACCAGGGAATGATATAGGACGCTGTCTTGGCGCTGGAGATCCTGTGGCTCTTATTCTTTGGGATGGCAATGTTGTAGACGATGCTAACCTACTGGTGCTTGCAGAGCCTACAACCCCATTTGGTGCAACACGTCTGTAAACCTCAAGTGTCAAGTGATCCCGATAGGACCTGAAATTAAGCATTATTGCCCATTAATTAATCATACCTTTTAATAGAATTACCTAATTGAAATTCAAGGGGAACCAATTATGCATTAAACTTACTAGACTGCTGAAATGCAAGTGACATGAAAAAGATATCTATGGGGAGCAGCCACAATGTTAAAGTAAATGAAAAATTACCAAAATATTTAGAGAGATAACTGTTACATTACTAATTTTTTTATTGGTGTATAAATGCAAACGAATCAGTATCTACTAGTCTAGTAGTGCTGGATTAATTGCAATATGTCTTACTTCATTCAAGTTTTGTGCAATGACAACTTACATGGTATTTTGATTTATTACAGATGAAATATTCTATCAAAAAGCACAAGATAATAGTGCTTTTACTGCAGTGATTTAGAGAGATAAATTGTCACACATCCCTTAGTTCCAAATCCATAACAAATTGTGCACTATTGCACAAATATGAATAAAAAACAAAGGCTTTCAATATCCCCATCCATGTTCATACATCAAACTGACAGAAATTAGTAAGATTTTGTAATGTCCACTTTCAATAAAATACAATGCAAAATTACACTTCTTATGCATTCTTTCTTGAATTTGAACATTTCATGCACTCACTTATATGGAGACAGAAATAGAGATGTTAAAATCAAACTTCAAGAAAAATGGAAAAGCATATAATGCAAATTGATGGTTGAAAAGAATATTTTCAAGCATTATCTTACCGTATGAGAGTGAGGATTTCATCCTCTGGCATTGTAACGACATTCTTCTCCCCAACAAAAATAACCAAATCTCCAGCTCGCAACCCAGCCTTGTCAGCAGGTAGTCCACTTTCAACTCGTTCCACTCTAAAGAAAATAAAATATTTCCCAAATTAATCATCAATAATTCAGTAGAAATAATTATTAAATTATTCATATTTATTCAGTATTTTCCAACTTTAATTGACTCGAAGGTAAGCAAGTGATCCAAATAAGATGAATTTGAAAGTGATCCAAATAAGATAAATTTGAAGAATTAAACTTCCTAAGAACTGAAGTAAAAAGTATTGCTACAATATAAACAAGATTTGGGTGTAAGACATGAATTTAAGAAAAAAAATTATTTAAAGAAAGCATAAAAAGTAGGCCCAACATTAATATACTTGAAAGTGATTGAGTTATGTCAGTGATGTGTAGTTTTTAAAGATCCCCCACAGCATTCATACAGAAAACAGGGAGCTAGGAAGGCATTCTTATGATAGAAATGTCTGAATACCTACATATATAGATGTGATCTACAATAACTTTAGAAAAAAATAGTTCATTATATCCCCGAGATTAATGTAGCTGTTAGTTAAACCAGGCAACTCAATTTTGATGATTGGATCAAGCAGTAAAAATACAAGCATTAGTGGAGAGACAACGTATGTTGAGGCATCCATAATTTTTCAAGAGAAATAGATGACTACCTCGGTGGCTGTGTCCACGCAACTGAGAATCCATATCCTGTTCCCCCAGGTGGCTTGATGAGCCTTCGAGTAGTCGTGAAGGGAGTTCGACCCTTGGGTGAGGGTCCTTTCCTGGGAGGTAACTTAACCCGGGTGCTTCTTTCTCTGGAGCCTTCACCCTCCTCCTCATCCTCGTCACCCTCTCCTTCAAGTTCAAGATGTCGAAGGAAGCTATTATCCTCCAGGACAGAGGCAGGTGCTGTTGGGAAAAAATTCAAGTGATGAATAAAATGATAATAGGTATCCATATGCTAGAGAGAAAAAAGTACAGTGAGGCATAGTTAATAAAGACCAAACATATCAAAGTAATATATCTAATTAAAGAATGACTTAAAAACATAAACCCTTTCACTGCCAGCAAATTCCAGGTAGGGCGTGCCAAGACTACCACCTCCATTTTCACACATATTTAATATGCATAGTAGTTTTTAGATTTTTAAAAGCCTCTATAGGTATCCATTTATTTATTCTACTAAGATAATTTTTTCCCTAACATTAGGAAAGCATTAAGAAATGCAATGGGGAACACTAATGCATTTTGAGGACAGTTAAAATTGACAAGTTATGCCAATGCCAACCAATATAATGGCTAGAGGTGGTTCTCGCACATTTGCAGAAGGCCAATAGATCCTCAGGCAGAAAAAGGGTGAAAGCACAAATGCAATATGATGAAGAGCGTAATATGATATGTTCTACTGGGAGATGAGAATTAATGTGAATTAATGAATAATTAATTACAAATGTGTTTGAGAGTTAATATGAGTTGATGAAATAAAAATAATAAGTACCTGAGGCAGATGTGGAAGCCACAGCACCTGCATCCCTAGAAGTTGAAGCCTTTCCAATCTCCATGGCTGTAAAAGAGAACCAGTGAAATTAAATCACAGATTTTAAAAACCTATATGTGCTACATTAACAATGAAATTCTTTGCCAATTCTCAACAGATAGTTAAGATATAAAATAAGCAAAGAAGTTTATACCAGCGGGAAGGCTGAGATGGAAATGGACAAGACGTGTGGAGAAAAAAACAAAGGAAATATTGTATTGTAATAGTTATTTTGTAGCAAATAATGATAAAATACATATCACATGCTTTAAGATCATAGAATAGGACCATTTTGTACTTCTAAAGACAATATTAAAATGGAACCATGATTTAAGAACACTGGCAAAATTTGAAGAACGTCTAAAGTTACAACAGAGAGCGAGAAAGAGAAAGAATTTTATACTAATAAGAGTGAAGGAGAAAAATACAAGTATTCTGAATATTAATGACACTTACCATAACCATTTGTATCCTTGTGTTCTACTTTCTTTAATCTGGACCTCCTGTCAACTTGATCACTCTCCCCATCATCTACAACTCTAAATTCCAGCTCGTCAGTGCCATCGTCGTCTTCGTCGTCATCCAGTTTATGCCCAGTGGCCATGCTTGATGATGGACACACTGAAATTAAGACGAGAATTCCATTTGGTTAGTTTTCTCAAGTTTTTCAAGGGAAGGTGTTTCAAATTGATAAATTTTTCTGACAAACTATGCACACAAATTTGTTCACGAGGAAATCCTTTTCCACAATAAAGCATAAAAAAGATTTGCTATATTTTTTTTCTTTAAGTCATTATAGGCTTCAATTTCCTGAAGAGATGGAGGACGAACTGTTTGCTGCTAGGGAGGAGGATTAAATTAAGCACCAACAAGGATGTCGGCGGTGGGATACCCTGGTGATCCAGGAGTAGCACGAGACTATTAGATTTATTTAAGGAAATTCAACGGAGAACTGTGTGTGTCAAAACAAATAATCTTCTCACTTGTACTGTTTGAAAGATATTGCTTCCACTAATGGACGTCCATTATAGCTATTAAGAAACAAGATGGAGGAGGTACAAAATATGATTCGACGATTATATTTTTTAATTTACACTTTTTACGGCATTATGAGCCAACTTCAGCGCCAATTTTATTGAACTCACGCATGTCGACTTCAGTCCAAGCAGTTATTCGCTTTTTAAGTCGAATTCGTACCTAGTTCATGACTACATATACAACTCACTGGGAGTACTTGCTTCTAAAACAGATTTCGTGAAAATGGAATTTATATAAGATAGATAAATACTGTGTGTGACCATGTTTCACCAACTCTCGCATTGAGCACCATGTAAATTCAAGTTCAATTCTCGAAAAAAAGAACAAGGGAAGATCTTGTTTTGTTTTTCTCACGAAATAGACGACACGTTTGTCTACAAGTCGCCAGGGTCTGAATCTTAGAGTATATAGTTCAACAGAGGCGGCGTGACGAATTTCAGGTGAAGCCACGCTGAAAGTTGTCCGCCATATTGAGTGACCGTAAGAACACTGATTTCCGTAAGAGATCGTGAGACGGGAAGACTATTCTGAAGACGAGTTCTCTACTCCTAGGGGTTCTATTGTCCTTTCCTTCTGTTGTTTTATATTTAGCAATAAAATTATCCCTCCCTCAAATACTGGCAGGTATAATTATTAACTCAAATGACAGTTGTGAATGATGCCAGCAGCAGGCCTACAAGAACTACGGTTATTGATTGGGGACAAAACTCGATACTAATTATTTGTTTTTCATCAGCATTGTCAATGAAACATTAGGGTCTAATGTTTTCACAAATTAGCTACTCCTATAAATCACCGAGAACTCAGAAATGAGACACATTCGAGGCTATTCAAGCCACCAACAATTTTGCTCTTAATTGTGAGGTCTTAAAGGGGTATAGTCTTTTATGGTGAATAATTTTGAATTTCAGTAATAGTTCAGTTTCAATTTGAGTAATCCACAGAGTTCCACGATCCATTTACATTCAGGTTCTCTCATTAAGAAGCCAATAAAATAATTAATTGCCTTACCTAATGTTAATATAGATGAGACTATTAAATGAAACATTCTCTGACTTTCATCACAACCTACCTCTAACCGGTAGATTACTGTAATGATGATGATGATTAAATGAAATATCTACATAGATTTGAAATATAAATTTGACCTTCTTTGTAACAGGTATTCGAAGTGGATTTCAATCTCATATGTAAATCAATGTAGAACAGTTAATATTAATTCAATTATAGATACATTTTATGGTGGGAAATATTGCAAAATTAAATTTCAATATAGATTACCATGATATTAATGATTCATCAAGTCATTGCAACTCATGCTTCCCATTTCCATTTTACTGAATAAATACCACAAAGATAAGTTACTATACCTACTTAAGAATGTGTGTGGCCATTAACAAAGTTCTGGTTGCTTTAAAAATAATACTATAAATAAATAATACCCATATAAAGTAGTTAAGGTAGCGGAGCAAATCGGACATTGCACAACAATCTTTCATCAAGGCCGTTTTACACGATGAAAGATTTTGCACAAACTTATGTACGTGAGATTGTACGTTTGTCTCAACGAAATTAGAATAGGTTCTATTTCCCGTGCAGGCAGTGAGACATTCGCACAAGCGTTCATGCAATTTTCCGCTTTACACGATACATTTTGCCTCATGCAAGAGTTCACGGAAGAGTTTGTACAAACTAATGTACCGAGTAAAACGGCCTTCAGACTTTGAAAGCAAACTTTTAGCATACTTCCATGCACTCTGGGAGCTGATTGATAATAAAGGGATACTTTGTGACTTCCAAAATATTATAAAGGCACGACAAGTTTCGAATATTCAGCCATTTTCAATGTCATTTTACCAAGCCAAAAGTCCATTGTATACTGAACCTTTGATTTCAAATACAGAGCTCTTCAACGACAAACGGAATAGCCATTGGAATGGGAATTCTATGCGCATAACGAGGCGTCAGTGACCCTATTATGATTTATAAATCATCACTCACTATCGTTTATTGCTTTTGTTTACTTTTTAGCTGTCCAAAACGACGAAAGTCTTACGTAAGTCTGCCTCTTTTGCCAATTAATAGGTAGAGCTAACTAATAAGCCGTACTTTACGCATTTTTCCCTAACGGCCAGTAAATTTTATATTAAAAAACATTTGCATTAATTATTATTTTATATATATTTCCTTAACTTTTCAGGTGTCTCATTATTTTTTTATTTGGGAGACACTAAACACATACCATCAAGAGCAGACGACATGCTTTTCATTGCTCCTACCTGCCGGTTTCTTCATAAGATCCACTGGAGGAGTTGACAATATATTCTGTATTATCTGCCTAACCGATACTATCCCTATTTCTCATAATTCAACATTTTAGGAACAAAAAAGGTGTAAATATCTAAGTTTACGCCTATTCCGCTAATAGTATATCACGGTCACTCAATATGGCGGACGGTTACGCCAACCCGGCTTCACCTTCGCTTACGGCCGAGTATAGGCAGCGCCACCTCTGGTACCTTAATAACTCTATGGTCTGAATGAAGTGACATTTTAGTGGTTTTAAGATGGAACCACCTAAATATACCGGCAGTGCACACCACGGTGAAGTCGTATTGGCGACATCATGATATTGACGTAGTCGCTGCGACAAAATCGATTTGAATGAATCACGCGAACATGAACATAGTTATTTTATTTAGTTACTCTCACGTATTTACTCGTTTAAGTCCTCTTGCCTACAAGACTTCACGCAGGCAATGCTTGGGAGCGTGACCCCATAAAAATACGAGCGCGTAAACACTGAATTCGGTCCACCACTAAGAGAGATCCGTGGAGTTGCAAAAATAAATCCGGGGGGGCGATGAAGGGACTCGTTGGCGGGAGAATGCTCCCTCCTGCCCCCCCGGAAAGCGTGTTGGGGGGGGGGGGGGAGACGCTCAATATTTCCCCGGAAGACCCCCCCCTTCCATACAATCCCCTAACGGTTCGCTCTTTTTGAGAGAAACGGGAAAAAGAAGAAGAAATAAAGAGGAATGCGAGATGGAGGTGCAGAGAGAAAAAAAGAGAGATAGCAAATGCGTGGGAAAAAGGGGAAATGGAAAGAAAGGATGTAACTAAGCTCGCACGATATTTAAACTTCAGAATCGCATCGCATACAGGTCATAAGTGGAATAAATGAATTTTGCACCACCAATCCAGTTGCACCAGATATTCTAGATTAAAATTGGGGTAGAGCATGTTTAATTTTCTGCACAATTTGTTTAAGTGCTTTTATCACATAGTATATAAAAAGATCTATTCCTATACCTCGGATACTATGAATTTGAAAAAAAATAAATCATAATTTTATCGGCAACGACAACTGATCCGGAGGCGTCATTACCTTAATTTGCTTTGGAGACTAAAATATAAAAAAATAACAAATTTTAATAGAGAGAATACATTATAATATAAACCACTTTTGAATCGGATAACTACCATTAAAGGAAAAGCGAAAGGGAGCTTTAACTATCGATGATATCTCAAGATTTCTACTGCATGAGTCAAGTCAGGTACATTACACTCAGCGTCCCATTTAGCAACAAAAAACCCTGCAGAAAACATCATAGGAATGTCGCATAACGTATAAGACCGCATTCGAATCGCTTATTGAAATACTTTTCTCAAAGTATACGTATTGGATATCGCACATCACGTGACATCCCACAATGCCGAAGCGCGATGCATCGCATAGCTCGGCGGATCAACATCGCCATGCGATAGAATATCGAGATAGTCGCGATCGACGCATCGCAATATCGCACAGGCTCGGATACAACTTGTAAATGCGCGGGAGCGAGGAGTTTGAATGGGGAACTCTTCGTGGCATGGGCGGAGGAGGAGGGAGAAGTACGTGAGGCGGAGAAAGAGCTCCAAGGGTGAGAAAGAAAGGACAAGAAGGGCTCGCCATCGTGAGGAGGCCAGGCGAGATGAGAAGGGGCGGAGAGGGGTTTCCCCTCATGAGCGATGAGTCGTTGCTAAAACTAAAGTCAAGTTTCGAAAAAGAGTCAAGCATCTAAAACAAATTCTCGGACCACATTTCACTCACGAACCTACATCTGCTTATACGGTGGAAATCACCATACATACATTAATGTAAATAATGCAAGAATTATTCTTAAAATATTTCCCATTTATTAAAGCATTGGTATGACTTCAATTATTGGCGCGGAATTCGAAATTTAAGCAAAAAATCATAAGTGAATAGGCTATTTTTTACTCGGCATAGTACCTTAATAATTGTTAGCAACCATTATTATAATATGAAACGTAATATTTTGCGTTTAGCAGAAAATCCGTTCATATGAAATCGAATTATTACAAAATATGTGTCTTGAGCCAAAAGGATACGTGCTAAAATAGTAAAAATTGAGCTGCCGAGAAACCAAATCGGTAGCATGCCGTTTTTTTCACTTTTATCGATAGATGTTACTAATAAGGACACGTTTGCAAGTTTCACGCAAGTCTGTTCATAAACAAAAATCGCTCCGACCACCTTAACGGGAAAGGGAGGGAAGATGTAGAATTGACGGAGGATGGGCAGCATGTGGGGAGGAACGGCACGAACAAATGAGTCCGACAGCGACGAAGAATATCCACTCACTCTGGATACACCCTCGTTCGCGAGCTCACCTTCGACGAGTCACAGCAAAATGCATGGGAGGATGGAAGCCACCTATTGCGACTCACACCAAGCTGACTCAAGGTTCTGCGGTCAAACATTTCTCCAATGTATTTCACCAAAGATTTGAAGCGTGATCCCGGCGGACTATTCGCATGAATTCTTCTCCCGCTTTCCACCGGAATGGCCGACGTTTCGACGTAAGTCTGGTATCTTCTTCAGAACTGAAGATAATTTCGAGCCCTGAAGCTGACGGGAGAGTTTTTTTTCTCGAAAAATGTGCCATTGTGAGGAAATTAACCCGGTGAGAAGTCCGAGAAGAATTTTCCACTACTTCATCAAAACTCGGATTTCGTAAAAAGATGTTATTGTTAGAAACAGGAAGGAAAAAACACAGCATCAGGGGATGATGTTGTGCCTATGCGATTACATAGTCCCGTAATAAAGTTTAATGTGGAATTTCAGCGTTTCTCCTCTCGATTCATTGAAAATGAAAGAATATCACCAATTCCAGCCTGAAGTGACCCATTGAAACGTATAACCTATCAAGCATGGTAAAAATTACTGCAGCTGTGCACTAATAATTACTAATTGTACATGAGTTTCGAAAGAAAGCATCTACGGCTGTAAATGTTCCTAGTTGAGAAACAAAGGGTGGTCAAAGAATGAATGACTTTATGATAAAAAATATTGACGAACCTCTTTTCAGCATGTTAATACAATGATAGACTAAATAATGTAAGGAAAATTCAGTCAAGTCACATTCTTTTCAAGTTGGATATGTCACCAGGTAGCACACTCTTTTGGTTTAACATTTGTAAAAACAAAACGATCATATTAGGAAAAATACAATGTCTTGGAGATGGAATCGTGAATTTTTCCTTCTCAAAATGACATGACATGTTCAAGATTCATTTATGACGAAGTGTACCTTAAGTTCTAATTTCCCTGTAATTCTACAAAGTTGCACAATAAATCAATGACACATTACTCCCGGAAATAAAACAAATATAATTGCAGGAGAATAAACTGCCCCTTGATAGATAAGTATTTGGACAAAAATACAGTGAAATGAGGGAAAAATAAAGGAACATATCACAATGGTTCATTTATCATCACTAATAATGCGTTACACTGAAACATAACGGTCTTAAGGAGGACTTTCATTCTATTCAAGTTGGAAAGGCGATAGGCAGATACTATACGGAGAGTTAAGAGAGAAAATCTAGGAATTAAATCAATATACACCCATTCCTCACTTAAATACAACAAAACTTTAATCGATAGAAAACGCAGCATCTTCAGCCTTCGATTTGACCCGTCACTCACTAATAAGGCAAGGTAAAGACACAAAGGAGTCGTAGCTGTTGCAAAATCAATGCCAAGGTGATACAAGCAAACGAGATGTTTAAAAAAAATTGCAGTGACAAACAGAATTTATGAATTTTTCCCGTCGAAATTGAAAAATAATCCCAGGAATGTTATTGAAGAAAACATTTTTATTTTCGCAAGAAAAAGAAGCTGTCAAGCCCAAAAGGCTGCCATTCCCTGAAATTCATGAAATTCATGAACGCGTCACCAAGGAAATTTCGAGAATACGATTGTTGCGAATGAATGCGGATTAAGTAAACTAACGGAATGGAGAGAAAGGGAGATGAAGCGAGGAATGGAAATGAGGGAGAGAATACTTGAGTGGTTTAGATAGAGTGAGAGTTAAGGGAAGGGAGTGTTACAGGGAAGAAAAGAGTAGAAGGAAGGCAAAGTCTTCCACGCTCGGCTCCGCAAACACGCCGCTAGCGATAGACACCACCCGCTTTAACTCCGCAACCTGCACCAGCAACAGTTAAGCGTGGGAATACTTTTGTACGTGGATGCCAATGTGTGCGACGAAGAGACGAAGATAGCGAAGAGAAAGGATTCATAAGCAAGGAAGCAAGCCGTGTCGTCTGCTCATTTCGTCACCTTGCTGATTGAAAAAGCGCACTGTCGTACCCCTATATTCATAACTACTCCTTTTATGCATTTTGTCACAAAATTCTTATTAACAACGTTTGAAAAAAGTCAACAGAAATGAGTTTTCGTGATATTAATACAACTCGTAAAATGCTGGCCTGTGTTATATCACTTTTACGCCGAAACGCGGGTTTTATGCTAGTAATTACTTAACATCAATCTTAGTTCAACTTTGCCATAAGTGAGTGTATAGAATAGCTAATTTTCAAGGTTTATTTTCTTTAAAAAAATACTTTGGAAATGCTCTGTATTTTACTGCATAACTATATTAAATTTCCATTCACGGCATTAATATATGTTCTGATGGAATCTCCTCAAATTGTAAAAAAAGAACATTTGGATGGACATTTCGCGGAAAAACATCTGATTGAAAATATTGAATGGACGCAGCTTTGCAGAACTTGCAAAGCATATTCATGTTAGCCGTGAATTTTGATCACACAGAGTTGCCGGAAGTAATTATGCAAATTAACATTTGGAATCTCTTTGGTAGAGTTTAAGCCGAAGGGTGTTTTTGGTCGTTTGTGGTTTAAATTTCATTAGAGAGATTACGAAATTAAGTTACCAGAATCAGACTTATGCTTTTGATAAACGGAAACCACAGACATTAGTTTTTATAACGCCATTTAGAATGCTTTTAAAGGTAAATTAGAAAGCGAAGTTTTAGGATAGGACCTCCCTATTTCATTAGTCTCGTCATGTGGCATTGGGCATAAGGCTGCGTCTCAGTTTTACCTTCATTACAAACTGAAGATGCATTTATACTGTAATTCCCAAAATGTGTTCAGTTTCTCCTCATATTTGTTTTAATTAGGAGAAGTATTTATGATGAAGATAAATATGTAATGAACAACTATTTCTATTGACTCTATATTATAAAAGATTGACTTTGCAGTTCATTTGAGTTAAAAGCAAATCTTCTATCGTTATTACTCTCATTTGGTCAATAAGTCAATAAAAGCGAAAAAAATTGCTTTTATGCGTAACGCAAACTAAAATAATTTTTGTGATAACACAGCAGAGTCAAATGAACAAATATTGACAGAGATATCAAATGCATTACTCACCAAATATGTGACCTAAGTCTTTCATGATATACTTCCATGAAAAGTTTTCCTTTAATTAATTAAGTAGTGAAAAACTGCACAACGCAATATCCTAAATACTTCCAGTAAAAAGTATTCCTGAATATTGAGAGCTCCCAAGGATATTGAGGGCTCCCAAGAATATTCGAGGTCACCGTGGGAAAACTTAAACACTTGTGTGATCATAGAAGATTATTTTAAGTTGAAAAGTTATGAATGTTCGTGGCGCAATAAAAGGAGAGTAAAAAGGAGGAGGCATGGAAATATCCATCATTATAATTAAGAAAAGTTGCTTCCGATACGGAGGTTGAGGCATGAGAGTAATTTTCATCATGTTTCCCAGTGGATTGAAGAAGATAATAGATGAAAGCATAAGGTGAGATAGCACAGAGGAACATTGAATCCAATAACATGCGCAATCGGCCATACTGAATAAATCATAGCGAAGTTGTCGCGTTACCGAAATGATTTATGCAGAAAAATGCAAAATAAAAATAATTTCCAAAACACCACTTCATTATACGTAAAATGAATGCAAATATTTCGCGCGATAGCCATGTTAGTTGGATCATTTTTCGTATAGAAACAATTTTCGTTCGTGAAAACGCCATCCACTCTCCTATTTAAGTGATGAACTTCCCCATTGAGTACCATTTCTTTTGCGTCTCAACGAGGACCGCTGTTTATTACCAACATTAGTGGGAGGCTGGAACGGGAGCGAGAAACGATGTTAATTGCAAACACTTACGGGCTGGCACGTTGCGTATCCTCCCGGCACTTTGGGAGAGCAGGCGGAAGGGCCCACGGATATCCTGGAAAAAATAATAAGAAAATTCAATCAGTGAGAGAGAAAACATGCTCACGCCATGTTCATATCGGAAGGGTTCACAGTAATTTATACAAAAAAAGCAAAAGCTGTGACCATCATCCCTCAGAATTTATTTCGGATGAAAAAATAGAAATAAGCCGAACGACCCCAAAAACCCAATCATTCGAAGTGCTTATATCGGGAAACACGATCACGGTGGATCGATCAATTGGCTATAATTGAAGAGCGACCGCGTTAATCCACCGCGACAACGTGAGTCAAAACAAAAACTAAATTACAACTTTTTGTTTGCATTTTTACAAATATTGCTTTCACTGATCAAATTCTTCGGCCATTCAAAAATAAAACTAAGGCAAAAATAGTCAGATTAGTAGATACGTTTTTTTATTTTTAGCTCCATTCTAGAAGATAAAGACAAGGTCATACCAGCAACGATTAACGAAATACATCAGTATTATTACCTGTTACATTAACATTTTCTCTTAGTTGTATCGGTGATGGTAAAAATGCAAAATTCTGGGAACTTGCGTAGAATGGTCGAAAAACAACTGAATCAGGGCAAGATGCCTAAGCCGAAAAAACATAATACATTTCACTATCCATCCGACAAGGCTCATGAAAATTCAAACGCAATAGGTCATTTTCTCGAACAGTACCTAAAATGTGTAAATCATTTTATTTATTCTTCCGGTCACAGAATGGGGGATTATCATTTGAATTCATTTTCGTAAAAAAATTGCAGAGGTCTTCATATAGATTTACAGAGTTGTTTCAAAACATTATGGCCTAATAACCCAATGGCTAATCGTAGAAAGTTGAATTTTTTTCCGTTTCCGCAAAACGACCTCTGACGTCATTTCATCCATCGATCAGAGGCCCTTGGTTCGATTCTCGGTGAAGACGGATATTTTTAAAAAGTATTTTCTTAATCTTTATACTGTTGTATTTCCGGTGGAAGTGGACATCTTCACAAAAAGCCTTTTTAAGGCATCTTTTAGAATGTATAGTGAAGGAGTGGGAAGAAGAAGCGATGGATTAAATGACGTCACGGCCGTCACTGGAAGGTTGCCCGTCCATTCAACTTTATACTCCTATACTATCTGTGGCAATTTTTGGAATCTTTAAGAGATGATTTGTAAATGATCATTTGTCATGGTCCCCTGCACGATAAAGTAAAAAGCAAAAGTCGTGATAAACCTCCATTTTAAGGTAAAAGTAGTAGCCGCTGGAAGTACACGAGAAATAGAAATATTTCTACGCACGGCGACGATAACACATTTTTCTCCTCGACGTGTTCCGCAGGGAAGGCTCCTGGGGCCGGGCAAAATTAATTCAATTTTAAAAAAGGGACAGAGAGAGAGAGATATATATGGCGAGGAGAAGGGAAGGTATGAAGGGGATGAGCGGGGAGGAAGGAGGGGTGGGGGAAGAGGAGTTGGAGGGGTGGGGGTAGGGGGGGAGGAGAGAGGAGAGGAAGCTGGCAAGCCTTAATGCTTTCATAAGTCGGGAAACTCGGTCACACGAGTGGACTGACTGGCAGCCCAACCCTCTTTCCCTCAGTTGTACGTATGCACGAGGTCCTCTCCACGCCGTCGGCTCATGGCCTGGATGAGCCATGCCCTGCCAACGGAGAAGGAAGGCATCTCAGTCGCAGAGTAATGGTGAACCTACGTGGATGATGAATCCATCTAAATATGCAAGCGTGCACGTATATAGTAGCAAAACAAAAGAGACTCGATGGAGCATACGGTGTAATCTCCGTTCTCAGAATTACAATTCGCACGATGCAACAATGTACTCACAAGAACAGCTCTTCACTAATACTAATTCAATAGCACGAAAAAAAAATCACTGAAATAATTCCATTACATTTTGCATAGTAGACTGTGAAGGTTTTGTAGAAATCTAGTAAACAAAGACAGTGGGTGAGAAAAACCAAAATTGGCCAGAGGCTGACCATATCTGAGCAACGGTACCTATTATGTACGAGATTATCTAGGTTGTCTAATTACGACCAAAGATGAGACAACCAGTGATAAGAGAATTTTCCTGCCCTACAGCTTCGTACAACTAGTTACATCGTTGAATAATCAATGAAAAAGCCTAGGGTGAAAAAAATAAAGCACATTTAAGAAGGAAGTAATGTATTCGTGCATTATAAGCTTCAAGAAAATAAAACCTATGATCTCACACGACAGCAAGTTGACAAGCGTCTAGTTTCCCAACTAAATTACCCAAGTCTACCCAGAAAATTAAATATGTATTTTTAAATTCAATTATAAGCCTTCCTCGATAAACGGATGGAATGCAGAATTTAAAAAAGTGGGTTTCGCCAGCTAAATAATTTCCAACGAGCGGTAAGGAATTAAAGAAGATGGGAAAGGATAATCAGGGATCGCGAGGCGGGCGGAATTTCCTAAAATAAAGAAATTTCCTAATCCCCAAGTCCGGGGTGTATTGCAGACGGAGAAGACGCAGAATAGGACGACCTTGTTTCTCGCTTCCTCGTGCGAGCACGAAAAGGCCCCTGGAACGTGATCACTTACGACGCCCCTATGCGGGTGAGAACCCGAAAGTAGTGTGTGTGTGTGTGTGTGTGTGTGCGAACGAGAGAGAGAATGAGAGAGAGAAAGAGCGCGAGAAAGAGAAGGGGAATGTGGGAAAAATGTGTGTAAAGGTTTACTTCCTTCAGCGAGGCAGACTCTCTCCCCCCAAGCGCGCAGTGGGCCCAGCATTATTGCATCAGCACATTAAGGGCTTCAAGAGGGTGCGGCGTGGGTGTGGGAGGGTGCAGGAACTCACGGACGAGGAGAGCGAAAGAGGGAGGGACGAAGGAGACTAGGAGGAGGATGATGAAGAGAGGAGGAGAGAGTTAAGAGAAAAGAGCTCGGTAAAAGAGAGAGAGGAAAAATGGAGACTCAAAGCTCAGTTTTATATATTTATTTATTTTAAGGGTGAAAAAGAGAGTTTATTATATGAGAACTTTCCCTTTTTAATACAAGATTACACTTATGCGACGTACTTTACTTAAAATATATAAAATGGATGAATACAAAAATAGAAATATATAATGAAACAAAATATACAATTTATTATTGTGTCAAACATAGTATATTCTTAAAAATAGAATGGCGGAAAAATCACAGCTGACAGCAAATAGCAGATATTAAAGCAATTGACATAAAGTAAATTTATGGCTTTATAAATTTTGCACAAGATGATTTAGTACATTTATTTTAATCACAGGCATCGTGTCATGATTTGAATACAGGCATCCAGCATTAAGTCTGGTAAACGTTAACCGTAAGATTATGCAGCCTTTTCGTTAACTTGGTGTTAACTGCGAGTCCGGGTTTCTATATTGTATCAAAACCGGTTGGTTTACGTAAGCTTTATCGATGTATGAGCGTATTAACTTTGACTTTCAAACCGAGAAAATACATAACTGCAGATTACAAAACCGTGCCAAAGAGGGACATAGTTACGGTAGTTAAAGCGAGAATGTTCTCTGGTCACAATAGAGATAAAATTCGTTTATTTTAAAATGCAAGTAGTTTTCAGAAGCATGAAGTAATTATAGAAATATTTATGACAATGAAAATTTGTTTCATGCACTAGAACGTCGGGTGAGGAAAGAAAACTTCCGGATGAGATTAGGAGGAGGCAAAGTAGGTATTTGAGAGCCTTGAATAAGGGGCGAAGGGTTACTTAGAGCCCAGATCGAGGGGAGGATGTTGGGAAAGGTGGGTAGAGGAAGAAATAGAACTAGTTTCATGAACGGGATGAAGAAAGGTAGGGAAAATCTAGAGGATTTTAACTCACTTCCATTTAAACCTACCTTCACCGGGGGATTACCTTACTAATAATAATCACTAAACTTCTCTGTAATTAATGTGTTATTAGATTTAACAAGCGTGCGTAGAAGGGGACATCGCATACGTGGAGGTAAAAGGCCAAAGGATTTTAGATCAAGCACCTTCGGCACCCGCCCAGCCCGAATGCCAAAATCCTGGAAACGGCAACCGCTAAAATAATGATGAAATTGTGAAATAAGAAAGGGGACGGAAATGTATACCTAATGTTAACTCCACGTGAAAATATTTCATAATTAAACGCATGCGCATTTTAAGCTCTAACTCGACTCAATTGTTTCACGGCTCGCACGCTGAAAACGCCGAAAACACGCGAAGATGTTTTTAAACGATTTTATAAAACGTATTAAAGTGGACGATGTGTTACTGTCTAAAATAAATAGATAAAATATTCAAACCAAACACAGTTACACTTCTGACCCGATCTGTTGTACCAGAAAAAGCTACAAAAAGAGAGAAGGGACAATTGGTGATTTTGCGGATTAGAGTTCTGTCCATATGGCACTCATTAATGGTGCTTTGGAATATAGAACTCTTGCGCCAATCAACTACACTGTGTACCTCTCTCTCATTGAGTCCCTTTTGTCTGCCCTGCAGATGCAAAGTGGGGTAAAATAACGTCTTCATCTTCCACATGTAACTCCTGTGATCTGATTTTTCGGATAACCTCAGTTAGACTGTAACCAAAACTGGAAACAGGACAACTCCGAAAAGCACGTCAAGTCAGAGATAAAATAGTCGAGGACAAAGTTAAGAAAATTACAGCTTTAATTTAAACCAAGAAGGGAGGGAAAAAAGTAAATTAGCTTTTACGGCTGCTTTGAGAAATAATTTCTTATCGCAGAGCATAAAAACTCGCGTCTGTTGCCTCTAGGCAACCTGGTAAAATAAGACGCATTCGCCACAATCTCAACAACGGATAAGAAGAAAGCACTTTTCTTCTTTCTAATTCTTCTGCTGTTTGAAGACTTTGCATGTGTCGATGAAAGTGAGATATAAATCCATGGATACGTACCGCTAACAGCACCTTAGGTAATAAGAACACATTTATATTGATAACGTTCTTCAAGGCGGCTTTGATCTGTGTGTTCTTTGAGTACTATTACGGGTTTCCTGCCGCTTCCTCAACATGTATAGACACGGAGGAAAACCAGAAAGGTTTGTGCCCTCGGTAAGGGCTGGAGACGAATTCAACATCTGCACTCCTCGTTTCCTGCCTGACGGCAATGCTTAAGTTCCGAAGAGGAAGAGTCGAGGAGGAGAAAAGATAAAACGCAAATTTGTTATCCAATTTACGCCAGGTCAGCGTGCTTGCATTAGTACTTCGAGTAAATAACGAAATTCGAAGGGTATGCAACCCGCAAACACCTATCTGATAGGCGGGTTGCTTACATTTCTTCAAGCAACGCGGTGCGGTGGGATTACTTCATTTGCGAGGATTCCTACATGTTTCCTACGTATTCACGGCGTTCATTGCACGTATGTATCTGCTTATAACAGTTTCGCCGGTTGGAACACGCCCGTTTGACCTATCGATGCCCGTTGGAACACGGGTGAAATTTTAGTCAGCTGACGCAACAAACTCGGTGAATAACCGGAAAAATGTAGGAATCCTTGCATCGAGTCCAAGGAAACCAACGATTAAATATCACTTCATTTGCCAACCACAAATAGAAATGTCAGGTTTGTATTGCTTTCGAGGATATTTGGTGTAAAAGAATTATTTATGAGAAAAATTGTCAAATTTTCGATCCTTGAAATCGAGACAAAAATCAAGAATAAGTATTGAAATATACAAACAATTATTAGGTGCGCGTGTTTTAGACAATCATTAAATTTGTATACTATTCGCGTTTTTTAATTATTATTCTCCTAATCCGTTTTTTATTCCTTTTTTTATAATTTACTTTCGCTTACATAATCTAATGGAAGAGTAGTCACAGACTGCCTAAATATAATTTCTTATCTCAGCCCTCTCCTGGCCATTTTGAATTTGCAAAACATATGCTATTAAATAAGAAATGAATTATATAAAGATATTATTGTATTAGATAAGATATGAAAAGATATGATAGCAATGTTGGAGGTATTGAAGTGAATATTTAGACCGTTATAATTATTTTTTAATGATGACATTTTCAGCCTAACTCATCGTGAATATGTTGAAATATTACCTCTAAAACTGCAAAAAAGAGTCTTTCAATGTCCGTTTAAAGTTAAACCGGCAGACACAGAGAACTTACACCGCCGAGTGTGACATCTACATCAAATGCTGCTGCCATTACTCCCCTTCAAACAACGTCTCGGAGGGAGGAAAAATAAACAAATGAAATCTCCCCAGCGTCACGTCTTTCTTCCTCCGCTCATCACCACAAGGAAATGAAGATGGGGGGCATGTGCTATGGAGGTGTGGTATGTCGATGAGATAGGGGAGGTGTCAAGAGACATGATTAGAGAACGAGAAAAAGAGCGAAAACTAAAAACCAGGAGATCCAACCAACAAAAGGTTTATGACTCATTTAGTATTTTCTCTCGCTCTTTAAAGAACATGACACACGAGCGAGATCGTACAAACCTTTCTATTCACGAGTGGTGAGGTATGGAGCACATGCACACATACGTTTACGCGCAGAATATGAAAAAAGATGGTCAGACTCGTTAAAGATGAACCATTTATGAGGTGGTGTAATTTCTTCTCGTAGTAGGTACTCTGTGAAATATTTCCTTGCGAAATGAATATGTCATTCATCGACACGGAATCATTTTAAAGAGAGAACTAACGAATTATTTTCAGCTCTGCATTGAAAATGTGATGACATATTTGCCTTGATGTTACATGGAGTAAAATGGGTGTAAATAATTATTGAGTCATATTATGCACATATCATAATCCATTTTTATCTCTGAAATCGTTTATTTCACAACGATGCACCTTCTAATTTGAAATTGAGACCTAAAATACTAAACATTATGCTCATTAACGGAAGTGGCTTCAAAGTTGATGGTTAAAGTTTTAATTATTATATTTAAAATTTGGAAAATACACTTTAACCTATTCATCCAATTTATTGCTTTTCTGCCCCAACTGAATTAAATCTATAATAAAACTGGCACGGAAATAAGATCTGCCACCAATACTACCACTTAAAAATAATAAGATTCCTTGTTGAACTTGATGAACATTAAGAATGATGTGATTTTACATTTTTATATGGACATTAAAGCAGAAGCCAACATTTATAGGATTTCCAATCAAAAGGCCAACTAGAATTTTGAGTAAACCTTGATTACATGATGGCTAGTTTAAAGGAAATCAATACCCACCGAGTTGATTACATGATGAAAAAGAGAGCCCACTGTTGAAAATTAATTTTTCCTGAAAGGAAGCAGTATAAAACGAAGAAATAAAAAAGGATGAGTAGAGGGTTGAACATTTTTTGTACAACCATTTATTTATACTTTAATAATTAATTTCTATATTTTAACTGAAACTGACCTACTTATTGCGTTAAAGTTGGTGGAATGGATAGCGGCTAAGTCAACAAAATTTCCATCAAAGTAATTTTTTCAGATTTTAATGTCAAAAAAACTTTCATGGCCATCACTGATTGAATATCGTTACAGCCATATCATTGCGCTCGATACTGATTAAGATGGCTAAACAGCGTTTATCGGCTGAGGGAGTTGATTGATACTCATCTCGCGATGGTTCCAAGTACATTTTAATTTATCTCGTAATTGTTAAGGTGTTATTTCACGTGCGCACCATATTACGTATAAACATTCAGCGTGGAAGAGAATCGTTCAAGAATTTGATTACAATTGATCTCGGCCAATACAATAGGATCAATAGAAGTCGACATCTTCATGGTAGCTTTCACGATTTCGAATCAAGAATCCTCTCAGGATTTAATGGTAATCGATCCAGTTAGTCTGTGACGACAGAAAAACACTGTCAAGCCATTGGTGGATAAATAATAGAAGTCGGGATATTGAGTGACTGAGCTGAAGCTAAAAAAATGTCTGCCCCCTGAAAGACTAAAGCTTAATTGAGAATGGCGGCTGGACATCTAAGTCTGCGGAGGGCGTTTTGAATTCATTTCACCCCCGATTCTATCCGAAAGTTCACTAGAGTAGGCAGGTGGGTGAGATGGTGGAAACACGGGAATCAGGAACAGATAAGGAGGTGGGGTTTCCACTTAAGCTTTCGCTGTTATGTTTTCGTCAGGAGGCGATCCCGACGGGGTGCACAGGGATGTCGTTCTGCAAAGCCGCCCGCTCAAGAAATAAATTCGTCGGATGAAGGGATGTGGGGAGGATAACCGGGAAAGATAGCGCGGGGAGAGAAGTTTTGTGTATACAAAGGGAAGGGTCAGGAAAAAGGGGCTGTTCCCTTTTCTTTTTACGTGGATAAAACGTTTGCGTGGCGGAGGGGTATAAATCCGTTTTTCTGGCGGACGGGGAACATGAAATGGGGGATGAGGAGAAGAAGGTGACAAGCCGCGCTCAAATGTACACGCATCGGTCGTTATAGGGTCGGAGTCGCACGCAGTTAAGACGGAAAAGGTGTACATTCAGGCGCCGGTGACGTTGTTGCTGGACCACCCCACAAGCGTGACATCCATCGGAGAAAAACGACAGTACAGAAAACAAAAGAATAAGCATTTGCGTGTATGCTGGGCGCTTTCATTGGGTTTTATTTATAAAATAGTAGAGGTACGTTGTTATACATTTCCTAACGTTGTCAATAATATTATCAACGATGTACACTCTCATAGACTCAATTTTTCCCTTTATTTTGTACAATAGATAACCTTGTTTTAATTCTCATCATTTTGTGGTCTGCGTTTTCACGTTTTCGCATGTTGTTCTGCCTTGTAACAAGAGGTAACGTGGAAGAGTAGATTCTGGAATCTCATTCTTGCCCCATAAAATACAAACATATTCGTCTTTTCCAGTTTTTGGTTAGTTTTTCACTTGCTGCGGCACGCACGGAAACCATGTTGTCCAATCCACGCATTTCGTTCGTATTTTGAAGAAGAGATTTCGTCCACTTTGCCCCCACGCGTATCCATTAGAGAGAGGTGAAAAACTTTCCGGTACTTGGAGTTCGACTGCCTGCGATACCCTTTTGCTCGCGTCAAATGCCTTCGTGCGACCCCGGATTCAGGATCGAATGGGACCGGGTTGGATTCCGTAAAATGGGGGGTGGGCTGCGAATGCGCACTTGCGCCTCTTCTGTTTTTATCTCCTACTCCATTTTCTCTCTCAATCTCGGCGTGGGTCGGATCCTCGTTGTGGAAAACGCTCTCACTTTGAGCTTCCTTCCCTCTTTACTCAATCATCCCCCACCTGCTCTTCTCGCCTTCTCAAATTGTCCGTATCGTCAGCAAACTACAGTCCTAAAGCCCATTACCCTTTCCATTCTCAAATTGCTCTCCATCACCTCGTTTATTCTCATACTCTCGCATCTTCATTATTCTCTCTCCTCAGTTAAAGTAATAGACTTTATGACAATCTACACGATATTTTTGTTCTACAACACCTCGACCGCTTTTATGTCCACTTAACTCGGTGAGTTTTAAAGTTTTACTTCTCATTCTTACGTGAAATCATTGTTGGGAATGATTCGAAGGCTTGGAAACCGGTTGAAGTGTTGTAAAATGAAGCAGAATTTGTTTTTTTCTTTTTTTTTCACCGTGGGTGGAATGAGACACAAATGTCCCACCCACCCAGGGTCCCACCCAGGGTCCAGGTCCACAGTGAAAAGTTCAAATGGTTAATTTATTTAAATATAAAAATATTCCAACTTAAGATAGAATTACTAAAGTAAAGTCTGCAACATTTTTATTCTACATATCTACTCTGTTTTGAAGCCAACTCATATTATTCATTTATAAAGCCTTACACCTCATTATCACATTAATTCACGATAAATTGGGAAATATAAGCAGGCGTTGAAACCGGTCGATATGTTGTAAAATAATATAGTGAGGAGCTTAAAAAGTTTATAAATTTAACTAGGACTATATTCCAAAAAGTTAGCTCGCACACTATTTTCGTTTTCTCTACATTTTTCTATTTCTGCCGCTCTCAGAATAATGTCCACTTGTTTGCTTGAAATCTCGTTTGATTTAATCTATTCGTTTCCAACAAAGTTATTTCACCTAAATCTCTGTTATATCACACGATCCGTCTCCACGGGCGTGTAGCATGGGATGGGATTTAAGGATACCGGAAATTTTTGTGCTTTTGTCAAGAAAAAGTATTTTGCTTGCATCTGTAAGTAAATCTTGTGGCGTCATTCACAGAGTCCATCACTCTAATTTCAGCCGTTCAGTTGAGGCAAAAAGAGGATTAAAATTGATTCCATGTGTACAGTAGGGTCTTATCAATGATAGAATAAAACTTATTTCGAAGCTGCTTTCCATTTTGACTCAAACCTACGAAATTTTCCTGTTACGAACGAACTGAGGATTCCAAACCATATGCCATTTCTAAATGCAAAGATTTTCAGGAGTGACTCATTTGACGGACCTTAACGGTTTATCGCAGGCCATAAATGCATGATGTTAATATAAAATATGCACATGGAGTTCTGATAGCCTCAACAGTGATACGACTACATAATTACGAACAAATACAATTAGTGCAGTTATTTAATGCCATAGAATTAATTAAGTAAGCAAAGCTTAGGCAAAACATTGCGAGTCACTTCGGCAGTTAGATCAAACCAAAATGAAGACGTACACCACCGCAAAGTCATTTTCTACCATGCATTTTTAAGAATTGATGATTCCCTTCTCCATGAACTCCTGTATATCGCATGGCACGAAATATGCGTAACAGAAAACGTAGCTTACGTGAATGATTCAAAGGGACTGGGTTGTTCCGAACACGAAGCCCCTTCGGCCAAAATTAATGCGCCCACGTACTGCGAGGCGTCTAAATCCTCACCGTGAAAGGGTTGTGCCTTAAAGAGCGCGATAGCCTTTAAATTTCATTTCGATATCACACATCTGACCCCAAAAAAATACACACACGTGATTAATCCCCGCATCACAGTCGACTGCACGAGCCTAATTGTGGAGCTTGATTTCCCCAGGCGGCGGCGGCTTCGAGCGAATATATTACTACGGCATCGAAAAGGGCGAATTTGGCCGAGGACCAAGAACAACTAAATCAAGGTAAGAAATCTCGCTCGGGCGAATAATCAAGGCTTGTATGTATGAGAGGGACAGAAAGGGAGAGTGGGAACGGGGAAAATAAAACAGATGAAGGAGAGAACGCGAGAGAGAGGGAGGTAACGTCAGAGCTTTATTTTTTTACAAGCGTGGGAACAAGGGTGGGCATGAGAGGGAAAGCTGCTGGTTGCCATATTTTTTTCCAACCCATTTCCACTCCTTCTATTTTTTCCAGCCAAGTTCGACCATTTTACCCGGTTCGCTCATTTCAGGGCCGGGCAGTGAATAGGCGGGAAACGGCGCAGAGTGTGCGTTGGATTATGCGGGGGACGCATTGAGGTGCGAGTCATCAGAGGCGGGGTATAGTCGGAAGATCCACATCATACTTACACGCGTCTACCATGCGAGCCACCGCAAGGAAGTGTGGCAGGGGGTGTTGGGAAAAAAGGGATGGAATAGGGAAGGGAAATTTAAGGAGGGCAAGGATGGAAAAATGAGATGCCTTCAGGTTGATTAAGTCGGCGCTTTACATTCGCTCTAGTGTACTACTCGCTTCGCAGCGGAACAGGGCAGTATCTTTCCATTTGCTTCAGGCCCCGCGCACCAGGCAGCACACTTCAAAATAGTACGGGGATATCTTTCATGTTCGCTGGAGTGTTAGAAGGAAAGTTCTTCGATGGTCATTTTATGCTATCTTTTAACGTAAAGGCGTCATATATGGGTTAAGTTTTAAATTACTTTGTGGTAACAAGATTAACTTATTCAGCATGTTGTTTGAACGAATTCGTAAACTACGAATAATTAGGCCGTAACCGCTGCGTACCTACAAAATACTACCTACAGGTAGGATAATGAACGTTTCACCTACAAACTTCGTTCCACTTATCGTCGTTCGATTGCACTGATATGGTCTGCTCTGCGCTAATTTCCAAACCTTGAATGTAAAATAAAATCAATCTCTCTTTTAATTTCCTCGGAGATTCTTCCTGCTTTCCCTTTACAAATCCCAGTTTCTTTACAGTAGATACGTAAAGGTTTCGTAAGTGTTTTCCAAACGGTTGTCCCAAGGTTATCCACTTAAGTATTTGACTTTATCCTCTACGCTTACATCTAATCTCAAAATATTACCGATACCTTCGGCGATAGTGTAATATCCTTGATAAGGTGGATGCCGTGCGTATTTAAGGTTACGTACGAGCCTTCGCTCCATGTGTTAACGATGTAAAAATCAAATGAAAACGCCTCTATGCATGCTTTTGGCGTGCTTTATCGGCATAAAACTGCATTGTAAGAAAAAAATATAATTATTTCGTAATTTTTTCGAAAAAATTGTGAATATAAATAGGGGGGACCAATCACGCTTCCTTGTGGTACTTCATCGGTTTTTGTTGTGTCTCCTTCCCCCAAACAAACCACCGTGAATGTGACGAGGTGGCAGTACAAAGAGGGGAACATGAAAGCTAGCGAAGGAAAGGGTTGTAGGAGAGGGCCGGGCCGCAGGAGAGGGCCGGTCGTTACGATACGAGTCACTCGACTGCATTCCGATCAACGCATTTCTCAAGGGGTGGTCGGGAGAGAGAGAGAGAGGCGACACAGAAAGAGAGCACGTTATTTGCCGTCGCCCGGGACGACCGAGCGTGGGACGGAGAGAAATAGTTACTCCTCGTATGTACGGAAGAACTGGACCGAAGCGGAAATCCTATACGAATCCAAGTCCGCAGTGTCAGCCGATAGGCAGCGTTATCATGCGTTAAGCTTCATGGAAAGGCGGAATAGGCTAGACAGGGTGTACTTTATTTAAAACATGAGCGAGAAAAGTGACGTCGTCTAGCAATTAAAAGGAAGTAATTAGCCTGTCACCACAATGTTAATGTGCCATGGCAAGATAAGAACCAAATTATCGTGCAGTCACAAATTGTGTATATATGTATGAATACGGTTTATTGGTTCTTCCCGTGCCATAGGTCACTATGTGGCGATAGGATAACTATATCTTATTTAATCACTAAAGTAAATTTGTGCTTTTTCACCTGGTTTTGTGTTTGAGCTCTGGTCTGCGCAGAGCCTGGAGTGGCGAGTACAGAGGGTGGTAGGGTGGACAAAAAGAAATCTCCGAAAGCCTTTGGTGATGAAGATTGACGGATGAAATAAGAAATGAAGAAGCATATAGCAAAGCAACCAAGTGAAGCAACCAGAAGGATAAGGACAACCCCGAGGTACGACAGATTCAAGAGAAATACAGCAAAATAGAAGGGAAAGCCTCTTTGAATAAGAGCACGAGTCAGCGATGTGGACCACTTTATGATGAATGAATGGAATATTACTTTTAAAAATAGTCAAGAATATACTTGATTTTTTTCTATAAGTTATGCACTAGTGCTTGAAAGTTTGGAAAAAATTATATTAAAATTCCAGTCCTTACGTACATTTCTAAATTCCTCGACTCCTTCAAAATGGAGCATATAGATTTTATATGAACAGGGAAAGGGAATTGCAACATATTTTATATAAATTTTAATCAAATGTTGGGATATTAATTTCTCCGTCCACGTAACGAATATCAAAACGATATAAACACTACTGACAGCAAATAACGAAGTTCCTTCTACGGCTATTCCTGGACAAAAAGAAAGATCAATATATATATATGTATATTCTTCCCAGCAGAAGACACCATTTTCCGGTCAAATGAGTCAATTCCTACCGCTTCCTGGGTTTCTACATTTACGGACCGTACTTCACCACATCGATGCGGGAACTATCAAAGGATTTGCTCTCTCTACATGCAAAATTGACTCGCGATTGCGGGCTCAAAGGACTCTGCCCAAAGAGAACCCACTCCTGAGGTAGCAGGAGGCTGACCAAGCTTCTAGCTTCTCCCGAGGAGTGATTTCCCGTTTCATATTCAATATCCACCGCACAATCGCGGCGTAATCTATTTTGTCTCAGCGACCCTTCAAGTAGGATACAATAGTACTAAAAGTTTTTTTTCGGTATAAGATGACAATATTGGGAGAAAAAAATCTGGAAAATAATGCATTTCATGAAATGGTGATTTGCTTCAAATAAGCTGTTACGAACGCCAATACTCCACTGAAAATAATTTAAAATATCACAGAGGAAAAGGTTATCTCCTTTCCTTCGTAAAAGACTTAACCAAAGAACTGTTATCCCATCAGAATCTTCAAATTTTTTCCAAAAGAACTATTCAAGTATTTAAAAGTGAAATATGTAATCCTTGTATGCTGTGCTGGGAATATGATACACTAGTAGCTTTAGAAACGACACGTGTTTCAACAACTTTCAGCACAGAAAAACCATCAGGAAGGTTGTGTTTGAAGCATTTGAAATTATTCTGATCACGTGACTATGGAGAGATTCTGGTGGGGTATTTGATCCACTCGTAACAATCGCACGCAGTCATCTCACACCCGAATATTGTAGGTGGAGTTGAATAACCCTAACGCAATAAACAGCATATCAAACATCCACGTGGTTCAAACACAAACAAAATAGAACCAACCATGCGTGATTGTACCACGTGACTCGTTAGTTACGCGATCAGAATTATCTCGAACGGTTCAAACACCAGGTCTTGTGCAATCACATTCATTAACATGCCCGTCATTTACATACTTACTTCAATTCCCATCGAATGTCATGTTTTAAATTAAGAGTTCACCTCATATTTCACGGACATTAACAACAAATATTTACATTTATTGCATGCATTTCTCTCTGATTCTTTTACACAGGACTATGAAAGTTTATGCAGCTTAGATTTGTTAACGTCGCTCATTTAGATAATTTATTTCTTCAACTCAAGAATGACACGGTGCAGTTCTTAGACACCATCACGAGAGACGACACACCAAAAGAAAACAAGCGTTAATTTCGATAAATTTCGAAGTTTCGACCCAGAAAACCCTTCCAATAGTATTTCACGCCAGAAGATAGGCAGCGAGTGGTACAAAATTGAGCGGAGGCCTGCAAAACAAAATGGAACGGGTACTATGGCAACGAAATACGCGAAAAGAGACTCGTTGGCTCAATGCTGCTGCAGCGATGGATGCTCTCTCTCCATCCATCTCGCGCCGTGATTCATATTATGTTCGGAGGATTCCCTACTTTTCCTCGCCGCTCCACTGGACCGTTTCCAATGCTCTTCCAACCCCTCCCCCCACCTTCCCCCACCCACTGACATCATCATCATCCTCTTCCCTTTTTTTTTTCTAAAACAGTCTGGCATTTCCCCGGCAGAAGTCTCCTCGAGCAGAAAATGAAGACCAAGCAGCTGGCCGACTATTGCTTTTTTCGTTCACCCATTCTGCTCTTTTTCACTCTCGTCCTCACGTCCTTTGACGTAGGTACGCGGATTTCATCCCAGGGATCTCGTTTCACATTTTTTTTTCGCAAGCGTCAAATAACGACAGAGAAAAGCCCATCGGGGAGTGTCTCTCCCCTCATCATCTCTCCCGGACTCTTTCTAGTCTTTCCGTCTAGCCATTAGCGCCGCAAGCCGTGAGGGAGATAATTTCTCCTCTCTTGTAGCTCCGAAGACACCAACTGTCTCCTGTGTGCAAACAACAGTGACGGTGCTAATAGCACAACCAAAGAAGGAGACGCCGTGGGGGAACGATTATCCCGTGGAGTCATTTTTGCTCTCATCAACAAGTAATCAGGCCGGGAAATATTAAGAGAGGTGGTGCCGAATAAAGGGAGGTTGTGAGGGTTGCATTAGGCATTTGGAAAAAAGAAAACTACTCGTAAAACTTCACGGCTCCTTCAATTTGCATAATAGCTCACTGGTTGAAGATTACGTGCATCGCATGTTTTTCCCCACTTGGCTTTTTATTTCTGAGAACATGAGCGAGCTAACGCGAGTGCACTCGGAAATATCCCAGCAGTCCTATTCTCCGAGTGTATTTCTCTTTCGCTCTGCTAAAAATCTCAGCTCTCAGAAATTGTTGGACGAAAGAAAAGGAGTAAACAAAGTATCCGTGAAAAAATAAGGGGAGCTTAGGAAAATTTTATTCAATGATTAGAGTAAGAGTTATGATAAGTTTTAATGCTGAAATTAGATCACCATGATATAATTCATATTTTAAAGGAAATATCTTTATTAATTTAGAATATATTTTTTATCAGTATTACACTCTCAAGTTTGGGAGATGGTGGTCGTGCGTATATTTGTTAGCTTGTCACGCCTGTGACGCTTCCGTTCGTATATACTTTCATCACGTGTGATTCTTCATCGGTAATCGGTAACGGTAATCTGCTGTGTTTGATGATAAATTATAGTAATGATACGGTGATATGATGTCCATTTTAATGTACAAATTAGAGCATAATTCTTACGTAAATAATTTAATTTCAGTACGTATAGGTTAATTAACGATTATACGCAGTACTAACGCCAATAAAACTTCACACTACAAACTTAACGCGCATGAACTCAAATGATTTCAAGTAAAACTAGTGAATGCTAGAAACACATATCGCAGGGCTGAATTAAAACCAAAGCAAAGTGCGTGGATGGACAAACAAATATAATTGTCATAATTATTAATAATTAGAAGTAGTCAACCTTTAGGTAGGGTTTAATGGACGTGTAACTACATCTATTAATTAAATGCAACTCCCTAATAAGATTGTTTTCCTGTAGCTCGCCATGCTCTCTTCATCCCATCCATAAAACCTATTCTCTTCCCTCCCCAACGTCCTCCCCTCTGTAACAAGGCCTTCGAAATCTAATCGCACCGTCGCACATGCTATTACGGTAATAACTCTGGATATATAACGTGATTCGGAACGGTCTGAACTAACTGTGGACGGTGGAGGTTTTAATTTTGGACCGCAACCCGCTTCTGCTATCTCTATGAAGTCTTATTCTGAGATGCACGGGGAGATCACGAGGCACATCGACGCTACAAAGGAAGGTCCACTGCGCACGAGATTTTACGACTCCGAGAAAGTGGGGATGTAAAATGGAAATCTGGGAACAAAAGAGGGATCAGAATTTCCAATTACCACCGCTCCCCGCACAGTCCCTCTCGAAGCACGCAAGTCTCATAAACTTTTCTGGATAATCTTGACGGAGTCTCATTTTAATCCTTCTTCCCTGCTTTCGCGTAGAGGAGTGTAGAGACGAGATTGAGTATAAAAATATATGAGAGAATTATTGCATAAAAAGAGCAGCGAGATAAAAAAATGGCATTAAACATGGCTGAAAGCGGCTGAAAACGACCAAGGCGACCGGCGGAAGTAAGAAGCAGCTTTAGAAACACTGCAATGCATTCCCTGAGAAAGTAAAACTCCTTTGAATAGAAGTGAAAGGCGGGAACTTATTGAATCGTCCACTAGTATAAGAGGGCTGCACGTTTGGTTTCAAGAAAAATGAACACTAAACAAGTAATATTAAGCAAACATGAGCAGAAGACGACCGTCGGTCAATGAATTTTTATGAAAACATAGCATTAACTAGAAGCAGGCATAGTAGACTCCTCAGAACCAGAATTTGTAGTTGTTTCAACAATTCAGCTTCTTAAAACTGCCACACATAAGATATTAAAGGCAGACCGCTAGCAATAAATATTTAATTCAGTATAATTGACAAGAGAAGGGCTCAGGAAAACAGTAAATAAACGTTACGGATTTCATGGAAAACATACTCGGTGAATTTCCTTCCAAAATATATGTCTACCCTATTCATTTAAACCGTACATTCGCGGTAAATTTAGCGAGGAACAACACATAAGAGGAAGTAAAGCATCGGAAGAAAATGCACGAAGTTAAAGCCCTCCGCCACTTTCGTAAACTACGCGCGTTTCCAATAGAAATAAAACTTCAAATTAAAACAGTCATGGATAAATGAGAAAACGTAGTGAACTCCACAGATAATTTTATTAAGACGACCTAGGTTTCGACACGTTGTGTCATCTTCAGGTAACATGTACACTTCAAACTCACTTATATACACAAAATATTGGAGGGGAGGGGGAATGAGTAAGGGGAAGGTGGGGAAGGGTTTTGAGGGCTTGTGTTTGGAAGGTTAGTCATTGGGTGTGTTGTAAATTTTCTGAGGCGGGGGGGGTGGGGGAAGGGGGGGGGGGGTTAAGGGGTTGGGTTGGTCATTAGGCGTAGGTATGGGACATTCACTGCGGGTGGGGAGGCTAGTCATACACTTTTTGTCATCAATGTTTTTCAGTTCAAATTACATTGCACTTGGGTTTTTTCACTATTTTAGGCGTAGGGTGTTCAAAGGTATGGAGAATAGGGGAGAGTGGGAGGGTAAAACTTGCTCGTTCGCCAAAGGGACGTTGTTTTTAAAATGGTGGATGATTTCTAGGGATTCAAGGGCGTCCAATCTTCTTCCATTATTTTCTATGTGCAGGATGTCTGGGATGAAGCTGCTATGGTGGTTGTTGTCACTGAGGTGGTTCGCGAACATGGATTCTCTTTTCTTCTTCTCATAGCACTTTTTGTGTTCTTCTGTTCTAATATCAACACTCCTTTCTGTCTTACCGATGTATAATGTCGGGCAATCGTCGCACTTTAAACAATACACTGCACTTCTTTTGTGTTTCGGAATTTTACATGACATTATACATCGGTAAGACAGAAAGGAGTGTTGATATTAGAACAGAAGAACACAAAAAGTGCTATGAGAAGAAGAAAAGAGAATCCATGTTCGCGAACCACCTCAGTGGCAACAACCACCATAGCAGCTTCATCCCAGACATCCTGCACATAGAAAATAATGGAAGAAGATTGGACGCCCTTGAATCCCTAGAAATCATCCACCATTTTAAAAACAACGTCCCTTTGGCGAACGAGCAAGTTTTACCCTCCCACTCTCCCCTATTCTCCATACCTTTGAACACCCTACGCCTAAAATAGTGAAAAAACCCAAGTGCAATGTAATTTGAACTGAAAAACATTGATGACAAAAAGTGTATGACTAGCCTCCCCACCCGCAGTGAATGTCCCATACCTACGCCTAATGACCAACCCAACCCCTTAACCCCCCCCCCCCTTCCCCCACCCCCCCCCGCCTCAGAAAATTTACAACACACCCAATGACTAACCTTCCAAACACAAGCCCTCAAAACCCTTCCCCACCTTCCCCTTACTCATTCCCCCTCCCCTCCAATATTTTGTGTATATAAGTGAGTTTGAAGTGTACATGTTACCTGAAGATGACACAACGTGTCGAAACCTAGGTCGTCTTAATAAAATTATCTGTGGAGTTCACTACGTTTTCTCATTTATCCATAATGGAAAACTTCCACCATATCTCGCCGGAATTCATATCCTCTATTAAAACAGTCATCTCACTCAATTCCGACCGAACACGGTTCAGGCGACTACGACATCAACCACGCTATCAAATCAAAAGAGGAAAAAATAGCACACGGACCGAAACTAGATGTTTATGAGAAAAATAAACGCGAGGAAAACCTAAAAAAATCCCGCATTTGAGGAAGAGAGAAGAAGGGGAGATCGCGTCGTCCGCGAGGCCTTATTTACTCCCTCTCGCATTCGCCCGATTTCCCCTCGCGTCTCCGGGCCACAGATTCGTCTGCCTCATGCGTTTAGCGAGCGCTCAGTCGTTTGCCCACACACGCAGGGAAGCACATCTGCTCCAATGTTTTCTGTCCCACTCCGCTTCACACCTCTTCATGCTCCTCATCCCTATCCCCTATTCGCTCTTCATTTTGAAAGAAAGAGGAAAGCAGACTGTTGGCCGTGGATTTACTCCCACGCCTACCTTCTTTCCTTCCCCACGGTTTAAAACCGGGGAAAATTTGCATCGCAGTTCGTTTCCCACCGACATGCATCGTTATTTCCCACTTACCCGTATGCTTCCTGCCCATGATATAAATTATCTACGCTAAGAAATCTCAAACGGTTACGCCATTGGAGTTATCATTTTGCCTATTTCTACTTCGCGCAAACCAAAGCCAGAGAGAAAGTTGACCCTTCTAGCACACAATATGCAACGGAACACAATAATTCAACAGTTCAAAGTCACTAAACATCAATTATTTATTTATTTGAAATGTCCCAAAAACGGCACAAAGGATTATAACAATGGTCACCAAGCAAACAAATAAATAGAATTGTTTACTAAATATACCCTAAAAATGTAAAACATAACAGAAAAACAGAAAAATACGTAGGATTGAAAGCTTGCGATTTATGGACAAGGAGATGGGATAGAGGCAGTCAATTAAATTAATATTCCTTGAGCTGCTGCTGCTGCTACTAGGCTCAAAACGATAGAAAAAGTAAGACCTAAAAATACGTTAGATTAATGATATATTGGTTTCAACGAAAAGTTACACGGGGGAAATATATATATTTTTAAATTTCTCGATCCCATTCCATTTTCACCGAACTGAGAGCTTGAAATTTTCTCTCCCGTCTCACTTTCTCCTCGCTACGATTCAAAAGCGTGGGAATTTTTTCTTTAAATTATTTTTCCACCTCTATGCATCGTTCTATCAGCTACCTGCTTACATCCGTCCTCTTATCACTTACCTCCATCATCTCATCAACTACTTTCTTTCCTAGCTTGATGAAGTGAATAATAGTTATTCAATTTCATGTCCTTCCTGATTGCAAATATTTCTACTGACACAGTATGATAAGCTGCTGAACAAAACTTGTTAATCTGCAAACTTGTTGATCTTATTTTCTCTGAATTACCATTTTATTGACTGCATGTTATGGTCTGTGCCTTTATTTCCCTTGAAGCGACGGTATCTCTCCTAACAAAAAATGAATTAATCAATCGGGGATTGGGTTTCTTTAGTGACTAGAGTACTGGCATCCAATTCCGAAGGGCCCGGGTTCGAGAATGGACAATAGCGGAGATATTCAGTGGAATCCCGATTCCTATTGGGGTGTTAATTGGAGAGGGATTCAATGAGCAGTGCTCTGTCCGTCGGATGGGACGTTAAACTGTGGACCCCATGACGTCTTCCCTCAAAAGTGGGCTAAGGGCGACGCCAGGTTTCTCTCCACTGATTCGTCCACTCTCCGAATAACCCACCCATCCCTAATCGCGCAGACAACCGCAGTAGTCGCTGATCTCACAAAAGCAATCACCCGACCATTTTATCTCTCCGTCTAAGCATGCCCTCCCCTACCATGAAGAGTTGCACTTCATTTCTTTTTCCTTGACGACTCTTCGCGCCGGGTTACGTCATTTGTTTCTGGTCTTTCGCCGCTAGGTGGGGGGGCAAGGAGTAAAGGCCTGGTCGATACACGTTCTCCCGGGGTCTGCCTCCCTACTCCGTCCTCCGTAACACCCCCTGCCCCCCTCCACACTTCCCCCCTTCCCCCCCCCGCTACTTACCCCACATTCCCCCCCTCCTCTTCCCTCCCCCCCACACATCCCCCTATTCCTCGTGCTCTCTCTTCCCCTCCTTCCCCCACCACCCCAAACAGCACCACCGCAAAACCTTCCTTATATACCTTCCTTATTCCTCTTCTTCCCTTTACGACCCATTTCGGTGGGACCGGGTGCAGCACTTCCCTCCCCCCACCGCCACAAGGTAAACACGGTCACGGTCCGGAAAACGAATCAACTGCATCGGAACTCTATTCTCAAACTCGCCGCAGCATCCACGTCCCAACAACGAATTGATGGCACAACACTTTTGCTTTCTTAATGCCCTCTTGTTCAAGCATTGCCGAACGGACACAGTGAAGATTTGATACCCTTGATCTTGGTGGTGGAATTCTAGCTGGATTACTATGCTCAGCAGAGGTGATTAGACAAAGGCTAGAATTGGTGGAAGGATTTCAAGCTGTATCACAAGAAAAGAAAACATTCTAATCTTCCAAAGAAAGTGTATTACTTCGCAGGGTGCACAGCTATTTTTCAGAGTTTTAAGGCGTCATCACGCTAGGTGAACCTACACACGCTCTAATCAGCAATCAACACGTTCTCTGGAAAATACAAAAAAAGCTCCTGATTTTGTTTTACAACTAGATCACCTGCTGGATCAATAAATCCCTTTGTTTTCCCTGATATTTTTTTTATAATTTGCCCAAGTCCAGGTGTCAAAATAAGACATTCAATTCTTTTACTCAAGTTTTACTTTCGATCGACCTCTCATGTTATGCTGTTTGTTCAATAAGTTTTACAGCCGTTCCTCTTCGTGGATGTTTTCAAATCCGCGTGAGCGAAGCCAACTCTTCCTCACCGAACATCTCCTGCTCTCCGTCAAACGAATTTCTTGTCTGCCTCCAAATAACAATGAACCTACTAGAGCCAATCATCTGCCATTTTTCAGAGTTTGCTTCATGTAATCAACCAATTGGCGACCTCTTCATTGTTTTTAAATATTTTTAAATGATGCCTTTGGAGCGCTCAGCCGAGCCATTCCTTGATACAGAATGGCATACGGAATGGTAAGGCTCTACCCTCCAAAGAACTATGAAAAAATTAGGAAGTTCTGATCCTTATACGGCGTCAGATGTAATGGTGTGTAAGTCGTATGGTTTCTTAAGTCTTTAAAAAACATGTATCTCTTCGTAATACTTTTTATAAAATTTAAATATTTTTTATGGCGTTTTCAGCACACTGCGTGGAACAAATAAGTCAATTTAAAACCTAGGAATGAATAACACGAATTAACATAGCAACACTTCTCACCAATAATAATATTTGGTTAATTCATAATATGCTTGTTAAAAGAACAAAGATTTTATGTGTAATTACTATGTATGCTTCATCTTTGGATCACCACGATTATTAGCACCATTTTGAGGACAAGGTTTTGACGTAGGTATCTGTTGTGTATTTGGTCGTCGTTGTTATTGGCATGCTGCATATTATGTTTTTAAGCCCTGAAGGTGGAATGAAGTATGTTCCGAAACGTTGGTAAATAATAGCTGTGGTTGATTGGTTCTGATCTAAACTCGATAAACTCATCCCATTCATAATGGAGGTCGATATTTTGAATACAGAACTGATTATAGCCTCCCACATGTGGTGTGAATTGTGCGTTTTACAATTCTATTTTTTCCTCTCTCTCTGAGATCTTCTGAAACCACTCTCGCTTTCTCTTCCTCCTCGTTCTCTTCTCTCAAACTGCGAGTAATGCCACGTGCAACATCCTCGCCGCGGACTCTCAACGTCATGTCTCATGCCACCTGCCACTTTCGCCGCTTCTACTTCCCACACGTGTCTCCATCACCTCCAACCCTCTTCTTACCTCCCACCCCCTTCCCACACTCTATTCATGGCCACGGAGTCGCCTTTCGTCCTCTTCCCTCCTACCTCTCTCCATCCTCCCTCCTCATGCATATTGAGACCGCGCCTTCCCACATCTTGCTCTCTTTCTTATCCACTCTCCCCGCTTGCTCCCCTCTCATCTACTCCTTATCTCTCCTCTTCTCAGGCCGCGTTCCTATCCGAGCGGTAACGCGTGCTCATTTTTTCCATCAAATTTATTAACTGACGCCACAACCTCAGCCTTAGGAATAACGCGAAGAAGAGAGATTATTTTCACTTCAGTAGTTGGTCACACTGTTAAAATACATCATGGTAAATTTCGAGGATTTGGTCCAAAAATTCAATTCATAACCAAGTCGCCAATGTTTCGAATACATATATTATATATACACACAAAATGGTTACACAAAAATGATTACAGACATCGATGAGACTGGCAAATGATAAAACAATATTTTGTTAGATAATGCGAATTTTAAGCATGGTGTTATGTTAAACTTTCTGTTACTATCTTTTGTAGCCCTGATTGTGATTTACAAATATCGGCAAAACGTTGACAACTTTGGTATGAGTTGAGCTTTTGGATCAAATCTTCGACAATCACAATTATGATTACTTTCCATGATCCATAAACAATTCAATGCCGATGCAGGTTTCTCCTGGTTCCAAGTAATTTTCCAGATATTTGTATTTCCACGAGTAGACAGCTGTTCCACCAAGTAACGGTTGCAATAAATCATTATGTGTACAACTTTTACGCAGGAGAATCGTTGTCCATGGTTTCCACAAGTAGTGAAATTATCACGTTTTACTTGAGAACGATTTTCTCAAATGCTGAGAGAAAGTAATATATTAACAATATAATTCCGTCACTCTGCAAATGCCATTTAATATCGTATGACAGGCAGGATAACCATATCCCCCAGGAAATCGAGAAAAATATTTGCGAGTCATAAATATATTTTTACAAAAAAAGGAAAACTTAAAGTAAGATCATAATAGTTATAATATCAATTACATCTTTACTAAACCAATTAACTATTGTGTGCATAAAATCCTTAGAAAATGTTAAAAATGAAACTTTGATAGTTTTATTTTCAATTTTAACTTCAGAGCCACATGTATGTAACCAAAGAGCCGTACTCTGCTCGCGAGCCATAGTTTTCCGATTCCTGTAAAAGACGACGATATTCAGAACTTACTCGGTCAATCATTACTGACAGACATATTTGACGGTTCACATCCCCACGGTTGAAATAACAGCATAAAATGTATTTTTTTTAGTACAAGAATACATCATCATTATCCTTTCAAGTATATTTATAAAATGGCAATTTTCAAATATATACCCATATATTATAAATGTATTTCATGGAATATATTTCACTATCTGTATATTTGTATTAATTCGAAATAAATTACAAAATATGCATTTTACCAACTATATTCTCATATATTACGATAACATTCATTTGAATTGCAGCTCTTATTAAATAACATCGTTACATAATAATCAGAACAAAGAAAAGTAAACTGGTATCCTATGATAATAACGTTGTATATAGTTAAGTTTGTAAATATAATCATTTATTTTGTTCATTTATATTGCCAACTGCATGATCTTTGAAAATTTGTTATAGAATAACGATGTGCAATCATCACCTACATATGAAATGCATTTCGGATAACATGCTTCAGAAATGTATTTACTGAAACCATGACATTTTCATGTTTAAACGCATTTAGAATGTATATCAGAAATGTGTTTTTAATCATTCCTGTAAATGCATTTATACGCAATTTTTGAACGAGGGTACGGAATAGTAGGCATTCTGCAGCCATGACAAACCATATCCCTATCGTCTTTTCGCGTCAGGGTTGGAAAAGATCCTCTTGCACCGAAATCCTTAGTCTCGTCGCTGCCTTTTTCCTCTACCTCGCACACCTCTATCTTCCCCTTACTTCCACCAGAATTTTCCAGTTCCACAGCAGTGTTAAGGAAGGGGCGGGCAGGTCAGGGCTTCCGGGATCTCCGGGATCTCAAGCGAGAGAAGGTATATAACACTGTATCCTACTTAGTAAGCCCAGCGGCATCCGAGAAACGCATCCCCCTCCCAAACCCACAGCAGACCTCTTCCATCCCCCCTAAACCCTGATCCCCCTCTATTCCAATCCCTAGAGACCCCTTCCGCACCCCAAGCCCTCCCCCCATATATCCCTCCCCCCGCACTTCCTTCCTGACCACAGCGGATATATACGATCCAACATCCCCAGGAGAAGGTTATTGTGTTCGAGTTGTAAGTGTGGGAGAGCCCCTGGAGCGAAAGAAATGAATACGAGGCGAGAAAAAGGTTTCCCTAATTGAAAAACAGGCGTTCGTTAAAGTTGTGTACGCGGCTGAGCCCTTTTCCCACCCCTCCTTCACCTGACACTGTATTACCGATGAGTATGTTTCCATTTTACTTTTTTCTCTTTTCTTATCGCAAGTATACTTCATATGTCGTGGTGAAAAATCAACTTTTCTAGCCATAGATTTTAGAAGGTTTTTCACATTACCCTTCTTGTGCGGATGACGTCCGGTTGTGGGTTCTCCCACAAGGCCCTTTGTCTAAAAAATCTTTACATTTTTCCCAGGCGTTCTAGTTAGTTAGTTAGTTATCTGTATAGTATCTGTAACCACACTAGTTAGAGACATTATTTGAACACAAAGTTAAGTGTCACAAGTTGATTTTCTAACTATACAATCAAGTACTACATGTAGCATTTATTCCAAAAATAGTTCGTTGAAAATAACTGAAGCACACACTGACGATGTATAAGGTATAATATACTGAAGAGGAAAACCTTAAAGCAATAAAGACAAAACTTAAAAGAGTTACGCAAAACGAATAGGCTGTTAACATAAATATACTAGTGATCGATAACGAGAAAATACAATGGCAAGTTAGATATTCAAATTTTTCAGAGTAACTTCAAGTTCGCAGTTCCTAATCTGATTCCCGCATTCTTTTTAGAACATTTTCGCTAATACTTCGTTCCTTCACCGACTTTTAAATCACATTATTACTTTCGAATAAAAAGTAGATTCAAAGTGATGGTGATAACGTAACGATTTCAATTCACATTATCTTGCATATAATCTGCATCTTTATGTTTGATCATTTTTCCAACGGTCACATTTTTAACATTCCCTTTACCATACAGAGAAGAGACAAGACAGTCGGCTTTGATCATGTATGTCAAAGGATAAAAATTTCTCCAATTCCTGACTTTGCACGACAGAAAAAGATTCACTGAAAGCAAGCTTTTTCTCCGTTTCTCCAATGTACTCGAACCAATTCCGGGGAAATTTACCTTTTGGAAACTGATTATAATTTTCAAGAAATAAAACGCTTTGTAAAGTTCCACCATATGATGTACAGCGACAACCGGTTTCAAAATTTACGTCATTGTTGAGGACACACGCAAGACTTTTATGTTCAGTAATAAGCAAACGGTTAACGTCACTGCAAATGCTTAAGTGCTGCATGCGAGTGACTTATATTTAAAAAACGGTTATACCCGGTTGCATTTGTTAATATACTTTCCAAATTACAGCCTATTAAATGTATACCTGTGCCTTTATCTATTCCTTAAAACCTTAATTTGGTGTCTAATTCATTGTATCCAAATATTTTGTATCAATATATTGGTATCAATACATTGGTATTAATATATCTGTAACCATATATCTGTATCCTTATATTTGTGTGTATATATCTGTATCCTTAACAATCATATTGTACTCCACCATTTTGTTGAGTCTAATTTAATTTTCACTGTAGAATTTGCTCCCAGAGTGATGCCCAGAGCATAATAAATATATATATATTCTATTCTATACTCAACGACTCATTAGAGAAAACGACATTACGGAGTGTTTCATTCCGTCAAGACTCCAAATTGAGACGACCTCTTTTCTGTTCCCCTAAATTAAAACAGCCACCGTTGTCGGATTATATTCAGCCCAACGGAGAGGAAGATCCACGGCCTGTCGGCGACCCGATTAGCAGAGGATTTTATTCAGATTCTTCGGCGTCGCTGCGATGTCCCTCTCTTAGTCTCTCCTCGAGGACTTGGGGGGGTGGGCGGGAGGGAGGCAAGGACGATCTCTGACGCTGCGGATTAATACAGAGGGACGAGGGAAGCCAATGCATCAACTAGGGAGTGGAGGAGATTTTTAAGAATAAAGTGCAAATGTTATGTCGGGACTGAATTTTCTCACCCAGAAGAATGATTGAGAGACAATGTATTTTTTAAATCGAAAGATAGTGAAAGGAAACAGGCGATGATTAAAAGTGGCTCCATAGCTCTAAACGACGCTGTGATGAAGTCTATACTCACAGAAGTTACTAGGAGACAGGCAGCAGACAGTCATGGGTGGTGGCAATGGCGGGGTTGCTAATGTAGACGTGATCGCCTCGAAGAATAGCATCCAATATTAAAATATTACCGGGAGAAGCAGGAGTAACGCCACTTCCTGCCGTGGAGGGCGTGGAGCTACCTTCAAATTTGATCCGAAGCAGTACACCGTGGGACCAGCTGATCCTGGCAGTCAGACCAACAACATAATGTGTAAATGGTGTGGCTATATTCACGCAAAAGATCTAAGTCTGAGTCTTGCTGAAGGAAAGGTCGGTGCGAGATGAGAAAATATAACAAATAATAAAGAATACTACAATTTCCAACTGCATTGTTTATATTCAGCATGGTACAACTGGCATTTACTGCGATTAACGAGCACCATACTTGTTTCCAATCAACTGCCGGTCAATTCAACATTATGACGATTGATCATTTGACCATTGTCACTAACGACATTCGGCAACTGGAATTCGAAATCATATTCGGCAACCTGGGTAGAAATAGTTGCCATGGTCGGTGTCAACCGAGCATTCGCGTTACTAATTCTTACCCTGGGAATGTATTGCCATGGTAAAAAGCTAATAATGCAAACAATTAAGTTTTTTACAACAACAATAAGGAGGTTCAAGCGTGAAATAACTTTAACATCAACGAATTCATATTGTTGCTACTTATAGACAAACGTATCCTTTGCTTGATTTGGACGACAAAATTCTGCCTCTCCGTGGTATGTTTTTCGCATTTAAACTTGTAATTACATGGCACTAAAAGTAAGCAAGGGTTTAACACGAGGAAGAATAGAATTTTTTTATCTAATAAAATTCAATACTGGCGAAAAAAATGTTAATAAAAAGTGAATTATCCCAATGCATTGAATGTTGATACTACTAGAAGGCACCAATACCGCTTAGTTTCACTATTAATAGCAAACAACTGCTGGAATTGAAGTCAAGATGTTTTAGTTCAATAGAAATGGCGCTACAGTCGGCTCATGTGGCCAGAAAATGTGCAAATTATAATTAAAATATAAATCATAATTATTTAATTAATTATAAAAACTAAATAATTATAAATATAATAGTCGAATAATCTGCAAATTATGTATAGAAATTTTGTTTCCTAAGAACTAGGGACTGCAATTAGTGAAAGCAATATATTTGACACAATACAAGAGAGAAGGTGGAAATATATTTTTTTTTTTGACTCACGCAGTCGCGGCGGATCCTCCTTCAATGGCATTGTTTGAATTTTTCGAGATTGTGACTTCTTAATTCCGTCATAGTTGAACCTCGGATACCCCGAGGTCTTATCAGAATAGAGCACCAGAGTCAGCTACAAGGATAGCTCGCATGTCCGCATAGCGTAGCATAGCGAAGAGCTCCCCTCCAAGAAAGAACAAACGACGAATCGCTTCCGCGCGCATTCAAAATGGCCGCTTCAGGATCCACCCTCGGGGAAATTAATTGGACGGTTTGAGATGAGCACCTTCTCCCCCACGGATCGAAGCCAAATAGCTCCCACACGCTCGTATCTAGCTGTAGCGCTGGGTGGCATATGATTCCTTTCTCAATCGATCGATTTTTATTTTTTTCCCAAAGCGAGAGAGTAAAAAATGCAAGTCGAATTATTCCCGAGAAATTATTTCCCTTTTCTTTATTCCCCCCTTTCGAATCGAGAAGTCCACTTGCATCGGAGAATCTCTGCGGGGAGCGTACAGGGCGTGGTGGAGGGCGTGGAAAAGGATGTTGGCGGTCGCCGACGGGATTCCATCCGGAGATTCCAACTACTCCCTCGCCACGCCAATCGCGAACGAATGGCTTCCCTTCACTCAACCTATCACTCAAACGGCGTCCATCCACTATACACGCAAAAAATGATGTGAACTTTTTAGATGCATCATTCGCACTCAAATCATTCGATTGGATAGGCTATCTCCCTCACACGTTTCCAATAGAATAGGAAGGGTTCTAAAAACGGCGCCAATTAGGTAACAAATTAGGAGCTAAATTTACGTTATTCCATGAAAAAGTGAGTTATACCAATTAATATAAAAGATCATTTACGAGAATTATTCTTTTATTCAATAACGTTTCAAAGAATAATTAAAAAGAATAGTTTTTGTTTGATATTTTCTTATTTTAGACCAGAGCAAGGAATTGTAAAGGAAAATTTCGTCAGTTCAGAGATTTAAGAATATTTTTCAAAACTTTTTAGAACATGAAATTTCAGGCTGTTCCCCTGAAAATGAGTGTTACGCTTCCAATTCGATATCCAGCGTCAAGCAACATTTTTACTCAAAAAGACACATCTTCCCTAAAGAACGTAAACTTCCATTGAACTAGTAATTGTGTGTGTTACTGTATCATTGCTATTTTCATCATTAGATTCTCAGTTTGACGATTTCAATGATCAAAGCAGCTTACAGCGTCAATATCATCGTGGTCAGAAAGCTTACATTCTTCACATTACTCGCAGAGTGGTGATTTAAAATGCGAATCCTCATTAAAATTCCGTAAAGCTATCGTTTGATCGACAAATGTAGGCATAACTTTTAAAATTGAAGTAGATTAAAGAAATAAATATGCAAAAAGCAGTATGATACGTCGTTCGATTCTTGATAAACCACGTAAGCACTCCGATGACTGGAATTGATTTTGATCATTTACAACTGCCTTCACGTAGGTGATGTAGATTTAATAGAATACAGAACATTTAATAAACCATCCCCTACTACAAAAAGCACAGCGAGAGATGCAGTAGTATTAATTTCTCATCGTTTTCAAAACTCTCTGCACGAGGCTAATTCACGAATCAGCTCACATTCTAATTCTCCAAACGCAAACACGTAATTAAACTAATTCGCTGCACGCCGTCTGGCTTTGAGGGTCGCCACCAGACGAGAAGGAGCCTAGCGGGACTACGGGTGGAGAAGAGGAAAACGGCCGAAGAGAGAAAAGCAAGGGGAAGGAAGCAGGAAGGGCCGAGGAGAGGTCGTGAAATTGTTCGCTGGGCCTCGCCGCAAAGCACAGCTCGCTCGCTAACCAACTCGCCCCCTCTCCGCTCTTGCCATCCATGCAAAGTGGCCTGTACTGCAAAGAGACGAGTGCGAAAAGAAGGGCGGCGAGGGTAATGTGGACGTGAATGCATGGGTGGATACAATTACGGTATACGAAATATATTTTACCGGTCGGGGGGGTACGAAGTTACAATGTATGTTTTCCCAAATATTTTTCGTGACTTCACAGGAACAACTTCCATTTCACACCGCTTTTCTCTTTGAAACGTGGCTTAAAAAAACCCTAAACATTTCATGAAAAACCTCACACCTCTACGAGTAACCCTGTTTTTCAACTAAAATATTAAATATAGACGCGTTCGCATCTTTCTCATGTTAACATGACATGTTTCCCTGTTATTTTTAGAATTAAAATGTTTCCCCAAATGTGGTTAGAAATAACGATTTTTCTCCCAGTATTTTTCGCTTTATCATATGAACCACTTCCGCATAACATCTCTATACTAATCCAAAATGCGTAAACAATCAACGTCTTAGAATACTTTGCGATAGGAAACAACCCACTTCCTGTTAGTAGATTTAAATTAATATTGATATGACGTTTTCCAACACTAAAAAACCACTTCGATGGAAACAAACCACTTCGTACAGTTTTCTAACCTTTTGCTACTATTAGTACTACGTTTTTAGACATCATCTACAGGTACGGTCCTGTAATATGTAAATATGATGCAACAGAGTTGTCCTCGTGCTTCTACTCAATGGTTATCCGTAAGTAGTACGAGGTATTGCATTTCAAATCTCCAGGATAGGTTATGTTCCCATAACATCTAGCCTGACACGGTTATTTCTCGGCGTGTGCATTCAAATTTTTCCATGATTTTCCCTCTTAACTTTAAAATGTAAAATAGAAGCAATTCCGGTCTTTTGCATGATGTGAAGATACCAAATATTTCCACGCGTCGGGTCACAAATTCTGATAATCCTCACCTATTGATCGCTCGTGTATTCGATCTAGTTTCCCGTCACACCTCATTTCCCTTTCAATGCAATTGAAAAATTCAACACTCCATCTAAACCCGCTGACTCAAAACTTTCAAAGTGTGCACTTTCCAACTCCAAAACATATTAAAAAAAACAATTCAGGTTCTTGCAATGGCAATGGTTTTTTCGTCTCACCATTCTTCACTATGCATGCCCCATATTTAAATGAAGCATTATCGAAATACATATACGTAAAAATACGGGGTATTTCGTTTCATGCCTGACGTATAAAAATTACTCCTCCAGTGAATGAGGCACGAATTCGCGATATGAAATATTTTCTTTCCAAACCAGTGCGGTAAATTAAAGTGAACTTAAGTAAAGAGAGGCCGTTTGCAATTTTCCATCCCGTCTTTGTGTCCAAGAATATTAAAATCTTGTGTCCAAGAATATTAAAATCAGACTCCATTTACTGAAATCCACTACGGAAAATTTTCCACCACCATACGCCTGATATCGTTGAATCACCGGGGAAGTACTTGCAGTAAAATTATTTTTAACAGTACGAAATAAGAATAAAAATATATCGTATATATATATATATATATATATATATATATATATATATATATATATATATATATATATATATATATATGCAGCTGTCCTCGATGAAAGCACACGTGCGATGTTCATGGGTGCCCAGGGCGAAACTTAACCGAAAGCGCGACGGAAATTTTCACTTGAGCGTTGACCTACATCCCTCCCCGTTAGGAGGAGCTTGCGGGAGAGTCTGCAAAACGGAGAGGTTGTGTGGGTGGGCCAGACTGGGAGGGAAGGAAGAGGGGGAGGTAGGAGGGGAGGAAGGAGGGGAGGGAAGGTGGAAATGTGAGGGGAAGAGGTGAGGAGTTTGAGGCAGCTGAAAAGGAGATCACCGGTATAACGACAGGGCATTGTACCTCGACGCACTCATACGTCTCGCATCATCACGTCTTAACAATCTCAATGGCCACTTGCAGTGCCGGTAGATTAACCTAAAAAAAAGGTAACGGATTTAAGAGCGTTCATGATTAAAAATGGCTTGGACTGTACCTCCAACTGTTCTCATTTCATTTACGACATACATGCTAAGCGTGTATTTCCGTGATGTTTGGAAAATCAATCGGTTTTAAGATGGCTGGCAAAGCATTGTTTATATTTCTGTGGTAAGATGGCTAAATATAATATGCCATGTTTTTCAAATTTTACAGGAGAGCAATTTTAAAGTTTAGTAGACTCTGAAAAATCAAAATCTCAAAGTTTAGGTGTTAGGTACTTTTCGTAATAGATGTAAAAAACGGTTGTTTTCATATATTTGTTTAACTTTCCCCCAACTCCACTAGCACCACGAATCCAAAGGTATGCATAACTCAATTTCGAAAAAAATAGACATATCATATTTCGCCATCTTATTCACTCTCTTCATGCTTTCCTCCCATGATAAGAGAATTCAACAAATGACTGACAAAGAGGCGCAAAACACTACTGCGACACATTGCGCCCTTCCTTAATTTTACGCTAGTTGAAATTCGACCGAACCCTACGCAATTTATTTCCGTGACGGGTTTCACACTGAGCCTGAACGTCAACACTTCATTACCTAAGCTAATTTGAAATTTACTCTTTGTATGACCTGGTCATCGAATGCTACCCATATGATTAACCATATAATTAACTGCATCTTTCTATTCTTTCCTATCCCATACTAAATTCTATCCTGAAAATCATCCTCTTCGGCCCCCTCTTTGTTTGCATATCGGTATTTCGGCATACATCCTACCTCCCTTCATCCAGATAGCCTCTTCTTTATCATACCATTTCAAAAGCTTACTCATCATGCTTCTATCTACTCTCGGCCTACAGAATATGAGATTCAAAAACATGGATTCAGAAAGTGAGAAATCAATGTATGTATAAAAGTCCATGTTCCAGCATCATTCCGAACGGATGAAGCAATTATCTTGTCAATTAGCATACATATCTACTCTTAGAAAGGCCGCTGGGCTCCAAGGACCGGAAAGGGCTCTTTGTGGGTATTGGATGACTCCCATTACAAAAGCATTGGATTATTAACAAATTTTTCTTTGTTTTTGCCTTTTTAAAATTACTATCACTCAAGATTGGGATTTTTTGTATCAGATGACTGAAATAATGACGTTTTTAAATTCATGCATTCAAATGTCGTATACGCTTTGCTTTTGTCTTAAAATTTAGTTTTTGGAACCAAAATCGTCAATTTTTGCAGTAATACAACAAAATTACATTGAGATTTTAGTTGGGCTATTGTTCACCCCAACCTCTCCTTGTGTGGTTTGTGACTTCTAGATAACATATGCATTTTGAGTGTCACAATGGGTGTATTCCTTCAATCTTATGCAACAATATTATTATTTCTTTTCTTCCCGTTGAAATTAAACGGTTGCCAAATACTATCAAGGTTCTTAAGGACGAATTAATAAACATTTATAGTTCCAATATTGAAACAAGAAACATTGCATTATTTAAATAGCGTCTCAATTTCACAACAAATTATTTAAAAATGACTCATGGTAAATAGGACAACTTATAAGTAACGTAAATAATAGATCCTGAAGCGTTAGGTACCCAGTGAAGCTAGCCTGTATTTGGGGCGCCATCATTTATCGGGACGTCCGCGAAAGTAATCTTAACAACTTAGAGGGTACTTGCTCAACTAGAAAAATAAAAAAAAAATATAGGAAAACTATAGATAAACTTCCAAACAAGGTTTTAAATTAAAAACATATCAAAATCAGTTTGCCATAGCATGAGAAATATCGTCTCCTAACACGTAAGATAAAACATTTTTCGCAGAAAGAAATTAAAAAAAGCTTTCCCATGTATCAATAATCATTTTATAATGTGCCTTGAGTAAAACAATTTTATTAATCGTCTGAATTTTTTGCGGTAACAGAAAGAAAATGATATGCCTCGTAAGATACATAGCAACGCTTAAATACTGCTACGATGGGGCTTGGTAACGCATAAAAAGTTCTACTTATGTTGTATGGGCGTGACTTTTCAGATATTTTAGTAGTACTACCACGCCTTCCGTATAATAGCTTCAGTATTTGATAAATATACATATATAAAGGAGAGACAAGCTCAGAGTTGAGCGGTTCTCATAGTCGGAAGATGTAATAAAAAATATACAAGTGATGCGAAATAAATTGTAGAAGATAAAAATATGTTACGCTTTGAAGCGAGACCAAGTGAGCGAAGAATGGGGGTCTGATTTCGAGTATACAACCCGGCCGCGGCGGGGAGGAGGCAATTTCCCCGCGGGTCATCTTCTGTCAAGAGTTCAAAAGGGCAAAGGGCTTACGTCGCAGGACGAGAGATTATGACGACTTAACGCTGGAAAGGGGGAACCCCACGGCGTCGAATCCAACAGCGAGGCATTTCCACGTATCCGAAGTCATCCGTGAACGACGGCATCTTCATCGTCACGCAATCAATAAGAGACCAGAAACATTTATCGGATTCCGTTATCCTCGTATTCTCAGAGAGGTAATTCCCAAACTGATTGACGCGCAAAGGAATGTGCTGTCGCTTTGACGCAAATGAAATGTAAATACACCTACATCGGTCGTATTTAGTAGAAAGGTTACATGATGTGACGTAATAAATTACTTCGTAATGTTCCACGTGCAGTTTTTTTGGTTCTGACTACGGTTTTAGCAACAAAATGTCATTGTAAATTAGAAAGAGAATAAACGACTAGGATTTTAGTGACAAAATCCCAGTGTTAATGAAATAAAGTGATAATAATTCGACCCTTGACAGTAAAAATGAGTGAATGAAAACGCAATCGGAGCCATTTGATCTCTGCTAGAAAAATTGATACTATTCAATATTTTTTTTTTTCATTTCATCTTCTACCAGTATGATGAGTGTGTGAGGGTAGACTGAAGTGACAACAAATTTGATTGCCAATAGTGTCGTCATGTAAATATGCGCAATAAAATTATGAAATAAATAAAAATATTGCGGTTTTAATTGCGTGAGAATGCCTAACAATAGTGAGTTCAGATTACTAATAAATAACATAAGCCGTCATTCACGATGAATACACCTTTCAATGATGGATAAAATAAGAGTAATATGAGACACAGGGATGCGACAATGCATGACTGAGAGAAAACAGAGTAAAAAAGAGTGTCAGAAATGATAATGAGAACCGCAAAGGAGAATACATTACGAGAAGTGACTGCATTCATTCCATTCCAAATCGGCTTTGCTGCCATTAAATAAGAATCATTACGGCAGCGTTCTTTCTTCGAGGCGTGGAGTCGCTGAAGATATGTATAGTGGTTAAGACAAAGGTGTTAGATGCTCGATTGCAAGAGAACAATTAAGGCGCGCCGTTAAGATTCACCTTCTAAGTTTTTATAACGAAGACAATCTCGGGAAAAACGTAGCAAATTCAAAAAGAGACGAAAATTTCAATTTAATATTATTATATTTCCAGTTCTGGTGTGAGGTAGAAGGTAAATATGGATATAAAAATCTTCGCAATACAAAAGGGTTTGTTAAATTGGGGTGAAATAAAGGGGGCGACACAATAGTCGACAGTTCTCTGAATCCTTCACGAGTATCAAGGAGTGTTTGTTGGTGAATCCTCATTAAAGCGACCCCTATCCCTTTCGGCGCCTTTCCCATATTTAATTCCCATACTTTAACCCATAATGCACACCGCAAGCTTCAAATTCCTCCGCAAAAATAACAATGGAGCATTTTGAACAATTACGGATTGCTTAAAAATGAATTACATTCGGTAACATGTGCTATCATAGAATTGCACCTCAACTCTCGACTCCAAATTTGGCTAATTTTGTACAACCAATGCGATTCATTGTGCATTATTTACGCATAGAAATTTTATGCATGCTAAAACGCAGCGTGACGTCATCTCCCATACTGCTTGCAGCTGTTTCTATGTTCATAAATGTCTTTCGGTTTCGAAAAAGGAAATATTCATCAGTTCTTACGATTTTACTGATGCAATATTGGGAATAATTCGTTGGTGATGGCAACAGGGTTCATCCAAAGCATGATCCAATCAGAGATAACAATCCCAAATGAGGTCACAGCCCAGGAAACATTGAGATTCAGTGTTTCAGCCCAGAAATTACTTTTCGAATTTTGTTCAACGATAACTCATTTAATAACAAACTAAGATTTGTAACTCTGCTCGTTTGAAGTATGTTAAATTTTTGTATGCTCGTTTTTCTAAAATGAACATTTCCAAATAGGTACTCTTCTCACTGATGCAACGTCGGGAAAAATTATATCCCGTGACTCGAATTTATCCTGATGATTTTCTCCTGTTCAATGCGTATAGACGGAGGGGGGGGGGGGGGCGTGAAGAGAAAATCAACTCGTTAATGCCATGGGGTGGATTGAAAAAAAAACTAATCATCGTTCGAAACGGTTGGAGGAAATATTTATCTATACATATTTTTTTTCCTTCCTTTTGAAGGGCGTGTAGCTCGTTATGGCCATACGCTCGAGAGATGAAACCGATGCGGAGAGCAAGCATATACCTACGTAAGCCGCTCGCTCAGGGTTGCCCTCACTCACTCATTCAATTCATTCACGGCAGAATGAAGCCCTACTCCTCTCGAAACCTCGACGCACACACTCGAAATGTTCTCCACTCTCCCTCGGGGAATTTTAACGAAGCGGAAATGTTCGGGACTACATCTCAGAAACTCACCGATAATGTACAGCGTAATATTTCCAGTGCCATCACGAAGATTCAAAAGCGATGGAATTTTGCCATTCCATATTCGTCGAAACTGAATTACGGTTAGTTAAGGAGCGGGTTTAGAAAGATAGTTAATGAAATTTAAATGCCACTAGAAACATGTAATTAATTGAAAAGTTGGTTTCAAATAAACGAACTAAAGACTATTTTTCTATTCAGGCTTTTGGTTCAGCGAGTAATTATTTAATATTTTGCAACAGTTTCGTCGTGATATGCTGCCGGCTTCTTCGGGCTTTTAAGAACAATATTTTGTTGTTGTTCTTAAAAGCCCGAAGAAGCCGGCGGCATATCGAGGCGAAACTGTTGCAAAATATTAAATAATTACTCGCAGATCCAAAAGCCTGACTAGCAAGATATACAATGAATGCGAAAATCTACAAAAAAAGAACTTAAGTCTAGTAACTTAAATACTAGACGGGCGTAGTTGTAGGCAATGGATCAAAAGTGCAGAACTAGTCACTAGTAAAAAAAACGCACCTATTTAAAAATCACGTAACGCCTTTTCTTTAAAATATGGTTTTGAGGAGTGCTTCGTTAATGGAATTTAAACGCCATTAGATACATGCAACTATGTGATAAGTGTACGTCAAATTAACACGTAGTAAAAGTAATTGTTTACTCCTTAAAAGTATGACTGTTTCAAAATGCTTTTATCTAAAATGTATTGAATTAAACGGGGAAAAATAAATCTCTGAATATGCTGATAAATTCCAATTTATATTACTGATACTTTTCTGCAAAAGTTCATCGTACGAAGATTAAACTTTTAACTTTCTTCAGGATTCTTTTGAAAAAAAAACAAGAAGTAACCCATAAACGACAGATCTGACAGGTAAATCCAGACGCTCAGCAAACTTTTCGAAGTATTTCTTTCCGCATTTTACCAAATCAAACACCCGGATGAAAGATTTGACGTCAGCACTTGCGATTAAATTCATATCTGTTCGCACCAGCAGTTTGAAAACACTCACCAGCAGAGTGCAAACGCATGACAACCAGACTAATAGTCTGCGCCAATAATTGACGTCTGTACTGACAGTTATTTCGTTCTGAAGAGAGTGGTAAGGAGGTAATAAACTATAGTATCTTTTTCTCCCAATAATACATCTCTGCGCACAGCTAGAAGGTGATTAGGATATTAGGGATACATTTGTTTTCACCAAAATAAGACACTCAATGAAACGTATATTGTATTGATTTTTCAAGCATAAATATATTTGAGGCATGAAAAATAAAATAGAAATAACAATAGCATGTTGAATAAATGCATCGAAATTATGTATTTATTCATCAAAACATGTCCAAAGTTGATAAATGTTTACAGGAAAACCAATATTGTTCCATTAAACTCCATCATTTTTGATTGAATGATTTACTATTGCATCATTCGATCAATAATGCTGGAGTGCTTCAAAATAAGTATATTTCACAGCTCTATAGCTTATGGAACTTCAGTAGGCGCTGGGCGAAAAACCCCCCCAAAGCAATATGCATTTCATTTTCAACAACTTTTCGAGATGCAAAACAATTTTCACTGCCAACTAAAATGTCATCTCAGGAAGGTACCAAAAAGAGCTGGTAAACGAGTACGTACTTTAATTTATTCCAAGAAAAATAAGTCTGAAGGGTCTGTCAAATTCACCTTGCCTCGCAAACTAGCTCACCAGCCTAAGTGCTCGAGAAAATCCAGCGTTTAGCCGCTATTAAATAAGAGCATTTTAGAAAATTTAATCCGTTGCAAACGAATGGTGCTCCAAGTTGATCGTTACTTTAAACAAGGAAAAATATTTCCTCGCTCAGTTTTTCCCAAACGCTGCCGGGCGTGAAACTCGAATCTTTAATTTTCCTTATGTTAATCATTAAAATGTGTCAATTTCGTTACAAAGAATGACATTATCAACTTCTTCACGGTTTTCAAAGGCCATGACTTTTAAACCACATCTTGACATAAATTCGTTACGTCCATCGCGGTAGATGGGCAGTAGATCCTATGGTGGCAAAGAAAAAAAAGTTCAGTGCTTTGAAAATGAGTAGGAATGCTTCCTCAATGTAGGGGACAACGAAAGACCCTCTTCAGGGGACTATATTTTTTTGGGGCAGTATATACATTATTGTTTTCTTTCTTCTTCGCTGATGAAATATTGGCGGAGCTTTGTTTGATGTTTACAAAAATAGTGAAAATCGACCGCTTAGTTACGCCACTATTTAAAAAAGTATACATTTCTTTCAGTAAATAAAACTAATGCCGAATGCTGTACGATACGCATACGAACGAAAACATTCGTCAGGAAATTTTCGTTAGCAAACGAGATTAATTTTCGAAAGTTCCACTTCAAACGTTAACGAGTAAACCGGAACGTATGAGGACGTAATCTTAAAAACAAAATTTCTTCGTCACGGCGCAGCGAAGGATTCGAACCTCTGTAGCATAAGCTGCTCCTACGGCAGGGCTCCGGGGTGTCCCACGCCAACAGAATGCGCAGCTCAATCAATCAGGGTCCAAACCCTTTTCCTCAGAGCGACGAGCTCATCAATCTCTCAGACCGAACACAAGGAGAGGGGATAGGAGGAGGAGCCTTTACCCCCTCCTCCCCATCCACCTCCTCATGTCACGACCTCCTCATTCTCCCCCACCATCATCCCCTCCATCCATGCATTAGCAAACTACTCTCCCTGCTGCTGCGACAACCTCCCCCCCCCCCATCAACTTTCTCCCAAAATCATCCCTCCAGTCCAAACCCGACATTAAAATACTCCCCGCGCACGCCACCAAAGTACTACATCTACCTAACGGATACAGGTAGATTCCAACAACAATAAATGCAACGACACCGTTGTGAGTGCAGCATTGATGATAAATTTAAAATTTACCTTTTTAATTGCATTTTTCACAGCGAATGAAGTGCAGCCCAGGAAGTGGTTTCGTCTGAAAGAAGAAATGATGAAAATGAATTAGAAACAAGTCCTCAGTCCACACCGTTAGTCTGTTTATTAAATATTATAAATGATATAGATATTACTATACAGTTTTCCTTAGCATTTTTAAAGGAAGAATGCACATACATTATAAATAATTGCATAAAATAAGCCACACGTTATTGTCTACATCCCATAATCTCTTAATGGAGTATATAATGTTAATCTTGACTTGGGCTCAAACTGAGTGGAGTTATTTATTAGTTTATAGCTCTCAAATTTATCGTCGGAACAATTATTGTTTCTGTATCATCTGTTCTATACCAACTCCCATGAGCAATAAGCTATGTGAGAATATTTGAAAAAGAATCAGGTAACACTTGCCTTTCCTGGGGTGGAGTAGGTACATACAATATTTTGCCGAGTTGCTACTTTGTTTCAATGCTTTCTCTTCCAATTAATATGGATGCTGAAGTCATTATTTGCAATGCAACACCTAATATAGCTAGCTTAACTATTGTCGGATACTTATTTATTTCCTGCAGAGTGCCGCGTCCATTAAGACGCTATGTGACTTCATGCGTGACATCACTGTTTGAACAATAATACTAAAAAATACTGACGTAGCCATACCAATGACATCAATTTTTATTTGAATACGCGTCCTTCAAAAATTTAAAATGATTGATACTGATTTGGGGACATTTAATATTCAAATAAATTAAAGTCATCTGAACAAAAAGGGGTTTCGACAAAACCGAGTAGCTTTGCTTTTCTAGTTGCGTAAGACCGTGTTCAAGTTTGGCTTCCTCCTCTTCACCTTAACAACCATCCCAGTGGTACTCGTGATAAACGAATGACTCGAATGGCTTCCTCCTCTTCACCTTAACAACCATCCCAGTGGTACTCGTGATAAACGAATGACTCGAAGAAGACGGTACAATCTCGCAGTTTCTTTTTATTCACATAAACACAACTTCAATAAAAAGAGGAAGGTCTCTCATTCATCATGAATCAACAAACTTCTCTAGGCTCAGCCTGAAGCAGATATATTCTATCCCCATTAGTACAAACAGCAGAGAGTAAACGGGCAAATTTACACGACCACCAATGTTTGACGGATAAAATGTTCCCAGCGACGGCAAATAAGGATTAAGTTATGACAGAAGAATGAGGTAAGGCAAAACAAACTTGTACATGAGTGAGGCATGAGGCAAAAAAAATACATGAGTGCATCCATGATCTCTGTTTACTCATTACACAGCGTCAACAAGGCACAACCACAGAGTAGGGATATCTTTATATCTTTACTCTGTGGCACAACTGCTCCTCAGTATCCCGAAAGGGAAGGTACATAGAGCGAAGCAATATGTTCATGCGAAGAGGCGACCGCCACATTGCCACAATTTATCGATCACCGAGCCTGTTTCTCCGAGGGCCGATGGAGAAGGGTTCTCAGCGGAGAGTATAATCCTAGTCCACGATAGTTTCCTGAGTCAACTGCAACTTCTGCTCACGCTATCTATTCGAAGGCACACGTCTATGACGGCAGTAGCGCCAAAGTGATACTCCGAGTGTCATGTTCAATTCCCAAAGCGTAGTTCGTCATGTGCTCGGTTTCAATCACTGGCGTCTCGAAGACTGAAGTCGCGCAGGCGCGGAAAAAAAACTAGGAACCCACGGAAGAAAGAACTATGAGGGGGAACTGAAAGATTAATTTTGTTGATCTCCAGTTCTAAATTAACAAGCAACTTACTGGTAATAGCCTGATATCAAGCAATCATGAAGAAATTCATACTTGTCGCAAATACGGCGATGAATATTTTAATATTTTTTTCTCGTGACAATATCCACGCATCAAGCCAGACGCTAAGCCTATTTGAGAGCGTGCACTCTTAGATATATGTTATCAAAATATGTATTTCTACTGCACATATGAGCAGAAAAATTAAGCCGTGTCCGGATTCTTATAGCTATTAGGAATTTCACATGTTTCATTAACCATTGAAGTCACCCGAAATCCTCCATTATTACAAATTTAAATTTGGCGATAAATACTGCGATCAGTGCTAACTCAGAAAAAAATGAACAACTAAATCCACACATGATTTTTAGATTTCATATCCCGATTTATCTTTCCTACTTCCATCAGCTTATTACGCTTCTTTTAGTGCCTAGGCGCTATATGACTTAATTTTGCTCTTTAAAAAGACAAAGAAGAAAAGTTGCATTAATTCATAGCGTCGCAAAAGGATACACTCGTTACTTCGCGGTCGGCGACAAAAATCGAAGATAACATTGATGCCCAATGAACTCTGGAACTCATAAAGATGGCTTCCCTTACTCGATGGGCACTTTTAAGCACCTAATTGGCCTAATACGGACACGCCTATAAATTCTGAGCGCAGAACACAATCGCGCACCCGAATGAAGACGGAACCACCCGAAGAGCAGAATTCATCAACTACGATATCAGACCCCAATGAACGCTAGGCTGAGGGAAAATCTGGCTATTAGAATTCAAGTATAACATCTTTGTATGCTTTCTATACTATAGACAGTATGAGCCTCGGGAATACCTGCAAAGTAAAAGAAGCAGCTATCGCTTTTATGTACATTCGATCGAAAAAGACGCTAAACAAATGAGTGACAGCAGCCGTCGCCTTAAAATCTTTGGTAAAAATGCGAAGAATAGAATAGTAGTTTAATGGGCTACGTGGGAATATTATAGAAGTTTAAACCAAAGATTAATCCAAATTGTAAATAAAAGCAGAGGAATTTAGACTCCTTATGCACGCATTTCGGTTATCCATAGGCAGGGAGTGTTCAAATCTCGTAGACACTCCCAGCGGATGGTCACCTGGATGAGCAAAATGTATGCATATCTACAGGTAGGAGTCTAAATTACTCTACTTTTACTGACAATTTGGATTGATCTTTAATTTAAGTGTACTTTTCAATTGCTCTCTTCTTGAATTATATAATATAAGTTACCAAACTTAAAAATGTTGGAATAATTGAGACATGCATTCAAATCCATCCTCAACGATCACTCAAGGTGTTTACAATCGTAGCCATATCAAACGCCAGTTAGTCAGTTAGGCCATGATGCAGATGCAAAAGTTTGACCCTTGAAGTTGGCGAACAAACATGGGCCTTGGGGGTTATTTTGTAATCTCCACCTTTTTAATGACTCTTTGCGGGAAGGCGGGAGATCCGTTTCGCTCTCTTAATGATCGGCTCACGATCGGCCAAGGTCCAATGGTGGCTCCATTTCACGTTCCTAACGACAGGTGAGATGGAACTAATGAAATGCGGAGCCTAATGAAACGGATCATGAGTCGAAAGACACGGATCAAGAGTCATAAGATACGGATCAAGAGTCGAAAGAGCGGATTAATCAAATAAATAGACCGGCAGTTCACCATTTGAGAGCCGAAGATGGTCACAATTCGTAATTTGGTCGTAATTTTCCACATTTTATGACGTATTCTCACTTCAGTGATATTACAAAATAACCCCCAGGTAGCATTTACGAGGGAGGATGTTCTCTCCCGTTTCTCATCTATTCCGGGGGAGCGTGTTTACGCAACCGCGCCTCTCTCTCTCGCGTGAGAGACGAGATAACTGCACGCGATGCTTGCATGTCCCGTACATTGCGATGGACCTCCCAAACGACCCGGTCGATTCCACAAACGACCTGGTCGATTCCCTAAACGACCCGGTCGATTCCCCAAACGACCCGGTCGATAGGATGGCGACGCGGAAGAAAAGATTCACGGGTGAATTTCAAATCGGAGGCGATTCAGTCCTTCCCATAATGCCCCGCTGCGTGATTGATGGAGAGCGCTCCATCAAAAAACAAGCGCCGGATATTGGAAGTTTTGCGCAGCGAACAGAAATGAAACGAAGAGACGATAGACTAATTTGGTGGAATGCGTGTGTGTGTGTGTGCAAGAGCTGCTTGAAAAATGTACCAAGGGAAAGTTAAAACTCCTCGAAAACTGCGTCGCCGATTGCCTGAGAATAAACCATTAAAAAGAACTGAGGATGAATCACCTTAACCGGAGATTAAAGACGGTTAACGGAAGAAAATTGTCGAAAGTAATCTACTTTCACCTCAATCAATGGTAACTTTGTATTATCCATACACTTTTGTATAAAGAGTACACAAAAAAAGTGTTGAAAATGCAGAGTAATAGTTCATTTTTTTAAGAGATGAGTATCATTTCCACAAATTTGAACCAGCAGCTTTATCTTTTGATCCATTCTCATTCATACGTGCAGAAGACAACAATTTAAATGATTTGCTCAAAAAATTGAACAAGGTAGAATCAATAAATAGCAATGTCAAATTTAAAAAAAATCTCATTTGGAGACCATTGAACTTGGAAAAAATTGCGAAAAAATTAAGAACCTTTTAAAATTCCCTTAGAATAAATCAATAAACAGAAAGCACTAATATATGTATATGAGTCACAAATTGATAATAAAACAACATAGTAGTCCACAATAGGTTTCTTTCACGTAAACCTTGCGTCTATTTTCTTTTTTCGAGATATCCGGCAAATGAATAGCACCAATGGCAGCGTGGGTTTATATTTTAACAAGTGGCCCTGTCACGTGAACACTTCTTCGACTCGATTTCATTCTACATAGATGCGCGTAACAAAACGATGGAAATTGAAATTTTCAAAATGCATGCGTTTTATTCGAGCTCATGCATTTTAACGCCTTTGTTTTTTCACGCTCTGGCATCGGCGAGGGCATTGTGTGGCTTGAACGGCGGCGTAGGGATGAAACCGAAATGGAAATAAATAAACAATGAACGAGGCACTGGGGTAGGGCTAAAAATGTTACGGCTTCCGCGGGGTTGAAGCCAGAGATGGATGGGAAGAAATCGTGCGCAGGGAAGAGCTCTACCGTTATGTCGTAGGGCGTACGGAAAGAGATTTGCTGCATCAAAGAAAACAGAAACGACTCTGGGGTCTGTTGTGCATCGGCTCCACTCGTTTAGACAATGACACACTATTTTCGAACGAGCCGAATACCGCCAGTGAAAGATGATAATTAAAATTCCTGCAAACACGTATTGTGAAAAAGACGTATTCAATTTTATATTATTTCGGCAAACAAACTTTGTAACTACTGAATCACTATAATAACCTTGTAGCTTTCACAATAGATTATATAGTTATCGACTGATTTCATCGCATAAGGTCGTATCATCAGGCGACACTTGATGTCGCCTTTACAGTTAAACCGGTTGACAACAAAAAAAATTCTATAGTGAAAATTTATTAAAGTGACTCTAAAAAAATTAATTTTCACCTAGCCTGAGAACACCGAGATCATAGAAATTTTTAATGACCGAAATTTTTTAAGGTTTTCAATCAGTACGATAATTATCGGTCAAATAAAAAAATTGAGACGACGCTTGATGTACGGGTGAAAGACATGTGAATACGTAAAACTGTAGGAAAAAGGACATGCCTTTGGCAGACCAAAATAAGTCTTAAATCTCCAGCACGACGAAGGATGAATCTGTCGGAAGAGGTGAACGTACAGGAAGTCGGAATGGATAATCGCACGAAACAATAAACGCACGGAGAGTGAATTTATGCCGATAGGAAGCTCGTGAAAACAAATGTGAGCCGACTAAGAATGTTGTTAGTACAAAAAAATAATATTAGAGCAGGGAAACACTGCTAGTCAATCATCACGTTCAAAATGAAAGGTTTAAAATTGGTATAATTCTTCAGCATATATTTTTGATGAAATATTATTTCAAACGTAAATTACTAATACCTTGCAAATATTGTGAAAAAATTCAAGAGCCGCGATGAAACCGTAATAAATTTACGATACGTTCGCAAATGAGTAAACAAAATCTCTATTTTGTTTTAATCAAGACCTATCCTCTCCTGAAAAAATATACCTTTGTGATTTTTTAATAAAAAAGCGTCAGAAAATATACCATCTGGGAAAACAAAATTATAGTTTTTGGCATGAAGTAGCTATTTTCCCGATTTCTCGACCAACTTTCCCTGACGGGAACCGGGAACGAGAAAATCGTGAACAATTTCCGAGAACAGGCGGTAGGGAGGAATTCTGATTCTCATCCGGAAACACAGGGAGGATGGTGTTGTGGGTGTGTGCGTAGGAAAAGTGCTGCTGGCGTGTGACGAAGCATTAGCGGCGGCGCGGCGGGTAGGTAATGGGTAGGCGGGGTGCGGAAGAGCTCGCAGGTGGAGTCGCCGGGGAATGAGGCTGAATGCGGGGAAGAGAGTAATATCGACGAGAGAGAGAGTTTTTGCCGTGGAGGCCCGAACTTTCTCGCGCCCTCCGAAAAGCTCATCAATTTCGTCGCTTTGTGGAAAAAATTCCGAAACTACATCCCCTCCAATTGAACCGTTCCGGTGATAAGGGAGTCTCACGGAAAAATCGACGAACAATGCCAGACATTACGTCGCTACGCAGGGAAGAGTCGATGGAAAATAAAAAGAGCTGGTTTTCAAGTGCTACGACCATTAAACGGCGCCGTCTAAACATGCATACGCGACCATCACGCCGTTTCCTTTCGGCGGAGGCAGAGTCAAAAGAGCCTAACTGTTGGTGTTAGACCAAAAAAAACCGGCTCTGTTTTAAAAATTTACTCCACACTTGGAGTGCCTTCCTCCTTGGCAGTGCATACCTCCTTCGCTTCTCTCACATTCATTCGCAAGGTAAATAAGAGAACGACAAGAGATACTGCTTCAGTAAGTTTCATACGCGCTCTCAGCCACCTTAAGAACAAGAGAGCCACCTTCGTGGGTCATTCAGTGCACATTTTATTAAAGTTTTTCGGAAGTCGAAAAAAACTTCTTGAACCATATTTCATTCAAGTTCATCTGTCAATGCGTTGGAACTCACCACACAGGCAGTAATGGAAATTATACAAGATTATATTTTAGATTTTACCTTGATTAAAGTACATGACCAGAGGTTTTGGCACGGTATTCGAAATTTAGACGAAAGTTTATTAAAATATGTTTTGTCTTTCGAAAATTGGACTCAGAGAGACACCATGGTATTTGTTATCAACATTTATAATTTTAATTAAATATATTATCTTGCATTTAGAAGAAAATCTGTACAAGTTTAATCCAATTATTACGAAATATATGTCATATGCCATAAGGCTGCGTGTTAAAATAGAATTGAATTGCCAAAAAAATCAATCGATACGATGCAATTTTTTCCCTTATACCAAAAGATATTACTAATGAGAACAATTAAGCAAAGTTTTAAGGAAATATGTACGTAAACAAAAATGGCTACAACCAACTTAAAACTCCTAATATTCCTTCTCTTATCTTCTATTATCTTCCAACACAATCACCAATGACTTCCTAGGAGTGCCCCTCCCTCTCGCATCATTCAATTATCTACAATAGTTTAGATCTGTTTAGTTATTCGAATTTCATCAAATGTCAGTACATGACCAGCCCAACGAAGAATAGCTCCTTACGTGGATGACCTTAAATTCAAATTAACTTCTATTGGTCTGACGTGGTCTGGCCGACAGAAGTTAATTTGAATCGAGAGATGAGAATACTTTCGTGGGCTATGTTCACTCATAAGGATAACTTATCCTGATTGGGAGAAGGAAGGCGATAAGTAGAATTGACTGTTTGAGTTAGATTACACTACTACATGCCCCAAAAAACATCGCTACGAATGATTTGGGGAAATTAGATGAACGACTTTGCACCTAAGAATAACAAATTGGAAGAATAGCTATAGCTGCGGGGAGTATTAAAAACCCATTAGAAAGGAATGGAACTTTAAAGGAATTGGAACGACCTTAAAGTGGAAACAACGCAGAGATACTCTCATTCTTTGACGTCTCGGAACAAATGATTCATAATTTATTCCAGGTCACGCAAAACACACTATCTCGCCAAGAAATATTTCAATCTCGTGAAAGTGTTGGACTACCTAATTTGCTCGACACACGCAAGCTAGAACATTAGGAAAAAAAACTAAAGCTCTTGTGGATAAATGCAAGAAACACAATGATGGTAAGATTACTTCAGTTACTCCTTTCTTTAAGCCACGTAAGGACCTCTCTCAGACCTCAGGAGATGGACGTTGAAAAGAAGGAATTGCTTTGCAAGTTGGGGAAGGGCTAAGTCTTCGTCTGCGCACTGGAAGTGCGTGAAGGGAATTAAACAATAATTTCTCCGACCCGGGCCATAACTCTTCGCCGACTCGTGGAGATAAAGAATCGACGTTCCGCTTTAGACTGCTCTTCATCCGAAACCCTTTTCCTTTCCAACCCTTGCTCTCCACCTGCAGGGTGGTCCCCCGCCTTCACCGCACCCCTCCCATCTAAATTCGACACACCCACAGAGCCGATTTTCGAGAACCCCACGGAATTCCACAAACGAACTTCCTCCCCGCATTTCTTAAGGCGCACAACCCGACGAATGCGCTCGCTGCAGGACGATAAGGTACCACGTTTACCATTCAGGCGTAACTCCCCCGTGCACACAATAGGCTATAATTTGCAATGGACACGATTTCGTTGCGAAGAAATGAATGAAAGAAGATACACATCTCAATGAATTCGAAATAATAATCACATACCTCGTCGTTCATCTACAAACTGCGTTATTTCTGAGTAAACACAGTTGAAGTTGTGGATATCAGTTTTTTAAATAATTCATTGCGCATTACATGTCTACAACAGAAAAAAAGCTTTGGAGAAATTTTTCTCAGAATTTAATCTGTCACCGTTCTGTCATTGCTTTATAATTCATGTTTATTAATGCAGCAATGCCCGAGTAATAATGCAGTGTATCCTGGGGACTGCACTGAGACAGTGTTTCCTTGACGATGTTTTGAATGCATTTTAGCTTTCGTATTCATGTAACCAGCTCTTCAGATCTGAAGACGGAAACTCCAAATGCCGTGAGAGGAAACCCTGACTTAATGCAACGGAAATCCTAGAAGTACCACACTCTATTCTCAGCTGAGCAAAACTGCGAAAGCCTGCGAGGGAAATACGCCCTAAGGTAAGAGAAGAGAGTAGATGGCATCTTGGAGCACGAAAGTGAAGCCTGCTTTCTTTTAACGAAAAGTTATCCATCTAACATGGCCATCGCGCGCAATTTGTCCAGAAATTTTGTGAATATTTTGATCCATTGATATTAATATTTTCCATTGATAGTTTGGACATTGTTTCTATTTGGAATTTATATTGATAAATCATTACGGTACCCGAACAATACTGCTACTAATATTTTTTTATTTTTTCTCCGTATTTACTGCAATAGTGATCCATTTAATATTGTCGATGGTGCATTTAAATGGCTTCAATATTTCCTTTCGCTATCGCACCTTGGGGTTCCATCTATTCTCTTTTTATCTATGTGTCTACGCCTATTGATCATTGACAAATATTGTTTCACGGTCTATCTCTCAACTCTGCAGTAACATGCATCAATGCAAGGATTCCCCTTCGGGAAAAGGAGCTCGGGGAAGCAAAGTGTTCGTGAGGCCGCGTTGCCATGGTGAGGAGCCGTCTTTAACCCCTTCCCTTCCCCCACCCCCCCTCGCCCCCTGGGTGGAAGGGATGGGTGAACATTTTTCCATAAGGCAAGGGACACGAGACGAGGGTGCGAAAATTTGTGGCTGACCCGAGGATTCAGTGGAGGCGGCCCGAGAAGGAAACGCTTTCCAAGATAAACATCCGGAGAGAAGGTCGATTGCTATATCATAGCGAGCAGACCGCCGCCGCAGCAAGCAGTGGCCGGTTACCCCTCTTGTTAAAAACAAACCAACGGGTTGATCGCGACGATAACTGTCCAGGCCTTTCCCTTTTGAGCAACTCATATTCAAACCCCCTGCGCAGTTGACGGTCTGGATAGAAAATATTTATGTACACTATTCTGGATATTTTGTGTGATTAAAACGAGATTATTATTCTCGATATTTGGAAAAGTAAATACGTACTTGATCTACAGAGTTGATCTTTTGAATATTATGAACAACCTTACTATTCTTCATATTTTTAAAACTATTCACTTACTAAAGATGATACTCCGTACAGTAATTTTGTGCTTAGGTACCATAAATGGCATTTCAAAAAGTATGAAATAATAGGAGAAATGACTGCCTTAAAGGCCTAAGTAAAGATACTTATTGAATGCCCTGTGAGACTATGAAGAGGCCGGGCAAAAATGAACACCGAAAATTAAGAAACACACTAAATATTCTGCTACACCTCCCTTTCTTTAGTAAACCATAGAAAGGGATATACTAATTGAAAGATAGCAGAACAGTCTCACTGAACTGTTTCTTTTGCCTAATCAACTTATGTCATCATTGAAAACGGATAAATAGTGAGGTGTTGCCAAAATGAAGTAGTCTCTCATAGATAAATATGAGTGACTTATTCGGGACAGTCCCATCGACCGTTCACCGAGATTGTGACATGGAATGCGAAGAGGCGATTGAGTAACGCCTCATTTTGTACAGCTTCATGTGAACGTCTCTCCCTTGACCTGCATTTGGGCGATCCTTTCACCCAATCCCTTACAGCCAAACAACCTTCGAAGTCTCCTCTTCACCCTTTCTCGTAATCGCATAACCGGGTGCTATTTCAGACACGCTGAGAATATTGGATTGGCATTTTTCCTACTCGAAAAATACTGGGAATCAAAGTTTTGGGGTATACCACTAGTTATTAACGTAAAGGTAAGCGAAGTAACTTTGTGAGATTGTTAAAGAATAAATCTGTTCTGGCTCTGCTGAAAATTACAAAGCGGTTTATTCTTTCGTTATACCACTAGCTATTGATTATGTTTCTCTACGATGAAGGATTAATTGACTACACTATCATAAAATAAAACTTCAAGTGTTTACACCCATTACTGTATGGGCGGGTCTGGAAAACGTGTATTTCTCTTCCATCTTAATCTTTGATAATAACAAAAAAGGAACAAGTTCCACGACAAAATGAATGGGTGGAATATCTGTTCAATGAAAACTGTTAATTAAAGGACAGAAGACTCATTGGATACATTTTAAGACATGACAGCCTATTTAAAGACAATGATGGAAAGAAAAATGAATGGGAAGGACTGCCGAGAGGGACCAAGGGTGAGATACATCATGGAGATCATGAGACGTGTAAAAATGAAGACCTGTAAAGAACAGAAGGTGTGAGTGGAAATGAGAATAGAGTGTATTGCTCCAGCAAGCCAATCTCATGATTGGTGACCGCTTATGGTGGACGCCGGGTAGCTTTAAAGAGTAGAGAAAATTTATTACATACTCAAAAATATCTTATTTTCGATAATTTCTCCAATCTGATGACAATCTAAATTTAGTCAACTCTATTTCTGTGCCGGGATCTTAAACGACCGTGAAGCTTGAACGATGACAGCTGCAGAGCAAAAGTGGCTCGAAGCAATGGAGGCGTGGTGTTATCAAAGAATGATAAAGATCTAACGGACGATGAGAATCACTAAAGAAAGTCCCACCAAGAGTTGGAGAGAAATGAAGTAAGTGTAATGAGAACAGTGCGAATAAGGAGAGATAAACTTAAAGGGAACATTTTACCACACCAGCCTATTGATGACAATATTGGAAGGAGGAATGAATGGGAATAATTACAGAGGAAGACCAGGAATGTAATTCATAAGACAAATCATGAAGGAAGTCAAAGTGAATAACTATGCAGAAATCAAGCAGTTGACGGAGAGGAAAGCGAAGAGCTGCAGCAAACCAATCTTCAGGTTGACGATTGGTGATGATGTTGATTTGCACGGCGAAACAAAACAAGAACCCTCAAAGAGGAAAAATTATCCACATTAAAATATGACGGGCCACGCTCGCTTTACATCAAAATGTGAAATTAGAATTCATCCTCAGATACGGTGAAGGGCAGTTTCCTTAAGCGCGGATGATAAACGCGGCAAACCATCCGACTGGCAAATGGTTATTAAAAAATCAGAAAGAGAGTAATATAATCTTTTCATGGGGACCGCAAAAGGGATGACGTTTAATAATTACGGCGCCTGGAGTAAGAGACCCGGTTGGATTGGTTGAAAGGACGCCTTAAAATGTAAATGCTTGCCTAACACTAATGGCTGGCTCAGCCTCCTCCAACCCTCGGCTAGGGATATGAGCCAGGACGCTCTTCGGCGGCGCCGTGCGACAGTGACATACGGCCCGCGAGGCGCTAATTAATTTCTCCACCCAGGGTGTCATCAAATTACCCCCACCCACCTCCCTCCCTCTCTCTCTCTCAACGAAACCTCGCTTCCCCTGTCACCAACTTAAATCCTCCTCAGCCTACCCTACTTATCATTTTTCGATGAAAATTAAAGATAGCAGTTTGTCCACCGACATTATCCTCGGAAGAGACTGAGAAAAAAATCTGGACGTTGGTTTTCTCCTCTTTCTGAAAAGTAATTGGGTATGGGGCCATTTATCAATTGAATTTTTCTTTTATAAAATTGGCCACGTGAAGGTATTACGATATCATGGTCATTATTTTGCAGATTATTCACTGATTTTGAAAGCTCTGCCGCGGAGCCATGAATTTTAAAATAAATCCACAACGACACTATCATTGGAACGAGTAGATTTTTATCGTAAGGAATTCGTTGATAATAACGATTATTTTTAAGAATTGCAAACATGTATAACTTATATAAGGAGGTATACCTAGAGCAATAAACAAACATTTTTTACAATTTAAACCTCGATATCATCGGGCGTAAACTTTTAGATAGTAATACATAGAGGTATTGATTTTGTCAAAATGTTCTTCGTCTGCATCTTCGGCAATCGAAATGTTTAATAATCCCAACTAATAACTGTCACCGAATGCATGTGTATTCATTTTCATTCATGAATATATATTTAACCCGAATAGACTCTCATGAAAAACAATTAGTCATTTACAACAAAGAAAATATTAAAAAAAAGACATTTCCGGAAAAAATAGCAGTTATGAGTGTTTGAAGATATTTTATTTCACATTCTTACAAAATATAAAAACCGAAGTGAAGCTAACAGAAGTTAAAAACAAAATTATCATTTAAGATAATAATTAAGCATTTTTTTTGCACAAAAAGGAGTATTTTCTCTATTTAAAGAGCGTCAAAAACCCCACGTATATATTTCACATCCTAAAACATATTCAATGAAGTGTTAGGCGCAAAAACATCTATGAAAAACAACGAAGGCTCCTCTCAATTCAACAGTGCATATTGAATCACGGACGTGGCGAAGAAAACCCTCATTCGAACAGAGGATACAGTCGAGTAAACCTTAAAATATTTATGTCCTCTCCATGTCTCCCGGCGCAATCACGAGTTTGCTTTCCAGCACACGACATTAGTTAAGGCTCCCTAGAGGCTAGTAAGAATTGACATCCATCTCGAGTGAAAAAAAAGAAAACGAACCAACCCAACCGATAATGCAGTTAGGGAAACAAGAGACTAAGGGGGAGATGGTGGAAAAAAAGCCGGGGTGCGAATAAATAGAGGGTGGTGCGCTTTCTCGACACACACTCGTTTGCGTCAATAAACTATGAAGTTTGCCCCGGCACCACATCCGGCCGAGTGCAAATTCACATACACACACATTCCACTCTCGCATCTTGGATCAACGACCATTTTATTTATTTATTTCCCGCGGTGCAAAAGAAGCGGGGAGGAGTGGAATGGAGCACGGAGTGCAAAGGCGCGGCAAGTTGAGAGCGCGGGAGCAGGCCGGGCTCACGCCGCGCGGCTCAAAACCAACACCACCGCACCCGGTAAGACCAACAAACACCCTACAGGACCGCACTGCAAATCAAATGAAGGAATATACAAAGACAATACTCCCTAGTAATCTACACTTCATTTTAACAACCTGTACCAGTTCCGACGCAGCATACATGTCGTTTTAAATGGGGGTCTACAGGTCGTATTCCAGATATCTACAGATGGTTCCGTGGATTAAGACGTGTATGTTGCCGAAACCGGTAGAGGTAGTTAAAATAAAGTGCGGAATATGAAGAATTACCTTTGCTAGTAGATATGTCTCAATTCCACCGAAAGAATTCGCAGACTCACTTTTAACTCCAATTATGCAATTGTAAAATACTTAAATACGAACCGTCCCTTCAACTTTGGTAGCATACCGATAGTGTAGTACATGCTCGTGAAATTGGAAAGCATTAGCGATTTTTGCTAATGCATCGATAGTCTTAGTTACATTAACTTTAATTGGGTCTAGTGTAATGCATGTTGATGGCAACTTACACCCTGCCACACACCTTTGAGGGGCCTTGCAGGGGAATGCGTAAATGCAGACATAAATTAGAAGAAGGTTCTAACGTTAAATGAACTAAATACACACTTTCTTTATTTTCCTTTCAATTAGAGATAAGCGTGTCCTCTATCGGATAGCGTCCACAAAATCATACATTTAGAAACTATTTTTTTTCGACATACGATATTAAATCGGAGACTGAAAGGTACAGTATGATTCACATTTAACACAATTTTATTTTAGCGTTTTTCAACTTTGCGAATCGTTGGTAAATAACTTAATTGGGAGTTAATTGATGGAAATGTAGATCTATGTGGGGAGTTTCCGTGTTGGTATGTGATGAGTGGTAAGTGACGAGAAGTACTATTGTGAGCGAATTTCAGAAAATTCAGAATTAAACGTGGTTAAGGTTCCAAAAATAACAAAAACTATAAAAAAAAACTTCTTTGAGCTCAACGTTGACCACATTTGAGCATAGACACAAACCTCTCGCACAAAACCTCTCTCCCACAAACCTCTCGTTACGCGCCAAAAATTGTAGTAGTTTTCTTCCACCTAGTACAAATATCACTTAGAGGAGATTTAAAATTAACCTGTTAAGAATAAATTATTACAATTCTTCGAGTCCAAGGAAAGCAGTGAGTTTCCCCGTCAAATAAGTGTCAAGTCTAATACATAAAAACATGCGCATAAATATGGTCTACCTTAAGGTTCAATTATATACACGTTCCTCATTCTGGAACACATTTAAAGCAATTAAATCTATTCTTATTCTTACATAAATAAGCCTACATCAAAGCATAAAGAGACATTGCGTGCTAACCAAGATCGCTTCATGCATAAATTCTAGCTATCTTCTACCCCCCTCCAGGGAAGAAACGAACCGGTAGGAGGACCGCACTGTGGACTGAATATCGCTCCCCCCTCGGGAAACCAGCACCCCTAGAGATCCGATACCGGCAGCGAGAACATCGACAAGCACACATTATTCGCGCTGGTGTGGAAGAAGAATGGTCGTTAACGGTGATGGCACAGGCGAGCGATTCCGTAAGGAAGGAGGAGGAGGGGAAAAAGAATGGGGAAGGACGGGATAGGGGGAAACGCCGAATCGTTCCTGGGGTGCATTCTCAGGGGTTTGTCTCCTTCCCCCTTACCACTACCACGAGAGGAAAAGGGAACTGAGGAAGGTTTAATCTGGACGCATTCCAAATTCTATCGATTCACAGGAGGGAGTATGGGCGGAGGCGTGAGGGGAGGGAGATAGGGGAATTGTGGGGAAGGAATAGGGTTAAGGAGTGAGGATTCCCCCGAGGGTCCACCCCCAAAAACCCCTTCTCTCCGCATCCCACTCACCCCTTCACATATCCCTCCCCTAAGGCTTGTTCCAACGCTTCCTGTTTTCCATTCCATCGCTGTATGAAACTCTCCCCTATTGGACGGAAAACTCACTCTTGTACCCTTTCCTCCCTCCTTATTTCTCCCGCAGCAAACCCTTTCTCTGGCTCCCTTTTTTTTTTATTCATGCCTCCTCGTTCCCACCCGCACATCCCCGTCCAACTTGCCTCTCTTCCACTCGCAATGTTCTCCGAACAACGGTAATATTTTTCAGCCGAGTAGAACGAACATCCTTCCGTAATCTACCACTTGAGTGTCGTCCACATCGGATCACATGCCGTCGCTTGCTCTGAAATGCCATCAAGCTGAGCACTCGTGTATTTTGGGCATCACGCACTCCCGACATCCAGCCCAAGCGATGAATACTTGAAATCTGATGGGCTATCGAAATCTCACCTTACTTTCTACATAGATGTGAATTTTCACTTCGGATCCAGTACTAGTATTGCGACGACCCTTCATACTCTTGCTAAATAAAAAAATGTGTTCTTTGTGTACAATTGTCTTTAGACTTACTTTCTGTAAAGCATATTCCATTATGCACCGTTTCCACGATAAGCTTGAAACCGTTATTTATAGAAACCATTTTGCTACTACGTCTGGAATTGATATTATATAAAATTAAAATTACTTTAGCCAATATTATTTATCCAATATTTTATTTTAATACAGCCAATATTTTAGCCGCTTTTATTGTAACACCAGTTTGAAATAAATTATTCTTATTCTAATTATTTCTTTTATTATTATAAGTTTTAAACGCTGAACATCGTTAGCGCATGCTCATCTGGACAATATTTTTCAAATTACCATTTCAGTAGAAATTAGATATGGATTTGCAACTTGAGTGGACTGATAAAGAGACGCAATTAATGAGCGCATCACTTCAATTCAGAACTCTCATTAACCGGAGAGCTTCGAGGGAATCAAAGCATCTGCCAACGATGCCACGTCCGATGTGTCAATTAGTTTTCTAGCTTATCGAGGTAATCACTGAGTCGATACTCATCGAGGTAAGGACAAGTATCATGCACCGACATTACTAGGCAATAATTATCAACAATTACAATTTGACGACTAAAAAAATTCACAATCTGAGGTTTCAGGTATGATGGAGTGGAAACATAACATAACTGCAATTAATGAAATTGAATAACTACCACAGTGATAACATTTATTACACGACCGGTTTCGCTTTTTACAGCATTTTTAGGTCTACCTGAAGATCAGAGGTCTACCAGAAGATGCTCTAAAAAGCGAAACCGGTCGTGTAATAAATGTTATCACTGTGGAAATTGCTCAATTTCATTAATTGAAGTTTAAAAAATTAATATAAAAAGTAATAGAATGGTTTTATAACCATTACTTTGTGGAACAAAGTAATGGTTATAAAACCAATACCTTAGTGCTCATCCGCTACACGTAATTTATTTCCGACCATATTTTCTGAAGTAGATTGCCAGTTTACCTTGTAAAGGGCAATCAGGGTTGAAAGATTATATTAGATAGTTAAAAGTGTGAATTACAAAGTGCATCGAAAGTTAAGATATTAGTAATAATAAACCAATAGCTTAGTGTTTATCCACGCTATAATTGGTTTCCAACCATGGTTTCTGAAACTGATTAGGAAAATGGCCACATGTTCCGAAAACCATTAATGGAAATAGATAACAGCGCACAAAGTACTAAGTTCCCGAGGAGAGAAAATAGCACTAATTATTGGGATTTAAGTGGAATAAACGTAGTTGGTGCTCATTTTCCACCTTCATGTACCGAACCCATATTGTTAGATCCGAAACCGTTGGTTTCATATAAAGATATTTTAGCTTATCATTACACTAGAGGAAAAGCCTGCTGAAACAGGCTAAAATATTGGCGAAATAGCCAAAGAGTAATTAATAAAGAATTAATGAAATATAATGTGCCGTTTTTTATTTTAATGCAAACAATATAAAATACCAATTTTTAAATTATTTATTTTCTTGAAAAATTATACGTTAATTTTCAAACATGTATACACCCGTGCGATGTGTCGATTAGTGGAGAACGTAAACAGGAGCCCGCCTGCCACCTATTGGCGCAAATCTGAATCATTATGCCTAGCAGCTGAACCAATTGTACGTACGTCTAGCCTTTTATATAGTATATTTTCATATCTTAAGTTACGATATGAAAAAGCCTCTGCGTGATGTCAATCCACCTTCAATTCGCACAGCAATCTAGTAGCGACAGCAGATTTTGAAACGTTTGCCGGCGCAAAAGGGTTCCGCTGCGTTACACGCTCCTGGCTCCCACCAATGCTCCTCTCTCAGGCTCTTGCGTCGCGGAATATGGAATGTGAACCCAATCAATGATCCAATCAATCTCCTCTCCCCCCCAGCCATTTTACTCACTCCATACATTAAAGTCATCCTGACACCATCATTTTCCCCCAAACCCTTCCACTTTCATCTTGTCCCTTCCCCTAACTGCGTCATTCACTCTCACTCCCTACGCACTTCCTCCTGAACCCCCTCAAAACCTAACCCCCCTAACCATCGAACCCTGCAAGGCAAGCACACACTTTTCCCACGCAACGCTCCTCCCGCTTCGCTCACAAACGCACACGCCAGCTCGCAGGAACACCCACCAGCAGGAAGCGCCCTCTCCTCGGCGAAACCCTCCTCAGTCTTCTGTCTCCCCTCCATCGCATCTCTCCACGCCGAACGTACGTACGCCTAACCCACCATCCCCCGTCCCGACCGGAATTGGGATTCCGAAGGCTCACCCGCACGTTTATTTATTCTTTTCAACTATAGGGCGTTCCACATTCAGTCGACGGTGCGGGCCTTATAGAGAACAGTGTTGCCACAGCTGTTATTTCGGAGAACAGTGTTGCCGCACGTACGGTCACCTTCTAGACCACTTTGGTAACTATGTCCAGCACCGCGCTACACAAGTGGCTGGAGTCGTAATCGTGGGTCATTGAGTGCACATTTTAATAATATTTTAAGTAAGTCGGAAAAAAATTCTTGGACCACATATCACTTAAGTGCATCCGTTTATGTGTTGGAACCCACCATACAGGTAGTAACGGAAATGATACAATGGTTATATGTTTAACTTTTTTCTTCAATATGGCATGTTGTAACTAGAGTTTTCGGTATTCGAAATTTAGACGAAAGTACATTAGATTATGCTGTTTTCGAATATTAGGCTCGGCGTGACACCTTGATATTTGCTAGAAACAGTTGTAATAATAAGAAATGTATTATTTCACGTTTATATGAAAATCTATAATCGAGTTATAACGAAATATATGTCATGCATCATAAGGCTACGTGTTAAATTAGCATATCCAATTGACAAAAATCCAAATCGGTATAGTTAAAAGTATTCTCTTTTTATCTATAGATATCACTGATGAGAACCGTATGCAAGGTCTCTCTCAAATATGTACATAAACAAAAATCGCTCCAACTCCCTTAAGTAAGTTAATTTAGGAAATAATATTTGCACATTGAAACACTCCTACATTTGCTGTTAGTATACTCCTTAGCGCTAAATTAATTTTCCCGCTGCTATTGGCAACGTCGCAACTCAGGCCTGATGGAGAATTACACAGGAAACGAATCTACATAAGAGCCCATACTGTTCACTAAATGAGGAATGCCCTTTAGTGAAAGACACACTTTCTGACTTCTGTACAGGGTAGCCCGTTTTTCTTATCGGAAAACAACAGCTCGCAATGTATGATGTGTTGATTTGCTTTTTAAACATAGCAACGGAATTTCCAAGGCCCACCATTAGCAGTCTTCAATCCCAAGATTTGTTTTCTGCTCCTATCCACACCTTTCCAGCTAACTGCTTCATTTCTTCCAAATTATCTTTTAAGATATCCCTCAAGATTTGATTCACGTACACTATCCTTGGTCTTCCTCGATAATTCTCCCATTATTGTCTATAGGAAGCTGTATCGTCTCAGAATGTATCCAATTATTCTTGCTCCTCTATTTCGCTGAGTTTTAATAACACGTCTTTCCTTCCGAATGACGTCAAACTACCTCTAACTCTAGCCTCAAAATCATCATGTGCAGTCATTAATACGAATATTGGTCTAGCTGCAAGCTTTCCTCTCCATACTCTTCCCATCAAGCCATGTTATTTTCTTTTATTTATAACTTTTAGGCCTCATTATTTGACTCAATTATTTCATCGTAGGCACATGTCAGCAATCTTTCCCATGTTTTTCCTTTCATTAATGCTTCCAAGAGGCTGTAAAGTGTCATAATGTTTCCTTGAATTTGGATTTTCTACTTCGCAGAGTATACATTATCATTCCTCCATAGATTTCTTTGGAACTTATTCATTAGATATTCTCTCCATCCATTTTATCTCCATCAATCTTCCATATTTCTATTGCCTCACATATTCTCTTTTTCCTACAGTTATCATCCACGCTCCACAGTCATAGGAAAGCACGTATGCTCAATTATATTTATACGTCTACAAGAATACCACACCAATATTTTTCATCGCAGTTATATCTAGCTATCGGCATGACATGTTCCCTGCATTATATTTAGCAGGTTTACTGAGAACACAAAGAATCTCTGAGTTAAATTTAATTATTTCCTCAAAATGTCAAGCATCTCAGATACGTTCTGTAAAATTATTCACTTTCGTTTCCCCACTCCGTACGTTCGATCGTGTGATCTTCCAATCCATCCCCTCTTCCATAACAGCTTTAAGATGTATGAGGTGCCTTCCAGGGACTACCTGATCGAATTGCTTCTTTGTCTTCGTCTTATTTTAAACACTGTTCTCCCGTCCCATAGCCTTAGAAGGATTTATGCACTGGCAATCGATTCAGTCTATTTGTGTGCCTCCATCAATCTTCTGTAATCACATTTACATAACTTTCAATATTTTCTCTCCTACTTATTTTAGTGTTCATGTCTCACCGTCAAAGTTAGGGACGCTGAAAATTTACGTTTTCATGCAGTGTAACTCCCCTCCAAGAATGCTTTGTTGTGGAAGACCGTATTTGTCCAGGATATTACGATGATATTGTAAAGCTAGATTCTATGGCTGGCGATCTAGCTCTATCAATAATAATAATAATACTTAGTTCCTCGAGTTCTTCACACCGTGGGAGTCGGTGAACATCTTGGTTACGTTCTCTTTATTCTCAAACAAGCAAGAAAATCACGCAGATTGCAGAAAGTTGTTAACATTTAACTTTTCATCTACTGATGTATTTCCCTTATCTATTATCTTTCCTTCCATTTTAAAAAGAAATATATACAATCATAAGCAAAAACAATAGACCCTACTCGAGCATACCTTGTGCTTATGCTTATGTGTGTTTGTGCTTCTGGCAACGCCACAACTAACCCAGTTTTCAAGAAATAAAAGGCTTTCCAGCGAACAAATCCCAAGAAAGTTTTGACAAACTCATTTCATTAAACTGATATTTTCTTGAGGCGAAATGCATCCTTTTGAACTCTTTGCGTTAAATTGAAGAAGGTATGTTATTTTAGTAACGTGATATTTAGATGTCAGATATAATCAATTATTGTAGCGATTTGTAGGACAAAAAAGTTGCTAATGGGAATTGGAACATCTTTTATATCAGTATCTTGATTTTATATCATTAATCATAAAAAATCATTCCCAGGATCTTTACTGAGAATTTCAACCCTCCACCAAGTAACCCCAAATATTGAATCCCAAACCCATGTGTAAACAACGTTTTTCTCGGAATAATTTTAAAATTGATGTATTCCACCGAGATTCTCGCAATCCCTTTCGCCTCCCATTCAAATTTTTTTAAAAATGGGAGCGTGTATTCAATACGGCAGGGGAATCACTATATATATGATGAAAAATAATAAAACGTTTCAATGGAGACGCTTTCATGAATAATTTTGATAAGTATGCGCATCCTATTTCTGTACGCGAGATTTCCTCGGGCTTTTCGTACCATTCTTCACCACAACAAAACCTTATAAATTAAACTAAAAATTCCTCCATAAAGCTTTCCAATAACCTACCACACGAAAAACGCACAAATTACCATCCTAAAAATGCTGTCTCTACGCATATTGTAGAGCTGATTTCGGAAAAAGCCAACAGAACGTCAAAAATAAGTTTTCTTCGTTCGAGGTCACTAAACAACGCATATGGAATTGTGCCTGACATCAATGATTTACTTTACCACTAGAATATTTCGTGTAAAATCAAAGAAATGGGAGGACTCGGTAGGCTTCAATGCCGCGGATCATCTGCCTTAATCGCAATGAGATGTGTCACTAGCACAAGCGTTGATACACTTGCCAAGGAATCTCAAAAAACCTCCATCTATTATGATGTACAGTCAACCACATCTCTGCATCGGTTTAGTTTGAGGAAAAGGCAAAGGTCAACCCCCAAGCAAATAATGTTCGTATTAACTCTATAGGTACTGCCCAACGGAACGACATATCACCGCTCTCCCCTCCAGAAAAAAAAACAGGATCCAATTCCCTGAATCGTAATTCCCTTTCACGGGCTTGTGCCTGTCCCTCCTCTAAATTAAGGCGCCCGTTAATTCTACGCTGTCGCTAAGGAAGCGAGAGCAGTTGTTCAGGTGATGCTACAGTTTTCGCTTCTAAGAATCTAACGGCTGGCCAGCGGCAGCGCGAATGTATCCTCTTAAAATTAATCAATGATTCGCATCCGGTAAAATCCCACGGAACTCTACGCTAAAACATTACCGGCAGATTAACCTCCAGTTCCAATTTAACCTTTGAAGTGTTCAACAATTGAATAATGATGAATCCTCATTCTGATTTACTCGACTATGCAGCGAATGTTTACACAAACCTCCAAATGTGATCAACAAATAAACGTAGTTGATTACTTAAATATGATATACTCTATCACATGAGATAAAACAGAGGGGATTTTACACTTAAGTATGACATTGTATGTATTTACGCTAATATCATTAGTATTTTGGGGTGTAATACAAATTAAAATCAAATCACGAGGACTGTATTGTAATACCCTGACTGCCATTTTGCCAAAATATTAACGTTGGCTGAACAGCAGCGGCAGGGGAAATCACGCCAAAAATTTATAAGTGAAATGATATTCCCAAATCTTCAAAATCAATTTTTTTTACAGCTATCCTTGAGGTTTTTGATTTTTCTGAGTAGTTGTATTCACACCAAGGCCCTTACATCATTCATAAAATAAGTTTGTCCATAAGCATTCCGAGTTTTGCAAAGCAATCGAGGCACCTCTTCGTTCAAATCCCCTCAAGATGATTCGAGTGAACGTGGGCGTACAGACGCCATTCATGCCTTCCCCGAATCAACTTCGCTTCCGCCTCAATTCTTACGAATAACTATCTATAATAATTACGAATTCCCTGAAATATTTCGAGGATATAAGGAAAACTATATCTTCATATTTTATTCCCGCTTTTACGATAAGGAAATCATTGGCGAACGTTACATGGAAACCTAGTAATCAGTGGGCTTTGGTACTTCATTTCCAATCGTTACGAAATATCGATACATTTTCGTTCGAGTCTGGAGCGTTTCCAAAAAGGTCTCCCTCGCACATAAATTTCCGGTCCCATAAGGAACTGAGAAGATAACAGAGGAGGATCCATCGCGAAGAGAGAAATCCTCCCCGGACAACCTTTAAAACTCCCGGATTCTTCAGCGAGTAGGCAGACCTATCGGAGACGCATTCATTGCTTCCTCAAACGAGGACAAAATCCAACGGAATCGGAAAATCTTTCGTGTGGCGCCAGGCGCAGAATCCGCCCCCAATGCAGTTATCACACACATCGCCCTGAGAGGCTGGGCTGGAGAAACAAGGACGGCTACGCGCGGACGTCCCAAAGATCCTTCGGCTCCATGCTATATCAGATTTTGGCGTTTAAACAACTGGGGCACCTACAGAAGAGTGATGGATATTTTTTGGGGAGTGGTAGAAGGCAGGAAAGGGTTGGAGGAGTGGAAGAATAACATGCCGATGAAATGCATCTCCGCAGATACATCGAAGCGGAGAGAACTTCCCGAATAGTTTTTTTTTCTCCCTCACACTCACTCCGTATTTTTTCGTCCGATCTCTCCCGATTGGACTCGGTATTTCACGTCAGTGCACAGCACTTGTCTAGGGAAAGATAAATGCCAACTACGTTTCCTCTTTCGCATGCATCTGCAACTCAATTTCTTCCGACTGAAAAGTCGATAAAATTATTTTTTAAACAAAATTATCTTCCCCTGGAGTATTGGGAAAAAATGCGTCCACAGTTTTCCCTGCATTCATTTTCATGCACGGCGTTGGTGTGGGTAAATATTTGACTCCCTCATCTCGTTTCTTTCGCAAACATCGCCTAATTTCACAATTATCCCGTCCCGCAAGGAAAAAAACATGGCGATGCATGTCGTATCTATGTGCACGCTCTCACTTCTCATCCGCTTTAAGTAGATGAACATTAGTGGAATTGTTAAGTTTAAGCTGATGCAGAACTTAAAGAGCAATTGAGAAAGCACACGATGCTAAAATTCGCGGTGCGTTTGATACATCCTCATACGCTCATCAGGAAAATCAAATTCATCCCGGTATTCAAGTATGTGTCATTAGCTGTTCAAAAGTATATGGGACGGCAGAAGCAAGAACTTAGAAGTTAAATTGTTCTGGAATATATTTTTATACATCAAAGGAATTACCCATATCAGCACACAATATGAAATTTTTGAATTATTATAGAAATATGACGATAAAAGGAAGTGGATATGACACTGTGATATTTTAAGATATAAATCTCCAGTTTTAAAATATAAAAGTGATCAACTGTTCAAGTATAAATGATTCATGTTCATCGTAAAAGGCATTCAAGAAATAGCAGAAAATAGGAAATCCCAAAGGTCAATATTTTTTATTCCACAAGAAATCCCTGATTTAACCCTGATCCCTAATATTAACTTACAAACTTGTGCTTAGATTTGACCAAGTTTTTGAGAATTTTCAGGCCCATTTTAATATTCTAGTTGAATAATGCATACATGAGATAAGCAAAGTTAACACGTTCTCCCAATGATGACGCTCACATCAACTAACCGACGGTTGGTTGTAATGTACACAAAACCCGGACTAACAGCTAGCAACAAGTTAACGATAAGGCTTCGTAATATTTGGTTAATGTTAACAAAGTGTTATAAAACCGCGCTTAAACAAAAATATATGCATCTAGTATACGGCACGGTCGCTACCACATTGTTGCTTTAAAGTGGGTTTACACTGGCAAGTTTATTGCGCAAGATACTATCAGAATGCGACTTTAGGCATAACCTGCAGCTGTACACTGCTCTGCAACTTCACTTGTAGAACTTTTAAAAGTTTCGGCAAGTCGCTAGCAGAATCGTATAGTTGCCAGTGTAAACGGCAACCAAAGGCTCTGCACAAATCTGTGAACAAGTTTTCGGTGGGGTAAACTCTCCCGCAAGCTCTTGCAGAAGTAACTTGCGACAGTAACTAGCCAGTGTAAACCCAATTTTAGATTAAAAAGAGGTACATTTTGATTTTAGCCTCAAATCTAACAAGAATACACCCTCATTGGAGATATTTCAATTTCACAAAGGAAGCTCCAGCCCACGGAGCTCCTAACCACGAGCTTCAGAACAGAAGGAAGTACACTCACATACGTTACTACGCTTAGTCCTTTTCCGCCTCTCTGGGTGACTGGAATTCTCACAGGATAAACAGGCTGCCTACCCCGTTGTTTATTTCCATAATGAGATCAAGCGGCTCACGGACTAGCCGAGGCAGATCCAACGTAGGTTTCCCACAAAAAGATTACGAGCCAGCATAATGCATCGCACCTTGTTGCACGGACAACATTGTTCTCATGAGGTAATCTTAAAAAAAAAAATTACCCAGAAAAAATATAGATCACGCCTGGGATTGATGGTTTGTGTGAGTAAACGGCATGACGACGTATAAGAGCTCCCGATATAGTATTTTGTGGCTATGAAGTCTTAAGCTGGCTAGCCATTTTAGGGAACACATTAGAACATATCGGAGGATCAGCATTTTCATCAAATCATTAAAACAGACTTCGCACTCTGTCCACTCTGTTTAATTAAATCACGACGCCTGTTTCAAGGCCTGAAGGCCTGTTGACACGATGCATGCACCCGCGCGGGTACATGCGTGAACACTTTCACGAACACGTTCACCGAATTAGAACGGGATATTTTCTGGACGTGTGTCCTAGCATTCGCGCAAGTTGTTGTGGTTACACGATGCATTTTTGAAGGGACATATGTATTCACGAATGAAACCGGGCGAGTTAACATACACAGTGTAAATATACCTTTAGAGTCATCTTCAGGTCTAGGCATGGCAATGCTTGTTGCAGGTTTGCTACATACCAGAGCTTATGAAATATCAGGACTTTACCTGGTTTTCCAGGCCAAAATTTTAATTTTCCAGGTGAAAATTCCATTATTTTGAGTGTGTTTTAAAGAAGGCGCAAGATTAGGGGCACAACGCATTAACTCGTGCAGTTTGAGGGAATAAAGTTTCCCGACAAACTACGCACCAGAACCATCGCTCAGGGGAGAAATCCGCTTCCCATCTGATGGGGCAACTATTTACTTAAACTTACATTTATTTAAATATTTCTTCAGCGTATATATTTAATGAAATATTGTACCAAACTTAAAATTCTAATTCCTTGTAGATAATGTGAATCAATGATAGAGCCGTAATGAAGCAAAAATAAATCTTTAAACGACACTTTGGCAAATGAGTAAGCAACATCTATTATTTAACCAATACGTATCTTCTTCTGAAAAAATATAAATAATTTGCAAGTAAAAAAAGGACGAGAAAGCTTAACATTTGAAAATTATTTTATTGAATTCTATACATATAAATTTAACATTAAACCATTCGTAATAATAGCGACATAAAACATAATTTAACATAAAACCATTCGCAATGTGTGCGTGTACTTAAAAATAGCAACAAAGCAACTAAGTTATAGGTATTCTAACCTCAAGGTGAATTATGACACCACGGCTCAATTACTCCCCCTGATCACGTAGGTACACATCGACCGCAAGGATTCACCGCACCTCAGCAAAATCCTGTTGTCTTTTATCGGAGTCCGCTTCTATTTTATTCCTTCTCTCTCTCTCTCATACACTTCAAAGCAAGCAACCCTTCTTTCTTTTGCATGTGGTTAATTATCTATTCTGAATCCCGATAATTTTTATGGAGGATGGCCAGGAAATGAATTTTTTCTTTTTTTATCGCCGGGGTCTTCTTCACTTTTGCATATTCTGCTCGAGGTGAGCGCCGTAAGTAGGACAGCAGCTTGAGAGGGTGGAGGGAATAATAGGAAAGAGACAGGGTCACAGGGGTGTTGTGAAGGGTGGCGTCGATGGGGAGTCAGGGTTGGTGGCAGTTATGCACGGGGTGGAACAGTGTGGAGGGAAGTAAGGGTTAATGGGAAGGAGCTTAGTGGCTAGAGCCTCGGGGGTGGAGAAAAATCCCTGCAGAAAGAAAGTATTTGGTATTATATCGATCGAAGAGTCTCCTGATGAATGCGAGGATGGCCTGGAATTGTGATGAGGGAAGAATAGGTATTCCGAAGACTCCATGGAGATCAATTGAACGTTGTCAGGCGTGACTTTGTGAAACCACGACAAGAGTAAAAACACACTTGTTACTTAGTTTATTCCTCGCAATTTAACAAAAACGGTACACTTGGTTTCGCCAGATATGGCATCATCTCAAGAGATACACTGATGCTATGAGTATCATGCGGAAAGATGATGAGACGTCCTTGCATTTATTTTAAATCAGTACGTATTTACATTGTACATACTCAGACTCTATTATTATGAAATTACCTTTGAAAATATAATGTAAAATTATTTAAATAGTTCATTACTATTGATAAGAATGTATTGAGTAGAATATAACATTAATTTCTGTCTAAACAATACCTAAGTACCAGAATATCTACAGGGGCATTAATTTACCCCATCTATAAACGAGGAGATTACTACCCCAAGAGATATTAGCGTAAGTTTGGATTGTAGGCTTTCACAGAGATGCAAGTCCTATGAAATAACTTTTGGGTTCTGCTGCGTCTTTGTTTGCTGAACTCAATCTTTCGCTGTCTGCAATGGTATGAGTGGTAGCGAAGGCGCGAGATCAACAAAAAAAGACGTAGTAAAACGCGAAAGCTATTTCGGACTGTATAAATGTATTTTATGATGCCACAGTTGGTGAAACCGGTTATATATTTTTTAACTGAATTGTGTGGAATCAGCAAAGAAACAAGTGTTTCTACTCCATTAATTTTCATGGCGATGTTAGGTTCTACTAAGTACTGGATTGTGATCCTGATGGCACGGGTTTGAATCCCGGCGGTGGAGAATTTTAATCAGTTGATTAATATCCCTGATTGGTTGCTGACCGGGAGAACTCCAGACACAATACTCCGTCTGTCGCATTGGATGTTTATCTGTGGACGACTAAATGCCTTTAATTAAGGGTAAACTAATGCCCACGCCAGGATTCTCTCCTCCCTTCATCCATTCTCCGAATAGCTCCAGCCTAACTGACCCGGCCAAGTGTCCTCAATGGCTCAAATGACCCCAGTAGTCTGTCTCCTCCCCCGATAACCAACCATCGAGTCAAACCGATTCTTCTACATCATGAATATACATCATACGGATCCAAATCTTCGGCTCCACTGTACGGGCAGCAGTGTTGCCTAGCTTTCCGCAAAAAGATATGTCGCGCTGTCATCGGCATGGTTCCCCTTCTGCGTGTCAAAAATGGCCGGCTCAATTGGGAGGCCAATTCCATGCCCTTTATTTCCAGTATTTCCATTTGAATCACGGCCTTTTCTTATTAGAACCATCTGCTCTAGAGTGGCGGCGCTACAATCTGCTTGATCCTGATTTTTCGGTGCATGCTGAATGTTTGGCGACACCCACTGGGGGCAAGTTTAGGATCCATATGTATGTATATTCATGTTCTACACTTAAGCTTAAGAATGAACCAACATTTCCTCGGATCGTTTTGAAAGCCTTTGAGAACGTCGATGAAAGTGTGGGCCAAGTGTCACGGGGTTTCAACTCCCTTCTCCACACCCCCACCCACCACCGCCAATAGCCCTCCTTCCCGCCTAAGTCCTGATCCTTTCCCCTCTTTCTCTGTCATCCGCTCACAGTCCATGGCCTCGGGCCCCTTCGTTTATCAGTCAAGGGTCTCTACTCTTGAAGGGGAAGGAAGAAAAAGGAAGATTAAGATCGGCGTAACGAAAACATGGGTGTGGGATGCTCTGCAGGGGAATGTATCCCTGACGAGTCCCTTCTGATATTATCCTGTCCCCATCACCCTCCCCTAACTCACCTCCTCTCCCCGATTCCCTTAACCATTATATACTTTTCCAGATCATTACACTACTACACCTTCTTTCAATCTTTATATTCACAGCCATTTTTGATTTATCATTAAATATTTACAATTGATTGTGTGACGCAGAAACCTGGACTCGAAAAAAAGAAGACGAGAATAGGCTGCAGGCGTTTGAGATGTTTGTGAGAAGCGGAAGCCTGTGGAGGAGATCAGGAGGAGGGATACTGCAGACCCTGACATGTGAGCGGATATTGGGTAGTAAGCGGGGAAGGGGTGGAAAGGGAATAGGGAGGTGAGACGAATGCTGAGGTGAAGAAAGAAATCGTGTGAGGAGATAGGGACATTCGCCTGAAAAAGATTAGCATAAGTATCCCTAATTCCATCCAAACACACTTCGATCGGCAGATCACCTCCAATAACGATCCATTACGCTAATTTGACGCCATTTGAGCGAGGTACTTCCCTAGTCATAATGTTCGAATTTTACTTTTTAATTTCAGCGTCAGTAAGAAGTATGAAGTAAATATTATAACATTAATGGCGCAAAAATATAGTTATATATGACTAAAATTCTCAGTAATTAAATAAATATATCGACTTAGGTCTCTAACTTGACTCATTCTTTCATGTCGTACAGCGAAAAACAGCAGGTATTTTGTGATTCTGTAAAAATTACTGCGGTGAGTAATGGATTAATTTTTATAAACAGTTGAGAAAACATTGTAACTACACAACGTTGGTTTTTTGACGAAATTTAGGTGTTATAAATTCCTAATTTTCTAAATATTCTCCCTCTGGAGCGCACAGCCGTAATCTATCCCATGTAAAACAGATTATATTTTCAGCCAAATCGCTCTAAAAGTAGTTCGGCAAGGGGTTGATATATTTTGATATCATTGGAAAGATGAGAGTTTTTTTCTTTTAAATGGGGCCAATTTCATCAAATTTTAGTTGAAGTAATTTTTCGCTCAAACTACCTTAAATTCTTCCTCCTCCTAATCAAAAGCCCTGAAGATGATGAGCAAGTCGCGCATCCAAACGTCGCGTCGGCAGACATGGTCCAGCCTGTGACCTGAGAGGAATTTGCTCTCAACATTCAACGAGAGAGAATAAGTTCATGTAGAGGGTCTTCGGGCTGTTTATTGGTGAATAGTAAATAAATAATACTCCATATCTTTCTCCATCTCACATCAACTACTCTACTCTGTTTCCCACCGCAAAAACTTGCTCCGCCTCCTCACCGACTCCTTCTCTCCCCGCCCCGCGAAGCTCACAAAGCCCCCCGCAGTCCCCACGTGCCCCCGTTTGCCTCCCCAACACGCTCCCCCTCCGCCCCCGACCGTCGCCACACCGCCAGCACTCCTCCCTCGTTCGTTCAACTCTCGGGCCCTTGCCTAATGAAAATGCATCTCGGCACTGAATTGTTTACCGCCGCGTCATCGCCTATGTGAGGGTCTCCTGGATGCAGACTGACTGTATCGGACTGCAAGATATCTCTCGGAAGGTGGGTGGAAAAAATTGAAATAGACGAATCGTGTACATCTCCACGTTGTTGTTTTCTGCGAACTTTTTGAAGACTTGGAGAATCTCAAGCCGGTGTCACAAGGGACATTCTTCCTGTGTAGCACCCAACGTGCTTACATGGGATCTTCTACACGTGTGATTGCTATAAACCCTACGTTATTTTTCCTCATAGAAAGGTGCGATTTATTTCCTAACCTTATCTTGTAATTTTTTGGGATTTGAAGGCATGTCTTACATGTCTTATGCTTATCACAGTTAAACATAGGCTGTGATGAGCGCTTCAACCGGCATTTTTTAATGTTAACACTCATATGCGACACATCACCTAATGCAGGCGCTCGTAAAGTGAAAACTTGTTATAGTCTACGACTTAAACAGTTGGAATACTTTCAGTTCTCGTTGCAAGAGAGGGTATTTCTCAACGCAGGAGAGGTAAGTAGAGTCTGAGCAGTTCACACCGAGTGGAACTCTGCTCAAATTGCAACACGGAACAGCGCAGGAAAAGAACGCCCCATTTGACCTCCAGCGATGAATTAATCACAACTTAGAAACACACATAGAGAAGTCCCACAGCAAAGCCTCAATATCGTCAGGTGCCACCATTTTATGGATCCAAAATACCACAAGGGAAGTACAAAAGGGTTTGAAAGTTCGTCAGAACATGCACATGAATCGAGTTTATAATTTGATTAATGATGTACCGCACACTGATGTTGAACAGAGGACCCATTTTGTTCTCACTCGGGTAAAATTGAAGCCAACTAAATGCTCTCCTGCAGCACCAAATGCAAAAGCTGTCGCCCATTCGAACGAGGCACCCGTTCCCAAGCGATGGCTGAAGAAAATCCTGGAGGGAATTTAAATGAAAGTGGAGGGGGGGGGTTGAGGCGAGTAAAAAAATGACTTTTTGGCAAGAAAATATCTAGGAACGTACGCGCGGAAACCTTTCTCCGGGACTCCATCCAACTGGTGGCGTAAAAAGGTATTTGTCTCGCATACCAGTCGGCACGCGAAAGAGGCGACAAGGGAAGCCATAGGAAAATAACCGACGGCCCACCAGATATGGAAGCATATGGTGGGAGTCCGTTATCCCGAGGCCAGCGGTAGAGAACGGCTCGCGAACCACTCAACTGCTACCCACAATCCTCTGCTTCGCCCCCGAGAAATAAGACAAAAAACCGGACGCAGAAGCCACGACTCTATAGGTGACCCTCAACCAAGGCACAAATATGATTTTTCGACTCATTCAGGGTAGCTAAAGCGAGATATCACTACATATAAAACTCAATTAATTTGATCTCATAATAAAAAAACATCCCATTTTTCTAACGAAACAAAAATATCATTCACGTAACCCACTACCAACCTTTAGAATTATTTGCCAAAGTATAGAAGTCATTTTCCGTGGAATTAGGTACAGCCACAGTCTAAAGAAACTATTCCAGACTGTCGTACGGCTGTAAACTCCAGAGACGCATTATTTAAAAATAAAAGTAAGTTGTGACGAACTGATCGCGTCATGAATGCATCGGTGAGTAGTTCGTACGTTTTCTTAATTATTTAAAAAAGTAAATTTATAATTCACCGCAGAATTTTACATAAAATTGAAAATTAAGATAACCTCCGCAACCGCCACCGGAATTGGAACTCAGACCCCATGGGATAGGAAGCCACCATACGCCAGTTTCTTTAGTACCCCGATTTCTGCAAGAATCAAAGCTAGGATCCGTATTAGGCTCTTCAACAGCCTTTACTCAACATCTTTACACAGGGTTTAATAGCTGAGGAAACAGTAGAAGCCATCTAAGTTTCAAAATCAAAGAAAAGATTGAGGAAATGTTACGCTGTGTATACGTCATCCACAGGAGGCGTCACCTTGGTGAGCAAATTGTTGCTCCGGAGCTACGAGCGAGGAGGAAGCATGACCCTCCCACCGCCCCCCCCCCAACCTCCTACTCGGCCAACCTACACAAACCTCTGCCCCCAATGCCGTATTTGCTAATTACTGGAACTGCCTCCACGCCCCCCCCCCCAAGGCATTAAAATTACAACTCTTCGGGCCAACCCTCCTCTGTATAATTGCCCCGGTGTCCCACGTCCTCCCAGGGTCTCCACCCCCCCCTAGCTCCCACTCCAACCCCCCCCCCCAGAACGCCTTCTCTTTCTCCTGTCTCGTTGGTCCACACTCCCCTCCCAGTCCCCAACATGCTGGCTCCTCTAAGGCTGGGTCTCTTAAATTGAGGTTCTTCGATCCACCCTGCATCCTCGCCTATACTGGAACAAGCAGGCTTTAGTTTACATTCTAAATGACGGAGCGCTATTCCTCTTGTAAGCCTGCACCAATCGTCATGCAAGGATAAAGCTATCCAGCACAGATGGATGCATATTTAAAGGGATCATGGGAGATATTCATCCGAATCACGACCCGTTCAAAATGTTACGGCGCGTTTGAGTATCTACTCCAAAATCTCTAAATATACCGCTTGGTTCCAAGTGCAGATTAACTCGACGGATTTCAAAGATGGTCGAAGCCGTAAACGGATTCGACAGGTTGTCCGGAACGTAAATCAGAAGCAGATGGGAGAGCTCGCGCAAAATATATGTCGCGTACGGTAAATAAAAAGGATTCGTGAACGTTACCTGTCCCCATGGCAAAAGGGGTAGTACATTTGCCTTGGCGTGACCGACAGTGTTATAAAAGCAGCGCGGCCCGAAAATCATTTTTTTAGTATTATTTTGCTTGACCCCGAAATCGGCTACACCTTTCACTTCGAGTGCGTTCACAAAAAAGCAACTTAAAAACAAACACGCAATACCACTCAATACGCTGTGAAATAACCTCCAAAAATCCTCTTAGTCAAGACTCGAACCGGTGATCGCAGAACTAACAAGCATAAACATTTCCGCAACTCTATCTGTGTGAATGGAATCGGGACCCGGAAACATCGAAGGATCGATACTGCAATTCAATATCGTTTGAACAAACACATTCGTCCTTGAATGGTCAATTGTGCCGACAGCAACATCAATGCATGAAAGCTATTGCGTAGCTGAAGTTGAACTCACATAAAACAATCAATATCCAGTGACACTTTCACTGATCGCGGACATGACGTCATTACAATGAAACATCTTCGAGTTTGATGACGACCATATCTTTTATACAATGCGACATCTTCAGTTTTGACCAGAAGATGTCGCAATGTCATAAAACCACGGTCGTGGTCGAAACCCTTTTCGACATATCATCTCCAGCTATGACGGAGCTGCAACCATGGTCGTGATCAAATTAAATCATTATGGGTAAATCGTTGTTTTACGTTCAACAATCTTTCCAAGCATAAAATATGTAGGTGTCTCCACAAAGTTACAGCCGAGACTACAAATTATGCACCAAATGCTTCGCTAAATAGCCTGCCACCGCCTCCCACCCAAGTTACCCCTTCCATTCCAATCCCAACTTTCTCCCCTCTTCCCCCTCCTCCTCAGCCCTCCCCTCCAGCCGACGCTGACCCCCTACTTTCCCCCACCACGTTCCCTCCCCTCCTTGACCCGCCCCACCCGTTCATAACCCACCCCCACACAAGACCCTGTCTCCGTGTCATCATCATCATCATCTCTTGCCGCTGCAATTTGCTCCGTGATCACGAAACCGCTCTCTCAAAGAAGAAGAAGAGACGTTCACAGACGTACATACATGAGATATACATATATATGTGTAAGGTTCATTCTGTATACATACAGTAGAAAGAAGGAAGATGAGACGGGAGCCTGCAGCAAAGCGAGATGCAGGGATGAGAACGAAGAGTGGGACAGTTAAGTGGGGACCCGTCTTCACTGAGTCTACTTTTCGACATTTTCTTTTTTCGATTTTTTCCCGCTCTCCTTTTATTCGCCACTCATTTTTTTCTCCCCTCGCTCAGACATTGTAGTTTTCATCAGAGCTATTTCAGCGAGCAAGGAAGGAGCGGTTTGGAAAATGCTCGCAAGGCACTTCTCCTTCGCTCGCAAGAGCATCCGACGGACGGCGCCATGAATCCCCGGACTCAGGTCGACCTCCCGAGTTAATTCGTCTTCCTCGTCCGCCTGCCTGCCTTCTTTTGTTCTCCGATGGAGGACGATCGACTGCTCTCCGCCGCCAGGCCCATTTGACGAGGGGTGTGCGACTTTGACCTCCCCCACCAGTCGTTGCTGCACGATGCAAGGGGGAGATTTCGAAGGAGTACTGAGAGATTTCGAAGAGAGGCAAACAGAAGGAATGAGATGCTGACGGAGAGAGTCCTTTCTCTGGATCATCATCTTTTCGAATTTACACTTAAGCGATTAATGCTTCCCTCTTTTACTCGGCCAATTGAGTCATAATGGCATGGAGGAACATCCCTGAAATAAAATTGGCTCCAAGCTATTTTCTAACTAGATAGCTAAAGCTTCTCCAATTGATTTGGGCTTTAAAGCGTCACATCTGCTGTGCATAAATCTTATTGTGCCGCGCAGTAGTTAAGAGAATGGTGGCCATCAGACATCAATAACTCATAAACTACATGTATCATTTTCCTGTAACTATACCATTGCAACAGATTTCTACCTACCCTACATTTTTAATCGTCAGGCGATTTGTGCTGGCGCTGCCAGAGGTGCTACTCTGGGAACGCACGTGAAACGTGTCGACGTGGGTGGAGGACATTGCTCGCCGTGTCATTTCTCTAGACCAGCAGTTCCCAAACTTTATTGATTTGCGTACTCGCTGCGTCACCTAACTCCAGAAATTGTACCCTTTAAATTGGAAAAACTTTCATTATTTCTATTTTTACTGTTAGTCCAGCCTTGAATTTGCCATTATTCAATTCCTTTTTCGCAAATCCCTAAATCATCGAGCGCGTACCCATTAGGATATGCGCAACACGGGAGGAAACCCCCACAGGCAGTTGAGAGAAAACTTCAAGTGATGTTAACATTTTGAAGAGACGGCTTTCCGTCTCACGCACTTATCTCAATCGCAGAGGCGAAGGCATTTTCATATTTCGTGAGCACGCGATCGTAAAGCTACGGAATGAAGTTTGGTCACGCGTTTTTTCATCTCGGAAAATAGCACGTTTGGAAAATTTCTATACTTTCACCGTTTGAAGCGCGTGTTCCCTCTTTGTGAGCCCAAGCCTCCTCGCATATCAAAATGAATGTAAATTATACCAATTGTAACCATTTGAAAAAAAAAGCAAAGGTATATCACTCCCGTAACTTCAAAACTTGCAAGAAAGAGATTAACACAATGACGTCCACATAATTCAGACCTTAGGTTCCTCTCCCGTCAATACAAAACTAAAATATTGGTAGGAATATATTTTGACCATTAGAAGTAGAAATTTATGTTTTACTGATGGCCCATTATTATATTGCATCTCCATCATAAACACTCTGCTACTCTGTAAATTAATACATGTTCCACTTTTTTCTTGCCACCCAGTCATGAAATATGAGTGAAATACCCCAAAACAAATGCAAAAAACATGCCAGAATGATATGAAGGAGAAACATTACAATAAAGGCGGATTCAGGGACACCTAGCGGGTAACAATGACAACAGCACATTGAAACCATATAGTAGGATTTTAAGTAATTCTTATCGTTTTTAACACCCCAGAAGACGCCAGTTGGGGAAACGGTATCTCCGGAAATCTGTAATCAACAATTTTATCGGTATAAAGACTCAAGTTAAAATGTTCTCCTACCGATAAGGCTCACTTCTACCAACCGACAGTCAGATGTAATGTGCGAAACCAGAACTCTCATTTAACATCAAGTTCACGAAAAGACTACGACGTCTTGTCGTTAACGTCAACCAAATATTATAAAACAAGGACTAAGTGACTCTAGTTGAAGTATATAAGAACAAAATCGTTACTTTAAGGAGATATATTTTAAATCGAAACTAGAAGCTATGACGTGGTGGAAGGGCTCCATATTAGCAATGAAAAAAATTTGTGACTTCCACAGTTAATTTAATTTTGAACTACCGGTTCCGGCTGTCCAGCCATCATCAGGTACATCATCAATGTACCTGATGATGGCTTGACAGCCGAAACCGGTAGCTCAAAATTAAATTAACTGTGGAAGTCACAAATGTTTTCCATTGCTAATACCGAGATATATTTTATGTCCAAACCACGGTCGGTATTAACAATAGTGTGCGAAAAATACATAAAAACGATGCACAACTATGGGATTAAAATTCACGATGAAAAATCATTCGAATTGATCGAAATGCGAATTCTATATTGTGAACCGGAGACGAGTATATCTCTTTCACAAAAATCCAAGATATAATTCACCTCGAACTAAGATGGCTAACAAACCTGACCGGCAATTGAAGGATCCGGTCCCAACCTTGGTCAAATGAAATGATTTTTTCAGGGGAAATTTCATCCCTTTGGTGTACACCTTCGCACCCGTGCGCGTGATGCGTAGTCATTTGTCTATTTCCCAGTGATTTGGACACGAAATACAAATTAACTGGGGGAAACTTAACTGTTCCAGGAACGGCCATACTCCTGAGACATTATTTTCTTTCCAGGAAGTTCGGTCGCTTTCACAATTGCGATCGCATGCTCTTTCGATGGAATAGTAGAGGCGTCAAGGAGGTTGATCGGGTTGCTAATAAAAAGGTCGATCCATTAAGCCTCGGTTAGCCCGCGTTAATGGTCCCCGGGTGAGCCCCGTAAGGGTTGCAAGAGAAGGGAAAAGGGAATGTGTCGTCCTCTTTAGTTCGAAAGGGGGAAAGAGGAGGAGGGTTCGGAGATAGTTGGAGAGAGGGTTTCGAGCGGGAGGGGAACAAGGGGACAGGGATCGCACAAAACCCTATTGCGGTTAACGGCCAAAACCTTCACTCGAGCCTGCGAGGACTGCGGTGGACGACTCAAATTTAACGGCCATTCGATTGCAGAGTTAGGGGGAGGGGAGCGTACGAGGAGCAGAGGACAAAAGCAAACAGTTTAACTTGGCACCACCTAACCGAGGAGTAGAGTGGACCAATTGTCCGCGTTGATGAAGAGGGCGGGCGATTCACGCAAATTTTCATAAGGATTCGCTGAAAGGGGCTGAAAAATGAAACGCACGGCTACAATGGCATTAGGCGTGAAACAAGGCTCACGGATTCATCTACATACCACCCTGCGAGTAGTCGTATGCGCGTGGGGCGCAGAATGTTGGGGCAACAGCCATGGCAGGGGGAGGGAGAAGGAAGGGAGAGATGACGAAGGTGAAAGGCATTGTACATTGCCTTGTGATTAGGGACATCGAAACAAATATTTTTTTATTTCGATTTGAAATTTTGGGAACAGGTGCGATTCTAGCCACAGACACACCAGGTCAAAAAAGGACTTCCAAGTACACGTCATCACAACCAAACCTTCAGTGTAAACTAGAGTTAACATAAACAATGTACTGCCTTTAGCTATGCGGTGATGAATATTTTCCCTTGCAGAATGTGTTCTTGACCCCCCACGCCTCCACGCGGCTCTATGTGCAAGAGGAACGATTGGCTTTCACCCTAAAACCCTATAATTTAGCAAAAACCCCTTTATTTTCATAAAAAGTTATTATAGTTATATGAAAAAATAAAGCAAAATAGTCACTAGCAACTGTCGGTTCAGTATTGAGTTCCCGGTGAATACCATTTTACGATACTAAACAAACCGGGAGAAATTCACTAAAATTGGCCCCAAAGTAGCGATTTTTGGCGAACTAAAACTTTATGAGGGGGGAGGGGGATGAGAACCCCCTATATCTTAATTATTTTCGAAAAAAATATTTTTTCTCTATCTTTGGCTAGAATCGTACCTTTTCCCAAAATTTCAAATCTAAATTTTAAACAAATGTTTTTTCGATGCACACTGGCCGCGCTCTGTTTTTTATAATCACTTATGGAGCGCGGAAAGAAATAACTCTTGTACCGATAAGTTCGGCAATCTCTCTTCTTTTGTCGCTTCTCTCACTTCTAAGATTGTAAGGATTGACATTTACGATCATCCACACAACAACGATACCCAAGATCAGCATCGAGTTTTGAAGCTGCGGAAATTGTTTTAGACGGAAAAACGTACCGACCACCGGCCGGAAGTGACATTGCGAGTTGACATTGCAACTACATGATGTAGAATAATAACCTCATAATCTCACAAAAATTTAAAACGTGAAAAATTAAAATTATGTGTCCCACTAACAATCAATACATTTATGAAAATCATCAGAGATATGTATGACGGAATTGACGAAACGACATACGATGATGATGATCATTTCCATCTATTTTGAAAAATAGCAATTTTCTTGCGACTAATCGTAAAGTTCGGAACACAATACGGTTCGGGGGGGAGAGAACTGGTATCAGCAGCAAATGACCGGTTAAATCGCAAACTGCAACTGTACCATGTGTGGGCGATGGAACGAAGATAAAAAAAACATCACGCTAATTCTTTCGTTCGAAGTTTGGTTTATGATCTCTTCATCAATGTACATTTCTTCCCACTACTTTTTCTTAACCCTTGAACTGCACAATTGTCATAGATATTTGAAACTCACTAGGCCCACAAATGTTATCTCACCGTTGCTTTACTACTCGGTAGTCCACTGATGGAAACAGTGGATTGACTCAGGGAAAATAAAGGCTGAAATAGGATTTTTAAATGCCTACACAACCTGCCGTAGAATTGGTTAAGTTTATAACAACAATAAGTAATGGGAGCAGTTTGATACGCCAATCGTCAGCCTTGATGGGTGCAGTTAAACAATTAAAAAAAATGAAATTACATGAGCAGCAGTCTATATAATGGACAGGCGTACATTATTCAATTCCTCCTATGTAAATGAGGCAGAAACTCATGAATAAATACACAATAATTTGCACAAAAGAGTAGGAATTTAATTTTGGTCATATGACGTGTTTTATGAAAACGAAGAAAACCCGAAAGTTTCTTTTGTAGATTACGTAGTGAGAGTAATTAAGAGGTAACCATTTCCCTATTTCATTAAAAATAAAAGGTACTAAAATACTGCAATAAACTAGAACCGCCGCAGTTCCACCTTTTCGTGCGGTAAAAATGTTAACAGATGTCATAACCAACAGGTCGTCCATGATTTTAGCTTGGGTCACCGTATAGGGAGACAGACAGAAAAAAAAGACTTGGGATAATAATAATAATTCCCACGTTTCCCATTAAAACGAGGAAGTCGGAGCGCCAAATGAAGAGGAAAACAAAACAGAAGTGAGTGCGGTTTTCCGCGACACGGCGACTGGATAAGAAACGAAACCGGTGAAAGCATTTGACCCAAGGCCGAGCCACGGGGTTCAAAAGGTCCCGCTTAATTGCTCGGAGCAATTGATGCCGACCTCTGCGCACGCTATGACATGGAGAAACTGGGATGCAGAAAAAATGGCTAAAACATCTACGCTCATTTATCAAGTTACACTAACAAATTAGAACGCTATGAGAATGAATTTCCTTCATTTCTCTAAATTCGTAAAGAGTGATCAAACTTTAAGAACAATTAATAAAGTACGATGCAACAATTTGAGGTAAGGAGACCATAGACAATATCAAAATACCTGGTATTTCTATTTCGGCCCAAAAAACTTTAACTATCAACGCTATTTTGAACATTTCACCCCAAAACCCACGAACTACATGCACAGCCAAAACTGACGCCTTCCAAAGGTTTAAAACGAACACATTAACACCGAATTCAAATACTGTTTCGATAAACGAACAACCCAGTTGGTCTATATATAAATCTAAATGCCCTAAATGCCTAGGGTAAGATCCTTAGTAACATTAAAATTCACTTATTATTGTTCTGAAATTTGCGAATCAAGTGATGAAGGCGATGGAAAAAAAATAAAATTTTAAAAAGTTAAAAATAAATAAGGAAAGAATATTTCATTTAGTGTAACAATTAATTGCCATGACTTTAAAAAACACAAAGTAGATATATTTTTATTTAAATACCTAAAAAGATAAAGGCTTGTGAAAAAAATGAATTCTTAAGCTCAAAATAGAATTGTTTTACTTTAAACCTTTCAACAGTTGTGATAATTTCCCTCACCGTAACATGCAGACGATGGCAACACCAAATTTAAAACAAATGATGTATGACAGAAATTAATAAGAGCACTTCCCGAATTTCTTTGATGCACCACCTGCATAAATGACACTGATTTGATTTCCCCACGGATAGGCATTAAGTTAACCCAAAGGACTCCCCACGCAATCGACGAAACATATTGAGGCAAAAAAATGAAAACACGCCGAATTCGGGAGCAGACTTCCCGAGAATGCACGGGGAGGAAAAACAATTTCCACTCCGAGGTAACAATGCGACGAACACCCGCGTACGAGTAATGACAGCAGCGTACGTGCCACTAATTTCCTCCACGTCCACTCGCGTGAATAAAAAACGACCTTGGGCGATGATATGCAAGATGTGATTCCCGTCAGTGGCTGAATAAATTCATCGCCGCGGAATTGTGGGAAGGATTTGAGGTCGACAACAACGGAATCGTAGTCCGCAGCTGTAAATTAATTAGCGACCTCTTCCCAATCCTCCTCGCTCGACCGATGGGGTTCAACACGCCACTGGATAGTCGACCGTTCCCAATAGGGATCGCATAGCAGGGTGTTGGAGATCACGGAGCACGAAATTCACAAAGAGCACACACACGTAAACAGCCTTTAGTAGATACCGTCCCTTAGATGATAATAATAAAACACGTAAACAAATTGTAATGCACACGAGTGCATACGAGATACTTAAACAATTTACGCGCGTGCGTGATGGAAGAGGAAATTGAACTCGAACAAGATTCACAGCTGAAAACACGCATAATCGAAAACTGAATCCCACTGAAGTCGGAGACTCGATTAACGGAGACTGGCGCGCTGAGATTATCTGTTTTTCCCGAGGCTTATCGGTTCACATGAGTACACAATGGTTTAATAATGACCGAGTGATTGCAATGCCACCTTGGCAAGCTAATATTAAAACCGAACGATTCTTCGGGATAGTTTTGAGAAGATGACGCTGTTTTTGTAAAAATAATCATTTATGTTACCCAAAACAGAATACGAATATCGTAATAATGTGATCTATTGATGCCTTACTTTATTCTGGTAAAGTTTGCGACAATTCTACGAATAATATACATCACATCCCGCTCTCGAAGAAAATTAAAAACTTTCAATTTGCTTTTTGCATTATCACCTAAGAGAAGAATAATATTAGAGCATATTACACGCGTGCTTGTGAAAAACAAGCCGTATTTCTTAATTACGAGATTTAGCGCGTTTAAACTTAAGGCTCTTAATAAGACTTCACAACTCTTTAATGATTACAACGAAGCAGCAAAAGAATAAACGTAATTCAAAGACCGTGAAATGCAAAGAAAAAAGTATTTACCTTCATTCTGAATTCCGAAGAGAAGAGCCATGATCTCAAGTCGAATAATAACCAGATCACAAACAATACAACCAATTCTCCGAGAAGGAAAGCGTTGATGTTTCTGTGACGCAGCAGGAAAAGAAAACTTACGCGTCTTAATTCTCAACACTGCACTGTCCTTTAAGCACTTCCTTCTCGTCCGGCGGCGGTGAGCGCATGAAACGACATCTGAACGAGAACTGCGGAGTTCCGAATGCAAAATTCACTCAACACTCGGTCGCCGCAAGATGCGGGAAGAAGCCTGCGCCTTGGACGTCGTCGACCAAAGTGAACTCTCCATCGGATGAGTTCTCCCGCGACACACGAAGGCGGGCGCTACGGGCGCTCTCATTGGACTATCCGTTCGGCCAATCAATTCCCAGAACCAGCCTGCGGGGCCAGATGAACGGTAGAAACAGATGAACCAGACATAAAAAAAACTGTTTTTATTACTTATCCAGAGACATTTAGGTTCCCGTTTTATCATCTCTGTTTAATCCTTTTCTCAGAATAACACCAAAAAGTAATACGTGTTATCGAAAATGCTCACTCAAACTAACCGATCAACTGATGTACATACTTTAAGCCCCGGTTTTACAATATCTGGTGAAAGTTATCCCTAAGATGATGTAGCTTTTTGGCTACCTTGATGCCAACATAGAGTAATCATATTACTACTCTGTGATGCCAACTATGAGATCGGGTTTATTACAATATACAGTTGCTTCGTAACGTGAGCCTCGTGGATGGGAAAAAGGATCAACATCGGTTTTACTTTCTAACCGGAGAAATTGCTAACCAGAGATTATAAAACCGTGCCTGGAAAAACAAAACTCTCAGTTAGCATCGGATTGCATTAAGGTAAACACTACGTCATCTAGCGGTTAAAATTAACGAGAAGTTTCCTATAACCTGGCCTTAATGCAATGTGGAAAGAAAAATTGGCAAGAAGTGGAAACAAAGGCATACACTAATTTATTAACGCTCCCATCAAAATTCGAAATTTATCTCAATTTTTAGTCCTTGTATTAACATTTTTCGTTAGGCGAACCTGATACATGAAAGCAAAAGGGAAAACGATCGATGTTCAGACTGAATTACATTACAACGAGATAATAACAGCTCTCGTGACTGGATACCAGACTGACGTGACGGGAGAGCTTACTCTCGTGCTAAGAAGTTTAAATTAGGGCATTTTTAAGGTACCTAAGCACGAGTTAGTGTTTCAAGTTCACCCAGAAGAATAAAAGGATTCGGAGGAAACAGTATAAAATGGTGGACGGCGCACGGAGAAGGAACTCTAACTTTAACAGTGGAGAATAGTCAATCATATCACAATCATATTTCTCAAGTAGTCCTACGCGCCCCATGTCGTACTCTACCCTTCTACCCTTACACGCTTCCCTCATATTCTACTCTTCAACATCCTTCCTCTCATCTTCTTCAATGTAAAGTATTCTGAAAACATCGTATCGATAATGGTATTCAGGCTATAATAATACTGATTCACCAGCCCACCAACGACACCGGAAGGTAAATATGTGTAGGCATTTATTTGCCATCGTGGTAGACATGAAACTATACAATCAAACATAAAAAACAACAGCAGAAAAATGTAAACACTGCTTCAATGACATAATTAAACAATCCTAGGAACTATAAAGTCTCTTCTTCAGGATCTGTGCATTCGAATCAACAGTCCAACCACGGTGCATTAGCGTGCACCTGTGAAGGACGTGATAGATGGCAGGATGTTGGGTAAGCGGGGAAGGTAAGAAAGAGAATAGGTTTTATGGACGGGATGAAGAAGGGTAGGACGTAAGCTGAGATGACATTAGAAATATTGGTAGGAGGGCATTTTTAAAAGTCTAGAGGATATTTACTAAATTACTTCCATTTAAACCTATTTATGCAAGTACATTAACAAATAATAATCTATGAAAACACCGGTGTCATTGCATCCACTTCTATAATCTTTAGAATAATTCCTCTTCCACACAATTGTGTGAAATTCACAGTGAAAACATCATTCGCCTGGACTGGGATTCGAACCCAGACTCCTCGATTTCGCGCCGAGTGCTCCAACCAGTTAAGCTACCCAGGTGTCCTATCCCACTGTGAATTTCATGGAGGCTAACGCAACGTATTTGTCAAGCATGGAGTCCGGTGCTAGGCATGGAGGCTAACTTAACATATTTGTATAGCGAAAATCCTCTTCTACAGTTTTCTCCGCAAACTATTTCGATACATCGTATCGATAATTGTTATTGGCTTGTGTTCATGCCCGTAACCCCTTACCGTGGATGCAAGCGACGCCGCCGCCGAAGCAAGGCTTGCGCTGTGCCCCGGTTAGAGGAAGAGTCCATTTGCGAGCAACACGTTGACCTTCGGGGGGAGGGACGAGGGCTTCAGGGAGAGAGATTCAACCCCCTACACTGGGGGCGGGAGGGGGGCGGGAGGTAGGAGATGTGTGGACGGCCCCCGGTGGATGCTGCACGAGGCACATGCCCTCGTCCATCTTTCAATGCCCACACATGCCAGCACACCCATCACCTTTTCCGTTCCCTTTCGGTGTAGAGACACATTCAAAAGAGCCTGGGGTTAGTCACAGGAAACTGGCTCTCTTTTAACTATTTCGTCATCACCTTGCATACCATTTTGGATTTCGTTACATTCATGCATGACATCATGCACGTTCTTGAAACTCCTTACTCCTCGGCTGTGTTTATCTCATGGCAATTCTTCGTGATTCGATTTCCGTTATTAATCCCGGCTCGAGTTAGCAAATAAACGCGCTTTTCCCGTCGTGACATTTTTGGAAACGATTCATTGTCAAATAAATTACATGCATACAGTTCCTTCAATCTTTCTTCATAATTTGTTGCTACTGCTGTCAATGGCACATCACCGCATGATATCCAAAGACTATAGCTTGAAAATATCTGTTCAAAAAACCAAGACAGTGGAATTCCTAAGAAAGTTGGAATTCCAAGGAAAGTACCCAATCCGAACTAAAACAATAATTGAAAATAATGTCTTCGATCAGATATCACACTTTAAATATTTGGGATGCAACATCACCAATGGAGAGGCCAAAGACATTTGAAATAAAACGACTAATAAGCAAAGAACATGTAGGACCATATAAGAAGAGAACTATAAGGAAAAACTGCAAAAGAAACTCAAATAAAATTTATTCCGCTACCATGAAGAGGAGAACAATTTCACGATTGGTGGGTTTCGTTTCCTTGGACCAAAAAGAATAACTCCTCAACACGCTCCCTCCCCGACTAAGCTCGCTCTTTTCATGCGTGTCCATAACGGGAGCATCCATTCCACACACACGTACCCCTCCCCGTTCCAATCCCTTCCCCTCGAACGAATGCGCCGATCCTCTACCTCGCATCCCCCGCCTCCCACTCCCTCCCACGCCTCTCCCCTCCCTCCCTCTCGGGGAAAACCCCGAGGGCACCGCGGGTGGACTAGGTCACAGCACCTGCGCGAGGATGCCGGCCGCCCGCCGCGACGCAAGAGAGGAAACCAGGAGCGAATCATCGCTGCTGGCGACCGAACCACGACCCCACCAGGTCAACACTCTTCACTGCACACGCTCCATTAAGGTGGTGGGAGCGATTTTTGTCTATGCACAGGTTTACGTGAAACTTTGCATCCGTGTCCTCACTAGCGATATCTATTGATCAATGTGAAAAATTGCGTCATACCGATTTGGTGTTTTGGCAATTCAATGTCATTTTAACAACTAGCCTTAAGGCTCATGGAATTATTTCTTAATAATTCGATTAAATATGTACAGATTTTCTTTTCAACGCGGAATAATGCATTTCTTATCATTATAATTGTTTTTAATAAATATCAAGGTGTTACGATGAGTCCAATTTTCAAAAACGACCAATTTCAATATAATTTCGTCTATTATTTCATAAATAATAGATATGATGTACTACTTAATGTAGATACAGACGGATATAAAGTTACATCGACTAATATTAATTTCAATTCAATATTTCAAAGTGGTAAACATAATTTTACACTCGGCAACTCCGGGCATCTCGGCTACACTTCTATTAATATATACACATCTATAATGTTTTAATGCTGACCTATAAATGATAAGAAATGAGAGACTAAAAGAATGTAAAATTCACTGCCAGATAATATAATGTTAACCTGTGAATTACAAGAAATACGCGTTTAAAATGAAATGCGAATTGATATAAAAATTAAGACACTTCATTACACAGGCTATGCGTTCGAAGTATTCAGCCATGAACATTAAAATCAACATAATAATCTTTAAAAAGGCGGCTTGCTGGAATCCTCAGGCGCCATCAGCACTAAATGAAGCGAGCGTAAAAATATTTTCGGAGACGATGATGTGGTGATGAAATTTGATAAAATGCAGGAAATGTTTCGGGCGTACCGAGTTCCCTTGGAACAGCCAATGTTGGGTGAGGAAGCATAAGTGACACAAGCACATAGGGTAGGAGCCGCCAAGGGACATGGCTGACGTGGCGTTCTCTGGACAAGTCCACAAAGTTAATGACGGTGAAAGCCTCGACCACCGATCAACAAGCATGGGCCCGAGGTTGGTGGAGAGAGAGGCAGGTGGCTGATGAGGCGGTTAGGCCGCAGGGAGTGAGGCTCCCGCGCAGCACATTGCATATGCATCAGGATCCTCGGAGGCGCTCAGCACGTCACCCGGGTTGTCATGTCCCGGTGGCGAAAGCACAAAGGGTACCCACAAGGAGCCACAAACAACAAGGCTTACGGACACAGGAATTGTTTTCCTCGCATGCTAAACAGAGGAACGGATGAGTGTGGCAGCGGCATTTTTCCACGGTAAGTTAAATATTACAGTGAATGAAATTTAAGCCCCGACTCAAATTCCATACCTTGAATCACAGCGGATATTTTATAACAGTCCACTTAAATAAAGAGCTCAGTCTGACCACTTTTCGATGTAGGACACAGTCAACCAGATAAAAAAAGGAATGAATGATCGTGAAAGGACAAGAAAATAAAACCAGGAGAGTTTAAATTTTAAAAAGTGACTCATGTATTGGGTAATTACGATACCTAAAGATCTGGTGTACGTTTACAATAAGACAAATCCAAATATTATGAGTTATAATATTTTTCTCCCGTCATTTTTCTGTTGTAAAAAAATGCAAAATTCCAGTAGTGTCTCCCAATTCCTTTCATTGCGTTTTGCAGCTGGTAAATTGGCGGAAAAATGTTCTCCCTCTTTCCAATTTTTGATACTCTTGTAAAATACCTCAACAATGTTCAAGTTAATACAAGTACTAAAAATGACGCGAGCAATGATTTTAATACCCAGAGCCCATGCGGAGGGAAAGAATAGGTGAAAATTTCATTTCAAGACTATTGATCCAACTCCAGCAGAAATAATGAACTCATCTGCCTGTGCGATTTAGGTCACAGCTTGATTAGCGACAGACTCACAAAATAACAGTGGAAAACGTTTCAGCTGAGAATCCATTAATTGATGATTATGCCAGAGACCCCATATTAAAATTATCGCAGTGAAAAAATACGTACAAAACTCGTAGAGTTCGAGGAAATAAATTTCAATCGATCTTGAATGAACAGTGTTCATGCATGTTCAAAATTAAAAGGAAGCCAAAAAGCCTCAGGGAATGTACTATCAATGGAAACCAGAAGGTACATTTGCTATGTACCTACTAGTTTTATTCCCTGGTATTGAGTTTTTCTTTAGTAATACCATAATAAACTAGTTGGTGAATTCACTTTGTACCTACTAGTTTAACTCTCTGTATTATGAGTTTTTATTTAGTAATACGAGAAGCATCGCATCAAATTCTCGGGTTGTTAAAAAAAATTGAACATTAATCAACCAGCATTCTTACCCTCACGAATAAGTAAAAAAATAAAGCTTGATTTCAACCATCAAACAACATATTTTTATCATTCATCAAAACCTGATTCTAGGCGTCAGCTGTTCGCAGACAAGGTGACATAAAAATATATAAAATACCGATCCGGAACACGTAAACCGAAAATCGATCGAAAAAGAAATATCATCTCAAAACTAAATGCATGCATCTCTGGGAGGACGATAATTCATGAAATATCCACTCTAACGCCCTTAATGAGATGTGTCGGAAGCACTGGACTAATCTGATCGAGTGGAAGTGTTTTGTCGATCGAGACGCAATTAGGTGACGCGGTAACTGTTGCCGCGGACATCGAGCAGAGGGACTTAATCGCTCCCAATGCCATCAAACGCTCCGTGCAGTGGAGCGTGCTATAATGCCCAGTACGCGACGAAAGCGGCAGTAAGAGCTTCGGTTCAATAGATAAGCACAAATAGTGATAGACCAATACGTACGGCCCTTGTCAACGGAGACCGTCGAGGCTACTAAACAATAAACACGAGAACATGATAACAGGACACAAAGTACCTAAAAGTCAGGCTTAAATCACCTGTGTCTCCAGAAAAACCCATGAAAATAATAATCTCTCTTCTAAGTTGACCAATGCTATTTTTTCCTCCATGTAGGCTACATGCCCAAGAATATTTCCGATTCCACGCCATGAATCGCAAGTTCAAAATGGCTTGATCCGCATCCATTTGACAGAATAGATGCTGTACGTATCGCGATGATGGAAAAACAAGTTTAAAAAACCAAAGGGGGAAAAGATGAGGACAAAGATAGATTTCATAGGATGTGAATATTGACAGTACATTATCAAAAGAGTAAGTAAAACTATTGGTATATTCCTTTAAGATTTAAAAATAAAAATATTAGACCAACCAATGGAAAATTGAAGGAGCGAAAGATGCAGACCAAAAAAATATAAAGCGACAAAAGAGAATGTCAAAAGTGGAATTCTATGTTTTTTTGACTCACAACGTCGCGGGGGAACCTCATTCAGCGGAGTCCGTGGATGCTGCGTCGATGCACAGTGAGCAGAAAAAGAGCGGAGCGATTGAATTCCCATGGGAACCAAAAGCGATCGGGGAGGGGACAAGGTCGGGCCCTAAACGCTTATCCCATTACGGAGAGGGGAGTAGGAGGAGAAGGGAATGGAAAGAAAGCGTAAACAGCGAAAGGGCCGAGGCGCTAATGAGTGAGGGAGAAGGGTGAAGGGCGGGGGGTGGGAATGAGGGATGGGAGAAGACTGTAAAGAGGAAAAAGGGGAGACTTTTACATAATCGAATGATTGAGGGACTCCAGGGGGCGCCCGAATCAGAAACGGCGCCAATTTGTCGGGGGGCATATAGTGGGGGGAGGATCGCAAAATCATAGGACGAAAAGAAAGATGATAGAAGCATAACAGGGTTCGGAGTGGAGCAGTAGCCAGGGTACACGGACTCAACACGCGGACTGCCTCACGTGTTACGCACCTCATCGGAAGGGAAATTTTGTGGAGGCATTTAGATCACTCCTCGTGAGAAACATTGGAAAAGCAGGCCAGTAAAGATTATAAGCATTCGACACCTGGCGTTGGAGGAGGATGCTGATGATCAAATGGACGAATAAAGTAAGAGATGAAAAAGTATACACAAGTGCGGAAGAGGGAAGGACCAAATGGAACACTATAGAGAAAAGAAAAACAGATGAATTGAGTACACCGTGATGCACAATCGGTTTGTAAATAATATTATTAAAGGAAACATAGAGGGAAAAATCAGAAGGGACATTCAAAACCAAGGGATAAATACATAGACCAAATAAAGGGGAAAGTGCATAAGAAGAACTATCAGGGAGTAAGGGAACTAGCATTAGATAGAGAAGGGCTGCAGTCAACCAATCATAGAATTGAACGGCCAATGAATTGCGAGTAGCTTAAGTGCAATGAAGAACAATCCTATAGTATTGTAATTTATCCGTCGCATGAGACTTTTAGACGTGGACCCTCCCCGCTTTGCCGTACCCTTCCAGAGAAGGCTAACACCGATGGCGAGCCTATCTTCACCGATATTCTCAGTTTATTTATTTATCTAATGTAAAGTTTAACTATGGTTTTTGAGATATCTCATGCACAGACAAGGCCAAGAGATGATCTCTAATTTATCTATTTCCTGGATAAGTGTAAAAAACTGTAATTGTTCTCAGAGTTTAAATGGATAAATTAATATATTTATATAATTATTATAAATACTGATCAAAACATCTAAAAGATATTGTAGAGAAAGAGCGAAGGATAGAAAGAGAGAAAGATAGGGCTGAAAGAGAGGCACCGATGACTTTTGCACTCGAAAGGGTGTTGGCTGGCTCACTTTCGACACTCTCAGAATGTAATGCCAACGGCGAGGTGGGGAGGGAGGGGAATGGGGAGGGAGGGGTAGTGGGGGGAGGGCAAAATAAGACGTCTTTAAAGGAATTCGCGCGGGAGTGCGGGAGGGGGCGAGGAGATAACAAACAAAAGAAGAAGATTCCCGCTCAATCAACGAGAATTTCGCGGGGGTAGTTCGGGGACTTAATGGAAAGGCTGCGACGTGGGGGAGAGGGTTGAGAAAAGGTTGGAGGGGAGATGTTGGGAGCATTTTGGGAGGTGGGGGGGGTAGAGGTTCTGGTTGGTGGGTGGGGGTTGGATTCTGGTTTATGGCGTTTCAGCCAGGAATGCACTCCACGACTTCTGGCTTCGTTCCGTGGAAGTACTTGTTACTCACACACTAAGAGATAAAACACTTGTACTTTAGTACTTGTACAATGCTACTTGGTACGGCGCGTTTCATCGACTTGCAGCATCATCCGGTACAATAGTTTAGTTTAGTTTTTTTTTAGTTTTTTTGTAACTCATGATGCCACAAGTCCACGAAATGCGTCGCATTGAATAACATTTTCTAATTACTATTAACATTTTCCAAACACTGCTTTCGCTGATGACATTCCTTAGCTATAAATAAAATATTTAAGGTACAAATATGGAGATTAGTCAACGAATTTATTTGTATTGAGCACTTTTTCCAGAAAGAGGAGCCGACTGCAGTTCTGTTTCCACTGAACTATCGCATTTTGGTTTAAATCATTGAGGTAATTTAATGATAATTGTAAAAATATGATGCCAGGTGCATATATTTTATGACAATTCAATTCTTGGGGATAATTCTCTTCTTCTAAACAGTTTATCGCGAAAACGACATATAGAGGCCTGGATATTAAATAGAAAAATACAATATTCACAAATTTTCACCCACTGTTGCATTAGGCACTAATTAATTACAAATTCATTTAACAAAAAATAGCGTGGAAAGGTAGGAATCTGTTTTCCCTGTCGAATAAGGAGTTTTTTTCTATAAGTAGCCACAAAATGAACAAAACGATATTCAAGTCGACTAACGGTGGAGACACCTTAAGTTGAAAGGTTAGACAATGTGGTATAACATTCTCAGCAGGAGCACTTAAATCTCCATTCAGTCACTATCACCAGATGGGCTAAATATTGGATGGGAAGATGTGACCGGAAAGGGTAGGTTTCTACGTCAACATGTATGAAAGCGATCGTTCCTAAAGGGGGAAAATAAAAGGTCTTAAAAGCAAAACCGTAGATTCGCGACATGTTCCACCCGCGTTCAGACTAAAGCGACAGGGAGGGTTCCGAATGAAGTGGTGAGCCAAGAATAAACTCGACAGCCAACTCTCACGGCCGGGTCACAAACGTAAAGGGTCGGCGAAGCTTCATCTCTGCAGCGTGGATTATCGCAGGGCACGTGGCACTTTGTTGCTCTGCCTGCCCCGGTTGATGCGGTAACGGCTGAAAATGTCTTCCCGTCTACTGGCGTTTACGTTTTCTCAGGGAAACGGTGATGAGGATTGGTGAGCTAAGGGTCTCAGAAAGCGGTGCTTTCAAATGGATTTGATAACCGCAATTATGTCGAGGCAGGTAGAAAGGGAGTTCTTCAAAGCCTTGAAAGTTCTTTCCTGCTCTCAAAGGCTGCTCTGTCTAGACAGAAAGACATCAATGAAGGAAATAAGGACCTAATGACGAAATATTGTAAGAAAATCTGTTAAAAATTAATGTTTGTCATCAAAAGGTTCAGCAAACTTCGAAAAGTGTTGACGAACCACAACCATTACCGATCAGAGTAATAACTGAACTAACTAAGACCAGGTAAAACATTGATTTATGAAGTTTATAATTTTTATATTGAGTATTATTAAACATCGTAGATCTGATCATTGAAAGCATGGATGCTGAGTATCCCCGCCAGTCAAGACTATTTGGACAAACACGTAATCCAGGACTGAAATAAATACTATAGCTAATGGCGCGAAAGTAAGAGAAACATCTACGTGAGACCGGTTTGTTGACAGTAATAATTCACGGGTCGGTGTTGGAACCCGACACGAATTTTGAGATCCAAACCAATTAGTTAAATTGGGACAGCAGTGGAGGATCTTCCCTTTAGGCCAGACCGTGACCGATGAAAAACAAATAAACATAGGAGGGATAAAGGATATTGAATGGACCGATTACGTGATGTGTAAACATCAGACAGATGAAAAAAGAATACGTGTCGGCGGGGTGAGAGCGCCTTGGCAAGAGATGAGGTCACATGAGCCAATGGATGGGATATTTATCGCTCTCACTTGGTCAAGAGAGGGAGAGTGCTGGAACACACGGCGATGACGCAACCGAGGCCGTTAGAAGCATTCGGGACCGCTCAAAGAAAGATTGAAAACGCGAACTGAAACAAAACACAAAGGAAATCCTTGCGTCGGGATTCCGATGAAAAAAATCGCCGTAATTCGAGCCCCGAGCATCGTTGTGGGAATGCAGTGCTTTAGCCACCACACTTATCCGATCAAGCGAGAATAACTTTTTTCCACGTCCTGTTGATGGCAGAGGTTACCAAAGAGGCGTCTTAAAGCGCGACAGTGAAACCTGCTTTTTTTAACGAAAAATGATCCTCTAAACATGGCTATCGCGCGCATATTCGTCCATAAATTTTATGAAAAATGCAGAGCTCTTTTTGAAAATGATTACCATTCGGAATTTTTCTAGTTAAATTACAACGGTACCGTGACCACTATAAATATGCAAGTACTTAAGTTTATGGTGTGTTAACAGCACAATTGATCCATTTAACATGCTCAATTGCGCATGTTTAACGGTCACAAATTTCCCCTGTAGTTTCTTACAGCATGGTTACATCTATTTCATTCATTTATCCACGGCTTTTATTTTCATTCATCTTTTTATAATTTATTTAATGGCTACAGCAAAAAGGGTATGTACAGAGAGTGTAGACTTAGACAATGACAGAGGGAGCTTTCTATTCAGTGAATTGAATTTAGCGTGCATCGGAACACATATCAGCGCACACGAACGGCGTTGAATGGAAAAATGCACGAAGGCGAAACGTTCGGTAGCAAGCCGATAGTTGGCATACCGCAGGTACACAATATTCACGCCCGAATGTTTTCATAATAGAAAACGAATACGTTCCAACTAGTATTTAAAAACGTAATCCTTGCCCTGTAGAGTAATTTTTAAAAATACATCTCCGATGCTTTGATCAACACAACTATTGCGGATGCAATAATCGAAGTTTTTTTTACTGTTTTACGCACATCAACTCCATTCCCGATGTTTTTTGTAAGTGCGCTGCCTAGTGCGCAGGGTCTGACACGAATGGAAAGCAAGTCCGCCGACGAGTTGCAATGTGATCATGGAAAGCGCCCACTAATATCTATTCTTTCGCCATTCTGAGTGCACAACTGATCCATTCAATATGGTCGGATTGCGCATTTTTAATCTCTTTATCATTCCCCTGCCATATCGCACTATACGTTCAGATCTATTTTTTGAATCGTTAATCTATGGTCAATGACTACGGCACAAAAATTTAGATGCAGAGATCGTAGATGTAGAATCGACAAAGAAAACTGGGCCCGTCCGTAGCTTAGTTCGCTCGCTGTGACACAAAGTGAGATGGAAAGATTGGCAACGAAAGGGAAAGAGAGAGAGATGAGGCGACCCAAACAGCAGTGAGTCCGTTTCATTTCAGTTCCAAGCCTCGGCCCTTTGCGGAAATAAATTACAAACCAGAGGAGCCAACGGGATGAAGTGAGAGTAGAACAGTGAGATATTTTTGGAAGCGGCGATGGGGGAGGGCGGAAAGGGAGATTTCACGCGAAAGGAGGGGAAGGGGCGGAGGTGGAGAGGGGTGGGGAGGCGGAAGTGGACGGGAAAAGAGGGGAAGGGTACAGGAATTAGTGGGGAGAAAGGGAATAAGGTCAAAGAGTTGTAGGGGAGGAAAATGGGATTCTATGGTTTGAGGATTTTAAAAGAGTGGAAAATTAATACATATTAAGAATTATGACACTTTAAAGCGTTCTATTATTTTTTTTTAATGGGGAGCATATTCATTATAAAAACCATTTGTAGCCATTTTAAAGTTTAAAGCTTGCCCTGCGTGTCAAATATAAATTTTTTTCATTGAGGATAAAGAATGTTGTGCCATGCGCACTTGCGATACATTCTCGTTGACGGATGATCAAACCCATAATTTACTTTTCATTCTTACACAATGAATGGATTCCAGCCACGCTTGCAGATACGGTAAAAAAATTGCCTCTTACTACGAGTCTTTCTTGGTTTATTAAACGCTTAAATTTACAAAACAATGAGATTTTTTAAATTTCGCTTAAAGCACTTAAAGAAGTAATGAAACTTCTAGACCACTTCCATTTTCAAGTTTATTATTATAAAGAAATCTTTTTAATCTATCAATTGATATCTTTGTAGTTCCTTCACTAATTATAATCAAACTGTTGGAGCTTGTAAAAAAGGGGATAAGATGTTGCTTTTTCCGCGTCCTCACAATTTATGCCTATTTTCCAAAGGAACATCATTTTTTCCTGTGAATTTACTCAACGGATTTGTGTTCTCAGGGATGTGCAATACCCACATACCAAATTTCATTGGAATCTAGATGGCGAAGCAAAGCGTTTTTAAAAATAGTCGATTATAAATGGAATGACACCTCTATATTGAAAAAAAGGATATTCAAATATGTTTCAATCTCCGATTAAGTGAGGCGATCAACGGGGGTTTTATTTTTTAAATAACATCCCCGGGGGGAGAGGGGTTAACATCCCATTTTATTTAAGATTGCATGCACGGTCAAATTTTTAATATTCTATTGTATATTGCTATAATTTTCAATATTTCCCGTATTTGTCAACGAAACAGCCACGCTTGCAGATAACTGTTTCTGTTTTATTAACGTTCCGCTTTTATATTGCAAGATGGTAGATGAATCTTTAAAAATACTGCTAATCAAATGTGTGCACCGTAGAACTCTTTTTTTTCTTTTTAATATTTATGGAAATTCTCATCATGCTATAAAATTGTTATATGTGAGCTATGTTTTTGAATTAGCCGTAAGAATGCAAATGAAAGTTATCAAAATATTTGTGACAAATTAATGAATTTTTCACTCGGGTGAGGACTAGCGAACAGAAGTTTCATGAAGTTTACTTTTACATAGATGAATATACGCTTACGTTTTTTCCCGCGAGTCGCTACAAGGGTAGAGCCCCAAGGGAGTCGAGCACACCAGCAACGTTTTTGGTCACTATGAATGAGGGCCAATGGTGTTTCATGCCGTACGTCACCATGACGTACCAATATGCTTTACGGGTGCTTGGGCGTTGCAATGCCGCGCTCAAAATTTTTGCAAGGGAATGATAAGTATTTAAACCAAAGTTTCTTAACGACAACCTCCATTATTGAAGCAGGGTGATTGAATCCACCGATTGAGTGAGTGAGTATCGTCGTCAATGTAAGGATTATATTCGAGTCTCCATTCTTTTCCTGATATATATCACGCACACGGTACATGTTTGGTTATATATTATGAATCCATACATGTATCCTGCGGGGGAGAGAGTAGAAACGGGAGGAGGGGGGATTGGGAGGGAGTAGGGAATAGGGTCAAAGAGCGGCGTGTGGGAGGGGACTTGTAATAGGTGCGGGAGTAGGGTTATGATGGGGGGAAGAGATAAAAGGGATTTCTGAGGGGGAGTATGAGGAGGGGTGTGAACAGGGTGAGGGGGGGGAGGAGGCGGAGGGGGCGGGGTCGGTCGGGGGGCAACGAAAGTGTCCCACACGCCACATTCGGAGGCAGCCGGGTCGATTGTGGACCCGAGGGTGTGACGTCATCTCGTGTGTTCTCTCTCTCTCTCTTCGCGTTACCTCCAACTGCACACCTCACCCCCTGCCATTCACCCCCCCTCCCGCTATCCTCCCCCCCCATCCCCTCCCCTCCCTACGTCTCCCCAAAAATCTTCACTAACCCACGTCATTCCATCCCCACTGCAGAAATTCTCCACCCATCCTCCGGACCATTCCACCGACACACGTTCACCAATCTCCAACACACACACACACTGGCGAAGAGAGCCCGCTCTTCCTCCTCCTCCACAACCCACACTGAAAAACCACCCGCGCACGTATAAAATAAAAACCTTTCGGACGCTCGTTCCGAAATCTCAAGCGGGACTCGGAGACACTCGGGAGCAACAACTTAAGACGGAGAAGGGGAAGGCTGGCTTCCGGGAAGAAAAAATTATGGAAGCGAAGCCCACCTTGCTGAAATCTCCCGTAACATCGCTCCCACGAAGGTAAGCAATCACGTGAAATAAAAGTATGTCACCACCGTGAGGAAATTCGCCGCGTGAAATCGAATTTGATTGGAAATGGGTCTCCTAAATGCAGGCTACCCATCCTGAGGACCTTAATTTTCCCAACAAGGGGACCCTTAACCACGAGTAGAGCCGAGAGAAATTGGTCCATCCACTTACTACCCCGCGAGCCGCTGCAATAGAGGGTGAGTGAGTTCCTTCCGGAATTTCATCAAGACTTTAATCGTAATTTAATGAAAAATTCCCTAAACCTTTATAGCCAAGAATAACACAAACTATTTAAAAAAACATACCTTTATAAAGCCAAGAATGTAGAAAATAGAATGAAATGTCACCACTAATGCCACCAAAAAAAGATGTGTTTAGATATCGGACACCGATACACACACGGGTAAAAACCGAAAGACTGAGGATAACTGCAGACACAAACAAGCAGAACTGTTCCACACCAGAAATACAACTAAATTCGCACGTGCATTTCGTTGGAGAAGGTTCTCCCGAAAATATCCGCAAATAACCGCATGACGTGCTCCGCAGTGTCATAAAACGACCCTTTTCGGCAGGTCTTGAAGTAGCAGGAGGGAGTTGGAGAATTGAGAAGGCTGGTGCCTAAGAAAGAGAATTAGCAGATATGCACATTTCCTTCCGTAGGCGAAGTGCAGGACACATGTGAAAATCCTGTGCATTCAAAGAAAGAAGTTTTTCAGTTTAACTCTTGCGGTGTCCCGCGATAAGATTATGAGTAACATTTCTAGCATGGTTTATTAAAATAATCTTCATGGAGGCTCTTTTCATTCTCTATACATCGACGATCGCTGTAGAAAAGTGAATGTGGCCATCGCATATCCACACACTTGCCGCGTCACTATCGTACTCCCCGTCGCCGGCGTCGGGTGGAACCAGACTCGACCGCGCGCTCGAAAAAACAATGTAAAATTCGGGGTCGCAAATATGCGCAAGATTTTTCTTTAGATAAGAAAATCTAGAAGCTTTGTAGAGTGGCGTGGTATGAGTTACTTAGCGTAACCAGGCGGCACCAACTACTTTTTCTCAACAAATATGTAAAACATTGACTACGCCATTGAATAGGCTACGCCATTTTGTTGTGTATCTATGGTTATTATTAAAATAAAATGTTATTAAAGCCATCAAATGAAAGAAAAAAAACTGTTTAATAAAATAGTATAACATTCTTTTCCATAACTCAATCCATTAAAGTACAGCACGAGGATAAGTTTGGTAATTTACAGAGACAATGGAAGGCGGGCGTTTTTGCGAAATTTGTTCAACTTTGACCCCATAGTAATTGTTAATGTGCAAGTACAGGAAAAAAATAAATGCACCATGTCATGAACAAACTATTCGAAAATTTTGATGTGAATTTTCAACTTCCAGTCTCGAAAAAAACGATTTAGAGGTTTTGACCAGCTTTTTTCGAGTTCAGCCCTCTGTGCGTCGGTACTTTTTGCCTATTTGCGGTGGTTTGAGCGGGATGGTTCCCTAGTCATCATGGAGACCATATTCAAATTTTACTTTTTAATTTCAGCGTCAGTAAGAAGTATGAAATAAATATTGTAATATTAATGGCGCAATAATATAGTTATATATGACCAAAATTCTCAGTAATTAAATAAATAAAGCCATAAGTTTCTAACTTGACTCATTTTTACCGCCGTACGGCTGAAAACCCTTCCAAACAGCAGGTTTTATTGCGATTCTGCAAAAATGACTGCGGTGAGTTATAGATTATTTTTTATAAATAGTTGAGAAAACATGCAATCTACACACCGTTAGTTATTTTTGACGAAATCTAAGTGCTAGAAGTTCCTAATTTGTGTAATATTCTCTCTCTGGAGCGAACAGTCATAAACTATCCCATGTAAAACAGCTTATATTTTTAGGAAAATTGCTCGACAAGTAGATTGGCAAGGGGTTGATATTTTGATATCATTGGAAAGATGAGAGGTTTTTTTTATGAGGCCAAATACATCAAATTCTAGGTGATGTGATTTTTCGCTCAAACTACCTATTTTTCAAGGCCTCCCTGAGTCTCTAGCGGCTCCCCACCATGGTGTCCATTCATCAGCTGTTTTACACTCTCTGTTCGAGCGAAGCAGTTTGTAACGAAGCGAGCGGCTTCACTTTGCATTTTATTTATTCCGAAACTAAAATATTCCTGCGCAGTTTCCCAAACTCTCACGACGTAGTTGAGAATCAAACACGTTAGAGAAGCACCATATCGTCTAAAAGAGTATTTAATAGATTAAGAACATGACATCTGTTTATAAATCACACACGGGAGGAAAAGAGAAGCTCTTGGGATCAACAACTAGATGATGATGACCGCGGGAATGACTACCAAAAAAATTAAGTTGACCACTTTCCTTCCATTTTACCCCATAAGTTAATTCCACTCAAAGGGTGGGGAGAGTACTTCAGAAGCAGAGTACGAGACAGTAAATGAGTAAATTTGCCATTGAAAACAACGTCTCACGCGTCCAACATCCGATCCTGGAAGTCCCAATTGCGTATCGGGTATGAAATCGGCCATTTATTCCACCAAGCCAAGTTATATTCCTATAAATCATAAGATGGCCTGGAAGAAAAACTGGTAACACACCTGATGGGCATTTCGATGATCTGGGATTGAATTCCCGTAAGTAAAATGATTCTGTTTCACAGCATATTTCCCCATGTTTGGTGGCATACCTTACATCCATGCGGGTGATTGAGAACGATGCCAATGTGAGTCATCCGCAATATTCGATATGCCTATGGCTGTGAAAGTTGGCCGACAAATAATGTCATATGTGCCCTTGAGTATACGTGGATGGAACGGAAATGATTGATTGATTGATTGATTGAGGGAAGGGTGGAGAGAAGGGTGGAGTGGGAATCAGCCTACTCTTCAACTTCCCATCTTAAGGCACTTTACTAGAGTACTTTCCACACAGCACCCAAAAGGGAATCGGGATTCCAATGCTACATCCCCGCCAATGTCGGGATTCGAACTCAGAACATACTGATGTTATATGAACATACTGATGCCAGTACTCTAGCCTACACGCCAACACAATCCCCGGTCGTTATGAAATCTCCCATCAGCCCGGGGCAACGCACTATGCTATTCGCAGCCCTATGGTTTTCGATCGGGAGCAAGTTCTCAGCGCGATTCATATCTCCTTTCTCACTCCCATCCCAACATCATATCTCCCATCACCGGCCTCTGTACCTCCTTTACTAAAAACAGGAGCATTCACTGATAAATAAATGCATTTTTACCAATGAGTAACAATTTGCATTCATGATGAGTCTTTTTTCCTACCAAACTGGAGTAATCATATAATGAAATGGGATAATATTTAACATTTAGCTGTAAAGCAAAGACTAATAATGATGAATCATGAAGATCAAATGGTAAAAAAATCAACGAAAAGAAGTTATAGGAAGAGTAGGAGACAAAAGATGTATGAGGAAAACTTATTTGACACATTTTGTGATAAATCTTGACAATGACATGAAAGTTATTCGGCGTACATTGTGCTTGATGATGCTCTAATGGTTGAAACCGGTCGTACACTATCAACAAACAGTCGTGGAATTTACAAATTTACCTTTTTACTTTCTTTCAATTAGAAAATGCACTGCAAAGTCGCTCCCATAAAAGTAAAAAAAGTGAACCCACAGAAAGAGAAGTATCAGGCGTGATGTGGTGGAATTTCTACATAATAAGGGCAGAAATATCAATTATCACTGATAGAATAAATTTATTGCGACCTAGGCTTCAATGTAGACCAAATTTAATTTATATGCTTAAGAGGAAATATCTGAATATTGCAAGACTCTTAGATGTGCAGCATTGTTAAATTCTGGTTTCTCATTGCAGCAAACTTAAGGTTGTGAAGGTTTGTAATTATATGCTTGATGGTATGTACCATTAAGTAAAAAATGTATCTTAAATCTTAAGACTGCCCTAGTGCATCGTCTTCATCTTGGTGGAGAGCGAGTCGTTCTTCGAAACGTTGGCAGACGTGGAGCCTCTGACCCAGTGGAACACCCGAGAAAAACCTTCCTTCACAAGTGAGTCCACCTATCTGTAGTAATCCTCCATTCCTACCAACGGCCGCAGACAAAAAAGAGAGGAGGGATAATTCAGTAGGCAAAGGGTTTGTGGGCTAAACGTGGGCGAGGACTGTTGTATGGTTGTGGGAGGAAGAGTGGGTCTGCGAGTGGAAGAATTGCGACAGTCCCGTTCTCAAAAGTGGAGTTCCTACGCTGTTCCTCCGTCCTCCCCTACCTCGTCACGATCTCGGGACTTGTTGTAAAATAATAAAAACAATGGAGCGTTTGTTTGCCCGTTTATTTATTTTTTGAAGCTCTGAGAGGTTGCACACTCACTCGTTAGGAAGAAGCGACGGAAGATTTTTATCCCGGGCCAGAAATGTCTCGAGAAAAGGGTGGTTTTTTTGAAGGAGGAAGAGCCGGACGCCGCTAGCGACTGAAATCTCACGGACTCGAGGGCTTTAGTGAGTTGCCTCGAGGAGTATTTTATCATTTGCGATGGAAGCGGTGGAGGGCGTTTTAAAATTTCATGTGTTTTTTTTTCAGCAGGTGCACTGGCTGCCGTTCACGGCTCGATCCAAAGACTTTGTACGCTGGTGACTCTACTATCATGAAGAGAATCGGGAAGTGAAGGTAATTCGAGCGAGGTATCACTTCAACTAGAATTTGATGTATTTGACCAAATTTATAGAAAAAACTCCCATCTTTCCAATGAGATCAAAAAAGTAACCACTTGGCGAACTTTTTTTTTGATCAATTTGCCTAAAAACATAAGATGTTTTACATGGGATAGATTACGGCTGTGCGCTCCATAGGGAAAATAATGAAAAAAAATTGAAATTTCTAACACCTATATTTCGTCAAAAACTAACGGTGTGTAGTTACAATGTTTTTTCAACTGTTTATAAAAATAATCAATTACTTACCGCAGTAATTTCTACAGAATCGCAAAAAAAACTTTTCTTCTGAAGGCGTTTTCACCGAACGACGTGAAACAATGAGTCAAGTAAGAGACATTAATTTAACTACTGAGAATTTTTGTCATTCATAATTATATTTTTGGCGCCATCAATATTACAATATATTTCAGCATACTTCTTACAAATGCAGGAATCAAAAAATTAAAATTCGGAAACGGTCTTCATTATGACTAGGGAAGTTTCTCGCTCAAACTACCACCATAAAAAAGCGTGGTGCACATCAATAATGTCAATAACGTCTACCGATGCAAATTCCGCCTTACGATGCGCATCAAGCTCCTTCGTAATTCGTCCCAGGCATAACGAGTATCGAAGCACTGGAAATTGGGGCCAATTTACATACATTCTGAATATGAAGCACTTTATATTTTTCACGTTCTTCAAATGCGAGCATTTATTTCTACGCTGTTCTACTTCTCCAACGCTGTCACCAAACCGTCTATATTTTTAAGGAACTGATGGAAACCTTCATTGATCATCAGATTCACGTGAAAAGTCATGTGCATCAGTTTAGCCCATTAAACACTTGATATGAAAAAAGTACTCAAAAGATGACGCCGAATACCGCTAGATAGAGTCCATTAGTCATTAGGAATATACACTAAGTAGTAGATAATTCCACTAGAGACATCTGTGTCCCAATATTCAATTTTTCAATACATTAAGGTTAATGTGATAAAATTAAGAAGATATATGTTAATATATTATCTCAAAATTAAACAACAATAATAAATGTATTGGTGCATTAAATGTTTTTTTTTAAGTTATAACATTAAATTTATTAAGATAACATTTAATAATCAATAGAAGAGAATGTCGAAATCAAAAAACAGTATTTAATATTCTGAGTAAATTGCAATTTTGGAAAAGAAATAAATTGTCAGAGCTAACAACGAGAGAGCTCTGAAAGTATGAACAACGCACATATAAATGTTCGGTAAACATTTCCACTTAAGAAAACCTTACATACCTCGTTATTCCATGGAACACTTTATTCCTAGCAGTCACCTCCATTTCGTGATAAATAATATAATGCGTAAAATACACTCTAACGCAGATAAATCCTAATCCAAATTCTTTATTTAGCAAATTTATTTGTATTAAAATTTTCATTGTATTTCCTTTGGATCTGTTGCCCATAGTACTAAAGTGATATTTGACGATTATTTAGTGATGGTGATTGAGTTTTCATCGGAGAGGTAAGATTTAAGTGAGAGTGAAAAAGCATCAAATTACGTAAATGAAATTATCAGACGCAGAAACCTTTAAAAGCAGCGAGCATATGATAAAATGATTCGTAAACTCACATGTTGTGCATAGGGACCAAATAACTGAGTGGATAACGGATTTCTTTTTATAAAAGCAGGACCACGGAAAATACTGCAGTCTTTCTCTTGTATTCTGAAGATTAGAAAGAATTCTGGAATTTGATTGCAGAAATGGAACGCACTTATAAGCTAATACATATATTCATTCGATTATGTGGATTGAAGTTCAGCGTCAGGTCAAATTTATTACTCGATAAAGTTTTAACTATTAGTGACTAACTAGCGCAGTTTTTCAAAATAATTAATTTGACTTATAGAGGATATTAATGCCTATATATAGTTCATAGGCATTCAATTCATTGGTATAACCTGAATTTGAAATATCAATGGTAAGGTTCCAGTATAAAGTTTTTCCCTGTCATAGTATCAGTACCAAAGTACCATACTAAATCTCCGCGTCAAACATTACGGTGCCAATCAACACTAACTAACTCAAGAAAGCAACACATATTAAAACTTTCTAATGTGCTGCGCTATTTAGATGAGAGTCTAGAAGAACCAACTTCCTAAAGCAAGACAGAAAAGCTAAAAATAACACAGCTAAAATTACGAAAAAAAACTAGTCATAATGAAGACCTCATAAGTTCATCATATTTAAATATCTTCCGCAAATACAACAAAACTTTGATTTTAACTTCAGGTAGGAGGGCCAAAAAGGGTATGATATACTTTTTTAAGACAGGAAGACATTGAAAGTTAAAAAAAAAACTTTTATAGTGTCTGTGCTACAAAACTCATTATTACGTCATACATGAATCAATGTTGGTACATAATTGTCATATTTTAGTAAAAGTTTGGATATATTCCCATATTCTCTTCCAATTGCATCACAGTCCTTCGTGCCAAACATTCAATTCGAACCTAGCACGGCAATACGTTGTATGTTAAACCAGATAGACGTATTACTATTCAATTTCCAATTGATCATAATCCATAAGCGGCAACTGAAACTTCTATCGTAAAATGTTAAACCGAATTATGGGATAAATAATCATGCTAAAGATACTTTAATATCCTTTTTCCCACGAATATAAATCATTCGTTCACAATAATAATAATAATGAATAATGAAAGAAAGTGTTCCACCACTTAGCTACTTTCATTTTACTTAACTTCAGAATTGTCATTTTTTACTCAGCTCCCAATGCCACACATATTTGTTGGCCCACAAAAACACACAAAACAATGTGACAGCCAATTTTGAGGATACTACCGGGACTAGCCACAGTATTACCTTATACGGAGTCACCCGCAAGTGCACACAAGTGCGATATTCCACAGTGGAATTAGTGACATCCAAGCTCAGTTGGAGTATTATGCTCAATGTATCAGGTATCAGGCTCAATGTATCAGTATTAAAATAATTGAGTACATCATAATTCACAGAGCTACGGCGTAATTTGAAGTTACGCAAGACCAAGGGAATGAGGAAACAAACTTGCCTTCGTACTTTAAAAAGTGTGAACTCGTCATTGATAAGTAACTCCACCAAGTTTATTTGAATTTAATGCATAATGCACCCAAAGTATAAACTTAATCGCAAACTTTCATATATGAAATAACTAACCTAACCATGTCAAAAATAAACAAAATACTATAAAAGTGTTTGACAATCGGGAAAAACATTGGACGCATATTTTTTTCGGGCACAAATTATGGAAATAATTCGAATATACTTCCACGCACTGTAACTACTATTGCAGACCAGTTTTTACCTGTCAATAGGCATACATAAACTAGATCAGTAAAATTATGAAAAAGCTTCAAAAGGTGACGTATTAATGGTCAGTGGTTGACGTAGTAATACTTAAGAAGTAAACATTTGTTTACTCGATCAAAAATAATGTAAAATATAAAACAAAGAGGCCGACTATCTTATTAAGTATTATCCTGTCGACACTATATGCAACAGTATCGACTCTTTTTTTTAAACGTCGCCAGGAGTAAATAAGCTACGTCATCACAAATCTACAAACGTAGAGCACTATTGTTAACACAGCAAAAATATTACAAAGAAAAATCGGAAAAATTGCGAAGAAACACTTAAAATACGTCAGTCTAACAAAAAGGATTGGAGCTCAAGCAAGGGTCAAAGGAATGGTCGAAAACACGCACAGCGCCGCTTCCCTGATACTGCGTACTCATTTGTTTCTCGCGAAACGCGTGACCAATGCGGGAGGGATCAACGACTACTACGAGGACGACTGGGGGACGCAGGAGGAGGAGGGGAGGAAAATAGGGGGAAGGGAAGGGGAGGGGGAGAGAGGGGAAGTGGGTGGTCGGATGCCTTGTGCAAGTACGGGAAGAACAAGGAAGAGAGGAGGGCCTGGAATGGGACCTTGGGGCACTCTTCGTTTCTCACCTGTACGCGGATGAAGCTCACCATAGAGCCAAGGAGTAGGTTGTAGGGCTATTCGTGGGTAGAAGGATGTGAATCCTCATGGGATGAGCACGGAGTGGGACGGAAGAAGACTGAAGATGGACAGCCGGCGCAAAAATGAGATAGGAGAGGAGGAAGATGGAGACATATTTTCAGGGTACAGGCGACGAAGAGGGAACGGACACTCGTGGCTGAAGACCGCAGTATTGTCGGAGGAAATCTCAAATCAAAGATGAATATTATCTCATCGGCATTCACCGAGATATATCGTTCAAATCAGAGATTTTTTAGCTAAAGGATGGACGAGGGAAGAACAGCAGTATGGATTTTATCAAGGAATGATCGTAATACTAAAAATTCAAGATTATATACACATATAAAAGTTTGAAGAATCACGCCACTTACTTTTTCACAGGACTGCTATCATTCCCAGGCAATCACCACCAGTTTCAAGTCAGAGGAACATAGAGAGCATAGAGGAACATAGTTGGTTCATGTGAAAGGGTAAACGTCCACGTATTCACACAGCCACCGCCGTTAACACACGGGGACGATTTTCTCACAGTTAACAAACTCGGAGTGTTTCTACGGTGATAATCAATAAACAATAAGCAACCTGTTTAACGAAGGGCACATCGAAAGTCCTTCAATAACAGTACATTCAGGCTGGCCCAAGGATTTCAAGCAAGTCACAGCTAAGCCGTAGGTCCAAAAGCGAGGAAGAAGTAACGTCAATATTTTCACGAACAACAACAAACCTTGATAAAACCTCACCACCGTCGCTAGCAAAAATAGGTTGTCACAGCCTCGAAAAAACCTCCCTTAACATTCCGCACTCATTACGTCTCTCTGGGTCACTTTTCCGTGGGACAAACGTCACTCGGTGATACCGCCCACCCACGCACTCAAGTGCGAAGCTGCACTTGGACCGCATCAGCCTCCATCCCGTCGGAAAAACTCTCCAAAAGATCTTCTCCGAATCTTCCCCACCTCCCTCCCCCCTCTCCCGGTCCTAAAAATCCTTTCCACAACAATGCAGTGCAGTGAGGACGACAACGCTCCTCCTCCCTTACCCTATCTGGTCCAGGAAGGGACTGGGATGCTGGCCCGGCCGAGGGTCTTATGCGGCGTCGAGGTGGGAGGCGCCTGGCGGCGGGGTGACCAACTACTGCGCCACCCATCTCCCCCCCCCCCTTCATCCCTCCCCTCCGAGCGTAAACCCCCACCACTCTCCCCCTCTGCTCCCTCCCACTCCCCAGCTTCCCCTCTCCCCCCCTCTCCTTCCGGCTAACAAACACAGATGAGGACCACGGGGCTCCGGGAGAGAGGCATAGAAAGGGGTGGTCCTGCCTCTGTAGGAGACGATTTGACCTTCCAAACCAACCCTTCTCCTCCCCTATCTCCAGCATTGAGTGCGTATTCCTTCCCCCCTAACCCCGAAACTCTTCCCTGCTTTCCCTCTCCGCTTCGTTCCCCTCCCCCCCCCATTCTCCCTCACTTCCCCGTCCTTCTCCCCCTTTCCTCCCAATCCTTTCCTCCTTCTAGATGGTACGGGAAGGATTACACTGGCGCGTGGAGAGAAACACGGCGTCGTCGTCATAAGCCTCCTCCTACGGTGGTTCCTCCGTGAAATGAAAAAGATTGAAGGAAGAGATCATGAAGTCTATAATATATATATATATATACATACTATCCATTCTCAATCCTTTCCCATCATCATATATATTGACTCCATGGAAGAGCTCTCGAGTTTCCCTCCGGATTCCCTAAGCCATCGTCTTGAGAGTGAATGAACTGAATCTGAACTGAACTGATCAGTCTTAGAAACGTCAGTGCTGAACAATACTGCTACCCAGTGGGGAAACCCGAAATCTTCTGAAAGAATGCTACTCACCCTGAAGATGATGGCAAACGTAGCCTTCGAAATGTCAGTGCTGGACGACACTGCAAACCGGTGGGAAAACACGAGATATCTTCCTGGAAGAATGTCATTCACACTGAAGGCGATGGCAAACTTCGCCTTCGAGACGTCGGTGCTGAACAACAGTGATATTTGTTGGAGGGCCCGAGATCTCTTCCTTCAATCTATTCGCCGGAAAAACGTGACATTCTTCACGAATTTAATGTCATATTCTGGCAACTTGTTGAAAAACGTGTCCTCTGTTAGATACGGACATCAAAATAAATCCTACCTTTTCACGTCACATTTTCCGCAAATTTAACTTGAAATAGCATCCGTTGTCTCAGGCGTAACTATATGGAATATGCTTAGCATTGTGAATGAGAAGAAGAAACTTTGTAATTCCACATTTATTTATTATAAACGACCTAGATTTCGACGTAGCACGTCATCATCATTGAAACAACATGGTTTTGAATGCGATAATAGGAGAAACGTGGGGAAAAGGGTATTTTTTTCATCTAATATCAATGCTAATTCCGCGACAAGCTGTACATAAAAAGTGAATTCTCCCAGAAAATTGGATGGTAACAAAATGTAGGCACCTGTTTCCAATATGCTTTGAGATATTAGCAAATTGCTCCAATAACTGAAGTCAAATTATGTCTGTAAGGTACATGCAAACGACACAGAAGCCGCCCCCCATGGGTGAATAAGGTGCTCATAAAAAATAAACTAGACAACTAGTTGACCTACTGTCTCCTTGAATTTCACTTTCTCTTGATTCTCCGACTTCAACTAAACCTCCCTGCTTTCCTCCATCCTCTTTTAACTATTCTTTTATTCTCTGTTACCATTGATTCTTACTACAGAACAGTTTGCAAAAGTCATAAGTCCTCCTAAGTGAACGAAAAAGTAAAATAGTAATGTATGAAGTGTGATAGACACCTAAGTGTCACCATGACTTAAAACCCATCTTGGGGAAAAGTGAATCGATACAATTTTGAAACAGCATTACAGAGACCAGGGTCTGTGAAGCCAATTTTCGTGAGTTTCCGCAAGGAAAAGGTAAAATAGAAGTGCTACTTTGCTCCCATTAGGCCTCGTATCGAATTCACCGCGAAATTTCATGACCATGCACGGGAAAATTTCATTCGCGAACTAAGAAAAAAATAAAATCCGCTCGTTTTCTTAAATCAGAAGTTATGAGAGGACAGAGAGCGTTACAAAGCTCCCTGAAGGACAGGGTTGGGAGTAAAAAGAGACTCGGAGGTAAAATACAAGGCTATGGTTACATTAGCAATACAGATTACATAAGTTTCAGGAGGAAACGCAGGGTATTACTTTCCCCACACACGCGGCTTACTTATGAACCGAAAATAGAGAAGAAATAAATAGGTACACTGTGGGCCGGATGGATATAAGCATTTCTCCTTCCCACCCATCATCTACGTCAAAACGGAAACGAATGGAAGCACAAACGTATTGAAAAGATAGCTCAGTATTCGCTCATTTTCTATCCTAATTCCTCATTCCCTCACTTCTTCATTTTTGGTGTTTTAAAACTCCCTGCCACACGCCGTAGAAACGGCTCACAGTGTAATACCTCGTAGATGTAAGCTATTCCTTTCCTTTTGTATTTCTTTTCTCACTTTATTCTATGAGACGGAAAAGCAGGCATATCCACATACTCCACGAACCTCCCTCTCGCAGTTGACCCTAAAATGCTGGCGAGAGGGAAAAATGAAGAAACCACCTCGAAACAATAACCGTAACATTCATGTGAAGGGAGGGAGGGGAGGTTCTGAATGGCGATTGAAGATGAAAATGGATTTGCTCGTTGCGGCTCCCGGAAATTACATCGGACGCGTTCAGAAGCGCCCTTCTTTTTTTTCCCCACGAAGGTAGCCTTCGTGGGGAAAAAAAAGAAGGGCGAAAATAACCATTCACCTACCTTCAAGCGAGCTCCACCGAAACAAAGACCCATTTGAGCGGAACATAACGTACCTCAGGTTTAGGCTGATAACCACCACCCGTGTCTTCAAACCAAGCCCATGAGTAAACTTCTCTCTTTCCCCGAGTTGAACAAAGGAATTGTTTCTAAATTCCACAGTGGAAAAATCATTCTCATTGACCGGGACTTGAACTCAGATCCCTCGATATCGCGCCGAGTAAGCTATCCTGTAGCTTAACTGGAATTATATACCCAGTCTGCATGATATCAGATGACTGAAAACTAGTAAGTGATTATAGCTAACTCTGATATATGCTGATTTCAGAACTGTTCTTAGTTCTCTTCTATCACGTACGGTTTTCTTTTCAGAATGGATCCAACTTAACTTCTAAGATTTATTGATAAGTGCATTATATGTGCCAGTGGGTAATTATTGTGCGAGGGATATTTCTCAATACAAGCTAATGAGCATTAAGTTGGCCCAAGCTAATGAGTCTTAGGTTGGTGCAACTGCTTCTATTGTTGGGTGACCCTGGAAGTGTTACATATTCATCCTTCATTCATTTTTGTAACAAAAATTGTCATTACGCGAATCAATGTTAATATAACTGTGCTTACAGTAGTTAAAATCTTCAAACCATAATTCTTATTTTGTGTAAAAACCAGACGTGATAGAAAACAATGGAAGTCATTTTAAGAATCAGCATAAAAAATTGATTCCAGAACACCTATTTTAAATAAATCATCTGACAAAAAGTGTTAAAATACAGACTGGTGTATTTCCTCTGTGGAATTTCGAACTTGAGTGCACTTGCGGGTGACTCCGTAGTTGTAATAGCGTGGCAAGTGCCGGTATCCTCAAAATTCGCCAAAGGAATTATTCTTCAACAACATCCATCATGCACGAAGAATTCAAATTTTTAACACTGCCATCACTTTTGAGGTAAAAGGTTGCCACACTCTCGAGCAATCTCTATGAGATTTAAAAAAACAGAACTTGTTTTGGATTCTATATTTCGCTTTATTTCATTTCGGATCATGGTCAACTTAGCAAATCAATTCTCTTTGTGATTGGCCATCATAGCGACGTGACTCAAGAGACTAATGCGAGTCGTCTTCCGCGTCCAATTCCCAACGATCGTTGAGACCAATATCCGATGCACTTGCTTAACTGTTCGACCGTCTTTTGTTACGTTCTAAAATGTTCATGTTCTTAAGCACAAAGTAAACCAGACTTAATTCACTTCACATACCACCAAACCTAAAAAAAAATCATTTCCACGACACACCAGATGACTGCACCAAATTTAGAATATCCGATAGGGTGCGTTAGTCAAGTACTTCACCAAGCCTTCGTAATTCAAGGCGAATTCCCAAAAGGGAATTCATGCGATAAAGGTGCTCTGGCCTTCATACCACACTGACGCACGAGGCATAGTTGTGCTTGAAATGCCATTCTTGCGAGAGGATTTAACTCGATTTAGCCCTGCGGAGCGACCAAACTATTAAATACTTTTCTGTACAAAATTTGCACCAATCACGTGGTATACATTGACGTGCATGGGCAAAAGATACAACAGCAATTTTTGTGATGAAAAAACTCTCTTGACTTGACATGCATTCGAATCTGTTGTGTGTACCAGATCTTCATCTGCAGTCATCAGGCCGAAGAGTGGTTTTCCGCAACTATCTTCATTTTCTCTTCAGCTAACCGTTTCATCCATGCCTTAATTGTTCATCCTTAACGTCCGTCATAATTCGCTACATTGTATTCCGTCCTCCGTTTTACACAAGTTCTACTCTACTAGCACTACTCCAGCAGTTCCCAGCGTTTACCGGATCGCGTATCCCTTAACGGCACATTTTCCTATGCTGTACCGCATACAAATAAAATATTCTTGCAATTTGTTTTATTCATTAAATCACTATCAACCCGAAAACAGCCTTTCGTGCCGTTACATCGGGCGTTTTCTGACAAAAAACAACTCACCAAATACCATATCCTGAGTGATAAACAATCCACCCAGGCGGAACCCACCACCCTAAGGTTAGCAGGCGAAGACTTCACCTCAACGCCACCAAGACAGACGATTTATATTTAAATTCGTATTTTTTCTTATTTTTTTAGGCTAATACTTCCGCCGCTCTTCAATTATTTCCACGTGACTACCCTTAGCCACGAAGCATTTAACCATCTTTTAAAAGTAGCAAGATGTCACTTCACATTAAAATTCGATGGATTTGGCCTCATATTAAAGAAAAAATATCTCATTTTCCCAATGATAATATGATATCATCCATTTTACATGGAGACATTATGGTTCGGGTATGCACTCCAGATAGAATGAGAAAAATTTTAAAAAAATTAGGAATTTTTAACGAATGAATCTTGTGAAAATTTAACAGTAGGGTAGTTTCAATACTTTCTCAACTATTAAAAAAATAAATAAATTGTTCACAGCAGTTATTTTTACATATTCGCAAAAAATTCCTCGGAAGTAAAAGTGTTTTCGGCGAACGGTGCGAAAAAAGGTCAAATTAATTACTGAGAATTGCAGTCATTTGAAACAAAGTTTTTGCGTAAGTAATGTTTTAATATTTAGTTCACCTTGCTTTTTACAGCTGCATAAAATTGCTTCTTACAGTTGCTTCAATTTAAAAATGAAAGTGGAATATGGTCTCTATTATGACTAGGGGAAGATCTCGCTCAAGCTACCTTAGACCATAACCAGTGTGAAGATTGCACAAAACGTAGGGTGTGCGTGTAGTCAAACTCGCAGAGGGGGGGGGGGGGTTTCTCGTCGCCCCGTATATGAATTTCCCCGCACCCCCAGTGCTTCCACCCGCACCCCCCTCTACTCTCTCATCGATCGTTTTACGATGAGTCGCAAACAGTTTTCGGTGGGGGTCTCAAAACCCGGAGAGAGCCTCGCTCCCCCAGAATTATTTCAGCTCCGCATGGTAATCGATGCATAACTCGATTCGAGCAATAAAACCATCGGGTTTTCGAGAGGTTGAATGGGGGGGGAGGGTATGGACCGGAGATTGAAGAGCAGGGGTGGGGGGAGGGATAGGAGGAGAGGGGAGGGAAAGGGTGGGAGGGGAGGAGGTTGAGGAAACGGAGGCAGATGCTACCGCGTCCCGTGGAGAAGGAGGCTGTGGATGACGCGAAAGAGGGAAAATATTTCATCGGTGACGTTCCTATACACACGCGATCCATCAAACAATACACCCCCCTCAAAGTAACATGGTGCAGAGCGAGCGAAGACCGAAATCGGGCATAAGAAATATATATATTTCGGCATTCCGAATTTGTTTTTTTTTTTTAAATGCTCCAAACGAAGGTAAATTCAGGGTGTTTCAATAAGGACTTCATGATTTAAAATGATATAGAGATTTCTCCGGGTAAAGGTGTAGCAAAACTTGGTGGCACTCGCTTGTACCGATAATGACCTCAGGGAGAGGAGAGAATACAAGAGAGGATGAATGTACATGTTTAGGTGCTCTCTGTAGGTCCCAAACCTGAGCCCTGCGGTACCTCAGCCCGCTCTCCAACGCTTAATTCGCCCTCTAGAACCTCGAACTCTCCGCTGTTGAGTGCCATCAAGTTTTGCAATGTCTATTACGTACAGACTTGGTTAGTCTGGTTGTTTCCTGATGCGACGGAAAGGGACTGAGAATGCTCCGCGATGATTGGTGATTCTGACTGAGGGGAACGTATTACGATGGCCGGACGATAACGGGGGCGCCGTCAGGGGCGCCGGTGAGCGAATCTTGCCAAAGTCTAACTTCTCCGTCACGCTTCGTCAACGACATCATACGAAATATATTTTTTTTTTCAACAGTTACAAAATTCCATTCTCAGATTGTCAATCTCACTTTATAACCTTACGATTAAACAACAATCAACATTGTTGAAGCAGAATTGGTAAGTATTGTTGCGCATTATTTATACTTTGATCAAACATATTAAAACACAAAACTATTTCGCAACCGTTTTTGTAATAATATTATTAAAAAAATTAGCGTAATTACCACATATAAAAGAATAGAGTGAATGGATATTTGACGTACAAAAGTGAAACCTATTTTGCGAAAAATTAAACACCAAACATGGCGAGAGCGCGCATTTTGCCCATAAAATTTATGAATAATGCTGGGATTTTTAAAAATCAATTCCATTTTGCACTTTTCCAGACAGCATTACGGTACTGTGGCAATTGTGCAACTAATGCCAATGATTTCCGCGTATTAAGTGTACAACTAATCTATTCAATAAGGCCGCAGGCGTATTATTATGGCTTCAAAATCTCCAAGTGCTATGTTACCGTGTGGTTCCATCTATTTCCTTCTTCAATCTATAGTATTACTAAATAGAAATTGGCGCCAACTCAATTATAACACGCACGACAGTACCTACTCTATATAGGTACGATTGTTATGTATAATATTTCCTCCGGCAACAAAATGTGCCATTTAAAATCCCTTGACGAATTTCTTTCTAGAAAAAAAGCGACCCCTTAATGACTTCCAATGTTAGTGAACGTGACGGCACGAGTTGCCATCATTTATTTTTATCTCAATTCCACCGACAAGAGCAGCCAATGGACGTGCTGGATATAAATGCGGCTCACGGAGCGTGGTTTTTGCACGCGGGTGAAAGATGGTGGCGGAGGGAGCATGGAGGGAGGGGAAAAATGCGAGGCGCGGAAATGACGCGAAGTTAGCGAGGAGGGTAGACTCGCCGGGTCGCTAAAAACAATTCATTCATGCACGATTGAGATGATTATCCGCTTGGAAATAGTTGAACCACCCCCAACTCCGTCCCTCTCATAAATCAACCTCGTCGCTCTTTCTCATCTTCCAAACCCCACCAGTTCAACCAGCAAACCCCGCCCGTTCCAATGTTCTCATTAGTTATATCCATCGGTAAAAGATTTTTAAAAAGTTGCATCATATAAATTTCTGGTTTTTTGGAAATTCAATGCTCTTCTAACATGTACCCTTAGGGCACATTAAAATTATTTATTTTCAAGGAATTTCATTTCACTTCTCCCCAAGAGGGAAAGGGCATGGAAGCGGTATGGACGAAGTGAGGAATTTAAGAGAGGTCTGATGGTAAGCCATCTATAGGAAAGAAAGTGAGATGATGTCCCAGATTTAGGGATGCTAAGATAAGGACTGTCCAAAAAACCTACCAATCAGCTCGTAGAGTACCCAAATTGAGTACCCCACCCATTGAGTATTCATAGGGCGACTCTACCCGTCCACTTGTGCACACAAATTATGGGAAGGACGCGATTGCCTCGCCTTGGAGAGAAAAAGTCTCCCACTTCTGTCATCTAGACGGGATTTGAACAGCAGTCTATTGGGTAGCACGGCCAGCGCTTTTTAACCAACCGCAGGCCACCGCGGCCGACATTTTCTCTTCCCCTTCCGAACCTTGCGTATTACAATTTCCTCGGCCTTTCTTCACCCTCCAACTTCTCCTTCATCTCGCTGCCTCTTTTATTCAAACATCGCCCCTTCATACGCGCGCAGAGCGGACCGAGCTCCCCCCACGCCTCCCCTTTGAAACCCTTCCCGTCTGGTCAATTCCGCAGCGCCCCCTCCAAGGGAGAAGCGAAATGAAATTCCTTGAAACTCCCGAGACCACCCCCTCAATCGCCTCCTCAATTCTTTCTTTCCACCTCTCCTTCGCCCACCCACCCAAACGACTCTCCCCCCCACCGCCACCGGTGAAAATTTCAGCGCTACAATATTCTAATGCCGTCCACTCTTCGTCTTGAAAGAAGGATCGCCGTCGATGGGAAGAAAAAAAAGGAAGTTAGAGTGAGCGCAGAGCGAAAGATTCCAACTATTACCCAGTGAAACAGCCAAAGGACTACGTATAAATTGCCACCAGAAAATATCGGCCTTAGGGAGACGAACCACGGACTTTTGGCTAGCCGAGCCAATGCGCAGACCACTACGCTACCGAGGCATTTGCGGCAGACATGACTATATTCATCAGCCAAAGGACTGTTTTTGCAAAGATTTATTTTTCACACTTATATCTGTATTTTGTTTAATTTGACAAATTCTATCTCTGTCATCATCTTCAAAGTTTATTTATTTATTCGGTGGTGTGTACGGCGGGAACGCCGTGCGTAAGGGTAAGTTTGGGGCCAAAATCCCACCCACAGGGAGTTCTTTGTTATTGTTATACCGCTACTATCCAGGGAAAGATTTCGCGCCCTGAAGAGGCAAATGCAAATAGACGGATCGCAATTGAGTTTGTTATCTATTTTTGTCATTGTTTTGTAAATTTTGTTCTTCCTTTACTACTGTATTGCAATTGTGGAGATAAACATCTTTAAATTGAATTGTGACCTCGCTACAGGGTTAAGCTGCCCGGGGCGGTCTTGTCCACTGCCGTCCTTCCTACGGGGAACACAGATAATAAGGTAAAGTTTAAGAATACATAACTTTTGTTTATTTTATTTATAAATTCAAATACAAAATTAAAAATTTATTTTTCTTGCTTTCCCTTAGCAAGAGAACTATTAAGAAATTTAACCTGACAATAAATGTTATCAAAACCAAAATAATTGCTGGACAAAGAGTTCAGAGTAACCGTCACAGTTGGAGAGCAAAAACTGGCGCAAAAGGAAGACTTTCGCAAACAAAGAGGTAATTTCACTTTTGATGGTAGACGTAAGAATGATATGTTCGTGGCTCAACTTTGGTCGTAGCTCATTAGAGGATCGCTCACAGGTTGAGAAGGAAGAATTAAGAGGCACTCGTAAGCATATGAAAAGCCAATTATTACGGATTGAGTTGCTCCAACATTCCCACAGACGGTGCCTGAATCTCGCAGCGACGGGTGGAACAGGGGCGGTACTCCAGTAAGGGGTTCCTCCGTGGGCACACGAGAAGCAGGTACAAACAGTGATTCGAAGAGACGAGAGTGAAGTCAAGATCGCCGAAGAATCGAGACTGGTTGACGCAACCTGGAGTTCACTCTTCACGAACCATTTTTCAAGCCATTCGAGTCAACTGCGGCGCCATTTATACTGAACTAAAGCATTTTGACAAGTTCCAGCACTTATTTGTTGATAAATAAAAAAATAATATGCAATGGTGCCTTATTACCGTAACTATTCAATTCCCTGAGAGAACGCGCTTCTTAATAACAGTATTTTTTTATGAAAATGACATTTTTACTAGACAGAAAAATACTATTTTCCCCATGTTTCACACTCTCTCACATTTAAATCCGTGTTTTTTCAATTTTCGGAAAAAGTAGTCAAGTAAGAGTAGGTTAGATTTTGTTGTCCATATCATAGAGTTCCTTTTCGTACCCAGGATGAGAATTGAATGACCTTTAAGTTATTTTACGGAGGAGCCATCTTAATCGATCACCACTATCCACTCTCCCATCACACAGTGTATCTTCAAAACTCTTCAGTCACTTTCAGTTTCTTCGCTGTCCTTTTTTCTTCCCAACTTTTCCCCTTTCCGACGCTCCTTGATCCTTCGTCCATTGCTCTTCCCCGACCGTGTCCCGCTTCAAGGATCCCCAGAATAGCCCCCCCTTTTGCCTCGATCTATCCGTTGAATTCGTCCCTTGAATTGACGACTGATAGCGTTCCTGATGATCCCCCCGTTGCGGCGATACGCGTCAGGCGGCGGTGAGATCAAAGGCAAAGAGAGGCATGAAACTGTTGACTGAATTATACGCGTTGGTCTTCATCTTGCAGAGACGTTTGCTGAGCTTACATGAAAGTGTCAGTTGCGCAACTATTTGATTAGATCAACTCAAAGGGATCTTACGAAACTGCGTTTATATGCAATGGTTTAGTACGAAGGGTAAAGAGTCGGTAGTTTTTCTCACAAGGAACGCAACTAAATGATTATCAAGAATTAAGAGAGAGAGGGAAAACGTAGTATCTCTTCACCGTTGTATATTATCCACACAGTTAAGCCTTCAAACTGATTAAGAATTAAATAGCACGGGCAGATCGGACAGTGAATGAATTGCGCATTTCATTATTGTGCGTCAGAAAAAACATAAAGGTTTATATAACAGAGAAATTTGTTAACAGGGCCTTAGCCTATTCACAAATTGATGTTTCTCCTAGAATACATTGTGAAAACACATTAACTTGCGCGAGCAGGCAAACATGTCGATAAGATATCCCCTGTTTTCATTCAAAGTATTTTATCAAGCACGCGTTATTGCATCAACTCGCTCAGAAACATTCATCGTGTGAAGACGACTCTAGAGACTCAATATAAGAACACGGAAGCAGTAAATGCTAACCAACCGTCGTCACGGAAGAACTTGAACGATCGCAAGTCATGCAATAATACGCCATGTGATTATCATATTGGCACGTATTTTTTGCCTCAGTTCTTGCCCCCATCTCTCCATGTTCCTCTCCTTTCGCTCTGACTCGCATAAGAACATACATCGTAGAAAGGGAATCGATGGGACTCAAGGTTAACACACGGAAGCAGTAAATGCTGAGTAACCATCGTCATAAAAGAAACTGGGACTATCTTAGCGAATAAATAATCTGATGTTTCTCCGGCGTATGATCCAAAGGAAGTTTTCTTATGTTTCCCACCGGGTCACGAGCTCCATATCTGCCGAAGTTCTGAAGAATGACCAGCTCTTCATCTTCAGGGTTTCTGAAGTCAAAGGGGATTGTTATTGTTGATTATTATGGTGAAACACTGAGTTAATTTCGAGTATTGATGATTAAATTTCAATAGTACTTGAGATGCTAATAATGTTAGCCATATTATTTTTCAAAATAGTGCATATTAGGGTATAGGTAGGGCTTCAGAAGACCTGAGATTGAAGAGTGAGTCATTGTTCGAAATTTTAGTGTAAATGCTAAGCAACCGTCGTCATCGAGAAAATTTGACGATCTCAAGTTGAGCAATAATTGGCCACATGATTATCATACACGACACGTAATTCAACTGACTCGCTCTTCACCACCAAGATTTCTGAGGTAAGAGTGGACTGTTATTGTTAATTTCGATGGTGAAACGCAGAGTAAATTTCGAGTATTGATTATGAAATTTCAATAGCATTTGAGAGTCTCATAATTTTAGCCTCATTTTTTTCTCGTTATGTTGCATATTAGGGCGTAGGCAGGGGTTGGGAAGCCCCGAGGATGACGAGTGGGTCGTTCTTCGAAATTTCGGCGGAGGTGGAGCCCCTGACCCGGTGGAACACAAGAGAAACCTTTCTTTGACGACTGCCAGTTGAGAAATGATGCGCCACATGATTGCTTATCGTATTGTCACGTATTTTTTGTCGCAATTCCAGCATCCAATACTCCCTCTTTCCTCTCCTCCTATCTCAACTTCATCTCTATCACTCACTCTCTCCCTCATTAGCTCTTTATCGCACACATCCCTCCACGTTCCCCGCTTCGGAATCACCCGAAATCCTTTTCCGATAAAAGCATATTTTCTTCTTTTATTCCGTCCATAACCCACCTCTTTCCCATTCCTATTAGTCTTCCCTCCCTTCCCCCGTTTCCTGGGCTCTTCCTTCCCTATTCTTCCGCTACCCCCCCTCGTTATCTCTCAGCATCCCAATACAGCCTCCCGCTACGATGCTATATATCCCTCCGGTCCTGTCTACAGCGCCGAACCCACTCCCCCCTACACCCCCTGTCAACCCAAAAAAGGGAGACTCGATCATGTCGCCTCTTCCATTTCGCATTCTTGACATATCTCCGCACTTATTTTTCATGCGTCCATTTTTCCCCCTTTTACGAACATCCACAAAAGTTTCATGAATAAATAAAATCAAGCCCCACGCGTCTTTCACATCGCAATATCCATCTCGTTTCCCTGACCCGTGGATATTTCGGGCTTGACAAGTAGTTCTCATTTCAATAAGTAGGTACTCGAGGTTTTTTTTATTAGACCTCACGCGTGGAGAGAGTCCAAGGAATGTGCTCCATTTAGAAATGGAAACCTCTTAAACGAGATTTAATTTCAACAGAAATACAAGCACTTGATGAAGAGGGAATGTCAATACCAAAGAAAGCAATTCTTACAGTAAAGTGACTAAAGTGTTTGTGCTTACCTTTACTGTCAATGGAATATCACGGTATTTAGTTATTCACCACTGTATCGTACTATTACAAGAAGAAAATAAGGGTCAAATTATGTGCTTCTTGTATATTTTCAAATTCTATTAGTAATACGCGACATGTACTTGGTATTTCACCATCCAACTAACAATCCGTTACTTACCGTGAAGACTTCAAAATAATCTCATCTCATGAGCGATTAAGGCTCGCTGTTTATGAATATTTCATCGAAATTTCAATTAACGGTGATCCTTTTCCGATCGCCTATGTTTGCATCGAAAAATGCTGTCGTGAAACGCCATGCTCACACTTTCCCGCCCTCTTAAATTAAAATCAGTTATGTTGACAGCGGTGTCTATCACGCGTGCAGTCCATTCGTTCAGCCGGCCCCTTTCACAAGACCTTTCTCCAAAAACGTTACTCTTCGGCACCACCATGATTCGCTATCACTATACAGCAAGGTGACAGGCTACAGAAGGTGCTGGAACGCGATACCCATTGAAATTAGGAACGCATCCGAAAGTGTATTAAAAAATAAAATATTTAACTACGTCTATAAATTAAAGTGATTTTACCCTTTTTCAGAATAATATAATTACAAAACAAATGGTCAATATCAATATCGGGACATGTAAATTGGGTGGCGCTGTATAACCCGGGGGTGGGTTGGGTTGGTACGGTTGTGGCAAGCGATGAGGGATGTACGTATTTGTTGCCCCGGCCAACCCACCACCCCCTGAATGAATATCATCCGCAGTTTATTTTTTGGAAGAAAGGAAAACCATATTAAACTATGACTCTTTTGTTAACAGAAATATTGTGCATGAACTAAAGATCTGCAAGAGACAAATTGTATAACGGGATAATTGTTAATGAGATAAATAATAAATTGTGTGAGCTGTATAAAAAATTGAACAACTGTGTAATCCTCAAATGATTTTTTTTGCATAAAAACTGAATATGTGAATCAGGTTGTTGGTAAGGAAAGGCCCGGGTGGGTGGTGGTGGGTATGATGGTGGAAGGTGAAGAGGGGTGTAGGTTTAAGTTGCCCCGGCATATCCACCACCCCAAGGGTATATACCAGAACTGATCTGTATTATGGGAGAGTGTACCATGCATTGTATCATTTTGTTGAACCTAGAGTCCTTTGGACTAGGTTCTAATAAACCCATTATTCTCTTCTATACAGCAAGGTGCGGGGTTGAAACTTGGCGACTTCTTCCGAGCGAGCCCGTGGGGACGAAGCTTTTCATACGGCACGCCTTTCCGCTTCTGGCGTCAATCATCAATCTTCACAATGCCGTCGTGACCCAACAGCGATTGCCATTCGTCCTTCAGCGTCACGCAGACCCATAATCCGCCGAGTCATCACTCACTCGACCACGAGTGAGACCATTGGGCGTGATTATTTTCGGCGGCGAAGCCTCGCTGGACCACCGAACGGGATCGAAGAGAGAAAATCCCGGTGTAACGAATTAATAACTCGGAATCATAAAATAAATTGTTGGATAGCGCGGCTAAAACCCTGTAATATCTACGCATATCCTTGAGCGCTACTGCATTTTTATTTTTTTTTCTGACAGCAATTATTGATTTTAAAGAAGTTTTTTTTCACGGACATTCCACCACTTATAACAGACTCAATAATTGATTCACATACAGGGAAATTATATTCGTCTTACTAGTGAGTGCAGTTTTGTTGCATGATCGGAGATGATTCCCAGATAAGCATGTAATATCATAGCGATTATATTCATTCTAAATTATGAGCCCATTTAAAGCAGGAAAATATTTAAACGATATCATAATCAAGAATATGCATAGTAAGATGCAAAATATATAAGTAATCAATGAACAATATCTTTATTATTTGGTGATATGCCGGTTAGGATTGTTTCTTGAGGTACCATTACTACACTTTTATCCTTTACATGTAAAGTGGCCATACGTATCGGTTAGGTCGGGACAGTATCGGTTTTAGGGTGTTTGTCCCGGTGCGGTGTCCCAAAATAGTAATTCATACCGGTCTTCAAAATGTATACTTTCATTGGATGAAAATATTTAAAAGTAGAACTAAAATATTTATCATTACAATCAAACGTACATTGTACATTACAATCAAATAATTTGTTCCCATAAAATTTGATTCTTTTTATTATTCTATTGACTTAATAAATGCTTGATATAACATTTTCTTTCCTAAATGTTTAATATCCTAAGCTCATACGTAAGTTGCACCAATTGAGGTTAAGGAAAAGTGAGTCCTGTAGGACTCAAAGAGTGACGAGTATTCCAACGCTTCACTTGGTTAGAGAAATGTGAATGGAAAATTGCAAGTGCTCCTGTAGAAGCAAAAGCTTGTTCCATTTTAGCGGACCAGAAATCCGGTCACCCTAATAATATCAGCAGTTCCCAACCTAGGGTACGCATATCCTAAGGGGTACGCGCATGGTGGCTCGGAGGTATGCAAGAAAAGCTAAATGAGGGTGAAAGTGTGGCAAGCATACATATATACCCTTATTGCGAGGGAACCAACTGATTTCTAGATCAAGGGGAAAAGCTATAGAGGAAAGGAACTGCCTAGTGGAAGTCAAGTAGGAAAAGGCAGGGAACCGCCGCTTTATATGGTCGCAATACGCTCCCCCAAACGATCTTCACTTTAGCGAATCTCTAACTCTCCCCATCACCTCTCCTCATAACATTCAAAATGCTCACCCTTTTCATCCCTCTTGCATTCTCCCTTCTAAAAACGGCCTTCAGTAATCCCATCCCTTGATAATTATCCACTCTCCATAACCGTCATGTTATTACGTACAAATCATGGCGTGATTTATTAAAACCCGTTCTAACAGGTGTTAGTGACTTGTTCAATGGGAATGTGCAACTTAACTCCACAGTGTCCTAGTTTTCCCACGCGGAATTGAGCTCAAATGATGATCCAGTTTTGACACAAAGCGCGATTGATTTTTCAGGGATGTATATGGAAATGGAATATGGGAACGACGATGCATATTTGAACCAGTGGATAAATTTATCGGCCAAGTAATTACAGCAAGGGATTAAGAAATTTGGGAAACGCATACCTACTTCTGAAAAGAAATTACCTACTTGCATTATCTTTGTATAGGATCATTACGTTTAAATACGAATGGGTCCTTCAAATACACTAAACAAATCTCCAAACCCTAGCTTTAATGGTAGTAAAAAAAATATCACAAAAGTTTAGTAAATCTTCCGCAGGCTGAAGGAGAGGGATTAAACGACTTGTTTTTCCAAAAGAAGGAGGTTGTTGATCGTTGCAGGAGCATTACTTGAAGCTACACCCTATAACAAGGATTAGATGCGTTAGACTGCTCGTAATATTTTTAGAAAGGTGTTCGCGTCGTGATGAACAAGCAAAAGGATCCATCGAATGGGCGAATCGAATGATGAAAGATTCAAAGAGTCAACATTTCCCACGAAGTCGCGCAGGGGAATTAATGCGGAGAAACTCGCAGCCTTCCCTCGCGTCAGTCGTGCTTAAACATTGCTCTCCAGCTCCTCCACAATTCGGCGACGGAAGTGGCCGCGAGACTAAAGTGAGTTCCTCCGCGCAGTATTTACTCCTGGGAGTCAAGGCTGCTTGTGTTTGCGAGGAGATCGCCTCTCCCCTTCCCATCATTCCCTTCTCTCAAGCCTCGCGCGAGGCGACTGGAAGGCGCCCTCTGAAGGAGGGGAGAGAAAAGAGGCAGGAGGAAGAGGGCGGAGATTCTGAGAGACAAAAACAGTGGGAGCAACGAAATAATAATAATGATAATACGTAGCACGGGCAGGGAGTAGAGATGGGGGCATAGGGGAAGGGGGGAGGGAGAGGAGGGAGGGTAAAGAGGAAGGTATAACAAATTTTCCGGCTTACTTTGGCGGAACCAAATTGCGATAATTTAGAAATAAATTCACTTTGTATCATTCCATAGAAAGTTTAATTCCTCCTGCCCAGGGTTTCAACTATTACACATTCATTATGAAGGTGACAATAGCTCACCGCGAGGTCGCTGGTGGTGAGCTATTGTCACCTTCAATATGACTGAGGAATAGTCGAAACTCTGGTTGGAGGAATTGAAACACTCTATGGAATATTACAAGGTGAATTTATTTCTAAGTAAAAGAGGAAGGGTTATGGAAAGGGAGGGGGTAGGTTTATGCATAGGATTAGGTGATGGTAGATAGGGTTAGGGGAAAGGATTAGGTGGTGAGGGGATAGGTTGAGGGAAGGGGGAGAGGGGTTGAGGGTAATAGGGAGGGGGAAAGGTGCGGGGGTGAGGGCTATACGGAGGGGGAAGTGTAAGAGAGGTAAGGGGAAGGAGAGGGGGGGTGGGGGGGAGGGAGAATGGTAAGAGGGGTAAGGAGATGGGGGAAGGGGGGGGGGAGGGGGAATGGTAAGAGGGGCAAGGAGATGGGGGATGGGTGTGCGGGTGCGTGTTTGGCCTTGGTCGCCGTATTCCGTCGTGAGGGGGGCTGCCGCTGCAAAGGAACCGCAAACATACAACCCCATCCTTCTCTTAAGGGTTCGCTTTTTCTCTCCCTCTCCTCCCAAGCACCTCCCCCTCCGTACCCTCGTCAACAAACCACCCCCCCCCCCAGGCACACACACTTAAGCACATCAGGGAATCACGATGATCACGGTGGATCGAGTCCTGACTTTCCACGGCGAGGGACCCGGGTTTGAATACGAAGAGTTACCGAGAATTCTTTTCCAGAGGGATTCTGATTACGGCGTCGATGATTCTAAAAGAGGAGTCCATATGCAGTACACCGTCCGTCGCATTGGATAACTCAAGGCCTGAATGCGAAATAAAACACTGATTTTATGGGGTATCTGAGAAATGCTTGCGGTAAAATTAGAAGGGATAGAGCCAGGAATGTGTGGGTCATGGAAGAATGTGTGAATGGATTCTCTGGCAGTGGTCACATAAGAAAGGAGCGTGCTTCGTTAGTTTGGCCATAATGAGAATTCTCTAGATGAGAGCAGTACATCTAAACAGATTCAAGATACAGGAGTGAATGTCGTGAGGGGGAAGGGGTAGGCCGAGAAAGTCACGGATGAATGTGGTGGAAGAGATTTACAGAAGATGAATATTGGGATTTTTTAAGAACAAGAGAACGCGTACTAAGCGCTGCATGAATGAGGTAGAAGTGGAGTAGGTATGCAAGGTTAGGGCAATGCCAAGAAAATTATGAAAAAAGATGAAATATGAATTTTGAGGATATCGGGACTAGCCACGGATTTTACCTTTCACTGAGTCACCAGCAAGTGCGCATGCGTGCGAAATTCCTCAGAGGAAAAATAGAAGGGTGACTCCCGTAAAGGCAATACCGTGGCTAGTCCCGATAGCCTTAAAATTCGTCAAAAGAGCGAACACCTCATAGTGTTCCATCTTTGCCTTTAACCTCGCAGACAGCGGTGCTGAGCGCACGCTCATGGCTACTTCTGCGACATCATATGTCCGGTATTCCTTAACAACTTGTTCCTCCAAAACTCTCCAAAATCCATATGGGAGACGGACGCCACGGTAGCTTAACTGGCCAAAGTACTGTGCGCGATATCGTAGGGTATCCGGATTCAAGTCCCAGCGAAGGAGAATGATTTGTCCTCTGTGGAATTTCGCACTTGGATGAAAGATTTGATACTTTCCCGGCGTGCAGTGAATTCTTCTCTGGCTTCAGACCAGGTTTGGTTGCCCATACTGACGTTTCGAAAATATTCAATGCATATAAAAATATAGCCAATTTTCTGGGATTAACACGGAGAAACAAGCTCTTTCGAGTGAACCCACCTCGAAAGAAAACGGCGTCATAGGTATGAATGAACGTACATGATATCAATTAATCGTTAACACAGAGTTACACCTGGAAATTTTCATTAAGGTCTTATAACTTCAGCCTAATATAAATGATATAAAATACGTGTAAGCGAACTCACCCGGACCGGGGATCGAAGAATTGGGGCAACTGCGCTACCCAGGATTCATTATTTTCAAAGCAACTAACTTTATGAGGATTTTAGGGAGTTCGATACATCCTAAGCGTCGCAAATGACGCCGGTTGCCGTTCGCCGGCCCTGCCACCGAACACATTCGAGCAGCCATTGATCTGGGACGTGGGCCGCCCCTGGGAAACCCTCGCCTCACTCATCAACAATACCCTTCAACTCCCTCACTCGCAGAACCATACATTACATTTCTCGGATTTCTCCTCCACCTTACCCTCCCTCCAAACCCTTCTCCACATCACCGCATAACCTCTTCTCCTGAAGGTAGTTTCACCGTCAAATGTCATGCATGTCATTTAGTTCATGTTCCGGGTACTTGTAGAAAAAATATCCTCTATCTGATTCGAACAACAAAATCCTACCTTTCCACGTTGTTTTTATCGCAAATTGGACTTGAAAAATTATGGTGTTCAAGAGGATAATGGGAAGACACACGAAGAAAAATACTATTTTTCTATCAAACATAAATGCTATTGCCACTGAAAAATGTTTGTAAGAAGCAAAAACTCCCGAAAAAATGATTTTTAAAAATATATGCATCTTACCACCTTGTTTTTTGGAGTTATTAGCTAATTACTGTGCCAATTACTGTGTCAAAATGTGGCAATTATTTAAAAATGGCGCTGTAGTCGACTGATATGCCTAATCAAAGTGTTCATCAAAAATACATTCGTGGAATAATCTGCGTATTTTTTACCTTAATTTTGATTTTCAATAGCTTATGTCATCAACGAAAGCAGGATTTTTTTGAAAGCAAAAAAAAAACAAAAAGTTGTAATTCAGCATTCCTTTTGACTCACACAGTCGCACAGTTTGAGTCAAAATAAATACTCAACTCCACCTTTTCGTTTGTGCTGTTTAAAAAATATTGTCTTCACTGACGAGAATCCTAAGCTATTAGAAAGAAAGATTAGGATACAAAATATGCAGATTAATCGACGTTTATATTTTTTATTGACACTTTCTTCCATTCATGGTAGCCGACTTTGCTTTCTCGGGACTAGGGTGCTTTGAACGGCAAATAGAAAGGGTGCTATTCCTATACCTTATGATTAAAATTTTATTCCCCCTGTTGAATTTCGATGGGTGCTCTTTGCTAGCAGCTCATAAATTCCCTTTTTTGATCACGGGACAGTTCGCCAACCATCGTTAGTCTCTTGTTTTTTTAATGGCAAGGTGTGATTGAAAATCGCACAAGAGATGTTTTGCGGAACCCCAAGCAAGGCTGTAGTGAAAGCATTGGGCTTCGGGAACAGTTTGTGAACCGATGAAAAAGCTTCAGAATTTGCTGTTAAGGTGATTTGAGCGAGATAGTTCCCTATTAGTCCTAATGGAGACCACATCCAAATTTTATTTTTTCATTTCAGCGTCTGTAAGAAGCATGAAATAAATATTGTACTATTAATGGCGCAATAATATAGTTATATATGACCAAAATTCTCAGTAATTAAATAAATAAAGCCATAAGTTTCTAACTTGACTCATTTTTACCGCCGTACGGCTGAAAACCCTTCAAAACTGCATGTGTTTTTGCGATTCTGTAAAAATTACTGCGGTGAGTAATAGATTATTTTTTATAAATACCTGAGAAATGCATGCAATGCATGCAATACATGCAATCTACGCACCGTTAGTTTTTTGACGAAATCTAGGTGCTAGAAGTTTCTAATGTTTTCATTATTCTCCCTCTGGAGCGCATAGCCGTAATCTATCCCATTTAAAACAGCTTACCTTTTCAGGAAAATTGCTCGAAAAGCAGTTCGTTAAGAGGTTGATGTTTTGGTATCATTGGAAAGGTGAGAGTTTTTTCTTTAAAATGAGGCCAAATTGATCAAATTCTAGGTGAAGTGATTTTTCGCTCAAACTACCTTAACTAATTTACAACTGATTTCAGGAGCCAATTCTCGCGAAATCCCGCCGAATCTCCAGCGCAGCAGTTCTACGCATCGTCACATGGGGATGGTTCGGAGTCAGACTGGTTGCCCAGGATACTCTCAATCAATAGCGGGAGGGAAAAAAGATGCAGGAAAACCCGGTGGCTACTCCGTCCCTATCTTGCCGGAATGGCGCCGAACGGTCATAAAATTTAACTTCCCTTCTCTCCATGGATGTATATGGTGGCAGTCTGGAGTACTTCCTGCTCCAGAGCAGCGGTGCCGCGAGCCATAATTTACGAAATTCTCGGCCGCGGGAAAATAAAGCAATCCTGTCGCAACCGTCCCCTCGGCCCACGTCACTCCCTTATAATTATCGTCCGGCTGGCTTTTCCCCCATAATCCAACTCGCTACTTGTCACTCCGACCAATCGCGTTCCATTTGCCCAACCCGCCGTACTGCAACACTCCCCGGAAATACCCCACAACCCAAATCCCTTGTCACTGTCACACCCTGGGATGCGATGTTGACAGCGGCGCTATCGTGCTTGTGACACTATTGAGTTCCAAAAGCTATAACTAATGACCCCTTTGTGACATGAGCAATATACCCTGAGTTTTTTGTCCCTGATTTCCAGGCAGTTGCGTCATGTGACATTAGTGTTCCACGATTATGTGTAATACTATGATTAAAACATATATTTCAGATTGAGTTTTGAAGAGTGAAAATGGGGAAAAGTTTCTTCTTCAAAAGCCTTCGATGTGTAAAAGGCTTTTTTCCCAGATGTCCTGCAGAAATAACTGAAGTCAAAGCACAAAAGGTATAGTTAGCACAGCATGATGTTAACTTGATAACATGTTTGGCAAAATTAATTTAAGAGAGAAAAATATTTTTTCCTCGATGAATTCAAAAATAAATAACCCATGTTTTTTTAAACCGACTCTAATTCAATCATCTAAAACATAATTAATGCGATAAGGTTAAGAAATAAGCAATTGTTTTGTTGACAGCCGATGAAATGCGTACGTTGTTGAAGGTGTATGAAATTCATAGCCGTCAATCATATATGATATCATATTGAAGGAGGTGTGATGACCGCAACTGATTAATTCGTTTTCATATGAAGTTAAGAATTACTTCACACTTGGCAATGCCCTGATGATGAAATTTATAATTAATGAATATAAAAATGCTTAATAGTAGCCATTAACGAGAAACCAAAGATCCTAAAATAAACAAAAAATGTAATGAAATAAATCGCTAACACTTTTTCGAAAATTTGAGTGAGAGGTGATAAATATTGCCTCATTATACTAAAAATGCCTTCCACAAGTATAAGCCAGATGCAGTGGAAACAATCAAGCGCAGTCTTTTAATTTTTATGAATGAATTACAATACCGCTGAACGAATATCATACTGCAGAAATGGTCCCGTCGATTTCAATTATAGGAAGGAAATGTTTAACGACCCGCTCGCAGTTGATGACGTCGCAACACAAGACTGCCCCCATCCAATGACTCCGCGAATTATTATTTTTTTGCTGATCGCTTCCCATTTGAGCAAAGGATAAACGTCCAAAGCATTTAGAGTGTTTATGAAAGATTCCAGCGAGCGAACGAACGAATGGTTTATTCAAACGTGCCTTTAACACCGAACGAAAGAGTTTTCCGTGAAGAGAATTGGAGGAACGTAAGGGAGGAGGACTGTTGGGAAGGGGGGGGCGGTGTGCAGAAGGTTTCCAGAAGATGGGAGAACAGCAAGATCAAAAAAAAATAAAAAATTTAAAAAAAAATGAGAAACACTTCCCTCTACCGGGACGAGTGTGGAAGCGACCAGGATTGGCGGGGGGGTTTGAAAGGCGTGGGGGGGAAGAATATGAACTGAGTACTTAAATAAACAATGAGGACTCAAGGGAGAGATTTTTTTATTCGCGGAGAAGTAGGAGGCTCCGAGGACTCTTCACCTTATTCCATTAATGCCGTCATCGCCATCATATACCCTTCTCCCCTACCCACCCCTGGACCTCCAAACTCTCCTCCCACGCCTACCTTTTAAACTTACCCCTAAAATCTTCGCCACACTGCTCTCCGCCATACATCACGCACCATGAGGGGCGCACCACGAGAGAGATAGAAAAGCGCCCAGAGTCCGCTCAAAGAGAGAGAGCGCTAAAGCCGCTCGACTCATTCCCACGCGCGCGTCATCTACCGAGCGACTGAGGAGTTAAAAAATACGCCCGGCGCACCCTTAAGCTTTCTTTCGTGACGTGCACCCCAAAATATACGCGCTACATAATCCTGGACGTGACGCCATTGGAAGACGGAATCAAAGAGGAAGGGAAGAGAAAATTATTCCTTGTATTCGCTCCGTCAGTCACATCCTCACAATAAAGACGGCTGATGGAAGTAAAAGATATAATCATCCATTTAATGGACGATCATATCTTCTACGCACAAACATACGAACGAACTCTGAATAAAACAGTGACATCTTTTAAAAAAAAACTGATGTATTGAACGCTTTGGTAACTTTTTTTTCCGAGGAGTAACAGTTGCAATTGGCTTGAAACTCAACCAAGAAAAAAAATTTCAGATCATCAAAGGAAAAACGAAACAAAAAAGCAAGCCTTTTCGTAATCAGAGATGCCATATTTCGATTCTAAGAGGTTTTAAGTCACATTATTGAACTCATTTTCGCAAAAAGTAGACAAGCCTCACCATCAAAAAAAATCTACGGTACATTATGGTTGTTATATTCAATTAATGGACGTAGAATTAGTACGAAGGGCATGGAATTCAATTTTTGGCACCGATTCCTATTCGACCGATGTGACTCAGGCCATCATTATCCAATAATTTTGGCACCGTATGGATGATATAGGCTCACCATCTCCAGCATATGGCGTGAACTGAGCCGTAGATAAATGAATGAATGACCCTCTGATAGACAGCTTTATTGAGCAATAGACCACAAAAACTAAGATTTAAGCTTCTTAAGTGACATCTTAGGGGTGATATACATTTTAATTAGCTTTGTTCTTCTCATTTGGAGGTCTTTATGTACCATACCTTTCGTCGTACGCTAACCAAGATGAGTCGTAAAGTGTCGAAGAAACATGAGCCATACCCTTTTCATATGTTCATTAGACTCGTTTTTACTCCCACCCCGTGAAACTCGCAAGACCTTTCAGCGATTCGTTGGTATATTAGGTCTTCAACATCCTCCCTTATTCGCAATACCACCGGGTGAAAACTTTACTTCTCTGGGTCAGGCATCATCCATGTCACGTCTTACGTCTACGTATACGTAACTCTTACTCACACGTAACTCACTCACACGTACTCACTTCGCGTTCGCACAGGTAAAGACTTGGCTAAGTTTTATACGTTTATTTGTACTAAGAGAGCAAAAAAATATATCCTTTTGGGCGAAAAAGGTACTTTTCCAAATAGCAATACACCTACTCTTATTTACAATATACAAGCCTTTCCGGTCGATTACATTAATGATTAGGAAATTTAGATATTTTTCACCACCCATTCCCAATTTTAGGTGACTCAAGCTCTTAAAAAATAAGCCCAGAAATGTCAGCTGCAGAGTGAATTGCTCATATTTTGCAAACCCATTTTTTTATTGCATATTCCCGATCAAAAAACCCTTAAGGGCCTTGGCTTTTCTTAAAAATTTCTTCGCATCAAGCAATGAATGGTGACACCGCAGTCTATACATACGAGTGAAATGACACGATTAGGAAGTATCAAAATAGGAATCCATGAGAAGCCAGGTGAAAATGAAATTTTCAATGAGCCATAATAGTTTTAAGAATTCTGCAGATGCATTTTGTACGAAGCATGTGGTATTGATGTCTAAAAAAAACATAACGGAGATCTGTCACCGTAGAGGAGAAGATTATTAATTATAGGCTCCTTTCGTGGTCGTAATTTTCACGTGAGAGTGAAGTATCAAACAGTTTCTGAAGCTCAGGTCATAAATTATCCACATTTCTTCAAGGGGATGAAAGGCGAGCAATAAACCACGCTCAGTTTGAACGAGAACGATGAAAACGAAGGCGACACTAAGAGAACGACACCAGCGCCCCGAAAAACACATGTACTAGCACGAATATTTGCGTGTTGATTACATACACATAAGTATGCCCACGCGGATGCGGGAGGGTCGACGGTGGCGCCACGCCTTCCAACACTTCCGTCAGCCAACAAATCCAGCGCGAAGCATAAAGAGGACGCCGCCAGACAGCCAGAGCATCGTTCGGCGCAAATTTACGATATGGCCGCTACGAGGCGAAATTTCCTGCACCCCTGCCATCTCTCCCCCCCCCCCTACCTCTTTCCTCCAGCCTTCCCCCCTCCCTGGAAGCTGGAGACGACCCAGACAGGTGAGAGGGAGGAGGGGGAGAGAGGGGAGTCAGGGAAGATGGAGGAATGGAGTGGGCTGGCGGCGGGACGAGCTAACGCACGAAAGACTTTAAGGTACTAGTTTGAGCAAGATTATTCCCGGGCCGTAATACGGACCATTTCCGCATTTTATTTTTAAAATCCAGATGATTTCTTTGCTTAATACTTTCTACTCTGGAGATGTAGGTCTTACTATTTATGATTTATGGTTCTAACTTTTTTCCAACCTTATGCTTGTTTATTAAGCTTCTTTAGGGCTATATCAGGATTAATATTCTGCATGTTATCAGCCATTTCAAATGAAAAACAATAGAAAATTTCCACACTCAATATATTTTAACAAGTTAAGTATATTTTAACAAGTAAACCGACCATGGTTTCAGCACCCAATGCCATTATCAAGGTACACATTTTCGCAAACCTCCACCATATAATAATAAACATTTGGTTGTTATTCCACACTTTATTGGAAACAAAACGACCCGGGTTTCAGCATGTCATGCCATCATCAGGGAATGATGATGGCATGACATGCTGAAACCCGGGTCGTTTTGTTTCCAATAAAGTGTGGAATAACAACCAAGTGTTTATTATTATTAAAAAACGATGAAGGAGTTCCACAAAGTAACGCCGGAGACAGTGTCTTATACTCCACCATATACACCCAGAAATGGAGACACGGGGGTAAGGTCCATTTCTGGGCAGTGGCGGATACATATGGGGGCGCGCGCCCCCCCCCTTGCGGGGCCGCCCCCGCCAGTCAGGCCGCACGCTATTCGTTCGTGTCTTTCGTCAGTCGACTCTTGAGTAGAGTTATCGAGTAGTTGTACTTTCTTAAGTAGCACGCGCGCGTGTCATCGCATTTTATACGTTTCTGTCTGGCACATAGATAGCTAACCTACGAGAAAAGTCGCGGCCATTCTAGTGATCTCGATACGTTATTCTTTCTGGCATTTGTTCGAGAAAATTCGCGAATATTCTACTGTTTGTATTTGTTCACACTCATTAAAATTCTGGAAGCGAACATTCTGGCACCGAATGTTCTCGAAACAACTAAGCTACATATATAAGGGGAGCAGAGTCGCTGCCAGGAAATCGTCGCGATAACTTGCATGAGTTTTTTCTGTATCCGCCCCCCCTTGAGTTTTTTCTGTATCCGCCACTGTTCCTGGGTATATATGGTGGAGGTTTGTGAAAATTGTACCTTGATAATGGCATTGGGTGCTGAAACCATGGTCGGTTAACTTGTTAAAATATATTGAGTGTGGAAATTTACTATTGTTTTTCATTTGAAATGGATCTCAAGCATTTCCACAAATTCCACCCTGATACGCTTTTATATGTTATGCAGCATTCAACAATATTCAAGGCTGACATATTTGGGTTTACAAAGTTTGACACATCAGTTCGTTATTTTTGTGTCTTTGAAATCACATGTGTGGTTATTTGTCTTTAATTTATCTACTCTTGGGAGAAGTACAGTATTATTAACGACGCATGGACACCGGACAAACGAACTTCTTAAGGCCTGGGCTAACAAAATCAGGAATGAGACTAAGGATTTTCCTCACTAATACATTTATCCACAATTAGAAAAAGAGGGTGTCCTCACCAAATAACTTCAACAAAATTATAACTTCCACGAATGAAAACTTGAAAAAAAATAACGGATTGAAAGACGAAAATAGGCGGGGTAAGAAAAAATATACTTCTTATAAAAAACAGATGTTGATTAGGAAAATTGATATGCAACAAAATCCTACCTTTCATAACTTCCTTAGACGCGAATGAATTGAATTTACGATAACGATGGTTTTAAGGCGAGAATGCATAAAATATAGAAAAAAAGTATTTTTCTGACATAAACAGATGTCATTTTTGTGAATAATATCTATGCGAATTCACTTCTTCCGAAAAAGAACATGGCAATGCAATCAGAGCAACGATATGTCTTAGTTTTTGAGTTATTTGCATGCTACTGCGATTATTGAAGGCAAAATGCGTTCTTTCGATAAAAATGGCATTGTAGTCGGCATATAGATATTCTTATCCGTTGCTTCTAACATTACAGTTTTCAGAAGGCTATTATATATCCGTGTACGTGGTTTTTTAACAACTTAATCTTCATATAATCCGCGTATCTCGCACCTGATTATTACTTCCCAAAAGCTTAGACACGTTATCAGAAATAAGCATTTTAAAGAAGCTAGTGTAAGAATAGTATGTTATGATTTCAACTGTATGATTTCACATTTGTTTTCACTCTCGTAGTATCCAGGGAACTTCTTAAAGTGGCAAATGGGATATAGGGTGTCGCCGTGAGGTAAAATGGAAGGGATTTCGTCCAAGGGATTGTAGAGGATACGAATGAAGCTTTTGGGGGCGAACAGGCTGGCAGAAAGAAACAAGAAAACGTGAAAATTTATCGCGAAAAACTGTTTAACCCGTCGACAGATGACAACGGAGTGTCTCACGAGCCACGTCGACGCCTTGATGATATACGGCAGGCTATAAGTCTCACTTTCTCCACTGTACATCAATTCGTGCTCACGAGGACTGAGTGTGCGCGAGCCTTCATCTCTACCTTGACCGATAATCAATACATCCTAATAATAACACCCTATTCATCTAAATATCTAAGATACTGCGAAAAAGTCGTGATAGGGAGGTTTCCCGATAACTACAGTACAATGGAGAGAATTACACTAGGGAAAAATTATCCCAGTCTACATCAACGATTTTTTGTCGTCTGAGATTGGAACTTGGTAGCCACTCCCTCCAAGAACGAAAGATAAAATAGCAAATAATCTCTCTCAGTGATTTTACCCGAAGGTTGGTTTGGATAGTTGAGGGTAGAGCAACCTTTGTCCGTCCAGTGGTGCCGAAGATTTAGATCCATATATGACGTATATTCATGGTTGCTACGCTGGTTCTTACGATAGTAGTCTAAGCCGGGCATGAACCCTGAGGAGCGCCACCGTCGATGGACACTGAAACAAAATAAAGATCCTCCTTACTTTTTATCTCCGTCGGCGCTGGAGCTCCAGACGGACACAAGCATCCGCTTCGAGTGGTCGGGCGGCAGCACCTCGAAGGAGAACTTGTGGTCGAAACGGTGCAAGTAACGAGCCGACGGAGATTCGGAGGGCGCGGAAGATGAGGAGACGGAGGAAGAACTCAGGACTTCGGGTTGCACGGCCGCCGTTCGGTGGTGGGTGCGATCCTCGCCCATGGGAACCATGGAGACCTTGAGTTGAAAGCGAATGATGCAAAGGATTAGAAATAAAACTGATTTTTTTATATTCTAAAACTTACAAATCCTATTGAGTTAAGAAAGAGAGAATCAAGAACATGATCACATTGATCTTATCTCAATGATCTTATCAATGTTTACATGATTCATCATAATCATAAAACAATCATAAGAATTAAAAATGCATAAATAACCTGAAATAGTCACAAAAAGTAAATAAATTATTATAGCTATATCCATTATTCAAATATATTGTTTTCAAATGTTATACGGGAGATGCGTTTTTTAGACTTTCAAGAACTGAGTACCATATCCTGCATGTGTAAATAAGAATTGACTTATTGTAAGTGGTTGTTCGGTGACATGGTGGTATGATTGTTATTTTCCCAAAATTCTCGCGTTTCAAAATTTTTACTTGGATTGCTATAATTAATTTCAAATTAAAAATATACTAGAAAATGATTTTCAGCAAAATTCTTAAAAGCATGCAAATGATTCTCTCTTCGTCATTCAACTGTCAACCATCTAATTACGTTACAAAAGGGTATAACATCCTCTCCATGGGGTACGATAAAGACATACCAAAGCCCTGCATTTTGCAGTCTTTGAAGTTTCAGCAACAATTCTTTTGTCATATTTACAGATGCACATTAGAAATAGTCCATGTGAGTCATTATAAGTGCATTCACTATTTTCATTTGCAAGGCAGTAGGGGTCAAATGCCTTAACTCATATGGAGCTGTTAGAACTTTGTTGGAGGTTAACTCTACATGTCCATTCCAAGTTAACATATTATTTATTTTCACACCACAGGTTTTACCGTATCAGTGAAGTAGATATTGTTGAATGGAGGGGACTTTTCTTGGAGATCAATCGATGGGAAACTCATATTGCGTCGCGCGCTTGCCAAAGAACACACGGCCCAAAAATGCCCATGAATACAGGGGGAAGGAACCGGAATCAATGAACCCTTGGGTCATCAAAATGTTATGGGCCAACGTAAAGACACAGGATTTGACCCAATTCCACGAGAGTAAGGAAGCCTTGAGGTTATATTTCCTCGAAGGCAGGTCGCATCCCACTCTCGAAATAAGCATAAAGATTCGAGAGATATACTTCAGACACTGAATCGAGCGAGATTTCCTCTACATCGGAGACAATAAGGAAGGTAAACTGATACGGAGTAGTATTTAAATCATTATTAACATCGTCAGATGAATTCGGCAAGCATCGAAACCTTGTCAGAATGTATAACTTTAAGATGGCACATAAAATGCTGATTAAAAATATTAAAATTCACCAATACCTTAAATATTTCAAATACCTTATATATATATATATATATCATTTTACCATTGATATTAAACATTTCATTAATGCAATGAAACACATGTCATAAGAAGCATAACTGATGATTGCCGAATAAGGTGCAGCATCACTCTTTGTGAAAGGCTCTTCCAAGAAATTCAAGCGAATCGTTCAAAAGTTAATTTTGTCTTAACTGCACCAGTGTACCTTAATTCTATCAATAAATTATTTTCCCATTTGTCCGATGTATTAAGGACCGCCTTCATGACACAGAGCCATTTTCACTGAGAACAATCACGCATAGTATACGTTACGAGGTCACGCACACAAATGAAAGGCATAACGCCAGTTTGTCGAAATTTACACTAAAAAAGTAATTTTAACTGGAACTTGAACCCACATCTGCCAACTGCCGGGAAATTTAATTATCTTATAGAATATTACGATAGCGCGAAAAAGTACAATAAAAATATGGGCAACGATAGCAACAGTCGACTAAACACAATAAATGTTTCAGAAGCATGCGAGGACCATTTAATAGTTATTATTCGCCACGTATTCGGAAATCTGGTTAAAATTGAAATTGCTGGCGTTATTGGCCAATTCACAAGACCGAATCAGAATTCGGGTCATACCAAATGACTCTTTCATGGTGGATTTCCACATTTAGGAGTTACTTCACGCATTAAGTTCATGCACACCACTTCCCTTAAAGTTTGATTCGTCAACATCTACATATTACCCTGCGATCCGCCGCAGAGGCGTGAGGCAGGGGGTGTTAGGACACCAGCCATGGAAAGGAGGGGGAGAGGAAAAAGGAGGGGGGGAAGACAGAGATGAGAGTGTGATTACGATGTGTCTTAAGACAATGTCACGCTGTTTTTGTTATAATCACTAATGGTGCGTAGAGAGGAGGAACTTTTGTACTCATCAGTTCGGCAGTGCATCCCGCTTATATTGTCGCTTCTATCAGTCTACAGAGCGCTGGGTCAAATAACATCATTCATGTCGTACGGAAGTTCGACTGAGCTAATTTTTTCGAGTGATCATAGCTGAGCGTAAAGCATTTGAGTCTACATCTGCAGCAAACCTAGTCCTTCCAACAACTTCCAGAAATACGACTGATCTGAACTTTTCGAGTGATCATAGCTGAGCGAATATAGCCTCTAGAGTCTACATCTGCTGCAAACCTAGTCCTTCCAACAACTTCCAGAAATACGAACGATCAAAATTTGTCGAAAGATCTTAGCTGGGCGCACAGCCTACCAGGTCTACATCTGCTGCAAACCTAGTCCTTCCAACAACTTCCAGAAATACGACTGATCTGAACTTTTCGAGTGATCATAGCTGAGCGAATATAGCCTCTAGAGTCTACATCTGCTGCAAACCTAGTCCTTCCAACAACTTCCAGAAATACGAACGATCAAAATTTTTCGAGTGATCTTAGCTGGGCGCACAGCCTACCAGGTCTACATCTGCTGCAAACCTAGTCCTTCCAACAACTTCCAGAAATACGAACGATCAAAATTTTTCGAGTGATCTTAGCTGAGCGTATATAGCCTCTCGAGTCTACAGCGGATGCAAACCTAGTCCTTCCAACAGCTGCGTTACACCCACTGTTCGTTCTAAGAAGTTTTAAGCGAAGCGCGTGGGTTGTCGAGGGCTGAAGACGACGTGCGAGGGGTAGAAGGTCAAAATAAATTAAAGGGAGCAGGAGTCAGAAGGACGAGCGAGTGAAGGGAATTAGATGAGGAACGAAAGATAGGGGAAGGATATAACGTGTAGGGAAGAGTGGCAATGCGATTGGCGCAGAGGGAGTCATTCGGCAGCGGGAATGGGGACTCACTCAGCCCTTGAGGGTAATGGCAGGGGGAGGGGATGATGGAGAGAGAGAAAGAGAGAGAGAGTCGTGAGGGAAAGGGCGCCAAGTGCGAAGGGAATGATTGTCAGGGAATGGGGTGGGAAGAATTTTAAAGGTGTTGGAACCGCGAGTCGTGATAAGAAAGCGGGAATGCCGAAGGAAAAAGGAAGATATGGTGACACACACAAAGAGATGGAATGCACGGTGGTCGTAAAAGACTCTGAGAACTGAAGGAGCACAGACTTTCGACAACAGTTTCCGGATAAAGGCTTTCGGGAACTTTCCGTGGGATGAGAGAGAAGAAGAAAGAGAGGGAAGGTGAAAGAACTGGGAATGAAACTTTCGACTGCGTTCCAACTTAAAAATTTGATTGACTCGGAATTCGTACATCTGCAGAAGTTTCACGCAACAGATGACAACATGTTGACGATTTGAATCACCATTTCTTGTTTCCAGACTATCCTAAACTTAATGGCACTCCTGAACTAATCATATGGTTTTGCATAGGAATAGAAGAACACCAACGAAATGAGACGTGATATTGCATGCTATAGAATTTGGAAACGATCCTTCAGCAGGTCATTGTGATGCAATTTCCACGCAGAAAGAAATTGTTAAAAATGTATTAACTAGAATAAAGTAATAACGTTTTAATTTCTCGATTAAGTGGCCCGTTTCCGTAAAAAAATGGAAGTACTCATGACACAAAATCAGCTCCTTAATACTAATTACAAATTCCATGAACAGGCAAAACAATTGACAATGAAGATTGGAGTACATCCAGTTCATATGAACCAGGCAATCATATAATAAAATGAAACATCGTAACAATACAACAAAGCTGGGCACTGTATGTACATACAAACAACGTAGATCAAACCATAGGAATAAATATATCTGCGAAGCGTATTTAACTTACCACGATGCAAATTCACTTTTTGCTGAAGACGACGAGATTCGTGACAATACTTCTCGGGACAATAATACGAAACTATAGAGGGATCAATTCAGTCGCTAAAATACGGGAGAATTTCCACCCGATTGCGCAAATTCCCAATACCCTTGCAGCAATCCAATTCACAAGATACATAAAATCAATGAATTAACCTATGGAACACTTCGAGGGATAGGCTAAATCTTCGTATCTCAAGTAACTAATAAGTCAAGTTAAATCCTCATATATTTGTAATTAGTTTATTGCTGGGAAGTTCGATAAAAAGTTTTTTCGTCATCAATTTATAACTGATTTTACTTTATGCTAAATCTAAAAGCGCTTAGATTTTTTAATAAAAGCCGAATATGGTCTCTCTTTCATAACTTGGGGAAAATTTTGCTCTCCCACGGATATGCTTTTTTCACACTCAGATATTTCATGTCTAAATTTGTAATATTTCAACAATTTATTTCAAGCTTTTTGCAAGTTGTCTTCTTCAAGCAAGTTATAAAACATTTACCAGATGTTTAATATATAATGAAATATAAATTTTCAAAAATTTGAAAAAATTAAAGCAATATCAATTTCTGAAGGATTTTTTCTGCTAAATATATTATCAAGTTGTGTTTACCAATTATTGAATGAGAAGCAGTGACTTTGTAATTCCACACATGTATTTATTGGAAACGACCAAGGTTTCGACGTGGCACGTCACCATCACCCAATACGCTAAGCAAATTCCATAAAGTTACGCCTGAGACAACGGAGTGTTTACCAATGTTTTATGCGAACTATAAAAATTATACACCTAGCATTGTGATTGTTCCTTACATAACAGTAAGAAATTACAACAAAATATGCATGCAATTAACCATATTATATGTAACTCTTTAAGCTGAATGCATGGGATTAACGTAAAAAATTGCTAATTTGGATATTATTATGTGAAGGATGTTATTTTTAAGTTAAAGGAGCACCATCTAATGAGCCAGTGGTTTAGGTGGACTCCAATTTCAAACAAAAAATGGAGGTGACGGATTGTATGACAAATTCATTAATTTAAACATTGTTGTTTCACGTTCGTAATTTCAATTCAAAGGTCAATAAAATTCATTATTATTATCATTATAGAAGAAAAATTGAATTGAAACGAATGAACTACAGCATGAGATAATATTTCGGCACGATGAGTTTCTTAAGGCAACAATAGGAAGCTGATGAATCGGCACATTGAACTCGTCTAAGGTTAAATACCATAGGCGTGAATACACATGAATGCGATTGTTGGAAGGAACTGGAGATCTGCTGTGAGATGGCAAAGAACTCTGCGGAAGACCAAGAGAGGGTTGTAGCACCATGGAAGACGGAGAAGGAGATGGGGATAAGGGGGGTTAGGCGGGGTGAGTACTACGGAGGGGTATTTCGCGACGGCGGCGGCGGAGAGGGGATTACCGTGGGGGCAGCATGGGAGGCGGGGAAGGAGGCTCGCGGGAGGGGATTAAGGTGGGGGCGGCGGGGGCGTAGCTGCGAGGGGCAGCGGGGGGCAGGGAGGCGGGAGGGTTTTTGTGTGAGAGTGTCTGGGTGGCGTAGGAAGGTTTGGGATCCTCGCTTTAAGTAATGGCAATCGATATAGGAGACTACGTCACCACTGGCTCGGTCGCTGACGTCATACGCGCACTAGTATACGAGGGCCGGGGGGGGGGGGGTTGCGGAGGGGAGGGAAGAGGAGGGGGAGGGGTGGGAAATTGTGCTGGAAGCGGGTGGGTTGGTCATTTGGGAGTTCCGGGTGAGGCAGACACACGCGGCAAGGGGGAATAGAGACACACACGTACGTCAAGTATGCAGTTGCGGGGGTGACTGCTGAAAGGAATAGAAGCGAAGAAGGCAAAGCCCGCCCTCCAATGAACATTGAGACGCCTGGGGAGGCTTTGCGGCGTCGACAGTGACGAGGTCACCCCCCTCTACTGCTACGTGGCACAACCGGCTTCGGAGGACGCGGTATTTGCAACGTTGAGAGACTCGTGAAAGGATACCTGGCACCGCAGAAGATAGGCAATCAACGGCTGGAACAAGAACGGGACAATGATTCGACCGAAACACACGTCACTGATCATCGCTTTCCTCGCAAGATTACTGGTGACCTAACAACACTCCTATTATCAGCCCTCGCGACGGAACAGTACGAAGATACAGTGGAACATGTTTACTACCCTTGGCCAACACGGAAAGGCTCTCGCGTAGAAAGCAAAGAGAAAAGAACGTAGAAAATATTTCTACCGTAGCGTCGTAAGCTATTTTAGTGAGATTGTACTCTAGCTAAAACAGATACCATATTTTAATTTTATTTTGAAATATAAACAGCCGTAAGAAGCAAGGAGAAAATATTGCACGGGTTTACGCGAAAACTTGATATTTATATACAAAACCATCATATTTAGACATTCACAAAATTAATGCACGCTGGTAAATGTGTAATAGAACTACCACGTATTTAGAAAAAAATTAAACCTGCCGTATATCTGAAGATATAACACTGAAACCATTCTGGTGTAGGCAATTTTCCTGGTTTTCATCAGCGCATGCTAACTTGGATGACAGCATAATGAAGATGACGATTAGTGTTGTGGGTAGTATAATGAATTTCATGACCATATGGATTTGCTATTATAAAAGGAAGCGAGTAACAGTCAATTAACTGAAGTAAAAACTTTACATTTCCACCAAAATTTATTTTGGCACAACTAGTTTCATTCCAAGATACCTGATGACGACGCCGATACGCTGAAACTAGTCGAACCGCAGTGCATTTTGTTGGAAATATAACTTTTTTTTTGTTCCAGTTTTTTCTGAATTTTCACTGAGTTCAGCCTGAAATCATCGAATAAACCATTAATTACTTTATATGATGTAATACAAACATTAAATGAGCGCTTTTTTTGCTTCACTTTAAATTTACTGTGCTTTTATGGGTCCATTTTCTTAAAAAAAAGAATAAATATAAAACAATAACGCACATTCCAGTTAATAAATGACTCGCGCTGAATTACCTCAGTGCGTATATGCAAATAACTTATTACGTTTTAATTGGAACATCATTGCATCCTACGCAATTCTTCACCGTAAATTTCATTCAAGAGGAATTGCCATTGAAGCATTTTGGCTTGACAGTTTTGACCCAATTTCGTCGCGTGAGGTAATCGAGATTCACACGAGCAATAAACCCGAACTCGCGTCTTCAGTTCCATTTCATTCGCCTTAAAAATACAAGACGTGATTTCGCTGAGACAGACACTCTCAGTCTGAAATGGCTTTAGAGAAGAAGGCATGTATATTGCAGGAGATAAAAGCAGCCCGCGGAGTTAAGCGAGGACACGAGACCAGAGCTGAGTTCGTTTTGAGGAGGAAGGAGTTTTAAAACCCCCGCGAGAAGAATATTCCCACCAAATGTCTCCGAAAATCGACTCCACGGCCATTCTCGCTAGAAATAAAAATTCCTCCGGACTATGAACGAATGGCAAGAAACTTTCAAAGCAAGCTCACTCCTTCTTACCTTTAGGGAACGTTTAAACGTTTAACGATGAATGACGTTCGTTATAACGCATCCACAGCGACTCTCTGGGACGCGGGATGATTTTTTTTAAAGATTTATGTATCCAGGCGAATTTTACAGAGAGCCATTCAATTTTTTTTAGCAAGTTCGCCCATGATTTTTTTGCTGGATCGCATGCAGGGGCTGTAAAAAAAAGTTTAAATGCACCACAGCTTCCCAATCTCTAGGTCACCAAATTCTGTTTTTTTTAAACATGATCCCATCCCGAAAAACTAGATCCGAATCACGGCAGTGACTGAGATCTGTAAATGGAATTTCGATGGGTTAATCTGGTGCTCTTTGGAGGGCACCTCGAGTACAAAAATTCGATTCTCGGATTGAAGGATAAAATGCTGACCCAACGACACCTTTCGCTAAACTTCAAGAGGTTGCGCCGCGGCATAAAATAAAGCCTTGCAAGCTAAATGCAGATCTTTTCAAAACGACTTAAAGAAGAGTATTATCTTTGCAGTCTGTCATATGAGTACGTGGTGGTAGACCATGTTTTTTTATATATCTAATAATGAATATTTTTAAAAAGTTGCGTTACATGACGTTATAAAACGATGTCCATAGAGAGTCAGGACAGCCTAATACTTTAAGAAATGGGGACAAATAGATCATTAAGAAGTAAAGTTGCTCCCTAAACTCGAATGCAATAAATGGAATGATGTTTTAGCTTCACTTCTAAATTTTTTGGAAGCATTTGAATGAGTCCGAAAAATTAACCTCTTACCGGAAAAATGTGCATCTCAGACCACCACTAATGCCGGTTTTCCTAATGGTATCGCCCTTGCGTGGATTACATTAGCCCTCTCCCTCATTATTATCAACGCTGTAATTCAAAAATTAGTTTACACGTTACTTTCAAATGCCAACCCCGTTCATACGAATGTGACTGACCGTTTATAAGAAAGCAATGCACGGGAAAAAACAATTTAAGGATGGATCTGGAGCCGCTCTTTCGGAGAAATCTGAAAAGTTGAACATTATTGGAGTGAGCATTTTCATAATCGAGACCACATTTTTGCAAGTTGGTAAACTATTAGTAAACTAATTCAATATTTCTTTTTTTCGGGATTCATTCCGCGTTTGCGTTTCTTTTGTAAAACAATATTTCGCTGGTCCTCCTGCCAGCTTCATCAGGTAATCTGAACTGTGGTATTCTTCTCGCACTTCTTTATATATATATATATAGGAGTAAACCCCATTGGTGCCGGAAATTTTTAAATTAGAAAAATCTGTTTGAGATTACTCCCCAACGTGTAACTGTCTTCACGGTTGATGTCTCTCTTCGCTATATCTATTGCCTCCCTGAATTAGTCTTGGGAAATATCGTACTTCTCTCGAAATTAATTTCGTGTCCTCAAAGTTGAAATTATGAGTGCTGAGATGGTGCTCAATATTGCATCCGCGGAAGCCTACGATTTAATATTAGTAAACTATATAAACTGCATTAGTAAACTATATCAATAAGGTGTTTAAAAGTTCTCATGGTAGCAAACAGCTTCAGAATGGTTGGGGAACAAACCCACTATATATGTTTTACAAATATTTCTCGGAGGTACGTTTACATGAAGAATTACGAGCTGCAGTAGACCAATCTTCGAATTGATGACTGATCAATGAAATAACTCAGCGTAGACTAATCCTAGCGCCGGGTTTTCCTAAACGATTCCTCCTGTCGTAACCAAAGTTCCCACCCGCCATTAATGGTTCACGTCACTTTGGTTTTCGATCGCCTCCCCAGCAAGCAGACCAACCGTCGAGACAACCTGACGGCATAGCGAAACTTCGGTGGGTGGGTGCAGACGGATTGGTGTGGGTGAATTAGGCGCCCGGGTGCAGGAAGGGGCGAAAGCAAATAGGGGTGGTGAGTGGGGCGAGGGGTTGGAACTTTGGGGGATGTGCGACAAAGGAGCGGGACATGCGCGGGTGCGGCGGAGGGATGCCGAAGACTCGCCGAGAAAGTTGAAGGAGGCGCGGACACGGATGCGAAGTTGTTGGAGAGCAAAGCTCCGCTGGAAGATCACCGAAGGGTTAACTCTTTGAAGACTAGCGCGGAGAGCCGAGGAAAGGAAGGGTTACGCATTGCATTGCATTGCACCAGAGAATGTGGCCGTTGAATATCAACGGAAAGGAAAAAATCAACACTAATACATTATAATAAACCATTAATATATCTTACTTATTGCCAAGAATCACTGAGTAAATGGATATATAAACAGGGAATCTCGACTTAAACAATGTAAGTATGGTCGTTACTATGGGGACGATGACTCAAAAACGCAAAAATATTGCGAGAAATCGTTACGTTTTAGCAAAAATGTCGGGATTTCGAGCGGAATACAAAATTCGATTGTGAAGGAATAAGATTCCTTATTTTATTTGATTTTCATTGGTACCTTTTCCATTAACAGAAAACCACTATTTCTAATTTAATTTTGCAAATAAAAAAGTTCTCTAGCCAAATGAAGATTCAGCTTCAATTGTATTTCTTGCGTGAAAGTTAATGACATATATATGTGTACACACACACCGGTGATTATTATAATTAGATTCCTCCCTTTGAGATGAAGAATAAATAACCATAAATAGCACCCACCTCCCCACTAACGACCATTAGCGCATTCAAATAAGACCGTATATAAGGTCCCCTTCCCCTGAAGACGCGAAAGCCTACACCACGGTCCACATTTGGTTGTTATCTCTGTCTATGTTATTTTGTTCTGTTATCCTCTTCTATTTCCTGTATCTTGTTTGCAAATGAGGAATAAAACACTTTTTGAATTGAAATTGTAGCATCACTATCAATCAATGACGCATGCACATGATAGACATAGATACAATGCAACAAAGGGTTGAATACCAGCAGTCGTCAATCCGAAGATTGCCTTTGCGGCAGCTCTCCACTCCACTCAACCCGACCAACCAACCGCTTCATTCCTACGCTGTTCTTCACAATGACGTCCTTCATGATTCGCAAGATTCCATCATTGCTCTCCCGCCATAATTCTTTCCACTCATATATATCTCCTTCCAATATTGCTGTTTTCATTTGGCTGTTGTGTCGCAAAATGCGTCTCCCACCCCAGGCGCCGTATTTATTAAACGTCGTCCCTTGCGCTGTCCCCAAAATAGGATTCTCTTTCTGATTTTTCAAATAACCATTTGCCAGTCGGATGGTTTGCGGCGTTTATCATCCGCGCTTCAGGTGGTTCCACCGTAAAATTACTTAAATGTCATTTTATTCATATTCCGTCTACTTGTAGAAAAGGTTGACCTCTATCTGATATGAATAACAAAATAATACCTTAAATAATACATTCGTGGAATAAATCTGCATTTTTTCTACTTTACTTTTGTTTTTCTGTAGGTAACGCATTTCACCAGCGAAAGCAGGATTTTTTGGACAAAATATCAAAAATATGGAATTTAGTATTTGTCTTGAATCACACAGTCGCGGCGGAACCTCCTGGAAACTGCCCTTAACCTTTACTGAGGATGAATTCTAATTTCACATTTTGATGGCAAGCGAGCGTGGTCCATCATATGTGGGATCGTGTTTTCTCTAGAAGGGTTGTTGTTTTCTTTTGTCGTGCAATTCATCATCAGTCGTCAATCTGAAAATTGGTTTGCTGCAGCTCCTCAATTCACTCTCCTCTCTGCTAACCGCTCCATTCCTACATTCTGCTTTACTTTGACATCCTTCATTAAGTTTCTTGACTTGTTCCAATCTTAGTCTTCCTCTGTCATTCTTCCCATTCACTCCTCCTTTCAATATCGCTTTTATTAGGCTGATGCCTGGCAACATGTGTTCAATAAGTTTGTATCTCCTTTTAAGCAGAGTATTTATTCATCATGCTTCTCTTACAGCTCTTCGTACGACTTCTTCGTTAGAGATTCCCTCCGTCCATTCGATCTTCATCATTCTTCGATAACACTACATCTCCAATCCCTCCTTTCGCTCTGCAGCAGTTGTTGTCCATGGTTCACTGTCTGCTTCCTTACTTCCAGGGTCGTGTTACTAGCAGTAAACAAGCTCCTTTTGCTTCTTACATTCTTTGCTTGGACTATTCTACTCGCAATGCGTATAAATCGTTAATTCTAGAGAATACAAATGGCAGCATTTCAACACTATCATTATTCGAATTTCAGGTAAATAAAGCAAGTGTAGGATTTGAGGTTAGAAAAGGTTATAATTCAAAGGGTTTGGCTTTCGCATCTTCGGGAAATGGAGATAAGGCGGTATAAAGAGGAGTGAGGAGTACAAAGAGGTGAAAGTAATAAATATTGAATACGGAGTGAGAGAGGTCTCAAGTGGTGGTTTAGAGTTCAGAGCACAAAAAAATAGTCGTAGTTCGGCTGGTTATTCGTAAAGGTGACCGACAATTGAGGTAATTTTGCGCCGTTTAAAATAGGATAGGTAAGTAGATAGATGGATAGAAAAACTTCTTTATTGGGGCGATATTGAGACTTCGAAAGTCCCTTTACACTACGTGTGGTGGTAAGGGAAGAACGGAGGCTGGTTAGATGAGAAACCTGGCTGAAACTACTCTCTACATGACATCCGGTACGCCCGTATCACACGATATTTGATCCAGCACAAGACATAGTGTGCTTGCCGGATATTGGTAATGAGGTCGGAATTCAAAATGAGCCGTCCTAGCAGCACATGACCCTTGAACTTGTGCGGACGAAAAATATGTATTTTCATTCATAACGTAGCGCTTGTCTACCATAATTTAAATTAAACAATCTATGGCAGCAGGCGATCAAAATAACTGAAGAGACATTTTAATTTATTGTGGCTTTCACGGCCTAAAATTTACTGATTAGCGGCAATGACGAGTGAATTGCTCTGATTTCAGAAATTCAAGATCGCAAGTGCAAGCTGGTACAAGTGACGTCGGATCTAAGTCTATACTCTGTGTAATCTATACTCCGAGTCTATACTATAAGTACGTGCGTCAAACATATTAACTCACATAGGTGATCACTCACTTATGCCCAGAGACCGCGTTTTATCGCGTAATTTTCATTTCAAGCTCGTTTTATACACCAAAAGGATAAATGATGGCGCATTTATTTTACTTTGTTATAATTGTGCAAAACATTTTGTTTTAAAGGTAATATTTTTCTGACAAGCACGTCTATGCAGTTTCCCGTGAAAACCATAACAAGTAATCGCTAATGGCGTCTTCTCTGTCAGTACTGCATTCGTTTACAATTTCCAATTGCCATCAATAATTCTACTGTCGAGATTTATTAGATACTTATTTAGCATAAGCTGTCAAGGCCTTACTGACAGCCTTACTGTGTCTGACTTCAGCGCTCACCATTATTATGTTGGCAGCACTCGGAACTAAAAGTTACGATAATACAGACGCACGTTCCCACAGTGTATTTCGCCTACGCTGGTACATAGGCGCATAGATGTGTATAACGTTGATATTGGGGAACGGGGAATTAGGGTGGGATTGGAATGAGGGTAGAGGAGGTTTGAGGAGAGCGTAAGGAGTCGGGTGGAGGAGAACAAATCCGACTTAACGACAGAGAATATTTCTCGCTCACGGAGTCGAGGCGGAATTGGTGGGAGAGAGGAAATCTGCATGAATTTGCATAAGTACTCAAACCTCACCAACATTTTATACGGTCTTTCCTCCTGAGTTTCACGCGTTCAACGCTTTCCCTCCAGCGGTAAGTCGGGAGTTATCTCGGCCGACCATTGCAAATTGGAAACATGATTAATGGTACATATTTAGTAAGGATTTTTATCGCACACAGTATGATTTATTTAAACCCCGTACTTTGGCACGAAGCGTTGTGGCGATACTTGTACCACGAAACACATTCATTACGACATTATCCATCGATGCGGAGCTGGTTCAACTGGTTTCACACAGGCTATCTATGAGAGAAGTAACCATTTCGGATCCCGATGGGAAAACATTTATCACGCAGTGATTCATGGCACCGGAAGAGTGGTGACACACTATTTCACCCTCTGAGATGACAAATATATATATATATATAACCAAAGACAGCACCTCTCTACTGACGATCAATGTTGCTTTTAAATGAGACAATCCATAAGGTCCAGTATCTGTGATAACATCACTACGAGACAATCGTTGAGAAAAAATGAGTGAAAACATAATTCTAAATGTCAACCAATAAAAATTTCAAGGTAGCATCTTCGAATTTGTGTGGTTTTACCTCTACATCTACAAAATACGCTGCAAGTCAACTCAAAGGTGTGTGGTAGGGGGTGAGTATTCACCAACATGCATTATACTATACCCTAAAGTAACTGCGACTAATTATGCATTAGCATAAATCGCTAATGCTTGTCACGAGGTGAAGCCACACAAGCATGCACTACATATATGTAGTCGGTACTACATATGGAAGCTACTTCCATAGCAGTAGCCTCATAAGTCGCCCGCAAGTAGTACCTACTTCGGTGTGTAAGAACGGACTTATCTTGCATAGTAGCAGTAATCGGTATGTTGCCGACCACGGATTCGCAGTTGCGCGGAATAAAGAACGCCTTGTCAACAAATTCGACATAATTAACTGCAAAGAGATAATAAGAGCGTGCGCCAAGATGAATTAACTCCAACGAGAAGATAAAATTGAAGTATTTCCAACGCATAAATGGCACATAAAACTGTATGTTCGATTTCATTGGAAAATAATTATATGTGTCAAAATAGTCACAGATGCAAAAATACTGAGAAAGGATATTATTTTGAAAGACATTGAAAAAGAATTCATTTTACCCTCGGAGAACTCAAAGGAGACTAATCTGGAAAACTCGGAAAGAGATGTGTGGATATAAGAAAAACTAAGACGCTCACTGAGGAAGGAGCTCTTTCATTAAAACGCTTCTTCAGAGAGAGTAGGTTTAATATATGAAGATCAAAACATTTTTGGAAGAAAGAGCGTACATGGAAAGTTAAGGAGTTATGACGCCGCGTCTAACTAATAGACAATGGAGTCCATGTTCAGACAATGGAGTTCGAGTGATTACAGAAGAAGGAGAAACAATCTGACTTTATTTTAAACGTATTCGAGGAGTGAATACATCACAAACTTCTCTTATATTCGCTTCGGTGTTTGGATTAAAATTATTTAACAACCGGTTTGCTGCCTTATTCTGCGGTTTTCACTTTAAGAAAAGGATATACCGAAATTGAGAGTACTATTTCAGGTAGTTAATACCAACATAACAACAATGGAAAAGAGGTACAAAAACTAAAATATGTTACAAGAAAGAGTTTTAAAATATGAATGAAAAATATTCAATATATGATGCGCAATTCCGCCAAATGACTTTCACCTAAGGATGGATGAAATTACTACGGGCACATCAGGTACGATGTCACGCAAATAAACATTAAAAGAGAATGGTTTTTGAATTCGTGATTTTTACCTCCGGCGACTGCCCAGGCGTCCATCATATATAGATATTACCACCCATAGATTTAACCAAGACCATAAGCGCCATTTTAAGAACCGGTCCGCCGTACTCGACAAATAAAATTATGTAAGCTATCGATACTTTCGAACTGGAGAAATTCGGCTATATCCCACCACCGAATCGTTTTCCTCAGTTACTTGCCCGTTTCCATGTCGCACTTAAACCGATATTGTCCGATACACAATACTCTTAGGTCAATATTATTTCTCATCGAATACCGAGGATTTCAGTATTATGATGGAGACGAAAAACAGCTCTGGTTTTGACCCATTTTCTTTTAGATCTCTATGATTATTAAGATTTGGTTGGCTAAGGAAATGTAGAGTGGAATTTTGGAATCTAAGTATTGCAGCGGGAACTCCATGAAAGAACTCTCGCCACGACCAAAATTCTGAAGAAAAAATACATTTTCCCCAAAACTTATCTCAGAAGATTGCTCTCCGCTCTGGCCTACATCTGTCAAGGTACAAATTAATGCAACCAAGTCGGATCGACCGATGCACATACTCTCCCGGAGGGTCCCTTCCCATTTGAACAACGCTCCCTGGAAGCTTTCCCATTCGTGTGACAGATCGGTAAAAAATATCTGATAATTCACAATCCCGGCCTTTGAGCTGTCCCCAATAAGTGTCAGGGAATCGCGCCGGGAGCTCAACACGACCGCAGAGAGATATTCCGCCGCTCATATGCAATAAATTACACTTTTGAAGATTGAAACGGATCACCATTAAAAAAATTAAAAGCTGTGATCTTTTTAAAAGGGATTCCACGTGGCGGCAGTGGAGTTAAGGGTACTGATACAGTAGAATTAACACCCTGACAGATGGAGGTCAGGGGGAAGACCCAAGCTCGGTGGAAGATAAGTTAGAGGAAATTGGTTTTTAGTGCTCTGGGTGTGTAGCGACGGTGTTGTTATCCCTCCGGAAGTTGGGGAAGCAAAATTGCTACTGCCCTACGCTTTTAAAAGCATGAAATATGGCCCGAAGCATATTCGAGAGATGGGCACTGTCTTTCTGAATGAAGCAAATGCGGAAATTGGTGGATGAAAGGGGATTCAATTAACTTTCATGGAAACCTGAAATATTTCATATCCTTGAAAATTATTTAGATAGCGCAATATTCCACAATCATTCTGACATCCCAATGTAATGTTGAGAGACAAGAATGAGTTAGACCTAATCCAGATAGATAAGACTAAAAGATTCCATAGATTCGTACGGCGTTCCCTTTCCGAGCAGGCACAGAAAAAACGATTAATAATTGATGTGAGGCTTACGAAACTGCCTATGTTTCTAATAATTATTTCCATACGGCCTTGTCATTTTCCTACAAAACACGCTTACGTAACCTTAACCTCACTGATTAATTCATTGCCTTAAGAACGCTCTCTTGTTCTTAAGACTTTTTATATCCCTTCTCTCAAGGGTCTCTTCAACCACACATTCACCCATGACTTTCGCCTCGGGCCCTTTCACCCCTTCGTCTCATAACACAACCGCCCTTCCTCCCGCCAGCTGAATTACCTTTACGAATTTTTAGAGAATCTATCATTTTAGGCTCATCTTTGAGAAATAAAAACTGACGACCATGGCAGTGACTTAATTACAAGAGATTTTAGTCCTAGAAGAAAAGCTTTGGAGATTAATTGCCTGGAAGGAGTTTGAGAAATGTATGAATGTGAAAAACGGGCAATTTGAGAACAAAAATTCGTGTAAGACTTGCAAGAGTGACTACACAACACCACTAAATAACACAACCAATACTGACGATGGTGCACTCCTGAGTTGTGTCACTCACCCCCCACCTAACTCCAGCTCATCGCGACCTTCCTCGAAACCGTCATCCCACCAAAATCTCACATCCACCTTCGCCTCCATTTTTCTCTCCCACCCCCTCTCGTACCATCTGAATGCCCCTTCTCCAAGAAAGAATACATACACATAATTGCTTGGCAAATCAGTACCTTATAATGTGACGAAACCGGAAGTATACTTAAAATTGCATACATGCCTATCACACCGTTCCCTTTCCGGATAGACTCGGTGAAAAAAGTTTAATTCTCGGCGATAGACCTAAAGAGCTGACTCCGCTTCGTCACTTCCTCCATACTGCACTATCTTTGCATATTACCTCTTTTGCTTCAGTGGCCCTCATACATTGCTTCATGCACACCTTTCTGTTTTTAAGGCTTCTAATACTCCTTCTCTCCACCAAATACACCCATTAGTTTCTCGGGCTACCCCTTCCTCTCATTTTTTCGTGAAATACATAAATTCTGTGAAAATATACAGAGTTTACTTATATATGTAGTTAAAAAATGAGCTACCCAATACGAAATGTTCTTGGCACATTATCCGCTTTAAAAAAAATAAAACCAGGCCTGTGAGCATTCGAGTGCATTTGACTCGTTGCTCTTTGAGTTGACAGCCCATACGAGTTACAAATGCATTTCTTCCCGTCTCGCATTCACGTATGCATTTCTCATCAGGTGTTGACCTCTCTCTCGACGAAGGAAAGTTTTCCAGTCTATCCAGGCGCATTCCTGCTCTCGGCCAACTTGCTCTCGCTCCGTCATTGTGTTTCCTTCCTGAATCACATGAAGCGAGCCTCGAATGTCTCCTTCTCTACTGCGTCGAATACTTTTTTGTATAGAGCTCCAGTTCTGCTTCTCCGGAGCGAAAAGATCGAGAAAAAGAGGCCGCAGGAAGACAAACAATTCCCTGCTCGCAAGAACGGCAAAGTTTGCCTACACCAATTCACCACAGACCCGACTGCCGAGGCACCCAGTGGGTGATGGTACAACATTCAGTCGAGTCCCGATCCAGAGGCAACTCGATTCCATCGGGAAAAAAATTACTCATAACTTCTCAATTACGGAAAATTGCCAAGAGCTCCTACCTCCACCACGATGTTTGACTTCGAGGTTGACTAAAAATCATCTTCTCTCTAACACGAATAGGAAATCAAAGATTCTCCGCTTTCCGAAGAAAAAGAACACACTTAAATTTTCCAAAATAAATACGTTTCAATGATTGGATAAGTTTCACCTCAGATCTGCACCTCTAAGCACTACTCTTAAGTGTACGTTATTTTAACCCTTCGTCCACTGAAATATGATTTTAACCTATATTTCCATGACAATATTTCCTATATCATGTTAACAATGATATTATGAATTATGAACATTTTAGAAAAATGCATACGAGTATATTGCTATACTGTAGCCATTTTTACTGTTTTGGACTTCTAAAGCCCGCAAGGGTGAAGCCATATATAAAATATGCCATGCAATTGAATATAAGTCGTTTTTATTACACAAGTTTTAAATTATTTTAGGTAATATAATAAAAATTAACACTATCACTAAACCCTAGTGAAGTTACTCACTGCCATGTTATTATAATTTTTAAGTTAAAACAAGAGTTTGACATTTTGAAGAGAGACAATCTTTTAGTAATAACAAACAAATGTTCCTCCATTTACATATTATTTTATTAGGGATATAATGCTGCTAAAAGTCTCCACTGTTTAAATATTTTCCGACATCTAGAATTAACGTTTTACGTGGAATTATTGTGAAATTGAGTGAATGTAAATATACCACAGAAATATTTGCACTGTTTACGTGTTGGCATTTAGCGCAGTGTATTTCGAATCATGGCATAATTTTCGAGTAAATTATTCAAACCTTCGAAAAGCTATGTGATGACCGAATTGAGAGGGAACTCAATTCCAAGTACAAGAAACTCATAACTTCTCAATTGCGGCATTTGGCCAAGAGCGCCTGCCTTAGTTGGACAAGAAGTTTAACTAAAAACCATCTTGTGTCTTACACGGATCGGCGATGAAGAATTCCCCACTTACCATATAAATAACACAAACGCTGAAATTTTCGAAAAAATAAATACGATTCAACGAGTAACAAAGTTTTATCTCACAACTGTTCCTGGAGGCACTAGTTCTTAGGGAAAATGGTTATTTCAAGAAAAAGGTACTAAAACAAGTTCCACTTCCACAGTTCATGAAAACGGTCTCATAAAAAGTAGGGTACGTCTAAAGAATCTATTGGATTCTTAACCAGAGTTGATAGGATACCTATATTCACCTATTTTCACCAAAGATACCAGTCCATAGCCATAAGTTCTGCTTACAAGAAGAACTGCCGTTGATACGTCTACAAAGGATCGAACTCCCAGTTCCTACGTCGCATGATCGTGGTATAAAATCCCAAACCTTTCATCCAAAAAATATTGCATTTTTTGTCCAAAACTCAGTGATCAATTCCGAATTTACATGGCTCATGGAAGCATACGGGGGTTATACATAACGTCATGGTTATCGGCTCTGAAATACTGTGTTCGAAGTAAACATTTCTCAATTTCTGTCACACGATAAGATACTTGAATTTTTCCGTCGAGTGCTGCTGGAACAAGAGTAAAATATTTTTTTTAATAAGATAGTTTTATATTAGTTGCCATGACAGTTAAAATTAAATTAAAATTTCAAAATGAATCAATAACAATGAAAATTAAAAAGATAAAGGCATCAATATATAAAACTTTAATCACAAAATTAAATTGAAAATGCACGCTAAGTTCATTAGTCAAATCTACTTCAAAATTGTACCACGGCCTTTTAGCTAGAAAGTTAACCCTGAGTTTTCAGACCATATAAAATTAACTTTTATAACGAAACATGGCCTTAAAAGTGGTGTAAGTTGTAATTTATCCAAGAAGTTTTAAAAGGTCGAACTTTCAGCATCTGGAAAGTTTCTATTAATAACGTACCAGTTAATATTTCCCTACGTACAGCAAACCTTTGTTAACGCGCTGACCTGCACATTATGAATGACGATTATTTAATTCCAAACGCAATAATTGAAAATCGGTATGAACATTATGCCTGATAGACGAAGGAACGGACTTGTGCCAATCGGTTTACTGAACTTCTCCTCAGAGCAACTAATAAGTGTGCTGAAATAAAATGCGAAATCCTTTACATGCTAAAACGAAGCTAGATTTTTCTTTTAGTTATATCCAAAAGTTATAATGGTCGTCAACTCCCTTAGTATGTTATAAATCATCTTTTCTTGCTTATTTCATTACTTTAGCCGCTATTTCTCATGATAATCATTTCGCAAGAAATCGAATAGCTAACTAAAACCGACTTGGAACGAGGACAAGTTTCTACGCACGCAGAAATCCAATGAGGTTTATAAAACCTTGAACAATAATAAGAGCAATCTTGGCTTTCTACGGGAAAGAAGGGTTGATTTGGGTAATTATAAATCCGAGCCCGTGACTACCTGAGTCAAGCCCAACACTCTTAGATGTCTTACGCTGCAAGTGAACAAGCATGTACACATCATTCAGGTTAAGTACCACTTCTAAAATATTCAGCGTCAGAACCTCCACCTTAATCCGTTGGAGCATTGAAACATTGTTCCTCGACCGAAAAATCGATGTGGGGGGGGGGGGGGAGGCGTTTTTTATCGCTTTAAAACTCCCAGTGAGCGCGTCGAGGCCCAAGATGATTAATGGCAGCAATTTTTGCGGTGTAAAATTAATGATCTCCCTTTTACAAACATCTATTAGCCCTGAAACTTTTTGAAAACGTATTTTTGCATGGAAGATTACCTGAAAGGCCAGATTATCGACGACAGAAAACGCAGCAACTCGAAAGTAAGTAAGGCTAACGTTCAAATTGTTTCCTATCGCAGGGCATATAGCGACAACTTTTGGCAAATCAATAAATAAATAGACCTGCAGTGTGGACCGGCACTGTAAGATTTTACCCGAAAGAAAGTACAGACACTGATTACCAAAGATTAAGATTTATGGACCATGCTTATGACTTTTCCAAGATCTGCTCATAATTTTGGAATGAAAGAATAAGTACCTATAAGTTATAGTGCAGACTGCAGATCCATTAAATAAACACGGCTATTAGGTGCATACATGACTCTTCGTCAGAAATTCAATTGAAAATAATGTTGCTAAGATCCAGTAAGAAGTGACGGCACACATTCAAATTAGACCCTTTCCAGAGCCTATAATATCCTTGTCTAAAAAGGCAATGAAGAGACGTTCCGTAACTACGTCCACAGGCTCATATCAGATACAAGTAGAGACTCACATCAGATACAAGTACAGGCTCACTTCAGATACTGCTAGCAACTGATGTGAGAAAATAAATTGTAAATAAAGAGTGTAAATCTCAACAAGCTCTTTATCATTTCACTACGTCTGGCATAAAACTGTCGATTTCATTCCTTGAGTAAAACGTTATCTGATTCAAAAAATAGAACGATCGCTAAATTTCGAGAAAAAAATCTTTAACTAGCAAAAGACCGGAACTTCATATTTTATTTCTGGCCACAGAAGCACGTTGTCTAAAAATCCAAAGACTCAGCACTTTACCAACTTACATTATTCACCAGCTTCAACTACCGAAGGCATTGGACCGTGGATTATCGTTGCCATCGTAAAGGTATTCCCCGGTTTCGGCTTTCACAAGAGGTCCTCAAAGCTGCAGCTTCTCGAGATATAGATGCAAAGAATAAAAGACTCTATTTTCGACAGTTCTCGGCAAAGTTCGAGGGAAAAAGATGATAATTTTTACGGTGCAACTGAATAAAACCGGCACGCGGAATCCAAATTACCGAAAAGCACGAAGTCACGTGCCGCAGTCTTTCAAGAACTTGATCCATTTATCGAAAAGGATAAACCACAGTTTATAAAGTCCATAGGTTGGTTTGAGGAAAGAAATTAACTCACCACGAAAAAACCCTTGAGACGTGAAGATCTCCGATTCATGGTATGGCGCTGTCCCTTTCCCTTCTACCAGAAAGCTTGGGTATACCTTGGGGTGTCCGGAGGCATTTCATGAATATGAACCAAGGACCCACCAACTCGCAATAAAGCGTGATTTATTGTTGAAGATCCGATTTTAATGACGACAGATTTCGAGGTAAACGATTCTCATTAGTAAAACCCAAGGATGAAATGACATTTCCAAATACAAGTTTTTACGCAGAAAATTAATATCATCAAGGACCCTAAACTTATCCCTCTCATCACTAAAGGGGATTTGTTCGATTTCAAAACGATTACGATGTATTTTATACAAATATGCCAGCTCATATAAATAAATACATGCGGGCATGTTGGTTGAGAAAATAACTTAAACGAATGAGAGAATTTTACAGAAAAATTATCAATTTCTCGTAAATGTTTAATACGCAAGGACTTCGCGAGTGACAGTTAAGTGAACTTCAGCGGTGTCACCCGATGAGGAGAAAACTATAGTGAGGAATTATTCAATTCAGACAATAAAAATTCAAAACCTAATCTTCTCGTCGAAAAGAGCCAAGTGATTCGACTGAGCGACAGAAGATTTTTCTTGATCCACGCACGAATTTTCCCGTATTTCGGATAACCTTTGACTTCTAGTTTACATGGCGACACTGAGTAATGCCTTTGGTTGTGTGACAGACTGGTTTCGGCGACGATTACCTATTCTGCCATCAACCTTCGTGGACACTCCGCCTGCGAATCTGCTGCACGTCACCATTGCCTAAAGATGCGCCACTCTGAAAATTACCTCGCTGGTATTTTTCATAATTTACCGCATCCCTTGAAAATTACCGTAATTTTCCAGATAATTCACCCATGTTTGACATAATTTTTCATACAGACAAATTCCCAACATGTTCTTTTAAGCCAAGTCCACATTAATACTACGTGTTTAATAATAAATTGTGGCATGTACAACTCGTTTTTGGAATATTTTACTTAAATTATAACATTATAAGAGCAATGCATTAGAACATTCTTCTTGAAAATTTCTCATACTTTGACAAATGAAAGCCAGATTGCGTGTTGCTGCCGTAGTTCTTTTTACAATTTAAAAAATTTGTGATAGATTAATGTTGCATTAGGTATGGTTTAAACATCGTTATTACCTTCCTTTTGCTATTGGCTTTCTTATTTAACCATACATTTGCTGTTAAATACTAAAAAATACTGGAAAATTACGGTAATTTTCGAAAATTGCCTTAATTTACCACGTGGTAATTCACCTCAGGTGAAAATTACGCTAATTTTCCCTTCTCTACTATTGCCCCATCAACTACGAAAGCTAATGAATGTTTTCGAAAGTCCAAGAGAAAAAACCCTGAGGATATTTATATACAAATGGAATTTAACTCGAGCGGGTTAACTCTTTCTTCATCACGCTCTCGAGCTTACTTGCAGGCTATCTTGTGAAAGTGATCAACGAGTTATAGACTTTAAAGGATTCAATATGTATGTCATGGTTTGGATGTATAATTAGTAGAAATACGTACGCGCCATAGTTCGGTCACCGTAAAAATCAACAACAGGCGATTTGCAACATGTTTCAATACCATGGGATAACTAAGTCAGCAGTGGCGTATAAGTTGAAGAAATAATTAACATAAAATAGAGCCCATTTTGAATTAAAAAAACTTTGTACTTATCCAAAATTCATTTCAAAAACTGCGACCGGTTTCACCTTAATAAGTCATCTTCTGGCCTTTTTAAGGTGAAACCGGTCGCAGTTTTTTAAATAAAGTGTGGAAAAGTACAAAGTTTTTTATTCAAAATGTATATCTATCACTTCCACGAAGTCAAGCCTTAAACAATCAAATTTATAAAATAGAGCGATTTAAAGTTATAACTAAGCCCCTATTGAGTCTACCCTTATTTAAATTTCATTTTTCGTAATAATTGATACAATTACTTATCTTGAGGTACTGAAGAAAAGAGTAATTCTAGACATTTGTTTGCTGCCAATATATAATACTGATATTTGATAATTTATGTCTGCGACTTTATTTGCTCTCACATTGAGAAAGTAATACGTCATTTAGCGCAAATTCGATCGGCCAACTAACAATAAACACCGTGCTTGATTTTAAGAGGAACAAAGCAGTTAGTGCTTTCCAAACCAGTAAGCCTAGTAGCTGGAGCATCCAGCGGCTGATCACTATACCCCGTTATCCGTGGCCAGCAAGTTATCCCATCCCTGCTGAACACAAGAAATAGTTGATTTTTGGACTTCCGGCTCAAAAAACAGGTTTCAACCTATGTTCAACTAGGGTCATAATGAATGCATTCGTGACATACGTCATTTTAACCACCAATATTTCTGTAAGTAAGGAAAGCCCACCGAGAATTCTCCACCTTTTGACATGTACTTCTCTTTTTACCCATAAAATATTATGTCAAATATAATTAAATGGCAGAATGAATATCTTTAGTATTGCCATTACTTGACCATCATCTGCTTCGGCGAAGAAAGCCCGCCTTTCCAAACGTTATATCATGTTAGTTCAATAAAGAGCCGGTAGAGGGCAAAACTGAACAGATCGAACACGAAGACCTTCGGCGCAAAATAAATGGCGCCAAAATATGAAAACGCTTTCTACATGGGAAAATGTTTCTTCCAATACCGGAAGCGTGGAAAATTAGGATGGAAACAATAACAATACATTTTCTTATTAAGATGAACGAATACTAAAACTTGTAGTCTGTCAGGACGTGATGACACCTACCGACGCTACACCACTTAAATAAATATAAATGTCATAACAGGAGAACGACAGAAGAACAAAGACCAGCACCAATTGATACCAATAAATGTCAACCAACCAGCCCAGTTAAGGATACAGTCACTTGTAATTATACAGTTAGATTGAATAGTGAAACTTCTTTTAGGGAGAAAATCGGATTTGGAATGAACATGTAACAAAGGAAGTATGTATAGTTATAGAGAAAATCAGTTCGCCAAGATGCGATACTTTTCATCCCAACTACAATACTTCGTTGTGTACCGTTGAGTTTAAAAACAAATGAGCGAATACCTTAACATAGGCACAGCATGGTTTTCCGCTTGGCTCTCTAGGAAGGTTTCTTGCTTGGATAACTAAAAAAATAAAAGAAATTTTTTAAGAATGCATATTCAAGACACTTGAACAAATACTAAAGCAATAAAATTCAAAACAAATGCTATGAAGCATCAAGTTGGTAATTCAGAATTAGCTGCATCAAAATAATGATTCATCAAATGTTTTCACTATCACTAATTTTATGAAATATGCAAACAGCATTCATTCCGACTAATCATTAAGCATTTATGAAGGCACATGATAAAAATGCCTTTGCTCACAAACATTACCATCATGCCTACCAAGATCAATTTGGAAGTTACACATTCATGGTGTTAAATTCATCATATACATTACAATGCATTGAAGAAATGAAGAAGAAATAAACAGATGAAAAAATGGACACTTTCTTTGTAATTATAATTCACTTGGCTCATGAATACTTAAGTTTCACAAAAACTTTGATAGCTGCAATAAAAATAAAATTTAATCAGAAGAATAAATTTGGACATACCATGTACAGTTAGAAGCCCATTGTTGGTGTACACAGCAAGCTCCAAGTCTCCTACAACGATAAATAATTCATGTTTGACACATTAACTGTCAATTTAGAGTAAAAGAAATATACTCTCATTATTATTTGAACGGCATATACAGATTAAAAACTAAAGTTTCTCTTTAAAAACTTTTTAAAAAACTCTTTAAAACTTTTCTAACCTCATAAGAACTTAAATTCTTCATAACTTAGTAACACTAAAATATGCATAAGCACTTAATCCTAAATTCTCAAGTGACTTCAAAAAGAACTTCAGAGCAAAATGGCCAATGGGCAATTGGGAAACCAAAGCTCAAACCATTTCTGCCCACGGCCTAGAGATAAAATTTAATGAGTCAAAAAATGCCAAAGTGTATCACCTCTCTCCTTTTCCTCCATGAACTTGTAATTCTTATGCACAGCAACTCTCCTCAAAGTGCTTTTCCTACCAACGGAACGCCTTTTTGATGGAGTGACAACGCTCGGTGAGGCAAAGGATAGGCATTTTCTAGACCTGAAAGCAATAGAATTGTTGAGGTACATAATTGTGGTCATCAAAATAATTTCTTAGATATATTTCTACATTTTTGCTGCAAGTATTCATATATCAAACGTTTAAATTTGGAAAATTAGAATATGCCTAGATTCATACGTTAGTTTGAAAGCTGCATCGAAAAAGGTCTCTCCAGCCACTAACACAATGTTCAAGAATTGGAGTAAATGGCATTTTTTACCATTACTTTGACCACACGTCAGTTTAAGTTCATTGAAATGCGTTCTCAATTCCACACTTGTTGTTAATTCTTGCCCACCATGGTCTCCACATCTATAGTGAAATTATAAAGGCTATATGCTCGGTAAACCATGATCAGCAAGGAAATAATAAAGAGTGGAATGTGCAAAGTGAGAATTCATTTAATGTGTGAGTAAGTTCCACAAAGTAAATCCATATTGAAAAAACCACTTGGTAAAAAATTCACACTTTGAGTGTGGATTTTTTACCAAGTGATTTTTTCAATACGCATATCAAAAATTTTCACGAAGTTACGCCGGAAACGTTTTCTCGTAAAAGTAAATCTAGACACTTTAAATAGTATTACCTTGACCTTTTCTCAACGAGTGCCATTGGGCTTTCAGATGCCTCGTTGTCCTCCACTGGAGTTTCCTGGGCAGAACGACTAGATGAGTTCTCGTTCGTGTCGTGAGATTTCGCCGAGTTGGCAGACCCTTCACTCCCCATACTTGCAGCCAGTATATGCTCATGAGACAATTTGGGAGTTTTCATGAAATGCATGTGGTGAGAGTTCCACGTCTCACCGTCGGAAGACGAAGGGGGCGATGGTGACAGCGGCGGACGATCAGACACGGTCGGGAAGCTATGACCCCTCCTCATCGACGACGACCCGAGGACTTCATTGCCCAGTTTCCTGGAGCAGCAGACCACGAGGGGCGTCTCCTCCTTCTTCTTCTCCCCGAATCCTCCGGTCGAATCTTCGTCCTCGTCACCGTCGATGGCCTCCAGGGACCACGAGGAGGACTTCCTCTTGAGCGAGATCTGCGAGAGGGAAAGTCGAGTGAGGAGCAGGGGTAAGGAGGTGGACGCCGACAGCGGAGGCTTCGGCGGGGGAGGGGGCGTTGGCATCGCCGCGTGGGGAGGCAGGGGGGAGGCTCGTGCTTCTTGTTGTGAGGGGGGACGGGGGGCGGGGGGACGGGAGGAGGGAGGTGCTTAGCACCGTGGGGCGGCAGGGGCGGCGGCATGCGATTGCCAGCCGGCTTCTTCGCCTCGTGCTTCACTTCCTTGATCACCATTTGTTTGTTTACCTGATCGTCCATCGCCAAAGATTCGCAAACGAGTCCGGAAACCCCACCTTCACTCAACTGCCTTTTCCTACTACTATTACTACCCACTATAACACTTTTTACATTGATATCACAAGAATTTTCCGACTCACTATTCACTTTTACATGATTGATATTCACACTAGCATCACAACTTTCACTGGAACAAAAATTAACTGGATTCCCACACTCTTGAAAGCAACCGTCATCATCGTTTTGATTTTTAAGGGCATCACTTCCTGTTTCCACTTGACTGCTGTTTGCCGATTTGCAGTGACAAGTGGATATATCACATATATCAGTGGATGGGGGAATAAGGAAGGACCCGTTTTTTTCTAATTTTCCTTTGGAACCTTCACTCCCTAAACTGTCATCCAGCTTGGCATACCAAGGTTTTTGCTGTACATTCCCCGAGTTCTTTCCGTTTTTGCTTAGAAGGCTATCCCTAACCTCGGCAATGCTCACTGACATGGTCAAGCCCAGATCTTCAGGCTCCTCATCGCCTTCAAGAACCCATGGCGTAACATTCCTATATGCTCCATTTATTCCTGCAGGAAACGCAGAGAAAACAGGACAGACGACTGAAGATGTAACTTTAGGCACAGCCAGTGACATAAGGCATTCGTTGGCTGATCCTGTGGAGGAGTCTTCCATTCGACTGTGCTTTTTCATCTCAGCACTGCTGCTCCTTCGACGAATTCTCTTCTGTGCCGACTTGGCCGGAGTGTTTTTATGATGGGGGTCTTGACTCTGGCTCCTTCTACTTCTCTTCCTGTCCCTACCACCCTCATGTCCAGAGATTCTTCGCCTCCGAGGGGTGATCATATCCAAGGTTATCATCTGCTGGTTTGACTCCTTCCTCAGTTTTTCAAGAAATTTGGGGTCCGTTAGATCATGCTTGGGTAGAAATCTTGGCCTCCTACGCACAGGGGATGGAGAGGGGGATGGTGGACATGAAGAGGTGACAGAAGATGATGACGACAAAGAGTTATCATCTGTTGATTTATGAGATGCAGATGGCAAGGGAAAACAGAGCCCAGCACCTATTGTTGGCTTTGCATTCTGTGACTTTGACGTTTTGGACTTTTTGAACTCCATCACAAAAGACGTATTTAATGGGATATTGACGTCTTCTATTAATTCATCGTCCGCTACCTTAATATCGGTCAGTCTACCTTTCTTTCGTTTCGATAAGCTAGTCGCATTAAGGAAAGGGCTTGGAGGAGTGATTCCTTCCTTAAGCAATGACGTACGACATGAATTGCTGCCACCTAACTGCTCCGCAGTCCTATTCTTGCCATTGTATAGCTTTGGGTTGTATTTTTTGCAGGGAGATTCCAGGCCACTACACGTATTACCTTTCAAATGAATGTCTCCTGAGGAATGCAATGGCCTTCCTGTGGTTGCATCCCATAGTCTGAAGTAGCCCTCTGTGGAAGGTGGCGGTGGGATCAAACATGAGCATTTCAGCACAGGACACGAGCAATTGCGAAATGAAGGGGGAGTACTGCCAACAGGTTTCACCATAGGCAGCCTTGTACAACTCAACTTGGCAGATTTGATCTTTGGTGAGGCAATCCTGGCAGTGTGGAACATTCTCCTTGAAGGAGAATTTTGATGTGAATCAATGAAAATGGTACTACCTAAATTACAATATCCAGTCCTTTCCAAAGCTCGGACACACTTACAATCTATATTTGTACGCGGAGCAACGGGTGGTTTACACTCATTAACCCTTTCAGGAGACTTCGCAGAATCACTTGTCTCTTCAGAACCCGTTTTAGTTTGGACTTCGTTGTTATTATCCTCAGCAGAAGATATTTCTTCTTTGCCATGATTTTTATTATTACCACAGCTAGAACGAAGAGGAGTAGCGATTTCATCACTGGACTCTACTTCTTCTTCAATGATTGTTTCAGTATTTAGCCTACCCTCCTCAACATCAGACCTTTTCTTGCTATCTCTGATGCCCGAGGCATGTCCTGCACTTTTATGATTGATAAAAGGTTTTTTCCTGTCAAACAAATTGGAACAGTTCAACTGCATCCAAGCCAGATCACGAGCCAATGGAGACACCCCCCCATATCCAGAAGCATTGCTGGAAGTTGATGACACTACTGGAGCATCAAAATCATCGGTGAGCCTTCGTCGTAGAGAGGACTTATTCCCACATGGAGTGGGGGCCACAGGAGGTAGCAGAGGGTGAATGAAAGGGGAAGATGCCCTAGATCCACAACCCCTGTATAATCTCTGACTTAGGCGCAGTATGCTATTACGATATATTTGATCATTGGGTGAATACTCGATCTGTATCTCAGGGTTGTAGGAGGATGATAGGGTTGAGTTTGGTCCGCACGAGGAGGAGATAGATTTGGTTGAGGACGACGTGGAAGATGCAATTCCAGAGGAGGTTCCAGTGTGTGTCGAATATGCGGCGGGGAACAAGTTAGGATTAGGATAGTACGAACCGTGCGTCAATGCCTCAGATGATGTGAGAGTCGACGATGATGTATAACCAGGATTAGTGAAAAGAGTGGGGGGCCTCTGGGCAGAGGTCGTCAAATTCGAAGATTTCACTTGGGAGGGAATATAAGGAACAAAGGCTGATTCTGGATAATGAGAAGAAACTGGCCTGCAGTTTGAATCTCCTCTACTTGGGCGACGATGCTCCGTGAAGGTGGAACTAAGCGACGACCCGGCAGCTATACTACAGAACCTCACATTCGAATTATAAGTACATAACGGATTACTTAACAAATTATTATCACAGCTTTTAACAAAAGTAGACATACCAGGGCAGTATCCCGGCAAATCTAACACAGCACTACTAAATTTGTTGAGGTCGGCAACAGCACGTTGTTTCACTTGTTCCCAGGGCACTCTCGACTTCTTCGGCGTCACAAACGCTTGGCAGTCGCTGGGATCGGCGGGGGGTTTGAGGGAAGGGCAGTTGGAATAGTAGGGGGCGTGTCTGGTGGACGCTACAGCCGTGGGCACCGTCTTCGCGTAGGAGGAGCATCCGATCACAGTCGAAGAGCACGCGGCCACGATGGCTTCGTCCGCCTTCTCCGAGGTGGATTTCCTTCTGCTCTTCCTCCTCCGCCTTCGTCTCCTCTCGTTCAGTCGTTCCCAGTTCTCGCTGTTCTCCTTGTCCTCCTCTTCTTCGTCCTCGGAGTCCTTCTCCTGGGACGTCGCCTCGTCACTCTTACCCGTCTCCGAAGACTTTAGCGAGCCGTGCCACGGTGGCACCCGGCCCGTCTCCGAAGAGCTCTTCCTGATCCTCTCCCGCGACTTTGGGCGGACCCTAAAAAGGAAACGGTTATAGTCAACAGAAAGGAATTGGCTAAGGTTTGATTAAGTAATCCAAAAAATCAAAGGTAGCTTGGATGTAAACTCTTCACGGGTTTCTCACCAGGTGATGTACTCCACATCTGCCGACGCACAGTGGGCGGAAATCGAAAAAAAGCGGGCCATAATTCACTACTCCGTTATTTTTTAAAGCAAAACCACGATTTTATCCAATTCTTTTGATTTTGACCTCCTAAATCCGAATCTAATTTTAATATTTATGAAGGCCAACAAAATGGTTTTAACAAATTTAAAAAAAATGGCTGAAACGCTAAAATTTCAATTTCCTTCAACTTTAAAAAGGCCCATTAACTATAATTGATATCTGTCCCTCATTTAACTCCTTAAATTCACTAAAGTTTAGTTATCTGTATCGATTTTTACCTGTAAACTAATTTTCCCTCCAATTAATTACTTTGACGTGACTTTATTTCCCATAATTAAATAATTCAGCAAATCATCTGGAAGAAAATTCCCGTAAGTTGTGTACAAGAGTTTGAATTAAACACTGAAAAGGTATAGATCCACATTTTGGAGTCATAAAAAAAGAGTAAATTTAATATTTAAAGATTTCCTAGCGAATATCACGTCTTGAATTGAATTTTTGACTCAAAGTTAACTACCGCAATGCTGTGGAAAAACTTGCCAGTTATTGAGCATCAAATTATGGTAATGATCTAATAAGTTCATTCCATTATTTTCTATTGAAGGAATAATTGAAAGTAAAGCACTTCACCATCTTCGACTACGGCAAAAAACGTCTTTCGCTACTCATGCTATTTCTCAAGTCAATACAAATCAGATATTCATTGAAAATGATTCAGCCATTAAACCTCATGGAAATGAGGAGCCCAGAACCAACCTTTCCCAGTCCGAGTCGCTCTTGACAGTCTTCGGCGTCGCTTTCAGTCTCTTCCCCGCGGAAGACTTCCCGGTATCCATCGCGCCGGTGTCGCTGCTGCGTCGGTGAGCAGGAGACGAATCACTGGCAGTGGTAGTTGTCGTTGGAGTTGCACGGTTACCAACATCCGAAAGCACTAGCCTCCTTCTGGCAGGAGTAGCGTACACAGAACTTCCTTTTGATTTTGCCTGAAATTATTCAAAGTAGAATAGCCTAAGAGATCGCATTGATTCAAGGTGGTATTATTAAGAGGAGGAAAAAATACGACTATGGGAGCATGCATCTCACATGACAGTTCCGCTTGGACGATAAGGGAAGAAGAAAAAGAAAATGTGGAGGCAACAATAGAAATTTGATGATGATACAGAACAATGATGAAAATACAAACAACGGAGAGAACCCTGTATGAAATAAAACAAGAGTAGCTGGGTGAAAAATATTGTTATTGGCCACTCTAAGAAGCTGGAGAGACAAGCTTATTGGACATAATCTGAAACAAAACAGCCTTCTGAAAACACTCGCGGAAATTAAAGGGAAGAAATACCAAGGTAGACCGAAGGTGGAATATGTATGTCAAATTATGATAAGTATAAGAAGAGTACGTAGAGCCACAGAAAGTCCAATCTTCCGATCGATGACAGCTAAAGATGATAATGAAATATAAGGAAAAGGAGAAGTAAATTGTGGGTTGAATGGGTTGAGCCTACTCTCCGGTGAAACATACCAATCGTACAAGGAGGATTCGTTCGGTTAAAATTGCCCATTAAAACCTAATACCTACCAGTAGAATACTCATTCAGAAGAAATCATTCTCAGTCTTAAGATTCAATTCTCAGTCCAGGCGATTAATTATTCCAAAGTAAATTTCACACATTTATTATTAAGTTATACACCAAAGACGGTGAAATTCGTCATGAAAAAATCAATTGACTTGACCGGGATTCGAACCCGGATCTCCCAATTACCGGCCAGGTGTGCTAGCCAACTTCACTGTCTTTGGTGTATAACTTCGTGCGCGTGACTGCGTACCACATCATTTGTGCAAACGCAATGATTGGAAATTATTAAAGTTCAATAAAGTAAAGAAATAACAGGGCGCTATGAAAAATACGCTATGATTAGGAATGGATAACCTGAACAGTGACATTCAATTACTTCGGGGACATTGGCCTCTTATAAACATTTTTTCGCGTAAAATGCACTCTATGAGATAGAAAATATTTTTTTCTTCATGATCAAGCCGCTCTCATATTAAACACGCTGTAATTTAAAGTTTAATTTGCAGAAAAAACAATGCGGAATTATGGTTTTATTATTCAAATCAAACAGAGTGCACGTTTTTCTATGAGCTACCAGGTTATGAATGAAATGGCATTTATGTCATTTTAGGAAGAAACCACCAAAACTAGGATTGGATAATGAAATCATCCGATTTTGCCTTTTAGTTAGGGGGAAATTAGGGCTATGCAGTATGAAGCCCTCTCTTACATTTAACCCTAGACATTGCATTAACACCCATGGCCCTGAGTGGAAGATAGCCCACCCAGGCGGGACTCGAACCCGCGACCTTCGGATTAGCAGGACTCTACCCCGCCGCCACTGGGGCCAATTTTGGGCGTGTACCTTGACGAAACCGCCGCCCCTCACGCTGGAGGCCTTGCGGTCCTTGTGGCCCTTCCGCCTGGGCACGCTGTCCGGCCTCTGGTGGCCCCCGGCGGGTGCAGGCCTCTTCCGCTGCGACCATCCGGCGAGTATGCGGTCCAGGAGGCCCCCTCCCGGCTCCAGCGTGTCCTCCTTGTCCCGCTCCGAGTGGACGCCCGGCCTCGGAGGGACCGGAGGCGGTCTTTGGGACGGCGATGACGGTCGCGAGGGCCTCGAAGACCCGGCTGCACCCGATGCACCCACCGACGTCCACTTTAGCATCGTCCGAGCGACACCCTGCTGGAAGAAAACGCATTGATAGATTAGCCAACCACCGAGTTATGGAGGTGATTCATTGGATACCACGTACCAGCCGAAGTACCTGGCTTCGCACTATGGGTACCGAATCAAACGGAAAGATACCTGATTATAGTCGAACATTTAACATTTTCTTAGTTCAATATGACTTTGAAGGTTTTGATCATTGACTCAGGTGAAGGTACTACGATGCAGTTTCACGGGAGTTACTACGTTTAAGTCAAATTTTTGAACGAGCACCTAATCTGATCAGGACCCCCTGATCCTAAGCACCCCTGATTCTTATATCTGACATTTTGAACCTTCAAACTCCTTCAAAGGTTTCGTGCACAGAGTTTCAAAAGTTCAGCAGCATTCTATAACCACTTAGGGGCCCTTAAGGACCTGAGGACTCTCATGTAGCCAATGTCCTTCCCAGTGCCATTCATTATCTACACACTTGTAAAATTTGGAGATAGGTTCACCGTTTTTTCCGTCATGAGACAACAAACAGGAAGATATACTTTCAAAATAATATATTTGTAGGGTAGGTGCAAGCCTCTATTACTTAATTTGAGTATTATTCACCAATTCAAAAGAGTTGGCGAATTGTATACTAAACCACAGAGTATTCCTCGTTTCTTTGGCAAACAACGGTGTAAAGAGGGAAGTGACGCCGAAAGAAATGGAAAGAGAACAATGCCAAATTCCACTTGAGAAAATAAATTAATTTCGACACACGTTTCGGAATGTTATGTCACATTCAGGTGATGACGACATTACGTGCCTAGCCGAAACCTAGGTCGAAATAAATTATATTTTCTCATTTGGAATTTTACATGGTTATTTTTTCGTTTCGGAGATGTTCCACATAGTCAAGCCTTGAGGCCGTTCATTTCGGCTAGATAAGACTTCCATTCGAAGCTGAATTAACAGGTTTGACAGGCGAATTTAAATTTGATATCAGTCTTCCGAGCATCTGGAATTTACTTACCTATTTATGATCATGACCCAGCATAAACGAGGCTTGATCCAGAAGGTAAGTCCATGGTACGGATAAATAATGCTTACCAGACGGGGAAGACAGACATGGTGTGGTACGATCATGAAAGAGACTTACAATAGGAGTCCAGCGTACGTGTTAAATCCTCTTGATAGCAGGATTAAATGGGAGAGGTATGAGAGGAGGGGCAGGATATTCAAGTATGTCCGCAAACACTTATATCGTGATTGGTAGCCGAGGTAGCCAATGGAGCCGGCAGCATGGAATTCACTTTCAAGAGACGAGGAACAGGGAAACGAGACATACGAAATGCTACATCTATTACTTTGTATAATGATACGTAATAAAAAAACAATGATTCAGCAAGGATCTTGGATTGTTGTGAATTTTCCATGGAAAGTAAAATAAAAATTATGAAAAGAAACCCCTTGTAGGTATATTAATTTATTTACAAATGAATCCCACATAACAGTCTCACAAAACCATTCCAAATTCGTGCTACAGATGCCACATGCATTCAAGGTGTTCCACCAGTTCTACCAATTGGTTGGCATAAGATCAATTCCTATCTATCTACAAACAATAATATTCCTAGGTCAATTCTAATCCAACTCTCTATTCGGAAAAAATCTCCATCGCTAGTAATACTTAATTTATTATCGTAGATTTTTAAATATATTGCAATTCAAGCTAATATTTAAGTTAATTTTTCTTAACTTAATAAAATAAAATGATCAATTTCAATGAGGGCTTGGTTAAGGGACATTTTAACATCGAGGTATCTTTAAAAACGACGTACATATATGTATTTCAAAGCGAGGGAATCCCACGAATCATTCGTTCTTCGCAGCATAACGCGAAATGAATGAACTCTCATCTTTTCATTTGACCGTTAATAAATACTATGAGTAGTGCTGAGAGCGACGATATCTTGGCTAAACGTCGGACTGCTTTCTGACGTTCCTTTGTCTCCGTTCGTTGGGTCTCACTGGTGGTATAGAGGACCGACCGCAAAGCCTCCGACGATAAGTTCTGCCGCATGGATGCGTCCGCACAATAATTGGACGTTTCCGCCCTCGTGAGCTCAGGTATATGAGAGAGAGAAAAAAATCCTTTCGCATCCAGGAGCTTGACGAATGAATCGATGAAATTTCAAATCGCAGGAGTCAGCAGAGATATTCCGCGCCCGTGGACGAAACCAACCCCTATACATCACGGAGTCTCTCCATTCAGGCCTGTTTGCCACTAGATTGCCCTCCAAAGTTGAAAGCCGTTCTCCATCACATTAATTCAAAGATTTCCAAAAAATCATAGTGACTTAACGGAATTTGTATTTTTTTTAAAAAGGAAAAAAGTTGTAAAATGTGATAATACTTTTTTCAAAACTTTTCATCCATTCATATCTATTTTTTAACGTAATTTCTTCTACAAGACTGTTTTCATTCAAGAACGATTTGCCCTAATTTACTGAAGGTCTTTAAAATGCCCTCTTTTCTTCTTGTATGCGTTCTTTATACTTCAACGCATCTAACACAACCTTTCGGAGTTTTCGAGAATGGCTTTGCTTTTAAATGAATTTAATATGAACGTTTGTACGAAGATGCATATACTGTTAACCTACAGTAGCATCTGGTAACGTAAATCATAATTGATAATCGAATACTATGATACCGGTGGAGAAAGTATACGTTGAAAGAGTTGAAAAATAAATACTATCTTCGCCCGTACGCATAATACACACGTGCATAGGGAAGGCTTATCCTGGCATTAACCTTTTCACACTCATCAAACTTCTTGCATTAGTTTACAGTGGCATCTCTCCAAAGCGGTCGTATGTCTGCGTAGTTAGAGGCTTGATTCTCGCTCAGCTACCTAACAGCTTTCTTAGAACACGACATAGAGGAAAGCACTATTCACCGGCACTATCTTCTAAATAAACAGAGTAAATAATTGAAACATAAAGAACAACATCGCCCGCGTCAAAGAGAATCATCCACAAACGTGCACCGGGCCAACATTCCAGAGCATTGAACTCTGGAAAAATGTTTAAAATTTCCAAAATTGACCATTTTTCAATTCCTTCTCCACAAACCATACGTAATGAATGCCAGCCTCGAAACTTCATTCTCGCTCGGCTACCCAACAGCACTCTATAAAAGATGGCTGATGGTAATATATTCTCAGGCGGACTTGCCCAAAAAATTGATCATTGATAAAAGGGTTTTAAATAAATACAGTAATTCTCTCCCACGAAATTAAAAAAAAACATTCACACACTTGTGCTCGGCAAGGGTATCGAAGCAGCAGGTTGTTAATATTTTATAAGTTTAATTCAATCCACACTGGTCATAATACATATTGGCTTCTCAGCGAAACGCATGCGAAGTGTGTGAGCCTCGGGGCTTCATTCTCGCTCGGCTACCTCACAGCTTACGAGCTCGAAAGAAAAAATTGAAAAAATAATAAAACACCCTTTTGAACGAAGGCACTTCGGAGACAATTGAGTTTTAGAGATCTCTCTCTCTTTCTCCCCACCTCCCCCTTATCCCCTCTCTCATTTCCCCCTCCTCTCCATGCATCAACGTATAACCCGTGCGCCATCTGACCCCCCCTCGAGTTTCCCTCGAGTAGTTTCCGAGCAAGAGAAGGGCTTTGCGGTGGCCCTTCTGCCGTCCAGCCCCCTCCCTGCCCCCCCCCCCACCACCTCCACTGACTCCCCAAGCGATAAACAAGAGGCAACTGTAACTCTCTTAAAAAAACCCTCTCTCTCTTACTCTTTCGCCTCTCTTTAGCACCCCCCTCCTTCAACCAACACACTCATAAAAGCCACACACAGTCACATGTGCACACCACGCGCCAAGCGTGCTTCATCTTTTCCTCCTTTGTGCAAGAATCGTGCGTCGGGGGTGTGCTTAATACCTCGGCTGAAAGCGTCGTTGCACAACATTTCTATATTCCTTGTCGTATTTAAATTTGGTGTTTTTCAAATTGCACTTTTGGTTTCCGCCGTTTTCTCAAGAAAGGAAGGCTCTGAGTAGGTGCTCATAACGAGATATTGTTCAATTTGGAAATCACTTTCAGGGGCAACTAATTTAGCGAGTTTCAGTATGACGCGAATAATATTATTTTGACTCCTGCCGCACTGATAAATGTACAAATGCTCCATCTTACCACGTGCAACATAATTGCCTATAAGAAATCAGAGCGTAACGCTAAGACACTCCGTTAACATGCAATTCACCTTGTCCTTTTCCCTTCCCTTTACATGGCTGGTGTCCTAACACCCCCTGCCACAACCCTCTTCAAAATTTCAAAGAGTAGTATGTACATGCAAATGTAGAAAATAGTGTGACAACTGACGTTTCTCCACATTTTTCAGCGTGCTCAATGCTCATGTTCAATTTTCCGTTTCGTAAATGAAATATATCACCTGATGAGTACAGTAAAAAGAGTGGTCTTTCATCTTTTGACTGAAATGATTATTGAAATGTTCCATCTAACGCTAGGAAGCTACAGTTACGGAAATTCGAACGCAGATTTCGCGATTAATGGACTCCAGCAACCCCACTGCTTACATCTCCACCTACAACCCCACCTCCGCACTGTGAGCCATAGAAGGCCTTTCCCCATTCCACCCTCCGGAGGGGAGGGTGGTCCGTCGAGGCGAAACTGAGAAGCAGTGAGCACCCTTGAGGACACCCTTTGCACGCGTGTGTGTGTGCACTACTCCCGCGAAAGACTCCTCGTGAGCGAGAGGGCGGACTTGAGACGTGGAGGATGAAGGCGTCGTGGAGTGGGTGGGAGAATTGACTTAAAACCAGAGAGTCAAGATCTCCGACAGGCACCCTTCGCAGACTTTCGTGCGATCTCCCCACTTCCATAGCATCGCCCTGGGGACGAGAAGGCGAAATGAATGAATCGCCCTCAACGCGAGTGCGAAACGAGGGGAGCCGTCCGTTTTAAACGCGATGCACGGTCTGAAGAATGGCATCTCCGATTCAGAGCTTGGGAGTGCTTGGCGCTAAAATTGATCATTAATATATCATTGGAGTAATATACCGGTTAACGTAGGATTAAGGTAGTTTGAGCGAAAAATCACTTCTCCTAGAATTGAATGAATTTGGCCTCATTTTCAAGAAAAAACTCTCTTCTTTTCAATGATATCAAAATATAAAACCCCTTGCCCAACTACTTTTCAAGCAATTTGCCTGTAAATATACAAGCTGGTTTAAATGGGATAGATTATGGCTGTACGCTCCAGAGGGAGAATATTATTTTTTTAAATAGGAACTTCTAGCACCTAGATGTCGTCAAAAAACTAACGGTGTGTAGATTGCATGTTTTCTCAACTATTTATAAAAAATAATCTATTACCACAGTAAGTTTTACAGAATCGCAAAAAAAACCTGCCTTTTTGAAGGGTTTTCAGCCGTGCGGCGGGAAATAATGAGTCAAGTTAGAGACTTATGTAGCTTTATTTATTTAATTACTGAGAATTTTGGTCATATACAACTATATTTTTGCGCCATTAATATTACAATATTTATTTCATACTTCTTATAGACGCTGAAATTAAAAAAATAAAATTCGAATATGGTCTCTATTATGACTAGGGAACTATCTCGCTCAAACCACTTTAAATGGAGGAAAGTAAAAATCCTCTTGAATGTTACACGCACAAGTCACTCTCCTTGCACGGTTTTCTTTTCTCCACGATCTCCTTTACACGATCTCAGCATACGTCCTACCACTCTTCATCTCATCCGTAAAGCCTAACCTCTCTTCCTCCGCTTATTCAACATTCGCTCCACTCCGTCACGGCCTTCTGCATCACGAGCTCCAACCACCTACTTTTCTCTCCTTCTTATCTCCTCCAGAAGCTTCCCCTCCTCACCCACCATACCATAGCACTTCCTGGTTCGTATTCCTTTCTGTTCACCATGGTCTCTTTATCAATCATAATTGTTGCTCAGAAAGTCATTTCCTCCGCGGCTGTAATGGCTGGTGGGTATCACGAGGGAAAAACAAGCATTTGAAAGTTAAAAGAAAAGAGAAACCCAAGACGTTCAGGAAAGATTAAATAAAAACATACAGCTTTCGGTCCTCACTGATTCTTATTCATAAACACTCCCAAGTTAATACACTAATTTGGCAATAGGTTTTGTCTAGAGCTGGCCCCTTATTCAGGATACGGAACGAGTAGCCAGCACCATAGTTTACACGTCAGGCCACTCATCTCATTGCTTTCCGACCGTCCTTAGACAAAATTTCAAATTCAATATTTTCCAATCTCAATGAAGGCTTATTAAAAGTAAAACCTGATGTAGTAGCACCCTGAAGGGTAGCAGTACCCTTTTCCATCACATTTCATTCATTTTTATTCATCAAGCCTTGTCATTGGCTCATATTCTCAGTGGAATAACGGAAGGAGTAATGAATTAGGCGTCACCTTAGCAATGGAACAGCGACCGAGACCTAAATAAGCATATGAATAAGAAATTCAGAAGAATCCAGCAATTATGCGTGGAATTTCAACATTATGTTTAAATAAAAATTTGAAATTATCTAAAAATAAATTAATGAAACTATTATTTCAACCTAGGTTTCGATGCTACTACATCGTCACCTGAAGTTGATGTAGTAGCATCGAAATCATGGTTGTAGTTAAAGTTTTATTTATTTATTTGAGGAAAATTGCAACTCATTATTTAACCATATATGAAAAAAGGTTTTATACAAAACAATAAAATAAAAATTTGACTGTAGCATAATGCAATGGTGACTCAGAAACTGTAACAGACAGCTGAGGGCACACATGCTAGAATTAAGTTTGCATTCATCAACGTCTCTAGAGTTAAGCCAATTCGGTTGAAGCAGATTAATTTTAGGAATACTTAGTCAAGAAGTAGTCCATTGCCTGCCAATTGCCTCCGCTCCTCTCAGTGTCTCCTCTCTCTCTCTCTACCTCTCTCTCTACCTCGAGCGAATTATGAAATAATTATAGAAATAACGCTAATATGCGCAAAAGAGAAAAATCGAGTAATTATTCACCGCTGCCATGAGTCACACCATTGTGTTAAACAGGTCAACCGGAGTAATTAACTTTAAAAAATAAAGGAATAAAAATAAAGAGGAGGGGGACAATCGAGGCAGAGGCAGCTCGAGATAAGAGTCGATTGTCATTCGATTCTCGCTTCGCCGAACGCACGAAATCTATTTGAGCGGATCGACCTAAATCCGTTCGGACTCCTCCTTGAGCCTGCCATCTCTCGTCCCTCCACCCACTCGCAAAGTGGCACCCGCCCCCATACACCACACCCGCGGCGAAGCCACAAAATCTGACAAACCTTGACTTTGTTATAGGCGGAGGGCCACTTGCGGTCCCCCCGCTCGCCTCATAAATTCGGACGGTGGGAGGCCAATGAAAACTGGATCGGTGGGCAGCCGAGCGAGAACAAGGGGTCTTTACCCTTCCAAAGGGGGGGAGGGGCAGGAGCAGACGACATTGCCCCCGGTGTAACGACCCCTTACCCTCCCCCCCCCTTATAACCCTGCCGACACCCCTACTTCACGAACCCACCCTCTCACCCTCCCCAGCCCCTCATTTCCACTCCCCCTCCCCCAAGAGAACTCTTCAGGGGAACACCCTTTGCCTCAAACCCTTAACCCTCTACAGCCCTTCTCCCCCACCCCCTTACCGCCCCCGCCTCTCTTTCTCTTTCCTTCTCTGCACTCCTCTTGTCTGTTACTCTCAAAGCAGGCTGCGAGAGCCAGCGGTGCGCCAACCGAAATAATACGATTGCGATATAAAAAAGACCAGTGGTCGGGTCTGCAAGTGCGTCGATTTCAAACTTTTTAGCAGATTTGAACAAATTTTCAGCTGGAAAAAACTCATTTATTTATTTAGTATATATTACTAGTATGATAACTAGAGGAAAAGAATGACGAAAAGTTATAATGAAACAATGAATGTAAACTAGATTCTTTACATCCTATTAAATACATCCTTAAATCAACTAATCTTGATAATGTTTACATCCATGTAGGGAAAGGATTCAACAAGTTCCTTCGACAGAGAATTCCATTCAGAAATATTTCTATTAGCAAATGAGTATTTAATTACGTATACTTCTCCGTTGTCGTCTCAGCTTAGTTTTCTTGCCATGGTCATTTTTAACTACAAGCTGGGAATTTCCACTACAAAAGTAATAGTTACACTGAAGATGGTTTTTCGTCACATTCAAATTTCAGCATAAGAGAAAACACTGTCATTTTTCATTAAGTTTGCTACAGGATATGCTACATCATTTTAAAATTGATGATTAATCTGTATTTGAAGTTCATTACTGTATTTCATTTAAAAATGGAGCAGCTGCAACCCCTAGTATTTTGAATGCGTAACAAAAAAAAGAAAACGTGGGCCATTCATATTCTCGTGCTGTCACATTCGGTGCCCTGGGATAAAATAATTCATTCGTCCACATTTTTACGCGACTCGAGTTACACGAATCCCAGTCTAATTATATACGCTGGAATGAGGTCACCTCACAAACAATACCATGGCTGCCAGTACCTTTATGACTCGGAATACAAAAGATCATGTGAAACTCAGCAATAGCATTGTAATACAAATCAATGAATAAAACATTAAAAGTTTGAGTTATTTGTTAACGTAAATACAAAGTTGGTATGCGCGGTTGACGAGTGAACAATAGCGTAAAATGTTTTGATAGTTCTCTACACTATTGAAAATTAGAATAAATTGGTCTCATTATTAAAATATACTGGAATATATGCTATACCTGAACGTTTCTGAATGCTTATGAAGAAAAATCATGGCTTTAATGCGTGTTAACTAAAGCTATGAAGCCATCCCACAAAAACTTCTTCCACTTCAACAGTTTAACCCAAAATTTAACCGCCACCACATGAATTATTGAAAGCGACAGAAGTATTGCTATCCAAAGCAATAAAACCGTCTCAGGTTGCAAATCAGAGCCATTCAACCTTCAGACTCCCAAAACGACACTTAAGTAATGATGACATCACGACTACCGAGCTCGTCTCAATCATAAAAACCCGTTAAGTGGTCTAAATGCATTCCCAAAGCCACAATAAAACACACACAACTCTACTCCAGCGATAATCTCCCACCAGGGGGACCCAAAGCGGCCGTTAAATTCCATTCCCATGATATAATTTCTGGTATTTTTATCGCCACATCACCAAATTGTCGTCGTTTGCTACCACATGACCCCCACCGGGGCGATGGCAATGTCGGGAGAGGTAAATAAGGGGATTGAAAACCACGGTTTAAGGAAAATACTCTTCCCCCATTCATCTCCCCATATATACCAGGCGTTAAAAAAACGGGGAGATATATGGCTTCCACCCCCCCGATCACAGCGAACCCCCCCCCCCCTCCTATTCTTTCCATTTCAACCCCTAAACCATGAATTTATTCCCCTTCTTTCCCCCGCCCTCCACGCCCCAACGTACAGGCCGTGACACTACCCCCACCCCCACTTTCATTTAACAGTCCTACAAAAAGCGCGGGAAATGCGCCTTCTGTGATCTTCTTGTGGCCAGGCTGAAGAAAAATGTAAAAACAATTATTTCTAGTCTTATGTCGCACTATAAAAGTCTCTTCACCTCTTGTAGAAATATTTATGCTCTTAAGAAAGCATTACTATAATTTCAACGAGGCACTTATGGTAATCATTAGGAAGAATATGAGATGAATTTATTTCCATCGCATACTTGGATCAAAAAACACGACCTGAAACCAAATTGGAGGGAATGAGAAGATGATTTGGACGTAAAGTTAAGAAAGGGATGCTGGTGCCTTAGGATGGCTTCTCAATGTCACGCGATATAAGAGTTCGAAAGGTTGTAGAAGTTCTTGGTTGGAAGCAGTACGAGCCAATTCCTTTATCGACAAGACATAAACTGTTTGAGTGTTACCCGACGAAACACAACCAACTGCCGTGTTCATGACACGCAAGGTGCTATGTACACGAGAGGTATATGATCCAGATAAATCGCAATTGAAAGTCTCTTCACGTTGAATAGGCGTCCAAAGATTCCGCGTCATTATATTTTACAAACAGCGTATGTCAGTGGTTTAAGAATTTCAGCAATTATCAGTAAAAATAATTTAAATTTTTGAAAGAAAATGTACGCTAGTAACCAAGTCTTCGCTGTCAAAAAAACCTCTCATTCGTATAGTTTTCCCTTCGGCTCCGTGAGGGCATTGACAATCTTATGGGCCGAATATTTATAAGCAAAAGACGATCAAAATTCGGATGTTGAGGCCTGTGTATCTCGAGGGCTTATACGACCCCCACAACCCTTCCCCACGTCCTCCCCCACCCCACTCCCACCCGATAACCTTCCCCCACTGCCTTTCACACGTTCTCGCTTTCCGTCACACCCCGTCGACGACACATTTCGCGATAATAGCTGGGGGAGAGTAGGGGCGGGGGGGGGGGGGGGGGTGAACTGACTCCAGTCCCCCTCCTCCACCGTTCAACCCTGCGCATTATAATAAATTCTCTTCCACCCCCAGCTCACTCCAAACCCCTTCCCCCACCGCCTACGTGTCATATGGCCTTCCCCAAACCCTCGGCCTCCTCCACATCGTTTGCCACCCCATCAGGGGGGGGGGGAACCCCTTACCGAATCGCCGGGTGGTCAAGATCACCGAGGCGTGTTGCTCTCTCCTGTCTTTCAATTCCCCCTTTTTTTTACCCCCCATCCACACATCGACCCTCTCCCGCTTTTAGCGGCCAAAAGTGTGCAGACACAGGAACATGTTATGGGGACTAACGGTGAGACAAACGGAATATATATAAATGATGCCCTGTTTTCAACTCGGAGTGAATTAGCGACCGTGCAATGTCCCCTCCTCCCCCCCCCGCCTATGAGTACGAGTATGGAATAAAGCGGTGACAGAGCAAGGTCAAGCAGGGGTGACGGTATAGTGCTCACGGGTGACGGGTAAATCTGACGTAATTTGCATGGGAGCGGAAGAATATTTGACTTATGGCGATATGGTTGAGCCGTTCAGTTGTCATCCTGTCAGGATTGCATGGTATATCCTTCGCTGTGGTCAGGAGAAAATTTGAAGATGTAAAACGAATCCCTCCACCAATAGCTTATGACTGTAAAAAAATAATTGATAATCATGTCATGATATCTGTGCAATCAACAATTTTTCACGGTGGCTTCACGGAGTGAGAAAAGGCTATAAATAGAGCTAACGCACAAGTTCTATAAAATACGATTTTTCGCGCAATTATCGGCTGTAAGTTAGTTTACCATTAGTGATTATACGACGCTAAGGTTTCTGTTCTTGTCTTAGTCACGTGTAATTTTTTAACGTGTTAAATTGGTAATCGCGTAAAAATGTCCCTGATTTCCTTCCATTAGTTTGGGTGATCGAGGTAAAGTTATAGATGCGTTTTATGTTCTGTAAATACTCGAGATATTTAAATCTATAAACAAGCGCATGTTAGTATTTAATGTATTTTCTGAAATCGCAAAAAAAGTTTAGGGGACTTCTATGGAACAGTAGTCGTGAAAACCGCACTTTTATGGACGAAAAGCGACCATAATAACGAAAAAATAGCATACAAAGGTGTGTAAGTACGAGTAATGATTGTGCGCTACCATGAGCAAGGGCGTTGGTCTTTATAAGTGCGAAATCTCTTTAATCGCTGGATAAACGTGATTTCTTGAAAATAAAGCCAGACCATGTGAACGGACTGGTTCCCCCCGGATACGCTTTTATCTCGGGAATAATAAATGGCATTTGTTTTAGCGAGAGAATTGGGATATATTTCCGGTGTGGCCGTGTGATGGGGGACTTAATGGAATGGCAGTCCAGACATAGGAGCGATCGTTTTTCTCCCTCCACAGTCGAAACCGATTCGAACCAGACAGGCAGTACATTCAAATCTGCCGACGCTAACCTACTGAAGTCTGACTTAATTGAGTGCATTGTGACTCTCACCATAAATCAAACGACCTCGCGTCACGAAAGCAACGCAGGTATCTTTCAGATTTCAGCACCCCAAGCACATTGTTTCAAGTGCTTTTCGGCATCTGCTTCTGTCACAAAAGGTCTCCACCGATGGAATAATGGATGTCATTTCCGGCCTGATCCCCGCTCTACCTCCCAAATTGATTCCAACATCCTTTCTGTTTTAAGAATTGGCGATAAACATTTGTGCGGGAACAATAAAGAAATACGATAATATGCGATATAAGTCCATGATGATGAGACATTTCTTTCTTTTTACCGGAATCACCAAAACCTTATGGAGTAAAATACTCAATACACATTTTAAGCAAGCAGAGGGAATATGACACGTGGCAAGGTCTAGGTCATGCTACCGCAATCACAATGAACGTAGAACAAATTTAATTTCAGCAGCAAAGAGAAATCAATTACATATTTATTAAGAGCAGAGGTATGTTTCTCGAATAATCACGAACGCGCACTGTTCGTTTGAGCCGAGGGGACATGAGATCCTAGGTTCTTAACAAAAATTATTATTATTATTATTATATTCAGCACACTCGACCAGCGGAAATTCCTTATATGTTAACTGGAAGTTATTACATATTAAATGCAGCTAATCACGAGAAAAAGTCACTAGCCAATCGTGTGTATCTAACTAGAAGAAAGGGCTTGATATCGCAGCCCTCCTCAACTTCCCCTTTGCTTCTCTGCAGCCTTTGTTATGGCGAACTCTTGCCCCCGCACACCCTCTACTTCTGCAGCTTACAGCTCCTGCTTTTGAAATTTTAGCCCAGCTATAGCAACGGTTCCCAACAATTATTGATTTGCATCCCTCTTGATCATGCATTTAGAACAAATTTACCCCTTGCATTAGAAAATATATGATTTCATGTTTTTTACTGCTATTTCAACCATACATCCGCCATTATTCATTTTTTTTCGCGTACTCTTAAACTGTGAAACACTTACCGGTTTAGGGTACACTTTCCAAGGCCTGGGATACACTCAACTAGAGGAACCGCAAGCATTCACATTTCTAGTATTTTTAGTCTCGTTGCAGTAAACCCTTAAGATGTCGGCAGAAGGTTTTATCGCGTGATCTATGGTTCAACTATGTTAAGCATACGCCATACGTCATTTATATTCAAGAGTTCCAATAATATGCCAGTATTTCGACCTAGGTGGTGGCGGGGTTAAGTTCTCGTCTGCCAACCTAATGGTTGCTGGTTTGAGTCCTGCCTGCTTGGAATTTCCCCGCCTTGGGCACGGCCACATGGTTCCGACTATTGCTGTTTGCCAGTGACAGACCTTAATTGCTGTTTTCGCGGTCAATAGAAAATCAATATCTATAAAACTGAAATTCCGTTTGTTTGAACGCAATACTCTTAAAAACCACTTCACGGATTCGAAAAAAATTGGCAAGAATGTTACTCAGGGCTCATAAGGATTTAAAAGATATATCAGAAAGACCTAAGGTCCCTATGGACCCCTTATGTGGGCCCTTTTTCAAACAACCTTCGCTCCCATGAGAAAAGCATTGGATTCGGTGAAGAGGATTACTTTTTTTAATTACTTGCACTCATGGTATAAGCTTGGAATTATTCGCATCGGATGGCTTAAAGAATAAAGCTTAACTTAAAGAATAAAGCTTAACTAAAAGAATAACCATCTTGGCATTCGATTTTCGTATTCGCCTAATTCATTTTTGCCTAATTCTTGAGTTGTAGGCCTTAAAATCAATATTTGCGCTACTTCAACTATAGAAATTTTAATAAATTGGCACCTGCAGAACTTAAGAATTAAAATCGGTACATGTTTCCCGGGCACTTACGGCTTAAGTTAATAAGCAATATAGCAGAATTAAAGCGATATTTAAGTTTGGGTTTTAGGAATGATAAAAATTATGCGAATTTCACAAAAGTTGGTTTATTCACGACCCGGGTTTCAACACATTATGTCATCTTCAGGTGAAATTCGCATAATTTTTATCATTCCTAACATGGAAAAATTTCACATAATACACCCTGAAACCGCAAATTTTCTTAAGTTTGGGTATTTTTATCCCGAACTCTCCAAGTGTCATTACTACATTACATACTACGAAGAATATGACGTATTTTGCATTTCACTTAAGTGCATAACTTTAAATTTTTATTTAATCGTATTTAAAAAATTAAATTTTCCTTCTTTAACTTTATTTTATTTTCTTCGTCCCGTTGAAATTCAACGAGCACCATTTTTCCAGTAAATGAATTAAATATAAAAGCTCATAATTGGCCCACGGTTCTCCAGGTGAGCAGAAAAATCGCAGCGATTCTGTCGCAGTAAAGTGCGAGGTTTCCTTCCGACACATCATATCGCAAGGCCAGGCGCAACGCAATTGAAAAAACGTCCCATATGACGCCGACTTTACCCGCGTGGTCGTCCGCTGCACGCTGAGGTCCCCAGAAAGCCACAACGGATGGAATCGTTCATTATGGAAAGCAGCGGTGGGGAAACAATAAGGGAGGGAGAGAAAGGGGAGAAGTAGTGCTCACCGTCCCCACTCGCATGCAATTGTGTTATAGAGGAGGCTGATGGCTGAGGAAGGAGGGGAGGACAAGGCAAATTACCACGACTATGTCCACTATCTCTATTCCGACCCGTTGCGTGCACCCCTTCCTTATCTGCGATCACTTGGACCAGTCGGCGCGCACCACATGCATATGGAAACGCAGCCGTTATCGACATTTTTCATTCACGTTCAAAAGAAAAATATTAATCTCCGACGTGCATCTCGTCCACCCTGGCTCCGTCAGTCAATCTCATGGATATGTCATCGGCACCGCACTCAAAGAGTCGCTTGATTCACTCCTCCAAGTCAATTGAACATGAGGTTACGTTCATTCGTGATACGTCAGCGGAGTACTTACACACGTAGAACATTGCATTGCGCTTTTGAGAATATGACTTGAGTTTGGGCAACAACTGTCATTGAATAAAACTGATGATCTCAGGCCTGACCTCGTGGAAATTATGGATATCCATGATGAGAAAACCACCTTTGTTATTTCCACAAACTTTCTTACGCAAGCACGACGCGCGTTTCACCACACTGTGGCATACTCGTGTGCACATGAGTATGCCACAGTGTGGTGAAACGCGCGTCGTGCCAGCGTCATAAAGTCTGTGGACATAACAAAGGTGGTTTTCTCACCATGGATAACTGTCATTGAAGCTATGTGCAAGCAATTGAACTATTTTGCAATTCAAATGATTGAACAGAATGTTCTCTTTCAGGCAAGAAAAGGGGCTTTGGAGGACGCTCTCAGAATATCTGCAACAATATGTGCAAAAGTAATTTATAACTTTCGCGTAAATGGTCAACCCGTAAAAGAAATATAGCAGTTATTGACAAGAAATGAAAATCTTCAGTACAAGAGAGACCCAACATTCCTTTACTTCGAAAGTGGATATATATTTACTGGGTTTAAAGCTAAGTTAAATTCTTGAGAGGGCATGGCGATGTCACCGTTAAATGGTACCTCAAACGGGGAAGAAAAACTCCCGACATATCCACAGTTGCAATGTAATGAATGCCATATCGTAATGCCAGTCGTAACATCATAACTCCATGTTTGAATGAAGTTTTCAAGTAAGTTAAATTGTCAACTCTTTCTTGCCAAATAGAATGATAAAATTAAGGAACACAGATGAGGTTAAGAAAGACCGTAATGCAGTTTACAAAAAGATTGTAGAAGTCAGATTAAGTGGGTTGAGGAATGTTGGGAAACACAGGATAATAAGCAATTGATATTAAGGAGGATAGCTAGTCTTGCTTGGAATGTATTAATTTATGCATTGTAAAAACATTCATTCATTAATTATAAAAAGTTCGCAATCAAGACGCGGTGCAATACCAAATGAAAACTTTCACACCCTCTCCCATGAAATTCTAAGGCTCCACGTTCATGTAAACTTAGGGTGAGACACGCGCGCTACAGAATCTATAGGGATGGGAAGACGTGATGTCAACGAATGACGTCATGTAAATCAGAGAGAGATAGATAGAGAAAGAAAGACACCCCTGACGACAGCTGCGCGTGCGCAGAGAAAGAGGAGAGGGAAGAGTGTACTTGAAATAATGAAAAGATCGAATGACGAAAAAAACACGCGCACCAATTTTGTTCCACAAGAGCAAATCCTTCTGCATGGCATCACAGCGCGTGACAGCCATCGTGGATGCAACAAACAGGTCACACGCTGCAGTGCGCACCCTGGAAAAGTTATTATACAGTAGTGGGGCAAAAATTTGCTCATGACAAGATCCGTCATAAGGCTGTCACGGGGACAAAGGTGACGAAGCTCCATACTCGGGCTCATCTCTCCGGGTGAATCCTTTCTCCCATTTGGGTGAGCTCTGAGAATCGTAACCCCCGATGTCGTGCTGACTATTTCATTAAACTATGTCTTTCTGCCATTTGAAAACGACGCTATAAACGGAATGCAAAATAAGAAAAGTTATGCTTGCCAGAGCTTGCAAAGGTGATCTCATAATGAACTTTAGATCTTTAAAAATTGTCCTAAATATTGAGATAAAGAAATCTTGTCTGGTTTTTCTCTGTGATCGCAGCAAAGTTAATGACACAATAAACCTGAGATTTTCAAAAATTTGGTTACACTTGTATTACAGATATCTGTCATTAGGCCATACCACGAGGATAAAATATTGATTAAAGTATTTTGTCCTTCCGATAGGACGACAACCTATGCTTCCCTTGTCTAAGAAGGTTAGAATAGAGCAGATTCCGACCTCCCACACCTATTCGATTATTTCCCCCTCGGTCTGAAGCACCGATTCGTTTTGTAATAGGTAGACTTGAACTGGTCGGGTGACATCGCTGATCAAAGAAATGCAATTCTACACCAGTAAAGACTACAAAATTGAAAATAATTTACATACACATGGAAACTTTACGTAAGCCAAAATGGTGAATGCGATAATGCACTTGATTCGGCCTCGGTAGCCAGGTCGGTAAGATTATCAGGCAAGGGTGGTGCGTTAGGCTAATAAATAAGGGGTCAGGTTAGGTGGTGCGTTAAAACCTTAGAATATGGAGCACAAATAAACCCCAGTTGACTTCTTCACTTCTACACAGCGTGCTGGAACATAAAAATTTAAATAAGTGATAATAGCAATGCTGATGCTTTTGGCTATAATTCCTTCAGCGCACCAAGTAAGGCGCTATATTTTTAATGGCTGTAAGACAGTCAAGCTGCATTTCCGGATGACTTCAAATATTTCGGTTGAACCCTACTCGTCCTTTGAGAGAACCGCGGTCCAACCAGGGTGGGGGTACACGCGGGGCAAAGAGATAGAGGAAAGTACAGGTGTGATTAAAAAAAAGGGGGCAAGCTGTTAGGATTCTAGAGAGAAAGGAGAACGACACAGAGGACCCAAAGGATCAGGAGGGCTGCCACCGAAGGCAGATGAGGAAGAGGTACAGGGGGGTTTTCCGTATCGTGGGAAAAGACGGCATTTCCCCAAAACTAAAGGAGGGAAAAGGTAGGGTAGGGCCTTCGCTTGAAGAGGGACGAGAGCGACCGGGGAAGAGGAGGATAGGTAAGGGTGGTCGGATGAGGTGGTATACACAGCACGCCAAAGGGGAGAGGAGCAGAGAGGCGAGAGTGGTGAATGGGTGACCGAGGAAGGAAGGACGAAGGGAAGAGGATGTGGCGAGGGGGATGAGGGGCAGGCGAAATGAGAGCAGGCAGACCACGTGGGGGCAAAAACGGGATGGTGTGTGCTAACATGACGAAGATTGCACAAATGCCGCAAAAAAAATATGAAGACCGTTTGCATCGCAAAGAGATCAAAAGCCAACCACTTTGAAAGATGTAAAATTACGTCATGCCTCTCGTGATTTGCCACGTGGTACAAAATCTGGCTGAAAACTTCTACTAAGCGATTACGAGTGAAGGAGAAAAGCTTGTGTTTTCCATCAGAAATGGGCGACAGACCTGAAATCAGGAGGTGCGCCAACTACTACAATAAATTCGCACATAAATTCTAAGGGATTCAACATCAAGGCCCGGTTTCATAACCTCTGGTTCAATATTTTCCCGGTATGACAACCGATGCTAATACGTTCTTCCATCGATAACGCACGCGTCTACAAACCGACTGTAATATGTAAAAACCTTAACTCTCAGTTAACATCAAGGTAATGTAAAAACTAAGTGATCTAGCAGTTAACGGAAACAAACAAAATAAAACTGGGTCCAAGTCGCTAATCAGTAAGCGCTTACCGACTCAGTCCAGGGTGGCTACCCTCCTTGCAATTGGGAATAGGAAGAACAAAATTATGGAAAAACTTCCTTTTGATTGGAGAGATAAACCAAAGATCGGTTCTGCGGTGGCTGGTTCACGTTTACCGCAAAAGTATGCAGCCTTTGAGTTAATTTGATGGTAAATAAGAGCTCTTTATTACATCAAACTGCCGTTTAGTTGACGTGAGAGTTATCTATGGGAGAATTCATTAGCATCGTATTTAATAACGTGCAAATATTTAGCTATAGGCCTAAGCCTATATTCACTAAGCACTTTCCGCCTTCGTGCAAGGGGTGCTCGACGACAAACCAATTGAAATGGCACGTTGAGAAGAAATTGAGCACACGCCACGTGGACCCTCCCTAGTGTTCCTTCTACGCGCGAACTTGAGGAATGGACAAACGCTGCAAAAAAATTAAAACATTTTCAACGACTTCAGATCAAAAGCTAACCATTCTAAAAAGATATATAATTACGTCATGCCCTTCCACCTGCCGCGAGGTATTACGGCGGGTTACCGCCTATAACCATGCGATTACGGGTGGATTAGGAAAATTTGATTCCTCCATCGGAATTGGGCTACAGACTTGGGTTTTCAAGTGCTCATACTGTAAATATCTTCATACAAGAAACGGCGGCTACTGATGAGGTATTCTTGACCAGACGATACATCGAAAATGTTAGTCCTGATGAGGAACTTGTACTTTTTGTATGGTTGTACGGTTCCGAAACTTGGTCGCAGCGGAAGGAAGATGAGCGTCGACCGGAGGTTGTGGAGATGTGGGTATGGAGTGGGATGGAGAAGGTAAGTTGGCAGGGGAAAAGATGAAGAGGTGAAGTAAGTTCTAGTGCTTTCCCGGCGAATTAGATGCAGGGACGGTTCTCGAGTTTCCCATCGGGTTAAACGTTCGATGCTGGCCAACGTGTCTACGCCACACAGTCGGATTACTTCTTGAGGGCAGTTAGTGATGCAAATTCCCTGAAGGCGATGTCCAAGTCGGACGTTGAAATGTTGGCCAACATGGCACCTTTAACCCGGTGGGAAAATCAAGACAGTTCCGGCAACACACGAGGAAGATTTGGATATGGTTATAGAGGAAAGGAAGCTGATGGGAGAAATTTGAAGGAGGTAAATACGTTGCCTAATTATAGGGCTAATAACGATAAAGTTGAAGAGGATGATAGAAGGGAGGATGTTCGGTTTGTATGTGAGAGGCAAATAAAACGATGAGCTATTCCGGATTGACAATAATAACGCAAGAATATCTTCATAAGCTGTTAACAATTTTTGTAAAATCATCTGTCTCATTTGGCGATCAAAATTCTGGCCTCGTTATTTCGTACAGAGGAAGTGAATCAATAGAATTTGGAAAATTTTATCACCTTGACAGTTTATGAGGAAGCGGAGGTCCTCAATAGTCTTAGCAATCATAAATTTGAGTTGGTGGAATTTATTTGTAAAATCTTATATCTCATACTGTGATCCAAATTCAGGTTTCATCATCTTGCCAGCCTCACTACCGCGGTTAGAATTTCTGGGAGGATAAACCATTGATAAATCGGGAAAGAGAAAGTATTCCTGATGAATAATTTTAAAAATCAAAGTTCAATCACATCATCCCGAGTAATTTTGTGCGCTCTGAAACGCATAATTTTCCTTTCATGGAAGTGGTCGATCCAGAATTAGAATTTTACTCGTAAAAATGAGGGTACGAGCTGAACAACGACACTGAGGCACCAGTTAAACGAAATGTCCACCTAAATACTAAATTTCCTTGGGCTCATGAGTGATATATATATATATCACTTTTCACAGTTCGGGGATGTCACAGACCAGTATTTGTCACCGTATTGGAAGAATCTCCTACGGAAACAATTTCCGTCTAAGTCCATACCCCAGAAAACCTATCTAACTGCTTATCAGGCCAGGAGGCTTTCCAGAGGTCATAACTAATATCAGATACGCTTGCGTTTATTGAGTGGATGGGCCTTGGTGGTAAACATAGAACAAAAAATAAATTCCTCAAACTCGAAGAAAGCCCTCACCATCTCACACAGCTTCATAAAAAAGTACTTTCTCAACGTCAAAAATCTAAGGATTTTGAGAGTTGCTATATTTCCTATTTGTGGCATGTGAATTACTGCAGCATAAAGAAAAGAATTTTTCAATGCAAATGTAAGAAAAGCAGAATATTTTTTTCAATTATGTTTATGAGTAAAATTTTTAATATAATTTTCAACGTTGATAATAACGGTAATGTTAATGATTTTTCCTCTGAGGAGTTCTCGCAAAATGGTTAAATAATTGGTAAGAATGTAATTTCCACACCGTCATTCACTTGTTCTAGACTCGCATCTTCGGAACCACACCCGTAGGAGTATTAGAAATGAGATTTGAATCTAAAAGACTATTCCGATCGCCTTTTGAATATTTACGAGCTCAAAATACCTTTCTTCATCAGCAAAGGATGCGTTGTTTTCACCACCTCTATTTTCTGAACAATTCCGATTCCGATGATGACATCAACGGTCCTAATCTTCAAACCATTTCCCGATTTTTAAGAATAATTATTTCACTAGGATCTTCCATTGCTAAGTTACGGCGTCATTTAATCCTTCAATTGTGAATTCTGGCAATTTTGACCGTCTTTATCATCCTATCTAATATACCTATACTAACCCATATCTCATCAATCCTACCCGAGAACAGTTCTTTTGATTGAGTCCGCTATTTGTGACGACCAAATCAACAGGTGAACGTTATGAAGCTAAATGTTACTAAGCACCGACAGCACCCTAATTAATCCTACTGTGATTTACGATGCCGAATATCTCGGCATGAACGGTTGCCTACACGAATGGGTCAATGTTGGCCCGAAAGAAGAGATGGACATACAATCCAACATACCATGTACGCCGACAGTACAAATAAGACAATGCCGAGGTAATAATTGCACTTATATGTCCAAGTTCTTCAAGTAAATAGATTTTTAAAAAAACAGTAAAGCGCTCGGGATATTTTACTCTCTCATCTGCGCTAAAAGCAACGCTGCTATCAGCGTTATGAAGGTCACATGTTTCGATGCGCATGTAATATGAAAGGTTCGTTTCATAAAATTCATAACTATGTGAACTGAAGTAAAATAAGTAAGTAAAAACAGGAATAATTCTCCATGTGGAAGCTCTAATAAGTCCATATTTTTTAGACACATCCTAAGATATATCGTCACATAATTCCACCGATTTATTCACCCAATGCAGACAGGAATATTGTCTCAGAGATGAAATACTGAGTGTGGAATGAGTCACTTCCTTGAGAGGATTTTTGTCACACCCGCTGACTTTAAAATAATAACATGTTTTTTTATCAAGGAATCTACTGATGGCTACTGCGTGGGCTTTACATAATGGGAATGCTTTACCTAAGCGTTGTGCCCCATGGATACACCGTAAACTAAGTATGTTTAATGAAAATCGTTACAAGTAGGCAATGTTCTTAAGAAAAAGTACCATCCATGGTTCATAGTAAGTAGTAATAATCAATTAAGTATAGGATTAATCGTACTACATATACGACGAAATCACCGAAGCGGCAACGAAAAATAAACCACGTGTGACAGTCATCGTCAAATATTGCGGTAATATTTAAATTTACAGCCAATCTAAAAGCTATCAGGCTTCATTTCAACTAGCAAATAATAAAATTTTCCTTTTCCGGTACAAAAGCACTATTTACAGCGAGCTAAATCATAACTACACCGATTAATGAAATAACGATTTCAGGCCACTCAATAAATGGCCACTTCGTATTTCTTACACCCTTTTACAATCAACCATGTGTCGACAATAAACTAATACTAAACTACAACAGTGAAGACGATAGCCCACTTTCGAAGCTAATGTCTGTAATAAACGAGTGTGAAGTATACAAAGTAGCAATACATTCCGAGACGTACATAAGTTCCTCGAAGTCAAGCTGGAAACATACGAAAAACAGCAGACCTTACTTCACTCTGATCCGCAGCCAAGTAAGAACTATCCATAAAATGATAGAGATGGCAATAACCCAAGAGAAACGTCAGAATCCAAGAAAATGAAGCTCACCTCACGTCAAGGGTAGAAAACCTCCCACTTCCGATCCGCTAATAATCCAAAACATCCGCAGGCAACAGGTGTTCACGGAAAACCACAGTTGAATGTCTTCCACGGGCAGTACATCCCGTAAGTTTCTATATTTATCACTTCCACACTAATCTCTGGGCACTTTTTATGTCACGGCGAAAGAGCAATTCCTGCACCACTCACGTCCAAATGGTCTCGCACGCGTGGGTTAACACCGAGTGAAGTGGGAGCACGACGAGGGGGCCTATCGGCGACGTGGATCGAGTAGAGGAGGGCAGTTATAATTATAATATTCTAATGCTCTCTCATTCCCATGGTCGGCACACCACTGACTTCTCCACCGCCGACTCCTCCTCCTCTACCTCCGTACCGGGGGTCGCCTCGGAATCTACCTGCCCCGGTTACCGCTCCGCTCACACGGCGGTGAGTGAACACCAGAGAACACTGAGAGTGGGGAAGAGGAACTCCTCTCGCCAAGGGCTCCTCTTCCCCCTCCTATCCCTTCCCCGATCCTCTTCTGCCCAACCACCGCGCACCCTGAAGGGTAGCCCAACCGTACGGGGGCCAAAAAATGGGAGGGTAGGGGGAGAGTATTGGTGTGGGGAGACCGAAAGAGAAGTCGAGAAGGGCCGTGGTGCGAATGCTGGCGCGGGAGGGTTCAGGAGGGATTAAGGGAGGGAGGTAGGGGGTTGTGGGGAAGGTAGGATAAGGAGGAAGAAGATTTAAACCGGTAGGAAACAACAGTAGAGGTTGGGTCGTGGATGGGAGTAGGCGAGTGCAGAGAAAACGGCTTGTTGCACGGGAAGTTGGGGGAGGAGGGCATGGGAAATAAACAGCCTCCATATCGGCTATTACATTAGCAATCGGAAGAGAGAATTTTTAAAAAATGTTTAGCTTTTAGGAAATAATAATAATTTTATTTCACCTTATGGAGGTTCCACCGCGACTGTGTGAGTCTAAACAAATACTAAATTCCACATTTTTTATATTTTGTCCAAAAAAATCCTGCTTTCGTTGATGAAATGCGTTACCATTAGAAACCCAGACGTAAATTAGAAAAAATGTAGATTATTCCACGAATGTATTTTAAATGAGCTCTTTTTCCAGCCACAGGAGCCGACTACAGCACCATTTCCTACAAATTACCGCATTTTGACTTCAATTACGGCATTAATTCCCCAATAACTAAAACAATAAGGTGGTAAGATGGCTATATTTTATTTTACTCACTTTCTCTGGATTATTTCCTTCTTATAAATAGTTTTACGCAAAAATAGCATTTATACATATTTTATGGGAAAATGCTATTTTTCCTCGTGTTTCTCTCATTCCCCCATTGAACACCATGTAATTTCAAGTTCAATGATGGAATAAATTAGCGTGGAAAGGTATTATTTTGTTGTTCACATCAGATAGAGGACAACTTTATCTATTAGTAGACACAATGTGAATAAAATGACATTTAAGTCATTTCACGGTGGAACCACCTTGACTAAATGCACAAGTACAGTTTATACACTTCAATACAATTTAAGAAAGAATATAGGTAGTGCCCCAGAGGATAACCTGTGTTGGGGTTTGCCATCATCAATGTTCGAAGGCAGCGGCTGGTGCTAATTCATATTCACTTTTTTACTAGAGGTAGAGCAATTTCAATTTTCATCGTAGTGTTTTCGGATTCACAAGAAAAAATGTAACAGTACTAGCATGTAACAGTACAGAGACAAAAGAAAGTACAGATTCAAAACTCACCAAGATCACACAACAACTTTTAATAGTTTTTTTCAACTTCATCACTATCCTTGGATAGAGACCATTGTTTTTAATTTGCGCAGAAATATAGCCGTGAAGTTTTTTGTTTCCACAGTTCAACCGAGAGGAAGCTAAAAAAACTTCGGCTCAAGGTGTGCGTATGTTTGTTTAAAGGCTTCGTTACTGGACTTAGGTAAGAATTACTCGGATAATCTACCGGTTTAAGGTAGTTTGAGCGAGATAGTTCCCTAATCATAATAGAGACCATATTCGAATTATATTTTTTCATGTCAGCGTCTGTAAGAATTATGTAATAAATATTGTAGTATATCAATGGCGCAAAATATATAGTTAAATATAACCAAAATTCTCAGTAGTTAAATAAATAAAGCTAAAGTCTCTAACTTAATTCATTTTCTCTCCGCACGGCTTAAAATCCTTCAAAACAGCAAGTGTTTTTACGATTCAGTAAAAATTACTGAGGTGAGTAATAGACTATTTTTTATAAATAGTTGAGAAAACATGAAACCTACACACCGTTAGTTTTTTGACGATATCTAGGTGCTAGAAGTTCCTAATTTATTTTATATTCTCCCTATCGAGCTCACAGCCATAATCTATCCCATGTAAAACAGCTTATATTTTTTAGGCAAATTGCTCAAAAAGTAGTTGGGCAAGGGGTTCATATTTTGATATAATTGGAAAGATGAGAGCTTTTTCTTTAAAATGAGGCCAAATTCATCAAATTCTAGGTGAAGTGATTTTTCGCTCTCAAACCACCTTAACTGGAAGATGGTAAAACCCTCCAGGTTTAAACCATAGAGTTATTAAGGTACCAGAGGTGGCGCTGCCTATACTCGGCCGTAAGCGAAGGTGAAGCCGGGTGGGCGTAACCGTCCGCCATATTGAGTGACCGTGATATACTTTTAGCGGAATAGGTGTAAACTTAGATATTTACACTTTTTTTGTTTATTATATGTTGAATTATGAGAACTAGGGATAGTATCGGTTATGCAGATAATACAGAATATATTGTCAACTCCTCCAGTGGATCTTATGAAGAAACCGGCAGGTAGGAGCAATGAAAAGCATGCCGTCTGCTCTTGATGGTATGTGTTTAGTGTCTCCCAAATAAAAAATAATGAGACACGTGAAGAGTTAAGGAAATATATATAAAATAATAATTAATGCAAATGGTTTTGAATATAAAATGTACTGGCCGTTAGGGAAAAATGCGTAAAGTACGGCTTTTTAGTTAGCTCTACCTATTAATTGGCAAAAGAGGCAGACTTACATAAGACTTTCGTCGTTTAGGACAGCTAAAAAGTAAACGAAAGCAATAAACGATAGTGAGTGATGATTTATAAATCATAATAGGGTCACTGACGCCTCGTTATGCGCATAGAATTCCCATTCCAATGGCTATTCCGTTTGTCGTTGAAGAGCTCTGTATTTGAAATCAAAGGTGCAGAATACATTGGACTTTTGGCTTGGTAAAAGGACATTGAAAATGGCTGAATATTCGAAACTTGTCGTGCCTTTATAATATTTTGGAAGTCACAAAGTATCCCTTTATTATCAATCAGCTCCCAGAGTTCATGGAAGTATGCTAAAAGTTTGCTTTCAAAGTCTGAAGGCCGTTTTACACGGTACATTTGTTTGTACAAACTCTTCCGTGAACTCTTGCATGAGGCAAAATGTATCGTGTAAAGCGGCAAATTGCATGAACGCTTGTGCAAATGTCTCACTGCCTGCACGGGAAATAGAACCTGTTCTAATTTCGTTGAGACAAACGTACAATCTCACGTACATACGTTTGTGCAAAATCTTTCATCGTGTAAAACGGGCTTGATGAAAGATTGTTGTGCAATGTCCGATTTGCTCCGCTACCTTAACTACTTTATATGGGTATTATTTATTTATAGTATTATTTTTAAAGCAACCAGAACTTTGTTAATGGCCACACACATTCTTAAGTGGGTATAGTAACTTATATTTGTGGTATTTATTCAGTAAAATGGGAAGCATGAGTTGCAATGACTTGATGAATCATTAATATCATAGTAATCTATATTGAAATTTAATTTTGCAATATTTCCCACCGTAAAATGTATCTATAATTGATTTAATATTAACTGTTATACATTGATTTACATATGAGATTGAAATCCACTTCGAATACCTGTTACAAAGCAAGTCAAATTTATATTTCAAATCTATGTAGATATTTCATTTAATAACCTCATCTATATTAACATTAGCTCAGGCAATTAATTATTTTATTGGCTTCTTAATGAGAGAAACTGAATGTAAATGGATCGTGGAACTCTGTGGATTACTCAAATTGAAACTGAACTATTACTGAAATTCAAAATTAAAGACTATACCCCTTTAAGACCTCACAATTAAGAGCAAAATTGTTGGTGGCTTGAATAGCCTCGAATGTATCTCATTTCTGAGTTCTCAGTGATTTATAGGAGTAGCTAATTTGTGAAAACATTAGACCCTAATGTTTCATGGACAATGCTGATGAAAAACAAATAATTAGTATCGAGTTTATTCCCCAATCAATAACCGTAGTTAACTTGATGTTGCCGTTCTTGTAGGCTTGCTGGTGGCATCATTCACAACTGTCATTTGAGTTAATAATTATACCTGCTAGTATTTGAGGGAGGGATAATTTTATTGCTAAATATAAAACAACAGAAGGAAAGGACAATGGAACCCCTAAGAGTAGAGAACTCGTCGTCAGAATAGTCTTCCCGTCTCACGATCTCTTACGGAAATCAGTGTTCTTACGGTCACTCAATATGGCGGACAACTTTCACCGTGGCTTCACCTGAAATTCGTCACGCCACCTCTGTTGAACTATATACTCTAAGGTTTAAACAAGCGATGTCCTTTATCTACCTACACAATTTATTTCTTCATCTCAGCAAACATCCAACCACTGTTCATCCCATCCATTGAGCCTATTCTCTTTCTTTCCCTTCCCTGCTTACCTAGGTTCCTCCCCTTCATCACGGTCTTGAAGTACACTTTTCCCCTCATTTCTCATTTCAACCACCTACTCTGCCTCCTCCCAATCTCCTACAAAGGCTTCTTCTCCCCACCCGCCACACCAAGGACATTGGTCTGCGTTACCGTCCACCGTTTCAAGTGGTCACTCAAAACTGTCAAACTCACAATCAGTACAGAGGGGCCTTGCAATCGCAATAGAATATCGAAATTTTTTATAAATTCCAATCTTGGGAAAGACATACTAGGTGAGTCTTAACCTATTCAATTACCAATTCACGACCCATCCGATGGGGGATTTCTGACAGGCAATCCGAATGGGACATTGAAAATAAAATCAAATCACTCGGAAATACACAATAAGGCACGGTTTTATAATCTTTAGTTTAATATTTTCTTGATATAAAATCCGGCATTAATACATTCTCCCATCGAATAATCTCAAGACAACAAACCGATAGTCAGATATGATATACAAAACCCGAACTCTTCAGGTAACTTCAAGTTAGCATAAATTCTAAATCTTGGGATTATCGTCATATACAGAAACCTCATTTTTATGACAACATTTTTATGACAACATTTTTATGTCCTCTCACATCTCTCGAGTTGCCATTCGCAAATCAACCACAATAGAGAATTTAAAAAATTGGAAAATGTTCACATTCTCGGAAATCTACACCAAGTCGCAATTCACTAAGCATTTTCCGACTCGCAAGCCTCAAACTTATTTCCGAATTTGAGGTCTAAAGATAACAGACGAAAATATACGTCACACATCAGCGATGACTTTCCGTTCGTGCTATTCGTCGTTTATCATTTATGGTCCCTCGTCGATTCAATATCTGGAGGCAAATTTTTCGAGTCGCTAAGCGATGGGCAATGCCCAGCATCCGGCGTCAATTGGCGGAATCGAAAACCTAGCATCATTATTATCACCATGGAGAAAGGGCAAAATTTGGTCAAGAACCGTAAGCGGACGGGAAATGACAGTCAAATTTGGCACACACACACACCTTTGATTATGATAAGTCCATTCGATACTTATTTTAAGCCTTCGATTATTGAATGATCATGGAGCAAGAGAAGAAAATACTATGCGGTAGCAGGCGAATGCTAAGTTTTTGGATAACTCCTCCATTGAGGTCCATTGAATATCTCTGAGCTTCTTAATTCAGAATAATTTAGCATCATCAGTTTACTTTCGTCATTCCGAGATAGCATTGGAGTTTATAATTCAATTAACTTTGCAAGCTTTGTGAAGTGCGGGAAGAAGGTAAAACTTTTCTGGGCCTACTAGTTAGCCCATTTTCACTTGACGCAAGTTAAAAAAAATAATTTCACTTGGTGTTGAATAGAGTTATTTAACAAATATTTACAAATACTAATGTTGAGTCACAAATGCTCTGTGCTAATGATGATAAGGGCAATCCAAATTTATTTTTGATAGACTATTTCTTAGTCTTTCCTAAAACCAGAAACTCCCCATCTTTCATCTTCAAATTGCATATTCCTTGCTTAATCACGTATTATTTTCAGCAATATTTACCCATAAACTGAGAGAGAAATTCTTACATCCTTGCTAGGTTATCGTCTGCTTAAATTATTTCTCACAACGGAGCAACGCCATTTATGTTTTCAAGGAATGGAAAGATTAAGTAATTTGTCCTAGAAAAAATCCAATGGATATGGCAGGACATAAGGATGAATATAAGCAGGTGATAATGGAAACAAGATGAAGCTATAGATTACAATAGAGATCAAGATGCATAAAGCCCAGCAAGAGCTTCCACAAATCCATCGGAAAGTTGTCCACGAGGTATTATTACGAAAAACCCATAGTGTGAATCAGCTTAGAGGAGCACGCTCCAAAGGGCTTATATTATACTACATCTTCCTTCAAGACTGGACATATGTCGAACTCGAAGTGAAAAACCGGAATCCACACACAATAGAAACACGTATTGCCAACAAGAATTTCACTGAGACGATGAATCAGTTCATAAAGCCGAATATTACGATTCACATTTCGGCGGCCAGGCAATCACCTTCAATATGATATTAAAATGAGATTCCGCTCTTGAGCCCCTACTTCAGAATCTGCGGAGCGGACGGTCCTTGGGCCTGAAGAGGATCGGATCGGCCTCTCTCGCCACTACCCCGTGCAATATGACATGTGACCTCGCAAAAAGACCAACGATTAAAAAGTCGCCATCAAGATCAACAGCTTTGCGAAATGGCTAGCAGCAGCACCAGCAAGCAGCAGCTGCCGAAACATTTGTGTGCGCGATAACCATCTCTCCCCAGTCGCACGGACGGAACTAGTCTGCATTTGATATGCACGCAAACAGACCAACCGAACGAGACCACGTTTGGTATATTAACTCTGGCCGTTGAGAAAGAGAGAGAGATCGGGGGAAAAAATTGCCGGACGACGTCCTAACTAGTTTGGGCGTGGTGTTTTTTTCGATTGTTTCGGCGATAATTTATATGGCTCTGGGTCTATTTGGGAAGTACCTTGCGTTCCGGTTGAAAACCTCGTAAAAGATTCATGGGGTGGCCAAACAAAGGCATCGACACAACTCGGACTCTTAAGTTGTCCACCGTGTTAATGGAAATCTGGTCACTGAAGGATATATTACAAGATGCTACCAACAAATTGGATACGGATGGACATGTATCCATAGACAAGTTCTAAATTTGATAGAGCGTTAACTGATCATGTAGGTCACTTCTGAATTCATACAAAATGCGACAAAAGATAAGGATGATTATATGAATAATCGATTGATCCGAAACATAAAGTTGTTATATCATAAATTAGATTAAAGACAGTAAATTTTCAGTGCGAATCGTACCTTCAGCTTTCTTCCGTATTGAACTTCTGTAAGCGGAATGTTTTCTGTGAATCCTGGCACTTAAACTCTCACGCTCCCCAGCAAATCGTCATCAATATAGAAAATTATAAAGGGTCCAAATGTTTTCACAGCAATAGCAGCCATCTAGTCGAAAAGAATGGTTGATGTTTCATGAACTATTTGAGACTTTTCACCAAAAATGACAATGGAACAAATCCTTCCAAAGACTCCCACTAATATAACTGAGATCTGACAGAAGGATTTCCGACAGAGACACGAGACTGAGAAAAAATACACCGTAAGAAAATTTCTGAAGTCCATTTTCGTGAGAGGAAACGCAATTTTTGAAAAAAAATTTAAAAAACGGAGGCTCGCACTAAAACAAAAGAGGGGCGATATTCGTCCGGCACCCTGAAACGGCATTTGGGAGTCCACCGTTCACGCTTGGTGTGTGATAGAGGACTGCATCCTACTCCCATGGCGAAGCCGGCCCTCATGAATTTATGCATGGCGATGAGCATAGGGGGGGCAATGCGGTGACTGGGATCCAGAAGGAGGAGGGGGCACTAGACTTTCTCTCCTTTCCGATCACCTGCTCTAACCCTGCTGGGGTCGTCGCTTCACATTGTCTAATACGAGAGCGAACAGAAGGGCCTCCTCCCCTCTTCAAATTCTACCTTCCCCCGGACTCCTTGCAATTCCATCTCTTCCGCCATACATGACGATTACCAAGAGCTGCAGGTTGAGGAGATACAACCGCGGTGCTTTTTCCCGAATTGCTTCCTCTGTCTGTAGTCTCTCTACCTTTTTCAGAACCCCTCTTTTTCGTCCCACCTATTTCCCTATGTTTTTTCGCCGTCCCCGAGAGGTTTGGCACATACTGCCCAATACATCGTGAGAGGACGAATTCGCAGCCGCCTTGAGATTTTCCACGGAGGGCGTCCCAACTCGACAACAACCACGAGGACCTCATCCCCACAAGAGGGAGCTCTCATAACCGCTGCCGGTGATGAGAACGAATTCGCTGCATCGCTATGTCCTATTTCCATATTGCATAATTCCCCCAACACTAGAACCTAAAGAGGAGCTAGGCGGCGAGCGATGTAATCCCGGAATCCATTGTGAAAATTAGAATATAACAGCAAAGGCATGGGAGCGCATGGGCGGAAGAAACGGGAAGAATGCACTGCCGATCAGTTGAAATCAGTTGTATAGTTGTTAGACAACTTTTACGACTTTTCAGTTTAGCATATATCGATATTGACATTACAATCTAATCCAACCACGACGCGATCTAATTTTGATAGCAGATGTAATATTCAATAGACGTCAAATGATCTCGATAGTGGACAATCTAATGATAAAATTTTGTTTTATTATTTCATAAAACAGTAGGATATCTTCTGTAGTGACCTAATGCAATATAAAGATTCATTTTTGTTTTCAAGCTCTTTAGACCCCAAGTGCCATATACGACACAGGAAATTTTCTTATTTTAAGAGAGAGAGTCTACTGTGTCGCTAGCGATTCACCTTTCCTCAGTTTTTTGCATTTAACGGGCGATATCAGAAAAGCTCAGGAACCTATTTCAATGCCATTGGTTTCGCTTTGCAGAAGCGCAGACGTATTCCTTGAGCAAAAGCATGGGAAACATTGGGTCTGAAGGGATTCAATGACTAACCCCACAACATTTACCTGGATTTTTAGTTATGAGAAAGGAAGAGATAGAAAAAAATTCGCAGATGACTTTAACTCTACATATAATTTCAGCTGACAACGATTTTGGAAACAATTCTAAAGTATACCATTAGATTCCTCTAAACTATCGCTATTAATTATTCATGATTCCTCTATCTAAGTCGACTCAAAATACCTCAATTTGGCACATTCAACCCATTCCAAACAACTAATTTGAGCAATTTTTATGCAGACTGCATGAAACCCCTTCAGAAAGTGTATTTTATACCCTTTTTCGTCCCCTACTTGACATTTTTGTAACACTATCTCTAAAATATTCAAATCTAAAACTAACTTCACTCATTTGATCTAGGTCAAATATTTATTTACGGTCCCTGCTACTCTTTTCCCCATTAAGTTAAAGTCGTTCAGTAATTTCAACCTAAAACTAGCCCTTTTCATTGCAATAGAATAAAATAAGTGTGCCGATCAAGCAGAGCATAGAACTCGCTCGCTTTAATAGAGACAGTTATCTATTTAGGACGACGGTACACATTAGAAATCGGACACAATGAGGGAATTGTGCAAGACTAGTCGTAATCGTTCCTCCTCTGCAATCAGATGGTCGGAAAAGATTAGATGGTGCAAACACAAAGGCGATCGGGCACAAACTCCGCACATGCGAGGGAAGAGAGACGCAGGGAATGAAACCGAAGACGGAAATCCGATTTGCATGCAAGCCGAGCACAATCGGGGACAAGGCACAAAGAGGAAACATCAAAAATAGTCAACAAATACGTACGCATGCGCCGAGAGTCCACACGAGGTTTTCAAAAGGCATGGGTTTGAAGTAATGACGGTCATTTGCTGCCTTAGTAGGTCCCCATTTATACGGACGTTTGATAGCCGAGGTGGAGAGCTAGGCCACGCGTCTAACCCGGAAGGTCACTGTCCGTCCGTCACACATCTGTCCTTCCGGGGACACCACACCCCCAACGGGAGGAAAAGCGACGACGGCCGCCCGCCAACTCCTTTCGCATCCACCCCCTTTTTTTCCTTCTCTCCGCCCACCTAATTTACATACGCACACAGAAAAGACGGGAGGACTTCGCTTCAACCCCCTTGAGCTGCGCGGCCAACGAAGAGGGATGCCGGGCATTTTGACCCAGAAGGGGACGCGCTGAAAATTATGCGCAGAGCCAAGAAGTTAGACAACACCGAGCTGCGTGAAATGGAGTATTGGGCGCAACAGTTACCCCCTACAGCATTCGTTGGGCGTCTGGTTTTATATTGTTAGTTCTTAAAGTCATTTTTCCCCAAAGCCCCAAAGCTCAAAGCCCCAAAAAAGCAATCAATCGTAAATATTCCTTCCAGTTTTTGAAATTATTGGGTAAGATTTCAAAAGGAACGTATATAACATTCCAATTTTTCCAAATGTTTTGAGTTTTGTTTTGGCTTCCTCGCTTTCGTAAATATAATTAACATATGGCATCAGCTTAAAAAATGTACAAGTTATGTCAATTGTAGCTAATAAAATAAGGTTGTATTTCCATTCATGATAAAAGATAAAAATGTTCATATTTTTTGTAATTTTATACTTATTAAATTATTAATATAAATATTTTTAAGTCTGGCTTTTTACTAGCCAATTTATTATTTAATTATTTATTTTGAATTAAATCACTTTCTAATTTCACACTGTTTTGTTAATAACCGAACATAGTTTCAACATTTTCAGCAATCTTCAAGGCTTCGTCATCTTTCAGTTCTTTGTGTTGTCTTGTATATGAGACACATATTCGAAATCATGGTCGGTTGTTAATAATCTAGATTGCCATTAACGACGTGAATTAATTCGAGATGGATCTTTTAAATAGTTCTTCCTTAGGATGAAGGTCACACTTATTTCATAAAGGATTAGTCACAGACATATGAAAAACAAATGATTATGAGAGCTATTTCTTCTGAGAATCAAATAAAGCACTCAAAGACGGCGTTGGGGTAAAGCCCTCACCTGCCACCCACAGGTCGTGGGTTCAAATTCCGCCAGGGTGGGCTAGTCACCATCGAAGCTATAAATCTCTGCGCGCGTCCAATTGCGTTAAACATTCCAAGATTGGCAAGTGGGTGTGGTTAATAAAGATATTTTAAAATGGCAATAATACCGTTGTAACATTATCAATAACCGGGGTTTATAATAACTGATTATTCTCCACCCTTCCTCCATTTCCCAGATCTTCCTTTTCATGCCTACCTTCCTACCCACCTAGCCTCAATGGTGCGAATTAAATAATTTTGTCGGTTGGCTCCCTATAAAACCAACCAATCACTCAGACGGCACACCCATTCGGATGTTGCTACAAAACAAATAAGTTTTCTTAGAATGAGTAACTAAAGTGTTAAATAACACGCCCAAAGGAATAAAGATAAAGCAACTTACGCCCAAATTTAAGTGGCACTGCGGATGAGAGAGAGTTAGTTGCATGCATGGAAATTAGATTACATACCAAGTGACATCCGTCACTGGAATAATCTATTATAATGTGACATATGTGAAAGATTTATACAAAGATAGACCAATACGGGGGAAATCATTGGAATCAAACACCGAGCATTAAGCTCTTTTGACTTTGCTTACCCCGAGAGGGAACGGCGTGATGGGTATATATGTCTGTGCTTCTATTACACTTTCGTTCACCAATAACCTTTCTCCTATAAAATCATTTTATTCCTGCCAAAAATTGTTGCCAGTAAATTAAATATTACTAGAGTTTTTGTCCTTAGAACACGTTTGACGACCCGCAGTCCTTTTTACAGAATCGCAAAAAAAACCTTCTATCGTGAAGGCAATTTCACCGTGCGGCGTGAAAAAACGAGTCAATGTAGAGATTAATATGGCTATATTTATTTAATTACTGAGAATATTTGTCACATACAACTATATTTTTGCGCCATTAATGTTACAATATTTATATAATACTTCTTACAGAAGCTTAAATTAAAAAATAAAATTCGAATATGGTCTCTGTTATGACTAGGGAAATATCTCGCTCGGTGGCTGTCGCGGTAATCGTGGGTCATTGAGTGCACATTTTAATAATTTTTTTAAGTAAGTCCAAAAATAATTCTTGGACCATATTTCGCCTGAGTGGATCTGTTTCTGCGTTTGAACTCACCGTACAAGAAGTAGTGAACATTTTACAATAATTATATTTCAATATTTTCCTAAATTACAGCATGCTATGACTAGGGTTTTCGGCGCGGAATTCGAAATTTAAACAAAATTATACTGAAATATGTTTTCGCGAATAATGGACTCGGCGCGTCACCTCGACATTTGTTAGCAACAGTTGTAATGACAGTAAATTTACTGTTCCACTTTTATAAAAAAATCTGTAAATATTTAATCGAATTATTATGAAAAATATATTTGACGTGCCATAAGGCTAAGTGTTAAAATAGCGTTCAATTGTAATAAAACCAAATCGGCGTGATGCAATTTTACCACTTTTGTGTATAGATGTCACTAATGAGAACACGTACGCAAAGGTTCGCGGAAATTTGTTCATTAACAAAAATCGGTCCAACCACCTTGAACGGGTCTTTTCGATTGTTATTTCTCCAAGGAGAAGGTTTGGCTGAGGGTAAGTAACCCTGAAGACGGGGTTTTACTCCTGTGGGGGAAGAAACGAGAGCGGTTTGACTCGCTGCCATAGTCCTTGAGTCGCGTGCCTCCGCTTCCTTCAAGACGCCGAGCGCATATGGGGTGGTGGGATTCGTCTTCCCCCACTTCCCCCCCCCCCCCACACCCCTGATCCACCAACCACCCCTTGTCCCATTGTTGCAGCCCTCTCAATGGCGGGGCAATGGCTGTTCCAAAAGCATTCGAGGCCCCTCTAATCTAGTTCCCTTGTGCCAGATCCTTTTTAACAGGGAGGGGAACGGGGGCGTCAATTCTTTTATACTCGCTTGCACCTTGAGACGGAAGGGGGGATGCATGAGGACCAAGTGGAAAGGAGCCCAGGCTGCGTTCTTTCTTACCTGGTGGTCGGCTCGCGCCGAAATGTGGGGGAAGGATACGAACGTCGCGGGACCGACTGGAACAGGGTTGGGGGGGACCCCTTGCGCAAGGGGACACGGTTTCGTAGAGGAGACAGGGTCGTATGCTCGTGAGGAAAGTGGAGGGAAAGTACCGAAGGTTTTTTAAAATTGAATAGGGCTATCTGTCCAACTCAATATACCGTGTGCCATTGACTGCCACAAGAAAAATAGCAATAATTCATGTGTACAATATTTTTATATTCACATGTAATACCTCCTCGACCTCTTTTTGATCAATAAATCGTTTTTTTTCTTCATTGAAGCTTTCGCGGCTTATAATGAGCTATGAAACTGTTCGGGTGTATGCCGCGAGCTCTTCGGTGTCAGCCTGTCGTTTCGTGACCTCTGCTGGCCATTCCTTCAAGAGGGAGTAAGTGCTCACAGCCGGCCTTGTCCTAATAGGACAGTGAGTACATATTTCCCCCTGAAGTAGATCACCAGCAGGGGTCACGAAACGTCGGGCTCACACCGATGAAAACGCAGCATGCACCCGAATACTTTTACAGCAATTATTTTTTACTTCGGGAGAAGATGGGCATTGGGAAAAAAATGGATTGTTATTACCTCGTCGAAAAATGTTTCTCAACAGCATATTTGTTTCTTCAAGGATTTCAGAGTATTAATTTTGGGAAAGAAAGTGTGATTATTTCTGTCCAAAATAGATACTTTTAAGCCCTCGAGAAAAAAATCTGCATTTGTGGAACGTTTGCCATGAGGTAATAAGACCTATTATTTCCCAAGACCTAGCTTCTCCCGAAGAAAAAGTGGAATACTTTTATATATTAACATTATGATGCACAGATATGGATAATTAACCCTATATAATAATATGCAGGGCAGCGCAGAATAAACTATTGACAACGAACCAGTTTCCAAGCGCTAACCCAATAATTAAGCTCTTGTGGCTGGGCCCCGAAAGGAAACGGCGTGAAGGGGATGTATGCATATCACCTAGATGATTTATATTTTTTTTCATGAGGTGACAGGTATTTGCAAACATTATGGCAAACGACATTGAAAAAAGTTTCCATCCACTTACAGTTCATAGTTATGTGATGCAGAGGTCCCTAATATGTATTTAAATGGCGGTATTTAGTTGTGGTTGGTTCCCCGAAATGTGGGAGAAGGATACAATGTCGCGGGAAGAACTAGGGAATGGATGAGGTCCCCTTGCGCAAGGGAACAGGGTCACATGGACGAGATAGGGTTGTGTGTTCGTAGGGGAGGGAGCGAAGATAGCATGTCCTCAACGAACGTCCACCCGCGAAGCTGCCTTGTCCATGCTGGCCCCCTGAAATGCCTCATCGCTGCGATGAACACGCCGAGAGGTTCGTGTGTGCATTTGGAAGAATTGGGAGAGGGCCTTTCCTTCCTTATTCTCCAGTCCGGTGCACACACGGCTCTCCTAAACTCTCCGCAGGGGGGCCGTGTCCGAAATGTGTCGACCAGAGAACAAACGCGTGGATTGAAATGTTTTCCGTAAGTCCTCTCAAAACGGAGGTCACTCCCTCTCAACGAACTCGTCACTAATTCTCCCCATTTATCTCTCGGACCGTCTCACCCATCGACACTTACTTTTCAGCAAGCTCGTCGCTTTTTTGTAAATGAACTTTCACACCTTAAAGCGCACTGGCTCTCATTTTACCAATGGAGACAGATACGTATCGTAAAATACTTTTGACCTTTAGGTGATACTCCGCATCCAATTTGGAAAAAAAGTTTAATTGCGCTCAGAGGATCATGCTGGAGAATTGTATGCATTAGAATGTGCTTTTTCCATACATGGATCAAAATAATGTATGTAGTACGTTATGAGAATCGCACCACCACCAGACTGATTTGCAGTACTAAACGATTACGCGAAGCCCAAAAAATTAAATGACAGAGGCGTCATAGGTTGTTTTGGCATCATATTCTAATCTCATCAATTAGTTGTCGTAGATAATGAAAATGTGATGCATAGTTACCCGATGGAGGGGATACTTTTAATCGCAAAAATAAACTAATAAATCTTTAGACGGTGTTTCAACAACGGTAAGCTAATAATTATGTTCTAATAGCATTTAACTATTGCTACAAATACTTTTTATTCCAAAATGATGGCCCGTGCAATCGTTAAGCCATTTTCTTAATAAAACAACTCAGAATAACGGTATTAAATTTGAAAAATAAAATTATCAAATCCTAGACAAGCAATTTCATATAATTTATAATGTAATGATATGAATAAAATCGAAGGCAGCTCGAATTCATTGCTATTTATTCCGAGAGCTGAGAAAACTGATTACTTTCACTTAAAACTTAGATTTCACATATTGTCTGCCAGATATCGGGGAATCATACAATATTGCACAGCACTCTACATTTATGAGGGAAGAAAAATTTATTTGACATGCAGAGAGGTCTTGATAATCCAGCTAGAACTTGAAAAAATTCCGTTATCGAGATGAATCCATTCGGAGCCGAACTCAGCAATAACAGAGCTTGATGCGGATGTGAAAAGTCCACTCTTTCACACTCGAACAGTTTTCAGAAGCTTTAAGTACTCTTAAGCTCGCAAACCAGACAGGATTCACGACCACAAAAAAATTTGCGAGCCCAGCCTTATCTCCGCGTGAACCACTCAATTCGACGGCTGCAGACTACTGGCTGTTAGTTCCCCAAAACAAAATTTCAGCTTCGCAACAGCCCCAACCATTTCAATTTTGGGCTCTGAACGAAATGCGGAAAATATGAAAACGCAGAATGACGAAAACACTCGTCCCAAAGGACCTGGAGATTTGACTGAGGGCCTAGAAGAGAAGTTCGAATTAACCGGAAGTGCACTCCACAGCAAACCAATTGGTTTTCTCGCAGTATTCACGCATTTCTAACCTAGAATGGACCAAACAAGGCCCAACAAATAGATCGATATGATTGCACAGAAACCCATAGAGTTGAATTTCACGCTATGGACGTATCTGTTCGTTTACTCGATCAAAGAGTTTCCGTTGCCGATGGAAGTTAGATGTGACGCGCGAGATTTAAAGTGGAAAACCAGTTACAATTTAGATAGATAGTAGGATCACGTATGTGAAGAGAACACATTTAGCACCTAAGCAAAACCGGAAGCAAAGGCTCCGCAGTTCACAGGAGCTGAATAATTTAACTGCTAGAACGTTAACTCTTGGGGCGGCCAATTCTTGTCCACTCCACTGACACTTATGAGTTAAAGAATAGAGGGTTAATGGCTAGTGAAGATTGAATTTATCGTTTATCACACGGTTTTTTTTAAATTTGTGATAAACGAGTTTTTTCGAGAAATTTCGAGTTCATTTTTGAGAGAGTTAAAGTTAGACCATTCGATTATTTTCACTTATAATCGCTTTGCTTACGTGTCATTCCCCACTTGAAAACTTTTCTTTGCAGCTTTGTTAGTCGAAGATTTAACGCTCAAACTTTTGAGTTTGTAAAATACAAACGCTCGCTAATAAATAAAATCAACATGGAAAAACACTGTCTTCGATTTTTCACATTTTCAGCAAAATGTCTCCATGTGTTAATTATTCTAAATAACCAATAAAATTGACAACCACCGCTAGATTCATTTCCCTACACATGGATCAAATCTTCAATTGGTCGTTGAATTTTTATCTCGATTGGTAAAACATTTCGTTCCATAGAGCTGGTTTTACCTCGGATTTGTTGCACGTTTTACACATAATTTTTCCTTGAGAAACAGACATTGAAAATAAAATAATGGCTGGGAACGTCTGCAGATCAATTTCAAACATATGATCAATTGTGAAACATCTCTCATCATCAAACAAAACTAACAGACAGTTACATTTGGTTTAAAGCGACATTTTTTGGAATAGAAGCTTGCTCTACGACTGATTTTGTAAAGTATTTTCTTCCGTAAAATTTACCCTCCGCGACAGGCAGGGAAGCTGCCAGGGGAAACGGCTGCAGCTTTATCCCTCCCTAAACCGAGCATCTGAAAAAAATAATAACGGGGCGTCTTGAGACAAGGAAACATCAGACGACGTGACTTGCAGATCAGACTTATGCGCAAAAAAATTAGTTTTTGGCGACGGAAGGGGCAGCGTCCTTTCCGAGTCTGGCACTGATGAAAGAGAATGTAGAGAGGAAGTGTGGTCGGTCACCCCCTTCCATACACCTCCCACGAAGAAGAGTGACCTCGTCATTGTCGGCAAAGGCTAAAGGACCGGAGAAACCCCACGGTCTAACACTTTGACCCTTCGATTATTAGCAGGGAGTCGCAGACGAAAAAAAATCACCGCGCCAGACAATACACCTTATAACCCTTTAGCGCATCGCGGACAATGGGAGCAGACAAAAAGGAGAGCGGAGTGACCACGGCGGTAGTCTAGTGCGGCGGGAACTGGTGGAAAGGGGGTTCTGCGGCCAGAGTTATGGACTCCTTGGACGCTGACGTCATTCTCTTCATGGCCTTTCTAGCCTCTCCCGCTAGACGCACGATGAGATGGCTAAAAACCTTGGGACAATAATCCGCGGATAATTACATTGGGGCACTTCATACATGGTTTGCTCAGCCTCTTTCCAGGAGAGTGGTACAGTGACCCCCCCCCCCTCCCTTTCCAAGGTACTGGACGCATTATCTGCCCGGAGTAGGACAAACGGCGATTCACATGCAAATCAGATACGCGCTCTTCATCCGACACAAAACACGAATGGAGAGTCGCACCTTGCCTTAAATTGTTTTCTTTAACTTGATCTAAGAACTTCAAAGCTCCCGCCCTCTTTTGATCGTAAGGGGCTAAAGTTTTTCATGTCTCAGTCCGCCTCAAGCCACGGTAAAGGAAAGGTGATGCACAGGTAGGAATGCAATACGATGTAAGAGAATGTCACCCTGAAAGAAGGAATTAGGCTTTCCATACTTCAAACGGCTTGACTCGGGCAATGAAAAGTAATGTCATCAAGGAAGTGACAAAATGAAGTCAATTCAGCGTTACTACACGCTTCGTATAATTACAGAGTATTGTAAAATGTCATGAGTTGACATCTTAACTTTTTACTACTATCAAAACGTTGAGTTATGTTCCATTATGCTACTTTCACATTTTCAGAATACTTAACACTGATTTGAGATGCTTCATTTGCTGAGGATCTCACAGTATAACCAAGGATTAAATGGGGGAGAGAATAAGTTTATAACGAAAGTTTCAAAGAGTTTTCATTTGGTATGGAAGTATTTTAGAAATTAAAATAATTTTGCAGTGCGCTTGGTAGGTAACTTGTCAGGTAAAGGATTTCATGAATACTAACGGAAGAAGGGTGGGGAGAAACCCGGCGGCGGCATTATCCTCCTATTTACGAAAAGCGCAAAGGGCACCACGGATTAACGTTCCATCCAAAGGATACTTGAAGTGCTCTCCACTGGATACTCAAGTGCAGATCGGGATTCACCGAAAAATCTCCGCAACCGCCGGGATTCAAACTCGTGTCCTCGGAATGGGAAGCCAATAGTCGACCACGCCAAACCGATCCCCACAGAGAAAGTAAGGTGTGCAAATTTCCCAACAAGTAGGCACTTATCATTCACCTTGAATCAAATAGCTAGGAGTAAATAGTGACACGCACGTTAGAAGTAAGTGCGAAATACGATCCATGATCGAAATTTCATGAATAATACACCGCTTCCTTTCTTAAGTTAATGGAGACGAACAGTCCTTTTAATTCAGGAATACCTCCAAGATAACATCGCCGCCGAATATTTTCGAGATGGCAGCTGTTAAGGTATTCGCGTAAAAGGAACCAGCGAATTTAGAGCCGTATCTCAGGTTAGCTATCGCCCTTTGGAAGGGCCCGCGTATACCCTGTGGAGGGAGCGAAGGACGGCTCGGATCTCGGAATTTCGCGCTCGGGAGACCAAAGGGGAGTAGTAAAAGGTCGGTTCCCTTCACCCGAGGTCCCTTCCCCTCTTCGTGGACTCATCCAGACTTTTTCATCCGGACTCGAACCGGTCGCTGGGAAGGTCGAAAACAGGAAGGAAGCGCATGGAAAATGGAAGCGGAGGAAGCCGACGGAAGGATTCCCTTCGCCAAACTCCTCACACTCCTGTCACCATCGCAACCAACCCACCCGACTATACTACTCCCTTGCCCTGATCACAATGAAAGGAAGAGGACAACGGAATGGAAGAACGGGGAGTGGGGAGGGAAGGGGAGGACGTGAATCTCACCCCATCCCCAAGGCAAGCAAGGGACGCACCCTGTCTCCCCCCACACCGAACCCCTCCCTAGAATCCCCAACAATCCCTTCTCCAAAAATCCAGCCTTTCCCTTCCTTCAAAAATCCCTCGACACTCACACCACGTATCCTTTATACATCCCCCCCCAACCTTCGTACCCTTCCCCCACCATCACACTCCCCCATCCCCTGGCAGAAGGAAAGGGAACGCGGAAAAAAAATGTCTGAAGGGCCAAACAAAGGACTGCTTTCCGAGTGATGTACTGCACACCATGGCGTCTTCCAATGCGTGCGTTTGTGCATGTGTGTGTGTGTGTGTGCTAGCGCGACCTGTGACGTAAAGGTGGACTTCTGGTTGGGAGAAGGAGGAGGAACAGAAAACGGTCGTCGGTTTGAATTTTGCCATCTCAATACTCCTGGCCAGGGTGCCGCTCCCCCTAGTGCGGACCAATCCCTCAGAGGATGTGAGGGTGCGACTGTGCAATGGGAAATGGCACAATGTTTCGGTTTGCCACTTTTTTTATTTCAAGAAAAAAGGGTCATCAGGGAATCGTAAAAATTCTTTCACGCAGAATCCCTTCCCTTTGACCTCAAGGGGTCAGGGAGGGACCGCACGGGCATGTAATTCATTTTCCCTTCGGAGCCATTGATTGAATCATCGCCTTCCGACGATAACAATGGCACCAAGTCGATAAATTTATTTCCGATTACCACTCTCCCCCAAACATATCCACTGGCTGCAGATGCGCAGCGGGAAACTGATTCTTATCGATGGAAAGGTCTTTTGATTCCACCGCGAAGTCCCGATGGTACTTATGCTACAACGCAGCGATGAAAGGCCTCCCTTAATGGAATTTTAATGGATTGGCACGCACACAAGGCCAATGAGACCAATTCTAGTGTACCCTACACAATCCGCAAGAAATCCTGCATTTGCAAAAATAATCACATCACATCAAGGTTAACATTAAGAGACATTCATAAGTTTCATTACATATTCATTTATCGGTACAACATATTTTAGCACGTAAATGAAGATTTTCTGTTGACTTTATCATTAATTTCATAATCCCGTAGCACATATACGTCCGAAGTTAAGTTCAAAATGCAATATTTTCAGGCTTTGCTCTTTGTAAGTGAGTCACATTAAATCATGCATCAATTTTTTAACTCCACACCTTTTCACTCTCACCGACCATGGCATTGACATGCATTGTCATTATCACGACTTGATAACGGCATTGACAAAGTGATTTCAACTTACAAAGTGATATATCACTTATAAACCCGTAATTCTCAAGGCTCGACACGTTTACTATGAACAGGGATGTGTGAATTGAATACCGATGTTGAACATTCTCTAAAACAGAAAGAGAATATATTTCCTTAAAAATCGCAAAAATTAGGTGCACTTTACCGTTGAGAGATGACATCGTAAAATGGACTTGCTAGTGGGCTGAAACTAGTGACGTAGAACAAATCTAATATGACATCGAAGTTTGTGCCCACTAACCACGACCAAGTTAAAATTATTTAAAAATAAAAGATTAAGAAGTGTTCATACATCGTCAATGAAACAGCTACGTCATCATGGGTCCAGTGGTGTCAACAAGGTGCAGTCGAGACTTGATGAAGCGTCAATATACTTCTCTTGGATGACTATAAGTCATCTTCGACACTTGAGCCGACTAGAATAGGGAGCAATATGACTTGCTCCACTCAAGACATCATTAATCACAACCCCACACATGCTCCTGGCCGGAAATACAAGGTCGCCGATGCATTATTCGCTCACTCCATTGCCGTAAATGTCGGTCGTTAACATAAATTTTGACGCCACCTGCACTGTAGGCCGCCGCCCCTTCCACGGACTTTGCCAAGAATTAAGCTCCTTAAGAAAATGAAAAAAATTCATTTCTCTCATCGGGGTATTTGTAAATCGATAAAATTTACATTTATAAGCAGTGAATATGAAACAAGATGACTCAATCAAACCGAAGAATGTATCCTCTCATAATTTAAAGTAAGATGACAAAAATCTTTCAAATTATGCTAAAAAGTCGTTTTGTAAATAAGGCCATCAGCATTAACTCCATTAAGTGACGAATGCTGCACTTCAGCAGAAAATACCATTGAACGCTTAAGTTAACAAAATTACGGAAAGTTGATTTTAAATTTGCTGAAATGTGTGAAACCCCGATTTTACCAGTATTACGAACAATTTCTCTAAATTTACTCAATCAAGAGCAGTGAATAAATTCCGAAATTGATTAGAAATGCGTACATTTTCCGAATTGGCTCCTCACGAATCAATCGTTTCCTCAGCAGTAGTTCAACTTGTGAACGGTGAATTAATTCCTGAACAGCTGTAAGTTATATCTCCATTGAATTCCAAAACTCTTCCAGGAGTTTTCAGTAGGTAACCCTAAGGTTGAAAATATGATTTGAAACTGGATTCATGGGATGATTACAATCATACGTACATACGACCATGCTTGTGCTGGGACGGGCGCCATTCATACCTAAAACGACCCTGCTAATTCTAGTCTAATGAAAGCGTTGGACGAAGTTCCATAGATATGCCAAAGAACTGGTCGAACAACATTACAAAATTAAGAATAAAATAATTCAAGCATATTTCAATGCTGCCACCTCTTCAACACAAAATGTCTCTAATTTTCGAGATCGAGCATTGAATAATAGAGGAATTTTGAATATATAATTAAGTTTTCGATCGAGTCTGATGTCCGCCAAGCATTACACATCTTTTTCTTTCTCTCCCCGTCAATGACCCTTGAAGCCACCCCCAGCACATGGGAAAGGGATGGTCTATAATTCCATGGGGCGACTTTAAGTTAACTGGCATGGTACATACATACCACGGCTTCATATGCATAATATCCCATCTCCACCTCCCGGCAGGGTACCATCTTCTGCTTCCTCTCCCCCGCCTTATCCCAAACTCATTTCCCTCCGACAAACTTCCTCCTTCTTTGACGCAGACAACAGCACGCGACAAAGAATACCCCCAGTCTCATTCTCCACGCAAGCGGGTCCCCCACCCTTCGAACACCCCCTCTGGCCTACTCTCTTCGCAACCGTTCCGTCACCGAACAATACAGCGACCCCTCCTCCACTACCTTCTTATTCTTCGTCTCCGCGTCCCACCTGCAGAAAGTTGCCAAGGAGCAGTCAGTCGACGGGTTCCGCCCATCGAAGGCGGGCCCGTTGCCCTCCTCGCAATGGGAAATACCACACGGTCCCGTGAACGCATTCGTGAGAGCATGTGATGGAAGGTGATGGAGGGGCGGTCCAAGACGGGCCAACTCTCCAAGGCACGCTTCCGAGCAGAGATTTATTCCTTCTGCCGTCTTCTGGGTCGGCACGCGCCAAACGGTCGCGGGACTCAAGACGGCCGTTGACGGAAAAAAATAAACGTGCACCGGCCCTTTTATTCTTCCAGCTTGCACTCCGGAGGCCACAGGTGCGAGCGACTGGTTCACCCATGATCCCTCAGGGCATTATGCTAGGCCAAAAATACTTCCACCCACCACTGCCAACATTTTTTTAGCAAAACTACACATGCTCCTCTGAAATCTGAACTTTCAGGGTGCAAGTAGTCACATATATTATCTATGGCAGCTAAGAGATGAAAACATTAGGCGTAGAATATAATTTATGGAGGTAAGAAGGGAGGAAGCGATGGAATTTCTTACGTTTTTTTATAACCTACCCAACAACAAGTGCAAAAAATCCCCAAAAGCTTTCTGCGATGTGCGGAATCAACTGGCGCCAAATCAGCTAAATCTTTACGAAAATTTGGCCAAAAAATATGAATCTAGTAAAAACAATTAACAATAACAATAAGCAAACAAATCAACATCAACAAGTTTAAACGATCAAATATTAGTAAAATTGACCCTCCACCAAAATGTGAAGAGAGCAACTTTTAGAATATGAAAACGATATGCACCATTTTGTATGATTCATTTAAAAATCTTTAACTGCTTTGTATAAATATACGCATATTTACCAGCTAGGGTGATCCTTCATCTGAATAACATGATGCAATAAGTAAATGATAGGGTGAACTCACTTTAAGCAAAATATGTCTAAGCCATCCAAAATGCGAGTTAAGTGCTTCTTTCGTCAAACAGCACACATCCGATCGTCTTTTAGTCTGCAGACTGGATGACGGGTATTCTTCTGACCTTCAACCACACCCATTTCCCTACCCTTTGACATGATGACCTATATAGTATACGGAAATGAAATGCAAGACTAAATTTTTAATGAAATAACTTTGTGAACATGCAGTACCACAATGTTACTTTAGGAAGAGTTATGTCTTTATAATTTATCCTCTCAACCTCTCATTAAAATAATCGATATAATGATAACCTATTTCTTATATCATTCTTTACTTAATCTAATTACTAACGCCTATTCTCAACGCGAGAAGTATTGCATACATCTCTCCCTTTCTCTTCTAGTCTTTAAAATATGTAGTGCCCGAAGGTGTTCTTAGTTCCCTCCGCTTTCTCTCTTCCTACAAACTAAAGAGACCCTCCTTAATCTTTCACAAAATTCCTCGTTTAATCAAGTATTTATGACAAACTATAAAAGACCACTGCTTTTAATAGTCCTCACTTACGTGATATTAAATCGCATTTTACCCTTTTATTAGAAAAACAATACGTTAATCCATGGTTAAAGATAAAATAAGAGATCATTTTGAGTGTATGGTAGTTTCGCATCAACAATCCTAGGAGACTTCAATGCACGCCATCCACGGCAAAATTGTGTACCTCTGCAAATGCTCCCTCGTCTAAAAGCGAAAACTTTTTAACGATTTTTCAGTGTCCGCTGTAACTGTTTTCATCACTCACTAATGTATGTACATATATTGCAACTGTTATTGTTATTTTACTGAGTAGGCTCGCGGTTAAAACTTTGAGAAAATACTGGGTTTGATAAATATTTTTTTTAGATCGAGGTGATACTTACAGAAAATTTGACAAAAATTCTTGCTTGAAATATTCAACTGTTAGCAACAGGAATTATTATCAATTATTAAAAAAATGTTAAACAAGAGAAACAATCATTTTTCATTGATTTGCGGTCGTTACACATTAAATAAAAATATATTACCCTATCTCAATGATTTGAGAAGAGAACACAACATGCTTTGCTTTGAGAACCTGGAAGAGATTAGAAAATGGCTTCCGTGATTGATAAACAGTTTCTCTTATTATAGCGCATAGATTTCAGACTCGGATTTCGGCAGAGTTCTCAACGTTCTCTGCTCAGAAGATAAAGGAAGGGCAAAACTTTGAAGAAACGGTATAAACATTTAGTATCACCCTGGGAAGGAAAGTTCAAAAGACAGGAAGGGAAGACAGATTTCCACAGTTCCGCCCAAGATGTGACCGCACAGAATCAGTATACAGAAGGAAAATTTGTCACGCGAAGCGCGGAACTTGCAGTGGCTAACTAGATGTGAGAGCAGGAAGAGGAAGTTTGGTGAAAAGGGACTGATGGAATAGAGAAATGGAAGAGGGTGTGGCACCTGAAAGGGACAAGGATCGCTTACTGAGGTACGGAAGAAAGGAAGTGGAAAGGTTCCAAACGCAGGATAACCGTAACGAAATCCGCAGAAGAAATTCTCAAGTTTGACACGAATCGGAACCCTCTTGTATTCGTCCCGCCAACGAAAACCGATAAATAAGGAGAACATGGCATTTCCTGTATTCTCCAAATTCGATCCAAAAATACTAATGTCAAATAAACTATCTCAGTCACAAAAGGGAATACTTCCCCTTGATCTCGGCTGGCCTTCATGAATAAGAAATTCGGGAAGAGTTTGCCAGGTGATAGGTTAGCTCGAAGGTGAAACCGATCTTCGTTTGTCTAACACGAGATCTGTGGCTTAGTCTGTAACATTGATTTATACCCGAAGCGTAACCCATAAATACGAGTGCTCAAGAGTGAGGGCGGTAAGGTTAAAGCATCATCGATACACCTTTGCAAATTATTTTTTACAATCTTCTTCTTGAAATAAAAAGGCCCCCATCCGGCTCCTTTGACACATGCCATACACTTTTTTAACATTTAGATAAAACTAAAATTCTAAAGCATTTGATTCTAGTTATTAGAATCTTATCCTCAAGTTCTTTATTATATATTTTATGCTGAGGGGTGAAAATAACCGCAGCTGTCAAAGCGCCCCATTTCACCTATGGGAAAGATATTAAAACAAAATCAAACGCCAAGAACTGCAACAGAAATACGCCTCTTTTGCATATCAGCCATTATCAATGTATGAAAAGCTGTTTAATATTTGCTGTAAATTTTTAACTTGCCAAATTAAACTGATTAGAATTTTCGCCAAAAACGTCTCAATGCTTCAATTTCTAAGCATAGGTACTTCAGCTATCAAATACTGCATATTCCGACAAGCTAGGCCTTGAGTAAAGTATAGGAACAATACAAGGAAAAAATATTCTCCTCGAATATAAACTTCAAATGAATATTTCTAAAGCAAACCGAATATTATGATTTTATTACTGAACATCGAAGAAAACATTACACACTTGAAAATGTTTTTCCCGTAAAGATAAACTCTGAGATCAACCGAAATCCACGGTTTTATCGTTGAACATAAAAGGAAACAATAAATTAAGTAAAATATTTGCATAAAATTAAGGAAAAGAAAGATGGAGTGACTTCGAGCGAGGGGAATCAATACACGAGCAGAGATGTAGTTAGCTCATCGTGGGTGGCGATGCGTAGAGAAAATTTAAATTGAAGCACAACGATAGCGAGAACCATCATAGAGAAGAAGGTAAAGGGAAAAGAAGCAGCCTAGGAGACGGCGTGGGGAGGCAGAGAAAGGAATAGTGAGTCTACGGAGAAGAATAAGGACTTGGTCAGGTGACGTTTCCCCTGAAAAAGGGATTTCAATAGGGTACGGAGAAGAATGGGGGGGGGAGGTTGTCTAAAGGCAGGGCGGACGGGGGTCGAGGGGCGAAGAAGGCAGGGACGCTCACAAAGGAGGACTTTTGGCAAAAAAAAGAGATAGGTGTGTGTGGGTTAGATTGGAGGATAAAGGGCATGGGCGAGGGAGAGGAGTACGGAGGTGATGGCTTGACGACGCGGAGGAGAGTGTCCACAGAAGAAGGGTTCTGGTTGGAGAGGAGGGAGAATAATTAAGGGGTGTGAGGCAAAGGGCTACGCAGGGGTATGAACGGGTACATTAGAAACTATCGATTCTTACGTTATAATATCCTTACTTTTTAAAATTTTAAGGTGGTTATAGCATGAAATGACTTAGATTCCATCAGATTTATATTCTGAACGATACTTTTGTTCCTAGTCATGAAACAATATCGCTCGCTCTTTGCGAATGCCTTACAATTTCAAGGGCTTGCATGAGATACCTTGGTTTTCCATTTATGGGCCACAAGGAAGTTGAAGACATCCCCACAGGAGACATCTTGGCCATCAGCAAGGCCATAGGATTCTACAGGTGACGAAACAATGTGGATGGCACATCGGACCTACAGGTCTAAGTGCCTCGGGACTCCTACTTGAGACCTACCACTCGAAACTAATGTAATCTAATCCAATCGTATTCTTATCGTAGTAGGGAAAATATTCTAATTTTATTTAAACATTTAAGCGGTTGTAATAAAGTCCACAGAAGAAGGGGTCGAATTAGGAGGAAGGGGAATGATTAAGGGATAGTGGCAAAGGGCTGCGCAGGGGTACGAACGGGTACATCAGACACTATTGACTCTCACGTTTTAACGCTTTAATTTGAAAATGTTTATGGAGATTCCACAGTAACATGAATAAGATGCCATTATCCTGAACGTAACCTTGTTTCAGGTCATAATAGAGGACATATTCGAATTTTAGATTAACGTTCAAGCGATTGTTTAGCATCTCATAGAAGAAAATGACAAATTTGGAGAAAGGGGAATGCTAAAGGGATGGGAGGCAAATGGCAACGTGGAGGTATAAACGGCTACATAGGACACCATCGACTCTCACGATGTATTTTTTGATTTTTTTAAATTTTTAGGTGGTTCAGCCATAAAATGACTTAAATTCCATTACATTAAAATTCTGGCTATGAATTTAAAAATGTGCACTCTGTTTGATATGAAGAATTAAAGGATACTAAAACTCCCCAATGAAGAATCAGAGAGAAGATGGGAAAGAACGAAGGTGTTCTGGTAGGAGCAGAAAAGAAAACAAACCATGGTGAAGCTACTCGTGGTCCTACAGGGGCCATGACCGAAGAAGAAGAAGATATAAACAATAAATCCCTACCTTTCGACACCATTTCTTCTCCAATTGACCTTGAAATTATTTTGTTTAAAATGCGATAATGGTTGAAACATAGGAGAAAATAGCATTTTTTCAATTTAATAAAAATGCTAAGCTCGCGAAAAACTGTTTATCATAAGGAAATGGACCTTAATGAAATGTTAACACTTAACTAACGTAATGTTTTGAGTTATTAATAAAATATTGCTATGATATTGAAATCGTTAATTCAATACAAATGACGCTGCAGTCGGCTCCTGTGACTGGATTAGTGTTAATAAATAGAATACCTATTGGTGAACTACTCTGCATATTTTATTCTATGATTTTGTTTTCTAACAGCCAAGGCATGTTATCAGTGAAAGTAGTGAATAAAGTATAAAAAATGTGTAAAAATATATTTATTTTACTCATGCATATTAGAAGGTTTTATGAGTAATATGTTTTTTATTATAGCTATTTTATAAAAATTATTTCAGTGATTTATAAATGTGTTCTCATAAATAATTGAGGAAATACACGAATTAAACACCGTAACACTTCTGACGCCATTTGCGCGTCAGAACTTTTTAATTTATTTTATTAAAGTCTCAGAAACGTACTTTATCTCGTGGGAACGACTTCTATTTCTTCGTCAATATCTCGAAAAAGTAAAGCAATAAAAACTTGATAATTCGGTGTACTAAAAATATGTGATGGGATAGATATTGTTCTTGTCGACGGATTACGATCTCAAGTCAGACGATGCGATATATCCTTGAACTTTGGCCAATGTCGCTGAAACTAGCTACCAAAAAGAACATCAAAATATCTTTGGGAATAACAATGCGAACGTGGGTGCATGGTGAATACTCACTCTCCTCCTCCATGTAATAAGAAGAGCACACCCAAAAGAAGGATCAAAGGCACTTTCAGGAAGTACTTAGCCCCTTAAGTCATGCACGAAAAACGAGATCGGTTGCTAGGGACGTCGGATTGGTCGTGATTCGGTCAGGTCACGTCTACCGCTCAGTACAAAAGAGGAAGACCCGGTATAAGAGAGACATTGTGTGAGGCATGACCGGCTTGCGTGTGAGTGCTTGTGGTTTTCCGAGGTCGAGGCAGATGTCTGTAGGGGCAGACGCAGGCTCCAGGGGAGGGAGTGAATCGAGGAAAGAGAACATTGGAAGACGGAGAAAGAGGAATGAAAAAGATGGGCCAACAATATATGTCGGATCGCGAAATTACTCCCTCCTCCGAGAACAAGGGTTGTACAGTTCATCGTCCTGTTTCTTTTTTACCCCAAACCACCAGATCGGACAATTTGTAGAGAGAAATAACTGCCAGTGAGAGACAGAGAGAGGGTGAAGCAATTCCACGGACTCTTTAAGAGTCTAATTCTTACAGCGTGAAGTGAATAAAAGATGTACATTAGGCTGAGCACGTATTTCACCTTATAGGAGGGAAGTTTTCTTTGCGGAGAGAGTCAATGGATTTGAAAAAGAGAGAAAAGACCTTCGCCCCCTGAATTCGCAGCTCAGCCAATCAAAATCTGTGAATCACACAGTTAATAGTTTAACTCGTCTTATACTAGGCATTGGAATCGGAGAAAAATCGCACTTCATTAACGCTTTCCTTTTTATGGTGTTGCTCGAATAAACGCACCTTCTTTTAATCAAATGCATCCTTACGCGAACAAATATATCAAATAATTTACACAGAGAAATCCATTACCGTTCAAGTAATATTACCACGGCATTTTTAACAAGAGATTCCACTTAACGATTGCCACTCTCTCCCTTGTGTTTTGAGAATGGTAAAAAGGGAATCTCTATGTCTACAAATTTACAAAATTATGACTTCCATGAGGATTCCTAACGTTTCCCGTAGATAAAATATAATTTTTCCGACAGCGGAAATCATCTGGCGTATAATCGAAAAAATAATGAATTTCTTTATTATTTTTCTATCTCCTAGAATTTTAGGAAAATAAATTCATTTACAACGGATTTAATGAACCATAAGATTTCCCGTTGCCGGGAAAATTACTTAGGGCCTCCATTTATTTGGTAGAATACCCCTGACGATGACATTTATTATGAAAAACAACAACCCAACCTGAGTACCATGGCGGTAAAAGCTGAAATGGTAGGGAGAGAGTACGAACAGGTTCCTAAAAAAAACTTTTATTACCGAACGATTTCCCTGAAAATATCACGCCCCAATGTTCCTCCTTCCTTCGTGCGGATCTAGAAACGTCTAGGATTTCACGACTCCATGACACATTAAAATCACCCACCGGATTCCGTCAAGGAAGGGCCACACGCAGGTACTACTTATCTACTACCCTTCCTTCCGCCCCAAGCACGCTCCCAAAGAGTTAATAATAATGGTCGCGCCTCCAGAGGAATCTCGCCCTCCGTCTCGTAATCTCGGCCATTGTGGTACCAGGGGGACACACACACCCACCGAAAACCACACGAGCCAACGCGGGTGCCCCCACACGGATAATAGTGGGTGACAACCACTCTTTCAACCGAAGCCCTCCTCTTGCGTCTAGTTTCCGACAGCTCTCCTCTTGTCTCTTGAGGGAACCTCCTCCGGAAGACTCGTCAAGGCACACCCTTTCATTTGCTCACCGTGTGCGGCGGGGCGACACTCCCTCGGCCAAGACGGAAAAGCGAGCGCCGCGCGAGTATAAAAAAACAACAAGGATTGCACCGTTTGAATACGGTTTTAACGACAGGGCCAAGGGTGTCGGAGACGGAGGAAATGCTATTGGGGGGTCCCAGGCGCTCGTAGAGGAAGCGCTGGATATGAAAAAAAACACCTTGGGGTCCACATGTGGAAGGAGAACGGGAAGCGTCCTTCCCCCGACGGAAAAGGCTTTCGAGCATATGCGGACTAGAGACACCCTCATGGTCTACGAATACAAGGTAGGACGTTCCCGTGACCAAAATGAGTCCGTTCCGCGCGTGACGTCATCTGGATGACACGAGCAGCAGACGACTCTAGAATTAGCATAGGAATAATCATTGAGGTAGATGGAGAGGGCGCTTGTTGTGGTGCCCAATACTCGAAGCGGTAACGTGGGCGTGGCCGATCCGCCATCTTTGTTCCCCCAATTAACCTTAGCGCTTATGCCCTAATTTCGCAATTTCACGAAGTTTTCCATCGATAACTCACTTGAAATCAGCATGCATTTACTTCTGGAAAATGCATTCTTTATATATTTATTTTTTATTATTGAAATTCATAATAGTCCTAATTCCCAGCGTAAAATCATAGTAAAATCAATAGCTTCAAGTGACGAACATATGTTTCAAGAGTTGCCTAAAATTTTCAACAGAAGGTAGATATTCTTGGTTTGTTATATCCGCAAATGCATCCACTCGTCCATGCATTCCAAAGGCAAGTGAGGAAAGAACAGGGAAACAACATGGTGTATATTTCGGTTGCTAGGTTACCGTTTGATGACGCCATTCCCTCTCCATCTACCGCTATGAGAACAATGGATGAAAGATCCGATAATTTAGTTTTTAGCAACGACAAATTGCAGTCAAGTGCATGTTTACATCCTTAAGTACTGATACACAGCATATGTGATCGGTTATTATTATAAAACGTGTAGTTTAAGAGTAAAATTTTGTTTACAGCGGAAATAACCCTGGCAACAATTTATTCACAAATGAGAGTTGAAACTATGTATTACCATTTTCATAATTAACGTTGTTGCCTCCGGCAAGCCTAGACTCGCATCGCCCGGGTAGATGTACCAATGGGATATTCAAAAATATCTCTTCCCACGTAACTATATTTCCTCGCATAGCTGTTGCACCCTAATGCCACACAAGTATCAAATGCAGAATACACTCCGTATTTAGCTGGTGCTTGATGTAATCCAAACTACGTCACAGTGCTCTGCTAACATTGTATTAGTAGGACCAGGGACGCCCTCAGCAGAGAAGGCAGAGTTGGCTGGTTGGTTATTTACGCAGAGTCAACGACAACTGAGGTAATTAACGCTCTTTACGACAGATTTAGGCATGACAAAACTTGGTAGCAATCGCCAGTGGAGATTTTTGAGGTTCGCCAAGCATTGATATGCCGCGGTGCCACACATCGAAAGACAGCCGATGCCCAAGCCGATGTTTAAGTGTCATCCTTCTTTCTCAAATAATATGGGTTTCTGGCTTTTTAAAAAACAGGTGTCTGAGAAAATAAAAATTCCTCAGCCATCAGTGAAGAACAACAATTTGCCTCTCTTTTCTGTTAATAATTAAATGATGCACAGTAAATTTGCATTTTAAGAAATACCCAATTGCATCACTAGCTTTCTTTAGAACAGTGAATAGGTGTCTGAAAGAAGATAACTTCCTCAGCCATCCGTAGCAAACGATAAACTGTCTTTCTGTCAGTAATTAAATATTGCACAATAAATAGGCATTTGAATAAACACCTTTACCACCACTTCTAAACACTGTCATTGATTTTTATATTGGATGTTCCACAAGTTATCCGGGCTCCACCATGTAATCTTACCATGTCTGAAGTCAAACAAAAAATAATTTTAGCAAAAGGCGCCTGCTGACAAGCCGCTTTGGCTTAGAGGGACATAAAATTGTATTATTATTATTTTTCTCTCAACTTTCTTCATTATTGTCTCACTAAATTATGAACATCATCATCTATGCAATTATCCCATCCAATTTCTAAATTTAACCATCGTGATGAGCAGGTACATAAAAATAAATTATTCGCGATGAAAGACTGTTTTAATAGTAATAGTACTGGTGTACCAATATTATTACTGTCACCAATTCTATTGTGTATATGATGATGTACCTTGTTTCAATTTTTTGTCATAGATTATATAAAAATACTGTTTCCAAAACTATTTTGCATATGATGATGTACCTTGTTTAAGTTTTGTGTCATAGATTATTTTAAAAATATTAGATCGTATATTATACATGAAAAGTTTTGATTTGTAAACATTTTTGTAAAATCTAAGTAGTACACTTTGAAATTACATTTTTTTAAACAATTGGCTTGCTTCGGCTTCACAGGCAATTTCACAGGAATAGAGTGTCATCGCTAGTGTCTATATGCTCCAAGGGGAACCGATGAAATTGAACAGGAAGGGGAACACCCACCGCCCGCCTTTCGTTAGCAAAGGGCGCGCACCCCATGTCATGATTATTCCCATCTGCGTGCTCCGCTCCCGCATTAATTCCAACGCTCCCTGTTAGAGTAAATGTGAAGAAAAAATGTCGACCCATCGCTCAAGAGACCATAAAATATATATGTAAAAAAATATCCCACCGAGAAGCTTAGCTCGAGGTAAAAAAAAGTTTTTGAGGTTTCACACAGAAAAAAATCGACCGGTGACCGCATTGCTCTGTTGAAAAAAAATGCCTTCATGCTTATTCAACGTTTTTGTGAGGGAAGGAGCAGAGAAGAGATGTGCCTCATTGACGGGATGACTGTGGGGTCGTAAATATTAGGGAAAACGAGATTCGCCCCACTCTGAAAATGGTGGTAAAAGGAATAAAAATATCGTTTCGATCCCATGATTGCCCCATACAGTGTCTGGTTGGGAAGTAATAATTTCCCAAATCCAATAACTTTCTTTCACGGCAAGGCGTCCCGCTTCTAAAAGGTTTGCGGAGTGTGCCTAAAATGGAATTCAGTTTTCTGTACTTCTTGGTGTCTCCCAACGGGACGAGATGGACCCAGAGAGGTGCAGATGGACACTGCCGTAGGTGCTCGTCTGAATGCCACCGGTGGTTACTTTTGCGAATGGTCTGTGAGGAGATAAATAAGCGCATATCACTGGCTAAATGTGTCTATAGGTCGTTCAATATTTTGACTGTTATTCAATATCTATTCCATATATTACAATACTGCCGTACAGAGCTTTAAAACAAAACCAAGATCAAGTTTTCGGGACAATTCATTACCTAGAAAAATTTTCGTTGTATAACTTATGACAAATTTTTTATGGAAAATAAAAAAGATCTGAAATTTGAGAGTAACATCCAAATAGGATTTTTCCTTACTGTATTAAAATTTCAAAACGCCAGCTTTTTGCCTTATGAAGGGTCATAGAGAGGGTTCCCTTCGAAAACGCCAAAACAAAACGGTCCTATTTTTGTTGTATTCGCGATTAAAAATCAGAGGAGTGTTACTAAAATTGTCAGTAAGTATGGTCAAACGCAAAATAAAATTAGATAAAATTTGATGTGACTTGCACTCATGTACGTATTATGAATCATTTTTTTATCGGTGCTCAAACTCGGCTCTACATAATTATTGCACCGACAGTAGTTGACAGCATGGGCTGTTATGGAGATTCGTCTCCTTCGTAAATCTCCGTGAGGCCCCTGATATGCGATGCTGCGAATAGCGACGGAAATACTAACGCATCACTAGCGGTCTCCTAGGATTCTTCCAATATGCAAATATTTTTGTCTAACGAACTTACTTAAATTTAGCGCAGAGTTAGAAATGGTACAGGTCCTTCCACATTAAGTTGGCAGTATGAGCTGTAATGGAGATTCGTTCCCAGGGTACATCTCAAAAAGGCTGTGCGTGCGATGTTCTCAATAGCATGAGGAAAATCAGCATAATGCTTTGCTGTATACTAACTTGCACACCCAGGAGTCTTTCAATATGCAAATATTACTCTCTTAGGGTAGGTTTACACTGACAAGTTACTTCCTCAAGTATCTTCTGCGAGAGCTGGCAGAAAATTTACTCTGACTAAATATTTTTCTTAAGTTATAGCAAAGAGAGATTCGTTGCTGTTTACATTGGTAACAAAACGCTTCTATGCTGCTGTGTGCGAGCTTCTTTCTTTAACTATCTAATTAAATTGTGGCATTATATTACGAGCACATTGTTCCAATATCGGGCTCAGGAGTGTTCATAAGGAAGTTAAAAAAAAGACCCAAGGTGGATGATAATAATAAGTATGTTAGTTATGGCAAGATATAAAGTTTCTAGCAGCATATAAATAAGAGCATGAAAACTGGTCCCTGAGAGCCAGTTCTTTATAAGTAGGTACAGTCAAACACCGATAACTTGAGGTACCTCCGGACCTGAAAAATGTTTCGAGTGGAAAATATTACGAGTTACAGAAATGCTGCATACGAAAAATTCAATAACATCCGTAAAATTTCTTTCGAATTATAGAAAATTCAATTCACAGAAGAAGATCAAGTTATTGAAGTTTAATCATACTTTCCGGAGAAAAAATAAAACATACCATAGACGTATGATTCCAAGTCGTCACCGAGGATCGCGAGACCCCTTGTTGCTCCCGGGCGTCTCCCTAAGCTTCCCACGCTCTCCCCACCCACTTGGCATCCTCTGCCACCCTCCCCGGCGCTGAGCACAGCCAGACGCACTCATCCCCTGCCGCTCATCCCCCCGAGCACCATTCCCCTCACTCACCCTCCACCATCACGTTCGGAAGCCTCTTACCAGACCAGTTATCGACTCCCAAGGAAGATGAGAAGCTCCCTCCGAACCGACACAGTTTTCGGTCCCCCGAAGAGGGTTGGGGACGACGGTGAATACGGCGGAGCCTGAGGGCACGAGGAGTATGAGGATGCAGGGTTTAGGGAGTATTGGAGGGGAGAGAAGGAGGTTCACAAAAGGACCCTGGGGAAGAAGGGAGAGAAGTCTGTCTGCGCGTCTGCCTTTCCCGTCTCCCTGACCTCGACAATGGAAGAGGGGAGAAGAGAGCACCCTGTCGACTTGTAGCGAAGAGGAGAGGGCCAGGAGAGACCCTTGAGGGACCCCCACTTCTTCCCATCTACCCTCGTGGCTGCGGCGCGGCAAATGACGGAGGGGTGTGCGAATATGTGTCGTGAGAGCCGCCGCCGGCCGTCCTCTTCAATCTCGCCTACGAGGGCATTGAGAAGTGGACCCGGACGGGGTTCGAACGGGAGAAGAGAGCAACTGGGACGGCCTCGGTTTGACACCACTGCCGGGGGCGGGTGCGCAACCGCCACAGACGGGTTGAAACGTGCTCGAGTTCGCTCAAAGACGGAGCAACCTGGTTGAGCCGTACTGAACAATGAATTCCCTAGATTACTGTCTGGAAAAAAGTCTAGTCCATCGAGTTTAAGAAGCTATTGCTTAAAGTTTAATTTATTTTAATGAAACAAAATTCATCTGATAGAACGTTCATTTCACCATTTATTCATATGACTTCATATTTTGAACTTGACGTAGTTGTACTTTTACTGATACTGTTAAAGGTTAATGTATTTTTTTTGAAAAACGTAGTATATTAGGTAAGGGGTGATCTACCGGTTAAGGTAGGGTGTAATGGAAAGTGGTACAGATTCTCTATAGACGCGGGACCCTTCTCACGCGATTTCTTTTTTCACCTCAGCATACTTCTATTCATCCCGACCATAAAACCTATTCTCTTTCCTCCCCTTCCACGCTTATCCGTAAGGTTTGAAAATCCGTAAGGTATTCAGCGAAGATACCCCAAAACATTGGGTAGTTTTATTGGGTTTTTAGGTGCTCTAACTGCTAAGGTAACCTGGTACCGTTTAACGCAAGAACTAAAATTAGCAAAAAAAACAAGATGCACACCTGAGGCTAGATAGGCCTGAGGCTTTGAATTGTTAGGCCGGCTGGAAACCAACTTAGCTAATAAGGGGCCGTTCAAATATTACGTAAAACGATTTATACCATTTTTGACCTCCCCCCTTTCTCCCTATGTAAGAAAATGTAAGATTCCCCCCCCTCCCTCTCAGTTGAACGTAAGACGTTAGATACTTGTATCTACTCTTCGTTAAATGCTCGCTTTCTGAATTTTCATCTTTCCATAAAAGCCATCGTACAGATTTGAGCACTGAATGTCGTCTAATTATGCAGTGTTGGAGTACCACATTCACTGAGCATGGAGGTAATGTAGCTATCCAGTCAAGCAACAGAATTGGTGTAGCAGTGAGATTACGGAAAATACGCCATTAACGACCGAACTGTCACTGCTAAATTTCATTCGGAAATGATAGATTTCAAGACGGACAAAAATCTTACTTAAATTGGTTCCAGAGACCCCCTACAATGTAAGATGATCCCAACCCCCCCCAAAAAAAAGCCTTACGTAATACTTCAATGTCCCCTAAGGACGACAGTATTGCCGCCAAGGTGTGCTAGTCCATCATGATGAGTACGAAAACTTATACCAAGTACGTTTAAATTTGAGATTTTAGCGGAGGGGTGTGAATAATTTTGCCAGTTACGCAGAAATCATACCATGGTCGGTCTTAATTAACTCTCAGTTCATTTTCGAGAATATAATGGCGTAGGCATGAATACTGACGAATAAGTACGGTTGAAGTATTAACTAGATTGAAAACTGATACGCTGGACTACACCACGAAGACTGGAATCAACCGATGGAAAATTTACCCTAATAAAGTTCATTAAGTTCTATTTCCTTTCAGCATCAAATTCGCTTTGTAAGATAAGTTAATTATTCAATTTGTGCAAGTTTTCTTCCTAGGGTATCAAATAGACTAAAGAAGTGGGATAAATATTCAGAAACTATAAGCATCAAGTTTATAATCTCCATACAATGGAAATATGCCTGGATTTATGATGAATATAACCATACAGCATAAAGCACAAAGGGTAGAAAATATTGGAGGCAATGATATTTAACTTAGAAAGCATACACATAAAATATTGGCTCAACTCTCCCACCATGGCCCTTTTTACTAGGTAACCCAGTAACAATTCTATTAATCATAAATGAACGCAGTAGCTGCTGTAGTACCGAAATGCATTATCAATGATTCGACGTAGGACCAACTGAAATCAATTAGAGAGAGAGAACAACTGACAATGTGATCTGAGGGTTTCTACATGGAGGAATCCGCCGGAAACCACATTCCGATAGGGAACACGTCCGCATTCCACCACACAAGGGGGATGAACACAACGCAACGGATTCCGATGATCGGCCGATTGTGTGTCTCCGACGCACATTGAAAGGGGATGCATCCGGGACATCTGATCCCCTTTTCTCATTTGCAAAACCTCAGATCGCCAACAAATTACAGGGCATTATCATTAGAGGGGGGCGGAGTTGTGGGCGTGAACGGCCCTTTCCGTGCTGGCGACTCCGAAAGACAACGGTGCAAAACCGCCCCGGGCGAAATCTGATTGAAAGGGTTAAAAGCGATTAGGGCTCTCCCGGCCATTCTGCCCCGCGGCACATGAGGGAGTGAATGGGGGGCCAAACGGGGCTAGGGTTAGCGTAGGGAAAAGGTTCAATGGAAGGATGAGTGCGGTGCCTTTGGAAGGAATATAATTGCGGAACGGGTGAGACGAAGAGAATGAATGCTGGGAAGGTAGAAACGGTGGCGGGCAGCCGCTAAAGAACGGTTTACGACTGGCGTAAACGTGAGCTTCAACCTCGTGTTGAATACACGGGTTCTTATGGATGATTTCATAAAATTCAGCTAGCCTCAACTTTCATGTATCACATTCACATGTATCGCCAGCGCATGCGTAGTATGTGCATCGGATCTCGCTCTTCATTTGTCTGTTGCTGCAATTCGCCTCACAGCGAACCATCTGGCAGTCCTTACCTACACCAGAAATAAGCTGCATAAGTTATTAAAGGGATTTTGTACAGGAGTTTCGCTTAAGTATTTTATTGTTCCGATACTCGGGCCGAACTACAGTAGACTGCCCAGAGTCAGGCGACACGCCTGCTATAATCCTAGCTGGACTACCATCTTACAGGGTTGCCATTCTACAACAGTTATCACAGCAACCAAGAGCTGAATGTACTCGTTCTGATCCATGTTCAGGCCATATCGTCTGTCATAGCAAACAAACCCTCGGCCGCATGTAAACATCTGGTGCATCGGAACCCAGCCGAAGATTAACGAAGGTGAGTTACAAATGCCGACACATATTCCAGTAGACGGCTAATCGTAAACCGAAGTCTTGAACGTGAAAGCAATTCCAGGTTAACGTTTGAAGTTGAAGCAAATCGCAAATCGCAAACCATCCTTAACCCTTCAGATCACGGAGGGAATGCCACATATATGTAGGTCACAGAGAGATTAACAATTCAAAGCTTACACGCAAAATAAATATGTATTGAATTATTTGAGATAGTGCTTTATTCAATGAAATATTATAGGACGATTAAGAGATATTTGGATGGCTATATACTTCAGTGCTACCATCTGCTCTTCTGTGACCTCAGGCACCTACTTCTTTGTACACTTTCTACTATCTGACACTTCTGTTCGGCATATTTCCTCCTGAACTCCATCTCATCCAGGAAACCTATTTTTTATTTCCTTTCTCCGTTTATATTACATCCACTTCTTTAAGAATATCCTCAGTAGTATACTAGCTTCAGTTTTGTAATAAATGAAAGGCTTAGTGACCTACTTTTTGCCAGGTAGGGCCCTGGTATGATATTAGCAGGGCCATCATAAAAACTTTTCATGATAAAAATAGAGGTTGAAGGACAGCGTAGTGCCCATCGCAAGAACATGATTACTCCAATTTTCAATTATAAGTTTTAATATATTCCATGACTGGAGTCATTTGGTGAAGTTATTCCAGCACTCTAAAGCCGAATATATATGAGAAGATTGCCGACATTTCCAATACAGATCCCGGTTGACAGGCGGACGTGAACAGAAATAGTAAACGTGACTCAAATTCAAGGTTTACGATTCCAATTGACGCCAAACATAAACTTGGCTTGACACTTCATCATCGGAGGGATAACTGACAATATTCGTCTGCTGACAAAATTCGTATGAACTATCGGGAACGGTTCGCGGCGGGAGGCGTTCGAATCCTCTTGCCCTCACACAAATCAAATAACAGCGCATCCCAGGGAGTCGAGCGACTGCCTCCAGACCAGACGTGAGTGATTACAAAACAAACGAGAGTGCCATTCGCGGATATGACAGCGTAAAAATTTGGAAGACAAGCGGGGTGGAACGGGACATGAAAGGTTTTGGCCTTTCTGACGAATAGAGATGGTGGTGGGGGGGGAGAGGAATGAAAAAAAAAACAAAAGAGCTCCGCGGAGAGTACGTCTGGGTAATTGCTTCCCAGTGTGCTGCAACGTCGGAGGGTTTTGTGTGTGTGCGTGAGTTAGAGAATGAGGAAAAAGGGGGTTAGAAATGTGAGGGACAATTGATTGGGCGGGGCACGTGCAGAGCTTAGGAATCGCAAGAAGGGAACAACGGAGTCTCTCTCCACGAATGCCTTCGCTGTCGCCGGGAATTGAACAGAGGAGGCTGCGAGAGACAAATAGATTGAGGCATCACGCGGCTTTAAGAATGGACTTCTTTATGGGACGGGGCAACACGCGATCAAGGCACGCCCCCGTCATCGACGCAGCCGCCCAAGGAAGAAGGAGGAGGACGGTCTTTGATGACCAGCCAGCCCGCACTCCCGTGTGAGCCAGCCGGCCTCCAGAAGAAAGGCAGCGGGATATGTCTTCTTTTTTTTTAACTAGGACATTTTAAGCATCAAAGAAAACGTTCTCCTGACTTTAAAATGTAGAACTTTCCTTTTTCTTCCAACTTTTACACTATTTTCTACATGCTTTAAGTTTTTTCATGACTAACATAAGTGAGCCAAGACAAATAGGTACTGAATTCCACCTTTTCTCTTGTACAGTTAAAAATATAGGTATGTATATAGATTATACTGAAGAGAGTCCTTAGCTATTGGAAAAGAAGATTGATATACAAAATATACGTTGATGTAAAATATGCAGAATTAAAAAATAGCAGTGAAGCCACGTCGTAATAATATTATGCAGATTATTCGTCGATTGTATTTGTTAATGAACCATGTTTTTCGGCCAAATGAGCCGACTGTAGTGCCATTTCTATTGAACTAACCCACTCTCGACTTCATTTGCTAATAAGTCAAAAACGAGGACATATTGGTGCCTGTATTTCATTACCGTTCGTATTCCTGCGAGTGTTTGCTTCTTGTTAACAGTTTTTCACGAAAAAGGCATTCATATTAAATAGAAAAAATACTATTTTCCCCCATGTTTAACCCATTTAAGAGCATAGTGCTAAGACCATAGTGCACTCCTTAATTTGCAAAAGGAAAATCTCATAGAAAGGTATTATTTTGTTGCTAATATTAAAAAGACGACTCTATTTCTATAAGTATCTAGGATATTGAAGACATTTTACTGTATAATCAATAAAACATCAAAGAAAGCCTATACTTACACATAAAAGAACAATTTTTTCAAATTTTTCCTCTTATTTCTTACTTTTACAATTTATTCAAGGACATAAATGTCATCTTATTCCAATTCTGGATACATATAGAAAAACATATTCTCTACCTGATATGAACAACAAAATGTCACCTTTCCACGCTATTTTTCTCGCAAGTTGAACTTGAATTTACATGGTGTTAAACGGGACATTTGGAGAAAAACGGGGAAAAATGATATTTTTCTACTACCTATTATACATGCCATTTTCACGAAAAACTGTTTACAAGAAGCAAAAACTCTCGAGAAATAGATTTAAAATAAAATAGATGCATCTGAACGCCTTATTTAAAGAGTAATTAGCTAATTGCGGCGTTGATTGAAGTCAAAACGTGGTAATTCCATGGAATTGGCGCTGCAGTCTTATGTTATGAAAACGTGTTCATTAAAAATACATTCGTGGAGTAATCAGCATATTTTATAATTTAATTCGGGTTTCCAATAGCTAACGCACGTCATCAACGAAAGCGGGAATTTTTAAACCAATTCAACATTATAAGTTGGAATTCAGTATTTGTTTCTATTCACATACAGTCACGGTGGAACCACCTTAACGTTTCAAAATTAAACATTAATCTAAAAGATGAAATAAGTTCTGACGAAGCTGCCAGACTGCAAGAGAGGTTAATACAATCACCAACATTGCCTATTCAATCCTGAGATCGACTGCCTCTATACTCTTCCCCCTGCCCTGTTAACTTCCTTATGCTTCTTCTTCTGTATCATGACTCGTTTTATTTGGCTCATACGATTATCCCTTGGGATTCCTCGCAAGACTAGTCCTTCTAATTCCCCTTCTGCCTCCCTCATCACGAGATCATTGTATATTGCATGGACAGGAACAACTAGTCCATGCAAAATTAGTAAAAAAGTAACCGCTTCTTTTAAAAAATAGTAACGAAACACCGACAAACTATAATAAAAATGTAACCAAAATCTCGAGTAGATGGAACTCTAATTAGATACCGCTTCATATTAAGTTGTAAATAATTTTTTGGAAATTTTCGATTTAATCTCCATTTATTTCAGTTTTTCCTTCCGATGCAAGGTATTGTATCATCATGTCTAATTGTTCAACTGCATTATGCGAGGAAAAGTTTTAGATTTTCGATTCCGATGTGATAGTAAACAACCTAAAGTATTAAAACTCAATATATGTTTTGAAATAATAATTTCTTATACTCTAATAATAAACACGAAAAAAATAAATGAATGTTGGAGATAAATTGTGCCAGAAAATCTTCCTCTTCTTCACTCCAGAATTTGGCTCTAAGCCTATTCCGACTTCACTTTTACCATGCGGTTATTGGTTAATCACTTCTTCTTCTAACACTTCCCTTTCCTGATGACTAGTTTTTCCTGGAATTCTCATTCCAGGCATCCATTTTGCTTTTTAATGCAAGAAAATAATAACAAATATTATTACTATTATTGTACAAATTTTTTGTCATTTTTGTATTATTTTAAATTGTACATTTAGCAGATAAAAACGTCAGTTCCACGTTTTTTCGTTTATATGTAAAATAATTATTTTTTTGTCGTTTGCGTAAATACTCATAATAATCATACGTAGTACGGCAGCTTCTACGGTAGATCACAGGAATAAAATAAAGGAAATTGACTGCCGAACCGATAGATTTAAAATGTCATTTTTCCCACGTACAATAAGGAATCATAATAGTTGCGATAGATCAATCATATGAAACTCCCACCCTCAATAGGTAGAGTAGAATCTTCACTTGTGCTTAATAACACAACATCATTACTAACACTTCACACCGGTCGATTTGTCCGGCATTATTTTATTTTGTTCTCTGCATGAAGTAGCATCTACTAGCATTCATAAATTAACGGTATCAGTAATATTAACCACTAGATGTGTGTATAGCATTGTTCTGCATGTTTGCATGTTCATTTACGTATCACTCTCCCAGTTTCCGGTTGGACTGCGCACTGTTCTCCTGACTGCTTTTGGCCTGCGCCTAGCGCCAGGGGGAGCGTGCGAGGTTCTGACTTGTGCTGGGACAAGTGCTGCATGCCTGGTGTGGAATCATCCCGTGCCACACACCCTTGTGGTGGCTTGCACGGTACTTCGTAGATGTCGTAGATGTAGATCATTTATTTCAATCATTTCATTTTTCCAAGATGCCCATCCCTATAAGGTACTAAGCAGACGTCGGGTAGGGCGAGTCAGAGACGTAAGAAGTCCCTTAATCAGACCAATGTATGACGGACGGGAACGCGACCTCTTCCTCATTCTTAATTTTCTCTCACCCTCCTCCCCCTCCCAAGGATGCCAATTCGAAGGAACCAGCCGAGCGATAATTTGCACGAGTCGGAATACGGCGGTATAGGAACTGACGTCTCGGGACAGGCGTGGGAATGGTCCATTCTCAGAGATGGGCGGGAGCAGACGCGGATCCAAAGACTTTCATTAACGCCCGGCGGCGGTGGGTTTAAGGATCACATGTCCACATTAGGAGGAGGGGAATATTTTGATACTTACCCCATACGGTGTGGAGGATATCTATGCCTGACGCGGAGCGGCGATACCAAACCAAGCCACAGCAATGAACTGAAAGTTGATTTGATTAAGTGACAGCGAACTCCGCCCTCATACCGAGCCGTGAAATTCACACGACTCAGCATCTAGGGAGGCCGTTTCATATACCTTTGTCATCCAGTATTTCCCGGAGAGAGAGAGATATATATATCTGGTATTCAGATAGAACCATTTGGATTGATTTCGAATGAGAATTTCAAGAGTTTTCCGTCGTTAATGAACCCTGATTCGTTCGTAGAGTACCAATCCCCAATATCAAACCTCTGATGGAAATCCTAGAACTTTACGACATAGGTTAGCAATCATCAATCCGACTAGCATGGTTTGCTGCGACCTCTCCACTCCACCCTCCTTCCAGCTAACCGCTTTATTGCTTGCTAAGTTTTCAATTGGACGTCCTTCCTGACTTTCCCGATGCATTCCATACTTTGTCTTTCCTGGTAATCCTTCCCATTCAATTTTTCTTCCATTACTGCCTCAATGAGGCTCTCGTGACGCACAATGCCCACAGTCAATTTGTTTCTTCTCAAATTTTTCATTTCACATCTTTTCCCTCCAATACTTCGCAAGACTTCTTCATTTGTGATTCTCTCCATCCATAATTCTTCGATAACACCTCATTTCCACGGCTTTCAATATTTTTTCGTCCTGCAGCTCTTATTGCTCATGCTTCACTGCACTAAATGAATGTTATAGTGACGTTCTTCCTCATTCTAAAGTTTACGTTAGAAGACTCAGTAAGGCAGTAGCAATTTAAAGCCTCGAGTTAACAAAATTGTTTACTTCGGATAACTTGTTGTTGTAAGGGTCTAGTATGTGTTCGATAATATGGAAAATCACCGAAAGATAGTACTTCACTGTTCAAGATTTCTTCATTTGGTTCACAGGTCCTCTAGTAAGATATCGTTTTAAAAACTTTGCAGCATTTCAGGGATAAATTTCAGGTAGGTACATACATTCTAGTAATGTGAATTACGCCCGCCTATATATATGTTTGAATTAAAAGCTTCCTTACTTCAAAGTTTAAGCTGCTGCCTGTCGGTAGACTTCTAGTGGAATGACAACGATACAAAATCACGTGAAAATTATACTTCTAGAGTAGTTGTGGAATGTTTCGCCTTTTAAGTATGTTAATTTCAGATATTTTATGGCTCTCGGCGTAATTTCCTCCAAACAAAATCCATTTACTTCAAAGTTTACATTTAATTACAATTAAATTACAATCCAAATACATTTAAATCCTTAAAGGTAGAGTAAGCGTAAGAATAGGGAGGAAGAAATGCTTTAGGTATGGGAAAAAATGATATCGTCTCTATTCATTCCCATACCGTTTACCATTGAATTTCAGCAACCAATTTTGCACCTGGATATTAATATGGCCATGATAACCATGACAGTAAATGTAAATATGAGCTTAAAATAAGGCTGTCATAGAACAAAAAGACGTAAAACGTCCGTAAAATTGGGTGGGCTGATCGTGACCAAAATGACGGATGTAAATAAATAGTATTTCCGATAGGTGGAACGTTCATATCGATCATACGCTCAAATTCTTTTTCCTCGGTGTATATTATACCAAAATATCAAAAGAGTGTTAAAATATATATTTATAAATAGCGTACGATTTCTTTCCGAGTAGATAGACACGCTGGTAAAAGGAAAAACCAAAGTGAGCATTGGAGATTAACTCCAAAAATTAATCAAGGAATCGAGATTTATTAAACGCTTTCAGCAACGGTCACGCTCCACTCACCGAACTGTCACAATGATGAATCTCTTGTCGAGTGAAGAGCATTTTTCAGCATCAGAAAAACAACGTGCGCCCTGACGGACCGAGAAATCGTCACGATGAACTGTCACTCGCGCGGGGGATTTAACGAAGGACAAACCTTGGCCGTGGGTATTACTCCACGACGAGTTTTGATATTCGGCAATCCTTCATCCGAGCCCATGTCGCATCAAAAAAGGTGAACTCCCGTCACGAAGTCGTTCACGGCGATCCGAGCGGCTTATCAAATCGTTATTATTATGCGCCCATGGGAATGGCTTATCTATCACCACCATCTTACCCCTCTCCCCAGCTTAAAAATCTTCCTCGGTCATCGGTCGTGTCCAGCCTATCTTATACCAGTGTGCGGTGGCTTTGCAAGTCCCCCTCCTATCCATATGGTTCCACGTGGGGGAAGGGTAAGTAGACGAGAAGCAAGCCGGGACCGGCCACACAATGGGACATCCGCCGAGACCATTCGCGGCTATTAAAAGATCGTTTTTAAGGTGTGCACACGGGGATGGATGGATAAAGCCCGAGACCGGACCAAATTGATTTCACGGAGCGATGGACCAGTGCAGAATCCCTACCCGCGTCACCTGCCCCACGCACCGTGGCAATGGGCACCGAAATATTACACAGGGGTGGCTCCTCTTCAACGGGCGTGTTTTTTTTCACCCTCGGGGAAAGCGGTACGATTGTCCGTCCAGAGTCGAAATTCTTCGAAACCGAGAGAAAGACGAGAAAAATACTTGAAGACCCTTGATTGGCGGGACAAAGATACGAACGAATGTGCTGTTTTCTTTTTTGTTTTCCAAATCATTGTTTCCTTCTATTATCCTGATTAGTCGGTACGAATCCGCAGGGGTCTCTTTTTACTATTATTTGTGAGGCCGCTGCGGTGGTCAGTTCAAAGGAGTTAAGAATTTCTTCCACAGAGACTCATTAGTCAAGCAGTTCCCGACCAGAGATAAGCGCTTGATACTTCAGGGGTTAACGGAAAGAGCTGAAGGATAGTAGGAATGTATATTAGTTTATACATCTACATAATACCCTGCAAGCCACGTCAAAGATGCTTGGCAGTGGGTGAGTTTTCACCAACATGCACCACACCATACCCTGAAATAAGGTTGATGAAACTACACCTCCAAATTCCTGCCATGAGGTGAAGTTTCATCAACATACACTGCACTACATACTACAAATGCTGTAGCAATTATGAGTTTAATGGATTTTGCAACTACTTGCATAGGGACACATAAGTGAAACATGAAGCATGCGAGATGTGCTGTTAGTATTTCGTAGAAAATTAAGACGGAAGCAGAAGAGGACAAATTCAATAAATAACCACTGTACGCATTGAAAAATCCTATTATCAAGTCTCAGTGGAAGACTGCGAGGGGGAAAACTGATTGGGGTTTTACAGACTGGGAATTGAGTAAAAAAGGGGCAAAAGGCTGGTGACCACTGCATTAGTAATTACACAACTGTGAAGGCAATTGAAAACCTCGCTGTCATTGTGTTGGTGAGGTTGCGAGAGTTCGTACAGGCTTCACCTCCCGCAGATCAAGATTAAAACCTTGGAAGTGAGGAGAATCTTTCCCTGTAATCCTGGTCATTATTGTAATTCCAAATAGAAAGCATTTCAACTGTCCCAGGGTCTCCTTTCAGTGGCTAAGTCCTCAGAAATCGAGATAAAAACGCTAAAAATTCTTCGAATCATGAAGAGGGTAACGATACCAATGATTCGATTGTTTTCTTTTTGTTTGCCAATGTATTGTTTCCTGCTAAGAGCTTGACTCCACGGGGATCTCTCTCTCTTTTCAAATCGATCCATCCATCCGTGTGTGCCTGAAGGCGACCTCGGAGGTATGCGAAGTAGTTGGGAATTTCCTCTTAAGGGATTCATTAAGTTGGAGCACATGTGGGTCGATACAGCCACATTAATTATACTACAAGCGTGATAATACCTTAAACGGCTGGTGTACTGTGGGGTGGACGGCAACAGGAGGATCAATAAATAATCTCCCCGTGGAGAACCAGTACACCAACAATGTACTCCATGTGAATTACAATAAAAGACCTCATCTCTATTACCTTATTCAAGCTTGAACGATAACAGCTATGGAACATCAAACATTGGAAGCTAATATATGGAGGCCGTTACTAATGATTACCAAATTTCGTATAGTAATGTTTATATTAATATCTATATAAACCATGGATACTAAAGGATAACAGACTCCCAACTTTGGCTTGATACCTATTTGGAAGCTGCCAATCGCGGCGCCACTGTCCTAAATAAGGCATAAAATCAGATGATCCCTATTTGTATCACATGTATTCTCTATTGCGTTTTATTATTTTAAATAATTAACTTAACTCACACAGACAGATTAATATTAAAAGAGATTTTATATATATCACTAACAAATCTTGTTGGTGTCTGTTTTAAGTGAGAATTTCATGTTTTGTGTGAACAAACTTGCCCTCCATGACAATTTCATTGTTTTTCTTTTTTTAATTTAAATTAACATTTAGAGAATTAATTTAATACTTCAACACTTTCGCTTTTTTCAATTTCGAACTTTGGGAAATTACGGCTGGTTAGGAAGAAACTAATGGTTTTATTTGTCAAATGATAATTTTAGAACGACTACAAAACAAAATCATTTGAGTCAGTAGGTATGGGTGATGAGCGTAATTCACGAGTACTTGAATTCGGGAATACATACGTTCAATTATCACATCAAAGAAATTTACATCACATAGAGAAGGAAAACCAAAATCTATCAAAGTAATAAGAGGTCTGCCATATAGGAAATATCATCAGCATCGACAATGCCTCGCTGTACGGTAACGTGAAGAATACGAGAGAGTACTTAACATTAGCCTTAAACAAGCTTCTGTGCTTCACACCTCTGTTGTTGTTCTTTCTCATGGTTGCGGAATACCCTATGGGAGCATCCAGGAACAAAGCTCAAGATCTTTAACCCATTTTTAGTCGAGCAATCAATCTTATTCTGTACCAACAATCGGAAATCCCCACTAGCCGCCATTCGTAAACAAAGTGACAATGTGCCTCAGAGTCCTCACTAACGCCACCTATCGAACGGCTTCGAAAAATTAAACAAAAAAAACAATGAAAGTGCACTGAAGTTGGCGGGGCTGATATATAAACATCTGCTGTGTCTACGCTGAAGTGCAACTTAGCTGACGGTGGCTACGTGGCTGCTACGGTTGCAACAGTCAACAACGGCTAACGTGGATCTTTTGAGTTTGAGTAATGGCGTGTTTAATTATCCTAATTTACACTCAACGTGAGTCGAAAATGGAAATTCTAAGATTTTTCCAGATATATGTGATGTTATACGAAAAAAAGTGAAGTGTGGGCTTGTACCAAAAAGTCACAAAAGAAACTCATAACGTTTGAAAACAAAGTATTGAGAAGAATATTTGGTCCCATTAAAGAGGGTGAAACGTGGAGAATAAGAAAAAACAAAGAGTTAAGAGAATTGTATAAAGAACCAAATATTGTGGGAATTATCAGAAGCAGGAGATTAAGGTGGCTGGGACACGTCCATAGAAGAAGTGAAGAAACAATGATGAAACAAGTGCTAAAAGGAAAACCAGAAGGTACAAGACCGTTAGGAAGACCAAGGATGCGCTGGAATGACGAAGTAGAGAAGGATATGAGAAGGATGGGAGCACATCTGGAAGTGACAGGCGACCGTAGAGCGTGGAGACGTGTGGTTGGCGAGGCCAAAGACCTCCTAGGTTTTCAATGGCCACAGGAGTAAGTAAGTATACGAAAATAATGACAACAAAACCCACTAAATCGGTTCAGCTGTCTTCTCCGTCATTACCATGGCCACCATCCCTCCTTCACTGTCTTCTATTGGAATAGATGATAAATATAAAATGGACGCAGAGGACCAACAATGTGGAGAGGTTTCCACTCAAGGTGTTGAAGTTAGCGAACATCGGAACACATCACAAACGACGTTGAATACTACTTTTAACTTGACATCTTTGTTTTTAAGGGTTAAATCTTGTGTTCAATTTTTCACCCACTTCCACCGATTCGATTTTCTTGAAACTTTTCCCAAATGCGTATTTTGGATGACAATGCAATGTTTTCTCGATGTAAACATGGCTTAGTATGAAAATTCCGCCATAATTAATAATTTTAATTTATCCATCTAAATAATAGACGAATATAATAAAAAGAACTAATAGAATAATCAATGACCTTTGACTTGCTGACCCAATGCGGAGACCACCAAGGCATACTTTTTCTCGGGGTAATACTTTTTTTAACAGACACGGCTGAATACTGCAATAGGATACAATCTTGCAGATTCTGACTTCTTTGAAGTACTATTTCTCCTTGAGTTTCCATTCTTGATGGACCGCAAGGGGATAACATGAAGTTCCATAGAATCCTCAAACAATACTACGAAAACTAGGGAGCATGGGCATAGTACTGGTCTACGCATTGATCCGGCGAGCCAAAGGTCCATGCTTTGATTTCCGGTACAGGCAGATGTTTATCGTGGCAGTTTTTGCGTTCTTCATTGCCATATTTTGAGCCAAAAAATCATCGCAACGAGGAATTTCTACTACGAGTTAAGGGAAAGACGTTTAACAATAATTCTTGATAAGAAGGAGAAATAAACATATTGGATAAATTTTACGTCACAACAATCTCTCTAACGCAATAATGGAATGGGAAAAGGATGGCGTAAGTCACAAATATTACGAGAGACGTTGAAGTAAAGTCGAATTTTTCACAGGAATCCTGGTCATCACAAGAGAGTCTCATATGGAAAGCGTTTCCATTGCCCCAGGGACATTATTCAGGGGCTATTATCAACCGAAACAGAGAGGATATCGAGAAAAAAGCGGAGATCGACACCTGATTGGTGGGAAAACAGTCCGAACGACTGGACTGTTGTTTTTTTTGTTTGCCAATGCATTGTTTCCTTCTATGAGCTGACTAGTCGGTTCGCATCCGCAGGGATCTCTTTAGAAACCAATCAGTAGTCTTTGTGTAAGCCCGCAGGCTACCAAGATGGTGAGATCAAAGCACCAGAGAAATTGTTCCTCCCAACAAGGGGTACGGGCTTAGTAGATCAGGGGTACGAGAAAAAAGCTGAAGGACGGCAGAAGTTTGGTAAGAATATCCCAATCCTATCGAGGGCTCACGTGATAGGGGTTCCATCGAAGGAGATGGGAGGTTATCAAAGGAGTAAGCAATTTTAGAAAAGGTTGGGAACCTCTGAGCGAGTCGGTACGCAACTGCGAAGACAAATCCTCACAGGGATCAAATAATGTAAACGAAAAGTATAACTTAGTTATTCCACATAGAATCTATGTTGAATAACTAAGTTACACATTTTATTTACAATGTTAAGCAAATTCCACCAAGTCACGCCTGAGACGACGGAGGGATCAAATATACCTAATCTAGAAAATGATTGTTTTGAATTATAAAACTATTTAAAGGTTACGAACACATAATAAGACTGGCTGAATTTGTTACGCAAATGAGGTTTTTCTAATCAAGAAAAAGCAAGATGAGGTGTAGCGAAGTTAATCTTAATTAAGAGATGAAAATTATGACAGTTTATTGCACAGCCGATGAAATCAGGAGCAATGCCGATGGATACATGATTAGATAAGAGTCCTCATTGAACAGTAGAAGAGGAAAAAAGGGGAATTTTAACGCTATTACATCTGAAAAGGAGAGGAATAAGTGAGAATGATTTTAAAGTGAATTAGATAGTAAACAAAAAGCATGGAAATGTTAATTTCTTCTAAGCTTCCCGCTTTTAATAAGATCACGCCTTTAGATACTCCAAAAACCTCCCAAAGCACCTTAGTGTCACCCGATGAGTCTTATTCCACCGGAATGCAACGTGGATAAGTTAAACAGAACATTCATTCCCAAAGGAGCATCATTCAGCAATCTTGTTCCAACAGGATGGCAACAAACTGGGTGGCAAAAGTGATTGACGCGATACAAATAAATTCGTTCTAACTGGACAGATGAGCATGAGTTTCCCTTTGGACTTCGCGACAGCCCATTTCTCCCTCCTCCAAACGACAATGATGAGAACGGATGAAAGTGACGGCTCATTGAGACCCACTGATATCTGCAAACAAGCAATAAAATTACCAGTCGCAATTGTGTCCAAAACTGGCCATCACGTGACTCACCCAAGCCTTTCCCTCGAGAGGCTCGGATAAAAAGGAACGCAAAGAGAAGGCCTCGCGGACACAACGTCTCCAAACCGGAAGGCGAAAAAATGCAAGCCTCTGAATGTATATGCATGCACCCTCTTCCCCCTCTCCCCCCAAGTTCCGGTCCGGTCCGCCTTAGACCTCGCCCTTATCAAAAGACGCGGCAACCGAATTTTTGCACAGCTTGCCAATCCACTGCGGAGGGTTTGGAAAGGGGTGCGCGGGACCCTGAGAACAGAGCAACCCTGGAGGCGTGCGTTCCCTCGCACGAAACCCTGTCTCCCACCCCTTGCGCACATCCATCCTCACCTGTTCTCCCTCTCCATTGCTCTCTCTCTCTGCGGACCTCTTCGCACTACTTCCTTCCTGACGGACAGAACAGACATACGGACTTGTCTTCATTGTTTTCCCCGTCCACTTCCTCTATTCACCAAGACACAATCCCATGGAACGCCGAGCAACATGTATAAGGCTACTGAGCTAACAATCCCCGGGATATGTTGCGTGAGAAAAGTGCCTTCTGTTTTCGCACGAGACGATGAAGTGGATGCTGTAACGCTTCGAGAGCAGTTGGGATTTGTTCAAGCCATCGACGGGTTTAGCTTAATGCAGTGGGTAACTGCTCACTGGACGGCAAGGTCATCTGTCGACCGGGCGTTGGCAAATTGTAACAATATAACTAGCATAGGTGTAGTGGTAGTAATTATAGCCCTATGCAAGTCTTTTAATACTCTTACTTTTCCAGCCAATACCTGCCTCCCAGCGGTATTAATGTAAACCGCGTTATACATATATGGTCAGCGGAGTAAATATCTCTTTCGCACATTACCGATAATTTCACACTAAATTATATTATGCATTAAGTTAAAATTATTAATCAATTAATATAATAGAAATTAAACCATAACTATCTATATGCAATTTAAAATATTATCGGAATGGGTACAGTGTCATAAAATCGTCGATCATATCATTAAAGGTTTTAAAGTATTATGAGTCAAATCAATCAATTATAATCGTAATTGTAAACTAATATTTGAAATCTAATGTTTTTTGTTGATCAAAATCCCCATTTTCAACTATTTCTTGTAATTGATAAAAATCACCATTTTCCACTAGTTCTTGCAACAAAAGTTTGTATTTTATCTTAGGGACAATGTCATTTATATATTATAGAAATGAGTACAATGCCATTAAATCGTCGATTACGCATCATTAACGGTTCTGAAGCACTCATAGTCAAATTAAATAATCGTAATTGTGACTATAAACTAGCATTTGAAAACTATTTCAGTAAATTGATCAAAATCTTCATTTTTTAATATTTCTTACTACGAAGGTTTGTATTCGATGAAGAAAACGATACAATTTTCATGCCAAGTCACCAGACAGGTTAACATGCGTGTTGCAGTGACTTAAACGCAAGCAAAGACAAGGAACTAATCATCATTATTTGGTATTCCGCCAAAAGATTGGAGGATTTTCGTGCAGTACCTACTTTGTAACTTCCCAATTTCCGCGTAATCTTCAAACGTTCCTACGCAGTACTCACCCGTCATCAAGTATCTCATTTAATTTCCTGAAACCCACAGCATCTCCTTATGTCGTCCAAAATATCCCTATCCTCTTCAGTGCTTGCTAAGCGTTCTCCCCTCACAATCACCCTCTTCACCCTGACCTCTCGACGCGTCCATCTTTTCTCCCACCACAGAATCTTCGCCACCAACATTATTTCCTCCCCCACCTCATTGAACACCATCTCGTGTGTCTTCCTCTCCTCTCTGCCAACCCTTTCCATTCTTCTCTACAGCCATATCTCACAACCCTCCAATCTACTCTCATCCTCTACCCGCAATGTCAAAGAAAGCGAATCATGCAACGCAACAATCCATGTAAACTTTTTCGAAAATATTTTCTTAATGCCTTTTCTCAGAGTCTCTTTCATCAAGGGTTAGGAGGAAGATGGCCCGTGACTCGCTAGTGGCTATGGCCCGTTTTTATAATCTCTAGTTAAATATTTTACCCATGTGAAAATCAACATCACTACCTTCTCCCATTGCTTACAATCTCGTTAACTAGCCAACAGATTTAATTCACAAAAGCCAAACTCTCGGTTAACTTCATAGTGACCATAAGGCTACGTCACATCGTAGTAAGCCTTAACCACACTTTATGAAACAAGGCATTAGAATATCTATTTCGCCTTGATTAGTGAAGTCATTTACCTATCTTATCTACAGTACCCTTCTCCTAGCATATACCTACTGGTCCAATACAATTCTTCCCTTATATCTTTGCCAATAAACCCATTTTCTTGCGAAATTAAGGAAAACAAATGAGCCGAGTAAACAAATGAACGTGAAAATAACTCCTGTTTCCGAAGATTAGAGCGGGTGGCGGGTTCGATTCCCGCCTGGGTGGGTTTTTCTCCACTCAGGGTATGAGTGTAAATGTGCGTATTAAACGAGTTAATTGCAAGAGAGGTCTATGAAGACCTAAATTCACTCTGTAATAAAGGCGGCATTATTATTAATAGGGGTTACCCCGAAGTGAGCTCGGACAAGTAATGTAGCAACGCAAGTTTTAGCGGCGTGCATTGCAGATTCGTCCACGCAGAGTTTTAGCCGAGTGTGTTGATTTTTATCATTATTAATGACCTATATCTCCCGAAGAAAAATATATATACATACTGAATTATTAAAATAGATCATGAAGAGGAATCATCTAAGTATTATTATTGAGGAAATATCCCAGGTAAGGTATGCTTAAATGGAAAAGAGTAAAAATCCTAGTAGATTGTTGCATGCGCAGGTCCCGTTTTCCTTGCACGATGTCTTTCTTCATCTCAGTATGCGTCCTATCTCTCTTCATTCCGTCCATAAGGCATATTCTCTTTCTTCCCCTTCCCTTTTCACCCAACATCCTCTCCTCTATTACGGACTACAGCATCCTCTAACCCTTCATTACCTGTTCCAACCACCCACACTGCCTCCTCCCAATCCCTACAGAGGTTCCTTCTTTTCACCAACCATTCCAAGCACTTCCTTCTAAGTAAGCACCTCCTTCCCTTCGGTCCATCGCACCTTCTCCATTCCCCTCCACACCCACATCTTAAACATCTGCAGCCTATTCTCATCCTCTTTTCTCATAGTCCAGATTCCAATTTATAGCGCGAGGTTTAAATATGAAACGCTACTCTCCAAATTACTCTCTTCGCCAGCCTTTTATACGTTCTTACACTAGGCCCCCGTTATCAGCTGCCTTCAATTCCTGAACGTTTCTTTCGCTAGCGTGGTTCTCCTTCTAATATCTTCGCTACTATGCCCATTATCCTTCAATTTATTGCTAGACTTTAGATAAATTAGACCAACAAGTAATTGTAGATTTAAAATAGTCAACGCGGTAGAATATTTCTTCAGGAGAGAAAGAAATGAAGAAAAATCATGGGAGAAGAAATCTCTCAGGAGAGAAGGAAATGAAGAAATCTCATGAGAGAAGAAATCTCTCAGGAGAGAAGGAAATGAAGAAATGACCCTTGAAATAGCGCAGTGAAGAAATACAACGAGAGAAAAACTGCAGTTTTCGAGAATTGGAACTAAAATCCATTAGAATCCGCTTTCATCTTTTACGGAATACCTCAGCTTCATCCCCCTCATCTTTCCACAACACTTCCCCTAAGCCGTCCAATTCCTCCCTCATCCCCACAGACGGCAGCTCCCTTCCAGTCCTCCAGGATCTGTTGCCACCCTCACAGCTGCCTCGGGGGAAAGGTTGATTCTTCGACGCAACCGTTGGACTCCATCCCATCCCCTCCGTTCCTGTTCCTCCCGAGTTTCCTCACAACTGCGCCACGCTGCCAAAAATCCCTGCCGCCGAAAAAAAACCCTCCCCTCTTTCCACGGCACTTCCCCGCTCCCCATCCCCATACCACCCCTTCGGAAATTCCTGCGCCCCTCTTTTTATCCCTAAAAACCCCCATCCCTTCCCGGCAAACGCTTCTCCCACTCCTCGACGCCGGCCTCCTCATACCCCCCCGGAGACCATACATTTCCCCCGTCCCGTCCTAGCGGTGGAGAGGATGCCGGCTGACCGGTCTATGAATAAACCAGCGCCACCTTTCGATTCAGAATGGGCAACGATGAGTGAGAGGGCAGAAAGATTCATGGCCCGTGGAGCTGTCGGAATTCGGATATTTTATGCGCTTGCCTCGCCACGGCGGTGGTGTACCTACCTTCACCGGGGTTTTCTCCTGCTATGTATCTTCTACCTTCCCCCCACTCCCTAAGGGTCTAGAGTCCATGGGTGTGCTTCGGTGGAACTGGAGCACGTTTGAGAAGATTTCCGAGGCATTCTCACCCGACTCCTTGTCAGGATTAAGTCGGTTGCGCTTAAAAATCTGAAAGCGGAAGACAAATATTGCTCGCCGATGTCGCTCGTGGAGGATTTTTGCACACGCCGAGTCGACAAAATACCCGTCGAGGAACAACGGATCGGTGGACAAGGTTGAAAGAGGTATAAGAAGGCGGCGAGATGGAGTAATTCTTTCCGAGGAGGAAACGAGACGGAGTCGGGGATGGAAAAACTTTCGACAAATATTTGCAGTTGCGACTCGGAGTTCACGGGATTTGTGGGGTACAGTGGTTTGGAGAACGTTATGACAGTGGGGGTGAATGCGACCATGAAAAATTTATATAAGCTTCGTGAAATCTGGTACGTGTGCCAGTAAGCCGCACGAGATGGTTTGATACCTGATATAATCATTGCCACGAGTCACCCGATCAACTTCGTCGGCATTGATATTTTTCCTCGCTGAACGATTTCCTTGAGTATCTGCTCGGCGTGGTGGCAATGGCACTGGCATCTCATTTCGAAGGCCCGGGTTTGAATCCGGGCAATCGAAGATATTTTTCATTCGATTCCCCTATCCCTGTTCTGGTTGTCTTGTGGAGGGCACTTAAAAAACACTACAAATATGGTATACAAAAAAACCAACTCCAATGTTTAAAAGGAGGATAATAGGATAGTTTCTATCAGCAAAATGTTATTGATGCAAAATGACCATGCTAAATTTTATAGCGTAAAATCTGTGAGCACTAAGCGTCACAATGAATATTTGAAAACTGAAGTGTGACAATCAATATTTCCTGTTATTGTAACATCTCTTTGTAACTTAGCATAGCAGTTCTTTCCTTTACCAACTTCATAATTTTAATTTTTTTTTCTTTTAAATAGCTTTTAAATAGCTAAATAACGATATTATCTTAAAATAAAGTACTCCATCTGTCGGATGAGACGCTAAACTGTGGTCACCTTGGCGCCTTTCGTTGAAAGTAGGCCAATGTCGACGCCGGGTTTCTCTCCACCCTTCGTATGATCACTTAATAACCTTCCCAATACCGGTATGTCCACCTATCCCTCATGACGCAAATGAATGAAATCCTTCCTCAGCTGTTGTTCGCCTCCCCTAATAACCAAACCAAACAATGTCCCTACTCCTTGCAGCAATATATTCACTGGCCACTTCTGATTTTCAGAATGTTTAATCACTGTGAGACTGAGAGAAGAAGAGATATAGTGCGTTCCACATTACTTTGGCAGTACAGGATTATGGAGAGCGCTGTTACATAACATACGCTCCGTTTGTTCACCTCCAGGCTAAGGATGTAACCTTTTCCAACACCGTACTATATTTAACGAAGTAACTTTTGGTAATAATGTTTTCACATTGGAACACATCCTATAAGTGCACTCAATATACTGTGTAGCACTGCGTTAATTTTCCAGCGGCTATTGGCAACATTGCACCTCCATTGGCCTCATGAAGATTAACACAGGAAACGAATCGCGATGAGAAAACCCTTACTTTCAACTAATTTTGGATCGAACTATAGAAATTTTTAAATACAAGTGAAATTCATTAGACGATCGAGATAATCGATCGTCCGCACCAAGAATAAAATCGTTTTTGAGGAGATTTCAACGCTAGGAACATAAGTTCCGTTAGCATGCGCGACAACATCGAAAAACAAGGTCAATGTTACAGTAGAGTCTCGATTAAATCCGATACCTAAACCTTGGCCGCGCCAATGTCGGATGAGTGAGAAGATCGGATGACACGGAAAATTATAAAAACAATGTAATAAAAATATTAAATTTAATTAGCACATTGAAAACTTTTCAAAGACATGTGTCTTACTTAACTTTATATGACGTACAAGTAATAATATGAACGACTGCACTTACGGCAAAGTAATTAATATGTTGTATAGAAGGTACTTACTGCATAAATTAAGGTAGTTATCGTGCACGGGGACGGTCGAATAACACGGAAGGTCGGATAACCGAGACTCTACTGTACCTTGAAAATGACGCAGCAGGCGTTGAAATCTTATGGTGAAATGAAGATCCTAATTGGGATTGAAACAAGTGATTTCATTTCATGTGATACAGTAGAGTTGATTTTTGGCACTTAAAGATTATGAAATCCGTAATATGCCCTCACCACAAGACATCAAACAAATAAATATTGGATTCGTGAAATGAAAACATTGCAAAGGAAATTTGCGCGTTTTTTTTAACGGAGTGACAAAGAGTGGGACATCAGCATTGGAGCACATGCCACTAAGACTAGGAGGTTTAATTCGATAGAAAAATTCAGACCGCACGAGTTTGAAGTTGACACGGAGAATACCTTCTTCGAACCCTGGGCTACACATGCAGCACAGAGGAAACCGAATAAAATAAGAGGCATCTACTTTTGGACAAGTTTAAAAATTCCTTCCCACGCACCATTGAGACGTACTCAGCATCAGACGCGAGTCACTAAATTCATCAAAGAAATCTCATTCCCCCTACCTTTCTCTCCACTGATTCATTTCCTTATACTCTATTTCATGACTGATGCCCCAACAGCACCTGCCATACGCCCTTGAGGCGGCTCGCAGGGTGGTCCTTCAATGTAGAATTCCCACTAAGAGGCACTCGAGTTTCTAACTCTCACCGGGAAGAAGAAAAACAGTGCCCCACCCCACCACCACCACATTGTCTCCCACCAAGGTTAGTCGGTTTAACAGGGAAAGAGGGTCCTCATTCCCATTTACTGCAGCATCCTCTCAGTAGGGGGAAGCACTTGAGGTGAGGCCAGCGAGGGGGGGGGGGAGGAGGAGGAGGGTTGAGATCGGCGCGTGTTACTTGGAGAGCCGTCCGATGGAAATAGGGAGACGAACAAGAAGAATGCTCAGACGACCAATAAAAACCATTAATCATCACCAGTGCGTGCGTGTGTGTGTGGCTCAATCATCGTTCGAGAGATAGGACGAGATACGGAGGCTGTGAAGAGAGGAGGATGCACAGGGGCCTCACGAGGCTCGCAGCTCGACATTGGGCGGAGTCGAGGCGTGATGATTGAATGGCCAGGGATGGGCACCGATAATGCAGGGCGGACTCTCCTTTTAATGTAGGGTCCGTTTTTTGGCAAAGGTCGCTCCACGCAGTCACACGCAGGAATATAGGCATTAAGGCGAAGGACAAAAGAGACAGACGGGTCTAGATTTAAAACTCATTTTTCTCACGGACGCTTAGGAAAACCGAACTATGATCGCCGCCGCCAATAATGTTAATGGTAACAATAAGTAGTGTCGTTTATATGCTCTTTTTTACATTATTTCTATTCAAATTTCAACGTATTCATGGGATACTGATTAATTTTGTTTTACAAGTGTGTAATTTAGTCAAGGAGGTTAAAATGAAATGGAGTAGGCATGACCGTGAACGCTCATGGGCGAAAGTGAAGCAAGAATAGGGGTGCTTGGGAAGGATTTTGTGCCGAGTAGGTGTACGGCCAAACCAGTCGCAAAACATCGCCTTGCCTGTTGTTTTAAACTTAGATTCGACGAACATCGAACGCGACCGCCGGACACGTAAGCCAGAGGAAGGTCTAAACTGTGCCGACTGCAATGGCGGAATTGGCTTCAAGAATCAAGTGATATGTCGCCTCCATTTCTTTTCTAACCTCCTTGAATTTAGTAATAACTGTTGCATGTTAGCATGGCCGTAATTAAAAACATAATTATTAAGTAATTGCTTTGAAAGTTAGTATGATTGACCTCATAACTAATGACTCCGTGGTTTATGAGTACAGCGTTCATCCAACATGAGTAAAATGATAGTTAGACAACGTAATGCAGGTGAAATCTCCTTACACACGCGTTCCTCAACAGTGTATTTAGTATTATAGATATTAACGTAATGATAGTGTATTTAACAATTAGCGCATGCCCGGTGATGTATCACACCCTGCCACACACACTTAAGGTGGATTTCAGGATATCACGTAAATGTAGAAGACTCTAATACCATAGTAATGCGGGAGCACCTTAGCCTCAGAATAGGATGTTCCAAGCCAATATTGGAAAGTAACACTGTGAGCTAGACTCCTGAGAATTGCATTAATTCTGAGATTAGTTTGAGTCTAGATAACAAAGGTTGGAGTTCTACTGTATTGTCAACGGAGGAAATTTATTTTAAGAACAACGACAAAAAATTGATAGAAAAAAGCGTGGTATGGATTTCAATCTGTTAGCAAACAATTTGCGGCAATAATGAAAAAAAGAAACATTTGAAAGAGAGGTTTCAAACTGAGTCGCCATTAGCGGTGAGTCACACATCAAAAGTAATACATTTCAGCTCCTTCTTGGGTTACATAAATATTAAATAATTTACTAATTTCTGTGGTGTTGTCAAAAGTACTTTTAATTCATTCAATCTACTGTTTCGTAGGAAAAACAGGTTCTGTCCTACACTCAAAAAAATTGAGCTCCAAAAAACAAAAATGGCAGACTCTCACGAATTGGCGTCCATGCAATATTTTTCAGGGGGCGCCAAGACATAGGCTGAAGGAGTGGGGGGTCCGAGGAGCCCTATTTCGGAAAGTGTAGTAAATTTGAGGTCTCAGTAGTACATTTGTGGAATATCTTAGGTGAATGACAATTTTCTAAATGTTTCACTAAAATATTAATTTAATCCTGAAATAACAGTAAATAAATTACGTTTTCCCTTCCTTTTTAAATTTTTCCCGGGATGGTAAGGGGGGCCGCGGCACCCCCCCCCCCCCCCCCGCCCCCCGACCCCGTGTACGGGCGCCCATGCTCTCACGTGACATCCAATTCTCTAGTCGATGAAAAAGAGAGATTATTACTTTTACACTACGGAGAACCACAGGTTACAAGGTTTCTCACGTCAAAAACAGCGGAAAACCTACTTTTCTTCAATTGCTTTCACACACCATTTACCCGAACATGGTCTATGCATTAAATCTAACTATGGCCTGAACTTCAGCGACCTCGTAAGACTCGTGGTTTTAACAATTCGAGCCTGGAATGCATGGCAAGGGAACCCTAGAAAAACAATAACCCTGACGAACGGTTTAAAGGAGATTACATGCCGTTTGCAAATGTACAGGGCAAATGAAAGTGGATCTAGAAGACGAAGCTCGGGAAACTCAAAATGCAGAAGATGAACGACATGGGAAGCGGGGAAGAACAGCGAGAAGGGAGAAGAGGATGCTTTGCTCTTAACTCTCATTTCATCCCCCTCTCATTCCACATACAATTCGAAGGAGTGTTGTAACCTACATGTAATTCACCCAACATTCCACTACACTCCACTTTAATTCGCTCATAATCCATCATCTTTTCCACTTTATTTCACAATACTATCAACTGGACGCGAGGACTATTTTGGTGCTATTTGTAACTATCATAGAAGTGGAAATCCTTCAAACCATGGTGATTGTACCACAAAAATTCTCCCGCCTCGTAAGATGGGCTGAAAGAAACCTTGAACGATGTATTTTTCACACAATTTATTAAAATACTAAACCCTACTGGTTTGGCTACCCCAACCACTTCTGCAGTACCCTCCCTCCCTCTTCGTGAATATATATACACTTTTCCTATAGCTGAAGAAGGGCCTACATGCCCGAAACGTACAGTAAGTCTTCTCTCTTTTTACTTTTCTTTACCCACCCCCTGTCAAGTGTTTTTATTTTTATTGTTGTGGCCTATTGGCGAAATTTTCGTTTTGTGTGTGTGTATATATATATATATATATATATATATATATATATATATATATATATGGGCTCGCCACTGTGAGAATGTCAGAGTACCCTTTAGAATGACACGAGAGGGTCGAAACAGGTAGTAGGGTTTAGTATTTAATAAATTGTGTGAAAAATCCATCGTTTAAGTTTTCTTTCAGTGTGTCACTTTTTCACGAAGCATCGCCTGACTCGATTCTGAAGAAGATGGGGGTCCAACGATTTGAGTCCCAATCGGTATTTTGGCGAATCAAAGTATAGCGGGATGTATTGCGAGGTGGTTCCAGGAGGAAAATGACTCAAATGTCATTTCATTCCGATTCTGGCCATTCACAGAAAAACCTGTCCACTATCTGATATGAACAGAAAAATGATACCTTTCCATACTACTTTTCTCACAAGACGAACTTGAAATTACATTATGTTAAATGGGAGATTGGGAGACACTCGGAGAAAAGTTGTATTTTTCCATATAATAGGAATGCCATTTTCATGCCATTCGAAAAAAAGTGTTTACGAAGGGAAACCTCCCAAGGAAACGAATAAAAATAAACTAAAGGAACCTCACCACCTTCTTCTTTTAATTATTAGCAAATTACTGTCGAAATTGAAGTCAAAATGCGATAATGCCATACAAATGGCGCTGCAGTCGGCTCCTATGGCTTATAAGAGTGCTTATTTAAAATATATTCGAGTAATAATCTGCATATTTTGTACCTTAACGTTGGGTTTCAATAGGTAACGCAGGTCATGACAGAAAGCAGAAATTTTTAATCCAAATAAACAAAAATGTAGAATTTAGTATTTGTTTTGACTCGCACAGTCGCGGTGGAACCTCCTTCAAACAAACTTACTTCAGATCATCGATTACTTAATAACGGAAAAAGAGATTCTTTAACCCGGAGGCTGGCTTGACTGATAAGGTTGGAGCTCGCCAAGTATCAAGTCCATGGTGAGTGGAATGCTGAGACGTAGTATTGACGGGTATTCAGATGGCTGTCTGATTAGAGCAGGGCTACATGTAGTAACTGACGGAATTGATCGAATCTCTTTAAACTTAGAATTCCTGCTAAATATTATTTTTATATCATTTTAAATAACGTATATTGCTTATTATTATTTTATATTTATCAAATTATTTATTTTTGCTATTCTTTCTTCATTGTATTCAGTTCGGTAAAGTTTGTTCTCCATTGTAACACCACAGAGTCTACATAATGTATGTATGGAATACATGTTCCATAGGACAATTAACGTCCTAGAGCAATAAATTTATATTATTGTGTAGGTATTCCTGATATTTTAATCAATCAGTTTCAAAACTTTTTGTACGCACGCACTGCGGACTCGACAGCTAAGTGAACACGCGGCGTGTTCCCAGGCCCATCCCTATGTCCCCCAAAGACATTAAATGAGAGATCGATGCCTCATTCACTCCTCATCCCCACAACCTGGAGACATTTGCTAATTTCCATCCATTTGGCCGCTCCCAGTCGACGCTGAAGAAAAAAACCAATCGGCCCGGTGACACCACAGCGAGACGTACAAAAAAAATATATACACGGCCGTGCGCTGGTATGCGTGTATGCATCGGATGTATATGTACGTATGTACGCATTCCGATTCATTGGACTGTCTCCGAAACGCGTCCATACCCCTCCTCAGAATAAATCAAAGCCTAGAAAGAGCAGTCATAGGGTCGCGAGAAACAGGGCACAGAAAGGAGAAGAGAGGTATTCGGAACCGATAGGCGTCAGTTAGGAAAAAAGGAAGGCATTTAGGGAGGGGCGGGATGTTTGAGGGGGGGGGGAGGGAGGGGGTTAAAATTTTCCTCCCCATTGTCCGGCATGAGGCGTGGCAACAATGGGTTTCGATTTCCCGGGAAGTTTGGTGGGGAAACGAAAGGAGAGCGCACGGGAGAAGGGGGTGGGGGGGATACAACAATGAAAAGAAGTTGGCGCCTGGACCATGAGAACGGATCTGCGAGAGGGATCTTCGGAATGGCAAAAGGGAAGGAAGGATGTATATGTGGAGCGGTCGGAGTATTTCAATGTCAACCTCACACCCTGTGACTCCGATACTCCCCATACCCCCTCGTCACTTCCGAACCCTTACATCCCCACCTCTTTCCTTACCCCTAACCCTTAGATTCACCCCCCCCCCACCAGAGACCCTGCAGAGTGTGTGTAAGGGAACGACGTTTCGGGGTTTGGGTCAGGTCACGGGATCAAGTTGGCACAAACCTCGCCAAGAAGTTGCGAGGCCGGCTACCTGATCTCTGTCCGGTCATACTCCACCTCCCTCCATTCTCTTCATACTCCCTCTTCATATCCGCGCCCAGTCCTCCACCATTCACCCTCCGAACCCGACTTTGATTATGCGATATTCATCTGTCTGAACCGCGCTGGCAAAAGGGCTTGCCATCGGGAGGGTTTGGGGGTTGTTTTTTTTGGAGGGAGGGAGAGGGTAAGGAAAGGAGTAGGAAGCAGTTGGGTGGGGATGGGGTACAGGGTACAACATGGGAGGAGGAGGAGGTAGGTCGTAATAACCGTGAGATTAATGGCAAACCCGAGTCACCCGGCCGCATGTCCCAATGCCGACATTCGAGCGAGAATGGTCGGTGATTTGTAATTATTGCACATAAGTGCAGAGGATTATGCGGTTTTGATTACCGCGCTTGGGAATTTGGGTGTAAGTGTTGCGATAAAAGATGGAACATACATTTAGCGGGATTATATGTCTTTGCTTTACAGATCGACAGATAGACAGTAATTGCCCTTTTCGCTTGAGTGCCCTGTGGTGACTCGTTGGCATTTGAAGTGGTTAAAAAAACGAATTTTAGACAACCGATCAACTGTCGAAGATTACGAAGAAGCATAATATGTTAAGTGCGTCTCTTTAATCCACCATTTTAGGCCCACTCCTCACCGCAAATTATAGAGATTCCAGTTGATAACTGATGGGCAATTGTAGTCAAGGAATTGGTCCCTTAGCTACAAGACCTAAATCTCATACCCTACTTCGGTGTATAAAGAAAAACTTTACTTTAATAAATCATAAGCATATTCGCTTAAGAATCCACAACAGAGCTTTGAGCTTCTCTCTCTCTCTTTATATGAATACTTCAACTGCTACGAGAACCTTGAGCTTCTATAGAGTAAATTTCATAGAAATAGATTAGGAATGATATCGCAATTTATTAAAAGGTAATGAATTTCTCCACAATTAGAACATTTGGAGGATACTTAAAGTTAGGACTGCATAAAACAAAACTCATGGAACAAATCACGTACCTGAAGAGTACTTTGAATGAGAATGGAACTAGTGATAGAGACATGAGGCAGAGATTAAAGATGCATGCAGAAAGAGAAGGGGATTGAGGAAGGTAATTCTGAGCAGAGGTTCGAAGAAAATGTTTACTAAGTCTACACCATGGAGCGAAGCGTTATAAGTTCAGAAAACTGGCCATATAGGTTAGAACATGAGCGTAAACTGGATGAATGTGGGGTGGGGGGATAGGAATGAAGAGGGTAGGCTGCGTAGTATGGAGAACACAAGTGATAGATACGTGCCAGAATAAGGAGGAGGAAAGGAGATTGGCGGTAGAGTTACGGAGGAGAACGCAAAGTGTATTGAGCAAGTTTTGATAGGGTTGTTCGAATGTTGAAGGGTATGTTGGAGGGGAGTACGCGCGAAAGATAAAGAAAGAGAATACGAATTTGGGACGACATGCGTGGAGGTAGAAGATAAAAAGAGCCTACAAGATACTAATGCAAGGCAAAAGGATAGCTTTGTCAGGAAATTATAGACATTTCCCCTAATTAGATAACTTGAAATCATGCAAATTTAGGAAATCACAAAGTACCTTTCAGTACTATACCAAGTGACGATGAATCTAGAGCGAGTGAATAATAAAATTTGAAACCACACCAATCATTTGTAGCATTAGCCTTTAAATTTCATAGTAAAGGTTGGCATGAAAAGTTCTCCATTTCCATAATGGGAGAGCATTTGATTGCATCGCTAATCGTTACCTTTTTACAAATCAATTTTTACTTTCAAAATACGCTTGATATTTCACATACAACAATGAGCACGTAAACTTTCTCACATCATAGCTTCCCACAAATTCATCTCATAAATACTTAACGGAGAAAATGTTATGAAAAGTCACAAAATATGCTGATGACTGCCCCGATTTAAGATAAATTATTGCGGTGACGACCCCTCACGGGGTGTTAAGGAATATATTTATGCCCGCTGTTAGTTTGAAAATCTCATCCATCAATCGTCGAATAAACTAAATTTTCAGGCGCACCTAGGCCAATTTCAGGGACTTATTGAGGGGCAACGGAGGCATTAAAACCAGCTTGCCACATAACCCTTTTCCTCCCTACGTCCCCAAAACAGACCCTGAATCCCACATATCATGCACACAGGCCACAAAACTTCAAACCCATTCGAGGGAGAGTGAGTGATGCGCATGAGTTCCGATTTAATAACCGCATTTGCAGCGCCGAGGTCATTGTGATTTTCGCACCAACCCTCCCATTTGGGAAGGCCACTCCAGAGAGAGTGAATAAATCGATCCATATTTATTAAAAAGGGCAGAGGTGGAGGAAAGGGTCGCGCGATTAGGAGGGGAGCCCTGGATCCCCCGTCCCCTCTTCTAATCCTCCCCCCACCCCCCTATAGCCTTGCCGCTAGTTCCCTTCCCGCATTGGGGCAGGCCAACTGACACCCTGAGGACATCTCCACGAATCCAAAGCCCGCATCGCACGGGACAGTTTTATTCCATGCCTTATTCTTTGCTTGAATCCCCAGAATTTTGGCAACTTGGTCCGTGCTTTGTACCACTCTTAGTGTGAACTGTTAGCGAAAATTTCAATTTTTGTTCTGCCTCCCCATTCCTTTTTCTAATTCCCTCCTCTTCTTTCAGGCATGGTGTCCGGAAACCCCTAGGCACACACCCCAACGGCAGCTCGCCGGGTAGTATCACAGCCAACACAACGAGTTGCCAACAACGACATTTGCAGTAATAATGTTTTGCGAATCCCCAATATTCTTAGCAAGTTCCATCCCGGTGAGTCGACCCTTAAGTAGAGTTGAACTGTGAAATAAAATGACTTTCTTAAAGAGAAAACATTACTCGGTATTAAGTTTTCGAGTGTAAGCCAAACATTATGGATACCAACACAAATACAGCGAAGGAAAAATACGCGATATGCTTGGATGTTCAATAGTTGGTTTGCTATGAAATGAACTCCTCTCGCGAAAAAGACATTAACAAGAATATAACGCTTCGCCTTCAAAAAATGTTGGCTTATCAGATTATCTACTACTATCTTTAAATCCGAATAAACTCCTTTTCTAGCCCATAGATCATTCTTATGGTTAGGTCACCATGAACATTTTACTTTTAATTTTTCAGAATATAATTTCATTTCCCTATTGTATGTACCACTTCCCAACATTTTGCGCCAAAAGACCTTGCGGACTGGAATACAATGGATGTGCGCAAAAGTCATAAAATTAAATTACATGCAGATCAACTCGGCCTCTCTGTGGTGTCAGTATCTAGTAGAGTCAAAGGTATAACCATGGGTATAACCTTTAACTACGTGATACACTTCCAAGCCACCTCAATGGTGTGAGGCAGGCGGAGATTCCACACCTGGCATACACCAACCACGAATCATATAATTACTTCCTATTTTTACTAAATATATTGTTAAGTAACGTATGTTAAATATATTCCATCGAGTGGAAGGAGATTTCACGTACAATACGGCTTCTAACTCCCATTCTACTATGCGCAACTGCACTCATGCATTACGAGGATCATTAGTAAAGGTTCGGTAGTGGTGACATGCAAAATGCGCAAACTTGCAGCAAAATTATACACACATATTACTAATAATAAAATTAGCAATTCATGAATAAAATAAAAACTATAATAAAAAATCATTAAAAAACAATCTACCGATCGTTATGATTAGTATCAATGGAGACTAAAGAAGTCTCCAACCTTAACGGCCCCTAATTGTGCGTGGAAAAAATGAAACTCCGTCCTGCAATCTCTTAAGAACTGCGTCAGACATAACTCCCCCATCCTGATCCTCTTGCGCCCAGAAATATACGTATTTCAACTATTACAGACAAGGGCTACTCCAAGTAGACGCTATGCGACGGCTTTCCGATTCCCCCTCTCGACGCCAGAGCCAACTGCTTTAAGTTGGCCACCTTAGTAACTACGTGTTTGCCACGCTACGAGCGTCCCCACAGCAAATTTGGCACACGCGCGCACGAACGCCAATCGACGCGGAGGTGGTGGAAACGGGTGGTGGTGACGCCCGGTTGAGACAACTATCATTCCCACCACCATGTTACATTCCTACACGCATTCACACCACACTCAGTGCTATCAATCAGGGATTTCAGCGAAAAAGTGAAGATCAAAAAGATAATTTCAAACGAAATTAGAATTCCCGCATCTCTGTGACGTTTTGAAACGTTCTAAAATGGTTGTTAATGCATATGACACTCCTATTTGCTTATTCATTTAAATAAGATTGAACCATTCTCCATTTTGAATACCATATTCGATTATCGTGCTTCAGCTTTTCCGGTTTCCGCTCGCGACACTAGCGCTGACCACTATCAAGGGGTCCGATTCTGATGTTCCACTAGTGGAAGACTGATGGAAAGTTCCACCATTCGTTCATTGAACACCTCTTGTTCCGTTCAATGAACGGCTCAATGACCCCCTCTGGAGAGCCGTTGGCTCAGTTTTGTGAGTCGCTTTCCCATGCATCGCTACGTGTTCGTCTTTGTTTTTTTGAGGTATTGGCGCCAAAAATGGAAGAAGAGATTGGTGAGTCTTAAGGTTTAGTTAATATTATTTAGATTTTTCAACGTTTGGAACGGAGATAGGCATCTGAGAACTCCGCAATACTCTTTTAAATTAGTTTTCAGAAGGATTAATATTTGTTTTCATAATTTCATTAGATAATTGATGTTCATTCTTGTTATTTCTAACATCATCGGGCATTCTGAATTCAATGGTGTTGTATCAATCGGTCGTAGCGTGTGTTGTTAATAAACCAAATGTTCCGATGAGGCGAAAGGATCTGCACTATCCCTCATGAGCCTCAAGTTGTTCCTCCTAATTATTCTCTCCCGGAGTCTCTCTTCCTCTCTCTCCCTTCTACGCCTCCGCAAGATTCCAATCTCCACTTCCCAGTCCATCTAAATGTATAAGAGGGACACCAAATGAAATTAATCCGTATCAACATTTTGCCCTTTCATTTCAAGCGAAGAATCTTAATAGCGTGTGCCAAAACAGCATAAAAAAACCAAACATGACAAAGCATCACCACTTAACAATCATGGTTTAGAGGAAAAGGCTTTTCGTGAATACGTTAAATATGTGGTAAACAAAGTATAAAGACAAGTAAAAATACTATCAAGGGAAATTGCAAATTCTTGCTAATGTGTGTAATTCAGAACGTCACAAACTTATGCCGATGTCCAACTTACCTCGAAAACGCGAAGAAAACAATGTTTACTTTCCGAACGCTTACTTCCGTCGGAGGGTTTCCACCACGACACTAGCGTTGTTCCACCAAGTGCATGACGGGTGGAAGGGAAGCTTGACTTTCCACCAGTCATTGAACGACGAACGATGTAGTGAACGATTCTCTGGTGGAAGGTGGAAAGTGTGACGTAGTCATGACGTTTTGTTGGAACAATTGAACATCGGGAAAGCATCAGAATCAGGCCCCAGGGGGCAGCGTTACGTCTTCTGCCGACGTTAGTTCACGCGGCGCCTGCAAAAGTACCCATGACGCTTGGTATCTACTACGCAAGTTATTTGTGAGAATGATGTGGTTGAAGCGATTTTTTGTCGGCGTATGGATTTGCGTGAATCATTTCATTTGTGCTCTTATTAACGATATTTTTATATAAAAGTACTTTTGCTTTTTTTATATAAACATTTTGCTTTTTACCGATTTGGTTTCTTTGGCAATTCAATACTATTTTAACACGTAGCTTTTCGGCACATGAGATACATTTCGTAATAATTCGATTACATTTGTAAAGAGTTTCTTCTAAACGCGAAAAAATACATTTAATGTCGTTATAATGGTTGCTATCAAATATGAATGTCACGCCGAATCAAAGATTTGAAAAAACATATTTCAATATAATTTTCGCCTAAATTTCGAATTCATTCATTCAAGTATTCTACCAGCTGATTGGTAGGTTCTTGGACAGTCCCCATTTTGTATCCCAACCTAATAGAAACTGTCTCGCTTTCCCTCCTAAGGATGGCCCGTTATTACGAATACCATGCAGAAAATTATCAGTAGCTTCACTCATAATATGATTTTACCAAGGTAAAAATATAAAATACAATTTTTGTATCTTTTCCATTACTGCTTGCGTGGTGAGTTCCACCGTAAAAAAACAGATTAAGAAGGTTCGGTGGTTTCACTCAACTTATAATAATTCAATAAAACTTCCTGAAAGCATTAATAATGCTGTACTAAAGCTACCTGCAAATTTTCATAATCATTTGTCGAAGGTTTATTAAGATATTTGATCGAAAATTGGTCATGTAATTACACGGGTTCTTATGCATTTTCTTCTGCATCCTGCAAGTTATGCATCCACGTACTATTACCTTACTCGTGGTACCAATTTCACATCGTCTGCAACGCGCGCGAGGGATATCTTCAAGCGCTAGGAGTAAAAATCTGTTTTACATTTTTCCATCGATGATTTAAATTATTATCATTGAATAATTAGAAAAGGTTCCTTCCGATGAATAAAGAATTGCGTTCCCATAACAACCCGTGTATTTTCATGCCCACTTCTCGTTCAAATATCACAAGAAATCAGCGGCGAATAATTCGGAAATACATCAGGTAGCTTTAGAACAACATAAATACTGTTTTCCAGAGAATTTCATCGAATTCTCTTAAGTTGAGCGAAACCTCGGAACCTCCTTCAATGAAATATGGTCCTATTATTTTTCGACTTATAAGATTAATTATTAAAATGTTCACTCAATGACCCACGATTACCGCTCCAGCCGTCATAAGGTGATTGCTTGGAATAGCCTTCGTCTTGGACAGTTGAAACACGTTCACTTGTAGGCGCAAGAGAGCGTCAGTCCCAACACAAAAGTATCGTCAAACGGGTCTGTCGTGCACCTTCTGATTGTAAGTGGAATGCAATTTGTACCGAGCTGCCATACGAACGGGTTGCAATTAAGGAACCCCGAATTAAGGAATTAAGGAATTAAGTTGGAAAAGAATGTCGTTTGTAACGCCAGCCTGATTGGAGCGCTTATAACGGCATATGGTTCAACTCTTAGAGTATATAGTTCAACAGAGGTGGCGTGACGAATTTCAGGTGAAGCCACGGTGAAAGTTGTCCGCCATATTGAGTGACCGTAAGAACACTGATTTCCGTAAGAGATCGTGAGACGGGAAGACTATTCTGAAGACGAGTTCTCTACTCTTAGGGGTTCCATTGTCCTTTCCTTCTGTTGTTTTATATTTAGCAATAAAATTATCCCTCCCTCAAATACTGGCAGGTATAATTATTAACTCAAATGACAGTTGTGAATGATGCCAGCAGCAGGCATACAAGAACTACGGTTATTGTTTGGGGAATGAACTCGATACTAATTATTTGTTTTTCATCAGCATTGTCAATGAAACATTAGGGTCTAATGTTTTCACAAATTAGCTACTCCTGTAAATCACTGAGAACTCAGAAATGAGACACATTCGAGACTATTCAAGCCACCAACAATTTTGCTCTTAATTGTGAGGTCTTAAAGGGGTCTTTAATGGTGAATAATTTTGAACTGGTGAACTAGTCTTTAATGGTGAACTAGTCTTTAATGGTGAATAATTTTGAATTTCAATAATAGTTCAGTTTCAATTTGAGTAATCCACAGAGTTCCACGATCCATTTACATCCAGGTTCTCTCATTAAGAAGCCAATAAAATAATTAATTGCCTTTGCTAATGTTAATATAGATGAGGCTATTAAATTAAATATCTACATAGATTTGAATTATAAATTTGACCTGCTTTGTAACAGGTATTCGAAGTGGGTTTCTATCTCATATGTAAATCAATGTAGAACAGTTAATATTAAATAAATTATAGATACATTTTATGGTGGGAAATATTGCAAAATTAAATTTCAATATAGATTACCATGATATTAATGATTCATCAAGTCATTGCAACTCATGCTTCCCATTTCCATTTTACTGAATAAATACCACAAAGATAAGTTACTATACCTACTTAAGAATGTGTGTGGCCATTAACAAAGTTCTGGTTGCTTTAAAAATAATACTATAAATAAATGATACCCATATAAAGTAGTTAAGGTAGCGGAGCAAATCGGACATTGCACAACAATCATTCATCAAGGCCGTTTTACACGATGAAAGATTTTGCACAAACGTATGTACGTGAGATTGTACGTTTGCCTCAACGAAATTAGAACAGGTTCTATTTCCCGTGCAGGCATTGAGACATTCGCACAAGCGTTCATACAATTTGCCACTTTACACGATACATTTTGCCTCATGCAAGAGTTCACGGAAGAGTTTGTACAAACAAATGTACCGTGTAAAACGGCCTTCAGACTTTGAAAGCAAACTTTTAGCATACTTCCATGCACTCTGGGAGCTGATTGATAATAAAGGGATACTTTGTGACTTCCAAAATATTATAAAGGCACGACAAGTTTCGAATATTCAGCCATTTTCAATGTCCTTTTACCAAGCCAAAAGTCCATTGTATACTGAACCTTTGATTTCAAATACCCTCTCTCAAATAAGAGCTCTTCAACGACAAACGGAATAGTCATTGGAATGGGAATTCTATGCGCATAACGAGGCGTCAGTGACCCTATTATGATTTATAAATCATCACTCATTATCGTTTATTGCTTTTGTTTAGGTACTTTTTAGCTTTCCAAAACGACGAAAGTCTAAGGTAAGTCTGCCTCTTTTGCCAATTAATAGGTAGAGCTAACTAATAAGCCGTACTTTACGAATTTTCCCCTAACGGCCAGTAAATTTTATATTCAAAACCATTTGCATTAATTATTATTTTACATATATTTCCTTAACTCTTCAGGTGTCTCATTATTTTTTATTTGGGAGACACTAAACACATACCATCAAGAGCAGACGACATGCTTTTCATTACTCCTACCTGCCGGTTTCTTCATAAGATCCACTGGATGAGTTGACAATATATTCTGTATTATCTGCCTAACCGATACTATCCCTAGTTCTCATAATTCAACATTTTATAAACAAAAAAGGTGTAAATATCTAAGTTAACGCCTATTCCGCTAATAGTATATCACGGTCACTCAATATGGCGGACGGTTACGCCCACCCAGCTTCACCTTCGCTTACGGCCGAGTATAGGCAGCGCCACCTCTGGTACCTTAATAACTCTATGGTTCAACTATGCTAAGCATACGCGATCTACACTTTGGAATTCAAATCACAAACCACCCTTGAATGGACCGTTCCCATTGGGACGCAGAGAAAAATCGCACCGGTTCTAACGCGGAAAAAAATACAGGGTCTCCTTTGGATGAAACGCACAGTGCCAGATCCCAATGTTGTAAACTTAAAACGCAACGAATGGGGAAGCGCAGGAGAAAATCATCCAGTAAATATACGAAGCCGGCTCAACCATAGATCTTGAATCTATGGGCTCAACAAGCAAGCCCCGTTCGATATACGCGTTCGCCCCATTTCATTATATCGCACGGTCATTTGACAAAAGTTCTCGCACTCTCTGGTCGACGTTGCCCTCCTCCTTACCCTCCACTCAAAGCATCTTCCCTCCACCAGTGAGTTGCAGCTATCCCTAATGAGATCAGCAAATGAAGCGTGGCCCTCGGATTCCATTCAAGGTGAGATAAGTGCAGTGTGGTGTGAACACATTTGTGCTTTGGAGGGGAAAAAATGCACGATCGATCACATCAGCCCAGAAAATGACGTTCAGGGGGCGTCGTGGTTCAAAAAAATGACGTGTTCCGGAATGAGACACGAAAGCTTTTCATATTTTTTTAAGTCGGCAGATATTCGAGAAGACTATGAGACACCATCCTTAAAAAATGTCAGGAAATATTTCCCGCCAGGTAAGCGAAACGACGCTACGCCAAAATTCAAGTTGACATCAAACCTTTAAAGAATTCAATGAATTACGAAAGAACTAAGCTGGACACACGTACCAACGAATTCATACATTAGACTGACAGAGTGAACCTAGATAGAAATATCTAGGCTCATTCCATCAGCCTTATCCAAAATGAATAGTGTAAAATTAATGGTTACATGACATACGGTTTTCATGTGTGAGATAAATCATAAGACAACAGAAACATCGTATTACTATTTTTGACCGTTAGAACCTACCAATCAGCTGGTAGAATACTTGAATGAATGAATTGAATACATAATTTATGATTCTTCACTAGGGGATCGAAATATTCTATCAGAACTGTATCAATCCAATGCCAAATATGTCAGTTGACTCCTTCAAGAGAGATTACAATGATTCTGCCACTGGTCAATGGGAATCTGACTGTTCAATTAATGAAACATATCGAGGAAGCAGGGAAATGTATCGAAGATTTGAAGGAATGGCATTAAGTTTCAAATACTGGATTACTATGTTTAGGTCACATGAAAGACTGCAATTGGGTAAAGGAATACACCTACTTTAAGGGGGGTCCACACTTAAAAGTTGTCTCCCACGGGAGTGACGAGTATTGCGATTTCTCGACGTCTATCGCGAATTGCCGGGCAATGTTCCGCTAACACGTTACTTCCGTCTTTTCCGCAGGAATATAGAAACGATAGACGCAGTTTAGAAAAATTCCGCGTTTCAGCAATCAATGTATAATCCGCACACCTTGAGAATGCATTGCAGCTTCCGTCTTCAGGCCTAAAGATGGAAGCTTGAGTTATTCCTAAACGTCGTCAAGGAAACTCTGACTAAACTCACGAAACTTGTTGATACTTGTCATCTCAGCAGAGGTGCGACATAGTCTGAATTCCGAGCGTATTTAAATTTATTTTCAATAAATATATAGTTTATTAATTTTAGAACGAAGGCTACCGCGTGGTTTACAGTCTTAACTTCTTAATTTTTCGGAAGTCGTTCTTCATGTTTCGGGTGGCAACAACTGTTGTTGCCTTGTAACACACGTCGCAGGAGAACACCCAAAAAATAAAAGAATTTCGAATATTTTTTTAAAATTCTAACATTTTCATTCTTGCTATGTGCTTCAAATACTGTATAATCAGCAATCATTGTATTAGAGACCTAAAGTGTCATTCATTTATACTGAACCGGAATAACCTCCGGTGAGATGTAACAACAGGAATATGCTATGCCCCCACAAGGGCGATTGCCAAGTTGCGTCATGTGTCTAAAATTGTTTTGTGTTCAATGAGCAGGGGCCTTTACCAGATGTATCGCCCGAAGAAATTCACTTCGATTGTCCATCCTCTTTTGACTCGAGGTTACGGAAAATCTGCCGTGCCCTAAATCAACGGGAAGGCACTGGAGATACGTAAGCAAATAGAGGGTGGCGAGTAAGCAAACATAGGTATCGAGGATTTGGAGAGCCGCTCGCATTACGCTCGCGATCTAAACAGAGGCGCATTACCCGCTGGGCGCGTGGTTTTGTGTGTGGGGATGCAGATGACAAAAGGACGGAGCGGGGATGGATTTGAATCGAAGTGTAGAACTCAGGAGGAGGAGGAGGTGGTGGCGTTCTGAGTGGTTTGTGTCGTCACCGAGAGCGGCAGTGGCATCAGCGGCCCTGAGTGAATGGAATGGCGGGCCGGAATTAAGTGAGTGGGGACAGAGACAAGTGGTGCGGGGCCCGAGGACCGTTGAGGATGCGATTATACGCGTTGCATCGCGAAAGCGAGAACTCTCCCGCGAGCAGGGACACATAACACGCACGTATAAAAAAGTCTCAATCTGGACTCACACAAGGGTCCCCTCCCGAGCCTCCCACCGTACCCTCAAACCCACCCCCCCCACGCATTCGACCCTCATCCCCAATCCCCTAATTCACTCCCCTCCCCCTCCCTCAGCCTACCCTCCCTCAACGTCCCTTCGAGTACCCTCGGGGCAAAAAAACATTGTGTTCATTCCACACGAAAGACCAATTTCGGCGACAATGGTGGGGAATGGTTCGACCCTTTCTAGTGGAAGGGGTGCGGTACCCTTCAAAAAGGGTTAGCGACCATTTTTTTTCGCGTGTTTGTCGCAAGAGAGTGAGAGAGAGGACCCACAGGGATAAGGGATGCAGCGAGGACGGGATGGGCAAGAAGATTGCGAGAGAGATGAGTCTGAGGGGAAAGATTGGAGAGAGAAAGGGCCACACAGGACGGCATTCTCTCGTCCCAAATCCTTACGATTGTGAAAGCGGGCAGATGAGTAAAGAATAGAAACGGTCTCCTCCCCCCCCCCCACGATCCCCCGGTGAAGAAGGGCTTTGGGATCTAAGAGGATGGCCGAAAGAAAAAGAGTGCCTGCCTTCTCCAGAAGGACGATCCTTGGAGATCCCATAGCACGCCGAGGGAGGATCTTTGCATGCATATTTGTCCTCCCCTCCTTATGACATCACCAACTGCCATCAAAGGGTTGGGTAACTTGAAGTCATGCCAGGGTTAAAAAAACACTCACTACTGGTGCTGACCATTTGAAAAAACCATACCTGGGCTCGCCGTTAAATGTTAAGTACACACACACTTCTAACTTAACCCTAGGTCCCCTAACATCCTCCTCCAAAGGGCACATCGGCTGTACACTTTACGATCGCTCAACAGAATGGAAATCTTGAATTACGTTCGATCGTACAATACTCTCAACAACTCGAGTGCTGGTTGAACGATTGACACGAGCGGTGAGTACTTAAACTTGGGTTTTGACCAAAGGATTACTCCACTCCATAAAAATGACCCTCACACATTATTGAGTCATTAAATTTTTATGCAAAGTACAAACAAATTCCTTTTATTGCCATCAATAGAATACACCAAGTATATTTCATACCAAGTATGATCCAGGAAACCCCCAAAAAAATATGAAAAAAATGAACGATCCTCTATTTAATGTTTCCATAAAATTATTTCTCAATTATCTTTTCAAACTGGTTATGAGGTGTTGATAATATTGTACGTACGTGTTGTGTGCGCGTAAAAGTAACGAGGTTTGTGCGATCATTAAATTTAAACGGCCCGCAATGTTTCCCGATTGAAGAAGTGACCTTAATGTAGAAAGACTAACATTTGCCACAATCCGAGCTGATGTATAATCGCGGGAGATTAGCATATATTTAAATACCCGGTTGCGTAATTAACATAAATTCCACTTATGGCTGCTGTCCCCAATGCTAGAAGTGTTGAGGTTCAATGTGATCCAGTATAATCGAAAGTCTTCAATTTTTTCAGGCCAACCCCCAATTCAATGCAAAAAGACAAGGAAATGCCTCTTAGCTACAAATTATCAGCTCAATGCTTCCACAAGTGGCCGTGACCCAAGTATTTTTATAATTGGCAAGGGTGCCCCTGTATGGTAGGCAACATAAACTATGTCTGTTTTTCTTCCGCACCCTCCAAGGATTCCTGTGTGGGTTGGGATTAAGTGGAGAAATTGCTTTGGTATTTCGTGTTTGTTATTTGCCTCTGCGACATGAATCGTCGCTCAGGTAGCCAAGTAAATGTATGAAGAATCCGTTAATATGAGCATAGGCAAGTCCAGCATTAGACAAAGGGGCAGTGCTGAGAGATTATCTCTCGCATCCAACTTCAATTAATTTTTTGGAAACTGTTGGGTAGTACGCTATAAGAAACAGGATATAGTAGCAAAGACATTAGGAGGAGAATAGCGCTAGCAAAGTAAGCGTTCAATAATAGAAGGGAGCTGATGACGGGAACCTTAAGTAAGAATGTAAAAAAGAGGCTGGTTAAGAGCTTGATATGGAGTGTGGCGTTGTATGGGGCAGAAACGTGGACCTTGAGAAAGGAAGACGAAAATAGGCTGAAGGCTTTCGAGATGTGGGTGTGGAGGAGGATGGAGAAAGGAAGACAAACGAGGAAGTGCTTGACATGGTGGGCGAGGAGAGGAAACTTGTGGATGAGATTAAAGGGGAAGACAGGGTAGGTGGTTGGAAGGGGTAATGAGGGGCGATGGTTTGCTGAAGGCCGTGATAGAGGGTAGGATGTTGGGTAAGCGGGGAAGGGGAAGGAAGAGAATCGGTTTTATGGACGGGATGAAGAAAGGTAGGACTTATGCTGAAATTAAGAAAGAAATACTAGAGGTAGAAAGGGCACGGCACGAGTAAGAGTTCGTTGGATATTCTGTGGATATTCGTTCTTTTGACTTTCATCACAACCTACCTCTAACCGGTAGATTACTATAATGGTCCTCTCCTTATGTCCTGGTTGTCTATTATCGAGATGGTAAATCAATAGAAGAGAGCAGGGAGTGAGAGAAGAGTCCCCTTGCCGCATTGAAGCTAAGGACCTGTCGAGAATGATGGTATTCTTAGACTCGCCAGTGTCGATAAAAGACCCAGGTGAGAAAATTAACGCTTGCTGACATGCGATAAAAATGACAGAATAGGTAAGTTTTATAACTAATTACTAAAATCCAAGCCGCCACTAGGGAGTGTAGCAGGGCGAATTTTCAACTGCACACACTACACTATTTCCCACAAATGCTATAGAAACTACGTATATCGATGCATTAGCAAAAAAAACATGCGAATATGCGGCGGCGGGGGTAATTTTCACCAGTATGCTCCAAATGTAATAAATGTCTGGGAACGGGTAATCGGGATAATGTAATGGCTTGAGTAGGTACTGGATTCCCATCCCGATGGTCCAGGCGCGAATTTTGGCGGTGACGGAAACTTTTCAGAGAAATCGCGATCTCCACTTGGGTGCCAGGTGTAGTACAGCGCTCATTCCTTCAGATGGCACCAGCCTACCTACCAGTCGTTAATGGCGCAAATTGACCTCAGTTGTTGGTCACCTCGCTCCCAAGTAACCAACCAACCAATGTTCGAAAAACGCTTCTGGATGGCCTCGCGTGCCACGAAGATGGAAAATTATGAATTCAACGCACGAGGGTGCATCCGAGGGTCGTGCCCTGAGGCTTCTCCCTCTTTCTTTTTTATTTTTGAGAAAACAATTACGAGTGAGTTAGATGGCGATAGGAGCGCCACGTGCCGCGAATCGTCTTCTTATAAAGTGGGCTCGCCCACGCGGAACACGCGCGCGCCAGAAAAGAAGACGCGTGTCACCACGCTAAGGCAAGGCGAGGCAGACACGCATCACGCTGACTTACAGCCTGCATCTTCCCGACTAGCGACGCGCGACCCCTTTGGCATTCCAACAGTTACAGTTCTATCTCATTTGCATCATAAGGGCGGCTGGCTGTTATCAGGAGGGGACCATCTCCCCCGAAAACCGCCAGAAGATAGTTTGCCCCCCACTCCATTTGCCCTTCCCTAGTCCCTACGAGTTATTGTCGGCAACTGGCGTCGCGGGGGAGGGCTGACGGGTCACAGGGCGGGGTTGCCACATCGCTAATGTACAACAAATTCTCCTTCACTCGGGGTTCTCAAAATGTTCATCAATCATCCTTCTGCCTGAATACGCGTTCCATCAGGTTGCCGTCCCATGCGGTTCGGGCATTATAGAGGCTCATGAGTGGGAAAATGAGCAGGTCATTTGAGAGAATTTTTTAGATCCAGGGGACTAAACGAAAGTGACATGATGATTCCAAGTAAGAAGAAAAACATCAGCTCGCAGGTTCCACAACTACGTTCATTTGATCGCGACCGGTTACGATGCTAAGTATCATCTTCTGATAAAGCTACATTCCATTTTAAAAAAGTTTAATAAAAACAAGTCTTTACGGAAAGGCTGAATGGTGATGAAGCACATGTCTAAAAAATTAGCCATAACAGTTCACTGTGTATCGAAATCGGTCGCGAATAAATAAATATAATTGCGCTTAAAACTTTCTTCTTCTTTTGAATAATTATGAATGCATGTTACTCAAACCACAGCATATACTGGAAGTGACATACTTGGAATTGAAAAGAGTTCTACTGCTATAGTTTGAATGTAGGATTTTAATTAAATCACCGAAGGAGGGGTAAACGTTTTCCACTCTATTACGAGGGTCACGGATTCTAGTTCCACCTAGGTGTTTTTATTTATCAACCAAATAGGACGATCCTCGGTTAAAACATAAGAAGAAAGATGAGTGGTATTCGCTCTAGATAGGCTACATCTCGAGTACGCCGCGAACTTTTAGGGCTCTCCACTGAAATCTTTAATACGCGACACAAAAAAAATACAATGGAAAGCTGTACGCTTCGTCAAAAACTGTTAGGGACGAAAAGAGTGTGTAGCACAGCCGATGTAATGGGTAGTTTGGGAGCCGCTAAAGACCCGGAGGCTAAGGTTTTGATTGCTTGAAAAATTCTCCTAAGACTGAAACTATGTTTGATGTAATTTTGACCTCAAGCTATATATCTAGAGCTATCAGAGAGAATAAAATAAGAGAGATACACCGCCGAATCGATAGAGAAGAGAAATAGAGATGAGGTTCCTGATGAGAGTACGAGGGTGTGAGAGACGAGATGGCTACTTCAAAGCTTGGAGTTCGATGAAATAACAACAACAGCTCATCGTTAGAAGACAACCTGCTAAGACAATGTTCTACGAATGCCCTGGAACAGAATACTGAGGAGTCTCATGGAATATGTCCCACGAAGGAAAAGGAGTTTGGGTCGGCCGAGGCTAACATGAGGAAGCGGAACAGGCAGAAATGCTTAAGGTAGGTAGTTTGAGCGAGACATCACTTCACCATACATTTCGAATTCGATGACTTTGACCTCATTTTAAAGAAAAAACTCTCATCTTTCCAATGATATCAAAATATTAACCCCTTGCCGAACTACTTTCGAGCAATTTGCCTCATAATATGAGCTGTTTTACATGGGATAGATTACGGCTGTGCGCTCCAGAGGGAGAACATTGAAAATAATAGGAATTTTTAACCTCTTAGATGTCGTCAAAAATCTAGCTGTGTGTAGTTAGTATGTTTTCTCAACTATTTATAAAAACTAATCAATTACTAACCACAGTAATTTTATTGGAATCGCAATAAGCATCTTGTTGTGAAGGCGTTTCCACCGTACCGCATGAAAAAATTATTCAAGTTAGTGACTTATGTAGATATATTTATTTTATGACTAAGAATATTTGTCACATATTTCTATATTTTTGCGCCATTACTATCACAATATTTACTTCATTTATCTTGCTGAAATTAAAAAATAAAATTCAAATATGGTCTCCATTATGACTAGGGAAATATCTCGTCAAACTACCTTAAATCTGGCAAGACAGACGACGGCTATTGTTGGGTAAAAACATTCATTTTTACTACCAACCAGAAGTGACTATAACAAACAGAGAACAAGACACTAATACACTCCGTTATCATATAGTTTACTTTCGTCCTTTCCCTCGTCGAACCCCTTTTCCCGATCCTCTCCCTTTTCTTTGGCTGGTGTACTAAGTCTCGAATATTTCGAAGTCTTGGAAAGTAAGTTTAGTCTCAAATTCGCCAAATTTCACACGGAAATAACTTCGGCCTTTTTTTCTCTCCTTTTTCTAGCGTGTTAGTAATCAATGTCCTATTTTTCGTTGGAGACGTAAATAAGCTTGAGTTTTTACTCAATCCTAAGCAGCACTCAAATAATTCCTCTAATTCTAACTTATTTCCTTTTTCCTTATATTTCTTTATCCCTAAGATACTTATGAGTTCCAAAACTCCGTTCAAAAAATGATGACATCTTTATTTTTCTATTGTTACGCAGTATTTTTTAATTGATGCAAACACAAGACAGTATTCTGCTAAAATAAAACTGTCAGACCATTTTAGAAGACACGATTCAGAACAGACATTCGTTGAATACTAACGACAAAAGCCAGCACCAGACGTTTCCTCACGAGGAATGACATTTAATTGATGGCACCAGAGATATCCGTCTCAGCACTGTAAGGAAAGGTAGATAAGGCAATACCGTATTACATTTTTTTAACCGCTAGTCGCCGCGCTCAAGTTAGCGTAACTAATTGTGCTGCCAAATGTCGAGACAAGCGCATCGCAGGTAACTCTTTTTAACGGTTCGGTTCCGTCTTTCTCCTACGCGCAAGATCACTCTCTTTTAAGTGGCAATTAGGAGGCGCACGAGAAAACGTTAAGTGTACGAATTCCGGGTAAGTGAAGCGAGAAAAGAATTCACAGGTTCCAAGGTTCTCTCACGGATAATTAATTCCTCCCCACTAATCTGCATTTACAGGCTTCGGTAAGCGTTTGGGAATTGGAATCAACAGCCTAAAGGGAAGTTTAGTCTCTATAAATTATTCCCCCCTCCAAGAGGTGGCTGACTAATTTTTATCGGAAGATTTGCGAAGGCGTAACAGCTTTAAACAATGACCGAAAGTTTTCTTAGATCCAGAAATGTGGGCCTACGTTTGAAAAACGTGATTTCTGGGTGGGATTACATCCCATAATTCAGTATATTAGGATGTAATGACAGTGGAGCCTGGCCGTTAGGAAATGTTCTATTATTAGACAAACTTGCCCAAATAACATTTCACTTTATGTCTCAGCGAAAACGATTACACCAATAGATATTACGTTTGTTTCACCAATAAAAGGAATTCTATCCATAATTTCCTTGAATAAAAATACATACACGATTGCAATAAAGTATAAATAAATTGCTTCGTTTCCAATACATGATTCACTTCCCCTCTTCCTGCCATGGGTACACTTTTTATACAACCGTCAAATAATTAACTCCTGTTTTAAAAAAATCATCTTCTCCTATGGCAAATGTATCCTCAAAAATCGTTGTCAGTTTGTAATAAGCATATGCAAACCTATAATTAAAACAATGAACTGGCATAAACAGAATATTGCAGGAAAGGGGGCTATTATGCACAATTAACCAAAATTGAAAACTCCGAAGCCCATGGAGAACGTTATGCTTAAGTAAGCATAAAACGATTAACCTCAATTCTGATTCTTACCCAACATATTAACTCTCCTTTAATTAATCGAATGGGGTTTCTTCTAAAATTATGTATCTAGGCCTAAAAGGACGTCCATAAGAACGATAAAAAAGTACTAATTCGCGACGATTTCAATGGAACACTGCTGTGTTACTGTGGTCTAAAAAACAGTGATAGCGATTTCGAGTACGTAAAGAACGCCCTTGAAGTGTCGGAAAAGAATATCTCTCAAAACAAAATTTCACTGGGCGTCGAAGAGTTCTAACTTTAATCTCCGAAGACATTCAAAGGTAACTAATGAAGTGCAATAAAATAATGATAGTTAAACAACGCACACGACTATCGTACCGATTTTAACCGAAGCCCAATTTTGAATGTACACAATCACTATTAACAATAGAAAAAAAACCCAGAGTAAAAGAAAGAAGTTCAAGATGTCATCCATCAAGATGAGATTTTTATTAAAAAATGGAAGAGAAATGCCAAGCAGAAATTTAGTGTTTGACATCGATGCAAATAAAAGTACAAGCTGAACTCTCCGCGGAAAAATATGATACTTTTTGCACACCTAAAGTCTCTGGTTCGACTCCAGATCATTCACGTTAACTTCCATCAGAATTGCAAGTACAGTTCAATTTTATCGCTTGCAGGCTTAATTTTTTTTTTAATTTAACTAAAAATAATGGTTGTATGTACGAACTCGACATTAGTGTCATAAGAAAGTAAATTGAATTAGCTTTCTTTTTTTACAACCAACTTTTTCGGTTTGAAATTGCCAGAACTTTCACAAAATATTCCAAAATTTCTTAATATATTCAGAGCTTTTTTGAAAATCGTTCCCTTAACAACGTGTGCCATTGTTGAAAATTTACGATTGGAAGCAGATTTCATTCGTTTTACAAAATAGACATTTCAATAAATTATATTTCTTCTTTGAGCATATATTTTTTAACGCATTGCCGGACTGGTGATCATCTTGGTAAAATGTATTCTTCCCTTTCATTTATTTAGATATTGGCAATACTTCTGCCAGATACATTTATTCTACATAGATGACAATTTACAATATTCTTAGCGTCCGCTATCACCACCACTATCACCAGGGACAGAGTTTTAACAATGCAGGTATTTACATCGATAGACTTTTTTTATTCATGGAAAATGTTACGCACCACCATCAAGATGCCCATCCGAGATTGGCATACAAATACAAAATTCTGATATGTAATGTTGATATTATTATTACTAATGTTGTTTATAAAGAAGTTCTTTAAATAAAGTACTGTTCGGTGTGCAATCAGTGGCATACAAATGTTTCCTTTTTTGATCTTTTGATCTTTGAATTTAAGGGTATTTTATTAAATTGATATTGCCTATTACACAGAGGCATTAAAAATTGGTATCAAACTGGTGTGAGACATGGGTGTAGCCACGTTTAACCTAAAATATTCAGCGAACGCTACCGTAATTAAGATTCAAGTACTTCAATTTCTCATATATATAGAATAGGTTAAAGTTCTAAAAAATATAGCCGGAAAACAATTTATTCTCGGTCACCCATGACATGCAGGCAAAAATAAACTTTGGCTCAAAGGGGAGGGTCGATTCCCTTATTACATCCCCGTACCAACGCCCTTGTTTAGAATTGTAATCTTTGTCTTCCTCAGCTGGAGTGGTGTCGGAGCGAGAGCAGTGTTGGCCGACTTTGTAAACATTACAACGATGCCAACCTAAAAAAATTCAGTACGTCTAGTCTCCACAACCAGAACTTGGTACCAGACAACGTGATGCATTTTACTGCATACACTTTCCCTTACTCCTTTTAAGTTATACACATAGGTAGAGTTGCATCCCAATTTCTTCAACGCTAACGAAAGTTTATTTCCATACAGCACTCATCGTCAAAACCCTGTTCATTTGCGCACGTTTTTTATTATTTTATCCAACGTGACTAAGCTTACGATAGGTCTTCTGGGAGATGTATTGTCATGAATCTAGGCATGGGCGGGAACATAAGCCGTACGTTATAAACACGGAGGAATTCATTTCACTGTATCTGGAGAATACATTACTGTTTATTTACAGTATTTCATATGTGTAATAATATACGTTTCTATTGGCGTATTTTTTCCACCCGTGACAACATGGTAGTGGTAGGATTAATTTGGAAATTGTTGGACGATGTCTACCAAATATTCCTCTAGAGTTGCTTTTAAGGAGTGTGGTAGGGGTTTAATAATTGAATTCTTCAATTATTACACTTTAAATTTAATCATTAAAAAAAATCTTCAGTTTTATCCTTAAAAATTTATGAATTTAAGTGATTCGAATAAAAGTATGGTGATCTTTAAAAACTAATGAAACTTGTAGAATAAATACTTGAATTTTCCTACACTCAAATAACCTGAGTAAATACTTATACTTAAAAGCTAGGTAACTCAATTTAGCTAGGGTTATATTTATCCAAAATATCTTTTTTCAAACAAGAAAACTTGAGTGGATAGTTTTCATTGTAAATATTTATAGACCAAAGTTCTTCCGCATCTTGGGGGTTTCGTAAGACCAGGGGCGACCCACAATCTAGAATAACGAGAAACATTTACAAGCCACAAAATTATGCTAAAATAGATTGCAGCACACTGCAGTTAATGTCAAAACCCTACCCACATCATTTAACAATCATCTTTGTACTTTCTAGAGAAAGAAAACTAAACACAAGGTAACAGATTTGAGCGAAATTACAGGAATTTTCAGCTGATCGGTAAATCTGACGGACTCAGAAGAAGAAAAAAAACATTAATATAGCATAAATGTGTGTGTAAATTAGCCAGGAACAAATCTTCGGACTTGATCATGGTTTTATGAAGCTTATTGGAGTCTCTATTCTCAAGTTCCCGGACCTATTAGGACCCACTGACTGCACAATGTAAACAAAAGGCGTATTCCTCCCCTTCATTTTTAGATGATTACGGTTCTCCTCTCATAATTTCTGCTTCCCAGGCGACGACCTTCGTTCGAACGTATGACAATTTTATCTCGTCCCGAACTTAGGCGCCAAAAAGTGGACAACGGCGCAAGTGACTGGATAAAAATATGAACATAAAACAGCTTGTGGCAAGGTGGTAAGCAAAATCAATGAGACTAAAAATACCCACCAACAGCCACCAATTTTATAATAGAGAAAAGGGAATGCCATAAAAATAAATACTATCATATGCCTTGAGAAAATGAGGCATATTAAATAAAAATATCCCCTCTATGCGACATACAGTCCTACAATGTGAAAATTATCACGAAAAAAGTGAAGCTTTACAGATCTGAGAAATTGAATGAAACGAGCACGAAAACTCGTCATGGGACATGGAACAATTTTGTTGAAAATAGGGAAAACGTTATCATGTATTTCTTGTTTATTCAAACGACTTTCAATCAAATTGAAGCCACAGATTAAACTGAACTGATAGCATGGCTCACATCATATGATTTCTGGCCATTCCATAACTGAATCTTCTTCTCCTTTTTCAACTCTGGGTGGGAGCCAAGGGTAGGAAAGGATTTTTGAAAATTGAGCTTGATGAGTGAAACTAAGAACCACTCGCCGTGAAATTGTGCGTCCGTCATGGATGGGAGCGTGTTTATTTTGGAAACACGTGGAGCTGGTGAGAGGCTTATCGCCATTTCTTGAATTCGAAAGACAGTAGGCAAAGACATCAGAGGAGGATAGTAAAATGCATTGGAGGCAACAGCCAAAAATACTTATTACACTGCCATGATAGAGAGCATTAACGACAGAAAACATTTACGGCAAAAGGAATTGTCGACATATGACAATTTAAACATTTGTATTTGTTTTTCTCCTCGAAGATCAACGGGAAGGTATTCGGACAAAAACAATAGTATAAGGTAAAACCTCAAGTTTAATGCATGCAGTGAAGATTTCCGAAGTAGACATGTGTAAAATCATTGAGTACACTCGATAGTATAAGCAAACGTTCAACCGTAGTTGAAGTGTGATGTGGTCTAGTGAATAATAGCTACTACGCGTCTTTAGTTGAGAGTATGCTAATGGATTCGCCGGGTTTTCCTCCCGCCGTTCAAGCTGTTTCAAAAAAGCGACTGCTAACCCCCTAAACAACATGTGCAACTGGTATTACAACGTTTGATTGCTTGAATCCTTTGACTTAGTGCCCCGTACCCGAAAGTTGTCTCATCAAATACATCTAATACTTTTCAAAAACCGAAGCTTCCGGACGTACAGTAAGATCTTATTTCTTGAATTTGAGGGAGGCAACGACTACTCCTGTAGAGGACGAAAAAAGAAACGTCAGGCAATATTGAAGAAGGAGGAGGTACTCACCAAACGTTCGTTACACGCCACACCCACTCAGGTCCCAAACGTATCCTTTCAAATATTCGCGCTCAGCGATCAACATGTCAGAGCGGGAAGGTAGAGAAGAAAACATTCAGCATGTTCTCCACTTCTAGTCTTCAAGTCTCAATTCGCTCGTGGATGAGGTTATAGTTCTCGGTCCTCAGTCATTCATTCACTACCCGCTAACTAAGGAGCGTTAGGAATTCAAATGCTCAAATTAATGCACAGCGTCTCCTCCGGTGGACCACGCGGGAGGGCAACACGCACAAGGTCACGCCACGAAATTCCACCGAGGAACCTGTCCGCCACCTTGAGACGATCCGAAAGAGCACCGATTCAAAACACTCGCTCCCACACTTGGCGATGAAACCACCCACACCGAAAGTAATCACTGTTCCCTGGATCCTATAATGGCGAGGAGAGAGCGATCAGGACACAGATCTTTCAACGAACAATAAGAAACAATCCATTCAAACCACCGTTCAAACATAATGTACATGCACTCTCACAGTAGCATCATCACCACCAAGAGCCAAATCCAAGCACTAATTAGGTCTTGCGACTCAAACTAGGTGTAAACAAGCTGTGTCACTCAATGATAGGCAATGTAAACAAAGTATTTAGTACTTGTTCTCTGAAGTAAATACAGTGGTGTACACTTCCCACGTTAAATTCCAAAGCGTTGAAGTCAAGATAGGTAAAAACTCAATGACCAAACACTCTTAAAGCCGTGGAATTTCTAGTGAAGCGGCACCCGTTACTGTATCCACAGGAATGTCCACAGTCACGTAATCTCAGCGCCGGAGACATAAGCACGAATCCTCTACTCCATTCTTTTGGACTCCAGACGGATTTACAGCTGTCCCAACAGGGGTGTGTGCATAGAGTTTGGCACTCTCCTTTTCAGCAGATAACGTACCGCGGGAGAAAAGAGGGGCCTTTCTCTTCTAGTCGACAACAGGATTCTCCTCGTGTCAACGCAGCACGATCACTATATTGAGTTCCATCCCCGATTATCCCGAGGACCTAGAAGAGTTCTCTTGCATGGTATCACCGCTCGGCCAAGACGTAACACTATCCGCCGCAACTCGGCGGGCACGGCCTTGCCGGCACGAGAATATTCCACAGGTGTTTTGAGGCACGCGTCGGCACGTGGTGACGTCTTCCAAGTAGTTTGAATTTCGTCGAAAGGATAAGAAAAAAAGAGAACGACGAAAACACACACGCCTACCGGTACGCGAACTCGATACACTCGGCGCAACGAAGTCTACGAAGAGGGATGGGTTCAAAATATTCCCGAAGACGTTGCCGAGGGCCTTGTTGTTGTGGCGGAATAGCGCGCGGTACATACACACGAACCCAGGCAACCGGCCGGCCCTCAGAAAGCGATGGAATCCCAAAGCTCCACACCGGTGTTCCCGTGTGGAAAGGGGCGAGCCGGTAGAAAGGTATTGAGGGGGGGTGGGTGTTGGATAGAGAGAGAACTGAGGGGGGAGGGAGGGAAACTGCTCTGTGGGCCCCTGTTGAGTCGGGAGGCCGGTTTCCTATAGACTGAGACTATACCTGGGTCGGAAGGCCCCACCACCCCACCCAATTCTTTCCACTTCCCCGCCGCACCCTCCCCCACACAACTTCCCCTACTACTTCAGCCGCCCATGGCAGGGCGCTTTGAAAAGGGCGCGAGAGGAGATGGGGGGAGTAATGTTAGGAGGGCGGAGGATGGTGGGGGGGGGGGAGAGGGGAAGAGAATGCGAAGGAGGGGAAGTTAAGAAGGGGAGGGGAAGGCTGGTCGTGAGTTGTTTTTTTTCTACATCCGACCGTGCTGGAATCGTGCTCCTCGCCGCCCTCCCACACCACTTTCCCGTTGACTGAAGCTGTTTCCCCATCCCCCTGAGAAACGAGCCGCCCCTCAAAGTCCGTTTGCCTCGAGCAAGGTAGCGTAGTGGGCGTCGGAAATGTTGTGCATGAGGTTAGTCGAGGTATTTCCCTCGCAAAAGAGTGTCTAGTAGGTCCCGAGGTGAAAAGGGATGAAGGGGCATTTAAGTCCATAAAAGTCTTAAGCCGTGAGGTCTGTAAGTCGAGGACACATTGTTCATTTCGAGTACATGCTAATAAAACCGAATTTGCTCGGATAGGAGAATAGATTTTTCACTTTGAGGCTCTTGTCTAATTTCCCAACAGGAGGGTGGAGATGATGAGAGCTTGTAGGCTCGAGACCGTGACCAACGCTGAAATCTCTTCGCCGGCGGCGAAACGGCTGGGTTCAAAATTTCCGAATTTTTTCGCAAAAACGCTATTCCCTTCTCTTGGGAACGATGAAGGAATCCCTAACGACAATAATTTCTACCTCTTGATTGTAATGCATCGTGGAGTTAGTGAAACGAGACGCTCTACTGTTTTGCTCAAGTGGTAACGGAGGCACTGACTATTAAGCAAGCAAGGAAGATGTAAGAAGCTGCGCTCATGAAATCCGCTGGCATTCAAACCTCAGTGAATGCATTCCGGAAGACGAAGATGTATCCATAAGCACTTAGATGTCCTTTAAACTGGATTTTTGAACCAGCAAAGACGACAAATAAGCCGCTTACCACCGTTTGTTAGAGCTGCTTGGATTTTTCAAAAATCTGAAACCTGAACGCTGCTACTACGGTAGTTTGAGCGAGATATTACTCCATATAAAATTCAATGAATTTGGCCTCATTATAAAGAAAAAATAACATATTTCCAATGATAGTAAAATATCAGCCACTTACCATTATACATTTCGAGTTTATGCCAAAAATTACCAGTTCTGCTTATGCTGCTTGCAAAAAATGCTTGTACCGTGGAAAATGGATATGCACGCCAGAGAGAGTTACTTAAAAAATGAGGAATTTATAACGCACAGATCTCATGATAAATTTAACAGTTAATAGTTTGTACGCATTCTCGACTATCTTTCAAATGAAATTAACATTCACCGCAGTAATGTTTACAGAATTGCCAAAAACTTCAGTTGTGAAGGGGTTTTCAGTGTACGGCGTTAAAAATGAGTCAAATTAAAACCTTATATATTATGTATATTTAGTTAATTGTTGAGAATTTCAATAATTTAAAACAAATTTTGGCACCATTAGTAATACTATGCTCATTTCATTACTTACAGTTGCTTAAAATTAAAAATACAAATTGATTACAACTAGGGAAAAATCTCGCTCTAACTTCCTTAAGGAGGGTCCACTGCGATTGTGGGAGTCAAAACAAGTGTGTACTGGTTTATACCTTTTCGAATGTATTGTTTAAAACATACGTACCTCACTGATGGCACAACTAATATAGAAATAAAAATTAAGGAAGAAAATATGCTAATTATTCGACGAATATACTTTTTATTGAACAATATTTCCAGCCATGGGAGCCAAAAAAATATTGAGAATGAGGAAAAATGGTTGCTAAATAGTAGAAAAATAGTACTGAATTGGTGGAAAAAACTGATTATTGCAACGTAGGAAAAAGCGGGACAATCTTAAAAATAAAATTTAAAGCGGCAATACAAGTCCTACCTTGTCATAAGAAAGTGCAACAAATTTTCTGGTCACGTTGCAAAATATTTGTGGAACACAAAAATATTGTTTTCGATAATATTTTGAAAAATTACAAAATGTACTATCAAGATGAAGATAATCTACTGTTGAAATTTTCTAAACTAATTTTCCTCTGGGATAGATGGCATCCCGATGCCTATTGTAAAATCAGAGCCTCATTCTATCGCATGCGAGGAGTACTTTGGTTACCATATTGGAGCGGAAAATCCGACAATTGATAGAGGATTTAACTAATTTTAAGAATAATTTTTTTTCGGTGCAATACCTTTGGTAAATGTCGTAAATTCATCTTTTGTTCGTGGTCAGTTGTCATCTATGCTCAAATACTCTCGGTTGAACCCTGTTCCAAAAAACGGACCTCGTGAAAATGCAGACAACTATAGACCAATTGTCATATCTGTACCCTCCAAATTATTTGAAAAACTGTTCCATACACGGGCACATATATGGCTATCCAAAGTCACATAAACTTTAACAGAAAATGAACATGGCTTCAGAACTGTAAAATCAACAAACTCCGCTACTTTTGAGCTCCTAAATAATGCACTGCAGGGCTTAAATAAGAAACTTCTCACTGCAGGCCCCTTTTTTATGCAAGCAAAACCTTTGATCTCATTGACCATAACATTAGCGTATAATCAATGTTAGCGTATAAGGTACCAAGCCTAGAGGATGCCAGGAAACTCAAAATATACTATACAGTCCGAAAATATTTTTCTTATCTAAGCTAAAAATGATATTTACTTGCAAACACTGCAATAAAATGAATGCATGCAAATACCATGAAAAAAGAAATATATACATGCGGCTGATGTTTGGATACCAAATTATCTTCAGCAAACTAACTTTACCCCAAGTCATGCCAATACGTCCCAGAATTTCGACGAAATCTCAAATACTGTGTCTACTAGCTGCCGATAAATTGCATAATCGCTAGGACACCCTAGTATTTTTTCATTAACGCGTCGAAAATCACTTAAATTCACGAAAATCTATAACTATTCTAAAAAATGGAAGGTCAAAATCACTATGCCTACCACGGCTACATCTTAAACATCACTGGCAACACTGAATAATATCAGGGAATAGAATTCCTTGATATATCTATTCAGGGAATATTCTATTCCCTGCTATTATATTCACGCGTTAACTTAATAATACGTGAAAGACGGTATAGACCCGTGAACATTAATACATTACAGGTAATAATGCCCTATCTGGTCTCCCTTTCTTGTGCGATCTCATATGGTTTATTTAAAATTCTTCAAAAATTATTTTTTATCGTTTATCGTCTCCTAGAGCTGTTTTTCGTCTTTCCTGAATAGCATATCTTTATTTTTGGCATAACCATAGCTTAAATTATCCAATCATCAGTGTAATACACTTCTTTTTTTATATTCATTAAAATTTCCTGATTGCCTTCATCATATTTGTAGTAAAATGTGTTTTACAAAATGTGTACTTCACAAGTTAATGGCCGTTTACACTCATTCACCAGTGAGGTATCGATGCTACATGTAACATCGATATTACATGTACGGATGCAAACTAGTTATGTTACTACATATTAGATGCAGCGTTGATGCCTTATTTTATTGCTAACTACGGATCAATCGGTGCAATGCACTACAAATATCACGTTAACCTTTATCAGCATCGTTCGCCGGGAAATCCTTCATCATGGAAAAGGGTATACAAAAGTGAAAATCGAAGATGCTAAATAATAATTACCTTCTCACGCACAATTTAATTTCTCACACAAAAAGTAAATTGCACAAATTAAGCAATTTCTCGACTCTTACCTTTGAATAAGTATAAGTATGTTTCAAAGTACCAAGTAAGTTGTAGCGCGTAAACAAGAACAACAAATGCATTAAGGAGCGACTGTGTGAGTCATATTAAATACTAAATTACATATTTTTGTTTAATTGGTTTTAAAAAATTCTGCTTTCGTTGGAGAAATGCGTTATCTATGAAAAAAATTAACCCACAAAAAATATGCAGATTATTCCATGAATATATTTTAAATGGAAACTTTTTCCACTCATAGGAGCCGAATGCAGCGCGCTATTTATATGGTACTAGCTGTGTCCGGCATGCGTTGCAATGCCTCTTTTTCCTTCTAAGTAGCCACACGTATTCAAAGCAGACACATTTACATGTTTAAAATAAATAAAAGACAATGATTTTTTGTGTCTTAAATTAAAGTTGAATAACATTCGAGTGCTTTCGGATATTCAATACTTTTGGTCCTACCGTCCTCTGCAAAAATAAATAAATATTTAGGCTGTCCCACTCGTGAGCATGCAACATATAATTTACCGTGTGCAAAGCATGGATTTTCCAGATTTAATCCACATACTGGAAGCGATTGACCTTGTGCTTTGTTGATAGTAAATGAGAATGCAAAGCGAACGGAGAACTGTGGTCGTTTGAAATCAAATGGCATGTCTGTGGGAATGATGGCAATACGTGGAATAAGCACATCTTCTCCTTTTAACTTGCCATTCAGAATTGTCGCTTCGATGGCAGCAGTTGTTTGACAGTGAGCCTGGTTCCATTGCACAATCGTAGTGCATAAATATTAGGCAAAAGAATTATTGGTGCACCGAGTTTGAGTGACAATTTGTACGGTGGTACACCAGAAAGATCCTACGAATTTAAAATCTCAATTGGATAATTAAAAATCTCGTCCGCATTCATGACGCTGTCAATCGATTTGTAGGGGACAGACTCGCCCGAAACTTTTTCGTGGATTGCGTAGATGATTGCATTGACGTCGGTGTTTTTTGCTGCCAAAATAGCATGTTCGCAAAGCCAATGGTGATGTTTGTAATTGGTACCAATTTGTGGAAAAACATTCTGAATTAATTGTTCAATCGATGGAACAATGACACAAAAGTTCAAAGGAATTGAAATATATTTTGTGTCGGCATCAACTGGTACTTTTCCATTACCAATGTCCAACAGCTGTTTTGAAAATATGTTTGACACATTGCGCTGCAGATTTACGCGCATATTGGTCGTTTACGTGTGTTTCTGCACATGTCTCCAAAGATGCGACGCTTTGAGTTCATCAGCTGGTGTTGAATGTGGTACTGCTGGTCTGTCCAACTGGTGAGCATGCAACATATAATTGACCACGCGAAAATCATGGATTTTCCAGATTTAATCCACACACTTGAGGCGATTGACCTTGTGCCTTGTTGATGGTCATTGAGAAGGCAAGGCGGACTCTAGTCGTTTGACTACAACTATCAAATTAGTCACTGAATATGGCCTTTAAATGCTATTCACTCTTGCAGCAATGAAATCGCTATTAAATGGATATTCACGCCTGGTTGCCAAGGATATTTCTATTGTTGAAAAGGAAGAAAATTGATGAATTTCGAGATAAAAACGCAATACTTGGACAAAAACGAAGCGTATAAGGAAATTGAATGAAAGAATTAAATACTGCATTCTTTTATGCGTTCTATGATACAAATTTCCATCCAATATCTTGAGTGCAAGTAAATTAAAAAAGCAATTAAAGAAAATCCTTCAAGCCGTTACATACAAAATGTATGAGAAAATGAATTTTCTCCATATATTATTATTCGTGAATTTTTCCTATGTTTTAATAGTTATTCTGCTATTCGGGGTGCAGACAAATCCAGCAAATCGAAGATAAAAATCGGGCCAGCCGTTCTTGAGTTTTAAATGGTGTAACTAACCGACTTCGTTTTATATATAGAGATTACTGCACTTGGACTTCAATTACGGCAATAATTCGCTATAGTAACAAAAGTCATAAGGCGGCAAGATTTCTGTAGTTTATTATTACTCAATTTCTTGGGATTTTTCCCTTCTTACAAACAGTTTTCCGCGAAAATGACATTTATATTATATAGAAAAATGCATATTTTCCCTGTATTGCTCTCTTTCTTCCATTTGACACCATGTAATTTCAAGTTCAATTTTCTATAACAGTAGCATTTTCCTGTTTATATCAGATAGCGGACACGTTTTTCTATAATTAGACAGAATACGAATGAAATTAAATTTAAGTCATTTTACGATGGACGTGAGAAAGTCGATTTCCTTGAGACGCTTATGTGAGTGGCACTCATGCTCAATTCGTTTTCAAACATTTAAAAACCCCTGTTCATGTGTTATGAACTGGTTAAACCAAGTGAACTTTCATAAGGGCGTGAGGCAGGGGGTGCTTCTTTTTAAAGAGGTGTTAATTTTTGGTTAAAGAGGAGAGGAGGGCGAATATTCCGGAATAAAAGAGACACATGGTTCCTTCAGTACGATACATTTTTACAGCAGTCAAACAGGTGCAGAGCATCTGCTCTCTGACAGTTCGCTCATCTCGTCTCGAGAATCCTTTCCCTCACCCAAATGTACCCATTCAGAGCAGTTGCCGGCAGTAATTACGTGAAAAGGGTAGAGTTGAAGCAGTTCACATGTCCGTTTCGAATACGACTCGGAGTGAGAAGAAGAGGGAATAAAAAAAATGGTTCACCTTCGACCCTTTCCAATTGATGGACAATGAGGAATAAGGAATAACATCTGGCCACGCATGAACGACTCATCTTCCCTGGCTTTATAATTGGGTGGTCGCTCCTATTCTTGCATCGACTTGGCGGTTGGAAGGAGGGAAATTTTTCTGCCATACTTCATCGGGGACTTCCTCCGGGTGTATCGGGGAGCTTGGAATGTTGTTCTCTTCTCAGGATGAACGATTCTACGCCCGCAAGCTGACTCTTCCACTGTTACCACATGAACAATGCTATTCGTTAGGTAGCGAGTAACTTGAATCGTTCGCGTCCAGCAAAATTTATGAACGTACAGTTAGATGTTAAAAATCGAATAAATAGTTACAGAAAAGTGTCTTGAAAAATAATTAAATCGTCATCATTGGTCGTTCAATTCTAAGTATGGTTGACTGCAAGCCCTCCATCCTGCCCCACCTAATGCTAGTTCTCCTTATCCCTGGTAGTTCCTCCTATGTGCTCTCCTAATTATTTAGTTTATGTATTTATACATTGGCCTTCCTCTTGGGACTTTTCCATCTATTTTTCCTCAAATTACATTCCTCATAAACCAATTCTTCCTCAGATTGTGTCCAATATATCTGGTTCTACTTTTTTGGTTGGTGTTTCATGTGATCCCTTCCCCTTCAACTCTTTTCTATTCTTCTTCATTTCTTATTTCATCCGTCCATTTGATCTTCAGCATCCTCCTCCAACACCAGGTATCGAATGCTTCTAATCTTTTCTGGTCTGGAAAAATCTAAGGCTTCCCCAGCGCATATTGATGTTGAAGGTTGTTCGGGCTTCCCACCGGGTTAAACTCTCCATCTCTGCCGACGTTTCGATGTACGTCCATCGTCATCAGGGCATAATGACGATGATGCCCTGATGGACGACACATGCATCGAAATGATGAGAGATGGAGAGTTTAAAAGCCCGAACAACCTTCAAATTTTCTTGTCTGCATTTCCAATGGTCCATGTTTCCGATCCATAGAGTGCCAATGCTCCACACGAATGTTTTCACGTATCTACTGTTTCCTTGTTTCTAGTCCTATCGTCTTTGAACACAGTAGTTGTCTTTTCATCATGAACACTTTCCTAGCTTGGGCTATTCTTCAATTGACGTCCTTTGTACTTCATCCGCCCCACGTGATGGTGCTTCCGAGATAAGTGAAGGAATCCCCACTCTTGTTCTTATATCTCTCCCCTTCAGCGTGACTTCTACATTCGGCTTCTGTCATCCCGCAAACTAAGATTTTGGCCTTCTCCTTATATGATTTCATGTTACATTCTTGAATAACTTGGTCCATTGCGTACAATGATTTCAATTAAGGTGGTTTGAGCGAGATAGTTACTTAGTCATAATGGAGACCATATTCAAATTTTATTCTTTGATTTCAGCGTCTGTAAGAAGTACGAAATAAATATTGTAATATTAATGGTGCAAATATATAGTTATATATTACCAAAAATCTCGGTAATTAAATAAATAAAGCTGAATAAGTCTCTAACTTGACTCATTTTTTCCCGCCGTACGGCTGAAAACCCTTCAAACCGGCAGGTTTTTTTGCGATTCCGTAAATAATACTGTGGTGAGTAATAGATTATTTTTTATAAATAGTTGAGAAAACATGCAATCTACACACCGTTAGTTTTTTGACGAAATCTAGGTGTTATAAATTCCTATTTCCTTCAATATTCTCCCTCTGGAGTGCACAGCCGTAGTCCATCCCATGTTAAGCAGCTTATATTAATGAGGCAAATTACTCGAAAAGTAGTTCGGCAACGGGTTGATATTTTGATATTATTGGAAAGATGAGAGTTGTATCTTTAAAATGAGGCCAAATTCATGAAATTCTAGGTGAAATGTTTTTTCGCTCTAACTACCTTAAGTGAAAATGTAAATGCGTAAATAAAGTGAAAAAATAGTACATCGTGGTATCCATGAATTAATAGTATTAGTAACACTTATCAATGGGCAAACATATTCTTCTTCAACACCTCTCATCACCCATGTTCAGGGAATGAGAGAATAAACTGCAGGCGTTCGACATGCGGGTATAGAGGAGATTTGTGGACTGTGGGGTGGGGGGGGACGGAAAGGAGTGCAAACGTGGAAGTGCTGGATATAGTACAGTGGGTGAGGAGAAGAAACTTCTGGAGGAGATTAGGTGGAGGCAGAGTAGGTGGTTGGAAGAGGCCATGAGGATCAATGGATTGCTGAGGGGAGGATGTTGGGAGAGCGGGGAAGGGGAAGAAAGAGAATAGGTGTTTATGGCCGAAATGAATAGAGGTAGGACGTATGCTGAAACGAGGACAGAAATTGTGTATGTAGATATGAGTCTAGGCCTTTAAAAATCTATGGGAATTTTACTCTCTTCCATGTGATAAGGTATTTTACGACAAAGAAAGTGAGGGTCATAAAAGTAGAAGGGTACAAACTGTAGCAAGTAGACTAATTTAATTACTTGGGTTGCATGTTAGAAGAAAATGGGCAGAGTAGCAAAGGCATCAGCAAGAGAATTGCGGAAGAAAAAGAATCGTTCATCAATAGGAGGGAGTCGATTGCGGGGACCTTGGGTAAGGATATAAAGAAGAGGCTGGTGAAAGAGTTACATATGGAGTGTAGCGTTGCGTGGTGCAGAAACGTGTACTCTGAGAAAAAAGACGAGAATAGGCTGCACTTGTTCGAGATGTGGGTGTGGAGGAGGATGTGCCGTGGACTGAAAGGAAGACAAATGAGGAAGTGCTTGGAATGGTTGAAAGAGTTAATTTAGGTATGGTGGAAGAGGTAGGTTAGGTAGGCTGAAGGGTTGCCGAAGACTGTGATAGAGGGAAGGATGTAGGACAAGCGGGGAAGGGGAAGAAAGAGAATAGGTTTATGGAAGGGATGAAGAAGGGTGGGATGCACGCTAAGATGAAGAAATAAACATTGTAGGTAAATAGGGGCCTCCATTTGTAAAAATTCAGAGGATTTTAACTGACTTCCATTTAAATCTACCCTTACCGGTAGATTTCTAAAGATAAATAGTACCTTTGACCGAGCAGTGCATGTGATCACGTTTACCTAGTTTCTAGTTTGGCCGTACATTATTCTCCTGACTGCTTTTTCGTCCGCTTCTGGCGGCCAAAGGCACCGTGCGGCCCTCTACCTTGAACTGGGGCAATAGTTGATACGTTTCTGATATGGAATCATCCCGTACCACACACCCCGGCGGTTGCTTGCACAGTATGTGTAGATAAATTTAGATCACGTGAGTTTCAAGATGACACAAAGGGCATTATTTTAACTCCGCACCATTTCTGTAGAAGTGACAAATATGACAAAAATATGAAGAAAGGCAGTCGAACAGATGGGTTCAAAATTTCATCTTCCCACGCACCATTTATGACTGCAAAAAAAAACAGCGAGACACTAAGACATATTTCACTTTCTGTCCTTTCATTCTTCCAATCCCTATTCCCTTCCATCTTCATAGTAGGAGCTCTAGCATCCCCCACCCCTGCCAAGCGCCCCTTCGGCGGCTCGCAGTGTAGTATGTAGATTTTAACTTTGGTGCAGATAGATACGACGTCATAGATCACCTACTACGGCTTGTCGTCTATGAGGTAGAAATTTGTTGAAAATGAGGAGTATGTTCCCAGGTATGAAAAGAGAACAATTTCAAGTACTTGCTTCAATTCCTTATGGAGTGAGAACTCGGAAAATATAAAAAATAATGTTAATTCATTGGAAAATCTATGCAGTAAATCCGCCATTGAATCAGTCTCATGCTTGTGTTCAATCAGCCTTTTGAGTTCAAAATTAAATACGAGCAAATATATTTCACGTTACAATCTGAACCTTCAATATTGCAATTGCTCCCAAATTTGTATAATTTGTATACAGCTTTTAAAAACCAAATTTTAGAGGGTCCACTGTTCAGCGGCTAGCAAGATAATATGTAGATATATGAACAAGTATGAGTATGGGAATAAGCGCAGAAGGTTCTGGATTTTATTTTTTATTCTGTACGGTACCGGTAGCCATGACTCATTAATAGCCTGGCGTCTCGGTCGAAGTTATTCTTACCTAATTTCCAAGGCCTCACTAAATATTCTCGCTATAAGAAAGCCTTGTGAAAGGAATGTGGTGATCAAGGTGTCTACTATGCTTGGTTTAAGTATTAATGAGATGATATTATATGATCCACATTTAATTCCATATTTCTTACACCAAAATCGATGATTATTAAATAAAAGCGAAGATATTACCGCCCAAAGTGAAAGCTTTAGGTCAGGGGTGGCCAACCCAAATGATCTTGCGGGCCGCTTTGGAAATGCATCATAACTCCGCGGGCCGCATGCAAAATTATATATCCCCATATTAGATTTAGTCCCACTATAGACATTTTTTTGGAGTGAAAAATTTAAACATAATGAGTTATTGTTATTGTGTTCACTATTATTCTTACATGTAAACATGATAATATAATGATAATGATACTAAAAGCACATTGTAAAGAAATATACAACACTAAAAATGAAATATAAAAAAGATATAAATATAAATGAAATAAAAATAAAAAATCATCAAAAAATATTTATTTTACTATTGTGAAATTTTGTTCACCACTCTTTCACTTAACTTTTGCAAATCGATCTCAATTTGGGTATTTGCACACCGTAATTGGTGTTGCAGGTTAGCGTCCGTTATGTTTGAGCGTGCTTTGTGTTTGGTCAATAAAAAAAACGATTTGCAGGTGTTAAGTTGAAACAAAAGCGCAAACAACCTTTTGTGCCAGATTTCTCAAATTGGAAAATTTCTCTTTTGTGACGTAAGTGTTATAAAAATCTATTTTTAATTCTGATGTTTCAAAAATGTGTTTTAATTCAATATTGTATTGTAAGTCAACCAGTTCCACTTGGAGAACTCGATTCTCATGGGCCCGACTCGATTTCAACATGAAAGGGAGATGGATAGAGAGTTGAATGATGCCGCGGGTTGGCCACCCCTGCTTTAGGTGGTACTCAAGGACCGAAATCGAGCCATTATCACATTGCATGAATTAAATAAATAGTATTCAGCAGTAGAAATGGTAGACGAAAAAGATTTATAGAGAGATTCAAATTATTATCAAGAAAACGTTTCAAAAGATTTTCAGGGCATAAGTTATTTTTGAACGTTTAAAAAAATTGATTAATTTTACACTTAATGTATTTTCTTTCCAAAGGTAAAAAATGCATGATAGGAATCATGAAAAAAAATCCTAGATAAAACATTCGGAAGCTACCAGGAGAAAAATAAGAGCAAGTGAAATATATTTAAAGAATAACAAGTACTGAGTAGGATGGACGGATTTCGGTGGAATACAAGACTATAACAATAATTCAATTAAAAGAGAACATGCACGTGAGATGATGACGCGAATACTGATCAAGAAAAAAAAGGTACGGTTTGAAAAAAACAAATGCGTGCACGTGTTTATCCATGTGGAGTGCGGCATGTAATAGGTGTCACGATGTGAGCCATCGGAAGGGCTGAACAAGAAAAAATAGGTATCTGCCAAATCTGACGCTGGAGAAGGAAACTGAAGATCAAACGGACCTAGACAAAATGAGATAGGGGGGAGGGGAAGTGTTTTCGAGGAGAAAAGGAAGCAGAACCAATAAAGAGGCAGCGCATGGGAAGGAGTGGACTGACAAGAACGCCGACTACACCATGGAGGTGCGGCGTGCCGTAATTGCCCAACAGCGGCGAGTTGTAACTACGACAAAGGTCATTAGTTCGAATCCCACCAAAAAAAATAAACTTCCCCTTAACGTAGATTTCGAGAAGGCGTTTGATCGGGTGGAATGGACGAAATTAATGGGAGTGTTGAAGAAATTAGGGGTCGATTGGAGGGACAGGCGTCTGATTCGGAATTTGTATATGAACCAGACTGCGCAGGTTAGGGTAGCCAATGGAGAATCGGGATGGGCCACGTTAGGCAAGGGTGCCCACTATCGCCGTTGATTTTTAACGTGTATTCAGAAGAAATGGTAAGGGAGGCATGGGGGGAGGAGGAGGTAGGAATAAAGGTAGGAGGGGAGCTGATAAAATCAGTGAGATTTGCAGATGATCAAGCATTGATTAGTCAGTCGGCCAAGGGGTTAGAGTCAATGGTGAATGCGTTAGAGGTGCAGTGCTTAAAGTATGGGATGAAGATCAATCACAAGAAAACGAAAGTAATGAGATTTTCTATAAGTAAGAAGGGAGGCTGAATATAAGGGTGGGAGGGCAGAAGATAGAGCAGGTCGAGCAGTTTACGTATCTGGGTAGTATTTTGTAGGCGAATGGGTTTAGTGGTAGGGACATCAGATGCAGAATTGCCGTGGTTAAAGAAGCATTTTCGAAGAGAAGGGAATTGATGAGGGGGGGTCTGAGAAGAGACGTAAAGAAGAGGCTGGTGAAAACTCTGATATGGAGCGTGGCGCTATATGGGTCGGAAACTTGGTCATTGCGAAGGGAGGATGTGCGTAGACTTGAGGCGTTTGAGATGTGGGTTTGGAGAAGGATGGAGAAGGTGAACTGGATTGCGAGAAAGACGAACTAGGAGGTATTGGATATGGTCGGAGAGGAGAGGAAGCTTGTGGCAGAGGTTCGGAGAAGGCAGAAGAGATGGATGGAGGAGGTTTTGAGAGGAGAGGGCATGTTGAAGAGAGTGATAGAGGGGAGAACACTGGGTAAGCGTGGGAGAGGAAGGAAGAGGATAGGAATTCTGGACGAAATAAGAGGAGGTAGAAAATATGAAGAATTGAAGAGGGATCTAATAACGGGCCATCCTTAGGAGGGAAAGCGAGACAATGCCTACGAGGTGGGGATGCAGAATGGGGACTGTCCATGAAGCTACCAATCAGCTGGTAGAATACTTGAATGAAAATGAAAATGACTGACACCTGTGTTTTTCATCCGCTCCTTTCCACGGTATTTCATTCTATAATTGAACTTGAAATTACATGGTGTTCAATGGGGGAATGGGAGAAACACGGGGAAAAATAGTATTTTTCCATAAAATATAAATGCCATTTTTGCGTTAAACTATTTATATGAAGGAAATAATCCTGAGAAATTTAATAAAAATAAGATATAGGCATCTTACCACCTTATTTTTCTAGTTATTGAGAATTACTGCCATAATTGAAGTCTAAATGCGGTAATTCGTAGGAAATGGCACTGCAGACGGCTCATATGGCTGGAAAAAAGTGCTCATTTAAAATACATTCGTGGAATAATCTGCATATATTGTACTTTACTTTTGGTTTTCTATAGGTAACGCATTTCATCACCGAAATCAGGATTTTTTGTACAAAATAGAAAAAATGTGGAATTTGGTATTTGTTTTGACTCACACAGTCGCGGCGTAACCTCCTTAAACGGGGGGTTTTAAATTTATCATCAATTCGTTTTTTTTTTAAGTCATTGAATATTCATGAGTCACATGATATATTTTAAAAAGGAGGAATGCATATTGAATTATACAATGAATAAGAAATCATGTGGCTTAATCTTGAGAACAAAAGACTTTTTTGTAATAGCCATTTTTTTCCCTGGTATTGAATAGTGGTTTTTCAAACCTACGTGCGCCATGCTTGGAATCAATCATTGTTGGATGGTACATATTTTGATTCATTAAACAGGTAATAAATCATTGGTGACTACATTACGCTTTTCATCTAGTAATATGACTATAGATCCATCGCCATATCTTCTGGGTTGTTTGGAAACAAGCAGGTAGTAAAAACCGTTAGTTTACACCAGGTGACAGTAACGTTGATCTTATCACAGTGTAGTATAGCCCTTATACATATTTAAAATTTCATGCATTGCTAATTGAAAATAAATGCCCGGTATGGTTAAGGACTGGGGAGAAAACTTCAACATCTCTTCACAAATAACTGAAGATTATGAAGGGTGAAAAATGAATACTTAATATGTAATTATGCACTTGGGAAAATTTAATACTTTGAGATACAAAGTTTTTCCGAAGAAATAAACACCTTTCACTTCACCGAGACACAGATTTAATTAACGCCGGCAATTAAGAAATAGAGCATGTAATCTATCTTATGTTCGATCTATTGTGTATTCTCACGTTTTTGACTGCATGTAAAATGAAAGTGCTAAGTTTACCGCCGTTGTATACATTCTCATTAAATACAATACAACGGCAAGTGCTATATCGCCCCATGTGATATATACTGACCCTGGAAAAACTCAACTTTAATTCCTCATGTGGGGCCGGTCCAGTGAGAAGCAAAAAGCTCAAATCGTACTACCACAATGTAACCATACACCTATACTACTATTATATCCTTATTCTATGGCATTATTGAAAGCAATACTGCTCAGTGACGTCATCTGCCAAATTCTCGATGACTTAGACCCGGTTTTATTATGTTTGGTTATCATTAACCACATGACGATTCCTTTACGTTAGCATAGAGTTGACTTCGAGTTTGGATTTTCTATAAAACATCACACAGTCGGTTAGTTAACGTGACTGTTATCCGGTGGGAGAACGTGCTAACTCCGGTTTTCTTACCGAAAAAATATGTAACTAGAGATTATAGAACGTGGTCTTAGTCTTTCGACCGCGACGCCACCAAATGAACGTTATTTAGAAAAAAAGGAAAAATTTAATAAAACAACGTGTGATGATTTAAGGAGGGGGGACGAGAGTCAACGCGGTGGGGTAGCTATGGTCAAAAAAATCCAAACTTGGGGAAGAGGTTGTAAACATAGAATAGGTTAACGTCAGGGTACAAGTGGTTTATATAAAAACACACGCTACTACTTTCGTTGAGGTCCAAGTAAACATGCCTATGAGTAACTATAGGGAGGAAAACATAGAAGGCGAGTAAGAACAGCTAGAATAAATCGGATAAGTCTCAGGTTATATGAAACCTAAGAGTGAATGAGGTAGGAATCAGTGACATAGCCAGGAGGGTCTATGGGGTCCGGACCACCGAAATTTTGAATTTATTTTTTAAAAATACTCTAAAGCAGAAAGTTATTTCTTTTTTAACAAAAAATATCGATTCTATAACAAAAAATATCGATATTTTATCAATTCTTTACTAAGAAAAATTTTTTCAATTAATATGCTGGTAATTTTCAAGCATAAAAAACCGTAGGTATTGAATTCTTTCAGATATGTGCACAGTAAGAATCGCTAAAAAAATCAGTTGTTTCATAATAGTCGAAATTGTACTCTCAATTGCCTAAACACACAATTTTGGCATTAGATTTGCAAAATGCATCATGCTTATACGAAACATGGACTCCGAAACTAAATCCTGGCTACGTCTCTGGTAGGAATAGTGTGGTACGGGAAGAGAGAGATGGAGACGAAATGGAGGACAATGGGCTAGGGCAGGGGGTCCCCCAACCGTATGCCCTCGTGGGCACCATGGCATCGCTCGCAAACCGTTTTAGATGTGCCCGCCACTGCTCATAAAAGCCACCGCCGCTGCGCTGTGCGATTGTACGGCTTTCACGTTTCGGTCTTGACATGAGTAGTGGTGGTGTGAGTAGTGGATGCCAGCTTGTGTAAGTTAAACGTGCATTTAACGTATCTAGTTCATCATTTATTCCTAGTTACATGTTCATATTTGGTGTCTTCTACTTTCGTCTTCTACTTAATGTCCAATTCTAAATATACCTTGAAAAAATTAACGGTGCCCGCCACCCCACCGGAATCATAGTATGAGCTCTTAAATGCAAAAAGGTTGGGGACCGCTGGGCTAGGGACTAGGAATGGCCGCGGCTAGAAGACAGTTAAATTTTTTTGGAGAGAAAAAAAGGAACAATAAAAATTTCGATACCACTAAAGTCGAAGTCATACGTGGAAAAGCCAGAAAGAGAAAGTAATGTATCACATGCTCGTAGATTATATATTAATTTCAGACGGAGGTTTAGGAAAAGTGTTTAAAATTTAATTATATTTTAAATTTTAAATTGAATGGTGGCTTCAGTGATTGAACTGAGTAGCGCAGCTTACTGGATGAGAAAATGGACTCAGATGATAATCTAGAATTGAATAAATGTGATGCTAGCTTCAAAAGGCTAAGAAAATGTAGGAAGGTTAATGAGTGGAACGTAAGAGGTTTGAGCGGCGCAAAGAGAATGGAGCTATTAGAGGACAGGTGCACAAGAGTAGAGAAGGAAAATGGATGATCTATTGACGAAGGATGAACATTAAAAAACAGGAATAATAAGAGCGACAGAGGAAAAATAGAATAAGTGGGATCGAGCACGATTTTTAAACAACTCTTCTGTTTGCATCATATTCCTCCTTTCTGCCATAAATTGTGAGAATTGAAGGCGGTCAAGCCTCGCGTATAAGGTCACTTGGTAGGGTTCGTCGGCATGACAACGCTGTCGATTTAAAGGGGGGGCAACAGTTTTGGCACCCCCGCCGCCGTATAGTGCCCTCCCCCTTTCCAACAATTTTTTCGAACGTTGAGTTAATCCTTCAATAATCTTAAAATTTGTTCTTTTCAAAATCAGTATTTAAGTATTCCGTTTAAATTTTCAGCTTTCACAATAAAAGATTTAGTGCGTATTTCGAGAATGACTTTTGGCAGCTCAATAGCGGGAATGCCACACCAATAACGGAAGATTACCAAGAGCTTGTGGACAGGAGTACACATAGGAAAAGATGAGGAAATTGGAAGAGTTGAGGAAATATGGGAAGGGATGAAAAACATAAATAATAAGAGCGGCAGAGAAGAGAGATGAAACGTTGGAGACGAGAAGGATTAAGAAGCCACTGTTTTCTGAAGACACCATTAGGAACAGAGACGAGAGAAGGAAATACGGGAAGGAGATAAGAAAAAACGTCAGCACCATCCTAGAAAGGAGGACGTCCATATGGCCACAGGGAGTGAACTCGCCTCTGGGCTTTGGGCTTCGACACCCGCTTCTCACGAGGTGGGAGGAATATAATAGAATAAACCTTTATTATACTCTGGGCCAGGTCCATTAGAGCAACAATGCAATACAATAAAATAGCAGCGAGGTAATTAACAAATTAACAAATGATTTTGTTCAAATAAGAAAATAAAAGGAGCTTAATAACATTTAAAAATAAAGACAGAAACAACTACTCCCATTGAAAAACAATGTACATGTGATAAAATTGAATTCAAAGATAGGTATATGTTGCAAGGTAGTGCGACGGCAACAAAATTCATGTTTTCTATATCTTTAATTAAGCTCGTAATGAATTCTGACTTTTCGTTGCGCTTTTGTTTTCGCGCCTGCTTTGTTTTTTTTCGCTCGTCAACGCAATGATTTGTAAGTCTCGTGTAGTCTGGATCTAACTGCAATAAAGTGAAGTCGTGCCAGAAAGAGTTTCCTCAGTTAGCCCTTCCATTTATCCTCGTAGTATAACAGTATAGACATGTAACTAACATGGGTATAGACATCATACAGAATTATCTAAAGGAAAAGATCCTTAACGTTACAATGTTTATTAAATTTTAAAAACATTGTTAACAGTTATCTATAACAAAAATCATGAATGGACCATTAAAAAAACCTTTTTGTCTAGAAAAAAATTAGTAATGATAATTTAATACTGAACAGGTTTAACTATTTAGGAAAACATTCTTCAAATAAAATTCCATACAATTTAGACTGAAAAATGGCCAACGAACGAGATTTCCTCAAATCAATTGGAATAGAATTCCAGAGTTGTGAGGTGGTACGGAGGAGATATCCTCGGATGTATAGATCGTTCCTATTACAGTACAGCTCTTGAACAAAATTGATTTGACAGAAGCATCCAATTGGCTTTCCTGACTTGACAGTAATGAACATATCACGGTGTAGTTTTTAGTGCGTCTCATAACTTTCAGAAAAAAAAATATTTTTATTTTTATTTTTTTTCGTTTTTAGGGAGTGATTATTTTCTTCCACAGCAATGACGACTCATATACGCCGATTAAAATAGAGCTCAGTGATAACCAATGAAATATTTACTTTGAGAGCAACAGAAGAGAGCGAACTCTGGTGGTCCAGTGACCCAGCGAAGAGGCTACGATTAGAGAGAGATATATAGCACAGAGGCACATGGGAAGTGACGTGTTAATAGTATCGATTGGGGTGAGGGGCGCAAGGCAACACTCCAAAGCGATCTGGTATCGATGAGGTTGCTATAGTTTTATTACTCCTCCTATTTATTCCATTTGTCCGCCTTCGTCATAAACATTGCACAATTAACTCTAGGAAACTACAAAACAAATTCATTATGACAAAAACACAGTACAAATTACACTATTTATTTTAATGCTGTCGACCGGTTTCGTCATGTACAAGACAAACAGAAGGAAATATTATGCTACTGATGTATAATAAAGAAGTTGGGAACATGGAGAAATGAGGGGAGGTCAGGAATTGACGGTTGGTTGGAAGGGAGACGGGTCGGGGAGAAGACTAAGTCACGTGGGGCAGAGGGGGGAGGGGGGGAGGGGGGGAGGGGGTGGGAGTAAGGTCGGGAGGTGGTAAGATGCAAGGGAGGGGTGGGTTTGTAACAAAGCAATCACGTTTTTGTCATACTGGATTCTTCAATCTTCAATTTACACCAAGTATCGCCACAATCGATTAAGTTGATACAAAACAAATGTCTGGCAAGTCAATCGATCCTACGACTATGATAGATCAGTTCTCCTATGATTGACTTACTAACTGCCTTCGACATTGATGGCTCTTCTGTTTCACGTCCCGTTTTATAAATTTTACGAATATTGATCCCTTGTTGATCTTCCTCGCGGGACTTTAACCTCCCTTGGCGCTTCTACCATGCTCAATATGAGTTCAGTGTGCCTCAATGAGTGGCCGATCTATCTCGTCCTCGCCTCCTCCTACAATTTTACATCAGCTAAATGATCGAGTTGCCGATGCCAGCAGAGTATGATACGCATGTCACGCATGTTCTCTCCTTCTAGAACGGGAGCTTTTCATATTTTCACATCAATGGATAGGACTCTGGGAAATATATCTTCTCCCTGTTTAATCAATGGAATGAAAGTTCGATTGAATAATTGAAAACGTACTTAGAGAGATCTGATTGGTTTGGGGGATGAAGTAATGGCTTCCCTTCCCCAGCGTTCAGGTTCGAATCGCGGCAGTGAAGAATGTTTTTCATTGGAATACAGACCCCTGCTTGGATGCTTTGTAGAGGTAACTTTAAAGTAGTTTGAGAGAGATAGTTTCCTAGTCATAATGGAGACCATATTCGAATATTATTTTTCATTTCAGCGTCTGTAAGACGTATGAAACAAATAGTGTAATATTTACGGCGCAAAGATATAGTTATATATGACAAGCATTCTCAGTAATTAAATAAATAAAACAACATAAGTCTCTAACTTGACTCTTTTTTCCCGCCGTAAGTCTAAAAAATCTTCAGAACAGCAGGGTTTTTTTGCGATTCCGTAAAAATTAGTTTGGTTAGTAAATGTTATCTAATAGATTATTTTTTATAACTTGTTGAGAAAAATACAAACTAAACACCGTAAGTCTTTTCACAAAATCTAGGTGTTGTAACTACTTTCAATGTTCTCCCTCTGGAGCGCACAGCCGTAATCAATCCCATTTATAAAACAGCTTTCATTTTTAGAGAAATTACTTGCGAAGTAGTTCGGCAAGGAGCTAGTATGTTGATATCAATGACATGATGAGTTTTTTTCTTTAAAATGAGGCTAGAGTCATCAAGTTCTAGGTGAAGTGATTTTTCGCTCTCAAACTACTCACCCGTCCGTCACTCCGTCAGTCGAAAGGGACGACACCGGATTTCTCTCCATCGCTGCTGCCCCAAAATAGTCTAACCTTTCCCAACCGAACCACCTGCCCGTATCATCAGCTGTCGGTTGCCTGCTCTAAACCCTAATTACCCCTACTACCTTAAACTTATCTTAAGGTCACACCAGCACATTGGTTTTGATAATTAGGTTTTAATGAATACACATTATTAATTTTTTTCCCAGTTCAACGGTCACAAATGCAAAGAGAAATGAATCTAACCAGGAGTAATTAAGCTTGAAAGAGCCGACACTAAGTCAATTTCCATTATTCCATAAAAACACACGAAAGTAAGTCAAGACAAACATTTGCATTCCATCTTTCATTAACCAACGGTCATTTAGTTCTTCCTTGGAATGCTTGCTAAATTACGGGACAAAGAGTATTTTTTTCCACATGGAATCGTATCGGACGCAAGAATTACCTGTTAATTGATCAAACGCCGATTAATTAACGCATTCACTGCTTCGGTTTTAAAATAAGGAAAAATCTAGTCCAGATCCTAATTATGCCACCAATGTGCAAATCATAACGTTGAAGTCGAGGGCGTTTTAACTTTACAAAATATTCACCGGTTGTGAAACACATCAGTTATCGCTGCAAATAATGGAAATAAATGATTTTTTTAAACACAAAATAAAAGATTTTGAAAGCACCAATTTTCAAAATGAAATTAGGCCCAATCAACTTGAAAATTATTCAACATTTGACCGTGCACAACAAATGGGCAAGTATGCGTGAATATGGCAGTACGTACCAACCTAAATGCTCTTTCAACCTGTTCTCGTGACGGCACCGAAAGCGTGGAGATGGATAGGCAAAACCACCTGAATGAATTGCACCCGGCATATGGTGCGACACCGCACATCCTGGAAACTGGGAAGAGGTCAAATGAGAGCATGGGTCGCCGTTGTGAAGGCTACGAAATGTAACAACCCACTTCCTCCCCCGAAAACCCTCTCCTAGTGTTTCCGAGAGAAATAGGGGAGGTAAGGTTTCCTCCCCCTTTGCGCATAGCGACGCTGTGTTGTTTTTATGGGCTCGCCCGCCATGTTTATCGCCCCCTCTAATCGTCCGTCGCAAAAGGTGGAGCGGCAGCGCACCTGCTCTGCCCGCACCCCGAACCTCACTTGTTAAACCGAACGCCGCCTGTATATGGGGCGGGATGCGCACAAAGTGGGGCGGAGGACTTGGAACACAGGATGGAAAGGGAAATTAATTCAGAGAGGGTAAATATCGAGTTTCTGAACGTTTGAATAACGCCACGCATTCCATGGCCAACGACTCATAGAAAGGCGTCCAGAAGACTATTTTGGTTGCTCAGATATGAAGAGGGCGGTGGGAAGAGGTATCAAAGACGATCAAGGCAATGAAATACTTCCATAATAGGAGAGCACAAACTATAGCAGTGGGGAAAGTTGGCGCATCTGGGGAGTAAACAATTGAGCGAATCTGTATGAGAATAGTTACAGAAGTATGGATAAAACGCTAAAGATTGCATTATCATGGGAATCATTTTACAGAAAGAAGGAATTTATAAGGTGAAATTTGAACGAGGGTATTAAGAAGAGATAAGTCCATCCCTCGCATTCTCTTTTTAGACCTCTTCCATCTCTCCAATCTTCATTCCCTATCTTCCTTTCTTCATGTCATTCTTTCTTTGTCCAGTTTTCTGGTGGTCGCCATATTTTCCTCTTCCTCGCTGGTTGCCATTTTAATATTTTAGGCCATTAATAATTCTCCATAATTTTCACGTAAGAAGGGAAGATAAGAAGAGTTTAGAAGGGATTTAACTACGACAATATGATTTCGTGAAGGAAAAGCCTGGGAAGCCTCCCCGCGGTTGGATAAAATACGTATGCTGGACTTTCCAAAGACGTGTAACATTCACCTGGTTCAAAGCCAATGATGATTAATAAAGACAATCTAATGTAATGGATGAAAGAAACGATTTTTTTCACATAATTATTATGCCTACATCATCATTAGCCGTCATTAATCCGAATGTTGGTTTTCTGCAGCTCTCTATTCTCCTCTCAGACAACCATTTCACTTCTTCTTGAGTCCTCTTCTTATGTCCCTCATAGTTTGTGAAATCATTCCACTTTTCCTCGTTAACTTTCTCGTTTATAAACAATGGTGAAAGAATGATACTACTTTAATTGAATCAATACTTTCTACCAACACAATATATACATATTATGAACAAATAATAACGTTGTGTTAACTCATTATTTTAAAGTGTTTTATTGAATAACAATTAGCTTCTATGATTGTCAGCATAGCTCGCAGAAATGCTTCATAAAATTTTCATTTTTGTTTTTTAACGTCTTTCATCGCACGGTCAAATATGTCGGAGGCAAATCATCTTCTTGAACATAAACATCTTCCAATCATTTTCTTGAAGATGTTTAATTTTTAAGGACTTATAATAAGCGGTTTCGTTGTGAGTAAATAACTACTTAAATTGTAGTTTTTGCACAATTTTATCGTGTAACCACTCTTTGTTCACATAATTTTTATTTGAGATATTGCAGAAATGGGCCAAATTTACAAAAGATCTCCAGGAAAATTAATTTTGGGAGCTTCCAAGTTTTCCCATGGGTCATTGCTATTGCAAGTACTTAGTTTTTAATTTAATAAAGGTAGGAAAGTAGGAAAGAGTAAAATGTCATTTTATGCAGTTAGTTATACGTATTATTGCGTCATTACAGCATGAGTTCACCATAAACGTGCATTTATAGCGCTAAGTTTTCGATCAAAATCCGCGAACCTCCTCGAAGCCGCTTATTCCTGCAACTGAATAGGATTTAGAATCTCTGACAGAATATTATAGTGGTTGTAGACGTTTTGCAACTTAGCTGCGATAAGTTTCTGGCATTTTAAGGTATTAAGCTTTTGACGTATTGCCATGGCAGAATTAGAGAATACCTTCGCAGGAAGTGGTCTATTTTTACTACCAAGACCGAGCTTAATTGACCAATGTGGTACGTGAAATTAGCGTTATTCTTCGCGGATACCGCTCCGAAAATCTATGCCTCATAGAGCTCGGATAAAGGCGTAGGCAGGAAGTGTCATCGTCCGTGACCACCGCAGTGTGAACACTCTGCTTTTGCCGAACCGAAATTATTCCGTCGCTAATTGTTAATGAGCGCTTTCCGCCTTCGAACCATAAGAGAGCCAGCCAGATGCATGAATAGCCGAGAGTGGAGGGGGGGAGAGAGTGACGGTCAAAGAGAGAGAAATATGACTGAGAGGGGAAATATATTGTTTTGGGAAACCAACGCATCGAGCGCATTTGGGATGAATCTTTCTCCCTCGTTTATTGCCCTAAAATGGAAAAAAGATAAGGAAATTGCTACGTTAATGGAAGGTAGTATTATTCTCCAGAGGGACCCCTTAACGACCTCCTTGTGTCAGACGCTTTTGTGTATTGACATTCCCCCGCTCTTCCTCTAATGCCTTGGAGCCGTTGATCATGCGGAATTCCGTATTTTGCTATTTCCCACGCTTTTTTGAAAACTTATCTGGGTTGCATTCACTTGGCTTTCCTCTCCTCATGTCGCATGCGGTCTGCAGAAAACTCTTTTCTCTCAAATAGAGCGTACCTATTGCATTTTCACGCCGTCGACAGAAATATGCCATCCTGGAAATGTGTATTGCTCTGTCTAAAAATTGTAAAAGTGCTCTGTTTATAAAAATAAGTGTCTGTGAAGTTTTATTGCTCACGGTTACAAGCGAAAATATAATTGACCCTGCCTAGAACTAGAAATTATAATAGGAAAGGAGGAAATAGAGCAAGGGAAACAATTTTGCTATTTAGGTAGTATGCTCACCTAGGATAATAGATGATGTTTAGAGATAAAGAAAAGGGTGGCAATAGCAAAACAGGCCTTTTATAATAAGAGGAACCTTCTAACAGACAAGCATATGAATATCGAAACTCGAAAAACGTTTGCAAAAACATTCATTTGGAGCATGCTGCTCTACGGAAGCGTGAGTTGGACCCTCCGGAAACCAGAAAAAGAGAAATTAGAAGCAGCGGAGATGTGGATTTTTGAGAAGGATGCTTAAGATAAGTTGGACGGCAAGAAAAAGTAATGAAGAGGTTTCAAAGGAAATAAATGAAAAGAGAACCTTGCTCAACACCATGGAAAAAAGGAATATGAAATTTTTAGGACATCTCATGAGACGTAATAGATCTTTTGTCAATGCGATGGAGGGGAAGGTGCTCGGGAAGAAAGGAAGAGGAAGACCAAGAATGATACAGCATCTGAAAAGGGCAAAAGAACTGATGGGGACTGAGAACTATTGGCATTTCAAGAAACTTCTTTCAATCAAGCACTGCTTATTTTCCTCTATTTGTGCCATACGCTGCGAATGAGTTTGATTTGCTATTTCTAATGCAGGATTGTGGTATGTCAAGAGAAATCTTTTCCCAGCTACAACAGCATCAATGCGGTATTTGTTTTCCTCAAGTGCAACAAATCGCCCCTTTCCCCTGGAAGGCCAAATGCGAACAACTTTATGGGAAATTCACAATCATTTTTCCGAGACAAAAAAATCGTCTAAGGTTTTAGGGGGGATCATGACCCCCATGACCCCCTTGTATCCGTGTCTGAACAGGGTTGATACAGATTGGAGATGATGAAATTCCAGTATTTTTAAAGGTTATTTCATTTTCCAGTAAAAATATCCCTTCTTGTGTAAGTTTGTAATTTAAAGAAGGCGAAGAAAAATTAATCTCCTCCCACTATTATCGCCCTAGATTCTTCTGAAGAGTCTCAGTCTCAATGCCAATAGTCTCAGTCTTTACTTTGTAGAAACGTTACAATCGTGAAAGCAAAAGAAGCACACGATATTTCATCCTTGAAAATTACGGTTATCCAGTGAAACTATAGTCGGTAAATACGTGGCCTCCTTTTGTTTGTTCTCCTTAAGACTGCTGACTATGAAAAAAATCGTCAGGGTTCCAAGAGGCAATGTATAACCTGGAATACCCGGGAAATTCATGGTAATTATAAATGGGCCTCTGAAAACCTGGGAGAGAGTCATGGAAAATGTGGAATTAGAATGTAAATTTGCTCTTCATAGTCAAAATTTGATTGTTTTCAATGAGTGAGGTGTACTGTTTCGGTTTTAGGTTTGAGTTTTGGTGGCTTGTCAGAATGAGGTAAAGGAGACCTTACTTGGTGTTTTGCAATTATTTATTCCCCAAAAGTAAACTTACAGTTCCTATTCTTTATACTCATCCTGAGGAAGATGAAATATATTTTTTTCTCCTCAGATTGTGTACAGGTAATTTGTGGCCCTCATTGTTGTCAAGAACTGCGAATAATATATGTCATCAGGAAGGAAGCCGATTTTCCTCAGAGCGATAATGGCGGCGCTCCCTGTTGTTGGGAAACTTTATTCCCCCGTAGTGCATATGGGTTTAGGTGTGGTGCTCCTATTCTCGCGCCTTCTTTAAATTACAAACTTACACAAGAAGGGATATTTTTACTGGAAATTGAAATAACCTTTAAAAATCCTGGAATTTCATCATCTCCAATCTGTATCAACCCTGTTCAGGCACGGATACAAGGGGGGGGGGGCAACCCTGTTCAGGCACGGATACATGGGGGTCATGACCCCCCCCCACCCCAAAACCTTAGACGATTTTTTTGTCTCAGAAAAATGATTGTGAATTTCCCATAAAGTTGTTCGCATTTGGCCTTCCAGGGGAAAGGGGCGATTTGTTGCACTTGAGGAAAACAAATACCGCATTGATGCTGTTGTAGCTGGGAAAAGATTTCTCTTGACATACCACAATCCTGCATTAGAAATAGCAAATCAAACTCATTCGCAGCGTATGGCACAAATAGAGGAAAATAAGCAGTGCTTGATTGAAAGAAGTTTCTTGAAATGCCAATAGTTCTCAGTCCCCATCAGTTCTTTTGCCCTTTTCAGATGCTGTATCATTCTTGGTCATCCTCTTCCTTTCTTCCCGAGCACCTTCCCCTCCATCGCATAGAGCGTAGGAGATTAGAAGTTATGGAAACGTGGTGTTTGTCAAGAATGATGAGGATCAAACAGAAGGAAGGAATGAAGAAGTTGGATGAAGATGTGGGAGGAAGGAAGAGATATTTATAATGAGCAAACATGGAGCAACTGTGACTCGCTCAAATGCGCGTATCCTGGGTATACTACGGGTAAGTATTTCGTCATCCTTTACCTTTCGACGCCAAGGAGGCAATTTCTTGCTCTACTGCCCTCCTGCCTTTCTCTGCCAGACCGACTGTAACCCTCCTTAAGGGCCCCGAGGGGGGAAATGCCAAGGGGGGGACGAACTTTTGAAGATTTCTGTTTGCTCTCTTGACGCCGACAGAGAGGTGGGCGGGGGGGGGGGTTGAAAAAAAGGGGAATCTCCCTCACGTGTTCCTCCTTCAAAATTGATACTCGCTCACTGCGGGGCGACACGATCCACTGACTACGACGATTGGCTCTTTATTACTGCGTTCCAACGGTTGGGTGCACGGGCAACGCTTTAAAACGCTTCCCTTCTCCAGAATCTCTTCCGCTTGTGAATTAGGCGTGACGAAGCACTCTGATTCAAAGGATTAAGCGGTCTTTCAAAGCGAAGTACTCCCGATGAGGTTTCCGCGTCATAGAGGTCGCTATGGCGTCACACAGAGCACGCGCCGTGGTTTGAAGCCCATCGAGTTGAGAGGGATTCCGATTCACTTCTCCACGGCGCATTCGTGGTCGATGCCAATCGATCGAGGAAAGCAAATTAAACTTCAAGATAATATTTTGTCAAAAATACCTGGGACTAGGCAAACAATTAGGAAGGGACAATAAGTGAGTGAATGAAAACAATGAATAACTTTGTGCATCATCATAAAGTATTTCATTCACGGTTTTCGTTGTTTTACAGCATCATCAGGTGATATACCGATACAATAAACAATGAATAACTTAGGCCCGGTTGAATAATCTCTTGTTAAACATTTTCTCGGCATGAACTACGAAGTCACTACGTCCTCTTATCGATGAAGCTCGCGTCAACTAACTGGCATTCTGATGCAACACAGGAAACCGTAACTTTCACTTAACATAAATCTATAAGGCTAGATCATCTAATGGTTAACGTTAGGCAGAAATTATACAACCGGGACGTAGCGTTATACAACGAATAAACCAAGGTAGTGAATAAAAACATTTCATATGGGTACACTATGTCAATTATTGTGTAATAACATGAAACAGTTCCACAAAGTTACGCCATAAAAAATTGAGAGAGATGTTGTGGAACTTTGGTTACGTCACATCTCGATTATGTCTGAAGCTTTTGATATCCTGCGCAGAAAGAAGAAGGATTAAATACGCGAACTAAATAACACACAAATGAAAGCTGCACGCTTCGTAAATAACTGCTACAAGCGAGTAGCGAGTGAGGGATAGCAGATGGAAGGACTAGTTATTATACAATTTAATTAATTTTCAGAACACAGAAACTGACTAATTTTGAGGATACCGGGACTAGCCACGGTAGTTACCTTTACGGAGTCACCCGCAAGTGCACGTAAGTGCGATATTCCACAGCGGAGAAGGACGCCTCGGTAGCTTAACTGGTAAAAGCACTCGGCGCGAAATCGAGGGATCCGGGTTCAAATCCCGATCAAGACGAATGATTTTTCCTCTGTGGAATATCACACAGAAACTGACGCTAAGCTCAGTGACTACCACGAGTGCAAAATAGAACACCACTGCGTTGAAATTCGCCAGGAAAAAATCATCTGACTCGACCAAAATTCGAACCAAATTGAAGTTCAGGCGTTATTCAGTTATCTCACCTAGCCATCTCTCTTAAAATAATATATATCGGATGGGGCTTATGTCTTGAAAGAAAACTACACATCAAACATAAAGAACTAAGATGGCCCGGGTTTTCAGGCTACTCACCGTACTTGCTACAAAAGAGATCAAATGTCACAACGTTAACAGATGTTGTGGTTGTACTAATAGTCTATGAGGCCTTAAGTTAAACGGAACGCCATTACCTCAGCTTTTGGAGCACCTAAAAAAAACTAATGTCTACAACTACTTAAGAATGTAGGAATTCTTGCATGCATATTTCGAGGAAGAAGCTTTTCACTTATATATTACCAAGCATATCAGTCATGTAAGGAGAGTGATTATGTGTGGGGTGGTGACGTTACGTTTTGAAACTGAAAAATGTGTACACGCCATTGATGCTGATATCAATGAATGTCTGCCAGTGAGCGGTAGCCACCTATCTACCGATGTGACACGGACAGGAAAACGAATGCTCAAAAAACATGGTGCCGCTTCCTTCCGCAAGAGGCGACTGTTGTCCCATCATGGAATTGGATAAAAAGATAATGTTAAAAGCCTGCATCCTGGTGGGCCCCATTACTCTTTCGTCGGAAGTATTTCTCCAGTATTCCGACAAAACTTTTCCATTAAGAGCAGCAGCGCCGCGGAGGATATATGAAAAGGAAAACCGGAATATTTTGGCAAAACGGAAGAAATTCATTGCGTAAAGGAAAACCACACGTGATAGCGAGTCAACTCTCCGGAACTTGATAAAAGGGAAGGAAAAAACTGACTTCGTATACATCGCCGCACATTAAAAAAACTCAAAACTGGCAATTTCAGAGGGGCAGTAAAAGAAGAACGTATTTCGTGGAAGCGTGGTGTGCCCCAATCAGGTGCCGATAATAATATAACACAATGTATGTTTGGAATGATAGTCACTATCACAGCGTAGGTTAAAATAAATAGAGTTAATGTTCTGAGTAAATTTGGGGCTTATTACTCCTCCGAAGACATTGAATATACATGTTTTAAATCCGTGATAATGTTTTTTAATCCTTAATAATTTTTGATCCGTGATATGTTGGATCACACGCATAAAATCAGATAGATTGAAAAAGAGAATGATTTAAAATGTCAATTGTTCAGTCTACGATTAGGAAACACAATAGTTGCAAACGGTGGCGATAGATAGCTTTTTTAATGCTGTTATATTTTATTTGACTCTCATTTCGTCATGGGATGATTATTGAAGTATTTATGTATTATGTGTCTGTGATTTAAAAAAATAGTTTTGCAATATTTTATCATGAAATTTCTTAGTAGTTTTCCACTTTTTTTATTTGCACAAACTACTTTATTTCACAAACTATATTTAATAAAAGAAAAGTGGAAAACTGCTAATAAATGTCATTACTATGAATGAATTCCACCACATCTGCCCTGATCAAACTTTATTTATTGGCATTTTTTTATTTCAGTTTGACTTAACTAGAAATCATCGTGAACAGAGTCCATCTTGCATATATAGTGTGATAGTTACCAGTAGTAGGAGCTATATTGCAGGCGAAATGTTTTTACTTATAATCACCTAAACAGTATATTTCGTAAATTAGCTAATAAAGTTATGAAAATGTGTTTCACGGTTCAGTGAATGCTTGGTGTGGAGTGTCTGCCACACATCCTCGAGGCGGCTTGCAGGGTACAACGTAGATTTAAGAATACCAAGATCGAGCGTATGCCTTCTCAAAATTTCGGTTAGTCAAGCACTTCCCCATCCCTCCTCTGGCACCATCGTGTTCTCAGCTGGCTCGTCGTGCCCACAATTAAACCAGCCGATCCCTAGGTCCGGCCAAAACCTTCAATTTCCTCCGATTGGGAGGCGTGTCGGTTGCCAAACTAACGACCCTCTGTGCGGGAATGGGAGTGAGAACAAGGGATAAGCATCGAAAGAAAAATATCGATGTGAATTCTTCTCGGAGTTCCCATTGGATGTTGTTCTTCATTTTGGCTTTATTTTCGACAGGAAACATTCCTATCGTCATTCGGAATGAAAAACCTAACGCAGTGCGAAGCCCAGGAGTTCCCCCGGATAATTTTCCCAGAAAATATTAGTTATTTCAAAAATATCGATACTTGACATCGATCGATTATCGTAGATACACCATCGACGCTGGCAAAACAAAAAGATAGAGAAATTTAAAGCAGCTTTGTGCAAGGAAGTCGACCGCTACAGGAGTCTAAAAGGAACTTAACACAAAGCACTTCATATGCAACGTGATAGTCTCAGGCGTTACTTGGTGGAACTGTATTCTCAAAGAAAATGAAAAGACTTCGTGTACTCCACACATTATGACCGGATTATGAGAAGTTTGAGTGAATTCTTCACGGGTATCGAACAGGGTCAGGATTTGAGGTATCGACGCTTCGATGACTAACTCCGCCATCGTTTCCAAGGAGGTTGATGCGTGACGGTGAAATGGATGGCGGAGTGAATGATCGAAACGTTGCGTCAGATGGAAATAGTCTGCCATATTTTCTCTGACTTTCATCATGACCTACCTTTAACCGAAAGATTATTGGGTGTTGTTCTTCATTTTGGCTTTATTTTCGACAGGAAACATTCCTATCGTCATTAGGAATGAAAAACCTAACGCAGTGCGAAGCCCAGGAGGAGTTCCCCTTTTTTTTGATTGATATTGATACCATGTACTTCGCAAACCCTGCAATTGATAAGTCACAAAAAAACAAAAATTAGTGTGAAAAAGTGTTTTTTATCGTATTATCATGCATAGTCCAGTCACTAATTGTCACTCCCAATCATGAGACTATTTTTTATAGTTGGTATGTACCTGAACTTCTGACTCGGATGGTAACCCGTGAAGAATTCACTAGATGCTGCTCTCTCCCTCTCCTCTCTCCTTGCAGGTGACGTCACAGAGGGAGAATCAAGAGAGGAAAGTCGGGAGGCGCAGGGAACGGAGATCCGAAGGAAACAAAAAGTGTTGTGCCCAGTGATGTGTTGTGTGTGTACATACTAATGTGACTTGTAGCTTCTGTTTTTACTAATTGTGTAATGGTTAGGCAATTCTCGTGTTATGTTTTTGTTGTTAAGTTTGATTGTGTTAATTATGATAGGACGCTGCAGTGTCAGTGATTTTTTTGTAATTTTAATTACTTTATAGACAATGGGCTCTGCGTATGGGACTGGTTATGGGACGGGCAAGACCTGTCTATGAAATGTATGTTTAATTTAATGGTTAATAAACTAAAGATTCTCCGGGAAAGCACCAGATCCTCCATATACGAAGTCTATTTATTTTTGCTGACAAGCCCTTCGATGTATAAGCACAGACTTCGATTCCAGTTGTGGTAATCGGTCGACCACGATTGGGACTGTATTCCAATTCCTAATTGCACCTCCAACTACGCTACAGGGTAATGTATTATAATGGGCTAAGTACCCACATGCACGCACGTCCTAACACCTCGCTACGCACGCCCTGACGGCAGCACGCTGAGTAGAACGTAGGCATCCGACTACGGATACCCACTCCTGCCGAGTGAAAAACTTTCCCACTCCGAACAAAGAGACATTCACACTCTCGAGACAGAGAAACGGACATAGACGTACAGTCGCAATACTTAATCTCCTCTCGCACACGTACGAAACATTCACAGAAGGAGTTGTGCACGGAGCTGAGCCGCTTTCAGAACCCCCCCCCCCCCCTTCTACCACGGACAGACATTTCGGTTTATTTTGCGGCTGAAAAGAAAAGAAGGCGGTGGAAGGAGAGGGAAGGGATGAGGAGATTATTTCCTGGGAGGCGTGTATATACAGACGAAGGGAAGAGTGGTGGGTGGGTGGGTGGGGGGGGGAGGAGGAGGGGGAAATGCGACAATTGAGTCGGGGGAAATGAAGAGAGGAAGGAGGTGGTGGGGGAACAGAGAGGGGGAGGGGTGAGTGCAGTGGGAAGGGCGCGCAGGTGAAGCACTCTAAAAAAGTGTGCTGGGGCCAACAGCAGTCTTCCCCCCCTTATATAAGTCCCTACGGCCAGCCGCATGTTTCCCCCCACCCCTGATTCGGGGGCCCGTGAGAAAATGAGAGCATTCTGGAGTAAGAAGGGGAGTTGGCCCTTGGATGTACACTGGGAGGCGAATCCAGGGGTGGGGAGAGGGATAGCGGGGAGGCGGGAGATGACCCAGGTGGGAGGAGACAGAAAACAGAAGAGGAAAGGCAACATACGTGAGGAGAGTCAAAAATTGCAATTCGAGAAACTCATAACTTCAAGCTAAGTTTTTATACCAAAAAGGGGATGAAATTCTCCACGAGAAAAAAATCATTGGACTCCACCGGGATTCGAACCCGGATCACCCAAATTGCCGGTCGGTGTAACTGGCTGACACACCCGAACGGCAACTGAGAAATCCGGGTTCGAATCCCGGTCAAAACGAATGATTTCATTCACGGTGAATTTTCATCCCCTTTGGCGTGTATCTTCGCACCAGTGCGCGTGATTTCGACCCGTATCATTTGTGCCATCGAAATGATTGGTATGTTTGTGTCAAGTGAAGTCTTTGAATTTGCTGTGAATTTCATGAAGGGTTTCAGGACGGATCTCCTCTGCGCGTATCAAAACAATTAAGAAATTCCACATTTTCGTTTTAATCAACTACATAAAAGGCATTACTGCGGATAAAGAACACAAAACAGAACACGCATACGTGTATTTATTCCGCATTTTTGGTCAATTAAATCCTGGCCTTTCTCAAGAGCAAAAGTCAGCTGGAAGCAACTCTTTCTTGAGGAAGATGCGGATTGTACTGACGGAAAATTCTTAATAACTATACGTGTGGGCGTCTTTTTTGAGCTCATTTTTCATCGATCCACAACTTGTGGACTTACCTATATATTTTATAATTATATACGGTCATTGGAGCGTACTTAAGCGCGATTTTTATTTAAGTAACGCTTTTGGACTAGAGTAGATAGCTAATCAATTAAAAAATCAAAACTAAGATCGGTTGGTACCTGCATTTCATTATACTTAATTCAATTCTTTAGAAGCATTTATCCGCATTCCAGTATTTCATTGAATTCAAAAATTTCGCAACAATTACAGGCGTCAGTAATTTTTATTTTTATTTACGTATTCTACCAGCTGGTTGGTAGGTTCATGGACAGTCCCTATTCTGCATCCCAATTTCATACACATTGTCTCGCTTTCCCTCCTAAGGATGTCCCGCCATAAGATCCCTCTTCAATTCTTCATATCTTCTACCTCCTCTTATTTCGTCCAGGATACCTATCCTCTTCCTTCCTCTTCCACGCTTCCCCAGTGTTCTCCCCTCTATCACTCTCTACAACATGCCCTCTCCTCTCAAAACCTCCTCCATCCATCTATTCTGCCTTCTCCGAACCTCTGCCACAAGCTTCCTCTCCTCTCCGACCATATCCAATACCTCCTCGTTCGTCTTCCTCGCCACCCAGCTAACCTTCTCCATCCTTCTCCAAACCCACATCTCGAACGTCTCAAGTCTACGCACATCCTCACTTCGCAATGACCAAGTTTCCGACCCATATAGCGCCACGCTCCATATTAAAGTTTTCACCAGCCTCTTCTTTACGTCTCTTCTCAGACGAAGCGCTATTCTGCATCTGATGTCCTTACCACTAAACCCATTCTCCTCCAAAATACTACCCAGATACGAAAACTGCTCGACCTGCTCTATCTTCTATCCTCCCACCCTTATATTCAGCCCCGCCCCGCCTTCTTGCTTCTAGAAAATCTCATGATTTTCCTTTTTTTGTGGTTGATCTTCATCCCATACTTTACGCACTGCACCTCTAACGCATTCATCATTGACTGTAACCCTTGGCAGACTGACTAACCAATGCTTGATCATCTGCAAATCTCACTGATTTTATCAGCTTCAGTGACTGAAAAATACTATTTTTCCTGTTTTATTCACCGTCGCGTTCTGCACCATGAAGTTTCAAGTTCATTTTAATAAAATTATTTGCGTGTAAATGTAGAATTCTGTTGATATTATCAAGTAGAGGGCACGTTTTTTTCCATAAAATTTCCAAATTTATAAATATATAAAATATATAAAAATAAATAAAATGAAACTTACTTCGTTTTCCAGTAGGACCACCTGGAAGTCGACGCTTTGCTCTGACATTGATGGAGTAATATTTACGCCCATCGATGTCAAATATCGATCATTTTCTGTCGATGCTCATCTCAAGTTTTGCGTCCCTTTTGGATCCTGAATGTCGCGCGCGTAATAGATATGGGAAACACACTCGAAGCATTTGCGGCAATGCAATAGAGACTAGGATTTATCAAATGAATAGTAAGATGGGCCTCGGAGGGAAGAGTGGTAGGTATTTAACAACGCTCAGGTTAGGACACCACTTGAGTTCGGCGCGAGAAATCGGAAATCCAGATCGGAAAGATTTAATTCGCGAAATAAACAAAATACAAAGGGAACTGGTTCACTTCGAAAAAAAACAACGAAGAGCGAAGAAATAGTATAACACAGCTAAAAGAAGAAGTGCGAAAAACTGGGAGAACTACCCATTTGCCACGACTGGGAATCGAAACCGGATACCTCTATGTCGTGCCGAGTGTTTTCAGCCAGTTAAGCTACCGTTTCATCCTCCTTTCATGCGGGTTTTTGTATAGCCGTGAAATGGTGATAAATGTGGCTCGGATACCTGGTGAAAAGTGATTATAAGAAATATATTCGTCAAATAATCTGCATAATTTGTACCTTATTTTTGTTTTGTAGTACAAAAACGTGTCATCAGTGAAAGCAGATTTTAAATAAATAAAAAGTTAGAATCCAGCATTTATTTTACTTGCACAGTCTCGAGAGAACCTTGTTAAACGTGCTCTCCCCATCTATATCTACAAAATACCCTGCAAGTCACTTCAGGGGTGTGTGGAAGGGGGTGAGTAGTCACCGGCATGTATTAAACTATACCCTAAAGTTAGGGTAACTACGGCTAATTATGTATTAGCATAAATCGCTAATGCTTGTCACGAGGCGAAGCACCACAAGCATGCATTACTACACTACAGATATGCTCCCAATGGAGAGGGACCGTTAGTATATATGTATTTTGTAACTACACAAATGGAAGGAGACTCAAGAGTTATGCTGAAAACATGCACGGCGTACTGTTAGTACCAGGTACAACCTGACAAGCATGACACCCGTCTGAATTCCACAGAAAAAAATCTCCGCCCCTGCCGGGATTCAAACCCAGTTTTGTTCTCCGCTGGCCAGCTGGAAACGTGAACACCTAGGCAACTTTCGTTAGAAGTGACCAGATTCAGAAGCTGGGTTCCTCTCCACCCTACCCTTACCACCCTATCACCACCTGTCCTCAAGGGCTAAAATGACCTCGGTCGCCTCCCGAACGAGCAACCAACGTATCAACCTTCCTGTTATGAAAAACGTAGCATATTAACTACGAGGAAAGTGGACGCTTTTACATTCTCATAGGGAATGTTGAAATAAGTGGAATCAACGATGACTTTCCGTTCCTAGGAAGAATTATCATCAGCCATGGCTGTGATAATTTATATGGGCTTATCAAACGCCGCATAAAACTTTGATCCAAGTCCAAATCGAAATACCCTCCTTTCGATGGCATTCTTTCATTCGGTTTCCACAATGGATGAAACTTTACACTAAAAGCAGCAGAAATGAACGACAATGGATGGAGTCAATAGTTTACTGCAATTTGAAAAAAATATCGAATGTACCTAATGTTAGATCATATTCATTTCCGATGAATTTCGTCGAAGCCAATCTTAAGAGAAACATTAAACGAGGAACTAATAAAAAAAAACTTGGCAATATGTAACCATAAAGTATTTTGCAACTCCCAAGCGCACTTTACAGAAATTAGTGGAACAAAAATGAGGAACCCAACATGTTAAGTTAAATTATACGAGGTTATTTAAAGTAATAGAAATTGACATACATGGTTGGTCGTAAATGTAAAAATGAGCCTCTTGAAAACGCAGCCACACCAGAAATTTGAACAATTTATTCTCTAGCATTTTTAAAAACGTACAACCTGAAAGATAAAAAAGCGAATCTGCATACCTATGACGCGACGCAACGAACCACCAAATAAAATGTTCCTGGAAAACATATTTACGTGTGGGTGAATTCTTCCACACCTGGCCAGGTGTGCTGTGCTGCCAACGTTTCCACGCTCGACTCGGCCATCGTCTTCAGTGCGACTAAATAAGCATCTTGAACTTTAAGTGGTTGGCAACATTGGCACACCTGACCTACCGGAAAGCACGCGAGGAATTTAAGCGGGAGAGAAACAAAAGCATTCACCAAAGTTGCTTCCATTTAAAATCATAAGTAATTCATTCTAACAATCCTCAGCCTCTTTGCGTGACCACAAATGAGGCGCAAATACTTCATAAATTTAAAGCTCAAAATAAAAAGTAACAGGTTTGAGAGATGGAGATAAAATTTCTCCAAATCCATCAAATATTATAAATTAATTGAGAAATATTGGAAGAATAATATTCGATGAATCATCGTAGGAATTGATTTAAATTTAGTTTTTGTTAAACAAGCTTCTTTTTCAATCTGCCAGCGAATTCAAAAGATTTCCGTCTTAGACAAAACAGAAGTCCGTTATACCTAAACAACCTACTTGCATTAAATACTAGTCACATATTTCAATATAATTGGATAATTAATAAGCAAAGATTTATTTAACTAAAAATTTTGGATTACAAATTATTGTTCTGATGTTTGCTGGAGAGTGCTGATGTAACTTTCAAAATAATTTATGAATGCACATTGCCAAATTTTTTATAAGTTCTTTTTTTTGTTTTCGGTTGAAATGCTCTCATTAATTGGTTGACCGAGTTCGTCCGTAACTAATATTGTTCACATATTTCGTTCAATTTTTTTTTAATTTTAGTGAACTATTACTTCGCACCATATTCTACTTTGGTTCGTTTCCACTGCGTTAATCTTTAATTTGCATCACTTTCGGAAAGCGAATGAAAGACTGACATCGAAAGGACAGAAAGCATTTCAATTAGGAGTAGGATTAAGTAAGGCTCTATTCAGCATTTTATTAATCCTATCCAAATATTGCTCCAAATCCTCTTTGGAACGCGAATGTGTCGTTGTTTCCATATCGTAAAACATTCAAATCTAGAAATTAAAAGCGCGCGCTTTTTCACATGTCACCCCCAACGGAAGGTAGGGGTACTACCTCCAGCGCAAAAAGCTACTCTGGGACCCAGGCCAGACCTTTCACAGCGGAAGATGTCCCTCCTAGCGGCAAATTGAAGAACTTTAGAGCTGGACGAGCAGAGTAGGCAGTAGCAGCAGTAAATTTGAATTTCGCTTTTACAGAAACAATTAACTGAATTTTTTCATCTAAACTTTTCTCATGCATAAAAGAAATTTAGACTAAAAAAATTTATATGCGATATTATTGAATTTCTAGGGAAATTCTATTCCTCACAAAACAGAAGTTCTATTCTAAATGAAAATAAGGCCTAGCTATTCGCCAGAATAGCGCGAAAAGTGGCTATTTTCATGATTCTGGCGACCCAGTGGCTATTCGGTATTCTGAATGTTGAAATAGCCACCGGAAGTGGCTATTCCAAATATGACAATAAAGCGGTGACTATTCGGCATTCTGAACGGCGGATAGCATCGGTCAGGGTCGAAATATTATTGCTCGGCCTTTGATACCAGGCTATTCTCAATAGCTCGACCCCCTTCTCACGGATGGCGGAGGGGGAAAAACGCACTTCTCCGGCTGGACACATTACTATTTCAAGATAAATGGGTTAATTCGCATACTTAGCATGGTAACTGACATGGATTTCATGGCAATACGTTAGTTTTAAATGGATGAAAAAGACGTTTAGGCTGGTGTGACGAAAGCGGAAATTAAACCTCGATAGTTTAGACTGTACCTCGGCTTTTATCAAACAAATTTCCAAGCATACATATGTACGTACAAGTATGTGAGGGTTTCATTGAAAACAGCACGCTAAATGTATTCAAACTTCATTCGCTTAGACGAATCGTAATGGTAAACTTAGGTAAAAATCAACTCAAACAAGTACAATTTCACCCCGTTAAAAATTGTAAAAAAATCACGTAAATGGGTTCTTCATCAAGGAAAGTATGCATAAAGTTGCCAATATCTACTAAAACCTAAATTGTTTATATAATAGCTAATCTTCAACGATTATAAAGGCAGTGAAATTGTTTCTGTATCATTTAAACGGAGACCGATATTTAGATGAGAGTTCTATCGTCTATCTGCCCTTCAGTTACGGATTACTTCCCGTTATGAATTGAACGTAATATATAATTGCTACTGGCCACAGGATAACATTATAATATACGACAGAATAATTTCATACTCCATAATGCAATTTTCCAGCACAAAGGCATGTTTCTCATCGCTTATTCCTTCTCATAGGGAACACTACATATGCGACACTATATGGTGAACACCACATAAATCTTGGTTATAACATTAGAATTTCCCAAGAATATAACCGTTCTTGCAAAGTAGGCGTGTCAGGGAAATGGGAATGTAGTGAAAAAAGTGCGTAGAAGCGTGTGACGTGGTAGGGGAAGAGTTTGTGTGAAAGGCGTGTCAAAGCGGGAAATTTTGAAATTGAATTAAGTTTTTTTACGCAGCCAGGGAATGAGATTCGTCAACTTCGCGAAGCACTCTAAGCTCAAGCATCAAATTTTGTTTTATTCTGCTTACTCCAGCTAAAATATTTTTCCCTATCGATATCTCTGTGTGATAATGGGCCCAAGTGATATTTTTACAATACTTGGTATGATGTGTGCATATAGCTCAGTAGAAAATTGTTCAAATACTCTTAAAATAGGTTTCCTTTTATAAAAAACTTCATTATGCTATTGTGAGCGACTGAGAAACCCAGAGTTCTCGGTTACTTTCAATTTCAAAGTAAACTACGGGATGATCGAAAGTTTATGGAGGTGACATATGTATAACTCGCTCTACGCTGAGCTTACTGAGTCCATGTTATCATTTTTAGTCACGATTTTGAGCGAAAACTTCATCCAATTTTGCACCACTGGCACTGTAAATTCTGTAGACTGTGCCACAGTTGAAATATTTGTGGCTCTTATCAAAACTCGTAAAAGCATCTCACTGAAATAGGAGTGATTTCATATCGCGCCAGAAACCATTTTCATTCGCTAAGATTACCTACTATTAGCAGCTCGATGATAAGTTCTTACCAGGAAAGAATCAACGTATATTCTTGTAACGCTAACCGTTGTAAGAGGGTAGTATAAGTATCTGACACATCTATACCATCATTCTTGTATCGAGACAGTAAACTTATTATTGCACAACAATCGAACTAGGTACCATACCGTGGGGGATAATAAGTTATATCAGTTACGTATATCATATATTGCGTGTTGGCAAAAGCTTGTGTAAGCAAAAATATCAAACTGTAAATTGCTTTTATGACAATTATAATGTTCAAAACGGCACGCCCTGAATATGTATTGCATAACTGTGGTTTAAATTACTTCATGAAGAATTAGTTTACGTGGTCAATAAAATGCTCAATGACATGAGTGCTGTCTCTCAATAATTTTGCAGTACATACACAAAGAAAACATCTCATTAATTCAATGTTCATTACTTAGTTGTTCTTACCTGCTCTTTCATCGTAGGTACAAAAAGATAGATTCGTCACCATATGCCAATGCTAAAAAAAGATTAAAATGCCAGAATAACGGCGTTTTGTAAAGTACCAGATGTTAGGATGTATATAAGCAATGTAATTGACTTGACTAACGTTCGTGTATTTAAAATAGGGCCATCAGACTATCATAAAAAGAGCATTCTAAATTCATAGTATAAGATATTCAAAAGAATAAAACGTAGTCTCTTTGAAGAATACTTTGCAGTGATATATATTGCAGTTGCGCTCTAGAGTGAGAGCAAAAGTGAGAGAGAAAGGATTGCGGCAATAATCTGCTCCGTCACCAATGATTTTCACTGACTGCATTGAGAAAGTGATAAATAAAACAAAAGAAAAATCAAAATCAGGAATGCACTTGCATGGAGAGACAACCAGCATCATAAGCTTTGATAAAGATATCGAAATTACAGCTGAGTAGAATGATGACCTGTAGAAAATACTAAACTGAATGAAAAATAATATAAAGAAATAAAACTCTCAGATTAATGCTAATAAAACCAAGATTAAAACTGTGCATGAAATCAAGAAGAGAGACACCGTCAATTTCGGACTCCAAGAACTTGCGCAAGTGAAAGAATTTTGCTATCTGAGAAGCAGGATCATCATCAGCGATGGAAGAGGCAAGATATAGATATTGTGAGCAGAATACCCAAAGCAAGAATGCATGCCCCCCCAGAAGAGGACTGATGCTGACACAAGCCTGGAAGTAAGGAATAGAACACTTGAATAAAATTGGTAGAATGCTCTTTTTGTGGCAGCGATGCGTGGACAGCTGCAGAGCAAAAGAGATTGGAAACAATGGAAATGTGATGTAACCGTAGTGATTAAGAATAAATAGACGGTGAGAATCACAAACGAAGGAGGCCTACGAAGAAGATTTGGAGAGAAAAGAGAGTAACATATAAGGAGAGACAAACTTATTGGGCACGTTTTGCAACACAACAACCTATTGAAAACAATATTTGAAGGGGAAATGAATAGGAAGGCTTACCGAGGATGACCAAGGATGAAATGAATTAGAAAAATTATTAACGTCGTCAGAGTGAAGAATTATGTAAGAATGAAACGTTTAGGAGATGGAGAGTGGAAATGAGATCTGAAAGAAGTCTATCTTAGGACTGATGGCTGCTTAATATGAATAAGTTATCTTTATTAAGGGGAGACTGGAATGCCTTTGTAGTCACTTCCACTTACTTACCCCCCGGCAATGTATGTATGAATCATTAAAAACTTTTTTTTAAATAAATAAATGAAATATTAGATAATTTTAGGTGGAAAATGTATACATAATTGTACACTATATGTTGATATTTTATAATTTCATGACAAATTTATATACAATTGTGGGCAATTATAAGAAATATAACATAAAATAAAAGCGTAATGATGGTAAAGCTTATATCCTTGGAGTAAAATCCACATAAGAAATAACGACTTGCCTCGATGACAACACCGGTTACCGTTCGATAGCCATGATATCCATAGTTAAGAATCTTTGGGCTCAACTCGAATTCGGAAGGGTGATCCTCATATTCGTCTCGAGTGATGCTACCCCCAATACATGGCCCAAAGTTGTGCCATGCGGTGATGAGCAAGTAAAGGCTTAGCAAACCACAGACTATTCGTACTACTCGTGGCGGCTTAAATTAGTTTTTTAATAGGATTTGGATTCCGAAGGTTTTTTTGCACGCAAGTCATCAACAAATCTATGCAGTTGCTGTATCTTATCTTCAGTGTAGTGGCCCACTGATATCATTTCACCGCAATTTTCCAGAGATGTGAGTGTGTGATGAGGACGAAACCGAAGATACCATAACTCATTATCTCGGTTTAGTAGTGGTCGTAGTAGTAGAAGTACCCCATTATCTTTGTTTTTAAGGATTTTAGTTTTCTTTCGACCAGAACGAATCACTTTTATAGATGTTGCTCATTTTATACACCGTACATTTTCTTTTAGTTACCATCGCAGCGTCGCGTCGGCTGCAAGCCAGCGCAGCGCAGGGAAATCAACAATGAGTGTCGCAATTGCATAGATGACTATAGACTGTGGTGCTGCTTTGGAAATTTTTTCTACATGGCACACAAAAAGGGTACGAAATTCCTCTGAAAATTCAACATTACCGCCAGGAATTCAATCCGGGCCCTCTGAACATAATATCTTTACCCATCGCACTAACCCGATCCCTGCCAATTTTTGGATTGGTGACTGCTGATGATGAGGCGATGACAAAACAAAGTTGAGATGGAGATACAGAGGGATTTGACGCTGGATAGAGCGTGGGAGAGGGGTGAGCAGGAGGGAAAAGTTGGTGGAAGCGGAGTTTCACTCAGCGGGGATGGACTACCGAGCGCAAAGCCAAGCATCACAACTCATGAGTCGTATCCCGATCGTCGCTGTGAGCATTGTAATAATTCATAGAAGTGGCTTGGTTTTTAATGCCACGAAAGACGTCAATAAATTGCAATTAGACCAAGGGAAACAACTGCAGCACAGAAAATCCCAGCTCCATTTTAAATGCACCACCGCGACCGCGGCTCATCCTCTTAAGAGTACGTGACAGCGTTGGATTCTCAGAGCGGACTCATATCCGTATTCGGGAGCGACCTACCCAACGTATTAGGATCATGGCTGAGATTATGCTTGAGTTCGCCCGCTTAAGGTGGTTGGAGCGAGATAGTTCCCTAGTCATAATGGAGACCATATTAAAATTTTACTTTTTGATTTCAGCGGCAGTAAGAAGTATGAAATAAATATTGTAGTATTAATGGCACAAAGATATAGTTATGTATGACGAAAATACTCTGTAGTTAAATAAATATTAGCTACATAAGTCTCTAACTTGACTCATTTTTTCCCGGCGTACGGCTGAAAACCCTTAAAAACAGCAGTTTTTTTTGCGATTCTGTAAAAATTACTGCGGTGAGTAATAGATTATTTTTGTTAATAGTTGAGAAAACATACAATCTACACACCGTTAGTTTTTTGAAGAAATCTAGGCGCTAGAAGTTCCTCATTTGTTTAATATTCTCGCTCTGGAGCGCACAGCCATAATCTATCCCATGTAAAAAAAAGCTTACATTTACAGGCAAATTGCTCGAAAAGTATTTCGACAAAGGGGTTGATATTTTGATATCATTGGAAAGATGAGAGTTTTTTCTTTAAAATGAGGCCATAATTCATCAAATTCTAGGTGAAGTGATTTTTCGCTCTAACTACCTTAAACACCGCCTGGGTACCAAAGTCACAGTTAATAATCGAGTATTTTTTTAGACTGCCGAAGTGGTCCCGTACTCCCGTAAGCGAGGACGAGGTCATTAAGGAGGTTTGAGTCATTTTGATGCACAGATTTGCGAGATACTTCGCATACGTGCTCTCGCTAGTGATATCCATACATAATAGAGAAAACACTTGCATCATACCGATTTCGTTTTTTGGCAATTTAGTTCTGCTATTTTAACTCGTAGCCTTATGGCACATGACATATATTTCGTAATCATTCGATTACATAAGTACATATCTTCTTCTAAACGCGAAATAATACATTTCAAATCATTATAATGGTTGCTGACAAATATCAAGGTGTCACGCCGAGTCCAATATTCGAAAAAATCGTATTTCAATATAATTTCGTCTAAATATCGAATACCGCCCCGAAAACTCAAGTCATAACACGATTTAGGTAATTAAGGAAAAAGTGTAAAATACAATTCTTTTGTCATTTCCGTTACTGACTGTGTGTTGAGTTACAACGCATAAACAACGATGCACTTAAATGAAATGTGGTCCAAGAATTTTATAATTTTTTCCAACTTTCTAAAAAAATTACTAAAAAGTGCACTCAATGACCCACGATTACCGCTCCGGCCACCTTTGAAGAGCAGGCGTTTCTCGAAAGGTGACTCATAATAGCATCCGACTCCGCCGTGCGCGGACCTTCTCAATTTCGTCCAGTCCGCGCAGGTCCGACTCCGAAGAAGTGGACTCCTCGGCGATACCCTTGCACGCGATGGGAAGTTGTGTCATTGCTGCTTTGCTAACCAGCCATTCCAGCACCATTCACTAGCAACTTCAAGGTCCGGCTGACCGATCCACAAAAATTAAATGGCATTTGACTTATAATTATGCATCGTATTATAATTTTTATTCAAATATTTGTTGCTACTAATATCACAGGATATGCAATTGCATCTCAACGTGCCGTGATTTAAACGATTGGCACATGATGGTAAATGACACCTATTCATGGAATGTAAGTCTTTGTCAAAAATGTCTCAAGTCTAATAACTATAATTACCGGAATATCGAAAACAATGTTTGAAAATAATAACATTAACTCACCTGTTTGCTCTGGCTCCGCGAATCAGCTGTCACTAAAATGTCGTTTTCTTTATTTTACACATCTGCCTTGGTTGGAATTCTTTAAACTTTGAAAATTCTTAGGCAAAATTTCATTTGAAAATCCTTCTCAAGTCATACATCACCGAGAAATGGCAAGTATGTAAAAAAAAACGATATTTTACGCTGATTAGGTAAGTCTTCCCGTGGAGCAGAAATACACGCAGAGTAGAGAAGCGATACCGTGCGGTGACGTCAAGGTAATGACGCCATTTTGGATCACGTGATTGTTTTCCAATGCCGTTTTTTATGGGTAATATCAGACGCCTACAGTTGATGCACATGGATTGCATATTTCAGTTCCATCTCAAAATTCGCTATGATTTGCTGTAATCATATTTGTGGAAAAAATAAATCGATGGAATTGGCCTCAACTACGCGATAATTTATCTTGAATGTCTATATACACCAGTGTATAATTTACACAGATATTTAATGGGGTACAACTGGTGCTGATGATGCTATCTGGTACTGACGATGACGCCTTGTGTTTTAAACTTGTACCCAATAAAATCTCTGTGAAAATTAAATATCTATGTGCATAGCTATTCATGGCCCATGTGAACTTGCTCTTGATAGAGCAAGTTCAAATGTGATCAAATTGAAGAATTTACATGTTTCATATATTGGAAATACATATTTGAGAGTAGTTATATAAAAGGCTTTTAACAATCTTCCAGAATTCCTTATTCATGAAACACTCATCTCCTGAAATCAACCTTTTTAGTAGTTGGCAACCCTGATTGGAGGGGAGGGGCGTGAGGGAGGGGGGGAGGGGGCGTGTAGGCGCGGGAGAGACAGGAGTGACAAGTGACTAGCGCCTGCTTCCACAGGATCTTTCCCGGGGGACCGTAAATAAAGTGCAATAAAAACAGCGGCTCCATCTTCCCGAAAACCCCTTCTCAAAAGCGGTTGACCAAGTGCGGACTGACACCCTGAATCAACGTCAAAATCCCTCCCCGCCTACGACCCCGAGGACGTTAAAGGCTCCGAAGCGGCGACAAGTTTTCACGGTGGAACGGATTATAAAAACTGTTTTGTTAACCATAAGCCTATTTTCAGTATTAATGGCATTCCTAGTTTCCCGAAGCCTTGAGGGATAACCAAATAACTTCTTCATTCCAAAGTAAAACATACACCTACACTTTATTTCAGTGGTGAGACATTTTGGCTGAGGTTCTGATTTGAGTGTTGTTTAGTCGAACGCTATCATAGACGGAATCGACGGAAATTTGCTATAATTGCCTCAATATAAACATTTATTATTTTTATTGCTTGGCCCAAACTAGATCATTTGTTTCCTTTTTTATTTTAAAAGAGGTAAAAATACATTTTTTCTCTTGAATAATGGCTAAATATTTGGCTGTCAACAAGCATTATAGTGGAAGGAGTATAATTTCGATCTGAGATTGTAAGCAACATATACTTTGATGCTATAATGTCATATATTCGTCAACTTCATTCATGAATTGCGAATTGTTTCAATTTAAAGGTTGCTTCAAATCTATTCCTCTCTCCTTCGAATTTAGCTTAAAACAGCATCGTTTAATCTTAAAGACGATCGACATTCATCCGAACTGCAAACTCAAATAGAAGTACCTTCGAAAAGTTTGAAGGAATAGAAATTAAGTCATGTAGAGAGCGTCAGTGTGAGGGGGGTTTTGAATTGTGGGTTGGGAACATGCTGGAGAGAGAGAGCATGCGGATTTGATAGGGACACAAAAGATTAACTGTAAACCTTTGATGGATTTGGATTGGGCATTGGTTGGGAGAAACTAAAGGAAGGCAGAGGAAGAAAGTTAAGGGCGCATAAAGAGTTGATGGGGCGCTGAAGACTGCGACAGAGGGGACCATGTGGACTGAGAGATAAAAATAAAGGAAAATCAAAGGAATTCGGACATAAGAGGATACACAGAAAGGGGTTCTCAGAATACCTAATAATGTAGTTCAGAACGAGAGGATTATGTTGGCCCGATAATGCTCTTTCGTTCGGATGAGACTAATCATCGACCTACCGTCCGATGTTGTCTGAAGCGTGAAATATAGTCCTGATGAAATAATTCATTGGTTTAGTCTTTTGTCCCTAAAATATTTTCTACTACAATTGTTAATTATGGATTATAAATCATATTAACCGCTCAAAATATAAAGATCTTGTAGAAGTCTTCTTCTTAGAACAAATTTATCTGCATTTATACGAGTTATAGAGCAATTATTGTGGTCATACACTCAAGAAGGAAAGGGAAATCAATCCTGTAATAAGCATTCGCCGTAAATGGTGGTAAAAGTGACTTTTAGTATAAGAGATATTTCAACGGATTATATCGTGAGTGTAGCGTTAACCAATGGTTATTTATTGATGTCGAAATTAGTTATTTTTTTAAATTTGAGAGATCCCGCATAAGACCATGTCCAAATATATGTTTTAATAAAGTGATTCCTTACCTCCAGGCTTGTTTTATCAGACTTCAGGTAGAATTCCTTCTTTGCTTGGGCTATTTTCCTCACGATATCTTTCTTGCTTCTTCCATCGCTAGTGATCCTGCTTCCCAGGTTGCAAAATTCTTCCACTTTCACAAGTTTTTGCTGCCCAAATTTGACTGTCAGTCTTCTTGATTTCTTCCAAGAACCCTAGCATTGGTTTTCATAACGTTCACCTTTAAGATGTATATCTTCCTGCCTTTGTCCATTCAATTCAGCCTTCTCGTCTGACCTTTCTTGTCTGCTAGATTGCTACGTTATCAGAAAAGCGTAGCATTCTTATTTGTTCTCCTTTTCTCGTACAGACTCCTGAATTCGAAAAGTAAAATAAAAAAGCATTAAGATACCCTCGTATACTTTCGCCATTTGTACCCAAGGATGTTCATATTCAACTCTAATGTTACAGCTGAATGTTTGAAAAATCTCATGATCATTAAAAACAAGAGCGCGCCATAAGCCAATATAATGGGTGTTATCAATCAGAATAACCACCGTCGTGTGTTGATAACCCGTCCAAAATGATGGACCCAGTCATGCAAATTCTCATTAGTTTAGATTTTATCAACATATGATTTTTTTTAGCTTATTTCACAGTTAACAGTATTATATTTGGAGGTCAATGTTCTATCGAATTGTAATTTTTCTATAGGCGAATTCATGAAGAAATCGCATGTGCTTAGCAAACTAATGTTTGTTATGTCGTAGATAACAATGTTGTCATAATTCCACGAATCGCTCACTTCTCCGGGTACGGCATGTTCCATGATCTTTCATAAATACAAAACAAAGGCTTCACCATGGTCTTATCTAAAAGGGCGATTAGAACACCAAAACAATGAGTTTAATCTTATTATCATAATTTGTAGACCATGAGGTTCAAATCGGACGCTAGAAAACTACAAATTTTATTCAAAACTGAGTCTCTCATCTCCGCAACTTATCTTCCGATGCTGTCTTGCGTTCACTTTCTGTTTCCAATCTTAAAAATAACTTCCTTAAAACTGATTTTAAACTCATACACAGCACTCTGAACTCGACCATTGACCGCCCTCACCTTATTTCCTTCATTAATTTCAGAATTCCTACCCGACCAACAAGGAGGACCCACTCATTGCTCCATACTTATCCCTACTCCCAGATTATCACTCACCAAGCGCTCCCTTATTTTCCACCTCTCTTCTCTCCTGAATTCCCTTCCTGTCAACATTGACCCTTCCTCCTTATCTTCCAACGCCTTCGCTAACCAAGGCATGTCTTTATTACACGATGAATTACACGAACGTTGCACTAGAGTCCCGCAACGTCGATGAAACACTTGCTGGAGGGGTGAATGTTGACGAGCAACGACGAATAAGGACAATAGGGCGAGGGCGGAGTGGCCTCGGCTGACGTGACCGGTTTGGACGACTGATATACATCTACAAAATACCCTGCAAGCCACCTCAGGGGTGTGTGGAAGGGGGTGAGTATTCACCAACATGCATTACACTATACCCTAAAGTTAGTGTAACTACGATTAATTATGCATTAGCATAAATCACTAATGCCTGTCACGAGGCGAAGTCTCACAAGCATGCACTACACTACAGATATTATCACAAATGGAGAGGGACCGTTAATATAGATGTATTTTGCAACTACAAAAATTGACAGTGACTCAAGACTTATGTAGAAAACATGCACGGCGTGCCGCTAGTACTAGGTGACAGATAAGGATTCAAGTATCAGGGAGTACTACTACTACTAAGAGCTACAACAACTACCTATCGAACAACCTAGATAATAAAAGTCTCATTGGCAGTGCTGTTATGGTCCCTTATATTTCGTGGGAAAAATTACATTTTAAATCTGTCCGTTCTGCAGCCTAGTTCCCTAATTTTACTCTCATGATCTGATCTACCGTAGTATGTCGGATTTCGTAAAATATTATCAACGTCGTCAGAGAATAGACCGGTTTGGAACTTACATAATAGATTGAGTTTACATTTTAATCGACGGTCTGAAAGCGTTTCCCATCCTAGTTGATGATGATGACGATGAGATGATGGTCTCCTTCAGCGCGAAAGCGGCACTGGAGCCAGCGGTCAAAAGCCAAAAGTGCAGTGTCACAAGGATTCGACAATCGACGAGGATCGGTCGATTACTCAGGCCAACGTAGTGGATGAATAGCAATTCTTGAGATGCGCACAGCTGCGTCAGGCCTCGTTAATTGCGTCGTCTCTCGGCAGTGAGTAGATTCCCACTCTCACGTACTCGTCCAGAAGTGCCAACAGCTGGGTCGGCCACGGCGGAAAATAAAACAAGGTATCGCGGCACTGGGTCACAAATCAGGAATCCCCTTTCGTTCGCCTCGGCAGAGCCTTTTTATACTCCTCCCGCGCGCAGGTACCAATTCCTGTCACTCACTGGCGGGAGGCGTACATCCCTCGAGTGTGGGTCGTCTCACCTTCCCGGGGAATAAGAGGAGTGATAACAAAAATTAAAGAACATCACTGAAACGGCACGGGAAAGCGACCGCGACCGCTACAATATAGAGTTGAAATATTCACTATCGGATGGCTGAAAGAATGAAGCATTTAATTATTGCAATCAATTTTCTTCTACACTCCGTTTTTGCCTACAATTACGTTTTAAATACCGAAATTATCAATTTTCTCCGATTTCAACAATAGCATATTTTAGATTTTATTCTTTACCGGCGAATTATGCTTGTAAAATTTTCTCGTGAATTCCACACGGTAAAATGTTAGGTGCTGTGTATCAAATTAACCTGGTGGAATTCTCGAGAAAATTTTACAAATAGCATATTTCCTTCGCAACCTGAGCAATGACTATGAACGAGAAAATTTTCCCGGGCCTTTTATAGCTTTTCATTCAAGTATTCTACCAGCTGATTGGTAGGTTCTTGGACAGTCCCTATCCTGCATCCCGGATTCATACACATTGTCTCGCTTTCCCTTCTAAGGATGTCCCGCCATTAGATCCCTCTTAAATTTTTCATATCTTCTAGCTCCTCTTATTTCGTCCATAACTTCTATCCTCTTCCTTCCTCTTCTACGCTTCCCCAGTGTTCTCCCCTCTATCACTCTCTTCAACATGCCCTCTCCTCTCAATACCTCCTCCATCCATCTCTTCTGGCTTCTCCGAACCTCTGCCACCAGCTTCCTCTCCTCTCTAACCATATCCAATACCTCCTCGTTCGTCTTTCTCGCAATCCAGTTCACCTTCTCCATCCTTCTCCAAACCGACATCTCAAACGCCTCAAGTCTACGCACATCCTCCCTTCGCAATGACCAAGTATCCGACCCATATAGCGCCACGCTCCATATCAGAGTTTTCACCAGCCTTTTCTTTACGTCTCTTCTCAGACCCCCCCTCATCAATTCCCTTCTCTTCGAAAATGCTTCTTTAGCCACGGCAATTCTGAATCTGATGTCCTTACCACTAAACCCATTCGCCTCCAAAATACTACCCAGATACGTAAACTGCTCTACCTGCTCTATCTTCTGCCCTCCCACCCTTATATTCAGCCTCCCTTCTTACTTCTAGAAAATCTCATCTTTCGTTTTTTTGTGGTTGATCTTCATCCCATACTTTACGCACTGCACCTCTAATGCATTCACCATTGACTGTAACCCCTTGGCCGACTGACTAACCAATGCCTGATCATCTGCAAATCTCACTGATTTTATCAGCTCACCTCCTACCTTTATTCCTACCTCCTTCTCCCCCCATGCCTCCCTTACCATTTCTTCTGAATACACGTTAAAAAGCAACGGCGATAGTGGGCACCCTTGCCGCACTCCCCGTCCTATCGTGGCCCATCCCGATTCTCCATCGGCTACCCTAACCTACGCCGTCTGGTTCATATACAAATTCCGAATCAGACGCCTGTCCCTCCAATCGACCCCTAATTTCTTCAACACTCCCATTAATTTCATCCATTCCATCCGATCAAACGCCTTCTCGAAATCTACGAAGCATGCAAAAACATCCTGCCCATACTCTAGGTTTCTTTCTAATAGCGTCCTCATCATCGCTCTAGCGTCTCGCGCACCCGTCCCTCTCCTAAACTCGAACTGGTCGTCACCCAGATATTCATTTGCCTTCTTCTCTAGCCTTCTGTTTAGAATCCTCAGAACTACTTTGGCCTCGTGGGATATAAAGTAAATTGTCCTATAGCCTTCGCACGTTTTTGCTTTTCTCTTCTTCGGTATAGGAATTAGTACAGTCTTCGCGAAGCCTTCCGGCCACACTCCATCCTCATAAATCCTACGAATAAGCGCAAAAGGTTTTCCTCTTCCGTTTTTCCCCATGCTCTTTAAAAACTCTGCAGGTATGCCATCTATTCCCACCGCCTTATTCATTTTCATGTCTCGTAGAGCTCTTTCGATTTCGCTATCTAGGATACCTGGTCCGATGCCATTTCTGTCGATATCGTTTTCCCTTTCTATATCTAATATATTGGGCCTTATTTATTTACCATACATCTCTTCAACATACTCCTTCCACCTCTCCTGGATCTCTTTCGGTTCTGCGATCGCCTTTCCCGTCTTGTCTGCTATCGATGTAATTCCCCTTCCCTTATTACCACCCGTCAGTTCCTTCACTTTCCTATATCATGCATCTGCTCTTCCCTCTTTTTGGTATTTCTCTAACGAGTCGATCTGTTCTCTTCACTACGCCTCTCCTACTTTCTTTATTTCTCTTCTAAGCCTGTTATTAAATTCTCGGTATTTTCTCTTACCTAGTTCTGAGTTTACGCTCTTCAATTTCCTTCTCTCCTCCATCTCCCTGATCATCTCCTTCGTGATCCACGGTTTTCTAATTGTAGTTGGACTCACTACGCCCACCGTTTCTTTCGCCGCTTCTACAATTCCATTTTTCAAACTTCCCCATTCATCTTCCACTGATCTAACTCCATGATCCTCACCCATTGTCTCATCCACCTTCTCTCGATACTTCTTCTTCATTGCCCCAGTTAACTCCTCCGTATTCCACTTTCGTACCCTCCTTTCCATTCTTATCTTTTTCAGTTTTACCCGACATTTCATGACTAATAAGTTGTGGTCTGTGTCTGCATCCACTCCTGGATAAGTATACGAGTTTTTAACACTATTCCTGTAGCTGTGACGAGCCATTATACAATCTATCTGGAAACTATCTGTGCCTCCCGGCTTCTTCCAAGTGTACCTACGTCGAGGATTATGTCTGAACCATGTATTTGCAATCACTACGTTATTTCTACGGCAAAACTCCACAGCTTTCTCGCCGCAGTTTTTTCTCTTTCCTAGCCCGTAAACGTCCACCTCCCGCCCATCTCTGCCCTCACCCACCACCGCGTTCCAATCCCCCATTACTACTAATTGTAAGTGCCGACTCCTAGGTATCCTACCAATTATTTCCTCTAGCTGATCGTATACACCATCTACCTCCTCCTCTTTATGATTAGAGGTAGGCATATAAACCTGGATTATAACTAAATTCCTAGGATCTGCCTTTAGTTCCGCGACTATTATCCAATCACTAACCTGTTCTGCATACACTACTTTTCTACCTATTTTCCTATTCATTAAGAATACAACCCCGCGCTGACTTTCATTCCCTCCACTATAAATTACTCTATAGTCATCGCTCCAGTAGTCCCCGTCAACCTTCCATCTTAGTTCACCCAGAACCATGATGTCTACACCCACCCTCTTCATTTCTTGTTTTATATTCTCTAGCTTTCCCGCCCTCAGCATAGTCCTAACATTCTATGTACCTATTATGTTTGTTTCGTTCCTCTTCTTTATCTTCTTTTCCTCTGCTGCTACTACGTCTGAACAAGGATTTCGAGTGATGACGACCGCAGGGGCCTTGCTCCCACCGCTGCCGGGCACGACACCCGGCCCTCTGGGCCGAGTCCCGTAGTTGCCAGGATTCATTATCATTTGTGAACAGTCCATAATTTCAAGGTTTTTGTTTTAATTGAGATAGTATTCCGTGGCCTATCCCAATAGTATTTTTTACGTGACACCATCACTTCAGAGGTTGCCCCACTGGGGTCAGACGCCTTTTGCAGCCGCCTCACTGAGGTACAGACGCTGCGCGGACTACCATTCGTCTGTCTCCTAACCGTCGACCAATCTGGCATGGGTGACCATACCAGGAGCAATGCTCCCGCCAGTGCAGCTCTAGGGGTCATCGGGGCACGCAAGCTCTTCCACCACGACAAGGTTGTAGTCCAAGGGAAAGGTTTTATAGCTTACATTAGATTAAATTATCAATATTAGCTAATTTCAGTGAGCTTTCTGTGGGGGTATTTTCTACCCCAACCACTTCTTGTTCGCTTAAAGGCATTTACATATAGTATTTGCATTTAGCACGTCATTTTGGAAAATTCTGTAAATTTACTCCAGTCTGTAATTTTGTAATTATAACCTCCATTCCCAAATTTTTTTGAGTGAAAATCTCCTGTTTCTATTCTTCTTCGCTGCCACTCCCAATATGTAGTTCGTCCAATTTTAAATCTTGCCTCACTGTTTCTCGTTGATTCTTATAATGAGGGCCAATCGGTATGCGTAGTATATCGCTTACCACGTAGAATTTTGCACACTTCTAGAGATCTACGTATTACACCTAACAAACCTTAATGCCGTCCTAGAACTCAAGAGAGATGCTTACTATAGTTCCAATCGGCTCTATGTCCATCCCCAAATCACTGCTTTCTATTTAACCTCGGAATTAATGCAGTAATAAGCCATTTATCTTGAAATTTTGAGCGTAGGTACATATGGTACTTATTTCAATTTAAAATTCAAATATGGGCCATGGGGTCTATTGTTACCAGAAAAAAATATCGCTCAAACTCACTTTAAAAGGGAAAATATGCTTATACAGGCTAGGCAACCTCTGTTCAAGGCCTACATTAAGAATAAAGGATGGTTTGAAATCAGTAAAAGATTGCTCGAGGCAAGCCGAATCGGAATAAATAACCATAGTTTTAAAATAAGGGCACGACAGCAAAAAAACTGACGCAGGAAAATTTTCCTTTGTTAACAGGACGATAGAGGAGTGGAATGCCTGAACCTGCCGAAGTCTTAGATCATTTCCCAAAATGTTATAAGGAGTTCAAGAAGAGACTTCGCCTCACAAAAATTAAGCGAACTTAATAATTATTATGTTTGAATTGAGTATTGGAGTGATATATGGACCATTACCACCAGGCAAATGCCTAATGCAATATAACTCGTTAAATAAATAAAATTAGTCCGATAATCATGTTAGAGGACGTAAAAGCGATGGAACGTAGGCAGGGTGTTGCTCCATTGCGATAGTCCGGACTTCGTGACTAATAACACGAATGAAATAAATAGTGGTCTCGTTGAATTGGATGTCTGCAAACAATGCGATCATGCCTTGAGTTGACCCCGCGAAGATGTGATGGTATGCGGTGGAAGTATGTCCTTCCGCGGTGTGTCTGCCTGGCGCACAGTGGGCCCTTCACACATGCTGAACTCAGGCTGCCGCCATCCGGAGGCCTTCGTCCCGCAGCGAACTTGCAGTCGCCGAAATCACGGTCCCAATAAAGAAAGACCTAAGTAGATGCAGCGGGGAGGTCAGCGTCGGTCGTCTCCTCCCTCTTCCCCGCGACTGGTCCACCGGGTTCCACGGTCGGCGATGGATGTCCCACCGAAGAAACACTTTGGAATTCCCCAATGTTGAAAATCTCCTCGTGGGTGGAATGGAACATTTTGGTCGAAAAACGCCGCGGTCTGGTGACGTCGGTGACTGGTGAGGAATGGGTGATGTCCCAGGGATGGTGGACGCCAGCCGAGAGGCACGGGCGATTAGCGGTCATTGGCGAAACCGTTGAGATGATTTCGGGAACGGCATGAATTCGATGCGGAGCGCAACGCAAACGACTACAAAAAACACCACTAAATAACAATCGACAATGTAGATGCATTCACGAAATACTAATTCCCGTGTCCATGACGTGGCCACACACGACTCTTTTGGATTGACTTTAGTTGTTGAACAGTATCTTTCTTCACCGTGTGTTAGTCAAAACAAATACTAAATTCAACCTTTTTTGTTTCATTTAAAAAAAATAATTTTTGATTTCTCTGATGACATGATTTAGGTATCAAAAACACAGTTAAAATACAAATTATGCAGATTATTCGACGAATGAATTTTCAATAAAAACTCTTTTTCTTGCCATTGGAGTTGACTTATCAGTTATTTCAAGTTGCTATATTTTGACTTTAATTATTTCAGTAATTTTCTATTAGCTAAGACAATGAGCTGGCAATGTGCCTTTATTTTATTTCCATTCAATTATTTGAGATAAAATAGCACCTAATAAATATTTTTCACGAAATGGTATTTATATCATACAGGGAAATACTATTTTTCTCCATGTTTCACCCTTTTTCACATTTAGCATCACGTTACTTCAAGTTCAATTCAAGAATCAAATAGCGTTGAAAGGTAGGATTTGTTCTTCATATCAATTAGAGGGCACATTTTTCTATAAATAGCGAGAATCTGAATTAATTTATTTAAGTCATTATAAGGTGGACCCAGCCTAACTGGCGATCCATAAAGTTCTCTCAATAAACCATTGTGGAAGCTAGGTTAGTAACGCATCGGTAGCATACGTCTCAGATTTTAATTCCGCCTCAGCAAAGGAATGTGTTTGTCTAAATATGAATTAAAGAGGAGGGAGAGATACACCTGGAGAACCTAACAACTGCTGTTCACTACGATTCCTCAGCATAGAGAGAAGTCGCCGAGAGGGAGATCAATTAACATAGTCAGTCAATTTATAGACATTAGTAAATAACATGTGAAAGTTATTATTTCTTAATTGACAATACTTTAACAAAACTGACGTCTTCTCTCCTATGCCGGAAACCTCCTTATGGTTGATGCATACTAAATATATAAGTACACATCAACCTTGTGGAGGTCCACACTGGGATTAATGGTGTAGATAATTATAAAACTATTGTGAGGTAAATTAATGAATTCAATTGTTGGCGCAAAAACTAGTGTAGAATATTTGATGGTGAAAATAATAAGAAAGATTTTCTTTAGTTATACTACAAAAATAACTTCTGTGCTGATTCATAAATCTTTTATAACTGTGAAAATCTATGAATATTTACTCCAAATAGAACAATCAATCAATCCAATGGTAAAATAGATTAATTGCGACCTAGGTTTCGATGCACTACATCATCAGACGATGTAGTAAACCTATGTCGCAATTTATCTTTTTTTAAAGTTGAAATTTTCAATTTCTATCTTCCATTACGTTGAATATCCATCACATCACGCCTGATACTTCTCTTTTTGCACCAAAACCAAACACAAACCAAATTCTTAAATATTCTAATTCATATATTAAAGCAAATCCCTCTCTTCCATACGTCCAGGCGGCAAGTGGCTCTCTAATGTGTGGAGTGGACACACCGAAGGCCCTCAAAAAGATATATGCCGACGTCTCGCGACTGCCCTTCTGACCCCGACGAAGGACTGACGTCGTGGTGGCGCCCCCCCGTGTAACACGAGAGCCCTTTGGAGGATATGAGGCGGCCGAGAGCGTACATACATCGCGTCCACCCTTTTGATGTCCCTCCCCTAGACAGCCTCGACCTCCGGCAACACCCCTCGACGGCCCCCACATACTCTCCGCCCCCGGCAGCCGCCGCCACGCCTCCGCAGGCGCCGCCGCCGCCACGGGAGCAGAACACACACACACACTGGGGCACATGACACCGGCCCCCCCTCCCGTCCTTGCCCCGGAAGTGGCATGTCTCACTTATTTCCCTCTCCCGCCCCCACCGTTTCCAGTCTTGCGTGCAGATCTTCCTCGCTTCGTGTGCTTATCCCGTCTCCCTCCCTCCTCCCGCCCCCCTAGGAGGTCCCCACCCACAACGAAAGGGGGGGCCGTGGGGTTGGCAGCAGGAACCCACAGGGGGAGGAGTCGGGGGGGGAGGGAAGGAGAAGGAGGGGGGGAAGGAGGAGGGGCGGGACCCCCCCCCCGACACGAAGCTAATATTTTTAAATGCTGGATTGTTTACCCTCTTCGCTCGCTTCGCCCGAGAGTTTTCCAACGTCTTCGCTCCTGTCGGGTCGACATTCGATTCGAGATGAAATCATTCCGATCGGGGAAGTTTTTGGCCGTGTTCAGATTCACCGTTGGGATCTTTCCGTTCTCAAAGTGTTCAAGTTAGCGCAGATCGGAACACATCAGCGCACACGAGCGACGATGAATGGAACGACCCACACTATGACACGTCATAATTATGTAGAGCGCCACCACCTAAATACCTATAGATTCACTCTCGTGGTCTATAGTTTTAAATAAAAATCTCTATATGCAAATACAGACATCTATACGTACCTGTAAAAATCTATAAGTATCCATAAATCTATAGAAATCGATACATTACTATAGAAAAAGCTATACTACAAATCTATTGTTTTTGATGAAACATCTATGAGTAACTATACAAAAATCTATACGTTTTTATAGGAAAAAACTACACTTACGCATAAAAATGTTCACTGATATGAGTAAAAAATATGGATAAAAAATACATTTAAATGTTATACATGACACATATATGGAAAATATATTGATGAAACATACATGTTAAACCCACCGATTCCCCTACATATGTAAAATATATCGGCAGTGCAACATATCATGAGCAAATACAAGAATCGCATATGGCCTCTTATATGTCCATATTTATCCATTTTATCTCTAACTCTTTATGACTACCCTCTAAATTGTAACTCGATAAAAATATTAATCATTTTGAAAACACAGTACCGTTCCACTAAGTTTCTTTGCTGTCGACCGGTTTTAGAAACGAACGGTTATAAAAAATTATTCAATAGGAAACTCCAGCCAGTCGTCGAAACCGATCGCCAGCAATAAAACTTAGTGGAACTCTACTGTGTTTTCAAAATGATTTATATGTTTTCGTTCCACAACGTAACGCCAAAATCTATTAAATTGATTTGATAAAAAAAATCCTTCCAGCGTTAAAAACGGAAGATTAAAGCACTCTCTAGGCATTAAATTATATAATATTTTCTAAATAAGATTTCATTCACTGCGGAGGTGTTTTCACAATTTTCTTCGAAGATAGTTGCCGCTAAAATTAATTTTAAATTCGAGGATGCATTCAAAGCGGGATCAACGACCCGTGGCTTCACACCCGTATTTCTGTTCACTTAATTATTTTGTAAACGTCCATTCCCCACCATCCGTCAGACAAAAAAACGAAAGAGGAAATTTTCTTTACTCCATGCTGGTTCACCACGTCTGATACTGGAAAAATGAATGACCCAAAGATTCAAATCTTTACTCCATCAATCATTGGTTGCGCCAAATTATTACAGGTTTTGAATCAACTACTCGTGAAGTTTGGAGTGTTTACTGACTATCAAAACTCGGAGGAAAATTACTAAGGAGGAATCATAGATTGACCAATCAATGATCATATACCAACGATTGGCGCCTATTGATCCTAACATACACTGCAGTCTCGCAAATGAATGCTATGATTATTTTCATTAAGTTATAAAAAAAAAGTTAAAAAATTGTAAAACTACATATACATAAAACGTTAACCTGTTTACTTTTCGCTAGAGCAATATCCATGGGCAAACGGTTCTCATTAGATCTAAATTATAAAACAAAGTAAGCATAATAGAATTACATATATTTTAATTCTGTATCTCACTCATTCAAACCCTTTTTCATGCCAAACATTCAGCGTTACTTTATAAATACCGACTCTGCTTCTTTATTGGTGGTAGCTAACCACTATAGTATCTAGCTACTGCAGCAGCTACTTTTTCTGTAGCTGCGACGAGTTGCATGTCCTAATAGTCAAGTCGGAACAAAGAGGTTAGAGAAGAAATGGAGGCGACATATACCACTTGATTCTTGAAGCCAATTCCGCCATTGCAGTCGGCACAGTTTAGACCTTCCTCTGGCTTACGTGTCCGGCGGTCGCGTTAGATTTTCGTCGAATCTAAGTTAAAAACAACAGGCAAGGCGATGTTTTGCGACTGGTTTGGCCGTACACCTACTCTGCGCAAAACCTTTCCCAAGCACCCCTATTCTTGCTTCACTTTCGCCCATGAGCGTTCACGGTCATGCCTCCTCCATTTCATTTTAACTTCCTTGAGTCGGATTAGGTCCCAAAGCATCTGATTTTGCAAAGTAATGATGCCCGAGATATTATGGATGGAATGGATTCAGAATGATTGCGGTAATAAACGGAATCGTTGGCTTCATAGAAAAATTATTGGATAAAATTTTATTCAACAATTAAGATGTGTAAAAGCGATTTTTCCGAGTTAAAGAAAAATACTATCGATTTTTCCGGAAAACGTTTCAAAAAAAGTTGTTTGTATTAAAATAAACCTAGAAAATGAGCCTAATGGCGTCACAATTGGTAGGATTGTTGATCCGTTTTTTTTAATATTAAAAACGGCCTATTTAATTGTTAATAAGCAAAGCAAAAACATAATGCACGTACATCATACCTTATGGCTCTAGTAGTACATACAAAGTAAGTACCAAACATTTCTAGGCAAAATATTCAATAGTTTTTGCATAAATTATATAATTTCACAATCCAGTTTTGGCAAAAAAAGTTTTTAACAATGTAATTTCTCAAGCTTTGGGCGTTCCTACATCAAGTTGCACATGTGCACATTAAAGTTCAATGTTTATACTAGAAATTAAAAAGAAGAAATGAATGAATAATTATGATTAAATTGGTTAAATGCATGATTTAAAAAACAGTCATGTTTTGCGTTATAAATAAATAGGATTTTCCAGTTTTCTATAAAAACGCCGATAAATACCCATGAAAGCTGGCATTTTTACGCAAATTACAAAAAACGAAGTCCGTACAAACAATAGGAGCCGAGATACTTTTTTATCTAATCTTAGGCATACGCAATCTTAGTTTACGAACAAATCTGAGTATTCGAGGCCAATAATGGTCGTTGCCATGGAAGATAGGGAAAAACACTAAAATTGGGTATTTTACAAAATTTTAAATTTAAGTGTACGGATATTTATATTTTACTTTAACTCACACAAACTTTCGGAGCGAAAATAATTTTATAATTGATTCAATATTAATTGAGATATTTAAGATTAAAATAGTCAAAATTTCAAATTTTTATATGCGGCTGCGAAACGAAATCTGATTGGCTTGAGGTCATTTTCGCTGAGCGATAGACAGATAGATAGAGCGATAGAGGGAGTAAGTGAAGAACTGTAGATGAGACCGTATATGTAAAGAGTTTTCATTGGAAAAAAAGACTATGGCGTGCAATGGTTTTATTAAAGTCACATCAGATAATTTACCCAAAGTGGATATGTTTATGGTAGGAGTATTTATGGAAAAGGACGACCGATTTAAAGCTGCCGAAATTCGTGGAGCTAAAGACCAAAAAATAACATACCATATTTTAAGTAACATTCACAGTAAACTTAGCCCTCGTGAATAATGGCATTTCTTAAGTTGATGTCTGTTAGAATTGCCGGCAATCACATTAAACCAAAATTAACATTTACTATAGCTAGCGAATTCAATATTTTTAAACTTTAGGCTATATGGTTCACTTTGATGAAAACTATGGCGAAAATTGCTAGCTTGTTTCAATTAAACCACTTTTGGTTATTAATATGAACTTTATTAATTGTTTTTCCAATGCACTCTTAATCATTATGATACTTCTTTCTTTCTCAAAGTTCATACCAGTCCATTCAACAGTAAACAAAAAGTATCTTAGTAACATATCAACATAACACAGTACTTGATTAGTAATAAATTGACTTGAAAAAGTTGATTTATTTATATGCGATCAATATATATTCGTAATAAGTTGGTATATACATTAAAATGGTCTTCACAGCAATAAAATTATGTTTTGCTCCGGACGAAATCTTCTTCGAGTTTCTTTCTTCTTTTGTCGTTCGGAAGCAGAATAAATTTCTTGATCGGTGTTTTAACCGATGTATTTGTACATTGTGGCACAAAACACCATCTATATCCCTCACTTAGATGCCATTTAAAGGCACATCAAGAAACAGGGAAACGTCCAAAACTAATTTCGCCGCACTTGTTTAACCACCGTGAGCATAAGGAAACGCCTGGGTCTAAATATAAACAGCGAAAATGACGCTACAGATCATTCGGTTGTTTTCGGAGTGTGCCCGGGAGCATTCGTAACCTTCGAATTTCTTTAAATTTTAAAACCGAAATTCATACAATTTGATAAGAAAACTTTAATCCAATGCAATGAGTTCAAGTAAAGCTGGGTTTACACGTCGAAGTTGACTGCCATGAGAGTCGCTCGATCACGATATATCGCTACTATCATCAACACTCGGGTGTCCCAAGAGTCCCTGTAGCGACTCAAAACTCTAGTCGAAATCCTGGAATAATGAGAAAACAGTTGAATCAGGGAAAGCGTGGAGGGATCACGATTTCACCGTCTACACACAATATTAAAGAATAAATATTTAAATACGACCGATATGGTTTACAGTGATTAGACGTTGCATGCGTAGTTAAAGAGAGGATAAATTTTATTATGGGTAGGTTCCCTTATTCAAGTATATCGCTAATAATATGAAATGAAGGACATTTTGTCTCGTCTATAATACTGTTTGTTGTTTCACTGCCTGCCCAAGGTAACGGCTTACGAAGACATTATTAAGGCCTTAATTTTCATTTTACATATTATTATTATTTTTATTTCGCTTGTCAACTAAGGTTTCAACTTGGTGAAGGCAATAGCAATGCCTTGAAAATGACAAGCGTTGAGGGATCACCATTAGGACTGTCAGCATTCAACATTTTTAAGTGCCTATATATATTTAACTACGACCTATCGTTAATGATTAGATGTCGCCTTCATTTTTCAAAGGGAGCATATAATAATATTAGGGACGTGGACCCCTTAATCAAGTATACATGATCGATAATAATATGAAATTAGGGAAATGTTTATTTAAGTTTACCAATAAATCTTAAGGTTGATAATTTACAATTGCGTGTATAGAACGAGATTAAGTGTTGAAAAACACAATTGTGATGATAATAATGATGCTTTACTAGGGTAAAAAGTAGCTAATTGGAACGCAGGTAGGTTATGGAGGCTGAAATAACCGTAGTATAATGTTAGTAATGGAAACGGGGCCTAAGTGCATACTGTACGTTCACAGCGGATAATAGTGAAAATGGCGGCTTTGATTCAGCAGGCGAAGGGAGTTGCTTAATTTAGCGATACTTCATGAACAAAACTATTTTCGGAAACACTGGAAGCTAAGAGAAACGAGAACGACAACATAAGATCGCCCAAGGAATGTCTATGAAAAAATTACTTCCAAATCTGAAATGGCTGCGTTCCTCGAACTGATATTTTTGTACGAGTCCGACCTCACATTCCAGAGGCATTCATGGTGTCTGTACCTCTCAATAAATCTAAATGTTTCTCCCTCCGACAACGTTTTCCTTACGAGCTTTTTGTAATTGCCGGTCTCCGCCATGTTTTTGCTTTCGATAGTTGCGATACACATGGATTGACTGCGTTCAAAATAGAAAAGATTCTACTTCGCTGATAACTCGAATTCAGGGTCGATCTCGTTTGACCCATTACCCTATCGACTCTTACTCGCATCGCAGTTCGTGTTCACACGTGCGAGTCGAGCTTAACAGTCGACTGTCATAGCAGTCAACTTCGACGTGTAAACCCAGCTTAACAGAAGCACAATATCGATAGTTTGAAATACGTGGAAAATACCCAATTATGCGCTTTAATTAATATTTCGCAAATTAGAGATCACTACGTAAAAATTGGACATAATATCAATTTTCTTAATCTCATTAAAATATAAAAAATACAACTACAACGTCGAGACTTTGAATGAAATATGCCTAAAATATTATATTATTATTTTGTTAGCAACAACAAATATTTCAAACAAATAATAGCTTAGGGCTATTACAAAAGTGACTTTGTTGCTTGTTTTCCCATTCTTCCCCAGGTAACCGCGGAAAAGAACACTCGGCACGTAGAACCGGGTGGAACATTACGGACACGTATACTCGGATGAAAGAATAAAATTACATCACCCTCAGTGCAGTCCTTCTTGTCCATTCTTTTGGCTTTTCATACCTCATTCCCTTAGACACACCTCATTAACCCCCGCGTAGATAATTGCTCCCCCCCCCCCCGCCGTCATTCCTTTGTCTAATTAGTATCTCTCATTACCTTTAAGATATCCAAGAAGTAAGCAAGCACTTATGAGAACTTGATTTCTGTTGCTACCCACCAATGAACGAACATAAAAGATATATTTCTACAACACGAACCTTAACCTGAAATTGGTTAACCACTCTGTTGAACTACTTAGTCATTACATTAAATTCAAAATTAAAACAATCTCATGATTCAAAAGCGTGATTCCGGCTGAATATTATTTACCGAAGTTTAAAGTAGAATTACAGAGGAAGAATGAGGTAGGTACATCATGCAAATTATAATGGACGTCAAAGTTAAGAACTACGTAGGAATGAAGCTGATGGCAGAGTGGAGAGTTACAGCAAACCAATCTTCGGATTGATGACTAACGATGATGATAATTTTATAATAGTACCATGCTATATTTATTTGCTACATACTTGATGATTTTCCCTCTCGCTATTATAGTTACAATGATTTAAATTTAATACATCTTGATACTGCGAGCTCATTTAGTAAAGTGTTTGAAAAACATATTTTCCAAAATGCATTTGATATTATATAGTATGCAACCTGCTCATGGGAGCATAAATTACTGACATAGCGTATGAAAAAATAAAATGACTAGAATCGATGTGTATTTGGGACTAAGTAAGTTCAGATGTGACAGAAGAAGCTGCGGTTTTGAACCACACGGATCGGTTTTATAGGAAGATAAATGGTAATAAAATGTTAATAATGTATTAATTTGATGGTAAACGCCAGCTTTAATCACTTTCTTGATTAATATGACGGTAATGAGAGTAAAAACAAACATTTCAAACTATTTTTACGTGCAAATTTTGACGATAATTAAAATGTAAAATTTTCACGCAGGCAATGGTTACAACTCAAATTAATCGGTTTATTATTTAATATAATCCTCTATTTTATTCATGAATTTAAAAAACAATTATTTCACCAATATTTTTGTTTTGTCTCATCCATTTATTCAGTTACTGTCCTGCTTTCGGAAAGATCTGCCTAGATTTTAAAAATTCGAATAATGATTAGATTGACCGAGCATTTAACTGAATTACAATTCTTATGATTAAAGATTGATCGAAAGAAAATGATCGATTAGATCAACTATCATCATTTGATTTGATCGTTCCCATCTCTCTGGAGGAAGCTGAGAGGAGGGTGTCGAATGGCCGTATCGACAATGGTGGAAAATGTGCACACACGGTTGTTTACAACACTAGTGCATAAACGGTGAGTGATAGATTACTGCCAAAGAATAGGTCATTTTTCACACACAGTAAAGGAACATTGTTACTTGAGTAAGAAGGAGTCTATTAGCATTAACAAAAGTTGCATTAACGAATGCGGAAATCGTTCTGGGGTGAATTGGCAAATACAATTAAGGCAGAGAGCAATTGACAAGTACATTAAATTAAAAAATAATCCAAATTGTCAATATATAGATCTTCTTTTGGGAATTAGTGTTTTTCAATGCGAGTAATTCTACTCCTACCCCAAATATCCAGGGAACATGCTGTCGGCGTACAATCCCAAACGATTTGTTCTTTGAAATTAATCCCATATTGCTGCGTCTGCGTTCCCGCACCCTCCTATCCATAGGTACTCCGATCGAATCCCGGGAACGGCTGAGATTTTTCACTGCAATTCAAGACCCGTATTACAACCGTCGATCACGACTTTAATCAGAGGATTACTCGCATTGGTGGCTTTCGTTTATGAGTGGCCTATCGCCGGCACAGGACCCCTTCTCCACCCTTCCTCCATTCCCCAAATAATCTTTTCCTTAGCAACCGACCCACCTGTCCTTAATGGCGAAAATGACCTCAGCTGTCGGTCGCCTACCCTAATTATGCAAACTGTTATTCTCCTACCACCTCCATTCTCCCTTCTCTTATCCCACTAATGATCTCATCAACTGTTTCTTGGTATACTTTCTTTTAAATTGAATAATTGACTTCAATATTATTAATCCCTTTTCAGTCATCATACAATATTTAGGCTCTATTTAAAGAAAATCAAGAGTACGTAATGATTCAAAGACTCTCCTCAGGAAACTGTGCAAATTCATGACGCCACGCAAAGCTCAATGCATAACTGCAAAGTATTTTTTTCAAATTCGAATGAGTATCCTTCATGAAAGAACGAGTATCCAATTCTTACTTCTTCCTAATGTACCTGGCGCTCTTTATGCCTCTGATGGTGTTTGTTTATTTTTATTTTGTTTATTTATTTTAACATCCCCGTAAACAGCACTGACAGCCTTTTGCATCGGGTGTATTAACATGTGGACGAACACAAACACCCATGTCCTGAGTGGTGAAAAATCCACTCAGGCGGCACTCGAACCCGCGACCCTCAGTTTAGCAGGCGAGGACTTAGCCCCGCCGCCACAGGGGCCGACAAAATTTGAACAGGGCCCATTTTGATTTTCAACTCTTCATCCATAAATATCCCCAATTTTTCGCCCAGCATTAACATCTTGCTTCAAAACAACATCTCTAAACATCTGGTTTGCCCCTAACTTCACTCGCCGTTGTATTCCCACCTCCCTATATAGGTATCAAAGGTTTTTCTCGCGTAACAATTCGAATCGCAGTCTAAAATTCATTCCATATTGTTTTATAATACATTATTCTTATGAATGACTTAGAATGGACTCTCACACCTGAATTGCAATTAATTTTTGTTAAAAACTATTATGCCAACTTTTATCACTTTCTTACTCCACTCTGTCTTTTCTTAGGCCACCTACCGCTATCTGCATTTCTTCACTACTTTCGCCATGTGTCATTTTTCATAGTTTAGCACCTGGAATCGTCATTCCATTTCCACCTGAATTCGCACAGTTCTATGTCTGCATAGTGCTCCATCTTTAGCGATGATTTCCAATTGCCCAGTTTCTAATAGTCCTGGAATTCTATGTATCAAGTGTAACGGTTGTGACCTTCTCCTTAGTCATATTTTCTGCTCTTGCTCATTCGAATGCGTGTAAGGCTCAAATGCAAAACTTTAATTTTCGGAATCCTAAGTTAGAAGAATGAGCTTCTGAGGCAAGAAATTATCGATTCATCGGATAACTTACCTTAAGTGGCCAAACCATGTTGAATATTTTATACAGAATGAAGATTGTATCGTTGAAACACCACTTCATAGACCTAAATTTTGAGAATCTGAAGGAAACTGTCATGATGAAGCTCAAAAATGAGCATCATTTGTAAAAAAAATCCTTTTCGGTATCAGTTCTTTTCAGTAACAACAGGCGGTCTGGCCTAATCTAAATATTTGAAGCTTATTTTCACTGAATTTGCGAAATAAACGAAAATTAACCAAAAGAGCGCATTAAGACGGGAAAAAAAATCAATGGTAAAATCGAGGACAACTGAGATTGAACCTTGACACAACGATGAAAACATCACTCAAGTTTACAACATCCATCACTCCAAGCCCAGTTACAGGACGGCCCCATATTCAGAAGGACGGCCCAAAGGATTGGACATGGTACGTTCTCGAGAAAACCGGATAGAGACGTCAGGGTAAATATATTTAGCGCCCTGTCCCGGCCCACCTATTACGGCCATCCACTCTCACTCTACGGACTATCATCTACACGCCTCCACGGGGCATTTTTCGAAAGGGTGTCCCTCCGTTAAGGACTTTGCGAAAGGGGACGGTGGGAGACCGAAGAAGCCAGCTGCTAATTACGACCAATCAGAGGAGCACCTCCATCTTTCCGGAGAGGGAGACAGCCAGCACTCCACCCGGACCACACACTCGCTCACTCTTCAGGCCCCGCCCTCCTTCCATCGTCACATCCCCACCCACAGCTGGCAGGCGAGCCCTTAAAAGAAAAGCGTCCCCGGGAAATGCGGGAGAAATATGCACTGATTCTCCTTCAACGACGACTGGCGCCAGCAGCGGCGGCGTTCCCCAAATTTTCAATGAGTCCGCTTGAATGAGCTCGAGCAGGAAGGGCTCATCCAGAGACTACTACAGTTACGTAGAGCGTGCCTACTCATTCATGCAGTAAGTTTGTGATGGATAATCAAATCAGAACTAACGGTATAACTGTATTAGTATACTCAGTTCATTTGTTCTTGTTGTTGAAGTAGAGTTCGACCTTTCAGGAGACTGTCTTTACGATACCATCGGGCAGAAATTATTGATACTGTAACGTATTGAATTCAAACTTGTCAAGGTTAAAAGTGCTGATTCATGAATGAACAATTCATTATGTCTTTAATTCAGGTGGTTCCACCGCCGCATGACTTTTATGTAATGTCATTCATATTCAAGCTACTTATAGAAAAACGCACTCTCTGTTTGATATGAATAGCAATATCCCACCTTACTGCGCAACCTTTTTCGCAATTTGAACGTGAAATTACTCGGTGTTGTATGACAGAATGGGTGAAATATGGATAAAAGAGATATATTATATATTTTAATTTTTAATGAAATAAAAGTTAAATGTTCATTTATTTAAAATATACGGAATTTTCGCGAAAATTGTTAATTAGAAACAAATGCATTGGTACCAATCCATCTTAGTTCCTGCTTTATGTGCAATAACGAGCCTGTTAGGTCCTCCTCAATTGGCAATAACTACAGAAACTAGACTCAACATGCGTCATTTCAATGGAAATGGTGCTGCAGCCGGCTCATATGGCTGAAAAAAGTGTTCATTATAAATACAATTCCGAATAACCTGCACATTTTGATATAATTCTTGCTCCCTAATAGCTAAGGGGAATAAAATATTTTTTTAGACAGTACCAGCGAAAAGGTGGAATTTAGTTATTGCTTTGTCTTACGTAGGCACGGCGGAACCTCCATAATTTTCACCATCATTCATTTTCCCCTTATTCTCGCATGAGAACTTCCTTGACCGGTGTCTTTGATACAGTCTTTCTCTTGATATCCCTAATGTTACACCCATATTGAATCCAACATACTCACGCAATATGCATTATGAACCATTTCACCGCTTCCATTCCATGCCCACCCCCATATTTACCTACTCTCGCCTCTATGTTACCTTCATAGTTAACTCCCTTGCTGCCCTGTAGGAAAATTCCCTAGAAAACAACCATTTTCCCTAGAAAATTGATCCCCCGTTTTCTCTAGAAAATATACCTCTATGGAATAATTTAATTAGAATGCATTTTCCCTCGAAAATGTTTACCAATTGTAGTTGACTGTGAGGGGTGATTTTTTATAATGGTTGCACATCTTTTTTATTGATATATTTTTTTTTTCACCCACATTATATTTAATTGTGATAACTCAATAGTTATATAAATGAAACTAGGCAGAATATTTTTTTTTTGTTTTTATGAATATATATTTTTTCCTTAACAGTCATTACAGCACTGCACACTGCACTCTATGCAATGGGAATTCTTACATGGAAATTTCCATCAGGGTGAGTGTCAAAAGATTTCGCGACAGATGAGATACAGTATCAAACGGTCAGTGCAGCATGAAGCATATGCTGCACAGTATTGCATAGAGTGCAGTATATATTATAGTTTACAGTATGTACATGAGACATTGCAGTAACGATACAAAATTATCGATATGCTCGAAAATCTGGAAACGTACGATACGATAATAATCGAATTATAGTCGAATGAGAAATATCAATACTGGCTCACACCAAATACAAAGCGCACATTCCTATTTTGAGATTCGCGAACTCAAAATAGAGGCAGTGTCTAGAATTTCTTTAGACTGTGCCTGTAAGAGCCCCCGCGCCAAGGCACATAGTGGCAGAGTTTGTCCTTATGCCCCCTGGGCAGAAACCCTTTTTTGGCGTGGGCATGCCCATGGGCACTGCAGTTCACATCTGCATCTACGAAGTACCGTGCAAGTCACCACTAAGGTGACTTGCACGGTACTTCGTAGATGCAGACACCCTTAAAACTTGAAGTAGAGTCAGCTGTAAAACCGAAACGGAATATTTATTTATTTGATAAATGCAACTTCATCAAATTTGGCGAGATGCTTAATGATTCGTACACTGACTTCGTAGCTAAAACAGAGGACAAAAGCACTGATGCATCATGGAAATATTTCTTAGAAATTCTACGCCAGGGAATCAACGAATATATTCCGCGAAAATTGAAATGTGATAGTAAAGAACCTCGCTGGTATAACAATGATGTTAGGAGGGACCTTAAGAGACAGAGAAAACTGTACAACTTATTCAAAAAGTCCATTACGTTAGGTGACAAATCGAAGGAACTTGAAGCAAAAGAAAGTTACGCTGCACAACGCTCAAAAACCAAGAAATCAATGCGTACTGCATTGCGAAATTTCAAGAAAAAAGTACTTGGTGAATTACTCGAAGAAAATCCGAAATCTTTTTGGTCATATGCGAGAGAGCTTCAGGGAAAATCTTCAACCGTAGATTCGTTATTTGATAAAGATGGCAAACTAGTCACCGATAATATTGACAAAGCTAACACGTTAAATTCCCACTTCGAAAGTGTATACACTACAGACAATACTCCATGTTATTTCGACATTTCATTCACTGAGGAACCGATGAAAGAAATCACTATTCAATGTGATGGGATAACTAAACAGCTACAGTCGATCAAAAATAGTAAATCTCCGGGTCCGGAGGGAATACCCGCGCGTGTCCTCAAGGAATTAGCGCCACAGATCGCACCGTTCTTAGACATAATATTCAAGAAGTCATTGTCTGAAGGAAAGATACCAATAGACTGGAAAATTGCAAACGTTACACCGATATTCAAAAAGGGAAACAGACATGACCCAGGGAACTATCGACCAATTTCATTAACGTCTATTATAGGCAAGATACTCGAACATATCGTCGTTAGCAATATCATGACGTTCCTGGACAGTCGTAACTTCCTTCATGGCTGTCAGCACGGCTTTCGGAAAGGTAGATCATGTGAAACACAGCTCGCGCTCTTTCTTCATGACGTTCTCAAATCTGGTGAATCGAAAACACAAGTGGACGCATTATTCCTAGATTTTAAGAAAGCTTTCGACACGGTACCTCACAACAAACTTTTATACAAATTACAGTCATGCGGCCTAAACGAAACAGTAGTAAACTGGATACGCGACTTTCTGAGTGATCGTAAGCAAAAAGTAGTTCTTGACGGAATTAGCTCTGATGCAGTTAAAGTGACATCAGGTGTCCCACAAGGAAGCGTAATCGGCCCCCTTTTGTTCATTATATACATAAATGATCTATGCTCTCGAATTAGCAGTAAAATACGTTTATTTGCTGACGACGCTGTCATCTATCGCGAAATTAATGATCACTCTGACTCTGAAATTCTATCATCGGATTTAAACAACGTTCATGTGTGGAGCCAAGAGTGGGGACTCGAACTTAATCTGAGCAAATGTGCGGCGGTACATTTCTTGCGGAGGTCGTCCAACTATCCCCGTGTATATGCTGTGGATGGCGTTAAGATAAAGGCGACAGATGAAGTTAAGTATCTGGGAGTTACGATAACCTCAAACCTATCGTGGGGAACACATATAAGAAATATTTGTGGCAGAGCTCTGAAGAAGCTAGGATTCGTCAAGCGTATTGTGGGAAGATTCTCAGATGAAAAAGTAAAAGAGACTATTTCGCACTCGTCCGGCCACACCTTGAATATGCAGCAAGCATATGGGATCCGGTGCAGAAAGAATTAATTCGGGAACTTAATAAAATACAAAGGAAAGCTGCGCGATTCGTCAAAAACTGCTACGGGCGTACAGACAGCGTTACGCAGATGTTAAACGAATTAGGCTGGGAGCCGCTAGAGACTCGGAGGCTGCGCGCTAGGCTTAGATTACTTGAGCAATTGAGAATAGATATCTTTCAGAGCGACACGGAGAACATCACATTAGAACCCCACTATATTTCCAGGTCCGACAGAAACGATAAATTAAGAGAGATATTTTGCCGAACGGATAGGTATGGGAATTCGTTTTACCCCCGAACAATAAGGGACTTTAATAAATGCAAGGCGTAATTTCATAGAGCGTTTCCTTTTTATATGTAAACGGCTGGTGTCCTAACACCCCCCGCCACACGCCTATTGAGGCGGCTTGCGGGGTAGTATGTAGATGTAGATGTAAGGTGTGTGGCACGGGGTGATTCCACACCAGGTATGCAGCACTCGTCCCAGCACAACCTCGTACGGTTTTGATTTGTGCTGGCCGCTAGGCGCAGACACCAAAAAGCAGTCAGAAGAACAGTGCGCAGTCCGACCAGAAACTGGGAGAGTGATTCGTAAATGAACATGCAAACATGCAGAACAATACTATACACGTATCTAGTGATTATTATTACTTATACCGTTAATTCATGAGTGCTACGAGATGCTACTTCATGCAGAGAACAAAATAAAATAATTTCGGACAAATCAACCGGTGTAAAGTGTTAGTAATGATGTTGTGTTATTAAGCACAAGTGAAAATTCTACTCTACTTGTTGAGGGTGGGAGTTTCATATCATTGATTTATCGCAACCATTATTATCCCTTATTGTACGTGGGAGAAATGACATTTTAAATCTATCGGTTCTGCAATCAATTTCCTTTATCTTATTCCTGTGATCGCTTCTACCGTAGTACGTTGGCTCTAGCAGTATATGTTGAACGTCCGGCAAAAAAGTGTCTGCTCCGAATTCGCGCAAAAGATTTAACCTGTATTTCTTCCTTCGATCAGTTAGAGATTCCCACCCCAATTCCTTCAACAATTCGGTAGCACTGCTAAGTTTATCGAAACAATTTTTCACAAATCTTGCTCATAGACAAACCACCAACGCATGAGGATGTTAGTGAAAATCACCACTGTTCTTAGGGTCTTGAGAAGCTTTTACTTCCTCTCAAAATCAACAGCAACGCCCTCTTCACTTGCAGCCGTTTAGCACAACCAGCGGCCATTACCCTTTACATTATAAAGCCCCGTTTATACTATTTATGTTCTAGCTTTTTACACTAGCTAGTAACCAGAAAGCTAGTAAAAAGTTAATCGTGTGAACGCAAGTTGGCGCTAACTCTAGTAAACTTTTTTACCGCTATAACTTTACTAGTGTTGGCGCTGGTTACTGGCATTTGAAACGTGTGTGAACGGAAGTCAATTAAAATACCAGTACAAATACAAAATGGCCTCTTAAAGCGGAAGGATCGGAGCGGAGGCAGCAATTTCGTAAGTCGAAGAAATCGAGATTCATGCGAACATTTGGACATGAAGCGCCCATCAAAAAAACCCACTTGCTCCGCAATATCCATCTTCTTCAACCGTGTATATAATCTTTGTTCTTCAATTCGCTGCGCGCGCGTCGGGCGCTTCAGCTGTTAGCTTTAGCAAGGAGGTTAGAAAATAACTGGAGGCGACATATCACTTGATTCTTGAAGCCAATTCCGCCATTGCAGTCGGCACAGTTTAGACCTTCCTATGGCTTACGTGGTGTCCGGCGGTCGCGTTCGATTTTCGTCGAATCTAAGTTAAAAACCAAGGAGGTTAAAATGAAATGGAGTAGGCATGACCGTGAACGCTCATGAGCGAAAGTGAAGCAAGAATAGGGGTGCTTGGGAAGGATTTTGTGCCGAGTAGGTGTACGGCCAAACCAGTCACAAAACATCGCCTTTTCTGTGGTTTTTAACTTAGATTTGACGAAAATCGAACGCGACCGCCTGACCCTTAAGCCAGATGAAGGTTTAAACTGTGCCGACTGCAATGGCGGAATTGGCTTCAAGAATCAAGTGGTATGTCGCCTCCATTTATTTTCTAACCTCCTTGTTAAAAACCACAGGCAAGGCGATGTTTTGTGACTGGTTTGGCCGTACACCTACTCGGCACAAAATCCTTCCCAAGCACCCCTATTCTTGCTTCACTTTCGCCCATGAGCGTTCACGGTCATGCCTCCTCCATTTCATTTTAACCTCCTTGGTTTTTAGCTATTTTACTCTTCACCAGAGGTCATCACCATTTCTACAACAGTAAACTTGAATTCCTGTGAACGCAAGTTAGTTAAAGCCGCCATATTAACCATCATTCAAACCTAGTAATGTGAACGGAGCATAGCCATTCCACATCGAGTAAGGCAGACAAAAAATATTACCATCATCATAAGTCACTTAATGAGGATCCGCCGCAACTATGCGAGTCAAAACAACTACTAAATTCCACCTTTCACTGTTTTTAAAACATTGCGTTTCCTGATGACGGTATGCCGATTATTCGACGAATATATTTTTAACAAACACTTTTTTACCGGCCATACGAGCCGACGGCAGCCCCATTTCTTTCGAACTTATGCATTTTGACTACAGTTCCAGAAGTTATAAGCTGATAGTTCAAGAACTATGATGAATTGGTGCCTATGTTTAATTTACATTTGATTCCCTGTGAGTACTCGCTTCTAATAGAGTTTTTTTTTGTGAAAAAGGCATTCATAATAATTAAATAAAATCCTAGACATTATTATTCCACGCGTCAACTGTTCTTACATTTAACGCCATGTAACTTCGAGTTCAATTTGCGATAAAAACGACGGGGAACGATAGGATTTTGTTATTCATACCAAACAGAGGATACGTTTTTCTGAAAGTTGCCAATTATGAATAAAACACCATTAAAGTCGTTTTCATATAGAGCCACCTTAAGTTTGAGATCAGTTGACTGCAGTCCATTCCTGTTAAAGTCTAATTTAAATGCCAATTTCGCGAAAAACTGTTTATTAGAAGCAAAACCTCCCGGGAAATTGAATAAAAATAAAATATACGCATCTTACCACCTTATTTTTTTGAGCTATTAGCTAATAACTGCGATAATTGAAGTTAAACTGCGGTAATTCCATAGAAATGGCGTTGCATTTGGCTATTATGACTATGAAAAGCGTTTGCGTAAAATATATTCGTGGAATAATATCCTAATTTTGTACCCTAATTTAAGTTTCCATAACCTAATCAGAAAAAGCAAGATTTTTAAAACCTGTTGAGCAAAAAGTTGAAATTCAGAATTTGTTTTGATTAACACAGCAGCATAAGCAGCAGTGTTAGCAGCGGGTTTGCCTCCCGCTGATGAACTCCCGTCGCGGCCGAACGAAGTATAACTGGTGAGAATAAATTCCATTGTTGCCACATTTCACACTTGACCTGCTTTGGCTCGAGAACCTTGTTTTGATTCTAGTATACATTTGGCCACATTAGGTGCAAATCACCAAAAAACCTTTAGTCCAATAATTACAGCTCACGTTATCTGTTACTAGGGTTGCCCTATTTAAAAATGAAAAAAGGGGGGATTACCGTATTTTACAATGATTAAACTGGGGGATTATCACTAAAAGTTTAAGTCGATTTTCTTTAATTGATATTTTGGCGTAGAGCACGTGTTTTGGTGCGAATTATTAGCATATCGACTTTGAGTTGCATTCTTGTGGGAGCACGTGGTGTATAAAAAACAATAAAGGCCGCCGGACAACTAGTCCGCAAGTTTGAAGCGAGATATTGAGAAGCGAAGTGATAAAAAATATTATTTGTAAGTGATTGAATGAATCAGACGTTCAGGGCGTGAGAATTAGTTCGGCGAACAGCATTAATATTGGTGTAATATTTATGATTGCAAGAAGGGTGGTTTAATGTACACTGAATGCGGGCTAAAATTTACAAATACGTCAGATTAAACAACCCGAAGTTTCGAGTAAAACCTCAATCAATCTTTTTTATCATATTTTGGTGTAGATACAAAGATATCATCTTATTTTTGTCAATATTACACGATGGAAGAAAATTAAGCTTCCACCGTTCTACTGCCGGGGCTGGACAGCGATCATAAAAACCTGGGGGGGTTTCCCTGTTTTCTGGACATTTAATCGGGGGCTGAAAAAGGACATTAAAAACCGGGTGGTACCCGGCTAAACCGGGTGATTTGGTATCCCCTATCTGTTACGCACTTTTCAATTGCTATGCATCGAGTGCTTCGACCATTAATGCAAATGCATGGTCCAAGATCGAGTGATATGTGGTCCTTCAATGTCACATTTCACACTTCACCAACTTTATGTAGGTCGCGGACCTCGCTTTGATTTTAGTATAAATTTGGTCACATCAGGAGAAATATCACCAAAAACCTATAGTTCTATATTTACCGCGCACGTTGTCTGTTTCTGAACTTCACGATCGTTGTATATCGAGTGATATGACGTCCATTATTGTCACATTTCACACTTCACCAACTTCGGAGGGAGGAGCTCATTTCGATTACTGCTTAAAGGCAACATCAGGTGCAATATGACTGGATACTAATCGTTTGTAACTTATCGTTCTATGGTACCGAGTTTATATCCCATTGTTGACACGTTCAGACTTCACCGACTTCCTCAAGGGCTTTGTTTTGATTACGATTTAAACGTAGAAACATAATTTGCCCTATCACTGAACGCCTATCGTTCGCAAAATACCATTATTACTATTCAGCTTTGTACATTTTTCCTAATATCGCATTCCTACTTTTCCTTATTCACGTGTATGAACTACTTCACCTGCAAGTATCCATCAACATTATCGCGAGAGTGTCACTTGGATATGGTCACGGTCATGGCGAATTCTGTACGCTAACCTTCGCCTAAAATTAAGAAATGAGAAGATAGAAGAAAGCTCGGCGGCTTGTAGCTGGATTTTTGCTTTCATCCTCCACTTTTTGAAGCTTTCGTGGGGATCTATTTACCACGCTAGCCCACTCCCTGCACGCATATCTCCTTTCCCCAAAAACCCTCACCCCATCCGTTTTCCACAATCTCATCCCTTCGTCACAAGTCTTTTCGTGAAGACGGCTCTGTGTAGGGGGGAGGAGGCAGGTTGATTTGACAAACGCCCCTTGTCGCCACCTCCTCCCCCAGGCAGCGGGCAAAGGGAAAAATTAGTCCGCCTTTCCGATCCGAAACCGACCCTGGAAAGAAACCCCCGACCCTGTCAAACTTCCCCCAAGACATCCCCTCATTTCAGTCCGCAAGACACCACCCCTCCCCTTCAGTTCCCCTCTCCACTTCACTGTCGCTTACACACACTCTTTCTTCCCCTTTCTTAAGTCTCTTTCTCATTCCCTCCATTCTGCCTCGCCAGTTCCTCCATCCCCTCCCCTCCCCTTCCGACAAATTTCCCTTTTCATCCCCCTATCTCACTGTACTTAGAGAACCAGCCAACTCTTTTCTGTAGGATACCATTTCAGTACTGACTTGTTGGAATTCTTTCATCTAGGGAGTACAGAGGGGCAATCAAACTTCAATTCCGCATTAAATTGTAGTTTACTGTAGTTTGGGTGAGATATTTCTCGAGTTATAATAGAGACAATAATCGATTTCATTCTAAAAAATTAAGCAGTAGTAAGCAGTAAGAAGTAGACACATTAATTTTAGTGGGGTATAAATGTTGTTTTATGTAGCTCAACATCTCATTTATTTACTAAATATACACATGTAACTTGCCTTTAACGTGATTCATATAGTTCAAGCCGTTTGTTGAAAACATCTTCACAACCGAAGGTTTTTTTTATTATTTTATAAAAATTATTGCGGTAGGTAATAAGTTTATTAATAAAAATAATTGAACAAATTTAATCTGCACATCGTTACATTTCCGACGCGATATCTGTGTCAAAAATTATTTTTGTTTAAATAATAGCTCTGGAACGCAAAGTCTAATGCCATCTCAAAAAAAACTTTCTATTTTTTTTGGCATGTATTATAGCGATGTGTGGCTGGTATGTTGGTGTTATTAGATGTGTGAGATATTCTTCTTTACACTTTTGGCAAATTGATCGATTTTTGTTTGTCTTGATATCTCGCTAAAACTACCGCAAGTTACAGTCTTTCTCTTCATTCGGTCTCCAATTCTTCTGTCCCTTCCATTCTGACGAATTTCCCTTTCTTCACCCAATTCCTTCCAGTACCAGCGAATTTATTCCCGCAAGACATCATTTCAGGCCTGACTATTTGAAGTCCATCTAACTTGAGAGAACAGAGGAATAAAAAAATGCAACTCTACGGAAAATTGCACGGTTTTACTTTGTAGTTGCAGAATTCTTGTTCCTTTCTGTTGTTTCTGAAACTTTATCTCGCCGAATATTGATATGCAGTTAACTTTGAAAAAAGTTTGTGACGCCGGAAATAAATTTGATAGATTCCGTGAGCCACTCCGTGGGTCGCTGATTTTTTCCCTACTCAACGATGTGGCATGTGCTCAGTATTGCCTGAGGACTGCCGAATTATACGCGGAGCTGTATCCCTGGTACTATATGCCTCCCACGGTGCATAAGGTCCTCCTGCATTGAAGTGAGATTTCAAAGATGTTATACTTCCATTTGGTGAGCTTTCGGAAGAGGCACTGGAGGCCAGAGATAAAGACACTAGAAAATTCCGCGAGTGATTTACTAGGAAGCACTTCAGGGTGGCCACCAACGAGGACATTTTCAAGAGCTAACAAGAGGAAAGAGAAAAAATACTATGCTTACAGATAATATCTTTTTTTATTCCATAAAAATCCTCCTTAAACTTCACCATCAACTTAAGTAGGAAGATCTTCCGAGAAAACTGAAGACGGGCATTTTTACCGAGTCGCGGCAAATCCAGCTCCCGGCGAGCGGCGCCGAACCTCGACGCGCGATCGAAAAATCAAATTTATTTCCGGCGTCACAAACTTTTTTCAAAGTTAACTGCATATCAACCTTAAGAAGTCTTCAAATAACGCTCTGATGTAAGTCACTTGGCGTAACTTGGGCAAAATCTATTTGAATCTCCTACATAATGTAAAATTTTGTCTTAAAACAGCATCCGCCATTTTGCAACGGCACAGCAAGGTTATACCAAAGGTATTCTATAAAACTACGGAATTGTAAAGACAATATACCATGCTAACAGATAATATCTTTTTTTATTCCATAAAAATCCTCCTTAAACTTCACCATCAACTTAAGTTGGAAGATCTTCCGAGAAAACTGAAGACGGGCATTTTTCTGGAAATTTGCTCATGTTTGAGCCTCTGTATCTCAGAAACGGGTAAGAATTATGCCAAATGAAGTACTATTCCAGATACATGAATAGTTTTTGAGTTTTCATGCGAAGTTTCAAGTTCATACCTCAAAAAAAGCCATTTTGGGGTTTTGGCCGGCTTTTTCCGATTTCCGACCACTGTGCGCAGTTACGCGTGCACTGATCCATTCTCTCGATCCAATTTCCTCGCAAAACCTTCAGTTTAGAATCTTAAGAAATCAGTGACAATATGCATAGCCTGAAAAAGTTGAATTCGAGGAGTTAATGTCCACACAACTTGAACAATCCAACGGAGTCACTGTATTTCCAGGTCCCGTTGTGCGGAGCCGGGCCGCGACGCGCGGTAGAAAAATCGAGTTTATTCTCGGCGTCGCAAACTTTTTTCAAATATTTTTACGGAATAATCTAGAAATATGTTTAGTTTATACTCTGATGAAGTAGCCCAGAGACCATTTTCCGAATAAGGATTATATTGTCTATTTTATGTACAATTTTGTCTAAAAAAAGGGTCCGCCATTTTGTGACATAATAGCACTCTAATATAGGAAAATATATCTGAAAGTTATGCATAGTATAGGTAAAGTATCCTGTTTACAAATGGTAATGTTTTTTATTTCATATAAATCCTTCCATTACTCCTATATCTGCTCAACCTTTAAGATTTTCGAAGAGAAATGAGAGCGGGCGCTTTTTAGGAAATTTGGTCGTGTTTGAGCCTCTGTATCTAAGTAACTGGTAAGACCTATGAGAAATGGCTTACTATTCCATAATCACTAATCACTTGTGTGTATATGTGCCAAGTTTAAAGACGTTATCTCAAAAAAAGCTATTTTGGACTTTTGTCCGGCGATTTTCGATTTGAGCCCACTGTGCGATGGAGCGATTGAAGGAGAAGCACTAATCATCTGTGGCAAAGTGAGCTTGTTTTCTAACTTCATTTTCACATAAATACAAACTCGACAAGATCCACGCTTTTCACCTTAGCATGGTGGTAGAGTATAACGTATGTGGGATCACTCAAGGTATAACTTCACGGCGGTAGTGAGAAGATTTTCTCAGAAAATATGCAATTTAAAATAAAAAAAAGATGGCGCATAAAGTGGTGACCGAACTTTCCGCCCCGAAGAGCCTTTAGCGGGGCCCGCATTTACTGTTTTTTTTTCTTCTTTTGTTGTTACCCTTTGTTTTGTTTTTTTAAATTTCTCCTTCCCTTTCTTGCATCGTAAATGCGGAAAAAACACCTATTGAATGAATTGAATTTCCGTTTCTTATGCATCAACTGGCAGAAACTGTTCAGAATCTCTCATTGCCTATTCGCATCCTAAAGTTTGATTCAGGAGCAAAAATTTTAAAAAAAATTCAGTTGATCCCAATTTGAATTGGTCTGGAGATTCGGTTCCTACTTTTTCCGGTAAGAGGGCGCAGTGCGCAGATTTTCATTTCAGTCTTCGGCATTCAACACCACTGCAACAATGCTGACCAAAATCAATTCTGATCCCGCTCTCTACTTGATCTTCAGTAAATTTTATGTTATTTGAAACTCCTAAACGAGTCCATTAGTTATTTTTCCAAGATGCAGACTAAATCTTAATGAGAAATATAATAAGAGAGAGTAGGAGATAAAATAAAAATGATAGATTATAAAAAATACCAACCTAATAATTCTTAAATGTCAGAGTCGAATTTCAGTTGGAAGTTTAAAAAATCGACAGCTTGTCGAGAATGGCTAAATAAAATTACAATAAATTTAAACCCCCACAAGAAAACACCTCCTGAAATGATTAGTTATAACAAACTAAACATATCACTTTTCCGGGAAACGTTGCGATAGAATGTCCATCTCCGAATTGCAAGATCAAATATATATTCACGAAATAACAAACAATAAATACAGAAAGTTTATTTGAGCCGTCGGATAAACTTACCACATATCTCACCATGTCTCTCTATGTCTTAACAACATTCAGGACCGCGTTTTTTGTACTCGGACACGCATCGGTGACTTGCGAAATTGAGCGTATATAAGCAACCAAGAGAAAAAAGCGGGAACTTTTCGACCGAAGCAGATAACCCATACATATGGCTGTCACAAGACAATTTTAAATCACTGAGATTTTTTGTATTCCCCACTATAGCGCCTGAGGCAAATCCCTCTGCGTAGTATCGGCGGCTTAAATATTGTTTGACCCAGTGGTTCATTCTATTCTACATGCTAAGATTTAAATGTAAATTTTCCGATCATAAATAAACTCCAAAAATTGCTCAACAATCAAGAATCATAGAATACTGAGAAAGGAACGTACTTTTAGTGATATGATCAGAATAAATTCAACGCAACTAAGCATCTTTGAGAAATGGGCAAAATATAAGGAATGAAATTACTCAGCAGTTTTCCACTTTTATTTAAAGTGGAAAGTAATTCCATTCCTAATGAATCAGTTCCACCACATCTGCCCGAAGACAACTTTATTGAATACATAGAAAGTTGAGGGTTTACTTACTTTTTAGAATTTTTAACAACTCTATCTTATCTGTAATAAATTTGATTCCACAGTTGGCCACAATGCCTGAAAGGATAATAATGTCGAAATAAGTTGATCAAAAAATTTTACGTGAATAACTAGCTGACGCCGAATGATATCAAATGTCTCTTGTGATGCCATGTTGTAATTAATTCTAAGGACATGTGAGTCGTTTCTAATTAAGCGGGTTCTGACTTTTAAATCCGTCGACGAGATAAACTAAAAGAACGGATATCGCCTTCTTTCTTGGCTTCCAAGGGAGTCCCTTCATCCATTGACTCAACTAGTGCAACATCGTCATCTGCGCGTTACCTTTGGGATTTACCGAATAAACGCTTACCGCTGCCGTTTACCACTCTGATTTGCCCTGATTGGATCTCCTGGGTCCTAAGTCCTAAACACTATCATCTCCCCATTGTTTTCCATGCCTTTCGCATCGATGATAACTAGACAAAATTGTTCCCAGTTCTGCGTCGAGCGAAGAAGCCCACTACAGTTCCTTCCGAGTCAATGATCTAATGTCGAACCACCGAGCAAGCTCTATTGCCACCAATAACTCCACTTCATTTATTTTAAGCAATATTCTCCGAATGTTACTCATTGTATCGATATTGTGTCATTGCAGTAACACAGATCACGCTCGATATTGGGTGTCTCGCATTAGTTTCCAGTTCCAGCAAATAACGTCATTTAGACAGTCTGTGAATACATTCGTCATGAATTCCCTTCGTCCACGGTACTGCTGGTACAGTCCTCTTTTAGAGGTTTAGCTGCAAAACCGAGGAACCTGATTAGCCGTATTGCAAGATTGGAAGGAACTATCATTTCAATGGCCTCTATCATAATCCACCAGTTAACTTATGAAATAAGAGGAATTTTCTGATCATAATCATGAACATTTACGCCTTTTTTCGATTGCGGAAAAGTTATGTATTTCACTTTCAGGTCAGGATTCCAAAACTTCGTACGTAAACATCCTTGGAATTTTAGAAACCTTTTTAGAAGCATGGAGAAACCTTAATACCTGCTCAATAGCACCCACATAGAAAACTGCATTGGTATAGAAAACTTAAAAGCCTCAGAACTGACTCGTGGACTGCCATCAATTTCGTTTAAACTGCATTAAATTTTGGCCTGCATTTGATACGTACAGTTTTCAATGCTGAGAAGCTGGCGTAGACGTTACTCCCGCTGCTATTATAATAGAGCAAAGGACTGAATGTGTGCCTAAGAAACATCTCTTTAGAGAATGTTTCCAATGTAGTCCAATGTGCATCCAACCAAACCTCAGCGGTGTGAATTCCTGTGAATTCCTCGGCGTCATTCCTCAGTCCTCTAAATACGTTTATTGCATTTTTGCATACGTGTATGGCGTTTGGGCAACTCTCCACGAAATCTATGACATTTTATCATGAACATTTGATTGAAAGGCTGATCATACACCGTATTTTCTTTCGCTACACCTCCTTAATTACATTTCATTCGTCAAACTAATACAATCTGAAGTTTAAGGTTTAATATTAGAAATCTTTTGGTAAATCGGATCCATTTAGAGTGAGATCAATAATTAATTGGTGGAATTGCCATGAGGTTTCAATTTTAAAAAGCTATATGCATGACGATGAAAAACAAATGTATGTTACTACCACAGTCTAGACTGTAGTTTTGATACATGACCTTTATTGCATGGTACCCAGTTCCAAAGGAATAATGCTTTCGGATTGATAGGTACCTACACTCATCTTTCTCAGCTTGTTGACGAATTCTGCCGTGCATGTATCTGAGAAAGATCTTTAGGAAGGGATTGGGAGTCGATGAGCAACATTAGATCATATTTCTAATACTTATGGGTTCCACTAATCTGTATTATCCATTATTTTATTTTTTATCTTCTTGCACTGTCTTGAGTCACATTTTTAACACACTCACCAGCGGTTTAGTCATAGGTATTCAGTGCGTATATTGAACTTTACTTTGATTTCATCTTTAAGTATGAGTCTTGGATCGGTATGTGAAACTAAAACACTGAAATTTACCCATCAGGTGGGATGATGTTACTTTGCAACTAATCCATGGATTAGAGCGATAACTTAGTTGGTGGATATAACATAGTTCGTATGCGCTGTTTCTGTTCACGTTTCGTGGTTGACCATGAGTGCTATGGTTTATTGTTTAGGAATCTTATAAAATTTTTGAAAATTTGATCTTACACGTCTATGCATTTTTCTGCATGAGTGTGCATCTTTTTTGAAGCTCTTCTTAGTTTACTAGGATCAACTTTAATCATTTTTATAGTGACTGCAAAACGCATCTGACAAAATGTTTGCATTGCCATACACCGGTGACTAAGGAGTTGCAACCCCATGTTCATAGAACAAAAGATGCTTAAAATCAGCTACCCTACAATGCAGGGTCCCTACATCCATTTGAAGTATTGCGGGTACATTGTGAATCGCTCTGTTTACTTTTAAGGCTGTGATCACGAGTATTGGCGTTGAGTGACAACTATCGCCGCAAAAAAGGTAGAAAGCTGAACTTAAGGCATTTGTATGAAATTCCACCGGAGCTCCACAGAGGCGTGTAATATATCGTTTTACTTCTTGTTTATTTGACTACAAAATGCATTCATTGAAAAGTGTTTAAGTGAAAACGTTTAGCTTCTACGGTCAAATGAATGAAGAAAAACACGCGAAAAACTAGGAGAATCAAAGAATGGATAAAATTTAAAAAAAATAATATTTGTAATGCGGAGATGTCGTTCTCTCCATAAAAAACAATGTAGTGCACCAATCAAATATTTTGGCCGTGAAGAGATGAAGAAGACGCCCATTTCGCCGTTCTCCTAGTTTTTCGCGTATTTTTCTTCACTCTATTAACCATAGAAGCTTAACGTTTACATTTAAACACTTTTCAATTAAACAAGGAGTTTCCCCAGTTTGTAATCAAATAAACAAGGAGTTAAACTATATATTACACGCCTCTGTGGAGCTCCGGTGGAATTTCATACAAATGCTTAAATTTCAGATTTTTATCTTTTTTGCGCCAATAGTATGTGAATCTCGTAAACCCTTATAGTTACGTCTCAGACTGTCAACTTCGCGTATGAGTTCGAATTAAAGGCGATGAGTGATCATCGGGTTGTGATTCGGATCATCGAGAGGTACGGTTCGACAAAAAATATCCGCTTTCGTTCGAAAAATATAGGGTACAGTTTTCCAAGTCTATTCCCCTCGGAGCAACAGCCTCTGATCCCCAAAAATCCACGGCGCCCCCATGCCCCCTTCACAGACTTGCTCTCCGCCCCCGCGCTACCCCCCGCCCCCCCCAGAACACCCCCTCAAGTCCCTCCTGCCCAACGCCTCCTCAGAAGCTATTTCACACGCTCCATGGCGTCTCCACAACCCGAAGAGAGGCAACCGGAGGCGCTTAATTAGAGAACATTATGGCGGCATTAATCTTCCCGCGCTTATGGAGCGCTGAGATACTCCGACAGAAAGAAACTAAAGGTCCAGAGCACCGTGTGGAACTTTCTCAGGGGGGGGGGGGGGCTTGTGGAACGGTTATCTTCACACCCTCAAACTCGTCCTTAAATTTCGAAAGGGGCGTGAGGGTTGGCGGTGCAAATGGGACGAAGAGATAATTTACGGATGCCCTTTGTACTCTCGGAAACACCACCCTGGTTGCGCACCCCTCGTTTACTTCGTAGGGGGGACTTCAATTGAGTGGGCAAAAATGGGACATGGGAATATATATTTCGGCTCATGCATTACCCGCGTTCACTTGATACAATTAACCACATTGCTCTTTAAATAGGGTTCGTACCGATAGATGACTGCGCGGAGAACTCACAAAGCAAAGTAACTTTAGCGCTACTAGTCTCTTTTTTGTCTGAAAGTATCCTGAAGAAGTAAAAATAGAGACCTATGAGAGAATGAATACTTGGATGGTGTTCAGAAATTGTGCACTTAGCGGATTCCGATAAGGTTATTTAATGATACGATGCGTTTCGAATTTATAGTATTTCTAATTATTAATGCTAGCATTTTGGGCTTAATTAATTGCATTGTCAACTAGCAAGTTCAAATTAAATAAGATATTTCAATACCAGGGTGGGTATATAGAGGGAAGAAATTTGATCTACCAGTCAACCGAGATAATTTGATGCAAGCATAAGGAAAACTTAATTTAATAGGGGCGTATTTAGAAATAATTATCCTTATGAAACAATTAGAATTTACTTCAATTATGTGAAAATTCATCCTGAATGATAATATACATAAATAATAATTTTCACAAATTTTTATTCGGTGATACCGGTTTCAACGCTGGCTCCTGTTCAGAGGTCGCCTATGTGTTGAAACCGGTGATTCCCAAAAAATATTTGTGAAAATCGTACATTTTTATATTATTATTCAATCTTAATTATATTTAATAATTATAAAACAACCAAACTTGAATACAAACGCTTCTACGAAATGATGCCTTAGAACGTGATCTATTTCTTTCGACATAACATGGAAATTTTGCCTTCTTTGTCGGAAGATGTTTCGACTACTATATGAGCCCGGAACGTCAACTCATTCCGTGTTTTCGTCACAAGGCCTGCCCAATATGGCATCATTGGTTGTTTTAGCTTATTTCTCTAATAGTTGACGATCGTATTAAAGTAAAAAAGAAGTTGGAGAGATTTGAAAGAGATACAAAAAAGTGTGAGAGAGAATAAGTGACGCATCTCGATATAATATCTGCCGCATTATTTATCAAAAAGGATCGAAACCAGATTAGACTCAAGTACAGATATATCACGGGGTCATTTACAACAACTTTTATCCGTTACGTATTTTCATATAAACCACCCAACTTATTCCAACCTAACATAACTTTTAACCACCTAGGTTATTCTAATAACTAACACCAAAAATGTGTGCTTCTGTCGCCATAGCTATTTTTTATGAGGGGACAGATGGCACAGCCGTAACCATAATCCAACTAAACCTCTGCTAAGCCTACGGCTTTAAACTACTGAATTACGACATAGTTAATTATTCAGGCGAATGCGAAACTATCCTTGTAATCGTTTCATTTTTTTCCTGGATGCAAGCCACAGCAGTAAATTACTTGGAAGCCCTCCATTACACGCCGGATGAAATTTTGGCAATCGTTTGCTCCACTCTCCTCTTGCTGGCGTCTTTGGAGAGAGCAGACGAGCTGTTTTGCTCTCAAAGAAAAGTTTCTTTTCCAGATATATGACATCGCATGCACGCGCGACCACCCACAAAGGCTAGAAATGTAAATAAGTTTCTCGAAATTATTTTTAATCGAGTCAGAAAATTCAAACACAAAAAAAAGGTTATTCATGAGCCGGTGGAATTTATCTCCCAGTTTCAATTATATGCATTGACGAGTCGAATTACTAAGCTCAATAAAATTAAGCTACCAAAATACAAGTTCCAATGAGAAATGATTTAGCAAGTTTATAGAAAAATTTAGTGAAGGAGCATCAAGCCATGAGACGCGGCACATTATGTTCTCATAACCACAATAAATGAATGAAAATATGGCCACAGAGAGGGATAAGGTTATAGATGAAATAATTCAAGATGAAATAAGTCCAAGCCCTTAGTATGCTTATATGTTCAATGCCTACTCCTCACGCTTGAAACGACATTTAACGCACGTGATACGATAACCACATGAAAGCATTTCCGATGCGCAACTGTTTATTGGAGCAAGGCCTTAAGTCCAAAAATGGTGGAATGCCTACTGATGAACAATTGAAGACAGTTCAAAATAGGGAGTGAAATTATGCACTAAATTAATCAGATATATTTTCAATATGCAAGAGCTTGTTTAAGGGAGAAAATTAATCCAAACATAAAGACATAAACAAAAAAAACATCCATTAGAATATTGAAAATGATAAAACGCCAAGAAAATGGATATTTATTCACTATTATTTTTCACTCAACTCTGACTGAACAAAAAGAAACCTTAGCAGTTTGCCATATTTTTCAATAAATTGGAAGGCAACAAGTTCCGCGATAAAGTTCATTTTCACGCCAATGTGGCTGGATGATTCTCTGCAAAATAGCATAGAAAGCTGTTCCGGTAAATGCCACAAAAGAGGAAATGTAATGAATAAGTCCACATTGATAGAAAATTTGAAAAAAGTGTCGTGATAGGAGGTGAAATGTATCTACAGGATACATATAACCTGACCATATACTCAAATGGTTTTTACATACTTTAACGGTAACACTTATCGCATAAGAGTAAAGGCCATCGTAAGCTGCACAAGAAAAAAGGTACAATATTGGACGTGAAAAAATTATATCACAAGTATAGTCCTGTGAAAAATATTTTTTAATAATGACATAACGTAGAGTTGGTTCATTAATCTCATAGTTTTCTTACTCTATTAAGCTAAATGCTTAGCCACTCATCGCCGCAGTTTACACAGTTTTAAAGCCTCATTCCAAGTGACGAGCACTGGTTCATGCATGTATGTAGTATCATTGAAGTAAAACTTTATCCTTGAAGTAAAATTCATGACGTGGCCAAGAAAAAATTCCTTCACTTTAGTTTCCTTGATCTTGACGTCACTGCCGGGATCAATGTATCGTTAAAACCATGGCACCGACAGCCGTAACTACATCCAGATTAACATGGTGACTTACCGTCTAGCTTTTTGCGAAGCGAAATTTCGTCGATCAACTTTGTTTATCCGTGGTATTTCAAGATAAATTTGTTTGATTGTCCATAAACCCAATATTGTAATGATAGTCTAAAAAACTTCGAACTCAAAGTTTAATTACTGGTCTCGGCAGTCAGGTTGGTAAAATGCCCACCAATCAACAAACTAATCGCGTTTAAATCTCGCCTTGTTCATGGATATTGTGTTGGACTTGGGTTAGGTGGAACATATTTAACCGTCTAACCACTGAACCCTCAGTAAAACCTAACACCCCAACTGCCACTAATTTTTCACATGTGAAAATCACTCAAAGAGAACAAATTTCATGGAAAAACTTGTCAATCCTCTAAATTTTAAACTGAAAATCGAATAATAATGAATGCAGGAATAATTCTTGACGAGGTTATTTGGAAAATTATCAAGAGGCCCATTCGCTTTTTTTACTTCAATTCACGTGAGGCCTAAACGAGAAAGTTTTACGGCTGCAGCTGTCCTCTTAAAAAAATCGCCGCCTGCTTCACAACGAGCGACGATATGATTATAGCAAAATTTTGCAGGCGCTAAAGGGCCACAGGATACTCGCGTCCCGAATGAGAACTGCACGTTTCGGAAATTACTGCAACACGGGCACGTAAACTTTTGGTGTCTCTAAACTCGTGAAATTCTTCTTCAGACCTACCATCCCCCCTACCTTCCAACCTCCCCCCCCTCCTCTCTCCCTCCCACCCCCCTCGCTCTAGTATTACACCCCCGTTCTCCCCCCCCCACTCCCTGTGTCCCAAAACTCTCATCCCCCTACGCACCCTGGAGGAGAGGCCCACAGGGAAACAGCCTCCTCAGAGAAAGAACCATGCCAACGGAGATAAAAGTGTCAGGCGACGTAAGCGAGTAGTCAGTGCTCAGACACGCGAGTTCCCGCACATCACCAGCGGTGCACGCCGCACAGTGATCGTCATCTGTTTCTCCGTCCGCAGCTTCCCGGCCCCGAAAGTCGACTTCTCCCGATGGACCCTTTCCGCTCGGAGGAGAACGCCTCGACTCTCCCCAGCTGAACAAGTGGACGCTGTGTAGATCGTCTTGGAAGAGACGGTCCCCGAGGACAGGCGGAGGAGTCCGTTCGGCGGCAAAGTTTTTCGCTCTTGCTCAAGGATACACTCAGAGGAGATATCAGCTGTTTCCCATCCGAACGAGTATTGCCGTGAGTCCAAGATTTACCCCGACTTCACATCTGTGCAATACAATACAGCCATCAGTGCACCGGCGTGGAATATTAGACGGAGATCTAATTAGTTGTGCGACACGAATCATTGAAACGTTTGGCAACAGTAAGACGCACGTTTGATGCAATGAGGACAAGATAGTACCTATTTACACCCGTGTATTACATCAGTTCTAATTGTTAAGAGATCGCTCAAGAGAAAATTCGCATTGAAGTTGTAGAAACAACACAACCACGACATGTTAGCTTAAGGAAAATGTTAAAATATTCGTGTATAACCTATTGGTGCAAACGAAAAAAATTCTCAACTTGGATTTTTTGCGAAACAGCATTCATCGGATTCACATATACATATTGGGGTTCTGAAAACTAAACTTGAGCGTTTAACCAATAATAGGCTATTCAGCACAGATTTGCTGTCGAAGCTCCCGTTGTTACTTGAAGTAGACGAGAAACCCGAGTTTTACCGCACGTACGTAAAGTATTGAAACTGTGCGTTAAGTGGAGGAAAACAAAATATAATTTCTTCCAGAAGATTATAAAAATGGAGGAGAGCGATTTTGTTCACACTGCGCCCCAAAAGATGGGGTGAATTTCCGGGAATGGGGAAAGCACATTGCCGAACCTTCCGCTTGCTTCATTGAAGAATAGGGGAACTACATAATAGTTTTCCAATTAGTAAATAATGCGATCACATTCGCAAAACTGAATCGGTATCCTTTAAGACTCAGTCAGGATCAAAAGCGCCTACCATCACGGAAAGTTTCGTGCAAGTGGGTTATCTCTTCGAATTATAAACCCAAAAAACCCTTGAGTACCCACCACCTTGGGTGGAACGAATTAGTCTGGCCCGAAACACACCATCGTTACATGGTCCGTGATTCTTCTGGGTGAATCCAAATAGCCTTTCGGTCATTTAACACCTCATTGATAGCCAGTGCGGCGTGGGCAACTATAACTGCTTTGACTGTGTGAGATAGGGATAGTGAGGAGGGGAGGGGAGCCAACAAGAAACGAGGGGAGAAGAAGACAGGAATAAAAACATCCTCGTCCTGAGAATGTGGCGATCGCGAAGAGGAGATTGAGAATGTTTCCCCGCTTGAGTGTCCAAGTGTTGTTTTTACGGCAACGCTCCGCTGGCACTAGTCAAAGGCTTTCCGCCGCTCAGAGTGATGTAGATGGAAATATCCTATTAGCCTGATTCACTCGCAACTATCACACGGGGTGCACGTGGTCGGGTGATTTGTTTTTGTGTGGATGTGTCCTCGCCTAATCGTGCAAAGGATTATCACCAAGTCCAAACAACTTGGGCGCTCTGAAACACACTGCGTCAGCACTCGAAATTTTCATTCAGACCTCCAAATGATCCCCAACATTTATGCACAACGATACAGACACACCATGAAATACCAGCAATTGACATTGCATATCACTATCGTCAACAAAGGCGACATCTGTTTTTGCACAGATGGATTATTATAATCATCAAAGCGAGCTGCTTCTGTTCTCAACAATTTTGGACTCAGTTTACTTTCAACCAGCATGAAGTATTGTTGATTTACAACTAATTGATGCTTTGTAGCATTTACGCTGGAAGCAAATGCATCGAAAAATAACAGTCCTTAGGGTAAAGTTGATAGAATACGGCATAAAATAAAACGAAAGACTTTGAACCTTACAGGGTTTTTTGCCTTGTGAAACACATGCGTATGCTTAACAAACCTATGCATTCGTGAAGGACAATGACCTCGACTTCAAAACATCAAGCATAAGCGAACACAAGGGATGTGCACCGCGGGTCAATTAGTGCTGTTTTATGGTCTGCCGCGTTAAAAAGGTTTTATTTTAATTCTGAAGACTGGCTACCCCAAGTCCCAGCAAAAAAAGTTGTAGCGAACTGAAATACATCTGGGAAAAAAAGTGATGCAATCGTCGAGAACAATTGCGGCAGGCTCATCAGTGATATTTTTGTGGGGTTCAGAATCAAAGTCATTAGTTCGACTCGATTATGCGAAGCGCTTTTTGAAAAGGACTCCGCGACAAGAATACAAAGTGTTTTCGAGGCCGTCCCTACAGCGCCCCTCCCCCATTACCTCCCCCTCCCCTAACAAACGTTAATCGCCACCCATTGTCGCCGTACAATGTATGCACGTATCGCATGCCTTCTGAACTTCGCCGTGATTAATCGGATTAGCAGCGAATTATAAATTCAATGAGTCCCAAGTTTTCCGCGTTAGTTACATCAGCGATGTTTTAGCAGACCGACACGTGATTGGAGGTGGACGATAAAACATTCAGGACTGCATCTGGCGGGAAGGTTTAGCGAGCAGACGGCGGGGGACAGTGGAGACGGCAAAGGCTCCGTGGAATCGAGACGGCGGCGGGCAAACGAGGACAAGCGGAGATGATGAGCTACGATCACGCGGGGTGCTACTACTACGGAGCACCGGGTTCGATCCCCGCAGCCAACTCTGGGAGGTTCTCCGTGAGCTCCCTGCTGGAGTTGAGAGTGGAGAGGGATGAGCGGAGGGACAAGGAGGTGGACTTCGAAGGCATTTCCAAAGGGAATGGTGAGTGTGGCTTGAATGCCTTCCAATGTCTTTGTATTCCGGCACACTTTGTGGTGGTTCTCTTCGCAGAGGACCCGGGTTTGAGTTCAGACGGTGGGCGGACCTCGTCGAAATAGTTCCATGAGGAAATTACATTTTGCGAGGAAGAATGTCAGAAATTGGACACTTTTGTCACAAATCTCATAATTTGTGACGTGTCTCATACTTCATACTCTTCTCAGAAATATCGGGAAAGGGATAATACGAAGCCATCCTCGACAACTTTGCCTCACTCTTCTCAGGCATCTCTCACTACGTTTTCTTAGGCATTTTCTTAAACATGCACTATTTTCTTATGCACTAGTTTCATATGCATTTCTCAGTAAATCCTAACACGGATCTCATTAATTTTGATTGGAGGAGAGTATCATGGGCAATCCATCTCCTTTTTTGGTGCATGAGGAGTACTTGTGTATTGAGTGCTTCTTAAGGTACTTGGGTATAATTCACCGTCTGTCGTGTGGAACGTATAGCGGTGGTTTTTTTTGTGCCTTATGGTTTGTGAAAGGGAGTCGTGCTGGCCTAGTGGGTAAGAGCACTGAGCTACCCAACGGAGGGTCCCGGGTTCCAATCCGGGTGAAGCCTTTTTGGATACCACCTCTGAAAACCCTTGCGGTGTGACCCGGGCAGTCCCTTGAGGGGCCCTGTGCAAGCAAAAGTCGGGGGCCCCCTTAACTTTGCATTCCCTTATTGATATAGTAGCATATTTCATGGAAAGAAGGAAATTAACCGACAAACTGGCAAAAAGTTTCAAGAAATTTACATGTGCACAAGTAGTAAGTAAATTCGGGTAACAGGCGGGTTGCGCCGCGCGCCGTCTGAAAGAGGGAAGCCCGGGCGGGGCCCCCAAAGGCGCGGTGCAGCGGCACCTGTCGTGCACTACCCTCGGGACGACACTCGGTGCGACTGTCTGATTCTCAGAACTTCGTGGAAAATCTCAGGTGGTCCAGGGAAAGTAACTGGCCACCCTGCACTGAATGCGTGAATTTCACACGCCAATGGCTTATAGTACGGGGTGAGCTCTACTCTCACACAGGGCCGTAGCCAGGTCATGTCTTTAGGAGGGGCAAACAATTTCCTAGGAGGGGCAAACGTGCCGTTTTATGTGCCGCAAATCGACGACACTCGATAATAAAGGCTTGATAAAGTAAACATTGTAAATTTATTCGATATTTTCAAGATTACTATTTGCAGTCTTAATTTTAGATGGATTATTTTAGGTAATTGTTCGACTCTTAAAGCTCGCCTCTGTGAAGAAGAGTACTAAAAGGAGGCGTTAAACTCTTTAAAAAAAGACTTAAAGCTAGGTCAGGCAAAAGAAAATCCAGGAGGGGCAGCGCACCCCTCCCTCCCCCCTGGCTACGGCCCTGCTCTCACATTTATATCAAAACTAACCTTTGGGTCGAAACATTGAGTATGAGTGATGGTTTGTAAGAATCAGGTATTGGTTCTATTTTGTGAAGAGCAGCCTGATGCCGGCTGCAGCATTCTATCCTCAAATACTTTACCTTCCACTCTTATCATGATATATCTTTCCTTCCGATCTGAGGCGGCGGTTTTCACTGACAATTTAATCGTGTAAAATATCGACCACAGCTATAAGTTTTAGTTAATTCGCGTCATAGGCACTGTGATAGTGCAACGAATACTCTGACGAGGTGATAGGGAGGAAACTTGATCCGGTGGAGGGATTGGCCCGAAAGGTTGATTTTAATCTACCTCATTAGAATGAGCAATAATTATATGTATGTTAAAATTCCCCACGCTATGAAATGCAAAAATGATATGGTAAGCAGTTGCGCGCACGGATGTAAACCTACACCAAAGAGGGCGAAATTCGCCATGAAAAAAATATTTAACTTGACCGGGAACAGGCGGTCAGGTTGATTAAGCCAGTTGCACCATCATTCTGGGCGAATTTCAGCGAGTGTTTACGCGAACTATCTCGGTGTTCCCGTATCAAGTCCACATTGTAGCTCAGGAGACGTGGTCGTGCTCACTAAGTAAGCCGCTGTCGCGAGGATAAAGTTCGGATAAACCTACCGCTGAAATTCGCCTCGAATGGTGATGATGGCTTGGTAGTGTGCATGGCTAACACATCTGACCAGCAATTGGGAGATCCGGGTTCGCATCTCGATCAAGTCAAGTCATTTTTTTCAAGGCGAATTTCACCCTCTTTGGTGTAAGAGTATGTAACATATATTTCGGAAACGGCTCAAACGATTTTGATGAGACGCCATAGTTTGAAAGTTTTAGGTTCGAGGAATTCTTTGGGCTAGGTCGGATCTCCGGGAAAATTCGTTTAAGGTAGTTTGAGAGCGAAAAATCACTTCACCTAGAATTTGATGAATTTGGCCTCATTTTCAAGAAAAAACTCGCATCTTTCCAATGATACCAAAACATCAACCCCTTGCCAAACTACTTTTCGAGCAATTTGCCTTAAAATATAAGCTGTTTTACATGGGAAAGATTATGGCTGTGCGCTCCAGAGGGAGAATATTAAACAAATTAGGAACTATTAGCACCTAGATTTCGTCAAAAAACTAACGGTGTGTAGATTGCATGTTTTCTCAACTATTTATAATGAATAATCTATAACTCACCGCAGTAAGTTTTACAGAATCGCAAAAAAAACCTGCTGTTTTGAAGGGTTTTCAGCCGTACGGCGGGAAAAAATGAGTCAAGTTAGAGACTTATGTAGTCTTATTTATTTAATTACTGAGAATTTTGGTATTATGTAACTATATCTTTGTGCCATTAATACTACAATATTTATTTCATACTTCTTACAGACGCTGAAATAAAAAAATGAAATTTGAATATGGTCTCCATTATGACTAGGGAACTATCTCGCTCAAACCACCTAAAGGGAACGTGTTTGAACCCGTAAAAGAATTCCCTGCCGAATCATGGGATAGCATGGGATACCATGGAAGCAGCAGCTACCCACTCCGCTTTCCTCCCGGCCCACCGCTTCATTCCTACATAATTGTATTCTTTAAACCGTCCCAGTCATTTCTCCTTCCATTGTTGTCCGAGAAGATAGTTTTTAAGGCAGTGAGGGTAGTATAATGTTCTTCCCATGTTGGATAGGCATCATTCTGACGAGGAGAATCCACTGCCTAGCGGCTAAGTTTACGACGATCTTGAAGCGTTACAACATGCTGAGAGTTGTCGCTAAAACTATACGCAGGATAAAATGCAAAGAACACTTCGTGCACGATAACGCATGAAATGTTCACCGGACGTACGAACCAAATCAAAAAGTTTAATGGCTTTGAGAACAGTTTAAAATAAGTTTAGTAATCAGTTGACCATCTAGGAAATGTATTTCCTAGATATAAATGTATTTTAATATGTATTTATAATGACGACAGCTATATTAATGTAGCTGTAAGGTAATGGAGAGTAATTCAATCGCTATTGCTATTTCGACAGCTAACGGGTTGGGTTGTGGATTAGGACCTCAGAGGAAATGGGGGTGTAGACCTCTGTAAATACCGAGGACACGATTCCATGTGCGTATTTTTTTTAGAAACTTTGGGAGACACCTTGTTCCATCCCTGTTAACTTGGAAATTTTTCCCAATTTCAGAAAGGCTAGAGTCAAGAAATGAAGTTTTAACAACCTACATTACGGAATATATTTCATGCAACGTCCCTGAGTAAAACCCCAAGCCACTCCCCCTCAAGCATTATTCACATTCAAGCAATTCGTCAACCTATAAGGTAATTCAATTCATAATAACCAGCAGCCATATTCTAATAACAAAGAGACTGGGGATTTTAATACGCCAGCCATTCATTACAACATGAACACAAAATCCACCTCACATGCTTCTATAGCGAGCAACTTGTGAGTTCCTTAGCGATGAAATCGATTTGTTCGACCGTAATTTTTAAGAAAGCAGAGTTGTAATTCAATGCGAAAGAGATCTTGAGCTATCTTCTTCGTGTCCGATTCTAATTTGTAGAATGCTCGCTGTCATGTCAAATTCTCTTTTATTCAATCTGAACGCATAACGAATTTTCCATGGTATGTTTGTTGATTTTTCTCACAACTCTTTCAGTAAGTACGCAGCTTTTAGCTGATTTAGTAGATTATGATTTAATTATGATTTTTTTCCTCCAGCAATTTTCTGTGACGACATCGGTGCCAAAGATCTTTTTGCAGGTCTCAAATACATTCTGTTTGCAGTCGTATGCTGCAGTGTTTTAGATTCCTTTCTTAAATAATCGAGATTCCGCAGTCACTTCCCAGGCACAGTCTATGCTGAATCTTCACGGATAGTGGTAAGGTTAGGCATTTCATGGTATCAATATGGAACTTTCAGAGCCGATTAATGGTTCCTTCGACTTTCCACAGAGTGAACTCAACACAATCTGACTCAAATTACTCTGCCCACCAGCGTGGACGGACTAGAGTTGAAGAAGCGTCAATACTGCAAAAACAAAGAAACTGCATCCCTGATCACAATGGGAGTTCATTTCGATGCCGTCTCTGACTTCAATTGCACTCTTTTTTTCAGTACTTCTCAGCTAAACGATCGGAGAAGTAAATTTGCTTTCATTTTTAAACCATATCAAGACGGAGAGGTACAGATGCAGCTTCCTCAAATGCTACGGAAGAATCGTTAAAGATTATTTGGGCACTGTTCGAAATGTTTATCAAGTGCTGATATCTCATGAGAACTATGAGGCACCACTAGATTTCACTCTCTATCACGTCTAATGTTGTATTTTGATAGTTTACAAGTACAATACAAAAGATCATGTATGCTTTGTGAGGAATAAGAATCGTCAAGTCAAATGTTTTATAATAATCGTGGATTATATTTGAACGTAATGACATGACACGATTGGATTACATTTGTCGTGGCAATGAGAGCTTCCGTTCATCGAATAAAGATCAAATGGATATTGATTTGAAAATCTTGATTGAAGTTACACCAAATCTGCAGCTCCGCATATCAGTTTTAAGCTTCACGATGTCTCATTAAGTAACCTCTGCTCTGAAATCCATTTGGACCATTTGACTATATTTTTTCACTTTTGCAAACCGTCGTTAATGATGCATAAACCTACCTTTTCTCTTGTGCCTGCTGAACGTGCGAATCCGGTATCCAAGATTATTCTAGTTCCTCCGCATTAACACGATAGGTTAACTGGCATTCTCACAGTTCTAGTTCGAAATTGATGGATTCCGGTAATAGCTCCTAACACCTTCAAATTAAGCCGTTCCTGTGAATAACACTTGTATGTACTACGAATATGAAATCTGCGATTTCTGCGTCCGTAGCAATATCATGTGAGAAATGGTTTGATTATTCATGTCGTTTATCTAAAGTCAAGGCGTCTACAGGGAGCATACAGTTTAACAGATTCAACATGATTCAGAACAATTAAAGGAAAATCTTGGACATCTACGCAGAATTCTGTTTTCATTCAACCACTTCATTTTTTCCAAAGTGCTTTATAACGTAAAATTATCTTATTTCACATTCATTCCATGTTTATATGTAAGTCCTCTAAACGTGGGAATCTTCGTTTATGTATCATCTTTAAACAAAAGTTCCTTCTAGCAAAGTTCAGTCTGCCTATCAGTTTATGAAGATCAAACGTAGGAAGCCATTGTGCATCGCAGAAATTCCAGACAGTGCAATTTACGTAAATATTCTGCTCCTGTAATGTCGCAGCAGTACGAGTACCTATAGTAAAGAGCGATATACACTTAAAAAGCATTGTATGACAAATATTTTGGGTAATTCAGTTGTTATTATGAAATTATAAATTTCTCTGGAATCTATGGGGGAGTGCCATGGAAGACTGTAGCAAAGAATTTTTCAATTAAAGGTTTCATCTCCAGAAGTTTTCAAAGTTTCAAACTTTTTCCCATTGTTGTTTAAACATACACCTTTGGGTTACCTTACCCTTTCGACCCACCTGGCAGCTTGAATCTCCAGTACAGGCCGCTACGTCCACGTAATCTAAATTATTTCAATCAAATATCATTGCACGCGCACAATTGTAATGGGTTGGAAAGCATTATCATTTATAGGACAGTAGATATTTACAATTCGTATTATACGAGAGTATGGCCTGAGGACTTCTTGAAAACCGTTATGAACCCCTTTCCATAAAATTAATAGTCTTCAGAATGCGAAGACTATAGAACAATGAGTTTGATTTCACGTGGTAATGTTTTTAATTAGAATCGTTAACAGAAGGTTGGAGATGAGAGCAAACGACTACTGAATACGGCTTAACGTGACGACCAGTCCGGGTTTAGGAAAAGAAAGGCAACCCGAGATGCGATTGAAGCGATAAGGTCTCATAGAAAGGAACCTAGAGTATAACCAAGACATGTTTGCTTGATATGTCGATCTAGAAATGGCGTTTGACAAAGTGAGCATGGGAAAGATTACAGAAGATATTAATGAAAATAGAGAGATTGAAGACTCATTCGAAACTCGTATACGGTCCAGACGGCACGGGTGAGGGTGGCTGATGGAGAAACAGGTTAGGCAGTCATAGGTCAGGGGGCAAGACTAGGATGCCCTCGGTCACCTTTGCTTTAACTCATTTGCGCTGAGGAAGTGGTAAGAAAGGCAAAGGAAGAGGTAGCCAGAAGAAGGAAGATCCCTTAGATTCGCGGACGACCATTCGCGTTGGTTAGTTGATCATCCAAGGGATTTCAAAAGCCCTGTTAGATGCATTGGAGGATGGATGTATGCGTGAATTACGGAATGATGATTAATTATAAGGAATCAAAATTAATGATATTTTCTCGAAAAAGAGAGCTGGCGAGGCTGAGAGGCGAGGCTGTCATAAAAGTAAGAGGGCACAAACTGGAGCATATTCAATGTTTTATTTGTCCAAGGATTTGCAAAAAAAATATAGGATATATAAAAAAAATTGTAGCAATTTATACCAAATTGCATAAGTTACAAAAAATAAAAATCGAGAAGAAAACAAATATAAACAATAGAAAAAGAGACTATTTGCACTCAGAAGTAAATTCATCAACACTATAAAATGCATTTAACTACAAATAGTACTTCAGATGGCGTTTAAACACATAATATGGTTTAATTGACTTGAGGGCAACAGATAAATTATTGTATAATCGGATACCAATGCATTGCAATGGCTAAAGGACTGTTTAAGGTTAGAGATGTGAGATGATGATTCTGATGAATATGATAAAGAGTGCGAGTCAAATTATTAGAAGAGTGAGCGAGAGTATAGAGTGAGGTAATTACTTGGGTAGTAAGTTGGACGGAAATGGGCATAGTGGCAAGGACATTAGGGGGAGAATTGCGAGAGCGCAAAAAGAGTTCAGCGATTAGAGGGAGCTGATGACGAGCACCTTGTGGAAGGATGAAAATAAACGTTTGGCGATTTATACATGGGAATATGAATTGTATCGTTGCACGGTGGCTTGGACTCTTAGGAGAGAGGATGAGAATAGGCTGCAGGCGTTTAATATGAGGGCGTGAAAGAGAAAGAAGAAAGTGCGATGAACGGAAAGGAAGACGAACGAGGAAGTGATCGCTATAGTGGGCGAGGAGAGGAAACTGCTGAAGGAGATTAGGAGGAGGCAAAGAAGGTGATTGGAACTGGTAATGAGGGGCGAAGGGATGCCGAGATAGATTGGAGGATGTTGTGTAAGTGGGACAGATATTGCAGGGAAGGAGAAGAAAGAAAATAGGCTTTGTGGACGGTATGGAATAAGGTATGCCGAGCTGAAGAGTGCACATAATCAATTTGGAAATAAATCATTTAAATGTGCCTTTTTTAAAAATGGGCAGTTTTTCCTTGAAATTCACCTCAGTTTAAGCGTAATGTTTTGGTCAAAGCAGTCATCATCTGGATTTTATATTCCTGTCACGGGGTTACGGGATTATATTCCAACTCTCTCCAGGTGAAAGTAACACTCTGGATGGTAGAAATAAGTACCAATTAGTCAAATGCGTCATCTTATGGTCCTAACGTGTAAGGGTATGGTCTCTTTGTGACAAGTAATTAACCAAATTAACTTCTGCACATCAAATTCCATCAGAAGGTTGCATCTTCGAAAGGCATGGTTTCATACAAATAAATTTGTGTTGTTATTCATTTAACTTCTCAAACCAATACGTGGAAATTCACCATAAAAAGATTCATTGAATGGGGACCTCATTTTTCTGGATTTTCCGTGGTCACAGCCTCTTCAGAACAGGTTGAAGGGGTGATCCTTCGATTCGTCCGAGTGCTGTTGTCCCTGTCTTGCACGTGGCAGACAGTATGTGCGAAATAACCTAAGCCGTCGAAGCACGTTAAACGAAAATACTACTAAGGTATGGTGGAAAGAGCATTTGCTGTGAGGCCTTCTATTACCTACAGGCGCCGACATTTGGAAGGTTGATAATTTGAGGAGGCGACTGTCAGCTTAGGGGTCGTGCATAAACTACGTTACCGTTTTCGGTGATTTTTTCAACCCCTTCACCCCCCCCCCCACCATTCGTTGACAACCGTAGTATTTTTACCAACCGCTCCCCCCCCCCCTCCCGACATGTAACGTTGTCTCCAAAAATGAAACTTTCAATTCAAAAATATTTTCTCAATTATTGAGTGAGTTTCTTTTTATGGATAGGTTGAAATAAGACAAATAAAGTAGCCGAACTAGATATAATAGAACTATCTAATCGCAATTGGGACAAGTAATATTATTTTTAAATTCTAAAAATCAACCACGAATCGTATGAAGTTTTATAAAACTAGAATTTCTAACGATCCTCAATAAACAATGATCCCTTATCCCTCCATGAGCCAATATCGTGAATTATAGTTCGACCTCTTATGCCACTTGTCCCATTAGGATACGAAGCTACCTTATAGGGTACAGGTAAGTGGGTAAGTTGCGAGAGAGCCGGCATTAGCCTGCTCTTCAGGCGACTGGAGAGGTCATCGTGGGTCATTGAGTGCACATTTTAATAAGTTTTAAGTAGAAATTCATTCTTGAACCACACTTCACTTAGAAGCAACTTTTAACGCGTTGGCAAGCACCATAAAGATGGCAATGAAAATGATACAATAATTATATTTATTTTTTATCCTTATTAAAGCATTCTATGACTAGAGTTTTCGGCGCGGTATTCCAATTTTTTTATTTTCCCCATCTCTTCCGGCACTAGAGAGTAATTAGTAAATATTACGGGAATTTCTGGGAATCTTTAAGAAATAAAACAAAGAAATTCACAATATTTAAAAGTGGTGACCCTTGTTTGAAATCTTGTCCCACGATCTATTTATTGATTATTAATAAATTAACTCTGGCTATTTAAGGAAAGTTAGCGACTAAAAGTATTATTTTTAACTGCTGTGTTCATTATTTCTCTTTAAAGTTTCTAATAGTATTTTGGTCTGTCTGAGTCGTACAAATGACACCTCTCTGGTTATAAAGTGCATAATTTGACGTAAACACGTACGAGGATATCGCTACCTCTACGCCTCGCTCATTTCACTCCTTTTTCTACCGAATTAAAACCTATGGTAAGCGGTTGATTTATTAATTTAGCCAAAGTACTGAGTTCTCAGCTGTTGGAGTCTTGTCATTATCATGGTGTAATCACGAGTAATATTTTATTGGTAAAATAAACGTCCTATGCCCGTATAAAACAAGCAATTTAGGAAAGGTGAACTTGTGCATTTCATTTTCACTTTCACTATTGATTTATTTCATATTCTTTCGCCATTAAAATTTCATGAATACCCTGATCATAAACCCTGACTACAGGCAACGATAATTTCAAAGGAATAACTTAGAGAGCCTCAGAAATTTGCGCAGTCACTTCTTATGAGACAGTCATGTAGTTCGCCTAGTCCACAAAAGATTAGCATGAGATTTACCAGGCCACCCTTAATCCCTGCAGTAGAGCCCATAAAAGCATTTTTGATGAAGAGGGTCTTTAATTACCCTGCGGTTATATATATATATATATATATATATATATATATATATATATAATCATCAGCAGTCATCAATCCAATGATCGGTTTGCTGCACCTCTTAGAACTCACTCTCCTCTCTGCCAACCACTTCATTCCCTCTTAATAATTCACTTTAACGTCCTTCATAATTTGAGATAGAATTACGAATGGAAAATTTTGAGGGATATATAGGGGTTATATCGTTGTTCATCAATGATTTAGAAACAAGCTCCAATTGAAGCGATGGATTGATGCCAAATTTTATAGAAACAAGACATGAATAGGAGGCGTCACCCAAAAAGTTCAAAGATTAGGCATGCCTAACTCATATATAACTATATAATTCTACAAACTTGACGAAAATATCATACAATTAGAATAAAATCGTGCAAAACTCCTATCCTGCAATGTCTACCACGAATCAGTTTTTCTTTCCTTGAGCAGCGCTGATGCACCTGCCCCGGCGTCTCCTTCATTGCTTCGAGCATTTTTTTTAAGTCCTCCCATCCTGGTCCTTTGCCAAACCCCAGTGATGTCTGTTGAATGACGTCGGTATCTTCAAATCCCCTTTCCCTTCAGCACCATCTCTGGTCCAGTGGATGGGGAAAAGACACGCTGGGAAATATCTAAATTTCGAGGAGCAAGTTCGATCCTAGCCATTCCATTGCACAACCTTTGCTCGTGTCTTCCACCGGGTCAACTCGGGTTGGATGTTGGCCGATGTTTCGGCCCTCAAGTCGTCCACACGGCTGACGATGCTGTGATTGCTGATCGTACGCTTTTATATCCCTGAAGCCAAGATGTATAAGGTGGCCAACATGCTATAACTGCATCAGTATTCAACCCTTGACCCGGTGGAAGACCTGAGGAGATTTTGCGCAGCTGGTATGCCGCCGAACTTCCCATTATATACTTTCTAGTAACTCTTCAATGCACGTCAGCAAATTATTGAAAGTGAAGAGATGAAAGGGATCGTGTATACTGATAAAGAGGAATCTTTCTACACGATTCTGATAAAAGTGACATTAGTAAACTAGTAACTGAGTGACAAATATAACTGAAAAAATAGACAGAAGCTGTTACTGCACGTGATGACCACAGCACTCCAAAAATCACTCCTGAAATACTAATAATCATTCATAAAGCGACCCATTAAAGAATAAAATGGTTTGCAAGGGCCTTTTCTACGCGTCCAAATCTTATGTCTATATCACGTCAGCAGCCAAAATCCAAGAAACCGTTTGTCTTAAGGATTTTTTCGTTTGGGCAAATGTAAGTCCCAGTTTATTAAAAACAAAATACACCACGCGGATGCAGACTCTGATATATTGTACCATGCCACGGACAAATATTATACCATTCTCCACAATTTCCAAATCATTTCGCTGGATGGATGATTATTAACGAAATTTGTACAGCTAAAATAGTATTTTAAATGAGAACCTTAGACGTTAGTCATGTAAAAATCTCTAAAAATTCGCAACGTTACGTTATTTAAAATATTTCGTGAGGTTAGAGAATGCACGGGTAGGACATAACATTGGTAGTATATAGTATTGTACATGTTGGTGAAATTACACCTACTGACAGGTATTCGCAGTTTTTAGCTAATGTATTAATGCAAAAGTCTTGGTTACGTTATTTTTGTAGGGTAGTGTAGTGCATGTAGGTGAAAGATCACCCCTGACACAAACCACTGAGGTAGCTTGCAAGGTATTGCATAGAGGTAGATGTATGTGATTGCCGCTAAAATATACAGCAACAGCAATTCGCTCATGAGATAGCCCAAATACCTTTCGAATTACGAGTCACATTTCCAGAGATTACCTACATTAGAGTTTGTCCCCTACGCTAGTTGTAGCGTGTACCTTATTAGTTCAGCTGAAGCGTGAGACGTTGAAAGTGGTCGATAGTATCATATCCATTAAAATACTATCCGTCCCAGGAAGATTAGATTAAGGGGAAGGATTTTTGCGTCAGTAGGTTCCCCATCGCCGGGACAGCTATCGCCCACATCGCCTGGTCAGAACATCACCCTAACATTTTCAGCAGTTTTGTGCTTAGGAAGATGTTCCTCCTACCGAATTACGGCGAAGAAATACAAAAAAGTTGCGACGAGAAAAAATAGGCCTGGGCCGAGAATCGCACCAAGGACCTATAACTTGCCGGGTGGAACTGGACCCTTACCATCCAAACTCGGGATATACTGCTCCGTAAAGCGTCACAGATCCAGGATGTATAGAGTCACAAAGATAGTGCATCTAATTCAAACCGCCTATATTTCTGATATTCCAACGGCATCCGTAGAATAATCGCAGTAGGCACATCAACCGATTTATTATTTTTGTAATCATTCATTCATTGAGATTCCAAGTAAGTCAAGATGCACTACCCAAATGAAATCCAAACAAAAATTGGTATTTTAATTTATATATTCATCTAGAAACTTACGTGAATGTAGAATTGTCGTCCCTTCTCCGATGCGTTTCAAAATTCTTACATCCTTCGCTGCCAATAAGAATACTCCCCAGTCTCACTTTTTCCTGGAAAAAAATGCTATTATAAATAAAGACACACGTAAATTCAGATGACAAAAAAACCTTTTTGAGGAAAAAAACAGCCTCAACACAAAACCTCTATGATCCATTACTCTTAGAAAATATCACGTTAAGAATCAGTAAAGAAATCTACAATATCCCGGCATTCAAGTTTTCCCAGCGTGAATTATTTTTCATTAAAATAATGATTCAACATATCCGTCAAGGAAAAAACAGAAGGATATAGAAAGTGCAGTGGACTAAGCAATCCTCAGAATGGTAATTTGACCAAAGGGCTATCATTCATACGATTCTTACTCATGATGTAGCGAGATGATGTGCCTCCGCACATCGCATTATCCATGTGACAAATCTAATCCACGAGAATCCTAAATGCTTTTAAAATGCAAGATTGTAACCAGGCACGTTTTAGAAAGTTACTTTTCACATTGAAGTAGATTCAGTTCTCCCGAGTTTCTTTCATCAATACGTAAACCTCTCAAGATACACGGTACCTTCCTGCTAGACAATGTTAAATGTGATTTACAAATAAAATATACGAAAGTGTTCTCACAAAAAGGGAGGAATCAGGGGAGATGTTGTGGAATCTGAACATAATAAGAACTATGACGATGCAATTTTCCACATAAAAAGGTTTTTAATCGACCCGGGTTTCGATGTACTGCATCATCATCAGGTACTGCATCATCAGATGCACTGCATCACCTGATGACGATGCAGTGCATCGAAACCCGGGTCGATTAAAAACCTTTTTATGTGGAAAATTGCATCGTCATAGTTCTTATTATGAAAGTGTTCTCGATAAAGTAAATGAATGTCACAAAAATTAGTTTCTTATTAGTAGATACTTTTAATTGGACTCATTTGAGTGCCTAACAACTTCTCAAAATTTAGTGAAAATTTCTCGGGTTACATACAGGGTAAGGCTGCTGAAAACTCTCAACGTTTCCCGAGAAATGTTCACTAAATTAATTCGCCGGGAAAACCTTAAATCCTTTTTAAAATTTCTCAAAATTAACTATCAAGAATAGTTAATAATAATGTTTCCCGAAGGATCAGATATCATAAGCAGCGTGAAAATGAAGTGCCTCCTAAAATTACGGAACGAATCCGAACAAAACATGCCCTTTTTTCTTATTGCTCTGCATACCATGCTACCCAAGGTAGCATGGTATTCAAAACATCGAGTGGTGGTGTGTTTGCCGGTCAACTATTTTCGGAAGAAGATCGCAACCCAAAGAGTACCAAAGCCTTGTAGCAAATAAATAGCTCGAGCGTTAAATGACGTGCTTAGCTGTAAATACGAATTTATGTCAAGATCTTGTCCCAAAATCTGTGCGTGTATTATTTTCAGCTGTTTTAAAACGTGGAGAAATTGGAGAATTATTTTTTTTTTAAATCGAAATATTCTGTTCAATGAGATCTGAGAGGATCTTGAAATTCATTTATTTTGGTCAATTTTGAAGTGACTAAAAATCCATTCAAAAGTCTCGTTTCTTGGTCCCAAAAGTCAAAAGAGACGTCAGAAGTTTTTCTTGATCTTCGTATGTAAGCATCGTCTGTCGTCATGGACGGATTATATGCGACGATATGCGACATTGTCATCTTACTTTCTCTCACTGATTGCAAGGAACGTCCCACTTTGGCACAATCATTGCTCCACGTGCCCGCTCCCAGAATCATCTTTGCGTTTGATCTTCCTCCCGTCTTTCCTCCCGAATATAAATTCACTCCCAGATGACATTCACTATCCCTTAAACAAATTCGCCAACTTGCCCATATCAACATCCAACATATTAAGGAGGGTTTTACCGCCCTCGGGGTCGTTTCTCGCATCCTGATTTCCATTTCCTCCAATCTTCTTCTTTCAGCCCTCTTCCTACAGCGTAGCCTTTTGAGCGACATTCATTTTTTCCTAGGGATTCTTTTCCTCTTCTATCTCCACTCCTATCACAAGGATAAAAAATATTTTGTAATTTTCCACACTTTTTTATTCGTCTGACCTGATTGGTTTCACATCATTATCCAAGTTAGGTCTTACCTTTGATAATGATGTGAAACCATCAAAACCGATCAGGTCAGATGTATAAAAAGTGTGGAAAATTACTAAGTATTTTTTATCCTTGTGATAATTGTAATGAGTATATGGTACAAAGCTACGTCACCTAAAATTGCTAATTTCCATCTGCCTCGGAGAATATCTCCGTGGTAACCTTTTCTTCTTAATCCTCGGCAATATATAATATTAAGACTTTCAGTCCTCTAGTACAGCGTACTGTACATGAATTTTATTTGTTCATCTTTTCAACTACAGGGTTAAATTAATTATGGATTAACTAAAGGTACTATGTTATTTGCTTATAGTTACGCATTTGAACTATTTCTTTGTGCGTCGCCGTGTCAATAGTAACTATGAAAATAACAAAGAAAGAAATCTATGGCATACGAGGTACACAACTATACACAATTATAATTAATCATTAACATATTTGAGCATTGATTTAATTCTGATCGTAAGCATCTGATTGCTTAACGTTTTGACGTAATAATTACCAAGGTATTTCCTGCGTTAATTCACATTTTTTATTTGAATACATAATGTATACTGGGTTTCGAGCGTTAAATAAATTGGATAAAAGTTTATATGTACATGGATAAGTTTTCCCTATTTTCATCTATAATGCTTAAAAATGTTTTCACGCTGAATGATAATAATTCAGGACTGAAAGTGTTAAATATTTATGGCCTATCCTCTCTGTTATTTTCCCTTTTCCATTCATTCTCCATCTGATTTATTCGTTTTTTACTCCATGTGCAGCAATGAGGCATCAGCTTCTAAGCCCAAAATCCATTACCATCGCTTCTAATTTTTGACCAGTTGCTTTTTTGCAACCCAGACTCCAGCTCTATAGATTACGCAGCTTTCGTAGACCGTTTTATATATGCTTCTTTTGATTTCCTTGATTAACTTTTATTCGACAGACTGTAGTGCAGTCTTCTTGTAATTATCCTTCCCCTTGTCCTTTTGTTTACAATACCTTTGTCACAACTTCCAGCCACCTTCATTATTACTCCTTGGAAATTGTAATCACTTACGTGCTGTATAAATACATATTCTATATTTTAGTCTTGACCGGTAACACTTATTGCTAAATAATTTTTTTTCTATATTTAGCTCTAGCTCCGCTTGGCAAACTTCTTAATAAACTTTCTAATCATGTAGGACACATCGCGTTCATCTTCTTCTATTACTAGCTCAACGTCTTTAAAATTTCAAATAGTACCTACTGTGTGAATACATGATGGTTATCTATTTCAACCCCATGCTTCTTCATATTTTTCTTCAGACTACCCTTAATTCTACATCTTTCACTTCATACTAGTCCAGAACATGCAAATGAAAACACCAACCTATTTATTTCTATGTATTATAGTTGGCTCTTTATTTTCTAGCTGATGTTTCATCTACGCCAGCATTTAAAAAATACCTATGCAAGCCAGCTCCAGAGTGTGTACCACGGGGTGATCCCACAAAGTTTGCACAATACGTCACAGTTTATGGTCGAAACACAAACCATTCCTCCGACCACTCAACAGCAGATCATGAAACGATGAGGAGAGAAATACGGGAAGGGAATTGTTTACGTTAAGACACACATACAAATCACACATGCAACATGAACACAACTCATAACAACGCTTTGACATAATTATAATTTCAATGCATGATACGAACTATTGAAAGAAACAAATCACGAGTACAACCAATTCATGTTAGACACTAATCCATACAGAATGATTTGTTAATAAAAATCAAATAACACAAATTAATCTAGTCTACCTCGTGAATGTAATAATTTATTATACGATATCTACTGCAAGAATTTCGTTCCCTTATTATTAATTTAAAGTTAAACTTTAAGTTAAACTGTTTTATGATTTATCTATTCTGGGACTCTATTTCATTAATCAATAGACTTTACTTTAATTTACTTGAATAAATACATTGGAGTTGGTGCAATACGATAAACGTCTTCAGGAAAAAGTTACGCTTTTTTAATTTTTTTGTTGTCTGAAAATGCTACGAACATTATTTTTTTGTGAGTGTATTATGAATCATTAACATTAATATATGACTTAAAATATGGCCCAACGTATTTAACGTTGGGCCATATTTTTTTAAAAAAAGGTAGGTTTATGGAACGGGTGAGCGGGCAAAGATAATAACAAATAGGCTTTGCGGATGAAGTGGAGAGAGGTAGGAAGTATTGCAGGCCTGAAGAATGAAATTCTGTAAGGAGTTTGGGGCCTAAGTATGTGCGTAAAAGATTAGTAGAGGTGAGTGTTTTTTCCTCTAGCTACCTATCATCTCCTACACTAATATTCTATCACAGATAATTCGGTTCCTTGTCTCTAACCTCTAGAAATCTTTCTCGTTTATGTAGTGATCGCTGCTAATACGCTGTGGTTGGTAAATTATGCTGAACGTCTTCAGAATAATGGTCTGCTTCAAACTTTCGTAAATGTTTCTATCTAAACGTCTGTCATTTTACCACGTAAAACGCCTTGCACGCATTGTAGTAGGATCTGACTGCTGCTGCTTTGAGTTTCTGTCACCAACGAAATTATTATAACATTTTGAATTTGATGTCCGATCATTCTGTAACCTCTTCATAAAGGGGTTCCGTTCCTTATGTTGGAGTAACATAATATTTAGACATTTTCCCTAAAATGAACTAAATTTTCGATATTTCAATTTTTTAACCTTCATGAATCCAATTTTTCGTGGTTTTACCCCTAAGAATAATTATAGGGTTTTCAAATGAACCCACTCACGGACCCTTCGCACGATTTCACGTTGATGTACAATAATTTGAACCTGGCGATGACAAATGATTGTATACCCATACTTTACGGCCACTTTCTTCGGCATGATGGCGTCATCAATTCCAATATGGATATTCATCACTTTAATCTGACACTCTTCCTGCGTCGACTGGTACACGTCAAGTTCGGATTTATCTTTTAATTTCGGAGTTGTAGAGAAATGTTTGGTACCAAAATACAATTTTGTTATGATACAATTGCACCATCTGCCATAGCAGTCAATTAACACAACCGCTTTGTCTAGACTACTTCGTGAATGCAATAACTTTATAGACGATATCCATCACAACTGTTTTGTTCCGTCAATTTAAACGGGAAAATTGAATTTTGTTACTTTTCTGTTCTGAAACTCTTACCTCCTTAATCAATTGGTCATTTCTAATATGCACGAGCTGGTAAAATATGATGACACGTCCTTATAGGTACCGAATGTGGAGACCACCATTGTAGGTACAATGGCAGGGCCCTCGGCCCAAAGTAGTGGAGCGCTGCAACGGTGCGACTAGAGTCCACCTCTTAACAGCGATAATGGCAGTGCAATTTGCACGCAGGGGGAAAATGGCAATACAGAGTGAAGGGACCAGTGTTACCTTTGCAGTGTTAGTGAAGGAGAAGAGGATGAAAGGCTACTAGTGAGAGCGGGTGCTATTTGGTGCACTCTAAATTTACAAGAACTTAACCTAAGGCAAAACGGGCGCCTGAGCATAAACAAAATTGAAACACAATAAGCATATTTTGACTTTTTCGAATAAATTATATAAATTTTTTTAATATATATTTTTTTCTTTTTGGAGGTCTCTGGTTCCAACGGGAACCAGGACAACAATTTTTCTCTCCTGACCATTTTAATTAATTTTTTAAAACTCTTGTGTAGGTTTTTTCACTTTTTTCAGGAATTTTTGGGTCCCAGTTATATAGCCTAAGCTGGGATAAAACCTGGGACCACCATTTTTTTGAAAATACAAAATCTTAACTATTTACTATTAAAATCATTTTATTAGGGTACAAGTCCTTTCGTATCCAAAGTTCCTTTCAATTATCTCTCTCCCTTCGTTTCTCATGTCAGTGTCGCCAGTGGGCTTCGCGGCCGACGACGACGAGGCCAGCGAAGAAGACGGCAGTTGCCAGGGGATTTCGGCGACGGCGACGTGGGTCGGCGGCGGCGGTGGGGACGCCGCCGTCTGCCGGGACGCCGTCTGCGGCGAGGACGCCCAACGAGAGGCCGTCGCATCGTCGTCCTCATCGTCACCAGGCGCCACATCGTCTTCGAGACCGCGGAGGAATCGGACGACGTTCAGCAGCGGGCAACTGGGGGCGCTGGAGAAGGTGTTCGAACGGACACATTACCCAGACGCCTTTGCGCGGGAGGAGCTAGCCAAGAAAGTGGGACTGAGCGAGGCTCGGGTGCAGGTGAGGTGCAGGGATTCAATTATGCCGCTTTATTTTCGACTTTTAATGTCGCGTCCGCGTACATTTTTACGATTTCTGCTAATGTCCGCATTTTTTATTTTTGGGAAGTAAGATCTTTTGTTTTTTGCTTTCATCTCGTATCAACAACTACTTATTATTATATCGATTATTTAATTACACCGTTAAGCTGGGTTTACACGTAGCAGTCGACTGCTATGACATTCGACTGTTAAGCTCGACTTGCACGTGTGAACACGAACTGCGATGCGAGTAAGAGTCGATAGGGGACTAGGTCAAACGAGATCGACCCTGAATTCGAGCTATCAGCGAAGTAGAATCTTTTCTATTTTGAACGCAGTCAGTCCATGTGTATCGCAACCATCGAAAGCAAAAACATGGCGGAGACAGGCAATTACAAAAAGCTCGTAAGGAAAACGTTGTCGGAGGGAGAAACATTTAAATTTATTGAGAGGTACAGACACCATGAATGCCTCTGGAATGTGAGGTCGGACTCTACAAAAATATCAGTGCGAGGAACGCAGCCATTTCAGATTTGGAAGTAATTTTTTCCTAGACATTCCTTGGGCGATCTTATGTTGTCGTTCTCATTTCTCTTAGCTTCCAGTGTTTCCGACCTTGGTTGATAAGCGAATTTAGAAATAATAATAATATTTAAAATAAAAATTAAGGTCTTGATAATGTCTTCGTAAGCCGATGTCTTGGGCAGGCAGTGAAACAACAAACAGTATTATAGACGAGACAAAATGTCCTTCATTTCATATTATTAGCGATATACTTGAATAAGGGAACCTACCCATAATAAAATCTATCCTCTCTTTAACTACGCATGCAACGTCTAATCACTGTAAACCATATCGGTCGTATTTAAATATTTATTCTTTAATATTGTGTGTAGACGGTGAAATCGTGATCCCTCCACGCTTTCCCTGATTCAACTGTTTTCTCATTATTCCAGGATTTCGACTAGAGTTTTGAGTCGCTACAGGGACTCTTGGGACACCTGAGTGTTGACGATAGTAGCGATATATCGTGATTGAACGACTCTCAAGGCCGTTTTACACGGGGCACGAAATTGCACAACTTCAAGCTGCATTTTTTTCTCAATCGGGCGTGCAATCATTTTCGAATTAGAGCAGGGACTATTTTGCCCTCTCTAATTCATGCATTCGCGCATGCGTTCTTGCAATTCACGGCTTTACACGATGCAATTTGAAATGCATGTTCGTACGTACATCAGATTGTGCAATTACGCGCTCCGTGTAAAACGGGCTTCATGGCAGTCAGCTTCGACGTGTAAACCCAGATTTAGCGATCTGCTTTCGATTAGGGTGCTTTCGATTAGGGTGCTTTCGATACAGCCGGCGATAGACGGCGATCGCCACTCCGCGGGGCTATGGGTTGGAAATAGTTCATAGTTTGGCTACCAGATCGCTCTGTGACACGAGGCAGGGGTTGGGGCGAAAATGGCTGGGGGGGGGTGCCATGGAATATAGTTATTTGATAGTATACAATCGAACGAATAATGTTTCATTTGACAGTCCTAAGAGCGTGTTGATCAATCCCTTAGAGGGTGTCCACTTTTTGGGGTTTCAAAATATGGCAACCCTAGGTGAGGAAGATTGAAGTGGTCGGAGCGATTTCTGTAGTATATTTACATCTCTGCGTGAAACTTTGCATACGAAAGTTAGTAATACCTAAAGATAAAAGTTTAAAAAATTGCATTTTATTGATTAGGTTTCTTTCCAATTAAATGCCATTTTGACACGCAGCCATACGGCACACGAGATATATTTCGTTGTAATTCGATTACATACGCAAAGATTTTCTTCTAAACGCGAAATAATACATTAATTATCGTCATTATATCGTCATTGCTATTCAATATCATGTTATCAGGCCGAGTAAAAAAATTCTAAAAACGTAAATAAATATAAATTTCGCCTAAATTTCAGATACCGCGCCGAAAACCCAACTATTACCTGCTTTAATTAAGGTGAACTAATGTAAAATATAATTCTTGTAAAGTTTCCATTACTGCATGTATGATGAATTCCAAAGTGTAAACAGATGTACTTTAGTGAAATGTGGTCCAAAAGTTTTTTTTCAACTGTTTGAAAAACTATTGAAATATGCAGTCAATGAAACACGCCTACCGCTTTAAATACCATGGCATCGTGACTGTGTGATATATAAACAAACACTAAATACCACAATATTATAGTGTTGATAAAAAAAATATTTCTTTTACATATAACTGGTCAAAGCTTTCATAGAAAAAAACAAAACAAAATTAAGGCACAAATGATGCGCATTATTCGAATAATATATTTTTAATCTACATCTACATACTACCCCGCAAGCCGCCTCAATAGGCGTGTGGCGGGGGATGTTAGGACACCAGTCGTTTAAATATAAAAAGGAAACGCTTCAATGAAATTACGCCTAGCATTTATTAAAGTCCCTTATAGTTCGGGGGAAAAACGAATTCCCATACCTATCCGTTCGGCAAAATATCTCTCTTAATTTATCGTTTCTGTCGGCTGGAAATATAGTGGGGTTCTAATGTGATGTTCTCCGTGTCGCTCTGAAAGATATCTATTCTCAATTGCTCAAGTAATCTAAGCCTAGCGCGCAGCCTCGGAGTCTCTAGCGGCTCCCAGCCTAATTCGTTTAACATCTGTGTAACTCTGTCTGTACGCCCGTAGCAGTTTTTGACGAATCGCACAGCTTTCCTTGGTATTTTATTAAGTTCCCGGATTAAGTCTTTCTGCACCGGATCCCATATGCTCGCTACATATTCAAGGTGTGGCCGGACGAGTGCAAAATAACACCTCTCTTTTACTTTTTCATCTGAGAATCTTCCCACAATACGCTTGACGAATCCTAGCTTCTTCAGAGCTCTGCCACAAATATTTCTTATATGTGTTCCCCACGATAGGTTCGAAGTTATCGTAACTCCTAAATACTTCACTTCATCTGTCGCCTTTATGTTAACACCATCCACAGCATATACATGGGGATAGTTGGACGACCTCCGCAAGAACTGTACCGCCGTGCATTTGCTCAGATTAAGTTCGAGTCCCCACTCTTGGCTCCACACATGAACGTTGTTTAAATCCGATGATAGAATTTCGAAGTCAGAGTGATCACTAATTTCGCGATAGATGACAGCGTCGTCAGCAAATAAACGTATTTTACTGCTAATTCGAGAGCATAGGTCATTTATGTATATAATGAACAATAGGGGGCCGATTACGCTTCCTTGTGGGACACCTGATGTCACTTTAACTACATCAGAGCTAACTCCGCCAAGAACTATTTTTTGCTTACGATCACTCAGAAAGTCGCGTATCCAGTTTACTACTGTTTCGTTCAGCCCGCATGACTGTAATTTGTATAAAAGTTTGTTGTGAGGAATCGTGTCGAAAGCTTTCTTAAAATCTAGGAATAATGCGTCCACTTGTCTTTTCGATTCACCAGATTTGAGAACGTCATGAAGAAAGAGCGCGAGCTGTGTTTCACATGATCTACCTTTCCGAAAGCCGTGCTGACAGCCATGGAGGAAGTTACGACTGTCCAGGAACGTCATGATATTGCTAACGACGATATGTTCGAGTATCTTGCCTATACTCGACGTTAATGAAATTGGTCGATAATTCCCTGTGTCGTGTCTGTTTCCCTTTTTGAATATCGGTGTAACGTTTGCAATTTTCCAGTCTATTGGTATCTTTCCTTCAGACAATGACTTCTTGAATATTATGTCTAAGAACGGTGCGATCTGTGGCGCTAATTCCTTGAGGACACGCGCGGGTATTCCCTCCGGACCCGGAGATTTACTATTTTTTATCGACTGTAGCTGTTAAGTTATCCCATCGCATTGAATAGTGATTTTTTCATTGGTTCCTCAGTGAATGAAATGTCAAAATTACATGCAGTATCGTCTGTAGTGTATACACTTTCGAAGTGGGAATTTAACGTGTTAGGTTTGTCAATATTTTCGGTGACAAGTTTGCCATCTTTATCAAATAACGAATCTACGGTTGAAGATTTTCCCTGAAGCTCTCTCGCAGATGACCAAAAAGATTTCGGATTTTCTTCGAGTAATTCACCGAGTACTTTTTTCTTGAAATTTCGCAATGCAGTACGCATTGATTTCTTGGTTTTTGAGCGTTGCGCAGCGTAACTTTCTTTTGCTTCAAGTTCCTTCAATTTGTCACCTAACGTAATGGACTTTTTGAACAAGTTGTACAGTTTTCTCTGTCTCTTAAGGTCCCTCCTAACATCGTTGTTATACCAGCGAGGTTCTTTACTATCACATTTCAATTTTTTCGGAATATATTCGTTGATTCCCTGGAGTAGAATTTCTAAGAAATATTTCCATGATGGATCAGTGCTTTTATCCTCTGTTTGAGCTACGAAGTCCGTGTACGAATCATTAAGCATCTCGCCAAATTTTATGAAGTTGCATTTATAAAATATATAAATATTGCGTTTCGGTTTTACAGCAGACTCTACTTCAATTTTTAAGGTTGTAAAAATTACTCTGTGATCACTTATGTCGTCAATAATATCGAGTTGTTTTACCAACTTAGGATGGCTTACCGCAATAGGTCTAATATTTTATTTCCTCTCGTAGGCTTGTCAACTACTTGGGCAAGTGAGTGATTAATGAACATTTTTGCCAGCTATATGAGCCGACTGCAGCTCCAATCACTTTGAAGTGAAGTATTCTTAATAAAATTACCGCAGTAATTTGTTTACAGCTCAAAAAATAAGATATAACGAACTTATTCTGCATTTTTCAAGAAATTATGTAAAATATTTGATAAAATAATCTCAAGTACTAACAAAAAATAGATACATCGATCACCTAAGATTTGTTACTTTAGCATCATGCAATGAACTAATCCAGCAGATTTCAAGAAATTCTGATCCATTTCACTTTTGAACCAGCCACCTAAATCTATCGCAATTTTCGAAAAAGAGAGAGTTTTTGATAGATTTTCGGGGCAATGACGGGAAGGGGACGGCGCACTGAATTTAAAGGGATTGGTGACTCGGAAAGGGTAATAAGGGCTTTGGAGAGGATTAGAGGGGAGACGAGTGTGAGGGAGATAACGCGCGGTGTGGAGGGATCTCATTAAAAGGAGAGTTGCAGGATGCCGTGGAAGGTGACGGAGATGTAGTCCCGCGTGTGTGTTTACCATTTACCAAACTACGTGTGCAAGGGAGAAGGATTTGCGGGGATGCGATCGGTCGTGTGACGTCGACCATTGGGGTGAATAGGAATGCAACGGGATGCCATGGAATGGTGGACCACAGTGGGCTGAAATCGAAAATAGCATGCGCCAAAATTAAAAAAAGTGTCTTTTTTCTAACCCGAAGTTGAAACTTCGAATGGTCATTCTTTTTCATTATTATTTAGTTCACTAAAATTATCTCAACTTTTAAATGTTTTTAAAAATTATTTTCCAACAAAAAAATATCATAATGATCGTGATTGAAGGTTTCGAGATAATAATATAGTGAAACTTCATCGCCTAAAGATCCTACGGCTGACGGAAATAACACTCCATGCATGATGAGAGAACAGGAAACGCGTAAACCTTTGCGCTAATAAAATGTAGGGCAAGGAATGCCAAGGGCCCGACGCCAAGATCAATGCACGATGCATTCTTTATCATAATTGGTTGTCCTTGTAGATGACTTTTTTAGTTTTCAATAGGCAGTGCTCCCGCCAGCCATGGTTGCCAGGTTGGTAAAGCACCAGCCGGGGAACCCTGGGAAGTTTGTTGTTTCGAATCCCGACTCGGAATAGGGTGCTTGTCATAGTATTAAGGCTTGGGATCGACGGTGACGTGTAAACTCGGCAGCTGGGGTACGTGATTAACGTGATTCCAACGTAAAGTGAATTACATGTCATTTATTACACTTATTATCGCTTACAGAAAAATGTGTCCTCTGCTTAATATGGACCAACAAAATCATACCATACTACGCTATTCTTTCACAAATCAACCTTGAGTATTCTTTCAGAAACTAACCTTGAGATTACATGTTGTTAAACGCGAGAAAGGGTTAAATACGGGGATGAATAGGCTTTTCTATTTGCTATGAATGCCATTTTATAGAAAAGTTGTCTCTAGAAGGGTATAGGGATAATTCAATTCAAAATTTGTTGGGGGTTGAACCCCCAGACCAGCTAAGCATGATACTAGAGCTGGGTGCTGTTTGCGACAATCATTATAATTGCCGGGCGATGGGATCGCACCCCCTACGCCAGATACGTGACCTAACAACCCAATATTCAACATACATAACCTGACTACAGAAATTAGATAGCCAGGTAGAGACAGAAAATGATAATGTTTGCAATTACACAGTTAATCACCATAAAGAAAGCACTAATCACCCTGGGAGGACAATGGTATAATCACTGTCGATGTCACACACATGAATCTTAACAGCCATTGACCCTCCGCAACTTATCTGGAAGCGAGTCACCTCGGGAATGTTCCTGGCTGTTCTCCCCACATCCCATTCCAATCAGACCATTCGTCCTCCAACAGATTTCACAATTTGCACACTTTGAGAGGAAGACAACATTATAAGTATGGTGATCACTGTATTCACATTATTAATTATTAGTATAATCATATATTAATAGAATAGTACATATTGATCAACTAAGAGGCAACAAATAACAGTGTGTTTAAATAGAATCATAGTATTTCATTGAGTTGATTTGAAAAATGCAATAGTCACACCATATTGAGCTAGTGAGAATTCACAGAGTCACCATGATAAATTTTCAACTGACATATTTTTTCTTTATCATGTGATAGCTCAAGAACAACTGTTACAGGAGACACAAATTTTTTAATAATGAAAGGACCTTCCCAAAGAGGCATTAGCTTGGCTGTTCTCTTGTCTGCCTTTGAGCTAATAGGATGATTTTTACAAAGAACTAAATCCCCAGGGGCAAAATTTACTGGAGAGTGGAGTTTGTTAAAAGCCTCCCCATGTTTAGCCCTTGCCTTTTTGAGATTGGCGACCACTTGTTGCAAGTAGGCTTTCCTCTGATCATCCTTAATTTTATCCTCGAACAGCTCAATAGGAATTGACCACTGATTTGTAAGAGGATGTGGCAGTTGTCTACCAAACATTATTTTGGCAGGAGATTGGCCAGTGCTACCATGTATAGCAGTATTGAAAGCAAAGTTTAGATCATAGAGGAAAAGGTCCCATGTAGAGTGAACATTGTTACATAAAATGGTCAAGGCAGATTTTAAATTTCGATGAAGTCTTTCGAAAGTGAGAGACGTAGTGCCAAGTTTAACCTTCTCCTCACATACAGTAAGTCCAGCCAAACGAAGTCTCTTAAGGACAGCATCGACGTGATTAATATGATCCCTGGAATTTTTTGAATAGATACACAAATCATCGATATAAGGATACACACAGGAATACTTTAGATCTCCCAGTACCTCGTTAATTAAGCGAGTGAAGACTTGGGGAGAATTGGCAAACCCGAATGGCAAACGAGTATATTGATATATCCCGAACGGTGTGACAAAAGCAGTATATTTCTTCGAATTTTCAGACAAAGGAATTTGGTGAAAAGCAGAATTAAGATCAAGTATAGTGAAGTATTTTGCGTCAGCTAAATACTGAAATGCATGTTCCACCGACGGAGTGGGATAACCGTCTATTTGAACTTGCTTATTAAGCTTACGATAATCCACAACTAACCTCTCCGTACCATCCTTCTTGGGAATTAAAAAGGCTGGAGAAGACCAATTTGAGTTAGAATTTTCAATAATTCCCTTGTCGAGCAGCGACTGTACATGTTTTTTCATGATCTGTGCCTTAACGGGAGATAAAGAGAACGGATGACTCCGAATCGGGTTACAGTCAGTTAATTCTATTTCGTAAGTCATAAGCGATGTGGTCCCCAAATCGTGGGTCATGACATCGGGATATTGCGACAACAAATATTTTAACTCACTTATCAAATTATCCGAAGATTTCGATTCATTTTCAATGAGAAAAGGATTGCTGCAAGACTCTGTCGACCGACTGCTGCTTGGCACTTTGGGATACGCACTCGATGCGCAATTGTCAACTGAATAAGCGATAAAATTTAACTTAGAAGCGGGAGACGTTTCAAAAGAGACAGCTTTTGGATGAACAATCATATTGGATTTCCGAATAAAATCAAGGCCTAGAAGAATTGGAAATGGAATATTGGCTACATAAAATGTATGCTGCCAGGAAAATTTGTCGATTTGCACCGTAAGTTGTATCGACATCCTTAATTGAAACGGTTGACCAGAAACTGTCAATAGCTCGATAGAGTCGGAAGACTTTTGAGATTTGCCACCGCGAATTTTAAGAGTTTTGAAGAACTTTTCGTCGCAAATAGAAACGGAACAACCAGTATCAATGAGGGCATTGCAAGAAACAGACTGAAGTTTTATCGGAAGAAGGGGCAAATTACTGTTACAATTTTGACGTACGCTCATGAAACTCACGGCTGGTTGGCGTGTTTCAAGGGCTTTCTTCCGACATTCCAATAATTCCTTGCATAATGCCCAATTTTACGACAATACGAACAAATTATTTGCCTTGCGGCAACTGGGGAGACATTAGGAGAAATACTATGAAATGTATTGGCGTACTCGGCACAATCCATCAATTGCTTTGACGCCTGGGTTATGACAGAGTCTAGCTCCTCAAAGGTCGTGGGCTGGCGAGCAAACATTATGGCGGATTTAGTGAGAGGATTTAACCCTTGAATAATTAACCGAACGGTTTGGCACTCGGTGAACTCTAACGCCAACACTTGAATCGCGTTACGAACAGAACATACGAAATCATTAGGAGTTTCACGGGGGAACTGAAATCTCTTTACTTCAGTGGTAACAAGACGGTCAAACTCTCGATCACTTACAATTCTTCCCCAAATTCGTTTGGTAATTTCGGCCCACGAAAGATTCTGATTTAACATAGAGAGCCAAAACTGATGAGAACTAGCTGGCAGCTTGGTAATGACTAAATACAACAACGTAGACAAAGGAACTAGCGAAAGAGAGACAATTTCTGTCAGTTTCAACATGAAATTATACCAATTTTCTGTATTGGAAACCTCGAATGGTGGAAAATCAGCGATCAGCTGCTTCACTATGACCAGACCTTCAGACAGCGGCAGAACAGGATGCATTGGGACTGGCGGTGCGACATGGGTTGGATTCTGATCGTTCACCTGGCCTCGGGGAACCACGTTGGGTGTGGATTCCTCCGGAACACCAGAAGTTTCAAGTGTAAGCCCAGATCCCCCATTAGATCTAGCACGCCTGTCCTCGGCCGTGGTCAAGTAAGCCCTTGCGTACTGATCGACTGAATCACCAGGCATACTGACGAAACTCCACTCAAATTGCCGGAAGATAAGACGAAAATACTTCGTCACACAAGAATTTACACACTAAACTCCGACAGGAATTTACAATGACCTATTCTAGGGCCTCGAACTGGAAACCAGGAACACGAAATAAATTACGAAAAGAAAACCCTTCCCTATTTAGATTGCCGTTAGCGGCAGTGACAAAACTTCCGTGAAGGAAGAAAATGAAATACCAGAAATAATGACGATCACAGATCCTCATACAAAACTCACCAACTGCGTTGGAAAGACAGGAAATGAACAACCACGCTCTGCTACCAGTTTGTAGCGCTATCGGGAGAAGGAGCAGATTTTCTCGTCGATAACACTCTTGAAAACACAAACTCTTTCCAAGCTCGGGTGAGAAAAATGAGGAAAACGAACGAAACACAAGTATTATCAATCATAAACTTAACTTATCAATATATTTTACAAATCACAAAATAGAACCAAACCAATTACAATAATTTACCCATAGGTCGAGTGCCAGGCGACCGTAATGAAAGTTTTCAGTCGGAAAATAATTTAAGTTTAACAAGTACGAGAGGTTGAGCTTCTCTCTTGAGTACAAAAGTGACTAAGTCAGCAGGCTCACACAACGGTGTTACCCGGTCGCCGTCTCGGAAGCAATAGAGGGCGAGCTTAGACACGAGTCCGCTGAGGAGGGGGTCTGTCGACAAGGACGAAGGTGGAATGGGTAAGGTCAGGAGGTTGGCGATTGGTAGCCTTGGAGGGGAGAAAATAATGGGATGGGTGATAGATAGGGTGGCAGTTTTTAATTGGAGCGCCAGGAACTGTTTTCTGGCTTCGGCTGCAGAATACAGGATCACAGCCTTTGTGCCTTGGTCAGGATGACCGCATTTTTGGTATCCTTCCTCACTTTACTGGCTATATAAACGATGCAGGACCTGGCGAGGGAAAGGCGCGGCTAAAGGCGTGGCTGAAGGCGTGGCAGAAGTCGCTGGCAGGAGTCGCTGCATTTTGTAGTCGTAGGCATTTTGGCCGTCGTTGGCGCACATGTCGTCTAAGTCCTTCGGCTAAGTCCGGAGGATAAACAGTCCGCAGAGGGGAAACTGTCCAAAGAGGGGAATTGCCCAAAAAAAGGGGGGGAAAATGCCACAAAAGAAATGCCTTAAATTATGTAACTCCATTCATATCCTGGCTAATTATAGAGAAACATATGTCTTCCGTTTGAAATGAAAAACAAAATCATACTTAGCTATGAAATGGTTTCACAAATTAAACATGAAATTACAGAACTTTCTATGCGAGAGTGCGAGAAACATGGAGAAAAATATGAAGTATGTATTTTTCATCTATTATATTAGCCATTTTCGTAAAAAACTGTCTTTAACGTAGTTCGAGCGAGATAGTTCCCTAGTCATAATGGAGACCATATTCGAATCTTATTTTTTTTAATTTCAGCGTCGGTAAGAAGTATGAAATAAATATTGTAGTATTAATGGTGCAAAAAAATAGTTATATATGACAAAAATTCTCAGTAATTAAATAAATAAAGCTACATAAGTGTAAGTAACTTGACTCATTTTTTCACTCCGTATGGTGAGATTTTTTAAACTTATACTAAGGGGAATTAAATAGTAAACTTCCGCAAGTAACCAAACGGGCGAAGGAGAACTCGTGGAAAGGACAGTGCGAAGAAATTGAAAAGTGTCAGAAAGAGGGGGAAGTGAGTGCGCTATACGATAAAGTGAAAGAGGAGGAGTTTGGCCAGAGGACTTCGTAAAAACAGCGCTGATATCCATCCCCAAGAAGAGGAAAGCGTCAGAATATGAGAAGTATAGAACCATCAGCCTGATAACACAAGCAGCAAATGTTTTGCTTAGAATGATTAATAAAATATTGGAGAGTAGGTCAAATTACTGCTAGGGCTATGACCAGCTTGGGCTCCGGAAGGGGAGGGCAACTCGGGTTGCGATAGCGGAGATGAAAATACTCACAGAAAGGAACACAGAGTATAATCAGGATTTTTTTGCTTGTTTTGTAGATTTCGAAAAGGTCTTTGACAGAGTTAATTAGGGAAAAATAATGCAAATACTGATGAAAATATGAATAGATTGGCGGGATAGGAGACTTATCCAAAACTTATGCATGGCCCAAAGGGCACAGGTTAGGGTGGCTGACGATGAATCAGGGTGGGCAGTTATAGGTCGCGGGGTTAGGCAAGGGTGCCCATTTTCGCCTTTGCTTTTTATCATTTATGCTGATGAAATGGTGAGAGAGGCATGGGAAGAGATAGATGTAGGAATCCATGTAGGAGGCCAGTGAATAAAGTCAGTCTGGCATCGAAAGGATTGCAAACTTTAGTAGATGCACTGGAAAAGCAGTGTGAGAAATATGGAATGAAGATTAATAATAAGAAAGTAAAAGTAATGAGATTCTCTGGAACAAAGAAAACGAGGCTGGTATTAAGAGTAATAGGGCACAAACTGGAGCAAGTAGAACAATGGGGAAGTCTTCTAAAACTGGATGATTACGCGATTAAAACGTACCCTCTTTACTATAAATTACAATGCAAGCAGTTTTTCTGTAACTTACGAACTATTCGTAAAATTCAACTTTGAAAATTGTGTTGTAAGCTTGCGCTCAAAACGACTCGTCGCCATGTTTGATGAGCGTGACGTCAGAGTCCAGTAAATACGTTTCTGTGGTGCTATTTCCAATCCCTAGTTCCGTCAGTTAACAGTTGTGAGTCGCTGCATATCTTGTCTATGGAAGAGAAAATTATTCAGTCATGCCACACAAGTGGTGGGTTGTGCCTTTGTGCAAAATTTCAACCATATCTACGCCAAATAAGAATATTCCCTGGATGCACCTTTACAAAGCCAGAGTCAGCCATTACGTTATTATTACGCTCGAATCATACACACTCGGTCACAAATCCTTATGTGTGCACTTTGCTGTTGTTCACAAGACCTTACAAGCTTTGAAACACTAGGGATGGGTAGAAATAACCGGTTACATCCATAACTGATTTTTCCCTTGGGTTAACCGGCTAAAAACCGGTTATTTTCAGCGCAGGTTATCCTGAGTACTCGGTAATTTTACAACCGAAAAATAACTTGAAAGAAATAACCGGAAACCTCAACTCTCTCGGGGAACCTTGGTACACCCACATCTACGAAGTTCCGTGCAAGCCATTTCTAGGGTGTGTGGCACGGGGTGATTCCACACCAGGCATGTCACAGTACAAATCGGGACCTCGCACGTTCCCCCGGCCGCTAGGCGAAGACCAAAGGTTTTTCTTCCCAGGTTAATCTGAATCGAGATACTCGGTTATTTTTTGGTTTAACCGGAAAATAACCAGAGCGAAATAACTGGAAGGCTGCCCTCTGTCGGAGAATGTCGGTACTACTTGCTCCTGCTAGCACAACAGCTGCCCGGATATAAGGGAATGCATGAAGTTCCAATAATAATTGGCACATAACAACGAGAGAGAGAGAGAGGGAATGTTTGGAGAAATTAAGCATAAGTTATTTGTACATAATCTCTGCTCAATTTTAATTATCAAGAGAAGGCATGAGATGCGTCATAACTATGCGATAAGTCATGCATATTGTGCGCCAAAGTAATCACTCTCGGTGAAAGCGTTTTACTGACTAATAGCCAACTCACGAGGGTCATCGGGAGTTTTTGTTTTCATATAACTTCTGGTAAACTGAATTACTTGGCGAAGAAGTTAACTTGGGGAATGGTAATTTTTATTAATTACAGTATAGCGCTAGCTTAGGTAGTTGAACACATTCCAGCTGCTTCTTCTCATTCGAGATGCAAATAAGTATTTGACTACGAGCATTGATGTGATGCCGAAAAGATTATAACCTAAATAAAATACTTCACGGAAATATTACCACAAACATGTCGTATTTTAGCTTCTTAACTTTAAAAATCACCACTGATATGCATTTATATTAGCAGTAGTCGTCCAAAATGAGACAAAACAGGCTTTTTTTAGAAACGGATAAAGTTTTGACCAAAAGTAGTAGTAATTCCCGTGTAGCTACAATAATAATCACATTATATTGAGTAAGTCACCACCAATGCACTCACGAGAGAATACTAATGTACCACATCCGTAACAACACCTTTTAAAAACCTATTATACCGTCAGGTTATAAAACCTGAAAAGAAAAAGTTTTTTCCTTCAGGTTTTAATACTGGAGTACTCTACTCTGAAAATAACCGGTTAACCTAACACAGATTTTTTCCCATAACCGCCCATCCCTGCAAAACACGGAATCGCTGTATTGCCATGGGGCAGGGGTAAACCCGCTTCCTCGCACTCTGACGCCACACCAATCAAAAGGCGTTTCTTCCGCGCGAAAGAAATTTAAAATTTCCGCGAACTTTGACGTTCCATAACTACAAGAATATTGAGAATTATGAAGTGCTGCTTTGCATATGTAAATGGCTTTAATTCATTAATCGTTAAATGCGAAAAAAATGCTCTTTTAAATTTAGGAGAGCACCCCATTTTAACATACTTGAGTAGTACGTTAGAAGAAACAGGACATAGTGGCAAAGACAGTAGAAGATTAGCGCTAGCGAAGAAAGCGTTCAGCAACGCAAGGGAGCTGAATACGGGGGCCTTAGGTAAGGATATAAAGAAGAGGCTGGTTAAAGAAACATGGACTCTGAGAAAGGAGGACGATAATAGGCTGCGGGAGTATTTTGCAGGGTATTTTGTAGATGTAGATGTATGGAGGAGGATGGAGAAGGTGTGGTTAAGAAACACGAGGGAGTGCTCGATATGTAGGGTGAGGAAAGGAAACTATACTGAATGAGAGTAGGAAAAGCCTAGGTAGGTGGTTGGCGGGGGTAATGAGGGGCGGGGGTGGGTTATTTAAGGATGTAATCGAGGGTGTTGGGTAATCTGGGAAGGGGAAGAAAAAGAATATGATTTATGGACGAGATAAGTAAGAAGGTAGGAAGTATGCTGAGACTGAAAAATAAGTATTAGTAGAGAGAGCCCTTCACACGTAAAAATTAAAGAGGAGTTTCACTTAATTCCATTTAAACCTACCTTAACCGGTAGATCACCTGACAATAAAAATTGGAATTTCAATAGATAAATCATTACGACATCGTGACAATGTCGCTACCAATATCTATGCTTTCGGTGTATTAATTTGCAAATTCAATTTCAAATGTCGAGTTCTATTGTACGCAGATGATGCAGTATTGCCGGCTGAGAGCCCGCAGGAATCACAGGGGCTCCTGTATAACTTTTGTGAAGCGACAAGAAGAATGGATTAGTGGATAAAGACGTCATAGGTCAAAGTATTAGTTTTAGATATGGCGAGTGGATAGAATGATTGTAGGATGGACGTAAATGATGTGGTAATTGAACAAGTAGACGATTTTGTGTATCTTGTCCGAATGTTTCCGAAAGATGGGAATGGGTACTATATGAAGAGATCGTATATAAGGCGTGCGAATTCCAGTAGGAATGCCGTGGGTAGTATGCGAAGCATACCTAGGTATATAGGGTATTGATCTAGGGAAGCGAAAATCGCATTTTACAAAAGTGTTCTCCCACGTTATATGACTGCGAAACCTGAGTGCGTCAGGATAAGCAATAGTGTAGGCTAAACGCACTAAAAATAGGGCACCTGAAAAGTATACGCGGAAAAATTATCATGGATTGGATAATTGAGTGGGTCATGAAAAGATTAGGGTTGGATGCTCCAGTAATAGACACATTATATGAGAGGAGTGTGCTTCGTTGGTTGGGCCATGTCGAGGGAATGGGAGAGAGTCGAATAATGAATGAGATGTATGATAGTAGAGTGAATGGTGTGAGAGGAGAAAGGGGTATACCACGAAAGTAATCGGTGAATGGGGTCGGAGAGACTCTTAAGAGGATGAGTATTAGTCCGAGTCTTAAGAATAGGAGAGCGTGTATGAAGCCATGAATGAGTTTAAGAGAAACGGAAGACGTATGCAAGGATAGGGAATTATGGAGAAAATCATTTAAAAAAAGGAGACTATTTCCAAGGGCTTGCAGCTATATCTAAATTTTTCGACTTTTCCCACCAAGAAAGGGAGTGGCGTGATGGGTATGTATGTATATCAGCAGCTGTAAGTCATCAAAAATAAATGTAGAGCTCCTAATTTACCTAAGACAAGGTAAATTAGGAGCTCTACATTTAGAAATACAAATGAGAATGAAGAGGCAAATCTTCAGCTTTAATGGTTTCGCATTGTATTTCTGTTAGTAACTTAACAGAAATACGAGTATGAGCATTCAAAGTTGGAGTACTTTTACTTTTGTAATTCTGAAAAAACGACTTTGAACGCAGTTTTAAGGGGTTGAAGATATACTACAATTTTTGGGTCACTACGATATTTTTCTCCACCTAAGTTATGAACTTGACTCGCCTAAAAGTGCCAAAACTACCTTAACTTCTCGATTGATCCATCCAATATGACCGCTAGCACATTCTGATTGCTACAATATCCCTGTTTCTCCTTCTTCTTTTTTGCTGTGCTATCGTATCGTATGATTCCATCTCATCTCTTCTTTAAACTCTTGTCACGATACTTTATCAAGTGAGTGTACTAAGCGGTCGCTAATACTCTTTGAGTCGAGGATATATATATTTTTTTTATTTAGTAGACGACAGAGGGTTCCCTTTCCTCAGGGCAAAGCGTTTGATGCCTCCAAGGGCTCGCGCATTCCTCCCCTTCCCCCAGCTCAGACCCCTCACACTCCGCCAAGTCATTCCGCTTAAACATTTGACTAACAGTTGCAGCCGATTCACTGATTCACTTTCCCTCCCTACGGATTCCTCCGACCCTTCCCCCTTTCCTCCCTTCCCCCCCCCCCACCCTAAACCAACCCGAAACACGGGGGAGCCTTCTTGGAGATATCTCGAGAGAGAGAGACACAGAGAGAAAGAGAGAGAGAGGAAAAGAGACGCGGTTTTATTTTGGGTCGTCGTCCGCTTTGCGTGGAAATGTTCACAGAGAGAGAGACGTCCCCTGCTTCAACTCCCACTCCTCATCTGTGGAGAGAAGACTTGACTGACTGGATTGCCAGTTTGTGCGCTCCGATCTTAAGGTTTCCGTACGCAGGGGAGCGTGGAAGACAAGGAGAGAAGGCAAAGACGGCTCGGAGGAGGAAGAGAAGACTATGGCCATGTTCCAATTCAAGGTAGAGCGGCCCAATGCAGTAGTGTGCCACGCACAATTAGAGCGTTTTCCACCCAGCGCAGTACGCATGCTTCTTCTCTCGTTCCCATTCACTCTTATTCCCTCTCTTGCCCTAAAAACTATAAAGCTCTAGATAGGGAAAGTACGGACGACGGCGCGCCGAGCGCAACCAATGCAAACCTATCCAGTACCTGGGGAAGATGGGGAGTAACCATGTTTCTACGGGGAAAAAAATTGTTGCCAAGTATTTAAGCGAGTTTGAGCCATGTGATGCCATCAATTGTGATGTTTTATATACATACTAATACATATTTGAATGCCCAACATATCTTCTCCAATTGTTTCGGTTGTCGGCATCGGTCGAGGACAAACGTCAGTACTATTATAATCGAAAGTTTTACCTTAAACGGTCGACTAGGAATATGTGCGATACAGCGTTTTACAATTTACCCTTAATGTTGTCATTTATTTTTAATTCATGACATTAAATCTTATTTTATAAAATTATATATATTCGTATATATATATATATATATATATATATATATATATATATATATATATACGAGTTCGTGGAAAATCACACACGCGATAATGTAAATAGACTATGCCACAGGTGGGGCGGAATTAAATATAAGCACATAAAAAAAGAACACTCACAATATTAGTTGATATTTCGGTTGCTAGAACCTTTCTCAAAGGAAGACGGATACAGAATGATGGACAGGCAGGGAACAGAAGGTAGGGTGAGATGGGAGGAGAGAGGGGTAGGAAGGGAGAAGAGGGGAGGGGCGGGAGGGGGTCAGAGGAAGAGGGAGGGGCAAGGAGGGGAAGAGGCGGGAGGGGTTCAGAGGAGGAGAAAGGGATGTGGAAAGGAGAAAAGGGGAGGGGCGGGAGGGGATTAAAGGAGGGGAAAGGGGAGAAGGGGCGGGAGAGGTCAGTGAGAGCGATTTAATCCGGGCGGATTGTGTGCGGAATAAAGCCAGATGCAGGCACCTTCTAGCGTACGCAATTGAAGGGGAGAGGCAGATTGGCAGAGGCGTATTGGCTTCCCTCCCTCCCTCTGCCTCTCCCCTTCAATTGCGTACGCTAGAAGGTGCCTGCATCTGGCTTTATTCCGCACACAATCCGCCCGGATTAAATCGCTCTCACTGACCTCTCCCGCCCCTTCTCCCCTTTCCCCTCCTTTAATCCCCTCCCGCCCCTCCCCTTTTCTCCTTTCCACATCCCTTTCTCCTCCTCTGAACCCCTCCCGCCTCTTCCCCTCCTTGCCCCTCCCTCTTCCTCTGACCCCCTCCCGCCCCTCCCCTCTTCTCCCTTCCTACCCCTCTCTCCTCCCATCTCACCCTACCTTCTGTTCCCTGCCTGTCCATCATTCTGTATCCGTCTTCCTTTGAGAAAGGTTCTAGCAACCGAAATATCAACTAATATTGTGAGTGTTCTTTTTTTATGTGCTTATATTTAATTCCGCCCCACCTGTGGCATAGTCTATTTATATATATATATATATATATATATATATATATATATAATCATTGGAAGCTTTCACGAGCGTGAACACAAATATATAAAAACTTTGTCACAAGTGTGACTAAAATGAGAACACATAAAAAAGACACTCACACGGGTTGTAAATTTTTCGGTGGATCGCCGCCACCTTCTTCAGTGAAAGGTATAGGAAGAATCAATCAGATTCTTCCTATACCTTTCGCTGAAGAAGGTGGCGGCGATCCACCGAAAAATTTACAACCCGTGTGAGTGTCTTTTTTATGTGTTCTCATTTTAGTCACACTTGTGACAAAGTTTATATATATATATATATATATATATATATATATATATATATATATTTCGTTCACTCACTCACACACCGCCTTTAGGCGAATAAATATATAATAATTTGAACAGAAGGTGAAAGAAAGAGATAGGAAACATATAATTAAAATTGGACGAAGACACTGGTGATGTGGAAGATGGTAAAGCCGAGAAATCAGAGGGTAAAAATGTGCCGTGGCCGGGACTCGAACCCGGAACCTCCCGATGTCGCGCCGAGTGCTCTACCAGTTGAGCTACCAGGACACTTAGATTTACCATGATTTCGGCTGGGGCTTATAGCAAAGAATACCCCTTCAAGCTTGAGCCCGTAGCCGTGGCCTCTGGATGGCACACAAGGGCAGCTATTCCATCACCAAGAGAGGAGAATTAGACATGGACACAAGAAGAAAGCAAAGATGAGTTCATTCACACAGATAGTCGGACAGAGATAGGAACATGAACTGAAGAGGAAAAGAGCCGGTTCGGCCATACATTTCGTTCACTCACTCACACACCGCCTTTAGGCGAATAAACTCATCTTTGCTATCTTCTTGTGTCCATGTCTAATTCTCCTCTCTTGGTGATGGAATAGCTGCCCTTGTGTGCCATCCAGAGGCCACGGCTACGGGCTCAAGCTTGAAGGGGTATTCTTTGCTATAAGCCCCAGCCGAAATCATGGTAAATCTAAGTGTCCTGGTAGCTCAACTGGTAGAGCACTCGGCGCGACATCGGGAGGTTCCGGGTTCGAGTCCCGGCCACGGCACATTTTTACCCTCTGATTTCTCGGCTTTACCATCTTCCACATCACCAGTGTCTTCGTCCAATTTTAATTATATGTTTCCTATCTCTTTCTTTCACCTTCTGTTCAAATTATTATATATTTATTCGCCTAAAGGCGGTGTGTGAGTGAGTGAACGAAATGTATGGCCGAACCGGCTCTTTTCCTCTTCAGTTCATGTTCCTATCTCTGTCCGACTATCTGTGTGAATGAACTCATCTTTGCTTTCTTCTTGTGTCCATGTCTAATTCTCCTCTCTTGGTGATGGAATAGCTGCCCTTGTGTGCCATCCAGAGGCCACGGCTACGGGCTCAAGCTTGAAGGGGTATTCTTTGCTATAAGCCCCAGCCGAAATCATGGTAAATCTAAGTGTCCTGGTAGCTCAACTGGTAGAGCACTCGGCGCGACATCGGGAGGTTCCGGGTTCGAGTCCCGGCCACGGCACATTTTTACCCTCTGATTTCTCGGCTTTACCATCTTCCACATCACCAGTGTCTTCGTCCAATTTTAATTATATGTTTCCTATCTCTTTCTTTCACCTTCTGTTCAAATTATTATATATTTATTCGCCTAAAGGCGGTGTGTGAGTGAGTGAACGAAATGTATGGCCGAACCGGCTCTTTTCCTCTTCAGTTCATGTTCCTATCTCTGTCCGACTATCTGTGTGAATGAACTCATCTTTGCTTTCTTCTTGTGTCCATGTCTAATTCTCCTCTCTTGGTGATGGAATAGCTGCCCTTGTGTGCCATCCAGAGGCCACGGCTACGGGCTCAAGCTTGAAGGGGTATTCTTTGCTATAAGCCCCAGCCGAAATCATGGTAAATCTAAGTGTCCTGGTAGCTCAACTGGTAGAGCACTCGGCGCGACATCGGGAGGTTCCGGGTTCGAGTCCCGGCCACGGCACATTTTTACCCTCTGATTTCTCGGCTTTACCATCTTCCACATCACCAGTGTCTTCGTCCAATTTTAATTATATGTTTCCTATCTCTTTCTTTCACCTTCTGTTCAAATTATTATATATTTATTCGCCTAAAGGCGGTGTGTGAGTGAGTGAACGAAATGTATGGCCGAACCGGCTCTTTTCCTCTTCAGTTCATGTTCCTATCTCTGTCCGACTATCTGTGTGAATGAACTCATCTTTGCTTTCTTCTTGTGTCCATGTCTAATTCTCCTCTCTTGGTGATGGAATAGCTGCCCTTGTGTGCCATCCAGAGGCCACGGCTACGGGCTCAAGCTTGAAGGGGTATTCTTTGCTATAAGCCCCAGCCGAAATCATGGTAAATCTAAGTGTCCTGGTAGCTCAACTGGTAGAGCACTCGGCGCGACATCGGGAGGTTCCGGGTTCGAGTCCCGGCCACGGCACATTTTTACCCTCTGATTTCTCGGCTTTACCATCTTCCACATCACCAGTGTCTTCGTCCAATTTTAATTATATGTTTCCTATCTCTTTCTTTCACCTTCTGTTCAAATTATTATATATTTATTCGCCTAAAGGCGGTGTGTGAGTGAGTGAACGAAATGTATGGCCGAACCGGCTCTTTTCCTCTTCAGTTCATGTTCCTATCTCTGTCCGACTATCTGTGTGAATGAACTCATCTTTGCTTTCTTCTTGTGTCCATGTCTAATTCTCCTCTCTTGGTGATGGAATAGCTGCCCTTGTGTGCCATCCAGAGGCCACGGCTACGGGCTCAAGCTTGAAGGGGTATTCTTTGCTATAAGCCCCAGCCGAAATCATGGTAAATCTAAGTGTCCTGGTAGCTCAACTGGTAGAGCACTCGGCGCGACATCGGGAGGTTCCGGGTTCGAGTCCCGGCCACGGCACATTTTTACCCTCTGATTTCTCGGCTTTACCATCTTCCACATCACCAGTGTCTTCGTCCAATTTTAATTATATGTTTCCTATCTCTTTCTTTCACCTTCTGTTCAAATTATTATATATATATATATATATATATATATATATATATATATATATATATATATATATATATTCGTAAGTGAAGTTTTGTTTGTGATTTAAAAGCAAAAGCATTACGGTAAGTAATATCTTTTTTTTAAACCGAGGAAACACACACTACGCACCGTTAACGCGATCTGCGCGTCAGAACTACTTTTCTTAAATAATTCCTCTCCGGAGTGCACAACCGTGCCATATCCCATGGAAAACAACTTTATTTTTAAGAATTTCTCAAGAAGTAGTGCGGTAAGTGGAGTGGAATTTACGTATTAAGGTATTTTGAGCAAGATATTTCCCTAGTCATAATTAATAATTTTATTTTTTAATTTCCACGTCTGTAAGAAGTATGACGTAAACATTGTAACATTAATGGCGTCAAAATAAAGTTATGTACGCCAAAAATGCTCAGTAATTTAATATATATTACACAGTAATTTTATATCTATATAAGTCCTTAACTTGACTCATTTCTTCACGTCGTGCGGTGAAAACGCCTTCACAACTGATGTTTTTTTTTTTGATTCTGTAAAAATTACTGCGGTGAGTAATTGATTATATTATATAAATAGTTGATAAAACATACAAACTACACCTCATCAGGTTTTGACGAAATCTAAGAGTTGGAAATTCTTATTTTTTTCAATAAGTATTCTCCCTATGCAGTGCACAGCCGTAACCTACCCATTGCAAAACAGCTTAACTTTTTGGGCAAATTGATCGGAAAGTAGTCAGGCAAGGGGCTAATATATTTATATCATTTGAAAGATACGTTTTTCTTTAAAATTAGGACATTGTACACATGAGAAAATCAGTTTTCTCACCGTAAAACCAATTGACAAACCTTAAAGAAGTGTTCCATATGCACGTAGCAAGTATTGTCGAGAACTTAAATATATAATAATAATAATAATAATATCACTTTTAAAATCACTAATAACCTCCTTCACGTTTGAGATGCCATTTGAGACGGATCAGTCCACTCGCATTGATATACAGGGGCTTTAAACATGCCAACATGCCATTTTCGGGATTTTTCGCGGTTGTAGCGCAAAGAATTCGTCCTGGTAAGGCTCGAAAATGCCGGCACTTTAATGAATAAAGCCCCCAGAAGTCGTAGGTAATTTTTTTACGATAAACCAATGCAAGGAACTTGATTTTGAGAAAATAGAATTGGTGTTGCGGTTGACTGAAAATGCAACTACCTTGGAAAAAATTGTTCGTCATTCAGTATCAGTAAGGAATCGTTTCAGAAGTGACTACAGGTAGAACTCTTTCATCTTTATGGAAAAGAGAGGAACAAACATTGCAATTCCACATTAAACTTTAACCACACCACCACGCGGGTTTCGATGTGTCAAAGTGTCATCAGGTGATGTTCAGCAGCGAAGCCACTCAAGAATATTCCTCACATATATATGCCTGCAGGGGCTTCAGAATGGATATGAACCCGGGCCCTTGAGATAGTAATTCAATACCCTAGTCATCACAACAACTCGACCTTTTTTTTTATTTTTCTTTCCCCCGTCTCCCTTGTCTTATATTTTCCCCGCTGCTGACTTCCAAGATACTCCTCCCTCCCCCTTGCCACACGGCCAAGGCGGCACAGACGTACAAAACCCGCGGTTTGACGGGCAGCAGAAGTAGAAGGGATACGGTCTCGCTGTCATGGGGAGGAGGGGGGGAGGCACACGGCTTGGTGGAGGCGCGGCTCACATCAAAGGGGACGAACGGAGAGGGGAAAAGAGAAACAGATACGCAAGCCGAGAGAAGAGAGAGAGAGAGGCGAGGATACGTCCTCTTTTTATTTTTCCTTCCGCTCCTCTTTCACGAAAAACGTCTCCTCCTCCTGCGCGGTACCCTTCCCCACTCCTCCACCCATCCCTCAACTGCGTTCATCGCGGAGAGATTTTGACTAAACGGGACAGGCGACGGAGATGTGTTTAAGGGCCGGTGGTGGGGGGGGGGGGGGGCAGCGGGGAGACTTCTCGCTCTTTTTGAGTTTTCCTACCACTTGCGTGAGCTGTTTTTTGTATTGTTACAGAGTGTGTGTTTCTCTCTCTCTCTTGTTGCTCACCCGATAGATGTCGGTCCAGTTGGTGCGTGCCACATTGTGATCATTTGTGTTTCCACGTGCAACAAGCAAACAGCATTGGATACTCGTCTAATTAAGGTGGCTGGAGCGGTAATCATTGAGTGCATATTATAATAATTTTGAATCGAGTCGAAAGAAAATTCATGGAAAACATATCAGTTGTGTGCATTGAGTTGGAACACATCACACAGGCAGTAATTGAAATTATACAAGAATTATAATTTATTTTTTTTTCTTAGAGTAAAGTATACGATGACTAAAGTTTTCGGTGCGGTGTTCCAAATTTAGACGAAATTATATTGAAACGTGTTTTTATTTCGAACATTGGAGTCGGCGTGACACCTTGATATTTGTTGGCAACAATTATAACAACAAGAAATGTATTATTTCGCGTTTACAGGAAACTTATTGCATATGTAATCAAATTATTACGAAATATATGTCACCTGCCATAAGGTTAAGAGTTGAAATTTCATTGAATTGCAAAATATCATAAATTAATAAAATATTTTTTAAACATGTTTTTATTAAAAAATGTAACAAAAATAGGAAAATAATTTTCGAGCAGTCGACACTGGCCTACCGGAAACATCCAAGCCCTAATCACAACTTATGATACTAAAGACTTTTCAACAAATTGATGTAGCGGTTGAGGCAAGCTTCGCTTGCCGGAGATTCCTGGTCATGCATAACCGGGTATATGTAAGAAAGACTTATTACCACTTTACTTATATAGTAATGGTAAAGTCTTTTACATCACAAATGTTGGTTGCTACCCCATTGTCACAATTTTTAGTCACAAATAATCTGGTTCTGCCTGTTACAGGCCAGCTGTGACAAATCAAAAATTATTTTCTATTTTTTAGTACATTTTTTCATGAAACCATGTTTTTAATGTATTTATTTTATTATGTAGCTTCATGTTTTTAATAATTTTATATCAATTTTTCATACAAGTATTGTCGTTGTTCTATGAATAAATTATTGAAAAATTTAAGGTGAAATATTTTATGAAAAGGATTGGAACGAATTTTTTTGTGTTCATGCATAAAGTGCGTGTTAATTTCTTTAAGTTGAGAAAATATTGTATGGTTATTCAAAATAAACATGAGGGGAATGTTTCAAGAAAATCTACTTGGTGGAAGTGGTTGAAAAATTGGTCAAGAGATTTGACCCAAACAAAGAGAGATGTCAAGCTAAATGAAACCATGAAAAAACCAAATCAGCATGATGGAATTTTTTCACTTTCATCTACAGATATCACTTGTGAAAACACGTATGCAAAGTTTCACGCAATTCTGTAGATAAACAAAGATCGCCCAACCACCTTATCAGGCGTGAACATGGCGCTTGCAATTTGCACGCGTGCCTTATGCATGGAACACAACTGATCTACGAAATAAAATTCACTCGAAGACGGAGAATGAAAGCGCCCTTTCACATTAGATCGAGGTTGTTTTAGCGAGATGATAGCGACTAACATCTGCGTCGAAATTCACGGGCATTCTCAAGAGTTGTAGTAATTTCCAGCTGAAGAAAATGCATTAACATTGTAGGCGTAAGGCGGTGGCGCACCATAAAAAATTAAATTACTTCCGAAATATCAAGAATATTTGGGTATTATTAGAGTTAAACTGTATATAAACAATAAGGTAGTTTGAGCGATGTAACACTACGCATAAAATCTAATGAATTTAGCCTCGTTGTAAAGAAACATATCTCATTTTAATAGTGAAACCAAACTTCAGCCACTTATCGCTCTGCGCTACGAGGTGTTTGCCGAAAAACAGAAGCCGTTTCTCAAGGGATACGGTACGATTTTGGTCTTTTGAGACCCATTTAAAAAAAAATAGCCAGTCCTGAAGGGCAGATTGCGTGAGAAATATAACGATTAAAAGTTAGTTAGTTAGTTTTCGGGGTCGTGCATAAATTACGTTGCCGTTTTAGGTGACTTTTTAACCTCCTCCCCCCCCCCATCGTTCACTACCGTGGTATTTTTCCCAAACCCCCCCCGATATGTAACGTTATCTCTACAAATGAAACTTTAAATTCAAAAATATTTTCTCAATTATTGAGTGAGTTTATTTTTAGAGATAGGTTGAAATAAGAAAAATAGAGTTGCCGAACTAGATGTAATAGAACTATCTAATCTCAATTGGAACAAGTGATATTCATTTTTCAATTCTAAAAATCAACCATGAATCACGGCGCAAGGCGCTGCGCTCGTCTACTTTGGTCTCTCCTCTCCCCACATTTCTGACTGCTGCCTTGAAAAGTGTTGTCACGAGGTCGCTACTTAACCCGCGAGAAGGTTAAAATGTAAGCAATTTGATGGTATGAAGACTTGCAACGGTGTATAGGCAATGGTTCAGTTACATTGAGTCAAAGTAGAAGCTTGAGGTGTACGAAACACCCCGCGCGCCCTTCCTCATGCTAAACTCTGTAGCATTGTCGACGCGATGTTGACGAGTAAGAGACGTGAACAGGTGTATTTGTAACAAATATGTTACTTTGACGTTACCCCTCCCCCTCCCCCTCTCTCGTTGGTTTTTAGGATACCCCCTCCCCCCCTATATTGGTAACGTAGTTTTTGCACGACCCCTAAGTACTAAAAAAAATGAACGCATTACTTATAGTTACACTTTTTATGAAATCATCAAAAAAAAGCCTTCGGTTCTAAAGACGTTTTCAGCGTAAGGCTGTGAAACAAATAAGCAAAGTGAAATCCTAAAATATATATATTTACATAATTATTTACCTATGATTCCAGTCATGAAAAACAAATATTTTTTGTCGTTCAGCGATTACTATGTGTACTTCATGTTTCTTAAGGCCGTTTTGCTCGAGGCGCCTAATTGCGCAATTAGATGCACAGAAATTGAGAGAACGCGGGCACGGAATAAGAGCAGGGGCTATTTTCCCATCTATCGTTTATGCATTTGCGCATGCGCATTCTAGCAGTTCACCGCTTTGTACGTTGCAATTTTCAGTGCGCATTCACGCATTCATCTGTTTGAGCAATAAAGTTCCTCGTGTAAAAACGGCCAAATGCTCAATTTTTAAATAAAATTCGAATAGGTAATGTTTCTATTGAGTCCATACAAAACTCTCGCTCTAACTGCGGAAAGTGGAATTTACGCAAAAACTGAGACATGAGTGTTTTTTTAATATTAAGTTAAAAGCCAAAATAAATAAAAACTTGAACTGACTGAACTTCTAATTACTTTACTGTAAACACACATCTGAAGGTTTAACTCGACTTATTTGTTTCACACCGCTCGCTGAACACCTTACCACAACAGGAGGTTTTTCTTTGTGATTTCATGAAAACTTTTTAAGGTGATTTTTATCTTTTTTGATTGAGAAAGCATACGAACTAATCATGCCGTTACAATCTGATCCGATCTGCGCGAAAACTTCCTCTTTTTTCTAGTTGTACCTATCTTTCTGGAGGGCATAGCCATACGATTCCTCAATTATCTCTGTTAACTACTATTGCAACTTTTCAATATTTTGTTATATTTTAATTTCTTTGTTGTTATTACAATTAATTGTGTCATGTCTTAATGTCCAATACTATCAGAGTCATGTCTTAGTGTCCAATACAAAATGCTGTCATACTATTATACTCATCTAATTATTCATAAATATATGATAGACATTATTGTTATGTTAGATGTTGCTCATGCTAAACTTAGAATTCCTGCTAAATTTTCTTTTTGTATCATTTGGAATAACGTCTCTTGCATATTATTGTTTTATATTTATCAAAGTGTTTCGGGGCTATTCATTCTCCGCCGTACCTATTCAATTCGGTTAAGTATGTTCTCCATTGTAAAACCACAGAGACCATTGAATGTATATGTATGGAATACATGTTCCATTGGACAAACGTCCTAGAACAATAAATCTATATTCATTTATTTACCATAGTAACCAACAAGGAAACGGATTTTATATTTTGGCCGACATCTCGAAAAGTAGTGTGATGAAAAGTAGGCTGATGTTTTAGCGTCATTAGAAAGATGAGGTGTTTTTCTGTAACATGAGGCCGCAATCCCTTATTTCAATGAGCAGCGATAGCTCGCTCAAACTGTCTTATTGTCAATTTACGATTGAAATTTAATTGCAGCTACTTATTTGCGATAGTTCGAAATTAATTTCATTTTTATGGTACGCCACCATTTTACTTACAGTGAAATTACATTTTCCCCAGCAGTAAAATTCTACAATTCCATCACTGCCAATGGAATTTCGACTTATCGAAGTTCGACTGTAGCAAAAATAACATTTCAGAAATAACTATCGATTACTTTTACTTAGTTTTGATGAAACATACCTATTCGTAACTGCACCCCAAAATTTAGATTCCATTATCACTACATATCTGAAATAACTCGTATCCAGCGTGTCCACGTGGATTATTGAGATTTAGAGTCAACTTTTAGGAGGCATCAGCACGTTAAGTTGTAAGAGAGAGAACGTGTTTCGGCTCCTTTTCCTCAGCATCCTAATAACTTATAGAAAATCCCTTCGCCTGCCATACGCGTATTCACGGCCCCACGCTCTCCGCACCATTCTACTTTCCAGATACTATACGATAGCAATTTTTTACAGTAATTATACCTGCGCTTTACGTAGACTCGACGAGCTAGAAACAGTAACGCTAATATAGTTCCATCTTGCATATGCATTCTTGAAAAGTTCCAACTTCGAGACGATAGATATTACTTCGACGATAATGGATCTTCTACCAATTAGGTAAATTGTTTTCGATCCATGGACCACATTGATTAGATTTAATTAGACGTGGAGCCTAATTTCATTTGGTTTAAATACTACAAGCGAATCTTCAGTTTTCAATTTTTCAACTTGAGGTGGTTTGAGGGAGATAGTTCCCTTAGTCATAATAGAGACCATATTATCATTTTATTTTTTGATTTCAGCGTCTGTAAGAAGTGTGAAATAAATATTGTAATATTAATGGCGCAAATATATAATTATATATTACCAAAATTCTCAGTAATTAAATGAATAAAGTAGCATAAGTCTCTAACTTGACTCTTTTTTTCCGCCGTACGGCTGAAACCCCTTCAAAACAGTTTTTTTGCGATTCTGTAAAAAATACCGTGGTGAGTAAAAGATTATTTTTTATAAATAGTTGAGAAAAACATGCAAACTATACACGGTTAGTTTTTTGACGAAATCTAGGTGCTATAAGTTCCTAATTTGTGTAATATTCTCCCTCTGGAGCGCACAGCCATAATCTATCCCATGTAATACATCTTATATTTTTAGACAAATTGCTCGAAAAGTAGTTCGGCAAGGGGTTGATATTTTGATATCATTGGAAAGATGAGAGTTTTTCCTTTGAAATGAAGTCAAATTCTAGGTGAAGTGATTTTTCGCTCTCAAACTATCTTAAGGAAGTGCAGACAAGTGTGGATAGGCATAGCAGAGGGGAAATAAGAAGAAAAAGTCCCGCGGAGACCAAAGTGGGCAAGTGCCGAGGTCAAAAACAAACTGGGTAAAGAAAACTAGATAAATGTGCCGTAGTTGGTTTGGGAAACGGGAGAATGGAGGGCTGTAATGAATCAATCTAAGGATTGAAACATTTATCGTGATGCATTAGCTTCGACGCGGAGTTCTTCTCGGTCCATCGCACCTCGAAGTCGTTTGCTTATCCCAGGCTTAAGTGTGGCAACAGGGGACAGGGAGGAAGGTCAAACGCCGGAATCCCCCCGGGGGTTTCTCGGCTCCTGAAAAAAAAACCACACGCGTACGTGTCCCTGCTGTTCCCCAGAGATGGACCACCTCGCCTTCTGGTTGCTCTAAATCTGCACTCTGCCTCCCCTTCTTAAAAAAAGAAAGACTCCTCTCCGATTTGCTCCCACTTGGTGAGCTGTCGCGGGAAGCTTCCTCGGCCACCCACTTTCCCAAAATTATTCTGGATGATCCACAGGAAGATCCCCTTCCTTCTCTTCCATAATCTTCCTGGAAGCAATTATATGATTCCAACGAATTCGTCGAAGGAAAATGTAAATCCAAAACCTCCATATGCTCCACTACATCGACCAAATCAGAGTGATTCACAGTCGTTCAACCATTCGGCAACATACAGCAACCTTTCCATGACACGAAAGAGCAGTTGGAGACATCGGGAGCTTTCCATTCAAGGTGTTGAAGTTAGCGCAGTTATGTACCGGCTAGTTATCGAAACGTTCGATAACTAGCCAACAGATAGTATCTATAGGTACATAATAGACACGGTCCAATGTTTAGCGCATACTGTCGAACCGAAACTATCGAATTCATTCATAAAAAATTTAAAAACGTTTTCTTTGTATCACAGTATGTGCGATGAAAACTTAACTTTATTCATGTTTTACGCTTTTGCGGAAAATCAACTCAAAAGCAACTATTGCGGATGCGAATATCGAAGTTTTTTTATTGCCGAGCGCACATAAACTCGGCTCCCGAATTGTTTTGAAGTGCGCTGCCGATTACGCAAGGTCTGAAATGAATGGTAAGCAACTGGTTTGATGTGTTCCTTAGTGAGCAGCACATTAGAGCGAACGGAAAGCTTCCATTGATTCCACCAAAACACGCCCCGCTTATCATCCCTTTACTTAACCCAATTGCTTCTTCTCATACCCTTCCTTATGAAGGCTGGTGTCCTCACACCCTTGGCCAAATACCCTTGAGGCGGCTAGCAAGTTATTAGGCGTACGTGAATACAGATCTTCGACACGTCTCTTAGAGGGATGAAACCCATGCAGCAGAGGTCTTGTTAATCCAGTTTAATGGGACATTACAGTGATTGACCTAAACGCAATTGATCCAGGAACAAAGAACGCAAAAAAGGAAAATATTAATGAATTTTGTTCTCTTTCGAGTGCATTCAGATTAGCAGCAAAAAGTGGTGAAATAAGACAACCAAGGAGATAAAATTATTAATAAGGGATTGCCTTCCCTTGTTTAATGATGGAAATGTTCGGCATTTACTATTTGAAAATATTTTTTTCAAAACCTTACCAGAAAGTAGTGCTGGAAGTACTAAACATCATGTACTGGGGGTAGTACTAGTTCACTATTTTCACGAAAGCAGATGATGGTACTGGAGGTAGTACATACATAGTACTCATGTACTTTAGAACTGAAACTGGTTAGTACTAGTGTACTAGCGGATTAGATCCCACTGCTAGAATTGCCAGTACTTCTCATTGAAGTATTGGTATCACAGGCTAGTACAGAGTGCTTATATTTTGAGTACTTCCCCACTGAGTACTACATTGAGCGAATATAGTCTTAGTCATTCAATGTAAAGCACTGACCGCGGAATCTAAACTACACTACTTAGTACTGATGTTTATGAACCAAATAATTGACTTGGTGAGCACCACATTTTGGTATGAGATTTGGCAAGTTGAAAGACAGAGTGCGACCTTACCTACATGAAATGCACAAAAAATTTTATAAAAATAATAGGCAGAGAAAAAATCCAGTTATACAATAAATAAAAACATCATAGAAATCAAGTGATTTGCAGCATAAGCATAAAGGAAAAATCATAAACCCTAATTGAGGTGAACTCATAACAGAGTTGAAAAATATTTCAACTCGGTCATTTTTATTTGAAAATAACCGCACTGTTTATTTTCTTAGAATATCAATTACATGTTCACAAGAAGAAATGTCCTTGGAAAATTTAACGTATATTTTTGGTGCTAAGCACTTTAATTTATGCTTGGATGATAGGTTTGGATTTAAAATGCTCCGGTTCCGGGCTTGACGCATAGATTCATCATAATCATTGGGCGTTCTGCCATTCAGCAGGTCCTTGGCGTTCTCTTCCAATAATTTCCTCTCCAAAGCCAGTCTCTTCAATCCACAATATCCAGATTTAAAAAGACGAAATATTTAACTTCCAAAAATGCACTGCATTGCTCATAACATTTATGGACACATTGCGCGCGATAGCCATGTAAAATGAATAATTTCTATCAGAAGAAACAGGCTTCAATTTCGCGCATTTTCATGACACCGTCTACTCTTTTCTTCTATCTATAGTCAAGTCAGTCCAAGATTTTCCTTATCATTGTGATTTCTGACTTGACGTGGAATAAGCTAAGAGTCGCAGCGACGCAAACGCGTCTCAGGAGAATCCATTTGATTCCATTCGACGAGGCAAGTAGCAAGGGGGAGGAGGGGGCTTGAGGTGCTTCAACCCCCGAAAACTTCTTTCACTTTATAAGTTCAGTCGTATGTACCATGTAATATATAGGCTGAAAATTACAAGAGTTCAAGGGGAGGGGAAAAGGTAAGAATAAAGCAGTTTTCTTAAAAAAAAAGGTAGCCATAAATAAGCTCCAGTAACGAATCAAATTGTACATACCGAGAGAAGATCCCTCTAGTCTTCAGACTCTTCATCTAAATCCTGGCTTCGTCACTGCATTCGACCACAAACGATTTCGAGCCGCACGCGGTCGCACGACACAAATCGCATGCATGCATAAAAGAGCCATCAACGAGTCTCGGGCGATGTCCCATTCTCATATCCCCCAGCCAAAGGAAATTATTCCTCTTGAGGTGGCTGGAGCGATAATCGTGGGTCATTGAGTGCACATTCGAACAATTTTTCAAGTATACATAAGTGCGATAATCCCACAGAGGAAACGGAAATTTTTCAAGTAGAAAAAAGTCCCAGAACCACACTTCATTTAAGTGCATCTGTTAGTGATGGAACTCACCATACATACAGCAATAGAAATGATGCAAGAATTGTATATTTCACATTTTTGCCTTGATTAAGGCATGTACTACCTAACGACTAGATTTTTCGGCGCGGTATTCCAAATGTAGGCGAAAATTATATGTAAATATATTTTTTCGAATCTTGGACTCAGCGAGACATCTTGATAATTTTAGCAATCACTAAAGTTTTATGAAATGTGTTATTTCGCGTTTAGAAGAAAATCTGTGCATGCGTAATCGAATTATTACGAAATATATATCGCGCCATAAGGTGACGTGTTGAAATTGCATTGAACTTTCAAAAACCAAATTGGTGATGTACTTACATTTTTTTCACCTTTACCAATCGGTATCACTAATAAAAACACGCACGCAAAGTTTCTCTACATGACAAGATGACATGGACGTCAGGCCCGATGGCTATCCTATCACTCATTGTCAGTGGCCGAATTCAGAGTTGGATCTACAGACAACTAGTTTGATATACAGATGTCTTTATCATGCGGAACGAAATTGATGCCCTATAGTAAATTTTCCTAAGGGTCGAGCCCACTCTGAAGGAATAATCAATGATACAGGGTGAAGATGGGACTGAAAAAAGATTGTCCGGAGTCCATTCATTGTGGGATTGCCACTCACTCTTGTTACTTCCAGCGACATAAATAAATTAAATATAGGTATAATTCTCTATAGTTTCCTTGATTGCATAATGACGTTTGAAAGAGTGAACTGGAAAAACGAATGCAACTAATAAACCCTAACTTGGATCTAGCGAGGAACTTATTAGTCGTATCAGAGGAGAGAAAGCGGTGGAGATGCGGTGTTTTTTTGTATTCTACCAGCTGATTGGTAGGTTCTTAGACAATCCCCATCCTGCATCCCTATTTCATAGACATTGTCCCGCTTTCCCTCCTAAGGATGTCCCGCCATTAGATTCCTCTTAAATTTTTCATATCTTCTAGCTCCTCTTATTTCGTCCATAACTTCTATCCTCTTCCTTCCTCTCCCACGCTTCCCCAGTGTTCTCCCCTCTATCACTCTCTTCAACATGCCCTCTCCTCTCAAAACCTCCTCCATCCATCTCTTCTGCCTTCTCCGAACCTCTGCCACAAGCTTCCTCTCCTCTCCAACCATATCCAATACCTCCTCGTTCGTCTTCCTCGCCACCCAGCTAACCTTCTCCATCCTTCTCCAAACCCACATCTCAAACGCCTCAAGTCTACGCACATCCTCCCTTCGCAATGACCAAGTTTCCGACCCATATAGCGCCACGCTCCATATTAAAGTTTTCACCAGCCTCTTCTTTACGTCTCTTCTCAGACCCACCCTCATCAATTCCCTTCTCTTCGAAAATGCTTCTTCAGCGAAGGCAATTCTGCACCTGATGTCCCTACCACTAAACCATTCGCCTCCAAAATACTACCCAGATACGTACACTGCTCGACCTGCTCTATCTTCTATCCTCCCACCCTTATATTCACCCCCACCTTATTGCTTCTAGAAAATCTTATCTCTTTAGTTTTCTTGTGGTTGATCTTCATCCCTTACCTTTCGCACTGCACCTCTGGCGCATTCACCATTTACTGTAACCCCTTGGCAGACTGACTAACCAATGCTTGATCAGGAGATGCGGTGTACTAATAGAAAAAAAATATGGCGATCGAATAGGTGGAGAGAATTGCCAACGGAGTTATGCGAACATTTGGGAAACGATAAGAACATTCTTTATGTGAACTCAACGTAGCAGACGATGCTGACTCGTTGGGCGCCTTTTCGGACAGCAACCTGCTTTAAAACAGCAGTGGAAGGAACAGCGAAAGGACAGAATTTTGCCATGGAAGACCAAGGTTGGACTAAATCAGTCGAATCATGAGGCTTCGGACGTTTTGATGTGGGTGTGGAGGAAAATGGAGAAAGTGTGGTGGACGGAAAGGAAGACCAACGAGGAAGTGCTTGGTATGGTGGACGAGGAGAGGATACCATACTTGAGGAAAGTAGACGGCAGAGGCGGCCGATGTAGCGGTCCAAGCATTGGCTCGGGAAAGCCGAAAGTCCATTGGTTTGATTTCAGGTCCAGGGAACCCTTTAACCACAGGCATTTTCCTTTGCAATTCATGACAACGAAAATAATAGGTACCTAGTTAGTCTTTATACATGCTTGCATAAATTATAAATCATCAAAAAGTTTTTATATTTTCATCGATCACCAATGATATGTTGAAAATACCGTCTTCTCTCTGTTTTCTGAGTCCCGTTAAACCAAGTTTGGGGACATTCAAGTAATACGTAAGATGTTTTTGGGGATGGGGGGGTTGGGATCATCTTAGATTGTCTTATGTAGGGGGGGAGGGGGTATGGAACCAATTTACATAAGATTTTTGTCCATCTTGAAACGTTGTATTGTTCCTAAATGAAATTCAGCAGTGACATGGAGTATCCACTCGTTAATGGCGTATTTTCCGTAATCTCACCGCTACACCAATACTCCTATTGTGTCTCCTGGCTAGCTACATTACCTACATGCTCAATGAATGTGGTACTCCAACACTGCATAATTATACGATATCCAGTGCTCAAAGCTGTACGATGGCTTCTATGGAAAGATGAAACAGCAGAAAGTGATCACTCAACAAAGAGTAGATACCAATATCTAACGTCTTACGTAAGACTGAGAGGGAGGGGTGGGGGGGGGGGGGGAGTTGGAAAAATCCTACATTGTCTTACATAGGGGAGGGGGTTACAAATGTCATAAATTGTCTTACATAATACTTGAACGGCCCCTTTCTGAACTATCCAAGGCTATCGTGGCAGTTTCAAGCCAGTTAAGCACGTGCAGACGAACTTCAGTAGGTATTCGGCAATCAGTTCGATATTCTAGTAAAAAGCGATTAGGAATTTTTTGCCCAGCCACATCAAAAAATAAAGTACTGCAAAGCACAAAAATATCTAATATTTTGTCGCAATTAACCCTCGCACATTTGCCTTGCATTATTATCAGAGTTTTTAACTATACCCAAGGTGACCTCAGTCCACAATACCTCTGATAATCAAGGCTAAGCTGTACGTCTAAAAAAATACATTCCTCGACGAATTTGCAGTTGGTGAGAATTCAAGCATTCATATCACCCTTGAAGGAAACGATTGTTGCAAAGTTCATTCCCAAGAAACAATGGACACAAACAGATTTGGGAAGAAAGCTAATGTAGGCTCTAACAGCATAAAAATGAGAAAACTGTATTATTTGGCACTAAATACATTTCCTGTGAGGACATATCTAAACTTTAAAATGATACTCCCTCCCTACACAACATGGTCAACAAAAACATTTCTTTTCCTCGTGATTAGGCCGACACTCTCCAACTTCCACCACATTTAAGGGTATCAGAAAATATGTATTCATTATATTCTCCAAAATTTCTATTTCATACTACATACATCATTACAGAGTTTTTTTTAATTCATCACCACAGGTATGGTTCCAGAACAGGAGAGCCAAGTTTCGTCGCAATGAACGCAGCGTACTGGCACAGAGGGGGACTGTCGGGCAGTCATCTTCAGCACCTCCAGTTTTGCTGGGAGGAAACAGAGGAACAAGCCAGGCTCATCCGGCGTTCATGACTGAACAACCACTTCTGGCACCTAAAACAACCACAGCTAATGGAAGTGAATGTGTAGCCTCCTTCCCACTAAAACAAGGTATGCTGCTGCTCTGTCGATTTATTCATTCGTCCCCAACAGAGGTACTAGGGTCTCTAACCAAGTGAAATGGTTGAAGACTAACACTTTCTTATCAGACATTCCACTATCTTCAATCCGGATAACCAGCAAAGTTAATGAGTAACCTCAACGTTGGCGCTGTCTATTGCCTAAGCCCATGCAAGGAGAATACTCATTAGCCGCTCCTTTCTCAATCTAGGGCACTTTGACCTGTTTGTCCATTTGTGCCATCAATCTCATTGTTTTTACCCCTTGAGACCAATACATCAACAGCCCTGATTACACAAAGGAAGCCTCTTTTCAAAATGTTGATGCTTGTATATGTATGTTTGGCCATGTGATTTGATTCCTGATATAAAGTCACTCCCATCTCACATTCTGGGTTCTACTTAATTATTTTAACCATAAGTCCAGTCACTTATACAACAACTCCTCCGGTGCTAAATTGTGGACTCCAGAGCATCTAGTTCACATAAACCCCCTCCAAAATTGACCTTGAACTAAGATTACTTAGCATGTAACTGACTAACATACCTGACCGGCAATTGAGAGATCTACATTGGAATCCTAGCAAAATGAAGTGATTTTATCAAGATAAATTCCATCCCTATACTATTGTTACAAGAAAGTTTTCTCCCACAGGCACCCTGGCAACTAAAAAAATATGCTCCCTTAAGCTAAAGGGTTAAATTTCATTGAATTTTAATCAACCTCAGTATCAATGACACTATATTCATTTGCCTTGCCATTGACTTACATCTATTCTTTTTTTTCCTTCACAGGCTATAATTCAATGATTACTAATCACCAAATGCTGCCACAGCCGAATCCCAGCAACATGAGCCACCTAATGCTTCCAAGTCAAAATTACACACTGCTAAGATCAGATGAAGTGGAGGACCATAATGCAGGACAAGTGGAAGGTTATAGTGATGACAGTTCATGCTTGATAGAGAAATCTAATTCAGATTTCTCCCAACGAGGTGCAACAAGTTATCTTACTCATCACCAGTTACCAAGTACTCAACAAATGAGGCCAATGACTCATCAAATGCATGAAAATCTGTCCCACCACTATTTCAGAATGCCTGAATATGCCTTACATCAATTTCATCACCACTACCAAACTCCCCACCTATGATAATACACCTTTTATACAATAATATTTTTATAATTTTACTATCATTGTGTCCACTAATGTTTTGTAAATCTTTTATTTCTTGTGCTGTCGCAATCAGCTAGAAATTTTATCTTGTGAAGAAAGAGAATGTTTTCAGTGAATAGACATTTTTCTTAGAATGATAGGCACCAAACGTTTGCTAGTCATTTACCAAGTTTATTTGTAATAAATTTTTATCAATATTCTAAGATTGAGTTTTTACTCCTTACATCAGAGAGGTGTGTCTGTGTGTACATGAAAGCTTCAAATCACCCAACTCGACGAATATAAATCTGAATGATAAAAACTACAAAGTATTCGATCAGTGGCCACTATATATCATGCCCTTGACATCTACAACTTGCTTATGAAAAATAAAGAATTCACTGAATTGTCATATTTAAAAATGAGTGGAAACAACTTATTTCTCCAAAATCTGTGTTTTTCGAAAGGTAGTTCTCCAAAATGAGGATTTCTATATTTTACCATCACCCGACATGAATCCTAAGTTAACCCTTTCAATGCTGAGTTATTTTTGTGTGGGTGTTTCGGTAGGTGGAATTACCAAAACCATTACGATACGGCTCACGCTGTGAGTCATCCCTGCCTGTAAAGCATAAGTCCACGACTTGTGTATGAGTCATCCGTACCTAACGGGTTGAGTATGATGAAATCACTATGTACAATTCCCCTTAGGTTCTTTATTTCACTTATCAATTATCGATGACCACCAATGTCCATTGCTGAAGGTAAAAAAAAGATGTTGCAGTTTTCCACAAGAGATCAGTTTATTTCATGACTAGTTCGGACAAAATGTCATTATCAAGTGATGATTTCATACATCATATATAGTGAGAAAGTAGAGGGAGGAAGGTAGGTGCAGTCGGGTGTATGCAAGGAAACCCTGGAGGGGACTTCGTTAGGAATTAGGGGATATGGATGGGAAGGAGAGACAGAAGGGACTACATATATTTACTTCTTGTGGAAAACTGCAAAACCTGTTTTTTTACTTTCATCATGGAACATTTCCACCACTTTAGCCCTGAATTGCTACCTACTTGATGTCTATTGCTTCATTTTCAAGTTAACATTGATATTCAGGGAAACATTGATTGTACAAAGTGATTTCTCTTCGACTTGCTAAATGTTGCAAAATTCCACACAGCATCACCTGCCACCATCAATTTAATCAATCCAAAGATTGGTCTGCGCCAGATCTCCACTCCATTATACTTTCAAGTCTTTCACTTTTCCTTTCGTGAGGTGGCTAGCTGAAACATGATTGGAGAGGAGATCTGCAAAAAACCAATTACTCTTACCATCAAAGTATTTTATCACATGGACCATGCTTTCTGTACCTTGCTATATAATTACTGCTACTTTCATAATACCTGAAAGCATGGTTTAACTTTTCATGGGCATAAAGACAAAGTGAAAGTTCAGATTAGGTAAAGGATATCAGAGTCAGCCAGCTGAAAAGAAAGTTAAAAGGCTGTTTTACACGGGGCACGAAATTGCACAACTTCAAACTGCATGTTTTTCTCAATCGGGCGTGCAATCATTTTCGAATTAGAGCAGGGGCTATTTTGCCATCTCACGTTCATGCATTCTTGCAATTCAAAGCTTTCCACTATGCAATCTGAAATGCACGTTCGTACATACATCAGATTGTGCAATTACGTGCCCTGCGTAAAACAGGCTTAAGACAGATCAGCACAGCCATGATGACACTAGTAATGTAAAAATGATTGACAGGAAATATACCCCATCACTCAGGTCTGCCATGCCTTAAATTGTAAAGATTGATTTAAAGTGCATTTATGAGCGAGAACTCAATCCAAGAATGCCATCTCCCCATAATTAGAGAGAGACGTTAGATTCCAATACATCTTCCATAGTCTGAGTTGGTCTCAATTTTTAGAACAAGGTGCTGATGAGAAAATCACTCGCACAGACTTACAGCTATTAGCAGAAAAATCTGAGATCCTTTCCTATTTTAATCATTCTATTCTCACTGAATACAATTATTTAAGATTGTAGAGTTGTATGTATTACCCGACAGCTCCTTGAAGAGGAGGAAAAGCTTCTCACAAATTTCTCATTTTTTTTTTAGATTTGCAAAATTCATCTGTTAGTTTGGAGTTTCATTGGATCATGTAGGTTTCAACTCATGAACACCGGACTCACCGGAGCAATCATTATTGCCACAGCTAATTGTAAGATATTAGCAACCAAGTACTTGAAAAGTTACAAAGTTTAATGCAAGAGAGGATAGGTCATAGTGAAATCACATAGTGGTTTGTTTAGTACATGGTTAATTAATTTCACATGAGTAATAGGTTTTTAACACTATTGATCGGCATAAATTCAATAAGTATTAGAAAATATGGAATGAAAGTTTAAATAGTATTCATTACTTCTCAAATAAAAAGCACTAAAAAGATCACTTGTTACAAAAGCAAGATGCTCAATTAACTAGATACTTAACTGCTTCTTTGGCAATAAATGTTATAGAGGGAATCAACAGTGAATTTAAAGCACAAAAATAAAACTACTACACAGTTTATCAAGAAAAAACTACCTTTATTACAGGTGAGTGATCCATAACCAGCTTTCAAAAACCTCTAAATATCATTTGTCACATTCACCACTTTGCAGATTTTTTATGTTATAGCTAATATTCTGCAACCTCAATTTTATGACACAAAACAATATCTAGCTTCCAAAACAGCATTAATGAATGATAGCAGCACAGTATGGTCAACATTGCACAACAAAAACCTTTTAAAGTAAAAAATAATCACACTATTAGTATTGTCATATGTTGGATTACTGTCACCACATGATATTACATGGCCATGAATGAAAATTAGTGCTAACAGGTTATATTAATAAGAGATAGAGACTAAATAGGTTAGCAGAAGAATTATCTATGAATGTTTGAGAACATGTAAAATACTAGCACAAAACTACATACCAAATGTAATACTGGAGTAAATGAGTCGCTTCAAAGTTGTCTTATGTCAATGCTCAACTACACTCTGCAACTACTTATTTTTAGCATAGAAATTTAATAAAATAGAAAAATTCACAGTCAAGCATCAATCATACACTGGACATTGCAAACTTTAGTTATTTTATAGCCACAGCTTCTTAAGCTTATCCAAGAATTAAAAGGGTGTACCTGGAGTGCCAGCTCAGGGTAAACATTTTCCCAGTAAAAATCCTTAGTTTGCACCCTTAAAAAGCTTCTGCTACGTAATTTGTATCCTTCACATCTTTCACACTTTTGCCACAAGTCAGTCCTGAGAGTAGATAGTCAAAGATGGAAAACGGTGTGAAAATAAATATATCACAGAATCATAATACTGAATCACATTATTTTTTTACAACTTGCCAGCCCTCTTTTCAGTATGTACACAAATAATTACAGAAAAATTCTTTACAGTCACAATATTAACACTTAAATCACATACTATTTGAATATTACATTGTATATTGAATGGTTACCTTACTAAAGGCATTAGAGCACCTGCCATTGTTCCTTAAAAGGCTAATTATTTTGAATAAAGGAGGATATGATGAAATACTACAATGCTTTAGCAAGCAGGACTATGAAGTTGGAAATATTAACAACTGAAAGAGATAAAGTCTCAATAGTATGGACATCTATTTTAATTTTCATTGATGATAGATAACTTTTCTGAATGCATCTGTGATACATTCGTCAACCTAGTTTTCATCATAGGTAACAAAGAAAAATACATTCTTATATTCTGACTTGATGAAGGCAGTGTTGGCAGTTTGATATGATAGTTGGGAGTGAATTTTCAACAATAGGGCACCTGCACTAGGGAAAGAATAAATAAAGGCAAATTTGCTAGCACATAATGCTTACGTTTCACGATATTTACCGGACATGTAGCAAAAAAGAATTATTACCCCATGGTACATAGCCTATTCACATTTAATGACACAGCACTCTCAAAGCCTTAAAAGAAATACTTGATGTTCTGAAATTTGCATATAATTCTAAATTTTGCAAAAATTAAGGAAAATACTGGGATTATTCGAATCAATATATGGAAGGACATTAGATAAGAAATTTACAATGTTATCTCACACTAATTAGGCCACATCTCATGTACACCCAAAGCCCACGACAGAACGATTTTAATCCAAAAAATAGAAAGGATAGCCACACACTTCATTAAAAGATGTTACAACACTTAATGGAAGGACTTGGTTGAGGGTAACTAGAAACTCAAGAGGCTGTACACTAAGCTAAGAGTACTTCAAAAATTCCGACCATGTTAATTTTAAGATGACATTGAGGTTATTATTTGAACCCCACACTACATCTGACCTACAACTGATAGAAACGTCAAAATAATATAGACCTACTTTTGACCAGATAGGTTTAAAAATTCCTCCTTCCTATGTACCTTTCACAATGACAACAAAAACAGAGAAATATAATGTATCAACACGCATTCTACTCTTTGTCCCTTCCTTCTTCCAATCCTTGACCCAATTACCTCCTTCCTTATTGGCTTGTGTCCTAACACCCCCTGCCACACGCCCTTGCAGCAGCTCGCAGAGTAGAAAGTAGACAGATTTAATGAGCATCATTAAATAATTGCAGAGAAATTAGTAATACCCAGCAAACAACTGTACCACTCATTAATAAATAACAACTTCAATGAATATAACTACAATCAACTGGATAGATAACAATCTCATAACTTAACGAGTGCCCCCACAATGGCAAGATGCCTAAGCCCCTAAATAACCACAACACTTGGTAGACTACCAATATTTGATATTCAGAGTTATTAAAAATTGAGTGATTATTAGGCTCAGGAAAAGCTATGAAAGAGATGTTACCTAGTAGGCTGATGACTAAAATGATTTTAGTCATCAACCAGTAATATCATATGTATGATCACTATTACATAAAGAGTGTCCAATAAGTATGACTTGTAATAACCATCTACTTCTACATCCTGACACAAATGCAAACGTTTCCCACCAAATGCACACTCATATTCTACTTCATCGCTAGGCCCACAAATAGATGTTTATATCTTTAAAAAATTCAAAGCATAGAATTTTTTACCTTAATTACACCTATACATATTATGTATCTCCAATTTACAGGAAAAGTCAACCATGATAGAAATGAGCAGGCTATTCCCAACCTACAAATGATTCAAATTTTTTATTCCAAAGAAAAGTCTGGCAGTGGTAAACCTTCAAGTGAACAAACATCCATTTAACACCTGTGTACAAAAACATTAAAAGCTGGACTACCCCAGTTATACAATAAGTTATTTAGTATTTTAAGAACTCTGTGCATATAAGCACCATGGTCCAAACAATCATTAACCATGTATCACAAACAGTTGAGACAACCTTGAGGAATTGTTGTGCCCAACTGTAGGATGACCATTACGAATGTTCACTTGGCCAACCGTTATCCAAAAGTTATGGCCCAACTATACCCCAATAATTCAACCAACCTTTCTCTAACCATCTCTGGCCCAACCTTCTCGACACTAGCCTAAGATTTCAAAAATAACCAAATATGGAACCATTCCACAATATTGGCCCATTTTAAAAAATAACTATACAACTCCCAAAACATGGTTGCCCAAAATTGGTATAAGTCAAAAATTAACCAGACCTTTCACCAACCATTCCCAAACAATGGCCCATTGGTGACAGCTGAATTAGTAATAGGAAGTGATTATCAATCTACATTCCTGAAATGCAATGCAAAATAAAAAACGGAACAAAAACAAATCCCACACAACTGCATGATGCACAAAAAATAGAAGATCACACAAAGACAACAGAAGGTAACTGACAGCACAAACTGAGTAGACACAAGCTAATTATTCAAGCTTTCACTTCTGTTCATTAATTAGGACATCTACAGCAGTTGGAAGAAATATAAAAAGAAAGGATCCATCACAATTAGTCTTGTTTTCTGATTGATTGATTCCGCTAATAAAATAATGGATAATACATCAAAACATAATGTATGCGAAGACCAATTTAAAAACAAATGCATACCTAACTAAATAACACTACGATGATTTTTTTATCTTATAGTAACAAACACGCCAGATTACTTTGAAAATATGTACTCATGCGTGAGATAGGTAAATAATGGTGTGAATCAAAAACAAATGTTGGATAAAAGTGTAAAACGTTAGTACAGCTTTAGCAAACTTTATCGACTGAAGCTTCATTTGGTGGAATTTCTATTATTTAAAATTTTTACTTATGCCAGCATCATGTACATTTTACATACAGCACAAGTACACTTTCTACAACTTGTAATGTCAATAAACTGAAGAACTTTTCTGTTGAAAGATTTTATGCTTTCCGGGCGAATAACTGATGTTCATTCATCTTGGGCTTACGACTGGGTTAGGCTCTCCATCCTGTCGATGCTTTCATGGAAGACTTTTCCATTGTCTTCAAGGATGTAAATACATACTACTAATCTTCAGCCCTGAAGATGATGAAAAAATGTCTTCCATCAAAACGTCAGCAGAGATGGAGAGCCAAACCCGGTCGCAAGCCCAAGAACAGCTCACGTCTACTTTTCTGTTCCTCAGGTGCTTTGTCTCGTTAAATTTTTACTGCATTTAAAAATAAACTAATTTTCTTCACTACCCAAGTTAAAGTTACGCAGCATCAAAACTGCTGATAGCAAAATTACATTTATGTATATTTTCAGTGCCATAGACATGAAGTTAGGATGTTGAAAAATCCATGAAAAGCATTAATAAAATGTAATTATCTTAATCTCTAAGTTCCTTCAATACTTATTGCACTAGTAGCTTCATTCATTGCACTATCAGTGTCATAAAAAAGGAAAAGTCTGAGCAAACACACTTCGCATCAGACTACGTCCAATCTAAAGCGGTTAATAAATAAATATATTTCTGAAACCATCCAATGAAACTAGTGCCAATACTCATGATTGCTGTTTAAAAAAATATTCATACAAAATAGATAACACTTAGAATATCACATAGGCCATGAACATTTTCTTGTATTTCATAAATCTCTCAGTAAAATTCAATGATATAACCATCAACATTAACCTTCAGGTTGATTGTTGTGCATATACATACACCCATATTATAACAATCAAATCCAGTATATTCAATGGATTGTATACAGAGTAAATTACACCAACATAATAACAAGGGGTAATTTCAACAACCTAGACAATTATAAGACTAGATTCGAAGCTGCTGACTTTTTCCTACACCCATTCAGTAAGTGTTCCCAAACCATGAATACCTTTCAGACATTTATACAAGAACACACTAAGTTTTCATATCAATCATGGAGGATGCGTGCCCTGAATTCAGGGTCACCATCCTTACTTTGGTCGTATTTGTAAATGAACTTTATCACTGAACACAACAGTAATAGTATGCACAGAAAGGACAGTGCACTATGTCAATAACCTGACTCAACTGCATTCAGAGACACACTCTAAAATTGCTAAGCATATGCAGTCCACTGCGGCCACCAAGCAGATTGCTAACATTAGTAAATTCAAGGTGCCACATTGAATATCACATACATTACATGGGAAGAGTAAGGCTTTCTCAGCAAGCACATATTATTTTCTAACTGACCGAAGAGCAGTTCACCATATCAATCATTGGTTCAAGAACCATATGGATTAGTTAGAGTACTTTGACATTTTACAAACTCAATTTTTTTCATAAAAACTCAGATCAGCTCTCTCATTTCCAACGCACAAATAAATGCATTTTCAATGTATCAAATATATATATAAGCCCAGACAGACCCAGCAGTGAAAAAAAATCCACCAGAATCCAGAGGGTTGTATTATGACCGATTTCAAGGGACATAAAACTCATGACCTTGATAATGACTGTGTAATAGTCGAAAGCCTGGGTCGGAAGAAATTAAACTTTTTGTGGAATATTACAAAGTGAAATAATTTCTAAATTATCGCATAAATTTGAGAGTAACTGCCAATAATGACAGTATCAGTCAAAACCATAGTAGGGAATAAAACAGTACGGACGAAATTAAGTTTTGAATTTATTGAGCTACATTCGAGGAGTTTCCCACGGTTTATTGAATTTCAAGGATGAGCGGCCCACAAGGATGAATGGCTGGTAGTAAATATTTATCCAGAATAGTATAAAGCATTGGTAATTATTTATTCCCCGGTGAATCTATCATGGAGCACAATAAAAAGCCAGCTAAAACTCACCATTACAAATGTGCGATCAAGACCAAACAGTAGGTACTCAGATTTCAAAGATGAATCTTAAAAGTGGGTTCTGACCTCTTTGGTCACATGAGATGGCATGGAAGCACATCCCTCACTGGCCGGTGGATCAACATTTATCATACTACACATTATAACAGATTAAAGATACATTCCCTGAATAAAAGCTTTTGTGGAGCTATTCAAATCCGGGAAGACCCTGATAAATGGAATTTTTTAATCTACAATTAAAAAGCTATTGTAAAGGAACGGCAGAATAGCAAGTTGAATTGTGGGTTGAAAAGAAAGAAGCACGAATGACCACTGTCAAGGGAGTACATAATAGGGCAAAAGAATGTTTAACCATGTGTCTGTGTGCAAGTGGTGATGAAATAAAGGAAGCACCACTGGTGATATTGAGTTCTATGTTAGAGGCACACCAATATTGAAAGAAATTAATTTTGCTCTGGATTAATCATAATCAAATACATTTCTCATTTTTAATAAACAATACGGGAACATTTATGAGTGACATTTATAGCCACAATTAATCAAAGACTGAGATACTCATGATTTCTGAAGCAATCCGCAACTAATTGGAAGCTTACTACTCAAATTCGCCCATCTAGGATCATGTCCTGTCCAAGACCAAAACATCAGTGGAATGGGCAGTGGCTGTGCTTAATAGAAGTTTCATTGCATGCTTCAAATTGCTTCCTCTTCCCATCAAAAATTTCAAAATGATAGATTATTTAGTCACTGACCATGACAGAAAAATTGAAGGGGACACACACACATATTTCACAGATAACTTCTAGTCACAATGCAAGGAAACATTTTTGGTTTAGGCCATGAATATCACCACTGATTTTTAACTTCAATACATGACGTAATTAATGAGAACAAAAAGTACATGTGCCAGTGGTAGCATTAAAAGTTCTAATTACAGGATTATCCCAATAACCAGTAGAATACAAAATACTAATGTTCTAAGGATGTTCCAAAAATTTTAAATGATGATTACTTAAGTGACAAAAGAAGACCATGTGAACATACTGCTTTTTGTTTCTATTGAGAAAAATGTTATCTATAAAAAATGAAACTGTTTCTAATCGCAGGAAAATTTGAAAGTAGCCAAGTTGGATGTGTTCTCCTAAGTGAAAAACTTCAACGATCAAAAGGTGATAGAATATTATCAGGAAGACATGGTTTTCCATAGCGTGAAACTCAAGGATGTGCAAGCCAAAGTTCAGTATAAAATACAATTAGATGGCATCTCCCACTTGATAAAGCTACAGACACAGATTTTCTCACGCTAGGTGCTGATTCATGAAGCAGTCGCTTATAAAGAAGTATTTTAGCAAGAAAAACAAAGCTTAAGACTCATTTAGCTGAAGCTTCCTCACTATAGTAAAAGACTGGGCGTATCTTGCAATTTAGTAAACGTATATTACCACAGAGAATTACGTCAACATCTTACAACTTTGAAATCTAGATAGAACTCAGGAGGACTGAACGCAAAGTCCATGCACAAACATGCCAGGCATGAATGTTTAAACAAATCATCAGTAAGTTCAGAGTAAAATTCAACATTAACACAAGCACATAAGTGGTGTTAAACAAAGGCAGATTATTCCCTAAAAATAGTACCATGAAAAACTGGTTCAAAGAGTTGATATCTACATAATGCATGTGTTACAAAAGATAGTGGGACTTACTTAAAATGAAATGCATTTATATAAAATTCCACAAGCAAATACAGATGCAAAGAAAGTGTAGAATTAACGGCAAAGCTTTTGTTTCTGAAAAAGCTGAATAAGCAATGTGGTGGAATTTGATGATATAAAAAAAACAAGAACAATTAGAGAAGTACGTCATTTTTCCAAAATTGTAGACTTGTTAAAAATATCTTCAAACGGACATAAGAGGGGCATAATTACAAAAACATAAAAGCAGGAAGAAAATAAAAAATATGTAATTGTATCGCAGGTATTGAAAAGTAGCCAATTTCCAAACTATTAATCACAAACACAAGTAACGGAGTACCAATGCACATGAGTATATTTTTTTCAATCTACAATGCATCTCATTTTAAGAAGATTATAATGAGAACTAGATTTAACATTTACTGCATCAAGTACAGCAAGAACAGATCAGCCAAATTATTATTGTAGCCCATTAAAATACATATGTTAATCCTACCTGTGGGTTGGGCAAAATATGGCTTTACATCATTTTTTATGTATTAAAATACACAATAAAATGAATGGCACAGAAATTCAACTTGGCCCCAAGATTTTTGACGGTGTCATACACACTTGGACCTAATTTAGGTACACATGTATGTATAAACATTTGTACAGTTAACAGAACTTAACGAATACCTCAAGGCAGAAATACATATGTACTCACATGTCTTATGGTACCAAAAAGGCATTTTCCCAAGCATTAAAACTGCTCTGTTGATAGAGCAAAGTAAACAACTTTGAAGTAAGCTCGCTTTTGAAGTTAAATAATTCTCTCAAATGAGGTCATACAGTAACTTGAACATTTTGAACAGAATTGCTTCGCTCCACTTTGGATGGCACTAAATAAAATGCTGGTGCGCACTTTGCCCCACAGGGACACATACATCCTGGAAAGAAACAACAACATTAGTGACAATAGCCACAATCCACCTTTGTATGATATACCTATTATTACAAAATACTTCAATCCTAGTCCTAGTCCTAGTTAGGTGATATGTATAGACCCATACTCTCTTTTAACTCCAATATTTCCCATTTATCTGATTTTCAGGGATAAATTCTCAGCATAATTTCTTACAATTTTGTTTAAAATCCCACAGCCAGATTTAATAATCATTTCTACTCTTTGCTAAGAAGTAGCATGTTATGTGACTGGATGCAAGCATAAGCAATGCCTGCTTTTTATTCCTATTTGGTTACAGCCCAACAGCCCAGACTTTTAGTGTTTGCAATTCTATCAGATAAAGTGCAAGCTTGTAATACATATATGTAGTTACATTTTCTCTAGTAATATACACAGTGTTTAACACACATTCTATGTTCTAATCCACCTACCACTTAACCCCACCCTCAGCACCTGGATTTTGGGCACATACTTGCCGAATATTGTATTTATTTCCAGATGATGACATAAGTAAAAACCTACGTCATGATCAATAAATTTCATCTTAAGTAGAATTCACCAAGTGACTATTTTGCATTCCTTGACTGATAAACCCCACTAAGTGAAGCCCAACGCAGATCACTTCACCAGTAAGAAACATACCTGATTCCCAATTAAAGGAGCCCAGCTTAGAGTTACATTTTGGGCAGTAAAGCTTCCCACAGGATGTTTGCTGACCAACTTGTAATTGCATCCATTGCATAGGTTCCACAAAAAATGTCTCCACACAAAGAGGTGGAAGTTCCTCGGCAGCAATTTCATCAGATGTCTTAGCTTCATCAGAAGTCACATTTTTCTGAAGAGCATCCACACATCCCACAGCTGTTGTGGAACTTGTCAATAAGGTAACTGCATTATTAGACACAGAGCAGCCAACTGCACTCATGTCTTCCACTGTGGCAGAGGAAACTTCTTGCTTGATTATGCTTCGGCTCGTAATAGTGTTGCATCTACTCAACAGATTCTTTCCTTTTTGCCAAGATAGAGTTATGCCCTTGAAATGGGGTATAAGGTCGGATGCTGAAGCCACTATCCGCCTGGAAATGCATTAGGTTTCCATTAAAATCAAGTTACACTACATGTATGTATTCATCTACATCTACCAAGTACCGTGCAAGCCACCACTAGGGTGTGTGGCACGGGGTGATTCCACACCAGGCATGCAGCACTTGCCCTAGCACAAATCGGAACCTCGCACGCTCCCCCAGCCGCTAGGGGCAGACCAAAAAGCAGTCAGGAGAACAGTGCGCAGTCCGACCAGAAACTGGGAGAGTGATACGTAAACGAACATGCAAACATGCAGTAAAGCATCATTATCCAAATGAAAATGCCCTTGATCAATTCAAAATGTTTATTCATCTATAGACAAAAAATCTCCAACAATAATCTAACTGCTTAGCATAAAATGTATAAGCCATTGACTCAATTTAAAAAGATATTGAAAGTATTTAAAAAATTACAATATGCAAAGATTCTGCTGTCTGCAATTATAAATTTCTTCTCACTAATACAACAATACAAACATTTGAAACCAATTTTATTGAATGAAAGATTAATAGAGAAGAGAATTGTACCACCACATCCAAGCTATAACTTCAGAAAAGTTAGCTAGCAAATTTACACAGTTTCTTAACAGTGAATTTCCTACTTTTTGGTTCCTTTGTTTTTGGATTTTTGTTATACAGCATTTTCACTGTAAATCTCAAAAAACTGAATCAGTACAGTGTTCATCTTCGACATACTAAACACGCAAGTAAATATAATGTCTCACTCCTCAATTGAGCAAGTTACTTTTGATTTAAAGCAGTCCTTCAAGCAGTGATGTAGCAAAGGGGCCCCCCAAATTTTGAATTAATTTTCTTAAATGGCACAAAAGGAAAAAGTTATCCATGTTTTAAACAAAGAATGTTGAATTAATTTATTCTTCAGTTCGAACAACGTTTGCAGTAGATATGTTAGTCATTTAAAAAAATAAATGCTTGAATTTTTTATTTTGTATGCACAGCTACATTTCAGCTAAAATTCCATAGATGCAATTGTACTCTTAATTGACTAAACAAATCCTAGCTATGTGAAAGCCTTATGGTGTTTTTTTTCATAATTTTTTCTATGCTTACTGTGCAAGTCATGATTTTGGTTATCATATGTCTGTAAAAATAAAATAAAAAGAATAAACTTTAAATAAAGGTTACATGTAAGTACTTTGACTAATCTCCTGACCCAAGTCTATCATGCTTCTAGAACGACAAAGACAATTTCACAGATGAATGCAGGTGTTATTGGTATCAGTATCTTACCTGCACTTTTTACATCTATAAACAATAGGCTCAGGCTGCACAGTAATTTTAGCAGGATCAGGTTTAACAACATCAGAGCAGCTCTGTGGAAGAATTTTAGCTGCAACATAGAAAGACAACAACATTACAGGATTGCATTCACAGTAAAATTATAAATTTCTATTAGAATCACCATGCATCCCACAGACAGATTTCTCATGAATGACTTTAAAGCCATAAACTTAGCCCTAATTAAAACAAATAAACATCTATTAAATTAGGGAGACTAATTGGGTTCAAATTCTGAATCAATAAAATGTGTCCATCACGATAATATTCTCCTCCAACAATAAGATGCATGAGCAGTCACGTGTCATTTAAGGTCACCTGAAATGCCATTAAAACCACCAATGGTACACCACAGTTGTTTATCATGATTTTTCAATGCAAAACCGTATAGGTCTAGCCAAAGCTTAATATATACACCTTTTAATGTGTATGAAAAACTAATTCAACATTCACTTCAAATAAAATGAGAGTGCATACATAAATGCTGATTACTGCTTTTATCCCTCTCCTACCCTCATTTTTCTTGCCTCTTAGTATGCTTGTGATTGCAGCTTCATAACTTGTATATGTTGGATAATTCTCATCAATGTCTCCTATTCAGTGTATCAGCTACCAGCCCATTGCTAGCTAGATATTACCGGACTAGCCTCTACTTTTTTGTTGTTGTTATGATAATTCGTTATTTCCGAGATTTACTCTTAAAGTTATTCATTTTTTAGATTCTGATTTGGGACTCTTAAAATAATTGACATAAGGTCTCCTAAGGTGAGTGGTTCATTAATATTTTGCCTGACTGAGGTAGCCGGTGTCCAACAGGTCATAAGATTTTGGGCGACAGTACTAAGATAATGAGTAATACGTAAAAAGTGCATCTGAAATTCATTGGAAAAATATTCCAATTAAAAAACTCAAAGGAAAAAGAGGACGGCCTCAGCAATTTGGCACCCCTGCAATAATAACAACAGCCACTTATGATGCCAGGCCAACACATATATATGTAGTATGGGTAGAGATAAGTTTTTTTAGCATTAATTTTTTGTATTTTTTGGAATTAGTTATTTGAAATTTAGCATTTTGTAGCATAAATTTGCTATTTATTTGCAAAATATTAGATATTTTGCAAATAAATATGAAAATGTGGAAAAATGAATTTTTGGGATTGAAATAGTCACAAACGGAGGATTCCGGTCAAAATTATGGTACGCTGCTAAGAATGGAGTACATATTAGCGAGTTTTTCATGCAGTTTATCAATGGATGTGTTGATAAAAAGTGATATCTGAAGAGTAAACGAATAATATATATCCAAGCCTTTAGGCCTAGATCATTCTTTATTTAAAGAGCATGAATCTTGCAGTTACTACCAATAGACAAAAGATGTTCATAATTATATTTTTATTCCTAGTTTTGCTTGGGAGCGTGGTGGCCTAGTTGTGGGTAGAGCGTTTGGCTACTGATCGAAGGGTCCCAGGTTCAAATCTGAGTGAAGCCTTTGAACGCCCCCGAACAAAAATCCTCGGAGTGCGAGGTGGCCCAGGGAAAAGAACTGGCCCCCCTACCCTGAATGTGTGAAATTCACACGCCTGTGGCTTAGTCCGGGGTGAGCTCTACCCTCATCTATCCAAACCAACCTTCGGGTTGAATCACTGAGTGAGTGAGTGAGTTTTGTTTGCAATATTGAAAATACAATTTTTGTCAATAAAAATTAGCACCTATTTCGCTAAATAGCAATTATTCGCTCTAAAAGACTAACTTAGCATTAATTAGCAAACTATAAAACCACTTAAAATGCACCAAAATACCACAAAACATAAATAAAAATCATATACACATGTTTTTGAGAGAATTTAATTTTTTTCGCATTTTTCATTAATGCAAAAATAACGTATCTCTACACTCCAATTATGCTGAATTCCTGCACCAGGCTCCTTTTACTTAGATCAAAAAAAGATTCATAATATTTACTTTGCCAATGACTGCTAATTATATAATATTTAAAAAATTTGCTACTAATGCCAGCTATCTTCTCTCCTTTCTAAACATATGCATGCAGAATGTGAGGATTACATAATGTGTGACATAGATTTAAGAAGTGAATGACATTCATATTAATAACAGATACTAATACGCATAACTTGGTTAGTCTAAAGGAAAGATGTTTACGATTTATCACTATGGAGTTCAAATTTTTGAATCTCCTTACTATCTGAAGACTTCCTGATTCATTCTACAAAAAGAGCTCTCACACTGGCACGAGAATAGGAGATGCATGGACGCACACGTATGTATGAGTGATTTCAAATTCACTGGACTGCCAACAATTACCCTCATGGCCTGAAACTATAAATACTTAAAAGATAAACAACTTCAATGAAATTCAAACTTCCAGCCAAGCTTGGAAACAAGGGAGATCCAATAAAATATGGTGCAGTATCTTTTATGACAGTCGTTAACTATATTCCATAATTACACAAAGATTAAAGTTGCAAAATACTTTATCGAGAACACATGCCAGTCTGTGACTTCTAATTCAGTATCATCTCTAGTTTACGCACCACTCTTGCTACACTTGGTTACCTAGTATGTTTCTTCCACCATCTTTCTTCAACATGTAAGAGTTTTTAGCTTCACTTATTCTGCAGAACTCTACACTCCCCAAGAATTTATGCAAGCAGGCTTAAGGTACGGTTGAGTATGATGCATGTGAAGTTGACATTTGTCGAGAATGTTGTGATTCCCTCCAAATGACAGAAAAGCATGTATGAAGGCAAACTACAGAGATGGATCTCAACTCCATCCAAAAGCCTCTTCAAAAGGCAGGGGATCAACACTGTCATAGTGCAATGAAAGGTAATTTCAACTGAGTTAAGCCCTTAAGATCTTAGGAGGAGTCAGCGATCACAAACAATGAATACCAATGATGCTCTACTTTCTAGTTATTGTGGGAGGAGTGATCCTGCAATGGAATCTAGCTAGTAGTGACTTTTGAATGCTCCTCATTCTGGATTAGGGTGGTTCTACCTTCCACAATCATTGCAGGACTAATCATCCAGAACTCACTGAAATAGTATAGCCACGAGACACATTGCACACATTTACTCTGCTAGTTATTACCCCTTCCACAACACCTTGGCTCAGCTGTGATGAATTTCCTGGCCCAGTCAAGGGCACCTACATACCAGCATCTGAAAGACACAATCACACAACACCAAAATTTTGACTACCTATGAATCAAGTTGCTGAATGATTCTTCTCTCCAAAGGTATTGGTAAACTTCAGAAGGTAACAGTTGCAAACAAATAAGGTACACACATGAGGATTGGAGACATACACTGTAGAATCAAACTTAACATACATGAGATAATTTAACTGCAATGGGATCATAACTGGATATCTTATAACATTTTGAATAATTACAAAGGATTCAAGAATTTCTGGAAAGATAAAAAAAATCAAGTTGTGTAATCTAAAACATAACTTTTTTCAACTCTAATTCCAAGTGATTTCTGCCTTGCCTGCAATGTTGTTCATAATTCTTCATCCCAGGTTATCTTACATCTGTCATTACTTTTTTACAAAGCCCACACAAATATATATTTTCTCCATGGTAAATAACACTATCAATCTCACAAGTGTTCAATAGGAGTGTATATTTTCAGGAACACTGAATCAGAAGTGACTCCATTAAAATTTGTGTCAAACTAAAATGGAGTCATAAGATTCATTGATTATAAAATTGGAGTATAAAAGCATAAATCTGACTTATGCACATATGCCCAAGCTTTGTTTACAGTAGAGCAGGGGAGAATGAAAGTCTATGAGGTACCAAAGCCATCCACTGGCTGATATGGCACAACCATTTTACTATCGTATCCACCACAGCCAAATGCAGCCAGGAGAGCAAACACGTAAACAAAGAGGGAAATATAATTTGTCATAAGTTTCAGGATTGTTCTCTTTAAGATGGCAAACCATGGCCATATCCACCTTGAACAATGACTACCCTAATGAGTCTCTTTTTTCAACTTTGTCCCTCGTCCAAATGAGTCCTTTTCTCTCTAGGAGCAGACAGTGCCTCTGGTCAGGTGGGTGATCAGTTCAGGGCATAATATTTATGTGATACCAATTGGGAAATGTCCATGAAGAGTTTAAAACATACTCCAAATTAAAATTTGAATTTTAAAAACAGGATTCCATCTGTGACAATTTACACAAAATACATTTGTTCAAGATTTCATTGAGATGATTTTCCTTTACCCTACATTGTTACATACTTATTAAGATACATATGCAACAACTAAGCCTATTTACGAGAAACCTTCCCACTTACAATTAGGTAGATATATTGTACTTGACTCAGAATGCAATCCAAAGGTCTCACCTTTTTGGTATTTGTCAGCAGATATTTGAAGACGAAAGAGCCTATAGCCAAGGTAATCACGATCTATACACCATCCCATATCATCATAAAGACAAAGCTGAGCTACAAAACCACGGTTAGGACCAACAAAACGTCGACAGCTCTTGACCCTGAAGAGAGGGAAATGAAATATTAACAGAAGAAGCACAATCAGGGCAAAATGCCACATATCTGCAATAATATGTGTCCAAGTAGAACTTCAATGAATTTCTTGTAATGCAGCAGCTCCAATCTAATAATGACTTCAAATTACATGGCTAGATAAGCAGGGGATGACAATTTCATGAAAACATCCACAAACCCAATGGAAGCAATAAGGCTCATAACTGCAGTATGGTGAAATAAAATAGACATTTAGAAAGGAGTATTGACAGTAATTTTTGACTCCCTTCAAAATGGTATTTTTTTACTAAAAGAAATAACATAGTTTGACAAATAAATATTATAACAACCTTTCAATAGCTTCATCGTATGATATCCTATGCTTCTTCATTAAAAATGCAGTGACTATCGTTGCACTCCGGGACACACCAAAATAACTGTAAAAGAGGTGAAAAATGAAAGATAAGGAGTAGGCATTTAATTTACTCACGGAATAACAAATACAAGCATAGTGAAATAAAATTTAAAAAGTGAAAGGCATATCACAAGCAATAAACATCTATATTTAAAAAGACATAGCTAAAATATATGTTTAAAGGCATGAATTCTTCCAGAATATCATGGTGAAGTTACAGCCAACACTTATCAGCAGCTGAGACATCTTGTTATATTATTAAATAAGTTGATCCAATTTTTAGAATACAATGACATAGAAATTTTCTAAGATAATAAAGATAATTAAAAATAACATGCAAAGACATTTTAACGTCTAGATCTATGATTGCACGAATGACTGAATTGCATGAGTGAATGATTTAAAATGTAATGGATCAAAAAGAGCGAGGGGACACAATATTACAAAACAAAAGAATCTCACCAATGAACAAGTACAACTCCCACTTCCATGCCATTGGCAATAAATTCATAGGCCCCTTCAAAATGACTTAGTAAATCTTCCTTGGGAAGGTCAGTTACTAAATGAAAAATAAACATGTTAAAACATGACATAGTGTTAAAGCCATTAAGTAGAAGCAGAAACATCCATGGAATACATACCTTGAATAAACTTTGTCACCACACCAGGTAACTCTGTTATTTTTCGTGGAAGAGGACATGAATCTACCGTTAAAATATGACTAATCTTATGACTAACTAATGCATCCACATCTGTTGCAGCAGTAAGGTTCCCTACAAAACAAACAAAATGGAGTAAGTGTGAACAATCAGTCTTTAGTTTTGTACATTTCATTAATAATATATTGTTCTATTTTTTAATTGAAAAACTGAACACAATGAGAATGAAGCCAAACCCTATAAGAGAAGTAGAAGTTTAAACGAGAACCCAGAAATAAAGATGATCAAATGTAAAGGAAGAACATGGTACAAGGGCCCTTGGGAAAAGATGGCACACGACTGACAGATGGAAAGTGCAGGGACAATAAGAGGAATACATGCACCAAGCAAAAACCAGTCTCATTTCCAAATGTAATACAGATCTACTAATGGACCAATAAATCTGCAAAAGTAACTTTTACATAACTCCAGCATGCCCACAAAAGGGAAAAAACAAATTAAAATCAGAGTTGTGAGGGCACATTGTGTTAGGTGACCTCATGTGGATTGTCCTATTATTTAAATCAACTACACATCAGTTTTATGAGCTTTCATACAAGTTTTCACCATAAATTCACAATGAGACCTCCATAGACAAAATATGATCTTTCCCATCCAACTCCACAACAATACGTAATCAGTGGAATAAAATCATCAATGCTAGGTAATTATACGTGTGAGCCCAAGGGTTAATCAGGGGACTAAGAGGTATTGAAACTTCAAGAGGGCATTCTTAGGAAAGACATCCATTTAGCAGCTTTTCTACTTTCACAAGTTTTCCTGAGAATCAACATGTGACACAAGCTCTAGAAGCATAAGTCAGCTCTTAAGATAAACTCTCAGTTATGTATCCACTAGATTTAGACAGTGGGCGATTTTTAGCACAGCCAACAGGATGGATTCTACGCATGATTCTCCCCAGTAGAAATAAAAGACTTCGCTATTCCACACAATGTAAATTAGTGTAAAAATGTATGAAGTGTGGAAAAGCAGCAAAGTATTTTATTTCCTACTCATCACTTAGGAGTACAAAGTAATACTGTCCACCACTACATACATAATGCTGCTTTTCTTAAAATGTACTCCATTTGAAATCTAGACACCATTCTTGCAAACAGTTTAATCTCTTGAAGAGTGATTTCACATGGTAGAAAATTGGAGCGTAAGCACCCTTGATGAATAAGTTGCAAAGTTATGATTATCGCCAATACGGGCATTTTTCAGAACATCAGCTAAATTCCTGATTAGGTACTCTCCTCAGTTCTCAGACAATTTTTCAGGTGATGATGTCAAATGGTGTCAACGTCCTCAATTTGTGACCTAAGTTTCTTAAGGTCTTGGTCCGTGCCTCTTAGGTCTCTAAATGTTACACTCTGGTTACCTTCAATAGAATGCAGCAATTTCCTATAGTGGCACTCCTCCTGATCCAATTCAGCACTTATCCATTTTAAAATATCACTGAACGTAATCACACAAAAGACTTTAGTATTAAGAAAAAATACAACATTTCTTCACTTGCAGACAGCAAAGGTAAAACTTTTTCATGATAGACACACCAAAGACTTCCGGTTTCATGAGCAAAGGCAAGGTTTCAACTAAAATTAATATCAAAACCTCTTTTCTAGGCTGCAACATTACTTAGGACAAATGAGTAAAATGGAAGACACTGAATCCATCATTGAAACAATGATGTTTTAGAAACAACTTCATCCTGGTTGTAGCAAAGTAAAGCTGTGTGTGGCAGGATGATTACGTCATCATCATCCTTGGCACTACACCCCATTTTGGGCTCTGGCCTCCAGAACGATCCGCCCCCATCCATTTTCCGCAACTTGCCTCCACCTCCTCACCCCAGTCTTCTTAAGTCGGTCTTTACGTCATACTCAGCCCATGATAGTTTTCTAAGATAGAGATGTTAACCCTATACTAATCCCCCAACCTGGAGGACCAGGTACTTTGATTTCGGAGTGTTCCTCTCCTAGACAGGCTGTCTTTGCCATGACTTAGAGCCCTGTCTACCTGCACAGTTCATCTGTCGTACCACTGCCCTTCAGCTCCACCAGATGATGAACGGCCATGGGACCTACTGACTCATACCATCCTCAGCCCCATGCCAGTACTGGTGGCTGCTGTTGTCCACCACCAAGGATGTTTATCGACTTCCCAGTCAATGGCAAAATGATTACAATTTAACTACATCATAGAACAATTCCATTCTCCATTCATTAGATTATGTTCCAACAAGATAATCTGACTCGGCGAGGAAAATGTTTGACGTCTCACTGGTTGAATGTCCTGAAATAACGCAATACTTCTAGCAAGGATTTTATTTAAAAAATTACGAATTGAATCCAACTTTTCTGTTGATAAATTCATGCGTTAATAACCTTCTCCTTCCTTATGAAACCTTTGACACAAAGGCAGAAAATGGAGAGTTTTGTGAACCAAAAGTTCCATTTGCCCCGAATATTATCTCAAGAAGGCTTTAAACCTCAACTTCACCTTCGTAGCGCCACTCCTACCAATAAAATAATCCAATCCAAGTTCACCATTAGTGTATCTTCAACTATTGGCACAATATTGTAGTGATTTTTTATATTATGTACTTCCAAAACATTTTTTTGGGCCATATTAACAGAACCTAAAGCATATTTTCAATATTTAAAAAATAGTTTTGTCTAAATAACAACAAAAAACAACTTCACAGTTTTTTCCCCAGAGTAAGCATATAAGAACCTTGAAATAACAAAAAATTATAAAGACTTAGAAAGTTGCACTCTTTAAGTTATTAACACTTTACTTGAACAACAAACAACGAAACAAAAATTACACTTAATGCAATGAGGTGAAGAAAAAAACTAGGAAGTTGCTGTCAGGCATCAAAAAGGATGGATTAAAAAAATGTTTTGGCAGTGGAATAAAAATTGGACAAATGCATTTAATGCCATGGAGAGTACTTTGGAGGGGATTGAAAGCTTTTGTAAAACAAAAATAAATAGGTAATTAATTTTATTTTAATTCTGGTTATTTTTGGGCACTCCCTCATGTGTTATCAATGTCTTATGTTAGTGTCACACTGTTTTTGCTACCATGGGTCCAATTATATCCATGTGAGAAAGTATTTGCTTTCAACTGCAAGAACAATTGTTTAGAGCAAGTTCCTGATAGATGAAACTGTAAAAATTTCACCATCCTGTTTCAATTTCCTGCTGGAGCAAAGAAAATCTGTTTGGATGAAATTCATCGCCACACTCTATTTCTTCAGGAAAAACCAAAACCAACTTTTAAGATAACAAATATCAGTAGACATTCATTTGTTGTATGTGTTTATCACAATTATTGCGTTTTGGTTTGGTAATATGTATCCTGAACATAAGGAGAAATGTGACGTTGAAGGAAAGGTCATGCACCATTAATGCCCATCTCACTCATTTTACTGACCTTAACACAAGAAATGAAGCATCATACCATAGAGTAAGTATACTTACCCTATGATCATACTCTGCAAGTAAACAACTCTCACCTCAGATGAAGCCACCCGTTTGATACAGTAAATGCCAGTTCCTCTGCCAAGTCTTTGGCTTTTTCCTTAAGTGTCTCACCACCTAATGGAGCCTTTACCTTCATAGATCGTGCTTGTGCTATCCAGCCGACAAGGGCTTTTTCCAGTTCTACATATTTTGAATCTTTGACACGACGCCTCTTCTGGTTGCCCTGAAGTGCAGCCGTCTTGATTATGGCTTCATTCTTGACGATCATCTGCAAGGTGGAAAGAGCGAGACCCAGCTCGTTGGCTGGGACGCTTCTTGGTGTGTGGGCCGAGTCCTGGGCTTTCTGCGGGATAGTTAACTTTGCTTGTAGAGTTAATGTGATCCTGCTTCTTGCGGGGGGGGCAGCACTCTCTTGATTGCACACATGCTTTTTCTGGGGCATAGCAACTCACTCCACTTCCACAAAATAATTGCTCAATGCGACTCTTGAGCGTGACTGACTGACCAGGGAGCTTTGAGGATGGGGCGCAAAATGTGAGCCTTTCGTCGGTTCCGGTACTTGCAGGCTAGTCGTCGGAGGCAGTGACTACATAGTAGTGACGAGACGAGCAGACATCAAAATGTCGCGAAAGCCATCGACAGGACTCAAAAGACAGCAAAAGGCAGACAGGAGGGTGAGAAGATGTGAGGTGACTCGCGCCACGAGCCGGTGGGGTACAGTGTAGCCGTTTTACAGTGACGGTCTCTGATAACTCGATACATTCGAAAGCGCTTTTCTTGTAGATCTTGTATACCATGCTCAATAAAAATTCTAATTTTAAAACGTTATAAGCGGGAAGAGTATGGGAATATACAACCAAATCCGCACGTTACAAGTGGAAACACGTTACAAATGAGAAACACTAAATGTGGGATCATGCACATATTTTTGCATTTTGGTAAGGGGATTTCAATCCATGAATCGTTACAAACAAGAAACTGCTGTATCCAGGTCACGTTTTAAATTGGTTTCACCGTACCTCGAATGGTCACTATTCAGTGACACACTTTCCCTCAGACAATCCACCCTAAAATTTGCACACCAGAAACGACATCACAGGGAAGTTTTTCAAAATTTGGTCCCTCCATACCTCAGATAACTATGACTGCAAGAGTCTGTCCTACTGTCTGTGGGTGACATTTTGAAAATTTTTTGGCTGAATTGACACAGAATGACTCAGTGAGAATTCTTATACTAACCTTTTACCAATGAAGGTCCTTGTCTACATACAAAATTTCATACTTTATCTCAAAATCCATCATAAATCTCTTCAACCCATCCACAGTCTATATTCTATATTCTCCTCCATTGCTAACCCCTAACCTTCCCCTCAAACACAGCTTTCAGCATCCCTTAATCTCTTTCCCATTTCAACCTACTCTCCCTACTCCAAATTTCAATTATTTTCTCTCCTAACTTACAGTCCTAAGCACTTCCTCATTCACATTCCTTTCTCCATTCTCTTCCACATCCAAACCTCAAATTATTGCAACCTATACACATCCTCTTTCCTAGTCCATGTCTATAGACAACACTACACTCTTTATTACAATCTTTTCCACAAATAATGAAATTAAAATCAACAACCAAAGCACAAGTAAGGGGGGCTACAATGTTTCAGTTTACTTTAGCCTTAGGCAGTGTTCCATTTCACTATTATGTGCCCTTCGCACCCTTATCCGCTCTTTACGATCGTCAATTTTCTGTCGTGACGTCACGTAGTGCTGTTCTATTCCGTAGGGCGAATGTTGAGAAGAGCGCAAGGGCGTAGAGAATTATTTTTTCCATGCAAAAATCCGAAAAAGTTTTATCTTTAATCATATATTGCAAGAAAGTATAAGTGCTGGGATATATGGTGGGAAGTTGCCATATGGTACAGGAGAATGAAACTTATTATTTCTTGGTACCTATATTAGTTTTCTTTGGTGAGGTAGGTATTGATTTATTGGTATGTCAAGTATTATTCATTTTAAAAGGTCTTTCCTCGGAAGCTGTCCTGTGTGTTATGGTTTTCCATTACGTTGGGACGTTATGGGAGCCAATCACATAGGTTTTATGGCTTCACTGGACTATAGATAGATATTTTAACGATTAAAATGTAATGAAACTAATCGGTCACTCCACAGGCGATTTGCATATGTGGATGCGGTACATTGTGAGTGTGAATATACACAACATAGTGAGAATAGATTTATTTTGTGAGTGATATTTCGTTATAAGGGAATGGCGAGTGAAGCTTACGGTGAAATAATGGAAATATTGCTTAAAATGGTATATTTATTAATAATTTATTGAATTCAAGCTGGTTTTCCCATTGAATTATATCCAATGGATATAACTGAATCCGTAGATACTATCTTTTTGAGTTTAGGTATAGTTTTGTTGACTAGAGATCAAATAAATAGGTAGCGGAAGGAAATAGCCATCTGATTTCAGTACGCCATTGACTCTCTTGGCTTTAAGGTCTATGCATGTGCTTAGGTCTACGAGTTAGCATACGATTAATTAAATACCTAAATAGACTACAACAGATATTTTAATACAATAATAATGCGATAACTCATCGTCTCGTTTCCAGAATTAATAACAATAATCCCTCAGTTACAGCGTTCAACCAGCAGTTGGTCCAACGCCAACGCATGCTGGTGAAGGGCAGGAAAATTTCTTTTGTCCGTATTTGTATGACATACCACCTTCTACATTATCATTTAAACACCTTTCAAGCATTCGTCAATACATGCTATATCGAACGTATTCAACAAAATTTATGCATGGTATTCATGCACCTACTCAAGTGACCACGGAATGCGTACATCAATTATTCATAGTTGTAAAATCAGCCAATTGAAGACACTGGCGCCACCTACTGAAAAGAGCAGATAAGAGCGTAGTAGGGTATTTAAGAGCACAAGGGCGTAGAGTGCACCCTACTTGAAATGGAACACGGCCTTAGTCAAGTTATGAAAGCAGACAGTAGCTCTCTGAATATCTTTTGTCAGTAGAGTCATAACATTTGTCTAGGACTGAAAGCTAGTATCAAGGAAATACAAGCATTTTCACTAAATCTGCTTAAGCCAAAGTTAAGCTTGAATAAAATATGTATGTACAATGAAAGTTCTATTTACTTAACTGCAGAAGCTTTGTTAAAAACCTGTAAAAGCTACAATTCGATGTGTAAAATTCAAGGATTAAGAGAGGCAACATCAAATAGTCCTTTTAAAAAACTGACAATTGTGTAAAAAGTAAAAGACCTCAATGTTATTAACTCTCAATAGCAAATATAAGAAGCCACAATAAGGCTTGGTACCTATTGGTACCTAACTAATTTCAACGGGGGTTATATTCGTCCGTAAAAGTGACATTAAGATTTTAATAGCCTTACGGAGAGATAGTGACGCCAATACAAATAACTGGTCAAAAATTTGGAAATCTTGATCAAACTGGTGACAGCAACAACTAATTTCAATCATTAAAAAACAAAGGGTAATTCATACCCGGTACAATAAATTAAAAGGAACTAAAGTCTGCCCCAAGGTAACGCAACCCAGCCACTGCAATGATGTCCATTGGACATCCATTGGATGTCCCGGCTGACATCCATGGACATCCATTTGATGTACTCTGGACTTCCTATGGATGTCCAAATGTCCCACTTGTGGACATCCATAGGATGTCTATTTCAGGATTTTGAAAGGATATGGCAATTATTTCAGATTCTTGGTATGTACATGGTGCAAACCAACTGCAGTATAGTAATAAGTGAGAAGAAGCCTCATTTCCCTAGCGAAAATATTGTAGAGGGAAACGGATACGAACCGTCGACGAAGCGGAGATTTAAGGGTGCACGAAGCGAATTGGAATGTGAACGAACCGTAACTAAACCGTCTCCGAAGCCTAGTGTATGGAAGTGTTCCAGAGCCGGAAACCTAGCTGACGAAAACGTTCACGAGTCGGAATATCGTATTGTCTCTCCACTGATTTCGCTGCTCGCTCAAAATAAAAAAAAAGATTAATTACCATTTATCACTTTGATTGTGCTTTTGCCTAATGGCATGTTGTAGTACGTTCAATATATTCTACCTCATACCTACTGATCGTTGTGGAATCTGTATCGCATGTGTACCTAACCTACGACTCAGTGCACCTATTGTCACACCCGTCATTGTCGATTCAACGCTGAGAAAGGCGTATATATGTAGTCACTTACGTGGATAAATGTGACTTCGAGAACTATAATCATTAAATGATAATTCTGTGATAATTTGAAGGAAATGCCATAAAATCTTGATAAAAGTTATTTGCCATTAATTAATGCCAGATAACTGTTATCCTATGTTGCCACATAGTATGAATATAAATGCAATATTACTGCGAATAAACAAGATTTTCCAATTCCCACACGTTAGCTTCAGCGTCGTAGCTAGAGGCTGGCGGCTGCCAGGGGCGCAACCCTCAGGAGGCGCACTTTGCAGACCCACAGCTAATATTACCTCGATTTATGTGGTATCAACCAGTAACTGTCGTTTCTTTTATTTTTAATAGGAATTTATATTATTTACGATTTATTTTACATCATGTCCATTGGATATCACTCTGTGGCCTCCGTATGGTTGTCCCTTTAGGGACATTCATAGGATATCGTTTGAATGACATCCTATGGATGTCCCTAGAGGGACCTTCATAGGATGTCATTTGAATGACATCCAATAGACATCCGAAGGATGTCCATAAGGGACTTCTGGATGTCTGGATGTAAAATGGACGTCCATTGGACGTCATGCAGTGGCTGGGAAGGACTCTCGATATTCAAGATGATGTAACTTGAGTTACTAGACTTGAAACTCTACCATTCCTTTTCAGAGCTATTAACTACAATTGAAATATACCTCTACCACAAATTCACCAAACAGCATATGAATTTAGCACCAAATTTTAAAGTTAAATAAACAAAAAGAATACTCACCCAACCACAGTCCAGGCTCAATCAAATCCAAGTTGGTGGGTCCTGCATCAAAGTCCTCACGTTCTAAGGATACGGGTTTCTTATTCTTCTTTGAAGATCCTCTCTCTTTCTTCTTGACTTGATCCATTTTATCTGGCCATTGTGTAACTTTGCATTGACTTTACTGTTAATGAATTAGATAAGAGTGCAATAACTCGATGAAACCACCACAAGTTTGCATCAACTCACCAAAGTCGTGACACCTTCTCCAAGCCCTGACAGCGAATTAATTCAAGGCTAAAATTATATTAAATTCTTCTAAGACATTGTTTTTTACTGATCACTTAATTACCCGATATTATGAATGACTATAGCAAATATACATGACAATGCCTCCAAGACTAGTTTTATGAATTTCTTTTATCGATCCAGTTTAGCGCGTTCTTGCGAATTCCGATACTCATTTGTTTTACCGTTTTGCGACTATTGCAGCGAATTCAAAACTGTTTATACTGTATACCAAAGATTACATGCACAGGATACAGTGTATACAGTGTTCTTGACTGTTGCATTTATAGCACGGCCGATATGATGATACTATGAACTCATTCTCGATTTCACTCTCTGCTTAATGAGCTCAATTTGGCGAACTTCAGCTCATTAGATGTTCCATAGTTGCCGGCAAGCTAGCGTCACAGTCTAAACTATATGTTTACTAAACTTTGTTTAGACTATGTTAGTGCATGAGTTTTCATATATATAACTATAAAATTCGATTTTAATACGAGTACGGGGGTGAGGGGTTAGGGATCCCAGGGTGAGCGGTGGTGACCATCACTCACCAAGACCGTCATGCATGGTGAAGAGATCCTCCACGGGGCGGATTAAGGGGGCGGCGGGGGGAGGGGAGGGCGGCCGCCCACCCCGTAATTCCTGGAAAAATAGAAAAGATGGTAATCATTGAGGTGATTCTCCAATGCAAGTTTTTATTTCACCAGCTCAATATACAATGTTTAAAGATAATTGGAAAATATGTAAATGCCACTTGTTTAAACACACGTAGCATTCTCAATGTTCGCTGTACTTTTGTAGGTCTTTTGATGAACAATGTTGATAAAGCTTTGGTGCCGTAACGGAAAAATTATAAAGTATATACTACGTCTGCATAGAATCGTGCCGCGAGTTTGGGCAGTTGAGCCGTAGTGCGTCTGCGAGAGGGGAATACTGTCTCCACGCCCTCCTTCAGCACTGCCTACTATGCCACACCATCCCCTCTCGTGCTCGTCGCGACATGTCAGTTGCCTGGCTCTAGCGAGTGTATTCTCCAGTTGTAGTGAGTGATAAGTTCAAGAGTTCTTCACATGTTTAGGACTCTGCGTTCTTTTTCCTTTATTCTGTGATATACCTGACGTGAAGATCAACCTTTTTCAGCCAGAGTAAGTTCAATCGATAAATTACAACGACATAACTTATTTACGCTTTCTCGCGCTCGCCATTACGGTCGGACGGCCGGCTTTAAGCTCGGGCCCACATTAGCCTCTCTTGCTTTTTATCTGCTTTTTGATCAAGAAATTGAACAACCGACCTATTTACAGGACTTTCATTTTAATTGCGTTATCATAGAAATGCTGTGAGAGGTTCACCCACCGTGGTTTTCACTCCTCTCTTTTTGATAGCAGTAAATTAGAGGACTCTCTAAGTAAAGCCAAATAATTTTTAAGTATTACGCTAGAGGGTGAGAAAAAGATGTGCTTATAATTTTTTTTGCAACTCGTCGCAGAAGGAACAGAAGGCTTACTTTTGTTCACAGGCGTCCTCTTCTAGTAGGCGTGGTACAAAGCAGAAACCTAATAGTGCCTCTGCGGACCTTCGAAGCTTTTTCTCTCGCATCCAAAAACAAAAGACACCGGAAGCAGCAGGATGATATAGAAAATTTGTTAACACCATTCCTTCATGCTGCACAACTGACAATGAGACTCAAGCTGAGTCCATGGTCCTTTTACAACCACCTCCACGTAGCCACGAAACATCGACTGAAGCTTCAATTTCTTCACTTCCTTTGGCTGAAAATTTCAAGCTTCAATTTCTTCACTTCCTTTGGCTGAAAATTTCAAAACCAACGGCCGCATCGCGCTCCTTAGGAGGAGAGATGAACGCCCTGAGGATTGCTCAACGGCAATCATGTCGCTCAAATGCACCGTTTCAATCTGCTGAGGAATATTTCCGAAGAAACATCTTCATCCCCCTTTTGGACTGGGTTATTGAGGACTTCTCCAGATTTTCTGATGTGGTTATGGACGCATTCAGAATAAATATCTTTCTCCAACAGGCCATTTTGGCTAAGAGTGTCGTTATAAAATCGCAGACGTTAAAAGTGATTTAACACACTTTGCCTGAAATATTCTGACCTCTTTTGTCTCCAAAAAGAATTTATTGCTTTTCAGCTAAAATCAGAGTATGAACAGTGGATAGTGAAATGTAACCGGGATATTGATGATGGTAAAGTTATTCCTTCAACTGTCATCGATGCTTATAATGCATGCCATCCTGTCCTTTTTCCACTAATAAAGAAACTTTTCCTTGTCCTCTTAAGTTTACCTGTCAGTATTGCAAATGCTGAAAGGTCTTTTTCTGCTCTACGCCTTCTGAAAAGTTACGTGTGATCAAGATGCGGTGAAAGTCGCTTAAACGTCATTGCTATGTTGTGCATCCACCGTCATATTCATGTAGACCCCGACAATGTAATAAACCGGTTTGCTTACAGAAAGCAAAATTTGCTGTTGTAATTTATATACATAAATCTTATACTGTCAAGACCTAGACTATTTGCATTAAAGCTGGTGCTCAAAACATTACAAGTAAATAATATTTTCTTAATTTAAGTCAGCCCGTATATCTGTATCTATTTGTGAGAGTGACTGCATTACCTCAAAGCAGAAGTCTATACTTTGTTTATTTCATTAATTTTAATATTAAGTAGGGCCTACAATTATTTTAGTCGTTATTAAAACTATTATAAATGTATTCTACAGCATGTTAGTTCTTTGAATGTTATCATTTTGACTTTTACTGATAAAATAAAAATATTAAAGGAAAATAATATTTTCTGAATACTTATTTTTTTATTTCATTCCAACCAATTTTCATTTTGTTCGGCACTAAAGAAAAAAGGAGTTTGTAATCCTTGTGTAGGTTGCCGCGGGTTGATGGGTGTGAAGATGCAGGTCTTCCGCGTTTTGCACCGCGTTGGTCTATGTTTCCTTGGACGACAGATTCGTAGGCGTTGTAGTCGGCTTCTTCTGGTCAGTGAAGTGAAGGTGCAGCCATTCGTCGTCTTATATATCTCAAGCGTTAGACCTGACTCCAACGGGTGCGATATATAAGACGACGAATGGCTGCGACCTGAAGAAGCCGACTGAAACGCCACCGAAACTGTCGTCCGATGAATCATGGACCAACGCGGTGTTAAAACCCGGAAGACACTTCACTTCTTCACAAGAATGGCATTCTTTGCATCGTTTGTTTACGTTTTTCAAATGTGATTAGATAAATTTACTCAATAATTTATCACATCTACTATGCAATATAGCTACACTAAAACTACGTTCCAAGCGCTTCATTCCTTTTAATTTTCCGAGTGAGGTCCACCGTTCTGTTGAGAGGTATTGCATACCCCCCAGGCGCAGCGGACAGTATAGTGAACCCCCAAAACAACGACCTTAATCCACCCCCTCCCCACGAGGTGCCCATAGTTTTCGCTGAATATGACGGAACTATACCTGGCTAGTCGATAAAACCGCCCTCAAAACGGTGCTTCTCTGTGCCAAGGGTAGGCCTGTGCGATTATTCGATTAATTGAATCGCCGATTCAATTATTTTTACAATTGATCAATTATTTCAGCACATCGATGTCGATTGCGGTAATTGACTCGATTTTCAATTTTTTCAAGTGTCAATTATTGTTCAATTGTTATTCAATTCACAATTATTGTCCGGTAATCGATTAATTGACGATTATTGACGGTGGTGACGGCCACCACCTACCCCTCCCTCCAGAAGTTAGCAAGAAGATATCCCGGCTATAACTAGCACACTGCGTCCGAGAGGTTGTTCAGTCTCGGCGGGAACATTGACATCGACACACTCGCCAGTGTCTGTCGGATGAACACGCTGAGGATCTCATCTGCCTGTTTTCAAATAGCGATCTACTCCTTTAATTAATGAATAAAAGCTAACTGATTGAATTATTTTGCTGTTTTTCAAATTAATTCTTTCATTATATGTATAAGAGAAAGGGAATGATGAATTAATGAATAAATTCCACGATATCTCGCCTGAATCTGTTGAATTGTGCCTTTCATTCCTCTCATTGCCAAAGGAAAGCCTTTGAAAAGCACGATTCAATTGAGTCCTGTCAATTTATTGGTCGATGTCAATTAACTGAGAAATGACAATTAATTGACAACCATTTCGATGTCAATTAATCGGCCATTGTCAATTAATTGAATGACTTCAATTAATTTTCATATCTTCAATTCCCAATAATTGAATCGACCACATTTTCAATTATTCTTATAATTGATCGATATCGATTATTTTCTATAATCGCACAGGCCAAGGGTGACCGAATCAGAGGGGCAGAGGGTAAGAAGTCGTTAACAGAGAGACTCCGGATACAAGGCGACCTCCGGTTTTACTTAGCCTTATCCATGTACGCGGGGCTCTGCATGGGTGGACAATATATTTCTCTAGCTGCTCGTGGGAACCATATGGATCTTAAAAACAAAAATTCTGCGGAGGGCGGAATTTTGCGAACTCCTTCTAAGGACCTCGGTCCTATATCTCCAATGGAGGAGGAGACACTGTTGGCGACCCTGATGGGGCTCCTGATGGAGACTCATCCACCAACCCAACCTTACCCTTGGAGGGCCCTTCGGGTAAGTCCACTCAGTCGTCCCTCAAACCCCTTGGGGGGGGGGGGGGGGGGAAGGTAGACAATATGCCCACAACTGACTCATCTGAGTCCACCCTGAAAGAGGCAGTGATATCCCCCTAGGAGGGGGACTCAAGACTTAGAGGAGCCTCTAACATCACCCTGGGCAGCGTGTCTACCAAAATGGAGAACCTGACAAACTAAACTCAGGTCGGACGCAGCCAGGAAGAAAGGTTTGAGTTGGCCTCGATATCTCGATGGATGCATGATAATTATGTCACAGCGCAAATGGTCTTTTGAAAGAATAAAGCAACGGCGCATAATATTATGATGCCTATAGTCAAAATTGCGCAATTTAAAGCATCAATTGTTATTTTAAAAATATGAAATGCGTTTTGCTGAAACCCCTTCAATCATGCTATTTTTTAATATGTTTAATAAATATGTTAGCTTTCATCCTTCATGTTTTGTAATGGTAATTTTTCTCTTAGGGGAAAAAATTAGAGTATTTTTTATGGAGAGACCATGAGAAATAACATGAGAAATTGGCGATTCAACGACATTCTCCCAGACGTATGTATGTGCCTGTCACTTGCACATGGATATATTGTGGCTGGGCTGTGATTTCAGTGATAGCCTTGATTCATATCTTGGAGCACAAAACCACGGTGACTTTAGTTTTTTTTTACTTTTGACACATCTCCGCTTTCTTTGCTGGCGTTGAAATCACACGCACAAACTTTAATCATAAGATTTCCAGAATCGGTTCATAAAAAGAGTAATATTCATGATAGAGCAGTGTATAGGCTGCACTAATCTACCGGAGTCTGATGTATCGATGCCATTACATTCAAATACGGCCTTTTAAGTTCTCAGTATTCACTGCGAATATCTTGCATGACACTTATATAGCACCCAAAATCTAATGCAACACGCCTCTGGAAGCCGTTTGCAAGAAATGTTCTCCTATAAGTAGTCCATTAACTTTAGGATTAAAATAGCACTAGTTATTCTTTTCGCCAAATTATATTGTCTGCCCATCTTGTCTGTTAGAAATTGCAATTCCAAGATGTACAGAGTAATGCGTACTTCGTAGCGTAGGTGCTAGTGTGCATGCCTGAGGCTCCGACTTGTATTCAAGAATTCCGGAAACGAGAGACCTGCCATTTCGCTTGGGCGCCTCTCATTTAAATTGGTATGAGTTTTCTGTAAATTTGCAAAGCAAGTCTCTTTCATTTGATAAGGATTTCACCTCCCCCACACAATTTTTAAACCTACACTCGGTGTTTTTCCAATAAAAACTGAATTTCATTTTTTTAAGAACTTATTTTGATAAGTACTTAACCGGAAAGTGTTTTGCCTTTGTTTTTCATGTTAAGTGCAAAGCATTCCTTGTTCAGGTAAAACGTTTCTTGGTTACCAAAGCATTCCTTGTTCAGGTAAAACGTTTCTTGGTTACCAAAGCATTTCTTGTTCAGGTAAAACGTTTCTTGGTTACCCTAGCGAAATGTGGAGATATAACACTTCATGGGTTTTAGCAGTAACACATTATTTTCAAAGAACATTTCTATACTTTTTAACTACATCGTAAAACGGAATTAACTTTTCCAAAAACTGGTGTAACATCTCTCTGATTTCATCCTCATATACTTCGGCCGCTATTGAACTATTGTTCATGAGCTCGGGGTGTTTTAAGCTAACTTTTCCACAATTTCCGAGGTCTGATGTAAAAGTAACGTAGCCCGTAACAAATTCTATTGCCCGTTACAATTCTATGAAAGTGGGATGGGAAGGCAAAGATGTCTATGGAGGGGGTGACCTTAGTAACTGGCTTGAGCATAATTAGGTGATGGGGGGTATGGGAGAATGAAGGAAAGGCGTACGCAGACAGATAACTCGTTGAATGTTGCTTCCTTTCCATTCTGGCATTCCCTGTACCATTATCAGGCTGCACCAGAGCGCGGATAGAATTGGATGGGAGGAGTTAACAAACCCATAGTTAATGATGTTGAATAAATCGGCAATAGGCATAGGAAAAATATACAGGCATACCTATTAGTAAATATAAGATGTATGTCATAAGATTCACATAAGCACGCAGGCGCAAGAACGCGCGTGCACGCACGTAACCTTCAAAAGATTTTTCCAAAGTCCCCTCCCTCCCCCCAAGATTGCTCCCTGGATCCGCCGCCCCTGCTCCACTACCCCACTTCCAAGCACTAGCAAAAAGACATTCAAAGTTTTTCGCTCTCTTTCAACATGGCTAGCAAAGACGCTGTAGGACAACCGAAGGTAGGAAGACAATGTCTATGATTTCTTGGGTCAGCTCATGTATAGTGTTAACTAGCCAACTGACTTGATCTGATTTAATTTTTCTGATTAAATATATACATATTTATTTGCCAAGTACCTCTCTATAAGGGTCGTGGCTTTATTTTGTGTTCTAGCTCTTCCACAGACCTGTCGATCCCATCTTCGATGTTTAATGTTTTGATTCTCATCGTATTCATGCACTCTCATTTTGTACTCTACCAAGTGAAGTATTTTTAATGAGCCAAAGTTTTGTTTGATATTCAGGATTAGCATACTAACCAGGATACCTATATGACATTTTCTAGCAAAAAATACTTGGGTCATTTTTCTGCAGGTGAATTTACACTTATTCATTCTTTGTGTAAACAATTCCGCAACAACAGTTCACCGTTCCATCCCTCTGCTGGTCCTTGTAATTAAGAGAAGTATCTTACTTCCATAAATAATGCATGTTTTCCGAGTAAGACTCATACTTTTTCTACCTCAAGAATACCATGTATTTAGATCTTCATCATTGTGACATTATATTGAACATGAGTGGAATACAGATAAAAATTATAAATTTTTCAAATCCCTGCTTCAGCAATAAGGCTCTTTTAGTTCTAACTTAGGTTTCTGCAGAGGGCTTCGATCGACGTTAATTCTTCCGATTTCTGGGATTTCCGTCGCGTGGTTATATCTTTAGGTCCCTAACGATGGAACCACGTGGCAGAAATCACAGGAATTGGAAGAATCGTGGCTCTTTAAGCTTATGTACTGCATTCTATTGTTATGAAAAGGAGGCATGAGAGACGCAGTCAAGTGGGTGATAGAATAATTCTTCATAAAGAAATATGTAGGCAATTTTCAAATTTCAATTTTTACCAAAAATCTAAAAAAATCAGTTGTTACAATCTCAGTCTGAATTGCGTAAATGTTTTGAAAACTCACAATTGTACTCTTCGTTTAAAAAAAAATCCGCGTTATCGTATTCCCTCCTCCACTACTTATGCACTCAACATGGACCTCTCCTCTGAAAAGAAATCCTGGATATTTCACATGTAAGAATAATTCAATCATATTCTTCAATGAACATATTATTTATTTTACTATTGCACACCCTTTAAATGGACTTAAGAGTAATAAGCTATGTAGAGTGCCTAACAACAAGTGCAATAATATATACCTATAACTGGAAAATCAACACAGTTCCATCTGCATTCTGAATGTATCCTTACACAAAACTGATGATAGTACGTATTCATCAGTATACAGAGGTCACAGCTGACGTTGTCAAACTTTAATCTCAACGCATTAGGCATATGACATAAGAGAAGACAGGCTTTGAAGAATGTTTGCAGAGTATTTAAATGACCAGAAGCACAACAATGTCTGTTTAACAATCAACTGCAAAGCTAATGAAATAGCAGAGCTTATTCAAATAAGGCTACTTTACTTTTATGAAGTCTACTTGGTCCAATTTCTTGAACCCTATGTTCATAAAAAGGGAATTAGCAGCATGGTTATCTGGGAGAGTAAGTATGTAGGAATGGATACCCTTGTTTCCGAGTGATTTCACTAATTGTTTGACGACAACGGATCCATAGCCTTTCCTTCGATATTCGTCGATAGTATGAAGCATACCAACACCGTAAAATGTACTCAATACCCAAGACACCAATACTGAGTCCTTTTTTGTAAAAATCCCGACTGTGTCGAGGACATTAACCATCTGAGTAACAGCACCTAATGGATTTTCTAATGAATGAGGCCAGTGGAGTACCACGGTTGCAGCATGTCTTGGCTCCAGTTTAGATAAATACATGTCTTCAGGGCACCTATAAATAATAATAATATTTTTTATTACACCGTTAGCTATTACATGTATGGTTTTGTTCAGAAATTAGGACACGACATATACACACTGAATTACAATATAATTAATTAACATCAAATAAACACACATGCATAAGTTAGGCAAAAAATAAAGGAAACGGTAGTTGATAGAAGATCCTATATTAGGTGTGTTAAACTTACGGTATAGCTTACATCACGGTGAAATTAAGTAAATTTATAACCTACTTCATGGCTAACATAGGATGATAATGTTTACCCAAATCGATTATTCTATGTCACCATATACTCTTGTGAGACTGTCCATTTCTAGGAATAACGCTGGCTATTCTTTGGGATGCCATGAAGATCCCGCATAAGCCTTCATAGAGATGAAGGCTTATGGGATCTCCATCTTTTCCCTAGTTTTTTATTCTATGCTCATAGAAACATAAATTCTAGCATCTTCAGAGGCTAGTTGTCCTATTTTGACCCACTCTAATGATTACGAAACGTCATATTTTGCGGATCTGGTTAATTTCATTAATAACATCCACTCATTTGCGAAGAAATGAAGAAAATGTGAACTTTGGAAGCTAGTCTGGTGGTCTGTCTATTGAATAAATAATGTCAACGACAGGAAAGAAGCAAGGATTAACAATTCCCTTTTTAAATTCTCTTATCCTTTTCCCGCCCAGAAATGCATAGCTCCCAGAAATTACCCAAGAAGAGGTTAACAGAGAAAGATGACTCCGGTTTTCGAAAAACTATGCAGCACCCAATGATATTTTAAAATAATATATCCAGTGGCGTAGCCAGGTTTTAGGTCTAGGGGGCGCCGGGAGAGAGGGGGTTAATTTTTAGGGGGGGCCGACTCATAAATTCACCTGTTTACTAAACATACTTTTACTGTATTATTTTTCTCGTCATATACTATCCAAACTTGTAGACCTTGTAGAATTTATTGTTGATAATGAAGTTATGAAATTGATTCACGCACGTATTTGGGACTTTAGAGTGGAAACATTCACAGACTTAGGGGAGCCAGAACACAGGGGGTTCGCCCCCCCCCCTGCACCTCCCTGGCTACGCTACTGAATATATCCAGAACAAAATAATCGTCAGAAGACTAGGGTTAATAAATAACTGGATACTTTTTTCGGCCCGAGCCGTATGATTTACTTTCGCTCGTACACCCACTTACTGACAAACCTCTATAGCCAATACTGTTTTTCAAAGCATATTATTTCTTTGAGAACTAGGAGTTTGAATAAGAGGTATATTTAAGAAATTTCGATTATCACTAGCGGATCACCAAAAATATCATAACTACTATAGAATGCGGCTTGATATTTAAGTGGTTTAAAAGAGAGATTGGTTTCGAGAATAGGGATCTTACCTCTCTGGAGATTTTGCCATAACCAATGTTAGACCAAAAATATTCAGCTAGTGAGACGTGTAAGTATTTATTCACTGTAAATAGATTGGCTTAAGGATAAATAAGGATTGAAGGAGTCATCTTTGGTATTGTCCTGCATCATTATTGAATTCCTGTGATATAATAAACAGTACCGGGTGCGTTGATGTAATGATACTGTACTCGAGGTTCATTTTCACAGTCATATTGAAATTACTTGAGTGCAAAAAAAAGACAACGACTGAGCATCGAACCTGGAAATGTTTCAAATTCGCCTTTAGAGGCAGTATTCTTAACCACTCGGCTACCGCGCCGCTTTCACAGAGTGGGTCACTCGTGAGCACAGGTGTGAATTTCGAGAGCTAAAATCACACAAGTCGGAGGCTTCCATCGTCGCGTCGCAACCGCATGAGCGCGAATAACCTTCGGTGCATTAAATGTGTATACCCCCTTTTTTCATTCAAGAATAGTGCCAAAAAATTAATTGAATGGCTTGTCCATCCAGTTTCACGAGATGTATAAGGATTACAAAGAACAAGAAAAGACATGATATATACTTACTGAACATCAATAGATTTGGCCAAGTCAGCTGGGAGCCAAAATGAATTATAAGTGCATTTGTAATAAACCTGGCGAGTCATCATTGCTTCCTCTATGGAAGGTGAAAGTTCTTTTGGTATGCAGCTGAACAATATAGGCCCATCATTCCTACGAATGATCTTTTCTCCTTTTAAAGCAGTAGCGACATGCAAGCCATCCAAAGCATGTGCAGAGACTATATACTCTTCCATCTGAAAAATCATCACCAGGTAATGCGCAAAAGTAAAATAAAGAGATGTAAATAAGATTTAATTGAAGATTTAAAATAAGCAATGTGAATCAGTGTAATTATTTAATTGCCTTTAAGCCCCAGAAATTAAAGAATGTAGCCAGAGGTAGTTCAGATTAAGGGTGATTGAAGCTGTATAAAAGATTGAGATGGGAGTTCAATGATAAATTCATGTGATAGGGGATGAGTAGAACAAGCGGAAACAGAAAGCAGTACATTGATATATAAAAGGAGATTAATACCACAGAAAAATGAATGTGTTCCAAAAGCTTTTCACAGCTTATTTCATCTTAAGGAATGAATCTAAAATATTTTAAATACATATTTCAATTACATTCTTATACCAAATTGAATTAATTATTACATTGAGTCATAGTTTCTCTTCTCTTGGACTACAACATTGCCACAGTGCAACTAGGGCTAGCTTGTTCCAATGAACCCTAGAGCTGGACTGGCAGGAGAAATTACCATTGCTCCTTGTAGGGCCACCCACGCAAGCCAGAGAGATCGAAGGACAAGAATTCACGTGATGGTATCACGTTAAAAATACTGTTGGGCATGGCAAAGGGAAGCTCACCCAGCTATAAAGGGTGATTCACGACTAATGTTCAATAGTTTATGAGGTGGTAGGGGAGGCGATTTTAAGCATTTTTTCTCTTTTCTTTAATAAACACGCGGGGTCGCAACTCCGTAGTTGCTGAGCTATGGCAGCGCAAACATTTTCTCAGGTTCATTCTTCAGTTACCATGAAAACGCCAAAAAGTAGAGAAATTTAGCAAGGGATGTGATAACTTATTTTTAAAATAACTTTTTTATTTTCAAAGATATGCAAATATTTCTCGAGTTACGAATTTTGGCACACAACACTATTGGCAACAAAGTTGCTAATTTGGGATGAACGGCACGAAGCCATTGATTATTGACCATGGATATTAAGGTTCATTGTTTAGGAAGCCTATTAAACTCATTAATCCATCATGCTTTCATCAACACAGCTACACACGTTCAGCAGTCGATGTCATCAGGGTTGAAATAAGCCAAGAGTTTTAATAGAATTGTAATACTTTCTGTTGAGAGCATCATCATGCCTTACAAGTTTACTTGTGCTGAATATGCTGATATGGTGTATGTTTACGGGTTTTGCAATTGGAATGCTACTAATGCTGTCACTGAATGCGAGCGTTGATTTCCCACTCGCAGAATACCAAGCTGACCAGTGTTTCAACAGCTTCAGGAATAAGACTCATTTCCCGGTGGTTGAATGTCTTGTGAGTCCTCGAGCCAGCACGAGGAGACTCAGCGTGCGTCTTGGAGTATATCCCAATCAAGAGTGTTGAGGACTCTCTCCACCATTTGATGTTTTCATGGTAACTTCAGGCTGGCACACTAAACAAACTTCCTCCTCCACCGTTTTAAAAGTACCGATGCCCAGGTCTCAAAAGCATATAATTTACAGGGACACCAATTTTTGCAACAGTAATACAGCCCAGTTTCATGAAAAATCCAGAGAAAAAAATGTTGCAGTTGGCTAAATGGCAGTCGCTCAAAACCAAATGAAAATAATTAATTTTTAATTCATGCAATTGAATGCTCACACTAATACTACTTGATGATTAGCTAATAATACCTACCTTAAATGTGACAATAATAGAATCCAGCCCGTTACTTAATTTATGAAATATTTCAGTCTTGACATGAGGATAATGTGCACTCCACAACATAGCACACCTGATGAAATTATGTATCTGTAGAATGAAAATTTTAACACAAGACTGAGACAAAAGACAAAAATGTTAACAGACGGAAAATACTTTGAAGCCATTTGCATTATTAATTTAAGAGTAGGTAAAAATAATATATTAATCACAAATCATGATTTACTAGGTAAATTCAAGAAATTTCCATTATTACATGTCTTCCATAAATAGCTGGTTAAGTTCATTAATTACATATAAAAATGTATGGAATATAACCTGATACGAAAGAAATAAGTAAGTGAAAATCAAAGTATTCAAATGAGTGCAATAAGAGTAAGATATATGAACAATCAGATTCAAAATAATCCCTACGAAGTGCCACTTTCAAAAACCAAGGAAATCGTCAATTGTTTACTCTTTTACAATGATTCATTGATCTTCAAGCAAATTAAAAAGGAGAAATTTCAGGATCATAATAGATGAACTTGCCTGCAAAGTCAATGGCCAGTTCTTGGAAAGCTCTGAAAGAACTGATTCAATTTTGTCATGTGTAACTAGTGACCATCCTTCATCACTCTCACATTCTTGCCTTGTCGTGTCCATGAGTGATGGCTTTTATATCTATAACTTTGGTGTCAGGCGAAAAATGATGACATCAAATGAAAAGACTTAATAGGATAAAACTCGGAAAAACTGGAAATTGATAAAAGAACAAATAATGCTTATGTGCCATAAAATTATGAATGGTGAACAATTTAAAATCCCTACTAACCTCTTCCCAACAAAAATCGGGTACTTGAAATACCTACTCAAATAAACACCCAATCTGTCAAAAAGAGATGTAGGTATCAGGTGCGATGTTGTGGAATTTCAACATAATATAGAATTTATAAGATGCAATTTTCCGCAGGTAAAAATTTATTCGACCCTGCCATCGATATAAAAATCTGGTTCTCTATTGCCACGTCTGACGTAAGTTACTGAATTGCTGACGTTCAACTTTGTTCTCAGTGTAAAAGATGGATGGATCAGAATACTGTCAATCGTGGGCCTGGTTACAAAAGTTGACTTATCGTCGCGAAATCGCACATTGCGTCTGAATTTAGCGGGTCAAATGGAGCCAAACCTACACCTGAACTCTCACACCGAGTAACATCACTGTCATCTGTAGCCGCTTGGAAACTGTTAAATCCATTGGATATCCTGAAATTCTACTTTTTTGGGCCGTTCAAGACGTAAGACTATTTATGCCACTTTTGACCCCCCCCCCCTTTCCCTCTATGTAAGACAATGTAAGATTTTCCCAAACCCCCTCCCCTCCCTCTCAATCTTACGTGAGACGTTAGATATTTGTATCTACTCTTCGTTGAATACTCGCTTTCTGCAGTTTCATCTTTCCATTGAAGCCATCGTACAGCTTTGAGAACTGGATATCATACAATTATGCAGTGTTGGAGTACCACATTCATTGAGCTTGCGGAGGTAATGTAGCTATCCAGTCAGGCGACAGAATAGGAGCATTGTTGTAGCGGGGAGATTACGGAAAATACGCCATTAACGAGCGGATTATCCATGTCCCTGCTAAATTGCATTCGGAAACGATACAACGTTTCAAGACGGACAAAAATCTTACGTAAATTGGTTCCAGACCCCCTGCCCCCCCCCCCACCCCCCCTGCGTAAGAGAATGTAAGATTATCCCAACCCTCCCATCCTCAAAAAACGTCTTACGTATAACACTTGAATGGCCCCTTATTCTGAAATCAACCACAGAGGAGCAGAAATGGAATAAGGAAGTAGAAAAATTTTCCCATAAATCCATGAGAAGTGATATGTATGCTTTTTGGAAGATTAATCTTTTACTCATATAGCGTAGTAGTATTGTACTGCTCAACACGAAAAAGCTTTCAATTTGGAATTAGATTCGTGAAAATGTTCTAACTCATGTTATCTTTTTCCGCTACCAGCCACTCCTACTTACCAGGAGGAGTTTTTCAGTAGGAGGTACGTTCACATAAACTACGTTACCGTTTACGGTGATTTTTTTACCCCCTCTCCCCCCTTCATTGACAACCGTAGCATTTTTCCAACTCCCCCCCCCCCTCCCCCGACATCTACAAAGGAAACTTTTAATTCAAAAATATTTTCTCAATTATTGAGTGAGTTTATTTTTAGGGACAGGATGAAATAAGACAAATAAAGGAGCCGAAATAGATATAATATCTAATCTCAATTGGGACAAGTAATATTCATTTTTAAATCCTAGAAATCAACCACGAATCACGGCGCAAGGTGCTGTGCTCATCTACTTTGGTCTCTCCCCTCCCCACATTTCTGACTGTTGCCTTGAAATGTGCGTTGTCACGAGGTCGCTATCTAACCCGAGAAAATTATTAATTACGCAAGAAGGTTGAAAAGTAAGAAATTTGACGGTATGAAAACTTGAAACATTGTAGAGGCAATGGTTCAGTTACATTGAGTTGAAGTAGAAGCTCGGGGTGTAAGAAACACCCCGCGCGCCCTTCCTCATGTTTAACTAGACTGTAGTATTGTTGACGCGATGTTGACGAGTAAGAAACGTAAGGAGGCGCATTTTAACAGCTACGTTACTTGGAGTGAACACCCTCCCCCTCGTAACCCGCAGTAGGTTTTTACTAACCTTTTAGGCGACCCCCTCCCCCCTTAAGTCGGTAAGGGGCTATTCAAGTATTACGTAAGGCGATTTTACCACTTTTTAACTCCCCCCTCCCCCCATGGAAAACAACGTAAGATTTCACGAACCCTTCCCTTCCAATCTTACGTAAGTTATCAGGCATTTTTGAAACCATGGACATAGATAGTAAACTCTAGGGGATTCTATGTCAAAATGCGCAAATGACCTCATCCCGGATATCGATAACAGTTTATGATATTTCACGATTCGCAGTACTTATGCACAACTCGCAAAACATGTGATCTTTGAAAATGCACCATCTCCAAACTATAATGAACACAACGAATTGGTTGTACGTTTTTCTATAGTTTAGCACACATTCAGGCGTACCGCCCCGGCGGTGATCCTAAAAAAGTAAGATTTTTCTTACGAAAATAATTTGAAAAAGTGATAAAATACGAATTCCGAACTGACTTCTATCTTACGTAAGACTGTCTCAGACCCCCTCACCCCCCTACGTAAGAAAAGCCCAACCCCTCTCCCCCCACAAAACGCCATACGTAATACTTGAATGGCCCCTTAGCAGCGATGGACATGTGACCTATGAAATGTGTAAATGAAGATAAAATAATGTCGGTGGAGACCAATCTTCTGAGAGCGATAAATTGACACCTCTTTCCCCGAAGCATTGGTATTCTCAAGGAATGCAAATCGCTCCACAAAAGGCGAAATCATATAACCTTATTCCCAAACGGCTCTGATGTGCTTTGGGGATTGATCCAGGGGATGATCAAAGAAATTTTTCCACCCGGGTCAGGTCCCATTTCGGTGCCTCTCCAGTTCGTCTACCTGGCCAAAAGTCTCGTGAAGATTTCTTGTAAACATATTTATAAAAATGAGATCCTTCTAATTCCACAAATATCAAATAACAAATCCATCAAAAACCAATGATTTTTACGGTTAGACCTTGATTCGGCGATTCCTCCCATCAGATAGCGCTCCGGCTGGTAGGCCACCCCCAAATGCCAGATAGATTGAAGGGTACCCAGGAGCCAGACGAAAGGTAGTTAAAAATACCGTAGGAAATGTGGCGTGGGACCCCCACCCCCAATCATCCAAAAACTATAATGAAGCCCTGAAAATCAGTGGCATATGGGCCGCGGCGAGAGGTGCTCGGCGCATGCGCGGATACCTAAACTACAGCCAATCGCCGCTAGCTAGCCGGTCTTAGCCCCCTCAAAGTTATAACCTTTATTCGCCACTGTTGAACATATAAGTACTTTGGGTTCCATCAAGGCCAGCAGTGGGGGCACAATTAGCGGTGAGGGTTTTGTGGCGGGCATTAGGATAGGAATACAAGTCTGATTTTAAAAGCGTTGAAAACATCTGAGAGAATTTAAGTAATGGCAACTAATAATAAGTAATGGCAACTACGGCACGCCGCCCACTAGGGCGGGTGTCGTGCCCGGCAGCGGGGGAGGCAAGGCCTCCGCGGTCGTCATCGCACGAAATCCTTACGTAACAACATCAGCAGCGGATACGAAGACTAAGTGAAATGAGCTAAAACTACTGAAGATACAAATGAAAATAAGAGTAGATTGTAGGCATAGGGGGGCTGATTCGAAACTTAAATATGGCCCAGACGGCACAGGTAAGGGTGGCTAACGGAGCTCATAAGGTCAAAGAAAGCGAGGCTGACCATACAGGTAAGTAGGCACAGACTGGAACATTTCAATTACTTTGGTAGCACGTTGGAATAGTCAGTTATAGGTCGCGGGGTAAGTCAAGTTTGCCCGATGTCGCCTTGGATTTTACAGGTATTGGAATTTAAATTACTTTGATAGTACATACGTTGGAAGAAAATGGGAAAAAATGGTAAATATATTAAAAGGAAAATAGCGTTAGCAAAGGAGTCATTCAAAATTAGGAGATGAGGATTCCCGACTTTAAATCATGGGGAACTTTTGTCAGCATGAAAATAAAAGGGTGGCGTTGTGTGGTGAAGGAGCCTGGACTATGAGAAACGAGGACGAGAGTTGACAGCAGCCCATGGAGATATGAGCATGGAGGAAAATGAAGAAAGTGCGGTGCACGGAAATTACGACAAACAAAGAATTACACGGCGTGATGGGTGAGGAGAGGGCATTTCTGGAGAATAGGAGGAGGCAGAGTAGGTGGTTGAAACAAGTGCCTGATGAGGGGGCGAAGGGATGCTGAAGACAGTGCTAGAGGGGAGGATGTAGAGGAAACAGGGAGAAAGGGAGGAGTAGGCTTCATGAGTTGGCAGAAGAGAGAGAGGTAGGACTTATTCCAAGCTGATGAATGAAAGCAACTAATTCATGACGACGACTCGCACATCGGCATAAATGCAGAGTGCCTATGACCCGGTGGAGATAGACTACACCAGCGGTTGTCAACCTTTCTGAGCCTGCGTACCCCTTGACTCTTACTACAAATTTGTTGTACCCCGTACCCTCTATCTATCTTGTGTATCCTACACGTGTAATGAAAGGCATGTTTCATTTGTAATTTTTAATACTCTCATTATTACATGAATTTAACAGTCAAGTCACACAAATACAATTAATGCAATTTTATACAGAGTGTAACACGACTTCGGGCATTTTTAACAAGTGATTCTACATGCGAAATTAAACAAATTTTGTTCCACGTCTTTTTATTTTCTGAGTCTACGTCAACTGAGTTTTAAAACCTACATTCGTGCCACGATATTGCGTACCCTCAATTTTTGCTTCGCGTACCCCGATGGGTAGTACGCGTACCGCAGGTTGAAAACCACTACACGAACATCATACGCCGGGGAAGCATCTCACCATTCTCCGGCCACGATGTTTCAACTGTTTTTTTTACCTTCTTCCTCTTCCAATACTCCTTCATTTTCTTGACTGTGCTTCCTTTTCCTGCCCTCTGTCCCGTCCTCCATTTTTCCTTCGCAAACGTCCGGAATTCGTGCATCTTCATTTTTCCGTTGACTCAATCCTTTGATGACCATGGCCAATTGACACTTATGAGGCATATCGAAAATTCTGGATTTGGCTAATTATATTTTTTTAATTAAGCTATTATACAGCCCCTCCTCAAAGATTTTAGGGATCAAATCTCCTCCAAAATATAAACAATCGAGCTCAAATTACAGTATCTATCGAGGAGCTGTTGCAACCAAATATATAAAGTAATGTGCCAAGTCCCTGCTACTTATGACGAAATATATTTGATTCAGCTTCCTCCAGACCCTCTCGGCCATCTTATCAGCATGGAGAGCAATGTGAGTAGGTACTCATTATGTTGTTCTGCCTTCAAAAATCTTAATCCTCCTGGAAACTGATCACAATTTTTTCCGTGCGCAGAATGCAGAGTTTAAGGGGGAATTTCGCAGAGAAATGTTAAATAAATCTATAAATATCATTTATAGACAAGAGGCATTTCGTCTCTGTTACGGAGTATCTGTTGCCGCTAGACTGTGCACCTACTGTAACCTCCTCACCCGGACACATTTCCCTTTCATATTACAATAAAATTAAAATCCTTCGCGAGTACACAAAATACCAAAAGCTTACCTCCTTGCTGATGGGGATTTAATGGTTATTGTTACACAAACACATATAAATAAAAACACTTCTTGTAACCATTGAAATAACACAACACTTTTTTAATGAGAAGTTAAACCTTTGTATAGACAACAACAATAGTCAGAAATTTGTAAGTGGTAGAAATTTGGCCCAATTTACAATTTTAATCCTTCTGCTCCAATCTCGTGAGGTTTAAATTACTTTTCAGATAACAAACAATTGTATTTCGCATGGAGGTAATTATAGTTCTTTCTTTCACTCTTTCCTTTACTGTTCTTGAGGCTACACCTATCGTTCTCTGGATTTCTTCTCCTCACCCTCTTCTCGGCTACGGGGCTTGCGTTCCCGGGGACAGACGAGTTTATTCGGACAATAATTGGCCATTCGCTAAAACCCGACTGTTACAGCGTTTCCTCTCCTCGTCTTCTTATCGTCGAAATTTTGGGCCGTGCGTTTTGTCTCTTATTGGGTCTCCTGCCCGATTCCTTCCCGGCCTTTCAATTAAGTTTCTCACTGCTCCTTGGTGCCGCCTAGTCCCTGCTTCCTCCCACGTCTTATCTCCAGACTTTTTCTCTCCGCGTGCCTTTCTGATCTTAGAACCTCCACTTATCTCTCTCTATTGTTATCCGTCTCTTTCCTAGGCGTCCCACGTGACTGATTGTTACTTATTTATTTATTTTCGTCGTACTTAAGGAGGTTTCGCCGTGACTGTGTGAGTCAAAACTAATATTAAATTCCACATTTTTGATAATTTGTCCAAAAAAAGCCTGTTTTCGCTGATGAAATGTGTTACCATTAGAAACCCAAAAGTAAGGTACAAAATTTGCAGATTATTCCACGAAGGATTTTTTATGAGCACTTTTTTCCAATCATAGGAACCGACTGCAGCGCTATTTCCTACGAATTACCGCATTTTGACTTCAATTACGGCAGTAATTCCCCAATAACTAAAAAATACGGTGGTTTGAGGCCTTTATTTTATTTTTATTGAACTTCTTTGGATTATTTCCCTCGTATAAACATATTTTTTTGAAAAATACTATTTTTCCCCGTGTTTCTCTCATTCCTCCATTGAACACCATGTAATTTCAAGTTCATTTATAGAATAAAATAGCGTGGAAAGGTATTATTTTGTTGTTCATATCAGATAGAGGACCACTTTTTCTATTAGTAGACAGAATATGAATAAAATTACATTTAAGTAATTTTACGGTGGAACCACCTTAACTCCTCCGATGTAAATATTCATTCTATTATGCGCACATGGTTATCTATTGTTATATTGTGGTTTATTATTATATTTCTATTATTTGTCTGATTTTCGATTTATTTCCGGATTGGGTTGTGATTGTTTGCGGTTACATTACGAACCACGTCACTCTCTCCAATTTATTTTCAAGCATCGTTCAGGAATTCACCCACATATTCAGTTGTCATAGCAAATAGTTTATTACTTAAATAATGGCAAATAAATCGTTAGAATGTTTATACCTGAAGGTTAATTAATTTCAGAGTATTTCTAATCATACGCTCAATTAAATATTCCAGTCTTAAAAGGACAAGAAAAATATTGCGAAAAAGGTTACGGATTCGAAGGGAAAACAGTAGGTACCTACCTATTTTTTAAAGCCTGTCTTCGCCTCCTAAATATTTGCCAGAAAACGAATGCTTGACGACGCAAGGCCTCACCGGTCAAAGAGGGCCACATCGGCAACCCTTTCAGTGCGGAGTTATTTTCCAAATGGAGTTCCTATGGGCGGATAACACAAATATACACGGAAACAACAAATAACACAAATATACGCGGAAACAGCAAGTAACACAAACTCGCACAAATATAAATGAAATAATAGAAAGCATCCGCCTGCAAATAATATGCACCCCCCCGATATATCTGTCCAAACTGATCGTAGAGAGACGAAAAGAGAAGCTTTTGGGGATGGCCTTTCAAGAGGCATCGTTATAGCTTGACTAATAACATAGTGTGAGTCATCCAGTCCTGGGAGGAATGCATCCGCTTTTGCAATGGAATGGGCGCCATTTGACTCAGCCTTTTGCCTGGGTCAGCAGAAAATATTCACCTACACTGAGTGCATTCGATCTGCGCCCGGGGTATCTTCCATTGTAAAAAGAGGGAAGTGATCCTGCAGAACAATAAGTTATCACCACCCTTTACTTATCTACTGTATTTAGTAGAAAGTTTCTAGGAATGATCCTAAGCACTGACAAGCATTGTGAGTTTTGATCAGTTTATTAACGAAATAATTAGCATAAAGGTATATAAAAGGCAGTTTTTTCTCGTTGTATGAATCAGGAATATTCAAAAATACGTGCAAAACCGAGGATATAATTAAGCACATGTTCTTTCAGCTCTAATGATGTGCGGGTACGGTATTGTTTTGCCACAGTAATGCAGTTACCTTAATGAAATGAGGAGAGGCCTTAAAGGAGCAACAGGCTTTTTCAGATTACTCATGCTTGACATTCTGTTCTCCTAATAAGAACTATGACGATGCAATTTTCCACATAAACATTTTTAATCGACCCGGGTTTCGGTGCACTGCATCGTCATCAGGTCCATTAAAACCCGGGTCGATTAAGCATTTTTATCTGCGGATAGTTGCATCGTGTCAAGGTTCTTATTATGTTCAGATTCCACAACATATCGCCTGATTCCTCCCTTTTTATTCTGTTCTCCTTCACTTTCTTCGCAATAAGTTTTTCCACAAATAGAAGGTTTTGATCAGAACTTTAGAAGGCCCGTCAAGCAACAATTTTTTTTCCAATACGTACCTACCTGATTTTTGGATCAACGTTCATTTCTATTTCACTTAAACCTGTAACCATATCGAACGCTAACAAATTACAAAGAAATTAAAATCAACGAACAACTTCACGGGAACAAAGGTATTAAGGTTTCTGTAGCCAACAATTGATGCTCCACACAGGGTTCCAGAGCATCTCTAGAGCAGCTCTCATAACTGAATTACATACCTATCCCATTTTTGCATGCAGACAAACAGATTCATCACGCTGTTCTCCTCATAGGGATCGTTTTCTAATGAATTACTTGGATTAAGTGCAATTTTCCACATAAAGATACACATTGTTGCGCGACCCGGGTTTCGATGTTTCGCATCAACTTCATGTGAGGAAGTGTGTATATACAAGAGCTTGCTTTTATACCAAGGTGACGGGCTAAGGAAAGGTTTTTTTTCAAGGCGGGGGGACTGAGATATGAGTGACAAAGGAGAGAAGATGGGGGAGTTGGGAAGTTATCATCAAACGAGGTCGATGACAGAGATAAAAGCATAAGATAAAAACTAGTAAAAGACCTTTTTTTAAATAAATATAACTTTTCCATTAGGGCTTTAGTAAACCTTCTTTGAGTTGAAAAAATATGCGCATAATAATATTGTAACCAAATCCAAAATCATTCAGGCTTCAACCAACACGGTGATTCAAACTATCTAATTACATTTAAATCTAATTAATTGAGCATTTAAAATGGCTTCATAAGATAATGTTTGAAAACAGCCTCCTAGACGACGGTAAATACTCCCGAAGAGCCCATGATGCCTAATATGAAATGAGGTCATGTGCGGTTAGGTGAGGAGGACGGTTTGTAGCCAGAAGCAGCCCGGCTAGCATTTTCAAGGGAGAGGGGAGGCAGGACCCACTTCCCCTCACATGGAACATTGGGAACGCATACGCTACTGCGGATGCTGACCTTTTTTTTTAAATAAATATAACTTTTCCATTAGGTACGGCTTTAGTGAACCCTCTTTCAGTTGAAAACATATGCACATAATATATGTAGCTACAATATTCGAAACCACCCAGGCTTCAACCCACAAAAACCATTATGATTTCATGAGCGAATGCATAAATGAATAATCGACGGCATGGAAAATTACTCTTGATCTATTTTTGCGGAAAAAAAAGCTGTATCGGTATGCCTACTACGTGATTAATCATCTTGAGCAGCGATTACCAACCTCTTCTGATTTGCGTACATCTAGGTCATCGACTTTCAATTTTTTTTTACCCATTGCATTAGCAAAATGTTTATCATTTATATTCTTACTGTTACCAACTTTTTACGTACCACCCCTTTAGTAGAACTTTCTCCGTGTGCTCCTCAACCGCCAGGCATGTAGCATTACTCTGGCTACGTGTGTTTCATATTAGGAACCGATAGTCTACTGGAAAACGGACACTACTATCATCGCTAAGGTTTCCCATCCTTCTGTAACGGCAAAATGAAATTGAAGGGGTTCATTCCAATTATCCTTCACAATCATGAAGACCGTTCCAATCCGTCCCTACGCGTAGGACTGTTCCCATTCCCGCGGCGTTTTTTTAAAAGCATTACGCTGAAGCCCGAAAGATTATAAACATAAGGTCTGCACATGCTGAGACCGATCGTCACACACACACTTTTATGAGAGTATGTATGAAGACATGGGCCATTTCATTTAAGGCTATCACAGAGAAAAGGAAGAACTGTTCCGATGTCAAATCGTTCTCCCCCAAGTAATACCCACTATATAATTATGTTCCACTTGAATTGCTTTCAACAAGAAAAGTTGACATTGAGCGCGCCGTCAGATATACCTACCTAGTAAGTGCACCTCCACTCCGTCAGTTCGCACGGAGCGTGCACGATTTATACACTCGCTTGTCTTATCGTCCGAGGTTTCAAGGACTCGGGACTTGTCAAATTTATATATCAGTTTGGTTTGAGGCGCTCGAGTATTGTGACGTGGATATTATAAATGCGGGCGAATGTTGGAAGGAAATTCGCAGGTAGTATGTGGAGGATGCAAAGGAGTGAATGTTTATAACACGAAGACAAAAGCGTACTCCTCCCCATTCTTTATTTGTATAGGGTAGTGAAACTTAGGCACGTCACATTTTCAGATACTCCCGATGGTCTTCATAACTTAGTCATGCAAATGAGTGTAAGCTCTCGCGCAACTGCCCTTTTACGATCTGACTTGCCACTCAGCATAGTTCATGCAAAACGCTTGTTCTATATCGCTATTTCGTCTGCCCTAAGAACGGTCCTCTTTCATTGTCTTCGTTAGCATGAAGTCCGCAGAGAGTTGTCTTTCTTACGACCAGCAGGTAATACGCTAATTTTTGCAAGGGTAGAACAAAAATCACAGTTCCACATTATATCCGCACCTTACAGATATAAAAAGGTAGGTATTGACGGTATAATTGACTTACGAGTTAGTGGTGTTAATAGAGGTCGCAGGTTGACAGTCGCGGTGCTTATGCAGCTACGTCCTTGAAAGCGAACAGGTTGCTCGCGAGATTTTGGTCCAGCACGAATATACTTGTTCTCTCAAACAGTCTGTATCAGAGAGACAGATAAGAAAATATAACTCATCGTTAGCCGACTTTTAGCGTCAGGGCGCCCGAGTAGGGGGTAAGAACATTCACTAATGATCTAGTGTAATACCTCCCTCGCTTATCTAAGGTAACTTATTTTGCCATTATGATTTGAAATGTGTGCTCACTGGGACATGGAAAATCGCCATACCACTCAAATATTAATTAAATGTAAAACATTAGGCAATACTGACAGCGGTAGCAAGCGTAGAATGTCTTGTGTTACCAACTAACAAACCTGCAGGAAGAAGGTCGTCATCTGTTTCCCACATTTTCTACTCCTCAACCACGAAGAGAAACTCCATAATAAGCTATTCATACCATTAATTCATTAATGAGATTAAAATACCACAGAGGTGACATTAAATAACAATAATTCCTCATTTAGTGTGCTCTCACCTGCGCCTAAGATGTGCGCAACGTTCATATAGCTACGCGTCGAGTCTTCTCATATTGCCTAAGTCCACCATTGACTACAAATGATGGCAATGTTTTCACAAATAGGTTTGCTCGCATTTACAGAACTCAACTTCATCACACAACGCATAAGGTCACATCAAATTAAAGATAAATATATATAGCGAGATTTTCTGCAAAACAGCAACTCTCGGCCTTATTCTTTCTCCCCTTGGTTTCTCCCATTGGTCAGTTGCCGATCGTGTGGCGCACGGCATATTTTCGCGGCAATTACGATTTGGAAATTATAAGATAACGGTAAATACAAAAAGGTCGAAAAGATAGCATTACAATTGAGAAAGTATTTAAATATATCTTTGAATTGCAAAATGTATCTCCGCTGATATTAACTGATAAAGTGAAAAAAGTTGGAATTTGTCTAAATATAGGTATGGTTAAAAAAGATGCGTATTCTTCATACTATGGTCAGATTTTTATTTCGTGAATGCGAAATTACGTACGTTACTATCGTTATTGGGAGATTCTTTTGTTTTGTTTGTCAGAAAGATAATTACGCCATCCATAACTTTTATTCATCTAAATCATTAGTACTAATGGCTAACCTATGAACAATTGGTCGATGGTAAATAATATTTTCTGCTTTCCAATGTTAATTTTATATTTCTTTAGTTATAATCGTCTAACTCACGTTCTAAGCTCTCCGTAGACACATCGATCACTAATATCGACCAACTCGTTCCGGAGATAAAATTGAACTGAGCGCGCGCCGTGCCCACACAAACCCGAAATTTTAGACCCCCTCGCGCAACGCTGTGACGTCACTTCGCAACCCCCCCTCCGCTCGCGACAAACCATTTCCGGTAGTCGACGAAACGGGCTATCCAGTCGTAGTTTTAGATATTCTGTAATACTTATAGTTTTTGCACACGACTCCCTCGAAAGTACTCAAATATTGGTCGCGGCAAAACCTTAAATGACATCGAGAACAAACCATAAGATGTTCATTCGCGTATTCACATCAAAAGTAAAATAACAGTGAAGTATGTTCAAGTCGCGGCATGAACATATTTCACTTGACAAACACACATTTTCCAATTTGACCCTATGAACTAGCTACGCGTGGCTAGTTCATAGGGTCAAATTTGAAAAACATTTCGGATAATAATAAAAATAATGGAATATAATTCCATGGTTTTTATTATTATCCTGAACAGGCACAATAATAAGGCTAATTAGTTGCAATCAGAAAAGAAAAAAAAACAGAAATGGATCTGAAAATTCAAATAGATGCTTATCTCAGGAAATGAGAATGTTTTCCACTCTTCCACAAAAAATAGTAGAACCAAGGAATTAGTGCTCTTCAGCTTTTCCACATTCAAGTTACAAGTTTAGAATATTGCCGGAAACCATCATTCCCTAACTCCTTTAATTACCTATATTTTGCGATTAACTGAATGTCTATAGTGTGGTCCAAAAACTTGTATTATAGTTGCCATTATATTAAGTTTATATATAACCAAGATTTCAGGTTGACGTAGTCTTTCCCTTCCAAGTTTCCACCCCAGAGGCAGCTTCCCCTCTGCTCAACAAAGGTCAGCAAATTTAGGGGTCTAAATAAGCTCCACCTCTTTGGCTGTTGATTTTTCCTCTAATCCCCAAGACATGCCACTTCTACATCATCCACAAACTTAACATTAAATTGCAACTCAACTCCGCATATCTCCAACAATGGATCACTTAGTATCAAATGCTGGGTACGTCATGATAATGGATGGTTTATCAAAAGAAACAAAGATGTGATAATTAATATAGTCACCTTTCATTGTTCATATTGTAACATGATAAAGTATGCCAAATCACAAATTATTACCTAAACCTTATAGTCTCAGTACAAAGATTGTGACATTACATTGAAACAATACTTGGCAACATGCTGAGGCAAATTCCGATCAGTCAGTAATGCCCAATCATTGTTAGGTTATATCACTCTGTTCATGAGGCCAATAATGGCCTACTTGACTTTCTTAATTTTGAAATACTGGCTTAGTAATGACCATGCAGGTGGTGAATTGAGACCATTCAAGTTTGCTAGTAAATATTAAGCATTTTAAAATGTCACATAATAGATTTCACTGGCTGGATATTGGTAGCAGTCTTAGAAGACACCAGCAAAAACCCTTTCAATGATGCAACAGCAGCTTAACCCCTTCGCTATTGTTACTGACTTTTCTTATCTGAATTTGCCGGATAACCTGAAATATAAAGTGAAGACAATATTGTTGACAGAAATATCTGGGTGTACCCATAGTATATTTAACACTAATATGCTCAAAACCTTGTGAAAAAGAATCTATAATGTTTTTTGGTAAAGTAAAATTTTAGTTATACTCAACATTTTGTTTTGAATCCATTACAAATCAATTCCGACAGATTCCGAAATGGTTGCTCAATAATGTGGTAAATGAAGAATCCCAATAAATAAGTGAAGAAGATGTCCAGAACTGAGTTCGTCACCTATGAATAAAGTAAAATATTCTCAAAGAATCAACCAAATCATTAAACAGGATGACTTGCAGGGAATGTTTACATGGTTTCCATAATCCATCAATGACAAGCCTTGGATTTAATTTTTAACACTATACATACATATGTGCTATATATCGATGGAAGAACAATGAACAACATGTTTTTGTCCTGCCCTTTAACATTATCAGTCCACTTACACAAGTAAAACAATCAACAAGTTGAACTTCTTTAGGCTAAATGTTTCATCATTTGAAAGTGAGAAGTGAATGATGCATTGGGTGATGAAATTTTTTCAGAAAAAACACATCAGTTTCATTGCATTTTGACAATTACGGATATTTTTTCTAACTACTCCATTGTTCAGCTTTGCCCACTCTCAAAACCATGATTCATAACATTGGATATTCATTAAATACATGTCAGTCATAGCGAGAGTGTCTAGTGACAAGCAATTTTATTTTGTCCAATCGTGTCATGGCAGACTTCTACTATATACAGTAGAAATTCACTGACAAGTCAGGTGGCAGGAGATAACATGTAAACGGGAATAGGGGATCGAGAAATTCACTGAATGAACGGCCCTTCGGAATGGATTAATACCGTAAAACGGGGGTCGATTGTATTATGCGCTGGTTCTACTAAACATTAAAATATAGTGAATGGTAATTACAGTCTAGTCTGGAATACATAATCAAAAAATCATAAACCCCAGTAATTGTGTTTAACAGGAAATTTGGTCATGCTACTCAATTACATTCACAATTGCATTTTCGTGTAACAGCAAATATCGCATTAAATGAATTTGTACTAAGTGAGAGATACCTGCATTTACAAAATGTCACACCAAATCATCAAAAAGTTCTCAAACAGTGGCGTACACAGGATTAACTTCTAGGGGGGGGGGGGGGTTTAGACTTCTGGGGGGCAGGGGGGTTTCACTTACAAATAGTATTAGGCAAATATTTATGTGCATCATCAAAAAATGATATTTAGATTATTATTCACTAAAACAATAATTAAATTAACATTCTATTTTCGTGAAGACAATTCAACTATATTTTTCAGTCCAATAAGCAAAATTCTAAATGCTAATTCAGGTAAAAGAACAAAAACTAATTCAGGTAAACATGTTTTTGGGGGGGGGGGGGGGGGGTGTTAAACCCTACCCGTCCGTACCCCACTGGGCTCAGGATGGCAGTACCATTCCGTAGGTATTACACTTTTTGCACTGAATATTATTTTGGGGCCATGAATGTATATGTATTTCTTTATTACATGAACGGATGCAGCGATGTATGCATTTACACATGATATCTATGTACTGTTTTTTATTATTTGCTATTTGAATAGTGTATTTCTGTACAATTGACGAGATCTATTCCACAAAATGTTGGCTGAATGATCAAATAATATGTATCAAATCTAAAAAAGGTTGTTCAAGTTTGATGTCATGACCCTACAGAGCCCTAGTACAAGCAAAATAAGCTTGCCACCCGGTACCACATACTGCCGGTACATACTGCTTTTAACATTAGGGCCATTATTTTTGGCATTTTTTTGTATGTTTGACCAAATAACCCACCAATTTTACCTTTGTTTTTGGAAAATAAAGGTTAAAACTGTTGTAAAATATACATTTCAGCCTATAGTAAGTTGTAAAACATTGCCTTTTTTAATTAGCAAAAATCAAAAAAATGTCACCTTCCCGTTTTTGTTACTCCATTGTGAGCCACAAATAAAATTTTATGATGTCTACGTACAGTCCTGCATCGTGTCTGTTCGGAGTAGTTAATCTTGACCCATTCTAAGAATTATTTTAGGAGTTATTAGGCCCTAAACATGGATCAAAATTAAAAAAATAGGAAAATTCAAAGTCATCTAAAAGTTCAAAATAAATGTCTATGTAGCCAAAAGTTAAAAGAAAACGCAGATTGTTGTCTTTTTACTACAAAAATGTCATTATATTTTTAATCTGATGGTTAGATCGATGTGTATTGGAGTGACAGTCCGGAGCTGTGGCACGATATTTTGTGCTAACTTGTGATATTTGAAGCATCATAACCTTGACATTTATAATTATTAAGAGCTAATATTTAGCAGATTGTCTTTCCTTATTGTATTTGCCTTTTGCGCCAAAATTCTTGACTGTCGAAGATGGTCGAGCCACGAGTGTATAGCCATTTGGTTGAGTTTTCGTGGAATCACCCATTAGAGCCTGAGAACAACTAGGGCTTGAGATGTACGTGTACGTACTTGTGCAGCCTGAGGTCCACTTGGCTTCAAAGCATTTAAGATCTGGATATGGGGTGAGTTACCATCCAATACTCATGAAGCAACAACACGTTTTCCCACACAATCAGTACAGGTTATTTAAATAAGAGACACTTTTCCTGAGTTACACTAAGCAGTCACTGAATCACATTTAGTCACATGCTGATTTTATAACTTAGCATAAATCATACTTACATAGTATGAAATACTGAGGTATATAGGCTGCAAGCTTGACCCAAGAAAGTACACATTAATCACAAGGTTTGCCAGCAGAGAAGAATAAGTTATCTTTCCAAAGAAAATAAAAAGCTGATGGCCCAAAAACCTATGCAGAGAACCTGAAACAAAGGGTTTTTGTAGTACGTATATGTATTTACAAGCTGGACAAATTAATTTAACAATAAATAATACACAATAACATAAAAATAGGTAATTAAAATGCACTTTATGATATCTCTCTCCTTTTCAAGTAATATTCGCTCATCACTGGTAGTACATAATAACAAATTAATTGAAAAAAAATTCACATCCTTTATAGTTTCAAATTACATGAGTAACATAATTTTAACATGCAGTGAAATAAAAAGGGCTCAAGATTGAATGAACATTGACAGATATTACTTCAGCCAATCTATGCATGTTAAAAGAAGATAACAATTTGGTAAAATTCCACTGGTAGTGTAATACTGTGAACAACTGGTTTTGCTAGTACATATAGAAAAATCTTCAGACACAAGTTCAAATACATAAGACTTTAGCTTACCTTCAGCTCTAGTTGCAATATTGAGTATTAAGGCACTAACGCCAACACCCCAAATTAACCTGTTAGTGCTTGCAAACAGGGCCGCTTCTAGGGGACTGTAAGAATATCCTTTGTCATGAAACAAAGCTGAATAGTAGAGAGGTCCGAAACAACATAAAAGGCTTAACAGCACTGATGACCAAGATAAAATCTGTAAGTACATATTTGAAACAAGAATTACAGTAATTAACCCTTAAAGTGCCATCGTCGCTAAAGGCGACTCTCGAAAACTGTCCCAAAAGTGCCAGCATTGCCTATAGCGACACTAGGTTTAGAGTTTGTTTATTCATCGTGAACACAATTTGTGGTCTCAAGTTAAATGGCACTTTCACTGCACTCTTATTTGCTTAATGTTTTTCTTTGGATGTTTTCATGGGAAAATGCTTAAAATTCACGCATGTTATGTGCCAATATCTTTTTCTCTTTGTATTATCTTCTACAAGAATCTCCACAACATTATTTTATGGGAAACTGGGAAAAAATAGATAGGTAATCAGTCCTGGATACGTGGTGTTTTTGAGACGAATGCTTTCTTCTTGGGCGTGCATTCCCCGCCTTCGTATGACTGAGATGGTGCCACTCTTCAATCATTTGCGGCGCAAAAGATTCTGACAATCAGAGGCACTGCATGGGTAAACAAATTTGCCACGGGCCTGACCCAGAAAGATTAGGCCAGCGGCTACTTTGTTTATGACTCGGAGGGTCTTAGTTATGCCTTTTGGTCGGCAGTCGCATAGGTAGTGATTTTGGTGACAGGCAAAGTGGAGAGTTCCGTTTGGGAGATTTATTTATGACTATTCCCACCCTCCCTTTAATCCCTTCCCACCCCATGCAACTGCCTGCGATGCAAAACTTGCGCCATCCTCATCACCCAGCCCCTGCCGGACAAGTTCCTCACTTTTCCCCTCCCTTCTGTCCCCTCAACTTCTTGCACCACACAAAGCATTGTTTACATCCTCCTCTGTCAATACTGCCCCTCTTTTTATATTGGGTTATCCACCACTCCTCTTAACATTCGTAAGAATCGGCACCACTCTTCTTGTAACGATCCCCCTTCCCTCTCTGTTTCTCTCCCTGTCGCCATTCACGTCTCCTCCCACAACTCAACCTTTAATAATACTTTAAAAGTTGGTTTACTTGCCTCCCTTCCCCCTTCTTCCTCTCCCCTTCAGCTCAAGGATCTTGAATCTTCTTGTATTTTGATCCACCAGGCCTTCACGTCCCCTGGAATCAATAAATCACACTAGTTTCTCCCTCCCCCGCATCTTATCTCTACTTGCTTCCCCCACTCTCTACTTCCTTTTTCTCCCCTTTATTCCTCTCTCCCCTCCACTCACCCTCTCCCCGCTCATCCTCTTTCCCCTCCTTCCCCTCTTACACCTTCATCTCACCCTCTTTGCCCTCCCATACCTCAATCTCTATCCCTTTCCTCATTCCTACTCTTTACCTTGAGAAAGGTGGATGCCAATACCACCGAAATATTGGAAGTGTCTTTCGCGTGTTTCTATATTTTTATCGACCACCCTCTTGGCATATTTTATATTTATTGCTCAAGTGATCCTTCAAGAAGTTATATATATATATTATTTTTTTTCAAAATTTTTGTCACCAAGCAAAAAATCACGATGTACATTCATACAACACCAGAAGATGTAACGATCTACATGTGACACAAAAAAATCTCACTATGGCATCCAAAGGACCTCGTGAAATATCCATCGAACTATACAATCACTTACTTGCCTGAATAAAAAATGAAAACAAAGTAACTGTATTCAAAAAATTACTTCATACATACCTTGTAAGTGTTTTTACAATGTTAATGAATATTTAGATAATACTTCAATATGAACTACTAATGCTAGTAATACTACAATAATATGAGCTTCATCTATATAATCTTAACTTTTCTTGTATTGACTTTGTAATTTCCCTCTTTGTATCTGACGTGTCCTATACACTTACCAAATGTATATTTATACTGTGTATTGTGTCTTCTGGACAAAATAAATTATTATTAAATTGTTATAGTTGTTAACACTCCTCTCCGAGTCCTTGGCAAGCCTCAGGTTTCATTGCCGTCATAATGGCCGGAGACTTGAAAGGGATTGTGCAGCATTCACAGCCATGTCCGACGCCCATTGGATGAGTGGCTACGCTGCTCTCGGGTCATGCGTACGCAGTAGATGGAGTGACCCCAGGATGAGGGCCTTCTGCATGAGCGCAACTAGTGATTCTGCTTGTACCACACAGGACAGAATGAACTTGATGTTATTTAGCAGCGAGCCCTTGACTCCACCGAGCACACCTATGATGAGGACCACTAGTTTCACAGTGTCCAGGGTACATTTGTCGAAGTTCGAAAAGAAGGTCTTGATATTTCGTCCGTTTTTCCACCTCCTTCGCATCCATGTTAGTTTCAGCCAGAGCCAAAAACTCTATCACAAACATGGAGTGTGTGAGGTGGTTGAGGAGAACAATATCAGGCTTGGTCACCTCCAACTGCCTGGTGGTGGAGAAGGACTAATTCCACCAGATTGTGCATTTATAGTTCTCCACGACCGACTCAATATCTCCAGGGGCATAGGGCAGCACAGGTGTTTCGTCGATGCCATTATGGTGTCGAAGGTGAAAGTATAAAACCCGTAGGGCTTCGTTGTGCCGAGCTAGATACACTGACCTGGTGTAATAACTACAGCCGGAGAGAAAGTGACTCAAAGTCTCCAGCTGGACACGGCACGCCCTGCATCTCGTGTCCGCAACCTCCGCCTTGAATATAATGCGGCGATACACGAGTGTGTTTATGACACCATCCTGGCACGTGACGACAAATCCCTTGGTCTCGGACTTCAGACCGACGGAGCGTAGGAAGGCAAACGTCAGCTCCTTCGATAACCCATGCTTTTTGATGTTTCAATAGAAATTTCCATGCATGGGCTTATCAGTATGCGCCTTGAGCAAGGCCTTCTGCTCGGCTTTTTTTATTTTGAGCTTGAGGACATTTGCCTTCAATGCTCGTGTCATTGTCGCTTCCGTCGGATGATGGGTCGAAGTCGAGACCGGTTTCGTACGCTGCCCTCTTTACCTCTCTGCCCTCTCTGCCCGCCTGGAAGAGAAACGCCCCTGCTCCCACACTCTCAGGTTCTCTCGCAAGATTGAGCAGAGGGTCGCTGCCTTTCAGCACTCGGCATGCTGTACCCAAAACAACTCTGTTATGGAGACACTCCAGAATCAATAATCCTCTACCACCTACATTGCGAGGGAGATACAATCTGGCAACAAAAGATTTTGAGTTAAGACTTCTATAGATGGTCATCATCTTCCTCGTTCCCCTATTGAGGTTCTGCAACTCGTTGACGTTCCACTTCATGCAACCGAAGGTATACAGCAGTGTAGGAACCGTGGACATGTTCGTGGCAAGAACCTTGTTCTTGCCTGACAGCTCAGAACTCCAGATGTTCCTGAGAGTCTGTCTGTATTTGGCGGTGTGCCTTTCCTTCACTGCTGCAACCTCCTGCATTCGGCGCTGGGGGACGCCAAGGTATTCATAGCTATCATCGTCTTCAAGGTGACGAATGACGCTCCCATCAACAAGTTTCACGTCTTCCTTGATCTCCGAAAATCTTCCTCTCACCAGGTGGATGGATGCACACTTGTCCAATCCGAACTCCATCCCTATAGCCTCACTGTATTCCAGTATGGTGTCCAAGGCAGTGCAAAGGTCTTTCGCATTAGAAGCATAAAGCTCCAGGTCATCCATATAAAACAAATGGGTGACCTTATGCTTCCTGTCACCTGGAACGCCGCACATGTATCCTCTGCCACGTCGTAGCCTAAGGACAGGGGAAGGAGGGAAATACAAAACAGTAAGGGGCTCAAGCTGTCGCCTTGGAAAATGCCACGGTGGTATGTTACCAACTCTGTGGAAACTGACCGATTGCCTGAAGTCAGAACAAAGGGCGTTTTCCAGAGTGGTAACAGTTGTTGGATGCAGGACACTACCTCTGGGTGGACTTTCATCAACTTCAGCAAGGCGATCAAAAGCTCATGCGAAGTGGTGTCAAAGGCCTCCTTGTAGTCCACCCAGGCCATTGATAGGTTTCGCTTATGCCGGATGGCATCCTGGCATATGCACCTATCAATGAGCAGGTTGTCCTTGCATCCCACGATTCCCCGCTTTGAGCCCCTCTGCTCGTACACCTCCTCCCACACAGGCTGGACGTGATAAAGGATAAGGTCACTCAAGATCGAGGTGAACGCCTTGTATACAGTGTTGAGGCAGGTTATAGGGCGGTAGTTCTTCGGATTGGACAAGTCTCCCTTCTTAGGTATCAGAACCGTGCGTCCCTCAGTGAGCCAAGGTGGAATTGGTTCTCTACCATTCAGAAAGGACGTGAAGATTCTGGCGAGGTGTTGGTGGGTGGAAGTAATCCTCTTCCACCAGAAGTTGTTCACGGAATCCATTCCTGGAGCCGAGAAGTTCTTCTTGCCAGAGAAGGCCTTCTTCACGTCACTCTCCGTGACTGAAAGAGGTCCATCCACATGTTGAAGGTGGACATAACCGAACTCTTTAACCCTTTAACTGCGCGAATAATCTGAAATATAGTTCTCCCCACACGCAAACTTTTTTTCTAAATTTTTGAGTAATTTTAAAATTTGTCACATTTTATTTTAAGGAAAATTTGTTTGAAAATTTGCAATGAGTAATTATCGTCTGATTTTACTGTTGAATACGAATTGTTGAACTTTTTTTACTGAGAGATGAAAACATTTTTAGCACCTATAATAAAACCATAAACCAACTACAAATTGCCAATAGACTATGGGAGCAGTTTGCTACGGCGATCGCTTATATTGACGATGGGAGCAGTTAAAGGGTTAAAGAGGCCTAGGGCCGGAGTGTCTCCATTGAATGGCTTCGACGTTTCGTAGATATCCTTCCAGAAACGTTCGACCTCTTGAACGGGTGGCTGAGATTTAACAACAGGCGGAGGTGGTCGAAAGAGAAGGGACGGGTGAATGAGAAAGGTAGAGTTCTCTTTCACGGCCCTGCTCCTCTTGGGGAGTTTTTTCTGGGCTGTGGTGAGTGCCCACACTCTATCGACCAAGTGCTGCTTAATGGTGAGCAGCAGGCATTTATTCAGTGTGTGATGGTTGTATCTGAGGCTGCGCGCTATGCGCCAAACTTTAGAAGAGAAAGTTCGCCCAGATGTTTATTTATATATATTTCCATAAACAGATTAACTATTCCCTGGAGTTTATTTCTCATGTCAATTATCCATGACAGGTTCCATATGCCCTTGTGTTTATCCTCCATGTCATTAATGTGATGAGAAAAGCATTAGGCATATACATCATAGCTCTCCTTGGTATATTACATATATATTTTTTTGAATAGTTAACACTAGAACAATTTTAATTTAATAGTATTAATTTAGTACCAGGATCAGTAAATTTCTGCAAGGATTAAATGCCTTAGAAATATATTCGAATTTACCTTTGAAAACTTATATTTCTTCAATTGCATCTGGTGGTAAAGAAATCCAGCTATTAATCCAACAATGTAGGAACCTGCTCTGCAATATGTTGGCCAGTACAAATTTTCAGCATGTGCTCTAACTAAAGGATGAACTCTCCTGCTGCAATTTAAAAAGTCGATGCTATATATTCAAAAAGTAATTTCTTGCAAAAATTATGAGAATCATCACATTTATCATTAATATAAGCAAAACATTAGAGCAAATTAATGTTCAAATGTGCAAAATTGTCTATAGCAACAACACTATGTCGTGTACATCAAAAGGGGTTGCTTTGAAATCAAGAATTTGAGAGCAATCTCACAGTTAATCACATGTTCCTTGGGCAAGTAAAGGCAACAGCTAAGTCCTAAGGATCACAAGTCTAGAGAGGGAAATATGACCACTGAGGAAAAAGAAATATGTATGCATACAAAATATCTGATTCATTTTGTAATTGCACAACTTTGTAAACTTTTGTAAAAATATTTGTAAATCTGGACTGCAAGATGGTCTGGGGAAAACTAACTTCAGGCCTGGCATGGAAGTTGACCGCATCAAATGGACAAACAGAATACATAATATGTATTACACTTGAAGGGCTAACCACACAGCACTCATGTCGGGATTGGGATTTCCACCGAAAAATATATCCTCTTCTGACAGGATTCAAACCCAAGCCCTCAGGATGGGATGTCAATACTCTATCCATCACACCAACCAAATCCCCTACTTTTCATCTTTTGCTATTTAGAACATGGATTCGATCTTGAGACGAGGATGTGGACAAACAAGATTTTGTCCCAGACTTACAAGAGCACCATTTGTATTTTCACATGAAATTTCCATACCATGTAATATGTATTTAGCAACAAGTGTTGATTACTTACTCAATGATGGATAGAAGGACTGGAGGAGCACCACTGCGTAAGGTAACTGCAAATGGTATTGCAACTGACACAAAGGCTAGAGTTCCAAGTATGTATTTGGCTGTTGATGGATACTTGATCACCATTAAAACCACAGGAATTGAAAATACATATAGCTGCATATCAGCACCTAAGTACCAAGCATTGACTAAGCACTTAAAGAGAGAAATAACCATATCAGCATTTATCAGCAGTCAAAATGAATAACGTACATACAATGCAGAGTATCACAGAGGTTGGTTGGTTGAAGGTGGTTGGAGTTTATTTGGACTAAATTTTGAGATACTGCAAAGCATGTTGTAACAAAACACCTATACCGAGGCCCAGAAATACTTAGTTAATATTTAATAAAATTATAAATTAATATATAAAATTAAACAAAAAAACCAAGGATGCGCAGATAAATAAATATTGAGAGAAACCGAAACTAAGAAACGGGGGAAATAAATAAAGGAATGGAGGATTATTGTTCAAAAGGAGGAAGGGGAGTGTGCACGAAGAGAGATATCCTGGAGTAAAACCAGAGAGAGAAGTAAGGTGCAGAAAGTGATAGGTACGCACGGTGGACATCCGGGAGAGAACGAAAAAAAAAAAGAAGAGAGGCCGAGAGAGAATATTATAGGAGCAGTGGAGAGGGACGAGGAAAGGAATTGCTCGGAGTAGGAGAGCTTACGCCAGCAGATACTTCCTAGATCACGATAAGTGAAATCACTATTAATTACAACGAACTGAACTACCTAAATAAGATTGAAAACAAAAAATATATGAACAGTATCGTAATAATTTAACTAGTGTAATTTGAAAACTAACATCATTATATGTATTTGTAAATTGGATCCAATATTATTACTTGAGGAAACATTGGTTATTTGGGTTGTTGTGTCTAATATTTGCCCCAAAATAAATGTATTTATTATTGTGAAGTGTAGTATAAAATGTTTTATTGATGTATATATATTTTTTTATGATAACCATTTCCTTTTAAACAAGGGGGGAAAACGTTACAATGTTAAAAGTAGGTGACCATTGAATTTTAATCTGCAAAATCAAAGAGTAGGTACTGCTCCAGGTTTTTAAGGAGGGTAAGAAGTGACATCATCAGATTCACCTTTCATTCCTATAATGAAAATTTCCACACGCATGAGACTGGCAACTAAGCCTTCCTGAAATGTCCTGGGCATTGTGCTCTACATATTTTCATTCTATTGAGCAAGGTTTGGAGGTACATATTTATTTAAAAGCAAGATAAGAAAAACTGTGTAAATATACTTCAGAAAATTAAAGGAAGTTTTATACTATGTACTTGGCATCCATCCATGTTTTTGTGGCATACAGGGCTGCCTATGCATGGATAGAAAAGGTTTAAAAAAGAATTACGTATTCAAATACCTTATCAATAACTGCTTTTATTCTGTACGGTGTGGCATTTTCCCCCCCGTTTTTTTTGGGCAATTCTCCTCTTTGGACAGTTTCTCCTCTGCGGACTGTTTATCCTCCGGACTTAGCCGAAGGACTTGCCCGAACGAACGACATGCGCGCTAACGACGGCCAAAATGCCTACGACTACAAAATGCAGCGACTACTGCCAGCGACTTCTGCCACGACTTCTGCCACACCTTTCGCCGCACCTTTCGCCGCACCTTTCCCTCACCAGGTCCTGCCCCGCTTTTATAGCCAGTAAAGTGAGGAAGGATACCAAAAATGCGGTCATCCTGACCAAGGCAAAAAGGCTGTGATCCTGTATTCTGCGGCCGACGCCAGAAAACAGTTCCTGGCGCTCCAATTAAAAACTGCCACCCTATCTATCACCCATCCCATTATTTCCTCCCCTCCAAGGCTACCAATCGCCAACCTCCTGACCTTACCCATTCCACCTTCGTCCTTGTCGACAGACCCCCTCCTCAGCGGACTCGTGTCTAAGCTCGCCCTCTATTGCTTCCGAGACGCCGACCGGGTAACACCGTTGTGTGAGCCTGCTGACTAAGTCACTTTTGTACTTAAGAGAGAAGTTCAACCTCTCGTACTTGTTAAACTTAAACTATTTTCCGACTGGTAACTTTAACTACGGTCGCCTGGCACTCGACCTATGGGTAAATTATTGTAATTGGTTTGGTTCTATTTTGTGATTTGTAAAATATATTGATAAGTTAAGTTTATGATTGATAATACTTGTGTTTCGTTCGTTTTCCTCATTTTTCTCACCCGAGCTTGGAAAGAGTTTGTGTTTTCAAGAGTGTTATCGGCGAGAAAATCTGCTCCTTCTCCCGATAGCGCTACAAACTGGTAGCAGAGCGTGGTTGTTCTTTTCCTGTCTTTCCAACGCAGTTGGTGAGTGTTGTATGAGGATCTGTGATCGTCATTATTTCTGGTATTTCATTTTCTTCCTTCACGGAAGTTTTGTCTCTGCCGCTAACGGCAATCTAAATCGGCAAGGGTTTTCTTTTTCGTAATTTATTTCGTGTTCCTGGTTTCCAGTTCGAGGCCCTATAATAGGTCATTGTAAATTCCTGTCGGAGTTTAGTGTGTAAATTCTTGTGTGACGAAGTATTTTCGTCTTATCTTCCGGCAATTTGAGTGGAGTTTCGTCAGTATGCCTGGTGATTCAGTCGATCAGTACGCAAGGGCTTACTTGACCACGGCCGAGGACAGGCGTGCTAGATCTAATGGGGGATCTGTGCTTACACTTGAAACATCTGGTGTTCCGGCGGAATCCACACCCAACGTGGTTCCCCGAGGCCAGGTGAACGAGCAGAATCCAACCCATGTCGCACCGCCAGTCCCAATGCAACCTGTTCTGCCGCTGTCTGAAGGTCTGGTCATAGTGAAGCAGCTGATCGCTGATTTTCCACCATTCGAGGTTTCCAATACAGAAAATTGGTATAATTTCATGTTGAAACTGAAAGAAATTGTCTCTCTTTCGCTAGTTCCTTTGTCTACGTTGTTGTATTTAGTCATTACCAAGCTGCCAGCTAGTTCTCATCAGTTTTGGCTCTCTATGTTAAATCAGAATCTTTCGTGGGCCGAAATTACCAAACGAGTTTGGGGAAGAATTGTAAGTGATCGAGAGTTTGACCGTCTTGTTACCACTAAAGTAAAGAGATTTCAGTTCCCCCGTGAAACTCCTAATGATTTCGTATGTTCTGTTCGTAACGCGATTCAAGTGTTGGCGTTAGAGTTCACCGAGTGCCAAACCGTTCGGTTAATTATTCAAGGGTTAAATCCTCTCACGAAATCCGCTATAATGTTTGCTCGCCAGCCCACGACCTTTGAGGAGCTAGACTCTGTCATAACCCAGGCGTCAAAGCATTTGATGGATTGTGCCGAGTACGCCAATACATTTCATAGTATTTCTCCTAATGTCTCCCCAGTTGCCGCAAGGCAAATAATTTGTTCGTATTGTCGTAAAATTGGGCATCATGCAAGGGAATGTCGGAAGAAAGCCCGTGAAACACGCCAACCAGCCGTGAGTTTCATGAGCGTACGTCAAAATTGTAACAGTAATTTGCCCCTTCTTCCGATAAAACTTCAGTCTGTTTCTTGCAATGCCCTCATTGATACTGGTTGTTCCGTTTCTATTTGCGACGAAAAGTTCTTCAAAACTCTTAAAATTCGCGGTGGCAAATCTCAAAAGTCTTCCGACTCTATCGAGCTATTGACAGTTTCTGGTCAACCGTTTCAATTAAGGATGTCGATCCAACTAAAGGTGCAAATCGACAAATTTTCCTGGCAGCATACATTTTATGTAGCCAATATTCCATTTCCAATTCTTCTAGGCCTTGATTTTATTCGGAAATCCAATATGATTGTTCATCCGAAAGCTGTCTCTTTTGAAACGTCTCCCGCTACTAAGTTAAATTTTATCGATTATTCAGTTGACAATTGCGCATCGAGTGCGTATCCCGAAGTGCCAAGCAGCAGTCGGTCGACAGATTCTTGCAGCAATCATTTTCTCATTGAAAATGAATCGAAATCTTCGGATAATTTGATAAGTGAGTTAAAATATTTGTTGTCGCAATATCCCGATGTCATGACCCGCGATTTGGGGACCACATCGCTTATGACTTACGAAATAGAATTAACTGACTGTAACCCGATTCGGAGTCATCCGTTCTCTTTATCTCCCGTTAAGGCACAGATCATGAAAAAACATGTGCAGTCGCTGCTCGACAAGGGAATTATTGAGAATTCTAACTCAAATTGGTCTTCTCCAGCCTTTTTAATTCCCAAGAAGGATGGTACGGAGAGGTTAGTTGTGGATTATCGTAAGCTTAATAAGCAGGTTCAAATAGACGGTTATCCCACTCCGTCGGTCGAACATGCATTTCAATATTTAGCTGACGCGAAATACTTTACCATACTTGATCTTAATTCTGCTTTTCACCAAATTCCTTTGTCTGAAAATTCGAAGAAATATACTGCTTTTGTCACACCGTTCGGGATATATCAATATACTCGTTTGCCATTTGGGTTTGCCAATTCTCCCCAAGTATTCACTCGCTTAATTAACGAGGTACTGGGAGATCTAAAGTATTCTTGTGTGTATCCTTATATCGATGATTTGTGTATCTATTCAAAAAATTCCAGGGATCATATTAATCACGTCGATGCTGTCCTTAAGAGACTTCGTTTGGCTGGACTTACTGTATGTGAGGAGAAGGTTAAACTTGGCACTACGTCTCTCACCTTCCTGGGCCACTTGATATCCCATGGAAAACTTCAAGTTGATCCTGATAGAGTTAAGCCAATCGAAAATTTCCCTGCTCCAAAGAGTTTGAAGGAAGTAGCGAGATTTCTGGGGTTATGTGGTTTCTATTCCAAGTTCATTCCAAGGTATTCTGAAATTTCTATTCCTTTAAATCGCCTTAAACGTAAGAATGTTCCCTTTCACTGGTCAACGGCAGAGAATGAAGCTTTTATTCAGTTAAAGCAAGCTTTGATTAAGCCCCCGGTGCTGTCTTTCCCTCGTTTCGAGGATGAATTTCACTTATTTGTTGACGCTAGTAGCCTCGCATTAGCTGCAGTGTTAAACCATAAAGTAAACGGTGATTTCATACCTGTGGCATTCGCTAGTAAAGCATTATTGGATCATGAAAGAAAGTTTTCGACTTACGAGTTGGAATGTATGGCTATATGCTGGGGTGTCGAGAAATTCAATGTGTACCTTCAAGTAAAACCTTTTCATTTGTATACTGATAATGGAGCATTGTCTTGGTTATTTTCACATCCCAAACAGCTGGGAAAGTTGGGTAGAATGGTTCTTAAACTCTCTTCTTATAAGTTCACCATCCATCATGTACGGGGAACTGCCAATAATGTAGCTGATTGCCTTTCTCGTGTCGTTCCTGTGTCTAGTGATAACGTTGCTAGTGATATTGATTCATCTAAAGTTGGTGATGATCTATTTCCACCAATGGCTTGTGTATTGAATAATGTTCCTTTATCATTTGTTAATATTAGAGACCATCAAAGGTCAGATCCTACTTTGAGGGATGTTCTCCAGAAATTGCAGAAAGATCCCTTGTCTTGTGCAAATTATTTTGTTAAGAACCAGCTGCTATGTTTTGGCAATTCAAAAACTCTTAGAGGGAAGGTTGTTTTACCTGTCGTGCTTCGACCAATGATATTCCAATATTTTCATTGCTCTAGTTTTGGCGCTCACCTGGGAATGTCCAAAACTTATGAGAAAATTAGCAGGGAATATTGGTGGAAGGATATGAAAAGGGAAATTTTTGACATGGTCAGAAATTGCCACTTATGTCAGACATGTAAACCTAGAAATTGTTCTTCGCCTGGCATGTTATCTTCTAACATCCCTTCTGATGTCTGGGAAAGAATTTATATCGATTTTGTCGGCCCATTCCCATCCACAAAGGGTAGTAATCAGTATATTTTAACACTGATTGATGGGTTCTCTAAATTTTGTATATTGGAGCCTGTACGAAAGGCTACAGCTGGTGCTGTTGTGTCTGTTCTCACTCAAAGAGTTTTCTCAAAGTTTGGTTTTCCAAAATATCTGGTCTCTGATAATGCTTCAGTTTTTAAGTCACACCTGCTTAGGGAGATGTGTTTACAACTTGGTATAAAACAAGTTTTCACATCTCCATATTACCCTTGTGCTAACCAAGTCGAAAGACTTCATCGAAATTTAAAATCTGCCTTGACAATTTTATGTAACAATGTTCACTCTACATGGGACCTTTTCCTCTATGATCTAAACTTTGCTTTCAATACTGCTGTACATGGTAGCACTGGCCAATCTCCTGCCAAAATAATGTTTGGTAGACAACTGCCACATCCTCTTACAAATCAGTGGTCAATTCCTATTGAGCTGTTCGAGGATAAAATTAAGGATGATCAGAGGAAAGCCTACTTGCAACAAGTGGTCGCCAATCTCAAAAAGGCAAGGGCAAAACATGGGGAGGCTTTTAACAAACTCCACTCTCCAGTAAATTTTGCCCCTGGAGATTTAGTTCTTTGTAAAAATCATCCTATTAGCTCAAAGGCAGACAAGAGAACAGCCAAGCTAATGCCTCTTTGGGAAGGTCCTTTCATTATTAAAAAATTTGTGTCTCCTGTAACCGTTGTTCTTGAGCTATCACATGATAAAGAAAAAATATGCCATGTCTCTCAGTTAAAAATTTATCATCGTGACTCTGTGAATTCTCATTAGCTCAATATGGTGTGACTATTGCATTTTTCAAATTAACTCAATGAAATACTATGATTCTATTTAAACACACTGTTATTTGTTGCCTTTTAGTTGATCAATATGTACTATTCTATTAATATATTATTATACTAATACTTAATAATGTGAACACAGTGATCACCATACTTAATGTTGTCTTCCTCTCAAAGTGTGCATATTGTGAAATCTGTTGGAGGACGAATGGTCTGATTGGAATGGGATGTGGGGAGAACAGCCAGGAACATTCCCGAGGTGACTCGCTTCCAGATAAGTTGCGGAGGGTCAATGGCTGTTAAGATTCATGTGTGTGACATCGACAGTGATTATATCCATTGTCCTCCCAGGGTGATTAGTGCTTTCTTTATGGTGATTAACTGTGTAATTGCAAACATTATCATTTTCTGTCTCTACCTGGCTATCTAATTTCTGTAGTCAGGTTATGTATGTTGAATATTGGGTTGTTAGGTCATGTATCTGGCGTAGGGGGTGCGATCCCATCGCCCGGCAATTATAATGATTGTCGCAAACAGCACCCAGCTCTTGTATCATGCTTAGCTGGTCTGGGGTTCCAACCCCCAACAAATTTTGAATTGAATAATCCATGACGGTGGCCACTAAATTATTTTTCTATTTATTAGCTTTTTCTAACACGTTTGACTTAACCTGGCCCGAGAACTGATTGAATCTCTCATCTTACCCAAATTAATTTTCCATTTTTTGCTGTTTTTTCATGGAAAACAATTTCTTACATATGGGTAGTGACATTAAAGAGATATCAATCTAATTTGTCTTTAAAATGACTCCAATCTTATCCTGAGTCATTTCTATCAACCCAAATTCCTTCATTGAGTTATCAATGCTTAACAGTACAACCCAATTGGTTGTGCGAAAAAATTTAATTAGTTTTAAGGTCCATGAAATTGATTGACCTCTCATCCTGAGTCGTTCTATCAACCCAACTTCTTCAATGACTGTGTTTATGCTTAACAGTGCAACCCAAGTGGTTGCATAAAACCATGTAATTAGTTTTTAAGGTTCATGAATATGGGGGATCCACTCACAAATTTTGAATTATCATTAATATTGTTAATACTAGGGTGAACTTGGAATACAGAATTATTGTTATACTTGAATTATCATTAATATTGTTAATACTAGGGTGAACTTGAAATACACAATGATATTGTTATACTTTAATTATCTATAATATTATTATTACTAGGGTGAACTTTGAATATAAAATAATATTGGTATATATGTATGATTATTATAATTTTCTAAAAGTATATTTAACTGATGTCACACAATTGCATACTATTACTTTCAATGAATACAAGTCTACTTTCATTGAACAATTGTATAATCCTGCCTTCAAGAATATTTGCTTTGTTTTATGCAATATTCTCTTTCTAGTTAATTTATTACACCTGACGAGTCAGATGTTTCGTCTACTGGGTGTTGGTTTTTTGTTACTTAGATTTATTTCTCATTTGTTGGATGTTGCCAGCTGGACATCCAAATTATTTATGATAATTGATATCAAAGATGCTATCATATCATTCTACTGGTCCATGTTTGTGACAGTCAGAATATACTTTCATCATTTGTTTGAAGGCTGTTGAATACTTAAAATCTATTGTTTAATGTGTTTATCTGCAATCTTCACCTGTCGCCTGGAATCACAGCTGTGGTATACTGCTCTCATGTTTCCTGCACTTGGCAACTTTCGAGGACTGTCTCTCCCTCTATGGTTGGCTATGGCTGTGTGAACCAGTGTCATACTGAAAGATTGTATGAATCTGAAATGTTACTAAACTGGGTTATTAAGTTCAAGATGTTTATTAGTGATTATCCTTCTACACTGAATTATCAGCTGTTCCACCTTTGTGGTCCAGAAAGGAGAGGAGGTTCTTGTCTGTGGGTGTGTGTGCTCAGTATCTTGGCAATATTGTTCAGTAAATTGCCTCTTAAGCCATAAACTGGCATTGTGAATTCAGTGAAAGTGTCCCTCTAGCAAGAAAAAAGGTGTCATTGATTCAATCATCATTTCCTCATCCGGGAGTCAATTCTGTGCCTGATTTCCCCCAGTGGATGTGGCATTTTCCCCCCTGTTTTTTTTGGGCAATTCTCCTCTTTGGACAGTTTCTCCTCTGCGGACTGTTTATCCTCCGGACTTAGCCGAAGGACTTGCCCGAACGACATGCGCGCTAACGACATGTGCGCCAACGACGGCCAAAATGCCTACGACTACAAAATGCAGCGACTACTGCCAGCGACTTCTGCCACGACTTCTGCCACACCTTTCGCCGCACCTTTCGCCGCACCTTTCCCTCACCAGGTCCTGCCCCGCTTTTATAGCCAGTAAAGTGAGGAAGGATACCAAAAATGCGGTCATCCTGACCAAGGCAAAAAGGCTGTGATCCTGTATTCTGCGGCCGACGCCAGAAAACAGTTCCTGGCGCTCCAATTAAAAACTGCCACCCTATCTATCACCCATCCCATTATTTCCTCCCCTCCAAGGCTACCAATCGCCAACCTCCTGACCTTACCCATTCCACCTTCGTCCTTGTCGACAGACCCCCTCCTCAGCGGACTCGTGTCTAAGCTCGCCCTCTATTGCTTCCGAGACGCCGACCGGGTAACACCGTTGTGTGAGCCTGCTGACTAAGTCACTTTTGTACTTAAGAGAGAAGTTCAACCTCTCGTACTTGTTAAACTTAAACTATTTTCCGACTGGTAACTTTAACTACGGTCGCCTGGCACTCGACCTATGGGTAAATTATTGTAATTGGTTTGGTTCTATTTTGTGATTTGTAAAATATATTGATAAGTTAAGTTTATGATTGATAATACTTGTGTTTCGTTCGTTTTCCTCATTTTTCTCACCCGAGCTTGGAAAGAGTTTGTGTTTTCAAGAGTGTTATCGGCGAGAAAATCTGCTCCTTCTCCCGATAGCGCTACAAACTGGTAGCAGAGCGTGGTTGTTCTTTTCCTGTCTTTCCAACGCAGTTGGTGAGTGTTGTATGAGGATCTGTGATCGTCATTATTTCTGGTATTTCATTTTCTTCCTTCACGGAAGTTTTGTCTCTGCCGCTAACGGCAATCTAAATCGGCAAGGGTTTTCTTTTTCGTAATTTATTTCGTGTTCCTGGTTTCCAGTTCGAGGCCCTATAATAGGTCATTGTAAATTCCTGTCGGAGTTTAGTGTGTAAATTCTTGTGTGACGAAGTATTTTCGTCTTATCTTCCGGCAATTTGAGTGGAGTTTCGTCAGTATGCCTGGTGATTCAGTCGATCAGTACGCAAGGGCTTACTTGACCACGGCCGAGGACAGGCGTGCTAGATCTAATGGGGGATCTGTGCTTACACTTGAAACATCTGGTGTTCCGGCGGAATCCACACCCAACGTGGTTCCCCGAGGCCAGGTGAACGAGCAGAATCCAACCCATGTCGCACCGCCAGTCCCAATGCAACCTGTTCTGCCGCTGTCTGAAGGTCTGGTCATAGTGAAGCAGCTGATCGCTGATTTTCCACCATTCGAGGTTTCCAATACAGAAAATTGGTATAATTTCATGTTGAAACTGAAAGAAATTGTCTCTCTTTCGCTAGTTCCTTTGTCTACGTTGTTGTATTTAGTCATTACCAAGCTGCCAGCTAGTTCTCATCAGTTTTGGCTCTCTATGTTAAATCAGAATCTTTCGTGGGCCGAAATTACCAAACGAGTTTGGGGAAGAATTGTAAGTGATCGAGAGTTTGACCGTCTTGTTACCACTAAAGTAAAGAGATTTCAGTTCCCCCGTGAAACTCCTAATGATTTCGTATGTTCTGTTCGTAACGCGATTCAAGTGTTGGCGTTAGAGTTCACCGAGTGCCAAACCGTTCGGTTAATTATTCAAGGGTTAAATCCTCTCACGAAATCCGCTATAATGTTTGCTCGCCAGCCCACGACCTTTGAGGAGCTAGACTCTGTCATAACCCAGGCGTCAAAGCATTTGATGGATTGTGCCGAGTACGCCAATACATTTCATAGTATTTCTCCTAATGTCTCCCCAGTTGCCGCAAGGCAAATAATTTGTTCGTATTGTCGTAAAATTGGGCATCATGCAAGGGAATGTCGGAAGAAAGCCCGTGAAACACGCCAACCAGCCGTGAGTTTCATGAGCGTACGTCAAAATTGTAACAGTAATTTGCCCCTTCTTCCGATAAAACTTCAGTCTGTTTCTTGCAATGCCCTCATTGATACTGGTTGTTCCGTTTCTATTTGCGACGAAAAGTTCTTCAAAACTCTTAAAATTCGCGGTGGCAAATCTCAAAAGTCTTCCGACTCTATCGAGCTATTGACAGTTTCTGGTCAACCGTTTCAATTAAGGATGTCGATCCAACTAAAGGTGCAAATCGACAAATTTTCCTGGCAGCATACATTTTATGTAGCCAATATTCCATTTCCAATTCTTCTAGGCCTTGATTTTATTCGGAAATCCAATATGATTGTTCATCCGAAAGCTGTCTCTTTTGAAACGTCTCCCGCTACTAAGTTAAATTTTATCGATTATTCAGTTGACAATTGCGCATCGAGTGCGTATCCCGAAGTGCCAAGCAGCAGTCGGTCGACAGATTCTTGCAGCAATCATTTTCTCATTGAAAATGAATCGAAATCTTCGGATAATTTGATAAGTGAGTTAAAATATTTGTTGTCGCAATATCCCGATGTCATGACCCGCGATTTGGGGACCACATCGCTTATGACTTACGAAATAGAATTAACTGACTGTAACCCGATTCGGAGTCATCCGTTCTCTTTATCTCCCGTTAAGGCACAGATCATGAAAAAACATGTGCAGTCGCTGCTCGACAAGGGAATTATTGAGAATTCTAACTCAAATTGGTCTTCTCCAGCCTTTTTAATTCCCAAGAAGGATGGTACGGAGAGGTTAGTTGTGGATTATCGTAAGCTTAATAAGCAGGTTCAAATAGACGGTTATCCCACTCCGTCGGTCGAACATGCATTTCAATATTTAGCTGACGCGAAATACTTTACCATACTTGATCTTAATTCTGCTTTTCACCAAATTCCTTTGTCTGAAAATTCGAAGAAATATACTGCTTTTGTCACACCGTTCGGGATATATCAATATACTCGTTTGCCATTTGGGTTTGCCAATTCTCCCCAAGTATTCACTCGCTTAATTAACGAGGTACTGGGAGATCTAAAGTATTCTTGTGTGTATCCTTATATCGATGATTTGTGTATCTATTCAAAAAATTCCAGGGATCATATTAATCACGTCGATGCTGTCCTTAAGAGACTTCGTTTGGCTGGACTTACTGTATGTGAGGAGAAGGTTAAACTTGGCACTACGTCTCTCACCTTCCTGGGCCACTTGATATCCCATGGAAAACTTCAAGTTGATCCTGATAGAGTTAAGCCAATCGAAAATTTCCCTGCTCCAAAGAGTTTGAAGGAAGTAGCGAGATTTCTGGGGTTATGTGGTTTCTATTCCAAGTTCATTCCAAGGTATTCTGAAATTTCTATTCCTTTAAATCGCCTTAAACGTAAGAATGTTCCCTTTCACTGGTCAACGGCAGAGAATGAAGCTTTTATTCAGTTAAAGCAAGCTTTGATTAAGCCCCCGGTGCTGTCTTTCCCTCGTTTCGAGGATGAATTTCACTTATTTGTTGACGCTAGTAGCCTCGCATTAGCTGCAGTGTTAAACCATAAAGTAAACGGTGATTTCATACCTGTGGCATTCGCTAGTAAAGCATTATTGGATCATGAAAGAAAGTTTTCGACTTACGAGTTGGAATGTATGGCTATATGCTGGGGTGTCGAGAAATTCAATGTGTACCTTCAAGTAAAACCTTTTCATTTGTATACTGATAATGGAGCATTGTCTTGGTTATTTTCACATCCCAAACAGCTGGGAAAGTTGGGTAGAATGGTTCTTAAACTCTCTTCTTATAAGTTCACCATCCATCATGTACGGGGAACTGCCAATAATGTAGCTGATTGCCTTTCTCGTGTCGTTCCTGTGTCTAGTGATAACGTTGCTAGTGATATTGATTCATCTAAAGTTGGTGATGATCTATTTCCACCAATGGCTTGTGTATTGAATAATGTTCCTTTATCATTTGTTAATATTAGAGACCATCAAAGGTCAGATCCTACTTTGAGGGATGTTCTCCAGAAATTGCAGAAAGATCCCTTGTCTTGTGCAAATTATTTTGTTAAGAACCAGCTGCTATGTTTTGGCAATTCAAAAACTCTTAGAGGGAAGGTTGTTTTACCTGTCGTGCTTCGACCAATGATATTCCAATATTTTCATTGCTCTAGTTTTGGCGCTCACCTGGGAATGTCCAAAACTTATGAGAAAATTAGCAGGGAATATTGGTGGAAGGATATGAAAAGGGAAATTTTTGACATGGTCAGAAATTGCCACTTATGTCAGACATGTAAACCTAGAAATTGTTCTTCGCCTGGCATGTTATCTTCTAACATCCCTTCTGATGTCTGGGAAAGAATTTATATCGATTTTGTCGGCCCATTCCCATCCACAAAGGGTAGTAATCAGTATATTTTAACACTGATTGATGGGTTCTCTAAATTTTGTATATTGGAGCCTGTACGAAAGGCTACAGCTGGTGCTGTTGTGTCTGTTCTCACTCAAAGAGTTTTCTCAAAGTTTGGTTTTCCAAAATATCTGGTCTCTGATAATGCTTCAGTTTTTAAGTCACACCTGCTTAGGGAGATGTGTTTACAACTTGGTATAAAACAAGTTTTCACATCTCCATATTACCCTTGTGCTAACCAAGTCGAAAGACTTCATCGAAATTTAAAATCTGCCTTGACAATTTTATGTAACAATGTTCACTCTACATGGGACCTTTTCCTCTATGATCTAAACTTTGCTTTCAATACTGCTGTACATGGTAGCACTGGCCAATCTCCTGCCAAAATAATGTTTGGTAGACAACTGCCACATCCTCTTACAAATCAGTGGTCAATTCCTATTGAGCTGTTCGAGGATAAAATTAAGGATGATCAGAGGAAAGCCTACTTGCAACAAGTGGTCGCCAATCTCAAAAAGGCAAGGGCAAAACATGGGGAGGCTTTTAACAAACTCCACTCTCCAGTAAATTTTGCCCCTGGAGATTTAGTTCTTTGTAAAAATCATCCTATTAGCTCAAAGGCAGACAAGAGAACAGCCAAGCTAATGCCTCTTTGGGAAGGTCCTTTCATTATTAAAAAATTTGTGTCTCCTGTAACCGTTGTTCTTGAGCTATCACATGATAAAGAAAAAATATGCCATGTCTCTCAGTTAAAAATTTATCATCGTGACTCTGTGAATTCTCATTAGCTCAATATGGTGTGACTATTGCATTTTTCAAATTAACTCAATGAAATACTATGATTCTATTTAAACACACTGTTATTTGTTGCCTTTTAGTTGATCAATATGTACTATTCTATTAATATATTATTATACTAATACTTAATAATGTGAACACAGTGATCACCATACTTAATGTTGTCTTCCTCTCAAAGTGTGCATATTGTGAAATCTGTTGGAGGACGAATGGTCTGATTGGAATGGGATGTGGGGAGAACAGCCAGGAACATTCCCGAGGTGACTCGCTTCCAGATAAGTTGCGGAGGGTCAATGGCTGTTAAGATTCATGTGTGTGACATCGACAGTGATTATATCCATTGTCCTCCCAGGGTGATTAGTGCTTTCTTTATGGTGATTAACTGTGTAATTGCAAACATTATCATTTTCTGTCTCTACCTGGCTATCTAATTTCTGTAGTCAGGTTATGTATGTTGAATATTGGGTTGTTAGGTCATGTATCTGGCGTAGGGGGTGCGATCCCATCGCCCGGCAATTATAATGATTGTCGCAAACAGCACCCAGCTCTTGTATCATGCTTAGCTGGTCTGGGGTTCCAACCCCCAACAAATTTTGAATTGAATAATCCATGACGGTGGCCACTAAATTATTTTTCTATTTATTAGCTTTTTCTAACACGTTTGACTTAACCTGGCCCGAGAACTGATTGAATCTCTCATCTTACCCAAATTAATTTTCCATTTTTTGCTGTTTTTTCATGGAAAACAATTTCTTACATATGGGTAGTGACATTAAAGAGATATCAATCTAATTTGTCTTTAAAATGACTCCAATCTTATCCTGAGTCATTTCTATCAACCCAAATTCCTTCATTGAGTTATCAATGCTTAACAGTACAACCCAATTGGTTGTGCGAAAAAATTTAATTAGTTTTAAGGTCCATGAAATTGATTGACCTCTCATCCTGAGTCGTTCTATCAACCCAACTTCTTCAATGACTGTGTTTATGCTTAACAGTGCAACCCAAGTGGTTGCATAAAACCATGTAATTAGTTTTTAAGGTTCATGAATATGGGGGATCCACTCACAAATTTTGAATTATCATTAATATTGTTAATACTAGGGTGAACTTGGAATACAGAATTATTGTTATACTTGAATTATCATTAATATTGTTAATACTAGGGTGAACTTGAAATACACAATGATATTGTTATACTTTAATTATCTATAATATTATTATTACTAGGGTGAACTTTGAATATAAAATAATATTGGTATATATGTATGATTATTATAATTTTCTAAAAGTATATTTAACTGATGTCACACAATTGCATACTATTACTTTCAATGAATACAAGTCTACTTTCATTGAACAATTGTATAATCCTGCCTTCAAGAATATTTGCTTTGTTTTATGCAATATTCTCTTTCTAGTTAATTTATTACACCTGACGAGTCAGATGTTTCGTCTACTGGGTGTTGGTTTTTTGTTACTTAGATTTATTTCTCATTTGTTGGATGTTGCCAGCTGGACATCCAAATTATTTATGATAATTGATATCAAAGATGCTATCATATCATTCTACTGGTCCATGTTTGTGACAGTCAGAATATACTTTCATCATTTGTTTGAAGGCTGTTGAATACTTAAAATCTATTGTTTAATGTGTTTATCTGCAATCTTCACCTGTCGCCTGGAATCACAGCTGTGGTATACTGCTCTCATGTTTCCTGCACTTGGCAACTTTCGAGGACTGTCTCTCCCTCTATGGTTGGCTATGGCTGTGTGAACCAGTGTCATACTGAAAGATTGTATGAATCTGAAATGTTACTAAACTGGGTTATTAAGTTCAAGATGTTTATTAGTGATTATCCTTCTACACTGAATTATCAGCTGTTCCACCTTTGTGGTCCAGAAAGGAGAGGAGGTTCTTGTCTGTGGGTGTGTGTGCTCAGTATCTTGGCAATATTGTTCAGTAAATTGCCTCTTAAGCCATAAACTGGCATTGTGAATTCAGTGAAAGTGTCCCTCTAGCAAGAAAAAAGGTGTCATTGATTCAATCATCATTTCCTCATCCGGGAGTCAATTCTGTGCCTGATTTCCCCCAGTGGATGTGGCATTTTCCCCCCTGTTTTTTTTGGGCAATTCTCCTCTTTGGACAGTTTCTCCTCTGCGGACTGTTTATCCTCCGGACTTAGCCGAAGGACTTGCCCGAACGACATGCGCGCTAACGACATGTGCGCCAACGACGGCCAAAATGCCTACGACTACAAAATGCAGCGACTACTGCCAGCGACTTCTGCCACGACTTCTGCCACACCTTTCGCCGCACCTTTCGCCGCACCTTTCGCCGCACCTTTCCCTCACCAGGTCCTGCCCCGCTTTTATAGCCAGTAAAGTGAGGAAGGATACCAAAAATGCGGTCATCCTGACCAAGGCAAAAAGGCTGTGATCCTGTATTCTGCGGCCGACGCCAGAAAACAGTTCCTGGCGCTCCAATTAAAAACTGCCACCCTATCTATCACCCATCCCATTATTTCCTCCCCTCCAAGGCTACCAATCGCCAACCTCCTGACCTTACCCATTCCACCTTCGTCCTTGTCGACAGACCCCCTCCTCAGCGGACTCGTGTCTAAGCTCGCCCTCTATTGCTTCCGAGACGCCGACCGGGTAACACCGTTGTGTGAGCCTGCTGACTAAGTCACTTTTGTACTTAAGAGAGAAGTTCAACCTCTCGTACTTGTTAAACTTAAACTATTTTCCGACTGGTAACTTTAACTACGGTCGCCTGGCACTCGACCTATGGGTAAATTATTGTAATTGGTTTGGTTCTATTTTGTGATTTGTAAAATATATTGATAAGTTAAGTTTATGATTGATAATACTTGTGTTTCGTTCGTTTTCCTCATTTTTCTCACCCGAGCTTGGAAAGAGTTTGTGTTTTCAAGAGTGTTATCGGCGAGAAAATCTGCTCCTTCTCCCGATAGCGCTACAACGGGAATACTTTGATGACATGTAATAGTGATTCTGTACCTGATTATTTGTACCTGTAGTCTTCTTTGACTAATCCTATACATATGTCTCTGGACTAATAAAATATTATTATTATTACAGAAATTTTAAAAATTTCTTCACAATGTCCTTCCACAAAGAAGCTATAACGTAATCCCAAATGGAGTTGTACGATTCATGAATAATTAATGCAACCGTATCCACAACATATGAAACACATTGAAAACCACTTAATTTGGTACTCAAGCCATGTTTCTCCTACTATTGTTGTTTTTTTTAATTTATTCTGTTTATTGAACCCAATGTAAAGGCCTTAGTTGCTGTTTTTGGAGTTTTGATAAATAAATAAATAAATAAATGAAATTTCATAATGGTGCAAAATCAACACAAGAATCATTGAGGTAGATTTCTCACACATTTCTGTCAGAATCCAAATAGCTAGCACATACTGCATTTGATGGCATATAATAATAACATAATAGTGCTGATTTTGATATGAACAGTAGTATCTACTTGTATAATACCAGATAATGTAACCAATTACATGTAAAGCCAAGCAATCTATCCATGACTTCAAATGGTCCAAGGTCAATCTGTGTAAAACTATATAATAACTTACATGAATGTCTTAAAAAAGAAGAGAGAATACCAATATTTAAGAAAATGGTACGTGAATACCTGATTCATAAGTCTTTTTATAGCGTCAAAGAATACTTGAGGCCAAATTTGTAATTTTTCTTTTTTAAAAATTTGTAATTTTTCTTTTTAAAACTCTGTAATATGACATGTCCTATACACTTGCCAGTATTATTACTGTGAATTGTCTCTCTAGGATGAATAAATTATAATAAAATTATAAGACACGCCAAGACCTTTTTTTCCAAAATTAGGGCTAAAAAACTCACCACCCATGTGTGAATGTACTGCCTTTCCACAGGCTAACGATCGCTTTTCTTGAGTGTGCCCTACTGAAATGGGGGTGTGTCTTATATGCCGTCAAATACCGTACATAACAACATAACACAAACTATGCAGAGCAACTACTGAGAAAGGTGCATCCAAAACGCAGACCCTTGAACAAATATATAAATGAAAATGACTGATTGACACCCATCCCAAATGAAAGGTTAATCACCAACACTTAACACAACAACTTACCATATCATCCACAGGTTCAAAGTTGCTCACATACAGCATGTTCGACACCCAATTTTGACTGCATGGGCGCTGAATGAGTTGCTTCACATGCTTCCATAGAGGATAACCCATCATATTGTCCACCATTACAATTTCTGCAAAAATGGCAAATAAAGCCACAGGTGTTAACCTAAAAAGAATACATTCTTAGTTAATATGAGGCTTCAAGGAGTTTTCAGCAATAATAAAACATTCATTCAAGTCCCAAATAATTATCCACAAAAAGGCAAGGTGATCTCTGATAGTATGCACTTCAATCACTTCTCCAGGTCTAAACAAAATTAGTTCACTCGTAACTTTGTGGAATTCCATTCTGTCAATCGATTTATTTCAGAACTTTTACAAACCACAAAATAAAGGTGCACATATTTTGTGGTTTTTAAAAGTACTGAAATAAATCAATTTCCTTCTCCAGGTCTTTTGAATGAGATTTAATAAAAGGCATTAAAAAACGTCATACTCCTGAAAAATAAAACTATGCAAAAATTAGTTAATTCATAATTTAGCCACCTTTTCTGAAGTTTCTGGATTTCTAGAAACTCATAAGTAATTTGCACACAAAAGGCAAGACTTCAGATGAAATCAACCAACAACTTCAATTCTTCCAAGTAAAATGTATGGATACCAGCATAAGTTAGTGTGGGAGAAAATGAAAGAACGATGAGTATTAGTAAATGTGGGAGAAATTGAAAGAACTACAGAAGTGGCTGCTTAGTAACTTTAACAGAATCACCCTCTAATGCTCTACCAAATGTGGGTAAATAATAATTTACCGAGACTGGAATTTGAGCACAGACCTGTTGATATCATGCCAATTGTGCTTTTTCCGCAGTTAAGCCACCCTGGCATCCTCTTCCGCAGTGACTTTCACGGAGGCTTTAAGGACTGAGGTATTCTCACAAGGTACTGTGCATATAATACAGTGAAAAACCTTGTGAGCTCAGCACCACTATCGACATGGTAAAGCCAACTTTAAAGACATGGGTGTCTGCTATTGACAAATTCAAAGAACTGAAGAGCACTCCTTAACCCTTTATAGGGCAGAAGTCCCTAGAGCTTTTTTTACTACCTTTTTAAATTGATACATGTCATAGGGCATCTAGTTAATAGTTTTATGTAAATAATTTACAACAACAATATTTATCTAACTCATAAATGGGTGGTCGCCTAATCGAACACTGTCCATTCCACGCAACAGTTCCCAGATCTTAAGGACAATATTGAGAATGGACAGAGGTCGTTTGAGCAAACACCACGTGGAGTAACACAGCACACACTCAGCAGTGGACTGAACAACCACCTATACAAGTAACACCTATAACAAGTTAGCCATAATGAAATAATACAAAACTTTTGCAGAATGTGACTGAATAGATACTAACCACACAGCACATTTCGTATTCAATATGTATTTAATATGTATTAGTGACATCTGAATGTATTCATCTTCTATTGAGTATTGAAGCATGTATTGAATACGTGTTGGATATACTCTATGTAATATGTATTAAGCTGGGTGTTCCAAATACATATCTAATACATGACCATGGAGACCCCCATGTATTGAATACCTATTTGATATACTCGACGTAATATATATTAAGCTGGGTAGTTGAGTATGGGGAATAACGGAGAGAGGTGGAGGGGGTGAACATGGGAAGACAGGTGGAGGAAATACAGTGTGTCCTCGTTTAATGCTGTCCCGCTAAATGTTGTTTCGCGATAAAGTTGTCCAACAATTAAAACCCTTAATCGTTCAACGTCGTCAGTGCTTCACGATAACGTTGTTCAAATTATGTCCGACCAAAAAAAATTAATAACGAATAGGACTTTGGCGTGCCTGATGCGTAATTTCCATTAGGCAGAAAAGTTTAGTGTTAATCTCCATAGCGTGTGTAAATGGTTCACCTGAGCAAATAATAATTGCATTATTTGTTTTATATCTGTTATATTTGCTTATTATTTATTACGCTGTTATTGGGGGGCAATGCATCGGGTGATTTAAAACTCAAACCAATGTCAGTGTACCATATTCTGAATGGTAGATCCAGGGGCAGATATCAACATGAAAAAATACCTGAAAATCCCGTGCCACCATAAGGTAGAAAAAGTTGACTTACTGCTGTTTGAGGTGAATCGAAAACGTGTTTTTCGTCTTAAATTAGTGTGTAAGAGGAAGTTTTATAAACCCACCCTGTTGCAGTAAATAGTCGAGGGTGATACTGTTCCTGAAAAATTGTTACGATATAGCGAAAATTTTGTACACAGCACCGGAATTCCCTCCTTCACTCACTATTTTAATTGATTTCCTACGTTTTCGCGATCGCAGCGAGCGAAATATTTGCCCTTCACGCACACGCACCCGCAGTGAAGGGTAAAAATTTCTATTTACTCCGAGGGAAACCTGTGCTAACAGCACTAAATATAGGAAATATATGAGGAAAACCCGGTGCTTATTGTTTTTAAAATGCCTTTTCAGTTTGTTTCGTCTAACAAGATATGAAGCCATCTGTTCCACTGCCCACATAACTAAAATACGCTGTAAATCGGCGGAGGATGACGCGAAGTAGTTCATAAAACACATCAATTTTTTTAGGAAATGGGCCATTTTTGAGCATTATTCCATTGACAACGTCTTTCAACCAGGTCCTCTGTGTTTTGAAATGTCAACAGTAAGTTCCTATCACCTGTAGTTTCCGTGCCGGATAAAGAATAATTCCAAAATTTCTTTTTTGAGTGAAAATAACAAAGTTTCGCCAATAAATTGTTTTAGAAATTTAGTTTGAACGCTTCATTCAATAATGCCATATGTCCAACCTTTTATCGCTGTGCTGTGCGGAAATCGTTATTGCGCTGAAATGAAGATTTGGTAAGTTTGGAACCGATTTTAATTTTTTACATTGTTTCTTATGGGAAATATTGCATCGTTTAACATTGTTTCGCTTAACGTTGAGTTTTTCAGGAATGAATTAACAACGTTAAATGGGGACACGTTGTATGGTTTTTAGATGGAGGGTTATGGAGAATTTCAGATTCAGGAAGTTTTTGCAAGTACCTATAGGTAACTACTATGGAACTATGTAACCCAAACTTTAAAGCCACTACTTAATAATGCTCCACACTAGTTTTTTTTACTGGCTCCTTCTTAATTGGTTTCACATGAATGATGAACTGCTTAAGGATGTAGGGGAACTGCTTTTAACTATATAGTAACAAACTTTACAGGAATATAAAATCAGCCTTCTAAACTGCCAGACTACCACTTGCTAGTATTAGTTAGTAAAAACCTTTGTTTATTCTCAGTACATAATATTGCATTTATATTCGCACTATGTGGCAATGTAGGTTTCAAATAATTAATGCCTGAAAACTGTTATCGTGATGTGAGGAAATACCATTTTTCCCGACTGGTAGACACCCTGTAGATAGCAAGAAATTTTTTTTTCACTATAATTATAAATTCAGCAAATGTTTTTCAATATCAAATTATTATAAAATTTATCCATTTTTTAGATTGATACAATCCAGACACATGGTTGGCTGTCCGTCATAGTCCTTGCAATAAGTTTTTACCTTTTTACTTTCCCCTTTACTTCTTTTACATCACTAGTAATGCGAAGTTTCTCATAGCACGCAACACATATTTTTCTGCCATCTCCCTTCATATGTTCCCAGCTTATGCACTACTTTTCTTTTTTTGCCACACACACTTCCACAGCTGCTTTCAATATCATCACTTTTAAGTCCATATTATCATTATTTAGCATCATTATTTTTTCCCTAAAATTTATCATATCCATTTTCTTCCCTCCTGCGTACCTTTTGTAAATGACCCATGCATTTACCAGGCAGGTTCCCAGAAGCAGTTCAATGGCGACCTTCTAATACCACTTCATTGAGCGTCTCAAACATGAGTGCACTCATCAGATAAGAGAGATCAACACCCTTTTTTGCAAAATTATAATCAATCACTGATAGCACTTTCATTTTATGTAGTACGCCAGTTCTTGTCTTGGATTAAACGGAACCAAATCAGCCGTGTGGGTGGGATTCGAGGAAATCATCATCACTGGTCTCCTGTCTTGCCACTTTAGAACTCGTACATTGTTCTTCTTTTGCACACACCTCTCCTCTCTTCAACTTTTTTGAAACCAACACTCTTGGATCACCTCGTCTATTTTTTTGCCATGTTCCACAAAGATAGGTTTTTTTCACCAATAACTCGTCACAAAGAGAAAAACTGGAGTAGCAATTGTCAACATATAACTTCCTACCCTCATTCACAAGTCCTGCAGTCAGCTCCAGAACTACCTCTTTGGCGTGCCCTTTTCCACCTCTCGTGGGATCGTCACCTTTACCAGCATATATATTCATCCTGTAAGTGTATGCTTCATGTGTACATAACTTATAGCATTTTACACCATATTTGTAAGCCTTTCCTGGGATGTACTGATGGAAATGTAACATGCCTCGCCAAGGAACCATTGTCTCATCTATTACAATTTTTCCCCACGAGTAACAGTTGACTGAAACACCTGCACATAGCACCTAACATCAAGAAATGTTTTTATCTTAGCCAACCTGTCTTCTGTTGTAGAAACTGTGCTTTTAAAATGTAAGCACTTTAAAATCATTTTGAAGAGGTTGCGCTGCATTGTGCTACATATAAATTCATTTCGATACAGTGGAGAATGCCACCAATACAGTCGCATTTTTGGCAAATGGTTAATTCCCATTGCTATGAGAACTGAAATGAAAAATTTCTCTCTCTTTTTTCAACAGAAATCTTCTTTTTGGCTCGGGAGATGCTAGGTGTTGGGCTGCATATCTATTAGTTTCCAGCGCTATTAGTTCTAGCACTTCTTCATTTAGGATAAGTTCATAATACTGCAATGGAGTTGAAAAGTTTTTCACCCACCCTCAAGCCTTCTACAACCAGAGAAGTGAAAGGAACGCTGAGCATTGGTTCAGTCTCTCCAAACATCCAAGTCTTGTTCGACTTCCTCTAGACTAGAAGAAAATTCTTCAACACTTTCAGATAATACCAAGCTGCTTTCTTTATCTGATGGCTTGTAAGACAACTCAGAATCACAGCTGGATATAAAAATGTCCGAGTCACCCATGGTATGAGAAGATTCATCGACCCAAACACAGAAGCTAATTTTGAAAAATCAACCTGAGCTCTATACCACTTTAGGAACTGCAAACAACTTATTACCTTGCCATTACACGCAAGAATATATAGGAAGCAAAGCCATAAAAATTGACCAATGAGATGCTTTTGTCTAAAATATATTTTAGTGTGCTGCTTCGGGGTGTAGATCACTATTGAGTGTATGGGGGTAATTTTGAGAAGAATGACAAGGGCCCGCTGTGGATTATCCTTGTGTACGGCCTAGCATTTGAAAATTAAAAAAAGACTTTTTGGAAATTTTCCGTGGCAGAGAATGAACAATAGCTGCTGGCGACATAATGCCCAACTCCCAAAAATATCACGCTTACAGAGAAATATAATGGGTACGAGTTGTGCTGAAGTAACATAGGCAACGGTATTGCTGTCACGGCATCACGGACTCCATGCATTGCCAGCAGCATGCTCAATAAACACTAGGCTGAGAAAGCAGAAGATGAAAACACAAAATAATCCTGAGAGTCCTCATACAAAAAAGACGTCAAGTGGGAGGATGTTTTCTGTTTGTAGCCCAAGCATCTTTTGAAAATCGTATTCCCAAGTTCGGATTTTCAATTTGTGCTGGGCATGGCTGCCTATGCCACAGGAGAGAAGATTGATAAATTCGTCTTACAGCGCCATTACTCAGCAGACTTGCTGAGTGGGCTTGGGTGCTTCCCCACTACGTCACCACCGTGCCACCCTCAAGCATGCTCACGCCAAGCGGGCTTAGAGATTCAGCCAAAACTCATATTTCTCAGCCCATGAGATGCAATTTTTTTTCTTGAAAATACATTCTACAACCATCTTTGTGCTGAGGGTGAAGCTATATTTTCATGCATCTGATTTTACACTTCCATCGGAGGTGCCCATTCCTCTACTTTCACTTGAGACTCTCTACTTACTGTGGCAACTAGTTGAAGGTGAACTCTCCATTGTTCATTTGTTTCTGGGATTCTATGAAAAATAACTTTTAAAAAGTGGCTAGGGATGGACGTTAACAACCCCAATTTGTTCCCACATATAAATGGTTAACATCAACAAATAAATAAAGTTGTCTTCAGGCAGATGTGGTGGAATTGATTCATTAGAATGAAATTACTTAACAGTTTTCCACTTTTAAAAAAAGTGGAAAAGTGCTAAGTAATTTCATTCTAACATTAACAAATGTTGATAGCTAGTTACATTTTTCTTCAAAAATAAAACCTGAAAAGTGCACCTTATGATCCGTTGCATGCCATGGGCCAGGAAATACAGAGCATAGAGCTAATTACGAGGGAGGTCAAAGTGAAAACTTATACAAGAATAACACAGCTGAAAGGAGTGGGAAATGGAGAGCAGCACAAAACCAATCTTTGAATCAATAACTGCTGACCATAATGATGATGATAGGATTGAAAATACCAAATCCGAAGCACCTTTTTTTTGTAACACTGCCACTCATGAAAGTCCAGATTTACATAAATCAGGGCATGCAAAACTCAAGTACTGCCAATATTGTTTTGTTTACTTTGACTCACCAAGCTCGAGCTTGGTGAGTCAAAGTGGGATCCCACCGCTCAAATTAAAAAAAAAAAACTGAAAAATATGATGTTAATTTTAGTAATATAATTATGGCCCCATAAATTATCATTTCCAGCTAATTAAATATAATAAAAATGTCAAACAAATATATTAAGAATTATCTGTTTTATCCACTGCTAATAAAACATATGTACAGCTCTCACACATGAGAAATTTAAGGCCAGCAATTCATTACAGTCAGCATGTCCTTCTTTAAGGTGAAATCAAATTAAAAATTTGCTTCTTAGAGCAATATTCTTACCTCATGTAACGCCTGAATATGTGTTTCACGAATGAAAATTTTCCTCGCTGCCTTAATATACTAAGCATGTGAAGAAATGCACTAATGGTGAAGAATGTATCCACAGCCATTTCACCATTTCTGAATATCATAACTGATGGCTTGTTTCGAAGCTGCAACAAAAATTAAGAGAGTGAAATGTACAAATTATTTGTTTTCCAAAAATGAAGCTTAATGGTTGATAGCTAAACCATTAAGTGCCTCCCATATTTTACGAGTGGTAAGAGTGAATGGGAAGAAAGAAAAAAATAAATTCAGCTAGAGCACATATATGGTAACGTGGGGTGAGTTCAAACGCATGCATCTACTGCCACTCAATCTACACTATCTGTTTGCTTTTGATGTAATTTAATCATGTCTCCCTCTCAAGGCCACATCTCCAATATGCGATGAGCATTTTGGACCCAGGACAGAAAGATTTAACTTGCAAAGGATATAAAATACCAAGGAAAGCTTAACGCTTCACTGAAAATTGCTACGAGTGAACAGTACACAGCTGATGGAAGGACCAGGGTGGAAACCGTTAGAAACTAGGGGGCTAGATGTTACGCTTACAATTAGATTACTTTTTCGACAAATGTCAGTATGACACAGCGGATAATATTTTGACCTCATGCAATCAATATCTCTAAAACTGATAGAAGTGACAAAATAAGAAATATACACAGCCAAACAGTGAAGACTTTCCGTAACTTGATAGTGGACCTTAACGATGTCCTACCGGTTGATAGCAAGGGCCAAGGGTTCCTTTTTTCCACACACCATTTACATTACGAAAGCAGAGTGTAACACAAACATAATACACACTGTTAACATGCAATTCATCCCTGTCATCTCCTTCCTCCTTTCTGCTATCCACTACCCTTTCATGGCTGATGTCCTATCACTCCCAGTCACACGTATCTTCAGCAGCTCGTAGGGTAGTATACAGATGTTGATGTAGGAGAGATACACTACAACACATTCCCTATAAAGGCAATGACTCCATTATCTCATGATGGAGAAGACAGAATTTAAGTACCAGAGGGCACTAGTGTTTGAACTCACCCCACAGTATGGCATCTGCCCTCTTTACAACCCTTGGAAGCAAGAATTCAAAAAGAGGAACAACCAGCCAGCACACCCTACTAAGAGGTCGTGAATAAACTACGTTACCGTTTTCGGTGATTTCCCCCCCCCCCTCCGTAGACAACCGTAGTATTCCACCCCCCCCCCCCACCCCCCTGACATGTAACGTTGTCTCTACAAATGAAACTTTCAATTCAAAAATATTTTCTCAATTATTGAGTGAGTTTATTTTTAGAGATAGGTTGAAATAAGACAAATAGAGTTGTCGAACTAAATATAATAGAACTATCTAATCGCAATTGGAACAAGTAATACCTACCTATTCATTTTTAAATACTCAATATCAACCATGAATCACGGCGCAAGGTGCTGCGCTCGTCTACTTTGGTCTCTCACCTCCCCACATTTCTGACTGCTGCCTTGAAAAGTGTTGTCACGAGGTCGCTATTCAACCCACGAGAAGGTTAAAATGTAAGCTATTTGATGGAATGAAGAGTTGCAAAATTCTAGCGGCAATGGTTCCGTTACAATAAATTAATTAATACTAACTGAGGTAATTAATAATTACATTGAGATAATTAATAAACAATTAGGATTATTATTTTTGTATTTTGTTAAATAATCAAGTCCAATGTTCTGATTTGTTATCTTTAATTAGTATTAAAATACCTACCTTGAAATCTAGGTCACAAAGTATATTTCATCTACAATACTCTAGCAGTAGGTAACTATTTATACTATTTACCCACATATAGGATGCCAAGAGACTATAATATTTTTTGTAATGATGCAGATATTTTTCATTTATCCAAATATTGTTTTAATAACTTTCTAAAGCATCATTTGTAAGCCTGTTCAGAGTGTTTCTTATTTTTAATCTATTGTGAGAAATGTTATCTTCTGTGCAATTTGATAATTATTAATATTTGAAAAAAATTGGATTATCTGTACTTTTCATGTATTACCTACTTTAAAATGTATTTTTATAATTAAAAAAAATTATATAATTTTTTTATTTCTTTTTTTAATGATCTATGGTGAATACTGTGTATAATATTTCATAATGTTTTCTTGTAAGAGGGCACTTAGTCCATGAATAAAATATTTTTGTTGTTACAAAGTAGAAGCTTGGGGTGTAAGAAACACCATGCACACCCTTCCTCATGTTAAAGTCTGTAGTATTGTCGACGTGATATTGACGAGTAAGAAACGTAAAAAGGTGAATTGTATAACAGCTGTACGTTACTTTGAGTGAACCCCCCCTCCCCCTCATTACCCGCCGTAGGTTTTTAGGTGACCCCCTCCCCCCCCTAAGTAGGTAATGTGTAGTTTATGCACGACCCCTAAGGAGGATTCCTATACAAAGCGGTCAAAATATATAACAGATTCTCAGACCTGAAGAAGCAAGCAGAAAGCCTGTGAACCATCATCACCAGATGGATCAACGAGGAAGAGTGCCTCAAAGACTTTTATCTTCAACACCACTTCATGGAAGTCTTCTCTCCAACATCAGATACGCACTTTCATTATCCTCACTGATATTTGCATTTTTAACCTTCAATTAATATTACTAACAGAATTTTAAATAATATGGAAGACACTTTTTTGGTGAAATACTCAAAATTCAAGGTCTTTCTTACTGATTTTATAATCATGTGCCATGTTTGTGGCTTTAATTTTATTTTTTATTATCTGATAATCTTATATTCTACATTGCTGTTGGGAACTATAGATCTGATGGAATATACAATGTAATAATGAATTATTTATCTTACCGATGTGATGAAGTCAGGATTAAGTAAAGCTGCAAAGCCAGTTAATAGCATCCTATGGAATGTAATTATAAATAGTGCTGAGATGACACGTATCCCATAGATAATTCTCAATCCATCAGATTGAGAGGGCTCAGCAACCAGTGCGTTATAGTTTCTTTTCAGTGAAAAGCCAAGAAAAGCATTCACAAGAACCCCTTAAATATAAAAAATCAAGCATATAAGGAAAAAGAACTTTCTCTTCTATTTCACTAGCAGTCATTACTGTGAAAAATCAGGAAGTTTTCCCATGGCTTACCTGGACTCTCTTCACCTTCATTATTCATACTTGATGGGATATAGCAATCACACACTGTGCTTGCCAAGCAAATGAAGCAAAGACAAAAGATGGCGAAGCTGCAAAATATAGTGGTGAACATAAGAACTCACTTCAAATAAATTATACAATACATATATGTAATATGGAAAAGATACAGTCAATGTTCAATGAATCCTTAAAATCTATATAAATAGTTTTAAATCAAACTTTGATTACGAGTATTTAAACTGTAAAGGATAATTTTTTACCATTACAGTTGCAGCAAAACTTGGTGGCATCTGCCTGCATGTCAAGAAGGGGAAGGCACATAAGGACGGAGTTAGCAAAGGAGTGGAGGTGAGAGGATAAGACACATTGAACACAACGCAGCCAACATATTGGCACTGGACTTGAGAGAGCAGGAAAATGTCAGAAGCACATAATTTGACAAGTATTAACTACCCATGCAGCATGCAAACGTTCGCGGAACGTTTGCTGGCCGTCCTTAACATTTACGATGCAATATAATGTTCAGGGAACGTTTGCTGGCCGTCCTTTACATTTACGTTGCATGTACGTAGAACATTCGGGGAACGTTGCGATTTGAACATTTGGCGCTCGGTATAGAGCAGTGACGTCTATCGCATCTACATCAAAATTTTGGCAGAATTGGGAAGCTTGAAAACGAATTGGATAGACTTTAGTTCAGCCAGTAAACACTTCACTGAGAGCTTTGCGTAATTAATTTCCGTTATAATTTATATTCCCAAGCAGCATCATATGTCAGTTATATATAAGTTATATATAAGTTAAGCCATAGGGTTTATGAACATACGAGATTTATATGCAATGTTGCTAGGTTGATGCTAGGTAGGATAATACATTGTACAGTGCCTATAAGATTGCCATAATATAATTGCAATATTCAAAATAAATAATTTTTATTTTTTTGAGAGGGCAGGAAAGACTCAGGAAAGGAGATTCAGGGGAGTAAGCAAGAGAGTTTCAGGGTTGCGGGCGAGGGAGTTTTATTACAAACGTCAGTGTCAGTTTAGTTTCAGGGCAGGAATTTTTACCTGAGACTTTCGGGCAGAGTGACATTGCAACCATGGTCCCTAATGGGAGCGTGGACAGCACGAACGTCCGCACAACGTTCCGGTCGGGCAACATGGAAACCATTTGGGAACATTCTTGCAGTTAGTTTCTGTAACATTCCCTCGATTCGAAACGAACGTTCGCGTAACGTTCCGCGAACGTTTGTGTGCTGCATGGGAACAAACAAAGTTCAACTAAAGTACACTGATAGAGTTTTCAATCCATCTGAGAAGCCCTTTTAAAAGCTTTGAAAGGAAATTAGGCTAAAATCAACACTGTGTGCTTTATTTGAAGGAAATAAAAGAGAGCATTTTGAAGTTGGCAACCAAGGATTACAGCCTTGGGAACCTTCATGGTCTCATGCCCTGACTGCCTTACTCCCCTGGAAGGAACAAGTATGTTAGAAATGGATTCTTCCATTGAAAAGAGTCTTTTGTAGAACTGCCACTACGCTTCGCTACACCTGTACAGTAGGGCGGATCGGAAAAATCAATTTTTCGCGGAGAAACTTGGCCCTCTGGAAAACGTTGTCAAAATGACTCAAAATAAGGCCAGAAAAATTTGGGACCTCTAGATTAACCCAAGGCCCTCGCGCCGTGGCCATTTATGGGGTGGGGGGGCTGAAAATGGAAAAAGCCACGTTTTTATAGAGGTTCCCCAAGGATTTTGTTGAGTTGCGACCCCTAAGGACAAAAATTTCGTCTGTTTGGACGTATCTTCAGCCGTTAAGCAACAAATAGTATATTTTGAGTGCGCGGCCGCACATAATTATGCAACGCCCACGCAGCATATAAACGCATCGCAGCGCAATGGTCAGCAGGCCGCTCGCGCCTCCTGCCAGCTCGCATCTCCTGCCAGCTTGCGTCTGCTGCCCACTCGCCACGAATGGAGCAAAACTCATTATGCATGCGTCTTCCATCATTGGTCTAACAATATTAGATAATTATTATTTGAAATTAACATAACACTTCTAAATTGCCTCAGGTGTCTTTTGGCGGGTACTAGACCCTGACAATGTATACATATTTTCTTGCCTTAGTTTGTTAACCCTGGTAAAACTCCCATTACCCTCGCTTTCCACCCCTTCTCCTCCCTGTCATCCTTCGGTTTCCCCTCTCATCGCCACTCCTTTCTCCTTCCTTCACCTACCGCCTCCAAAATATGCTCACATATATATTGTCAGCGCTTAGCACCATTTCATTTAGTGGAAAATTGTACCTTGCTATTTCAGTGAGTATATACAGTTCGCTACTAGGCATTCAGTGAAGTTGTGCTTTTCTCTACCCGTTCTCCCTGTTGGTCAGTTCTGTGGTAGTCATTTTTGGTGAGAATTTGGAAATAAGCACGCCCCTCTTCAAGTCAAATCCCATAGTGATTTGAATATTTTAACTGTGTAAGTCCCTCCCGTGCTGACTCCCTCGCTAACCCGAGAGAATGCTTAATTGCTTTCCCATCGCCTCGGACGGATGTTCCCCCTCCCCGAGAGCCACCCACTTGCACCTCCTGAGCAAGGGGGGATAGAAGAATGTGCAACTCTGCTACTAAGCCTTTTCTCGACGGTGGGAAGAAGGAAGGCGAGCGAGCGGTAGTTGGCGACGTGTACTTGTAGTGTCATGAGCTAATAAAGAGTATCTCACCGATCGGTTGTTGTTTCCCTGTTAACCCCTCAGCGGACCATCTCCCGGAATCCCAAGTACCCTTACAACTGTGTGATAATTTGGACTTGGAATGCCAAAAAAAGGATGCATAATGAGGAAAAGTGTCTCGTCGACATTAAATGAATTAACATAACCAACTTCTAAAGAAGTGATTAAAAAAAATTTTTTTGTTTGTGTTCACGACATAATGAGATCCGAAAATGCAGGCAGGGAGCCTATGGTTTATCAAGTAGCTAGTCTAGTGGCGGGGCAAGGGCCTAGCCATGTTGAAACACCGGTTTCCATCAGAACACCAAAGTTAAGCAACGTTGGGCCCGGACAGTGGTTGGATGGGTGACCCTCCTACATACCTGCACCAGGCGTGGATGGAGAGATGATACTCCCTCCAGACCACCGGGAGGCCGTTGAGAGATATACCCAGACCGGGAGAGTTAGGGGGAGGACACCCTCTATACCTGGTACGGGGGAGGCAGGGGGAGGCCAGCCCTCCATACCTCTACCGTGGTGCTCTTGTCTCCTGTCTGCAAGTGGCAGACAGGTATGTGGTTGGCACAATGGACCAAGAAAGGTCTAAGTGCCTGGGCTCCTGACGAAGGCCCCCCCGACTAACAATCTAGTCTAGTGGCGAAAAAAGTGTCCGAACTTAGGAGACGTGCTACGTCTTATGGAACTGTAAAATCATTTTAATCACACCACATACGTGGTGTGATTAAAATGATTTTACAGTTCCATAAGACGTACTTCTGCTTAAGAAAAAGTGCAAGCAAGCCTACGAAAGAAGTCAAATTGACAACAAAAAATAATACATTTTTAAATTTATCTCAGAAACTATGTGATATTTGTGCGTGTAAGTGCAAAAGATTCAATGAGTGTAAATTTAAGGAGGATGATAAAGTTCCCCTAAGTGGCATTTTTTAGGGATCAAAGGACAAAACGAAAGAGGGTATTCGGTGGATTGGATGCCACAGAAACTCGACGATTGAAGAAAAAACTCAGAAGAGGATCGTTGGAGAGCGTCAAGTCAAAATCTTTCATTCTTGAAGAAGAAAAAAGTGAACATCAAGAATTTTCTTCCTCAACATCCCGAGAAAATTCAACCGACGAGGAATCAGCTGACTTGGACCTCAACGCTCCTCATACAATTAGGGATGAAAATCAACCTTAACCTTCTCCGGGGCAAATGCGTCTTAAATAACCAACTGTGGCGGAAGTATAAGCAAGAACCAGCATGTCCCTCAGAGCAGCAGCAATGATCGTCAGTGCATTTTTAGCTGATGCAAAGCTCATAACCCTTGAAGATACATCAAAGGTAGTGGACCGGAATTACTTACGAAGACAGAAAAAGATGCTATATTCAGTATAAGCAAAGAGAGGAAAATCAAAAAGCGCAATTGAAGGGTGGTATTTTGATGGCAGAAAGGATGAAACAATTAAACTGGAGAAAATAGGCAAGAGGATCTAAGGTTAGGGAGGAACATGTTGTGTTAGTTGAAGAGCCAGGCTCCCACTTTTTGGGGTTTGTCTCCCCTACTGGAGGATCTGCAAGAAACATCAAATCTGCAATTCTTGATTTTTTTGCTAAAGAAAATATTGAACTTTCAAATTTAAAAGTGATTGGATGCGACGGCACCAAAGTGAATACAGGTCCGAAAGGAGGCATCATCTGTTTACTGGAAGCACAGCTCCGACATCCCTTACAGTGGTCTATTTGCCAATTACACTTGATTGACTTAACGCTACAGCATTTGGTAGAAAAATTAGATGGGCAAACTAAGGGTCCAAATTTGATTACAGCACCTATTGGCTCCACCCTTCAAGACTGCCACACTCTTTATATCATATGATTCAAGCCAATTCCAACAAAATTATCCCAAGAAGTTGACTTGACATTGCTGAGCACTGACCAGCAGTACCTTTTGGAAATTTCCAATGGTGTGTTGGAAGGATTTTGCTCGGAAAATTCGGCCAGGAAAACTCCAGGGAAAGTGGCTCATTCTCGCTGGCTCACCACAGCCAACCAACTACTGTGTCCACTGAAAATCCAAGTGCTAATTTACAAAATCTAGTGTCATTCTTTCAAAAAGTATATGCACCTGTCTGGTTTTCAGTAAAGCGAAACCATTGTATACACGACGGTGCTGTAAATTTATGGAAAATAATAAATTGGTCGAGAAGATGTTAAAATAGTCATTGATCCAGTTTTTCAGAGAAACAGGTTTTTTGGGCACCCAGAAAATTTTACTCCTCTTAATGATTGCTGACATTCAAGAGGAACTGCAAAGAGATGCGTAGAAAAGAATCTTAGAGGCACGAAGAAATACACGTGCGACCAAAAATCCAAGAACTTTTGAATTAACAGATTTTAATTTTGATGCAGAAGACTATACGCTGCTGATCAAATGGGACGAGAACACCGACCCCCCTGCTCTATCGCATTTCACGGCAGAAGAAATTCGAGAATTACTTGAGCAATGCTCAACTTTGGAACTCAATTTTCCCTACCACACGAAAGCAGTGGAAAGATTTGTGAAAGAGGTAACCCAAGCTTCATTGACATCCGCAACAGACGAGGAGAGACAATTAGAAATACTGAAAAGACTAGAAAGCAGAACCAAAATGCCGACCTTCCAAACCAAGTCTCAGTTCAAGCTGTGATAGGGTTCGAGTAAGTTTTACATTTATCTGCATGACTTCAAAAATAAATAAATCGATAATGACCTTTAGTGTTAAATGAAAATAATTTTTAAAGACGAATACTTACACACAGATAAACCGATTGGTCCACAAAATGACCACTTGCTTACTTTTCAGATGGCATCTGATAAAGGAAATGCATTCCTCAATTTTATTTGAGTGGGTGGGTGGGCGGGTGAGCTCATAGGTGGTGAGCTCTGGTAACGTTGAAAAAGAATTGTAAAAGTAGGCTGAATCCTTCGCAATCAGGGAGTTTTTCTCTACTCCCTGAATGATGACAGTGTATTATATTAATTTCAAATAATTTTTCCGTAATTGTTATTCCCTGGACATTATGTTCATTTATCTAATATTAGTTAGACCAACTACAGAAGATGCATGCATGATGAGTTTTGCTGCATTCGCGGCGAGCGGGCAGCAGACGCAAGCGGGCAGGAGACGCAAGCCGGCAGGAGGCACGAGCGGCCTGTTGACCATTGCGCTGTGACGCGTAGCGACAATGCGCAGGCGTTGCATAATTACGCGTGGCCGCACACTCAAAATATACTATTTGTGGCTTAACGGCTGCAGATACTCCAAACGGACGAAATTTTTGCCCTTTCTGGTCGCAACTCAGCAAAATCCATGGGGGACCGCTATAAAAACGTGGCTTTTTCCATTTTCAGCCCCCCCACCCCATAAATGGCCACGGCGCGAGGGCCTTGGGTTAACCTAGAGGTCCCAAATTTTTCTGGCCTTCTTTTGAGTTACTTTGATAACTTTTTCCAGAGGGCCAAGTTTCTCTGCGAAAAATCGTTTTTTCCGATCCGCCCTATTTTACAGTCCTAAAACAGGAATCACCAACTTCCAATAAACCATTGCATGTTAAAAAAATTTGCAACATTTCATGAATTCATAATGTTCATTTGAGAAGAGCTCGAGAACTTCAACTGTTGATTTTCAAGTAAAGCTCCAGTCCTAAACACATAATTGATGGAAAGTAAAATTCAGTTGCCAGTTGCCAAAGGCTTGCAGTAGAGCTTGAACAAACATTCTCAGATGTGTGAAGATGAAACCCATCTTTGTCACCGGTTCAATCATAGAGGGTCGTATTCTAATGCACTCAGTCAACTGCAGTCAAAGTTGATGACTGATGCTTAGGCAGTGGTGCTCAATAAATAACTTGGCCACTGTACTTTCTCCTCGATATATCTTCCTTTTGCCTTCTCTTTTCGTACTAGCCAAATAAAAAGCAGCCAATAATTTATACTTCTAATAACTAATCATTCGACTAAGAGGTCTTCCTCTCTGAAATTTCTTGGCATTCATCTAACAGAAAATTTCAGAGTCTACACATAGACCACATTAATAAGAAATTATCTACTGGCATATTCATTATCCATAGGATGCAGGATATTGTGTCTATCAATACCCTGAAGCTCCTGTACTCAGCCAAAATAGAATCCTACTTAACTTATGGCATTATCTTCTGGGAAAACTCATCCTATGCTACCAAAGCTTTCTCACTCCAAAAGCAACCCTTAAAAGCTATTTGTCGGGTTCCCTATCGCAGTCCTGTACAGCCTCTATTCAAAACATTAGGAATCTTAACCCTTCCATCTCAGCTCATTTTATATTGCGTGGTTTTCAATAGGCAGCACCCAGATCTGTTCCCAGCAAATAGCGACTTCCACCACTACAACACCAGACACAAAATGGACATCCATATCTTGGACTATAACCTGTCAAAAAGCCTAAAAGGCCCCCATCATATGGCCCCCATCATACATAACAGACTTCCTCCGGATATAAAAAGTATATCCCCAATCACACAATTCAAAAAGTCCCTGAAGACTTTTCTAATAAACGAAGCATTTTATAGCCGAAGCTCACTTTTGGACGGTTCCTAATTTCATGAAAATACAACCAGAAAATTACTACTGGAAATACTGCCAGGAGTTCGAAAAGAAGCACCCTTTATCACTTTTACTCAATAACATTAAGGTCATAACTTACATGAATATTTTTTATGTGAAAGTCAGGGCGATATTTATAATTAGTAAAGCCTACTTACTATGTAGAGTAAGAATTTCTAAAGTATGATTTGCATAAGGAAACTTTTATATTGTATTTTATACTTATATTCATATCAATACCTATGTATTATCTGTGTACCATCGCTGAATTATTGTTTTGTATTTTTTGACTTGTTTCAATCTCATGTACCATGATCAAACGAAACTAATAAATTATTATAACTATTATTTTGTCTCATTATTTTTGCACCCTAGAAGTACCAACTGTATTTTTTTAGATAGTAAGATTCTCCTCGACTTTGTCTGATTATTAATGTCAATTTTAAGGGCTTGTAGCAAAAATTCCAAAGAAAATGGGTGTGCACCCACTGATTACTTGTATTGGTTGCTTTTCCAGCTTTCTTTCAGTTATCCTGACATGGTATGTTGACAACACTTATTTCACACAATATTAGATGACTAAATATTGCACATTATTATTATTTAGTTTTATGGATGAACCATTTCCCAAGTTCATATTTAGTAGAAGAAATAAATATAAAATGTTACAACTTACAAGAAAATATATTCATTCACAGTTCTCACTCTACTAGGAGTAGTAGCACAATCAATTGCTCTAACAGTGGCATACACAAGTAGATTCTTTCCAGCAATGGCTTCCACAATAACTTTGTTCACAGCTTCCTCGAGTTCAGCATAAGAGCAAGTCGATGGAATGCATGTGGCCCAAAAAATTTCTTTTGTATCTATCCATCCATGATTTCTCTGTTAAAAAAATACAAGGTATATATAATGCTAAAACCCACTGAAAAGCATGCTCTGGTGAACATTTTCAGGAAGATAAGATAAAATACATATCAGCTGCAACAGGAGAACCAACGACTTGAATTCAGCTGAATCTAAAAACCATACTGAAGATAAATAATGCACACAATCTTACATATATGTATAAACAGAGCCGGCCCAAAGCATGAGCAAAGGCCATATATAGGTGGCCGATCGTTGGGGCAGCCAGTCTGAAGGGTTGTGAAAAAGCAGATAGAAAGTATGAAGATTGAAAATTATTACCAACTCTTGCATGCATTTCCATCCAAAATTACCTTCTTAGGTGTAACATAAAAGTCACTGATAATTATAACCAACTTCAATAAAAAGCACTAAGAGACCTATTGTATAGCACAATTCCCTTCGTAAGCAATCTTGTCACCAGCCCACTAAATGGTACTGTGGCTCAAATTGCACTACCACTTATGGTTGACATTCCCCCTTCAACAGGAAGAGGGTAAAATGTAAACAATCCTTTAATAATAAAAACTTTTTTCATATAACTCCAAGACAATTTAAAGATTAAAAATTAAGCTCAGGGGTGGGAAAGGAAACTACAATGATTGTTCCGAAACACCTGAGTACATATCCCTCAAATTAATGTTGTTTAAGAAATCATAATCTGTTAATAAACTCTATGCTAGGGGCGGCATACTATAATTTTGCCCACACAAGTAAATTACATAGCTTGGACTGGCACTGTATATGTATATGACAACAAAAGATGACTTGGCATTAGTGACTCAAACTGAGTTGAACCTATAGCTGCATTCTGCATCTAACAGACACTGAAGTGCTCCAATCATTCTGTTTCATCTTGATCCATATAAGGCACCAACCAATAAGACACACTATGGTTTTATTGGTTACATTTGTTACTAGCAATGCAAGGTTCAGCGGACTAGTAACAACGATAACGTATTTAGGTATTACATTTCACGATTTCGCCCACAAGAAATACACAAAGCAGACCTAAATCGCACTCCGAATTTTGTATGAGTAGTAGAAGAACTAACACCTTATTATAAGGTTATGCATGCATATAGTCGTCATACAGCATATTGTATGGAGCCCAGTATTGATGGAGCCTGCGAGTAAACAAAAACCTACACGAGTCATTACAGCGTTGCCGCATCGGCTTTGGCGACCACCTGTGAATTGCAAATCAGCTTACGCATAAAAATTCAATTCAACATATATCCCGAACCCCACGGTAAGTCATGTTAATTAGTATACCAAAATAATCATTATACATTTTACTATCATTAATTTAATTTTTTTTTAATTCTCTTAACTAGAAAGGGTTCTATTAAGTGAATAAAGGTAGCCATACCTAGCTTTCCCATAAGAACCCGTGTAATTTCATGCCCACTTCTCGATTAGATATCTGAAGAAATATACGGTAAATAATTATGAAATTTTTCAGGTTACCATAGAACAACATTACTAATGCGCCTAACAAATTTTATCGAATTCTCTTAATTTGAGCGAAACCACCAAACCTCCCTAAGTGCTCCAATCATTCTGTTTCATCTTGATCCATATAAGGCACCAACCAATAAGATGCACTATGGCTTTGTTGGTTATATTTTAGAATAAAAAATAATAATCAACATCAGTAATTGTTAACAATTTTTGGGAAGAACATTGGATTGGTAATTTCAAAGGGTGATTCAATAGCCTTATTTTTCTGATAACAGATAGGTGCCTGATATTTTTTTCCAATAACCAGATGAATATTGCATTGTACCAAATAAGGTATTCAAGTATGGTACTTTTAGATGAAAAAAATCTCAAAAAAGTTTTTAAAAATGTATTCAATTGATCAAAATACAACGTATTAGAGTTAAAAATAACTTCAAAATTATTCCATGTCAATGTGTATTTTTAGAAAAATGAAGTAGCAAAACTATTGTTTAGGTCCTTGTCTTGAACTACACTGAATTCACCGAGCAGAAAAAAAAACTTTCTGATGCAATAGATGGTGCACCTAAAATTATTTCGGATACTTCCAAAAGGGAAACATAATTTCTACATTTTTCCCTCAACACAAACAGATACATAACATTCAATCTGGAAATATAGTTTTATGCTGAGAAAGTCTTGAATGTGAAAAAATAAATTATGGGAATCTGCTGCTACAGTGCCGGTAAACTGGTAATGGAACATTGGCCAGTATTTATACCATAATTTATCATTGGCTCAGCCCTAGTAAATTAAAAAAATAGGTTCTGTAGTTAATTATTCCTTGTACGTACATTCTTAGACAAATGAATGATGGAGAGCACACCTTTATCTCATTGTCATAACGCAGTCTGCAGTGAGAGTAGAGAGCCTCTTGAAGCAATACAAAATTAAATACCTACATGAAATGAAGCTTTACCCTCAGCCCACAAGACAAGCCAATTTTAGAATGCATTTTGGAGTTAAAAAAGCATGTGTAATGGGCTGGGAAATACAGTATACCTACACTTACTCAATACCAAGCAAGCCACCACAAGGGTGAATGACATTGGGATGTTAATTAAGATACCAGCTAGAAGACCCTCATTTTCTCAAGAGAGAAGGTAGTATGGGTGCAGGTGAAAGATCGGAAGAGGGAAAGACAAAAAGTGAAATGGGTTTTGATGGAATATTGTTTCACTATGGTTTGTCCTGATCATTAATGGTGTGTAGGAAGCAGTGGCGGATACAGAAATAACTCAAGGGGGGGGCGCAAGTTATCGCGACGATTGTAGCTTTCAAACAGACTGACTGGCAGCGACTCTGCTTCCCTTATATATGTAGTTCGATTGTTTCGAGAACATTCGGTGCCAGAATGTTCGCTTCCAGACTTTTAAGGAGTGTGAACAAATACAAACAGTAGAATATTCGCAACTTTTCTCGAACAAATGCCAGACGGAATAACGTATCGAGATCACTAGAAAAAATACTAGCTAGCTATAAAAAATGAAAAAAGATTGATGGTGTTTAAAAGGCTGGTTTTTTGTTATCTTGAGGAGAATTGTTTTTACAAAGTTAGCGACTATTTGACTTCCCGTCATGATATGTATCTGCTTACTTTTTTTCTCTTTTTTTAAAGACGTGCCTTATGTACTTACATTTGCAATGGATTTTACCTTTTGTAATGTATCTATTAGGCAAATAAATCTATTCTATTCTATTCTAATAGCCACGATTTTCTCGTAGGTTAGCTATCTATGTGCCAGACAGAAACGTATAAAATATGATGACGTGGAGGCGCGCGCGTGCGACATAAGAAAGTACAACAACTCAATAACTCAACTCAGAGTCGACTGACAAAGGACACGAATGAATAGCCCGTGGGCTGACTGGCGGGGGCGGCGAGGGTGGCAAGTGGGGGGCACGCGCCCCCCGCACCCCCCATATGTATCCGCTACTGGTAGGAAGAAAGAATTCTTAAATCTGCCTGAGTGGCACTGAATTTCTCATATGTATTTTGTCACTTTAGTCTGTCCTACAAGTGTAAGATGAGGGTTAGAATATCCATCCTGTTGACCTGAAACTTGAAATATATTAATGCTTCAGGCTACCTCAGCCATGTGTGTACTCTTCAAGTCCCTGGAGGCCCCCAACCCAGTCCTGAAGCTTCAGCCAGCTACAGCTATCACACCTTCAGCTATCTTATGGCAATTTTCCACAAAACGTACAACTTTCTTTGCAGTGCATTAAGCTTGTGGAATCAATTTTTAAGCAACAGCAGCTTGTGGCATACTCAAGGTAATGAGGCCTAATGAGTAAGATAGCACTTCTCTTGTCATTTTTTTAAAAAGTTCCTTCTAACTATTTGCTAAATGAATCCGATTCTCTTTAACCTTTATCCGCCAGATTTAAATCCTGGTGTTTTTGCCTGGCCGCCAGATTTAAATCGTCGCATACCCTGAGCCGGGACGTTATGGGCACTCACAGTATGCAGGGAAAACATTTAAAGGGACTTTTTGGGTACGCTAAGCGTTTAAAGGTTAATGCAGGGCTGTGTATGTTTCAAATATATTTTCATTCCTCTATTGTATCTTTAATGTAACTGACCCCATCAAGATGGCATTACATGAGAATAAAAGGAAGTATAAGTTGGTTAGATGTTCTTTGTACCTCCAGTAATAACTTACTGCTTTGGATTAACTAAACAACCTATGCACTTCGTTTTATGGTATGGCCATTGGTAATATGTTCATCTCCAAGTAAAATCTCTCAAAGAGTTTGAAAACTCTAATAATTCATTTGAAGAGTCAAAGAGGCCATGTTAATTTGTCTTTTGCTGAATTGGAAGTTCATTTGACTTTCATAATTGCTTTAAGAGAGGATGGGAGGTGGTCAGCGATACCTAGCTTAGGAAACAACTAAAAAGAAAAAGGTCTAACGGAAGTGGCCATTGAGCATGATTGATGAGATAAGTAGGTTGAGATATTATTACTTATGAGGAGAAATTGATGTTCCAACAACTTTCATGCTGAGCATTAGATGAGACACCAGCCTTCCTACAATTGATCAGTCTTGAGATTGACTCCAGAAACAGACTAATGGCTAATTTGAACTTAAGAGGTGTAATGCTCATCACAGAGGGGTGAATGAGTGGAGCTCATCTCAAGACCTGACTTTTGCCGTGAAGTGGTGAGGCTTTAAAGGGGGCAGATGTTCTCTTGAGGTATCACACATACAATGCCACAAATGCTCACATGTGCAAGATATCTTAAGTGATAAGTTTCACACTGACAATCTCATTCTGTATTAGATGATTGTAATGAATATTAAGCACAAGTAGATCTAGAGATTTTCACGAGAAAGTCTCTGTGAATGACCAATTTCCATTATGACAAATAAATTCATTTTTACTCCATTCAAGCATTACCGGTATCAACAGCTGAGATGAATCCATTTGTGTTTGGCACTGGTCCTCATTGAGGGAGCAACCACCTAAAGGACCACAGCGAGGTGCTTTACTGGTGGATTCCCTCTCAAATATTTCCATTGGTACCACACAGTACTGCCCTTGGAATTTAAAGCCTTCATCATCACTTTTTTCAACTCCAATACAATCATAATGATTCCCGGCATGATGTACTATGCCAGTGATAATGCCTCTTGGGAATTTACCCCCAGAGTCGTACACTGTGAATTTGATGAAAACAGTAAATTTAAGAAAAAGACATTTAGACTAACTATATATAGATATGTATTAATTTTAGAGACAAGCAGCTAACAAGTACAAGAGTCCTTTAAATAATAAATAAATTTTTGGTCATTAAATGTCAAAACTAAATACATCCTCATAACATTTCTGACACTTCTCCTAACTTTTCGTTATTTACTAAATAACCCTCATAGAAATCATAAGCTACAACTCATGATTTTAGGAGACATCTTCTGGTCCACAATTTTTCATTGACAGAAAAGATTTTCTCACACATAACCATTAGACATAAGTCTCTTGCTGGTATTGCATATATGTACCGTAAATATGACTATGGCAAGGAATGCAAAGTGATACGCATGCCTCCAAGAGCACTACTGGAGAGGAGACCACACTCAACCACTTTAGTGGATTACACACATTAGCAATGTTATTACCATGAAGACATATGTAAATGTATATTCATGGTAATTGCATTACAGATGTGCATACACTTTTCAAATAATCTTAAGGTACGGGCCAATAGATGGGGCTAAAGAATGAACATCGGGGAGAAACTGAATTCAAAATAAGCTACCAACAATGGCAACAGCTGATCCAAGGATGTTAAATGAAACCAAAACCAACACTTACTTTAAGTTTCATCCTGGGATGAAACAATACCTTCCCTAGTTTCTCTAAGTTTTTGGAACAAAATATGTCTCTCCTAGATGCATTGTCTCTTAAAAATGTTGTATACGGGTGTGTACATTCAGGGCCTCAACATGCAATAAAAATCAAGCACAAATGGAAAGTTCCTGCATAAAAAGAAGCATTTAAAGGTCATTTAACAGTGGTATAAGCAGCATAAGAAAGAAGAATGGAAGCAATGGAAACTCCACACACCTACAGACAGTGTCTAAAAATGGTACTCATGAATTATTCAAAACATCAGATTTTATCTTACAAAAAGCAATTTTCCAGGCTAGTTTCTCATTTCCCTAGACTATTCCAGGCCCATTTTCAATATCCATGACTCCATGTTTTCCAGGATTTCAAGGCTTTTAACAACTCCATACGATCTATCAAAGAAACTTGAATACTTGAAAAGTATACACAATGTAAATGGCAGTAGCTTTTAAACATCAGCGGAAGAATAATTTTGACAAAAAATTCACTTTCAGAAGGAAGCCAGCATGAAGTCATGGATTTTGCTTCCGATGGAGAGACAAACCAGGGGCGGATTAAGGGGGGGGGGGGGGGGGGCGGCTGCCCCCCCCCCCCCCCCCGTAATTCCCGGGAAAATAGAAAAGATGGCAATCATTAAGGTGGTTCTCCAATGAAAGTTTTTATTTCACCGGATCAATATACAATGTTTAAATATAATTGGAATGTGGTGTAAAACCCGGGAAACCTGCATCTTCACAAGAATGGCATTATTTACATCGTTTGTTATCGTTTTTCAAATGCGAATAGAGAACTAAACTCAATAATTTATCACATCTACTTTATAATATAGCCACACCAAAACTACGTTCCAAGCGCTTCATTTCTTTTAACTTTCCGAGGGAGGTCCGCCCTGACCCCCGTTTCGTTGAGAGGTATTGCATACCCCCCAGGTGCCGCGGAAAGTAGTGAACCGCCCCCCCAAAACAACGACCTTAATCCGCCCCTGAAACAAACCCACTTTTCTTCGGAAGCCCGGAAAGGAAAAAAACATCAACTTAGATTTGTGCAAATAGGGTACATAAGTATATGAAATGGGAGAGCCTGATACAAAACTTTGATATGATATAACTTTAGGCACTGCCATTACATAATTCTGAAATCAGGTTGCATGGGAAAGCATGAGAGCATATATATATATATATATAATAATTTCGTTCAAACAGAGGGTGAAAGAAAGATGATAGGAAAAACACAAAATTGTGAAGTCCAATGGTGGTGCGAAGATGTTATGATGGCAGATTCACAGTGAAAAAAATTCGACTAGGCCGGGAATCGAACCACGGACCTTTCGATGTCGCGCCGAATGCTCAGACCACCGAGCTACCTAGTCTTGTAAGAATCACTGGAATCGGCGGGGGGTTTATATGAACCAAACGCCCCCAAGACTAGCCCGTAAAGTTCACCGAGAGATGGCGACAGGGCGTGTTCACCCACTTTATAACATCTTCGCACCACCATTGGACTTCACAATTTTGTGTTTTTCCTATCATCTTTCTTTCACCCTCTGTTTGAACTAAATTATTTATTATTTACGCCTGTGAGCGGTTTGAGTGAATGAATGAATGGTTGTATGGCCGGAATGGCTCATTTTCTACTTCTTGGGCTCTGCGTGCCCCGAAACGCCTGTACTGTATCTTTACCACTGTCTGTGTGCCTGAGTCAAGCTTTCCTTTCCTCTTCTGTGTTCGTAATTCATTCTCTGCCGGTGGGTGAACACGCCCTGTCGCCATCTCTCGGTGAACTTTACGGGCTAGTCTTGGGGGCGTTTGGTTCATATAAACCCCCCGCCGATTCCAGTGATTCTTACAAGACTAGGTAGCTCGGTGGTCTGAGCATTCAGCGCGACATCGAAAGGTCCGTGGTTCGATTCCCGGCCTAGTCGAATTTTTTTCACTGTGAATCTGCCATCATAACATCTTCGCACCACCATTGGACTTCACAATTTTGTGTTTTTCCTATCATCTTTCTTTCACCCTCTGTTTGAACGAAATTATTTATTATTTACGCCTGTGAGCGGTTTGAGTGAATGAATGAATCTATATATATATATATATATATATATATATATAGGCTCTAAAAGAACTGTGCATGTAGAAGGATGGAAAAAATGAGCAGGACATGACGGACAAAAGGCCTTATGCTAGATGTAGCAGAGGAGGAATCCTAGGGCAAATTTCAAGACAGAATAAGGGGGCAGTAGAAGTCAGTTTTGCGGAATAATGGGGGTCTCCGCCTCCACCTCCCCCCCTCCCCCTGTAATTCCCAGTAAAATAGGAAAATAGTGGTCATAAAGTATTCCATACCCCCCAGACCCCTTGTTAGCAGCAATCCTCCCAAACCGAAACAGAAAACTTAATCCCCCACTGGAAAGAGTCTCCGGGTAACTAGACTGATTGCTCAAACAACAAGGCCAAGGCCCTGAGATTCTGTTTCCATTTTATAATAAAATTTCCTAGAGTGCGACAGCAACAAGAAAATGCTCCTATGTTGGACCATTGGTATAAGGCAGCAATTTCAACAGAAAGTACTGATTGCTTAGAAGATTGGTCCAGTATTAACTGTGAGAGTGAAGTTCAATGAATCAGCCTCAGAGCAACAATTATGAGGAAGGCAATGGGAAACCACCAACATAATAATTCCTTAGAGGATGAAGCCTTGCATTCATTGAAGATGTGATGATATCTTTCCCAATAAAATATTCCAGTGTTAACGTAGCCCCTAATGTGAGTCGTGACGACTGAGACCTCTGGGTTGGGACTATGTACTGAGATGGAAATATCAAAGTCTATAAATGTACCGTAGGAACATAGAACGTGACATCCCTTGGAGGTAGTGGAAAGGTGGGTAGTGAATAGATGAAGATATCCAGGGTTGTGTTTAACATACTTGGAATCTGAGAAATAATGTGGGCCATGGCAGATGACTTTCAGGGTGAAGCAGTGGTGGCTCGTCAGGTGAAGTGCCACTTCACATTCATCTTGAGAGAGAATATAATAATTCCAATATTCACAACATTTGGAACATTCAAGAGTTTCAAACTTGGTTGATTTGCCATAGGACAATTAAAATAGCCAATAATTATTATTAAAAAGCTGTTTATTCATTTGGTTTTTCTATGGGAGGGGGGAGCCGATCGCCAAACTGGGAAAATAGAAAAATTTCTGTCCAGCACTTCACCTACTTCATAGTCACTAGCCGCCACTGGAGTGAAGTACTAAGTGATACATTCTGAGGTTATGACTACAAATCAGAAATGATGAAGAGCAGAAAAGAATAAGAGAAACACATGAAGCACTCTAAAGAAGAAAAGATCCAAGTGGATTGGCCACACCCTGAGAGAAAATGGACTTATTAGGAGCATGATAAAAAGGTCCTGCGAGGAAGACAAGGGATTATGTAATATATATGCTAGCCAGATAAAACAGAATAGGAATCATAGCTTAGATATAGAACTTTCCGAATCCTTAAGGATTCAGCGAGGGACAGGGAGGGGTGTATAGGGCTCATAGTTGGGATTAGTTATTTAAAAAAATAGCAATTAAAATTAATCGTTAAAAATTTAGTTAACTATTTAACATAACCATTACTTTTTAGAATATTTAACTTTTAACCGTTAAAATTATACATTAACTGATACAAAACTAACTTCAGTTAATTTTCATTTGTTAATTTTTTGGCCAAAGTCGACCTGTTCGAATTTCTTGAATTTGAAGTTTGTATTTATTTTATCCCAATTGCGAAAAATAGCTTTTAAAAGTTACTTCTAAAAAGTTTCTTAAAAGTTACTGAAAAAGTAACTTTTAATGTAAAAGTTACTTTTTTAAACTTTAACTTTAATCAGTTTCTTTTTCAGAAAAGTAACTTTTAACTTAAACTAGTTACTTTTTGCCGAGATAACTTCACCTTTAATCAATTCATTTTTTTTGGTAACTTTCCAAACTATGATTGGGCTGTATTTAAAAATAAGACAGATTACATAAATGTGTAGCGAGTGAGGTTATGTTAACTGAAAGAAAAATTCTGCATGCAAAGAGAGAGGGGGAGCGGAAGATAGTTCGGACACATTGGGCAGCAATAAAAGACTTGAAAACAAATAAGGGGATAGAGAAGAAGGACATAGTACCTATAGGTAGCTGTGTAGAGCCAAAAATATCATGCTGCAGTACTTAAGTCCACAATAATGAGTGATTACTTTAAAGAATGGTCTGAAACCTACCTCTATAAGGTAGAATAAGTTAATTTATTTAAAAAAATTAAAGGTTGAATTTATTCACCCTAATTGGGGGAATCCAGTAACTATGTAACGTAAGACCTTGATAGTATCATTTTTACTGCTTCATTCGGTATAAATAGGTGTCTAATATGTTTTGTTAAGCTCATTTCGCCCACAGCCCAAAGATCATTGTTCAGTTTCTGTTAAAAAAATCTGAAAGGAAAGCCATCACCCATCCGCCACAAGGACAATGTTATGTTGGTGTGAAAATTACGATTTTCAAATTTTATTGTAGACACTAAGTAAATGGCCGATGACACCCAAATATTTTTCCACGAATTGATGAAGGAATGTTCGCTCCACAACATATGTAAAAATTGGGGCATATTATCGAAGGTCATCTTTACAGAGGTTCGAACCGATCATATATATATCTACCTTAGGGGACATCCATTAATTATGTCAACAATTTTTTGGCAATTTTTCCTTCCCCCTCCCTCTTGTCAACAATTGTCAACCTTTCAGTGACTCCCCTAACAAAATTATTGTGTCAAACAATTTTTACACCCTCAGACCAATAATATTTTACACGGCTGGCACTAGATGCTATTTAATAGAAGCCCATGGATAGCTATACTATTAGATGACAATGGCTTAGTGCAGTCTTTGAATTTACTAACAGCATCCCTTAAAAATCAGTCAAATGAATTATATTAATTAAATGGTATTAATGGTATAAAAATTAATATGATATTAATCTGAAGATTAATACCATATGTGTCCATATATAGTCTACTATCATAATACAATGAATAAAAACAAAATATGATGATGATACAAGACTATGACTTACTTGGCAAGAACTCAACCGGTTTAAGATTTAAAAATTTACAGTAAAGAGTAAAAAAGTAACATTGTTGACGTCAATTTATCTTGAACTCCCCCCCTCCACCATGTCAACAATTGTCAAACTTCTTCAAACCTCCCCCCATTTTGTTGACTTAATTAATGAACGCCCCCTTAAGAGCTATAGTTACATATCCTCAATTCATGCAATTTCATATTAAAGAAACGCAACTGCACCAAATTCTCTTACTTTTAATGGCCCAAGGAGAATATTGCCGGAGATTAATCAGGAGGTCACGAACATGTCTTCTGCAATTGGAATTACTCTCTTTCTCGAGCTGAAAAAGGATAGATTCATACATGTCTGGCAGCGTCCCATTGATGCTCTCGCCTGATGATATCCACACGTCTATCATGAAATGAATTAGCAGGAAAAAGATACGTTTCATTTCAAGTTTTTGGAATCACACATTCAAAGTTGCCACACTTGAGCATCATCAACTGCAACTTACACAATTAGCGACTATACTTATATACGTCGGCAAAAGGAAAAATTCACTACGTTGAATTAAAAAAACTTCATTACCCACTCACTCAAATGCATTAAGCGGGGAAGAAGGTCGTTTGAGAACGAAAAAGTTTAAAAATCGTCACGTACGAAATGAAATAGGCGAATACCTTCTTCCTTCATTATAACTCTCGAGCAAATGGGTGAAGAGTTCAAGGTGGCAGTGACATGGCAATATGCATAGTAGTAGAGTTTTTTTTCTATTCGCTACGTCTTGAAATATTCATTACGCTGAAAACTTTGCATACAACCAGGTACAACGATGTAACTGTAAAAAAAATACGACTACTACGGCAGCGCCAGGATGATTCCCTCGGAGCCAAGTTAATATTATTCTGCGGCTAATAATGTGACAATCCGTAATGGGAAAATTCATATTTCAACTGAGGTAATACGGAAATCAAACACTGAGTCATTACCTCATCGAGCATACACTTTTCAGCCATGATATATGACGATTACAAAATCGCAATGCTTTCCTCTTTACTGTACCCATAACATGACGGATGACGCACGGCTCTCCTCGGCTAGCCGAGAGCGACTATAACCAGTGTATTCTTTGGGCTATGGCGTTGGCTACAATTCCTGTGTTTATAATCTTTGTTGCTTAACATCCACATCACGCCAAAAGTTCTCGATGACGTTCATATGTAGTTTACGACGGGTGCTGAATTGTTAACTCTGGTTACTTTCTTCGCCGCCCGGCAATTACTACGAAAGGTTTTACTTTCACATGGGATGAATACATTTAATCCGAATAACCACTACTAAAGCATGGGCTCACGGATGCTTCTGGAAGTTGGTTGGTTATCCGGGGAGGCGTCCAACAATTAATTGGTGTGATTCGTGCCATTATAATTACAGGATTATAATTATAAGGACAGGTGCGTAGGTTGTTTGGACCATTTGGGGGCAACGGAGAGACCTGCAGCGCTGGCATGAACCAACTCTAAACAGAAGACACCAAGGGGTCCACATGCATCCACTCCAGTTCACTTTAATTAAACGTCCCATCCGACGGACGGAAGGCCACATTTTAGCGTAGCATTCAAGTATTAGTATTTTTGTTTGACGTGCTTCGACGGCTAAGGTCATTTCGCACTCACTGTGATCTGCTACGTGCAGACAGGGGCGATAGCACTCGGACGAATCGGAGGATCACCCCTCCAAACTTGAGCCGAGCCCAACGATGCTTAACGGCTTAACTTCGGTGACTGATCGGGAACCGGTGTTTCCATCGAGGCAGGCCGTTGCCCAGCATTCAAGTAGGGATTGGGATTCCACTGAAATATTTCCGCCACTGTCCGGATTCGAACCGTCCCTTTGGCTGGGAAGCGAGTACTCATAAACACCACACCCACCCGACCCCTCTACACTAAAATTACAGATGTGTGGAATGACAGACAGACCGTGTATGTATTAATAAAGTAATGCATTGGCTTCGAAACTTTTTTTTTTAGCTATATAGGTACTCATACCTTTGTTCCCTTGATGTTCCCAATATTCCAGCTCTCTTTCACCCAATTCTGTGCTTTCCACATATTTTTCTATCATTTCACAGACCTCGATCCACTTCCCTGCCTCCTACAATTTTCTCTCTCTATGACCAATTCTATAGTGTGGGGAAAAATGTATGAACTATTCTCCTATTCATTAGGGTAAAAAACTCCATTCTCACAGATTTTTTGATGAATGACTATAGTTACTCATCTTCAGGGCATATAAATTCCAAAGATAGAAAATAGGCCAGTTTGAGTCATTGGTGGCCCCAAGTGGGGAGCAGTAGGGCCCCCCCCCCCCCCCCAAAAAAAAAAAACAAGGCGTATTTCTTTGTCATAGACCTTAAATTATAAGCCTAAATTATTTTGTTGCTTTTTTGTTGTTGAAGTTTTGGATATTTACTTTAAAATCCAGTTAAATTTCATAAAAACTAAATTAAAATGGTTTTTAAAACCACAAGCTAAATGTGAATGTAAATCAAAATTATTTTGGAATTAGTCGAAACCTGGTATAGTAATCTAAAAGAGTAATATGCATTTAGTAAAAACTTGATCTTCTTAAAAGGCAAACTTTTGCTTCCAAACCACTTATAACACACCATTTTGCACATAGTTTGAAACGAATTTCCAGGACAAGACCCACGGACCCCTCTTTTCCTGGGAGGGTATTCCATACCCTAAGAGCTGCTGGGTGCCTTCCCCCCCCCGAACCTCAGATCTGGAGCCTATATTGGTTTGAGTATCCTCACAGAGAATCCGGGAGTCTCGTGATTGCTAGATAGTGGCACCTTTGCCCTTTATCAGTGTCTTGGAGTTACCAGGTACTTGATGAAGATTTGGTACCAAAATCCACCAATCCATGACACCTGGTTCTTTCCTTGAGGATTCATAAACCAGCCTATTTTCCAACCTCTATGCATCATGTATGCATAGAGGTTGGAAAGCACTTGAGCACAGTGTGCATCCAATCATATATGCACACTGTGCTCCCTTTAAAGCGTGATATGGAGTGTGACCACAATGTGCTGCACACTGTACGAGGGTATTAGTCACAGTGTATGCACACTGTCCACACAGTGTACGAACACTGTGCACACAGTGTCCACACACTGTGCCGTCACACTGTCTATCACGCTTTCTGCATGCTTTTGAGAGAGAGATTTACACTTTTGGCACACTGTAATCACCCTCTTGTCACATTCTATTGACACTGTGATCACGCTTCTGTCACAGTGTCCGTTATGGTTTATTTTCACCGGGGCAAATAAGATACAAGAAAACAACACAACGCACCTGCTCCTTGTCCAAGAAAAGGAATGCTTTCCTCAGTGGATATAACACAGGCCAGAGAGAATATTTAGAGATAATTATTCACACAAGTTTAAGAGTACATATATGAATATGGATTTACAGAAGGGTTGGAGGGAGATAATAATTAAAGCTTAAGGTAGTACATGGAAGGAGGGGTATCCATAATATCGATTGATTCATGATTTTCCACATTCTGCACCGTATGATATACAGGTAGAGAGGATCACAAAGTGGACATTTGGGATTTCCATGAACAATGACACATATATTACCCTTACTTCTTCAGTACATGGTTTCAGATCAAGGATTATTAATGCAGTTTCATGAGCATGTGCAAGATTTGTATTTTTAGATCATTTACCCATGAGTGAAAACATAATTCCTACAAAATTAGCCAACCAATTAAGCTTGTAGAACTTAGGAGAGTTAAAAATTAAGATTGTATCACAATGAAATATGATTTTCAAAATATTATGTTTGGGTTTATTGTGACACTGATTAAATATGATGTAGAAATGAGAGTTAGTGAATTTGGCCGACTGTATTTGCACATTGAAGTGAGTAAGTCCCCCCGAACGTTTAACTAAGATAAATGCCCACACCGAAAAGATGATTTTCTCACTCAATCTTTTTGACATTATTTGCCACATTGAGTGCTTACTAACCAATTCAGTCAAAGATTCAATACTATGACCTCCACGCTAACAGATATGATGGCATCTTCAATTTGCTTAAAGTTGGGGGGCCTGTAAAATTGGTGATAAGTAAGATAGAGTTATTTAAAAATCAAGATGATTTTCTCCTGTAGTAAATGAGATTTGGTTTTCACACATATTGGTGCACAATGACAAACATTCATCTCTAAAAATATTCTATTTCAAAGGGAAATAGCAAATCAATTTATAATGTTATTGAAAATTATTAAAACAATATGCTAATCACATTAAAAAGAGTAGGATACATTTTAGAGATAAAAACCTTGGATGGAGAAAGTACATAACTATGCTTTCAAATGTTTTCCTTCCTTCCCGTCTGATGCTGGTACAGTGTGAGCTTTGGCCTCAGAACACCCATTTTCTCCATTTCCTGTCATTTGCCATCTCTTCATATTGTCTCACCCCATTTCTTCTAAGGTCTTCCATCATCTTGGTCGATCCCTTTATAAATTTTTGTAGGCCTGTGCCTTCAGCATTTTCTCATCCATTCTTTCCACATGGTCTAACCATCTTATTTATTGAAATTCTATGATATCCTCATGCTTCAGGATTTCACTTATTTGCTAGTAGAAAATACCATCTTCTCCAAGCATTATTTTCTTTACGGGCCATATATACACCGTATAACTTTTTCTCTTCTTCCTCCTTGCTATAATCTTTTTGTAATTGTCCACGTTTCAACTACATAGATGACAACTGGTCTAATAAGTGTCTTGTATATTTTCATGCTGCTTTCAAATTTGTTTCCTCAAGAAGTGGTTTCTAGTTAAATTTCCTGAGAAAACATAAAAAAATCAAGAAATATATCAATGGAGAACTAGGCTGACACTAAAAGAGAACCAGGAACTCAAATGAAAAATAAAAATAGGAACTTGAAACATAACAAATAAACTCAAATAACATTAAAACCTTCATGAGTTTTAAAAAACTATGCCATTTTTCAAAGTGAATAATTTTTTAAGCAGCTTTTTATTCAATTTTGAATCAATTTTAAGGGCCGTATTTATAGTCGTTACCTAGCAGTCCCCCAGCCCCTAGCAGGCCCCTTCGTCAAAAATGGTATTTATAGTCGGATTTCCACCCCCAGCAGCCCCCTTAGCCTCTCAAAATTCTGGCAGGAGATGCATGCTCCACCAGGGGCCCCCTTATCGAAAAAATAGTACAATATAAGTAAATTAACTAACTCAAATGGTTGTGCATAACGTTAAATTAATAATTCCTATCTTTGGTGCTTATAAAACAACGGTAAGATTTGTTCTTAATCAATAAAAATCTGATGTGACGCCGGACTCATTCCACGGATGTTCATAGTGTTGCTATGGTGGCCTGGAATCAACATATACAACTATCCCCATTTGCTTTGAATTGAGTTTAGTGTGGCTTCACCGTGATCTTTAATGAAATATAAATTTGATTAATATTGACACGAATTGTATTTTTGTTCAATAACAAAGTATTGCAAGTATTCATTCAGTACACAATTATAAGTATCAATTCATTAATTTTCATCTCTTTAGTTGTCTGTTGATTTTAATTACCTTTAACTGCTCTGTCTGACATTTTCAAGATGAATGAATTTGAGGAGTTCGCCAGAAGATGGGAAGATATATATGAAGCGTTAGCAAGATTACCCAAGGGATTAGGGATGAGCACAATCCCATGGAATGTTTCAGGGATAGTGAGTTTTTGTGTCGTTACCGCTTTTCGAAGGAAATAATTTCGGGATATTTATTACCAATCGTGTGTCCTCCTTTGATTAAAAATATTTATCCAGCAGAACATAATTTCAACTGGAGCCATATTGGCACTAGGAATGTCGTCGAGAGGGCTATTGGCGTCTGGAAGCAGAGGTTTCCATGCCTTAGAAGAGGTCTTGCTAATAATTTAAAAACCACTGTGGCTGTAATTTGTGCAACAGGAGTGCTGCATAACATTGCTCTGGCCAAAAATGTGGCTATGCCAGAGGATGAAAATGCAGAAGAAGACGTGAATGGGGACGTTCTTCATCCTCCAATGCCCATTAATGAGCGTGGTGCTAATGCAAGATTCCATTTTATACAACACCATTTTTTAAAATTCGTTTTACTTTAAAATAAATAAATTTATTTGACAAGCTAATTTCAGAATTAAATTGCCTTTGGATAACCTTAATAAGACCACTCTTCATAGGAATTCCCGATAATCTCCCATAATTATCAGAAAAATTACAATTGTAGCAATTTTCGTGGAAATCACCTTGTTCCTTATAAAATATCAATATATAATACTAATCCACCCAGGCTAATTAGGTACACATTCTAAAAAAGATTTCGGATTGAATGGTTTTACTAATCTCATGCGATGATGTTTGACTCATAAATCAATACCTAATGGATAGTGGAAAATTCAAATAATTATCAACTAAAATCATTGATATAATTTGTATATTATTAAGATATTTATTAATAAATTGCGCTCTTCAGTATGGTGGGACAGTGGAGATTATATATTTTCTGCCTTTTCTTGTGCCAGCCTTAATTCGGCAAGTTCCCTATCTGCCTCGGCCTTCATCCTTACATTTTTGAACATCAGCCACTCCTCTTTAGCTGCTAGCACTTCCACCTGGACAGACAGAGGATTTTCTATCATGTGTCTATCAGGACCTCCCCCAGTACCCATTCTGTAGCGCATTTCTTCTGCCTTTTCTTTTTTGTAGTTCGTCTTCAGTTTTTCCCAGCATCTACAGAATGAAAGAGAAATTATTCAAGTGATAATTATCAACAACATTTCTTCACTTAGGTGTGTCTCAATTACAGTGAAACCCCGTATTTGCGTTATCGGAAATTACGTTTTCCCGCAATTTACACCACTTTTACGAAGTCCCATTCCATTTCCTATGTTTCCAATGTATGCAGAACCCCGAATTTAGACTGTGCATTTTTCAGTTTTCCCGCAATTTGCACCACAACGCGCTCAATCAAAATAAAATTTAACTTTCAAAGTCCATTAATCATGCATATAATCCTTTGTTAAACACTTTTTGACTTTGTCTTGCACATATTTGCGGAAAAAATACGAAAGAGAGCTGTAATAGGACCTGTTAGAAGAAAGAATTTGAATTTGGCGGGATAGTTTACAGCGCCATTCGTAGCAGAAATTGGAACTACGTCAACTCGTCAATCTGCCAGGAAATGATTCAAGCTATGAAATGAATACATTGTAAGGCTAGGAGCTAACTACGAAATTTATACAATGTAATTAAACCTGCGGAGGTGTATTCATTTTTTACCTAAGTAGAAACTTTGGAGAATGAAAATGGATTCTTATCCAGACATTATGAAAAATGAAAGAACTCGTACTAGTAGACAACAGATCATTTGCACTGCCTCGATTCCCGAGTTATAACTATGATAGGCTACAAATGAATTAAACTTATCGAAACTTGCGGTATCGTACCTTAATTAGACTGAATCATAATGTTTATTTTTTAGTTGAACAATTGTTTGGACTAGACAAACATCACGACTGGTCAGATTCTCATGTGTTGTTAAGTCATCCTCAACTAAACTGGGACGTAATTTTATCCTGCTTGGCAATGGAAAAGCGAGGAGGAAAAAGAACTTTTTCAATCAAGGAGACAATTGACATTTCAGAACAAGTCGATTCTCACGGTGGAACTCGCGTCGATCTAGCGAAACTGCTACGATTGCCTATCTCTACACTAAATACTATAATTGTGAGAAATCGCGATGGGATTCTGAAACAAGCCAACCAGTGCGGTAATTTGTCTAAAAAGAGAAAATATGTTAAGAATTCTAAGTATGAAGAAATGGAAGGGTTACTTAAAGAGTGGTTTTTGAGTGCTAGGTCTTCAAATATCCCTATATATGGTGTCATCATACAAGAAAAAGCTCTGCACATCGCCACAAGATTGGGAATTGAAAATTTCACAGCATCCAATGGTTGGTTGGATGGATTCAAAAATATTATTTTCTGAAGTTAATATATGTATTATTATTATTTATGGGTAGGGTCCACAGTTACCATGAGTGAAGTGAATTTTTAAGAAGCTGTTTCTGTAACTTTTATTTATTCATTTGATCTTGATTTTGTGCGATATGTAGTAATCCCTTATTTTATGTATCAATAATGAAGGAGAAAAATAATTTTTACATTTCTATTCATCTAAGGTGTTCAATGTCTTTTTTTCATCGTATATAAATTAATGAGAAGAGCTAGTTCAAAGAATAAATTATGACAGTGCTCTTTTTCAGTTTATCAGTCTATTTCTTATTTTTACTCTTACTCCAGTGAAGGAACATGGCTGTAGAAGTGAAAATTCTACTTTTCCCGCAATTTGCACTTTCCCGCAATTTGAACCTTTTTTTTAGGGTCCCTAGAAAAGTGCAATTTAGGGGTTTTACTGTATTTAATTTAATATATTTTTGATAGGTTCATTCATAGATTCATGAAATGCGATGAAAATCGTTTGCCCAAATGGAAGTTCTAAATTCTAAAAGAAGTACAGTCGGATTCAAAAGTAATGCAAGAAATTGAGCGGCGCCACTTACGCTCTTCGACAAAATTGAGTTTCATTTACTGCGTTTGAAGTCCTTGGTTACGCAGCGCAAATTAATCAGTTGTTTGTAAACACGCATTCCAATGTAGGAGTTGAGAAGTTATTAAATTATTGCACTTAATTTTGTCATTCTGTATTCGATTCCATTTGGTTTATGTGATTTGTGCGTGTGTATTTGTTATTTATTAGCCCCGGTTTTCAATGTTGGTTTGTATTTTACGTAAAATTTTCCTTGTATTGCAAGGAACGATTCGTGTTTAATAATAAAGATTTGTGTTTCAATTTATCAATATGACGATACGTGACATTGTTAAAAGAGTTTATCATTAGTTTTCCGAGGAAATTAGTGCATCAATTCTATGCCTGTATTATAAATCTGAGGTTAGTGTGCAATTAATGTTTACTATTGAAAATTACGTGTTGTTAGCGTTGAAGATACATTTTCTATTGTGCAGAGCTTATGCTTCATCTTGTTGTTTAAGTGGATATATAGCTGGATGATGGTAGTGATTTCACGATCAAAAATGTGCCGAGCAAAGCACCCAGGTGCATATTACACATTTCAGTGTTGGTAATGGTGTAGCATTCGGATTCATTCAAGCTTTTGTTTAGATAGATCTCAGTACTGAGCTACCTTTATCCCACGAGATTTGATGATCCATTTTTTCGCGTATTATGTTGATTGCTTCTTAATATTTAAACTGTGTGCTCATGTTCTTAGAATTATACAATTTTTGATAATTTACTATTTTCTTAATGGGCGAATCGTAATACTGCGTGCTATGTGCTTAATGTGTTCACGTTACGGTAGTTGTGTTAGGTATTTTTCGTGTTATATGATACTACGTGCTTGGTATAACACGTCGGCATTAGCTGTAGCTGTTCCTTTTCATTAATAAATAGTTCCTTCATCGCAAAAGCACTCTATTTTTTCCATAGTACCTTAACTGTGATTGGATGTTAGTTAAGTTTTATTTATCGCTTTAAGGCATTGATGATGCTATATAATTTTTTTTAAATAATAATCCTTGAATAAATTCCTACATCGGTTCTTCTGCATTTTATTTATAGTCATACATACATAATTTACCGTATAACCATGTAATGATGTAGTCCGATGCATACGAAGGCAACTATAAGTTAAATATCTACTTTGGTGAACTAAAAAAAACGAATTCAATGGTGCTAATATTACTAGCTAATTTAATACTAGCTCAAGAATATATAAACAATTCCATACACTAATCATTTCCCAAAATATGAGAACACTTATTCCAGTTATCTTTTTTATCCATACTGGTGTGAAAAATTTTACCTAGATATAATAATATCTACCGATTTTCTGGTATTATGTTTTAAATGATCATTAAGATAAGTCGAAGGCATTTGGCGAGTCTAACGGCGTCTTCTGTTCTAAATTCAGTTCTTGTATTGCTAAAAGCTTCTCTTTACGCATAAACAAAAATATCCTTGGAATGACAAGACGCAAGATTTTTCAAGGAATAGAACAAAACACTTCCCACTTCGCCTGTAAGCTACCGTGGTAGCCTCAAGAAGCATCGAGTGGGAATCCCCTACTAATCTTTCTCGAGTAGAGCGAGTGGCGCACATGAAATTGCTCACAGCAATTTTAAATATGAAAAAAAAGGGATTAACAATGTCCATAAAAGCATTCATTTTGGAGGTTTTCCCACATAGTGCGAATATTTCCCACTGATTCTTTAAAAAAATGTAAGGACCAATACCATTTAGAAACATATAAAATTACAAGATAATGTAAGGTTCATGACACGAAATATAGAATTTTTCCTCTAGTATCAACAGCAAACCTGTAAAAAAATACTTCATAACTTTCTCTAGATGAATCCTTTTGACTACAAAACCATAAATTAGAGTCATATATATCGCACTAGTATTATAATTTATGGAATAATAATGACTACTGGAGTCTTAAAGTGACAGTTTTTAATGCTTGGCAAGTCATGGTTTCAAGCAAGTCAACGTATGAGTTGCTTCGAATTTGGCGCATACTTAACTTTTTTTCAAACTGGCCGCCATGCAAAATTCCCATTACACGAATACATTGAAGGCCTACAAGTCTCCTCTCAGGTGCTTGACTGCATAATGTTTATTTAAATATTTTTTTACTTTTTTGTTCTATGATGGCTAACATTATTGGAATAACGCTTTCGTATATTTACTCCTGTGAATATGATGAGACTGGTCGAATGGATGCTGCTAACGAATAGGCAACCAGAAATCCGAAAGGCGGGCTGCAGGCCTTAAGATGAGTGAAGGTGGAGATCTTGTGAAGTTGGTAGCTGCCCAAGTAAAACAAATAAAGTCGCTAAATTTTTACCATCTCTTTTCATGCACGAACGCTAATGTAGTGATATGAACAGAAAGTTGGTTATTGAATGTAATTTTGAATACCGAGAATTTTCAAATAATCAGATGGAGTCTATAAAAAAAACCGACAAGGAATCTGGTACTCAAAAATGAAGAATGCACATAGGGATTTCTCCAACGAGGAACGTAAAAATTTTTGCGAAAAATATAATAATAAGCTAGAACAGCAGTAAAAACCGGGTTTCGGAAAGCATTAACGGAATTCAAAAGTAAAATTATAGCGAGTATTTGAAGGATAACCGAAAGGTGTTTTGGGCTAACGTGAAGGAGGTTCAAGGTAATAACTTAACAGTATCATCAATGAAAATTGATCAAGGAGAAAGGGCTTAAAACAAATCAATATGAACAAACATCCACAAATCATTATTTTAAAACGACTTTACTACATGCACTCATAATAACACCACAACTCTTCCATAAAAAAACAATACCGTTTAATAATGTTTTAGTCGATAGTCAAATAAAAGCCATTAATTCCAAGAAATCACCTGGTCCCGATTTAAGTCCGGCTCGAGTTTACAAAGAATTAGCGTAATAATTATTACCTTACCCAAAAATAATATTTCATAAATCATTAAAAGAACATTGTGTTCCTTATGGTTGAAAAATAGCGAACGCTACACCTATATTTTTGAGCGGTGATAAAGAAGGGCCAACTAACTATTGACCGATGTCCCTCACTTCTATGTCGTTCAAAATATTGGAACATATAGTAGTCAGTACGATCATGGGGTATCTGGATAGTCAAGAGTTGTTAACATAAAATCAGCATGGTTTCCGGAAAGGTAGCTCTTGCGAAACACACCTGGCCGTTATTTTCTCGACATTCTTGCCTCGGAAGAAATATACGCTCAGGAAGACATGTTATTTTTAGATTTTAAAAAAACCTGTCGATAAATTACCTCATTCCAAATTGCTCGTTTAGTTAGAATAATATGGAATACACCACGGCGTAGTTAGTTGGAAAAAATATTTCTTAAGCAGCCGCGAGTATAGGGTAGTCTTGGATGGCGTTAGTTCAGATACAATTAGAGTAACATCCGGTGTTCTCCATAGAAGTCATCGAACCCTTATTATTCATTTGGTATATTATTGAGATCACTATACCGTAATAATGGACAAAATTCACCTGTTAGCGGACGACGTAGTACTACAGGGGTGGTAGAAATGAATTTGACATGAATACGTTAAAAAAAAACCTGGATGCTATAAGCAAATAGTGCAATACTTGGCCGTTGGAAATAAATTTAAAGATTTTGTAGGAGAATAAGACGAGTCAAGAGTAGGCGGTTGGAAAACGTTGTAAGAGAATGGAATTTGAAAGCGGTAGTAGAGTGGAGGATGTTGGAAAAGAATGGGAAGGGAAGGAGAAGGATGAGATTTAGTGTAGGTATATAGTGCCCATAATCACAAGGATTTTTATACACTTCTATTAAAAATAAACCTAAACGGGTAGATCACCCTAATAATTAACCCCTATCCGAGAACAGGAATATCCCGGGGCAAACAGGGAAATACCAAATCGACTATAATATGGTGAGGCAGAGATTATGGAATAATGTCCCAACATAATCATAAGGGGGTTAGAAGAAAAGTAAACGAGTATTCGCATTGAACATTTATAGAGGGATTAAACTTTTAATTAGCTTCATGAATGTAAGATGTAGAATAAAATGGAGTTAAAAGCGCTCTAAAGGTCCACAAATTTCTTCAGTATTCTTGATATATATACTAGGGTGTACGCCTACGATGAATAATGAGATTTTTAGACGTCCAAAATGGTGTATATACTAAAGCCCATAAGGTCAACAGGTTGCTTTTTTTGGCCTTCGGCTAGCGGTGAACCCTTAAAGAGATATTAGTTAGGTTCAAGCAACAATGGATTTGCGAGCCAGGAAACACAAGAAATACGAAATCCAAATCAAGACAAATGCAGAAAGAAATCCGTATTTAATAAAACTTGACCGTAACCAAGGAGAGTAGAGGACTCTCCTCTCCTTGACCGTAACATAATATAAAGGATAAAAAACTAAACACACTAGTCACAAAATGAGTTCAACTAGTCTACAAGGCGTTGGGAAACCGAATGACAAATGAAACTCTCTAAATGGACGAGGCACAACTATCGTATAACGCATGAAAATAATTTACAATGCATAATTAAATTAATAAATTAAGTACACCCTAAACAAAAACAACAGTGTATGACTATTAATAAAATGCAGAAGAACCGATGTAGGAATTTATTCAAGGATTATTATTTAAAAAAAATTATATAGCATCATCAATGCCTTAAAGCGATAAATAAAACTTAACTAACATCCAATCACAGTTAAGGTACTATGGAAAAAATAGAGTGCTTTTGCGATGAAGGAACTATTTATTAATGAAAAGGAACAGCTACAGCTAATGCCGACGTGTTATACCAAGCACGTAGTATCATATAACACGAAAAATACCTAACACAACTACCGTAACGTGAACACATTAAGCACATAGCACGCAGTATTACGATTCGCCCATTAAGAAAATAGTAAATTATCAAAAATTGTATAATTCTAAGAACATGAGCACACAGTTTAAATATTAAGAAGCAATCAACATAATACGCGAAAAAATGGATCATCAAATCTCGTGGGATAAAGGTAGCTCAGTACTGAGATCTATCTAAACAAAAGCTTGAATGAATCCGAATGCTACACCATTACCAACACTGAAATGTGTAATATGCACCTGGGTGCTTTGCTCGGCACATTTTTGATCGTGAAATCACTACCATCATCCAGCTATATATCCACTTAAACAACAAGATGAAGCATAAGCTCTGCACAATAGAAAATGTATCTTCAACGCTAACAACACGTAATTTTCAATAGTAAACATTAATTGCACACTAACCTCAGATTTATAATACAGGCATAGAATTGATGCACTAATTTCCTCGGAAAACTAATGATAAACTCTTTTAACAATGTCACGTATCGTCATATTGATAAATTGAAACACAAATCTTTATTATTAAACACGAATCGTTCCTTGCAATACAAGGAAAATTTTACGTAAAATACAAACCAACATTGAAAACCGGGACTAATAAATAACAAATACACACGCACAAATCACATAAACCAAATGGAATCGAATACAGAATGACAAAATTAAGTGCAATAATTTAATAACTTCTCAACTCCTACATTGGAATGCGTGTTTACAAACAACTGATTAATTTGCGCTGCGTAACCAAGGACTTCAAACGCAGTAAATGAAACTCAATTTTCTCGAAGAGCGTAAGTGGCGCCGCTCAATTTCTTGCATTACTTTTGAATCCGACTGTACAATAGTAGCTAAGGATAACACCAACTGAAATTCAGCCAACAGAAAATGTTGTATCATCCTTAAAATTATGATTTTATTTCATTTTAATATGATTAAATACCTTTCAAAGACTCAGACAAACAGATAAGTAGTTAATTTCCCTTTACCTTTTTAATTGTACCTCGTCCCTCGCAGTGACATCTCGATTTTTCTTGAACTCACAGCATATTTTTTCCCACACTTTCTTTTTCTTGAGGCAGGAAACTGCGTCCATTTTCTTACTTTCCGCTATATCTTTATGCTTCTACACCAGGTCACACAAAATCTTCTTCTCCACACCGTTGAAGCTATTTGCACGTCGAGCGGCCATCTTAACAGTTTTCATGCTGCGTCTGGCTCTTTATTTATCCGTATCCATGTTGATCACGAGCGTCACCACTGAAACATTTGAGCTGCGAATTCCATTTCCCGCCGTTTCTAGTCCTTAGTTACCAGATCTAACCCCCAACCATCCCCTACCTAGCAGCCCCCTTAGCTTAGACTATAGGACGCACAATTCAAGGGGCCTGCTGGGTAGGGGATGAATAAGGGGACTGCTAGGTAACGACTATAAATACGGCCCTAAATCTTCCCTCCCTTGAAACTCGTCAACTTCATGAGATAGGTATTCAGTGCTTGGAGATTACAACCATAATAGAGCTGAACACACCAGCACTTGTATATTTGTATACAGAGAATAAAACAGTAGGGAAATAACCTGGAATACATGTGGGACCTCACACGTTTAAGCTCTTTGCAAATGAACGGGGAGAAAGGCAAAGAACCCACGTAGCATAAGTTCTTCTCAACTGTTACTTTGGGTGGAATCACAACACACTGGAATAAGTGGCTGCTCATTATTCACATCTCCCCAGCACATATTGCCACCAGCATTGCCAGAAAATTTATCAAGTTTATGATAAATAAATAATAACAATAAGGGTTGAAGTTTTAGTAGCTTAAAACAAGATCCATCTCATAGTTGCATGGCAAAATTGCAACATGTAGGTACTCCGTAGTCGCATGGTTCAGCATTCTCCTAGAATCATGATAAGCATTTTTTCTCAAGCATCAAGAAGATATTCTCAGTGTCATGTACAACTGCAGAAAATTTATGAGTTCACAGCCCCCATGGTATCACTGAAAAAGGCCTTAGACATAAGCAGACTATGTATGTATGTACTTCGCAGGCCATAAAATACTATTTATCAGAATAAGGAGCCCATAATGGCAACAGTTGTAGGAACAAATTATGGCAAACTTATTTCCATCATGCATACATCTGAATCCTACCCTTTAATTGGAACAGGCCCATCAGTCTAATTTATATGCAATCAGCATATTGAAGTTATTGACAAAAACAGCACCATCAATTCCACCAGAGTTTTAGATGTCTGCTTGCTACAAGCAGCAGACTCAAAGTCTTTCAACTCATGTGTGAATGCCTCTTGTTTAACTAATTAACTTGATTTTGTACAGAAAGAACACAGGAAAAATGGGTGATAAAATATAACAAAAACAGAAAAATTAGAGATATATGAATCAGGGACCAATATGGTGTTACAAGGAAAAAAGGTGATTAAAAAGAGGCAAAAAATCCAGTAGTTTTTCTGGGCAAATCAACGTTTACTTAAGTACAAACAACTAGAATTGCTTCTATGGGACTGAAAAGCTTTAATGCAAAATCCTTTCATCAAATTTATCTAAATTCAAATAATCAGTCTAAAAGAACACAATGACTGTTAGCCAGAAATGCTCTTTTACAGGTACACAAAATCAGTCGTACCTTCATAAGTGAAAAAACTGCCAATTAAATCTTAGTATTGAAACAAGAATAGCTTAAATCTAGACTAAGTACAACTCTATTCAGGGGATGATTATGGTAAAAAAAATCAGAACACAGATATAGGTCTATTCAATCATGAGAAGTTTTATTTAAATGATTAACACTGCTTGTTACAGTCTGAAAATTAGCTGGCAGAGCATCAAAAGATAGACTTTAAAAACAAAAAGGTACAAGAATATAATAATTAAGAACATTTATAGCAATTTGTCTACATTTTTATCACTATAAATTCCAAATCAACAGAGATGATTGAGCATTTTTGTTAAGCAGTCTCCATAATTCAACTTCATCTCTCTGGACCCTGTAATCATTGCATTCCAAGGATAAACAATGTCGCAAAGTCTCACTCCATTTCCTCTGCTTACAAAATGGATGGAACACATTGTCTTGGCCCTTTTGGACATTAACTGCTAAAGAAGCAGCAAGTTTTTAAATCTCCATATTAATGCCCCACTTAAGAAGCAAGGATATGTTTATATTACATGTGTTATCTTCATGTTAAAAAAACATTAAAGATGTATGAATAACCTTCCATTTATTTAAAAACCTTTGACTACTACGACATCTTTACACTCGTGCAACCAAAACGTTATTCTCCATTTGCCTACCCTACAAGAAACCTGACATGGATTGCTAAAAGGAAGCAGAGTTGAAAACTAACATAAAATGGAACCAAATGATTAGAGATCAAATAATGATAAATATGTACTCATCACAGATTACACGTATAACAATGCTGCGAGTGCATTCATTGAAAAAATTAATGGAAAGTGAAGGATGATCAAACTGAGTTCAGTTACGGAGGCTGGTATAATCAATGTCGTAAATTGAGCAATTAAAAGATGAAATTTGAATAAATGTGATCGATGTGAGCCGAGTTATCACACTGGATAAAACATGCAAAGTCGAGTGCAATACAGGAAATATAAATGAGAAATAATTATAAGATTTGTGATCAACCATAAACCACATTTGTTTGGCTTATTAAGCAAATGGGCTATTACTATTGGGAATAAGCTATTCATGGGTGGTCTCTACAGAACTACAAGATGAATTACAACAATTAGAGTAAAACTAGTATAGGATATCAACATATCTCTGCCACCAAAATGGTGAATGGGAGACATCAAGAGATATTTTGGTCGACATTTAAGGTATTTCTTCGTATTTCATATTATAAATAACATTATGAGGTTGATGAAATAGGCTAGCATTACACCAACCTAAAGAAATATTATATAGTCCTTTTTTTGCACCACCCAAAATTATGAAAACATTAGAGGCAGGGATTATGCCACTTGCTATGACAAGACATTTTTAACGGGACTACATATCATCTGGCAGTAGACACAATCAAGTTGGCTTGTCATCATTTTTGTGCTGGTAATTACAAGCCACATTAGATGAAAAGGCTTTTAAGAAAATTTGTCACTACACTGGTAAACAGATAAAAAGTGACGAAGATCTACATCACATTCATGAATGAACACACATTATGAAAAATACATAACTTTTAGAGCAAGATATAGTCCTATTACTTGAAAATATAACCAAGTTTGCTTTAATTCATACAGCATCTATCACTAAATTAAGACATCATTTCAGAATATCTAGGAGTTTTTTTTATTAATCAACAACTCGCAATAAACAATGAAAGAGAGCTTTTCAAAGGAGACTTTCTGACAATGATTTCCTACGTTAAATTGATGCCAATTAGTCATCTCTACAGTTCAAAGGAAATTAGTCAAACATAAAGATAAAATCCATTATTTAATCACCCCCATCAAAACACAATTTGATACGAATAAGTATTCAGTTTTCAGTTTCACTGATCAGTTTTGATCCATATAAGAAATTTTGCTACGATTACTTAATATACAATGCGTTTGATACTTGTCTTAAGTTTGCTTATCTCACAGCCTTCATATGATAATCTTCGGCTAAACAGACAAATGTACAAAGAAATAAAACACCAATCAAGAGTGGCTCTAACTTCTCTATCACCATCAATATGCTGATGTATCAGTTATATTTTGAAATCAACCTCAATAAGTTTTCCTATTAATGAAATTATAAAGCAAATTATTCATAATAGAACTTTATATATAAATATAAATTTATAGCAGCTTGGAAAATATATTCTGCTTCACGTTCAAATTTATATCTTAAATTACAAGCTGCAATTCACATTGCACTTTCACACCAGAATAGCTAGAGAACATGATGAGAAAAAAATACAAAATATAATTTGCCACAGGCAAATAGGTACCTTGAAAAACTCGCACAATTGTATTCAAGGAATAATCCTTCTCACAACACACAACTACAGCACCAAAAATCATTTGCTTGCTGAAGCCAGCTTCCCAAGTACATAGGTGTTCGGCAAAAATTTCAAAAAATGAAATTTACTGCAATGGGTACTAGAGCCCTCTTTTTCTAACTATAAAAAGTGGCCATTTCGCTGTAAATACACGCCTGGGAATCTAATTTCGATGTATCTCCTCTTTTGCATTCGTTCACTGTTGTTCCTTTGCTGTCTCTTTCAAATTAGGCCTCATTCCCAGAGGTCCAAGAAGATTGCTGGCAGGGCCTGGAGCACCGCCTTGGATACGTATCGATTCAAGTACACCATGCAAGGTGGACACGTCAACATCAACAGGGTGGAAGTCCTCTACATCCTCAAAGTCATCATCAGCTTCTTTAGAAGAAGCTCCATTCAACTCCTTCTTGCTGGAATTGCCCTCTTTCAAGCCCTACAGGAATGTAACAAGCAAAACTCATGATGGGATATTATGAACATGAATGCAATAGTGTTAAAAATAGGATGGTCACTGGATTTATGGTTTCAAAATCAAGGAGTAAGCCAGATTTTCAAGGTGAAAAATCACATTTGTCAAGAAGGATCTTATGTAGTACGGGGTTAGCATGTACTACTACATATAGCAACTACTGCAGGAACTACTTTCTTATTTAACTGACATCCTTCCAGCCACCGCAAATTGTCCTATGGAAATGCAGAAGTTCATTTCAAAAAGTTTGACTAGCCAGTGAAGGAAATCATGTTATGGCAGGAAGACTAAAGGTATGATTTCACTATAGCAGCTTATTAAGATTTACAAAATTAACCTTTCTACTACATATATTAGATATTCCATAGTGCTGTTTTGCCCATGGAATTCAAGATATTGGAAGTTGTGAATTATAGAAGCCGAAGATCAATGTTTTTCCATCCTGCCATGTTCTATATTCATTGGAAATCGCGTGTGCAACCAATCTTATACCTGTGGAACTACTGCAGAGCCCCTGTGTCTAACCAACGAAAAGAGTGCTATGAAGTCGAGATAGAAGTATGTTGCCAATTTCTGGTAAGATAAAACGTCAATCCTATCCCATTCTTTTATGCATTGTATAAAGAACTCATATGCATTAGTTGATATGTACTTCATGGGGGAGCTTACATCCTTGGGGAAACTAACTAACTCCTAACTAACTAACCTAGCATCCTAGGGGAACTAAGTAGTGCATGCTTGTGAGGCTTCATCTCGTGACAAGCATTAGCGATTTATGCTAATGCATAATTAGTCGTAGTTACACTAACTTTAGGGTGTAGTGTAATGCATGTTGGTGAATACTCACCCCCTGCCACACACCCCTGAGGTGGCTTGCGGGGTATTTTGTAGTTGTAGATGGTGTGTGCGAATTTAAAAATTACACCAATCAATTGCGGTATGGTATGACTCCAAGATTACTTTGGCTATTGCAATGAAAATGGGAACGTAGAAAGAATGAAGCTGTGTGAAGGTCTCCTCCGTTTTTCGCACTGTCCATTTTCGGAGGGAAAACCCAAGAAGTGCTTCGAGTCACTTCCTGTGAAATGAGAAATAGTTTGTGTTGGGTAGTTGAACCCGCTTAATGTTAAAGAACATATGAAGCATGATTCTCTCTCGGGCACATACGCGTAGTTGTGTACTGAGTTATGGTAACAGTTGCTTATTGCTTGCTTCGACATTATTGATGTGAGATATACAGAAATATACAGTTTAACAGAAAGTATCTACATTCAGAAAGTATCTACAGTATCAGAAAGTATTTATAATTTCTAAGAGGTTATGGGCCCAGCAGACCCACCAGAAGATCCGATCCATGCATAATCTAAGCGCGATATAGATGCAAAAGTTATTTTGACGAGTTTTGAGTTCAAACAGTAAGACGAAATAGATAGGAAAATATGGCCGGTAGAAAAGAAGATGATAACGAAGAGACAAAAAAGTGTCCAAAATTAGATACTGACAATTACAACATCTGGACTTTGAGAGTAAGATCACTATTAGTGGAGAAAAACTGTTGGTGTGCCGTGGACCCAGGGTACGAGACGGCAGAAACACAAAATCAAGAACAAGATCGTGCAAACAGAAAGGCGCTGAACTACATCATCCAAATTGTGAAGTCGTCATATTTAAAAGACATTGGAGATTGTACGCGAGCACAAGAAGCTTGGAAAGCATTAGAAGAGACCCATGGTACATACAGTCGCTTGCACATAATAATACACCTGAAGGAAATGGTAAATGTTGAGAAAAGTGAAGATCTCAATGACAGAGTATACAGCGAAGATTCAACAGCTGCACCAGAAGATTGCAAAAGGAGGAGTGACTTTTAATGACGATCATATAGTCATGTTCTTCCTAACGGGACTGCCATTAGACAGATACAAGGGGTTAGTTCGAGGACTCGAGAGTGAAGAAAATTTGACGACGAGAAAGGTGAAATCAGCATTACTTTTAGAGGAAAAACGTAATGTGAGAAATGAGGAATTTTCAATGGCACTATCTACTAAGTTAGGTCAACAGAGACGATGGAATGGCGAAGACAAAAGAGCTCCTTTCAGAAATCAAGAGAATAAACGAGAGCTAGATGATAGAAGTTTCGATTGTTACAACTGTGGTGGCAGAGGTTATATAGCAAAATATTGTAAGAAAACAATAGAGCAGATCTAAGAAGAGAAGAGACGAAGCAAGTAAGGAAAGGTGAATCAAGGGGAGACTATAAAAAGGTAAAGAATGCGTTGCTGGCAACAGCATAAGAGGAGAGACCTTACAAAGCTTTGTACGCAACAAAACAAGATGGAAGGCGCAAGAAAACTGTGTGGATGCTAGATTGTGGAGCTACAAACCATATGCCTCCATCAATTGAACTGCTGCAAAACGTGGTAATGAGTGAAGGACTAGTAGATGTAGCAAATGGGGACAAGTCTGAAGTAAAAGGCAAAGGAACATCATTACTCCGAATGACTGATGAATGCAGGGGTTGGAACATCAGATTAAGCGCTGTGTTGCATGTACCAGGCTTGCAGCATAATCTTATATCTGTAAGTCAACTAGAGAAAAGGGGCGTGAAAATAGTGGTTGATTGTAAAGCTGATGTTATTGATAGATCGACTGGTGAAGTTATGATGAGAGCTTTCTGCAAAAATGGATTATATTACATGCATGCGTTAGACGGTGATCATGAGGGTCAAGCTGAAGCAGTGGGTACAAAACTTTAATTAAAGCCAGGAATTGAAACGGAAGCCACAGGTAAAGCGAGACCCTTTGAGTTGTGGCATAGGCGGTTTGGTCACTTTGGTAAACAAATTCTGCGGAAGACACCAGTACTAAGAGTAAAGGAACCTGAAGTGGTAACAAAAGTAAGCAGGGAATATGACGTCACTGTGCAAGGGAAATTCAGGAGGAAGAAGTTTACCCAAAGGTCAGAAAACAGAAGTAAAATAATAATAAGCCGTGATGTAATTTTCAATGAAGATGTTTTACCTTACAAGAAAATAGATTTGGATGACAAAGGCATAAGAAGCAAAGAAGAGACAAATCTGTACTCAAGTGATAGTGAAGATGATATTAATGAAGATGCTGAAATCCCAGAGGAAATGGATCTACTGGAAGAGTCGAATCAAAGAAATGGACCAGCAGAAGGACATCTTTTCGGACGTGCGGAAAGGGATCAGTTCATCCTAAGGAAGTCAGAAAGAATAGCTATACTTAAAGAACCTTGCAAATGTTGTAACCAGTTGAAATATGAGTCTTCTTCAGATGAGGAACCAAGATCTGCAGGGGAAGCTTTAGCAGAGCCGAAGACAGAACAGTGGAACAAGGCAATGCAAGAAGATATGAGAAATATGCATTAGAATGATCAAGACCGAGAACTTGAAGAAGGGGAAGAAAGGTATTGCCAGCTTCAAGATAAGACTTTAGACAGGAAAACATCTGATATTGATGCTGGACCTAGAGACAGGGAAGACATGAAGCCTGATGAGAAGGAAATGGCTGTAAGAAGAGAAAGGAGTGGAGAGGCAGAATTGACAGAGTACAAAGAAATAGAACATAAAAGGGATGACAAATTGGGGAAATGAATAGAGAAAATGAACATTCTTGAAGAAGTTAAGGATGCAGATAAAGAAGAGCTTGAGAGACAAGACAGCTCTGTACCTCAGGAAAAGGACCAAGCCTTGCTAGATGGCCAAGTCACTATACAACTGAGAGAAGGAGGAGAAGTGGAGGCACAAAAAATGGAAGATGATAGGAAAGAAGATGATAAATTTACAGATGAAATCAAAGAACTAGCAATGGAGGAAGGTCAGAAAGGAAGCAAGAGAGGATACAATGCACAAGGATCGAAAGAAAAGAGAGAGAAAGAAAGAGAAAGAAAAGGTTGACGAGGCTAGAAAGCAGGAAGCAGAGGACAGTAGCCAGTTCAATAGTAAAAACTTGAATATGTTAGGTCATATGAAAATTTAGCAGATATATTCACTAAAATATTGTCAGAAAAAAAACTGAGATTTTGTATATGATATAGGTTTGCAGTGAATTTAAAATATTATCTTTTGATCTAAGTGTTATCTCTAGATATTTTTTCTTAAGAGTGAAATGTTCTTTCTTTTGATGAAAAGTGTTATTTGGTTTTGATGATAAGTTTTTTTTGTGTGTGTTGTTGCTTGAATTTTGCCATTTAGTTTAGTAAGCAGGTACAATACCCGACAAGGGGAAGTGTTAGAAATGAGAAATAGTTTGTGTTGGGTAGTTGAACCCGCTTAATGTTAAAGAACATATGTGCACAATCCTCTCTCGGGCGCATATGTGTAATTGTGTACTGAGTTATGGTAACAGTTGTTTATTGCTTCGACATTATTGATGTGAGATATACAGAAATATATAGTTGAACAGAAAGTATCTACCCGCTGTAATTATGATTTCTAAGATCGTCCCCCATTAACTCCTTCAACAACCTACCTTGCCTCTTCCTAATTTCATCCAGAAGCTTCCTTTCCTCACCCATGAGACCAAGCACTTCCTCGTTTGTCTTCCTTACCATCCACCTCACCTCCATCCTCCTCCACACCCACATCTCGAATGCCTTCAGCCTATTTTAATCTTCCTTTCTCAAGGTCCACGTTTCTGTTCCATACAACGCCACACTCCATATCAAGCTCTTCACCAGCCTCATCTTTATATCCTTACCCAAGGTCACTGTATTCAGCTTCTTTCTATTATTGAATGCTTTCTTCGCAAGCGCTAGTCTCCTCCAAATGTCTTAGCTACCATCCCACTTTTCTTCTAGCATACTACCCAAGTATTTAAATTAGGCCTACTTTTGTGATCAGCCTCGCTTACTTTGTTCCTGAGAATATCATAACTTTTGTTTTCTTATGATTTATCTTCATTCCATCCCATACTGCTTTTCTACACTAAGAATTTTTTTCTGCATCTACTAAAGCCTGCAATTACTTTTGATGATCTACTAACCAATGCCTGGTCATCCGCAAATCCTAACAACTTTATCAGCTGGCCTCCTACTTTGATTCCCACATCTAACTCTTCCCATGCCTCTCTTACCATCTCCTCAGCATAATAAATGTAAATTAGCAAAGGCAAAAGTGGGCACCCTCACCTTAACCCACTGCCTTAACCCACCTATGACTGCCCACCCAGATTCACCACCAGCAACCCTAACCTGTGCCATACATAAGTTTTAGATAAGTCTCCTATCCTATCTATCTATGTTCATCAGTATCTGCATTAGTTTTTCCCAGTCAAATGCCTTTTTGAAATCAACAAAGCAAGCAAAAACATCTTGACCATTTATGAATATCATGAATGAATCCAAAACTTACACTTTTGGCTTGTTTTCGTTTCCTGGGAGGAGCTTTAATGAAGCTTTCAGCCAATGTAGTATCCAATAATTCCTTATCCATTTGCTCCATATATTCTTGGATTTTACTCTTATGCCCACCATTTTCTGTAAGAGACCAAATTGTATATCCAATTAACCAAGATGTCTTGAGCTAGAAACACAATTACTTTATACTTGTAACATGCACTTACGAAGAAGCATAATTTTTTAAGGATACAAAATAATTTTTAAACACATGATTACACATCGGTGGCTAAAATCCTATCATAATTAAAATATGGAAAAAAATGTTTTACATTTGTAAGCGAAACCCTTAAGAACAGAATAACAAATTGAAGCACACAGGTTAATTGGACAGGCAAAAGAAGAGAAGGCCACATTGATCACCACATCATTCACTGTAAGATGTGTATAGTAATTACAGCTACCATCCTGTGGAGAATAAAACAAATAGTAATTATTAACCACTTCATTGGGGACATATTTTTCCCTATCTTCCAGCTCGTGGGGAGCAAATCCACCAATTTCCATGGATTGAAAACCTACTTATATGTTATTAATCGTCACTTTGAACATAATAAAAAGATTTATTCTTGAATTTGTTTTTTAAAAGATTTTCCTTTTTTTAATGCATTTCTCCTTGACAAGAACACAGTAAAACTGTAGACATCGCCTGAAAACACCCATACAGGCATATTTGAAGAAACATCCTGCCGTTAAAACTTTTGTTGTTTGTCTACAAAATAAACAAGGTAAAAATCAAAGAAGTTAGCATAGTAAAATTAAAAATTTTACATTATGTATTTCTAAAATGTTTACAATTAAAAAAATTGCTTTTCCTAGTACCGAATCATTCATTTATTGCATAGATTATAAAAATGTTGTTGATTTTTATATGTTGATATATATTTGAAATTATTCACAAAAACTTTCTACAGTTTTTCAACAAAATTAAACAAACATTCATGGCTATTCATTAGTTAGCCTTCATTTGATCGAAAAACTTTGTACAACAATAGATACCTTCCAGAGGGCATAATTCAAATTCACATGGGCATAATTCAAATAGTTAATGGTCCTAAAAGCTTTTTTATAGCATAGTTTTAATAAGGGCATTTCAATAAATTAATTACGATTACTTTTACAATTTGCACAATTAAATTACAACTATTACAAAAAATTTAAATATTTGTAACACCTAATCAATCACTTTCCGATTTTGAAGATACATGTTCTGCTGATTTTTATAGGGGGTTATTTGAATTAGTTGACTGACAATTTATAAATATTGTTTGAACAAAAAGTAGATAACTTTTATGAGCATTTTTATGAAATGCATGCTCTAGAAAACATAGCACTGCACAGAGAGAGGCATCACACTCTTTGGACGATAAAACTGTCTCCTTTTTTTAGCAAAACTCATTGTTTTACTTAGTCTATGTATTCCCTTTGGAGGCCTATGGACAGGAAAATGTCACCCCATGAGTATCCTTGTGGTTTTTAAAACTTTTGCCTTTCTTTTCCTGATTTTATCCACTTATATGCTGAAGGTATTTTGTATCTCAGAAGCAAATCCTGGGTAAAATTCATCCAGAACAGAAGTTGTGAGAAACCACTGCCAAGTTCTTTGTGTATTTCAAAGTGTTGAATAATACTACATCAAGCAAGTGAGTAATTATCTTTTGATAATACTTTTTTATCTTTTTTGCTTAGCACTGTAAGTCACAATACATTCATCGGACAAATCCATTCCTCTCACCGCAACATTATATTCAATATGTGCCAGAGGTTCTCTTTTGTTTCCCTCTCCTCTGCTTGGAATATTTACCATCATGTCACCATGTACGCTGTTCAATACGCACACATACATTTTGTCCCGCTTCTTCTTTGCCCTTTAGTTTTCCACGATAGGTTGCAACTGCTTCCCCTTTTTTTCCTCTTATCTTTAATAAAAGCAGTGAGTCCCTTTTCTTTCTCATCGCAAGGGTAGCAACATGTCAACACCTTTTTGACAATCACAAACAACCAACAACATGCCACTATTTTCAATCCTTCCTTTTTTATATTTAAGTTATGAATATTTTTCCTTTTTGTATCGTAATAATATTACGTCATTTTGTGCAGTTCCAATTGCATTGAGTCAAATGTCTAGGGGCTACTCAAGTAGTAGTTTATACCAATGTTATAGACCTGCTTCAGCATATCCTGTCTGAGAGTGGGGACCAATCTCAAAGGTCTTGTGAAACAGGCCTTTGACTCTTTCAACTATGTAATTGGGCATCCCTTCCCGTGTAAACTAGCATCCTCATGTACCCAGATATGAGTCATATAATTTAAACAATTGCATTCCTAAACTTGAATGTTTCATGGTCTGTAAATCTTCCATCCGAAGCTCACTCGTCATCACTCCCAGATCTTGTAAGCAGTTTTCATGAAAAAAACAACACTGCTAAATTAACTAGCAACAGTATATCCTCTAATAACTTCCTGGTCCCTCAATTTATAACATAGAATGACAGACAGTAGAAACTCGAAATTACGAAGTTGACGGGACCGGAAAAATCGGCACTTCGTAATATCAAATTTCGTATGGACGAGTATCTTTCAAAAACATTGCGATGGAGCTCTTTTTTTGTTTCCTTAAATTAAGATGTACTCTCGCGATGTACTTGTATGATTTACGAAGTTATAATTCATGAAAGTATATTTAAATGTGTATTCATGCCCACAGGGTGCACTCATTGTCAGTTGAACACAACTTATTTGTCTGAGTTTTATTATTCCTATTTTCGGGAATTTCAAATTTGGCGCCACCAGATAAGTTATTTTGCCGTTGCAGCTAGCAGTGCGGCGTGCAGCAACTCGCGGATTGGTACTACCCCTCTTTGCCGTGACGAATTTTATCAATATTATCTGGATATATCAATTTGCAATGTTTATTGTTTACTTGCGACATAAATTTTTACGGATGGTTCAGAAGTAAGACGAAAGCCGCGTTTCAATGGAAATCGACTTCCGTGTGTCAAGCTACCTTCGCATCTAATCGATGCATTATTCCGTTCACTCATTCGTTTTGTGATCACAAATGATTATTACCGGCAATACGAGGCTCGATTCGGGTTATCGTGATGAATGGTAAAATATCCTTTACAGGATATTTGGAAATTGCCTGACGAGCAGTCCTTCCATCCAGCTATCCCTCTCAATCACTCAGCCGGAAGCATTAAAGCTGTCAGATTTTAGGGTGATACCTTAGTCGAATCTGAACAATTGGCGCATCTAAACCGGTTTTTCCCAGATGACACTTCAAGAAAAAAGTTCTTTGTTCCTTATTCCTAGGCGCGACGACATTCATCTGCGAGGGACTCATTTGGCGAGAAAGAGAAGGGGGTAACCTGAGAGGATCACTCCTTCACCTTATCTGTTATTATCTACCCTCACCCAGTTTCGCTTTTACCCAGGTGGCTTTCACTAGTGGGGGAGGGGTTGGGCCTCCTTTCAGCGGCCTCGGCAGCCAACACTAGGTTGATACGGCCGATGATCGAACGAGGGAGCCGTTATTTCGGTCGATTCAAATTGTAACCTTACCCCGGTGGTAGCTGTGAGGTTGACTTCGCACTCCATGATTTTTCCACAACCTGAAATTATGTTGCGTAGCGCCGGAGAGAGCTTTGAAACGCATCGTCATATCAATGGGATAAATAACGTAGTGCATCGGCGCATGCGAAGAGAGAATCAGAACTCTAATCTGTTTTTACTTCCTTTTATAGGAAGCATTATTCACTTTTGGAAGTGGATACCACGCCAGGAAATCCATTTTTAGACCATTGACTTTTACATCTCCATGCTAATAGATAAAGAAATTCTGTTTTCACCGTTTGGCGCAAGAAGGATGTTGCTAGAACTTATTTCACAAGGCTTGATACATACTTGTGCGTACTTTATGTCAACCACATCGGAGAAAAAATTAGTTAACTTGCCTAAAATCGATCATTTCGCAGAAATGCTACTCGGCTATGAGAAGTGATACGAAAATGAGCTTTGATATAAATTCTAGCTGCATCGTTCATCTTTCAATGCGGATACTCCTCAAGTTGGTACGCAAGTTTAATACAATTACTGTAGTCGTGTAAAGCAAAGATGTCCAGCACTTTTTTCCAAAGGCATTCGTGCCGAGCATTGGCGCTTCCGGCAGTCCAGCGAACGGCTATGCGTCCTTGGCCTGCCTCTTCCTTTCCCCTCCACCTCTCTCTCTCTCCCCCCACCCTCGCCTCGGCGCTCATAGTTAGGGGGCCGGAGTAAATTGATATTTTTTCTCGAGTCCGCATCACATTTCATCATAAGTATCACATTTCACTCATCGCTTTCCCACGCCCTAACTTCACAGGTGGATTCCAAAAGTTGGGTGGGGGGAGGGGTGTTGCCCATTGGGAGTCCCTTATCTGCTATGACCGCGAACCAAACGTATCACATTTCACTCATCACATACCCGCCCTAACTTCTCAGGTGGTTTCCACTAGTTGGAGTATCCTTTCGAGGACATCCTATAGACATCCTTTCGAGAGCATCAGCAGCCAACTTCCATGGTTCCAACTAGTTCCTACATCGGCCGCAACACAGGATGACCGTTATTTACTGCGATTTTAATGGTATCCACTCCCCAGTGTGAATTTTTTTATCTGATCCAGTTCCGATTTTTTAAAATTAATTAGGATCCGATTTCAGTATCCGGAGAAACGTAATACCCGCGGATCGTTAGATCCGATCTGACCATCCCTACATAGTATTTTCCCGGCGAATCAGCTTGTGTCTTCGAGGACGAACGAACAATTTAAGAGCACATTTTGGAGCAAACAAAGTGCGTCTAATGGGCCAGGAAATATAGTAACTACAATTTTCGATGCCTGCTAACGTTTTTCAACTTACGAACAAGTTCTCGGAACGCATCTCGTTCGTTAGTCGAGGACTTACTGTACATTGGATGAGTACGTCAGTGACTTCCGACTGCTGGACGGACGCCAGACGCCCCAGCGAAACCACACCTTTACTATTGTAGAATTGAAAAATGAGATATCGTTCAGGTAATACATTCAGTGCGTAATGTATTCGGCGACGATCATTAATTAGATGTTTAACTCTGAAAAGGAGCGCCGAAACGTTACTGTGATCCATCACTATTCGTATAAACGAGTAACTTTTTCACGTCGGGACCAAGATCCGAGGTTCGTAATTTTAAAACTTCATTATTTCGTAATATCGCGTACTGTTACATACACTTAGATACCCTTTTGGTCGGGACCGAAGATTTTGCTTCGTAAAATCAAAATTTCGTAATTTCGAAGTTCGTAATTTCGAGTTTCTACTGTATTGCATTTAAACAATTTTGGACTGTGAAATGAGATATAGTTGACAACTAATAATGATTCATATGTCAAATGTAAAAGCTCAATTCGTACTTAATACAGGGATTTTAATCACAAATGGTGATATGACTTTGTACTGAATTCACGAGCTAAATATTTGCTTTTAAACGAGGTAAAAAATAGAAACAACAGTAATTGAAATCTGAAGATTGATTAAATATGCAGATACTTAACCATTAATACCACTAAAAAAACAATCACTAACAACTTACTTTTTCCTCTGGAAGAGCCAACACCCTCATCTTCATACGAACTCATTCCTGATTCTGAATTTGAGGATTCCAAGTCCCAATTATCTTCAGGAATTACTAGATCTGAAAATTATAAATGGAAATTATCTATTAGAAAAAAAACCAAATGGACACAAACCACTTAAACCAAAAACTGTACCTCTACTTGACTGCCTTTTGAAGAATGGTTGATAAGAAAACTCTAATACGACAATTTTTTAAATAACTTACAAGAAGAGCATGGATGACTCACACACAAACATAGATCATGGACGTCTGCTTTCAAAAGGCATTAGACTCAGTGTTAGTCAAGCCTTCTCATACTACATGGCAGACTTGGGAGCCTCCTGCTCTCCACTACAGAATGGAAATACTGTCTCTGCTACCAGTAAACATCCAAATTCAATTCAGGGCATATTATTCGTAAGTGGCAGTATTTCAGAGCTTTCTGCTGGCCACTTATCATATCTTTGGGTGAGCTGATGCCATGCATGAGAAAATATTTACAAAAGACTCCTGGAATCAAAAGCATGTACCTTAAAAATATACAGACATAAGGAAAATAAATTGAAATAGAAAATAGAACATTTGATAAGAAATGGACAAAGAACTAATAATTAAATGATTGACAGTCAAAATAAAAATAAATGAACTCATCAGACAAATCATGAATAATCTAGAATTTATGATGAGAAAAGCTAAGTAATGTTAGTCACTGCAGCAGTTCTCCTTAGGGGAATAAAACAAGCAACTCAAACTTCTCCAACATTCCTCAGTTTGCAAAAGAGACAAAAATCATCACATAAAATAATGAAAATGCAATAATAAAAAAATGAAACTCAGGATCACGGAAGAGACAAAAACTCAAGACTCATTAAACCTCATTTATTTCCGTGTTATTTCAGGCTATCCCGGCGAATGATGCTCATAAGTTCTTTTCAGATTTCCCACCGTGTAAGGCTCTCCATGGCCACCGACGTTTCGTTAGAAGACTTTCCTGCCATTATCAATGCTCTGGAAGACTCCAGAGCCTTGATAATTGCAGGAAACGTCAGCGATCATGGAGAGACTAACTCGGTGGGAAACCCGAGAAGAACTTATCAGTTCATTACTACCATTAACCTTTTAAATCATTCATAACAGGTAATCTGGCCCCAAACTACTTCTGCAGGTCAGACAAAATTGATAAAATCAGACAGACTAATGGATATGTCCAAGACTTATTTTTTCTCACAACCATCAACCATGATGGCAGAAAAGAAAGAGCATTAGACCAAAACACTGCCGCATTAAAACATACTTCCTTTTTGCTCCCAATAACTGTAGCCAGGGCTCAGCTGATTAATTTTCTGAAATTGTGAAAATGTTGATCACATTCACATCAACAAACCGACAGTCTGAGTAGTATATCAAACCGAAACTCTGAGTGAACATTAAAAAATAACACAGATACTCTGCCATATACCGGTTACAGTTGACATGACATGATAAAACTGGATATAAGTACTAGGGATGAGCCGATTCCACTTTTTTTCGATCCCGATTCCAATTCTTTCAAGTCAATTCCCGATTCCAATTCCATCGATTCTTATTCCTAATGTCAGGTGGGATATTGATACACCAGTAGCGTACAACTATTATTTAAATTCAAGTACTGGCTGGAATAAAATAACAAGGACAATTAAGTCGCAAAAAGAGTGTATTTAATGACAAATAGCAAATATATCCTCAGCTTATACACCATGTTTAAAATTACAGTAAAACCTTGATTTTACGCAGTTGGAGGGACCAAAATAAGGGCACTGTGTAAAATCAAGACTTTATGAAGAGGTGACAGCAATGCAAGGTGTCCAGTTATTTAGGATGTCCCTTAAATTTTATTTTTAATTAACCTTGTCATGTATTTTATTTTAAGCTATGACTAAGGAATATTTAAACAGAATTTTTGAATATTTATGAAATCACTCATTTTGGGTGAAAGTAGTCACAGTAGTCAGAAAGTATTAGTTATTTTAGTTTGTTGCATCCCATTATCAAAAATTTAAGTACAACTGTCTCTAAAGTGGAGATGGGCAACATCGTTCATTCCGATGACCGACTCATCCATCAGTCGTTCAGTAAGAGGAGTCCATTATTGAAACTCATTCACGTTCAATATTTTTCAAAAATCAGTGGTCCCAAACTTTTTTTATGTCCCACTCTCACTCACTCAGTGATTCAACCCGAAGGTTGGTTTGGATAGTTGAGGGTAGAGCTCACCCCGGACTAAGCCACAGGCGTGTGAATTTCACACATTCAGCGTAGGGGGGCCAGTTCCTTTCCCTGGGCCACCTCGCACTCCGAGGATTTTTTTGTTCGGGGGCGTCCAAAGGTGTCACCCAGATTTGAACCCGGGATCCTTCGATCAGTAGCCAAGTGCTCTACCCACTACTAGGCCACCACGCTCCCACAATGTCCCACACCCTTGAAAATTTATGGCGCAGATAAAGAAGCTGCAGACAAATATTTAATGCAATTTAATGAACTTATTGAAAATGAAGGTTATTGTCCACAGCAGGTGTTTTACACAGATGAGATGGGCCATTTTTGTAAAAAATAACCCACAGGACATATACTACAATGGAAGAGGCTTCCTTACCTGGGCATAAGTCCATGAAAGATGGGCTCACTCTATTGCTAGGAGCTAGTGCTTCAGCTGACTTTAAACTGCAGCCTATGCTCGTCTAGCACTCAGAAAACCATAAAACAGCCAATAAAAGCAGAATTGGGGTTGGATAAAATGCCCCAAGTTATCCAGATCCTGACGCATCCATAAATGCAGAATTTCACTTCATTAAAGTGCAATTCCTCCGTCTGTATACCACTTCTTTGCTCCAACCAATGGATCATAAAGTAAACACCAATTTAAAAAAAATTGAATTAAAAAAATGTTTTCCAAGTGTTTCAAGGAGACCAGCAGTTTGAATGTCATCTCACGGAAAGTTTTCAGGAAGTCACACTTCAGCATTTTAAATAGTATTCGCTTAATTGTGGACATTGGGGAATGAAGTTTCCACCAGATGCCTCATTCCACTAGGAAAAATATTTGGCCGGAAGTTGATCACAATTTTCAAGGGCTTGTGAAGAGCATGCAATGGATGAGGAAATTTATAACGTCCATCAAACATAAGGGCTTGAGGTTGGTGGAAAATGGTATCGAGGAGCTCATCGATGACCATGCGAGAGAGCTGAACACAGAAAAACTCAAACATTGGATGAAGGAAATAGCTGCAAGGAGGATACTGCTAATGATGGAAATACTATGATGTCTGAGGGCATTAAATAATTACTCGCAGCTTGGGACACGGTTAAATGGATTGTAAAGAAAAATCCTTGCATAGAAAGGACTGAACTTTTATTGTGCGACTATGAGGATAAAGTAATTTGACACTACAAAAGACTTCATCTAGATAGGGTTAACCAAATCACGTAACCTAACAACAGGCGAGCAACGACAGCGATGCACACGTAAATTGTTATTTGTGGAAAGGTTGCCGACTATTCCTCCATCTGCCGTCTATGTACATATTCCTATAAGCTACTTCCCACTGATACTTGGCCTATTTCTATCATAACTCAATGCCTAATTTTGTGTACATAATTTTAATAAGCTTGCAACGTTACTTTCTACATGCGCGTTTCTACAGGTATCATTGAGGTAATTGTGATGTAGAGATGACGGCGTGAGACCAAAAGAAAGTTTCCAAATTTCCGAGTACAGTGGAACCGCGTTAGTACAAGTATGGCCTATTGTGAAACCCCCACCAGTACAAGAGATTGCAGGGGTGCCGTCAATTGACCCTAAGATTACCATGTAAAAAAATACAGTTTTTACAAGGCCCTTATGGTGTTGCCACCCGCCTTTGTCCGAGTTTCCATCACCGGTAAACATACACCAAGAGTGGCAAACTCCTGCAATTTGAATAGTATGGTAAATACGAAGGAATGAAAAAGAATGGGTCATACATAAGAGTCATCCTCGACCTACAAATGTATTAAGCGATATAATTGCTCAATAATGGCAGCAAAACATAGAAAGGAATGTAGACGTATTGAAAGTATATAAACTAAAAGCACAACTTCTTTGGCACTACGTTCATCACATTACATCAAGTATAGGTAACAAATAATAATTTGCCAACTTCAATATTCTCATAAATTATGTAATTAACTCACGCAAATGTCCAACATTATTAATATAGAGCGAAAGAAAATATTAAAACAAACTTAGGAGATACGAGTTGCTTGCCGTTTTTCCCTTCTGACAGACTTAAAAACTTACTCAATTAAGCTTTGACATTAAGATGTGAAAACACTGCGTAAATGCATATTCAGTTTCAATGAAAACCATTACTTATGTACAGAAGAGTCACAAATTCAAATTAAATCCAGTTCACAAAAAAAAGAAATGAAAATCACTTTGCATGACTTGCTCTGCCAACCTATACGTTCCATTCTTTTCATTACCAACCAAAACTATTTTTAGCACTTGGACAGTCCCAACTCTGCATCCCAATCTCATGAAATTGAACCGCAGTAACACTCGAGAGCAACCAGTTTTCACTCAAAAAGATTGAAATTATAAACTCACGATGATGAACTGCAGTAAAACTCAAGAACGCCGACCAAATCACTAACCACGCCGCTTACACTGACGCAAAATACCGGAAATGCAATTAACTGGATAAACAACAAGGACCTTTCTGATTGGCTTGTTTGTACGGAGTCTCTGATTGGTCCTAGTCACTTTCAAATCAGCAAAAACGGCAAAAACCTCACAATATATTCGAAATTAGCCTTTTTTTTTTAAATACGTTATGAAGAGGTAAATATTATAATACAGGGCTAATCTTTCATTTTGTTTATCGGGAGTTTTCATAGAGCAGGAGTTCGTTCATTAGAGGTATTTACCAATGCATTTAAATAGGAATTTGGCGGGACCAATAGCATTTGTTCGTTCATCGGAGTTCTTCGTTTATCGGGAGTTCGTTAGGTAGAAGTTTCACTGTACTTAAAATTTACGTCATTTAAATTAGATCTACTGTCTATAGCCTAAATTTTCCCCATAGCAGCAGATCAAAATTGGTTGTAGCAAAACTTATTTTATCAGTTTCAAATAAAATATTTCCATCTAAGGAAAATATGTCACATGCTAACATTTTTATAATAGCTTTCTTTAAAAAATCACCTGGTTCATGCCTGAGTGTAGAGTATATAATTAAAAATGGTAATTAAAAACACCAAAGCAACCTCACCTACTATATCCTTCACCGCACAGGAGAAAAGATCAGCATCAAAGTCAACTTTATTGGCAGGAGTTGAGTTCTCAGCCAATGATGTTCCAGGATCGTTAGAAGTTTCCTCAGCAGTTCCCTCCTCATTCCATCTGCAGAATAGTTTTGGACTTTCATTATTTTTCACAATAATGTGGACTTTTACGGGGTAATACCACTGAAGAAATTCCTACAGGTAATATTAAGAGCCATGGGAACCACATAGTGTAAACTGATCAATGCATAACAGTAAGATGAATAAAAAAAGAGCAAATGGTCAAGGATAGGGCAAAGTGGGATGGATCAGTAAAAAAAGCCTGTTTTCTACATCCATCACCCATAATTGGCATTTTTCAACAAAGATTACCATCAAAGGGAACAGCATTTGTACATATGCATGCATTGCTCTAAAAACATCACAATTGACTCTAAGCAAATAAATGATAATTGATTCTCAGCTAAGAATAATTTGAAGTTCAGAAGTATACATGTGGCGCCAGCGGGTCTTCCCGCCGGTGGCGCCGCTAATCAGCGCTGCAGCGACGACGAACTTGGTTGGCAAACTCGTACCGTGCTCGCCAACCTGGGTGCCCCCTTCCGCCGGAGCGGAAGAAGGACGAAGCGGCCGAGCCGAAGGCAGCCACTCTCGCCCGTCTGCCTGACGAGCTGGTCGTGAAAGATACTCGTCTTTTTTTGTAGCCTCGACTCGCAAATAAACCCTTTTGAAATCTGAGCACGCATATTGTTCGTCTTTTCGCCTACTCCTCCTCCGCATAATTTAGTGGTTCGTCTCGAGTACCTAAAGTGGTGACCCCGTTTCGGAGTGAGTACGATTTTTTTTTCTCGCGAGTTCGGGCAATTTTGACGCGAAGTTTTTTTCTCGATTTTAAACATCAGTCTGTCCGTCCCACGCCTCTTTTCCGCCGGCGTGGTGACTCTTTTTGCGTCTACCTCTATTTCGTCTTAATCGTACGTGCCACGCCGTTACGCCCTTGTTGCCGCACAATTTCTCGCGTGCCGAAAAATTTTCCAATCGTGCCGTGCGCCACGTGGTTCTCGCTTATCGTGCTATGCCGCCCAAGATTCCACCACAGCACGGCCTACTGTCCGGCGACTGGACTCAACCGGGAGGCGATCAACTGGCAGAGCACCAATCGCAGCAACAGCAGCAGCGGGACCTACCTCATCATGCGGACGCCGAGCATACAGAGCACGTCGAGGCCCACAATGCTGTTGACGCCGTGCGGCACTGCAAGCTTCCCCCGTCTTGTCGTCGCAATCCTGACCTCTGGTTTTTTCAGGTCGAGGCAGCGTTTAAACTCTATCGCATTCGCTCAGACGAGGTAAAGTTTAACATGCTGCTGTCCGTGCTCGACCCCGAAACCGTGGCGGAGGTTGCAGACGTGCTGCGCGCCCCGACCCGCAGTACTTCTGGCCCGGTGTCCGCAAGGATGCCCATCGCTAGTCACGACAATGCATACCTTGCCAAAAATTTAAGGTCCATCGTCATAATCGGGCCGAACTGCAACGGTTCGTCACAACGGACGCAAGGTTCTGCCACATTCATGTCGACCTAATTAAAATGCCGCTCAGCCAGGGACTGCAGTACTGCCTAACGATCATCGACCGCTACTCTTGATGGCCACATGCTGTCCCCCTTTCCGACATGTTAGCCTGTGCCGTGGCTCGGGCCTTGTACAGCGGGTGGATCTGCACGTTCGGCACACCACTCACCATCACCTCAGACCAGGGCCCGCAGTTCGAGGTGCGACTTTTCCGTGAACTTGCCAAGCTATCCGGCAGTAGTCACGTCCATACTACACCATACCACCCACAGTCCAACAGTATGGTAGAAAGGCTGCACCGCACCCTCAAGGCCGCTCTCAAGTGCACGCCGGAGACGCCGTGGCCAAACGCGTGGCCGACCATCCTGCTGGGTCTTCACACAGCTCTAAAAGAGGACCTCCAAGCTTCTCCGGCCAAGATGCTCTTCGGCACCACTCTCAGAGTGCCAGGAGAGTTCTTCGCTCCGTCAACGTGGCCGATTTCGCCAAAGAAATCCGGAACCTGTTCAGTGCCCTCAGACCAGTCCCAGCCACAAACCACTCCTCCCATAAACCTTATGTATTTAAAGATTTGAACTCTTGTACCCATGTTTTTTGCAGGTTGGAGAAGATTCGTAAGCCCCTTGAGCAGCCGTACACTGGACCTCACCGTGTCACCCGCCGGCTTTCCGACAAGGCGTTCGTGCTCGACTTCGATGGAGTGGAGCAGACATTCTCCACGTACTGCCTCAAGCCGGCGTACCGGGAGTCTTCGGACGAGCCCACTCCTCATGCAGCACCGAAGGACTCGTCCTCATTGTTGACGCCGCCTGCTGCACCCCAGCCAGTTACAACGCCCACGCAGCCCCCAGAGGAGCCTGAGATCCCGGCATGGCTCGAGTACCGGCCACCCAACCACCCGGAGCACCCACCGGCACCACAGACGGCGCCTGCACCACAGACGGCCCCTGCAACACATCTCCAGCTGACGCGGCCAGGCCACGGACGAGCGCGGCCCATGGTGCCGTTCTCCTGGCCTCCGGCTGCGGTCACTGGGGAGGGAGTGGCTGTGGCGCCAGCGGGTCTTCCCGCCGGTGGCACCGCTAATCAGGGCAGCAGCGACAACGAACTCGGTCGGCAAACTCGTACGGTGCTCGCCGACCGGGGTGCCCCCTTCCGCCGGAGCGGAAGAAGGACGAAGCGGCCGAGACGGTTCCTGGCGAGCTGAAGGCAGCCACTCTCGCTCCGTCTGCCTGCTGAGCTGGTCGTGAAAGATACTCGTCTTTTTTTGTAGCCTCGACTCGCAAATAAACCCTTTTGAAATCTGAGCACGCGTATTGTTTGTCTTTTCGCCTACTCCTCCTCCGCATAATTTAGTGGTTCGTCTCAAGTACCTAAATACATATACCCCAAAGCACAGAGACAATATATTTTAGGCAACATTAAAAGCCTGTAGCATTTATTATAAATTCTCACTCCACCAAAGCTGTAATAATGCCTTCACACCAAAAAGCTGTCAATGCAATCTTACAATTATGGACAGCCCAGGAAACTAACAAGCACTGATGATAAATTCCTCATATTTTAGAAGTCAGTTCCTAAAGATCCCCAAAAGAATCATTATGAATTACAGAAAGATTTAATATTGCCTTTCCAACAGATTGACATTATTTGCAAAGAAATATCTATAATCCCCAGTGAATGACTAGAGGTTACACTGCATCAAAGTCCTTAAGAAGGATACTTTACCTGGGAAACTCAGCACCTTCAAGCCCAGAAACATGATTAAGAAATTTCTGCACCCGGGCGGCTACGGAGGATGCATCTGTCTCACTTCCTACATTCAAACTCTTTGGTACACCATACCGCTCATCCAGCATAGAGTCCAATTCTTCGACTGTTACCTCAAGCCAAGAGTCATCTGGAATTAAATGAAAGAATTTATAAAACAAAATAAAACTGTTTGTCCAGTGTTACTACAAGTATCTCAATAAACGGATGTACTTACTCCCTTTATTTATATATATACATGTGTATCTAAAGTGAAGATATATTGAGATGTTCATGTGATTACAAATATATTTCATGCAAATTTATAGCATTGGTAAATTAATTTAAATTTTTATTTACATTGATTAATGCATTTTCCATTGAAGCTATCGTGTATCATGGTATATAAGAAGTACCCCCACATAATGGGACACATTCAGAAAAATGTTTTTATCGTCCACACATACGCACAGCTCTGTAAAACTGGCAGTTGACTACTCAACCGTGCTATTCGAAATCTCAGCGAAATGTAGGTGTCAGGGCGATTGTTCCAATATGGTGGAGTTAATAGGGATAACCGAAGATCAGATGGTTTCCTTCCAAGTGCTTTTTGTGAATATCTCTGGTGCAGAAATGATTGTGTACAAGGGGTTACACAGTATTTGAAACGGCTGTTGTTTAAAGCCGAGAGGAAGTCAAATGCTGCGCAAGTATTATTTTGCAAATTTTAATAGATGCGATTTTGTAAACAAATTCTGAAAACTAATGTTAAATATTCAATGCATGTAAACACAGCACCAATTAGTAGAGGTCCGTGAACTTCGCGAGACGCGATATCGTGAAATAATGCGAAATATCGCGAAATCGGAAAAATTAAACGAAATTTCGCATTTTTCGCGAATTTTACGTGAATAAGCGAAAAAATCACAGGTGATGAGTAATAATCGATTAAAGCCTAAGCCTTCATTGTTTAAAGCTGCTGACGTTCATTCGCTCTATCTCATTACGATTCAAAGGTCAATTGGCTTGTTTTGTCGCGTGCATATCGCATTCGCGTAATATCACGCACTGTAGTGATGACTCCGCCGGAATTTGCCGTTAAATTAATCACCACCTCTCTCTTCGATTCACATTTATCAATCCTGAAATTCTCGGAAATATCTAGAATTACGCGCTTTCTTTCCTAAATAATTAGATATTCTGAATCAATAATGTGGTGAAAGAAATTTAACACGGCCGCGGAAGAGCGGAATTATATGCTCACGCGCCCGGCACGCGTCAATGCCGAGAATAGTAATTCCGGTGACTCACCGCGACGCAGTACACAGCGTAATTGGATAACTTGTTGCAGGAAAACCTTAAGTGTGGGCCTAATGTAGCAATTTTGTAGACTAAAACACGGCCACTGGCTGGGAACGGAAGCGCTAGCAGTTGGGGGAAGGGGGGGAAGGAAAAGAAAGGATAGGAGAAGAGGGGGTGCTACTTATTAGCGGGCGGATCGTCAGATATTCAGCGCTCCACTGTGCTTCAATGCAAAAAAAATCATTTCGACACACCCCCAGTTCAAGTTTCTTTGTTTCAAGAGACTGTGATTACATGAGGTGTGATGAAGCCTTAAAACAAATTGAAAAAAATCTTACCATCAGGAGGAGCCAACGTGGATTGCTCTTTCTTCAAAACCTCCTCATCAATATCTAGGCTCTTAAGGAGAGACAATATATCAGCTCCAGATGGTGGCTGTCCCCTTTGACTAGAAGTGTTGCTTTTATGCTGGTTGCCTATTGCCATTGAAAAATATTGCTGAGCCTCCTTGAGCTTAAGGTTGTATTCTTTGGAACCAGGAAGTAAATTCTAGAAAAATGACACAAGAATTACTGAGAGGTCAAGTAATCATGACACAAGTTTGCTTTAATGAGAAAGATATAGGATTAGTGAAATAAATTTCATAAGCATTGTTTTTATTTAATCCCTACTGCTCCAAGTTGAAATTTCTGTAAAACATTTGGAAATGTATGTCATAACACACTACTACCATACTGTGATGGCTCACTTTTACACCTTTCCATAAAAGGTGGTTGTATAAAACATTTAAGGCCTTTACATACTATGCGACTTGAGTCATATCGTGGCACAACTTTCCAAATCACATTAGGACACGATTTGTAGTGAAGTATTGATTTTCTTGGGAGCTTACATATTACTACGACAGCGGGCATGGATACAGATGGGCGCCGAGAGGGGTGACTTCAGTGGCAGCGTGAGGGAGCAAAACGGGCAGCGTCGACGGTGTAAACTGACAAATAATAGCATTTTATGCATAAATGAAAGTCACTAAGATAATAATTATGTTTCAAACGTCTCTGATTAGTACAAAAATAATTTATATAAATATTTATCAATTCAAACTGTCACAAACATAAAATTACAGTAGTTTGCAATCACAGCTATAATAATAATAGTAAAAAAAACAGAAAGGTACTCTTTGCTGCACAGCGCACATGAATAAATTAGTATTACGGCTATAGCCTACGGTTGGTGGACGAAACTCTTACATAAATTGCAATTCTAGTGGATAAAAACTTGTTTTCCACCACAGAGAGGATTCGTGCGGTTTTTCAGAGCAGTTAAGAAAAGACCTGCAACATTGAATATGCATTCACTGGGTGTGCTGGTGGCCGGAACGCATAGATATTTCCGTGCCGCTGCTGCCAGCCACGGAAACTGAAGGCGCCTTTCCCTCCAGTACCGCAGCAAGTCGTTGTTGGCTACGTCCTCCGGCATGGCACTGATGAGGTACAGGTGGCACTCCCTCTCTACAGCTGCGACCCTCAAAGGCTCGACCATTGAGTGCTTCTTTCTGAGCTCCAGGAGGTGTTGCGCCGTTTAGGCGTTAGAGGAAGAAGAGGGTTTGGTTTTATCACTCGCAGCCTCAAACTTGACGTAAGGGCAGACGTACTCCTCCTATATATCGCGGAGTCAATCTCGGAGATAAGTGCATACCGCCCTTCGGTGCATACCGCCTACACTACATAGTCGTTCACGTTGGACAGTTTACAGAACCACAGGTGCAGAAACGCCGCCATAGTCACAAGGTCTGTCACGAGGATACACCAATCAACACATTCCCTCATACAACGCGTCAGATCGACAATCGAAACACATCTTCGTCTAATTTGGATTCAATCTCCAATCGGAAACAGCCACAATACATTTGATACAGCATAAAATGTGGAAAAATAATTTCGTTCCAAACAAAATTTAGGTGGGTAAATGGAAACCGAAGAAAAGTATGTTCCATGAAGTAAAACTTGTTTTCAGTATGAAAATATTGCTATTGTAACAAAAAGGTTTGTTCTGTTAGCAAATAATAAATTTTTAAATGTTTAATTCCACCAACAAAACCTTTTTTCTATCACTGCGAGATTTTTTTCTGACAACAAAATGTTACTGCCCAGATTAGAATTTTGTATGCTATCCCAAAGCCAGCTAATGTATTCGTTCTGTGAACGAACTTTTTTCTATGAAGAAATAACGCAGCTGAGGGTTAAAAAAAGGTTGAATTTGAACAGAGTAAGAAACATAGGAGCCAGTATTTGAATCAACCTCGGAAATAAGTTGGACGTGATTGTAGCAGTGTCCACTTGTTACCCTGCGAAATTTAACCCAACTCTAATTGTAAATGAATCTTTTTTCCTCATAAGCATTACCAGGTTTAATGTGCATTTCTTGTCAGCACTGAGAATTTTCACAGCCCGACAAAATGAAGACAAAAACTCAACCAGCATACGAATGGTATTATGCTCAGTTCCTGTGAAGTTCAAGTCTTCGTGATCCATCGCCGCAGAGACCATGTTGATAGGACCCTGAAACAATGTCTTACAAATCGGAAGTGACACATAAATAAAGATCGAAAAGTCGTGACATTTTACCATGTTTTGTTCAATATTCTTGAGCGTGATGAGAATCGTGTGCCATATATGTAGTGGGAACTAGCAACTTCAAAGAGGTAGGAGTGGCACCCAGTATGAAGAACACATGCATTAAATCCCCGTCGCCGTCACCCTCGCCCGGCTGGATGGGGTCGTCCTCATCTCCTGGCAGGTGATCTTCGACCTGCTGGATAGCTTATTTATCATCATCATCAGAAGTCAATAATCGTAAGATTGGTTGCACGCAGCTCTCTACTCGATTCTCTTATCGGCTAACCTCTTCAAATTAACATAATTCTTATCCTTCACATCCATGTTTTATATATTTCATGTGAGAGCTTCCTTTTCCATTCTTCCCATTCACTTTCTCCTCGACGAATTGTCTTCATCAGACCATCATGTCTCATAATGGCCTGATGAATAAAAATCATACATAATATGTACAAAAAGTGTACACGAATTTAGTTTGTAAGCACCAGACTTCTGTTCGCGGTGTACTGTTACTCGCCCTCCGAAAATAAATTGTAGCCACATCTTCAAATATTTCAAAGGATTCATTGCCCAGCAAATACAAAGAGCTGAATCACGCTGCTAGTAGCCACGTTTTTGAGCTTTGTTTTGCGGCAGGACAGTCCGAGGTTACTTAGAAAAGAACGTGTTAATAGTGGGGTCACCAGCATGTCTGTTTGTCGTTGCCTCCTCATCGTGGATGTCATGCTCAACAGCCAGATGCACCGCAAGGTGCTGATTGCTGACTAAGGCGACATAATTTTTTATTTTTCTTACCCACCCATAATAATACGATGAGTGTTAGTGCTTTGTTAATTAGGAATATTTCCGATAAAAATGAAATACAACTGCCGCCGAACATCATGGTAACTTGTAACACTCCCGTCAGTAGAAAGAGCACAGTGCCGTCCTTGGGTGCGTTGAGTTACGGCAAACGTAAATCAACTTGTAACGAGGTTGATGGGTCAGTGTGGACTAATGGGTTTCACTGTGTACGTTCTTGGCAAGAGAGTTGAAAGACTCCGGGTCTCTAGGCCATCCCAGTCAAAATGTTGCCCACCACTGCTTGCCTTGTTGTATTCTTGGCACTTAAGATTACAGATTTGACAGAAGTACTTCTCCTTACAGATTTGCTTTTTGCTATTCTGTCTTCAGATTGCGTCTTCCAAAATACCACCAACAAAAAATGGGCTTAGATGGCCCGTGCACTACGCCAACGATGTAGTCTTGCACACTTTATTTCATATCCTCTGTGACCACCCACATGTAGTTGATTGCACCCAGTCAACGGATTAAAAATTAAATCATTTGAAAACAACTAACTATCAGCCAGAACAGACCGTGCTGGTAGGCAAACGGTAGCCAGGTGGCGTTAACAAAGTCTAGGAGCGAACGACCACGTAGTCAGGCAGAGTCGGCAGCGTGAGGAATGGAGTCTGCCAGGCAAGCAAAGATAGGAAAGTCGTAGGCTTTCAGCCTTTCCCGGCGAAGGTGTGTTCGTTAGGGATCTCTTGGGTTTGACACCGGGTACTCAGGTCCACGATAGTCGACCTTTCCAAGTTCGAATCGAGCATCGTCCTCAGGGCAGAGGTGAGTGCCTTGAAGTGGTCCATTTGTGGGGTCTTTATTCAGAGATTGCTCTTTGTTGAGCTTTTGCTCTGTGCCCTGCTTCTTTTTTTCCCTAATTCATAAGGCTTCCATTTCATTTTACACGATAAGTGCCCTTCCAGGCCTCTTATACTTATCAGTTTCTTTTACTCTGCTTTCACCGGGCTCTTTCATCTTATCTAATTTACTTTCTTTTAATTTTTGGAAGTCGTTTCCCACCTGATTTTTAATTATTGGTTTGAATGTTGCGACGCCTGTTTTTTGGTACAGTGTTTCATTGTCAACAGAGTAGGGGATTTTAAATATGGACCATATTATTTTTCTTTCTTTCAATTCTAATCTTTGTATTAGGCTTTTGTTTAATGGACCAGCCCAGGAAGGTATGGCATAGTAATTTTGTTCGTATATAAATGTCAAACATTATTTTTTTAGCGCTTAGGGATGTTGTTTTATTTACTAGTATCGGTGTTAATCCCGATCTTGCCCCAAATGCTTGTCCAATTACCTTACTTGATTCTAATGCAGCTGAACCTTGACGTCTCTAAATTTGGCCTCGTAAATTTATTTGTACTATTTAGTGACAGACTCCATGAACTGCACCAACGGACTATCTCGTCAAGGTTTTCCTGTACATGCCCAGAGGCTAATTTCGCATTTCAGAACATTGATAGAATTGCTGTGTCATATGCGCACAAAACAATCTTGGTGTGCCAGTCGTCAATATCCCTTGGGAAGTCAGCCGTATAGATTTTAAAAAGTAGTGGGCCATATATGGAACCTTGTGGTAAACCAGCAGCCATTTCTCGGTCTGTGCTTTTTTCATGTCCCCATTTAAAATATCTAGATAAATATCAGTCTGGATTTCGGAAAGGACATAGTACCCAAAAAGCCCTCGTTAGAGTCACCGAAGATATCCGGCACTCAATAGACAATAAGAAAGTTACCATCCTAATCCTCTTTGATTTTACCAAAGCTTTTGACTGTGTTAATCATGGCCTATTACTTTATAAAATGCAAAAACTTGGTTTCTCTCTACCAGCAATTCAGTGGTTTCGGTCTTCTTTACTTCAGAGAACCCAAGCAGTTAAAGGAGATGAGGATCAACTATCCAATTTTCTATCAATGCCATGCAGTGTGCCTCAGTGTTCTATCCTTGGACCTCTCTTTTTTTCAATATTTTTTTGTGATTTACCAGTATCGATCAATTATTCGTACTATCAATTTTACGGTAACGATTTGCAAGTTTACCTGGATTGCCATCCATTACAAATTCATAGCGCCATTGAAAAGATTAATGAAGATGTTAATAGCATATGCAAATGGGCGAATGACAATTTTTTTAAAATTAATCCCATCAAGATAAAATGTATTATTATTGGCACAGCAAAATTGGTAAATAAATTAAACATTGATATGCTGCCTATAATCATAGTGAATGGCTGCGAAATCAATTAAGCAACTTCAATTATGAGCTTAGGAGTTAATATTAATAACACTCTAACTTGGACAGAACATGTTGCTTCTATTTCAAACAAAGTTTATAAGACATGGGCGCAGATAAAACAATTTAAGCATCTAATTCCATTTGAGCTGTGCAAAAAACTCATTAATCACCTATTAATTCATCATATTGATTATTGTTCTCTTGTATTTGCTGATTTAACAAAGGAGTCACATAAAAAATTACAAACATTGTTCAATGCCGGAGTAAGATATATTTTCAAAGCCAATATCTACGAACATGTAACTCCCTATTATATTAAGTTAAAGTGGATGACACTGGAACATAGAAAAATATTCCAACTGCCTATTTTCATCTATAAAATATTATCATCTAAAACCCTGGAATATCTGTATGACTACATCATTAGAAACCTGACTGATTGACCTGTTAGAGCCAGAAGATGATTTAAAATTCCAAATTATAGGACAAATGTATATCACTCGTCAACAATAAATTCTGGCCTAAGAATATGGAACAGTATTCCTGATAACGTAGTTAACTCTATCAATTTATATTTAAAATTTTATCATTTATATATGGAAAATATTATTGTATCTCATTATAAACCACTTGGATATGCATTACCTTGTTCCTGTTTCTGTATGTATGCCTGTCAATTATTACGCTGTTCATATTTTTTGTTGTAAATATTGTACTACAGAACTCTTCAAGTTCCAATACCTATTTTTTTGTTACCTACGTTCCTCAATTATCTCTGTTAACTACTATTGCAACTTTTCAATATTCTGTTCCATTTTCATTTCTTTGTCGTTATTACAATTATTTGTGTCATGTCTTAGCGTCAAATTATACATAGTCATGTCTTAGTGTCCAACACAAAATACTGTCAAACCTTTATACTCATAAAATTATTCATAAATATATGATAGATATTATTGTTATGTTAGATGTTGCACATGCTAAACTTTTTAATTCTTGCTAAATATTCTTTTTCTATCATTTGGAATAACGTCTCTTGCATATTATTGTTTTATATTTATCCAATTGTTTCGGGGCTATTCATTCTCCGCTGTACCTATTCAATTCGGTAAAGTATATTGTATTGTAAAGTTAAACCACAGAGCCTATTGAATGTATGTATGGAGTACATGTTCCATAGGACAAGTGTCCTAGAACGATAAATTTATATTATTATTATTATTATTATATTTTACAAAAAAGATTCTATCTCTTAGATATACATCAGTTCATTTAATTATCCATTTCGGTATTCCCATTTCGTCCATTTTATAAATCAATCTGACTTGCCAAACTTTGTCAAATACTATGGAGACGTCCAAAAACACCCCAAAAGTAGTTTCTTTTCTGTTGTAACCATCAGAAATAAAATCAACTATTTGCTGGGTAGTTGAATGCTCTCTCCTGAGCCCATATTGCTCTTCCGGCAGAATGTCGTTTTTCTTCACATATTTAGATATGTACGGCACCACAGCTCTTTGCGCCTTGCCTTGCGTGAGTGCCTTGACTAGAGGTTGAGGTCATATATGTACAGGCCGGGCAGGTCCGAAATTTTGACCTCTTCCTCTAGTCAAGGTACTCACCTCTGCCCTGAGGCCGATGCTCGATTCGAGCCTCGAAACGTCAACCAACATGGACCTGAGTACCCGGTGTCAAACCCAAGAGATCCCTGAAATAGAAAAGTCGCTTTCCGCTTGGTGCGAGGGCATCACCATTGGAGCAGACACGTGGACCCAAATGTGAGTTATTGTGTTTCACGCCGTGACACCGCCGCCAGTGTTTTTGAGGGTGGTGGTGCGCCGCAAATTTTGAGTCCGCAACGTGGCAAAATTTGCCGGCAGCATCGTCACGGCACCCATCTCTAGCCATGGAGGTGCAAGACTCATTTGCCAGTCATGCCCCACTACGACTGGTCGTACGACTTGTCAACTGGTTGTAGGTCATTGTTTTATATTGAACCTATCAGACTGTGGGGCCTTGACTTCTTAAGTGACTTGGCAAGATCCAGTTTGCCTGTGAGCTTCAAGGTGGAAACATGGCACAAAATAAGTGAAATCTGTGGTCGCATTAGCTAATGATGGAAGACGTGTCCACGTACAACTGGAAAGTCGTTCCATTGGTCAACTCGAGTCACCTAGTACGTAAGAAGCCTTAATGGGATATAGATAGTTGTTTCTTTAAACTCATATCACGTTGTTTTAACACACAATTTTATGAAACTTTTACAACAGGCAACAGGAATAAAATGTAAAATCACAAACGAACATTACTTTGCTCATGACATCAGTACACAGTGTTTTGAAAAATCCAATGCCCTAGAAATATCCTAAGGTTGGAGTGTCAACAGAAGTAGCTTAAAAAGACAATAATAAGGAAAACAGACATCCTCATGCTCCAAGGACGGAAAATTTGAGAAAGAACTGATCGTCCCAGAAGTATGTGCATAATGCAATAGTCTCCAGCAATATTATTTCCCAGAGCATGTTTAATGAGCTAATATGGCAAATTACTAAATTGCGGGGGTTTTAGCATTGTATTTAATAATAAATTTTCCAAACCTTCTCTTCATCAAAATATGTAATGTTTTGGCAGTGCCTGACAAGTTTGAATTCAAGAAAGAACTGTAGTTTAACCAGAATTTAGATTTCTGAATCAATTTTTGAAAAAATACAATCAACAGAATATTTCTGGAAACACTTGCATGCTACTTTTATCTAAATTGAAATATTTTCAAAGAGACCTCTTTCATTTCAAAGCACCCTTTGAGAAAAACTCCTACAACCTGTAATTTTAGTCAGCAATCTGTATGATGACACATCTCATAATCAATATTGTGAGAGGTAACTGGGGAAACCAGAGATGAAACCACTGTGAAAGAGCATGCCTGAAATTATATAGATAGACTAAAATAATGGCCTTAGAATAATATACACTGACAGCTATTCAAGTTCTGTAGACACTGTTAATCAAATTAATAACAGGTGCTTTAAGTACACTGGATGGCCACCAAATATTAGAGCTGAATTACGAGCAAAGATTACCACTATACTATAAAGATTATTACTATCCTTTCAAAAAACAAGAGGAATGAGAGGAAAATTATTCAAAAATTTTCACCATAGCAATAAAAAGTTCTCACCTCAAAGTAACCATTTTTTTCTAAACTACTAAGGTACATTTTCCATGTAGGCTCTAACGTCGAACTGTCCACTGGAGAAGTAGGCTCCGAAATGCATGGAGAGGGCAATGACTTAGCTTTTGCCACAAGGATTTCAAAACCGCAAGCCTGTAAATATATAAATGTTGATTAATAAAGAGGACAAAGCACATAATAAAAATAATATGGTTTTAAGGAATATCACTTAAATCAGAAAGGGATACTATAAAAAGTTTGCAAGTACATTATGGCAACTTGAATACAGAAGCATATATGTAACACCCTTAATTTTATAAATATAACCAATAGCAGCTGCCATTTTAACCGTGAATTTTGAAACATGCAAGATTTTTTCAGGATAATTACATATTCGAGGCAACAAATCCACAATGAAGTCTACGAGTGCAGTCCAGTTGGCATTTGCAAATGCTACAAATGCACTTACTCCAAATGCCTAAGAGGAGTGGTCCACAACCTTTCCCAACTTTTTGCAAGTGGATGTTTTGGAGCATTGAAGGTGAAGTGTATTGGTCACCATTTGTTGCTGCTAATGGCAAAGAAGGAATCTCTTTATATTTGCATCTTAGAGCATTTTGCTTCATAACAAATTCTAGTTTCCCAACATAGCTAATTCTTCTGCCAATGAACAGGTTGCACTGCTGGCAATTTTGGAGGGCAATGAAAGACCCAATATGTAGCTAATATTTTTATAATAACAAGTAAGAGGGAAATCAGGGAGGCACTGAATTCAATCTTAGCTAATGGCATTCAAGTTTTTGAAATGAAAGCCATGAGTTTGGTCAGCTATGAACAACTTGTGCCTAGAGCAGTACATATGAAAATATGTTCACACTGTGAGCATATTTTTGTATGTACTGTACTTCATTTATAAAAACCTAAGATCACACTGCGCTGGCTTTCAAACAGAAATGCTAACCTTCTGTCTCAATTGCTTTATCACAATTTCATCATAAAAATAAATTATTTAAATTCAAAATTCCCCGCGGATCACTCATCCTTATCTATGTGAACTCATAATGTACTAATAATGAGAAATTTAGCTCAAAATAAAATATTACTCTGGATTTTCAGAATTATCTGACATTCTGGTTGGCAGATCAGTACTTTAAAAGAGTCAAAACACTTATTACATTGAGCCAACCTTAAACGTTTACATTAATAATTATTCAAACCTTTGATGGTTGCACAAAATAAAGTCATTAGAGTTATGACAAGGTCATTAAAAAGAAGTCACGCTTTCCCACTTTATAAGGAATTAAATATTCTACCATTACGGCACCTATTCATATATAAAGTCCTCAGAGTATTTTATAATCGTTGCGGTGAAAAGGCCAAACCAAAAACATACTCTACGAGATTAAAATCGGATGTTATAGTACCAAGGCCGAAAAATGAAATATTTCGGCAATCATATCAATACCTGGGGCCAAAATTATATTATTTATTGCCAAATAACGTGACCAAGGTAGAGACAGAATGTGAATTCAATAAAGCTGTTACAAACTGGCTTATGAGTCATGAGGAAGTGGAATTTTTATTTAAAAAGGTTATATAAAATATTATTTAATTGTGTGTATCTGTATAAGTAATATGTCTATGTATGAATGCACTTAATTTTTCTTTTTATTATTATTTATCACACCATCTATTATATGATTAGCACCTTGCCTGCCCGTCATATTTATTTTAATGGTAACCCCAACACAGGTATTGTTCCTCTGGGGTACCTATATTCCATTTATGTATGTAAATTGTCAAATGTATTTTCTAATGGTAAATGGAATAAATATATATTATTATTATTATTATATTAACTATTCACTTTGAAAAGTCAACACAACAAAGCTTGCTCCAGCTACTCCATATTTTAACCACAGTGTCCAGAGCTTGGCAGGAGCAAATATGATGATATATTCCATGATGCCATAACCATTGCAGTAGCATTCAGAAACAACACATGGACCACTTGGAAGCATGCTAAGAACATTGTAGAGAATGAGGAGTGAACCTAATGGACAGCACCCTATAATAAAAAACGACTCCACAGGTTGGGAATAACATTTATGCCTACCAGCTTAATTCCTAATAAATGCTTTTGTCGATCTGGGTGCATTGGGGGAGGTAGACTCCAACCAGTCCTCCTGTCGGGAGTGAACTGCTGATGCATCAGCATGGCATATTGGCATTTCGTTAATGTTATTCGTCGCATCACACAATTCTCAGGAGGAAAGTACCGCATTGCTCGACATGCCTGTAAATAAACATACCACCAGATCATTTTAATTCAACAGAAGACCCAAACTTCATGAAGGGTTCATATTATGATAGCTTTGCTTCTAAATCTACCATCAAGGACTACTGTTACTCAGCACTAGCAAGAAAACCCTGCATACAAATTCATGAGAATATATATAAACATTGTGTAAGCGTGCGCGCAGCGGTCAGCGCTAGCGTCACCCCGGTGTTGGTCTCAGCTGAAATGGTAGCCGCCGGATGTGGAATCACATTTAGGTGTGGCTCCTCTAACACCTGGCGGCGCCTTGCCGTGGGATCTTGCTTCGTGGGAAGATGCACGGGTAAGGTGAAAAGCTACTGCAATTGCCGGCCAATAGGGAGCCCTCGAGGGGGTCACGCGGTGACGCGGTGCTGGGCGCTGCGTGGTGGCAGGAGAGACTTGGGCACTCTCGCGCGGGTGACCGAGAAACATGTATTGTGTGTGCGTGAATAAATTGTAAAAACCGAATTTCCGACTTGTTCCCTTACCGCGTCTTCTCCGGACCAAATCCTTTTATGTAAGATTTGGTGTCAGACGTGGGATCGCCTCAAGGCGTTGGGAAGTGCGGTAATACCAAGTTGTGAAAAAGTGAGTGACAATGGCGAGTCGCGTAAGTTTATTGGGTCGTGAAATGGAGCTCCAACAGGCGGTGGATGAACTTTGCACGCAGCTACGGTCCATTAAAGAAGAAAACGCGATTTTTAGGGCCCGTGCAATAGATGTAGCCGGAGCAGGGGAGAACTCGAGGAAGTCATATTCAATGATATCGGCGATTGAAAGCTTTTCGGGATCCACAGGGGAAAACGTTGAAGCGTTCTTCTCGCAATTAGAACAAGTGGGAAGGTTAGGTGGCTGGGATGATGAAGACAGGCTAAGCGCGGTCACACTTCGCATACGCGGAGGAGCCGCGGATCTCCTGAGGGCGAAGACGAGGGCGGGGGGGGCCTTGAACTACCCCGAAGCAAAGAAGGTGCTGTTGGAGAGATATCAGGGGGTGAAGAATAGGAGATTTTACAGGGAGATGCTGGCAAACGTGCAAATGGGCCCAGGGGAGCAAATAGAGGAGTTTGCAGATCGCATCCGCGAATTAAATAGCCATACATGGAAGGAGGAGGGTGATGCTGCCGTGGCTGCCGCTCGCCGGCCGGAGGCGGACGAGAGGGCTTTGGACGCCTTCCTAAATGGCCTGCCCGGCAGGGTGGGGGAGCACACGCGCCTCGCAATGCCGGAGACGTTTGAAGCCGCTGTCGCAGCAGCCGTGCGCGTGCAGGAGGCCGAGCGAAGGATTCGACCAGAGAGAGAGGGGCGAGAGGAAAGAAAAATTTTCGCGGTTCGTGATGGAGCCTGTCACGCCTGTGGCCATTTTGGGCATCTCGCAAGGGACTGCAAACAGAGGGGCAGAATGCAGTGTTTTAATTGCGGGAAGGTAGGACACTGGGCCCGAAACTGCCGGGCGCGAGAACAGGGTAGTTTTAGCCAGCGGGCTGAGATGCCGTTAAACGGTTCCGGGGCCGAGCAAGTCGCCCGCAACGACCCCAATTAAGGATTGTCCTCCCGTGTGTGCACCGCGAGGGGGGAGTGAAAGACTTGGCGGTGACAGTGACGTGTGGAGGCATGCGGCGGCGCATGTTAGTGGATACAGGAGCTCAGGTGAGCCTTTTAACTAAGAAGTGCTGTGGGGGCCGAGTACCGAAGAGGTCTACATTCCGGATAAAGGGATTAAATGGAGGGTTTATTTGGAACTTCGGAGAGGTGGTGGTTCCGTTAGGTTTCGGCGATAGTGTGTATAACCTAAAGGCTCAGGTTGTAGACAGTTTGGGGGTTCACGAGGGAATTTTAGGAATCGACTTCCTCCACGAAAATGGGGCAATAATTGACATGAGCAAGAACGAACTCACAATTGGCGGGCGCATAATTTGCCTGACTGAGAGTAGAAGGACGGAGCCTGTGGAGATTCCGTCGCGGCCAAGGGAGATTGGCGGGCCAACCATCCACGATAAGGCGGAGAGCGGACCACGGAGGGCGGGACCGCCAACGATGGAGATAAGGATGGAAGGCGTGGCTGCACCCGCAATCTACTAACCAAGTTTTTCTGTTAAGGACAGTTGTTTTATGGCAATATACAACTTATTTTGAAGCTTGGGAAATAGATTAGTTAACTACAGACACTGAGAAATAGCAAGTAGCTGAAGTAGAACAATGAGTTTTACATCAGTCCATTGGCAAGCAAGACACTTGCTTCTGCCTATAATATAAAATATGTAAACTTAAAAACTATTATGAACAGACACTTTTGGTTTCAGTAGGAGTTGAGGGTTATACTGAGCATTCATGATAGATATTAATCAAGATCAAAACATTTCGTAAAAGATTTACCTTAAGAGAAATGCTTTGATGCATGAATTTTACAAAGGTATTAATTTTTCTTTACTCCATTATAATGAAATAATGCTCATTCACAGGTCTTGCGAGAAGAAATGAGGATTTTTGCACTGTACAGAATAAAAACCCTTCAGGTGTTAACCAGATGTTGACAATAAAATGCTAGTAGTATACAAGTACAAAATGACTAATTCTTATCAACACATCATGAGTAGAGAACCATGAAAGTGGTTTTATTTTTGGCCAAATCTTGTTTTAAAACTATGCGACTTCGATGTAATAGAATATCTTGGCGGTGTTATTATAATTTAACAATTTTTTGAACATTTCTAAGTGTTTTATTATTTCTTGGTACACATTTTGTGAATGGATATACTTTAAGCATTTTACATAACATAAATGTTGATTGTACTAAATTTCTGATAAAACCAAATGAACGTAATGGTTCAAGTTAAGTTAATATTATAGAATGAGCAATAAAAGGTGCCAAGGGAAGGTATGTAGCAAATAGATGCAACAAAATCGTTTAGTTTTGATTACAGCTATTGCCAATCGCAATCAGTCAAGAAAAGCAGTGAAAGAAGTACGCATAACTAAACACAATCGGAAACAATGAAACTTGAAATGTGGGTGTGTTGAAATGATTTTTTTTTGCATTGAAGTACAGTGGAGTGCCGAATATCCGACGATCCATCCGCTAGAGAAAAATAGGCCCGTTTCACATGGACACGGACGATCCGCGCTCCGCGTGCGGAGTGTCTCGTCCTTTCACATTGGCGCGGACAACATATGTCTGAGTGTCCACGTATGATGCAATCCCAGTTGTGTTGAGGTTGCCAAGCTAGGAGAACGTCGTGCAACCTAGTGTAATCAAAGGAATTGGTATATACCACGCTATGAAACAACGGAAAAAATATGCCCGCCGAAGGCGGTTTTGGGTGCACCCAATAGTGCAACTCGCAGTGGCATTTCACCGAGCTCTCACAATTAACTACAACCTGCTTCATCCGCACAAGCCGTCCACGTTCATGTACATGCACCAACCTGTCTCAGTGGATTGTATGGGTGCGGATGGACCGCTGTGAAATGTTGCTGCACTGAGCGCTGCGCAAAAGACCGGTTGTGGTGAGCAGAGCTCACAACAATCAGTCTTTAAACATATCCGAAATGTAGTCCATCGCGGTAGATTATAAAATTAGTGTGTGAGGTGTTGTTTATGTGAAACTAGAATTATTAAAATTTTAGTACATTTTTTGTTTTGCTAAACCTAAGGGAGGAATGGAGATTACAATATAGTTCAGTGCACGATATATATTACGCGAATGCGATATGCTCACAAAAAAGCAAATTATTGGCCTTTGGATCATAATGAGATGGCGTGAATGAACTTCAGCAGCGTTAAACAATGAAGGCCTAGGCTTTAATCGATTTTGACTCATTACATTTGCGATTTTTTCGCTAATTCACATAAAATTCGCGAGAAAAACTCAATTTCGTTTTATTTACTGATTTCGCATTATTTCACATTATTTCGTGTTATTTTGCCATATCATGTCTCGCTAATTTCACAGATCTCTAGTCATGAGCCATTTCATACACCAAGAGAGCCTAAAAGAAAGAAATGAGATACAAATGCATTGAGTCGCATGAAAACACAGTCAACTCTTGATTATCCGTGATAATGGATGCACGACGAGGCACGGATAATCGAAAAACACGGATAACCCAAAAAAATGGAAAATGTGTTCGTGATATTGACATTTCACTTCGTAGGATGGAAATTATTTCACATAACAGACTGCATTGGTTACAGCAAGACAAATAATGAAATACTAAATATTGCTATTTTCTCGAAATATAATAATATCCTAAACATTTATAAATTTATAGCGTCTAATGCTAGAAACACAACATAATGGGTACTTACTTAGTTTGACCACGTAGATAATAAAAAACTGACATCCTGCATATTTTCAGTAAATGTATGACATGGAAGTGATTATATAATACAAAAAATTGTTATTATTGTGAGCCTCTGAAAAATATATGTGATAAAATATATGGATTCGTCATTAGTATGATTAAAAATATTTCACATTACAATTGACTGCAGGAGTTACGCCAAGAAAACAAGTGAATAACTAAATGCTAATTTCCCAGTTTGTTTATTTCGAATATCATGAAATCTGCAACATTCATCTACATATATTTAAAAATCTAATAAATAGTTTCTAATGCTTGAAACGAAAGATAATGGGTGCTGAACTTTACCATACAGATCATAAAAAAACAATAGTATATCTTGCGCATTGGAAGTAAATGTAAAAATCTTTAACGAAGTGAATATCATAATAGAGCACATTCTTTTATTGTGAATCTCGCAAATAACAAGTTATTTTTTGCTGTTTAGTTTATTTCTTCATGTTTTCTTTTGTTGCAGTTCTTATTTTTCTGGCTGAGATTACGCCGCAAAAATCTTAATCATTTTGTCGCGTGTAATCCAGCAGAGTTTCAACACTCGCCAGAGCTTCTGAGCGGGTACCAACTCTTCTCCCTTTACGTATTTTGTGAACTCCAAGCAAAAAGCATCAGCGGCTCAAACATTGCCACTCAATCGCTCTCCCTAAATAGCAATTTCATGAATTCCATGTCGCTGCTTGAATCTCGTCAACCACCCAGAAGAAGATTTAAAATCCCCTTCTATCCCTAGAGACTCATGAAAATGTTTAGCCTGCTGTGCGCACATGGGGCCTGGGACGGATATATGTACCACTTGACCGTTTTTGATTGAACCAAAGAAGCATGGCTGAGTCTAAATCTTGAAAGGTTGATCGTTTCATAGTTTTATGCTTGAGGGTCCCAAACCACTGTCCAAGGTTGCAGCGAACTTCATCAGCTTACTTTTATTCTTAATTATATCCCGAACTGTTTGTAATCCCACATCATATCCTTTTGTCAGTTAAAGCAGAGTCTCTCCTTTTTCATTTCTTGTAATCAATTGTATTTTTTTCGCGATGGAAAGGACAATTTTCTTCCGTTTTTCTGTCTTTTGCATCAGCTTTGTTGCAGCACTACAGTGACAAATGCTACTCTGAAGTTATTGAGATTTCCACATGAATAAATTGGCACAATCGTATCTGGGTAAAAACAAATGACTGTGCAACGGCGAATGATGACCAGGGAGCAACGATATTGTCTCGCATTTATTAATTCAGGCCGAAAAGTAAGAACATACGGAACAATAAGTAGTTATTTTTAAGTATAATATAAGTTCGTTTATTTACAAGTAGTTTAATTGAAATTATTTCCATTGTTTTTTTATTATTCTTTGTTTTAGGACGATAGAATATTCAGTGGCAAAGGGTAATGGGAAAGAACGGATAAATTAACTTCAGAAGCAGATGCGGCTGAGTTTTCATCATTCTCAAACGTAGCAAACACTTTCCATAATATTGTGATTAAATTAAAAATTTAAACTTAAAAGAGACATTTACAAACTTGCAATTCTATTTAGATGCATCGAATATTCAAAGATTTTACTTAATTTTACCATTGGAATATTTTTCAAACTTTTAAGTGTAGCGATGAGAAAATAGCATGGATAATCCACAAGCTGGATAATCGGAAGCCGGATAATCAAGAGTTGACTATATTGTTGGAAAGAGAGTACAGATAGTAACTGAAAGAGTTAAATTGTTGAAACAGTAGTTTCAAAATTTGTGCAGTTTTATTTTTATAGATCAAAACTTTCTTTAAAAGAGAGAACGGATTTCATGCATCAACAAACACTTCACCTCTGAACTCTATGTGGAGTTAAAGAGAACACTTAAGTTCTCTAGTCAAGAATTTTGAATTTAAAATTTCAACATTCATTTCAAAGCTTTTCAATGTGCTCAGATTCCTCCCATGGCATTCACATTTTCTACATTATTTTTTTCACAAATGCCACACAGATATTCATGATTTCTTCGTTCAGCTTCCATGGGTTATGATACTTTTAACATACCAAAGTACAGAGAATAAATATAAAACAAAACCCAAAGAAACCATGAGCAGTCAAGCAACTTAGGCATGGTCTATGAGAATGCTCTGCATTCAGATTCAATCTGAAAGCCACTGATAAGTTTGTAAATAAAAAATACATACGCACTTAAAACTGAAAATTCCTCATGTCACTATAAAATAATTTGAATGCAAATACGGGATGACCTGTTCCAGTAACATTTTCTATGGACTTAAGAAAGTCTTATAAAAATTTGGCAATTAAAATGTACATGGTATCATCAAATGATACTTTACCTTCGTGTCTATAGGATCTCTGTGGCAAAATGCTAGAACAGCAGGAGCTATTAACGAGGCATTTTCATTCAATAGAGCTGCTACACCAATTGGAATATGGGCATGAGGATGATGCAAGCCTTGTACAGCTCTTTCAGGATACCTACAAACAAAGGTGACGTTGATACAGTAATTTTCAAAATTAATTCAACTAAATAGCACTAATAGACATGTTTTAAAAGTTATCAGTAAAGGTAATACCAAATTAATACAATGCGTACACTAATTCCCACAGACAAGATAAAATTTTGCACTGATTCAAAAGTTGGAAAATTGCATTACTGAGAATTGATGCCAATACAAGAATTCAAATGCACTGTTTTCTTCCAAGAGTAGTTAATTAATTCCTAATTCAATAAAAGGCCTCACTAATTTTTCCAGTGAATATGTAACACTTACACATAATGTTTCATCACTTTGAAATGGTCAATTTAACAGCTCTCAAAAACCATGAAGAAGAAAGGCACTTAGGGAAGGAATCGAAAAAAACAAAAGAAAAACAAAAACAGAAATTTATTGTTTGTCATTGCATTCAAACAACACCACCCTGCGCATCTATTTAGGATACTTTTAATGATAAACATACGGTACATAACTCAAAATATCTTTATCTTAGCTTTCAAAAGACATTTGCCACCAAAACACATGGGATACAAAATATTTTATGATGCTAGAATAAAATACTCTAATTCCCTTGTTTCCACAGTTTTTGAGTGCTATGGACGTAATGGTACGTCCTCTAATTTTTTCCGAGAAGGACGACGGATTTCCGAGAAGGATGGATTTTTTGACATTATTGAGAGAGAGGCCACCAGGTGTCGTAGCCTATGGGAAAAAACGCCCTCTATTCGGCGAGGGAGGCGGAAGAGGGCATCGGAAGGAACAAGTGGGAAAAAGTGGAGTGATCTCGAGCGAAGGGGATGGGCGAAAAGGAGGATATCAAGGGAGGAGAGAACGCAGGACAAAGGTAGGAACGACGGGGGCACTCTCTCTCTCTCACGTCAAAATACAGTCCATTCATCCATTTTGGGGCAATAATTAATTGCTATAAAAAGGCAACATATTGCCTAAACAGGACGTACTCAGATGTCCATGGATTATCATCAATACAACGGACATAAGGATACGGCTGCAGTATTTTTAGTATAATTACTTATGGCCATACAGTGCCTAAACAATCTGCTAGATGGCATAGAAAGTAAAAAATTGAAGGGCGACTTCTTAAACCTAGACTGAAGAGAGTCATCTTAAAAAAATTCCATGATTACTCAAAAATTGTCAGTTTTTCTGGAAGTGTCTCCATGAAGCACTCAAAGTGTTAAAAAGCCCTAAAACATCAAAACCTGTACCCAATTATTATATGTATTATTATTTGGTAAAGGTTCCATAAAATCTCTTTATAAGTCCTTTTTTAAAAGTTTCTGATGATTTCTAGGTACATGACTGAAAGCACAATGAGGCAAAGCATACACTCACAAGGCAGCTTAACAGGTATTTATTCAACCAAGTATCAATATTTATGACTATGGAATAGGCATTTAATATTCCATGGAAATTGATATTAATGGCTGGCCATGGAATTCAAGGCAAAAGACAGACAGTCATCATAATACACCAAATATGTAACAAGTAAAATGAAAATTTTACATCCTCAGCCTTTTTATGTTACATATGTTATTCCATTTTGGCTCTACAACATGGCAATTTGAATAACTTCAAAAGGCTTATTAAAATATTTTACATGTTAAAAAACCCGAGCACAGCAACATTTTTACTTTACTTATTATTTATTAAATGCGAAAACCACAGCATCCATAGAGTGATAAAAATGATGGGTTTATGTGTCAGCCACATATGGAGTTCAGGCTTTCTTCTAAGAACAAAACCATTATCCCCAGTTATCTTAATATTTACTTTTAAAAGCCACTTTTATCACAGCCAAACGCAATATAAAAAAAGTTACTTCCCTATAAGGTTAATTAACTGAGGCATGAATTTACAGAAAAGATGGATGTAATCCCTAATTGAAGCATAAAAATTGCCATTCCTATGACTTTATCGTTGATAAAAAAAAATTAAGAAAACAGATAATTAGCACTTAAACTGTGAAAATACCTTTGATCAATCCCAAAGTTTGAAGTTCAAGGCAGCTAAATAGGAACCAAAATTCACAATAAACTAAAAATATAAGAAAATTACTCAACATCGAAAGTGTGTTTTTTCAATAGATCATTGCATAGTCTCACTGTCCTAAGCCTCCCCCGTTCCCCCCACCAAAAAAAAATTTTAATTTTTTACTGTCCCACTATGTCAGAGACATCACTGAAAAAATCTAGAGCAGTGTGATTGCCATCCATTTAAGTAATATACTACACCTCTCTTCAATTTCTATTTATGTATTGGGAAATTCAGTTAAAAATTCAATGATAGTATTCCACAATTGACTGAAAGAATTCAGCTGATGATATATGTATAACAAGAAGAATGATTCCATCCATTTACACATTGGTACACAAAATTTACTAATGGGTTGTATGAAAATGCATGAAATGGTACAACTTTCATTGCAGCAAATAAAATGCTGAGCAAATATAGAACTACTTCTACATAATAAAATTTACGCAATATCAACAAAAATCAGTTTCTCTAACCCTTTGATCATTTTACTGACAGCTGTCTGAACAAGATCAGATGCCTTGGTGAATCTTGGGTGCTTGCGGACACATGCAATTCCCTCTGGCACTTGCAAACTCCCTTCACCACCTCCAACATCCTTCCCCACAAGATGCAAAGCACCGTTATAGAGATAAACCTACAATTAGAAGTGGAAAGACATCAACAAGCTATCAACTACCAGAAACAAACACCTGCTGAAATAAAGTGAAACATTTTATTACTGGGTTAAAACCGGGGCAGAAACCTGTCAAAGCTGGAAATATCAGAACCGAAATTTCTAGTGAGAAGTGTAATCTAATATTTACTAAATCTTGAATTAGAATCCCTATTTGAAATAGAATCTCAACATCCAAATTATATTTTCACCAAATTATGAATCCCATTTCCCTGTCATTATCAATTCAAATCAGTTTACATATTCTAGTAAGTTTAAGAATCTATAGGTAGTTTTAGGTTTTTCTTCAAACTCAAATCTGATTTATTACCTCTAGAATGGAAGAAAAACTTAACAGTAACTTCAGTTTCACAGTAAAATTTATTAAATCTTAAATGAAGGTTGTAAGAGAACATTTTAGTAACTTACTAATTTTCACTCATGAAATGGAGCATGCTTACTCTGGCAGGATCTTGTCTGTTTCTTATTTTATTAATGGAATTTCTGGCAGTACCGAAGGCTGCTTTAAAAAATGCCACTGCTAGAATAGTGCAAACATCTAGCACCAGTAATCTAATTAGGGTAACCAAATTATAACAAAAGAGTTTCAAATCCTTCCCATGCATCATCTAGAATAATTTGCAGGCTTTTGCTGCTACACATGCTGAAATTGAATGTTTTTGACCAGTTTCCACAAGGTGCTCGTACCTTCAGAGACACCAACAAGGGATATTGTACTGCACAACTTATACAAATTGAAACTTTATCATCAGCATTTTTATCGTAGAAGTAATCCTAATTTCACTATTGGGCAATTCCATACAGACTAACAACTTCTGCCCACACTGCCAGGATAAGAAATGCATAAATTATTTTGTGGACAAAATGTACCTCATTTTTCTGTTTGCCACCAACAGACCAACATGTTAAATTTTAACGTTTACACATAATTTAAATAGAAATTGCTATACAAGACAATTACAAAGGGTTTTCAAGGGTCACTAGCCACAAGCTGTAAAAAGATTCTTGGTAGTATTTGATAATGATACTGAAGCCCATAGTTCAGTCTATGATTTCATTACTAAGATAAAAAACTGGAAGAAGTATCACTAACAAGTAGGCAGACTAAAATATCATGAAGAAGAGTGCAGAGTTCTCCCTCAGTTCTTTCATACAAAAATTTGGACAGTAACAGGATGAGGCAATATTACAGATAATTTAGAATTCTGCAATTAACACATACCCGCCCACTGCAAGTGTTTGGTTCTGCCCAATGAGGTAGATGATTAGCAGCCTCAATCAACAAAAACTCACCATCTTCATCAATGGTCCTGTTGAGAGAAAAGAATACAAATAAATTTTCACCACTTGGTACGGATGATTGGCAATTCATTCTATGTAGTGTTTCCAAATTAAATAATCTTTTTCATTTAATTTTCACAGTCATCAGCAATGATGAGTTTAACAACAGATATTAGTTCAGAGAAAACCTATAGTATAGGGAGAGTGAAATGTCAGCTGGTGGGATGTCTACAGCCTTGTAAAAGGTTGGAAAATGCAAAATGAAGAATGACAAGTCAGTAATTCCATAATAAAGGAGAATGGAACTTAATGTCCAGTGAATCTCTTTTCCACGATGCTAAGCAACATCACTTCAGCTCATATAAACAGCATCACTTTGGATTGGTTTCCGTTATACTTAAAGTTGTTTTAAATGTAAATATTATCATTATAACTGGATTTAAGGGGAAAGGATACCTCGCTAAAAAATGTGTTTGCAGCCCTTTGGAAATAAAACTGCTATGATGAATTGCTGGCAGATAAAAAACTAGGGTTTTCACGAATCTATGAAGTAAAGATAGGGCTCTGTCTGTAGCAGTAGCTCTGTCCAGAGTTATTTCCAGTACACGTGATATCCATCATATTAAAGAGATAAATACTAAGGCTAAATAAAAGGCTAAGTCTAAATCAACCAAGCCTCCGCAGGCAATACTGGGTTGGTGTGGCTGATGCTTGAATGAAACAAGGGGAACAGTTATCTCGGTCAATCCATATCGTAACCTTACCCCTGGATTAGCAATTTGTCCATTATTCCAAACAATTACCTAGTGAGTTCAATGAAATGAGTTTACAATTTACCTAGTGAGTTCAATGAGTTTAATGAAATACAAAATCATGAAAATTCCATGGAATAGGAAGGATGGTATTATCAACTGTAAACAAAAACTGGTTCTAAGTGGAATCCCTAGGGAAAATACAAACATAGAAGAGAATAGGCTACATATATAGGATGAAGAGAGGTAGGTGGAAGAATTAAATCATGTATAAGATATGGGTATGCACCTGCAAATACTTTTACAGATACATCACCTCAAATCTAACAGATATCTGCACCAGGGTAGCGATCACAGACTAATAGTAGACGGCTAAATCGTGGTTCATTAGAATACATTCAATTTGGATTTTTCTGGTTTCCAAGGTTTTTCATAGTTCACATCACAAATTAAATTTACCGCTTCTCGTGTAAAAACATTTTGGTATTTCACGTAATATAGTCGTAATGATCACCGGTTAAACTACCAACAAAGCTGCTCAATATTACAAAATCCCTCATCATGAAACCAGATATTTTTCAATTATTTTTTACCTAGCGAGCACTAGCGATGAAAGTAGGGGTAGAAATATTTCTCATACTTCCCGTTTCTAAAACTTCTCATACCGCAAAAACAAATGAAGACGGATAATGATAATTAGCGTACGGCGTGTTGATATTTGTACGACGTAAACGGGACGAAAATGTGGAATTCTTCCGGCATCAAGTACTTGATTTCTCCGAGAAACTCAAGGATTTTAAATTACTACCGGCAACTTAGTCGTACAAGGCATGGCATTATAATGACGCGATTCCCCTTAAATATACAGTTCTGGTGTTGTCTAATTGAACGCACTTTCCACTTACAGACAATTGCACGAAGGGAAGATTTTAAGAAAAAGTACCTGGCCAGCGATATCCTCCCAGCTAAAATCCTTCGAAAATGTCAGAGGCGGTAAATTACTGAGCCCAACGGTCTCACTTCTGCGACGCTCCATGTTTATTCAGACACAGGATACACCCAATCCAAACAGTTTAAAATTTATACCTGGAGTAAAAGTAAGTGCATACTCTCTAGGAAACCTCACATCAACCAAGACCACACTTTAATTGCGCATTTCCTACAATTAAAGGTGTTGGAAAAGGGTCAGACGATGGACTTCCCCAGCGTCAGAGACGCATCAAATTCTCCTTTGGCCAAAGTTTTATTCCGCATCGAAGGAGTAAAATCCGTATTTTTTGGCCCGGATTTCATCACGATCTCAAAAGTATGTTCTCTGACGACGTATTGGCAATATACTCACTTCCTTTTGAATTATCTTAATTTAAGATGACTCTCGCTTCATTAAAATATTTTATTCCAAGGACGAAGAAAATGAATGGAAGCTTTTGAAACCAGAAATATTCGCCACAATAATGGACTTTTTTGCCAGTGGTTTGCCTGTTTTAAAGGAGGCGGCACCATCACCTGACACAGGTAAGTAATTCCAAGCCCATCCAGGTTAAGCAATCATACAACTACCTGATAGGCATATTTCTGAGGATATTGATCATAATACGTTACAATTAACTTCTCAGAAAGCATTTACTGGAATTTGTTTCATAATTGTGAATGTAATGTTGAGATTGTCAACAAGAATTGAATGAATATAAAATAATATCTTTTACAGTGATTTCAGAGGACGACAGTGAAATTGTGCAAATGATTAAAGAACTTCTTGACACACGGATTAGACCGACAGTCCAAGAAGACGGAGGTGACATACACTTTGTGGTGAGCTTGAATAATCGATTCAGAATTGAATGCAATAGATCATTTAAGTATAATATTAATTATAAAATCAAATACTAATATGCATTTTTTGTTACAGGGATTTGAAGATGGCATAGTTAAGCTAAAAATGCAGGGTTCTTGCACAAGCTGTCCAAGCTCTACTGTCACATTAAAAAATGGTGTTCAAAACATGCTTCAGTTTTATGTACCCGAGGTAAACAAATAGTTGTTATTTTGTTAGAAAGTCAATTGTCTTGAGTGTTATGATGGTTTAGTACTTTTTCATTCAGAAGTCTTAAAAACACAAAATATGCACACACTCTTGGTATTATCTACTTCTAATTTCAACAAAGTACTTAATTTAAATTGGCAAATGAAGCAATAAGTTATGAATGGCATTCATAATCCTGGGCACATAAATATTAATTATGTGTATGGTTACTCTGAGGAAATGGATAGTTAGCATGTTCATAGAGATGTGAATATCGTTAACTTCAGAAGATAAAACACTTCTGCTGTAACATTGCTATAACTATTTCAATGCTCACTTATAGGTTCATGCCCTCAAATTATGGTGAATAATAGATGATTGAAAGGTGCTTTCCCTAGGATTGCTTGCAAATGGTAGATTGAAAAACTATGTGTTGCATGAGCTTAAGCACTACTGGTTGTCATTTAAGTAGAAAAAATAATTTATTTTCAACTCTTTTGCACCAAAGTCTTGCAAAGGCTTTCCCTGTCACAAGAATGTATCAGGAGCATTTCATTCTAATCTTCTGTGTGGAACTTTCTCATAGTTAGGAGAGAGTTTCACACAGGTATAAGTTTCTACCGTTTTGGGATCCACAAGATCCCAGAAAGCCAGGCCCATTCCGCAGCCAGAGTGCGGAGGTAACCTTACTCAACACCAAAGCACCAGGTCACTCGCAGCATGTATCCAATGTCAACTATTTGTTTACCCAGACTAAAAGAAAACATTTGTTCCATGCTCAGAAAATATAGGCTTTGAAGTGTATTCCTTATGCTTTGCTGTGCATCTGCAAATTTTAAGCAGAACTCTATGGTAATTATTAACAAAGTTCTTTGTTAGGAATGCTCCCAACAATTTGACTATAAATAATTTGGAGCCGTTTGAAATTTGTAAATGATCAGGGCAACGTAAGGAATGCACTTCAGAGCCTATATTTTCTGACTAAGCAACAATTAGTTTTTTAGTATGTGCGCTTGAAAACAAATAGCTGACTGTGGCCACATGCAATGAGTGGCTGTCTCTAAGAGAAAGTGTAATGATAATCCCCACCTCCAGGCTGAGGATAGAGTCTCATGTCCAGCGAGGTGGGGTTCCTATAGGCTGTGGAAATACTTTCACAGGAAAAGACTTGCTCCATCTCTTGGATTTCTCTTGAGGATAGAACGTAACTCTATATATAATGACAACTGGGACTATTTTCCTTGCCTGGCCACAGAGCCGTGATATCATGGGGTTTTTTATCTTGCGTAGAAAAATGTACGCAGTGCCTAAGCGGTGTTTGCTCATATGAGGTGAAATATCTGCACCTAATCAACACTGCATTTTTAGCAAAAGGGTTAAATGCACTTTGGAATAAAATATTAAAATCCATGATGAAGTTAACCTTGAATGTGACATTTACACAAACACATGGAGTAACAATTTAAGCTAACGAAAATAACATTGGTGTGTTCTTATTCATTAAGGACCTCTAATCCAAAATGTGAGAGTTCACTATATTCAAGCGAATTACATAGAATATCCATCACAGCATCTGTTTCACACAACTGAAAGCTCTCAATTATGTTCATAGTACACTCCTTGCCCTTAATAGTTACTTGCATGACATTTTATCGAATTCACCCTTAACCTTTACCATCATATTACACAGTGATATCACGTTCTAGTCATTGCTATTCTTTCTATTAATAATAATTGCACCATACTTTATAAAATAATTGAAATAATTTTTCAATAGGTTGTGGCGGTAGAACAAGTGGAAGATGAAGTGGATGGGATTGCAAAAGAAGAGTTTGAAAAACTAGAAGACAAAATCAAATTGAAACCAAAGGCATAAGTGTAAATATGTAAAATAATATTTAAGTTATTTGTTAGGTTTTAATATGTTAAAGTACGGATTAATCAAGCAAAATTATTCAGGACACATTAAATTTAGATATGGAAGAATACATTTAATGTGAACAAATACATGTATAAAAAACAAGCAATAAAAATGGTCAATTTAATTAAAAACTTTATTTTCCGAGAAAATTACATTTTTTTAGGGCAAACATCATCCACTTAAGTGCCAACATATAGCAAATGCTAAACATATTATGATAGAAAGATGAATAATTGCATCCATTTGATAGTGTCCAATCCCTAAAAAAATAATTACTTTACTAATATCCTGATAAAAAAGACTCAAATGAAAAATTTGCCATTCACTTCTAATTATCATAATAAGCATCCCTAAAATTATATGCTTATGCAGCAAGCAATCTTCTGTCGCATGTGTGCAATCTTTTAAAGCCACTTCACTTGAGGCACTTTATTGAGCAGTTTGACACACATATATTGTGAAAATTTAAGCATAAAATTAGAGATGGAGCTGCTATACTATTTCTCGTTGGTACATTTGCAGTCATTCTAGCAATTCTCTACTTCACAAATTGAAACTTTAGAAGCAAATTCATCTATATATCAGAATGTTAAGTGGCTTCAGTGAAACAGCCTTAACCTTTATTAGCCGACCGTGTCTCTCCGGCACAAAAAAAATATCCCTAGACTGCCGAGCTTGTTCATATGGCACAATGCGTCCTCCTGTCACTCTCAAGGCCCCTGAGACTGTCAAATGATAGAAATTCATAATTTTGTAGGGCCATTCGACTAAGAAGATATCTTTCTTCCATCTGAATTTCTTTCTGTGGATATCTCACGGTATTATATGTTGTTTGACGTAATATAACATGAAGAATCCAACTACCATCAACAAGGTTTGCTTGCCGATTGTATGAGGAGGGAACCGAATACTTTCCTCAGTACAAATGAAGTTATAGACCGCACAAAGAAATATATATATATAGATATATATATATACAAATTCAAACTTACAGGAGGTAGGAGAAAGAGGAAAAGATAAAGAATTCGTTCTTACGGGAACGTTTCGAACCAGTTGGTCCTTCGTCAGCTCTAGAAGTGAGCAGTTAGTACTGCCCTGGGAAAGGGGAAGGTAGGGGAGGAAATGAAGGAGGGGAGGGGAACTAAGAGGGAACAATGTTGCACCTGGCTGTTTTCGGATGGGAGAAGTTTCAAGCAGGGAGAATTATAACAATGTTGCAATACTGAGGGCACTAAATATTGAGGGTCAGTGACTAAGGGAGGGGAGAAATGGAGTGTGGGGAGGGGAACTGGAAGGGGTATTCAATGTGACAATGTTGTGTCAGCTAATCAAAGGAAAATTTTTAAGTAGGGAGGAGTTCTTGAAGAGTGAGAAATGCAACAGTGTTGCAAGGCAGAGGAAAATTATAATTGTGACAATAGGGGGCAGAGGTATTGCATGGGATTAATGCAATACATTGATTCCGGGTGGGGAAAAAGCTTTACAAAACCAGATCACGGACATCTCAGTATTTCTCAGCTGTGTGTTCGAAGTATTGGCGGGAAGGGTATTAAGGACGGAAAGAGAAAAGCATGAGTCGAATTGGAGTCCATGTTTTGAGGTGTGCCTAGGGACAGGGAAGTGGGGAGGGGAAGCTCGGTGGCCGTTCATACGGATAGATAAGGGCGTGGATGTTTCACCGATGTAGAAGGCAGGGCACTTATTACATTGCAAAAGGTAAACTACATTGGAGGATATGGAGCTGCCATGGGAGGAAATGGGAAACGGGATTGGGGTATTGGGACTTTGGAACACTGAAATATTTCGAATTAAAGGGCAAGTTTTGCACCTGGGTCTATGGCAGGGAAATGAACCGGGATCTTTGGGAGGAATCAAAGTGGGAGTGGGTTTGGAGGGACGTAGAATACATTTTAGGTTTGCTGGTCTTTTGAAAGTGATAGTGGGACATTTGGGAATTAAGTCAGCAGTAAGGGGACTGTCGTTCAGAATGGGGAAAAGCGACTTAAGGACAAGGTTTGCCTTATGAAGTCCCGGAACTACCCTCTTGCACTACCTTCGTTCCGGGACTTCAACTGATCATTCAAGAGTGTTGTGTGATGTGGCATGAGTATATTTGAGCAATATTATTAGTAATATCGTAGTTCTAGCAATATGGCTTCTGGAAGTAAACTTCTGGAAGAAGGGGAAGGTATAGAAATTCTAACAGAGAGCAGTTGTGATGGAGACAGTGACACGGATGTTGAGCCGTCCTGGTGTTTACCATTGCGGAATTTCAAGCAAAGAGTGCTTGCGCTCACCGGACCATCGTATAGATTAGATAAAAATCAAGCACCACTCATGATAGAGAATAGTCTCCTCATTTTGTCAAATTATTTTTTGAAAACAAAGTTATTTTGGAACGAGGTGATTGTGTCGTTCAAAGGACGAGTCATTTTTCATCAGTATATTTCTAAGAAACACAACTTTGGTGCCCGGAATGTGAAGTTGGGCTGTGTGTAGACCTCTTTTTCATGATCTATCGCACAATTGTCCATATATGAAATGCGTAGCTGGCTGACATCACTATGATAATATTCAGCTCAAAGGAAAATGTGCAGTTATTTACAAAATTCACTTGACTTCTCAGAAATATGGGTTTTATTGCCAAAGTTGCTATTTAAGTTTTTGAACAACAGTAATTTTCTGTATGCAAGGCGCACTCATGTTTTCGTACCAGAAATATAAAAAATATCACCCTACGCACTAGGTTTTATCATCAACCCTCAGCAGTACCTTGAGCCTCCATCACTCTCCCTCCGTCTCACTTCTTCATATCTCTCTATTACCCCTACCTCCCCCTCCCATCCTCCACCTATCTCTTTGCCCCTTCTTTATCAAGAATATTTTCCCTCACTCTAACCCTTTCTTTTTGGAGACATTGTCTCTAAAAAGAAAGGGTTATAGTGAGTTACTACAGCATCAACTACTACATCACCGCTCAGCACACAACATTGACTGCGGTTTTTCACTTATGACGCAACTGGAACGGTCCTCTAAAGTGAGCTAGAAGTGGTCCATCAATGGCTAAAAACAATCAATTTATGTCGCATCTATTGCTTGGTTACTGCGTGTAGGATTAATATCCATAATGTGGACACAAACATTTTTTTTCTGTTGAAATTTTCTTAGGCTTTCGGAACACAAAAATTACATTACTACCCAACATGAGTTTGAACGTAATTACATTGAATATCCGGTAAAATATTGTCTAAAAAGAAGTAATAAAACAAAAAAAACAGGCGGAAAATTAATTAAACAATTCAAATAATGTACTTGATTATGCAAAAAACAAGTATTATGGTGAAAAATTTGTCTTTCAGAGTGTTTGGAAGAGAAAAATGGCAACTCTCGGAAAAGACAGTTGTCATATTTTGGATATTTTCCATTTTTTTATGGTTATTTTCCATTCCATTACTTGAAAACTTTAAATTGACCTAATGGCGTTGCGTTACTCCATTTTTGTAGAGGAATTGCTCATTCATTGGCAAAAAAAGCCTTCACCCTCGATAATAATTTATTTTTTTTACATAAACTATAATTAAACTTTGATTTAAAATATTGTTATATTTACTATCCCTAAATATCAAGTCACACGAAAGTCCTGTAAAAACACTATAAAGCACTTTTTATTTTATTGTGATACAACAAATACTTTTCTTGTAATAATTTTTTTTCTAAAACACTACGTTTTAGTGGCAGAAAGTTTAAAGAACCTCGGTAGTCTAGATATACAGCCAGTGAAAAACCTCGTAAGATAAAGGATAAGGTAGCTCTATACTAACGGGGCTAAGAAGCTCGTTTCAGACGTTTCCCTCTTAACCCTGTAATGGATTTGCCGTGACAGCTGGAGACTTGCAATTTTTGTCAACAGTCGATGAAGAGTCATTTGTTGATTTAAGTGGAGTAACTTTATCATGAAGTGGTTGTTTTTTTATAAAAAATAGCAAAACTTTGGTTTTCACGGCATTTTTTGGAAATGTTCCAGGGTACGTTACGGAGGATAGATTCCGAAATGAGGATTTTCAGCCCACTTAAATCAAAAAATCATCTTTCATATACGCAAAAAATCAACAACCATTGATGCTGTTTTCGTATTAAGGCTATAGCAACGTTAAGCATTCAAGCCTGCATTGACAACGGAGTAGACCTTTTCCATCCCCACTCCCAAGGATAATCGTTCCCCAATCCATTTTTGTCAGCGCCGCCTTCACAGTTTCCCGTTGGGCTTCTACCACCCCAGTAGGCAACCACAGGCGGCGACCGTTAACTTGAGTTGGCTTGGAAGTATAGACCCCACCTTAAGGATAGTTCTGCAGCTTTTGTGAGTATTATAGTGAGTGGGCTTATTAGTGTAACAAAGAACTTGAGAGGAAAAGATTCAAAGTGAGAAAGAAGCATGGATTGTTGGGTGGGTGGTTGTAACTAAGTCACCAGTCAACAAATCTGTCTTCCCTTGGCCTTTCCCAAAATTGTCCAATAAGTCCACAAACCTCATGTTTCAATAAAGTCAACAATTTATGTGATTTAGATGATGAATAAAGTGACTTTGGTCACTTGTTTTTATTAAAAACTGCTTACCAAGATAAAGTGCATAGTAGTTAACGTCACCGAAACAGCCAACTGTCAGTAAAAAAAAGGCTCATACACTCACCAAAATCATTAAAAGCAATGGTGCTTGCAATAACAACTGACATCCATCAATGGTTGATAAAAGTTACAGACTTGCCCTCCTAAATGACATAACCATTAACTAACACAAACGTGTGCTGACAACGTTAATAGAATTTATCAAATAATCTAGTGGCCTGCACATGGACAGCATAGGGACTCAATTTTCATTGCTTGTATCTCATGATCTAGGGAGGATATACTTCGTCATCAGCTGCAACCACGGCAGCTGATAAAGAGGTCCTTCCAGGTCTTATAGAAAGATCATTGAGGGCAGAAGTTATTTTATGCCATTGATTATTACAACTACCATCAGAGGTTCAAAAATAGCCAGTCAAGCCAGTGGGATACATGCTGCTTCTGGCACAGGTTGCAATGTCTTCAAGAGGGCCACATTTGTAATTAAATAGAAGTTCATTCATTAAATCATCAGGAGTAGTTACTGCTATGAAGTTTTACATCGTAAAGGAACTACATGTGTAATACAAACTGATTTTGTCACTTTTTTTATGGAATATGATGTTCTAACAAAAATATGATATGGAATACAATCTAAAGCCAATGCTTTAGACCGGTTATTTTATTTGACATTGCTAACAAGGTGGCCACTGTCAATGACCAAAATTTTACTGATTATCCTGACGTTTTGACTTGATTTTAACTCATTCAAGTATGTACAAACTATTTCAGAATGAATAGTCATTGAGAGCAAGAGTGGTGTAAATAAAAAATTGTCACTTTACAGAAAATGATAGTTTTCTTGTGGAAACACACTGATGCTAAACTCATACCGATACAATACAGAATACATGAATAAAAATGCTTCTGCATACTTAACTTAAGTATGGAAAAACTGGCACAACTTTTGCTCTCAACGGCTCATTTGTAAAGAACTAAATAGGCTTTTTAAATGAATGTAAGAAAGTTACAAGAATGAGGCAGTTGTGATGCAGAGATGATTGGGAAGCTGCCTTCACTGAAAGTGATGGAATAATTTTACTCTAAAAAAACCGTGATAATGATTCAACATTGAATCTCCAAGTCTTTCAAAAATATAATAAAATAATATAATATGTACATTTTTATCTTTAGCAAGGAATTCAATCCAAACATGAATTACTCCAATATGAGTAAAAAGATAAGTCCCTACACCAATCGACAGTAAACATAGCTGACATTCGAAACCTTAGAAAATTGCAGCATTGTTCACAAAAAAAATATTTTCTAGCCATAATACATGGTATTCATCCATAAATAAGTACACTGATAAATATTTAACGTAAATTAGATACATAATATTCCAAAGAACTGACAAAACTACTCAATATGTACCTCCTTGGTTTACCCATCAATTAAACATCATCTCTAAGAATTTGAACGCTACATTTATGGAAATAAATTTGCCTTTCAGTCAAAAGGAAAGAGAGAACTACAATAACACAGGTAATTTCAGGCTCAAAGCAAAGCATTTCCACATTAGGATCTTATTCTTTCCCAGTGAATTATGCTTGTACAATTTTCTCATTGCTCTTTCCATTTTCAAATGGTGCTGTTTACCAATTTAACCCGGTGGAATTCCCTAGAATATTTTACAAGCGTTTCCACATTGATCAAACTTTATCTTCCTTTTTGTCCTTAGAACACAAACTTCATCACGGAGAAGCATGTAGTTGTACTAAATCGTATCCAGCTCATAGTTTTCACTAAGTGATAATAAAAGAGCCAACTCTTTCACAACTTGCGGAAAATGGTAGGTCAGTAATATCCAACCATAGGTAGCAACTATTGGACATTAAATAAACTGATAGTGCAAAATTTTATTCTCAATACCGTTCCATTGCACAACACTGAACGGATTAATTCTTTTTTATTTTAATTTCAAATGGCATAGTTTTTTGCAAACTGAGGAGTAAAATAAAAAAAGGGACCAATTTATTACCCTAACCTACTCATTAAAGAAAAGTTAAAGGGGAAAATAATAGCATATATAAAAAATACTTTTTTAACTTTTAAAAAACGTTTAAACCACACTTATATTCAAGTGTATTAAAAAGTAAAAAATAATTTTTTCATCACTCGGAAAATAAAAGTGTGGGAGCTTTTTCCATTCAACCTCTGTCATTTATATTATCAATATTTATTCCACCACCCGTGGGGGCTGGTTGATTAAGAAAAAGCGCTCACTCTTTTATTTTCCCAGTGATGAAAAAATTATTTTTTGCTTTTTAATACACTTGAACATAAGCTTGGTTTAAAGTATATTTTTACATATTATTATTTTCTACTTTTTAGTCTTTCTATTAATTGTGCAACGGTTCTTTAAAATTTAAATTATTATCATTTCTTCTCTCACTATAATAAATGCTAACTTCAACTAGCGACACCGGCAGCCGTAGGCGGTGGGAAGCTCTGAGTGCCGGCGTTAAGGATTCAATGGCAGGATAAGGACACACTGAGTGCCAGAGGTCCCTAAACCACGCTCCCTAGTTCGTGATAGGAGTCACACTATCACTCTAATACCAATTCGACCCAACACAAAATGTAAAAAACCATTTAATGTTAGTAGATTAACTTGGTAATTAGTAAATTTAATGACAGATTCATGTATTGCCATTGAGAGTAAGTGTGCCAAATTGCAGCTCGATTGAACATTGGGAAGTGGGTTAGATTTCGATTACAAGATTCCATCCAGACAAACAACAAACAAACAGGGTAAGTTAAAATAAGCGTGGTAAAAAATGAAGTAAACTGGATGGATAGGTACTTTATAGAAGGAAAAATATACCCACATAGCATGCAAGGTTGCAGCAAGCTTGCTTGAGTTTTGCATATGGCTGATGCAAGCCTGCTGCAAGTTTTCCATTATTGTCACGTTCAGTGCAAGCAGAAGTCGCGTGACTTTCGCGTTTTCGACGTTAAAATCTTGCAAATTAGCTACCTCCAACCGATTAATGAAGAATCGGCTAATTAGCGCTTGTTATACACCACTGGACGGCAACAATAGGAACGTTGAGTGCCGATGCTAGCGTTAAACTCAGAATTTCGTGGTAAAAACTCGGAAGATATAAGATCACTCGTGAGAAAGTGGTGTTTTTCATAATTGCGAGTGCTTAGACGAAAAGGCCCCCACGAATTCTCTCCCAGGTTACTTCCGAATTATTCCCACATCAGGTTTCATATTTACCCATAATCGGTCGCAATAGGCCTCATCAACTACTAACGTAGGATTTCTTTTAACACCGAACCAATAGTGTGATACGGTTTCTTTCTGCCAGAAACACATTTACAGAACTTTTAAAAAGAATATGAAATTATTTTATAACCCATTCCAAAAGCAAATTTAAACCTCTTAAAATCCAACTTCTTTCCAAATTTCCAGAAACGTTTTTCTGAGGAAATTTCGAAAGCCATTAATGTTTTATCTTCAAATAGAAAGATTGAAAATCTACCTTAAAGGTTACGAAAATATAAACCGGTTATTAAAGCATTTGTTGCTTTTTTAAATTTGTTAAATTTTGACTCAATTATTAAATTAAAAATTGGTATGATACCACATTTACACATTCGCGCACGTATTTCTCCTCGTCACTCGCCGAAATTCGCAGGTGGCATTCCCCCCAACGTCCCCACAACATGAATGACCCCCATTTACACACTCGCCGAGTGTTCAGTTTACTGTTCAGTAAGTCGAGGCGAAGGAAAGACATGGAAGTCTCTTTGACACGAGGTACGAGGCCGTGGTACCACTAACATATTACTTGCATTAAATGGTACGAATAACAGAGCATGTGATATTACTAATACTACATACTATATTCGTAGTACCATGATGATAGGGGTGGTGTGGTGGCTGGAGTACTACCCTCCCATCTGAAAGGCCTACTCGGCAGTAGTGGAGATTTATCGTGAGAATCCCGATTCGTAATTGGGTACTACATGCATATGTGTATGCTACTCCTTGTTCCATACCCCGTACGTTGGATGGAACTATTAACTGTAGCAGTTCATATTCCTTGCTATCTTTCGCTGATAGCAGACTTATTCACATGTTGGGTTTCTTTCCACCATTACTTCATTCCCCATGTAATCATTACACCAGGAACTTGCTTACCAATCCTTAACCCATACTTGTTGCGCCGTTCATATATATCCGGATGAATATTATACATGGAGTCCCCAGAATTATAATTAAATGACATTTATGTCATTATACGGTGGAACCACATTAAAGTCGCCAGAAAAGTGAAACGGATGGGCAAAAACTATGAAATTATTCTCCTCTGGGACATCTTAAGGAATTTTTTTTAAGGATACGGATTTGCAAAAATTGATAATACATTGGAAAACATCATCGGATGCTAAATCGTTTGTTAAATATTTTTTTTTCCTTTTGCAATTCAACATGTTACCGTTAATTAGGTCATTAAACCGGGCCTAACAGGAGCTGCGTGGGAGATGATGCCTCGAGGCCTGACATGAGTCACTCGGACTCTGTCGGGCTAAATTTACGCCTGCATGGAGAGAATGAATAAAGGTGCAACAACTCGTGCGTGTTTGCTGCGGCAAAGAAGAAAAGGGTCTCGAATGCGCTGGGGAAAACTAAATAAATTTATGGATTGATGCGGATGCGAGGCATACTTGGTCTCGAAAAGGAGGGCCCAGTGTAAATGGACATGTGAATGTGTTACGTCATGAAAATGGAACTTGTTGCTCCGAAATATTAAGGGTTAAATCTAAGGATAGAGAAAACTTCTTGAGCAACAAGTTTGGAAAGAGGCTTCTTACTCGAAACGAAAGGATACCAAGGGTTTGGCCATGTGCATCACTGATGAAGAAATATACGATATAATGCTTCTGTTTTCGATTTCCTTAGCATGATCACATCCACTAAACTTGGGGAGGTGTTATCAATCGGAACTAATTTAATTCACATTATTGATAGTCAAATCTGAATGCTTTGCATATCAGAAAAATTATAATTAAATCTCCTAACGAAAAACTAAATGTGTTCTGGGTAAAGGTAACGCTTTTATGCTCATGAAGACCCTCTGATACCTCATTCAGAGGACTATGAAAGTAAAAAGGTGTATTTTCAATTACATAACCTGACAATCGTAATTACAATGATGTTTAATTTCGCAGATTAATATCTCCAAAACTCTTTCACAAGTTAAGGCTCACATTTCCTTCCAGGTGAGATCTTTAAAAACGACCAATTACTAGGCAGCGGCGGATTTCTGTGTTTGAGGGCCCCCAGCGCTGAATTAAAAAAAAGGCCCTAAACTTAATAAATAAATCTAAAATACAATTTTTAAGATCCATGGGAATGAAATTTTAAAATGGCGATGTTTTTATGCTTTATTTTTACAAGGTGGCCACTTGATCAATAAAGTCAAATCCATAATTTTTTAAAGTCCAAAATATCAATTTTCAGTTTTGTTTGAGTAAAATGTAGATTCATTCCAATTGATATTATATTTGTAGAGCGCAATAATCCATAATTTAATGGAAATATACTGTGGCTAAATCATTTACGTCCAATAAGGCACCATTATTTTAATAAACATTAGAAGTGCATTTTCATTATCAATCTAAAGGAAACGTAAATTGATTGAGTTAATTCAATGCATCCAACACTCGCTGAAAACTTAAAGATGTGAGCCTCTTTCTATCTTTTTACCTTCTCAACATATATCATAATGCTGGGGGTTCAATTGCAAGGATCCGGCAAGGAAATACGAATAAAAGTCGATAGGGGAAGAATTAAATAGTTTGAAATACATAGCACATAGCATACAGAGTAAGTCGCCAACTTATTCCCAGGAAGAAATTAAACTGACTTTTATACCATCTCAATGCCCAATAAAACTATTGAGGGTCCACAAATACTCTAATTGAAGGTTTACACATGAAATTCATGGTTGAGTGACCACCCTATTTTTTATAAAAATACAGCAATTAATGATCAGCAATGGTAATAATAAAGTTTTTCCCGATTATTTGTTTCATCACATACAAAAAGTTGCATGAATAAAAATAAATATTACTTAGTAAAATCACTTGTGTAAATTCACAAACAAGGTGTGCGAATTCTATTTGCAAAATGTTCATGGGAGACTCAATAAAAACTATGATTTGATCAATAAAAATGTTTTTTGTGAATTGAATATCTTTAGGGGAGCATATTTCCAGATTCTGACTGATTTTCGGCACATTTTCAACATTCAGCCACATGTGAGCAGGGTGGGGCAATTTTTATTTGGTGCTGAAATTTGGAATGGTGAACTATCACCCCAATAGGCCATTTTTCCACCCTGAGGCATATAGAAATTTAAAAAAAAAAAAAAAAAAAAAACTGAGACCATCGATCCATCCTAATAAACACCCATAAAATTTCAGCACAGTAACTGTAGCTCAGGGACACGTAAAACAATGCATATTAACATTGAAAAAAAAAGCATTTGTCCCCACATACTGCGAGGCTAAATCGGTAATATCAATACCTATAGCAGACGAGCCTTGCCTATGTTGCCGTTCCAGATATGCGCCACTCTACAGAGCTCCCTCTCCATCAACCTCAATGAAGGAGAAAGACCACCCACCACTGCGTGACAAAAGACCTTCAGGTCTGAGTCAATAGGCATCCCTCCCACAGCCACGCTCATTCTGCCACAGCCTCTGTGTGTGCTTAGCTGAAAACCCTCAAGACACTGTAACCCTCACCCCTTTCACTTTCGGTTACCTTACCTTTCACTTGTCTTCCGGCTAGCTCATTTGTTTCCTTCCACACACACTCTTACACAGGTACATGTATTACACGCATATACATATATCAATACCCTTAATGTACCGTTCAATTAAGGAAATTAAACAAAGAAAACATTTCTATTTTTCATGCACAAATATTTCTGTATTCAATTCCTTTAGTTTCGATTGGGCCCAATTTACAAATTAAAAGTAATGTTTATTCTAATTAATAATCTTAATTAAATTTTTATATGTAATTTTGCAGTGGGCTGTTTTTTTTTAAATAACCATTTCAATGTTCAGATATTTTCCACTTATCATGGCTACTGGTTTCGGTGATCCGCTGGACCGCGACGTTGGTCTGGCGTGCACCTTCCCGCAGGATCCTCACGGTGACCCTTCGTTCCTGCTCTTCCCTCCGCTCTCCCTCCTTTCTCTGGTGTCCGCCGTGTAATCTGCTCTCCTGACGCGTACACCTTATCTTTCCATCCTCTACGTGCCCCTTTTCTCACGTTCTCCTCTCGTACCTTTTTCACTCTCACTCCCTTTCTCTCCTGGTCCCGTAACTACTGATGCTGTTTTTCTTATTATTGCCCTTTCCTTACCTACGCTTTCTCACCCATTATTATGCCGGGCGTAATGCCAAATTCCCGGCGTTCGACGGATAATCCATTGTTACTCGCGCCGCGGGTGCTGCCAACCCGTGGCGTTTAACCCATAGGGTTACAACACTAATTCGTCTTTGGGCACACAACATTCCCTTGCAAAACATTCTGACTGAACCCTATTCTAATACTTTCCCCATTTATGTACCTGCTATCCGATTTCTACACCAATCTCATTCCCTCCTGGATAGCCTTGTTTCATGCCCAATAGCCTCCCAAAACCCTCTACCATTCCCACTTACTCAAGACAAATCCCTACCCAATCAACCAGCTGAAGAATTATTTTTGGAATGAGAACAATTTAAACACAAGACTTGGATGGTGAGCCAGCTCTAAAAAATGACAAGATTTACAGGCCTCAACTCAGTGGAAATGACACCTCAGTGAAAAAATATGAAAAAGAAAACACTGAAGGTAGCCTATTTTTTACTTCACAATGCATGCATGGTTGAGAGATTATTGGAAATGTTTCTTCCCTTGAAGTCTTACTTCTTTTCAGTGCCAAATCCTCCAAAACTTCACATTAATTTTATACACACACAGAAATAACTTGATTGAAGCTTATTTGTGGCACCTGCATTCTCTAATGTCAATATTTCACTCAAAGATTTTGATAATAGAGAAAGAAGGGAGTTCTGTGTTAGAAATCATGAATGTGTTGGAAAGTGTCAAGGTTATGATTCAAATAGATATGAAGGTTCTTTCATTTCATTGAAGGTGAAAGATGTAGTACAAAATGTTCGAAAATAGGGGTATGATAAGGAAGCAGATTTATTTATGAATGAAGCAGTGTTGTTATATAAAGTATGTTTGGAATATTTGACAAAATGGGTAACATATTTTGATGATTTCAGTTGTTTCATGAGGATGAGTTTAACGAAGATGGAATACACTGATGTTGAAAAGAGTATTATGTATTTACAAGGGAAAGGTATTCACATTGATGATACAAAATGCTTTGATCAGTTTTGTAATCTGAGTAAATTTACAGAGAAGTTTTCAAATAACAGCGAATATCTTAAATTAACTTGTAGTCAGAAATGGGAAAAATATTTCAATGATAGTGAAAATATTGAATGCTACTCAGAGCTTCTTAACATTGCAGAATATTTCTTTTGTATCCCAGGTCACAATGCTATTGTGGAGAGGGTTTTCTCATTGATTTCATCTCAATGGACAGATGAAAGAAATAGATTGCAAATAGAATCTGTGAAAGGTCTACTAATGGTGCAGTACAATTTTAAGGAATACTCTTGTCAGGACTTCTATAAATATCTGTTGGACAGACCTTAACTGTTGGCAGGAATATCATCCTCAGATAAATAAAAATAAAGTGTAATTTCATGTTTTAATTTCAGAATAATATAAATTTTCAGTGGCAATGTTCTAAGTTTATGAATGTAATTAATACATTTTGAAGCTCATAACAATTTTTTATTGTATCTTATATGGTTTTATTACTTTTAGATTTGTCCTCTCTTTTCCCTTAATGACATCAATTTTTCTTTTGTTGTCCTCTATTTCACAGTACTGGATCTGGTCACCCTATCCCACCCTATTATATGAACTCTTTGATTGTCTTACCTTTTCTAAGGTTTTAAGCACAATCTCCTTCAGTGTGCAAAATTCTAGTCTAGATAAAAATTCTACAGCCCCCAAGTAGTCTCTAGTAGTAGGTTTGGGGCCCTAGTGCCTTTCATGTAAGCCTGCCCAGCTGGCACAATGTAATTCATTGAGGTAACTTTTAAAGAGTAAATAGGTAAGTAGCTTACAATGTAAGTCACTTACTTATTTCTTACACAAGTATGGCATGACTTTTTATGGCAAAACAGGTATTTAAGGATAATTGAGAAACGGACTAATGGTCCCAAACCGTTCCCTTTTTCGGAGGAAACGCGAAACCACGAGAACGATAACTTGGTGTTTATCTGTGACGATTTGTAGCGAATTATCCCAGTGGAACATTTAATTTCAAGTTTAAATAAGTTTGGCATCACTTATAAGTTTCAATGTGCAAGAAATAACAGAGTCATTTTTTGTGATGATATGTAAACAAAGGTTTATCGTGTGTTTTGAATGTGTTGACGGTGTCCATTGTTACATGCCAGTGATTACAAGTGTTATTTATTTGCTGAGCTGGATTGCATGCGTCTAAGTGTTGATATCTTTACGTACATTAGCAAGGATTTATTTCTTGAACCTTTAAACGCCTGGCGTGCCCATACGGGCACCCTAACTTTGATCGGCTCCAATATAAATGAATTTCAACTTAGCGGAGTGAAATTTTCTAGGATTGTAGACAGATGTCTTTTTAATACAGTAGTATTGTTTTTAGATTTTTAAATACAACTTATTTTAATAATTTTGTATGTAAATGATCATGCGCGGAGCTTATATTTTGCATGGCACAGCATCGCGGCAAGTCACATTTGGATGCGTTCTCATTCTGTTATTTACGTTCCGTATTTCAATTATTACTTCTATTTTTTTGTTTTTTTACTCGCACAGGCAATAAGAAAATAATATTCCAAGTCTTGTGTTTGGTTTAGAGCGGTCAAACCCTCATAAACATTGGCGGTGGCTCAAATTTTGATGGCTCACTTTCTTTCCAAGATAACGCATTCCTTCAGGTGCAGTAATGCTATCCAGACGCTGAGAAAGGGACTGCCTTTTGGTAGGGGAACAGGGCCTTCGAAGGTCAAAGCCCCCATCTCGGGCCAGGGGGGGAAACAGGGAAAACGAAGAACCTTCTCCCTCTCTCGGCTGCCGGGTGCCGCCGGCACGTGAGCAATAAAGGGAGTGACTGCAAGATGCATTCCTTCTTAGTTCTGTTATATTCCTTTACCACATTTCGAGTGGACTCAAACTAAACTTTATTCTATCTCAGTTTTCTTCTGAGTGCGTTCTTTTGTCTGTTTGTCTGCTCTGTTCACTAAGAGATATAGAACTTTTTAGAGGAATTGTGACATTTTTGGTAAGAACTCACTCACTCTTGATATCCAGTTCATATTTCCTTTATCGCATTATGCTTGTGTATATATATACACCTTTTGTTATTTATTGTGAGACTCCTAAGCAAAAATTATCCCAGAGAGAGAGAGAGAGCAGGAATTTTTTTTTAATTCTGACTCAGAAGCCATGGAGTCGGACACTTCGTCGGAAGACGAGGATACATCTTCCTGCGCTGGAGGATGAGACGGAGACTTTGCTTTGCAAATTTTATACTCCATTTTTTAGCAACCCAATGAGATGAGACCGATTCCTCCACATCTTTAGATTCTTCCACTTTGCTGATAAATCTAAACCACCCCAAAATGATGAAAATTACGACATACTGTGGAAAATTAGGACCATTTTCGATAAGCTCAATGAAAGCTATGCCATGTACTATAATCCTGCTGAGCTGTTGGCTATAGACGAAATTATCGTGCTTTTCAAAAGCCGGATGATATTCCGGTAGTATATACCAAAAAGCATAAACATTTTGGAATAAACATTTATAAACTGTATGACAAAACTGGATACACTTATGACATGAAAGTGCGCTCAGGATAGGATCGACTGACTGCGAGGCTGGAAATGTCAGCAACACACACGACTGTGAGGGCACTGACAAGGAGAGTGGAAGGGGTTGGCCATAAAATGTATAAAGACAACTTTTTTTCCTCTCCAGCCATTTTTTACAACCTGCAGACTAAAGAAATTTTCTGTTGTGGTACGGTAAGACTAAACCGCAAAGGCATGCCACAAAATTTTTACTGTCAGAGACCTAAAATGAAGCGGGGAGATTTAAGGGTACTCGTGAGAAATGACTTGACATCCATAGTATAGAAAGATAAAAAAGAGGTATTGATACTGAGAAACATACATTATTCCCCAGAAGCGGGTAATTTCTGCAATGAACAAGGAAGAACTTTGAGGCTGACCGTCGTAGATGACTACAATGCACACATGGGATATGTAGACAAAGGGGATAGGATGGGAACGAGCTACGATACTAGTCGTCTTAGCTGAAAGTGGACACAAAGGATCTCCGCTCACCTATTGAACGTAACCATCATAAACAGCCAAGTGTTGTTAACGTCTTGCGGGGGCCAGATGACTCATCGGCAGTTTCGGCTTTCTCTGATAAGGCAAATGATTGAGGAAGGGGCCTCTGCCCTTCCTCCTCGCCACACAGGGAGAGAGAGGCCCAGTAGTATGGTTGGAAGACAACTGCATCGCTTGGAAGCGAAAAATAATACACACTGGCCAGTGAAATGGAACCGCGTAAAGTGCAGAGTGTATTCTGAGAAGGGATTGTACACGCGTAGGTACCATTTCGAAGCGCGGAGTGTTGCGAAGTAGGGCTATGCACCTATAACTGTTTCAAGGAGTACCACATATAAATTTAAAACTTTAAATACCACATGGTATAAATTTAAAACTTTATTAATTACCAAGATGTATACATCCATTGAAATAATTTCAATCATATATATTCACCTCTCTGAATAAAAAATTAAATACTTCAACTTAGTTCCCAAAAAATATTTTTTCAAATCCTTTGTAATTTGATCACGGCTATGACATTTCACGTACAACTATATTGAACATTTAGCTAAATAACGCTTTTTATTTGAACAATTTATCTTTAGTAGTTATTGAGATATTAACGTTTTTTGTATGAAGAACATGAACAAATTAAAGAGCCGGAATTAAATCCAGCAGTGAAGGTCGAATATTGGATATTTAAATCCGGCTCTTAAAGGTTAAATAACGTGTCATGACAGGAGTTATATTTAAAGTGTTACAAATATGTTTTGTTTAAAGGCTTTCGCAGCTTTCCTTGTCTATGTAGTTTTATATTTTGGAGAAGACTTCACAGCAATAATTTCGTAGTTAGATATTAGTGGAAATGATTTAATAATATATCTCACGGTAGGTAATCATATATGCTGGTTTAGGTGGTAGTACAGCGTTCCGTCGCACTCTGCGCTACTGTATGTAAGTAGCTTACCCATTGTGAGGATATTTGACGCCATTCCTTACCACTGTTTTACCTGTTTTTGAGCAATTTCTTACGGAAGCGCCTTACCTCCTGGTAAGCTACTTACTGGTTTCTTAAGTAATTATCTTGTAAGAAAAGAGTAAGGAGCATACTCTGTGCCAGCTGGGTGGGGTCTAAGTCTTCCCTTGTGATATCATAATTGTGTACAGGCATAAATTCAAAATAATCAATTATCAGGCTATCCTTTATCAGGCACCCTTATTAAGTTCTTGGACCCTGTAATACCTTCCAGAGTAAAATGCCCCAATCTCCAACAGTGGGCAAAATCCTGTTTCAGCAACATTCTACAAAGACTATCACTTTGGGGCCTTTCGTACATGGCCTACATCCTTCCCAGATCTGTCATTGCCTTTGGTGCAAAATTTCAATGTAAGTTCTCTTATGACGTAACAATAATATTTATTGTATATATTTATCATTTATACATTACTATGAAGGGATGGCCTGAATTGGCTCTTCTTGGGGTGGAAAAGACCGAATTACTTGGTAGGGGCCCTTTTTTCTAGCTAATGTTAAAAAAGACAAAAATCATAACATCCCAGCTTTCCTCTGGAATTCTTTTGGAAATTATCACTAACTTCCAATTATAGAACAGATTCTTTGAATGTGTCGAGTGTAATCTCAACTATTCTGAACCACTTTTTCCTACGATTTTCCTGCGTCGACGATATACAGGATGAACTTACTAGGGCGACTAGGAGATTATTGCAGGGTAAAAAGCTAATCCGGTCCTGGTCCCCGTTATGGAAGTGATGTTGATTGAATGAGGCTGGTAACCGGAATCTACAGCGTCCTGTCCCACTAACAAGTTAAGGTCGCCGAGTTCTTCACCTTAGATGGAAAGCGCGCGGCAGTCTGACCGGCTATCTCCCGATGCGCTAATGGCCAGACGAACTCGAAAAGTCGAGTGCGATACTGAGTACGTCGCGAAAACGGCCCGACAATGAAATATATACGGGTAACGAAGCATTCTTCAACACAAATTTTTACGATGAACTACAACTAAAATAGTCACACCTCGGGGTCAACGCTTACGAATTTTGCTACCTATAGTACATAAGCTCACGATACAAGATAGCGACTGACTATTGATGTCTAATAATCCAAATACACGACTCCACGGGCAACCAAAGCGACGACATGAGAATCTGCTGATGGTAGGTGAGACAGCTGTTGCTGATGTCAAGATTTCATACTATGTCTCGCCGAAGACAAACATTTTAAATCCTATATGAAACAAGTACAGGAATCAAAATCGCTAAACTTAAATAGAGTGAATCCTGGCCGTAGTTCTATTCACGCATAGGTACTCAACGCAAAGAACATATTTACAAGAATTGACCTTATTTCGGGCTTCGTAAAAAACTAAGCGAGGCCACCGTATTTGGGGGAAATTTCTTCTCGCCGGCCAAGACCCTCGTTAAGGGCTTAATTAAATTGTCTGGAGGTCAAATTTGGGGTATCATCTTGCCTTAGTTCACCTTCATTAACCCCCAAATTCCTCGGCAGTAAAGGGGACTAAGAGCCATACCCCACTTAAATGGATAAATGTGCATTTCCTTCTCGCCGAGGGAAGAATTGTCGAATACATTAGCATCTTATTTCCTCAACGCAATGAAGTAGAGATCGAGAACTGACCGGTGGTCACGAGGAGTTTATTATACGTCCATCTACACAGCTACAATTTCTTACGAGGAGGTGGGACCAGGGTTAAATTTACATTAAGAGTAAACATAAAAAATAGTTCTGCAATGCCTGTATATCTCGCCAGCTATGATTTTTGAATGACAAAAACATGTTAATTCATGAAAACGGACGCCAACAGCTACACATCTGAGGCCCTGAATAAGGGATAAATTCAGCTGGCATTCTTTCAGAATAATTACAAAATTAGAAAGGACTCGAGGAAGAAATAAGAAATATGGAACTGGTAAAAACAACATTCCTCGAAGATTAAATCCCAATATTCGGCCACTTTCGGCTAGAAAGCAATTAAGGTCGTTCCCATAAAATTAAGTAATTTATGCAGGCTCAAGTAACAAACTTTCACCCAAAACAGCAGATAATTAATGTATGAGAGTAAAGAGTCCACCGACGTCGCCCCACACGGGACACTCATAATCCATAACTATTCCCCCTCCACCACACGCATCTTTCAAGAATTACTTTGATTACTTCTTTTAAAAACTACTAACAATACAGAGGCAGAACAAAGATGAGACAGGGAATGGAGGTTTAACTGTTTTAACCATGTACTTGAACCCACAGGTTGACAAACTGTCTACACGAATTCACATTCGAATGTTAAATATAAAAGAGCCGCTTACCTTATTACAAGCCCTTTCACTTCTTTGGAGAGTTGAATTAGAAGAAAGACAATAAACCATTCGTCTTCAATGTTGTCCCCATAATGAGATACTCCGTGCAAATGAGGAGGAAGATGTTCTGAGAACGGAAGTTTAACATGGTATAAAATTATTAATTAAGGGTATCACTCAAAACTGGTAGCTTAAAACAAAATGCCGATTGTGAATTACGACAAACAATTTTAGTAACACACACGATTCATTCACAAAGCTAAGATCACATCCAAGAGAACACAAACAAATGGCAAGTCATACAGAAACCTCAATTTACTACAATTAACGCCACAATTATCGTTACCGCTACACAGTAATGAACACAACAGTAAATAGTCATACAATATCTCTGTTTTGTACCTGAAATTCCAACGTCGTCATACCCACGATATTTTGAAGTTTGTGCTAAAGAATACCGGGGAGTGACATTGAATGAATCTTTGTGCCATATGTAACCATGGGCATATTTAGCGACAGCCGCGCTAACATTAACTAGCAAGGACTCTAAGTTTGTCTTAATTTCATCTTCAGATTTTTCCTTAAATAGATCATCGGCAGGGAACAAGAAATATTCGATGAAATCCTCTTCCCTCGCGTCCTTTGTCGCACTCGCCATTGTAGTGAACATCTGAGGATCAAAATGGCATGCGCTCAGTCTCCCGAGTCTTTTCTTTTCTTATTGCTTGTTGCTGTAATACCTCATGAAATGGTTAGTGGCTAGGGTGGTGAGATATTTGTATAGTATAGCTTTCAAATACTTCTCTATCAGTAATGGAATATCTTAGGGTTTTATAAAAAGCGGTATCCGTATCAAAATTGACAATCGCTATGACATCGCCCTAAATATGGCTGCATCGAGGACACTTGACAGTAGGTGGATTCGTAGGTATCGTGTATTTTTTTTATTAGGTAGTATTATATTAGGTTTCCAAGTCTTCCTCGCGTTCAAATTTTTCCCCATCGATGCGGGTGAAGATGAACGAGCTCAAGAACACCGGGATGTTTCTGGGAAGGGCAAAATAAACATTGAGGTTTGTGGTTCTAGTCACCTCATCTAAACCTACATTAACACAGCGATGCTGCATGTGTATTGTATGAATTGTAATTCTATCAGTGGAAGTTTTCATGATATCCAAGTTCATTGTTTTTAACCGAGTACACGATTTGCCCTCTCTAGGTGCTCAATGAAATTGTGAATAACGCCGGTGGAGTATCAGCAAGGCGCTTCAAGGAAAGTTATCTTGTGGATGATGAGGATGGGCCTGCAAATAGCAATCCAGACAACGGGGGACCACTGCGCAAAATAAAGGTGAACTGCGTTTAATTCTCCACAAAACCTCTCTTCAAGTGGCTATTATGTTAATTTTGTTCCTACGATGGCAGTATTTTATTACTTACGATGCATAGATATTCAACATTGCATCAAAAGTTTGGATGCGGAATTAGTTCCTACGCACAGTATTTTATTGATGATTAGGTTGTAGGTAAACCGTGATCAATAATCATTGTTCTCCTGTTGACATCATCCTAATAGAATATTTTATATTGTGTCCTCGGATAAATTTCAAGGTATGCCTAATGAGTTTCTTGATATTCCTTTCATAAAATTTGAGTCTTGCATCATTTTTATTCTTAGGCAAAGATCTGGTGAAAAGAGTGGTTAATCAATTATTTACATAGGTCAGCAGTATGAGTGCTTTTAAGTTGTAATATATTTGGCATTAGATTTTCTCTTGTGTTACATACAGTGATGGTAAAACTTTTCTTGACATCCTTAGTTATAATTGGACAGTGGTTCTGATTTCATTTCGTATTTCTAAAATAGTTGCTGGCTACTCATACAGACTATAGTTAAAAGTAATTTGCCATTCATGACGTGATATCACCTGGGGAAATATTTGGGCTAGTGCCTTTTGTCTAGTCAAGTAAATTCATTGTAGGTTTTAGCCTGATTCACACGATCATTTGTCACATACAAGTTGAGGGTTCATTCACACAATGGTTTTCAATGATAGGGAAAGGGATAGCATGAACCATCATTTTCCTATTTCACACGATCATTTGTGGCATAGCTGGGAGCATCAATTCCACATAGAGATATTCTTTTTTCAGTCATCTAGTATATTCATAACTGAGCTCTGATTGGCTGCCGGCCATTTCACATATGCGTTTTGGGATGTAAAATGTGAGTCACAAATATTATGAAAAGGTAGAGGGATCTGTATCGTGGCTGTAAAATTGTGTGTGCCGTGTCTGGCAAAGACAACAAAAAAATGTGGCACGGCCTTAAAAAAGATTATGTCAGAGAGGCATAATTTGAGCTGTCATTCCTGACCCTGCCTGAAAAGTGATCAAGTGAAAAAGGCTTTAGTCACCCTCAGAACAAGAGGGTGTCGCAAGAGGATGAATTTGTTAAATCTGAAATCGCATACCTGAGCCCTGAATTTGAAAGGACTTGCAGCATTTTGTGAGGTCCATGATTTCCAGGTCTCAGTGAAGGCAGAGATATCAGCTTTTGGAGATAAAAAAAGGATAAATTTGAGTCCACATTACAAGTGGGTTATTTCAGTAGTATTTTAGTTTAACATGCTTCAATGGCTACAGTCATTTCGCACTTGTTGTCTGCCAAACACAGACCGGGGCAACAGCACTCAGGCGAATAGGAGGATCATCCCTCTCCGAATACGATCCAAATTTGAGCAAAGCCCAGCGATGATTAACATCGGTGCCTGATCAGGATCTGGTATTACCATGGCTGTTGTTGAGTGATTTCATCATTACACTGTTGACCAGAAATGTTAGCATTTTAAGGGTACCAAATAAATTAAGTTTTCTTTAGAAAAAGTGAACTTGAGCTTTTTTACAGATCAAACTATTATAACCTCTTATTTTGTGCTCAGAGAGTATACAGTTTAGCTGAAACCTATCTTAGGTCATTTCTTCCTGTGTGAAATAGTATATGGTTATTACTTGTATATAAAACATCAATTAGTCTAAATCACTACAGATTTTTTAATGAATTTTAAACACACCTGGTCTTCATTCTAGTTCTATGTATATGTATGTATAATAAATGATTCTACCCTTCCTGCTTGCAACAAATACATATCAGGTTTACCAGCTAATTTCAAGGAACATTTAATTTTTGCTCAACTTGAATTTTCATGAATTACGAGTGCACTCAGTCTTCATCATTGCACTACAATATGTATATGTATGATCCCTCTCTTTCTGCCTGCAGATAATAGGTCCCCTGTATTTGTTATAATATAAATGTGAATTTGCATTCAAGGTTCCTCCTGATAAGCTTGAAGATGAGAGCATTCCACAAGGTGGTGGGAGGCAGGGTGGTGCTATTGCTCCGGTGAAAGGTAGTCTAGCTACCCAACGATCACAGTCCTCACCCAACAAGTATGTAAACCTCTTAAATGTGTTTTTATAATGAAATATGTAAATATATGATTATCTTCTGATGGCCTTAGGGGACTTATTTATACATCTACCTGGAATATTACCTGTACTTAATTAGTGTAATCCCTTTTCTCTTGCACTTGTAATGGTGCGTGGCAAAACGCTGACAGAAAAGTAGTTCCTCATAGGTCTGCCCTGTCCAAGTTGTGCCAAATTCTTGTTTAGTCCTTTAGTAGCATGTAGTCTTCCATCTGATTAAATACCAATCAGATACTTACTGTAGTTGTCTGCATTCTGTTCTCTCCTCCCTCAATATTTTTTCTCTCCTCCATCAATATTTTTTCTCCCCCCACTTTTTACTTGTTGTGACATTCAGACATAAAAGCCCGTTTCAGAAGTGTGGAATTAAATGAGCGATAAAAGAAGAAACCGTAGTCTGTTTCAATAAATCACAAATAATCTGATGATTAGGTGATATAACATGCATGGCAGAGAAAACTGACAAAGAAAGTATATGAATGGACACTAGTTACAAATAGGCCCAGATGGAGACCTAGGCAAAGATGGGGAGACGATGTCACAGAGGACCTACAAAGAATTAATATTTTCAACTGGGAGGAGCTGGCAAAAGTTAGACGAAGATGGTTGTTCAGTGTTGAAAAGGCCCAAACCCATGGAGGATTGTTGCAACTGAGGAAGAAGAAGACGGCCACACGTTTCACACAATTCTTGATCCAGCACAAGACCTAGTGTTCTATCTGTTCTTGGGATTGAGTAATGTACATCTAGTATAATTTGAGCTGTCCTAGTGGGTTTCCCACCATCATTGAACTTGTTCTAGGTTGATTTCTTTTCTGAATTGATATTTTCATTCATATTGTAGCTCATGCCTACTATAATTTTAATTTAACCAATTTATGGCAGTAGTCAAACAATACAACTGTCGGGACATTATCTGATGTTGATTTCAAGGCCTGAAAATTTCTAATAGCCACCAGAAGGTATTGGGGTCACTGATATAAAAAAGTGGAGATGGCGCAGCGACTGTAAAACCTAGCGTCATAGGTCAATAGCTACTAGATCCTAATGGGAGCGAGTAGCAAACTATTATTCTTTTCAATTATCTTTTGTGGTTTAGAGGCAGAATATATTTTTTTAAATCATGAATTACATACATTTTATTCCAAGTGTTTTTGGGGAAATATAAATTTTGTTTGACTAGAGTAGCATCAAATGAATTATTTATATAAAATGAAATATCCTCATTCATTTTATTTACACTATTAACACTTTGAGTGCTAACGGCGTAATATTACGCCGCGCGTGTTCTTGCGAAATTTGCGGGCGGCGTAATAATACGACGGGCATTTTGTACACATTGTAGCGGCTACCGCCTCTAAATTACGCCGCTCGTATTTCTCGGATTCATAGATGAGCTCTTTCAGTTCACTTTAATGGCACTGGATGGCATATGTCTTGATATTTTTTTCTTGCAAGTCATGCCTTGTCAGAGCTGTCCGAACTTTTTGCCGCCTTTTTCATCCGTGTGTTCTGCTGCCGGTGGACATGGAGCGTATACTAGCTGAAGAAGATATTGCAAATGTTTTGAATTCCTTTGATAGTGGAAGTAGTGAGAGTGAGTTTGACGACTCGGATCGTGATGCTGATTATAACCCCAAAGAAGATAGTTCATCAGGTAATTTCATTTTTGCCCGTATTGTCCTAATACAAGCATGTGTGCCTATTCGTTTCACAACATTTTTGGCGTGACATTACTTCATCTAATTGCTATTTCTCATTGTTTATATTATATTTATTTTAGAATCTGAAGCTATGGATGAAGTTGAAACTGTTCTACCACCAAATAATCGAGGCAGAGCACAGACAATGTTACGTGGTCGCAGGGGTGCACCAAGAGGAAGACGATCTATTGCCAACGGAGCAGACCCGGGGGATGTTTGGAGTGAAATTGACTCCGTTCCCAACATCACTGTCTTTACTGGTGACCATGGTGTTAGATCAGATATTGGGGTCAATTGTTCAAGTGAGATGATGGATTTCTTTGAACATTTTTTCGATATCGATTTGATAAATCATATGAAAGAACATACCAACTTATACGCAAGGCAAAGAATTGCAAAACTGAGAAGCAGGAACTTACTATCCGCAAACAGCAGATTGCAGTCCTGGAAAACAGTTACTCAAGCAGACGTAAAAAAATTTTTGGCCGTCATAATGCACATGAGTATTAGCAAACGTCCTTGTATTTCTGATCATTGGAGTACTGATCCCGTTGTGGCGTGTGGTTTTTGTCCTGGTGTTTTTCCTAGGGATAGATTTCTTTCAATCTTAGGAAATTTCCATCTCGCAGATAACAAACTATACGTCGAAAAAGGAGTAGATGGTCTTGATCCCCTATTCAAAGTGCGTCCTTTGCTTGAGGTTCTCCGAAATAAATTTCAAAATTCTTTCCAACCAGCAGAGGATATAACTATAGATGAAGGAATGTGTCCCTTTCGTGGTAGGTTTTGCTACAAAGTGTATATGCCTCAAAAGCCTAATAAGTATGGTATAAAACTGTATATGCTCTCAGAAGCAAGTAGTGGTTATATTTGGAATGTAGATGTTTTTCATGGCCAGGAAAACTCTGGATTGGCTATAGTAAAGAGACTATTAGGTACACTTGCCGGTAATGGGCATACGTTGTACACAGACAGGTTTTACACAAGCCTTGTCCTGGCTCGTGAATTGGAAAGCCTTCAAACGGGCTTAGTAGGAACTTTGATGAAAAATAGAGCTGGAATTCCATTGATGATAAAAAAATGCTCGCCTTTCTCGAGGAGAGCAAGTTTTCACACGAAATGGCAACATATTGGTCCAGCGTTGGAAAGATAAGCGTGATGTGTTTCTGCTTTCCACTCGACATACGAGTGACATGATCACCTTCAACGATAGAAGAGGAAGAATAAAAACGAAACCTGCAGTAGTGATAGACTACAATAAGAAAAAGTTTGGTGTCGACCTAAGTGACCAACTCATGAGTTACGGTGCACTGGATCATCGGTCAGTGAAATGGTGGCGTAAGTTGGCATTTCATCTTATCGTAATGGCAATCACGAATGCAACTATCATGTTCAATAAGTTGAATAGAAAATCTGTTCCAGTGACTCATTTCATGCAGAAAATATGCACCAAGTTAGTGACCATAGAAGATGCATCCACCCTTGATAAGGGAAGAGCGCAAACTTCATTAAAAAAAAAAGACTCTCAGAAAAACATTTTATTGAAAAAATTCCTATACCTGCAGGTCAAAAGAAGGCCCAAAAAAGGTGTAAGGTGTGCTCTGAAAAAGGACGTAAAATTACTGGGAAAGCAGCTAGAAAATGCACGTCCTACCAATGTAATGCCTGTAAAATTGGTCTTTGCTTAGAACCATGTTTTAAGCTTTTTCACACGAGGAAGAACTTCTCAAAATGACTGTATTTATACTTTTTTACTTTATTTTACTTGGAGTACATTTGCATTGATTGTCTCTACATTCCATTTTATTATTTTATTTCATGTTGATAAACCCGTTTAAATGCAAAATATGTAATTTTATTACTTTCAAAATATATTTAGCAAAAAGAATAAATTTTCAACTTTTTGAAAATTCAAAATATTGATTTTTTTAAAAGCAAGCTGTTCCTTTGTGCATAATTTAATGTGATAAAAATATATATCATTTAAAAGATAAATATGTTATCTTTAAAATAATGTTAACATTTTCTGTGTACCTTAAATAGTTTTTTCATAACATCGCTATAAAAAGTGCAAAAAATAGCCAGCACTGAGGGATAGACCTTGCAAAATACACCCAGCACCCAAAGTGTTAACTAGGGGTGTGCGGGTAGCACTTTTTCATTTCGGGTCGGGTTCGGATTCGTGTAGTGAAATATCTTCGGGTATCGGGTAATTATCGGGTTCGGGTAGTAGAGGTATTCACATTCGTGGGTGCTGGATTATTAAGGAAAATGGATGTTTCGATGGCAAGACAAAAATTACAGTAAATATTTGCCTTGTAAAGACCTGAGAGTGGGAACATCATTGTTTTAGCACAAAGTAGTGCAACCCAAAAGGTTCCAAAGCAAAATTACACCCAGTAGCTTGTGCTTTTTCACAATAAAATATAACTAGGATCGGCAGGTTAGCTGGAACACACCTGTGAACAAGATAATGTGATCTTTAGCTCTTGTGGATTTATAAAGCAAATCCTGACTTTCATATTTTTTAGTTCCACCACTCTAGATCAGTAAGTTAGTCAAATGTTTTATTTTAAGCTCGCCATTGAAATCAATGATCACTTGGAATTTAATATTGTCAATTTTCATGAATGAAGAATTAACATATTTATAACAATTATTAATAGGCTATAGCTAGGGATAGGAATTTTTCGGTGGTTTGAGAGGGACAAAAGCGGTACTCTGAAATTAGGAATTTGGTACTTTCAACAAGACATTTAGGTATTTTCACAGTCACCACAAATTTATATATATACACATAAAATACCGATTATTTCTAAGTCTAGAAAAGGGTCACTTATACTATAGTTTAACCCAATATGATCTGGGTTATTATGCGACACTTCCCCTACTAGCCATGTTATGACTGAAGACAATCACCTCGGTGGCGGAACTTGGAAAAGTGGCACTAAATTTAAAAATAAAATTTAATAAATTTCGTGTATTGACATGTAACTTTAGAGAATTTCCATCCTTGTGAAAGTTTGCTGAAATTACGTTCTTCGAAGATTTTAAATTTTTCCAATTGAGTCTTTCCCAAGCAACCTGAGAGTTGTAGCATATGTACATGACCGTACTTTAATCGATACAATAAAATTCATCTTTTTGATACTGGAAAACTCGGTCCCTTGCGCTTAATTTTGCATTCGGCATCTCAATAACTCGTCAAAATCACTTGAAAACACAGAAACCAAGAATAAAACTAGGATACTTTTCACTTCACTGACCTGAAGAAGCTGACTGCAACGCCGGCGAAACTGTCGTCCCTGAACAATGGACCTATGCGGTGTAATACCCGGAAGAAATGTATCTTCATGCTCATCAACCCGCGGAAGCCTACACAAGAAAAATATCGACAATTATATTGATGTCGTAGTTCGCCTTGGTTAGTGCTTTAAAGCTAGCTACGCAACCATTGCAATAAGGTCACCATGATGCGAAATTGGAATTTAATTCACGAATTCGGTAGATCGATTGGAAAATAGATTTTCGGTGGAGGCAAAATTCTTCTATATTCAGCCACTCCCTCTTAAATCAAAAACAAAAATTCACGAAACTTGCCGCCCACTCAAAAAGTTCGTGACGTCATCAGAGATCTGGTTCAGTTTCTAATTCGCTCGCTGGAAAGCGAGGGAAGGGGAATGCTGCATAGCGCCCATCGTGATTGGACGGAGCAGCAAGTGACTTCAAAACTATTCATGTTGGTTCTTTTACGTGAAAGGGTTAAGACCCCGATTTTCCGCTGACGATAATTCGAAAAGCAGGCGACGGATCAAAAAACAGAAAAATACGTCTCTCCTTATCTTTCAAACTCTATCAGAATTGGCATTTAAAAAACTCGTGGCGAACAAGCCCATTGAAATGAAACAACTCAAAGTGGCTATTCACACATGCGCAGTCCATCTCATCTTCAAATCCGTAGTAGAGTCTAATGAACAAATCAGAAAAAAAATCGGAAAAATACGTGTCTCTTTAGTTTTCAAACTATAATTAGCATTTAAAATCTCTTAGTGAACGATCCCATTGAAATGAAACAACTCAAAGCGGCAAATCACGCATGTGCAGTCCGTCTCGTATTCAAATCCGTAGCAGACTGTTATGAACAAATCAGACCCAAAATAAAAAATTCGGAAAAATATGTCTCTTTAGTTTTCAAACTATAATTGGTATTAAAAAACTCTTGGCGAACAAGCCCATTGAAATGAAACAACTCAAAGCGGCTATTCACACATGCGCAGTCCGTCTCGTCTTCAAATCTGTAGCACAGGGATTCCCAAACTATGTTCCGCGGAAGGCTAATGGGTGTTCAGAGTAACCTATAATGGCTTTATATGCTACTACCTAAACGCAATGGTTTAATATATGCAAAGTCCGGAAGGTGTTCCGTTGAAATTTCAGGTTTTACGAAGTGTTCCATTGCAGGAAAAGTTTGAGAAACCCTGCTGTAGCCGGTTACTTAGAATAAATGGCATGTTGCTTTTCCTTTGTTCGACTCACCTCGGAGCGGAGAGCCACCGATCATAGATGCCGATAGGTGGTTATTCCACTAATTGTAAATAGAAAGCACCGCGGCGTGACGAGCTGTGTATTTCCGGTTATCGCCGTAAATCGAAAGCACCCGATGTCATCCTCCCGCGATTGTTATCGTAACACCGGTTTTGCTACGATGAACTGCAAAATTCCGTATAGATCAGCAATATTTGCACGCGAGTTCGTTTAAATTGAATTGAGAACATTTGCTTGAAATTTTAATGTTTTTCTTGCGTTTGAAATGTACTTCCAACAATTTTCTCACAAAACAATGAAAATTCGCATTTTGGGGCACAATTCGCGACATTTCACGAGTTCAAAAGTCATTTCCTCAGTCAGTATGGAGTATGTTGTAAATAATTACCACTCCTAGGACATTTTTGTCTAAATTTGCAAAGTTTTCCTGTACCTAGCTATAGCTTATGAACAAAATTTCAAATGAGACATGAGAGCAATATTATAGGTTTTTTAGTACTGCATTGCTGTAATTGCACGTTGCGTGGAAATTCGGCAATTGGACGAAGTGCACCCGGATAGGTGCCTTACTATTCCGCCATGGCGGATTTCCGCGTGACCGTGATTCGTCATTGCCATCAACATCGCTATCCACACGTCCTACACCTAGGCCAGCTTGTATCATTCTCACACGTCACGAAAATAGAGATGAAATTGTAAAAAAATAAAATCGGTAAATATCACTTAAAGAGAGCTAGTGGATTCACTGACTGACAGGCCTACTGGAAGATCGACAGTCGATAATCTATTTTTTCTAATCGATCGATGTTTCATTTTGGGTGTTTTCGATTTGCGGAGATAGACGGCGATTGCCACGCCGTGGTGCTTTCGATTTAGCTGAATCACCAGCTGTTGGTGGCTCTGTTCCGAGGTGAGCCGGCGATCGACGGCACCTGCGTCCGATAATTATCGGCTATCGCCGTACTCCATCGAAAAGCACTGATAGTGTTTTCATTGCTTAGAAACTTCGGCTTTGTTGCAATTGCCGCGATCTAGTAGTGCCCCCTTCACTCAACAAACCAACTAACCTAACGACCTTTGTCCTTACCGACCTTAGGCGCTAAAAACCGTGTGAATGTGCGTTGGTTAACGATGGACAGATACTTCCGGACGCTACCACTTAATAGTTGTCAGCGCTCGTGTAGATGGCGGAATTTGGAATAGATGAAGTACGATAATCAAATAAGGCAAAGAAAATGAAGAAGGGCCAAGTATTATTTTCGTAAATAAGCAAAAATGAGTGAAATGTGATTTTAAATTCCTATAAAAAGTGTTATAATGTCATATACATCAAAGTAGCACCGTATGCTGCACAATTTTGATTGATTTTTTTGGTTATCGGCCTTAATCATTTCCGGTTTCCGCTCGCGACACCAGCGCCTGACCACTGTTTAGTAGCAACGTTAAGAACTACTACTCTATTGGTAACTAACGCGCGTTCACACAGTGGTTAGCGCCAGAACAGTACGAACCACGGCCGCTACGTTAGTAGTGTAAATGCGCGTAAGGTTGTTACGGTGGTACGTACATTAGTTGTCTGTACGGGTGCATAGCCAATTTCAAACCGGAATTTCTCGATGGATCAGTTGATTAAATTCAAATTCGAGCACCAAATACCCGGCACGAATTTTTCAGGAGACAATCAAGTGTTCGGATTGGACACTAAATACCCGACCCAAATTTTTCGGGAGACGATCGAGTGTTCGGATCGGACACTAAATACCCGACCCGAAATTTCGGGTACCCGCACACCCCTACTATTAACTAGTACCATCATATGTATGTATTGATCCTGTGATATTAAATAATGATTCAGAAGAAATAATAGAATTAATTATTAAACGTAATGAGTAAGAATTAAAAATAATTAATCAATAAAATTTGTGGGGGAGAACAAAGAGAAAGTTTTTTGGATGCTGTGGGCAGGGCGTAGTCTCTCAAATATTCACTCAATCTTAGACCCCCATTTGGTGAACTTTGTGAATCTTCTTGCTATGCTTCCAAATTTTGTTGGCCCTATGAGACCTATTGCAAAGGCTGAGGTAGAAAATCCCTGGAACATGATAAATTCGTTGGTCACCCTCCCTAATGTTTCTCAGCCTAGTCGGCTGGGCTACACCCATAATGACGAATGGAGTCACGTCACCCAGTCTCTCTCATTGTGGGCCATGTGCTTTTTCCTGGGGTTGAGGAATAATCTTGGTGTCACCCAGCTCGAGATGCCCACCACCCCCGGAAGAGGAGACCTTTGAAATGTTCTGGGCTCTCCCTAAAGGCTTTCGCCTCCACAAATTTTAGGCCTGCCTCACAGATCCCAAGATATTCATAAAGTAAATGGAATACAAAGGAAAGCAGCATGCTTCGTTAAAAACTACCACAAGGGAACGGAAAGACAGCTGATGGAGAGACTAGTTGGGAGCCGTTAGAGACTCAAAGCCTACTTGCTCGAGTCCGTCCAAGACAACAGCACAACAGTTGAAATATTCTAATTCGGCTTAGAAATAAATTGAAAGTAAACAATTTTTTCATGGTCAAATTATTTAAACAATGGCCACCATCATGGATTCTTTGGTCACATAATTCCTTTCCCCAAACAGTATTGGGCTCGTTTACTGATTGACTGTATTTCTGTCAATTGCGTTATTATCTTGGATGGACTCTAGGTTTAAATTACTTAAAAGTTCAGGTCAGGATGTCATTTATAGAACTATTTCTTTCAGCATTATCATTTGAAAACAGTTGGTTGCTTATGTGGCTTATTGCCCGATAATAAATGGTTTTACAGGTACGATTTGTTATCGGTCAACATCCTATCACACAATTTTGACTGAGATACCGTTGGTTATCTCTCACTGTCATGATTAATGCTATTAGCCGACAGCGCTGTGATATCATATGATTGCCTATCATCAGAATCAACTTTGCTATATCTTGATACCATAGTTAGATAACACATACTTTTTGGTCGAACGGCATTAGTTTTCACTTGAGGTTCGCAATATTTTATGCACAGTCTGACATGAGAAACATTTTCACAATGAGAAAAATTTGAAGAAGTTAATTCTTAACATCGTTAAAAAATTGTTAAAACCTCAGGTGAGCACAACAGCATGATACCTACATAACTAATTCATTTAACTGATGTAATGATTTTCAGCCATTATTTTCTTCAATTTCATTATTTTTCCTTGTAATTGGAAGTACGCAGTGATTTATTTTCAATGCAATATGCAACAATGAAGATGATGTCGTTTGACTTGAGATAATAATACATCATATATAGGGGAAAATAAATTGTACATTGCACTTTATTGTAATTTTTCATCACTGAGGAAATACGAAAATCACTTTTTGCTAAGGAAAGTTAATATGTATTGTAACCTACGCGGTCACAGGTTTTGAAATAATTTTACTTCTCTCTCTCTCTTCGTGAGTTGACCCCCACCCCCCACGCTACTATGAATTGCATGGTCACATAAAATATTTATTCAATTTAACAGAACATAAAAAAAAGATGCATTAAATTTATGTCTTGAATTTAGAACTTCTGTCAACAAAACGGGATTATTGGTCCCAATTCACACACACACACATATACATATTTATTTAATCCCAAAGTCAACAAAGATTTTGTCACTTATCCATCTCCTGGGCTTCTTTCTCTATCTGGTGCCCGGGTATGACCTTCCTTCACGCAATCGAGTGATTTCCGTCTCGTATTCTCTGGATTCTCCCGCAAACACCTCTCTACCCATCCTTTACTTCCGACTCAGCATTATTGGAGCTCGCTCTCAACTAGATGTAAATTACGTCTCCCCTCTCAATCCCCACGGGAAATGTCTGGTCTGGACAGCCAGCAAATTATGGTCTATATTCCTCCGACTACGCGGCATCCATCCGATTCTGACAGCACGTAAGCTTTTTGTCCTCTTCCCACAGGATGCGAATTATCCCTTTTCTTCTTCCTTCTTTCGCTATTGTTAATTTTTTTCTCACTACAGGTCCTTAGTGACTACTATTAAACTTCTGACTTTGTTCAAAACCCCGTGTTGACCTTGGGAATATCGTTACAGAGTATACTTGATTAATGATGATAAGACCACAATATTCACCAATAACACCCATGCATCATTTTCAATATTAATTCATCAAGATGGTGGTCTCAGTCACATATGCAATATATATGACCTGCCCTCGTGGAAACAGGCCACAGAGCAATTGAAAATATCTAGTGGACCAGATCTGGCTTGTAGGCTACAGGTTCCAAATTTAATCCTGTATCCCAATCATTTTCTCTATGTTAGCAATCCTTTTCACTGGGCTTCCTCGCAAGTCAAGTTTTCCATTCATCCTGATGTTTCAATGTAAAGGCTCCTCATCAAAATTTTGGGAGTAATGGAATGCTTGAACATAATAAACATTAGTACCAATAGTAGCACACCTCAGTTTTTTTCTGAAAAATCTCTGATTAAGCAATCATTTTGCATGTGAAAGTCATGTGAATCTATTAAAATTTCCTCATGCAGAATATGTGTTTATTCCCCAATTGTATAGCTATACTGATAATTTGGTGGGACTCTATCAAGCCAGTGAATTGTTAATATCCTGTGAGTATATACTACCCTTTGTGAGTGGCACTAGTCATGTGCACGGGTGCATAAGACACAGGATACACTTGGAGTAAGAAGGGCTGAAACTATGAATGTGGGCATTGTAATGTGTTGTGGAGTTCCCTTGGGCCCCTCAAGCACTTAGACGTGTATTGTGTCAACTATCTTAATGAGTAGTTACCCCTGGAGACTTCAGGCCTTACCAAAGGACATGATGTCCCCAATTAGTAAATTGCTGGCATCCCTAGGTTCCTGAAAAAGTACATACTCAGATACCGATTCCAAGTATTGATACACCCATGGTCATTGAGAATAATTGTTTTTGTGGCTGCGCCAAACAACAGGGAAGAGAAAACATGCCAAAGGAATTTCTACACCAAAGGGGATATATTACACTAGTCTGCATGATATCAGATGCCTGAAAACTAGTAAGTGATTATAGGTAACTTTCATATGCTGATTTCAGAATTGTTCTTAGTTTTCTTCTATCACATACAGTTTTTTATGAATTGACCCAATTTAACATCTAAGGTCTATTGATAAGTGCGATAAGGTCTATTGATATTATTGTGCGAGGGATATTTCTCAATACAAGCTTATGAGCCTTAGGTTGGCCCAAGCTAATGAGTCTTAGGTTGGTACAACTGCTGCTATTGTTGTGTGACCTTGGAAGTGTTACATATTCATCCTTCATTCATTTTTGTTACAAAAATTGTCAATTGCGTAAAGTAATGTTAATATAACTGTGCTTACTGTAGTTAAAATCTTGAAACCATAATTCTTATTTTGTGTAAAAATTTGATGTGATAGAAAGAAATGGAAGTAATTTTTAGAATCAGCATAAAAAATTGATTCGAGAACACCTATTGTTAATAAATCATCTGACGAAGTTTCAAAATACAGACTGGTGTTATCTAATGGGGACACTAATCCATTCTCGTTTATTTATTTATAAGTTGCATACATTAATGTTTATTTTCAGATCCAGCTGTAATATTTTTAGTATTATATATGTGTATACAAGTTTGAGTAAATGCTTCCACACAAACAACTGAATGCCGTTGCTGTTTGTGTGGAAGGCCTTAGGAAGAATTTGTCCGACAGGCATGAAACAGTTTGAGGAAATTCATCTATATTGGCATTATTGGCATTCAGTATTTTCCTTTAGTGAAGTTCTTACAAAGTATTCGATTGTGTTTCTCCAAAAAACTAGTCTTCATGACTTCTTAGTCTGAAATACATTTGTGATCAGTGGTGTACATTGAAGGAGCTTCCCTTATCATGAGACAAAAATCACTTATCTGAGAGCTTCTTTTTTCTTTTGTTAGTATCCTTCCTAAAAGCAGTGCATTAGACTATCCATTTAAAATATGAAGCACTCCAAGTGTCAAATTCATGAAACATTGATGAGGCATATTAAGAAGTTGGTTATTCTAATAACGATGCTCATTTGTTCCCCATGCTTCTGTTGGCAGGGTTGCACACACGCTGTTCCCGGTTGCATATGATGTGACGTCAATTGAGCCAGACCCAACCATTTTGTCAATTCCATCTCGAACATGGAGTTGACTTACTGAGCTTTGTCCAGGGCACTCTATACCCAGAAATAGTTCCTTTGTCATAACACTGGCCTTTGTGCTTTAGGTGCAAAGCTGCTCTACTGATTGTCTATTATGGAACTTTTACTGATAGGAGATATGGTACGACATCCCCATCATATGAAAAGGCAGTGTTGAGAATATCACTACAGATTTCGTGATGATATTGAACAATAGAGTTCAGCTAAACTAAGGACATTGAAATTGAGCACAAAGACCGACCAAACCAACAAATGGTTTTTGTGCAGACGAGATGAGGAATATTACATATCACTTAACACATTCATTTCAGGGGGACAATAGGAAGCCATTGCCAGAAAGCTGGTTTTGCTACCCTTCTTTGTAAACAACTGCACTTAAGACTGGCTTGTTAAGTCAGCTACCCCTGAAACTAAACTGCAATGACTTGATGAACATATTAACCCTTTAACTCCATTTCTTAAATGAATCGGTATGCAAATATGCTCTCCTCTTTGAAGTAATTGTGAAAAATAATAATTTGTTCAGGCCATTGTTTTTCTTCTACTAGGAGATGGTACTCCTTGAATCTCAATGAGGAGAAGGATGATAAAATTGTTGCATTGAATTAAATGAATCCTCCGTATGTGCCATTCATTATTCATATACAACGTAGCAATTATTAACCACACCTTGGGAGGTTGGGATTAATAGTACCTGAACTAACCAGTACCCTAACTAACCAGTACTCTAACCTAAGATCTTGCTGTAATTCTGTTATATTGAGCATTTTTCCTAGTCTATGAGTGGCTATAGCATAAGTTCCCATTGCCTATGCTTTGGTTGTCTTCTGCATTAATATTTCCATTGTTGAAATAGTGCAAGAATTATTACTTGACTTTTCAGTCGTATGATATTAAAAATTCTACCCTGCATCATGACCACAAGTAATTTTTTAAAAATGGGACCCTCTGCACTGAATCCAATGTTTTTCTTATGGGAGTAAAAGTTGGTTGGGTTGGGATGTGGCCCAAGAGCCCACGTATGGGTCTTTCTAATATAGCCTATTAATCCTTGTAGGTTCCAAGGAATATATTTGCCAAATTTTGTTCGATTCCATCAAGGGGTATGCAAGTCTTAAGCATTCAAACAAAAGGAATTCCAGTTTTATATGCAGTGAACTCCCGATTATCCATTTTGCGGATTATCCGTGCGTGACTTTTACTCTTGGTCGTATATATTTTCTGCGGTAAATAAAAAAAAATTCAATGAATAAACACATTTGGATTTTAGCAATCTATTACAAGCAAGACACGTAAGGCCATTTCTTGCCTCTTAAATCCACCATATAAAACGTAATTGTTTTCCTTACTTACTCACAATGAACATGTTATGTTTACGTCATTGTTCATTGTCAGTATCTTTCCAACTTTTAAGCCGTGAAAACGCACTCTCCGGAGCTTTCTTGCTGGTATATTTACAATAATTAATTGTTTTGTCCACAATGAACTTCATAAGTTCCACTGATAGAAACTATTATCGGAAAAATCTACTATCGCACAATCTTCACTAGCACTGGCCTTGCATCTAGAATCATGGGTATCGCATCCATGAATTCCCAATTCAGATCTGTAGGGTGTCATATGAATTCCGGGAATTTCTTCTTCGAATGTGGCGGTAAATCGTGAAGATACAGGTCTTGTGTTTTACTCCGCGTTGGTCCATCATCTTCGGACGACGGTTTCGCCAGCGTTGCAGTAGTGAAGCGGTCGACTCTACGCCGACTTTCGACTTTGGCAGTCGTGAAGTGGTCGACTCATCGCCGAATTTCGACGGCAACGCCGGCAAAACATTTCGTCCGAAGAAGATGGACCAACGCGGAGTAAAACCTGGAAGACCTGTATCTTCACATCCATCAACCCGCGGAAGCCTACACAAGGCGGTAAATCGTCTTCATCTGAGTAATCTTCAGATTCCGAAGGTGAACTTGGAAATTATTTTTCTCTGGCAGAGGCTCCCGCCCGACGTAGATGGTTTAGCAGATTGAGCTCTAGAAGCCTCTTCCTTTTCAGTGCCTAAAATTCGCACGCCGCTTTCCCTATCCTCTCGATCTCTTTCAAACAGAACCATCGCTCAGAACTTTTTTAAAATTTATTTTACTCGATGAGATTTTATGGCGATGTGATCGGGAGTTTGGGGAAAGAAGGGATATAGATCTTCGGAAAAGTTATCTAAAATTTCATCCCCGCACTCATTTTCCTCCAGATTTTCTTAAAAATCTTCCGTTGGAATGCTCTTCCTGAAAAATACATACATACGTTCTTAATGTATTTTTGGACGTAGAATCAGAGAATATTTCAAAAGGGACGGTGGATAATAAGCCAACGATAATCCAAGGGCAAAATAAAGCCTAAGTTACAAAGATGCCGCAAGACAGCCAAAATGAAGCACTGGAAAAATGTAAAAATAATCAGTCCCAAAATGCCGAGAGAAAAGTCCAAGGTGATGCGCAGGACTATAAACGAACAAAACACTGTTGAGGTTGGCTCAGGTAATCCCTGCTACCAATCAAACGCAGAGGTCGGTAAAAAGTCCAGAGATGAATGACCAAACAAAGCAGGGGTCAATACAAGAAGAGAAATCTAGGAGAGTCCAGAGAGATAAACAATAAATGCACATTGGAATTATTTCCGAAGACAAAGTCCAAACAGTATGCGATGGGTCAAAAAATGAGCGAGAGAAAACAAGAAATCAAACTCAAAAGGCTAGCGCAGTGGAAGAAAATCGTCGAGTAGACGGTCGACGCAACGAGAAAAAAATAACAGTAAAGAAGTACGAACAGGCAATAAATCTAGCAGCTGTGAGTAATACGATACTCCAGAAGCATTATTGCGAAGCTAAGGGATAAACATGAACCCTCATCAACTCCCAAGGCCAACGTGCCTGGGAGAGGGAAATCCTCAAGCTCACAAGCTGTCAGCAGGAACAAGATAACAGACCAAAGAAAGGCCAAAAATACGAGCGAGCGCCCTGTGACGGCCAAGATAACTTCTAAGAATAATGTAGAACCCATGGCGTTCAATCATGGCGTCATTGCGTCAATGAAAAGGAATAAACGAGTATGTATTCTCAGGACGCTAGCTGATGAAGATGATAACTTATTGAAATTTTGGAAGAAAATGTCAAAATTGGATGCAATTCACAGTGTGTCAGAGGCCTGGTCCTCCATGAAGACTGTTACACTACTTCGTTCTTGGAGGAAACTTACATTTCACCTCGAAGTTGATTTTTGGAGATTTTCCGAGTTTGGGGGTTTAGTGAAAATCATGGAAGGAATAGAAAATGTTGATGCGGAGAACTTGGAAGAATGGCTAGAGAGATACGAAAGTGTCCCGGTCTTCCACCATGCGACTGATAGCGATATTGTTTCCGCCGCGATCGGACAAGGGGGAGAGGAAGGGAGTGGGGAGAGTTGAAGTAGCACGGGGGATGAAGACGAGGGCAGGGCAGCGAACGTATAAATCACAGCCAGGCGCTCAACTTCGTAGATGCTCTGCTGCATTATACGAAGCAGTGGGAATACGACTACAATGGCATTATCGCTGCTAAAAAGATACGTGGTGAGGTGAAGAAAACTCACAATTAGTCCATGAAACAATCTAAAATAACGGACTATGTGCGCAAATGATATTACATCGTTTTTTTACGTATATTATGAATATTATAAGAAATAAAAGTGAAAGTTCGGATTATCTGTGTTTTCTGATATCCGTGCGTCCTCTCCCCATCATTAGCCCGGATAATCGAGAGTTCACTGTGTATATAGATTGCGTGGTAGACTAAGGCTACGAGAAAAAGTAACATCTCATGAGTTTCAGATGGACATAGTAGGTATTATTTAACCCCCGCACTGCATCTGTATGACAGTTAATAATAAGTAGGGCAAAATAAGATAAATTCAATGCCAACACATAGGTTCAAGAACTCTTTCTTCTCCCACACCATTTCCGACTGAACAAAAACATATCAAAACTCTAATTTGTCAGAATATCAGATTAACTTTTCCTTTCCTTCTTCCAATTCTTTCCCTAGTACCATTCCCACTTATGGCTAGTATCTTAAACCCCTTACTACAAGCCTCTGCAATAGCTCTTAGAGTAGGATGTCACATTTTATTTAGTCATTGTTTATTGGTGGTATATTTATGTCACAAATTAATTTTTTACAGGACTGGAACGGGATTAGTGATTCCCCTGCGCTTGGAAGAGTTGGATTTTACTCCAGAATGTGAGATTGTGGGGCGTGAAGCAGTGTCAGCGATTCATCGTGCTCGGACTCAGAGCTGTAAGAAGCTCCTTGCTAATGTTGCTTGTCGAAGTCATTCAGGCACATTATATCCCACAAAACTACCACATCTTTGTCCTGCTCCAGGTAATTCTCTCTTCTCTGCTGTATAAAATTGATTTATGCCACATTTTTTCCAGAAATCCTTTAAATTGTCTCTTTTGAATTTGAGGCCCAGGATGTATTTCCATCTGGCCATTACTGTAATTTAATCAAATTCAGAGAAAAATGGGTTTGTCCACAATGTTCATTGTTATTACATTAGTATCATATGCTAAATATTAAAATGCACGTTATGACTTTATCTTTCGTAATCTCAGACAAAGTTGCTTATAGATCTTATTAATTTGCAGGAATATCATGTATTAATAATCAGTAATTCAATATCAAACATTGATTGGTAATGGGAGACAACATACCTTCATTGGTTAATAATATCTACAAGCATCAGCAACAAATTCAGTTTTCTAGAGATTCAGTTATTTATGTTCCCACTCCAAGGCTATATGACTTTTTTCATCAAAGAATTTGTCTATAGATTGTGGAAATGTACTCTGGAGGATACATGCAACATACTTTTAGATTTTCATATCATATGCCCTCTTGCAGTTATTGTTTATCTTTAAAATATTCTTCTCTCTTTGAATTTTCATTTCTAGTTTTTTTAATAAAGCTAATCTTCCATTTGCATTTCGATTGATACCTACTCATTGGTATCTGTAAACACTTAATGTTGTTTTTTCTATCTTACATTGAGTGTGTAGTCATTTTTTACGATGATGATCAGCAAGGCAGCTACATAAAATCTTTTTTAATTAAAAGAGAATTCTTTAAAGTATTCTGAGAGTACTTTCTCGCACTTAATGCCGGTCTTGGCTACAAAAAAAAATAAATTTTTTAAAAGTTCTTAGCTTGTTTATCTACTGCAATGTTTAAACAAATTCTTACTGCGCTCAAACTGTGATTTTAATATCCAAAATTCTAGAAAAAAGGACTGTGAACATATCACTCACTCTCCATGAAACTAAAATCTCAAGTAAGAGCACATTTGCTATGGGAACAAAATCATATGAGTCACTTCCGGATTCCACAACATTCTCAAAATTCAGAGCCATGCTCAAAAACAAATTTAAACACTTATTACTAATGAAATGCTTCTAATCTCGAAATGAATTTCCGTGTGATAGCAAAAATGTATTTGTTTCATGTGGTTACTTTTTTTCATTTTGTGTGTATTATTATTATTTTCTCAACTTATAATATTCATTACATTCCTTCTATTACAGTGTTTTTTGGCGATTGCTACTCCTGGGTTTTATGTATGGTCTTCTGAGAGTAAAAACAATATTGTTCAATTGATTATTCTCTGTAGATAATTCAGGAATCGGTGATTCATATGTAGCATCTCATTATTTTGGTGATGTTTTTGTCAGTTGGGTTTATCAAGTAAAATTGGCCCCTGATAAATTTAAATACTTATTTAGAATACTGAAGTGCTTGTAGATTGGGACGCTAAATTTTATTAACGGCATCGGGTGGAGTTTGTGATTCACTGTTGTTGCTTTTTTTTATACAATTTGCATTCAGTGGTATGTTTTATCTAAATGCGTATGTAAATGTTATTTTATCATGTTCATTAAATGTAACTTGTATTTCAGGCCTAGAAGGTGGGCGTTCTTTGGGTTGTTTCCAAGATGAAAAGACATTTCGCCTATTATCGGGCTACTATGCTAATCTCAAAGCCACAAACTCTCCGGCCCATTGCATCAACTTGTGCCTTCAGTCTGGCTTCCCATATGCGGGAGTCCAGTACTCGTAAGTACACCTCCAGTGAAAAGTGTCACTTTTACTGCATTTAAGCTGTACATTTAGGCCTTTCCCTCCTGTAAATTTGTGCTGCCTTTTTTGTGCCATATTATCATGTTTTTTCCTGTTTTTGTGTTCATGTATTTTTTAAAATGGTAGTCGTATATTAATGAAGAGATTAAGCAATTTTTAAAATATTAAAAAGCAGTATTTTTAAATCCATGAGATATTTAACAAATGTACCAGTATACCTTGACTTAAGTCATTTGGAGTGACATCGGTCCCGCAGATACATTGGTTTTTCTGGCATTGTGGCATTTTAAACATCGATAATTTGGGTTGAGATAGTTGACATTACGGATTTCGGACCAAAATACCAAAATTGAAAAAACATTTAAAATAATAAAAATATAAGAATTCACATTGAAATGGAATAAAAAAATCATTTTATCACAAAATATTAAAAATAAATTACAATAAAAAAATAACAAAGGAATTAAAAGAAGAGAGTAATGGACCAGATTAGGACTCATCAGTGAATGTGAATTGCGATGAATGGAGCGATGTGCTCCATCGAAATGTTCGGCAACCTTACGATAGTGATAGTAAATAGTATTCACATAAGTCACTGTTGATTGTTTTGCGTATAGTTACCGAATTCGTTCAAAATGCTTTTTTAAAAACTTAAGGTTTTTTTACCACATGGGGAATACTCACCCCCTGCCACACACCTCTAAGGTGGCTTGCAGGGTATTATGTAGATGTAGTTAAAAACTTTAAATTATCCATGCATGATGCCTTTCTGAAAATAAATTTTTTAAAGCATTGTGGATGAGATAATCAAAGTTCTTTTATCGTCCAGTGCTCATCAATGTCCCATTTCCACTACAGCCATACCAACCGAGGTAGTTATGCCTGTAGGCTCAAATCCCCATGGGAATGCACGCCAATAGAGCTGGATCGTTTAGTTTGTAATGGTGCAAACCCAGCATCAATTGGTGCAGGCATTGCGGGGGAGGAACCAGAATTATGAAGTACAATACTCAGAAAAGGAACAAAAAATGGATAATAGTGTGTTTGATAAAGAGGGAAGAGTTTAATTTGCTTTTGAAACCATTCCAAAAATTACCATTGATGTAGGAATTCTACTTTTGTATGAAATTAGCTCCTTGCATTTCACTTATTCGCTGCAATTCCTGGATAGGGCAGCACAGATTTTTAGCTGTAACGCCAATATTGTGGGAATACGTGTTGGGTTTTTACGTTGGTCCGTACGGCTGCCATGGAAATGGGGCACAAGTCGGCTGCCAATCTGTTTTGAAGCAATTCATCTAGTGCCGTCGGAATTCGAATTATGCCATGACTCACGGAACCAATTAACTATGCATGATGAGGTATGCCTGTAAATGGACTTAGCAGTATGGTACACCACCGAAGCAAAATCACATGTATTACCTTCTGTACATGCTACAAAAATTGATGTAAAACCAATATCTTTGATCAGTTACATCTTTTACACCATTTATTTTGAGTCGTTGGTAGTTTCCTTTCCTAATTGGTTGTTAGTTGTTGACATGTTCTCCTTCTCTCTTGGTGTCATATTCTGCGACTTAATTGTTTTTCTTATTTTTTTTTTAGGAGCGAGTGCTTTTGTGGCAGTGAAGAGCCTCCTTCACCTGCTCGTCTGCCTGACTCTTCGTGTAACATGAAGTGTCCTGCTGATCCAAAGCTAGCATGTGGTGGTTTCTTTACCATCAATGTATATCAGACTGGCATAGCAAGTGAGTAGTTATTCTGAGTGATTTTTTTAATCCTAGAGCATCGGCAACATGTGCAACTGATTGCTACACTATAAATTTGTTACTGATTCAATTTATTGGCTACTCATTGGCAATAAATACTTCAAAGGCATAGTGCTATAGAATCTTGCCTTTCAGCATCTCTTCTGTAGAGGTTATTGTGCTTTATGCAACTTGACTATGGATAGAATTTGCACTTTTTGCGAAAGTGTGTCTGTAGATAATAGGGATTTGTCAAGGTTAAGTAAATTTATAGAAATGTGTAACTGTAAAAACTTTGTGTTAAATAATGAATAATATGCCTATTACAAAGCAATGTAATACAAAGACCCATAGGTAACTGGGAACTAGAAACTGGCCTGCATCTAATTAATGTTATGTACATCTAATAAATATCATCTGCACTTCTGTTCCCACGTGCATGAAGGGGAGTGGGGTTGGAAAGAAGAGAGATAAGGGCATTTGAAATAATTTGAATAATCATGCCCAGCTGTGGCTCATTAATTATAAGAACAATACGAGTGGATTACAAACAATATTTTATAAATGAAAAGGAAAACTTTGTTATATTCCACCAATTTATTCTCAGGCACAACTAGTTTTGACGCAGCGGCGTCATCTTCAGGTACGCTGCTGCGTCGAAACTAGTTGTACCTGAGAATAAATTGGTGGAATATAACAAAGTTTTCCTTTTCATTTATATAATGAACTTCCACAAGGTTGAGCCTGAGACAATGGAGATAAACAATATTTTCTTTAGTAATGACAGGGACTATGCAATGGGTGACTTATGTGATCACAGAATATTTTGGCATTCTTCCTTAAATTCATTCCAGCCTTAATAGAGGATATTATCACTGATAAACAGATCTGATGAATTCTAGAGTATTCTGTCATTAAAAGTTTCAAAGTTATACTAGTTTGAAATATATTCTGGCAGTGCCCTAAAGCTCATCTCTGAAGATGACCTAAAGTCTCTTTACTATATCTCTAAATGAAAATTGAAAAACTATTTATTTCCTAAGTTAGTTTGAGCAAGATATCGCGTCGCATAAAATTCATTGAATTTTTCCTCAATAAAAGGAAAATATCTTTCTATCTAATTGTCAGTCGTTTATTTATGAGATTTTTGCCAACACTTGGAAGACTTTTTCTTGGGAACATGGTACAGCAGTACTCTCCAGAGAGAAACTATTAAAAAAAACAGTAAGGAATATCTGGCTCACAGATCACTTCAGAAATGTAATAGTGCATATCTTGTATGTCATCTCAATTTTTTTATAAAAATAAATTTATTGCTCACTATAATAATTTTTGTGAAATTGGGAAAAAACCTTTAGCGTTGAAGGTGTTTTCTACACTCGGCATGAAAAAAATTAGTCAAGTTAAAGCCATACATATTTTTATATAGCCAAGTCTTTTTAATAAATTACTGGAAAGTTTAGTCATATAAATTAAAATTTGTGCATCATTAATATTACTATATTTACATTATACTTCCAACTGCTGCTTCAATTTTAAAATATAGTTCGAATATGGTCTCTATTATGGCATGGGGAAAATCTCGCTAATACTACCTCAAGTGATCTTATTTTTCCTCATTAGTCTTTGAGGAAAAAGCTTATGATTTTTCCCATGCAATGATGATTGTTTTTCAAGAGATTTTTGGCTCCCTTTTAGAATTTGTGGCGCAAGTTCCAAGGGAGGCACCTGTGCCTACTCCACCGCACCTCCCCGATGGCATCCTTGCATCACATGGAGTAGATAAGACTGGAGAAGAAGCTCCTGTGCGTATCGCATTCCTTCTCACGTTAAATGGCAGGGCTCTCAGACAAGTCCGTCGACTGCTCAAGGCTCTATTCCACACACGACATTTCTTCTTCATTCATGTTGATGCAGTAAGTGACTTATTGTATTTTGTAAAACCGCACAACATGTATCCATAGCATCATGTAGTGTGTTAGTTCATAGCTGAAGAATGCACGGCTTATTGCTTAATTCATTCTAAGAACATATTTTTGTTGAAGGAATTTCTAGTAGTAATAGTGGGATTCAAAATTCAATTGAATTTGATTCTTAAATAAATTAAATATTTTGTCATAATTTTAATTATGTATATTTGCTTTTATGAGAATTGAATGTTTTTATTTTATCCTCAAACAAATATACGATTCTTGTCTTTCTATGACTCTGTGATACTCTGGGTACATTTTTATCTTTTTAGAAATTACTGTAAATAATTTGGCAGGATTATCAAGCATAAATTACTTTATTATATCCTCAGATATTGATAGTAAGCTTGATGAGGGTGAGAGCTGCAGGAAAATATCTGAGGATATAACAAAGTAATTTATGCTTGATAAGCTTCCATTGTTGCTTCATCATTTTACAGCTGATCAACTGATTTTACTAGTGCCAATGGTTTACTGGTCAGAGCTAGAGTTATAAATATTTGATGATACTTTACTGTAGGAGTAATATTCTTGTGGAAAAAACACTTTGTCTGAAAAACTAGAAATAAAATTAGAAATTTTCTGATGCATAATTTTAATAGCCTTGCTTTAGAAATATTTTATTATACCTTTTGAAGGTCCATTGATCGTCAAGGTCAAAGCATTGTAACTGGTTTTATAATTGAATGCTGAAATTAATATTAAACGCTCATCCCTCATTTTATTTGTTCAGCGACAGGATTATCTTTTCCGAGAGTTGCTGGCATTAGAGAGGATGAAACTTTTGGAGCGTCCATGGGGAAGTGTCACAAACTCTAGTGGAGCACATGCAAGTCCAAATCCTTACAGTAACATTCGCCTCTCTCGCAAGCGTTTCTCCACCATTTGGGGCGGTGCCTCACTCTTGCGAACACTTCTCGAGTCCATGAGGCAATTATTGCTCTCGCCATGGCCATGGGACTATGTCGTCAATCTAAGTGAATCGGATTTTCCGGTGAAGTGAGTTACTTATATATTTTTGTCTGTTGAGTTTTTTGAAACCAACTACAAATTAACTATTTTAATTTTGCCAATGAAAGTCACATCACCATTCTCTTTAGTTATCATTAGAGCCAAAAAAATTTGAACACCCATGTTTGTTATCAATTTATTTTTTGTTATTCCTCAGATTAATCGAATGTTTGCACTCCTTCCAGGACTGATGCTCAACTTGTAAGTTTTCTGACGGCTAACAGAGGAAAAAGTTTTGTCAAGTCACATGGAAGGGATGCGCAGCGTTTTGTGCAAAAGCAAGGACTTGATAAAACATTTGTTGAATGTGATTTGCACATGTGGAGGCAAGTAACTTTAATATGTTGAACATGGTAGCTGTCATTCAAAGGCATTGTAGCCTGTAATGCCTTTAAAATTTTTAGAAGTTTTCCTTGGGTTTGAATTTTGATTATCAACTTTGTAACCATTGCTATCTTGTTGATAATATATAAAGTTTATTGCATCCATCATTACCTAGTTCCACTATTTGAATGCCTATCAATCTCTTTTGGTCATTGTTTTTGTGCTATTATGAGTTAAAACTTGCGATGGGTTGGATGCAAAATTTATTGAATTTGAATCCCGAATCCAAATCTCTTTTTTTATTGAATTTGAATCCCGAATCCAAATCTCTTTTTTTTTATCGAATCTGAAATGCTGAATCTCAAATCTGAATCCTGCTTTCACCAAATTATGAATCCCAGTAACTTTTCATCATCAGTACACATATTTATAAAACGAATCCTAATCTATATGGAACCCGTAAGTAGCTTGGTGTTTTCCCTCAAGCTCGAATCTAATAATTTTGCTTTACAGGAGAATTAAAATTCAGCAGCAATTCATTTCACAATGGCATTTATTAATTCTTAAATTAAGAATGCTGGAGAAAGCTAAGTGAACACAAGTAACAATTAAGTTTTGCTTATTGACTTAGTCTGTCAGAATCTAATGTTTCTTTCTTTATTAACCAAGTTTCTGGGAGTACCGAAGGCTCTATTTAAAATCACTGATGCTAGAGCGGTCCGAATATTTTTTCTAAGAAGGCATATCAAAATCTTTCCATGATAATTTTTGGTTCAAATTTCAGACTTTTGCTGCTTCACAGGCTGGAACTGATTGTTTTTTTTACGTGCTTCCGTAGTGCATTAGTGGCTTTAAATGCCGCACAGTGTGGCATTTGGATCTTTTTTGTGTCAAAAATTAATAACTGTTGTTAGAAATGAGATAGGATGATGAGACAAACAGCATTATGAAGACGATGCAATTCAGAATCTCGGAAAAATAAAGTGACTTGAATTGAACTTTTGACGTTGAAAATGAAGGTCAAATCATCGAATTTTGGGAAAAAATAGTATACAAGGTTTTTTAATATTGTGCATAGGGATACATATTTTACATAGTAGCAATGAAAACTATGATAAATTCTGCATTTGATATTTATTAATAACTTATAGGTTATATTTACCAGGGTTGATAGATTAAAATCACATTGATTTAAATCCTGATTTAAATCACCTGATTTTTAAAAATAAAAATCAAGTGATTACTACGTACGGAAAAAGAAATCACTAATAAACAGAAGAATACTTAAGGAATATTTTCCTTCACATATTCACTATAAATGCTTCATTCTGGTGACTTAAGTACTGGTCTTTCACTTCAGATCTGAAGAAGCGAGCTGGAACGCTCGCAAAACTGTCGTAACAAAAATGGCACAACGTGGAAGTAATCCCAAAAGCCACCATGTGATGAAACCACTCCGCGAAAGCTTTCACCAGAACAATCACTGTTCATATTAAAATTGTTCATTATAATCATAAATGGAGCACACAGCGATTAAATGTCACATCAATAAACATTTTTCAATGAAGGAGTTAATTAAAATCTATAAAATCAGATTTCAATTTAAAAAATCTGATTTAAATAAAAAAATCAACACTTTCGATTTTTTTAATAAAAATCATGATTTTTATCAACTCTGATATTTACCAATAAATTTAAACTTATTTTTACTCAACATTTTTCTTAATAGCGCATAACTTTCAAGTTATCATTCTGTTCTGCTACTTATTCATGAAAGAAGAGTATCATATAACATAATCTTCGTCTTGATCTATTAAAAACTTATACAAACTACTTTTTTCCAAAATTCGATGATTTGACCTTCATTTTCAAGGTCAAAAGTTCAATATTAGTAAGTCACAAGTCCTCTTTCCCAGATTCTGCATTATATCATCTCCATAATGGCAAAGGATGAAACACATCCTATGTCATTTCTAACAAGTGTTATTAGGCTGGGAAAAATTGTTCTTTCTTCGTGTTTCCCGAATGATGCAATCAATATTATTGAAGAAAATTCCATCAACATAAAATTAGCAGTTATATTCATGCTGGTGGTTGAGAGTCAATTATTGCGCATGAAGAAGAATCTCTGTGGTGAAGTAAAATCAATGGATCAAAGATCGTTTTGATTAGGTTTAGTTCATAGTGGGTAAGAATGGTTAATACGGCCTCCTATGGAAATTAGAATCTGTGATGCAGGTAGCTGCGTTCGGGGGAGTTTCACTGTACTTCGAATGAACACGACTGAAGTCAATGCAGTAAAATTAACCTCAAAGCTTTTTTATTTCTAGGTTTATTGATGGGCATGCCTTAGATATGCCTGTATTCAATTTGTTTTAAAGTCACTGTTTTCGGCAAATAAAATCTAATTGCCCATGTTTGATTGCTTGGTATTCTGTTACGTTTAATTCTAATAACTTGCGGTTTTGAAGCATGAAAGCCTTGTGTTTTCTTAACAGTTTGCAGAAAACAACTGGTTTTACAATGGAAATTGCACAAGTCATTGAAAAAATTGTGGAATCTGCCCAAAAGACTCAAAATATTTGATACTGTGTGCCGAAAACTATGACTTTTACCTAATAAAAATATGTAAAAGTGCACCTAAGGTAACAAAAATGTTAATGCTCATCAATAAACGTAGAAATAAACAAGCTTTGAGGCGCATTGTACTGCACAAAATTCAGTTTCTTTGTTTTGAAGTTGAAGGACCTCAAGTCTAGTATTTTGACTTTATTTTACAGAATGACTATTTTCTAGAAAGTAAGATTCTCCTCAAATTTGTACCACTATTATTGTCATTTTTAGTACTTGCCACAAATAATATGGAAAAACACAGGTGTGCATGCACACTTCAGTGTTAATTGCGTTGCATTTTGGGTGAAATGTTAACTAAGTGATTGAAATTAGGACATTATTAACACTTTTTAATGAATTGGATGCAAATGACAACACAAAGTTTCAACTTATTTTCATGGCTTAGTACATGGATACAATGAAAGTCTTCTTAATTACCGTATAAACGCGTGTAAGAGGCACACCCCTCTTTTTATGCATCTAAGTTGAAGAAAATATTTTGGGGCTTTTTTTTCTCCTATTGTGAGGTTTTGCGGGCCTAACTTCGAATTTTTCGACCATTATCAAAGCCGCTTGCGATATTCTCTTATAATTTACGTGGCATTTTTCATAGGCATATATGGACCTCAGAGGTAAGTATTCACTGGTAGCCTTAGCCCTACAATGCTTACATTGTTTATTGTCCTTTGGAATGAGTGGAGAAATTGATATTTATTAAAACAAAACAAATCCGACCTCGCTCAATTCGTGTTTAGTTGGTAAGTGCAGACAGTCGCACCAAGCTCTGATTTTTAAATCCGTTTTCGTAATGCACAAGTCGTAGTCACTGTAAGTCGCCTTTTAAAATGTGGTTAACTTTTACAAATTATATTTTGCTGTAAACGATGACGAGCGGGAATGCAGACACGTTAAATGCAAAATACCCAAGCGTCAGCCACGTAAAAAACGAACGATAAGGCGTAGATATGACATCAAAACCTGAAAAAAATCAAACTTTGAAAGAAATCATAACTGTCTATGGAATTTAAAGCATTTATTTTTTCAATATGGTCCAACAAAAATCTTCAATGAATGACAAAATAAAAAAATTGAATGATTTACATAAAAACGGCTGACATATTAGTGAGACGGGCGTCGCGGTACGGCGGCATGCGCGCGCATGTCCTGTCACAGCTCGTAGATTTTCCCTGAAAAGACCTTCAGTCCCTATTGGTATGGAATAGTGCAACCTTATCCTTCCTCTATCTTCTAATGCATGATTCCGGTACATCATGCCTTAGTCCGGTAGCGCGGTTTCCTACATCCTCAGCGTCTTTGATGACATAAAGCACTTCAATTTTTTCAACTACCGTGAAAGACCACAACTTTTTGCCCTTGTTCATTTTGGAACAGCACTGACCTATGTTGACGCATGCTCAAATGTTAATATTCACAGAATTCTCTCAGCTGAGCTTAAGGCAGGTGCATACAGTTGAGTCACTCAAAGTTGTCCGGTGACAGAAAATGAGAAAGTTAGGGGGGTGGAAAATTCCAGTGCTTGCGTGTGTCGCGTGGCCAATCGCTGTCCCCCAATTGCACCCCATACCCTTGCCTTGTCATACAACAAGTTTTTAAAGTTATTAGGCAACTGCGTCCCCCGTAAACAAGCGAGCGAATGATACCCTCCCCTTGATGACTCACGCTAAGCACCAAGGTCACTCAGCTCTCCAGGGACTTGCCTCGGCCACGATACGAGCGGTAGGCGAGCGACAGAGAGGCAATGCTGAGTTTCATGTTCCTAATGTTTGACATGGAAAACGCTCGAACCCAGCCATGATAGACGTGAACGGCATAGGTTCCGCTCGCCGCCAATCCCAGATATTAAATTTTTCTTGTGCCGCTCTGCCGTTCTACTCATTCCGATTCATAAATGTCGGCCGAGAACATTTTGCCTAATGACAGTATGTACTGCCATTTCTGATTATCTTAGGTTGAATCACTGCTCGTTTCGTGGCCACTGTCGCGATACTGCTCTGCCGCCTGCATCCTGCCGCTCAAATTGTGACCGAGGCTCGAAGGCAGGCAGATAAAAAATTCGTGTAAGAGGTGCACCCTCATTTTCGGCTGCGATTTCTGGGAAAAAAGGTGCGCCTCTTACATAAGTTTATACGGTACATTGATTATTTCCTCAGCATAACTTGCATGCCATTTATGAATTCAACCTGCATCACAAAGTAAGGCACCGATCATGACATAACCTAGAGATTCTCGAATGGTGACACAACCTGCAAAATACCTCCGCAATGGGAACCTCCATACAATGAACTCACCACTTCTCCGGTTCCGAGGACTGCGTTAAATGGAGGTTTTGCTCTCCTTTTAATGCTTAGAAAGGACTAGGCTTAATTTTACCAAACATTCATGACGCAGGAATGTGCTTCAAATGCATTGCTGTATATTTGTTGTGAAAACCATGTCATGATAGAGCAACAAAAGCGGTTTTTGTGAAAATTTTGCGTTCTAGGTGAAAAGTACATTTTTCTGCAGCATCTGCAGCTTCGTTTTTCTAAGACAAAAAGAAAAATACTCGGCCTTTTGGTTGAACGCAATAAAAACAGCAAGCATAATGGTCTGCGGCATGTATGTCAGCTTTGAAAATGATGCGTTTGGAGGTTATGAGGGCAGTGTGCACATGCACTGTGTGCCAAATTTTAAATGAAACTTTACGTGATTAATAACAATAAAATTTCCACTCATGTACATATTTATGGCACAATGAATTTTCATGCAAATCATCAACACTTTTGTAGTAAAACAACATTGAGATGCCAAAATCTGAAGTGGAATCTTACAGTGATTTACAGTTTATTGCGATGTGGCACATATGCCACTCACACAACCAGGGTTCAGATCTTTTTTGGAGGGATTCAGTCAAATCCTCAAATCCTGACCACATCACTTGTTTAAACCCATTAAATTGATGTGTTTAACTACTTTAAGGCGTGATAAACTTCACTTGAAATAATTCCCCTATTGTGTGTGGAAGTAAAGTTATTTTTTTATATAGTATTGAAAAATGACTGTCCACAATCTTGGATCCTGAAAATGAAGCTGAGACTTGGTGTTTAATTAGAATGAAATCTGATCTGAGTGAATATCTGGTGGCATAAAGCTACCTTATGAAATGCGAGTTAAATATTTTTACAGTGTATGTAAATGCTGTAATATTACTCAAGTTTTACTGTCATTTAATTTGTTTTTTTGTTGTTAGTTACTTACATTCCTATTGCTCCTGAATGAAACAGGGCTGGTGAAAGACAGCTTCCTGAAGGCATAGCTGTGGATGGGGGATCAGATTGGGTGGCACTGGCTCGACCATTTGTGGCATATGTCGCTTCTGGAGGAGATGATCCTAATTCTCCCCTTAGTGACACTCTAGTGCATGGATTGAAAGCACTATTCCGCCATACGTTGCTTCCTGCAGAGGTCTGTACTCCTCTCTTCTCAGAAATGTAAACATTCTGTATGATCCTATTGAATTATGACTAAGGTCCCTGATAAATAGTAAATTAAACTGCCGTACTTCTAAAAAGGTTTTTATGTTAAGAGGAGATTCATTTATTAGAAATGATTTTTTTTTTCAAACATGAAACCTGAATGGATGGACCTTTTTAATTTTATTTTCTTAAGGAAACTTTATGCCAACAAAATCAACAAAGAGAGTGTTTTAATGAGTTAATGAAACAATATTAGAAATGGTGTGGCTTTAGAAGTCAACTTGAGTAACTTGAAATATGGATACCCCTAGTTAAAATGTTATTGATTTTCATATGGCGTTTTGTTCTTGTTTGTAGTCATTTTTCCACACTGCTCTGAGGAACTCAAAACACTGTGGCACATATGTTGACAACAATCTTCATGTTACGAATTGGAGGAGGCGACTTGGCTGCCGTTGTCAATACCGCCATGTTGTTGACTGGTGTGGATGTTCACCTAATGATTTTAGAATGGATGATTGGCCCAGACTACAGGTAATGGAATCCTAATATGGGTTTTGCTCATAAATATAATCAGTATCTTCATAGCACGTTGCTGAATAATAAATGTTATCAATCCGTCAAATGCCAAAGCATATTTTTCTAAAAATACAATCTTTCTTCAAAGAATTTTGTGAATAAAATGCATCTGAGAAGGGGTTAAATATGAGATGCAAAATTCATCTGGGGCAAAGAAATGTTTATGCTATGAGAACCACATATAAACAAGTTTGTGGACTGGAGGTGTTGTGCCTGGATAGAAACTACATACAGTAAAATCTCTCTTTTACACTTTTGACGGGGATGAAGGAAAAAAGTGTAAATCGCGGGAAAATGTAAATCGAGGGAAATCATAATTTGCAGGATATATAAGCAAAATCATAGTCTAATGTTAAATAATTTTATTTAAATTAACAGATGATGTTTAATATTTGATGGGTTACCAAATAGACAAATAAATGAATAAACAAAAGTTAACAAAAAATAAAAGTATTCTAATATTTTAACTTAACTTGATTTGAGTTGGTGTCTACCTACATACATATACCTGTATTTATCTTTGCATCAAGGGCATAAATTTTTTCTTCAACAATAGTCTATGTCATCCATGCCTTTGTGTTGGCTGCATAGGTTGTAGCCAAGGTCTTTCTTAATGTTTTTAAAGCAACGTGGATTTTTGGACTTTTCAAAAACAAAGGGCTTCAGTCTCACACTGCCATCTGGATTAGCTCCTAATAAAACAGTAAGGCGACCTTTGCTGAGCTTGGACCCATGACAGGGTTCCCCTTTGAAGTCTGTAGGGTCTTGTGTGTGGCATTATTAAAAAAAGACCTGTCTCGTTCGCATTAAAAATTTATTATTTCGGGGGAAGATTGAAACAATTTCTTCAATATTTCTTCAAGTTCATCATACTTGGAGTATTTAATGAATTTACGCCTTTTTCCAATACGGCCGCATTCCGTAGCACTTTTCTCTATACATTTACGGGTTTTTACAGTTGTGTTCCACGTTGAACCTGGTATATCAAGTTCTTCGGTCAGGGACACGCGAGTACCCATATTAGAGTCAATTCTCTTTGCAAAATGTTGATTTTTTTCTTCAAATGATAACGATTATCTTGCACGCTTGTTTGCCATTTTAAAATACATTTCCTCACGATTGCCGTAAGTAATTGCTAGGGACATGCAAAAGGTGGGGTTATTTTCTAGCCAAAAGTGGTGATATTTTTTTACAAAAGTGGTGTTATTTTACCCTGAAATCGGTGTTATTTTAACGACAAAATAATTGATATTGATTGAGTGCCACGTTTTTAGTGGGCCCATCCGTTTGAATGACTTTTGGATGATATTGACTAAGGATAATTTAAGCAATAATAAACATGTAGTATTGACTGAATTCACATTGTATGTATTTTATTCTTCACATATTCAACTTACATAAAGAGACAAATTACTATTAAACTTCTGTATTTTCAAATGAAAAATTGCCATTGTTGCCAAATTGTCTTCGTTTAGATTTGTTCTCCTAGCTGTTAATACAGTGCTATAGCAGGAAAGAAATCTTTCTGAGTCCACATTTGCACAGGGGGTCCAAATTGCTTCCAGGCACTTAAATGCAAACGATGTGTCAGACAATTTGAGCACCTGCATGGCATTAATTATATCCACTGAACCCTGGGAATTTTGCTTTTGTAGTAATTGCTGTAATTCTCCAAACCCCAACATCAACTTCTCTGTCTCCATTGACTCAAGGCCATTAACTTTTTTTAATTTTGTAATTAAGTCTGGATTCACCCCTGTAGTCAGAACTTCTTGGGGATCAAAAACTGAGAGATTTTCACATATTTTTCTGCTTGGGTCTTCTACCATAAGAGAACTAAGTTTGGTTGATGCCTTTGAAGCCATCTGCATTAGTATTGACTTTACAGCAGCTGCTTTAGATGTTGTCATAGTTTGTAAGTAATTAGTGGTTTTATCAAAAAAAATACCCTTTTGAATATTATCGAGACTCATTTTTAACTTCCTTAACTCTCTATGTAATGTGTGTGCATTAGGATAGTTTGAACCCTCCAATAATTTGATTAAGTCAACCAGCTGTTTCCCTTGCTCCATAACAAATATTGCCTGGCATTGAATAGAATCTATGGTATCATTATTTAAAGTACAAAAATATCGTACATTGGAATTGTGAACTGCTTCCATTTCGTCAGTGTTACAAAAGTCAACAATGTGTCGAAAATAATCGGCTAAATAAAAGACACTAAGAAACCAGGAGTTCCATCTGGTGTCAACAGGAATAGGGAATAATACTAAACTCTTTTCATTTCTGTCCTGAAGAAATTTTAAGTACAAATGTTTTCTTTTTCTTGTGTGGAGGAATAAACTTTTGGTCATCAGTACTGCTCTATTAAGGTCAGCCATCTGATGGATCCAAATATTTCCCACAAGATTTAATTTGTGAGCCCAGCATTGTATGTGGATTAACCCCTCACCAATAATCAATTTCAAGCCTGCAACACACTTTGTCATATATTTGGCTGAGTCTGTTATAACACTTTTAACATCTGAGTATTGCACATTATAAATCCTCAGGGACTCAAGTATTGCCCTAATACACTGGGTTGCATCAGCACTTTCTAGAAAGTGGACACCACCGACGTAAAGCAATGGCTGCTCATTAAAATCTTTAAATGTCCTAAACAGTACCACAAATACACATCTGCCTTTTTTGTCCGTGGTTTCATCACAAAAAACATCAATGGGCTTGCCTTGAACAGCAACTTTAACTTCTTTGATTCGGTCCTTGGCCAGATAATTTACATATTTTTCTCGAAGTGTTCGAGCATGAGGAAGGTCACCACCCCCTGGGTATTGTAGATATAAAATAAAAGGAGAATGAATCCTAATGCGTAAAACAAAGAAATTGCAGAATTTATAAAATTTGATCAATATTTATGGGAACCTATTATGTTCACATGCATTATGGAATAACTAGGTGTATGAAAAACATAAAATTTTCACTTATTAATGGTCTAATGCAGCTACTAAAGTACATAATTTAACACTAACCTTATATGTATTTGTTTAACCATCTTCTAATGTGTGGATCGTCCACCTTCTCAAGTGGAATGTTGGCTTTTATGAAGGTCTCTGTTGTGTCTTTTGCAAATTCATAGGAGGCATCTCTCTTCTTGGTCGTTTGGAGCAATTTTGTAATTGATGCCTGCCGAATAGTTGTACTTCCACTTGCAGAATTTTATTCTACACTAGACTTGTGTTTTTCACTCGCGATATGCTTCGTGCAGCTGTCCTTTCTTTCCCACGAAACAGTTGTATTGCAAAAACGACAAAATATTGTTTTGTCATCAGCACAATATAATCCGTGGTCCCGAAATTCTGCTTCGCGTTGTTTTGCGGTCACTGCCCACTTGGGCATTATACTTTTTTTGAATGCAACGAAACGAAATAAATTCACGATGCCGATGTCTCAAACGACGGTAAGCTACTTTTAACCCGCTTTACTTTTCGAGCCTTCCCGGGATTAAAACGGGAGCACCGGTAGTGACGATAAGAAATACTTCATGGCATTTCGGCTACTTTGTAGACCTCGCGCGTGAACGCGTTCGCAAAGTAGCCGATACCGTAGCTACAAAGTAGCCACGCGTGGTTTAGACATCCTCTTGACAAACAAGTCATATTTTTTCCTCGTATGTGTTACTTTGTGGACATCGGGAAGTTACCTTTATTTTAACAAATTCCCGAGAATTTTTCACCATATTTGATGCTTAGATGTCATCTTTCGACAAGGAAGGCATTTTTCTAAAACTCTCTTGTGTGTATATTATTTTCGTATAATATACTGAGTTTATCTACGTTCATTTTGAATATATCAGATTAGTTACTAGTTTTCTTTCGTTATTAATCGTTCATCCTCTCCGGGAATATTTTAATGCAATGAATTAGAGCCGCGTAAAAATTTTATACTGTTGGTGAAAACATTATGCAGTGATTTCTCGCTGACGACTCATTCACGATCGTCAATTCCTGTGTAGTACTGTTATTCTACCTATTGAAAATTAGCCAAGAAAGCTATACAAACCCTCAGTTGTTCGGAGCTATGTGCCATAAACATACGCCTCGAAAAAACTTTCGTGGGAGAAGCATGAGCAGAAGAATAAAATGATGAAAATCACGTTTGAATTGGTGAAATTTGCGATTAACACGAAATTCGCGTATTCGCCGCAAAACCCCAGAATTTGCGTTAAAATTCGCATTATCGCATTTGCGACTTTTGCATGTCCCTAGTAATTGCTCATTAAATAAAACTAAAGGTGAAGTAACTAAAAACACAAGATGAATGGCATTTATAGTGCGTGAGTTACGCGAAATAAGAAAAAGATCGCTGCGAAGCATGAGAACAAGAGGTAACATACATTTTAACTTTTCGCCACAATGACAGCGGTAGTTGGCCAAATAACATCTAATTAAATATATTTATGGCATCCGCTAGAAATTTAAATGTACTGTTTAAACATCTAGTACGGCCAGGGAAGAGAATTCTATTCCCTGGTATGGCTCCTTAGTATGAGAATCCCGATCGCAAGCATTACAATATCCGGCATAAATACTTTTCAGCAATGCTATCGATGTAATGTGGTACCATCAAACGAATAATTGTGTTTTTAAAGGAAACCAAAAAAATCAGCATTCATATATCATGTTTAAGCATGTATTTTATCCATATTTAACTTATTAATTTATTTTATATATATCTTTCTTGCCTTCAAATGTCGTAAATGGCGGGATTTGAAAGTGTAAATAGTGGGATGAAAATACATTATAATGATGCAAATATTTTTGGGACCGGGAGATAATGTTGTAAATCACGGGAAAACGTAAATTCCGGGGACGTAAAAGCGGGGTTTTACTGTATACAGTTTTGTGATGCATGTATAAGGTGGAGATTATTTGAATGGGTCAGAGTAATGTAGTGCCACCATCATTTATTATGTTCTTGTCTTTTGTGCACTATCACTGGAGAAATTAAATCATTGGATTATACTTTCTTTTCAATTTGAAGGAAATGCATAACTGAGCTCAAATTTAAGTCTAGTTTTAACAAATGTAATTTATGCATAAACCAAACTTAGCTGTACCAAATTGTATTCTATTTCTATCTTATCCTGGCCCCTTCATTTTTATATTATGTGCAGAGCATATTTGTTCTCAATTCAAATTCTTTTATAGGGTACAGAGGATAGACAACTCTACTTTGCCAGGAAGTTTGAACCTATAATAAGTCAAGCCATAATTGATCGTGTTGAGACTTGGTTGTATGGACCATATCCTTCTGGTATGTTTATTTAGAGATTAACTTTTCCTTTTAATCAATATAGTTTTCACTTCTCTCTCCCAGCATATACATGTCCACAATCCACTTCTGCAAGCTTTTTGCAACATACTGACATTCCGTGATGTGTGAATTCATGCATTCTATTATTTGGGTTTTTATATTTCCGAGTCTCATTAATTTTCATGCTAAGTAATTTATAATTTTTATTTTCTAGATGTTGCCAGCATTGACAGCTACTGGCAGAGTATATTTCATCATGCTGACCTCTCTCCGGCTGCAGATGACACTATTGTCACGCTGGCACATTCGGCAGCTCGATTGGGATCAGAGGCCATTTTTTCGAATAGCTCAGGGAATGTGAAGAAGGCGCATGTTGGTGAATGTAAATTAACTCCCACCAAAGTCTTAGAAGTTACATCATATCATCGCGATGACAGTTATCAGGTTTGTATTTGGTGATAATATTCCTAAATGGCACAAGAGGAAGTTTTTTTGGTTTCCTTGCTAAAAATTATTTTTTTCTAATGACTGGAATTCCTTGTCTAATGTGAACTAGCTTTGAATTTCTGTCATTAGATGACAATTAAGAAGATTTTCAATTTTAATGTCGTTTGTAGATTCCTTTGACATTTGTTTTCTGTGTGGGAGTCATGCTTGAAATTTCTTTTTGGCTTGAAATACAAAATGGCATCAAAAAGCATGCTGAGTTCTTACAGTTGTGGGAGTGATTATTGTCGTATCAGTACGGCTTTGTCTCTGAATCAGGAACTTTCTTGCCCCTTCAGTAACAGACTTGGCTTGCGCCTTCAGACTTGCAGTGGCAAACGGGTATCTATCGTGGAGACAGCCAGTGGAAGGGTAGGCCACTTCCCCTCCATTGCTTCCAAACTGTTTTTCCATTATTCCACCTCTTGTCCCACCCACACCCTCATCGAGCCTGCTCTCTATAATTCTCAAATGTTTGCTCTCGATAGGGCAGCATTGCCATGGATTAGTCTAAGCAAATTTCTTGGCCAGGAAGGAGTATTTCCATTTGTTTCCCGCTCCACTTGTTAGCGATTAGTGATCTTGTTGTGATTAACCATGTTACAATGTTGAATTGAAAAGTCTTTATTGTTCTGGGACTTTCAGTCCCCTGGAACATTGAAACATTATCACATGCCACAACAAATGGGGCCAATGGTGACAGCAATACATACAAATTTCATTAAGGAGCACCATGTAAACCAACAATAATCAATGAATAAGAGAATACACAACATGTGAAAATTAAGGTAGCAGTGAACTGATTTAAGATCACACATTAAGGATTGAGAAATTAAAACAGACGACATAGATTATCAATCACATTACTTACATATTTTGCATTAAGAATAATGGAATATAAAGTAATAGACACTGCATCAAACAATATGATAATACAACAGAGCATGACGAATCTCATTCAACATTGTTATGCACAGATATGAAATCACATTTCAAGACTTGATCATATGGATTAGATATGAGAAGATTAAGCTAAGTTACATAACTGATCAGTTATATTTCTCTTGAACATCGAAATTGTAGAATAGGTTCTAAGATTTTCAGGTAAACAATTCCATAGCTTGCAGGAGGAAATGAGGAAGGAGTTCTCAAGTATTAAGGAATGGTATTTAGGAACATGGAATATCTCAGTGATTCGAGTTGATCTCTTCCCGGCATTTGCATTATATATAAAAAAGTAGGTGGAGTTCCTCCAAGGAGGAGCTAAGGCACTTAGACCTAATGGTCCATTGTGCCAATGCATTATATATAAAGTTTTCATACAAATAAGACGGAAGTTGGTGTTGCACCCAATTTTAGTGTAGGTTAATAGTTCATTGTGAATTTTTGGACTAATTCTGGGGTGGAGTGTGAAGCACATGTTCTGTCTGCCACAAGTAAATAAATCTAATTTAATTACCTAATAAACTTTCTGCCTCTTTTAGGGCTCACTTGTATTGTATGAGGCTGTACTTCCTGGTGGTTCTAAGGTAGTAATAGAAACGTGGGTAGTTCCACAGCACCATGTTTTCTTTTATCCCAAGACAAGTTCTCATGGGAAAGGGGATTCAAATCAACTGGTATCAAAGCTCAAGGTATGTATGATGCTAACATTTAACTCATGTACATTTGCGCTCATGTGCATTTGTGATGTAGAAAATCTTCATCTCTTATATTTATGAGGATATTAACTGATTTATTCTTAAGAATGAGAGCAGAAAATAGTATGCATGCTGGTTCATTACAATATGCATCTTTTTGGTGAGAAAAAAATAATTTCATCAATGTTACCATTCTTATTTTGAATAAATGCATATTTTGTGACCATTTTGTTATTGATATCCAGTTTTGTGATTTGAGCTATTCAATCACATTATTAATTCCAGCTGTCATGCACCTTGGGTATTAAATTAATGAAGCAAAAAATTTTGTGATAGAAGTGGTGGAATCCCTTCAACTTAAGTGTCTTATTTTGAAAAATGGTTGTTTAAAGCTGACATTTTCTAGTACATGGAATAACTATAGTCAGTGTTATTTTTCTCTGATAAGGGCTCTTATTGTCTTTTCTGGCTAGTAGACTACTAGGGGAAGTAATCAAAGTTATCTTATTCTCTCATTTTAAATTTCATCTTTATGACTAGATGGCGTGAAAACCTTCCAAATAAAACAACCAAACATTACAATAATTCCACTTCAGAAAATGTTGCCCTCACTTTGTGTTGAGTTTGTTGCATTTAAAAAATTCATTGCTGAGCTGTTGTACAACTTTCTAGCCATTTTAAACTTTTATTGCTACCTGGAAACAAAACAATTAATTAAGGGAAGACTGTACTTCAACCTGTAGTTAATGATTCAGAAGTTAATGAGCATATGTGTGAAAATTCTTCCAGAATGAGTTTTATTTCTTATAGTCTTAAACCTGCTTTATTTAATCCATGTAATTTCCTCTCATGCTATGTACATCCGCTATGCAATCTAATTCAGCGACATTAAGCCAAATTACATGTGAGGAATGTAGAGCTCTTGGGTTTTCAAACTGGTGATTGTTGGTGAGTTGCACAGATGGATGTCATTCATGTATACTTTCTTATCTCTTTGGGGTGAAGTTGACTTGGATTAGTCGCCACTTTCCCATTCTTTTTTCTGTAGTCTCTTAGTCTGTGACTAAGTTTTCCACATACTGCTAAGCTGGAAAACTTAGTCACAGGTGCTGTTTTCCTCAATCCTAATTTCCACAGCCTCTTTTACAATCCAGTCCCACTAGTCTTTAGTATAATGAAGGAGTTTGGTTTTTGTGAAATCGATCCTGTGGCCATTCTTGAGGCTTTGTTTTGCTACAGTAGATTTTTCAGGGTGAAAGAGCTTGATGCTCCTTTCAGGCTCTTTCAGGTGTTTTTTTCTATGGTGCACCAGAAAGTGGCAAAGTTTCAGGATCCTTTCCCGCATTCGCACGGGTTGCGGTAAACACCTGGTGTTTTCAACCCCAAGTCGTCTTTGGTGATCCCTAGGATGTTTTTAAGTTTCCCCATTGGTTTGTGGGCAGTTTTGACCTCGTGATTTGCCAGTATTCTTGCAATCTGGTTGGAGATCTTTGGGATGAAGGGAAAGCAGGTTCTGCCCTTTGGTTTCTTCTCCTCTGCTGTGTCTCCCATCTGGTTTCTTCTCCTCCGCCATGTCTCCCATCCTCTCCATCAAGTACCTTTTAGAAGCTGCGTGGACTTCCCGATCTCCATATCCATTAGGGCAAAAGGTCATCTTCAAGTGTTTCACTTTGGCTTCAAGGTTTTCTTCAGCAGACACTGCCCTGGTCCTCTGAAAAGGTGTGGTAATTACACCTATTTTTTGCATGGAATGGTGGTTGCTTCTCCCATTGAGGTACAGGCCAGTGTGCATTGATATTCATTACATGCTCTGGTCCAGGCTTCTGTCCGTCTGCCTCTTGATGAGAAAAGGCAGGTGGTTATTGGCTTTTATTTCCATGGTGAACTGGATTTCTGGTTGGTAGCTGTTCTTATGAATGAGAAACTCAGTAAGTGTTTCAGGTCCATGTGGCCACACAATGAAAGAATACTTGAAGAATTGTTTAGGGCAAAGAGGGGCTGTATTCAATGGGCGTTTCTCAATGTCCTTCATGAAAAGTTTCGAGATTGCTGATGATTTTGGGGACCCCATGGGATCTCCTTTCGTTTGTTCGTAGAACTCCTTGTTGTAGAAGAAATATGTCAAGTTCAGGACATGTTGATACAGATCATCTGTTTTTGGTCAAAGAGTGCCTATAAGAGTTAAGTTGTTTCCTTGACTCTCTGGAAGAGAGACTCGACATTGAAACAACTCACCATCATATCTCGTCCACGTCTCATCGAATGGTCTGCAGAGTTTCGATGAAGGTTGCAGAGTTTTTGACGTGATGTGGGCCTAGTCTTTCAAAAGGAGAGAGTAAGTATGAGAGCAGGTATGTGGGTGATCTAATAGGGCTCAGTGGACTCAGACTTTAGTGGAGCACCCTCTTTGTGGACCTTAGGTAACCCGTACAGCCTTGGAGAGGCAGGAGCTTACAGTATAAGATGCTGGATGTTCTCCGAGGTTGGTATGGATTTCTTAATTAGGGTGGATGTCTTCTTTACTATTGCATCTGCAGGATCATGGGTAATGATCCGATAGTCAGGGTCTTCAAGGAGTTGCTGTACTTTCAAGACATAGTCTTCATCAGCACAGAAAGTTTCCTTTGTCTGCTGGAAGCACTGTGACATTGGTGTTTTTGCTCAACAATGAGAGCATGCATCTTTCTCCTCTGGTGATGTTAGATTTTGGCAAAACAGCCCTTTTCAGGACCACCGAGACTTCATTCCTGATATCTTCGGCCTCTTCAGAGGTTGGTGCAACTCACCGACATCACCCAGTTGGAAATTCGATAGCTCTATATTCTAAGCATTCACCGGGAAAGCCTCAAATCTTACAAAATAACACGTGGTTTGTTTTTGCATTTACAGATGCTTTGGGTAAGTTCTGAATTTGACCAAAAGGAACAAGTGTCACGGAACCATATTGGTGCACTAGGGCCTTTTTCAGAACCTGCATTGGCCTACCAATTAGTCGGAAAAACCACAAAATCTGGCAAACCTGCACTTCACCACAACGTGACGTTTGCTTGGTTTGATTCTGCTGGTCAGTTGGCTGAGCTATCTCAAGTGTCCCTGGAAGAGGGTGGCCTTGGAAATACAGGAACATCCCATTCTCCCTCCTCTTCTCCACCATCGTCGTCATACTCCTCACCAGCTGCATCCTCTGGCTCCCTCGCTGGATTGGTAGGATAGTCTTACTAATGATGTCACATTTGATTAACTTTTGTCTGTTTACTAAATATTGATAGGGTGGCACCCTAAATTGTGAAACCATAAATTTTGAAAGCCGTGAAAAAACGTGAATTTGTAGTAATAAATTTAATTTGGGTATTTGTGGACTGTTGATTATTCTATCAGATTTTACGGTGGTACAAAAGTCAGTTTTATTTTATCCTGTGTCTGGGCAAGTGGCCTGGGTGGTCTACTATAAACGTTATATACAATGTGCTGTTTCTAGCCCTTTAATTTAGCTCTTCTCGACCTCTCTTCGTATATTCTCAGAAGTGATCACTTTGCGAATCCTGGATGTCAGGAATGCCTTGAGGAAACAGTGCTACAGCTTATGAAACAGCATTTTACCATTTTATTATGCGTTGAAGCTACTGCTTATCTGCCGACTCAAGATGTCATTGTAATTTGGGTTTGATGAGAGCTACAAAAAAATGAAGAAGAAAGCTTGCTTCACGGAAGTAAATGTTCACTCATTCTCTTCACATTTTCGTGAGATTGATAATAAAAGCCTACTTTAACATGTTGTCTATTCTACCATTTTATGAAAATAATGGTGCCTTATTGGAACAAAATGTTTACCTATCGCTAATTTCCATTAAGTTATGAATCATCATAACTTACAAATAATATAGTTTTGAATGACTCCGCATTTAGCTCAAACAAATCCTTGCAAATGGCAATTTTTGACCACAATAAGCCATGAATAACCATGAATTTGATTTCTTCAATGGAGTAGCCACCCTGATTGAAAGCTAACAGCTTTTTCAAATACATTTCCCGTGAACAATTCAATACCTTTGTGGTCTTCTAAAATTTCATCTTTGTATGCATACATATGGCCATTTAAAATAATTTTTCCATTTCTTGTAATATTAAAATTCATGATAATTTGATATGCCTGGCAATTGAGGGTAGATGTATTATCATAATCATTGCTGGAAAAAAACTATCCTGGGGTGATTTGAAACATAGCTGATATATATTTTGACATGCCAAGTGTTATATAAGATTTTTTAATGAATCAAAGTTGCTCTTTTAATGAGGGTATTAAAAAGAAATGACTATTCTTGATGTTCATGAAGTATGTAACTTTCATTGCAATTTTTTTGCTATCTGCTTAATTGACTTTAGTTGACATAAGAGTCTAAAATTCCTTTATTTGATATTGTACAATATTTGGATTTCTGATTATTTCAGATTTTTATCTAGGTTTTGTCAAACAGGCAAAGAATAGTATTTCCACAAATTTAGTTAGCCTTCTCTGTGACTGAAAATTAAACCATCAACCATAAGGAAAGGAGTCACTGAAGCAGTTGATTCTTATGCTTTTATGTTGTTGGGAATGCTATTTCTTTATAAATCAGCCATGAGTCATATGTAGAGACCTGCAAAAGGTGGTGTTATTTTTTTGCAAAAGCTGTGGTATTTTACCCTGAAATCTGTAATATTTTCACGACAAAATATTTGGTGTGAATTAAGTGCCCTTCTCCCAGCAGGCCCACCTGTTGGCAATAAATGTTGAATACCATTGATTAGGGACAATTTAAACAATTAATACCATGCTGTATTCACATTTTATATTTTTGTATATTTCACATACCTAACCAATTTACATAAAGAGCCAAAGTTCCTACAGTTAATTGTCCATATTTTCAAATGAAAAAATTGCCAGAGTGGCCAAAATTTCTTCTTAAAGATTTTTTTTTCCTATTTGTTAGCACAGTGTAGTAGGAGTCCACATTTGCACAGGGGTTCCAAATCGCTTCAAGGCACTTAATTGCAAATGATGGTTCAAACAACTATAGTGCCTGAATTGGTTTCATTATATCCACTGAACCCTGGAAATTTTGTTGCCGTAATATGCGACGTAATTCCCCAAACCCCAACATCAAATTTTCCGTCTCAATTGACTCAAGGCCATGAACTTTTTTCAATTAAGTCAGGGCTCACCTCCGTTGTGAGAACTACTTGAGGGTCAAAAACTGTTTTCAAATATTACTCGGGGCTTCTACTATAAGAGAACAAGTTTTATTGATGCCTTTGATGCCATCTGAACTGGTATCAACTTTAAAGCTTCTGCTTTAGAAGTTGTCATACCTTGCAAGGAATTATGTAGTAGTTTTATAAAAAAATACCACTCTGAATATTATTATGCTTGCCATTTTATTCCACTCCCACCTGTAGAATGTTTTTCAACATTAGCCTTAATATGTTTTTCACTCAAAATGTGTTTCTTGCAGCTGTGCTTCCTTTTCCACGAGACATTTGTGTTGCAAAAACGACCAAGAATTGTTTTTTCATCAGCACGATATTAACCATGTTGTGGAAATTCTGCCTCACGCTGCTTTGCCGTCACCGTTCACATCGGCATTATAAGTTTTGGTGAATGTGATGCAACTGTCACAAAAGAAAATCAGTATACTAGACACGTGCCCCTGAAAGCAGGCAACCACCCTTCGCATCCCGTAACTTCCATAATTTTCATCGTTTTGGGTACGGTTCCCACTTGAACATATTAACGTAAGTCGAGGCTTACGTACCTCTGGGATTGCCTGTATACCAAAATTTTGGGATGCATTTTTCAATCCTTTTGTTCAAATTCACAAAACTTGATTAAAGAAAATTATATCCGAGTAACATTTCTAAACAAAGTTGTACCGGAAAGGCCATATCCAAATTTGTACTGCTTAACCAAATGTTTTCAGTCGCAAGTTAAATGACAGAGACCACCAAAGTGAGGATACGTTGGAAATGTTGAAATTAGTGGTAATATCTGAAATTCACGTTTTCGTGGAAAAACCCCAGAATTCGCGTTATCGCATTTGCGAGTTTTGCATGTCCCTAGTCATATGTCAATAACATCCATGTTGTCATTTTAAAAGTCATTCTTTTTTTGCTGCAGATGGGAGTTGTGAAGCCTTCATTACGGCAGCCCATTCGTCCAGGTGTATGGAAGGTCCTTATGGTTGAGGATGGCGCATCGGAACCGACGGCCATGGTGAAATTTCTCATCACTCCATTGCAGTTTGTGTCTGGTGTTGAAGTTTCACAACAGCAAGCAGGGTAAGTTGATTGTCTGTGATATCTTTGTGTTAATGTGATCACCGTCTCACTTAGTGAGCTGTTGCTAATTAGTGTGGTTTGAGTCCAACGAGACTCTAAATTGGCAATTGGGATATCATTATCATTTACTTGGATTTTGGTCTCAGAAGGTTTTCTTATGAAATAATCTTGAATTTCTTTGTCTCTTTCCGATTGAAGTATTTTTCCTGGCAAATTCATGCAGCACTTGAACAAGAGATGATCTTTCATAATGAATCACATATTTGAGTTCAAATATATGTGCATTAATTTTTAATGCCAATGACAATTTAGGAAAAGGTAACCAACTTAACAGTATGTGGCAATTGAATATGCTGTAATGAATAGCAATTAATTGCATGATACATTTTAAAAAGGATAAGATCTCCTGGACTGAAAATTAAACCACAGACCTTTGGCTTGCGAGGACAATGCACAGATCAATATTCCACCCAGGATTCTGGATTTCTTTGGCAATTTCAGGAGCACTGTTGAAAGCTGGATGGTGTTTGCCGTTTTGCTCCATCAAGGCTAGCCAGACAGTTGTGATTCTTATCAATTGCAGGATTTGTAAAAATACTCTGCTTCCATTATTGTCAGTATTTAACTTGTCTGCAGGGCTGCCGGTGAACTCACTCTTCTCACTTTTGTTCAAAACACTCACTATTCCTCACTTTATTTAAAAAACGCTCACGATTCTCACTTTTTAAGATTCATTTTTTCACTCATTTTTTTGTTTCTGAACGTCAAAACTGTAGGCATGTGAGAAATGTGTTAGACTCATCCAAGCGATATTTTTAGGATAAGTGATTTAGGATTAGTGATTAATACTATGCACTTTATTTTCTATTTTCTTAAGTTGCTCAAGCATTTGCTCACAGCAATCACTGCCAACTAAGTAATTTCTCAGAGTTTGAACAGCACACAACGTGTCTTGGTATGAGGAACCTCTTCATCTTCTGCCTCCTCTTCATCTGCACCCTCCTCCTGGTGTCTGTCCAAGGTGGCATCTACACTCTGTATCTCTGTTGTCACCACACAAGAATCTAATTAGACAAACTCAGAGAATGTACAATTTGCCTGAAGAAGATTCCAGTCATTGTCTATAGTATCGTCATCGCAAGTAATTTCAGTTGGAATTTCTTCATCACTGTCAATAAAAAATCCTGCTTTCCTAAAGCAGTTATATATGGTCTCTTCCTTAACTTGCTTTCAAGCCCATGATATGTAGTTTAAGGCTTCCAGTAAATTAAGTTTGATCGCCTTTATATTCCTTCCACAATCATGCAGAGATATCATTTTCTGCTCAATCATTTTGCGATAATGCACCTTAAATGAATGAATTATTCCTAAGTCCAGTGGTTGGAGCACACTGGTACAATTTGCAGGAAAAAATATTAATTGTATATTTCTCAAGTGGACATTTGGTGGATGGGCTGGACACTGATCTACAAACAGCAGAATTTTCCTGTTCTGAGACCCAATTTTAGCATCCAGAGCGTGAAGCTGGTTCTCAAATATATCTGAAGTCATCCATGCTCTGTAATTAGCAGTGTACATAGTGGGCAACGTTTTGGAATGTTGGAAGCACCTAGGACTTTTAGATTTACCAGTCATGAGTGGCTGAAGCTTCTCACTTCCATCTGCATTTGTGATTAGTAAGACTGTAAGTCTTTGTTTGCAAAGCACCCCTCCGTGACATTGCTCCCCTTTGAAACTCAATGTTTTTGCTGGCAGCACATTAAAAAACAACCCTGTCTCATCTGCATTGAGGACATCATTTGGGCTATAGCCTTCAAGGAGTTCACTCAGTTTTGACAGCTTCCATTGAGTTGCAGTCTCAATGTCAACACTTTTGCTTTCACCACACACAGCCTTGTATACGAGGTTGTGCCTATTTTTGAATCTATCCAACCAACCATTGGATGCTGTGAAATTTTCAATTCCCAATCTTGTGGCGATGTGCAGAGCTTTTTCTCGTACGATGACACCATTTTTAGGGATATTTGAAGACCTAGCACTCAAAATCACCCTTCCATTTCTTCATACTTAGGGTTCTTAACATATTTTCTCTTTTTAGACAAATTACCGCACAGGTTGGCTTGTTTCAGAATCCCATCGCAATTTCTCACAATAGTATTTAGTGTAGAGATAGGCAATCGTAGCAGTTTCGCTAGATCAACGCAAGTTCCACCATGAGAATCGACTTGTTCTAAAATGTCCTTTTTCCTCCTCGCTTTTCCATTGCCAAGCAGGATAAAATAACGTCCCAGTTTAGTTGAGGATGACTTAACAACACATGAGAATCTGATCAACCGTGATGTTCGACTAGTCCAAACAATTGTTCAACTAAAAAAATTAAAATTTATGATTTAGTCTAATTAAGGTACAATAAAGCAAGTTTTGATAAGTTTAATTCGTTAGTAGCCTATCATAGATAATCGAGGCAGTGCAAATGATCTCAGTTGTCCACTAGTACGAGTTCTTTCATTTTTCATCATGTCTGGATAAGAATTCATTTTCATTCTTCAAAGTTTCTACTTAGGTAAAAAATGAATACTCCTCCGCAGGTTTAATTACATTGTATAAATTACATAGTTAGCTCCTAGCCTTCCAATGTCTTCATTTCATAGCTTGAATCATTTCCTGGCAGATTATGAGTTAACGTAGTTCAAACATCTGCTACGAGTGGGGCTGTAAATTATCCCCGCCAAATTCAAATTCTTTCTTCAAACAGGTCCTATTGCTGCTCTTTTTCGTATTTTTTCTGCAAATATGTGCAAGACAAAGTAAAAAAGTGTTTAACAGAGGATTATATGCAAGAGTAATGGACTTTTAAAGTTAAATTATATTTTGATTGAGCGTGTTGTGGTGCGAATTACGAGAAAACTGAAAAATGTACAGTCTAAATTCGGGGTTCAGCATACATTGGAAACATAGGAAATTGAATGGGACTTCGTAAAAGTGGTGTAAATTGCAGGAAAACATAATTTCCAATTACACAAATACGAGGTTTCACTGTATATTTTTTCTAAAAATGATTATTTGTGAATTAAAGCTTTTGGGATGTCCAAACGGGCGAAAGGTTCCATGTATTCTGGCATTTCTATGTCCGACACAGCCCTCGTTGTCAGGGGCGTCAACAGATTCGCCGGAAAAGTACTATCTTTCAGCGATTTATGAAGTTAAAACCAGATATTTTTTTGTCATTTTTATGCTTAGAAACAGTAAAAGAACGATATTATAGAATTATCAGTAACTGGAATGAAAATGCCTTGCACAAAAATGACTACGCTTCATTTCATAGCTTGAATCATATCTGGCAGATTACGATTTGATGTAGTTCAAATTTCTGTTACTAGTGGCGCTGTATACTATTCCCACCACATTCAAATTCTTCCTTTAAAATGGTCCTAATGCTGCTCTCTTTCGTATTTTTTCCGCATACATGTACAAGACAAAGTCAAAAAGTGCTTTACAAAGGATGATATGCATGACTAATGGACTTAAGAAGTGAATTTCATTTTTTGAAAGAGCGAGTTGTGGTGCAAATTGCAGGAAAACTGCAAAATGCATAGTCTAAATTTGGGGTTCTGCATACGTTGGGAATATAGGAAATTGTATGGGACTTTGCAAAAGTGGTGTAAATTGCAGGAAAACATAATTTCCAATAACGCAAATACGAGGTTTCACTGTATATATGTACCTTTTATGTTACCAGTTTACATCTTATATTTTGTTGACTCAAGAAAATCTTTTTTTCCTTGTCAATTGAGTCAGTCTTTGTTTATGCATAGCTGAATTTGATGTCACTATTTAGAGATGTTGCCCGTTTGTTAAATTCTTTGCAGACATAGTTTGTCTTGTCTCTGTCTATACTCAATTACTTTATTTACATCCTGATTTATAACATAAATACATTTTATGTTACCAGTTTACATTCTAATTGTTGATAACTCGAGAAAATCTTTTGTTCCTGTCTTTCTTTATCAGTAAATAATACTAGTCCTTTATGTGCTCTATTTTATTTCAATATTTACTATGTTGTTTGTGCATACCGCACATTGAAACATCTTCGTGTTGACATAAAAATTTCAAAATCACGAGACAACATTTGCAGTATGAAGTTTGTATGTAGAATACATTCATCAATGGCTCCAAACTCAAAATATTGCTGATATTCTTTAGTTATGTTCCTTAATAACGTCACTATTTACTCACTTTTTCCATTAAAATCTCACTTTTCTTGGAGAAGACTCACTTTTCTCACTTAATTTTGGAATCTACTCGCTGGTAGCCTGCTTGTCTGTCTTCTGTCAAATATTTGATGGACTACATAATCTGTGCAACATGATGCATCCCATGCAAGCGCTGATCATTTGCACCACAATATGCTGTATTTGGTTAACCTAGCAGTTTGACCTCATAAATTACTTGTTCTGTTGTGCTGGATCAATATGAAAGGATGTGGTAGTTTTCTCATTGTCTGATTTTCATTTATTTAGGTTTCTTCACAATGGTCCAGGTCAGGGCTATGAAGCATTTTCTGCGGACTTTGAACGCTTTTCCTTCTGGACTGCCCCTGGTGAGTCAGAGAAGGAAGCTGGTGGGGCTAGACTGAGACGGGCGTTAGTCAATTCCCGTCGATTTGGGCATGATCTTCATGGCTGGATTGACTCTCTGACTTCAAAGTAAGTTTTTACAGATAATGACTCAAAACTGAACCCTGAAAACAATCTTTCATTTTAACCAAATGTAGTGAATCAATTAAATCTTGTTTTTTTGTGGCTCTTCATTTGTGCCTGGTATTTATTTCATTGTACGATGATAATTACATCCTTTTTATTTGCTCCAGGTTCTACTCTATACGTGAATCATGTCTAGCTGAGGATTTAAAAGTTTCTGCGGCAGCTAATGTTGATGCTCAATGCCAGGGTATTAAACTCCTAAAATCCTGTACTTCCACCAAATGGAGTTCTCTCTACCCTGACCCTAAGTCTGAAATTCGTGGTGTAAACTTCACCTCAGGTCGACTGAACAGGTAAAAAGATCAACACTCCAAGTATGAATTTTCCTCACATGATATAGTTTATGATTAAATTGGCCTCAAATGAAATAGTGAGGTGGGGATATTACCCCAATTTCTTAAGTAGGGGAATTTATGTAACCTGGGTTGCCTATCCTACTTTGTGCGTGACAGTTTTAATTCAGATTGTTCGTCTCTGCATATTTCATTTGACTGCTGCCTCGTGTAGCAATTTTAGGATAATAATGTAATAATATGAATGTGATAAAGTATTTCATTTTCATTAGCTGAATGGATGTAGTGTACTCCCAATTATCCGTTTTGTGGATTATCCGAGCATGATTTTTTACTCTTCATCAATATTTTCTATTGTCAAAATAAAAAAATTCAGTCAAAAAACACATTTGGATTTCAGCATTCTCATACAAGCAAGACTTACATAATGCCATTTCTTGCCACTCAACCTTATAAAATGTAATTGTTTTCCTTACTTGCTCACATTGAACATGTTATTTTTACCTCATTGTTCATCATCAGTATCTTTCTAACTTTTCTAACCTCATTGTTCATCATCAGTTTCTTTCTAACTTTTGAGTCGTTAATTAGCACTCTCCGGAGCTTTCTCGCTGGTATATTTTGATAATTAATGGTTTCGTCCTCGATAAACTTCATGAGATCCATTGGAAAAAACAAATTGAAAAAATCTAGTATCGCAGAATCTTTGCTAGCACTCTCCTTGCATCAAGAGTATTGGAGATCGAATCCATGAATTTCCGGATTTGCCATATGAATTCCGGGAATTTCTTCTTCGAAGGTGGCAGTAAATCGTCTTCATCTGAGCTATCTTCAGATTCTGAAGGTGAACTTGGAAATAATTTTTCTTTATCAGAGGCTCCGACCCGACATAGATGATTTAGCAGATTGAGCTCTAGAAGCATCTTCCTCCTCGGAGTAATCTTCGGAAAAATCATCTAAAAATTCATCCCGTAACCGTCCACGTAACTACCTAGGTCTGTAACACAGCTGTCGTGGAAACTGGACATTGATAAGGGCTGTACGATAATTACATCCGAGATGGTTTTTGTGTTGATTTTCAGTTATCTCGTCATACGTGGATAATGTAAAGTTTTTATTTGATAACTATACACAAAATATTCCGCCATGACTATTGTGAATACTACATACCGTCAGGTTACCAAACGTTTTTTCTGTCCCTTTAATGCAATTTACGTTGAATTATTTTCTTTAAAACAATTTTTGTACTTCATTTCAATGTGCATTCTTATATTGTTATAATTTTGTTTTTTTTTTTATTTTGGTATTTGTTGGAACTCCGTAATGTTGACCTATTTTATCCATTAATAAGCTAGAAAAACTGACTTATCTTCGGAATCAACGTAACTCGAAAACACATAACTTGAGGTATACCTAGAGTGTTAACTCTTGTGAGATTAATTTATAACTTTCTGAGAAGCTGGAGAACAGGAGGGGTTATCTCCTTGTGGTAATTTTATACTCGGCTCAAAACAATTTATCATTGATCTCCAAGTTAAGTCCATATTTTTAATAGCCATGGATTATTTTTATTCTTGACTGTGAAGTGTTAATAGTGTGTTGACTAAACTCATCTGGAAATTGATGGGAAGTATTGTAATTATTATAGAAGGGTTCTAGGATGTGAAGACGTCAATTTTGAGCGGTGTTCAATTAATCCCCGTGAGCTTTTGTGTCTTAAGGATATATTTAAATTTATAGTTGTATGACTTGTTTAGTTAGACATTATTGTTTTAGGTCTTAGTGTAAAGTAAATGATCCATAGTTCATTGATGATCCTTTCACTCCTGCTAAATTTTCAGTGGCAGTTGAGGTTGCTCTTAACTGCGTGCCTTTGCTATATTCCAAATGATTGTATTCCCATATAAATTTTTAAAATATTGTGTTATTCATTTCATGAAGCAAGTTTCTAGTGGCAAATAAATTACTGTAACTATGAAAAATGTTTATTCTATATGTAATCACTTGGAGAATTTTTCCCTTTTACATTACATTGTTCTAATATTTTTTAAGGTGGTGACCCAAGTTTCAGAGAAGTTGTGCTGTGTTGCTGCTGGTCTTGGCCAAAAATCAAGCTATCTGTGATGTGCCTGGTTCCTAGCGCAATTCTACCATCTTGACGTTGTTTTCTCTGGACGTGACCCACTTGGAGGGTTTTGTTGTTTCCCATTTTGTAATTTTCCATGTTGAAATGGAGCAGATTGGCCAGCCTGCTCTGCCATTGCATCACCGATGGCCACCCCATTGTGATATTCTCCAGAAGGTGCTCCTTACCAATATAACATTTGATATACCCGTTTGTCATTTGTTCTTGTTGCTGTATGTAAATAGTAGGTCAAAAGACCAAAAATGTTTTATTGTGAATAATGTTTAAAATAAGCAAAGTTTTTTGCACCATCTCATTTTTGCTATGTGACAATTAAGAAAGGGAGTGTGTTGAAATTTGTTAGCCATGCATCAAGGACCCATGTGATATAAACAAATATATATTTTTAAGGGATTGAAGATACATGCTCATCTGAAGACAAATGGGTAATAGTGAGAGCTTATTTTCAATTTTGATGTGTTTTGAATGGATTCTGTTTGTGCATTTTTATTATAATTTTGTTAGAGGTTATGTACATGATTAAGTTGTTTATTTTTACAGCTGTACAACAGTGCCATAACAAATGTTGGAACAAACAGGTATACTCATTTTATATCTTATATATAAAGTATTTTTTTTAATCTTTCAACTGTTTCTGAAACAGGATGACTTGTCATTATGGACATGTTTTTATTCCAAGTCTAGTGACATAAACTTGTAAAACACATCTAGGGTAATTTTGAAGCTGTTATACATTTGCATCCTTTTTAGGAGAAAGACAAGATTTGTGATGGTAAAAATATGAACTGTTAAAGTTTATGCAAATTGCCTTTTGAACAAAAATAAACTTTTACACTGTTATTTTGCTAACTGGTAGTTTAATTTACTTTACCCCTATATTTCATTATTACAGAGGGAGATTTGTTTAACCCTTTCAGTGCAGTTATTTTTCTTATTGGTGATTCCGAGGGCAGAATAAAAATGTGTTTTTATCATTGCAACGCTCGACCCACACTGAGAGTCATCTGCCCCTGGAAAGCATACAAATATGACTTCAACGTGTTGGTCATCAACACTTAAAGGGTAAAATTATTGATCTTGGCAGTTGCTCTGGTTGGTCATCTACTTGTCGCCATGGTGTATAGTGCCCAGCAGCTACAAACTAACAATAAGCAAGGAATTGCTCTGTGAAATGAGAGTCAATTTCCATACTCTTCCAGAAGTCCTTGCAGTTTGGGGTTCAGGGAATTACGTACATACTTTCAATCGGCCAAAACCACCCAAATGGTCACACATCATTCTATGCTCTGGGGGCTGGTCCTTTGTTGCTTCAAATGATCATTTGCTTCTCAGGTGGGCACTGGGAGTGATTTAGCGACAAAGGAAGCATATTCTCTTCTTAGTATTTCAGTGTTCTTGTTTAGATATATCATTTCATAATGAAATGAGCAAGTGTAATGATGTTATAGGTATAGCGAAACTTGGTGGCACTCACCAGTGGAGGATTAGAGGTCACTGACCGTAAACCAAGCGTTGATGAGCGGGCAAAGTTATCGAAGGACTCCCGTAGGGTCCCCTAGAAAAAGGCTCGGCCGCTTCAACCAATATCTCATTTATGCTTTCCTCTCCTTTGCGTCATGATCTTCACAAGCGAGTACCACCAAGTTTCACTACACCTATACTCTTTATTAACAGATTGCAAAACATCATGATTGTGGGCAACAACCTATCACAATCGCAACTCCAGTTCAAAATTCATCAATCACCACGTCATTGGGCTCAGCTCAACTTTGGAGGGGTGATCCTTTTATTCATCCAAGTGTTGTTGTCCATTTGCATGTGGTAGACAGTAAGCATGAAATGACCTTAGCTCTCAAAGCATGTCCAACTAAATCACTGGATGTGTATTATTCACACAGATTTTTCGCCTAGTATAAAAACAAATTGGGTGATTGCATGTCACTGGCAAGTAACCATTTTATCAGCGAGTGAGGATTTTTAATCATTAGTCTCATTATGTTAGTGTGGAGCAGTGGCGGATACATATGGGGGTCGCGAGCCCCCCCCTTGCGGAACCGCCCGCATTGGCGCCCGCGCCGCCCCTGCCAGTCAGCCTGCACGCTATTCGTTCGTGTCTTTCGTCAGTCGACTCTTGAGTCGAGTTATACCACGCGCGTCCGCGTCATCGTATTTTATAAGTTTCTGTCTGGCACATAGATAGCTAACCTACGAGAAAAGTCGCGGCCATTCTAGTGATCTCGATACGTTATTCCGTCTGGCATTTGTTCGAGAAAAGTCGCGAATATTCTACTGTTTGTATTTGTTCACACTCCTTAGAAGTCTGGAAGCGAACATTCTGGCACCGAATGTTCTCGAAACAACCGATCTACATATATAAGGGAAGTAGAGTCGCTGCCAGGCAGTCAGTTTGAAAGCTACAATCGTCGCGATAACTTGCACCCCTCCCTTGAGTTTTTTCTGTATCCGCCACTGGTGTGGAGTACAACTTATTACCCACATTCACCAGTTTTACTACTTATTTACTGATATCCCAGAAGCTATAAGAAGTTGGGAAGCACCGGACTAGCCTGAATGTGATAAATACCTATTTTTGTTTGTATCACAGCTGGCTCAACCCTTACCAATTATCTCATTATGAAATTGTAGCATAAGAAGTACAGGTGAAAGAGGATGAGCTGGGACTGTTTATAATTGATGAATAAAGTAATGTACCTTAACTGATTTATGGAACAATAATATTATAAGGAATAAGGGTAACGGCATTTCGGCAATCACACCTTTTTCATTATATAATTGCTTTGCCTAGTTATCACCTCAATTATATACATAATTAAACACTTTATTATTTTTTCATTTAGTCCTGACTGGCTGCAATATTTTCACAAGAAAAGTGACGAGGATATCTTGTTGAGGTCCTACTCACATTAAAATATGATTCAGGTAAGTACATCTTGAATGACATCACAATTGAAGTGCAAGAGGATGAGCTGGGAACTGTTTATAATTGATGAATAAAGTAATGTACCTTAACTGATTTATGGAACAATAATATTATAAGGAATAAGGGTAACGGCATTTCGACAATCACGCCCTTTTCATTATATAATTGCTTTGCCTAGTTATCACCTCAATTATATACATAATTAAACACTTCATTATTTTTTCATTTAGTCCTGACTGGCTGCAATATTTTCACAAGAAAAGTGACGAGGATATCTTGTTGAGGTCCTACTCACATTAAAATATGATTCAGGTAAGTACATCTTGAATGACATCACAATTGAAGTGCAAGAGGATGAGCTGGGAACTGTTTATAATTGATGAATAAAGTAATGTACCTTAACTGATTTATGGAACAATAATATTATAAGGAATAAGGGTAACGGCATTTCGACAATCACACCTTTTTCATTATATAATTGCTTTGCCTAGTTATCACCTCAATTATATACATAATTAAACACTTCATTATTTTTTCATTTAGTCCTGACTGGCTGCAATATTTTCACAAGACAAGTGACGAGGATATCTTGTTGAGGTCCTACTCACATTAAAATATGATTCAGGTAAGTACATCTTGAATGACATCACAATTGAAGTGCAAGAGGATGAGCTGGGAACTGTTTATAATTGATGAATAAAGTAATGTACCTTAACTGATTTATGGAACAATAATATTATAAGGAATAAGGGTAACGGCATTTCGACAATCACGCCCTTTTCATTATATAATTGCTTTGCCTAGTTATCACCTCAATTATATACATAATTAAACACTTCATTATTTTTTCATTTAGTCCTGACTGGCTGCAATATTTTCACAAGAAAAGTGACGAGGATATCTTGTTGAGGTCCTACTCACATTAAAATATGATTCAGGTAAGTACATCTTGAATGACATCACAATTGAAGTGCAAGAGGATGAGCTGGGAACTGTTTATAATTGATGAATAAAGTAATGTACCTTAACTGATTTATGGAACAATAATATTATAAGGAATAAGGGTAACGGCATTTCGACAATCACACCTTTTTCATTATATAATTGCTTTGCCTAGTTATCACCTCAATTATATACATAATTAAACACTTCATTATTTTTTCATTTAGTCCTGACTGGCTGCAATATTTTCACAAGACAAGTGACGAGGATATCTTGTTGAGGTCCTACTCACATTAAAATATGATTCAGGTAAGTACATCTTGAATGACATCACAATTGAAGTGCAAGAGGATGAGCTGGGAACTGTTTATAATTGATGAATAAAGTAATGTACCTTAACTGATTTATGGAACAATAATATTATAAGGAATAAGGGTAACGGCATTTCGACAATCACGCCCTTTTCATTATATAATTGCTTTGCCTAGTTATCACCTCAATTATATACATAATTAAACACTTCATTATTTTTTCATTTAGTCCTGACTGGCTGCAATATTTTCACAAGAAAAGTGACGAGGATATCTTGTTGAGGTCCTACTCACATTAAAATATGATTCAGGTAAGTACATCTTGAATGACATCACAATTGAAGTGCAAGAGGATGAGCTGGGAACTGTTTATAATTGATGAATAAAGTAATGTACCTTAACTGATTTATGGAACAATAATATTATAAGGAATAAGGGTAACGGCATTTCGACAATCACACCTTTTTCATTATATAATTGCTTTGCCTAGTTATCACCTCAATTATATACATAATTAAACACTTCATTATTTTTTCATTTAGTCCTGACTGGCTGCAATATTTTCACAAGACAAGTGACGAGGATATCTTGTTGAGGTCCTACTCACATTAAAATATGATTCAGGTAAGTACATCTTGAATGACATCACAATTGAAGTGCAAGAGGATGAGCTGGGAACTGTTTATAATTGATGAATAAAGTAATGTACCTTAACTGATTTATGGAACAATAATATTATAAGGAATAAGGGTAACGGCATTTCGACAATCACGCCCTTTTCATTATATAATTGCTTTGCCTAGTTATCACCTCAATTATATACATAATTAAACACTTCATTATTTTTTCATTTAGTCCTGACTGGCTGCAATATTTTCACAAGACAAGTGACGAGGATATCTTGTTGAGGTCCTACTCACATTAAAATATGATTCAGGTAAGTACATCTTGAATGACATCACAATTGAAGTGCAAGAGGATGAGCTGGGAACTGTTTATAATTGATGAATAAAGTAATGTACCTTAACTGATTTATGGAACAATAATATTATAAGGAATAAGGGTAACGGCATTTCGACAATCACGCCCTTTTCATTATATAATTGCTTTGCCTAGTTATCACCTCAATTATATACATAATTAAACACTTCATTATTTTTTCATTTAGTCCTGACTGGCTGCAATATTTTCACAAGAAAAGTGACGAGGATATCTTGTTGAGGTCCTACTCACATTAAAATATGATTCAGGTAAGTACATCTTGAATGACATCACAATTGAAGTGCAAGAGGATGAGCTGGGAACTGTTTATAATTGATGAATAAAGTAATGTACCTTAACTGATTTATGGAACAATAATATTATAAGGAATAAGGGTAACGGCATTTCGACAATCACACCTTTTTCATTATATAATTGCTTTGCCTAGTTATCACCTCAATTATATACATAATTAAACACTTCATTATTTTTTCATTTAGTCCTGACTGGCTGCAATATTTTCACAAGACAAGTGACGAGGATATCTTGTTGAGGTCCTACTCACATTAAAATATGATTCAGGTAAGTACATCTTGAATGACATCACAATTGAAGTGCAAGAGGATGAGCTGGGAACTGTTTATAATTGATGAATAAAGTAATGTACCTTAACTGATTTATGGAACAATAATATTATAAGGAATAAGGGTAACGGCATTTCGACAATCACGCCCTTTTCATTATATAATTGCTTTGCCTAGTTATCACCTCAATTATATACATAATTAAACACTTCATTATTTTTTCATTTAGTCCTGACTGGCTGCAATATTTTCACAAGACAAGTGACGAGGATATCTTGTTGAGGTCCTACTCACATTAAAATATGATTCAGGTAAGTACATCTTGAATGACATCACAATTGAAGTGCAAGAGGATGAGCTGGGAACTGTTTATAATTGATGAATAAAGTAATGTACCTTAACTGATTTATGGAACAATAATATTATAAGGAATAAGGGTAACGGCATTTCGACAATCACACCTTTTTCATTATATAATTGCTTTGCCTAGTTATCACCTCAATTATATACATAATTAAACACTTCATTATTTTTTCATTTAGTCCTGACTGGCTGCAATATTTTCACAAGACAAGTGACGAGGATATCTTGTTGAGGTCCTACTCACATTAAAATATGATTCAGGTAAGTACATCTTGAATGACATCACAATTGAAGTGCAAGAGGATGAGCTGGGAACTGTTTATAATTGATGAATAAAGTAATGTACCTTAACTGATTTATGGAACAATAATATTATAAGGAATAAGGGTAACGGCATTTCGACAATCACGCCCTTTTCATTATATAATTGCTTTGCCTAGTTATCACCTCAATTATATACATAATTAAACACTTCATTATTTTTTCATTTAGTCCTGACTGGCTGCAATATTTTCACAAGACAAGTGACGAGGATATCTTGTTGAGGTCCTACTCACATTAAAATATGATTCAGGTAAGTACATCTTGAATGACATCACAATTGAAGTGCAAGAGGATGAGCTGGGAACTGTTTATAATTGATGAATAAAGTAATGTACCTTAACTGATTTATGGAACAATAATATTATAAGGAATAAGGGTAACGGCATTTCGACAATCACACCTTTTTCATTATATAATTGCTTTGCCTAGTTATCACCTCAATTATATACATAATTAAACACTTCATTATTTTTTCATTTAGTCCTGACTGGCTGCAATATTTTCACAAGACAAGTGACGAGGATATCTTGTTGAGGTCCTACTCACATTAAAATATGATTCAGGTAAGTACATCTTGAATGACATCACAATTGAAGTGCAAGAGGATGAGCTGGGAACTGTTTATAATTGATGAATAAAGTAATGTACCTTAACTGATTTATGGAACAATAATATTATAAGGAATAAGGGTAACGGCATTTCGACAATCACGCCCTTTTCATTATATAATTGCTTTGCCTAGTTATCACCTCAATTATATACATAATTAAACACTTTATTATTTTTTCATTTAGTCCTGACTGGCTGCAATATTTTCACAAGACAAGTGACGAGGATATCTTGTTGAGGTCCTACTCACATTAAAATATGATTCAGGTAAGTACATCTTGAATGACATCACAATTGAAGTGCAAGAGGATGAGCTGGGAACTGTTTATAATTGATGAATAAAGTAATGTACCTTAACTGATTTATGGAACAATAATATTATAAGGAATAAGGGTAACGGCATTTCGACAATCACACCTTTTTCATTATATAATTGCTTTGCCTAGTTATCACCTCAATTATATACATAATTAAACACTTTATTATTTTTTCATTTAGTCCTGACTGGCTGCAATATTTTCACAAGACAAGTGACGAGGATATCTTGTTGAGGTCCTACTCACATTAAAATATGATTCAGGTAAGTACATCTTGAATGACATCACAATTGAAGTGCAAGAGGATGAGCTGGGAACTGTTTATAATTGATGAATAAAGTAATGTACCTTAACTGATTTATGGAACAATAATATTATAAGGAATAAGGGTAACGGCATTTCGACAATCACACCTTTTTCATTATATAATTGCTTTGCCTAGTTATCACCTCAATTATATACATAATTAAACACTTCATTATTTTTTCATTTAGTCCTGACTGGCTGCAATATTTTCACAAGACAAGTGACGAGGATATCTTGTTGAGGTCCTACTCACATTAAAATATGATTCAGGTAAGTACATCTTGAATGACATCACAATTGAAGTGCAAGAGGATGAGCTGGGAACTGTTTATAATTGATGAATAAAGTAATGTACCTTAACTGATTTATGGAACAATAATATTATAAGGAATAAGGGTAACGGCATTTCGACAATCACACCTTTTTCATTATATAATTGCTTTGCCTAGTTATCACCTCAATTATATACATAATTAAACACTTCATTATTTTTTCATTTAGTCCTGACTGGCTGCAATATTTTCACAAGACAAGTGACGAGGATATCTTGTTGAGGTCCTACTCACATTAAAATATGATTCAGGTAAGTACATCTTGAATGACATCACAATTGAAGTGCAAGAGGATGAGCTGGGAACTGTTTATAATTGATGAATAAAGTAATGTACCTTAACTGATTTATGGAACAATAATATTATAAGGAATAAGGGTAACGGCATTTCGACAATCACGCCCTTTTCATTATATAATTGCTTTGCCTAGTTATCACCTCAATTATATACATAATTAAACACTTCATTATTTTTTCATTTAGTCCTGACTGGCTGCAATATTTTCACAAGAAAAGTGACGAGGATATCTTGTTGAGGTCCTACTCACATTAAAATATGATTCAGGTAAGTACATCTTGAATGACATCACAATTGAAGTGCAAGAGGATGAGCTGGGAACTGTTTATAATTGATGAATAAAGTAATGTACCTTAACTGATTTATGGAACAATAATATTATAAGGAATAAGGGTAACGGCATTTCGACAATCACACCTTTTTCATTATATAATTGCTTTGCCTAGTTATCACCTCAATTATATACATAATTAAACACTTCATTATTTTTTCATTTAGTCCTGACTGGCTGCAATATTTTCACAAGACAAGTGACGAGGATATCTTGTTGAGGTCCTACTCACATTAAAATATGATTCAGGTAAGTACATCTTGAATGACATCACAATTGAAGTGCAAGAGGATGAGCTGGGAACTGTTTATAATTGATGAATAAAGTAATGTACCTTAACTGATTTATGGAACAATAATATTATAAGGAATAAGGGTAACGGCATTTCGACAATCACGCCCTTTTCATTATATAATTGCTTTGCCTAGTTATCACCTCAATTATATACATAATTAAACACTTCATTATTTTTTCATTTAGTCCTGACTGGCTGCAATATTTTCACAAGACAAGTGACGAGGATATCTTGTTGAGGTCCTACTCACATTAAAATATGATTCAGGTAAGTACATCTTGAATGACATCACAATTGAAGTGCAAGAGGATGAGCTGGGAACTGTTTATAATTGATGAATAAAGTAATGTACCTTAACTGATTTATGGAACAATAATATTATAAGGAATAAGGGTAACGGCATTTCGACAATCACGCCCTTTTCATTATATAATTGCTTTGCCTAGTTATCACCTCAATTATATACATAATTAAACACTTCATTATTTTTTCATTTAGTCCTGACTGGCTGCAATATTTTCACAAGACAAGTGACGAGGATATCTTGTTGAGGTCCTACTCACATTAAAATATGATTCAGGTAAGTACATCTTGAATGACATCACAATTGAAGTGCAAGAGGATGAGCTGGGAACTGTTTATAATTGATGAATAAAGTAATGTACCTTAACTGATTTATGGAACAATAATATTATAAGGAATAAGGGTAACGGCATTTCGACAATCACGCCCTTTTCATTATATAATTGCTTTGCCTAGTTATCACCTCAATTATATACATAATTAAACACTTCATTATTTTTTCATTTAGTCCTGACTGGCTGCAATATTTTCACAAGACAAGTGACGAGGATATCTTGTTGAGGTCCTACTCACATTAAAATATGATTCAGGTAAGTACATCTTGAATGACATCACAATTGAAGTGCAAGAGGATGAGCTGGGAACTGTTTATAATTGATGAATAAAGTAATGTACCTTAACTGATTTATGGAACAATAATATTATAAGGAATAAGGGTAACGGCATTTCGACAATCACGCCCTTTTCATTATATAATTGCTTTGCCTAGTTATCACCTCAATTATATACATAATTAAACACTTCATTATTTTTTCATTTAGTCCTGACTGGCTGCAATATTTTCACAAGAAAAGTGACGAGGATATCTTGTTGAGGTCCTACTCACATTAAAATATGATTCAGGTAAGTACATCTTGAATGACATCACAATTGAAGTGCAAGAGGATGAGCTGGGAACTGTTTATAATTGATGAATAAAGTAATGTACCTTAACTGATTTATGGAACAATAATATTATAAGGAATAAGGGTAACGGCATTTCGACAATCACACCTTTTTCATTATATAATTGCTTTGCCTAGTTATCACCTCAATTATATACATAATTAAACACTTTATTATTTTTTCATTTAGTCCTGACTGGCTGCAATATTTTCACAAGACAAGTGACGAGGATATCTTGTTGAGGTCCTACTCACATTAAAATATGATTCAGGTAAGTACATCTTGAATGACATCACAATTGAAGTGCAAGAGGATGAGCTGGGAACTGTTTATAATTGATGAATAAAGTAATGTACCTTAACTGATTTATGGAACAATAATATTATAAGGAATAAGGGTAACGGCATTTCGACAATCACGCCCTTTTCATTATATAATTGCTTTGCCTAGTTATCACCTCAATTATATACATAATTAAACACTTCATTATTTTTTCATTTAGTCCTGACTGGCTGCAATATTTTCACAAGACAAGTGACGAGGATATCTTGTTGAGGTCCTACTCACATTAAAATATGATTCAGGTAAGTACATCTTGAATGACATCACAATTGAAGTGCAAGAGGATGAGCTGGGAACTGTTTATAATTGATGAATAAAGTAATGTACCTTAACTGATTTATGGAACAATAATATTATAAGGAATAAGGGTAACGGCATTTCGACAATCACGCCCTTTTCATTATATAATTGCTTTGCCTAGTTATCACCTCAATTATATACATAATTAAACACTTCATTATTTTTTCATTTAGTCCTGACTGGCTGCAATATTTTCACAAGACAAGTGACGAGGATATCTTGTTGAGGTCCTACTCACATTAAAATATGATTCAGGTAAGTACATCTTGAATGACATCACAATTGAAGTGCAAGAGGATGAGCTGGGAACTGTTTATAATTGATGAATAAAGTAATGTACCTTAACTGATTTATGGAACAATAATATTATAAGGAATAAGGGTAACGGCATTTCGACAATCACACCTTTTTCATTATATAATTGCTTTGCCTAGTTATCACCTCAATTATATACATAATTAAACACTTCATTATTTTTTCATTTAGTCCTGACTGGCTGCAATATTTTCACAAGACAAGTGACGAGGATATCTTGTTGAGGTCCTACTCACATTAAAATATGATTCAGGTAAGTACATCTTGAATGACATCACAATTGAAGTGCAAGAGGATGAGCTGGGAACTGTTTATAATTGATGAATAAAGTAATGTACCTTAACTGATTTATGGAACAATAATATTATAAGGAATAAGGGTAACGGCATTTCGACAATCACGCCCTTTTCATTATATAATTGCTTTGCCTAGTTATCACCTCAATTATATACATAATTAAACACTTCATTATTTTTTCATTTAGTCCTGACTGGCTGCAATATTTTCACAAGAAAAGTGACGAGGATATCTTGTTGAGGTCCTACTCACATTAAAATATGATTCAGGTAAGTACATCTTGAATGACATCACAATTGAAGTGCAAGAGGATGAGCTGGGAACTGTTTATAATTGATGAATAAAGTAATGTACCTTAACTGATTTATGGAACAATAATATTATAAGGAATAAGGGTAACGGCATTTCGACAATCACACCTTTTTCATTATATAATTGCTTTGCCTAGTTATCACCTCAATTATATACATAATTAAACACTTCATTATTTTTTCATTTAGTCCTGACTGGCTGCAATATTTTCACAAGACAAGTGACGAGGATATCTTGTTGAGGTCCTACTCACATTAAAATATGATTCAGGTAAGTACATCTTGAATGACATCACAATTGAAGTGCAAGAGGATGAGCTGGGAACTGTTTATAATTGATGAATAAAGTAATGTACCTTAACTGATTTATGGAACAATAATATTATAAGGAATAAGGGTAACGGCATTTCGACAATCACGCCCTTTTCATTATATAATTGCTTTGCCTAGTTATCACCTCAATTATATACATAATTAAACACTTCATTATTTTTTCATTTAGTCCTGACTGGCTGCAATATTTTCACAAGACAAGTGACGAGGATATCTTGTTGAGGTCCTACTCACATTAAAATATGATTCAGGTAAGTACATCTTGAATGACATCACAATTGAAGTGCAAGAGGATGAGCTGGGAACTGTTTATAATTGATGAATAAAGTAATGTACCTTAACTGATTTATGGAACAATAATATTATAAGGAATAAGGGTAACGGCATTTCGACAATCACGCCCTTTTCATTATATAATTGCTTTGCCTAGTTATCACCTCAATTATATACATAATTAAACACTTCATTATTTTTTCATTTAGTCCTGACTGGCTGCAATATTTTCACAAGACAAGTGACGAGGATATCTTGTTGAGGTCCTACTCACATTAAAATATGATTCAGGTAAGTACATCTTGAATGACATCACAATTGAAGTGCAAGAGGATGAGCTGGGAACTGTTTATAATTGATGAATAAAGTAATGTACCTTAACTGATTTATGGAACAATAATATTATAAGGAATAAGGGTAACGGCATTTCGACAATCACACCTTTTTCATTATATAATTGCTTTGCCTAGTTATCACCTCAATTATATACATAATTAAACACTTCATTATTTTTTCATTTAGTCCTGACTGGCTGCAATATTTTCACAAGACAAGTGACGAGGATATCTTGTTGAGGTCCTACTCACATTAAAATATGATTCAGGTAAGTACATCTTGAATGACATCACAATTGAAGTGCAAGAGGATGAGCTGGGAACTGTTTATAATTGATGAATAAAGTAATGTACCTTAACTGATTTATGGAACAATAATATTATAAGGAATAAGGGTAACGGCATTTCGACAATCACGCCCTTTTCATTATATAATTGCTTTGCCTAGTTATCACCTCAATTATATACATAATTAAACACTTCATTATTTTTTCATTTAGTCCTGACTGGCTGCAATATTTTCACAAGACAAGTGACGAGGATATCTTGTTGAGGTCCTACTCACATTAAAATATGATTCAGGTAAGTACATCTTGAATGACATCACAATTGAAGTGCAAGAGGATGAGCTGGGAACTGTTTATAATTGATGAATAAAGTAATGTACCTTAACTGATTTATGGAACAATAATATTATAAGGAATAAGGGTAACGGCATTTCGACAATCACGCCCTTTTCATTATATAATTGCTTTGCCTAGTTATCACCTCAATTATATACATAATTAAACACTTCATTATTTTTTCATTTAGTCCTGACTGGCTGCAATATTTTCACAAGACAAGTGACGAGGATATCTTGTTGAGGTCCTACTCACATTAAAATATGATTCAGGTAAGTACATCTTGAATGACATCACAATTGAAGTGCAAGAGGATGAGCTGGGAACTGTTTATAATTGATGAATAAAGTAATGTACCTTAACTGATTTATGGAACAATAATATTATAAGGAATAAGGGTAACGGCATTTCGACAATCACGCCCTTTTCATTATATAATTGCTTTGCCTAGTTATCACCTCAATTATATACATAATTAAACACTTCATTATTTTTTCATTTAGTCCTGACTGGCTGCAATATTTTCACAAGACAAGTGACGAGGATATCTTGTTGAGGTCCTACTCACATTAAAATATGATTCAGGTAAGTACATCTTGAATGACATCACAATTGAAGTGCAAGAGGATGAGCTGGGAACTGTTTATAATTGATGAATAAAGTAATGTACCTTAACTGATTTATGGAACAATAATATTATAAGGAATAAGGGTAACGGCATTTCGACAATCACGCCCTTTTCATTATATAATTGCTTTGCCTAGTTATCACCTCAATTATATACATAATTAAACACTTCATTATTTTTTCATTTAGTCCTGACTGGCTGCAATATTTTCACAAGACAAGTGACGAGGATATCTTGTTGAGGTCCTACTCACATTAAAATATGATTCAGGTAAGTACATCTTGAATGACATCACAATTGAAGTGCAAGAGGATGAGCTGGGAACTGTTTATAATTGATGAATAAAGTAATGTACCTTAACTGATTTATGGAACAATAATATTATAAGGAATAAGGGTAACGGCATTTCGACAATCACGCCCTTTTCATTATATAATTGCTTTGCCTAGTTATCACCTCAATTATATACATAATTAAACACTTCATTATTTTTTCATTTAGTCCTGACTGGCTGCAATATTTTCACAAGACAAGTGACGAGGATATCTTGTTGAGGTCCTACTCACATTAAAATATGATTCAGGTAAGTACATCTTGAATGACATCACAATTGAAGTGCAAGAGGATGAGCTGGGAACTGTTTATAATTGATGAATAAAGTAATGTACCTTAACTGATTTATGGAACAATAATATTATAAGGAATAAGGGTAACGGCATTTCGACAATCACGCCCTTTTCATTATATAATTGCTTTGCCTAGTTATCACCTCAATTATATACATAATTAAACACTTCATTATTTTTTCATTTAGTCCTGACTGGCTGCAATATTTTCACAAGACAAGTGACGAGGATATCTTGTTGAGGTCCTACTCACATTAAAATATGATTCAGGTAAGTACATCTTGAATGACATCACAATTGAAGTGCAAGAGGATGAGCTGGGAACTGTTTATAATTGATGAATAAAGTAATGTACCTTAACTGATTTATGGAACAATAATATTATAAGGAATAAGGGTAACGGCATTTCGACAATCACGCCCTTTTCATTATATAATTGCTTTGCCTAGTTATCACCTCAATTATATACATAATTAAACACTTTATTATTTTTTCATTTAGTCCTGACTGGCTGCAATATTTTCACAAGAAAAGTGACGAGGATATCTTGTTGAGGTCCTACTCACATTAAAATATGATTCAGGTAAGTACATCTTGAATGACATCACAATGAAATATATTTTCATTTGAATACTTACCCTATGCAAGAAATTTTTTGATTCCATTGAATACGAGATCAATAAACGAGAAAATACAACTACTGCGTAAATATCCACTGCAGAAAATTGGAAGCAGTTTTTTAATACCCAAGGTTTGGCATCTATCCAAATTGATATGGCTTATAGGGCTGTCACTAAATTTGTGACGGTGTTTTATCAAGCACATATGAAGCTTAGATGCTTAAGTTGAAGCAAGAACAAATAGGATTTCCCAATTGAAAAGGTTCCTAGCACAGGCAAGATGATCAAATATTAGCCCAAGTAATGATTTCATGATTACAAAATGCCGCATGATGTCTGAAGACAGGACTGAATTTATGGTTTTGATCAATCTGGAAAAATCAAAGAGAGATTCCAATCGTAAATGAAAAGGAAAACTTTGTTATATTCCACCAATTTAATCTCAGGTACAACTAGTTTCGACGCAGCGGCGTCATCTTCAGGTACAAAGAGTAAAAGCAAAGAGAAAGCAACCTTTGGGGGGGGGGGGGGGGGGAGGGGGACGCCAACGCCTACCCTGGATGGTATATAAAGATCATATTTTTGCTTTTACTCTTTGTACCTGAAGATGACGCTGCTGCGTCGAAACTAGTTGTACCTTAGAATAAATTGGTGGAATATAACAAAGTTTTCCTTTTCATTTACGATAAAATGAACTTCCACAAGGTTGAGCCTGAGACGATGGAGAGATTCCAATATTATATCAAAGTCAAGGATATTTGCCTGATTTGTTGAAGAAGGTAACAATATCAAGTTTTCCCAGCTTTCAATGATCTCAAGGCGAGTAGCCACCCTGGCTCATTTTTCATGCTGAAACTGACGTAGATTCAGTTAAAATTAGCTGAGGTGAAATACAAATATAAACTAAATCATGTCAAAAACATTCTTTTCACATTATGGTACAAAATATAATTTTATTCCCATGTTTTCACAAGGCCCAACAACTGAACTTATGATGCAAAAGCCCAAATCATATTACAGAAGGGATTTTCTAAAAAAAATCCACTCATTATACATATGTACCTACATCTCAGGTACATCAGAGGTCTACTATTTTGGATTCCAAACATGCAATGCCTGAGCATAAGGAACATAAAAAAATATCAATATAAATGCAGCATTCCTTTCAGAAGAGATACATATGTATCAGTTTTCAATGATTACTCCTCAATCACCTAGTTATGAATATCCCACATCATTAAGTGCCATTCAGGCCTCCAACAACCACCCCAATGTATAAAATTGAGTGTGTTGCACCTGATGAGCAAGGCTTGAGAGGGTTTAACATTTGCTTTCCTTAAAATGGAGTTATCTCCAATCTTGGAAGCACAAAAAAACATAGGGATTTCACTTCCTTTCTTCAGTCTCATGATCTCTTCTTCCGTGACCCTTTAGGTACAAAGAAAATTTAAAGGACAAGGTCATTAAGAAAATAAAAAAATGACAAAAAAATCATCTCAACTACAACAAAACAGCAGTAAAATAAGAATGTTCAGTAAAGCTCCAAATCTTAGTGAGCGAATTTATCTTACTTAAATTGAGAAAATCACTGAAATAATACCAAAATATGTCCTCTAAACATTATGAGTAATATGTCTGTTAATTCTTTTGTAGTTTTCCCTTAGAATAACGGTGTAAAAAAGATGTTGATAGTGAGGTAAAATAAAAATTATTACTGATGAAGGAACAAGCTACATGACAATGACAAACATATAATGATCCTGATAACAGAATATTCAGCCTTGAGAAACTGGATATGCATGACTAAAAGTATAAAAATATCCCAGCAAAGTCATGAAACATGGAAGAAATCTGGGTCATCCTCTTGTGAGTTGGTATAAAACGTTCCACATTTAGTTGACAGTATGGGCTCTTACGGAGATTCGATTCCCATGTAAATTTCCATAAGGCCGGAGATGCGACATTGCCAATGACAGCAGGAAAATTAATGTGACGCTATGCAATATAAAAAGATATATTCTGAAGCAAAAAAAGATGCTACATTTTGTGGTGGCAATAATTAATCGATTTAATTAAAAATAAATGTTATAACAAATATTTCCTTGAATTTCCATTAGTAATGGAGCACTTCTGATATCATCTTCCTCAACCAGTAGCAGACAAACGGTTCACAGTACATATTAAGTTAAAACTTATAAAAAATGTTTTTTAATGTTTACCTCCATAATTATTAACTTTAAAATGTTTTTAACTGAGTTTCAACGTTGTTATATTCATTTCAATAGCTTTAGGACCAATATTTTTGAATTTTGCAAGGTAAAAAGTGGTCGCCTTTTAACTTTCGTATCTCACGATATAGATCCATATATGATGCGTATGAAATTTACATATAACTTTGTTTGTTTTTGGTGAAAGAATCGTACCTCTATCTCAATTATATAGGGAGTTATGAATTTTTGATGTCGCTAAATATTTTCTACGCACCATCATTCTGCCGCTCGCTCTGTCATGCCAGCTAGCCTATCGTGTGGAAGGGAGATTCTCGGTCGGAGAATGAGCTTGATACTTTAATTACTCTTTGTCTCTTTGCTAACAAAGATATCATTTTTTGTGTGACACTTAGCAAAGTCAGTCGTAATATATTTAATTAGAAATATGTATATATTAGTTTCAAGAACTTGACTGACAAAAATACATAAAAACAAGCATTCACCAAGAATTTTTGACAGCCGAGAAATAAGAGGCAAGCGCCTTTTGGCTGAAAATATGAATGAATTCGTACGAGGGATATTCTTATCCAGTGCATGGCCTTTGACTGAGTGTATATTGGGTATTTCTAGAAGTTCCGTGGAGAAGGTGCCCTAAAACATCTGCATGAGAAGCGACCCTTCGGTGTAAGGGACCGGGGAAAGAAAGGGCGAAGGCGTTAAGTTTCTCATCAGATTCCTGTGCGTGAACAAGTGATGTGTAGGGTAGTTCAACAGTGCTGTGGAGTATCTTCCAGATCAATTTGTTTCCAACAGTGCGCTATCGCCATGTCCGAAACTAAGAGGAGGAGGAAAGGGGAGAGGTTGAGAAGCCGTGAAAGAGAGATGGTGTTTATAACGTGTTCAAATAATTCAACCAATCGCTCAATGTCACTGAAGCCTGCAAAGAAACTTCGAAAGCCACTGGGTGCTCACAGTCTACAATCTACAGGGTAAGAAAGGAAGCATCCCACGGTGCATTGGTTACTCCTTCGAAAATGAAAAAAATTGAACAATCGTATAAGAAAGGGAAATCAGTGATGTATGATGATTTCGTAAGATCAGGAGTTCGAAGGAAAGTTCATGAATCATTCATGAAAAATATTCCTCCGGTTCTAAAAACCATTCTAAACTCCATAAATATACAAAAAGATCTTCCAAATTTCAAGAGGACCACGTTATCCTGTCTTCTTGTTGAAATAGGCTTCGGATCAATGTTGGACAGACTATAAAAATGGCTTGGCATGATAAAGAAACAAAAATACCTAATAATAACGTTTGTTGGTAAATCACTGAATCGAAAGCCTTTTACAATTGGTTATAGGTAATTCAGCAAACCCGAAAATGTTTCATGCTGGAATCATTTTCAAGAATGGAATTTTGGAGGTGGGTAGTGGGATATTTTGGCAATTCTTTGTTCGTTTGGATCGCTTGGCGTCTTATCCTACTTCCAAGAGTTATGACAACCTCAAATGCTTGGAAGGGAGGTTTGGGTCTGGGGTAGCCAAAGGAGATTTAAGTTGCTGCCGCAGGTCACCCGCAGCGTCTATTACCCCGTAATCAAATTAAACTGTAGTAGTTGTAGTGTCCACTAATATTTAATGTACAATAATACACAACACGTGTTTCAACGCTTAGGGCATCATCATCAGATATGATGACATTCATGATGATGACGCCCTAAGCATTGAAACACCTGTTGTGTATTATCGTACATTAAATATTAGTGGACAGTACTACTAATGCAGTTTAATTCATTTGCTGAAATGCTGTTCCACCACATAACGCCAGATACGGTCGAATCCATTCCCTTCATCCCCGCCTCAGGCTCTGAAAGATGAAAGAGAGTTTAGCCTAAGGCAAGATACGTAAAAGGACCTTGGGGTCAGGCCCAGGTACTCGTGGGACAATGAACGGAGGCGGGGCTCAAGATGCTTATGGGGGATGCAAGCAGAAGGGGAAGGAGGAGGGAGAGACGACGCACAGTGATCCAGTCTTGATAAACCATCAAGGGTGATTCGTACATAGCAGCCGTGGCAAGGGAACGGGAGGTGTACAGGGTGTGGTGTATTTTATCATCACATTGAAATTTATGATAATAAGAAAAGAGGAAAAAAGATTTACTCCAATGAGAAGTTAGAAATAGGTAACGCTACGAAATATGGTAAACAAGCCACAAAAAGAGATAATTATTTTTTATTTCCCTTACTCAAGGGCCCAGGAAGCACTGGCCCTTAAAGTCCCCCACCGTGACCCCTTCCCACCATTCAGTGCCTCAAGCAAAAAGGGGAGAGTCGACACCCCTGGCGACCTTTGACGTAAGTTTTTCTCACCCACGAATCTCTTGTGGCATTATCGGAAATTTTTCCTTCTTCAGGCATGGCAATGCCCCTCATTTCCTCAGCATTCTCGAAACAATCGATCCATAACCTTCATATTTACGTAAACATCTATACTTTGGAAACCCATAGAATTATTAATGCTGTAAATTGTCGACACTCGCGGAGAATGAAATTTTCATGAAGATTTAAGAATGAAAACATTTCCATTAAATTATTCAGTAACTTACGTTCAAAAATATGGGATTTTGAGAACATAATGTTTATTTCATATTCCAGTAATTCATGTAACATTAACATCGTAAAATGTCATCCCCATGAGTCTTATTATGTGCTAAATTAAACACTTCTTTGAAACTAAATAATTTTGGTGAGGAGCTATAAGTGGTTGCCTATGTTGTCAGGATGCCGCCCACGGAGCGGAAGCTTGGCAACAGCATTCTCCATAAGCCCCATACTGTCAACTAAATGTGTAACGTGCTATAGCTGATTTTTTAGTACACTGACTCATTAAATTAGTGGATAACTAAACAGCAAAAGTGCTTGTCACTAAAAAGCTTCAAATTAAAAACCAATTAGGTACCTACCTAAACTTAACAGTTCTTGTACATCCAGTCTACCCAGGAAAAGAAAAGAGATACCTATATATTTTAAAAATATTCATTGCACAGCAACTACAGACAATTTAATATGAATAGTTAGAAACACATTAACACCTTAACATAAATAAAATGGTAAAGTATCCAATAAGAAAAGAATTCCATCACAAGGCAGGTGAAATTTAGGCCATGTCCAAAATGGCAAGTATGCACCTTTGAAGGTCACTTCGATGATGTCAACAATGGTGTTGACAAGGCTCTTGGAAAGCGGACTTTCAAAGGCCCATGTTTTGGATAGATATGGCTTTAATAATATTTCATTTGGATGAAACTTTAAGCAACATCAACAATATGAAAATTAGGAAAGACAATGACAGCTGTCACTAGGCAGGATAAATAGGAATTCAAAATGTTTTCACAAAATATGAGAACAAATGGAAATTAGGCACATACATACTCCACATCATGTAAAAGAGACTCCAGTGGTTGGAGACCAAATATGAGAAACTTGCTGGTGTTACGCATGAAAATCTTTCTCTGCAACCCTTGAAATGACCTTGTACACAAAAAATTCTTTTAAACACCTCCAGACATGAAGTTACACACTTGAAGACATTATAAACAATCGACACATTACAGTCCAACTTGGGAGTGCAACTCCCAAGCGTTAAGTACACTAAGTTATTTAAGTTACATCTTATTTAATCCAATCAGCTGTAAAATTAAATTAAAAAATGACAACCTATTATAATTTTTACAATGAATCATCACATCTTACTGCTTCTGGGTCTCTCTTTATCATGAAGCCTTCCAGGAATGAAAAAAAAACCTGATTCTGTGCTTTCTGTATAAAGTATGAAACAATTTCCAGTGATTTATGGAATCAAATAAAAGATGGATACACCATTACAGTCGAAGTATTGGTAAAACTTGTAATCACTCACAGCCACCAATCACTGAGAATGCTGATAAGATATTTTCTTACCCAAAAAGTAATACCACAAAACTGATGAGCCTCAGTCGACAGGATGCAGAATTCCTAGAGATGATATAAAATATTTGCACTCATATGAAGATTTCGGTGTGTTTACAAAGGCTTTGAATGTGACAGATGACACGCTGTCACTTCTAGACAATATCCTCTCTTCTTCACTTTCTACATGGGAAAGTTGAACACTGTATTTACAAGTCTCTCCAGAGCTAGAACTAAGGTTTTTCATTGTCAATGGGTTCTGAAAGAAATAAGAAAAACTCTAAAAAGTAAAATCTTAAAACAAAGCAAGTTTTATAGTATTATTTTCCTTTTCGAAATGCAACTGCGTAAAATACAACAAATGCCAATTTCACAAAATAACATCCAGCCCATCACATGTGAGAATGGTAAAATGTGATGCACATTCTCAGCTGTAACATCAGAGGGCAAAAACACAAAACAGTAACACAAAAATAACTAACTAAGCTCCATATCCTAAATCTTTGGCATTTGCTTGAGTGAGCTTCTTCAACCTCCTCCAAGTCACACAAACCACCTGAGTTGCATATTAGGTTAAACTTATTATCTATTAGTTCTATTTCATGGTACATACCTACGTACCACTTACTACATCAGTTCTAGTGAATTTGTACTAAAGTACTCTAAAAAAATGCTCCAAGCATTATATTTTGGTATTTCACCCACCACCGAGCTCATCAGGCAAAGACGAAAGGATTATGGGAAACTTTTCTTTGTTTTAGGTAACTAACTCCCTTTGCCATGTATATACTCATTTGATAATATCAATCACAACTGTTCAACAGAATGCAAACAAATGCTTAGCAAATAACTGCTTATACCAAAGAGATTATGTTTGTACACATCAATTTACCCACTTCAATGACTCTTCAAAATTACCTCCCAGTCCTGACTGGACTTGGCATGGGAAAGGTATTCTAAGGAAGGTGGAAGGAGCACTTTCAGGAATTGCTCAATCAAGATTCAGTTGGGAGTAGGGGAGACTGGGGATGAAGAAGCAACCAGCAGGAATGAAGAAGATGCAGAAATTATAGAGGAACCAGCACTTAGAGATGTCTGAAATGCCATTAAATAATTGCGTAACAATAAGGCTCCAGGAAAGGATGGAGTAATGGCTGAATTGCTTAAATATTGTAACAGTTGTGGACACTTACCGCCAGGATGGCCTCGGCATGAAAATGCATTTTGTTTTTCTCGTTGGTATTTTTGCTGTGTCACGTGTGAGTTCACGCTTGGCACAAACTCGAGGTGTGAGAATTGAAGAGATTGAATGGGTTCAGTGCGACGGTGATTCTTGGCAAAAAGTGTGTTTGACCAAGCCTGGGGTTGTGACCCATCCCCCGAAATCCTCTAACCCCGAGTGAAAGCCCCCCCTCTTACGTGATCGCCGCCGTCGCGTATATAAGGTGGGCGAGAAAGAAGAGGAGATTAGATGCTGTAATTTTGCTGGACGACTCATGAGCCGGTTGCACTGCCAAAAGACCGGCAGAAGTTTGAGCTGTTCAAGAGAAGGAGGAGAAGCCCTGGAAGGCAAGTGGAGGCTGAGTCCTCACCTGGACGTGGAGATCGTGGGTGCAGCATCGGAGAGGAAGCAACACGAGTAGCCGAGAGTGAAGAGGAGGCATTGATCCAAACACTCTGCTATATGTTCTCGCGAGTCGGAGAATCCACCACCCCGATCCTAATCCACGGTCCCGACTTTGCCTGGCCGAAGAGAGAATCTTCTCTACGAACTCAATAAGTAACGGTCATGCAGCGATTGATCCTTCAAGTCAACGTCCCTGAGCATTTGAGAGAAATCCCTTTTGTTTGGTTTTCCTCCACCTAGTGGATCAGCTGTTAACCTTCCCTCCCTTCAGAAGAAGCAGCATTTGGGAAGCATAACCAGTGATCCCCTGTCCATTCACCTAAATTTCAAGAACGTAATAATCAGACTGTACAATCATCACTGATGCCTTCAGCGTATAAGTGACATTTACTGGCTGATCGATCCCCTTCCCCCCCTGAGGGGGATCCCCTGTCCATTCACCTAAATTTCAAGAACGTAATAATCAGACTGTACAATCATCACTGATGCCTTCAGCGTATAAGTGACATTTACTGGCTGATCGATCCCCTTCCCCCCCTGAGGGGTTTGTCTTTTTTGCAAATCAACCTAACTGTCAGAGGGGACGATCATGTTATCATTGTAAAGTGTATTTCTTTTGGTATGTTTCACGCTCATTACAGTTTCGTCACCATTCATGCCCATCAGTGTGATTTCCATGTCAATGTTCATCCATTTCATCAGTTGTTTCACGTTCATTTTCATACCATTGTGCTCATTTAGGTTAAGGTCATTTGCTTTGTTGTACTCCTATGAACGAAATAGATTGTGAAACGAAAGCTCTCAATGGTATTTGTTCAACGTTCCTTTCTATGCACAACGCCGCTCTATCCCTACTCAACTCCCAAAACCGAAGCCAGAGATCGCACGGGAAGTAAAAGGTTGGTCGGGGCTCCCCTAAACTTCTTACACCTCGTGCGTAGGTACCTTTTTTATTTTTTGGTGTCACTAAGTGATGTGGAGGTCTCGCGCTTCTACCCGTGTGAAGGATTTACACGTAGGAATTGGGCTTTTCTCCCTTCTCTTGATTTTTGTGTGAGGATGCGTCCTGACCTGGCCGGACGGGCAGGGCCAGCTACAATATGGAGGAGAGTTACTGAATTCCAAACTCCATAAGCTAATTGAGGATGTATGGAAATCAGAGGAGATGCCAGAGGAATGGGCACTAGGGGTCATGTGTCCCATACACAAAAAGAATGATAAATCTGTGTGTGGAAATTATAGGGGAATCACACCGCTGAGTGTAGGGTATAAAGTGTTGGCTAAAGTCCTGGTGAAAAGATTGAGACCAACAGTGGAAAATCTACTAGGAGAATATCAAGAAGGATTCCGTCAGGGAAGATCAACTACAGATCAGCCTTTTACCCTAAGGCAAATTCTAGATAAGTCTTATGAGTATAATGTGGTTTTTTATCAGATGTACATAGATTTTAAGCAAACGTATGACACAGTGGTTCAAGGAAAGCTTATGGAACCCAGGAAAGAATTTGGCATCCCAAACAAAACAAGAAGGTTGGTGAGGATGACCCTTAAAAACACGAGAAGTGTGGTGAAGATTGGAAGGGTCTTTTCAGAAGAATTTGGTATAGAAAGAGGCTTAAGGCAGGGTGATGTCCTTTACACAATGCTTTTCACTTTGGCATTAGAAAAGGTCGTGAAACAGACAGTGACAAATAATCCAGGAAGAACGATTCTTAATAGGATGAATCAATTAATTGCATATGCTGATGACCTGGTGGTACTATCAAGGAATAGTCGAGGACGAGAGGGATACGCACGTTGATACACGGGATACCGTTTTTCACCCAAATTATTCCTCTCAACTTTGAAAAAAACAAATAATGTTTTAAACCGTAAATAACCGCCCAGGATGCCTAGCACTCGTCCCGACCCACCAACGCACGGTCGCAAGGGTAGTCGAGGCAGATAGCCGCCGGGTGCAGTCTCACTAAAATGATATAAATATCAATTAATATAAAATCAACTACTTATTTTGCCTTATACTGGAATAAAAAAATTACCTAAAATACACCTAAAAATGGGCACTTTTTATGTTTTCGCCTAAAAAAAATAGGTAACATTATAAATGTAATAAAATATTATCAATAACCATTATACACAAAATAAACCAAAGAAAAATATAATGTGATTGGTTTTTATGTACAATCATTGGATATTTTGTTATTGAGCTTCAAACTCAAGTACACATTATTTTGTAGCGGACAGCACCTATGCGCCGAGCACCTCATGCCGTGGCCATATTTAGGGGGGGGATACAACCTATCCCTCCCCCCATATATTCGCCACTGTTGCTACATCTGTTTCCATTATAATTCCATCAAAAACCTTTTGGACAGTCATACATTCCTTTCAGATGCAAATACTACATCACCTTCATCCACGAGACAAAGTACAATAATAAGCATTATTGTGCTGGTCTAGCCTGTAATTAAAGGACCTCTCATTATAGAGCATATTCTTGTAGATGACTGATGTCTGAAAGGTTTTACTGTACACTCAACGAGTCACAGCACTTGAACTTGAGGAGGCCTCAAATTAATTCATTATCCACGAGTCTCACAGGGAGTTGTCAAGACAGCCTGCCAAGTCTAGATGACTTGCAAACAGAATATGACCTCCTAGGAGTAGAGGCTAGTTCAGTATAAATTCTGAGAGACATTTCACAAGGCTCTGCTTGCTGTATTTATGCGAGGGCATTGAATGCAAAATTTGGGAAAAGAAAAGTATACATGGCATATGTGAGTGGAGTATAAATAATAGTGGACATACAAATATTAGCAGTGATTCAAGCACATACATACACCTACAAGTTGTTTATGTAGACCTTACGGAAGTCCAAGGAAGGAAGAACCCATTATAGTAAAGGGGCATTAGAATGAGGTAACTACTATAGGGGAAAGGAGAGATGTACTAGTAGAATATGGGCTGGAGACAAGAAATTACTGAATTGTGATACGTCAGACGAGTTTTGCGAGGAAGTGGAATTCAAGTACTGTAATCATAGAATATCATTAACTCTAAGATATCAATACATGTTTGACTGTAAGTGCATAATTTTGGAATGATCATCCAGAAAGAGCTAACTTTCATCTTTACGCTTTACGAACCAGATTCTTCAGTCAAAAAAAATGTTTTGTTTCCCGATACTCTTTTTGCCAAGATTGCACCACTGTCATGTCCCATCTATACCCACATCTAGACGTTAAAAGATTGCGAATAAATGAATGTAACGAGTAGTTGAAAAATGGATCGTGTGAAGTAACATCAGAGGAGTGCTGATCAACAAAGTAAACGAAGGCAAGCAAAAAATGGTAATTAAGGTTCTGTTTACTCACCTTGGAATAAAAATACTTCGGACGAGTGTAAACAGTTAGGACACTGTTTCCCTTGACACACTTTTCAAGCGTTGACACTACAGACTTTAAATAACTATCCATTCTTTTGTTAGTAATATTACTACTGCAAACATCTTGCCAATAAAATGAACAGGCACTGTCTAAAACTACTAAAGCAACTGACCGGTTATCTGAGAGAAGTTTTTCCAACGAAAAAAATGATGCCAGGAGTTGAGAGCTATCATAGCAATTTAGTGTCAATAATTTTCTAAGCGAGTTTTCCATGATCTTCTCAAGTACTTGCGACAATGCAACATCACTCGTACTCATATTCTGAGGGAACAAACAACTTCTTAACCGCTGTTCCAAAATTTGAACTAACTTTGCAATTTGAAAATGGTGATCAGTATTGATAAATACTGCATAGGCATCCAGTCCACCGACTTGAATGTCAACACCTTCAATTACTGTTGCTTTAACTGGCAGTATACATTGCGCAATTATTTGGGTAACGAAAAGTGTTTTACCCGCTGAACCATCACCACTGACTTCCAATATATCTCCATTATCGGGTGAGCACGACACGTCCCGAAAAAATAAACCTTGATCAATTCCTTTCACCTTCGGACGAGTAACTGAACGCGCCAAAAGCTGGATACCAGTTTCAGCTTTGCAATCATAGCTCATTTCAACGCTACATTAACTACTCTTCAGCTGAATCTAAAAATATATTCACTGTTTACAAATTAGCTCACGGCACTTTTCAGAGATTATTTATAACAGCATGATGAAATCGTGTTTAGCTAAAGCTATGCCATGGAACTATGCTAAAGATTTCAAAAAGGGCACAAACAAAAGAATAACGCCGCGAGCCCGCGGGTGTAGTCCAGTACACGCTCCCAACGCTCCAGAGCGTTTGGAGCGAGTTCTTGAGTGATCCACTTGAAGCTCCAAGCGCTCCCGCAGCCTTTAACATCGTCACGGATGACGTCACTACATTTGCATCTCTTCGCTCCAAACCAACGCCACCTACATACAGGCCTGCGCGCTACGTCACCAGCCGTTGATGACGTACTAAGAGAGAGGCCATCCAGACCAACGCCACCTACAGATGCGAGACGGTGGTCATGGCAGCGCTTGTTTATTTTTGTCGTTTATGGTGAATAATCGCTTGTTAAGCGGGAACGAAATCACAGCGGAAGAGGAATTGTTTACTCGTTTCTTTATCGGTCGTCTGAAGACCATAAAATGGTTTATAAGTGTTGTGTCCCTAAGTGCCGAGGGAATTACGACGGTGGACCAAAGGTGCATATATTTTGTTTTCCACGAGATGAAGAACTGAAGAAGAAGTGGATCCGAGCAATCCCTAGGAAGAATTTCGTGCCCTCCATGTTTTCTCGGGTAAGTGATTTTTTATAATATATTTAATATGTCTCATTTAATTTTCGGCTAAAGTGTAACTCAACTAACGAAGAAAGAAAGGTATAAGTTAGTCTTGCCGAGTTATCTTCTTCCTTGCTTTGTATAATTCTGTGAAAATACATGTGGTGAAGAGATTTTATGACGGGCGTTAAGCTAGTTTAACTGTATATGAACAGCACTATAGAGTCATTTACTTTCGTATATTTCAAAGTGAATAAGGATCCTTTTAGCAAGGAAAGCTTCGAAAAATTCCGAGAAAGGTTTTCCCTCGAAACCCCGCACAAAAGGTCCTTCTCGCTTTGTTCTCAACATCTGGAAAACATTAGAGCGCCTTTCTTCCCACCCTTACCGAGCCTCCCTCTCTGTCCCTCCGGAGAAGAGAGCGGAGAGAAACTATTTTAAACGTCGTAATTGAACGTATTCATTGGCTTAACCATTTTATTTGTAAAATTTCCAGACTGTGCGAATGTATTTCTGCGACGTAATTGGGATGTTGCAGAAATGTTGCAGAGCGACTTGCAACATACTGCAACCTCTGCAACCTGTATGCAACGTTTCAGCAACGTATTGTGTTTACTAGGTTCCTTCCACTACTTAACTGATCAGTACGTGTATTTTACAGGTTTGCCATGTTCATTTTAAACCCGGGGAAGTAATTACAGAAGACTCCTGTTTTGACACAAGAACAGGGATCTGCGTGACTGCTCCGTTGTTGAAGCCAAGACTCAGAGCAGAATCAGTGCCATCCGTATTTCCATCATGTCCATGGTATTTTTCAACTCCAGGAATAAGGCGTGAACCTCCAGATGAGAAGCGAGAGAGGTTGAAGAAGAAAGCACTTGAGAAGTCCATCAGGGAAAGTGCTCAGAAAGCATTGGAGTATGACTTGTGCCACAAATTTGGCAATCTCAATGAATTAAAGGAAAAACAAATAGAATTGTCCCAATTTTGGAATGTAATTAATAAGTCAGATAGCATTCTGTTTGTTCATGTTGATTTTTTAGAGGGAGTGCCTTTTTTAATCCACTCTGTTTCAATTGATGAATCCCTAATGCTGAGAGTGTTTTACAAGGGTGTTACAATTAAAACTCTGGGGTCCAATTTCAGATTTCCGTTGAATGTAGATTCTATAAATGAGGTTGGAAATGTTTTGAAGGTTATTGAGGACAAGTCTGGTTCATACGAAAAACAGCTTGATTCAGCTCATCATTTGCATGTTTTAAAAGATGCTGTGACTTCTTTGAAAAAGCTTGACCGTGATGATAAGAGTCCCCTGCAATTTCTTGGTTGCCAAATTGATCTAATGGCAAATAAGCAAAGGGTTAGGTACAGCTCAGAGGATATTGTTTTTTTCTCTCTGCTTCATTTTATTTCTCCATGTGCCTATAATTTTTTGAGAGATTCAGGAAATATTATTATGCCTCATCCCAGCACAATTAAAAGAATTTGCTCAAAATTAAATGTCTCTCCAGAATCAGAAAAAATTGAATCTAATTTTTTGTCCTATATTAAATGTAAAGTTCAACAGCTGAAACAACCTGACTTGATCGTAACTTTGATGCTTGACGAAATATACGTCAAACCGTATATGGATTACAAAGGGGGCAGTATTGTTGGAACATCTTTTGACTCCAACAATTTAGCTTCTAGTGCCCAGGTTTTTATGATACACAGCCTTTTATCGCCCTATAAAGATGTTGTGCACATCATGCCAGTTAATAAATCAACGGCGAAAATATTACACATTGTCCTAAAAAAAGTAATAGTTGAATTGGAAAAAACTGGCCTAAAAATAATTGCTGTTATATCTGACAATAATGCAATAAACAGGAAAGCTATGGCACTTTTTGGCCCCAAGCCACTACCTAACAGCATTGTTTATCCACACCCTAGTGATCCATCTCGCCCCCTTTTTCATGTTTTGGACACAGTTCATATTCTTAAATGTGTGAGGAACAATTGGTTGAATCAGAAAAATGATGGACAGAGCTTCTTATTCCCTGATTTTATCTCCTTGGAATTCACCAAAGTAGCACCTTTCTCAGTTCTGAGAAAAATTTATAATATTGAGAGAGAAAAAATTTTGAAATATGGTTATGGTTTATCCCTGAAGGCACTTTGGCCATCGAATTTAGAGAGGCAAAATGTTAAATTAGTCGTACAAATATTTAATGACCACATGGTGGAGGCAGTTAGAAAGTTGGGAATGGAACACGAAGTTACCAACTATCAGGGCACATCTGACTTCATTCATGTTATTAATACTTGGTGGAAAGTAGTGAATGTGAAGACTCCTGGCAAGGGTACCAGATTTAATGATCCAATGATGGAACCCCTCACTAATTCGCCATCAGACACCAGGCGTGATTTTTTGAATAAGTTTCTTTCTTGGTTGGAAGCTTGGGAAAAAAATAAACCAGCCACCGGAATTCTTAGCAAAGAGACTCTCACTGCTATGAAAATTTCAACTTATTCCCTACTTGAAATAAGCAGTTATTGCGAAAATGAGCTAGGGTTTAAATACATTTTGCCAGGAAAATTCCAGACGGACGTCCTTGAGGATCGATTTGGTAGATACCGTCAACTTTCTGGGTCACAATACCATGTCTCTATCCGACAGGTTTTCGAGGCAGAAAACAAGTTGCGGCTCAGTAGCGTAATGAGAATCTGCTTAAAAATCAATAATGAAAGCGCGATAGAAATCAATGGAATTGATATTCATACTCCGTGGGATGAATTAAAGTTTGATTACATCACCCCACTTAAATTCAGCCAAGAAATTTCAGTAACAGATGAAGATATTAAAAATTCAGAAAAAGATTTGCCTATAATATCTTACGTAGGGGGATACTGTGCATATTCTGTTTTAAAGAAATTGCAGTGTCAATTTTGCAGAGACTTTTTGGTTGCTGACAAAGAACTCGATTCATCAGCTTCTGAATTGATTTGTCAGTTAGATAGAGGGGGCTTATTGTATCCCCAGTTAGCCGTTATCAACGCTGTGGTGCATAACTTTGTAATTATAAAAAAACTTGTAACTCCTAAATTTGAGAGAGACTTCATGCAAGTTGGAAATCATAAGCAAGTTGCCTCAAATTTAACAATGAGCAGCATACTCTCTGGGGAAGGAATTAACTGGGACTATTGCAGCAATAATCACGATGCAGAGAATGTAATGCAAATGATTGTTTGGTCCTGTACTAATATACTGTTGAACAACTATTGTAAAAATAAAGTAAATATAAACATGGCTACGGCTAGTCAGAAAAAAAGGAAACTATCTACGCTGTTGAATTTATAGTTCTTTTTGCAAAAAATGAATGATATTCATGAATGACTTGTTTTGGATTTTGTAAACCGAATGTCAAGGTACTTTTCGTCTGAGAAATCTCTCAAAATGTTGTACTTCTCCTTTGTAAGATGTAAGTTGGAGTATGCTTCTGTAGTATGAAATCCTTACTGTAAGAAACATCTTCAAATATTGGAGAGGGTACAAAAAAGGTTTTTACGTTATTTTTTGTACCCAATATAATGTTTATCCAAAGTATGAAAATTATGTTAGTTACGAAACTTTGGTAAAAGTGTTTGATTTTCAATATTTGCAAAAAAGAAGAACCATGTGTGATCTATCTTACTTATATAATTTACTTAATACTGGAGAAAATAGTGACTTAATTAGAAAAATTAATTTTGTAGTGCCTAGTATCAATGTGAGGTTATCAAGGAAATTTAAGTTGAGCATGGTCAAGTCAAATTACTATGAAAACTCACCACTGAATAGAATGCGCCGATCTTTTAACATGTGCTGTGATATGATTGATTTATGTCAAAAAAGAAGTCTCTTTTGCAAATTGTTAAATAATATAATTACTTGGCATGTTTTTTTTCTGTAAAATTCAATTGGATGCAATATGTTTTGTATTTTCTTCTTTTTTGTTTTGTTTGCCTTGTAATTATTTTGTTGGGCAAACGTTAAAATCTATAAATAAATAAAGGGGAACGTTAAGAGTATAAAGAAGTGATTGTAAATACACATTAAAGTACGTAATCACAGACGTTTCCTGCTCACAATCAGTCGCCGCGCTATCTGGTCATCGGGGTACTACGTCTGTGGATAGCCTCTCTCTGTGACGTCACAAACCCAGCGCGCAGGCCTGTATGTAGGTGGCGTTGTCCAAACGCTCCAGCGAAAAAGGTGGGTGAGTTGGAGCGAGCCATTTTCAGCGTTCACTTGTTCCTACTCGAGGAGGAGATTGAGCGGCAAGCACGAGGTATATTTTTACATTTGTTGTTGTAATGATTTATATTAATTATTTAAGCTTGAATTTGCGTGAAATGGAGATAGAATATGACTCGAAGTTAAGGGTGGTGGGTTCACTTTTCGGTCGTAAGCGGTCCGTTTGTGTCATTGTGTTGTGGCCTTGCACCGGTTTGGTTTTGTAAATTGTCTTGTTTAACAATCCAGTGTAGCTTTCCAAATAATTAATGGTTATCTAGTGAACAGCTTCGGTGCAAGTTTAGATGAGAAGCGAATGAATATGTATCAGCATCTTCATAATACCCAGCAAGCCGCCATAAAGGTGTGCAAGGATGCAATATAATGATTATAGTAGGGTTAGGTTTAGGTCCTTCTCCCAACATGCAACTTAATTATGCTTGTCTTGTCTGTGGTGATACAAATGTTTTGTATGTGGTTTTGTTTTGTCAATAAATGCCTTGATTTGAGAGCAATGTATTCTTTAATCTTTCCAACCTTTCTCTATGAAGATCGTATGTTCAATGATGTGGGATATATATGGTACTCCCTCTAATCTTCAAGTTGACATTTGGTTTTATTTTAGTCATTTGCATAAGGGCAGGCTGGCACGGATTGCAATTATGCTTGCTGTTAATACGATTGGTTCAAATCTAGTGCTGCATTTGAGAAGTATCATACATATTCATGTTGCGTGTGCAATTGATCAGTCGTAGCAAGGAAACAACAGTTGGAGCAGTTAAGTGTCGTGGATTAAGATGATTCCAGTGTCATTGAAATTTCTTTTATAAGATATTTAAGTAGTGTTATTGACAAGGATTTTTATCTATTCTTATGCGTATATAGTTAAAGGAGATGGTATCATGTCAGCACTGAATTGGGTAGGTGTTGGAATTTTAACTCTTACGCAAACTAACATCATATGAAGCATGGGCATCAAGCCATTATTAATTAAATAATAATTAGTAAGTTAATTATATCTGCAATGGTCGCATCAGGGAAGCATCCTTGCAGTGACAAATTTAGGAAGCAGCACACAGTTGGCACAAAATAGAATGGATAATGGTCAGGTATAACTGCAGACTGAACTAAGCTTTTGTCATAAATAGATACAACGTCATCCAATAAGGATTCTGACTTGTTTGCAACACAACTGGGATCATTAATGAACGCGCAAAGATTAATTGGGCAGAGTAAATTAGAAAAGGACTTATCATTAACATAAATAGCAGGTCAACATAAATGTAAACAAAAACAAACGACCAACGAAATGCTACGATCGCTCCAGCCGTGATCCAGTAGGCGGAGCACCGGTAGCGCTGGGAGCGATAGGAGCGCAAGTGGATCACGAATTTGTAGCGTTTGGAGCAGGAGCACTCCGGAGCGTGTACTGGACTACACCCGACATCCGAAACGAAAACTACCAACTGATACCAACCACAGCCGCGAGGGGAGGTTCGTGTGCTTTAAAGCGCTTGATTGGAGAGCTTTAGTGTGCTTTCGCAAACAGAGTCCTCTGGATTGCCGATAATACACTACACAGTACACAACCCTATGAGGGAGTAGTGTTGAGAACGGCCATCCAGAGGACTCTGTTCGCTCAGAGCTTCATTCCGGCTTGGGCCGCTAGTCTCGCGCGGTACAATTCAAATTAACATATTCCGCTGCTTCAAATACGTATCGTTATGTTCAATACTGTTTAAAATCTTACAGAGGGATACATGAGTTTCAGTATTCGGACAGAATATTTAACAACAATATCTATTTATGACGTTTCAATTTCTTTATGCGCAATTTTACAATAACATTATGAGATGCTGACATATTACACTATGCCTATACCTAATTTTACTATGGAGAAGTTTGTACTAGTGATTTCCAATGCATTAAAAACAAGACTGATATGTTTTCACTTTAAATTAAACTAAAAATCACAGTTGGGCACCTCGAATTAAAAAAAGCTAATGTTTGAATATGTAAGGGCAAGAAAGTCATACCATATATTGTTTGGCAACAATTCAGCACTTACTGCTCCGAGGAGGGGGTGACAACTTTATTCGCCCATCCAAAAACGTTACGTCCGCTGTGGCAATTGTTAAAGTTGGAGATTACAAAAAAGCCTCATTTTTCTCATGCATCAAAATAACCCCCTCTCCAACCTCTCTTAGAAATTCATTTCATGCCAAAGATCAACAGGTCAGAGATCAGGAACGTGATACTTCAGCAAAATGTGCCCCCACACTTAGACTGTAAACAACCTTTCTCAGTCCAAGTGAATACCAAGAGATAAGGTGATAAAAAATAGAAGCAGAAGACCATATGCCTCATTGGTTTAGTGTTGATAAAAAAAACTTGGATCCACGCAATATTTTTTTCCTGCTGGTTCCATAGTTTCATGCGATCATCTTCCTGTCATCAGAGAGCTACGAAGCATTCGTTGTGCCATAAGTGAAGTGAAAAGAATAGTTTTTGATGGTGTGAAGGGTGAGGGTGATGATTATTCTCAAGAAGCAGATAGATAGATTGTATGGGTGGAGCCCTCCTGGCACTCAGACCTCTTTGGGTCCATTGTGCCATCCCACATTTAATCTGCCTGCCAGGTGCAGACAGGGGACAAGAGCACCACGGTAGAGGTATGGAGGAGGGTCACCCCTCCAACCCCCATCCGGGCACAACGTTGCTTAACTTCAGTGATCTGACGGGAACCAGTGTTTCAATATTGCTAAGCCCTTGCCCTTCTCAAGAGGTAACTACCACAGAGGTATCCATCGATTATCCATCTTGAGGATCTCTGGAAAATCCAGAAAATGCTAGTATTTCTAAACCATTTATTGCTGGTCAACAAGGAGTTAATTCTGATGAAGCTAGTTAAGGACATCAGTAATGAGTCAATACCAGCTCTGTCTGTTTATTTTCAGTATTTTGCAGAAGTTTTCGAACTATTGGTGGATCAAAAAATCTTTATTATGAACATAGTTGCAGTGAAAAATTGTAAATTTTTTTTAATAGCTCAATGTTAAGTTTGCGAAGTATTATCACCCTAGAAAGCACCTGGCAACTGATGAAGCCATTGTACTTTTCAAGGGAAGGGTGATATTCGAGCAGTACATCCCAAAAAACACAAACGTTTCATAAGTTACACATAATCTATAAGCTTTTCTTCAAATTATCAGAATATCTAACCTAAAAAAATAAGACAGTTTGTGTAGAAGCTTTTTCTTCAAGGTTATCAGGAGTTACAACATTTGGTACATCTGCAGGGAAGTAATATACAGTAAAACCTCCATATAGCGATTTCCTGAGGACAGGAAAAATGAGTTCGTTGTACGGAGTTTTGTAGTCATGGAGGTTAATATTAAATGTTTACTTTCAAATTCGGTCACCAATAACAGAATTTCTTCCCTTCCCTCTCAATACATTTCTTAAGTTGTATTTTGATCTTGTTAACCATCACCTTCCCCATCTCTGGCTCAGAGAGTCACGGTCTTGGGAGGCATCTTCAAGAATGAATCAGGCTGCACTTTGCTAAGTGTGGGATTTTAATGAATCACCGAACAATACTGTGCCTTCACCGAAAACCACTGGCAAAACCGCATGACTAAATGGAGGGGATATAGTAGGCTCCAATAGTCCCCCTCCACGGGTCACCACACGCTGAAGGCAGACAAAAACTTGATACAAATAAAAATCGCTATGAATTAAACCTGTGCTTAAATGTGTTTATGAATACATAATTTGTAATTCCGAACTCACGACAAAGCCAGTGGTGTTTCGGATATCTCTCTACGTGCCACGAGAACAGAGATAAATTTGTTCCGCAAAAATGAAGACAACTCTGAAATTTGACAAAAATACTAACGAAGGTTTGAGTAATATCTTGTTTAAGTTTGATATGCATCACATTAAGTCTGGTTCACTGGGGCGTCCAGTGGCCAAGTCCAACCGCCATGTCTGGATATCGCGGCTGGACGACGCGGCTGGATGGTTTCATTCAGGTGTCTATGTCCCGTTTCTGCGGCTGGGCGATGTGGGAAAATATATATATTCTGAAAACGTGGAGAGAGGAGAGTGGAAAAATCACTGAAAATTGGGACTGCCCAACTAGGCATCCGCGTCAAGTGCTCTCGAAGCTGTCAAGACGCAGACATCAGGTGTCAGCAGTCAAATGCGACGGCCGAGACGTCTCAGGAAAACCGGGCCCATTTGATATACATATCGTATGATGAGTACGGCAGTACTTCCAACTGCCGGACGCGCCCGTGGGACATCCCAGCAAAACCACACTTTAAGGTAGGTGTTGAGCAAGAACTAATTACGATTGAGATGCTAAATTAGGCAACGAATATAACAAGTGTGCCTTATAGTGAGTACTTCTTTGAATTTTGTCAGTACTCGTAATAACGGACTTCTACCGTACATATCCCTCAGGGTACATGTGCCACAGGATGGAAAATACAAACCTACAGTCAATGGCGGATATAGGGGACAACTTTCCATGGGTCTAGGGCCACCATTTTTCCTGTTGTACCACGAATTACGGGGTCACCCCCTCTTAATCCATCCCTGCCCACAGTATCATGAGTTATCCCGTAGCCTACTTTTCCCACCTTGCTATTAACCATGTGTGAGCAACTTTTTCGTTGCTTGGTTAGGGTAAATACGTGCGTTGATTCACGCTAATAAAAAAGCAGAAGCATAGGTGTAAGTTTTTAGCTAACTTCAAATGCTGATGTTACTCTTGGTCCACCTATAGTGCAAAGGCAGCATCTCATTTGTCACAATCTCTGAATGAACTCTATCTAAATTATGAATATTGCCGATTCAAAAAAGAACAACTCTTTAAATAATAAAAATCTCACATATTTAATTAACTCATAACCATTTAACAATCACACAAAATAATGTAAAAGGCATATAAGACTCACAACAACATAGTTTCAATTTTATTTATACATATAATAATTATTTGATTATTTATAAATATTCGAGAATTGAGCACCATATAAAGCTAACCTACAATTTTTCAGTAGGAAAAAAATTATATTCTTAAATAATGTGGATATTTACATTAATGTCCATCAAAGATGTGATTCCTAAAAACATTTTTTTAAAGACCTTGATTTTTCCAAGAAATATAGTTCCTGAAAATATTTTACCACTAGTCTGCTGCCAGTAAGATCTTGACAACCTCATCAGGAGAAAGAATTTGTGTTCCACCAACTATCACTGTCTTTGGAGCGGCTGCCAACGCAGCCTTGTCTTTCACAGACCATAATGTCTCCCTTACCAACCTCACTTCCTCACCAGTAATACCACCAATAACAAAAACTATCACTAACTTAGCTTCCCCAGGGGGTGTTGGCCGAGCAGCACTCATTAAATGCCTGAAAAACAAAATAAAATTATTTACTATAATGAAAACTACACATAATATAACCTCCATTAAAAAACAAAGTAACTACCAAGTTTAATGTTTGAGGCATAACTTTGTGGAACCATAAGATTGGAAATAAAACGTTGTGTTGCAAATTCCACACACACACTTTATTAATATCGACCATGGTTTCGTCCTTGTTGGTACAGTACAAGGTTGATACCTTGATAATGACATTTACATGTCGAAACCATGGTCGATATTAATAATGTGTGTGTGTGCGTGTGGAATGTACAACGCAACGTTTTATTTCCTAACTACCAAGTGCCCAGTTGAAAAGTAAAAAAGAAGCTAATGCATGAATACAAAATTTTACAAATCCATGGCAATATTTTTTCCTAACATGATTTCCAAAAATAAGGCACCAAATTTCTGTCTTACTATATGCACAATTATTTGGAATGTATCATGAAAGATATTTTAAAATAAAACTACTCTAAACAAGATATACCAAAGTTTTAGGTGATTAATAAGAGGAAGTTCAACGAAGAATGAACCCAGGAAGAAGTTGGAGGAAAGGATGAATGAAGCAAAAAGGAAAATGATTTTTTACCAGAGATGACTTGAAAGTATAAGCACTGGCTCACAAATATGTATATATATATACAGTGTGTCCTCGTTTAACGTTGTCCCGTTTAACGTTGTTTCGCGATAACGTTGTCCAACAATTAAAACCCTTAATCGTTCAACGTCGTCAGTGCTTCGCGATAACGTTGTTCAAATTTTCCGCAACAAAAAAAAATGAATAACGAATAGGAATTTGGCGCATCTGATGCGTAATTTCCATTCGGCGGAAAAGTTTGACGTTAACTCCTCATAGCGTGTGTCAAACGTTCACCTGAGCGAATAATTATTGCGTTATTTTGTTTCATAACTGTATGTATGCTTATTATTTAGTAAGCTGTTATTGGGGGGCAATGCATCGGGTGCTTTAAAACTCAAACCAACGTTAGTGTACCATCTGGAATCGCATGTTATTAATAATACCATGTCCGAATGGTAGATCCAGGGGTAGACATCTACGGGAAAAAATACCTGAAAATCCCATGCCGCCATAAGGTAGAACTGGACGAAGAAAAAGTTGATTTACTGCTGTTTGAGGTGAATCGAAAACGTGTTTTTCGTGTTGAATTAGTGTGTAAGAGGAAGTTTTCTAAACCCTCCATGATGCAGTAAATCGTCGAGGGTGATACCGTTCCTGGTAAAGAAGAGTTAGGGTCCAGTCTGGGAGAAATTTTTTTGTGAGAAACATAGAAAAGTGAAGGGTATCAAAGAAATGTGAAAGGAAAGTGAAAGGATTGCGCATTTAATAAATGTAAGAAAGAAAGTCGTGAGATTCTTAGTTTTTGAGAAAATAAATGTTGAAAATGACAAAATTCGCGTATTTTTGGTGATATTTTGACGCCATATTGCGAGATTTTATGAAGTTCCGGTAGAGGGATATGGACTTATTTCACGTCTGAAAGATGGTATTCACAACAACGTTGCGGGTCTGTGGAGTGGAACAGGGGTGTTAGGGTGGGACGGTACGCGGCCTCGAAAAGGCCATTTCCGAACGGAAAGATAGGTTATTTGGCGGATAGTTCCGTTTTATTTTCACGAATACCCTCTTGAACCAACGGGGCGGCCCTGCGGGCCGCCCCGTTGGTGATTACACAACCCACCCCAATGGTGATTGCTTTGCGTAAAATTATGGCGAGAGGCGAGTTGGTGATGAATGTTCCGTATGGAGGGAGTGGAATGAGGTACCTTCAAAGATTATAGGGTAGCTCCGAGAGGATACCCGTCCCTCTTGAGTGTGATAAAGCCATCGAAAAGCGGGAATAGTTTTAAGTTGAAGGCGGGAAAAATCATGGGTGGTGGATATAGAAAATGAAGAAACTGCTCGACCGCTGCGCCGTCTGGTGGAACTAGGAGGAAAACGTCAGTATTTCCAACATGGCGTCGAGAAATTGATTTACATCACAGGTTTAAGTGAATAGTTTACGAAAGAAAAAGGATTTATGAAGCAAATGAAAGGTTAGTATAAATGCGCATATGTAGCGTAGCAATATAAGTGAAATAGGTGGTATTAGGTGATCGGGAAGCAGGTGAAAATAATTTTCTCCCAGACTGGACGCTAACTCACCTTTACCCCGTTCCTAATACATTGTTACGAAATAAAAAAAATTAAGTACACAGCACCAAGTTTCCCTAGTTCACTCTCTATTTTAATTGATATCCTACGTCTTCGCGATCGCAGCGAGCGAAATTTTTGCCCTTCACTGCATTCGCATGCGCACGCTCCCGCAGTGAAGGACAAAAATTTCTATTTACTCAGAGGGAAGCCGGTGCTAACAGCACTAAATATCAGAAATATAGGAGGGAAACCTGGTGCTTATTGTTTTAAAAATGCCTTTTCACTTTGTTTTATCTAAGATATGAAGATCTCTGACTAGTGAAATCATCTGTTCGACTGCCCGCTTAATTAAAATACGCCGTGGTATTTGTATCATAGCGTCCAGTCTGGGAGAAAATTTATTTCACCTGCTTTCCGATCACCTTATACCACCTATTTCACTTTTATTGCTACGATACATATGGGCATTTACATGTACTAACCTTTCGCTTGCTTCATAAATCCTTTTTCTTTCGTAAACTGTTCACTTAAACCTGTGATGTGAATCTACTTCTGGACGCCATATTGGAAATACTGACCTTTTCCTCCTAGTTCCCCCAGATGGCGCAGCGGTCGAGCAGTGTCTTCATTTTCTATACCCACAGCCCATGACTTTTCCCGCCTTCAACTTAAAACTATTCCCGCTTTTCGACGGCTTTATCACTCTCAGGAGGGACGGGTAACCTCTCGGAGCTACCCTATAATCTTTGGAGGTACTTCATTCCACTGCCTCCATACGGAACTTTCATCACCAACTCGCCGTAATTTTACGCAAACCAATCACCATTGGGGTGGGTTGTGGAATTCACGAATGGAATGGAATGTGGGTTGTGGTTTCACGAATACCAACCTCACGAATACCCTTTTAAACCAACGGGGGCGACCCGTTGGTTTGAAAGGGTATTCGTGAAAATAAAACATAACTATCCGCCAAATAACCTATTTATCCGTTCAGAAATGGCCTTCTCGACGCGACTCCACAGACCCGCAACCCGCAACGTTGTTGGGGGGGGGGGGAAGGGGGTTGGGGATGGCCATATTTCAGACGTGAAATTAGTCCGTATTCCTCTACCGGGACTTCCAAAAATCTCGCAATATGGCGTCAAAATATCACAAAAAATACGCGAATTTGGTCATTTTCAAACTTTAATCTAAAAATCTCACGCCTTTTTTTCTTACATTTAATAAATGCGCATTCCTTTCACTTTCCTTTCCCATTCATCGAATACCCCTTACTTTTCTACTATTCTCACACAAGAATTTCTCCCAGACTGGACCCTATGATACCTTTACCATTGGTGAGTTTGGAACCGATTTTATTTTTTTTACATTGTTTCTTATGGAAAATAATGCTTCGTTTAACGTTGTTTCGCTTAACGTCTACTTTTTCAGGAACGAATGAACAACGTTAAACGAGGACACACTGTATATATATATGTCTTTTTCCACACAGATAATGAAACAACAATATCTGCTCTTAATGTGGTTACATAGGGAAATCATTAAAAGAATTAAAGCTCACCCTAAGCTTGAGCGCAGAAGACCAGTAATCCCTGCAGAATGTCCAACTCCTGTAGTCATGCAAACCAGATCAGGAACAGGAGTGAGAGATGGATTTAGTACATCTGCCATTAGCTGGGCCAGAAGAGGGCGTATAGTCACTGTCCGCTGAGAATACTCTTGGCTGTACAAGGTCCTATGAGGAGGTTCAGGCAATACAAAAGCATCATGTCATGTTACCATCCAGAAGATCTCTTGCATTCTTGAGCATTGGCTTAGCATTAGAATGGATTAATGGAGAAAAATGCAGCAAAATATATGAGGGTCGTTTTTAAAGTAAGAACCGTTTGCGCACCATACTCAGGCAGGTCACTGAACGGAGCCGTCTCAAGGTTGAGAGCTCTCCCTAGGGTCCCAGCCACATCCCCATTGTGTGTCGAGAATTTGAGTGAGTTGGTTGATTTTTCACAGAGCTTACTAAAGAACCCTGTCCATCAATAATCCCACCGACTGTGAAGTGCGCTCAGTGATTAGATTTTTGAACGTGAAAAAAATTCGCCCAGCCAAAATCCATCGGCATCTTGTGAAAGTGTATGGGGAAGGTGTATTGAATGAGGGAAATGTGTGAAAGTGGTGTCACTTGTTTAATGGTGGAAGGACAAATGTGCATGATGGCACGCGCGCTTTGGTCACCCATCTGTCATGAATGAGGACTTGAAAAACAGGGTCGATTGCACGTTTGTGATCAAAAGGCGCTTCACTATTGATGAGCTGATCATGAGGCATTTCCAGATGTTTCACCATCTGCCCTCTACAAGATTGTTACTGTTCACTTCCAATACGGAAATATTGCGCTCTATCCAAAATCGCCGACATGGCCTACTCCCTAGGGGAGTGCGTGTGCTTCATGACAAAGCGCGGCTGCATGTTGCACGGAAAACGCAAGATTTGTTGGAAACATTTTATTGGGAAGCCCTCAATCATTCTCCCTACAGCCCTGACCTGGCACCTTTTGACTTCCACCTTTTCACAAATCTGAAGGAGTTTTTGGGTGGCAAGCGGATGGGAACTGACGAAGAAGTGAAAGAAACTGTTGTGGGCTGGTTGGATGGACTGGCAGCCGACTTCTATGATGAGGGGATCGTAAAGCTCGTGCCATGTCTTAATAAATGCCTGAATCTCTTTGGGGACTATGTAGAAAAATAGAGGAATGTTGTAAGTAGTAATAGTAAAAATATTACGGCGGACCCTCGTTAGGAAGTCCCTTGATAGCTCGTTATCCTCATTTAGACGTTCATTTCCTCAGGTCCGGGTCACAGCTCATGTAAAAAACTATGGTTAGAACGTTTTGGTTACCTCTTTAACACGTTTAGAGGAGCACCAAACCAAATTTGTACTAGGAAAATAATCGCCTCATTGGTTAATCAGACAATGGATAAATATCAAGACATCTCACATTAAAAACGACCGGTATCGCTGACAATAATATTTTGATAGACATATTATGGTTTAAAAAAATGTTTATGAAGTAGGAAAAAAGCAATCTCAAACATTAGAATCACCCATTCAATGCTAGAAAAGGTCTCCACAAGCAGTGGATTTTATAGCCATTTATTGGTTGTTTTTTTCGTTGTCACCTATGAAATAGAAACTGCACGAGCAACAGTGAATGAGATCTTCATCTATGTACTTTGTGATCAAGGTGATATTAGAAGTGAGAATCTAGTGCTTGAAGAACTAGTGCTTTGATTCAGCCATGGAAAAGCATGTGGGGAAAAGACAAATATCGACGATTGAAAAGCTCAACCTTCTTCGAGAGTTAGACGAAAATCCACATATGAAACGCGTCGAAATAGCAGCAAAAATGAAAGTTCCACTATCTACATTAAACTCCATTATTAAAAATAGGGAAAAAATTGAGAATTCAGCTCAGGAAGGTACGAGTCATAACAGAAAAAGAGTTTGAGGAGGAAAATTTGGTGAGTTGGAGGATGTCCTGCTGAAGTAGTTCAAACGAGCATGCGCATCCTATGTGCCATTAGATGGTGTATTAGTACGCAAAAAGGCCTCATATTAAGCTGATAAAATGGGCATAAGTGACTTTAAGGCTTTGAATGGTTGGGTTGAGGGATTTAAAAAACGCCATGGGTTAGTTTACAGGTGCATTTGAGTTGAGGCAGCCAGTGTAGACAGTAACGTTTGGGAAACATGGAAAGATGTCACTCTCCCAAGCATCATCAAACACTACAGCCCGAATGATGTCTTTAATGGCGATGAGACAGGCTCATTTTTTAATTTGCTTCCTGATAAATACTGGCATTTAGAGGAGATAAGTGTCACGGAGGTAAAATGAGTAAGGAGAGGCTGACTGTCCTATGTTGCAATGAAAGTGGCACGGAAAAAATTGATTCCGTTGGTGATCGGGAAATATAAACACCCCAGATGCTTCAAACATGTTCAAACATTACTTTGCACGCATGACTGCAACTCTAATGCCTGGATGACCACAATAATATTTTAAAAGTTCCTGCGAGCAATGGATGCCAAGATGGGTGGATAAAATCGTAAAATGGATACTCACAAGGAGACATTGCGTGAGTGATGTTAGGGACCCAAATGACGCAATTATTTTCTGAAACTAGAGAGAGAATGCGGGAAAAGTGTCACGGCTTTTTTCCATTTTAACCCGAATTTTAGAGAAAAAGCCAACTAAAGAATTTGCCTCCGTATAAATCCTTTTAAATGCAAGTGTAAGACAACAGAAGCCGTGGCCGAATGGTTAGAGGTGTTAGACCAACAACCCTCGGACTGTGGCGCGGGTTTGAATCCCAGTACGGTCAACTTTTTTTTCTTTCGAATATTTTACGGAGTCTCTGTACAATACCCATTCCCATACATTTATGGCAGTAACAACAATATTTTTTAATTTTCTACCTATTTTCTGGATTTTCAATCAGCCCCCTTGGGAGACTTTTGGAGCTAATTTTGGGATTCTTGTTTGGCCGAAAAGAGGTCACATGCCGAGAGGCCTAAAATGTGTAGATTTTGAAAATACAAGTATATTTCCGTGAATGGTCGTGGCTCTTTCTCAAGGCGGTAAACAATGAACGGATTATTATTTTTTAATATACAGCGATGCATGCACTTCAAATTTCCCTGGAACTGCGTTCGAATTATGACTTTTGTGACACAATTTTTCGTTCAATAGCGAACATGATATAAGTAGAAAAGAGATGGTAACTGTTTACGAGGTTTTGTAAAAAATATTTGCTATGACTTTTTTGCGGAGCAACATATTATATTGAAGGGAAGTCTGTATCGTGGGGGAGAGGAAGATATAAGATTTCAGCACAAAAAATATCACGCAATGATAACACTATTTCTTTTTTCACCTCTTGTTTATTTCAATTGAAGGAATTCAACTTTTTATTCATGGCGTGGAATTGCTTACTTTTGGATGATATTCATCGTAAAAACATATAAAGCAAAGAATATTTCTGCTCCAAGCCAATTTGTTTTCTGTCGCCAGAAAATTTGCATCTGCTCGGAGGCATATCCGTTCTACAAACTCCAGACCATTTATTTATACTTTTCTCGGATTTTAAAGCGAGCCTTAATTCTTTTACTGCGGGAGAAACACATGAACACGTGCAACTCCTGGAAATACGTCCTTCTACGCTTGAGTCGCTCTTCATTTCTGCTCCCTCAGCCCCTACACATCTTTATGATTTCATTAACCCAAACTAGTTTCCCTCACTCTCTTTAGGGGTTGCCAAGACCATCGACCCTACATTTCAATGGTTTGTTCAAGGCATTCTCAAAGACCTCTTTGTCTAGCGTTCGCTCTGGTTCTTACAAGAGGAAGGGGTGGAAATTTTGTCGGAAAGAAGAAAGTGGAAAAATTTGTTGAAAAGACAGTGGGTGGGTTGGGGAGAGGAGGCAATGCAGGGAAAACCTGCGGAAAGAATATTAAGATGAAAGTTGTGAAGAAGCGGAAAATTCAGGGTTGGAAGATGCATATTTAGGGTTGAGAAGGGGTTAGCCCTAAAGATAGATTCCAACTTAAAAAATGAAACGTACTGATAACAAAGTATTTCTTTTTCTATATTATGTTTATTTCATTGATGAAATGTAACGTATCAATTATGTCGTTGAATTACATACTTTTGGATGATATGCATCGTAAAAACATTTAAAACAAAGAATAATTCTACACCAAGCACATTTTATAAAGCTCCCACCTGAGCAGTTACATTTGCATGAACACAGATCATGTGAGAAACATATTTCTCGAACATTGCTGAATACTGTCCTATCTTAAACCAGTTTTGATGCATACCACGCATATCTAATCATGTCACCGAATACAGGCGAAGATAGCTGATGGTGCAGCAGTGAATGTATTTTAATACCATCCTCCCGGGATGTAATTTCTCTTTTTTCTTTTAACAAATAACTGCTATTTTGTTCATAGCAAATATTTTTACATAAAAAGGTCATAGCAAATATTTTTTACAAAACCTCGTAAACAGTTACCATCTCTTTTCTACTTATATCATGTTCGCTATTGAACGAAAAATTGTGTCACAAAAGTCATAATTCGAATGCAGTTCCAGGGAAATTTGAAGTGCATGCATCGCTGTATATTAAAAAATAATAATCCGTTCATTGTTTACCGCCTTGAGAAAGAGCCACGACCATTCGAAGCCCATCCTATTCACGGAAATATACTTGTATTTTCAAAATCTACACATTTTAGGCCTCTCGGCATGTGACCTCTTTTCGGCCAAACAAGAATCCCAAAATTAGCTCCAAAAGTCTCCCAAGGGGGCTGATTGAAAATCCAGAAAATAGGTAGAAAATTAAAAAATATTGTTGTTACTGCCATAAATGTATGGGAATGGGTATTGTACAGAGACTCCGTAAAATATTCGAAAGAAAAAAAAGTTGACCGTACTGGGATTCAAACCCGCGCCACAGTCCGAGGGTTGTTGGTCTAACACCTCTAACCATTCGGCCACGGCTTCTGTTGTCTTACACTTGCATTTAAAAGGATTTATACGGAGGCAAATTCTTTAGTTGGCTTTTTCTCTAAAATTCGGGTTAAAATGGAAAAAAGCCGTGACACTTTTCCCGCATTCTCTCTCTAGTTTCAGAAAATAATTGCGTCATTTGGGTTCCTAACATCACTCACGCAATGTCTCCTTGTCAGTAAAAAGAGAAGCAGTGAGAAATAATAATAAGATGGAACTTCATGTGAGAAGACAGTATGCTGCGAATTTTACATGAAACTTGAAAATATCACGAATTTGAAGTAGCTATTTACCAAGCAAAACAATGTACTTTCCAGTTCTTGTAAATATAATTGTGAATAGCTAACCAGAACACAATTTCTTGACCCCCCTCATTTTTTAAAAAAGAAAGTAAAAAAAATCGACCCGCCCTATTCATCTATTGACATCAATCTACAGATAAAAATATGTGATAATGAGATTCGCCGACTTTTTCAATTAAATTTAGGAAGGTGAATGTCTATGTGTGGAATAGTTATTATTTGTTACGTAATTATCACCATAAATAAAGCTTCATTTTTAGTAGTCACATAAGTTCCAACAACCAACCTGCAGACTTCGATGTCGGCGTCACAGGCGACGTACTCATCGAAGGTCATACCCTCCCCTTCACGGAACAGCTGATCCCAGCCTTCAAGGGCATGCTCATCTGTTCTCTTCATACTAATGACCTACCATTGCGGCACTTGATCACAGATTTGGATGGAAAAACTTTGTCTAACAACAAGTGGAGTGGTACGATTGGAAACATGCTTGACACTGCTAGAGAACTTGAAATCAATCTCTCATTAGTCAGAATATCCTTTCCAGAGCCTCTGGTTCCATTGAGTGACACTGTTGTCAAAGATCTCTCTACAGATCTGGCTTTTGGTTACAGAATAACTCAGGCCATAAGGACAGGTGTACTTCCAACTGATCTGGCATTATTAGACATTGGTTCTGTAAGCCACTCTCAGTGGTTAACAAGTGCAAATAGGATTTGTTGCATATGGGTTACAAAACATGGCCTTAAATGCAAGAACTTGAAGACGTTAAAACTGCTAGTGGAATACATTGTTGGCGTGTACTATCCCTGCTAGTTTAAAATCAAATTGAAATTCTCTTTGGTGGAAGGACCTCGCCACATTCTTTATCAATTGAAGCTCCTAAAATCTCAGAAGAAGGCAGTAGCAGCTATTGTTTTGCCAATAATCCAACGTTCATCGTTGTTCGCATTTAGTGAAATAGTGCTTCAGACTCCTTTATGCTCGGAAAACCAAGAAGAAAGGAAAGCAGGGGTCCTGAAGATAACTGAATTAAGGAATGAAGATGATGATACACCAGGAGACCTATCTGTTCGGCCTAGGATAACACCTGCAGAAATTCAAATGCAACTTCCCTTTTGGAACTGATAGACTGGTCAGAAAAAGTATATGAACCTCCACTTACTTGTAAACTCAAAATATCAGAAATAAGAAAGTTTGTTGAAGAGCCAATGCAAGTTCCAAAGTGGACATGTCATGGACAGTCCATAGAGAGGTGTATGAAACAAGTCACAGAGGCTTCTGGCAAAGTGTATACACATGAGAAACGAGAAGGATTCATTATAGGCCAGGAAGCAAGTGCAGGAGAATGATGTCTAGGAATGAATCAAAGCAAGATTTGATGAATACTGTTGGTTGAAACTTTTTACAATTTTTTCAATGTGTTTTCAGCGTTTGATAATAGGGACAAAATATACATAAAATAGTTTGAGTTCATTAAACCACTTTTGAGCAAATTTTGTTAGAGTTTATATGAAATTATCCCCTTTTTTTGGAAATTTCAATATAAATTATAATAAAGTGCAAATTTACCAAGCTAAATGTTTATGAATAAGAAAAAATCTTAGACATTAGGATAATATGCATCAAAAGGGAAATATTTGGACCCCCTCATTCACAAAAATCACAAATCTTTCTTTTTGCCCTCCAAATTGACACGCCCGAATAGATGGAAGTATATGGACAGAAAGTAAGAAAGGAAGAAGAAGACAACGGGAAAGACGAAGCAGGGCCCGAATCACCTCCAACATTCGCAAAAGCAGTGGAAGCAATGGAGACAGTGCGACAGTTCGTCACCAGTCACGAGGTCGATGAAAGTGTGATGAATGCTTTAATAAAAATAGAGTGTATACCATCAATGAATTAAGGGTCAAAACTAAAAAACAAAGCACCTTGGACAGATTCTTCCAGAATATTTGTAGAGAACACGTGGGAAGTTCTATTTTTGTTTTGTTACAAGCAATAAAGTGAATGCCATTACACATGGGAGAGAGGATGTTTTGGGCAAGGAGCTCAATTTTTTTTATTTTTTCAAAGAGTTCTGACAATCCTTACATTACTATAATATTTTCTCACGAAAATTTTCACCATGGTAAACACAAATTTAGGATTTTCCGTGCAATCATTGTAATTTACTACAAGCAATTTTATTTTTGTATCCCTGATTTCCACAAACATGAAGCTTGCATTTGCGCTGCGGATTCATCTGTCCTCCAACGTAATTATTTCATTGGACGTGCGAAGAGAAAAATATGGCTAGGTGGCTTCGCTAACTGAACTTTATGAAAGCAGCATCCTGTAAACTAAACGTGCTGTTTGTCGTCATCATTAATAATCGAGAGCATGCATCAATCTTATAGGTATCGTATGTATTTTCTTGGGATGCAGAATAGGTGGAAGAGAAACTATTTTTGCAGTAAATGATCACCAGTTATCTACGGCATGAGCTAAAATGAGCGCCTGGATAAAAGTCCCCCTGAAAGTTATGCAACCAACTAATACGAATTTGACTTTCCATGAAATGCCTACTCTGTTTTGCACGTTTTCCTGTTTACCACGCTCAAAATCCCACGTCCCTTCAAGAACGTGCTTTTGAGAGTCTGCTGTATTAGGATATATAATTTTTTTTAATGGCAAAGCGGTTCTTACTTTAAAAATGACCCTCGCACTGGGTGCAACACTTTTCCAATAATTAAGTTCAATTTACAAGTTGATAGCCATGGTGGACACCGGTGTCCGCAGAGAAAAGTTTGCCTCCCTGTGCCGAGTGACCACTGTTTTCGTACTTCAGCACCATTTTCATATCCCCTATCATTTACAATCTCCTTCCTATGGTTTACCTTTCATTTATTTTTGTCAACATATTTTGGCTGTCATAAATATTACCCACTTTCAATGTCTCTTTTTTTCCTCTACTGCTGTATTGGAGACCAGTAACATTAGAACATCAAGTTCAGTGAATGCTTTTATTCTGCCTTACATTTATTGCTAGTGCAATTCAACTTCAGAGCAGGGAAGACTCACGAGTCTAATCACTAATATAGGACTACTGTATGTAATGGGTTTTGTATTTTAAGCCAAAACAACAATCATCTTAAAAATTGATCTTTAGAAGATGAACTATTGTTTTCCATTCTACTCTTTGCATCCTTTATATATTTTTAGCTGCATAATACATCCCTAGAAAGAAATTGAAGCGCATTTGTAATAAATATTAGTACAAAATGTTTTAGCTTTTTTCTTTAGTTTAACTTAACATTGTTGCAGTAACTTCACAGGCGATTTTGAACCCTCTTCACGCAGATGTTCATTTTTGCATTGCAACTTTCCTAAACCAAATTTCAGAAGGAAAAATAAATTTTAAAATATCATTTTTCAATCACCAGTTTGTTATAGCAACAATGGACACCTCTTGTCCTTTTTACACATGTGATTCATGAAAGCACTCTAAAAAAACCTTGGTTTTTAGGGCTATTGTCACTAGAACTGTGTCGTTCATAAGTGATTCATTCATTTTGAATGATTCAATAGCATGAACCAAAGGATTGAATCACGTTTTTTGTTCAAATGGTTCACAATGAACCAAATCAAGCCAGCCAGCATAAGAATCCACGAGCATTTTTGAATTATGTGGTTCTCCACCTTCTTAATCATTCTGCACTAATCACTTATTACAAGTATGAGTGGTTCATGCCAATCAAGTTGTTCTCCATTCAAATGGTTCATAATGAACCAAATCAAGCTGTTCTCGATCATCCATGAGTCGTGCGATTCTTCAGTTGAGTGGTCCTCAGAGGTGAACCATCATCAGAAATACTCCCGAGTCTCGGCAATTCACTAGGTTTGAAACTCGGAAATATTTTAAAAATATTTCGAAACTTACCTATTTATAAACTCATACTTCTTGTCATATTATTCTACACATACAGCCTTTGATTATTATCTTTATATACTGCACAAGTCCTCAGAATTGAACCATCATCAGGAAATACTCTTGAGTCTCAGCAATGCACTTGATTTGAAACCGGGAAATATTTTTAAAACATTTTGCAACTTTCCTAAGTGAGAACGCATTTTTCTTTTAATGTTATTCTTCACATAGCCTTTGATTAATATTATATAGGTACCTTGCGAGTTCATAGAATTAACCCCTGTGCAAACGTGCCATGTTGGTCGTTATCTTCATAAGACCCCCTTTTGAGCCTGCATTATTGCGGGTAGTTATAATGAAGACTTTTCACTCCATAACGACAGCCTTATGAGTTCCGTAATCGCTCTAGTCGGTATGATCATGGAGGGTAGCTATAATGAAGACTTTCACCTCATAATGCCATCGTTATGAGTTCCACAATAACCCCCTGGTAGGGCCACCCATGCCAGATAAGTGGAAGGTTAGGAGACAGACGAATGGTAGTCTGTGCAGCGTCTGTATCTCGGTGAGGCGGCTGCAAAAGGCGTCTGACCCCAGTGGGTTGGCCTCTCACAAGATGGTGTCACGGAAAAAACGCTATTAAGTAAGGCCATGGAATACCAACTCAATTAAAAAACTTGAAAATTACGGACAGTTCTCATATGAAAATGAATCCTGACAATGACAGGACTTGGCCCAGTGGACCAGTAGTCGCATGTCCATAAAACCAAAAATTTACTTTGGGTAAAGCTACAGCAGCACCTCTAACGATGCTTCGGCTGTGAGGTCCGGTAGGTCCTACAACAAAAGATAAGCGAATAAGTTTCCCATACGTGAGATCGCACTTTTGCCACCCAGTTGATGGCGTTCCTTCACTTGGGAAGAAAAATTTACACCGTTTACAAAAAGGGCATACCTTCGCATGAGATGAAAAATCTGCAACGAATTAACACGGCGGTAATAGCGAAACGACTGAGGTGATCGAGTGTTTTGCATTTGGCTGGAACTGCAATAACTAAAAAATAAAATTATCTCTATCCTTTCCCATTATACTACCCCTAACAACTCATATGCTACCATGTGTTGCATACGTTCAAGGATATTGACCTTCAGCTGCTTCCCCTTCTGTCAGCGCAGAAATGATTTAAGACTCGAGTTTGGGTTCCAATTAAAAATATACCCGAACACCTAAATAAAAACGAGTTATATTAAAACTTAAGATTATTTTATTTCACACTGACACATGGTTACCATTTCTATTCAAAGGCATCATCTACTTTTCATTGCGATGAGAACAAAATAGTGCCGGTTGTTTTAGGTGCTTTCTAACAGACTGCTCTCTTTGAAACTTCATTAAGAAAAAACTTGATGTCAGAACCCAATCAAGTGTTAACATGGTGCAGATGAAATTTTTATTTTTGTGATTATTAACTTCCAGTTATTTCTAACTTGACTAAAAGACTATGATAACGATGAGGCATCTTCTCAGAGGCCAGCGATAACATTCACCCTTCAAAAAGTGCTGAGATGAAGAGAAAAAAAAATCTTAACCGAGGGAGTATCAACCGCTGTACCACGTACGTCGAACCGCTAGTGGGACCAGACCACCGATGACGTACACCATACGGCGAACCGCGCGGAAGGGTTAAGAAAAAACTTGATGTCAGAACCCAATCAAGTGTTAACATGGTGCAGATGAAATTTTTATTAATGTGATTATTAACTTCCAGTTATTTCTAACTCGCCAAAAAAAACCTCTTACCAATTTTGTGCAATAACATTTTCTTGGTTCTCTCGTTGGCTTGGCCATGATGAGAGAATTAATGAGAGTTGAATAACGAATCATATATATTATACAAGTAGAGTGAATTGTGTGAGAGGAAGGGATAGCCTACTTCCGATTGCCATCCAATAGGTTCGAATCCCGGCAGTGGCCGAGATATTTTATTGGAATCCCAAATTGAGTGCTATGTGGAGATCACTTCAAAGGTAGTACTCTGACTGTCAGATGGGACATTAAACCTTGGAGCCCTTGGCACCTTCATTAAAAAGTGGGCTTACGTCAACGTAGGGTTTCTCTCCACTCCTGTTCCCATTGCCCGACCCCTCTCCCCCACCTACCATAATAGTGAAAATGACCACAGTTGGCAGTTACCTCTCAAAAATCCAACTTTGTTCTAAATGATTACGCCTTTTTGATTTTGAATGATCATAAAAAATTGATATAATTATTCATAACACTAAAAAATATTAACAAGACAACTCATTAGAAATAAAAACAACAATTACCTGTTTTTTACTATTTCCAGGAATCATCACATTTGGTTGCTTTTATCACAACGTTTCACCTCTCTTCCTCCACGCATAGTCAGGTAAAGAATATTAGTTGAAATTTCCAAAACTATACTCGTTAAGGCATATTTTCAATGAATTCTGCATTATGAAATTTAAACTTTTAAGTTTAAAGTTCAAAATGTAGCAGCTGTTGACAATACCCCTTAGCAGCCAACTACTATACATAGCAGTCGAAATTTCTATTAAAAATCTTTTCCTGACGACGCCTCCAAGAAGAGAGGCAAAATGTTGTCATTAAAGCAAATGAACACAATGGATACCAGAATAATAAAAAGCACATTATCAAAAATTGTGGATACCTGAAGAATAATAATTACCTGTATTTCTTTAGGTTTTCCCTGGCCTTTGATACATTTTCCAGGACTCGGAATAAGTGAGACACATCAGCAGATGCATCTGAAAGAAATTAGAAAAATTGAAAAAAATTGACCGAACCTAAGTGACCAAAGACCAAACCATAAATACTATTTTCTTATCCACATTGTTTTCCTGTATAATCTCTCAAATAAAGGTTTATTTCTAAGGATGAGTCGATTCCAAATGTTGATTCTCGATTCCACCAATTCTCAGGCTTAGAATCAATCGCCTAAAGTCGATTCCGATTCCAGATACATAAATACAGTAATACTTCGATTTTGCACACCTTGATTTTACGTCGTTCTTGTTTTTACGTAGCAATATGCAAGTCCGGCCGGGAACATAGGGAATTTCAATGGTAAAAACTTGATTTTACGTAGTTTCTTGGTTTTACGCAGTTTTTTCATTTTACGCAGTATAACTTCAGTCCGGCTAAGAGCAAAATAATCTTCATTTTACATAGCATTTTCGGCATTTCAACTAGGGATGGTCGGGTCGGATACGTCGATCCAAAGATCCGCAGATATTAAGTTTCACCGAATACTGAAACCGGATCCTAATTCATTCCAAAAAAATTGGATCAAGATCCGAAGTGTTAAAATTCACACTTTAGTGAATGTGTCCTAAAAAAGGAGGTAAATAGAGGTCAGAGTTCCGGTTCCCTCTTTGCATGCGCCAATGCACTACGTTGCTAGTTCTACTGATGCAACAATGCGTTTCAAAGCTCTCTCAGGCGCTACTCATCATAATTACAGGTTGTGGAAAAATCACGAGGGAGTTCGAAATCTACCTCACCCCCACCACAAGGGTTAGATTACCATTTAAATCGACCGAATTAACGGCTTCCCTCGTTTCGTTCGAGCATCAGCTGCATCAACCCAGTGTTGCCTGCGGAGCCACCCTAAAAGGAAGCACATCCCCAAGAGTGGAAGCCACCTGGGAAGAAGAGAAAATGGGCGAGGATAGATAAACACAGATAAGGTGAAGGAGAGATCTTCTTGGGTTATCTCCGTGCTCTTTTTCGTTGATTGAGCCTAAGCCGTAATACGAGCCGAGAGAGGGGGAAGAAACTACTGTCAGCCTCTCCTCATCATGGAATGATTTACTACCATCCTCGCGAAGCAAACCCGAAAAAAGTATCCGGTGTTGGCAGGGGTGGGGGGAGAGTGAGCTACGCGGTGAAGACAAAGAAGTTGGCTGAATCGGAGGTCCATTTTGACCTTGGCACTGCCATCGCAGCAAAGTTCCAATGAATAAGCGCGACATGGTTCACCCTTTACACAATTGCTTCAATTGTATCAAATATAATTTAAAAAATTTTTTGCAATGAGAAAATATTCTTGAAAAAGGTCAGAATTAAAAGATAAAGGACCATTTCAGGTCATAGACTTTTTTGGCTCATACAGTCCATCTCATGGCAAAGTAATGCATTGGCAAAAATGGTTGATTTAGGCTTAATACACGCATTTATCTCTTCAATATGGTTAAAGTCATGTATGTTTGAAATAACTTCCAATATAGCCCAATCTTTACTATATCGAATCTGAAAACAGCAGTTTTTATCTGCCAACACTCCATCATAGAAGTGTAAATGCGGACGGTCTGCAAACACATTTTTTAGCGAGATATCCCGCCCCTGCATGAGTATTCAATTCCTTTTGTTTACATCATGGCAAAAGTCACTCAGAAGCTGCTCCTTGGACTCTCATCCATGCTGTTAGAAGCAGCTCGAGCATGGAACAATGTTTCAGAGGAAATCACAAAAAATTGCTGGAAATCAGCAGACTATGGCGAGACAGAAGTTTATGTGGCTGAAGAGACCTCATCTAGGCCCCCAAAACTGCAGGATCTGCTTGCTAATGAACTCGGGCAACTCAATCAGCTTTGCCCAATAATGCCAGTTTTTTCACCACTCACCTACAATCAGATAGATGAAGAGTTGGCTACAAATGAAGAAACAGTGAGTGCAGAATGTACCAACCTGCCAGCTTCAGATTTATTTGAGGGAGACAGTGACATGATAGATGACAGTGAAGCAGTGCCTGTTCATCATGCACCTAGGTTTCAACACTTGGTGTCATGTTCAGGTTCACCCGGGTCATGTTAATAAATCATCAGAGGAATAAATAAAGTTATTGTAATTATTCCGTAATGGAAATCAAGGTAGTTGAGCTCTACGGCCTCTATAGATTAACCAGATAAGAAATTTCTCCAATGGCCGTTAAATATATGCACCACTCGCCAAAAATCAAAAACTTACTGAGTTGGTTTGCGGGAATGGGGACTCCACAACAGGGACCAACCACAGCCTCTCCACCAGAATACCCTCCTGTAGTAGTATACGGGAAAGTTATTTCCTCGCCAGGGACCACCACAGACACACACACAACCCAAATGGAATCCTTTGTAAGGCTAATGGGACCCAGCTAAGGATTCCTGGGTTATAACCTGGGATCCTTCACAGAGCTGAAGTGACTCTACAAAGGCTGCCAAGTTATTAACACAACCGCACACGCAATCACACAAAAACACTCACTCACACACACAATAGGGCCCCAAATATCTGGGAGAACAGCTCAAAAAGAGCGTGGTCAAATAGAACAAAAACAAACGGAACGAGGGTGAACTTCGGATATGCGTATTTCGACCACAAAGTGGTTCTCTTCAGCGAGCTGAAGGGAAAAAGCACTTGCAACACGAGGTTGAAAGTGAATGAAGAGGAGGACAATCCTAGAATAAATAGGGAAGGGACAAAAGGGGTTGGGAAGCAGGGGGGGGTGTAAATTGGTAAAGGCTAAAAGGTCATTGGTGAGCAGTGGGAACGTAGGTGAAATGGAGAGTGGGGGGGGAGGCGAGGAGGGGGGGTGGGAGAAAGGGAGCCAATGGCCAATAGATGTGGTACATGGCTGCGGAGTTGGTCCCTGTTGCGGAGTCCCCATTCCCGCAAACCAACACAGTAAGTGTTTGATTTTTGGTGAGTGGTGCATATATTTTACGGCCATCGGAGAAATATCTTATCTGGTTAATTCCGTAATGGATCAATTCCACAAGGTCAAGCCTACAACTATTTCCTTTGTTAATTGTCTTTGTTATTTTATTCCAGCCAGTACTTGAATTTAAATAATAGTCGTACACTACTGGTATATCAATATCCCACCTGTTATTAGGAATAACAATCGATGGAATCGGAATCGAGAATTGGGAATCGACTTGAAAGAATCAGAATCAAAATAGAAAAAAAGTGGAATCGACTCATCCCTATTTATTTCAGTTGGTTTTATTACTGTTTAAAAAACTTTTAAACCCACATTCAAGTAAACTTAATCTGACTCGGCTGATTTGCAGTAATTTTTAATGAGCTGAATGCTTTTGCGAATAATTTTCAAAGTAATGTTTGAAAGATTACATTTTTTTATTTGATTTCCTCTAAAGGTGGTTGAAATGTGTAGCTCCCATCATTGATCTGTCATCCACCATCATCATTCAATTATAGCTGCAGATTCAATGAAACAAGTAGAAAGAAATGCAAACCTCGCTCTCGATGAAATGATCAGTTGGACAATAAAAAATGAACTTAGGCTTAATAAAGATAAGACATCCTTCATTCTTTTCCATCCTCATCAGAAGAAAGTGCAATGCCCTACTCTTCTAATAAATAACAACTGTATAAACAACAGCAGAAAGACCAAGTTTTTGGGAAGCACTCTCTTAGAAACCTTAAACTGGACAAAACATATTGAATACCTATCTAATAAACTTCACTTTCACTTGTACACACTGCAAAACCCTCGCCAGGAAGTATCCACCAATGTATTATTGTCAGTATACTATGCCCACTTTTACTCTAGAATCAAGTATGGCATCATCTTTTGGGGCATCTCCTGCCACAGCAACCGCATATTCAAAATGCAAGAAAGAGCCATCAGGCTAATTGCAGGAATCTCTAAGCTAACCTCCTGCAAGCCATAAATCTTAAAATACAGGGTCTTGACCCTACCTTGTATCCTAATCTTAGAGGCTGTTACATTTGTCAGAAGAAATCCCAATCTATTCTGTCTCAATCATCATATGTACCATACGTACCATACACTGCAAAACTTAGGCATTCACTGCATAAGTAAAGAATTGGCACTTACAAAAAACAGCCACTGCCATACCATCACTCAAATCTACGATAAATTACCAAACCACTTCAAAACAATAGAAAAGGAGAGTACCTTCAGAGTGAAAGTAAAATTCCATCTGATAAATAACCCGTACTATTCATTATCAGAGTACACAAAGTGATACCAAAAAAAATGCAAAAACTTTAAATGTAATATTTCATTGTATACTGTACATGTATTATTATTGTTAAATATTGACAATGTTGAGAATGTTAAATTCTTTCATTGAATTAGCTGCCTTAACTTACAACAGGGTCAATCCATTTCAAATCACCCAGGCAATGTTGCTCAACATTTTTTATTTCCCTGGATTTTTTTAAATGTATTCCCTATAGGTAGACAGTTACAAAACACTTTTTGAAAAATTTTTATAAGTCTTAGTTTTTTTTTCTGGCAGCCTTTTTAAAATAGCATTTGGGCAAATTTTAATGAAAAACGTGGTTTGTGGAAAGTTTAATTGCTAAGCTATTTTTAAAGACATCAGAATAATTCAAATGTCAGTGTATTCAGCATGAAATGAACTTCAGGTACACATTTTTTAATTTTTCTATCATGCAAGAGTGTCGGTCAAACTCTTTCTGTAAAGATGATTTACCGCCTTGTGTAGACTTCCGGGGGTTGATAGATGTGAAGATACAGGTCTTCCTGGTTTTACTCCGCGTTGGTCCATCTTCTTTGGATGACATGTTTCGCAGGCGTTACAGTCGAAATTCGGCATAGAGTCAACTACTTCACCACTGCAACGCCGGTGAAACTCGTCCAAAGATGATGGACCAACGTGGAGTAAAACCCAAAAGACCTGTATCTTCATGAATTACCGCCACATTCAATGAATACATTCCCAGAATTCGGGCGGATACGGATCGAATCCTGGAATTCATGGATGTGATTCCCAAGATTCTAGATGCAAGGTGAGTGCTAGCAAAGATTCTGCAATACTAGATTTTCTCCGTTTGTATTTTTTTCAGTGGATCTCATGAAGTTTATCGTGGACGAAACCATTAATTATCACAAATATACCAGCAAGAAAGCTCCAGAGAGTGCGTATTCACGGCTCAAAAGACGGAAAGATACTGACAATGAACAATGAGGTAAACATAACATGTTCATTGTGAACATGTAAGGAAAACAATTACGTTTTATAAGGTGGATTTAAGGGGCAAGAAACAGCCTTATGTAAGTCTTGCCTGTATTGGATTGCTAAAATCAAAATTTGTTTTTTGATTGAATTTTTTTATATTGACAGCAGAAAATATCGACGAAGAGTAAAAAATCACACACGGATAACACGGATAATCCGGGCACGGATAATTGGGAGTTCACTGTATATTTATGTATATATTTTTAAGCATAATAGATATAATAAATACATTTTCTTAACATAAGTGTTCTAACTTATTGCTATGTTATGGTTTCGAGCATTGTTTTTTGCTGATATATATTATTTCTAGTTTTAAATCAGTTTTAATTATAAATATAAAGTAGGCCAATATAAAAACAATAAAAAAATTAAATTTTAAATATAAGTTCATTGTTTTAGATAAAATTAATTGTTAATGTAATGATTGAAACAAGCCCTTGTCTGCTAACGCAAGCGTGTAGAAGGGTGGCGTTTTTAGTGCAATTCACTGCTCTATTGCTCTAAATGTAGTCGAGTCTCAGTCATAATTTTTTTGTGAGATATTCCTTTGTGTGTAAAGAACATTCTGTAAAATTTTCACTTGTTTTCATTGAGTCCCTTTTTAGATATTGATCTGAGAAAATTGACGTTAAAAGGCTTTCGGCCATTTTTGATAAGCTCTAGAATAAAAAGTATTACATTCTCAGGACTAAAACTTATACTGCAGGTAGTTCTGTAAGTATTCATCACAGAAATAATATATTATTAGTGAGCCTTGATTCCTTCATAAAAATTTATGGTCTTAAAAAGTAACGATTGATATATTTTTTCCGAGTTTTTACAGAAAGAGTTTGACCGACTCTCTTGCATGATAGAAAAATTAAAAAATGTATACCTGAAGTTCATTTTATGCTGAACACACTGGTTTTTAAATTATTCTGATGTCTTTAAAAATAGCTTAGCAATTAAACTTTCCGCAAACAATATTTTTCATTAAAATATGCCCAAATGCCATTTTAAAAAGGCTGCCAGAAAAAAACTATGACTTATAACATTTTTTCAAATAGTGTTTTGTGACTGTCTACCAATAGGGAACACATGGAAAAAATTCCAGGGAAAAAAAAATGTTGAGCAACAAATTTAATTTATATTGGGTGATTTGAAATGGATTGACCAACATGTATAATGTATATCAAATATGTATAATGTATATCTAATGCATATCCAACATGTATAATGTACATCTAATGTATATCTAATATGTAAAATTCTCATATAGAGTTAACTGTCTTGACTTGCCTTATGTCTATATGTAGACCTACAGGGCCAATAAAGTTTTATTTTATTTATTTATTTATTTTATTGATTCATCATACCAGATTATGGAAAGAAATATGTACTGGTATTTCAACCAAAGGTTTTATGGTTTAAATTTTGAGATCAGGTATCAGTCTCCTCAATGGCCAAGTAGGAAAAAATATCACGAGGAACAGCTGAGTTTTTCCCTTGATATTCATTACAATTGTAGACATTAAGTCTTGAGTATCTACGGCGTTGAGGTGAAAAGTTCTCGGCCTTACACAGAGATGGCATTAGTACCAATGAAATTTCGGTTTTGTTATGATCATTCATGTTTCCCAACAATGTAATTTAAATTTCAACTTGAGCTGCCACATAGTATTGTTGAACCGACTTTTCGAAGTAGATGTGTTGTGTGCCTTTCGTTCAAATGGATAAACTGGAGTATCATGCTGTCATAAAACTATTAGTTTTGGATGGTTTATCGCCAATGGAAATTCATCCAAAGTTGGTGAAGGTTTATTAGGAGGAAGGCTCCTTCATTTTTGACAGATAAAAAATGGGTGGTAAAATTTAAACGTGGCCGAACTTCTCTTGATGATGAACAATGTGAAGGACGTCCCAAAACTGTAACCACGAATGAAAACATCGAGAAAGTGCACAATATGATATTGGATGATCGGCGATTAAAGATGTATGAAATAGCTGATGCCATGGGCATATCAGAAGAAAGAGTACGGTACATTTTTCATGAAGAATTAAATAAGAAAAAGCTTAGTGCATGTTGAGTGCCGCATTTGTTAAATGCTGACCGAAAGCAAGTGTGTAAACAAATTTCTCAGCAATGTTTGGACCGTTTTCGAAAGAATCAAACAGATTTGGTACGCTGATTTGTAACTGTCAAAGAGACGTAGGCCCACCACTACAGGCCAGAAACTAAATAACCATCGAAGCAGTGGGTGGAAGCCGGTGGACCTGCCCCAAAAAGGCGAAGTCGATTTTATCTGCCGGAAAGGTGATGGCCAGTGTTTTCTGGGATGCAAAAGAGATTCTTCTTATTGATTACCTTGCAAATAGTAAAACAATCAAAGTCTTCTGGACCAAATGGATGAGAAAATACATGAGAAGAGGCCTGGGTTGCATAAGAAGAAAATCATCATTCACCAGGACAATGCACCTGCCCACAAAGTTGCTTTGGCCATGGGAAAACTGAGGAATTTGAAGTACAAATTATTGGAAAAGTCATCCTATTCACCAGATTTGGCACCATCTGACTTCCACCAATTCCCACATTTAAAAAAAATTGTGGCTGGAAAACATTTTGAGTCCAATGAAGATGTTATGGCAGCCGCAGATGTTTATTTTGCAGACCTACCAGAATAGCACTTCCATCACAGAATCTACTCATTTAAAAAACGTTGGACAAAGTGAATTGACATTAAGGGGGACTACCGTATTTACTCGTGTAAGCCGTGCACCTTTTTTCCGAAAATGCCAGTGAAAAAATGGGGGTGCGCGGATTACACGAATCCTCTAGATTTTCATGTAAGCCGCGCACCATTTTACCTTAAGTTCCTGCCGTTAGTTTCTCCAATTTTAATACAGTTAGTCCTCGCCTTACGATCATCTGACTTACGAACATAGATATCCAATCAAAAAATTCAAACGTGTGAAGTAATGTCAAATTTGACGCCACCGGATAAGTTATTTTGCCATTGCAGCTGGCGGTGTGGCGTGCAGCAACTCGCGGATTGGTACTACCCCTCTTTGCCACGATGAATTTTAACAATGTTATCTCGATATATCAATTTGCAATGTTAATTGTTTACTTGCGTCATAAATTTTTACGGATGATTCGAAAGAAAGACGAAAGATGCCCTGATATTTGGAGATATTGCTACTCTTTACATTTCAATGGAAATCGACTTCCATGTGTCAAGCTGCCTTCGCATCAAATAGAGGCATGATTCCATTCATTCAATCGTTTTGTGATAATAATTATTACCTGCAATACGAGGCTCTATTCAGTTATCGTGACGAATGGTAAAATATCCTTCCCAGGGTTTGTGGAAATTGCCTTACACGCAGTCCTTCCATCCAGCTATCCCTCTCAATCACTCAGCCGGAAACAATAAAGCTGTCAGATTTTAGGGTGATACCTCAGTCAGATCTGAAGATCCCTCAAGAAAAAAGTTCTTCGTTCCTAACTTCTGGGCGCGACGACATTCATCTGCGAGGGACTCATTCAGCGAGAAAGAAAAGGGGGTAACCCAAGAGGATCACTCCTTCACCTTATCTGTTATTATCTACCCTCGCCCAGTTTCGCTTTTACCCAGGTGGCTTTCACTAGTGGGGGAGGGGTTGGACCGCCTTTCAGGGGCCTCGGCAGCCAACACTAGATTGATACGGCCGATGATCGAACGAGGGAGCCGTTATTTCGGTCGATTCAAATTGTAACCTTACCCCGGTGGTAGCTGTGAGGTTGACTTCGCACTCCTTCATGATTTTTCCACAACCTGAAATTATATTGCGTAGCACCCGAGTGAGGTTTGAATGCATCGCCACATCAATGGGATAAATAACGTAGTGCATCGGCGCATGCAAAGAGAGAATCGGAACTCTAATCTGTTTTTACTTCCTTTTATAGGAAGCATCATTTACTTATGGAAGTGGATACCACGCCAGGAAATCCATTTTCAGACCGTTGACTTTTACATCGCCATGCTAATACATAAAGAAATTCTGTTTTCACCGTTTGGCGCAGGAAGGATGTTGCTACAACTTATTTCATAGGGCTTGATACATACTTGTGCGTACTTGATATCAACCACATCAGAGAAAAAATTAGTTAACTTGCCTAATATCGATCATTTCGCGGAAATGCTACTCGGCTATGAGAAGTGATACGAAAATGAGCTTTGATTTAAGTTCTAGCTGCATCGTTTATCTTTCAATGCGGATAATCCTCAAGTTAGTACGTAGGTTTAATACTACAGTAAAACCCCCATACAACGAACACCCATACAGCGAAATTTTAAGGAAAACTCCCTATTTCGAAGTCATTGGCCCGGTCCCGGACCCTTCCAATGGACAATACACGCAAAAAACCTCCCATAACGAACCTCTCTAACTACGAAAACTCCGTACATCGAAGTCTGCGCTAGGGCCCAAAACATGAAAAGTGCCCCTCTAGAACGAATTATTGAGAAAAAAAACGTAGCATTCTTCATTTACAGGTAATTTTTCCATAGACATTTACGTAATGAGCAGGAAGTTGAACCGCAGCGGAGAGTACCGCGTCTTAACCCTTCCGCTCCGGGCTTCGAAAATGTTTACATCCGAGACTTACAGAGCAGAGGGCATGAAGGAAACTTGACGCTCTCGCTCGGTGAAGGCTCGTTTACACGTTTATTATGGTGGGAACCAGCAACTCTGATGGTTCCCACAATAAAAAACATGTAAGGGAAGCCAAAGCTCCGCTCCGCGTTAGCTGAGCCGGGTGATAGTTGGGTGGATGAGTAATGCACCAAGAGGGGAGGGGGAATACCAGTCAGTTCCAGCCGGCCAGACGTAACCCAATACAGAAAAATACTCTGAAAAGATCAGATCAGGGGGGCTATTCTCCACTCTCACTCATCTGCCCCACCTCTTTTGCGAAGGTGCAGGTGGTGAGGATGGAGCTCAATTTTACCTTTTTAAATCGTATCAGATTACTTTCCCATATTGGGTTACATTCCCAGGACCCCTGAATGGGAGGAGCTCCATGGTTTCAAATTACCTTTCGGTATCCGATTTTATTTTGGGAGAGGCAGTCAGCGATAAATTTTTTCATGCTTATTTTCTTTGTTTTTCCTTCGTGGAATTATATGTTAAAATTTAATCTTTACTTTTCTATTCAAAGTTTTTTTTAATGAGTGGAAATATTTTTTTCGCGAATACCAATGGGCTTATTTTTTTTCTTTCCCGCGAAGTCAACGTAATTTCTTTGTTTCCCCATTCTTTCAGCACGCAAACTTCATTTGTTCCTTCATTTGCAAGACCTCCTGTTGATATTATAATTATAAAATAGTCTAAATAATTGTTACATCATTATTTATAAGACCCACGATCAAAGATCCCCGTTCTCTTGTATTGTTGTGCTTTGAAAAAAGGAGGGGAAAATGTGATCGGCTTATCTACTAATTTCTGTAATCGAATCACCATTTCGCGATCTAAAGACGTACAAATAAATACATTGTAATAAGGCTCGTCGAGAAAGGCTCGTGTTTTAAATGGCGAGTGACCACTTGCAGATTATTTTCATTATTGTATAATTATGATATCAACAGGTCGTCTTGCAAATGAAGGAACAAATCAAGTTTGCGTGGTGAAAGAATGGGGAAACAAAGAAATTTTTCGGAAAAGAAAAAAAAATAAGTCCTATGTTATTCGCAAAAGAAAAATATTTCCACTCGTTAAAAAAAACTTTGAATAGAAAAGTAAAAATTAGATTTTTACAGAATTCCAGAAAGGAAAAACAAAGAAAGTAAGCATGAAAAATTTGTCGCTGACGGGAATCGAACATGGTCCCTCTGCACCGCAGCCCCGTACGCTAATCAATGGACCACACCCTTGATGCCGCAGGCTGATAAATAGGGATATTATAACATCTATATATGTTTAAACGTCTTTTTTGTTAACTATTGGATTTATACGCCCATATGTGGAGTGATTCGTGAAAAGCATTAGGAGTTCTATATGCATACGAATTTTCATCGAGATCTGCGACCCGTTTATCGGACACTCCCCTCGTTAGGAGGGCGAAGTATTCAAAACTTCATTGGTAGGTGTTCAACCAATGAGAGCCAATTTTATCTACTCTGTCCCCATCCCAAAGGAAATTCTGGAGTAACCTCTCTTCTCTATCCAAATATTGCTATTGCCGTCTTAACCTTGATGGATGTGGTCTGTTAACCGGCAAGTGGTGTGTTTGCTCGAGATCGCCCTAATATTTGCTCGATTGCTTGAGGATACCTTTTTTCCCAGAAATCGCAGCCGAAAATGAGGGTGCGCCTCTGACACGAATTTTTTATCTGCCAGCCTTCGATCCTCGGTCACGATATGAGCGGTGGGCTGCAGAGAAATAACGCGGCAGGGTGGTAGTGGCCACGAAACGAGCAGTGATTCGTCCTAAGATAAGTTCAGAATCTGAAATGGCAGTACATACTGTCAGAAGACAGAACGTTCTCGGCCGACATTTTACCACAGAATGAGAAGAACGGCACAAGAAATATTTAATATCTGGGATTGGTGGCGAGCGGCACCTATGCCACTCACGTCTATCATGGCTGGGTTCGAGTGTGGTCCATGTCAAACATTAGGAACATAAAACTCATCGTTGCCACTCTATCGCTTGCCTACCACCGCTCGTATCGTGGCCGCGGCTCGCGCCGCTCGTACCGTGCCCGAGGCAAGTCCCTCGAGAGCTGAGTGACCTTGGTGCTTAGCGTGAGTCATAAAGGGGAGGGTATCATTCGCTCGCTTGTTTACGGGGGATGCAGTTGCCTAATATCTTTAAAAACTTGTTGTTTGACAAGGCAAGCGTGTGGGGTGCAATTGGGGGACAGCGATTGGCCGCGCGACAAGTGAAAGCACTGGAATTTTCCACCCCCCTAACTTTCTCATTTTCTGTCACCAGACAACTTTGAGTGACTGTATGCACCTGCCTTAAGCTCAACTGAGAGAATTCTGCGACTATTAACATTTGTGCAAGCGTCAATATAGGTCAGTGTTGTTCCAAAATGAACAAGGGCAAAAAGTTGTGGTCTTTCACGGTAGTTGAAAAAATTAAAGCGCTTTAAGTCATCAAAGACGCTGAGGATGTAGGAAACCGCGCTGCCGGACTAAGGCATGATGTGCCGGAATCGTGCATTAGAAGATGGAGGAAGGATAAGGTTGCACTATTCATACCAATAGGGACAGAAGGTCTTTTCGGGGAAAATCTACGAGCTGTGACAGGACATGCGCGCGCGTGCCACCGCACTGCGACGCCCGTCTCACTAGTAAGTCAGCCGTTTTTATGTGTGTACCTAAATCATGATTTTTTTATTTTGTCATTCATTGAAGAATTTTGTTGGACCATATTGAAATATTAACTGCTTTAAATTCCATAGACAGTTATGATTTCTTTCAAAGTTTGACTTTTTTCAAGTTTTGATGTCATATCTACGCCTTATCGTTCGTTTTTTACGTGGCTGACGCTGGGGTATTTTGAATTTAACGTGTTTGCATTCCCACTCGTCATCGTTTACGGCAAAATATAATTTGTAAAAGTTAACCACGTTTTAAAAGGCGACTTACAGCGACTATGACTTGTGCATTAGGAAAATGGTGGGAGGATTCGGATTTATAAATCAGAGCTCAGTGCGACTCTCCGCACTTACCAACTAAACACGAATTGTAGCGAGGTCGGATTTGTTTTGTTTTAATGAATATCAATTACTCCACACATTCCAAAGGACAATAAACAATGCAAGCATTGTAGGGCCTAGGCTACAAGTGAAAACTTGCCTCCGAGGTCCATACATGCTTATGGAAAATGCCGCGTAAATTATAAGAGAATATCGCTAGCGGCTTTGATAATGGCCGAAAATTCGAAGTTAGTCCCGCAACACCTCGCAATAGGAAAAAAAAAGCCTCAAATTTTTTTCTTCAACTTCGACGCATAAAAAGAGGGGTGCGACTCTTACACGCGTTAACGGCATCGTCAATGCATTATCATCTGAGATTGCCATTGTGACCTCAATGCATTGCCGACTGCCACGTTTTTACTCGTGGTAACTAACTCACCCCACCTATATTCCATCGTCGTTTATCGATATCTAGTATATTCTGGTCACGAACATAGATATTTACCGGTATTTCAATGGGATTCCAACAGTGCGTTTCATTTCGGAAGTATAAATGGGAATATGTGCTCTTTCAAGCAAAATTGCTGCATAAAACTGCCATTTGATATTGACTTAAATTATTGCACTCTAAGAATAATATAGACTAGATACTCAGAAAATTTATGGAGCACTTTAAATATACCTAATCCTTAGGCATTAATTTTGGCGCTCCTTTACTTTCAGACCGTAACTAAAGAAAGCGATGAGGCGTAGAGCAGAATCGACGAAAAAAACAATAATTTCAATTAGAAATACGCAGATTGAAAATAACACGGTGATAGCCACGGTATTTGATGGTAAATAATAAAAATTGTTTATCATCACTCTAGGAAAGGTTTTAATGGTGAATAAAGCAAGATTGAGATATTTACTCGACTTGCATCGTAAAGCACGCGGAACACTTGGATGCCCCTTTGGATACGCAACCCGCACACCACCTCCATACATCGAAAACCCCCTACATCGAAGTAATTTTTCTGGTCCCAACAAATTCGTTGTATGGGGGTTTTACTGTATTACTATAGTCGTGTAAAGCAAAGAGGATGTCCAGCGCTTTTTTCCACAGGCCTTCACGCCGAGTGTTGGCACTTCAGGCAGTCCAGCGAATGGCTACGCGTCCTTGGCCCGCCTCTTCCTCTCCCCTCCACCACTCTCTCTCTCCCCCCACCCTCGCCTCGGCGCTCATAGTTAGGGGGTCGGAGTAAAGCAATATTTTTTCTCGATTCAGCATCACATTTCATCAAAAGTATCACATTTCACTCATCCCTTTCCCACGCTCTAACTTCGCAAGTGGCTTCCAAAAGTAGGGGGGAGGGGGGGGGGGCGTTGCCCGCTGGGAGTCACTTATCAGCTATGACGATGAAGCAAACGTATCACATTTCAGGCATCTATCAGTTACGGACGGCATTCTGCTTTCATTTGAAGATTCGCCGATGGATTTCCGTAATCGAATGATCATGGGTTGAAATTGTATATAATTCTGCAATTATTTTAGCTTGATATTTCATTTCGAACAGATTCCATTTTTAGAGCTGAATGATGTGATTGTATACAACTGTGATTATTGTGTGATGTTAGGAAAAAAATATGCACCATAAAACGGGCTGTGTATCGTGACGATATTAATACGTAACGCATTAAATTCATGAGAAAGATGTACTTCAACACTTAACTTTGGCACAGAATTTCTATTAAAGAACGTGCAATCATGTTATGACAAAATGATGCAGGCTCAAGGGAAAAAAATTGATTAAAAAAAATATATTTTTTTTCCTCACGAGCCTGCCCGAAAATGGGGGTGCGCGGGATACATGAGGGCGCAGATTACACGAGTAAATACGGTATGTAGAAAAATAAATGCATTTTTGATACAAAAATAAGTCTTTCATTGCCAGGCCGAGAACTTTTCACCTCGCCTCGTAATTGTCCCACTTCTTCAAACTTCCCGGGTAGCTTCCGTGTATCTTCTCAAAGTTCACCATGACTTTCCCCTAATTTTTACAAATGAACTCATTAGCAGTTACCTGTTTCTCAACTCCTTCCCCACATTTTTTTTTAACTAAGATAATTTATTCACCAATCATAATTCACAGGCTTCCACTGTTAGATTAACTAACTATAAAAACAAATGGCAAAAATTGCCAATAGAAAGAAGAAAGTGTAGATGTAACAAAAAAATGTACCGCTATGCATCCTAATTTTTTTTTATAAAGTACCACAATTTTCCCCATTGAGCAAATTGTAATCCCATGGCAAGATGAGTACTGACCATGTGCTGAAAATTCTCCAAGATTCTCATCATTGAAATCATCTTCAAAGGCATCTTGGATGGAATTCTTTAAAGAACTGTAGTCCACAGTTGCCAATGGTAGAGCAAATAGATGCACAAGAAGAGCTAGCAGTTCATTCATAGTGAAGCCACGATCATGACGACTGCGTATCATCATCTCTACCTGAAATGAAATATAGGCTCATTACTACACATTGGATTAAAATGAAACAGATGCTATAGAATCTCTCCATACAGCACCTGTGCAGAATGCAGCTTCCTGTAACACAAACATATATACGCAGTGCCACAAACTGCACCAAGCTTTTCAAGCTGGGGATTTTATGAGGTATCCTCTAGTGCCATCTTCACCATTTTTTCCAGTTATGATCAAAACTAATTTTTTCATAACTCACCAATATTTATAATACATTTTAGTTCATGACAGAGATTCAACATGCTTCTTGCTTTTTTTTAACCACAGGAACTGACGTTCAAATGCCATTGTCACAGCGCAGTTATTCCCATTGCTCATTTGGTAGTACCCAGGATTAATTCAAATGGAGTCTCCATCACAAAATAGTAATATTCCACGGTCCGGACACCTTCAGAAACATTTTTGGTGCCAAACGGTATTGTTTCACATGGTTTTCAGCAGCTTTATACATTGCATCACAATATTTTGTTACTCTACAGGTTTCATGATACAATGTATAAAGGATTTTGTATGCCCATCCAGCTGGATATCCCAGGTATACAACACACCTTTCCACACAACACTCTCGATCTGAGACACCGAAAACTCAGACGCAGAAACTGCCCAAGCTGGCTTACTCATTGATAAATCCTGGATGGTCAGAAAGTTGGATTTATCATATTTTGGCTCTCTATAATTTCAAAAATACAAGTTAGCACTCTCCCCTTTACTTCATCCCTTACTTCATATACGTACAAAGATGGGAACGATGATGCTAATGGCTTACTTTGGATGCAAAAAAGAGTATCATAAAGCTAGTGAATTTTTTCTTTAGAAATGCATAGAGCTGATTTTCTCTCTCAAAATCTTAAATCATGAGCTGCAAGTGCCACTTAAGATTCTAAAAAAAATAGGAAATTTTTCCATTGTAAGATAGGCTGGTTAAATTTACTGAACTTTCTACTTCTAGTAGTGCAGTGCTGTGTCAATGATTCAACAACACAAGTGAAATGGCACAAGAAAAAACTTACACAATGTCGATGGATTCCTCACCAATGAAAATACACACTTTATCAAGAATTATTCCTATGTTTTCAGTTATTTGAATGCAATTTAAACTGATTACAACAAGTTGATTAATAAATTAAATTGTTTCAGGCTTGACTTCGTGGAAGTGATAGATATCCATTTTTCATAAAAAACTTTGTACTTTTCCACACTTCATTTCAAAACTGGGCCGGTTTCACCATAATATGGCATCTTCTGGCACAGAAGATGCCATATTATGGTGAAACCGGTCACGGTTTTGAAATGAAGTGTGGAAAAGTACAAAGTTTTTTATGAAAAATGAAGTTGATTAATACTCATAATCAGGAGGGATAAGTGTCTTGTGTTCACATTCCATAGATTGACCATTTAAATCGATTGTCAGTTTATTGTCTAATTATGAGAACTTGTGAACTATACTGTTTACTTGATAATCAAATATTTTCTTGTATTTCTTAACATACTGCTGTAATAGCTAGGCTAACATAACTCATAGAAATGCAAGCAAAAATAATAATAATAATAATAATAAATAATAATTTTATTGGACATTAAACAAAATGGATTTGCAATAGTCTTCGTCATATACATAATAAATACAAAAGTTAAGTGATTTAAAATTACATATACAAATAGTTTACATAAAACAAGTAAATACACAAATACTTAAAATACATATGGCAAGGCAAAAGATTATATATCTGTGAAGGACAACATATTTTCACAATCAAGAAACTCGTTTACAGAGTAGAATGCTTTTTTTGTTAGCCAGTTACGTATATCTTTTTTAAATTTTGGCACACTAACATCTTTTGCCTCTGGGGGCAATCTATTAAAAAGACGTATTTTTAAAATGTTAAAAGAATTGCTATATTTGGCTAGCCTACAATAAGGGACATCTAGGGCATCACTGTTCCTGGTATAGTGGGTGTGGAAGTTTGACCTTTTCTGAAATGAGCTAAGATTTTCTTTTACATTGCATAGACATTTGTATATATACAGGCTATGCAGAGTCATAATACCCAACTCACAAAAAAGGGGCTTGCAGTGCTCTCTTGGGTGTGAAAATGAAATTATCCTGACTGCCTTTTTTTGCATCCTAAATAAACTATTTGTGGATGGTGAGTGGCCCCATAGTTCTATACCATAATTAATGTGGCAATGAAATAAGGCATAGTATACATGAATAAGGTACTCTTTTGGAATCATATATTTAAGTTTACGTAACATGTAAGCTGCCTTGGACAATTTTCCAAGTGTGCCTACTGCATGTGGCTCCCAAGTCAATTTTTGGTCGAGTTCAAATCCAAGTAACTTAATGGTGCTCAGGGGATTAGTTGTGGTACTTAATGAGAAGACCAGTGACTGAGTTTTATCATTATTTAGAACCAGACCATTAGCAGAAAACCAGTTTGAGGCTTCAGATAAAAACAAGTTAGCAGTAGTGCTAGTATTAATCAGGTTATTAGTCTTGTGAATAAAAGTGGTATCGTCAGCATAAAGTATGGACTTGCAGGAGACATTAGACGGTAAGTCATTGATTATAATAAGGAATAAGAGAGGCCCAAGGACTGAACCTTGAGGAACTCCATAATTTAATCTCAGGGGCGAAGAAAGGTTATTGTTGATGAAAACACACTGGGATCGATCAGTGAGATAAGATTCAAAGAGTTGTAGTTCAAGATTATTGAAGCCATAATACTGAAGTTTTTGAAGAAGAATTGGATGAGCAACACAGTCAAATGCTTTAGATAGGTCACAGGCAGTTATGGCAATGGAGGACTTATCTAGAAAAGCATTTAGAATTAGATCAATGGCAGACTCAACAGCTGAAGTGGTGGAATAGCCTTTGCGAAAACCAAATTGTGAAGGAGAAAATAAGTTGTTAACTTGAAAGTGTTCATATACCTGAATCTTAATAGCCTTTTCAAATATTTTACCAAATACTGGGATTATAGAAATTGGCCTATAATTGGAAGGTAAGGTTTTATCACCTTTTTTATGAATGGGTATCGTTTTGGATATTTTCAAAGCACTAGGAAAGATGCCTGATTGAAAGCATGAGTTTAAGATTAATGCCAGGGGTTCATCGATAATATTTACAAGATCTTTGATTAGGTTGACTGATAGTCCGTAAACATCAGTGCACTTGGAATATTTTAAGTTTTTAATAATTTGACGAATTTCATGCTCTGTAACCCACTTCCATTTGAAGGGGGATATGATTGCTGGAAATTTATGGAGAAGAGGCAAGGCGGTGCTTGGAGTTGGATCAAGATTTGACACAAGGTCAGCAATTGAGTCAATGAAAAACTTATTCAGATTATCAGACGTATAAGGTAGGTCAGAGATGCCTCCTGAATGACCGATTTCCTTATTAATGACCCGCCAAGCTGTCATATTTTGGTTAGTAGCGTTGCATATGAGATCGGAGTTAAAACTGCATTTGGACTGAATTATTAGGTTATTGTAGAACGATTTAAGCTGCCGCCAAGTACTTTTATCCTCTGCATTTCCGGTATGAATGTACTTTTGAGGCAGCTGAATTACTTGTGATCTTATTTCAGAAAGCTCAGGAGTGAACCATTTCAGGGGCTGCTTGAAACTATTTGATTGTTTTACAAGTTTCTTTGGGATGCACTGTTGGAAAAATAACAAAAAAGTTTCAAAAAAGCAGGCAAAGTTGTCATTACCATTGGCAAACGTGAGCAGAGAATGCCAAGAAACAATTGATAGGAGTGATTTTAACTCGCAAATCCCGTGAGGGGTAATTGGACGGCTGAAAGAATGGGTATTCCTACCAGTTGTATTAATTTTACACTTTTTTATTGAGAATTGGAATTTAAGTGCTAGATGGTCAGATAAACCAAGATCGGTGACCACAACAGAGTACTGATCGGTGTTGAGGCCAGTAATGATATTGTCCAGACAGGAGTCGAGTCTGGTTGGTTCCATATTTGCACAATGTAAGTTAAATGACTGTATTAGAGAAGTGAGAGCAATAGAAGCACTAGATGAATGGCGTATATCAACATTAAAGTCACCACATAAAATAATTTCCAGACCTAGCCTAGAGAACCAAATGAGACCCTGCTCCAGTTGATCACAGAAGATTTTAAAGTCACCTGATGGAGATCGATATACACATACAATAATTACAGAAAAACCTTGCCTTGATTATAGAAAAACTGACTAAAAGATGTATTCTTTCATCCGTCTTGAGACATCTCTCGGAGTGTCATAATGGCATTCATTCCTCCCACATGTATTAATGCATAGTGGCATGGTCGTATAACATAACACCCATGCTCAACTAAGAGAATTCTAAGGCCATACATCTGAAGGGTTTCCAAGTTTTCCAATAAATTTTAATCCGAGTCTCTAAATAGTTAAAAGTGAGTTGTGACTCTTCCCATGCAGAGAAAGACATACTAATATTATTAATATACATATAATGACCTGAGAGATATTAATATAATTATACTTGTGCATATGATATTACTGCCAATCCAATGCGAATCCTGATTTAATCCAAACTACTAACTTGTCAATCCACTCTTCAATAAAATGGATAATCAATGTAGATGATGCCATCATAAGAGCATGGAAGCTACAGTGACTCACTTAGTTGAGAATTTATAGTGAAAAAATAGTGGACTAAATAGAAAAATTCATTATTCACGTGGGCTAGGATTTAAATTACTCTGAAACCGATCACTGATGAATTAATATTTATAGTGTGCTGTGCAATGTTAACTTTTTTTTGGCAGTGTTGTCCATTTTGTGAATAGTTTACTACTTTCATTAATTCCTGACGTGTGCCTTTATATTGTGTGCAAACTTTGTAACTTGATCCACTGGGCAAATAAATATTATCTATTATTTGTTACAGTTGTAACATGACCCTCCGAGTCCCCGGCAAGCATCAGGCTTCATTGCCATCATAATGGCCGGAGACTCGAGAAGGGTTGGGCAGTAATTGCAGCCATGTCCAATGCCCATCATATTAGTGGCTACGCTGCGTTCAGGTCATGTGTACGCTGTAGATGGAGTGACCCCAGGATGACGGCCTTCTGCATGCCTGCAACTAGTGATTCCGCCTGTGCCATGCAGGACGGAATGGACTTGTTGTTTAGCAGCGAGCCCTTAACTCCACCGAGAACACCTATGATGAGGACCACTAGTTTCACAGAGTGCTCGGGGTACATCTGCCGAAGTTTGTAAAGCAGGTCCTGATATTTCGTCCGTTTTTCCACCTCTTTTGTATCCATGTTAGTTTCAGCCGGAGTCGAAAACTCGATCACGAACATGGAGCGTGTGAGGTGGTCGAGGAGAACGATATCAGGCTTGGTCACCTCCGACTGCCTGGTGGTGGAGAAGGAGTAATTCCACCAGATTGTGCATTCATCGTCAGGTCTTCCACTCACTTACTTATGATACAGAAAAGTGAGAAAGTGAGCTATTTTTGCTGAAAAAGTGAGGGGAGAATGTGGAAAAAGTAATGAGGAAATAATGAGAAAATTGGCAATTTTAACCCCAGTTAGACTTCTGGCAATGGCTATAATCCTACATTTTGAAATATATTAAGCTGGAACTCGCTTTTAAAGCAGTAGCAACAGGGATAAAAATTACAAAACAAAGAATTGGACAATGAAAACTTGTATTTCAGACTCTAGAAAGCATAAAGAATAAACAAAAAAATAAATCTTGACTAGAGATGAACGATACAAAATAGATAAGAATGAGGCACATAATGTATCGAACATTAGGAGATCAAATGTAAAAAGCAATGATTACAAACAACAATAATTTTAGTCTGGGCAGGGTCTGCCTGCGCCTGGGGATCATCAGGATCATCATCTTTTTGTGATTCTTAAAAAGCTGCTCTAGTAGAGACGATGTTCTCTTCTCTACTTTTTTTTGCATCTGCCCAATACCGGAGTGTTTGTGCCCCCTCCAGCATACCTTGGGTGATCTTGACTTTAGTCATATCTTTTTTGGCAATAGCCACCTCCAGCTTCAACTCTGGAGAGGCAAGCATTCCTGTTCGACAAGAAGCCGATCGGCATCCTTACCAACGTCAATTTTGCTCATTTACATTACATTGTTGGTATTGAGAAAGAAGGCTTCTTTCATGCATTCTTGCTTGCTCGTGAGAAGCTCTGGCTTGCAGAACCTACTTAGCAATAGGAAATATAGACTCTCAACCCCTTCATACAAAACATGGATCATAGGCTGATCATATTGGAAAAGTTTTGAAAATCTTTCAAATACTTTTGCACTATATAGGACAAAGGCTATATCTGCAGGGAAGGTTTTATCCTTAAGCGCAATGCCAATAGCCTGATAGCACTTGGATGCAAGGTGCTTTTTAGCATCTTTGGCATTCTGACAGGGTAACACTTGAAGGAAAAAGTGTTTGAGAGCTGGCAATTGCTCTTGAAGTCTCTCTGCTGCTGGTCACTGGGTGAGCCACCAGGAAACAACATGCTTAAGAAACTCATGGATAGGCACTTTCATCTCTGTTTGATATTTTTTAAACACCTCAAAATGACTTGGATAGTCTAGAAATTCATAAGCAAGAATAATGATGTCAGATACCTCCATTCCAAAAATTTAAAGCCCTTTCTGAAATCATGTATGGAGGATATGCAGGTTGCAGAAACCAATGTCAAGAAGTCCTCTGTTAAAATCAGATTTGAGTTTCTGTGAAAAAAGCCTAACAAAGGCTTTGCTTACACTGGGGCCGTCGCAAGAGACCCTGAGCATTTTCCCAAAGTACAGTGAACCATTTTCAGCAGCACAACAAATTAACTGAAACAATATTTCAGCAGTGGCCCAGCCAATGAATGAAGTCTGTAAGTGACGAAACACTACCCTTTATTCTTTTCAGAGTAGAACCTGATGCCAACCTGAAGTTCCTTAACACGTTCAATGCTGAGGACGTCAATTGACGTCCTATGCCATGCTATTGACTGACTGAGGACGTCAATTGAAGTCTTGCTCCGCTTCTTTTTCAATGGCCTTGGGTTACGCTGAGCTATCTTTCAGTATAAAATCAATGGTCTGCGAGTTTACTTCGTAGAATGAATGCATTTTAGTTAAAATGAAAACTTGGTTATATTCTACACAATTTTATTAAGAGCACGACCGGTTTCGACCTTTTCATATATGTATATATATATATATATACTGAAACACTTTCTTTCCCTCCGCCCCACCCCCCACGTCCCTTCCTCTGACTTCCTCCTAAATCTTTCCCAACATGTCCTAGAAAAAAATGCCTTCTCCTTCAGAGACCAAATCTTCCTGCAAACGAAGGGCACAGCAATGGGTACGAGAATGGCTCCTTCGTACGCTAATCTTTTTATGGGTCTGCTGGAGGACAATTTTCTATCTTCCCGGTCCCTCAAACCCCTATTTTGGGTTCGTTTTATCGATGACATTTTTCACATCTGGACGCACGGTCCTCAAACCTTGTCCACCTTCCTTTCCGATCTCAATTCCTCTTTTTCTGTCTCATTCACCTTTACCACTTCCAGCACCCACATTACCTTCCTAGATACAGATATTTCTCTATGTGATAACAAATTCCTAACCTCCCTACATATCAAACCCACTAACCGTCAACAATATCTTCATTTTGACAGCTGCCACCCTTACCATACTAAACGTTCCATTCCTTTCTCCCTTTCTATTCGCGCGCACCGTATCTGCAACTCTCAAATTGCTCTCGACCACCACCTTAGCAACTTAAAAACCGCTCTCCTTAAACGCGGCTACCCCTCCCCTCTCCTTGATCGCCGCATCCTACCCTCCACCACCCCTTATACTCCTCGCCCTAGATCATCCACCACCAAACCTCCCTTGAACCTTTGCACCACATTCCTTCCGGGGCTTCACCAAGTTAACCTCATCCTCAAGTCACTTTTCCCCATTTTGAGCGACAGCCCACTCACCTCCGACTTAATCCCCAAATGTCCTACCATTACTTACAAAAGACCGGCCAACCTCAACAATATTCTACGCCCCCACCAATCCCGTCCCACTTTGATCCCTCCTGAAATCCCCGGTACCTTTCCCTGCCATAGACCTCGTTGCAAAACCTGCCCTTTAATATGTAATCTCTCTTCTTTCCACAGTCCCAACAACCCCACCCCATTTCCTATATCTTCCCACGGCAGCTGCACTACCTTTAACGTGGTATACCTTCTGCAGTGTAAGGTCTGCCCTTCCTTTTACATCGGCGAGACCTGCAATCCCCTGTCCATCAGAATAAACGGACACCGAGCCGCCCCGCCCAACTTCCCAGTCCCAAAACACGCCTCCACTCATAACCTCAAATTCGACTCTTGCTTCCGTCTCACCATCCTCCACGCCCTCCCCGCCGACGCTTCGAACACACAACTTAGGAACACTGAGCTTTCTATTATTTGGTTTTGTCGCGCCTTTTCCCCTCCCGGTCTTAACATTATGCACTGAATTTTTGTCCATTTACTTTCTCCCTCCTCCTCCGACGCCTTTTATTCTCCTCCCCCACCCCCTCCCAACTTAGCAACTTTGTTGCACTCCTCTAAACAGCCAGGCGCAATTCCCTACTTTGTTGCATCATCATCCCCCCCTCTAAACATCCAGGTGCGACACCACGTGACCTTTCCTGTCCCTCTTACACTCCCCCACCCCCTCCCAACTTAGCAACTTTGTTGCAGTCTTTTAGACAGCCAGGTTCAATTCTCAACTCATCCCAGTTCACCCACACCCCTCCCTACTTTGTTGCACTCCCCCCTAGACATATAGGTACGACACCAGTGCCCATCCCCGTCCCCCCTCCCCTATACCACAACTTCCCCTCACTTCCCTTCTTTCCCCGCTTCCCTTCCCCTACCTTGGAGCGGTACTTCTCAATTTTCTACAGCTGAAGAAGGGCCTACATGCCCGAAACGTCCCAGTAAGTCCTCTCTCTCTTTTTACTTTTCTTTCCCCACTCCCTGTCAAGTGTTTTTATTATATTGTGGCCTATTGGCGAAATTTTCGTTTCGTGTATATATATATATATATATATATATATAACCATTCATTCATTCACTCAAACCGCTCACAGGCGTAAATAATAAATATTTCGTTCAAACAGGTGGTGAAAGAAAGAGTATAGGAAACACATAAAATGTGATGACACAATGGTGATGTGAAGATGGAATGATGGCCGATTCCAAGTGAAAAAAATTCGTCTAGACCGGGAATTGAACCACGGACCTTCCGATTTCGCGCCGGATGCTCTGACCACTAAGCTATCTAGACTACTAAGGAAACACTGGAATCGGCGGGGGGTTTATATGAACAAACACCCCCAAGATTAGTCCGTAAAAGTCGCCGAGAGATGGCGCTGGACATTTTCACTCACCGGCAGAGAAGAAATTACGTACACAGAAGAGGAAAGCAAAGTTTGAATCAGGCACACAGACAGTGGTAAAGATACAGAACAGGCGTTTCGGGGCACGCAGAGCCCAAGAAGTAGAAATGAGCCATTCCGGCCATACAACCATTCATTCATATTCATATATATATATATATATATATATATATATACGAGTTCGTGGAAAATCACACACGCGATAATATAAATAATATTTGTGGCATAGTTTATTTATATATATATATATATATATATATATATATATATATATATATATATATATATATATATATATAAATAAAAATAAACTTTGCCACAGGTGGGGCGGAAATAAATATAGAAACACAAAAAGAAGAACACTCACACACTATACGTTCTGATATTTCGACAGCCGAAAAGCTGTCTTTCTTACAGAAGGAAGGATACAGAAATCAGATACAAATACAGATACAGGATTTCTGTATCCTTCCTTCTGTAAGAAAGACAGCTTTTCGGCTGTCGAAATATCAGAACGTATAGTGTGTGAGTGTTCTTCTTTTTGTGTTTCTATATTTATTTCCGCCCCACCTGTGGCAAAGTTTATTTTTATTTAAATTATCGCGTGTGTGATTTTCCACGAACTCATATATATATATATATATATATATATATATATATATATATATATATAAACACAAATATAAATATACTTTTAAAACACAGGCACACGAAAATTAGAAGGACACTCACAGAATAATTTGCGGACGTTTCGACGGTCAAGCCGCCATCGTCAACGACAAGAGACTAACTAGTCAAGAGACTAGTTAGTCTCTTGTCGTTGACGATGGCGGCTTGACCGTCGAAACGTCCGCAAATTATTCTGTGAGTGTCCTTCTAATTTTCGTGTGCCTGTGTTTTAAAAGTATATTTATATTTGTGTTTTTATTCGCCGAGTGCGGTTTCTCAGAAGATATTATATATATATATATATATATATATATATATATATATATATATATATATATAAACTATGCCACAGGTGGGGCGGAATTAAATATAGACACATAAAAAAAGAACACTCACACTATACGTTGATATTTCTGTTACTATAGAACCTTTCTCAAAGATAGAAGGATACATACTGAGTGAGTGTTCTTTTTTTATGTGTCTATATTTAATTCCTCCCCACCTGTGGCATAGTTTATTTATATTATCGCATGTGTGATTTTCCACGAACTCGTGTATATATATATATATATATATATATATATATATATATATATATATTCCGATTTTGCGTCATTCTTTGATGATTATTTTGTTCACTATGTGAGGAAAATTATTAATTTCGAGACACGTCTACATTTTTTTCTAATTATTTTAGTATTTCAATTTTTTATACGTAGTTATTACAAATTCCTAGAAATGTGAGGAAATACTACGGCAATACCGAAATGTTTACATAATCAACATATTCGTATGTAATGAATGTGATCTGTTAATAAATTTCCAAAAACAAGAGTTCCGTAGACCGTACATCTCATGAATTAACACGGTGAAATTCTATATACCGATTCTTTAATTCACGCACTGATGACGCCAATATCCTGAATAAGGACATTTTAAATTTGTAAAACTTTTTTACGTTAATACTCATCAAAATCTTTTCCGAGTGTGAAATACAATGACAAAATTATTTATTTAACCATTGATACGATTTTTGTTGCTAGAGAGCTTAATATTAACGGTTGAACTTCGTTTAAAAGCTGTAAAGCTAGGGTTGTGTAAAAAATAGGGTTCTCAAATTTTTTTCACGTGTAAGGAATTTTTTACTTGAACTGAAAAATACATCATTGGAAAGCTCAATTTCTTATCTATTTTTCAACATAATCACCATATTTTTCAACGCATTTTGTTAACAACTAATCCACTTTTGGAATCCAGCTTCAAAGAAGTCCGCCGCCAGAGAGGGGGTAAGGAATGTATTCATTTCCAGTTGCATAGTTTCAATGATTGGGAAAATTCAAAGATTCTTTTCATTACGGATGGCTTAAGTTGCAGCGTTTCAGGTATCAGTATATTTTTCAATAAATACTAGATCTTCGAAACAGTGGTAAGTTTCAGTTGCCGCAGGTTTGGAAGTGGGGTAGGCATGAGAAAGAAAGTATCGTACATGGGATCAACGGGGCAAGGGAGAATGAAAGAAAGTTCCTCAGATTTAGGGACAGAGATTGGGAGTATGTGTTGAGGTCGGTAAAGAAAGACATAACAGAACACTATTGATAGTAAGGCACGGAGAAAGACAAAGTATAGAGATGAGATGGCTGTTGTACATTTTGTATTAAAGTATTTCCAACTCCACTGAAAATAGATTTCCTCCACAATTTTCTAAGGAAAAAAATATAAACGCAAACATTTGTAATAAATATATATCAGACTTTCTAGACTCACTCCGATAAAGTGCTCCACGTTTCGTCCCTGTTTTTCGTTATTTCCGGCAAGATTTTAAGATTCAAAACACTTCATCATATGACTTTTATGTGAAAGTTTGTTTATGACCGTGATGCATGGAGTATGTGTACTGAGATATTAATACTAGGGATGGGTCAGTTCCACTTTTTTTCGGTTCCGGTTCCGTTCTTAACTTCGGTTCTCGGTTCCGGTTCTTAATTTACCACTTACTTTGCATTGCTCAATGGTAAGATAAGATAATAAATAATCATTTTCAAAGACATATTGCTTGAAAAAGAATACTTCATTATATTTTTCTGTTTATGTAATTTTAATCCATTTTTAACCTTTATGTGAAAATATTTATAGAACTCAAGCACTCTTGGTTCTGTACTCGTTGCCATTAACTTCTCCTGTACACAAAAATAAAAACACCTCATAATATTAAGGGAATAAACTCCATTAAATAAATCTTTTGCTTAAATATTGCACAAATTAATAAATGCATACTTGGATGTGAGAAAAGTGGCACTCATTTCAAATTTTTGTTCAAAAACACCAGCATTTTCACTATTTCTGGATCAAGTCTGTTTCTTTTTTTGTCACATATATTGCCAGCTGTACTAAACAGCCTCTCACTAAAAACAGTAGCAGGAGGAACACAGAAATACTTCATTGCTAAGCATTTCAGTCTCTTGAAGTTAGTAGAGAACCAGTACTGACTGATAATGACTGCGTCGCTATCAGGACTAATGGTTCTCTCTGAGAGGTACAAATTTAGCTCATCTTCAGCACTGATATTGTCTTGTGAAGGTCCTTCCAAAGGAATCGAAAAAGCATTTTTATATTTCACCCAGATATTATGTGACGTAGATGGAACAGGTGGTGTTACTCTACATTCCTCATTGGCAGGGCCCTGACAAGAAAAATTGGTCATTTGATCCAAAAGATTTTGTCTAGCCGAGGTTAAAGATTCCATATTTTTTAATGGTGTAGTCTTGAATCCAGAAGGGTGGCCATGGATATGATGTCATCATTCTCTACATTGATGAATCTGAGCTTAATGGAGGCTAGGAGGTCATATTTCAACCCCTGCATACCAGAGCCCTTAGGGGCAGGAGCTTCCAAATGGTGTGTAATTAAGTTCAATAGAGGGATTACTTAAAGAAAAATACACCTTCAGTCAGAACATATGGCAATCAGTACAACCCTTTTGTAAAATGATTTCATCTTTTGGCAGTTTACAAATTGTATTTCTTTAAATCATTTATCAACATTTTTAAATTATTAACTAAATAAATTACCTCTGAAACAGATGATGTTTCTTTGCTAAGTTGCAATGTGGCCGTTTCAAATATTTCTAACATTTCTACTGCCACTTCAATTGTCCTCCATTCATCCGTAGTTAATTCAGAAGCCAGCCTGATGTCACATGAATTTGTGATTAGCACAATAGCATTTTTCTGTTCATGCATTATTTTTAACATATAGAAAGAATTGTTCCATCGTGTGGGCTCAACCTGTATCATGCGATGCTCTGGTAGTCCCAGCTGTCTCTGACATTGCCGCAACATTTTAGTATTTTTCACAGAATGTTTAAAACTTCCTACTATTTTTCTGCACTTTTGAATAACATTGGTGACTTTAGGATTATCCATAAAACCATCCTTAATAACTAATTACAGGGTGTGGGCCATACAAGATATGTGGTGGAACTTAGATTTATTCAAAGCAGCGGTTATGTCCCTCCCATTATCTCTTAGTCCAGGCTGTGGAGAGAAAAAAGTGTCATTTATGACGTTGTCTTAATACAGGTTAAGAATAGTCAAAAGTTGTAGGGAAGGGAGAGTTATATATACCTATATATTTTTAAACTTCGAACTAGACCGTTATAAACAAATTACAGGGGTTCAAAGTTGGCTAAAACGGTTTTTCAATTCTACAAGCCAAGGTATTCACTTAAGGAAAAAATGTTTCAAATGTTTTTGTAGACAATTAAAAAATGCATAATTTGAGCTATGGTAAATTTTTATTTTCGATAATTATTTATTGCAAAAACTTCGAAAAACCCCCCAAAATGGCATTTTTTTGCATATCAATTATTTATTGCAAAAATGACTTTTTTAATACTTTTTTGCATTATGACAAAATAAAATAGGATTTATGAAGCCAATTTGGTTCATTTGTTGCTGAGTTATTCCATTTGTTTATTAAAAACATGTCTAATGTTCAATGCTGTAACTTTTTATTGGATTAACATACAGGGTCGCATAAAGGCTCATTCTCTTCGTAAAAGTCCAAAATTTAATAATATTAAAGAAAAATTGAAAAAAATTATTTTCAACCCCTCAAATAACGCTTACAAAAAAAGGGCGTTTTTTTATAAATAAAAGAAGCTGGGGCCACCCCCATAAACTGTAGATATTTTTTTCTTCAAGATTTGAGTAGCTGAGGTCGAAACAAAGAATTTAAAAAAAAAAGTTATTTTTCGACCAATAGCAACCGAGATAAGAATTATTTTTTCAAAAAATCACTGCTCCGTTGTTTATAACAATTAATAAATAAATCTGACGGCATTTGGACCTCAAAGACTTATATTTTCAATATATATTGTCAGATTTACAAAAATTTACTTGTAAGTGTTAAAAAACATGAATGAAGTATAGCGAAGAAAAACAAGGCCGGCCAGCCGCGGTGGTGGGGGTAGCGCGACGTCAGCTCTCGGGCGCACGAGAGAAAACTGAGTTAGCTACTTCAAATCTGCTGCGCTCGGAAAAATTTCTCTCGTATCTTGGAAAGTTCTGAACCAATTTCGATGTTTCGATGATGTTTCTGTATCACTAAAAAACCTTCAAATTTCCCTACAGACTGGACTATCTCACCACAGCAACAGTTTTACTATAGAGTCCCCAATCACTTAGCACCTGGCTTAAAAAGGCTAGGAGGTTATTTGCTGAATGGCTGATTTCCACAAATGGAATAACCTCCAAGCTCTTATGTTGAAGATGGAAACCTAGATCTGAATCTTCATAAAAGTGAACTGTCACAGCTAAGTAATCACTGTTACTCACAGATGTCCACAAATCCGTAGTCACAGCTACAAATTTAACATCTTCCAATTTTGCTCTCAAATTCATCACTGTTGTTTCATAAATCTCTGGAATCATTTTATTTGAAATAGTTTTTCTGGAAGGGATTGTGTAACGAGGTTCTAAGTGAGTAAGTAACCTCCTTAAGCCTATGTTTTCCACTAGACTAAATGGCTGCAAATCCAAGCATATCATTTCTGCAATTAATCGTGTAATTGCTAGAGCTCGTTGATCTTGGTGTTTAAATTTTTTTACTTTTTCGAAGACCTGTGGCAAAGTGGGCTGGTGGTATGATGTTGACTTAGGCCCAGGTTTGATGTATTTAGGATAAATAGCAGCCGATGTGGAAGCAGTTGGTAAAGACAGACTTTCAAGAGAGCTGCTGGTTACAATCGACTTCAAGGCTAGAGACTGGAGCTATTTCAAGTGGAAGTGTTTCAGCCGTAGTTGCAACTTTACCAGTTGAAAGATCCCCTTCATCTTCACTTAATTCTTCCTCACTGATGGCACTCGCCTTAGGATGGGTGGTCACAAACATTTTCATCGTAGTTACTGAAGTATTCCGTCTCTTAGGAGACACGATTGGACTCTTACCGCGAAAATTTATTTTATGCTTCTTTTCCGCATGCTTTTTCAGGTTAGAAGTGGATTTACATGCACCCCTGGAAATCAGGGAATGACAAATATTACACTTTGCGAAATTTTCATTTGCTGCATCAACCGTGAAGTATTCCCACACTTCGGAAGACATTGCGAAGGATTCAACCGCATGAGTAAATTAAGTCGTAATTTCACCAGGTATCGATATTTTTACAATATCGATAGGTATGATATAATATCGATAGGTATGGTATAATATAATTGCGGGCTTTCATTTCCGGCTATCTTTGCGCTGTCCATTTTTCAAATAGTCGATTGTCGTCTGCTATTTACTGCGCGGCGAATTAGACGGCGTTCTCTTGCATGTGCAAAGTTAATACTATATTGTACAAATGACGAATAATTTGCTGAATTAACGAAAGCAATGTCCAAAGCATGAATGAAATCTTCTAAAACTTATACACTATACTATGATAAGATTTACGAAAATGACATGAGGACTCGCACCTCCAAAGGAGGTGGACGTAACACATACCTATCAATCAGAATATCCTTATTACGGTGGTATTTCATCACTTACTAGAATTGGATGTAATAAAATAAATCATATAGTCATTTTAACGACTGAATTAGAATAATTCACGGCAACTTTGAAGCATCTAAGTATTTCAACAGGTTTTAATGTGAAGCCTCCACTTTCAGGCTGTGGGCAGGTTTCAAACTGGTTTTCGCGCCAATTATTTCGGTACCGATTATTTTTGGCCTCGGTTCCGGTTCTAAGCTCAAGAACCGGTGGAACCGAGAACCGAAGAACCGGACCGACCCATCCCTAATTAATACGTATGTGAAAGAGTGCGAAAAGAAATTTCACTACGATGAACGAGAATCATATTAGTGTATAAGAATTTTTTTGCATGCAGTAACTTGAACAGCGAACATTGTTAAATTTCGCCAGCATGTAGTAGATTTTTATAGGTATATTCCCCAAGAAATAACAAGGATTAATCCTTAAAATTTAAAGAAAATAGTTATAAAACCTTGATGAGAAAAAAAATTAAATGATTGCAGTTTCCAGGGGCTGCAACGCAACCCGCAACATAATTTTAAAGTTCTATCCGATGGTGGCGGACGTCAAATGAAGTCCTTCACAAAATCCTTTTTTGCACAATATTTTGAATGAAAAAACGAAAAATATTAACGTATCTCATATTAACTTAGTGTTTTACATAAGAATTAGCGAAAAAAAAATTCAGTCACCGGCAAGAGTTTGCAAAATATATTGAACATGTTAAATCGTTTCTTGTTAGTTTTATCATCATAACAAATTGTAATTTGCACAATCCACCATGTTTACAGCCGCATGGCAGCTGCAAGAAACTACCAACAATATGATCGAATATGCGTTAAGCCGAGAACATGGCATTTTAGATTCTAGCAGACGGAAGTACGTATCGTCCAAGCATTCTAGAAATTTCCCAACAATTAATAATACCACCGAGTCGCTCACTATATAAGTGGGTACGCGGCACCATAGTGACAAGGCGATTTTATACCAGCAGCCGAAGGCCCTGCTCAAATTCATAGCGGCCTAGTTTAAACAAAATAGAGCTGGAAGATTCGTAGATCTGTCTGATTTAATTTGTGCATCAGGCAATTGGTAACAAGTACCAAGGAATGAAGAAGTATTTATTCTGTAGTGAAATCATTGTCAATTATATTAAGTACATCATACCATTGGGCGAGTATACCAAGTGGCAGCACACCTGACGCACTATCAACAGAACAGTTGGGGCACACCTAAGTGCAGTGCGACACTTCCGTTGTGAGCAGTTCGTCATGCCTAGAGTCCAGACGTCACATCTCGCAGTAGACGAGGGCACATTCCATGGACCAGAGATTTGAACTAGGAATGTGAACATAGGGGTGTATGTATTTATTGGACCCATTGTCCACTTGTGAATTCATCAAAGGGTATATGTGCTGTGTGTATAAGGGGTTTCTGTGTCTAGTTTCAAGGTATATATTTTACTTCATTATTATATGTCAGGCAAATCCTGTGTCAATAAAGGTAGGAGTGGAAGTGTTTAAAAGAAATTGAGAAAGAGAAATTTTGTGAAAGAGCAAAGAGACAATTCTGGCACCCAACCAAGGCTAATAGATACATTATTAAGTTAAATTTTGGTTACCGACCAGAGGTTCACCATTTAGTGTGACACACATCTCATTCTATATTGAGGGTTACAAAATAGTAAAGCTAACAGCATTTTGAGCGTATTATAGCATTAGATCCCAGAAGTAAGGGCCAAGGGCTTCAGTCCACAAATAAGCCACCTTTGTCCTTCCTAAAGACATCCCCTTCAGCAAGTGACCTTTCCCGAACATTCCTGTGAATGTGTCCACGATGTCGTCACACAATGCAGCTGCTAAGCTGGACTGGACACACTTCATTTCCCAAATTAGCTCGCAAATTGGGAAAAAAATAATTGTGCAAAGGCGACTGATTTCCACGGAGAGGATGGATTTTGCTGTAGGATAGGCTCGTATTTGCCAGAAAATGGAGAATTTTTTCAAAACAGTGAGAAAAGTGAGCATTTTTTCAAAATATGTAGTGAGAAAAGTGACCTGGTTTTCGAAAAAGTGAGTAAAAGTGAGAAAAATGAGTCAGATGAATCCCTGTTTATCATTCTCCACAACGGACTCAATATCTCTTAGGGCATAGGGCAGCAAAGGTGTTTTGTCCGATGCCATAATGGTGTCGAAGGTGAAAGTATAACACCTGCAGGGCTGCGTTGTGCCGAGCTAAATACGCTGACCTGGCGTAATAACTACAGCCGGAGAGAAGGTGACTCAAAGTCTCCAGCTGGGCTCAGCACGCCCTGCATCTCGTGTCTGCGACCTCTGCCTTGAATATAATGCGGCGGTGCGCGAATGTGTTTATGACAACATCCTGGCATGCGAGGACAAAACCCTCAGTCTTGGACTTGGAAGGCAAAGGTCAGCTCCTTCAATAACCCATGCTTTTCAATGTTTCGATAGAATCATCCATGCATGGGCTTATTATATTATTATTAGGGATGGTCAGATTGGATCTGTGGATCCAAAGATCTGCAGATCTTTACATTGGATGAGATACTGATATCGGATCCAAATATACAACAGTAAATCAGATCTGCATCGGAGATTTTTAACGATTGAAGTGCCGGCTGTCGTCGGCAATCGGTGGCTCTCTGCTAAACAAATAAAATACTGTTGATGTACTATGTTCGATGATCGGCTTTCGCTGTACGTAAATCAAAATCACCCTTTATTATCCATCTTCTTATTCTCAGGAAAAAAATCTCAAAATGTGATATAACAACAGTCTGCAGAAACCCTGAGTTAATGCTGACCAACATCAATATATATCGCATCGTGTATGCTTCCGCTTCAACGATATCGCAGGAGGTTCAAACGAGATATCGAACACTTCTTTTTAAAACCAAAGAAGGTTGACGAAGCTATCCGTTTCCTATATTTTAGAGGTTTCTTTGTTTGTGTCGTTTATGTGTTGTGTGTTAATTGTTTACAGATATGTCTTCTGCGGTGTGAGAACACTTTTCTGTGGACTCCGAGAACAATTGGTAGGAATTTGCTCGCACTGTGGTGTAAAAATATCACGTAGATATGCAAAGTCAACGTCGCCGCTATTTAAACATCTGCGTACGAAACATGCTTCAATTTATGATGAAAAAGTAATTAAAAGTCACGCTAAGTCTACTTCATATCAGGAAACTTTGCCTATCGTGCCAGTGCCATGTTCTTATAAAGATGTAGGCTCAACTATGCCGGTAAGCATTTGCATTGAAGAGTCTGACCTTGATGCTTCTGTCAGTTTTGCCTCCCAAGCCCAAGTTCTTCATCATCTTCCATTTCGTCAATCCATTTCCCTTCTTTTAAGCAGTGTACAATGAAATTATCATGTGGACAGCCAACATTAAATCAATTCATTGATAGCAAAGGAAAATGCAGTCCAACAGACAGGCGATCAAGAGTTGTAACAAATTTGGTGGCAAAAATGATATGAATCGATGGTCTACCTTTCAGTACTGTGGAGAACGGAGGATTAAAAAATCTAATTACACACCTCGAGCCTCGTTACACAATACCAAGACGAAAGGTATTTGCCAATAAAATCATACCGGACCTCTATGAAAAAGTGCACAGAAAGTCAAGAAGCAACTTAGAGATCCTGAGATTGACTGAGTCAGTGTCACCACTGGTATGTGGACATCAGTAGCAAACCACGATTACATGAGTCTGACTGTTCACTATCTTTTATCTTTAAAAGCATGTGTATTGAAGTTGTGCCTTTTCCGGAAGTCAACCATACGGCTGAAAATATATGTGAATTTCTAACTACAGTTTTGCAAGACTGGGGGCTTGCTGGGAAAGTGATGTCAGCTGTAACGGACAATGGGTGGAACATGGTTGTCACTGTTGAGAAGTCTGATTTCAATCGCATGAGTTGCTTCGCTCATACTCTTAACTTGGTATTAAAGGATGGGTTACTCAACTCAAAAATTGTAACATCTCTTGCTGAACTGCGCAGAAGAATTGTCGGACATTTCAAGCACTCCAGTGGGGCAACAAAGGTGTTGAAGAAGTGCCAAATAATGACAAACGTTCCCCACCACAGGTTGATACAAGACGAACCCACTAGGTGGAATAGCACGCTACATATGTTTAGAAGATTGCATGAACAGCAAAAAGCAATTCTTTTGGCAGCGTCGGAAATTAGACAGCTACGCGATCCAGTCAACCAAATTCAGTGGGATCTGATAGAAGCCATAATAAGTGTTCTGAATATCTTCTATTCTGCTACACTTCAAGTTAGTGCAGCAAATTCTATGGCATCAGAGGTAAGCAAACACTACTTTTTAGACAAAAACTAGCTTTGTATAAGTTTTAATTATGATAAACCATTAACCTAAACTACAGCATGGGAAAACTGAATGAGAACTTCAGCTACTACCTTTTTTTCTCTTTTTGTTCCCTTTTAGGTGATACCTCCAGTCCAGCTGTTGGAACATGAGCTACAGAAACCAACTCCACTTGGGAGTGGATTGCAAGGGATGACGAATGACATTTTGGCTTCTTTAAAGAGGAGGTTTGGTGTAATTGAAGAGTCAAGGTTATATCGGTGTACTACATTATTGGATCCCCATTTCAAAGCCATGCCTTTCAAAGCAAAGAACATGGAGGAGGATGCTAAGAGGCATCTCTTGATGGTAGCCATGCAAGAGGAAGGGATGCATTCTGATGTAAGTAGCTATTCATAATGAATAAAGACACTTGGTAATCTTCCACAGATTTATTTCTTTGACACGACGCGTTTCACCACACTGTGGCATAATCATGTGCAGGGTTCTTCGCTTTAGGTCAAGCATATAGCTTTCCACCAAGGCGTTAGGGAGTGGGGGGAGGAGGGGGAAGGCTAAGGGAGGAGCGGAGAGGGGGGGGTAGGTGGGGGTCGGAAGAAGGAGAGAGAAGCGGCGTGAGGGAGGGAGAACTAAGGGTTTGAGTGGACAGAGGGCGGAAAGACATAGGAGAAACAGACGCAGGGGTTGGGACTGGGTGATGATGGAGGCCTTCTTTTCCTTGAGAACTCTGGATGGTGAGGGAAAGGAGGGGGGGGGGGGGGGGTCAGAGGGTTTTTAAATGGCCAGTGCACTGCCCACACCAGAGCACTGGAGGAGGAGGGGGGGGGGAGTAAGTAGAGTGTGAAAGATTTGGGACATGTGGCAGGAGTCGGTTGGAAAGAAAACGGTTAAGGGCGGGAGAGTGGGTGGGGGGGGGGGGGGGGGGGGTGCTTTAGTCTGGGAAATATTTTGTGGCCAATAAAGGAGAAGGATTGTGAAAAAGGATGTCATTACATAGTTTTGTATCATTGCACTTCTGGTGCTTCACAATTTCCATTGTCTCCAAAGCGTCCATTTTCCACCCTTTATCTACCCTATGAAGCAGCTTGGGGGTGAAATCACTGCTGTGGCCATCTTCCAGCAGATGTTTGGCAAAATTGGAGGATGTATCCTCCAATCGGAAACATCTTTCATGCTCCCTGGCTCTTGTTTTAAGCGCTCGACCAGTCTGACCGACGTACACTGTACTGCATCCCGGTGTATTACATTCTAGCTTGTACACGCCAGACTGTTCGAGCACTTCTTTTTTATCCTTCCCGTTTCCCAGAAACTTTCTTAGATTCCACTTTGTGTAGTGGCCTACCTTATATTGGGGGGGTAGCAAGTTGGTTAGCCTGTGGGTTATGCCATCTATGAATGGGAGCTTACACCATTTTTGTTTATCAAAGGGCAGAGGGGTAAGGGACGTTAGCGCCGAAAAGGTTTTTTGTTTAATTTTCTTTTTGATTATTCCATCAACCATTTCCGCTTTATAGCCATTCCCACTCCCTAACGCCTTGCTGGAAAGCTATATATGCTTGACCTAAAGCGAAGAACCCTGCACATGATTATGCCACAGTGTGGTGAAACGCGTCGTGTCAAAGAAATAAATCTGTGGAAGATTACCAAGTGTCTTTATTCATTATGAATATCGAGAACTTCCACCATATCCAGCCTGAAACAGTGGTATTTAGATGTAAGTAGCCTTGGTGAAATTCAGAAAACACCCAGGCTTCTCTATTCTTAAATTATTTTTTAACATTTAATAAGCAGCAACAAAGCTATGCTAAATTTCTATGCAGGGATATCTAAGTAGAGTAATCTATTTTATTGGGAATTCTGCATGCAACATTTCTACCATATGATACTCTTAGCACTCTATTATATAGTATTGATAGGCCAATGTAAAATTTGAGTCGGCTATTTTTATTGGTGCAATGCTTCCTAAAATATTCACTTCATAAAACATCAAGATTAAAATATGAAGTAGTCTATCAGTAAATTTTACAGTACTAATTAGTAATTATTATTGTTTCAGCTGCCTTGTGTATTTTATTTAATAGAATTATGGGAGCATTAGTGGCAAATCTTGTCTTAAAGGTATTTATTTTTTATGTCTGTTTGCATTCAGAATTCCCAGTGAGTGACTGTGGAGAAAGAAATTCAGGGCAGCAGACCACAGCTCCCACAAAGCACATCCTCACTCTGGGTTCAGTACCACAGCTTATTCACTGAGCATTCAAATACTGGAGGAACTTTCAGAGGTCTTGAGAAAGAGTTAGACTTGTACTTCAGTGAACCTACACTGCCTGGTACCAGCGTGAGTACTGGAAGACAAAAGATTCGCTTCCAACTCTTCCAAAGATAGCAAAGAAGCACCTAAGTATCCCCCCAGCTACTATTGCTAGTGAACGGGCTTTCAGCACCGCTAGGTTAATATGTGATACCAAGCGAAATAGATTAGAACCTGACCTTGTTAAAATGTTGGTGTTTCTAAAAAAGAACTTGACAGCAATGAAGGATTGGTATTATTGTGGCATTGACATTGTCGTTTATTTTAATATTAAAGTTTAACATTTTTAAACTTGATGTTGTTTATTTTCAATAAAATCTCCAAGGCTTAAATTTTGTTTTCATTTGTGAATTGCACCCTTGAAGACATCCTAGGATCCAAAAATAAGAACTGAGACCCGGGATCCAAAATGAAGGATCCGGTTCCGGATTTGGATCTGAAAAAAAACCTGGATCTGCCCATCCCTAATTATGTATTATATAATCACAAAGCTACACAGCAATTGTATTGACTTTTAAAAAATATACCAACCTGGGAAAGGATTTCTTTAGATTTTTCAATGGCCGCTGGAGATTTTCCATCTTCCAAGGATAGATTTTGTAGAAGAACCTTTTCTGCACCAGACACATAGTCGAACATCTGTGACACAGGATGTGCCAAGGCCTGGGATACGCAAAGGCCATGCTAAAAAATTGAGATCAATCATATTAATCATCAGAATCAGTGATGTGTACTGGTTTGGTAGAGGTATGGTTTATTACTAATATATAGCCATGTATTAAGACAATACAATAGGGATTTTTATGCAGGGTGAGTCAGCGTTACCTGATGGTTTTTGAAATTATGGTACACTTATGAAATTTTAAGATGTAGCAACTTTTCCAATTTCAAAATATACACAATGAATAGCAGTTTTCATCTCATATGCTACTTTTTACAGAAATTAATCATTTGTGAAAGATAATGTCCTTTAAGTGATGGCCCTCTTTTTTGGTACGGCCCTCTTTTTTTGGATCGGCTGGGGCTCTGAATTGAATTGCATGACACACAGTTTTTAGGTGACATGGCCGCCTCACGTTTTTTTTCAATGCTGAACCGGTCTAACAAAAGTTTTGAACCCATAGCAGAATAGTATTGTGGGTTAGAATTGCATCCTATTATTTCATACCTATTATTATTATCTCTTAACACTCCACCCTTAATAAGCAACCACCCCACTTAATGACCAAATGTTTGTGGAACCCACTGCAAATCCTGTATGTTCAAAGTATTTCATACCTATATATACCTGACCACCTCTTATCTTAGCCAAAGACTAATATTCCCCCAATAGGGGTAATTTCCCCTATTCAGTGACCCAAAATATGGATTAACCCCTGCTCAACAATAATGTGTGCTAGACAATTGAAAAAACTTCAATAATCATATTCCCAATTGTTATTTCTGAGATGATTTTCAGTAATGGTGTAAAACCTATATAATCTAAAGTTTTAAATTCACTTGTGGTAAAAAGCTTTCCTTCTTCAGCAATACATATATATATTTAAATGAATTCATTTGGTCAATTTACAAAATATGTAGGCGTGACTATTGTATACCTACATAATGCTACTTACTGTCAGATTATGTATCGTTTCACCCGCACACATCACTCAATTCATTGTTGTTTGGTTATTTGGGGAGGCGACTGACAACTGGTGTAATTTGCACCATTGAGGGGAGGTTTGTAAGGGAAGGACTGTGCGGGATAATGGAGGAGAGTAACCTGGCAGATCAGCCTTCTCTTAACAAAGGTGCCAAGGGGACCTCAGTTTAGCATCTCATCTGACATGTAGAATACTGAACTTGTAGTGCTCTTCACGCAGCACCCAAGTAGGCATTGGGATTTCCACTGAAAAAAACTCCACTACTATCAGGATTCGAACCCAGGTCCTATGGGTGGGAGGTAAGTTATCTAGCCACCACACCAACTTGATCCCTCATTATCGTTTTTTAACGCTGAAAGTGCCCTGATGTGAGCATAACAAACTAAGAGCCAATGATGAAAGTTTTTCTTATTTCCATCTGTTCCAAGATGTCAAACCTCCAGATGACAAAGATCACTTCGAGGAGTGAACATTGAGTGAGAATTGAAGTTTTTCATAACTGTTGAATGAACGTAGTATGAATCAGACAAAACTTTACAACACAATGCCTATCCAAACGATAAAGGTATAATTACCTGAAGTAGGGTGGCATAAGATTGCACTGCATCAGGGTGACCAGCAAATTCTTCCACTAATGCTTCTATAACCTTTGGAGTTATCCTCTCTGCTTTTGGTGCAGCAGAACGAACTTTAGAACTAATAGCAGCTGATACTATTTGTCTATGAAGACCTAAAATAATCTCTTTCTGCCGCCTTCCACCAGCTAACAAATCTAGGAGCTCTCCCTGACCCCCTGCCTTCTCCACAGGAATCGGTGCTGTTGCAAGACTCCCCAAAGGGTACCCCACCACATTCCCAGACCTAGAAAAGTAGAAACACTCTCTTAGCACTGAAAAACTACTGTTAGTACATTAACATGAATTAGAACATTTATTCTTTTGCAACCCATGGTAGACGTGGTTTGGATGGTGGCTTTGATCACTGCTCTAAAAGAATATCAAAGTCAGGACTATTAAATGAGTTTTTGACATGCAACTTTATCTTCCCAAATTACTTGACAAGAAACAAACAATAAATATTTTCACTGATATCAATTAATTATACAGTACAAACACTATTCCTCAATGAAATAAGCACCGAGATGCAAAAAAGAAAGGTAGCCAGAGTCAATTTTCATTCCCAGAACACCACAAAGGAACCTAGGCATAGTATAAAAGTATAAATTTTCTCTCCAAAATTTTCAATAATATTGCAAACTACCACTACATTGCAATTTAGCACAGTCCTGCAGGCTACTGACCAGTGGGCACAGGCTATTATCGAGGCGATGCCTCCATTGGTATGCCCATCTAAGCCCAAGCTCTGAAGTTCTCTGAGCAACAAATTTCAGGGGAAGCACAGGAGTCTCAAAGAATGGAACCCATTTTCTGAACGATGGATTCCCCACATGACTGGGCTCCCATGAACCAAACCACAAGTGTTGAGTTGAAGAGTGTTTTTTTGATTGAATATTTCTTTTTCAGTTCTCACACTTATTGTTTTAACACTTTCCCCATCATTATAGACATTTCTAACTCTCTTACCCTCATTCAGATACAGCCCAAAACTTATTGTCACTTTAATTTACCAAAGATAAGACAAGCTAAAGGAATTACCATTATCTCAGGCCAGAAATTAAAACTGAGATATTCATCAAGTTAGTATATAAGCAAGAAAATAATGAACAAAATTTATTTCCTACAAACAACAGGGGTCCAGACTACCACTAATCACAATGACTTAAATTTAACATTTCAGGTATTATTACAAGAGATCCAGGGCAAGGGCCTAGCCACGTTGAAACACCGGTTCCCATCAGAACACCGAAGTTAAGCAACGTTGGGCCCGGAGAGTGGTTGGATGAGTGACCCTCCTCCATACCTGTACCAGGCATGGATGGAGAGATGACACTCCCTCCAGACCACCGGGAGGCCGGAGGGAGATATACCCAGACCGGGAGAGTTAGGGGGAGGACACTCTCTATACCTGGAACTGGGGGGGCAGGGGGAGGCCAGCCCTCCATACCTCTACCGTGGTCCCCTGTCTGCAAGTGGCACACAGGCATGGGGTTGGCACAATGGACCAAGAAAGATCTAAGGTCCCGGGCTCCTGACGAAGGCCCCCCCGACTAACAATCTACAAGAGATCCATGAAAGTAGTTTTATTTTTTGCTAAATCTCATTTTAAAACGGTCATCGGTGTTATAGAATAATATCTTGGCGGTGTTATTATAATTTAACAATTCTTTGCACATTTCGAGATGTTTGAATATTTTTTGGTGCACTTTTTGTGAATGGATATACTTTTGTTAAGCGTTTACAAAACATATTTAATAACATTTTGACTGTACTAAATTTCTGATAAAACCAAATGAAGGAAATGGTTCAAATTGTGTTAATATTATGTACATGTTTGTGTACATGTTTGCTGCAATTGTTTGTACCAAAAAAAATCTTTCAAATTATGCCACTAATAATAACTATCATTGTCATTATACAAGGAGCTCTACAGAACTCCATCAAACACATGTAAGGACTAAAAACTCTGGTTACGCCCCCTGGCATATGGGCCTTTTGCTTTATAATAAGCTTCCTCGCGAAATCAAAAGTGCAAAGACCATGGTCCTCTTCAAATGTAAGCTCCGAGAATTCCTATTGAGTAATTTATTTTACTCTATTGATGAATTCCTTCTTTTTTAACTTTTTGCAATTGTATTGTATTATGTGCATTATGTAGTGTATTATCTTGACGTGTCCTATATTTGTAAAAACAAATCGCCGGACAAATAAAATATATTATTATTATTATTATTATTATTATTATAGAATGAGCAAGAAAAGGTGCCAAGGGAAAGTAGGTAGCAAGTAGATGCAACACAATCATTTAGTATTGATTACAGCCGTTGCCAATCGCAATCGGTCAAGAAAGGCAGTGAAAGAAGCACGCATAACTAAACACAATCAGAAACAACAAAACTTGAACTGGGGGTGTGTCGAAATGATTTTTTTTGCATTGAAGTACAGTGGAGCGCCGAATATACGATGATCCGTCCGCTAATAAGTAGCACCCCCTCTTCTCCTATCCTTTCTGTTCCTTCCCCCCCTCCCTAACTGCTAGCGTTTCCGTTCCCAACCAGCGGCCGTGTTTAAGTCTACAAAATAACTACATTATGTAGGCCCGTTTCACATGGATGCGGACTATACGCATTCCGCGGTACGTACGCGGAGCATCTCATCCTTTCACATTGGCATGGACGACATATGTCCGCGTGTCCACGTAGGACGCAATCCCATTTGAGTTGAGGTTGCCAAACTGGAAGGACGTCATTCAACCTATTGTAATCAAAGGAATTAATATATACCATGCTATGAAAGAACGGAAGAAAAATGCCTGCCAAAAGCTGTTTTGGGTGCACCCTATAGTTGTACAGAGGTCTTAGACAGAGAGATAGTCAGTGTTTATTTCACCATCCATAGCGCAACCTTTCACCGAGCTCTCACAACAAACTACAACCTGCTTCGTCCGCACAAGCCATCCACGTTCATGTGTATGCACCAACCTGTCTCTGTGGCCCGTACGGGTGGGCACAGAGGGGCCACGTGGATGGCTCCACCACGTGCGGACGGTCCGCGTTCATGTGAAAGCTTCTATTACTGCCTATGGAACTTACTATTGGCGCAAAAAAGGTAGAATGCTGAACTTTAAGCATTTGTATGAAATTCCGCCGGAGCTCCATAGAGTCGTGTAATATATAGTTTTGCTCCTTGTTTATTTTACTACAAAATGCATTCATTGAAAAGTGTTTAAATGTAAATGTTTACCTTCTACGGTCGAAGGAGTGAAGAAAAACACGCGAAATACTTGGATAATGGCGAAACGGTCGTCTTCTTCATCTCATCACGGCCAAAATATTTGATTGGTGCTCTTGATTGTTTTTTATGAAGAGAACGACATCTCTGAATTACAAATATTCTTTTAAAATTAAACTGCTTTAGCCTAGTAATTTAATTATTAGTAGTCCCGGCACGTAGTGCGGAGCGCGGATCATCCGTGTCCATGCAAAATGGGCCGGTTTTCCTGCAACAAGTTATTCAATGACGGTGTCTACTGCATTACGGTGAGTCACTGGAAACTGCTCAGTATCGACGCGTTCTGGGTGCTTGAGCTTATATTTCCACTGTTCCGTGGCTGTGTTATTTCTTTTAAATTTCTTTCAGCTTATTATTGATTCAGAATATCTAAATCTTCAGGAGACAGTCGTCATTCTAGATATTTACGAGAATTTGAGGATTGATAATTGGCGAATTCCAGCGGAGACATCACGTCGAGGAGGGAAATGGCAGTGCCGCAGGCGCTAAGATATGGCTCCGTTCCGGTAAGCAGAGCTCACCACAACTGGTCTTTTAACATATTCACAAAGTAGTGCATTGCTAGAGATTATAAAATTAGTGGGTGAGGTGTTGTTTGTGTGGAACTTTAATCATTAAAATTTGAGTACATTTTTCCTTTGCTAAACCTAAGGAAGGGATGGGCATACAATATAGTTCAGTGCACGATATATATTACACGAATGCGATATGTGCACGAAAAAATCATTTAGTTATCGGCCTTTGGATCATAATGAGATAGTGCGAATGAACTTCAGCAACGTTAAACAATGAAGGCCGATGCTTTAATCGATTTTGACTCACAAAATTTACAATTTTTTCATTAATTCACGTAAAATTGGCGAGAAAGACACAATTTTGTTTTATTTACCAATTTCGTGGTATTTCGCATAATTTCATATTATTTCGCAATATCGCGTATCGCGAATTTCATGGATCTCTAATTATTACTCATCATATGATAGCATTCATAAGAAACATATATTTACCTCACTAGCAATCACCTAGCTAAGAATTTAATAGTTTACTTTTTTGGGTGTCTCAGCGCAGTCATGTCAACAGCAATATCCGTGGAATGTCCCGGCAGACGAGGAAGGGCAGCCATAATGCGATCCAAGAGAGCAGATGATCCGTGGGAACATGGAGTGACAAGATCCAGAGTTCGATCGACCAGAATTAATGATGCATCCAAGGCAACATCTCCACCGTGTGCACTCAAGTGGGTCCATGATTCAGCCTAGAGTTTGTTGAGCGCAAAGAATGCATGTTGCCACAATGCTAATTAATACACAACAGGCAAAAATTTGACCTCAATAGATCTGAATGACTTCACTACATAGATAATTTGCAAAACCTAACTCACTCTTACTATGTTAACATTTTTCTCAATAAATGACAATATTCCTCATAAATGTTGAACAAGAGGAAGAGGCATGATATGTATTCTTTTGATTGAATGATATTTGACATATTTATCAAATTTTGATATAGAATAACATCCAAAAGGATTTGTGAGCCATAGTTGGGTTTAACGATTTAAAAAATGAACGATCAAAATTAATCGTTAAAAATGTAGTTAACTATTTAACTTTTAATCATTAAAATCAAACATTAACTGTTACAACTAACTTTAATTTTTTCGTCATTTTTTGGCAAATGTCGACCTGCTCGAATTTGGGCGCAAAGCTTGCCCAACAGACAAAGGGGAAAATAAAACGGTATCTGAGAATGCAATATACATAGCTGGGTGTAGTTGTGCAAGAATGCAATGAATTATAGGCCCAGACGAATACATCTAAACAAAAGCGGGGATGAGTGTCGAGTGACCGCCAATGTTTAGGAACGCACCCTCGGACGAGAAAACACGAGACAACGCAAATACAATGTCCACGAGGGCACGAATGCCAAGTACTCGGCAACATTGCGTCGTCAATATGTACTGCAAAGTTGAACATGGGAAAAGGGGTCACAAAAAAACCTATGACGGTTAACGAGGGGGACGAGTTCATTCAAAGTAATGTATCTGTTACAAAGCGCCAGTTTACGCATAACTTACTCGGTGGCATCCCATCGTCAGTGGGGTTGAGTGGAGTGACCGCAAAAATTTTGCGAAAATTTTTAAGTAAAAGTTGTATAAATATTTCTTGAATTTGAAGTTTGTATTTATTTTATCCCAATTACGAAAAATAGTTTTTAAAAGTTACTTTTTTAAAATTTCTTAAAATTAACTGAAAAAGTAACATTTAACGTAAAAGTTCTTTTTTTTTAACTTTAACTAACAGAGATTAACTTTAATCAGTTAATTTTTTTGGTAACTTTCCCAACTATGTTGTGAGCACAAATTAAAATTAGGATTGGTCATTGAATTAAGAAAGCGAGAAAATTCCAACGCATTCAAACTTGCACAACAGAAAAGTGGTTCTAATTTACATATCTCTCACACTTCAGCACTTTCCCCAGAGTTCATTAATAATATTCTGATAATATTTTCTCCAGAGGAATTAACCTTAAGTCAGATGTCTATATCTGCTGTATGAAAGATACAAACAAACGTTAGTAGAAAAATGTTTGTACTCTTCATTATCATGAATTACTTGAAGTAAAATACATACATCCAGCACGATATGCAATGACCTTGTACAGAGGAGGGATAAGAGGTTTTCTTTCAACCCTCCGAAAAATGTCTCCAGATTGAGAGTAATTATTCCTTTAAAGGCAAGTTAATCCCTCCCCACTCTAAAAACAATTTGAATTCCACAGCCCTGTCCAGTCCTTACCTTTCTCCTTGAAATTTCTCCAGCAATCAAGTTGCTATAATGACCGAGTGAGTACACTTCGGTCCTCCCACTAATTTTGTTGAGTAAACAATGGAGTGAATCAGCAAGATGAACAAGAGCTAATCGAGTATCTCTTGGTAGAGATGCATCATCCAAAATAGCATGAGGCTGTGTGGCATAAGGTCCCTGAATAAAAAAAACAGGCATTTCAAAATCTGAAGTCAATGATTGAACAAAAAAATCAATATTATGCTTTCAATGCAATAACATGGCTTTTTAAGACCTTAGACTACACTCATCTTAATTTGATATATTCATTACACTTACTTATACATAGGTAAAGCACTATCAATCTTCTTCATAATGAAATGAATAACTCTGTATGATTCCACACTTTATAGCTCTAACCGGCCCATGTTTTGGCATATTATATAATTTTCAAGGAACATTTTAAGGACCTTGAGAATGGCATACTATGCCAAAACCTGTACCAGTTAGGGCAATAAAGTGTGGAATCATACCGAGTTACTAATTTCAATAGCAAGAATATCAAAGATTTCCACAGGATAATGCCGGAGACAGTGTCTTATATCCACCGCCAATCTCATACAATTACATAAGCGGTTAAAATAACCCATTTGCCAAAATATTTTTTTAAACCTATAGATTCATCATTGTAGAGATAATCTATTATCTAACTTAAGAAAATAAATGTGAACCAAGAGGTGAGATCATTCAGCTGCAGACCACATGATACATCTAAATGCTAGACTCACTCTGCACACGGCTGCAAGGGCAAGAGGTAGGGATTATAAAGACACTCTGTAGCAAGACCTATTCAGTCAATGAAAGAATAGGACAAGAGCCTATGGATGATTCACATCATAATAAGTACATGGAGAAAATGAGTGTAATATCATGGAGCATTTTGAAAAAGAGTGGACAATGAAGTTAGCAGTCACAGATTCTGATTGATGAAAACCCTTTTCCACCCACAAATGTGACAAATATAAAAAGATGGGGAGATGTTAATTTGTGAGGAAAAAATCAGAATGTGGCACTTTTCAAATAGCCATGGCGTAGTGACAAAAAACAATCAGAGGAGAAAAGAAGTAAACTTGGAGATTGTCACTTAAAGTTGATAAAAATCATTGAGCAATAGCTAAACCGAGATCAAAGGGAGTCACACAACAAAAGGAAGCAGCATAACCATAGAGCCAGAGAATTACATTACAAGTAACAGTAATGCTTGCCATAAACCATGGAGAATATGGATAATTTTTTAAGGGATCAAGTATTCTGAATAACATTTAGAAAAGAAATCTGAGATTTTATCAATTATGCATATACATTTCATGAGAGTTGGAGTGACCATTTTTAAATAATGGTTCAATACAATAATGTAGCGTACCGGAATCATTTCATCAAATACTTAAAATTGATCATTTTCCATTCAGACTTTCCTCAATTTTCCCAAGATAAAAACTTCTTAGCATCTTTTCCAATATTAATTCTTCACTTTTATGTGGCAGAAGGTGATTGTGGAAGATTGCACGTAGTAATCATAAGGAAAATACCAGGTGGTGAGTTGGCATTATTTAGGCATCTAGAGATTTACCGTCAGTCTTAATAGATGATCTTTTATGTGAGGTGGGAGGGAGATAGGAGGGCTCTACATTTTTTTTAGAATCAACTAGACAAAATCAGCTAGACAAAATACATTGGACAGAATCAACTAGACAAAAATACATTGGAGAACCTTAAGTAAACCTGCAACTGATGCTTTAAGCACTTCTAATTCACAGAATCCCTTTGCACTAATGAATCATGTAATAGCCATCTAGGACCAAAAAGATGTTTATATTTAAAGCCATATCTCAAATGTAGATTTGTAAAATTTCAAGCACAAACGAAGCATGATTTATATATCTATGTAGTTGGAAAGGCATAATTTGGTTACATTAACAAGGAAAGTAACTAAAAACTCTAGGAAGAGATAACAATAGCACTTTTCCACCAACATCAAGACTACAAAGAAGCTTGCACATATAACACGATGTGAACTTTGTCAATCAACATAATAAATAAGTACTGAGCACTACTCATACATAAGGATGCCAAGAAGCCACTGCATTAGCCAAAGTATAATACATAATGATTGTGCACATTTCTTGTTTGAGGGCAATAAAATAAATAATGAAATTGGTAAAATTTATTTTCTTTCTTGACATTGTGCAGACAAACTGAAAACAGGGCATTAAAAAAAATTAAACTTTTTTGTGTGTTTGTTTAGCGTATCACTGTTTTATTTATGCACGTATATATGTAGTGAACTAAGTCAAAAGCGAGATGCAAAGGATGAAAATCATAATGAAAGTATACTTACAGTTACAAATCCAACAGTGTTTGATTGCATGCAAAAAGAGTGAAAACCAATTAAAATACCTTGAGATACCTGCAATCCACACGTTAAAGCCTGAATCACACGATCATTTTTCAGGGATAGCTTAAATGATAGCTCAAGGGATAGCTCAAATGATAGCTCGAGCTGACATTTTTCCGGTCACACGATCATTTTTTCTGTAGGTGCTCGCATCATTGACGGGAAATCTTTTACGTTTACCGAGCTCGTTCGACCAGAAGTCACTTGCGGCGACACAATCGCGATTTTCTTCCCTTCGCTCTGATTGGCTGAACTCCAGATTCTTGTACGTCTACAGGGACGGAAAAAGGGACAGGACCAAATGATGGAAAAAATGATGGCAATCCCTATCATTGCCGCTATCCCTGAAAAATGATGACGTCAGAGCTGTAGGGAAAGCTATCCCTTGAGCTATCATTGGAGCTATCCCTTAAAAATGATGGAAAAAAATGATTGTGTGATTCAGGCTTAAGGGTTATCTGTGACATTATTATGTACCTCTTCATGGTAAGCAATTGGAATATATGTAATAATGTTGGATTGAAAAAAAGTCGAATAAATAATTCAATCATTCAAGTAAAATTCAAACATTTTCCTCAAACACATACGAACAAACTATGAGGTATAAGGCAAATGGCCTAATACCTCATAGTTTGTAATTCTATACCTTGTTTGTAATTCTATGTAATACCAGGCAGGCAAACTCACTTATGCTAATTCCACATAATACTTCATCTTATGCAAAAGGTCCACTCTATGTGGGAATTAAATATTACAATAAACTGCCTGACAAATTTAAAAACCTGGACAATACCAGGTTTAAATCACAGATTTTAAAAAAATATGAAAAAAGCCATACTATGATCCAAAGGAGTTTACTGTTGACAGTCGAGCATTTAATAACTGATCAGCAAGTCTTGGCTGATTGGCTAGTCTTGGCTGATCAGCAAGTCTTGGCTGGGAATTTGATCGATTTTCTAGTTAATGTATTTCTTGTTGTATTTAATTTTATATGGACATACGTAGTAACATTGATGGTGAATAAATACATTATTATTATTATATTTTTTAGGAAAATGTCTAAATTTTACATGAATGATAGAATTATTTATTCTACTCTACTATATAGATACAGTGGAAGCTCGGTATAGTGAGTACGGCTTATTGCGAGAATCCCAAAAAGCAAAGCCGAGCGGCCAAAAAGTTCCTTCCATGGTATACGCTCGGTATTACGACAGATATCTCTCGAGGGCGATGCACCACCTAGCAAAAATTAACTATTTTGTTTTGTATTATCTGTTAATTAAACTAAATATTCAAGATGTGAGCCATATCTGCAACACTTAAAGCCAGTTATGTCCAAACATTAGTGATTTACGTCCTTGAGTACGCTGTGCGCGCTCCCATTTTACGTTCTTCTTTTGTTAGGCCCAGTCATCAGTGAGAGGGGAGTGGGCGGACGACAAGCAAGTTGAGAGTAGAAGAGGGAACATTCAGCAGAATGAGAGCGATCTGTCAGAGCGATTGAAAAACTCAAACCATTCCGTCAACTCGATGCGCCCAATCACACGGCAGCAGAGAGTTGTGATGTAGGTAAGGGGCGGAGTTTACTCGGTCAGAGGGGCGGAGTTTTCTCGGTCGGAGGGGTGGAGTTGTCTCATGTGGTTTGTGTGGCAGCATCATGACCACGATACGTAAATCTTTGGACCTTAAAACCAAAATTAAAATTATAGACGAGTGCGAAAGTAACAGGTCTTCAAAGACTGATATCGGGAGGCAGTTTGGTGTGTCGTCATCTACGTTGTTCACAATATTAAAGAACAAAGATAAAATTCGTGCAGCAGTGACTGAACTAGGACGACCTAGCAGCCAAAAACATTTGTGGCATGGGGAACATCCTCAAATGGAATCTGCACTATTCAAGTGGTTTTGTCAGCAAAGGTCTGCAGGACTGCCCATAAACGGTCCGATGTTAAAGGCGAAAGCTGACTACACTTGCACGAAACATGATGTGCTAGCCAATCGACTGAGGTATTTTCTTTTCTAGCGTAAATAAATACTCGATTACACTAATTTGCGGTAGATAATTGAATTTGAATCATAGAAACTGCTAGGAATATGTGACTATGCGAGAAATATTTTTGACCACTGGTACATGCCGTATTTCAGTGAACCTTCAGGCCAATTTTCCCAACTGATGGACGTACTGGTTAACATTCGAAAACTCGACAAAGTTGATATTATTGTCATGACATATTCGCAAAATTATCCAAAAACTACAGTATACCTAATATTTTAATTCCGATTAGTTACGGTGTCTTAACAGCTTTCTTTGGCAATCGAAAAATAGAAGAACTGGAAGAAAAAATCTGAAACTGGAGGAATTATTATTTTATGTAATGGAAAATGTCTCTGTTTGAGGCTTTCGCAGCGCTGTTGTGCTGGTGTCTCCATGTTTTTCGGGCAAAGCTGCGTCGGTGTATCTTTACGATGACGTAGCCAACGTTTGGCTACGAAACGTCATCGTAAAGATACACCGATGCAGCTTTGCCTGAAAAACATGGAGACACCAATGGAAAATGTCCTGTTTCTTTCTTAAAATTAGTTGATATTCCACCAGATTGTGCCTGAAACGACTTTTTTTGCTGTTTACCTTCGTCAAATACCATGGAAACAAAAGAAAAACGGTAAATACGAACGACTATGAGAATTAGGTGGCTTTATTCAACACTTTCGGATACAACGAGCACTCGATTTAGCAAGTGATTTCCGAGGGGTTATGAGTACTCGTTAAACCGGGCTTCCACTGTAATATATAGGCCACTATAATAATTCCACTCCCTGAAATTATTCATCAGCATATCATCAAACTGAGGATTGGTTAGAGACAGCTCACCATTTGGTCTTCTTCAGAGCTAACTTCTTATTTCCCTCATAATTCCCATTTTTCAAATCAAACATTATTTGTTTAAAGAATATTTATTTTGGACTTCCTTGGTATATCCCATATTCAGCTTTATTATACATTTAATAATGTATGTAATTTGTAATATGTAGTGACCTTTTTGGTTCAATATGAATGTATTCCAGCTTTTTCTATAGAAGTACATAAGTATAAAAACTTATTCCCACTGTTACTATCTTCAAAACGAGTACTCACTTTCTTTCCAGGGTGAGTTTTGGTCGATTTAAATGATTTAGAACCATCAGGTTGAAAATTCGGGAACAAATGAAAAAATGGTGGAGTCAAAAGAATATGATTCTTCTCTCCCCCAAAGTTAATTGCAAATAGTGGCAAAAATAAAACTTCTGCTTCCACCATCTGTGGGTTAAAAAAAATATCATTAAATTTCCAAATAACTAACCAACTATAATGGAGGAACTATAGAGCTACATTTAGATAATAATAATACCTTTATTGGTTAATGGTAGTTTCGTGGGGCCCCCTTGGACCACAGGTATACGAGACCCAAGGAAGGGGTAATTAGTGCAGTCCTCGCTCGAAGAAGACCCCTTTCCGAACCCTTCCTCGGGCTCCGAGAGATAATCCGGGTCCGCGGGCACAGCGTGAGGTTACCCCGGCAGACATGACCATCCATAGTACATTTTTCACTTTAATAATTCGGATGCTTAGAGGTTAATAAATAAAGTAATGTTACTCCTGACGGCGGAGCGATTAAGTACGTCTTTTGATCGAGGTTCTACGATGAGAAATAACGATTTTACGAAAATTGATGTGATTTTAACCGATTGCTTCCAGAAAATTGGCAACGCCGAAGCTATGGGAGGGGAGGGGGGAAAGCAAGAGGCGCTTTTTTCTCCCCCGACTCCTATTTTAAGCTAACCCACGTGGGATCGGAATTCCGGTAGCGATGTCCTGCAAGGGTGTTTGGCAGAGGGTGTGTTTTCATCTACTTTCACTATTTTATCTATTCCTCTATTTGCAGAGTAATGTATAAAAGTTAAAAGAAAGGCAAGAGGTGCATTTTTCTCCTCCCACTCCACTTTTAAGCTTACAGTATTTTATCTAATCCTCTAATAGCAGAGGGATGGATAAAAGTAACCGAGCTAATCGTAGATCAAACATACGCAGTGAGTTGTTCAGCTTAAAAAGTAGTTAGTCGAATTTTGAACAAAATAGAATTACAGAAAAAATAAAACATATAATTTTCCGGATATAATTTTCAGGAACGATCAAATATCCTTAGAACACTAATACATTAGTAGTAGTAGTCAATTAGCATAACGTAAGGAATTAAATCGCATGTTTACATCAACTTGTTGATACTACAGGAGCAGGTGCCATAACTGGAACACAATACTGGCTCACCGACGATATCTAGGCCAGTGAAGTATTCTAAACAGGTTTTAATATACATACAGGACATGACTAATTGATCTGGAGGAGGAGTGTTCATATTGGTATAGAACTCGATTGCAGACCGTAAGACGCCCAGAAACAAATATTGAGTCAGTGTGTCGCTCTTTCAAATTTTATAAATAAGAAAATGCGTGTGCTCATTCTATAGACTGCCTGACAGTTATAATAACTCAATCATTGAACTCGAGATACAAATAACGAATATAAATCCCAACGATTCGGGACGAAGCTTCATTATAGGTGGAGATTTCAATGTCCCTTTAGTAGATTGGAGAAAATACAGCTACATTTCAGGGAGGAGAGAAAAATACAGCTGAGAGGCGCTTTTAGCTATGTTTACGTCGGACAACTTAGAACAGATACACCAAACAGAGGAGACGATATTCTTGATTTTCTGGTGACAAATTTACCAGATAAAGGGGTAAATGTTGAAACCATAAATGGTATTAGCGACTATAGAGTAGTTACATATCAATTCTGATTTGACCAGTATGAGAATCATAATAAGAGGAGAAAAATATTGGTTCATAGGAAAGCTGATGTCATCGCACTTGGACTTCATCTACAGGAATCCATTGTTGACTTTCGAAAGGAAAGTGGAAAAGATAACGAGGCGACTCAGAAAAGGTTTGTATATATCGTACGTTTTGGGATTGAAAAATACATTCTATTCAAATATAAAAGGGAGGGAACAAGCTGAAATGGTATAATTGGTGTATATTTGGAGGTGAGGGAAGCGCTAAGGCAGAATAGAGTTTGCCATGCTAAAAGGGAGCAAATTCTAGCAACTACCAACAATATAGGTAGTGATTCAGCAGTCAAAAAGTAAAGGGCATCTAACACGGCTTTCAAGGAAGCATTAAATAATTCCTTCATGGAGTTTAAGAGAGAAACTATCGACAATCAGCTCAGAACTAAATAATAATTTATAGTTCATATTGGTAGGGTGACTGTAATATCAAACCATTGTTCTCAAACCATTACACTTTGATGTTTTATTAAATTTCCGTTTATTTTTCTTCCGTAACTTTTACGCCTACAATCCGAGGTCTCACGAGGAAGTGATTAACTCTGCTTTCAAATAAAGAGATAACATCCGATTTGGATAGGGCCCTGGCAAGTGATCGGAATGCTGCCCGTATCACAAATTCTACTTCAAAAACCACTACAAAAGCTCTTGGAATTGATTTGAACAAGAGAAACAAATTCGAGAATTTTACTGTTCTGTGCGTGAGCATTATATTGAAAACCGAACTGAAATGGCCATGGATTTTAAGAATGTGTTCCTGGTCCCTGGAAAATTAAATTTTTCCATGAAATTGTTGTATGCTCTCAAGTCTACCACTAATATCAATTTGAATGGCCATCAGTCAGGTCAGTAACACTAACAAGACTATCGTAACGGCTTTTTACGTACCTGGCTGCTCTTCTCTGTACACGTTCTAACTCTATTTTTAAGCCTGTTTCATGAGGATCCCAAACACTGGAAGCATATTCTAAATGGGGTCTAACGAGGGAGAAGTAGCTTATTTCTCTCACTTTGTCGTCGCACTTGCCTAGAATTCTTTTAACAAATCCCAATTTACGATTAGCTTGACCTGTTATTTCCCGAATATGTTTATTCCACGATAGATCATTATTGAGCCTAACTCCGAGATATTTTACGGATTCTACAGTCTCTAATTGGGTATCCTGAACGAAATAGCTCTGTTGTGGGGAGTTATTTTTCCCCCAGAATTTCATTACTACGCATTTTTTCGAATTTAACTCTAGCTGCCACGCATCGCACCATGCTTGGATTGCAGTAAGGTCGTTCGTTAGTTTATCCTTATCTTCACTGCTACGGATTTCCCTGTGTACTACAGCGTCGTCTGCAAATAATCGAAGTTTACTGTCTATTATTTCACCAATATCGTTGATATAGAGTAGGAAGAGGAGTGGACCTATGACACTACCCTGAGGTACGCCAGAAGTGACTCTAACTTCGTTGGAGGCTACGCCGTCTAATACTACTCTTTGCACGCGATCACTCAGAAGTTCTCTGATACAGGAAATTACATCATCGTCTAGGCCGTATGATTTTAGTTTTACTAATAACTTTCCGTGGGGAACTTTATCAAATGCTTTTTTGAAATCAAGAAAAATCGCGTCCACTGGAATGTTGTCCTCTCCGGAGACTAAAATATCGTGGGCAAACAGCGCTGAGTTTCGCATGATCTACCTTTCCTGAATCCGTGTTGAGTTCTCATTAACAAGTTATGCGTGTCTAGGTGTTTCATTACTGAGCTGACAACAATGTGTTCAAGGATTTTGCATGAAATGGACGTTAAAGATATCGGTCTGTAATTACATGGCTGTTCCTTGTCTCCACTTTTGAATATGGGCGTTACATTGGCAATTTTCCAGTCATTTGGTACTCCGTGTTGCTTTATGGATTTTGTGAATATTAGCTGCAAGTAGGGGGCAATTTCTGACGCTAGTTCTTTATACACGCGAGAAGGGATTTCGTCTGGACCAGGTGACTTATTTGGACTGAGCAATTTCAATAAAATTTCTATTCCGTGAGCACTAATATGAAGGGGAGGCATCTTTCTTATGCAGTGATTATCAACCGCCATGGATGAATTCTCAAATGACTCGGTGAACACGCTCTTGAAGTAGGAATTTAATAAATTGGCTTTATCGGAAGTGTTTGTTAACGGATCTCCATTATCGTTTCTTAGCGAACAAACGGTAGATCTTTTACCTTGAACTTCCCTAACATAAGACCAAAATGCTTTTGGGTCATCCCGTAACTGCTCTACAAGTGTTTTCCTTTTAAAATTCGTGAATGCATTCCTGAACGCTTCCTTTGTAGCGGCTTTAGACAACTTATATTTATTAGTTATTAACTCTCGATCACTAGGAGATACATCATGAATGATTTTTTTCATCTTAGCATGGCACGCTCTCTGTCGCCTTAACGATTTTCTGACTTCCGGGTCATACCATCTAGGTTCGCTACCTTCTTGTTTAATTTTACTAGGGATATATCTTTTGATTCCTGAATTTATGAGCGAAAGAAAAGCTTCCCAAGTCCCTTCTACATTTAACTCCATTACTGATTAAAAAGATCACTGATTAATCAGTTATTCCACGACAAAACGAAAATGGCGAATTATTAACAAGCATTTCGGACAAAGCCAACTTATTAAATTCCTACTTTGAAAGTGTGTTCACCAAGTCATCGCAGATTACATCCGTAAAGGTAAATGATCACTTCCAGCAAAAGATGCCGCCTATCGACATTTACAGTCACGGAATAGAAAACTTGCTAAAATCTTTGAGACCACATAAATCCCCAGGTCCTGAAGAAATTCCTGCCCGCGTGTATAGAGAATTAGCTTGAGAAATAGCACCCTACTTGCAGAATATATTTAGTAAATCCATCGACGAACACAAAGTACACATGGACTGGAAAATTGCAAATGTCACTCCCATATTCAAGAGCGGTGATAAGGAACAGCCATCGAACTACAGACCGATATCTCTCACATCTATCTCTTGCAAAGTCCTTGAACATATAATTGTAAGTTCAGTTATTGGACACCTCGATATGCAGAACTTGTTAACAAAAACGCAACACGGATTCAGAAAGGGAAGATCTTGCACAACTAAATTAGCACTTTTTTCCCACGATATTTTAGTCTTGGGTGAACATAACGTTCCAGTTGATGCAATTTTTCTTGAATTTAAAAAGGCATTTGATAAATTTTCCCACAGTAAGCTACTCATGAAATTAAAAATCCTACGGTTTAGACGACGACGTAATTTCCTGGATTAGAGAATTCTTAAGTAACCGCGTGCAAAGGGTTGTCTTAGATGGCGCTATCTCTAATGAAGTAAAAGTCACATCGGGTGTCCCAAAGTTACGGAAGAAAAATAAACGGAAATTTAATAAAACATCAAAGTGTAATGGTTTGATATTACCGTCACCCTACCGCTACGAACTATAAATTATTATTTAGTTCTGAGCTGATTGTCGAGAGTTTCTCTCTTAAACTCCATGAAGGAATTATTTAAAGCTTCCTTGAAAGCCGTGTTAGATGCCCTTTACTTTTTGACTGCTGAATCACTACCTATATTGTTGGTAACATATTTGAGAAATTACCGGTCAAGCTAATCGTAAATTGGGATTTGTTAAAAGAGTACTTGGCAAGTGCGACGATAAAGTTAGGGAAATCAGCTACTTCTCCCTCGTTAGACCCCACTTAGAATATGCCGCCAGTATTTGGGATCCTTATGAGATAGGCTTGGAAACTGATTTAGAACGCGTGCAGCGAAGATCGGCAAGATATGTTAAAGGCCGTTATGATAATCTCGTTAGTGTTACTGACCTTTTGCAGCAACTGGGATGGGAAAAGCTTTCAGACCGTCGATTAAAATTTAGACTGTCTATTATGTAAGTTACAATCCGGTCTATTCTCTGACGACGTTGATAATATTTTACGAAATCCGACATACTACGGTAGATCAGATCATGAGAGTAAAATTAGGGAACTAGACTGCAGAACGGACAGATTTAAGATGTCATTTTTCCCATGAACGATAAGGGACCATAACAGCTGCAAATGAGACATTTATCTAGGTTTGTCGTTAGGTAGTGTAGCTCTTAGTAGTGGTAGTGCTTCTAATATTTGAATCTTTATCTGTTACCTAGTACATACTAACAGCACGCCTAGCATGTTATCTACATGGGTCTTGAGTCCCTGTCCATCTGTGTAGTTGTAGAATGCATGTATATTGACGGTCACTCTCCATTTTGATGACATCTGTAGTGTAGTGGTGCATGCTTGTGAGGCTTCGCCATGTGACAAACATTAGCGATTTATGCTAATGCATAATTAGTCGTAGTTACACTAACTCTAGGGTATAGTGTAATGCATGTTGGTGATTACTCACCCCCTGCCACACACCCGTGAGGTGGCTTACAAGGTATTTTGTAGATGTAGATGTAGTTGCTAGAATTTGCTCCCTTTTAGCATGGCAAACTCTATTCTGCCTTAGCGCTTCCCTCACTCACTCATCCCACGTGGGTTAGCTTAAAATAGGAGTCGGGGGAGAAAAAAGTGCCTCTTGCTTTCCCCCCTCCCCTCCCATAGCTTCGGCGTTGCCAATTTTCTGGAGGCAATCGATTAAAATCACATCAATTTTCGTAAAATCAATATTTCTCATCGTAGAACCTCGATCAAAAGACATAATTAATCGCATTCGCACGTAACATTACTTTATTTATTTACCTCTAAGTATCCGAATTATTAAAGTAAAAAATGTACTACGGATGGTCATGTCTGCCGGGGTAACCTCACGCTGTGTCCGCGGACACGGATTATCTCTCGGAGCCCGAGGAAGGGTTCGGATAGGGGTCTTCTTCAAGCGAGGACCGCACTAATTACCCCTTCCTTGGGTCTCGTATACCTGTGGTCCAAGGGGGCCCCACGAAACTACCATGAACCCCTTTATTATCCAAAAATCATGTGTAAAAATAAATTACAATGATATCTGCGACTTCATAGTACATAATTTGATCTATAACTAGAAAGGGTTACTTAGAATAATGATACCACAGAACACTTCAGTAAACAGGGTACTTTCCCACCTTTTCTGGGTCACGATTCGGTCGCCTCATCAAATCTTTCACTTCTCCTTCAATTGTGACAAACGGGTCCTCCACTTGGGAAGCTGAACCTCCATCATCAAGAAGTGCAAAGGCCATGGAATGAACTTTTTTTCCTGCCCCCGTGATAGCAACACATGATGAGAAACTGCTTGCTTTTATCACAGCATTCATAGTGGAGCGTATTTTACCCACAAGTGGCGAGCAAGTAAGAAATACAGCTTTTGCTTGACTAGGTGTTCCCGACTGAAAAATTGACAAAATCAGCTTTAGAAAATACTAAAAAATAATGACATATTTGAAAAAAAAACACATGCAAGCAACTAACCACTTTTAAATATCAAGAAGAGGAATAAATTGAAATCAATGAGTATGGTAGTAGGTATGTATTTGATGCAATCATTCACATTAACATACTAGATGTGGCCTTATTTCATAGCAATTTCACCATACCCGGATAGTTTAGCATGCATACATGTCCCATCACGCCATTGCCTTTGGAGGTAGACAAAGAACTTAGTTATTGCTGTCAGGCCTATAAAACTGGCTCTATTTTAATAATTTCCTTTCCTAATGCCCTATCCTTGCATACCTCTTTTGCTTTTCTTACACTCATGCATTGATTGCTTCATACACGCTCTCCTATTCTTAAGACTCGGGACTAATATTCATCCTCTTAAGAGTCTCTCCGACCACATTCACCCATGACTTTCGCGGTCTTCCCCTTCCTCTCACGCTATTCACTCCACTCTCATATACTATCTGTTTCATTATTCAACTCTCGAACATTCTCTCAACATGGCCTTTAGGTTAGAACCAATTAAGCACACTCCTCTCATATAATATGTCTGTTGGTGGAGCATCCGACCCACTCATTCTTAAACCTATCCATCCTCATTTTGCCACAAACACTTCCCTATTTTTAGTGTTAACCTACTCTAATGCTTACCCTGACATAGCAAGGTTTTGCTGCCATATAGTAACCTCGGGAGGAGAACACTTTAGTACACTGGGATTTACACTTCAAAAGACAAAAAACTCACTTGACTACATATACTCCAGATACCACCTTGTAATATACCCAACATCAACATGGGGGACCATTACTAGGGATGCTAAGTGGATATAAACAGGCGACAATAGCAAAAAGGAAGGACGCGGGGGCCGTTACTAGGGACGCCAAGTGGATATAAACAGGCAACAATAGCAAAAAGGAAGGACACTTGGATGAAAAATATGAAGAACGCATAATAAAGGGAGTCTTAAGCAATCTGCCATTGAGACCGGATCGGTACCGCGTGTGCAAGAGATATTATAATTTATATCCGGTAAAGGGAAGTCCCATGCCATCTGCCGTTAGGAGCAGATCGATGCCGTGGGTGCGGAAGATATAATAATTTGTATCCCGCTGTAAAAAGAAAAAAAAACTTCGCACAGGTGGAAGAAAAAAAGGTCGGAGTTGGATGAATAGGATGGGGGAACGGACATCGCATGCAGAGGAAAAGGAAGGTGAACCAGATGCAGTATCGAAGCTGGGAAAGAAGACGAGATACAGATAATAAGTGGATAAAGTGTTGGCCAATGAGACAATATAAATACAATTGAAATTAATTGTAAAAGTTGACCTGGGTTATATATATATATGCTGTAGATTACGGTTAATCGGGCCACCGGTTATTTGGGACAAATCATCAAGAACAGAACTGAAATGAAGAAAGTCCCTGAGTTTTCTCCGGTTAATTGGGACAGGAAGCCGCTTAATCGGGACATGCATCGGCTGTATTTGCCTCCTACTCCCTTGAAGAAATACAAATTTTTAAGCTCTTGTAAATCATTTGGTACATTTTCTCTAAGCATTTGAACCAATCCCCCATGAGGGAATCTATTCCCACCTTCTTTGTCTCATTTACCATCAATAAGCGAAGTCAGTCATGAAAGCGCTTTCAATTAATGCTTCACTGTTTGTACACTGGCCTTCGTTCTCAGGTAGTTCAGCTAGAATGGGATTTGGGCTTTGTGCTCACGGAGCTGCATAAAGTGTAGGTACACAACTTGGCTTAATTAGCGGTGTATACCATTTAGGTGAAGGTTAGGCTGTAAGCGATCTGAGATAATATGTTTTGAGGAAAGAAGGGTGGAGGTGATTCCTCCTATTTCCCGAAATTTCTCCCGAAAAAGTTCCTAATTCAGGTTAACATGCCACGTAAGGATTTTTCACTGGCTGAAAAAATTACAATACTGGACCGAATTAAGGACCATCCACCTCAAACCAGTGTTCGTTGTTTGGTGGAGATAAGAAGAGTGCCATAATCAACGAAAGCTCGATTAATAGAGCAGCAGGATAAACTTAGAGAAGATTGGAGCAGTAAAGGGAAACAAGGCGCTACCCTAAAACGCCATCACCAAGGTAAGGATCCTGATGTCGAGGTGGCTCTTAATCAATGGTTTTCCATTGTTAGTGGACAAGGAGTTAGTGTCGGTAGACCTATGTTAAAAAAGAAGTCGGAGGAGTTAGCTTTGAAGCTTTGCCATACTGATTTCAAGTCAACAGATGGTTGGCTATCCAGATGGAAGAGTAGAAACGAAATAAAGTTCAAAAATGCTCACGGAGAAAAACATAGTGCTGATTTTGCAAGTGCGGAGGAATGGAGATGTAAGAGGCTACCCACCCTACTTCAGGAATTCTGTGCAGATGATGTGTACAACACCGTGTATTACCGAGCCACACCTAATGGCTCTCTTTGCTAAAGTTATGTGGAACTAAGTGGGCCTAAAAAAGCGATTGAAGGGATTACTGTTTTGTGCTGCTCAAACATGTCAGGAAGTGATAAAAGGAAACTTTTGGTGATTGGAAAAAGTGCTAACCCTCGCTGCTTTAAGGAGTTACAAATGAACAGCTTACCAGTGGAATATTACGCCAATAAAAATGCGTGGATGACTGAAGGCCTCTTCAGCCAATGGTTAAGCAGTTGGGATAAGGAACTAGTGCAGAAATCGAGGAAAGTGATTCTTATTCTGGATAACTTTATGGCACACCCTAATTGCTCCAACATCTTAAAAAACATTCAGTTGGAATTTTTACCAGCCAACACAACATCTCTTGTCCAACCAATGGACATGGAGATCATAAAAAATTTGAAAACAATATACAGTGCAAAATTGATTTATAACATTCTAGCATCAATAGAAGATAATCTTCTGACATTGTCTTCAACTGCCAAGGAAGTGAGCTCAAAGGTGAACGTCCTGCAAGCAGTAACGTTTTTGGCAGATAGCTGGCGAGAAGTCACCAGGAAAATTATTAGAAATTGTTTTATTCCTTGTTGTTTTAAGCACTCAAGTGCAGAAATATCAGAAGAACTTGAATGTGAAAGTAAAAATGAATCTGTTTCCGAGCTGCGTCAAGTAAAGAATTTTGAGGAGTTTGAAAGGATTGACTCCAATATGGACTGTTATGACAACAATGATAGCAGCGAAGATGATATAGTGGAAACTATACTAGCTAAACAACAAAGTTTGGTTGAAGATGAGGAGAGTGATGGAGATGAAGACGTATCTCAGTGTAGCCAAGTGACTTCTGCAGATGCCAGGAAGTTTATTGACGGGTTGCGACGCAACTTCATGCAAGAGGGCAACGAGGGAAGTTCGATGTCATCATTAGATGCCTGTGCCGACTTTGTATGCACAACAAGGGTGAAGAGAGTGAAGCAGAACACCCTGGACTAATTCCTTCAACGAGGAGCTACACATTAAATAAATAGTAAGTACTCCCTGGTTTCTATGCAAATGAAGCTTTAGATCATCAATTATTCTTATCTAATATTCCATCGTAAATTCTATATCTAATCACAAATCCTTCTTTTGCAGGATTTCGTAAAGGGAATTTATCTGAAGTAGATCGTGGCAAGAGATTTTTTTTGACAAAAGGTTTCCAAAAATGTTTATAATGTATGTTTTCTTATCAATTTATTGTTTAAATACTATGCAATTAAACATTTTGCACTTTAATTGTCATTTAGCTTTCTGACTTTCATTTCAACGCTTATTTAAACATATTCACGGGATACTTCGGATAAACGGGACAGCCACTTTATTGGGACAAAGTACACCGGTCCCGATGTGTCTTAACCAGAATCTACTTCATATGTATATTGGGCTCAATAATTCTTTTGAGTTGAAAACAAATATCTAACATTAAGATTGAAATTAGTGTACGTATTTCTTCTTTGTTTTGTTGTGTGTTCTGTATTTTTTCCTGACCAAAACCAAGAAACCAGAAGAAGCAGGGCAGAATAACTATTTTTTAAACTGTGACCGGAGGTAGGTTGTATGATTGACTTCTAACGATTGACTTTTAACTTTTAACGTGCATAAGATTAAAAGAAAATCATTATTAAAGATTTTACAACCTACAACTTTCCTTCAAGCATAATTTTCAATTTCACAAAATAAAGTAATACATATATATTCAAGTATATTCAGTGTTATACACTCAGAGAGGAAAAGATAGTTAGCTAAGAGGAGAGTGGAGTGAAGAATGAGGAAAAAACTGCACTCACGAACACCACTGAGATTTAGACCTTTGGAGGGAAACCATCCTCAAACCTGTACCTCAAAAGGTGACTGAGGAATCAAACCCATGCATCGGTGCAGAAGCATCCACCTCAAAGGGAACTGCACAATACCCTGAATTCAAGGCATTTGCATTGGGTGCATTCAACAGATTCTTTCCTAAATATATCACAGCACCAAATGTACATCATCATCAGCTGTCATCAATCCTAAGATTGGTTTGAAGCGATATTACTTATATAATAAAGGTAAAGAAGCAATGAATCTCTAATCGAAATATATAGAAAGGGTATTGACCTTCTTTATATTTCAGTCTAATTATATCATGGATATACTCCAGTGTCAATCAATCCATAAATATGACTTTGGAAGTTTTAATTTCAATCATAACATGTCAAGATCCTTTTAGCAGATGAAGCTTAGCTGCTAAAAGGTCACAGGAAATTATTTTTGTTTTTCATGCACTGCAGAGAGACATAATCAGGGTTGCTAAAGACCATAAATGAGGAAATTCCAAGACTTCGCCAGGTTACCCGGCCCAAAATTTTCATTTTTCTAGATGAAAATATTTGTTCTCTCATGTTTATTTTCAAGAAGGTGCAAGAATAGGAGCAGAACATATTAACACATGTACTATGGGAAATAAAGTTTCCCAACAAATGGAGCTCCGCCAAGGATTCTCTGGGGGAAAATTGGCTTTCTTCTGACAGCATACAATTCTTAGGTTTCATCCGTGACGAAAGAAATTCAATTCAACTCAAAGTAAGGTAGTAGATTCATGACACCGAGTGTTTTTCATGCTGAATGGAAAACATTAGATAACCTTGTATGCATCTGAAACAATCTGCATATTTACCTCTCTGGTTCTTCCTACACTTATGGGCATAATTAATTGATAACCACCAAGTAAGAGCTCCACTGCGTCAACAGGGTGTAGTGAATTTCGCCATAATTTTTTTCGGAGCTGCGTCCATTGCGAAAAAGTGCCTTTTGATGCCCAGATTACAGAAATAAAAAACATTTTCTGATCAAAAAATATTTTACCGGGGCACAAGGGCTTGAAAGATAAAGTGCAGGGAATGAGTACTGTTTGCCAGATTGCCAACTTTATTTGTGCCCTTCCTGGCCACTCTCAGAGCTCCCCTGGCACCAATGTGGACAGGGATGATCCTGAAGGTAGATCTGATGCAAACCTTAGTTATTTCACTTCATGTAGGCTGAAAACAACAAAATATGTCGAATTTTCATGTTTTTGGCAATTTTTGTGCAGCTCTTGGTTCGTTTCAAGGACTTTCCCTAGAACTTATTCAGGTGTCACCACGAAGAGGTGGCTGCACCGCTACACCCGATCGTGCCCACCCTCCCGTACTTGTTTGTGCTCTATGAGGGTTTCAATGGACACGTTCTCACGTTTTCTACTACGCAAACAGAGGGTTGTAGTCTTTCTTGGTGTTAAACTTTGGCATGGCTGCTTGTGATATCAGCTTCATTCTAATGCACTGATCTCGTTGCTCAAAACCAACCACTTGGGCACATGCTATGTTCATGACCTGCACCATGCGCTCAACACATTGCACATAGCATGGGTATGGTGGTACCTGTAAGATTTCTGTGGAAGTTCCACATGGCACCTTGTGAATGAGAAACTGCTTTCTTTTTTCTTGAGGATAGAATGAGCTCTAAAGCTTGCTTTCGTACAGGCCATCAAATGTCCGTCACCATGCTTAGAATGATGTTCTCAGGGTGAGTGAAGAATCCATTAGTTTAAATGGACTTGTCCACTTTATCCCTGTAATTCTTTGGGAGGTATCTGGAAAGCAAGATTCCATCGAAGAGATGGCGGCTTCCCTCAGCGCAAGATGGTGCGCGCTGGATCGCAAACAACTGAGGCACATACATGCGAAACACAAAATTTGTCTGGATATTCAGCTTGCTGTTAGGTTTCTTGGTAGCAATGTATGTCCTCATGATGCAGTTCACTGTTGTAACCCACCGGGAGTGATTCAAATCCCCTGGATATCTTGCCGCTAGGTCTGCAAGGCAACTACCATTGCTGATCCCCCTTGCCAGTTCCAGCATGTACTGTTGGTTGTTACTCAGGTTACTTCCTTCCACCTCTGGGATATTGGTCTTGTCAGCTTTGAAATGCACAACTAGCATTTCCTCAAATTTACTGATGCGTTTCCTGACATCACCGGAAACTGGTTAGGAGTTATTTTTTAGCCATCGACAGAAGTGAACAGGTGACAGAGAGGCAGCCCGTTTTAGTGCAGCAAGCAGATCAACCACTGAAGTTCTTTCCCCAAGTTCTGCTCTATGAGCATTATGATTCCTCCCTTCCAGCCGGTTCTATCGGCTCTGATTGCTTCCAATCGTCTGCTCCAAATGATTTCAGGTAGGATAGGATGGAGGTGGAGCTAGATTCAGCCGGGGCCGCTGGTGAGCATTATGTGTGTTAAATACTTGCCACTGGGTTGGTCAACAATCACTATATATTCCTCTTTTACAGTAACATGGCAGCGCTTCTCCCCAATGGCTTCTACTGAAAGTGTGTCGCTCGTTTTTCCGTCAAAATAGATCGCTTTTGGTGGGTTTGTTTTCAGAGCAGTTGTCTCCATACTCTGGTCAGGTTTCCCAAGACATACCTTCTCTCGACGATTCGTACTGTAACCTACGACGTTTGAAGTCCCAACGAGGCCCCTGTCCTCCCACACTGCAGTGGTGAGAGCAGCTGCTTCAACAGTTGAGATCCTGTAACGATTCGCTAAAGCTGACACATTGGGGAGTTCTACTCTTGTTTGGGAAATTTCTTTCGTCATGTAAATAGTGGTTGTACATGGCTTCCGTTCATCGTTGTTGTTCCTGTCGAAGGAATCCTCATCGTCACCATAAATCTCTTGCTTTACTTCCTGAACAGGGACCTCCTGGTGGTGCTGGAGCCGTTTCTCGAATTTCTCTTTTCTTTGGTAAATTTTCTGAAGTTTGATGTTTCCTTACAGTCAACACATCCAATTATCATTACATACTTGTGGATGCCTTTGGTCTTCTAGAAATTCTCTCTTTTTTTCTGGTACATGATCGTGCATTAGGAGGCTAACATTTCCAAGCAGCGATGTCAAAGAGCTTTTCTTTCGCAGTTCCAACGAATTTGTCCTTTGCTGACTCATAAGGAGCTTGAACACTATTTTTCTTCATTCCCTTGCATTTAGCAGTCAGCTTGTCGACAGACTTCTCAATTACTCTCACAGAGACGGTATCGAAGCAGGCAGTTTATTTCCACGCTCCTACTTTTGACTAATGTGCGGCAACGCGCCACATATAGCACAAAAATTGCCAAAAAAAGTGAAAATTCAACATATTTTTGTTGTTTTAGCAGTCAGCTTGTCGACAGACTTCTCAATTACTCTCACAGAGACGGTATCGAAGCAGGCAGTTTATTTCCACACTCCTACTTTTGACTAATGTGCGGCAACGCGCCACATATAGCACAAAAATTGCCAAAAAACGTGAAAATTCAACATATTTTTGTTGTTTTCAGCCTACATGTAGTGAAATAACAAAGGTTTGCATCAGACTTACCTTCAGGATCATCACCATCCACATTGGTGCCACGGGAGCTCTGAGAGAGGCCAGGAAGGGCACGATTAAAGTAGGCAACCCACCAAACCGTACTCGTTTCCTGCACTTTATCTTTCAGGCCTTGATGCCCCGGTAAAATATTTTTTGATCAGAAACTGTTTTTTATTTCCGTAATCTGGGCATCAAAAGGCACTTTTTCCCAATGGACGCAGCTCAAAAAAAAAAATTATGGCAAAATTCACTGCACCATACTACCTCAATCAGGCAAGGTACTAGAAAACATATGTCCACACATCAACAGACAGAGCCTAAAACAGTACTACTTAATGTATTGAAAATAAATATCAGATTTTGAATTGGAAAAGAAAATTTACAGGCTAATTTTTTCTCACTGTTAATGACCTTTCCAAGTTTTCCAGGCCCTTTTTAAATTTCCATGAATTTTTCTGGTGTTCCAGGCCTGTAGAAACACTGATAATAAAGCAGGAACTGACATTTACACTGTAGCAACTTTAGCCAACTTTTTCCTCATCTAATAACTTTCAAACTTATTAGAATTTTTAAGTATTCATAGAAAACAGAGAAGAATATGTGGTGAAAATAACAGCTATCTTCAATTATTACGGTGGCTCGTGGGCAGTGCGGGATTAACACACTTGGGGGCCAGTAGGCAGCACAAGCAACGAGGACCATGTTAATAAACAAGTCGCAAGCAAAGAAAGGGAAAATAAATTCTCGGGGCCTCTTTGAGGCCACCAAAACCTCAGGGCCCATAGGCAACTACCTACTTTGCCTTATCGGTAATCCGGCACTGCTCATGGGTATTCTACACGGTATTTCAGCCCTTGTTTTCTCACAAGGAGACATTGCGAGACAGATGCTCGGGATCCAAATGAGGCAATTATTTTCTGAAACTATTGAGGGAATGCAGGAAAAGTGTCTTTACGGCTTTCTTCCACATAGGCCCAGGAACACGATAAAAAACACTACTATAGAATTTTCCTCCGTGTAAACGCTTTGCAGTGCACTCCACCATCAACTGTAGCCGTGGCCGAGTGGGCTGAAGCACTGCATCAGTCACCCCCATAAGGTGGCGCGGGTTCCACGCCCCATTCTTACAATGAACTAGTAAATAACAATGCACAAACATTCATTGATCGCAGGATGCAGGACTATGAGATTTAGGTGTGGAGTAGAACAGAAAGGTGCAGACGGAAATGGAAAATAAACGAGGAAGTGGTTCGTATGGTGGGTGACAAGAGGATAATGCTTGAGGACATTAGGACCAGGCAGAGTAGGTGGTTGGAACAGGTGTACTGAGGAATGAAGGATTACTGAAGGCTGAGATAGAGGGGAGGATGTTGGGTAAGCAGCGGAGGGGAAAAGAGAGAGTAGGCTTTATGGATGGGTTAAAGAGGGGTAGGATGTATGCCGAGCTGAAGAATGAAATAATGAGCAGAGACAAGTACCTTCAGTCGTAGTAGATTAGTATAGACCTACCTGTATTCCAACTGTTGGAGTATGTGATTTTGTTTGTCATTGCATTCATATTGATATCGTATAAGTTGGCTATTTGGATTATCGTCTTCTTTTGTTTGAAAAGTGCAGCTGCTAATTGGTATCACTTTGTATTGTACGTGGTTGTTTATGTTCTGTCTGTATCCATGTGTAACTATGTATTAGCGTCTCAATATACGTTGGTTACAAAAGAAAGATGTAAGTTATTCCTTTTTTCTAACGCTCTGCTCCACAAGTAATTAGTTGAGAAGTAAGAATCAATTAAGCATTGCAACACCCACATCCATCTAAACCTACCTTTACCGGTAGATCACCTTTAATAATATATCCTAACCCACGTGTTACCGCAGGGGTGTGTAGTTAGGGTTGTTAGGATTTAGGGATAGGGAAAAAAAGGAAGGAAATGATAAAAAGAGAAATTTGTTTTCTCAGTGTCTTGCTGTTTTTTAGTTGTAGAAATTAATGTTTCATTGGAAGAAAAAATTTTGTAACCTTTGAAACTTTGTAAAGAGGTAAAGTGAATTTTGAAGTTAGCAAAGAAGAAATCTTGACTGCCAGAACCCTTGTGGAGACTGCCTTACAACAAAGTGCCTGTATGAAGCAATTCTAGACAACAGACCCTTCCACCAAAAACCACCAACATATGCTACATTTATGTTCAACGGTTATGGATTAATTTAATCAGTTTGGGAGGGGTGAAGACGTTTTGTCTTTTTTGTCAAATTATTAGTAAGAGAACTCTTGCTTTCCTCTTTCGGAATCCTGCAATCTAGATTGCCAAATCTATTAACTTTGGGTGCAGTAAAAGTTTTCGACTGTTACCTTATCCATTGTCATGGGATTGACATTTTCTTTGAAAAGAAAACTATACTTTTTTACATTTGTGACAAGTTAATCAAGTTTCATTTTTCATCACTTAAGTATTGTTTAAAGAAGACAGTTTGCACAAGTAGAGGCATGACATCTCCTGGAGATAAATAGGGGAAAAAACAGGAAACAAAATTTACATTGGCCATGTTGCCGTAATCAAGAGCAAATATAAGTTACCGATACTAGAAAACCAGATTATAAGACAAACAGACGTTTACCCGACATATTAAACGTGACTCTTTGTAATGAAAGAATTTTAAAAAGCCGATCAAGGGTAGCTTCTTTGGAAATATCTCTTAACGCTGTTTAAATTCTAATTAAATGGAATGAGAATTGTCTTGGTATATGTGCAGTAAATTACAATAGTGATAAAGGAGGAACTTCGATGTGGAAAATATTTTGTTCTCTTAAGAGTAAAACTGAACTTGACCTAGAAAGGCAATAGGCATGGATTCCAAGACAATAAAATATAGAGTTCCCAGTTACATTAACTATGTACTGTAATAGTAGATACATATGGGACAACTGAGAAAATGCCATCATACCTCCAAGGGGGAAAATTCTTTGACGGCATCGGCTCCTGCATTAAGAAGCTTCATCACGCCCCCGTTCCAATGTAAACATTCCGCCGCATTTTCGTCGATGAACACTGCTGCATCTTTCACCTTTGATACAATGACATCCCACACATCATCATTTAGCTTTTGCACATCCGCTGACATTCTGAGAAGGTTGACGACCTAGGATTCCCGTAGCACCAATACAAAAATGTAGTATTCCACTAGTTCAGAGCACAGTGATAAAACAGCTCCAATTAACGTACTTTATTCAGATTTTTGCCATTTCCTTCATGGTTTTGATTGGCAACGTATGCAACACCCATACCGCCACTGACAAACCAGCTGGATGATCCGTTCCTTTCGTTTACTATCACCGGATGTTTACACCAGCCGTATCCGCGACCGCACGACACGGTGTAAATTTTGAGCGCGAAAATAGCTTGGTTTAAATCAGGGGTAACGGTGAGCTTTCGTCTCGCCAGCGCAATTGTTTTTGCAAAATACCCCCGTAATTGGTAAAATTGACAATGATACCAAGGGGTGTTTTCGCTGGCGAAAAGAAAGCTTACATTTACCTAATAGGTTTTATGAACAGCGCACTAAATAAATATATCATATTTAAACGTAGGAAAAATACAACACATGGTGCCATTTTCCCCACGCATAGATCAAGAATCTTGATGGCATCACTCCGTGCTCAAAGATAGAATAGTAAGAAACGGTGCCCAAAAATGTTTTGAGTACCACGTACGTAGATTCTTGGTTGGATGAACCATAAATGAAGATCGATCATTTTCAGCTTGCGATATGCATATTTTTGCTGCATTGGTATGCTATTACATTTCACAATCTTTCTAGGGTTGTTCCCAGTTATCCAAGAAACTCAAAGAGTTATGTGTTTTTTAAATAAGACCGTGGCAATTTTTTTTTCCTAGTAAGTGTTCCCATTAATACTAATATTCAATTTTTTTCTCCCTATCGCTCAATTTTTGTGTATCACTTGCTTCTCAGTCACATATGTTTGGGCTGGGGATTTTAACCACTCTTCCCCTTTAAAAAATAGAAAAGTGTAACTTGGTGACCTTCTACTCCTCCCACTGTCTTCCTCCAATTCACTTTCCTTCCTTTCCTCTCACAATTTTCCACCACCCCTTCTCCACATTCTGTAAGTAAGGGGTCGGTGTACTTCAAATCTTTGCCCAACCCCCAATATTTATAATAATAATAGTTCTCTGCCTCAGCCTTGCTATGTGCATAAAAATGCTCTTCCTCCCAGTATTGTCCTCACTCTGCCATGCCCTAACCACCCTGCTCCTCTCTCCCCCATTTCAAACCAACCCCCACCATTGTTAAACTCTATCTGGGTATATATAGAATGCCCTAAGCTTCAGAATGTGCCAGGAGATGCCTTATTAAGATGAAAATGGTCGCAGTTTTTAAATAAAGTGTGGAAAAGTACAAAGTTTTTTTTATTCAAAATGGATATTCCACTAATTGTTCACATTCCACAATTCTATTAGTAGAATTATGCACCAATGTAATACTTTGCATAAGTATAGCTTGTCCATCTACAAGCGAAGACTCCCAGAACTAACACCTTCATAGAGTAGGATGCCTGCTGCCTTGGAACAAATATTTAGCTACTACAGGGAGCTGAGTTTAATAAAAATTGTGATTTGCAATGAGCTTCAAATTTAAAAATAATTAATTGAAAAACGATTGATGAGTCATTATACAATATGGCATTGGGGGACAATTTGCTCGAAGCTAGATTGTAGATAGTATGGGTGGGCGAGGGCCTTCTAGAGCCCTCCTGGTAATCAGACCTCTTCTGGGTCCATTGTGTGCCGTCCCACATTTAACCTGCCTGACACTTGCAGACAGGGGACAAGAGCACCACGGTAGAAATATGGAGGAGAGCCACCCCCACAACCTTCCCAATAAGGGGAACCTTGTCTCCTGGTAGAGATCTGGTGGAGTGTCACCTCTCCATCCACTTCGGAAGAGGCATGGAGGAGCGCCACCCCTTCAAACCCCTGTCCAGGCCCAACGTTGCTTAACTTCAGTGATCTGATGAGAACCGGTGTTTCAATGTGGCTAGCAGGCCCTTCTCAGAGCTAAATACAGATGCTTCCAGTAGATTCACTTTGAATGTATTTCTATGCTTTGATATGATGACTGATTTATCAAATGATAAAGGTAAAATTGCCACACTTTTTCAGAAAGAGCCAAACAGTTGAATACAGTTCCAAAAAAAAACAATCTTGATTACCAATAATTAAAGGGGTCACTTAACTCCTCAATAATTGGCATTTTTCATGTATTCCTCTCCCCCTCTTTGGACATGTTTCCCTCTAAGTATGAACTGTTTACCCAACAGACTTAGCTGAAGGACTTACCCAAGGCACATCTACCATTCACACTAACAATGCTAGCAATGTCTATGACCCAAAACTGTAAATGCCACCATCTTGCAGTGTCTTTACCTCACCATGGCAGCCCTTGTGTATATAGCAGTTGGCACAAGGAGAATCCCAGCACCATTGCATGGTCATGCTATTCAGATCATGGCATTAGAGCCATTGTCCTGCATTGTGCCAATAAAGAAAAGAAACAATTCCTGTTGCTCCAATTAAAAGCTACCACCTCATTCATGTACCCATCCCACTGTTTACTCCCCTCCAAGGTTTCCAGTACATCCTATGCTCACCCTCTCCACCTCGACTTTCAGAAAAAAAAAACCATTCCATCAGCTGTTGTGGCATGTGGATGCTGACAGTGTCTGATCCCGACATTGAGCCAGTGGTGGATCGTTGTCGTTTTTGGGAGTGGTGGAAGATTGCAACTTTCCAGGGGTCTGGCATGCCTATATATATATATGATCGCCATTTTTCCTATTGTACCAGGAACTATGGGGGGGGGACTCCCCACCCCCCCTTAATGTGCCACTGCATTGAGTTTGAGCAGAGCACTGTGCGCCATCACTCGGTCATTTTTATCTGAGTCTGACTTCTCGTGCATCTGTTAAATTATGCCATTGATTCTGGAGTGGAAATTTTCACATGATTGGCTGGCCCTTTTGCTGGTTTGTGATTTAGTTTGCTGTTGTGATATCCTAGAGTAAGTATTATTGATCTGTGGAGAAATAAATTAGCTGCTTTTGTTGATGAATGAAAATACAATTGTTACATGCTGAATCCTCATTTCTCACCCTAGCTTGGGAGAAATTTTCTGTTCTATAAGGGAGTAATTGTTGAGAAAATCAAATTCCTTCTCCTGTAAAACTTGAACATTCCAGACTGAGAAAATAGGTGGTGCGGAAACACTTCATCATCTGGAACCCAGGGGATGAAATCATGGAACAGTATTGCTAGCAGTTAGTATTTTAATTCTTATGAAGTTTGGGTTGTTTTTTGCCATTTGATGAAATTATCATTTTAATTTCCTTTGATAACGAGCATGAACTGGTATGATTTGATCCTTCACATTGAAATATTATTGCAGGTTGGAAGATCGGCACCATTCAGTGACGTTAAGCCACAGAAATGCCATTTGAAACTACGTGACTTTTTCAAATTTTTACGCACTTATGAAAGGTGTTTATGTATTAATGTCGGCAGTTGACGTACACACGTGGATTATATATTTCAGTTCTTGACAAAATATTTTGTCGGGTGCAATTCTGCATGTTCGCCACTGTGGAAAATCTCATCACTATAGTATATGAAATCATCCACATTAGAGGCACGTCAAGAACACACCAAATTCTGAGAGATTTTTATATGTATCCAAAGTCCTCTTCCTGAACGAGCCTCCAAATATTGTTACAAGCACAGAGCTTGGTCACTGAAAAGCATGATAATATCCTTAGTATCAAGGGGATTATGTACAGTTTAAGAGGCACTCTATGCTGCAACCCAACACTCATTATGTACTTTCTAATGTAAGTGGTATTTTGGTCAGCTAAAAATAAGCTCACAGCTGTGTGATAAAAATGGAAAATAATAATGACATATATCAGAAAACAAACCAACCTTAACTTTAATATTATTCATAAAGAATGTCCTCAAAAATATTTGATGAACATAATGAGCAACAAATTATTTATGAAGTATTACATCAAGGTCAAATTTACAATTTCAAGATATACATATGTGATACACATTGGAACTGTAAATGCATATTTTTCACTCAATCTATTCAACAGGTTATGCACATATTTACTACAGTGTATTATATCCTTTCAAAACTATTCTCATGGACCATACTGATTGTTGTTTTTAAGATTTTGACATGTTACTCAGTAATGAAGGGCTCATCAATTTTACCGCTATCTTACTCTCGGCACTATGATAACATGACTATATATCAGCTAAATAATTATTTAGAATATTGAGTGCATACAATGCAAATTATTCAAAGCAAATAGCCATTAAACATGACACATAAAAATTAGAAAAATAGAGCAAAAAATAAAGAAATAAATAAAGCTTGTAAAGATTATTAGAACGTACCATATAAATGTTGGTTGGTAACTTTAAAAAATACCATTGCAACTTCTTCACAACACATGTAACAGATGCATCAACATGAACTCAATGAAAATAAATTTTGAAAAAATTAAAACCTGCTTAAGTCATATTTCACAGTCTACGCACACTTTGTACTGTATGATATTACATTTGATGTAAATGTGGTGTATGCAAAGATTGCTTCAACAAGCATCAAATTAAAATTTTGTCACAGCATTTTTAAATAGCCACCCATTTTGATTCATAGGAAAAATACTCAAAACTTGTATCCGTTTACATGGTAAACAAATTATTCACCGAGTTGCGTTTTCAAGACATCAATTATTACAATGGACCACATCTTGCTTTCATAACATTTACTAATATACATAGATCTATATTATGAATCTCAAGAAATGTTAACATACACCTTCACTGGTGCTGGCAGTGAAAGGGATATTTTTAGTATGAATTCATGACTTATGAGTAAATAACTTAGCTTCTAATATCATATGACTAAATAAAGTATGCAATACTCTTGAGGCATTGTCTTGAGTGAAAGGATAGTGTGCGAGATAATTATGTTAACCTAAAGTCCCAATTATACTCTGCTACTTATTAGCACTACATTTTTATAACACTTTATTATTTGTATAAATCACCCAGTGTATGAAGATCATGATTTGCCATCATAAACACATTGGGGTGATTGAGTTTCAGTTCTCTTCCTGAGATTTACCAAAATACAACTTATTACTTTATACATGTATGTGTGCGTGGCTCATTTACACCAGAATGTAAGAGGTAAGAAATACAATTATGTATTGTGGAGTTTATCAAGTCCCAAATGCAGAAAATATAAAAATTTTATCAATGGAAGCATGTCAAATTATTATTTTGCCTAATTATCATGCCTAATTGAAATCCAAGTGACAAGGCTAGGAGACAATACGAGAAACTTCTTATTGAAGACCCATTCATAGCATTAGCACTATGGTATAAATAACATGTGGGAAAGGGGGAAAAGTATTCTGCAACTTTTTTCACCCTGTAACAAACATAAACAGTCTCCCATCAACATTGGTGAGTCCAGAATCCTTAAATTTCTTGATGGTGGATAGTTTTGGTAACATCAACCATAAAGCACTTGATCTAGGCCTTGTTATAGTTGACTTTCAAAGTGCCAACTAAGCCACTTTGGTCACTTAATGCACACAAAACCAATAGCTCAGATAGCCAAAATCTGAGTAACTGCCAAGAAAGATAAAGTGTATAGACTAATCAATGTCAGTAAAGGACCCAGTGGGATCGATAAACGTTTGTTGACAGGCAACAAAAATTACAGAATAGCCCTGGAGAAGTGAATATAGTGTGTGTATTTAAAGAATCTGCCTAGTCTCTTCTCTAGAATACAGACGTCTATCGTCTGATTGACTTCAATTCAAAGATCAAGGTTCTTCTTAAATTTTAAGGTTACAGATGTATTATGTAAGGAAAGTTGAAACTTAGTTCTATTTCCAGTGGATGTATGTTCATATGCACATGCTAAAAAAACTTAACACTATACTGGTATTCTCATGAATCAAAGAAAACACTAGCTTCAGGCGCTGTAACAGTACTACCATCAGTAGTCTAATTAAAATTAGAATGAAGATCTTATAAAGATGTCATTAGTTCTAATTTGGGTCAAACTTTGGAGCAAGTGTCTTCAGAACTGAAAAACGTTTCATGTAGTAGACATTGAAATTAGGGGACAAATTATTGTAGGAGAAGAAAAAAGAACACAATACAAATGTTTCTTCTGAATTATTATAAATTTAACTTTAAGTTCAACAGCATGCACATAAAGAGAGGAAATATTTTCATATTTCAGACATCGATTAATGGGTATGAATCGAAAGGATTATTTAGTCTCCATACTGCATTAGTCTCCATGCTGCATTACGTCATTCCCATTATGTACCATAATGCAACTTCCACAAATGCAAATTCCTAAAATATTTCATGCAGCAATAAGAACCTAGTATTTTTAAAAACCATCTACCTCATGCATTTTATTAAAACTAAGAGGCCTGCAATTTCAAACACAGGCAAATTTTCTTTCGACGGTAGGAACAATTTGACATAAAAGACCTGCTTAACTTTCTTGCTCTGCAAAAAAATTCACTTTAGTCGAGCACTTCCCTTGTTAGCTGACCAATGATAACATTATACTGCATGCAATTGTAGGAAACTTCAGCACCCAATTTTTATATGGATACTCAGGAAAAATAAAAATGGTATGAAGATATTAATCAGACATCAAAGAATCTAAAAAGCTGCTACATGCAGTGATATCCCCTTCAACAGATATTTTAAATGCACATGATAGGTACTCTGGGTATAATGATTTGAGCACAGAGGATGCACTCATTCAGTGTATAGTTTTTCACGCATTAACCTTTGATAAAGGTGTCACATGAGCCATATAATTCCATTTGAATATCTATCAAATATTCAATGGTGAAATTAAATTTCCTTGTCAACCCCTAAGTTAGTAAAATGGGCTGACTCTTTAAGGATGATTGAGTGCAATTAAGGATCTTCCAAACATTTTTAAGTCCTGTTTTTCCAGGGCATGGAAATGGTGCAGTGAAACAAACACAGAGGACACTAATAATGTATCCCAATTGAGGAACTGCTGTAGATATCCTTCGATTAATTTTAGTTCACCATTGTACTTACATAGGAAAAGAAGTCCTAATGCAATCTTAGAGAATGATACTGAAAATTCAAACAACTGTCCTCATTAATGTAAATTATTTCATGAAATAACCACCACAAATAGGCATCCCTGAGTTCTACCTAATGCGGTCAGTTACATGCACCTACAAATATTATAGGGGCAATATTTCATTACTGATTAAATTACATTTTCTTGTCTAGTTTTTGAGTCGATATTTTCTCTGATATGTGTCAAAACAAATTATGAAATGAGGGATAGCACTCATCACAGCATCAAAATCAACTCCAAGGAATCACTTATCTTCCACAAAAAATTCAAATCATTCATACGTTGCAGGTTTACAAGAAATATTTCAGTAAGGAAAAAAATGAAAGCAAGGATTTCACATACATACTTCATGGGCACATACATACTACATCATATGCTCGAGGTCATTAAATTATTACTTCATCTTTCTTTGCATGCATGATTTCTTCAACCCGCATCCTCTTTTGTTTCTTCTAGTTAACCATCAATATCTCAATCAAAGAATACATATTCAAAATAAGCCAAAGTGTTAAAAATGTTATGATGATGTTTAAGCGTTTTGCAACAACTGTCTCGGTTATTCTCATAATGCCTCATTCAATGAACAATTATCATGAGTAAGTACATGTATTTAAAACTTAACATTGCGGTGATTGTCAGGCTTTTGATTAAAATCATCTCATCCTCCTTACTATCAATCTATATGTTTTGATAAATGTTTAGAATATTATTTTCAAGCTACCTAACTCAAACAGAAAAAAAGGTTTGTACACCTTTTACACCACATTATGCTGAAACTATATTAGAGATTCACAATAGGTGATAAATATATTTATATTAATGTCTCATAACAATAGAAAAATCACTGCACACCATGGTGGCTTTTATTATTAAGGGTCCAAGAGGAAACTGCCAATCACAACCAGAGTCATGAATCCCAATTTTTTCAAAACAACAACTTGGTGTCCCTTATTTGAGCTCCAGTCAACAGACTTTCAATGATCTGAAACCAACCTAATTAAAAGATGGAAATGTTACACAGCACATCGCTCCAGACTACGAGGAGCACTAACATAATCTACCACTCTCCACTATGTCTTTCAAGTTCTACCAACAAGTTCTTTAAATACGCATGTGTGAATATTTTAGAAATAAATGATAATCAGCATCAGATTATTCTTCAATAACTAATTGTTCTATAGTATTTTGTCATTATCTTAAGATTTCATATGATCGAGTAATCCTTTCAGTGAATTTTCTTCTCAGAAAAGAATATAATCTGAAGATAAACTTAGAATACATAAAAATAATTGCACATAATGAATGATGATTTGGTGAATAACAAGCTAAAACTACAGCCTCAAGAGTATGCTTACATCATTACCACCAGCTGATGCAGTAGATGACCATTTTTGCCATGATACCTATCCATAAACAATGCCAACAGGGAAGATTGAAGAAAATCTATCACTCACCATAAAAATAAAATAGTATGTACTGATGGTATATTTTTATTTTCATCCAGTTCTTTGGAAAAATTTGAAAATTCAAGTCTAAAAGGGACAAAATTTAACCTGCTTTTTTAAAGATGCTCGCTTCAAAGAAGTACCTACTCCTTCTCATAAAAGCAATAACTCATTACAGTAAAATCCTGAAGGGTGATATCTATTGTTTTGATATTAAAATTGAATGAAATTTTCCTGTAAATAGATACTTCATATATTATTTCTGCAGCAAAATATAGTAACCTTGCATCATTACACTTCTAGGACTCAAGTTGGAAATGATTTATTTAAATTAAAGATCAAAAGAACTCATTTATGGAAGAATCATGAAGCCAAGATAAATAAAAATAAGAAGTAGCAAAGTATACACAGAAGCAAGACAGGGATTTTGAGAGAATATAACTTTTGTTTTCCGAGGTGCCATCCAGGTTACAGTGTACCAACAATGGGATTGAACCAACAAAATTTTGTTGCATGGGTCCGTAATTGCCTATCATCAAACACAGCAAAAGAAGAAGGATAATACCAAGAGTTGTAACTATGGTCTTCCCCCTCTGACTGACTAAATCATACAACTGTAAATGCAACATTCTAACCAGCTGTAAAAGTGCCCATTCGAAGCAAACATGATGACATATGTTGCAAGACCTGGTGTGGAGTGAAAGGGGACTTAAGCTAGGGTATAAACAGGAGGCACCCCCCCCCCCCCCCCAGACCTACTATGTACATAACTTAGCCTGCAAGGAAGGGTTAAGGAGAATATCTCATCTTTTTAGGTGCCCTCGTAGAAATAATGGGGAAACTTTTTATGTACAATTTCTTTGGAAGCGATTGAAAGTGAAACAAATGGATGGAAGTACATGTGATAATGTTACACTTCCTCCTGCATCTGGAATACAAAATCAAGGTACACATGAGAAAATAACCTGTTTCGTTAAACATTAAAGAGAGTCAGCGTTAAGGGAGGGAGGATCAGAATATCTCTTGAAATCAAGTAAATGCACTGCTCTGAGAGGAGGCTCCTACTAAATGCGACAATGTAACAAATATATATATTTTTAAAGAATGAACGCCTGAGACTGCAAATTTCCATTGTTCAAGATAAGTAAACTTAATACAAAACTATTTAAAAAATGGGCTACATTAAGGACAGTAGAAGTGTCTAATTTCCTCAAGTCCCTCAAAATGAGTTATTACCTACACAGTTATTCACATTTTTCCTTTATAGATTCAATTGTTAATAGGGATTATAGTTATTTCAAACCTTGAATGAATGGCATCTATTGTTGTTTTTTATTGAAGGCCACAATTTGGCTAGTGGCATATAATTAATTTTTTAAGTATTGTCATGAATTCTTCAGAAAAATGGTCTTCTACTGCATGCATTAAATACAAATTTTTAAGTCTAAGTCATGCAAAGGAGAAAATACACCATTTAAATGAAACAGAATACGCAAAACCTAATTTAATAGAACATTGAGAGATAAATATACTAAACCAGAGTTTACCCTTAAATCTAGGTACATATTTAAATCACAGAAGTTACTGAAATTCCAAAATCATCTTTTTCATAACACAAAATACAATAAAGGCTCGAAAATTAATCAAACTTAAAAAAGTTTTGATTGCAAGTTTGACATATTTAAGGCTAAATTATTGAAGTAGAAAGTTTACATAAATATTCTATCACACCTCATCACCAGCTAAGCTTTATCTGAATGCAAAAAAATAACCTTGACAATACCTACATTACCTGTGAACATTTGAGGAGTATAAATGTCACCTATTCAAATAATTGAGCATTTCAGGACTACTTCGACCATGCATACTTTAAAATCTGGCATTTACTTTAAACATAAACATTTTTCAACAATCCTATAAATATTACTAAAATAAACCGAGCGCGGTGTGTGTATATATAACTTGTGTAAGAAAGCCATGGTGTCCCCTGGAACCACAATTAAGATTTTAAAAATAACTGGAATTTCTTTGCAAACAAAGAACTCCCATTGGCATGAATTCAGAGTAATAAAATGGAATTATTACTATAAAGCAACGGGGACACAAAATTAGATCAGGTGTAACTGACATGCAAATACGCATGAGTTCATACCTCTTAATTTTGGAAGAAATCAAGAGATCCTTTTAACCCTGGGGGAAAAATACCACCAATGTTAATGTGAAGTTATATCAGCAGTTTCTCATCATAAAGCTAGAAGTGATTCATTGAACATTTTCTCATTTACTGGTGAAGAATAATGGCAATAAAATATTTTATATGTAATTAGAATTCCCGACTATTTCAATCTAGATATATCGTGTCTCTTCAATCTGTCTCCCATATATATATACTCATTCATTCGAAAACAGATGCTCAAAGGCACGAATAAATTCATACAATCATAGGAAAATGGAAATGGATAGGAACACATAAAAGGACGAACACAGGGTTTGGTGGGGAAGATGAAAATGTGTCGAACCCAGACAGAAAAACAAAATATATATACTGATTTTAACCTATTTTGAAATCTACAATTTAAAAAAATACAAATCCTATGACTGTAAGTAGAAGGCAATTGCTACATAAGGGTTGCTACAGTTCTGGATTCATAAATTTCTTGTACCTACTTCATCTGTTTTCACAAACTATCATTTCACATTTTCCTGTTAAAAATTTCATCGCAGACAATTCATGCCAGAATAATGACTCATTATAGCATTTAAGGTTAAATATCCTGCAACAAGTTCCATATCCTGATGCCAAACTTGTCGCTGGATACTGATGTCGAACTTGTTGCACATTAGATGCTTGTAATAGGATTTTAAGATAGATTTTCCCTTAAAAAAGAAAGGATACATTGATAAAACAAAAAAGAAATTCATGAGGACTACCAATATAAACATTTTGCTTTAGTTAAGACATGTGTTTTGCAATAGCGTGTGGAATATTAGCACCCACATTGGATCAGATCATATAACCTGACTCAAACACAGGTGGTACATGAATAAGAACTATTTTTGACAGTGGGGGAGGCACACAAGAGAAAATGTATACGACTTTCGTGTTGATCTTGGTTCAATCGAGTGACCTGGTCCGGTTTTCTTCACAATAGCAGACTGTGTTTTCTAATATAAATAAGGACAGTGGGTAAGTAGACCTAGGATGTGATCAATATTTTAAATAAATTGAAGGAGCTCAAGTTTATACATAATTCTGGCAGGTTAAATAGCCATCAGAGTATGCAGGCAATAATTTTCAGTGTTTCTTATCTTATGCAAAAGAGTTACATAGTACTCTGATAACACCGCTTCATGTCAATATAATGAAAGTTCTTTTAAAGAAAAAATGTGCCTGTACATATTCAATATGGTATATCATACAAGAACTATGAATGCTATGATACAACTGTCAGAGCCAATAAATGGTAAGTAGGGCATCGGACATTATATTCCCACATTCCACTCTCACATCCTTTCATAAGCAATTAATTTTGGATTTTTCATGCTTCAAATGCAGTTTAAACTGGTCATTCATTGAATGGAATTAATGAAAAAAAACTCTCAAGAGACAATCTCTATTGTCACACCAAGCAAATGAGATAATTATCAGAGGATGGCACTTAAATACTCCACTTACAAACTTTCTGCTGTTGTATCAAGGTGTATTGATCTGAATAAATCCAAAGCAAACTTTGACTACAGGCATATTAATGATTCTTATATGCATCATATTAAATGACTCTCTCAACATGCCTACCAGTTTTGGCATCATACAAATGGAATGTTGCCTCTATTCTTTCATTCACAACAACCAAAATTTTATGGAATCATACAGATTTCATGGGATATCCAAGTTCACTGAGACCAGTCATTTCCTGCATTGAAATTTCAGACTTTTTCATATTTCCAGGCTTGTAGTAACCCTCTAGATACATTGTTAAGGTGTCTAAAAATGAATAATCATGGTTATTTTGAGGAACATTCATACGTTTGCTAGTGATCAACTAAGATACTTCCCCTATAGCATATCAACTTAAATGTTATTGGCACTCAACAGTTAGTTGAAGATACAAGGACATACCAAGCAGAGCATGTTTTAACTCCCAGCTGGTCATACCAGATGAATTGTACACAGGTGATCTGCTTCTACTATTTATGAGAATAATTAAAATGCATTTCAAAACCAAAAGATCGCTGAAATAATTAAAATGTCCTTATGAGTTAAAACAAGCTATACTCCTAATTATTCTCCCATTAGCAAACAGAACAACACCAGCAGTAAAAAATCAAAAGTAACTGAAGTATTAAATACATAAGGATTTTTTCAAGACGAAGTACATATGCATTAATTTTCCTTCAATTAGAAGACTTTGAAGTTCTGACAAGGTGGCCACTCATAGTAGCAGATTATTAGATGCACAACATGGGCTTATAGAGGTTTTTATTAGTGATGAGTCAAATCCAAAGTTTATCAGATCTGAATCTCTTATTTTATTGAATCTCAAATTTGAATCACCAAATTATGAATCCCAGTTCCTTATCAATAACATATATGTTGTGATGGTCTGCGGCCATCGCAGTTTTTTTTTGTATATTTCCCTTTGTTGGCCTCCACATCAGGCATGGGTTCGACAACGGCTCCATGTGTGCGTGAGAGGAGTGTCATTCGAAAGTCGCCGAGTCGAGTGGGACCTAAGGAGGAATCGGCGACCCTAGTAAAGTGCCGCCGATCCATCCCACTCAACCGTCAAAGTGTGTGACCCCCCTCCCCCTCCCCTCTTCACCCAAGTATAAAAAGGCCCGAGGTGAAGAACGCGAGGACTATCTTGATACTGGCGCATGACGGAGAAGGAGCAAAGACTACTCGCCGTCACAGTACTGCGCAAGAGGAGACGAAGTCAGGGACTTGGTGCATGAGAAGACGAGAGGCGGAACTGGGCAGATCACCAGGGTGGAGGAGAGAAATGGGGAATCTGGGAGGACCCGTGGCATCGCAAGGAAAGGCGACCAGGATCCGCGGCGTAAGATTCTCCCACTGCCATTCCCCCCCCACCCCCAAGTGATCAGTGGGCCTAGCTGGGGAGGCCGAAGAGAACCCCCCACCTTTTTCGTCTAGTTGTCTGCTCGGGAGTTCCCGTACCAAGTTGTAGTCCCCCTGTCTTGAATCGTCTCAAGTGATAAAAGGAGACTCGGTTACTTTGAGTGAGATGACATACTCTATTCATCCGTCACGGCAGAAGAAGAAACTTGAGTCCAATAATTATTTTGTCTTTCTTGTTTTTTTCTCGTGTAATATTTTGGAGGGTAAAGAAAAACAGTCTGTTTTTCTTTCATTGTGCTGCAGAGGGTTTTTGCGCGTGCCATGGTACGAGGGCAACTTATTAGTGTTTCTTTTTTGTAATGTAATTTAATCGTACAATATATTGTTTAAATGAAAGCCTCGAGTAATTGTGCTTACTTGTCCTCATGCCTGATTTGGAGCCCACTTCCCTCCTACGTTGAATTACGTTTTCCTTTCTGACTAGCTGAACACGAGTCGAGGAACCCCCAAAATCTTTTATTTTTCAAATTTTCAATGTATGTCGGTCTGCGCCTTTAGTACTCATCCGGGCGAGTCCTGGGGATGCACGGATTCATTACAATGTATTTAACAATTTTTCATTTTTACTTGTAAATTTATGTACCCATAAGTAGCATTTTGGTATCCCTAAAGCACAAATCAATAATTTAGCCTTGGAGGAGAAATAAAATTGGGCAGCAATTTGCTTTGCAATGGCATTCATTAATCCTTGTTGTGGCCCGAACTGGTTTTGATTGCTGTGATTTTTTGCACACAAAGTAAAATATTAGCTCTTAATATTCATTAATGTAAATGACAGGGCATTTGAATGTAGAGTAAAATGGCATGATGCATTATAAACCTGTGGCTCCAATAAATGTAAATCTAAAGGCCTGACTTGGAGTGTCATGACTTAATAATGAAACAACCACCTCACTTTTTTTTACTTTTGGTCACATAAACATCTATTTCAGCCTTTTAGCGCAGTTTCATTTCACTCATTTTTTTATTTAATCCATGTTTAGAACCAAATGCCTACTTTATTAATACTTAGAAAGGACCAGGCTTTATTTTACCGAAGTCAAATGATAAGGTGAAACTTTTGCGGTGTGAAAAAGCAATGTTTGACATTATAGGTCAAGAGTAATTTATCTAATCTAATTGCAGTAAAATGACGTTGAGCTGCTAAAAAGTATGAGTCGAGATTTTACAGGAACGTCCCACATTATGTCACATGCACAACCCGAGTTCAAATCTTTTTTGGAAGGACTTGATCGAATTTCGAATTCATGGATTCGATACGATTCGATCGAATCCTGACCACATCACTAATTTTCAGTTACAGTAGGCCAGGTAATAAGTAATGTGATGATAATTTACTCCTCTTGGTTTTGGTGCTTTGACTCCATGGGAATCTTGATAAGCTACTCATCATTAGCATTTAAATGAGTTGAACCAACAAATAAAAGCTGAAGTATTTGACAGCAACAAACTACCACATTTTACAAATAATTGACAGGCAAGAAAATTCATCACATAAAAATGGCACAGACCAATTTCACCCACGAAGTCAAATAAGATACAAGAAAAACTAGGTATAATAATTCCAAATTTGTATTTATTGAACCACCCACTCCCACATTATAGCCATTATTGAGTCAAAGTCAAGGAGCATTAGTCAAAAAAAAATTCATTAGAAAATAAGAAAAGGGAGGAAAGAGATGGCTGGTGATCATCCATTATGTGTCACGAGATGGATGTACTAGCACCTAGGTGAACTTATTTCTATTTCTAACGTGAAAATCATGGAGACGGGCATAAAAGATGGGCCTGCAGGCTTTCATGAAGAATATATCAATTGAAATAGTCATTCACTTAAATTATCATGTCATGAAAACTAAGAAAGCAGGTTACGCGCTGCCGATTCAGATTGGCACCAACAATTTAGGCATGTAAAGAAATGCAGGTGGACAGAGTAGAAGTACGCTTAGCCTCTGCTGCTATCGGATAACCTGCAGTCGATTTTACCTGGGTAAACTTTACTCGGTGGTTTCTGGCACTGTGGCATTGGGGAAACCCCTTGCCTGCCAATGCAGGAGGCTTAAATCTGCTTCATTTGTGTGCGCTACCAGGTTGGACGACCAGCACTGATTGGAGCCAGTTTCTTTATGTTCACTATCGGCTTCTTTAAGGTCTACGGCAAGAATTTCCCAGTTCAATATAGTTCTTGATATATAATTATTCTTTTTATCAATACATAGTAATCAGTGCATTAATAGAGTGTGTGTTCATCAACATGAGACCTTTTAAAACACGAAACGAACATCGGAGTGGTACTCAAAAGCAAAAATGAAAAAAAAAAAAAAACAAGAAGGTATAACTGCCTTGAAGGCTGTGAAAATAGACATGTTTTAATCGAGCCTCAACTACTTCAGACCAACAAAGCGACAGAATTAGCACTGATTGTGATTCTGATGTGAATTTTAATGAACATGACAAAGAGGGAGCGGTGAAATCCAAAAGACTCTCTCTAGGAAGAAGGCAAGGCTGATTCTCCAGGTAAGTGACGATCGTGAGAAAACCACCATTTCAAATGCCTCTAAAAGACTGACTATTTGAAGTTAAATTTTATTTAAAGCTGAATGTAACAGATAAATATCCAACAGACTGTGGTAATTTCCCTGGTGTATCAGATGATGAAATGAAAAAGTTTATTACTAGAAATGGTCCGTGTAAGCCTGAAGGTCCTTTCCCAAAGGACACACATCAAAATAATAGATCATTTTCCGTGAACTATTATACATTGTACACAATGAAAAAAATAGCACAGGACGTAATGTAAAATAGGGATAAAAATAGCAGGAGAATGGTTATGTTACTCATTTAAAAAAGATGAGGCCTGTTGGCTGTTTTCAGAGAGAAAAAGTGCATTTTCCCAATGGATAGATGATGTACAAGATTGGCAAGTATAGTCAAAAACATGAATTAAGCAGTACTCGTTTACATGCCTGAGTAGTATTCAATTTATGGAGGAAACAACAAACTATGTATTGACATTGGTATGCAATGTGAGCTACATAATGAAACTAGTAAGAGGACTAAAGTTGTTGATCGCATTGCAAATGTTACTTTGACATTGGCAGCTTCAAATTTAGCCTCTTGAGGTCACACAGAAAAAATTGGCCAGCCAAACAGCGGGAACTTTTTGGCAATAATTGTTCTTTCATGCATATATGATCCAGCGTCACAAGAAGTAGTGAGCAGTCCCATATACAGTGATAAGCACACAAGTCCCACAATTAAAAATTAACTCACTGAACTTTTTTCAAAAAAAGTTGAAAGTGTCATCTTGGAGCACATTCAGCCTGCTCAATTTTTTTCCATAATTATTGATTTGTACTACACAAGACAGAAAAGCATGATCAACTAATTGTCATACCTACATTCAGATATATGAAAAATTTATGAAGATGAAGCAAGAATCCCCTCACGCTTACTATGTAATTAATGAGAGATTTTTAGGTTTTGAAGAAATAACCGATCAAACTGGTCAAGGCTTAGAAGAAGAGATTTAAACATTCTGGAAGGGAAACGGTTGAAATTATCAAAATGACGGGGATAGGGCTATGATGGCGAGGCAAATATGTCTGGGGTTTACAAGGTGTGAAATCTAGAATCAAGAAACAGCCATAAATTAATATTCACTGCACTGCTCACAAGTTATGAACAATGCTGTATCAAATATCACCGAAATCATAAAATTTTTCAATGTGCTTGAACCTGTGCATATTTTCTTTAGCCAGCACATTAAAAGATGGGAGCTTTTTATCTCAACTTATTACACTTACAAAAAACTTTGCCCTACGTGATGGTCATAAAGGGCTGATGCACTGAAAGTGCTTAGGTACAATCATGTTACCATTATTAAGACATTGGCCAACATTATTTTGATTTCCTTGAAATGCGATGAAAAGACTCAGGCTAGCTCATTGAAAAAACACATGGAGAATTTTGAATTTTTGTTTCAAGTTGACTTTCAGACACTGATATTGGAATCAATCAACACCATGTCCAAATCACTTCAAAGTAGAGATATGTCACTCATTGTGAAAGCAAATGAACTTTTAGAAAGAGCACATAAGGATCTGACTCTCTTGAGAAATAGTTACAATACAGCAATTGCAACTGCTACAGCCATCACTCAAGAGTAGGGAGTTGACGCTGCATTCAAGAACAAAAGATATATGCAAGATAAATAAACATTTGGACGGGCTAACTGAAGATGAAAGGCTTACCTGTCCTGAACTCTACTTTAAGACAGAGCTAATTTAAGGTACTTTGGACATTGTCATAAATCAAATAATAAATTGATATACTGGCACGACAAGTGTAGTCAATGTTTTCACCGCTCTCATCCTTAACTTTCTTTCATCACTTGCAGACGAGCAGCTGAATGAGGAAGCCACAAAACTTTATCTCAAGTGTCGTGAAGACCTATCCCTAGAGTTTGCCAGTAAAATATATATACATATGTGTAGTTTTACATGAGCTTTGATGAATGACATAAACTAAAAGAACACCATGAAAGAAATTGCTGATCTTTTGTTCATTGAAAATTACTCTGTTGCACAATATACATGACATGGGTCTTGTCATGGCCAACCGCCGTTCTGGAGCGTCAAAAGTTTGGAACATACTAAATAACTGCATTTTGATTCAAAAATTTAAAAAAATAATAAAAAGCAATGTTTCTGCAAATCTAGTACGCCAAAATATTGCAAAAATTAAATTCAGTCACTGGGAAAGTTAAAAAATTTTACTTTAGCTTTTAAATGGTTGTAGTAGTTCGGAGGGGTAGGAGTATCAAGGGGGGCCCACAAAGTATTCTTGCTTATTGGCCTTGGGAAAAGCTGTTATGCTACTGCACGGAGAGATACAATTTAGTGGCACCACAACTACTACGATAGGAGAAGGCTCGATAGGAACTGTTTCATTATCCTATTTAGATCGATTTTAAATTCAGGAGATTGCACACACTCTACTGAATGCTTATAGTTAAAGGACAACACAATAAAACATAACTGAAAGTGAGTACGAGGCAGAACGATTTGAAAATACACTGACATAAATGGTTAGCCAACCTACTCGGGGATACAGTAATTGGGAATGGGAAGCTTAATGATAAACACAAATAATAATTCAAAGGTTTTAGCCTTTACCATTTGGAAATTCCTTTTTCAATGAGAGAGAAAAAAACTTAGTATTTTTCCACTGACTGTAACGTCTATAATTAAAAATCAGTGGAAGCATGCAATGCTTTTTTCTCCCTTATTTTCAAATAATCACACATGATATCTCTCAGTATCATATAAAATAACTCTAATTTCAACGGAGATATCAAGTCTTATATTTGGGCAAACTTCAAACATAGGCTTCTTTCATAAAATTTGCACTGGATGAAATGCCAATAATTGTATAGTGCCTGTGGGAGGGAGGAATGACTAAGGTTTTAACCCCAGCATATTATCAGTGCTGATCCTCAGTAAGCATATTGACAGCTACACCATCTTTGGTAGCTACAATACTTAGTACTTGAATATTTCAAGCCTATTATTGTCCAAATTAGGCTAAGTATTAAAACAAATCGCACTGGAGATATCAATAATTTTGAAAAAGCAGGCATTGGTCTAAAGATAATGTGTTAGATGTTTTAAAAATAAGCAGTCTTGCAAAAATGCTTCTCAATGACACTCACTGCATTAATGGCAACCGTCTTCAGGTAAATATCACCTAGAGTCACTTCAATGTTCAAGTAAAGATTTTGCCTTCGTTTGAATGAACAATAGCTTTGATCAAGCAAAAAAGGAACAGGATCCGAAAACTGTTATAAATTTTCCTTCATGAGTTCATTTATACCAACCTAACAGCAATTTTGGCCACTCACTGTACATTTAGTAATATGAGTGATACCAGCAAATATTTTCATGAATGAGTGGCCACCCTGCCAGAGAAAGTGAGAAATAGTGGAGGGCCTTCATCATCCTTTTTACCATTCATTACAGGCCCACATTCATCCTTTGGTACTTTGAATGCAAGATAAAGAGATTGCACAACTCTTTCCTTGAAAAGGCCCCCAATAAAATGAAAATGTACTTCGAGAGGCCTAGTGGGTTGTTCGATGTCGAATAGAGGAAAGAAAAGGAGTGTACTGCTAATCCTCCTTGTTCTATCCTCTCTTAAGTATAACATTCCCCAAACACTATCAGTAGCTATACACTAAGTGTCATGCACAACAGCATTCATCGTAAGAGACATGAGAAAATTGCTCAATGACAAATTATGGAAAAACATAATATAAAAAGAAGACTTTCTACATGTACGTATGCATGTACATATACATACAATTGTACCCAAAGATATTCAGGAAGCACTTGTATAAAGTAAGTACAAAAAAATAGACCGATGAATTAAAAAAGAGGGGAAGATGTAATCTTATTAAGACAAATCACTTCTATCCATTCGAAATAAACTTTCATCATCTCGGTGAGAGTGCAATTGAAATTCAGTGTACTTTTAGAAGTTTGGTTTTTAGAACATAATTTCAGTTCAATTACTATAAAAAATGTAAAGACATAAATCCTTCATCTATATCAATGAAATAACAAGGCCTAATATGGTACAAGTTGCTTATCACAGGAATTCAATGGCTGAAGAAGAGTTTTCATTAACTCATATATCATTAAGTATATATTTATAGTACAAAAGTCACTAGTGACTTTAGTCATTATATATTTAGATAAATGCATTGTAGAGGAATGTGGTACAACAAATAAAAATTAATAATATTCTAGAACAAAAACATCATCTGAGTTTTTCTAAGAAGGGTTTTCCAAGAAGCATAGTTCAATCTTGTTTTCACCAATCAACATAAAAATTTGATTGCACTTTAAAACCTAACCCTCACTAAGTCCTTCATAATATGATCACAGATGTTTGTGTATTTACAGAGATAGGATACATGCAAATGTGAATGGAAATAAAGATAAATAATACACATTCCCAGAGTTATGGCAAAGATTCCTCCAATGCGACTCCTCTGCGTTTTCAGTTGAGGTTAACAGCCAACAGGAACAGAGGAAAGTTCGTTGGCAGAAACTGTCTTTGATTAAACATCACTTCCCTCCTTTGAGTGTGAATTAAGGAAACCACTCTTCTCCAGACTCACTCAACTCTCCAGCATCAAAAATTGGCGGAGATGGTGGCTCTGGATTGATTACCTAGAACATTCAAGAGAAGTAGGAACTTGAAGATTTAGACCACAATGTTATAAAAAAAAGGCAGAAACTTAAGTTACATCTTATTGCAACCAAGAATTTAAATTCATTGAACTACCTGAACACCTTTACTGTGAATCCCATCCATTGTCATGATTTAAAAATTCCTGAAGAATGTCGCTCACGCTATAATGGATGCATGGCAAGTATAAAATCTATAACGGTTTAAGGCAATTTTTTATCCAAATAAGTACATAATTCAAAAACACTCATTTTCATCTAGTAAACTTGTTTGAAAGATTTGCCACAATGCATCAGAAGACTTGATCTTTTCAGGCATGTTATAGGCATAGTAAATTTAGAGGATATGTATTGTGAACTATTACCTTTTATGGCATCACCCACAGCTGCACATAGGTGGAAAAATTCCAGAGATGAAATATCATCCATCTTGACCAGGGTTGGTAACCTAGATATCCTATCTCGGGCATTAGCCAGTTAAACTGCTGACTCATACCTTCTCACGAGCGGATTTTTGTGGGTTTCAACCTTGTTGCCAGTGGCGCCAAGTGCATGATTTGACTGCTTCGTGACATTGTGAGTCTGGCAGTCGTGAACACCTAGTTCCTTTAAAGCCCATGAAAATCCACAGGGTAGAAGGATGCCTCAGTAACTCAACTGGCTAAAGCAATCATTGAGACATTGAGAGATTCGGGTCCGAGTCCCAGTCAAGGTGGGTTAACTTTCGTCAGTGGACTTTTTGCACTCCTGTGGTCATGTGGTTTTTGTACAATTTACAATTTTCTTTTTTTTTTTTTTTTTTCAAATCATAAAATGCACCAAAACACTCATCACCCAATGAACATCGTTGAATAAAAAGCACAGAAACAAGGTTGCTAAAATAAGTGAAGCTGGACATAAAATAACATATAAGCAACTGAGGGTTGCAGCTAAATTACAGAAAGAAGTGGAATTGAGCATAATAAGGGAAAACTGGAATGGAATGGGAGGTTGAGGAATCATGAATGATGACTCTCAGAAATCCCAAGGGCCCATGCATCAGAAACTGCAAATGACGGGCTTCAAAAACTTCAGGAGTTTGTAGTTTGATAAGTGGTGGAATAGTGGGTGAAGATAGGTGGGAGTGATATAACCTGGGATAGAATGAAAGCATGGAACAGAAAGAGAAGCATAAATATTTAAATGAAATAGAGCAGCAATATAACACCAAGTGAATGGTCATTACCAAGTAATATCACAGAGACATTCTTAGATCATTCATCAGATCTGGAAAAAATTAAAGGATCCTCATTATATATTCCACAGCTAAGAATTAAGCTCGGAAAGAGAGAGGCTCATTCGTTATCTTTTGGCATTTTTCCTGGATATATTGATCCTCCTAGCTTCAATGTCACAAGAATAAAAACAATAGAAGCACTGAACTACAAGATAGTGCTCCATTCAAAGCAATAGATTGGTAACCCTCAAGGATAGACAATCACGGAGAAAGCCCGTACAGAGCAGAAAACATTTTTTTAGACGAGAGAAATTTACTTTCTGGCAAGCCTGCATTAATGAAAGTAAAACCATCACTGATGGAATGTTTGAACTCAGTAGAAGAGGAAACTTTGGAGATTTAAGAAGGACATTTGACACTATGCAACTAAAGGAAGAGGCAAGTGAAAAGCCTCTGTACAGGTTTGTATGCTTGATTGATAAAAATGTGCAGCCCCTCAAATTTTTTCATAATTTGGATGGCCACACAAGAAGCACAGAGAAATGCAGTAGTTCAAAAGAAAAATCTGACAAAAACTACCACACTTTTCTTTCCAAGAGATACCTAAACAGTCAATGGTAAGTTAATGATAATACCTTTGGCTCAAATCAGACCTATGCCCCTCCAAGAAGCAAAGGAGGCATGGTCCAAAACTAACATGGAAAATGGAGAGATTAAAGAGATAAGTACTGATAAAGGAAAAATCATGATTCAAGACTACTTGATAGCACCAAACCAAAAGTAGAGAGGCTAAACTTGTTAAGATTGGACCAAGGGGGAATACAAAGTGCTCACTATCACAGTCAAAAGTGGAGAATGTGCTGTAAATGGTGATTCTCAGAAAAGGAGTGGGAGGGAATAATTAACACATTAAACAAGGGACAGAGTTGTTAAATATTTAAAAGTAACTAACAAGGGATTTCCATGAAAAATAATTATAGCAGTATACTCATTGGTATCATGTGCTGATGTGTACTGTAACATTTATTTCATCAGGTCAAAAGATCAATGAGCACTATTAAGGATCTAAAAGCTATGCAATAACATACAAGTCCTGATCATGATTCCGATATTGTAAGTTTTCAAACAATTTTGTTGATACACTAAGAAACACTGACGGAAGAATTTCTTACATTAAATATAAAAGGTTTGTAACATTTAATAATGAGAAAATTTGGGAAATAATAGGTAAGCATCGGGGATGAAATTCCCCAGCATAAATTTACATTCCAACAAAAGTTGCATAACTAGCTATTAAAAAACAACAAATACCCCTACCGCTGAGCTCAAAAGCATGCGATACAATCAAACACTACGAACCTATGCAGTCGCACACAAATTAGAAAATCAATTAATGAGAGCAATGAGCATCAAATACAGTTCATGCTTGGCAAGCAGGTCTCAAAGGTAGTAATTCATATAACTTTTAGAAAGCCTACAATTTGTTAAGATTAATAAACTGAAAGCATAAACAATAGGATTTCAAAAATCCAAAATGGATAACCCAAAATTTGAAGAAAGTAGTTGGTGAAGAGTTCCTTAGTCACAGAAGTAGTTCCTCAATCACGCCTTCAAAATATACAGCTTCACAGACTGCCAATTCTGTGTCTGCAGGGGTGGTAACGTTATGCGCACGGGAAAAGATGGCATTGTTTCAAATATTCCATACTTAAGAAAACAGCAGTTTTAAATAAATCTAACATACTGAATAACTGAAAAGCTGCATGGGCTATACGATGCTCATCTTTCTACTTGAGCTATAATTTAATAACAAAATTATGTAGATGTACTAGTTAAGGAATGTTCATATGGAAGAGGGTAAAAATCTTCTCACTTTAACAGGGAATGACCCTTAACTCCTTAGACAATTTAATCCTTCAGCTCAGAGATGATCCCATTTTCTTCACCCCATCCGTGAAGATATTCTCTTAATTTCTTCCCCTTCTTCGCTCATCCAACATCCTCCCTTCTATCACGGCCTTCAGCATCCCTTCTTCCAACCACCAAATCTGCCTCCTCGTAATCCTTCCTTCAGCGGCTTTCTCTCCTCACCCACCATACCACACACTTCCTCTTTTGTCTTTTTTCCGTCAATTGCACTTTTTCCATTTTCTGCCACACCTTTATTCCAAACGTCCACAACCTATTTTCACTCCCTTTCCTCAGACACCATGCAGTGATCCAGAATTGACTAACAACTTGACTAAAAATAACATGTAACACTTAGATGCATGACAAGCACAAATATGATTCAAAAGGAATCTAAATTATGCTGCTGTTTCGGCAATAATTTTTTTCATAAAAAGAAATAGGCTTATATCCCACATTCTGCCTTCCTGACAGAGAAAAAAAATCTTTTGTCAGCTTTTTCCAATTTTAGCTAACTGTGCACGGGGTCGAAATTAGGGCAGGAAGAATTAACATAACTGGTGAAAACAAGCCAAAATGGAACCAGCTCGGTCAAACGTTGCAGTGCAGTAAATCAATTTCTGTTTCCTCAAAGTAGTTCCCCCTCATCCTTCAACTCAGGTCAAGTGGGAAATGGAATGATAATTGAACTAGTTTCCCTAAACTTCATTGAGAACTTACGTGCAAGAGTAGCACCCTTAGCTCTATGGATGTCGCATAAAGATTAAGTAAGAAATATACATTGTGATTTTTAGGAGGTGAAGTTGAAACTGGTATTTTTTCCTTGTAATAATTGCCAGTTTATGCAAAAGGATACCTTCATTGATGGAAAACATTTTTTCTACAGAATACAAGTATCATCCATATTGCCACTACCTTTCGCCTCAACAGCACGCCTGATTGGTGTCTGCATGATATTCATGATATCCCATGGGCATTTTAATCCTATACAACACATTTGCAACCCATCCTTGCATTAGTAAACTGAAAAAAAATCAATTTCTAGGCACTCCAATTACATATGATGAACATTTAAACTATGTTAAACAAAATATTGTTTCAAGAAATAATTTCCGATGATGCAGTAGTAATTCCAAATGTATACAGTATCTTTGAAACATAAACCGTAGTAGAATAAAAAATATAATGGTGGCCTGATCAGTCTTAGCACAAACTACCTGGAATCTTCAGGCAGTGAAGGAGTTAATATGTACTTCTCTCAATCCCATGCCAAAATTTAGAGAATGTAGAAAATTTTAATATGAAACAGTTAAATGATATAGCATCACATTTTATGAACTTAATGCAAATAATTTAAACAACACTCAAGTAGCCTACAAAGATGGTGCGCTCTTTCTCTGCACCATATACGTTAGAACATACAGGGTCTGTCCGGTAAGTAAGGCAAATGTTTTTTTTCCCGCGCTTCTACTGGTAGTATCACGTGGGGATTGAGTGTGGTTATAAGGGGGAAGGCTTCAGCAATCTAATGCTGCCAATCTCAGTGTGCTCCGATCTCTGGAAGTGTCTACATCATTTTTTTTAGTGTACCCCGTTTCACTCCATTTGCCATGGTGTGGAGGAATCACTCGAACAGTATGCCATCAACTTTTGTGCAAAACTCAACAAAAATCTTGCCGGCCACTATGCCATGATTGTGGAACTTTACGGGGACTCAGCTCTTTTGTATTCTCGAGTTCTGAGATTGTGGAAGATGTTTAAAGATGGCCGGGAAGAGGTCGCCGATGAACCCCGCTCTGGACGTCCTTGGTCAACCAAAAGTGAGGAAAATGTGGACCGTGTGCGAATCGCATACATCGAATAAATTTGTTGAATACGATCGTAGTTTGAGTGTCCGGATGATAGCGGATACTTTAAACCTCATGAAAACAAGTGTGCACGAGATCGTTTCGGAAAATTTGCAAATGCGGAAAATGTGCGCTAAACTTGTGCACGAGAGGGGAGATCCCTGCCACCTGGACGCTCTGCCAAGGCAACGCTCCCAGCCACACCACTCTGCACGTTTGAGAGTTCCCAGCCAAGAAAAACTTGGCAACACTGCCACAGTCCCCGTACAGTCAGAACCTTGCCCCAGCTGACTTTTTTTTGTTCCCCAGGATCAAAATCTCCCTGAAAGGAAACCGTTTTGTGACGATAGAAACAATCCAAAACGCCGTAACGAAGGCCCTTAAAGATGTTCCCAAAGACGCCTTCCAGGACGCGTGCATGGCAGAGTTGCTGAAAAAAGTGAGTAGATGCCCAAGGGAACTACTTTGAAGAGTTTTAAAAGTCTGTAACTTTATCTTGAATAAATCTTTCTAAAAAAATATATTTGCCTTACTTACTGGACAGACCCTGTATTTCCTACTTACGGACTTACTACCTTGACTCAAGCAGAACTCAATCTCATTTATTCAAAAATGCATCTTTCCATGCATTCACCTGTTCTTCAAAATACATAATCCTCAAGTCTCCAGGCTGTTGGCAGTAGGTAACACAATGCAATGGGCAATTTACAAAATATGAGGGCATTACAGCAATTTTTTCATACCGGTATGTTCTACAATATGTAAAAAAGAGTGAGAGTTTTTTTGGATTCATGTCGATGAATATTATTATTCTCGATATTCCTGACAATTCCCTTCAAATATTAGTAAGGGGATATACCCCTCTTAGAGAAATACTCCTGCCTTAGTGCATCCCCAAGGTTATGGCAGATAGACCATATGACATTGAAATCCGCAGTAACATAAGTGTCTACCTAGTGAATAAGTAGCAGTAAAAGATGAGTGGCAGCATTTCAAAATTATTCAGTAAGTATGAGAGTAGCTTTCACCAAGGTAACGAGGCATCCTCTCTTTTCTTTCTTCTGAAGATTTCCTAGAGATGTTTTATTTTACCTTAACAATGGGATGAGTGTTTTATTTTACCGTCACAATTTTACCCAGTTATTAAGTACTTTAGACCATCAGTGTTTGGCTAAAAAAAAGTTTCAGTGGTGAATTTAAACAAAACATTTTTTGCTGGCAAGACGAAAGATCACTTTTACTGTTTTCATTAACGAAAACCTTGAAGACAAGAAAAACAGTTAAGGCCCATCAAGCAAATATAAGTGTGTGATTGTGTGTATATATATATATTTTAGAACTTCCAGATTTGACTACATATGATGCACATGTGAAAGAGTGAATTTTCTGTCTTATAATTGAAATACCAACAACTCCATAACAACATATTTAAAAAAATAAGTTACACTAAATTTGACAGGAAAAGGACTGAATAATATTTCATTTAGTAACATAAGTAATTATGGAACAAAAACACCAAAATTTGTGTGATCAAAAGACTACCACTATTGATGAAATAATCATGAACCTCTGTCACACATATTGTACAACAATCCACGTTTCAAAGTCATCAAGGGAGCAAGGTGAGGCCAGTTTAATTCAAGAAAACTGTGCTGCCAGCAGGATTTCTCTGGTTTAGTGATTGGAAATAATATTTTACTCTTTATTAACAGCCACAAGGAGAGTCAAATTAATAGTATCCTCAAAATCATGATTTTATATCTAAACTCAAATTACAGGCAGTCTCAGAGTTACGTAATAGATGCGTTCCGACACTAGCAGCGTAAGTCGAAATTTACGAAGTCATAACACGTTAGTCAAAAATTTCTCCGTAACTGAGTCCGTGCTCTCAAAATTACGGTCGATTCGGCAAAATACAAGGAATTATTTTTGGCCAAACCTTATTCAGTTCACTGCAAAATTCAAGAACTCTTTATTGTCGGTTACCTATAAATGTATTGTGAAATTCATAGGTTGGTATAAAACTTTCACTTGCTAGTGATTCTTTTGTTTATGAAGTTTCCTTCAAGTATCTATTTCGTATCTACCGTCGGCACAGAAAGTATACAACCCTGAGTTTGAGACTTAACATCTCTAAAACGGCTCGGCCGATTTTTATGAAATTGACATCAACATTTAGCTTGTTAAGTGATTACAAGAAAACTTTTTAAAAACTATAATAAGAGTTCGTTTCTTGGGATAAAAGAAAAAAAAGAGCCCATTTTTTGGCCCGCGAGAAGCTATGTTCAATTTTCGAGGATTACTACGCAAATACTGTTGATTTGATGGCAGTAAAACTTAAACACCTTATTTCTCAATCTTCTGTTAGTGCTTTTGTAAAATTTAAAAGCCGTTTACTCACACGGTTTTGCCAGTTGTTTTCGGGGAAAGCAGAGCATTGTTTGGTGATTCATTAAAATTCCATACTTAGCAAGGTTCAGCCTGATTCACTTCCTACGATGCCTCCAAGACCATGACTCTCTGAGGAGATGAGGATGGTGTTGAGTGCTATTTGTTTTTTCAAGGCGGAAGTCAAGAAAATGGGTGATTATCCCTACCCAGTTAATATAACTGTCCGATTGCTTGGGCCTATCAATAACCAGTGAAGAAAATTGCTTCAGCGGATAGATAAAACATCGAGGGAGAATCAACTTTTCCCTGGAAGAAGCGATGAGTGAAGTTAGGATGGCCGAAATATTATAATATAAATATATAATATTTCGCGCTAGTCATTGTATTTATACTATGCATTTTGAAGAGAGATGGATTCTCGCATGAATACACTCGGGAACATGCATCAAGTGAACAGGTTTTAAGGGAAGGCTGCTTTTGCATAGGCTGATATGAGGGCACGGGAATCCCTTTCCCGACAACCACTGGCAACACCACATGAGTAAACAGAGGGGAAAGTAAGCTCCGAGGTCCCCCTCCGCCGCTCAATGCCGGCTGAAGGCAGACAAAAAACGTGATATAAATAAAAACCCCTATAAAGTAAACGTTTACTTTAATGTAATTATATTTACGTGGATCGTAATGCAGAACTTGCAACGAAGCCAATGGTGTTGCACACATCTCTCTACATGCCATGATAACGGAGATAAAGTTATTCCATAAAAATAAAGTCAACATTAAAAAATATAAAGTTAAAGCTTTTAAATTTTACAAAAGCACTAACAGAAGATTGAAAAATGAGGTGTTTAAGTCTTACTGCCATCAAATCAACAGTATTTGCGTGGTAATCCCTGAAAGTTGGACATAGCTTCTCACGAGCCAAAAAATGGGCTCTTTTTTTCCTTTTATCCAAAGAAACGAACTCTTAATATAGTTTTTAAAAAGTTTTCTTGTAATCCCTTAACGTGGAATGAAACAAGCTAAATGTTGATGTCAATTTCATTAAAATCGGCCGAGCCGTTTTATAGATATTAAGGTTCACACTCAGCAGCACTTCTGAGTATCTAACTGCTACTTTACGACTGCTTACCAGGCCAATTTACTTGTCACAACCCTCTCATATTGGCCAGATCTTACTAACATTCCAGCACATGCACTCCTTGAATGTAAGCAACCATCCTTCCAAATCCGTATCTTTCGTAATTCTCGTCTTTTTTGGGTAAGGTTGCCACTTACGTAAATACGGATTGACGTAAGTCAGGCTCACGTAACTCGGGGACTGCCTGTATACTTATCATCTTTTACCAACCAAATGTATTATTGGATTTCTCTCATCCATAAACACAATGAATGACCGTAGTTCCTTTCTGTACACTTCTCCCTCTATGGCTCAAAAGCCCAACTTTTCCATTAGCCTTAATATAATTCCATTCCAAATTGCTCTTCATCAAGGAAGACCTCACCTCAATTTTCCAATGCAACATAAATAAGACCTGTTAACACTCTTGATCCATCCTCAGTACGAGTTAAAACTCCTAAGTTTTCATACTTTTTTGGTACATTTAAATTCAGTCCTTTAACTCATCCTTCATAAAAATTCAATCCTTGCTGATGCAGAAACTATGTTGATTACAAAACCACCAGAGATCAATCAAACATATGTAATTGACTTTAGCTCAATAAATTTCATATATTTTGTCCAAAAAATTCTTATAAATTCTCATTGAATGCATTTCAAACCTTAAGTATGTAAAATATTACGTTGCTCAGCAAATATTTGTGATCTAATGACATACAACTAAAATAATGTTTAGATTAAAGTCCAAAAGAAGCTTATCTTGGAAAGAGTCTCGTGATGAAAATTTTAAGTCAAATGAGCTCATATCCTTTCTATTTAATAATAAGTTAAAGTTTTAACCCTTTCGCCGTGGTACTATTTTTTATCATGCTTAGTTTAACTTGCTCCGTTTGTTGTTTGTCTGGATGGAATCTTGTAATCGAAATCTAACCCACTTCACAATGTTCAATCGAGCTGAAATTTGGCACACTTACTTAATCTCAATGACAATACATTAATAAGTCATTAAATTACCAAGTTAACCTACTAACATTAAATGGTTTACATACGATGTGTCTTCATCCTAACACGATGCAACCCGCATCACATTGTCTACTCGCAGTCTGCTCTGTTGCTGGCGCTGTCGAAATCTAACCCACTTCACAATGTTCAATTGAGCTGATATTTGGTACACTTACTTACACTCGATGACAATGCATGAATCAGTAATTAAATTCACTGATTACCAAGTTAATCTACTAAAAGTTAATAGTTTACATTTTATATTTCATTATCCTAAGAAATGCAAATAATTTAAATTTAAAAGAACCGTTGCACAATTAATATGAAGACTAAAAAGCAACAATGAAGCGTTCGCTGAAATGGAAAGATTGAGATCATTGACATAGAATTGACTGATCGATAAAACGACATGATTCCACTGACTGTACAAAATAGACATAGTGCTCTCGGATTGCAGTCGAAAATGTAAGGTCTGCTGATAGACCATATAGGATCTATGTTTTTGCATATCAGAAAAATAAAATTGAACAAGTATGTATTTGAACTGTATTATAAGTGATTGCAAAGTCGATTACAAGATTCGTTTAAGACTAATGTTTTTTTTTTTTACTTTTTAGTACACAATATAATAGTGGTAAAAAAAAATTTTTTAATATTAAATTATTCCTATGTGCAGTTAAGGTTGTTGTGCAAATGAACATCATGTCAACATGTGGTCATGTGCATAGCAACATAGGCAACCCGTGAGGAGACCATACTCTTCACTCACAGTGAAAGGGTTAACATTTCCTACACCATAATGCATCTAAGAACTACCATAAAAGGGAAAAATGAATCAAACAGCAAGTTACCTCTAAAACACCCTAAGATTTGTATAAAAGACATGAACCAACAAAAAGGAATGTTAATGATAAAAGAGCATAAAAGTGAAGCAACTTTGCGGCAGAGAACTTGATATTTCAGTCATGCAAATATTTAAAAAAAAATAGCTTTTTCCAAGCATTTACACTTTTTTTACAGTAACAATATGGTAAAAATATCAGCCAAAGGGCTGTCGAATAAGTAGTAGTGCATAACCATTGCTCGTACCTTAAAGCATAAATTATCTCCTCAAGATATATGCAACATTCATGATTGAGATAACACATGAGTGAACCTGGCTAATAACAACATTTAAGAAATCTCTTGATTTCCTTCAAGGATAGACTAGAATCAATAGCTGTTTAACACTAATTTATACATTGTATTAGAGCCTAAATATTTATCAAGTACTGTAAAAGGTACACAATCTATACTCTATATATATAAAACAGAATGTTTGTTTGTCTGTCTTTAATACAAATCTATAGTTTAACTCTAATCGTGCTGAAATTTTTCAGAATAATAGTTCCAGACATGAGGAAAATTGTAGTCTATTTTGAAAAGATCTCAAGGGCCCCAAAAGGTCCCAAAAAGAGGGGTCCTTTGGTGGTCTACGCTACGCATTGGGTTTGGTGCAGTGTTTTCATTTTTTTGCTATTTAAAATTACTTCCACTCAAGATAGAGGGTTGGTATTTTTTTAAATCAAATGGCTGGAAGCAGGGGTGGCGTGGCCAGGGCAGGAAGGTGGGGATTCCCGCCCGTGCCCCAGACTAGGTTTCGGGCTTGGGTCTGAAGGGCCCGGCGGGCCGGGCCCTGAACATTGAACAGCCAGAAGACTAAACATCCCTGAGTGAAAGTAAAATTTTGTCATACTGTACATAAATACCCGTGAAATTGTAGTTGAACACGTTTTTAACGCACAAATTTTATCAGAAGGAGGGGGTTACAAAAACTGGGCCCCTCTGGACGTGCAGCGGCCTGGACCCCTGAGCACCCACGCTGGAAGAATGAAGTTTATAATTCTTTCAATCAACTATCTCTTCCAACTCGTATTTGTCTGAAAATCGTGTTTTTAGCTGCAAAGACACACATTTTTCTCTGAAATCAACAATAGCATATTTCCTTGACAACCAGATTTTAGTCTTTCAATGCATTTGAAATTCATTTCGCTTATTTAAGCTGATTATAGGAATACATTAAGCATTGGGTTTTGTGCACTGGTTTATTTTTTGTTTTTTTAAAAACTACTTTCACTCAAGATAGAGAGAAAAAGTTTTTATTACCAGAAACCCAAAAGAATGAAGTCTCATTTTTTCAATCGATTTTCTTTGCGCATTGTATTTGTCTAGAAACAGCACTTTCAGCAAATTATTTAAATAATTAAAATAATTAATAACACTGTAGTCTGTTTTGACAACTATACTACCTAACCCCTCTCCTCTAATGTGATGAGTTACGAAGGAAGTGTGATCCTGAGCAACGCCAGGTAATTAAGCTAGTCTGACATAATAATTAATTAAATAAAGCTGAGAGAAGTTTTTATGCTGTCTTAGTCAGAGTTAGAGCTTTACCTTATTAAATGTTCACTATGATATCACAGTAATATTACAAAGATTTTTTGACAGCATATCCTGAATTGCTCAAGGACTAAAGATGACTCTAGACTTGCACTTGACAGTCATGAATAAAAGACAACACTGACTTGGCACTATCTTGTGATTACTGAGATGCAGACAAGACAATAAATGAATAAAACTCTTCGTGAAATCATGAGAAGTAATTTCCCTAAATTGCATTTGAGTACCCACAATGAGTGGTGCTATGCCTACAAAATGATCATTTATCAGCTGAATGAAATATTAGTCTCAAATATAAGGATAACCAAATTCAAGGTATCAAGTTTCATACACCAATGTTGCCAAAATACATATACATATTATAATGTGCTTCGGTTCCTGCCCAACCACTCGCATAAATGGAGAATTTTCCTAACTCTAGATATCAACATGTAAATCCATGAAGTCCTTTCCTAAATTTTCACTCATAGTAACTACTTATCTGGACGAGAAATATTCTTACTTCAATTATAACTGTCACATGCATAAAAAATACACACAAAGGTTTATCTTACGAGTGACCTTCACCAAGCACATTATATCATTCATGCATAGCCCATTTAAAGAAAATGCTACGTGGATAAAAGCCTTTGCACGTGTGTGAGAACGAATACTAAAAGCAGGCATCGCATATGTACATGCCTGCAACTGCAAGGAGTTAAAAAAGTGTATAAGCCAAAAATATATAGCTTGATAGTTGTTTTAACAAAAAATATGCTCGATAAACAATAATGTATGTTAAACAATCAAGTACAGGCTGCACTAACCCATGGAAATATTGCCTAATAGCATGAACGACAGCATTTATTTCAAACATCAGTTTCTCGCCAGCTTCTGTTTGGACCAGAAAATAGTCTCTCACAACTGGCGAACAAGTCTTGGGTTGTACTGCCCCAACCCCCCATTTCCTATAACAGCAACAACATTGAGATGCAACATTAAGATATGCAGTGCCATTCTGAATGATAATATGACAGTTCTCCTTACACTCAGACTGAACTATTATGTCTTAGAAGTAGAAATATCTAACTTAAAAGGCCTTAAAAATAATTGCATTAATTCTTCAAAACACATGACTAATAAATAACTATGAACATACAGTAAAGTCTCTTTATAGTGAAACACGATAGGATGAAATTTCAAGTTAGTGAAATAAGAGTAGTGGGCCCACCCATCAATATAGGCTTTTGTGTGCCAGAAATTCGATATAGTAAAATGCTCGGTGTAGTGAAATCACCTTTTCAGCCTCAAACTTCTAATTGTACACATAAAAGTGAAATATGTGTTTTCAATTTGATCCAGTATTTCAAAAAGGCAGAATTTTCTATTCATATTTTCATTGAGTGGTCGATAATTGTACGAGGTTACGAGCAAACTCAGCACAAATTTTCTATTTTGTCTTAAATTGTTTAACAGCCTGTACTCATACCATCTGCATGATTAGGTAATTATAGTAGGAGATGGCTAATCTGGAACATGTGAGACATGTTATGTTCCGGAATTACAATATTTCCAGTATTAACTTTCCTTTCAGTGGTATGGATGACAAGGTTGTAGTAATTCATTGAGATCCTCGGATCAAAGAGGTGGAAAGTACAGGTATGAGGTATACCTGTACTTTCCACCTCTTTGATCCGAGGATCTCAATGAATTACTACAACCTTGTCATCCATGAGGTGGAAAGTACAGGTATGAGGTATACCTGTACTTTCCACCTCTTTGATGCGAGGATCTCAATGAATTACTACAACCTTGTCATCCATACCACTGAAAGGAAAGTTAATACTGGAAATATTGTAATTCCGGAACATAACATGTCTCACATGTTCCAGATTAGCCATCTCCTACTATAATTACCTAATCATGCAGATGGTATGAGTACAGGCTGTTAAACAATTTAAGTGCTTTACATGACAAATGCATCCCAAAAAGTAGTTGTGCTAAAAAAATTCGTATTAAGCAAATACATATTGAAATAGAAACATAGAAACCGTGTAATTGATAAGGGAGAGAGTATGAGAAATAATGGACTGGACAGTGTCAAACATTGTGTATGTTTATTTATGATTTTATGCACAAAAATGTGTAATGCATAAAAGAAAGAATTAAGAAATTTTCACAAATACTGTGCAAAAAACTGTACTTTACTTCATTAATTACTACAAATGACTTGAAATTTCATTGTTAAGCACGGTAATATATAAAGTGTTCTGAGTTTAATTAGCAGGAGTCAAAATGAAAAGACAATATTGTTTTTTTAAGAATGGCAGATTAGATTTATTGATTCATAAACAATTCGTAGTCATGGAAAAGTAAAGAACAGAATATCGCGATATATATCCTGATTTTTTAAGCCAGAGGCACTGAGTTTACTGTGGTGGGATATCAACCAGAAAGATTATCCATACAGATAAAATTTGGCGATGTAATAATTAGGATCGGCATGGAAGCTAACAAGGATAACAAAAAACACACTATAATTACGCTCAGCCAAGCAAGCGCTTGGAAGCAGTAAGCGCCGATGATTAAGCAAATGGAGAGCTATTTAGCTTAGCAGTGCTTTCTTGGATGAACTCACTCATTCCTAGTTGCATCTGAAGAGTTGCGGATGTATTTTTCTCTGAAAATTCAGCTTTTTATAAAAGGTCTTGATGGAGAGTTGTCTCGCTTTGCAGCAATTATCATTTTTCTATCTGTAATATCTCTCTTCGCATTCGAAGCATTCAATCACTTTTATTATCGTCTCCAACAAAGAAGTTTCATAGGTATGCCTTTTCCTTGGCTTGTCACTTCTGGTGGATTACGCATGTTTTGCACTCACGTTAGTAAAAGTGAATGGTGTAAATAATTTTATTTATCACCTCCAGACCACTGTTAGCAACCTATGCTGAGGATTTGGAAAAACCTGTCACCCTATTGCGATATCGGAAGTGACTAAGGTTAATTTTGCTAAGCGTACAATTTGAGGCAATACTTGCCTCTTTCCCTAAAACACAAAAATATGAAAAGGCCAATATTTCATAATGACACTATAAAAGGGATTTGCATGGAAGCCTTCCATTCTGAAATAACACTTTGTAGCTCACTCACTTCTTCATAAAACCAATTAGATACAATGTGCCAATACTTCCATTTTGAGATGTTTATGTCCTGAAACTCAGGCCAGCATAGTACTAAATGGAAGCATTGTTACAAATTTGGTTTTTCAGTAACAATATAACTATCCCACAGGGCTTTGTTCCAAGGATTTGCAATGATGCCTTCCATATTTCTACGACTGTGCCGATCCCTCTTCTAGTGATGGGATTTTAAGGCCTAATAAGATTAAATTGCTTCAAAAGGATAAATTTGGGACGTTTCATTATTACATGCTGGTTTTACAGTACTCAAAACTAGAGGCCATGGTAATTGGGGCGTATCTTAACATAACAGCAAACTCCAGCAATAGTGTTAAAACAGGTAATTAGTTCGTTCTATGCAAATATGTTCACAATTGGCTTGTTGCAAAAATCATGTTGAACGAATTCTTGTTAAGCAAGCGATACCTGTAATGAGGAAAACAAAATTTGTGCATTTAAATTACCATACAATTTATTCAACCTAAAAATATGAAGTAAATAAGTTTTTATTCATAATTGATGAATTGTCAAAAAATAGGAAAATCCAGATTAGCCCACCAGTAAATGGGGGAAAAATTACACTATAATATTTTCTGACAGCAACATCAATATCTAGCATTACTTTTACATTTTCTGGGGCATTACATACACTTTTATTTACTCGAAATACATCCTAAACTTGGCCTGCGTCTTATGGGCTGAGGATAAAGCTAGCTTTTCACGCATCAGATTTTGCATGGCTGCAGGAGGTACCCACTTTCATAGCAGACTGCCATCGAGTCAGTAGGCTAAAGGTTACTTTTTTCTGGGATTGTATGACAAATAACTTTAATGTAGTTGCAATTAACAATCCCATTTTCATCCCACCCCCATCCCCCAAGCAGGAGGGTGGAGGTGAAGGAAGGACTGGTAGTGGTGCTGAATGTTGTTGACAGCATTACAGCCAATCTATGAACATATGAAACACTTCTTCAGATGGAATGAATGATATCATTGGCTGGAAACTGGTGGGGTGGTTGATGCAAATCCAAGCAGTGCTCAAGGCAACTTTTTTTAACGGCAAAATAGCTATATGTCAGTAGCTCGAGGTGAACAATAAAGTTCATGAAAATTCTGGAAAAACGTTCCATTATTTAGATACTTTCACTTCTACTGTTATTGCTTTTAGTGTTAATAAAAAAATTCCAGCAGTCTAAAGATAAGCCACCCATTTCCGTCCAAATATTGGTTGTGAAAAGCATGAGGGAGACTATTCACAAGCATGAAGTGAGAAAATCACTCAGAAATTCCATGGCGGATGATGCCAAATAATATAAAAAATAGATAATAATCAACTACATAGTACATATAACTAATATAGTATGTATTACTCTAATCAGTAAATTAATTCTAAATTTAAATTTTTTTTTTTAAGTTTCTATCATTGTGTTAATCTTTCTTCATGGCAATGATATAACGGCCACATACCAAATCAGTGAAGTCCGCATGGAATGGCATCGTAGATATTTTCCATTCATCAGAACAACTGAGGTACCTGTCAAGAAAAGACTAACAACTTTGCTCATGTATTCAACAATAGTCCCACACATTACACAGGGCTACTTATATTTTCTCATAAACGTTACTTAATCATGATGTAGTGACAGCTCTCTAATGGCACAGAAAAGACCTTTCGCAAACCACAATATCAGGGCAGGAAATTCTGACATGGTTGTAATTCCTAGATGAATGACGAGCCTGCTTCAGCCACTTCATGTGTCGATAAATAAGGCATGCTATGCCGACTGGATGCTAGATGAGGAAAAGGAATACACTCAAACAGGAAAAATAAAGAAACCTTCTCCTGCTCTCGTCAGTCAATGGTTGCTAAAGTGTTGGAATGGCTTTCCTGAAAAGATTGTGAACAAGAGTTTTAAAAAATGTTGTATTTCTAATGAACTTGATGATAGAGAGGATGACAATGTTTGGATGGACTCAGATGACGAAGACTGGTCTCCTTGTGATCAAGAAGAAAGTGATGTGTGGCGTGATAGCGAATCAGAAAATGAGCAATCACAGGCCAAAAATATTAACATGTAGATTTCATCGTATTTATTTGTCTTGAGTTGTATTTAGAAGGAAAATGCTAATGTATTTCTTAGAAAAGAATAGAAAACATTATTTTATGAAGAATGTGAAGGTTCAAAATCATTAAATTGATTTGCTTAAGTTCAAGATATTTCATTCTCTTGCTTAGATATTTTAAAAAAATCAAGTGAAACTGATAAGTAACAATTTCAGGAACATATTCCGTTTTTGACAAAAAAGTGTGTGTTTTACCTAAAAAGGAAGATGCTAATAGTAGATGTTAAATTTTTTCCAAAAGCGAGACTAGAATTTTGGGGGGAGGGGGGGGGGGTGGAGAGGGGGGGAAGCAATCATTCTTATGATCGCACGGGAGCTATTATTGGACAAATACGGTATTTCTTGTTTGAAGTCTGCTAGAAATTCACATATCCAATTCACCATTTTTCATTTAATTAAAGTGATTGTTACTTGAATACAGTTCTAGTCTGAGGAGCCATATCCAACGCTTTCTTGAAATCCATGAATTAAACATCAACTTCATGTTTCACTATACAAGATTCTAGGATATCATGGTGGAGTCCAAGCTAAGTTTTGCAAGATCAACTTTTCTGAAAGTCACGTTGACTGTTGCAGAACAGAAGAAGTTTTGACGGTCCAAGAAGCATGTTATTTGGCTAACAATAAAACACTGAAGAATTTTGCAAGGGTGTCTTCTTCATTGTTGTTTTCAGCACAAAGGGATTTCAAACATAGAAAAGGAAATGTAACGAGCCTTCACCTATGTAGTTTCTTTCAGCCTGTACATCTCAACATCGAAGAAATACTGCCTAATGACGCTGAAGGTGAGGCTTCAAAATGAACTGAAGGGACTGAATACAGCCAGATGGTGGCAAATGAGGAAAACTGGCCATACTGCTATTAAATCATTTTAAGGTAAGATCATATGTATTGACAACATGCCCTAATTAACTGATCATGCTCCATGCAATTTTTTTTGCATGCAACCAATTTTCCCCTCACATTTATTAGCTACATTGTTATCTGAACCACAGCTGCCATGTATTATCGATCAAAAAGACAACTAAATTCAATGCAGTTTGATGAGGAATCAACTTTGACAGGTAAGGACGCCCTTTCAGTGACAGACAGGTGGTGTAATTTATCCATAATAAATTTTAACCAAGTCTATTCCTTGACTTATTGAAACAAAATTGAAAAAAAAACAAAGAGAAATTTCACTCTAAGTAGTGTCAATTTTCTTCACTTTTTAATTCTGTCATTCCCTGCACATTTTCACAAGTGAATTTGGTTTCTAAATGTATTTCTTAAAATCACACTCTTGACAACATTAACAAATTACAGTTGAGTATGCAGTTAATTTGGGTCATATAAACAGCAATGGTGGTTTAATTCTTCTGTAAAATTACACCCTCCCTTGCCATTTCTGAACCAGATTGCTTTGCCAGCAAATATAGGGCAAGGAACGCCTTGATATTCTGAGTGTGTTTCATTCCCCTTTTCTGAAGAAGCTGTTTCATTCGACAAAAGAGCAATGATTTTCAAAAATTTTCTCCAGAATAGCTTCTAAGGTTGACACAAGTGAATGGGAATCAAATGCACCCTTTTATTCCTCTAATGTTTTGGATAGGAAAAAGATTGCCAAACTTGTTCACTATGAAAAATAGTAATAGGCAAAAATCAGATACTTGGGTGTCCACACCCCCTTAATTCCAATTGCAATTGAGTATAAGTTAGGTTTTCTGAAATTCCAAATCAATAATGGGTTGATGATACACAGTCAATATTAGGAATACAGATACATCTTTCTTTAATAGGTGAAGTCAGATTTACATTATGCTGGAAATACAATTAAAAATATCTCCTATCAATTTTAATTTCCTCAACGTAAACTAAGGCAGTATCTATCTTTTGTTCCTTCTCAAAGTTTCCAAGAATGCTATGCTATCTCTCAAAAGTGACATTGCTAAGAGGTAACTTGAACAACAGCAGTTGCCATTATAGAGGCTCAAATGACTGAAACACTAGCGTTGGTGGTCAGTACTGTCGTAAGGCAGCACGGCATAATATTTGCAACAGTGCCCATAAACTATACACAACGGGAGCAAAGAGCTATGCGTAAGTTTCACAGACCACTAATACACAGCGAGGATTTATACATTCTTACAAAATGGCAAACAAAGAAGCATTCGAGGGAAGATAATCAGACGATGGGAAGAAAAAGAGTACATGGCAATTGAATATGAGACAATGGTTACACATTGGGTGGGTTACACATAGACTTTCAAATGACACCGGGCCCAGAAATGCAATGTCATCATTCAGAGAGAAGAGTATGTATATAGGAACACTAGCACGTGTAAAATGAGGTAAGTGAAAATAATTCAGCAACTCGAAATGTTACGTGGCACAATGAGTCCTCCAATGAGACTCCAAGGCCAACATTTACACATTCTGTAAATTGCTTCATGGACTGCGCAATTCAGATATCCTGATGGAGCTTTCGAATATGAAAGATTCTACGTTGGTAATGTCAAAAATAAGATAAGGAGGTAGATGACTTGTTAAATGTTCTTACGCTGCTTTATCTCCCGAAGGTATATTCCATACAGCAGCAGCACAACGTAAGGCTTAATGTCACATTGGGCATCTTACTATTAGTGTAGAATGCTTACCACTGATTTATAATTAAATATATATTAAACATTTGCAGTTTTTGTAGCTCTAATGTATTTAAAAGTTCTTCAGTTATATTGTTTTCAAAACACATGATTGCTCATTTGTACTGTATTTCTAGAAGCATCGATCCAGGGTCCTGTCCCAATATTGTCCAACCACCTATCTTAACGACCACTTTTCTGCAGAAATATTGGTGGTCACTTAGTGTTGTTGTTCCTCTCAAGATTCCATAACAGGTTCCTTTTTCATTTCTTTAGAGATTCTTGGATCAATAAATTGAGAAACCAAGACCTGAAGAACCTAATCCATCCATCACTAACTTTAATGCACTCCTTTCTGCAGATTGAATTTACAAGGTGTTTTAGGTAATATCACTTTAGCTGCAAATGATACCAAAAGAAATATTCCACCAGGTAAACAGGATCCTTCTCAATTATTGTAATTATAATGTGAAAGCATTTAACCTGGAGTCTCAATGTTATGATAAAAAGCCATTAGAGCCATTGACCTAAATGTTATCAATGGACAGTGGCACGTAAAAGGATGCGGAGTTGAAAACAGCACTTGTAAAAATTAAAGTAAATCTAGGTACTAATGCCAGTAGGTTACAAAATTTAAGGACTTTAATAAAGCACCAATACATGCATTCAGGATGAAATAAATACAGAAAAGATGTTTGACAATGGAAAACATGCAGTACTCAACACAGGGTAAGTTGACAACAGACTCAGTTAATGAGAGATCATCAGGAGCTTTGTTTAATGCCAGACCTCTTATATGTCTCTTATTTATGAGAGATTTCTGCATGGCTAATTTTCTAGGATGTCCTCTGCGTCAATACATCTTCGTATGATAGTTTCGCTGGTGTTTCAGCAGGCGTCTTCAGGTATGAAGTATGGATGGATCTTTCTGCCCGTCTTACATAGGCCTTGGTTTTTTCCCGTGCTGCTGTTGTAACAGGGAGGATGGCTATCAGCTCTCAAATGCCTGGAAGCGTGTCTATCACAGTCTGGCCAATCAGAACGCAGCACAGGAAAAACCAAGGCCGATATAAGACTGGCAGAAACCTGCATCCACACTTCATACCTGAAGATACCTCCTGAAAAGCCAGTGCAACAGTCGTACGAAGATGTAATGATGCAGAGGACATCCCGGAAAATTAGCCACATCTAATCCACCACTCCATGGTAGCCTTCATCAATATGAGAGGTATTTGTTACTGAGGAACACTTACCTAAGCTGGACTAGTCAAGGTTCACTCCTATCACCTATTATCACTTTTAATTAGCTAGCAGCTGTCAACTTATCCAAAATGCCAAAAAGAGAACAAAGTACTTTTAAATTGCACTTATGCTTCTTGGCTACATCATCACAGCAAAAAATAAAAATCACAAAAATATAATAAAATGCCTCTTTACATGAAATAAATGTATTGACTATTGTTTCAAGCTAGGTTAGACCCTTGCTAATGCAGACCTAAATAAGCAGGACCCTAGTATAATCCAAATAGGCCTCCACCATGTGGTGCAGAAGGTTTATTACGGGGTTGTACGATGGCATCATCCAAAATTATTTTCTGCACCAATTTTGTCGGTTAATATAGTTGCCTTGTTACCAAAATTGGAATAATTTTCCTATGTAAAGTTTTTGTTACAGTAAAATTTGGCAAACAGCAGCAATCCATGATTCAAACCACCATTTTTACTCAGGAGGGCCTCCTACCTCATGGAAAGTGATCACAAGTCGACGGTTGACAGACTGTTTACAAAAACAACTCCATAAATGTTCCTTTTAAAATGACCCTGGATAATCCGGACTTAACTTATTTCCGACAACATCCGATTGTCTGGATTAGCAAGGGTCTATGGTAATTTTATATAAAGAAGGCTTAAATGCATGTGAGTTCATGCATTATGTCAGAGAGGAAGGCTGTATTATTCACCAAAGGATCTGTTCTTGTACACCAGTAGCACTAAACAACAATTTCTAGATATGTTAACAACTAATCCGTTCAGGCCATAACGAGAAAATTTGAATGCATTCCTTTCAATACCTTTCATTCCTACTTCCTCAGATAGATCAGAATTTTACAATCACATTAACATAGAAAGCAGTCATCATCAACTAACCCGTTCCAAGGATCCCTCCCTAGAAGATGATCTAGATCGAGGTTCATCTTTGATTCTTATGTGACTGGCATCTCGGCCAGATGACTTTGACTCTGGATGTGGGCATTCATCGTCTGTACGTTTTGAAGCCTCCTTGTATCCTGTAGCACCATTCCCCACATTTTTATCCAAATCCTGTGCACCAGAGGAACCTGCATCAACATCAATCTTCGGAGAACTTCCCTTCCTCAAGAGCACTTTCCTCCCGTCTGGCTTAGCTTTGATTTCAGGCTTGTTTGCCTTCCTTCGAATGGTGTGCACCTCTTTTGGCGTACCTCCCTTGTGTTGTTGATCTGGCTCCTCTTTCTCCTCTGTATTTGAGCTCAAAAACTTCAACGTAACCTCCTGCAATTGATTGATTGTACTTGAAACACACTTTCCAAAATAAGACCAATTCAATTGAATAAATACACCAATGCACATTATTCACAGAGAAAAACCACCTTCTTGAACTGGGAAAAACTGGACAGGCAAATGATTTTTCTTTCACTGTGAAATTTCATAATGTGTGCATCTTCTTAGCATGTGATGTTTGATTAAGTTTCACTGTTTTAAATTGAATATTTACACATTTATTTATTCCATGAAATTATTTAGGGCCACACAAAGCATTAAATCAAATTGACATCCATCTAAGAACATCAAAATTTGTCAGAGAGAAAAAAAAACCACACTACTAGGGTTACCTCCCATGAACACTAACAAATCAAAGAAGAAAGATACAAACTAAGCCATTCCACTGAATATTTCCATTGAACTTTGTTTTTGCATCATTCGAGGCATCACAGTTGTTGTACATGGCTGTCTTAAGCAAGGCTACATTGGAGATTCAAATATAAGGTAAGAGAAGCATTAAGGTACAACTTAAATGAACAAAAGAGTACAAACACATATAATTGCTGCTAACCATGAAAATGAAATGTCACGGGGCTAAAGTATGCCATGCATATACCCTTGGCAATATAATTTTTTTAGCTGTTCACATTGCAATTATATTAAGTAACTGTTGTGAAAACAGAATCAGTGTGTGTGTGTGTGGTGAAATGAATAATGACTGAATTTTGTACAGCTGCTGTGCAGACATAGAATGTCAATGAATAATAGGTATGAAGTAAGAAAACATAAATGCAATTAATCTGAGATGACTTGCGCAGAATCATAAAGAATGTGGCACCAGCTTACAGTGTGCCAAAAGAAGCAAAGGCAACTATTGGTGTTGTCAATGAAAAGAATAAGTTTCTCCAACAACCATAACCATCTTTCATAACGTAAAAATAGTCAAAACGGAGATACTCTTTTCATTTATACAGCTAAGCCATTACATCTAACAAATTTGTTTCGGGCTTTTCATCAAGGATAGACAGCTTCTCCACATTATTAAGAGCACGAGGTCTGCATACACAGTATGGGATATGGTGAAGGATCATTAACAGAAAGCAATGCCAACAGTAAGTATACAAAAGTACAAAAAAATCTTCTTGATGTATTTGTCAGAGGGTGGTTAAATGGAATGCTTAATGAAACACACAATGAAAAATTTGTATTATTACCTAATCACCACTTAATTATTGCATATTTAACGGTGAGCTAACTCCTGTTGCCTCATACTCTTGTGGTGGCTCAAAGGGTAAGATGTATTATCAAAGGGGGATTTGAAATTGGCTATTCTTGCATGCAGAGCAAGTGCAGGTGCCTAGGTTAACACGATGATGAGTTAACTCACCCTAATTGTAGCTGCTAAAGTCTTTCTCACAACCAAGCCTTCATAAGCCACTCCATTAGAGAACTCAGGCTGTAGATGACTGTAGACTGAATTCATTGCACTCTTCACAGCTTCAGCAATTTCAGTACTCCTATTATTCTGTAAGGAAAAAAAACTTTAACTTGTGGTACATTGTTAAAAATTATTGGCATAAAAAAGCAGAAAAATCTAGTTAATATTGTGACATCAATCAAATGAGAATAATGAAAAACAGTAAAAGATGTCCTCCAGTGCCAGAGTACCAATTAGACAAAGTAGGCAGTTGCCTATGGGCTCCGAGGCGTTGGATATTCTTTTTTTTAAAGAATTTTTTTAACAAGAATTTTTTTTTAACAAGAATTTTTTCCCCTTTCTTTTCTTGCGACTTGTATGTTAACGTGAGCCCCATTGCTTGTATTGCCTATAGCCCCCAAGGAGTGTTAATCCGGCACTGATGACGTCTAATTATAATTATTATTCATTTTTGTACAAATATTTCCATCACCACATCAAAGAAAAAAATGCAATTGCAAATGAGTGCAGCATTGATTAAAATATTAGTCTTGAGGTCCTTCCTGGTCATTAAATATTATCAGCATTTCCTTAGTTTCAGATAAAAATTAGACTTTCCACCTTAGGTCTTTAAACAAATTGAAATGTTTTGGCTTAAAGGCCTTTATAATGCACTTGCTTAATTTATTTTAATAAATTTGAGTTTTTCCCTGACATGAAAACAACTTACATGCATTGTGGCTAATTTTGCAGACACATCTTCCAACTCTTTCTTCAAGGAAGTATTTTCTTTTTCTAAAGTTTTACACCTTTCCTCCACAGCAACAACTCTTGAAGTTAATTTTGATTTTGCCTCAGCCATTTCTTTCTCAAATTTTTCCTCTTTATCTTTCCATTCAGCTCTATCCTTTTCAAATGCAGCCCTCAAGTCACCTGCGTGCTGTTCTTGCGGTTGTTGTTGCTGTGGACTTCGATCAAGCTGAAAAGTTATAAGTTAGAAGGTATTCACTCGTAAGCATAAAGCCACCACTTTGTATTCTAATGGGAGATATGATACGATAGACTCAATACTGCCAATAAACCAAAAGAAAATCAGATACATTAAAATAATAAATACTCTGTAAACATATTTGTATGCATTGTCAACTAATTCTCCCAACATCTTTGTACACAATGGCAAAGCAACATTAGACAAATTCATTGAAAATTGACATAAAAAACTTTTATAACAGGTCAGGATGATGGGAATACAGAACTTTAATGAAAACATAGGATACTTGGGGTGAATATAAAGCACAATTTTCATAATTTCTGTTTCCATTATTCATACCTTTCCCATGATGACATCCACTTTATCTGTAAGACGACCCATTGCCATTCTAAGCTCAGCATTCTGAGTTCTGGTTTCTGATAAGAAGACTGAGAGATGTGGATCTTGGAAAGCTGGCTGATTTGTCATAGCAGCAGGTCCAGTTAATGCCAATGTGTGAGAGGGGTAGGGGTATTGCTAATTAGAAAAGGCAAAAGAAGAGTTATAATCAAAGGAATCAGAGGAATAACACAATAAACTGGAGATAATATTTTGAATGACAAAATTGCATTAAATATAGTTAGGTATTAACATTTTATGATTCGGATGGATTACCACCAGTGGGTGTTATTTCCAGGTAACAAAAAAAAAAATAGGCAAATTTTTAACAAATTTCCATTAAGGTTAAAAAATTAAGGTTTAGATTATGTCACATCACAATATCGTAGTTTCTTGGAAAGTGTGAGGTTGACTATTTAAAAAAAAAATTACAAAATATTCATTTAAAGTATAACCAACATGATAAGAATAATTAGGATAAATCATTCACCAAAATTTTTAGTAGAAATGCATGTTTTCTTTAAGATTACACGGCACAATATTCATCCTGTAATAACAAATTAGGATACTAACCACCACAATAACAGAAGCAAACACACAAAATATTTACCATATATACATGGCACCAGTTAAAAACCATTATCAATTCCTTACCTGGAAAATTGGCAACCAAAATTTTCAGTAGATCAAATATGATTGGAATAATACCACATAGTTGCATGTAAACACGAAAAATAGTCAACTTTTGGTCGATTCCTTTTCTTATAAAATAATTCTTCCTATTTTAAATAAAAAATAAATACATAGCAAATGGAAAAATTATTCAATTTTAGACACTATTCACTGATTCAACCTAACAAAGCCCATTATTCCTCTTCAATACAATCCTCCATGTTCATTAATTACTGTACATCTTCGAGTATAAGTCGATTTGAGTTCACGTCAATTTGAGCATGAGTTGAAGTCTTCACTTCTGCCAAAAACATACAAGCAGTGAATACAATAAAATTCAATCTTTCCTCATAACTCATTGTTACACTACCTTTCTGCCACACAACTGGCCATGTGGACGTCTGCAGTGCCGCCCCTTGACACCATCACCAAAATTGCAGCCCGATGAGACAGTTACAACACAGACTTGATTAAGGGTGCCATTATGTTAAATATCTAGAATAACTTTGGTTATTGCACCTATAATGCTAATAGCATGTCAGTTGGTAGCACTGAAGGCAAAGCAATAGGATGATGTCGAGCAGCATTTGATATAGAGCATAAAGATAGAAGAATTAGATGAGAGAAAAAATTAAGTGATTCTTTGGGATTTCTCGCTATGTACATGGGCTCTGACATGTTACCTGCGTTTGATATTCGCAAAGACCAAATTTGGTAAGTTATCAATGGAGCACATGGTTAAGGCTTTGCGAATAATTGCCCATAGAGAAGGATATTTCCATTCTGCCTCTCACAGAAAGTAAAACAGATATAAAACTGCATTCAAGAAGCTCGTGGCTAGTCGTAAGCCAATGCAGTGGCCGCGTTTCTGTACCAAGGATAAGAAAGCAAAGAAGCAAGGCCATTCAAGATATTGCGACGTGAAGTCAAAATGTTTTCGTTTCATAATGGTCACGACTATATCATTCATTATATTTTATGAAAACATTGAAGAAGAATTGTAAAACATAAACGCATCTATAAATATATATGCCGCTATTATGAACCAACCGGAGGTACCAAGTGTACTCGGAATGAGTAGGCTCTAATGCAAAATGTAAATATAGCATTACTTGGTAAATTTTCTTTGTGGCCAATGGGTAAAAGAGAAAATTATTATATTAAGGGGGTCATATGCTGCAATATTGACCCTGAAAAGTCGAAGGTAGGCATCTGCAGAAAAAAACTATGAATTCTCAACTTATACTCGAAGATACACAATAGTTATTCATTATTACACTGCAACGCCTTCACAGTATTGCTAGATTATTCCCTAGCATTTCTTTTATTTGGGACAGGGTCCAGGTTGTTTTCACAGATTAATTTCTATTTCCAATGTTATTACTATGCTCACAACTTTTAAACTGCCTAATTACAAATTTTCCCCCCTTATGGTTATCAGTAAATGCCACCCAAAGGGATCGCTGATGAAAAAACTAAGCTGTCGCAAACTATCCTCCTAACAACTTATTATTAATCCAGAATTCACTCTCTTTCATTCATAGAAAGAAAAATCATCAGGTTATTATACATCATAATAATGCCCTTTGAAAGGTTTTTATTGATGAGTTAAACCACAGATGGATGAACTACTATCAATGATATTAAACTCGGCAGTGGAATTACCAAGCATGTAACATGCAGCAGGTATGTCCGTGGCACTTGAAAAATAAAATATCATCATCACAGAACCTCCTCAGGTTCATCTACCTTTCAGGTACCAGGTTCTTTCATGGAAAATTGTTTTTATCCTCCATCGCTGATTTGTTAAAAGCCATTGGGCTAATAGTGATCTCCTTTTAATAATATTTTATGTTGCAGTTCTTGAGAAGGCAAACTGATAAAAAAAGGTGAGGCCTTCCTCTAATTGCTTTCATTTTCAAGATGCGTGTTCTTGAACAAAACAAAAACCTAAATTGCAAGTGATCATAGAGCTCTTTATTCTTCTTCAATTCTCTAGATCAGGGTTTCCCAAACTATGTTCCGTGGAACACTTGTGTTCCGGGAAACCTAGAATGGTTTCATATGATGCTACCTAAATGCAATGGTTTAATATTTGCAAAGTAAACTAAGTGTTCCTTTAAATTTTCAGGATTTACGAAGTGCTCCATCGCAGGAAAAGTTTGTGAAACCATGCTCTATATCACCTAAACACATATGATCATTGAAAAAATCACAGAGACCAGAGGTTCATACTTCACAGTGGAGTTTATAATGGCAATATAACTTATTGAATTCATTTATGAAATTCCAGGTTCTTTCTTGTTTCTTCTAAACTGAATGAAATTTTCTCAATTTTCAAAGAATTCATGGTATTCCCGGAAGGTAAATGGCATCCTGCATAGAGGGGTAATCAGGAACACAACAAAAAAGGGGCCTCATGGTACATATAAAAATTTTTCTTTTGCTGCTACTGAGGTTTGCAACACAATATGCATACTCTTTGATGCATCAAAGCACAATTTTTTCCCTCCTGTGAGTTTATTGTGTTTATTCCCTCCCGTGAGCATACACAAACCTATAGCATTTTTTATTTGTCCCGACTAGAGATGGGAACTCCGTTGTCTCAGGCTTAACTTTATGGAATTTGCTTAGCATATTGAATGAAAAGCCGTAACTTTGTGATTCCACATTTATTTATTGTAAACGACCCGGGTTTCGACGTTGCACGTCATCATCAGGTACAATTATCTTAGAACACTCAGCATATATAGTTACAAACATAAGGAGGGGGGGAGGAGCGAGATGGAGGGTGACGTAGATTGGGGAGGATGAGTTTGTTGGTGGTTAGGTGTGGGAGAGGTATTGTCCCTCCTGGGAGGGGGGAAAGGAAAGGGTTGGGGTGGGAAAGGAAAGCTTGGGTTACTCAGTGCACTCGTGACTCACTGACCTCGGGTTGGGGGGCGGGAAAGGAAGTTTAAGGACGGGTCGGTTAGAAGTTCCCAGGCTGGTGGTGGGGGGGGGATTTAGATGGTTAACAAGGAGTTGTTAAGGTGAGGCTGGGAGGAAGGTCCAAAAGGGGGGAATGGCAAGAGAACAAAAATTCATCATTCATTCGGACCTTCCTCCCAGCCTCACCTTAACAACTCCTTGTTAACCATCTAAATCCCCCCCCACCACCAGCCTGGGAACTTCTACCCGACCCGTCCTTAAACTTCCTTTCCCGCCCCCCAACCCGAGGTCAGTGAGTCACGAGTGCACTGAGTAACCCAAGCTTTCCTTTCCCACCCCAACCCTTTCCTTTCCCCCCTCCCAGGAGGGAGAATACCTCTCCCACACCTAACCACCAACAAACTCATCCTCCCCAATCTACGTCACCCTCCATCTCGCTCCTCCCCCCCCCTCGCCCCCCCCTCCTTATGTTTGTAACTATATATGCTGAGTGTTCTAAGATAATTGTACCTGATGATGACGTGCAACGTCGAAACCCGGGTCGTTTACATTAAATAAATGTGGAATCACAAAGTTACGGCTTTTCATTCAATATAGAGATGGGAAAATTACCATAAATTTTCATCTGAGGTAAATCACCACGTGGTGAATTACAGGTAATTTCAAAAATTACCGTAATTTTCCAGTATTTTTTAGTTTTAAGCATTTTACAGCAAACCTGTGGTTAAATAAGAAAGCCAATTGCAATAGGAAGGGAATAACGATGTTTAAACCATACCTAATACAACATTAATCTATTTTAAATTTAAAAAATTGTAAAAAGAACTACGGCAGCAACACTCAATCTGGCTTTCTTTTGTCAAAGTATGAGAAATTTTCAAGAAGAATATTCTAATGCTTTACTCTTATATTGTTATAATTTAAGTAAAATATTCCAAAAATGTGTTGTACATGCCTCAATTTATTATTAAACACGTAGTATTAATGTGGACTTGGCTTAAAAGAACATGTTGGGAATTTATCTGAATGACAAATTATCTCAAACATAGGTGAATTATCTAGAAAATTACAGTAATTTTCAAGGAGCATGGTAAATTACGAAAAACACCAAGGGGTAATTTCCAGAGTGCTCTATCTTTAGTCGCAACAAACAGAGGGAGAAAGACTCCCACATAAAAGAGAAGCACTTCACCACACGTACTACACCCTTGCCATTTCTTCTAGTTGATACATGCATCATTAGCACGTTCGACCACAACACTCCTACTCCTTTCATCACGCTGCACTGACCATCAATCAGCAAATCATTAAGCACACCACCAACATTGTAAAATACATTCAACATACTGGTAGTCAATTGCCTCAAAAATAACATACATTTCAACCACTGCATAATATGATGTTATGGTCATGAGACAACACATTGGCAGCAGTGAGAAATTGCACAGTAGACATTACTTACTTGAATAGACGAGCCATAAGTAAATATGTATACATAATGGCAACAAAATATCGCACAAGTTATTACACCTTTATTAAAAAAATCAAATTTTAAGATAGTTAAAATTCAAAGATTCTTGTTTTGGATTATGAGAAAAGGCAGATCTGCAAAGTCCACACCAAAATTTCTTGTTAGTACACAATAATACATATCAATGATAGTGTTAGTATTAAATTTTATCTCAAGCCATGGAAATGCACAATTTTTATTTCATAATACATGCTTCAGCTTATAAGATTTTACCCCATTATAATAAGTAAAAGATCCATACTTATCAGAATATTCACTGAGCATGCATATTTGTAATACAGTAAAACCTCTAAATATTGAGCTCATTGGGATAAATTTCATTCTATGAGTGACGAGAGTCTGGAGGATCCGTAAAGTCATCAGTCTACCACCTAATCGCAGAGGGAAACCACATTTCTCTTTAATGAGCTCTTGTGATAGTGCTAAGCTAATGTATTATCTAATTCAGTTACAAATGGTTTAATGCAGTGACCCGAAAAGTACATTGATCACTTTGTTGTTGTGATCAGAAACAAGGAAATACTGTTAACTTTAACTCTGCTTCAAGATTTTTACCCACAAAATAATGTAACGGGTTCTCCTAAACCAAAGTAACACTTCCAATGTCGCAAACTTCTCTGGGGAATTCCTACTGCCCCTTATAGCCTGATTCTATAACTGAGAGAAGCGCATCCATTATGGTTCACCATCCATGGTGGTCTTTTTTGCCTCATAGAATGCCAATTAGAACTCTTAAGGAATGTCTGCAGAATGGGACTAAATTCTTGCACATTTTAAACATTCCCTTAGATAGCAAAAATTATGAGCAGACAAGACATTTTCTCCGTCTCCCCTTTGCTGAACCACTTCCTTCAAATTTCCCAAACACCAACCTTTTCTCCTCTGACTGTCAGTTTCTAGTAACCCTGTCCTCTTAAATAACACAATACTACTAAGAATAATCATATAAAAATGAAATGCTTCAATAAGAAATTAAAATCAATAGTTATAAAAACAATGGTAGTGAGCATATCACCACTGCAAATATACGGATAGTTTTTATTACTACTTTTAATTATTATTTTGGAGAGAAAGGAATATACACTTAATTTTCAATTCGGCACACTTCACAATAAATTTGGCAATTCCTGAGGTTCTTTGGTCTCTCTTTATAGAATAAACGGGAGCTCTCTACCTGGAGGTTTTACTGTGCACGCATATACCAGTAGTTAAACCAGCTAAGCATTGTAACAGTATGCAACTGAAGATATTAGCAAAATGTATAATTTCTCAGAGGCAACTTACAGCAGAAATGTACAGACTACAAACACTTGGAAACAACCATGCATATGAGTGAATTTTTCATAAAAACATTTCTCCCTAATATCTAGCAAATAGAGAAAATATAATTTAGCTATTTACAGCAGTAGAAGGGGACTTAAAATCTAGAGAATGAACTTACAACCTTCTATAAGAGAATTGTTCTGTTTATATTGCGTACCACCCTTCATTATAAAATAGCATTAATATATAACAATGTAATTAATCTCTCCGGAGAATTAATCTCCATAATCTAAGCATACCATCCATAACTCACATTTGCATTGAAGTTATATGGCATGTAAAATAATGTGCTGTACCTGACAGACAAGGGGCTTTTATTCCCCAAAGGAGATATCAATTTTGATGGTTCTGTGAAATACCTGGATATATAACCGGAACATTAATATGCCCCATAGTTGAAACAACTGAATGAGGATGCCAAACAGAAAGGGCAAAGAAATTCTAACTAGAAAATAGTTACAGACTCAATAATTATGAAATACAAACATGTACATCGAAGACACCATTAAGTGAGGAAAAATAATAGTAGGCCATATTTAGCATTCTTCCAGGCTCTTCTTCAAGACTCAAAGGGAGAGTGAAGATAAGAGTACAAGGCATGGCTCAATTTCACTGCAAGTCCTTTGGGCATGTGAGTAATAAGTGGAACTAACCCAAAACGTACGCATTGAGCAATGCACTGTGATTAATATGGAGAGGAAACTGAGAAAGCAATCACCCATTACAGCTACAATAAAAGCCTATCATTGTGAGACAGATTTATCCCATTTGAAGAGATGTTACTAAGTTAAGAGTATCTCATTCACAATTTAGATAACTATAATATGAATATCATATTGAAGTACAGAGGAACATAATTTTTTTTTATTCAGGCATTGAGTCATTTTTTATTCATTTTGAAGAAACCAACTACTTACAAGATTCAATATTAAACTGATTATAACTTTAGTTTATTCTCCATTACAAAGGTATATGTACTATGAACAAAACTCTTCAAGCCAGCCAGACAAAATGCCCACTGTAAAATGAACTTTTAACCCAAGCATTACCAACCCACCCTTATCACGGCAAAGACAAATCTATACGTTTATAAATTACATTTATACTTTATTGAAAATCAAACAATAATATAGAATCAGCAAATAACATTATTACTCTGGAACAGTTACACACTGGCCCAATCTTATTGCTCATGGAAAACCACCCGACAATAGAACTGAGAAATATTTGCCTATTTATTTCTAAATTAGATATCTTCCTCACATACTAACTATAATGTACAATAGAACTAAACATATGTATATACTTCCATTATCACTAGAAACATTTCCCAAACTTCTTAAATAATTTTTTCTGGGAAATATATTAATCAATGATTTATTTTGCCTTTTTATCTTCTCTATTAGTGCTCATTCTGATTCGACACTGGCTACTTTTCTAGTAAGGGTTTTCTAGTAAGATGTTCATAATTCAAGTCTACTTCTAGACTTGGCAGTGCTTGCATTGACTTTATCCAATCTTCTCTATCCTTTCTAAAAGACCAATACAACTTGAAGCATCCTGATTACATTCTATATTTCTTTCTTATAGCATTCTCTTTACTTCTAGAGCATCATGTGTTCTAATCCCTTTCTTTAGCCAAAGTTCTTCTCCACATACACATTTATCTTATCCTATAATCATCTATTCACAAGTCTTAGAGCTACTTTACCTGCATAAGAAATCCTATATGCCTAACATGCTCTTATCCAGAATGAGAATGAAAACTGATTTTATAATTCTCCAAGGCTCCAATCTATAGTTAATAAAAATAGGCCAAAAGAATAACCTCCCATTTTCCCCTGAACTCTTGCAACTGCAATAGGACATCAATTCCAACTCACATGTAACTTTACTTTTCTATAGTGCATTTTCTAATTCATTGTTTGGTGTTCTGCCCTTGCTATCAATAAGAAGATGCATTCCTGTCCTTGAGCTGACTCATCTGCTGCAGGTTCAACATCTGTGTATGACGCATGATTAATACAATTTGTAGATAAAAAATGAACTAACATATCTCTCCTTGCATAAAATTAGGTAATATACAATAATTGTGATTGAAATAATCAGAAGTGAATATTTTAAAATTTCTGGCCATCAACTTGATTTTTCCAAGATGCAAAACATTTTAGTTTTTTTAATTCTTGGGAAATAGATGCCTTACACTACAATTATTTCCTTATTTAACTAATTTGCACTTAATGCAAACAACTTTTGGGTAAAGCTGAGTTTATTTTGAGTACAAAACATACATTTTTTAACATTCTCAGGAAACAGACACACTATGCTACGGCGACTTCTCCATTAACTAATTTGAACTTTTTGCAAACAACTTTTGAGTAAATCAGTGTCTATTTTGAGCTGATAAAGAACAACGATAATAATGAAAATTTTCATGATGAATGATGGAAAATATATTTTTAATGAGATGCTAAGGAATGCTTTTCATCGACTTACATCACTGAAGGCCAGCCAATTGTTTAAAAAATACACATTCAACAGTTAAGAGTCATAATAATATATTTAGAAAATATATTAGAATATCATTAAGATTCCTTTTATTCTGAAAAAATAAATAAATCAGTAATCTGATTCTGAGTGCACTCATATATAGTAGAGAAAATCTGTACACCAATTTGAAACAAGTTATTCCCTGAAAATTTCCACAATGAGGAGATAATTGCTTGGAAATCCTAATAGCGTTCTGGTAGACGGCTATATCTGAAGTGAAATAAACAACTATGCTGCTACCTGATGCTGTTGTGGATGTCCAAGCAAAGTGGACTCTGGCCTTGAGGGAAGGGAATATGATGATGCCGAGGGTACGTTGGAGTACTGAGGGGGTGAGTGCCAGTAGACTGATGACTGGTAGGGTTGTTGAGGAACTCCAATTGGACGAGGCTGAAGCCTAGGGGGCGGAGGCCGACTTCCAGAACTAATGGGCATGGGTTCCACCTGTTTCAAAAATATTCATTCAAAAACGTTTTCACCTATGAGGGAAAAGGACAACATAATTGGATTTATCTAAAAATAAAAAAATCAAATGACAAAAATTTACAAAATAACTCGATGACTCGTATAAAAAAATATAATCACTCATAGCACTGCTTCTATAAATTAATAAATTCCGATAGTTTAAAACTGCAATTAGTGTTCCACTATAAACCGATAACCTTGGACTAAATATTACGGAAGATTTATCTAAAGAGAGGTATTTAATTAACTCTTAAAGTCAAGGATAATAAACTATTCTAAGCATATAAAATCTATTATTTAATGTAAGTAAAATAAATCACTCAATAAAAATAATTATTTCGTTTAAAATCATCACAAAAGTAATGGATACCTATTCAAAAATTATTATAAGAGTTACCCACAGATGATTTCAACATTTTTTTCCACAACAAATATAAGAAATGGGATATATATGTACTATGCAACATAAAGAAATGAAAACAGCATCTAGTTCAAATAAATATTGGAAATTAAATGCCAATAATAATAGGAAAATACACAGCTGAAAACACTAAAAATGATATTTTTCTCTTTGATAGTAAAAGCCATCATATTCCACAGTATAACAAAAATAATTAGAACAATTAAATTAAGACTTCTCTAACTTCAAGCTCTCGCCAATTCTGAGGAATGTATAATATGTAATAATTTTATACCAAAGAACATTTATTAGAAATCGATTATGTCACCAGCACAGGTTGTGTAACAGACATGAGAAAGGTCAACAATTATTTTCCTTCAGTCCTCACTAACAAGGTGTATAAAACACCAATTTTTTGAACCGTCAAGAACATAGGGATTAAGAACATGATTCAATAAGGATTTGAAACTGTCAAACCTTGAGAATATTAAGGAGGTAAGTTAATAACTCTAAAAAATCACACCGTAGGCCAAAATCTGAATACTTCTAGGCCATGATGCAAAGATTGTCTTTGATGAGGATCAACAATTTTAAGTCCTTCTTGAATTAGGCTCCAGGAGGCAGTGAATATTTTGCAAAGCCTTGAGCAGCCCCCCTTCTCCTTCTCTGAGAGCATAGAAATAAAAAAACTGCCAATACCATGCAATACAATAAAAAATTGGCCCTTCATAGAAAATTATATAGTGCAGGGCTCTGAATATGAAGAACAAAATTTCAAAGGAAAGGATGACAGTAGGGAATTTGTTTAAGGCCACAAAGCTAGAAGATGGATTACAAAAGGATAAATAGGACCATGAAGGCACGTAGAAAGTTAAGTTTAGGAGATGAAGGGCAGGGGTAGGTATTTGTGATAGAACAAAGGGAGATAGAAAGTTAGTTGCCAGTAGAATTAAATGGTGTGAGTACATAATGAAGTATTTAGAATAATTGGTAACAATTCACACCCTCTGGCTGGTTTACCTTTGATTGGGGAGAATTGAATGGCTTGTAAATGCACTGCTACCATCCATAAACTATTATTTATGGTACCAAATAAGAAATATTTACTAAATATTTGAAAATATAAATGATAAGGCCCTTATTCAGTACGGTTTTTGTACTACAACTAAATGCAATTGTCCATTAAACGTGATCTGTCCCAACTGGAACACTCAACTAAAGTCATCCTTAGAGAAGAGATGAAAATAACTGATTATGGGAGTGAGGTAGTGTCCCTAAAAGCTTAGTTCTGAGTGTCAGTCAGCTTCCTTGCACCAAGACTTTGGTGATAGGCTGGAAAGCAGCAAGCAAATTGATATAGTACTAATATATTTCCCAAATGTGTATGGTAAAGTAGCTATAGAGGCCCTATCAAAAATGATACAGTAGACTCTTGTTATTACGAACTTTCATTTATACAAAGCAAAATCGTTGGTCCCGATCAAAGGGGTATATAAATGTAGGTAAAAGAAATGCTATTACAAAATTTCCAATATTACGAAATTATGAAACTTAGTCCCGATCCCAATTGAAACAAAAAATAATTACCATGAATTTTGACACATAAACAATGGCACTCCCCCACCCGCTCCTTTTTTCCATCTCCAACTCCTAACCCCCTTTCGAACCCCCCTCCCCCAATTACAAGAGATATACAGCGGACTCTCGTTAGGAAGTTCCTTAATAGCACGTTTTCCTCATTTGGGTGTTCATTTCCTCAGGTCCGCATCACAGTGCACGTAAAAAACTATGGTTAGCACGTTTTGGTTACCTCTTTCGCACGTTTGGAGGAGGACCAAGCCAAATTTGTCCTCAGGAAAATAACCGCCTTGTAGGCTAATCAGACGATAGATAAATATCGAGGTTTACTTCTCGCATTAAAAAAGATCGTAATCGCTTAAAATACTATTTTGATAGTCATATTATGGTTTAAAAAAATGTTTATGAAGTAAGAAAAAAGCAATCTCAAACAATAGAATCACCCATTCAACGCTTGGCAAGATCCCCACAAGTAGCGTTTTATTTCGATATTTGTTTGTTTTATCGTTGTCGCCTATGGAATCAAAACTGCGTGAGCAACAGCGCATGTCATCATCAAAAACTACAGCCTGAATAACATTTTTAATACTGATGAGACAGGTTTATTTTTTAATTTGCTTCCTGATAAAACACTGGCATTTAGAGGAGATAAGTGCCATGTAGGTAAAATGATTAAGGAGAGGCTGACTGTCCTACGTTGTAATGAAATTGGAATGGAAAAACTGATTCTGTAAGTGATCGGGAAATATAAACGTCCCAGATGCTTCAAACATTACCTTGGATGTATGATTGCAACTCTAATGCCTGCATGACCACCACAATGTTCGAAAAGTTCCAGCGAGCACTGGATGCAAAGATGGGTGGATAAAATCGTAAAATTTTCTTGCTTATTGATAACTGCGCAGCACATCCAAGACACTGCATTTTTAAGAAATGTTAAAGTGGTGTTTTTTCCTCCAAATAGCATGAGTGTTCTTCAGCCCCTCAATCAAGGCAACAAACGATGTATGATATAAGTACAGGAAATGTTTTCTGAAAGGATTATTTTCTGAAAGTAGCCACGAATCCCCCCATAAGCTAGTTCCCCTTGACACAAACAAAGTAAACAAGAGTCAGTGTTCTTAGAGAGCATTTGGGGATTGCACTGACAAAAGTTAGTCTTTACTCAACCTGTGTGAAGGCATCCTCGCAAGATCGCTCGGAAATCTCGAGACGGCGGTGCTACAAAGAGAACATTACAAATGTGACAAGTTGTGTGAAATTCCTGGAAAATGAATCTGTCAAAACCAAAGAAATCAAGGAAATGCAAATATTTGGATGATGAATTAAAGACGATTAATGAAGTTGACGCAAAAAAAATTAGCAAGAGAGTTGCCAAAAATTTGTAGTTTCTCTATCAATGCTATCCACCCGTGAAAAATTTCATATTTAAGTGGACGAAGGAGTGTCACAGGAAAAGGGAAGACGCTGCGTGGCGATAAATTTGCTGACATTGAAAATTAAATGTACTATTTTTTTGGAAATGCGGAAACAATTTCCTAGGAGAAAAAATGGCCAGGATTTCAAAGGCTCAGCAGGTTGGCTGACAAAGTTTAAAGCACGTTAGCTCCCTAAAGATATGTGGCGAAGGAAAGTAAAATGAGAGTGGGTCTTTGCGTAAACCAGACTGGTACCGACAAGATAAAACCAATTTTTAACGGGAAGCATGAGAAGCCTTGGTGCCTAAAAAATGTTCGACAGGAAAACCTTCCTGCTTTCTACGATTTTAACAAGAACAGTTGGATGACCAGAGAGATTTTCCGTAAAACTAATTTGATTGCAAAGAAGAATGGTGGGAAAAAATAGGAAGATTCTCATCCTGCTGGACAACGGAAGCCCCCACAAACATCTCAACAACCTATGTTGATCCAATGCACGCATTGTCTTCCTTCCTTCGAATACTACAAGTAAAGCTCAACCATAGGATGAGGGTAATATTCAAAACTAGAAAGTTATTTACCGCAGGAGACTTTTAAGTACTACCTATGCTGAATCGGTATGTACCTACACATTTTTCATGTTTTCCAGTCATTCAAGTTGACTATATTATTGTTAGTCCAGTTCTTGATTAAAATTAATCTTTTTTATATCTGCGCATTAAAGCAGACTTGTCATATTCATGGATAAAAAGGTCTTGATAGAGTATTTTTTTCCACCTAGGAACATAGCCCCCTTATTTCCATGAAACTAATGCTTACTCCAACACGGCATAGTCGTGGATCGTAACCCCAGCCTTCGGGTAAGGTTTTACTGTATTTTTTGCAATTTTTCTAAAAAAAGATGAAACGAAGTTCGATATTACGAACCGCTGACTTTTGGTCCCATGAACTTTGTAATAATGAGTCTACTGTAATGAGAGACCAATAAAACTGAGTTGGCCAAATGTAAAATAAAATGAACTCATGACCTTTCGATCTTCTCGATAATTAAACATTTTCTCTATCTTAACTCACTCAGTGATTCAACCCGAAGGTTGGTTTGGATAGTTGAGGGTAGAGCTCACCCCGGACTAAGCCACAGGCGTGTGAATTTCACACATTCAGGTAGGGGGGCAGCAGTTCCTTTCCCTGGGCCATCTCACACTCCGAGGATTTTTTGTTCGGGGGCGTCCAAAGGCTTCACCCGGATTTGAACCCGGGACCCTTCGATCAGTAGCCAAGCGCTCTTGTACCCATTTCAAGGCCACCACGCTCCCCTCTCTATCTTAAAATATACTGCAAAAATTGTTCAGCTATCTTTCTCAAAGAAATATGTGCAAAAGTCATAATCATTAAAAAAAAACCACCCAAGGGGTGAATTTTCAATACATCTTGGAACGCAACCCTCTTATTTATTTAGGTTAATGATTTCTCCAAGGCTGATTCCCGCAACACAGCGCAATTGTGGAACATAATCCCCACATCTAATGCAACTTCACTATACAACCAAATAGCTTGAGTTCAATGTGACACTTTCATAAATTTTCATTTGATTGCTTCATCTTACATTTAAGAAACCCACACCAAATGATAAACTGAGGATAAATTTTGTTAGGAACCCAAGGAATCATGGAATTTGTGTGATTCAAACAATGTGTCTCATGATCTCATAATGTAATCTTCAAAGTAACAACAATGCAGTACTTTCCGCATTGCATGCATGACACTGAAGCAATATGGAGTAGACACTTCCTGAGTAACTATAAATAACACACCACAAACATATGAAATTAAGATGACATTAAATATAATAGTAACCTAATGGGAGGGATATTTTGGAAATAGAAAAATTACTATGACTCACGAGTTTATCATGCTTTAACATCATGTTCCACAACTGTTTTGACTCACCGATGCTGTGCTTTGAAAAATCCACACCATACATTTCTAATTGTAAGACCTCAGTGCAATTGAAGTAATGTTCACATTTTGTATTCATATCATTAGCTCAAACTATTATGCAACATGGTCATATATCTATAAAGATTGATACAAATGGAACACTATACCCTAACTTTATAATAACAGGAAAATTTTCCATTGTAAACTTTAGAATCCAAGTCAATTTCTAATTTACCTTGAGCAACAAATAACTTGGTATTTTAGAAAAAAATAGTAATTTCCATCACCATGTTTTCATTTTCAATTTACCAAGGATTAACAAAAAGACAAAAAAATAAGACAGAATACATTCATAGAGCCATTATTAAGTTATGATAAGAATTATTGCCCTGAGTATACAATTAATTTTCACCCACTCAATACAATCTCTAATTGCCACAGCAATGAAAAAATCTTGGCTTTTACTCTGAAATGTAATCATAAAGGACATTCTATTTGCCCTGGCAAGATAGAGGTGACTCTAAGCTATCAATGGGGTTAACTTCAGCAGCAAGTGATTAGCTCCACTGTGATGAACTTACTACCTTGAATGAAAAAATTTCATTTGAGGAATGAAAGCTGGAGCAATAAGATTAACATGTTTCCAAAGAGATATGAATGAGAAAAGTAGGACTCAATACTTAGAATCTAAGATTAACACCAACTCAGCTCTAGGTAAAATAATCGTTCTCTACTTTTGAGAGGCAGGCAATCTATTATGTGTATGCGACTACACTAAACTTGTTTGAAATAAGCAGTCACATGCACACGAGACAAAATGAAAGGCAAATAGATTGAAAGGATTAACAGATTTTTCTTGGCAGAGAAATTGAAACTGGAAAAATTAAATAGGCATAAAATGTCTGACTTATGCAGTAGAATATTTGAAATCTATAGCAATACAACTAGCAACATCAAAGAGTCACAGAAGCTTAACCAATAGCAACAGTTTACTCTAAACCGTTACACATAAGCTCAATCTTACTCATTTTCTCAAATACGTATGTTAAATGCAATAGTCGAGTTTAATTGACTTTGAATCATGCCAAATACAATAATTTCAAAAAGAACAATGAGATATTTTTTACACTAAAAAATTTCATATTTAACTCATATCTACATCAATAGTGAAGGGTTAAAGTTTTAATAATCACAATTTAAAAATTATTATTATATCTATCAATATACAATTATAAAAAAATCATTTAAATTTACATCTAGGATAAGACCACAATGGAGTAAAATAGATTAACCTTATTCTATCACTATCACCAAAAAAACATCCGAACACCACAACATTCTACACAAGACACTGTATGCTTTCTTGATGTGTTCTTTTAAAATCTCATTGCTACTCAAGCCAGGAATCTCATTGGCATGACTGAAGTGATGTTCTATACATTAATTTACCCATTCATAAAATCCATATTTCCCTTTCTGTTGAATTAAGAGATATGTAGCTCTTTTGATGAATTAAGATTTCTGAAGTGCTTAAAAGTAACAAGTAATTATTAGGTTCAATCCCATAGCCTTAATACTGGACTTAAATAGTTAACGCAAGGCTGACATTGATTTGATTACTACCAAAAAAGATGATTCAAAATACTTCACGGTGGGCACATATTGCTTCAGATAGTTTTTGCCTACGTAGTTTCAAACAAAAAAGAATATAATAATGAAGAAATGTAGGCTTCCCTGGTGAATGGATTGGACATATATTTCATGGGTTACAAATTACCAACATTTCAACAAATTAACAAGGCATGATTGTAGCTTTGTTAATTTTTTACTATTTAAGGGATAACATGATTCAGGCAGTATGATTATAAGATGGTAGACAGTATGGGTGGGAGAGGGCCTTCTGGAGCCCCCCTCCTGGCACTCAGACCTCTTCTGGGTCCGTCCCATATTTTACCTGCCTGACACTTGCAAGAGCACCACGGTAAAGGTATGGAGGAGAGGCGGCCACCCCCAACCTTCCCGGTACAGGTATGGAAGAGGGTCACCTCCCTCCAACCTTCCCGGTCTGGGTCCACCCTCCGGCCTCCCGATATAGGTCTGGAGGAGTGTCACCTCCCCATCCACCCCGGTAGAGGTATGGAGGAGGGGCCACCCATCCTTGCCCAAGTATGATTATTATGTTAATGACTGACTTATTTCAAATAATATATCTTTTCGCACTCGTGAATAGAATAAGCTCAGATCACGAAAGTGAACTGAGTAAAGCAAACAATGTGTTTAATTCACAACCAGAATTGAGAATCAAAATTAAAAACCACACTGAAAAAGGAAAATAAAGGAACTGGCCCATCACCGATGGTAAAACAACTAAAATGACACAGTGAATTAAAATTGGCTCGCTTCACTCAAATAAGGTCTATTTTAACTGGGTATCTTGCTTCCACGCGAAGAGTGACATTTATTTTGTCAAACAAATGACACCAATATTTTCACCAACATCTCTTATTTCACAAATACGTAATTTTCTCATTCAGCAATCAAAAATTTTCACTTAGTAAAGCCCGTGACTAATATAACAATGATTTAGCTCTGAAATAATGAGTAAAAATCATCCTGCATGATCCTCATACTAAAGGGCATCCAAAATGCACCTCCATCAATTTAATGACATCAATGCAATAGCCACCTTTTTAAAGCTTTCTTACATTTTTACTGTTGACAACATATTAGACAATCCTTCACCACAAATAAAGAACATTAAATGAATTCTACATTGCAACACATTGGCAAGGAGAAATATTCCCTGCACTTTCTAAACTGTCATGATTAAATTTCCTAAAATAAGATCAAAATTCCAATGCAAAAAGGCCATTCATTTAGATCCTATAAAAAAAACAAAAGCATTAATAATCTCAGATGCTAAATCATATACTACACAATTAAATACACAATTTACCACACAGAAATTTTGGGGCAAATGATGTCCAAAGTGTATGGCAAGAGCTTAATACATCCTAAATCAGGTATTAAGGGGCTAATTGTTACAGAAGAAAAATTCCACCCAATAGTGAAATTTAAGATGAAGAATCCAAATGACTGAGAACAACCCAGCCGGCACAAAGGATTTAATCAAAGAGAAAATAACAGTTTTGTCAAGCCTCATTAAAGCTACCCAGCAGCACAAGGGATATGCTCATCAGAAGAAAACAAGGATATAAGACTAGAGATAAGTGCCCTTACCTCATTTCTATCCCACAAATCCCCTCGTTTCCATCCCATCTTCTGGTGGCATAAAAATGGTGGCAAAAATTTTCATTGATGTGATCGGTAGCACATATTTGTATCAATATAGCGACTTATTCGCCCAGAAATTAAGGGTAAATCTTGCAAAATAATAGACATTCTCTTTATAATTACTCATAAAGATAGAATGCCCATTATTTTGCATCCCTAATTGCTGGAGGTTCAAATTCTCTTGGATGGAGCTATATTACGTATAAAGTGGCATTTAAAAGTATATTTACCAAAGAAAATTCATTCAATATGCTGTTTGATATGCTATGCTATTTGATCGCTTATATTATTATTTGCGCTCGCCTGATCAACGTGTGTGACTTCAGCAGTCCTCCCTGCCATGATGCGCCAAATTCAACGATGGAACAAACGTGGATGAAGAGTGAAAGCACATTGCTGATTGAGGTTAATTCTGATTTTCTGCAATTAGGGTGAAACTGTGGAAAACTCTGCACCTTTTTCCAGCTTTGCTTGTGTTTTTTAGGATAAGATAAAACTTACTCCTTATGAATAAAGAAATTCTGATTGTCCGTTATTTTCAACAAATTGTGAATTCCTGCGATTTTCTGCGAATCAGGATGTTTCAAAATAGAATGGTTCGAAATATTCGAATCTGATGGATTTGTCTTCGAATCATTAAACACATTCAAATATGGCGATGATGGCGCATTCAAACATGATGGCTTCCTATTTTGTGACATAGTAGAAGTACAGTCATCACTATCCGATGCCGAATCCATTTCAAAAATCACAAAAACTTAAAGAAAAACATCAGTTAATACAACATGTCTATGCTGATGCACTTCATGCTACAGAATAGCCACACACGCCACGGACTAACGGTAACTCAGAAATCGGATGATACATCCGCAACGTTCCTCCAAAGATGCTATAACCAGCTTCTTTGCACTTTCAAATATCATACAGTTGGCAACGGTTACGCTATGTTTAGTTGAAGCTAGATGGCAGGACAGTTCCGCGTTAAGAAAATTCATGCCAATGACAATAAGTTCAGGTAGAAAACGAAACACTTGGGGGACACATGACGTTCCGTGCAGGATATTTACAAAATACCTTATAATGCTCGACAGTTGGACACCCTACGCAAAACGAAAATTTAAATGGTCTCAGAATGAAATTTACCTTTATATGTGACGTTAGTTGTGGTAATGGCCCATTCAAGAAAATTTTCTTTAAGTAATTCCCTGAAATGTTGTGAAAATCTTTAACACTTTAACTCTGGAAAAGCTTCTGCATTTTATTTAGATTAAGAATTTGATTCGCAAGCAAATTTTTTTAGTGTGATTAGTTTCGCTACCAAAATTTAAAAAAAATTTGTTTTGATTCGATTTGAAATTTTTTTCAGGAAATTCAATTCAAAATAAAAACCCTTAATTCGCACGGCACTAAAAGATACTTCATTCAGAATGTGTCTTAGCTGTGACAGGTTAACGCATTCCCACATTACTTTTGAAAAGGGTTCAAGTTTGTATTACGAACTTCGATTATTATTGTGTGTTAACTCTTCTCGGGCTCTCCACCGGTTTCCAGAAAATGAATATGGCATAAAATTATTCATTATTCATTCACTATTTTAAACTATTCATAATTAGGCAATTTTGAATAGTTTAAACCGGTGGAGAGCCCAAGGAGAGTTTACACATATTATTCACTGCGAAGGCCCTTTACCTTTTTGGAATATTAATATTCAATAATAATAATACATAGCTTTATTGTTCTTTTGGTCTGTTGACATAGAACATATTCAGAAACATTTATAAATAAATAACCTTTCACAATAGCTTTACAATATTGTCCGAAAAAACTCATCAGTACTATAGTAACATTTATTAAGAAGTAGTTCTTTGAGTTTTAATTTAAAAGAAGACACAGAGGACATACATTTCAAGTTTGTAGGTAACCTATTGTACAAAAGTGATACCGAGTGAATAGGGCCATTCTTACATACAGCACGTGATTGTACTCGCAGGTGAACATTCTCCCTTCCACGAGTCAAGTGACTATGAACCATCGAGTTAGGAATGAACATAGATGGATTCTTTTTTACAAATAAACATGAGTGAAAAATATATATGTTAGGTAAAGTCAAGATATTCAGTTGCCTAAACAAAGGCCTTCGAGGGGTACACCTGATGGGTACAAAGCTAAGAGTCAAAAGCTTTCGACAAATCAAAAAAAATTCCAATTAAGTTTTTCTGATTGGAAAGTCTCCAAATAATTTTATTTATAAGCTGAAAGGCTGCAATTGTGGTAGACTTTCCCGTGATGAATCCATGTTGAGAATGGTGAAGGAGGTCAAAATGACATAAATAGTTAATGATTCGGTTATAAAAAAGATTTTCAAAGATTTTGGAAAACACAGAGAGTATAGAAATGGGTCTGTAGTTTTCTGATTCACTCTTTTATGAGTAGGTGCAATGAGAGAAGTTTTTAGCGCAGCAGGAAAATGACCCTTAGAAATAGACTTGATAAATTAATCACAAAGGGGCAAGGGAGATTATCTTAGTTGTATGTTTTATCATTGACATTGGTACTCCATCACATCCAACTGACCAATTATTGTCGAAAGTCAGAATTGTTTTTTCAACTTCATTTGGGTCTGATGGCATGATAAATATTGAGTCAGGACAGTTTAACTCTTTTAAAATCAATGGAGTTACATTTTTCTTTAATTGACAAACTGATTGTTGAAACAATCTGCTTTATCAGCAGGATTAGATACTGGAATATTATTGAAGGTAATAAAGGGAGGATTTTTGTGATAGACGTCACTAATTATTTGTTCATTTATAGCACTCCATGCTGCTTTGCTGACATTACTGGCTGTGGCGATGCGCTTATTAAAATAACTTCTCTTAAATTCATTTATAGCTTCTTTGTAGTTTTTAAGAAGTTTTTTATATCCTTCTCGGAGAGATGGATTAAAGTATTTGCATGGCGCATGGAGATGCCTCACTTTGGAGCCCATATTAACAAGTTCAGGGGTGAATTTGATATTACTACGACCACCATTGAAAGCAATTACTTTTGGTGGAAAAGCCCAGTTAAATACACTAATGAACTTGTAAAGAAAACTGTTAAATATAATATCAACATCAGGCACAGCCTCCTGTGCATTCCAAGTTTCTTCAGCCAGGTGTACCAGAAATTCCTCAATGTTAACTGAGTTATAAAAACGTTTGGTGGTGTAAGAAGGTTTGTTAATTTCTAGATCACTCAATTTCAATTCAACTTCAATAGAAAAATGATCAGAAAGTTGATGAGATATTGTACATAGTACACGAGATCATGCTAACTGGTAGGTCGGTTGCCACCAAGTCAATGAGAGTGGAAGAGTGTGATGACACTCTGGTAGGATCACTATTAATTATTTTTAAGCCGAAAGAATTAAATAGACTGATCAATTCATCACACTGTTTGGACTTGCTATACAAGTCAACATTGAAGTCACCAAATAACAAAAGATCGTCAATTTTACTATTCAAGATAAGCTGAATAGCATCACTAAGTTCATTTTTGAAAGAATTAAAACAGACATGGGCGATCTATAGACAACTAGGACACCTAAGCGAGTTCTTATTGATCTAAAAATAACAGCAGCACACTCATGTACCTTTTCAATATTATTTTTGAACTTAACTTCGAATTTATGTATATTTGTTAATGAATCATGCAAAAAAGTTACCTATGATATTTTTCCGAGATGGAATTTGTGTCGGACATTGTTGAACGGCACATGCACCACACTTTTTTAGTAAAGAATTCTCTCTCCTGTTGTAAATCTTTAAGTGCTTATATTAAATGCATGTAACTGTTACGACATTTCCACATTGACATGTTCCTCTAAAAGTAAGCATGAATTTCCCATGTTAAGTGACCCCAGTTGAGGCTTACATGAATCGCCATTGATGTCTACATTTTGTGATAAAGAATCCTCCTCTTTACTTATATGTATTTGAAAACTGTACAAAGTATTTCTTTAAGACCAAGTTGAAATCACGTGAGGGAATCATTGATGACAACATGGAATCATTGCCCCTAATACTCTGCCTTAAATGTTTATTACTCTGCTTCCTTCACTGTTTTAATTGATCTTCTCTATAAACTAATTTCTGGAAAAATGTGTTTTCCTGTTGTTGATTTATTCTTTAATATCCTTTCCAAGGGATGTTTGTGTTGTTTTTTTTTATATCTGTATTTTTGGTGGAGGTGCAAATGTACCTTTGGTTCTTTTTCTGGGTGTTCTGTTTTCAGTTAAGCCGCTGGATAGGTAATATGTAAAGATGGATGCCGCTCAAAAGTGTAAAATGGTGTGTCAAAGCCCTTGAGCATCATGGTTTTATGTGGCTGATACCAGATCATGAGAGTGCCTATGTAATGACTGATTAAAATAACTACTAGCCGCACAATTATACCGCGGGCAGTAGAATATGAAGTAGGTTCCTAGAACTTCCACTAGGTGGCACTGCCGTCCAATCCACTTTGCATAGTTCCATATACTGTTGTTTGTAGCACTGTAATCGTCCTTTCTGATACCCGGGCCCTCATTGGTTTGCGAGAGCCAATCAAAGAAGGAGATTTAAAGACTGTTTATCCTTGGTCCATCCTCTATCCAAGACTAATAATATCTTTAATCTATCCCTGATTTCTTCAAATTCAATCCATCCTGGTTTTTAGGATAGCCTCTCCTTAGTTGGGATGATTTATCCCTAACTGCACAGATAGTAATGATGGGACCGCTTGTTTTTTATAAGTGCTGTCAATGTGTAAAGGAAATCGAATTTGAATTTGTGTAATGTTCTTGGTTTCAACTTGTATTTAGCTACAATACATACTTTTCATAATCTCTGTAGATGTAAGCTTGACATTGTCTATTGCTGTAAAGGCTGAATGACAATAAAATCATTTTTATTGTTACAGTTGTAACATGACCCTCCGAGTCCCCGGCAAGCATCAGGTTTCATTGCCGTCATAATGGCCGAAGACTCGAGAGGGGTTGGGCAGTAATCGCAGCCACGTCCGACGCCCATCGGATGTGTGGCTACGCTGCGGTAGGGTCATGCGTCCGCAGTAGACGGAGTGACCCCAGGATGACGGCCTTCTGCATGCGTGCAACTAGTAATTCCGCCTGTGCCACGCAGGACGGAATACACTTGATGTTATTTAGCAGCGAGCCCTTAACTCCACCGAGCACACCTATGATGAGGACCACCAGTTTCACAGAGTGTCCGGGGTACATCTGTCGAAGTTCGAAAAGCAGGTCTTGATATTTCGTCCGTTTTTCCACCTCCTTCGCATCCATGTTAGTTTCAGCCGGAGCCGAAAACTCGATCACGAACATGGAGCGTGTGAGGTGGTCGAGGAGAACGATATCAGGCTTGGTCGCCTCCAACTGCCTGGTGGTGGAAAAGGAGTAATTCCACCAGATCGTGCATTTATCGTTCTCCACGACGGACTCAATATCTCAATATCATTATTATTATTATTATTAGTATCCGGTCATTTTGGGATACGTACCACCTTGTGCCAGCTGGGAATTCAATAAGAGGAATTCATATTTTTATGCTCAGCTAAGCATAAAAATATGTGAAACATAAATTCAATAAGAGTATTCATTATCAAAATGCATTATTACTATTTAATCCTGATTTCTTATTTCACGAAAGATAGAATGTTAAGCATGTGTGGGAATACAAACAAAGCAGTCAATCGATATGTGTTTTGCGGTTGATTTGAGTAGACATACAGCACTTAAAGGAGAAAGGTGCTCCATGCCTGGATGTTGGACCTAAAGGTTTTTAAAAATTGAACAATTAAGGAGGCGGACAAAATAAAATATTGTAAAAGAACAGAACTTGATGAATATCAAAAACGTTATAAAACAAATGTTACCTCCATTGGCAGAATATAGCCACCATCCTCCAACTCCACCTCTTCATCAGGATGAGTTTCTTCCTCATTGACGGCATTCCTCTCGTCCCCTCGCGCAGGAACTTTGCCTGTACCATCATCACCTTCGCTCGCTGCTCTTCGCCTGGCTTGCAGATCTGGGAGCATAAGAGTTGGCTGGCCCATTCTTGCCATCCTAGAAAGGATGCTTGCCTTGTCAGCAGGAGTGCGCGTGTCTTTCATGTTCGATCCAGTGGGTGGGGATCCAGAAGGGGTGGAAGTCACAGCCGATGACATTGAGCACCCAGCCACATGACCTTTTCGTGGAGTGCCTTCCAGCTCGGAAGCAGGACCACCTAAAATTAAATGACTCCTCTACATATACATACTACTATTTGAGCCTCCACATGGATATGTGGCATGACGTGTTAGGACAACAGCCTCAAAAAGGAGGAGTGCAGGAATAGGCATTAGAAAAGGGAAAGGAAGAAAAGGGAATATGTGTTGACAGATTAGGGTCTCAATCTGTTCTTGTTGTAATCATAAACGATGAGCGGGAAGAATGTTTGTATAAGTCCGTTCAACAAAGAAATTTCTCATATTTTGTCATTTATGTCTATTCTATAAATATAGTTAGGGGGTAAAATACACCCAGCATGTCAACCTAAGAACTGATTATGGAGCAGGGTTTTACATGAAAATATAATTACAAACTGACTTAACAAGTGACTACCACGTAAAATGCCCTTCATTTGTTTCATTTAAATATTCCTGATTGGCAGAATGACAAAAAAACCTCAAAACACTGACAACTGGTTAGGCTGGTATGTGGGTCATTTGGGTGGGAGATGAATGACAGCTGAGGTCACATACGCGGGTAGGGATAGGTGGGTAGGCAGAGTAGGGAAGCATTGCGGAATGGAGGAAGGCAGGAGAGAAAACTGGTGCATATTGATATTAGCCTACTGCTAACAAAATGCTAAAAGGAGACTCCCACTCTTTAACCCAAGTTAAATGCCAAAAGTGCCAATATTATTGGCACGTGGTTTGGTGCTTCTCACTGCCGAAAGTGCCATTTTTGACGTGGACACAACAAGAAAACCTTTACCAATCAATTTAAATCTGGCAGGGAGGGACTTCTAAGGAAATTTAAATACAGCGTTTACAATGATACTTTTATTAGCACTACGCGGGTTCCGATGTACTATAACGTCATCTTCAGGTGAAGACTCTACAAAACACTCACGGTTATATACTGCACTCGGGTAGGGTTGGAGGGAAGGATGGTGGGGGGGGGGGGGGGGGGCAGTTAGGCATTGGGTCAGGGAGGTATCGGGTGCTTGAGGAAAAGAGGGGGGGAAGAGAATTCCCAATGAAAAATGCTTCCCTTGTCATGGGTGTCGTGAGCATATCCTTGAATTCCTCCGTACGGAACTCACTCGTGGCAAGGAATCGCACAGGTATACTCCTTGTCTGTCTTGGATCACAGATCAGGGAAGCTGGACCCTTTCTAGATCACTGGGCAGAGGTGTGATAACGACCCTCTTCTCAGTACCATCCCCAATCACGATCACGAGGTGATAACGATCGATCACTGGGCAGAGGTGGAAACGACTCTCTTCTCAGTACCATCCCCACTCACGGCCAACTATTTGTTTACTCAGTGCATTTACTATAAATATTTGCTTCTGGGCCTATTTTTTTATTTTGGGCCCAAAAGTTCATTCCTTATGTTTCGATCTGCATTTACTAATTTTAAACAGAACTTTACCGTTATTAACTGGTAGTTTCAGGCATTACTTGGTGGAACTTATTCATTGTATAAATGAAAAACTTTAACTTTGTGGTTCCACAATGATACTTTTATTAGCACGACCCGGGTTTCGACGTACTATAACGTCATCTTCAGGTGAAGACTATACAAAACACTCGTGGTTATATACTGCACTCGGGTAGGGTTGGAGGGAAGGAAGGTAGGATGGAGGAGTTTGGGATTGGGTCCGGGAGGTATCGGGTGCTTGAGGAAAAATGGAGAGAATCCCTGTCGGGAGTACTCTTCTCGAGGTGAAGGAATGTGGAGGGAGGGGTACTTAGTAATACAAAACAAACCATAACAAAACAAACCATAATACCCTATACATGTATGACTGTCAATGTGGAGGGTGGAGTGAAGGGGAGGGGTTTTTTCCATGTGGGTTGTTAGGATGAATAGGAAGTTTGGGAGGGGGGAATGGGACATTAAGGAGGGGTGAGTGGGAGATGTACAACAAGTCGTTCCCCATTCGCCCCTCCCTCCATGTTAGGGTGGAGTGAAAAAACTGATTTTCGTCGGTCGAAGTTCATACCGGTGGCAAAAGTTGTATTTTGTGCAACATATTAGCTGTGTAACATTTTATCGATTTCAATTAATATCTTCATTCCGCACAACGGCCTTGAAGTTTCGGCATTTTCGCGCAAATAATCGTGTATGGCGGGTTGCATTCTTCCATTCCACAACACGTCCGGGAGATAATGGTGGCTATTGAAGGCTATAGTATGGTTTAACTTCACTTTTATTCGTATATGCTATTTGAGATTGAATTTGTAGCAACTAAAAGCCTATAAAAATTATTGAAATAGCGTAAGTTTTAGCTTGAAAGACGATGCAATCTGGCATATTGGTCTTTTGCGAATATGTGCAGCTCTTTGCTAGTTCCCTGCTGAAACTACCCAGAAATCACCACGAGGAGGAGGCTGCACTACGAGCTCCACCCGTGCCCACCCAACCATTTGAACACAGTAATATTTACATTGGAATTGTTTTGCCTGTACTGGCACTTCGTGTCAAATTTCGGTTGTAGTTTACTGTCCATGATTCTTGATCTCAAAATTCCATCTCTCGCCTCAGGGCCCCAAACTTGTAGGGATACTTCTGTCACCAATTTAATATGCCTCTATACTGCCAAGGAGTATGGAAAGGTATGCTGAACAGGTCTTGAAATGTTGGCGGCATAATGCTTCCACCTGCCAATCCCCAGAGATCTTCCTTAGATAATTGGAATGTATTAGGTGGTTCCATTATTACTTCTTTATTCCAATTTTTAAGATCAACGTAGTCCTCAGCGAGGACGTTCAGGGTCGGTATTTTTAACCCCCGATATCTTGTTAACAGAGGAGATTTTCTGATGTTTTGTATTCGTCGCACAGCTAACTCCCTGATATTGCCAGACTGCCCAGACTGCATTGTCTTTCAAGCTAAAACTTACGCTATTTCAATAATTTTTATAGGCTTTTAGTTGCTACAAATTCAATCTCAAATAGTACCTGCTTGTACTGATGTTAGTCGATGAAAGGAGCATATCAGGGAGTTAGCTATGCGGCGAATACAAAACATCAGAAAATCTCCTCTGTTAACAAGATATCGGGGGTTAAAAATACCGACCCTGAACGTCCTCGCTGAGGACTACGTTGATCTTAAAAATTGGAATAAAGAAGTAATAATGGAACCACCTAATACATTCCAATTATCTAAGGAAGATCTCTGGGGATTGGCAGGTGGAAGCATTATGCCGCCAACACTTCAAGACCTGTTCAGCATACCTTTCCATACTCAGGCAGTATAGAGGCATATTAAATTGGTGACACAAGTATCCCTACAAGTTTGGGGCCCTGAGGCGAGAGATGGAATTTTGAGATCAAGAATCATGGACAGTAAACTACAACCGAAATTTGACACGAATAAATATCAATATATAAACATAATGACGTGACATGAAAAGTAGGTATATATAGATAAATAGTAATAAATAATACTAGCGAACTAGTGCTTAAATTTTGCATTTTCAACCATTCCCACCTCCCCAAAATAATTTATTCTTTATCAAATGAGATCATTTATAAATTGCACGATTAAAAGTAACATTCATGTCTCCTGTTGGAAATAAATCTTTCTTCTTCTTTGTTTATTCACAAAGTCTCCGTGGGGGTGTTCTGTCTCATTATGTATTAGTCGAAAAGGTTTTTCTTTTAACTTTAAATTACAAACAAACAATGTGTTTTAACGTATACTGAGCATGTTATGTCAAAAGTTGGAAGAAAATCCTATCTACTGATACCTTGTTCGTCGCTATCGCCTTCGTAACAGTAGAGAAAAAGAGATTGCCAGTCACTTTTAATTTGTTTTCCCAGTTATTCTTTCCGATTTACTGCGATTTACTCACCTCGGAGGACTTTTAGAAATTTCCTTACAAGTTACAAGGACTTGTTATTTACAAGTCTGTTTGAGAAACAGAATGTGTCGTAACTATGAAAACACTTGTGCGTAAACACTTGTAACTTGTGAAATGGACATGTAACTTGTAGACTTGTAGCTTTGAGAAACAGGTCCCTTAAACCAAAACTGTTAGTGCTGTAAAATGGGAAAATAAAATAATAATATTATATATACAGGCGGTCCTCGACTTTCGTACACTCGACTTTCGTACAATTCGCACTTTCGCACGCTCCTAATTGATACCTTATATTTGAGTATCGGACACTAAATTCAAACTTTCGGACATTTGTCGACCAGTATTTTTGAATTTCCCGCGAATTTTTGAATTTCCCGCGATGGTGCATGGTGCATCACGGCATTCAATTGTTACATCTGGCATTCTCGCTCGCTAGTATACGCGACCGTGGGCAGTGCTGACTTAGAGCAAGGTATAACTTGTTTATTTACTGAATTCAATTAATATAGTATGATAAGAATGAGTGGAAAACAAAAATATGATGTGCCTGAAAAGAGAGTTGGGAATTATTAGACGTGCTGAACTGGGAGGATCTTTTGCTGCGATCGGACGATCATTGAACTTAAGCTGTTCAATTGTACGTGTTCAATAGTAAAGGGGAAAGATAAAATTGTAGACCATGTATGAAATTCTGGGAAGTGCATGCGAAATTCACGAAGTTTTTATGGCCTGTACCTACGAAACGTCATTCTATTTTCGTTTGTCTTTTGTCCGGTTTAGGGAATAACGAAATTTTGTTCCTTCTTTAATAGTAATAATCTAAATTACATCGAGTTTAAGGGTCCAAAAATTAAATGTCGTGATGCTTCTTGTTTTGTGTCTTTATAGGTACAGTGGACGTTATCTGTGAAATGTTAATAATAATAATATTTTATTTCACCGATTAGCAAGAGTACAATTGCATGGCTACGTCATAGATAGTAAACAATGTATATAAGAAAAAATACCATGATGAAGTGTCATCACAATTACATCGAAATTACATCAGCAGAGAAACAGCTAATAACAACAATAATAATAAAATACATAAAAGGATTAAATGGGAAAATACAATAGTATGGACAATGCTAAATTAGGAAATGACACAAGTAGCATCATGGACGTTATCAGATTCACAAAGTATCTTCCATATATTCAGCAATGCTGTAATAACACTTTTTTGATAGAAGATGTTTCACCTTACTCTTAAATACATAAATTGAGGTGCTATCTCTTATTTCTTTAGGTATTTTGTTGAATATCGCCGCGGCAGAGTGTCTCGGACCCTTTAAACAGAGAGAGCTAGAGTATTGTTCGGAATGTATGTCGTTACTTGAACGGGTGTGGTGATGGTGGAAGGTGGCATTTGAAGGAAATTTGTCAAGGTTTGCTTTAACAAAGCTGGCACATGTCAGGATATAGAGAGACGGGAGTGTAAGAATCTTTGATGCAGCAAAAAGGGGTTTGCCAGGGGTGCGGATAGGAACTTGATGCATTGTCTTAATTGCTTTTTTCTGGTCGGAGAAGGCCCTTTTGGCAGCAGTTGAATTTCCCCAAAACATAATGCCATAGGAAAAATGTGAATGTATTTTGGCATAATAAACCATTTTTAGGGTTTCAAAAGACACAATTGGAGACAATTTCCTGATCATGTAAGTACCCACGGAAACTTTATTGATTAAGACCTGAATATGAGGGGACCAATCCAAGCCATCTGAGATTACGAGCCCCAGGAACTTTGTTGTCGTCAAATTAGTGGAGTGATTTATATTGTTAATGTGAGGGAGAAGATCTCTCTTGTTAGAGTTTTTAAGTAGGAATTGTAGGAAGAAAGTTTTCTCTTCATTAACAATGAGGTTGTAGTTTTTACACCACTGATTCATTTCCTTAATGGTCAAATTTGTGAGGTCAATCAAATTTTGAGCACTCTTGGCTGTGACAATGGTGGAGGTGTCATCAGCATAAAGAATAGTTCTACAATGGGACAAGTGATTTGGGAGATCATTAATAAAAAGTAAAAAAAGCAGTGGACCAAGGAGAGATCCTTGAGGTACACCTCTGGTTAATTTCATGGGACCAGATTTTATAGTTGAAGATCTATATGGATAACACACAACTTGTTGTCTGTCACTTAAGTAGGACATGATCCATTTTAGAGCAGGACCGGTGATTCCGAGAGTAATTAGCTTGTTTTTTAGGATAATATGATCAATTAGGTCAAAGGCCTTAGTTAAATCAAAGAAAATTCCTACAGTAAGGAGTTTTTCATTTAGACCAAGTAAGATGTTATCAACTAGCTCAAAGGATGCAGAAGTAGTGGACTTGCCAGGTGTAAAACCATGCTGATTGTCATAGAGTAAGTTGCGAGATAGTAGATAGCCCAGCAATCGTTTATAAAATAATTTTTCAAATAACTTGGAGAAAACTGATAAAATGGATGTTGGCCTATAGTTATCAGCTTCACTACGGGAGCCTTTTTTATAAACAGGGAGCACACGAGAATACTTTAGGGCTGATGGGAACTGGCCAGAAGAGAAAGATGAGTTGACTATATCGGCCAAGGGTGTAGCAATAAAATTAGAAGCGGTTTTTAATACAGGCATTGGGATTTCATCAAGCCCAGCAGAGAATTTATTGTCGAAAGAATTTATTATCTTTATAATCTCGGAGGAATCTGTTGGAAAGAGAAACATTGCATGGAGTGAATGACTTTGGCTAGTGCTGGGTAAGGGTGTATTAGCCGTAAGCTGAGAAGCAGTATTGCAAAAATAAGAATTGAACATGTCAGCGATATTCTTAGGCTCTGTAACATTGAAACCATTGAACTTCATAGAGGTTGGGTGAACTTCCTGAGAGGAGGCTCTTGTCAGATTACCAATGACGTCCCACGTTGATTTTATTACATTAGTTGAGTTCTTTATGTAATTATCAATGAGAGATTTTCTGGTAGCAAAGAGTAGGGCCTTGAATTGCTTTTTTGATTTTAGATAAGTTTGGTGTAAGGCTGGATCATTCAATTTCCTTTGAGAATGCAGTGTACGGACATGATTGGACATAGCTATGAGCTCTGGAGAGTAAATTTTTAGTGTACAAGCTGTTTTCCTTTGCTTTATCTTTCTGGGTGGAAATGCATAATTGAAGTGCATTATAAAAACATTATAGAAAGCATTGAATTTACTATCACCATCAGGAGCAGCATAAACATCATCCCAGGATTCCTGTGCCAGGTAGGTTGAGAATTCAATCCGTGAGTCAACGTGAAAATGTCTTTTAGTTAAATATATTGGGGAGGGTTTACATGTGGCTTTACCAAAATCAATATATACATTAAGGCCTAAGTGATCTGAGAGGCCAGTATTATAAGTCTCACAAACCAGGTTGGATGTTGGGATGTCAGTAATGAAATAATCCAGAAGGGACTGACATTGTGGGGTAATTCTTGTTGGATCAGTGTTGGCAACATGAAGACCAAAGGAGTTGAGCAGATTTAGGAAATCATATTTCATACTGGAGTCTTTTAAGAAATTGATGTTAAAATCCCCGAATATTATTAGGCCATCAACATTTCTGGTTAGAACAAACACAAGAATATCATTCATAACATGTAGAAAATCATCAAAATTTCCACAGGGCACCCTATATATAGATAAAACAGCAAAAGTTTGGTGATTCACTTTCAATAGACCAGCTAGGCATTCACACAATTTCTCTATGGAGTGATCAATATTTAAATCAATGATATTTACCTTAGGACGACAGTACAGAGCAACACCACCACATCTGAATTGTTGTCGACAATAAGACGAAACTAGATGGAAACCTTCAAGGGCACAAATGGATATTTCACTTTTACATAGCCAATGCTCGGCGAGAACTAGAACATCAGTACCTATTTCATTCAGTAGTAGCTCGAGCTCAAGGTTTTTATTTCTTAGACTCTGTATATTAACAAAAAGGAAATTTATACCAGCACTTTTCACTTTGGATCCTACGTCAAGACAACAGTCATTGAGGGAATTATGGTTTCCTAGTCAAGAGCAGTTTGTATCAGTTCTATGGTTTACGTTACCAGAGTTGGATAGCAAAACTCTCTCATTTCTTGGGGGCAATGGCAAGTTGTTATTTACGATTGGTTTTTCGGATGTACTAGTTAGTCCAGTACCAGCAATGGGTGGATTAGTTGTTTCACTTGCATTAATTGATGTATTTCATTTGAACTTAAATTTACTAATTTTCACACCATCCGGCCAAGTAGATTTTTGATACATAACATTGATCAGAGAATAATCAGTTCCAAGTTTAAAAGAACAACCTATTTCATTAGTGGATATCTCATCACAAGAAAATTCATTCTCAATGAACTTGGACTCTAAATACTTCACAATCTGTGAACTCGTCGTTCCCACCTTAATGCGGCTGAGATAGAACCATGCTCTTCGTGGCACACCAAAGGAATTTTCCTTATCCTCCACGTTATTCCCGCACACAAAAAAAGTTTTTTTCTTGGATTTACTTCTTTCTTGGATTTTACCTGGATTTCGGCAATGTACAGTAGTGTAGTCACTATTATCGTCGTCGGCGGAAGCAGGTTTCACTTCATTGGCAGCGTTTACCGGAACTTCAGGATCGGGTGATGAAGAGTGGGACACTCCTGAATTTCTGGATTCAGGCTTGAGGGTTTTTACATCTTCAATTTTCGTAGCTGAAGAGTTCGGGGAAATACCTGTTATGGATTTTGGGTGTTTAATACCCTGTTTGGGTGTTGAGCACCGGGCAACAAGACTGCCGACTGATTGTATTGGCTTATCGGACAAGGCACAATCACTCGCCAGGACTTCTTTATCAGCCTTCACTATATCAGAAAATTTCACATTCTTCTTGATTAAGGATTTTTCCAGGTTGTATTGTATAGTATTGTTAATTTCTGATTGGGAAAAATTAGAAATGCGTATGTTTACACAGTACACAACGGAATTCTTTTAGAACCGTTTATCAAGACTACGTAGTTTTTAAAGTAATTACGCATTGTTTTAAATATAATTAATGTATTTTTAAACTTTTGTATTAAAAATAAAATTCCATTACAATTGATTTGAGGCTTTACTAGGTTTATTTAGCACTCCGGGAACGTAACCCCTAATTAGTATGGGACTCTATTGTTCGACTTTCGTACATTCGACTTTCGTACACTTTTTCAGGAACGCATTGTGTACGAAAGTCAAGGACTGCCTGTATACACACCATTAAAATGCCATGTATTGATTCGTTGCAGTTGAATTTCACAGTAGTATGGCAATAAATTGAAATTTCCTTTGAACATGGGCAAGAATCTGCCAGATTTTCTTTAAGGTCTGTTGTTTCATTTCGTAAAATCGAAATGATACCTCCACCAGGGAACACAATAGCCTTACGTAAAATCGTTACATCGAATTTATGTAAAATCAAATAATGATACCATAAGAGGAATACTATAGGAGCCGACTGTGACCGCTCATTCACTTTTGTAAAATCAAATTTTATGTGAAATCGGTTTATGTAAAATCAAGATTCTACTGTACTTTGAAAGAGAAATTATAAATACCCAGCTTACCTCTTGCATTGGTCATTATACTCCTTCCAGGCTTACATGCTTCTCCAGCTGTTTGACCAAGTTTCACTTCCTCATTCCCTAATCCTCTTCGGATTTGAAGGATTTCCACTTCATAAACAAGGCATGCCTCAGATGAGAGCTTTATTTTTAATCCCTGGAAAACCATACAAGTAGAATCAAATTTAAGAAAGAGGCATGGTGAAAAAATGAGTCATAAAATGTACACTATTTAATCTGGCATAAATATAAAATAAATAACCATGGGCTAAATAACCATGTACAGTAAATTCATGATTTAACAGCAGCTACATTATTATTCTAAAAGGCATACAAGCCAACTCAACCAACAATAGAAACTGTAAGACAAAGAGTGTCAATGGCATTATAAGTGGTAGGACAATATTGCCCACATGCCTCACTTTAATTTTGCTATCTTTATATCTAAGAATTACTCAATATTTCCCCAGTTGATTGCCTACATTTTCTTTTCATATGTTAGCATTAGGTCTGTCCAGGCCTGTCTAAGTTCTGAGTCAAGACGTGAAGAACCATGCCCACCATGGCAGGAAAACAGCATAATGAAATGCCATATTATTGCATGTTTTCTCCAAAAATTAAGTTAAAAAATCAGTGACACATCAGACATGAGGAGATGCGTGAAAATTCACCCGTGTCTATGACTGTAGCTTGAATCTCACAAAAGTGCCTAGCACCATGCGATACACTCTTTCATGTGGAGAATGAGGCAGACATTTTCCCTCTAGTAATTCATATCTATGTCCTATTCCAACCTCCACTTCTTCATCTGCAATCACAAAGTACAGGAAAAATTTATCCATGAACTTTTTTTATAAAAATGACAGGGCACCTCTTACACGTACATACATAAGTATGGTTAAAATTTAACTCTTACATTAGACAAAATGAAATATTTACAAAAAGTTACCTTCATCTTGGACACAACTTCAGGTGGAAGCACTATCATTCTACGGGTACCAGCAGCTGCCCCCCACAGGGCTCCCTCCCACCATCTGCCATCCTCCCCATCAACCATATCCATATTGGATTCCTCTTCCTTCCATGATTTCCACCATTCCTTGACCTTCAAACTAAGGGGATGGTCATCTTTCTCATTGCTGTCAACCACCTAATCAAAAGAAATAAAAACATCAATGCAAGAATGAACCCTAAGTAAAAAACTATCAATTACACATTTTGCGTTTACCATACTGCACATTTGCATGATTTTCATAATTATCAAACAGTTTTGTCACCAAAAGAATAACAGCACCAGTATGCCTTCCAGGTTTATTACTAATTGTAGATTAGACAGATAGATTGTTTGTAGGGGGGCCTTCCACAGGAGCCCGGGCACTTAAGACCTTCTTGGTCCATTGTGTCAACCCCATGCCTGTCTGCCACATGCAGGCAGGGGACAAGAGCACCACGGTGGTCATGGTCACCCATCCAACCTCTGTCCGGGCACAACATTGTTTAACTTCGGTAATGTTAAAGAAACCGGTGTGTCAATGCGGCTGGGCCCATGCCCCATTATGAATCGTGAGTTAGTGATGTTGCCCATAAAATCTAGAGGTTTGGCTCATTAATTTTTGAAAAAGTCACGTACTTACAACTCATACATTACCTTGAAAAGTATAGCATGTTTTCTACATCGCAACATCGATACAGGAAAGGAAAGTCTTCTGTGACTGTTGTTTATGAATCACTTAAAAATAATAATTAACTACTAATTAATAATTAATTAATGAATAATACTTAACTCCTTCAACCAGAGAAAGGAAACTTAAGGATTATTTTTGGCTTGTCAAAAGCTTTTGATCGAGTTAACCATGACTGGTTCTTAACAAAGCTTGAAAGAATAGAAGCTAGCGGCATTCCACTGGATTGGTTTAAACCTTATATTTCCGAATGCTTCCAAGTTGAAACAATTTCCATTAATGGATCTAAGGCAGGGTTGCTACAGACCAGAAATTATAAAATTCCTGTACTTTTCCAGGTTTTCCAGGCCAAAATTATCATTTTTCCAGATTACAACATCCATTCTATTGTGTATTTTAAAGAAAGAGCAAAGAAAAGAGAAAACACATTCATGCATGCACACCATATATTGATTAACATGTGCATTATAGTGAAAAACATGAAAAATAGGTTGGTTTTGAATATTTTATGAAACAAAAATCCAAATCTAAGAAAATGGGAAAATGGGTTATGGCTACAGGCATGAAAATATCACAATTGCGATACACGCGATAAAAATAAAAAGTGTATTTTTTACACTGTTTTTACATTTCTTCACATTTCATATCGTTAGAGAGCATTTAAAGTAATATTTATTTTAGCATATTCAAGCAATAAATGCTTTTTAAAGCGATGAATGCGATTTTAGATGAAATACGAGCAATATGTGGGAAATCGACATCATTATTCCACCTTTATTTTACAGTCATCGTCGATTGGCCGCCGAGTGGCGAGAAAATGTGCAGAATGAGGGTTTCTTGGAATTACTGGACAATTACTGGAAAACAACAACCAGTGCACATGCACTGAAGTGCTTGGGTTTGCCGACTCTCCACACAGACTCATTCTCATCCCACACCCCGTGCAACAACACTGCGGGCCACCACAGCAAAGGCTAGAAAACTGGACGTGGCCAATCCCAAAAGCCAAGTGATTTTCATTTAGATGCCAGTAGGGATGTGCGAGTACTCGAAAATTCGAATTGAGTAGTTGGTACTCGACTCAAGTACTTAGAGTATTTTTACGAAAGTTGAGTCTAGTCGACGGAGCCGCCGACGCAGTGAGTTTCAGAAATCTGCCGACAGGAAGCGCTATCATAATTAACTTGCCTAATATCGATCATTTCGCGGAAATGTTCCTCGGCTATGAGAAGTGATATACGAAAATGAGCTTTAATATAAGTTCTAACTGTATCTTTCAATACGGATACTTCTCAAGTACGTAAGTTTAATACAAGTACTGTAGCAGTGTAGAGCAAAGAGGATGTCCAGTGCTTTTTTCCTCAGGCCTTCGCGCCGAGTGCTAGGGGGATAGACGTGAGCGGCATAAGTGCCACTCGCCGCCAATCCCAGACATTAAATCTTTCTTGTGCCGCTCTGCCGTTCAACTCACTCTGTGGCAAAATGTCGGCAGAGAATGTTTTGTCAAATGACAGTATGTACTGCCATTTCTGATTCTGAACTAATCTTAGATCAAATCACCGCTTGTTTAGTGGCCACTACCGCCCTACCGCAATATTGTTCTGCCGCCCGCTGCCTACCGCTCATATCGTGATGAGGCTTAAGGCAGGCAGATAAAAAATTCGTGTAAGAGGCACACCCTCATTTTCGGCTGTGATTTCTGGGAAAAAAGGTGCGCCTCTTACACGAGTTTATACGGTACACCTTGCTCTAAGTTAACACTGCCCACAATCGTGTATACTAGCGAGGGAGAACGCCAGATGAAACAGCTGAATGCCGGGATGCGCCATGCACCATTGTGGGAAATTCAAAAATATTGTTCAACAAATGTCCGAAAGTCCAAATTTGGTGTTCGAAAGTCAAGTAAAAGGTATCAATTTGGATCGTACGAAAGTGCAAATTGTAGGAAAGTCGAGTGTACGAAAGTAGAGGACCGCCTGTACATAGATTTTCTTGTCAACATGTTGGGGTTGGCTGTTGTATTCAATAGCTTTGCAAACAATTAGTAATAAGAATTGCAAAACTACATGAAAATGAGGAAAATTTGATCGTAGGGACTGGAGTATGATTGCATTAAAACAAAAAAGTACATAAAATCAAGAGAAAAAAATTGAAAAACCCTATGAATCCTGGCCGGATCTTAATATGGCTAAGCAAAATCGAGAGTTACGTAAAATCAAGGTGTGTGATTGATGATTCATTGATTGGGTGGGCGATGGGCCTTCTGTAGCCTTCCTGGCACTCGTGCCATCCCACATTTAACCTGCCCGCCACTTGCAGACAGCAGACAAGAGCACCGAGGTAGAAGTATGGAGGAGGGTCACCCCTCCAACCTCCGTCCGGGCCCAACATTGCCGGTCAGTGATCTGACGGGAACCAGTGTTTCAATGTGGCTAAGCCCTTGCCCAAAAAAATCGAGGTCCTACTGTACATGAAAGATTGGTTGGTTGCCATTGCCAGGTTGGTTTGGCCACGTTGAGAAAATAGAAAGAGTCAAATAGTTAAACAGATTACTGACAGTGGAGTGAATGAAAGTCATGGGTCAATATGGTATAAGAGATTCTTCAGAGGAATGTTAGGACCCTTCAGAACAAGAAAGAATAAATGAAGTACTGCTATAAAGTAACAGAAGCATGCAACGTTAGAGCAGAGGGGAAGAAATTATTGTACGAGGGCATGAGCCATAGGTTCCAACAGCCAATTCCAAGAATTAAGCTTTTTGCATTTTTTAGTTTGCTCACCCCAAAAGGTATGGTGTGATGGGTATGCATGTAAAACCATAGGCAGAAAAGAGAATGACATCGAGAGCTAAAGCAAACAAATCTTCCGATTTCTGGCTGATGATAATTATGAACTAAATACATATTTTTTTAAAGAATACATATACTCTTAAAATGTGGTAGGCTATTTTGGGGCAATGTAAATGCATAAAGTATCAAAGCAAAATCATTAACATACCTCACCATGAAGAACTGCATCATCCAACACTCTCGCAATGTAGCGTACATCTACCAGGTCCCCAACAGTGTCTACCCTACGTAAACCACCACCTTTGTTCTTAAGATCTTGAGTCATTGAGGAGTTCCTCTTTGGAATGGTCTCCAAACCATCATCATCCTTGTCCTTTCCAGTTCGCTTCGTAGTTTGTCCTCGGACGCAGACATTAGCACGTGCAAGGCCCACCTGATGAAAAGTATATCAACAATCAATTCAGTACGTTTGCATTGGATGATACACAAAAGCCTGTTCATTACCTACAATTAAGGTTCATTTATGCCAACACTGCTTTGATTTTCGGCCACGTAAATACAGCTTGACAAACTATTAATATAACATTACACTCCCTAAGGTGTCAATTGAAATGAAAACTGGACAAAGCAAACATTTTGGCCAAGTTCTGATGTTGGAATGGGAAATATGTGGAGAGGTCCAAGTGGTTTCATCAGCACACCAGAGAAGGTATTGTCATTCCCCAGAAGAATATCTACTAAGGTTAGTATTTAAATCTAGGCTCACAGAATAGATGGTACTCCTGCCACTACATGACCCTGAACCTCTTCAGGAATCTGAGGTACTGATTAGTTTCTGATCAATTAATTACTTCCACAGCTACATTCCCATTGGCACTAATTTATTAACTGATGATATAGGGATGGGAAGAGAATAGGACAGAAATGCCAAAATTGGTCCTTCAGAACCCACACCTCGCCAATAATTCAGTAAACAAATCAAATAACTGCCTGTTCCACATAATGCAACAAATGCTGTCAATTAATTTTCTTGAAAATATTTTTTCTCCAAAAATTAATATTATTAAAAATAAATACGTAAATGTGCACTGATCAAATAATATATATGGCTGCACTTCCCTTTATACTCTCAGCCATTACCAAATTATCAATGTTATGAACTGTTAAGTTTTGAGTAAAATTTATTGCAACGAAAGAAGGAAAATGAGGATAGGGTTTTTTTTTGCAAAACAGAGACAATTACCTCTGCAGTACCACCTTCATCCAAAGGTTCTTGACCACCATTCTTCCCATGCTTCCCAAGAGCAAAGCGCTCTTTGAAAGAACCGAGCCAACCATTACTCCCTTCAAAATTTAGTTCACCAAATTTTTTGGCAAATTCTCTGGCTTTCTCTTGTATCTCAGGACCAATGGGTTTATTTCCCTCATTTGTTTTCCTCCAGTACCACCTTATGACAGCCTCGTCAATATTTTGATACTTACCTAATCTGATTCGTTTGCGCCCTTGATTAACCATGGATTCTGCACACCTCAATCTATTTCTATCCTTAATAATTGTTGCAAGAGTGGAAGAAGCAATGCCATACTTCCTAGCTAATTGAGTAAGCCTGCCACCTTTATCCACTTCATTTAATATACGGATCTTTTGCTTGATAGTGAAAGTATTCCTTTTTCTATTGCGTGTCTGAGCTGAAGGAGGGCTACCCATAAGAGATTTGGAACGCATTTTCAACTTTTCTTTGGGAATAACCATTCCATTTGGCGACTCTTCTATATTCACGACATCAGATATCAATTCCTTGAATGATATTACTGAGGAAGCACTTGTAACAGGCGCTGATGCTGTTTCTTTCGTTTTTCCTTTTGGTATAACCACCCCAGATGGGGTTTCCTCAAGTTCAATAACATCAGCCAGTAAATCTTTCAAAGATATGGCGGATGATTTCACAGGAACCTGCGAAACCAAGGTTTTTTCTTTTCCATCACCACTTATGCTTGGACGGGAATCGCTCACTTTAGCAACAGCAGCATCTTCTAACGAACACTGAAATGCCGAAGGGCTCAAACTTGATTTTAATTTTTTACCCGGATTATCTTCAGATGCGGAAATGCCATCGCTGGTAAGTTCACATCCCTTTCTTTTTGATTTCATTTCAGAGGAAGAATCTTCTCTTGACGTGCCCTTATATTTCTCAAATACATCCCAAAAAGAAAACTTGCTTTTGGGCTTATCAACCGATGTCATTTTTACATTATCGCTATCTTCGTCTTCCCGCTGCCTATTCATTTCTGTAATTCACATGAATGTCATTCATCTATGTCTTGGTTTACTAAAATAATCAAGTTACTCGCTATAAGGGATAACGCACACCACACAACACTGACTGCATGTATACACGGTAAAAAGGATATTTTCCTTCGTTGTCAAAGTTACAAATGAAGCTATAGGCGCAGGAATAGTCCTTCTCAATTTCTCACAGCAAATAGATGTATATGATAAAAATTTATCGACAACAGCTTCAAAAACGATCCTATGCTCTTCGGCTTTACAATAAACTACTTCGTAATAACGATCCAGCCGATAACTGTAACTTAAGTTATTGATGATGATGGATGCAAAGAATCAATATAAAGTGTTAAATTTAGGACTTAATAAACTCATATTATCCACCAAGAAGTAATCCGGGTAAATTAACTCGACAAAATAGTTACCGCGATCTTCCCACCATCTTTCCACAATAATAAACAAACATGGCGGCCGACGCAATATGTACAGTGCCACGGCGGTATTTTTAAATGACGAGAGAATCACGCAATGAAACATAATACACAAACTACAAATTAACTTATTTCCCCAACGTAAACCAATAATGCGCGGTTTAAATTGAGAGACATCAGCCCTTGAATTTCAATTATGTACGCCATAATCGACAGCAATTAATCTCTTTTTTCTTATTTATCATTATTTCTCAATTGATTTCTAGCTACTCCCAAGAAAATCACCTGTTGAAATTGCTTAAATTACTTTAAAATTTCAAAGTTTACTTAAAAATGCTTCAGTAACTTAAACCGTCCTTAACGTTTCATCAGAAACTCTTTAGAGACCACCAAAGTTACTTTAAGGTTTAATTAGTACTTAAGATCGCTCAACAGTTTCTCCCTAAGTTATTGACAACTTTAAAGAAACTTTCTGGGCCTGAAAGTACTTTAGCTCACTGAACAGTTTTTGTCTTCCGTTATTGACACCTCTAAAATAACTTATGAGGAACTCAAAGTGGTTTAGTTTTGTCAACAGGTTTCACTCTGAAGTTAGTGACAACCCAATTAAGTAACCCTGCACTTTAAGAAAAAATACGGCGCCACAAAGATAGTCCAAATTTTCGGTGAAAAACATTTGTCACCTGGGTTGACGATAGAAATGTGTTTGAAGAGGTGTTGGTATTTTCTATCTAGATGAGGAAGGGTCGAATTTTGGTGTGCATATAACCGGAAATACGACTCAGCAGCTCACCTGATCAAATCACATTGAACATAATTTAAAAGACACCCTAATACATCCCTTTACTGTTTAAAGCTGTTGACAATTTTAATGACACAATAAAATTTTCCTTTGAACTCAGTGGGAAACAACCTTTTATTTGAGACCATTCCGTTGCAGAGAGCATATATATATATATATATATATATATTACCACCACCACCACAACAGGATGTCCATTGGATGTCCATTTGGGATCCATACATCCTGGATCCCACAGGGACATCCATAGGATGTCCAATGGATGGCAATTAATACTGACATCCTTATTAATTCCATTGACTGACATCCACTGGACGTCCAAAAGGTAGCCATTTGATGACATCCATATGAAGTCCATCCCAGGATGTCCATTGGATGTCCCTTTGGGATCCATACATCCTGGATCCCTATAATAATGACATCCTTACTAAATCCATTGACTGACATCCACTGGACATCCAGAAGTTAGCCATTTGATGACATCCATATGAAGTCCATGGAATGGTACCCAATGGACATCCAGATGATGACCATTTGAAGACATCCTCTATAAAGTCCACTGAATATCATCCATTAAGAACTTCACCTTAATGGGAAATATGTTGAAAGAATTACTAGTGCAAAGTTCTTAGGATTATTAATTGATGAGTCCTTGACTTGGGAGAACCATATTAATCAATTATGCCTTAAACTTGCAAAATGTGGTTATGTTTTGAGAAATCTTGCCAACATTGTTAACTTAGAAGTGCGAAAAATGGCATATTTTGGTATCTTCCAGTCACGTCTAACTTATGGCATTATTTTCTGGGGATCCTCTCCTGGTTTTAAAAAGGTTTTTGTAATGCAAAAGAGAGGTATTAGATACATAGTTAAAATACCGGCACGAAAATCCTGTAAACCTCACTTTAAAGAGTTAAAAATCCTAACGCTGCCAAGCTTATACATTTATCACCTATGTATTTACATTTTAGATAATAAGAGTGAATTCACTACAAATGACCTAATACATGGGCATAACACTCGGCAGAGAGTGGATATGCACATGCTTCATCACACTACATCAATGTACAACAGGAGTCCCTTCCACGTAGCCATTAAAGTTTTTAATCATTTACCTTCTGTCATAAAAAATGCCACCTCTAAAGCATCCTTTAAAAGAAAACTTGAAGACTTTCTGATAAATAAGGTCTACTATAATGTACAAGACTTTCTGGAAGAGTCTTTTGGACCATAATCTCTTTCTTTGTATGTATTTTTGTATTCCTGTGTTGTATTATTCTTGTGATTGGGCCATTTTTTTTTCTTTTTCCCATGACTTGTCCCACATTTTACTCTTGTAAAATATCAGGATCAATAAATATATTATTATTATTGAACATCCAGAAAATGACATCCCTATGACGTCCATTGACTGACATTCACTGGACATCCAGAAGGTAGCCATTTGATGACATCCATATGAAGTCAATGGAATGGTACCCAATGGACATCCAGATGATGACCATTTGATGACATCCTCTATAAGTCCACTGAATGTCATCCATTGGATATCCAGAAAATGACATCCCTATGACGTCCATGGACTGGCATCCACTGGACATTCAGAAAATAACTTAATAACTTTTTCGATTAAAGTAATTTTTAGTGGAATGGCATTTGAGTCATTCCACAGCTAGCACAAGGGATATGTTCTCCAAAATTCATTCCTATTTAGCCTACGGAATTGTCTTCTGGGGAAATGCTAGTGCAGCTACCAAGGCATTTTCTATGCAAAAGAGGGCTGTTAAATCAATGTTACGGGTTTCAATAAGGACACCAGGAAGACCACTATTCAGGAAACTCATGATACTCACTCTGCCATGTATTTATATCCTGAACTGTTCCATGTTTGTCAGAAGCAATCAACACCTTTTTATGCCCAATTCTGCTATACATGGGCATGTGACACGTGGTAGAGAAAACGTTCATTTGGCTAATCAGCCACTAAACATAAGCAGGAAAGGTCCTCATCATTCAGCCTCAATGATTTACAATAAGATTCCTACTTCAATTAAATGTTTAGCAAGCCAAAACGTCTTTAAATATAAATTAAAAGAACTGCTTATTTATAAATGCTACTACAGTGTAGATGAATTTTTGAGTGATCAATTTTTGTAGAGTGTACATTACTGCTCGTTTCTTCTTTTGTATGTATTTTTATATGTAATTTTTTTTGTACGTAATTTTTTGTATGACTAAGTCCTATGTTGTACTTGTATAACCGACAGGACATTAAAGATTATTATTATTAAAAGAAAAGTAAGACATTCCGTGGATAGGATATATCTTATCACTTTTTTCTTCATTTTTTCGTGGTATTCTGCACCATCTATGCTTTCAACATAACGCTTTACGGAAATAATTAAATTATCTCCAAAAAGCAGTATGCGGAGACTGAACAATAAAAGCAATCATTTTAATGGTTCCTGGCTTAATTGAAACCAATACCGTTAACTAATTCGTGTGTGTCTTCCTTCAATCAACCAATCATGTGTCTTTCCTTCAGATCAAAACTGAATAATAATAATAACCCCCCCATGGGTTACTACCTTGGCGTGGTGGGGGGGCAGAGTAGCTTCGATGACCCTGAGAGCGATGCCGGCGGGAGCATAAGCTCCTGGTAGGGCCACCCAAGCCGGTAAGGTCAAAGGAGAGAAGTGAAACCAAGAGTAGCCCACCAAAATCCAGCTACGTCTGACCCAGAGTGGGCGGTACCTGGTCAGTGTCTGCTGTCCATGTGAGGACCGACTGCAAAACAAACCTGGCTGTAGGTATAAAAAGCTTCACCCATTCCTATCGGATACGGAGAATTTGAATTTGCCTCGGAAAGGGTCGCTGCCTGGGGTACGCCAGGGCGTGTCTGGAGCCGACGCTGGACACGACAGCTTACGAACCGTCGGTGGCACGAGGCTGATGAGGTGGGCACGTGTCATTAAAGAATCGACAGCCCAAAACCAAGAACTAGGGGAAGAACTGGATCAGGTGTTGACATCTAATGCCACTCCACTATCATGCTTGTCCTCACAAGATTTCGAGAGGACTGCTAATAGAGGGGGTTCCACCAAACGAATTAAATGGACTCGAGAAATGAATGAAGACATAATGAGAGCATTCTACCGAGTCAACAGGTGTGACGATCAACCACTCCCCGGATATAGGCAACTACCCCACAGAGAATTTCAGCGGATGTATCCAGAATTAACAGTCACTGAACAAAACATAGTAGACAGACGCAATGTTATTCAGAAAAAAGGATATCTATCACCAATTGAATTAGAGGCAATACGACGAGAAATAGGGTTCGAGCTAAACCAGCATGAACTGATAGGGGACATTGATGAAGAGCACCCCTTGAATAACCATCAGAGTATCACGGCGAATGCATCAACAAACAATTATATGCCAATAGATACTGATTTCAACTTAAAAAACTCACAAGAGTTTGAAAAATTCTCTAGCCTCTTAGAATTTTATCGTAACTCTTATCCAACTACTCGCCCAAATATACCAGTACTAAAAAGTATAATCAAAGCCCTCCCATCTATAACCAAAGTTAATAGCATACTGGAGCAACATTTAGCCAACGTCCAAGATTTAGATGAAGTGCATTTATCTATTTACTGCGCTGCAGTTACAGTTATTGAGTTAAATGGTCAGAGAATCTATGCACCAAAACAGACGAAAAAAAATAACACTGCAATGGGTCCTCATAAACCCGCTTGGAGAACACGACTGGAAAACAGCATCGACTACTTCAGGTCAAAGGTGGATGCAATCAATGAATACCTGAAAGGTAATCAATCAAAAAAGTTAAAAAACAAGGTGCGTAGCCTATGCCTATATTTTATAACACTTGATGACCAAAATAACTCTCAAAAACTTACTGAATTAATGGACACATTTAGGCAGAAGGCTAAACTAAAAGGGGCAAGACTAAGAAGGTATAATGAGCTAACTAAGAGGAAAACGCAGAACTCTATGTTTTGGAACCAAAGGAAGAGATTCTTTCGCCAACTGGAACAATCACCAGAGAGCCAAATGAATCCAACAGGAAGCAGTCTAGACTTAAATGCATTCCAAAACTACTGGCAATCTTTATGGTCAGTATCACAATGTTTCAACAATAGTGCAAAGTGGATAGAAGAAATACAGAAACAACAGGAGGGAGTACAGCTAATGTCTGTGGAGGGCTTCACTACTGAAGAAGTTATGGTAACCATCAAGAAGGCAAGCAACTGGAAGTCTCCGGGACCAGACAAGCTGCACAACTTCTGGATAAAATACTTTACTGCAACTCATGGACCCCTAGCTAAATGTTCTACTAAAGTTCTGCAAGATCCAAAACTACTTCCTCTTTATTTAACTGAAGGAAATACATATTTACTATATAAAAAGGGGGACCCATCTCAACCACATAACTACAGACCCATTACATGCTTGTCAGTCATTTACAAACTCTTAACTGCAATAATCACTGAAAACATCTATCAACACTGTGATACAAACAATTTGATAGAAGAAGAACAGAAAGGATGCATAAAAGGTTCCCTTGGCTGTAAGCATCAACTAACAATAGATGCTGTCATTTTGAAACAAGTTCAACGACACCGTCGGAACCTTCATGTTGGATATATTGACTATGCAAAAGCTTTCGACTCAACTCCTCATGACTGGCTGCTAAAAACTCTGGAAATATATAAAATAGACCCTAAAATACGGGAACTTTTAACTGAAATGATGAAAACCTGGAGAACAAATCTTCACCTCAAAAACCAGAAGGTTTCTTCTATTAATATCCGTAGAGGAATATTTCAGGGCGATTCACTATCACCACTATGGTTTTGTTTAGCAATAAACCCACTGTCAACGCTGCTTAAAAAATATAAAATTGGGTATAAATTAAATCGTAGAAATGATACAAGAATCAATCATTTAATGTTCATGGACGATCTGAAACTCTATGCAGAGTCCAAGGAAAAACTCCAAGAACTCACCAAAACCACTAAAATGTTCAGTGAGGACATTGGTATGAAATTTGGGCTGGATAAATGTGCTGTAATGCACTTACGTAAGGGAGAACCCCAAATATCCGAGGAACGTATAGAGGACATAGAGACACTTCCTGTGGACGGTACATACAAGTACCTAGGCTTTCATCAAAACCATCGGTTGGACCACACTTCATTAAAGAAAACGCTAACAGACGCATATAAAAGACGAGTGACGAAGATCCTGAATACAAAACTATCCGGGAGGAACCTAATAACGGCCATAAATACCTGGGCAGTGCCGGCCCTGACCTACTCCTTCGGAATTTTAAAATGGTCAGACACGGATCTAAATGAACTGGACAGACTAACTAGGCAACTACTAAACAAGTTCCGATGTTTACACAGTAAGGCCTCTGTCATTAGGCTGTATATTCCGAGAAAGGAAGGAGGCCGAGGCCTAATAAATATATTGCGACTGTGCAGATCTCAGGAAGAGTCTATTAAATTGACTTTAAAAGCATCAAATGATGTTATAATGAAACAGATCGTTGAAGCTGACATGGGGTACACACCTCTGAACCTGAGAGATGAGGATTATCAGAAGGACTTGCCAGACATTGCCCAACAGAAACAAGAATGGAGATCCAAAGCACTGCACGGAAAATTTCCAACAGTTATCCAGGAGGATCGGGTAGACAAAACTTCATCTTTAAAATGGCTCCAGGATGGCTATCTTTACCCCGAGACCGAAGGTTTTATTATGGCTATTCAAGACAGAGTTATACGCACCCATAACTATGAAAAACATATACTTAAACTAGAAATACCCGATAGATGTAGAAAATGTGGATGCATTGGTGAGTCAATTGAGCACATAATGGCAGGATGCTCGGCTCTTGCAGGGAATGTCTACCTGAATAGACATAAACAACTGGCAAAAATAATCCACCAACACCTGGGACTAACTTACAGGCTCTTAAAGAAAAATATTCCACCATATTACAAGTATCAGCCACCTGCTATAATTGAAACAAAAACCCATGTTTTGTACTGGGACAGACCAATTCTCACCGACAAAACCATAGATTACAATAGACCGGATATCCTATTAATCAATAATTTAGAAAAAAAGGCTAATATAATCGATATAGCAGTACCACTAAGTCACAACGTAAGGTCAACCGAGAGAGAGAAAATCTCAAAATACAGAAATTTAGCCGACGAAATAAAAAATATCTGGAAATTAAATGATGTCACTATTCACCCGATAGTAATCTCTGCTGAGGGAGTGATGTCCCATATGTTTAAAAAACAAACTGAGAAGCTGGGAATAAAAAAAATAATAACTAACCTCGGGCAAAAAGCTGTGCTACTCCAAACTTGCCAAATCGTGAGGAGATTCCTAAGCCAAGAAAATTCGGACACAGTAGGATAGGGTGAATTCTCTTCCTGAACTTCCGAGCCTAATCCTAATCCACCTTTAGGATAGGTGAAAATTTTCCAGTTGGTGTAATATTAGCTGAGAAAGTGTGACAAGTCGATAATAATAATAAGGGTATGAAAACCGGACCACCAGCCTCCACGTGGCGTACCTGGTAACGGCTCTTGCCGGCTAATGGTGGACGTCAGCGTGTGGGGCTAACCACCCCACACGCAGTAAATCTGGTTCCGAAAAGGAATAAAGAAAAAGCCACCCACAACCGGCCCCTCTCGGATGGGGGCCCTAGTACAGTTGGGTGTGGCAATGAAAATTCACCACCTCAGAAGGGAGCCCGGATGCAGTGGACGGAAGCCCTAAAGGGCGACCTCCTCGCTTGCCATGCTGCCAGCAAGCCCGAACGCAGGGGATATATGGCAAGGATGCACTCTTTGTGGTGTGAGATGCATCCAGAACACGACCACCTATCGCAGCAGAATCTGCGCGATTATGCCAAACACCTGCGGAAAAAGGAAAATCTCCACCAACCGCCAGTTCAGAGGAACACACCACCTGCCAGACCACCCTCCCCGACACAGGCATCCTGTCCACCACCTGAGGCTAGGACGGCACCCATGCCGCAGTCTCTGCCAAATCGGGAGGAAGCCGGTCAGGCCGTCACTGAACTACGAACGCGGTTATTGAGCACAATATTCTATGATGAAGGACAAAAAAGGCAGAGAGATATCCACCGAAAAATCTCTCTGCGGGGAAACCACCTTTCCCGGTTGAATGGCCTCATCGACGAAATCCTGACAGAGACGTCGGACCTATGGACGGTCAATTGCGTGGTCTACGCTGCTGCCAAAATCATGGCTCACTCCCAAAAGAACACCTCTTGGGAGGAAAAAGCAGAAAAAAGGCTGGAACAGTTGGAGGCCAAGATCACGCAGGCGAGACAACAGGCGTCGAGAATTCAGTGCGTGATGGAATACATCGCGTCTGGGCGAGCTTTCACTCCTAAAGTTCGGCGCATAGCGCGCAGCCTCAGATAAAACCATCACACATTGAATAAAAGCGTGCTGCTCACTATTAAGCAGCACGTGGTTGACGGAGTACGCGCGCTCACCATGGCCTGGAAAATACTCCTCAAGAGGAGCAAGGCCGTGAGGGAGAACTCTACCTTTCTCCTTCACCCGTTCCGTCTCTTTCGGCCACCTCCGCCTGTTGTTGAATCTCCGCCACCCGTCCAAGAGGTTGAACATTTCTGGAAGGAAATCTACGAAACGTCGAAGCCATTCAACAGAGACACTCCGGCTATAGGCCTCTTTAAAGAGGTTTGTGACCGCCACCTACAAGATGTGGATGGACCTCTTTCAGTCACCGAAATTGACGTGAAGAAGGCCTTCTCTGGCAAGAAGAATTTCTCGGCTCCAGGAATGGATGCCATGAATAACTTCTGGTGGAAGAAATTTACTTCCACCCACCAACACCTCGCCTGAATCTTCACGTCCTTTCTAAATGGTGAAAAACCAATTCCACCTTGGCTGACTGAGGGACGCACGGCTCTAATACCTAAGAAGGGAGACTTGTCCAATCCAAAGAACTACCGCCCTATAACCTGCCTCAACACTGTATATAAGCCGTTCACCTCGATCTTGAGCGACCTTATCCTACACCAAGTCCAGCCGGTGTGGGAGGAGGTGTACGAGCAGAGGGGCTCAAAGTGGGGAATCGCGGGATGCAAGGACAACCTGCTCATTGATAGGTGCATATGCCAGGATGCCATCCGGCATAAGCGAAACCTAGCAATGGCCTGGGTGGACTACAAGAAGGCTTTTGACACCACTTCGCATGAGCTTTTAATCGCCATGCTGAAGTTGATGAAAGTCCACCCAGAGGTAGTGTCCTGAATCCAACGCCTGTTACCACTCTGGAAAACGCGCTTCGTTCTGACCTCAGGCAAGCGGTCAGTTTCCACAGAGTTGGTAACATACCACCGTGGCGTTTTTCAAGCAAAATTTAATGGTTTTAGTTTAACCTTCCTTTAATTTCAGAATAATTTTTCCAACCCCTGCCAGCTTGGTTTTAATAGGTCCTGAAGGAAAGGTTGAATTGTTTGCCGAAAAAGGAATTTCTTTTCGGGAAAATAATTCAGGGTAAACACTGCTGTTTTTCCTGACCTTGTCATTTGTTATATGAGGCCACTTTCACTACACTCCTGCACTGTGTCTTCTTTGATCTTATCGCTAAAAAAAATTATGGATTCTTTTGTAGGATATATAAAGCAGGGCAGAATTATTTTGCTTGAAGCAATGTACACGTACATTGCTTCAAGCAAAATAATTTTGTCCTGCTTTGCCTCATCAACCCATTTTATCCAAGTCTCCCAACATTTAGTCTCAAAAAGTACCTATATTAAAAGCTGGTCATGTTACAATGATGTTAAAAGCATTGTCACTTCATTTTTTGTTATTTGAAACACATGTAAATTGTAAATTTAAGAATCAATTAATACAAACTTAAAGCTTGTTTGAAAATCAGATTTTGTTTTAGTTTTCCTTTTGTCCCCCCTCTTCTAATGGTTGCTGCATGTAACCTTGATTTAAATGCTGTAATTATTACTATGCATTCTTAATACAGACTTTTTATTGATTTCTAAACATTATGTAATGCTCATCTAGCTCTATGTGCTTCAAGGAACCATGCAAAATATATAACATCCTAGCTATGACATTAAAAGAGTTGAGGGTTTTAATGGCCATGATGAAAAAATACAGGAGAAATGTTGCAGAAAACTGCTTTATATCAGTGTGCATTACAGTTCGACCGATTAAGGGTTAAGTTACTGATTACTATGAGATTAACCATCAGAGGAAGTTCTATCAGTCACTGACCAATCCCTGTCGGAATTTATGAAAATAAAAGCTCTGTGAACTCTCTTCCCCCCTCAAGGCAATTGTGGACTAGTGGTGTAAGGTGATGGATTGTGGAGAGAAAGGTATAGAGGTCGATCCTCTGCTGTGCAGAATATTTTTTTGTTTATATCTATAGAAATTGAGTTTCCATCGTCGTACCTCCCATTAAAAATATTTTTATGTTATTATATTTTAGTAGGTAAACAACTTTTATCAAAAGTTCTTAGCTCAGTTTTTGTCTTCAGTTACTGAACTGTTTCAATTAACTTTCAGCCACTCCTAAAGTTTCTGACTCAGTATTTCTCAGCTCAGTCTGTGATATCTCAGGTCACTAAATTGGAAAATCATTACTCGTTATGTGGATGGATATATTTCTGAAAGTGGCTAAAGAAAACAAACCTATGTGATTGTACTAGTGTAAAAATAAAAGTTCCTTTTTTGTGTCATTTGTTAATAGCGCAAAGTGGATAATTTAATAATTACATTTTTGAAAATACATCCAGTAAGATATAATGGTCACTCAAATCGATGCTGAGGGTGCTTGCAAAATAAAAAAAAACTTGCTTTTTTTTTGGAAATATCAAGCTCCCAGTTCTATTAATGTGAAGCGTGTTATAGTTTATTAACAATTATAATAAAACAGCGGTTTATTTTTGTTATTTTGTATCATTGTGCCTGCATCCATGGCAAGCAATACGCAGGTCATGTATGTTGGAAGAATGACGGAACCCTTTGAACCCGAAATGGTGCGCACCCACGCTTCACGTTTGTTCCCTTCTTAGGGAAATTGACCTCTCGTCAAGTCTTTGAGTTCAGCGCATCAAAGCTTGAGTTTTATGTTATCAGAGGTGATCACAATTCAGATACTGATGATAGTGAAGGAGATAGTACAGGTGATGAAGGTAATCTGAAATAGTGAAAGAAGATTTCCCCAAGCAAAGGCCAAACTTTTTGCAAAGGCAAAGGCCAATTTTTAAAATTATATAACGGGCAGCAGGCCTGAGCTTCATAACTTAGATTTGATAGAATTGAAAGTGTTTCTTGGCCTTTTAGCTTTTTCTGTGGTTTTCAAATTAATTAATGAAGACATCCAGTATTTTTGCCACAGATGGCACTGGCAAGGAAATGTTCCAATCAGTAATGTCTGAACAATGGTTTTCTCTACTACTCATGAGTCTCCGTTTTGATAACCATACGAACAGAATCACCCGATCCAAAACTCCACTCTGTAGCTTCAATTTCCGATTAATTATGTTGCCTAATAAAAAAACTACCAATGCTGCTATTCATTGGGCACCGCAACTTGTATTGATGAAATGTTAATTGCCTTCAGGGGTCCATACCACTTCAAAATGTATATCCCCAGCAAGCCGGCCAAGTATGGTTTGGAAATAATGTGCTTGAATAATGCCGCAAACGGTTATCTCCATAATTTGTACACTGGAAAAGACACTGATGGGATAGGTCTTTCAGAGGAAGACCAAAAGTCATCGATACCAACTCCATCAGATCTTCACCTCTCTGAGCCAAGAATGGGGTACCATAGAAACATCACAGCAAATAATTGGTTCACATCTATTAAGCCGGTAGAAAAGTTAAAAGCGAAAGGACTGACGTAGGTTGGCACAATAAGAAAAATTAAAAGGGGAATACCAGAAATACCTAGAGATTTCGGGCCATCCAAAGGGCATATAGTGGGTTCTTCACTGTATGGATTCTCAGACAACATGACTCTTTATAGTTTCCCATGTTCTGAAGAGAAATAAGGCTTTTTGATTGGTTTCCTCATTGAACTACGGAGAGAGTGACAACATTGAGCCAGGAAAACCAGAAATAATTGCATTTAATAACGCAAGGGTGGGGAATAATAAGGGCATTTAATAAGGGTGGCCAATGGAAGTGTTTTTCAGGATGTTAGATATTTCCTTTGTCAACCCTTTTGTGTTTCAGCAGTCAACAAAAGATAAAAAAGATATGATAAGATTTAATTTTATCAAAACGATGGCTGCAGACCTAGTAAGACCCCACTTGAGAAGGAGGATGTCCAATCCTAGACTCCCTAGACTGGTACGAGTAAGTATAGGGCAGGTTATCCATTTATCGTTGGAGAAGGCAGAAGAGGTTGAAAGGCTAGAAAAGTGAACTACATGTAGACTGTGCCCTTCATACAAAAAACTAAACAAATCTTTCTTAAGTTTCCAATGCAAAAAGCCTGTGTGCTTAGAGTGCACAACAACAATTGTAAGGACGGTGTCAATATGGAGATGAGAGAGAATTTATTGAAAAAATGTTATTTCGATTAGTTGCAGATTTCATCAAAAAAAGCAGTTAATGAAATGATTTAAATCATGTATATTCAGCATTCCTATTCAAATATAAAAGGCCTAATTTTCAACTCAAGTTAAATATTAATAATTAAAGAGGATATTAATAATTAATTAATGTTTTTTCCTTAAATTTTTTGACCTTGTTACAAATAATAATTTACACTGAAAAATTGGTTGGTATTAGTGATTTAGAAAATAAAATATGAGTTGGAGACAAAGTCCTGAGAGGTATAAAAATTAAATTATTGAAAAAAAATGTTGTAGCAACATTTTATTAATATTTAACATATAGTGGTCTCCCAGACCGCACGTTACAGGTAGAGTGACAAAATATGCATGTCACTGGTCCTTAGGAATGTTTCTTGAGTTTGTGCAACATAAAAACCACCTTGGAGAGTTTGACACAGGTAGAAGTTATGTGAGTATTCCATTGCAACTTGCAATCTAGGTCAAAACCTAGTGGCTTGTTGCTGTTACTGTAAATTTAAATCAATAACGGAGGGTATTGAGGCCTGAAAATAAAGCCTCGACAACAATGGAAGTTTTAGCAAATGAACCTCATAACGTCAACATTGCTGCAATGAAAAATAAGTATTTGTCCACGTTGTGACATCACATCCTATTGATTTACTGTAGGGTTTGTCAATATTGTCTCTCTCTTGAATTAGGCCTCGGGACAATGAGGGATAGACTATGGTGACATAGGCATTAACGATTGTAATGCTTCTTTGGTTTTCCTGAGAAATATTACAGCCTTAATGTGGTGGTAGTTTGAGCAATAAGAAAGAAGATGAGTTAAACATTGCATCTAGGGAGATTGTGGGTTTGCTCAATAAATGCCACTAAAGCCATTTCTAATATAAAATGAGAAGACACTGATATAATAAAATTACTATAAAATAAAAAATGGTGAATTCACCATCCACCCTTAAGGTGTATTACAAGCAGATGAGAGCACATAAAATGTCTACCACAAATTTGGGGAAAAAGGTAGTAAGCATAGGACAGGGGAGTGGCAGGATACCAGTGCAGGGTGGCCACAAAGTTTTAATTTTGATATTCCCCGACCATTCCCTGACATTTCCACGAAATTCCCTGGCAAAATGTCTCTCTGAAACAAAGTGTAGTGATTTTTTATGATGTTTTTGTTTTAATGATGGCATGATACATTGTAAAAAAAATGCATTGCTATATTTGAGATGCAGGTGCTATCAGTTCATTCCGAAAGAAAACAAAAGTCAATTCTACAAATTGTCATTATTTTTTAAATAACTTTTGAAAGTACAAAATGTAATAGAAACATATTACTATAGAACAAATGACATTGAAAAGGTCAGTATTAAAACTCTAACCTGGAATAATGATATTGAGTAGCTAAGACTGAGAAGAAAGTGCAATGCATAAGGAATAGTATAGAGAAGACACAGCTGGAAGGCAAGCAGGTGGTGTAAGGGGCAAAGCACTTCCCTTCATCGCGTACACAGTATGACCTGAACGGCCAGTGGACAAGTGGTGGAAGTAATTCCAAAAGCGCTGAAAAAATAGAAATACATGGTTGATGCAACATAGTTTTCAACGACTATTTTTCCCTCACTAATGACAAATTGGCTAATTTTCTGTGAACGTGCTAAGCAATTCACCAAAGGACGACCAGTGCACGACCTGAACTTAGTACACCGGACAACCGAAGTAGCTCGCCAAGGCGGAGAAAGCACACGACCATGCTGCTCAAGGTGGCTTTGGCTGGCCATCTCTGACTATAAGTGTTATACTAAAAATTTTACCTGTGATTCGTTGGAAAGAGCAAAAACTCCAATTCCGTAAGTCGACTCCTTGTCCCAGACCTTTTTCTGATTAATTTTTCCTGATACATGGCCGTCTGAGTGAGCATCTCGCACCATGAGCGTTCGATACGAAATTCCATATGCCCGATGCACCTACGAAGATGGATGTGCGAGCAAGAGAGAGAAACTGCAAGTGGAAAATTGGTGCCAGTGAGCGGGCGAACAGAGAGACAGTAGCCTCCGACAATGTTGCAAATGAAAACCGTGGGGTATTTTTCTCCTCCAACACTGGCCCGATGCTTTGGTCTCAAAGAAGCAAAACGTATCTAGGCAATGTCGTGTTCAAACCACCCCTCTCAGAGGCAGTACCCCTCCCCCACGGCTGTGGAGACTTTTGAACTGTTCCGGGGTTTCCCGAAAGGTATCCATCCCCACACATTTCAGGCCTGCCTTTCAGCCAAGATATTTGAAAAGGTAGCTGGGAATAGGGATTGGAAATTTAAATCCAGAATCGATTTTCAATTAATCGACTTTCGACTATGGTTTTTGAAATCGATATTCTAAAAATTCGATTTTTTGCCCAAAATAATCGAAAAATCTAAATCGATATTTGTAAAGTAATTGCCTGCTGAAATACAGATGTGCTGTTATAACAAAATGCAAAATGTGGCATAACTAGGGATAAGAACCAAAATTTTAAACTTATTAATACAATATATGATTTTAAAGATATTAATAAGATATGCAGGTAAGTAGTAATCCATAACAGATACTAGGTAATATAACAAGCAAATTACATATAGTTTAGTAGTAATAAGAATTGTGTATTGAAAAGTGGGCATACCACAAAATGAAAAACATAATTGTTTTATTTCTTGTTTGCAAAGCCGTGGAACCAGAGTTCCTCAGGGATGGACCTTAAGAAAACTAACATAACTCCGGATAATCGATTTTGCACCTGAGTTGCAATTAACCCAGCGTGAGAAAATAGTCGCTCACACGGCACGGAAGAGGCAACTAGATAGATAAAATCCTGCTGGCTACTTCCTATACGTGGGGATATTCTCCCTTAATCTCCTTCCAAGCTTGTAGTGGATTGGAGTTGGACTTGCGGTCGACTGGAGGGCGGTTTACGAACTGGCACAGCTCAATTGGCTAAATTCAAACGCTGTAGCGAGCTAAAAATCGAAAATCGATTGGCTAGAATGGATTTTGATCGGTTTTTCAAAACAAATAGTCGACTTCAATTAAATAAAAAATCGTAGTGTGATAATCGATTTTCGATTAAAATCGAAATCGATTTTCCAATCCCTAGCTGTGAATAGCCGGGCAGACCCAAAGGGAGGAAGAAAGAACTGGCAATGAGTGGCCAGCAGACGGCGGCGGAGACAAAAGAAGTATATGGAACACTCGTAGAGGCACGACTGCTACTAGTTTCCCTGACAATAAATGAAAATCCTTGACATTTCCCTGACAACCAACCTCTTTTAACTAACATTTCCCTGACATGTGGCCACCCTGTAGTGGCTAGAATGAAAGGACACCTGACAAATACTTTATGGCTGGGAAGAAGAGGTAGCACGTATGCCACACTGAAGAATAAAATAGTGTAAGGAAACAAGGACCCCCAACTATAAAAGATTAGTACAGGAATTCCTATTACTTCTATCTAAACCTACCTTTACTGGTAGATCACCTCCAACAGTAAACTTGAGGACTATATATTGAAATTCATGTATGAAGGAATTAACTGAAAAATGTACATGCAAAAAGGGGAATAAAAGTTTTTCTTTCGTCTTTTTGCAGCAGTTAACATTTCCTGACACATCAAATAAACCAAAGGCTGGGATGTCCTTAGCAGTAAAAGATATTTGAAGTAATATTACTCGCTGCCCTACCAATAATGATAGGACAACTGAGCTAGGTCTTAAACAAAACCTTGATGTAAGTACACAACATAAAAAAATATAGCACACACAAAATGCCAAAACCCTTCCAGACAAATATGAAACGATTCATCAATGGCCCACCCTTCTGATCCATAGGATGCTACGCCACAAACAAATATTCATCCATATTGATTTTTGTCATGAGCAATATCATAGTAACTGCCTCTCCAGCAGATTCACTAAAATGTTTCTTTATCCTTTCATTAAGCCCAAACATGAAGGAGAGGAGAAATCTCAGGATTCAAGCTTTTTTTATATATTTCGGAACAAAAAATCATGAAAACAGTTGACAAGAGGTATGAATTATGTACAGGCAGTATTACAGAAGGTCCAGATGGAGATAAGATCACCTGATCAATAACCCCAGCTCCTAATAATATTCCTACTTTAACTCTGCACAAGTCCCACCTCTCTTCATTCCATTCCTTATGTAAACTTGGCAATATTCTTTTCTTTTGCCTTAACATTTTATGCCTGTATTTCATGGACTGTGTGCATTGCCAGAATTGTTTTCTCCTTAATGACGAGGAATTAGCTGGAAGATGAGGCTCTATAGTGTAAATTTCACCCCACATAATAAAATTATTTATCTACCTTTAGGCATACCTCAACTTACATTGTTTATTGGTTCCATGAGGCCCGATGTAAGTCGATCTAGCACCTTTGTAAACTGCTAATATTTACACTAATATATGTATAGTAATGTATATATGACAGCTGCAGTTAAAACAAAACTTTTAAAACATGAAAAAGTTAATGTACTTGTATGCAAAAGTAAAATAATAGTAACTATGTAGTAAGAAAAAAAGCTGGATGTTGGAGTCCAAGATCACGGAGGCGAGACGATAGGCTTTGAGAATTCAGTGTGTGATGGAATACATCACATCTGGGCAAACTTTTACTCCGAAAGTGCGATACATTGTGTGGAGCCTCAGGTATCTCCATCACACACTGAATAAAAACGTTCTGCACACTATTTAGCAGCATGTGGTCAATGGAGTACGGGTGCTCAATACAACCCGCAAAAAACTCTTTAAAAGGAGTAGGGCCATGACTCTTATCTTTCTCCTTCACCCATCCAATCTCTTTTGACCACCTCTGCCCGTTGTTGAATCTTCGCCGCCCGTTCAAGAGGTTGAACGTTTCTGGAAGGATATCTACCAAATGTCGGAGTCATTCAACCGAGACAATCCAGCCCTAGGCCTCTTTGAAGAGTTCTGTGACCGCCACCTACAAGCTCTGGATGGACCTATTTCAGTCACGGAGAGTGATGTGAAGAAGCCCTTCCAGGCAAGAACTTCTCGGCTCCAGGAATGGATGCCGTGAACAACTTCTGGTGGAAGAAGTTTACTTCCACCCACCAACACCTCGCCAGAATCTTCACGTCCTTTCTAATAGGTAAAGATCCTATTCCACCTTGGTTGACTGAGGGACGCACGGTTCTTATACCTAAGAAGGGAGACTTGTCCAATCCAAGGAACTACCGCCCTATAACCTGCCTCAGTACTGTATATAAGGCAGTCACCTCGATCTTGAGCGACCTTATCCTCCACCACGTCCAGCCTGTGTGGGAGGAGGTGTACGAGCAGAGGAGCTAAAAGTGGGGAATCGTGGGATGCAAGGACAACCTGCTCATTGATAGGTGCACATGCCAGGATGCTCACAGTATCCAGTCTCAATTAGTTCAGGTTAGTGGGACTCGAGAGTATAGCAGAAAATATTTTCACTTTTCCAATTTTAAATAGGTATGTAAGTACATACAAATCATGAAACAAACTATTCTCAAATTAATTTTGATGCAAAACCTGTTTACATAGGTTACTGTTCTCTAAATGCAAATACAGTCAAACCTCTTTAGAACGAACCTCTATAGAAGACAAGTTCTCTATACAACGAAAAAAAGTTACGGTCCCAATTTTAAAATGGGTCATTACTTCTGTACTAGGGAAATCTCTGTATAACAAAAACCTCTATGCAACAAAAATTTTTCTTGGTCCCTAGAGTTTCGTTCTAAAGAAGTTTGACTGTAACGGTAAATCTTTTGCAGTAAGATGAAAATCTTCCCCCATTTTAATTTTATTGTACAACAGTTAAAAAGGATCTCACCATGGAAAAGTCCATCCTGGATATTTAAACTGGATTCAGTTCAAATATATAACTAGAGATACATGAAAATCGCATATGCGATAAATGTGATATTTCCACGATGCACGTGAACAAATGCAACATAGGCGCGATGACTGGACTTTTTTGATATTTTTACAGCAAATTTGCCTTTTCGATGGCAAAATTCGTAAATTTAGTGCCGAGCGCAGTTGAAATGCTCCGCCGACGCTCACCGCTTACAGCTTGTGAGCGTCTGGCCAGCTGCTCGCTGGCTGGGACTCAAACTAGACGTGGGCGCCAGCAAGCTACACCCCCGCCACCGGCCCATTTTTGCACGCTGCCGCAGCCGAACTCATAAAAGGCGCGAAATTGGCAAGTTCACCAACCTAGGCGATAGCTGCCGGAAGGCAGAAACGCTTCCCTCTCTTTCCATTTCTTCCTGGGAATGGTGTTTTTTTTTCAAACTATGACCTTGACTACAGTTATTACAACGGTTAGCGATCTATATCTAACGATAGTGACATTTTGTCATTTTGTGTTTTGCCTTTCTGTCATTTGCATTTGACATTGAATTGGGTTCCTCCAAGATTGGGTCGTCATGAAAAAATCCACTCCTGGAAAGTATGTAGTTACACTTTATCAGATTCATGCCGCATGTGCCGCCGCAGGGTCGGAAGAGGGTCAGCTGCCACCACCGACAAAAATGTTGTCGGCAGCCACGTCTGACTCAAACTCGTTGATCGGAGTATGCACCACCCTGTTCCCCCACCACCCGACCACCCGACTTGCGTTGTTAGCATTTACACTAGGCGGAGCTTTCTAATGGTATAAGGAAATGCTCCAAAAGCCATAACGTGGTATCTGTATTACGATTTTACGTGCTTTCTTACGATTTAAGAAAAGCGTTGTGGCGGTGACGCGTTGGCGGAGAGCGATATTGGGTGGGAGCGGTGACACGTTGGCGGAGCGCAGGAGTGGCCGAGTGAGATAGTGACGGGAAATTGACAATGTAGATACGGCTCCAGTGGCTTGGGGCGGCAGCGCGCGGGAGGAGGCCAGTTGGCACCGCGTGAACCGGGACACAGAGTTCGTTCGGTGCTCGCCGCGAGTGTGGAAGTCTCGCGGGAGACTTTTGCATGAGTACAGCCGTTACAAGCATACAGAGTTTTATCTCGGTGTAATCGCCTACTTGTTTTGATTTTACTGGCGGTCATTTATACTCAGCTGATCTCGACACGTGTTACCGGAAAAATGCCGCGAGTTAAAATAACAATTAAGCAACGTGCGGAAGCTTACAAAAACAAAAAGTTTTATGCAAGCGAATCCAATATTCTCATGCGTGGGATACGTAAGCTCAGATTGGACTGGAATAAAAAAGATACCTTAGACAAGCATATTTTAACTAGTTCACATTTGGCTAAGAAAGTGTCTGTTGCTCAAGATCTGCAGGCAAGCAAAAAGAGGCAAACCACTTTATTTGAGGCGAATGAAAATGCCAAGAAGACAAAAACAGAGAAACACAATTTCATACATGACACTCTGTCAATGTACCTCAAGGCAAATATTCCGGTGCACAAATTAGACCATCCGGCAGTGAGGGACTACCTTTCAAAGTAAGCTAGCCTTAAAAGCAAAGCTACCTGCCTTCCGAGACGTAGGGCCTGACTGCTTCATAGTTGGTTTCATGTATTTTCATCGGCAGCTACTAGAGAGGTTGAGAGAGAACCCTGGTAGCTTCTGCAATGTTAAGCAAATATTTCTTGCCATCTGCCAAGAAAAAACTGAGTTTGGAAATGCTGCTCTCCACACAATCTGGGCACCAGTTAGCAGTGTGGATGCAGAGAGGTTTTTCAGCCAGTACAATCTAGTTGTGACTGACAGACGCAACCAGCTGAAGGAAGAAAGTGCTGAAACTTTTTCTATGTTGACGTTCAACTAGTTTAAATGATATTTAGGCTCTAATCTCATATTTAATTTATGTATCTTATTCCTTATTTTATTATTATTCTACCACGTAATTATTTCAATTATTCCGTATTTTGTCATATAACTAATTTCACCACATTTTGTCATCATCAACTAATGATACAGTATGAAAATAAAGAAAAAAATAGATGGTACAAAGTGCTATAAACTGAAATTGAAAGTGCTATAAAATAAAAATGAAAGTGCTATTTACACGTATCTCTAATAATAACTTATAGGAAATAATATATGTATATTATATAGTGATGGGTCGAATCCAAAATTTATCAAATCCGAATCCCGAATCTCTATTTTTTTATCCAATCTTACACATCGAATATTGAATCCAAATCCTTATTTCAGAAAACTATGAATCCCAATTACTTTTCAATACCATTTGCATTTATAAAAAAAATTCAAATCCATTTATATATTCCATTACTTTTTTGAACCAAGAAGTTGTTCCACAATTCTGTTCCCTCAAATTCAATATTTATTCATAGGCTAAAATATAAAAACAAATTTGAGCAGCTATTTCAGTTTTACTTCATTTTTATTTGTTCTTCAACAAAGTGCAATAAAATCATAAGTTATAAATTTTTCCTCAACAAATGCAACATTCTCACTCTTTCGGGATCTAATCCGTTCCTTTTTTTGTCTGCCATATTTCCAGCAGTACTAAATGCTCTTTATGAAAATATGTATAGTTGCAGTTCTTGCACTATGAGTTCCTTAGCCTCTTGAAGCACCGCGGCGTGGTGATTGCCGGCTATAGTCGCAAATCGAAAATACCAAATATGTCAGTTCTTCACTGTCGAATTATATCGCTGTCTCTTTCAGTGCATTTTATTCGAGTTCGGCCATAGCTGATTATCGAACACAGGTGCCGTCGGTCGCCGACTCACCCCGGAACAGAGGGCCACCAGCAGCCGATGTTATACGGCGATACAGATAAATTGAAAGTACCACGGCATGGCAATCGCCGTCTACCGCCGGCGCAAACGGAAAGCACCTTTCATATCGTACCATGGTCCTTATTTTATAGGGACCTTGTATCGTACACTTCGATCACAGTTTAGCGACCACGATCGTGCATCAAGGTGATTGAGTTGTGATTGCGGTATATAGAGGGTGCTTTCGATTTGTGGCGATAGACGGCGATCGCTACACCGCGGTGCTTTTGATTTAGCTGAATCGCCGTCTATCGCTGGCTGCCGGTGGCTCTTTGCTCCGGGGTGAGTTGGCGATCGATACCACCTGCATTAGATAATCGTCATATATGTATGAAGAAGAAAGAGCGTTCCGATGTAATTTCACCGGAAAAATGTAAATTAAAAGTTCTTTTTAAAAATATATGTCGTAGTTAATATCCAAGCAGATTATCAGCACTTCTGATGGTAAAACGACGTCATTCATGAGATTATTATGCTGCGAGATCGTTATCCTTAAGGTATGCCACCCGCAAAACAAGGATTCGAATTTATCGAATCTTTTTTGAAAGGATTCGATCGAATCTCGAATCCATAGATTCGATAGGATTCGATCGAATCCTGATCACATCACTAATATTATATCATCAGCTGGAATATATGTATTGAGTGAACACTTTTCTTGTAATGAGCTTGTACATTTAATATTTGTGGTTATTATTTATTACACAGTGCTTAGCAATTCTGAATTGAAACTACACAAAGTTTGATCTCTAATACTTATTAAATCATGATGCATTTATTTAGAAATTTTTAATTGTTATCTTATGTATTACACAAATGGTTAAAGATTTTGCATACAGTTTTTGTAACTCCAGTGAATTTATATTTTTTGTTAATTATTCTTATTGTAAATCAATTACGTTGAACATTGCCTTGTGTTTTGGCCTGTGCCTCTATCAAACAGTTATTTTATTTGTAAAAGAGCAATTATGCTCATTTAAGATAATTGATAAAAACTCCTTACGTCTCATGAGAAATTGTTTAGATACACATAGGCCTTTTTTATTGAATTTGAAGGTACCTACCAACTAAAAATCTGCCAGTTTACAATATCTAATGTCTTTACAAAGAAATATGAAAGTATCATTGAAGTAATTTTTTTGACCTGATTAAGAATAGCATGTATACCATACCGTTTCATCAAATAGTTTAGCCAGATGAATATAAATTATTATTGTCAAAACAAAGTTTAAATCAAGTTAGCACTGGACAATATCATCAAGTTCATCCTAAACTGAGTAGGACCATCAAATATGGCTTCCCAGTATAATGGCGTGGAGAAACAGGCTACATTTCATTCATGACAGAATGTTATTTGCCAGTCACTTGCCATTTGATACTTGCGGATATTTGTGGAGCCATGAATCCACAACTACTCACAATGTAACCATTAAAGGAACCATATGCATGGGCCATACCGAACACAGTCCACCCATGCCATCACCCTGAGCTTCTCTCCTTTTTGAGACACAAGTAATATCCTTTCAGGGAATTTGAGATGCACTTCTGATTCTTTCAATCAAAGTTTCATTGAATAAACATTCCTAATTTCGCTCTCAACACCTAGCATGATTAATTGTTCACGGAAAAGAGTCCTATTTTGAATTGTTGGGTATTCCCTCCTCATCATTGTTGAGGATTGTGAACAACTCCTGAATATTTCACAAATAAATGAACAAGCTGATACCTCTCGCAGGCTGGGTATTAGGATGGTGCTTTGAACTTCAGCAAATATACCCCAGTCCCTCTGTGAAACTACCCAGTAGTCCTCATCATCGGTGTGCTAGGTGGAGTTAGGAGAGTAACAAGTTCATGGCACTTGCAGAACACACGCAGAAGTCCATTATCCTGCGGTCACTCTGTCTACTACGAACAAATGACCTGAACACATTGTAGCCACCTATCTGATGGGCGTCGGACTGCAAACGTGGATGCGAAAACTGCTCAACCCCTACCTAGTCTGGTCATAGCCGTGTGCCTTGGGGCTAAAGGTCAGTTGATTCAATATGCAATTTTTTCTGGGTAAATTAACCATTCAAGGTTTAATATTTTAGAACCCCTAAGAAACAAAAATTTCAAACATTTTGGCAAAATCTGATGACTTTATATAGATACGTATTGAAATAAGCTCGGCTGTGCGTGACATACAACACTAGGTGATATGTTTGTTCAGTGCAGGATTTACGTATAAGCTACACAAGTTTTAGCTTAGGGCCCCCACTTTCTTGGGGGCCCCCAAAAAAATTGTGATGAATAAAAAATGATGAAAAATGAAAACTTTATGATTAAAAATGATTTTAAGCTAAAGATTTATTACTTCACTATCTATATATGTACTTCTTAATTGTATTTCAATTTAACCCTCTAGGTGTCCGAAAATCATATTTGGCACTGACGTAGAATATCTGGACTTATGAAGGACCCCATATCTCAAATAGCTTAGGGCCTTATCAAGTCTAAATCCGGCCCTGTGTTAGTTGCATCCGAGAGCATATTCACTAGAGGCCCTACATTAGGAGAGGTTGGCCAAGTCAGCGACAGGCGCCATTGTTAGCTCATCGGGACGCGCCCAATATGGAACCGCTTACGGACGTATGATGCAATGCCAACAGTATTATCGATTTTTCCCTCTTTCAGCCGACTAAAATGACTTGTAAAATATTTGTAGCATAAAAAGGAAGGTTTTAACACAAAATAAAATGCCCATCGCCGTAAAACTCAGCCGTAATTGATAATTATATCCGAAAATAGTGAAGTTAGCACGAAGTATACGTTGCAGACAGGTGCACATCTCAGCACCGCAACTTCGAGTTAAGAAGATGTCAGCACCATGGATGTAATAGGTCAATCCATTTTATTGATTCTTCAACATCGACAAGGATAAGAGGCTGGAAATTTTGCAGAAAATTCAAAATAGCTAATCAACCAAAATTGCAGTCTTAAACGGGTGGATAAGTCCTCGCAGGATTTAATGCAAGGAATCAGCTAGATAGGGAATAAGTTATCAAGTTCATACGATATTAGGCTACAAAGTTTATTAAGATGTACATATATGTGTGCATATCCCGGTGTAAATAATAATGTATAATTGATAATATCACTGAGAAAAAATGGTGAAAATAGTAAAACTTTGGTGCGTGAATTTACGCATAAATCCACATCCCGAAATACATTTTTCATAACTGCATAATCTTAATTGAATCTGGACGAATTTGTCACCAAAATTTGACACATTGTGATTATCGAATACTTTCATGAAAGCCGGAGGACATTGGGCATTTGAAATGTGTTAAATGATAAAAGAACTTAACTAAATATCCATTAGCAAGAGTTAGGCAAAAGACTGGCTGATGACCGGAAAAAACCATGTAGCAATTCTAACATTTTATGACATTCTATGAATCGAATAGTACTTTTCACATGGACTTCCTTTATACAAATAATGAATATTTTATGGAATATTTGCGTATGAACTTAGTTAAACTTCCTAAATTAAACCATTCATATAAGAAATTGGCCCAAGTAGCAAAAGAATATTGAAAAGTTATTTAAATTATTTGAAATAATTTTAAAATCAAAATGTCATTTGATTGCTAAATTCATGACTTTTTCAAAATTATAAAATAATGTATGAAGTACTTTTCTTTTAGTCCCGTATCCTGGCATCTCATTTTGTTGATCACATATATATGTAGGAAGTACTGAGACATGTTTTGCATGAAAAGTTTTTTAAAACTATCATAGTAAAATAATATGTTGATTTTATTTAAAATTATTTTAAACAAATTAAAAATTATTTTGAAATCATTTTAAAATAAATTTGCGTATGTACGTAATTGTAGTCATATGAAAGTGTTAAAATATACCAGTAAAAGAATTCTCGTAGCTTCAAATAGAGCGAAGCGACCGACAGCTGTAAATATGCAGAAAATAACCGATCAAATCGGAATTGGATTTATTTTCCCAATGAATTATATTTTGCATATTTTTTAAATACCACCACTAGCCATGGCATATCAGTGTGACAACTGATATTTCGGGTGATACTCTCCAAAGCGATAAATTAATTTAGTTAATAATGATAAATTTTTAGCTAGTAGGCTTCCGCGGATGTAGTGTTGACTGTTTAATCTTTCGGGATTCATTCCGCGATTTTTAAAATTGCAAAAAACAATATTTCGATGGTATTCCTGCCAGCTTAATCTGATCTAGTATCCAGTAGAACAACCAGCTAATCCAGTTAACCTGATGAAGCTGGCAGGAGGACCAGTGAAATATTGTTTTTTGCAATTTTAAACATCGCGGAATGAATCCTCAAAGATTAAACAGTCAATGATAAAGTTTGTCTGTTGCGGTTCTCAACCGGTACCTTCATCCTTCGCCGGAAATTTTGGCAAAAATGGGAAGCTTGCAAACGAATCGGATAGACTTTAGATCAGCCAGTAAACACTTCATTGAGAGCTTTGCATAATTAATTTCCATTATACATTAAATTTTTTCTGTGCATTGGAACATTCAGAAATTTTCTTCTTCCAACATTTCCGCAAGTTAGTTACGTCTTGATTGAAAAGTGAACAAACGTGAGGGAATTGGAAAAAATCTTGTTTACTCTCAGTAATATTGCATTTATATTCATACTATGTGGCAATATAGGTTTCACTTGAATAATGACAAATTACTGTCATCGTGATGTAATGGTATTTCCTCAGACTATCACGGAATTGCCATTTAAAAATTAGTTCCCGAAGTTACATTATCCCTCGGAAGTGGCCAGATATATAAGACTTTCTTGATACAGGCTTATTGATTTCGGGTGCGAGAACATGAGCGTACAACCGTAGGGTAGCTGATCATGTGAGATAGATAAACTGTCGTTAGGAAAAAAGGTAGATTAATTTAATATACTACAGCATGCCAAAAATATAGGTGAAATTTCCGTAAAAATGTCTCTGAACTACAAATGAGGAATCTCCTCCCGTTCAGTTCAATGCTATTCTATGGCAGAATGAAAGAAGAATGGCATCCAGTGCCTTCCAATCAGAGGGATTCATGGGTAAAAAGAGCTCAGCCGATAAAAAATGGGGTCCGAAACTTGGCCAACCTCTCTCCTAATAGGTATAGGGCATCTAATATTCACCTCCCTCATCACCAGACACTGGGCACTGTAACTTGAAGCTGCAAGCTTAGATATGGTAGGCAATTTTTTACAATTAGCTACATTTAAAGGATGTAGCTAATTGTAAAAAATCTAGAAACTATTATTATAAGTAAGGATTCATATTGAATGTTGTGCCAGCAACTTAGGTCATCACCCAGCATCCATTTCCTACGGAAACTTCCGAAGTGGAACAGGGACAAAATATATTGTATCAAAATTAAATACATATGCATTATGAAATTACAATCTTTTCATTTGGGCCAGTTTCACACAGAAAATAACTGACATATCCTGGCTGGCCTCCTCAGAATTAACACCTCCAAGTATTTATGAAGGGAGAGTAATACGTCAAAGACTGATGACATCACACAACTATCAAACATTACAACAAGGGAGCAGAATAAGAATTTTCACTAAGTGCTATAAAAATATGTAATAAAATCCCAACCAACACCCAATAAAAGCATTTTTTTATGTTTGCATAAAAATCGGCACCTTACTGGAGATTCAACGATAAAAGTTCCATAATGTACCAAAATAAATAGGAACTTGTTGAAATGGATGAAAGGTAAGGCCTTAACACAATTTAATAAGATATCATATTGTTAACAAAAGGTCAACTATACAGCAGAAGTTTCATAGGAAGATACTAAATACCATATAAAATCGATTAATCCATTGATCTCTTCAACAGCTTTAGGATGAAACACACACAGTCACTTCACGAAGGTAATAAAAAACCACCAAATTTAGATTTTCATTTGAACACTAATTTCTCCTAAGTGATAAATTAACCTTCAGAGTTTATTTGTCCATCTTTCTCTTCAAATAATTTCCTAAGACTTATTTAAATTCAATTAAAAACAAAGAAAAAATGAACCAAATAAAATATTTGTAAATAATTATAATTTTATTTAAGAAACTGATACATCAACATAAATGGTGATAAATAATATATTTATTTTAAAAAGTCAGAACAAACAAATTGAAAAGAAAAATACTCTACATGAACATCAACCTCATACCAAACCCCAGAGAGTGACAATATTTGATTTATCTTCCGTTTGGCCGAGCCAGATTTAAAGTGTAATTTCTATCATTTCAATTTCAATCATATTCATAGCTTTGGGCAGGGACAGGATGAAATGGTAAAACAATGGTCCATTCATTACAAGTAAATTTTTTGTTTCAAATGTGCGATCAGTAATGGAAGGGACTCTACAAGAAAATATTTGCAAGAACTGTTTTATCAATTAATCCCTGCTGAACAAGAGAGCAACATAAAAAGATAAAATCTTGCATTTAGAATAAATACATAAAACTCATTATTTTGGAAGGCAACCAAAAGCTTCGGTTACCTGCACCATTTAGGATAGGTTGTAAGCAGTAGGTGCAGGAAGAGAGAGAACCACGGCATCAATTGTAGCCAACTCTTACTGAAGCTTGAGTAAGACACGTATCAATTCACATAAAATTCAACGAATTTTGCATCATTTTAAAGTGAAAGATCTCATTTTTATAACAACACCAAAATATTAACCTCTTACTGCACTAATTAATGTTCAAGATATTTGCCAAGAAATAGAAGCCATTTCCCAAAAGATACAGTACAACTCTGGTCTCTTATTAAAACAATGGGGAAGTTCTAATGCACTAGTCACATCAGAAATAAAAAAGTAGGTGGTTTTTATGTATCCTCAATCATTATAAAAAATTACTACCCATCATATTACTTTTTATAAAAATTATGAAAAAACTTTCATGATGAACTCAATATTTTCAGGAGTAACTTGAAGGGAATTTATTACAACTGAATCAGTAATTAAACTTTGTAACTTACATTTAACAAAGTTAAATTACAAGTTCAGTAAAAAAAACTAAGTTGTGAAGCTATCTTTAGCATGTCGTATGAAACAAACAAGTTAAGTTTAAATCTCAAGTATGCATCATAGTTAATTATTGAAATTTTTAGTGTTTAAAAACAAAGTGTTTGCATAATTAATATAACATAATCTATTTTTTTCATGTTTCTTAAAACTGCACAAATTTGTAAATGAAATGAGAAAATGGTTAGTCCCTAATATGACACGGGATAAAAGGAAGGAATGCTTAAAGGAGAATAAACATTGATAAGCTGCATTAGGGTAGCTCACACATTGTGTTCAGGGCTTATGAACAGCAATGTATGCCTGAATACAATGAAACTGGTGGGTAATGTCATCTAGCTACAATTATGGTTGTGATCCTGCATGAATAAGTGTGAGATTCAAACATTTTGGGCCTCAATCAATGAAAGGACTGAAAAGGCACAGCATGAAACATCAGCCAATCTGAGGTGCAATATACTTGACACAAAATTGTTTTTAGTTTCAAATCCCACCAGAAATACGTGCAAGAGGACTGGCAAAACCATTCGGGAGATAACTGATGGTCTCATCTACATACTACCCTGCAAGCCTCCATGGAGATGTGTGGTGTTAGGGATGTGGTGTTACCACAACGCTATACTAAGGCGAGATGTCAGAACTCAACTGTCAAATTTATATTTTTGCATGGAGAGTACAGTACATCTGAATCTTTCACGTCATGATATTTACATAAGAATTGATGTAAAACTACTTTTTTGCATGATTTTTTGGCCACAACTAGTTAGTGGAGGTCTAGAGAACTAGATCTTTGTTTCAGTTTTGTTTTTGATGTATATTTTATTTAATTTTTCCTGTAAATTCATATGAATTGCTCATGTGTTCTATGTTGATAGGTGAATATATATATATAGGTATAAAGGTGAATATTGAGGTATAAAGTGACTGGGATAGTAAAGAAAAATATACTTCTGACATATGGAGTGAATTTCTGAGGAACAATGTTTACCAAGTCCTGACCTTAACACTTATTCTCTGAATGAAATTTACCTTTATCTGCGAAGTTAGTTTATTTATTTTATTTATTTACTTATTTATTTCAATAACCACCGAAAACAGCACTCATTGGCCTTTACATCAGGGTATCAATAATATTAACAATGGACGATCACACACAACCATGCCTTGGGAAGTGAAAAATCCTCCCCTGGCGGGATTCGAACCCGCGACCTTAGGGTTAGCAGGCAAGGACGTTACCCCGCCGCCACCGAGGCCGGCAGTTGTGGTAATAACACATACAAGAAAATTTTCTTAAAGTAATTCCCAGAAATATTGTGAAAATTTTTACCACTTAAACTAGATTCAAAAGCAAATCCGAATTTGAATTTTTTTGGTGTGATTTGATTCTCTACCAAAATTTTTAAAAAAATTTGTTTCGATTTTATAAGAATTTTTTTTGGGAGATTCGATTCGGTTCGATTTGAAATGAAAATCCCTGATTCGCACAGCACTAACTTCAAACTTCCCAATTCATTAATTAAAGAGAGATGCTCACAACGAAGATGTGTAGCAAAATTTCCATTAGGTATTTAAAATCTCTAATATCAACAAAGGATAGATGAAGCAACTGTAAGCGTGCGCGCAGCGGGCAGCACTCGAGTTACTGTCCAGATAAACATTCTGGAAGTAATCTCAACTACCGGACATGGAGTCACTGTCTCTCTCTTCCCCCTCTGTGGGAACTTGCAACGTTAAGACAAAGATCTACAACCATTGGCGGCTAATGAGATTCAAACTAGGTTGTCACACGCTGACGCGAGTGCTGGACACAGCGTGGGGATGCTAAAGCTTCTTCTGGGTCTCGTGTGATATATGCTAGGGCTCTGACGTATCTAGTCCGCATGTATATGTTAGTCATGTATGTATAAAACATTGTGTATTATATCGTCTTATTTATATTACATGTTTCGTTACGTCTTTGTTTTGCGTGTTTATTTTGTCAACCATTATGATTGTTATGTGAGTTCGTAATGATGGAGTTCGTGAGGGATATGCTGAAGGAAGAAAAGGCTACCAGCTATGGAGTTTAAAGAGAAAGAAGATTATAATAAGTAGAGATGTCATTTTTAATGAAAATGTTTTTCCATTCAAGAAAGAAATGACTGACTCTGGTGAATTAAACGGAAGAAAAACCTTTTGGATAGAAGGAGCATCGGATGATTGTGAAACAGACCCTGAAGAAGGTGACATTGAAGAGCCTGAAGGAGAAGAAGCACTACTGGAAGAACGAGAGGATGCCTTTGAACCAAGGAGAAGCCAAAGAATCAGGCATCCAAAGAAATGCACACAGTGTGAGTTTTGCAATAGATGTCAGCAGTCTGGTGCAGATGCACTACCAAAGAATGCCAGAGAGGCTTTAAATGGAAGGAATGCAGACGAATGGAAAGAAGCAATGACGGAAGAGATGAACAACTTGAGTGCCAATAAATGCTGGGAGATAGTGGGAAGGCCACAAAATAATAAGGTGATTGGAACCAAATGGGTGTTTTGGATCAAAACTGCTGAAAATGGAAAGGTAACTAGGTATAAAGCAAGACCTGTAGCTCTCAGGGTTTTTCCCAGATTCCAGGAGTTGACCATTTAGAAACTTTTAGTCCTGTTGTGAGCATTAAGGTTGTGCATGTAATTTTAGCAATTGGTGTTGAAAAAGGATGGGACACTGAACATATTGATATCAAGTATTATGCTTATTTGTATTTGCTCCTACTAAGGATGATGTACATCTTGAGCAGCCAGAATGCTTTGACGATGAATTAAAGCACATTACGTTTGCAGATTGAAGAAAAGCCTTTATGGTCTGCATCAGGCAGCTAAAGACTGGCATGAGCATCAAAACAAAAGGCTCAAAGCCATGGATTTGCATCAATGTGTAAGTGAGCCATGTGTGTACTACAATGACAATTTTAGTTTTATCAATGCTGCGTATGTGGATGATATTGGATTGAGGAGAGAAGAATGAGAGATAAACAAGTTTAAGGAGAATTTATCCAAGGTACTGGAAACCAAAAATCTTGGACCCATGAATCACCTCCTTGCAATCAGAATTTCCAGGCACTCCAAAAACTCAGTTGAAATTGATCAATGTGCGTACCGTAAGCAAATACTGGAGACATTTGGAATCGACCAAGCAAAAGGACTATCTGCACCATTGGAAGTCCAGAAAAAGGAGAATAATTGCCAGAAATGGAAATGCCAATGGAGGAAACAAAATACCGTATAAACGCGTGTAAGAGGCGCACACCTATTTTTATGCGTCGAAGTTGAAGAAAAAATTTTGGGGCTTTTTTCCCTCCTATTGCGAGGTTTTGCGGCCCTAACTTCAAACTTTCGGCCATTATCAAAGTCGGTCGGTCGTAGTCGCTATGAGTCGCCTTTTAAATGTGGTTAACTTTAACAAATTATATTTTTCTGTAAATGATGACGAGTGGGAATGTGAACACGTTAGATGCAAAATACCCAAGCGTCAGCCATGTAAAAAATGAACGATAAAGTGTAGATACGACATCAAAACTTGAAAAAAATCAAACTTTGAAAGAAATCATAACTATCTATGGAATTTAAAGAATTTATTTTTTCAATATGGCCCAAAAAATCTTCAATGAATCACAAAATAAAAAAATTGCATGATTTACATAAAAACGGCTGACTTATTAGTGAGACGGGCGTCGCAGTATGGCAGCACACGCACGCATGTCCTGTCACAGCTCGCCGATTTTCCCCGAAAAGAACTTCTGTCCCTAATAGTAAGGAATAGTGCAACCTTATCCTTCCTCCATCTTCTAATGCATGATTCCGGCACATCATGCTTTCGTCCTGCAGCGTGGTTTCCTACTTCCTCAGCGTCTTTGATGACTAAGTTTTTCAGCTGCCATGAAAGACCGCAACTTTTTCCCTTGTTCATTTTGGGCAACACTGACCTATACAACAACCCAACCCAACCCAACCCAACACTGGCATATACACAAATGTTAATATTCACAGAATTCTCTCAGTTGTGCTTAGGGCAGGTGCATACAGTTGAGTCACTCAAAGTTGTCCGATGACAGAAAATGAGTAAGTTTGGGGGGTGGAAAATTCTGGTGCTTGCACTTGTTGCACGGCCAATCGCTGTCCCCCAATTGCACCTCACACCCTCGCCTTGTCATACAACAAGTTTTTACATGTTTTCAGGCGACTGCGTCCCCCGTAAACAAGCGAGCGAACGATCCCCTCCCGGCGGGTGGCGGTAGGGGAGCGACAGGACGGCAACGCTGAGTTTCATGTTCCTAATGTTTGACATGGAAAATGCTCGAACCCAGCCATGATATCTACATCTACAAAATACCCTGCAAGCCACCTCAGGGGTGTGTGGCAGGGGGAAAACGTGATAGGGGGATAGACGTGAGCGGCATAAGTGCCACTCACCGCCAATCCTAGACATGAAATCTTTCATGTGCCACTCTGCCGTTCAACTCATATGTGGCATAATGTCGGCAGAGAACGTTTTGTCTTATGACAGTATGTACTGCCATTTCTGATTCTGAACTAATCTTAGGTTGAATCACCGCTCGTTTAGCAGCTACTACCGCCCTGCCGCGATACTGCTCTGCCACCCACCACCTACCGCTCATATCGTGATGAGGCTTAAGGCAGGCAGATAAAAAATTCATGTACGAGGTGCACCCTCATTTTCGGCTGCGATTTCTGGGAAAAAAGGTGCGCCTCTTACTCGAGTTTATACGGTACCATAAGGGTATTGGAAGTCTACTTGACCTTGCGATGGGAACAAGGCTAGACTTAGCTTTTGCAACTTGCCATCAGAGCCAGTTTTGTAATAGAGCCACAGTAGGACATTGGACAGAGATGAAGCATATTTTTAAATACTTGAAGGGTGCAGTCAGTATGGGCATAAAATATGAGAAAAAAGGAGAAAAGTATATACTGATGCAGATTAGGCGAATGACGTGGAGGAAAGGAAGTTCAACTTCAATGGTTTCGTAATTACTTTGGCAGGGGGGGAAATCACTTGGCAGTGTAGGAAGCAGAGAATAGTAGCAACATCAACAACCAAGGCAGAATATATTGTAATATGTGTAGCTGTGAAAGAGGTGAAGTGGCAAAGAAATTTCTTGTATGAGATAGGACAAGGTTGCTTTATGGATGACACTTGCATAATATTTGCTGATAATCAAGGTGCGATTGCTTTCGCCATAAATAAAGGAACTTGAAATTGGTCAAAGCATATTGATGTAACTTATCATTTTTTAAGGGATGAAGTGGAAAATGGCAAGTTGAGCTTTAAGTATGTCTCCTCTGAACATAATCTGGCTGATATGATGACCAAGGCTTTGCCAGGTATAAGAATAAAGTTGATTGTAAATAAGTTAGGGATGGAATCCTTTTGAACTTGTAACTAACTCACATAGAAGCAAGATCGCACGCAGAAAACATTTATGTATATTTTTGAAATCCCGGCAGCCAAATTGTACAGAAGGTGACGTGGATTGTTCCATTGTATTGATTTTTCATAAATAGAATGCCAATATTTCAATTTCAGACCCATTTGTTTATATTCAAAGTTTTTCAATATAGCACATTCCTCCATGTTGAACACCACGAGGCGGGATTTAACGACCACGTGAAAGTTATAACAATAGGTAAGAACCAGAACCACGCTAGTTTTTAGAACATTCCAGATAAACGGAAGTACGTCAATAGCAAAGCTTCCAGAAGGACGACAACGCTTCAGCAATCTACTATATAAGCCAACGCAAACCAAGCGTCGGGACTGTCTGAAAAACCCCAAGTGCTGCACGTCGTAATGCCGGAGAGCAGATTCATATAAATAGGATACTGCACAACTGTCATGACCGAACACGGTCTCAACTAGGCCACACCACTAAAGAAGAAATTTACCTTACACAGTGTGTGCGTGAAATAAAAGGCGAAGTGATTTAATAAAATTGTGCAACGTGCATCGTGATATTGTCGTGACCCGTTTTTCCTTCCCCTGCGTTTTAAGGAGGCCCTGTTTATTTTCCTAAGGAGCCTCGGACCAAGGCAGGTCCCTCTACTCTTGGTCACGATTTGAATTAGCCCATTGCCTATTTTGGTATTGGATCCATGGCCACGCGCAGCCGGACCGACAAGCTTAGGATGTACAATTCTAATATAATTAGCTGTCATGATTCAGTATTTTTCCACACGGAACATCTCTCTACGGGCGGTCGACATTCTCATTGTTTCTTACGAGATACGAAACCGCAGGTTCCGTCCGGCCTCTCATACTTCTTGTCACTCGAGAATATAATTCTCGTCAACATCTAACTACGTAAGCAGCATGGGAACTTTCCAGAGGTTCTCTTTCTTACCAAATAAGGTTAGGCTGTGCCATGGACAACGCCCTAGAACCTTCTAGAATAAAGGAGGGGGTTCAGGGAGGGTTAGAATATAAAAACCCTTTTCGGACGGGGACGTGCTCTCTGTTCTCTGCGCTCTGTCCTCTCTGGTTCTGCTGCGGAACGCTTCGACCCTCACCATCGACTCTACGACCAACGACCACGCCCGTACACCACAGACGCTGCTAGAGGTCATCCTTCCCCTCGTCCGTTTTCGACTATCTTCACTACAAGATGTACGGCATGGAGTAAGCATAACCTAACATGTACTAAATGTTAATAAATGGATTTTACTTAAGAACGGAGAGTGAGTTCTCTTTGACTGGTTCCTGAGGTTTGTGACCCCTGAAACGTCTAAGTTACGACCCCTAACTAGTCGACCCTAACCGGGCCACGACAAATGGTGGATATGCGCCGGGTAAACCTTTTTAAGGAATCAGTCAGAAAGAACGCACTACGCACTTTGTGCATAGAATAGTTTAGTTATGCTAGTTTTGACTTTTTGATTTTTGAACGCTTGTAGTTATGCTTTTTCGTAACGTGTTTGGTGCTCTTTCTTTTTGTGATGTTTTTAGCATATTTGTGCTAGGATTTATGTTTTAGGCAGGGTTTTTTCTTCCAGGAGTGCGGAAAAATCCTTATGATTTGCATGTGATATGCGTATGTTCTAGGCAAGGTTTTTCTTTCAGGAGTGCTTTTATCCTTATGATTTCCGTGTGAAATGCGTAATTTTAAGTTTTTCTCAGTGTTTCTTATATGCTTCGCTTTCGCTCTGTTGGTTAATTGCTATGTTTATGTAAGAATTCGGAAGTATAACTTCTCCCCAATTCCCGAAGTTCAGAGTCCTTTAGTCCATTAAATTGAGTCACGTATGACGCAACGCACTCCCCCCCCTGAAAGGAAAAGCAGCCGATTAGCGGGTAAGGCGCCCGTTTACCACATCGCCGTTAAACCTAATGTTAGGAGGGCAATAGAGGAGGAAATTTTACCAGATCAGTCAGAAAAGGAGGACGAAAGGCCAGTAAGTGGGTTACGGGAAGAATTTGCACAACTAACCATTTCCGAAATGTCTGGTGCAGAAGAAGCGGGTGAGGAGGTAGGATTGGGGGCCGTAGCTGGTCCCACATCTCCTCCAAATCAGATGCCAAATCGCGGAGAGGACCATAGGATGAGAATAGGTGGGATACACCTAACACCTCCTACATTTCAAGGGTTGGCGAACGAGGATCCTACGCGGTACCTCGCTCAGTTTAATAAAATAGCTAACGCTAATGGATGGGACGAAACTGCAAAATTACGTCTTTTCCCGTGTTTTCTGGGAGGAACCGCTCAACGCTGGCTTCAATCGCTAGCGAATTACAATGTAGAGACGGGAGTATTAGAAGGGGAATGGGAGAACCTAGTGGCTGCATTCAAAACAGCCTTCAAGGGGACGATGTCGGAGGAGATGAGGGCTCATCGACTCAATGAGAGGACGCAGGGACCGTTTGAAACGTCGGAGAGTTATTTTTATGATGTAACCGCGCTCTGTAAAGAGGTAGACGCGGAAATGAGGGAAGCCGAGAAAATTAGGAATATATTAAAGGGCCTACGCCCTGATATTGTAAGGACAGTACTCCCGATGAAGCCTAAAACATGCGATGAATTGCTAGAATTCATCAAGCTCCAAGAAGCGGCCATTTTGGTCGCGGAAACCGTAAAAGAAAAGAGCACACCAAAGAAGGTGGTAGAAGAATCAAGTGCTTCCGTTAGTCGCCTAGAGAGGGAAGTGTCGCGCCTACGGAATGAATTGGAAAGGAGTCGGAGGAACGATAGGGCGTTTCCCGGGCCGGGGCAAGGTGGAAATTACCCGAATAGACAGACTAATAATGCGCGCTTCACGCAAGGAAGACCCGGAGAATTTAATCGGTATACACCACCGAGGCCGCAAGGACGAGCGAGTGCCATGCAGGCACCCGATCGCCCTCCGTACGAACGTAACACACGAACGGCCGAAGGTCGCCTGATTTGCTATAATTGCGGGGTCAGCGGCCATTATGCGTCGGCCTGCCCACGAAGGACAGGGGCGACGCCTAGGCCCGCCCCACTCGATAAAAAACCAGCGGAAAACTAATTCACACGGGCACAGCCGGAGGATCGCCCGTGGGAAATTTTGACGTAAGGGACCTCCTTCTGATTAAGGGCGAGATAGAAGAGGGAAAAAATAATACTATATTGGTAGACACGGGATCAGGGGTATGTGTTATTAGGTCAAATTATGTTAAGTCCCCAATTGAGCCAACAACTAGTGGGGTAAGGGGTGCTAATGGTGCGAAATTAGACGTCATAGGAGCGACATTCGTGAAAATTAAGCTTAACGGGCATGAATTTCAATTGAAAGCATTAGTAATTAAAAACGTCCTATTTCCTCTTGTTTTGGGAATGGATTTCCTAAGGAGGGAACAGATGACGTTGGACCTTCGTTCGGGAGTTTTGCAATTGGGTCGCGAGGGTCATACAGTTAAAATTCATGCGGAGTTATAAAATTTAGAGTTCGATGCGGAATGCGATACAAATCCCGTCATTTATTCGAGGAAGGATTCCGACTTAGATACGGAAGGCGACGCCCTTGTTGAGCAAGATTTTTATGGGAAACTTCGCCTCGAGTATGACGTAATAGTTCCCCCCAGAGCGAGGATAAAATGCGAATGTACCTCAATCCCGCCTAGAGGCGAGGAAGTGCTAATTGCATCCGCTATTTTAGCGAAAAGAGGGGTGAGTGTCGAGTTGCCAAGCGGAAGGGGCGATAAGATTACTGCGACGCTCCATAATCACCGGTATATACCGCAGAAATTGTTTAAAGGAACGGCGCTGGGAAAAAGAATTAACCGCGAACGTAATGAGGAGGAAAGAATTGATTTTCAGGAATCGCAGGAAGTAGATTTTGAACGTGATTCGCGCCCACCCTTAGATATTAATCCAGGACTTAAAGGAAAAGAGCGGGGAAAATTAGATGCGCTACTGACGGAGTTTCGTGATATTTTTGCGTGGAAACCCAGTGACATGGGAAAGACCCATTTAATTGAACACACGATACCGACGGGTGACGCAACCCCGATTCATCAACATCCTTATAGGGTCTCTCATAAGGAAAAGGAAATAATTAGGAATCAGGTGAAGGAAATGTTGGAATTAGGTGTCATATGTCCGTCTAAATCAGCTTGGTCAAGCCCCGTAGTGCTAGCAAAGAAGAAAGATGGCGGTATTAGGTTCTGTGTGGATTATAGGAAGCTTAACACGGTAACTAGAAAGAATGTTTATCCACTTCCGGTCATTGACGACTTGTTAAGTTATCTAGGTAAGGCTAAATATTTCACCAGCCTGGATTTATTCAGTGGATATTGGCAAATACCGGTTAAGGAAGAGGATAAACCAAAGACAGCTTTCGTGACCCCGGAGGGCCATTATGATTTTAACATTCTTAGTTTCGGCTTATGTTCGGCTCCAGCCACCTTCCAAAATTTAGCAGATAACGTACTTTCCGAATTGAAATGGAAGAAGGCACTTGTCTATCTAGATGACATAGTAGTATTCGCAGAGACTTTTGAAGGACTCTTAGAAAATATGAGGGAAGTGTTTCAGAAATTAAGGGAAGCTAACCTCACTCTTAAGCCGTCGAAGTGCCACTTTGCCCAAAATAGTATTAAAATGTTGGGATATGTCGTAGGCGCGGAAGGTATAAGGCCGGATTTGGATAAGGTTAAGGCGATTACTGACTTTCCGCACCCGACTAAGGTGAAAGCGGTACAGAGTTTCGTCGGTTTATTGAACTATTACAGGAAGTTTATTCGCGATTTTTCCAAGATCGCCCGTCTGCTACATGAACTCACGCGGAAGGATAAGTTGTTCGAATGGGGAGAGCCACAGGAAGCAGCTTTTCAAGCCTTGAAGGAGGCGATGGTTTCCGCCCCCGTCCTAGCCCACTATGACCCAGAATTGCCAATAGAATTACGCGTTGATGCGTGCGGCACGGGCCTAGGAGCGGTATTATTACAGGGGAAGGATCCTAAAGAAATGCATCCCGTAACTTTTGCATCCCGCTCGCTATCTAAAGCCGAACGAAATTATTCAATTAGCGAATTGGTGTGCCTCGCGGCAGTTTGGGCGTTGAACTACAATCGAAGTTTAGTCTGGGGAAAGAAGGTGAACATAGTAACTGATCACCACGCCCTCTGCTGGTTAAAGTCAGTAAAGGACCCAGCAGGGCGCTTAGCGCGGTGGAGCCTTCGTCTCCAAGAGTTTGATTATCAAATCACTTATAAGGCGGGACGATTACACTCAGATGCTGACTGTCTGTCACGACACCCAGTATCCGAACCTACGGCTGAAGATATTGACGGGTCAAACGAAATACCTTTTTTAATGCTTTCAGTAGACGATTTAAGGGATAGACAAAGAGAAGACTCTTTCCTAAGGCCATTGATAGAGGCATTGGAGGATCCAAAAGACGCGGAACCCAAGATGGAGAAAATATCGAGAGGATATGTACTTATAGACGGGGTTCTTATGAGAAAAAACGCAGGACTGCGCGGAAAAGATTATTTAACCGTTATCCCGCAAGACTTAAAGCGAGAAACTTTATTTTCACATCACGATGACCCACTTTCGGGGCATTTAGGATTTGCTAGGACCTATGATAAATTAAAAACTCGTTATTTTTGGGTCGGAATGAAATCCGACATTTTGAATTACGTGCGCAGTTGTCCGGATTGTCAATGTAGGAAGGGACCTCATGTTAAGCCGGGAGGCTTTTTACAACCTATAAAACCGGGAAAACCCTTTGAGAAGATAGGCATCGATTTATTGGGACCATTTAGACGAAGTTCGTCAGGGAAAACAATGATTGTGGTCGCTACTGATTATGCGACCCGCTACGCAGAAACAAGAGCGCTCTCAAATGGGACGGCTCCACAAGTAGCCCGTTTTATATTAGAACAAATAATTTGTCGACACGGGTGTCCCGCGACCATTCTCTCAGATAGAGGGAAAGTTTTCCAATCCGAAATAGTCACTTCTCTCTTGAAAAGTATGGGAGTTGTGAGTACTTTTACCACAGCCTATCATCCTCAGACAAACGGGTTAACGGAAAGATTGAATAAAACAATAGCCGAATTGCTATCGGCTTTTACAGGTACGGAACAAACGGATTGGGACCTTTTTCTCCCCCAAGTAACTTTCGCCTATAATACAGGCATTCAGGGTACGCTCGGAGAAACGCCATTTTATCTAGTACATGCAAGGGAAGCCGTCTTACCGGCCGAAATTTCCCTATCATTAGACGATGCAAACGAAGGTAGCAAGGAAAGGACTCGTTGGGAGGAAGCCCAACAAATAGCCTTGAGACGTCTCGAGGAACGTCAGTCGAAGGATGTAATTCGCTATGATGAGAAACATAGAGACGTGACGTTTAAAGTCGGCGATAAGGTACGTATTTATACGCCCACGCGGAAAGTAGGGAAGAGCGAGAAGCTTTTGCCCCAGTATCACGGACCATTTGAGGTCACTAGGCAAGTTGGGCCGGTGACGTATGAGGTCCGCGTAAAGAAAGGCAAATTAGATACGGTACATGTGTCCCACATGTCACCGTATCACTCTCGAGAGTAAGAGACAGCACCCCGATCGGCCAAAGGGGGGCCGACCCATGGGAGGAGAGCTGCGGCTGGAGGTGAACGGTAAGGTAAGATGATTAAAAGATTATTTTTTCACAGGAACGCGTATGCCAAGGACGAGCGGGAGGATCCTCGAATTCCGAGGCCCTCCCCCACTCCCCTCCGAGAGAAACCTTCCCCTCACTCCATGACCACCTCCCCTCTCCGCCATCTTGTCCAATCCGTCCGACCTTCTCCTTACCACCTCCCCTCCCGCGTCCGCGCGGAACATGGAAAACGTTCCCAGAGAGCCGGAACCAGGCAGACATTTTTTTGTTCTTTTCTTTTATAGATACATCTAAGGAGGAGAAGGAGCTGAGAAAGGAGAGGAGACATCCAGCAGAATCACCAAAGCTAACCTTGAATATTACCTCTCCGAGCCACTTCACCACACCTACCTTCCCAAACCTCCTTATTTTTTCCTTAAGCAGGAAAATACGGAAGTCGTTCGAGACGACGAGCGAAGAAAGAATTTAAAGGGGTAATCTCTCGAGAAAAAATAAGAAGAAAGATAACGGGACATTTCGAGCAGCGAGGAGGAGTTTTATTTTTTTAGAGGAGATAACGCGAGTCGAGTACAGACGAGAGAGAGACAAAAAATAAAATGCGAGCTTCCATTCTAGTAATGGCCGTCGTGTTTACAATCGCGACCAGAAGTCGGCGATGAGCTTATTCGGTGCCTAATAAATCGCCAATTAAAGTAGTTGCGGGTACACACTGGAGTGCCTTGCCACAAGTACTGTCATATGAAGCCGTAATACCATTGATTTATAGGATTAAATGGAAAGATACGAAGTCAAAGCCGCTAGGAACGCAGGCGCTAACGTGCCCAGCACAAGGGGCGTTTTGTGACGCCCTCAGCGCTTTAAAGGGAACCGCGACACGATTAAATACCTTGGTGGATTTCGTAAGCGTGAACCCAATGTTTTATAAGGAAAGGGAAGGGGTGGCACAATCCGACGGACGAAAGAAGCGGTCTCTTGATTTTATAGGCAGTGTATTTCATTGGTGTTGTGGTGTGGCGACGAAAAGCCAAATTACGAGTATTGAAGAGTCACAGGTTACATTTGATAGGCGTCTAAGGGAATTGACCACGATGACTAAATTGGAACATAACTTTGTCGCCAACGTAGATACACAAATAGAGAATTATACTAAGACAATGGATGACACGGTAAGGGAAATACGAGCGCGGGTGACCGCTATCCAAGGAAAAATCAGACAGCAAATGATAAGGGTAGCAAATGATTCAGAGACGATTAAGGGAATGGTGTTTATTCTCACCGAAGTTGTGTCACAAAATTTTTTAACCCAAGGGAAATTAACACTGACATTAAGGGAAAATGAGGCCTTACATAGGTGCCAAAATAATTTATTACCAGTGTCAATATTTCCGATTGATACTTTGCAAAAGGACATGGATGGACGCACAAATCAATTAGAAAGAGATGGGTATGAGTGGGCTGAAGCTAGCGCCGCCGAAATTTCAACTCTTAAGGTTACTCATTGCTTAATGCATAAGGGGGACATGATAATTCGTGTAAATGTTCCCATAATTAAAACAGGTGCCAAATGGTCCCTATATGAAATCAATGCAACACCTTTTGCTTGGCATGGACAAACATGCTTCATCATTCATGAAACCGTTTACGCTGCCATTGACGGTAAACGCATGAGGACTATTTCCGGCCCCGCATTACACAATTGTAATGTCTATTCCGATAGACTTTGTTTTCTTCCACGTTTTAGCGCAGACACGACACACGGTCCGAGTTGTGCTATTCAGATGTTTCGAGGTGGCACTACCCAGGAGTTAAGTAAGGCTTGCACCTTCCAATGTAGGCCAGGATGTTCGACTATAGTCAGTGAAGTAGGCTTTGAACAATACATTATTACACATCCGCCCCCTCAGATTGTCATAAATTGTGAATCATCAAGTTCTAAAGTAATTAACTCTACATTACCGGGTCCGGGAGCACTAGAGCTAACGCTTCCTTGCAATTGTGAAGCCATATTAACAGGACAGATTAAAATTCCCGAAATGTATCCATGTAATAAGACCCCACCACAGGTCAGCACAGCTCATATACTGCCAGCAATCTGGTCAACCTTGGATTCCATGGCTAAGTCACCACAAACTTTGCCCACCTTTGAAAAATTAGATGATTGTTTAAATTCAAACTGGACCATTGAACTGCCTCACCTAAATTTGACCCAACCGATACTAGCTTTAGATGAGAATACTTACCCCGTATCAGGAGGGCCCAGGGAGAGCTCTCGGAGGTGTTTCTCTTTTTTGGAACCTACTCCTTACTCTTCTCCTTGTAACCTTGACCCTTTTTGTCTACAAACATGAAAGAAGAATGCCCTATCTCGTATTAACGCCGGAAGGACAGGAACTGATTTTTACCCGCGCAGCAAGGCGTAAAACAAAGCAAGACGAAACGCAGGTACGAATTTAACTCTTAAATTTTCCCTAAAGTAATTAAGGCGCTTGCACGCCGCCGGCCGAAACTCACTTCCGCTCACTAAAACATTCGCGCGAGAATGAGGATATGTCTCTCTCGAGTCGCTCAGTCCTTCGTAAGCACGGAAAAATGCGATAAGAAGGGCAGATTAATGAGTCGCTCCTCGTCGCTCGCTGCTGTGTAGTCATTTTTTAATCAAGTCGTGGAAATGTATGGGAATAAAAGTATTATTTTGAGGAATCGAATTTTAGCGTTCAAATAAGTTGTTAACCATTTTTCCCTTACAGCAATGACCCGCGAAGCCAGTTTTGAGGGCGGCGAAGTTAAACAAGTGTGAAAAAAGTTAATATGGACCTTCGGGGAGGACTCGAAGTGTAATTTTTGATTAATCATTCGCGGGATTTTATGGAATGGTTTGGGCCGGTATAACTAGGGCCCCGCGTAAGTTGACACGGGGTCCTCTGGGAAAAGCAATGAATAGAGATTCATTCCTTTTGCCCACGCGTTGTTAATTGAGTATGAATTAACTTTCGAGACAGGAAGTCTCTCAGTGGTATAACTTGAATTTTATTTTTTGAGGCTGATGATAGTCTCTGAGTCAGTATTGGGGACGCCCAAGGCCACGTAGGAAGCGCGCTATTTGTTTTTAAGGCATGGATTTTGCCTAGTTATTTTGGAAACTGTTGAGGAAACAGTTGCATTATAAGACAGTAATGCATGGGTTTATTGCATAGTCTTCAGATGTGTACACATGTAACGCATGAGGTTATTGCGTAAGTTTTTTTGGCGCGAGGGAAGCGCCGTGATAGAAAAGTTTTAGCCAGTATTGCATAAGGGTAATTTGCAAGGCTTGGGGCTATGTGAGCCCAGACGCACGTAGATGTGCATAAGTAATTTTTAGCCAGTATTGCATAAAGGTAATTTGCAAGGCTTGGGGCTATGTGAGCCCAGATGCACGTAGATGTGCATAATGAAATGTCCAGTATGGGGTAGATGCCTCGGACGATATAAGTTATACCGGAAAGGCTCAACCATGTGCATTTGTACAGCACAATTAGTAGGAAGTACAAGTAACCTAGAAGCTGTGGGCCCCGAGTTTCTTTCGTGTAGATGCTTAGGGGTGAAATACGGAAGGTTACGCAGCATCCGATGTGATGGCTGTTGCTTGTTTATTTGAAGAAAAGAATGGTCTTGTTAATTATTGTCATTTTTTGCACACAAGGTTGGTTGTTCACCCCATCCTTGTGAACAAGTAAAAACACAATGAATGTTCTAAAAACCCACGTCGGAAGGATGTAGGTCACGAGAGACACCCAATTCGGGCAACTTCTAATGTTCTTTGTCAAAATATTCCGCCATTCTATATGGAGCAAGGGGCCTAGCCACCCCTTGACGGGATTTGATTGCTTTTATCGGGAAGCCATTGAAGGTGCACATTCAATTGGCCCACCTTGTAATCTAATCCTGCGGTGGACACATAATTTACCCTGCTCACTTTTTGTCGCGTGAATAGCCGATGTAAGCCACATCCGGTGTGCGCCCAAGAGAAAAAGGAGAGAAAACCTCACGCACTATTTGCGCGTGACTTGGTTTTAAATAATATACTCTCACTTTTCGGGATTGCCTTCGCGTAATGGGGAGGGGTGTCGACATAAGAACTTGCTCTGATTGTTTCTCTCTGTAGAGTTATTTTTCATTAGTGTATTGCTAAGTGTAAATTGACAATAGACAGATCTTTTTAATTGACATTAGGGCATTTTCTGTTGCCTTGTCACCGCATGCTTGGAGATAGCATGAAAATTGTGAAGTAATTTTAGCCAACTTAATCAACTGATCACTTTTTTGATTTTATAGACTTTGACTTAATAGATAAATTTTAACGAGTCGCCTTTCAATCTGATTTATATAGGCTGCCTGTCACATCTTGTGTGACCATGCAGCGACAGAAGAAGCCACCTTGTAAGAAGGGGGGTGGCTGGCTTCCTCTCCTGGCGTCCTTGATGATGGCCGCTTTGGGACAGGGGGCGCCACCAAGGGGACATGGGAAGATTCCAGTGGATTTTACAGCAGGGGCTTACCTGAAACCCCTGCCTAACATTACAGTCTTCAGTACAGCAGTACCATTGGTGTTCAAATGGCCCTTTGACCCAGCTCACCAACTACATACGCTGCGGGAGATGGTGGGAAATACCTGTAAGCAGTCAGATAGAAGACCGGTGTGTGGCCTCCCACGCAACTTGGTGGAAAATACACTTCGCGACTGGAATCGGAAGAGTTGGCTTGAGACGATATCGGAGGCCCCTTTGGCAACAGATGGCGATACCATAACTGACGCCTTCGTTCTTCCCACTCGACGACATGCGAAAAGGATGATCATTTCTGCGGCCGAGGCTAAGGAATTAGAGGGGCGGCTGACTAATGTTGGAGGGATAAGGAATCTTTCAGCCCCCTGCTTTCCGAACTATTCTCCAGCTGTGACCTCTCAGCCTGATTGGGGGCTCTTGACCCTGGTCCTGGCAACCATCTCGACACAATCGGATGTCCTAAAAATGTGTCAAACACGTCGGTTAAGCCCTTCGGTCGTCCATGTGGAGAACCTCCGAGCAGAACTACTGGCCTTACAGGACTCAGTCCAGTCACGAGGTTGGGAACTGGCTATTCAGCACTTCTCAAGGTATTACATTCTCTCTCTGGTGGATTGTCTCCTTTCTCCTACCTCCCTTTATCTATTTCTGGTGATACCATTAGCGAAGGCTAACACCACATCCGTTTCTCTCCATTCCTTTGTCCCTATTCCATTTGCGCATAAGGACTTTACGTGTCAAATTACGGCCCCGGCAACGGAGTTGGCCCTGATCCGGACCAAGGATGGTGTGCAATTAGGAAAGTTGCAATGTAACCCATACCGGGATGAACTTTGTTCTCTTGAAGCCACCCGAGATCCAGGCACCCTACCTATGCGCTGCGCGTCGGGTGGCCTTGGGTGGCACCGCCGCAGAGGTGGCGAATGAGTGTCCTTTAATTTGTGCACGGTCTACTGAAACCCGTGTAATTACATTAAATCCATTCACCTACATGGTAACCCACCCCCCATCAGACGCAGAAATCCAGTGTACGGATAGCCGTTGGGGTGGGTGGAGCAGGGAGAAGAAGGGGTCCTTCCAAATTTCCCTGCCCTGCGACTGTCGTCTATCCCTCAATGGAAGTGACGTCACTCCGGGCTTCCCTTGTCTCCCCTCTACCGCCCCTACCCTCTCCATTCGGCGGATCATTCCCGCTGCATGGTCGACTCTACACTCCCTTAACCTCCCCCCCTTCTCCCTCGCACACTCGTCGTCGTGTGACGACCTTCACGAATGTATTAGATCGACTTGGAAGCCAGAAGAAGAAGCACCTTGGGTCCCGCTGCCGTGGCTACCAATTCTGAATTTGACCGGAATTGTCTTGCTGTGCATCCCTTCCCTACTCCTGACCCTACGATTGTATATAGATTGCTCCAATCCACCTGACCCTTTCTACCTGAGAGATGGCCTCACGAGTGTGCCAAGTTCTCCCACTTCAATTCCACCCACGCCGCTTCGACGTTTTCCCCCGTCGTCTCCTCCACCAGCTGTTCCAACATCCACTACTAGTTTTCGCCGCCCACCGCAATCCCTGGTTTCCGAGGTACCTGTGTACGAAGTGATTCAAGAAGCGACTTATATCCCCATGTGCCCCTCGCCAATGAATAGGCAATAAGTGAAGTGATAGTTCTTAAGTGGTTAATTCCGACGGAGTCAACCTGAGTTTTTGACATTTGTTCTTAGAAGTGCTGTGCATTTCATTGATCAAATTTTTGTGTGTTCCTGCTTATGCTGAATGTCTATTCGTATGTAGGTATGTGTGTTCGGTAGGTCCAGGTTAACGCAACCACGGACCGTCCGATGGGGGCCCCGTCCCCGGCCCCGGCCGAGGGCGTGGGTGTCGGGCCGAAATAAATATTTAAGCGAATGAGTATTACTTATTCGCAGGGCGACCCATATGACGTTGCCCATTAAAAATGAATCTCCGTGAATTATTCACTGCCGGGGGGGGCGCACAATTTTTCTTGCTCTGCTCTGTGCCTTCGTTCGACGGGTCCTGTTCGATGGGGTTGGAGACCTTTGGAATCTTATAGGACCTAATTATGTCGTCCCACGGGCAGAGAAATTTTCAATTTTTAGCTTACCACAACCTCTTTTAAACCGCGCCCCTCCCCTTCTTGGCGTCGGGGGGAGTTCGCGTCAAGCGTAAGGGCACCAAATCCTTTGGATGCGATCCCTGCCAATTGAGGTTTAAACCGTTCTGATATTATTAAATCTACCTCATGTTCATTGTTCACATCAGTGTTTCGGTTATATCGGGTTATTGTATTTTGTTGATTCCACTTTGAGTGGCGCATTTTTATGTATTCCCTAGTACTCGGCTTCACCGATTTGGAGGCGTATATGGCGCTCTCTTGTTGTAAAAATGTTGGTATATTCGTATACTTTGGCCTGAACGCCGCCTTGGAGGCGTAGACCTCCTTTCTCAGGTTATGTTTTGGTAAATTGTTTTGCTTACTCCGTGCAGCATCTTTGTCCCCTAGTTTCCTTGACCCACTTTCCGCGGGCTTCGGCCAGGGGTCCGAAGTTTGTGGGGGGGGGTGATGTCGTGACCCGTTTTTCCTTCCCCTGCGTTTTAAGGAGGCCCTGTTTATTTTCCTAAGGAGCCTCGGACCAAGGCAGGTCCCTCTACTCTTGGTCACGATTTGAATTAGCCCATTGCCTATTTTGGTATTGGATCCATGGCCACGCGCAGCCGGACCGACAAGCTTAGGATGTACAATTCTAATATAATTAGCTGTCATGATTCAGTATTTTTCCACACGGAACATCTCTCTACGGGCGGTCGACATTCTCATTGTTTCTTACGAGATACGAAACCGCAGGTTCCGTCCGGCCTCTCATACTTCTTGTCACTCGAGAATATAATTCTCGTCAACATCTAACTACGTAAGCAGCATGGGAACTTTCCAGAGGTTCTCTTTCTTACCAAATAAGGTTAGGCTGTGCCATGGACAACGCCCTAGAACCTTCTAGAATAAAGGAGGGGGTTCAGGGAGGGTTAGAATATAAAAACCCTTTTCGGACGGGGACGCGCTCTCTGTTCTCTGCGCTCTGTCCTCTCTGGTTCTGCTGCGGAACGCTTCGACCCTCACCATCGACTCTACGACCAACGACCACGCCCGTACACCACAGACGCTGCTAGAGGTCATCCTTCCCCTCGTCCGTTTTCGACTATCTTCACTACAAGATGTACGGCATGGAGTAAGCATAACCTAACATGTACTAAATGTTAATAAATGGATTTTACTTAAGAACGGAGAGTGAGTTCTCTTTGACTGGTTCCTGAGGTTTGTGACCCCTGAAACGTCTAAGTTACGACCCCTAACTAGTCGACTTTTGCTGATTTGAAAGTGACTAGGACCAATCAGAGACTGCGTACAAACAAGCCAATCAGAAAGGTCCTCGTTGTTTATCCAGTTAATTGAATTTCCTGTATTTTGCATCAGTGTAAGCGGCGTGGTTAGTGATTTGGTCGGTGTTCTCGAGTTATACTGCGGTTCATCATCGTGAGTCTATAATTTCAATCTTTTCGAGTGAAAACTGGTTGCTCTCGAGTGTTACTGCAGTTGAATTTCGTGAGATTGGGATGCAGAATTGGGACTGTCCAAGAACATACCAATCAGCTGGTAGAATACTTAAATGAATAATTACAATCTTTGCGAGTGAAGCCTGGTTTTGCCTTAAGTGGCAATTAATACGTCTGGAAATTTATCTGCTTATTTGCAAGGTAAGTTTGTAATTTATTCTCCACGCTTTTGCAAAAATTGTTATCCACGCTTGATTTATAAAATGTCAAATGTTGACTTTCATATTGCAGGCTTGAAGATTTCTTTAGCATACCTGAAACACATCTAATGCAATGAAATTCCATTCAGTGGTCATCTACGTTGTGGGCATTCCTAAATATGTTTATTTCTGTAATAACATTATTTTTTGGAATTCGAACGTCTCAAATCTGATAATTTTTTTTCGCTTGCCGCCATCTTGGAAATAATTCTCAAAAAAAAGTAGCTGGCGGAATGAAAACCAACATATATCGTGCTGTATTTACGGAGCAGTTCTCAAAAACCTTGAATGCACCGCGGATGTGACTGTAATAAGTTAGAGTTCTTAAAAGTGGCGGCATAAGAAACTACTATCATTAATTCTAGCGTGTTTGTGATGTATTGGGCGGGAAGGTAAGGCCAGTTTACGATTGGCATCAACGCGCACTTCACCCTCGAGCTGAATACACAGGTTCCAACCCACTACTACAATTATCACAGCAATTGCGAGTTGATAATACTCGTACTCGTCCATGTTCTCGCTCTTTTGTAGATAGTAAACAAATCAGCACATGTTGGCGCTCGGCTGCATGTAAACATCTGCATCCAAGCAAAGTTACCGATGCACATTCCAGTTGACGGCGATCGTAACAGGATGGCGTCAACGCGAAAACAATTAATGGTTAAAGTTTGACATTCGTGCCAACTATAAATTGGCCTTTAGAAATCACAGTAAATGGTATAATTAGCAGGACTTGCTGAAAGACCTGCTCGTTGTTATTCCACGGTTTTTTATGAGGCAAGGTAGCAGTGAGGATAAAAGTATGCTGTCCTCTGTGGAAATTTTACCTTTAATTGAGTTCTTCATACCACATTCCCTGAAATTCAAGGTACAAGAAGTGGATTATTTACATTGGAGTGATGCAACGTGCAAAGCACCTCCGACAAACGAACTCCCGATTAACGAACTGGAAAATTATCGGTCCCTTGAATTTCGTTTAATAGAGGTTTTACTGTATTGTGTATTATATCATCTTATTTATATTGCATGTTTCGTTACGTCATTGTTTTGAGTGTTTATTTTTCCAACCATTGTGATTGTTATGTGAGTTTGTTAAGTAGCCATTTTGGAAAGAGAGGGATTGTAAGAGTTGTGATATTAAAAGGCAGTTTTTGTTCCTGAAACGAATTGATCACTTACTGAAAGACCTTCACAAGAAGGTAAAAGAACCCAATTTCCAAGAGTATGTTTAACTGGAATAAACCGTTAGAAAAACCAAACTCCCGACTGTTCCCTTGCTGTCTTCCCCAAACCTTTCCCCCTTAAGCTTACACAACATTATATAACGTTGGTTCTTAGACTTCCACATTGTTGATTTGATATCGTTCTCTGCACATTTTTTGTGTCTTCACTGCATGTGATGACTGGGATGACAACACCTGCGGTTTGACAACACTGTTTAGAACACCAGCGAAGCTATTGTTGCTAGCCCAGTCAACATGCTGAGGAGACCCGTTAAAAGGCACAGAACTATAACAACAGTATCATCAACGCCATGTGAGCATTCCTATCTTAAAATGGTCTTTTACACTACTTGAAAAAACAGAAATTAACAACAATTTAAGTCCATACCTCTCGTGCAAAATCAACAGCAGCTTCCGTCGAAAAAAACATAATTGACCAATTTTGAAGATCTTCATCATAAAATGTTGCATAGTTATTTGCTTGGACCTGTAAAATAGAAAAACAGCTGTCACCAACTAGGGAAAATAATATATTCCACATAACTTTGGTTTCATTAGCATGGATAACCTATGAACCCTTTTCCTACTGAAATTAATACTAAGCACAAAAAATTATACTTTTCTTTGTGGGAATGCAGATAATGCTTCAGTATTGATTTTAATAATATTCATGAATGATTTTGAGTCATATACAAATTCATTACACTGGACTGAACATATATAGATGAGAATACCAAAAATACAAAGCAGCATTGGCAAATGAAAAGACGTGAACTCCCGATGTAAAAGAAAAACAGATCGATCAAGCCTCTTGAAATTTAATGCATACACATTTGAACACACGACATGAAATTATTCACATCACTGCAAAATACAAAAAATGACACAATCTGCAGTCGCATACACAAGTACGAAGGTACACACCAAAAGTATTAAAATTTGAAAAAAGAATTCGACTTGATTGGGATTTAAACGTGGATCTCCAAATCGATAGTCAGGTGCTCTGGCCTGTTACAAAGATTGCTTGGTGGTGTAACTATGGCTAACACACCTGACCGGCAATTGGGAGAGCCAGGTTTGAATCCAGTCAAGTCAAATGATATATTCGGAGTAAATTTCATCCCTTTGGCGTACAAAATAATCAAGGATGAGGTACAACATAAATGGAAAACATATTTTACCTAAGAAAAAAATTAAATAATAAAACAGAAAATAAGAGGAATAAAATATATGAAAATGCAAGAAACACATGAAAAAGTAAAGATTAGAGTAAAGAAATAAAAAGTAAAGATTAAAGACATTAAGAAATCATGAATGTACTTTGAAGCAAAGAGGTACATATCAAAGCATGAGAAAATTATAAACACAGTGGATTCTCATATTAAGACATTTGTCATGTTCTTCTCATTTACTCGTTATAGTTTCTTCACATTCTGGCTCCAACATTATCTTAAATAACTAATTTTAACATCAGTTAATTACTTTTTGGGGGTGAGCACAATTTGATAACTAATCAAATCTACTTGAGTAAGATAATCAAACGCAAGAGCGATGAACATTTGTTTAGATTTAATTTCTCGCAATGACAAACACCATTTACATTAGCAATGCTATTTTTGGCTGTTAAGTATTTCTAACATACTGTATTTTAATGGTTTAAAGAAGACATGCACACGCATATGAGTGACTTTGTTAATTTAATCAGGGTGCCACAACCTACACATAAATACACAGTTATGCTTATTTGGTTCATAAACGGGGCTGAGCTATAGGCAGAGTACAAGCAGTGACAGTAATTTAAAAGGAGGCATAACAAGGAAAATAAAGGACAAAGCAGAACAATGTAGAAAGGCATTGAAAGGCAAAGGAAAGGAACTGGTGAAAATCCTAACTCCCTCCCTCAGAAGAAGAAATACATACTGTCATTCCGTCTAAAGTCGGACAGGGGGTGTGGAGTCGGGACACTGAACAGGGCTGTCATAAAAATGTTGTGAAATTGTTACAGTTCGTGCCACGTAAATCCATTGCATAGTATCGCGTAGCATACATTGTCTGACAAAAGTCGGAATGACGCTATGCAAAAGAACCATTCATAAAACTGAAAAAAAAAAGATCTGGTAAAAAATCAAATTGTTAAAGAAAAAAAAACTTTTTTGTTACGATATTTTAGCCGCTTGACCTGGGTGTCATATAGGACATGACTTACAATGGGGAGAACACTTACATAACACAAGTGAAGCATGCATTGAAAAAGGTAGGGTTTGTACAATAACTTGTGGGAAAATGTAGTTAAAATAAAAGAAAACGAGAAAAGCTATTCATAAGCCACAGGCAGAATATGCTGCTAGCTTTGGGATACAATTAAGACAAATTTGATTAATGTACTGAAGTCCTGTAGTAAGAAGTAAAGACACCCGATTCCAACAGGAAAATTCTGAGGGCCAAATAATTATGAGCTAGGAAATATTGGATGGTGTTTCTTGATATGTGATGACTCAATGCTACCTTTAATAGAGATAATGAATGAATGAATATCAGCACAACGATGATGTTATGATTCTTACCCCAAACTACACACCACTGAGTTAGGGCATGGAAAAACAAATTGAGACAAAGTGAAAAACAATTTAGTTGAAGAATTTATCCCAGAGCACATTCACAAACACAATACAAACATATCAAAACACCAATTAACTAAAACAAATTTCCCTGTTATTCCCTTTCCTGATTCCTTCTTTCCCTCCTCTCCCTCATCCACTTAGGATGAATTATCATCCCTCAATGCAAGTGGCATCTTGCCGGTTAACACGTTCATCTCATGACACGTGATGCAGAAGTACAGGAAGCATCTTGGTATAAGAAGTTGGCCAACCTGCAAGAGGCATAATGTATAACATTTTGAGAGCTGCGTACTAACTTATTGGACACATTCTGAGACATAACAGCCTCCTGAAAATAGTACGGAAAGGTGCAACAAATGGGAAGAACTACTGAGGAAGACCACGGATGGTATAAACTGATAACATTATTACAGACATTAAACAGAGGGCTAATCAAGGAATAAAGCAGTGAAATGAACAGAGAACATGGTGAAGACCTGCAGCAAACCAATCATCCGATTGATCACTGCTGATGCTGACATTATGTGACGTCCGACATTTGTAAAGCACATTGCTTCCAAACAGTTAGATTTCATTGCAAAGAAAATGAGAAAGATCCTGCATCATTAGTTGGGTAAGAATTTATAAGTGAACCATAAGAGAATTCCCACTGATTATTATACAGACAAATATTATTGATATGCATTGAATCTTAGGTCAATGCAGAGCTGCTGAGACCCTGAGGCAAATGGATACGTAGTATTGTTATTATCATCAAGTAAAAACAAGGGAGGATCTAACTTTCTATGTCCAGCCTATTGTTGATGATATACTGAAGTCTATACATAGCTTGATCAAATGAATATCAGAGACCAAAGAAGACTCTACAAACCATAATCAGTGACCAAAGAAGGATAGAAGTACTGAAGAAGACCCAGGAAGAAATACATCAGTCAAACTGAGATAATGTTGAAATGAAGACTAATGAAGGGAAAAAACTGCAGGAATGGAAAAGGAGTGGAGAGCTGCACCAAACCAATCTTCAGGCTGCTGACAATGACATCACAGATGACACTATCAAAAGGACTTGCTGTGCTACAGAGGGAAAATGAAATCCACATTGAAAACATGATACACTATGCGGGACAGTAATATTTTTTTTAAACTTATGGTGTCGATACTTGATTCCGTTTAAAATGCGTAATTTACAAGAAACATAAAATCAAACTTAAATCTCTCCACTAAAACCAAAATTAGGCACTAAAATACGGTATCAAGCCAGAAAGTCTCTACACCACTGGAAGTATGCTCTTAATGAGATCAGGAGAAATAGAAGAGATAGAAAAGAAAAATTCTCTGAAAAATCCCTAGGACCACTAAAAACAGAGAAAGGCTACAGCAAGAATGATGATCTTCACAAGACGGATGAATACAAAATACACATAAGATGAGATCAAGAAAAATAGAGTTGCATTCTTCAGCCACGTAAAGAGGATGGAAAACAGCAGACTTACAAAACAAATTTTCAATCATATTCAGAAGGAGCAACCAGTGGCTTCGAGGGATAATGAAATACAGTAGAAACTCGAAATTAAAAAGTCGACGGGACCGGAAAACTTGCCACTTCGTAATATCAAATTTCGTATGAACAAGTATCTTTCAAAAACATCGCGATGAAGCTCTTTTTTTGTTTCCTTAATTTAAGATGTTTTCTTGCGACGTACTTACATGATTTACGACGTTATAATTCATGAAAGTATATTTAAATGTGTAATCATGCCCACAGGGAGCACACAGTTGAACACAACTAATTTGTCGGAGTTTGATTCTTCCGATTTACGGGATTTCTACCGCGTCGTTCCAGCTTTTCGCGGCGGAAATCCCAAAAATCGGAAGAATCAACCTCCAACCAAGCCCCGCGGAAATTTATATCACGACAACTAATTTTTCGTTCTTTTTTCCAATGAATGAGTAGGCAATGACGCGTCTTTGCACAATTTTCGTGTAGTTTGGACTAAGCTTATGAAGCTTCTTAGTGCATGTTTCTATATTATTTCCTAACTGGAGAACTCGTAACTTTAGCGTGAGCGATATACAATCGTCGATAATATTGATTCATACATACACTAAGGAAGTTTGCGACTTTTGCATCATTTGCACCGGATATTGCAGACAGTGAAAATAAGATTCTCTCTTGGATACTATGCGTTGGCTGCATATTATGTATTTTGTAAAAATACTCGTATACCCATTAACCTCGCGAAATAACAATCGTCATTCTCCCTTGGATTCATCTAATTTGCGCGTGGTTATTTCCGATACGATGGTGCTTATAGAAGAGTCCAGCTAAATATGTACCTCCTTTCAAAAGTAGATTATACATACTAGCCACGCACTTCAACGGTAAAGGCGATATAACTCCTTTTACACTTCATGCTATCACTACAAATCAATAATTTTAGTTTTACACTCTACTATGCGAAAGCTTCATTTGTGGCTCTATTCAGATAAGATCGTCTGCTCTTCATTCATTAAATCTCAGGATTCGTTTAAAGATTTGATATTGAACTAAAATTTGGGATATTTTTTGTTATTGTTTTTCTCTGCTTTCGATCAAGCAAGGAGATTTTCATCAGAGCATTGCAGCTCCAGGTCAGGCCACGCACCAGGCCGGTATAATCTGTCTTTTCCTCCTTTCCCCGTCATTGCGGGGGTTACTCCATTAACCCTCTCACAAAAACAGCAATGCAACCCATGGTCTCGGAGTATCGTGCATCACTTATGAGGTTTTTCTACCTAGGAGTCAAGGCCAAGGGATACGCGCTAGGAATAAACATCGAATGAATCATCGGAGTTACGCCGAACTGTCACATCTTATCTTCCTCCTCCTATACCTCAACCGGCTGCGTCAGCGAAGAGGGAGGACATGCCTTTGTAGAGTGGGGGGCTATTACTTAAAGGGCCCAAGAGGGGGCAGGCAGAGTCAGCGTGGGACATCGCATCCTGGCCTAGTGTTGAGGGGGTGGGACGGAGGGGGCACTCAGAGGAGATTTATCTCCTGGAGGGCCGGAACGGGGGCTTCGGTGTGAAGGTGATGGCTCATGCCCACCCTTAGTGCGGGGAGGGGGGACACGGAGGGTCGTTTGAGGGGGAAATATGACCAGTATGGGAGAGAAGGGAAACGTTTGATATGTTCGCCGAAAGTGAGAAAGATGATGGAGAAGAGTAAGCCGAGGTTTTGAAGCAACGGAGATGGAAAGCAGGATGAATTTTCCTGGCGGAGATTGCCGTGTGGGGGGAAAAGAATATGGGAATGTGCGGGCATTTCTATTTTGCATTTCCTTAATTTCCGATCCATTCGGGCAGTCTTATAAAAGGGAATCAGTGAATAATAATTGAAAAAGAAATACGACAAACGAATGAATGTATAGTATTATAAGAAAATACTTAAGCTCTTCTGTCGAGAGAATCACACATTTAATAAAAAAAATTATTTATTTTTGCGCTTAGCTTCGTTCCATCGTCGCTCCCACCATGGCCTCTCATTTGGATAAATACAAACTGAACTGGGAGTCAACATCATTAACAATTTGGAATCGATGTAATGTATCCCGAGTGAGCAAAACTTCATTCTTATTACGAGAAATCAGGACTTGGTGTTTTTCGTTACAAGCTTGGAGATCGTGATCTATCGATTTAAATTGCTGGGTGTTACAGCCAATAATTGGTCAACCTGTGACAAGTAATGCCTCAACCCTAAGATCCTGGCCAATCGGGTGACCTGCTTCCACACTGGGTAACAACTAAGCTACGATACTGACGAGGTTAACTCTCCGACGGCGTGACTTTCGGCATCTCATAGGATGGTTCCACTTATCCTCTTCTTGTTTATATCTCTAATAAGGATTAAGCTACAAAACCCTTATCTAATTCTTAATCAATCTACAGGAATGCCGCTGAGCTCTCGTTTAGGATATTTTTTCAATCACTGGGTTGAAGCGAAGGGGGAGAAAGGTACTTACACCATTTTCCGATACAAATATGTACGGGTGCTTGAGCATTTTTTCCCTTTGACTATGCATGGGCCCAGTGCTAGTCATACTTTAGAATTAATGTGCGTCAAATTAATTGATCATAAGAACCAAGCGAACTCATATTTTCTGTTTTTCTTGGCTGTTGGTGACGGAAGAAGGGAAGGGCTCGATGTCTCTATCAAAACGCTCAATTAGGGGGGGGTATATTAAACCTGATTCTTTCGATGATAGCTATTGCCAGCCGGAATAATTATATACCTTGGAGCAAGATTGAGTGTAATCAGTCTGAAATAGTGTGAAAAATAATTCTTTAGGTTATATTCACGACTGAATCTACCACTCGAACAATACAGCACCATCTCCGATACATGTCATAGTTTTTGAGCACACACGTGCAGCAAACGAATAATGTTCCAGGAATATTCATCATGGATTTATGTTTGGGAAAACCGGTAGCATAAAATGCCAGGGATCATGGGAGGGAAATGTTGGTTGTAGCAATTAGTCTCTCATGTAATCCGTATAAGTATATCCGTACAAGTATATCCGTACAAGACTACTTTACATTTTTTTACTCGTTAGCAACTCTGTGGACTCGTAGTGGCAAAGCCAAATGCATTTTTTGTCCGATTGCTTCCATATTTTATGTGCTACAATGCCTACGATTCAAAGTCGTCCATAAGATCTGGTTTCACAGCAGCCGGGTGGTTTCATTCAGGTGACTACATCCCGTTTTGGCGGCTGGGCGATGAGGGAGAATGTGTATTTAGTTTAATTACAAAGACGAAGAAGAGAACGACCAATGTTGCAAGTAGTTTTACAAAAAAGACAAAACCTGGAAAGGACGCGTAATATAAAACGCGGAGAGAGGAGAGCAGAAAAATCACCAAAAATTAGGACTGCCCGACTAGGTGTCCTCGTCTCAACTGCTCTCGAAGCAGTCGAGATGCAGATGTCGGGCATCAGCAGTCGAACTCGACGACCGAGACGTATCAGTGAAATCGAACCCCTTTGATATACATTGGATGAGTGCGGCAGTGACTTCCAACTGCTGAACGCAGCCGCGGGACGCCCCAGCAAAACCACACCTTTTCTATTGTAGCATTGAAAAATGAGATATCGTTCAGGTAATCCACATTCAGTGCATAATGTATTCGTCGACGATGATTAATTAGATGCTTAACTCTGACAAGGAGCGCCTAAAAACGTTACTGTCATCTGTCACTATTCGTATAAATGAGTAACTTTTTCACGTCGGGACCATGATCTAAGGTTCATAATTTTAAAACTTCGTTATTTCGTAATATCGCGTACTGTTACATACACTTAGATACCCTTTTGGTCGGGACCAAAGATTTTGCCTCGTAAAATCAAAATTTCGTAATTTCAAGTTTTGTATTTTCGAGTTTCTACTGTACATGGAAGAGGAGGGGATAATAGAGGATATAATACTGGATAAAACTAAATTTTGAATATTGACACGGAACTAAAAGGGTTTCCGGAAGAGGGAAAAGAAGGAAGGAAATAACAACAGGACAGAAGAATGGACGAGAAAGCAAAGCCAAAGAATGAAAAATTATTGGAGAGCAAGAAAAGAACCAGAAAAATAAAATAAAAATAAATGCACTGGGGTTATTTTACTGGGGTCCTTAAAAGGCCAAAGTCAAAGAAGAATATTACCAAACAGCATAGTTTTGCTTCGACAGCATTATACACTACACTCCTTCAAGATCAACATCACTCCATTAATCATTCCTAAGTATGCTACGTTCGCTAATGCCATTCAAAGGTTTGTACTATATATAGCTTGCAGCTTGATATGATAAATTACTTAGCAGCAGCACCAGCTTTGAAATGCCATCGAATGATGAAGCGTTTCCGAACCACTGAGCCAGAGGTGATGAATCCATTTTATTTAAAGCAGTGACAACCAATTCAGAATAATTTTGGGGAGAATAAAAATACAGAATTTAGGTAAAATTAGAAGAATTAATAGATAAAAATGTCAAGTGAAAGAAAAATAATCACCACAAGATAAGAGTTGAAAACGAACCACATGCAAACTCAATCACCCACGCTACCAAAGGATATAGCTGAGAATATAAATTTCACTTTGAAAAATAGAAATTAAAACTTAAGTATTATCTTAGTGTCCACAACTTGTGCAAACTACTACAGAAGACAAATGCACAGTACAATTCAACAACATGAAATGGAATAAAAATCATAATTGAAAAATGCACAGATAGCTAAATACCGCCAACTAACATGCACTAAGGTGTGAAACATTATTTTTTCTTTGAAAGCTCGATCAAATTTACATATTTTTGGGATTTTTGGGATTATGTTATGAAGTACTTTTTTATTGGTTGAAAATGCCAATGCTTCAACTTTTCAATTGTTTTGAATTTTTTGTTCATAAGTTTTGCTGCGTTTTATAAAAGGATAGAAACAAGTGCACAACTGAAAATGAGTGTACGTTGCAATTGATGTTGCACTGCTAATGTTTTGAGCGGCCACCCACCTCTCAAAAATCCATGAATGAGAAAAAGCATAATTAAGTTATACAGAGGTTGAATTCACCACCAAATAACATATTATGTATTCTAAAAATTTTACCAGGTTATTTACTTGGAATAAATATGTCAATGAAAGTATGACATGGAGGAAAAAGTGGTTATTTCCTTAGTCCACCTTTGGTTAACACTAAATCTTCAACGATGTCAATGGTGTAAATTTATGAACAGGGTGGCCACTCATTCAATGAAGTCTAAATTCATGGTTGTTCATGGGTTTTTAAGGTCAAAAATTACCAATTTCACAGTTTTGTCAGAATGCAATACACATAGTGACTTAAAAATTTGCGTGCTAATGTCGCTGTGAGTGAAACATAGACACGGTTTCTCAAATGTGCCAGCGTCGCTCCCAGCGACTCTTCCTATGCCTATGATTGTGAATAACAATGAAATAATTCTTATTTTGTTTTATTCCCGTTTTTGTACCTAAAGTTATATTATGATGTAACATTTTCTCATATTGATACAATTTTTGAATTTTTGCACTTATTCACATACAGCCTTATTAATTTTAATACCCTGGCAATTATCACACGAATTTTAGCAATTACCCAAAGGGTCAAAATAATTTTTTAAACCATGATAATTCTTAATTTTATGTAAATGTGCAGTAGGTAAATGATTTATGTCCCATACAGGCATAGCTACATATTTTAATAAAAGAGTAGAAAATGATATATTAGATATAATTTTTAGCAAGTCTCAGGATTATCATTCTAAGAAAAACATGAAGGGGTTGAGTTAATATTTTTCTTTCATGAAGAGAGCAGTGTGCCTCAGTTTATTGTAGCTCTCATTAAAACCAAATCACAATGATATCTCGATTCAGGGGAAATGAAAAAGTTAGACATGGTAGATTGCTGCTTCATAAGCTATAAAATCATTTCCTGGATGAGTTTTCAACACCCAAGATTGCAAAGATATTGACGCTAAAGAATTGTAAAGAAAGGTTGACAAGAGCAGAATTAAATGGTCAGAAACGGCTCATAGTACAACAACATTCACAATCACTACGTTTACCAATCGATCTCAGATCGGTCTGAGTTCAGACCGATCTGAAAGTTCAGCAGGGAGCTGACTGAGACCGCTTGGTTTACCAACACGGTCTGAAAATATCGATATTGAATTATCGATTTCAGTAGTTTGAATTATTTTGAGATTTCTTGCATATTTCAGCCGCACACTTCTCTCCTTTCCCTTCTTGCAACAAGTCACGCCGTAAATGATATTGATTATATTTTGTTTACCATCGGCAACCAAAAGAAGAACGATGAGCGCCACGCTCCGGCCTCTTCGGATCGATCTGAGATCTCAGACCAGTTAGGGAAAGCGGGCTGACTCGGCTCGTTTCTCAGATCGATCTGGCCAGCGCGCTCCGTTTACCATAACAAGCTGAGCCAGTCAGATCGATCTGAGATCGATTGGTAAACGTAGTGAATATACCATCCAGAATTGTTCCCAGGGTGATATAAAACAGACTTTTGAACCATCTTAAAATCTAACTGAACAATTGATATCACCAAATATCCAAATTAAAGGTTTAGGCACGAAAGTCACAGCTAATTCACATTTACACAGTTGAGAGGCCACCCTGATTACATAGGCACACAATTAAGTAACTTATACATATTATTTAAGTATAGCTATAAAGTGAATTAAAAATCTTCTGCACCACCAGAGTTGAATTCCAGAACAAAAAATCTAATTTTCACATAAAATTCAAGCTCACCTTATTTTCGACTTCAAATTTTCAAGTTCTTGTAGTCTGAGTTTGTTTTGCATGTAAGCATTCAACATTAAAAAAAACTTACCGTAAATTGGAATGAGGGCACTATCTTCACATCCGTCACCCGTAACTTCTCTCTGTCATATAGTATTAAGTGGTAAATGCCAAGTCGATGACTGCCCTGGATTGCAACACCAAGCATTCCTTTGGAGGTGTAGCCTTCTTTCTCTCTACAGAAAATTTAAAACAGGAGTAGTAAGTATTTGAGTGACTATTTACATGATTTATATTTTACACTAGCATGCAATGAAATTCAGGAGGGTGAATAAATTACTTAAGTGTATTTGACTTATGGAATTGACTGAAACAATAATAACTTTGTAATTTTCACTATGGTTTTATTTCAAGACAACTGGTTTCATCACATAGACAACATCCTATTTTCACCAAATTACGCCTGAGAATATAGAGTTCATTGTCAGAATTTACTGAATAGTGAGGCTTCTTCCAATAATTAACACAATATTTGTTTTGCATAGAAAATAAAGACCACTAAAGATCAATGTTAGGAGTTCCAAAAGGATTGCAGTAGCAATTATGTAAAATGAATAGGACTTGATATTTTCCTCTAATAAAGATTAAATCATATCATTTTAGTAATTACCTTCATTTCAAATTAGTCATACCACACACAATAAATTGAAGGAATATCACTGAATATATGTAATATGTCTAAAATTTCCTCTTTTTACAACTAGCATTTCCTTTCTTCCCTTTCCTAAACACGTATCCTTATCTCTTATTCTATTGTACTTATTTTCTGTTTCTGCAAAATCAACTCAACGGCGGCGCCCCCACCTCTCCGACTGCTGGGCATGCCACCTACCACAGCAGGTTGGGTTCTGTTCATGTCAGAAGTCACAATAGATTCTATTTGTCCATCCTAAGTGCATGGAACAATCTTCCAATGCATCTTTATTCAAAGGAAATGAAATGTGCTTACATTGAAGTAGGGAGGCAGTGGCCTAAGTAGGCGGGGGCGAGGGGGGCGGTCCACTCCGGGTGCACTTACAAGGGGGTGGCACTGTGGGGTCTGCCGTAGGCTATAGCACTACATATTACCTTTTTAATTCACAGAAGCATTCTTTTGCTACACTGGGTTTTTTTCTTACCTAATGCTTCATTTGTCAAAACAGTGTAGAATTTGTGTGACATGTCACTTGTGTCACAAGTCTTGTGGTACCTATTTTGCTTCATCAGTCATCACTTTGATCTATTTTTTTCCTTTTTTTAACACGCTGTATGAATTTTGTTAAAAAAAAACACATTTAATATTTCCAATAGACTATCGCCCTATTTTCAGATGAAGCGAGCCAAAGAAAGTGGTGCTGATATCAGATTAAACTATGTATGTAGCTAGTTTTTGGCAAGATATGCAAAAAGTTGTTACGATAGTTCCATTAGTTTTAAAAGCCTTCTGAAGCAACTTAGATAGGAGACGTTCTCAGATTGATGGTTAAAATTTAGACCATCTTTTATGCAAATATCAAGACGATCTATTCTGAAAGCATTTTAAGAACCCCAACATACTGCGGTAGATTAAATCATGAGAGGAAAATAAGATAAATAGACAGCCGAATGGACAGGTTTAAAAATTCATTTTTCCCCCTCATTTATAAAGTTATAGTACAGTAGATTACGGTTAATCGGGCCACCGGTTAGTTGGAACAGCCGCTTATTCGGGACAGATCATCAAGAACAGAACCCAAATGAAGAAAGTCCCTGAGTTTTCTCCGGATAATTGGGACAGGATGCCGCTTAATTGGGCCATGCATCGGCTGTATTTGCCTCCTACTCCCTCGAAGAAATACTAACTTTTAAGCTCTTGTAAATCATTTGGTACATTTTCCCTGCGTATCTGAACCAATCCCCCATGAGGGAATCTATTCCCACCTTCACTGTCTCATTTACCGTCGCTAAACGAAGTCAGTCATGAAAGCGCTTTCAATTAATGCTTCACTGTTTGTACACTCGCCCATGTTCTCAAGTAGTCCAGCTGGAAGGAAATTTGGGTTTTGCGGTCACGGAGCTGCATAAAGTGTAGGCACAGAACTTGGCTTCATTAGCGGAGTACACCATCAAGGTAAAGGTTAGGCTGTAGGCGATTTGTCATGAGATAAAATGTTCTGAGGAAAGAAGGGTGGACGTGAATTCGTTAGGGATTATGAGAGGAGGGACGAGACCAGAGGTCAGGGAAAGCTGCGGTATCTGCGAGAATGTAGGGGCAGGTTTCCAAGTTTCCTGGCAGATGCAGAAGAGGGGAGAATGGTAGATATAAGCAGCATTACTCACCTAGAACTTCTTGTTTACGATATACTTATAAGATATATGTCTTGTTTTCTGCACACACTGACTCATGTCTTCTCTTTCCCTTCTCCCCCTCCAAACTGACTAATTCACCTTATAACGATACCGTTGGTACCCCGTCGGTTGCACGCTAAAGGGTTGGCAGTACACCCGGCTAAACAATGGGGACCAACAATAGGTGAGGAACTCGTGGTAGCTAGGAAGAGAAGTGTGGTTGTTGTTGGCTTACGTGAGAGGAGAGAGGACATTTTTTCGGGAACGGCAAATGGGTGAAGAGGAAGTGAGAATTTTTAAAAAGGTGTACGTGAAGAAAAGGACGAGTGGGGACGCCCAACGGGTGAAGACGACCCAACCGACGGCAGGGAGAGAGCAAAGATCGCCGAGGAAGACAACCCAGTGCCGCCATTCACAACCAGACATCGGCCCCAGTAGTGCACGACCGTGGGAAATCACCAGACTACTCAACAACCCAAGTAAATTTAAGCAGGACCACGTTCATAAAAAAAGAGAAAGGTAGGCTACAACCTGTTTCTCACCTTTCTCTTTTTTCAACCTATCTCTGGTAGTAAACGAGTGCTAGGTACAGATTTTTCCCTTCACTTGCTATTCAACATCTTAAAGGCGGCTTTACACATGGAAGTTACTTCCATGACAGTAGCCTTGCAAGTCGCTCGCAAGTGGTACTTCGATGTGTAAGCACGTACTTCCATGGCAGTAGGGGTCGATAGCAGCACTAATTGACCGCGGTTCGCACTTGCAAGGAAAATAGACTGGCTTCTATTTTGCCTGCAAGTAGCATTTCGATTCAGCGATAGTATTGCAAAACTTCCGGTGAAATTTTCTGCCTGGTTATTATATTAAATTAGTAATTTATTAAAAGCTGTGTTGATATTACCTTCCAAAAATGTCTTTCAACTGGTTTCAATTAAATATTAGCTTGATGCTCTTCTTAACTCAGTTTGAAACAGGATTCATTAAACAATACGACGGAACTATTTCGCAGGCGCGTAGGCTCACTTTTTAACGTCCACAGACTTGTGATTCGCTGTTGTTTACTTTCTGATGTGAAAATTCGGTGGCTTTGTTTCCCGATAAATCAAGTTAGTAACCAGAAGTATTTACTGAAATATCAATTTAAAACCATTGTTTTAAGTAATGCGGGTCATGTGAGCGACAAATTGTTATTTTTTTTGCTCTAGTGGCGTATTTTCCATGTGTAATTTATGCGCAGTCCTTTGTGTATAATCTCGTCGTCCATTTAGCATACGCAAAGTTTTTCTGGAGGTTTTCCACTAATTAAGATAGCCAGATTAATTACCAACTAAGTGGTTTCGCCGAAAGATAAGTATGTCATCAGTCTTATGGAACTCATAATTTGGCTATGATAAAAAGACTGATAGTGTTTTGTGAAAGGATAGAGCTATGCCCTTGTCGGTGGATTTTATTATTAGTTTTACAATGTGTGTGCATACCTATGCTTCATTGTACATAATAATTGATCTATTAAAAGTGTTTCAATGAACCTGAATTTTTTCATTATGGCGGAAGGCATTCTTCATGTAATTGAATGTAAATAGGTTAACCCTGTCTTTGCTTCCTGTCCTCCAAGTTTGGCTGGCTCTACGAATATGAATGCGGGGACGTTATATGGATTATTTTTTTTTCTGGCATAGCATGTTCATCGAATCTTGTAAGTATATTGTGGGAGTTATATTTCATAGATGGTAAGTTAATTTCTATGGATGGAGGAAGGGAGTGCTAACTCATTAGGCAGCAAGTAAGTCTTCTCTTCGGTTGACCACAATTCACCAACTCCAAAAGAGCTGCGGCTAAAATAGCTCGTCTTCTTCTTTGCATTTGGAGTTGGTACGCCATATTCGTTGTTTTGAATTTACCTCCTCTCGCCTCCTTAGTTCCGCTATTCATTTATTTGCGGATAAACCGGAAGTAATGTGTAAGCAGAGCTGTGCCATGCAAGTAGCGATATAAATCGATACTTCGCTGCACTCGCTACTTCCATAGAAGTCAACTTCCATGTGTAAAGCCGCCTTAAGAGTCAAGAATATCAAACCGGTGACAGTTTCATACCTGTGATATCATTCATCTGGAGGAAGTGAATTCTGAGTGAGTAAAATATGTATTTTTCAGTGCCGAGAGCAGAGAAAAAGTTCCTAATTCAGGTTAACATGCCGCGTAAGGATTTTTTACTGGCTGAAAAAATTACAATACTGGACCGAAGTAAGGATCATCCACTTCAAACCAGTCTTCGTCATTTGGCGGAGATAACAGGAGTGCCAAAATCAATGACAACCCAATTAATTAAGCAGCAGGATAAACTTAGAGAAGATTGGAGCAGTAAAGGGAAACAAGGCGCTACCCTAAAATGCCATCGCCAAGGTAAGGATCCTGATGTCGAGGTCGCTCTTAATCAATGGTTTTCCATTGTTAGTGGACAAGGAGTTAGTGTCAGTGGACCTATGTTAAAAAAGAAGTCGGAGGAGTTAGCTTTGAAGCTTTGCCATACTGATTTCAAGTGAACAGATGGTTGGCTATCTAGACGGAAGAGTAGAAACGAAATAAAGTTCAAAAATGCTCATGGAGAAAAACATAGTGCTGATTTTGCAAGTGCGGAGGAATGGAGATGTAAGAGGCTACCCACCCTACTTCAGGAATTCTGTGCAGATGAAGTGTACTACACTGTGTATTACCGAGCCACACCTAATGGCTCTCTTTGCTACAGTTATGTGGAACTAAGTGGGCCTAAAAAAGCGATTGAAGGGATTACTGTTTTGTGCTGCTCAAACATGTCGGGAAGTGATAAAAGGAAACTTTTGGTGATTGGAAAAGTGCTAACCCTCGCTGATTTAAGGAGTTACAAATGAACAGCTTACCGGTGGAATATTACGCCAATAAAAATGCGTGTATGACTGCAGGCCTCTTCAGCCATTGGTTAAGCAGTTGGGATAAGGAACTAGCATGGAAATCGAGGAAAGTGATTCTTATTCTGGATAATTTTACGGCACACCCTAATTGCTCCATCGTCTTAAAAAACATTCAGTTGGAAATTTTACCAGCCAACACAACATCTCCTGTCCAACCAATGGACATGGAGATCATAAAAAATTTGAAAACAATATACAGTGCAAAATTGATTTATAACATTCTAGCATCAATAGATGACAATCTTCTGACATCGTCTTCAACTGCCAAGGAAGTGAGCTCAAAGGTGAACGTCCTGCAAGCAGTAACGTTGTTGGCAGATAGCTGGCAAGAAGTCACCAGTAAAACGATTAGAAATTGTTTTATTCATTGTGGTTTTAAGCACTCAAGTGCAGAAATATCAGAAGAACTTGAATGTGAAAATGAATCCATTTCCGAGCTGAGTTAAGTAAAGAACTTTGAGGGGTTTGAAAGGATCGACTCCAATATGGACTGTTACAACAACAATGATAGCAGCGAAGATGGTATAGTAGAAACTATACTGGCTAAAGAGCAAGATTTGGTTGAATACGTGGAGAGTGATGGAGATGAAGACGTATCTCATTGTAGTCTAGTGATTTCCACAGATGCTAGGAAGTTTATTCAATTTAACCTATCTATAGTATTGACGGGTGGTGACCCTACTTCATGCAATAGGGCAACGAAGGAAGTCCGATATCATTAGATGCCTGTGCCAACTTTGTATGCACAACGAGGGTGAAGAGAGTGAAGCAGAACACCCTAGACAAATTCCTTCAACGAGGAGCTACACATTAAATAAATAGTAAGTAATCCCTGGTTTCTATGCAAATGAAGCTTTAGATCATCAATTATTCTTTTCTAACATTCCATCAAAAATTTTATATCTAATGCATATTGAAAAAATCACTTAGTAAAAAATCCACACTTAAAAATGAAAAAAAACAACCCAGGTTTCGGCAACTCAGTGCCATTTTCAAGGTACCTGATCGTGTGGTGGCCGACCATGTTATAGGGCAGAAGGGGGGGGGGGGGATATATATATTATAGTCTCTGTTAATTCATCACGGAAGCAGGATTGGGGAGACCATGCTGCCCCACAGATTTACAGCATTCATTAAACCCGGAATCATTTTGAAGAACTCGGAAACCCTGTCGAAAAATTCCCTAGAAAACTGAACCCCCGTTTTCCCTAGAAAATTGAATCCGCGTTTTCCCTAGAAAATGTTCCCCTGGGGAATATTTCCCTATACTGCTTTTTTCCTGGGAAATGCTTTTGAATGCAGTGGCATACAATATATTTATTTTACACCAAATGTAGTGGACTGTGAGAAGTGATTTTTTATAATTGTAGCACATTTTTTGAATTGTGATATATGTTGTCAGCCTCATTATAATTAATTGTGATAACTCTATGGTTGTATGAATGAAAATGTGCAGAATTAAGTTTTGTTTTTATGAATATGTGCTTTTTCCTCTTTGGTCATACACTCTATGCTTATGGTGGAGGTAAAAGGAGTGGGATGGAATTGCAAGTCCGGGAGTTCGGCTGGCCAGATGGAATTGCAAGGCCGGCCTTGTAATTCCATCCCCCTCCTTTTAACCCTCCCTTTCCACCCTATAACGTATACATACTCGGCTACCACACGATCAGGTACTTTGAAAATGGCACTGAGTTGCCAAAACCTGGGTCGGTTTTTCTATTATTAAAGTGTGGATTTTTTACTAAGTGATTTTTTCAATATGCATATTCAAAATTTCCACAAAGTTATGCCGAAAACGTTTTCTCATATTCTATTTATAATCACAAATCCATCTTTTGCAGAAATTCGTGAAGGGAATTTATCCGAAGTAGATCGATGTCAAGAGATTTTTTTATGACACAAGTTTCCTGAAATGTTTATAATGTGAGTTTTCTTATCAATTTATTATTTAAATACTATGCAATTACACATTTTGCATTTAGATTGTCATTTAGCGTACTGACTTTCATTCAACATCTTTCTGACTTTCATTTAGGATAAATGGGGAGCCGCTTAATTGGGACAAAGTACACCGGTTCCGATGTGTCCCAATTAACCGAAATCTACTGTATTTTATTTCCGTGTCAAGTTCACCCATAGCTGTACGATAATAGACAGTGATGGGAAGTAATTGATTACAAGTAATCCAAGTACTGGTAACGATTACATTCGATTTACTTTTACAACTAATCGTTAGTTTTTCAAATTGAAATTTTACTCTTAATCAACTACAGCTGGAGTTACACTCCTCGGAGAAATATCGTTAATTTTTGTAATCGTTACTCTCGGGGTAATTTTTAATTGGCGAGTAATTGGTCATTGATGATGTGGATTACTCTGGCTTTCTATTATTTTGGACTGCATGACCAGTTATTCACAATCGGTTATTCAGGCTATTTGTTTCAATCACTATCCTCTCCAGCTTATTCTGAAGCCGGATCTCCACTTGAAACATTTTCCACGTAATATGTTTCACGATTTACAAAAGCTTTATCGCAACCACGGTCCCTAATATAGGGACCGTGATCACAACCAAGCTTCTAAATATAGTGTGTGGCAGCCAATATACTGGTACCTGTTGAGAACCACAACTGACAAAGCGTTCAGGTTTAATTTATCACTTTGGAGCGTACCCTCTGGATATATCAGTTGTCACACTGATGTATCCCCCTGCCTTCCTAATTCCCCCCCCCCCTCTTATGTTGCATTTGATGTGTATATATACTTTCCGAAAAACTGGAATGCTATTGTACCCGAGGATGGCTTAGTGAAAAGAGCCGAAACAAGTGATGTGAATTTTAAATAAAAGTGGACATACTATATCGATTACTTTCTTCATTAATGTACCAGGCCACCAAGCACGGGCCGGATAAGCCCAAGTTATTCTAGGTGGGCATATTTTCTTAATTTCTTGTTACTGAATGGGCCATTGAGCATAATAACTAGAAAGCCCTCAGACTGAAACAATAAGAGAGAATTTCTTCTCATCAGTTGTCATGACGCCAATGCCTTCTCTTCTTCACATCCGTCGGTGCCCGTGGGAATGTATCCTCCGATATCCGGAACCTGATATGCAGAAGCCAAACCAATACAATCCTGATATCCGATAGTTATTTTCCACTATGCCATGTCCTCTCTGTCCTGCAGTGACTTGTAAAATACTTTCAAACCAGTTGGCCACTAACACTTTCCACTCTGGTGTTGAGCGGGACTCAACATAGCCTATTGTTCTGAAGCAATTTGTGCAATCAAACTCAACACGTACAATTCTCTGTGATGTAAATATGTCCCCTTTTGGTCTAAATATATGTGCATCTAAGTACATTTTTTATACATATACAGCTTGATTTGGGAATTTCTAAAGAATACCATGCAAAAATGAAAAATAATGATTTACTACTTATAAAAAAAAAGAAATCTAACATTAAAAAATTGAACTCCCCTGAGACATTGCAAGGAGACTGAATAAAAGGATGGAGTAGATTTAAGGATATTTTTAAGGCTATGAGGGAAGTGGTGACTTTTGTTCATAAGCAATGACATTGGATAAAGAGAAATGTTCTCAAAGAAAATAAATTTCAACACATAAATTATAGTTTCTACATACAAAGTATCAAAGGAAGTCTAGTGAGTTTCAACCAAGATCAAGGCAGTCTCAACACACTTAAAAACAAGGCGGTTTCAACAAAGCCATATGCTCCTGCCTTTGGAGCAGAGAGACCAACACAGTTCAAGGCAGTTTCACGACAGATTAAAGCCCTTCATCACAGGTTCAAGGGGCTTTCAGCACAAATCCTTTTACATGGGGTCCCACAACCATTAAAATAACCAAGAAAGACCCCAAAAATGTAGTTATAGTTAAAAGTTTCTAGATACTTAAAACATTATTTATACATTTATAATGACTGAAAGCCAGTAGCAGAAGACTATATAGCCTGATGAGACAATGTTTTAACACGTTCGATGCAAAACTTGGGCTGGCGAGATAAAAGTGGTAATTTACATACAAAGTTACCCAAATATTATTTGACCTATACTCATGACATTTGCACCATAAAGAAAAAGAGGTCGAGAATAAATACCATTTGAATTATACAAAGTTACCAGAGAACAGGAGTTGGGGAATTCGAAGAGTTTCCATTCTAATATCAGTTTTCCAATTCTCTAGCATTACAATGGACAAAGGTATTCAATTTCATAAAAATCCATGAGAAAGCCATATACACTCACAGCTTGTACGTTGTAACTGGTTTAGCCGATATAAGATCAAGTTTTGGAGAATTCTGATGAGACTGCTGGTAACTTTTCTTATCAATGGTTCCAGTCCCACCCTTTCCACCAGACTCATCCCCCGATTCATGTCCTTTCTTTCTTCTTAAAGTTCCAGGTTGTTTTGGGGCAGTATAAGTCAATGATGCATTTCCTCCAGTCTCTGCGGGCCTCTCCAAACCAAAAAGGGACGCTAGCTTTGAACTAAAATAAGAACATTTGAAACAATTGATTGGTGAAATGAGCACAATATGTATTAAATCATCGGAAATATACTGCAACCAACAATAAATAGTATTATAACTGATGTAAGGAACCAACTAGTTGTAATACCGTACGCGACTGGGAGATTCAGACGAAGTTGTTCTCAACTATGATTGATCAATACATTGGGAGGGCAAACTTTGTCAGCGCAAATTGTTATAATTAGGTCTTTTAAACGTAAACTATAGAATTATCAATGTTATATCAACAATTTTCAAGCCAACATGAAGGGACCCGGCAGAGAAAATTATCAAAACCACAATCAGAGGTACACTACAAATTAACTAATTTATGACTTAAATGAGGAATGGTACCTTGATGATGGTACAAAGTCCATATCGTCGTCTTCTTCTCCTCCACCCGGAAATGGAAACATTTTATAACTAAGAAGACATAAGCCACGCCTTAAAATTACTTAAGTTAGTTGGAGTGGTATGAAGACAGGTGATTTACGCCCATTTTTACAACATTTGATATCGATTAATCGTAGCTATCGATGTCAACGCTAATCGATTCCTGAGACAATGGATCGATTTATAATGCTCGAATGATGAGATCGATTATATTTCATCTATCGATCAGGATTGTCGATCGATGCGATGGAGTCGAAGGAGTCGAAGTATTATCCGTTTCCTCGGTTTCCTCCGTTTCGGTCACTTTCAGTCAGTCGATCAGTCGATGAAGTGGGAACGGAGGAAGTAGTTGTCCTTGTGCAATGTTCCGTGGATTAATGCCCAGTGTTAAAAGTTGGATGGCTAAGTTTGCGCCAGGGTTTTTCCAATATTAAAGAAGTCGGAAGTAAGTTTACATCTAAAGTAAGAAAGTTGTGCTTTCAAAGAAATTCGACCAGATCATCCATCTGTGTTGTCATCTGTCCTGGAAACCCCGGAAAACTGACACTCAACTCAAGATAAATTTGGTCCACTTCGTTATTTAGAAGTAAGTATTGTTATATTGCTTTTCATTTTTCCCTGACAACCTTTGGTACTTAATGAGTTAGTATTACATGTATACACAGGTAGATATTTTTACTTGTGAGGGTATAAAATTGGGTTAAAATCTTATTTTTCAATTACAAACTGTAGATTTTTATGACCCGCTCTTGCGACCGAATGCATAATTATTGTACGATTGCTACAAGTGATGTCACGGGGAGTATTACGGCACTAGTATAATACCATTTCATAAGTTTTGTATTGATATTTAAGAAGTTATAGTTTTATTAGCGAGGTGACTACGTTATGAAGTTACTTAATTCACGAATCGGTGGATTGTTTGGAGTGTGGAACGTTGAGTGTGGTGGAGCGAGATAATGTGTAAGTCAGGTACTCTCCTAGGGTCTCTACCGGCTAAACGTAATGACCCCTAATGACGTGTCTGCTGCAGGTACCAACTTCACTTGTATTGCTTCTACACAACCATCAACTATGAATCGGATTTCTCTTGGAAAATCCGCGACAGTCAGGATGAGAAGTAAGCCCTCATCGTTGGAAAGTCCAGTTAGCTTCCTAGCAGAAAGGCTAATGATATTTCTATAAGTTTTTGAAAATGGATATTTTCACTTCGTTATGTGGAATCGTCATCATCTACAGATGGTTATTATTATCAACCGACTGTGCGTACTGCTTGTAAATAGACATATCTTAGAGAAACGGGGGCCAGGGAGGAGGGCAGGCGTCTCTCTTTCTTCAATGGATAGCTGTATCTCGCGTGGAAATGGCAACACTTTCGCAGTTTGTTTTTAACGAGAACCCGTAGTGCGTCCTTGCCACTAAAGGTCCAATCCCGAAGCACTCCTTCTATCGGATAGGATGTTAAACTGTAGTCCCCTTGGCACCCTTTATTGCTATTAGACTAATGCCTACGCCGGGTTTCCCTCCACACTTCATCCTTTCCTCAAACATATCTTCCCCTCCGTACCAAAACCCCTACCTTTCATGACGTTAATGAACCGAGTTTTCACAGAACCAACCTCCCCAGTCACTGCTAGTTCACTGCGAACGTTCTCTCTTCCGTGCATGTGCCCTGAATAAACAAATTCAACACCCGGGGCCCATGGATAAGTTTCCTTAAAATGATCTAAAGTTGAAAATATTCAGATGCAAAAATGCTTATCGTTGAACTTAATTGTAACATTACGAGGTCGTATATATCCAGGGAAAATGAAATACATTTCCGGATAAATTAAATCTCAACCAATTGGAATTTCATTAATGCCTGTTGAAATGCCTGAAAGTATTCTCCTCCATCACTATAAGGCAGTAAAAAATCATAGCGATTACTCATGTGATGTTGAAATTCCTCTGATCCATTATACCTCGTAGGAAATGGAAAGTATTGGGCTTTTTCATTTTCTCTATTTGTATATAGCTCCAGCTATTTGTATCACTGTATTCTGTACGACGATTGTTTACTGCAGTACAGAACGTACTACAGTAACACGTTTTATGCAACCTGGCTTACCACGAGGTTTTGCGGGTTGCGTGACGTCAGGGGTACAAAATAGACGAAATTACTTTACCAATCTTCGATGCAGTTGGCATGAATAATAATGACCATGGAACTGTTGCGGAGTTCGTCTTGACTCACCTTGGCCACCGTAGACACTTAATCAAAAATATATTTCCTAGTGTTTCTTCATATTCTGTTCAGAGTGTTTAATATTGTTATTGTTAGAGTAGTTTTACCTATTAATTTAGTTTTAGATTGAGGTTAGATTATCTTTACCAATTTTTCAATTGGCCAATCCTATACTTACATGCATGGTTTCGTTCCCTCTACTCTGCGAACGTCCGACATCTCTTCATCCCATCCACGAAGCCTATTCTTTTTCTCCCCATTCCCCGCTTGACCAACATCCTCCCCTATCAAGGTTTTGAGCGTGATTTCATTATTCTTACCTCATCCATCTGTATGTTGCCGATGGGGCTTCAGCTATTTCCTATCTTCTGCCACCATTCCACGCTTCCTCGGCTTTCGTCCTTCTCCTCCACACCCACGCCCCTAACGCCTACAACCTATTCTCATCCGTTTCCTTAGCGTCCAAGTTTTTGTTCCGTTCAACGTTACGCTGCACACTATATTCTAAAGCCCTGGCTACACAATCCGTCCACCCGCACGAGTTCATGCATGAAGGCATATCCCATCAAAAATTCGTCGTTTAACCACAGCAGCTTGTGCAAATGCTTAAATACATGGCCACTAAATACTTCTAATCACGCTTTAATACATTCACGCATGAACTCGTACTCCTACATCGTGTAACCCGGCCTTTGGAATTAAGTAAAACTTTTTCTTTTATAGGTATATCAACGTAAATTTTTTACTCTTGTTTATCTTTAGCACGTAGAGATAGATTTGCACGTGTAATGCAATGAATCCTGTATAAGTTAGCTCCCCGCGCGGGTGGATCTTTTTTCTAACGACGTAAAAAATATTTTGTAAACTTCGGTGTTCCATTAGATCAGCGAATAAAAATCGGCAATCAGACCGCTGAACGGACGGATTTTAATTGTTATTTTTTCCGGGAATAATTGGAGAGACCTGCATTTCAGAATGCCTTGTGCGGAAGGTGGACTGGTTAGTGAATTTGTGTAAAAAAAGCTTTTTTTTATCAATACATGCTAACCAGCGCTAACAGCCATATGTCCTCTTTACTTTAGACATTCTTGCATCTCCATGCGTTTTTCACGTTTCGATTGACATGTTGTACCCGAAACTTTCGTATGATATAACTTAGTGTGTGCTTTAGTGAAAATTAACCCCCTGCCGGACACCGTTGAGGTGATTTGCTGGGTACTGTGTAGGTGTAATTATTGTCCAAGTTTACTATTTGACCCGCACTCGATTTTGGAAGCACTTGAAATTTTGATAGTTGATACTTTTTCCTCTTTGACTCACTCGTCCATTTGGTGAATAGCAGCCCCAAGACTGTATAACAAGAAGTGAATAGGTATAAGGTTTTAGTGAAATAATACTATGTAATAATAATTTTGGCTGAGGGAAATATTTATAGTTTTCGGTATTAGCAATACAAGACAGGTTTAGGAAGTCCGAGTAAAAGCTACTGTGGGGTTTCTTGTCATTTCTCTAAATATTCCCCTATTTACTTACTTTCTTTTCTCTCTGGGTTCCCGCTTAGCACCAATATCCTCAATTTCAATGCTAAATTTTACTGAGTGCCTATGTTCATCCCCACGTGCAGAGAGCCGGTCTCGGACATTTGAGATCTAAAAGTGCGTTTCCCTTCTGCCAACCTGTTCCGCTCTTTAAGGTCCTAAATCCCAGATTCGGTAGATATCCACACTTTAGGAGTGTCTCTTTTGAGAGAAAGTTGAATGGTACCTTGGATGTCGGTTGTTCATTAAAACCCTTAAAATCACGAATATAGATACAATAAACCATCTTGCTATGCTCACCCAGTATTTGATTGCGGAATTACGGATGTAATTATATTTTGAAAGGCGGTTCATAAGGGGGGCTCAGAGGGGCGAAATGGTTTATGGAGTTCATTTGTCGCCTGATACAAGAGTGTACGTCTTAAAAGGTCAAAATGGATACATCTTACCGTGAGTTGAGGGAGCTTTTTCCTGGAGCGGTCACGTTGCATCCAATTAAAAAAATGTTTTCTACCTGGTAAGGAAGCGGTGGCATGCATTATAATCTGCTATGCTTCAATGGACGGAGCAGACTACTGCATAAATGATGTGAGAATCGCACCGCCATCTGTCTAATTTAGTCCGCTGAATTGCACCATGAGTACCAAGGTATGAAATTATGGAGGCGTCATAGGCTTCCATCATCACCTCATCCCATTCCGTTAAATATGATTGGGAGGAAAAGTGCGATGTAAAATTACTCGCTGCAGGGAATACTTAACATCAGTATTAGAAAAAAATTATAAAGTTAATGACAATATTTTAGCTAAAAAATAGCTAATTCTCGTGCTTTACAATATTTAACTATTTCCAGTTATAAAGTTTCTTCCAAAATGTTGTCTTATGTATTTCATCCGTTTTTTTGCCTTCCTCATTATCCGAAGCATTGTGTTCATCTCCTCCGTTTTTTGTCATTTTTTTGTATGCTAATTTTATCTCTTGATTTATCAGACCATCCATTGTTAGTGTCCAGCTGTTTTATTATATGTACCGTGGTACCTAGGCTTACGAACCACTCGGCATTCGAAATTTGCGAGAAACGAACTTTTTTTTCATATTTATTTCTTTTTCGCCTCTATAGATTCGAACTTACAGTTAGTCTCAAGATACAAACTATGACGTGATGATTTTTTGACGCAGTGTATCACAGAATACTTAAAGCGAGAGGCACTTCATTAAAATTTGAACAAAGTTGCGGATTGACAGCAACGCGAATTAATTTTTAAAAGTTTCCTAAATTTATGAGTCTGGGAACAGATTTCCAATAAGTTGAATTTGAACTAGGTTTCGAAATAAGAACTTTTCGAGCTACAAACATCATTTCGCAAGTCGAGGTGCCAGTGTAATTAATTTTGCTAGTTAAAGTCTGGCATGGGGCCTTTTCTCAGTCCGTGGGTCAAGGAGTGGATGGCTGCTGTCGAAGTGTCTGGAACGTCTGGAATAACGTGATCGAATCAGCTGATTTTCGTAGTTGTTGAGAACTCGTGAATTCAAGAAATAAAATGAATGTCATGACCCATCACCCGTATTGCTATGATGAGACATTATCACGTAAAGTTAAACCGTTTTTCTCCTCGGTGGTGAAACTTTACTATTGTCTATTTGAACTATTGAATTGGTGGTGGCTATTTTTGACGCGTGTAGCCTAAGTAACCAGGTGAACACCAGGGACGAAATAGTTTATTGAGTGGAGTCAACAAACGATTATGGAGGCATATATGCTGGCCGAGTGGGAAAGTCCTTTAAAATTTGTGAAAAAAGCCAATGCCGGTTTTAATTGACTAGGACTCAGTTTAACAATTAACGGTAAAGGTGAGCTTTCGTCTCGCACTTGTTTTCGCGATTTTCACCCACTTTAAACAGACATATCAGAACCAATTTCACCTCACTTATTATGCAAGCTTTGCAAATTTGTTTAACACTTTCAACACAACAATGCATCAACTACTTTAGAAATGAGAAACTTTCAAACCTGAGAAGTGCGTTTTTTCCTCTCCGCCATATTGTGAAAAAATTCCGTTTCCTCTTTTCCACTGTACGTAGCGCAGCGATCGAGCAGTTGGTTCTCTAGCATATATACACCTTTTCTACACAGTTTCTTCCCTCCTTCCACTCAAACTCAGCCCGCAACAGCCATTTACTACAATGCAATTCCATTCATTCCACCGCAGTAAACATTGCACATTTCACTTCAAATGAAGGATTTACACTTCCTTTTCACTCACATTCATTCCACTGTACTAATAACATTTCACGTATCACTTTAAATGGAGGATTTACACTTCCTAATTGAGCGTACACGATTGGCAAATCATGGCGACCATACACCACACACGCAAGTCAGAAAATGATTAATGCCAACTACTCTCAACAATTAACTTCCAACTGTTGACAGTTAATTTCCCCCTTCCACACTACCCGAGAGAACTCCGTCAACAATACTATTTCATTAGCCTCTAACAAAAGCCCACTTATATTAACGTTGTGACCTGAGGGATTCTATTCTTAAAATAATACGCGAAATAACATTTTAGCCTTCTACCAATGCTCACCAATAATCACCAATAAGCGTGAGGGATTCTATTCTTAAAATAATACGCGAAATATCATTTTAGCCTTCTACCAATTCCCACCTACAATCACCAATGAGCGTGAGGGATTCTATTCTTAAAATAATACGCGAAATAACATTTTAGCCTTCTACCAATTCCCACCTACAATCACTAATGAGCGTGAGGGATATTATTCTTAAAATAATACGCAGAATAACATTTTAGCCTTCAACCAATGCTCACCAATAATCACCAATGAGCGTGAGGGATTCTATTCTTAAAATAATACGCGAAATAACATTTTAGCCTTCCACCAATTCCCACCAATAATCACTAATGAGCGTGAGGGATTCTATTCTTAAAATAATACACATAATAACATTTTGAAACTTCAACCATTCCCAGAAATGCCCATTTCCTCGTTATCGATCGCGCTAAAAATGCGTTTTCCGCTATTCAAACTCACGAAAATGAGTTTTTCACTTTTGACTTTCAGTTTTTCACCAATTCGTGTTTAACTCCATTGGCCCGCAAACCTCTTTGTGGGGTGGGTTCAGGGCAAGTTACGGAAGGGGAAATCGTTTTCCGCTTTTTCAAATCACGGAAACGCAGTGAAAATCATCATTTTGAAACGTCCTCGACTCCCAGAAATTCCCATTTCCACTTTACCATTTCCACAAGAAATGCGTTTTTAACTTTTGAAAATGGCCAAATCGGGCCCGCGTACCGTCCCACCCTAGCACCCCTGTTTCACTCCATAAGCCCGTAAGCTTGTTGGGGGGGTGGAGTAAAGGCATATTGTAGAGGTGAAATTAGTGTTAACCCTCTAACGGTTGTTCGTGAAAACCTCCAAATATCGCGTCGAAAACGGACGAAAAAATCGAAAAATTGGTCATTTTCAAACGTCTATATCTTAAAAACTACTAGTCACACCGGTATGATTATTACATTTTTACAAATCCGCATTCTTCCTCTACTCCCAGGCATCACATTTAATTTCGTCAGTTTCCTACGTTTTTCAAAAAAAAAATTTGAAAGTGCGAGACGAAAGCTCACCTTTACCCAATTAACTAAGCATATTTTGGATAACAACCACAGCAATGGCTTCTTGCCCAAGATTTCGCACGTGGAATCGGAGGGATCGAGGATTAACGCCTTGGATGAGCAAGTTATATAATCAGAATATTTTTATAATATGCTGCCTGTATTCTATGATATTCTTGTATGAGCATTCTAAGGAAAAGCATTATTTCAGAAACACATGAATAATACAACGGTGAAGTATCATTGCATGACAAAGAAGTTAGTAGGTTTTCACATCACTCCCCATTGTCAAATATTCTCTCGTCGTAAATGGTCCATTTTTAGCGAAGTTAGTGACATGAAAGAGAGGTGTTACCTCGTTCTAGTTAGGCCAGTTATCGAGTGCGCAGCGAGAATTTCAGACCTTGCACGTAAAGTTTTAATACACGAAATACATAAAATACAAAGAAAACCCTCGTTAAAAACTGTTATCCTAAGAACAGTGTGTGACACAGCTGATGGAAGAATTATGGAATTAGCTGCTAGACGAGTCTTAGAGACGAGGGGAGGTAAGGCTAAGATACATTTCAAGATTCAGATCACACGAGTTTCAAGTTGACTCTGAGGATAAAATTTTTACCACGAACTTTGTCCCTAGAACTGATAGAGGCAACGAAATAAGAGGGATATTTTACCTAACTGTTTTTAGGAACATAAGTTCCTCCTTTCCACATGCCATTAGTGACTGTAAAAAAACATAGATCGGCACTAAGCCACTCCGTTAACATAAACTGTCTTCCTTTCCCTTTTCCGAATCCTTTTACCTAGTCCCTCCCTTTTCCATGGCGTTCTAACTCCTGCCACACTCCCCGCGACGACTCGCTGAGCAATATGTAGATGAACGTAGTCGCTGCTGCTCGCACCGGCTTCTGTGAAGTGTTCTGGTTGGCTAGATCATGTTTTGTGAAAATGTAAACCCAGTGACAAAATCGGTATCTTTTGCTAATGTTATGGATTCAGATCAGAAATGATTAAATTGACTCTTTAATATAGTTTTGTTACGCATTCGAATGGTGACATGTGTAAAACAAACCGCGTGTTTTTCTCAGGTTTTTCACCAGGCACCAATCGATTATGATTGTCACCTTCGTGAAACTTAAGTATAAGCCTCCTTATTCAAGTCTAAGGAAATTGTCGATGATTTTTAATTTAAGAATGATGTATGAATAAAGCGGTAACTTCTTCAATTGATCCTATGAAAAAGTGCGAAGCATTAGTTTTTGAAACGTCCCGACGCGTCGGGCCATCGCGCGGGGATTTCCCGAAAAATCCGCGCAACCTGCACAATGAAGATCGAAGCGTTATCTAAAAGGCGAATGTTGTGGAGAGCTTCAGTAATCCAATCTTTGGATTTATGGCTGCTTAAATTTCATTGCGTCGATCGAATCTTTCATACTCCAGCCCATGAGACTTGTCCGACAGCTATATTTCTTCTCTAAAGCAGGAAGTCTTGGACGTAGTACATTAAGATCGCAGGAATTAAACTGAAGGAGGCGAGTCATTTCACATGCCTGGAGAATGAGAATGTTTTTATTAATGAAGATATATGGCGAAAAATTGAGTTAGAAAATGAAGTATTCAGTGAAGTGTTTAAGGTATGATAAGTAGTTAAAACTCATGCATTGAGTGTGGCCTTGTATGGTTCTGATATTTGTAAGGAATATAAGGTGGGTTTGAGATGTGGAGAGGGATGCAAAATCGGGAGTGACAGGAAGGGAGGCTGATAGGAGAAATCAGGAGGAGGCAACAGAATTTGGTGTTAATGGACAACGACGTGCTGAAGATGGTGATGGAGGGGGAAAAGTGGGGAAAAAGGGAACAGAGAAGAATATAGAGTTTCGGACGGTACGAAGGGAGGTCTTGGAAGGTATTTTATATTGAAAGTTTTATTAGTAGTATAGAGAGCTTTATGGTGTTTGTGAAAACTCACCGCGTTCGCGGAAATTATAAGCCGCATTGCCCTTGTACTTACCCTTATTTGTCTTAGTATGTACATATGTACTACATATACGTACTTCCTTGCAAGAGATACCGAAGCGGCGTGTGGCATGGGGTGTTAGGACACCTGGCACGAAAAATGATAGGAAAAGACGAGGAGTTGAGAATTGTATGCCAACGGCTTTGTTTTTTTTTGGTCTCGGATAAGCGTGGTAAGAAGGAATTTTTATACCCATGTGTTCGACAACTTACCTCTCTGTTGTTTTTGTCGCTTCCGTGACCTCTGGAGACGTGAAACCTATGATGAGGTGGTCCATCTGGTGTAAATCACATGAGGTACGAGGGATGGAGTGTCCTCAACTCCCATCCTTATGCTCGAATTGCGCCCGTGGATTTATGGGCTTGGCACTTGGTGATCTCTATCCTCAACAATGAACTAAAGCTTCAGGTGAAGACCGTGCTTTGGTTGTTGGCACTGAAGATGGGTCAAGACCTTTCCTAACATCCTCTTTGGTGGATAAAGAAGAGTCCGCACTCGCAACAAGTCTTCTCCACACACCCCAGTTCCTTATATCCATTTCAAAGAGTCCCTTTTCCACCGAATTACACCTCTTTTCAATTCCCTCTTCTTTAAATATTCTTTCCTGACCTCTTTTCTCCAAACAACACCCATGTCTCCTACGTAAAACGCACAGCCATCTAGATTCATCCCAGAAATAACCAACTGCGTGTTGTTTGCTTTGTTGTTTATGTTACTTCCGCATTTTGTTAATCAAGTTAGTGAATTTATTTTTGTATTTTATTATAAAATACATAAATAAATTCATCAACTTGAATTTCTATAATATCGTATGTATAAAAGGACTTAATTATCAATTTGAGAAGTACTGGAGTTCTGAAGTACTGGAGGGTCTGGTGTGTAATCCATACCCGTAGTTGAATAAGCTGAGACTAGGTTTCGGAGTTCCGCTCCGGTTTTGCAAGAGCAACCGGAACAGCACTACGGCTGTAATAAAGCCCTGATGTAAAAGGTCTTGTAACGCACTCCGGGAAAGATATGGTATTCACAGTGCTAATGTTCCTCTGTAATTTTTTTTACTATTTTTTAGTGCATTTTTCTAAATAAAATACTGGTATTGCGTCGCCTCTTTTCGGCATATTTAATTTATAATAATAAATTACCGACGCAGCAAATTTCAGCTCAACAGTCCACCCTGGGGGGTAGTGTGTGCTCCCCTTGATGTTGGCTGTTTTGTGGAGAAATCACATAAATAAATAAACTAAGTACTTCATGGAGGAAGATGATCGAGAGATCGGAAGCAATTAAAAATTGGGATTCGTGTATTTTTTTCGGATTAAAAAAGTTTGACTTTGTTCGCGTAGCGGTGGTGGGGCGTCGTGCGGACGTGCTGTCGAGTCTCCGCACTCACGAGTCACGGGCATCCCCTTTCACCCCTCTCTAGCCTTTCGTCTCTCCTCCATCCCTCCCCTTCTTTAGACGATACGTCGGCGACTGTGTGCACTCAAACGTTTAACCTTTCGATTGGAGTGCAATGAATCGGCCGCGGGGGAAGGAATACGCGTCCGTGATGGCGGACTCAACTTTTAACTCGTGCCTCTCCGTGATTTCTCGGGACGCGACCATGGATTCTAAATCACGTGCCTACAACGATAAGTGCCTCCTCTTCGGGGCATAATAACGTTATTCGAAAGCAGTTCATGATCTTTCGAAAATGCTGCGGGATGAAAACTGTATCGATTCTGGTACATATTCGGAAATCATACAGTGTGAGGTATTCAACGTAGCTCCGCGGAGTTGATTCCTGCAAATATTTTCAGCTTTTACTCAGTGAAAATCTGCGTTCAGGAATTGACATCTATTTTGTAAGTTTCTCCCAATTGATTCATTTGGGGAACTAAACATTATTATCACATATGCGTCGTCTTAAAGTGCATGCCTAACAACAAAAATCAAGCTAGCACCTAAAAAAGTGGTGGAATTGTAGTGCTGTTGTCATGTACTGATAGCAGAAGTTCCTCAATCCTTCTATACCATCAGTGATGTAGGTGAATCATATCTCCTCGCATTGTCTTAGACCTTGGCTGAGTTTGCGTACGTGAGACCCCTGCTAATTAAAAATGGCCGCTCCATTACTCTGGAAAGACGCTACGACGATAGCCCACGATATGTTCTAAGTTTTACTGTTTGGGTAGTTTATGTGCTCTTCGGAGAGTTGCTAAATGGTTTAAAGTCCCACAAGTCATCATACGTTGAGATCTGTCGGAGAGTCGAAGGCTACGCGCTAAGATAAGAGTTTTGGAAAAATTTAGATCCCGCGAGTTTCTGGGTAACCCGCTTTTAACCGCGCACTGCATCTCTAGACATCCAACAGAAGCGACAAAATAAGAGCGAAACTGTTTGGTACAACCATTCCGTAATTTACACGCACCCACAGTTCGATGTTTCGAGTTTTATATATCGATGTAGATATTCGACAGACTATCGCCAGAGACAAGTGAACGACTCATAAAATAATTTATCGCTTTGAGAAATTATTTCATGTGTCGCGTCTCCACAAAGTTAAGCTTGAAACTGTAACTTAATATAAGTGAACGACTACTATTGAAGAGTGGTGCAGATTCAGAGGAGAAAGGTGTTTGGTGGTCTGGTTACAGATGCGCTGTTTGTTGAGTGATTTGAGATTGAGTGCTGCGTCTCCGGTGTAACTTTTAAATGAGTTACATCCGTCTTCGCCACTTGAGTGTTTCCCAGCGTTCTCCCACCGGGAAGCGGGCTCTCGCGTAACTGATTTCATTTCTCCCTCCCGGCGCTTGCTAGTACATACATGCATCGGCGAATCTTAAATCGCAAGTTGCCCGTTATAGACAGCACCCACTGGTGTACTGCTTGCCGATTTAAAGCGTGAAACTACAGTGGGCGTTACCCGCAGTGGAGGAATGTGTGAAATTCTCAGCGAAAAACTCATTAGGTCCATTCGTCGTGTTCCATCGTTAATTTTGTCGAGGCTTTAAAATGAACACGATGCTGCGACGAGGTGCCGTTCAAATGATACCACGAAGTACCTGAATACTAGGCGTGCGCACAGTGGGTGCCGCGGTACCCCCAAAACATTTGGAGGAGCGCCAAAATTTTGATGTGACAGAAAACTTGGGGGAAAGCGAGTCCTTCTGAAAAGAACTGGAAAACCAATCAATTTAATAAATTTTAATGGTCTGATTTTATTTTTTGATCTGTAATAAAACTACTCAAACTACCATTCCATGTGTTTCTTTGAAATATGGTACGGAGTCCAAATGTGGTGGCGAAAAAACAAGAAGTAGCAGTATTAGTATATTTAAAACATTGTTCTGATAAAGGTGATTACAAGAAGTTTTTCGTATTTTTTAAATCAAATTTCTTCCCTGTAGTTACTCTGCTTTTATTTGATAAAAAGTAAATAACTGACTAGTTAAGATATTTTATGCAAGTGTTATCAAGGCTTTATTCAATTACAGTTTAAGAAACTATTTTTAAGAAATATCTTATCCTAGCATCGAAAATTAAAGCAGAAATTTAGTATATAGATTGTTTGTTTTACATAAATATTGGGGCCTTCTAATTTTGTTGTGGGAGTTGCTTTATAGAGCTGACTTTCCTCCGAGCACTTGTGGTTAAGACTTATGGTTACGGTCATGGGCAAGAATAAAAAAGAAGGCATTTTTATCGTTGGCACCCCCAATAGAAAAATCCTGCGCACGCCTATGAGTACCTGTACACACAGTCCACGAGATTGAACCCGGATGTTATCAAGCATTTGTTTCGAACTTTCTCTGTCCCAGTCCAGACTAATGATTTTTTTCACTGTGGATTTCACTCAATGAATGAACCGCCAAGAGCGTTTCTGTCCCCAAAGATAATTTATCCATCGTCAAGAACAGAACTTCAACAGCTGCCACTTAACTGGAAGCTATGCTCCTTCCTCATGTGACATCGCTCCTCTCTTGGGTTCTGTTACCGAGTTCCTAGTTGAACTAGTGAACCCTATAACTTTCATTTTTGTTCCCGTTATGGATGTTGGGGGATATGGTCTCTGAAATTTCAATTTTATCGATTATGCCAATATGTACGTAACGTTCAAAAGTCCGCCTAACACAGCCATATTAACTAAAAGCAAGATTTCCGGAGTGGGTGACACCTATCTATTGTGTAAATTCGCATGAAGGATTTCGAACTATGAAAATATTTTCGAATTAATATTCCAAGAAGTTTATTTACCATGCATGTATTATCAGCAGAAGGGAGAACATATTGCAATTTATTGCTCTGGCTGAACGTATGTACCAGTTATTCGCAGTAATTCTTCCGCTCCGGGAATTTTAGTTTTGGAATGTTTCGGAGTCTGTATCGCTCAGCTACGTTATGAAGTAGTGTTATTTTCAACCTTTTCTAAATTGATACAGGTGATATTTTAAGTTCTACAGATAAGGTGTGGATAAATTGTCCCTTCGTTATTCGTTACGCCTAGGTATTATGTCGACGTCTTGCGTTTCATTTTTAAAATGGTTTTTCTCCAATTTCAAGCTACAAATTGCGTTGTGCGTAATCCGTTTTATTGAAAGTACTCGCCCACCATAAGTAGAGCAATATTGCACGAATGGCGTACTGACAATTGGTACAATTCTCAATCAAAGGCAACGAAATATATGTGTTTGAGCTGAGGCAACACCAGGCGTAAGAACAGACAAGAGACAGCTGCAGGTTCGCGGAAGTGCCGAGCTGTCGGTTTTAAGTTTCGGCTTCTTTTTTATCTTGTTTTTCCTATGCTACCTTCACTTTTATCATTTTTTGTTATCGGTAAGAAATTGAAAATTTTTAGTTTATGTTTTTGCCTCCGTTTTCGAACATAATAAGGGAATGAGATGCTCAAACTTGTGAAAATTCACCAACCTGATCATTTTAGAATTGAATTAAAATCACAATTTTATCAATGTCTTGAGCGGCCTGTTACTATTTTCGGGAAGAGAGACATAATTCCACCCCTCCCCCTTCCCCATACTAGTTACGCCAACGTTTTCACTCATTTTGCACTGCCACACATTTGCCGTACGTGTTCCACTTGGTGGCTCAACCGTGTCACTTACAAACCTCGGATTAACATTCTCCAAACTGTATGTTTCGTCTGAGTTGCAGCATAGTTCTGGAAGACCAATTCTCTTCTGTCGCAACTTACACTGTTGTCGTGAATGAACGGTGAGATGGCCCACGCCCTCGTTAATTAGTTTGAACCGCTTTCCTCCTCTCACTTTGTTTCCGAATTGCGCCGTTGCAATGGTTTCCCTCAATTCCGATACGCGTCCCGTTAGTGGTCAACTTTCTTTTTCCCGAATGGCGGCCATTATCCGGCTCCGTAGCGCGAGCTTCATCGCGCCAAGATCGCGAGGGCACCAGTCACTTCCCTTCTCTTCTGGATTTTTAGTGACGGGAGGTGAAAGCCTCGAAGGTTTCTCATTGAGAGCAGTGAAGGGGCATTTCCAGACATTACAAGGAACAGCTCGAGGGAGACGGAAGGAGAAAGGGACTCTGTAACCCACGGCGCGTCGACTCCATGAGTAAAGGGATCGCGTATGTTTAGCTGAGATGTGAAACTCAACCGTGAGAGACCACTAGCAACCCTGTAGATGCCCCCCCGAAACAGTCGAGGTTTCAGCATTGGAGCGTAGGTAGTTCAGTCTCCGTTAGGTGTCACTACTTGTACTTTTCATAATTCTTTCTTCTCTATACTATTAATCTATTCCTTCAGTTCAACTTTTCAAACTTCGGCGCGAAGGAAAGCATTCCGGAATAGGAAAAAAGAAAAATTAGGTCATTAATGCAACATTTCAAGCACAATTAGCTGATTTCGCATGAAAACGGGTAGATATGAAATGGCTAGCCACTAAAGTCACTCAATCCTCGCGGTAAATGAGGTTTGCACAACTTCCTATTCCAAGAATGCTTTACTTTACACTCCATATTTATGCATAACCTTCTTGCAGTCAATCGCCGTCGTAATCAGCCATTTATGAAGCTGCTCTAACTCTGAAAATGAATTGATAGGAATGTAAACTCAAAGGAAAGGTAGATATATGAGCACATGAATCTTTTATTTGGCTGTAACTGCCAAATGGAGATTACAATTACAGTAGTGGATCTTCTTTTTTCATTGAAAATATCATTGATTTAACATTAAAATTCGAAATTGAACCACCTCTAGTTAACACGTGATAAACCAAAACGTTTACACCCTGGTGAAATTAAAGAGTGCCAAAACTATGTCCACATACTTTCTGCGCACTCATCTTACATTTGCCAAATCCCACTTTTCGCACACTTTCTTCACACTTTTCATGTTCCAAATTGCACTTTTGTCACACACTGTCAGATTTCCTGAACATTTTTATCACACTTAATTGCAAACTTTATTTTCATCAGGGTAGTTGTCTATTACAAAATACTGATTTGTAAATAACTATTCACCGGACAAAACTGATTATCATTATTGAAACCTGTACAAGCCTCACACATCAACAATGCAGCAAATAGCAGTGACAATATAGCATTACATAATGACAAACAATGAATGATAGCCATATGTGAGACATTTAAATGTATGTAACATAATTGCTGAATTCTAGGAAGATTTATCATCACAATACATTTTTTTTAATTATCATTGATAGTAATGACAAACATTTTACAGAAATATGGAGAGGCATGATGAATTTTCACTTTTTGCCACACTTCTTATTTTCAATCATTTCATGTATCAAGGTGTAATGCAAATTTTCAAACAGTCCAATAAAACTATAGTCCCTCACAAAAGACTTCAGAATAGCCCACTGATACACATAACCAATACTATATGCCTCCAAACTACATATTATGCAAACAACCATTAAACCCACAAATAATTGGCACATCATATCGATATGTCCAGAATTCACTGCCCTGTAACATGTCAATTTTTGGTATCTCTCATAAATGAGAATACCAACATTGATTCACACACTAATATGTATTCCAAAGCTCAATGAATATGTCCTTAACACCATTAGGGCAATATATTTACAAAAAAATAGGTAAATGGCTATTAATCCAGGAAAAACTTCCACAGGATTGATGATGAAGGCATTGAAGGCCTTGCAACTTTGTACACTCCAGTACAGATGCACACACACAGGTAGAGGGTGACCGCACAATGGAAATGCCATTAATGTCATTAGGAGAATAGGTTTAAGTGGTACATAGCTTTGAATGATCAAACACTTTACAGCTTCAGTAAACAAGCACACCGCAATCAGTGGAGTGGGTTTGTGAAGCAGTGATTCTCCAACATCAGAATAGGCAACAAGCCCAAGTTGGGGTCATAATTACAAAAAAAAAACATTTTATAAGAGCATTCAACACTGGTTTGAAATATGCAGTGTAAAAATCAAGTACACTATAAAATTTCTCGTTTCAGCACAACATTGCTATGGTATAATGTCCATGATATTAATACATAATAAATAATAAATGTACCACCGACACTATGGATGATTTTAAGGCAACAGAAGCCAGTACCAAGCCATTAATGAGCAGAGGCACATATATGCTCACCATAGAATGTATAATGAGAGCATTTAATAAAGTGACATGAGTGACTTCAGTAAAGTACACTACTTGTAAACAACAGACACAAATTAGGACCTCACACACAGGTTTAAGATCAAGGCCAAATATTGTTCTCCAAACTAGGATCAGAGAAGCAAGTTCAAGCAAAAGTAAAGCTCTTAATTAGCAGTAAGCAGCAGAGGCACACACATAAAATTATTTCATTCACAACAACATTAATGCATACATACATTGAGGCACATCAGTAACATAAACAGGGTTAAAGGAAAAAGTAATTGGAAACAGGGAATAGACACTTGTGAAATGCATTAGCCCAAGCCCAGGTCAGGAAACAGATTATTATTCAACTTTTAAAAATGTATTTTTAAAAAGACCAGTGCATACAATTTACAATCTATCATGCAACAGGGACCTGGACAAACTATTTAACTTAACAAATTTGACCGAAATCATGAACAGGAAAACCAAATTAACAGAAAATAATTTCTCTCTAACGGTTAAAAACATAAACAGTCAAAAGTACACAATACTCAGAAAAGTATGTACATTCTCACTACAACATAGATGGATTAATACACCACCACCATTTATGACAAAATAACAAAATTGGCAATAAATCATATCTTAAAGTTAAGTAGTGGAAGATTTTAGAAGCAAAGGAAGTGAATCCTCCCTCAAAAAATGGTTGGCTAGCTACCATCAAAGCATTTTCAATACTTTGGAGAGAGTTGAGGGACAAGGGGTTTTGGCATCTCAATGGAAGAAATTTAAATCAGGACCCTTTGGAAAATTTCTTTAATGTCGTTCGGCAGAACTGTGGATCAAAGTTAACAGCAGGCAATTCATTCAGGCTTCCAAGACTGCGGTGATGAATGGCTTGCTCTCTAATGACAGTAAAGGCAACTGCATGAATGATATTTGTGAATTACTGACTAATCTAGAGATATTCTTTCAAGGAGGATCAATCTCAGTGAATCAGCCAGGTTGTAGCACTAATACTAACACACAAGCCATGGAATCATGTACCTACTAGAAACTTAATGTGGCATGAGTTGAAGATTAGGAATAGGAAACTACCCTCCATGTTGTATGTAAGCCACTACATAGTGAAAAATGCTTTGAATGAGAGTGACTGTCATCTCTGCCACAAGTCTCTCATCAGGGGAAATGAGACAGTGGAAGATTCCTTGTTTTCCGTAGACATAAATGACAAATATTACCCAGTACAGGAGTTAGTCATTCAAACAGGCAAAGGCATTACAGCAGTTGTTGAAAAATTATAAAATAGCCTCCTAGTTGTGTAAACAGGTGGGCCGTGCATTCACAAACTTTCACGAACTGCGTTAACTACGTTTAGAATAACTGATCCAAAATAATAGTATCTAATAATAAAGAAGTGAAGAAACTCACCAGTCGATGTCAAAATAGTTGTCCAACAAATCCTCCCAAGGTATAAAAACTACTGCAAACACAACAGAGTCACTTCAATCACAACGGTCTGCACTTTCAAAACACGATGTGCGCTTGGCGATGACTGGTGTTTTGAATCCGGCTCGCGCAGAAAACGGAAAAGTTAAAAAAATATAAAAATAGTACCTACGGGCATGTTGAGATGGCGCAGCAAACTCAGTCGAAAATCGCCCCGCCCCGCTGTTCTGGCATGCTGTAACCCGTCTGTCGGTATTCCATGGAGTTGGATATCTGTTGCCTGTGAGCCGTTAAAGCCGAGCCATGGACCCGGCTGTTTCCGTGCAGATAACGACCTTGCTTTCCCACGAATGCGCAGCATGCCAATCACGGAGAGTTCTTAGTACGCTGCGCTTGCGGAGGTTTCATATGGAAGCTCATGTTCAAATCGACACTAGTACCTAGTGTCGATTGTCCGGGCGCGCGATTGATGGGACGCGGCGAGGTGGGTTTTGGGTGATATCCACCCCGAAACTTCCTTTGGAAGATGTTGTATTAAAATAACTACATGGCCTTTCTCTTTTTTGTTTTAATCACGACGCGTTTCGGTGTTTTACATCGTCTACATCCACGACGCCGCTGTAGAGTCGTCTGATACGTCATAGGCCCGCTTCTGTTCCTTTTGTACATAAACGACATCGGTGACAAAGTTGACAGTAAGCTTAGATTATTTGCTGACGACGCAGTGATGTATAGAGAAATTCGTAGCTTTAATGACAAGGAAGCGCTAACTAAGGACCTCGAGGAAATACAAGAGTGGTGCGATACGTGGCAGCTAGAATTAAACCTGAAAAAATGCGTTGTTCTGAATTTTTGGAAACGGAAAAACGCTCCTTGTAACAGCTATTGCATAAACAACATAAAACTAGACACCGTAGAATCGGTTAAGTACCTCGGAGTTAAACTGACTAATGATCTATCGTGGAGTAAACATATTCGAGAAATTACCGGTCAAGCTAATCGTAAATTGGGATTTGTTAAAAGAGTACTTGGCAAGTGCGACGATAAAGTTAGGGAAATCAGCTACTTCTCCCTCGTTAGACCCCACTTAGAATATGCCGCCAGTATTTGGGATCCTTATGAGATAGGCTTGGAAACTGAGTTAGAACGCGTGCAGCGAAGATCGGCAAGATATTTTAAAGGCCGTTATGATAATCTCGTTAGTGTTACCGACCTTTTGCAGCAACTGGGATGGGAAAAGCTTTCAGACCGTCGATTAAAATTTAGACTAAATCTATTATGTAAGTTCCAAACCGGTCTATTCTCTGACGACGTTGACAATATTTTACGAAATCCGACATACTACGGTAGATCAGATCATGAGAGTAAAATTAGGGAGCTAGACTGCAGAACGGATAGATTTAAGATGTCATTTTTCCCACGAACGAGAAGGGACCATAATAGCTGCCATGAGACTTTTATCTAGGTTTGTCGTTAGGTAGTGTAGCTCTTAGTAGTAGTAGTACTCCTAATACTTGAATCCTTATCTGTTATCTAGCACATACTAACAGCACGCCTAGCATGTTTTCTACATGGGTCTTGAGTCCCTGTCCATCTGTGTAGTTGTAGAATGCATGTATATTGAGGTCACTCTCCATTTTGATGACATCTGTAGTGTAGTGTTGCATGCTTGTGAGGCTTCGCCTCGTGACAAGCATTAGCGATTTATGCTAATGCATAATTAGTCGTAGTTACACTAACTTTAGGGTATAGTGTAATGCATGTTGGTGATTACTCACCCCCTGCCACACACCCCTGAGGTGGCTTGCAGGGTATTTTGTAGATAGATAGATAGATAATCTTAATATGTACCGGGAAATGCGTTGAGAGTGCAACAAAAGTTGAAGTGGAAAATTGCCTTATACTTATTCTGCTTTCAAAAAATTCTCCACATCAGCCCGGAATATAGTGGCGCATGCCATTTGGAAGAAAAAATAATGTTTTTGTGGGAGAAACAGTAATGCAATCTAATAATATCATAATATATTTGGTTTCGCAAGATTTAGAACGATTTTCTTTTGAAAATGATTCTGCATTTTGATTTGATCAGTTGGATATATAATCCTTTCCAGAAGAAAATCCTGGTTATGTTCCCGTTAAGTGCTTTGCACATGTTCTAGTTACTAGTGTGAGCATTCGCCATACCTTCGAATGCATTATTTAGAAGGTAAACTCATACTTCTTCCACCTCTCATTCGAATTTCACATTCAGAAAATGAACGGCTCGCCAAAGCGCGGCATTGGATTTACATGGCTTTCACTGCCACTTCAGGGCCAGATTTAATTTTTGCGATCCTCTTATTTCCTGTTTTATCACATGGACGTTTGATTAAAGTTCTTCAGATGTAACGCGTACAGCTATTGAACTGGAGCTATTGATCTCTTAGGGTTCTCTCCCGCGCCGATTCATCCGGTGACGACGTTTCGCATGCATCCCAAATTGCATCTTCTAGGCAGACCTCTATTACGACCTGAACAAGCAAGTTCGAGTGCTCGAAAAACGCCCTAATTTGCTGAATCAACGCGAAGATGAACTGGAAGATCTTCGTCTTCAGCACCATTCCGCGAAAGCCTTCACGTCAACAGCTCCCTTTAACCGTAAATGGTTTAATATCCATGGACATGGTTATGGCATAAGCAAAGGTTGATGGATCATTTTTATGGCTTGATCTTAGCTTTTTTCTTCAAATCCTCGTTTGACTTTTTGACGTTGTTTTAATCCCATTCTGTAATGAGCTCATCAATAATCTACCTTGAATATAGTGTTCTCCTTATGTTTAAAAGGTTTTACAATGCGTAGTTACGTTTTTGTCTTTTATGAATACCTTACTCAAACTTATGAAAAGAATACCAAGTGATTTTTCAATATGCATATTAAACATTTCCACCAAGTTACGCCGGAAACGTTTTCTCATATTATGAAAAGAAATTTTTCAATCATTGATAAGTACAGTTTCATGCGCGATAGCTAGGTAGCCAAGAGATCCACGTGATATATATTATCGAAATGCCGTCTTTTTTACATTATTTCGTAAGACAGAATTGAACCATGGACAATGTGAATTCGTTCCCTTTTTTTGGATCCAATTGAATATTTTTTTTATATTTTGACCATTTATATGTTTATAACGTGAATTGATTAATAGTATTAGCGAAGCCTCCCAACGTTCGGCTTTATATACGTATTGCTTTGCCATTGTTCCAGTTACGCTGGATATCTTGATGTCTATGGACTTCTTCTTATTTAATTTTATCGTGCAACCCGTTCAGAGGATTACGATTTTGGGCCTTTTTACTTAATTCGTCAGGAATTGTATAAGCATCTTTTTTTATTTGCTGTCTTTCTGGAAGACTTCGAATCGCAAATTTGTTGAAAATTAGGAAGGTTTCTCTACGAATTCATGCGCTGACAACGAGTTATTTTCTTCTGTCGTATATTAAGCTCTGCGATAGCTAATGAGTTCCGACATCTATTGGATAAATCATTGGCCTAATGCTTTTACGCTAGTTGTAAAGTGTGAAGCAGCCATATTATTTGAATTTTAACTGATAAGCGTACTGTCACTTAAGTCCCTTGAACGTGTACAAAAATGTTTTGCGTGATGTTCTTGTGAGAGCGATATCTCCTGCGTCTCTGCGCGGACCTTCAAGTCCTCATTACCTAGGAGCCTCTTTCATTAACTGGCGTATTCCACTCATCTCAAACCGAATGTTTGTTTGATACCTGGAAGTATAAGGCTTACTTATTATATGCCGCATGTCGTTAAAAATTCACGCTTTGAGGTGAGGACTGCCAGTTACTTTTCCTGGTCCACAAGCAGTTTCCCGGGAAGTTCTGGTACCAATACATTTTTGCCTAGAGGTTTGGGTGGAGTATTATGGACTGTCTGTGAAAGTGGGTGGTAGCCTAGCCTAACAGTGTATCCATCCAGTGTATTTACTGGGTCTATCAAAAGAGCTGTATCCCAATGAATGACTGTGGCTCCAATTTACAGCCCAGAGGGTTGATTTTTTTGTCTGACAATTACATCTTTGGAGCTGCAAGCTTTGTAAATCCCTATTATCCTCTACAACAGCATTTCAGTCAGATTATTCCTCCTTAAACACAATTCCCCATATCCTAATTAACATCGTCTGTCTCTCGTCTTCTGATATGTTATGTGTGTGTCCGTTTATGTATGTACCACGCTATCCCTTCTCAAGATTGTGAATACAGTAGAAGTGTATTTAGTTCCGATTCGACCCTGAGAAAGGACGGCGCGGCGATGGAAATATAAGCATCAGGTAGGTACCCTAAGGAGAGGAACGAAGTGCACTCAAACCACTTTACATCATTAGACAGCTACCCTTTGTTACCTGCCTTCATTTTGTTGTGTTACATTCCCTTCTTATACGAAAATGGCCAATTCCGTGACTTATACGCTTATTCTCGCCCTAAAAGCTTTTTTAACGTCAAATGCAATTTGTGGGAAAAAGTACTACGGATAAGTGGAATTCTGTTGATGAAAATACGGCAAATATTAAATATTGAAATAGTTTTCATTTCATTGTCCAGACTCTGCAATGATTTATTATGATATTACCTCTTGAAAATCCTCTTACATTCATGGGTTGTGAGTATTACCATAGAATAAGTAATATGCTTACTCTATGGTATTACATTAGAATGTCGGTTAGTGGGCGTGAGCGTTATCGATGTGAGAACCTATTTGCTTCGGTTGTCACTCCGAGTAAATATTTATCCTTAGATACGTTAATATTTTAATGTTGTTTTAACCGATTTAACCCCGTAAATTTTTCTTCTTTCTTAAATAAATAGTTCTCGTACAAGCCGATATTGTCTTAAATGAAATCCGATTCTAATGACCTCTTTTACTCATGTTTACTGAAAATGTTATCTCTTAATTTTATGCTGAATCCATTCAATCACTATTTGTAAATTACATAACATGGATTATAAGATAAGCCGTGTTTATCCGCCGACACTCCATTTCTCTCTTTGTCGTCTTAAAGACAGCTATACCTCTAAAGAAACTCATGAAAAGTTGGTATTTTTTTGCGAAGAGGACATAATTCGATGAATTCAGTAACCTCGGAAGTGTAAAACGATGTCATTACTTATTTTTATTTTTGGAAATTGAGGTTAGAAAAATCCAATTACGCACCTCTGGGGAAGGTGGCTCTAGCAGGGAGTGAGTTTGGGACTCGACCCACGGTCAATACCCACTAAAATCTCTCTCTTCACTTCCCTGTCATTTCGGACAGAGACCGGCTGTATTTCCTGCTGCCGTATTTTGTGGTGGGGCGCGTTTCCCGTCTGACTTCAATCTTTTCTTCAGCAGCGAGTAGCGTCAGCTGAAGGAGGTTTTTGTTGTAGTACCTCCTATCGCCTGATTATGAATCAGACGACCTTTTTTATTTCACAGCGTGTTGTAGTCCACTGTAACAATGCTTTTACTGCTTGCTTCTTAATTAGCTATGCTAGTTCCCTTCTGTATACTTATGTAGTAGTATTTTTGTTTAACGTGCTTCGAGACGGCTGAGGTCATTTCGCACATACTGTCTGCCACGTGCAAGACAAGGGCAGCAGCACTCGGACGAATCGGAGGATCACCCCTCCAAACTCGAGCCGAGCCCAACGATGCTTAACGGCTTAACTTCGGTGACTGATCGGGAACCGGTGTTTCCATCGTGGCAGGCCGTTGCCCCCTATACTTATGTGCCGATTTATTTAGTTAAGAGTAAGGTCTGGATCCTGAAATACGAGAGGTAATAAGGTGAAATAATTTACCGTCATTGACCTCAAATCCGAGATTAAAATGGATTGCTTAGGTACTATCCGTCGAGAGATAATGGCTGAAACAATCGCAGTTATCGGCAAATATGCCATCCTTGAAATAACGTCTTCCAGTGAACAGTTATTGAAGTGGGTTATTCAGTATTATAGCATTTTATGTCACCCGCGTGTTAAAGTGTTCTTTGTAATACGCATTTGTGCCTTTTCACCTGCGTATATTATCTCAGGCATTAACGGTATGCTATTTTAGAATAAAGGTGAGATAAACGTGTTCGGTGAGACTTCCTCTGCGATACTTGTCATACATTTTGATTTGGGTTAACAGGAAAGCGTGATGTCACAGTGCTAGACTGGGGAAGTCCTGAATTCGTTCGAGACGTTTCGCAATTCTGACCATATCCGTGATAGTCACAATCTTGCGGTCGCCTCCAAGAATGTTTTTTTTAGGCGAGGAAACCTTGACGCGAATCAGTATTATTTAACTCATATTCTCGTATTTCATTCCAATTTTTTAAATCTCCCGTGATAAGCCGAATTGTCATGGAACACGAGAGGTTCCGAGCTACGTAGCGTGTGTTGCTGTTTTCATCGCCATTGCATAGGCTGCACTCGTGGTAAGAAATTATGGAAGGAGTCGGAATACGTCCGGTCTTGAATATCTCCCATGAATAGAGAATCGTCATGGAGTTAAGGGCTCTTCTATTGATAGTAGTCGCTGTATCCCGATCCTGGGGGTTCTTGGGTCATATAAAGAAGTTGTGTGAAACCGTAGTTTTAAGGCTCACTTTAACATGAAGTTTTGTTTATTGCTTTAAAAAGGTTTCCACAAGGTTTCATAATTCGCGGTTCGCCTTCGACCAGTGAGATAAAATTTTCTCTCGAGAGATTAATCGGTTCTGAAAATGGTGTCTTATTGGTACGTGTGTACGTATACGTACACACGTACCAATAAGACAACACCTACTGGTGATACTTATAAGTATCATCATTAGGTGTTTTGATTTATGTCAACCAGTTAATAAATTGTTGAATCGAGTATTTGTTTTGAATAACAACGTCGCGGTGGAACCTCTTTAAGTATGTGAACTCGTAGGATTTTTTTTCTTACTTAATATGCTTGATTGCCGTTCATCCTACATTTTCCCTTCGGTAACTTCTTATTCACGACCATATCTTCTCCAAGACATTTGCTTCGGAGTTGTTATTGTTTCCCAGTCTTTCGGTTGTGGAGACCCCACATTTCTCTGCCAACAAAGCAATTATCTGTTGATTATTTTCTTATATTCTATGTTTAGGTTATTTCCTTACGCGTTCATCTTCTCCGTAAGTGCTTCCTTCGTCATTCCTAATCATTGTCATGCCAAATATCGCTTCTCCATGAAGTCCATCATCATCAGCTGCCGTACATCCAAAGATTGCATTGCTGCAGCTCTCTGCCCCATCTTATTTTCGGCTTACCGCTGCATTCGTTCATAATGCCTCATTTTGAAATCGGCCATAATTTACCTCATTAATTCTCTCCTTGGTGTTTCTCGGTTATTTTTCCCATTCTCTGTACCCTCCATTATTGTTTTCTGGAGGCTGTTATGTCTCAGAATGAGCTCGTCTCCGTGACCTCCATGGTTGTTTATTTACACCTTCCCAACGACTCCAGTTGCATACCTTACTTTCAGCAGTCCATCCCTTCCATACTCAATACTTGTCTTCTTCCGGTCCATTTTCCGGTCTTATGCACTTTCTGTCCATATCCTCGAGTTGTTAATATCTCACGTTCAATAATGAAGATCGTTTAGGTCAGTATCGCGTCACCAGCAATTTGAACGCATTTCGCTCTTCTCCTGTTGCTCACTCCGTGCTCACTCCTCTTTGTTTACTTCCCAACATTTGGAGGTCATTTGTTGGTGTGTGTGGTGTTTGGCTTCCGTCTTCTCGTGGGGGGGCCATTCCAAGCGAAACTCACCCTCCAACGGATGAGGCGAAAACAGTGGATCCTTTGACGCCTTTCATTTAAGAGTTGGTTGATGTCGACGCCGGGTTTCTCTCCACTCTTCTCCGTTAAAACCTAAGCCCACCTCTCCCAAATGCCGCAAATAATCTAAGTTAGATGTGTCGATCACCTCACCAAACTACAATCCGAGGGCATTCGCTTTGTTTATTTACAAAAAAGAGTATTGAACGAGACAGGCATACTTTCCCCGTAGGAACTCCGCGCTGCGGAGGAAATAAGCACCAACGACTTCCTTCTCTTCCTGGACCTGCCCAAATGACCTCGACGGAACCGAGGAATAACAAGAGAGATAATGGAGTTGGAAACGCAACACGTTGGCTGTTCTGGTCGTTAGGAGGATGAGAGGAAACTTAACTTTTTTATAAAATAAATCTTATTTTCCCGGGATGCTTTTAAAATCGTTACGAATGTTTGACGGATAATTTCTACTGCACCAAAGCGAGCGGTATGTCTCTTTGGAATGTATAACTTGGTGTTGAGGTTATCGCGGCTCGGTTCTGTTGCGTTTTCCGTTAGGTACACGTCCTATCTGTGTCGCCCTCTCGCCGAGATGAGCACTTCCGGTGGAGCACAGCAGCCTGTTGCCATCACTTCCTTTGGTTTGCGTCTCCCATTCCTCAGTTCACGGTCAAATAGAATATCCGCGCTTGTTGAGGTCACATTGTCACGTTTTTTCACACCGCAGGCGTGCGCACGGGTGCACCGGCACCACCTAAAGGGAAATAAAAATAATTATATAACCTAGAAAGTCGTGAAAATGATAATATGAATGTTCATAATTTTGCAAAATAATTAGATGAACCATAAACTGGTAAATGAATCATGTACTTAAGTGTTTTTCCCTCTGTCATATTGACAACCGGCGTTTCAAATTCACTTTAGCTGGCTGAATGGCAGTGCAAATAAAGCTTTACATTTCGTACATTGTACCAAGCGTGCGCATAAGTAAAAAGCTGAGGAATGCGTTAGCGGTGGCGTGTTTAGAGTCAATTATTTAATAAACAATTACATAAGCTATAAAATAACGAAGCAGAATAATTTTATTCCTCGCTTTTATTTTTAGGTGCTAACGCTTTAAATACGTGGTTGGATTGGTTACTCCTTGAAACGGATCAAAAATGTTGAGTGAGTTCCAATGTGCCATGAAAATAATACCTGTTCTAAATAAATACCTGTTCTAAATAATACCTGTAACCAGTGCCACGTTGTGAAAACCGTTTTTCGAAACTACCAATTATTGTCAAGAGTCAACTAAGAACGACAATGTCTCAAGATCGCCGGTAGTACCCGATTTTACCATTTATAGAGCAAGGCACTGCAATAAATGTTAACTATATGGATGTCATTGAATGTTGCTCTGAAGCAAGTTATTTAAGCAAGTTTATTAAGTTTGACTTAATAGCAAAAAGGTAGAGATTGATAGTGTGTTTTTCATACTTACATATTTCTTTTTGAAACATACGTACATAAACAAATTTTTATTTTTTGTTACCCTAATGTTGTTTGTTCAACGTTTATTATAAATATTTGCAAGCATATTCCAAATTTCTTTATTGCCATTTTTAACCGCTAGTTTTGATAACCAAAACAATTCCAGGCACCACCTAATAAAAAGTTCTGCGCACGCCTGTGCCTACATGCTTGCTGTCGAGGCACAAAACGACAATCATGCATACATTTACGTTAGTAGCTTTCCTGCGAGAAGGGAGATAGTGCAGTTTTTTTTACCCAACCATTTATTCGGTACGACGCTATTCGGTGTTTAATCCGTCGTCATAATTTGGCACATTGAAAGGTATCGAGCGTAGAACGCATCGTAATAAATATGTATGTACTTCGTTGCGTGGAAAACTAGTTTATTTTCCTTTTCGTATGGAATTAAGTTTTAAACATTTGATCCTTGTGTGAATATGCGCCGAATCGCGCTTCCTTCATAGTTAGAGATGATGGTCTTAACATTCATGCATAGAGTTTGAAGCATTTAAGCTAATTTAAATGCGAGTTCCGATAGTATTTAGAAAAATATCAATATAAATGAACTCATTTCATGCGTCAGTGCTAGAGGTTATAATAATTGACTAATAAATGAATGGTTGCAAACGAGTGAGAGAAAATGTAAATAATTTTATCCGTAAGAAGTAACTGTCACTTAGTGAAAATTTCTAACGTTCGTGCGCGATGAACAATTATAACTGTGTGCTACTTTCAATAAATAAGTGTGAAAATAGTGCACAGCTACACTTGTTCATCACGAATTTAACCTATATGTACCTTCTGGCCGAGACGAGCATTGATGCCAAGGAAGTGGAAAAACGGACGAAATATCAAGAGCTGCTGCGCAAACTAAGGAAAATGTACCAGGGCTACTCTATCTAACTCATATTCCTCATCGTAGGAAGGAGTGCTCGGTGGAGTGAAGTAGCTAGCGTGAAGTGCATTCCCGCTTGTATACTGCGAGCGGGTGTATGTACCAGCAGCGGGCATGCAGAAGGCGGTAATCTACATCTACAAAATAACCTGCAAGCCACCTCAGGGGTGTGTGGCAGAGGGTGTAATCGTGGGTCCCTTCCGAGTCTCCGGCCAATATCTACATCTGCGAAGTACCGTGCAAGCCACCACTAGGGTGTGTGGCACGGGGTGATTCCGCACCAGGCGTGCAGCACTCGTCCCATACCAGTACAAATCGGGACCTCGCACGTTCCCCCGGCCGCTAGGCGCAGACCAAAAAGCAGTCAGGAGAACAGTGCAAAGTCAAACTAGAAACTGGGAGAGTGATTCGTAAATGAGCATGCAAACATGCAGAACAATGCAAAATACACATCTATTGGTTAATATTACAAAAACTATTAATTTATGAATGCTACGAGATACTACTACATGCAGAGAACAAAATAAAGCCGGACAGTTCAAGCGGAGTGAAGTGTTAGTAATGATGCTATATTATGAAACACAAGTGAAAATTCTACTCTACCTTGTGAGGGTGGGAGTTTCATATGATTGATCTATCGAAACTATTATGATCTCTTATTGTACGTGGAAAAAATTACATTTTAAATCTATCGGTTCTGCAGTCTTTCTTATGATTGATCTATCAAACTACCGATGTGATCGCTTCTACCGTAGTACGTTGGCTCTAGCAAAATATGTTGAACGTCCGGCGAAAAATTGTCTGCTTTGAACTTGCGCAAAAGACCTGATTAAATATTACATGATTAAAGTAATTAGTAAATCCGTGTAATAAAAACCCGTGTAAACCCTGAATAATTAAACCCGTGGCTTTCCAGAGACTCGGTGGGTTACATTACGCAATGTAACACGTAATAATAAACAAAAAATAAATGCAAAGGCATATGCGTTGTTCGCCCACTGTTTCCTGAATTTTCAACTCGATAGACATGTATGTACATCAGGAATGTCACTTTAGAACTTTTGTCTTGCTGGCAGCGCAAGATGGTGAGTAATTTGACACATTTGAGGAGACGAGGGTAATGAAGTGAACTGGAAATTATCTCTGATTAATACTATTTGAATAGCATATATTTTTAAACAAAATTGTTTGAAATGCCTAAAATGTAAATGGTTTGTGAATGGAATCAGTTCAAAACAAAGGGCATCGGCGATGGTGACGTTCAAGAATTTTTATACGACGGATTGGTGGCGTATATACTTCCTCAACTCTATCTACCTGTGCCAGTGGCGTAGTTACGAATACTTCACAGAAGTATAAAACGAACCTTTTGATTCAAAATTGCCTTTATTGGAGGAACAGTGAGTATTGTTCAAATGAAGACAAAATCCTCGAAAATTCGGGCTCAAAGAAAGATTTGTCATCAATTTCAACATGGATCTTTGCTACTAGAAGGTATATACGAAACTACGGGAACTCATACGAAAAGCTTGGATGAAATTACTACTATTTTACTGTTTTTATAGTTGTTTAAGCCTTACAGGTTGGTTGTTAGGTTATTTGGGGGAGACGATTGACAACTGCGCCGTGAAGATTGTGAAGAGGTGGGTTGAAGAAGGCTGAGGCGTGAAGAGTCGGCTTTGTTTTAATAAGGGAAGGATGGTTTGGTAGTGTATGGTGAAGTGAAACCTGGCGTTGATATTGGCCTACTCTTTATCAAAGGCTCCGAGGGATCCAAAATTAAACTCCCCATCCGGTGAATAATGATTTCAGGCTTTCTCGGCAAAGATTTATGTCAGGGATCTTTCGGGGTTTGCACCGGGTGTAGCTAGGTCCATGGTGGCCAACGTTTCGACCCTCGAGTCGAGCATCGTCCTCAGGGCAGAGGTGACTCACTCAAATGATACGCAGGTGTTTAGATATTGCGCTTGTTGTTAGTATAGAACTCAATTGCTTAATATGTGGATTAGCCAGCTCTTAACGAAAGGCACCTCGGTTTAACGCCCCATCCGAAGGACGGAGTAGGTACTTACACATAGAAATGTTTGTACAAAGGTTTCCGCGGAGCTGGATGGATTATGTCGGAAATTTTCCGGGATTTATTCCGCATGCGTTGTTTTGTGAGACAACAAGTTTTGCTTAGATGGGGTTTTGCTTAGATAGACAAGGGGTTTGCTTAGATGGACTTGGAGGGTAAGAAGTGAGCCCCACTGCAGGTGGGGGGTGGGAAGGGTTGGGGATTAGGGAGAGGTAGAAATTAAGGAATATTTATGACGGTTGTGACTAAGGTGGGAAGGTTGCGTAAGGGTCTAGGTTAAGGAAAGTGTGACATCTAAGAGGGGGGAATAGTTTGCAAAATTTCGATGCGATGCTAAATGCGATGAAACTGGTCGTATTGAATAAAATCCATTGTGAAATTTACATAGTTTGTATTGATTGTGTCGATATGGATTTTCAAAAAGTAACGCCTTAGAATATGGATTTCTTCACAGAAATGTTCTACAAAAATCAGCCGAGAAGGATTGCCATGAAAACTTTCCTCCACTGCTAAGATTCAAACCCCGGCTGTAGAGATGGAGAGCCACATGCTCTATTCCCACTACAAGTTCGTTTAAAGGGATAAAGCATAAAAAAGTGAATGCTGATTTTGGAAATTTAAGGAATTCCTTATCTTTCTCTTTTCCCCCCTCATCGACGGAGTCGAAATAATATGATTAGTAGTTGTAGTCTCGATCCCATGAGTTTCTGTCGCCCATGGCTCGTAGTCAAACAAGGTTGATAGATATCTCGATTCTTGGCCGGCGATAGAACAACATCGAACGACCCTGGTAGTCAAAAAAGTAACGCAGGCGAAATTGTTGCCTTTATGAACTACCTAGTGCCACATTAAAACTGTAAAATTGATTTTCTTCGACAAAATTGGTAAACTACCTGGTATTTAAGGTCGATATACTACGTAGGTATTATCTTGTTTATGAAGATACACTTCTTCCGGGTATTACACCGCGTAGGTGTACCCGGAAGAAGTGTATTTTCATACTCATCAACCCGCGGAAGCCTACACTAGGAATTATCTTGTTTATTTAGTGTGCAATGACGTGTTTCGCGTTTCTTTTGTGCTTTCATTAACTATTGACTACACGTCTAAAATAATGCTGACTCACTACAGATGGTGAAGAACTCACAAAACATCAAGTTTACTGTACGTGAAACAATTGTGTCGTAGGTATAGAAATCGTACTCGTGGTAACGAGATTATTTCACATACCATAGACCAAGTTGCCTAGAAGGAGTAGACGGTTTATAATTACACTGGTGAAATACTAATAGGGTTACATTCAAATGTTGAGGATATAGTCGTGGTAGTAGTACCATGGTCTCGGTGCTTCAAATGTTGAGTTGATCGGGAGAATTAATAACTTTCAGTGTTTGTAGAATACACTGAAAAGATAACATTTACCATTAGAGCGCATACGTAGGTAATTTCGGTCGCTGAAGACACTAATGGAAGTAATGGTGGAGAAGTTCGAAGAACGAATGCCGGGGAAAATTGTGACAACCATGGAAATTCCAATGCCAGGAAAAACGAAGGGGCTGGGTTTGGGAGATATTCTTGAAGGACAGGAAACGTTCAAATCAAGGATAACCTTCGTTTCTATTGAAAATTACGGGTCAATTGGTTGATTTGACGTGCTGTAATGTAATTTGTGATCGTCATTCATGATGGTCGCCTATTTGGGCGCATCAAGCCACTCTTTGGGAGGGTTCCACGGAAGGTGAAAGTCTGTGGAGTGAAAGGAACTGCCACTCTACGTTGTGGATGTGTGGATTTTGTAAGCGCTTGGGCGTATTGCTTGGCGAACTCGCCAATCAAAACAGCCGTCAGGTTAATCACCGTTAAGGTGACATCTCTTGAATGATGTCGTGACAACCCTAGAACGATACTTTTACAAAATTTCCCAATAAAATAGAGACAAAATTGAAGTATATGTCTCTTGCCCACATAGACCGAGGGAAGAAGATACGTCGAAGCATCGCGTTAGTCTGCCAGGCGGAACGAAGTTGCTGAAATTCACCCTAAACTTCTACGCCCCCGTGGTAAATGACACTGGCCTTTGGAAAATGGAACGTGATTCGCTGCACGACTATCGGGGGCGAATTTTAGAAACTATGTTCCGCCTGAATGAAAAAACCTGATTCTTTTCATTTTCCCCATCGAATGAAGGCTTTTGGAGCCGAAAGTCATTTCATTATCTTTCTATAAGTCTTTGTCAGTGTGATCTGTACAACTTTCACGCTATGTTCCCTGTTAGTGAGTGTGCGTAACTGTCATGTTTTTTCGTAACTGGGCTCACAGTTTACTGACAACTACTGGGCTGACTGTTTGTGAGCTGTAACCGTTGCATTCAAACCTACCCTCCAGTTAAAAACTGTAGTTTTATCTGCTTTATCTTATTTTTGAATTATTTTTCTGGAAGGAAGGCAATCGCAATCAGTAACTGCTAAGCAATTTAATTTACGTTTAGACAATAACTGCTGCCGAGCAAAAGAGATTGGAAGCAATGTGTTGTTAGCGTAGAATTATGAAGATTAAATGGACGGAGAGCATCTCTTAACGACGTCGACTTGTATGTAAACGGCTGGTGTCCGAACACACGCCTATTGAGGCGGCTTGCGGGGTAGTATGTAGATGTAGACGTTTTACGATGAGCTGAGGAGAAAAGAAGTGCAATGAAAACTCTGCGAAGAAGGAGATACAAACTTATTGAACACATGTTTCCAGGCATCAGCCTAATAAAAACGATATTGAAAGGAGGATTGAATGGGAAGACTGACAGAGGAAGACTAAGAGACTGGAATACGTCAAGAAACTTAATGAAGGATGTCAAAGTAAAGCAGAATGTAGGAATGGAGCGGTTGGCAGAGAGATGGCGAGTCGGCATGGAGGGATGGAGCAAAGCAATCGTCGGATTGATGACGGTTGATGGTACCTTTTACTTGATGGTGTAATCGAGTTAGATGTAGCGGATTTTTCCTAGCAGAGAAGGCATTCTAACGGAATGAGTCTGCTAACTAGCAACAACTCAAACTTTGAGGCAATAGGAGGGATCGCACTACTTCAGATTACGTTTGAGTTATAATATTTGAGACGTAAAATGGTACTTACCGAGTTTTACCCTTAAAAACCTGATAATTTCCCAGGGAATGCATTACTGGTGTCGGTTCTTAAACAGTTATAAGACTTTAAAGTGGTTAGCTTGGCAGTGTGTGTTAAATATGAGTGAGAGAAAATCGTATGTGTACTGTTGTGTGCCGAGTTGTAAATCTACGTCGCAGAAAACACCCGAGATATATTTATTTTAGGTTCTTAACAACCGGGAATGAAGAAGAAGTTGCACAGTAATCCGAGAGCCCAGTTTTTATCGTCAAAAATAGATTTTTTCAATTCTCTGAAATGTCATCATAAATTTTCCTCTAATGAAGGTAAATTATTACCTATTTCACGAATTTTCAATGATGGATTACCCAAATCCAATTAATAATCTACGGTGAAGGATCTAGGAATTCTAACTGACAACAAACTAAACTTTTCCGAACATATCCATTCGATTAAAAACAAAGCAATGTCACTTTTAGGTCTACTTTATCGCTTCACGGAAATCTCTCACCCCATAGCACTACGATCGTTCTTTTCAACATTTATTCTTCCAATCACTTCATATTGCTCTCCCATTTGGACCATCTCAGCCACAACTAACCTTGCTACCCTTAACAGTCTAACTAGTTTCTTTGCCAGGATTGTAAAATACAGAGTTCCCCATTTCCGCGACATGCCGACTGATTCCATCTTATCTTCCCTTGGCATACCGAACCTCTCCGATCAAAGAGCAAAAAATGATTTAAAATTAATTTACAACATTCTCAACTCGAATATCGATTCTCCTGAATTACTTTCCTTCGTTAATTTCCGAGCCCCTTGCCGATCCACTCGTTCCCATTCTTTTCTCCACTTGCCTATCCCCAGACTTTCTCTTATCAAACGTTCACTATACTACCGCCTCTCCTCACTTCTTAACTCCCTACCTGCTAATGTCGATCCTTTCCTGCTATCATCTGACTCTTTCATTAACCTTGCGATGTCCCACGTATCTGTTAGTGACTAAGACTCCCTTTTCATATTTTGTTGTTTTTTTTTAGTTTGTATTTTGTAATCTTGTCTCTGATGTTATGCTTCTTTTTTTTTTGTTATACCTTTTACGGATACCCATTTTTTATCTTGTTACTATGTCACTGTAAATTGGCAGAAATGCTGTATGTGATCAACTTTTTAAATAAATAAAATAAATAAATAATGCTAGATGGGACCAGGTTACCTCGATAACATCGTAAATTCACGCCAGAAATGCGAATCGAATTGCTACTCGACATGGAATTATAAATTGTGATTGTTGCATAATTTATCGATCTTGCACCCTAAAAAATATTTATACATTGCTAAATAATTACTTTGTTGTATATTTAGTGACAGCGATAGAGTTTTCTTAAACTATGCAACACCACTTGACTTACCCGTTTCAGTTGGTTCTGTTCTGACATAGTATCGCTGGTTAAAGGATCGCCTCTAAAGAGATAACAACTTTAACGTGCTTCTAGCTGCCGTTTTTACAGCAATTTGCATTTTTATCTTGAAGCGCGCGCAGCGGTCTGGCTATCTTTCGATCCGTTTACGAGGTGGCGACGAGTCACTCGCACTCGGAATGAGAATTCTGATACAGTTGTTCTGGAAAATTGTACCAAGTTACAGTTAATTTACTTCCTTTTCCACGCGTCTAATTCATAATGACACATTGTGTCAGTATGCTGCTTTGTGGCGGTAGTGATTATTGGAGTAGGCAACCCCGACAGCTTAGGTAATTTGCGTCAGGTTAGGAAAGCTGGATATTTTGGTTTTAGGTACGCTATTTAGGGAATGGAGGAAGGATGGTCGGCATTAGCCTACCCTTAACGAAAGGCGCCAACAGGTCCACAGCTTAACGTCCCATCCGACGGACGGAATACTGAACTTGAAGTGCTCTCCACATGGCACACATCTACATCTACAAAATACCCTGCAAGCCACCTCAGGGGTGTGTGGCAGGGGGTGAGTAATCACCAACATGCATTACACTATACCCTAAAGTTAGTGTAACTACGACTAATTATGCATTAGCATAAATCGCTAATGCTTGTCATGAGGCGAAGCCTCACAAGCATGCACCACTACACTATAGATGTCATAAAAATGGAGAGTGACCGTCAATATACATGCATTCTACAACTACACAGATACGCACACAATCACGGACCGGGAGCCAATGAAAAATGTCTACCAAGAACGGGATTCTAACCAGTGCCTTTTGGGTGTTAGGAGGTTAGTATTCTTACCATTCCACCAACCAAATCACTCTGCTGTATTTTATCTCTGTCCTGAAAGTCATGTGTTGGCCATGTTTGATTTTTTACATCCACGCTATTTATGGGCAAAGTTAAAGTTCTTAAGGCATGTTTACTGATGTGCAATTCAATTATGATGCTCCTCGTCACTTTAAATGTATTCAATTACAGGTGCAATTAGGGGAGTAAGTAGCACTGCAAGTACATTCCAGTGGGAAGGGTACTTTCGCTTTCTTCGGGAGTTCTCGTAAAAAGAATATTAGAGGATCTGATGACTGAAGGAGGACATGCAGGAGATCTTCATTGGTTATCTACCTTTTCATTTTTCGCGTGTGGAGCTCTCTGAATCTTTTGCATTCCTTGTTCCTGGATTCTTGCGGTTCCTCAGAGAAATATCCTATTGGGAGAGGCATTAAAGATGTCAGCACCGTGCATCAGGATCTTGTGGATGGTTACAGGCATAGGGTACCACGGATAGAGTGTGACAAAATGCTTGGCAGTTTCTAGACTGAAAGCATCTGTATTCAGGGCGTAATTTGACGACAAAGCTCTTAAGTATTACTCCCATTTGATGAATCAGTTGCGGATCCACGTCTGTAATTTCCGCAGATTTTTTCGCCTCTTTAAAGAATCGACGAGCCGTGTTGCCATCATTAGAGTTCCCAAATCATTGCTTTGGGTAGTCAGCACACTGCCTCTCCGTGGCGTCTTCATCTACATACTACCCCGCAAGCCGCCCCAATAGGCGTGTGGCGGGGGGTGTTAGGACACCAGCCGTTTACATATAAAAAGGAAACGCTCTAATGAAATTACGCCTTGCATTTATTAAAGTCCCTTATTGTTTGGGGGAAAACGAATTCCCAGTCTTCATGAACTTCATCCACGTCACGATTGGAGTCAGCCAATAGAAATACGTTTCGCGGGGTGGGCGTGGTAACAGCTCCGCGGATACTTTTAAGGCTGTATATCTCCCGTAAAGATGGATCAAAAACACCAAACTTTGGAGGGTGTGCGCTTTATGCATACCTCATCCGATTTTTAATTTCAAGTGATCCCTCCTATTAAGCATTTCATTAAAACATAAACATGGAGCATGCCCTTATATGGCTGTGGAGCATGGACAATAACGGTAACAAAACGGAGAAGATGTTTGGTAATGGTAATGTAGAATAATGAGGAGGATCATTTATGGTAATGGTAGCCTTAGAGGAGAATGATGAGGATAATTTGGACCGAGAGAATCGCCCGGCCCGGTGAAGGGCTAATAAAGATGTTGAATGGAAAGTCTGGGAAGTAAGAGAAAGGAACGTACTGGACACAATCTGAGTAATGCAGCCTCCTGAAAGGAGTGAAGCGGGTATCTGGAAAGAGAATGGAGGGGTGCAGTGAAACAATTTTATGATTGATTGCTACTAATGACGACCTTTCAATCGGTGATTCATCGTAGCGGTAATGGAATGGTTGGGATGATTTCGTGCCGCAGTGTATTTTTAGGGAGTTCACATAATGATGAACTTTGAGGACAGGTTTTACGTGGGCATCGAGTTGGCGTGTTGGCCAATGGCTTCTCATGACGAGGGCCCGGGTTTGAATCCCGGCAGCGGCGGAGATACCTGATGATGCAGTGCATCGAAACCCGGGTCGATTAAAAATTTTATCTGTGGAAAATTGCATCGTATTAGTTCTTATTATGTTCATATTCCACAGCATCTCGCCTGATTCCTCCCTTTTCATTGTAATTCCCCCTAACCCTATTTGTCTTCTTTGAAAAGAGTAGTCCAAAGGTCCAGGATGTCAACCTCTTGGCGCTCTTTTCGTTAAGGGAAAGCTAATTTCGACACCGGGTTTCTCTCCACCCTACCTCCATTCCCAAATCGACTCGCTTATCCTTTGTGGCGCTAACGACCTCGGCTGTCGGTCGCCTTGCCTAGTGACCAACCATCCATGTTGCGTAAAAAAAGGAGTAGGATCTCCTTAGGTTCAGATCTTTTTATACTGGAAACAGAGCCTCTTGTGATCACTTTCATCAAATGCCTTATGGAAGGTAAAGAAGCTGGCAAGCTGAGGCTAATTTCAGTTTCTGCATGCCTCGCGTGGCTTAACTCTGATATTTGCTACCTCCAGTTTCATACCTTATGGATCTTACTATCCAAAACTTCCTTGTAGCTCTTGGTAATCGTTTTGGATGGGCGTTAATGAGTAAGTTGGTCGATCAGTCAGAAAATACATTTCTATTGCATTAGAAAGTACCCAGTCTTGAATTTTAATATAAGGAACTGCTGTTGTTTGAAGGTAAAAAATTTGAATTCATAAAAAATTGCATTTGAACTGTTGCTGGTTCATCTCGTTTCTTTTCACGTAAGCCGTTAAAGTAACTATCGTATACTGCATTTTTGCGCTGGATTTTCATTTATGTCTACGTTCTAAGAGCCTTCTAGATGTAGCAATACAGTAAATCTGCATGCACAGCAAGAGATCGTTAAAAAATAAAATACTTTCACAAATACTTCGTCGGTCTCGGTGGTGGCGAGGTAACGTTCTCGCCTACCAACCCAAAGGTCGCGGGTTCGAGTCCCGCCTGGGTGGTTTTTCCCCATCCAGGGCATAATTGCGTGTCGAATTATTCGTCGAATTATAATAAATAGGTAGTAATTGGCGAAAGCTGTTACCTATATAGAAATTATTATTATAATACTACGTGTCCTATTGCTGGTGACTTTGGGGTCCCTCCAATGTATTTATCCTTCATAAACTCGATTCCTATTTGATGTAAAGAATCAGGATAGGTAGATGCGAACCCGTGTGAAAATATAGAGCACGTTACATAGTTTGCAATGAAATTAAGTACGGGGACATAAACACAGATTACGAGTCGAGCCACAGTTTGTAATGCCCTTATAGTTAGCTTGATCGAGCCCATCGCTTTAGGCCTTTTGACGAGTCACTGGATTATTGCGATAACCAAAGAAAGGAGTTATGCCATTTACTAGTATTCCCACGGCCTTTATCGTTTAATTCTCGTGTGTCCCGCCGTATGCCATACGTTTTTCTCAAGTAGTATCTACAGTTATTTGAGACAGTCGTTGAATTTTTAAAAAATATCAATTTTTTTATTCCTCGTAGTCATATTGCCCAATAATATCTTCAGATTAAGCTTCCATGTGACTTAGCTATTTTCCTGGCTTCCGTGTTGATCCTTATCGATGAAACAACTGGGTGTTGAAGATCATTATTAATTATCTGTCGTTGCCTTATGACTTCATGAATTCCAAAGCACGTGATGTTTTAGTGATACTGTCCCAGTTTCACCAGATATATTTTTTTCTTCTTGTCAAGCGCAGCCTCAACGGAATGTCTATCCATGCCTTCGTTCGCATTTGTATATGATTTAGCCCACGACAATTTTGCTACGTAGCCTGTTTGTAAAAGTTATACGTTGTCGATATTTTTAGAGAAAGGCTTGCATATCATCTCGCTGTCCTTTTCGATCGATCGAATCGATTAGAGCCATCGATTCGATCGATGGCTCTATATTTTTATTCAATCTTGGATTAAGAAGAGAGTAGACGACGTCTTGTTGCAGAAAGTGAAGCTTGTTGTTTGTAAAAAAAAAAAGATGAGCCACCTAACTTGGTTATCGAACGCAAATTTTCCATGAATTCTAACTTGGCTATCGCCAGTACATTTTCCACGAATTTAATGAATATTACTCTGTTTTTTTTGTAAATTATTTCAATTTTGCATTTTTCTTGATTAATCATTCCGGTACCGTGATAATTCCGCTATTAACGATGAAAGGAAACTGTAACTCCTAGATTTCGTAAAAAAACTAGCTGTGTGAAGTTTTCTCAACTATTTATAAAAATTAATCAATTACTAACCGCAGTAGTTTTTACAAAATCGCCATTAAACCTATTGTGAAAACGTTTTCACCGTACGGCGCGAAAAATGAGTCAAGGTAGAGGCTTAGGTATGTGAATATATTTATACATGTGTAATATATACATATATATTTATATATGTGGAAATATATCTTATGTGGATATATTTTAATAACTGAGAATTTTCGTCTTACGTAGGTAACTAAATTTTATTAAAATTGTTACCTACTTAAGACATAATTTAAACAATATTTACTTCATGACTATTACAGACGCTGAAATTACAAAAATAAAATTCGAATACGGTATACATTATGTCTAGGAAAAATTCTCGCCCAAACTACCTTAATTTATGATGCCAAGTTAGTTCGCTCGCCACCACCGGTGGTGGGTGTATTGGACCGGTTTTGTGCTTTCCATTCGTATGGCCAATTTGACGCTTCGACTGGAAGTGCCGAGGGGTGCAGGAGGGCATAAATCTTTATAACCTGTAATTCTCATGCCGGATGTTTATAGGACTTCGTTTGCCCTTCTATCTTCTTTGCCCTCTTCTTAGGTTGTTATGGCACTATAACAAAATCTTCAAATGCTGCAACAGCGCACAAATGACGGTAATATAAGGCTTGATATTTTTTCAAGTTTTGAATTTACTGCCACAATAAGACAGAGCATTTGCATCTTTTGCGTTTTGGATTGCTTACGTCCGTCCCTCGAATGGATCTCCATACCAACAATGCCTTTAGGTGTATGTCAGTTTGGTTATTATGGGCCAATCGCCCACTGTCAATCGCTGAAGATCGATGGTTATCGGAGGAGTTTTCTCGTGTATGGAGTAGGATAACTTAAGTATTTTCAATTCGACCGTCGGAAAACCTGGAAAGGATAGTTTTTATTCGGACATATTTCAAGTCGAACGTTGTGGAAATTCATCATTGCCGAATTAAAACACACAAATGTATATGTTCTCCAAAATGTTTTGACTTAAAATTCGTACCTGATGATGATGAGGCTTATGCGTTGAAACAAGTGGTACGACTGGTTTCTCAACGCATCATGAGCCTCATCGTTAGGTACGAATTTTAAGTCAGGGTCGGTGTTATAAATACTGAGGTGGGGAGGGGGAGAGAATGGGAGGAAGGGTTAGGTTGGTTAGTGGATGAGGAGGGGATTGTTTCTCTCTCCCATTTTCATTATTTCAGCGGCTGTTAGAAGTATGAAGTGAGTATTGTCATTTTTAATGGCGCTTAAATATTTATATATGACGAAAATTCTCAGTAATTATATAAATATAACCACTTAAGTCTCTAACTTGACTCATTTTTTTCACGCCGTACGGTGATAACGCCTTCAAAATAGATTTTTGGGATTCTGTAAAATTTACTGCGGCGTGTAATTGTTTATTTTTTTTTAATAGTCGAGAAAACATAAAAACTACGCACAGTTAATTTTTTTAACGAAATGTAGGTGTTAGAAATTCCTTATTTTTCCTCTATCTCCCTCTGGAGCGCACAGCCGTAATCTATCCCATGTAAAACAGCTAATATGTCTAGGCAAATTGCTCTAAAAGTAGTTCAGCATAGGGTTAATATATTGATATCGTTGGAAACTGGGAGTATTTCCTTTAAACTGAGGTCTAATTCATCAAATTCGAGTTGAAGTGATATCTCGCTCAAACTACCTTAAAATGTTTGCCGGAAATGACGACGCCTATTTAAGTGTTGGAACTTCTAAAGTTGCTGCTTATGTTGCTGCTTATGTTGGGATGATGCTGTAGCTACTCGGGAATAATTGCCGCAAATACGTAGAATGGATAATACCTCTAGAAAATTATGAGAGATGTTAAGGCGAAACATGTTTCCGTTATGAATCGGTTTACCGAGATGATGACTGGCAAAGAGTGCAGAGCCATTCTTATGATTGATGACAACCATGACGATGCTACTAACGAAAACAAATACTTCTCCATGAAGCAATAAATTTATCACGGTGTGAGAAGTGCGATCCATGTTTATGGTGCAGAAGTCGATCTAATTCAATTACTATTTTGTACACAATGATCAGAGAATTGGATATTTTTCATAATATCTCTCAATATTTCATGTGCTGCATTTTTAGCTATGTACGCTTGTAGAGAAAAATAGACGATACTTATTGACGTCGCGCCGTGAATATGTACTACCCATTTTTTCTTCCGTCTCAACGAATATTACTTTCTGGGTTTTTAATAACGAGTCAAAAGCTGAGGCACCTTATAGAAACATATTTCGAATGTGGCGGACTAGAGGAGGCGGAGTAAGACCACATCCGGGTATGTATAATCTTTACTCCTCTTACGGTCTTCAAGTGCGGGGAACGGCGGGTGCACAAGAAAACGTAAGGATCAGGAGCGGTTTCCATTAAATTTCTTCTGAGGTGCAAAATAACTCCTCGACGTGAAAAATCCTCATCATGCAACTCACCGGAGGATCTTCCCATGTCCGCGTCGGCGAATGATTTCTCCAATGGAGACACACCCGTCTTATGACGTTGGCGCAAGTGACCTGATTCAAAACCTCTTCTTTTTCCAACACGATTGCTGATAATGTGAAGTAAATAGTATCTGTGAAACTTTTTTATGGGACTCGTATGCATATGATTCGCGCTACATTTTTAATGAGGGCGTAAAAAAGAGGGAGATGAAGGGACAGTTGAAGAACGTGCGGTTAAGGTTTTCAGATGTTTTGTAGGGTTTGTTTTTTTATCATTCGACTATAATCAGTTGTGGGAAATACAATTAGTAGAGAAAAATGTGCAATAAATCAACCGGTTAAGTCCTAATATATTAGTACGCCTTGCTATTGAACGTTAGAGTTCGTATGCAAAAGTATCTCTGACCCTCATATTCGGTCTTCTGCCGTAGGGCATCCGGTGGAGGAAATGTCTGGAGCGGTATTATCCCCATCATTATATGTTCTCCACGTCGGCGGCTCCCCATGACTCTGCGAAATTCGGCCTTTTATTGGATCGGGGCCGAGGAATCTGAGGAATCTTGTGATGAGCGAGGTTGCCATGGCAACTTGCAGCGTCATCCACGCCCCACGGCTCTATCACTTCGACTATTGTCCAGATTAAAAATTTCTCTCGAAGTTGTGCTTTCGTCAATGGGTGTTGTTTTTAGTGAACACTAAAAAAATTGCTTTCACCGCATTATAATACCACTAAATACGTCCTGATTTCATTTAGAAAAGTTTACTGAAATCTTTAGACGAGATTAACTATATTTATGAGATTAAGTGTGTGCGAATCGGATGTCACGACGAAAAAATGCTTAATTTGTGTAATGATAAAACGGGGTCTAAATTAGTTTCTCTGTGTGTAGCAAGATTCAAAGATGAGAAAAACATGCACTACAACCAGATGGCTGCTGATCAGAAAATTGCATGCCATATGTTGCAGGGTGGGAACAATGGGGTAGGAACAACCTGAGAGAATGCTGGTGCGTGATACTTAATCATTCAGCGCTGTTCCACCATCTGCGTGGTCCCAATTGAATACGGCTAGGTTGTGAGGGGAAATTGCACAGTTGTTGCATAAAGATTACTTCTCATTTTAAGCGGCATTCTTTCACACGCATCGCGCCAGAAATGTAGCTGTAAGCAGGGGCGGATCCAGGATTTTTCTTTGGGGGGGGGCACATGGGTCTGATGGGCAAACGGTCTTCTAATATTTGGGATTAAAAAACAACATACAACAATTAATGTACGAAATATACTTTTTATTTTAATATAGAGATTACTAATATGAAAATATTAATTAGTTACATATATAATAACGGCAGTTTTCCTTTATGTTTCCTGCTGAAGATGTTCAGTACTTCATTAACGTTCATTTTTGACACAATGTCTTCCTTCCCACTTGGGCGATGTTTTTTTCGAGCGCTGACTAGCGAATGACCAATGACCGGCAAATCTGTCTTCTTGACTTGTGCTTAAGGCTAAAATGAATGAGGCTCCGTAATACACAAAACAAAACGAACGTAATTATAACGGGACCGTATTAAAAATCTTGTCCATTATTTTAGCGACTGGGGGTGGGGGAGCACGTGCCCCCGTGCCCCCCCCTGAATCCGCCTATGGCTGTAAGTAGTTACTATGATTTATCCATTATTTTTAAAATAAGGTTTTTATTTGTCACCCTATTACTTTTTATAAAATCGTAAAAAATACCTCAATTGTAAAGGCCTTTCCAGCACACGGCGTGAACACACGCAAATCCTCAAATATGTACCCTTGTGTTAATTACTGAGAAGTTCTCTAGCATAAAACTTAGTTTTTGCGTCATTGATATTACTGTTATCCCTTGTATTGCTTCATACAACTTCTAAAATTTTGATACAAAATTCGAATATGCTCTTTGTTATGAAAAGGAGAAATTCGAAAAGGTCTTTATTTTGGGAAAAATTCTGCTCAAACTTCGTGAATGCTTCTCATTATAACAATTATGGCGCTTTATACGGAGTTAACGTACTTTCCAGGTTACTTATGAACGCAAATATTCTGACCCTACGAAATCCGGAAAACTAAGATAAAAAAACCGGTTCAGCTGGAAGTTCGTGACGTCCACTTATCCTCCACCTTTCTCTTTCCTCGTTGGTCATTAGAAATCGGAGGTGGAGGTCCCGGAGGGTCGTTGCTGGGAGCGGAAACGAAACGCAGGAGTTCCTCTACGTATAGTAATATCACCATCGCGTCTTTGTCATCATAAAATGCGTCTACGTATGATAATACGCGATCTGCCGCAAGGGCGTGTCGCAGGAGGTGTTTGGACGCCAGCCTTAAAACTAGGGCACAGGGAAGGTAATTGGAAGATGGAATGTATGTGCAAAATGTGAAATGTGGTCTGAATAATTGGTCTTTCGATCTGTTTCTGTCGGAATCATCAATGTTTCGCGGGAAGACTTGGGAAGAAGGAGAAGCGGGAAGTTCTTGAACCTATCTGCTCGACAGTGAATCTCGAATACAAAATTGGTAGAAGCATTTGTCGGTAAATGAGTGCTTTTTCCATAAGTTATGGTGTTATTGGAACGATGTTGCGTTCGTACAAATGCGCAGGTTGTGCTTAATATGTGTGCGTATTTTGGTGTAATTCAGACTGTTTTAAGTTAGTGAAAAAATGTTTAAGCCAGCGGGACAAAATCACACATTAATCCATTTTTCTACTAATCCTAGCCTAGCTTCCTCGAATCTCTAGCGGTTCTCAACCCAGTCCTTCTTAACAGTTGAACTTCTGTAACTCGAACTTCTGGAAGTCGAACTTTCGATGCTCGAAAGAAATTTCATTGTGGGTCTTTGCAGTTTGCGTAACTTTTCTGCAAGTCGAAATTTCTTTAACTGGAAGCATTTTTCAGTTCCGGAGGTATGTACGTCGATTTATCGAAGTTCGATTGCTGTTGTGTCACAGTTTCTGTTCTCTCTTTTCAGTTTTAAACAAAACGTGCGGCAAATCTTTGTATTTAATTGAGCGCGTGCGTTAAGCATTTTAATATTTCCGTTTTTGGTCTTTGGAGGAGCTTGGGAAGTACTGAAGCTGTAGCGGTGCGAGAGTGGTATAAAATCCTTCTTTTTTACTTTATCGTCCGAGGTCCTTCCAACAATCTGCTTGATGAATTCACACAGGTCTTAAATTATGGAAATGACATAATATTTTTCTTGTATCCACGAGGAGCGGTAAAGCCCTTTTATTTCTCTGTATTCCTTATCGCGACCCGCATGGCATCCGGACCCGTCGGCGGACCCCGTATTCATGGGGTAGAATTAGCGTGGTGGCTACGCAAATGGCTTTCCTTGTCAATAGCCCAGGATCGAGGCTACCGGAGGTGCTAGACTTTATTTATCATTATCGGTAATCCGATCCGTACTTGCATGCTTATCGGTTGCCATTTCAAGTACATCGTCCGTCGCATGGACGTTAACTTGTCCCCTATGGCGTATTTCATTTGGATTTAGGCTAATGCCCGGCTTCTCTCCTCTCATCTAACCTACTTTCCTCTCATATCACCTCCCTTCCTTCTCTGTCGCGTCGATTCATTCACATCTGCACCCTACTATGCGAGGTGCCGCCAGGGTATTTGACGTGGGATATTAGGATATAGCCATTTTGAAGGGATCAGGGAATGCACAAGAAAATTGAATTGCATTAAATATAACTGTTTCAGGCTGGATATGGTGGAGGTTCTCGATATTCATAATTAATAAAAATACTTGGTAATCTTCCACAGATTTATTTCTTTGGCACGACTCGTTTCACCACACTGTGGCATAATCATGTGCAGGGTTCTTCGGTTTAGGTCATGCATATATAGCTTTCCACCAAGGCGTAAGGGAGTGGGGGGGAGGAGGGGGAAGGCTAAGGGAGGAGCGGAGACGAGGGGGGTAGGAGGGGGGTGGGAAGCAGGAGAGGGAAGCGGTGGGGGGAGGGGGAACTAAGGGTTGGAGTGGACAGAGGGCGGAAAGACAGGAGTAACGGACACGCATGGGGTTGGGACTGGGTGATGATGGAGGCCTCCTTTCCTTGAGAACTCTGGATGGTGAGGGAAAGGAGGGGGGGGGGGGTCAGAGGGTTTTTAAATGGCCAGTGCACTGCCCACACCAGAACACTGGAGGAGGGGGGGGAGGAAGTAGAGTGTGATTGATTTTGGAACATGTGGCAGGTGTCGGTTGGAAAGAAAACGGTTAAGGGCGGGAGGGGAGGGGGCTGGGGTGCTTTAGTCTGGGAAATATTTTGTGGCCAATACGGAACCCTTCTCCTTTATTGGCCACAAAATATTTCCCAGACTGAAGCACCCCACCCCCCTCCCCTCCCGCCCTTAATCGTTTTCTTTCCAACCGACACCTACCACATGTTCCAAAATCAATCACACTCTACTTCCTCCCCCCCCCCCCTCCTCCAGTGTTCTGGTGTGGGCAGTGCACTGGCCATTGAAAACCCTCTGACCCCCCCCCCCCCCCCCCCCTCCTTTCCCTCACCATCCAGAGTCCCAACCCCTGCGTGTCCGTTACTCCTGTCTTCTCGCCCTCGGTCCACTCCAACCCTTAGTTCCCCCTCCCCCTGCTGCTTCTCTCTCCTTCTTCCGACCCCCACTTACCCCCCCCTTCTCCGATCCTCCCTTAGCCTCCCCCCCACTCCCTAACGCCTTGGTGGAAAACTATATATGCTCGACCTAAACTGAAGAACCCTGCACATGATTATGCCACAGTGTGGTAAATGCGTCGTGTCAAATAAATAAATCTGTGGAAGATTACCAAGTGTTTTTATTCATTTTGAATTGGATTGGTGTTCACCATTTCCCTTCCTTGGGCATTTTCATGAATTGTGCAAAATATTGTGTTTGTAAATAATCTTTTAGTCCAGGAAATGTGAATTTTGTATGTTCAAAAGCTAATCTTCACTGTGGTAACAATGTTAGTGTGTTAATGTAATTTTAAATTAACAAATTTGTGTTTTAATGACTTCTTTGACAAATTTGTGTTTCAGCTTCTATTTTTTTGTTGTTTGATAGTGTTGTATGTATGTATTGCTGTGAAAACTTGTGGAAAATACTGTGGTAACAAAATTAGTGTTTGAATGCAATTTTAAATTAACAGATTGCATTTTAATTACTCCAGCTTCTTGTATTTTTTGCCATTTCTTAGTTTTTACATGTATACCATTGTTATAAAGTTTTGATAATTTATTTGTATCCCTCATTTCCTATCTGCAATTTTTAATTTTTCAGAGAGAAAATGGCAGATGAACATGTGCATGATCATTTTGGGCACGGTCATGAAGGACATGATCATATGATGGGTCATGAAGGACACAGTGCAACTCCAGAACCACATGACCATGTAATGGACCTTGCAGGGGCACATCCTGAAACACATTCTATGCACATGATGATGATGGTAGGCTGAAATCAATTTTCAACTCGCTATCACTATGAAATATTATTATACAACCCTTCTTTATTCTTAGATGTTTTTGTATTTATTTTTTCCTGTTTCTGAATTGTTCTCCCTTGTGTGACATTAAGCATTAGTAAGTTGGCACGTAGGCAAAGTGAAGGCTTAAATTTCATTATTTCATCATTATTTGCTTTGATTAATATTCACCAGTACCTATAAAAAATTGGTACCTGAACAGTGTGAAACAAATCAAATTATAGCGCCAACTCCCATGAAGCACACTTCACAGGACAAACTTGGCACATGTTTGATGGAACCATTATTTCACTACCAAAGACATATTTAATTTCAATATTTTATATGGATCTGAGTTAATATATTGTGCTCCTGAATAATTAAGAAATTACACTGTATGCATAACATAATGGACTAAGGTATTATTTTCTGATTGCATGAATATGTATATCCATTACGAAAGCTAATACTTACATACTTTGTAATTTACACAATCTTAGAGAAGTTGTGAAAACTTTGTACTTTTATTATGGATAACCCATATTTCTTGCCAAGAGTGTTTAATGTTTAGCAATTAAGGAAATGCCTTGACATAATTGTGTCAAACCTCCACATTATATAATAAAGGAAGTAACAAAGTTGATTCGATCTCCTTCCCTATGTATTGCCATTTCACAGAGTCAACATTTTTCTCCTAGATTTTATCCAGTCTCTGATTTTCGATGAACAGAACTTGCTCATCTACACTTATAAGTGTATTTACTTAAACAAACCCTTTTCAATTCTTGTTAATTTTGTGACAGTGAGTGTGCTATATACACATAAATTCTATCATCTTTGAGCCATACATTTTTTTTTAGTTTCGTGTTCCATATCATGTTTCATTTTTCCATTAGATATGTGGCTCCTATTTCTCATTGATTAAGGGCTTTTAGGCCTAGTTGGAGGAAATTATAAATGATTATTACATGCCTTAATGAATATGTAGTAATTGTGTTGAATGATTCCTTGAAATCTGGAGTAGTTTCTTAGTATTGAAGGAGCTTCCAGAATCTCACTGTCTCAAATTATATTCTGAAAATTATTTTCTGTTCTCTATGTGAATGCATATTCAAGAAATTCACTTTCATGAACAAGTGACCACATTATGATGTTATGTAATGCAGTACGAAACTTTATTACATGTTATACATGTCTTTGGTAGTGAAATAATGGTTCCATCAATCATTTGCCAAGTTTGTCCTGTGAAGTGTGCTTCATGGGAGTCGGCACAATTATTTGATTTGTTTCACACTGTTCAGGTACCAATTTTTTTAATACGTACTGGTGAATATTAATCAAAGCAAATAATGATGTTAACTTTTCTTACCTTGATATTTTAAAAGTTTGTTCTTTACATAATTAGAGTAGTAGTTTTGACTTTAAGGAAGGATGTTGCAGTAGAAATCATTGAATCCAATGTTGCTTTCAAAGTTACCGTTTAGTGACTCGCAAAAAAAGGTAACTTTGTTGATAAACAGTGGCATATCTGTATAGTGCCATTCTTTGCTAGCTAGCTTTACTCATTTCATTTCTACATTCAATGGGCAAGCCTCTTACTTGTGGGCCAAAGTGAAGGGCTTTGATGGTTGCTTTCGGTTAAATTTTCCCAGTCCTTGTGCTCTACACCTGGTGGTACTTGGGGAATGTTCCCATGTAGTTCATGCCGAAGTTATGCTTGGAAGAATGACTCAATGATTGTTTTGTCTCAAATGTGAATCCTCTGGTATAATCACCCCATTTTCAGATGTTCTTCCACTTTGGTTGCAATGAGACTGTGCTCTTTGAGAGCTGGAAAATCACTAATGTTGGTGGACTCATTGGCTCTATGGTTGGGATATTCATCATGGCGGCCTTGTATGAAGGACTGAAATATTACAGGTAAAATTTTGGACATATATATGGATTTATGTCATTGAGAAAGGTGGAAAGTTATTTTTATGCTTTGCTTCATTCTATTTTCGGGAAACTCCATTGTATTTGTTGCTTGGGGGACAACATTTCACGTCCAGGAGGTTTCTTCTAGTTTAAAGGACTTTTCCAAAAATAGATTGAAGCAGTCAAATACATAGACCTCAGGCAGGGGCAGATTAAGGCTTTTGTTTTGTGGGGGATTGCTACTTTCCAAGGGTCTGGGGGGTATGGAATACCTTATTAGGGGCTGTCCATAAATGATGTCACACAATTTTGGATCAAACCATACCCCCTCCCCACCCCCTTGTCATAGTTCGTCACAAATAGTGTCACCCCCCTTTAATGATGTCACAAACATGAAAAATTTTCTACCCCCTCTCCACGATCTGATGTTGAGAATAAGTCATAATATACAGTGAAAGTGTGGTTGTCACATGAATTGCATAGCCCCTCCAACCCTTTCACACATTGTCACAAGGTGTCACCCCCCCCCAATCGTGTGGACGTCATTTATGGACAGCCCCTAATTGCAATTTTTTCTATCCTCCAAGAAATTACTCCACTCTTCTGACCCTGACCTCAGGAAACCTCATAAAAGCATGCATTTTTTTGCCACTCTTCTCAGGGCCAGATCTCTCACAGTCAGAGTTCCTATAATCACTCACCATATAGTGCTAGAGACTGGCTCTACTTTGTGCAATTTTAATTGCATAATTTTGTCCTAGTACACTTCTGCCTTTCTCACCCATTCCTTCTTTTATAGATGCTGATTTCTATGCTATTTCCAGACAGCACATTAACCTTGTAGCAGCACTGCAGTGACGTTGCAGCTGCAAGGTTGTAAACTTGCAGAAATGTTACATTTTTAAGGTTAAACCTTGAGGCAGCATTGATGCAAAGTTGCTAATGCACGTTTTTTAAACATTGCTGCAAGGAAAACATCACAGTGTTGTGTAAGGTTAATATCCCAACCTTGTTGCAAGGTTAATATTGCAATGTTATTGCAAGGTTAATTCTCCAATGTCACTGAAAGGTTAAACTCGTAATGTTGTTGCAACATTATTTCTGCAAAATTGATTTTTGTATAATAGAAGAATGTTGCACTCCTACTGCCATTTACTGTTGCATTAGGGCTACTGTACACGCACTTTTCTGCTGTTTTAATAATGGCTGCTGTAAACAAAGGATTTTCAATAATGAACACTGAACCTGATGCAATATTATTATAATCATAGCCATGATAATAATAAAAAATTCACCAATAACATGGGAAATCTGTTGAATCCATTACTTACTGTTAAATCCAACAGTAACTAATAAGACACCATTTTCAGAACCGATTAATCTCTTGAGAGAAAATTTGATCTCACTGGTCGAAGGCGAACCGCCGGACCGCGAATTATGAAACCTTGTGGAAACAACCATGCTGAAAACTTAATTAACCTTGCCAACACAACATCATAATATCAATGTTTCTGTTGCATTACAGCTGCCTTGACGAAACAAGGTTTAATTTTTGCGCATGCATCATAAATTCTAACGGTTTGTCCATAGACCTTGAATAGATCCTATATTCAAGATCTATGGGTTTGCCCCAACAATGGGTGGGAGGAACCTTGTAGAAACAACCTTGCAGAAATCTTAATTAACCTTGCAAATACAACCTTGTTTTTTCAACGCTGCTGCAACATTACCTGAGAATTGGCAATGTTGGCAAGGTTTTCGCAGTTATAATGTAATGTTGACGTAAGCTTACGTGCCGTGTGGGATTAGTATTCCTTCCTTTGAAATGCTCTTTGACAATGCTCATCATTAAAGCCCACAAAAGGGGGTGATGATGCCAATTGCCTCATACATAAAAATTGTTTGAAGGGGGATTTCAGGAAAATTCTTTAAAAATATTTTATTTTTGGGGGAACCAATTCACCTCAGTTCATGAAAGCAATTCATAAAAAAATCACTTGGACTAGTTTCGAGGTCGCGTGTCCCTGCAGTCTACAATGCTTCTCGTATTTTATGCAGCTAATTAATAAAAAATTAGTTTTTTGATCCGATAAATGCACTTTTGGACATTATGGTATCATTTTTCTTTACAATGAGAAGGGAGTATGTTGAATGGTCGAACAATATTGTGGTAGAAATTAATGATAAACTATTTCTAATGACGAAAGGTAGAGCCCTCACTCGAATTATCAAAATAAATTTCAATAAGGCATTTCGGCGTAAATGGTGATATTTATCAAATCAATGACACCGTGCTTCATTTATATATCAAGCGTCAAGCATTCGGAAATTAAGAACCATTGGTCAAAATACCCTTTATTTCCCAGCGAGAATAGATCATCTTGTAAGTAACTATAAAAATTCTCTACTTCCGCGCTAGCTGCCTCCCTGACTCCTCCTGCATGACTCCTGACTGGAGTTTTGTAAATAGTGGTAGCTTACGTTGAAAAACAAGATCTTTAGGATGAATAAACTGAATAATATGTGCCAAATCTATCCACACCAATGTCTCGCACTCGTACTTATGCCATTAGCTAGCCAGATCTAGCTATGTTTTCCTTTACCGTTCATACGGAGGGTTTGGTCTGGTGGGTGGACTGTAAGATCGAAGGCAAGAAGGTCGCAGGTTCGAGACTCGAAAGTGAAAAAATTTTTCTTTTTTTTTGTTACTACCATTTTTACTAATGAAATCATATGCTTTTAAATATCAAGTCAGTTTGAATATTAAAAGTAAACACATTATTTGTTCCCATTTTCGACTTTAAAAAAGTTACCTTTTCTGTGTCTCCGAGTAACGAATTTGGAATCACTCGCCTGCAGTTCAAAAATGAAATTCTGTCTTTCACCACGAATTCTTATTCATCATATTATACAGTCCCCTACCTCCTTCCCTCCTCCATGTGGATTCCTGAGTACAAATTTCCTTGCATCTTCTTATCGACTCTGTAGTTCCTAAAATAATCCATAGTTCCATAAATACTCACCGATCGCTTTCGTAATTTACGACGGAATATCTTGAGGAGCTGCTAACATTCTTGTACCGAGAAAATCTCTTGGCTGTCATTGTTATAGTAAATTCTGGTAAATATAGTGAACTTCCGAGTTATATTCGTTAGCTTTCTTTTTCTTCGAAAGTTATCAACATCGGAAATGTAAATGAATGAATACCTTTAATAAGCATTATTCTCCTTGTTATACGATAAAGCTATGTATTACGATATGGTAACGGCAATTCATATCCTAGAGCTTTTCTCTCAGTTCTTCCCCATATGTTAAAACTATTCCCTGGCTTTCGTTGCATTAGGAGTTACATTGCATTGCTCTTTGGAGAATGCATTCACCCATAAACTGCGACAGACTGTCGCTGAGTTCGGAGAGATGATGAGTTAAACTCCTAGTTTCTTTATGTGAAATTAAAATGGGGTGTGTTTCTCAAGCACTTCGCAGTAAGGAACCGAAAATAATCATTCCGGTCCGTTCCATTCCTTGACATATTAAGGTGAAATTTTCCCTAACTGTCACATGCCTTTCAAGTCTCTATCAGTGAGGTGGAGCCAACATAAATTTTAACTTCACTACTTGGCCGAAAGAGGCGCTGCAGAACTTGCCCTCAGACTTTTATGAATGCCTGTACTTATTCCTCATTGTATCCCTCATATTTTTCTGTCGAGTTTGGTATTTACCTGCGTATTCTGCTGCATTTGGTCAAAATTTATGGTAAGCCTGCCATTCCCTGTGTATCCTTCCGTGCAGTAAAGTGAGGACACTTCCCACCATTTTATCTCCTTGCATGCATTTTTTATTTTTTTGGTGTTTTAAACTAGGAGCGGAAGTGCAACCTTCTCCTAATCCTAAAAGAAAATGGTCATTATTACTAATGCCTCCATGTGGCGACAGATCTGGAAATATAATTGTCCTGGTGAAAAACAGGTTTATATTTTGTGGCCATGAGCTTTCAGATAAGCTGTAACAAAGCCATGCTGAGCCATTTTAGTAATAATAAAAAAATAATAGTAATAGTTTATTAGTCCAAAAGACACTGTACAAAATAAGAGTATAAGGTAAGTGTATAGTTCAGAGTACCCGAGGCAAGAATGAAAAATTGCACTGTCCTAGTATATTATAAAAATGACTTATCTAAAATACATTTCTGGTATATCATTTAAAATTGCCCATTTAATGGGATAAAATTCGACAGGGTGGTGTGGTCATACCCAAAAAATTAATTTTGCAACTCTTTCAACTTCAAAAACAAACTTCCCTATTGTTTCATGGTGTAAATGTTTATAGTCTAAGATAGTTTCTCAGGTAGCACTCCTCTGAATTAGGACATGAAGATTCCCACCCAGGTCAGACGACAATCCGTTTGTGACATTGTAAGCACAAGGAGCTCCTGTAAGATGCTATGCATGTGAAAGAGTGAAACTTTCATTTACTCCTGAGTATGAGATACTTTTTGGCTTAATTGTGATGTAAATTATCATAGTTTTATACTCAAGCTTCCTCTCTTCAAGGTAAAATTGTGTGTCGTTACAAAGTTTGTCACCTTTCTGTCTTTCATGAAAACGGACTGAAATAATAATGGCAAAATTGAAAATGTTGGCAATTATTCAATATTTCTTTTAGTGCCCTTACAGCTTTTATTTGCCTCATTTGCCACACCATTGGCACAGCTCTGAGCTGGAATTGCTGTTGTTTGACTTAGGCTGATTTATTTTACTTTAATTATTTCTTGATTGTTTTGATAATTGGATTCAGTGTGATTCCTCCCTCCCTTCAGTATGATTTAGAATTCCCTTGAGCTTTATTTCTACTTCTAATTTAGGCACTTATCTTAATCAATTATTTTTTTCAGGGAATATTTATTTTGGCGCTCGTATAACTCCATACAGTATAGATCAGTGACAACTCCTGATGAGAAAGGGAGCATTGGAAATAGTGATCACAGGATTGTTCAGTAAGTATTTATTTTAATGAAGTGAATATCTGATGATTTTGGATGATGAGACAATTTAAAGTAGTGGTCAAAAGTTGTGTTCCAACCAGCATGAATTTCCTACTTCAGCAGTATAAAATTTGGTAACCTTTCTCATTCCATTCTTATAGTATTACCTCCACTTTCTTATATTCCACATTCTTTTATTGCCACTTTTGATCTTGTTCTACTGTCTTCCCCTGTCCCAATAAGTCTCTCTCCTTGCGCTCCTACATAGAGATGGGTCACTTTGAAAATTACCACGGTAATTTTCGTAAATTACCATGGTATTTTTCGTAATTTACCGCACCCCTTGAAAATTACCGTAATTTTCGGTAATTTTCTAGATAATTCACCCATGTTTGAGATAATTTTTCATACAGATAAATTCCCAACATGATCTTTTAAGCCAATTCCACATTTCTGACGTGTTTAATTATAAATTGAGGAATGTTCAACTCATTTTGGCATATTTTACTTAAATTATAACATTATTGAGTAATTATTAGTAGAATATTCTTCTTTAAAATTTCTCATACTTTGACAAAAGAAAGTCACATTGCGTGTTGCTGCCGTATTTCTTTTTACAATTTTGAGAATTTCTAATAAGTTAATGCTGCATTAGGTATGTTTTAAACATCGTATCCACTCCCTTTCGCTATTGGCATTCTTATTTAACCATACATTTTCTGTTTAGTGCTTAAAACTGAAAATTACTGGAAAATTACGGTAATTTTCAAAAATTACCGTAATTTACCGTGGTAATTTACCTCTGATGAAAATTACGGTAATTTACCCATCTCTACTCCTACATCCTGGTAGGAATTGACTATAATAGGTTTAGGCTTGTTTGTTAACGTCTGTGATATAATTTTTCTCCTCAGCTGTTGTTTTGTTCTCTGCTCCACCGTTCTAATTCTTATGCTTTATGAGTAATGATGCTATAGTATGGCCATATGTGCTATTCCTTGTCTAATAAGTTCAATCTTTTGCAAAAATGAATACATATTCTAGATTTTCATGGGGTGAGGCTTCATGCCGTTCAAAGTAGTGGATTCAGTCTCAATTTAATGGATTAATTTTTTCTATTGAACATTTTATAAGAAAAAGTGTTCAAGGACCAGTAGCTACTTTGAAGTATTACAATAATTCACTTATTATTATTTATTGTATTGTCAAAAATGCAAGTATATTTTTTGTAGCTAGACAAAACTGCCCAAGTGCTCCTGAGGTTTTATGCACCTAATAAATTGAGGTGATTTTAGTTAATTCGTCTTAAAATTTGTACCTAAAATCATTTGAGTGCAAGATATTTTTTTTAAACTCTTCTACTAAAAAACTATGATGGGTTTATGTTTGATTAAATTTACTGTTTGCCCTAATGCTGTTTTTTTTCAATGTGAATGTATGTTCTGATTGCGGAAATCAATGCCTCATCTTCCATATCTCAAGTATAATATTAAGACATTTATAGAGAGTTGTCAGAGTAAGAATACAAAATAATTTGAGCATAGATAGATGGTCTGTAGTTCTGTGATATGATAAAAATTTCAATGTCGCTTAAAATGTTCTCTCATTACAATTCTTGAACTTTTTCCATTCTCCCATGTCCATTCATCGCGTAGTGTTGTAGGGGAAGTGATACGTAAGAAAAGGTGAGTAATAGGAAACAGATCTTATATGCACCTAGATAGCTGAGTAGTTGTAGTTGCCTGCTGTTTGAAGTAGTAGATGTATCTAGACATTAGTTACGGTTTCCTAGTATGAACTAGATTTTATTTTGTCGCATGACATAATGATAACCAGAATTTAATCAGTCATACCTTTAACATATTATCTACTCTTTCTCTAAATTTAGCCTGATCATCTGTGTAGATAACCAAATATGTACTTCATAATCATCAGAATTGCATGAAAATTCATTTCATATAGTTTTACAACTAGGTGTCTAATTTCTAATCAAACTGTAGGAAATAGGGTGAAGAAATGGTGATTTAACAGTAATTTTAATGTGTTTAAGGATTGTCTATTCTATTGTCATTCATTAACCACTGTTTGTGTTTGTAGAGCCACTAATGGCAAATAAACATGTTAGGATGAACTCAATTCGACATTCACGTATGTATCTGATTACGAAAATCCAATATGTATTCTTGCTTCCATGTATAAAATTATCCTGTGAAACTGCCTATAATGTACATGATAGCTGTTAAAGGCATGTAAACCCACACCAAAGGATGGCTAAGAGACTTGTAGCGAGTTTTGCTATGGGAGGAATAGTGTAGGAAAAGCCAGAGTCAGCAACTTAGTGTTCACGCTGTAGTTAAAGTACAAACTTTTGGAAAGCATTTCTTGATGTAGGAGGCTGTCACATACCATGCAAACAATGCTATGACCAAGGATTTAAAAAATATTGGAAGTGGCTATGTCTGGAACATGACCATGGGTTTAACGTGAACATCCAATGACATGCATTTTTCACATTTCCTTTGGGCTTCTTTGTAAGTTTGGGCTGACATCTGAAATTTTAAATTCAATCCTTACCTATTTTTGATTTTTCACCTACAAATATGTATTATACTATGTCAGTTTCATTGCAGATCTAAACTAGATCTTTCATCTAGCACTGAATTCAGTCCACCATAACATTGGAGTGTTGACATAATCTATGCAGATATTTTCACCTAAGCCAAAAAATGGCCATTAATTGCTGTGCTTTTTGCATATGGGGGCAAGGCCCCAGCCACATTGACACACCGGTTCCCGTAAGATCACCAAAGTTAAGCAATGTTGGGCCCGGATGGTGGTTGGATGGGTGACCATACATACCTTCACCTCTTGTCCCCTGTTTGCATGTGGCAGACAGGCATGGGGTTGGCACAATGGACCGAGAAAGGTCTACGTGCCCAGGCTCCTGTAAAAGGCCCCTCCTACAAACAATCTATGTAGTTTCAACTCATGTTCATGTTTGCATCACAGTCATATACTCAATCAAACAGGGCCACATTTAAACATAACTGTGTCAGGCTGGACCTGGTGGAAGTTGTTGATATTCATGATTAAAGTAATCTTCCACAGATTTATTGAATGGCACAATTCATTCACCACTCTGTGGCATAATAATAATAATAAGTTTATTTGTCCAGCAGACACAATGCACAGTATTACAAATACATATGCGCGCGCCATATGGCAGGTGTATAGGACACGTCAAAAGTAAAGGCAATTATATTAACAAGTAAGACAAAATAAAGATACATCAAATTGTAGGTGTACACTTAGATAAATATTCATTTACACTATAATAGAACTTGTCGACCAGATAATCAAATAACATTTTCTTGAACAGTGGAAATCTTTGTTCATTTTTTAAACAATTAGGTAGGTTATTGAACAATTGTGTGCACATTGATATTGGCCCTTTGGCCACCATAGACAAGTTTGCTGATATCACATGTATGTTATAACTTCTTCTTGTATTGTAACAATGATAACTATCATTCAGTTTGAAGTCATTCTTGTTTTTCATAACATATACAGCTGCATGGTAAATGTGTATACAGGGTACAGTTAATACTCGTAGGTATTTAAAAAGAGGTTGGCAGCGTGCATGATAGTGCTCTTTACACATGATTCTTATTATTTTTTTAATTAAAAATACCTGGTTTAATGAGGATGATGATCCCCATATTACGATTCCATATGAAATTACGGAATAGAGCAAGCCATAATATACCATTTTTAAGACATCTATGCTGACAGTGTATTTTAGCACAGATATCTGATAGTAAACTACTTTATTTTTTTTACATACCTGGGCGAATGTTTGTCCCACTTAACACATTCAATGCGGGTCGCGAATTTAAGGGAGACACTAGAAATGGAATCCCTTTTTTAAAGGGCCTAAAGTTAAAGGACCACGTCAATTGATGTGCTCCGCGCTGAATGTGTTAAGATGAGGATAAACATATAACCCCAAAAATTTTAATTTTTCTACCACCATGATATCACATATCTTACTCTGGCATTCCAGATCATCAAGCACATCTTTTCGTGGGGAAAACATTATCATTTGTGTTTTGCCATTATTAAGGATCATGCCATTACTGGTACCCCAATCATGCATTGCCTTAATCACAAGTGAACCAGAGTCAAATAGGTTATTCAATACTTTACAGGAATTCATGACACTCACATCATCGGCATATATGACACATTTATTGTGCTTAGACATTAAATTCATGGGTAGGTCATTTATAAATATTAAAAAGAGTACTGGGCCAAGCACAGACCCCTGTGGCACTCCTTTGGTGACTTGTATTGAGGATGAATAAAAAATATTGCCTTCATCATTGAAGACAACCTTCTGTTGTCGATTAGTTAAATATGTCCTTAGCCAATTCAGAGCAACACCTCTTATGCCCAGCATCTCACATTTTGTCAGTTGCATGTTATGGTCTAACATATCAAAAGCTTTACTTCAATCAAAGTAAATCCCCATTACTCTGTTTTTTAAGTTAAATTCATTTATAATATAATTAATTGCATGAAAGAGGGCTTGCTCAGTTGATCTCCCTCTTCAAAATCCAAATTGATTGCCAGATAGAAGGTTTTGGCTTTCTAGGTAATCAATCAGTCTTTTACAATAATAATAAAAAAAAATAGACATACTCAAAGTGTGTTTATCGGCTTTATTCTTAAGGACTGGAACAACCTTGGACACCTTTAGGGCTTCAGGACATACGCCATTAGAGAGAGATTGATTACTCAGGGACAGTAAAGGGGTTAGGATTAAGTTCTGTGGCTCTTTGATAATTTTACCAGGTACACCATCTATATCTGGTGAGTTTTTTTCCTACTCTCACAAGATAAGAGCGCAGCTCACTTTCACTGCTAGGATTGAGGTACATTGTCTTGCTAGATCTTGTTGGGTATTTCATAATCTCCCTCGATGAGGATTGAGGTATGTTTGGTAGCTTTAGGAAAGACATATTAAATGCATCTGCTGTTAGAATAGGGTCGGTTATGGTACAACCATTGTTGTCATTAACATAAGATGGCAACGGGATAGTAATAATCATGTGCGCATGATTATGCCACAGAGTGGTGAAATGCATTGCGCCATTTAATAAATGTGTGGAAGATTACTAAGTGTTTTATTCATCATGAATACCATATTTGTTTCAATTGTATTATTCATCACAAAGATAGAGCATTATTGACCAATAGTGTAGCCTGGGTTATAACAGTAGGTAGGATTAGAGCAGTCATATTGTGTGGTGATTGTTGCAGAATTACTGATAATTTGGCTTTAGTTACGTTGTTAGAAACTGGAGCTTACGCCAGTTGTTTGAGCCAATGTATTAACTTGTATTGCTGGAATTGAATTTCAATAGTAACTATGTGTTTAACAACGATCGCTTGTAGATGTCACCTTGCAATGACGTGTTAACTATTTGGTGAAAATTGCAAAAAAGGATTAGTCTCCAAGCCTGATTTCCACTGAAGTAGCTGAGATAGTTATACCTTTAGTAGTCCTTGATGACAACTACAATGTGTACGTGACTTAAGTAGGAAATATCATATTGGATTATAGGATTTTATTCTTTCCCAGCAAATGATGTTTGTAAAATTTTCTCGGGAATTCCTCCGGGTTAAATTGGTAAACAGCACCGTCATTTCAACGGATGACTCGTCCATCGTCATCAGGGTAAATATAGTTGAGTATAAACAATGTTAGCTAAATTCGGGTACAACAATCAGGCGACTCCTGATTGGCTGGAAGGATTATCACCTCAAAATTTTTAGGCGATGGTACTCTCCACGGCTCCTCTATGCCCAAGGTATTTTTCCGATGTGTGGAAGATACCTTTCTCATTTGGCCCCATGGATCTAAGGATTTAATGAAGTTCTTAAGTCATATGAATAACCAACATGAAAACATCCAGTTTACAATGAAGACTGAGAAAAATGGCAAGATTCCATTTCTCGATATCCTGGTCCATTGTAAAGATAATGGTAGGCTGGGATCTAGTGTATATTGCAACCTGATGCATACAAATCTATATCTGAATGCCCGCAGCCATCACTATCCCTCCCACTGAGAAGCGGTACTATCAACCTTAGTACATCGTGCCAAGGCCATAGCTGACACTGAAAGTCTTCCGATGAGTTGAGGCATCTGAAGAAAATATTTTGAAAAAACGGATATAGCCACTGGCTCATCTCTTCGGCTATTAAAATAACCTTCAATGCTCGCGAGTTGGAAACAGAAGATGAAAAACCGAAACCTATAGCCAGAGTCATTTTGCTGCACATGTCAATGGTCTCTGGAATTCTCAAAAGGTTTTTCGTCGACACCATCCATGAACCAATTATCAAACTTAGAGATCAACTCATAAAAGTAAAGGACCCCATGGGCCTAATGACCCCTGGTGTCTATCAAATTCCTTGTGAATGTGGCCAAGTCTATGTGGGGGAGACTGGTAGAACGATCACCACCAGGCTGAAGGAACACCGCAGGCATTTTATACTTGGACAACCCGACAAGTCTGCTGTAGCTGAACACAGTATTATTTTGGACCACAAGATAAATGGGATAGAGCCAAACTAATCTGCCGTTCTAACAACTAGAGCAGGATAGGCTTCTTAAGGAAGTGGTTGAGATACGGCTAAAAAAGAATAATTTCAACCTAGACACGTGTTTTACCTTAGCAATTCGTGGAACTGGATTTTAAAGAAAATTAAGTATGTACAATAGAACTCATCCTTTCCATTGCAATTTCGAAGATCCTTCTGGCCAATCAGGAGTCACCTGATAGATGTACCCGAATAAGACTTGTTGTTTATACTCAACGACATTTACTCACCCTGATGACGATGGATGAGTTAGTTGTCTGTTGAAATGTCGTCCGTGCTATTTACCAATTTTACCCGGTGGAATTCCCGAGAAAATTTTAGAAGCATCATATTGGATGCTATTTATTTTTTTTCCTGAATGTTGATTGTGTGAAATAATGATTCCTAAAGTCTTGGCTTGTGATAATACTTCTCTACACAAGCTCTTATTTATTTCTGTTCGAAACTGATGGCTTTCCTTTTAGCATTGAAATCTTTGAAAAATCCTTTAAAGTATTGTATAAGCTCCCATCACATCTGCTTCAGTTGCATTTGAATTGAAAAAGCCTTCTCTACCTCTCTGAACACCTATATTTTTTTGTCTGTTCCTAATTTATGTATCTTCCCTGGTAGTGTCTTTTTCAGTCGAGGTTTGATCTCAGCTTCTGTTGTCTGCAACAAGAATCGATGTTTGGTCTTGCCTTCTAAATACTACATTCTTTCAAATACTTTCACATTCACAATCTAATCATTTCTATGGATAAGATATATAGGTATTCTTACACTGCTTTATTTTAGAATAGTCATACGACACATTTCGTGGCACTACACTGGTACACAACCGAATTTTTTCTTCCAGCAATATTCAAGAACTTAAAAAAATTTTCTAAGGAACCACAGGCAACTATGTAGAGACATTTCATAATGCTGGTGCATTATTTAGCTTGTTGACTCTGTTTTGTTTTATAGCATTGAGAAATCATCGAGGATAATTTATGCTATTCAAAATAGTGAATTTTGGATTGTAGTACAAGTGAATATTCTAGCCCTATCTTTCCTATACATAATAAACCAAAGTGTAATCTTCATTCTTCTCATCAACATCGTTCTCTGGGAAAAAACTAAATCCTTCTTCCCTTTTGTGTGTCTTTGAATAATGTGGGTGACATTTCTTGAAATGATGATTTAGGGGATAGAAATTACAAGGGCTGAAGAAGCCAGTTGTTTTGAATGAAGGTTGTATCTATGTAGTCATTTGTTGGTTCATCTTGCACTACATAGTGGACTACCGACTTTTATAATATGTAAATTCAATTTAGGCTCTTGATAAAAATTTAATTTATGTATCTGTAAAATTGATTTTGTGGGGTCAGCTATATCACTCACTGGGTTGAAAATAAACAATCAAAGTTTAAATTGTTTTTATCCGATGTAGTGCGGCCATTGGTGCTTTTTTTCCTTTAGCATAATTACTGTATGAGTTCTCATAATGCATGTTGCATCCTTATTGTTTCTAATTTAATCTTTCTGTTTTCTCTCAAATTGGCCGAACAGGCCCACAATGCTAAGCTGGCCTCATGTCCTGCAAACTGGTCTCCACATCATTCAAGTTGTCATTTCTTACTTTTTGATGTTAATTTTTATGACATACAATGTATGGCTGTGTATAGCAGTCTTGGCTGGTGCAGGCACTGGGTACTTCTTATTTGGATGGAAGAAGTCAGTTGTTGTGGATGTTACTGAACATTGTCACTGACAGGAAGATCGTCCCCTGGACCACCTCCGCCAGTGTGATAACAGTGCACCAATTGCAACTGTGCTGGGTGACCAAGGTCAACAGGGGACTACTGATGACTTGAAGCTATTCTGTGTAGCTGATGAAATCCGAAGTAATCCTTCGTGAACAATGTTTTTCTGCAGATGTTTTTAGAATGACATGATATCCCTATTTTCATAGTGAAAAATAATATTCTTAGTATTCCTGGCCTTCTACATTGCACTGTAATATTCTTTTGGCAAGGAGAGATGGCCTATATTTGTTGATTTTGCCTGTAAATTATATTGAATGTTGGGTGAGGAATATGGCTATGTATATTTTTTGAACATATAGACAGATGACATTGTAAAAAGTTTCACCTAAGAGAGCATTGACCTGATTACTTCATGAACTGTGAATTGTTTTTATGCCAAATTTGTTTGTTAGAGAATGTGCTGTAGATACGAATAGGCAATTCTTTAATTTTGTCATCTATCTTTTATGTATTATACATTAGGACGTAAATGGTTTATGGTTTCTTGAAAGCTGTATCCTTAAAAGAAAAGGAAATGAATGAGGCGTAAGCATCTCTGTAAGATTTTCCTTTCAAACTCACTTGTCTGAGAAGATACTCTAATCACACCACTTGAATGTGTCTCTCTAACAGACCAATGAACTGGGTGAAGAGTCTGAGAACTGTTATATCAGACCAAATGTATATATGTACTAATAAAATTGCTCTCAGTAATTCATGTGCCCTATGTCTGAAGGAGATGAAGAATCATGCGTCAAGCTGTTCTTACCTGTTGAATAAATAAGACTTACTACATATTTAAATGTTGCATTTTTTGTGGTAAACAGGTTTGTTCCAGCATTTTTAATGCTCTCAAGAAAAGAACACAATTTATAAGGTCACTTAGTTTTCAAATTTTGGAATTAAATGAAAATTTCTCCATCAGTAAGCAGAGCAATTCATTCCAACTCGGTAAAATCAAAACAATGCTTTCATGTTGATTTAAGAATAACCAAGTCGTTAAAATTCAGGTTATTCAGAAATGTGGCATAGTATATATATTCAACATTCACTAAGTGAATCAGCTATGCCCTCCCCTGTTCCTCCTTTACCTAAAATTAGAAAAAACCATGCACCTATTATATTGAAGGTGGAGGGACATCGATTTAAATTTTGAGATGCCATTATTACAACCAGCCACATTAAAAAAAATGGAAATGTGAATGTTACTTGCTGCCAGGCCTCTAGGATGGAATTCTATGAATAACAAAATGCCTGTGCTAAAAACTCTATGTATAAATCTACAATAATATACCTGGATTGCCACATTTTTTGAGTAAAAAGAGTAGGCACCTCTCTTACTACTTGAATCCTAGTTTTTTCCTAAGCACAGGAGTTGTAACATTCATGCTGCATTATCCTGAATTTTTGAAGAGTTGCACTGTCTGCCACAGGTGATGAACAAATTTAGAAAGACTTAATGCCACTTGCATTGCAATCCTGTGAGGAAAATACATATTTCTTGAGTAGGTTGTTCCAAGAAGGGAAATACCCCATACCATTGCTTAACATAATGCAAACTTGTTCTCTGCAAAGAAATAATAGTTGCCATTCATTTTAAACAGGGTTTGTACATACATACATCATTAACACAACATGTCCCATGAAATTTAGCCAATAAAGTTCTGGGTTAATACACTCACTGCCAGCGAATTGCGGATGGGTGCCGAGATAGCCATTTTGGTGGTCTTTAAATTGAAAAAAAAAATGTATGTATAAAATTCTCTGGAAGCTAATATTTCAAAAAAGTGTGCTTTTGGGAATTGTAGAGTGAAATGTTACATATTTATACTGCATTTGGAAGGTAGTGAAAATTTATTTTGCACAGCCACTAAAGACCAATTAGATAAGCCCGCTGGCATTAGAAGGAACAAAAATACAGTGATAATGTTCAAGCTCTTGAATAATCTGTTAAGAAGAATTATCTTGTACCAATAAGATATACTAAGGAAGTATGAAGAAATTAATTTGAAAATTGAACACACCTTGCCACCATTCTTCAGGATTAATGTGACTTTTTGCTTGAGAATATTGCCATTTGCTGGTATTTCATGTATGTACTTTTATTGATGAATTTAAGTGCAATTCTAAATTCTTTTTAATTTCATTGTTTCGTATTCAAAGGAATTATGCAATACTTGCATAATGTATATTATCAAATCAAATGATTTAGTGTAACATGCATGATCTGGGTTTATCTTAATGATAAAAATAATTTTTAGTGTATAGAGTAATAGTACTTTTCATTGAATCAGATAGATGAACTAACATTACACTTGTTCTGAGAATAATAGTTTAACACATTCCAACAGAAAATAGAGGCAAGAAGAGGGACGGAGAGAAAAATTGTGAAGTTCTAGGTAGTGGCGTACGGACATAAATGTCCGTACCGTAAAGTTTACCTGAATTCGCTTAAGTTCATTTACCTGGACTAGGGTTTAGAATTTTGCTTATTGCGCTGAAAAATATAGTTGAATTGTATTCACAAAAAGAGAATGTTAATTTAATTATTATTTTAGTGAATAATAATCTAAATATTTATGATGATGCACATAAATATTAATGAACCCCCCCAAGAAGTCAATCCTGCGTACGCCACTGGTTCTAGGCATGAATTGGGTCAGAGCAGGTGCATGGACTGAGACAAGGTAATATTACAGGGAAAATAAGTATTAATCATGGGGGGAAGAGGATTAGGTGATTACGATGGCTTAAGGGAGGATTTATTCTGATATCACAATTTAAAACCTTATGTACATTCTTCCTAAAATTGTATATAGCTGCAAAAGGCAATGATGCTGGATTTACCATCACCTATGTTGGGTTTCTGCCTCTATAATGTTAGGCCAAACAGCCTCATAAGAAGCTTGCTTTTCTTGTGTTTTCAGTCATTAAATTCCACAGCAAAAAGGGAAATTTATAGATGAATTTTCACTCAATGTGTGTTAACTTTGCCATGGGTCATGCCATGTTTTTCATTCAATGCAGCCCTTAGGTAGATGCTTCCAAGGGGGCCAGATTTAACCTTTCTGTTTGACATGGATCATTTTATAGTGTCTGATTATGGCATGCTTTAAGCATCATCAACTACTGTAATAGCTGGTATCCTGAATGAAAGTAACTACCATGAAAAAATATTCAGAAAATTTAAACCAAGCAACATCACTGCATTTGCAACAAAGGTAATAACACTAATTAGATGATGTTGTCAAAAGTCAAAACAAAATAAGTACTGTCTCACCAACGTTAAATGATATAATCAAGAAACCACACACACATATGTACTAAGGTTCACTTCCTAGTTACAAAACTAAATTCACAAGTATACAATTCAATGTTTATTTCCATGGTTTTAAAAATTCATGGTAAAGTGTCCACCCTATACAACTGACAAGAATTTTTCCTGGCAATCTTTTAAATAAATTAGAGATATTCACAAAGTGTCCAACTCTGAAGGTCTAATCTACATAATGAACATATTGCACTCTCGATCAAGTGTACCAGAACCAACAAAACATTCATCTCGTGAATATTCTTCAAGTCATCCTTCAACCTTAATGTTCCAAGTTTAAACTTATATCATACCTTCAAATAACATTTCTAATTATCAGATGGAAATATCTTTTCTATTCACTCCTCAGGGCATTATGATGAATAAATTTTGTCTCTAGCATTTTAAAGGAAAAGCCCATTAATCACTTTTGGCTAGCCTTTCCCCTACTAAGAGGTGTGAATGTAATAATTTAATTTGAATGTGTAGAAATTTATTATTCTTATACATTGCACCTTTTATTGAAAAGTCTCATGCAATAATTGTTTTCGTTCTGGGAAAATAAAAGAATAGATAGAATTGGTACACCAATCTATATGAGGTGATTCGTATGAACAAATTTTAACACATACATACATTCACAAAATGCCTGAGACTTTTTGGGACTGAATAACTGTTTACTGTGAATATTATGAAAAATATTAAACGAAATTAATTACCTAGTCAAATTTTTCACAGTTTAAAACAATATTCCATTGGTTACAATATATGTATGGTTAAGATTAACATTTTGGATGGAGGTAAATAGGCACAGATTAATATTATTAAGGTAACATTGGGGACACACTCGACAATATCATGATCATATGTACAAAATGGAAAGTTATAGAAAAAAGAGAAAATTTGCATGTCAGATAACATTTTCAGTTTTCACTTTCTTGTGCACCAGAAACGGAAAGTCAATTTACTCGGTATTTTAGCTCAGAATAATATCTATATACAGTTAGTACACCACAGAGGGTGCTAGTTCAGTGAAAATCGACTGTTTTTAGTCCCTAATTCCACAAGGCATACTAAAATATGTATGGGTGATTGATCTATCCTTCGTGTTATACATATCTACTGTCACACACATTTTTATCTTTATTTTACAACAATAATTTTTTTATATATTTTTTCATACGTTCAAATCCAAATTCATCAAAGCATATAAATAACACTGACCAGTGGCACCGTAAAAACAGTTGCAACATTATTTGTCAGAAATGTTCCTGAAACTTGACAGAAATTGAGATGCAGGCCTATTTTCATTTTGCATAATAGACTTTCCCATTCCACGGCTAATGCACACATACACATGAGAGTGTTGTCTGACATAATCTACTTCCAGAAATAATCCTACAAATAGACAGGAAAAGAAAAGCTTGCCATGAAAGTGAGAAAACTTAGTCGTAATGAGCAAGCACCACTTTAACAGGATTATGAGCACCATTAGTATAAAAGGAATGACATCACACTGCAGTTGCAGTCTTTTACAACCATCTCGCAAGGTTTCAACAACACCTTAGAAAATCTGGAGAATATACATTAATGAACGGCAGTGTTTTTCTAATTTCAGTAGTTTTATAAACCATTTATTCTCTGTGAAACTTAGGAAAATGCCCTCCAATGATGAGCAAGTAAATTTGGCATCTTTGTAGCTGTATTGAACATAGCCAAGGTGTACAAAGGGGTGCACAAGATAATATGGCAATATCAAATAAATTGCCAATTATAATTTAGAAACACCTATAGATGCCAAAATATGCATCCATTATTTCATTTGATCAACATAACGACAAAACATACAACAACAATATTAATGGTTCTTACTTGATCTGAAATAATTAACCATTTAATATTAGAATTATTATTGCATAGAGAATGTGACAATTATCAAAATAATAAATAACTAATGCATTGAAGCACATTTTTTGAGCAACCAAGTAGCCACTCATTAACAGTCACATTTTAGCAATCACTAATTTTCAAAGTACATATATATGGAGACTCAACATAATTACATTTGCATTACTGAGAAAAACAAATCAGCTGAATGCTTTTGTCTAGAATACAAATTTTGCTTTAGAGAGAATATGAGGACAAAAGGTAGTAAAAAACATGAAACAGTAACAAAAATAATAAAAAGTACAAGCCAACATGATTCAATCTAAAAAAATAACCAAAATAGCCAAGTTTTATGGAAACAAGCTATATATATATAAAATTTCACATGCACACCAGTCGTTAATTAAATTATTCCACTCTTTCCTCATTAAATATTTAGAGCTTTGCATTTTCAATACATCCTAAGTCCTCATGCACCTATGGAAAAAAATATTTGCATCCTATGAGTACTTCTGTACAGGTTCTTTTAATTGGATCCATAATACCAAGAACATGATAACAAAAAGTATCAATCAAACACTAATTTACAGTTTCAAAACATAACACCTTACTGAAAGGTGGCAAGAGGATAGGCCCACTTGCATGCCAGCCACTCTAAATTGCAAAAAGAGCCATTACACATAGTAAGAAATGCAGCACAGGTCCAAGTTTACTAATGCTTACTCTTCAAAAGAGAATCAATGGCAATAAAGCCACATTCCTTATAGGCCGAAAGATGTACCATGGAAAATAACTCGGCAACCAATTAATATATACATCAACCCAGCAGTGGGTGGAATAGGAAATAATGTGACTGTTTTCTAAAATGGGAGAAAAATGACCAACTTAATTAGATACAAAAATATATATGAAGATCCATTTTAAAAGACGATACTTTAACATATCCAACGGAAGTAGGTGGGATGAAATGATGTAAGCACTAATGGCAAATCTTTGAAATCATATTCCCTTAATAGAGTTTCATGATGGCCTAAAATATTTGGGAGTTCTGTAAAATAAAAAAAACTTTGTGAAGGGAAGGTACAATAATGTATCTTGTCATAATAAATTACAGCCCTAACTATTATATACAAAAACAATAACACCATTCAAAGAGCACAGCTATCACTTAATACACAATGGTAATGCTCAATTTCTCTTTCCCATAATTTTGTAGTCTCTAGTCAATTAAATTAAAAGGATAACCTGAGTCCTCCTCCAAGAGTCCACATTATGCACAATCAAACTGTAATCCACCAACTTGTCATCACCACTGCAGAATCACAACCAAATGTACTTCAGTATTCACTCCCACAAATGTCTTGTGAAATAACACATAAAAGGACACCATGACATCTACCTACAGTATCAGCAACAAAGCTGATCATAGTCTAGAGTCATAAATTTGCATTGTCAAAACACAATTTCTCGTGGGTCACCCCTTTGGGAAATGAGGGAATCCACCATCCCTATTGCTCCCATACCATCAGGCTCTCCTTTCACGTCCCACATTTTTTAACATACTGACTCAATGTTTTCACACGCCACTAGGCTTAAAGGCTAATGTAACAAAATGGGCACCAGCGTAACAACCTGATACATAACGGTTTTTGGGAATCAAATTGTTGCAAACTTGTACCATGAAAGAAACAAATAAACAGCATAAACAATGAATGGAGAAGAGCCCGAAACCAAAATAAAACGATAACTTAAACATTAGAGAAAACAAATATGACTGCAAGGCCTCCACACCAAATTTGATATTCAGAATCTTACATTTATAGTGATGGACGTTCCTCGTTTGACAGGAGGGCTGGCATATATAGTTTTGACTTTCACCCCCCTTTCTTCTTCCTTTTCTCCAAATGCATTTCACCACACAGTAGCCAAAATGTACACAATCACTCACACACACGCACACCTTTTTTCTACAAAGCTTTAGTCCCATAATATAGGGCAAAAGAATCCTACTTTCCCACTACCCTCGGCAGATAGCAGACCCACAGTTCATACACTTACAAAGGTCTCTGCTGGGGAAAAGTAAGGCTCGTGACCATATTCACTGTAACGGGAGGAACACACAGGCAGGTACGAGGATACTTGGATAGGGGGAGAGTGGTCAGTCTTTGAACCATGCACACTTGATTATTTCACCTGACCATGAAGTCATTTTATCTATATAAGGGCCACAAGGATTATTTGACTGAATGATAGAAGGAGAAAAAAAGATTCCACTTTGTGCCACCGATATGGATGGCCATTGACATCAAGAGAATCTAGTCCATCCATGGCAGTAGAAAAATAAGTCTTAAGAGCCAACTGCACATGGCGATGAAGCTACAGGGATTCTTCAAAAGCAGCCATTAAATCACTCTGCAAATTCATATCAATTTGGCTTGCCATCTGCAAAAAAATAGAAGGCAACACATAAGTAACAATTAATAGTCAATTTTTCCAAGTATTTTACATGAAACTCATAAGTTTCCTTTAAAAAATTTCCATTGAGTCTAAGCAACTAGAAACGTGTGACCTTCCAGCACTAACTGCTGTGGTGTATACAAATAGTTCTCAGTGATGAACTATTTCTCAAGTTGTGATGCAAATTTCCGAAGGGTATTATGGTGGGAATATTTCTCTTTTTGGGGTTTCCAACCCATCATTCAATTTGGACCTGAAAAGGCAACAATATCTGCCACATTATCATCCATTACAAGGAACAATGTGGTGGAATCCTTGTTAAAGGCTTTTACAGAGTATTTCTTTGGAAAGATCTGGTATTTTGGGTTCTCGGCCAAGTACTTCCAATTTTTTGGACAAAATGGAAGTTCGTGGCAGAGAACCCGATATACTGGAACTTTCCAAACAATGTGGTGGAACCCAAAAGAGCAGAATATCAATCCTATTTCTTAAGTGACAGCCAGTTCACAACATCTACACCTACATAATATATCCTATGAGCCACAACAAGGAGAGTTGCAGTAGGTGTTAGAACACCAGTCATATAAAGGGGCAAAAAGTGAAATTTTTTTAATAGAAATGCGTTTTGCTCTGTTCTCGTCGGATCATTAATAGTGCATGGGAAGAAATGATTCTTAATCTTATCTATTCCACAGTGACTTTCCTTAAATCTGTTGATTTTGTCGGTCCACTAGATGAAGTGTGAGGGTTAAGTGATAATTCTTAAGCACAGTGGTAAATATCACTCAACGGAAGTTTAGATGTAGGGATATCAACAGAGTAACATTTCCCAAAGCATGAATCCAGTTGAGATTCACCGAGCTGTGGAGGGCAATCACATTCCTGAGGAACCTTTTCTCATCCTCCCAAGATTACTCCCCATAGCACTCCATCTTCTGGCATTTGAAGGCCAATCGCACCTAAAAGAGTCTTTGTTCAGAGGGTTCACTCAAGCAATACCTTTCCAAAAACACTTTGACCTTGAAGCAAGCAAAGCCGCCCAACCCCAACTGTAACAATAAGAACTAGCCCTCAACTCAGTTATAATTTTACTCATAGACACAGAAGTTTTCATCTTTGAAAGGTCAAAACATTGGTAAGTAGGAACACACAGTTCTAATATTTCAGTTGTTGACTGTTGATCTGACTCACTTTCCTATTTCTACTTTCCATAATCCTATAGTTATGGGTAAATTAAGAGTAATTTCTAGGTTAAAATATCTTGTCAGACAAAAATAGTAGTGCTTCAGAGTAACATGCTTCCACAGTTAAGGCCATGCTGCCCTCACTCTCTCCCACACGCAGGAAGGGACAAAAACATCTCGGCTTAACTAGATGATCAATCCATCCAAATTCAAGTTGTCTTCATGATGCTTACTTCAATGAATGAGTGGGACCTGTTGTTTCCATTGCGGCAGGCAAATGCTTGTTGGTCAAAAGGTTAACTAAAGCCATAATTAATCAAGTTAATAATGTTAGTTGGATAATGCAATGGAGAACATATTGGTCAAAAGCCAAATATTCACTACTGGGTTTAAGCAAACTTTTCTTCTCCTAGAATTCAATATCCTTTTATCCTTAACCACAAGCTATTTGAGTCTGTCATGCATTTCTTATCCCCATTTCTTGCTTCCCTATAAACCTTCACCAGCACATTATCACCTCATGAAATATTTTATCCATATGAGTGAACATATACAGGAATAAAGTTCCTCTGTTATAGCTTTTAGGGAATGAGGAGATAGGACAGGTTGACATGAGTCTACTTCTCTCCAATTGGGTTGTTTTCCACACCAGACTTCTGTAGTTCTGGCCTCTTAAAAAAAATTTTTAATCCAATAATGAAATAGTTGGACCATCTAATCTGAAAAAATACGTTCTATAAGTAACACAACCCACATAAAACTTGGCTCATGGCAGATTGAGTTCACCTGAATGAATAGCAAGTGAATAATTAATCACAATTATTTTACCACCTTCAAATGGTATTTTTCTTCAAGTTCTTCATTCCATCCAAAATCATTATCTATCTATTTTTAAAGATACAAAATGGATTTCCAAAATTGAAGGTAGGAAGTGCAGTCATGCCTCGTTTAGCGCAACCTGCGTTAGTGCAAATTTATCTCAAATTGGAACTTCCCCAATGCCACCCTTTCTCAAATCCCTTTAACTTCACCTCTCCCTTGAGACCCACAAGTACCAACAAAGTTGCTCTCAATTGATGCCACATGACATTATTTTTATCCCTTTACTCTTCTAATTTTTATATTTACATCAAAAGAAAGAAAAATAATTGACAATAAACATTCTCATTCATGGGCTAGACCATAAATAATTACAGCTTTTAACAGATTTTGCGAGGATGATCCAAACTTTGACTGCAGTATCACCGTGGAATGTCAAGGCTTGGGAAGTTTATCCTGTTACGGAGAACTAATTCCCTGGGGCCATATTCTGTAATTCGGGTGATGACTATCACCTGTGATGAACATCACCAAAAAACTTCACCCGTCATCACCGTTTACAATTCTGTTGCCGGGGGTAGAAGTTCCACCACCCGGTGATGGCACAGTGATATGAGGCTATGGTGATATGTATGAAAACGTCTTGGAATGATTCTCACTAATTCTCTGGAGCCAAGGATGGTGGACTCCTAAAACAGAAGACGATCTAATGTAAACAAAACAGCTGACTTGGACTGCTGCAGATGCTGTGTTTGTGAAGCTCACGATTGGGAAATGTAGCGGAGATTCTCTAAAAATGCCTGCGGAATAAGAGTACACTCTATATTAAGAGGAATTATCTTTCTACGTGAATAAAGCTGCTTGTATAGTGCACACGAGAACCTCGCGTGAACATATTGAGGATATTTATATATCATAACTGCGCGTTTACATTACTTCAAGTTCCTCTCCTAGGTTGTGTTTAATGATTTCGGTATCCAGTTTTCTCCAGTTGCCAATTCTTCAGTGTCCAATAATGTTAGATATCGTGGGGAATTGCAGGAAAATATAAAGGGGACATCGTGGTAAATTAATGTGATGAAATAAGTGTATGCTCCAAATAAATGTTCATCAGAATATTCCGAAAGAAAAAAGCATATTCCCAATATATACCCGAGAATATTTGCTTAAATATTGCCGTGACATATTGGAGTACGACCACAAGTTTCATTTCGATTTTTTCATTTACTCCCTTCACATAATATCAGTGGTTTGTGAGTTTTAATGAGAAAGAAAACCTTTGAAAGAATGGAGGTATAGGACCCAAAAGCGTGATTAATTATGCCTGCGTATAGTAAAATAATTGCATGGCAACTATTCACTTAATTATCTCTAATTCTTCCATAAATGAAAATTATGTACTAAAATTACATGGTTAGATTTTAACACTAAGCATCAGCATCAATATATCCCATTTTCACGAGCTATGTGAACTCATATTTGGTAGTATCACAAAAAGAAGTATGCAAAAAGTAGGGAGGTGAAACCATTTTCCACTTGAATAACTATATGCATCCTAATATGAACCCAAGCTTCACTAACCCAGGGCTATCGTCTTAAAAGATTATTTATTTGGCTTCTTAATTACATATGCACCCGGAACTTGTTATCAAAATCACCATTCACCTAATAGAATAAAGTTTTCTGTTTGAACAAACGTTTCTTGGGAGCTCCATCAGTCATTTTTTATTACAAATATTATAGTTTTACACGCTTAAATATTCTGCAGAGCACAAAAATTACGCTAATTACGTATGTAAGATTATCCATCAGCTGATGACAACATCGACGTTTCGATGCCATATTGGGATTTGATGGGATAAGACCGGCTATTTTGGCAGTGATGTCGTTTCACCCCGTTTTGGGTGAAGAACATCACCTCGCTAGCATACAGAATCGCAAAGGCAGTGATGAGTGATGTGGTATCGTAAGCAGTCGCTCATCACCATTGATACTAGTTACAGAATAAGACCTCTGGATTGACACAGCTAAAGGCCAGACAATTATAGATGCTTTAGTTGTTACAAAATCACACCCACTGGTCAACAAGTGCAATTGAATAAAACCATATCCAACAGCAATATTAACAAAATGTCCTCCTTTGCATTTAATTTCATTAAAAGAAAGTAATGAATTATTTTTACCTTTTTGATGTTGTTTTTCGCATACGCTTAGTGTCTGTTTAAGAGCATCCTCATTTGAACTTAGCAAAATGCTATTTGTGTTTGTATCTAGAGGAATAAATATTAAGTATTTTATTTTTTGTGTTGTTCAACCTTCCTTCGCTAATAGCGAATATGATTTTCAAACTTGCGGGATCCAGGTAACAAACCTCAAGTAGCCTTTGCGTAAATAATTAAACCCATTTGCCGCTAGATGTCAGCTCACCGAAACAAAAGAAAAATGAAAACTCGCTTCTGGGAGGGAAATTTAAAACTATGTGCAAGAACAAGTTTTACATGAGAAAAAAAGAAATTAATCAAGCACCTAATACATTTAAAAATATTTGTAAAGATAAATGATTATTACAATGAATGCTTTCATTGCTTTGAATTGAAATACATATTGTTTCTGAGAATTTACCTACCCAATTTCTACGTAGCTGGAAACTCATTCATGTCTTCCCTATGTTCAAATGGTCTTGTTTTAAGAAAATTTGATTCACGCAAATACCCCTGGGAATGCATCTTTTGTGCTAAACGAGGCATACCTTTACTTGAACAATGGATCAACTTTAAAAATACACACAAAATATATACTTACAGCTTCTCGTCTTCTCCTTTCCTGCTCCCTTAATCGCTGCCTCTCTCTCTCCGCTGCAGATTTGTCTGCCCCGCCAGATGGCGTGCTTGGCAAAGGAGGGCCCACTGACCCAGGAACTGGTACTCCTGTGTTCCCAGGGATTCCAGTTCCGGCCACAGATACAGGACTTGGAGCCTCTTGATTCGTTGGTGCCAAAGATGGTACAGAACTGGCAGAAGGAACAGTAGACAACGAAGATGATCCTTTAGCACCTGAAGACAGGTCGTCAGACCGGGATGCTTGCTGCTCAGCAACAGCTTTCCTGCGGAAAGAATTTGAACTGTTGGGGGCCCACAACATGTGCCCAAGCTTTTTTTAACAACACGATTCTTCATCCTTTTATTTTCTTTTCCATGCAAATCTCAAAAAAATACACGAATCCACCAGAAGTTATTCTGCTGCAACAATTCAAAATTATAAGCAAAAAAATAAAGACCACTCAAATTGTAAATGGCAACACAGGTATCTGGAGCATTGAAAATAAACCTCTGACAGCAGGAACTTAAGATTTGGACTTCAATGCTCTCCTGGTTCCATGTTTTTCATGTCTGAATATTTCCAGGAGAAAGTATTGTGCAACTTTGGAAATCAATTATTTAATAATATTTATGTGCAACGAAAATAAAACCTGTGCATTTTCCACTCTTCTATAATTCACAATTTTCTTTTTCACCACTGTAGTACGGGAGGAGAGAGAAACACAAAAAATCATCACCCACCTTGCTTTCTCCAGGGCGTCCTCCTCCTCTTTCTCACGCCTCCTTTCATTCTCCATCCTCAGTCTCTCTTTCTCAGCTTGCTCTTTTTGATGCCTTCGTAATTCCTGTTGCTCTATGAGGGCTCTTTGCTGTAAACATCAAGGGTCATTGAAAATAACATGTTACCTTGCATTCTGCAGGCCTAAATCACTCTCTAATAATTCGATAATGATTCATACTAGGAAGCTAAATGAATGGCAAAGTTAACTCTTTTGAAATCTGATAAGAAAAATACTACTCAATTTTTCAATAGAAAAAAAATATCAAGTGCAAATGATAGAAAGTAGCCATACAATCCAAGGAGACCCTGGAGCCTAGAGAGAAAAATATGATTACGTCTAAGTTTAAAGCTACTCAACAAGTAATACACCATCCAGAATAGATAGGGAGTTCATAGAAATGAAAGGAAACTGTTATTACAGTGAAACCTGTCTTTTACACTTTTGAGGGGGACAAAGGACATTAAAATACAGTAGAGTCTTGATTTTACGTAACTCCTTGGGACCCAAAAATGTAAAATCAAATTATGTAAAATCAAGATATTAGTGGATTTTGAAAAATATGCTAAGATTTCACAATGTATGAGAAGACAATGATGTTTAAACTATTTTCACTACAAAGAGATCATTATTACATACATATTACACTGTAGAAAATAAAACTATTTTAATTGTGGTGGAGAGATAATTAAATTTTATATTATAATTATTTTTAAAGGGAAATCACCTTTCTCCGTTTTTTTGGTGGTGCAAGATCTATGAACATTTTTTATTTTATACTAGTCAGGAGAATTGAATGCAAATATATAATGGAGAAAATTTCTTCTTTTTATGCTCTTCCGCCTCTAAGTAAAAATGACCCCTAGATGCGGCAGTGGCGGATACAGAAAAAACTCAAGGGGTGGGGGATTGTAGCTTTCAAACTGCCTGGCAGCGACTCTGCTTCCCTTATATATGTAGCTCAGTTGTTTCGAGAACATTAGGTGCCAGAATGTTCGCTTCCAGACTTTTAAGGAGTGTGAACAAATACAAACAGTAAAATATTCGCGACTTTTCTCAAACAAATGCCAGACAGAATAACGTATCGAGATCACTAGAATGGCTGCGACTTTTCTTGTCGGTTAGCTATCTATGTGCCAGACAGAAACGTATAAAATTTGATGACGCGGACGCGCGTGCGTTTTACATAAGAAAGTACAACTACTCGATAGCCCACGATAGCCTGACTTGAGTCGACTGACGAAAGACATGAACGAATAGCGTGCGGGCTGACTGGTGGGGACGGCACGGGTGGCAACGCGGGCGGCCCCGCAAGGGGGGGGCGCGAGCCCCCCGCACCCCCATATGTATCCGCCACTGATTGTGAGATGCGGTAGCCTTGACTGTCGCACACCACTGTATATGGAGGAACTGTGGGCGAAATGTGTCATCCTTCGCCTCAGCGGCAGCATCTAAATATTACCACGTGCCATCGGCAGGGCAATCACTTGACTCTGAATCGACAAAATGTTACCAGCGCTTTGTTATGATCTGGCAAAACTCCCTGCCCGGGCTTGTGGGAGTGACAATGTCGCATTTGATGATCCAGCACCTATGCTTTCGTCGCTGAAAAGTGTTGCTTGCGCCCACTGAAATATATCTGCAAAATCGCTACGCGTCTCACCAATGCATAGAAATGTCGTAACATTGTAACACTTTTTCGCACTCGTTAGGAAGCTGTCAGTTCATCCGTTTCGATGAGGAAAATTCATTATTCTCAAATTAAATTTCGTCTGTGTGAATTCTACAAAGGCACAACTAATAAATCCAAGCGACATTGTGAATGGTAAAATTTCCTATTCTGACCTTTCGCAGCAAACTTAACCGTGCTCACACGTAGATTTTTCAATTGAGGCATATGAATGTCATTAACCTTTAGCGTCCGTGCGGTCCCGAAAGGGACCACCTAATGTTTTCGTTTATGGCCTTGCGGTCCCTTTAGGGACCGCTGAGACACACTTCGCTTAAAATCGGCTTATAATGAGTTTCGTCGCTGAGATAGTGTAAATATTATTTTAGGCTCCTGGAATGACACTGGCTAAGATCAGAAAATAGGTTACACTTGCCATTTGACTATGCGTCGGTCATCGCATTTGATATCAGTTTCTCGCCTTTCCAACTCTATTTGACTCGCGTACTCCCTTATCTCTCTCCTGGTTATCTCGAACCTTTCTTTCCTCTCATCAGCTGACCTTGACGTTGGGCGTAAACACTTCTGGGTGGCCAGAGCACATGGTTGGATCTTTTCCTTACCACACAAACAAAGATTACGATGGAACTCTCTCAGTTATTTCCATTCCTCAGTTCCATGCTTGGTGTCTTTTCGGACGGTTACCACGAGAACGGTTTTTATCCAAAGGAGTGTGGTTTTTATATTATTTTTATACCAATTATGCAATGGCTCAGAACCTTACGGATAAGGATATAGAGGTGTTTCTTCAAAGTGATTCGGAGGCAGATAAGGACCCATCTGATTCGAGTGACGGAGAGTCAGAAGATGAGTGCCCCTTGGCTCCTGGTCCCGGCGGTGAATGGATCAAATTCAGTCAACGCATCCGCACCGGGAACCGGAATATTCCCTTCTCGGGCGAGGACAGTGGATTCCGGAGAGAAGAGGCCCTTCACGTGCATCGAGATTCATCTCCTGGGGAAATATTTCTTCTCTTCTTCGCAGAGATTATTCATGTGCTCGTTGAGGAGACTAACAGGTACTACAGTCAGTACGTGGATGCACTAGGTGAACACGAAGGACCATCACCAAGTCCTGAGGCGACCACTGATGAAATGTTTTCTTTTCTGTCTCTTGTCATTCAAATGGGACATGACGTACGTGACACACTGAAAGATTACTGGTCAACACTGGAACAATTTCATACACCATTTTTCAGAAATATAATGCCTCGCGACAGATTCCTGCACATACTCCGATTTCTCCATTTCAGTGATAATCGTCATCAACCTGACAAAAATGACGATGATCATGACCGATTTTGGAAGTTGAGACATATTTTTGATAAACTCAATGCTTCTTATGCAAAATTTTATAAACCGAGCGAAAATTTGGCAGTGGATGAAATAATTGTTTTATTCAAAGGCAGAGTCATTTTCAAGCAATATATACCAAAAAAACATAAACTATTTGGAGTAAAAATATATAAAATTTGTGATTCCACTGGCTATACTTATATGTCATAAGTTTAAGTAGTATATTTAGGAAAAGACAAAAAAAAGGCGACTGCGACAATGTCGGTGACACATGCGACTGTGAAGCATCTGACGTGGAGAGTTGAAGGTGTTGGACATACACTATATATGGACAATTTTTTCTCCTCTCCTGACTTATTCGATGATCTAAAGACTAGAAAAATCTTTTGTTGTGGGACAGTTAGACCCAACAGAAAGGGAATGCCAAAAAATCTCGACAGAAAGCGAAAACTAAAAAGAGGCGACTTACGTGTTAGAGTACGAGACGATTTGACGGCAATTACGTGGAGGGACAAGCGAGACGTACATCTACTCACTAATATGCACAATCCACCAGCAGAGGGTAATTTCTGTGATGAACACGGGAATGGAATAAAACCCGTAATCATTCAGGACTACAACCGTAACATGGGTTTCGTTGATAAAGGAGACAGAATGGCGAACAGCTATTCAATTAGTGGAAAGACCTGGAAGTGGACAAAAAAAGTATTTTTCCATTTTATGGACGTTACCATACTGAACTCCTTCATTATTTCTAAATCCCTAGGTAAAGATGTATCCCACCGTACGTTTAGACGACAGTTGGTGCGCGATCTTCTGGAAAAAGTTGGGAATCGTTCAGTAGCTACGCATAGAGGGAGACCTAACCCATGTGACATGAACATTACCAGATTAGACGCTAAAGAGGTAGAGCAATGGCCAGAAAAAACTAGCAAGTTACGATGTCGCGTGTGTTCAACAAAGAAGATCGTCAGGCGCACGAACATTCGCTGCGTGAAGTGCGACGTTGGACTCTGCATTGCTCCCTGTTTTCGGGAGTATCATAAAAAAAAAAAACTATAAAAAAGCTAAATAAATTAAACATTTATATTTGATTAAAAATTGATTACATAATATTATAATTGAACGTAAAGTTTATGAAATCTTGAAAATCACATTTCCTTGATAGGAAAAACGTATGAATATTCGTTTTTAGATAAGCTCCTGTAAGGTTAAAATAAAATATTGGAAATATGAATAAAAGAATTATACACAATGTGCTGTTGTCTTTAAAATAGTGTTTGTTTTATTTTCCTATCACGAATAGTTTTTCAGTTATTTATAATTAACTGGAGAGCTGCTTATATTTTAAACCTAGGCCATTTAAATGCCCGGCCATGCAGTGATACAGCTGGGATTTAAAGCCGTACTTTAAAGGTTAATAACCGGCGTAGATCTTTTCACGCAAGAGAACGAAAGGCATTTCAACACGGCTAAGCGAGATGCAAGCAAGCAAAAAAAGTGTTGGCTGCGGAAGCCCCCAAAAGGTGGCCCAACTCCTCCCCCACTAGTGGAGGCCACCTGGGTCGAAGCGAAGCTGGGCGGGGGTAGACAATTACAGATAAGGCAGAGTGATCTTCTAGGGTTACTCCCTTCTCCTTCTCGCTGAATGAGCCACGCCCAGATGAATTTTGTCTTGCCCAGGAATTAGAGACGAAGACTTCTCCTTGGGTGAGAGGGGTCATTTGGGGAAAACCTGTTTAGATACGTCAATTGTTTAGACCAGACTGAGGGATCGACCATAAAAATGACATCTTTATCTTTTCCCCACCCCGCCCTTCGCTGGACCCTTCAGTGGCCTGTGGGCAGGGGTAATCTCCAATCTTTCGTCTCAGCATGTTAGATGCCTTCACTGCGTGTCCGTGGTCAAGCATTTGTTTGCATAGTCGGTGGATATTTAACGATAGCAATAAGTATCACAATATTTGTAGCATGCTGGGAAAATATAAGCTCAGAGATACATTTATTAAGTTTTTTCTTGAGCATTTCCACATTTTAAACGGAACTCTATTGTAAACATAATTGTCGAGAGTTCATTTTACCAGAAGATTGTTAATAATAACGACAGAGTTCCGTTTAAAATTAATAAATGCAGAACGAAACATTAGGTATGAACTGTTGGGCCTGTTTTTTCATAGTAGGTGGCAAATATTTTTAGTAAATGCACTGAGTAAACGAATAGTTGGCCTTGAGTGGGGATGGTACTGAGAAGAGGGTCGTTATCACACTTCTGCCCAGTGATCGAGGAAAAGGTCCAGCTTCCCTGACTTGTGATACAAGATAGACAAGGAGTATATCTGTGGGATTCCTTGCCAAGAGTGAGTTCCGCACGGAGGAATACAAGGATATGCTCACGGTACTACTGACAAGGGAAGCATTTTTCAATTCAAGGCTCTGGCGCGAACGGATACTTAAAAACAGCGCAGGTAGCACCTACGATAACTATCATTTATTAACAATTGTAACTATCATTTATTAACAATCGTAATTTCTTTTTCTTGAATTACACTGCGTTCGCTATCACTTTCATATTCCTTGGTCCTTCTATTCAATCTATTTAAAACTTTGGCTAACACAAACCGTGTATCTAATCCCGCTTAAAGCTCTAGATTGGAAAGGTACAGACAACACAACCAAAACAGACCTATCTACCTAGACTTGGGGAAGGTAGTGAGTGAACATGTTTATACTCGAAAAATTTGTTGCCAAGCATTTAAGCGAGTTTTAGCCATCTGATGCCATCAGTTGAGATGTTTTATAAAATACTACGATGTCACCTATCTTCCCAATTTCCTCAGTTGTTGGCATTGTCCGTGGAATACAGTACGGACAAAAATTGTTCGTACTTTATTCCACTGAGCAACGTGCGCAAGTGTCAAGACACGCGTGCTTACAGGAGACCCCAAATCGAGCTTCATCTCGTCACTCGGAACAGCTGACAAGGTTGCTATCTCAAGGTCATAAATCATTTTTGCGTGAGCATTCCGGGATTCTGGCGCTACTATCATATTGTAAACAAGTAAACACCTTGAACCCATAACTTTTCGTGCTGAAAGATGGGTAAATAAAATAATAATATATTGTGACGGCTCGAGTCCGTCACAGATTTACGTCCCAACCACACCCTATTTACCCAGTCACCGCCCCCCACCCCACTCCTTGGCTCTGGAGTGTAGCACATCGCCGCGCAGTTAGGTGCATCGGCTATGAGTGGTTTGGAGGGATTCATTTGACCCTGTCTCGGGATATGGCGTGCCTTACGCCCCTTCCCCCCCTTTTTTCATCATGTGACACCGGCGCCAAAAAGGATATAAAGACCGCGTAGGTGTCGCGGAGACCCTCTTCGTTTTTGTTCCTCAATGAGGAGTGTTCGCCAGAGTGGTGACCAGTGGGCCGAAGAGGAGACGTTCTTCGTGCTTCGGGGCCAGGAGCAGGCTCGGTACATTGGTCTGATATAGATATCGGTCAATCCGTACAAGTATTTCCCGATCTACGAGGAAGCAAACCTATTGAAGTGCCGGAAAGTGCACTTCTTTGCAGTTCCTCTTCAGGTCTACGCAGTCACGAATACCGCACACCAGTCGATGAAAGAAGAAGGCCGGGACCAGTGCATCCTAGTTTCGGGTGAGTGCTACCCGGGAGCCAAATAATTCCGAACTCCCCCCATGACCTTACCTTTTTCCCCCTCGTGTGTTAATACCCAATCATCCAGCCCACCAACCCCATTTTTTTTCGCGAGACCTTATTATTTTAAAACTAAATTTCATATGTGGACGTTTGTCCCGGCTTTTAATTGGCCACAGCTTGCGGGTAAGAGTCGGGAACCGTCACAATATATATACACCATTAAAATGCTATGTATTGATTCGTTACAGTTAATTTCACAGTAGTACGGCATTAAATAGAAGATTTCCTTTAAAGATGGGCAAGAATCTGCCGGATTTTGTTGAAGTTTCTTTAAGTTCTGTTGTTTCATTCCGTAAAATCGAATGGAGAATTCTTATGGAAGCATTATTTGATTTTACGTAAATTCGATGTAACGATTTATCGTAAGGCTATTTTGGTCCCCATATCTCCTCTGGGGACCAAAATAGCCTTACGATAAATCGTTACATCGAATTTACGTAAAATCAAATAATGCTTCCATAAGAATTCTACATGCGTCGGCCGGGACCACTCGTTCACTTGCGTAAAATCAAATTTTACGTAAAATCAGGTTATGTAAAATCGAGATTCTACTGTAATTTGCGGGAACATGTAAATTGAGAGAAATCTTAATTTGCAGGAAATGGAAGAAAAATCATAATTTTATTTCATTTGAATGAATCACACCTTAAATCTAGTGGCTGCAGTTGTGCGGTGCAATTGTTTGGGAAAGATTCTATTTTAATGTTCCTTAATTTCAAGTTAACTAGGTGTGCAGGGCACCGATCCAATATCAATAGCTTTTTCCTGTTTTGACCCCCAATCTTTGAATCAAGGGATTGCATATGTCCTTCAAATACTTGATGTCATCCATGCCCTTGTGTTGGCTGCATAGGTTTTGGCAAGGCCCTAATGCCATAAAAACAATGTGGATTTCTGGATTCTCCTAAAATTAAGGTCTTCAGTCTCTCACTGCTATTTGCATTAGCTCCTAAAAAAACAGTGAGGCAAGCTTTTCTGTGTTTACCCCCATGGCAAGGATCCCCCTTGAAGTCTAACGTCTTGGGTAAAAAAAAGGCCTGTGTCGTCCACATTAAAAATGTCTCTAAAGCCCTGGTTACACGATACATTAACATGTACAAGTTAATGTGTGAATGTATGAACGCAAGAATGAACGAGAAAATTCATCATGCCATTTCTGTGAACCACTTTATATTTGGTAATTAAAAAGATTGACAAATTGCGACACTCATTTGCATGAGCTAAACTGCCTTGGTACAGCCAGAACATAAGGATCTGTACCCTGGATAATACATAACCTTGATTAATTGGGACACACATAGCAAGACTACTGTAAATAGGGATTAAAAATTGACTAATACAAACCCTGTGAGCTTTCTCCTTGGCTTGCTTCTTGAACTGTTGAAAGCTTTCCATGGCGGATTTTAAGGTAGAAGTAGGCGTTGGATTGGATGGGGAGTTAGGTCCCATGGGAGTAGAGGGAAGGGAAGGGGCAGAGGATGCATTTGCAGATGATGACGTCACAGAGGAGGCTGCTGCTGCAGCTAGAGCAGGAGCAGCTGCAGAGGAAGAGGACGCAGCAGTTGGCGCACCAACGACTGAAGATGAAAGCGATGAAGCAGATCCTGTGCTGTTTGTAGACGCCTGAGCAAGTGATGACCACGAGCTGGCATTTCGCAGGTGCTAAAGAAATAAAGAGAGAAATGAAAATAAGATGTTCAACCAATGTTCTGATCAATTAGAAGTTGTCCAATTAAAATAATATTTATATCAAACAACTAAGCTATCACAAAATAAGGGGAGATTCCAGCTTATACAGTTACCTAAAACATAAAGAATAAGTAGATAAGAATTGAAAGATTCAGTACATTAAAAATAATCTCAGGGCATGAGACCTTTGGGAATATATAAGATATACAATTCGTATCGTCTCGTAGCAGAGAAAAAGTAGGAAATGAGTATCTCAATACTAATCCATAACAATTTTGAATATAATGTTTTGAAAAATAACAAAATTAAGTGTCAAATTAAAGTTGCCAAAGGTTACACAACCATAACATTCATTCATTGGAGTTTGCTAATGCAGGTTTCACATGTCTATTATGTCTTCTCTTTGCCTCTCGCCTCAAAGTTCATACTTTCCTGTTTTCTCCTGCAAAACCTCAACAATTTTTTTCCTCGCTGAATCACATATAGTCTTCCAAAATCTTGTATCCTTCAAGGTATTTACTTCTTAGTTAAAAGTTGAACATACTTTCCTGTCTTGAATGATCTGATCCAAATTTTACTTCTTCAGCACGCAACTCATCTTCTTGTACTAACCTCCCTTTTAAATAAACACAGATTAATAATAGGGAGTGATTTCAAACCAATTCAGGGCCACCAATCCAGATCTCTACCCACAGCAAGTCCCAATGCTATCTTGGGTAATTCTCGTATCATTATGTATGTCTTTAAAAAAACTTCTGCAGTTTAAGTTTTCCAATTAACGTGAGCAAATCAAAGAGTTGCAGGACAAATATTAAAAAAAAATTATCCAGAGACTTCATCTCCATCAGTAGTCATGAATGCGAACATGGCTTGCTGAAGCTCTCTCCACTCCACTCTCTTCTCTGCCAACCGCTTCATTCGTACTTAATTATTCACTTTGACATCCGTCATGATTTTCCCTGTAATTCTTCCCATTCATTTCTCCCTTCAATATAGGTTTATTACATGTACTCCTTTTCTCTCCAACTCTTTGTAGGACTTCTTCATTGGTGATTCTCTATGCTTGCTCCCTAGGTTTGCTATCATTCTTTGGTAACACCACATCTCCATTGCTTCCTATCTCTTATGCTCTGCAGCCACAATTGTACAGGATTCACTGAACATAAGAGAGTATTCAAAATGTATATTCTAGTAAAGTAAAAAAACATAACGGCTTATTCCATTCTCTCGTACATAAAAAAATAGAGGAAGGATATTTCATTACATTATTATGATTGTACCAGTTGTAACAGAACCCTTTGAGTCCCCAGCAAGCATCAGGTTTCATTGCCGTCATAATGGCCTGAGACTCAAGAGCGGTTGGGCAGTAATCACAGCCACGTCCAACACCCATCGGATGAGTGGCTACGCTGCAGTCGGGTCATGCGTCCGCAGTAGACGGAGTGACCCCAGGATGACGGCCTTCTGCATGCGTGCAACTAGTGATTCCACCTGTGGCACGCAGGATAGAATGCACTTCATGCTATCTAGCAGTGAGCCCTTGACTCCACTGAGAATACCTATGATGAGGACCACTAGTTTCACAGAGTGCCCGGGGTACATTAGTCGAAGTTCGAAAAGCAGGTCTTGATATTTCGTCTGTTTTTCCACCTCCTTCACATCCATGTTAGTTTCAATTGGAGCCGAAAACTCAATCACAAACATGGAGCATGTGAGGTGGTCGAGGAGAACGATATCAGGCTTGGTCGCCTCCGACTGCCTGGTGGTGGAGAAGGAGTAATTCCACCAGATTGTGCATTTATCATTCTCCACGACGGACTCAATATCTCCAGGGACATAGGGCAGCACAGGCATTTCGTCTATGCCATAACTGTGTCGAAGTGCAAGTATAACACCCGCAGGGCTGCGTTGTGCCTAGCTAAATATGCTGACTTGGTGTAATAACTACAGCCAGAGAGAAGGTGACTAAAGTCTCTGGCTGGGCTCGGCACGCCCTGCATCTGTGTCTGCGACCTCTGCCCTGAATATAATGCGGTGGTGCATGAGTGTGTACAAAACCATCCTGGCATCCGAGGACAAACCCCTCGTTCTCGGACTTCAGATCGGCGAAGCGTAGGAAGGCAAACTTCAGCTCCTTCAATAACCCATGCTTTTCGATGTTTCGATAGAAACATCCATGCATGAGCTTATCGGTATGCGCCTTGAGCAAGGCATTCTGCTCGGCTTTTTTACATAGAGCTTGAGAACGTCTGCCTTCAATGACGAGATGGCCATGTCATTGTTGCTTCCGTCGGATGAGACCGGTCGAAGTCGAGACCGGTTTCATCTGCTACCCTCTTTGCCGCAAGAGAAACACCCCTGCTCCCGCACTATCGTGCTCTCTCACGAGATTGAGCTTTTCAACACTCGGCATGCTGTACCCAGGACAACTTTGTTGTGGAGACACTCCAGACTCAATAGTCCTCTACCACCTACATTGCGAGTGAGATACAATCTGGCGTAAGATTTCGAATGAAGACTTCTATAGATGGTCATCATCTTCCTCGTTCCCCTATCGAGGTTCTGCGACTCGTTGACGTTCCACTTCATGCATCCGAAGGTATACAGCAGTGTAGGAACCGCGAACATGTTTGTGGCAAGAACCTTGTTCTTGCCAGATAGCTCAGAACTCCCAGATATTCCTGAGTCTGTCTGTATTTGGCGGTGAGCCTTTCCTTCACAGCTGCAACCTCCTGCATTCGGTGCTGGGGGACGCTGAGGTATTCATAGCTATCATCGTCCTCGAGGTGACGAATGACGCTCCTGTCAACAAGTTGCACGTCTTCCTTGATCTCAGAAAATCTTCCTCTCGCCATGTGGATGGATGCACACTTCTCCAATCCGAACTCCATCCCTATAGCCTCATTGTATTCCAGTACGGTTTCCAGGGAAGTGCAAAGGTCTTTCGCGTTAGAAGCATAAAGCTTCAGGTCATCCATATAAAACAAATGGGTGACCTTATGCTTCCTGTCACCTGGAACACCGTACATGTATCCTCTACCTTGTCGCAGCCTAAAGGAAAGAGGTAGGAGGGAAATACAGAACAGTAAGGGGCTCAAGCTGTCACCTTGAAAAACATCACGGTGATATGTTACCAACTCTGTGGAAACTGACCACTTGCCTGAAGTCAGAACAAAGTACGTTTTCCAGAGTGGTAACAGGCGTTGGATGCAGGAACACTACTACCACCGGATGGCATCCTGGCATATGCACCTATCAATGAGCAGGTTATCCTTGCACCCCACGATTCCCAGCTTTGAACCCCTCTGCTCGTACACCTCCTCCCATACAGGCTGGACGTGCTGTAGGAAAAGGTCACTCAGGATCGAGGTGAACGCCTTATATACAGTGTTGAAGCAGGTTATAGGGCGGTAGTTCTTCGGATTGGACAAGTCTCACTTCTTAGGTATCAGAACCGTGCGTCCATCAGTCAGCTAAGGTGGAATTGGTTCTCTACCTATCAGAAAGGACGTGAAGATTCCGGCGAGGTGTTCGTGGGTGGAAGTAAACTTCTTCCACCAGAAGTTATTCACGGCATCCATTCCTGGAGCCGATTGTACTCCATTGTTACACCCAACATCACTAGGGCCCCCATCCGAGAGGGGCCGGTTGTGGGTGGCTTTTCTGGTTTTTCTCTTAGGAACCAGTTTAACCACATGTGGGGTGGTTAGCCCCACACGCAGACATTCACCATTAGCTGGCAAAAGCCGTTACCAGGTATGCCCCGGGGAGGCTGGCTTTCGTACCCTCATTACATTATTTAGTTATAAATGAAGGAAAACCATGCAAGTAACCATGGATCCATGGAAAAGCATGTAAAAAAGAAAAGTTACCTTATTTTTGAAAGCTGATGCAAAGTTTGCAGCTGGAATTGGCTTAGGAATTTCAGGCTGAGATGCTGGCTTTTTTTCAGCTGCCACAGAGTTGTTTATTACGCCTGAAAAATTCAAGGATAATATCTGGGTAATTGAAATAACGGACAGGGATAACAAATGACTTACTAATAGAGTTGGTTATTTTTAATTTTAATAGTACAAGACATGGGTGCATCAATAAGGTACTTGAAATGGTTGGAGATGAAAATGTTTATGTTCTTGTACACTAATGATGGAATGCTATTTGAATCCAAAGAGAAAGAAGCAATGAGAAAAGACATAGTCATTCATCATATACTAAAAAAAAACTTTTCTAACAAGTCTTTGAACTATTTGTATTTGCATAAAATACTATAACTTTAACATGAAAGAGATCAGAATTAGTCCTAAGTACCACAAAAACCAAGAAGTACAGCAGCTAAAAAACAAAACCTTGTTAAATTCAACAGATTCAGGCGAGATATCGTGGAAGTTCTTTATAATGTAAGAGAAACAATTGCACTTTTCCACAAAATGGTTTATTGCGTACAACGCGTTTCAGCTCACAGAGCCATCATCAGGTACAAGACAAAGTTATAAGAGAGTACATCGCATATATGTCTTTTCCGAGGAGGGGGGGGGGGTAGTGGGAGGAGACCAGAGGAGGAGGGGAAGGAGGAGGTAGTGGTTGGGAAAAATCAGGAAAATCCAAGGGAGGAAAGGGGGGGGGGGGGACGGACTAACCCGTGAGAGAAAGGCCAAGAAACAGCAAAGGGTGAAAAAATGTAGGTAGGGGGGAAGAAAGGCAGGGAATAGGCATGTCATTAGAACGTAGGGAAGCGGCGCTAGGGAAAGGAGGGGGAAAGAGTGCACCTGAGGGTAATTAGGAAAGGGGGTATAAATAGGAAGGGATAAGGTGGGCACCGCCCGGTTTAAGGGTGGAGGGCCTGGGTGAGTGGATGGGAAAATACCATCAAGGGAGGGGGGAAGTCGGTTGGGGGGAGGGTTAGTGGGAGTTTGGCTGTTTCTTTTGGGAAGGGGAATTTTGAGGAGAGGAGAATGGGTAACAAACACTTGTTCATTTAAAAGAACATCCACATCTGACTGTATAATTTCCAAGGATTCTAAAAAGTCCAATCTTGTGCCTTTACTTTCAAGGTGGAGAATTTCAGGTTGGAATCTGCAGGAATGAGACGTTTCTATCAGGTGCTTAGCTAAAAGAGATGTTTCATCATTGTTTTTCCAACACCTTCTGTGTTCCTTAGTCCTGATGTTGAAGTTTCTACCTGTTTGGCCGACGTAATATTTATTACAAGAGTCACAATTTATTTTATAGATGCCAGATTGAAGGAGGGGATCTATTTTATCTTTATTGCTGAATAGAATTTTTCCCAGGGTTAAAGGATTATACATGGAAACATTGAATTTATCTTTTGGAAATTTACGAGCAAGCTTATTGGAAAGATCACACACAAACAATAATCGACACCATTTTCTAGGCTTATCACATACGGGCGAAAGAGAGCATAGCTGTGAAATAGCTTTGGTTTTTAATTTTTTCTTTAAAATTTTTTTCTTTAAAATCAACGCGTTTCGGCTCACAGAGCCGAAACGCGTTGTACGCAATAAACAAAAAAAAAGTGGAAAAGTGCAATTGTAAAACCTTGTTACTTTAAAAGCATTTTATATGACTTTAAATTAAGATTTTTGCAGATTATAGTAAATTCATCTACACAAATAACTTTCATTAGTGATAAAAGTCATCTCCCATAATCTCAAAATTATCTTTCACAAGCTAGCGTTTTATGGGTCTTGTCATATTTGATTATGGTTACTTGTGGCAGCAACAGTGAAAACCATTCACTCACGGGTCATTCTGTTTGTCAAATATACGATGAGGAAGAGGAGAATGAAACTATTTATGGTGAAATGACAAGAGACCAGTTTTCACACAGACACCCAAGTACGACAGATCAGCACACTGCCAAGGATTGAGAGAAATGTCAAACAGATAACTATTCATGGCTACATATCAGACCAACGACAAGAAAAAACCTTCAGAAATACTAACCTTCACTTGGCTTAGGTGCAGGCAGGACAGGAGGGGGAGTTGGTAATGCAGGCCTCTCTTCCTTCTTCACCGGAGGGGTGCTACTATTGGTGGTCCCCATGGGAAGACCAGTTGTTGGTGCTGATACTGATATTGCTGGAGAAGGCGCTTTGGGAGGCAAAGGTGCTGGCGATGATTTGGGTGGCAAGGTCACAGGAGATGATGTGGCAGGTGGATCTGGTTGTTCTGTCTTAATGGGATTTATTGGTGCTACATGGTGAATCGAGTTGGCTGGGGGTGCCACACTTCCCTGGGGGAGGGATGGAAGGGGAGCCGCTGCACCCACGGGAGGTGATGGCACTTGGTCACCCGCCCCGGCTTTGCCAATTGGCACCGGGGGAACTGTTGGAACAGATGCCACAGAGCCAACTGTTGACGCCACATGAGGTACAACTGGATCAACGGGTTCCTTTTTCACTGGAAGATCTGCAAGGAAAGACAGTATCACAAATAATTAGTATGATATGTAGCATTACAACAAACTTAGTACAATCTCTTCCATGAAATTTTTAAAACTTAGAAAACTCAACCTTTATTTTACTGTTTAAGTTTACAGTTTTACTGCTAAGGATATCTAGACTCCAGGTGCATCATTTACATTCCTCTGCTCCCAAAACTGAAGACAGTAAACACTGTCTTTTAATGTAATCTCTAGGATCCATGTTTTCATCCAAATATAGCTGTTTTTGGCTTGATTCACGGTCAGACATTTCAAAAGAAGATAATGGAAGTCAATTGCAATATCTATGTTTTACACGGGGCATGAAATTGCTCAACTTCAAACTGCATGTTTTTCTCAATCATTGTGTGCAATCATTTTCGATTAGAGCAGGGGCTATTTTGTCATCTCGCGTTCATGCATTCGCGCATGCGTTTTTGCAATTCACAGTTTCTCGCAGCGGTCATTTCTCCTTCCTAGCCAGTAATCCCCCACCTCCCACCCATCTCTTCCTTCACCCACCACCGTGTTCCTGTCCACCATTACTAACAAGTGCTTATTCCCAGGTATACTATTAATTATTTCCTCTAGCTGATCGTATACACCATGTACCTCCTCCTCTTTATGATTAGAGGTAGGCATATAAACCTGGATTATAACTAAATTCGTTGGATCTTCCTTTAATTTCACGACTATTATCCTATTACTCACCTGTTCTGCATACACTACTTTTCGATCAAATTTCCTGCTCATTACGAATGCAACCCCGTGCTGGCTTTCATTCCCTCCAATATATATAACTCTATAGCCATTGCTCCAATAGTCCCCACTATATTTCCATCTTACTTCGCCCAGACCCATGATGTATACACCCACCCTCTCCATTGCGTGCTTTATATTCTCTAGCTTGCCCGCCCTTAGCATAGCCCTAACATTCCACGTGTCCATTCTGATTGTTGCGTTCCTTTTCTGTATCTTCTTTTCCTCTGCTGCTGTATTTGCCTCTATTTCTGAGCAAGGATTCCGTGAGATGACGACCACAGGGGCCTTGCTCCCACCGCTGCCGGGCATGACACCAGGCCCACTGGGCCGAGCCCCGTAGTCGCCAGGATTCATTTTCATATGAGAGCTGCCCATAATTTCAAGGTTTTTCTTTAATTGAGATAGTATTCCGTTGACTTACTCAATAGTGTTCTTTACATGACACCATCACTTGAGAGGCCACCCCACTGGGGTCAGACACCTTTTGCAGCCAGCGTCAGCGATGGACATTAGTTTTAGTTGGTGAAATGTTTTGGTGAAATAAAGGGTGGGAAAGACTGGCTGATAAACCTGATGGTAGAAAAATAATAGAAATTTCCTATCCTAGTTTCTCCCTGACTGTTACGAGAATTCCCTTGACTTTTCCAGAAATTCAAAATTCCCTGACAACTCCAGGTTATTCCTCATGATCATCACCCTGAAAGAGTGGAAAGCAATGTCGAACCAACCATAGGGTTGATGACCAGCAATGATGACGATGACATGGCACGGTTGCGATTTAACAGGAAGTAGGTCATTTTGTGTAAGAGCATTCAGAATAAATATTTCACAAAGAATGAAACAAACTCTGAGGTATGTACAAAAAACTTCAGTCCTACTACCTCTATTCATTTTAACTTTTTCAGGAAGTAACGAATTCCCTTCCATTTCAATCATTAACAATTCCTGCATTTCCTAGACCTCTCAATGAAAAAAATTCTTCACTGTGTGAAGTAAGGCTTTCAAAGGTAAAACAATGTTTCCTCAGACATTTGAGATCTAATACTCCCACAAAAAGGGAAAGAAGGGCATTCAATGGACCAGAGATTCTGCTGCTTCTTCATTTGGGTTTTACTAACTCATGCTGGAGGTTATTATAGCCTGAGAGTGGCTAGCAAGGAATTACCTGTACCTACACAATCTAAGGAGAAACAAATATTCCATCGTCCTCAGCATGAGTGTAGAAAATAGAACCTAAGATTTAATTTTAGGAGCATATAGTTAATTGATAAAGACCAAATAAGAGCTCCAGTGCCTCATTTAAGCAAGGTACTAAAAGCACTAAGCCAACACACTCACAGAAAGTGCCTCAAATGGTACTGCTCACTTATTGAAAACAAACAATTTTGACTAGGGAAAGTACATTTCCAGTAAGTTCTCATTTACCCTGACTTTTACAGGTTTTCCTGACCCATACTCAATTTGCCAGAGTTTTCCAGGTTTGTAGCTACCCTAATCGTTGATCACCGAAGTGTGACGCCAGTCTCTTTTCTAGTTCCGGGTATTTTACAGGTACAGGTTCCTTAAGTTTTGACCCAAGGAGTCCCTCAAGGATCGATTCTTGGCCCAATTCAATTTTTATTATATATAAATTACCTCACCAACTTTGCCTCCTCTGCAGTTGGCATTAACCCATTCCATATGCTGAAGATGCCAATTTTATTATAACCTCCTCAACTGTGAAAGGTTTACAAACAGCAGCTAACTTTGTCTCACAGCAGGTATACAAATGGTGTATAACTAATTATTTTAATCTCAATGTAACTAAATCTCAACTTGTTTACTTCACTAATGTAAATAAATCTTTGAGCTTGTATAATGTTGACCTTCACGGAGCCTGTATTCCACAGGTTGACAACACAATGTTCCTGGGTATGAATATTGATGCTTATCTTTCCTGGGAAAAGCATGTGATAAATTTAGCTGCTAAACTCAACTCTAAGTAATTCTTAATTAGGTCCATTAGCTCCACTGGGTCCATTAATGTTCTTCTTCTTATTTTCTATGGTGAATTTTACACACATTTAGGTACTATGCAACATTCTTCATTGGGAGGTCCTCACCCCAAGCATTGAACATTTTTAGAATTCAAAAGAGCTATACAATTAATTGCAAATAAACCCTGGCGAACTCCCTCTTGCCCTCTGTTTTAATGTCTTCGTGTGTTATCTGTTCCTTGTGTCTACATATTTACTGCATTACTCCGTGTCAAATCAAACTTGCATGACTTTGTTCTGAACTCTGAAATTCATAACCAGGGTACTAGGCAGCGCATGGTGACTTGCATGTTCCATTTGTACGCACCAAATAAGCCACCTGTGGCTTTAGATCTATGAGGGTAAGGATATATAACAAGCTCCCAAAAGAGCTAAAAGCTCCTATGAGTATGATGGTATTCAAGAACAAGGTGAAAGACTTTATTTATTGCCCCAATGCTTTTATTCGATTGATGAATATTTATCCACATAATTCCTTATTTATCTGCTTGCATTTTATTGACTTGCTTTAAATCCATTCACCTTAGTAGTATGCTGTGCTATTATATATCTTGTAATTAATCTTTTTAACTTTCAGTTTTTCTTCTTGAAGTGCCATATACAATGTAAGTATACTACTTGTCCTCTGGCAAATAAAGTATATTGTTATTTGCACTTTTACCCCTAAATGCTCTCCTACTTTTGATTGCAAACAGAAGTTTCACCTTCATCTTTCTCCAGTCTCTGATGCACAATTAAGATATACCCTACTTTCTTCCTTAAATTTGATTTCCTATTTTTTTGGCCTTACTTATAGTAGTAGTATTTATGTTTAACGTACTTCGATGGCTAAGGTCATTTTGCACTTACTGTCTGCCACGTGCAGGCAGGGGCAAGAGCACTCTGACAAATCGGAGGATCACCCCTCCAAACTCGATCTGAGCCCAACAATGCTTAACTTCGGTGACTGATCGGGAACCGGTGTTCCCATCATGGCAGGCCGTTGTCCCTGGCCTCACTCATAATATGTAATTTTGCACTTCCAGGATATGATTGCAAATTCACTGCAGAATTCATTTTTGGGGTGGTGACTGTAATGCTAAATGGTCTTTTACAACACTGTCAAAAACTGTTGAACTTGTTCACTCCTCTCATGCAAGAAAACACAATTGTAAAAAGGTCTGAGAATACGACTCTTACCAAAGTGTAACAAATTCTGTGACATATCTTGGCAATGTAGCTTTATGTACCTATGTACTTGGAAGCAAATGTATGGAAAATGTTGCTGTAAGTATGTGAGTCTAAAGCATATTCCAATTACAGTTTTTAAAAGCCTTTATGGTGCCACTACCCTCTTGTGGCAGCTCACAGGATACAGAATTGAATATATGTCAGAGCTACAATGTGTTGTCTTAGGTACAATCAATAAATGCCACATACTTTGTCAACAGGTGATTCTAATCCAGCCTTTCTTCAGATAATTTTCACATGCTCATAATCTGTTATCCAGTGACTCTTATTATACGCCAAAATTTAGGGTATTACAGACACACCATAGGTTCTGGAACAATGTCAATGATTCCTGATGCAAAATTTTGAAGAAAAAAGTGGGATGCAAGCAATACGAATTTGGGAAAAAAGGTGGAATGCAAGCAATGGGAATTTGGGGTAAAAAGGTGAGTGGATAAAATGAAAATCTGGAGGATTAGTGTAATCCACCCACCACCTTTTTTTTTTGCTGGCCTTTCAGTAAAGGTGCGCATCGCACACAAATAAATATGCTATATAAGTTAAGCTATGGTGGATAGTGTGACCAAAGCAGACATGGCATAGGCCCTCTACTTGCAATCTTCATCGATAACAGCAGAGATTTAATGAGAGATAGGCTAAGCTTCAGGGACAGGGAAAAATCACCTTTTTTTAGATCGGCAATCTCACTCACCTCATTTCACTTGTAATTTCCACACATATATGATTAAGATTTTGATTTCCATCACAGAAACTAATAGATCATACAGTTCTCATTCACTCACAAGCATTCACATCCTGCCAGATATAACCACAACCAATTTTACACCAACTTACCTGACGAGTCACCACTAACACTTCCTGGAGCCAAACTGTTTTTATGGACTGTGGGTGCAGGTAGGGTAGGATTAACATTTGGTTGCACTGGAGTTCTTTTAATTGGAGCAGCTGTTGCTAAATTAGATGGTCGTGCTGGTTGGGGAGGGAGTGCATGGCCACCAGGGATGGTTCCGCCATTGGATGAGGGCTCTTGAGCACTCGATTTCCGCCTGGTAACTGGAGCACTGGGCAAAGAGGCAGTAGGGGCAGCAGCAACTGTTGTCACAGCTGAATTTTTGTTGATTATTTGTCCTGATGTTGATACAGTTAGACTTGGGACTTGATTATTTTGTGGCAGAACACCAGGAGGCAGTGATGACTGTTGAGGCAAGGGGGGTTGATGTGCAGCTCCTCCACCAGGAAGGTTCTGGAAAAGTAAGAGCACCAAAGGTTTACTTCAGAGATCTAATATTTATGCATGGTAAGCGTTTATCAAGAAGTTCAACTGTGGTACATGTATCGAACAGAGAACAAGATGAGAAATGAAGTACATGAAAAGTTCCACCATATACATAAAAGCCCTTCAGAGTATTGGCACTAGTTGATTTCTAAATTTCAAATGATTTAACAATTCTAGGCTACCTACTACTCACATCCATGGATACTGAAAACCACATAAATATGTATATATACTGTACATATATACTGTATGTACTCATGTTTAAGTCAAGAAATTTCACCCTCTTTCTGGCCAATGAAAAGCTACCAATGGCTTATAGTCAAATCAGTAAATAAGGAGACTTTTCTTGCGGATTATATTTCTCCGTATCGGCTGCATAAATCGTAAGCACTTCAATCACTTTTATAAACCAGGAGAGTGTTCGCCAATAAATGTATTACATTTAAGTTCTTTGAGGTTTATATTTCTCTGTAAGGCTGCATAAAATCGTATGTACCCCTATCACTTCATAAACCATGAGAGTGTTTACCAATAAATGCATTACATTTAAGTTCTCAGTTTCGTATTGGGACTTGTCACTGCCAAATACTCTAGGTACTTCCCCTTTGTGGTACTAATCCACTCCTCAAGGCCAACTGTATTGAACAAGTATTGCATCACCAACATGAAACGGAGATTCAGCAATTTTTTCACCCCGACTTAATACTTGAGTCACAAATTTTAGTCGATTTGTTTCAGTCCAAAAAGAAGACTTCGACTTGTACTCGAATATGCACAGTACTTACGAAAAACTGAATTTGAAGCTGAAATATTCAGCAAAGGAAGATGAGTCCCACATTCCTCAACTTCAGATTGTTAACAAGTTAACAAGCGGAGATGATGAGGGATGATGAGTATGCAGCCATTGTGTGGACACCTTATGCACAAAAATGTCAACATATTGGAAAGAATTCAGAAGGAATTTCTTAGACTGCTTTTCTACAGAGAGTATAAGGTATACCATAACTATAAAAACAGTATATCATACAACAATTTGTTAAACTTTTATAGACTCTAAAAACTAAATGAAAGAAGAAAAGTTATGGATTACATATTTTTATATGATATTAAATATACTGGAAAAGATTGTGCAATACTTAATAAATTGAATTTTTATATCCCAACGTTTAACCAAAGACATAACAAACCTTATTCATTAATTTCAGAAAGACAAAATACTGCTGCCATTCTCCTTTACTAAGAATGTGTAAAGAATATAATGATGTATGTAAGCACTTGGATGTTTCAATGAGTAAATGTAGTTTTAAATCGATTGTGAATTTAATTACTCATAAAAATATATTGTCAAAGTAAATTTGAAAGAAAATAAGTGAATTTAGTGTAAGATGTATATATGTATGGAGCTATTAAGTGAATTCTAAGTCAACTGTAAACCTTGTGATTTATGAAATTCTATTAAAATTATTTTTTTGTATTGGGAGGTATTAGTGCAATGTAAGAGAGATGTTACTTTTCCGGCCAAATATAATTTTTATATCTTGTGTAAAGATGTTTCCCACAATATACTGGGAAAACATTAAATAAATAAATGACTGCCTTTTGGTGATCTAATCCAGAAACTAGACTACTATGATGACTTTTTATGATGACACTTTGCAAACAGCACTCCTCACTCTGTTTCCAATACTTTCACTGATTTTAATTTCCATGGTATTATTTCACTTCTAAAATTTAACAATATCATTACACATATATTTGAAAATCTATTACATTCGTCTAAGTATCATGAAGATATATTACATATTTACAAATAAAACCTAGAAAAGGCCTTCGAAGCTGGTTTCATGAAGCAGTCAAAAGGTAATTTTCGAACAATATATGGTGGACTGATAAGACTTTATGAGATAACTTGCCCTCAATATTGAATAATAATATGTAAAAAAATAGTTTTAAAAAACCACGCTTATATTCAAGTGTAGGTAATGTAATGGATACTATCTCCTATTCCCTCACTTGATTTTTTTAATTCCAACCATCCTCGGCCCGACCATATCCTTACCCCACCCCCTCTAAAACTCGTCCCGTGGAGAAGGGTGAGACGGTATGTGTAAGGATGAGTGGGGTGTAAGGTGTGCGGCCGTCAAGGTCAATGGAGTGAGTGAGAAACAACAAACGAGTGAAGTGAGACATTGAGGTTTTACTAATGACGTAAAAACCTCCCCTCCCATAGTGTATTTTCCCCCACCTTGTCAGTTAGTGGGGTATAAAGGCAAGTGGCAGCAACGCAAAAGGAACTACCTCTTGACTGAACATGTTAGCGGGCGGAGCCTATGCCCGTCGTGACGTACTCATGTTTGCAGAGTGAAAGATCGGACATTCGAGGGAAGACCTCGAGGAAGAGAATTGTGCTCTACCAGCATTGCGTGGTCATTGATTTGCCATGCACGGCCCATGACAAGAGGACACCCCCCGAAGGAACCACGGACAAAAGGAGAATCCAGGGCATCATGTGCCAGAAGCCGCTCCGACCCTGATGTGGAGGAGCCTGCAGTCACAAGAGCCAATATTGCCGATATCTCCAGGTCAAAGCTACCACGTAAGGTCACCGCCGCCCGACTATTACTTCCAATACCCCCCTTTTTCTCGATACAGCACAGGCATTCAGTTACGAATACCTCCTGTCCCCAGTGAACTAAGTCACTGAAATCACTAGTGTGAATCAAGTGCAAAAGAAAAAAAAACAGGAAGGACTCATAATTACCTCCCTCTGATTCAAAAAGGAATCTAAATTGTTGTTGCTTGCCCACCGCCTATGACGGTGCTACCTATTTTTTGGATCATTGTTTTGCCATCTTTTGTCATTATTTTGCCATTAATGCCTCATAAATTCATTTAATTCGTTCATCCTTCACTAATTTTAAGAGGGCTATTATATTTTGTAAAATATGCCAGTTTCTGAAATAATAATGTGTGGTTAAATGAATGGGAATGTGTGTGAGTTTCATCCGTATCCACCGGTCGAGAGACGAGATTCCCTATCACCCCCCCGCCACATCCCTCTTACCCTCAATACGCCCTGCCCCGGCGTTAAAGACAGGGAATACGGAAAATTGAACAAAGGTCGGGAACCTCTTTTAAAGAGGCCTTTCTATCGTCTAAGGTGACACAGGTTTTCCCCGTGGATCTCGTGTGGGAGGGATTCGTGAAGGTTTTGAGTGTACATGCTTCTCCTGGTACAAAATTTAATCTGGGTGGGCCAGGGGAACGTTACAGTACTAAAAACTAAAAAAATAATTTTTTTTCATCACTCTCCCAATGAAAGATGGGCGCTTGTAGAATAGATATGTTGATAGAATATAAATGACAAGAGGTTGGATGTTGATGAAGAAAAAGTGCCCACACTTTTATTTTCAGAGTGATGAAAAGATTATTTTTTACTTTTTAGTACTCTTGAATATAAGTGTGGTTTTTTAAAATTATTTTTTTTACATATTATTGTTTTCTACTTTTTAGTCTGAAAACGAATCTTGTAATCGACTTTGTAATCTGTTAAAAAACAAATACAAATAAATATAGCTGTTTAAGTACAAATATACTGATTAAATAATTGATATACCTGATTATTAATTCATGCATTATCATTAAAAATACCTTTTGTGTCCAATTATACTTTTAAGTGCTTAATTTGTACTTTTTAATCCTTCTATTAATTGTGCAATGGTTCTTTGAAATTTAAATTATTAGCATTTCTTCTCACGATAAATGCTAACTTCTAATAGCGCCATCTGTTGGAGTGTGTGATTTTTATTTTCATTGCATTCATGTTTTTGTTGTATTGCGTTCATAGTATATTATTGGTTGTTTATGTTATGTATGTATCTATGTGTATCTATGTACTTTTGTGTCTTAATATATGTCGATTACAAACGAAAGATGTAGTTGAGAAATTATATTCAATTAAGTATTACAATAGGTTATGGGCCCAGAACACCCTAAAACCGTGCAAAGTAAGTGAGAAGTTACGAAAGATAAGAAATTTAAGACGACAAAGAGTAAGATACCGAAGTCTAGATGGCCGCTGAAGAGACGAGGGAATCAAAGGTGCTTTTGAATGCCGATGGTTCTAACTACTACCCGTGGTCAAAGAGACTTGAGGCCAAACTGATTGACAAAAATTGTTGGAATGCTATCGACCCGGGGTTTGGTGACGTGATTCACGACACCGACGATGAAGATGAGGCGATAGGCAATCTCAATGCTGAGCAACTAAGAATCAACCGAAAGGCGCGTGGTATCATATTTGATGCTTTGAACAGCTCCACAATTTATGATGTCGGTGAATTTAAGCTCACGAAGAAAGCATGGGACACGCTACGCCAAATGTACGGGGAGTTTGGCATTATTCACACAATGCTATTCTTCAAGCAAATGGCGAGGTTAGATAAGACAGCTGGTATGTCCATGCCCAAGTACATATCGACGATGCATGAGCTAATCCAAAAGGTGAGAATGGGAGGAATCCCTATCGACGATCGGTGCTTTGCGGCATTTCTTCTAATGGGGCTACCATTGTCCGAGTATGACTCGTTCATGAGATCATTTGAAGGAAACATTGGCGAACTTACGTCCAGGAATGTCAAAGGAAGGCTTCTAATGGAAGAAAGGAGGTCAAAGCTGGTGGCGCCGTCCTCAAGCACAGAGGACACAATAGCCCTGAAGGTGATATCCAATCAGAATAATAGTAGGCAAGACGGTGGTAAGTACAAGCACGACAATCAAGGTGGCAACAGTTCCCAAAGTAAATGGAAAGGAGAACACAGCCTAAGTCAGATGAAGTGCTACTCATGCAAGGGACTTGGTCACGTGGCAAGGCAGTGTCCTGTGTGGCTTGCTTTCAAGGAGCAACAGACGAAGAAAGACGCCAATGGCAAAGCATCAGTGGCAAGCTGTAATGAGCGAGACGAGAAAGTGGAAGCCGTACTCCTTTGAGCTGAGGGTGATGCCCATGCATATGTAAGCAGAGGATCAGAGGGAAAATGGTTTGTCGACTCTGGAGCTTCTGACCACATGTGCAGCGATATAAATGCATTTAAGGAGCTAGACATATCAAGAAAGGGATCCGTGAAAATTGGTGATGGATTCAAGTTACATGTTGAAGGTGTCGGCACTGTTGAGGTGAAATCAGAGAGGACAATCATCTTGACTGAAGTTATGTATGTGCCTAAGCTCTACTGCAATCTACTATCCGTGTACCGACTGACAGAGAAAGGGGGAAAAATCATTTTTGAAGGAAGAACTGCCATAGCGATGATGGAGGGGAAGACCATATTTCGGGCATTGAAGGTTAAGAAAATGTATGTTATGGAAGTAAACATACCAACGAGGCAAGAAAACGCACTCCCTTCTGTCGCACTGCAAGCAAAGTCCATGGAAACGTGGCACAAGAGGCTCGGTCATGCGAGTAAGGACACGATAAGCAAGATTCATGTGCTGAGTGGAATAAAGAAAGAAGACAGCGACAGATGCGAAGTATGTGTCCAGGGGAAGTTGACAAGGAAGCCTTTCCCTGTGAGCAACTCAAGAGCGAGCAGGCCTCTCGAGTTGGTTCACACTGACTTGATGGGAAAGTTTGACCCACCATCATGCGGAGGAGCACAGTACGTCATTGTGTTCACAGATGACTACTCAAGACATGTGTCGGTGATAACCATGAAGACCAAGGACGAGGTATTGGCGAAGCTGCGCAAGTACAAGACAAAGATGGAGGCCCTATCTGGCGAAAGGCTAGCAAAAATCAGGTCGGATTTTGGGGCAGAGTTTGTAAATGCGGAGCTTGAACAATATCTGGACCAGCATGGCATTATCCATGAGAAGAGCGTGCCATATTGCAAACAGCAAAATGGAAGAGGGGAAAAGCAGAACCGAACCGTGTGGAATGTGGGCAGAGGCAATGTCCACAGCTGCTTACAACAGGAACAGAACTCCCAGCAGAGCCATAGGATTCCAGATCCCCTTAGAGCTGATAACCAAGTTACCTCTGACACTAGAAGATTATGAGCGCATAAGGCCGTTTGGATGTAGAGTTCAAGCCATGAGGGAAGTACGTGGGAAACTTGACAAGGCTATAGAGTGTGTCATGATTGGCTATGAAGAAAACACTAAGGATGGGTATCGCTTATTCAACCTTGAAACAAGCAAGGTCATTATAAGGAGGGATGCTGTTTTTCATGAAAGACAATTTCCATGGAAGGCGACCCAAGAAAGTGCTGTCAAGAAAATCAATCATTGCCCTGAATTGCTTGGCACCGACTCTGAAGAAAGTGAAGAGGAGAGTATATCACAGGATGACTTAAGAAACCAAGAGGACCCTGTGATTCATCGCATCCCTGAGCTAGCTGATGACCAGCATGAATTAGAAGTGGAGGAAGTGGCACCCCAAGTGCCAAGGCGGTCACAAAGAAGACCAAAACCAAAGAAATGTGCATGTGAAGATAACTGCAGTGATAAGTCATGCTTAATTTGTTCAACGTTTGCAGCAGCATCAGCCTTCAAATGCAATGAGGAAGAACCTTTGAGTTTGAAGGAAGCCAAGGCTAGTCTGAGCAAGTCAAAGTGGAAAGCAGCCATGGATGAAGAACTAGCAAGACTCAAGGAGCTTAACACATGGGAGGTTGTACCCAGACCTCAGGGGAAGACTGTTATCGGATCCACTTGGAAATTCAAAATCAAGACCGACTCAAGTGGAAACCCAAAGTGGTATTCCAGGCAGTCATCCTATTTTATTTGCTGATGATACCAATGTTATTATTTCTGCAGCTTCTATTCACGACCTTCTTACAAGTTGTACTCTTGTTACCCAAGGAATTCATTCGTGGGCCAGGCAAAATTTTCTTAAAATTAATGTCGAAAAGTCACAAGTTATACAGTTTATTCACAAAAACACTCCAACCCAAGTAATAAATATTCCATTTGATGATCAAATTTTGCCTCAGGTAGAGTCAACTAAATTTCTAGGCCTATTTTTAAATTCCCATCTCTATTGGGACTCTCATATAGATATGCTTTTAAAAAAGCTTAATTCTGTCACTTTTCTTATTCGGAATATTCGTCACACCGTATCCATAAATATCCTCATTTCTCTGTATTATGGTTTATGTTATTCACACATTGTGCAAACTATACTTTTCTGGGGCTCTTCTCCTCAAGCAATTTCTATTTTTAAATTACAAAAGAAAATTGTTCGTTTGATGACTAATTCTAAGTACGATGCCCCAAGTCTTCCTCTTTTTAGGGATCTTAATTTGTTACCTTTACCCTGTATTTATATCTTTACCGTTATTATATTTACAAAAAATAATCTTTCCAATTTTGCTACAAATTCTGATATACACAACCACAACACTCGCAATGCAAAAAATCTTCACGTCTCATTCACCCACACTAAGTCTACGTTCAATGGGCCGAGGAATATGGGCCTTATCCTCTACAACAAATTGCCTGTTTATTTAAAAAATATTACGTCTGTTCCCAAATTTAAATCTCAGCTGAAGGACTTCTTGCTTGGGAATATGTTTTTTAGCATAAATGATTATTTATCGTTTTGATAATTTTTCTGATTTTTTCATGATCATAATTTTTTGGCTTTTGTGATAATGTGATTTGTTAATGTTGTGATAATGTGATGGTTTGATTTTTTTACATGACGTGTCTTATACCAGTACGCAAATTCTTTGTATTTACTGGTCCTTGGACAAATAAATAAAACTAAAACTAAAACCCAAAAAAATACAAGGCTAGACTAGTGGCTCAAGGGTTCGCACAGAGATATGGCATCGATTACCATGAGACATACTCACCCGTAGTGAAGAGAAAAACCATAAGGTTGATGTTAGCTTTGGGTACTGAGAAGGGTTGGAGGTGTGAACATGTTGATGTCGTATCAGCATACATCAACAGCGACATAAAGGAAGAAATATACATTGAACAACCAGAAGAGTTAGATGTGGACAAGCCACGTTCCATGGTGTGCAAACTAATGAAATGTTTGTACGGTCTCAAACAATCTGGGATGGAATGGTACAAGAAGATCAGAGGAATTCTCATTGCTATGGGATTCAAATCATCACATGCAGATCCATGTTTATTCATTGACCATGAAAGCAAGGTTTACGTGGGATTATATGTGGATGACCTGGCAATTTGGGTGGAGAAAGAGGATGATCTTAAAAAGTTTAAAGAAAATCTCAACAACAATGTAGAGATAAGAGAGCTTGGAGAGATCTCCGACTTCCTATCACTCCGTATACTGAGACTTGGTGACCATTGCATGAGTATTGACCAATGTGCTTACATTGAAAAGATCCTGTATGAGTTTGGACTGACTGACTCAAAAGGGACTGCTTGTCCATTAAGCGAAAACTTGTTTAATGACAAAGGAGACGAAGATTGTGATGCTGACCAAGACAAATACAGGAGGGCCATTGGTATGCTGCTGTACGTGGCAAATGGCACCAGACCGGATCTAAGTTTTGCTGTGAGCTACCTAAGCCAGTTCCTGTCAGCACCTAAGAAAAGACATGAGGCCGCGGTCAAGCACCTGATGAGATACCTCAAGCATACTCGAGATTACTGTCTTGTCTACAGAAAATCAGGAAGTCAAATTGTTTTGTACTCTGATGCTGATTTTGCCAACAACAAAGCTGATAGAAAGTCCTTCAGTGGTTTGGTGGTACTGCTAGCTGGTGGTCCTATTGAGTGGAGGTGCAAAAAGCAAACAGTTGTTGCTACATCTACCAAGCATGCAGAGTATGTGGCAATGGCTGTCGCTGCCCAAGAGTGCCTGTGGCTGAAGAATGCTCTACATGATGTCGGGGCCGGTGAGAAGTGTTCCCAGCCCTGTATATTTGCTGACAACATCGGTGCCCTATCCCTGGCTGAAAAGGATGAGGTCGAGGCAATAGACATAAAGTACCACTTCATCAAGGACTGCGTCAAGAGAGGACTGATGAAGGTGCAGTATGTCATGTCCCGCGACAACCTACCTGACCTACTTACCAAGTCTCTGACCGGCAGGAAGACTCAAGAATTATCAGTAAGGATCGGGTTAATTATTCCCTAAGTAAGACGATGATTTTTGTTTTATAAGTTTTCATGGTACGACATAATTTTTTACTTCTGTTAATTTAATTTTTGTTAATGGGGACCTTGAACATTAGTGTTGATAATGTGTTTGATTCAATAAAATCAAGTGGTAGTTTTGGAGTGTGTGATTTGATTCAATAAAAATCAAGGGGAAGTGTTGGAGTGTGTGATTTTTATTATCATTGCATTCATGTTTTTGTTGTATTACGTTCATAGTATATTATTGGTTGTTTATGTTATGTATGTATCTATGTACTTTTGTGTCTTAATATATGTCGATTACAAACGAAAGATGTAGTTGAGAAATTATATTCAATTAAGTATTACAATACCATCTATTGGCAAAAGACTTTTTTCCAAAATGTAAACCATTTAATTTTGGTAGATTAACTTGGTAATTAGTGAATTTAATGACTGAATCATGTATTGTCATCGAGAGTAAGTAAGTGCCAAATTTCAGCTCGACTGGGCATTGGGAAGTGGGCTGGATTTCGATTGCAAGAGTCCACCCAGACGAAACAACCAGGTGAAGTTAAAATAAATGTGGTAAAAAAAGAATTGGAAAATGGAAAAGCTGGATCCTGCCAGGAAACTATTACTGTCTATTCCCCCAAAAAATAGAAAATAAGCAACATGAATGTACTAATATAAACAGGAGATCTAACGACAAGTATGAGTTACTTTAAAAGTATCCAGTTTGTCTGAACGACATAGTCATAATTTTACTGTGTGTAAAGAGATACCTTCAGAGACTTTCTTCCAAAATAATGTATTTGTTGAATAAGAACTGATTAGATATTGAGGGAAACTAATACAAAATGTCACAGACATCATAAAATACCAACATTAATGGAGAAAACCTGTCCTGTCATACTTAATGTAAGAAATGACAAAAATATCTAACAAAGATGATCGAGTTCACAGGATCAAAGCTTTCGGAAAAAATTTTATGATGATAATATTTACCTTAGCTAAATAAAAAGAGGAAACAGCATGCCAAAATCTACAAAGAATTCACTACAGTTCCAAAGCCTACAACTCAAATATGATTCCTACAGTACAGCTCTCCAAACACGAAAATCACAAAACAATACAGGTCAGTTTTGATACATGTAAAACATTATTGAAAATGTGAGCAGAGGCATTGCAGGGAAACCATCTGTTATTTTGCAGCACCTTTGCTGATCACGTGAACTAGAGAGAATTTTGTAAAAAGAATTTGCATTGTCAATTCCTAAGTAAACAAAATAATTACTGATAAATTTGTAGACAATGCCTATTACCAAGGATGCTAATTCAGAGCAATATGGGTTGAAGACAAAGAGATGATTTTGTAAGGGCTAGTTTATTACACTAAGAACTTAAAAAAGTATGAATCTTTAAGGCAAACAGTATGAGCCTGCAATTCTAAGCAAGAAATTGCCAGAAACTATTTTTCAATCGCTTCACAAGGTGAACGATATAACAGCACTAAGGTCACTTGAAACTAAACCTGGGTTGAAAATTCCCTCATAGTATATTAATGTATCCATCTCATATGGAACATAAAATAATACTATGCTTGAAGTGATACTTTCTTACACTTCATTTCAAATGCAATCATTATTCATATGTTACATGATTGTCAAGAATTAAAAAACAATTGGTTAATATGTATATTTTAGACAACCAAATAAACTGACATATTGATATATGTGGCGCACTCACAGAAAACTTGAGAGACTGTACCCTGGATAATGACACACAAGCGTTGAAATCGATCGGGTAAATAAATCTAAGTGGATATGTTACAAAGTACATCATTTCTCCCATTAAGCCAAATAAGCATTGGAATTATAAAACGTTCGGTAATATTTCAAGATTATAGCAAACGCTTTCAGGGCAAAAATGAAAACATTCTGACTGAAAACTTAACTCTGCAGCCAGTTGAAAATAATGTTTCAAAACATTCAACATTTCAATTATAATTTGTTTAGAACTATAACTTTTAAATTAATTATACTTTGACATCCTGAAGTAAAACACTGTTTTCGTACAGAAACTAATTAATAGTTAACGAAGCACATGATTTCAGTACATAAATGCTCAAACTGAATTCCACTTCATAGGAAATGATGTGAAACTAATGGGGAAATGAGATAAATATTATCATTATGAAATTAGCTAATTCAATTTTCAGGGATATTAGAGTATAATTGGAACAAGAAAATTCTTTAACCCTGGACTGCATGATACGAAGACATGCATATACAGGTCTCACCCAGCTTATTCTGAAAATGATTTTATGGCTAACACATAACTAGGAGCTGTTAAAGTGCAGTACAATATCCTGATAGCACCTGGAAAGGCTTTTTATTAAAAAATACAGTACGATCAATGGGAAACATGATAAATAATGGTTTTTATGCAACACTGTCATTGGTTTTAGATACGAAATTGGAATGCAAATAATTACAAAGAGTGAGGCATATTTCACATTGCTCTACGTTAGTGCCATCTACTCGATAAGGCATGAACCATCAAGTATTTCTGAGATGCCAGTGCCTCCCCTCTTTGAGGCATAAACTATTCAATTAGGCCGGATCCAACAATAAATGATTAAGGGGGCATTAGGCTGGACTAAAGTACTAGCTAGGCCATATCTGGCATTAAGGCCAGTGCTTGCCAACCTCTGTTTTAGATGCTGATGTCACACTTTCAATGTAAGTCTGTACTGAGATGCTTGCTTAGCTGCAAGGACATAACTATCACCACCCATTCACTAATGAGTCAATATAACTTGTGAAATAATCTTTTGGTTGGTCCAAAATTAAACCCTGATCCTTAAGTATAGAAGCTTTTGAGCTAACCAGGAATACCATTATGGAACTCATATGGATATTTACTTAATACGGCTTAAATGCTTACATCTGCACATAACGTCATACATGAGTGCCAAAATATACTTTGAAACAAGCCACCAAATCTAAGCTGGTGACTTAACTGAAGTATGACTCCCCTTATGCATTAATCTGTCTTTATTTAAGTTAACATCTGACCAAACTATAATTTTTTTTAATAAGAGGAATGCCATCATTTGAATATTCAAAACCATTCTTATAGTGGAATATTTATAATGTCTACAGGAGATAACTTGAAACTCCAAGAATATAACTGGACTTTCATAGTTCCTATCAAAGAAATAGAATTTACTTGTTCATAAACCTCAATTTTTTTTCTCTTGGGTTGAAAAGTTTTGGTGCACAAAACAAATTTAAATTCTTTATTATTTACTTTTTATCATGCCTCGACAATTACGTCAGTAGTTTGGCCAGCAGGTTGATTTTCCAATAACAATAAAAAACTAACATACAAATGGTTGTAATTGTTAAATTGTAAAGTATCATGCAAAATTTAAAAGAACCTTCCCACTTTCCTTTCCCTGAAAGCCACCTTCTTCACTCATAAACACTATCTAAAATTCTAAATCATCCAATGAATATGAGTAGTGACTTCATTCCGATACTACCTTAAAAATCAAATGCAGGAAAATATGGATGAGAACCTGCACAAAAATGTCAATAATTTCATTGAAAATATAAAATCGAGGAGAAGTCCCTTCAATAGGGGACTTCATAAACTGTAAAAATAGAATTGCTTCCAATGCATCAAAACAAAGAAGCAACTATATAATTTAGAAATTATTTCCAAGAATTCTAGCTGAACACTTCCTGTTTACAAAATGTTATTTCTGTTACGGTTATACATTTGGGACAAGGTTACTAGTAATAAATGGAGGATTCCTTAGGGGTAACTAATGTCTCTATAATGGTATGACATTACTTGACCTGAAGACAATTAATGGAGCCAAATCCCTAACCATCTTGGAATGTGGTCTAATCTAAATGAAAATGTTTATCGTGATTTGAGCAGATATTCTTGCTCTGCTCCACAGTAGCTCCTCATATTTTGAAATGAAAGTTAAATTAATGACAGGCTAACAAAATAAATTCTTTAGAACAATGAAACAAGTCCAGACTTTAAATTGTGAATCAGCCAAAGAAGTGATAAATATGATGCATTGATTGGCACCTGGGACATAAGTGTTCTATTTAATAATAATTCTTTGAAAAGTAATCCAAAACTGAAAATTCAATTTCTTTGCAACTCATCATTTCAAATGTTGGGTTGGCATCCTTTCATAGAATTTTTTACTTCAGGCTTTTCTTCAATATAATAATAATCACAAAACGTAAGTCTTCCATTTTTCCCCAATATGAGATATACTTTTCCAGAAATTCATGAAAATGAGTGGTATACTACTTACAAACCATGAGCAGTAGTCTCTCCATCACTTATGCATTACCCTTATAAGTGATTAACAAGAAATACTCTCTAGAATAGTTCTTCTCACGTCCCAGGGCACACTTTTCTTATAAGTCCAGAATTAAAGATGATAGTAGACAATAACTTAAGTGCCTAGCCTTCCCTCCAGCACCAAAACTAAGTTTTGCCACATTTAACACATTTGAGTGTGGGTGTCACTCATTAGTGAAGCACACAGCACAAGTGGCTGATGGGTGTCTCACATGAGTGACGGCAATTAGTTATCTAAATTACTGCATTGAAAATTTTAGAAACTACGAAATGACAATGTCTTATATGCACTCTATGTGTCAACTCAGAATAATTAGTAGGCATGCCTTTGAATAACAAGATGAGACATCAGAAGATAAACAAAATAAATACTAATAATGAAAAAACAAGGACTTTGCTATGATTCCACGCTTTATTAGAAACAACACAACCTAGGTTTCAGAATCTCATGCCATCACCTGATGATGGCATGAGATGCTGAAACCTAGGTTGTATTGTTTCTAATTGTGTAATCATAACCAAGTGCTTGCTTTTTCATTAATAATGAAGGAGTTCCACCAAGTAATGCCAGAGATAGTGTCCTATAAAATAAATACTAACTTAAATGAGCGTAAGTCGATTGGTAATAAAGGCAACTTTCTGATTGGCCCCATTATATCCAACTTATTAAGCCATTAATTTGTAGGTACCTAAGGGCCTAAAAAGAAGCTAAATATGCCTATGCACTCCAACATTCTAATTGTTTTCATATCCTACTATGCTCCAAGGGATATCCCCATCACCCTTCCTCTCAACTTGAAAGTGAGACAAGAGTTTTTAACTTCACAACCCATGAAGATAAACTAACACATTATTTGCATCAAGCTAAACTTATCTCAATACAGCAATGAAAATATAACCATAGAAAATTCTCAAGAGAATTTGAAGTTAACATACTTATTTTCCTTTTTCTTTAGGATAAATGATCACCGCTAACTTTCAGCTAAGATTGAAAATATCTCCTACTGCCATGTGTGATTCATGAAGATTTAACAAGTCAAATGTATTAATGAAACCTAATACCAAAACAATGATTAGTGAAAAAAATTAACGGGAAACATTCCCTAATGGGTTTAAGGTGTTAGTTTAAATTTGCCTGCACCTATGATGCATCACTGCAAGATAATCCACCTAAGTGACAAATTCTTACAAAAAGGCATGGACAGTGGATATCTCCATGAAAGGACCGGGAATATTTAAATTTTTAAATTCACTCATGCTAAAAATGAAGCCATTGACTACAACATCATGCTTTGACTCTAAATTACGAAGAGATTGTCATAAGATACCATCACCGATGAGAGTCCTAAAAATGTTTAGAATTACCTGTGTTGCAGGAGGGCGGTGATCCTTTTTCCCTTTCTTCCTCTGCGCTCGGCCACCTCGACCTACGAATGAAACAGCGAGCACATTTGATATACTCCAGATCAAAATCTGGATATTCTATTCCAGCAGATTTAATTGAAAATTGTTCACTAATTGTTAATTTTCATGACTTGGGCAGATTACTTACATGATCATATTGAATAGTAATTTGCAAATAGCTAAAAATATTACTGCCTCAAAAATGAATGATTTTCCATCACAAAAAGTTATCCAAATCACGAATTTGCCTTATATGACAAAATAAAATAATTAAAATGATTCATTTCAGATGAATGAAATAAAAAGCCTGCTGGAATGTGCTCATGGTGCTTCTCTTACCTTTCATTACTTTCTCATTTTAAGTGTGTCCCGTTGTCAAAGCCCTTGTGAATTGTCAGTTAGAAGTTTTATTTTCCATAATGGATTCTAACCATATAATAGACCTTGAAGAAAACTGACTTACTTACTAGAAAGATCCATCTACTGTGATACAAGGCTTACACCCCAGATGAAAATAATCCTGCATTTCTCTTTTAAAAGTGCAAAACAAAATACAAACAACTTCAATAGCCAAAACAACAAACAACATTAAAGCAATAAATGTCATAAGGGCCATGACAACTATGGAACAACTTCATTTGTTTAAACTCCTTTTTGACTTATTCATTTTTTTAATAGTGCAGAATGTGTTTTGATGGGGTTCAGGGGATACACAAACCAGAATCAAAGAAATTTTAATGCAAAAACAAGGCATTTTATACAATCGATTCTATTGATATATTTTATTCATAGTATTTCACTGTGTACAACAAAGTTTGTATTCATCAGTTGTTTTTTTCTTTAGATATTTCTATTTTATCAATAAAAAAAGTACAGAGGTGCGAGTTGTATGTGTGTGCGGGCACAAGACTTTTCAAGTTTGAGAAGGTAAGGAATTTAGGTCAATTAAGGCCTGATGAGGTCAAAATAGAGCACATCAATGCCATGAAATAGGGACAGTTAGGAATGCGCACACATAAACCCCACAGATGCACACTTAAATGCAGCAGCAGCAAAGAAATCTTTCTCCCCATTGTTTCAGTTCAGGAGTTGGGATGGGCAAGAGGGTAAAGAGGAGTGTTGACGAGAGGAATTTACATGGCATAAAATGGCTCCCAAGATATAGGTGAATGAAAATAAAATAAAGATATATAAAAACAAACATAGTCTCAAATCATACGGTTTACTCGGAAGCCAAAGAAGCAATGTAAAAATATAAACTTTACGCAGCACACAAACACACAATTACTTCTTGCTTGTTTATAATTCAAATTTTTATATAACTGTCAAACAAACAGTGAACCACTCTTTCTCTGATTGCATTGCATATGTATTTTGAAAGACCTTAACCTGGCAAAGAAAATGTCAACCAATTTCAGACCAGTGACTAACTCAATGTGCATATGAAAAGGTAATTATGAAATAAGATCAATGAAGTAGTGGCTACTTTAATGAGAATACAATTTTTATAATGTGGGTGGTGTGATTGCGATTACTTCCATGAACAACATAGAGCGAAGACCAACACTTAAATGACATTCACCATAAAGTTGCCTCTTTTGTTTTGTTACGCAGGCACAGTATGATTAGCATGAAAAATTATTCTTAATACATCATACAACCACAGATTACTTTTTGTAACTGGTCACGAATTTAAATATTCTTTAAGAACTTATATAGCCGGCAGATAAAAGTTGCTTGAGTAAAACAAGCCGTATAAATGCACAAAGACTTGATCTATGTATTTTAACTTCATATGGGGCATTGAACTACAAATTAAGACATCAAACAGCTGATATTCTATTCAATTATCTGTCACGAAACAAAAAATATGGACAAAACATTTAAATAATTCAATGGCTGCATCCTACACATGAGTTATATTCAACTCTTAGGCAATTGGACTAGACTAATTGGAGCAAACCTGTCTTTGCGTATGAGGGTGTGTGTGAGTGTGTGCATAGCAGCTGCAGCAAAGAAAGCAAGACTATGAGGTAGCATATAGTACGGGGTAAAAGGTGGGATTAAGAATCAGGTTGATAAATATTTTCGAAGGAAAAAATAAGCAAACCAGATCACATTTTCTTGAATAATCGCTTCAACATGTCTATCATCATTTTATTTTATACACAAAACCAGTGGAATTGACTTTCTATTAAAAGAGATTTATATAAATAAATAAAATTTTTCATTGCAAAAGCCATGGAGTGCAAACAATGTGCTTGGAGGCCAGCGAGCCGAAAGTACGAACAAAAAGGAAAGAAAACAATACTGCTTTATTTCGCTTGGTAGAGAATTTTTCAGTACTTCTCAAGAACAATTCATCAGCCTTCGGTTCAACTTTGCTTCACAGCACATCGACCATCTTGCACTCTGGCAGGGATAATAAAATGTGGTCCTTAATCAGTTAATTGCTTATTCTGTCGCCTGAGAAGTATATTCTATGAGTTCTAATTATTTGATTCATAATTTCGCAAATTAGCCTATCTACTTTGAAGTTTAAATAAATGCAAAATCAAATTTAAAAATTACCTTGAATTATATCCAAGGATCATCATCTTACTTTCTTAATTATCATTAAGAAGCATAATTTTAATATATTAAAAAGATTATCATTTCCTTTAACAATGCACATAGAATTGACTGCACAAAAAATGACAGAAAACCCCAGATCTATCCCTTTCCAATATATATTTACAAGCCTGCCACCATTCACATTGTCTGCAATCAAACATCATAACCTATTTTAGCAATTCTCAATCCAATTATTAAAGAGGAGAAAGTACTTTTAATACATTATCTTTCTTGAACAGATCATATTTGTATTTGCCAGCATTTGGAACACTTGACTTTTGTTAAGGTACATATATAAAAAAAGCTGACAAAATGAGTGTAATAGACCTGCTGACAAGAGATGATCAAGAATTAAGAGAAGGATGGCAAGGGTAGGGTAGCTCAGGAAAAACTGGGGAGAGGAGAAACTTCTGCCTATCAACTTTCATAAATATATATACACAAATAATGTATATAAATGTTTTTATATAATTTATATAATACATTAATAGGAATGGGACATGATTTGAACACACCAATGGCTGGCTGACCCCAAAAAAACACATTCTGCACTCTTGGCTACGTGAAAAAAGACAAATGTCCATATTTTTGCACACCCCAATCCATGAACATCAAGATTGTATGGGGCTTACCTCTTAACTTTGTACCATTCACACATTACATACCAGGCTTATTTATAAATATATACACACTTCCAGAACCCTTTCCTAAATTCAAACCATCACTGAAATACAAAATACCAGGGTGACACCAAAACTCATGCTTCAAAGGGAACTGATGCAGTCTGTGGGTGGCACACATGGGAGAGGGAGCTGATAAGAAGATGAGGAATCCTGTCTCAATGACTGAAAACAATTTCTCGCGTTGCCTATTTTCTCAACTTGAAGCTGTGCACACTTTGCCAAAAATGCCAGATGGAAGATTAAGGCAGAGAATGCCTTACTCGATTATTAAGGGATGAGGGTAGTGAATACCACCCCTGAAGTAGCACCTCAGAATTTAAATGACTTGATTGAAGTGCCACATTTAACTGTTCTTGCTACACATTTTCAAAGTCAAAGAAGCAACCCGCAATAAAGTTCCTGCCAGTTTCCCCATCAACTCTTTCATGCCTAACAACTAACATCACATTGCATGAATGACCCATAGTGATCTCCTTTTAAGGGCATGACACACCTGGGCATTCTAATACTTCCCTCAACCTATGACCATGTGAACCGCCTGAGATTGTTTTTGTTACTGTAAAAAAGTGAAACAATTACTCACAGGCTAAAGAAGATAAAAAGTAAATTTAAAAGAGGGATGCACAAACACTTCACAGAAACACACCACAACACTACACTTCAGCAACTGAGTTTATAGTTTCCTTCAGTGACAATGTAGTGGGCACCTAATCTGACTCAACACCACTGAATACTAAAAATTAAAAAGCTCACAACCGATGTGTTCTATCCTCTCAGCATACTACACAGTAAGGTGAGGGTCTGAAATCGCATCATCCCTCAAACACAAGCACCACATTTACACGCTTAGTCCCATTGAGCTCCTCTCCTCAATAGCGTTCAGCAAGAGGAGGTCCCCACAGTGGGAAGCATGGGTCCAGGAGAGCAAAGGGACCTCGTCACACGAGGAATGCATCAATACGTGTCCCCCCATCCCCTCCTAAAACAATTGCACACAACTTTTTCACTGTATTATTTCAAGGAGCAATTTACAAGAAAGAGAGAGAGACGTGAACATTCTCTCTCTCCAGTCCTTCCTAACACACACACACAAACACACATCACAGTGCCTCTCTTCTTCAGAGTTCATGATTGCACCACACGCCGGTGGGAAATACTCGTTTGTATAAAATGAAATAAAAAAGGGAAAATTTTAATATAAAATGGCAGACATTCATGGGAAAAGGTGAGGTCTGGTGGTTGAGCAGTAATTATACAAGGGATATACATGTTATGAACAATGTTCTTATCCCTTTGGCTAATTATCAAAATAATGTTGAAAGTTAACTTAACTGACTTCCCAGGGGGAGAGTTTTAATGGATATAAATCAGGAAATTACCTCAGTATGGCTTTGGGGAAAAACACAGCTGATGAAGCTGTTGAGTCAAACCTAACCTTACTGAAAATGTGATGGTTTCCAAAAATACTGACATTATATTCAAAATATAATTGATACTGATAGGCAGATCACTTAAATATCTTAAAATACAAGACATGAATTTAGGAAACATCCTGACGATAAGGATCCCTGAAAATTTATTGAAGAAATCTTCAATATTCAAGAGAGACAGATGAGATGGAAAAATAGCAATAAAACCAAGGATTTAAATATGAAAAATGTTTAAATACCAGCCAACGTAAATGTCTCACATTACTGCCTAAATTAGGTAGTAATAATTATCTCCTAGCTCATAAATGAGTCCAAGAAGAACAAATTTAAAATTCGACTAGCTACACTGGGATCTAATGTTACATGAGCTTTTGAAACATTTCACCAATAAATTCTCCCCCTGTTCTCAGCATGAAATTCAGTGGCACATCATTTCCCATCAGATTTGGCATCCATAGATGGGTGAAAAAAGTCACAAGAAGCATAAATTTGGGGAAATGCAAAGCATCAGGCCCCTACATGTAGCATGGCAACTAGACTGCCAAAATTTCCCTCATGTTATTTTAATTGCCTGCATTGCACCCAAAGCCCTCATGACTACTTCCACCCCATCCTTCTTGAAAAATCTCAAAAGATAACTGAAGCAGGACACGATCCCTTCAGAAAACACTGTAGATTCCTGCCCCTAACCTGCTTCTGAGTCACTGGAGTCAGACGAACTAGACGAGAGGCTGGAACTGCTAGAATCAGAATCTGAGCTGCTTGAACTGGATGCAGAGAGCCTGGATGGACCACCCACGACATCAACACACTTGTTCTCCTCTGTAAAATAGATAAATCAATATTAAAAAAGCACATACAAATACACCAATAGGACTGTACTGCTAATAAAGAAAGTTGCTACCACATGGCATAAAACAACATATAATAAAGAAAGTTGCCACCAAATAATATGGAACAAAATAATTTGTCCTGGAATTATCCCTAATTTACTATCAATGCTATAAAGTACTCATTTAAATTCAAAGTTTTAAAATAAAAACAAATTTATCAGCAAACAATAATGGAAATTCACTTTCATAAATTGAACATATAACAGCATATTGGTCAATCAGTATATATCTGAAACTGAAAAATATTTTGAAAACTTATTTTTACAAGTCCAACTAATGGCATTTATGGTTTAATTAACAAACTTTACACTGTGTCATTTATGCACTACTTTCCATCAAAGGTAGTTTCTGCTTTCAATATAAAATTTGTCTCAAAGCTCAAAAGTAGTTACAGGGGAGCTAGACTAGAAATTATGAAGTTCCAGGAGATTTCCAGGCTAAAATTTTAATTTTTCCAGTTGCACCATCATGTGACTCTAATCTCAGATTAAAATTTGATGCTACAGTTAAAAATATAAGTTAGAAAAAGGAACTCATAATTTACGAGGTTGTTTATGATCTATTCAAAAACACTGCAGAGAAGACTTTCACCGAAATTAATAAAATCATTTGTAATGCGTACAGCAGATGTATGCAAAAACTCCCAGATGGTAAGTTTTATGTGGCATGCATCAAATATATTTCTTTAAATCATCATCAAAAGAATGGAATATAAAGCAGATACATTCCTGGAGGAGAATCAGTTTGGTTTCAGGAAAAGTCGAGGTACAAAAAGAAGCTATTCCCTCCCACTCATTCTCTTTAAAGAGAATAAAAATGGAGAAGCATCAATAAACCTTTATTGCCACTGTGCAATCTTGAGAAAGTATTTGATAATGACAACTGGAATAAAATGCTCTGTATTTTGAGGGCATGGGGTTATTTACAATGACATCAGTCATCTACAGTCAGAGAAAGACCAGGAGGCCGAGATCAAATCAAGACCTATTTTTGAGGAAGGAAGATTTGTGAAGGAGTGATACAAGGGTGCATGATTACTCCCTTGATATTCAATGTATACATTAAGGAAGTGAAACACGATGTCAAAGAAAAGGGTTCAGGCATGCATATACATGGAAAAAGAAGCAGCATACTGCATTTTGTTGATGACACACCTGTGGCAAATGAGACAGGAGGAGATCTTAAGAAGACACTTAATACCTTAGAAAAGCCAATGAAATGGCTAAAAAGATAAGACAAAACTAAGGCTCTAAGGAAAAATATATATGAAAAGAATAGCATTTAAAGGAGGAATCAGAAGCTGGAAAGATTCGAAAAATTTGACTATTTGGGAAATAATAATAAAATAAGGTTGGGTTAAAATAACCAGTGATGGAAGAACCAAGAAGGAAATAATTAGTAGGATAGCACAGGAAAAAAATGCATTCTATGAGAAGAAAAATATAAAAGCTATGAACACAACACTTAAAGTAAAGAAGCCTTCATCAGGACAAATATACGGAGTATCCTTCTCTAAGGAAGTGAGACATGGACAATAGCTGCAGCAGAAATGAAAATACAGTGGAACCTGTTTAGGACGTTCCTCCTTAGCACGTTTTCCTCCTCACGACTAACGCCCTCAGGGTTAGGATGATTGGCCACCACATCTTGTAGCCCCTCCTCACAAAATGCCTTCTTCCCCATCCCCACCAACTCCCTCAGCCTCTCCCCACTTCAACTCTAAACCCTAATACATACAGTGGAACCTGGTTAGGACGTTCCTCCTCAGTACGTTTTCCTCCTTATCACGTTGATTTATCACGGCCCCGTAATCAAAGGGACAAAATACAGGTAAAATTATTTGGTTACTACGTTCTAAACACTGGCGCTTCCCTGGTTAGTACGTTCAATAACTTGCGGTTAAGCAACCCAATCACCATTTAGTCATGTAAATAACCAAAACTCCTGAGTTAATACACTAAATATTAACCCTTAGCATTTGCATGTTTAATTAATATGCAGGACAGTTAAAATGGAAAGCAAACGAGTTCTGAAGCAGATTACAACTGCAGAAAAAATTAAAATTCTGGAAGAAGTAGACAGAAATTTACGCGTCAAGCGAGTAGAATTCGCGCATAGGTTGAACAAACATTCCTGCATCCACTTCAAACACGATTGTCAGTAATCACAATAAAATCCGAAGTGGTCATTGTGCCAAAAAACGAAAGTGCATTCGTGAAGTGAAATATCCAGAATTAGAATCCATTTTCCTTAAGTGGTGCAAACAAGAACAAAGTTCAACCGTGCCGTTTGATGGCTCCATCATCAAAGAAAAGGCGTTACAATTGGCTGAAAAATGGGCATTGAAAATTTCCATGCCTCCAATGGTTGGATCAATGGATTCAAAAACAGACATGGATTAGGTTATAGGTGTGTGCGTGGTGAGGCAGCCAGTGTTAACCTTGAAGTGGTTGTAACTTGGAAGAAAACGACCCTGCCCAAGCTGCTTGAAGGGTACAGCCCCGATGATATTTACAATGCCAATGAGACTGGTTTATTTTTTTTAACTTATTACCAAATCGAACCTATGCATTTAAATGGGAAAAATATCATGGAGGAATATTAAGCAAGGAGAGACTAACATTTCTGTTGTGCTGCAACGAGAGTGGAACTGACAAGCTAATGCCGCTTGTGATAGGGAAATCAAAACATCCGAGGTGTTTCAAGAACATTAAAACTTTTCCCTGCCAATACACAGCCAACCCTGCAGCATGGATGACAACATCAATTTTTAAAACCTTTCTGCGTGGGTTAGATGGCAAACTGAGAGGCAATAACAGAAAAATGTTACTTTTTGTTGACCACTGTGATGCTCATCCCGTCGATACAAGCTACCTTAGAAACATCCAGGTTGAATTTTTCCCAGCAAACACAGTGAGTCACCTTGAGCCCCTTGACCAAGGCATGATGCCGATGCTTCAAGCATAAATATGGAAGACTGCTGGTACAAAAGAGACTGGCCACCTTGCAAACAGCTGAGCGGAAGACAGACGTTATGCATGGGATACACTTCGTCAAATATGCATGGGATTCCGTGAATAGAGAAAACATCGCTAGTTGCTTTAAGGCAGCAGGATTTAGACATTTGGAGCCTGGCATTACGGATGACACAACACCAGAGGCAGAACCGACTCATTTTCCTCTAGAGGAGTGGCGTCAGATTGCTGGAGAGGTGAATTTCGACGAGTGCCAGACCATGTGACCAGTGATGTTTGCCAGACCATGTCAATTGATGAGATTCACAAGCAGGAGTTGGTGGAAATAGATGATGAAGATGATGCCTAGCAAGGAACTGAGTCTGATTCATCTGCTACGTCTCCAACTCTGACCAAAACACTGGAGGCTATGGAGTACGTGGACCGTTATTTGACGAGTGTCGTGGGAGCAGACGACGCTTTGATTCTCCTCGCGAAGCTTGATGTGAGAATATTAGAGCTTGATACAAAAAATATAAAGCATAGAGTACCTTGTACAATTTTTTTGAAGTGAATATAAACCATTGTATTTTAAAAATCTGTATGCAATAAAACATGTCAATTTAACTCTTATGAATCGAGATATCGATCGATTTAATGGCATTATGTGAAGAATGGATGTTGTAGAAATTTAGGTAAATACAATCATGATACGATGTTTCAGAACTTTTTGATCAGTTTTAAAACAACTAATTAACATTATATTTAGAGCTATTTGACCTAAGAAAGGCTATATGACTTGGTAAAACATCTCTTTTTATCAATGAATCAAGGCGAAACAATGTCGTTTTCATGTATTTATATTTCTGGGAAAGCTATGAAACAATAATAATAATAATATATTTATTTGTCCAAGGACCGGTAAATACAAAGAGTTTGCGTACTGGTATAAGACACTTCATGTTAAAAAAAAAAATCACACCATCACATTATCACAACATTAACAAATCACATAATCACAAAAGCCAAAAAATTTTCAAAATGATAAATATTCATTTATGCTAAAAAACATATTCCCGAGCAAGAAGTCCTTCAGATGAAATTTAAATTTGGGAACAGACATAATATTTTTAAAATAAACAGGCAATTTGTTATAGAGGATAAGGCCCATATTCCTCGGCCCATTGTACGTAGACTTTGTGCGGGAAAATGAGACATGAAGATTATTTGCATTGCGAGTGCTGTGGTTGTGTATATCGGAATTTGTAGCAAAATTGGAAAGATTATTCTTTGTAAATATAATAACAGTAAAGATATAAATACAAGGTAAAGGTAACAAATTAAGATACCTAAAAAGAGGAAGACTTGGGGCGTCGTACTTAGAATTAGTCATCAAACGAACAATTTTCTTTTGTAATTTAAAAATAGAAATTGCTTGAGGAGAAGAGCCCCAGAAAAGTATAGTTTGCACAATGTGTGAATAACATAAACCATAATATAGAGAAATGAGGACATCTATGGATACAGTGTGACGTTAGTATCATTCAGTTTGCATTTGCATTCAGTGCTTATTTTGTTAATTTTGAGCTTGAAAATAGTTAAGGAAGGCATGAATATGAGAACTTACGCAAGGTAATTATTTTGACTTCCCCTCCAATTGGAATTTCCTGAATTACGATATTTACTTTCCTGGTTAGCACGTTTTCCTGGTTTGCACATTGATTTTTTGTGTCCCCTTCAAAAACGTCCTAACCAGGTTCCACTGTATTTGAATCATTTGAAATATGGTGTGACCAAAGAATCATGATATCAAGTGGATCAATTGATTATCTAATGAAGCGGTATTGAGAAGAGTAGGAGAAGTTAGAAATCTCATGAGAACTCTAAAGAAAAGGAAGGACAACCTAACTGGGCACATTTTAAGGCACAAGAATCTGATGAAGACAGTCTTTGAAGGATGAGTACATGGGAAGAACTGAAGAGTAACAACAGGCAGAGTAAGAACAAAGAAATATGAAGAGGTGTAAAGGTTCACTGATACAACCGTAGAGCATAAAGAGCTGCATCTAACCAACACAAGGATTGATTGCCTGTGATGATGATTATGACAAAGGCTTGTAATTTAACGGGAAGTAGTAAAGTTTGATTAATAGCTCATCCAGAAATGCATTTTTTTTAAATGAAAATTACTCCCAGGCATGTACAAAAACAACACATTTCATGTATGCCTTAAACTCTAGGTGACAACATTTCTTCACAGTGTGAAATAAGGTATTTGAAGCAAAGATTGTGATTCCTCAGAAATTTGAGACCTAATATTCCCGTAAGTGGGAAATAAGGGCACTCAATGGACTAGAGCGTTCGCGCTCTACCGCATCGGTATCGACCACAATTATTTAAGTGAAAGCAAAAGAACTAGCTCCGAATTTTGGAATTCTGCATACAGAACTTAAACCTAGACGATCTTGGGTATAAAAGTTCATGAAGAGATTTTATCATCGTACGCAAACTTCTATTTGACAACAAATCCAGCTGAATTTTGAAGAGAAACTTGTTGACTTACATCTTTATAGGATAAGAAAACAGCAAGAAAAAAGATATCTTCTTGACCAAATTGGTGATGCCCAGCAGACACCAGTTTACTTTGATATGCCCTGTGCGTACGAAGTGACATAATAAGGAGATAAGAAAGTGAAGATACTTTTGGCCAGTGCTAAAAAACAAAGACTAGAAGTGCTCAATAGTACTAAATTGTAAGAATGTACCCAAGGGTGAGAATATTCCTTTAGGAGTAATTGCAAGAGCAAATAAGAAAGGGTGGATGGAGTAAGACACAAATGGTAGCAGAATGCTATTATAATTGGTATGGTTCAGATGACCAAGACATCTCAAATTAGAGCCTCCACATGTTCTGGATTCCTATCAAGGGCACATTATTCTGGCTGTAAAGGATGCAATGAAAGAAGCAGATAGTGACTTGGCTTTGATTCCAGGATGTATAGCATTGCAGCTAAGGCCTTTGGATGTATGCATTATTAATCCTTTTATAGATTAATTGATAAGGTTTTATACCGATTGGTTTGCATCTGAAGAGGCTGATGCCATCAGGACACAAAGAGGGCCAGTGTATGTCAGTTAGTGCATTGGATTCTAGCTGCACAGAAAGGAATGAAAGAGGAAGTTGTTGTAAACGCATTTAAGAGATGTGATACATATGCCGAAAACAAAATTGGATTTAGGAAGAATATAGGAACCAGGGAAGCCATACACTGCCTGAGATTAATAGCAGAGAAAATGATACATGTGAACAAACCACTATATAAGGCTTTCGTGGACTTGGAGACAGTCTTCGACAACGCTGAGTGGAACAAGATGTTAGGGCTTTTGGAAAAACTCGGAATGGAAGACAACGACAGAAGAATAGTCTAACAACTATACAAGAAGCAAGACATCACAATGAAAATGAGAGAAGAGGAAAATAGAAGCTAAAATTAACAAAGGAGTTAAGACAAGGATGCAACCTCTCACCAGCACTGCTCAACAAACACTTGAAGGAGGCAATACGAGAAGCAAAAGAAATGGGAATGAACAGAATTAAAATTAATGGTGAAGAAATAAACATGCTTCACTTCACAGACGATATTGCAGTCATAGCAGGTAATCGTGATGATCTTCTAAGATCACTGAACATAATGGTCAAAGACAAAGAAGACCAAAATCCTAGAATGTGGAAGAGAGAAGCTGAAAGCAGAAGTCACGCTGCGAGGAAAGAAATTAGAGCAAGTGGATTCCTTAACCTAGATGGGAAGCACCATCACATACGATGGAAGAAGTACAACTGACATCAAGTGCAGAATAGCCCAAGCTAAGAAAAAGTTCATGATGAAAAGACAACTACTGTGTTAAAAAACAATAGGACTAGAAACAAGGAAACAATACATAAAAACATTCGTGTGCAGTGAGGCACTCAATGGATCGGACGCATGGACCATTGTAAAAGCAGACCAGAAAAGATAAGGAGCATTCAAAACCTGTTTTGGAGGAAGATGCTGAATATCAAATGGACGGATAATTAAGAAATGAAGTACACAGTGGAGTAGAAGAAGAGGAAAAGAACATATGGAATGCCATACAGAAAAGAAGAACCAGGTGGATTGGGCACACCCTGAGGCACAATGAGTTTGTGAAGGATACAATTGAAGGAAAAATAGAGGGGAAAGACCCAAGAGTAAGGCCAGGGGATAAATATATAAAGAAAAAGGTAGACAAAGAGAACTATGAGAGTGCAATAATCCAATCTTAGGATCAAATGACCAATGAATGAATTTCAAATGTTATGGATGGAAAGTGAGGACAATGAACTTAGGCATATTAGTGATAAAGAATCAAGAGAAAATGATGAAAGTGATGTGAGTGAATGTGACAGATGATTTTTGTGAAAGTGAATTATTTGGAGCACGTAAATTAGTCATCTAGTGAGAGCATTTTCATTACATATTATCATTTAAAATTTTATCTTGTTGGATCTTTCTATAGTTTTATAATATAATAAAGAATTGTGATTACAACTTAATATGTATGCAATTACAGTTTACCCACGTTCGTTCGAACCCTCTTAATTCGAAATATTGATCAATTCGAAGTTGTGAGCAGTCCCCGGCAAACAGAATAGGAAATTGCGTACTTTATGGTACGGATAATTCGAAACACGCTTAATGTATAACTCGAAGCCTAATTTCATCCAATGATGCCCCAACGTATCGTTTATTTCGAAACGATTCACCGGGGCAGCGCACTTTGATGGTTAGTTACTATCGGCACTAAATAGGTAAAATGCTGAACTTTAAGCATTTGCATGAAATTCCACCGGAGCTCCATAGAGTCATGTAATATATGGTTTTCTTCCTTGTTTATTTGACTACAAAATGCATTCATTGAAAAGTGATTACATGTAAATGTTTAGCTTCTACAGTTGAAAGAGTGATGAAAAACACGCGATAAAACTAGGAGAACGGCGAAAGTGTTGTCTTCTTCATCTTGCCATGGCCAAAATATTTGGTTGGTGCATTTCATTATTTATTTATGAAGAGAACGACACCTCCACATTATAAATATTATTTTAAAATTAAATATCACCCATTCTTTGATTTTTAAGTAAGAGAAAGAATATCAGCATTTCCTTATATGAAAATATTTGCAATATTTTTTCCATAAAGCATACTTTTAATTCGATATTAATACACTTTTCTACATCTCTGAAACTGAAATCTAGCTATGGGTTATTTTAAAAATCAAGTAAAGGGCAAAATTTAATTTTAAAATAATATTTGTAATGCGGAGATATCATTCCCTTCATAAAAAAATAATGCAGTGAACCAATCAAATATTTTGGCCGTGACAAAATTCAGCGTTCTATCTTTATTGCACCAATAGTAGTGCTCATTTCAAAGTCATTGTGATTTTGGTATTGCTTTCTTGAGCATTTTCATATGCCTACGGTGCACCACGTGCCAGCAGCTGTTTACCCCAATCAAATATCCCTCGAGTACATACACATCTCGGCTGCTCCCTCCCATAGCTTTTTTTTCGGGGCTTTCGCGCCATGACTAATGCCTTCCCCTCTCTTCCTTCTGAGCCTCCCTTCCTCGAGCAATGACTGTAGGATCGCCAGGCATGGTGGAGTAGTATTTTTCCGATGGTGCGATATCCGTTAACCATTTTACCTGCATGAGCACTTTCATCGTTTGGTAGCCGCTCCTCCGCTTCGCTCCTCTCGCTTCACGTGCTTCCCCAGATTCTTTTGTTTGCCCCGATTCGCTGACGAGTCAAGATATAGGGACTATCTATTTTGAACAAAACACTTTTTATTCAAAATGGATTTCTATCACTTCCACGAAGTCAAGCCTGAAACAATCAAATTTATATAAAGGGACTACTTCTTGGTGGTGTCTGTCCGGCACTGCATTAGCAATTTTTTTCTTGGGTTCCCTTGAGCTTCTTTCGAAAGGCTAGGGATTCTGGGTTCTTCGCCGACCTTGACGTGATACTCCACCCCTACCCTTCCCTTCTGTCTCCCAAGCCCCATCCCCTAGTGGAAGCTGTCTGAGAAGTTAGGGCGATGGGAATCGATGAGTGAAATGTGATCCTTGTGGCTCGTGGTCGTAACTGATAAGGGACTTCCAGCGTGCAAGGATGATGATGTAGAAGTTCTTAATCTTACAAAGAGACATCGTGTGACTTATGTTCGGGATCCAAACGCAATTATTTTCTGAAACTATAGAGAGAATGCAGGAAAAGTGTCACGGCTTTCTTCCACATAGGCCTGGGTTCGAGAGAAAAAAACTATTTAAGAATCTTACTCCGTATAAATCCTAAAAGTTCACGCCTCTCTCAACAGAGCTCGTAGCTCAGTGGGTTGAGGTGCTGAGCTGGTTATCCTCATATTGTGGTTGGGGTTTGATCCCAGGTAGCGGCATTTTTTTCTGAATATTTTACGGAATTACTGTAAATTTGCCACCCTGAACTCGTGTGCTTGCTTATAGTTCATTTTGAGTAATATTTTTTCTAAAGATGTACTTACAGTTCATTTTTATAATCTTATTGTAAAATATTGTATTGTAAACATTAATATTGTACTGTGTTTGTTTTTTCTGCTCAAAGGGAGAGAAACTCCTAGCGCAATAAAGATTATTATTACAGTGTGTCCTCGTTTAACGTTGTTGACTCGTTCCTGAAAAAGTAGACGTTAAGTGAAACAACGTTAAACGATGCAGTATTTTCCATAAGAAACAATGTAAAAAATTAAAATCGGTTCCAAACTCACCAATGGTAAAGGTATCATAGGGTCCAGACTGGGAGAAATTCTTGTGTGAGAATAGTAGAAAAGTAAGGGGTATTCGATGAATGGGATAGGAAAGTGAAAGGAATGCGCATTTATTTAAATTAAATAAAATAGGCGTGAGATTCTTAGTTTTGGAGAAAATAAAGTTTGAAAATTACCAAATTCGCGTATTTTTTGTGATATTTTGACGCCATATTGCGAGATTTTTGGAAGTCCCGGTAGAGGGATACGGACTAATTTCACGTCTGAAATATGGCCTTACCCAACCCCCCCAACAACGTTGCGTGTCTGTGGAGTGAAACAGGGGTGCTAAGGTGGGACAGTACGCGGCGTCGAGAAGGCCATTTCTGAACGGAAAAATAGGTTATTTGGCGGATAGTTACGATTTATTTTCACTAATACCCTTTTAAACCAACCCACCCCAATGGTGATTGGTTTGCGTAAAATTACGGCGAGTTGGTGATGAAAGTTCCGTATAGAGGCAGTGGAATGAAGTACCTCCAAAGATTATAGGGTAGCTCCAAGAGGTTACCCGTCCCTCCTGAGTGTGATAAAGCCGTCGAAAAGCGGGAATAGTATTAAGTTGAAGGCGAGAAATGTCATGGGCGTGGGTATAGAAAATGAAGACACTGCTCGACCGCTGCGCCATCTGGGGGAACTAGGAGGAAAAGGTCAGTATTTCCAATATGGCGTCCAGAAGTAGATTCACATCACAGGTTTAAGTGAATAGTTTACGATAGAAAAATGATTTATGAAGCAAACGAAAGGTTAGTATAAATGCGCATATGTAGCGTAGCAATATAAGTGAAATAGGTGGTATAAGGTGATCGGGAAGCAGGTGAAATTAATTTTCTCCCAGACTGGACGCTATGATACAAATACCACGGCGTATTTTTATTACGCGGGCAGTCGAACAGATGATTTCACTAGTCAGAGATCTTCATATCTTAGATGAAACAAACTGAAAAGGAATTTTTAGAACAATAAGCACCAGGTTTCCCTCCTATATTTCTGATATTTAGTGCTGTTAGCACCAGCTTCCCTCTGAGTAAATAGAAATTTTTGTTCTTCACTGCGGGAGCGTGCGCATGCGCATGTAGTGAAAGGCAAAAATTTCGCTCGCTGCGATTGCGAAGACGTAGGATATCAATTATAATAGTGAGTGAACTAGGGAAACTCGGTGCTGTGTACAAAATTTTTGTTATTTCGTAGCAATGTTTTAAGAACAGTATCACCCTCGACGATTTACTGCATCATGGAGGGTTTAGAAAACTTCCACTTACACACTAATTCAACACGAAAAACACGTTTTTGATTCACCTCAAACAGCAGTAAATCAACTTTTTCTTCCATCAGTTCTACCTTATGGCAGCATGGGATTTTCAGGTATTTTTTCCAGTAGATATCTGCCCCTGGATCTACCATTCGGACATGGCATTATTAATACCATGCGATTCAAGATGGTACACTAACGTTGGTTTGAGTTTTAAATCACCCGATGCATTGCCCCCCAATAACAGCGTAGTAAATAATAAGCAAACATACAGTTATGAAACAAAATAACGTAATAATTATTCGCTCAGGTGAACTTTTGACACACACTATGAGGAGTTAACGTCAAACTTTTCCGCCGAATGGAAATTACGCATCAGATGCGCCAAATTTCTATTCGTCATTCATTTTTTTTGGTTGCGCAAAATTTGAACAACGTTATCGCGAAGCACTGACGACGTTGAACGATTAAGGGTTTTAATTGTTGGACAACGTTATCACGAAACAACGTTAAACGGGACAAAGTTAAACGAGGACACACTGTATTATTAAATTGCCCACTCCCATACATTTACGGCAGTAGCAACACATTTTTTTTAAATTTCCAGCATATTTCCTGGATTTTCAATCAATCCCCTTGGGAGACTTTCGAAGCTAATTTCGGGATTCTTGCTTTGCCAAAAAGAGGCTACACATGCTGACAGCCCTAATATGTTTAGATTTTGAAAATACAAGGATATGTACTCCCGTGAATAGGATGGGCTTCGATTGGTCTTTGGTCTTTCAAGGCTGTAAATAATAGACGGATTATTACTTTTTAATTAGCAACGATGTACTCAAAATTTTCCAGGAGCCGCGATAGAGTAATGACATTTGTCATCCGAAAGTATGCAATTCCACGCCATGAATGAAAAGTTGAATTCCTTCAATTGAAATAAACATGAGGTGGGAAAAGAAATAGTGTTATCATTAGGTGATATTTTTTTGTGCTGGAATATCTTCCGCTCCCCCACGATACAGGCTTCGCTTCAATATAATATGTTGCTCCGCAAAATGGTCATTGCAAATTTTTTTTTACATAACCTCGGAAACAGTTACCATCGCTTTTTCATCTAAATCATGTTCACTATTGAACAAGAAATAGAGCTACAGAAGTCATTACTCAAACGCAGCTCCTGGGAAATTTTAAGTGAGTACATAGTTGTTAATTAAAAAGTAATAATACGTACATTGTTTACGGCCTTGAGAAAGACACACGACCAATCAAAGCCCATCCTATTCACTTAAGTATCCTTGCATTTTCAAAATCTAAACATATTAGGTCTGACAGCATGTGAAGCCTCTTTTCGGCTGAACAAGAATGCCGAAATTAGCTTCGAAAGTCTACCAAGGAGGCTGATTGAAAATCCAGCAAATAGGCTGAAAGTTTTAAAAAATTGTCGCTACTGCCGTAAATGTATGGGAGTGGGCAATTTACAGTAATTCCGTAAAATATTCAAAAGAAAAAAAAAATGCTGCAACACGGTATCGAACCCCAACCACCATAAGAGAGCTCAGCACCTCAACCCACTGGGCTCTGTTGAGAGAGGCGTGAACTCAAAAGGATTTATACGAAGGAAGATTCTTCAATAGCGTTTTTCTCTCGAACCTGGGCCTATGTGCAAGAAAGCCGTGACACCTCTCCCGCATTCTCTCTATAGTTTCAGAAAATAATTGCCTTGTTTGGATCCCTAGAGTGTAGAGCCTTTCAGTTTATGCAAACCATCATACAAAATCATTCTGAAGTAGTTTTTGAGCCACCAAGATTTTGCATGGGTAATAGAAGGTCTGTGTTAAATTCAGAGCGAACTGAAATGTCTGACACTTGTCGAGCATGAGTGTGCCATATCACGAATTGATAAGGTTAGCTTCCACAGCTTATCAAGCTCTTTCAATGCTATCCAATGTCCAGTCAATTCCATCACCTCCCTGGGCTCCCAGTCTCCTGGGTACTGTTCAGGGAAGGGATCAGGCAGCTCTGGGAACAACTCAGCACAGATCCAATTCTTAGAGAGTTGGTTACCCACTTCAATGAAGTGTTTGAGATGGAACGGAGGCAGTCTACCAAAAATGAATTAAAATGAATTGTATGCTATGAACACACGACCTAACTACAGATTGAAAAAAAATCTCAAAAACAAAGATTCAAGGTTTTATTTCCCAAGGATCCACAGCAACTGAAATGGTATCAAACAGCAAGTAAACCATTGTGCACTAGTCCCCTCACCACCAGCATTGTACCCCCCTCAAAGATATCGTACAACCCTGAAGGACCCTGTACATTGGAAGAAATAAAATAGCAATGACAAAATAGCATGCTTCTACGAGTGTACATTAATTTCTGGTGTGAAATGCCTTTGTTCATCATCAGATATTTTCTCAAAAGTGCAGTTGTTTTGCAGCTGAATTGCACTTCATTCATTCCTTTCAATAGCAACCTCTCCGATGGGTTTTGCACACAAAATCTGCATATGATGTTGTGGCTTTCTATTGGAACATAAAGCAAGGTCCTACAAAATGTAGCTGACCATGGACTTTCCTACAAATTGTTTTCTAGCCCCTTATATGCCAGCCCTCCCCTCCAAGACACACTTTGTGCAAGCAAGTCCCACCACGTTTCCCTATCACTGCATAGTAGTAGGCGCAAACATGTTGCAATAGAGTTAATATACACACTAAAAACAACGAAAAATGCCTACTTCATAAGATATTAAGAATAATAACCAACACAAACCTTTTTTTGGCGCTTTCTTTGCTGAACCTAACTGCCCAGTAACATCCTGCAATCTCTTCTCCAATTCTTGTTTCTTTTCCGCCATCTGCTCATCTTTTGATTTACCAGACAGTTTCTTGTCTGCAATCCCATAGGCCATTGTCATGGACATAGCAAGAAAAGATTCAGAAAGGAAGAAAAATTACACTTAACAATGCATTGAAACTCATAGAAATTAATTCATTATCATCAATTCTATTCCATCACGCTAAATTTTCAGAAGGGAGTACTGCAGATAAGTCATCCTCAATATGATGTCATTCATGTCAAAATATCACGTTACACAAGGGACTACCATGCTTTCCTACTTCCAACATAGAATCTTGACAACCAATCCATGAAACATCCAAATAATCTGCAAGTCAGTTATTAATGAATGACTTCATATTGAATTTTACTTGATTTACAGCCTAACAAAAAATATAATATAAAAATACAGGAATCATACATGTAAATAAAAATTCACATGCAAATAAAAATATGAAAATCAAGAATGAAAAGGGTAAAATGTGAAAATAGTATGAGTGCGGAAAATTGAATACATTTTGAGTAAGAAAAAATGGCTGTTGTGCTACATTAGCTTGGTTAGTCATTGAAGAAGACGACACACATGTAGTTCATTTACACTGTCAAGGATAGGTAGGTAGGATGGTAAGGAAAGGGATTACTTAGGAGATGAAGAAGAGGAGAGAAATCTAACATATGCAACAGCCTATTCTTAAGCAAAGGCACCGCGGGGTACACAGCAGTACTATGTCGTACAAGTACTGCACTTCCAATTCTCTCCACATTGTGCCTTTGATGGATCAGGATTTCTTTCACTGATAAATCTTTGCCACTGCCAGGATTTGAACATGGATCATAGGGGTGGGAAGCCAGATGCTTTAACCACCGCGCAGGCCCAAACCCAGGCTGCATTGGTACACAAAGAATTTATAAAGAGAAATAAAAAATCCCAGTAAATACAACCATTCAATATTAGTGGTGACAATTTTTTGTCATTTTTCTATTGGAATAATGCTTGAAATGTTTTCAAAGAGCCTTCATTCTTTTTTGAATGTATATTTTGTGAGGTTATTTTCTCTCAAAGAGCGTTTGGTGCTTTAAAATAAAAAGGAGAGTCCATGTGACTGTTATATTACAAGTGAGTGCATTATGATGGACACAGAAAGAAGTAGAATTGAAAAACAAAATCTAAGGAAAATCATGAATCTTTGATATAATAATTTCCACCAACCAAAATATTTGGACAAATTTTATGGGCCTAGAATTAACACGTTCACGCCGGCGTGACCCAACGGTGGGTCACATTAGTTTTGGCCACCGGGCGGCGTGACCCACCGGTGGGTCACACTCTCCATAGATCTGTAGAAAATATTTCAGCGCAGGCTTTGTCTTATAGCATTAGCATTGTCTTATAACCTGAATTGTCCCCCGCCAGGTAGATCCTTAAAAGTTTCGTTTACATTTCCTAGTTTATGAATTTTCGCATTTTTATTTCGCAATTTTCGAATTTTCGCATTACATGATTTTCGCTCGATATTATGAATCGAAAAATTTAATTTCGCTCAGAATTGATGTATTTACGCGATATTTTGGGTAAGTAATAAAAAAGAGGAAAATTACATAAATTACATTTTATTTATGTTCCATTTTTAACAGAATAAGAACACTAATTATGCATTTTCTTAAAACATTCAAAGCACAATGCTGGTTGATTCTTACAATCTGGGCAATAAGTTACAACCTTTTTGGTTTTTTTCATCGCCGCTTCTCTTCCATCTTTTTTGCTAATCGTGTTATAGCACTCTTTACATCTTTTTCGCATTACTCTGGTCACACCTTCGTACTTCTTCAGATAATGTTCCCTTTTTTTAGACGACGGTGGTGTTGCAGCAATCGTTGGTTGAGAAAGTAATGCGGAAATAATGTTTTCACGAAATTGTAAAATGCTCAGCTTTTTCTAGCTACCTAACTTCTTGTGAATGCACCATGCATTTACCAACATGGTGCCACAAATAAGCTCAATTATTACCTTTTTATACCACTTTATCGTCTTCCTCAAAGATGTATAGTATGAAGACATTTGGTCAGATAAATCGACACCTTTCTTTGCAGCATTGTAACTAATGACGGTATCTGGTTTTCTAAGAGACGCGCTGATGTCGACTTAAGTACATTTATGAGTTTTACAGGTTGTCAACATGAGTACAGGCCTTTTGTCTGTCCACTTAACAAATTTGATTCCATCTGAATTTTGTAGACCTAATATCTCACCCTTTTTTTGTTTGAGTTTTGCGGCCTTGGGTAAGTGTTTTCTATTGGAGCGTATTGTACCACACAGGTATGTATTTTTCTCTAATAGCTCTTTAGCTAGAGGAACACTCGTGTAGAAATTGTCCGTGTATAATATGCGACCTTCATGCAGGAGTCCATTCATAAGCTTCATAACAATGTCGTGTGCATGTCCCTTTTCAGATGAATATCCTCTTTTACCAGAGTATACAATCACATTATAAGTGTAGCCTTCGGGAAGGCAAAGCTTATAAAGTTTGATTCCGTATTTATGTCGTTTACCCGGTATATATTGGCGAAATATCAGACGCCCACGCCAGGGAACCATGCTTTCATCAATCACTACTTCTTTTCCAGGTTTCACATTTTTTTGGAAATTCTCATTTATTTTATAAAGAATTGAGCTAATCTTATGTAAGCGATCTTCACATCGCGCTTGATTATTATCGCAAAAGTGCCAATACCTTAGAATGGCTAGGAAGCGATCCCTAGGCATAATAATTTTTATTAGTGTGTTCATGTACATAGGATCATTCGACCAATAATGATGAATTTCTGGAATATGAACAACACCCATGATTAGTAAAATACCTATGAATTTATTCATTTCTCCGAGGGTAACCGGTACCCAAATTTGCTGATGTTTTCGGTAAGTGCCTACTTCATTTTTAGTATGTAAGTTTGTAAATTCTTCAGCATATTTGTTAGTTTCTCTTACGATATACTCCAGCATATCATCTGTAAGAAACAACTTAATACAGATCAAATACAGATCAAAAGGACTTCCGTAGTTATTTTCCGACAATGGCAGCTCTAGATCTTGGCAGTATAATTCTAGTGCGGACGTACGCGTAGTTACTGGACCCCACTCAGTGTTAGGCACTTCTTGAGTTTCATCGCTAGATGAATCTGATGTCTCTGAACTGAAATTACTCGATTCTGATTCAGATGAATAGAGCCACCCGAACATTCAGATGAATAGAGCCTTTTACGAACCACCTGCCTACGCGAACAACTTGGTTGATTCAGATCGTCTTCTGAGTCGTCATCAATAAGCTTACTAATGCAAGTCAGATCCAACCCCCTCTTCATATTCACAGTCAGAAGTGAAACAAAAGACTTAGACAATTTAGACTAAAAATTATAATCTCCATCAGGTCCTTCCCTCTTCATGTGTTATTATTACGGTGTATCTCAGTAATCCTCATAAACCTGTTCAATATAAAATAATGGTGGTATATTTCCGTAAACTCAAAATTTTCATCTCACTCAGTTACACAATGTCGTGAATTCCAATACATGTACTATCTTACCTTTTGGGTTGAATTATCTTACAACTGAGTTGTCCTTCCAGTCAGTCCAGTCAGTTCTTGTCAGGTCCTACATTCTTCTTGCGTTCTTATAACTGAATATCTTAGTAATCCTGACAAACCTATTCAGTATAAAATAATATTGGTATATTTCGGTAAACTAATATTTCAGTTCAGTTATACAATGCCGTGAATTCCATTACAAGTACTATCTTACCTTTTGGGTCGAATTATCCTATAAGTAAGATGAGTTATAACCTGATGCTGATACAATCTGCAAAACGACTCCCTGTAAGGAATATGTTGACTGATCTAATGCAAAGAGAACCAGCGGAGAGGACTGAACAGATCGTAAAATAAATGATACTGGACTTTGAAACATTGTAGTTACTTAGTTATCGGAATGCAATAAAAGTCTCAGAGCAGTGATTCGCAGTTTTATCTTCACGTCAATGTAACAGTACCTCAGGACGAACAATTTGTATTCCTTCCGATTTGAGGGATGGACTGAAATAGCATTGGACGATGTAATCTTGTGGATACATAATTGATACTGGACTTTGAAACATTGTAGTTACTTAGTTATCGGAATGCAATAAAAGTCTCAGAGCAGTGATTCACAGTTTTATCTTCACGTCAATGTAACAGTACCTCAGGACGAACAATTTGTATTCCTTCCGATTTGAGGGATGGACTAAAATAGCATTGGACAATGTAATCTTGAGGATACATAGTATTCATCTGAAAGCTAAGAAGCATAAAAATTATCATTGTTAGACATTCTCAGCAGGGATTTGAGTTTTAGAACCACTTGATCCCTCTAAATACTACTGACTGAGAAAAAATGACAATTCTTGCCGTGCCCACGGGTGGGTCACGCCGCCTGACACTGAAATTTCGATAAAAGGGTTTTGTGTCTTCACAGTGGATACGTGATAAATAACGTTTAAAACTGTATGTAAACAGTGAATTAGAAAATAGTACATTAAAAAAAAAAAAATATTGAAAATTTATTGAAAAATATAAAACTTTTCCTTATAAACCTGCCGCCCGTTACGCTCTATTACTGGTTGCAGCGCCGCCTCCAGGGCCAGCATAGAAAATCGTACGCCGGGTTGAACGTGTTAAAATGCAGAGCAGAAATAAAGTAAAGTAAAAATAGTTACCTAGCACTTATGTATTCCAACATATAACTAGTTATCACACATTCTTTTTTAAAGATAAAAATTATGACTAGTGATGTGGTCAGGATTCGATTTAACCCATGGATACGAGATTCCATCGAACCCAGATTGTGTGGGTGGCATATGTGCTCTATTATGGTAAACTCGTGGTAAAATCTCACCTCAGAATTGTAGCATCTCGATGTCGTATTACTAATAAAGCATTGGTAATTTGTGTGAAAATTTATTTTCATAAATATGCACATGGGCGGAGATATTATGGTGATAAATCACGGTAAGTTTCATTTAAACTTCAGTGCACACCGCCCTCATAACCTCCCAATATGTCACTTTCAAAGCCAACATGTCCACTGCAGACCTGTTTTTGTTGTTCTGTCGTACTGTGGTTTTGCATTGCAAATATAAGGCCATGCATTTTCAGCACAGTCCTGCATCATGATTGTTCACTAAAATTAAGCCTGGTTCTTCTAAGTATTAATAAAGGAGTTTTTTGGTTCTAAAAATGGATTAAATTTTTAAAAGATGGGCAAAGTTAATCTGTGCAAAGAGATGGAAATATATGTTGATGTGACCTACTTGTCCAAGAAAGATGAGGTTGCTGTCTCTTAATTATGCCAGTAAATTCTAAATCTAGCCGTTAAATTGACATTTATTAGAGTCACAGTGTGGAACAGCATAGTGCCATTTTGCACTGAATTCAGATATGTATTCAAATCACCCTATCATTTACATTTTTTAATATTAGGAGATAATATTTCCTTCTTTGTGCCAAAAATCATGAAGATCGAAACCAGTTGGGCCAAGAGTACTTGTGTAAGGCCATTTGCATGGAGATGCCCACTAGTGACATTAGGTATTACTTTATACAGAAAAATAATGCTGATTAAAACACGATTTACGTCTCTTGCAGCAATATTATATGTCCTGCAGTGGAAGAACGGAAATGTTTAAAATGCCTTTTACGTTAACCCCTTTGGACTGCATTTTTTAAGTCTTCAGTAATCCTGGCACTTTGGTTATTGATAAAAGTAATATTAGATCCTGACAGACGAAGAATATTTAATTTCAATAACAAAAATTAAAAATTTACTTGTGTTCACTTACCTTTTTTAATTTATGAATTAATACATGCCATTGTGAAAAAAATTACTGCTATATTTCATTGTAATTTGATTATGTAAGAACAATTTTCTTCTAAACGCAAAATAATACATATGTTATTATACTTGTTGCTAAAAATATTAAGGTGCCATGCCATGCCAAAGATTTGAAAAAACAATTTAAATATAATTGTTGACAATTTTATTCTCCTTTAAAACTAAATTATTAGATTTGTGTATGAGGGAAAACCTTGAGCTACACATGGGCTCATAAATTTACAAGAAAATTAATAATAGATTAGGATGTTTTACACACATATGTATTGGGTATGAAAAGGATCATTCATAATTTGGTGAAAGCAGGAATCGGATTTGAGATTCAATAAGAAAAGAGGCTGAGATTTGGGATTAAGATTTGATAAATTATGGATTACAGCCATCACTTATTATGACTAGAGATCTGCAAAAGGTGGTGTTATTTTATATCAATCAAGTGTGTCGATAAAATCTGGTGCTTTTCACATGTTCAATTATATGTGGCATGCTAACCAGTGGGACAGCTGAAAAATTTGTTTTTGCAGAGGGCAGTAGGACCAAAAATATTGTATATCCCAAAGCACTTGAATAAATTATTTCAAGTTGAATTTAAGACACAAAAAATCATTGTCTTTCATTTATTTAGTACATGTTGTCTGCTTTGTATATGTGTGCCTACTTAGAAAGAAAAATAGGCATTACAATGCATGCCGGGCAGTTACTTTTAAATAAAAAACTATGCAAAGAAGGACAATATCTAATTCAACGATAACAATTAGATTTTAAGCTAAGCAGCATCAATGGTCAATGATAAAAATAATACCCACGTTTAAAATAGTAGCTACATCACACTATAAAGATAATATAGGGAATCCTACAAAGCACTAATGCAACTACTAAGCAAATTTATAGACACCTGGAGACTTACAGTAGGGCTTACGTGGCTTTTTCCGAAGACAGGAGGCCACATAGGACTCCAGTTCCCTAAGGGTGGAAGGCTTGAGCGTCTCAAAATCGATTTCAATCTCATCTGGATTAGAGTCCCTTAAAGAAGGCTCCCGTGACTGGATGATGTGAACAACTCTACCCAGCTTATCACCTAGGGATTAAAACATAAGAAATCTTAACGCTCTACCTTCCAATTACACAAATAATACACTGAAATACATTACTGTCAGTATAACATTAAATATTAGTTTTACTGAATGATATTACCAATTTGAAAATATCCATTTGAAGTCAAAGGACTTAGACAAAATTATTTACTTTCAACTGATGGAAAATTATTAAATACATCGAGACATGCAGTAGAATTGTACGCCTTGTAAATAAGAAAACTATGCTTGTTAGTTGCTAGAGCAAACGTATCTATGTAAATTGACTTCTCATCTCTGGGCATAAAGCCGCTGTCTTAATGTTTAAAATTAACTAAACCATGGCATTTCTTGAGCATGTATCGTGGGTTTACATCATAAAATAAATGCAGGTATTGCTTGACAATAGTTGCATCCCATAGATTACTCCAGGAATGTTTACTGAGTTCAGTGAGTAAAACTGTTGAATATATTTTTCATAGGTACATATGCCAAATGTCAAAACATATTTCATAAGAAAAGCCATTAAAATGTTAAGTCTAAATGAACACCTAACTGCCAGAAACACAAGCAATCACCCGGAATCTCAGGTATTATAATACTTGGAGAATCATCACCATCTATTGACATTTAAAACACATCGAGAATAAATAATGGCAGGCATGGAGTCCTCAAAATATATCATGATAACTCAAAAGTTAATTTAAAAATGTTACCTGGTAATTTATTAATATCCAGGCTTAACTGCCGCTTTTCATCATATGACATAGGCTTTGCACTATCTTCATCCTCAGAATCGAAGCCACCAACAGCCACTGCCAATGTCCCTGCAGCAGCCGCTGCTGCACTTCCAGCACCAACACCACTGGCATTGCCCACCCCTCCTGCAACTCCACTTGCAGCCGCTGCAGCTGCAGCATTTGCAGCTCCACCAGCCTTTCGCCTCCCACCAGCAGATGACCGAGAATTAACCTTGGCTCTCTTGGCAGGGGCCGCAGCATTTCCAGCACTATTCGATCTCGTTGCTTTCCCACCTTTACTCCTCCCACCGGCCCCTTTCCCCGTTCCTGCTGCGCCACCTTCAAGTCAAACAAGGCAAAATAGAAGCTCATATTTCCAATAAACTTTGCACTGAAATATTTTAGATGAGCAAAATGTAAGGATTTCAGCGATAGGGTGTAAATTCAAGCAATCATAATTCAAATTTAACATAAGCTAGTACTGGTTTCTCTTAATAAATCATTTTTTTTATTGTCTTAGATCCCATCCTCATATCCCTGTCTCTTAGGGTTTTCTACCCCTTCATCAGGTGTTTGCCTCAATGATGGTTAACTATGCAAAATACGAAAGGTGATTGCAGCAAGGGGAAAATCCCATTTAGATTAACAGTGCTTTGGGAAGATCACTGGGGAAATTGCTTACACCATTTCCTATTAAAGTAAACTCCCTATTATCTGGCATGCATGGGTCATGGGGGTTGCCAGTTAGATGAATAGATAGATAGATATATTTATTAGACATTAAACAAAGGCACAATGTAATAGTCTACGCCAGGTATGCACATACAAAAGCATATTAAAATTTAATATCTGGATTTTTAATCCAAAAATTCATTTGTTGAATAAAATGCTTTGGTCAAAAGCCATGTGTGGTGAGCATGTAACCAAGCCATGTGGTGAGCATAACCTCGGTAAGGTAACATTTCTAGCCTCATAGGGTAAATTGTTGAAAAGAAGTTGTTTTATAAAATCAAAAGATTTGCTTGTTTTAGTAAATCTACAGTGGGGCAAATATATAAGGCAAATAAAATACTTTCTTCTATTTAACCCTTTTTAGGCAAATGAATAAAACAATGAAAATCAAGTAAAATAACTACACCACAAATATAAGACTGTAAAACATAATTCTTCCAACCAGATTATTTCACTTCTTGTAAATCGATCCATTTATTGTATGAGGCCAAAATTTTTGCCTGAATCCACGGAGAGTCACTTTTCAGATGGTTGAACAAAAATGAATTCTTGCATGAGAACACTCGATTCTCATAGTCTTTTGTAAATTTAAATTTTTACTTTATAAGTTAAAAAGACATGTTTCTGCTTTTGTCCTTGACAGTCGATCTTAGCCAACAGCTTCACTTACAAGGGGAATACACATGCCGGTCGGGTGGCCAATTGAGCTCAAATTTTCTGATGCGGTAGTTTATGGTTATTAATTCAACATGCCGAAGCAAGACGACGCACCTCCAGTAAATTTTTGAGAAAAAGCAATTAAAAATCGTAAAAAATCATGTCGCGGTATATAAGCTCTGTTGAATGCCACTCCCAACATGGCGGCATTAGCCCAGTGGTTCAGGCGGTCGCTGGCCAATGCTAAGGTGTTGTGTTTGATCCCAACTGTTAGAATATTTTTTTACTTTATTTTTCAAGGTTTTTCTTGATTAAATTTTTAAAGACTTTTCTTATCATCATTACCTCAATGAAAAATATTTTTAATGCAAATGTTTTAAATATTAATAAGTGCTTATCAGGGTAGGGAATGGAGCAAGGGCTAAAGGTCAACATTACTCTGTAGTGGTCGAAAAGCAGTAGAGAGAGTAGGAGGAGCTAATAGTGATCAAACAATAGTTATTTCAACAACAGTTCAGCAAGACAAACCAAACAAACTAAATAACATTCAATCGGAAAATACTAGGGCCTACTCTTTATACTAGCAATTTCTAAATTTTAACAGTATCTTACCAGCAGAAACAGCAGCGGCAACAAGTGGCTTTGAATCCACAAGACCCAGAGGTGGTTTCACATCCATCGCTGCAGCTGCATTTGCTCCAGTCACCATCCCATGAACCATTCCCATTACCCCCATGCCATCTGAAAGACCAACCATACCAACCCCACTTTTGCCAGGATCCTTATCCTTATCACCCTTCTTCTTCTTGTCTTTCTTCTTCTTTTTCTTCTTAGTTTCATCAACCAATTTCTTCATCTCTTCTTGCATTGCTTTCAGCTTGAAGGAGATAAAAACAGTACTTCAGTACATAGTCAAGTTGTATCTCAATTAAAATTATACAGCAAGCTTAATTTTAGCATTGGAATTGAATAATTAACAGCCTAAGAATAAACATCTTTAAGTACTGATATTGTAATACAATACTTCAATCAAATCGCCATTTCCTTAGATACTCCCAAAGAAATTTTAATATTTTCCCAAACTTATTGCTATCTGTACATAAAAAGCAAATTAAATGCTTTACTATAACCTGGATTTTCAGATATTAAGTGACGAATTCAAACTTCACTCTTAGAACTCCACCAATAATGAATAGCTATATCCATTAGTTGAAATAAAGAAAAATTATAAATGATATCATCAAAACAGACAAACAACCAGTCTTTTGCATCATAATACCTACGTGATTGTCCAAGTTTTGACTTTAACAAAGTGAAGCGCAGATGTTTCATGTTTAATAAGCAATTTCTTCAATTCACAGTGGTGGATCCAGAGGGAAGAGGGGGGCAATCACCCCCAAGATAAAAAAACACACAAAGTTCTTGCCAGAAAGCGTACGCCGAGCCTAATGCCCCCTTCACACAACAAACGTAACGTCCATCATCCTTAACACTGAAGGCACTAAATGATGTGTGAGTGCACATTGGTTAGCGACCGACACATAGTTCCAAACGCTACCACTAAACAATGGTCAGTGCTCGTGTCGCTGGCGGAAATCGGAATAGATGAAGTGCAATTAACATTTAAGGCAATCAAAATGGAGAAATATTATTTTGATAAACAAAGATGAGTGTAATTTGATTTAAAATCCATATAAAGAGTTTCCAAACGTCGTCACTGGGATGTGGAAATCCTTATTTTGTTCCCTTGCTTTTCACCTGAGTTCATTGAGTTTCTGGGAGAGGGGAGCAGAGAGTATGGAATGTGTCAAGTGAATGGACATAGGGTTGTTATGTTGGTATATACATTAGTTGTCTGTACAGGGTAATATGTGATTGGCAAGACAATATTTGCTGTTTCAAGTCCGTTTACTGACATACTGAGTGAGACTAGATAAACCATCTGAGTTGGTTCCCCACTCTGCCGCTGTATCGCAATCTGGTTCGTCTTCGACAACGGCACCTTCGCAGTTTTGGACATTCTAAAACGGATTCATGAAGGTAAATATTGGTCAATATTATTCGAAGAAAAAACAAGATTTTATTACATTCGTAAATGCATACATGCCTGCAGCAGATATGAATGATGTGGGATTGACAGAAAAGATGGAAACAACACTTAATGGGAGGACTCTTGGTAAAATAGTTTTAGAAAATATTAAAAAACTGGGTTTAGATTTGAGTCTCTGTGTAGGAATTGGTACCGATGGAGTATCTATTATGACTACGGTAGAAGTCGGTAGTATCACAGAGATCCAAAGAGGCGGTCAATGCAAAACCACTACCATGCTACAGCCATGCCTTGAATAATTCTCTTTCGGAGTCAACCAAAATCCAAATCATCATATATGCTGTTGGGATAATAAAAGAAGTTATTTATTTATTCAAAGTCATCCAAAAGAAATGCCATTATTAATTCATACTCAGGAGGTCAGCTTGTTAGTCTTTGTGAGAGTCGCTGGGTGGAAAGGCACGTTGCTGTAATTTTATTTTACTTTGCCTTACAGGAAATAGTAGATGTCTTCACAGAAATAAGTTAATGGAGTCTGAATTGGCCAAATGGCTGTAATGTTCATCAACTCAGTAACTAACAGTTTATTTTTTCATGTGCTAATTTTATTGAAATTTTGAAAATAACGCTTCCTCTCAGCAAGTAACTGCAAATTCCAGAGCTGTAGACTTAAACAAGATACTATTTGACATCTTTGAAGTAGAAAAGTTTGAAAGTAGAAAAAACTGCGATGAGTCCTTTACAGAGATATATTTTGAGGCCAAAACCAATGCTGAAAAGCTGGGTGTGCAGCTAGTAATGCTAAGAATTGTAAAGAAGCAACGTCACAGAGAAAGCCATGAGGCTGACACGATTGTAGACTACTACAGAAGATATATGTACAATCAACTTTTATACAATGTTATTGTTGATCTTTAGACTTGGTTTTCCCAAGATGCCTTAATGTGTTTTGATCTAAATATACTGTTGCCTGTATGTATTTTGAACAACAACACAACACCACCACTGCTGCTACCAATGAAAAATTAAATGCCAAAAAGAGGCTAAAGAAAGATGTTAGGAATTTCAAACATCTTCTACCAGTTTAATCTTAAGCTGCTATCAATGGAGAAATAAATATTTGGAAAACAAAGCGGTTGAAAGAGGAAGGAAAGAAAATTCCAGTTACTGTAATTAATGCGTTGAAAATATATTTCCCTCTGTAAGAAATTTATTGCTAATTCTCATCACACTACCAACCAGTGTTGCAAGTTCTGAAAGGTCATTCAGCAGCCTTTTTCTTGTTAACACATGGCTACAAAGCTGAATGATTGAGGAAATAACAAATAGCTTCTTTTATTTATCCACAGAGACGAGGTAAATGTTGACAAGGTACTTGAAAGTTATGCTAAAGGAGGAAAAAGATTACAGTTACAAGTAATTATTTAGAGTCTACATATATAGTTTGTACTACAAGTTGTAATTAAATTTCTGAATGCGAAGTATTTTGTGTTTTAACTTTCCTATTCTTTCATGTGTTTGGCTATTATTATAAATATTATAAATTATCGTTATGGGGTAGTTTATTTCTTGAGCCAGAACTTTAGTCTCAAGCTTTTATTAACTACATAGTACTATCATAATCTTGTTAATTTGTGTTTTAATTAGTATTACAAAGCATTAAGCTCAACTTTCCAATATTCAAATTAATCTATTCTCAATGAAAGACAACACCTTTATTAAGTAGTCCAGAAAAGCGTAAAACATTGTAGTTTTGTCATATAAAATACATGTGGGAGTAAGATCTTCAGGAAATAAATCGAAATGGCTCAGAAGCTACACCAAAGTTTTTAGCTGCCTAAGCCACAAGGCAATAGTCAAATAAAATAAGAATTTATGCCCCCCCCCCCCTCCCACAATACAAAAAATATGGTTCGTTTCTTGCAGAATGACATTGCTTGCATTGAATTATTTTGTCATCTTCAAAAATAAACAATTGATAAGATTTTCTATAAAATAATATTTTCATTAAAAAAACTCATCACAAACCATTACCATTATTCCCTTACTGGGTAGGCTAAGTCTAAGACCTTAGTTTTTGCTGTTAGGCCTAGAAAACTAGCTCTTTTTCAATAATTTCCTCCATAATGCCCCACCCTTGCATATCTTTGCTTCCCATGCATTCATTGCTTCAGATACGACAGCTTCACATTTACCCATGACTTTTGCAGTGTACCTCTTCCTCTCACTCTACAATTCTACATCCGTTTTGTTATTGGTATTTTTTTTTAACTCATGCTTCTTTATTGAAAACTCTACCAAAACATTTTTGGGGTGAAAAACATTTTCATGACTATTTATGAAAACTCACAACCTATATCATGATAAACTAAATGACAAAAAAATAAAAAAAATTGAGCAACATGGCCGAATGACCACATGGATTGATCCCATCAATATTCCCTGCCATAATGAAATCCCATAAGGAATTCCCAAATTCTGTCAACGTCAAGGAGCACAAGGTTTTACTGGTTTTCAAGGATGGGTAGCCACCATGTTATCCCTACAGTCTAACTCTAAACCCAGTAATATATAAAAAACCTTCATGATGATTGCTTTGTTGTTCCTCTTTGAAAACCATTGCCAAAACATTCCTCACATATTCAAGGCATATCTGAATCCCCAATGTAATTTCATTTCCAGAATATGACTAACTCAGACACAGTAAATTAGAATGTTGAATGAAAACGAATGCCACATTGGAAATTGAGTTACATTCCTTTCTTTAGCATAGCAACCTACACCCTAGTGGAAGAGACTTAAGCAAAAATACTTAAAACCGGAAGGCTTTTTCCAACACTGACGAGGCCAATATTCAAGTTAATCCATCAGATGCACTGCTCAAGTCATTATGCTCACAAAATTAAAACAATTTTGCAAGACTATCAGATGACGCGCATGTGCCCTTAGGATCATCACATAGAAAAACTTTAAATATGCCTCAATTGGGAAATACGGCAATGAAATGCGACAAACATTTGTTATCATCGGATTATTTAAAAAATATATATCTTTCAGGGTGATTTAAACTTACAAGCAAACACAATATCACTTTTAGCATTTAATATTATTTTTAATTATTAAAAAAAATTGCAATGGTCGTTTCTACCAAAACACACTTTTCTGAAAAATATAACTTGAAAATTACATACACGACGCTAAAAATACTAAAAGAGATTTGACAAAAAAATAGGAAACATGGTTCACCTGCTCTTGGAGAAAAATAAGTTTTCGTTCTCGTTCTTCTTCAGAATCCTCAGACTCTGACGAAGAACTTGAGCTTGAACCAGACTCCGAGTCACTAGATGAAGTTTTGGTGGTACCCTCGACCAACGCTCCTGCACTGGCCCCGGCTGCACCAACGATGGCCCCATCACCAACCATGGGAAGGGGCTCATCAGGAATTTTAGCATACCTTATGAAGACAAATGAGCAATTTTAAGACCACTACAAAATGTAACATCAACACCATATTCCATGGTAAACACAAAAACCAATCCTACAACAAGGGATAAGGATTGGGAGCAGAGAATTTTCAAATGCACAAGATAAAATTAACAGCATAATTAAGAAGAGAATTAAGATTTTCTTAAAAGTTATTGTTGACTGGCAATGAGCAATCAACCGTAAAACAGTAAAATAAAAATGGTCTTAAACTTATCAGTTCATATGATATTACTAAATTATTGCAGATAATAGGCTTCATTATTCATCTGTTTATATAAAAGGAATTTGGGAGAGTTGCGCCTCCTCTAAGTGCAGTGCAATTATAACGCAAAAATATTTTGGAAGCGAATGCCTACAAGAACCTACATTTCGATAGAAGAGAAGTCCATTCCTGGATTTAAGATGGCCAAAGATCGCATGACGCTGTTATTGGGGGGCAATGCATTGGATGATTTAAAACTCAAACCAATGTTAGTGTACCATTCTGACTGGTAGATCCAGGAGCAGATATTTACGTGAAAAAAATACCTGAAAATCCCTTGCCGCCATAAAATAGAATTGGTGGTAGAAAAAGACGATTCACTGACTGTTGTTTGAGGTATATGGAAAATGTGTTTTTTTTTATGGTGATTGAAAACATTCGCGCACATGCTCTCGCATTGAAGGGCAAAAATGTCTATTTATTCGGAGGGAAACCGGTGCTAACAGCACTAAATATCGGAAATATAGGAGGGAAACCCAGCACTTGTTTTAAAAATGCCTTTTTAGTTTATTTCATCTACCTTTAAGATATACTTAACTAAAATTAACGCGTAACTAAAATTGTCGTAAATCGGCGGAGGATGGCATGAAGTAGTGCCATCCTCCGCCGAAAAACACATCAATTTTTTAGGAAATGGGCCATTTTTGAGCATTATTCCATTGATAACGCCTTTCAACCAGGTTCCCTGCATTTTTAAATAACTTTTGTGAGTGAAAATATCAAAGATTCGCCATTAAAATGTTTTAGAAATTTAGTTTGAACGTTTCATTCAATAATGCCTTCCAATGCCAATATATCCAGCCTTTTATCGCTGTGCTGTGCAGAAATTGCAATTGTGCTGAAACGAAGAATTGGTAAGTTTGGAACCAATTTTAATTTTTTACATTGTTTCTTATGGGAAATATTGCATCGTTTAACGTTGTTTCGCTCAACGTAAAGTTTTCAGGAACATGTTAACAAAATTAAATGAGGACACACTGTACAGTAGGGTGGGCCGAAAAACAAGAAAGTGTCCGAATCGAATCGTAATAGAGCGGAAAAGTTGTTACTCGTCACCCTGATCACAAAGAAAGAAATATTTACGAAATCGGACCATGTCTTCCGGTCTCACATCTTGTTCGAAGTTTTGAAAAATCGTAAAAAATATGACTTTTTTCGGGATTTTTTAACATGAGTTACAGTGATTGGATTACGTTCAAAATCGGTATGTGGCCTCTTCTAAAGAACCTCTGTATTAAAAAAATATGTAACACCCCTTAACTCCTTCTTTTAGGGGGAGGGGGAGTCGCTCATCGCGTTCAAATTATCGAAAAATCGTAAAAAACATGATTTTTTTTCGGAATTTTCTCTTTATGAGTTACAGTGATCGGATTGCGTTCAAAATCAGTATGTGGCCTCTTGTAAACGTCCTTTGTCTTTTAAGAAAGATATAATTCCCGTTCCCGCCTTCTTTTATGGGGGAGGGGAGGGGCATGTATCGTAAAAATGAGTGATCTTACGGTAGGCCTACGCTTATTTTTGAAAATTGGTTTTTCATTTGAATTCGTCCCTTCAAAATAGTTGTTTTGGTGAGAAAACAAATACATTTCAGGCTGGTTGATGTGCGACTACCTATAGCCGTGCCTAAGGGGTCAAAGTGCAGGTGCTCTAAAATAAGCGGATTTCGATGCCAGACACACGTCTTTACAGTAATTCGCTGACTGTAGAGCTCCGCAGGGGTGAAAATTTTAACCATTTTTCCGTATCTTGAAGTAATATTACTCCGCACCGGCCTAGCTGCCGCGACGTACGGGTGCTTGGCTGACGGTCGCCGCTACGCTGGCATCCGTGCCCAGCTCTGAGCACTCCCCCCTCTATCCCTACCCCTTCTTTCTCTTTGTACTTCCTCGTGCACTTCTGAGGGTAAATAAATGGTCAAGATTATCTGATTACCTGGATGTGTTTAATTAACATATTTGAAGATACAATGAGTAAGTACACAACTCAGTTCCGGTCTCTTGATGTAGATGGTGTGTCATACTTATGAATTAATGTTGACTTTTTGATGTCAGGTAGGGACTTCCGGTAGGAATCTACGGATATGAGCAATTCTTGAAAGGCGTCCTCTGTTTGTGTTATTGTTCTGTTGAAATCGGACATAAGTTTTACGCCTCGCTCCGCATGATCATTAACCACTCTAAAGTAAGTAGCAATTTGCTTTCCCATTTTGTAATCCTCTTTTTCAGCCCATTTAGTCACAGGGTACTCTAAAAACGCTTGACTAATTCCTAGTATTTGGAAAAATCTGACGGAGCTTGTTGTGGCTAAGTCACCAAGTGTCATATTGGGAACATCCCGTAACTGCACCAGTCTCTTCTTCAGCGGCTCCTCTGAACCTTCATTATTGAGAAGACCGGTGGCAACCGGTCTTCTTCAGTGAGTTTCTCATCAACCATTCCTCACTGCCCTCCTCTGATCATCCTTCTTCATCTTTAAATCTACACCCCCGATAACTCCTAACCTCGGTCCGCGTTGATCACACAAGAAAAGTATTTCTTCCTTCCAAGCCTTTTTTCTGCTTCTTTAGTTACATCATTTGCCTTTTTTTCCAGCTGTTCCATTGCATCATTTTTGCTCAATTCAAACATAGAGTCTAGCTTACTCTGAAACATTTCTTTCTTAGCCATCGCCGCTGCACTTGGTGATTTATTAGTGGAGGTATTCTTATGGAGATTCCTCCATTCCTGATAAAGCGACTCAAATTTTTCAATAACCCGAATCTCTTGGACACGGGGAATTTCAGTTTTGTTCCACAGATCAACAACTTCGTTCATTGCAATCCAAGCTGCGTCCCGTACATCATAATAATTTTTTTCTCATGTAATAAAAGAACACACACCGTACCTCACGTATTGTTGGAAGCTTTGATAATACTTAAAGCTCCACAGATTCTTTTCCAACAAGGTCAATTACAGCTCCACTCCGCATCCACGCCATTGTGTAAACAAACTGTTTCACTTGAAATAGATTTCTACGGAACCACAAGCTTGCAAGGGAAACACCTCACTGAACTTCTTTGGCCAAAAGAGAAGAGACTGCGATTCTCTTATTCTATGTATTCACTATGTCAAGGCAGAGAAACATAGAGGACTGCTGATAATTTAACCCCATCCCACAGGGCTCAAATGATTAGCTTGGAAGGATAACAGGAGATACCAAAATGATTACAAAGCAATGCTTTAATATGCATCGTATCACTATAGACTAAGCAGTTTTGTAACAAACCACTTCACCAAAACACATTCATAAGATAGCAGAACTATCAGGTTATTAGCTTTTCGGTGTCTGTTCAGTATGAAAAGAACACTCAGCGAACGAAAACAAGCGTACGATTCGGCTGAATTGGCGATAAAAAATATCAAATATCGTCGGGCGCGACCGTCGCCCGTACGGCGGATTGGCCGGTGTGGAGTAATATTACTTCAAGATACGGAAAAATGGTTAAAATTTTCGCCCCTGCGGAGCTCTACAGTCAGCGAATTACTGTAAAGACGTGTGTCTGGCATCGAAATCCGCTTATTTTAGAGCACCTGCACTTTGACCCCTTAGGCACGGCTATAGGTAGTCGCACATCAACCAGCCTGAAATGTATTTGTTTTCTCACCAAAACAACTATTTTGAAGGGACGAATTCAAATGAAAAACCAATTTTCAAAAATAAGCGTAGGCCTACCGTAAGATCACTCATTTTTACGATACATGCCCCTCCCCTCCCCCATAAAAGAAGGCGGGAACGGGAATTATATCTTTCTTAAAAGACAAAGGACGTTTACAAGAGGCCACATACTGATTTTGAACGCAATCCGATCACTGTAACTCATAAAGAGAAAATTCCGAAAAAAAATCATGTTTTTTACGATTTTTCGATAATTTGAACGCGATGAGCGACTCCCCCTCCCCCTAAAAGAAGGAGTTAAGGGGTGTTACATATTTTTTTAATACAGAGGTTCTTTAGAAGAGGCCACATACCGATTTTGAACGTAATCCAATCACTGTAACTCATGTTAAAAAATCCCAAAAAAAGTCATATTTTTTACGATTTTTCAAAACTTCGAACGAGATGTGAGACCGGAAGACATGGTCCGATTTCGAAAATATTTCTTTCTTTGTGATCAGGGTGACGAGTAACAACTTTTCCGCTCTATTACGATTCGATTCGGACACTTTCGTGTTTTTCGGCCCACCCTACTGTACAGGCAATTTTACTTAGTCAAATAAATCTACCCAATATGCAAGTAACTTTAACACTGACTGACTGTGATCCTTGGACCTTTTCATTTATTTCAATCAATGGGTCAATGGTTTTATCAAATATATTACACTAAGTTTTCTTAACATTGATATTACAATTTTACACTTATCTTCCATTATTGTCCCTGATAAGAAAATATAAATCTACACACTAGCATGCATACAACTTGAAACAAGCATATCAATCCATGTTATTAATTTTTTTGGCATTGGGAAAAAAATTCAAGGAAAACAAAGTGCATTCCTTCCTCATTGAAAGTTCAACATGCCAAATAAATTTTCAAACATGAATTAGGTAAACGAGGACTTTATCCTAGTAACCACTTCCTTTATTAGCATGCCCACTCTAATTACTTGACATATGGTCTCTTGGATGACCTTTTTACAACAGGAAGAGTTAGCTTTCTGTTGTAAGAAAGCCATAGTAGATTAATGCCTACCATGCATACGATTCTGTACAAACTAGTGTCACTCAGAAATTCCCCACCATAAGATATGGAGTGTGCTTATTATTTGTAAAAGTAACATCTTAACTACTAGTGATCATTACTATTACATTACACCGCCACCAGATTAATCAAGCATCACAACAACATCACTACTGGATTAAGAGTTATTATAGTTAGGTGGATGATCAGCCTTCAACTCCAAGAAAAAAATTGAAATATAATCATCAAATTATGAATCGTAGGAAGAAAAACACAAGTAACTAAAGAGAAGTAATGAAACAGTTTTTCCTCACCATGTCACCCACCTCATCTCAAACACATCTTGCAATTTTCTTGCCATAGCCACCACGTCATGGTCTGGAGGGTTGTACTTGTAGCAATTAGTAAAAATGAGTCTCACATCAGCAGCAAATTCAGAACCCGTCCTGTATTCCCGGTTGTCCATTTTTTGCTATAAAACAAATATATAAATGCATTGCAGCAAATATTGAGTAACAACACAAAAAATATACATAACACAAAGTCAAAGACACAACTTCAACTTACCTTTACAGTTCCCAAGTCCATGGGCTTTTTGATTATGTCATGGTAGTCATGCAGACCCAGGAGTTCTGCATCAACTGGTTTATAGAACGGCCATGCATAACCCTATGGATGAAAAAATTTCCAGCGACATGATTAAATACTGTGTGCACAGCCATTTTGTGTAACTGCTAATCACAATTGAGCTCGTTATATTATCAAAGGAGCCAAAATATATTAAATTGAAGAATAGACAATAATAATATAAAAACACCTCATAACATCATTTAAAATTAGGTATAGTAGGCTCCATGGCTTGAGACAAGAAGAATAATATAAAACCAACAAATGGTTTGATGGCAGAAAATTATTGAAATCATTAGTAGAAAAGATAAGTAAATAACACTTATGTGCATAACCATATCGATAAAATTCAACTTCCTTCCTTGAAATAAATACACTACAACAGTAGATTGGCACTTGGTAATATCAAATTTCGTATGAACAAGTATCTTTCAAAAACATCGCGATGAAGCTCTTTTTTTGTTTCCTTAAATTAAAATGTACTATCGCGACGTACATGTATGATTTACGAAGTTATAATTCCTGAAAGTATATTTACATGTGTATTCATGCCCACAGGGTGCACACATATTTCCGGGATTTCCACCTCGTCGTTCCAGCTTTTTGCAGTGGAAATCCCGAAAATCAGAAGAATCAACCTCCATCCAAGCCCCGTGGAAATTTACATCACGAAAACTAACTTGTCTTTCTTTTTTCCAATGAAACATCTTTCAACGATTTTCGTGCAGTTTGGACCTAGCCTATGAAGCTTCTTAGCAGATTTTTTTATATCATTTCCGATCTGGAGAACTCATAACTTTAGCGTGAGCGATGTATAATCATCAATTACATTGATTTATGCATACATTAAGGAAGTGAGCGGCTTGCGCGATCATTTGCACCGAATACTGAAGACAGTGAAAATAATATTCTCTCGCGGATGCTATGTGATGGATGCATGTTATGTATTTTGTAAAGATACTGATATGCCCGTTAATCTCACGAAATAACAATCGTTATTCTCCCTTGGATTCATTTTATTTGTGTGTGGTGATTTCCGATACGATGGAGCCTATAGAAGAGTCCAGCTAAATAGGTACCTCCTTTCAAAATTAGACTGTACATACAAGCCAAGCACTTCAACGGTGAAGGCGATATAACTCCTTTTACATTTCATCGGCTACTAACGATGCTATCACTGCAAATCAATAATTTTTTTCCACTCCATATGAGAAAGCTTCATTTGTGGCTGTCTTCAGATTAAGTTGCATACTCTTCATTCATTACATCTCAGGATTCATTTAAAGATTTGATATTAAACTAAAATTTTGGATATTTTTAGTTATTGTCTTCCCTCTGCTTTTGATCAAGCAAGGAGGTTTTCGTCCGAGCGTTGCAGCTCCATGTCAGACCACGCACCAAGCCGGAATAAGCTGTCCATTCCTCCTTTCCCTGTCATAGCGGAGGTTACTCGCATTCATCCTCTCACAAAAAACAACTACGCGACCCATGGTCTCGGAGTATCGTGCGTCACTTGTTAGGTTGATCTACCTGGCAGCCAAGGCCAAGGGATGCGCACGAGGAATAAACATCGAATGAATCATCGGTTTATGCCGAATAGTCACATATTATCTTCCTCCTTCCTTACCTCAACAGGCGGCGTCAGCGGAGAGGGAGGACATGGCTTTGGAGAGTGGGGGGCTTTTACTTAAAGGGTCCGAGAGTTAGCATGGGGGGCCGGCAGAGTCAGCGTGGGACATAGCATCCTGACAGTGTTGATGGGGTGGGACGGAGGGGGCACTCAAAGGGGCCTCCTGGAGGGCCAGAACCGGGGCTTCAGTGTGATGGTTATGGCTCGTGCCCACCCATTAGAGCGGGAAGGGGGGACACCGAGGGTCACTTTGACGGGGTAATAAGACCAGTATGGGAGAGAAGGGAAGCGTTTGATAGGTTCGTCTGAATTGAGAAAGAATAATGGAGGAGAAAAGTAAGCAGAGGTTTTGGAACAACGGAGATGAAAAGCTGGGTTAATTTTCCTGGTGGGGATTCCTGGGTGGGGGGAAAATAATATGGGAATGTGCCGGCATTTCCATTTTGAATTTTCTAAATTTCCGAAACCATTAGGGCAGATTCTTTATCAATCTGCAGGAACTAGGAAAATCTAGGTCTCTTTTAGGATAATTTTTCAATCACTGGGTTGCAGCAATTGGGAAGAAAGGTACACCATTTTCCCATACAATTACATATACAGTCAACTCTCGATTATCCGGCTTCCGATTTTCCGGTTTGCGGATTATCCGTGCTATTTTCTCATCCCTACACCTCAAAGTTTGAAAAATATTCCAATGGTAAAATTAAGTAAATTCCTTGAAAGTTCGATGTATCTAAATAGAATTGCAAGTTTGTAAATGTCTCTTATTAGTTTAACTTTTTTATTTAACCACAATATTATGGAAATTGTTTGCTTCGTTTAAGAATGATGAAAACTCAGCCGCATCTGCTTCTGAAATTATTTTATCCGTTCTTTCCCATTACCCTTTGCCACTGAATATTCTATCTTCCTAAAACGAAAATAATAGTAAATATACAATGGAAATAATTTTAAATCAACTACCTATAAATAAACTAACTTAAATTATACTTAAAAACAACTACTTATTCTTCCATATGTTCTTACTTATCGGCCTGAATTAATAAATACGAAACAGTATCAGTGCTCCCTGGTCATTATTCGCCGTTGAACAGTCATTTGTTTTTACACAGATACAATTGTGCCAGCTCATTCGTGTGGAAATCTCAATAACTTCAAAGTTGCATTCATTACTATGGTGTCGCAACATAGCTGATGCAAAAACGGAAGAAAATTGTCCTTTTCATCGCGAAAAACTAGAATTGATTACAAGAAATGTAGAAGGAGAGACTCCGCTTAAACTGGCTAAAGAATATGATGTGTAGTTACAAACAATTTGCGGTATAATTAAGAATAAAAGTAAGCTGATGAAGTTCGCTGCAACCTCGGACAGTGGTTTGGGACCCTCAAAACGTAAGACTATGAAACGATCAACCTTTAAAGATTTAGACTTCGCCATGCTTCTTTGGTTCAATCAAAAACGGTCAATTCATGGTATGCCCATCTCAGGCCCCATGTGCGCACAGCAGGCGAAACTTTTTCACGAGTCTCTAGGGATAGAAGGAGATTTTAAAGCTTCTTCTGGGTGGTTGACGAGATTCAAGCCGCGACATAAAATTTGTGTAATTGCTATTCAGGGAGAGCGATTGAGTGGCAATGTTTGAGCCGCTGATGCTTTTTGCTTGGAGTTCACAAAATACGTAAAGGAAGAAGAGCTGGCACCCGCACAGAAGCTCTGGTGAGTGTTGAAACTTAGCTGGATTACATGTGACAATTTGATTTCGATTATTGCGATGTAAAAAAAGAACTGCGTTAAAAGAAAACATGAAGAAATCAAGTAAACAGCAAAAAATAACTTGTTATTTCCGAGATTCACAATAAAAGAATGTGCTCTATTCCGATATTCACTTCGATAATGATTTTTACATTGACTTCAAATATGCAAGACATGCTATTGTTTTTATCATAGATATGGTCAAGTTAAGCGCCCATTATCTTTTATTTCAAACATTAGAAACTATTTATTAGATTAGAAAATATTAATGGATGAACAATGAAGATTTCATGATATTCGAAATAAAAAAAACTGGAAAATTAACATTTCGTTATTCACTTGTTTTCTTGGCATAACACCTGCTGTAGATTGTAATCCTACTAATGCCGAATCTATATATTAAATCACGATATATCAGAGGCTCACAATTATAACAATGATTTGTATTATATAATCACTTCGATGTCATACATTTACTAAAAAAATAAGCAAAATGTCAGCTTTTATTATCTACGTGGTCAAGCTAAGTAAGTACACATTATGTTGTGTTTCAAGCATTAGAAGCTATAAATTTATAAATGTTTACGATATTATTTTATTTCGAAATAATAAAAATACTTAGTATTTCATTAGTTGTCTTGCTGTAACCAATGCAGTCTGTTATGTGAAATAATTTCTATCCTACGAAGTGAAATGTCAATATCACGAACACATTTTCCATTTTTTTGGGTTATCCGTGTTTTTCGATTATCCGTGCCTCGTCGTGCATCCATTAGCACGGATAATCGAGAGTTGACTGTAGGTGCTTAAGTATTTTTTTGCTTTGATTATGCATGCACCCAGCGCTACTCATACTTTAGAATTAATGTGCGTCAAAGCAATTGGTCGTATGAATCAAGCAAGCTCGTATTTTCTCTAGTTTTCTTAGCTGTTAGCGACGGAAGAAGGGAAGGGCAATACTTTGCTCCAGTCTACATCAAAACGCTCAATTACGGCAGAAAATTAAACCTGATTCTTTCGATGATAGCTATTGCCAGCCGGAATAATTATGCCGAGGAGCAAGGTTAAGTGTAATCAGCCTGAAATACTGAGAAAAAAAGCTTCTTTAAGTTATATTCACGACTGAATCTATCGCTTGAACAACCTAGCACCATCTCCGATACATGTCAATGTTTGAGCACACACACTCAGCAAACTATTTCTGTACCAGGAATACTCATCATGGGTTTATGCTTGGGAAAACCGGTAGCAAAAAATGACGAGGATCATGAGAGGAAAATGCTGATTGTAGCAATTATTCTCTCGCAGGCGAGTGCATCCATACACAACTAAATTAAGTTTTTTACTCGTTAGCAACTCTGTGGACTCAAGGTAACAAAGCCGAATGCATTTTTTGTCCAATTGGCTTAATATTTTATGTGCTACAATGCCTACAGTTCAAAGTCGTCCAAGGTCTGGTTTCCCTGGGGCATCCAGCGGTCACGTCCAACCACCGCGTCTGGACGTCGCGGCTGGGTGGTTTCATTCAGGCATCTACGTCCCGATTCCACAGCTGAGTGATGTGGGAGACTGTGTATTTAGTTTAATTACGAATTTATTATTGGTTTGTGTTCCCTGAGAGCAAGTTGACGTTGAGCTGAAATGGATGGTGATGATTTAGTTTTGTTGCTTTTATTGGAAGACGAAGAAGAGGATGACTCAATGTTGCAAGTCGTTTTACAGAAAGAGCTGGAAAGGACACTTTGCATAAAACAAGGAGAGAGGAGAGCAGAAAAATCACAAAAAAATTGGGACTGCACGACTAGGCGTCCGCGTCTTGACTGCTCTCGAAGCAGTCAAGATGCAGACATTGGGCGTCAGCAGTCAAACGCGACGGCCGAAACGTCTCAGCGAAATCGAGCCCATTGGATATATATTGGATGAGTATGGAAGTGACTTCCGACTGCTGGACGTGTGGTGTCCGCGGGACACCCCAGTGAAAACACACCTTTACTATTGTAGCTTTGAAAAATGAGTTGTGGTTCAGGTAATTCACATTCAGAGAATGATGTGTTCGGTGACGATGATTAATTAAATGTTTAACTCTGACAAGGAGCACCTCAAAATGTTGCTGTGATCAGTCACTATTCGTATAAATGAGTAACTTCTTCACGTCGGGACCAAGACCAGAGGTTCATAATTTCAAAACTTTAATTCGTAAATTCGCGTTCTGTTAAATACACTAAGATACCCTTTTGGTCGGGACTAAAGATTTTGCTTAGCAAAATCAAAATTTCATAATTTCAAGTTTCTACTGTATTCAATACTTTGAATACAACAGGACCACCAACCAATTATGAGGATACCAGGACTAGCTGTGGTAGTTACCTTTATGGAGTCACCCGCAAGTTCACTTAAGTGCGATATTCCAAGGAGGAAAAATCATTCACCAAGTAAAAATACCGGTCAAGGCAAATAATATTTCCTCCGTGGAATATCGCACATACAACCACAAAAATTGGCAGTCAGTAATATCAAATGTAGAATGAATGAGTACTCTCTTTAAAATAGTAAAAAATGTATGTATTTTGGTTTCTTTAGATTCTGCATGCTCTGACTTGCCATTAACAGGATTTTCATTGTAATATTTGGCGAAAGCATCTTTAAACATGCCTTGATGCCAACATGGATCATAAAATGTAAACAAATGATGATTCCTCCCGCCAATAAATGAGAAAAAAAAGCCTTATTATGTCTTTCAGTCCTCTTTGTAGTTTCCAGAATGTCCTATGAAGCTAAACTAACACATTTTACAATTCACTGTTAATAGAAGAGCTCTTCGCCTGGGCATCAGCAAAACATAATCATTAGTAGAGTTGATTAGTAAAAAAGTGCTAAAGGAATGAGGACCTAAGATGTATATTTGTGTAGTTTCCAAACTTCAAATCAACCTCTTGTCTATTGCAACACAAACCAAATCCTTCCAACAGAAGACTCATTGCTGGTTACTCATTAAAGAGGCTTCCCTTTGCCAACTTAGAATAGAATGAAATTGTCTTTGGCCCTAAAGGTTTGTTCTGCTACCCTAGCAGGAATAGGGTTCAGCAGCTTTATCACAATGATGTTACCTCAGGATTTGAAAGTGTCTGTTAAGATTACCTTGAACAGGTCTGGTAATGATTTCAGGGTAAATAGCATCCCTTTTACAGGTTGTGGAGTTTTTCAGAAGTGGACAAGCCAATTTTAGGCATATTCCACAGTACCCATATTTTAAAAATAGGCCCTAAGAACAAAACTAATTTTAAACATAACTGAACATCCTAGTAATAGGCTCAAAAACACTGAGAACATACAAGCATCTAAAAAATTAAAACACAACTTTGTAATTACAGTAAAACCCCGCTTTTACGTCCCCGGAATTTACGTTTTCCCGTGATTTACAACATTTTCTCCCGGTCCCAAAAATGTTTGCATCATTATAATGTATTTTCATCCCGCTATTTACACTTTCAAAACCCGCCATTTACGACATTTGAAGGCAAGAAAGATGGCGGCTGGCGTACTTCAACTGGCGACCCTTCGAGCGTGATTAATGTTAAATATGGATAAAATACATGCTTAAACATGTTGTATGAATGCTAATTTATTTGGTTTCCTTTAAAAACACTATTATTCGTTTGATGGTTGCACATTACATCGATAGCATTGCTGAAAAGTATATATGCCGGATATTGTAATGCTTGCGATCGGGATTCTCGAATTGGTACTTAAGGAGCCATACCAGGGAATAGAATTCTCTTCCCTGGCCGTACTAGCTGTTTAAACAGTAAATTTAAATTGTAGCGGATGTCATAAATATATTTAATTAGATATTATTTGGCCAACTATCGCCGTCATTGTGGCGAAAAGTTAAAACGTATGTTAACTCTCGTTCTCATACTTCGCAGCGACCTTTTTCTTATATCTAGTAACTCCCGCACTAATGCCATTCATCTTGTGTTTTTAGGTTTTTAGTAACTTCACCTTTAGTTTTATTTAATGTGCAATTACTTACGGCAATCGTGAGGAAACGTATTTTAAAATGGGAAACAAGCGTGCGAGATTATCGTTATAATTGGAAGAAAAAAAATCAACATTTTGCAAAGAGTATTGACTCTAATACGGGCACTTGCGTGTCCCTGACCGAAGAACTTCATATACCAGGTTCAACATGGAACAAAACTGTAAAAACCCGTAAATGTATAGAGAAAAGTGCTAAGGACTACGGCCGTATTGGTAAAAGGCGTAATTACATTAAATGCTCCAAGTACGATGAACTTGAAGAAATATTGAAGACATTGTTTCAATCTTCCCCCAAAATAAGGCCGCATAACCGCTGCGTGAGGCGCTTGGCGCATTTATGTCTTCAAAGAATCAAATGGATGTTTACACAGTTTCAAAAGTTGATATAAATATTGTCTATACAATCATTTTTGGTGAATCTAAAAGTGTACACTACGTTGATCCTTAAACAGTTTCTCACTGGAAGTGCACAACTTTGCATAATTATGTTGATGGCTGTGCCTATGCGCTTTAAGACATTTTTTATGTGGATGAGACAGGTCTTTTTTTTTTTTAATAATGCCACACAAGACCCTATAGACTTCAAAGGGGACCCTTGACATGGGGCCAAGCTCAGCAAAGGCCACCTTACTGTTTTATTAGGAGCTAATCCAGATGGCAGTGTGAGACTGAAGCCCTTTGTTTTTGAAAAGTCCAAAAATCCATGTAGCTTGAAAAATATTAAGAAAGACCTTGGCTACAACCTATGCATCCAACACAAAGGCATGGATGACATAGACTATTGTTGAAGAAAAAATGTATGCCCTTGATGCAAAGAGAAATATATGTAGGTAGACACCACCTCAAATCAAGTTAAGCTAAAATATGAGAATACGTTTATTTTTTGTTAACTTTTGTTTATTTATTTATTTATGTCTATTTGGTAACCCATCACATTATTAAACATCACCTGTTAATTTAAATAAAATTATTTAACATTAGGCTATGATTTTGCTTCTATTTCCTACAAATTACGATTTCCCTCGATTTACATTTTCCCGCGATTTACACTTTTTTCCTTCATCCCCGTCAAAAGTGTAAAAGAGAGGTTTTACTGTACCATAATTCTCGTCAAAGATAGAATTTTGATTCATTTCACCATGATATGAAATAATTAAGTGAAAGAAAAGGAAAGTTCAAGAAGGAATATTCCAATGTAGGATGCAGCAGCAGTATTGGCAGAGGAGTAAGGAAAGGAAGAACTATAACTCAATAACTAAATCATCTTAAGGAGGTTTCACCATGACTCTGCGAGCCAAAACAAATATTAAATTCAAACTTTTTATTTAATTGGTTTAAAAAATTTTACTTTCACTGAGGACGTATGCATTTTCTATTGAAAACAAAAATTAAGGCACAAAATATGCAGATTATTCCACGAATATATTTTTAATGAATATTAATTTATAAAAAAATATATATTGAATTATTAAGAGAGGTCATTAAGAAGAATCATCTAAATATTATTTCATAGCCATTGATGATGACTGCAGCACCATTTCTATGGAATTACCACATTTTGACATCAATTATTGCAGAAATTAGCTAATAACTCAAAAAATATGGTGGTAAGATGCATCAATTTTATTTTTTGCAAATTTCCCAGAAGTTTTCCATGAAAATGGCATTTACATTAGAAAGAAAAATACTCCTTTTTTCCCAGTGTTTTTCACCAATTCCCCATTAAACGCCATGTAATATTAAATTCAATTTGCAAGAAAAATAGCTTGGCTAGGTAACATTTTGTTGTTCACATCAGATAGAGGGCATGTTTTTTCTAAAATTACCCAGAATATGAATAAAATGACATTTATGTCCTTTTATGAATGGAACCACCCAAGTATCAACCATCTAATATAAGTAAATATAACTGTTTCAGGCTGGACCTGGTGGAAGTTGTCGATATTCACAATGAATAAAAATGCTTATTAATCTACCACAGATTTATTCCTATGGCACCACTCTTTTGGTTTCACCACTGTGTGCTGACACACAAGCTTGTTGCACATGATTATGCAACAGAGTGGTGAAACCATAAGAGTGGTGCCAGAGAAATAAATATGTGGTAGATTAATGGTGTTTTTATTCATTATGAATATCTAATGTAAGTCTTAAGACACCCCAAAGTAAACTAGTCATGCCTACAACAATTAATTAGCATCCTCTTCCTTACACCAGAAATTATTATAAAAAACCTGCATATCTTATGATTTTAATTAATTGTGAGATGAGGAAACAAGTGTGACATATCAAATACAACTTGAACTTAGCTTTTCAACACCTAACATGTGGGAGATATTGAAGCATGAGATGAGATGACATATTTATTATGAAAAAGTTGGAATTATTATGCTTGTAACAAAAGTATGTTGACTCCCCTATCTATTAACTTACCGAATGCTTTTTAGAGAAGAGTTCCTTGAGAATTTCATTACAGGCTTTCAATGATTCTGAGAGCTTTTCTTTGGGCTTGCCACTGTGCTGAGGCTAAAAAAGGACAAAAAAGTAAAAAAAAAAAATCATTTCATAATTTCATACTTTTAATTCCATTGAAAAATGTCTGGACAGATCAACTTTTACCAAAATTTACATAATCATCCAAAAGTTTCGCAACAGTGCTTCAATTAAGAAAATTTTTGCAACTTATAAGATTTAATGAAATTCGACATACCTGAGATGCCATTCCACCAGCAATGAGAGGAAGTTGTGCTTGGCCAAAAGCATGGTGACCATCTTCTGGTATACGCTGCAACTGGAAGGAAGTGGGTGTAGGTTACACCCAGAAAACCTCCTGAAATCACTCTCCAACAGCAAACTTATACAAATAAATAATCAAGGTAGTTGCTAATTCAGAAAATTTCAACTCCAGGGTGTCCACCAGTGTCATAGGTAACTGAACTAAAAATAAATATCAATAACAATTGCTAAGTGCATTAACATGAGTTCATTTCGCCAGAATCTTTATGACTTTCTGGTTAAGCAACATAAAATTGAACGGATAAAATATGAATTAAAATAAACCCATCTTTAGAAACAGAAATTTACCTGCGAGTCGGGGAGATCCTTAACAACCTTTTTTATTTGCCGCCCCGACTCCCTCCTAGTCGAGATCTTGGCAACCTTTGTAGATGGGGCTCCACCACTAGGGTCTTGAGATAACAGAGGTGAGGGGGCAGCCGTATGGTATCCTCCTGGGACTGAACCTGATGATGACGAGGGGTGGTGAGGTTGATGGTGGTGGTGGTGGTGAGGGGGTGGCAGAGGCGGAGGAGGGGGGTCAAATGCAGTCGCAGTAGGGGTTGTAGTATCAGCCTTTCTTTTGACTCCTTTTTTAACCTACAAAAGAAAATAAAATTAAGAAAATGGCCAAACAGTAATACAACCATTAATACATAATGCCAGTTGAAATTAAAATGATGTTTTGGATAGCTATGGAACATAGTTATCTTATAAATAAAAAGAAACACTTCAGTATTTCACAGGATGCTTGTGTAGCAGAGAGAGAACTTCCATACTCCAGTATCCAATGCTCAGATTTAACAAAGAAGGTTGCTCACCATTTGAGTGATTAAAAAAAAAACAAATTGAACATCTATTATTTTAATGCTATTACTAAAAGCAGTTCCAGAAGGATTGTCCCTCAACAAGAATATAACAGTAGAACCTCGATCTATCGTTCTCACATTGATCGTTTTCCCACTTCTATTGTTCGCCATCTTAGGTCCCGAATGTAGTTCCATGCAGATAACGTTATTAATTCCCGCATCCATCGTTCCCCGAAGTATTATTTTCCTGCTTCGATCATTTCTAAATCACGGTCCCCACATCGTATTTCCCGCATTCATTGTTTGAAAAAGATGAAACCAAAATTTACACCGAAGTAAGAACGGACAAACTTCATATTATACTTGTTCTGTAGATTTTTGCCTATTAAAAACTTAAGCAAAATTAACTGACGTTCCACTAATGCACCCCTCAGTGGGTGGGGGCCTTTCCGCGGAAAGGGTCAGGAGGGACTAAGGTCTTCTACCTGCCCTGACCCTCCCGCCGAAAAACAGGGTCTGGCCTCCTTCCCGCGCGCAGTGGAAGACTTACGATCTAGAAGCCGCAGCTGAGGGGTGAATAAAGCATTTACATTGTATTATTTGCTTTCTCGTTTAGACTAACACACAACCTGTCATGCGTCGCACTTGGCAGTCTGCTCCACACCTACGATGTGTCGTTTCAAAACCTCACTGTGTTTCTAGTGCTTCTGCACTTTTCATGTGAGACATTTGCATATATTTACTGCTGAAAGTTTTAATTTTTTATCAGTGTTATTTCACATTAATTGTTCTTCGGACTATGGCCCATACGAATAAGCAAGTGAGAACTTCACAAGATTGCTTGAAAATAATAGAAGAAATAGAGAAGAATCCAAGGCAGAAACCTGTGGACATAGCGAAACGCCTGGGGATATCCGCAAGTATGTTGAATTCAATTTTTGCCAAGAATGAGACCGCCCTATTCTTCAACGTGCTTCCCGACAAAACCTTGGCGTATAAAGGTGAACACTGCCATGGGGGTAAACATTCCTAAGACCGACTGACTGCGTAACTTTGTGTAAATAGTGATGGATGTGACAAGTACCGATTGTGATTGGGAAATCACCTAAACCAAGGTGCTTCAAAAATGTAAAAAAATTGCCCACAAAATATCCCGTGAACGCTAAAGCTTGCGTGACAACGGATAATTTTTGTTCGTTTCTACATGCCTTAGATGCCCAAATGGGCAGCCAACACAGACAAATTATCCTCTTTGTTGATAACTATTCGGCGCACCCCTAAGACACATCCTTTTTGAGGAATGTTAAAGTGATGAGATTTCCAGTGAACGCTACAAGTGTGCTCCAACCACTTGACCTCCTCGGAGTAATTCACAGTTTACAAGTGCATTATAGATGATGCCTTGTGCAGACATCCATCTGTGTCATGGAGTCCGGGAACCGGACGTAGAAAAAAATTAATTTACTTGAAACGCTACAAACACAATGGCAGCGTGGCAACAAGTGAGTCCACAAACCATTCAAAACTGCTTCAGTAAAGCTGGATACAGACAACAGACAGATTTGTTTGGACTTCAATAAACTCCAAAAATTTAGCAAATGATAAATGCTTGGATCAATGTAGGTATTTCACAGTATTACCAAAGACAAGGGGTTAAGTTTTTATTGATTAAAAAAAAAGGGAATCAGAATGAAATGAGATTCACTAAATGAAAAATGAGTCTTAAAACAAGGTAATGTAAACCTTTGTGGAGCTGGTTTATTAAGGTCTTTCAGATTACAATTTGCACACACTAAGCATGACTGGACTGACATATCCAATGGTTATAGAATAAATGCATCCATAACTTTTAAATAAATAATAGAACTAAGGATGTTTAGTCACGAAAAAGGTGCTTTTAAAGATCATCAATTAGTTAAATGATTATGAATTTAAGACATTTTTACCTTGGCAGGTTGTGCAGGAGGCATGACTGGGGGTGGGGTTTGCTGGAGGCTTTGACCAAGCAATCCTGCAGAAGGTGGGAGGCCACCAGGTGGCTGGGCTTGGGGAAGAGATGAAGCTGGATGGCCTGGTGGCTGAGAAACTCCTTGAGGACCTATCCCAGGGGCTCCAAGGGCTGAAGAGGCTGTAGTCGAGGCCGCTGGATGACCATCCAGACCGGCACCCAACGCAGGTTGAGCATGGTAGCCACCACTAGAAGGAGGAACCACCTGGAGAAAGAAAATAAAACAAGGTGATCCACGATTCATTATCAATTGTCAAATTACTAAGAAGAAAGTTATAAGGGAACCACAGTACCATGTGCAGACACTCATTATCAAGTTAATGTAAAAAATTCAGCAGAAGCTCATCATTATAGAAGACTTTAAAGATAAAGATTGCTTTTCCAAGCAAATAAATACACAAATTACATGCAGGGTGAACGCTTTCGACCCTGATTTGCCCAACATGAAGCAAACGATATCTCATCATATTTATGACCTGAGAACTTATTAAGAATCTAAGAAAGGTAGAAGAAAAAAATTGGATTAGTACCACTGGATTTGTTGCCAATGAAGGGTATTTTTTTCGAGAATTTCATTCAATTCCAGATATATAATTTTCATTTATATGGCTTAGAGCAAATCTTTATTAGTTTCAATGACAAAGTTTCTGAATGAGGGCTGCTTATTTATGTAATTTATGTAATGTAATGTACTCATGTTTTAATGTATATTTTGAATGTATGGTTTTATATTTTTTTACTTGTATTTTTACTTTTTATATTTTTAGTACCATTTTTCTACTAATTGTACCGATTGAATATTTTCAAGAATTAATATATATCGAGCACCCCACGCTTTTTTCACAATAATATTAATATTTTTCATTCATTTTTTATTTCTATATTAAGAATTATTTTTCACTTTTTAGTTTGAGTTATCATTAAAGAGTGTTTTTTTAGTTTCGGAGTGAAATCGTTAAGAATTATTTCCGAGTTCAGTGTTAAGGAGCCGGTTACAAACGAACAGACAAGCAAATTTAGCAAATACGAAAAGCGAATACGACGATAAAAAATTCTTCTCTCGTCTAAGGTTGCTGCAATTGAAATTAAATTATAACTGGCCATTAAACGATCAAATTAAAGACAACAAAAAAACGTCCTTCATTGAGCCACGAACTCTGGCCCCCCCTCGGTGAGAGTTGACGACGCTAACCACTACACCATCCGAACAACACACTGATGGCGCTTACTCTATCCCTCTAATTCTCACGCAAAGGATCTGTTCAATTGAAGAAAATTATTAATCCTGGCGATCCTGATTAGAATATTGAGAAAATCTTATCAAATTATTGTATTGTCATCAGTCCTTGATGAGTCTGCAAAGTTTAAAGGAAATCTGTTCGTTCTAAGTGGGTCAAAATCGAGTCCAAAGGAGTCGGTTACAAACAAACAAACATACAGGTGAAGCTAATAAAAGCGTGTTAAATTTTATCATCCTGGTACAGAACTATATTAGTTCCATAAGATTAAACATTCTTGCAACATGGCATTATTGATGGTGGTAATCCCTAGGTTTAATGGCAATTCACTACACCTATTTCTCAACACCACTCAGCTTTGACCACATGACAATTGTACAGCAAGTCATTGATTCAGTGGAGAATATAGGTTATAACTTCGGGGGGGGATCGATTAACAATAATTGTCTGTTTCAAGGTTATACATAGACTTACAAGAACCTATTAGTGAAGTTTTCTTTTTACAAAAACTACTACCGATACCTGATATGTATACCAAGTGAGGAATAAATATTACACAAGCCGTTGCTTTAAACTACAGAGGTTGTAAAGATACTTGATGTTTACCATTTAATTTCTGCTATTGGTCATCCACAATTTGAAGCTCAAATTAACATGTCAACACCAGCGTTTCAAGCTATGCTCACTACGCCAAGTTTTCTGGCAGAATGAACAATCAGTACTAATTTCGTCCCCATTATTCTACACCATAGCCATAGAAATATTGAAAATCACATAACTGAATTTCTATATTGCAATTAAAAATAGATTTCTGAATTATTTTGTCAATGTCTGCTCATGTTCAACTTCATCTCATTTACCTATGGGAGAGATTTCCATCTTATGATCAAAAAACAGGAAGATTAATAAATGGGAAATTAAAAAACACTTATGGGTATGCCAATGTGTGGTATAATTCCAAAACTTGTATGCATCAAATGTTAGTTCCCAATGTCTTTATATACAATCGCATGCTATGCAACATATTTGACGCACAAACTCAATGGAATGCCTGAAGGAAGCAGGTTGTGGGGAACCTATTATTAAAAAATTTAGCTTACTACTGCATCTGTGGCTTAGTCAAAATTATTTCTACTTTATTGGCAAGTTCTACCATCAAACCCATGGTTTGGCAATGGGGTCTCCTCTCTCACCAATATTAGCCGAAGTTTTTATGGATCATCTAGAAGGTAAATTATTTAATACGAAACATCCTCTCCTTAAAAACTTAGTTTATTACTATGGTTACTTTGATTACATAATCTGTTTGTGGACGGGTAGTACTAGACAATTAAACCTGTTCTTGCCCCTCCTCAATTCACTTCACGAGTCAATTACTTTTACCATGGAATTGGGATTAAGTAAAATCAACTTTTTGGACTTAACAATTTTCCGTAATCAATCAAGCCATAATTTTTCCATCTATCAGAAAAATAATTTCACCGATATAGTAATTAGAAACGATTCAAACCATCACCACTCGCATAAAATGGCTGCTTTCCATTCTATGCTTAATCGCCTACTTGCCATACCCCTTTCTTCCGATGTTTTTTCAAAGGAGCTCTCTTTCATTAAAGGCATCGCCAGGAATAATGGCTTTAATGATGGCCCCCCCTGATTGATACACTACTAAATTGCTTACGCCGAAAACGTTCCATAATAGATTCTACTGCTCTTTCCCCGATCCCTGCATCGAATACCAAATGGGTGAAGCTACCCTTCTTCACAAAATTGTCATACAAAATCAACAAATCCATCCCCAATAATAAGTTTAAAGTGTGTTTTTATAACCCCATGACTCTTGATAAATTGTTGTTTAACTCTAAAGACAGATATTCTAATTGTGACAAAAGTGGAGTGTATATGTTAAATTGTGATACCCCTGGATGTAATTGTTTTTATGTTGGACAAACTGGAAGGAAAATAAGCATACGTAAATCTGAACATTTTAAATTGTAATAACAAATCTATGTTTGCTACTCATCTAATTGAAAATGACCACAACTCTGATTTTATACCTAAACTTTTACATGTTTGTGACAAGGGGAAGAAGCTTGATTTCATAGAGAATTTTGAAACTTATTTTAATATATATAAGAATGATGTATTAAATGACCTAGTCCCTTCTAACTCCTCCCCCTTCTACTCAGTACCCGTCCCTCCACCCGCATAGTCAGATATGCTGTCATTGTACCCTCGCCACCAGTTGTTTGCCGGCCCACCTTCCAAATCAACCTACCAGTTAGACAGCAAATCAATATAATCGAGGTCCAATATTTAAATCCTTTCAATTTGATGCAAATATACTGCACATTGAGAATTTCACGTGATATCGTTGTTTTTTTCCTGAATGATCGGATTACTATTATTTGTTATAGAAATTAGTTTGATTTCAACCCTGACATAATTATTTGGCAAGTTTAGTATACTGCATGGTTTTTAATTGCATTGAAAGTATACTATCATAACTGTCAGCAGAGTTTTAGTATGTGTACATATGTTGCAGATCAAGCCTCTGATGTGAATGATGTGCCTCCATGGACATTGCTCCATGCTGTACGAGGTGTTGCCAGAGCATGTGACAGTGTCACCGCGAAAACTTTCAACTGTTGGAGATCCGCTGGTTTTGGTGACACATCAGTTCCCGGAGACAGAGGAGCTAGTGGAGGTTCCCACACTACAGGACCTCCTTAGTCAAGAAATGGTTCAACTAAAGAAATACATCTCAGATGCATCCTCATCTCATGCTGAGCCATATGTCAAGTGTGACTCTGATGTGATGACGCATAATTGCAACACATTAAGCGAAGATGAAGAACAGGAGGAAGAATTGAGCTTAGAAAGCTCTTCTGTAAGCTGTGAAGATGACCCAGAAGCACCTTCTCCCCCTAAAAGTGATGAATTAAGACATCAAAATTCTTCACAATTTTCAGCTGTATATGCTGATGGTGTACCTCATTCCTTTCAAGATCACCTTTCAGCTATTGAAAACATCACCACATCCTTCATAGACACTTCCAAAAAACAAACAAAAATTAATGATTACTTTAAAATATAAGAAGTTCAGGAGGTCAAACGCAATTTGTTTGTTTGTGTTGTTGTCGTACAGTTTAAATTCAATTTTTTAGCTTAACTCTTGCCATGATCATTAAAGAAATATGTAAACTATATTGCTCTAAATGTGCATTTTCCAAATATAGGCTATTATCCTCAATTGCAAACAGACATTATTTTCTGTTAATTTTTTTGTTAAGGAGAGAATAATAAATGTGCCACTATGTATAAAAATGCAGGTTTTTATTTTCTTTTTGTTGTATTAAACATTTAACTGGATGTGTAATTAATTTTATTGAAATATTACACCTTCCTTTTAATCCCATTTATCTTTATGCAGTGCACTACTGAAACTGGATTGGGGTTTCGATTGCTTGAAAGATAACCTCCAATTTACAAACCCTCTGATTTACAAAGCTCAAATTTTTGGGTCCCTTCAACTTCGTAAAATAGAGTTTCTACTGCATTGTAGAAAAGTAATTGCTCTACTGCTGCACCATCTGTTGACGGAAAAGAGAAACACCACTATTTTTCAAGATTGTGGTAGGAGACAAATACAATTCAGGTTTGATATGATACTGTTCTCTTAATATTAGCGTAATTGTCATAGCAAAAGGTTTGTAAGAATTCGCAGTGAGCAGAAACAGTGGACGTGATTTGGTTGAAAAAGTTTCGTTTTAAGTAGGTTCGAAAAATGTTTGAGCTGGCGGGATGAAACCACACATTTACATTTCATTTAAAGGCAGTCCTCGACTTTCGTACACAATGCGTTCCTGAAAACATGTACGAAAGTCGAATGTACGAAAGTCGGATGTACGAAAGTCGAACAATTGAGTCCCATACTAATTAGGGGTTACGTTCCCGGAGAGTAAAATATACATAGTAAAACCTCATCAATTGTAAGGAAATCTTATTTTTAATACAAAAGTTTAAAAAGACATTAATTATTATATTCAAACAATACGTAAATACTTTTAAAACTACGTAGTCTTGATAAACGGTTCTAAAAGAATACTGTTGTATACTGAATAAACATACGCATTTCTAATTTTTCCCAATCAGAAATTAACATTTCACTGATAACGTACACTATAACTATAAAGACACAAAACAAGAAGCATCACGACATTTAATTTTTGGACCAAAACTCGATGTAATTTAGTTTATTACAATTAAAGAAGCAACAATATTTCACAATTTCCTTAACCGGACAAAAGACAAACGAAAATAGAACAACGTTTCGTAGGTACAGGCCATTAAAAACTTCGTGAATTTCGCATACACTTCCCGGAATTTCGTACATGGTCTATAATTTTAACTTTCCCCAACACCATTGAACACGCAGTTGAACAGCTTTAGTTCAATGATCGTCCGATCGCAGCAAAAGATCCTCCCAGTTCAGCACGTGCAATAATTCCCAACTTTCTCTTCAGGAACATCATATTTACGTTTTCCAGTCATTCTAATCATACGATATTAATTGAATTCAGTAAATAAACAAGTTATACCTTGCTCTAAGTCAACACTGCCCACAGTCGCGTATACTAGCTATCGAGAACGCCAGATGAAACAATTGAATGCCGTGATACGCCATGCACCATCGCGGGAAATTCAAAAATTTGCGGGAAATACAAAAATACTGTTCAACAATTGTCCGAAAGTTTGAATTTAGTGTCCGAAAGTCAAATAAAAGGTATCAATTAGGAGCGTGCGAAAGTGCGAATTGTACGAAAGTCGAGGACCGCCTGTATTTATTCTTTAATGGCATATATCCAATATTTTTAAAATATTACTTAGCTCTTCTGGCCAGTAAAATTTATGGTAAAGGATTTAGCTATGGAGACACTCAGTTCAGTGCAAAAAATTCCAATATAGAGGACACTTGTTCGCTCAGTACATCTTTTTCAAAGCCAATATCGGCTCTACCAGGATGTAGTACGAGAGATCGCATAAAAAAGTAGGAGGAAACAAATGTATGTGTATTATTAGAGTGAAAAAGTTATGGTAAATTTTACACATTGTATTCCAGTTCACGAAACCTAACCCCATATTTCCCATATACGTCATGGTTTGCCAACCAAGGTTTTGACCGTGGGATCTTCCTGAAGCCTATCCCCTGCAGTAGATGAGGCATTTGCATTGCCTCAACCATGTTCTCCAACAGAAACTTCACAATTACAGATAGTAAACATTAAACACAGGCAACTTTTTGTAGTCCGTGTTGAGAGGAATTTTGAAGTAACATGTCGTGGAGGATAAACCGGACTCTGCCACTAAAGAACAAGTAACTTTTGACAATTTTTAAATCACTACAGAATATACAAACGACATGGTACCAGGTCAGGTCCTTGGATAGAAAGATACAAACCAAAGGAATGAAATTCATGTAAATGTCAAGTCAAATGATTACTTCACCTATTTGATAATCTTTACACCCATGGGTGTGACTGCGTACCATGTCATTTGTGTATGCTGCTGTGACTAGGAATGTAATGAAGTTTGATATATAATTACCATTTCATGTGCTCTCCAATTAATTATATTTAGTTTTGATAGCTGCTTGATCATCACGGTAAATAAAACACACCCCAATTACTCTAGCTTAAATGCTCTCTACATACAAAAATTTGAATAGCATAAAGACTAGTTGAAACACACCCTTTACATTTAACGAGGCAAGACTGATCATGCAACGCATGCCAATTTTTGGGCCTAAGGTTGAAGGGCCTAATTCAGGAATGACTAGGCACTGTCAAACCTCAAAAATTTCACAGCCTTGACAAATCTTAACTTTTTAAACAACTTTATTTTAAATATTCGAGGGTGTGACATCAAAATGTTCACTGTTAGTTTCAGGCTAAAAAAACTTACAATTCCTACTTTATTCCAAGGCCTTTATTCCAAGTCCATTTCTTTTTAAGCTTAAGGTTGGTCTAACTAACTGGAGTAAGTGCTATTACATAAAACCTAAAAAAGTCAAGGCATCTTATTGATTCATTTTCAATGAAGTCATTGAAAATGCTACCTCATGAGTGTAATGGCTGTTACAGCAGAAAACAGTATAAAGGATTAAGAAGGTGAAATATAGAGTGAGAGAATAAAGATTTCCTGAAAATGCTTAATAAGTAACCCCTTAATTTTACATCAATGTACAGTTGAGCACCCCTATTACGGAAATCCCTAATCCGGGAACACCCGTAATCTAGCAATATTTCAAAGGCGTAGGTACTTCGTGGAAAACAAAAACTTTTTGCTGAATCTTTGCTTTGTATTTACTGAAACTGTAATCCACTATTAACTAAAATTCTCCCATTAAAGAGCGAGTATTGGAAGATTTTTTGCATACAATGTTGTCTATATTAATTATTGAGTGCAACGAAGGTCTTCATTCAGCAAATTGAAGACATATTGTGTCATTGCCGAGAAGCAGGTGTGTGGAGTCTCGGAGAAGGACGGTACCAGCCTTACATGGCGTGCACATGTTCGCTTAATACTTAGTGGCAACTCAAAGTAATAACTATCTGTCATCTGCATAGTTTTATACGCAATTATGTCTAACGTAAGCAGTTATAGCAGCAGCAAGGGGGTGAAGCGAAAGCACAGAACATTAACTATCGCAGAAAAAGTGAAAGTGTTGAAAAACTTGTTTTCGCTACATCAGTGAAGCGCCTTTACGTGTGATATGTACTCTGTTGGATTTTTGACAATCTATAACAATAACAAGCAGAAAGAGAAGATCCTCAAATTTTTCTGTAAAAGTGACACTCACGAATGGGATGGCGATAAGAAAAATCACGAAAGAGGGAGTGCCATTTTAGATCACGTACTTATGCACTGGTTTCGACTGCATCAAAGTGAATGACTCAGTATTTCAGGCCAAATGTGAAAGGAGCAGGCTAAAATATTTTATAGAATTTCATAGATTGTAGATATGTTCAAAAAGGCAACCAAGGATGGACAAAAATCTTCCTCCAAGGCTTCCTCCTCAATCGATCCCTATGTATCGACAGATAGCAGAACAGATAAAAGCACCGGTAGCAGCAAGCGTTGATGACACGGCGTAGACAGATCATTGAATTTGTTATAATTTATCGAATTCCCCCATAAAAAACATCGCGGACCCCAGAAGTATAATTGTTACCATCAAAGCACCCGTAATCTGGCAAAATCCCTAATCTGTCATCGCTCGAGTCCCGAAGGTGCCGAATTAAGGGTGCTTAACTGTATCTAATAGAATTTTTGAATTGAGAAAGGCTAGTGACTTAGAATTTCATTTAGAATTTTAACAAATGTTTTGACTGATTAACCCAATCAGTTCAAAGTTATTTTTCAAAGAGCATATCTGCAGGTAGAATAATACTAATTCTTTAACATCCACACTTGAAAGGGTGAATGCTGACTATGCCGTAAGTCTACACTGTTATTTGGCTATTGGGTTGTATAAAACTTTTAGATAAACAAAAGAATAGGATGACACTAATTTATAAATTTTTCTGAATATGTTCTTTGTCAACAGACCAAAAGAACAATAAAGCTATGTATTATTATTACTATGCACCAAAGAGCCATGTATTCTGCAACCATAAAAAGATGTGATGACGATTCTTAAATGTTTATCAATCACATCCGACAATAGAAATCCAAGAAGAATTTTTCACAACATTTTAAAAAACGCATTCCACAAAAAGTATAGAAATATAGGGTTAGCTTGATCACAGAAGTATTAAATTCATTACTTTATGATCCCCTCTCTTAAACTTATGCAAGGATAAACTTGCGTAAAATCAAAACCTAACTGAAGCTGTATGAACCACTAACCCTTAGGTTAACTTAGGGTCAAAATAGGTTTAAACTGTAATTAAGTCATGAAATAAGAATGATTCAACAGATAAAGGTTTATGTAATTCTCTCTGAAAATAAGTACAAAGACATTAACAGAAAATGTTTCCATTAAACAAAGAAAAGAGATCAACAATAAAAGCAAACAATAAATGCAAAGTGTAACAATTCATTTTTAATTTATGACTGCGGTTTCGAAAGGAAGGAGATCGACAGTGCACAAATTTGTTTCCTCTAAGTGAATGCCTTTTTTTAAATTCACAGCCAATTCTGCAATCTCAGTTAATTCCAATGTGAAACTATTAATACTTCATTATCTATGGATCGAATCAAATTACATCAAATTAAATGTAAAGTATGAATATTTTTCACTTAATCTAAGCAAAAAAAGGACTAAATTAGAAAAAAAAAATAAAAGATGCTCCACTCTCATTAACTGCAATCCCAATTGTATACATAATCACTATTAAAATAGAAATGAAACATTTAATGCTCTTATAAGGGAATGAAATGTCGGCCTAGGATATTTTCAGTCAAAACAAAAATATTTTAATTGATTCATTATCAAGATGTGGTGAATTTTACAAAACACAAAATAGAATTCCGTAAGATAGCACCATCTGAAGTTTACAATCACAAAAGGAACTACATTTATTCTCACTTTATAATTTCCTTAATGAGCAGTCTATTCCTACTACATGAATAAATCCCGAGAAGGAAAAGACGCCAGAATTATACATGGAATGGATATGCATCCCACAGAACTTTACATAATGTTTTTGCAACTTTGAAGGAGCAGGAATGATTCAACAGACCAGGAGAAAAGAAGTAAAAGAAATTGGAATTGCACTGTAGAGAGATGATATAGGAAGAAGTGACTGTGTACAAGAATCGCTATCTATTTCGAAAGAAACAGGAATGCAATGGCAATCATATACCTATGCACTACATACCTAAAACAAGTTATTTCCAGTTTAAATTTGCATTAGCTCAGAAAAATTGAAGCAAGTTAATGAGGCATAAGAGATAGGAATAGTGTGGTACAAAGGTGAGAACTTGGTGCAAGAAAACAACATAAATTATACTGTACATCAAGACCATCAAATGTTATATTGTTTACTGGTAAAAATAGGAATAAAAGAACTATTTTAGTGTAAAAAAACACGAGTACCTACAGCAATCTGGGCTGAGGAGATAGTAAAAGCCTATGACGAGTGCTCCCCAAGAAGTGCAGGTCAAGACACAAAACTTTACTCCCAGTTAAGCAATTCAAGTTCACTCCCTGCAACTGCACAAACAAGGGCAGAGGACCATTAATTGTTATGTACTCTGAAATTAAGTCCTCGGCATTTAAATATTGTAGCCAGATGATCTCCTCAAGTTAACTGTTTAATACTGCAACCCATTATAATCTCAGTTTAGTCTGGTCACATAACTTCTTGCAGTGCCCACATGACAAAAGAAGGTGAGAAGTCCTCCAAAGATTCTTGCTCTTCACTGGATGGGAAGAATGCCGTAGATATCAACACACATGGCAAACTTTGCATGCGACAAACTCCTCGAAAGATAATCTGCATAAAAATGTCAAATAGGTAATGATTACTCATATGCAAGGAAACGACTGAAGTACCTGCGCTTGAAGATAACTAATTTTATGACACTGATCTGATGCTAGCGCATAATAACAATTGAAGCAATATTTTTCACCATAGAGATGTCAAGAGACATAGGATCGCAGCAAATGAAGATTCCAAACAACAAAATATACTCATTTATAGCCAAAATCAAGTAGCATTAAAGAGACTAGCTGAAAAATATTGAAAAGATCACTGTATTCATAACAAAGAAAAGGAATCAAGACCTTAAAGTTCTATTATAAAACCATTAAATGAGAATAATTGGGTTTGATCTTAGTATTGTAGACAGTGGAATATCTTAAAAAGAGAAACCAGTAACTAAAACTTTGGTAGCCATATCCTTATAATTATTAATTAAAACAATAAACAAAGAAGTTCGCCAGAAATTATTTCCTATATTTTTTACAAAAATTAGCAGCTTCCACGCTAATTTGCTACATAATAACTTTCAATTTCCTTATGTAATTCTTAGACTAGTAAAAGGCTATAAAATTGCTATGAAAATAATTGCCATTTTCCTCATTTTTAGGGGCCACTTGTCCAAGAAACTACTCGATAGTTTCTCTTTCTGTCACTACTAAGGAAATCAGGGCTGCCAATTTATTTATTTTAAGAACACTAACTTCTGTAGACTTGCTTCAGTTTTAAAATATTCACAATCATATAAACAGGAAGGAAGTCCTTTTCCACTATAGATAACATAGGAAGATACATGATACTCCATAAGTGGCATTGCTCTAAAGCTGTCCTTGCTCCGATGTATAATTACACAAAAAATTCTATTATTTGAACTGACTTATAGCCTGGCGGATCATCATTGGTTTCTCAGGACAGTCAATGATAAATTATCTTTCTTTCACGCATAAAAATAAGGAGATAGCTAGATAGGTCATGTATTTTTAGCCACTACTGCAGTTTTTTTTAACAGTTTTGATCTTCAACTCCGTCAGCATCATGAATTATCGCTGGAAATAGTTATTGTATATAAAAAAGCCAACAGAGAAGAAATTTTATTTTTATTTATTTATTTATTATATATTACCACCGAAAACAGCACATATTGGCCTTTACATCGGGGTATTTTAACAATCAACAATGGACAAGTACAAACAACCATGCCCTGTGAAGTGAAAAATCCTCCCCAGGCCGGATTCGAACCCACGATTTATGGGTTAGCAGGCGAGGATGTTACCCCGCCGCCACAGAGGCCGACAGAATACAATACTTACTCAACTCTAGGCAAAAATTATAGCAGGAAATAATAAATTTGCATTAAAGATTACTTCCCTTCAATTATCGAGGATTATATTTGCAATACCCGGAGTCCTGGAGATATTTTCCTAAGTTTCATTAAGTAAAAGGCTTTCATTTAAAACATCTGACATTACGAAGAAGCATAAAAAGTAATGGTAAATAAACAATATTGGATGCTCACATGAATTAACAAATAATTAAATAATTTAAGAAACGACATAAATGTTAACTAAAATTAAATCAAGTGTGCCTAAATATACACGTATCATACTTTGTCTTTAACTTGAAATCTAAAGCTAAATAAAGCATAACATATTCTATATTCCCAAAAACTTCCCTATGTGTGCATTTGAAAAATATGCCTTCTAACCTCGATTTCTTTCAATCATTTCAAGATATTTAATGTGTGTGAAAAAATGCCTAGACCAAATTCTCTTTTAACTCACTGACTTACTACATACAAGGCGGGAGAAGAATGGAAAAAAATCTTGTTTATAGATGTGCGAGACTAGATCTAGTATGTTTATAAATGGGAGAGTTGAAGCCACCAATGAATCTTTAAGCATTCACTTTGCAGGATATCCCATCAAATGTTAAAGAAATTCTGATAGAAAATGAGCAAATACCCAAGAGATGAAGAGACAATGGTTTTGGGGAAGTTAAGAGAAATGGGATGAATATGAAAAAGAATACCTTATACTAAAATCAGAATTAAAAACTGAAGTGAAGGATAGAAATGCACTAAGAAATGATAAAATCACCCTAGAGCTATCAAAGTAATAACGAGTATGGACCCTAAACAGATTATAATAACTAACCTGACATTTTGACTAGCCAACTACAGATGTATTTAATTAAAAATTATTATGCATCCCTCAACCTTTTTGCATATGCATAAAATATTCCAACCAAAATAATCTACAGTAGAATCCTGATTAAACGCTTTTCAGGGGGAACAAAATTTTGAACACCAATTGTGGACAAACACTAAATTTGGACTCAAATACATTTTCGGAATAACTGCTGAGTGGAGAAATTTTTGGCTCAAGGTTTCATTCCTCATGTTGGGAACGTCGTCAGGAGACATTCCCAGCATGAGGAATGAAACCTTGAACCAAAAATTTCTCCGCTCAGCAGTTATTCCGAAAATGTATGAGACTAGTATATCTTATCGCTGCGAAAACCTTTAAACAAAAACTAAATTAGGAACTACCATTTATTTGAGATTTTCGAGTCTGTTAAGAGCTAAGATAGTTTTCCATGAATAAAAAGGATAATTTAAAGCCACAATGTGCTCTTCTTAAAATACGCTGGGAAACTATAAACATGAAAATAAAATCAAATGTGATAAACAATTTGTGCATGATATTTTAAGAATACTATTTCATTAAATGGAGAAAGGAGATTTACAAGTTGCTATTAACAACCTGCCAGCACATCTACAAATGCATTAGATCCCAATGCAATGCATATGCCAAAAGATTCATGTCCTTTTGAAAACTGGAGTCTCTTCATACCCAAAGAACGGATTTGCCTAATTGTGGAGTACACCATTATGTATGCTACGCAAAAAAATAACCCTGCGTTTCCAATCTCTCCCGAAGAAATATATTGTTTCCTTGGAATTTTGTATGGGCTTATCTGGGTACGTTCCTTGACCGCGTAGACGTAAGTATTGAGAAAACAATGTTGACGTGCCGAATCAATTGGTGTCCAACTCCATGTGTCAAAATAGATCTGAAGAAAAAATGAAATATCTTCATGTGAGCAACTATGAAGTCCTGAAGACCATGAAAACGATGTTGACGTGCCATTTATGACATTTGAAGGCGAGAAAGATGGCGGCTGGCACACTTCAACTGGTGACCCTGATTAATGTTAAATACGGATAAAATACATGCTTAAACATAATGTATGAATGCTGGTTTATTTGGTTAACTAAAAAAACAATCATTCGCTTGATGGTAGCATATTACATAGATTGAATTCCTGAAAAGTATTTTTACCGAATACTGTTACTTGAGATCGCAATTGTTATCGAATGGAACGTGGTTATGAACTGAAAATGAAGTGGTTATAAGGAGTTGTACAAGCTTGTTAAACTGTACATTTAAAATTAGTGGATGCCATAAATATGTTTAGTTATATATTTGGCCAATTAGATGTTATTGTGGTGAAAATATTAAAATTTATGTTAACTCTTGTTCTATCTCTAACGCAGCGATCTTTTTCTGATTTCTCGTAACTCACGCACTAATGCCATTCGCCTTGTGTTTTTAGTTACTTCACCTTTAGTTTTATTTAATACGCAAGTCCTTACGGCAGTCGTGAGGAAACGTATTTTGAAATGGAAAACAAGAGTGCGAGTTAATAGTTATCATTGGAAGAAAAAAATCAACATTTTGCAAAGAGATGACTCTAATACGGGCACTCGCGTGTCCCTGGGCAAAGAACTTGGTATACCAAGTTCAACGAGGAACACAAATGTAAAAACCCGTAAAAGTATAGAGAAAAGTGCAAAGGTCTGCGGTCCTATTGGTAAAGGGGGTAAATACATTAAATACTCCAAGTATGATGACTTGAAGAAATATTGAAGGCATGGTTTCAGTCTTCCAGAGCAGTAGGTATACCGATTAGGAGAGATCCGTGAAATTCACGAGAGGCGATATAACGAAATAATGTGAAATAATGCAAAAGTGGTAAATAAAACGAAAATGCACCTTTTTTGCCAATTTTACGTGAATCAGCAAAAAAATCGCAAATGTAATGAGTCAAAATCGTTTAAAGCCTAAGCCTTCATTGTTTAACCCTGATTAAGTTCATTCACTCTACCTCATTATGATCCAAAGGCCAATAAATTGGCTTGTTTTGTCACCCGCATATCGCATTCACATAAAATTATGCATTGCAGTGATGTCTCCACCAGAATTCGCAGTTAAATTAATCACGGCCTCTCTCTTTGATTCACATTTATCAATTCTGAAATTTGAAGAAATATCAAGAACGCGATTTCTCTCCTGAAGAATTAGATATCAATCATGATATGAATCAATAATGTGCTAACAGAAATTTAACATGGCCACGGAACAGCGGAAATATAAGCTCACGTGCCCGGCACGTGTCGATGCCGAGCAGTAATTTCAGTGACTCACCGTAATGCAGTAGACAGCAAAATGGGATAACTTGTTGCAGGAAAACCTTTACTGTAAGCCTAATGTAGCAAATTTTTAGACTTAAACATGGCTGCTGGCTGGGAACGGAAGTGCTAGCAGTTGGGGGAGAGGGGGGGGAAATGGACAGGAAGGGTAGGAGGAGAGGGGGTGCTACTTATTAGCGGACAGATCGTCAGATATTCGGCACTCCACTGTGCTTAAATCAAAAAAAATTATTTCAACGCACCCCCAGTTCAAGTTTCATTATTTCCAATTGTATAGTAATGCGTGCTTATTTCACTGCCTTAATTGACCAATTGGCAACAGTGATTGGCATCAATACTAAATGATTTTGTTGCATCTACTTGCTACCTACCTTCCCTCAGCACCTAGATGAGGGGTATCATAAGAGAGCCCACAACAAGCAACACTTTGGCAAAAATGTAAGTTATACATTACTCATTGTTATACCGTAGCTGCCCAGCACTGTTTGAAAACACCGTCGTCAATAGTCCAGTTAGGTCTGTTTTCTGTTATCGCAGTTATAGCTTTTAATGTAAAACAAAGAAAAGGAATTTTAAAATGCCGAAACCTAGCACTACCATTCATACCAGGGCAAGTGAATTCAGCGCAGAAGGATTTTATGTGAACGACTGTAAGTATTACTGTACAAATTTTGCGATAGAAGACTTGAATTAGAAAGAAGTGACACGTTGTTAAAGCACATCGGTAGTGACACCCATAAATGTGAGAATCAAGGGGACTGTGCAAAATAACGACAGCCGCTATCATTTGAATAGACAGTTACTCTCATTCAAAGAGGAAAGTAAAGGAGGAGAAAGAGGAGAGCTCATTGTCACTACTACTACTCAAGCATTTTTAAATGCTGGAATTAGCGTCGAGAAATTCGATAATCCAAAAATCCAGGAATGGCTCTCGAAGTACATGAAAGGTAGCGATGATTTGCCATGTGCCGATCATATTCACCAACACTACATCCAGATTATAGGGAAAAAGAAGCAGAAAGAGCTTAAATGCTGCGTTAAGGACAAAAAGCTGTTAGTTTTTTGTGATGAAATAACAGACAAATCAGGAAATTGTGTGTTGAATGTGTTATTTCCTTCACTGGAAAATCGTTGCTACCAGAACATTTATTTAGTTGCAAATGTAGTTGTAGATAGTGCAAATGGTGCTTCCTGCTCACAAGCTATTGTAGGTATTTTTTATCGATATGAGGTCCATAAAGTACCACAATGTTGTTGGTGTTGTAACAGATTCTGCACGTTACATGAATGCATGTGTTAGTACTTTGAGGGGGCTTAATGGGGACAATCTTGCGCATGTGCAATGTTGGGCACATAAAGTTAACTTTGTGGGACAAATTTGGCAGTGCACTTTGGATGAAGTGAACTCAATAGTTGCAAAAACAAAAGCAGCACTTCTGAATGCAAGAAGACGGAAACATCTTTATTTGGAATTTTTATGTGGGAAGTATGAAGCAAGTAAAATTTTTCCCATTCCAGTGCAAACTAGATGGAATACGTGGTTTCAGGTTGTGCTTTATATTCATGAGCACCTGGATGACATAATGGAATTAATGGAAAAAAATGAAAGATGAAAATAGTGGTTCATTTCCTTAAAATCTTAAATTCAAGTGCCTTAGTTGTCATATGAACCCAAGCGCAGTTCATTGCTGACAACTGTGACTGCTTTGTCAATTTAATCACTTTCCTGGAAGGCAATAGCTACCCCACAGCTCATGTCCTGCATTCCAAACTATAGGTCCTGCAGAATATGCTGGGTCTGATCACGAAGTTTTTTCTCCAGAGCTCAATACTAAATTAAAAAAATTGACAGCCGTTAACAGAGCTGAAGTTGTAAATGCCTTGAAGATGACTGCTCAGAAGAGTCCAATGAAACTCAACTGACTCATGGCTGAAGTTCCTTCAAAGTTGATTTTTGAAGCACTTTGTAATTTGTTTGATCCTAGAAGTCTGTGTTTCCTAGTCTAAACAATTGACAGTATTGTAAGTAAGTTGAAGAAGCTGTCATATGCTACCCCTCTTAGTCCTCAAAAGTTTATTGAAGGCTACACCAAGCTGTAGAAAATGGCCAAGGAACAATTGTTGAAACCTAATAGTGCTCCCCGGGATGTTTGCAGCCTTTTGTGACCCATAAAAGAAGACTACATGGAATTCACAGCCACTGCTCTGCAAGCAGTTTGGTGCCCAACTTCCAATGTAGATGCAGAATGATCTAAAGTGAAACCCCGCTTTTACGGTACCGGAATTTATATTTTCCCGTGATTTACAACATTTTTTTCCGGTCCTAAAAATGTTTGAATCATTCCAATGTATTTTCATCCTGCTATTTACACTTTCAAATCCCGCCATTTAAGACATTTGAAGGCAAGAAACATGGCGGCTGGCGCACTTCAATTGGCGACCCTGTGAGCGTGATTAATGTTAAATACGGATGAAATGCATGCTTAAACATGATGTACGAATGCTGATTTATTTGTTTTTCTAAAAAACAATCATTCGTTTGATGGTAACACATAACATTTATTTGATTCAGGTAAATTGGTAAAACATCTAATGCCAAGCTGATGCGACAGCAATGATTTAATGTTGAACAATCAAAAGTCACAAATCACTAAATTTCAATTTTTAAATAATGAATGTCTTAGCCTCCAACTTTGCTGACCTCAATGTCGTAAACAGTGTTAAATTCCTTGGGGTGCATGTTGATTCCGTGCTAAAGTGGGATGTGCATACCACTAATCTAAGTAAAAAACTGAATTCCGTAATTTATTTGGTATCTATTTTGAAACACACTGTTAGCTTAGAAATTATGAAAACCCTTTACTACGGACTATTTTACCAACGTATATCTTATGGAATAGTCTTGTGGGGATCAAAGTCGTTTTTAAATAGTGTTTTTGTCATCCAAAAAAAGTTCGTAAAACAATCTGTAAAGTACACTATAAAGCTCACTGCAGGCCACTGTTTCTGAGATTAAAGCTATTAACAGTGCCTTCAGTTTATGTATATCACTCTGTACTTTATGATAAAAAAAACATCTCCGATTTTGTAAAAAATAATGAAATCCATTGTTATGACACTAGGCTAAAATATGATATGCATGTGATCTCATCCTGCACCACTAAACATTTAAGGAGTCCTAGAAATATGTGCATAAAACTTGATAATAAATTACCAGCTGATATAAAACAAGAGGACAGATACAGTGTGTTCAAGAGAATGTTATTTAACTTCCAGGTTACGAGGTGTTTTTACAGTGTCAATGAATATCTCATGTTGCATGTAACGTAAACCTTACACCTTATATCCTAATCCTTACACCTCATTGCCTCATTCTTTCTTTCTTTTGACGTGTCCTATACACTTACCTTATACTTTTATTTTGTAGTGTCTTTTGGACTAATAAATTATTATTATTACTATAACATCGATAGCATTGCCCAAATGTATTTATGCCGAATAGTGTAATGCTTGCGATCGGAAGTGTTATCGAATGGAACATAGAATGGTACTAAATAGACGTACTATAGCTTTTTAAACAGTACATTTAAAATGTAGCGGATGCCAAAAGTACCGTATAAACTCATGTAAGAGGCGCACCTTTTTTTTCCAGAAATCGCAGCCGAAAATGAGGGTGCGCCTCTTACACGAATTTTTTATCTGCCTGCCTTCGAGCCTCGGTCACGATTTGAGTGGTAGGCTGCGGACGGCAGAGCAATATCACGACAGTGGCCATGAAACGAGCAGCGATTCAACCTAAGATAATCAGAAATGGCAGTGCATACTGCCATTAGGCAAAACGTTCTCTGCCGACATTTATGAATGGGAATGAGTAGAACGGCAGAGCGGCACAAGAAAAATTTAATATCTGGGATTGGCGGCGAGCGGAACCTATGCTGTTCACGTTTATTATAGCTGGGTTCGAGTGTTTTCCATGTCAAACATTAGGAACATGAAACGCAGCGTTGCCTCTCTGTCGCTCGCCTACCGCTGCGAACCGCCCGTCAGTCGTAACGTGGCCGAGGCATTACTCTCAAGTCCCTGGAGAGCTGAGTGACCTTGGTGCTCAGCGTGAGTCATCAAGGGGAGGGGATCGCTCGCTCGCTTGTTTACGTGGAACGCAGTCGCCTAAAAACATGTAAAAACTTGTTGTTTGACAAGGCAAGGGTGTGGGGTGCAATTGGGGGACAGCGATTGGCCCCGCGACAAGTGCAAGCACCGGAATTTTCCACCCCCCAAACTTACTCATTTTCTGTCATCGGACAACTTTGAGTGACTCAACTGTATGCACCTGCCCTAAGCACAACTGAGAGAATTCTGTGAATATTAACATTTGTGAATACACCAACATTTGAATCAGTTGTTCCATAATGAACAAGGGAAAAAAGTTGTGGTATTTCACGGCAGCTGCAAAAGATAAAGTCATCAAAGACGCTGAGGAAGTAGGAAACTGCGCTGCCGGACGAAAGCATGATGTGCCGAAATCATGCATTAGAAGATGAAGGAAGGATAAGGATGCACTATTCCATACCAATAGGGACAGAAGGTCTTTTCGGGGAAAATCTACGAGCTGTGACAGGACATGCACGCGCATGCCGCCGTACTGCGACACCCGTCTCACTAGTAAGTCAGCCGTTTTTATGTAAATCATGCAATTTTTTTATTTTGTCATTCATTGAAGATTTTTGTTGGACCATATTGAAAAAATAAATGCTTTAAATTCCATAGACAGTTATGATTTCTTTCAAAGTTTGATTTTTTCAGGTTTTGATGACGTATCTACGACTTATCGTTCGTTTTGACGCAGCTGATGCTTGGGTATTTTGCATTTTACGTGTTTACATTCCAGCTCGTCGTCGTTTACAGCAAAATATAATTTGTAAAAGTTAACCACATTTTAAAAGGCGACTTACAGCGACTACGACTTGTGCATTAGGAAAACGGTGGGGGAAAACAGATTTAAAAATCAGAGCTTGGAGCGTGGTTTGCACAAACCAACTAAACACGAATTGTAGCGAGGTCGGCTTTGTTTTCTTTTAATGTATATCAATTACTTCACTCATTCCAAAGGACAAACCTCGCAATAGGAGAAAAAAAGCCAACTTTTTCCCGCCCACAAACATTTTTTCTTCAACTTCGACGCATAAAAAGAGGGGTGCGCCTCTTACACGCTTTTATACGGCATATTCAATTAATGTTAATTGGCGAACTACCGCTGTCAACGGAACGAAAAGGTTAACATTTATGTAAATTCTTTTACTCACAGTTCACAGTGATCATTTTCATATTTCTTGGAAATCGCACACTAATGCCATTCATCTTGTGTTTTTAGTTGCTTCACCTTTTGTTTATTTAATGTGCAATTACTTACGGTAGTCGTGAGGAAATGTATTTTAAAATGGCAAACAAGCGTGCGAGATAATCGTTATCATTCGAAGAAAAAAGCAACATTTTGCGAAGAGATTGACTCTAATACAGCCACTCGCGTGTCCCTGGCCGAAAAACTTGATATACCAAGTTCATTCAACGTGGAACAAAATGGTAAAAAGTGTTATTGGTAAAACATATTAGTATCACCACACGATTTAACGTATTCATGCACAACTATATGTAAACGCAATACATAATTCATCTAGTGTAGTACGTCTAGAACGAATTCTATGTAATAGTCTAGTATATCTAGTATAGTACACCTAGTATGAATCTTAACTCAAGATATAGCCACCATGTAACCACCTGCACTTATTTAAGTAAATACTGGCCTCAATAGAAGTATAATTGATAAATGTAGTCTCCAATCGATATTTTATTCAACAATTACTTTCATAAGATAACATTGCACTTCCAATGTCTGTTTTAGATTTTCGTATTATTATTACATGTCAATCGATTGCTTTTATTGTATAATAACCCCTCCACACCTCAGTACGATGTGTGGTACATCATCGGGTAGTGGGCCCCATATATACTGTTCTCAGTATGCGGTATGTCGCACTGCTCTCCCTGGGTTTATTTTTTTTGATACTGTCAACGTGATTTCTGCTTATCTGTGGCTGCCATTGGCCTCTTGGGAGATAATTCTTTCCTAATCACTGCTCTGTGGATGACAGGCCCTCTGTAAGCAAAACTAACCTAATAAGTCCATCCTAATGGACTCCAATGGTCCGCTTATATGTGCTTCGTCATCTGGTTTCTGTCCATCTTGCTTTCATGATATGAGCCCTATATCTCACTTCTCTGGAGCCATGCATTCATCCTCCTTCCTCTTTGTTTAGTCTAGTGAGATATGTGGTGGAAAGACCTCGAGGCCCTTCACTCTCAGTCGCTAGCTTTCTTTCGTGAGATAGAGAAGGATAAGAGGCCTTATCGAAGGGGAGTAAGTTATTTTTGAGTGAAATAGAAATAGAAAATTTAGTGGAAAATGTGGATGAAGAAAGTGTAGGGAGCGTAGAATCTGGTAGTGCAAGTTCAAGTGAGGAAGACGCTGATTTTTCTGTGGACATTCACAAAGATAGCGATGGCGAAAGTGAGACACCAAAAAGTAGTGACGACTGTCATTATTCTTGGGTATGGGCTGATTTTGATGAGGACAGCGTTCCTAAAAAAAATCCATTTTGGGGTGAAAGTGGACCAAAAGAATTTATGAATAATATTCTTGAGTCCTTTACAAATATTTCTGATAGAAATCTAAATGAAAAAATTGTTCTCAAGACCAACAGATATGCAGAAACGCTCTTAGAAAGTGACTTGACATTGACTTCGTAATCACAACTGAATCAATGGAAACCTGTAGATGTTGGAGAGATTTATGTTTATTTAGGACTGATAATGTTGATGGGTGTTGTGCAAAAACTGAGTATTCGCTCATATTTTTCACGAAATCCTCTTCTGGAAATGGAAATTTTCCCCAAAACTAGGACAGGTTTAAAAGTATATCTAAATTTTTGTACTTTGTTAATAACGCTGAGCTTCATTATAGTGGAAACAAAAAGATTTTAAAAATTCAACCCGTTATTGATTATTTGAAGAATAAATTTCAGAGTATATGTACATATTTTCCTAAGGAAAATATTGCAGCTAATGAATCCCTCACATTATGGAAAGGACGGCTGTCATTCAAACAATATGGCCTTTGAAGGCATCAAAATTTGGCATTAAAACCTTTGAACTTTGTAAGTCAAATACCGGCTATTTGTGGAGTTTTATTGTTTATTCAGTTGCTTGTTCAACATTATCAGTTGCTGAAACTCCTGATGGACTCAAAACATCTGCAATAGTAATAAAGTTAGTGCAACCTTTATTTGGAAAAGGCTATTCATTGCGATTAAACAATTATTATAATTCACCTGCTTTAGCAAAATTTTGATTGAATCGCAGAACAAACGTTGCCGGAACTTTACGGTTGTCTAGAAAAAAGTTCCGAAGGAGGTAAAAGCTGAAAAACTGAGGAATGGAGAGCATATTTCAAAGGTATGTGACAATATTATGGTCTTGAAATGGAAGGATAAAAAACCGGTGTCGTTTATTTAAACCTTTCATAGCAATGCCTTTCGTGTAAAGGATGGAAAATCCAAACCCGAGTGCATTCTAGAATACAATCCGGCAATGGGAGGAGTAGATTTGAAAGACCAAAAGCTTCAGCCGTACTTATTAGAACATCAAAAAACTAAGAATTGGTATATAAAATTATTCAGGCAGTTATTGAATGTTTCCGTACATAATGCACTAAAAATATACAATAGCTGTCAAAATAAGGTAGAACATCTGAACTTTCGCCTTGGACTAGTTCAACAGCTCCTTGAAAAATACAGAACTATTCCCCACCCTTCGATTGCCCGGAGACCGCCCATAAACCCGTCACCACGCCGTTTAGTCGAGCGGCACTTCATTGAAAAGATACCGCAGGCCTCGAAGAAGTGCAGGCCTCAAAGGAGATGCCAAGTGTGTTCCGCTAGAGGGAAAAGGAGAGATACTGTTTATTGGTGCCCAGAAGGCAATGTGGGCCTGTGTTTAGAGGATTGTTTTAAAATACATCACACTAAACTCATCTTCCAAATCACAATTTCGGACCTAAGAAGCAAATGCAGGAGTGAAAAATTTAGATATGACGTAAGTAAATTTTTTATGCATGAACTAAACATATAACTAAAACATATTTTTCCTCAATTTTAAAAATAAAACCAAAGCAGTTATTGATTACTTTCAACAGAGATATGCAAACGAGAAATTTTTAAAATTTAAATACCGCGAGTAGGACATAGACATTTAAATATTTGCTCCGGCTTGAAGGGTTAAGGTGTTTATTGTATAAGAGTAATATTAATAATGGCATACCTTTGAAATTTAATTGTGGGAATTGCATTGCATACGGTATACGATTTTAAATAATTTTTTACCAGTTTCATTAATGAAATACAAATAACTATGTTATTCATATATGTTGTTCTTCTTGATTATGATCAGGATACTTTTTCCAATTGTGTAAGTTACTTAAATAACAATATTCTATAAGTTGTCAAAGATATACTGCCAAAGCACAGTTCATTCGATAAATTGCACATTTTGGATGACCATGTAAGAATGGTAAAGCCACAAAAAATAAGCAGCATACGTATAGTATGTTGCACATCCAGAAACTTTAAATTGTGATTTATATCTTCTGGAATTAACTCTAAGGATAATAGTCTTTCTTTATTGTCATTAATAACTTGGTGGAGCACTTTGCATAGTATGCACAGCTTTTGTAGTATTTAATCACCATGTGCCGAGTCTTGATGGTGGGCGGAAAGAAAAGGAAAGAGGATACAGTCGTGAGTTTGGTTACATTGTTTATCGGGGGCAGCGAATTTGACTCATATAGGTCCATTCAAAGATAGGTTTGGTTAGGCTTACCATACGTCCTGGTTTGAAGGATCTGTCCCTGTGTCCTGCCCGGCCGGCATTTTTGTCCCGGCTAACCCTGAAATGTCCTGGAATGTCTCCGTTTACGTCCGCTGTCCACTGCACGGAGAAATGCGTAACGACAAATTTATGGCGAGAAATGTGTAAATTGAAAACATCGTATCAAATTGTATCATACATCCATGATGGCTCTATACTGACTAATAAGTGTTTATGTCTTGGTTGAAGGGAAAAAACCCGTGATAGATCTTCTAAGGCAAACTAAATAGCATTATATTTTCTACTTTTCGCAGGGGCCCAGAGCAGTAATATGGCAGGGGGCAAGTAGTGTTCAGCCACCCCGCTAGCAACGAGATTCAAACGCGGTCTCCTAGAGGGTGATACTTAAACAAGCTGTCACATCAACAGCTAGTGATTTTATTTTGCAATTGAAAATAATAAAATAACCTTGCACCTATACCATAATTTTTATAAACGACACCCCCATTCTGTCTCAGTTTAAGGTGGCTCTATACTGGGGCTAAGAAGCTCCTTTCACACGTTTCCCTCTAGCCCAGTAATGGCTTTGCCGTGGCAGCTGGAGACTTGCAATTTTTGTCTTCTGTAGATGAAGAGTCATTTGATGATTTAAGTGGAGTAACTTTATCATGAAATTGTTTTTTTTATAAAAATAGCAAAACTTCGGTTTTTAAGAAATGTTTTGGTAACATTCCAGGGCACGTTGCAAAGGCTACATTCCGAAATGAGGATTTTCAGCTCAATTAAATCAAAAAATCATCTTTCATATACACAAAAAATCAACAACCATTGATGCTGTTTTCATATTAAGGCTATAGCAATGTTAAGCGTTCAAGCCTGCATTGACAATGGAGTAGACCTTTTCCATCCCCACCCAAGGATAATCGTTCCCAATTGGATTCTTGTCAGTGCCACCTTCACAGTTTCCCATTGGGCTTCTACCACCCCAGTAGGCAACCACAAGCGGCGACCGTTAACTTGAGTTAACTTGGCTTAAGTCTCTTAAGGTATTAGGACTTCAGAATATGGTAACCCTAGGTCTAGTGGTCTGGCCAGAGTTGAGCATAATGCTTATTTAATTTGAGGTGAAGAAAAGATAATGACCCTCTTGTACTGAAAGCATTCATTGATTATCGCTTAGGTTAAGTGCGAGTTGTCTGCCAGGCGAGCAAATTCTATTCTGTGATTCATGTGAAAGGTGTTTTATCATGAAAGCAAATAAATTTTGTTTTTCGTGATGTGTTTACGCATTGCATGATGACTGTGAGAGGGAAGTGGATGTAGAACCACATTTGTCATCTGAATTATTCTAATCAAGATACATTTCTATTACCTATGGTTATATAACATGAGTATAGATGGGAACTTTATGCATTTGCATAATCACATTATTTTTCAGAATAACTCAGAATTAGTTCTTTTTGATGTCGATTGCCTCCTTGCATTGAGGTAAATGTGTTTATAAAGTGCATTATATCACATAATTTGGCTTTCCTTGCAGCATAATGCGTGCACAATTTGTCCTTAAAGGATGATAAACTTGCCAAAATTTCATTTTACGCGTTACAGTTCCTTTTCGTACCGCGATTAGTAATCGCTGATTAGCTCTTTGAAATTTCCACGCACAAGAGCTCTGTAACTCCAGGCGTTGGATGCGAGGTGGTGGAGGGAGGGGAAGAGTTAGGGTGGAGGGTATTTTGATAGGGGAGGTTCTCGACCAGTCTTGCCAGGCCATAGGCAGGCACTGGTGAGGCAGGATGAGGTGTGCTGATGAGGTTATGGCAAGCTAAGCAGCAGTTCCATTTACTAGTGTGGTAGGGTGCATCAAAAATAAAATGAAAGGAAGACAACAAACTATGACAGTTTCATCCCATGTTGATGAGTACAGGCCACACAGGATGTACATGTCTAACAGGAAGAAAATAATCATGATGTGCAATTATTGCAATCAGCATGTAGGCTGGGAAAGGAAAAGTGTTGTAGATCAGCACATCAGTTGGGAGTGGTGAGAAAAAGAAGAGACAGAAGTCAATGTCAGACAGTTACGAAAGCGTGAAAGAGTTAAAGACAGATAAAGAAGAGTTCATCAAATTCACCGTCCATGTGTTTTTAAAGGCGAATATTCCCCTACGTAAAGTTGATCATCCAGCATTTTGCAAATGGCAAACGAAATACATGCTGGGAAAGTACTAGAGCCATGACACACATGACCATCTGAGATAAAAATATCTAATTTTGTTCAAATAAAGAGATGTTACATTTAATTTCATAGGAGATGGTAACTTACTAAATGCAAAATAACTATGAAATCATTATGTTCTTAAAATCAAGCAGGATTATGATGTCTTTAAGCAAAATTGAAAGGAAAGAAAATATTTGTCCTCACTGATGAGACAACCAACATCAGAGCCTGAGATCCTATCCTAGGTTAATATTTTCCCATTAAAATTCTCACCTATGTGTGTTCATCAGTGGGTGACCTCGCTAAAGTTACTGTCAAGCCATTTCCCACAGTTTATTCGATTATTTTGCAATGCTTATTATTTACCTTATATTTTTAAATTTATGTACATTTTTATGCATTTTGCATCAAGCCAGAACAGCCTGAATTTCAAAAACCTTTACTTTTAATATTAATAATGACAGATACTTTTCCTAGAGCAACTTTCTTAACACACTATGATCATAAAACTTACTGCCATATTTCAAGATATTGATAACAATGAATTAGACCGTGAATGTTGTTTTATTATGCTTAATGCCATCGTATTTGATATATTTCAAGGCAAACTGTGGTAATGAGATGCCAAACCACTGAACATAAAGCACAAGGATAATCAGGGCTCGAACCCTGAGTAAGCCCTGAATACATGAGAGTATGTATCATTCGAATCAGCAAATTCATGGATTTTTTTTCTTGCTCAACCCCCATTTTTTTTCTTGCCCCACCATCCACTTCAGTTATCCACTCAGAATATACGAAGTTGGTCACAATGTCAAATCACACGCAGTTATGATTATAGCCACGTCTATTTTAAAGAATACACCTCAACAGAAACCAGAAAATGCTGGAATCATAAAATCGTCACGGAGATCTACGAACAGCACACGCAGTTATATCTTTAGCTTGAATGTGATTCAAGTGCGACATCCAATAATTTTTATGCAAGATCTTTCCTACGAAGACATATTTGGGAGATATTATTCCATTGTTAGATAAGAACAGTCAAGCCCGTTAGTATCAAAGTTGAGGGGGTAGAGTAGGGATTGGTAAATCGATTTAGATTTCAATTGAAAATTGATTATCACACTCCGATTTTCGATTTAATCAAAGTCGACTTTTTTTTTTTGAAAAACCGATTCTAGCCGATCGATTTTTGGCTTGCTCCAGCATTTGAATTTCGCCTCGGAATTTTGCTCGGAAGTAATACCTTTTAGAGACGAAGATTCGAAATGATAATATGCGTTGACACTGTTCCTTTTTTGTAAAAGTTTTATCAATAAATCACTTCAGAGCACTCGCCTTCTTAAAATAGATTCGCCCAGTCCGAACATCGTCTTCTGCGCATGGGCCACGAAATTCCAATCGCACTGTACTGTAGGCTTCGTGCATTGGCCAGTATGCGTTTTGTTTGATTCATCACCATGCTACTTGTGTTGCGGTCGTGTAGTTCCGATCTTAGAGCGGTTCGCCGCCCTTTGCATCAGCCATGGAAGTGGCGTTTGGCAGTATTTTAGTAAACAATCAATAATAAAACCTTCACTAAGTGCTCAAAGTGTCACGTGAGCTTGACTTACTGTGGCTCCTCTAGTACTTTGATGAATCATCTGAGGAAGGTGCTCAAGATTGAGGTTTCTGTTAGTGTGCCAAAAAGAAAGAGAACGGCAAACAATGAAGATGATAATAGGTCTGAGGAAGAAATGGACCTGGGGGCTATTCTGAAAATCGTTTCTCCGGAGCTAACTGCTAAAAAGAGAATAATTTAGCTCTTTTCTCCAGGATTCTGAATGTCGGAGAAAGAGCTAGCCACAAGAGCCAGGAGACTATTTAGCTCCTTTTCTCCCATCCCTATTCTGTATCCGCCACGGAGCGTCTTCCGGTGATAAAATAGTCTCCGTCAGGAGCCTCGCGAAGGATGGCAGGCCGAGTTTTCAGTTTTCTCCAGTGGAAAACATGCACATTCCCGCAGTGTTTTGTCGACTTTTCGAGAAGTGTGTATGTTATGTGTGTTGTTAGGAATCCGATGATATTATTTTCTCTTTATTGGTAGTTTTTCGTGAGATGATGCCATTGTCTACCACGGCAGAATAATCAAGATACCTAAAGGATTTATTTTTTACCAATAAATCCCAGCCCTGTTAACATAATGGAAAATTAATTTTTATGGCAATCTTGCTGCCTCACTTGTATTTTGGAGATCAATTCGTGGACATTCATCGATAAAAACGTGTTTTTGTATGTTTACTAGGTCATTCCATTGAATTTCCCTGTCATACTGACCGTTCAGAATCGTTTTTAAATTAATGAAACTGTAGGCAATGATCGTAGGAGCACTTCCTGCAGGGCTGCAAGCGACCCTACCAGTTGATTTTAATGGAAAAATAACTTATTTTTGCCCTAATAATGACCAAAAATGACCAATAATTGACCAAATACAACCAAAACCTTACTGAAATCGGCCAAACATACTTGAGTATATGTTTCCTAGAGTCCTGCATTCTCCTCCAACTCTCAAACTAGCGGCCAACTGGACGACTAAGCAATGAAAGTCTTTAAAATGCACGATTCGAACACATATATTGTATTCGGGCATCTCCAATTCGCGCATTGCAAGGTATTTATAGGGTCAGTCAGCCGCAAGTTAGGGAGATGGTAGAGAATACAGGGCTCTGATGTTTCCTGGTACATATCGTGTCTTTAAAGAGGGAAAGTAATTGAACGACGTATTAAAAAATGTGTCAAATAAAACTTTATTCACATCCAAGTAATGCAAAATAAAAAAAACTCTTACTTTCACAAAAAAATAACTTGCACGTACTTCCTAACTAGAAATGTACGGTAACAAAATAGTAAAATATTTACTTCGTTGAGTGATAAATATAATGTCATTACATCAGACACGTTTTCCAGACTAGGAGAAAAAATTCATGAACAGTCAAAAATAGCGACAAGTCACCCGTCATACAATGTTATTATCGCACCATCCAACAACGGTGACTTTGATTTCGACCTTGACACTAACCAAAAAAAAAAAATAAAGCAAAGAATCCTTCGCTCGTGCACATAGGAAAATCCCGATTTTTTAAGTGGATAAAAGTGACAAAAAACTTCGTCCTATATGCAGGTAAATACGGTATAATAATGACTTTTTAGCATAATAATGACTTTTAATGACCAAGATCAGAAATAATGACCAATAATGGTAATAATGACCGACTTGCAGCCCTGACTTCCTGTGTCATACAACATATGTTGTGATGTTTTCACGTATGTTCTTTCTTTGATGTTGTTAACCCGCAAGTGCATGATCGTAAATTCCATTTTTATCAACTATTTCATTATTGTAAAGCAAGTTCTTGATGTGTGGTCTACTACGATTATTGCGCTTACCTATTATTATAACATTCTTTCAACTGCAGTCCAAGGTATTAATCTTAAAATTGACATTGCTGCGTGGAAAGAAGGAAAATACACGATAGAATGAAAGGTACGACTATGGAAGTTCAAACGATGACAAAATCTGTGTGTATAATTGCATATGTTGAAGTGATAATACGCATGCACTCGCAGAATGATTGCTCATAAGCGCATAACCTGTAATAATATGATGTGATTAAATAACAAAGCAGCTAGTACGTTTCCTAAGAAAAAGTGAGCATATATGTAATACAGATTCGTCGAGTGCAAGTGGCCTAACGTAGAACCTTAAGTTAATTAAAAGTATTCGTCTTTGGGTGTAGTTCCGTAGAAATTTGCTTTGGAAATTAACTCGAGAATTTGATACAAATATAACAGTAGCAAAGATATAATTAGTGAATGGCCGATCTATTGCATTTATCATTATGCACTACATCGCACTGACAATCATATACCTATATAGGTACATGAGCGATTGCTGACCTACTGATAACGACTGCTACAGGTTTAAATAAAGCATTTTACCTTATGTGTACATAAGTTAACCATCAAGAATTTGAAAATAAAAGAAAACATAAAAGAAAATCTTATTATTTTCAATTCGCTGTTCACATTCTGCAGCAACAGCTATTAATATCTTTAAAATAATATATTGTATTAATAAATTTAACCATATTCAGTTCTAATCCCTAGTGCTTCCATTAACCCATATTTTGCATTTTGTTCTAACAGTACATCCGTATTTCAGCAAACAATTACTTTACTATTTAAAAATATCGATTTCGATTATTTTGGGCAATTGAAATCAAATTTTTAGAAAATCGATTTTTCAACCCAAAATCGAAAGTCGATTATTCGAAAATCGATTCTGGATTTAAATTTCCAATCCCTAGGGTAGAGCATTTACTTCATAAAAACAGAACTTCGTTAACATGGGCTAGTTTTCCGAGCCCTATGTTGAAGCTCGCTGCTGTAATTGTGGTATTCGATGGTATACGGTATTTTTTCCTTCTCTCTGTAAGGGTTGAGAAAGTGAAGGGGTAGTTCCATATTAACGCAAAATATGTCAACATTGTCAGCCCAATGAAATTACCTCGGACGAGCAAATTAGGCAGCGTACTGGAGTCGGAGCGTCCGCAGCAAAGTCGTATCAGGCTCAAGGATTGGCTACCTCGACTCAATCCGCGGCGTCAATGTCACTCAGTCATCAACTAAGGGCGAGGGGAAACGGATAGATGCTCAGGCAACAAATTATTTTTAACATGACACAGGAAGAACAAGTTTTGCATCTACTCGTAAGAGGCTTTTAATTATAGTTATAAACAATGAATAACGAAACACTTAGCCCTACACTTAAGTTCCGTAGGAAATTTCAAAAAAATTCATTTACACAAAAAAATCCGTCACTCTTGTTTGCTTTGTGAACACTGTTGGCGAGGATTAATTCTTGAATTTGGCCCAGAGGCTGAACATTTAACCTATGCCCTTCACAATAACGACGCACGATGTCCACAGCATTCAAAGCATCTTTAGAATTGGGGATAGTGTCTTCAATGTTCTCACTGTCACTCAGATGGCTGATGTCTGTTTCTTCCACCATAGTATTGGTTTCACTGGCAAATTCTAAAATTGACTCTACATTATGAGACTCACAGGTCAAAACCTCATCATCAAAAGTGACAAAGTCCTAGAAACTACCTTCTTTCTCAGGAATTAGGCCCCATACTTCATCTTCCTTAGGTAGATTTTTGTCCGTCTCATTATCCGCAATATCGGATTAAACCTCAGAATTCAAGCTGCTGGAATGAGAAGACTTTTGCAACATCGTCGGAATCTTCAAAGTGGAAACAGGCAGAAGCCTCCCAACAGTTGGAAATCGTTGCTTGTGACAGATTTCTCCATGATGCATTTATCATCTGAATTTAGCATCCCAGAGTGGTTGATGGTGGTGTATCTTTCAACACGAATGTTTGCAAGAGTTCTATCGACTAATCGATGTCTATAGTGTACTTCTAGAGCTTGTATAATTCCTTGACCTCAGCTGCAGTTTAGTTGAGGTTTTTGGCAGTAGGAATTTCACAGTGACAGCCTTCAGGTAAATTGTTACACAGTGAGCACTGCAGTTGTCCATCAGCAACAAAACTTGATGTTTTTGACGAAGCATATCGTTGTAAAATTCGATGAGCCACTCGGTAAACTATTCCTTTGTCATCCATGCCTTTTTGTTGATCCTATACACGATGGGCATATGGCGTACAACTTTAAAGTACCGGGGGTTCTCAGATTTTCCTATCACGTGAAGTCGCCTTATATCACTTCCATTTAGTGCAGCACAATATCAAGATTCTGACCTTGTTGTGTTTACCTCCATGGAAGGACTCACCCCTAACGTGAATTGTCTTGTTTGGAGTCAATTGGTAGGAGAGGGCTGTTTCATCCACATTATAGGCATATCAAGTGGCGTACTTCTGAATAAGGCTTTTATTTTGATTAATCCAATGACAGCAGGTCACATCGTCCACTGAGTTACACTCCCCAATAATGAACGGGCAAGCGATGTATGGTTTTTTAAAGCAATCCAACCACCCATTACCAGGATGAAAGTCCTTGTCTACAGCAACCGCGAACCTGCATGCTTGTGCTTTCAATAGTACGCCACTAACTGGAACATTTCATGCACGGATGTCACCAAACCATTTGAATACAGCATCCTCTACTTCATTATGCTTCAATCCACAGATTTTTTTCTGATCACTTCTAAAAGCAGTACTTTCTTAAGCCTTTTCAATCTTCTGTCAATTTTTCAATATTGTCGATAAAGTACTCAAAGATACATAGTTTGCCACACAGGCCTTGGACATTTTATCATTGATGTCCTTGATCCATACATCCAAGTTTGAATTCAAGCTTACACTTTTTCTTCTTTTTTCGTTCTCCATCGTGACCAATACAAAGACAAATGCGATCTTAACTGACACCAGATAGAATGTGTGTAGGGGGGGCCTTCGACAGGAGCCCAGGCACTGAAGAACTTCTTGGTCCATTGTGCCAACCCCATTCCAGACTGTCACATGCAGACAGAGGAGAAGAGAGCCACGGTGAAGGTATGTATGGCCACCCATCCAACCTCCGTCCCGGCCCAACATTGCTTAGCTTCGGTGATCTTACGGGAACCAGTGTGTCAATGTGGCTGGGCCCTTGTAATTGACACCAACACGAGCTTACTCAGTCTTACTTGATGCGAAAGCTGACGACCAAAGGCTGAAGAAGGCAGCACCAAGGGAATAGTGGGAAGAGCTAAAGTGAGAAAGTGGAGGCGACATACAGTGACAGAGGCAGTAAGGCCGAGGGCATGGCAAAACAAAGTCAGAGGGGTGGAAAATCCTAATGCCCGCATGTTTCGTAGACAATCGCTGTCCCCTTATTGTACCCCACACCCTCACTTTGCATGAGAACGTAGTCACATGGCTATAAATCACCAAAATTACCCTTCTCTTCCTTCCTTTCGCCTTTCCCTCCCGTCTTCTTTCTTCGCAAGACCTTTATGTTATTCTCTAGCCATGGGCATTGTCCTTTCTAACCTAGCAACCTTTTCCCCTATCTATCACTCAACCCCTCTGCTTGTCATCGGACAACCCTGACTCAACTGTAATCACGGCACGGCGAAGGCTTTCGTGGTGTGCATCCATGGGAGCCAGAGTAAAGGGTGGGCAGGCGTATTTATGGATGAAAATTATCAGATGTACGCCTTCATTTGAGTTTAGCTTGCAGATAATACTGAAAATACGTTAACAACAACTAAGGGTTACTACGGACAGAAATGGATTACCCGTTGTGCAAAAAAACTTTGTTAAAAACAAAGCCCCAACAGATGAACATTTGTAAAAAATGGGATTTTTAGCATGTAAATATGGCAATTTTTGACGGAATGGCCATCACTCCATTAAAAGCGGAACTTTGCTATTACCGGGTATGATAAAAGCGGGCTTGGCTGTACTTGGAAATCCTCTTTAAAAATCAATACTTGTGCATAGCAGGTAATTCAACTATTCAATAAACTGGTAATACAATAATTAGAATATGTCATTCCTGGCATAAGTTTTTTAGTTTTGAATTTCTTAAAGTTTGATTTAACAAATAATTAATCAACGGTGTTGTGCAGGATGCATACATTCCAGATGGATGACAGCTTAACCAAGGCAACTTGCCACCGTGTGCCACTGGAGAGAATTCTCTCTCCCATCGGAGACACCCCAAGTTACAGACATTGCCCCTGGAATCCAATATTCTTACATCACTTTGCTCGCTTAACATAAGATTCGTGGTCACCGTTTGGTTGGCTGCCAATTTTCTTTCACACCTTCTTGCTTCTCGCTTGGTCGACCGCTGTGTTCATTTCAGGAAATGATCCCGATACGTTTAGTATATTGTATCAACAGGTAACTCTGCTTTTACATGTCTACTTCAATGCACGGTGGAAAATGATAATTTCAGATTTGCACATTCACACAATTCCTTCTACAAGGTCTCCGTGCACAGTTTTTATGCACCGGTTGTTACAATGGTGTGTGATTTGGGTGGTTTTAGTTGTTTTGTAACAGAAGTGGAAAATATACATATGTGTATCCTTCAACAGTCCAAATGAAGAGACAATATAACTTGAACTGAAGTTAGGTGTGTTAGAGCATCTTGAAAAATGCATAAAGATCTCAGATATTGGTTATCGACTTGGTTTAGCTAAAAGCACTCTTGTCACGATTTGCGACAATGCAGAAAGAATTAAACGAAGTGCCAAATCCAGAACAAACCTAAGTGTTTTTAGATCTTCATATCCAAGAAGTAATGCAAGGATTTAACACAAGAAGACATTTTCACTTGAGAGGGAACCGACCCTATCGCAGAGTCAGTGCCAAATCTATGTTTACGCATTAACGTAAAAATGAATAATTGTTACACATTATTTTCTATTCAAACATTCGTTATACGAATGTATGTGAATATAAGGTGCACACACTGTCTAGCATTCAGGAAATGCAGTGACAGTACACAATTTATGTTATCAGGTGTTGTTTACAAAAAATGAGATTTTTTTTATCTTTTAACCAAATAATTTCTAAGCCTAGTATTCATGACCTAAAAATCATTTTCTCATTTCATCATAATATCTACCTTTCTCCCATAATCTGGCTAAGCTTTAAGTATCCATTGATGTGTCACGTTAATGAGGAAGATAACCGATAACTTTTCACTGAGGGAAAATCCATGTTTTGGTTCAATAAAGAATTCGGATGGATTAAATATGGATTTTTGAATTTTTTATTTATTAATGCTTTCCCAGGAACGCATCCTGTTCGTAAATCAAGAGTTACCTGAATTTTCTTTCATAACAATTATTTTGTTAACTATTCTTTTTATACAAAAGATAAACAATGGAAAATATGAATTATTACAAATGAATTTATCAATAAGATTAGAGTTCCTATAGGCATGCAGTATGTCCTCGTTTAAAGTTGTTTCATGATAAGGTTGTCCAACAGTTAAAACCCTTAATTGTTCATCGTCGTCAGTGACTCATGTTAATGTTGTTCAAGTTATGCATGACATAAAAAAAATGAATAACGAATACAACTTTAGCGCGTCCTATGCATAATTTCCATTTGGTGGAAAAGTATGGCGTTACACTCCATAGCGTGTGTAAAAGGTTCACCTGAGTGAATAATTATTGTATTTGTTTTGTCTTATACCTGCTTATCATTTATTATGCTGTAATGGAGGGGTGGGTGGGGTGGCTTCATGGCAATGCATCGGGTGATTTAAAACTCAAACCAATGTTACTGTACCATTTTGAATGGTAGGTCCAGGGGTTAATATATCTACATAAAAAAATTCCCCGTAAGGTAGAATTGATGGCATAAAATGTTGATTCACTGCTGTTTGAGGTGAATCGAAAACGTGTTTTTCGTCTTAAATTAGTGTGTAAGAGGAAGTTTTCTAAACCCGCCCGTTGCAGTAAATCGTCAAGGGTGATACTGTTCCTGAAAAATTTTAATGAAATAACGAAAATTTAGTACACAGCACCAGGTTTTCCTCCTTCACTCACTATTTTAATTGATTCCCTAAGTTTTCAGAAGATTTAATGAATCACGATCAAGCGAGCGAAATATTTGCCCTTCACTGCGTTCCCGCACACTTTCCCAGTGAAGGGCAAAAATTTCTATTTACTGGAAAGAAACAGCTAAAAATAGAACGGCAACAGAAATACCAGAAATATAGGGGTTAAACCCTGTACTTATTATTTCAAAAATGCCTTTTTAGTTTATTTCATCTAAGATTTGAAGCTACCTGACTTGTGACGCCAGCTGTTTGGCTGCCCGCGTAACTAAAATATGCGGTAAATTGACTGATGATGACTTGAAGTAGTCCAAAAAAACATCAATTTTTAAGGAAATGGGCCAATTTATAGCATTATTATATTGATAACATCTTTCAACCAGGTACCCTGTTTTTTTTTAATATAAACAGTAAGTTCCTATCACCTATAGCTTCTGTGCCACCAGGATAGAGAATTATTCCAAAATTTCTTTTGTGAGTAAAAATATCAAAGTTTCGCCATCAAAATGCTTTAGAAATTTAGTTTGAACATTTCATTCACAATTTCCTTATATCCAACCTTTTATCGCTGTGCTTTGCAATAAATAGTTGTGCTGAAATGAATCGGTAAGCTTGGAACAGATTTTAATTTTTCACATTTTTAAGAAATATTTAGGGATGAGCTGGATAGGGATTCCTGAAGTTCGAGACAGGAAAGGTCTTTCCCGAAAATACTGTTTCAGGAAATGTTTTCTCTGCTTTACCAACTTCCGGCCTACAAGTAAAAATGATACAAAGTGAATCCATAATATTCCTTTTGAAATTTTACAAGAGGGTGCACTATCTCTTTGGATCAAGGTATTTGCCATATCATGAAACTAACTTTCATATCCTGTAGTTATCAAATTCAGCCGCTGAATGATGGAAGAAAATTCCCGTAGCATCCTGGGGCATATTTTCTTCGTAATAATGTTATTTGTGTGTATACGTATTTATGAATATAAACGTTTCATTTTGCATATGTAATGATTTTCGCTCTTTCTTACTATTATAAATTGAGTGATCTGGAAACTAGCAAACCTTCTTACACCAACAAACGTTTTTATAACTCAGCTAACATTAATGAATTTCTGGTATACTTGGCTGTAGAAATTTGGAACGCACAGGAGGCTGTGCCTGATGTTGATATTATACTTAATAGCTTCATTAATAAGTTCATCAGTGTCTTTAACTGGGCTTTTCCGTCAAAAGTACAGTAGAATCTCTATATAGCGAGAGCTCTTGGGATCTGAAAAATCACTTGCTAAATAGAAATCTCGTTAATACCGAAGATGATTAAATAATCACTCCACAGTCAATTCCTACAAGTGTAACGCTAATTTAGCCATTTTTGAGGAAAGTAATGGTGAGTGGCGAAAACATTCTATTGAGATAGCTATTAAAAATCATATTTTCGAACACTTCAATTACTTATGATAGAATTCCCTTTCGATGACATCAAATTCCATGTTAGATGTCATACACTGGAATATTAAACGTCGAATTTTGATACTTCAAGACACAGGTACTGTACTGCGCATTGCAGTATTGTTATTGCAGCGATGTTTTGGTTGCGCCAAATGTGTCGCAGCTGCAAGTATTAGCAATACAACAGACTAAAAACGGCAAACGAAGAATTCTTACAAGCAAGTCCACATATGACCGTTGTAAGCATGGAGCGGGAACACAACGCGGACTAACAAGGATCGATTGCGTTAAGATAAGACGTGAAACTTTTTATTGCTAACAAATACGGTATCGTCTCCCGCAAAACACGTATTTTTCCAACGATAGTGCACGTTGCGGCCGCTAGGTGGAAGGGCACATCAACATTTTTATGATTCACTATTTTTTTAGGTATTCCATGGTACATATACGTTATTAGTTTCTGCTGTGAGTTTTGAGCGTGAGACAGAAAGTTCCGAAATGAATTCCATCACGATGCACGTAATATTTTCTGCCGTACTTACATCTGGTGGCAGCAGCGGGAGCTTGTTGATATTGAATACCATGAATACTGACTACACTCCCTGCTGCAAGATAGACATATGATTTATAGTACGTACCTTTCGTGCACATCGAAATAACCCTTGACCTCTTTTCAATATTAATACTCTCAGAAACAATTAAAAAAGACAATACAATACGTATACAACTTAAAATATAGGGAATCGGATTTCATAACAATTAACTTATTGAACTTCGGAACATTTAAACTTGTCAATATCAAGCCTCTCACTTACAAGGGGAATACACCACCGTTGGGTGGCCAATCGAGTTCAAATTTTCTGATTCGATAGTACATGGTTATTAATTCAATATGCCGAAGCGAGACGATGCACCTCCCATAAATTTGAGGAAAAAGCAATTAAATATCGTAAAAAATCATGCCGCAGTATATAACCTCTGTTGAATGCCACTCCCAACATGGTGGCTTTAGCCAAGTGGTTAAGGCGGTCGACTGCAGCTGCAAGGGTGTCGAGTTTGAACCCAACTGTCAGTAAAAAGGTCGAGGAAGATATGCCAAATCGCCTCTCAATCTTGCTTTTGTACCCATCACCACTTTCGAATTAATTAATAATTTGTATTTTAGTTTTCAGATCCAATGAATATCATTTCCAAGCCACGATGCTGTATCAGTTGGACTGAACTTAATAAAAATGCAGGAGGATGACAAAAGAACAACGAAATGCATGGATTTGAGAAATCTATGTGTGAATACGGGCATGCCGTGAATGTCCGAAATGAGCATTTGAACGTCAAATTGTGCGGAAAAAATACTGCTAGCCATATAATTCCAATGGCAGAGCACAAGTTTGTGCACGTTTGCTGAGATTGAAGCAGACATTTGCCACTCGTAATAGTAAACGACCCCAGTGGAGGCTGGTTGTTGTCCTCGTTATTTCCAATTTGTTCTACATGTAAATCATAGGGTTATAAATTGATCTTTGGCCATCCCTAGCAAATTTGAGCTTCTCGTTATATGCCCTACTCGCTATATGGAGCTTCTACTGCAATTAATTTCAATGGTTCTTGCAGAAATACAAAATTCCCCCCTGAACTTGTTAATATGGGCTCCAAAGTGAGACATCTCCACGCACAATGCAAATACTTTGATCCATCCCTCCGAGAAGGATATGAAAAACTTCTTAAAAACTACAAAGATGATATAAATGGATTTAAGAGAAATTATTTTAATAAGCGCATTGCCACAGTAAGTAATGTCAGAAAAACAGCATGGAATGCTATTAATGAACAAATAATTAGTGACGTCTTTCACAAAAATCCTCCCTTTATTACCTTCAATAATATTCCAAATCTAATCCTGCTGATATAGCAGATTGTTTCAACAATCAGTTTGTCAATTTAAAAAAATGTAACTCCATTGATTTTAAAAGAGTTAAACTGTCCTCACTCAATATTTCTCATGCCATCAGACCCAAATGAAGTTGAAAAAACAATTCTGACTTTCGACAATAATTGGTCAGTTGGATGTGATGGAGTACCAATGTCAATGATAAAACTTGCAACTAAGATAATCTCCCTTGCCCCTTTGTGATATTTTCAACATGTCTATTTCTAAGGGTCATTTTCCTGCTGCGCTAAAAACTTCTCTGATTGTACAGTTCTTTTCAAAAAAATCGTACCGCCGAAAATTTTTAAGACCAGAGTTTGTGACGATGTGACAATGTGGCCTACCCACACCCCCCTGAGCAGGAGAGCAATGACCTCTCCAAGTAGAATGAGAGCCCCTCCTCCCAATAGCTGGGCGAGTTGAGAGACCCACGGTAGGAAAATTTTGACCTGCAAAAAGGATTATTTCAGAGGGTTAGGGTTTCTTTTCTTGTGATGTGTGAGTAAGAAGAAAAGGGAGATCTGCGAACTTCAGACGTGCCAAGATCCCTCGCACACGACAGATGCAAGCAGCTACGGAAAACAAAAGCCTATCTTAGGTCTCAATCCCTGGAGTACCTTTAGTTTCTTATGAGTATTTTAATTTCAACACGTATTCAGTGACGTAATTTTTTTTTCCAAATATTTGACGGATTTTCGTTATCTGGAAGTCCTTGAGATATCGCAATCTACATTATATTTGAAATGGTGTAATATATTCTGGATCGAAACTAGATCACTCAATTTCGCTCTGAAGTAACCGATAATGTCAGGCTCGAATTTGAGCGCACAACTGCCCCTGCAAAGCATTAAGGGAAAGCATTTTCTATGGGCTACCTATGTATTTCTATGCAAACAATTGTTTAATTTTAAAATGATGATCTTTGAATTTCACATTCTTATAGCAAATAATTTTGTGATAATTCGAGGCTCAGAAAGAAGGACATGCAGATTGAAAAATGCACTTTTTGCACTCATATTATCCTTCTTGTGAATTCAGTCGTTTAATTATCCAATGCAGAACTTCAAATACGTGTATATTATGTGTTCACTAATGACATTATACCGTATATGAATGACTTGAGCTGGCTGATCTTAGATCAGTGGTTGTATCAGGTTCAAGAGGTTACCCTCATGCTTCACTGCCATTACTGCACTTTCCATTCGCCAATATTTTTCTCATGTGAGATCTATAGAAAAAACATTGCACTTTCTACAATGCGTTTCGTGGGGTTTTTTCCTAACTCAATTACCTAATCTGCAAATATTTTATGGCGAAGTAAAGAAAATTGAACCAATGTCCGGTAAAAAGTGCAGAATTAATTATTTTAAGATTATTACGATTTTAATTAATAGCAATTTTGATACTGTTAGGACTCCCAACAAAGGAAAATCTAAATTCTATATATTTAGGATCAACCTATTGTAAGCTTATAACACTAATTAATACGAGTATAAAAAACTAATAAAAAACTGAACAAGCAAGGTGGATGTAAACCAAAGAAGTGGACATTGAGTTTCCACACTATCTAGCAGCTGTGAACAAGAGATGATCTATTCCCATCTATTACCATGCTTCCACACATCCACATAATGTGCAGAAACAGCTCAATGGACCACACCTCTGCTTCTTCACACCCAGTCGAATAAGAAGCCGCAAGCCCCTTCCAATGTCACTTTTTGGCAGATTAGGGCCTTTCCTCGAGCGAGGGTGATAGAAGGGGCTTCCTTTGGTTTGGAATGTTTATTGCTCTCTCAGGAAAGATTGGAAGGACCAAAGGGGTGGTGCATCTATGCAAAGATCCATGCAAATAGAGTTAACTCACAAACTGAGTAAATTGAAAGAGGCATTTGAGGGACTATAAAAGCGAAATTATTGGCATCAGGTTACTTTTATGGAAACAAAGAAATTTAATCCAATTTCCACCACGAAACAATAATTGAGTACTGGCTGAAGTTCATGATTGAGTGGATCGAAAGTTTTTTTTTCCTAGGCATTCCAATATTGGAATAAAATAGCATCGAGCCACTTTAATCCGAAGATATTTGAAGTGAATACGGCTTCCCTTGTTTATCGAGAGAAAAAAATAGAAAATCAAAGAAGGGCAGTCATTTAGTTCCAAGAATAGCGAAAGACCATGATATGATATTGGATACCCTAGAAAGCTCACTACTTTTTAATGAAAACATTAATTAGTAATAGTTTGCGCATAAATACATCGACCCTGAAATTTTCTTTCCCCGAATACTTTGCGATTATAGGTGTGCGCTAAAATTTGAGCCAGACATTATGGGTTACTACAGAGCGAAATAGAGTGATCCAGTTTTAAATCCCTTATCCAAACTATTGTTCTTTTATTGTGAATATCACACATTCTTGTAGCAAACTTAGTATTGTAATTTCACCTACACCAGATTAATCTATGCACCTAATTAGATCAAAGAAAAAGTTGTAAGCGCACTTCTGAAAGACGCGTTTCCTGGCTTACTTTTAGAAAGAATTAGTAGCCATAAGCAGAAATTAAACAAAAGTCCGATACAAAGTAAATGACTAAAAACAATTCGCAAGAGTTCAAAAATGAAAGGGATTCCACTGCCACAACTATACGAGATAGCAAAAATATTATGATTTTTCTTAACATTAATGATAAATTTAAGTAATAATAAAAACGAGTCCATACCATTTCCAAGATACCATAATTATTTCTTGCCGTTTTACCCTCTACTGGTTCAGTTTTTTCGTTGCAATCATTTACTGTTTTTGGAATAAGTTTGGAGAAAATCCACAATACACGTCGTAGAGTTGCTTTTACTAATGTTTTTCTTTCAATTAATCTCGCTTGGTGTGTGATAAAAACTGGCTTAACGGGAATTAAGAAATTCAGTAATGGCAGTGAAGCAAAATTTTTTACTTACCAAACTTATTTTAAATAGTCAAGATATGAGGTGTTCTCCTCGAAAATATATGAATATTATTGCCTTCAGATGAAGACTTGGACTAGAAGAGTATAGGGGATAAATGAAGCTTAGTGAGATATCGATGTTATTGAGTAAAGTGATCTTTATTTTGGATTCCTCAACTCATTAGGTATTATTCAGCTCACTTGCATGAAAAAAAATATTGCGATAGTCGAACACACTTCTATCTTCTCTTCAAACATTTTCTGTTTAGGAACTGTCCCCGTAATGAATTGTAAACTAAGGAAAGGAGTAAAAAAAAAGGCCGCACTCATAGGATTCCAGAATGGAAGGCGGGCACAATCGAGATATCAGCCTGCTTAATGATCTTCATATTATATTATATCTTAGGTTCACTGATTATACTCGCTCTTAATAGAAGTTCAAAATTGAATAAAAAAATGGCCACTGTCACATAAATGATAGCATCAGTACGAAACCTGCATTATTTCCATCCGCAGTTCCCTCAGATTTTCTTAGCCCTGCATTCTCACGAAAATATTCGCAGAAAGAACGTGAAGTTCCAACTCCTTCCAAAATCTAAACCGTGAGCCATGTCATTCAATACATACCAGGGTCCTTTACATGGACGAATCAAGACAAACTAAAATAATTAAGCCGTGTCATTAAAAGCTTAGAGTTACGGCTTCATTTCACTCCATTTCACTAAAGCTAGGCATTGAAAAAATGGAGCAATAAATGGCATATTTATAAAAGAAGTGTCGTGAGCACAAAAATGTTGACATTAGGTGGGAACATATTTACAGATCTAATATCGCTACAGTGACTTTTTTAGGCTTCTTTTCTTTTCTCTTTCAATAAATTAGCTCCTGTGAAGCAAAATACCTTTTATGCCATCAAAATGCTTTCCTCTGCATTATAAGTTTTATATTTTATAAATCTTGTCTTAAGCGTCATAGATGTGGCTTATAACATATAAAAGAATGTCGAAACAAGCAGAAATACCAAGAAAATCATGCTGTTTTCAAGTAATAGAATTATTTGAATAAATCTAAATGAAATAATTCATAAATTCTCTTCGACATGGTTCAATCTCTTTGAGCGACAATTCGCTGTAATTGCCTTTTCTAGAGAAAAAATAATGGAAGATACATCATTTGGAGCGGGATTAGTCCCCGTACTCAGATGGAGACTTTCAATGGATATTTGAGTCCTGGCTTCCACATGGTATCTTTATAATACGAGAGAGATCGGGTGACTTAGGCCGACAGACCGATAGTTCATCTACTCATTTTCGCTAACACATAACCAAACGGGAGTCTGAAATCCAACCCATCTCCTCAGAAATCCCTTAGCAGGTCAAAATCATCCTTTGGGTGGTTCCCTCGGCTAGTGAGTTCGGAAGGAGTTGTTCCGCTCGGAGAGTTTATTGCTCCCCCGCACATCTCCCTTTTCTTCATACTCACACATCACAAGAAAAGAAACCTTACCCCTCCCCTTGGAAATCCTTTTCGTAGGTCAAAAATATCCATCCGTCGGTGGTTCAACTCCCCCAGCTACGGGGAGGAAGGGCTCTCGTTCTGCTTGTAAAGGTTGTTGCTCCCCATGCAACGTGGGCGTGCTTCGGCCACGTTGCCACATCGTCGAAAACTCTGGACTTCAAAATTTTCAGCAGTACCATTTCTTTTATCAGAACTGTACAATGTTTTTTTTATTCAAAATGGATATTTTAATTGCCATTGAAATGGTACAAAACCACAATAGACATCGTCAGGAAAACATAAATGATAGAAGTATAGCTAATGGTAGTTCATTGCATTGATACGGATCATATTGCAGATATAAAGATTTAAGAATAATAAATTAGTTAAAATTGATAAGGAAAAACAATATAATAGTGAAGTATATATTTACAAGTTATCATTTAAAAATTCTTCTACTGAATAGAGTTCTTTACAGAGTAATATCTCCTTAACCTTTGCTTTGAAAACATTTATTGACGTTATGTGCTTAATGTCATTAGATAACTTATTGTATATAATCGAGATGCATTGCCTAGGGCCCCTCAAGCTGCAGCTAAAGGAACATGTTTTTAGATATCTATCACTTTTACGAAGTCAAGCCTGAAACAATCACATTTATACAGGGACTACTTCTGAGTGGTGCTTCGACAAGCCATGGTTCTCAGCTATGTTTACGTTTTCCCATCAACTCTTGTCCCATCTCCCCAACCTTGAATGTGAATCACGAGGTAACTTAAGGCAAAAGATATAGGGACTACTTCTGTGTAGTGTCTGTCCAACACTGCATCAATGATTTTTTCTAGAGTTCCCTCGAGCTTCTTTCGGAGGACTAGGGATTCTGGGTTCGTCGCCGACCTTGACGTGATACTCCACCCCTATCCTTCCCTCCCGTCTCCCAAGCCCCTCCCCTAGTGGAAGCCATCTGAAAAAATAGGGGAAGCGATGACTGATATGTGATACTTTTGGTTCACGGTCATAACTTATAAGGGACTTCTGGCGGGCAAGGATGATGATGCAGCAGCTCTTCATCATATTAAATTCTTGGGGGAATGGGGCTGAGAGCAGGCTGGTAAATTTAAAGCTCTACAGCGAAAATTTTGGTGACCTGGAAAATACACCTTATATACAGTAAAACCCCTAAATTACACTTTCCCAGGGACCCTAGAAAAAAGTGTAAATTGCAGGAAAATGCAAATTGTGGGAAAAGTAGAATTTTCACAGCTACATCCATGTTCTGTAATGGAGTGTAAGGGTAAAAACAAGAAACAATGATCAACTGAAAAAGAGCGGTGTCATAATTTATTCCTCGCACTAGACTTCTCATTTATTTATATTTGACGAAAAAATACATTAAACATCTTAGACGAATAGAAAATTGAAAATTAAGAAAGGATGAAGATGGCTGGGTGATTTCCATTATGTTTGTTACTAGTAACCATTGGAACTATCAAATGAATATATTATTTTTTTAAATTTTCTGCAGTTCCTCATCAAGCATTTACTCACAGCAATCACTAACTAGTAATTTCTTGGTGTTTGAACAGCACACACTGTCTTTTGCCTATCATAGTTATAACTCGGGAATCGAGGCAGTGCAAATTGATCTTATTGATAATTGTCCACCACAAGTTCTTTCATTTTGCATCATATCTGGATAAGAATCAATTTTCATTCTTCATAGTTTCTACTTAAATAAAAAATTAATACTCCCCTGCAGGTTTAATTACAGTCGAGCACCTATAGTCCGGTAATCCAGGAGCAGGCTATAGTCCGGCAGTGTTGCGAAAACAACCTCATACATATTCCGAGAAATCAAAAATCTTATCATAAACACGTTGTTTTAAGAGATTTTGACTCTGCACTATTAAAATATTTCCTTTAATTGCTGGAATATAATGTAACTTGTAAGTATTTCGTGGTAATTTCAATAAAAAATTATTGTACACGCATTGAAATTAACCTTAATTTCATAACTCCCAATGCGACGAATGCATCAAAAACGATTAAACAACTGATCGTCAATCGGCCGTGGCAAGGAGTGTTGAGTCATGAAAATGTTTCGTAGTTTTCATTCTTATTTCGGTATGCTCAAATTTTTCTCATAATGTTAACAAATATATTTTTTATAAAAATGATTATTTGCAAATTAAAGCTTTTGGGGTGTCCAAACGGGCGAAAGGTTCCATATTTTCCGGAGTTTCGATGTCCGACACGGCCCTCATCGTCAGGGGTGTCAACAGATTCGCCGGAAAAGTATTATCTTTCAGTGATTTACGAAGTTAAAACCAGATATTTATTATCATTTTTATGCATAGAAACAGTAAAAGAACGATATTATAGAATTATCGCTAACTGGATTGAAAATAACTTGTATAAAAAAGACTACGCTTCATTTCAAAATTTGAATCATATCTGGCGGATTACGAGTTGATGTAGTTCAAATTTTTGTTACTAGTGGCACTGTATACTATTCCCGCAACATTCAAATTCTTCCTTAAAACAGTTCGTATTGCTGCTCTCTTTCGTATTTTTTCCACATACATGTACAAGACAAAGTCAAGAAGTGTTTTACAAAGGATGATATGCATGATTAATGCACATAAGAAGTGAATTTTATTTTTTGATAGTTGCAATAGTTATGGTGCAAATTGCGGTAAAACTGAAAAACCTATACTCTAAATTTGGGGTTCTGCATACATTGGAAACGTAGGAAATTGAATGGGACTTTACAAAAGTGGTGTAATTTGCGGGAAAACTTAATTTCCAATAACGCAAATATGAGGTTTCACTGTATGTGATATTATTGGACACACGCCTGAATCATTCATTGTTTTTACTTTCCGTGTGATCCCGTCTGATAGTGCATAATTCTCCAACTTTCACTTGAATCTTATAAACTTAAATAATTTCGTCAATAAACTCCACATATTAGTGCAAATGCTTCACCTTTTTGTAAAAAAATATAGCAGTCCGGTGAATATCTAGTAAAATACAGGATAACTTACATTAATTTTCAGAATGTACGTTTAGTTCAAACCCGGAAAATTCAAAGTCCAATTATTTTGGTCCCTTGAATTTCATATTAATGAGGTTTTACTGTATCAGATGATCAGCACTTTTCTTTACTTCCTTGCCTGCCATTGTAATGACGTGGAGATAATTGTGAAAAGTTAAAAATTGCACATGATAAAATGAGCTGCAGCACTTATAGCTTGTATAACTAGCTAGTACCGATAAGGCCAAGTAAACCAATAAACCTCAATTATAGTGATTTTGAATGTGTGATATTCGCAGAGAAAAACAATATCATTTGCCTTGCCTGGGGATGATTTTATGAGTGAATTTCAAACATTTATGTATCACCATTGCAGGTAATGTCCACTGAAGTTGTAATGCTTTAAAAATTCTGCAATTTTGATGCAATACTAAGTTGTTACTCAACCAAAATATATGTGGCCAAAGTATAATGTATAGGTTTCTGTCAATACTTAGGTAAACATTTGAAATGTTATAACAATATGAAGTTAAAAAAATTAATATTTGTAACATTAAATCAACCCAAAAGTCAAAAAGTTTGTCACTGACTTAGTATAATGTCATTCATACCTGATCATATTGTTTACTGATAAACAATCAATATTTTTCTAGATATACACGTCACTAGAATAGAACTGCATTGTTCTTGATTAACTATGAGTTGAAGTAAAATTTGAATCAAATTATTTATGTCTCTAATATATTTATAGTTATAGGTTAAAACTTGTGCAAACGATTGGCTTGATTTGAAAAACAATTATGAGGCATAAAAAAAGGAGTACAACATCATGCATTATTATCACCTCTCAATTTTGCAACTTTCAATTTGCCAACTGTGGATTTTTTTTTGTTCACCCAACAACATAAAAACAAGGTTTACAGTATTTTTTTCTATTCTTAATCTAACTCATTGGATCACTTTCTTACTTTCCACATAAATACACAATATACACATTGAATGAATTTTTTAGACATATATATAGATAGAGTACAACATAAGAGTACAACACATTGTCAATATGAGGGCGAGGGGGACAGCATCATTACAACAGAACCCTATCTCATACGTCCATTTCGAATTGCTTTCTTTAGTTTCCTAGATTAAAAACTCCACAGATAAAGATATTACACACTTCCTTGCAATCATCATTCTAACTTGTAGAATCTAAGGCAATATGCAGGACAACAGTTCCATTAGTAACCAACCATGACAACTTTTAAGGCCCATGAAAAATATTGAATTATTACTGCTAAAAACCATTTCCGTAGTAATGGGACTATAACAGGGATTAATAGAAATTGACGATGAATGGATTTCAAATTTAACAACTCTCTCAAAGAATTAACCTCGAACTTCATATGCAGCTGGAGAAACATTTTATGCTCACAATTCACAATCAACAAAAGACTAATTAAGATAAAAATTCACATACCTGTGGTGGTAACGAATTGTGGGTCCCATGGGGAAGACCTGCTGCTGAGGGAACATTAGTTGTGCCAGTTGCAGTACTGCCAGGTACAGCTCCTGGTGCCAGTGGATGCACTCCTGGAGTTGCACCATGGTGGTGATGATGGTGAGGAGGGAGGCCACCTGGAGTGGCTGTAGAGTTAGTGGTGGTTGGCGAAGAGGAAGAAACAGCAGCCCCACCAGGGGGTCTTCCCCTACCACCTCCTCCACCTCCAGAGGGCACACCACCTCCTGGCGTTCCCCCTGGACCTGGAACCCTTCCTCCTGCTCCTTTTTTACCCTTAGGGCCTTTTGAAGGAGCAGGTGGTGGTTCCACCTCTACCTCATCCTTGGGCATGTGGGCCACCTGATTGATACATTGAAAACAATCATGAGAAAATGGAATTATATAAAAATATTAAAAGCAAATATGAAAGCTGGATTGCCATAAGAGGTTTGGCTTACTAACCTTGGTCAAAAAGAGCTTTTCTAAAGCTTGAGCCATAACGACCACATCCTCCCCTGGCTTGTTGTACACATAGCAATTTGAGAACATGGTATTGAAATCTTGGATGCATTCTTTGGCACTCCAGTAATAGTTCTGCTCCAAGCGTCTCTTTATTGTACCAAGGTCCATTGGATGCTTAATGATTTTATGGTAATCCTGGAATTTAAAAAAATCATTATATCACTTGGATCCACAAACCATGAATACATTTCAGTTACCACATATACATTAATGAAAGTATACACCTATGTAGCCAAAGCTCACTTGTATTTCTTAAAATTATCTAATTCAAAACAAATTCTCCTTCAGAGGAATAACTCCTGATTACAACTGTCCTAGGGTCTACTAGGCATACATTGTTATGCATGATATAATGGTAGAAAAACACTCAAATCATACCCAAAGTTATTGGGCCAATTAAATTGCTGAACATTTAAATTAGAAAATGAATTACTGCACAACAATGTGTAATTAGGGCCCCCTTGACATTTCCTTAAGTGCTTCCAAGATAAGCCGAGGTGAGTCAGTCGGTGCCCTTTTTAAACTTTGATAGCAGAAAGAATGTCTTTTTTCCAAATTTTTTACATTTACAAGTTAATCATTAACATTAACCATTTTGAAGGCCAATACACAAAAAGTACTTTCCTCTAAAGTTAAAAAAAGGATAAGGAATATTTCACAGAACATTATGTCAGGTCTCAAACAAAATAATATTGACATCTCGGACCTCAACTCATAGATCAAACAATAAGATTTCAAGAAGCAGTGAAAGCATCCAATTGATGAAAAAACACTATATCACCTTTACAAAATGTGAACCATGCATGACTTAGTGAATGCCATCTAATTACAGTAGAAGCCCTATTTAGCCAGAGCTCTCTGGATCTGAAAAATCACTCTCTAAATGGAACTCTTGTTAATAGCTAAGATGATTAATTATCACTCCACAGGCAATTCCTACAACTGTAATGCTAATTTAGCCATTATTGTGGGAATTTTCGGTGAGTGGCGAAAACATTCTATTGAGATAACGATTAAAAATCATATTTTCGAGCACTTCAATTACTTTTGATTGTAATCACTTTCGATGATATTAAATTCCACGTTAGATTTTATACACTGGAATATTAAACGTTGAATTTTGACACTTCAGGACACTTATACTGTACTGTGCATTGCTGTATTGTTATTGCCCCGATGTTTTGGGTGTGCCAAATATGTAGGGGCTGTGAGTAATAGCAATGCAACGGACTATAAACGGCAAACACTTCGGAAATAAGAAAAAATTTCATGCCTCCTACCTCACTAAAAAGTGTATAAAAATGGATATATGGTTCGGAGAAAGTTCTATTAATTGAAATTTGCAAAAATGCTAAATAACTTAATGAGCAGGATATAACCTGCAGGGATTTTGTTCCACGCAAGCTCCGGGCTGCTATCTTCTCCAGTTAAATACTGGAAATAAAGGAGAGGACTTCAACGTCTGTAAGATCGCCTCAGAAAACAGCTGACTTTGGCTTTTCGGAATCATAGAGGCCAACATCACCAATGTCATTTACGATTAGCCCCAGTGTTATTATTACATGAGTTATGCGTGGAATACTCTCTTGAATCTATGGAAACATAAATGTTGAACAAAAGGCGGACTTTCATGGACCAACTGCGTTTGGATAAGATGTGAAACTTATTACCTCTAGCCAATGTGGTATCGGCTTCCGTGAAACTCATATTTTTCAAGTGATAGTGCACGTTGCGACCGCGAGGTGGCAGGGCACATCAACATTCTTAGTATTCACTATTTTTTTTAGGTATACCACGGTACATACACGTGATTTGCTGTGAGTTTCGAGCGCGAGGAAGAAAGTTTCGAAGGTTGTAAGTTCCGAAATGAATTCCATCACGATACACATAATATCATCTGAGGTACTTACATCTAGGGGGAACTTGTTGATAATGAGTACTATGAATAATGACTACACTCCCTGCTGTGAGATAGACGCCTTATTTATATTACAGTTTGTCCTCGTTTAACGTTGTTTTGCGATAACGTTGTCCAACAATTAAAACCCTTAATCCTTCAACGTCATCAGTGCTTCACGATAACGTTGATTAAATTTGGCGCAACAAAAAAAATGAATAATAAATAGGACTTTGGTGCATCTGATGCGTCATTTCCATTTGGCGGAAAAGTTTGGCGTTAACTCCCCATAGCGTGTGTAAAGGTTCACCTGAGGGAATAATTATTGCATTATTTGTTTCATAACTATTATATATTTGCTTATTGTTTACTACGCTGTTATTGGGGGGAAATGCATCAGGTGATTTAAAACTCAAACCAATGTTAGTGTACCACCTTGAATGGCATGGTATTAATAACACCATGTCTGAATGGTAGATCCAGGGGCAGATATCTACGGGAAAAAATACCTGAAAATCCCATGCCGCCATAAGGTAGAATTGGTGGTAGAAAAACTTGATTCACTGCTGTTTGAGGTGAATCAAAAACATGTTTTCTGTTTAGAATTGGTGTGAAAGAGGAAGTTTTCTAAACCCTCCATGATGCAATAAATCGTCGAGGGTGATACTGTTCCTAAAAAATTGTTTCGAAATAACAAAAATTTTGTACACAGCACCGAGCTTCCCTACTTCACTCACAATTTTAATTTATTTCCTACGTCTTCGCGATCGCAGCTAGCAAAATTTTTGCCCTTCACTGCATTCGCATGCGCACGCTCCCGCAGTGAAGGACAAAATTTTCTATTTACTCAGAGGGAAACAGGTGCTAACAGCACTTAATATCAGAAATATAGGTGGGAAACCTGGTACTTAATGTTTTGAAAATGCCTTTTCAGTTTGTTTCATCTGAGATATGAAGCTCTCTGACTAGTAGTGCCATCTGTTTGACTGCCCAAGTAATTAAAATATGCCGTAAATCAGCGGAGGATGACACGAAGTAGTCCATAAAAACACAAATTTTTAAGGAAATTGGCAATTTTTGTGCATTAATCCATAGATAACGCCTTTCAACCAGGTCCCCTGTATTTTTAAATATCAACAGTAAGTTCCTATCACCTTAGTTTTCGTGCCGCCAGGATAGAGAATAATTCCATAATTTCTTTTGTGAGTGAAAATATCAAAGTTTCACCATTAAAATGTTTTAGAAAATTAGTTTGAACGCTTCATTCAATAATGCCATATATCCAATTTTATCGCTTTGCTGTGCGTAAATCGTTATTGTTATGAAATGATGAACTGGTAAGTTTTGGAACAGATTTTAATTATTTACATTGTTTCTTATGGAAAATACTTCATCGTTTAACGTTGTTTTGCTGAAGGTCTCTTTTGCAGAAACGAGTTAACAACGTTAAACGAGGACACACTGTACATACTTTTCGTGCATATTGAAATGAATCATCCTTGACCTGTTTTCAATATTTATAATCTTTGAAACTATTACAAAAGACAATACAATACGCAGACAACTTAAAATATAGGGAATCCGAATTCATAACAATTTACGTATTCAACATCAGAACATGTAAACTTGTCAATACCGAGACTCTCACTCAGATACTCCGCATTTGCCTTCATCAATGGGCCATTTATTGGAATTCAGGCTGCTCTCTGCTGGCAAAACCAAGAGAAAAGGGCAGATTCTAACTGCGTATGTTCTCCTAGCCGCAAATGTTTCTGGCTGCTTGGACATCCTTCTTGAAGCACTGCAGCACGAAATTTTCCCTTATTCTTCAGAATTGTGAATAAGGTCGAGGAAGATATGCCAAATCACCTCCCTATCTCGCATTTGGACCCATCGCCACTTTCGCATTCATTAATAATTCATGTTTTAGTTTTCAGATCCAACAACTTTAGTTTCCCAGGCATGATGTTGGATCAGTCAGACTGAACTTGAGAAAAATGTGGGTGGATGACAAAAGAAGAATGAAATGCACGGATTTACGAGGAATTTATTTGAGTGAATACGGGCATGTCGTGAATACCCAAAATGTGCATTTAAACGTCAAATTGTGCGGAATAAATACTGCTAGACATATACAGTGAAACCCCGTATTTGCGTTATCGGAAATTACGTTTTCCCGCATTTTACACCACTTTTACGAAGTCCCATTCCATTTCCTATGTTTACAAAGTATGCAGAACCCCGAATTTAGACTACATTTTTCAGTTTTCCTGCAATTTGCACCACAACGCGCTCAATCAAAATAAAATTTAACTTTCAAAGTCCATTACTTAAGCATATAATCCTTTGTTAAACACTTTTTGACTTTGTCTTGCTCATATTTGCGGAAAAAATACGAAAGAGAGCAGTAATAGGACCTGTTTGAAGAAAGAATTTGAATTTGGCGGGGATAGTTTACAGTGCCACTCGTAGCAGAAATTGGAACTACGTCAACTCGTCAATCTGCCAGGAAATGATACCAGGTATGAAATGAATACATTGTAAGGCTAGGAGCTAACTACGTAATTTATACAATGTAATTAAACCTGCGGAGGAGTATTCATTTTTTACCGAAGTAGAAACTTTGGAGAATGAAAATGGATTCTTATCCAGACATGATGAAAAATGAAAGAACTCGTACTAGTGGACAACAGATCATTTGCACTGCCTCGATTCCCGAGTTATAACTAGGATAGGCTACAAATGAATTAAACTTTCGTTATCGTACCTTAATTAGACTGAATCATAAAGTTTATTTTTTAGTTGAACAATTGTTTGGACTAGTCAAACATCACGGCTGATCAGATTCTCATATGTTGTTAAGTCATCCTCAACTAAACTGGGGCGTAATTTTATCCTGCTTGGCAATGGAAAAGCGAGGAGGAAAAAGGACTTTTTCAATCAAGGAGACAATTGAAGATTTAGAACAAGTCGATTCTCATGGTGGAACTCGCGTCGATCTAGCGAAACTGCTACGATAGCCTATCTCTAAATTAAATACTATAATTGTGAGAAATCGCGATGGGATTCTGAAACAAGCCAACCAGTGCGGTAATTTGTCTAAAAAGAGAAAATATGTTAAGAATTCTAAGTATGGATAAATGGAAGGGTTACTTAAAGAGCGGTTTTTGAGTGCTAGGTCTTCAAATATCCCTATATATGCGGTGCCATCATACAAGAAAAAGCTCTGCAAATCGCCACAAGATTGGGAATTGAAAATTTCACAACATCCAATGGTTGGTTGGATAGATTCAAAAATATTATTTTCTGAAGTTAATATATGTATTATTATTATTTATGGGTAGGGTCCACAGTTACCATGAGTGAAGTGAATTTTTAAGAAGCTGTTTCTGTAACTTTTATTTATTATAATATTTTATTTATTTATTATAATTTGATCTTGATTTTGTGCGATATGTAGTAATCCCTTATTTTCTGTATCAATAATGAAGGAGAAAAATAATTTTCACATTTCTATTCATCTAAGGTGTTCAATGACTTTTTTTTCATCGCAGATAAATTAATGAGAAGAGCTAGTTCAATGAATAAATTATGACACTGCTCTTTTTCAGTTTATCAGTCTATTTCTTATTTTTACCCTTACTCCAGTGAAGGAACATGGCTGTAGAAGTGAAAATTCTACTTTTCCCGCAATTTGCACTCTCCCGCAATTTGAACCTTTTTTTTAGGGTCCCTACAAAAGTGCAATTTAGGGGTTTTACTGTAATTTCAATGACAGAGGACATGAGCACAAGTTGGTGCAGGTTTGCCAAGATTGAAGCAGACATTTGCCACTATTAATAGTCAACAACCCCAGGGGAGGCTAGTTGTTGTTCTCGCTAATACAGATTTATTTTACATGTAAATCATAGGGTTTTAAATCGTTCTTTGGCCAACCCCTTCAAATTCGTACTTCTCATTATATGCCCTACACATCATATGGGGTTTCTACTGTAATAGATGACTCAATAATTACAGATCAAATATCAATTAACTCACAGGTAAGTTGAGCTTCTTTGCATCCACAGGTTGCTGGAATGGCCATGCAAATTGATGTTTCCACACTGCCTTGAGGACTTGCCTCAGCAGAAATGCTAGTTGGTTGGTGTTGCGGCCAGGCCTGCCGGGAGGAGGCACACACGGGGGCTGTACAACACCATTAACAGGCTCAACAACTGGTTCTTCTCGTGGTCCACCAGGTGGCCCAATGGAGTGCTGGTGATGATGGCCCCCATGATGGGGATTTTGTTGGGATGGCGTTGTTGCAGATGGGGGGCCTCCGCCGCCCCCCACTGACACAGGGGGTGGAGCCACGGCTGCAGTAGCTCCACCCCCACCACCAGTTGCCCCCACTGCGCTGCCTCCCTCCTTGTTTGAGTCAAGTGAAGACAGCACCTTTCCTTGGTGCTGGTCCTATGAAAGAATAAATCACAATTAAAGCCTAAGCTTAGATTAAAAAGGCATAATTTGATCACACTGATATGAATTAATGACTTGGAAAAGATGTTTTATAACTAGATGACAAAAAGGTTTTGGCATTGAGACAATATTGGTGTCATAATAACGCTTTGAAAGTTAACTTGAATACAAAAGCCACGGCACCATATAAGATGTATGCATCTAACATATGATGGTATAAGAAAAATAATCTTTAATAATCAAAGGAGAATCTCTCCCACATAGGTATTTTGTACTGGAATTGGGAGTAAATTATGAATAGGAAAGTGAAGTGAGAAGACGTAAGTACCAAGAAAGACGCATTAGCTTCGGAAGGATACTGAATATTATTCCAGGAATATGGAGAGACATTTTCAGATGTCATCTCCCCAAGTTACCCTGAGGTTATACAATGGAGCCCAGGCTATCTGATATTATACCACTTATGAAACAAAGTTCAGTCCCATAGAAAGCAAGCAGCATGCCCTTCACGTCGATGCCTTTTTTCATAGCCTACAGTATATTTAATTGCACCATATAGCTAACGTTTGACTCAAAAATGCATTATCACACTACAAATCATTGGCAGGAATAGCAATCTCTACAGAATGCAACATGATAAAAAGCCCAATTACTGTACTACACTGTTATGCTATACATGAATATCAAGCAAAGAAGCAGTTAGCTAAAGTGCAGCGTGGGTCACTGTGAGACTTAAGTCCACTTACTGTCCACATCCATATTCTTTCTCTGGCACACTCACTCAGCAATACCTAATGTTTACTAAATAGTCTCATTACCCGGCACCAAAACTCACCAATGTAATATTTATTCTGCCACTACTACTGTCTGCACAAAAACTATGCAGACTCAAGTTTGGAATCCAATTCAAAATTAGCAAGTGAACCTTCATGAAAGCAATTAACATTTAACTTCAGCTAATTTTATTTGGCAGTAAATCATACTTATCAATTGTTTTTATAATGTAACTTCTGTTTTCTTTAGCGATGAGAACAAAATATGTAGCTGCTTTTTGGCAGTTTATAGTAGACCTCTCTCTTTAAAATTTAATAAACAACAACCTCAGATCCTAATGAAATTATAACACAGAGCAGATGAAATGTTTCCATCTTTTACATGATGTTATGGGTTAATGAATAACCTTAATACATGTCTCAGATCCAGAATCAATTATTTTTGTCCCAGTTCTGCCCAACCAAGGGCCTCAATGCCATACAATTAAATTACTTCCAGTGTTAAGTGTAATTATGTCAAATTCTACATCTTACCACTTCTAGCAATCTGATCACATCACCTAATACCATGTGAATGAGATGACAACCAAACCAACCGGCCAATATATTGGCTTTCGGATCTCGGGCGAGAAGTGGTAAGGGCCAATATAATGGCTTTGTCAAAAATATATTGTTTTTACTACTGCAGTAATTAGGTGTATACTTCAAGTAATTTAAAACATTGCTCAAACATGAAGCACTGCCTTTTTAGTAAATTATAAAAACCACAGGCTGAGAACTTCAAAAATGGCTTTATGATTTTTTTTGGCTAAGATATTACATTTTATTTAAATACCCTAAACATTTATCACTAGGTGGCACAAAGAGGGTTGACTAAAAAATGAATTGAAGAAATGAATAGAGTTAAGATATTTGTTTGATTGGCCAACTGTTTCATGAAAAATATATGAAAACCATCAATAATATATAATATTATCGAACTTCTTCAGATTTATATCTTTGCTGACACAAGCTTCCCTTTTCCTTCCTCTTTTCAAATAAATAATTTCTCTAATTTCATATACAGTGAGTTGTGAGAAACAAATGTTTTGCTCATTTGATACGTGCAAACTGAAATGTTTACATCAGCTAATTTTGGATATTTGTTATGCATTCTTTCCAGGAAACATTTTCAAAACACAATGCACTTGGTTCAATTGAAGAAATATGGCAAGACATCAAAAAAGGGTTGTAAAGCAGCAGATGAGGAAGTAGGAAGGTAGGATGGAAATCAGAAAATCATGAATTTCAGAGAGGTAAATAAAATAAAAGAGGAAGGATAAAACAAAAAATTCAATTACAGGACAGCTAATGTATACAAGATAAGAAATTTTGTCCATCAAAAAGAAAGACATGCGAAGAAAATTTACATAGGAAAAGAATCAAATAGCAGAGTTTTGAAAGATGAAGACACTGTGGATGATGAAAAAGATAACTGACACCTTCTAGCATTTACACAATGGAGGGCACGAGCACTATCTGAGTACTAATGTACTGCTTAACATGTTGAACGCTGACTGACAACAATTGTCGTCCGCCGGGTGCTATCCAGTGACTGCGGACGACAATTGCCGTTCAAGCTCGCTTTGCCTTTTTAAGGCCATTTAATTTCAGTCACCGGCATAACTAAAAAAAAAAAATGCCGCCGCGTTGAAAGTGTTAAGGGACCAGAGCAAGGGGACAGTTGTGATATGGTAGGATTCATGATTTTAGCGTGGTGGAGCTCTTTTACCTCTAATTTAAACTGCTTCAGGTTGGATTTGGTTTCAATTGTCGATATTCATAATGAATAAAACACCAACAATTCTTCCACCAATTGATTTATTTGGCATGATGCACATTGTGGCATATTTACATGACTATGCTACAGTGTGGTGAAAAGCATCATGCCATATAAATAGATCTGCGGAAGAATACAATTCATCATGAACCCTTTTACCTCATTCAATACCCTTATACAATCACTCATTCAGGAATTGTGGCGGTGAAGCTTTCCTAAACAGCATTTAATTCCTAATAGAAAGAAAAGATGGGCTATTTTTGTTTAACTGCCATGAGTGAATGGGACGAGCATAGGAATATCAAACATTTTTTTTCTTCTTTTAGTTAACCATACTCAATAGCGTGAGAGAACCCAGGAACAAATCATTTCAGCCAAAATTAAGGACACTAAAACGGACCTTTTTAGCTATATCAGCTGACTCTGTGAGTCTGATGTCATGCATCCCATTGCTGTTGAGCAGTGAACTTTCCCCACTGAGGGCATATCTAGCCTATACATGATCATAAGCTTCACACTGAGATTAGAATTTGATGCGGCACTTAAGGACTAGAGTGATAGGCTTAGCCATTTTGGCAGAGAAGAAAGATCAAATGTGAATTCTGAACAGTCCAATGAAAATAAACAGTCTGCATCTTTAATAGGTATTTAAGAGTGATTTCAGGAAGTCGAGGTTTATATTTTCTTGCCCTAATTAAGCTTCATTAAATTACCCTTTTGTTAACATCATTCAGACCCAGTTATATGCATGGAAAGTAGCATCAAACATTAATTAATAAGGCAACTACTACTATTCAGTAAACATACTTATCATCGTATGGACATTAATTCATAAGTTCTTAAAATGCCCATAATTTAAAAAAAATAACATCACAGAAATTAAGAGGAAAACATTTGTAAGTCCTCATTTAACGGCATTGTGGCTAAGTTGCTAAAACATGCTCCATTACCCCAGCACCCCTGTTGGCATGTAAGCATTTCAAAAGCATACCTCTCCGGAAATATTGTAAATACCTGGCCAGAATTTGTAAAAATTCTAAAACACCAAAGCACAATTTCTTTGCAATTTTATAAAAGTAGTAAGTGCTTATATCAAACTAAGTCTTTACGCATACCAATATCTCGCACCAATAGGCAGAGGGTGAAACTGGCGGTGTACAGACACCTAATTGGGAGCATGAACCTGACCAACCACAGTACCTCTCCTAAACCCCCACCACTCCTTAATTTGAATGAGATGCCACAGCTCCCCTTCCATTCAAAAATTTCCCTGAAGGCAACTTGATACAAGCAAGGGATCCTCGGCAAGTGTGGAGGAAGAGACCTGCGTTTGCTCAGAATGCTACGTGCTCTCCTGCATTTTGTAGTGTTCCATTAGCATAGCTATATCATCACCAAACTAGACTTGAAAACTTTTGGACTCTGATGTGGTATGATTTTTTTGGAAAAGGCCTTTGCATACAAATCTTATTTCATACATGCCTGAACATGATGAAAAATTCATGTTTTTCATTTAAGATAAAATGTGCATTGATTTATGCCACATGGTATTAAGGTTGAGAGATCCTGAGTTAACCCAATTTAGCATGGCTCCCATTACTAGACCTTCCAGATATACTTCCCAGAGATATTACCTAAAAAAATATTTCCCTAATACTGTCCCTCGAAGTTTTAATTATTGCTAAGCAGCCTGAAGTATTTGCGTAAACATACCACAGTATGAAAATCCATAATTTGTCAAAACCTCATTTCTGAGAATACTTCTCAGCTTATCATTAACAATGAATGAGAAAAGCAAAACATTACCCCTAACATAAATTTTTTAAAGGCATTCGTTTTTCACCATGTTCAAGCTGATTGGTTTTTCAGGTGTGCACCTACAGCACTGAGTAGGCTGATTTCTGACTTGAGATGATTGGACCTTAACCCAACACAAATACTGTTAACTATGGTGCTAACTGGATAGTATGAGTCTTCAACTCAAACTTCAAGCTGTTAACCCTTGGATGCAGATGGCATTAATTTGACTACTCTAAAAAAGCAACACTAATTATCCTAATAATCTCAAAACTACAGGTTAGATCAAATTAAACTTCCCGAGTAATTTCCTTTGCAGCTATTATTAACATTGTTTGACAGCGATATACTTCAATATGGAGCTGAACTATAGAGAGAAATACAATAATCCCAAGGTAACGTCCGTACGGTATCTTAATGAATATACAAGTCTTTTAAGGTTGCTTCAATTAACACTGAATCCAACAGATTACTTTTCATCACTGAGGTACCTTTTTACCCCATCAAAACAGCTGCAAAGAAGTTAAGGGCTTTAGGGATCTCTGAAAAATTGATTCACCAGGACTTCAGCGAAAGATCCCTATTAACATGACCAACAAGTCAAAGATGGAACCTATTTCTCTAAGTTTTCTAGTCCGGTTTAGATTTATCCCCTTATCAACGTTTGGCTTAGCATTCATTCTCAATATAATCACCTCTTGTTTACTTTGATTTTTTCTGGGCTAGGAAGTCAACATCTTCAATAATTTCTTTAAGTTTTTCAGGGATGTCTTGGACAGCTACTGCATCAATGAATGCTGCCTCCCCACTATGTTGACATTATGGAGAGCTGGCTTCAGTCTAAAAATGGAAAAACCAACCATGGCAGACATTAAACACTGCGCCCTGAACGATTTCACTGTACAGTAGACCCCCGCTAATCCAGACTCACGCATATTCCAGACAGGCCTCCAGCATGTAGTGCGGGTGGCTTATTAAGGGGTCCTGAGACGTCATCACTACAGCAACATCCAAAATTCGTTTCAGAATCAATTTAATCATTTGATATGGTCGAATTCACTAAAATAGAATGCCAATAAATTAATTTTCACACGTGGCTTTCTTTTGCTGTAATGGTCGATAAATACTGGCACATGATAAGAAAGTGGGGCGAGGGAGCACAATTCACTCGCAATATTGCAGGGAGCATGAAACCCATGTGTTCACAACAAAGAGGACAGGATCGCAAGGGAAACTAGACAAGACTTACATTCCAATTAAAAATTAAATTTCATATATGAAGATTGACAGGTGAATCAAGAGAATAATATCATTTGCACTGTGACCAGTTAAAACGCATTGTGGCCAGTAAACGCATGACATTCTTCGAACATTTATCTATTAGGAAACTTCATTTACCCCAAAGCATCAAGAATACAGAAAAATTACTTATAAATGCAAAACTGCCATATTAATGCCACCATTATTACTCCTTCCGGGTGAAAAGGGATAAGTATGATTAGTGATGGGAGGGTTCATAAACAACAACTCAAAAGTGCTCCATTTGAGAAATCCCTAGATATTCTAGCCTTCGCTTAGTCCAGACAATCCCTGGCCCATTATTCAGTGAAACCTCTATTTTACATTTTTGATGGAACCACACAAAATAAGTTCACAATCAAAGAAAGTGTAAAATAAGGAAAATTAAAATTTTTTCTAAAAAATGACGCATTAATTACAATTCTGGTATTCCACCTAAAATTAAAACGTTTCAATACAACAATAACGTAACTTCAAGCATATTATTGCACGTTATTTATTTAACAACCAAACTAAAGCATTAGTTTTTTTTTCAGAGTAATCTCGAACTATCAAACTCGTTCTACCTTGTTTCACTATATAAAGCGGTTTCACTTTGACTGCATGAGTCAAAACAATTGCTAAAATCTAAATTTTCGTTACATTGGTTCTTTAAACAATCTTTCTTTTGCTGATGATGCTTGTATGCTATTGAAGAAAAAAATTAAGGCACAAAATATGCAGATTATTCCAAAAATATATACTTTATGAACTTTTTTTGATAACCACAGGGGCCAGCTTCAGCACTATTTATAAGAACTAATGCATTTTGACTTATCAGCTAATAACTCAATAATAATATGTAAAAAAAATAATTTTAAAAAACCACGCTTATATTCAAGAGTACTAAAAAGGAAAAAATAATCTTTTCATCACTCTGAAAATATAAGTGTGGGCGATTTTTCTTCATCAACATCCAACCTCTTGTCATTTATATTATCAATATCTATTCCACAAGCGCCTTGTGTAACAGATATTGATATAAATGACAAAGGTTGGATGTTGAAGAAGAAAAATCGCCCACACTTATATTTTCAGAGTGATGAAAAGATTATTTTCACTTTTTAGTACTCTGTGGTTAAAAAAAAGTATAATTTTACATATTATTATTTTCTACTTTTTAGTCTTTCTATTAATTGTGCAACGGTTCTTTAAAATTTAAATTATTATCATTTCTTCTCTCACTATAATAAATGCTAACTTCAACTAGCGACACCGGCAGCCGTAGGGGACGCGAAGGAAAGCTCCAAGGGCTTCTCTAAAGGATTCAATGACAGGAAAAGGACACACTGAGTGCCCGAGGTCCCAAAACCACGCTCCCTAGTTCGTGATATAAGTCACATTTTTACTCCACCAGCAAATATGGAACATATGACGCTACCCGCAACACAAAATGTAAAAACCATTCAGTTTTAGTAGACTAACTTGGTAATTAAGTGATTTAATGAGTAAATAAGTGAGCCAAATATCAGCTCGATTGAACGTTGGGAAGTGGGAATTAGATTTTGATTACAAGATTCCATCCAGACAAACCTACAAACAACAGTTGAAGTTAAAATAAGCGCACGGTAAGGTGCGTCTGTTTTATTTTTATTCAATTTCCTGGAGGTTTTTACTTACAATAATCAGTTTTCTATGAAAATGTCATTTACGTTAAATAGAAAAATACTACTTTCCCCTTAGTTTCTCTCATTCTTGCACTTAAAACCATGTAATTTTGAGTTTATTTTGTGGGAAAAATGCCGTGGAAAGGACACATTTAGTTGTTCATATCAGAGAGAGGATACGTTTTTCTGGTTTTAAGGAATTTTCACTTGGCGATACAAACTGCTTGAACCACCTCCACTACCCATAATCCCATTAAAATTACCAATAGCTTTCGCTCATTTCTCGGTCTCTTGGGTTTGGGATACCTGTCACCCATGTACTCCGCATTTAATGCTTCCTGACTTCAGTTTAACATCATAGAACTTGAGCTTTCTCCTTTATTTGCCGGCACCAAGAACTGTCACTGGGTGATAAAACCTTGGCACTAGGCGATATCTGTGTCGCCTACATTGTATGTTATTTTATGCACTGCATTTTCATTTCAAGCACCCAGAACATGAATTAAATGGACATTTCAGTAATTTCATGGTGGAACCACCCAAACTGTAGACCTAATGATCAAATTACAAATTATCTATAAAAAGAAACTTCAGTGAATGCCGCTTCCCACTGTGCGGATTCAAGTTTACTCTTTAAAAACGTATACCCAGCTTCATCGAACGTGGCAGGTTCGCAACATGTGGACAAAGGAGCATCTCAGAGTTGTGACATAAATTGCTTCACAAGTCTATTAGCAGGGCCACAGTTAGTACAATGCAGTGGGCTTAATGATGCATTGTAAACAGTATTTGGTTGCCTATAATCCTGGATTTAAAAATTTCCTCACAACCACCTATTCCATTGCAAAGTTAAAATCAGTTATCAGCAAGATAAAACCAGGATAGTCAGCAGAATGCCATCATTTATTGCTCACTTAAAACTATGAATCAAGGACGATCTCACACCAGACACCCCCACTCTTCTTTCACAAATTCCTACCCTAACATTGATGGATGTTGGAAAATGTTGTGGAATGTCTCAGATGTGGTAAGTGTATTGCATTTTAATCTAGACCCTTTTGTCTCGTGAGTAGCGAAGAGGCTTGTAAATTTGATGTGAAACTAACTGAACTGATCAACTCTTAATTTCAAATGCACAATAATCTACAAGGAGAGACCTAGTACCCAAGCTCTTTGTTGTTCCACTATATCCTTGGCTCCCATTCTGTAGACCAAATACGCAGCAGTAGGCCTCCAGCAATATCAGCACCTGCACACGTTGCATCGCATGCTGCTATGGCATATATACTTCATTTTTTTATGATGGCTCAAAAAATAAGTAGGGACGTCAGTTCAAAGTGAACAGGATGCAGATCATGAAAACAGTTACCACAATCAAGATCTTGTTAAAATTCAGAAAAGGAAAGAAAAATATACATCTGAAGTCACTGAGATCGACAACAGTGATACTTGGTGGAAATTGAAGATAGAATTCATTATGACAAAAACAGTACTAAATTCCACTATTTATTATAATGCTGTCGACCGGTTTCGATGTCTCAAGCATCATTTACAAGACTGTTTGTCTTGTAAATGATGCTTTAGACCTCGAAACTGGTCGGCAGCAACAAAAATAAATAGTGGAATTTTGTACTGTGTTTTTGTCAAAATGAATTCTGTTGGTGAGAATGTTAAGAAATATTTGTTCCAAATTCAATACTTCTAATGAAATAAAAGTTATCATTAAGTATATTACAGTACATATTTGAGTCGGTGGCAATTTCAATTCACTAATCTGGGTTCAACAGCAACAGTATTAACTGTGCAAAATGAAAAAACAAAATATCCCCTAGCAAAAGGCCAGCCGGCAGTGCAATGCTAGGGTAAGCTCTCGGCATTTCTCAACACCAAATTTTCCAACGGAGGGGAGTAAGCTGTGGTTTGCTGGAGAATCAGGAAAAGACCCTTTCAATAACCTTGTCTGATCCCAATCATTTCGGACCATGAGCCTCTTTTGAGATCGGTCAGATTAGCTGGAGAAATATAGCTTTGTGGGTCCATGGGCTTTACAGCAGTGGAGGTTTATTCTTTGGGCCAAATCTTTTGGGAAGGGAGTGGAACCATGGGCTGAGGGAGGGACCCTGTCACGAGCCCCATAAAATGTGTCATTGAGACGAAGACCAGGGGCCCGTTTCTCAAAGCTACAAGTCCACAATTTACAAGTCGGATCTTACAAGTGTGACTTACAAGTGTTTCAAAGGAAAACGGAGGACTTGTGAATTCTCCACAATTGTAACTAATATTTTACAAGTGAAAATGGCGGTCGTCATCCTGTCCGTATTTAGCTATTTTTTAAGCTTTAAATATATTTCGAGAGTTTGTCCAGCAATCTACTATTACCTAGAGTCACTATAAATACGTGAATACATGATAAATGGTATTTTTGGTGTACGATTCACCTTAGAATATCCCAAGCGAGGACGAATCATCAGCAATACTTGAACATAATAAGGAAAAATCGGTTATTCCAACGTATGATTTGCATTGTTATCTTGTAATGAATGTAATTTATAATTCTTGAACGCCAAGATATATTGTTGTGCTGTGAAACCACTTTCGTAAATACGACATAATAACAATATTGTACTGCAAGGATGGGATAAGTACGGGACGTAGATTTTCTTGCATCTTTTATAACCAAGAGTCAGTGCTATGTTGCTCGGAGTCTAAAAATGCGTGAACACAAGATAAACGGAATTTTTAGTTCACAGTTTACCTTAAAATATCGCAAGCGAGGAGGAATCGTCTGCAAAAGTTGAACATCATGAGGAAAAGTACTTTATTCCATCGCAGGAAAGGAAAGATGAACTCAAAATGAAGGTTATTCACAATTCTAGCATGTCAAGACATCATCTTGTGCAGTGTTTATCTTTCATATATACGAATAAATAGCGGAATAGCGTTTTATCGTCATACAAGCGAAGACTATTTCAGCCATTTTGAATGTTCATTATTAATACCCAAAGGGAACCGTTACTGTGAAGGAAGTCAGTTGGTGTAGTGGTAGCGTGCGAGATTCACGTTCCAAAGGTTGTTAGGTTGATCCCCGCTGGCGTAATTTTTTTTCCTCTTTCTTTTTAATGGGCTAAGGAGATATTTCATCACCGATGTAATTACCTTCGTTCTAGGACTTATGCACAATTTATTTTTAATTTCACTTGTCCTTGAGCCCCAAGTTACACCAAGGGTATCGAACACATGCCTACGGTGTATTAGGAAAGACCGCAGCACATTAGCGCAGCATTTGCAAGATGTCACATCAAAATGTTGACTTTAATTACGTATGGAGTTTCCTATTGAACTTTCACGACTTAATATCTCAAGTGATTTATCATTTTAGTCCTGGAACTTATGCTCTGCATTTTTACCTCTCAATGTATAAACATAATGACGTGACATGAAAAGTAGGTATGTATTGATAATTAGCAATAAATAATACTAGCAAAATAGCACTTAACTTTCGCGTTTTCAACCTTTCCCACATCCCCAAAATAATTTATTCTTTATCAAATGAGATCATTTATAAATTTCACGATTAAAAGCAACATTCATGTCTTGGTTGGAAATAAATCTTTCTTCTTCGTTGTTTATTCACAAAATCTCTGTGGGGGTGTTCTTTTCTCATTACGCCTTAGTCTAAAAGACTTTTCTTTTAACTTTAAATTATAAACTAACAATGTGTTTTAACGTAAACTGAGCATGTTATGTCAAAAGTCGGTAAAAAAATCCTATCTACTGATACCTTGTTCGTCGCTATCGCCTTCATAACAGTTGAGAAAAAGAGATCGCTAGTCGCTTTTCATTTGTTTTCCCAGTTATTCTTTCCGATTTACTGCGATTTACTCACCTCGGAGGACTTGTAGAAATTTCCTTACAAGTTATAAGGATTTGTTACTCACAAGTCTGTTTGAGGAACAGAATGTGTCGTAACAATGAAAACACTTGTGAGTAAACACTTGTAACTTGTGAAATGGACTCGTTACTTGTAATTAGTAGACTTGTACGTTTGAAAAACAGAATTTCACATGTTACTCGTAAGTCACACTTGTAAGATCACACTTGTAAATTGTGGACTTGTAGCTTTGAGAAACGGGCCCCAGGCAATAGAATTACCTGTTAGTCAGCCCTTGATAACTATAAACAGAAAATTCAAAATGTAAAACTAAATTAAACATTGCAATTGGGACAAAATAGTGTAAATTTGGGAAAACAAAATTAAAGTTGTGCAAATTCAAGAAAATATAATAATAAAAAATATGGGAAATTCGATAGAACCAAAGAAAAATGACAAATTTGGGGAAAGACTATAATCAGAGAGTGCAAAATCAAGGCTTTACTGTAGTATGGATTAGCAAGGGTCTAATATGCAGTAATCCCAATTAGTTCAAACCCTCTTAATTCGAAATATCGATTAATTCAAAGTTGTGAGCAGTCCCCATCAAACGGAATAGGAAATTGCGTACTCGACGGTATCCATAATTCGAAATACACTTAATATGTAAATCGAAGTTGAATTTCGTCCCGTGACACCCCAACATTTTTCGAAACTATTCACCGTGGGGCAGCACACTTTGGTGGTTAGTTAGTGCTTATTTCAAATTAATTGTGATTTTGGTATCGCTTTCTTGAGCATAAGTTACTTTTAAGTGTTGCCAAGCTATTTTGAACATTTGCTTTGGCTTATGGTGCACCTCCCGCCAGCAGCTATTTACCCCCAATCAAATTTCCTTTGAGTATATACACATCTCGGCCGCTCCATCCCAAACTTCTCTCTGGGGCTTTTGTGCCATCACTAAAGCCTTCCCCTCTCTTCCTTCCGAGCCTCCCCTCCTAGAGTGATGACTGTAGGATCGCCAGGCATGGTGGAGTAGTATTTTCCGGATGGTGTGATATCCTTTAATATGGCCTCCTCTACCTTTATCCATTTTCCCTGCGTGAGCACTTTCATTGTTTGGTAGCCGCTTCCCCTTCATGTGCTTCCCCAGATTCTTTTGTTTGCCCAGAATTGCTGACGAGTCATGGTTCTCAGCTTTGTTTATGCTTTTCCCATCCACTCTTGTCCCATCTCCCTAAACTCGAATGTTAATCACGAGGTAAGGAAGGCAGAAGATATAGTGACTATTCTTTTTTAATAAAAAAATGTACATTTCCACTCTAGTAAGCCTGAAACAATGAAATTTATATAGGGACTACTTCAGGGTGGGTGTCTCTCCAGCACTGCGTTAGCGTTTTTTTTCTTGGGTCCCCTCGTGCTTCTTTCTGAGGGCTAAGTGATTCTGGGTTAGTCGCCGACCTTGACGTGATACCCGACCCCTACCCTTTTCTCCTGTCTACTAAGTCCCTCCCCTATTCGAAGCCACCTGAGAAGTTAGAAGCATGTTAGAAGTTAGAAGCATGGGGAAGCGATGAGTGAAATGTGATACTTTTGGTCTGCGGTCGTAATTCATAAGGGACTTCCGGCGGGCAAAGATGATGATGCAGCAGTTCTTCATAGTAGAAAAGTCTTGGGGGAAATGAGCTGAGAACAGGGTAGTAAAGTTAAAGTTCTACAGCGAAAATTTTGGTGCCCTGGAAAATACACCTTATGTGATATTACTGGACACATGCCTGAAATCATTCATTTTGTTTTTATTTTCCACGTGATTGCATCTGATATTGCATACTTCTCCAACTTTAACTTGAATCTGATAAGCGTGAAGAATTTCGTCCATTAATTCATCATTTTAGTGCATATTCATTGCAGTTTTATCAAAAAAATATAGCAGTACGGTGATTATCTCGGAAAATACGGGATCTTTTTCGTTAATTTTCGGTAAGTACGTGTAGTTCAAACCCGGATAATTCAGTCCAATTTTTTTGGTACCTTGAATTTCGAATTGACAAGGTTTTACTGTATTTGGCTTTAAGTAAAGGGAAAGATTTAGGACCTATCCTTCAATCAGACGCAGTTCGTGCAATGTGTTCATGCAACACATGATGCAATTCCTATATTCACACAACAAAAAGATTTTCAGTCCTCAAAATAAAGTACTTACTCATGACAAAGATGGAACAGTTACTGATGTACAAGTGGGTGATGTAAAGCATTTACTAGCCTTAGTCAACAATATTTTAACCTTAGTTTCCATTATGAAATCCAGGTGCATCTCAGCACTTCTATATTTAACAATGATGCACTTCTGCTTTGGACCCTACATTGAGCAGGCTTGGGGTAGCAAAAATGTACATTATACTATAACTAAAAGGAAGCCACACACTGAAGAGCCACTCTCTTTGGAAAAGCCGCCATCCACCGTAAGCTACTACTATTCTATGCACTTGAGTGCCCATGTGCTGTATTTCAAGACAACTACAATTTTCCAGCTTTTCTCTATTAAAAATTAAAAACGGAGATTGTCAACAGGATTGATTTATCTTCAATCAATAAAACTCTAAAAAATAGAATCTTTACTTTGAATTGCTTGCTCTGCTTATAATCACAGCTATTATGCGTTTTACGCATATTATTCAACGCAATCCATAATGTAACCATTCCAAGCAAATCACTAGTAAAAATTGCTTGACTTATCAGTTCCCATCCACCAATGGTCCCTTTCCTTCCAAACCTCCCTTCTTATGTCTGCCATGATATAAATGGGAACTCTCAACACTGAAATATTTACTTTACTTCAAGATGACGCGGTATTTAACCCAGCCCGAGTGTTAACAATAAAGAGTGGAATTCACTAAGTTTATTGATTTAGCCATGTATATATCACATGTAGTTACCTCGCAAGCTATTCAAATTTCAAGGACTGTGATAATATTTGACATACTCTTAACAAAGATATCATATGGTTATCATTAGCCCCTCAATGCTGAAAAAATATGTTGATATACGTGGCCTTTCTGCTTGAGTGTACACACCACCTGTTCCCAAACGCAACATCGTATCAGCATGAAGTTCCTCCCTTTAGATTTAACTACATGTAAATGAGGAAATATTTAAATGCGCAAGACTAAATCTTAAAAGAGCACACTGCAAATAATTTCAACACCAATTAACAAGATATTGACCTATTAGGTAATTGGAGAATGACTGAAAATCTCATCAAGCCATCCCTGTCTATCTGAAACAGCTAAACCAACAGCTTGGACAACATAAGCCCTAAGCAAATGTATACACAACAAAAATAAGAAAAAACTTGACGGCAGTAAATATTTATGGTTTAAAGAATTCTCGCACAGCATCAATGAGAAGGGATGGAGAGGAAAGGAGGCAAGAAAGGGAAAGAACAGACAATTTGATCACCATTAAGAGCTAACGACTGATGTATATGCAGATGATCATCTTCATTGAGGAAGGAGTACGAGCAGGATATTGACTGACCTAAAATTGATGACATACCACATTCATAATAAATTTATTACTACCGCATTAGAATCTGTCATATTTGTCTTTAATATGCCCACAATTCCAGTCGAAAGTCAAATTTTCTCAACTTACAACTTATAGAGAAGGGAAGTAGACTGAGAAAGAAGAGGTATATGCAGTGTTTGGCACAAAAAATATTTAAGGACTCAAAAATATTAAAACAGGAGGCATGCATGAATATAACAAAGTTATAGGAGGTATGAGAGTAGCAGCATGAAAAATTATGTAAAACAACCATGTAGTGTAATTAGGATTTGTTAATGCCTCACTTAGGAAGCAAGAGCATTAAAAGTATAATAATACTATAATTTTTAATAAGAAAAAGAACGACACGTACTTTGCTAACTTTATTAATGGTTCCCAGTCTGCTCTCTCGGTCCTTGGATGACGACTGAAAAATAAGAGTTTGAGAGTAATTAAAAGCATTTCTAACATTCAACACTTATAAATGAGTAAAATATTCATTACTTACTGTGCTATTCTGATTTAAAGACTCAACTTGCTGCATTTCCTCTTCAGTCCTGAAATAGAAAGATATAATCACTTCCCATACTGTCTTTACCTTCAAATATTAACTAAAGATGTACCACATTATACATAAAATTAGATGGCAGTAGTCGGGATCAATAACTACACAGCCAAAATACATTAACCAACCAAAAACAGAATATTTAAAGAGTATGGCCCAGCATGTGAATGTATGGATGTAGTCTTTGTGGACGTGGCACCGGGCTAGGCTTTCCATAGCCACGTTTTGACGAGCCATTTGCCTAATCCAGTGCCACACCAGAGATGACTGCAGCCATATCATCCACCAGGAGAGCCTATAGTTTTTCAAGTAAAGATATATTTGCTTAAATGTAACCTGCAAATATTAAACTAAAATAGCAATCAAAATACAGCCAGAAACAGGAAGGTACAGTAATACCTCCAATACTCAAATCTTAGCTAATCAAACTACCAATTAAATGAAACCCACCGCTCTAAATAAAAAATTGCAATAGGATAATTTTTGTTTAAAAATTAGAGATAAAGTTTTTGTTACACGTTGAACTGTTACACGCATTCCTCACACATATTTTGAGCCTAAGTATTAATAAATTACTTCAAAATATTTTAACAATACATATTAATTAATTGTATCGTAAAAAACACCATCAGATCTAGAACCTTGTTAAGAAGAGTCAATAGTCAGTTAACCACTGGTAACGCAGAATCCCAGGAATGTCAAAGTTTAATAACAACCACTTTCTCTCTTGAGAATCCTTTACTACGAGGGAGTCAGATGAGTGATACACATACCAAAGCACCCCCAAGGACTTGTTTAATTTTTTTTTTCAAATGTGCAGACAGTAGGGAACAAAGCTGTGATTATTCTTTCCAAAATGCAAGACACTCAAGACAAAAATGCAAGTTTTTGATGAAGGAAGAGCAGGTGTATGGAATGGTGACGATAATAAAAAAATACTATTATAAAGATTGAAGCATGATTGAGAGGGTTGAAGCAGCGAGGAGAATTTAAATTGGAGAAATATTGAGGAGTAAGGCAGTGGATTACGGCATTGGAATGTCAGCCATAACAGGATCAATTTAAGCCAAGGGTGAATTAGAAGAACACACCTTCACATAACTTAGTGTTCTAACTGCATTCAAATCTTTAAATGTTTTTAATACATTTAATTGGAATGAGCCATTTTCAGCATAATCATCTACTACTATATCAGAGTTTTTAACTAAACAAATAGTTTTGGAAGAGGCTACTTGCTTTTAAGAGTACCATTTCTAACTTGATCTTAGTTTTTTTCCAAGATCTTTCATTTTTAATCATATCATCATCAATCATATCACGTATGGTTACAAAAAGCCACCACTGACATGACATAAAGCTTTTGGGGAAAATCTATAAGTTCACACATCAGGCATTTGGCAGAAAACCATGAGTGATTTTCATTGATATGTTAAAATCTCATAAACCTATCATTTGATGACAGCTAATGCTGGGCTCCTGACCTACCTTCAGTGTAGGCAATTGAACATGATGAACTCGGTTTTGATTTCAACTCTCTTACACCAATAAATCCAAAAGATTAGGAATAATTACTGGTGTATATCCATAGCAGGAGGATGAAGACAATTTCAGTAAAGAGCTTAAAAAACTTAAGATGATGGAAGAAGTGAGGATTTAAGTTTCAACTCATACAGCTATTTAAACTATCTTAGAGGCAAATAGAAATTAACATACAACATCAAGTCAGTTAAAGTGATGACTAGTCCTGCAGATGAGGTGATGTAATGCTAACACCACCATTCCTCATGGTGATAAGGCAAAGGCAGAGTAAGCAAGGAAATGTTGGCCATTTATCACTTCACCTGGTGGGAGCCCAGGGGGGTTGTGTTTGAATTGCTCGTAATTATTCCGAGCACGTAACCAAGGGGTCACGTGGTACTATCACGAAGGGTTCGAGATTTTGATGCATTTGTACCGCTCGTAAAAATCTCACGCAGTCTTGCCAATCGTATTTTTTCACCGAAATTCTGTTGACGGAATATAATAACCTGATTATATACACGAATAACAACATATCACTCGCTTAAGATATCCATCCGAGTTGTTTAAACATGCCAAAATCTCGAACCATTTGTTATTGTGCCACGTGACTCCTTAGTTACGTGCTCGGAATAATTACAAGCGATTCAAACACAACCCCCCAGGGAGGATTTCACCAGTTTAACTGATAAGAACTCATTTTAATGCATTAAAAATGTAAAAGCATCTACTTTGTCACACACATTTCTGGACATGGAATCCAAGCAAGCAAAGCAAACTTAGAGTGATACCAACCACAGTTACAGTTAATCTGCTTTTAGAATACAGGGATGCTTAGAACATGATAAATAGAAGCATCTAAACCCATACTGAGGAAAATATGACTAAGAAAGAATAATAAATACAGCGGAGTCCAAGGAGTCACGTGGTAAGATCACCGGCTTAATCATAAAATCAAGGGCTTGAGACTTAGGTATATTTGAACCATTGGTAAATTCTCATGCAGCCTTCCTGATTAAGTTTTTCTAACTGGTATATTGTTGATGGAGTCAAATATCTCGATTTGAGTCTCAACAACAACATATCAGATACTGAAGTTATTCTTCCTAATGTTTCAAACACGCCAAAATCTCGAACCTTGCATTATTGCGCCATGAGACTCTTAGTTATGAGATTAGAATTATCTTGAATGGTGCAACCTCCCCCCCCCCCCTCCCAGGTCTACAAAGAGTCTTCTTTTTAAAGAAATTAGACCTCTTCAGGTATAAGAGAAGTAATAACACATGCATGGTAGCTTCAATTAGTGCTGCGATCAATATGAAGTTTTTACCTAATATTTTTGTAGGCATGAGACAGTAGGCTCAACATACTCTTAACAATTTTTCCTCCCAAGTTTCGAGTGCATTTTGGAAAAAATATTACTAGAAATAAGACAACTAATTAGATCTCTGTCAAGAATATCAACATCATTGCTGCAGCATTTTGCTGCCTAAATATGACTTATGACGATCCTACACTTAATGGATCAAAACTGTTTCAATGCTAACTTTGTGATTAGAAGCAATAGTAATACAGCAACTACCACATGTGAAACAATATGTCCCGCTAGACTTGAGGTGGCCAGAGAAATGATGATCTGATCAGAGAATAGGAGTGGACCCATGCAAGTCCAGACCCAAATAATAAAACAAATGGGCTACCAACATTTATTATTTACAACGAGGGTTTAGTTGATAGCACCACCTCCCCACCCTAGAAGTCTTTTTAAGGTGAAAATTCGATGTAGTGAAATAAAAAACATAGTCCGCCTAACAATGTAGGCTATTACACGTTTAAAAATTTGATGTGGCGAAATAACTTTTTATACCAGACATTGAAATACAGTGGAAAGCCGATTATCGGTGCTCATAGAGGGGGATGCCCAATCAGTTAACCGTAAGTGATGGAAAATCCATTCACGATCAATTTTGAGGTAGTTGAAGCCTTGATTTCTGCACCATGCTTTCTTGAAGTCTTTCTTACAAATTCCATTGAAATAATAATTTTTTCTACAAATTCCTTTATCTGGCGATTGCGTATTCCACTAACTTCTCTAAAACATTAGAAGTCACAAGTAAGCAACTCAAAGCCACTGAACACCCCAATTCCAAATTGCAAGATGCCACTGATGCTGCTGCCAATGCCACTAGCCTCCTCTTCACTTGCAGTGCCATGCTTACTAAGTGATTCCTTATCCATATATTGTTACAACTTCTGTTACCTCCTTTAATATGGAGGGTAATGTAAAACAATATTCTTTATACACCCAGGGTATCCTACGGGAAATAGCCAGTAACTTGAGTACGCTTGAAAATAATACAAATAATCCTGACTTCTCACAACCATCTACAGAATGTCAGTGTTTCGCATTTTTGCTAATATTTTTTTTCTTTTTATGGCCATCCTAAATTGTAAACACAAAATGTCTGGTACAGAAGTTTCATATTTTTGTGCTACGAACTGCTTCAACATTTTTGGTATTTGCAGCACGGTTTGGATAGAAAGTCATTTTGAATTGGCTGTTCCTTCATCACAATCAGAGCCATCTACGCACACTGAACTAATATCGGGGAAAAAAGTATAGTAGAGAATAGATGTTAATAAAAATTTTACTGGTAGACACAAAAACGAGCTACACCAAAATTTAGTTTATTTTATTTAGCATTGAAAAATATGAAATAAAAATTAATATTTTTCCGTTAAAATTTTATCTTAGGTTGAACAAAAAAAGGGTGTTTATTTACTATTTCCAACTGAGTGCCAAATTAGAAAACTCATTACTTAAAAACCATTGATAGGATTGTAATGAAACTTTATCACATCTTACAAGAATGTTTTTCGGGTATACCAATTTTTAACCTGATGTAATACAGTATAAGCCCCATATAACGAGTAGGGCATATAACGAGAAGCTCAAATTAGTGAGGGATGGCCAAAGAAAGATTTTAAACCCTATGATTTACATGTAAAATAAATAGATATTAGCGAGGACAACCAGCCTCCACTGGGGTCGTTGACTATTACGAGTTGCAAATTTGCACAAACTTGTGCTCATGTCCTCTGTCATTGAAATTATACGTCTAACAGTATATTTTCTGCACAATTTGACGTTTAAATGCAATTTCCGACATTCACAGCATGCCCGTATTCACACAAATAAATTCCTCATTAGTCTACTCTGGTGATATTGGTCTCTATTATACCGAAAAGCCAAAGTCAGCTGTTTTCTGAGGCGATCTTACAGACGTTGAAGTCCTCTCCTTTATTTCCAGTATTTAACTGGAGAAGATAGCAGCCCGGAGCTTGCGTGGAACAAAATCCCTGCAGGTTATATCCTGCTCATTAAGTTATTTAGCATTTTTGCAAATTTCAATTAATAGAACTTTCTCCGAACCATATATCCATTTTTATACACTTTTTAGTGAGCTAGGAGGCATGAAAGTGTTTGCCGTTTATAGTCCGTTGCATTGCTATTACTCATAGCCCCTACATATTTGGCGCACCCAAAACATCGGGGTAATAACAATACAGCAATGCACAGTACAGTATAAGTGTCCTGAAGTGTCAAAAATCGACGTTTAATATTCTAGTGTATGAAATCTAACATGGAATTTGATATAATCGAAAGTGAATACAATCAAAAGTAATTTAAGTATTCGAAAATATGATTTTTAATAGCTATCTCAATAGAATGTTTTTGCCACTCACCAAAAATTCCCACAATAATGGCTAAATTAGCGTTACAGTTGTAAAAATTGGCTGCGGAGTGATTATTAATCATCTTCGCTATTAACGTGAGTTCCATTTAGCTCGCTATTTTTCAGGGCCTGAGAGCTCTTGCTAAATAGGGCTTTTACTGTAATTAGTTTATAAGCTGTTGTACATTTTGCAAAACAACCTTTTCTCAGTGCTGGGTGGTCATAACTGTACGACATTTGCTTTGCTATGTAGCTCATGGGAATATTAAGCTAATTGTAAAATAACGTTTTGCCTCTTGAAACCGTTGATTTTATATAGATTTATATTCAATTGGGTAGTTGCAGAACACACAATCAGCATGAGTCGGCAACGTCGCACGAGTTCTCTCAGCCTAGCACATTATTATCGTCGCCCGCTACATTAATTTCTCCTCATATAACCACCCGATGGATACCACTGAATGCACTGGCAGTGATGTAGTTAAACCGATCCTTCATCCGGTAATAAAGTGATTCACTTAACGAGGGAATTCACATTATCATTGGTCCCGTGGAACGGATTACCATCATAACACGGGGATTTACTGTACATACAAATTTGACACAAATGCTATCGTTTGCCTTCGTTTTATGTATTTTATTCAATGCTGCATAATTCAATTTTAATAATTATATGCAATTTAAAAAAGCCTATACTCCAACCTTTATCCTATGGATTTAAATTCCCACTTCAGACGCTGCAGGCCAATTTAATTTTGAGCACTCAAACCTATGGGTTTAAATACCACACGTTCAGAAATAGTAAATGCACCGCCGTAGGACCCCACAGCCCAGTGAGCATTTTAATGCATGCTAGTCCTTCAAAGGTTAACCATCAGCATGACGAAGTAGTAATTTCCATTTAGCACTAATAAAATAAAATAAATTAACAGCAGACCCAGTAGTTACCACACCTCTGAAGCTCCTAATTCAGAGCAAAAAATGTTATCAAAAGTATGAGGACCTTGACTACTTTTGAACATGAAGAGAGAGAACCATTCAAATATTCCATGGTTAACGATTCAACATAAGAGAAAAATGCATAGTAATGCACTAGTATTATTAACCGCTTCCCTGACGCGCCCGAGTATACTCGGGCAAAGTTATACTGACATGCAGGTGGCCTAGTTATCTTAAGTTTAGGGGCAACATTCAGAAATTATTGACTAATTCATTAGTTATTGGGAATGAAAAATTAAGTAAAAAATATTCGCATTTGCCTCAGTTTAATGCTTCTGAATCTGAAATAAAAATTTATGAATTTTCTTTTACCATTTTTAAAAAAAAAACCGTCAGGGAAGTGGTTAATATCACTCATATCAGTAAATAGCCTCAATTTTAACAATTTATTACAAGTTAATACTATTTTATTAATTTTTCTTTTTAGCTATGTAGATACAGCCATATAAAACCTTGGTAAAGACGTTATGCAACAACATCATAGGCATTTTCCAAATTGTGGTTACAACTGGTACCCATTGAAAAACGACGAACATTGATTCTTAGTTCCTAGAACTTGCAAATTCTATTTATTATCTGATTAGTTTTCCTTTGTGACACTGTAGTTACAATGATGCAGACATGGCCTTATGCAAACCCCTAATACAATTGCGTTGTGAATATTTTGTCAGAGAGTATATCTGAAAATACAATTAAAAAAGACGATCAACATGAGTTATATTGAAAGCTGATTAATGCTAAGGAAATTTGATATGTAAGCAATAAGATATATTGGCGATAAGATATATAATTGATAAGATATATTGGCATCCGTGGATGCATTGCGGAAACTTGCATTTCTGTATTTCACTATTTTAGCGAAGAAAGTTGTGACACTGTTAAGGGTGGCAAGATTTGTAGTGGCCAACATAGATCATATTGGGGAGCAATAAGTGAGTATCGGAAGAACAATGGATGAGAAGTTGGACAGAAGTGCTTGAGTAATTGTGTTATCTATGAAATGGTAGAAGGCTTAATAGAGACATGGCTTTTGATTTAATTGCCTCTATGTGCCCATTGAAATGAAACTTTTGGTCAACTATAATGCCCAGATCTTTGATGGAGGATACTCGCTTCAGAGGTATTGATTTAATGGTGTAATAGATATTAATGAGCATGGTGGCCTGGTGGGTAGAGCGCTTGGCGATCAAAGGGTCCCAGGTTCAAATCCGGGTAAAGCATATGGACGCCCCAGAACAAAAAATCCTCGGAGGGCAAGGTGGCCCAGGGAAAGGAACTGGCCCCCCTACCCTGAATGTGTGAAATTCACATGCCTGTGGCTTAGTCCAGGGTGAGCTCTACCCTCAACTATCCAAAACAACCTCCGGGTTGAATCACTGAGTGAATGTATGAGATATTAATGGGGCTTTTCTTCATGGATATGTTATGGCACTGCATTTTTTTAATTGAACTTAAGGCTCCAGATACTGCACCATTCTGAGATCATAGAGAAGGCATCTCGAAGGAGACAGATATCGGAGACTTTATTAACATGTATAAACATTTTGCAGTCATCTGCTTTGGGATAAGTATGGGCTTGGGAAGATGTAACAAGTGAGGTGAGATCATCGATATAGAGATTGAAGAAGTATGGTCCTAGTATACTGCCCTGAGGTACTTCGGAAGTAACAGCAGACCAACTGAATGAAAACCCTGATAGTATTACTTGCTTGGGTTCTATCATTGAAGTAGCTGGACAAGAGGCTGAGGTAGGTGCATGGATATGAAATATCTGGCTAAGTTTAAGAAGTAGGAGTTGGTGGCTTGGTGTGTCAAAGGCTTTAGAGAAATCTAGAAAGATGGTGTCAAGTTGAGATTTTACTGGTATTGATTCGACAGCATGGTGATGAAAAACTGCTGAATTTGTTAGGCAGGACCGGCCTGGAAGTAAACCATGTTTATTGGAGGAGAGAAAGAGAGAGGTCAAGTAATAAAGGTGGCTTAGGATAATCCTCTCGCAAACTGAGGAAAGAATGGGAAGTAAAGAAATGGGACAGTAGTTAAGATGTCGTTAACCATAAGAAAGACGAATCATAGGTCACTACAGTAACAATAAACTATTTTTCTGTTTGCAGTCTAAGTGAAATGTAGGTGTCAGGGCAATCACTCCAATATGGTGGAATTAATAGGGATAACCGAAGTAAAAGAAAGGATTCTTTGCAGTGTTCCACTTTTTTCTAAGTGGAAAACTGCAAATCCTTTCGTTCACTACAAAACAATATCATTCAGGGATAACAAAAAATTGAGAGGGGAGAGGGACAACAACACTTTTCGTGAATATCTCTGCTTCCAAACAGATTGTATGCAAGGGGTTGTAGTGTATTTAAAGCTTTTGTTTAAAGGCGATAGAATGCCAAATGCTGCACAAATATTATTCTGAAGATTTAAGGTGGCTGGAGCGGTAATCGTGAGATTGAAGACACATTCTAGTAACTTTTAAAGTAAGTAGAAAAAAATATTCTTGGACCACATTTCACTCAAGTACACCTGTTTGTGTGTTGGAAATCACCATACATGCACCTAGTGTCTTGCGCCAAGTCAAAAAATTTCCGTTTTTTCGTCTACTTTTCTTAAATTTTCAGAATGTAGGTATTATTTTAGTCCAGCGTGTTTTTGCTAAACAAAACTAGCCCCCCCCCCCCCCCACGACATTTCTGGTTTCCTCACCTACACCTCATCGCAATTATGTTTTCAACCCTTTCGCGCCGAAGGTCGCATATAAGAGTCAGAAATTTCTTGACGCAAAAGATCTAACGTCTCCTATAGATGCCGTGGATGGTGGGGAAAGTGACCGCTGCAGATACATTTTAGAAGGGTGTTCTTTCGACCCTTCGCAATACTCATTGGGGGGCAAGACCCATCCATCGGCAACTTCGCTTGACCCTCGATCACTTTAGCGCTCATTCTCGCAGCATGAGTCAGCCGTCACTAATTGTATGTGCTGTGGATTTTCCAAATAAATATTCGTTGGCTATGCAAAAACATTAACCATTGAAATGAACTACTTGTGTTTTGCAGTGTGTTCTCAAATTTTAAGCAAAATTCTAGCTCTAACATTAACGGAGGTGTCTTCTGCTTTCTTTTAACCATTACTTTCCGATTAATATCCTAAAATCGTTAATATAACAGCTAGAAATTCATTTAAAATTTTAAAATGATCAAATTAACATGAAGAATTTATTTCAGACATTCATTCTCTCACGTTTGCAATAATGATTGTTTAAAAAAAACCACTGCGCATACAAAAAATGACCGCAACCTCATGCTGTGAGAGGGTTTGCAAATGAGACGGAGGTTCAAGACCAGTTGCCGACTAAAGGGCAAGGGAAGAGTGGGGTCGATATGCCGGAGGAGATGTGCCTCTGAAATTCCTACGCTTCAAAATGCCTCCGTACAGATCAGGATACTTAAGATATTTCCGAGAAACGTTCACCCGCATTAATGAATACTCTGGGTGCTGGCAACGTGGAATATCGGCAACTGGCCCTAGCGCAGAGGCAGGATACTCCACGTCACCTCTGCAGCCTATTTGAGTTTCGTTCGGCCATTACTGCTACTTAGGTTACTGTTTGCCATAGCACGGAAGAAATTCCTTTATTTTTTCTTCGATACCACATGATTTGAAAAGCATCATGAAAAGCATGCCCATTTCCCAGCTTTTTCCCGGTTATTCCAGGCGATTTTCATTTCCGGGTTTTTCCCTTGTTTCCCGGACGCTAGACACCCTGATGCAGAAATATATACGATGCAAGAATTATATTTCAAATTTTCGCCGAAATTAAAGCATTGTTTTGACTTGGATTTTCTGTGAGAAATTATAAATTTACAAGAAAATCGTATCTAAAAACGTTATTCCTTACTCGGCATGATACCTTGATATTTGTTAGCAGCTATCATAATAATACGAAACATTATTTTGTATTTAGGAGAAAATCTGTACATAAGTAATCGAATTGTTTCAAAATATTTGCCATGTGCCATTAGAGTACTTGTTAAAATATCATTGAATTTCCAGGAAACCAAATCGGTAGGATGCATTATTTTTCACTTTTATTCATAGATATTACTAATAAGGACCCCAATGGAAAGTTTCACGCAAATCTGTACATAAACAAAAATCGCTCCAGCCACCTTAAATTAAATACATAGATGGAATTCCATAACCTCATTGGTGCTATATAAACATGCAATGAATATAAAATATTCAATGCATGTAAACATAACACCAATGAGTTTACAGAATTGCATCTATTTCATTAAAATTTTGCACAATTATATTAGTACAGCATTTGGTATTTTTAACATGCTATTGCAACCCTCAAAAGCTTTTGAAGTATTGACGGCGAAAGTTGCCAAGTTTTTGCATTGCAGCAAATAAAAGGTTACTTGACACAATTTCGGCACTATGGCGGATGATATTAAACTGTTAATGAACCATAAGTACCATCACCAAGTTCAGCTATGCATGCTTGTCACGGGAATGGTCTCGTGGGAATAGCTCACGTCCATTTCTACTCCTATGTACTACTTAATTAAAAATAATTACCGCACAAAATATGCATCCACAGTATCATACAACTCAGCCAGAATGTGAGCTGAAAGGGAAATTTACACTGCTACATATTCAATAGCCTCCTCCCATTACCGAGCTCAACCAACACCTAAACATTAAACAATACTAACACCCTTGCCTTAAATCTCACTCACCTGACTCCCTTGAGATATGTAAATAATGCTGTATCCACAGAATTTCTTATTAGTCCAATCAATTATAATAGGGTACATTCCATTAAAAAAAATAAATATACAAATATATATATGAAAAACACCCTAGGTACAAAATTAGCTAGCACTTCTGAAGCATCAAAATAATGATGCCCATTTCACCAAGAAACAGGAAAATATTTCCCTAGCTCTGGTTGAGAATATATTACTTTCAGGCTTCTTTATAAGCACTGATAGCTAAAATAAGTTTTTTCCTGGGTTATTTGTCGGATAAAAGCTGTCATGGAGTTTTTAATTGCAAGTTACTCTATGCACATAGCATACCCTCCATTCACGCAGCTAACTTGGCCACTATTCCATATTCAGCTAATAAAAAATCAAAACCACAACAGCGCTAATTAATTTCTCATAATGCTTCCGCCATTGAGAACTCTAATATAGTTCTATGTCACAGAAAAAGGAAACAGCCATACAGCACAATAACAATCTCTTTCCAGACGTAGAGCAGGATCTAATATTACACCACCCATATAAACAAACTATCAATGCAGTATGAATATAACTGCAATAGAGAATTCATTCTCCTCAATTGCCATAGCCTAGGTTGCACCCCAAGAATAGTCTGTCAATAATAGAGTATGCAATAATTTTAGAAACGGACTAAAACCACTGGATTTATCAATTTAATTATATAAAGAGGTGAGCCAAAAAAATGTATACACAATGCTTAAATATTGTTCACATATTCCTTTCACATTAAAGTGCAGTTTATCTGAAAACACACATGGTAGGTATTCTTTCACAACTCATGAAAACATGGTGAAAAAATAATTCAAAGTAATTTTTTTAACTCAAAGCGTGATAAAAGTCATGCAGAAAGAGAGAGGTCACCACACCAAATTAAATGATGTTTCTGTAAATGTACTTGCATTCTTGGTCATAAAAATTACCTTGTCAAGCATGAACATTGTTTTCTAAGTCAATGACAGAAGAAGAAACAAAGAAAGATAAAAAATTTCAGTAAACAACTGATGTAGCATGCGAAATCCTTAACAAATATTATAAATTGAGCTAATACCCTCACGTCCTGAGGTCTCGATAAACAGCAATAGAATTCTTTTAACTAATCCACAGCAACAACTGTAACTAAAAACATGAAAACGAAGATGATCATGACCTAATTTCTTTTAAGTCACATAAATAGCATGTACACCGAGGTACGCCCACTTCTAACAGGCACTACTCTACACTACCATTCAAACATTTAATTCTTTGAACCCTTTATACTTTACCTTTCAGACCAAATATGAATGCTGACAAGTCTTCGGTCAAAAATGTATCCGCAACACCATTTGCCCTCGCTTTGCTACCCCCTCACCTCCGTTGATGTCGCTGTGCATCCCGCGATCAAAATCTGAGAACGTCAGAAAAGAAAATGTTCCCTCACTAACATGAAGTATCTTAGATTCCTAGGCCCCCCCGGCTTCGGATCCAAAGGAATGCCCCCATGCAATTGATAACCCACGTCAGTTTAGTTGGAAAATAAGAGCAATATCTCAAAAATACACACAAAAACTTATTATGCACGTAGTACGCGTTTATCAATAACATTTAAGTCATATTAACTACTCATCGCCCAACTCTTTAAACACCAAGGCGACAAAACTCAACTTCATAGCGTGATGAATATTCTCATTGATTTTTTTATGGGAAAGGGTTTTCTGCCAAAGGCAACTTAAATGTAAAACAACGACCACCATTTTCTAATAAATACCTTTATTATCAAATATCTTCAAATATTATCATGATTTTCAGCTATAAATTGTCAATTCATAGAGAGTATAAACATAAGACCAGTAGTTATGAAGGCCGTGGAATCCAAGGTATATTCTACGCCTGGGCTACGGTAAAGCCGTGTAGTAGGTGTGTGTATACAGACTGCAAACGCGGGAAAACTCAAAGATGACAAATTTTTGCATGAAATTAACGCGATTTTCACCGGGTAAGATGCAATAAATTGATAGAAATAGGTATTTCTTATTTTTGATCAAAAGCTCTTCAACATGGCGGGCTTCCCACTCGAGGACGAAAGCCGTATATGCAACCGCCGAAAATCCCAACACATTAATCATTAAGCAACACAATTATTAGCTCCGACCCTTCTACAGGCACCAATGACAAAGTTTTTGAACCTACCTTACACTTAATGATGAAATATAAACAGTATTTCAAACAAAACAATACACTACGCCTTGAATGTCGCTTCCCCAGGATGTTATGGCCGCCTTCCCTAGGATCGGATCCCACTCACTCACGTACGCATCCCAACCGCACATTTATTGTTCTAAGATTGTAAATATTATTTCAGTACCCTGAACTGGAGTCAGAAGACGATTGCTGGTTCCCTCGCGGAGTAGGATGATTCTTGATACCCATGATGAATATGGATCTTAATTATAACGAGCAGCAAGAACTCAAACAGCAATGGCTACGCAGCTCCACAACGGGTTGCTTGAGTGGTGAAAAATCCTTTGAAATTTCCAATACTCTGATTGGTCCATTCCGGTCACATGACCCTAGAACCTTATGATTTCCCATTTAATAGCGTGTTTACTCGAAAATATTTCAATATATTCTTCTCGCCGCTTAAACACGCACATTTTAATTCACGTGCGGCTTATATTTTCGGGGAAATTAGCAAAAATCCGTGAAAAACGTGGCCATAGCGTTGGAGCGTCACTTCTCCACCAACACAAGCTAAGATGGTCACGTGACATGGAATAGGAATTATGGGAAAGAACTAAGCGGTTTCACATGGGTGTTTTTTATAGTGTACATTCGAATAATATATATTCCTATATTGTCTGAAGTCCCATCATTTCATTATTTCGCCCTTTTGAAATACATTTGAAATTATATTGATTTGGCGAATACCGACAGTATCTGTAGGAAACAAAAGAGCGGTGGGTACAAGTTAGCAAACGTCTAGCGATTTGAAGTAGTTGTGTTTATTTTCATAGTCGACTTAAAGTAATATTTACTCTTGCAGCTTGAGTTTATATCATGGTTTTGGGTTTGTTGTCATGCTCATTACTCTATGTTCATAATGTAGATTCGTTGTTTTATTATTGTTATGACAGTTCATTTGAGCGCAATTAGATCAAGTGGACCTACATCTAATTTCAGGGATTTGGAATGAGTGAGCATCATACATAAATTATTTTAGAATTCATCACAATGGTGCCTCTGGGACAGCCTCCGTCATCTCATCCTTGCAATAATCCACCTTCAGCAGTACAAAATTCTGGTGGTCAAGCGACTGGCACCACTAAATCGTCTAGTTCGGGTCTGGTTAGTATCACGATTAGGTTTTTGTCAATACATTACCATAAAAATTGTTCTAAAAATATCTCCGACGTTTTATAGAAGCCTAACTACACGTTGAAGTTCACACTTGCGGGACACACCAAAGCTGTTTCTTCTGTGAAATTCAGCCCGAACGGAGAGTGGCTAGCTAGCTCATGTAAGTACAATTTCATCAATCATTAGCATTATTTGCTATACCTGTACATTTTTTCTTATAATAACTACAGGTGTTAGTTAGTTAAACGTAATTTAGCTCTTGGTGGAATTCCAATTGTATCACGCTGGTGGCACTATTCCCCCATTTGTCGTAAAAAGTCAATGTAATAGGCATTAATGTTAATGTAGTAATGTTTCGCTCCATTTGAATTCGCTGCAATATTAAATCGTTGCCTCTGAATTTATTTTGTGTTTGGTTTGTTGAAGATTGTTTTCCATTTGTGCGCATTGATATCCCAATTTCTCATGGCGCCAACATCATTTTATTTGCCATCCCATTGCCATTCAAAGTTAATACTCAATTCCATTCCTGGTTGCGTATTAAGTTAAGAGTGCTGGTAAATATGATAATGGGTTATTTTTTATTATCTCCATCGTAAGTGCTCCAAAGGATCGAATTATGAGCTTGTTAATACTTAATTGTTCCCATTTTCTGGATAGAAAAATATAACATTTTGAAATCCTTATTGTTTAATAGGGGGCGGCTCTCAGCACTAGGTTCCTCAGGGCTCTTATTTTTTAGAGCTTGTGTTATTGTACGTCATTGCTTCTGTCACATTTCACCATTATCTAGAGAGGAACACATGTTATAATTATCTCTGATTCTCAGAGAATCTTTAATTTGTGACCGCAAATAGCGTTAGGGAATGGAGAAAAGTGACTTTTGAGTCTAATGATGGAATGCCAACCAAACTACATCGATCAGTCAGAATGAAATACTTGCGAATTCAAGTTCGAAGTATTCTTCAATTTTGTACTGTGGTCTGTCAACCAACCGTTTCTCCAATGCCCTTTCTTAATTTGCATGATCTGGCCGTTTGAAGGGAGTTTGGCAACATGTTGTATAACTTTATATACCCATTAAAGCTATGTGTGCTATTGTTAATATGTACTGTGTTATATTCAGACTAGACTTTGTTCTTGTATTGTAACTTTGTATGTCAGCCAGAGTTGGGTAATCATCACAATGTGTCACTTTATGTTTTTGTAAATTCCTCTTAAGGCTGTCGTTATTAATAGATATGGCAGTAGTAATATTTATCTGTGATTTATGATAAGCTCAATGTAAGCTATTATATATATATCATTGGAAGCTTTCACGAGCGTGAACACAAATATATAAAAACTTTGTCACAAGTGTGACTAAAATGAGGACACATAAAAAAGACACTCACACGGGTTGTAAATTTTTCGGTGGATCGCCGCCACCTTCTTCAGCGAAAGGTATACGAAGAATGAAGAGGAAATGTTTGGGATGGTGAGGGGAAGAGAGCAGTGAGGAGGGGAAAGGTGAAAAGTAAAGGAGGGGTGGAATGGAGGTAAGGGAAATGGAAAAGACGAAATGGTGAAGTTGCCATGACCAAGTTAAGAGACAGAAAGATACAAAGTTGAAGGTTGGGAGGGGAGAAGATGTTACAAAATTATAAGTACAATGTTGAAGGTTGGGGGAGGGGAGGATGTTTACAAATTAATGGGACCGGTTGAGGCCAGGTGGCTGGAGAGCGTTAAAATAAAATATACAAGCTTGCTCTAATGTTCTCAAAGTAATTGGAGTGGCTGTGGGGGGTAGAGAGGCCAGAACAGCTACATTGTAGCAATTATCAAATTTAGTGGTATGGGAAGCGGCATGAGTAGGGACAGCGTGAGAGAAGTTTTGGGAGGATGGGTTGCATGAGGCACGGTGATTATTTATCCTGATATTAAGTGGTGTACTACAAAGTCCAATATAAAAGGCCGGGCATAGCTTACAAAGAAGTATATACACAATGTTAGAGGTGGTACAGGAGGATGAGGAAACGGAAGGAAGATGAGAATTTATGAATTTATTCAGGAGTCGGTTCGTGGTAAATAATAAGCATGTTTTGCATCTAGGACGGTTACAAGGGGTGGCTGGAGTTTTGGATTGAATAACTGATTTTTTGAGAGGTTTCGTGGCCTTAAATAAGTTTGATAGGTTGGGGGGACGCTTATAAGTAACGGATGGACATTTAGGGAATAAATTAGTAGTTGTTGGGTTATTCGAAAGGATGGGAAATAATTCTTTAAGGAGGTGCTTTAGGGACTGTATGCCTGGGAAGAATGTGGTGCAGATGGAAAGATTTTTAGGGTTTGAATCTGATGTTAGTTTAGGTTGGTAAGACTTTCTGAGTATTTTTTTATACAGAAGGGTATCAGGATATCCTCTGCGGAGAAGAGACTGGTGTAGGTTGGATAGGAAATGGTCAAGGGACTCCGGATTATTACAAATTCGATGACCTCTGATGGAAAGAGAGTATGGGAGAGAACGCTTTGTATGAGAGGGGTGACAGCTACTAAAGTGAAGGTATTGCTGTTTATTTGTGGGTTTAATATGGACAGAGGTACTAAATTTACAGTTGGATAAAGAGATGTCGACATCTAGGAAAGTTATTTGGGTGGAGGAGATATTAGAGGTGAAAGATACAGAGGATGATGCATTGAGAGAGGAAATGAAAGAATTTAGAGAGTCAATGCCATGTGGCCAAAGTAGGAAAATATCATCTATGTATCGGAGCCAGAGGAGAGGTTTTAAAAGGTTTTGAGAGAGGAAGTTCTGTTCGAGAAGACCGAGGAAAAGGTTGGCGTAAGAGGGACTGAATCTACTGCCCATGGCACAGCCCTTGGTTTGGAGGTAATGAAGATCATTGAAAGAGAAGGCATTATGGGTAAGAATAAAGTTGGAGAGTTCTACCAGGAAATCAGTACTAGGTACGTGAGGAGTGGGACGTTGACTTAGAAAATGGCGGACTGATTGTAGACCTTCTGAGTGGGGAATGGAAGTATAAAGTGAAGTTATGTCTATTGTGGCCATGAGAAGTGGTGTGTTATGGGGAAGTGAAATGGAATAAAGGAGGTTCAAAAAATGGTACGTATCTTTAATGTACGAGGGTAGGGTGTGCACGTGGGGCTGCAGGTAATGGTCCACAAAAGCCGATATGCGTTCTGTTGGAGAAAAGCACGAAGAAACAATAGGACGGCCAGGGATGTTAGGTTTGTGGATTTTGGGAAGGATGTAGAAATGAGGGGTTTTGGGGTGAGGAATGGAGAGGATGGAAATGTCTTTTTTTGTTAGGCCTTCTGACTGACCTTTGCTAAGGAGGAGCGAGGCTAGCTCATCTGAAAAATCAAGGGTGGGATCGGAGGGGACAGGAATGTAGGAGGAGGAATCCGAAAGTTGTCTATTGACTTCATTAATATAGTCACTTGTGTTAAGCACGACCACCGTGGAACCTTTATCTGCCTGGGTAATGACTATTTCGGGATTTCGGATGAGTTGCTTAAGGGCCGACATTTCTTCTGTGGAAAGATTGGGTTTGGGTTTTAGGGAGTTAATATAGGATCGATTGGAAATTTTAGAAAGTAATTTTTTGGTGAAAATTTCGACAGGGTGATTTGAAGGAAGAGGCTTGGGTTCAAAGGATGAGGGAGGTTTGAAATTGGTAAGTGCGGGGTGAAGGGAGTTTGCACTGATTTGGGGTAAAGGTTGGGAGTTCCAGAATACTTTCCATTTTAAGTTTCGACAAAAATTAAGGGCATCAGTAAGAATATTAATGGAATTGACTTTGGGCGTAGGAGAAAAGGAGAGTCCTTTGCTCAACAAGGATAGTTCGGCCAGGCTTAGAGGCGTGGAGGAGAGGTTTGCTACCTCTTGTTGCGGTGGGGCAAATTGACTTTCAGCATTTTGGGAAGGGAGGGGGGAAGGGTCTTTGATTTGCGGGGTGCGCACTGGATACATCCGGGTCGTAGGTGGAGGTATGGGGTGAGAGACGTAAAAGGGTCGCTAAATCTGGTTTGAATAGGAAAAGTGGTGGTGGAGTTGTGGTTGGGTTCTCTAAATGCAATGGCAGGGGTAGACCTAGGCGGAAATAAGAGGCGTAAAGAGATGACAATTTTTTATAGGATTTTTGACGTCGGAAGACTAGAGTTTTGTGAGCTGATTGCAGAAATCTAATAATTTTAGGAAGGTTTTGAGGGGAGGAGAGACTTATGATGTTTATAAGGGAAAAGATATTAGATTGATATTTGTTGACTAAGGATAGAAATTGGGAGAGAACAAACTGGCAAAGAGTAAAGGATTGTTGATAAATAAATTTTTGAAAGGCTGGGTGTATGTAGGGAGGCAAGCCTGAGATGGGGAACTTTATGAGAAGTCCATTTGGAATAACGCCTATTGACAGGCAAGAGGATAGAAACTCCGAATGGCTTGTGTATTGGGCCAGTTTGAAGGCTTGTTTTTTAATGCTATGTAACCAAAAGGAGATCGGGTCAATGGCAGTCATTTCGGGAAAGAGGAGTGTGACCAGGGAATTGGTGCAAGGAAATTAGGAAATTGGAGTAGTAGGTAAATAGGTGCGATGAGGTTAAAATAAACGTGAGAAAGGCACAGTGGTGAAGGAAGGATAGGACACTGAAATAGGTGGTTGCGACTTACAACACAGGAACTGAAGAAGCCGCTTGAAGATCACGAAGAGAAAGATGTCTGCGGTGCGCAGCAATAATCATTGGAAGCTTTCATGAGCGTGAACACAAATATATAAAAACTTTGTCACAAGTGTGACTAAAATGAGGACACATAAAAAAGACACTCACACGGGTTGTAAATTTTTCGGTGGATCGCCGCCACCTTCTTCAGCGAAAGGTATACGAAGAATGAAGAGGAAATGTTTGGGATGGTGAGGGGAAGAGAGCAGTGAGGAGGGGAAAGGTGAAAAGTAAAGGAGGGGTGGAATGGAGGTAAGGGAAATGGAAAAGACGAAATGGTGAAGTTGCCATGACCAAGTTAAGAGACAGAAAGATACAAAGTTGAAGGTTGGGAGGGGAGAAGATGTTACAAAATTATAAGTACAATGTTGAAGGTTGGGGGAGGGGAGGATGTTTACAAATTAATGGGACCGGTTGAGGCCAGGTGGCTGGAGAGCGTTAAAATAAAATATACAAGCTTGCTCTAATGTTCTCAAAGTAATTGGAGTGGCTGTGGGGGGTAGAGAGGCCAGAACAGCTACATTGTAGCAATTATCAAATTTAGTGGTATGGGAAGCGGCATGAGTAGGGACAGCGTGAGAGAAGTTTTGGGAGGATGGGTTGCATGAGGCACGGTGATTATTTATCCTGATATTAAGTGGTGTACTACAAAGTCCAATATAAAAGGCCGGGCATAGCTTACAAAGAAGTATATACACAATGTTAGAGGTGGTACAGGAGGATGAGGAAACGGAAGGAAGATGAGAATTTATGAATTTATTCAGGAGTCGGTTCGTGGTAAATAATAAGCATGTTTTGCATCTAGGACGGTTACAAGGGGTGGCTGGAGTTTTGGATTGAATAACTGATTTTTTGAGAGGTTTCGTGGCCTTAAATAAGTTTGATAGGTTGGGGGGACGCTTATAAGTAACGGATGGACATTTAGGGAATAAATTAGTAGTTGTTGGGTTATTCGAAAGGATGGGAAATAATTCTTTAAGGAGGTGCTTTAGGGACTGTATGCCTGGGAAGAATGTGGTGCAGATGGAAAGATTTCTAGGGTTTTTAGGGCCAATTGGCGAAAACTTCCAAAGATTTTATATATATATATATATATATATATATACACACAAAACGAAAATTTTGCCAATTGGCCACAACAATAAAAACACTTGACAGGGGGTGGGGAAAGAAAAGTAGAAAGATAGAAGACTTACTGGGACGTTTCGGGCATGCAGGCCCTTCTTCAGCTTTAGAAAAAGTATATATATATATATATATATATATATATATATATATATATATATATATATATATATATATACTTATATATATATATTATAGAAATGTGTGTGTGTGTGTATATATATACTTATATATATATATATATATATATATATATATATATATATATATATATATATATATATATATATATATATATATGATTCTTCCTATACTTTTCGCTGAAGAAGGTGGCGGCGATCCACCGAAAAATTTACAACCCGTGTGAGTGTCTTTTTTATGTGTTCTCATTTTAGTCACACTTGTGACAAAGTTTATATTATATATATATATATATATATGTATATTATAGAAGTGTATATATATATATATATATATATAAATAAAAATAAACTTTGCCACAGGTGGGGCGGAAATAAATATAGAAACACAAAAAGAAGAACACTCACACACTATACGTTCTGATATTTCGACAGCCGAAAAGCTGCCTTTCTCACAGAAAGAAGGATACAGATAGGATTGGATATTCTGTATCCTTCTTTCTGTGAGAAAGGCAGCTTTTCGGCTGTCGAAATATCAGAACGTATAGTGTGTGAGTGTTCTTCTTTTTGTGTTTCTATATTTATTTCCGCCCCACCTGTGGCAAAGTTTATTTTTATTTAAATTATCGTGTGTGCGATTTTCCACGAACTCGTATATGTATATATATATATATATATATATATATATATATATATATATATATACTTCTAGAGCTGACGAAGGACCAACTGGTTCGAAACGTTCCCGTAAGAACGAATTCTCTATCTTTTTCTCTTTCTCCTACCTCCTGTAAGTTTGAATTTATATATATATATACTCATCCATTAGAAAATCAGACGCTCAAAGGCGCGCATAAATTCATACAGTCATAGGAAATGGAAAGGGATAGGAACACATAAAAGGACGAACACAGGGTTTGGTGGGGAAGATGAAAATGTGTCGAATCCAGACAGAAAAAATTTCACCTTACCCAGGATAGAATTTTTTCTGTCTGGATTCGACACATTTTCATCTTCCCCACCAAACCCTGTGTTCGTCCTTCTATGTGTTCCTATCCCTTTCCATTTCCTATGACTGTATGAATAAATAAATATATATATATATATATACACACAAGTTAGTGGAAAATCACACACGCGATAATTTAAATAAACTTTGCCACAAGTAGGGCGTAATTAAACATAGACACAAAAGAAGGAACACTCACACAATAATATCTGATATTTCGATTGCTATGCGCAATCTTTCTCACAGAAGAAAGGATACAGACTCTGAGACATATATACAGACTATATATATATATATATATATATATATATATATATATATATATATATATATATATATATATATATACACACACACACTCAATATTTTCCTGGAAGTCTTTATCATTCATTTTTGTATGTTTCTTGTTTTAATTTACATTTGGTACTTGAATAAAACCTTAATATTTCGGCGACTTTCAAACCTTCCATGGAAAGGTATAGTCTTTCCAAATATAAATGGTCCATTTAACTGAAGGGTCAACACAAATTGATAGTGCTATTTGGAGGAAGTGTGACTCTGAGGAAAGAAAGAATCCGAACTTGTTTTGTTCATATTCTTTCTTTCCTGAGTCATTAGCCTTGGGAATTAAAGAGTGATCTATGGTCAGGTGCAGGAGCCTATCAGTAGTCCTTAAAGGAATGCACATAAAATGATACAGCCCCCTCATCCCTCTCTCTTGGTGAATTTCCACCTAGTGGTGCCTCATACAAGAGCACATAACAGTACATAACTTTGCTATTACTCTTTTCTTTTCACTGATTACTTGGTTTGTGATTATCAGTCCTGAGAAATTGCAATCAAGTCTGCTATGTCAATAGTGTTATAATTTTCATGTTTCATTTAGGTGTAATTCATTATTATTTGGTGGTGTAAATAATTGTTAAATGTGTGCATAATTGTGGAGTTCTCTCTGAATTGTTGAAGTGTTGTGAGAAATTTGTATTTTGTTTGCCATTATTTGTGTTACCACGTACAAACTCTTATGTATTTATTACTGGGTCAACAGATAACTCATTGGCAGGCTAGGCTGGGTCTTAAGTTAGGAAACTCGTCAAAGAGTAGGAGAGAACACAATTGATATCCGCCTTTGATCCCTTAGTGGAGGGCCAAGTAATCGTTAGCAGGTCAATTGCATTGTTCAAAGATGAGATGGAATCAATGCTCTGAAATTATGGAGAATTGCATATTGTGCTATGAGTGTAATTGCAAATGAAAAATTCCTTCTAGGTGCACTTCAATATATGACCTTCAAACCAAACCGTTTACATTTGCCTATTCTTTTCATCGTAGATGTCTGAATTATTTTTATAGGAAAGGAAGACCATTCTTGCAATTTAAAATCAGTCTCATTTCTAGTATCCAAAATTACAAATATACTTCGTCTTTTCCGTGATGGTGACTTGAAGTCTATACTCAAACCCTACAGGAAAGCATCTCTCGAAGTCAGAATGGCACTATATTTCCATATGTAATTGAAACAATGATCGAATTTCTATATTTCTGCCTGGCACCTACATTTGTCAATTCATCATTAATAGTGGTTTCTCTACCTAATAATCTCCTTACTTTCAATTAATATATTGCTGCGGGTCACTCAGCTGTAATCATACATGTACTATCCTTTAATTGAGTATTTTCCAAAATTTTAAATTTAAGTAAACGGATCTTTATATGTTACTTTAATTCAAACAAGTTTGCGGAGTGAAAATAGTTTTAAAATTGATTCAATATTAATTGAGATATTTAAGATTAAAATAGTCAAAATTTAAAAAAATTTTACGCGGCTGCGAAACGAAATCTGATTGGCTTGACGTCATTTTCGCTGAGCGATAGACAGCTGTGAGGGAGAAAGTGAAGGACTGTAGAAGAGACCGTATAATTAATGAGTCTTCATTGAAAACAAAGGCTATGGCGTGCAATGGTTTTATTAAAATCACATCAGATAATTTACCCAAAGTATATATGTTTATGGTAGGCGTTTTTATGAAGAAGGACGAGCGATTTACTGCTTCCGAAATTCGTGGAGCTTAAGTCCAAAAACTGTAAGCATTAAGTTTGCTTGTAAAACCGTCATTACTGTTGCTTATCATTTTAATGCATATAATTATGTATTTGGTATATGAGCTTTATTAATTGTTTTTCCAATACACTCATAATCACTTCTTCTTTATTTCTCAAATTCCATACCAGTCCATGTAACAGTAAACAAACAGTACCTTAGTAACATATCAACATAACACAGTACCTGCCAAATATTTACGCTGCAAATACTTAACACACTTAAGACCTTAATTTGTGATTGTTTGTAGATTCTATATGGGGCTTCTCTGCTATAGAAATGTTTAAAAATAGATTCTCATCTCCTAAATGTCTATTCAAAGTTTAATTTAAGTGTTGCTTTATTATAAAAATTCTCTTGAGAGTTATGGTGGTAATGCTATAGGATACGTCTACGTGAAGAGAGATAGACCACTGTGAACAGTCATTGCAAGAATATGTCCAGAACACAAAGTGCAATGTAAAGCAGACATTGTGCAGGTTGCATACATTGAGGAATCCAAGGAAGACATTTCAAACATTCAATGTCGTGATTGCGTGAATGCATTTCTTGTTCGGTGTTTTCACTGATGTATCTGTACATTGTTGCACAAAACACCATCTACATATGCCATTTAAAGTCACATCAAAAACAGAAAAACGTCCAAAACTAATTTCACCGCACCAGTTTCCACCGTAAGCATAAGAAAACGCCTGGGTCTAAATGTAAACAGCGAAAATGACGTCACAGGTCATTCGGTTGTTTTCGGAGTGTGCTTGGGAGGATTCGTAACCTTCAACTTTCTTTAGCTTTTAAAACCGAAATTCATACAATTTGATTAGAAAACTTTTAGCCGATGCAATCAGTTCAAGTAACTGAATCAGAATATCGGTACTTTGAAGTACGTGGAAAATACCCAATTCTGGCAACTCAGGATCCACATTAATAGCAGCTTGTGTTCGGGAATAAATTATTGGCTGGGCATCATTTAAGTTAGTTTGAGCAAAAAATTACTTCACCTAGAATTTGATAAATTTTTCATTTTTAAGAAAAAAAACTCATCTTTCCAATGATATCAAAATATCAACCCCTTGCCGAACTGCTTCTCGAGCAAATGGCCTAAAAATATAAGCTGTTTTACTTGGGTTAGATTACGGCTGTGTGCTCCAGAGGGAGATTATTAAACAAATTAGGACCTTCTTGTGCCTACATTTTGTCAAACTAAGGGTGTATATTTTGCACGTTTTCTCGACTATTTATAAAAATTAATCTAGTACTCAACGTACTAGTAATTTTTACAGAATTGCAAAAAAAACCTGCTGTTTTGAATGGTTTTCAGCCATGTGGCGTGAAAAAATGAGTGAAGTAGCGACTTAGGTAGCTTCATTAATTTAATTACTGAGAATTTTGTTCATATATAACTATATCTTTGAGCAATTAATGCTACAATATTTATTTCATACTTCTTACAGACGCTGAAAACTAAATATAAAATTTGAATATGGTCTCTATTATGACTAGGGAACTATCTCACTCAAACCACCTTAAAAAGAAAGAGTGAACAACGTAACTTCTTTCACCTCTGAATTAGTCATCGCACATCATACCTCTTGAATTGTTTTGCCAATCAGCATACTTTGATACCTTTTTTTCCTCAGGATTACTTTTTTTTGTCCATTATTCCTGTGTGGCCTTTCTTATTGAAAATAATGTTGGTTTTGATAAGTTTAATGCTTCGCGATCAACTTTTACTGCCACAGTATCACTGATATTTTACCTCTTGTAGAACATCCATGTAGCGCTATTCTTCTTGCTGCTCTATTAATCCTTTCAATGCAGCGCCACTGGATAGTAACTTTGCCGGTGTCGGAGTAATATTTATTGCATAATTCCATTTATTTAGCCTAATTTAGGCATGACATAGATATAAATAGTGTAACTTGCCTTTTTTCATCATTTTTTTAAACAAAAGTTTTATAACATTCAGGAATGTCTTCTGCTCCTGGTAAAGTTTCCTGCATTATGCAACCCGCACAGCCGATTCTTTTCTTTTCCGAAATTTTAGAGGAAATCTTCAAATTAATGCATTTTATCTTGTTTCAGTTCTTAAGTACAGATCAAGGAGTCTATATTAAAGGAGGGGAAAGTCCCATCTGATTGGTGTTACCGAATCCTTCCTCCTGCTAGAAGTTCTCTTTGCACCTGGTAGATGGTGCTGAGGCCCGGCTACGGGTGATGAACTAGGGATACGCGTTGAAATAAAGGGAGAGAAGCTAATTTTAAAAACTGTGGCATTTTAGTTTTCGAGCGACTACCACTCGAGCATTGAAATGCCAGTTTCCCTAATAACCATATATTGTTCAGCTTTTAGTTTTAAAGGGAATTCAAGCGCTGTCGTACGAAGATTCAAGTATTCTCTGCCGCACAGTCGTCTGCTTCTCCCTACTGAATTTGCAACATTGAAGTGCTGAATTTACTACGAAAAAATGGCTAAAAACAATTTTTGCCAAGAAAACAATATTGCTTGGAAGGCAACAAAAGTTTACGTAGGTATTATTGAAGGGGACTCGATGTAAAAGATCGGAGGGACAAACAATCGGGCCTGGTTTGTACGTCTGCCACACAAATGTCAAGGTAAACATTAGAAAACATGCACTCGTGAGGTAAATTACTGACGTCGAGGAATGCTTCCAGTCGATAGTTTTAGGTAGACAAAATGCTTTACAGAAAAGTTAGTATACCCAATTACAATTCCTTAGAAAATCTCCTTCGTTAACCAACTTAGGAGCACTAGAGTGCTGTATCACTCCACTGAACCACAGTCTAACTGAACTAACAAGCCATACCTAATGATTATAGTGAAATGTTGGCTACATTCACAGAAACTGGAGGGAAGGACCACTGGCTTTAAAGAACTGAATTCAAGTTGATAACTAATTTATTTCACGAAAACAACATAGGGTAAATATGAATGGAACAAAGTATGCTTAGAAGGGACTGGGATGGATGGGAGGGGAATGGGATTAGTGGAAATGAGTTGGCGAGGAATGCGTGATTGTTATGAGGTTATGAATTCCTGTAAGAGAAATACACAAGTAAGGTAAAATATGAGGCAGATACCTACATTTACAAATAGCATTCACTATAAATACCACGGTGTTCATGGCACCACACATCTATTACGAGATCAATGAAAATTAAAACACTTCTCACAATCACTCACTGTAAGCACTAGTCACCTACATAGTCAATGCTAAGTAAATAATAACAAACTGAAAAAGAACGCACTATTTACAACCTAGATAAAAGAAAAGATAAAGTATTTACAAAAATGTAAATCAAGAGAAATGAGGGATGCACCACACAATAAATGCTGATCTCTCGTCTTCCACTCTCTTCAGTTCCGAGCATGTCTTTGTAGCCTGGAAGGGAAAACGAGAATCATAAAAACAAAGACTGGTGTATTGTAGCAGTAAATGACTAAGAATCGGTAGTGATGATTAACATTAAACAGTAGCACGTTAATTTCCCAGCCTTCCTCTGAAGTCTAGTGTACTCCCTCTGGACATTATCATAATGGCATTGGCTTGCCTGCACGCAAAATGCACGCGAGTACAAATCATACATACATTTCAGTAATATACATCCATTAATAAATTACCCGCGCATAAGAATCAAGTAATTGATTGTCTTGCACAGTATAGGCAGTACTTACCTTGTCTTGAACAAACTTTTATTTCGGATACCCGGCAGTTCAATTCCTTTTTTGGGACCTCTTACACCCGGACGCGCATTTAGGGACCAAGCACGTTCGCGCATTACGCACTATTTCGAAAAAAATGGATTATTTACAGAAATTAATGCTGGAAATGGAAAAAGGTAAATCTACCCTAGGAGGTAGTCATTTTCGCTGATAATGCCTGTCACAAATATAAGAATGTCAACTTTCATGCAACGGTGACATGCTTGGGAAAATACTTTAGACTCTGATACTTTAGACTCTGAGCTAAAAGAACTGTCATGGCAAAAAAAAAATAAAAATCCGATGGAATCGGGCCTGACTTCATGGAAATGATGGATATCCATAGTGAGGAAAAACTTTCTAAGTTGTGGAAATTACAAAGTTGGTTTTTTCTCACGATAGAAAAAAATGGTTGAAAGGAGCCTTGAACCGATGCACCTAATGTCGAGAAGCAATGCCCACTCGCCCACCCTTACTAAGTTATATTGAGGAGCGAGATGTCTTTTTATTACCAACCATGACCTGCTAGAGTAGTGAATCCGATTTCGATATTTTATAGTGCACATTCTTTATATTATATACAATAATATATTTATTGCTCCATCAAGTTTTTGTACACAATATATAGCATTAAACACATACTGGAGCTTTAGGTGATCCTGAAGGCATTTGCCTGTTGGTGGAGTCACCTTCAAAATATCATAGTAATACAAGTGCAAGTTTTTTTTACTGAATATAACAAAATGTCTCCAGTTGGAAAGAGAAACTCTTTATAGCAGAAAAATAATATGCATAGGAAAAGGAATAGAAATAAATACACAAAAGTACAAAACAGGATATTGATAGTAAACAATCTCTAAAATAGATCCCTAATCATATTTCCGCTGGTAAATAGCCAGAGTTTCACCTGCTTTTGGAAAGTATTGATACTACAACTGACTTTGATACTCTGTGGTAAGCTATTGAAAATGTTTGGCCCCAAATAGAGAAAGCATCTTTTGAATAGGGTTATATTTGGTTTGGGCAAAACATATGCATCATTTTTCCGCAGATGGTATGAATGAGGCTTATCCAATACTTTAGGGTTATTTCCACTACGAAGGTAGAATAGTCTTAGCACCTTGTATATGTATAAGTGCCTTAAAGGGAGTATCTGCAGTTTTTTTAATACTGGAAAGGAAGGTGAACAACGATTTACTCTGGCTATAGTACGAACTGTTGCTTTTAGAGCTGTATCTGCACGTTTGAATGTATTTTTAACCCTTAACTGCTCCCATCGCCTATTGGCGATTTGAAGTTTGGTTTATGGTTTTCGTAAAAAAAAGTTCAACAATTCGTATTCAACAGTAAAAACAGGCGACAATTACTCATTGTAAATTTTAAAACTAATTTTCGTAAATAATAATTGACAAATTTTAAAATTACTCAAAATTTTAGAAAAAATAGTTTGCGTTTTGGGAGAGCTATATTTCAGATTATTTGCGCAGTTAAAGGGTTAAAAGCACTGCCCCAGCTTATTACATAGACCATAATTTACCCTAGAATATACAAAGGCATAATATAATTTGTACATAAAAGTAAAAGAACACTTATTTCGAATAAAATATAGTTTAATATTACAATGTTTCAAACTATTTGTGACATTTTTAATATGTTGATCCCATTTAAGTTGTTCATCAATTGTTACACCTAGGTATTTGTATTCTTTAACTCGTTCCAGTGTCAAACAGTCACTGCAACTCGTATAAGTACACTTTGAAGAATGGTACTCAACTTTAAAATCAATGGAGGAGCGATTACAAATATTAAACACATTACTTTTGTTTTATTACTTAATTTCAGTTTGTTGGTTGCAAACCATTTGCTGATTCGATTTACATCAGATTGCATGTCCTGCTGTACCTCCTCCCAGTTCGTACCAGTATAAGTCAAAGCTAGATCATCTGCAAAGGCAGTTAATTTACCTCTTAAATTTAGGCTACATAGATCATTAATATATATTAAGAATAATATAGGACCTAATACTGATCCTTGGGACACTCCAGAACAAATATTTTCGTAACTGCTTTGGCTATTGCAGACCTTCACGTATTGAGAGTGTGAAGTCGAATAGCTTTGAAACCAATTCAGAGTAACGCCACGTATTCCTGCCAGTCTTAAATACCGTATGATTTATTGTATCGAATGCTTTTTGGATATCTATAAAGACAGCAGCAGTTTTTTTTACTGTTAACCAACTGAAAAATCTGGGTCATAAAGTTTTCCAGAGCGTTCTCCGTAATTTTTCCGACCCTAAATCCATATTGCTTTTCACTAAAATATTATTCCCGAGGGTCTTATTTATAACGCGAAAACTGACACCATAGACAATCCAGCCACGCTTCATATTTTGATATACAGTTGACTCTCGATTATCCGTGCTAATGGATGCACGATGAGCCACGGATAATCGAAAAACATGGAAAATGTGGTTGTGATATCGACATTTCACTTCGTAGAATGAAAACTATTTCACATAACAGACTGCAATGGTTTCCCCAAGACAACTAATGAAATACTAAATATTAATATTATTTCAAAATATAATAATATTGTAAAAATTTCTAAATTTATAGCTTCTAGTACTTGAAACACAACAAAATGGGTACTTACTTAGCTTAACCACGTGAATAATAAAAAACTGACATCTTGATTATTTTCAGAAAATGTATGACATCGAAGTGATTATATAATACAAAACATTGTTATATTGTCAGCCTCTGAAAAATATATGTGATATAATATATCGATTCGGCATTAGTAGGATTAAAAATATTTCACATTACAATTGACTGCAGGTGTTACACCAAGAAAACAAGTGAATAACTAAATGCTAATTTTCCTGTTTGTTTATTTCCAATACATATCATGAAATCTTCAACATTCATCTACACATTTTTTCTAATCTAATAAATAGTTTCTAATGCTTGGAACAAAAGATAATAGGTGCCTAACTTGACCATATAGATAATAAAGAAACAATAGCGTATCTTGCGTATTTGAAGTAAATGTAAAAATCATTATCGAAGTGAATATCAGAATGGAGCACATTCTTTTATTGTGAATCTTGGAAATAACAAGTTATTTTTTGCTGTTTACTTGATTTCTTCATGTTTTCTTTTATTGCAGTTCTTATTTTTCTGGCTGAGATTACGTCGCAATAATCAAAATCATTTTGTCGCATGCAATCCAGCAAACTTTCAACACTTGCCAGAGCTTCTGTGTGGGTGCCAACTCTTTTTCCCTTACATATTTTGTGAACTCCAAGCAAAAAGCATCAGCGGCTCAAACATTGCCACTCAATCGCTCTCCCTGAATAGCAATTTCACTAATTCCATGTTGCTGCTTGAATCTCGTCAACCTCCCAGAAAAAGATTTAAAATCCCCTTATATCCCTAGAGACTCATGGAAAAGTTAAGCCTCCTGTGCGCACATGGGGCCTGAGACGGGTACACCACCTGACCATTTTTGATTGAACCAAAGAAGCATGGCTGAGTCTAAATCTTGAAAGGTTGATCAGGGTGTCCGGCGACCTGGAAAACCTTGAAAACCGGGAATACTCAGGGAAATATTTTGTTCTGGAAAACTCAGGGAATACTCAGGGAATTTTTGTATTTTTCCCAAAAACCCTGGAAAATGCATGGCAGCCGATTTCCATTAAGACAGAGATAGAGGTTTAACCTGCGCCTTTGCTTGCATTATGCTCTCGGCTCAGCGTAGCCTTGCACTCCCGGTTCATTTCATACTCTTTTCATAGCTGTGTGCCCGCTCTCAGCTTGTGCTTCGTCATCCCACCCCACTCTCCCTATGCGCAGTCTAAGAGGCCGATTGCAAAACAAGGCAAATTCCACACGGAATAATTCCCATGTAAAATGGCCGCTACGAATGGAATCGGAATTGATGGCAAAATCTGTCACCGGAAACAGAATTTCACGCGGAAATCAAGATTCTGTTAGAAGAGCCGTACGAATGGAATTCTTGGTGTGGCCAAATTTACGATAAATCTAAACGTCTGAGCATGCGCAGTGGCATTTCCCGCATTATGCGAAAACCAATAGGCCGGCAACCCTAAATGGATAATTGGGTATTCTTATATATGTAATTGATAATCCCTTCCCAATAATCTCCACCCTCCTCGTTTTAATGTTTGCAGAAATGTTTTTGAAGGAGCGGAAATACATTTTGCGGTCACTGCGTATGGAAATCACGGCCCTTGGGTTCGTAGTCGACAGGGCCACTGTACAGGGGCAATCCAACCTAATTTAAATTCGTGTATTGTCCAAAAAATACAATTTTGTTTTACATAATTGAATTTTTTTGGGCGTTAGATCCGTACCTATCACAAAGCAATTAATTTACAGTTTCCGAAATGTTCATGTAAACTACAGTGAAGCCTTTTGGGAGAAGAGGAAAGGTACCAAGACCTCAAGAGAAAAAGAATAAGAAAGAGGTACATACTGCAAAAGGTTCAAGAGCTGTAAACCAAAATAACGTAATTTCTTGAAAAGCCGAGAAATTTGTTGCTGAAATTGAATCGGAAATGCACTCATTAAAAAATGTCACACCAGTTTCTTTTATTTACATGTTTTTTATCAAACTAGTCTGAATCTACTTTTTTGTGTTCAAATTGCACCTATCACAGAATTTTGTTGTCAGTTAACCGTTTTTGTTTATTTGTTGGTTGAAATAAAACCCGTAATACTCCACATTCTTTGTATACTCTTACGTTTTTAACTCAAAGTAGGGACCAAAATTTCTCGTTTTTTCATGTTGGCAAAATTATGCCGATTTTATTAGAAATTCATTAAAATATGTTAGAAACAAAGTGCAGCAAGACCCTGGAAAATGCAAAACATTTGCCTGGAAAACTTGGAAAACTCAGGGAAAAAAGAAATTGTGATTCACCGGACACCCTGTTGATTGTTTCTTAGTCTTACGCTTTGTGGATCCCAAATAGGGATGGGAAGATTACCATAATTTTCATCTGAGGTAAATTACCACGTGGTAAATTACGTTAATTTCAAAAAATTACCGTAATTTTCTAGTATTTTTCAGTTTAAAGCATTAAACAGAAAATATGTGGTTGAATAGGAATGCCAATACCAAAAGGAAGGGAATACTGATGTTTGAATCATACCTAATGCAACTTTAATCTATTATAAATTTTTAAAATTGTGAAAAGAAATACGGCAGCAACACGCAATCTGGCTTTCTTTTGTCAAAGTATGAGAAGTTTTCAAGAAGAACATTCTGCTTATTCATTACTCAATAATGCTATAATTTAAGTAAAATATGCCAAAAATGCATTGTACATTATGGTGGGCCGAAAAACACGAAAGTGTCCAAATCGAATCGTAATAGAGCGGAAAAGTTGTTACTCGTCACCCTGATCACAAAGAAAGAAATATTTTCGAAATCGGACCATGTCTTCCGGTCTCACATCTCGTTCGAAGTTTTGAAAAATCGTAAAAAATATGACTTTTTTTGGGATTTTTTAACATGAGTTACAGTGATTGGATTACGTTCAAAATCGGTTAGTGGCCTCTTCTAAAGAACCTCTGTATTAAAAAAATATGTAACACCCCTTAACTCCTTCTTTTAGGGGGAGGGGGAGTCGCTCATCGCATTCAAATTATCGAAAAATCGTAAAATACATGACTTTTTTCGGAATTTTCTCTTTATGAGTTACAGTGATCGGATTGCGTTCATAATCAGTATGTGGCCTCTTGTAAACGTCCTTTGTCTTTTAAGAAAGATATAATTCCCGTTCCCCCTTCTTTTATGGGGGAGGGGCATGTATCGTAAAAATGAGTGATCTTACGGTAGGCCTACGCTTATTTTTGAAAATTGGTTTTTCATTTGAATTCGTCCCTTCAAAATAGTTGTTTTGGTGAGAAAACAAATACATTTCAGGCTGGTTGATGTGCGACTACCCATAGCCGTGCCTAAGGGGTCAAAGTGCAGGTGCGCTAGAATAAGCGGATTTCGATGCCAGACAGATTCGATGTCTTTACAGTAATTCGCAGATTGTAGAGCTCCGCAGGGGCGAAAATTTTAACCATTTTTCCGTATCTTGAAGTAATATTAGTCCACGCCGGCCAACCCGCTATACGGGCGACGGTCGCGCCCGACAATTTTTTATATTTTTTATCGTCAATTCAGCCGAATCGTACGCTCGTTTTCCTTCGCTGAGTGTTCTTTTCACTCTGAACAGACACCGAAAAGCTAATAACCTGATAGTTCTGTTATCTTATGAATGTGTTTTGGTGAAGTGGTTCGTTACAAAACTGCTAACTTAGTCTATAGTGATACAATGCATATTAAAGCATTGCTTTGTAATCATTTTGGCATTTTTCAAAACAAATTTTCAGGGAAATTTTTTTAAAATATTACAATCTACACCTATACTACATAAATATACAACAGTAATTTCAGTGAAAAGGCTGTGCTTGTTTATTTTTTACTAATTTTTTGAATCGTGGTTCTGTTTATGAGACGCAAGTAGGGGGGTCGCAGGGGTCATATGTACAAGAAGGTTGAAAAACACTGTTCTACAGCTTTTATTGCCTGTATTTCTAGTAACATCATCTTCCATGCTATCTAGTGCACCAACTCCCCGAAAACACCTCTTCCCCAAAAACTGCTAATAAGAAAAGAATTTCTGCACACTATGAAGGCTAATCGTGTACTAGAAGAACAGCAAAGTGTCCCAAGTCGGTCTCCTTTTGCTAAAAGGGATGTTAACGCCAAAAACCGACCACCGTGTACTCTGTCTATGGGTGCACCCGCCGCCTTTTATTATAGCTGCCAAATTCAAGGGCATCCAGCTTAACCCTTCGGAACGCGCGACCTGTGAGGTCCCGCAGTAAATACGCAGTTTTTAATAATTAAGTAATGTTTACCGCTTCTTTATTCTATGTTTACCAAAATTTCCCATTCCTGAAGAATAAAAAAGTAGTTTTTGCTGAAAAGTGTAAAAAGACCTCTCAGTACATTGCGCGTTCCCAAGTAACTTTTTGATTGCGCATTCCCGAGGGTTTATTTAATGCACTGAGAATTTCCATGAAATTCCTAATTTTTAGGTCAAAGTATTTATAGCGATGGAGAAAACAAATTATTTATTATACTCCGGTGAACTAATAATGACTGAAATTTGTTTTCTCTTATGTCTGTTCATGTTTTTGTCATGGTTTGGGTTAAGTCAGTGGAGATTAGATGGGCATAGGGCATGTTAATTGACAAGTAGCATATGAGGAGACTGCTCTCATAACCACCCAGGGTTTCATTTTAGAAGCGGTCTGTACATTTTAGACCATTATATTTGACCTTTTTTTTGTTTGATTAAAATACACAAAACTTGAAGTTTTTTTGTGAAAGACTTTAAGTTTTGAATTGTTGAAAAATGTATGTATATCTCAACTTTTATGAAATGTCTATGAATGAATGCTTTTTTCATGCCCAAATAAGAAGTTGGAAATTTTTTCCCTATCCATTGTTGTTCCTCCATCATGTAGTGGTTATGCGCCACAAATTATTATGTATTCTGCTTGTATGTAGTCCTGCGTCATGACTGTCAGGCTGGTCCTTCCTAAGAATTAATGTAGGAGTCATTAGGCCCTACACACTGAACAAATTTTTAAAAAATTATGTCAAATTAAACTTATCTTGGAGCTCGGAATAGGTGTCTTTATAGCTAAAAGTGAATGAAAACTGTTATTTTTATCTCCTTTTTATGATAAGTTGCTGTATTCTAAATCTGACCCTTACACCAATATACAGTGTGCCCTCGTTTAACGTTCCATTTAACGTTTTTTCGCAATAACGTTGTCCAACAATTAAAACCCTTAATCGTTCAACCTCGTCAGTGCTTCATGATAACGTTGTTCAAATTTTGCGCAACCAAAGAAAAATGAATAACGAATAGGACTTTGGCGCATCTGATGCGTAATTTCTATTTGGCTGAAAAGTTTGGCGTTAACTCCCCATAACGTGTGTAAAAGGTTCACCTGAGTGAATAATTAATGCGTTATTTGTTTCATAACCGTTATTTTTTCTTATTATTTACTATGCTGTTATTGGGGGGCAATGCAATGGGTGATTAACTGAAATACCTGAAAATCCCATGCTGCTATGGCAGAATTGGTGGTAGAAAAAGTTGATTCACTGCTGTTTGAGGTGAATCGAAAACGTGTTTTTCATGTTGAATTAGTGTGTAAGAGGAAGTTTTCTAAACCCTCCATGATGAAGTAAATCGTCGAGGGTGATACTGTTCCTAAGAAATTGTTATGAAATAACAATAATTTTGTACACAGCACCGAGCTTCCCTACTTCACTCACTATTTTAATTGATTTCCTACGTCTTCGAGATCGCAGGGAGCAAAATATTTGCCCTTCACTGCATTCGCATGTGCACGCTCCTGCAGTGAAGGACAAAATTTTCTATTTACTCAGAGGGAAACAGCACTAAATATCAGAAATATAGGAGGGAAACCTGGTGCTTATTGTTTTAAAAATGCCTTTTAAGTTTATTTCATCTAAGATATGAAACTCTCTGACTAGTGGTACCATCTGTTAGACTGCCCGTGTAATTAAAATATGCCGTAAATCGGTGAAGGATGACGCAAAATAGTCCATAAAAACACAATATTTGAAGGAAATTGGCAATTTTTGTGAATTAATCTATTGATAACGCCTTTCAACCAGGTCCACTGTATTTTTAAATATCAACAGTAAGTTCCTATCACCTGTAGTTTTCGTGCCGCCAGGATAGAGAATAATTCCCAAATTTCTTTTGTGAGTGAAAATATCAAAGTTTCACCATTAAATTGTTTTAGAAAATTACTTTGAACGCTTCATTCAATAATACCATGTATCCAACCTTTCATCGCTGTGCTGTGCGGAAATCGTTATTGTTATGAAATGAAGAATTGTTAAGTTTGGATCTGATTTTAATTTTTTACATTGTTTCTTATGGAAAATACTGCATCGTTTAACGTTGTTTTGTTTAAGGTCTACTTTTGCAGAAACGAGTTAACAACGTTAAACGAGGACACTGTATATTGGAGAGACAGTTCAGAGCTGCAGGGTGCCATTTTGCGCTAACTGCAGAGTTTCGGAGCTCTCTATCTTTAACATTTAATTAATATAATAGCTTTGTGCCCAAAATCATTATAATTGAATGTGGTTCAGCCATATCAACAGTTGTGTTTACATGGAACTAACCATTTTAGTAGTATGTACTTGTATTTTTTTCTCACAATAAATACACGTGAAGCTGAATCTTACTTTGGCTGCAGATCTTTTTTTATTTACAAAATTAAATTAGAAAGAGTCGTTTTCTTTTATTGAGAAAGGTACCGATAGAAAGAAAATAAAATTGAGATTCTTATTCCTTCAATTGAATTTTGTATTCCAGTTGAAATTCCAAAATATTTGATAAAATTTAACCAACCAATCTTCACAATATTTTAGCATTTTTGAGTCATCTTCCCCATAAGGACCAGACTTATTGTTTAAGTCAAGATTTCGTGTATGTATATCCATTGACTCGATGATTATTTGGACTAAATAAGATATGAATGGTTTATTACAATGTATTAGTGTTGATTTTTTTCCCTTCCCATTGATATTCAACAGGCACCTTATCTAGTCTATTATAGCATTATTTCATAAATAGTTTTATGCTTTGAGTACAGCTGTTTCAATTAGAGCTCAGATTTTCTGGAAATAATTAAGAGTGTGAATCAGGGAGTGAGTGAATTTCTAATTCAAGTTTATCCACATCTATGTTGTACTTGGGACCACATACATTAGTTGAAAGCTATAGATAATATTAACTATGTTGAACACATTTATTAAGTTCATTTTCAGAATGAGTTATGCTTCTTTCTCTAATTATATTCTTTGTTTTTGTGTTACAGCTGCTGACAAACTCATAAAAATTTGGGGAGCTTATGATGGCAAATTTGAGAAGACTATTTCTGGACACAAGATGGGAATATCAGATGTTGCTTGGTCCAGTGACAGCCGGTTGCTTGTGTCTGCCTCTGATGACAAGACATTGAAGATATGGGAATTAAGTTCGGTTAGTATTATTGCGTGAAATTGAAATAAAATGTTATCAGACCACTCCTATGCATTATCAATTGCATATGTATGGAGTTCGGAAGGACATTCGGAAACTTTGCTGCTGAACTTTGTGAAAGGAGCATCTGTAAACTAAACGTGTTCTTTGGTTATTAATGATGATGACAATTGTTGTCATCATTAATAACTGAGCAGGCATCAGTGTTAGGTATCGTATGTATTTTCTTGGGAGGTGGAATAGGTAGAAAATAAACTATTTTTACAATAAATGATCACCAGTTATCTGTGGCAGGATAACATTACCCTGCAAGTTATGCAACCAACCAGTATGTATTTGACTTACCATGGAATGCCTACGCTGTTTTGCACGTTTTCCTGGTTAACGCGTTCAGAATCCCGTGTCCCTTCAAGAATGTTTTAGCGAGAGTCCACTTATTTCATTAATCCTTCCTGCCTGGGCGACGCAGCATATGCTTCCATTTAAATCCATGCCTCAAACGTGTGTGACACACTATCTGCATCCAGCTTATATTTTCAAATTTTTTGAGCTCTTGTTCTCTGTAATGTGCAGTTATGAAGTGTCCGTGTAAGCTGGCGGTGCCTGAGTATGTTTTACATTTCTTTACTGCCTCTGCTTATTTTTTTTCCATTCTTGGTCCTGGTTAAAGAAATACTTACTCCCAGTGCATTATGTGGCACCAGGCAAAGTTGTTTAGGATCTCAGTGATGAGCTCTTGGAGAGCACCAGTGCTGTCTGCTTTCTATTTGTCTTTTATTGTTATCTGCAGTTTCTTGTCATTGTTTTACTTTTTTCCCTACCTCACCATTGCTTTGCTCACTCAGGGGTGGTCATTCATGCTTGAGTAAGCAAAGAATCTCCCTCTATGATAGAATTAGTATTTTTTTCCACCCTAAGACCGTCTCGACAGAGAACCTCTATTTAATTCGCCATGGCTTCTTACTTTTGCGAGTTGTCCGATTATGAAGTGCTCGATGTTTTAGAAGAAAATAGTGTTATTAGTTCTCATTCAAAATATGAAGATTCAAATGGATACATTCTCTATCCTAGTTCTTTTCTAGAGGAAAAAGAAGAATCTTAGTTCGTCGAGAATACCCGTGATAATACTTGGGAAGAGATCAACAGTTTTAACCCCCCCTTGGCCTTTTACGTGTGATGTTATTGTGAAACAATAGTGGCAGTTGTATTTGCAGACAACCCCAAGGAATACTTAGTGAATTATTTTTTGATGATGTTCCAATTGCATTGATAGTGAATGAAACAAATTGTTGTGTGTAACGATTCCTTGTTCATTGTAAAAACAAAATTTCTTCCCAAAAGATTTCACGATTTAAAAAGTGCATTCCCACAACTACGGACAAAATAAGGGTATTCCTAGCTTTGCTAATGTTGATGGGAATCATTCAGAAACCAACACTTAGAACATATTTGAGAAACACTTGTTAGAAACGCCATTTTTTCCAAATCTAATGAGCAAAGAAAGGTTTTCCTTGCTTAATAAATTTCTACGTTATGCAAATAATACTAATAAGGAGATTGTAAATCGAGATCCTAAATTGTGTAAAATTTTACCTATCAACGAATGCTTGACAGCTTAGTTCCAGATGGTGTATATACCTGGCAGAGAAGTAAGTGTTGATGAATCTTTACTCTTGTGGAAAGGCAGGCTTTCATGGAAACAGTACATTCCCATGAAAGCTGCTAAGTTTGATATAAAAATATTTTGAAGCTTTGCGCTTGCGATATTCTCTGCTTTATTGCACTTGCGAGTCCAAGAATAGTGCAAGGCTTTGATAATGGCTGAAAGTTCGAAGTTAGGCCCGCAAAACCTCGCAATAGGAGGGAAAAAATCCCCAAAATTTTTTCTTCAACTTCAACGAATTAAAAGAGGGGTGTGCCTCTTACACGGGTGCGCCTCTTACACACGTTTATACGGTACATATAAACTTATGGGGGCTGGAAGAATCCGTCCAAGGTGCTTTGATTTTTCATTTTGAGCCCTAATGATTTGACAGTACAGTCCATTTTTATTTAAGTACATATTCATCACACTTTCATCGAATTCGTGACTGGTGGCGAACTGTCGCACTGTCTCCATCACTTCCGCTGCTTTTGAAAATGTTGGAGGAGATTCGGGCTCTCCTTCGTCTTTCCTGGAGTCTTCTTCCTTTCTTTCTGAGCATAGACTTCATCTATTGACATCAACCTACTGATAAAAATACACGATAATGAGATTCACTGACCTTTTCAATTACATTTAGGAAGATGAAAAATTATGTTTGGAATAGTTATTATTTATTTGTTACGTAATTATCTCCATAAAAAAAGCTTCATTTTTAGAAGTCACAAGTTCCAATAACCAACCTGCAGACCTCTATATCAGCGTCACAGGTGACGTACTTGTCCAAGGCCATACCCTCCCCTTCTCCGAACAGCTGATCCCAGCCCTCAAGGGTGTGCTCATGTGCTGCCTCATCACTCAGCGATGTGGAATCATCCTCGTTTGTGTTGCAATGAAATATAGAGGTCAAAAAGTAATTTCTTATGCTCTTGGCTTTGAAGTAGTCGCAGGCATACTTCACAAAATGCATCGCTTTCAGGATATTTACTTTTCTTCTTGACTTGTGAAGGCTGGCCAACCTCTCATTGACCAGTAGTTTCCTGTACTTATGCTTCATACATCCTATGATGCCTTGGTTGATAAGCTGAAAAACACTCGTGCAATTTGAAGGAAAAAACACTACTTTAACATTTCTTAAAAATGCAGTGTCTATTTGATAAGCTGCGCAGTTATCAATTGACAACAAAATTCTACGATTTTGTCCACACCCATCTTGGGATCCAGTGCTCGCTGCAGCTTTTCAAAAATTGTTGCAGTCATCCAGGCATTACATTTATATTTCCCGATCACTTACGGAATCAGTTTTTTCCTTCCAATTTCATTACAACGTAGGACAGTCAGCCTCTCCTTACTCATTTTACCTCCATGGCATTTATTTTCTCCAAATACCAGTGTTTTATCAGGAAGCAAATTGAAAAATAAACCTGTCTCATCTGCATTAAAAATGTTATTCGGGCTGTAGTTTTTAATGGTGACATAGATGATGATCACATGCGCTGTTGCTCCCAAGGTTTTGATTCCATAGGCGACAACAGCGACAGCGGTAAAACAAACAAATATAGCAATAGAATGTGCTGCTTGTGGGGACCTTGCCAAGCGCTGAATGGGTGATTCTAATGTTTGAGATTGCTTTTTTCTTACTTCATAAACATTTTTTTAAATGCAAGAAGTAAACCTCTTGAGATATATCCATTGTCTGTTTAACCTACGAGGCTGTTATTATCTGGAAGTCCTTGTGATATCGCAATCTATATTATATTTTAATTTGCGTAATACATTCTGGATCAAAACTAGATCACTCAATTTCGCTCTGAAGTAACCGATAATGTCAGGCTCGAATTTGAGTGCACAACTGTCCTTGCAAAACATTTTCTATGGGCGATATATTTCTATCCAAACAATTGTTTAATTTTAAAATGATGATCTTTGAATTTCACATTCTTTTAGCAATAAATTTCGTGATAATTTGAGGCTCGGAAAGAAGGACGTGCAGATTGAAAAATGCACCTTTCGCACTTATCTCCTTTTTCTTGTAAATTCGGTTGTTTTATTATCCAATGCAGAACTTCCAATACGTGTATATTTTGTGTTCACGAATGACATTATACCGTATATGAATGACTTGAGCTGGCTGATCTTAGATTAGTGGTTGTATCACGTTCATGTGGTCACCCTCATGCTTCACCGCCATAACTGCGTTTTCCATACGCCATCGGTCAGATTTTTCTCATGCGAGATCTATAAGACATTCGTAATAGTTCTTTCTACGATGCGTTTTGTGGCTTTTTTCCTAACTTAATTACTTAAGCAGCAAATATTTTATGGCGAAGTTAAGAAAATTGAACCAATGTCCTGTAAAAAGTGCAGAATTAATTATGGCATTTTGAAAGTACATAATAGGAATTTTGATACCACAAGGACTCCCAGACAAAGAAAATGTAAATGCTCTATATTTAGGATCAACCTATTGTAAGCTTATAATGCTAATTAATATGAGTAGGAATCTCACATTCCTGTAGCTAACTTAGTATTGTAATTCCATCTACACCAGATTTATATACGCACCTAATTAGATCAAAGAAAATGTTGTAAGCACACTTCTGAAAGATGCGTTTCCTGGCTTACTTTCGGAAAGAATTAGCAGCCAAGAGAAGGTTGTCTGCTGAGGCATAGGAAGGGTTGCGAGATGAGGGGTGGGAACTCGCGCTGACCAGAAAGTTCTTGATGCGTGCAGGGCATTCGGCGTAAAAAAGGGCATGAGAGGAGGGAAATCTCATGTCTGCTGGAATGTCCTCGATGTGCGGCAAGAGAATAGCCACCATGTGTGCACCCACAAAAAGTTACCTAATGACAGGTTACCAAACACGACAGGGTATGCCAGCGCACATTGTTCCATTCTATGTCATTCGTATACTCCCATTCATGTGTTTCATCTCATATATATTATCAGTGCTATACCTAGGTGGATTCATATTATTGAATAGACTTGAAGCATTATGTATAAGATCTTGGTATATTACTCTGTGCTGACACAAAATTAATGAACAGTATCATTGAATTAGTTAATGATGAGACTCTAGGTTCTCCATCATCTACATCTCATTGTGTGCCGATGTAAGAGAATTTAAAATAATTTTCTTTTCTTCTAGGGAAAATGCCTGAAAACTCTGAAAGGGCACAGCAACTACGTGTTTTGTTGCAATTTTAATCCACAATCCAATTTGATTGTTTCTGGATCGGTGAGTGTATTTTCCTTGTATTTTTATTAATTATAGTTTCAATTCTTTTTCTAATAGTGAAACATGTTCGTTTTACAAGTTGTCAGTTTTGTTAAACTGTAGAAAAAATATTTTTTCCAGTTTGATGAAAGTGTGCGAATCTGGGACGTCAGATCTGGAAAATGTTTGAAAACATTACCTGCGCATTCAGATCCAGTGAGTGCTGTTCATTTCAACCGTGATGGATCCCTAATTGTCTCTAGTAGTTATGATGGGCTCTGGTAAGCATGATAAAATTCAAATGTACGTACTGATATAGGGTATGCAACCATATAAGTGATTGATACTTTTGATCAATGTATTTCCACACGTAATGATGGATATCCCCTGTGGTGGTTTCATTATGAACTAGATCATTTGTCTTCATTAAGATTGATTCCAATCCTTGCTCCAAGAATTTTTGAGCATACAGGTACATGGAATCCTCGAGATTTGTCAAAAAGAGCTGACTCCTCATTCTTCTATCTATTCATCTATATTGGCTTAAACCTCGTGGATGGTGGTGCTATGTGCGCGCTTTGGACTACTACTGTGATGTCATCCTACTCCCCTCTCCTCTGTGTCATTCAGTTAGGCATTGGTTCACTTTGTGACATAATTCACAGCACAAAAGATCCTTTGGAATTAATTAATTTCGTATAACATGGATTCTCTGTTTATTGTTCATTAGGTGTATTTGGTTGGCCATTGTAATTTTTATTTTCAGGGGTTTTGGGATGAACTTGATGTATTAAATCTCAGTATGTAAGTATTATGGAAGTGTTCTTTTGTTCTTGAAAAAAATGCTGTTTCATATCTTGACGATCCTTTGGGGTACTTCAAAACCTGTTGCCTCTGATGGACTTGGTGGGCATTGCATTACTTTTCAAAGGGATTATACAGTATTTTTATCATATCACATGTTTCTCTTTTATTTTTCCAAATGAATTAGTCAAAGTTAAGTTATTGCAATAAATGGCCATGCAACCAATCAAGAAGTGCTATGAATGTATTTTTTGACACTAATTTTAATGTATGGGTTAATTCAATTTCCTGCAAGAAAGAAAGCGACTTTCTTGATTTGTCACAGCAAGAAAGTTGATCTCACCTTTGAGCCCTGAAGATGCTTTAATTAAAATCCAAAACGTTGACGAGAAAAGGAAGTTGAGTTTTTTAAAAGACATGACCAAACCTCCATTCATCAACTCATACGTTATTAAAGTGGTCAATATCAATTCAACAAACTATATTTTAATATTACACATTTTTCTCCTTTCTCAGCCGAATTTGGGACACCTCATCTGGTCAGTGTTTGAAGACTTTGATTGATGATGACAATCCTCCTGTGTCCTTTGTCAAGTTTTCTCCGAATGGAAAGTACATATTGGCAGCAACACTCGATAACACCCTGAAGTTGTGGGACTACAGCAAGGGGAAGTGTCTCAAAACTTATGCTGGACATCGGAATGAGAAATATTGTATCTTCGCAAATTTTTCTGTTACAGGAGGAAAGGTAATTTCTTGAAATTCACGTCGTCTCCATGTCCTTGCATATTTTCCTCTTGATATGTTTATTGTGTTCTTTTAAAATTAAATAGTCAGCATACCGCTGGTTAACCCCTAAACTGCTTTCATCATCTGTCGATAATTGTTGTAGCAGATTGCTTCTGACACTGATTGAAACTACCAATTACCAGCCTGGAATTTCCAGGTAGGGTGAATAAATGATGATGAGTAACAGGGTCTCCTAGGGACTTAAAACAGGGAAACATGGGCATGAATTTTCTACTCAAGCCCCATGGTTATTTTGGCTCTACCAATTTTCCCGGGTTGTCATGCTTCGCTCATATGGTTCCACGGGTAACTCTCCTTGGCTTCCCTCTCTCTCCTGGGAGTCCTCCCCAAAACCACCTGCTTTCGTGAGTTTCACACCAGTTATCCTCCACCTCTGTCCTCGACCGTTTTTTCCCCTCTATCCTCTGCCCTCACACCCGGCCGTCCGGCCAGGCAACTAGCGCCACCTTTAATCGCCCTCCCACCGGGCAGTTGAGCGCGATGCGTTGACCGGCATACGCGCGCAACACAAATCATCAATCGTTACCAAATCAAAACAAATTCTACCAACAAATCCGGAAACAATCCCTCCGTCTTTTCTTTTACGATCAACCCTAGTTCAAGCAGTCGCAACACGTATTCACTAATGTAAAAACTTATCAAATTTTTTACGTATTTTTGTTATCTACCTTGTGATATCGCAATCCATAATATATTTGAAACAGCAATATATTCTGGATCGAAACTGCATCACTCTATTTCGTTCTGAAGTAACGGATAATGTCAGGCTCGAATTTTAGCGCACAACTGTCCTTGCAAAGCACTCTGGGAAAACATTTTATAGGGGCGATATATATTTATTGATAAACCATTGTTTTATTTTAAAATGACAAGCTTTGAATTTCACATTCTTTTTGAAAATAATTTCTTGATAATTCGAGGCTCAGAAAGAAGGACGTGCTGATTGAAAAATGCACCTTTCGTACTCATCTCATCTTTCTTGTGAATTCGGTCGTTTTCTTATCCAATGCAGAACTTCAAATACGTGTATATTTAAGCGTTCACTAATGACATTATACCATACATGAATTATTTGAGCTGGCTGTGTCAGGTTCAAGTTTTCTCCCTCTTGCTTCACCGCCATTACTGCGTTTTCCATTCGCCATAGGTCAGATCTTTCTCATGCGAGATCTATAGAAGAAACATTCGTAATAGCACTTTCTACAATGTGTTTTGTGGCTTTTTTCCTAACTTAATTACCTAAGCAGCAAATATTTTATGGCGAAGTAAAGAAAATTGAACTAATGTCCTGTTAAAAGCACAGAATTAATCATGACGTTTTGAAAGTAATAGGGATTTTGATACCGTAAGGACTCCCAGGCAAAGAAAATCTAAATGCTATATTGAAAAGAAAAAACTTTGTTTAGTTCCACATAAATAATTTTAATACGACCTAGGTTTCGTCGCTGGGCGACATCATCAGGTGGTTTACAAAACATATTTCCGCAATATATAGGTACACTGGGGGGAAGGGGGGAGGGGAAAGGTTTGGGAGAGGGTTGGTCTGGGGGAGGGGTAGGGCTGGGGGAGAGTGGAGGGAGGTTGGATGAGTAAGGAAAGAGAGAGAGAAGTTAAAGGAAGAAGGTTGTTGTGGGGGAGGCTGTAGGTTACTGTTGTTTGAGAGGTTACGCCTCAAACCATTAACTAAATGCTATATATTTAGGATTAGGACTATATAGTTACGCCTCAAACCATTAACTAAATGCTATATATTTAGGAAAAGGACTATATAGTTACGCCTCAAACCATTAACTAAATGCTATATATTTAGGATTAGGACTATATAGTTACGCCTCAAACCATTAACTAAATGCTATATATTTAGGATTAGGACTATATAGTTACGCCTCAAACCATTAACTAAATGCTATATATTTAGGATTAGGACTATATAGTTACGCCTCAAACCATTAACTAAATGCTATATATTTAGGATCAACCTATTGTAAGCTTATAACGCTAATTAATACGAGTAGGAAAATAAAAAAAAACTAAACGAGCAGGGGGGGTGATCTCCTTTTCAAAAAAATACAGATTGAGAAAACTCTCTCGCAAGAAAAACCCAACACCAAAATCACAATTCAGCTGGACTCAACGAAATGAACTGCTCAAGACACATCAAGAGAAGGAACTGACCAGAGCTGTAAAAGAACTATGGACGATTCATTATTGCCCCCCTCATTCTTTTCATAATGAATGTTTACGTTGGAGCAGAGCTAAGAGTGCATTCCATTTGCCAGGAGTGGAACTTGAAGGCGAAGCAGATATGGCCCTCGAGGCGATACAGATAAGCTTCCTCGCTGATGCAACGGTTTGGCTAGGGCCATGTGGATATACACTGGAGAAATAATGAGGCAAGGAGTTGGGGTACCCGAGGTAGAGATGAAAGAAATATAACCTCTGAAATGAAGAGGGGCGACGAATAAGTTTCAAGCTGTTGAAATTGAGGTTCCGCGCCATTACAGAAAACCGGCGTGGGATTTATATACAGTTAAATGGCTAATATCGTCAAAATTACTTAACGGAATAAAAAATTATGTTGCGACTTCTTATTTATCAACAAAAGGCAAATGAAAAATTACCACAAAAAAACGTAAATAATGTTAATTAAAAGTTAAGAGTGATGCTCCTAGATTATGAGAATTCTCGTCATCCATCCACAATGGTTGGGATTTAGATGGCGAGAATTCTCACCATCTGTACCGAACGTGTTAACTGGCCTACGGAGCTTCATAAATTCTGACTTTGAGGGATTGTTGTTAGTTTATCTTGAGGGTAAGGAAAATGCAAAATGTATCGATCTATAGGCAATTTTAATGGTAATGTATGGAATATGTCGGAATGGAAAAAGAACCTACCGTTCGGAAGCAACGGATAGAAAACCTGGGGACCCACCAATGGACGAGAAATCCGACATTTTTTTGTGGTTTTTGGATAAAAAATCAGCATTTTTGCAGTTTCTCAGTGAAGTGCATGTCAAGGCGCATATGTGGGTTAAATTTCATGGTCATATCTCCACAGTGGAGAAGTGATGGGTATTTCCCAGGGGTTGAATGCGTTTTCATTTTCATGAAATTCTGACTTTGAGGGATTGTTATGAATTAAGCGTGAGGGTAAGGAGGAAGCAGAGGGTATCTATGTTCAGGAAATTTAATTGTAACAACAGGAATTCCTCAGAATGGAACAATAACGTAACGTTAAGAAGAAACCGATGGAAAACCACAGGTCTGCACCACCACCGGACAAATGATCCGCCTCTTTAAATTTTTTTCATTGGTTTTTTGATAAAAAGCCAGGGTTTTCGCTACTTATTCCTAAAGTGCATGTCATAGTGCATACGCGTGTCAACTTGTCAAATTGTCGTATCTCAATTAGTGGTGAGGAGGGAATGAAACATTTGAGAATTTTATGAAAAGCCGACTTTGGTGCCATGTTGCCAGGGAACGATGAGGGTTAGAAAAAAATGGAAAGTGGGAAATTGAAGTGACCTCATTGAAAGTGAGCTAAAAATCTCTGCTTGTCAATATTGAGATTGGGCTCTTAGTTTATAAGCTTGAGTTGAGAAACTGCAAAAATGGGAAATTTTTCACTAAATTTAGAGTTTTCTGGTGAGAAAACTACGAGGCATAGAAAGACGAGGTGGGTCGCATCTTGTAGAAAATTCATACTCCGTCATGAATTTTTCATCAGATTCCAGATCGGATGCACCGTTAAAAAGGTGCAGGAACCAGAGGTCACTTTATCGAAAAGTAAAAAGTTTGCCGTTTTAATTGTTTTTGGGGGGGTTGCAGTTGAAAAGTTGCTGTTCTCGGGATTTTTCCTCCAATGAATTCCTTCAAGGAAGGTCCTTGACAAATTTCAAGTTCCTTGCTCATCTATAGATATTGTTGGAAATTTGTAATCATTTCTATCCATTAGTCAGTCAATCAGTCACACATACGTTTGTATATTGGATGAATAAATGCAATATCTAATTTCTAATACGATAATAATAATAGGAATCTAGGTGCGAAATCCGGACCACCAGCCTCCCTGTGGCGTACCTGGTAACGGCTTTTGCCGGCTAATGGTGGACGTCTGTGTGTGGGGCTAACCACCCCACACGCAGTAAATCTGGTTCCGAAAAGGAATAAAGAAAAAGCCACCCACAACCGGCCCCTCTCGGATGGGGGCCCTAGTACAGTTGGGTGTGGCAATGAAAATTCACCACCTCAGAAGGGAGCTCGTATGCAGTGGACGGAAGTCCTAAGGGGCGACATCCTCGCATGCCATGCTGCCAGCGAGCCCGATCGGAGGGGTTTATGGCAAGGTTGCACTCTTTGTGGTGTGTGATGCATCCGGAACACGACTATCTATCGCATCAGAATCTGTGTGATTATGCCAACCACCTGCGAAAAAAGGAAACTCCCTTCCAACCGTCAGTTCAGAGGGATACACTTCCATCCAGATCACTCTCCCCGACACAGGCTGCCCCTCCACCGCCTGAGGTGAGAACAACATTTGTGTCAGTCTCTCGGCCAAATGGGGAGGAAGCTGGTCAGGCCGTCTCTGAAATATGTACGCGGTTGTTAAGCACCAGTAACTATGATGAAGGACAACCAAGGCAGAGAGACATCCACCGAAAGATCTCTCTGCGGGGTAGCCACCTGCCTCAGTTGAATGGCTTAATCGACGAAATCCTGACGGAAACATCGGACCTTTGGACGGTAAATTGCGCAAGGTCGCTCTAACCTTGGTATAGGGACCTTGAATTGCGTGGTCTATGCTGCTGCCAAAATTATGGCTCACTCCCAAAAGAACGCCTCTTGGGAGGAAAAAGCATCAAAGAGGCTGGAACAGTTGGAGGCCAAGATCACGCAGGCGAGACAACAGGCCTCGAGAATTCAGTGTGTGATGGAATACATCTTATCTGGGCAAACTTTCACTCCCAAAGTTCAGCGCATAGTGCACAGTCTCCGATACAACCATCGCACACTGAATAAAAGCGTACTCCTTACCATTAAGCAGCAAGCGGTCGATAGAGTATGAGCATTCACCACTTCCCGGAATAAACTCCTCAAAAGTAGAGATGGGAAAATATCCGTAATTTTCATCCGAGGTAAATTACCATGGTAATTTTCAAAAATTACCATAATTTTCCTGTTTTTTTTTTTGTTAGAAGCATTTAACAGTAAATGTATGGTTAAATAAGAAAGCCAATAGCAATAGGAAGGGAATAACGATGTTTAAACCATACCTATTACAACATCAATCTATTAAAAATTATTAAAATTGTAAAAAGAACTACGGCAGCAACACGCAATCTGGCTTTCTTTTGTCAAAGTATGAGACATTTTCAAGAAGAATATTCTAATGCATTACTCTATAATGTTATAATGTAAGTAAAATATTCCAAAAATGAGTTTTATCCTGCCTCAATTTATTATTAATCAGCTAGGAATTATGAACTTGATTTTAATGAACATATTGGGAATTTATCTGTATGAAAATTATATTTAATTATATAAATTATCTTGAAAATTATGTTGATTTACAAGATTACGAAAAATACCAAGGTAATTTACGTAAATTACCGAGGTAATTTTCCGAGTGGCCCATCTCTACACAAGAGGAGTAGGGCCTTGAGGGAAAATTCCACCTCTCTCTCCTTCATCCGTCCCGTCTCTTTCGACCACCTCCGCCTGTCGTCAAATCTCTGCCACCCGTCCAAGCCATTCAATGGAGACACTCCGGCCATAGGCCTCTTTAAAGAGTTGTGTGACCACCACCTACAAGATGTGGATGGACCTATTTCAGTCACAGAGAGTGACGTGAAGAAGGCAAGAAGAACTTCTCGGCTCCAGGAATGGATGCCGTGAATAACTTCTGGTGGAAGAAGTTTACTTCCACCCACCAACACCTCACCAGAATCTTCACGTCCTTTCTGATTGGTAGAGATCCTATTCCACCTTGGCTGACTGAGGGACGCACGGTTCTGATACCTAAGAAGGGACACTTGTACAATCCGAAGAACTACTGCCCTATAACCTGCCTCAACACAGTATATAAACAGTTCACCTCGATCTTGAGCGACCTTATCCACCACCATGTCCAGCCTGTGTGGGAGATGTACAAGCAGAGGGGCTCAAAGCGTGGAATCGTGGGATACAAGGATAGCCTCAAATCAATGCCTTTAACCACTTCCTGACAAGCCCGCATATATTCGGGTACCGAGGTGGTGCAAAATCTGACAAGCCCGCATATATTCGGGCAAGTCTGCGATGTCCGTATATTTTTCTTTACGCCCACATATAGTCGGCCGATGCTAGTAGTTTGCGTTCCTGCCGCCTCCTGCACTGTTGAAGGTCCAGAACCAGCGATGCGGCAAGTGGCGCTCTTTTCAAATAGTGATTTCTAATGTTAAAACAATGGCCATTTTTTGGTAATATTTCTAGAAATTCGAGGGTTATAATTTTTTACGCAATGAAAAGTTATCCCCTTATGAAGTTTCAATCAACTACATTGTCATTCGTAACTATCCGTCTATTTACTTAATGCATGGAGTTTCTTTTGCTAACTTTTTACGAAATTTACAACTTCAATTTTTGTCATTTATAGATAATTATTGCTAATTTATGATGTAAAACTTCCGTTTCACATGACAAAAAACTTTATAAATGAGTAAATAATTTTTAAATTAGTTATTTTCATTTATATTTTGTCATTCACTCTTCATGAGCATTCAACTACATTTTTCTTCAACATTTTAGCAGTCATTATAAAAATTGCAAATTCAATTTTGTGCTAATTTTCACAGCTACGATGAGTTCCACAGTAATTGGAAAAAAATATTTCTCTAGCAACAGAACATGAATCTTTCCTTGCCTTATTTGTTACTATATATATATATTTGTTACCTTATATGTTTGTTACTATATATATTTGTTGCTACATATATTTGTTACTATTTATATATTTGTTACAATATATATTTGTTACTGTTTATATTATCTGATTATATATTATTCGTCCGCACATTTTTCTTCCGGTAATTTTTATATATGTTGGAAATGCCTATTGAACCGTTCTCTTTAGATAAAATGGCGTAAGCGTAAATGTTTAGACATGTTGCGAATGTTATTTCATCAGCCCCTTTCATTTTTCTACTTCGAATACCAGTGGAAGTGGCGAAACATATATACGAAAACAGCTATACGATGAAGACGTCTAAAGGTCGTATGTTCTCAATACAAACCAGCACAAGTGCCCTGTGAATGTGCTACCCTAGCCCACATAAGTACGAGAAAAAAGGAGAGATAGAGATAAATCCCAAACATGTGTAATGCCATCTATTGTCATGTTTGACGCTTTCCTGAGGTCAGAAAACACCCGCTCAAGAGCCGATGGCCTGCTAAGCAACCTGGCGCCTGGTTTAATGTCGTGCTAATCTGCCACCCTTTGCTCCCCGAGCTACTTTCCCACCAGCCAGCCCTTTACTAATGGGTTTTTCCCGATATCAATTGACCGTTAGTTGGAATATCCATGCTGTTGCGGTATGCACACGTGTTTATTTTCCAAGAAATGGTAGGAACGGAAAATAAAAATTTTATGATGAGCATGGAGATGAGCTTTTCACACTAGGGGTGAGGTCCTTTGCATATCGTGATTGTTTCCACGATTACTTTGTCGGAAGGACGATGGTGATAGCCTTTTTTTTCAGCCAGACAGATTTTCAGAGCATACGCATCCTTGATTTTCAGAGCGCACGCACTTTTTTGCTGAAATTCCACCGATGCAAACATTGCATTTTTAGTTAGAACATTTTCGTCCTAATACGAGCAGTGTAGTAGGAGTGAATTCTATGGTAAATTCTTTGTTTTCGCTCGGTAACATTTGGCAATCAGAAATGGATTCCGGAGAGGAATCAGTGTTGACCAGCAGTGATTCCGAGGTTATGGACAATGAAGTTCCTGGCTCCTAGTCGACTCTCTCCGGAGAAACAAGCTCCGAATCAGAAGACGCAGCAGAACATTCGCGGGAAGTGGAGTGGGAAGAAATGCTTTCAATGAATCCTCCTCCGGCACCACCTAGGTTTCTTTTTGAAGATAATTCTTCGATGAACTTCGACCTGGTTCCCGAATGAGGTTCCCTAAAATACTTTCCAACGATAACATTTTTGACTTTATAACTTGGCAAACTAATCACTCCGCCAGTAACACTTTGCGTGAAAAAGTGGGGCCGTGAAGTGCTAGCATAAATCAGTGACGAGCTGTGACAAGAACAGAAATTCGCGTTTTTTGCCCTTGTAATGCTACAGAGCAGAGTGCGGAAGCCAGATACTGAGTTTTATTGGTCATCGAGACCTATACTCACCTCTCCCTTTTTTGGACACACAATGTCTTACCGACGATTCGTAAAAATAAGGTAATATTTACATTTTGCCTATATAAACGATTTTGATCCCCAAACACACCCCAACGCCAAATTAAATAAAATATGGCCAATTTCCCAGAGGCTGGAGGAAAAGTTCAAGGCACTCCATGCACCAGAGACGGACATTACCATCGAAAAGAGCCTACTCTTGTACAAGGGAAGATTGGGGTGGCAGCAGTTCATGCCTATGAAAAGAGCTTAGTTTGGCAAGTATTTTTTCTTTGTGAATCGAGAACTGGATACGTGTGGTCAACGACAATTTACACGGGAAAGGGGACTGTGTTGGATAAAGACTTGGCCTATTTACCCATGGCCTCAAAAGTGATGATGACTCTAATGAAGCCATTATTTGGCCTATGATATTTCCTGACGACGGATAGCATTTATACGTCTCCAGATCTAGCCGACTTCCTCGCATCACACTCCACTGACTCGTATGGAACACTGAGGAAAGGGAATTCAGCTCTCTTCAAAGAGAATCAAGTGAAAGAAAGTTTCTTGATTTTCGTCATAAAATGAATTTTGCTATAACATTTTCAGGTCGAAAGTCGTCATCATGCGGGTTGCATAACTCCCATGAATGTTTGTACGTTGTTTCTTGATTTACTATGGACTAAAATTAATAGTTAACATGAACGTTGTCGGCAAAGTATATATTATTGTAATATAAACTAAATGTATTCCTCAAAAGATGTCTAACTAAGGTTAACAGGAAGGAAAGTTATACTGATATGCAGGTGGCCTAATTCTCTTAAGTTAAGGGGCAACAATCAGAAATTATTGAATAAATCAATAAATATTTGGAATAAAAAATTAAGGAAAACATTTTCCGATTTGCCTCCCTTAATGCTTCTGAATCTGAAATAAAAAAATTTGACTTTTTTTGACCAGTTTTGTAAAAAAAAACCTGTCAGGGAAGTGGTTAATGCATAGTTTGTTTTGGGATCGTGCATATGCCAGGATGTCATCCGGCATAAGTGAAACCTATCAATGGCCTGGGTGGACTACAAGAAGGCTTTTGACACCACTTCGCATGAGCTTTTGATCGCCATACTGAAGTTGATGAAAGTTCACCCAGGGGTAGTGTCCTGAATCCAACGTCTGTTACCACTCTGGAAAACGCGCTTCGTTCTGACTTCAGCCAAGCGGTAAGTTTCCACAGAGTTGGTAACATACCATCGTGGCGTTTTCCAAGGCGACAGCTTGAGCGCTTTACTGTTTTGTATTTCCTTCCTACCCCTGTCCCTTAGGTTGTGACGAGGTAAAGGATATGTGCGGTGTTCCAGGTGGCAGGAAGAATAAGGTCACCCATTTGTTCTACATAGATGATCTGAAGCTTTATGCTTCTAATGTGAAAGACCTTCGCACTGCCTTGGATTCCGTACTGGAATACAGTGAGGCTATAGGGATGGAGTTCGGATTGGACAAGTGTGCATCCATCCACCTGGCGAGAGGAAGATTTTCGGAGATCAAGTAAGACGTGCAATTTGTTGATGGGAGCATCATTCATCACCTCGAGGACGATGACAGCTATGAATATCTCGGCGTCCCCCAGCGCCGAATGCAGGAGGTTGCAGCAGTGAAGGGAAGACAGACCACCAAATACAAGCAGACTCTCAGGAACATCTGGAGTTCTGAGCTGTCAGGCAAGAACAAGGTTCTTGCCACAAACATGTTCGCGATTCCTACCCTGCTGTATACCTTCGGTTGCATGAAGTGGAACTTCAACAAGTTGCAGAACCTGACTAGGGGAACGAGGAAGATGATGACCATCTATAGAAGTCTTCATCCGAAATCGTCCGTCGCCAGAATGTATCTCCCTCGCAATGTAGGTGGTAGAGGACTGTTGAGACTTGAGACTGGAGTGTCTCCACAACAGAGTTGTCCTGGGTACAGCATGCCGAGTGTTGAAAAGCAGGGACCCCCTGCTCAATCTCGTGAGAGATCACGAGAGTGTGGGAGCAGGGGCGTTTCTCTTCTAGGCGGTAAAGAGGGCAGCGGATGAAAGCGGTCTCCACTTCGACCCGTCATCCGATGGAAGCAACAGTGACACGACCATCTCGTCATTGAATGCAGACGTCTTCAAGCTCGAAATAAAAAAAGTCGAGTAGAAGGCCTTGCTCAAGGCGCATACTGATAAGCCCATGCATGGATGTTTCTATCTAGACATAGAAATTCATGGGTTGTTGAAGGAGCTGATGTTTGCCTTCCCAGGCTCCACCGGTCTGAAGTCTGAGACCAAAGGATTTGTTCTCGCATGCCAGGATGGTGTCATAAAGACACTCGTGTACTGCCGAATTACATTCAAGGTGGAGTTCGTGGACACGAGATGCAGGTCGTGCCGAGCTCAGCCCGGAGACTTTGAGTCACCTTCTCTCCGGCTGTAATTACGCAAGGTCAGCATATTTAGCTCATCACAACGCGGCCCTGCGGGTGTTATACTTTCACCTTCGACACTATTATGGCATCGACGAAACAACTGTGCTGCCCTATGCTCCTGGAGATATTGAGTCCGTCGTGGAGAACGATAAATGCGCTATCTGGGGCCTGTTTCTCAAAGCTACAAATCCACAAGTTACAAGTCTATTCACTTGTAACTTGTGAAATTCTGTTTCTCAAATGTATGAGTCTAATAATTACAAGTTCACAAGCTACAAGTGTTTGCTCACAAGTGTTTTCATGGTTACGACGCATTCTGTTTCTCAAACAGACTTGTAAATTGTCCTTGTAACTTGTAAGGAAATTTCTACTAGTCCTCCAAGGTGAGGAAATCGCAGTAATCGGAAAGAATAACTGGGAAAACAAATGAAAAGTGACTTGCGATCTCTTTTTCTCAACTGTTACGAAGGCGATAGTGACGAAAAAGGTATCATTAGATTGGATTTTTTACCGAGTGTTGAAATAACATGCTCAGTCCACGTTAAAACACATTGTTTGCTTATAATTTAAAGTTAAAAGAAAAGTCTTTTAGACTAAAACATAATGAATCAAGGACACCCCCACAGAGACTTAGTGAGTAAACAACGAAGAAGTAAGATTAATTTCCAACAGAAGACATGAATGTTGCTTTTAATCGTGCAATTTATAAGTGATCTCGTATGATAAGGAAATTTTGGGGAGGTAGGAATGGTTGAAAATGCGAAAGTTACGCACTAGTTTGTTAGTATTATTTATTACTATTTTTCAATATATACCTACTTGTCATGTCATTATGTTTATACATTGAGAGGTAAAAATGCAGAGCATAAATTCCCGTTCTAAAATGATAAATCGCTATGAAATATTAAGTCGCGAAAGTTCAATAGGAAACTCCATACATATTTATAGTCATCATTTTTATGTGATGCAGGAGATGCAAATGCTATGCTAATGTGCTGTGGTTTTTCCTAATACACCGTAGTCATGTGTCCGATATCCTTGGTGCAACTTGGGGCTTGGGGCAAGGACAAGTGAAATTAAAAATAAATTGTGCATTAGTCCTAGTACGAAGTTACATAAATTGGTGGTAAAATATCTCCTTAGCCCATCAAAATGAAAGAGAAAAAAAAACTAACTTCTGTGGGGATCGATATCGTTATCTTTCGGCATTGTAGAGTCGCACGCTACCACTACACCAACTGACTTCTTGATAGTTACGTGTTCCCTTTGGGTATTAATAATCAACATTCAAAATGGCTGAACTCATAGTCTTTACTTGTCTGGCGATAAAGTGCTATTCCGCTATTTATTCGTACCTATGAAAGATAAACACTGCATAAGATGATGTCTTGACATGCAAGAATTGTGAATAACCTTCATTTCGAGTTCATCTTTCCCTTCATGCAATGGAAGAAATGACTTTTCCTCATGATGTTCAAGTTTTGCAGACGATTCATCCTCGCTTGAGATATTTCAAGGTAAACTGTGAACCAAAAATTACGTTTACCTTGCGTTCACGCATTTATAGACACCGAGCAACATAGCATTGACTCTTGGTTATAGAAGATGGCTGGAGAAACTCGTGAAATGTATTGAAAGCTTTAAATAATAGCTAAATATGGACTAGATGCCCGCCATTTTCACTTGTAAAATCATTGAGAATTCACAAGTCCTCCGTTTTCGTTTGAGAAAAACTTGTAAGTCACACTTGTAAGATCCGACTTGTAACTTGTGGACTTGTATCTTTGAGAAACAGGCCCCTGGTGGAATTACTCCTTCTCCACCACCAGGCAGTTGGAGGCGACCAAGCCTGATATCATTCTCCTCGACCACCTCACACGTTCCATGTTCGTGATTGAGTTTTCGGCTCCAGCTGAAACTAACATGGATGCGAAGGAGGTGGAAAAATGGACGAAATATCAAGACCAGCTTTTCGAATTTCGACAAATGTACCCTGGACACTCTGTGAAACTAGTGGTCCTCATCATAAGTATGCTCGGTGGAGTCAAGGGCTTGCTGATAAACAATATCAAGTGCATTCCGTCCTGCGTGGCACAGGCGGAATCACTAGTTGTAGGCATGCAGAAGGCCATCATCCTGGGTCACTCTGTCTACTGTAGATGCATGATCCGTTCGCAGCGTAGCCACTCATCCGATGGGTGTCGGACGTGGCTGCGATTACTGCCCAAGCCCTCTCGAGTCTCCGGCCATTATGACGGCGATGAAACCTGATGCTTGCCGGGAGGGGAGTGTTACAACTGTAAAATTTAAATAATAAGAATCTCAAAACTTTTTTCAGTTAGATCTTACTCTGTTCATATCTAGTGATATTCTATTTTTAGAAGAAAACTAGTTTGTAAAGGAAAAAATTAACTATTAATAACAGCAGATTTTTTAATAAGCAATACTCCTGCATAATCTGGTGCTTGTTTGTAGAAGATGAACTGACAATAAACATCATTACAAAATGTGCCAAGCATTAGGTAATTGAAACTAAACCCTGCTGGTCAAGTGCCATGAATGCTATCTATTAGACCAAGAAATTCAACTTTAAGAATAGATCTTACAAAATTTCAGGAATGCAAAAGCACATTGTTTCTGTCTTGGTAACATGAACATGCATTTATTTGTAGAGTTGCTTGTAAGTACAATAAATTGTTAGGATTCATTAGTCTCCATCAAAACGTAATGCAACCATGAAACAAATCAGACCAAATTGGACAATTGAAAAGGGTTTCATGTTCCCTTACTATGAAACTTCTGTTGTGAAACTTCCTCACTTATGAAAGTTTTTTTGTTGTCCGCTGAAAGTTTCGTAAGTGAGGTTCTACTGTAATTGGTATTATTTTTCATCACAACTATATATGGGAGATGCATACTAAAAATGTTTTGTATTTTGATACAATTGACCCAATGAGACTGATCCTTTACTTGTGGGTAGTTCAATATTTTATAAATTCTGTTCATTAAAACTACATTAGTTGCAATACTACCGCTAATATATATTATTTCGGCATATGATCCTGATAATAACATCCTTTCAGTATGGCCTCTTGTGAATTTTAATGGCTTCAATATTCCCCTTTACTATCGCACCACAAGGTTTCACCTCTTCTTTAATATGTGGTCAAGCTGATCCCTTAGAAAGACTAATGCAATAATTTTGCACAATCTATTCCCTTTCTGAAGTTTCTTATCAGTTTTTATTATCCTGTTAAAGTACACAAATGTAAAATACAATGATTTTATGCATAAATTATCATCGTGTTATCTGAATTTTAGAGTTGGACTGATATTCAATTAAATATAATTGATATTTTATTAAAGTATAACATTTAGAACTATCAAAATTGAATATTCTGTCACCAAATTATACTATTTGAATTATTGCAAGCAAAGAAAATTTATCATTTTGCATTGTTAGATTTTGGTAAGTTACAAGTGCTATATTAACTCATTTAATCTGCTTATATTTATGTTTTGTGCATTAAGGATATTTCCTCTATTATTTTGTTATTTATAAATAATTTTTCTTTTTTAGTGGATTGTGTCTGGCTCTGAGGATAACATGGTCTACATTTGGAATCTTCAAACAAAGGAAATAGTTCAAAAATTACAAGGGCACACAGGTATGATATCCGACTTCTGATTCTCATTTTATCTAGTTGGTTATGTGAAAATTATTTCTGATTGAATGTGACTTATGTGGCATATCTTGCTTAGTTTTCCTATACTTAGTAGGTTTTCCCCTTCCAGAAAGTTTAAAATAATCAATAATTCTTTGTGGTTTGTAACTGTCAGGAATAGATCGGCTAATAAGTATCTTAAATAGAAAGGAATATGCATTTTGTGTGGAAATTTATGGTAAGCTCAGATGTATAACAAAACTACTATTTTTACTTAGCTGAAAAATAAATCTCAAGGGAGAATGTATTTCATTTTCATGTGCACAAATGTTGTTCCTCTTGCATAAACCACATGATTTGGTATGAATTGGTATATTGTAGACTTGCATTATTTGATTAGTTTTATTAGGAAGTGGTAGGTAACAATTCTACTGTAAAACTAATGTACAGGGTGATTCATGATTACCTCTGGGGATTAGAAAGTTTATCATTCAACAACTATTACAGCTACAGTAAAAAGTAGCATAGCTGTACATCATGAACCTATCCAAGTTTTGTACATACATCACGTGTGCTGAGTGCCAGACATTTACTATAATAGATGTTAAATCATTCCCCTTGACTGGGAAATCCCAGATCCATTGCTTATTGTTGTTGCCAGTTAAGCTACAACAATAAGCAATGCCTCGGTGACTTAAATGGCTGAAGCATTTAGCATGATAGCAAGGGACCTGGGTTCAAGTCCCAGTCAAGGAGTCCCAGTCAAGGGGAGTGACTCCGTAAATGTAATTCCGTGGCTAGTCCCGGAATAGAAAGGAGCTTAAAAAGGAATGTTTGATGCAAATCAATCTTCATCTATGTAGACTTAAATTCTAGGTTTTTCAGCATTCATCAATTTAAATTAATAAATGCCATCAATGTTAGAGAGCCTGATTCATGTTAGGATCATATTACAGATGGTATGAAAAAGGATGCCAGTGCATAGTACCCTTTATAGTGACTTCAATATAGTGAAATGGATAAATTTTGGGTCCCATCAATTTCATTATTAAAATATTTTACTGTTGAAGTTAATGAAATACATATAGCTGCACTTAATCATATTTACATTTAGTACACAACAATCTTCTCCAATTGGCTGTTGTTTTTAAACCATCAGTTTACTGCAATTTTCCATCTTTGTTACTAAATGCAGGTGTTCATTGTATTAATCAGACTGATATTTAAATTTTGTTAATTAAAAACTTCAATGGAATCTGTGCCAACAACCTATCACTTAATTTCCATTCCTTGTGAAGAGTATGCAAATGAGCAGTGGTTTGTTATTGTACTCATAGATTGTGTTGGCATTGTTATATTTTACTAAGTATTTCTCTGATAATTTTTGCTATTAGATGTGGTGCTGTGTACAACTTGCCATCCAACAGAGAATATTATAGCTTCTGCTGCTTTGGAGAAGGATAAGACAATTAAGCTGTGGAAGAGTGATACTTAAAGCATCCCCTTTGCCATGGTGTACTCCTGCTCAAACAGGAAGATGCCTTTACGTGTGGGAGTTTTGAGGTGCTTAATTCCTAGATGTGCTCCCTTGTTCATGCCCTCTGAGGTGAATCATAAACAATACAGAGATTTTGGCGTGAATGCTTTGATTTGTATATTTTTATGTGAGTTGAAGCTCCTAGAATCAGTGTGTGACTTTTGATGACCACTTAATAAACAATTAATGGCCCATGGAAATTTATGAACCGGACTTGTGTTGAGGTCTTTATTCTTAAAAAGACATCTGAATTTGTGAAGTGCAGTCCTGATTGTCTTTGTGATAAACATGACATGGTTCTAGTGCTACTCTTTTAAGGTACAGAGAGCCCAAGTATTCGTGGTACCTACTGCATATTGCCCATCTCTCATTGTGATGCAGCTATGTTTACCAGGAAAGGGGCTATCAATTTTATGGCAATACATTGTAATATGTAAATATTACTACTAACATGTAAAAATGCATTTTTGTTTCTTGTTTTTGTAACATTTCTGGCTAGGCAATTTTATTAAACATGTTCTATAATGAGAATGTGACATGCTTACGTTTTTATATATTTGGGTAAAATGTGGTTGATTTTTACAGTTCAGAAAAGTAGTAGTGCTTTCTTGTGTGCTCAATTTCTTTTTTTCAGATGTGCCATGTCCTTATTTTTATGGTTCAACGGATTGTTTAATTTTGTTTATATTTTCTGTAAATAATAAAATATTATATCACTATATAAAGCACATAGGCTCTTGATATCCTTGATAGGCATGATATCCTTATTGTCGGTGGTCTCCAAATTGTCATAATGCCCTGATGTGTTTTACATGCAAATTTTGGCATCAGGATTTTAAAGGTTAAATTTAAATTGCCTTCTTGCCTTGGGAGTAGATTTTTTGTGAAGTTCATTTTATTTTCTGGCAATATGTAACTATTTGCATATCATAATTAGTGTATGTGGTTTAGACTCATAATGTGAATCTTATAACTCCCTGAAATACCGGTTATTCTTGTAAAATCATATCACAAATTTCTCATTGAATTACTAGGTTCTCGTCCATATATGGCAAGATATGAGTGATCTCTCGTGAATGTGTTAAGTTCTAAGATTTGAAAATTACATTTGAAGAAATTAAATAAATGTGGACATGTGCCAAAGGTGATATTGCATTTTTCTTGATATAATTATACTCTTGGAGTAACAACCTGATAGAGAGTGGCTTTAGTATGATCATTTTGGTCTATTGGTGAGCTCTGATATTTACACTGAATAGACATGTGCCCTTAAATATGCAATTTGGAGCCTTTTGTCCACAATCCGATTGCACTGACCTCCTCTGCATATAATGGATACAAGTGTTGATGGCACAGATGCAAGAAAACAACTTTTCACTTTTCCTGCTGATGTTTGTATCATTTCGTTTAAGTTGCTGATGGAGCAACTTGCTTCTTAGGATGTAATCAATTCAGTAGCAAGATGGGTAATCATTTGTCTGAGGGTTGAATTGTGGGAGTAAATTTCACAGAGATAAATACCTTTTCTCGTCATATACAGTGGAACCCGACTTTACAATGGATTCACTTTACGATCTACATGCTAGGAATTCCAAAGTGTGCTGATTTTGCTGCGCCTTTTAAAATTTCCCATTTCGACGATTTTTTGCACTCATAATTTGTCACTCATTCTGTATTCTAAGCCTTATTTATTAATGGACTGCATTTTATATTATAGCAACATTTACATTTATGATATGTGTAATTAATTATTAGCTGCTTGCATGATTAGAGCAAATCGAGCAAATGTTGCAGCAATTAGCCCTGCCACCAGTCTGCACCATTGAGATAACGCAACATTCCTTACATAGTCAGGATCACATATCTATGATAATTCAAATTAAGGCTTTCGTTAGCCATTACAGAGACATCAATTTCTTTACCAACTAGTAAAAATATGAGAACCTCCGCCGAAGAGTAACTTATTGTTAGAGTGTATTACCTACCAATGAAGTGATATGATTCCTTAACGGATACAGCTGGCGCGAGATGATAAATCACATCAATGAAACGAGATTAATTATATCTTAACATTTCTCAGTGAATGATAGTGACAAACTGTAATAGCTTATCTAAATTTGCATTGAAACTCACGACTCTCATGACTTCATACCAAAATAATCTGCGTCACACTGCCATCTAGGTCGCTGATGCGCTCAACTGTTATGTGAACATCAGTCTTCCATGCGAAGTGATACTGTTGATGAAGGGGGTAGCACTGTGATCTTTTCCAACCGCATTGACCATTCGATAACAAAACTAGCCAGAATTAGGTGGTTTATTGTGGGATGTTCCTGTAGCGACCATGCCCCCTAAAGTACAGCTCAAGCAGAAAATAACAAATAAAATCAAGCAGGAGATATTGAAGAAACACGATGAGGGTGCTCGTGTTACCACTTTATGTCCTCTAGTGTTCTTTTGTTTTGTGTCCTCAAGTATGTAAGACGGCAAGTATGGAGGCGAGGTGCATCTTGTGTATTCATGCAATGATATTCGATGTGTTGACAATTTACAACACCTTGTTAAAGTTTAAATATTGGTTAAATAGCATTTTAAATCATTGCATTCCAGCATATTTCATACTTATACTGTATTGTGTATCACTGAATGGACTGGCGTTGATGTAATTAAACCAATCTGTCGTCCAGTAATATACTGATTCACTTTCTGATGGAATTCGCATTACGATCAGTCCTATGGTACAGATTACCATCGTAAAGCAGGGGTCCACTGTATTATATAACAAGCCCAGATGGTCGATACACTTTACTTGGTTGCTATCTTGAGTTTCCTAGTTTACTGGGAGAAACAGTTTGAGTTCTCTCTTGAGTATTTAAAGCAGCATAACTTAGAATTCATTAGTATGACAAAAACACAGTACAAAAAAAGTTTGTTTGTCTTGTAAATGACACTTAAGAAGTCAAACCCGGTCGACAGCATTAAAATAAAAAGTGGAATTTTGCACTGTTTTTGTCATAATGAATTCTATCTACAATTTCCACCAATTATCGCCACAATCGATTAATTTGATCAGCATAACTTACTTTGCAAGTAGAAATGTACAACCCATTTAGATATATGCACTGACTTTCAAAATTCATATAATTCTCTTTGAGGTGAATACGTCCATAAAATCTTTACGAAAGGTCCCTCCTGGGAAAATCATTAGCCTTGCCCAGAGGACTCAAACCCCATATCCCTCAATATTGATTGAGTCCTTTTTACCACTCTTATTTCAACTTGCCCTGTTTGTTTGTTGTTTTTGTGGATGGAATCTTGTAATCGAAATAATAGTAGTAACTCACTTCCCAATGTTCAATCGACCTGAAATTTGGCACACTCACTTAATCTCAATGACAACTCGTGAATCAGTCAAACTCACTAATTACCAAGTTAATCTGCTAAAATTAAATGGTTTACATTTTATGCAACCCAAATTTCATCTGTCAATTTCCCAACAATCCTTGTTCTACCGATTACCTTACCTCTTCTGACACCCTCTCCATCACTTCCCCTCGTTACCTCTCGCAACAAGTTCACATCCCAACTTCAGCACCTTTCATTTTGACTGTCTCCTTTTGTATAAATTTCTTTGTTTTCTTTGTTTAATATTTTGTTTATATAATTTATTTTTTATAGAACCTAATTTAGAGGCCTGAGTTCCTTTAGTTGCTGTTTTTGGTGTAATATGATATAAATATAATAAATAAATAATTCTTTATCCTGACATGACGTAACCCGCATCACATTGTCTACTCGCAGTCAGCACTGTTGCAATTCTTTGCCGCCGTCATTTTAACATTTATAGTGAAAAGATATTCTAATAATTTGAATTTCAAAGAACCGTTGCACAATTAATGTAAAGACTAAAAAGTACAAAAAGTGCTCTCGGATCGCAGACTAAAATGTAAGGTCTGCTGATAGACCATATGGGATCTATGTTTTTGCATCTCTGTAAAATAAAAGTAAACAAGTATGTATTTGAACTGTATTATAAGTGATTGCAAAGTCGATTACAAGATTTGTTTACGACTAAAAAGTATTTTTTACTTTTTAGTGCACTTGAATATAAGCATGGTTTAAATAAAAAATTTTAATATTAAATTATAAGCCAGTTAAGCTGCCGAGGTGTCCTTCTTCGTTGTGGATTTTTTGTGGGCTTTAAAGTAAGAAGATATTCAAGCCTGCTGAGCATATGATGCCACAGAAACAGTCCAAAGCATGTGCTTGTTACCGCCCATGAGGTTAAAGCCAAACTTGCCCACAATGAAGTGTTTGCTCTTTGGACAAATTTAGTGGATACCGGGAATAGCCACGGTATTAAAGCCACAAAAAATCGACAATGGAGAAGGATGCCTTGGTAGCGTAACTGGCTATAGCACTGGGTAAGATATCAAGGGCTTCAAGTCCTGGTCATGTCAAATTACTTTTCCTCTGGAATTTTTGTACTTATGTGCACTTGTGGGAGACTCAGTGAAGTTAATATGTACTGAGGTTAGTATTTACTCTCAAAACATGTGATTCTCATAGTTTGTGTATAACATCAGTCTGGCAATGAGGATCAAGGATGGAAACATGTCTAATGTTTGTAAGGAGATCCATTCCAATGATTTAACTTTGTGAATAATTACTCGATTAAAAGAAATGTGACCTCATTCATTCAGGTACATATATACAGTAGAACCCCACTTAACCGTAATAATGGGGGCAAGGCCATTCCGGATAACCAATTTTTCCTGATAATTAATTGTTTGCAATTTTTAGGTTAGATTTGAAAAAATACGCATAGGTACATACTTATTGGGTTTTCCCTACGTCAATTCAATTACATATTATACATCCACAAATATACATAAAAACAGTTATTTTTTTAAAATAATCTGCACCAAGCGTTAATTGAACTGGACAAACTTAAAACTGTAACAAAATAACACTGAGGCACTAAGTCACCGCAAACAGGGCCTGGATTAAATCCCAACACGTGTTCACGGTGGACTGAACAGTTGATACAATATAGGATGTGGAAAAATGCAGGATGAGTTAACCACCCCCCAACGCGGGTGGATAAAGTTTGCGGGGTAGACCGCCAAAACAACCCCAAGTTCAGTGACCGCCGGCTGTGTTGAACTAGGCGTGTCGTTGGTAAAACGCCCGACGGTGTATTTTGTCTAAATTATTAATATTTGATTTTCTGTCGACCGTTCCAGTTAACCCGGGTTCCATTTGATCCGGGTCCAGTTAAGCGGGGTTCTACTGTGTATAGATAAATGAAAATGTGGTCTTGGGCACATGTGGATTGTGGCAATTGGCTTCTATGTTGGAGGTGGGCCAAATTTTCCACACAGTAATTGTATCTCATTCATCAAATGTGCTAGCTCACTGATTTTGGTCTCAGAAAAAAGATCTAATGATGTGGTTTGGACCCAAGAATTCAACCAAATCTTATCGAATCTGCACCGCAAATATATGGCAGTACATTTTTAGCTGAATCCAGCATCATAGCTGTTCAGTAAAATTAAATCTGGTACTTTCTTAGCATTAATGCAAGAGTTATTTGGTTCTAAGCATTGGTTACCTTTTAAGAAATGGGTAAAATTGAAATATGCCAGGAGACAGGTATAGCTGTTAATGTGGCCAAATGTTAATAGAAAAATGTGGTGGTTGTCTCCCTATCATTTCATTCTATATCCGACCTTTAGAATAACTTTTATAGCAGTCACAGTTAAAAACTGCATTGAGCGATTTGGTGCTATATTAAGAAATTCAAATGGCCCCATCATTTACATTTAATAATAAAAACAACATTAATTCTTTTACCGAAACATGGAATAGCATGGGCTATCTAAGGAGCTGATGTTTGCTCTGCCGGTCTTAAGTCCATGACGTAGGGTTTCATCCTCACGTGCCAGGATGGTGTCATAAACACACTTGTGTACTGTTACCTTATTTTCAAGGCGGGGGTCGTAGACACGTGATTGCATATAAACTGTGCATACAAATTTACCTACTAATATGACAAAATTTTAGGTAACCTTACAGGTGGGCTCCAGTGGCGTATGGACGGGGGTTTAGGATTTAAACCTCCCTCAAAACATGTCTACCTGAACTAGTGTTTAGAATTTTCCTTATTGGACTGAAAAATATAGTTGAATTGTCTTCACGGAAAAATAATGTTAATTTAATTATTGCTTTATTGATAATAATCTAAATATCATTTTATGACGATGCACAATAATGAACCCCCCCCCCCCCCCCCAAAATCAATCCTGCGTACGCAACTGGGAAGCTCTTTACTTCTTTGAATCTCTTAGTCCTTATTTTCTTAGGTACGAAAATAATTATGCTCTTCCCAAAATCCTCCAACATTTATCCACTGCTGTAGCTATCTTTGATTATCCCATACAGAATTTCTTTAGCAGAATAATCAGGCAGCTTGATGATTTCTCCAATTATGTAGTCTGCTACTTGAATTCTTTCACTAGCTATGGAGTGGGTCGTGATTAGTTAAATACAAAGCCAGTACAAGAGGAAAATGAACTGATAATTTTGGGGGATAAGCCCAGACCGGCCATATATCCAAAACGGTGGTATTTTGAGGTAAATTGTAAACCAGCTTTTACTGTAGTTTCCAGAAAAGAAGGATATTCCATTCTGCCTAACACAGATAGTAAAACAGATACAAAATTGCGGCTCCAGACCAGAAGTTGGGGGGGGGGGGGGGGGGGCACCAACGGCTAATGGGGTGTGAAATACCCCCCAGGAAAAGGGGGGTATTCCATTCCAGGAAATTCGTAACAAACTGCAGTAAAACCCCTAAATTACACTTTCCCAGGGACCTTAGAAAAAAATGTAAATGGCAGGAAAATGCAAATTGTGGGAAAAGTAGAACTTTCACTGCCATGTTCTGTAAGGGTAAAAACAAGAAACAATGATAAACTGAAAAAGAGCAGTGTCATAATTTATTACTTGAACTAGCAATTTTAATTTATTTATATTTGACGAAAAATTACATTAAACATCTTAGACGAATAGAAAATTAAGAAAGGATGAAGATGGCAGGGCGATTTACATTATATTTGTTATTAGCAACCATTGGAACTATCTAATGAATATAGCATGATTATTTTTTTAAATTGATATTTTCAACTGCTTGGACTTCCTCTGCCTATTAATATTATGCACTTTATTGTCAATTTTCTTCAGTTCCTCATCAACCATTTGCTCACAGCAATCACTACCTACTAAGTAATTTCTTGGTGTTTGAACAGCACACACTGTCTTTTGCCTATCATAGTTTTAACTCTGGAATCGAGGCAGCGCAAATTGATCTCAGTTGTCCACCACGAGTTCTTTCATTTTGCATCATATCTGGATAAGAATCCATTTTCATTCTTCATAGTTTCTACTTAAATAGCAACTACTGAGAGTGATTTTGCGTACGATCAGATATCCTGACATCTGCCGAAGAGGATAAAGAAAGCAGAGCTAGATGAAAGAATATAGACGTGATTTTTTCAAATTTTTTGCATCATGGACATCGATAAGCAGACTGTATTAATTCAACAAAAATCCACTGTCTGTGCAGATGGTTATGAAGATGTGAATATTTGCCAGATGAGAAGGATTTTAACAAATATTCGGGACTCAGACAGAAAGATGTACATGAAGCTAGCGGTTAGTCTTGACTGACACAGTTGTTTGTCTTGTGAAGTATTGGCATGCTTGGACACTGGGCAATTCCCAATTTCATGACAAGAAGTCAACATGTTTTCTTTTCATCGCCTTAATGAGCTCAATATTCACAATATTTTGTCATTTTTATAATTAGTTATTTCAAAGGAAAAAAATACTCTTTACTGTATTTACAGATATTTATGGCCACAGCGTCACCCGTAGCTGATTGGGAAATCCTTGCGTGCAGTACGATTGACCTTTTACGATTGACTGCAAAGCAGAAGAATCAATTGTAATTGTCAGTTGGAGGTCCTAATACAAAACTCAGAAAGAACTTCTAACACATTTCTCAGTGAATATTTTCTAAGGCTAAGGCTTATCAGTTATAGAGATATACATATGGTTTTTATGCAGCTGATAAGTTGACCCCCAAACAATTCCCTAGGGGTGGAGGATGATCCATGCCTCCAGGACATAGAAATGGGGCAACACAGCTTATTCCAAGACTCCCCTCACTTGACCCTAGGGATCCTATAGTGAGTATGTATTAAAAGGGTTTTTTGAATTCTGCTGACCACAGAGATGATCCTACTTGAGATGAAGATATCAAACTGTCCAGTCTCAGAGACATTTCGACATGTGAGATGGATCCTGACTGTAAGCAATACATCAGTGTTAATAAAATTATAGAAGATGAGAACTCATATGAAATATGTTTCTGCCTCTTCATATAACCTTCTAATGCTTAAAATATGAGTACTATCAATAAAATCTATGGTAGCTTGTATGCCTACGCTGCCTTATCAAAAATGATTTCGAGTCTAATGCAGATTTGAAACTTGGAAATTTTTAAACACATTTTGCAATTTGCTTACGGGTGAACACATTGTTTCTTATGATTTTATTCTTCACATAGCTTTTGATTATTGTAACGAATTATCAGAATTGAACCCCTGCCCAAACATGCCATGTTCATTATCTTCGTATGACTCCCTCTTGAACAGGTGTTAATTTGGGTCAATATTATTTTGACTCTGCACTTCATAATTCCAGCCTTAAGACTTCTGTAATTACTCTAGTGGCTATGAGCGCTTGGGGTGGAAATAATAATGAATTTCCCCTTATAATTCCATCGTTATGAGTTCTATTATAAGCCCCCAGGGACTCCAATTTGAGGTGAACTGCAGGCTATACGAACATTTCTTCTTCACTTTGGACATATGTATGTAGTTGATAAAATTACTATAGTGCTACTAAAATGTACCCTTCTTCTAGTCAATTTCATGGCTAATTAAATGCATAATATTTCCTCACCCTAATGTGAGAAAAAAATAAAATTCCTTCACCATCATTGATATTATTTGAATATCCTGTAACCTACCTTTCTCTTTTTTTATGAACCATGGTCCTGCTTAAATTAACTTGGGTTGTTTAGTAGTCCGGCAATTTCCCCCGGTAGTGCACTACTGGGGCCGATGTCTGGTTGTGAATGGCGGCACTGGGTTGTCTTCCCCGGCGATCTTCGCTCTCTCCCTGCCGTTGGTTGGGTCGTCTTCACCCATTGGGTGTCCCCACTCCTCCTTTTCTTCACGTACACCTTTTTAAAAATTCTCACTTCCTCTTCACCCATTTGCCGTTCCCGAAAAAACGTCCTCTCTCCTCTCATGTAAGGCAACAACAACCACATTTCTCTTCCTCGCTACCACGAGTTCCTCACCTATTGTTGGTCCCCATTGTTTAGCCGGGTGTACTGCCAACCCTTTAGCGTGAAACTGACGGGGTACTAACGGTATCGTTATAATCCGTTTGTCCCACATAATTGATTACAGTAGAAACTCGAAATTACGAAGTTGACGGGACCGGAAAAATCGGCACTTTGTAATATCAAATTTCGTATGAACGAGTATCTTTCAAAAACATCGCGATGAAGCTCTTTTTTTGTTTCCTTAGATTAAGATGTACTCTCGCGATGTACTTGCATGATTTACGAAGTTATAATTCATGAAAGTATATTTAAATGTGTATTCATGCCCACAGGGTGCACTCATTGTCAGTTGAACACAACTTATTTGTCTGAGTTTTATTATTCCTATTTTCGGGAATTTCAAATTTGGCGCCACCGGATAAGTTATTTTGCCGTTGTAGCTGGCGGTGCGGCGTGCAGCAACTCACGGATTGGTACTACCCCTTCTTTTCCGTGACGAATTTTAACAATATTATCTGGATATATCAATTTGCAATGTTTATTGTTTACTTGCGTCATACATTTTTACGGATGGTTCGGAAGTAAGACGAAAGCCGCGTTTCAATGGAAATCGAGTTCCGTGTGTCAAGCTACCTTCGCATCAAATCGATGCATTATTCCGTTCACTCATTCGTTTTGTGATGACAAATGATTATTACCGGCAATACGAGGCTCGATTCGGGTTATCGTGATGAATGGTAAAATATTCTTTCCAGGGTATTTGGAAATTGCCTGACGAGCAGTCCTTCAATCCAGCTATCCCTCTCAATCACTCAGCCGGAAACATTAAAGCTGTCAGATTTTAGGGTGATACCTTAGTCGGATCTGAACAATTGGCGCGTCTAAACCGGTTTTTCCCAGAAGATCCTTCAAGAAAAAAGTTCTTCGTTCCTTATTCCTAGTCACGACGACATTCATCTTCGAGGGACTCATTCAGCGAGAAAGAGAAGGGGGTAACCCAAGAGGATCACTCCTTCACCTTATCTGTTATTATCTACCCTCACCCAGTTTTGCTTTTACCCAGGTGGCTTTCACTAGTGGGAGAGGGGTTGGGCCTCCTTTCAGCGGACTCGGCAGCCATCACTAGGTTGATACGGCCGATGATCGAACGAGGGAGCCGTTATTTCGGTCGATTCAAATTGTAACCTACCCCGGTGGTAGCGGTGAGGTTGACTTTGCACTCCTTCATGATTTTTCCACAACCTGAAATTATGTTGCGTAGCGCCCGAGAGAGCTTTGAAACGCATCGTCATATCAATGGGATAAATAACGTAGTGCATCGGCGCATGCGAAGAGAGAATCGGAACTCTAATTTGTTTTTACTTCCTTTTAGAGGAAGCATCATTCACTTTTGGAAGTGGATACCACGCCAGGAAATCCATTTTTAGACCGTTGACTTTTACATCGCCATGCTAACAGATAAAGAAATTCGGTTTTCACCGTTTCTCGCAGGAAGGATGTTGCTAGAACTTATTTCATAGGCTTTATACATACTTTTGCGTACTTTATATCAACCACATCGGAGAAAAAATTAGTTAACTTGCCTAAAATCGATCATTTCGCGGAAAAGCTACTCGGCTAAGAGAAGTGATACGAAAATGAGCTTTGATATAAGTTCTAGCTGCATCGTTCATCTTTCAATGCGGATACTCCTCAAGTTGGTACGCAAGTTTAATACAATTACTGTAGTTGTGTAAAGCAAAGATGTCCAGCACTTTTTTCCAGAGGCATTCGTGCCGAGCATTGGCGCTTCCGGCAGTCCAGCGAACGGCTACGCGTCCTTGGCCTGCCTCGCTTTCCCACGCCCTAACTTCACAGGTGGCTTCCAAAAGTTGGTTGGGGGGGTTAGGTGGGCGTTGCCCGTTGGTAGTTCCTTATCAGCTATGAAACGCGAACCAAACGTATCACCTTTCACTCATCGCATACCCGCCCTAACTTCTCAGGTGGTTTCCACTAGTTGGAGTATCCTTTCGAGGACATCCTATAGACATCCTTTCGAGAGCATCAGCAGCCAAATTCCATGGTTCCAACTAGTTCCTACATCGGCCGCAACACAGGACGACCGTTCTTTAGGGTGATTTTAATGGTATCCATTCCCCAGTGGTTAAGCGGGTCTTCCGCGCAAGGGCACCACCTTCCCCCGGTATTCGAGCGTCAGCTCATGACCTGGGTACGGAAGGCTGCGGGAATAGGAAGGGTAAAAAAGGAAAGGGAAAAAGGGCAAGGGAGAGGGAAAATTCCGGCCTCAGAGTCATAATTAGACTAAGAGAACAAAACGGAACGCGAAACAACCTTTAATTTCTAGCGTTTGCTACGGTAAATCCTATGAATAAGGAAATCCCAGAACGGCGAATGGTCGTCCAGAACCCATTCCGCTAGATTATCCATTCCCCAGTGTGAATTTTTTTATCTGATCCAGATCCGATTTTTTAAAATGAATTAGGATCCGATTTCAGTAACCGGAGAAACGTAATACCCGCGGATCTTTAGATCCGATCTGACCATCCCTAAATAGTATTTTCCCGGCGAAACAGCTTGTGTTTTAGAGGACGAACGAACAATTTAAGAGCACATTTTGGAGCAAACAAAGTGCATCTTATGGGCCAGGAAATACAGTAACTACAATTTTCGATGCCTGGCTAACGTTTTTCAATTACGAACAAGTTCTCGGAACGCATCTCTTTCGTATGTTGAGGACTTACTGTACATTGGATGAGTACGTCAGTGACTTCCGACTGCTGGACGGACGCCAGACGCCCCAGCGAAACCACACCTTTACTATTGAAGCATTGAAAAATGAGATATCGTTCAAGTAATACATTCAGTGCATAATGTATTCGGCGACGATCATTAATTAGATGTTTAACTCTGAAAAGGAGCGCCGAAACGTTACTGTGATCTATCACTATTCGTATCAACTAGTAACTTTTTCACGTCGGGACCAAGATCCGAGGTTCGTAATTTTAAAAAACTTCGTTATTTCGTAATATAGCGTACTGTTACATACACTTAGATACCCTTTTGGTCAGGGCCGAAGATTTTGCTTCGTAAAATCAAAATTTCGTAATTTCGAATTTCTACTGTATATGTATGTATTGTACCACCCATTTAACAGAAAAAAAATATTGTTAAAACATCTTTTTCCTACATTTGGTTCAATGGTAATACAGAAACTCTTAATGCCTTCTTTCACACTGCCACCCCACGTCATTGCAACCATTATGTTCCAATCCAAATTTGATATTTATTCAATATGGCATTTTGGCTACACAAAATTTAGGGCTCATATTTTAGTTGACATTGCAACTTTTAAGTCAATGATTAGTGCAGAAAATATTCTTTTACAGGCAAGTTCCTTATTGTATAAATTTTAATTCAAATAGCAAAGTTTTCTATAAAACCTATAATAATATTATTTTTTTACACTTTTCTAGCAGATAAAAAAGGGTTGTTTTTCAATAATGTACGTAATACACATGAGAAAGGTTGCAAAACAGAGCAAATGAGTTTTAGGAAGAAGAATACAACATGTGAGGCTACAAGACACTGGGGTATAAAGATAAGAAAGCTGATGTATATATGAACTTAGGAGGAGATTCACTTTCTATCATAAATAGGTATTCCACAACTAGTTTGATCCTTTATAGAGAAAGAGAATGGGGGAGCAGTGGAGAAGGGTAACCTCAGACCAGAGATATTCGACAGCAAAATAGAGAAAGCAATACTTACCATAGTTGAGGGAAGAAAAGCTGTGGGAGTAGATAAAATACCTTCAAAGTTACTTAAGAATTTAGGTAATAAAGGAAAAATAACTTCTATCGAACCTATTCACAGAATCTGAGGAAGGAGTATGACCAGAGGACTTTGTAACAATGGTCTTGATTCCTAACCCGAAGAAGAAAGTGTGAGAATGTTAGGACTATAGTGTTGTAGTCGCCACCCATATGAAGGGCGACAGACCCAAATTCTGGTTCGGATCCAGGGGGCTTGATACAGCAAAATGAGAGACCTCATTCCCAAGAAAGTTATAACTAAGTTTATTTCTTACATGGCCCTTTTGGTCAGCGGCTCTGTCTTCCTATTGTCTCGGAGTCTTCTGGGCGGATTCTCATGATTATCTTGACTCTCTGTTTGCCCAAAAATCACTCTCCATTCGCCCAAAGATCACTCTCCCTTTCATTCAAAGTCCCCCCTTTTTATGTGGGCCGGAGAGGGGTCGTTGGCTTGAGGAGGGGCCGTCAGCATAGGGCAAGGGACGATAGGGGAAGGGAGGACTTCTCAAAATTTCGGTCCAGCCTGGGCGCTCCTTGTGCAATCACACGCTCAAGCCGAGGAAGAGACTATGGGAGGGTATGACGTAGGAGGGAAGGGGAAGAACTCTGTACCCAGCACACTGTCCGATCATGCGCTCGCCACCCAGTCACCCACATGTTTTCGGAAGTGAGCGACGGTCATCGGAAGGGGAGGAAGGATGCGGCGAGAGGGGAGGGAGGGGTGCACGGGAGCAAGGACTCTGCTCCCTCACATGCTTCCAACTCAGCCTGGCATCCGTGCGTGACGTAGGAGAGAGGGAGGAAGGATGGGGGTTGTTTGCGCCATTGTACTTTGCTCCCTCACATGCTGCTAGGCGGAGTGGATGCAAGGGGTTCGAAAGGAGGAGAAATGGAAAGTGCAGTGCCTCGTTACTATGTCATGCCTTTCCCTTTTTAATGATTACATTTAATTAGTTGTTAGTTACCCCGATCATCACAATAGAATAATTATGTAGATCAATTTCAACACTGAAAAAGTTTTACTTCAGAATAATCAATAAAAGATTCGAGAGTAGAGCAAATAACTACAAGGGCAATGAACAGATATGTTGGGGTAACTCAGGATGTGATTGTCGTGATGAGAATGCTCATAGAAAGGAACAGACTAAAAATTACATTTTTTCTTGGTTAGTAATTTCAAAAAGGCACTTGAAAGAGTTAATAGGTTAAAAACCAATGCAGGCACTTGGGAAAATAGGAATGGATGGGTAAGATAGAAGACACATCCGGAATTTATAAAAGGGCCAGAGTGCACAGATAGCAGTTATGCCAAGGAAATGGTAAGAGAGGAACAGGAAGTTCTAGACACAAGGATAAAAGTAGGTGGTCAGCAGATAAAGTTGTTTAGATTCGCCGACAACCATAGGCATTGGTTAGTTCATCATCCAAGGGATTGCAAGCTTTGGTAGATGAATTAGAAAATAAATGCATGCAGGACATATAGAATGAAAATAATTCATAAGAAAAAAGAAGTAGGGTCATTCCTTGTCAGTTCATCCAGGCATGACACCCACCGACTCGGATTTTGATGAAACTTGTCAATTTTCATCTTTCCATGTAGGAATGAAACAGTGTTAAATATTTCTTGGCTATCTCCGCTAGTTTTTTTTTTCACGACCATTTGAAGTTTGGGTGAAACTGCAGTTTTTCAATGAATGCGGTCTCCAGAGGCACTTGTACCTCCAGAGGGAAATAATTTGTCTCAGCCATACTTTTCATCCAATTCTTATGAAAATTTGCAGGTTTACTATAATAGAAGTCATGAGGATTCCAAATACTAAGTGAAAAATATCCTAAGGGATATTGAAAATTCTCTAAACTCATATGTTTCATAAGATTTATGAAAATTTTGCGTCAAAAACATGGTTCTATAAAACATCAAATTTTGACCTGAGGCAATATGTGAATCAAGCTGAATTATTTTTTCTAATATTCCTTAAGGTATTACCCACCACCTGTAAAAATAAAATTCATGGCTTTTTGCTTGCTTTGTTGTTAAAAAAAATTTTATGTACAAAAAAAATGTCTTTTCACGACTCTGGTTGTCAGTGTTGGGTCTTCCTTCAAGTGTGATGAAATGCTTGTGTTAACTGTTTTCTATGTCCAAGCAAATGTTTATGACATGAATCTAGAACATAATAAGTGAAAAAATTAAAACATTTTTTATGTGCAGTTTGTTTCTCTCCCGATAAGAAAAATGTATATATTTTTTAAATAGAATATTTTAAGGAATTCTTAGCACTTACCCATCATTGCTGGGGATAACTTGATTGTTGCTTTACAGAAACCATCAAAATACAGGATGGATGTCAATACGAGTTAACTTTCTCCATTTTGTATTGACAAAAACTTCACTAATGCGTTTTACCATATTAATGTTGCACAACTTATAAAAATAATGTGAGGAGAAGATACATTGTCTAACCTTGACCAGCCTTTACTCTAATGAGGACTAGACATTAACTTGTAGCAGTATCTTCTTTGAAGAAATGATACTTTTTAACTTTATAGTGGAGCTGAGAAAAATACCAGATTACTTTGAAATAATGTAACCACATCTTTTAGACCTGAGTGGGGTTCATTTAACAGAAAGTGAAAATAGTGAAGTGACATACAGTGCATGGGTGACAACAGATCGGACCCAACAAATTAGGTGACTCAATTACAGTGACTCTGGATGAATAAATCAATAGTCTGGTGAATAATCTGGAAAAACTTATCCCTCATTCCTTCATAACCAAATCCCAGGTGAGATACCTGAAAGAACTAAAAAATAACATACAGCCAGAAGAAGCTATTGTTTTGCTGGATTTCAGTGAAAACTACCATTATGTGATACAAGATGAGATTCAGGTTCATCACTGGAATCAGGATGGTTGTTCCCTACATCCAGTGGTAATTTATACTTGTGGACAGCCACTGATAGACCTCTGTGTGTCAAGTGTGTGTGTTTTTTCTGACGATCTAGAACATGATGTAGCTTTCGTATTCGAAACGCAAAAAATAGTCACTCAGTTTTTAAAGGATATAAGTTCCCTGAAGTAAAAAAGTGCAATATTTCAGTGATGGTTGTGCTGGCCAGTATAAAAACTGTAAAAACTTTATAAACCTGTGCCATCATCACCTGGACTTAGACTTGCATGCTTCTTGGTCATTTTTTGCAACTAGTCATGGGAAATCTCCATGTAATGGGATAGGCGAAACAGTTAAGCGAATTCTTACTAGAGAAAGCCTTCAACGGGATCTGGGTAACACAATGACTTCTATTGAAAATGTGTATGAGTTCTGCAAGTACAAAGTGGATAAAATTTCATTAGAATCAAATAACAATTATCAATGATTCGGCAACAATTAGAAACTCGCTGGTGCCATGCAAAAATAATCCCAGGTACTCGCAGCTACCATTCTTTTATTCCAATTTCAAAAAACATTATTGGGACAAAAAAATTAGCTTTGATACCACTTTCAGTTCTGTCCACAATTTCTTGGTAAAGCCAAGTTGAGAACTAATTACGACAAAAATTTGTACGAATTCTTTTGTGGCCTGCTTGTACGACAATCACTGGTTTTTTGGGCTAGTTATGTCAAAGGATGTTGATCAATGTGATATAAAAGTGAAATTCTTGCATCCTTATGGGCCTGCAAGATCATTTTACTGGCCTACAGAGAAAGAAGATATATGCCATGTTCTTGTAAATAATTTCATTTGTAATGTGGAAACTCCAACCACAAAAGGCTCAGGACTAATGTATTACTTCTTAGAGAAAGACATTGAACGTGTGAACCAACGGCTGTTGGATTTAAAAGGAAAACTTGGAATTACCACTACTGGGAAAAAAATGTAGCTCTAGTGTCAACTGAAATATTAGCTTTCTCAGAGATAGGCCTCAGTGAAGACCTTGGATACCTTAAGGATACTGTGCTATTTAACCACTAACTGATGCACAGACAAAAGTGACTATACTTATTGTGATTGTTGATTTATAAGTTGCGAAACATTATTCAAGTAAAACACATTAGTGAAGTTTTTGTCAATACAAAATGGAGGAAGTTAACTTGTATTGACATGCATCCTGTATTTTGATGGTTTCCGTAAAGCAACAATCAAGTTATCCCCAGCAATGATGGGTAAGTGCTAAGAATTCCTTAAAATATTCTATTTAAAAAATATATACATTTTTCTTATCGGGAGAGAAACAAACTGCACATAAAAAATGTTTTAATTTTTTCACTTATTATGTTCTAGATTCATGTCATAAACATTTGCTTGGACATAGAAAACAGTTAACACAAGCATTTCATCACACTTGAAGGAAGACCCAACACTGACAACCAGAGTCGTGAAAAGACATTTTTTTTGTACATAAAATTTTTTTTAACAACAAAGCAAGCAAAAAGCCATGAATTTTATTTTTACAGGTGGTGGGTAATACCTTAAGGAATATTAGAAAAAATAATTCAGCTTGATTCACATATTGCCTCAGGTCAAAATTTGATGTTTTATAGAACCATGTTTTTGACGCAAAATTTTCATAAATCTTATGAAACATATGAGTTTAGAGAATTTTCAATATCCCTTAGGATATTTTTCACTTAGTATTTGGAATCCTCATGACTTCTATTATAGTAAACCTGCAAATTTTCATAAGAATTGGATGAAAAGTATGGCTGAGACAAATTATTTCCCTCTGGAGGTACAAGTGCCTCTGGAGACCGCATTCATTGAAAAACTGCAGTTTCACCCAAACTTCAAATGGTCGTGAAAAAAAAAACTAGCGGAGATAGCCAAGAAATATTTAACACTGTTTCATTCCTACATGGAAGGATGAAAATTGACAAGTTCATTTTTGTAAATTACCATGGTATTTTTCGTAATTTACAGCGCCCCTTGAAAATTACCGTAATATTCAGTAATTTTTTAGATAATTCACCTATGTTTGAGATAATTTTTCATACAGATAAATTCCCAACATGTTCTTTTAAGCCAAGTCCACATTTCCAACGTGTTTAATTTTAAATTGAGGCATATACAACTCATTTTTGGCATATTTTACTTAAATTATAACATTATTGAGTAATTATTAGTAGAATATTCTTCTTGAAAATTTCTCATACTTTGACAAAAGAAAGCCAGATTGCGTGTTGCTGCTGTATTTCTTTTTACAATTTTAAAAATATATAATAGATAAATATTACATTAGGTTTGGTTTAAACGTCATATCCCCTTCCTTTTGCTATTGGCATTCTTATTTAACCATACATTTTCTGTTTAATGCTTAAAACTGAAAAATACAGGAAATTTACGGTAATTTTCGAAAATTACCGTAATTTACCACGGTAATTTTCCTCAGATGAAAATTACAGTAATTTTCCCATCTCTAGGAATGACCCAGTAATGAGATTTTCTGAGACAAAGTAAGTCTGGTCTTAAATGTAGGAGGGCACAAACTGAAGCAATTAAATGACTTGGGTAGCATGTTAGAAGTGGGCATTATAGAAATCTGATGATAGGATATAAAGTAGAAGAATAAGCAAAGAGTTGAACATTGGCATTGCATGAGACAAAAACGTGGACTCTGATAAAAGAAGACAAGAATAGGCTCAAGACATTTGAGATGTGGGCGTGGAGGACAATGGAGTGTGTGGTGGATGGAAAGAAAGACAAACCAGGAAGTACTTGGTATATTCGGTGAGGAAACTTCCGGATCATATTAGGAGACAAGATAAGGGTTGGGTAAGGCTGTTTTATAGGGGAGGACATGAGGTAAGGAGAACAAATAGAAATGGTTTTATGGATTGGATGAAGAAGGGTCAGATGCAAGTTGATACGATAAAGATATTGTAGAGGTAGGTACAGGCCTACACATGTAAAAACCTAGAGGATATTTATTCACTCACTTCCATTTAAACGGTAGATGCTACCTTAATAATAACAACCTAACCAACTAAGACACCCCTTTCATATTTGTTTAATACAGATTATTAAACTCACCGTTCTTCATGATCTACTCTCATTCTCAGCTTATCCAATGGATTTTTGAAAGTTTTAATCCCGATGATTGGCAATTGGAATAACAAATGGATTGGGAACACATCATCAGTGTTTATCAGAATCTATGCCTCTTCAGCAAACAGTGGCGGATCCAGGGGGGGGAATTGCCCCCCCCCCCCCGAGACAAAAAAACACATAGTATATCCATTGGGGGATATTTCATAACCCCCCCCCCCCCCCCCCGAGACATGGTCCTGGATCCGCCAGTCTGCAAACAATACTTTTTTCAGCTTTGGTCTCTCTCATTTAAGAGCATTGTGCCCTGATTCGTGTAATGTATCCTAAACTAGCATTGTTATCAGAGAACCCATAACCACTGCATCTAACTAATGTTATTATTAATTTTGGCAAAACTTAATTTTTTGTTTCAGTAATTGCTCAAGGACTACAATAAATATTGTGTATCTGGAGTCATCTGACCACCTTAAATCCAGTGAAGTTTCTATTGTTTCTATTACACTATCCTGTGGCATTAATGTCATTTTTATTAGTTTCCTAAGTGTTTCTCAAAAAGTATTTTACCATGCGTGACAGAATTATTCATTTACCACTAAGTCCAACACTTGATAAAAATCAAGATTTATCAGAAGGCAACCTTGTGCTTTAAGGATAGAGCTAACAGAGCATATGTTACAGCTTCCATAGAGACACAGAATACCCAAATGTAAACACAACCCTATCATAGGGTGGTCTAAACTAAGCCTATATTAAAGTACATGAACCTCAACCATCCCCAGGATTCAACTCCCAGGTGATTACGTACACCTAGAAATAAACTAAAGGCTCCAACAAGATGAGCATTAAATCAGAGAAATTATTCACCACATGCTAGGATTTCAGGGTCGTGAGCCGAGAAATAAGAATTAGCATGCGTGCATTAGGATCGTTTAGGGGAAATTTAAAATCAGAAAACACATATGCTCTTGGATTAATTTATGGTTAAAGTAGGTACCATACTAAGAACATTTAAAAATAATTTGAACGCATATATTCTTCAAATCAAAATAAAACAATCACCATTTACATAGGAAGATACAGTATCAGTCACGCCAGCGATGATTACACTGGAGATTACAGCATTTGTAAAATGTTGTCATCGGCTCGTCGGCTGATCTTGTTTGAATTTGCATAAAATATGCTCGTGGATGACTGCATTTTGGACATGTCTCCTCAGTGGAATCCACGTTCGCCCAGGCTTCCGCGCCGCCCAATACATCATCACATTCCTAATAAAATCAGAACATTAGGCACTTCACATGAAAATAAGGGGAAATGATATTGTGGGGTTATGCCATACCTTAGGCTTTGTATACAGCCGACGAGAAAATTTCTCAGTAATATTGTATATGTACGGACACGAGAAGCAGAAGTATCTGAGGGAATTCGATCCTTCTTCAATACGCAATAAATTTGCACACAACGGGCAGAATAACAGCATGTTTTCACGGTCGCACAACAAATCGTAATCTTTTTCTTTGATATCGAGGAATCACGTACGTAATAAATATTTCACAAATTAACCTTCAACAATCACATACTCAGGCAAACTGAGAGTGCAGTGAGTTTTCAATGACTTCTCGTTTCACAATTTTCATAACACTCCCAACTTACTGACAATGAGCAGATTTTCTTTGGAGTACCGCACTCATGAAAACATGCTCTAAAATTACATCCCGAAGACTTAACTCTATTCAATTGCTTCAATGTTGACCACACCACCACAATGTTTTGAACCATTGGATCTCTTCGTCATGCTCGTGGGCTGATGAATACACATGGAATGCACATGAATGCATGAATTTCACAGAGGAATTGGGGGGGGGGGGGAAGAGGTGGGGTGAGTATTGAAAGATGACAGTTGACGTTCGAATTGACGTTCATTATTCGTGCGTGATTCGTGCGCTTCGTGGGGCTCATGTGATAGCGTATCAAATCATGACCATCACCACGAATTTGATGGTTGGTGTGTAATTTATTTTTATATGAGCTTATAATGTGTAAAGCCAAGGACTAGGAAAAAGTTCCGTAAGCACAACCTGGTGACAAGGTTTGCTAATGCAGTAGGAAGGAGGTTGATGGCGTAGAAAAACGAGTGTAGGGTTTCGTTGATTCTCTTTGCCTGTGCAATCATGAAATGATCCGGTTGCTTAGAATGTTTGGACTCCATCAATGTATGTACTTCTTGGACTATAATTTGGGCCCAATCAACGTATAGATCTTTATTCATGCAAGAGGTCAGTTAGCTTCAGTCGACATGGCTGTGCTCGACTCTATACTCCCAGATTTTCAACCACTGGTGGAAGCTGTGGTGTCGAGTAGTTTTTTTGGTAGGTTCCTTTTTTAGTTTACGTTGCTTGTCGCATTTCAACACTTTTACGCTGAACAATCCTTTCATTGCAGGGTGTGAATCCAAAATAGTAATAAGTGATGTACAAACCGGATTGGCTGATGAAGGAAAAGAGCCATGCGGCGACCGTTTCAAACTTGTCATTCCATTTGCTGGCCAACAAATTTCGTGGAGTGTTGTCCTCGACGCCCTCAATCCTCAGTTCCCCCCGGATTTCTGCTTTGATGATCCATCGTTTTTATCCTGCCCTAGTCCCGATTTCCTGGAGGAACATGTTCCAAGTCTGTTGAATTGGAATTACGAAAATCCCAATGCTCTCCTCCAAGTAGTCGGAGAACTGCTTAATCTCTACAGAAAGCACCAGGTAATTATGGCTATTTGCCTTGGTTTAATTTCACTACCTTGTGTCCAAACGTATCTCAGTGTTTTAGAGCTCCAAATTTTAACACTGCAGAAATGTTTTGAGGTGGCTAGTCTGAAACCGTTGGCATACATGTTTGCTCTTACTGAATCTTCTTCTTGTGGTCCTAACTTAAATGTTCGTTTCATTATAAGGTGACTTCAATGTTTAACAGTTATATTCAGTGGAAGGGTAGTTGCACTATGGAAACCATGGCTTCAGGTGCTCGAAACCGATAAAAATGTACATAAAACACAGGGGTGGATTTTGATCATCGGTTTGACATGGGGGTAGGGGGGTACTCCTACTTTCCTGGGGTGCAGTGGCGTAGCTAGGTTTTGGGTCTAGGGGGGCAGGAAATTTTTAGGGGGCGCCAACTCATAAATTAACCAGTTTACTAAACTTTAATCAATTTGGTGATGCAATAGGCGAATGGTTTTGCACAAAATATGACAATTTACGACGTAGTATACATTAATGTATTTATACGTATTTGGGACTTTAGAGTGGAAACATTCACAGACTTAGGGGCGCAACAACACAGGTTGGGGAGGTCATTGCCCCCCCCCCCCCACTTGGCTATGGCACTGCTGGGGTGTGAGGGTTATGATTACCTACTCTCTCATGTTAATCTATATCCTTGGGTTACAGTTTCACCACATTTCCAGCTAGCTTCTTTATGTCAGAATTATCAGTTTAGGTGGAAATATAAACTGCTAATTTTTCAGTTCTGAAGAAGCAAGCTCGAATGCTGGTGAATCAGTGATCCAAACAAGGTTGTGAATCAGTAAGTTATATCATTGTGGAGGTTTGGTGAGCAAATTTGCATATGATGTGTTGGACCCAACTATCAGTGTACAATTTAGGTAAATGGACTACCAATCTATGGATAAGTATATGTAGTATATATGACAAGAAAGGCTGTGATACACTGCTTTAAGGATACTTGAAAAAAAACAACTATAAATGTGGAAGTGTTTGTAAAGCATATTTCCGTGCTGAGAGGGTTGTAATTGGTTGGAGTACTATCTCGGGAAAAAAACAACAAAGCGTTATATAGGTTGAAAAAGGTTGGGAACTGCTGAACTAGACAGAACTTGAGAATGGACCATGTCATTCGAACATTTAAAAACTGCTGCAAACAAGGTTCAAGGAAGTACTGCCCTATGTGTCATGCTCTTGATTGTTAGAACCTTATATCATTAGCTTTCCAGACTCAAAACTTCTACGGCAGTCATCTCAGCTTTTGGAAAGGTAAATGAATGAATCAATAGTGGAACAGCTTGCGGGTGTTCCTCCGCGTGATGTCTGTTGATGACAACAGTTTCTCCAGCCATCCTGCTGGCTTCTCTTCAGAGACCTGAAAACGCCAGCTGGATGGCTGGAGAAACTGGTGTCAAGAATAGACATCACATGGAGGAATGCCCGAAAGCTGCTCCACTAAAACCCCGTGGAAAACTTCGTACCAATTCGAATGAATCAATGTATGTCTTCAAGCTTTCCTGGTGAATCTGTTGCTTGAAAAGCTATAGGGTTTTCCACGGGGCAAGGTTCTACATTACTTTCAACATTTTTATTGGAAATTCACTCATTATCATCAGGAATCCTGGAATCCAATGCCATTCTTTGTCTCTTTGTCCACCTTGTATACCATACACAGAAAACATACCAGCAACCACATGACCACTCTATGCATGGTACATTCATGAGGTGCAGAAAGGGATCGAAAGGCATTGGATTCCAGTAGGTCGATTCTGTCAATGTCATAGGCGTCATAACACGGGACATTATGACGGTTACGGCATAGCTATGACGGATTCGTCTGAGGAGCAATTCTGCAAATGTCATAGCCATCATAAGTGCTTTCCTGCCATTATAACTTAAGAATTCCGGGAGACCCCGTGTTAGCAATGAAGGGACGTCATTAGGTCACTGAATAGGAGTATTTTTCTTCATTATTTATGATATTTAATAACCATCAATTTTCCATTTATTGTACATAAAAAACATCATATTTACCTGGGCAAAAGTGAAAGAGGCTAAAACGGTATTCATAATATGATACTAATTTTAAGTATACGCGTTAAATTTTGCTTAAATGAATGTTTAATGTTGTAGAAATATTTGCAATAAAATAAATTAACATTACTAAAACTTAATTATACAATGTATCAATGTACCTATAGGTGTATTACAATATTAGTGCCCATCACGGAGTCTATCAGTGTCACATCAGTTGAGTTCTAACACAAATGGAATCAAGGATGATCATTTGTATTCGCACAAACTTGCGTGGTGGGACGTTTACATATGTTCACGCTCGGAGGTACTGCCAAATTATGTTGTGTATGAGTATAGTTTTTCAACACCATAATTCTGACTCACTATTATTAAGTGCATACCAATGTCGCTACGATAATTGGTTTGAGAATTATATATGAGGGATTTCTCACTTTGTTTAAAAGTGTGGAATTCACTTAATTTCACTGCTGTTCCTTGCACATTGGTAATTATATGAGGGATTTCTCACTTTGTTTAAGAGTATGGAGTTCACTTTATTTCATTGGTGTTCCTCGCATATTGATTTATGCGGTTCAGTTTCACATGAAACTAGTGATGGGTCGATTCCAAAATTTTAGTGATCCCGATTCCGGTTCTGACATTTCGATTCCGATTCTACCAATACCGATTCCATCGATTCTGATGCCATAGGCTCCATGAAAAATATCACTTAATTCCAGACAACAAGACAACCACGTAAAAAATTATTCCTCTGTGAAAGAATCAGTTAACAAAAGCATCACTCATATCATCACTATGTAATTAAAATATAATTGTTAATTTCAGAACAGAACATACCTGAAAAGTGGTGTTATCTCATAGGTATTACTTAAGAATATTAACACTCCTGTTTAAATTTAAAATAAAAGTATCATCTTTAATAGCTATCTTTTATTGAAAATATCTGATCATTATCAATAATGTCTTACAAATTTAGTCTCCCTTTACAGATTTTAAATTTTTGCTCAGAAAGCAAAGCATCTTCACTCTGTCAGGATCAAGCCTGTTGCGTTTTACATCACATATTTTTCCTACTGAACTAAAAAGTCTTTCACTGAACACAGTGGATGGCGGTATGGCAAGAAACTTTTTGGCTAATACTTTCAGCCTTATAGGATCAATATGAAAATGATTCCACACTATCGACATTACAACGCTCAGTAGAAGTCGATGACAATGTCGTGCACCTAGAAAACGTTTGTATCTTTAACGTCACTACGGGACTACGGCATGGAAGAAACGGTCACTACGCTGATTCGAATGTGTTTTGTTTTTACGATTACATGGCGCGAAAATTCAAATGACTTTTGGAAGCACGGTCGTAAATAAATTTGTGGTTTGAAGTACTACTGGAATCGGAATCGATTTTTCACCTTGGTAAATACTCATTTTCGATTCCGATTCTTGGCATAGAATCGAGGAATCGAATCGACCCATCACTACATGAAACTTATCATGGTTCACATGGACGATTATTAAAAAACTTGCGAATGGGTATGTAAATGGACATGGGTTATTGCTACTCCCACAAACTATATTCATTCTAACATATTATTTGACACTAAACACTTTCAAATAAGACCAAATTTTCAAATAAGAAACAAATTCATGCAAAAATGCAGATCAAAGTCTTCGTCTACTTTTCTCCAAAACAGTACCTCAATTTTATCGCAAATGTTGACCTACTGGACCTACTATCCATCATGAGACCTCTCCAACGCATTCTGGGATTCTTCAACGCATATGCCAAATGTTGGACAAACTTATCCTCATTACGTAATGTTGGTCAAAATGTGGGCACTTCATGATAATTTCTGCTAAAAATGTATATTTTGCATATGTCGTTCCATAAAATTAAAATGAGAACTTTGTTTTCATGCTTGAAACACACGCTCTTAAGGTGTCAATTGTTGTTTGTTTGTTTAATTCTGCTAGCGAGTTTTTTGTTTTGGAAGAAGATGTGTCGGCATTTTTAATTGGTTCTTCTAGTTTACAAACGACTCATACGGCGTGAACAACTCCACTGTCATAAGCAATATAAGCCAAGTCACTGTCAATAATGGGGGCGGACAGAATCGCTTGAACGTCGTAGCCATTATAACTTCCCCATCATAGCTAACACCCTTACGGCACCTATGACATTTACAGAATCTACCCGCCGGATCCTTGATGATGATGGTCATGTCACAAAACGCTCGAAGTAATGGAGAACCTTATTTTATTTTATTTATTTCATCAACCTGAATACAGCCTCGAGGGCCATTTTACATCAGGCGTTGTAACAGTAACAAAGGACAACACACACAACCATGTCCAGGGAGGAGAAAAGTCCTCCACCGGCGGGATTCGAACCCGCGACCTTTGGGTTGGCAGGCGAGGACGTTACGCCGCCGCCACCGAGGCCGACGATCCAATTATCCAATACAAAATCCCGCTTGGACTTCCTGTATGATATTCTAAAAATAGGTGGGAATTGGTTTGGTGGCTGAAGTATTGGCTTTCCATCCTGAGGGTCTGAGTTTGTCTCATGGTAGTGGAGATTTTTCAAAGGAGTCCAGATCCTAACTTGGGTGCTTTGTTACAAATCCCTCAAATGCAGTGTATCAGATGGGACGTATAACTGTTGATCCTTTGTTACCTTTTGCTGAGAGACCATAAAGACTTTTTCCCATTCACAACTAAGGATAAAGTTAAGATCAAAGTTAAGTAAGATCATTCCATTCCGAATCTGTTTATAGCGTATCACAGTGCTGTGGTTGAAAACTACAGGAGTGAAAGTGTGTCTTTTTCATCACTTTTAATATTGTTTATTTACTTGATTGTTTTTAATGAAAAAGTACTCTAGGTTGGACTATACTTATCTTCTCTGTCCCATGACCATGTCTGTTTCTTTATTGCTCATTTTTTCCTAGGAAATTATGAATACTTTTTTGTGCTTGATGAACTATATAAAATGCTTCTTGATTCACAGGTGGACCAATTGAAAAACTACTCCCGCTTACAGTTTGAGTATACATCTGTAATCAGTCAGGAAGGTATCTCTGAAGATGATGTTGAGGTACTGGTGCAGTGCAAAGACAGAAAGCTAATGGATCAGGAAGGCCCTCCCCCTGTTCACTTTTCAATACGTCTCCCTGTTGACTATACTTGCTTACCTGAGAATGATACATCTCCGGATCTTGAATCAAAAGAAGCTCTACTGTATGTTACTTTCCCAGCATCAAATGACATTGGACTCCATCCCAAAATAGGAGGACCATTGCTGAACAGATTCTCTCCAAGGTTGCAACTTTCCTGTCAGTTAGAACGTAGCCTTTACTACCCTTGCCTTCGTGTCCCATGTTTTCCTCCTGGTCGCTGCCTGGTTGACTATGTCCCTGTAGTGATAGAGTTGTTAGATTCCGAGGTTAAATCCGTTTCCAATAGTTTCAACTTGAGAAAAGATTTTTTGGCTGCTTTATTGGTGGATTTTGGCTCTGCTGTTCTTGAATATGATGCTCTGACATTCTCGAAAGCATGCATTTTATACGATGATGGCGTACTTATTTGTTTAGTTTATGTTGCTCTTCCACCAAAATTTCCAAGGGACAAACCTATATATGTATGGCAGTCAGTGCGCTGCATGCAATATGGGAAACCATACACATGTAAGGTAGAGGATTACCCTTACAGCCCACGTTGGAGTATGAATGAGATGATGTCGAGGCTTAAAGTGTTCATGAAGGAGTATGCTGTTGATTTCTTTCGCCAGTGCTCTTAAATACTGATTTCCAAGAAGGACGTGTACAGTTTTGTATATTTTTTGTTTTCTTACGAGTGTCCTAAAAGTACCAGTTTTGATTGGTGCCTTTGAAGGAATTATCACTGTGAACTTTGATTGCATGGTTTTTTGGATTGGATACATATCAAGCATCCAATATTTCAACTCCTCCTGAGGGTGTGATGCCAGGAATAGGTGCCCTGAGGACACTCTTGCATACTAATGTGCCTTGAAATGGCCACCAACTTGCTTGGGCCTTCATGATGCAAGCACAGCCACTAACAGATACCACATAATTTAACCACATTCTCAGGGAGAAAGTTTCTATTCCTGTGAAGCTGTTGATTAGTTCTACATGTTTGTGAGTTGGAAAATTAATCAAGCATACCTCTCACTAAAACTGTTATTTATTTTTTTTGTAATTGCATGCATTTTTATTTTGTTTCACGCAGTTGCCACACTCTCTAATTAATGAATCAGTTCAGAATAAATTCTGTTCCCACAGTGTGTTAGTAAGTGTGGAGCCTTTAAGCTACCTAGTTAAGGCTGGTGGTTAAGTTCTCTTCCATGTTCTGCTTGTGGTTTCTGTATGGTACTGGACAGCTATTAATTCCCATGTCTTTGTTCAGCTGAGGCTATGAAGAGGCAACATGCTGTTGGAATTCAAGATTTGAAGGCTAGCAGTAGATGGTCCTTCAGGGGCACCACGCCAAACATTTGGGGAAATCAAAGTCAATGTGCATGTATTGTTTAATCTTTGAGTTAGGGACACTGTCCAATACTTAGTAGCTACAAAATGTTAGCCAAAAGAAGTATTATGGAATAAAATCTTATGTTTGGTTCAATGTTACCAATTTTTATTCAGGTGTTAACAATGCCTTTAGCCAAGATATTTTCTAATTATGATGTATAAGTCCATGTTTTTATATCACATTTAATTTAATATAATTTTGAATTATCATACTACCATTGTAATGGACTAAGCACATCCATACATTCTACTTTTCATCTAAGTGGATGAATCCTATTCCTTATTATATTTTCCTTTTTTTTGGCACTCAGCTTTTTGTGTTAAAATTATTTTATTTTTGGTGGCCAATCATTCTGATTGAGTTCTTATGACATTCCAAACAATTACTTATTTTTTAGCCTTCACAGCTTGTATTTTGTTGTAACTATGAATATAATTTTTATTTTATCTCATGTCTCCTATCTTTTCTGAGTTATGCAGAGTTATTTTACCTCCACATACCAGTTATAAGTTGATTTCGAATTCATAACATCATAAAAAATTATCATAGTCTCATGGTTATGTTTGATCTAATTCTGTAAACCAGTTTGGGTTTCTTATGAATGGAAACTTTTCTGGTATGAAGTGTAATCAGGTGGAAAAAAGTTCTTATTAATGTGCGATATTCCACAGGAGAAAAATCATTCGCCTTGACCGGGATTCGAACCCGGATCCCTCGATTTCGCGCCGAGTGCTTTAACCAGTTAAGCTACCGAGGCGTCCTTCTCCCCTGTGGATTATTGGTGGCTTTATAGGAGCATGGTGGTCAAGGAATCCCGGTCAAGGCGAATGATTTTTCTCCTGTGGAATATCGCACTTATGTGCACTTGCGGGTGACTCCGTAAAGGTTACTACCGTGGCTAGTCCCGGTTACCTAAAAATTCTTATTAATGTTCAATTAAAGTTAAGAATGTGCTTAATAATCAGTCTTGACTGAAAAATTTAGTTCAAAATTTTACTTGATATTGTCGGCCAATTCTGTAGTAAAAGCTAAAGGGAGAGTAGTTTTAAAACAAAATCTAATGAATAAGGAGAAGTAGACTTTGTTAAGACCATAGATTCTGTTGTAATCTATTAAGTATTCATTTAAACTTGTTGATTATGGCTTATGTTAATTATAGCATTTTTTTGCTGGTAGATGCTGGCTGCCAGTTATCTGGTTACAATTTTGTCTTAGTCCATTTCCGAGAATCTCTTTCGTGACGTTTTTTTCATTGAATTTACTGAGTTTGGTGATCTGTAGAGAACTGGCAATTTCTCTGAACAAGGTTTCAATTTCTCGGTTGCCAGCAACCCCTCTTTCCTCCCGTGATTTAATTTATACGTTCGAGCCATGTAGTGTGGTATAGCCCTTTATAGATAAGCTCAGCCATAACTTGTAAGTGAAGTATCGACTGCCATTTGAGGGCTGAGAAGTTTTCCAAAGCTTCACTCGATTAGAGAAACATGCATGGAAAATTGCCTATGCTCCCGGAGAAACGAAAATTTAAGATAATGAATTGCTCCCATGTTTCAAGTGTAAATACAGTAAATGTGTTTGCTATAGCATATTAATCATCCATTTCATGATGTAGAGAGATACTAGACTTTTTGGCTTACCAACATTTCAAATGTTGGAAATGTGGTGTTGCTTTCGTCACCGGCTTGCACACAATGGTAACTCGATTCCGTTAAGAGGGACTGACTCACTGCTTGTCGGGAATAGGAATGACAGGGCTCCGGTAGCAACGGGAGAGGGAAGATTGGGCCAAGTGTCGAGCCAATCAGAGCAGTTTATTCAAAAGAGCATCGACATGACAACATGCACATGATGAATATGTATGCAACAGAAAGGCTGAATCTCTTTCAAAGATTTGAATCACACTAATTCGAATCCACTAATGTGTGTTCATGCGTACATGCTAATACATTTAAATCATGATATGTGATTAAAGATGCCGAATCCTCTCAGAAAGTGACACAAATTGCATGGTTTTCTTGATTTTCAACAGTGTGCGACCTGACATATGGTTCCAAAAAAGTGATGTAATTGATTTTCAGAGATACCGGCCTGATAATACTTGAGGGCCTGAGAGTCAAAGTAATACAAGTAACAAACATTGTCCAGTGTCACTTGTATCACTTTACTCTGGTAAGAAATGACAAAAAGCAAAGTAGCTTAAGTGTTCGGTGGCTAGATCGCAGCACTATACATTCGAACACTTGTATTCCTTTTCCTATAGTTACCTGATGGTACCAACTTAGAACATATTGTTTTTCGTGTTTATGTTACTTGTATTACTTTGACTCTCAGGCCTTTCGTGCCGATATTCGGCACAAATTAGGATAATAGCCAACGAGAATTTTTTCACTCAGAAGAACGAATGTCTACTACAGCCGACTTGGGGTGAAGGGAACCACGGAAACAGTAATCCCAGTTCTGCTGTTACCCCTTGAGACACTCAGCTTGGCAGGAGTCCAGGCCCTTTTCTTGGCGACTGACCTCGACCCTCTGACTTGTCAGCTATCCCCCTCATAGTATAAATCCACAGTCAACTACTTGCATCTGCATTGGTTTTACTCAACAAATATATGCTGCATACTCCAAAAATTTAAACTTGGATATGGAATCATTCAATTTTGCTGAACGTTTTCAATTTTTAAATAAAATTATAGCTAAATATATAAATAAAATGTAGGAGTTCTCGTACCAAACTCCTACATTTTATAAATGGGAAAAATATGTGCAACCAGTAGAAATTAACAATAGAATTTCGTTTTAATTTTTAAAACGCTCAGCTTAATGCAAGGAATTCATTTCAGAGTTCAAATTTTTGGATTATACCACAAATTTGTTTAAAAAACCACTGCAAATGCCATTGGCTGCCCGAGGATTGTTTGAAGGGGGGCCTTTGACAGCAGCCCGGGTACTTAGACCTTCTTGGTCCATTGTGCCATGCCTGTCTGCCACATGCAGACAGCGGAAGAGGGCGCCACGGTGAAGGTTTTCATGGTTACCATCCGTCTGGTCCCAACATTGCTTAACTTCGGTGATCTTACAGGAACCGGTGTGTCACTGTGGCTGGGCCCTTGCCCCTAGGTTGACCGAGAACTCGTGCTGTGAGAGAGGCTTCTAATGGGTTGGAGCTCCATGGCTGAGGAATGCAAAGGGCTTCCCGCTGACTGGGATACCAAGATGTATTTTGCCATGCAATTTGTCATCACGGGAGAACTCCATATCGAGGGGAAATTCTCTTGCTGCTTGTGAAGGGGAAGCATTTCCTTTCGCAAGGCTCCCATGTGAAAGGGTTGAAATTGTAGTAGAAAGGAAATTTATAAAACTTCCAAAGCCTTTTTTGTGTAAAACTGATGTTGACAGATATTACTGGAATATTATTCGCTGTGTAGGAAGTTGAGAATTTCCTTAAGTATGTTGCTCATCACGCCTTAACAAGTGTAGTGGTAGTATTCATAGCTGCATTTTTTGTAGCTTGATTCCAATAACATAAATTCGATGAGCCATTCAGTGTATAGAATATTATTATACATGCAATTTAGAGAGAGTTTATAATTTCTATTTACTCATGGACTTCATCTTGATGATATGTACTTCGAGAAAAGTGTGACAAAATTATATAAATTGAGGCATCTTTGGCATGACTTACAATGAGGTTAGTCATAAATGCCTTGATGACATTGTTGGCTCACTTATTATGAAGATGGATGCGTGGATAATTTCAAAACACTGGTGTTTGGAGGAGGGAGACTGAGGTAAGTAGGTAGATATGTATATGTTTTAAAAAAATGAAATAATTTCTTGTTGTAAATGACTGGTGATATATTTGTGTTTTCAGGGAAATTCCACTTTGTGGATGTTTGGATTATCATTTATCCCAACCATTGATTATAAGGGCTTGGAAAAAAGCCCCAAAATATCATGGAATATTGTTTTTTCCCCAGCCTTGGAAAAAATGGAAATTTGGAGCAATAGGTTGAAAAACAATGCTTTTCAGTGAAAAAGGTAGAAACATTAAATTTTAAGTAACCATAATCACATTAGTAGCCGATGCTAATATATAGCATAGACCAGTGGCGGCTCCAAGCGGGGGGAGTAAGAGGCAATTGCCACCCCTCCAAAACCCAGTGCATTTTATTTATTTTTTCATAGACCTAAAACTAAAAGCCAAAATTATTTTATGCTGTGAAGTACGATGGTAGGCAAATGTCTTAAGCTAAATAAGAGTTCCTTTTTCATTTTACACATAGTTTGTCATGATTTCCCTGTACCCCCAGACTCCCCTTTTCCTAGGAAGTATTTCAAAACTCCAGCGGTCCCCCTCCCCCCGAACCTCTGGTCTGGAGGCACCTGGCATAGACACTGATGATCATACCATTAATTTTTTTATTGAAAGTCACCCCAATTAAAATCTGTAACAAGGGGAGGGGCATAAATACTTAACACTCCCCCCCCATAAGAAATTTCCCTGGTTATGCCCTTGCTAAGTTATGAGCAGCTATATATGTATAGATCAGTTAGAAACTGTGGCAAAAGTCAATGATGCCCTATTCTACAGATAAATGTCTACTCTATACTATCATGTTAAGGTAATTTAATTTTAGTGATTAAAATCACCCATGTACTCAGTTTACAAATGGATTACTATAAATGATGATGACACTGTCCAAGAATTAAGGCTTAACTAATGTGTTTGGGCTAAATCCTAATTTAATGACATTCATATTTCTTTACTTAAAGACATTACAAATTACAGTCATAACATTGCTAAGCAGATTAGCAAACTACTCGATGATGAAAAACAACGCTAGATATTTTTCACAGAATATTTTGAGGAAAATAACGGTAATTTACTATGGACGCTGTAAGTTACGAGAAATACCGAGAGGTAATTTTCAGAGACGCCCATCTCTACTTAGAATCCTACACAATTACCAAATTTATATAGTGTGCATTTTAATCAATTTCATCTGCCATCAACTCCTTTGTTGATAGAACAGGCAGAATCCATTTGATGATTCTGAGTGATATTCATCAATTGCCATCGAATTATCTGCATGTTTATTTGTTAATGTTTCATTGCTTATATGTATATTGTAATTGAACATTGACGTGCCTCATATCATGGAACATGTAGGTATGTACCTAGATCCTCAGGCAAATAAATATTATTATTATTGATGGTACCTACTTATTTAAATGTGACCAGATTCTTTTTCTTGTTAAAGCAGACATGAAAAAGGAATTGTTCAAGGATTCAAAACTTAGCTGTGTAGGCCTTTCTACCAAATTGCTGGTTTGTTATGTTTTGTGAATTCCTACGCAAGCATTTCCCTAACACCTAGTGCCCTTGCCCAAAAGTGTGGTTATGTAGTTGCAGGTGCTGTATTTGTCATTGATACCACATTTTCTCAACTTCCACGATAAATGGCAAAGAATTTGTTGATAGGTAGTATATGAAAAAATAGGCTTCCTTGTCTGGGAATCAAACCTTGCACATCCAGCTTTCTGTGGTTATAGTGAATCCTGTATAACATATGTTTAAACATACATGCTATATTGTAACCATGTATGTATACAATAAATAACATCTCTCAATATGAGACTAATGACAACCTCCAATGTCATTACACAAGACCTTCCAAAGATCTACATCAACCATTTATAAGAACACATAACACTTCTGTTGGGCCTAAATCAATGGATTATTTGAATATCACCTGGAATATAATTAGAACCAAAGATATCTGTCTTATAGAAAAAACTTAAGCAATTCCTAAAGAGTTATTTGTTCTACCTATTCTGTAAATGAATTCTTGGCATCATACTCTTGCATAGGAAAATTTCTATTGTTGCATGCTCAGTACAAATACTCCTACATTGTACGTTAACCTTATTTACTTGGTTCTATATTTGTTATTATATGTGCACCAATCTCTGGAGAAGTAAATGCACAATTATAATTAAAATCCTCTTCCCTATCCTATCTGACAACCTTAGCACTTCAAAAACATTTTCCTCAATGCCACTCCCTCACCTTGAGACACCCTCCTCCTTAAATCACACAAACCCACCAAATTCCTTTCTACCCTATGCAATTGCGGGAGATGCAATCCCTGCTCCATCTTTATTACCTAACCTTGGCCAGATAAGTTCCCCACTTTGCCTCTCTTGTCCGTGACCTCACCCACCAGCACCACAAGTATCAACTACTCCTTTATAATACATACTTTCCCTCTTGCCATTAAGATTCTAAAAACAATCTTAACCTGGATGGTCAGAAAAGCACAGTCATCTTCTGCAGTAAAAACCTTGTTGAGGTAATGGACTATGTACTTCCTAACTTCCCTCATTTACTCTTTTGTTCAACTTTTAGCTTGTCCACTTTTGCAATTATTCGAAGGTGAGGTATGAACAACCATAAAATAGATTTGAAAAATCTATTACTTTCGGGCATTGTTCATATGAATTCATCGAGCTCACTCAATATTCAGATAATACCCAGCAAGCTACCACAGGTGCATACAGGGTGTGAGGATACCAGTCATGAAAATGAGAGGAAAACTCTCTCTCTTTGATTTCGTTGTAGTCAATACTGGAGTATGAAATGAAGGCATTTTTTTACCAATCAGTTCGGCAGTGTACCTCCTATTTTCTTTTTCTTTTACCCGATCTAGAGATATATTGAGGAGTTAAAATACATACGTATGTAATATGCTCTGTGTCAACTCAGGTGATCAGAATTTTCCTAGTATGTAACTTTAGCCTATAACGTATTCTCACACACTACACAAATAATATTTACACAAGAGTGATGATATTGGAATCAGAAAACGCATATACATATGTATAAATTTTAAACCAGAGAAAGAATTTATCAAACAAATACATATATTTATTTTACACTTTGTACATTACTTCTTCTTTTTTAATTTTTTTGAGTGCATATGGGCTTTCAGGTGACTCTTAGATTTTGAGTTAGCAATAATTTCCTTGAATTTCCTTTTATTATACCTGAAAAGAAAGAAATGTACTAATATTATTTCTCACTTCACACACAAACAATGGTTTGAAATTTTAAATGACAGTGATAAATCATAAGTGACATCTGTAATGATCAACATTGATTCGATGAATGAAGATATTATATTATTACATCATAAGTAGGGACATGCAAAACTTGCAAATGCGATTACGCGAATTCTGGGGTTTTTCCACAAAAACGTGAATTTCAGATATTACCACTTATTTCAACATTTCCAACGTATCCTCACTTTGGTGGTCTCTGTCATTTAACTTGCGACTGAAAACATTTAGTTACGCAGTACAAATTTGGATATGTCCTTTCCGGTACAACTTTGTTTAGAAATGTTACTCGGATATAATTTTCTTTAATCAAGTTTTGTGAATTTGAACAAAAGGATTGAAAAATGCATCCCAAAATTTTGCTATACAGGCAATCCCAGAGGTACGTAAGCCTCGACTTACGTTAATATGTTCAAGTGGGAACCGTACCCAAAACGACGAAAATTATGGAAGTTACGGGATGCGAATTGTGGTTGCCTACTTTCAAGGGACACGTGTCACGGCATCAACATAGTGATTTTCTTTTGTGACAGTTGTATCACATTCACCAAAACTTATTATGTCGAAGTAGACGGTGACGGCAAAGCAGCGTGAGGCAGAATTTCCACAACATGGATTGAATTGTGCTGATGACAAAACAATTCTTTGTCGTTTTTGCAACACAAATGTCTCGTGGAAAAGGAAGGACAGCTGCACCAAACACATTTTGAGTGAAAAACATATTAAGGCTAATGTTGAAAAACATTCTACGGGTGGGAGTGGAATAAAATGGCAAGCATAATAATATTCAGAGTGGTATTTTTTTTTAGAAAACTACTAATTCCTTGCAAGGTATGACAACTACTAAAGCAGAAGCTTTAAAGTTGATACCAGTTCAGATGGCATCAAAGGCATCAATAAAACTTGTTCTCTTATAGTAGAAGCCCCGAATAAGATTTGAAAACAGTTTTTGACCCTCAAGTAGTTCTCACGACAGAGGTGAGCCCTAACTTAATTGAAAAAAGTTCATGGCCTTGAGTCAATTGAGACGGAAAAGTTGATGTTGGAATTTGGGGAATTACGTCGAATATTACGGCAACAAAATTTCCAGGGTTCAGTGGATATAATGAAAGCAATTCAGGTACTAAAATTGTTTAAACCATCATTTGCATTAAAGTGCCTTGCAGCGATTTGGAACCCCTGTGTAAATGTGGACTCTGAGAGATTTCTTTCCTCCTACAACACTGTGCAAACAAATAGGAGAACAAATCTTAAAGAAGAAATTTTGTCATTTGAAAATACGGACATTTCACTGTAGGTACTTTGGCTCTTTATGTAAATTGGTTAGGTACGTGCACTGTACAAAAATATAAAATGTGAATACAGCATGGTATTAATTGTTTAAATTTTCTCTAATCAATGGTATTCAACATTTATTGCCAAAAGGTGGGCCTTCTGGGAGAAGGGCACTTAATTCACACAAAATATTTTGTCGTGAAAATATTACCGATTTCAGGGTAAAATAACACAGCGTTTGCAAAAAATAACACCACTTTTGGCTATAAACCAACCCCACCTTTTGCAGGTCTCTAGTTATCGCGAATGAACTGTACCATGACAGAACTTGAAGCCATGATAGTGAGGCTCATATGAATTCAAAACTACTGGGTCATTCCACGTAAAATCACCCAGAAATTTTTGAAAATGTAACCCACCGACTCGGATTTTTGTAAAATTGTTGTCACTAGCAGCTATCACCAATTTAATGAGCCATGCAAATTATTTCCTCTCTCACTTGCATAGTTTGTCAGATATGAGGGCTCAAAGTTTGGGAAATTAGCTAAGAAGTGCCGGTTGGAGGATTCGACTTTCAGAGTACAGGGCACAAGGTAAAAATTCATTTCTCAGTAACCATTTAACATATCACCTTAAAATATTTACCTCTTGCATATAAAAGTACATCAATTCCATAGAAATATTTTCTACCACCCTGGCATTTCTATGTTGGCCACCATAATGTCATTAGTCATTAGTTAAACAAGTTTTTGAACTCAAAAACATGACATCATATTTTCACAATTATCACCCTAAGGCAGAGTAGTAAACTCATCCAATTTTTTTTAAATTGTACCTAAATATGTGCTCTAATAGACTGTGAAATAAAAATGGTGGTGTTTTGACTGCCACTGTGAGTATTTCAGGTTTCACTCTTTTTTCTATCTCGGAGAGAGGGATTTTGGACAAATACTGTACACTTACTAAGGATAACTGTATGGAAATGCCTGTGATCATGTGGAAATATTTGAAAGGTATATGTATCATAGTGTCCATTCTGGGAGAAAATTAATTTCACCCGCTTCCCGGTCATTTTATACCACCTATTTCACTTATATTGCCACGCTACATCTGCGCATTGGTACTAACCTTTCATTTTCTTCATAAAACCTTTTTATTTCGTAAAGTATTCACTTAAACCTGTGATGTGAATCTCTTCATCGACGCCATATTGGAAAAACTGCCCTTTTCCTCCTATTTCCTCCAGACGGCGCAGCGGTCGAGCAGTTTCTTCATTTTCTATACCCACCACCCATGAGTATACGGAGTATACCCGCCTTGAACCTAAACTAGCTGCGCTTCACGACGCGTTACAACTTTGAAGAGACTACAACCCCCTCCAATCATCTACCCTCTCGGGGGATATTTTTCTTTAGAAAAATACGCTACAACTTTGAAGAGATTACAAATACACCCCCCTCCAATCATCTACCCTCTCGGGGGATATTTTTCTTTAGAAAAATACGCTACAACTTTGACACCCCCCTCCAATCGTCTACCCTCTCGGGGGATATTTTTCTTTAGAAAAATACGCTATAACTTTGAAGAGACTACAACTACACCCCCCTCCAATATCTACCATCTCGGGGGATATTTTTCTTTAGAAAAATACGCTTCAACTTTGAAGAGACTACAACTACACCCCCCTCCAATATTCTAACCTCTCGGGGGATATTTTTCTTTAGAAAAATACGCTACAACTTTGGCCCGCAACCTTGTTGGGGGGGTGGGTAAAGGCCATATTGTAGACGTGAAATTACTCTCTATCCCTCTAGCGGGACTTCCCAACATCTCGGAATATGGCGTCGAAATATCACGAAAATTACATGATTTTCGTCATCTTCAAACTTTATTTTCTCAAAAACTACGAATCTCACGCCATTTTTTCTTACATTTTATAACTGCGCAGTCCTTTCACTTTCCTTTCCCATTCATCGAATACCCCTTACTTTTCTACGATTCTCACACAAAAATTTCTCCCAGACTGGACCCTATGATACCTTTACCATTTGAAATAATGGTTAGTAAATGATAGGCCTAACATCTAATTTTATTGAATATGCCTCTTGTTCATGCAAATATTTAAAAAAAAATGATACTGGGCTTGTGGTAGCCGAGGGGAAAAATGTTTCAGCGACTGTGAAATGCTGCACTTTATCTAGCATTATATATTTTTTACAAATGTTAATTGAAAAAGTTTCAGAACTAATAATTATTTCTCACATTATGCAATATGTGATAATTTATTTAAATTATACACTTAAATTGTATAACCTACCTTTAAACTGCAGTGAAGTGTGTCCAGCTGTACTGGCATTGCACAAAGTCTGCCTCATTTTCACTAAAGTGAAATTTCATCCTTCCAGAAGCCGTGGTGATGGGAGGGTTGACAGAAGAAATGATACTACTTACAGGTACATAACAGATGCCTTCTTTCTCCTGTGGAGGCCAGTGAAATGATCTTGCTGGGCCATAGGGGTGCATGAATTTGACTTTCACATCACCTTCGTCCTCATGCTTAGACATCACTAATCCAAAAAACCAATGATCATCATATGCGCATGCAATGTATGAGTTAGTTAAGATTTGTGACAATATAACTGCAGTTGGTGTTTTGCCATTGGTGAAGTGGAATGTAATGCAGAAATTTTCATCTGAGCTGACCCCCTCTGCTCCTAAAGAATTTTTAGACAAAGGGGTGAAATGGTGAACTGTTTCATCAGTGATTGCCTTTCCTTTTCTCAATTCAGGTACAGCTAATATTCCTTTGTCTCTGAAAAGTTCTCTTGCCTGGCGGGCAGTGTATTCACTGACGTGGAACTCCTCCATTACTTTCTTCCTGCTCCATGATGTAGGCACCAATGTTAACAGTTGTACCTTTTCTCGGTGTGTGTTTGCAACAGTGATTTTTTCTTTCTCTAGAATTGAAAACATTAAATTCTGGCTTTTAAAGAAGGAAGCTATTTCAGAAACTCGTCAACAGCTACAGCACAGAATCCTCAAGGCAAAAACTATACCTGGCACACGTGGCTTTCACCATTTCACCCCTTTGTCTAAAAATTCTTTAGGAGCAGAGGGGGTCAGCTCAGATGAAAATTTCTGCATTACATTCCACTTCACCAATGACAAAACACCAACTGCAGTTATATTGTCACAAATCTTAACTAACTCGTACATTGCATGTGCATATGATGACCATTGGTTTTTTTGGATTAGTGATGTCTAAGCATGAGGACGAAGGTGATGTGAAAGTCAAATTCATGCACCCCTATGGCCCAGCAAGATCATTTCACTGGCCTCCACAGGAGAAAGAAGGCATCTGTTATGTACCTGTAAGTAGTATCATTTCTTCTGTCAACCCTCCCATCACCACGGCTTCTGGAAGGATGAAATTTCACTTTAGTGAAAATGAGGCAGACTTTGTGCAATGCCAGTACAGCTGGACACACTTCACTGCAGTTTAAAGGTAGGTTATACAATTTAAGTGTATAATTTAAATAAATTATCACATATTGCATAATGTGAGAAATAATTATTAGTTCTGAAACTTTTTCAATTAACATTTGTAAAAAATATATAATGCTAGATAAAGTGCAGCATTTCACAGTCGCTGAAACATTTTTCCCCTCGGCTACCACAAGCCCAGTATCATTTTTTTTTTAAATATTTGCATGAACAAGAGGCATATTCAATAAAATTAGATGTTAGGCCTATCATTTACTGACCATTATTTCAAATATTTCCACATGATCACAGGCATTTCCATACAGTTATCCTTAGTAAGTGTACAGTATTTGTCCAAAATCCCTCTCTCCGAGATAGAAAATAGAGTGAAACCTGAAATACTCACAGTGGCAGTCAAAACACCACCATTTTTATTTCACAGTCTATTAGAGCACATATTTAGGTACAATTTAAAAAAAATTGGATGAGTTTACTACTCTGCCTTAGGGTGATAATTGTGAAAATATGAAGTCATGTTTTTGAGTTCAAAAACTTGTTTAACTAATGACTAATGACATTATGGTGGCCAACATAGAAATGCCAGGGTGGTAGAAAATATTTCTATGGAATTGATGTACTTTTATATGCAAGAGGTAAAAATTTTAAGGCGATATGTTAAATGGTTACTGAGAAATGAATTTTTACCTTGTGCCCTATACTCTGAAAGTCGAATCCTCCAACCTTCTTAGCTAATTTCCCAAACTTTGAGCCCTCATATCTGACAAACTATGCAAGTGAGAGAGGAAATAATTTGCATGGCTCATTAAATTGGTGATAGCTGCTAGTGACAAAAATTTTACAAAAATCCGAGTCGGTGGGTTACATGGGCTGGGTGAACTGACATGGAATGACCCTACTGCCATAGAGAATTAAAGCTTTAAAAAGATTGAATGCAAAATGTGACACCATTAACCTTCATCAATTTAAGATGGGCAAATACCTTTTGAAGTCAGCATCAGCCATAAGTTCTTCCACAATTGTTTTCTTCCTTTGTTTCTTTGGGAGTCTGCTGCTATAGAAGTCAGTTGAAGACTCCACTATCCGACCCACCTATAAAACAAAATATTTTGTTGAATGATATTGACATTGCAAAGTAAATTTTCTCCTATTAAAAAAATTCCTTGAAAAAACAAACGTTATTGAAAGCCAGCACTGAAGATTGGGTAACATACAGATATGAACACATCTTATTTACACACCAAATGTATCCCCAAACATAAACCACATGCAGGGAATGCCCAAAATGATTTTTTTATAATTATGAGTCACACGTGAATCATGGCATTTTCATACCAGAAAAAATTTGCTTGGCAATAAAGCTGTAAATGATAAATCACTTCAAAATTTTGAACATTCATCAACAATGGCAAGGGTACAGTTACATAAAAATGCCTATGATAATAATGACCACAACGAACGCAACTATCATTCATGGTGTGAACAATTAGATAAACAAGATTTCAATGAGAGAAATAATAAAAAAGAATGATGACAGTAAAGAGAGTTCAAACAATAGCAGAACTACAGTAATTTTGAAAGAACTTATGCGTATATAAATATATTAAATCACTTGCCTGAAAATATTTTGGCAATACTTTGAGGTCATTTTTCTTATAAAATTGTTTTGGATCCAATACAGAGCGCATCCGAAGGACTTCAAGGTCATGCTTCAGTTCATCTGTCATCTCTGGAGCTGGAAGATTGAACCAATCCTTTCCTTTGGTTTTAGCCCGCTCCTCCTAAATCATAAAACAAATAATAACAAATCAGTTAATATGTGCTTTGTTCCCGCTGGCTCAAACATTTTTTTCACTCTGAAATTGGCCCTAAGTGCTCATATACCAAAATACAATGAATGGCCCACAGAATATTACACATGAAAAGCCTGTGTTGGCAAGGGTGCCAAACACACTTTCCTGGAAAATGAGTACAATTGGGTAAAAAAATTAGGGTGTTTCCCTTAAATACCATACATCACTGTACAGGCAGTCCCCAAGTTACGTAATAGATGCGTTCCGACACTAGTGGCGAAAGTCGAAATTTACGTAGGTCGAAATTTACGGAAGTCGAAAAAAAAGGAGCTGAGGAGAAGAATTACTCCGTAACTGAGTCTGTGCTCTCATGATTACGATCGATTCGGAGAAATATGGGGAAGGCCAGCTCTTACTAGCACTATGGCACATGCGCCCCTTGAAAGCAGGACACCATCCTTCCAAATCAGCAACTTGTGTAATTCTCATCTTTTTTTGGGTAAGGTTGCCACTTACGTAAGTAGAGATTTACGTACGTCGAGGCTTAGGTAACCCAGGGGCTGCCTGTAGTAGAGTATGCAATATGTTTTTACTAAAGGTGTGTGTGTTTTCACAATGTAGTTGATTTCAGTGTCTAGTCCATATTGACAATGTTATATCACACTGTCTAACCTTAAGACCTCAAATCAGCAACAGGACAGTGTGCTGCCACCCTAGCTATGGCAGCAAATTTAATTAACCTGGATTTCCGATTACACCTGTGTTATGGAGGTTTCAAATTCTGAGGCAAAATTCTGGACATGTAGGAATTCCTCATGGACAGGGTAAAATGCTAGAAAAATGTGATACATATTGATTGGCAGCGTTAAAGTGGGGTCCTTCCTAAAAAATTGAATCAACTAATGTCATTAATTGTTTTCAGTAATCGGCACCGGCCATTATCTGACTGGCATTACTAATGTTAAATTTAATTTTTTTACCGAATATTTGAAATGTTCCCATTAGAGAAAACCCTTCAACACCTTGAGATTTGTAAAAATTAAGCCTGTACTTAACCAGGGGAATGAATAGCACTCAAAAGGTATTTACTCATTTTATCCATACAATAAAGCCTTCCATTTCTTGGCCCTTGAAAAAATCTATGCAAAACCTTAAATTACCCGTTGCTAACATCAAAATAGTTACTTATTCATACGACTAAGAGGAAATGTATGCACCAGTGGCAAAGACTTTGGACTGATTCTGGAACAAATGGATGTCGCTAACGCCTTTCTTCATAGAGAACTGAAGGAGGAGAAATACATGTTTATTCCGGAAGGAGTGGAAGGCATACCTGGTATGGTTTGCAAGTTGCTGAAGGCTCTCAATGGTCTGAAGCAGGCGCCACTAGCATGGAATCAATTTATTCACTCTTTTCTTATTTCTATCGGATTCACTCAGTCGGAAGCGATTCAAATGCCTCTTTACATTCTGATATTAAAAGGTATTTTGTCATTTATCTTGTGCTCTATGTTGATGACGTCCTGATAGCAGATAATAATGAAGAGAAAATCGAGGAACTGAAATTCAAACTGAAGCAGATATTTAAAATCAATGAATTAGGAGAATCGAGACTTCAAGGAAGGAAGGAGAAATGTACCTAAGTCAATCATCTTATCTCAAGAGTTTGTTAAGTCGATTCAACATGCAGGACCGCAACCTGGTCAAGACAACCATGGAAGTTAAACTGGAAATAAAGGTGAAAAGGAAGGCTGATAAGCCGTGTAGAGAATTAATTGGATGCTTGATGTACGCAATGACAGGAAAGAGGCCAGATTTGAGTGCTGGAGTCAAATTTTTGAGCAGATATTAAAATTACCCATCAGAAGAACTCTTGCCCTGTTTAAAGAGAGTTTTGAGATATATCAAAGGAACCATCGAACTGAAGCTGTGCTGTAGGAAGAGGAATCAAGACGTCCTTCTGACTTATGCTGACTCAAACTGGAACAAAAAACAGACTAGTGTTGCTTTGTCATCTATAGTATCAGAGTACGTAGCACTTGCAACAGCTGCTGCTGAGTTACTCTCATTGAAATACTTCATGGACGATTTCCGAGTTCCACCTAAGTTACCAATCTGTGTATTCGAAGACAATCAGGCCTGTATACGACTACTGCAGAAGTGGGAACATTGTAGACTGAGACATATCAATGTAAAGTATAATGGAAGAATTCCACCAAATTACACCAACAACAGTTTCCTTTGTGTAAAGTACAGGGTGTTTCTAAATGAATAATGGGGTTTCAAGGCTATGTAGTATTTATACCAATTGACTTATAATTATACATCAAATGAAAGAGCAACTCAAAGTTTCGTTCTGTCCTTGTATACAAGCACATGCAGTGTTTCTTCTACCTTCCGTAAGAAGGCACTAGTAGTAAAGATTGGTTAAACGACGTTGTACCCAACCGCTGGATTGGCCGCCAGGGGCCAGATGACAGGGCTTGTTTCGCATGGCCTCCACATTCACCCGATCTGACGCCATACGATTTTTATCTTTGGGGATTCATAAAGGATCATTTATATGTGCCTATGCTACCAGCTGACCTACCCGGTTTAAGAAACAGGAATGAATCAGTTGTTGCACCAATTACTCCAGACACACTGATCAAGGTATGGGAAGAACTCGCCTATCGACCGGATGTGTTCCGTGTGACGAATGGTGCTCACATTGAACACTTGTAGATAAAACAAAAACAGTTTGAGTTGCTCTTTCATTTTATGTACCATTTATAATTGTAAGTCAAATGGTATAAATACTACTAAGCCTTAAATCCCCAATATTCATTTTGAAACACCCTGTATAACTTTGTTCATTAACTCTACAATCGAAGAATTATCAATGCTGAACATGTATGTTCAGAAGACCAAGTCGCAGATGTTTTCACCAAAGGCCTACCAGCTCCCAGGTTCATCGCATTGAGAAACTCATTGGGTTTAATTTATTTTTTTTAAATGTCACAAGTTTAATTGTTTCTGGTAAAGAAAGTTTTTTAGTTAAAGTCGTATTAATTTTTGAGCTATTTCACGTGTAAAATCATTAAACTGAGGAGGGGTGTTGAGATTACAATTTAACATTTTATATGTACTTTGAACTTGTCGCTGAAATACTTCAGGACTTAAACGGTTTTCTGTAAACATAACGACAAGTCGGTCAGTATTCCTTTTAGTGAAGCGTGAACATTGCTGCCTTTTTCAATTCGTAATTTGCATGAAATAAACTCAAGTTCAACATTTTGAATTGGTGAGGAAGTTCTTTTAGAACCTAAGAAAATAACACACTATAAATTCTACACTCCCTACCCCTCACTGGCTCATCAACTACAGTCTGCTTGAGGGAATTCACGACTGTTCATGACAAACTGGACCATTTCAGCATTTATCACTCCAAGATTGAATGAATTCCACTAGTTTCTTTAAGAAAATTCCTTTCCCACCCAAATCTTCACATTGTTTACACTTAAATTTCTCCTCCTCAATTTCTTTTCACTTTCTCATCCCCGATTTTTCTCCACCGGAGACAAAGAAGCAACAAATCAAGAGGAAACAAAAGCCAAAACCCTCCTCTTTTCTCTTCTGCTAATCATTTCCCCTTCTCTCTTATCTCAGGCATCCTGAAAGGAAAAAATAACCCAAGAACCTCCTTCCCCCACCACTCTTCCAAACCCCAGAGCATCTCTGGAATAAACATTCTTCAGTGGCAGTCATGAAGAAAGGTTACCCTCCCAAAAATGTGTGACCTGTTTTTCCCTTTTCAGAGCATCTGTAGGCTCCTTATCTTTTTTTGCGCATGGCTCAAAGCCTGTCTCCAACCTCTGACTTGTTACTTGCATGACATCATATAATAGCAAGCCATCTTTGGGTTGGCAACAATTGTTTCTGCTGTTATAAAGGATTTAAGGTTTTCCCGGCGAATTATATACGTGAAGGGTACATGTACGATAGTGTCCAGTCTGGGAAAAAATTTATTTCACCTGCTTCCCGATCACCTTATACCACCTATTTCACTTATATTTCTACGCTACATATGCGCATTTATGCTAATCTTTCATTTGCTTCATAAACCCTTTTTCTTTCGTAAACTATTCACTTAAACCTGTGATGTGAATCTATTTCTGGACGCCATGTTGGAAATACTGACGTTTTCCACCTAGTTCCCCCAGACGGCAAAGCGGTCGAGCAGTTTCTTCATTTTCTATACCCACCACCAATGACTTTTCCTGCCTTCAACTTGAAACTATTCCCGCTTTCCGACGGCTTTATCACACTCAAGAGGGACGGGTATCCTCTCGGAACTACCCTATAATCTTTGAAGGTACCTCATTCCACTCCCTCCATACGGAACATTCATCACCAACTCGCCTCTCGCCATAATTTAACGCAAAGCAATCACCATTGGGGTGGGTTGGTAATCACCAACGGGGCGGCCCGCAGGGCTGACCCGTTGGTTTTTAAAGGGTAATCGTGAAAATAAAACATTACTATCCGCCAAATAACCTATTTTTCCGTTCGGAAATGGCTTTTTCGAGGTCACGTAACGTCCCACCTTAGCACCTGTTCCACTCCACAGACCTGCAACGTTGTTGGGTATGCCATCTTTCAGACGTGAAATTAGTCCGTATCCCTCTACCGGGACTTCCGAAAATCTCGCAATATGGCGTCAAAATATCACAAAAAATACGCGAATTTGGTCATTTTCAAACTTTATTTTCTCAATAACTAAGAATCTCACGACTTACTTTCTTACATTTAGTAAATGCGCATTCCTTTCACTTTCCTTTCCCATTTCTCTTATACCCCTCACTTATCTACGTTTCTCACAAAAAAATTTCTCCCAGACTGGACCCTATCGTTCCTTTACCACGTGAAGGTTTCTCTGGTTAGACACCGGATAAAACTATTGAAATTGATTAACGTTTCGATGGTTGACTCAGCCATTGTCATCAGGATCCTGATGACGATGGCTGTGTCAACCATCGAAACGTTGATCAATTTCAATAGTCTTACCCGGTGTCAAACCCGAGAAACCTTCACGTTTCTGTTGATATTTTTGGTAACCATGATTTTGCTTGATTGTTGGTTTTCTATGCTCCTTCTGAGAATGTAACTTGTGTATGATGAAGACTGAAGTAATTTACATTTAAAATGTCTCATGAAACAAGAGACTGAATGACTATTTCCTCTGTTCCCACTAATGATTAGCAATATGATTTTTATATAAATACATATGCATTATAATATAGTAATAGCAAGCATAATTATAATTGTCACCTGACACCCCTCGTCTGTAGATTTTAGGTGAGCCCCTTACAGGAACTTATGAGCAACTGATGCGGTACTATAATATTTAGCCATACAAATATAGTTACCCTTCTTTTCTTTATCATTCGCCTCTTGGATTCTTCATATGGTGGAACAGCATCCAGTTTTTCAAACCCGGGTGTAATCACACTTTTTTTGAGAATTTCTTCAATGCGACTTGAATGCCTCTTGTTAAAATCGATGGGTCGGTTTCTATTTCCAATTCCCACATGAATATCGAGGTAGGTATCTTCATCAATATCTTCATCCTTTGCGCGACTACTAAGTAAATTACAGACAGTAAAAATCAATCAGTATATGTACTAGGGTTCTAAAACACTGGTGATTTAATAGACATTGATATAACACAGGGTTGTACAACTGGCGGCCCGCAGCACCACTTATTGTGGCCCACGAAATTTATTACAAAAAAATTCAGAAATTTATTTGTATACCTTACATTTTTTCTTATTGTTACTTAAAAATAATAATTTATTACTATATGGCCCGCAACAATATTTAAGGTTAAGTTGTGACCCTTGAAGCCTTGCAAGTTGGACAACCCTGATATAACATGTAAATAGGAATGGGACGTGTAAACGTGTACACGTTTTCTTTTTCTTGCAAAATAATACACGCTAGCATCGTTCGCCTTTGATCACGAATTGGCCCCGGTCACTTAATATGAATTTAGTCAAAATGAATAGTTATGAATCAGTGTGTAAGGTGATTCCTTGAATTTGGATCGCAGTCGATGACTACTGTCACCACCTGCAGTCACATCTTACTCCCTGTGACACAGTTTGAACTTAGCAGGCTGCCGTTCTGCAAGCATCGGTGCGGGACTCCAACACTCTAGGCGTACAGACCTGTAGGCCCACCGCAGAACGGCATGTGGGGCCAGAGACTAATTATTGTATACGTCGGGGCAGGTAAGACGTGTACACGTTTACTGCAATACACGCTTTTGCCCATCCTCACAAGTAAAGGTACATACCTACATCCATTTTCATTTGTCGACGTTCTGTATGGGACTATAAATTCTCCTGGAGCTGCAATAATTAAATAAATGGAATCTTCAGAATAAAGCATAATTATAGACTTCTTAAAGACAAGAACCTCGCGTGAAATTTTCAGCATTGCTTAAAATCATGCAACGCGTTGCTTAAAAACATGCAACTTGAGGCAATTGGGGATGCGCATGGGGAAAAACGGCAGTGACACTCACATGCACCGGAGAAGACACAAAATTTTAACAAAATGCACACAAGAGAGAACTTTATACCACATTCTTCGTCCGTTTCAGATTCACTCTCCTCTTCCTCGCTGCTGCTGGTACTTTCCAAAGCGTCTATTTCACCTTTAGTATCTATTATTATATCCATACTTAGAGATTTATTAGGGCAAGCAGTGATATCAATCACGTGAATACACCCTTTCTACTTATTTTCTATCTATTAACTGTACCACCCTTGGCCAAAAATATTATAAATTTCCAATCTCCTCCTCTCTCCTACTTAATTGTGTTGTCGCGCCGCAGGTGCTTTCTTGTTCGCTACGCGATTCCAGCGTTCCTTTGTTTTCGAGCGGAGTCTTCGATTGACCACCGCGGTGGCTGAATGTCAGTAATTCATTTCCACGGATTCGTAAAATTTATCTTGGGATAAATATACAGGGAAAATATTCATTGTTTATGAATATGTATTCTTTATTGTACATTATTCCCACAAAACGTACCTATTCAGATTCATTTTCCTACGGGCGGATCAAATATCACAGCGCGCCACCGGTCTAGCGCGCTCTCTACGCCATCATCACTTCAAAACTTCCAAATTTCGGTTGAAGCACATATCTTGGGATAAAATCCATCACCACAGTCCATTTCATCCCAGAAAACCACAACTAAGAGTAATCACGATGACGCATATGAGTAGAAAATCATGTGTCAGACATTCACATAAGAATGAAAGCATTATGCTCAGAAAATAGGCATATGAATTGAAGGTAAGATTATGTACTTAGCATATCCTTTAAAATGCTTATCCTAATGACCAATTATTCATGCATGATGTCGATCCAGCAATTACCATAGGGTATACCCTTGATTCAGATGGTTCTCGAGATGACCATTACAGATTAAAATTAGGATTCATTATTCCCATAATAATTTAAATATTTAATTACAAGTGTTTAATGTTTATTACATAATGCATGTAGTAAATACAAACAGAATTTTTCACTTACCTTACATTAAGAGAAGTAATAAATATGTACAAAAAGTCTTATCAATTCTGTTGCTGAAATGCATATATGTTATATTCCCTGATTTATACCACAGGTTATAAGTATAACACTATTGCAGAAAAATGCATTTCATGAACAATAGGCATATTACACTGGAACTAGTTTTAAAGCCTGACTTACTCTGATTAGTGTTTCAAAATTTCCATGTAAGGTAATGCAACGAATTATGGTGAGTATATGTATGCAAGCACAAGCTGTACAGCTTGTACAACTTACGTAAGTACAGCTTGTACAACTTACGTAAGTACAGCTTGCACTTAAAATTTCCCGTGCATAGCTAAATAAATTAAATTAAACAATCATATAATACCCGGTGGGTAGGCTTGAAATTGGCTTGAGAGGCAAGCTTGAATCAAGTGCTTGGTCGGAAGCTAGTCACGCACAGCTCGAGGCAGACTTGAATCAAGCTTGACATGGCAAGGGAAAATCAAGCTTGACGTACGCTTAAATCCCATATAGCAATTTAAGCTTTAAGTTACCAAGCTTGAATCCAGATAGAAAATTCAAGCCATTAAGCTTGTTTCCAGCTTGAATCAAGCATAAAATTCAGTTTGAATCAAGGTTGACTTTTCCCTTGTCAGAAAGTCTGAATCGAGCTTTTCAGATTTAATGCAAGAAATTACTTCTTTCATATTTGTACAACTGTTATATGTATGTTGTATTTGTCTGAGTTTGGCACCATTCATTTGTTTGGGTATTGCGACATTCATCTTCTTTTGTTGGCATGATGGGAACGGCCATATTGGAGGCAGCTCCATTTAAGATCTGTACTTAAAGTTGAGTCCTCTTCATTATCTGAAATCCCTCGGAACCCAATATAACAATAACGTGTGATCCACTCAACTTTTTGACAAAGGCTACATTATGGAAATGAACAAAAAGAGCTGCATGAAGCAAAATAACCAAAACCCATTTGCTAGAGGCAAATTGAATATTTCTCTTTCACAACTTTAATATGCATGTAGTACATGGCATTTAAAAATACTCACACAACTTTAACACAGTGTGCCCAAGGAAAGCACAACTATTTTCTAATTGACAGTGAAAGGCTGCAGTCTGTTACTGTATGTGAAATGGGAATGCAAATCTTCCAAGCTCCCTTAGCGGAAGAATTAGGAAAGTTAAATCAAGTCTAGGGATACATTAAGTGATAAAAATTAACTAATGAAAATTTATTGAAAGACACATTTATTGAGATAAATGAAGGTTTCCCCAAACAAATCATTGATCATATCAAACCAGGGCAGCGTAATGATTGGAGCTAATTTCTGAAAAATAAAGAAAAGAACAGTCAATTCACAAACAGAATACAAGTTAAATAGTAATTTGATATGTACAATCAAGAACTATTCCATACCTCCATGCAATTCTGTTTCGCTTGCTGCAGCCAGAGACTTACACTCCCATTTATGGCGTCCTCGGTGCTTTCCTTCTAGAGTTTTGCACCAGCCACTGTAATAGCAAAATCTCATCAATTACTTAAATGTATTTGAATAGAAATCTCACAAACATTGCACTTAGTAAATGACAACAAACACTTACAATGAACCATCACACAATTGAGCTATTCATGGGGCTATGGAGGGTGAGAAAGTGACCGCTGCTGAAGCATTTGGGGTGTTCCTTCGACCCTTCGAGTCTCTACTCAGACCCTTCCCTCAAGCCCTTTAGCGACCATTCTCTCAGCATGTTTCCCCCATCACTAATTGTATGTGCAGTGGATTTTCTAAATAAATATCCGCTGGATACACAAAAATATCAACCAATTAACTCCTTGTGTTTTGCAGTGTGTTTTCAAATTTCAAGCGAAATTCTAGCTCTTATATTGACGGAATTGTCTTTTGCTTTTTTTAATGATTACTTTCAGATTAATATCCTAAAATCGTTAATATAACAGCTAGAAATTCATTTAAAACTTTAAAATGATCAAGTAAACACGAAGAATTCATGTTAGACATCAATTCTCCCACGTTTGCAATGAACGATTGTTTAAAAAAACCACTTCGCATACAAATAAATGACCACAACCCCATGCTGTGAGAGGGTCTGCTTATGAGGTGGAGGGTCGAGACCAGTTGCTGACGGAAGGGTGGGGTCGGTACTCTGGAGAAGATATTCCTTTTGAAATGCCTTCGTACAGAGAGCTGAGTCTCCCATGAAGCTCAAGATACTTAAGATATTTCCATACAAAGTTAACCGGCGTGAAGTTCTACCACTTTTCATTGTCGATAAAAAACACTTAATATGTTCCAGTGTTGTGATTTTTAAACAATTTCGAAGATTACTCGGGATATTCCTCCAGAACTGTAACTTTTCTCATACATTATGGAAAATTCATTTGAAATCCCATTAAAATAAATGATAGTTCCATAGTGCGTCCTGCGGTTCCATGTGCCAAGTGTATGAGGAAGTGAGTAGGACTCGATGGGGGGCCGGTAGCTCCTGGTGGGTAAGCTTGAAATTGGTTTGGGCAGCAAGCTTGAATCAAGTGCTCAATCGGAAGCTTGGCACGCACAGCTTGAGGCAGGCTTGAATCAAGCTTGTGAAAATCAAGCTTGACGTAAGCTTACATGCTATCTGGGATATTAGCAAGCAAAATGCCACTTTTTATTTCAGTCTTTTAGAGCAATTATTTAGGTGCACTTACAGAAAACAGAGGGAGTGATAGTGGCTATGCCATTAGGTGATAATATAGTGAAAACATGAAGTAATGTTTTCATGGTAAAAAACTTGATTATTCACCAATTAATTGCTTATGGTGGCTCACCTAGGTATACCAGGTTGATGAAATATTTTTGATTGGAACCTACATACATTGATTGAACTGTGGTAAACATTTGGCAATGTTGGATTGAAAATTGTCATTGATCTACGTGACTATTTTTCCTAATGCACTGCATCCTAAAAGTCAAGCCCCAGAAACAACATCTCTGGGCAGTTTTTAAAAACTTTAACCATCCACATATTGGAAACTGTGACTGCTAGAGAAGAAATAATTTACATTCATGGTTACTACATCGCTGATAGTAGTAAAAGTAATCTACCTGTATAACGTAGATTTTATTGAAAGGGAAAATCCTCCAGGTTTTATACGTACTGGACCATATATCTACCGCTAGTATTTCTTTTTTCATCGTACAATGAGCATGATTCCTAAATTCCTTCCCTTCTTCATACCATCCATCCTATTCTCCTTTCCCTTCCCTGCTTGCCAACATATCCTTCCCCTATATCACGACCTTAAGCAACCCGTCACCCCTCATCACCTCTTCCAGCTATCTACCCTGCCTTCCCCTTTAATCTCATCCACAAGTTTCCTCTCCTCGCACACCATCTCAAGCACTTCCTCGTGCGTGTCCACTGAACCTTCTCCATCTTCCTCCACAGCCACATCTTGAATGCCTTCAGCCTATTCTCCTCCTCCTTCCTAAGAATCCACGTTTCTGCTCCATACAACGCCACACTCCATATCAAGCTCTTCGCCAGCCTCTTTTTTTACATCCTTACTTAAGGTCCTCGTCATCAACTCCCTTCTATTATTGAACGCTTCCTTCGCTAGCGCTATTCTCCTCCTTATGTCTTTGCTATTCTGCCTATTTTTTTCCAGCATTCCACCCGAGTGATTAAATTGTTCTACTTGCTCCAGTTTGTGACTTCCTACTCTTATCACCAGCTTCGCTTTCTTTATCCTAGAGAATCTCATTACTTTTGTTTTCTTATGATTTATCTTCATTTAGTAATTCCTGCACTGCTTTTCTAATGCATCTTCTAAAGCTTGCAATCCCTTTGATGATTGACTAACCAATGCCTGGTCATCCACAAGTCTAACTGACTTTTATCAGCTGGCCTCCTACTTTGATTCTCACTTCTAGCTCATCCCATGCCTCTCTTACTATTTCCTCAGCACAAATGTTAATAAGTAAATGTGACAATGGGCACACTTGTCTAACACCACGACTTATAACTGCCCACCCTGATTCACCGTCAGCTACCCTCACCTGTACCCTCTGGGCATTATATGTAAGTTTCGGATAAGTCGCCAGTCTATTCCCATTTTTGCGAGTATCTGCATTAGTTTTTTACCATTTACTCTTTCAAACGACTTTTCGAAACCCACAGTGAAAGCAAAAACATCCTAATTGTACTCTATTTTTGTATCTGTAAGTGTTATAAGTATTCTAATTATATTTCATTCCTGCAATTGTATTTCAAGTTGCCCTCCCCTTCCTGAACCCAAACTGGCTTTGCTGTAGAGAGCCGAAAAACTTTTTAAGCTGTAGAGGTTCATTCCACATTATGGTTGGAATGACGTTCTTCTTTGGAAGCCACTTCCTACTCAGATGCACTCCAGAGACCACCAAATAGTGTTCTCCATTCTGTATTCAGTCCCCCTCATTCTAATTGCATGCCTCAGAAACTCTCAATCTACCATCGTGGGCAATGAAGTCAATTATGCTCTACAATCATCCCTTTGCCGTTTATAAAAATAAATTTTCTTATGTAAATCCCATGTACTCGGCACAAATAATCATGTAGCCATGCACACGCATCAAGTGTTTCTCCGTCATCGTTCACTCGAAGATCACCAAAAGGCTGAACCACTTTCTCAGAGGTATCCCTTCTCACAACATCCCAGTCATTCACGTCATCTAATACAATTATCTTCTCATTAGTGCCACAGTCATTCAAAACCCCTTGCAGTTTTCCCCAAAACTCATATTTGCACTTTCTCTATCCACTGACATTTGACATGTGTCACAATCACCACTCGCTTCATACCCCTCACAAACCCCAACCCTCTTGTTTCAGATCAAGCCGACGTAGAGATGGGAAAATTACCGTAATTTTAATCTGAGGTAAATTACCACGTTTAATTACGGTATTTTTTTCGAAATTTATCGTAAATTTTCAGTATTTTTTAGTTATAAGCATAAACAGCAAATGTATGGAATTGAGAAAGCCAATAGCATTACAAAGGGAATAACGATTTTGAAACAATATGTACCTAATACAATATTAATCTATTAGAAATTTAAAAAATTGTTAATGAAATATGGCAGCAACACGCAATCCAGCTTTCTTTTGTCAAAGTATGAGACATTTTCAAGAAGAATGGTCTAATATATTACTCTATAATGTTATAATTTAAGTAAAATATCCCCTGCTGCCGGGCAAGACATCCATCCTGTAGTGGGCGGCATCCTGTAGTTGCCAGGATTCAATTATCTATGAATGACGTTCATGTTCAGGGTAATTGATAAGTGTTTGTAGTGCTCCCCACTCCTGCTTCCCAAGGTTATTTTTTACATGACACCATCACATGAACTACTTTGTTTGGCTTCCATCTATCTGGCATGGGAGACCCTACTAGGATCAGTAGTAGTTGCTCCTACCAGTCCAACTCTAGGGGTCATTGGAATGTGCAATCCCTTCCGCCACATCAAGGGAAGAGTCAATGATATCAGCCAGTGAAGAAAATTTCAACAAAATCCGAATATGATGTCATTTCATTTTTTTTTGGGTAAATTGATGCAGAATAACCCACATCTGAATATAATGCTCCATCGCTCTGGAGTTAAAATCAGCATCTTAGAACTTTCACACAAATAACTCCAGAGAAATTTCTTTTTACCCTTCTAGCTCGCCGGTTGATTTAAAAAGCATAAATTAATTGTCTCAAGTTTAAAGCTATTAGTCTATTGAGGACCTGCTAGTGTCTAATTAAAGAGTACAAGTATTATTTTACTCTTTGAAGTGATCTCTACAGATTTATGAGGGAATCTGTCGTAATGCTAATCACTCTAACTATCCTAACACCCTGTTCAAAATTAAAATGTAAGAATTTTTTAGAATAGTTTCACTCTCTAAAGGGTTTAATTTTCTAGGAAAAGTATCAATGCTCACTGGGCAAGGGCCTAGTCGCGTAGAAATACCACTTCCTGTCAGATCACCAAAGATAAGCAATGTTGGCCCTGGACGGGTGACGGACGGGTTGGATGGGTGACCCTCCTCCATACCTCTACCGCGGTGCTCTCGTCCCCTGTCTGCAAGTGGCAGTGGGCAGGCTAAGTGTGGGACGGCACAATGAACCCTAAGTCCCATGAGGGCTCCAGAAGGCCCTCGCCCACTCAATCGATCAATTTATCACAATTGTTTGTTAACTTGTATGAATATTGCCGTAAATTTGTATCTGCATCAATTAAAAAAACTCAGCTGGATATTATTATGTAATTGATTGCCCATTGAAGAGCTTTTTGTAGACGTATAGTGTGTGTTGGTTAATTTGCATTCACATGTATGCTAATATCCTCCTTTGGTTTTCTCCATTAGGGGTCGTGCATTAACTGCGAATTACCAACTTAGTGGGGGGGGGGGGGGGAAACGTTGTAGTCCATTGCCTTGGCCAGGTCCTCTAGTTGCTGGACAAGTATTTACTGGCAATGTCTGGTGTGATTGTAATGTAGGATAAGAATTTGCAGTGTTATGATTTGAGAACTTAAATATTTAAAGTATTTCCTCTGAGAATATTAGTGTCTGCGAGAAATCAGTGGTTAATCAGCATTTAGACCTTTAGTAATAAAGTGCGGCTCCAGATCGAAGGTCCAGAGGGGGGGGGGGGGCACCAGCAGCTATTCGGGTATGGAATACCCCCCAGGAAAAAGGGGGTATTCCATTCCCGGAAATTAGTAACAAACTATGTGCAAAATGGCACGTTATTAGAGGTTTAGAAACATATTATAATATTTATTATTCGGACAAATGTCCTTTTACAAAACATTACAATAGACAGAATAGTTACATTAGAAAAAATAAAAAGAAAAAATACAAAGATTAGACATTCTGATGCACAAATTTTCTGAATACATTTTGAGATAAATGAAAAATATCTGTTGATGTACAATGTCTGTTGATATCCCTCATTATTCGAAACATTGGTAGGTGATTCATGTAATTAGTTCTTACATGTGGAATATGAAAAAGGTAGTGAGATCTGGATATGCTTGCCTTTTTAGAAGAGCAAGTTTTTACTAAATTCATATTTCCCTTTTAGATTACCACCACAAATGTTTTGACTAATTCCAAAATTATTTTTATTTACATTTCCATTAAGCTTGTAGTTTAAATAACCATTTTAGTTTCCAAAAATTGAACTGGATTTTAAAGTAAAAATCATCAAAACTTCAATAGCTAAAAAAGCAACAAAATAATTTAGGCTTATAATTTAAGGGGTATGGCAAAGAAATATGCTGGGGGGGGGGGAAATTGCCCCTGCTGACCCCCCTTTGGACTGCCAATGTTAGTAATGGCCTGAGACTACAAAAAGTCGTTGAAAATCATTCAGGGTTCTCATGGTTGTCAAAATCTTTCTCATAATAATCTTCCAATACATCCATTGTTGATCATTGTCATCCAATGGGGAATTCACAGGGCTTCCACTGACTCACTTTTCTCACTTTTACTCACTTATTCGAAAACCGGGTCACTTGTTTTTCACTATTTTGAAAACATGCTCACATTTCTGGCAAATGCGAGCCTAATCTACAAACAAAATCCATCCTTTTCGTGGAAATCAGTCGCCTTTGCACAATTTGAAAACTAATTTGAGCAATGAAGTGCATTTAGTCCAGATTCTCAGCTGCATCCTGTGATGGCATCATGGACACCTTTACAGGAATGTTCAGGGAAGGTCACGTACCGAAGGGGATGTTTTTAGGAAGGAAAAAGGTGGCTTACTTGTGGACTGAAGCCCTCAGCCCTTACTTCCAGGATCTAATGGTGGAAGATGCTCAAAATGCTGTTGGCTTTACTATTTGTTATGATGATACAGCTTACGAGAAATGCTTTAAGGAACTGCAGGTTGGCATCAGGTTCTACTCTGAAAAGAAAAGAACAGTAGTTTTTCGTCACTTACAGACTTCATTCATTGGCAGGGCCACTGCTGAAATATTGTTTCAGTTAATTTGTTCTGCATACTGTTATGTTCTGTGTACTTTGGGAAAATGCTCATGGTCTCTTGCGACGGCCCCAATGTAAACAAAGCCATTGTTAGGTATTTTTCTCTGAAACTCAAATCTGAAATTGACAGAGGACTTCTTGAAATTGGTTTCTTCAACCTGCACATCCTCCATACATCATTTCAGAAAGGGCTTGAAATTTTTGGATTGGAGGTATCTGATGTCATTATTCTTGTATATGACTTTCTAGACTATCCAAGTCGTTTTGTGTGTTTGAAAAATCTCAAACGGTGAAGAAAGTGCCTGTGCATGAGTTTCTGAAGCATGTTGTTTCCCGGTGGCTCACCCTGTCCCCAGCAGCAGAGAGACTTCAAGAGCAATTGCCAGCTCTCAAACACTATTTTCTTCAAGTGTTACCTTGTCAGAAAGGCAAAGAGGCCCTTGCATCCAAGTGCTATCAGGCTATTGCTAACATCCTTAAGGATAAAACCTTCCCTGCAGAGATAGTCTTGGTCCTGTATAGTGCTAAAATATTTGAAATATTTTCAAAACTTTTCCAATATGATCTGCCTATGATCCATGTTTTGTATGAAGGGGTTGAGAGTCTATATTTCCTATTGCTAAGTAGGTTCTGCAAGCCAGAGCTTCTCACGAGCAAGCAAGAATGCATGAAAGAAGCCTTCTTTCTCAATACCAACAATGTAATGGAAATGAGGAAAATTGACGTTGGTAAGGATGCCGACCGGCTTCTTGTCGAACAGGAATGCTTGCATCTGCTGAGTTTTAAGTTTTATCAAGAAGCTTTAAAAACATTATCAGGTGGCTGTGAGCCACCTTCTCCAGAAATCAGTCCTCGCAAAGGGAAGAGAGGCTCGTCACCTGAAATATTTGAAGCCTCAAAACACCGAGGAAAGTTCCTTGCAGAACATTGTATCTGTTTACAAGATGCTGCAGATGCTGATGGAAGTGGATGAAGATGGCCTTTGAGATGAGTGGAGGTTGTTGCTGCTGGGAATCCTTCTGCCATATGAACCTGGAACTAGGATTGACGATTACTGGATCCAGATATTTACCAAGACAGATGTCGCCAGTGATCCCAAGTAACGGCTCGTAAGCAAAGTGGTGAAAGCTACCACCTGTTTGGCCCATGGCAGTTCTGATGTCAAGGGAGGATTTTCTTTTTCCAGAAATCAGCTCCCTGCTGACATGTTGGCTATGCTGGAGTGTACTCTTAATGCCAGGCTCAACATCAGGGATGGCCTTCGAGACTACAATGCCATCCTTGAACATGTGCCCATGACTTGGCAGCTGCTCAAGAGTGTAGCAGTGGCATGCAGCAGGTATGAAGAGTACCTGGAGGTTCAATGGAAACTGAAAGAAGACGAGCTGAAGAGATTGCAAGAAGAGGAGAACGCACACTGGAAGAGGCGAGAGGCCACCCAGTTAAAGGAACGACAGGCATTGGGCAAGCTGCAGGATGACCTGCATGCGACAAGTAAGGAGGAGATTGAGGAGTGCAAGGCTTGCAGTCAACCAGTGAACGAAGGCAAAAAAAAAGGGCTGGAGGAGGCTATTGCTTAAAATGATACGACAAAAGTCACCATTGCCCCAAGTATGTTGTGGGGGGGGGGCTCAAACTCTGCGGCCATGGGCGGATGACTTGCTGAAGAAAATGGGGCCTTTGCAAAAGAAAGTAGAGAAGAGGACATCGCCTCAACTAGAGCAGCTTTTTAAGAATCACAAAAAGTGCCGGGATGACGATCCCAAGGCACAGGCCAGACTAAAATTATGCCTAGACCAAAATTATGTATTATTGTTTGTAATAATAGCTTTTTACATTTGATCTCTAATCATCTAATGTATGGTAGGTTATTTACCTTATTCTTATCTATTTTGTACGAATCATCTCTAGTCAAGATTTCTTTATTTTTTGTTTATTCTTTAGGTATGCTTTCTAGGGTCCGAAATACAAGTGTTCATTGTCCAATTCTTTGTATTGTAATTTTTATCCCTGTTGCTACTGCTTTGAAACGAGTTCCACCTTAAAATATTGCAAAATGTAGGGTTATCACCAATTTTATCATTGTTTTCTCACTTTGTTCACATTTTCCCCTCACTTTTTTGGCAGAAACCGCTCACTTTTCTGTATCAAAAAGTGAGTGGAAGCCGTGGGAATTCAGCACGGCCATGCCCGGCGAGGAGGAGGAGAGGGGGCAGCCGTGATCGGTGATGGTTGGAGGAAGCTAGTGTCCGAGGTTTGCCCATCAAAAAATGGACATGGCAATAAGTAGGCCATTTCTCTTGGAATGTGAGGTCGAAATGGAAATGAGACAGGTTAATGCGTTGTTTTTATGTGGAGTGCTAGTGGTGGCGGACATTGGATGTGAATTGTAAATATGGTTAAGAGCATATTTTGGATTAACGATTGGAAATATTCGTTAAAAATTGAGTCAGCTGTATTTAACTTAGCCATTACTTTTTAGAAGAGTTAACTTTTAATCTTGAAAAACTTTAAACTTTGTATTTCCACATGAAATTTATTGTATCAGCCCCCAATGTATCAGCCCCCAATCACCTCCTGGCTAGGAGACTCAACGAAATATTCAGACAACATTCCAAGTTTTCACCTAAGTACGAAGTCATAAACTCAGTCGATCTAGCGGTTCGACTGTCCCAACTAGTGCTCCCTCCCAAGTGCACACTTGTCTCCTTCGATGTAGCCAACTTGTTCCCCAGTGTCCCCTCTAAAAAGGCCGTCAAACTAGCGGAAGACATCCTCCAACAGAAACGTGTCTCCATCCGGATAGTGTTTGACCTGTGCTCTGCTCTGGAAACTTGTGTCTCCCAGAACTATTTTAAATTTGGTGGAAAAATATACGAACAGTCAGAAGGCCTTTCTATGGGTTTGCCTTTGTCCCCCTTGCTTGCGGACATTTATATGGACAATTTCGAAAATGTTTTGTTCTCATCCGTGAACCCTTTAGTGAAAAATGTGTGTGCCTGGTATCGCTATGTAGATGATATCTTGTGTGTGTGGTCGGGGTCCAATAGACAGCTCGACACCTTCTTACACCATTTAAATTCTTTAGACCAGTCCCTCAATTTCACGATGGAGAAAGAAAATAATGGGTCCCTTAATTTCTTAGATTTAACTATTTATAAAGAATTTGACAAATTAGCCTTCTCGATTTTCAGAAAGAATACATACACGGACCAAATAATTCACGCCAAGTCTAGGCATCACTTTACGCAAAAACTGTCAGCTTTCCACTCCATGCTCCATCGTCTCCTCACAATTCCTCTATCCAAAGTAAATTTTGAAAAAGAGTTAAATGTTATTAAACAAATTGCTATGAGTAATGGATACCAACCACACCTAATTGAAAGATTATACCAGAAAAAAGTGGAAAAAATGGCCATCAAGACCATCTATGGCACCTCCCCTCAGGGCAAAAGTACCGAAAAATGGAGAAGATGCCTTTACTTGGGTAACCTCTCCCTGCAAACCATCAAGTTATTCCAGAGGTTTTACATTAGAACTGCGTTTTACAACAAATGTAATTTGAAAAATATATTTTCCAAGTGCAAAGACATCATTCCAAAATTGTAAAAGAGTGGGGTGTACCAACTAAAGTGCGAGTGTTCAGCCATATATATTGGTCAGACAGGCAGGAAGTTCCAGGAGAGGCTGAAAGAACATATTGCCTGTTTCAAAAACAAAAATGTAAACTCCAACTTTGCCAAGCATCTACTGGACAACGGTCACCACAGTGATTTCAGCCCCGAAATTCTGCATTACGAAGGAAAAGGTCCCAGGCTAGATGCTCTTGAGCAGCTGGAAATTTTGAAATGCGTCAGCAATGATTGTGTAATTGTGAATGATCTGTTGTATGCCTCCCGCTCCCCCATCCTCAACCTCTCCCTGTTCCATGAGCCTCCCTTAACCACACCCTCTGTTTCCGACTATTCTCAACCGCTTAACCCTCCCGTACCGCCCGGGGGTAGTTAGCGCTAAAGGCTTTACTTCTACCTGCCCCCAACCCACCGCCACCCCCCTTTCTTTCCCTACCTATGACTCCACGTCACCCAAAAATCCCATTACCAATCCCCCCTTCACTTGACTCACCCACCCCACCCCTTCCATCTTCTTCCCCCCCCCCCCGCTCATGTGTGCATCTGAACCTCCACCCGTACCACCTGGGGGTAGTTAGCGCTAAAAGCCTACCTGCCCCCATCCCACCGCCACCCCTCCCCCCTTTCTTTCCCTACCTATGACTCCACGTCTCCCAAAAATCCCATTACCAATCCCCCCTTCACTTGACTCACCCACCCCACCCCTTCCATCTTCTTCCCCCCCCCCCCGCTCATGTGTGCATCTGAACCTCCACCCCCACAACTCTTTTTTGTATATAAGTGAACATTTTTCTGTATTATGCACCTGATGATGACGCCCTGACGTTGAAACTATGGTCGTAGCTAAATAAATTTCATGTGGAAATACAAAGTTTAAAGTTTTTCAAGATGAATTCCAAGTTCCACAAAGTAACGCCTGAAACCATCAATTTTAACTTTTAATCGTTAAAATGATTCATAAACTGATACAAAACTAACTTCAGTTAATTTTTGGTGAATGTCGACTTGTTCGAATTTGGGCACGAAACTTGCCCTACAGACAATGGGGAAAATAAAATGGTATCTAAGAATGCAATATAAAAGAAATCCATGAATAGGCCCAGACGAATATACTACGTCCAAGTAAAAGCGGGGTTGAGTGTCGAGTGACCGTCAAAGTTTAGGAACTCAGGCGAGAAAACACGACACCACTCGAAGATCACATCTGTGTACAACACTGGCATTCCATCATCAGCGCAATGTGAAAAGGATGTTTAGTGCTGCTGCAGGGCTTCTCATTTCAGACAGGAGAGGACGGATGTCCGATACAAATTTTGAAATGAGAATATTAAATTAAAGTTTAATGACTTTTTAAGTGAAAGTTAAATACATATTTCTTGAATTTCAAGTTTGTATTTATTTTAACCCAATTGTGAAAAATAGTTTATAAAAGTTACTTTTTAAAATTTTCTTAAAAGTAACTGAAAAAGTAACTTTTAATGTAAAAGTTACTTTTTAAAAACTTTAATCAGTTACTTTATCAGAAAAGTAGCTTTTAACTTTGAGTAGTTACTTTTTACAGAGATTAACTTTAACTAGTTACTTTTTACAGCATAACTAACTTTAGTCAGTTAATGTGTTTTGGTAACTTTCCCAACTATGGTTAGGAGTTAACAATACCCTGCACAGAAGTTATAAGGTGTGAGTTTGATCTGAAACAAGAGAGTTGGGGTTTGTGAGGGGTATGAAGAGTGGTGATTGTGACATATGTCAAGTGTCAGTGGATAGAGAAAGTGCAAATATGAGTTTTGGGGAAAACTGCAAGGGGTTTTGAATGACTGTGGCACTAATGAGAATATAATTGTATTAGATGACGTGAATGACTGGGATGTTGTGAGAAGGGCTGCCTCTGAGAAAGTGGTTCAGCCTTTTGGTGATCTTCGAGGGAACGATGACGGAGAAACACTCGATGCGTGTGCATGGCTACATGATTATTTGTGCTGAGTACGTGGGATTTACATAAGAAAATTTATTTTTATAAACGGCAAAGGGATGATTGTAGAGCATAATTGACTTCATTGCCCACGATGGTAGATTGAGAGTTTGTGAGGGATACAATGTGGACGAGGGGGACTGAATACAGAATGGAGAGCTGTATTTGGTGGTCTCTGGAGTGCATCTGAGTAGGAAGTGGCTTCCAAAGAAGAACGTCATTCTAACAATAATGTGGAATGAACCTTTTCCCTCTCTCTACAGCTTTTTCTCATTGTGCATTTCCCTAGCCAGTATTCAGGGATTTTACAAGTCAGGGAAATCAGGGAAATGTCAGGGAGTTCGAAACCCGTCAGGGAAATCAGTGAAATTTCAGGGAAAATCGTCGAGCTGCCAGGGGAAAATTGGATGAATGCGAAGGTCGATGAATTGGTCAGTGGCCCATGGATCCCAACTATACGTTCATTCGTTGTTGCCGGATTTGATGTTCCATCTTCTGATTTTGTCTTTGTTTCATAAATTTATCAATAACTTTGATGAGTAAAAGTAACATTGGTTTTTCTCAGCTTTCATTTGAACTTGAAATTTTGGAAAACGTCAGGGTAATGTCAGGGAATTTCTTTTCCAGAATCTTGTATCAACCCTGTGTATGCTATTAGTATCTAAGTTTAATATTTAGTTCTTTGTACATTTTCCTACTGGGCTCTGAATTCACTCATTCACCACCTCTCACTGAATCAATCTGTAATAGACTTCTCTTGATGTTTTTCTTCTCCTGCTCTCATGATCCAAAGCTTTACAACTTCTTTCCTAAATTATCCACTTTTTCTTATCTCTGCTGAGAAGTCTATCAAATAATTCACGGTATATTCCTCTTTATCAAAGATTCAATATTCTACTCCTTGATTTCAAGCCTTTTGACTTTAAAAGAGAAGTACGTATATCAGGCATAATGATGTGGTGGAGTTTCAACGCAATAAAGATAGACAATGATATTGATAGATAAACAATAATTCCTCTGGTAAAATAGATTCATTGCGACCTAGGTTTCGATGTACGATATCGTCACCATATGACTGATGATGATGTAGTATATTGAAATCTATTTTACCAGCAGAAAATTGCAATTTCTGTCTTCATTATTTTGAATTGAACATTGCCTTTTCAATAATTTCTTTTTATGATTACATATTTTACATTGGAGAATTAGGATTTGGCTGAGACTGCAATTTTAATGCATGTTTCTTCTAATGTTCAAGGTTTGAGTCAATAAGATATTCTTAATTTTATCTGTTTATTTGTATAATTTAAATCTTTTTCCTTTAATTTGTCAGATGTCAAGCACACTTATTGTCACATCCGGCAATTATGTATACAATATGATAAATACCTTGATGAATCTGATCATTTTCACTTTGCACCAATTGCTATTCAGAGGAAGAAATTGCACCCAAAATATGTAAGTAAATTCGTACCATGTTATATGTTGTAATTTTGCATGAACTAAGTGAAAATAGGTGTGTCGAAAATGTGATGAGGGTGTAGCAATTATAAATAAGATTTTTTGAAGAATGAATGTTTCATGTATGAATGTAATGGAAACTTAATTTGAAAATCGAGGCAAAAAATGTGCAATTTAGCATAATTTTCTAATAGTTTGTTCATAAAATGCATGTGTTTTGAGTTGCACTTCTAGGATTCAACAAACCTTCTCTTCAGTATGATAAATGACATTTGATTGACAAAATGTACTTTGCTATGATCAATTCTATTCTGCATCACATCACCCAGTCAGAAATTTTTATTGGTCCAGTACACGACGTTGGCTGAGCACTTGCTCACGGTGGTTGAAACACAGATGTTGCTGCTATAGTTACCCATCTACTAATATAATCACCGATGTGTATATGTCAGTAACTTTCACATGAGAAATACACGTGATGCTGAATCTTCATTTGGCTGCAGTCCATTTTTTATTTTTGCAAAATTATATTATATTTGCTACACCATAACGATTTATCGCAATATTTTAGCGTTTTTGAGTCATCCTCCCCATAGCTACCATACTTATTGTTTAAGTCGAGATTCTGTTTATATCCATTAACTCAATGATTCTTTGCACTAAATAAGATATAAATGATTTATTACAATGTATTACAGTAGAAACTCGAAAATACGAAACTCGAAATTACGAAATTTTGATTTTACGAAGCAAAATCTTCGGTCCCGACGAAAAGGGTATCTAAGTGCATGTAACAGTACGCAATATTACGAAATAACGAAGTTTTAAAATTACGAACCTCGGATATTGGTCCCGACGTGAAAAAGTTACTCGTTTATACGAATAGTGACGGATCACAGCTACGTTTTTAGGCGCTCCTTGTCAGAGTTAAACATCTAATTAATCATCGTTGCCGAATAGGTTATGCACTGAATGTGGATTACCTGAACGATATCTCATTTCAATGCTACAATAGTAAAGGAGTGCATTCGCTGTGGCGTCCCGCGGCCGCGTCCGGAATTCGCGTCCAGTAGTCGGAAGTCACTGCAGTATTCATCAAATGTATATCAAATGAGCACAGTTCAGCTGAGACGTCTCGGCAGTCGCGTTTGACTGCTGACGCCCGACGTCTGCGTCTCGACTGCTTCGAGAGCCGTCGAGACGCGGACGCCTAGTCGGGCAGTCCCAATTTTCGGTAATATTTCTGCTCTCCTATCTCCGCATTTTATGCGTCCTTTCTATCTCTTTCTATAAAACTACTTGCAACATTTGGTCGTCCTCTTCTTCGTCTTCCAATAAAATCAACATAACTAAATCGTCACCATCCATTTCAGCTCGAAATCAACTCACTCTCAGGAAACGCAAACCTAAGTTCGCAATTAAACTAAATACATATTCTGTCACATCGCCCAGCCGCGGGAACGGGATGTAGTTGCCTGAATGAAAACACCCGGCCGCGTCGTCCAGCCGCGACGTCCAGATGCGGCGGTTGGACGTGGCCGCTGGACGCCCCAGTGAAACCAGACCTTAAGGACGACTTTGAACCGTAGGCATTGTAGTACATAAAATATTAAGCCAATCAGACAAAAAAATGCGTTCGGCTTTCTTACCACGAGTCCACAGAGTTGCCAACGAGTAAAAAAACTAAAATTAGTCGTGTACGGATTTACTCGCCGGCGAGAGGCTAATTGCATTCAATCAGCATTTTCCTCTCATGATCCCAGCCATTTTTTGCTACCGGTTTTTCCCAAACATAAATCCTTGATGAGTATTCCTCGAGTATGAGTACAGAAATCGTTTGCTGCGCGCGTGTGCTCAAAAACTTTGACATCTATCGGAGATAGTGCTGTATTGTTCGAGCGGTAGATTCAGTCGTGAATATAACCCATGGGAGCTTTTTTCCTATTTCATTCCGAATACACTCAGCTGGAATAATTATGCCAAACGGCATAATCATTCCGGCTGGCAGTAGCTATCATCGAAATAATCTGGTCATATTTCCCCCTCAAGTGACCCTCCGTGTTTCGAGCAATCACCTTCACACCAAAACCCCTGTTCCGTCCCTCCAGGAGATCAAGCTCCTTCGAGTGCCCCCTCCGTCCCACCCCCTCGCCAGGATGCGATGTCCAACGCTGACTCTGCCTGCCCCCTCTTGGGCCCTTCACTGAAGCCCCTCGTGCCGACCTTCGCGGCGGAAGGCCGCTACCATAGTTCGGCGCACTGGAGCATCGCGTGCGGAAGAAACCCATTAGAAATGAGTGGTCCCTGAGACGTCCCATGGGTATGTTCGGGTACTTAATTACTCTTAACCTCTCGAATTTTCATTTAAAAAAGTAATTACTGAGTAGCGTTAACGTTAAATAATATTAGGAGAACTTGGAATGAAAATGTTCCACTTTTATTCTGGATGAAAGAATTTAAGACTTTTTGGGAAAATTAAGTCGTTAAATGTGCCCGTGGCAGTTAAAAAACATTTCTCCTCTCCCGGCCTGTAAACTGATGTGAATACCCTTGATGTTCCCTTCTGCGCAATGTGATAAAAGGCACTTATCGATATCCTACATTTAGTGCTTAAGAGGAACAGTGAGAGTACAATGGAACGGTGGATGCTTTCCGGCATGGCCATGTTAGACATTTCTATATAATTAATGTGCTTGCCATCTACTGCTAATAGGTGCTCCGATTAAATTATTATTAGCCCCTCACAGCTGTTAACCCAAATATAATACATTTTACGTATTAAAATAGTTTATTTTGAACAGCTTGATCGGAATGAATTATTTGTTACAGTTGTAACATGCCCCTCCAAGTCCCCGGCTAGCACCAGGTTTCTTTGCCGTCATAATGGCCGGAGACTCGAGAGGGATTGTGCAGTAATCGCAGCCACGTCCGACACCCATTGGATGAGTGGCTACGCTGCAGTTGGGTCTTGCGTACGCAGTAGGTACGGAGTGACCCCAGGATGACGGCCTTCTGCATGCGTGCAGCTAGTGATTCCGCCTGTGCCACGCAGGACGGAATGCACTCGATGTTGTTTAGCAGCGAGCCCTTAACTCCACCGAGCACACCTACGATGAGGACCACTAGTTTCACAGAGTGTCCGGGGTACATCTGTCGAAGTTCGAAAAGAAGGTCTTGATATTTCGACCGTTTTTCCACCTTCTTCGCATCCATGTTAGTTTCAGCCGGAGCCGAAAACTCGATCACGAACATGGAGCGTGTGAGGTGGTCGAGGAGAACGATATCAGGCTTGGTCGCCTCCAACTGCCTGGTGGTGGAGAAGGAGTATTTCTACCAGATGGTGCATTTTTCGTTTTCCACGACGGACTCTATATCTCCAGGGGCATAGGGCAGCACAGGTGTTTCGTTGATGCTATAATGGTGTCGAAGGTGAAAGCATAACACCCGCAGGGCCGCGTTGTGAAGAGCTAAATACTCTGACCTGGCGTAATAACTACAGCCAGAGAGAAGGTGACCCAAAGTCTCCGGCTGGGCTCAGCACGCCCTAAATCTCGTGTCCGCGACCTCCGCCTTGAATATAATGCGGTGGTACACGAGTGTGTTTATGACACCATCCTGGCACGCGAGGACAAAACCCTCGGTCTCGGACCTCAGACCGACGGGGCGTAGGAAGGCAAACGTCAGTTCCTTAGATAACCCATACTTCTCGATGTTTCAATAGAAAAATCCATGCATGGGCTTATCATTATGCGCCTTGAGCAAGGCCTTATGCTCGGCTTTTTTATTTTGAGCTTGAGGACGTCTACCTTCAATGACAAGATGGTCGTGTCATTGTCACTTCCGTGGATGACGGGTCGAAATCGAGACCGGTTTCTTCCGCTGCCCTCTTTGCCCCCTGGAAGAGAAACGCCCCTGCTCCCGCACTATCGTGCTCTCTCACGAGATTGAGCAGGGGGTCTCTGCTTTTCAACACTCGGCATGGTGTACCCAGGACAACTCTGTTATGGAGACACTCCAGAATCAACAGTCCTCTACCACCTACATTGCGAGGGAGATACAATCTGGCGACGGACGATTTCGGATGAAGACTTCTATAGATGGTCATCATATTCCTCATGCCCATATCGAGGTTCTGCAACTTGTTGACGTTCCACTTAATGCAGCTGAAGGTAGGAACCGCGAACATGTTCGTGGCAAGAACCTTGTTCTTGCCACGAACCTTGTTCTTGGCAGACAGCTCAGAACTCCAGATGTTCCTGAGGGTCTGTCTGTATTTGGCGTTGAGCCTTTCCTTCACTGCTGCAACCTCCTGCATTCGGAGCTGGTGGACGCTGAGGTATTCATAGCTATCATCGTCCTCGAGCTGACGAATGACGCTCCCGTAAACAAGTTGCACGTCTTCCTTGATCTCCGAAAATCTTCCGCTCGCCAAGTGTATGGATGCACACTTGTCAAATCCGAACTCCATCCCTATAGCCTTACTGTATTCCAGTACGGTGTCCAGGGCAGTGCGAAGGTCTTTCGCATTAGAAGCATAAAGCTTAAGGTCATCCATTTAGAACAATTGGGTGACCTTATGCTTCCTGTCACCTGGAACACCGCACGTGAATTAACCGAACCATTATGTGCAGTGCCTTTTTCCGTCTGGGCACGACCTCATTTTACTCGGGTGTTAAAAATTTTGGCCGGAGAACATTGAAAATTTCGGGGAAGAACCTCAATTTCTTGCTTTTCTATTAATTTCTAAATCGGTTCTAAATCGACACCGTTGTTGATTATTAAGATCAATATTAATTTTATAAATCTTCTTCCATGGACCGGCGACTGAGGTCGTTTCCGGCTTTGAGGATAAGTGGTGAGGTGGGATCATTAGGATATTGGAGAGGAAGGTTTGAAGGCGGAGATATTAATCTCACTCCAAAGCAACATTCGGCAAGGAGTCCACGGTTACAGCCACGGACGAAGCACCACAGCGGTTGCGAAACTTGGTGGCAGTCTCTTGCGTGAAGCGTGATTTTAAGGATGGGAAGGCTCGTGTGAAATTAAGGGGTTGGAAAAGAAGCGGTAGAGATCGGGAATGTGTTACCAACGCGTTTCATGACAATGTATGCGATCCCAACAAATGCGCATAAAAAATATGCCAATTGTGTTCTCAACCCCATTGGTGTATCCCAACTACGTAGCTCGATTAAGATCTACAGAGAGTTGATGTGAATGACTGATTGAGCATTTTAAAGTTGGCAACGAAGGTTTGCGACCCTAGGAACCCTGCGACCCTAGGGACCCTGGCAGTTAAACGCGGTGATCACCTTACTCCCCCGTGCGGAGCCAGTTCGTAGGCAATGACTTCTTCCACCGAAAAGGGACCCCTGCGCCATTACCACCATGTTTCTGTACCACTCTTCACGTGAATATCTCTCCATATAGCACCATAGTAGGTGTTATAAATGTCACTGAAAAATATCTACCACCGACGGGTTTCGGACCCAAGCCCTCGGGATCAGAATGTTGTGGTTTTCGTTCAAGAGAATCTGCTTAACCTCAGAAGACGTCAAGAAATGATGTCCGGTGGCCTTTTTTCCGACCAGTGGGTTTGCGAGACCAGCACTATTTTGGGGTTTGGACCAAATTCTTCAATATTCCTTCAGTATAGAGATATTTCCGCTAGCAATCCTTATTTTATAAAACTATGTTATTCCTGTATCCCAGTAGGTATGTGCTCTCGGACCCAACACCGTGCACCTCAAATCTAATGCTCTTCCTTCCTTCGAAGACGTATTAACGTATGATTCTTACTTCAAATGGACGTCAACGGAGCAAGATCGCGTGTGGACCTGGTTCAGGTGATTCATTCTACCGATCATAAGGCCGCGGGTTCATTTCCCTTTAGGTTAAGGTCGTCTGGTTGTTCTGTGATGATTTGTAATGAATGATATTGGCGGAGCGGAGTGATTTCATGCAGCCTCTTTACAGCACAGGCTGCGTGCTGCATCCATCTTGAAACCCCGAGTCCATGTAACTTTTTGTCTCTCATTTTATTTGTGGCCCACAGAGGTACTTGAAAAAAACATGAAATGGCATGGATGAGCAAATGATTTACAATTTTTCTCCATCTAACTTTCCTTTGTTTCTATCTTTAGGTTGACGTCTGATTTTACAACTGATTTATCACAATTTTATGAAATGGAATGTTGGAGCATTTGCGTTCATGCAACGTGATGGGGGAAGACCACCCCGTAATTGGTATTTTAAGGGTCACCCTCACTAGTGCCGCTATGACCCTTTCTATCTCTCTAATGTACTCCTATTTTCGTCAGTATTCCCAATAGTCGATTTCACTCAGCTTTCTCAAAAAATATAGAATTTGTCCACGTGGTGTCATGGAAAGTGTTTCACACGAGGACTAGTTAATGTGTGTGGGAATGTTTTACAAAATCATGAAGAGTGCAAGTTTTGACTTCGTTCGATTACTTGGGAACTTTACCAAGTTTCAAGCGGAGTGATTGGACGGAAGAAACATGCCAAGGATTGAAGATCCTAGCAAAATAAAAAAGATACGCTTTGATATGTTAGGACACATTCCTAAATGACCTTAAGCGGTTAGCGTATAGTTTAATTGTGATAATATTCAAGATTTCCGAACTGTCCTTCTCTGCGGGTCACCATAAATGTATTTTCCAATTTGTTTTATTTATTCACATTTTGAATTATTAGCCATATGTACTCGTTTTATCAGAATATGATCCTATTTTCCTTTGGTAATATTTTTTCCATAGCTCTCTATCGTAGGGTGAATTAAGTATATATGGATTAACCTCCTGTGCGCAATTTTGCTTTATATAGTTGGGAGCTTGGCAAAGCAAAATTCGGTAAATGTTAACGCTATCATTTGCGTCATCTCTATCGTAACTGGTGCCGTTTGATGTACACATTTATTTTTTAAGATGGGAAATCAGAAGGACTGCTGTAGCTGTCACTAGTGAGTTTACCACTGTAGTATTTTATTACTTAACTAGCTTTGCCCGGCATGCGTTGCAATGCCTCTTTTTCTTTCTAAGTAGGCACACATATATACAAAGCAGACGCATCCATATGTGTGTAAAAGAAACGAAAGACAATGATTTTTTGTGTCTAAAATTAAAGTTGAATAACATTCAAGTGCTTTGGGATATACAATATTTTTGATCTCACCGCCCTCAGCAATAACAAATAATTTTTTTTCTGCTGTCCCACTCGTGAGCATGCAACATGTAGACCATGTGAAAAGCATGGATTTTCCAGATTTTATCCACACAATTAAATGAATGACATTGTCGAACTGTTGTCGTTCGACTACAAATATGAAATTAGTCACTGAACTTGGCATTTAGACGCTGCAGGCGTGAATAGCCATTCGTGAAATCGATATTAAATGGATATTTACGCCTGGTTGCCAAGGTAATTTCTATTGTTGAAAAGTAAGAAAAATTGATGAACTTGATGAATTAAGAGTTAAAAATGCAATAATGAGACAAAAACGAAGCGTATAAGAAAATTGAATGAAAGAATTAAATACTGCATTCTTTTATGCGTTCTATGATACAAATTTCCATCCAATATCTTGAGTGCAAGTAATTTAAAAAAGCAATTAAAGAAACATGAGGACCTAATGCAGTGCTTTTCTTATGGGAGAAAATGTTAACAATAATGGGGTAAAAACAACCCCAAAAATTGCGATTTCATAATTCAGAAACCTTCGCGGGCGTGCGCACAACAACTCACCAAAGTTTTATCGCAATCGGACGAATGGCATTGGAACGCATACCAAAGAAACATATATATATATATATATATATATATATATATATATATATATATATATATATATATATGGATAGATAGATAGCGCCATTACGCTCAAAGATGGTATATTATGATGCAAGTATGTGTGGATGGAAGATTTATAAAAGTTAATTTGTTTTGCAATGAATGGTAAAAACTTTACAACCGGCTAGTTTTACTTCAGTTCTCATAATTTTAATTTCTTGTGTCGTTTTCCATTGAAATCTCGTGATATGTGATTTTTTTAAAGGCCTTCAAAAACTATAACGGTTAAATAGCTTGTTATGAATCGTAATGAATAAAAGTAGCGGTCTCGATACCCTGTTGTGAGATTAAATGAGAAAAACATTTTTGGGGGACATCAGAAGGACTTCAGAAGTGTGAATTTTGTGTGTAGCTTATATTTGATGTGCTTTTTGGTCTTAAATCTAGTATTAAGATTATTTTTCTTGCTGTCAATATTGTTCTTCAATATCTATTTCCATAATTTTTGTAATTACTAAGCATTTGATACCTGTTCTTAAATATACCCTAAATACGCTTGTGAAACCCTAGTCGATAAATTTAGTCCTCGCAAAAAATTTGGAAATTTACCGACCCCTGTCGCGTGATGAAGATGATTTGGGTAACGGATAAAGTAAATTAAAACTCCGTAATGGCTAATTCAAGTTAAAGTCGTCAAAATGCCCCCGGTGTTGGTTTTAGGTACCAAAGTTTTGAATAACTTTGAGAATCAACTTGTAAATTGTTACTGACGTTTTCATTTGAGTAGAATTAAGAATTGCCTTCTTAGAAATGAGGAATTCAGAAAAGTTCAACGCATTCTTATCATACGTCGGTGGTTTTTCTTGAAGATATAAAATAACATCTATGATAAAAACCTCTAAATATGTGGAGAAAATGATGACAGCAATTCTCAAGGAAAAATAATTAGTTGACCCATGATTAGGAATCCCGGAAAATAATAGCTTTATTAATTTTTTAAAAATCGTTGAGATTTCTCATATCGTGCTTGCATAATACTCTGCTCTTCTTAAGCGTACCAAACCGCGTAACTTAAGTTCTCAAGGGCAAGCTTACGCGCATACGATTTAGATGACTCGTTATGTTAGTCACGGAGGGACATTCCATATTTCCTGAACGGCTGCACATCCAGTGATCTTCCAGTTACTCTGATTCAGTGACGTTATTCGGGGTAGTGATGGAAGTGAAAGGGGTCGTTTAGAGGGAGTATATATTTCAAGGATGCATTCGGATTAATGGTTTAAGAATGAGAGTGTGCTTACGAGGTTGTCTGAGTCATAATGTACGTAATCATTCCATTGACGCAGCAGGAAAAGGCATCGTCTTTGAAGTAAAAAAAGAGTAAAGGGAGCGGTAGATCTTTGGGTTGAGCTGTCCGAAGGGTTCCGTGAAATCCCCGGGCGATATAGGGAAATAAACCGTCCCCTTATCCTGACGAGTGAGTTTCACGCACCGCTAGACCTGATACACCCATTCTCGGGCCGAAAACAGTCGTTTTTCAGGCTTGAATTTCCGTCCTTGATTGTCCCAAGTCATTCGTGATATCGATACCAGAAGAAAAAGGGAAGCCAGGAATCCCACCAAGGATTTCCTTCCGATTTCTCAACCATCGCGCTTCCGATGCGATCATTTTTAAAAAACTCATCAGCATCGTCAGTATCTTTTTACAGATAAACTTGACAAAGGCAGGCTTCACTTCGTAGAAGTCATTTATGTTTGTATTCATGATTAAGTAAAACAATTAGTACTTATCAACAACATTTTATTTATACTGCGCGTTTCACCGATTAACGGCATCGTCAGGTTCAAAAGTTTAGGCAACAAATGAAATTTTGTTGAATAATAAAAGTATTTTACTTAAGCATAAATACAAATATCTTTCACAGGATTCATTTCCTTTCCGAAAGTCACATTTCCTTTCCGAAAGTCACATTTCCTTTCCGAAAGTCGAAACTTTTACTTCTCTGTGGGCCATCACCAATGCGTTTTTTGGCGTTCACCGTCGGAGTAGATCACATCATCTTGCATGACATCCATGTGTTTTCTTGGTCATTTAATCTTCATCAGTCGTCATGGGAAGCACGTCCATTGCCAGTTTCTCCCGACGGCAATTATTTCAATATAATAATTTAAAATTGGGTCGCGGTGGCCTAGTGGGTAGAGCGCTGAGCTACCGACCGGAGGGTCCCGGTTTCAAATCTGAGTGAAGTCTCTCTGGACACTCCCTTATATAATCCTCGCGGTGGGACTATCTGATAGTCAGAAGTTCGTGAAAAACCGCAGGTGGCGAAAGGAATGTTTGAATTTCACTCGCCATAGTGGCTTAGTACGAGGTGAGCTATACTCTTACATATCAAAACCAAGCTTTTAGTTGAAACACTGAGTAAGTGAAAATAATGCCACTATTTCTTTATTAAAAAAACTGGTAAAACAGCTCCCCCTGCCGAGTACGCCCCAATGACAAGGGTAAGGAGATTTTAAAATGTTAGGCACCGAAATCACAAGTATTTCGTAGATTTGGTAAATTCATCCCGGACAGTCCATAGTGCGTCAAAAATGAGGACTAGGAGATGTCAGTTGGTAGCCCTATTATTAAATTCTTTTACAATTAGAGGTGATCCATCGGTTTAAGGTAGATTTAGAAGGAAGTGAGTTAAAAATCTCCAAGATTTTTACAGGAGCAGGGCCCTACACTGTGTGATTCTTCTGCTCGGTATGCGTCCAAGCACTCTTCATCCCGTCCATAAAGCATATCCTTCCCCGCTTATCCAACATCCTTCCCTCTGTATATTACGGCCTTCAGCATCCCCTCGACCCTCATCAACCGTTCCAAACAACTACTCGGCCTCCCCCTAATCTCATCCAGTAGTCTCATCCTCACCTCTCACCACTTCTCAGCACTTCTTCCTTCATCTTCCTATCTGTACACCGCACCTTCTCTATTCTCATCCACGCCCACGTCTCAAGCGCCTGCAGTCTTTTCTCATGGCTGTAGTTAGTATAAAATTATAGATTAATCCAATTTTTTCAATAGAAGCAGAGGGAATTAATTGACAAATTAGATTAATCTGTAATGTAATTTACTTGTCACTTGCTCTCTTCTTTAATTGTAGGTACTATTGATTTGAGCGATTGCCTACATTGATGCGATCGACTGCAGCGTGATAATCGGTGGATTTCCAGACTTATTCCTCCTTTCCATCGCCGTCGCGGAGCTAGCGCGAATTTTGAGGCTTTGCGCTATCAGGGCGCATACGGTCGGTTGGTTATTGGGGAAGGCAGCAGTCAATTGAGTTCATTTGTGCCCTTAAGGGTAGGTGGTTAGGTTGTTTAGGAATCGAAGCAATTGATAAAATAGTTTAAAACAGTAACTACTTCATGTATCCTGTAAAGTGTGCAAATCCATATGCAAAAGTATTTAGGGGAAAGATTACAGGAGCAGAAAGAGGAATCCCATGCCACTAGTATTTACTTCTTACGATGAAATGAGAACTTGTAGGGAACACAACTTCTTTATATTTTTTTTACCGAAGCCTCATTTTCAGTTCCATTTTTTATTGCTGCGGGTACCGGGTATCCCGCGGGATCATTGAGAGCACTCCTGGCGTCTGACCTGAGGAATGTCGAGATCCAGATGAAAATTTGAGACACCTGATCTTATAAACGTTCTCATCTGTGGATTATTATCGTCCTAAAATTGCATGTTTTGTCTGAAACGGTTCTTTTTATCTACAAATATTAATTATTATTTGTATTGCGGCCACTCACTCACCAAAGGGACGAAAGGTAGATTTTTTTCGATGATGACTGTAGCAGTTGTTTTGAAAATAATTGAATCGGTTGTATTGATCCATTTGAGGAATAATGGAAGGGTGTAGAGGAACATGGCGTCGGTGTACGCTTACTCTTAACGAAAGGCACCCAAGGTGCCGCAGTTGACGTTCCATTTGACACATGGAGTGATCCACTTTTAGTACTGTAAGAGGGCTTGCGTACTTTGGATATTCCTTTAAAGGAGTATGAATCCATTTAATTTTGAAGTGATGGCCAGATACCTGAAATTAATAATACTAATTAAATTAAAATTTTTTTTTACAGTCATGAACATTTTCTACTTACTGCCTGCCATTTGGGCAACCCGCACTCGTGATGACTTGGACCATCACTCATCCAAATTCCACTGGTGAGTCCACTTCCACCTAATTTCTGTGACCGTGTGGGAACCGGTGTTTCCATCGTGGCAGGCCGCTATCTTTAGTCAGAAAATCGAAGGAACGAAAGGGAATGCTCGCTAAATTTTATCTGCACTAAAATTTAAGTAAGGAAAATAATTTTTCACAGGCTCTGAAAAGTAAATTAAATACGGTAATATTGTGTGTACTTTTGAAAATTTGGTATAATTTTGGCTAAAGAAGCAATTATCAAGATTATGCTATTCAATGCAAGGCGTTAGTTGCGCTGCGATTAGGGGCGAAGTACATTTTGAACATTGCCTCTGAAAACAGTTCTTTTCCACGAGTGATAATTGGTAGTGGTGGGAATGGAATTACGGGCGTCTAATAGGTATTCTTAATGCAGTTGCAGCCTGCGTGCGCATTAAAAATGAGAGGTAACCGAATGCGTTATTTTAGAAAGTAAAAAGCTCTCTTCTCTCATGGAGTAACTGAAATAGTATCGAGGGTGGTGCGGTGAAACTATTCCCTAACGAAGTACGAGATTAAGTCTCAGCTTAATTAAATTATTTAAGATAAGTAAAGTTATTTAAGTGGAAAATTGCTATCCCTTTCTTAATAATTTCTAAGATTATATTTATAATTCTCACGCTTCCTGAATCGTCACTGGTTGTAGTCAAAACGCTTTCGCAAAAAAGCAAAAACGCAAAAAAAAGACAACTTTCACATTTTGTATGGTGGTGTGAATTGGCCATTGATTTTACCTTTAAAATAATCCAAACGATTTTTTTTCTTTTCGGAATAAAGTAGGTACTCCTTCAGTGTATGAACCACGTAAGTTTATTTCCGTGTGCAAATTTGCTGTGGTTGTTTGAGCGAGATACCAAGTAAAGTATCCCATCTTTATAATGATGCCAAAATATCAGCCACTTACTGCACTACTTTTCGATGTAATTGCAAAAAAAATAGAAGCCGTTTTCCATGGGACGGCTCTGCGCTCCAGAGAGACATAAACATAATGAGGGGCGTCGTTCGAACGAATAGTTCGCGTTACAAATGTTCTTCAAAAAGTTCATATGCTTTCTCAATTCTTTTTAGAACTAAAATTATTTCTCAAAAAAAATACGCCTTTATATTAACTCGAAAAAAATACCTTGGATTGTGATGGCGTTGTCAGCGTACCGCGTCACAAATAAGTGACGTTAGACTAAATATGTGCCTATGCATATTTAGTTATTTACTGAGAAGGTTCAGTAATACCTGAAAAAGTAAGTTTTTTGAGTCACTATTAGTATTAGATTTGATTCATACTTTTCATGACTGCTTGAATTTTTAAATAAAATTCGAATACGGTGTCTGTTATAAATCGAGGAAAAATCTCGCTTGAACTCCCCTATTTGTTTGTTTTAGTTGCTCGGGCGATTCTGGTGGTCCGTATGCCCCTGCGATCCCGAAAAGCCATTGGCTTATCTTCAGGTTTCTCAGGGCCCGAACCACCAGAACTTGACAGAAACACACCCATCATCATGGCTCGGCTATCTTCGCTTGGTTCTACAATCTCCACATAGAGTGCAGGGCAATAAGAGTCAAACGGTGATCGGGTGCGTATGGAAGGATGACGTGTGCGCGTTGCCCTCGAACTAGAAGAGTCTTGGCCGACAGGGACCCAGAATCCTCATTTGACCCATATTTCTTCCCCCTTCGCAAGTCGCCCTTTTCAATGCCAAAACACACCGAGACGACGACGCCCCCGTGGCCGGCCGCTCCGCCCTACTTTCCCAAAAGAAGGACGACGTGCGGTGCCACATGCCATAAGGTCACGTGGGTGGTCATTTAGCGAGTCTTTGCGAAGTATACCCGTGTTGAGCCGCTTCCTCTCGTGTGATTCCCTGTGAGTGAATGTTTGTGATCGCAGGTACCACTTCGCGAACGTTCGAGGTTTTTTTTCTGCATCAGTAATTACGGTCTCATACTGCGGAACTCAAGTCCGATTCATTCCCATTTGTTTCTGAATTTTCGTGAGAATCAGATATTTCTAACGTTATGGTCACCCTGAATTGGTGATGCCGTTGATTTCCGCATACGATCAAGGTCTTTTCACACTTTTCACACTTTTCACTGTCACTTTTTTTTGCAGAAAAAATTTAACAGATTGAGGTATTCGTTGGTTGGTTGATTATTTGGAAAGGCGACCGAACACTGAGGTCACTTACACCATTAAGGATAGGTGGGTAAGGGAAGGATTATTTGCGGAAACGAGGAAGAGTCGGGAGTCGGTGTTTAACGCTTCAACCGACGGATGAAGTGCTACAATTTTATTGCTTCCCACTTGGTACCCATCTCCGCCAATGTCGGAATTTGACCCCGAACAGTTAAGAGTGGGTTAACCGGTAATATAGCTACAGCACCAAACTGATCCCCCGTGAGAATTTCGTATTTCCGAGGTGAATTTCACGATGAGGAACGTTAAAATTATGCTCCCTTTCTGAGGTGTGCAAGTAATCATCTTGTATGTCCACGTGGTGATTAGCAAAGTGCAATTTTAATTAGTACTTTATGTGTGTACTTATTTACTCTGCTCACTTAACCCTATATTTTTGCCTGCTCATCTCAGGAGTGTCATTAACGGCTAGATTCCAACATATTATTGGTTTGACGAGGAGTAAAATTTTTATATGCATCTACGGTACTTTTACAGAGTTCATTTTAAGACAGCTAATAATGACGGTGGTACGTATGTACACTCAATAAGTTCATTTGTATTTTATAGATAGTTTCATTAATGTTCATAAAATGAATAGGTTTTCGTCAATTTTTATCGTATATGCTAGCTCTACATTACGTCAATGGTATACGTTATTATACAATCGCAATAAACTTATTTGATGAATTGTAACTTTGTAACTTTCATTGAGAATAAAAAGTATTTTGTCTAAAAATACCTATCTTGTTTAACAATTGAGATTTAAGGGATGAGAATGTCGGGGCTACATTCCAAGAATTTAACCCAGAAACTTGTTTTCCAAATTACCAGCTGAGGTTATTCATCCTTCTAGAATCGGTAGTAAATGAGGTTTAATGATACAATTGGGCAAGTTTGATATATTTGTCGTTCGTAATAATCTTGATCACATACTTGCGATGAAGATATTATTTTCCTTCTGAAATGGGACTGGAACCAAACTGCCATCGGTGCCTTAGTTCAAGCTGCCTAGATATTTTGTCATTCTTGTGAACCCCTTTAAACTTACATTTTCTTTAGGATGTAATTTCGTAGTAGTGGCTGTGATGAAGGTAAAAATACTTATGTGGAAGACAAAGTATCGGAGTGTATTTACTCAGGTTATATTTTCAGTCACTGCGCTCAATCTCATGCATTCTTCCTCAATAAAATTTCACGGAAATAATTTTCATAAAATAATTTCACAATTTCTTTATTTAATAAAAACTGGTATAACAGATCCCCTGCCAAATGCGCCCTAATGACAAGGGTAAGGAGATTTTAAAATGTTAGGTACCGAAATCACTAGTATTTCCTAGATTTGGTAAATTTATCCCGGACAGTCCACAGTGCGTCAAAAATGATGACTAGGAGGAGTAAAGATGTCAGTTGCTATGGGATGTAGTGAGAGAAAGGTCAGTGAATACATATGTACACTCAATAAGTTGTATCATTTGTATTTTATAGATAGTTTCATTAATGTTTGTAAAATGAATAGGTAGGAGCCGCGGCATCTTTTTGGAATATAATTTTCCACATTAAAATTTTTGAACTCATTATCCCCTTTTTCATCGTGTACCGTTACGATAGCATTCATCATCTACCTGCTCAGAGTCACATGGCGGACATATCGTCCTGAATTTTCGGAAGAGCTGATGCTGATGGGGCGACTGCATGTGGCCATGCTCCGTTTTTGTCAAAGCAATCACTGTGGCCTCTTAAATTTCACCTCGAATACCGCGACGCAGACCTTGACATTAAGCGGATTAAGCTGCTGGACATATCCGCCCTTCACTATCTCCATATCGGCACCAGTTTCAAAGCTGTTGATTGAGAGAAAAAAGTGGACTAATTGTGTAGCTGAGAGGAAAACGTTGGCCTCGTTGGCGGATGGGTAAAGTCCTCGCATGTTAATTCTGAGGTCACGGGTTCGATTCCCACCTTTGTATAAAGGTGTTGGGGTTGTCATTGAGGTAATTGGAAAATAAATGAAGAGCGCATTAAAGTCTTAAAAAATGGTTCAAAAATAATAGATCCACGTCAGCATTCATTTCCAATTCCCAAGGACGACCTCAGTTTTCTACCTCACTGATCGATTGAAGCAACGCCCTTCATCACTACGAGCATCCGAGGGGATCACAACTCCTTGCTCAAGATTGAGCCGAGCTTTGGGAAGTCAGCGTTGAAATACAAGCTAGGACATACAAAAAGTGTAAAGGTTTCCTAGATATTTTATGGGAATATGTTTTACGCAACCAATTCAAAATTTGAAAATGTCTACTTATCGATGCCTACGTAGTGGATAATCTGTGCTGGAGTAACAAACGATAGATCTTTATCCCCGCCGAATGTGGCAAATTACAATGTTAACTAATATCAAACTATGAGTTCAATTTTAACATATTTCGTTTTTCATTCCTAATTTCCGCAATACGTTGTGGCAAGCGAAGAAATTCCACATACACTGCTTCCCTAATCTTTCTACAGAATAATGTTAATACAATACTCATCGCTGTAATATTATACTACGAATACGTTTCATACGAACGTGCACATGTATACTTTGTATTGAAAAATAACCCTTTATCAAGATAACTTGGTGTGTGGAAGCTATCCAATAATCGCCTATTTATTTCGTATTGAAGTAGAGTGTGATAAATCTTGATATTGCCTCAAGAAACTGATTTGGTCGACTGGTTGAATTAATCCGCCTAATTAATCTTGAAATTTAAAGTCGGATCTCTATGTGCTTAGACTAGAAACGAATATGTTGGAAGACACTCCTATTCTTCTTCCTTGAACCCATTTGCGATTAAATAACGATTTTTCTAATTTATTATATGGCATAAGCACAATGATGCCATAAAATAGCCCATACCTTCTCAAAGCCAACATTAAAGTCTCCCATGAAATTTATTATTCGCTTTTCTTATAAAAATGATCATAATAAAGTAATAATCATCGTGAATGCCCTACAATGCTTTAGTTTATCCTTAAGTCCACTTTTATCGAAAGTCATCATCAGGAGTTATTAACCCGAAGATTGATTTATTGTAGTTCTCCACTGCACTCTCCTAAGAGTTAACCGTTTATTCTTACATAATTTTTCATAATTTACCTGACGATCTTCATAATTTACCTGATGTATTCCATCATTGGTCTTCCATGATGAATCTTCCCATTCATTTCTCCTTCCATTAGTGTTATTGAAGAGGCTGTTGTGTCGCAATATGTGCCCATTGAGTTTGCCTCCTCATCTCAGAGTTTCTACCATATGTACATCTCTTCTCTCCAACTCTTGGTGGAGCTTCTTTATTGTTAATTCCATCCGTCCATTTTATTGTAATTATTCTCGGAGAACAACACATTTCCATTTCATCTAATCTCATTTGCACTGCTGCTGTTATCGTTCAGACTTCACTTCCATTTAAGAGCACCCTGAATGAATATGATTTAATGAAGTTCTTCCTTACTTCCCAGCTTATTAGCACAATCTAGTAGAATAGGTACCTTCTTGCTTTTGCTTTGCCTATTTTCCATTTGCCTATTGCCATTATTTGCCATGGCCTTGCCTTGATAATGGCAATGTTTGCCGAAACCTAGGTCGGTAGAATAAAAATTGATGTGGAAATTTTTACATAGTGTTTCTGTAACAATGCAGTCTGTGACAACTTTCCTCAAACTTTGCCGGATACTTTAAAATCTGTTTAGCTAGTCTGCTGATAATATCTCTCTTGCTTCTACCGTCACTGGTGATCCTACTTCCCTAGTAGCAACATTCTTGGACTGCAAATTATTACTGTCCAAGTTAGACAGTGAGTCTTTTTGATTCCTTGCTTAAATTATAATTTTGGTTTTATTTACCTCAATCTTTCAGTTTTATTTTTTCATGGTTTTTTGCATACAGGTCAGCATTCTCGCCAAATCTTCTTTATTCCTAGCTACATTAGCTATGTCATCAGAAATGAGTAGCATTTTGATTTTTTCTCCATGAACGTGTATTCATATTTTTAATTTTTCCTTTATTTCATCTGCTGTTTTTTTAATGTAAATACTGGATATCGTATTTAGAAAATTGCATCATTCTCGTGCCACTTTCCTCACTTATACTTCCTCTGCAGTTCACAAAACTTCCTTTGGCTCTGTAAGCGTAAAGTTAAAGCGTGGTGTTTTTAAAATTGAATTCTCGTAGGGTCAAAGTTCTGTGATCCACGAATAAATATTTGGTTTTATTTCAAGGGCAACCATCCAAACATAGAAGGAGGAGAATAGCGTTAGCGAAAGAAGCGCTTAGTAATAGAAGGTAGCTGATGACTGGGACCTTGGGTTAGGATGGCTGGTGAATAGTTTCATATGGACAGAATGCGTTGTATGGGACAGAATCATGGATTTTGAGAAAACAAGACAAGAAATAGGCTGTTGGTGTTCGAGATGTGGGTGTGGAGGAGGATGGAGAAGGTGCGGCGGGCAGAAAGGGGAAACATACGGGGAAGTGTGGTAGAGGAGGTATGGTGGGTGAGGAAAGGAATCTTCTGGATGAGATTAGGAAGAGGCAAAGTAGACGGTTGGTTGAAGAAATGAGGGGCGAAGGGTTGCCGTCATAGAGGAGAGGATGTTGGGTAAGCGGGGAAGGGGAAGGGAGAGAATATGTTTTCTGGACGGGATGAAGAAAGGTAGGACGTACTCTTAGATGAAGAAATAAGATATATCATATTGGGCCCTCTACTGGTAAAAATCTAGAAGATATTTACACACTTCCTTTTAAACCTATCGTAGCCGGTAGATTATTTTAATATCAGTAATACTATTCGGAGATCATTTGTTTGCTTTACAATTTTTAATTATAATTCAGCATTTCGTAATGTAACGAGTTCAAAGTCAATGATTCCACTTATAAAATCAAAAGTTAATTAGAAGCTATCGATTCCAATGCATATTTTTTCCGTGCAAAACTGATGACATATTAAAAATTAGCATCTTTCAGTAATCATATAATCACATCTGGCTCTATGCTGTTTTCATAAATGTGTATGGGATTATAAAAATAGGTGAGAAAGTATAGCCGAATTCATCATACCCTTTTGCAAGAATTTAAATTGAATACCTTAAACACCGCATTGAAAATATCTTCGTTTATTTATGTTATTCATGAAAACACTCTCGGTAAGCACAGTGCCATTATGTTGGCAGGGTAAAAATTACCAAAAGATCTCGTTGATGGCCATGGTATGATATTTCCGGTTCTATTGGTTTGAGAAAGCACACGTTTCTCGCTCAATGAATCGCCATCTCATACCAGTTTGGCGTTTTTTATCCAGTCCCCCATAAATATTTATGCGCCCGGAATATGAAAAACAAGTGGAATATGAAAAACAAGTGGTGTGAATAATCTTATTTTCAGAGCCGGAGAGAATATATTTCAATTGAATAAATTATACAATTATTATAATATCAGATTGAGATTCTATTTTCAGAAATATTATTAACTTAATCTTAAAAATGTTACAGGGCTCTGTATGTGTCATTCGCCCAGGGCTATTTCGTGCGGTGATCGTATTTTGATGTTGTTCAAACTTAAGAGTCTACGTGATTTACAAAACTTTCTTCCTGGTCAGGTTACTGTATTGAGATTCACCTTTCTGGAATTATTCTCAACTTCATGTCAGCTCCTGCTTATTATTTGGGCATCTTTGTTGGCTATTTGCCCGGGGATATTACCTACTGGGATCTAATTTTGTTGGATGCTGTTCACTACTGATTATAGCGTCTAAAACATTGAAAAAAAGCTTTCTCCCCGACCGGGTTTCCTTCATGTCTCTAAGAATAGGAGTGCTTTTTGAGTTAAATTTGCCTCCCAACATGGTAATTCTGTCGTCTTAAGCAAGAAAATCTGGCGTCAGATGGTGGTGTTTATGTAGAGATTTTTGAAGAGGGGAGGGCTTGTCTTTGCACTTTGGTGTTGAGCGGGTGGGAGGAAAGGTTCCCATATGCCAGCTCTGTAGGAGTGAAGTGTACTTAGCTTCACTCTCGAGAATCTATCTCTGGTGCTTTGCGCTATCCTAGGACTCAGTTTATTTTTTCGAGTAATTTATTTTTCACCATCTCGTATCCCGGTGGCCGAATCACATAATCTTCACGATATCATTGTTTTAGTGCGGACTTGTCCTGGTACCTTTGAGTTATAGACCACGTGTATTAATCACTTGACTAACCCTTGCGAGCGGAAGTACTCTACTTGATGTCTTTTATTAAAAACCAGACTTAAATAACAAAACCTGTGAAAGGACATGGTATTCTAATATTTGAATGAAGGTATTCGAGCCTCGTTCGTAGAGTTTTCTGTCATTGTATTTGGATGTTTTCTGTAAATAACGGGAGGGGAATAATTATTTCCATAAGAATCTCATTTGAAGTTCATTACCACCATAACTTTACACGCTCCTTGTGCGAAAGAAAGTGAAATTTAATGACATTTTTGATGAATATTCAAATGTAACCCGTTTTTTCTTCAGAAAATCGGAGAGCTAAGAGCATATCTAAATGTTTACCGGAGAGTTTTCCCTTACGAAAATCTTTCGAATGAGTCATCGAAGGAGATTTTAACGTTTGGAAAAGTATGAGATATTTAATTCCTACTTTTTATATTCTGTAGGCTTACCATAATGTATTGTGCTACATTAGCCAAATCCTACGTGTAATTAGTAGTTTTTATCGTAGAAGAGCAGTTTTCTTGCGGCCACGCCCATTAGATAGTGTGACATAGTTTACTTGGAGCTGGAATTAATAACTTGCCATCGCCACATCTGCCTTAACTGTAGGTATCCCGTTATGCGGTCTTAACCTTCATCATGAAGCTCCTTCATGAAGTCATTGGCATATTTCTATTAAACAACGTATAAGTAATCCCTGCAACAATGAAATGAAGTATTTAATGTTGTCAAAATTCTGCTCTCTTTGTTATTATTAATGAATTTACATGCTGCACAACTGTTCAATGCTCAAGGTATAAATTCCACGTTCCATCAAAAGATTGATTATTATAAGAGTAGATCATGTGTGTGTACATCATATCAGAATCCCCATAATGTTAGCGTATCTACTGCGCTATTGAGAGCAGTGTTTCATTTATAAGAAAATGCACCTTTGTGATATGTCTGGAATACCTTTGAATTACATCAAGTAGCTGAACTTATTACCTTCTCTGAAAGATGGGATGATATTGATTTATAGCCGCCAAACAGCATTGAAGTAACTTTGATCACGCTAATAAAAATAAAGTAATAAAAGGGTGGGTGTTGCTGAGCTGGAATGGATTCTCGTCTCGCAAGAGAATATCACACCTGAATGCGGGGAAGTGAGTTATTCGAAGGAGGCATTGTACACACACGCGCACGGTCAAGGATGGAAGTTTTATAGCCGGTGAAGGGAAATATTCCGCCGTCCAAATCATTGCTTCCGTCATTCAGTGACCAATGACCGCGGACCTTCAAGGCGAACGCGGCCTTAATGCATGCTTATTATTTATGAAGCTGTGGCTCTTGTGAATAGGACAAGATGGAAATGCACATTTTATCCGCAGGTGAGGAAAGGAAGCCGGTGGAGAAATTGGGAGGAGGAGAAAAAAAGAGTGGGTAGACGACTTGTTGAGTGGTAAGGGAATTTCGAAGGCAGAGGAGGACGTCGGGAAATTGTAATGAGGGGAGGAAAATAAAATGGAATATTTGCCGGCATGAGGAAGAGTAGAGTAAAGACCTTGGGAGTTAATTTTGTGTGGCATTGACGTGGTTTCTGGCAGGAATGGGATAAGGATGAAAATAGTGTTGGTGTGGTGTACCGTGGTCTGTCATCCCGGAAGCCTGAGATCGAATCGTGTCAGCATCTGACTGATCTTTTTGAGTTCTTCGTGGAGAGTACTTCAAGTGCGGTGCTCTGTGTGTCGGAGGGTATTTAATAAAAGAGGAAAGGATCGGAACGTTGGAGGATGTGAAGTATGCATTCCAGGGTTTTTCTGATTCTCTCCTCTTAATGCTCATACTTCCAAATTAGGGGTTGGAGGATATAAGTCAATGAGGGTGTGCCTGCTAAATGCTTACCCCTCTTTATTCATCTTTTCGAAAAATCGTGACAAATTTTTTAAAATATGAGACAGTTTTAAATTTTGACAATTATATGAATTAAATCTTATTTTACGCGGTTTATTCCGCAGTCCTCTTCTTTCCGTCTTCGTCTTTCTTCTTCTCCGTCATTTTCTTTCCTCATCTATCGTCTTTCATCTTCAGGTGGTGTCTTCTTTCTCTTCTTGTCGCTTCCATAGCATTTTCATTATTGCTGGTTTCCCTACTACATTTGCTTATTTTTTATTTCCTCAATCTCTTTTATTTTAAAAATAGTGGAATTTGTGCTGTGATTTTTCTCATCCTGAATTCTTTTAATAATTTCCACCAAGTATTGCCACAGTCGATTAATTTGACTCTTTTATTTTGTTACGTGTGACACTGTGAAGAATTAGTTCCTTATCCGTCATGTTATCAATTTCAATTTCATGTTTAGTCTCCAAATTTCGTATTTTAAACAATCGTTTACCCTGTGGGTGAAAGTATCTTCCGATCCACACTAAGTCGGAGGGTAAGTAACTCTGTAAACCCCTCGAGTGGCTCCTATGTCGACGAGTAACCTTACGTGTAACAGTAGCTTTATGTTGACACCGGTTTTTTCTCCGCCCTTCCTTCGATATTCCTACCTAAACGATGCGACCCACGATACTTAATAACACCAATTATGTCAGCTAATAGTCGCTTCCCCTAAGTGCTAACTGCCACTACACGAGTACCCTGATTGGGGTTCCTGACTATCTCCAGGCATTAGCTTAGGTGAAACAGTGAGGAAAATATGGCTTTTTTATAATAAAAATGAAATGCTTTCGGAAAACACAACTAGCTGAGAACACATGTAGCGATTTAAGGATCATAAAAATGAGGATCAAACCATCTTAGTTTTGAAGTTAATATCAAATTACTACAGTTAGTGGAGTCAAAATACGTTTTTCAACAGAATTGGCGCTGCAGTTGACTCCTTGGGCTGGAAAAAGTATCAATTGAAAAGTATCTGCATATTTAAAGCCTCTATGACTGAGATATTCTTCTCTGTTTGAGAACAGATACAATATAAAATGGTAATGTTTGATTATAATGCAATGAGTCCTTTCGATTCTGTTCGGTTTCTACTTTTTTAATTTCATTCATAGTGCAATTTAAATATTTACTCGTATCTATCTCCTTTGTTAGAATGTCTTTGTTCCAATATTCGGGTATCAGTAATGCGCCACCTGTCTATCATGTCTACCTGCACTTAATTTCTTCAATATTAAAAAACGCACACCTCTTGATTTCTTATGATTAGGGTGAAATATTTAGAATTACTAAAAATAATTGTTTTGCAGAAGGTTGCAATTTGTGCTTTTGAAACTAATGGTCTGGTGAAAATTGAAGAGATTTGTTAGGCAATGTCCTTGAAGTAAATTGACGAAGAACCTAATTGGAACACTACCTAAAATTATAATGCCCACTTTCCATTCGCTCTAGTTTGCTGCTCACTTCGCAACATATCTGCCCAGTTGCTTTCCTTTCTTTTCAGACCGTGCGCACTATGCAACGCGCTTAAATTAAGATCGGAAGCTGAGTTGATGTGCACTGGAATTGAAAATAAAAGAACTCAGGTAATCGCATGCGCGACTATTGTTTTTATGTTCATTTTCAGGTTTGAACACGATAAATTTTAAGTTTTTAAATTACTATGTGGTAAAAAGCATGCATTTTTAAGTACATACTACAAAATAAGGTAGACCATTCCGGTGGACGAAAACGAGCACGGTTTGCGCATCTACGTCATCTGGATTTCATGCAGTGGTGCCACTTGCAGTGACTCTCGTATAATTTCGCGAGTGCTGACGCATCAACTCATCAAAGCTACTATTGCTGTCCTATGACTACAACTCTTTACTTCTCTACGAATAGTTCTGAGGCCAATGCCATCTGCTTCTGTTGAGTGTGACAGTATGAAACATTGCATATAAGGAGCTGTTTAACTTGGCAAGCGTTGAGAATGTGAAGCTAAATATTTTAAACCAGTTAAATTACAGCAATCGCCAAGAATCTTTAACTATCATTGAAGTCTCGATAAATAAGCTCAGGTCTCTTATTAATGTAAAGGTAATAGACGTGCTACACCAAATGAAATGGATGATTCATGGACAAAATCTTAGATTTGTAGTGACCGCACCATAATATAATACGAACGTCACAAAGTCGAGATTAAAGTGTTTTGCGTATTTGTAATGGATACCCTGAGAAATATTCCCATAAAAAACTTTCTGGGATTGATGCAACGAATAAAAAGCAATACACGGTAGTGTAAAAATATATTGAGTTAGAGTAGAAGAGTCTATTTTTAACTGGAATTTTCATAACCGATGTGGTACTTCAAGTAAATTGGATTCGTAGAGAATGGTATTGCCGTGGCTATTATGAATAGTGTACATTGGTTTGCTAATATTTCTTGCATAATAGTTGTTCTTATTTCTATTATAAATCGATCAAAAGATAGTGTTAAAATTCACAATATCGTGAAATATTCAGAGAAATTCTTTTATTTCCTTGAGCTGAAAGTTCAATGTGGCATATAAAATGGTCTTAGCATTCGAGTGGTTTAACAAGTATGCATGTTCTTCAATATTCTAATAAGTTTTCTAAACCACAATCAATTAATCTATTAAAATATTCTTGAGGTTTTTGGTCAGTTCCATTTAAATTCAACTCTTTGCCAACGTTTCAGTTTATTTTTAAGCCATCATTGGTTTGTTAAAAAATAAATTTACATTTCAAATCCTGGTTAACACGAAAACAATATATAAACCATAACATAACAGGCAACGATTTCACTGTGTTGTGAATTCATTGAGTGCAAGGACAACCTGCTCATTGATAGGTGAATATGCCAGGATGCCATGCTGCATAAGGGAAACCTATCAATAGCCTGGGTGGACTACAAGAAAGCCTTTGACACCACTTCGCATGAGCTTTTGATTACTATGCTGAAGTTGATGAAAGTCCACGGAGATGTAGTGTCCTGCATCCAACGCCTGTTACCACTCTGGAAAACGCGCTTTGTTCTGAATTCAGGCAAGCGGTCAGTTTCCACATTGTTGGTAGCATACCACCGTGGCGTTTTCCAAGGCAACAGCTTGAGCCCCTTACTGTTTTGTATTTCCCTCCTACCCCTGTCCTTTCGGCTGCGACAAGGTAAAGGATACATGAGCGGTGTTCCAGTTGACAGGAAGCATAAGGTCACCCAATTGTTCTATATCGATGACTTGAAGCTTTATGCTTCTAATGCGACAGACCTTCGCACTGCCCTGAAAACCGTACTGGAATACAGTGAGGCTATAGGGATGTAGTTCGGATTGGACAAATGTGCATCCATCCACCTGGCGAGAGGAAGATTTTCGGAGATCAAGGAAGACGTGCAACTTGTTAACGGGAGCGTCATTCGTCACCTCGAAGACGATGATAGCTATGAATATCTCGGCGTCCCCCAGCGCCGAATGCAGGAGGTTGCAGCAGTGAAGGGAAGGCTCACCGCAAAATACAAGCAGACTCTATGGAACATCTGGAGTTCTGAGCTGTCTGGCAAGAACCTTGTTCTTGCCACGAACATGTTCGCGGTTCCTACACTGCTGTATACCTTCGGATGCATGAAGTGGAACGTCAACGAGTTGCAGAACTTCAATAGGGGAATGAGGAAGATGATGACCATCTATAGAAGTCTTCATTCGAAATCTTACGTCGCCAGATTGTATCTCCCTCGCAATGTAGGTGGTAGAGGACTATTGAGTCTGGAGTGTCTCCACAACAGAGTTGTTTTGGGTACAGCATGCCGAGTGTTGAAAAGCAGAGACCCCCTGCTTAATCTCGTGAGAGATCACGAGAGTGCGGGAGCAGGGGCGTTTCTCTTCCAGGTGGCAAAGAGGGCAGCGGACGAAACCGGTCTCGACTTCGACCCGCCATTCGACGGAAGCGATAATGACACGACCATCTTGTCATTGAATGCAGACGCCCTCAAGCTCGAAATAAAAAAAGCCGAGCAGAAGGCCTTGCTCAAGGCGCATACTGATAAGCCCATGCATGGATGTTTCTATCGAAACATCGAAAAGTATGGGTTATCGAAGGAACTGACGTTTGTATTCCTACGCTCCGCCGGTCTGAAGTCAGAGACCGAGGGTTTTGTACTCGCGTGCCAGGATGGTGTCATAAACACACTGGTGTACCACCGCGTTATATTCAAGGCGGAGGCCGCGGACACGAGATGCAGGGCGTGCAGAGCCCAGCCGGAGCCTTTGGGTCACCTTCTCTCCGGCTGTGGTTATTACGCCAGGTCAGCGAATCTAGCTCGGCGCAACGCGGCCCTGCGGGTGATATACTATCACCTTCGACACCATTATGGCATCGACGAAACACCTGTGCTGCCCTATGCCCCTGGAGATATAGAGTCCGTCGTGGAAAACGATAAATGCACCATCTGGTGGAATTACTCCTTCTCCACCACCTCCACCAAGCCTGATATCGTTCTCCTCGACCACCTCACACGCTCCATGTTCGTGATCGAGTTTTCGGCTCCGGCTGAAACTAACATGGATGTGAAGGAGGTGGAAAAACGGACGAAATATCAAGACCTGCTTTTCGAACTTGGACAGATGTACCCCGGGCACTCAGTAAAACTAGTGGTCCTCATCGTAGGTGTGCTCGGTGGAGTCAAGGGCTCGCTGCTTAGAACATCAAGTGCATTCCGTCCTGCGTGGCACAGGCGGAATCACTAGTAGCACGCATACAGTAGGTCGTCATCCTGGGGTCACTCCGTCTACTGCGTACGCATGACCCAACTGCAGCGTAGCCACTCATCCGATGGGCGTCGGACGTGGCAACGATTGCTGTCCAACCCCTCTCGAGTCTCCGGCCAATATGATGGCAATGAAACCTGATGCTTGCCGGGGATTCGGAGGGAAGTGTTAAAACTGTAACAAATAATAGATAATATTTATTTCTCCATTGAATCATCATAATAAGCACTCCTTTACATTTCAAATAAAAAAGGAATTATAAATTCCTTTTAGGCATTTTCTGTACTTGGGATACTTCAAAACATGTTTTTACAGTGCGAATTATTGAGCAAATAAAGAAATAGACCAGACACGTAACAAATATATGCATAAAAATGATAACAAATTTTTGTTTAATCTCAACCTGTCGTGTATACAGTTGATAGTGAGTGTTAACCATACTTTTAACAAAAAACACATTTGGATTTTCTGCATTAAATTGTGTGTACACTGGATTTTGTTGGTGTGACATCTGTGCGATGGTTGTGTTGTCGTCGAGGCGTTGAGCACGTGGGCATCTGTGTCTTCTCTCTCTTTGGCAGCGTCTGCTCGTGCCGCGGCATCATCGTGGCGAGAGGGGGTTTTTCCCGTGCTCCCCCGCGGCGCGTGCCTATCCCTCAATCCGTCATCATATCCTCCACACTCGGTTTCACTCGCATGTCCCCCGCTTTTTCAGGTGGGCCGTCAGTCGAGTGCGTTCGTGCGTGCGTTGGCTTCGAGAGGCAGCAAGGACGAGCAAGGGAAAGCGGCGGCAATCGCCCTTGCCACGCCCCTTATGATACCCGATGCTCTCCTGCCCTTCCCCCCCAAAACACCCCCCACCCCCTTCAACCAACCTGCAGCCAACATCTCCCCCTCTCCCTGCCCCCTTTCCCTTCCTCACGGAGAGCTCCTAATCATCCGCTGCTTTCCGTTCACGTATCTGAGATCACCTGTTTCGATCTCTTTATTGCGCATCGGGCTCCGATAGTATCTTTACTGCTCCATCTTCACTAAACACAACAAAACAGGTGTGGGATCACGGTACTTTCTTTCGCGTTGTCGTTATCGTTATCCAAAACGAAAACCGCTCACCGTTACTCTCCTAAGAACGCACCTCATCAATTGAAACTAGTGATTTTAAGTTCTTGAAAAAAATTGAAGATTGACGATCACGTTTTTGCTCTCACGAGCGCTATTGAAAAATGTCGATAACGCGAGCGTACGCCTTATGGAGGACCGTGATCGCGCCCCTCATTCTCGTCATGATTCGTTTGCGCTAGTCGCCAACACGTATGTCAGCGGAAAAATGTGTAGATGTTGAATTTTGTGTTAAGGACAATGATCGAGGAGACACCGTGGTGGAATCACGGTAAGACATCACAACCACGGAGGAATCGCTAATTTACGATCCGAAAATGCTTTCAAGGAACCTCCGTTTCGAGAATCCGTGGCCGTGGTGATGTTTTTTCTCAGATTTCGCCTAAACGGTAGCTGACACCACCTAACATAAATTATTTTTACCAATTTATAACAGGAACGTGACAATTTCGGTACATCATAGTTACCTTTTTTATGCGTTGCATGTACTACTATTGCTGAGATAATTATTAGAACCTTACTATCGAAAGACCTAAAGTTACGATCATGTTGACATTTAAAAGGGTTACTTTTCCCACCCTCTCATGTTTTATCGCCATACTAGGATCAATGTTAGGAGACCCGGAATTCACGCGGAAATGTGGACAGTGAAAGTTGGAACAAGTGGAAGAATTGCGTGACTGGAAATATGATCACCACTGATGGAAGAAACAATATATAGATGTAGTATAGCACGAAGGCCTTAATCAAAAATGGAATTCTATAAGAAGAAGTCTGCTATTGATGGCAAACATTTGGTGAAGACCTTCTCAAACAATATAGTTATATAATGATATCTTTCTAATAATTGTGAGCTGAGTGTTGACACCACAAGTGCGTAGGATATATAATATGAACGAGCTAAAACTTAAGGTCATGCAGCAAATATGATCTTGCAAATATAATAGCAAAGCTATCTTGAAATGTAGGAAACGCTTTTCTAAAAATATATATGTGCACAATGCTCTTATAAGATGAGGCTAGGACGATACTTAACTACCGCAGGGCGAAAAACATAGGAAGCAATGGACATGTGGTGTCACCCCAGAATGACGAAGTAGAAGTAAAAAACACAAAATATATTTCCACCAAAAATTATTATTATAATTCCGGTGGAATGATACCCTGATGATGATGCCGATGAGTTGAATCTAGTCGTACATCTATACATTTTTGTGGAAGTGTACATTGTGTTTTTTACTTCAGTAGCAATGGATTTCCAGCAAGTTCAGCCAGAAGCCATCGATTATAGAATGATGAAGATTGAATGGACGGAGAGAATCTAACGAGGAAGTACAACGAAGAGTTGAGGAGAAATTATGCTCAATAAGAATCAGCGAAGAAGAAGAACCAAACTTATTGGATACATTTTGAGACATGAAGGCCTCTTGAAAACAAAAATGGAAGGAGAAATGGAAGGAAACATCTACCGAGGAGCACCTAGGATGGATTAAATTACGTAAATTATGAGAGGTATTCGAGTCAAGTATTATGAAGGAATAAGACGGCTTTGTTGAATGGAGACTGGAGTGGTGAGCTGCTGCCCACCAATCTTCGGATTAATCGCTACTGATGATGTTTATGATTATCGATCCCATTCTCCAAGTTGGAAGCACGTAATAGCGCAGCATCGTTCGTTGTCGCCTGTTAACGATGTGCACTGATCTCCGCAGAGGGGATTGGAAATCATCATCATTGTTGGTGTTCTTCTGTGTGTGTTCCTCTGCTCTTTCCTTTCCCTTGGGGTGTGAGATGACCCCGTTTTTCCTTTCTCTCCGTCCCCCCGCCCCCTGCGGAATTCCTTTCCCCATCTGCACGCCTCCTCAAAGTGTGTGAGGCTCCCCTTTCACCCCTGTTCCCCCCAACCCTGTGGAACGCTCCTTTGAAAGGCGGGGAAGGTCCCTCGGGCTCTTGCCTCCCCTGTACCGCGCCTTCAGCCAAGTCCTCTCTGCATTGTCTTCACTCCTCCGCGCGTCGGAGACCACCTCCCTGGAGGGGAAGAGAGCTGCTGGGCGGATCTGACGGCGGCATCGCGCCCACCGTCCGGTAGTGTCCCTCGTCGGGCTTCTCTCATGCCTCACTGTACTTTCTCTGTTGTAATGTAATTATTAATTACACAACGTCGCTTAGTGCATCAAAAATTCATACTTACAAATCAATATGCATGCAATTGAAATTCCATAATTTTTTTTCGGGAGATATAGGTCTATAAATTTGAAAGATATTTATTTTCTTTTCCGACTTTTCGCTTGTGTATGCATGCTTCTTCAGGGCTCGGATAGAGTTATTTCAGAATTGAACAATTCAGAAAGAACTCTATCTGAGCCCTGAAGAAGCATGCATGCACATGCAAAACGTCGGCAAAGAGAACTAAATATATTTCAAATTTATAGACCTTTATCTCTTGAAAAAATATTGTATTATTAAAAGACCTCTATTCTGAAAGAACTCTATCTGAGCCCTGAAGAAGTATGCATGCACAAGCGAAAAGTCGGAAAAGAAAATAAATATATTTCAAATTTATGGACCTTTATATCCCGAAAAAAATTTTGCATTATTAAAAGAGATCATGAAGAAGAATCATAGATAATTAAAATTCTATTTGTTTGAACCCTAGACTTGTAAACCCCTTGACGGATTTTAACAAAATTTGGCACATATGTTCTCTGTGACCTGGAAGGCTATATGAGAAAGAACTAAGGAGTTTGCCCTTTTTTAAACCAACTTATACTTCCATCAGAAAAGAACTGCAGTCCGTGTAGAGGTTTATTTTTTGCTTTTTTAAAATTACTTAAAATCATGGTGTAGGTAAGCTTGAAATCGTTAGTATCGAATGACTATTAATAGTTTAATTTCTGCATTCGATTTTCGTATTCGCTTCGTTTTTTCTTCAAATTTGAGTTTTGATTAAAAATTGTAGCTTTTTGAACCATCTCGGCAATGGAAAGTTTTATTATCTTAGAAACCGCAGTGAAGGCTTTAAATGGGATCTTGTACCCTTGCACCCTATGGCTCTGATTAAATATGGGTTAAATGAACAATATGAAACAGAATTTGAGCGGGATTTTAGTTGGAGTATTTTTCATCCCAACCTCTCAATGTGTTGTTAATGACTGCTACATGGTAAATGCATTTTGAATGTCACGTTGGGAGATTTTATTCAGCCTTATACACTAATTTCATTTTTATCTTCTCCTCGTTTAAATTCTACGAGAATCAGCTTCCAGGATATGGTAATTCTAGGTTACCTTTATTTTTAAAAAAGGTTTTAGGTAAGGTTAGGCTAAAGTTGAAACATGTGACGGGGTTACCATGAATTACTTCGCGCATTACTTTAATAGCATTAACAAAATATAGTCACAAATACTCATGCTGGGTAAACAAGTTGCTAACTGCATAGCAATTTGTTGCCAAGGATTAAAATTTCATTAAATATATAGATATCTAGATATAATCTAATCCTAAAAGCAATTACGTATAAATTGCCTAAAGAAAAAAGCCTCGCAGATCGGGAATCGAACAAGCGACCTTTGGCTTGCCGGGGAAATGCGCGAACCACTACGCTACCCGTAGGTTTCCTGGATCCGCAATTTCGGATTCGGATTTTAAGGAACTACAGTGTTCAACCCCTACGGCCGATCAAGGATCGCACTCGTAAGGGAAATATGGACTAATAAGAAGCCATTAGCCACGAGGATCAACCCTATAACGTCACTCATACCGCAATTGGCTACGTATGATGATATGAAAATGAAATCACATAGAAAATTACGGGAACATCTATTTCCGTTAAATCCTCTCAAATTGCCGTAGGCCATCCGTTGACGTAACGTAAAATATCAATTCATACGAATTCATTGGTCTGGTACTGCAAAACATATGACCTACATTTGCTAACCCAGAAGAAGAATACGTTTTTCAGGACAGGGATCCAAGGCTGGTCACGATTTGTTTTTTACTTTTTGTTTAGTTTATATTTAATTAAAATCACATTAAAATTACGGTAGGAAGTCTACTGTTGAAGGTGTCATTATAAGGATATTAGCTCAACTCTGATAATCTTTCTAATGAACGAAGAACTCTACCATCTTGCACGATTTCTTTCTTCAGCACGGCATATGCGTTCCAGCATATTATCTTTCTTCCTCCATCCGCTTATGCAACATCCTCCCCTCAGTTACGATTTTCAGGATCCCCTTCACCCTTGTTACCAGCTCAGCATACTTAGGCCTTCTTGTAATTTCCTCTAGCAGTTTTCTCTCCTCACCCTCCATGAAAAGCACTTCCTAGTTCGTGTTGTTTTCCGTCTGTCTTCTGTATGCCTTCTCTCCATTCTCTTCCTCGCCTTTTACGCCTTTAACCTACGCAAACAGTAACACTCAAACGCCTTTTACCTACCTTTATTATCATCATTCTATATTGTGCGGAGGACTACATTCGAGACTGCACTCCATATTACATTTATAAAATGATACGAACTGTGGGAAATGGATACTTGTTGAACTTGAACTTGCTCCGAATCGAGGAGTGGTCATGTGACTGGATTTCTCCATTTTATATGAACCCATTGAAAAAAATTGTCCCGGCATGCACGTGGAAACTTGCGTTTTCGAATGGGATCATTCGTGCAATAGTTAATTTATCTTAAAAGTATTTTTTTATTAAATTGCTAAGAATAATTTTAATACCGTTTTGAATTATCGACTTAGTTGAAATAAGCATTTCCACTGAGAGATGTTCACCCCAGTGCTTCTGAAACTCGCGAGGCAATCAATGCACGAATTGTGGCACAGTTCATGGGGTCACGAGTTTGTCTCAATTGGATTTAGGAAATTAGCATCCCTCAGCGGAATTCATGAATGTTCATTCAAAACTTCACATCTCCACTCACACTTTAATCCTACAGCTATCTTGAAGTACATATAAGAGTGCAGCTGATGTAAATTCTCGAATATTTCGCCAGTCTTCGTGTTAGGAGTATTCCTTTTAGAAGGGTCACATTCTGCTACTGTCACCATGGACATACCTCGCAGTCCACTTCTCTTTCCATTGAGGTAACTCCTGCGACTCTTTTTTTCTTAGAAAGATCCAGAAAACTTCATTTTTAACTTGATGTGAGCAGAGCCGGCCCCAGGCGTGGACAACGTGGGAAAATGCTATTGGCGGCCGGTGGTAGGGGCGGCCAGTCTGCGACTCTTTGATGAATGTGAAAAGTGGAGAGTACGTATGACAATCGGAAAATACTACCAACTTCCTGCGTGTATATCCATACAAAGCATGACCTTATTTAGTGCATCGTAAGGGCACTACACTCAAAACTAACTTCAATAAAAGGCACATAGAAACCTAGCTTTTCTTTGTTAGCATTCTTGTCATCAGCCCATTGAAAAGAAATGTGGTTAAAATTGTGATACAATTTACGGTTGAAATAACACCCATTCATTAGAAGTAGATATGATGTCAATAATCCTTATGAATAGGTACTTTACCTCGTAAAACTCTGTGCTCGGAGGCAAATTATGCATTAAAAATTGAACTCCTGGAGTGAAAAGAAACTAGTTCTGGAATTCCAGTGCAGGCATTCCTCAAAGTAACGTGCAGTTTTAAACATCACAATTGGTAAATCATTTCTTTATTAGAGGCGGCCGAATGGAATTTTCCCCACATTTTGTAAAATAGCTGGGGCCGGCACTGGATGAGAGATATTATAATATGCATTGTTGGGTAAATTACCCAAAAAATGTAATTGGGGAAGAACAATTTAAAAAAGTAATCAATTACAAGTAAAAATTACACTCCAAAAAAGTAATCGATTACAATTTCAAGTAGATTACATTCACGTCACATGTAATCGCAAACTCTAGGATTTCCACAACATGGATATCTAAGAGCGTTACACTTTTTCTTTAAATCTATAATTTAATTTTTCTAGTCCTCCAAAAAAAGATGATTTATCTTAATGCGTATAGTTTGAGCCTAACTCTGAGCCGAGTTCTTATATTAATTAGAGCGCCAAAGAGCACCAAATTTACAATAGATGATATTTGATCCCAGACTAACTTCTATGCATATTACGGTTTTCTAAGTCGTAATAGCTTGCTATTACGGCGTAGAAACTCGCATTGAAACGAAACCATACTGTGGTGTAACTCGTCAAGTAAAAAGCGATCCAGCTGCTAGGTCTCGACTAATGAAATGACTCGGTGATGACATCTTAATAAAAACCTTTTAATGATTCTTAGAAATTCAGCCTAATATGAAGTTCGCGCTCCTAAAGGAATTAGCTTATTTTCCACGACTCTTAATTATACCAAGTTACTGCGTTATAGTCATGGTCCTCTTGCTCCTTTGTTTGTAGTTAATTTCCACATCCCCGTAAACAGCACGAACGGCCTTTTACATCGGGTGTATTAACATGTGGACGAACACAAGCACCCATGTCCCGAGTGGTGAAAAATCCACTCAGGCGGGACTCGAACCCGCGACCCTCAGTTTAGCAGGCGAGGACTTTACCCCGTCGCCACCGGGGCCGAAATTTTGATTTGCATTCAACCTAATGACAACGGAATGAAACATCACGTCAAATAATGAACACGAAAACGCATCACGACTTTGGCACAATTATCAGTGACATTTGATGTTACTTTATAATAGATACCAATGTCTTTATGTATCTCATGAATGGCTGCAACTAAAATTTGATGAGAATGGAGTCCTATCACTCGACGAATTCCAAGCATTGCTGAATTTCGGGACAAATAAATCCTGTGGGTCTACCCATAGTGAACTGTCATATAGGATTTTCCAAAGTACCCAAGTGAGCAGCGGTAGCAATGTAATTTATTTGTGCCCGCTTACATCTGCATACAACCCCGCAAGACGCCGCAGAGGCGTGTGTGGCTGGGAGTGCTAGATTCATAACGTCTTAAAAAAGAAGTCTCCTTGACCGGGAATTGAACCACTCACTGGCCGACTGACTCAGCCACTGAGACGGAAAGTGAGGATGCTGCTCAGAAATGTGCCGTGTACATATCCAACCAGCTGGATGTACGAAATCTCATACATTTTGTTGGGCCCATGAGAATATTGCGATCAAGGTTCTAAATAGTGCATATCGGGATCGTACCTGTTTGGCTCCTGCATATCGGGTTCCGGATATCTGGCGATGCATTCCCACGGGCAGCAACGGATGCGGAGAAGAGGAGAAGGCATTGGCGTCGTTAAGACTGATGAGTAGAAATCCCCTCTTGTTGTTTCACTCGGAGGGCTTTCTTGCTATTGTACTCAATGACCCAGTCAGTAACAAGAAATTAAGAAAAAATCCCCACCTAGAATAACTTATCCGACCCATACGTGGCGGCCCGATAACCTGGTGGTCTGACAAACGATATATCGGGCGATACGCTCCAAAGCGATAAATTGAACCTCAACGCGTGGCCGGTTGCGGTTCTTAAGCGGTACCGGTATACCGGCCTGTATATCGGCCGCGACAGCCCATATTAAGTGGCTTGGTTGCGATACAACTTTTGAAAATCGTGAAACATATTACGCGGAAAGCGTAGTGGAGATCCGGCTAGAGAATATGCTGAAGAAGGTAGTGGGAGAAACAAATAGTCGAAGTAAACGATTCTGAACAACTGCAGATGCAGCCCGAAACAATTAAAAAAAAAACGTATTAAATGACATCCCTGACCAATTACGCGCCGATTAAAAATTACCCCGAGAGTAACGAATTTCCGTGTTGTCTGTAAGTAGATTGAACTGCGAGTAATTTATTGATATTTTTCTTTTGCTTTAAGCAATACTTCTGCTATTCGAATTTTCTTTTAAAATGCACCACCCTGAACAAATACCCTTATTATACAACTTGAAAGCAAAACAGAATTCCTGGAATTAAGTGAGGAGGCCCAATTCTTCATGAAGCTGTTTTCATTTTCCATTATAGATGTCGTGAGTGTTAAACAAATTGTGGTAGAGGATGAAGGAGATTTGAATATTTTACAAACTACTTACTTTATTCATTACCGTTAATCTTTTACGTCACGGATTGTGGAAACCTGAAATGACTGCAATTTAAACCTTTTGTTTGGCTTATTAAATGCTTGATTACGGAATGTTAATTTTCTTCATATCAATTTCACGTTAAAAATATGACTAGTCGGAAAACCCGATTTCCATGGCCGTTGTTCTGCACTTCCTTTGAAAAATTTTGGTTTTCTCGAGTTCGCCGCACTGCGCTTCGATCAAAACTTTTGTTCCCCTTTTGGACTTTCGGATTTCTGCGAAAAACAAAACAAATTCCAAACTTTCACCAGCCACTGAGCGAAGCCGTCTAATTTTGGACTTTCTCGACTCTTGATTTCAAGGCGGCATGCGTGGTGTTAGCCTGGCTTGTCTTAGAGCACCCATGATAGGCGACGGATTTTTCGAATCGTGAATTTTAATGATGCATCGAGACCAACCCATCTTTCGATCCGACAGCGCGGCATTGGGAATGCGCGAGTATGTCACACCGTCCATACTTTGTCCATTTGACTAGTCCCAAAATAAGTTATCTCAATGCTACGCTCTCTATTCAGCGAAAACTAATGCTATTGAAAAATAGACAACTTAACAATCGTTGGAAATATTCATTTTCCGTATTTTCGTTAAACTGTCAATTCTTATTTTATGCTGTCATTACGTGCCACTATAATAAACATGCAGAATTACTTATTATGGTTTTGTCATTATTTTTCAATAATTTATTGTTTCCTTGCATCTGAAGATTGTATATTGATAAAATTGAATATTGGGACCAGAAAATTATCACCTTGGATTACAGTCACGGTTTTTTTCGCTGAAATTGGATTTTTGTGTGTAAACAATATCTCTGGTCATGGTTTAAGAAGATCTGTTATTGATTGTGCTTTAATGGTACTGTAATTGTTTATCAAAATCCGTAAAAAAGTACTTTATTTGGATTTCAGAAGCATTTAGAGTTTTGTGTGATTTTACTGCGTATGTTTTTTTTGCTGTCCATTGAATCGATGCATTTTATTGCATACACAGTAGTAGTGGCAATCGGTAGGTGTATAGAGAGGCTTTTGTAGCCGTAGCCTTTTGAAATGAAGAGACAGAAAAACACGACTGGTTGGAGTACTCCTTCTCCTTGCACTAGGTGTTACTTTCATTTAAAGGTTTTTTACTTTTATTGGTGTTTTAATATGATTTCTAGTCGAAATGCAGTTTAAATAAAGTGAAACAGGATGAACTAGTTGTAGCCACTCAGTAGGTAGAGCTGCATCGTAAATATACGTCTGAGGATGTTTATTAGGCCGCTTGAGTGGGATTATTTCATTCCACTTTCGCCCATTTCTGTCTGAGATATGTTTTCATCAGCGGTTGAAATAATCGCGGTCCTCAAAGAGGTCAATACACTTTCATTTTTGTCTTAAGCCTTGAATTAATTTTCCTCTATTTCTCAGAGAAACTTCAGAAGTTTTTAGAAGATGTATGAGTTAAAGTTACGGCTGGGTTTCTGAGTAAATAATTTGACCCGGTAACTCTAGTATTCTTCTGAATTAGAAACTCTCATCTTGCATATTCAAAAGTTTGTCAGAAGTACGGGTGATTCGTTTTCCCTCTTCAGTCAAACATGACCTAAGGAGAACTTAACATTGTTATGTCTCTCCAACTCTTTTACAGAACAAAATGCCAGAAATGACAGAGAAAAATGTTGACCTTGATTTTTGGAAAAAAAAGCTATTTTTTTTTACGCGAATACACTTCTAGTTTTATTAAAAGCTGATCATTGAAGTGTATCCTGTTATACTTTAGTGTAAATAGCTCTACCTCGACCACAACAATTATCTACGCGTAAAATTGTGTACCCTGCATGTGGTTCTTTTTAATAAAATCATCTTCTGCATCAAATTCGTTGACTTACTTTCGGGTAGTCCCTTGTGATAGCGCATCGAAAGAAAATGCAGTAGGTTTAGCTTCCGTTATTGATACCTCCGAACGAGTTGCGTGCATTGGGCATCATGATATTTCTCTAACATCCCAAGGGAAACTAATTCTTGACTACGGGAATAACGTCTGACAAGGGTTGACCAAATTTTAATGACAGGTTGGTAGCATTTTTCAAACTCACTTTCGGCCTCAACTTCAGTGTCATTGGAGAACACTTATAAGGAGCTGTAGAACTTCCGTTGCTCAAGTGCCTTTGGATAATCGTGGGTGGGGTTTTGATTAAAAGTAGGCTAATGTCCATGGGCTTGATATGGGTTTATGAAATAAAAAACGAGGAACTAAACAAGAAAATAAGGATGAGGAAAAGGCCAAATTTGATGGAAAGGGACCTTAGGAAAAGAATCTGTTGATTCGGACACACCTTGTGTGATTCGGGATTTATTTGGTACGTGATAGGCTAGGTTCCCGAAGGAAGAGTGAGGGACAAGAACAGAAATTAAGGGAAGATGGATATGAGATAAGAGTGTCATCGCGACGTGGGTGGGAAGAATTGAGGGTTGAAGGAATAAATTTATGTTGGCTTCCTCAACTATTTCACCTTTCCCTGTACATCCATTAAGTTTTATCCTAATCTCTCCGGTGTTGCTTATTCCCTAAAATATGAACTATTAATTCGGTTGTCTCTCACCATAATACAAGCCTGTAATAATACAAGCTTCAGATGACTTCCAGATACGGTGACGGTCAAATTAATTGCAACTTTCCATGTCTTCGTCATGTGACCTATCCTCTAGCTACTTTTACACCGCTGACATTCGTTTTAAGATTTATCCGAGTGAGTAATTCTTGAGAAGCCCAGTAAATGGCCTTCCTATTCAACACCAGCATCATACACACAGCAGAAGAAAATTAAGTAAGAATTTCAGTGAGTATATAGTGAAGGAGCCCTGGTTGCATTCCAAGAAATTGGAGTATTCAATTAATACGGCGAGTAGGCTTTGAGAGACTATTTTAAATGGTGAAAACGGCGTGTGACGACACCACAGATTTGTAATGTTTCCTTGAAAAGATTTTCGGAGGTGATTGCAGTGATTACACATTAAGGTGAGGTAGCTGGAAAAATAGCATGTTTGACACATTCATCCCTATCCGATGAAGCTATTTCTAATGGAAGAATGGGAAGATTCGTGTATAATTTGCGTGGAATGTGAAGTGATGGAATACATTGAGGGTATCTTTTACGAAATATCTAAAAATCGGAATAAATGAAGTGCTATGGAACACGAGCACTGGAAGATGGTTGAATAGTAAGAGGAGTGTATAAACTAATGAATGTAAGTCTAAGGAAGCTATACACTCGCTTGCTATTTAAGCGTATCTTTTCCTCCCTCATTGCATTGGTGCTTGAGTGTCCGGGTACGCGTTAAGGTGGTTTGTGCGAGATAGTTCCCTAGTCATAATGGAGACCATATTAAAATTTTATTTTTGTATATTAAAATTAAATAAATAAAGCTACATAAGTCTCTAACTTGACTCTGTTTTTCCCCGCCGTACGGCTGAAAACCCTTCAAAACGGAAGGTTTTTTTTGCGATTCTGTAAAAATTACTGTGGTGAGTAATAGATTATTTTTTATAAATAGTTGAGAATACATGCAATCTACGCACCGTTAGTTTTTTGACCAAATCTAGGTGCTAGAAGTTGCTGATTTATTTAATATTCTCCCTCTGGAGTGCACAGCCACAATCTATCCCATGTTAAGCAGGTTATGTTTTTAGTCAAATTGCCCAAAAAGTAGTTCGGCAAGGGGTTGATATTTTGATGTCATTGGAAAGATGAGAGTTTTTTCTTTAAAAGGAGACCAAATTCATCAAATTCTAGGTGAAGTGATTTTTCGCTCAAACTATATCTCAAAGGGTCGGTGAAATTCAAGTGGCACGGGTTAATTCGTGGATGTGAATTTGATGAAGGGTGCAAGTTTTTGGAGCGAGCGGCTCACGGATGAACATGAATTGGATATAACCGTCATCATTAGTGGTAATTTATCCTAATTTTGGATTTCTGCAGCTCTCCTTTCCATTCTTCTCCCAGCTAACCGCTTCAATATTCCATACAATCGTCATTTTACGATCCCTCCTAAATATATTTGGTTGATGTACTCCTTCCATCAATATTGCACAATTTCCTTATTTTAACACCCATCGTAATTATATCTGGCTGATGTCTTCCATCCCTACTCTATCTCCACAGTTATTCCAGCCCATTTCTCTTTCCATTCTTGTTGTCAGGGTATCTGTTACATCTCAGAATTTTTTTTAACGAGTATGTCTTTTCTCTCAATAAATTCTTATTTTGTATAGTGCAGACTCTTCACGAGAAAAGGAAACAGTGTAGAGTATAGAAAATACGAATTAATTGATTGACATACTTAGTATTGATGAAATCAACCCGTATAAAAGCCGAATTTCCATTAATCAGCTGATAAAAAGTAACAATTATTGTCTTCTCATCTCTTTGTAGGACTACTTTACCGGTGACTCTCTCCGTCGTATGTGTAAAAATAATAATGGATTGGAGAATTTTCCTGTTGGAGAGAATGCATGACAGTTGAATAACGCAACGGACAAGTGAGGGCTCTACGGGTGAACCTCTACTCTTGGAAGGAGTTAATGAAAAAGAAGAAAACATGAATGTGGCAAAGTGAGAAGGTAGTCAGCATGGGTGGGGCATAATGGAAGGAAGCTGTAAATGAGAGCAGGTCTACCCATTTTATTGCCGTACTGACCTTGCTAACCAGAATGTGAAGCTCGAAGGCAATGTATGTGCATACATTCAATGGTTAAGCAGCATTTCTGAGCGGTAGAGGAAGAAAAATGTAGATTGTAATTCTTCATGTTTTCGGTTAATTTCCTCGGTGATTTCGTCGGGCGCCAAGGTAACCCAACATTACATAATCGCGTCCAAAGTCCTAATTAGCTATTTTTCCTTGGTGAAATTGCTTTTGAATGAATGGAGGCTTATTTGGATACTATTTAAACAAATCAATAAAAAATGACCTTGAATTATTGCTGCGGGCTGCTCCAATCGCCCTTTAAGATTCGATATATGCGTTAGTGTATTCCTAATTTCGTGATTCTGCTGTAATCTTTCGCTCATGACATATTCCGATTCGTATTTGATTGATCATTATAAACCACAAGGCAAGTAATATACCTTGACCGCAGATTCAGGGTTATTATGTCGGAAAGGTGCCAAGTTCGAAGGCATTCTGCCATTCTAATTCGCCGCAAAAGTCGATCAATTACTTACTTAACGTTAAAATAATTCAGAGTGCCTTGTAACTCATGGTTTGTATATCAAATATATCAGATAATTTAGTGAGTTTTAAGGCGTTCCGATCAACGAGTGACAGTACTTATGTTCTTCTATCGATCGCTGTTAATTAAAATATAGAACCCTTAAAAACATTTTTATGCCTTTAAATTCTGTGTGATGTAAACGAAGGAATAATTTTCATCAGAGCGGAATTGGGCTATTAGATAGATTAATCACGTAATCACGAAGCAAATCACATAAAATAAATAATATTATATATGTAAAAATGTTGGCATAATCAGCACGTAGTTGTCCAGACGTACCCCTCTCATTTGGACCAACTAAAAGCCACACTATTTGTAATGAACCTTAGCCTGAATGAATTTGACCTTGTGCGTCTTTTACAGTTGTTGGCTGATAGCTTAATTGTCTGAATCTATACTAGCTTTGCAACAGAAAGGAAGTCACTTGAAGCTCAAGGATGATTTTCTGTCTGCATATCCGTCATGGCCATTTCCATAGCTACACGGATAGTGGCGAAAAAAGTGGACAATGATATCTCTCTCATAATGGACCTACATATGAAAAAGCTCGGGTAGTATTAGCACATCTCAACAATGTGAAATGATAATTATTTTGCGCAAATAGTGAGTGAGTAGGTACTTGAATATTTTGAAAGTGTTGAAGGGGTGTACGAAGTTATTTGGGGATAAATCTTGAAAATTATCACCATCATACCATCAAATTAACTTGATATCTGTTTCATCCGTGAGAAAATATAGTTTTTGAACTAGTTTTATTCTATTTAATATAATTAAATATGAAACTGGGAATAATCACTGACCGCTAGTTTTAGCAGTTCTGAGTTAATATTTTAGTTTAAATGTCGACATCTTTTTCATGAGATGCCCTTTACTACATACTGTATAGATGCCCCGTACTTAGCTTGTAATTTTCTGCTGAAACCTTGTGGTCATGCGCCGTTAAGAGTATTTTTTCAGAGTTGATTGACTGTTCTTTAGTTTCAATTTATTAATTTGTAAGAAAGATTAGAGAGAAGAGTTTTAAATAGCACTCAATACTAACGATAATCACCCAATTTCCCGATGGCATCGTGTAATTACTACTTCTACAATTACAACCTTGTTTGGCACATAAGATGGGGAATTCATATTTTTCTTCTTCCTGGTAAATAGTAAATTATGCCCTCATCTGTCGATGTCGTTTGCTGTAATAAATTCATGAGTACCTATCTCAAACAGGCCAGACTATTATCCCATTTGCTTTTTCGGAAACCGATTGCAAACTTAGGCATCTGTGTATTCTATTTGCAATATGTATTTCTCTACTTCAGAAGTCACCAATCTGGATATCATTTTCCTGCAACTCTCCTCGCCGATATCCTTGCAAGTTAACCGTATTGGATCACACTAAGTCTTTTGTAGCAGCACTCATAATTTGCTAATTCTTGGTCTTTCTCGGTTATTCTACCAGTTTATTTTTCCTTCAGTTATTGTTATTTCGGGTTCTGTTTATCTTAATATGTAGCTCATAAACTCTTTTACTTTGATTTCATTTATTGCATAGAAAAACGTTATTCTCTCTCATATGCGTCGGTCTAATGCACGGCCTTTCAGGTACAACGGACATCTGTTTGGATATTATATTAGTCAAATTACAACGGATAAATAATTAATTTTATCCCTTTCGGCAGTAATTATAGCATTTGAGCTTGAAATTTTCTCACTTGAACGCTGCAAACGTTTTCTTTTTTTTTCGCTATAGTCTCGGGGTTACCGTCCAAAAGTGCAGCATGTAGCACGGAGAAAGTAATGCTCGGATAGATTTTTGTGAAGCGCAAAGAAAGCCGAAATGGTTTAGAGAGAGGCAGGGGAAGGGTTTGGCGATGGGGAGGATCGGGTTGAGTGTGGCTTAGGGAGGACTCTCCACTTGGCATTGGCTGGGTTGTCCTGTTGGCGGCGGCCGCCTTGCAGTTGCTGCTGGTGGAAGGCCGCGAGAGGAGGCCTGGGGGGTGGGAGGTGGTTGAGGGAGACGAAGGGAATCTTGAGGGAGGGGGAGGCAATGGAAGTGGGGAAAGGAATGCGAATGAAGTGGGGGAAAGTGTTGCAGACGGCGGCGGTTGGAGGCGTCGTCGGGCCGCGTGCCTCGAAGATGTTGCGATGCGTCGATGCCGTTGCATTGGTCGCGAAACGTCTTGTGACGCCTTTGGTACCTTGCCTACCGCACCGCCACGAATGTGTATTCCAAAATCGTTTTCGTCACTCGAGTTTCGGTCTATTTATCACTCACCCACCAAAATGGCTTCTTGACCGAAAGCTTGTTTCCTTTCTACATTTTCTATTATCGATGGATTATTTTATGGCTCTCACTTCTTATCGATGAAAATAAAGTTAATTTTATGGATGTTTCTCACTATAAAGATTTCTCTAAAACTTTGTACTTAGTTGTTAATCTTCTGATTGAAATAAGTAATTACGATTAAATTCTTCCAAAAATCCAGAGTTTAAATACTTGAGGCGTCGACTTGGCTAAGTGAGAGATTTTAACTAATGCTTATGGCGAAAATTCATTTTTATCCTCAGTGCACTCTATTAGGCTAGAGTAGGTACTTACCTAGAGGCTGCTCTGGTATGCCAATAGTTCTGGCTCGAATTTAGGCAGTAGCACAAATTGTTTATTCGAATCCCGGTGCTATGCGGTGAATACGCCAAGCTCAGTGCACCGCCCGTCAGATGGGCGCATTACTTATTTTATTTCCTGGCACCTTTCGTTAAGAGTGAGCCTATGCCAATGCCGGTTTTTTTCTCTGCCCTTCCACTGTTCTCAATATAGTTTCAACTTTTACTAGCATACGTAGCTCTGCTGAACGTCGCAAATAGCCTGATTTGACTATTGTCTCCTCTAGTAAGTGCTTATACTTAAACTCCATACTGATGGCATGAAATTCTTCTTGTTTGCATGTGCTCCTTTCATTTTTGCTTCAGATCCTCCTGATGATTTCACGTTTCGACTGGACCACCATGACGCAAATTCGCAAATTCCCGAGTCAAGATTTTTTTGCTTAACCTCTAATGAGATACGAGTTCCTCAAGTGGAGGCTTTTATACGGTTTCATTTCCCGCTTGAGTACGTCAATGAAGGAACAGTGACTCTATCGTCGGGGAAACAATTCGTTTAGCTGCTAGCCTTGAACAAGTCTGATTTACAGTTAAGCACGTCTAGCGGCGCTGTGGAGTGTAATGGGCACACGGAAATCGAACGGTGAGAGATGCAGACCACGTGGTGCACATGCCTCTGCACATTCTCTAGTTTATCAAAGATTGGAATCACATTCGTTTAATGCTTCAGAATTCCACGCTTAAAAATTCCTCCATGTTTTGGCCAGTTTTAATTTTCTGCGGAAATTCATTATTCTCGGCAACCACTTATCTATTCCTCTTTGCATTTTTAATTATATTTGTGCTCGTGTTCCTCGCTTTAATACTCATTTCGGAACTATCCAGGGAATAATTCCAATCTTAATTTAATAAAGAAGAAAATTTTTAATGAAGGTCTTCTTGTGGCCGATAACTGCAGCAAAGCTAAGAAGGTAGTGTTGTGATGGAGATAAAATGGATGGAGAAAATTATCAATAAAGATGTCCTACGAAGAGTTGAGGTAATTGTTTCATGGAAACTCTCCGAAGTTGTAGAGACAAACCTATTGGTCACATTATTGGACACAACAGCCTCTTGGAAACATTTCGGAAGCAGAAGTGAAGGGGAAGAGTCATCGAGGAAGACCAGGGATGAAAACCATGAAGAAAATTATGAGGGACTTTATAACGAATGAAGGAACAAATCGGTTGGCTGAGATGAGGGTGGAATGCAAACAATATTCAGACTTCTGCTGATGATGTTAAAATGGAGGTCTTCAAGAATTCAGGAAGGTAAATTCTCTGTGAATTGGTACTATTCTTGATAAAATTAAGCCGTCTAACAGCGCCATTTGATTAAAAATATTTCTCGGTATAGTATTTTTTCTAGGATTCATGAGGTATTTCATTTTTTAATGACGATCACAAGTTATCTTTTTGCATAGTGCTCTAATGTCAGCCAATGAAATGCTCCACTCTATTTTATATCGTATTGTGAAGAATTTTGCATCTTGGCCGTAAAATTAAGAAGCAGGAGTGATTTCCTTAAAACTCCCGCCGAGCGTTCCAATATTTATTAATTAATAAATAAATCGTCGAAAGAGGTATCCTTTTCTGCCCTCATCTCTTTGACTCAAGGTTTGCCTTCACATACCTAAATGACTATTTTGTGTGCCAGAATGAGGGAATAGTATTTTCTATTTGTGACATTGACGCTATCTCCTCATTTTTTCATCTTCACAGCCATGAAATTTTTCGGTCTGATTATTTATACCACGTTTATTACGTATTGCGGTATCGCAGTGCAAGCGGTACTCCATTGACGGAAACGGAATTCCAAAGAAAGAAATTGGGAAAACCCTTTTGAGGAAGAACTCTCCCTGTGCAAACATAACGTTTGCTTCTCATTGCGGTATGGCATGCTTCTCCGAGGCGTCTCCTTCACAAAAAGGCATTGAACGGTTCTGCAAGATGCAGATGCTATTCCCCAATCATTTCTTATACCTAAACGCGTTGAGGGCGTAGCAGTGAAAATATAATTGTATGTCGCATCCTTGAAGTAGATTATAACTAATCCACCAATTACCTTTTTATATAGACACATTGTCCGAATACTTCGAGCTTCAACTATGATTATACATTAGAGTGTAATTGCTATAAGATTATGGAGAGTACCTATGGTAAAGTGTCAACGTGTTTTCAAAAAGGATTATGAGGATTATGCTTAATGGTATTATTTTATCTCGTCAGCCTTTGCCTTTTTTCGCAAGACGAAAATTTAATTTTCATCTCGCATTTGTGCTTTTGGTTGGTTTAGGTGTTTTACCTCTCTATTTCATTCGTAATTGAGTTTCATTTACAGATCATAGACATCACTTCATGGTTTTCTCATAGGAATGGTCAATGTTTTTTTTATTACATCTACAGTAATTTTTCGTCAGGACAGTGCTACGCAAAATCTCGATCGAAATTCTTCAGTGCCTGCCGTTAAAATATGACTTATTATGAAAAACGGTGACGAGTTATTTTCTTCGGACGAACCGGACAGAGGACGACGGGCTTAGTGGACTCAGCTGGTGACCGGATGACGTATTTGAGGGCCGCGACCTACTTTTTGTGATCGGAATTCGATTGGATGGAAACGAGTCAAAAAGAATTTTCCCTCTCAGAAAGTACTCCTCCTAGTTTGGCTCTCTTGTTTTGGGAACCAAGGCCAGCAAGCCAAATGCCTGTGTCCGGAATAATGTTATTTGTTCGAAAAGAGCATAATGTACTGATGTCAGTAAATTAACAGGAATTTCTCATTCCTTCCGGTAACCTTTAGCTGCATTAAAATATATCAGTAAATGTTTCGGCAAAAGATATTTTCTTCAAAAGATGTAGAGCTGAGTAAAGACTAATATATTACAGATTTTGGTCTTCATATTTAGGGTAGGCTACATAATTATAAAATGCATATTGTAATCTAAGTAATTTAAGTTCGAAATATTATGCAACCAAAACCCATTATTTAAATCAAACCATTATCAAGTAGTCGAGTATGCTAAATTAGGGCATAAAATTATTCCAGGCATAAATAAGGAATTTAGCATTTTTTTAACTTTAGCCATTTTATAATGAGTTGGATTAAGTAAGCTATTTTCGGTTATAAGGCAGTATTAAAAAGCCTTCTCGTGAAAAATGATTGGAGATATGCCACGAAGAGAAATTGAGTGTATTTGGAAAGCTATCTTTGGCGTTGTTTGCATTCAAAACTTTCACTGGAAAGATAATTGCTCTGCCTTACTCGTAAGAACTCGAGTGTTAGCGTTTTCTGCTGAACGTAATTACTATAAGGATATCTTCAGGAAACGTAATGCCCTTTGCATTTTCAGCACGTAATGGCTCTTCCATGAGTAATCATGAATTAATGCGGGTAATGTGATTGATGTAACCATGGAGGAGGATTTGTTTTTGCGAAAAACTTGACTCATGCAAGTGCATTCATTAAACTACATAATTGAACTTCTCTCTTAATCCTCTTCACCCCATAGTATCACATTACCTCATTATTTCATTGTTCTCATTGATCAGGTTAAGTTTTAAAACAGAAGTTAAGAGCAAGGCTACCGGAGTTCTCATTAAGCGACAGCTGGTCAATCTAGGCGACGAAAAGGTAATTTTAGAATGCTGACTTTTGAAACAAGTTTACTTTATTTCACATTGTTGCTCATATATTTTTATTTGAACATTTTAACCTTCCTCTCAAGTTTTTTCCTTGGCCTTTCTTCTCTTATGACTTTTGGAAAGCTAACTAGTGCCTGTTGCTCTTGGCAAAAATTTCTGCCAAACTTGAAGATTATGGAATTTTTAACCAGCTATATTGAATCAAATACTAAACAAAACCAAGTCGCATGGAACGTTTTAATCGCGAGCAAGGTAAATTTTATTCAATTTGAAGTTTAGCAACCAATTTTCGAAATGTTTTCCAAATATTTTCCCTATAGCTCTTGAGATCGTCGTTAATTACCGATTTTGTGATTGCTGGCTACGATTGATTTTTTAGTTAATCCTATTGCTCGTGGTAAAACTTTCCATAGAAGTTCTTTAAAATTTATTTTAAGATTTTGTAAAACTCTTTTCGGGGAACGTTGGCCGAAAGCAGAAGACATAAGACACACATTAAGACACTCGTCAATTATAATTTTAGCATTTTTAAAAACTTAAGTTAATTTTATAAGAAGATTTTGTGGAAAAGGAAATTCTCCTCCAACTCTATTTTATAAAATGTTTAATCTCAAGCTAGATAAATGTTTTCGAAATCTGTAATTTTACTGCGGATTTATCTCGAAGTTTTCATGGAGTATTGTATTGCGAGAGCAGGTTAAACTTAGTGTGGAAGCCATGTATCCGAGTCTTAAAGGTTTCCCGGCGAATTTTCGTTGTGAAATATTCTCGTGCTGTGTTCCCCACACTGGCCTGTGTATTGCCAGAGAAGAGTTCATACCCGAGTTTAAATTCATGACTGTTTCTCCGCCAATGATTTTGTTGAATGTTTTTCGGAATTTTTTGTTACCGTCAGGCAAAAATCAGGCGGTTGGAATTCCGCCTGCGTCACGAGTCCCTAATAATTTTTGCCGGCGATCGGGCGCGACTCGTGTGTGTCGAAACTGGTAAATTTTCGGAAGTGGACTCGAACGAGGAATGCGCTTCCGACGACGGGGAGAAAGAGACGCAACAAGTGAGGAGGGTGTGGGCTTTTGGGGGGAAGGAATGAGGGGGGGCACTGCGATGGGGCCAATGGGACTTTCTCTCACGTTTGGAATGAGGGGAGAAGCACCGTAGTGGCGCAGATTATGTGTGTAGTTGAGACGGACGAGAGGGAGTGTGGGGAAGCTGAGATGAGAGGTTGGAGGTGGGCGTGGGAGGGAGGGGAATGCCTTGACGACGGAGAAAGGCGTCTTTTTTTTAAAGGCTTTTCGATTTCTTTCTGTTATTTTTTTTCAACTCCCACCCCCTTCCCTCTCTCTCTCTCTCTCTCTCCCTATCTCTCTCATGGGCGATGCAATTTGATGGATTGGGAGATATGCTATTGGGAGAGGCGAGCCGAAGGGAGAGAGAGATGAAAGGTTTTTGAAATATTCGAGAAGGAAAGTTGTGAGTAGGGGGAAAGGGATACTTTTCTTTTTGAGATGGACATAAGTCGATGGGATATGATGGCGTGAGATGGGTTTGGGCTGAGGCTAAATCGTCTTAAAAGGTGATTAACTCGTTTGATATCCTCGCCTGTGATCACAGATAATTGCGACTGCCTGATTACTCATGAGGAAAGATATATAAAATGTGTTGTCCTTAACAAATCGCGTAAGGGAAGATGGGGAACATCGAGAAATCAGAAAAACGAATCATTTGACCTTCCTGGATCGGAAATATTTATTACATCCAATTTTTCATAGATACTAATAGTCTTTTGGCACGCAGGGGAGGCAGCGCTTAAGCTGAGTATAGAACTAACTAAGATTTCAAGACGCGATGTTCAGATCGTATTAAACCCAAATGCCAAGTGCATGCATGCGAGCAATGTGTCGTGAAGTGTTTCTGTGGATGAGTTCCTTTTGAAAAATGAGACGAACGTTTTTAAGATGAGGTCAATAAATTGCATTATTTTGGGGAAATATTTTTCTTCTTATTACTCATGATTTTTCTTTTATAATAATTCAAAATTTTTGTAAATTATCAGGTTTTGTAGAGAAACGCATGCATGTATGACTGACGTAGAAGAGCTTGGGGTCCGTAGAAGGGGTCCGGTTGCAGTCCTGGCCTGCTAACTCAGGGTCCCGCCAGGGTGGATTTTTCACGACCCAGGAAATAGCTATTTGTGTGACGTAAAATTAGTTAGATGTTAGAGAGGCCTCATAAGGTCTAATATCGTTCAATCAAGACGCCATCGTAATTATTATCAACACTCGTTTTTATTTCAATTTTTTAATTAAATTTCAGTAATTATTTCTACCAAACAAGATGTAGAGATCATTATTGTCTTCAGATGATTTGTATCATATTAGTCCAAATTATTTTGTAAATGAATGTCAGTCATTATAATTTCTGCTGTTCATTTTCTTGGATAATATTAATAATTGCTAATGTTTTTAGACCCAAAGTAAGGCTGAATGTAGAATTCATGCGATTTTTTCGAAGAGAAACATTTGTAGTTCACCTGATCTGTGCCTATTAAGGATTACTTACACAACCACTTGGCGATTCGCGCAAATTTATCATGACCTAAATGAATGAACGTTATAAAGAACGCCGTATTCGAAACCCATAGTTCTGACCTGCCGAACTGTGGGATTATTATTTTATGGATTCGTTTTGATTGCTGTTCGCGCAAAGCCCTTCCCCGGTTACGTCATTGCTGTTGCTCATTCTTAATTCTGTTTGGGAGCGATAGTGCTTTTGGAAATTGGGTGTCCTCCTTGGGTCGCGTGCGACGGCCAGAGGTCGTTGGTTCCCTCTTGCGGTCACTTGTCGAGTGAAAGGATTCCCCGCGCCTCTCAATGGACGGATGAGATGGTTCATTAACCGGATCGGTGAAGAATTTAGGTCTCGCTCTCATTCAGCGGGAGGTGCTTGAGCAATGCAAGTGTAGTAATCGAGTCTGCAGTTGACTTGCGACCTTAATTTCAAGATATGGACCACTTTTGGAAAACTGTTTCATTTTATGGCATTTCTTTTTGCACGGCTCCTTGGTCGATTGAAGCGAATAAAGGAATTACTAGTCCGTGAAATCCTTCTGCTACTCTTAGGTGACATTTGTGGATGAATTATTTTTGATTGATTGCTCGAGCCACTTGCTCATATCGCTATTATTTATCCACTACCCCCGTCCCGGCTTTGCTCGCGTCATTTTAAATAGTAAACGGGTTTGCTTTGAATCGTGTAATCTCACACTTTTATATTGAATCATTTATGAAAGTGAAGTAGTTAGCATTAGTCATATGCTTATTGAATCTGATATGCACTGATATGGCCATCTGAATCCAGACTCGTAGGATTAGGGAAATCTTTTTTGCGATATTTTATATTTTAGATGTGGCCGAATAAAATGACATCATTTTTGTCACACAAATAGCAAGATGAGCAACAACTATTCAGTATTCACAGATAAAGGTAAAGTCAATATTTCAATTCGTTCAAAAGTTGTGGAAACATTTTATTTTACCTTTCTAACCCTTAACACTAGTCTTGAGAGCACTTAAATGCAAAGTCATTTTCTAGTTAGCACTTAAACCATAGAGGAGATGTATCCTCCTAATTTCACGTTAATTACTTTGATAGTTTGGGAAGGACGTTGATGACAGTGCTAGTGAGAGATAGTCAAGACATAGCCTTTGATAGAAGTTGAAGTGACCGAATTATAGCCATTGAATTTTCCAAGTTCGACCTTGAGGATTAGAAAATTCAACCAAATGTAAGGGAAGATTTGAGGGTGACCGAACAGCTATCCATGAAGATTCTTCAGCATCTGGCCTCAGATCTGTTAAGGAAATCAAATGGACTAAATACCGTAAACGTCCTTGATGAATGGCATAGTAAATGGGCTGGTAATGAGCTAAGTCCAAATAAATTTACAGTTGAAATATCTACATTATGCGAGCATATAACATTAGGGGTGTATATTTATGAAAAATTAACAAATTAGTAATTTAATAGTTGGTACATATTTTTCAGTAAAATGTCCCTCGTGATGATAGAAAATCCGATAATTGAGCATTCTAAATGAACTTACATTCACTACTGTTTTATGGAAAGGGCGACTCTTAAAAAGCCTCATGTTCCTCATCCTCTAATGAAATTTAGGCCAGTCCAAATTTCACTTCAAAATTACACCGAAAATGATATGACTAACGTTTTCTTTAGTGCAAGGGAAACGAAAGGTAGGAACTTTATTTTTTACTGAATGGTTAATTCTGTAGCATTTACAAGAACTCGTGTTTTCCTTGCGAAAATTGCAATCGTACCAGTCTTCTTTCTTTGCAGAATTTCGAATTGAGGACGCAATGTCGTCATAAAATTTGGGTACGTCACTATGAAGTGAATACCACTGTCCCTTTCTTTAACCTTTCAGTGGCAGCCGTTGATGCTTATTTTGCCATCTTATTGCTGGGGCAAGCGAGTTTGGTCCCAATGCCTCCAGACCAGTTTTGTGAGGCGCGTTGACATTTTCTCTAGATGGCATGCGTGTCCTGAAAGATGGACGGATCAACTCGTCTGAACCAAGTGTATTAGTTTTGACGATTCTCCCGTGGTCAACTTCGGAATCTTCTTGCGACATGCTACTTTATTTTTTAAACCAAGCCTTTATGGGCTATTGAATATGTGCAAGGACTTTAATTTATACTTTATGTGAAATCTATTCCATGAATATGGAAGCATAATTTTTGAAGTGGTGAAGACCTATCTAGTGAACATACTATTTCCTTGTATCTCAGCCATTGAAGTCTCCATATTCCGTTAAGGTACTATAAGTATTCTCGCTTTAACCAGAATTATTGTGTGTAGTTTTCTTCTATAAAAGATAGTTATTATTGAAGGTGAAATTTCGATAGAATTTTATTCAATGTGGATGAAGCAATTTAATATATTTGTATAATGTTGGCATAGGAGTGATCTTTTTCCATATTCTATGACAAAAATATTTATGCAGCATCATCTATATTTGGAATATTTTGGATCTACTATCATATGTTATCTTTCTTTTAATCTCGATGGCGCTTCAGTAGATTACAGAGCGTGAAATGCTTGCATGTGTTCAAGTGGCAGCACTCAACTGTGTACATTAGCTTCGTAATAATTAGGTTAGATGATCTTAAGGTATGAAGATCAAATCGTCAAACTTTAGGGCAGTAAATTATAGCAGATGATGTTCAAAATAACTTAAGTTGCTCAAAACTGATTTTTTTCCATGAGAGAAAGTTATCCATGATTTACTGAAAAATTACCCTTAATTTATGCCATTATCTCTATTGTTGAATAACATTTTTTGTCCTTCGAAGTGAACCCGGAAATGTTTTCATAACATTTTCAGGCTTCCTTAAATCTGGCATTGGTCAGTTTCCTTTCCACAATTAGTTCGAATTACGAAGTGTTTACGCAATGTTTAAAAAATCATAATCAGATAATCCTTCTTCAACGTGTAGTGAAGTACCTACGATGCAAAGCTATTAGAAAATATATATAGACTAGGCGACATTTAAGCTGCCATGAAAGGCGCTTGATAGGTCGTATAATTTAAATTGGATGCCTCGAGATATATTGCGTGGGTGCAATGTAACTTAAAAACAAAGCAAGCATCGCGTGCGTAGGCTTGGAAGATTATAGTTCTTTTCCTGGGTGCGCTCTTTTTTATGGGATGATGAGATTTCTTTGCCGTCATCATGAAGGGGATCCATAACTTTTGATGCCATTATGAAGAGAAATTAGTTTTTTTTTCAGTTTTTCCGGACGTTTTTTTGCAATGCTTTGCAATTACATCTTTTCCTTATCGCATGACCGTTATTTTCACGGAAGGATGCTAATTAGTATCAAACCCCTATTCGCGTGTTTAGTTTTTCATAAAATCTATAATGCATACAATTTGTCGCCAATTCCAGGCTCTTTCATGACGAACGTCGTCACTACACACATTATTTCCTCTTGTAGGGAAAAAAAGATAGGATAACTCAGGTTTAATTTAATATAGTGACGACTTATATTTCCCTGATTCTACTCAATGAGGGACATATTCGCGCAATGCGTTTAAATTAAGGACATTCCTACGAAAATTGAAATATTCCTTTTTTCGTTTACGTATTGCACAAAAAATATTCTTTGTATGAAAAACTCCAAAAATTCTATCTTTCCGCACTATTTTGGCAAAAACAAATGGCAAATTTGCATGGGCCTAAATGTTAGAAAAGGTGAAAATTTGAGAAACAAGAACATTTATGATCACACCCAAATGCAAATCTTTGGAAAAAACTGAAGAGGATAATTCATCCGGTGTATAAAATGATTATGAAATGAAGGCAATCATCCATATTGGATTTTGAGTTCTCAGGGAATTAATTCAACTATCAAACTCGTAAGGAATTATTTCGATAAATTTGGGGCTTGAAGAACAAATTAATAAGTACTACCCGAAATTGTGAGAGAGGAGGTTGCTGAGGAAGATTGAGAGGAGGCAGAGTAAGTAAAATGAGCTGGTGATAATGGACAATGGGGTATCGATGGAAGGCAATGATAGAGGGGAATATGAGAGGTGAGCGGGTAAGGAGGGGAGAGAGGCTTTCTGGATGAAATGGAGGGAGGTTGAAAGTATACTGATGGAGAGAAACAGAATAAAGGAGAATGAGCGACGGACGAACGGAGTGCAACACAGCTGACGGATCTACTAGGTAACGCACTGCTAGAGACGTATTACTAGACGTACTGCTAGAGACTTATTACTAGACGTACTGCTAGAGACTTATGCTTCATGCTAGGCATACCATAGATAACTTGAGAAATTCAAATCAGGCAAGTTTCGGGAAGGCATAGAGGATACTACGTCTCTTGAGTTGATAGAAGCGACAAAATAAGAGAGATACACTGCAAAACTGATAGGTGCAAGTATTCCTTCCTTAAACGCACCGTAAGTTACTATGGCATAAATAGCGTTATATTGATGGCAACCCGATGACATGCAGTTCACCCTCGTCTTTCCTATTCCCTCCCCTTATCATAGTTCGTGTCCTAACACCCCCTGCCACGTTCCCCGTGGGGGCTCGCAGGGTAGTATGTAAATGTAGATGAAGGAGTTGCCTTATTTACAAGAAGTGATCTCCAGTCGGCCCCTCACGCTGAATAAGAATTCATCGACAAATATATTCATCGACTAATGTAACTTACTTTTACCTTCTCCTAAAGCGAGGCGTCATAGCATTATTTGTTTAACTACACTGACGAAAATATGTGCGCATTTCTCGTTCGCTTTGGCTCACTCCGTTGCGAGGGAACGTATTTTTCTCTGTGATGGTGTCATTACGCAATGCTTCATGAGGCCGCCGAATGCGGGAGCTGATTTGGGTCGATGTCCTACGGTTAATACTGGTGAATGCCCCCTTCTCTTCTTTATGCCTCCCCCACCGTAAGGGATTTCTTCTTACGCCGTCTCTCACTATCTCTTCCAGGCGAGGGTGGTTCTTCTTCTTCTCCAGCCGCCGGAGGGAAATCGGGATCGGCAAAGGTTGCAAGGCACAACGTGACGTAACTTCCTGCTCATAGCGGCATATCGTAAGGTACGTGATCGCAGACTAACTTTTGAGAGTCGACGATTGAGGAACGTATGAGAGGGATATAGGAATTATGCATGCGAATGATAATACATATTATTTGCTCAGAGCATTGCATTGTACGCATTATGCGTGTGAGATATGAATGTTTTCAGGTTTAATTTTGGTCAGGCATGGAGATGCATGGGATCGATTCAGTGCCGTGTAACGTTCCAGTAACTTCCTGCGCTCTTATGAAATTTCATGTCATTAAATTAGTTTCTTATTGCGTTATGCTACTCAATGTTGATTTTAATTCTTATATCTTTCACGCATTTAGCGTCGAATATTCTTTGCCTCTCCCCCTGGGGGCCGAGTTTGTATCGCTTCCTCAAGAACCTGTTTATATTTGGAGAAACATTTACTTTGAATAGGTTTCGTTACCAAGTTATAATCCAATAGTCATGTGAAATGCTGGTTCAATCCAAATGAATCTCACGGTGAACCAATTTAATTCATAGATTCATCTTTTTATTCTACCGTAAACTTTTCCGTAAATTGTGTGTTGTAAGGTAAGAATCGCCAACCAAGTTTGATGAAAGCTAACTGAAGGTTGTTAGTTCAGCCTTTGGGATGTGATTCCTAGTATTACAGAGACATAGTCACTTTCATCATACAAAGTCTCCATTGTCAACACAAACATCGTTTTTAACTCTATCCTTTGTCCCAACTGGTGAAAATATGTTCGTAGTATTCAGCTGTAATATTTTATAAGTATCGGCGATATAAAGCAATTCACTCTGTAAATAAAGAAAATGTGAAATTTTCCCCGGTACATTATGCAGGTATGTCAAAAAAGTTCATATGTATGACAATGTTTATTTAGAATGGAGTTTATGCGCAACCCGAGAATAAATAGTTCGATTTTTTGCGTGCCCATTATATTTCAAAACTTCTCCCCATCCTTACTATCCGTTGAAGCCGTCACACGAGAGTGGTCAACCGTCCAACTACTCTTTGGGTCACGCTGACCTTGCCCTCCCACAACACGGTTGGAGTTTATTGCGTCTAATTTTTTTGGTTGATTGACAGTTTGATTTCTGCTCGTCTCCCTCTATTTGGGTGTTGGAGGTGGAGTATTTATTCTGGTACGAAAGAAATCTTGTTGCCTATGCAGAAACTGTTGGTCACTCAGTGGGCCGAATCTTGGGAATATTTTCTTGCCTGTTGATTAGAAATGCCCTGGGTTACTCCACAAGAATTTTTTTTGTAAGCAGATAAAGACCCAGATTTTGACGTCAAAGTTTAATCATATTTTTCGTCTATGTTATCAATAAAACTGTTGTGGAATAACCAAGTGTATTTCTGAAAACCAAGATCGAATCAATGCAATGCATTGTAATGTATACAGGTAAAATAATATTTTATTTATAAGGTATATTACAATAAATTTTATTCGTTTGTTACATAAGTGCTTGGGTTTCCTTTGAGATTTACATTATTCTTTTAATTTACCTCACATACATTTCTTCATGATCTTATACAGTAAGCTATCAATATTTTGCCATTCATGAAGTAGATTCAACTGGAACTTTCGAACTTTTAACGGCTGTAGATAAGTGGTATAGGCATGGCTAGTAATCGTAGTAGTTTTCTGATTACATATTGATGGTGCTCAATGAGCCTTCCTACAAAGGTTCTTGGTTCTTATGAGATTACTGTTGTAGGTGAAGTGTCATAGATATGCACCAGTGCCAAAATTTGTGGCGAGCCCAAAAAATTAGGGTTGACATCAACCGTACGAAGCCTACTGTCAAAATTCATGGCCACCTCCTTTAACCACTGTCACTTTCCAAAGTCTTTCGGACGTGTATCAATAGTGCTGGCTATTGCCTGTGATTCATTGTCAGTAACCGAATTGATAAAAGGCTGGAAAATTCGTAGCCAGTGGAAAAAATTTAGGATCTGTTGTCGTCTATTAGAGTGGAATATCAGAATTATGGTTCCTAGTTCTCCGATGTGTCTGCTAAAAACAATAATACGATGGACGGGCTGTCACACAATATGGCAAGTCGCCAAATTTACGGAAATTGCCCAACAACAGAGGTTCAGTTGTCAAAACTCTGTCTAGACGGCCGACATTCAGCTCTGGGTGGAAAAATCCCAAAGTTAGTACTCCTATACTAGTGATTCGAATGAGATCGGAATTCGCAGATCCGGAAGATCTGGCAGAAGGAAATATTCGAAATTCAGTGCCTTTGGCTTTAATTCTCCTTTGTATTTTAAGATTAAAAATTTTCTGATTTTATTTTCGCATCTACAAATTTTTTGAAAACTGACGCTATGCTAAACTAAAATGGTGTGTTGGCAGCATACATTGTCGTAAACTCATCACGAAGGTGTTACACAAGGAGCATTATCTCGTCATTGAATTTCTTTTGAGTCGAGCTGCTCATCACTCCGCATTTGTATGCAGCACGCTTTTGGGAGACGTGATGAACTAACAGTGCTTCTAGGAAGAACTCTCTGTTCCTGCCCTGAGTTACAACTTGCCTCTTCATCTAAGGCTTTTAACCCTCGGATATATTTTAGCCATGGGTTTCACGTACCCAAGTATTCCGGTTATCATTTCTTCATGGGTTGAAGTTGCGTCTGGATACACTGGCCTGCACTTAAGTCATCGCCAGTTTTGAGGTTTGGACACGTCTCCTTAGCTTCGACGCCTCAATCAGAGGACAGTCAACACGGAAATTACAGCACCGGGGGAAAGCCAAAGTTGTCGGTTGATGCGAAGCGATGCATAGAATGGTGAATTTGTGATTGCAAAAATATCGGACTCTGCCCAACGGGTGAATAGGTGACCTCGGTCATTCTCAGCAGGGATAATTTTGGGCCGCTGGCGGGTAAATGGGAACTTAGTAGGGAAGCGGCCGACGCCATTGGAAGAAGTCACCTGTAGACTGCCATGATCTGTGGCGCAAAGTCGTTTTATGCTGCGGGCCTTAAAGAGTGCTTCTTAAGTTTCGGATTAAGACTTCAGCTTGGCTTTTACCAAGAGGGTATTCGCTGTTCGTGAATTCTCCGGGCTTAAAATATTACGAAATTTCCATAAGTTTCCAGTTTTCGGTGGCTGAGGATTTATTTCCACAAAATCATGGCCCGCACCTCAAATATGTTTGGCTTATGTTGCCAGCAGTGAGTGTTGTTTATCTACGTACATGAGTGCATCTGTGTCGTAGATACCAAAGTTTCTGTGCGGCTCCAAATCACCTCTAGGAATAAAAGAATATAAATATACTTTGGTTCTCTTTCGCGGATGTATTGAAAGATTTAGCGGTCTTAGTGTTGGAGAAAAAACAGTTATGAAGCAGCAGCATACCAACCCGGTTTCCACAAAAATTTACCGTGTGTGAAATTTCAATTGTGATGGTTTTTTTAATTACGTACCAGGAACATTGATTTAGTTGTGCTTTTATGCTAGTGAGTCCGCAGGGCTGGGGTGCCGGGAGAAATCAGGTTAAAAGGCGATATGCGATTTGGCCCTATCCTCCTGTTACGTGTGCTGAATAGAAGCTAGCGTAAAGGGCAGCAGTTTATTTTAGATATCTAGATTGTCTCCTTCCGTCGAATTGTATAGAGTGAGATATATCTACTCTGGTGCGGCGACACTGATGTATCGGCAATACATATCGACACCGGCGCCGCCCTAAGTAGGCGGGTTGAACATGATGAACGGTGAAGGTAGGCTCTTTCGTCAATATTGCGAGGCAGATCCTTTATTAAAGGAATCAAGGTAACTGACGGCCCTTAAAATATTTGAAAGCCGGGAAAACTTCTGGAAAGAGCTTCCTCCAAGAAAATGCCCGGAAAACTCCTTGATTTTAGCATAAGTTGGTAATTAATCTCCTTAATTTTCCCGGTTTCTCTATTATTACGCGAAAAATGGCGGAGGTGATTTTGAACAATCAAGAACTTGGTCCCATGTCGCGTGTTTTAAATACAATACTGCATAACGTGAAATTATGAAATTTTCAAATATCTAAATATTTTATTGCTTCTGCTTTGAAACTTGTTTTTACATTTACTTCAATTATTTTTTTTACTCGCATGAAAACATCTCAGCTGCTTGCCATATAATATTTCATTTCGCAGTTTTTCCATGCATAATTGCAAAGTCAGTGGTATAATAAAAACAGCTTTTAATTCACTAAAGTAGTGGTAATTCAATTCTCTTATAATTTTTTTAATTCCTCCAAACAACTAGTTGATTAAAGCACCATTTACAATATGTTTCAAGGTGCAGTGAAATAAACTTGAAATTAGTTTTGTATTGCCTACGTATTGTATTGCCTACGTATTACCGAAAAAAATTGCTACTTGCTTGAAAAACGTAATTTTCTTCCTGTAAAGCCTGAAATTTACCTTTATTATGATAACGGAAATCCAGTGGCTTCCCTGAGAATCAAACATGCCTTCAATTTTAACTCTACCCAACATTATGAATCAGTTGTTGTTTATCTAAATGATGTATATTATACTCGCACCATTCCAGACGTATCTACGTTATCAAAAAGGATAAACGCCTTACCGATAGCATTATGGGATGAGTTCACGATCACTTAATCCTTTAAGTCATTTAAGCTCTCGTAGGTAGACCGTAAAGGTCAGCATTTCAGTGAAGGGTAATTTGAAAGTTATATTTAAGTGGAGGTAGATTGAAATAGTGGGCATTAGTGTTCACTTGTCGGAGATCGCTTGAGAGGTTCGCGCATGCAGTGCTCCTCCAACTGGAAAGTGCAGTGTCCTCAATTTGCTCCCCCCCCCAATTTAAACACAATAAGGAGAGCTAATAAGAAATCTAGACTCCTCTCATACTCGAACAAGAAGGAAATTTTTAAATTTATTACCCTCATTTATTCATTCTAGTGTCCTTTCATTTTTGCTGCACAGACCATTTCACATGATATTGGCGATTGAAACATTAAATCATGGGAGCGTGTTCTTCAATGCTCTTTAACGTAACATTTGTTCAGGCTTTCGCCCTTTTATATTTCACCAAGTAATCACTGCCGCATTGCCAAACATTCCTAGCGTCAAGCAAAACAACGTTTCGTTTCCTGATGCTGAGTCACCAAGTTCGAATACCTTCTTGTTGCAGTCTTCCAGACTATTTTACTTCTCCTTTCTATGGAACTGTGACACCTCCTCATCCTTTAATCACCTAAAAAAACTTAAATTATCGCTCTTCTTCGGAGGAACAAATTATATTTTAAAGATATATGTACAGTGAGAGAGAGAGAGAGTAGTTCGATTAAGAAAAGCGAGTCCTTTTCTTCCGCAGTTCTCTTGCGTCTCGCGGTCTATTTTTGTTTAAAAACGGGCATTTTTAGATGCTCCCTCTTCCGCAATTTCCCTTTCATTTTTCAGCCTCCGGGAGCGGCGCATCACTCTGTGGGAATGTGAACTGGTGGGCATTGTGGGGGGGGGGTTGACGCTGTGCTGGGGGAGTCAGTGGTGGAGGAGAGGGTGGTGGAGGAGTGGGAGTAGAAGAGGTGGGGGCGAGGTGACAAAAGCGGGTGGTCGGGGTCGCTCGCAAACGTACATACATACATCTTGTGTTGGTTGCCTCGAGGAGGAAGAAGATTCTGACGGGAATGGAGCCGCGGAGAGTGGTGAAAGTTTTAACACTCGCTTTTGTCGGCCGTCTTCTTCGCCTTCTTTGCAAGATTGGGGCCCGCTGCTTCCTTCTCCCTCATGATTGGATCTTTAATTTATGCTGGCTGTAATTCGATGGTTCGGAACAGCGCGTGAAGTGCCCTTATGAGGCATTCTCCGAAGAAATTTTGAAATAGCTTGTTTAAGTTGTTATAGTCATGTTTGCGCTCTTTTTTTTTATATCCGATTCAATTCCGCCGAATTGTAATGTAATATGTCGTATCAGAAGTGATGAGTGAAGTGGGTGGGTGAGGAGGGGAAAGCTATTGGAGGAAAATGGGGGACAAAGTTAGTGAATGGAGCTGGTAAGTAAGGATTGATGGGCTGTAGGACGTGCGGGAAGACGTTGGGTAAATGATTAAGAAGAATAACCTTTCTGGACGAGGGAGGCGGGAAGTATGCCGAGGCAAATTGTCATATTCCACGATGTAGTAGTTACCTTCCTAACTAGAAGGAGATAAGCTGATTGCAGCACTTCTTTTCACGTTATAACATGCCGTTGTGGATAGACTACCGCTAATAATAGTTATTATAATCAAGATGCGAGATCGGTCATATGTAGATGCACTGTCACTGTGATCATCAAAGATAACTTTTCACTGCATTGTTATAATTAACTGAGAAAAGTTTTCTTTTTTTTCACTTTAAACTTATGAGAATTTGTTAAATCGCGATAATATTTAGTAAGGATACATCGTGATAGTTGTGTTCTCCTTTGGATTTAGGTGATCGTTTTGAAGGTGAAGCATGATATTGCCAGTTAGAACTCCTAAAACCTTAGTCTACGATAGCATTGAATATATGGTAGAGTAAATGCAAAAATCAAATGGAAAATTCGTCTTTCTTTGGCTTATGTGTCCACATCCATTGCTTTACGTCACATATTTATATTCTGGAGAGGCTGTCCAAATCGAAATAGGTTTCATATCCATGCATACCTAATTGTACTCATCCGTACGCCTCTGAACACTGTCTCAAAAGAATGGTTTATATCGGAAAAAAATGTGTGGATGAATGTGTCTGCTTGCTAATGGATATGTATTAAAAGGAATCGGTAGAGTTAAAGTAGTGCCATTTTTATCTCTTGAAACTTCACCAACTGCTGATCAACCATAGTGCTGGATCAAAATTCTGTCGGCTTCGTCCATTATTCTGAATTATTCCTCTCCGTTTTATTTCGTTTCTTGATCGCAGAGTATCTATTTGTGGAAACTCATTATGCTTGTATCAATATTCTGAATTTTTTTCTCGCCATTTTACTTCGTATGTTGTCACTCACTTTTATCACTGTCCATCATTTTGTTGAAATTCTGTGGGCTTGAATCAATATTGTGAATTATTTTCAGCATCTTGTAGAAATTATGTGGGCTTGAGTCATTGTTCTGCAAGTTTTCTTTCGGCTTTATTTCGTTTCTCGACCAAGGTACTCCATATCACCTAGTAGCATGTGAAAGTTTTTTTCTACGATTTTCAGGCAAAGATTGTGTAACCGTTTTACTTCGTATGTGCATCGGAGTCTTTAGACGTCATCGGAGACTTATTATAAATTGAGTGGACTTGAATCGATACACTTTCATAAGAAAGAAATCGCTACTACGCCTGTGGGAGGAGTCTATAAATGTATCAGATGAGGTCAAAGACCTGAGAATCACCATAACTTCAGGTCAAAGTTACCAATAGATGGATGGAGAATGTTATTTTGCTCTAGTTAGGCCACATCTCGAGTACGCCGCAGGAATTTAGGACCCTGGACTGAAAGATTTTGCGAGTGAGAGAAACAAATGCTCGGGAAAGCCACATGCTTCGTTCAAAACTTGCGAGCGAGCCGTGAGAGTAGCAGAGCAGATGAGAGGACTGTTTGGGTTGGTATACGCTATAGGCTAAGATTACTTCAGAAATTCAGATAGCGCAAGTTTCATGGTGACGTGGAGGACATCATTTTAAACAGCATCCTCCTCTTCTGATAGAGGCGAAAAAATAAGAAAGGTACGCTGCCGATCATGGATACAAAGATTCTTCCAGAGTCTTGAGAATAGAACAGCGTGCATGGAGCAATGCATGAGTGTGAGAGAAGTGGAAGATGTATGCAAGGATATGGCACTATGGAGGAAGTTATCAAATGAGAGCCAGTTTTCTAGCCATAACGGCAATAGCTATGTTCTTTCACGTTTCTTACACCGAAAGTGAATGGTGTGATGGGTATTTATGTATGTATACATGTAAAATTCTTCCTCCCGCGCACCGTTGATAACTTCAACAAAAAACAGAGGTAGGCACTAAGACATTCCGTTAGCATGTTTATTCACTTTCGTTCTTTTCATATTCCGATTCCTTCTATTCTATTCCATTCCCTTTTCATGACCAGTGTCCTGGCAACCCCTGCCAAAAGCCTCTGTAGCGGCTCATAGGATAGTATGTGGATATTAAGTTATTATTGGCATAATCTACCGACTAATGTATGTTTAATCGTAAGAGATTAAAAATCTTCTGTAGATCTCCTATCTCCATGCGCAACTTCTTTCTTCATCTCAGCATGCTTCCTACCTCTCTTCATATCGTCCATGAAGCCTATTCTTTTTCTTCCCCTTTCCCGCTTATCCAACATCCTCCCCTCTATCACGGCCTTCAGAATTCCTTCGAACGTCATTACCTGTTCTGTACCTACTCTGGATCATCCTAATCTCCTCCAGAAGCTTCCTCGCCTCAAACACCGTATCAAACACTTCGTCGTCACCACTCTTCGCCAATATTTATTCTTCACGTTCTTGCACAAGTTCCCCGTCGTCAGCTCCCTCCCATTGCTGAACCCTGGATGAGGAATACCGTGGTTTATTTTTCTCGCCGTTTTACTTCTTTCCTTGACGGTTGGTAATAGTGTATCACTTCTTCTTGGTCAGTTTGTAGGACGCTCGGTTGTCATTCAGGCGGTTGTCGTGCCAACGTCACCTTCGCCTCTCTTGATCTAAAAATCCTTCAGATATTAAAAATGGTAGCTAGCTCGCTTTTTTTTATTGGCTCGCTCCCGCGGCGCTCGTCGTTTGCATGACGGCCCGAATAGGAGCGGCATAAAAAGTTGGCCGAGGGGGGTTTTTAATTTGAGCGGAAAGTGAAAGTACGTGGAAAGCGGTTATTTTTGAGTGGTGCGTGCTGGTGGGAGAGTGGGAAGGTTAAGTCACCTGGGCTCAGTGGGTTGGGAACATTGGAACGAAGGGGGATAGGCTTGTAGACCGGTCGCATTCATATGGGTGGGGGGAGTGGTCCAGAGAAGGCCATTTGGGTGACCACTCTCGTTAAGGAGGTTCCACAGTGACTGCGTGAGTCAAAACAAATACTCAACTCCATCTTTTCGAATGCATCATTTTAAAAATACACACCTCTTTCACTGATGAAATTTTCCTTAGCCTAGCCTTAGCCATTAAAAAACAAAATCAATGTAAAAAGTATGCAGATCACTCGGCCATTGTATTTTTTAAACTAACTTTTTTCCCAGACATTTGATACGACTCCCGTCCCTAGTCCATTGCGTTAACGCATTTTGAATGTTATAATTGTTGAAGTTTACTAATGACTAAAAAAGTATGATGAGCAGGTGCATACATTTAATTACATTTATTTCCGTGGGGAAATTAGCTTCTTATCATCAGTTTTTATCGAAAATGGCATTTATGCTTGAAGGAAAAATTATCTTTTCCCCGATGTTTCACCTAATATTGCATTGAACACCATGTAAACCCAAGTTCAAAATGCGAAAAAATAGCGAGGAATTGGTTGATTTTTTGTATAAATATATCAAAAAGAGGTCACGTTTCTCAATGAGTTGCCAGAGTTCGATAGAGTGTGGTTCAACTATGTAAAAATCTCGTCGTTACACAAAAGTTAAAAACTTAGTAAAATTTTGCAGATTGTTTTATAACGACGGATTTTATCCAATTGTGCACACACATCATTAGGTCATGTTGATGTCTACCTGATGATGTCCACTGTTGGATGAAACTGGTTGTTATTAATATATTCTGTAAATATTTACAAAGTATTTATCTTTTAGATATTCTTCTCGGGCTCGTAATCGTATGTTTATCTTTTGTGTGGAGTTTCCAGAACATTCATTACATGGCATTTGAGTAATTTTTCCGTGGAACCACCTGAAGGCAAGCCGGGGGAGCTAATGGAATTGTGTAGGGAGGAGTGGTGCCCTGAGCGGTAACCTTCGCGAGACAAAAGTGGCTGGAGTTTGGAGGTGCGCGGGAGATTCCTTAGAGCCCCGTGAAGAACGAGGTGTCCAGAGGAGGAGAGGGATGAGGACGCCTTTCCAAAGACGTAGCTCGGCGTCCTATTGAGAATCCAATCACTTTCCGAGTCTTGCCTCTCACTAGTTGAACACCGACAGGGATACCTCATTCCCTGCCGAGTGATGAGCTCCTTTGGAAACTTTTGAAGATCATGTATGTGCTCGCTATTTCAACACCGGCCATGATGATGACGGCTGGTTTCTAGAGTATTTTTAAGGGCATGCACTAAAGGTAGTGGGTTTCAGGTTGACACGGTGGACATTATATAACCCCCAAAATACAGCTGAAGGACCAAAAAATCGATCATGTTGGAGCACTTCGCTGTCGAAGCTTCAAAAGCAATCTATCTTCGAGCGCGTCATTCACGGCTATAACCAGAGCAGACGAAACGTGAATTAGAACAGATATTCGCTTTCCTCCCCTGGTGTCTTTCCCTTCTATTCTTCCTTTTTATGGCTCGTGTCCTGGGGGGCTATTCTGTATGTTCTCGGAATTTCCGAGCCTCGAAAGTGACGAAATTATGACGTCACATCCTCTAAAATTTCGAACATTCACAATAGCTGAGATATGTCTGGGGCTGTGACGTCAAATCCACGGATTTTCCAAGATCCGACCATGTTGAGTCCATACTGAATAAGGCCTCTGATACCCTTTGGATTTGTATTTTATAATGTTTTCTTCTTAATGAAATTTTTTAAAGTTTCTCTGAAAATATTGTTCCTATCGTACCTGGTAATGTGCAATCTTCTCCTTTTCTCAGAAATTTCTATTCAGCTGATATGAAATTCTTACTGCTTCTTTTTAAGAGAACCCTCGTCTCGCTACCGTACTATACTACCGGAACTACCGTCATTTTGTTAAACACTTCTATGTAGTTTCTTATCTTGTTTTATTTTTGACGGTACTATGATTCCCACAGATGTGTGTGAATTTGTTAAGTTTGTTTTCGACATCTTGGTCTGTTATAGGAGATATTTATCATCCAAGATAATTAAAGCTCGACACTTGCTCTATAATATAAAACTTTTATGATGTTATAAAGCTTATGATGGTCAACTTAATTATTAGGAGAAGAAAGGATAGGTATCCCTCCGAATACTAAGAAAACGAGCAAGATAAAGACTTATAGAAAGTTATACAAGACCCGATTTTTATTCCAACCATGACGAAACTATTTGGATCCCTCAGTATATTAGCATATTCGATCGCCCAGATATAATAAGGAAAATAGACTCTGGGACTAATTCTTTTATATATTTAGTTTTTCACTCGTATGCTGCTAGACCACAACTTATCCGCAGCAATGCAGCCTTAAGCTTCATTACAGTACCATAGCAAATGCATGAGACACTTTTTATCATGCACACAACACAAAAATAGCTGGTGTCCTAACAAATCCCTGCCACTCGTCTTTTTGGCGGGGTATGCTACCAGTAGGCCTCACTGGGCACGATATAGATTCAGGTTATTAAATTTTCCAATCGGAAGGAACACGATTCTTATAATGAGCTTTTTCCGCCAGATTAGAATCCAATGACAGTACCTGGTTGTTTTCCTTGGACGAGAAAATCTTTCGACTGCTCCCGTAAGCTGAAAATAGTAATTGCCGAAACTCACCTAACCCCAGTCCTCGTTCTTGATAGTTTATAATTCTATATAATTAGTTCAATTCTTAAACAAACGGGCTTGTTTGGTCAACTTTAATGGTAATCTACAGTTTTCCCGTAATTTATACGGTACGAAAACCTTGAAAAATACGCAGGGACAAATTATGAGATGCCTACCAACAACCGCGGTTAGGGTAGGTATGTGGTGAAATTTGTGTTATTTTATTCGATTTATTCTTTTTTTAAATTTCTCTCAATTTTATTTGTGTTCCTCTGAGAAGTAATGAAACGAAGAGATGCAACTGGTGCGCCTGTAGGCATGGCGATTGCATCACCCATGGTGACGCATGAGAAGGCTCATAAATGTCTCGAATTCTACCTTAATGAGAGTCAAAATTGATTATCTTCTTTAAATTGTCCCGGTGCTGCAGTTAGACGCTATAATTAAGGAGTAAATGGCGACTTAAGAGTTTTGACGAATTTGTTTGAAGCTGTGAGAAATGTTTTAGGATCAACGTCGGGGTATGCGTCTCGAAAATTACTTCGTCTATTCTTTTCGAACAATAAAACTGATATCAAAAGTGCTTTTGCGGCTACGTAAGTCAGCGCAATTGAGAAATCTTATATTTACGTAATGCCGTTTAAAATCCACGTCTTGCAGTGGTAACATGGATTAGCTATTAAAAATCAAAAGTTTGATACTAAAAATGCAGATTAGTCGACAAATGTATTTTTTTATGAATGTATTTGATTTCCTGGAAGTTATATCGGCATTTTGCGTCGACGATATTTGTGTATGGTAGAAAAATACTACTTTTTATACTTTATTTCGCTCATTCTTGCCTGTAAATCAATGTTTTTCAGAGCTTGATTACTGAAACAAGTGATGTAGTAAGGTGCAGTATTTTGCTGACGTTATCGCGTACTGGACATGGTTTTTCGATTTGTAGCAATCGTATGAAAACAATGGCGCATGTATCATTTTACGGGGGAACCGCCCTAAGTTTGTAGATATTAAATATGAGTAAAAATGTGAAGGCCACCGCTTCTTTAATGCCACCTTAGTAATTTGTATCCCCCGCGGGGAAGTGAGTATTGATAGCGGCGACTGCTGGGGTTTACGGACGGGCTCTAGCTGCGGCTGAGAGAAGACGGCCTAATTTATTCAAAATATCCTTGATCTGCTTATGCTGTAACGAATCCATGGTGACAATTTGTCCTTTCAATCGGATTACAATATCTCCTTGCCCTCTTGCGAACTCAGGAACGCGGCACGGAAGACTCTAGACCTACATTTGTAGGAGAGGAATCTGTGCGGACTTGGTACGTCATGCCTTTGGACGCGTTTTGTTTCAGACGGATATGGTTCGCAGTAATCGGAGCAATTAGCATTTCATTCGATTCTGCATTCCACTGACGTGCATCGACACTCTTTTGAGTCGTCCACTCCGTCCGGTTACTGGGATCCTCACCTTCCGTCATCTGTAACATACAGTCGCTCTCCTGTGATGTTTTAGAGAGACCTCGGTTCTTGGGGGAAGTCGTCCAGATATGGAAGGGAGAAGTTTGATTTACGATCGATCGTTTCTACGCAACCGATTATTTATTTGAAACAGGACGGCGAGTGTAAATACCGAAGATAGTATTACGGTGTTTGACAATTTTTTTAAAGTAACATAACATTTATTTCTACACAAAACTTATTTTTATATGAGGTAATAATGTTCGTCTCTAATCCTGATAATCTGTAAAATTTTGTCCTAAAAGTTCTATGATTTACTTTTGGGCTTGGTTAAAATTTTTCGATCGAGCTGCGGTCTCTTCATGGCTGTGTTGGATTAATTTTAATGTCAGAGCCCTGTCGTTTGTTGTGGCAGCTTAATCCTTGGATTTATTGTTAGTCCAATCAATAGGCTGTTTTATCAGATGGTTCTGCCTCACATCGGAGTGATTGCTTAAGCATACTATTGTTTTCTATTCATGAACGTACGAGTGCTTTAAAGCTTTCAGCATGAGTTGATGTATAAGTGTCAGTAATGGTAATTATTATTTAGAAAGTAATAATTTCCTTCATGAATACTAACTCCATTATTGATAATACAATTTTGTTTTGTTACGAAGAATTTATGATACACAAAACATTTTATCTTTGATAACATTTTTCTATTTGAACATCTTGAAAACCCTCGGGGCTACTTGAAGAAGCCACAGGAATCCTGGGACGAATATATATATAAATAATAATCTTCAGCCATTTTCGAAAGTCATTATTTAATTCAACTCAACTAATTGGTTAATATCGAGGAAATAATAGGCCTCGTGAAAATTATATTCCTTAACTGTAGCTCTTACACTCCTACACTCACGAAGCAAGTGTGAGAAATGTAGTATTGCTACGGATCTGAGAGTGAGTGTGCTGCATAGTTGTTTTTCAAAGGAATCTTTAAAGATGCTCTGAATGACATCATCGCATATGAATCTCAGAATTACCGCTTCGACCTTTGCGGATACTTTTCCCGCCGCCGCCTCGCGTGTCTTCGAGACTTCCTCCCCGTGAAGGAGAGCGAAAAGTCAGGGTCATGCTCGCTACGCTATCGTCTCTCTCGATATCTTCGTTCGGTGTTACTCTTCGCATGGAAGTCCTTGGAGTGACCGACTTTTCCACTTCAGTACTTTGATCGTAAATAACAAATTTTACTATTTGACGGTGTTTTATTTGCACCTATTCATCCATACAATTATCTTCCAAAGACTATTGGTACAGAGGCGGGTTAAGTGTTCGCGGGCCTCGGGCGGTATAACTAAAAATGGCCTCATACGGAAGTAATTAGATACGTTTATTTATTTTTTAAATTTACGAATACCTAATATAAGAACCATAGCAATGTCTGCATTTTTTCAGTTTGTTTTTTTAACTTAATGAGAGTTGTTATTGACAACTCATTTATATTAATATTTTATGGACCAATTCTCCATAAATCATTTATTAACGAAATATTGCATTTAATGAACCGCAATACCTATATATAAAGAAGAATATTTCTCTGCTTGGTTTTTATACAAATCTACAGTTTTACTCCAATGGTGCTGAAAATTTTCAGGCTAACAGGAGAAAAATTATGTTATTTCAAAATGACATCAGGGCCCCAAAAGGTCCCAAAAAGGTCCCTTTAGTACGCGCTACGTATTGCGTTTTGTGCAGTGGTTTAATTTTTTGCTTTTTAAAAAATGACTCCTGCTCAAGATACAGGGTTGTGATTTTTTAATCAAACGGCTGGAAGAATGAAGTTTATAATTCTTCCAATCAATTGTCTCTTCCAACTCGTATTTGTCTGAAAATCACGTTTTTAGATGCGAAAACGCACAGTTTTATCCGAAATCAACGATAGCAGATTTCCTTGACAACCAGATTTTAGTCTTTCAATGATGCATTTAAAATTCATTTTGCTTAGTTAAGCTGATTAGGAAGGCTAAGCATTGGGTTTTGTGCAGTGTTTTATGTTTTTGCTTTTTAAAACTAATTTCACTCAAGAGTTAAAGTTTATTTAATCAGATACCTAACCGAAAGAATGAAGTTTCTCATTGTTTTCAATCGATTCTCCTCTTACTCTTATAATATAATAATCGATTCTCCTCTTACTTAATATAATAATCGATTCTCCTCTTACTTAATATAATAATCGATTCTCCTCTTATATTATGATGAGTTATGAAGGAAGTATGATCCCGAGCACCACCGGGTAATTCAGCTAGTAGTTATAATAAAAATAGCAGTAGTTTTATATTTCGATTATTTGTTTAATCATGCACAAATAATTACATGTATTTTTCATGTATCACTTGTTTTAAATTTCGATGATTGCGGTTCTGTGCGCAATATGAGCGCGGGAGACTGGATATAAAATAAGATTTGTTAAATTAAATACTACCATGTAATTAATAATGTAATATATTGGGTTGGGATTCTGTTGGCACCTCCGGGTTCGTGGGCCCCGGGCGGCAGCCAAGTCTACCCGCTATTAAATCGGCCACTGATTGGCCACAATCTCAATTTGTCATTCGCTATTTGTAGGCTTTGATTAATAAAACTTTGCGATTATATTTTTAGAAACTTTTTTCATAATTAAATAATGTTATTTATAATTTTATTTTTGTATACGATCTTTCCTTACATCTCTCTTGCGGAAACATTTGAATGCAATCTTTTTCTCTTGAGGAAGTTTTGAGTAATGAAATTTTGTATTCATTCTACGTTTTTAATTTGGTTTCGATTAATTTCGTGAAGCAATATTAGTTTCACGAAACCTCATCATGCCATGGCCATGCCATAAACGCATCGCAGAGCTATTGGTCTTCTCTCGAATTAATGATATAGAAGTTTAATATTTTTCTCAGATTAATATTAATTCCATTCCACGGAATGCACATTTTTCATAAAATAAGATTAAAATAAGTTTAAGGTTTCATTGTGAAACTTAACTAGTGACGAGTTTTCACTTGGTTTTAATGGTTAGCTACGCCTTACTTTGTTGATTTGTTCTCTCTCATTTATGTTGAGATTAAAAAGATTCTAGTCAGCGGATATAATACGAGTTTTTTTTTCTGGGAGCTCATTTCCCTTTTCTTGATATTATTGACCCTGGAGGTTTAATAGGTATTCATAATGAGTTATAGCCACATGGATGACTTAGTATAAAGTAAAGAAGCCAGTAAAAATGAATTTTATCAAATGGTATGACTTTATAACTACAGTTAATGATTTAATGTGGGGCGTTACGACACATTGGCGAATTATATGCTCATGTTAGCTGCCTGTTTTCCATTGCTGCTGGAATCAAAACCTTTTGTAGCGGCTGGATTGCAGTGTAGTGTATTCAGAGAAATTGTTTCTAAGTGTTGGAGAAATGTGCGGTTGGCTCCTCAACCCTAGTCACGATCCAGTGGCAACGGGGTGAGTCTGTGGCGAGATCGTGGGTGAGAAGCGTGCCCGTGATGCAGGAAATGTCGTGTTTCGCCAACGCAAGCAGGTACCGAAGCGAGGACCAAAGTAATAGAAATGTGGGCTCTTTGCCCACGAACTGAGCACACTGATATGCTCTTCAAGATGTGACATTAGTCCTGCATTTACAATAATTGAGAGGTGAAGGAGAGCGTTAAATATTTACAATAATTGAGAAGTGAAGGAGAACGTTAAATATTTCTCGGTTTAAAGGTTGGTGCGTCTGTAGTAGATTCCATAGAAGCAAACCGAGAACAATGGTTGGGCTATTGACTGGCATCTACTGACAATGAGTGAAGAAGCACATTCACACCATGGGAATTTAAGATACACGGAGTTGTAGATGGTGGGAAGAGGACGAGGAAATCACATCCCATCTACTGTGAAAATGCTCGAAATCGCTACCTTGGTATAACCTTTCCGGGTCCCAAGCATATTGGAGATTTGCCAATGGGATTAAAATTCGCTATTCCCTTTCGGAAAAGATATAATTAACAGCCTGATTACAATTGGTGAGCCTTGGGAGCTTTCTATTTATCTAATCTGTCAGATTATGACGTATAAAAAATCAAGCAACTGAGCGGACAGAAATGAATGGAAGAAGGCAGCGTAAAGGGAAGAAATTCATGGAGGGCGTGGTTAAGTAGTCTTACGCTGAAGAGATCATGGTGAAGTTCATCATTTATGGACGGGAAAAAACGACAGAATCAGCAGTAAATAATATCGACTGTTTACTTTGACGACACGCTTGCTAAATTTATTGAGCAATTAACTCATCGCATTGTACCGTAGGATGAATCTTAAAATAAATTTGCAAAAGCTCTTTTTAAGACAAAGAGAGGTTACGTAATTTACCGACTTGGCGAGGCGTTCCTGGCCGGCTCTTTTCAGTTTTATGTGCCGGAAGGGTGCATTTTGAAGGCATTGTAAGCTAATTTTGCCTCAGAATATGAAATAAAGGAATTATGATGCATTGCCATAAAACTCGGTTACGCCACTTGGCTACTACAGATACCGTTGCATAATGGTGCAGCGGACTGCGAACGCCAGAAAGCCGCAACTTTCCCCGCGAACTATACTCGAGTTTATTCTTATTGTTCGCCAGAAGACTTCCGTAAACTCTAAAACTTCATTGTGCAAAACTCTTCATAGCTTCCTATTTAATAATATTTCTCAGGTCCACTCTTATCAGTTGTAATTATTACAGAAAGGTCTTTTTCTGTCATTCCGTATATGCTCCGTTAATACTGCACCTACAGTGATAAATGAGGTATCATTTTAAACGTTGAATCACCGGCTTCTGACGAAAAATACAATCTCAATCTCAAATTTCACTATTTACCCATTAATTGATTTAAAAGTTTAGACTTTTTCCATGTCGATTCCACCGTGACCAAATTTTCGGTAAGACAGTTGTATGTAGCATTTTCTAGAGTTCGCACTTTCCGTGATATTTATGTTTGTGTTAAAGAAACTCATAACCAAAAAGTTACAGACGACAACATTGTTACTTCTAATATTGTCTTTAAAGAAGTTTTGTAAATTGCGTGCCATTATTCAGTAACAGACGCCATGATTGTTCCTACTGGTACCAAACTCTCTTGCCTGTATTGTGTTCATATGTTTTGTATATTTTTGCAAGAAAACAAGTATAAAGAAAGTACTTTATGATACACCTTCTTCTCTATTTAAAACCCAATTACACCGTTTCCTTAACATACTTATTCTCTGATAGCGTGAAAGTGCGAAATTTTCGCACGGGTTACCTAGTCAGTTGTAATAGTCTATCGTTGTATGGTATAATAATCTACAAATTAAACGAGGTTAAATTTTCAGAAACAAAGAAAGTCATGCACGAGTCGTAAATCTATATAATGTAATTATTAAATAATAAATACTAGTTCTCACCCACAACATGCCCCTTTACAGTATCAGATTTTAAGAAGATATCCTTTTGCTTTTATTTAAAATGTAGAATAACAGCGATGTTTATACTCTTTTTCATGCCACAGTTGAAAAAATTAATAGAAATGACCCCAGATTCTTAATAATGAGGAAATTATGCATTTTTGAGGCAAAATATAAGTTTTAAGTAACTGCATAAAATATAAGTAACTGCAGTTTTCCTAATCAAGTAGAACTTAAAGAAAACATGCAGTAAAATACATTATAAAGTACATACCTAAATGAATTGGAGAAAACCTATAGTTTTCTTTTAGATTTCATTACAACTTCCCTCATAATTTGCTTCTTGCATCCCATCCTTGATAGTTCTTCCCATTCATTTCTCCTTCCTGGGCATTTGAGTTTAGAATGTGTTCAGTAACTTTTTCTCTTCTGCTTCAAAGATTGCCTGAACATCTTTTCTCTCCAGCTCTTCGTAGGGTTTCCTCATCGGTGATTCTCGCCAACCATTTGATCTTCAACTTCTTTCGATGGCGCGTTTGCTTTGCTTCCCATCTCCTTTGTTGTATTTCAGTTATCTTCCAAGCTGGTGTGCCATACAAAAAGCATGCTCTGGATATATGTTTTAATGAAATGCATCCTTACTTTCTTGCATGCGCTGCTGACTGTTCTTTTGGTGGAATACCTTCTTTGCTTGGGCTACTCGGCTCATGCCAATCTTTCTTCTTCCTTAATTCGTTAATTGACGGCAATTTCCAGGTAGGATGCGCTAATATTGCCGAAGCCACACCGTTTAGTTGGTAGTGTTTTCGTTTTTAAATTTGAAAAAATAAACTTAAAACAGTTAGCTACACTACAATGCACAACAACAGTTAATTATCCAAATATTATGTGTACCTTTGGGAATTGACGGGCGGAAAATAAAGATAATTTATATTATATTTTGAAGATTTTTAAAATTGAACAATTAATATTCATATGCAATAAAATTCCGGCCGATATTTCGACGGGAAACACTCGGAGACGCGCGGAGATAGTTTTCGTACTTTCATCAAATGTCGACAGATCGGTTCTGTGACATCTTATAGGATACAGACTTGTAGTAGAAGGAAAGGATGAAGAATATGTCTATTCTTTCATAATTTATCATAGATATACTCAGTATAGTATATATGTTTTTGCTGTCATTAGCAGGGTTAGCGCTAGCGGTTGTGGAGTAGTCTGATAACCTTACCCCACCCAAAAGGCTGAAAAGTATTCGTAGCAATGAGATTTTTTCAAACCAGAACTCTTTCACCATTATCTAAAAAAGTGTATTCCTAACACTGGTGACGTATTGTTATATATACTTGCTCCTTTATGCATATGCCCATATGATAGAAAACACTGATTAACTGGTTACTACAAGTATATGTAATATAATGATACTTTAGTAAAGCTATCTTTTGTTGTTTACCAGGCGTAAAAGTTGCGCTATCAATTTATTTCGACGCATGAAGTGAAAGAACGACGTGAAAAGGTTAAAGAAAAAAATTATTGTGTGTCATCGCATCACTTCTGCCTGAAGGCTTGGAGTAAGTTCTTGACGTTATTCTTCGAGATTCACTTTCTACGGTGACAGTTATGTGAAGCTCAATTCATCGAATCCATAATGAGGAGGAAAACAGCTTTTCGAATCATAATTCTTAGAATGCGCAGTATATTACTCCAGAATACGTGATTGTGCCTGCTCTCCGTCGATCTAGTTTGCCACGGCCGTTTGCGTGGTCGTTTGTAAGAATTGTGAAAGGTGAAAAGAGGAAGAATCGTCTAATCTGATGACTAATTTTCCGACGCTGGTCTGGGTAATATCGCTTTATTTTGCCTTTTTTCACCTTTACAAATTTCCTTTACTTTTTAGTTCCCTTTATTTTTCCCTTCAATGAATAGTTCGCAAAATTCGCTTCTGTAACGAATTTCCCTGATTCATGCAATAACCACGGAGCTTTTAAAAATATGGCCCTGAAGCAAGCATCAGTGACCCGGAGTGGCTGAGGAACATCCTTTATAATTCTAGTCTTATGCATTCTAGAGTGAGGAACATCCTTTATAATATTCATAGGTAATTATTCCCAGTAATTTTTTACTCCATTATTGCATTTTAGAAGCTTTTTTTGTCTCAGAATATGGCCATTGAGTAGTTTCTTCTACTTTTCAGAGCTTTCATCAACCATGCTTTCTCCCTGGCCCTTCTTAGGACTTATTCATTTCTGGTACACACTGTCCGTTTCATCTTCTTCATTTGTCTGTCACATGTTAGTTTTATTGCTTCCAATCTTTTGTATTCCGCTGTTGTTATCGCCCTAGCTTCTCTTTCCTGTATATGGATGCTGCAAATATATGTTTTAATATTGTGCTTCCTTACTTCATAGATTGTGTTCGCAGCTGTTATTTGTGGGCCCATCTTGAGGTAATGGCGTTTATGTTTGGTACACTCTGCTCACCATACTTTTCAAGTGTCTATCGCGTCCCCGAGTTAATGCTCTTCAAACTGTTACAGAGAGATTTTATCTCGCTTGCGTTGGGCAACACGTCGAGCACGCCGCATTTAGTTGGAACGGTTGGGACCCATGACAGAACATTTTAACATGGAAAGGAAATCCGCTTGTTTTGTTAAAAACTGATGCGAGTGAGCAGAAACCGCGACAAAACTGTTACTGTATTATGGACCGGTAGATACTCGAAGGTTTGCGATAGGTGACTGCAAAAATTAATTTATCTTAAGGTGCAGGTCGACATGGCGGATGTATTTTTTCCACATAAGTGTGTATAGCGGATATTCTTTTTCCCCTCTGACTACTTAACTTACCATTTCAGCACACTTACCTTTTCAGTCTGGCTTCCGTAAGAACATTTCTACGCAGTCCGCTCTTATTAAAGTCACATAGGACATAAGATATGCCAATGACAGCAAAAAGTTAACTATACTGGTTTTGCTTGACTTAAACAAAGCTTTCGACAGCGTAAATCATGCACTATTACTTCAAAAAATGCAAAAGCTGCATTTCTCCTGTTCCTCTCTCAATTTGTTTTTCTGCTACTTACATGGGCGACGTCAGTTAGTGAAAGATTCCCACGAAAACCAGTCAAAATGGGTTCCTACTTAATGCGGTGTGCCACAAATATCGGTACTTGATCCACTATTGTTTTTGCTATATGTTCGCGATCTTCCTAACTGCATCTCACATTGTTAGTACATGATGTATGCTCACGATCTGCAAATCTATTGCCATGTTACCCAAGTGAACTTATGGAAACACTTACTAGTAATAATGTGAATGATGACGTCTCTGCCATCAGTTAATGGGCCCAGGAAAATTATTTTGCATTAAATTGTAACAAAACAAAATCTATAATCATGGGCAACTCCCGGATTATTGCCAAATTTAACCTTGTAACGCTGCCCACGATAAAGGTGCAAAATACTAGTGTTCCGTACACCGACAGTGTAAAAAAATTAGGTGTTATGGTTACAAATAATTTGTCATGGAAAGAACACATAATGAATGTAGCTAATAGGGTGAATGCAATCCTCCATACGCTGAAAATACACTAAAGTATGCTGCCCATCCATTCATCTGAGGACACAGCTGATCTCCTCCCTGATTTTTCCACATTTCAACTGCTGCAGTTTGGTTTTCCATGATTTAACGGTGGAACTTAACATCAAGCTCCAGCGTCTACTTAACTCTTGTGTAAGATACGTCTTCGACCTGCTTAGGGAGGATCATATCTCTCCTTGCCTCGATAAGCTCTCCTGGGTTGATTTAAAAACAAGACGCAAATTCACGATGGCCTGGTTCATGCACTCCCTTTTTAAACACAATGAACTTCATTATTTACTTAAATTTTATCCAACTAAAGTAAAATTCCTAAATGTTGTAACTAGGATGGATCCCCTTTATATCTATGAACCCAAAATCCGACCCACGACCTATCAGAAATCTGTCACAGTTGTAGGATCGTATATCTGGAACAACTCACCTAAAAATAATACCAAAGACTTTCTCCGCCTTTGAACATATTCAGGAGAAAGCTTTTCAAACTCCTAAAATATAAATCTCTTTGTTTGTTATACTTTTGATTGATATTTTCCTTGTTATTGTTACATATACAGCTACTACCTAATGATGTCTCTGGATTGTGTGCTATCTATTTTCTTGTATTTAGTTTCATGTTATCACTATTGTTTTCTACTGTGTTTTTACTGCTAAAATTATTATTGCAATACTCCCAAAAAAATGTTATATTGCAAAAAATGTCTTTGTAAATGTCTCCTTGAACCTTTATTTTTTGTAATAAGATTATAATCTACTGCGAGCTCTATTATAGCATTTCTATGCAATGAATACATACTTACTGCTACTACTCTATTTACTATGTTCATAGTGGATGCAATTCCATGAACATTAATAGAATTATGACACTATTATTAATTAAGTAGAACTGACAAAGACGAAAATATGAGAGGTATTCTCTGTCGAAGAGTTCAGTGGTTCTTTTCTCCCGCTCACCAGTCATGAGTACAACGTGATGGTTGATACAGTAATTACACCACAAAACATCTCACTAATCATCCCTTACCTATCCCGATTTATTTTCCCTATACACTTTCCATTTTATGGCTGGTGCCCGAATATCCCCTGACACACGCCCTTGCAGCGCCTCGCGGGGTAGTACGTGAATGTAATGTTCAGTAGCCGTCGTAAAAATGCGTTCGCTTCGTTAATGGCCGTTGTGACGTCAATGATTGTCCTACTGCGACTCCGATGATATGAATCCATAAGGTGGTTGGAGCGATTATTGTTTATTAATGGATTTGCGTGAAAATTTGCATACGTGTCCTTATTACTAATATCTATAGGTAAAAGTGGAAAAAGTTGCATTTTACTGATTTGATTTTTTGGCAATTCAATGCTATTTTAACACGTAGCCTTATGGCACATGAAATATATTTCGTAATAATTCATCTTTTGTACAGATTTTCTTCTAAACACGTATCAATGCAACTGATGATATCAGGCCTGACCTCGTGGAAATTATGGATATCCATGATGAGAAAACCACCTTTGTTATTTCCACAAAACTTCTTTTTTCAAATGAAAACGAAGTTTTGTGGAAATAAAAAAGGTTGGTTTCTCATCATGAACGTATTTATACGTTTCAAATAATTATAATGGTGTCTAACAAATATCAAGGTGTCATGCCGAGTCAAAGATTTGAAATAACGTGCTTAAAGATAATTTTCGCCTAAATTTTGAATACCAGGCAAGACATACAAGACACAAGAATACCAGATTAAAGACAAGTCAAGCGATATCATGCTCTAATTTAGGCAAAATATGTAAAATAAAATTATAGCACCATTTCCATTGTTGCATGTATGGTAATTTCCATCGCATAAACAGATTTACTTAAAATGTGGTCTTGGAATTTTTTTCCACTTGAATAATTATTAAAATGCGGGCTCAATGACTTATGATTACCGCTCCAGCCTCCTTTTACAGTCAGTCAGTGCTGAACCTTTTCTCCTGGAATCTGCGGTTCAGAATTGGCGGAAAGACATCGGCACATGGATTAGAGAAGATAATAGATAGAACCACACGGTAAGAAAGCACAGGAGAATATTGAAACCATTGAAATGCGCATTCGGCCATATTTTATGGATCATTTTTGCAGTTATTACGCCGGAAACATTGGTTTTTTTTAGCGGTATTGCCGCGGGACCGTAGTGATTAATCAAGAACAGTGGTTCCCAACCGGTGGTCCCCGAGAGCCTCGGGAGTGGCCCGCAGGACATAAAACAGTTGCCAACAAATGGGGATTTTGAAAGCGATGTGCGTTGAACGAGATGGGTAATGAAGTTGCACTGCACACTAATTAATAGTAATAATAAATAAATAATGTGTTCTAAAAACTGTTTCACTTAATAAACTAAGAATTTGGCAATGGGAAAGGCGCTGAAGAAGGGTTACAACTTCAGATGGGCCACTCTGAAAATTGCCTCGGTAATTTTCATAAATTACTGCGGTATTTTTCGTAATTTACCGCCTTCCTTGTAAATTACCGTAATTTTCTAGATAATTCACCTATGTTCGAGATAATTTTTCATACAGACAAATTCCCAACATGTTCTTTTAAGCCAAGTTCACATTTCCTACGTGTTTAATAATAAATTGAGGCATGTGCAACTTATTTTTGGAATATTTTACTTAAATTATAACATTATAAGAGTAATGCATTAGATTATTCTTCTTGGAAATTTCTCATACTTTGACAAAAGAAGCCAGATTGCGTGTAGCTCCCGTAGTTCTTTTTACAATTTAAAAAATTTCTAATATATTAATGTTGCATTAGGTATGGTTTAAACATCGTTATTCCCTTCCTTTTGCTATTGGCTTTCCTGTTTAACCATACATTTGCTGTTAAATGTTTAAAACTAAAAAATACTGGAAAATTACGGTAATTTTCGAAAATTACCGTAATTTACCACGTGGTAATTTACCGCAGATGAAAATTACGGTAATTTTCGAAAATTACCGTAATTTACCACGTGGTAATTTACCGCAGATGAAAATTGCGGTAATTTTCCCATCTCTAGTCACAACTGATCGGGGGTATGGTTGGGGGTCGTACATGATTTAATTTCAGGCTGAGTGGTCCGCAGACTTCTACGGGTTGGGAACCACTGATCTCGAAAAATTCAAAACTGACATAATAAAACAAACAGACTCATTCATAAAGTTTGCGGACCAATTTCGCGCGATGGCCATGTTAGGTTGTCCATTTTTCGAGAAAAAAAAACAGGCTTCACTTCCGTGTGACGACACGCCACCCACTCCCGATCCCTTCCTCGGAATCTGGAAACTTGTTCCTGTCTCTTTTAATTCCTTCATTCCTCAGGCGCCAGTCATTCCACTGTACCGTGTAAATGAAGAAATATCTCGAGTGTCGGCGTCGGGTGATTTACCCGAGAGTGATTTACCGGCGTTTCCTCGGCCTTGTCTCGTTCCTCGCGCGCCGCGGGCAGTGCGTAGAGTCTTGAGGAGTGGGCGAGGAAGAAGGGGAGGGGACGTGGCTTTCCAGAGTGAAAGGGACAAGACGGAAGTGATTATTTTTTCGGAGTCGGAAGCACGCGACCTTTCCGTGGAAGTCCGCTTCTGGGCGTGCCAATGAATTTCTACAGATCACTCCGCTCTTTTCTCCCACCCCCCCCCCCTCTCCACAGTGTGTGTCTCTCGACACACTTCTTTTGCCTGCCTCCTCATTCCAGACGCCAGCCAACTTTTACCCCCCCCCCCACCGATTTAAGGACCATCATTATCAGGTTCCCTACTCCCCCGCAATTCCTTCCCATTCGATGCTTTTCAACTATCTCACCCTCTTGAAATTCATTCCGTCTCACGTCTCTCCTCATTTGGTCCATGCACAGGGTGTTCGCACTCCTAAAATTCATTGAAAGCGTGGAAAAACTCGTCGATTTTTCTACATGAGTGAAAAATCCGCGATTTCTCTTCGATCCGGGAATTTCTCCTTGGTTATCCCGTATTTTTTAATCAAACAGGCTTAATTTTGAAAAATTACGACCTTCGCTTTATAAATTTTATGGTCATTGTACTGTTTCATCTACATGTAAGAACTACCGTGCAAGACACCTACAGGGTGAGCAGGAATGGGTGATTCAGGGCTTAATTTCTAAGTTTAGTGTTACCGGAGCTCTGAAGCACTAAGGGGTCTGGGGGGTGCGGAATACTATCACCCTTACTGAATAAGCTAAGAAAAATGTGTGTAGCTTCGCTCCAGTTCCTATAATTTGGGGTAATCCCTGGATGAGGTAGGTTTAAATGGAAGATCCTTTAGATTTTTTTACAGGCGCTGGCCCCTTTCTCCTTACACAATTTCTTTCTTTATCTCATACCCAGTGGGGAGAGACCATGCAAAAGACATTCATGAACTAATTCAAAAGTAGTTCACCACTGAATTATCCTGAGCATACAACTATAGAACGTTCATTGAATATTCAAGTGTGAACTATTCATTTGAGACTGTTCATAGATCGTTCATTGAATGTTCAAGTGAGAACTATTCATTTGAGACTGTTCATAGATCGCTCATTGAATGTTCAAGTGAGAACTATTCATTTGAGACTGTTCATAGATCGTTCATTGAATGTTCAAGTGTGAACAATTCATTTGAGACTGTTCATAGATCGTTCATTTCCAGTCCACGAAGAATTATTCAAAAATGCTCCCTGGTTGGACATTTAAAGAACATATTTAAACCATGCATATTTGAATTGTCATAAACGACAAAATATTAATTATATATTCTATGGAATATTCTATCATACCATATGTACGATATTATTCCTAAAATTAATGCCTGCATGTGATATCGCATTATGTACGTAATGAGTTAAACTGTTAATTTTAACGGATGAACACTGAACTGTACGCATATATGCGTACAGCTCAAAATCTTGTTTATTCACAGTAGTAAGGCATTTATATTCATATTATGTGACAATATAAGTTTCAATTAATTAATGCAGAATAACTGTTATCGAGATTTGACGGTATTTCACCAAACTATCACAGAATCGCCATTTAATAATTATAGTTCTCGAAGTTACTTTTTTCGACGGAAGTGAGTAGATATATACGACTTTCAAGCCGGCTACAAGAACATGCGCTTAGAGTCGTAGAGTACTTAATAACGCTACATTGGTACACTGACGTTAGGAAGATACAAGATGGGATGTTATAACGTACTAACATTACGTACGCGTAATTGTACAATCATAGTGATAATTGCAAATTATAATTTTTTTATATCGAGAGTGTAGGGAAGTCAGTGAAGAGATAATACCATATGAATCGAGAATCATATCACGAGAACTATTTTGAACATTCCTTCATGGTTCATATGTTATTAATTCAAAAACAGTTCAGCCGCAATTCATCCAAGTTGAACATTCTTTGAACATTCTATGAAGTATTTCAATGAATGTTCTTTGAACTATCTGCGAGTGCCATTTAAACGTTCATTGAATGTCCTTCTTGAATGATCTGTGAACGTTCAAGTAGTCTTCACTGAACGTTCTTTGAACATCTTTTGGACAATAAATTCCCCACTGGGTAATACGTCCTGCCTCTCGCCATCCCGTCCGTAACACCTATTCTCATTCTTCCCCCCTCCACTCTTACTCATCATCTTCCCCCTCCATAACGGCCTCCAGCATCCCTCAGTGGACCCATTCCATTCTTCAAATCTGCCTTCTAATCTTCTCCAGATCCTATGTGCTTCTTGATTTGGTACATGTACACGGCGTCCGCTCACCCTGTAGTCACTGTAAAGTAGCCAAACTACTTACGTTGTAATGCCTTGAAGCATCCGAAATTTGTCCTGGATTTTATCTTGATTTGCGATTTTCTCTTTGATTTTTCAGGATTTTACAATCGCAGTGTTGGATGGGATCAGATCGAAAGACGAACATGAAGCACGCTCATATGTGTGAAATTCCTGTTTTAATGGAGCCCAATGGAGTGGTCTCTTTTTATACTGTTTGCATTTGTAATTTAGCGTATACACGCTATTTATTCAAGCTGCGTTCAAGATTTGTCTAAGACACTCGGCAATGTCAGGAAAATCTCCCTTTGCCTGGTTCCCCGTAGTACAACTGCCGAGAGGATATTTTAAGGTGCATGAGCCTCGGATGGGAAAGAAACTAACTTAAGACGGTAGTGCTAAGGAAGGTATTCACGTAGCTTATGACTCAGGGTGGGCATCCTTCCCTGAAGACCGGGAAAACATTTCTGTTTGAGGCTTTCGCAGCGCTGTTGTGCTGGTTTCTCCATGTTTTTCGGGCAAAGCTGCGTCGGTGTATCTTTACGATGACGTTTCGTAGCCAATGCAGGCCACATCTTCAGATCAAGTCCGAATGCCAAACAGTGAAAGTTGGCCTGTATATATACCGTCCTCAAGGGGGCCTTCCGTTAGCGCAGCCAATCAGCGTTGAGCACCCTTCTTTTGGCGCGTTCCTTCTCAGGAGTCTCTTCCAGGTGTTGTGGAGTCTATGCCCGTCATCCCGATTGAAATTAGCCTCCACCTTCTCTATTTCAATAGCCTCCCTGATGAGTCGAGGAAAATAAAACTTTTCCTTGGCTAAGACTCGTGCGTCATTGATGTTAAGTTGATGTCCCGGGTTCGAGGAGGCATGCTCTGCAACTGCTGACTGCACGCAGTGCTTGTTTTTGAGAGCCCTGCGGTGCTCGCTCAAAGCGAGAGAGCTGGAAGAGACTCCTGAGAAGGAACGCGCCAAAAGAAGGGTGCTCAACGCTGATTGGCTGCGCTAACGGAAGGCCCCCTTGAGGACGGTATATATACAGGCCAACTTTCACCGTTTGGCATTCGGACTTGATCTGAAGATGTGGCCTGCATTGGCTACGAAACGTCATCGTAAAGATACACCGACGCAGCTTTGCCCGAAAAACATGGAGAAACCACCGGGAAAACATCTTGAATATGCTACTTCCTCGAAAAGTCGGGGAATTCATGATTTTTGACCCTATTAGGGAATCTCTCCTTCATTTTCCACTCTTTTCTCGTTTGGTTCGGAATAATGCTAGGGGGCCATTCAAGTATTACGTAAGACGATTCATGCCATTTTTTATGTAATACAATGTAAGATTTTCCCAACCCTCTCCCCCTCCTTGTCAGTCTTACGTAAGACGCTAGATATTTCTGTATACTCTTCGTTACATGCTCGCTTTCTGCAGTTTCGTCTTTCGATAGAAGCCATCGTACAGCTTTGAGCACTGGATATCGTATAATTATACAGTGTTGGAGCATGGCGTCAGAATAGGAGCATTGATGAGATTACCGAAAATACGCCATTAACGAGCGGATGCTCCATGTCACTGCTAAAATTCATTCGGAAACGATACAACGTTTCAAGACGGACAAAAATCTTACGCACATTGGTTCCAGACCCCCTTCCCCCCCTACATAAGACAATGTAAGATGATCTCAACCCCCTCACCCCCAAAATTGTCTTACGTAATACTTGAATGGCCCCTAAGGTGGTTTCGCAAAATCGCCAACTTGGTCCCGCTTAAAGTTTATTTTTAGACGGGTCATAATGTTTCACGCAAAAATATGTAATCGTAGCTTTGGCGTTTATTTGGTCACTTGTGCATTAAACATAATTATTTCCTCGTCCGCACACCTTAGAAGGGACATTTCGTTGATTTACAGATTTCTTATTGCACCTTGATTTCATAACGTCTCGCCACAGCCTTAGTGAAGGTTAGAGTAATGGCTATGGGAAGGCCTTAACGAGATGTTATGCAACCGACATTAAATAATCAAGCATTTACGAAGAGGAGGGAATTGATGATGGGGACCCAGAGTAAACGCGTTTAGGAAAAATGAAGTATATGATCCTGAAGCTTCTGTTTTGTGGATTGAGGAATCACGGTGATTGTGATGCTGGAATTAAGGAGAATTGAGAAAGTTGGATGATAAGGAAGAGAGAAGAAGGAATGATCGGGAGGAAAAGGAAATTAGCAGGAGGAGGAGGAGGAGTCAGCAGAAGTGAGTGGAGGACTGTATCGGATGTGAGATAAAATGTTTTACGTTCTTACGAAAGTGGAAGGCAAAACAGAATTTGGATATTGAGTGCCGGAATGAGATTGATGCTGCATTAGCAATCTTAAAATCCCTACATTCTTGAGGATGGATTAACGGTTCCACAGTGGATAAAGCTAAAAGATGATCAATCTAGCTCAGTCACTTCACATTGGGGAAGATGAAAATCCACCATAATGGAGGCACTACTCAATTCTTTCGGGGAAATAGAATTATTTAAAATAACTGAACAACATGAAAAATTTGGGTTTTTCAAATTCACTACACTCCTATGCTTTAATTTGATAAAATCTGGTTTTATAATGTCTGGTCAAGTATTTTCTTGGTAGTATATTGCTCCTGATATGATCTCCCTTTGAAAGCGCTGGCATCTGACGAACTAGCTGATAGTCTTATTTACTCTAAAAATAATAACCTTACTCCAAATTACCACCAAATGAACGTAAGGTCTTTGAATATCTAACGGCCAAAGTTAACCGTAGTTATTCGTCAAAGTTAACCACACATTATATAACCAGGCTTAAGAAGAGATACTGAAGGTGGCAATGTTGCAAGAAGCAGAAGAATTAATACTGTGCTATTTTTTGACTTGAAAATCTTAATATTCGACGGAAAAAGAGTAGTTTAAGATGGCTGACTGTAAGTCGTCCCTTACCTCCTATGTGCCATTTAGTTATTTGAAATGAATACGAGCATTTATAAAGCGGATCGTGCCCCATTTACAACCTCCAAGCAATATCGTATGGACTCAAGGATCCTGCTTCAATTAAGACCCATCTGCGACGACGGAAAAAATTAATCCTTCTCCGTTAGCGATCCATAAAAAAATCCACCTCTCTGCAAGGCTTTCGACGGCACTTAAACATCGTCGGCGTGGGGGTGTAGCTGGAAGATCGGGGAAGTTTAAAGCCTATTGTTTACGACTTACGTGAACTCCCAACTTCAAATGCTATGCATGTAATCGTTTGTTCTTTTTTTAAGTTTCTCCTTCATTTTCTTGTATCGTAAATGCGGAAATAAACACATTTTGAATTGAATTTGTGTTAACGGTGACGTATAGAGTCTCATGAAAGCGATTACCGTGACGTAGACCGTTCAGTACTTCTAAGTTCGACCAGTCCTTGGACTTGGAATATATTATAGGAGGCCTGCGGGGAATGTACTGATCAACTGCTTGCACTTCAGCAAGTGCGAAAACAAACTATGGGGGGCGGAAAGAAAATAATTTGTCTATTTGTTAATTCAGAGAAGGCACATGACAGGGTAATGGAAATGAGTGGGGGAAGTTTTTGAATGACTATGGTGTTGAATGCGCAGTTATTGAATGTTTCGAAGGCGATATAGACTAGCTCCACTTGAATGACTTTCAGGTGATTGAAACGAAAGTATAATAAATTTGTTTCATTGTTAGGTGCTAGCCTTGGGTTGTTTCGCTTCGAAAGTAGCGTCTCACTGGAAACAGCAGCGGTTAAGTCCGGCGAAAAAAGTGTCCTTTTTGAAATTATTTTTTTGCTAAAGAAATTTAATACCAAGCGGAAAAAATCATTTATTGCTCATCCCTATGTGGGAGAGAGAAGGTGCTTAATTACTGTCGACTCGTTTATAGCACGGATGCCGGGTGGGAGGGAAATTCACTGCTCGAATCGTACCACTTAGTAACTTCCTGCCGCCACGAAACTCTCCCCCCAAGGGCTGGCTGCGTTCTTTATCTCCAACGGATACGAATGCGCCCTCAAAGAGGTCGATTGCACGTGGTGCAACCGAGACTAAAAAGGTTTGGCCGGTAGGCTGGTTATTTGGGAAGGCGTCTGAGGTCACTCACTGCTGCGGTGAGGATGGGTGTGTACTACAAACCGTGTTGGCTGACAATGGAAGGATTGACTTGGGAAAGGAGGTGAATTGGAGAGAAACCTGACCCCACGGCATACTCTCAACGAAAGGCGCCAAGGGGGCTTCAGCTGAAAAAAAAACATCCGATGTATTGTGGTAGCAAAACATGGTGACAGTCACTAGTACTAAGCGTGGCGTTATGTAGGGAAGACTCGTGTGGAAGGGGTTGGCTGAGGAGCAGAGGGAAGAGGACATCACGTGATAGTTAACGCTGCCAACATAACCGAGTTTAACTTAAGGTGGCTGGAGCGGTATTAGTGGGTCGTTGAGTGTACGTTTTGATAATTTTTTAAGTAATTCGAAAAAAATTATTCGACCTATTTTCATTTAAATGTATCTCTGTATACGTTGAAACGCACCACACAGGCAGTAGTGGAAATTATACAAAATTATGTTTTAAGTTTTTTACTTTCGTAAAGCATGTTAGCTAGAGTTTTCGGCGCTGCATTCGAAATTTAGAAGAAAATATATTGATATATGATTTTTTCGAATATTTGACTCGACATGACACCTTGAAATTAATTGTTAGTAACATTTATAATGATAAGAAATGTATAATTACGCGTTTAGACGAAAATCTGTGCATATGTAATCGAATTATTACGAAGTATATTTCATGTGCCATAAGGCTACGTGTTAAAATAGCATTGAATTGCCAAAAAACCAAATCAGTAAAATGCTACTATTTCACTTTTATCTCTAAATATCACTAATGAGCCATTTAAACAACTGCATTAAGAGCCGCCATATAGAGCAAGAAAGATGAATGTGAATTGAGCATTTTGCAATTTGAAAATGGTTTGCGACCATGGGAACGGAAGGGTTATCAAAACAGACAGACCTACCTTATTCCCCCGTGGGGAGTCAGTTCATAGAAAATCGACTCTTTCATTAAAAAGGGTCTTCTGCCCAACTGCGATCATGTTTCCCTTCCACAATACGGTGTACTGCACTTAAATTACTCTTCAAATTCCATCACATTGAGGATCGGTATTCCAGTAAAAAATCTCTACGAGGGCCAAAAATGGAGCCCAGGCCTTCAGGATGGGAAGTCATTACTCGAGCCGTCACACCCACCCAGCGTGACGACAATCTTGTGCGATGTTGCTATACCAGAGTTGCAATACATTGATATAGCGAAATGGGGTATTCATGACATTCAGCATTGTGCCGTATAACCACGTGGTTGTGCGATATGATACGATTTCCGGCATCCGATGAGAATAACATGAGAAGAGTTTTTCAGTGTGTGATTGGAATGCCTTATGACCCAATATTTGACGTATATAGGATATAAATGTGGAATATTTGCGGTTTAGCCTGACGCTAAATTCTATGTGCCACACTAATGGCAATCAGCAATTATCCGTTCCTTGCCTGTCGCATCCCATATTTGGAGTTTAAATTTGTTCTTATTATGGTGAATAAGAGATACTGGATTAGAGATACTGAAGTGATGGCATACAATATTGAGGGTTACAAATGTTTTGCAAAATGTAGCAATGTGAATAGAGCTGGAGGTGTTACAATTTATGTGTCGGATATATATTCATGTTCATCTGATGATACTTATGATTTAAAATCAACTGAAATTATTAAGGTGACGATTGGCCTCCATTCCTCTGTATCCATTTCAGTTATCGGAGCCTATTGGTATCACTTCCTACCTACTGAGATCTTTTTGTGTGAGATAGAAAGAATACATGATAGCTCAAGAGAAAAGAATTTAATATTTATAGGAGATATCAATTTATGCATTTTGCAAGATAGTGACAATGCTTACGAGTACAAAACTCTTATGGCATGCAAGGGATTTGAACAGCATATATTTTCTCCTTCCAGAATTTCACCAAATAGTAGAACTTGTATTGATCATATTTTTTATAGAAATAGGGACAATTTAAATTATGAGGGAAAGTCTATTGACCTGGGCTTGACTGATCACCACATGCTTTTATGCACTGTTAAATCAAATCTAACATCTAGGTAAATTTCCAAGCCTCATAAATATAAATACAAAGTAGACTACAGTTTTTTGAAAGAACTTTTATCACATTGCAAATGGGAAGATGTATACTTGGAGAGCAATGTAAAAAAGCATATGATTTATTCCTTGAAAAATTAAACTCTTGTATTGGCCAACCAAGCTTCTTAGGAAGAAATAGTAAAAAAAGTTCTCTTAATCAAACCATGGGTGACTAGAAATTTATCTAATGAAATCGCTAAACTAATTATGCTCTACAAAAAATGAGAAAACCGCCGAATAATTTAAAACTTGCAAGATATCATAAATCCTACCAGCGTCGGCTAGATATCGAAATAAAAAAAACGAAAAGAAAACTATTACATACGGGAATTCAATACTATGGATAATAATAATAAAGCTTAAAAGTGGCGTATTATAGACGCCATTACTGGAGGAAAGAAAAAAGGGGGTAGTGTTGAAAAAGTAAGATCCAAAGACGGAACATTGTTAATTCAAATGCAAGATATTGCCAACGAATTTAATGTGCATTTTGATAGAGTAACTGAAAATTCTAACAATTCTACGAATTTGAAACGTAACTCACAATCAGTCAAACAGGAAGATTGGTTTCCTATGGTTAACGCCTATAAGAGAGTCGCTGTTCCTGTATCCTGTAGACGATAGAGAAGTTAGTAATATTATAAAAGATCTTCAGCCTAAGAAATCGAAAGGGGAAGACGGAATAGCCGTCATCACAGTCAAAGTAGTTTCAAAGAAGAAAGAAGAAGGGGAAGTCAGTATAAGGTTCAGTCATCAGATGAAGTCTCTCACGTATTTGCATACCATATGTATTGCAAATCTGAGTATGCAAACAGGAATTTTCCCAGAGTAGCTCAAAACGGCCACTGTAATACCCGTTCACAAAATAGGTGACAAATTGGACTTAAATAACTATAGACCAATATCCTTATTACCGTTATTTTCGGAAATTTTGGAAAAAAATTGTCAAAACGAGAGTGTTAAGCTTCTTAAATAATCATTAATACTTCAGTAAAAATCAATTCGGTGTTTGAAAGGAAGAAGTGCGGAAGACGCCCTATTTAGTTTTTGTTCAAACATATATGACGGAATAAATAACTGCAGTAAAGTTGCTGGATTATTTATAGATATAGCTAAAGCTTTTGATACTCTGGATCATAAAATTTTATTGGAAAAATTACAAGCTGGCATCAGGGGTATCGCTTATAACTGTTTCCAGAGTTATCTTAGAGATAGTTTTCAGCATGTGCGCATTGAAAACTGTATTTGCTATAAATCACATATTTCTTGTGGGGTACCACAAGGTTCAGTTCTGAGACCTATTCTGTTTTTAATCTATGCAAATGACTTGTGTAACGGAAGGTTCCATGGCAAGTTAGCCTCGTTCGGTGATCATACTGCACTTAGTTACTCTACCAGTAGTAGTACGTATGATTTACACATGAATATGCAAAGTGACTTAGACTAAATCACTGGTTTTCTGTTAATTCTATGGTGTTGAGCAGTAAAACAAAATATATCTTATTTAATCTAAAACCTGTAACTAAAGAAAACTACAGTCTGTTATATTATAGTTGCATGAAATGTATTAATGACAATGTCTTGTTCTGTAATAAGTGTAGTATAATTGATAGAGTTAGTCACATTAAATACCTGGGTATCTATTACGATGAACGATACAATTGGAAAGAGCACATTAATAAGCTTAAATCAGAGTTAATTTATATACTTAGAAAATTTTATCTGTTAGGATTCATCTGCCCAGGGTCTGTTATAAGAATGGTATACTATGCATTAGTTAATTCAAGACTGCAATATGGTATTGAGTGTTGGGCGAGAGCATATATAACTAATCTGCGACCTCTGTTAGTAGCCCAGAAAAAGATTTTAAGGGTTATGATGCGGGCACCAAATATGCATCCATGGCTTCTCTCTTTTTTAAAATTTGAATGTTTTACCCCTAAGGCATTTGTTTGTGTACAAGATCCTTAGGATTTACTACAACCGTTGCGGCGAAATGAAGGTACCACGATTACATGAGCTGCGCAGTCATCTCAATGTTGTCATACCAAGACCTAGAACTGAAATTTTTAGACAGAGCTATCTTTTCTTAGGGCCCAAAATTTACTGTGCATTACCAAAATATATTATAAACATAAGAAGCGAAGGTATATTTTGTAGAAGTCTGAAGAGACGGTTGTTTGATTCTGAGGATCTATCTTATTTATTTTTGAAAAAAGTGTATGTAAATATGAAAATAATACTTATTATGTTTATATTTATCAATTTATTAATTGAAGGATCGACTTCATTTATTTTTTGGCTAAATGTAAGATTTAGTCATTTGTCAATCTGTTAACTGAAAGATAACATTTATTTATTTGTTTGGAAAAATGTAATATTTTGGTTATTTTAAAACATATATGTAATTGTATGTAGTTAGACTAGTTGGAAAGACAGTGATTAATTGTTTGTCTTGTGAAAACACACAGTTAATGTTTTTCTTCAAAGTACGATCGAGTCGTTGACCCCACAGCGGTTATTTTCCTAAGATGTACCTATGTTCCCGACTAATTTGATGTGTCATTGCTGATGTAATTATTTGTTGTCGAGTAATAAATTCTTTATTGTTATTATTATTACAATGCAGTTGGTTGCGGAGAGGGACTATCCTTGGTGGTAATACGGTGTAGAAAAATTTTTCACCACTCCGGTATGAACATTTTGCTAAAACGGATGAGTTTACTACTCTAAAGATTTCAAAATGTAGGATTAAGGGGTTTAGTGAAAGGAGACAGGATGAAGAGCTGCAGTTAATTAATCTTCGTGTCGATGGCTGCTGAAAACTACATATTTTAATGTTAAGTGTTTTTAAAATTCATACTGTCAAAGCTCACATTTTATTTTATTTTTGATTTAAGGTGCCCTACGGAAGAACTCGCCTTTCAGTGTGAAGTATGACGAATGTGCTGTATATATCTACATACGTGATACTCTGCTAGCTAACTTATGAAAACGAGCTTAAGAACAACGTTATTTGCATATTTCACTTTATTTGCAGCATCGATAATAGCTATTGTATTTTATTGTACTGTATAATAACTCTACTCTACTATGCATGTTCGCGGATACATTTGTGTGCATACTAAACTGCTTTTCCTCATTGCGTCACCTTTCTGAAATTCCTTTTGTAATTAAAATTTTTTTGTGGCACGAACATAATAAGGATGCACCTGCCGGCCGATTGTTGATTCACAAAGGCTCAAGTGTTCAAAACGTAAGTTGGGAGAGGAAGTTGGTATGGCGCTTTTTTAAGGGGCGAGGGGGGTGGGCAGCGGAAGAGCGTGATTCCTCTTGCCCTTGGAGGTCTGACCTTCAGGAGCTCTTTTTCTTTCAGTGTCTTCCTTCTCTTTTCTCAAAATTGAAGAGGGGAGGAACAACGCCCGCTGGGGAATGGCGATGCAGGATATATTGGCGGACCCGGTGTTGAAATCCAGTAATTTAATCTCTCCCGTCTGTTTGCTCGCCACTTCTTCTTCCTTACAGTTTACTGAATCATTTGGATCTCCAACAGTTTTAGGAGATGCATGAATTATTTCACACTAGCTGCCCGTGCCGTCAAAATATATTACGGAAACATATTCTGAGGCTATTCGTGTTGTTTTTGCTACTTTTTTGTAAGACTAATTAGCTTAGATCGAGGGTGATCATTTTTTATTCATTATTTAGTACGGAGACTCATAAAATGGGCATATATGGAATAACGACTTCATCAATCAGCATTGGTCGTTATGAGGACTATATTTTATTAAAAAAAAACGCACAGCTTAACGAAAAATTCCAATTATTTTATCCAAGTTTTCGCGATGTCGTCTCTAAAACAACATTCGATGGAAAAAATTTAAACTCGACAAAATTTTCTTTCTTTTGGTGCCTCTCCCGATATCGTACGACCGCTATTTATAATTTAATATGGTGGAATAAAAAAGGTCTGAAAGGAAACGTCAAATCAACTTAACGTGTATTTCTTACGAGAGTAACTGATATAGGATAAATAATTGTGTGTGCATGGCGATGATTAATGCAATAGAATATTATGAGAAAGACTCTAAAATCAATTTTCAACACGAAAAATGTTAGCACACAATCGGATTTTGAGGGTACCCTGAACTAACCGTGGTCATAACTTTACGGCTTCTTCCGTAAGGGCGACAATTCCGCTGAGCAAAAATCATCCTCGACCGGAAATCGTACCCGAATACATGAATATACATATGGATCCTAAACTTGCCCCAATTGGGTGTTGCCAAACATTCCGTATGTACCGAAAAATCAGGACCAAGCAGGTTGTAGCGCCGCCACTCTAGAGAACGTGGTTCTATTATTGAAAGGCCGTGATTCAAATCGAGATACTGGAAATAAAGGTACCGGAATTGGCCTCCCAATTAAACCGTCCATTTTTGACACACGGGAGCGGAACCATGCCGATTGTAGCGCGACCTATCTTTGCGGAAACCTAGGCAACACTTCTGCCCGTACAGTGGAGCCGAAGATGTAGATCCATATGTATATTCATGCCCGAATGCTTCGGTATCGCGCCGAGTTCTTCAACCAGTTTAGCTACCGATGCGTGAAATTCTCCGCTGTGGAATTTTCGAGAGCTTCTAGAACAAACATCTAGTTTCTTTACATCTCTCAAAATTCCACTTGTGAGAAGGTCGCCCCGGTAGCTTAACTGGTTAAAGCGCTCAGCGCAATACCGAAGGCTTCGGGTTCGAACACACGAACTTTATTGCAAAACGTTTAATGAGTCACTTCATGAATCCCGCTGCGCATAGCAAAAGGATGTCAAAGGAGAACTAATTGTGTGTGATAAACACAATGCATGATAATAGGAAGGTCGTGGGGCAAATCAGTTAGACGGGCAATGTCAAATAATCAACCATTTGCTCTCTCACAGTAAATTACAGCTCTGTTTCAATTTATATTTTTTTCTCGAAGTCATGGGTATATGAGGGTTCCTTGTAGCGTATAGACCAAAGCAAGAACTAGCTACTGAAAATTCTCATTATATAACGCACACAGGCATATGAAGATAGATTATCTGTGTGAGCTGATGGGTCCCCTTTGAGATGAGAGCTCTTGAATCCCTGTGCATTAATGTACTACGTCTACATTTACAGAATACCCTGCAAGAAACCTGAAGGGTGTGTGGTAGGGGGTGAGTAGTCACCAACTTGCATTACTCTATACCATAAAGTTAGTATATCTACGACCAATGATGCATAAGCATTAATCGCTAATGCTTGTCACGAGGCGAAGCCTCACAAGCATACACTACACTATAGATATGCTACCATTGTTAAAGGGACCGTTAGTATTTATTATATATTGCAACTACATAAACGGACAGAGATTCAAGAGTTATAGCGAAAACATACACGGCATGCTGTAAGTACTAGGTATAAGATAAGGATACAAGTATTAGAGAGAACTATTACAACTACTAAGAGCTACACTACCTATGGTCAAACCTAATTAAAAGTCTCATTGGCAGTTGTTATGGTTCCTTATATTTCGTGGGAAAAATGAAATTTTAAATCAGTCCGTTCTGCAGTCTAGTTCCCTAATTTTATTCTCATTATCTGATCTACAGTAGTATGTCGGATTTCGTAAAATATTATTATTATTATATGTATCTGCATAGATATTAATACTCATGAATTCTATAACATTAATACCAAGTTGGGTAGTGGATGTTGGTGAAACTTCACTCCCTGGGTGGTATTTGCAGGTTTTGACTAATGCATGAATAGTCGTAGTTTCAGTAACACCTTACGACATAGTGTAGTGCATGCTGATGAAAACTCACCCCCTGCCACTCAACCTTGAGGTGGCTTGCAGGGTATTATGTTTATGTGTATGAGACCCTACACTATGTACTGCGAATAGTTTTTACCGGTTGAGTGCGAATTCTACCATTAGTAGTGCGAATTCTACCATTAGTAGTGCGAATTCTACCATTAGTAGTGCGAATTCTACCATTAGTGCGAATTCTACCATTAGTAGTGCGAATTCTACCATTAGTGCGAATTCTACCATTAGTAGTGCGAATGGTTTTGAGTACGTCTGCTAAAACCGAGGCACCTCTTACGTTTTCCTCCATTCCATCTCTGACTCATTTTGTCGGCTCTTCTCTTGAGCCTTGAGTGTTTATGCCTTCACGTGAGTGAATTGCGACTCAATACCGTGGGGTCCAGAGATCATACTTTGAAGCTACTGAGACCGGACCCAGAGCGTACTACGCAGCTGGCATTCCTGTTTAAAAGCAGTCTTTAACTCAGATGTAACTTATCCGTGATGTCGTGAAATGCATCGCGTAATTCTCTAAGAGGTATTTCGATCCCATTGCCTTCCCCAAGCGTTCTATATCATCTCATTTTTCATAGAAAACCAACGCTTATGAGGGTATCAAGGACAGGGTCCGGTAGAACTGCTCCTTATGAACTTATGTTGCGCTAGTAATTCATCGCAATTATGGATTCATAGCATACTCGATTCATATGTATGCATCAACATATGTTTTTACGTATTTAGAAATCCATCTTAAAAATAAACCAAAATAGAACTTTAATTATCTTCTGATATTGAGAGTCGATGAGCGTTCAAAGACGTAAAACACACAATAGTACAACACGCAACCGAAGATATAACACATCTGGTTTTGAGAGACATCCAGGCTCAGGTGATTTAAGTCAAATGATTTTTTCATGGTTAATTCCATCCCTTTGGTGCATATTATTTAGCTTTGTAATTTAAAACTGGCGAACATAGCAACCCAGTTTAAAAGCCACTTTTTAGTAGATAGGTACTCTCTAATTTAAACATAAACATTTTTGATAAAAAAATTAACGAGAAGTTCTTTCTTGATCTCAATAAATTCTCGCTCTGATAATTATGCCCCCCCCCCCCCATTCAGCTTAGTGAGCATCTTTCTCAAAATTAATTGGACCCCGTGATGTGTTTTAGGGTGGGTCTAAGATTGTATGCAAAGAGAAACATCTCTTCGTTCTACTCCATTTCTGGTATTCTCTTATTTCGTTTTTCTATTCATTCCACCCTAATTAGCGACTAAAATACATAATTAAAAGGCTCTAAAAATGTACGACTGATATAAAATCATGCCAATTTACCATCAGATATGTGAATTGTGCTTTGGAGTTTTTGTTGATTTCTAAGGGCTGTTTTTTTAACGATAAGGTTTAATTTCCGTAAAAGAACATTTTGAGCTTTCCTGAATCATTACTGAACCGATACAGAACCTCCAGCGTTACAGATTACAAAGTTAGTAAATTTGGAAAATTTCTCTCGATAATTAGTTCCTTCTCACTTGGCAAAATTAAATGCAAATCACTTCGTAGGAAACTTTCGTAATTTCGTCTCGTCCGTATTAGATATATGTTTCCGAAGCAATTTCCTCTTCCTATTCTCAAAACAATTCCTTCCTCGTGGCTGGCCGCTCTGCTGGAAACACTTTCACTGGGGACACCGCGCGCGTAAGGACGCGCGAGAATATTTTCCCGTTATTTCGGTTCAGCTCGTGAATCATTCCCGGAATGAGGTCAGAACTAGTGTTGAGAAATGAAGTCTGATTTGCCAAAGTGGAGAACCGGGCGTTTGGGCGTAGGAGATGTAATGGTGAGGCTGAGGGGAGTCTGGAGAAAATTATGTGAACTGAAGAAGGATATTTCTCACTCATTAGACATCAGGTTAGTGATAAACTCTGGAAAACTGATTGATATGGAATGTAACTTGAAGCTACATGCGAAGAAAGCCATTATAATGATTTGTGGAAGAAACGAAGAAGACACTGTCAGACTTGGACTGCAAAAACTGGAGCAAGTGGAAGAATGTTGCTACCTTGGAAGTAGGATTGCCGATGATGATGAAGGAGCCAGAAAGATGTAGTTAACATAGTATAGTGGAAGTAAAGAAGGAATTGTATCAAAAGAGTAGCCTACTATTAGCTTGCTATTCGGAGGCCCGGGATTATAGACCGGGGATCCTTAAACATTTAACAAAGTCAGTACCCCCTTTATTTTTAATATTATGGCTTTAATTTTTGGTAATTTTTCAAAAACAACATTTATTTTTTTATTTTACGTATGTGCCTATCTACATTGACTTTAGAAAATAGATTGGTAGACTTGGAAATAAGACGTAGGCAAGTACCAACTCATTTTTTGAGGAAAAATTGACTTTTCCTTAAAAGCAATTGTCGGCGACGTAACTTGGTGGAATGGACGCATTACTCACCACAAGGGTAAAAAAGGTATGCTTAAGGTACACATAGACGTTTTGCTCTAGCGGCGTTCATTATTATTCGAAGTTCGCAAATTTTTTTATACTTCGTCTGTCACAACGGACATGGAATATCCACGATTAAACGAATGGAAATATTGTGACATTAAGGTTTGTATGTGAAAGCATCGAAAGTGGTAAGGTCATAAAATGTAAAGTGTGATAAGTAATCCTTTATCCTTGTGATAAGTAATTTACTTTTCCCTCTCCTATGTCCTCAATGTGAACTCTTTCGTTCCCTATTAGGGTGCCGAGGAAGGGGTCCTAGACAGTTGCATAGTTTGCCGAGGCAGAAGCTCGTCACTGGCAACGCGAGCTTGGAAGTAAAGAAGAACTTGGAAGTAAAGAATTACGAAAGTAGAAGCAACGAAAGGGAAGAATTGCCGAGGGAGACCAAGGATGGAGTCTATAAAGGGAGTAATGAAGGATGTCAAAATGAAGAACAATGAAGGAACCAAGCAGTTAACTGAATAGAGAATGTGGAAACGTGTAACAAACTTACATCCGGATTGATTACCGCTTTTTATGTATGTTTCAGGTTACGTTCCGTAATGTACCAACACTCTGGAACAGGTCGGTCATAGATACGGAATGTGGTGATGGTTTTCACGCCACATTTTTGATAAAGAAAAATGAAACCGTGACAACTATGGGATTATTAGACTGTTGTTAGACTAATTAGAAATATAACGAAAAAATGGAATTTGGCACTTAATTACATTGGTTTAATTTTAGTCTATTCTGCTTTTTTGTGCATTCAAAATTTTTCTGCGTTACTTAATTCTTCATTATAGTAATCAGCGATGGCATTTCAGTCGATGGGCGCTAGAAGGCGAAGCGGTATCATTACGCGTATCAACGACAATTGTGATGCAAGCACAGAGTAAGCTTGTGTAATTCATCCATTATGGGTGGATGTCCACAGTAATCTCGAACTACGATCAGTATTTGAGTCTCAGATTGGCTTTATGATAGTCTTGAAATATGGCTGAGCTTAATCGTAACGGAATGATCTTAGATACTGCTCATGAAGATATTTTTCGTCTCATATTTGTAATAAGCAGATGTGACAAAACTGAGGTCATTGGGCCGCCGTCAACTCATAAGAACTAAAAAAATGTGATCTGGTACATACATGGTAGTAATTGGCAATTGCAGCAAAGTATTCAGTATTTCAGGATAAAACAGTAAATTATTATTTCGTCTACATTGTTGTCCTATCCCTATGAGATTAGATCATTTCATTTTCACTCTCATTGGTCTTAACTTTTGCTACATTTGTAGAGATCTGCATCTGAAATCTCGATCTTCAGATATCTATAAGCATGTTGCACCGTGCGAGCCTCCACAAGGGCACTTGGCAGGGTGTGTCAGGGTAAGCAGCTATTTTCGTGTTATTGAGAATGATAAAGTGTTGGATGCATACTCTACTTAAAGTCATGGGTTCTTTCTTATGGGTTCATGGGTTTGTGCTATGATTAAGAATTTTTAAAGGAAAAAAATGGGTATTTAAACTCATGTGTGCTAGTATCTTCCTTATTTCATCTGACGATTTGTGTCAGAATCTGCTGGTGTAGGGAGGAAGTGTAATTGGAGGCCGATAACTGATGAGAAACGTGTCGCTCATCTGAGAGCCATCAATGCTTTTGAAGTCAATATTGCACAGCAGTTGGGTTTCTTTCTGAAAGGAAGTCCCTCCGTGTAATCCTAACACTATTCTGCACTGACTCCTGGGCCCTCTCCTCTCACGCGTGATCACAATACGTGCAGAGCCATGTTTCGGGCTGGTGGTGTGACCGTGTACTTTCGTTTATTACTGGCGTTTCTTAGTTGGTATTTTCAAGTGCCAGAGCCTACAGTCGTTTTTTCGTTACGAGTAGTTTTTGCGTTAGAGCACAACGACTGTTTATTGAATGTGTCATAGTATTTATGTACACCAAACCCACGAAAACGGCTCGCTTAAAATGTCGTCAGTTTACTTAGGTTTCCACTGCGATTTTCAAATTAAATATAGTAATTTGTGGTCAGTTTCTTCAAATATCATAGTGAGCATATGTATGTATTTATCAACGGTGTGTTATTAAGTATCACCAATGCTGATCGCTATATTCAGTTTGGAATCGTAGTAGTCGGACGGTCAAATGAATCAAGAGCATTAGTGTACTGCTCTTCTATGGATGTAGACACTCTTCTCCTTGACAAAGCATGGTAGATGCGCTGAGCTCTGTTCTATAATGCTTCTTAAGTTATGAACTTGCGAATGGAAGTATTAAGTCGTGATGAATGGAACTGATGAAAACCCTCGCGCTGAATTATTCACGTCATGGCATCATGAAACAGAGTGATTTAGTGATAAGCGCGTAATTCTTCCAAGTCACGTGAAACAGAAACGCGATGTTAAAAATGAGTTTTTGTCACCAAACTAAGGAATTACAATGGTTTTACTCTCAAGGCTTTAAATGCTACCATTTGGTTGTTTCCGGTGATCCATTATTAACTGTAGTGGAGCGTAGACTTGGCGCAGTGAAGCCTTCCGCGGAGTGGATATAAAAATGAAGGTCTTTCGGGGTTTCTACCTCATTGGCTCATCTTACGGGACGAAAGTTTCGCTGCCTCTCCAGCTTTTCAGGTCAGGAGCTTGCTGGGTATCAGATTACTGAACTGGAAGAGCGCCTTTGAAACTAAGGTCTGACAGATTGACCCAGCACGGAAGAAACACTGGTAGTCCTTCAGCCTTCATTTCATAATATGCATACGAATGATATAAATAATCAGAGTGCCTAAAGCTCCTGGGATGTCCTTAAATACTGGAGTTATCCTTGAATACAAAAAATACTCATCAAATCCTTGAAATATCCTTGAATTTGTTTTATAGTCCTGGAAAAAAATTATTCTGTTATTCTGAAAATGCATGTTTTTCCAGCGAATACATTCTTATTGCTTCTTATTTATGCGTGAAACAGAATATTTTGAAAAAATGTAACAACAAATAGAAATTTTTATAAAAATACGATAATATTTTTTAAATCTAGTGCTAAATAAAATTATAAAAGCTCCTTGAATTTTTGTAAATTTGTCCTGGAATACTCCTTGAAAAGTCCTGGATTCCGAAATTTCGATAGCTGTAGACACCGTGATAATACAATTTAATTTATTGAAATGTAATGAAATACTTGTACTTTCATTTTTGCGTTTGGATAACAATCTCAGAGTAAAAAGACATAATTGAAGTAGGATGTTTGAAACATATTATGGACTTGAGGAAACAATCGCTCTGAAGTTGACAAAGCTTATTTTATTATCTCTTATCAAAACATTTCTGAATTATCAGCATCGAAGTAAAGTTTTAAGTTCTGTTAGTATTCATTACTCGGCATATTTTTAAAGAGCTACAGCAGTGCTGTAGGGATCTGGAAAGGAGATCATAATAACGGATAATAGAGTTCGAACCTTAACGATGATCGATTTTGGTCTTAGAATATATGTCCTTTGCAATACTAATATATGTATTTGGAAATAGTTTTCTGAAAATTTCAAAGTTTAATTTTTTTCTAACAAGCTGTGTTAGATGGAGCCTAACCAAATGCTTTCGAGTGCGTGGTTCCCGTATAAATTTTAAGAGTCACAGAAATATATTTGAATACCTGTGGTTTTTCTTTCGAAATATTTTCTTAACGTCGTTTCCTCGAAAGACATATATTTGGAATTTAAACGTCGAGCCTGGGACGTAGGTATTGTTAAAGTTGTAAGTTTTTTAAGGGTGTTGGTACGTCTCACAATTGTGAAAAAATCGCATATCTACCATCGGTTATTAATGACCTGAGTTTAGCTACTCCTTAAATCCCCTTTTATTGCGATGAGGATATTTATTAACTGTACAAATATACATGCGAAGCACGCCGCCGACTCCTGCAACACCCTCCAAAAGTTTTCCAGGCCCGCTCCGCCGACAAAGTAATCGCGATAGGCGCACACCCCATCTGTACCGACTGTAGTGGGTTCACAATTACGGCATGTCGCTGGGCGTTTTCTGTTGAGGGAAAAAGTTGTTGACAGTGACCCGGAATCACGCGGAAACAGATTTGAGAAATATTCATCATATTCAATTCGCGTATTGCGATCAGATTTCGATGACCAGCAATCGTTTACACAGATAAATGCTCAGGAATGTTTGCGTATTCTTGGGTTTTCCCTTTTTCATGATATTCATACTCTCAGTGTTACTTATTCTTTTGGAGTAGTAATTAGATCCTTAACTTGTGGCTGGTAGTCATTGACGTATCGCATATATTGACTTAATTATAAAGTATTATGCCAACATCATGAACTCGTATATCCAGATTGAGACCGTATCTTTGATGTAGTGAGTTGTGACGTGTTACTCAGAAGGATTAAAAGGTGGAGGACGATGCGGTAGGGGGATGCAAAATTCTGAGCAAAGAGAAACGAAGACAAGGAATCAGCTGTAGGTTGAGAGCAGAAGTTAGAGAATGTGAGCTATGAGAGATGAGTGGGAAAATTTGAGGAATGGTAAATAATACAAGAAGTAGGAAAGCTTGGATGGTTACGAAACAGGTTATTAGATAGCTTTTAGGAAGAAGGAAATGAAATAAGGTAAAAAATGAGTTAAATAAAAGAATGTTTAAGGATTTAAATGACAAACTCAGTCGAGAAACCAATGACTCAGAATTTTGTCCTTGACACATTAATACTGGTTACCTTTATAATGACTTCGTAAGCATTGAAATAATGATTTATATGCGAAAAAATATGGAACGTTATCTGTTATCTATTTCTTTGTCTAGCAGTCTGGAGAGAGAAGGTTATCTATTTCTTTGTCTAGCAGTCTGGATAGTAGACATCCGCATCAATAATCCGGAAGCTATTTCTCAACCTTGGCCTATATTTTATAGGGTACTGGCGATATTGGGTAGCAGCCGTTTTACTCCCTGACCTATTAGTACAAAGTAAACCAGTATTTGCCATCTGCCACCCTCATTTGCGCTTCATTGGCCACACATAATTCTTGAACAAAACGTCAGTCTCCCCTTCCTCCTCAGCTCCTTCATTATTTTATCTCACTCTGCCTACGGCCTTCACGAAATCCACAAGACAAGCAAACACTCCTTTATCATATGCTAGGTATCGTCCCGCTAACGTTCTTATAAACCCAATAGTATCATGGTTTGATTTCCCCTTACATGAACCTGAACTGATCATCTCTTAACAAATATACGACCTCTTGCCTTTTACTTTCTTCTTTTTCGGTGGGAGTTCACACTTGTTTTGCGAATTCCGACGGCTAAACTCTCTATTCATAGTTACTTCGTATCGGCCCAGTTAGTCTTAATGTAAGAGAAACAATTGCACTTTTCCACAAATTGTGGAAAAGTGCAATTGTTTCTCTTACATTATGAAGAACTTCCACGATATATCGCCTGAATCTGTCGAATTTACCAGTTAGTCTTCGCCTTCAATCCCCTAAATAGTTTTTAAAATAACTACGCGGATATATTTATTATTACGTCTGCCTTTCTCTTACTAATTAACTTCAGTGCTCTCTCGGTTTCGCTGTCTAATAATCTATCGGGTTGGTTTCCATTGGTAAGCATGGAGGTGATCATACATCTCTTCCTCACATTATCTACTCCTCAATGGCGGCTCCAAGGGGGGGGGCAGGGACAGGTGTTAAGCGGGTCCTCCGCGCAGGGCAACACCCCTCCCCCTGGCCTGCGAGCGTTAGCTCATCGCCGAGGGTATGGAAGGGCTGCGGGAATAGGTAGGAAGAACAAGGATGGGTAGGGGAAAGGGGAGCTTTCGGCCCCAGAGCCATGAATAGGCTAAGGGGCAAAAACGAAACGTGAAACAACATTTTTTCTAGGGTGTTTGCTACATCGAGTTCTATTAATGAGGAAACGACGGAGTCGCAACCGGTCGTCCAGGGCCCGGTCCACCCGGTGGCAGTAGGGGCAATTGCCCCCCCCCCCCCAAACCCGGTGTATTTAATTTCTTTTTTCTTTATTTTACACATAGTTTTGCTACGATTTCCCGGGACGAAACCCCCGGACTACCTTTTTCCTGGGAAGTGTTCCATTCCTCCAGAGCCAGTGGTACCCCCCCGGTTGCCCCCCCGAACCTCTGGTCTGGAGCCGCCCCTGCTACACCTAGCATGGGTAAATTCTGGTTCCGGTAATAGTTTACTTCATTTTTCGTTGATAAGTGGCGTTGTTTGATCTTCCTTAGGGTTTGATAACGTTTTTACTTTCATATGAAGTGCGCCCATTTCTCCTACTTTCTGTAATGCATTTTTGTTCGAAATGTACCTTGATTATCAGCTTCCAAGAGGAGTGACGAAGTATGTTGTCCGAGGACATGAGCTACCGAAACAGAGGAAGAGACATCTAGCTTGATATTAGCATTTAAGTGAAAATTTTATTCAGCAGTTAATTAGCCATTCATTGTAAATTATAACAGTGAACACAAAAACATTTTTTTAAATCTTTCGGAGTCAATTGTTTAGTCTTAGCCCCTCAAAGTTTGTCATTTGTCATTAGATTGAGTGGAGTATACCTCTCATTGGCTGATGCTGCATTGCAAATTCATGGTTTCCGTTCCAATATCATTTGTCGACTACTACGTCAACTCTTCTCAAATAAATCTTCTTATGTGTGACATCATCATTGTAGTCATCATTGCTCGGTATCAATGGTATGAGAAACGGAGCAGCTATGGATTAGGATTCCCTTCGCTTAAGTTCTAAGAATGATGCCTCATTCCGATTCAAAGGGAGTAGCAGTATCGGAATACCTCAGTCAAGGTTTAGCACGCCCCCAGCCCACGCAGTTAGAGCCGGCTCAATGGTTATGCTATCCAAAGAGGTTGTCATGACTTCTGTGACGGCATCCGATGATATCAACGTGGGCTCCGGTGTGAGAGTGTTTTAAGTCGCCCGGTGCCGCGCCCGCCCACCCGCTCGCCCCAGCCGTGGTGCCCTCGCAAGGGGCGTGGCCCCGAGCCACGGGGGGGTGGTGGGTGGCTCTTGATTGGGTCTCCCTGCTTCACTGTTGAGTCACGGCCGTCCGTGGTCCAGACGCGGTGTTGCCAATGCAACAAAAGGATGTAATATCGCGATTGGAAATACTTGACGTACTAGGGCATCTGATTAATGTGGTGGATTGAGTACTGACTTCCCACTCACAGGGTCCAGGTTCGAGTCTCGGCGCTGGCGGAGATTTTTCATTGAAACCCCGATCTCTACTTGCTTCTTGAAGAGGTTGCACAAGTTGAGCACTCCTTCCGTCGCGTCGGATGCGGAGTTAAATTTTGGACTCCTTTTCACGCCTTTCTTTAAGAGTAGGCTAATGACGACGCCGGATTTTTCTCTACCCTTCCTCGACGCCCAATGTAGTACTACATTTATCAGTCCCCATGTTCTCAATGGCACAATTGACTGCCTGTTGTCGATCCAAAAATAAACAACTTATCTAGTGGACGCACTAACCTACTATTGTAAATGATAAAGAAATAAAGAAACTATATTATTGCTTGGGTCAGTTGCCTCAACTTCATGGGAAAGAGATCTCTGCCATCTGGAATAGATATGGTTTCGTACATGTGAGTTTCCCCGTAACTTCCTTTGTTGTTTAATGCTCCTCGACGATATCTGTGATTTCTAACTCTTGTTTTTATCACATTTTGATATCAGTTGCAAATGGCACTGCTGATCTCGTTCACTAGTGAAAATATTCATTTACGGATAACTGCTACTTTATAAAAAAAAACTATAATAAGCTTTCGACGACTGGTTTCGGCGGTTGTGCGCTCATTACGCTAATCATGTTCTCCATAGGTGTCATTGGCACTGTTTCTCTTGTAGCTTTGCCGCTCTATGAGTCTCTTCCCAATCACAGGTTTATCAATTAATAAGTTAAAAATGTTTATTTATCAATATTCATAATGAATAAAAACACTTGGTAATCTTCCACAGATTTACCTTGTGTGAATACCAAGTGTTATTAGTCATTATGAATATCGAGAACTTCCACCATATCCAGCCTGAAACAGTTTTATTTATTTATTTATCAAGTTAGGATGGTTACTTTTCGATATATCTGGCTCTATCATATTTAGCAGTGTTATATCACTAATATGGAATGAAACAAAATGTAGTTTATCTTCGATCCACTTACTGTGGATTTGGAATCTAAGAGTGATCGTGTTTTTGTTTACTTAGAATCAGTTAATAGCAGTTCCTATGCGTTTTAGACCGTCGATTTTTCATAAAAAAATACCACATCAGCTTCATTTTTAAGTTGGTAGTCATTACATATTTCATTGGATACTCGGTAAGCATGCTATATTGACTTATTTTAACTCTGGAATGAGCGTTGAAAGACTCTGGCATGTTGATCAATAAGGGCTGATTTATTCATGAATCATGTTTGTGTTTATTTTACAGAATAATATTAAAGCTGGACCCTATAGAAAGAATCGTGAGTTAACGAAAACTAATGCTAGTTGGGAAGCTAAATGCAAGTAGGCGTTGGGAAGATCCAAAATGAGATGGCTGGAAGATGTGTGCATTGATCTGAGCATTTTATATATTATTTATGAAATATATATCGGCTTTTCTGTAGAACTAATCGATTTTAATTAAATATCGTGTGCCCCAGGTTAGATAAGTTTGTAACTCGTCAAATATTGCCAGGGTTGTAAAACAAAATCGGTTAAAAGAGAACAGTCAACTAGGATTTTCTTTTTTGCTATTTTTAATGCCATAATGAATCGTAATCATAGCCCAAGTATTCTAATATGATAACTTACACTAAGTTATCAAACGCAGCACATAAGGGAAAATACGCAAATAAGGCACACACTATGCAAATAATTGAAAAATAGATAGATGATAAGGTATCTAGGAAATTTTAAAGAAATAATACTGTAGATAAATAAACCAATCAAAAGCGATCACGAAAAAACCGTTGAACGGAAACAACCATAAAGTTCCAAAAAAATGCAAAAAATAATATCAAATCCAGGTTTAGTTGGATTATATTTTTTCATTAAGAAAAAAAAGCAGTGGTTATTCTTCGAGGTCAGATGACGTTTCAATTCCCTGGCTATAGTTTTTCTGCTTGAAATAAAAATGAATGATGCTTGATGTTCCTCCGTTAAGCGGGGAAAAAAATTGCATCGAGGATAGCAGTATGAATCGCTGGCATTTCTTGACGACTATCTATGAAGGAAATGGAGTTTTATCCAGAGAAGTAACTGGTGTCCATTAGATTTGATCGCGTTATTTCTCGCTGAAAATGACTGCGCGGTGGCATTGGCCTACTAATGCTGAAGACGCGAAGGCGTCAGTAGGGCGTTGTCCCGTCGAACGATGTCAGTCCAGTGCCGATGGATGAAATTGCCGTGAAGGCCCACCTTCTTTCTTTTAAACCCACTCGCAAAGGCTGTGAGTAGAATGAAATTCATTAGGGGAGACAAGTGGTCCAAGGTAGTACTCACTCGTAGGTTTGTGAGCTATTTGAATTTCAATAATGTGTTGCGGCATAAATTTAGTATCACAAAAAATGCTGTATTTCGCACGATATCGCCAGGAGATTATCGAATTTACCGGTGCCGCACATTGTCCATTGTGAAACGATACGATATTTGATGGCGAGTAAGAAATACTGTGCTTGCTGTGCGGAATGCTATCGCTAGTTAAAATCTTTCTTATTATGCGCCGAAATGCACTCAGTACAACCGTTCTGCGGAACCTTATTTTCTCATGATAAGTTTTATTGCATTACCCATAGAAGTACCCATAGAAGTTTGTACTGACAGTTAGATGATAAAGAAATGCCGAAACTGAGTTGTTTAGTAAATTTTTATTAAATGATTAACTTTACGTGTTTTACCATGTTCATTTCTACGGATGTTTTTTTTGCCGTCTTGGCCGAATCCGCTGAATTGAGGACAAGACTAATTTTTTTTCGAGTCCTACGTTTTTCAGAAAGCATTCAATTTCCGTTTAAATAGAAATGCACATTGCTTTGTCGAATTGCGTGCTGCAGAGTGACCAGCAGTCGCTTATTTTAGCCGCAATCCAGTGCACCGTTATGTCATTGCGCGTCATGGTTTTACGAGGCATTGAAATCACCCAGAATTCTCCTCGTGGAACCTCTTGTAAACAGTCGATTTCGATGTGAACTGTAACATGCGATTCACTCTGTCGATCGATTGGCTGGTACGCGGCGGAAGCTTAAGGTAACTTGAGCGATATTTGTCTCTAACATAGTCCTAATACATTTTCTATCTATAATCTAGCTCTAATATAGTCATAATAAGTATAGCGTCAATAATAGAGACAAAAGTCGAATTTTATTTTAAAATTTTAACAGTTGTGACATGCTAGAAGTAAATTAATTAATATTTCTGGCGCAAAAACGTAATTTTTGACGACTGGGATTCTCAGTCATTGACTAAATTCATATACTTGTGGCTATTACTTATTTGTTTTACGCCGTGAGCTGAAAACACCTTCACACCAGAAGGTTTTTCTTTTTAGAGTTTATAATAAGTATTGCTGTGAATAATAAATTTATTAAAAAATTGCAATGGAGAAACACATGAACCACTCGCCGTTACACCTCTTACTTGATCTTTGCGTCAGAACTTGCTCAGTGTTTAAAATGTCTCTGGAGTGCACAGCCGTACCATATACCATAGAAAACGGCTCCTTTTTTTTAATATCTCTCGTAAGTTTTACAGTAGTGTACGATATTTTGGTACCATTAGAAAGATGCGATCTTTTGCTTAGTAATGAGGCCAAAGGTATTGACTTGAATGTGAGGTGAGATCTCTTTCAAATTACCTTGGGGTGGATACTACGGCAAAATTGCCGTTTTCAGACCACTGGGGTTTTTTTATCGCCTCGGCTGCATGCTTGTAGAAATGTTTTAGGTAATGTTAATATTAATGGCATTGCAAAAATAATCGCAAACTTTGCTCAAAATAGACAATTTACATGGGAGCATTACTCGGTATTGGGGAGTGATACGAAATCCAGTTAACGTATGCGTCATGCAGTGATCCTTACCTTTTAATTCGGTCATTTCTCGAGAATGTAGGCTTCATTGAATGTAATTGCAATCGTAATAACCGAGGAGGATATAATTTGAATTCCCCGACGGGCTGCCCTGCACTCAACGCCGTTTCCCCGCCAGGGCCCCGCATTCCTCCCAAATTCTCCTCACATCCAACTACTTCCTCGGCCCTTTTCGAAATCCTTACGCATTTTAGCGAATTGCCATTTGCATGTTGGAGAGAGAGAGAAGTGGTTGATGCTGCTGTCTCGCTCTGTAGCCCTCCTTCCCCCCCCCACGCCCCCACCAATTATGCGCGAGGGGCGCTTCACTTCCCCCGTCAGCGCCGCCGCCGTCTCAGCTCCAGCGCGGTGAGTGGTCCACCACGCATCGCCGGCCACACACACGGGCTCATTTACCGCCGCCAAGGTCAAGGAGGATGCGCGATATTTCTCACAAACACTACGCAACATTGACGAACTGGGTTACTTCCCGCATTAGCCTCATTGAAGAAGCTGAATGCCTCTCGAGGAGCGGGCACCTCGGGGTAAGGAGGCTGGTTCGGATCCAGCGAACGAGTAGGATCTGTCGTTTGAAGGCAAGCGACCCGTCAATCTACGCATTTGGGTATAGAAATTAATGTATTATGCGGGACTTGATTGAGAATTTATTGAATCCCATTCCACCTAACCCTTGTTGCAAGATAGATCAAGATGCTGACTGAGCACATAGTCCACAAAATACGGACAATAAAACGTCAAGTCAAAGAAAATAATTTTACAGAACATGGAGTTGTGTTCAGCAGTTTAAATTTTGTCAGTGGATATATTAGTAATCAGGAAAGACATGGATTTGCATTAGTTATGTACTCGCCATAAAGTTATATTAAATATGGTGGTATCTACAGTTTCAACAGAAATATAAAAAAATACAAATTTTTGTGGAAACAGTTAATGATAGGGATACTATTTTAAGTGTTGCTAAGAATAGTTAAGAACTGCCTGAAGAATGTGAATACATATATGAAAAATTAAAGCAGCTACTCAATCAGGACAGCAAACACTTGAGCCAGAGGAATAATTTTGTCATCTGGTCACCATTGATCAAAGGAGCAAGGGAGATGACAGCTGAATAGCACAAACCGTCACTCACTCACTCGATCGGGAGAATAGAGTATGCAATGCATAGACAATATGCACTTAACAATAGTTTGGATGCAAGGAAACACTTCACTAAAGCATATGTATGGAATATGTCATTATTAGTCTGTGAAACTTGAACAGCAATTGCGGCAGAATGAAGAAGATCGGAAGCAATTGAAATGTGGTGTTGTCGATGAATGATGAAGGTCAAACCGGCCGAGAGAACCACCAATCAAGAAGTCCTGAAAAGAGTTGAGGAAGCATGATGCGGGATGAAAACTCCCGAATTAGAGCAGACTTCATTTGACACTTTCTGAGACAACAGCATCCAGAAACAAACAACAAACTAGATGGCTTGGTGGCGTAACAGGCGAACACACATGACGGGCAATTGGGAGATCCGCGTTCGAATCCCGGTCAAGTCAAATGATTGTTTTCACGATGAATTTCACCCTCTTTGGTGTATAGCCTCCAGAAAACTGCAATGGACGTGAGCGAATGTGTAGAATTACCCAGGGAGATGGAATGCGTGAAAAAAATCATCGAGAATGTTAACATGAAGAGTTGCGAAGAAAAAATACTATAATCTAAAAAGAGGCTGGTGTGGAGAGTTGCAGCAAACTAATCTTCGTGTCGGTGACTGCTGTTGATGATGAATTAAAATAGCAGCATCTTCATGCCTCCCGTGAAATCTTTTGATGTCCTGCTACTCTTGTTGTGAAATTGTACCACGTTCTCCATCGCTTATTTTTACTTCTAAAATTGTTTTCCTCCTTCCTAAAAATTCCTCGTTAATGGTCCTCAAACCTCTAAAACATTTATATTTCAAATAACTTGTATCCATTTCAAATGAACGTTAAATTTATCGGTTAATTTGGCGATGGAAATATTTTATTTTGGCATGCATCCTTTTTCATAATAGAAGAAAAACGCAGTGCTCTCCCCACGGATTTATTTTAAAAGGACAAGCAAAGATTATCTTTAGCAGATATCCATCATTTTTAAGGTCATTTGAATTTGAGGCAGATACATTCATATTCAGTTCTAACTAGTGCTCAGTGAAGTTTGACCCAAAGAATTTGCGTTGTATACATAAGCACCAATGACTAGAATATCGAACAACAATAAGGCTCCTCCATAACTTTGACTGTGAATTAAAAGTTTTTCGCAGCATTGTTTTTTTTAACTTAATGAGTTGACGGCCATTTGGAAAACTGCGGTGAATTTCAATCTAGGATATCTATATCATGTAGCCACGACCTCATGGATTTACTCATTTTATGATATCCGTGAAGAAAGCAATAGTTCCTGGCTCGTATTATGCCTAATGGATCTTCAGCATTTCTTAGTAATCTGTTTAAGGGGGAGGCATTTCAGAACCCGTGTTATAGAGGGCCTCTGGTGAATTAAATGTGTACATGTGGTAGTGTTTCATGCCATCTTAATCGTGAACGTAGTAATCGCGGTATTGGATGAATAAAATTCAATTACTTTAAATATGAATACAATAACAATTTTTGTATTCTAAGCGGTGGGATTCAACATCAACTTGGACTTCAGATGCTATTCAGATGTTTCGAAAACAACCCCTTTCTTAATTGAACTTTGAGAAACGGGTTCCAATTTCGTTTTGTGTGTGTGTGACGGTCAGTGGGTGGAGAACCTGTCACTGTTATCTCCTATTTTGTGAAATCTGATAGTTATTGTTTCCTTCTTCTCGTGATGTTGGAAAAATTTCATTTTTCGAGTTCATTTCATTCAAGTATTCTACCAGCTGATTGGTAGGTTCTTGGACAGTCCCCATCCTGCATCCCAACCTCATAGACATTGCCTGGCTTTCCCTCCTCAGAATGGCCCACCATAAGATCCCTCTTCAATTCTTCATATCTTCTACCTCCTCTTATTTCGTCCAGAATTCCTATCCTCTTCCTTCCTCTTCCACGCTTCCCCAGTGTTCTCCCCTCTATCATCCTCTTCAACATGCTCTCTCCTCTCAAAACCTCCTCCATCCGTCTCTTCTGCCTTCTCCGAACCTCTGCCACAAGCTTCCTCTCCGACCATATCCAATACCTCCTCGTTCGTCTTCCTCGCCACCCAGCTAACCTTCTCCATCCTTCTCCAAACCTAAATCTCAAACGCCTCAAGCCTACGCACATCCTCCCTTCGCAATGACCAAGTATCCGACCCATATAGCGCCACGCTCCATATTAAAGTTTTCACCAGCCTATTCTTTACGTCTCTTCTCAGCGAACGAAAAACATCAGTAACGAAGATGAAAAATTGAGAAAAATAAACTTAGCGCTTCTTATTGTGAAGTGTGACAACATACTCAAACTTAATTATGATCGCAAAGCAATAAAAAATTTCTCTTGAAAAACATTTTAAAATCGAAAAGATGGAATCAATGTTTATATGCATAAGCATTTTCAGTCACTTTGGTGAAGTTAATTTTTCTTTTCAAATATTATCGTTTTAAGTTTAAGTTGAAAGTTATGTACCTGAAAATTATCTCATTTGTCATGTTGGTTTTTTGTGGTGACACTAAGCGGAACTTTGACGCATTGAAATAAATATGTGTCAACGGTAAAAGTATTCTTTCTCCATGTCATTTTTATCGATTTCACACGCCATTATCAGCACCTACTCTTTTATTTCATTTTGATTTACGGTTAAGAAGGGGAGAGATTGTTTATTTACTCCAGTAGTACTTCTTGGCGAATTGTGATCGTGAAGAGTTTGATGACGGCCGATGAGTTGGTGTTTATTTGACTTGAATGTGGTGAAAGCGATTCTAGTGCCTCTGCTGAAAGCGTGGTGTTGATTAGAAGTACCTACGCGGTAGAAAGTGGGGAGAGAGACCGAAAATGCCATTATATTCTTAATATGACGTTGAAAGGGTTACCCACTTCACTGTAATGATGCGAAAGGAACCAGAGCACATTTATGGCCTAATTCTTAAACTTCCTTGAGAGGAAAATGGATAGATTTTGGAAAGTTGACTACACTCCTCCTTGCTGTGCGCTGCGATGATTTTGGACTATAGGACGACCACGTGATCTGACTTGCGAGAAGTCACTTAGTTGTTTTTTTAATACTTTTTGCTGATTGATTGATTTTACTTAATTGATTGATTTTACTTAATACAATTGATTTTACGCCAAGATGAGTTAGAATAATTTTCTTAGTGCGAAGAGTTTTAAATCTACTAAATTTAAACATAAAAGTGGTATCGTGCATATGGCGCTTGTGTTTATTATGAGTGGGAGGAGTGTGATAGACAATAAATGCTTATTTTCGGGCATAACAATAAAAGTGAATAATTGGTGAAAATATGAGCACTGCAGAAGATATGGTTTGGACTCTCTGACTTGGTATTTTAATTATTGATTATTATTCGTTAGGTCATTATTATTCGTTCATATTCGCAAATATTGATATTTCAATTATCTGAAAAATATTCGTTCTTATGTTTCCGCATCGTAGCTCATATCTACGCGTTTTCGGGTTCTTCGTCCATTTATGTTGCTTTGACGGCTGGTGAATCTGTCGTCTTCCCTAGAAACATATGCGGACAAGTAACCCAGAAATGCTGAGATAGCTGTTTATCTACAAACTGTTAGGTGAGCGAAATCGATAATGAAACTTTGCTTATAATGATAAAAATTTCCTTTACGTTCTCTATTTTCCCCTCTTATTTGAATTCGTCGTATATTCCTTATGATGCTCGCATGCACGATAAGATTCCTTGTGTTATTGAGTTCTATTTAAATATTGGTTGGAAATTAATCCAGGGTATGATTCGTGTCATTGTGGTATGTAGTGGAAGTGCAATGCGTCGTCATTCTGCCTGTTTTTTGTTTTAGCTTAAATTTTAGAGGAAAAATCATTCGCCTTGACTGGGATTCGAAGTCTGTCGATGGATCCGGGTTCGAGTCCCGGTCAAGGCGAATAATTTTTCCTCCTTGAAATATCGCACTTACGTGCATTTGCAGGTGATTCCGTAGAGGTAATACCGTGGATAGTCTCGTTGTCCTCGTAATTCGATGTATTTGGTGTTTAATTTAACGAATTCGAATTCATGCCACTTATATTCTGACTTCACCTGACTTGGGTTTCCCAGAATGCGCTCAAAGGTGCTTTGTAAAAATGTTTATTGTTTATTTTTTTAGATTTCCTCTGAATTGATAAGTTTGTTCCATGACTTGTCGGGTTATTTTTCCAAAGCCGTCGATATATCCTCAGTGCAATTATCCGAACGGCATACCGTACCGTCGTAGCAAGTGATATATTTCCCAGCTCACTCAAAGGACGCGGCCTTCGAATTCCTCCTAGGGCGTGGACTTCGCATGTTTCGAAACATGAATACTTTTTGCATTGAAAACGAGACTCATGTCAGTAGTAACGATCTCTCTCTCTGTGACGAAGAATGATTAAGGTTTTTCATGTAAAAAGTGCTATTTTTGTCTGCGGAGGCTGTAGCTCCCACTTTATCTCAGGCGTGTTAGTCTCCTGAGAACATCTAGTTCTTTCAAACCCTGTATGAAATTCATTTTGGATGAGGACGCTTGGAGAGCTAAATTGGTTAAAAGCACTCCTAGCGATTTCAGAGCGCCTTAACCACGTACTAGCGTGATATGGCTAACACACGGCTCAAACCAGATGTCGGATTACTAACACTAAGAAATTTATTTAATACTTTGTGGTTATTTATTTTTGGGTAAATATGATGATGGAGCATTGGTCCGTTTTTGTGAAACAACACTCGTGTTATACTTATTTTGCTCCGAGCATAAGATATTATGCGAAGAAAAGTGAAGGGACGATGCTTCATGAGATAAGTGGAAGATACAAACTTATTGGTCACATTCTGAGACACGATATTGTATTGAAAAGTGCACGAGAAGGAGAAATGGAAGGAAGAGTTACCGAGGAAGATCAACGATGAAATCCATGCAACAGATCATGAGGGACGTTCAAATGAAAATGTAAGCACGAAGGAAACGATTAGTTGATAGGAGAGTGGAGAGGAGAGCTTGCACAAGCAAACCAATCTTCGGTTTGATGACTACTGCAAGTATATGAAAAGTTAATAGAAGCTGTAGGCAAAAATTATTATAGGAACTTTGTCAAAAGTGGCTTGATTGATCTAAATTAATATTATGTATAAGAGCACCACTGTAGTACATACTTCGTGTTCCTGTGTAGGAATTCTCAGCGGATCCGGACTATTTAAAGGGTGGACATTGGGACGAGGGGCAGAAGGGGGAAGTCGACGAGACCGTGTGGGGATGAAGGCGAAAAGAGAGAGTTCGGATGTTTGTGCGAGAGCGTAAGTGCCCGTGATCTACCGGCGTGCTTGGCGCGTGCCAAGAGCTGGCCTTGGAATCAAGAGTCGGTTAACTTTGGAAAGCTCGCCAGCATGGAACTAATAAGTCAGGACTGTCTGCGGAATTTACGCCTATGTAGGGTATAACCCTGCAAACGAGTCTTCTCCAAATGGAAACAATCTGGCATTTTTTCTACTCTCTTCGTGGACACTCCTAGTGGTATGAAGTAAGACCTGATACTTACCGAGCGAATTAGATGCGGGAACTGTTCACGGGTTGCCCACCGGGTTAAACGTTCCATGCTGGCCAGCGACTCAACTGCCCTGAGGATGAAGTCCGAGTCGGATGTCGAAACGTTGGCCAACATGGATCCATGGAGTAAAGGCTCGACCCTGAGAGGGAAACCCGAGAACAGTTCCTGCATCCTAACGGCGTATTCGTGTTTCTCAGAATATGACTTATAATCTATACTATTCTATGCATATTGCGCGTATTTTGAACCCGTTATACTTGACTCTAACAGGGTACACTCCGTCCATTTTGGAGAAATGTGATAGAAGAAGGAAGGTGCTCAGTGTATTTTGCGAAATAATTTGTCTTGATACTCATAAGTGTAATACCTATGTAATTACCATAATTATGTTACCTTAATTCTGTAACCTTTCTCAAAAGGTTTGGAGTGACAGCTATTTACTTTTATTAAAAAAACGTCTTGACGCGTGTCGGGGTGGGTATATTAGAATAACAGCCTTTATTTTCAAATGGATAAACTATCAATGTGAATTCAATTATGCTGCAATTGTCTGTTTAGGCGCTTAGCGTTGGTGCTTTTATAGTCGTCAATCGTGCGAGGGAAGAATTATGTTTTCTTCCCTAGCTTCACCTTATTTTTTAAATCTACCAATGTAAGAAATGGAAGTTAGTGATTTTTTAACATCCTCAGTGTCGAGAGTAAAGTTGGGTCCTCTGTACTTAATCTCTGAAAGCGTCATCTCTGCTCGCTGTCATGACAATTTTTAAGGCAAAGACTTGCTTTATTTCGTTCCCCGAAATAAATATTCACTAACTACTTGGTTGATCTTCGAAATGGCCGTGTATTTAAGAAAAAATATTTTCTTCGGGATGCTGGATTTGCTCCCTGGAAACATCTCTAGGGCCTTTGTGCACCCTTGTGATCCCAGGGCAGGGAAACACACTCGAGAGAATACTCGCGTCAAACCTGCGGACGGAACGACCTGCATTCCTGTCAACGCCTCGTCGCATAGGCTGATCGTTCCGGATGTTTGCTGTTTTATATAGACTGCTGGTGGTTCCGTGTCTCTGGAAAACACCCCATTCTCGAGAAATCTTGGTGTGGGAAGGGAATTGTTTACAAGATTGAATATAAGGCCCGTCCCTCCTGACTCTAATGCCTTACATTAAATCATGATTTCTCCATATAAGAGACTTAGCATCATCCTTCTACTACTCCCTGCTACAATCCTCCAACCTTCTACTCACCAACCTTTGAAACTACCAATACGATGCCAACTTGTACCACCCACGACCAAAATTCGCACTCATACCATAAACTAAACCACCCAACATAGAAGCCAATGAGCCATAACGCAATGCCACCACAAACAAACCTAGCACCGACATCCCGTGGACAGCATTCATGCTGGGAACGGGAGAACCACTAGCGGAAGTCACACCCAGTGCCAACACTTGCACTACACTGCATCAAGCAGGTCTTACTTAAAAAATAGGACTGCAATAAGCCAGTTGGATGGACAGTAAAAACAAATGTTAGAAGTATCGTCTCCGTCTCTCCAGCTGCATATTGGATCAGGCATAGAAAATCACTTCAATTCGAATACGTCAGTTACATTGGCGTAGGAAGGAATTAGTGAGAGCCAAATGCATGCTCGGGGCGAGGGGAGGCTCCTGCCCCGACACCGTCACTATATCTCATAATGATCCGGTACCCGTAAATGTGCTCGGCTTGAGTTTCGCTGGGCTTGTCCTTCACCCGCCGACTTCACTTGGATTTGAACTAGGGCCCTTGTTCAGCAATATAGCGCTTTGGAACTTTGTTTTATTAGAACATTTTGACAAAAATTATGATAAAAAAGTTGTCCATTTGGGAAACTACCTGGAAATAATTTATATGTTGTATATTTTGGCCTCCCTATTTTTGGAAAGAGATAATAACCCTTCTGGGACCGGGGCTATTTCGATCATTTTAACATCATTGCGTCATGGACAGAGTATTACGCATTTTAGGAATTTGGTCATACTTGCTTGAATTATCGTGATTGCTGATATGTACATACGGGGAAAAATTGGTGCAAACAATCTTTGCATGATAAGCGTACCTGTCTCCTTTGGCGAGGAGACGCAGGAAACTTGTTAAACATTCCATAAACGTTTGTTAACGGTGAAGGGAAACTGTCTAGTGAAAGTTGACAACACTCATGAATCAATCGTGATAATAACACTGGAATAGCCGGTAAACAACTTCAGGATGGATTTTCCTTTGGGCTTCCCGTTTCATCCGAATCTAACCCGATTGTGTGGGGTCGAAAGCCAACTTCGTAAATATTTACACTGAGACCCTTTGCTCTTTCTTGTATGCACCGTTATGATTTTTCTTTTTGTTCCCTTTGAAAGTCTCTGAAAACCCTAATCTAAATTTTCTTGAAAGGCTTTGGAAATTAAACTCAAATAATCCACCTGGCTATGCTTCTAAAGTAAACTGCAGTTCTGTACAAAATAGGAGAGAGCCCTGCTTAAAACTTTGCTACACACCAAAGAGAACAATTTACACCGGTATCGGTAGTTAATCCGTTGGCAAAAAATTGGTTAGTTAAATTTTTGTAACGAATTGTAAATGTTTTCATCATAGCAGTCGTTAACTTTTCGTCTCTGAGTTCTAATATCGACAAGATTTCGTTATCTATTTTCAGTTTTGATCATTGAAATAAAAATATGTATGTACTTTGTGCAAACATTCTGATCCTTGCTGCCGAAAGTTGCAAGCTCTCGATGTACCAACAAAATGCGGAACACTTAAAAACTCAATAGCGCTCTAACATCCTTAATATGCTTAAAATTAGAATATTCATAGATGAAATCTGTACAAAAAACCGCTAATCCCAAAGAATATCTGAAAAAATTTTATATAATAAATCTTTATCGCTTGTTGGTGTATACTCACATCCATGTGGATACATCTCTTTCCTCAAAATATTCTTATTGTGTATTCAGCAAAGCCGTTTGAATAAGGGATAAATTTACAAGAATATGTATGAAAATTCAGCATAGAACAAATACATAGACAGTTATCGAGTCCAAGGGTAAAATGCTATCAAAAGCTTAGTTATGAATCCTACATATTTAATATGCCGTCACTCCACCAGTATTCAAATTAAATGGAATATTACACTGAAGAGAAATATTGCCTTATGCTATTATTCGATGGAAGCAGTGGAACGCCATATGCATTGTTCCTCCTCATTGCCTTTTAACTGTGAGCGGAGAAGAAGTCTTAACAAAAGTACTAGAACACAAGGATCAGGTAGTGTTAAAATTAAAGACAGCAGCTTTCTAATTAATTTATTGCAAAATATCGTTTGATTGTGTTAGGTAAGAATAAGCTTTACACGCAGAAGGCCTACGACTGCAACATATAAGACTAATGTGTGGATGTTATCTTTCTTAATTCACTGAAATGAGAACTCGAATGTCTTGACTGCCTGCCAGTTGTGGCATCCAGATTCTCTGCTAGAACAAGGATCGGAACCAGGGAGATAAGGGTTCAAATCCCGGTCATGCCAAATGATTTGTTTTAAACTGTGGATTTCAGCAAACTGGTCTTATAATGTCCGTGTGCTGGGTGAGTTCAAACCTGCGACCATGCCAGTGGGTTATCAACTTATAGATATTAATTCAATTCTAAGTATTGGGTCATATGTTTATAATTTGTTTTTTTTTTATATTTAAAATACTGAATATTCTCTCGATATATGTCCTTATGAAATGGTTAAATCTTATCTTCGCTAATCCGCAATGCATTGATGTCCCAATGAGCCATTTTTAGATGGTCACGGGGGGGTGACAGATGCGTTGTCGAGACATCCATACTCCTTAGAGGACTTCGGAGATCCCTTGTGGTTCATGTTGTGCCTCTAACATCGTGATAAGCTACACTAAGCTGACTACCAGGTCACTGAATCACCGAACAACTGATACCCAAAGCGAGACTCGAACCTACGTCCTTTGGATGTATTTGGAATCATCAAACTATCCCGGCCGTCTCCAATGTCATTCTTTTCCAAATTTTTGCTATGATTAGGAAGATATAATGTGTATGTAATTTTAGTCTTAGGACTGCAAAATGCACTAATTTAAAATTCATAAAATACTATCGGATAAATGACTCAATTACTAACAATAAGCAGCTAAGTACTCCACGGATGCGTGAAAGGAGGTTCATTTTTTGACCACGGCACATTAATTATCAGCGTAATTATTGCAGCCATGGAGCGCATGCTTAAAAAAAGACGTTCTTTCTTCGACCGAAGAAAGGGAAATGGACATGGGCTTGAGGCTACCGTTCCGCTACCGCCCGTGCTCTTGGCAATAGTTTTCCAGATGGATATACATCTTTAGATTGTATTACAAAGCGCAGGTGATCCGTATTGTGGATTCTTTCACGCCAAAATTTTATGACCGGTATTATGATTTCCTTATCGTGGTTTGATGAAAGGAATTCTGAAGCATCCTATTTGAGTCGTAGAACTACTTAGGCTGAAAGGAATTTGTAGAATGAGGAATTTTGGGACACTAATTTAGAGAAATTTTTGGGCTGTTCCACGATTTAAACTTTGATTGGCAATAGCTACAAAGAAAACTCAAATGATGAGGAAAATTATTGATAGAATTCAATTGATTCACGCTAGGAAGAGGTTTGAAGATCATAAGATAGAAATGTAGATGTGATTTCCTTGAAAAACAAAATTATGTGGGTACGTTACTTACATTAAATTCTTCATTCTGAATACGATCAACAATAAATTACAGCTTTTGAATATAAAAAAAATCCACCGTCATAAAATATCATCGTAGTGTTTTGGCTAAAAGGCATTTCTGGAATGAGAAATTTCGGTGACTAATTACGAGAAAGTTTTGGGCTGCTACACAATTTAACTTTGAGTGGCAGTACTAAAAAAAAATTAAAATAATGATGAAAATTATTGGGAGAATTCAATTAAATCACGCTGGTAGAAGGTTGAATGACTTTAGGTGTGGGATTTGACTCGGGTGAGAAGATGCAGGACAAATAGTAAGATCATTACTAACTATTTTTACTCCAATTCACTTCTAAAATTTCGTTTTAGGGTCATTTTATTGGGATTCTGATTATTTAGTAATTAATTTAAAAAATATATATATCTACTTCACATTTAGATTTGCCTTTTTTAAATTTGGCTTATATTCGTCTTATGAAACTTGGAAAATATTATATTAAAACTAACTTGACTTAATATCTGTAATGATAAATAATCATGGCTAACGTAAAGCTCTACCAACATTATGGCAGGCTCGGGATGGTCGTAATCACAGAAATTATTATCTCAATAACTAAGAGAAATTAAATTTCTTGTTGCATGCCTAAGAAAATAATATTATATTACTCCTTAATAAAAATATATTTAGCATAAATCTTTTACCTATCGGATGCCAACTATGAGATTATTTATGAGCACCGTTAAGAACCAATTAAAATAGTTTCTCTTCATTTTCACGAATCATTCAAAATATAAACTTTTTACGAACTTTTGCGAAATAATATTTTTTTTTAATCCCTCTATCATCGATCGATTCATATTCCTTTTTTTAGGGAAACAAATTACTTTTCATTAATGGTGCAATAGTGCAATAATTACTAAGGAAAGGGCGCTCTCATTATAACTGGCCATAAAGTTATTCTTTTTGTACGTTTGGAGAAGAAGGGCATTATCAGCTGCTGATTACTTTATCATGGTATACGATGGAATTAATATTCAGGCGTAGAATGTCTTCATCTCAGAAATCGCCTAAATCAGAGGAACGTGAACAACTCGCCCGTGCTGTATTCCTTTATATGTCCTTGTTTAAACTAAACCACACTGATTTCGTATTTTTTTGTATTCAGTTTCGGTACAGCCTATTCATCGGCATGAAAATAAAATAAAATGTGAAGTAAACATAAATTCCAAAACAGCCCACATGAAATCAAATGCGTCACCTAATAATCAGTGTTCCTATTGTAGGACCCTCAAACTAAATTGGAGAACTAAGAATTTTACCACGAAGCCACCTTAATTCAGTGAATTTTGGCGGAGGTTTATGCGAAATAGGTGTTCTCGTCTAACACACCTGCAATTGGGAGATCCTGGTTCGAATCCCGATTATGTTAAATCATTTTTTCATGGCGAATTTCATCCCTTAGGTGTGAATCTTTACACATGTGCGTATGACTGCGTACCACATCGTTTGTTCATTTCCGCAATGACTGGAAAAATGAAGAATTGTAATTTAAATGATAATTTTCTTACAATTTGTCTATTACCATTTTACCATTCCTACAATTTGTCCATTACTATTGTTTACCATTTACCCATTGTATTTAGTCTACTTGTTTTCTTATCCTGGCAAAGCCAAGTTTCGCTTTCATACGCTCAAGTAGGAAGGAGTACACTTTTGTTTACGGCAATTTTTACTCCCCCAGACTAACATTCATTCTTTGATATACTCAAGATACTAACCTAAGACTTTCCTTCCAGCTAATGTATGACTTTCTATCCTCTGTTCTTTCACCAGCATTCGAGCAAGGTGTTCGGCTAGCCGTAATCTATTAACAATTAATATTACTAATGTATGTGATTCAATGCTCATTTTGTTTAATTTGCAATTCATTCTTTTCCAGTTGAAAATAGTGTAACTATTCAGAGTTAATGTTTCATCTCCATATATGTAGTGATGGTTTGAGGAATATCGCCTGAATGCCTCTTTATATGCTATATGCACCAACGGAAGTGGAAGCGTGAATGCTTGCGAGAACACATTCATAAATTCAGAACAGGATCTACTTCATGGACATGTTTTCGCGTATTCGCGCAAGTTTCCACGACTAGAGTGCTCACACGATGCGATTTACGGGGAACACTTCTTCCAAGCATCTCAAAGGGTAAATAGGTCTTTAGGTTTGATTACGCCAGCTGTTGGTGAACATAAAACAGAAGTATAGTTCTCTTTTCAGAAGTATAGTTCTAGTTTCTCGTTGAGGTCTTTTTAATGCACTGCTTTGATTTCCATTTATCTTCCCATAATGAATGTCTATGATATTAATATGATTCGCTTGGGTCTAGATGTTCTCTTCGAAGGAGGGAATCAGTCCTTTTGCGATACAATCTTAAAATTATTTGCTACTAATTAATTCTCCTTTTCTTGTTGCTCATTTTTCAATGACAACATTATAGCACAACATGCAAATGTTAAAAAAGTACAAAACTTTAGAAGTAGGAAATATTAATCGGATGTCAAAATCCGACCGCCAAACGCGGTTTTAGATTGTATGGAAGTCGGTATCAGTGCCGTCCCTGGAGTAGTGCGACAGGTCCCGCTCCTATGGGGCTTGACTCTTTCAGATGGCGCGCCGGCGGCGCGGGGAAACCCTCCTATTACCCGAAATTACCTACGACTTAGTGCACATGTAAATTTATTGAAACTGTTAGGCATTTTGTCGGTTAATTTCCTTCTTTCCATGAATCATTCAGTGCAATCCAGGGAATGCAAAGTTAGGGGGCCCCCCGACTTTCGTTTGCACAGGGCCCCTCAATCCCCAGGGACGGCCCTGGTCGGTATTCATCGGTATAGTTGTCGTCACTAGGTAGTTGGGACTCACCTAGGATTTACTCACCTTTGATGGCTAAGCTGCACGGGTCGAAATCACCGAGCAATATAGGCGGAAGAAAGGAAGGAAATGTTAGGAATGGAGTGCTTTGTCTACACTTGGCAGAGCCATACTCTTCGGGAGTGCCGCGGGGAAAGGAAATTTGGAGCATTGTGGGGGAGATTGGAGTTTTGTGGGGGTGGGGGGGGGGCGAAAATACGTGAGTGGCATGGGATAGTGAACTCCTTCGAGGCGAGAGAGAACTGATTCCTCTCTCCGGCCCCTCCCACCCCCACACCCCACCCCCACCATTCTCTGCCAACCGACTCTCCCAGATTCGCAAACACTCGTGCGGCCACAATCGGAACGCATTCTCTGCTCGATATCTCCCCTCTCCTGTGTCGGTGGTGCGAGGATCCCCGGAATATTATTGGTGAACGACCTTGTTTCACCTTCTATCGTAGATCGCAATCTCTTGCCGCGGCGCGAAGGAATGAAATCATGATTGATTCTTGTGATATGTTGGAAATTATCCGCATGGCGTGTGGGTCGCTCACGTGTTAACTTAAATTATAATACGTGGTAACAGAAGTAGTAGAATAGGGGTAGTATTAATAATTATGTCGTTATTATTGAGCGGAATTAGGACTACCAAGTCCTTTCATACATTATAATCGGTAAAAATTTGACAAGCACACATCAATAAATATGAATTTTGTGTATTCCAACTTCTTATATTATTACCGGCTGTAGTTTCGACGTGGAATGTTGAAATTATCAAGAATGAAATGATGTGATGATGAAATTTCATGATGATGATGATGAGATTGCATGATTCGTGATAACGTTCCATTTCCTGGGTAGCGAAAAACTCACCGAGGCGGGACTCAAACCTGCGACCTCAGGTATATCACGGCGAGGGGTTTACTCCGAGGACGCCACTGGGGCCTGCGATGGGGTTACTTGAGGAGTAAGTAAGGGTGAAGAGAAAGCCGGTGTACTGCCACTAACGAATGCAATTTCCGTTACTTTTATTCCTACAGCCTAAAACTCGTGAATTGCTTATCATATCCTTTTCGGGAACGGTGTTCCTCAGAAGGTTCTCCGCCACTCTAAAGAACTCGAGTGGCCGTTATGGAAAGCCAGTGTTCTCTCAAAATATATTATTATAATAACTGTCTTTTATGAGGCGAGATTGAGACATAAGTTGACCTTTCTTCTACGTAGCCCCTTGCCAGTATTATATGCACAAAGAATATTGTCGTGGCCGTTATTCAAGATGCAATGTAATTATTGCTAGGGTAATCTTCCGGTTAAGGTAGGTAAAGAGACGATGGAGAGTAAAGTAGATTTACTATCTCCTCACACAATTTCTTTCTTCATCCCTGAATACGTCCTACCACTCTTCATCTCGTTCATAAAGCTTATTATTTCCCGCTTACCCAACATCTTCCCCTCTACCACGGCCTTCAGCATCTCTTCACTCATCATTACCAGCCGCTAGAGACTCGGAGGCCACACGCCTATTGAGGCGGCTTGCGGGGTAGTATGTAGATGTTCCAGTCACCAACTCTGCCCTCTCCTAATCTCCTCCAGAAGTTTCTTCTCTTCACCCACCTTACCCAGAAATTACTCATTTTGGTGATATGTTATAGAAAACGAAATTGCGCTCCAAAGAGAAAGAAAAGTCAGAAGTGTGAGGAGCACACAAACTTTCAAGAATTTAAGGCTCGTATGTAAATGCTTTCGAAGATAAACACTCTATGAGGAATCACTCTACCAGAAACGATGTGAAGAACATGCGGAAACGTGCGAAAGAGCAGCTCATGGACACGATTTTAGTGGTAGAATAAGACGTGGAATTTCATGAAAAGGAAAAGGCCATTACAGTCTTACCATGAGGAGTGAAATATATGCCGACCGCTTCATTATAGAATTTGGGGCACCTAAAGCGGATGTCTATTGCTACTAAAGCTCGCATATTCACCTAAGTCGTTGTTGCTGAGTTGTTATAGAATGCATTCAATAACCAATGCTTGACGTCGAAGGTGAGTTGAACGTTGGAGCATCTATATCTCAAATAATTGCTACTTCCGGTGACGGTCGGGAATTTGGTGCGATCATGTACGAATGAGTCATTATCTAAGTAATAACGCCATCGATTTTATTCTATATTAACCATGCAATCCGTTTTTGCTTTATCCCCTTATTCTCCATCGAACCACGGCTGGGTGAAAACTATTAAATGGAATTATATAAATAGGCGCCAGTGAGTAAGGATAAGGAATCTGTGCCTACATCCACGTGCAAATTTTGGGGATTAAGTTCTGTTTACTCTTACTGAAATGCTACTAACTTTTGATGGACAACAAACAGGAAAAAGGCTGGCCATTGGCTATTAGAACGCAAATCCCTTTAGTTTTTGATTTCTCAATGGTGGAGGCTATTCTACCCAGCAAAATCGCGATTCAAGTAATCGGAATTCTTAATGGAGGTTGAATTCGTATTCTCATATTATGGAAGGACGTTAGATGAAATGAGTCTTCGGTTCGATATTTCTTTAGCAATACTTTTACTCAGTTTCTAAACTTCAAGAGAGGAGAGCTTTCATTGTCGCGGGTTAACATGATAAACTATACTCCATCAGTCAATATTTTCTTCCTTTAAGTCGCCATGATGTGAGAGCAAAATTGTCTTCAACACGCCCAGTAAAATATAAACCGCTGAAAGGGTATGATTGTGATTAAGACCTCTTGAGAGAATCATCTCTGGAAATAAATTCCGGTGAAATTAATATCAAGGGAAATGGAATGAAGACGGCAATGACCCATGGTTTGAATTCAATTGGAGATCTCCACCGGGTCAAATTTCTGCACTGCTGAGGAAGCGTCGCGACGTTTCAATGGCCGAGTCGTCCATCGTCGTTCAGCCCTGAAGACGATGGACGACTCGGTCATCGAAACTTCGTCAGAAATGCAATTGAAAGTTTGAAACTTTGAACCTCATGATGACACCGCTGTGTCGAAACATGTTGTACCAAGAAAATAAATCTCTGGAAGAAAACAAAGTTACTTTTTCATTTCAGAAATCCAACTTCCATATAGTTGAGCCTGAAACCATGGAACGAAATGCAATATTTGACCTGGTGGAGATACCGGATAGAATTTACAGGCAGCTGACCACCCAGCCAGCATTAGATCTTTCTTAGCAATACATAGTTATTAAGTTATTAATCCCATATTTTTCTCGATGCTAATATGAGTTTTCTCCATTTGACGCCCAAAACAGCACCCCGACCAGTCCCATTTATGCATTGTCACGCATCGATAATCGCAGGTTTCGAACATTGGAAAGCTTTAACGACGGTATTGACGTGTCAAAAAAAACCAGTGCGTCTCGTTGGACTGCAGGACATGCGTTTTGGAAAACTCAAAGAGAAATTATCCTGTGGTTTTTCCGGATGAGCACACTTTAATGCTGTTAATTTATATACAATTTAGAGGAAAAAGCCTGGAGTATAAGTCACTGAAGTAACACAACCTCTTAGGCTTTTATTATGTAAAGCTTTATAAAAATTGAAATTGATCATTTTGTTTGATGTAACCTTTTCTCATTGGGCTGGTCAGATTCAGATGTAAGGATTCAGCAAATACATTGCCTCGTTGCTTTCAAATGGTTGCTCTCAATAATTAATTAAGGGCCGCTATACGAGCTATATTGTTGGATTACAGCAGGGGCGCAGCGAGGAAGTGCTTGGGGGCAAACCCCCGAAAATCCTTAGGAAGATTTAATAGGTACAACATCAAGGTTTTAAGGAGTTTTTTGAGAGGGAGAAATATTATCAATTCAATATAATAACAGCCAAATTTAATACCTATCATGGGATTTATTGTGGTGGGTTATCATTTGAAAATAAATATTGATTTACTTGTAGGGTGCTTAGTTACCTGGGTAGATGGCCGACAAATTAGGTCGTTGGTTCCAATAAGGATCGGTGGATAAGTTGGCAAGGGGAGGTTAGTTTGAGGAATGGAGGGAAACCTGGCGTCGATATTATCCTCCTCTCGACGAAATGTGTCCAGAGGTTCACAGTTAAATGCCCCATGCATGCACGTAATTCAGCGCCTTAATTACTCTCCATGTGGCTCTCAGGTATCAGTCGATGTTCCTCCCCTTTAAGCCAGTACTAAATTTACCACACTAACCCGATTATCAATTTACATTATAAATAACTAAACATTTATTATTTCTTCCATCTCAAAGAATATGTTCACTCCCCCTATTTTGAGGAAACGGTAAGGTTGACATTTGGGTGCACCTGCAGTTTACGCTAGGAGAAAATTCTGTCGTTAATTGCAGATGCACCCTGGAGTACAGAGAATAGGTTCGCATTCTTAAGTATACGCCACCTGCGAGCTAATATCCGTTGATTGATCAAAGTGATCTGGGACTCATGGGAATAATATGTATATAATAATAATGGGCTTTGGGCCACGGCAAAGCTTCGAAGAAAGTCTAGCTATCTATAGAAACCAAAGAGAGAGTGACGAAGGTTGATTTATTATTTCCGGATTCGAGTTTGCTGTCCTTTGCATACTCCCGCGGCTGAAAGTCACATCCGTAATAGCCTTTGCTTGCGAGGATGTCCACATCATGAGGCCGGTTTATGGGAAAAAGTTGCGGCAAATTAAAGGTAGCGTAGGCTTAGCATGAATTTTCAGTGTGTTTCTGGCAATGTAACTATTTATCGTGACACCCAAGTTGAGTTGCGATGAATATTACGTAGGACTTGGTGGAGTTTGGATTAGCGTAAAGTTAACTTGAGGAGGATCCACTGCTTCTGAGTGAATCAAAATGAATACTGAATACCACCATTTCGTTTTTATCATTTTCAAAATACTCATAGTACTGATGACATGGCTTAACAAATAGAAAACAAATTTAAGGCAACTATATGCTGATCGTTCGACTGATATATCCTTAATGAACTCTTCTTCCAGCCGTATGAACCGGTTACAGCGCCATTTATTGAACTAACGCCTCTTGACCTCAATCATTGCATTTAGTTACTGATAACTCAAGAAATTAGATCGGCAAGTGCCTATATTTCATACTTTCCTGGGAGAATTCGCTTCTTATCAACAGTTTTTATCGAAACTGGCGTTTATGTTAGATAGGAAAATTCTATTTTCCCTCATGTTTTACGCAATCTCCAATTTAACTCTATGCAATTTCAAGTTCAATGTGTGATAAAAATAGCGTGGAAAGGTGTGTTTTTTAAATCCTCACGAAACAAAGGATACGCCTTTCTAAAAGTACTTATCGTATGAATCAAGTGACATTTGAGACATTTTGCGGTGGAAACCACCTTAATACATCGACATTCGCGACTGTGACCGTACGTTACCTTAAATGATGAAAACGTTTTCGTTGGAACTGATAAATACTGGTACTGATACCGAAACATACGATAGACTGTTCAAATAAAACTCTTATAGATAGAATACTCCTCTGTAGTGCGGGAAAAAGACAATACGATACATTGTTCTGTAAAAAACACGTACGTGAAAGTGCACCAAGAAAATTCTCTCGAGAGAATGTGCCAACCCAATTCTTATCTGATAGGAACTAAATTATTAGAAAGCAGTTACATTACGGCGCTTGGTTTAGTAGAATAGTTTCATGTGGCTTTTAGGGCGCGAAATAGCATTTCGACAGAAAAGTCCATTTTTAGTCCTTTCGGGAGGCTACGTCGTGCAATATAATAATTATATTACGACTCTTTTCTTTTGAAATGAGCGACGTCGGAGTTGCATGGTTGTTTACCGTCCATGTGAAATTTTCCTGTCTCCATTTTTGCCCATTGTTTGAATGCATTCAATTTTCTCACAAGGAATTCTGGACGGTAACCTGAATGAGGAAATAAGGATAGAGAATATTGCACTCATCGTCTTAGCTCCATATTGCGTTATACAAACGCTGTGAAATATTGGAGAAACTTCAGGTGTTGGAATCTTAAGCATCCACGAGATACATTTAATAACATTCAGCGCATTTATTTATGGACCGACTAAGCTGAACAGTCGAAAGTAATCGATTATCTACAAATACTAAGTACCTTTATCTTAATATAGATGATTAACGTGTTTTGACGTGTACCTTTGATTGATAAATATAACCTTTCTTCCGGTGTCGATGATAAAGTGTTAGTAAGATGAAGTGCTTCTTCTCTTTTTTTTTGGAGTGGACATGAAATAGTGTAATGAGAAAATATTTTGTCTTAAATTTGGTGCATTGTTTTTGAGGCAAAAATAGGCGGGTTGTGTTAGAAAAATGGGCAAGATGGAGTGATTTCCTGGAAACAATATGAGTTTAATTGCATGAAATGACCCCGAAAGAGATAAATGCCTTTTAATTTTCTACAATGGCTTGCAGGCATTAGCGGTTACCTGTTTGGTAGGCCGGCCAGACGAAGTTGAGTAATTCTCTCTGATGTCTCTCCGATGAGCACGATTCCGAAAACTGACTCATTAAAATTTTTAGCAGAATGTGGTAGTCAAACTTTTGATAAAACTATTACGGGCATAGCTTACGATAATAGTGGGGCATTGCATGAATAATGCTGGTGTTTAAGGAACAAACACTGATTGTGTTCGACGCATGGGCTTGCGTGTCTACGTGATCTTGAAGTTTCTTTGGGGAGGTGATCCCTGCCATCGATGCTCTGTCTAGTCCCGACGCGACGTTTCAAAAGTAGGCGCACCATTGTTTAGACTGAGGATCATCGTTAAGGCAATTTAAATGATTTTGGCCCCTTCGGGACCCGTTTCTGCGTAACTTCCCGTGAATGAATAAAAAATCCTGAAATATTCCGATTCCGAAATGCCTGTTTACCTTAGGAAATTTCAACCTCTCTTTGTGCCGGAGGAGTTGTGCTGCTGCATCAAAGCAGTCTACGCCCTCCGGAAAGCGAAGGGATCGACTAGAAATATCACTAGTGGATTTGAACTGCGGGTGATGAGGTAATCAATGGTGTGATTAAGAGAAGACTTTTTGTCGTAATTGGCCTGAGATTCGAACATTAATGTGATATATCAAAGGCATTGAGAGTTTCGCAAAGGCATGGAGAGGCACGTAGATCTCAATATATAGATTTATGCAAGAAAATACAGCCAACAACGCTGCAACTTTATATTATCCTTTAAATTTCCTTTTTATCAGTTATAAATCAGAGCTGTAAAAAATACATCGTCGTATATTTTTAGGACCCGCTTAAATTACATTCTGTGAAGCAATATCATAATTAGTTTGGCATGGAAAGATAATTTGATCTACTAGGGATTAGAATTTTTGGATAAATGAGCTTTTAGGAACTTCGCGACGTGAACTTTATAAAGGCTAGGGGTGGGTGCATATTTGAATATAAGCTTGCCTGTTAGAGAGCAGAAGATCTTCGCCAGTGAGCTGCCATCCAAACATTTTAAAAGCTGCTTCCTTCGCACGCGTATATGGTACCTATAGGTAAACGTACTATTTTGGTCTGAGCTCATTTTTGTATCAAGAGAAACTTAAAATTACTTTTTGGTCGTCATTTCAAAGCTAATATAATAACTTTTTAAAATCATGTAGTGGAAAAGGAAACGAGATTTATGAGGGACTAACTTCGCACTGTTGGTAGATGCCGGATATTTCCTGTTCCTTTCTAGATCCTTTTTCAAAGGGATTTGCTACTGGATTTTCACGTATTAATTAAGGTATAATAATTAATACATAATACATAGAATTACATATAATGTACTTCTCGGGTTTTTCCCTAAGTGGGAGAGTAAGGTGAGAGAGGAGGTAGGAGACAGCTTGGAGGTAATGTCCCATGGAGAATTGTTATTCAAGACTGGATCTTACGTGAGGCTTGATTTGACATTCATCTGTTCCCATTGTTACTACAATTATTTTTCCTTAACTTTAGGGCTTCGAGGAATGATCTCGTCAGTAGTTCGGATACTGAGATGCACGTAGCTCTAACGAACTGGCTATCGTGGTCGATGCTTCTTCACTGACTTTTATGTTTCGTTCCCAGTTGAATGATCTTAAGTGTACTACATTACGTGTTTTGGCGTAGCACCCTGTCTAATCCTGAGCAATTCTTCCCGATCTTTCCGAGAAGAATTTCGTAAGCCCCTTCTATTTACAAAAAAGCTCTATACTTCCAGTATTTTAAAAGGTTTGGTACATACGCCTTTTGCATTTCGACTGGATATATTATTTTCGGAAATACCAATTCCAGCAGGTGATTTTGTTGTCTTTTGTTTGACGATTTTTGTTTGAAATTTGGGAGATAGCTTTGTCGTCTCATGGATTTTAATTGTATCTTGTTGATTGTAAAGTTTGTCTTGTTTCTCATTTGGATAGACAGAAGCATTAGCCTGTATTTGTGGTGTTAGCTGTTTATTACATTATTATTTTGCTGTAGGCTTTGTTGCGAACTGGCAGGAGATATCAGTCTGTGGAAGTCGATTTCTTATACGTTGCGTTTCCCAGGCCTTTAAGGAACTCATGAAATTATTTTAGCTTATTTATTCCACGCGTCTAAATGAATAAACGCATCTGAAGTGTTGTAATTTACCTGAACAACTTAAGGCTTATTAAATGCGTTTTGACGCACCGCCATCTCAAAGGACTCTTTGTAAATATTGACTATGATTTTACAGCCGTGGGCCACGACTGTGAGTTCAAAGGAACTACTTCCATCGCGAAGTTCACCTAGTTAATGCCTAGATTAATCAGCGGCAACCTATAGATAAGGGAAACAAATACAGTTATACTTGACAGACAATTATACTTGACAGACAATTATACTTGACAGACAATTATACTTGACAGACAATTATACTAGACAGCGTCCTACAAATCAGTCACCCATTGAACCCAATCTTCTTCAAAATTGCTCTGCGCATCATTACCCACCCCTCCCCTTCCCACACCTCCCCTGACTGCACCTCTTCCACCCAGGTCAACAACCAGGAAGTACACACATGACTGAAAATCAGTCGATGGGTAATTATTTATTTGAAAAAGGAGCCAATGGAGGTCACGAAATGGCGAGCAACTTCCACTTATACGCGGATAGCACATTGGAAATTTCGTCAACTAGTACTCAGAACATTTACCCGTTTGACTAATAAAAGACGAGGATATATTTCGAGAATATTTTAAGAGGACAAAGTATCTTCACGAGTCTTTTTTATAGTTATATTCATTATTCCTTTCCATGGTGCATGGAATTGCAGGAAATAATGACGCCGTATGTTTTCCTGGGAAAAGTGTTTTTAAAAAGAACTAGATTTGAGGAATTTACCCGTTTTCATCGTAAATGCACTTCATAAATTAACAAACAAAACATGTGTGCCTATAATTGGCACAGGAATTTGCATAATATAAATAGGATTCTGCTTGGAATATCAGCTATCAAAAGAAAAACTTGTAGAGATGACGAAATGGAATCAATAAGTTGTTACCCTTATGATGAGACTGCTTTTGGGAGAGTGTGACCCTACTTATCCCGTTCATTATGAGACATTTAGTTTTAAAACTGAGACAATGAGAGAAATATTATTTTTGTTGTGAACATGTGGTGAATTGTCGTTTAGCCAGTTCCCGTTCCATGGTAATATCTCAAGAAGGCTTACAAGTAATGAATGGAGAAACTATATTTTAATTACTTGTAACCAGAATGATTTTTCAAGTAAAAAAAATAGTCTTGGTTCCATTTGTAATGAAGACAGTCTGATGTTTAAAAATATTTAGATAAATTATACCTGGGAAAAGTTTTAAAACTAATCTTCCTCATAGAATTTTCTTGTCCAGTACAGGAATTGGAATTTCCCAGATTTTTGTGTTGCTCTTTTGTTTTTTTTAAATATAAAAATGTCGACAAAAAATTGAAAAAGTGTAAACTATAAAAAAGGCTCATGCTTTATGATCAATATATTCAGGCATTTTAAAAAAGGCTTCGTATCTGACACAATCAAATTACTAGTCCTTAATCCGCCCGTATGACTCCCAAGAGGGAGCTGATTTTCTCCGGTGTGGGCTTCGGCAGGAAACTTGTTAGGCTTAGAGATGGGAGAATTAGCGCAATTTTCATCTGCGGTAAATAACCACGTGGTAAATTACCATGGTAATTTTCGAAAATTACCATAATTTTCCAGTATTTTTTAGTTTTAAGCATTTAACAGCAAATGTATGGTTAAACAGGAAAGCCAATAGCAAAAGGAAGGGAATAACGATGTTTAAACCATACCTAATGCAACATTAATATATTAGAAATTTTTTAAATTGTAAAAAGAACTACGGGAGCAACACGCAATCTGGCTTCTTTTGTCAAGTATGAGAAATTTTCAAGAAGAATATTCTAATGCATTACTCTTATAATGTTATAATTTAAGTAAAATATTCCAAAAATGGGTTGTACATGCCTCAATTTATTATTAAACACGTAGTATTAATGTGAACTTGGCTTAAAAGAACTTATTGGGCATTTATCTGTATGAAAAATTATCTCTAACATATGTGAATTATCTAGAAAATTACGGAAATTTTCAAGGGATGCGGTAAATTACGAAAATTACCGCAGTAATTTACGAAAATTACCGAGGTTATATTCAGAGTGGCCCATCTCTAGTTAGGCTAACCATAGGTGAAGAAATGTCGAGCGTTTGGAGGCGTCCATAATCTGAAAATATACATTCCGGGAAACGCCCTATATTTTTTTTTAGTATTGATAATTAAAGCGTAAACGCAAGCGTTGGCTATCATTTCATCAGAACCCATTCCCTTGAATGGAAATGGACGTTTGGGGTAAGGGTCTATCTATTCGAAATCATCCAGGCATATTGCTCTACATTTTAGATTTTTCTGATTTTTTGTCCGTTAGTTTGTCAGTACGTCGGGTCTTCCAAATGAGGTATGAAAAACTTTTAGCCATATAGATTTTTGGGCGGCATTTTTAAAATGTATACTGGCCCTTGGATGAAAAACAAGAATTATCTTTGTTATGTACGAAGTTAAGGTAATAATTCAGAAAATATTGTATTTAGCAAGAAGTACACCATATATTTTGTAGCGGTTCCTTTCAGCTAAATTTGAAGAAATTAATTGACGTTAACGAAAAACCTGCCCCCATAATTCGTTAAAAATCATATTTTAAGAAAAAGTTCAACGGAAGGAAGGAAGATATGCTAACATAAGACTTTTCCTTGCTAGCGCTCTTGTAGCAGTACCCTCTCAGAAGTATAAAAAAAGAAAAACGTCTTTTATTTAATACGATTCGTCAAACGCAGCACCTCCGACAAAAATATCAATATTCACGGTCAAATATCTAAAAAGGGAATGGGTGAAAAATTATGAAATTCTTTGAGAATGATTTCCTCATGGAGCCTTGTGGTATAAATTTGATTAATTAAAATAAAGTGGTTATAGAGTGACAGTCTCCGTATTGGTATAAAAACACGCCGTTCTACCATGGTAATGGTTGAGCGATTGTACGGTAGAACGGTAACCTTATCACTGAAATTAGTGTCAAGGATAACGAATCATAAGTACTCCAAATTAATGGCATTTACGGAAATTCTATCGAAATGAAGTACATGGTTGAAACAAAGTCCCGCGAGGGATACCGATGTATAAATACATCATCCAGGTAAAATGGGGCATGAAACAGAAGAGGTATTAGGGTGTGCAGGAATTAAGTAAAAAATCAAACTGAAAGAATTGTGATAGTGATGTGATGATGATTCAATGAATGTTGCCTTCTGCCACGTAAATATGCCTTTTTCTTACCGTTTAGAGGACAAATAAGCGCGTCAAATCAGCTAGTAAATATATTGAGTGACATACCAGGAAATAAACACATGGCTGCCTGGATTATTGGAACATGGATAGGGAAGGGAGGCGGAATGGGAGGGAGAATAGGTGACTTATAAGGAAAAACAACTGTTGAATTGTGTAAGAGAAATAGCCCATTGACTGCTAAATTTTGGTCGAAACACATTGATAGGCTGAGGTATACTTAATAAGATTGGAATGTATGTACTTAGAGAAAATAGCTTAGTTCCATTCCGTCTGAACTGATATTGAGGAAATTGCGACTTAGTTACGTAGATTTTAAAATCCACAGCTTCAGGATCTACTTTGTAGAAACTTTTTATATTCATTATAATAAAGTTTTGCACTTTTCTACACTTTTTATTAGAGATTCTGTCTCTCCTTTTGCTAAACACGTTATAGAGTGCAATCACGTCAGTGACATTACCCCTGAAGTTTTACATTTCTTCCCAAAGGTTTAAAAATGGATGCATTAAAACAAATTGAAATTATCAGGCATTCTCCAAATCTATGCAATGAGCAGGTTTTTACACATACCTCCCCACTACTTTCTGGAAAAATTTCGTTAAAAAACGTTGATCTTTCTCATACCCTTTGATTTCATTGTTTTTATCAAGCATTGTTTGTAAATTTTTATTGTTATCATTTTCATGTTGAAACTTTTTTTACCCTCCTTTTCAATTTTGTTTCATTTCCTTTTTGAAATTTTTTTAATGTAAACAGTTCTTTAAAATCAAATTTAATGTTCTTTATCAAACAACGACAACAATATAATATATATGTAAACAAACTACTACACCTGACGATGCAATAAAATTGGTGAAACGCGTAGTGTGTTTAAAAAATAAAAAATGTAGAAAAGTACAAAACTTTATTATAATGAATACGTATATTTTCTTGGGAGCGGAGGGAGATTTAGACCACCAATGTGTACGCATGTGTCATATTTTTTTTTAATATGAAAAGAAATTAAGACACGAGTACCAGAAGATGAATTTGGATGATTGCGCTGGAGAAAAGGAATGCCAAGAACTAGCCAATAAAATTCTGAATTAAGAAAATGGAATGGGAAGATGAGAGGTAAAATCTGGGAAAGGAAGAATTTCATGAGATGAAATAAAGTTGGCATTGGTTTATATGACAAGAATTCGGAAACCATGAATGAACATAACATACAATCATAAATACACGAGGGAGAAGAAAAAGTAAATCCAGATATGGGATTGTGAATCTAGATGTTAGTAATAGAAATGCACTCATAAACAGTCATGGAGCCGGTGTAGCAAGTTTGGCCATGCGGAACAGAACGGATCGATACCATAGAGAAATTTTAGAAATTGAAAACAATGGACCCATATTATATGAGAATAAAATGCTTGGCACAGTTGGTTAGGAGTGGAAAATTCTGGAGTAGATTAGGAGAAGACAGATTAGGTGGAAGAGGTAATGAGGGGCGAAAGGATGCTGAAGACAGTAGTAGAGGGGAGGTTGCTGTGGATGAGAGAGAGGGATCTTTCCTCTCTTGGAAGTTTTTACATTGTCATTGCTCTTAAAAGCGTCTTTAAGTCTTCCTGGATTCTGTTTCCCAGGTATTTATATTCTCAAGAGTATTCGGCTATCACTCCTCTCTCTCTGACGTTCCCCGAGCATCAGTCAGCGTTTCATTTCCATTCTTCCATGTCCCATTCACTCTGGTTTGGAGGAGAGCTCATTCTGTAGCATGCGTTCATGCTGCATACCTTTCTCATTATCAAAATTCTTTTCCACTTGTTGTGTTATTGACACACGCATATCATTTATTCTTGCTACTTGCCACTATATGCATACATGCTGTTATGTTCCAATTCACTATCATTGTTCCTTTCATTTGCTCCCTCGGATGAATATTTAATTAAGGAATATCCTATTAATGAATATCTCTTTTCCTCTTTTAATTTCGCCAAATTTTCAACATTATCTTGTCATATTATTGGCACAGTCATTTTCGTAAAAGGATTTCTTCTGCAGCCTAATTTACCATTTCTGTAATCAAATGTAGTTTTCACTTTTTACTATCATCACAGTAAGTCAAGACCCATAACGAAAACTATTCTTTAAGCTCGTCTTGTCTGCAACCCACCAATTTGTGATCATCATATGATGATCACAAATCGTCGAAAACCATCCAAATATGAGTACGAAACAGTGTGTGAGGCACTAGCCGGCATTCCCTCTTTTGCCATCTAATTAATCTCATACACGACCTAATCATCACCTAAAATATTGTGGACACGGTCAACTACTAACCGTGACTACAAGCCGCCTTTACTTGTGAAAACAGCATCATGTCCCATACACCACGTGTTACAAGCATGTTGCATTCAATTCTTCCCTCCTACATTTTAATCGCGAACTGATATAATGCAGTCCTCTCGCATGGGATTGTCTCTTTCATGTAGTTGATGTTGTCAGGCTTCAATTTTGGGAAAATTATCGTTTCAATTATTTTGTGAAATTATGTGGTGCAGAAGCCGCCATCCCGAGAATAAAGAATGCGAATTGGTTGTAGGCGTTTGAAATGTGGGTGTGGAGTGGAATGGAGGAAGTGCGGTGGACGGAAAGGAAGACAGACAGGTAGGGCGTATGTTGAGCTGAAGAAAATACCGTGATGTGAGATAGGGACCCTGCGCCAGTAAAATTGTCGAGGATTTTATCACTCTTCCATTTAAACCTGTCTATACCGGTAGATCTTCCAATTTATGATAAAAAAAAGATAAATACGTATTTTAAATCACTTTATTTGTTACCCCGTCTGAGGTTTCAACTATGTCGTGTTAGTTCGGGTAGAAACCTTGTTTTTTTCAAATCTATGTATATTTTAAACCACGACAACCACTACTTGGTAGTTGAAGCCTGGATCGGTGTAGCCAGTAAAATAAAATACTGCTCAATTCTGCGAAGGCCTGCACTTAAAGTGATTAGTTGTAATTCTTTGGAGGAAGATTGTAAGTAGCGCAGCAATACGACTCTGAAGTATGTTTATTTAGCTTCGCTTTCATGCTTGGGAAACTCTTATCAGTAGAAAAACAGGCGTAAGGAAGTATGGAAGTTAAGCTATCGGCGAAACGAATGCCGTTATGGTCTTCGTGTTTTAGTTTTAACCTTGAGCGGAGATTTTCATCTCACCACGCTAGACTATCTGACTTCGGTGAATCAAAAGAGGCCGCGCTTTTTATGGCCTCCTGAAAATTTAGAAAAATTAATTAAATTTAAATTAATTAATTAGTTCAAGTAAAATTTTAACTACCGGCAATGTTTTTAATGTGCTTTTGCCATTGAGAGAATTTTATTCTCTCTAGTGGAAATCAATACCACGTTTGCTCGCGCGCTGGTTTAATTAGAAAACTTTGGAGTTTGCTAATTAAACCGGTTCTATAAGAAAAATCCAAAGCTCCTAAGTTTTTCATATAGGAAACCCTAACAGATAGCAATGTGAGATCAAGTGTAGCCGGTTATGTCATATTTCTGGTCAGCTCTGAAGACGTAGTTTTTTTATTCCTGCTGGCACTTCTGGTGGTTCACGTGTCCCTTATTTTCCGCTGAGCGTTATGACAGTTTGTCATGACGTTCCTTAGGGTCAAACCTTAAAAATATACCACGCCTGAAGTAGACTCAAATCTTATATAAGCTGGTAATTGGGCAAGTGAATGTATCACTAGCTTCATCTGGCCGTGTGAATGAAATCTTCATTCCTTGGAAAATCAATTTAAATCACGTTTTTGTCATGCATGTCTAATTGCTTCGGAAATATCGAACTGTACCTACTTCCAAAAATTAATGAAAACATATCCTTACGGTTTTTGCTTAATTACTGTGTCTTAATAGCGTATCTAGGATCGCTTATGTCAGCTGTGATATTAAATGATTAACAAACGAAATTAAGAATCTATAATCTCTTATAATAATGTGTTATACTTATGGGAAAGATATATTTTTCTTTACTTTTGTTTCACTGTTTTGATAAGTTAATCAATGTCATTATCAGCGGCGCAACAACCCCCCGAATCGTGGGGGTGGGGGGCAAACTCCTTGAAAAATCTGTATAAGCTAGTTAAGCGGGGGGGGGGGGGGGGGGGGAAGAGATTTTTTAAATCGGGTAGTGTCCATTAAAAAGTGAGCCACAACCTCTGATTTCTGGGGGGGGGGGGGGCTAGCCCCCCCGCAATCGTGCTGGGGGCGGGGGGGGGGGGGCAATGCCCCCCCATTTTTGCTCCCCTGGTCATTATAACTACTGATTTTTCTTCTCTTTTAGTTTAATAAAATGTTAAATTAAATGTAATTATTATATTTCAATGTGTCGATGACATTTGTAAAATGCCACTTTATATGAATTTTTGGAACCTTCTGACAAGCCATGTGGCTTAGAAGGACCAAGATTGTATGTATGAAATAAAGGCAAATTATTAATAAAAGTCAACCTCGTGTTCTTTTAACTCAGCTCAGTGTTATCGTTTAGAATACCTACAATTTCATTGGGAAGAACTTTATAAATATAGTTGCTCTTCAAACTTGCCTTTCGAAATGTTTGATTGAATAACTTTACAAATTTATTTCGACATAGAATGCTTAATTTAAATTCAACACATAGCTTCATTACAAAATTTTTGATTCTACCTGTGATCGTGTAATATATTTGTGGCCAGAATTGAGGAGTCTTCGGAAATAATGGTCTAGCTTTGCTAATGGATAATTTGCAGTAACATTCAATGCGGGACCAACTTCATATGAAAAATCTAGATGTTACTGAATGAATGAGACTTGTTCTCAAAAGCAATGCTTGATAGTTTAAGTTAATAAAAGTAATTGTTGATTTTGTATAAATTGGAATATTCATTTTAACTAACCATATAATTATACTTTTTTATTTTCTGGTGTAAAATTCTATCTATAAATGTCTCCTTCATACGACTGAGACTTCAAAGAGATGGCAAAATTTAGTATGCAGGTATAGCAACAAGAAATACTTTACATATACTTTTATAGTTTATTTCAGCGAATTTTATGATATATCGGGTGGAAACTGAGGTGTTAATTGCTATACCCTAAACTATAGTTCCGGTTCTACATTACGAAGGGTTGGAACTTAGATAAGCCTCTTCGAAATCTTAGTTATCTATTCCAAATATTTCCTTATGATTTAGATATTTGACCTAACTACCCTAGGATTGGAAATATTATTTTACTAATTACGTTTACGCAAAACGTCACCGTTTCATATAATCCGGAATAAAGCCCGAAGAGTGAGTGAGTTGAAGAGAGTGAGGCCGAAAAGTGATAGTTGAGACTGATATCCTCTGTACCCCAGTAATCTGCGATTTTCCAACGCTACAATTATGGATGCTTATCTGCTTAATTCAATTATGGAATTTATTCTTGACCTCCATATACGGTGCAAATGTCAAGAGTTTAGGTCAAATACATTTTATTTTGTTAAACTTTTTCCGACATTTCGGATTTTTATTAATCCATATTCAGGGTTATAAACATTGATGCATGATGTTAAATGTTTGACAGTTCTGTTTTGGATACATAATTGTAAATTTACAGTCATTAAATATAAAAATACATAGACATTCAAGATTGTTACCTTTAAAGTTTGGTGCTGTTTTTGTTTATTTACAATTTTAATTTGGTTGCTTGGATCCAAAATTTCTTTGTTGAAAAGTCTTGTGTCATTTTTAATTAATTTTTTGTCTAAAATTTTAGACTCGGAACTAAATTTATCAAAAAGATTAATCAAAGAAATGTACCACATATACAGAAATAAAAAAAGTTGCAATAAAAGAATAGACATTACTTATCTAAGCAAAATTTATCATAATTTAATAAATGACACAATAACTTTTCAACAAAGAAATGGATCCAAGCAACCAAATTAAAATTGTAAATAAACAAAAACAGCACCAAACTTTAAAGGTAACAATCTTGAATGTCTATGTCTGTGTATTTTTATATTTAATGACTGTAAATTTACCATTATGTAATAAAAACAGAACTGTCAAACATTTAACATCATGCATCAATGTTTATAACCCTGAATATGGATTAATAAAAATCCGAAATGTCGGCAAAAGTTTAACAAAAAAAAAAAATTATTTGACCTAAAATCATGACGTGCACCATATTTGGATATTGCTAAAAGGGTACCTCCTATTAGTCTGCCCACTCAATTAAAAGAGGTGGCCAGTTTGAATGTCGGGGCCGGGTTTCATCTTGAAGATTGTTGGTTCGAATCCTGTCTAAGGCATGGATCATACACTAGATATTGCATTACAACTTACAAATTTTGAGTCCCTGAACTGCAAGATTCCTACATCCAAGCCCTTGATAATGTGGTAGTCATTTTAAAGTGTGAAAATGGCGTCATATACATAAATAATTGGTGTGGCACAAATAAATTCAAAGGTTTGAAAATTGAAATTTGTTAAGTGATAAAGAATTACTCGGTAATAGAAAAAGTGTTATCATTGTGTGTGTGTTACAGACGCTTGGAGTAGCCTTCTCGGAATACCAGTATTGAACGTCATTTACATTCAATGCTGAAAAAGTGAAATTGTAGTAGTACGAATAGGATGAAAGTAGGTATAGTAGCACGAATGCTTCTTCTTTCATCCATGTTACTCAATTACTAAGGGCTCATATAAATGCGATATTCCACGGAGAAAAAATCGTTCGCCTTTACCGGGATTCGAACTCGGATCCCTCGATTTCGCGCCGAGTGCTTTTGGCACATAAAATAAGATTTGCTCTTTTTCCATCATTTAATCACCCCCTACTGCTGTAATGGTTGGTAGTAGTGACATTTATTGCCAGGGCTGGCGGATACGGAGCTAATTTTTGTCACTTGAGATGAGCATGAGTTCGCTTGCGCCAAGTGATGGACTAAAAAGGGAACAATTCTAACAATTCTCACAACAACAAGGGAGAATGGATTACAGAAACTGAAAGCAAAATGAATTTGAGAATATCATGACATCGTACGCAGCGTAAATTGAACAACCCTAAAGCACCCTTGGTTGAGCTTGAATACCTCGGGAAAAATTCTGCCTCTCAAAAACGGAACGAAAGCTAATAAGAAGGAAATTTAAGACCCTGTTTCATATTATCTTGATCATGTTTTTGCTAGAAAACAGGCTTCACTTTTGCACGCCATGGTGCCATCTACTACTATCTTCTTTAATCAATACACATAAAAAATCCAATCCTCTTGAGCGCTATTGATGGGAGGACGTCTTAACTCCGGTTTTTGGGGGCGAGGAAATATAAAAATAGAGGTTTTTAAATCGAGGCTAAATGTGAAATCTCGTATCAAAGCTGAAACGCAACCTCTATTAGTGCTTTGTCATTTCTCTGTGTATACATCGATGATTATTCATTCGGCATTTCATTTCTTTCTTTTGCTGAGAGGGTAATTCACAGCAAGCTATTCGCTTTAATTATAAGGTCCCAAGTATAATCCGTTTATGTTGCTGTATCTATAGATACCTACTGCAAACCTATGGAATATAAACATAGTAAAATAACGAGTTGACGGAAATATTTTGAGCGTTGAATTATGTAATGGAGAGAAAGTCGCTATATTTAGTAATTGCTATGTAAATTGAGAAAAGAAAAACTGGTTCCGTCTACGGTTCTTAGGGTTCGAATGGAATGTAATTCGATCGCGAATTCCTTTTAGAACATGGACATTTTAGTTGAAGAGCTGTCTTCATTTTTCCTGAAAAAAATACGCCATAATTTTTCAAGTTTTTGGATGAGTTGATATTTCATCTTTCTTTTGGTTATTACTCAATGTAAACGATTGCAGTTTTGTTTGATACAACGATTTAAGTAATGTTTTTATTTCCTTATGCAATTTTATATAATTTTCAATTATTCCATGTATAGATATGTCTATAATTTTCGAGAACGATTGCGGCGGCGTAATACTAAATATTTCTGTTACTTTATCTTTTTACGTTAAAGTATCTATTTGATGCTGAGTTATATTCACATGTACATCTTCACGGGTTTTACTTTGGAAAACCCGTGAAGATGTACATGTGAATGGAAGCCTTCCTTGTTTCAGAGTTCCACTGTTATATTTATTCAGTTTCATTCAATGTGAATTGGTGAAAGGGACTGTGAAGCAATATTTAATTTTGATCTCAAATCTCGATATGCGTCGCTCATTCAAATCTCCTTCGTAAGCAACAGCCCCATATTGCATACATTTTTCCCCGCAAGTCCGAAGTACTATTCACTTAACTTTTGCCGTCATTTTTATTCTAACAATGACAGAGTAAATTAATTAATTTCGATCGACTGACTTTTCTCGTGATTGTACTACATTAACAGGACCTCAAGTGATTAAGGAGTACTCGTTAATATTCTGATTTCGATAAAGTAAGATGGAACTATGCTCTTCGGTCGAGTGATATGGCATCCTATGTTGTTTTTTATAATTACATCTTCCAGCATACTGTATGTTATCGGATGGAAATTCAGAATAGTTTTTTTAATAGTGGACTTCTTGAAAGTGAATTGAAGTCCTTCGTGACATGCATGGCTTATCTGAATGTTTTAGCATTACTAGTATGAATGAATTGCATTAGCTCAGAAGAAATCTGGTAAAGACTTTTCTCTGTCTTTATTCAGAACAATGTCCTATGTACGTACTGTTTACAAGCGGTTGAGCTATTTTATCAAATTAAATAGGTAAAAAATGATTGCGTGGACCTGGAATCGGATCACAGGCTTCAAATTCTACTTCCCGCGCTAATTACACGAGTCTACCCAGTAATCCTGAGTCTTCCAACCTAAGACACTGCTTAACCTCTTGTGTTTAAATTTATACCAAACATTCAAAATATATATTTTGTTAGAAGATTTTACTATCTGGTGCGATTAACGGCAAAGAAAGCATCGAAATTTACCAAAGGAATTAGGTTAACTAGGCCAATAGAGGAACCACTGAACTCAGAAACCCATTATTAATATTATTGGAGGTGATCTACAGTTGAAGGCAGGATTGTACAGAGATGAGATGAATTGTGATAATCTTTCAAATAACCGAAGGACCATAATTTCTTACATGATTTCTTTTTTTAATTCTGCGAACGTCCAACTCCCTTTCTTTATCCCGTGTAGAAAGCCTCTTCTCTTCCTTTTCTCCGACCTACCCACTTCCCAACATTCTCCTTCTATTGCAGTCTTCAGCATTCCCTAATCCCTTATTACTTAATCCATCCACTTCCACCATCAGCATCCTCTCCCCATTCACCATGCCGAGCGCTTCTTATTTGGCTTCCTTTTCCGTCCATTGCACGTTCTCCATTATTCTCCACTGACACATCGTGGACGCCTCAAATTTTTTCACCTCAGTGCCCAGGTTGCCGCAGCGTACAACGCTACGCGTCATATTATAATCATCATCAGCCTTTTCACCAAATTCTTCCGAAGGCGATAGTGAAAGTCTTTTTAGTTGACACAATGCTCCTCCTAATGTCCTACTACTATGTCTATTTTCCTCCAAGGTGACTTAAAGTTTTTCAACCTACTCTACTTTGAGCCATCCTCATTTATATCTACTAGAGCCATATACCCGTTATTTTCTTATGACCAATCTTAAACCTAAGTTTCACGCACTGATTTTCTAATGTGTCCACCAATATTTCAGCGAGTTCCTTTTCCCCCCAAAATTTTCCCAAATTTCCTTTAGAATCTGGGATCTTGGGTAGCGTAGTGGTCTGCACCCGGGAATCTGGACGTCCGTGGTTCGGTTCCAGGTTCAAAAAACCTTTTACCTTTGACAATTGTCAACGCATTCAGTGCCGGTCATCATGGAAGCTGAGAGCATTAACATTAAACAGCTTTTAACTCGTCGTGATAGTTCATAGGAAATATCCTCGAGGACATTGGCTTTCTCTAAGCATGACTTTGCCTTGTGAGTGTGAAGTTGCTAAGGCACAGTACAGCTATTTCCTATTGATCCTACAATACTTAAATTTCGAATCCTGGGTAGCGTTAAGGTCCGCGCATTGGCCCCGGAATTTAAGGGTTCCGGGTTCCAATGTTCGTATCTTTGGGTACTTGATCGACAGCTTAGGTCATCGTCGCCACTGAGGATTGATGGGTAAGTTGGTAAAGGAAGACGACTGACGTATTTGTACACTTTATGAGGTCCCCACATGACACCCAACTGGAGATCGAGAAGGGATAGGGTTGGTGTGGTGGCTCGAGTTTTGGCTTCCCATCCCGAGGTTCGGGGTTCAAATTCAGATAGTAGCAGAGATTTTACTGTGAAGTACACTGATCCCTTCTTATATTAACTTGTGAAGAGCACTTCGAGCATGGTATTCTGTCCGTCGCATGGTGCAGATTGGTTGGAATGAGATGGGATTGTGTGGTCCTCCATGCGTTTTTCGTTGGGAGGCGGGCAATTTAGACGTCTGGTTTATCTCCACCCTTCCTCCATTCCCCATCTATCCCTTCCTAAACAATATAGATGCCAATCATCAAATTATTTCCGCTCTTGGTCTCTTCCCCAAATTACTAAGAAAACCAGGAGTCGGGACTGCACTGAAAAATCTCGTCTGGAGTTAAACATGGTCCCTCGGGATGGAGAGCCAGTACTTGAGGCCCTACACCAGTCCGATGGACAACCACCTGCCTCGATGGGAACACTGGTTCCCGTCCAGTCACCGAATCAAAGCATTGCTAGCCTTTACTCGAATTCGGAGGGGAAATCCTCCTGTGAAGAAGTTCAGCAAAGAGTTTAAGACAAAAGATGCACAATGGAAACTCTAGGAAGAAGAAGAAACAAGCTTATTGGACATATATTGCGACGCAGTAGCCTAATGAAGAAAATTACGAAAGTAGAGGTAATGGAAATAATTACAGAGGAAGACCAAGAATGGAGTATGGAAAATGACGAGGGACGTCAAAGGGAAGACTTACAACGGTTAGCTGAGAGGAGAGCGGAGTGGAGAGCTACAGCAAACCGACCTTCGGGTGGATGACTGCTGATGATGACTCCGTCCGAGTGCTGTTGCCACTTTCTGCGAGTGGTAGACAGCAAGTGGGAAATGACCTAAGCCGCCCGCTGAAGTGCGTTAAATCTGAATGGTAGTAGAACTACTATTAGTCTTACTACCAGCCCGATCCCCGTAACCTCGCCGATGCGCTGTTGAGACGCCGCGGACCGGAGGAACGCTATGAAATTTCGGAGCCATCGGGACAAAAAGCGAGTCCAACCCCAACCTTCTCCCTCCCTTCATCCACCAACAAATCTCCATATCCCACTTTCAACTCAACCCCTTCCAGCAGCAAGGTCCCTCCCTCTTTCCTACCCCCACACTCTCTCCGCGTCTCCAACCCCGCCCCTCTGGTTCTGGTCCCTCCAACCCCTTTCCCTCCCCACCACGCACCCTCCCCCCCTAGATCTCCTCTCTCTCCGTCACCGCTCCCCCTTTGCCGGCTATATAACCCAACGTCCAGACTCACTCACGAGGTCTTTCGTTCGAGGAATCGTGGGACGAAACAAGTGTTTTCCAGATTGTTTTTTTTAGTTAATTTTACTCTTTCGAACGTGTCCCTGCAACGCCTTCGACATGAAGTGCTTCAGTCTTCTGGTGGTAGTTGGTGCCGTGGCGACAGTCGGTACGTACGTCTGGGAAGATCATTCTCAATGCCTAACTGTCCATTTCCAGGAACAACGAAGACGTCCTCCGAGGTTCAACTGTTGTCGTTTTAGAGGGAAGGGTTGATGAAGTAGTCTAGGGATGGAAAAGTCGAATTGATATCCCCCAGAAATCGTACCAGTTGTGTGGAGGACTTTGGATCGTACGTGCCCTCGCTGTCAGGCCATCAAAGTGAAATAGTATTGTTTGCTTGAATTTTGAGCCATAATCGTACGTTTTGGATTTCTCATTTGGTGTGGTAGTGATCAAAGGCCACTGCGGTGAATTTAGAAGTGTCACTTTTTGTGAAATGTCTTGCATGAATATTTCACTTTATTACGTCTCGCAAAATCTGCGAAGAGTGAAAAATAATTTTCTTTTAGTTAATAGAGTAAAATTTTATTTGATGAACATTTTTTTATCTAGTGTTCTTTTTTGATCGTTTAGTTCAGTTTGTCTTTGTGGAAGGAAGAAATTTCCTTTTAAGATAGAAAGTGCGGTAGTAAAAGAGTGAAAAATAATTTTCTTTTAGTTAATAGAGTAAAATTTTATTTGATGAACATTTTTTTATCTAGTGTTCTTTTTTGATCGTTTAGTTCAGTTTGTCTTTGTGGAAGGAAGAAATTTCCTTTTAAGATAGAAAGTGCGGTAGTAAACTTTGGGCAAATATTTCTTATTTTGATCCAATCAGTTCCTATAGGATTTTTGTTTCTTGAAATGTTAGTTTAAAAGTGGCCTTTTAGTTTCAATAATTGCTGAGTTTGGCGTAAAATTGGGGAACTGGATTTGAATATGAGTTCGTTTTGATTTTTTAATCCAAATTATATTTTCACTGTGAATTTTACTCATAAGTTAAGTTCTTTGTGTATTCGGTACTTTTATTATTTTATTATTGCCTCTGCATTTTCAATTGCTATGAAGGAATAAATGGATGACCATATGGTCCTCCGCAGGTTATAGTGGTTTCAGTAATAGTTCTATTGAGTATTTTTTGATAAATCTTTCAGAAGTAATATTAGTTTTAATTTATATGAGTGGAATGCATTGCAGCGTAATATTTATGGTAGAAGTTTCCTTAGAATGATTCATGGATTTTTTCTCAAGCGTTCATGTATTTACATTTTTGAGTGGTATATTCTTTTCGATATTTTGCGAGATTATTCGCAAGTCGAGCGGTATTTTCGTTGATAATTACTGCTTTTAACCAATTAATAATTGAAATATTTTCCGTGTCTGTTTCATTAGGCGTGCAGGTGCATTGCAAATGAATATCTGAAATGTTTTGCGGTAAAAAGTTTGCAGTTTTGAAGCTAGTGACGCGTTATTTAACATTTTTATCTAATAATGTATTCTTCTGTAGTTGTTAAAGAAATTGCGCTGGGATACATAGAAATATTTGTTTGCCACTGATAGACTATGTAACTACATGGAAGCGATTTTTTAATTGCATTATTAATTTTAAAACTCAAAGCGACTTCTTTGGAATACTACGAGATGATTTTAGTCACTATCAGACGAAGTGTACACTCGGAAATGTCTTTAAAAGTCCTTTTGAGAATTTCAAGCGCCTACATATTTTTCATTTAGTGTCTCAGGAAGAAGACTAAAACTGCGCGGAAATTATCGATAAAATCGTTTTAGTTATTTTTACATAGCGGCTTCTTTAAAATATATCAAATGATATTTTAGTCTTTGGTGAACCACACGTAAGGGATTTTAAATATCGTGATAGCTAATTTAAAATATGTAGTAACTTTATTAAAAAAATAAATCTGATGATCTTTTTTAGATTGTGGCAGGCGAAGTTACAACGCGTAACTGAGTTATAATGTCGTATCTTTGTTTGAAAAGCAGGACGTGTGAGTGGATTTTTCTTATTGGCAGTGATGCCGGTTGAAGTTTCCTTTCGCTTATCAATTTGCACTCTAGCCACTCCATCTCCTCGCTCCACCCGGCTTTCCCTCCAACACATGAGCACAGTCACTTTCTTGCTGCTGCATACATTACGAAGTCCTCAATGGGTGCCGTCGTCGTGGCACAGCGAGACGAGGCGTGGCTGGAAGCGGTTCTTCATGAGACGTGCGCTACGACCCCGTTGTTCCAGTCCGTGACGGGAGGTGGCCGTAAGAATTCCACTGACCTAGATTTCACGTCGAGTAAAAACCTCATACACCAAATATTCGCCGGTGTGTGCTTTTTTTCGAATTGAACTAGTGAATAGTTTTTAACCATCTAATCATACAAAAACTGCTCACGAGTGATTTGCTTAGCTTTATTTGATGAGGGTCGCCACTTCTGTGTCACTCTGTTAAGCGAACGATGGGAACCTAGGATTGCTTAAATATTTCGTTGAATTTTTTAGTTTGATTTTCCATAGAATATATGTATGCTCGAAGAAATTTGCTCTAACTTTGGTTCACGAATTTCCCAAAAATGTGAGCTGCTCATCTCAGGATCATATTGACGATGAAGATTCGTTAGATTAATCAAATAGATAAATCAATAAATACAATATTGCCGATTTATCAAAAGGCAAGATTAGTGTTGCGGAAGAACTTTGGTATCAATTCATTTTATATTACATTTATAATTGCCAATTTAACATCTATAGGTACCATGAAAATACTTTTAGTACTTTCGCGTTCGCGTACTGATTAGAAGGTATTTGCTTCCTTAACGTGGGCCTACTCCATGACGTCTAATGTACATTCTACGAGACATTAAATCAGGAAGTACCGCAACCTGATTATTTTATTGATCTACATAGGTATCTATGTCGTTTAAATAATATTTTTGTTCGTCTTTTTTACAATTAGTTCGTTGACTGGAATATTTATTTCTTTGGCGGTTCCTTTTGCGTTCTTTTTAATAATGAAAATTGAGATGCCCGTAACATTCCCGGTCTATTGTCAGCAATTTCTTCTCTCGTTCACCGTCGTCACAGCCTTGGCGTAAACGGTCACGGCCATCAGCTCATGGCATTAAGCTTCCTCTTCCAAGCATCGTGATTTTCTGTTAGTGCCGGATGTGATCTCTCCGGCTTGCTTTGAAAGAGTTTTTCTTGCTTTCGAAGATTTAAGAGTTCCCAAGGACGAAGAAAAAGACGAGAATGAGAGGTTGTAAAAGCAGCTTTTCCTTTCTTTTCGCTCTGATACATGACGCTGACGCCTAGGAGGTTTTTGATTCGTTGTTAGTGATTGACTCCTCCTTCCTAATTTCACTCTCTCTCCTTTCCCAGATTTCCTTTGGTCCGGTTCTCTCGTCTCTTTTTGGTCGTGTTCTTTGATTGCGCCATCAGAGGCCGCCTGAGACGTAGTAGAGATATTTTTCTTCAAAAGACAACCTGAAAACCGTCGCTTATCGAATTACTTGTGTACACTTTCTCTGTTTGCGTATTTTAAAACGTTGAAGTCTCCCAATGCATTAAAAAAAGCTATTTTGATTGAAGAAATAAGTTACGTTTGAGTGATAATATTTTAGGAACAAATATGTTGTACTACATGCAACGAACCAAGGCGTAGACGTAATATAAGCGTCAACTTCAATTTTGCTCTTGTTTAGTGTGCTGGAAACACAAATGCATTTCAATTCGCCACTTTTTAAGTCTTGACGCGTGACTGTAGCCAGGCCTTATTAGGCCATTGTATTCATATCTTTTTCTTAACGGCCCAGTAACGAATGGGATCAAAAGAAAGCGGTGCGAAACATCCTGCTACTTTCTTCTCCAATTAATGAAAAATTGGGCTACGGTGCAAACACATTACGTTGACAATTGGAGCAAAAATTCTTTTTATTAATTTAAAATTTCATTTGAATTTGAACTCGTGTCGGAGTATTTATATTACTTACAAATTGCATTGTTTGACGCTAGGAATAGTTAAAATAGTTGACCCAGTTTCAATTTATTCCATTTGTAATTCGTTAGTAGCCATAATCGAAATGTTTTTATTTATTCTATGAGCAATGTTTTCTATTAAAGGATATTGCTGTGGGTTTGAGAGAATTATAAATGTTAAATGAAGTAACTATGCTAAGCGTAAATCATTTTGACACCTTTTATCGATAATTTAGACGCTTAAAGGATGTAATTTGTTTGGGAGACTTCTACGCCTGAGTTACCCTAACGTCGCTAGCAATAACTAAATGGATATCCCAATTCTAATTTTATTTTTAAAAAATTGTAGCCATTATCGAAATATGTATGCCCTAATGCCAAATTTTTTTCAAATCAAGCTGTTTCTGAAAAAGAGTCTCATATATTAACGGACGCTGATTCGACCAGCAAAAATAATTCTCACAACTTTGATTTACTCATTTACGCGCCTTGGAGTTGTCATCAGTTTGGATGACTTCCAACTCCTGAGTAATGTAAGGTTGTACATATCTACAAAAAATATACCGTCTACCTCTCCCTTTAAGTTATTCTTAGATTTTCAATCCTGGAAAATCCAAGTTAATGCTTTCTTTGACCTTGGGCGATTTCAACGAGCACCCCCTGGATACGGTGAAAAGGTCAACGAAGTAGACCGAGCGCTGGAGGAGCCGCGCGTCAATGGCCATCCTAAGGAAGCACCAGTGCCAGGCACATGGTGAAAGTATGGATGCAGATGCCGGACCAGTCGGATTTCTACTGTTTTTATTTTTTTTTCCTTTCCCTCCCTCCCGTATCTTCTTCGGGTGATCGTTTTATGGCCCTCGTTCTAACGTTTTGAACGTTATGCTCCACAGATCTAGTACCATCAGTGATATCGCTTGTCGCTCCGCTGACTTCTTATTCGCTCTCGATCCGTAATGCTGCCTTATCACTCACTGCACTTGCACTCTCCCGTCGAACCCGTCTTCAGCCCACTTCTCTTTCGCTCCCGAGTCACGCCCGAGCGCACGTGAAATTGGGTGTGCCCATCGAATTCGGATGCCATCGAACACTCTTAACCCCTTGAAACCTCTTAATCTTCACTCTACTCTCTCTCTCTCTTTCTCCGGGAATTCCAGTTGACGTGCTCGCTCCACCCAAACATGATCTGCTCTTTACGTCTACCACTACGTCAATCTACTTTTCGGTTTATAGCATGAATCTTTGAGAACTTAGGGAGATCCTTCGTGTCACCACCATTTTTAAATCTAGGATTTTTTCTTCAGTAACACTTTAATAAGTTCTTTTTAAATAAAAACGATAGCTTACCACACGTTAATGTGGATCTCTTAAACCTTTCAAAGTAAATGTGAAAATCGTAAAAGAGTATGTATCTAAAACTGGATGCGTTTTTGACATACGTAGGTTAATTATTGAAAATAATTCTAAATTAATTAAGTTGTGTGATATCAAACCCTAGTACTTTTGTGTTGAGTTGCCTTTCACATTGAAAGTTTAAATTGGTTTACTGCTCAAAAGAGCATTTTTGAACACAAGATGCATGCATGCATGGTTAATGCAACACGCTTTGTCTAGGTGTCAGCGAAGGATGCCTGTGTTGCTGACTCCTATTTGCTTTTCCTATGTATCCAAAATATCCTTTCCTTTCCTTTTATTTTAAAGAAAATTACTTTTTATTTGTTTTTCTTCGACTTTATCTCATTTTCAGTCTTAATAATGCTCTCGGTTTCCTTACAAAACAATGATGTGTAATAATTTCATGATGATATCTCAGTATACACTTTAAAATATGTGCTTGGTTATTGCTCTTTTGCAAATATTCTGGTTCTGATTATGCTTATTTCATTTTCCCGAATGATCTCACATGATATTTTGTGGTCTTACAGTACTTTTGAAAAATTGTCAATGACTCTTACTGCCGGTCCTGAAATGGTCTGAGTATTTCCTGTCATAGTGTGCTTGCTATTTAAGACATTTACTAATAGCATAGAGTAAAAAAATACTTATAATCTATACTTATCGTATTTTTCATAATCATCAGAAGTCATCATCTCAAACACATTTTTTGCTGCAAATCACTTCATTCTCTTTTTAGCTTAACATTTTATAATTCCTCATTTTAAAATCGTTCATAATTCTCTTTTTGTATTCTACGATTGGTCTTCCTCGGCGATTATTCCCATTCATTTTCCATTTTATTGTTGTGTCCAGGAGGAAATTAGGGCTCAGAATGTGCCCTATTATTTTGTCTATTATACTTCACAGCGTAACAATTTCAAAAAATGATATAAATCTATTTTAAACTTTAGTATCGTAATGACTCTGCTTGTACCTTTGACCGTTCAGCCCGCCTTTGTTAGGAAGCTTTGCGAGAGACGGGACTGTTGGGCACGCCATGTTTAAGAAGGTCAGTCAGTCTTCGGAGAAGTCTTGAGAAAAGTAGCAACTATCCGACGACGCTCCACTCCTGCACACCTGCCTGACGCATTCTGCCTCCGACCGTTCAAGTCTCCGACGGCGGCACCTTGCCAAGCGACGGGCCTTCCTCCCCCCACCTTCACTTTCCCGACTCGCATACGTGCCTCTGGGTGCTCCGTGGATAATGAATCGGTGTGAGTCTTCTGCTGGTATTTTAGTGTCGTCTCCATCGAAGTTTCTCGAACCGTCAGAAATGGAAACCTCACTTGTCTTTTCTGCGTAGTAACTTGAAGACTCGTCAGAGTTTTCATCTTCTTAAAAAAAATTTCTCACTCGTTGCAGTTGTCAGAAGTATCTAGGAAGCTTACCCATCTCCATTGTAATAAAAATATTGTACTTTTCAAGAGTTGATATATTTCTGCGCCCTGTTTCACTTTGGTTAGGTATCCTCTGGCTGGGTAAGGGTGAAACCTATCGTAGATATGAGTAAAATGTTGAAAATTACAAAGTTTTGCTATTGCAATGGATATAAGTCACTTCCATCAGGCACGCTTAAAACCATCATACTTCCCTAACTAATTACTGTGGTTGTGGCTCAGAATTGGTTCAATATTTGAAGGATGACGCGTTTGATTTGGTAATTCACTCTATTTACACAATGTGAGGTATAATAGAGTATTATTAGAGTAGTAATTTTTTTTCTTTCCAAGCACTTGATTTTTTTTAAAGAAAGGATTATTTTGAGGGGACGAGAGAAAGTTCTTTTGCAAGGAAAAAGTCTGCTCGGAAGCTTTAAAGTTTAATATTTTCATGGATTATAGATTCAGAATTATCTCTAAGTCTTTGGTTCAATCTATGAGTTCGAGGCATTTCTCGCATAATTTTCCAAGTTTTGAATAATTCAGAAAGAAAATCTTCGTAAACTTATGGCAATCACCCTAGCCACTAACCATGACCTGTAGCAATTAACCCATTTACATTAAATCTTATTTTTTCACTGAAGACTTACATTTATGCCAAATACGGCGAAGTGTATGGTAGCATTGATGCTTAAGAGTTTAAAATGATATTTAAAACTAAATGTGAGCTAGGTATACTAAACAACATGGTGAATCTCAATTACCAGTGTCATAGTCATGGAAATAAGAGACAATGTAGTTTAAATACGTTCGTTCAGAGTATGAGAAGACTCAAAAAATACTCCACCGTTGATACTTTTCATAAGCGAATGATTTCTTCGGAGTGTAAAAACGTGGCACACCCTCTTACTTTCTCTTTCGGTGGAACTTTTTTCTTCAACTCAAGACCACACCTTTTCTATACCGATTCTGAAAGACGGGTTCCTTCACACTTTCTGCCTTCGCTTAACTCTCCGAGAGTTGAGACACTTTCTGGTCCACAGTCATTTTGTGGCTCGTCCGAAATAAATCTCTTTTTATATTTTTACGAGACTCTGACATTCCGACATTTCCATATAATTATTGCTGGTGAACGAGCATTATTTTTTTCCCACGGATTTCCAGTCAGTGATCTTCGCTCGAATGTGTTCGAGCTGTGTCGCAAGGGCTGGATGTAGACGTTTTCTTCGGCGTTATAAAACCAGTGTCCAAGAATGGGATTGGCTGGAATCCTGTCCGGTTGGCCGCAGGTTAGCGATGTCCAGACAAACACGACAAGAGTACTCCGCCTTAAATGGCTTCTCCGTCTCCTTTCCGTTTCTACCATTTTCCCTCTTGTATTTCGCTTTTACCTTTTCGGCTACCGTTTGAAAATCATTCCTTGCCATGACCTTCGGATTTTTACCGCTACTCTCCGGCGTGCTCTTTTATGTGGACGGGACCCGGTCGAGTCTTGTGGTACGAAGCTACTTTCAAGTCCATTTTTCAGTAAGCCTGATAAATGTCAAGAAGAGATTGGGGGTGAGGTAGTTGTGTTGCATGAAGGCAGTATTTTTTATGAGTGAAACAGTGAATATAAATTCTTCCTTTGTTTAAATATTCAACGGTTTATGCAGTTTTTTATAATCGAAAATTGTTGAGCATCATGACGCAAAGAAAACCTTTTAAAAATCTACAATTTTGTAAAATAGGGATCGATTTTCACTTTTACAACGTAGTTGTAGAGTGTCAAGGATCAATGGTATCAATTTGACCACTGTAGCTTGATGATGATGCTCTAGACATTGAAATCGATCGATCTGTTAAACAAGTATGGACTTTTTCATCGTGTTAAACATCATGAAGTAGCAAAAAGTAACGCCTAAGTCCATGCTCACATTGATGCCATTTATCGTGACGTTAGACGCGGGGATCATCAATAGATCGGTCCACTAAACAAGTGTGGAATCGTCTTTTCATCACGATGAACATCGTCAAGTTCCCATAAGTAACGGCCGAGTCTATCGATTTTAGTGAGCCTTTGAAAATTTACTTTTCCACTTGAGAAAAAGATGCTCTCGCTTGAAATAAATGTCGAGACCAAAGAGACTGGATTCCTTCCTGGGAATCAAGCATATGAAGATTTGCCACAAGGTTAGCGCGCCGTTTCCTCTTATGCAAGAAATCTCTCATGCGAGCAACTGCACGAATGCCGTGGGATTGATGCGGGCGCTCCTCGCATACGATAACAACGTCCTTTGGCCGGATCTTTACCCCTCTATCCGAGCCGACACAATGGTTGAGGTTGTTTTAAAAAGACATTAGATTCGTCGGAAACCAGTTTCCCTTTGGGCGCGTCGATTAAATTCGACCTAATTCCTCGGCGTCAGACGACCGCAATGGTTGTCCCTGGGGGGCATCACCTTAAAACTTCTCGAACAGGAGGCTACTTTTACCGCCCAAAGGTTTTTTGTTCAGTGACCGAGTGGAAAACGACATGGAGAAAATCTAAACCCTATAAATGGATTGTTATAATTAACGAAGGGTAAATTCGATGCGATTTGCGTAATATCCGTCCGCCCTCAGTAGTGAATATAATGTACGACCACCGCAGCGAAAAATAGTTTTTTCCGCTCGCTTTTCTTCATTGCATGTGACATTGATTCATTGATTTTGCACAAATTTGAGGGAGAATATGCGAACATAACGGATTTGATAAGTGTAGCCAATTTAAATATTGTGATTCTCGTACCAACTCGTTACATTTAACTTCGTAAGTGCTAAATCAAGGTTGACCTGGTATCAATTAGTCCCCTTTTTTTGAGTTTATATGTTTTTACTGGTGGTAATTTAAATTAATGGTTGCAAGTGGAACTCTTTCAACGCCTGAATTTTGTGAATCGAATCGTGAGTTCTTAACAAAGATTGACCTGTTGTCTATTAGTTTCCTTATTTTGAGTTTATATCTACTGGTCGGGGCAATGTGAATTACTTGTAATGATTTTAACGTTTCAGATAGCTACACTTCGTTAAGAGACAAGTGGTTAATCGAGTCTATATGGCGTCCATTAGTTTCCTTATTTTGAGATTATATTTTGGGTTCACTGTGAATTACTCGCTGATGAACTTCACAAATGCCTTCATTTCTTAAGCGAGGAAGTTTTGGAATGAGGTTGACCTATTGTAGATTAATTTTCCTTTTTTCGGTTTATTATGTTACTGATTGGGGGCAATGTGAAGTAATCCAATTATCCTTGTCATTACTGCAATCTTATTTAAAAATGAGTTAATTCAGGAGGCTCCACCATGACTGTCTGAGTCAAATAAAAAGCTATTTCCACCTTTTCATTTCTATCGTTTAAAAAATACTGCTTTCATTGGTTAAGTGCCTTTGCTAAAATACAAAACTATGGAGTAAAACATTCATATTAATTCCAACTGCAATTCAATTTTCATTGCATTGAAGCCTCAATAAGACTTCAATAATTGAATAAATTATCTAACAACTCAAAAAATATTATTGGTATGTGCCTTTTTACCATTCCTACCGTTTTTTTACCATTCAGTTTTCTGGGAAAAGGCTTCTGCTAAATAGTGTTTCGTGAAAAATACTAATTTTTCCCGTGTTTCACCCATTCTTGCATAAAAAGCAATGTTATTTCAAGTCCAATTTGCGAAAAAAAAATAGCTTAGGAAGGTAGGATTTTTCCTCCCAAATTTATTGAAATGCCGTCCATCAAACAAAGGACGTATTTCTCCCGAGCACCCAGAACATGAATTTAATGACATTTAAGCCATTTCACGGTGGAACTGCGTCCAGAGCTGTTTACCGACCGAAACTGCAGTTAATGATAAATAATATTAATATTTTATTTAATCCCAGAATAATTGGTACAAATTGGTGACAAACATATGGAGTTTTAGGTGGTCTCCAAGGTCATAAGACCTGAACTGAGCCACCAGCAAATTAAAAAAGAATGAATGCCATTAACAATAAAAGCAGTAGCTGTTACATAACTAGAATTCCATTGAAAATACCATCAAAATAAATGTTCAATATTTTCTTGAGAACAAGTGTGGATGCGTGCGCAGGAGGCGTCCGACTATCAAGACCTTCGTAAGGCCGTGCTGGCACTATTGGGGTTTGCATCTCGTCTTTGTGGTCACCTCGTTGGGGCCCCCCAGCTTCCGATCCTGCGGCCGTGGCTGCCGACGATCGGTTTGAGTCTTCGGCGAGGGGGGGGGGGCAAAGGGGGGGGGAAGGAAAGGGGAGCACAAGTTGGTGCTCCTCATGTAGAGGAGGCGATCCCACGTCAAGGTGATCAACTTCCCCCACGCAAGTGTGTGTGTCTTCCCACGTGACCACCGCCTTAAGATGCCCAGATTGAAGGATTGTGGGTAGCGGGTTGATTCAGGAGGGAGTACGCGCTCGCGACATATGGAGTCCGCCAATGAGAGTAGGGCAGTGGTCACTCTCCACGAGAGTTGAGGCTCTCTCCAAACGACTTCTTTTTTTTTTCTTTAATGTTCCGTAGTGTCCCACTCGTCGAAGCTCGAGAAATGGGCTTTGGTGAGGTATTCGGAAGAACTTCCTCCCGTTCCGTCGAGAGCCAGGCTATTATTATTTTTTTGAGTCGGATCTTGTTCATATGAAGTGAAAACATGCTGTGAAGTAGTGGGATCAAACATGTATTTTTTTTTCGGAACAACCGTATTAATTTGTTGACTGGGTTTCAAAATCTGAGTCTCGTCCCATTTGCACTCGTGAGTCGAATCTTAATTTTATTTAAGATTTCAAAAAATATATCTATATAAGAATTGAAACTACCGTGAATGAATTAAATGCTATTGATTATTTGCTGCTTTTGAAGCTTAGCAAAATTTCACTGATATTTATAAACCGTACTTTGAATCCTTTCCCATCTCTCTGCTCAAAAGGTAATCTATTAATGGAGACCTACTTATTTTTCTTAGTGTCCCATAGAATCTCTCCATTTCCATCTCTTTCCGGAACTTATATCTCGTACAAACTTAAGAAATGCGATTTTTTAAAATGTTCCTCCCTGTATATTACTCCATCAGACCCAGTGGGTGCGTAAAGCTTCTCAAGAAATTAGAAAGCATTGAGAATTCCATCTTTCATCGCAGAGAAAAGACGCTCCATGAGCCATCTGGTTGCCGCTTAATCAGTTGTTGATTCTCGTATTCTCACCATCTGCTCCCACTCTTGAGGAGAGGTAGAAAATGATAAACCTCAAAACACATTTTTCAAGTTTTGTTTGCCGCATTTCCCCCCGCCTACTTTCTGTCGTTCATAGGGAAGGGAAGATGTTGGAAAAGAGGGATAAACTTAGAAACGGGGCTCTGGAAATTTAATTTTCAAGGACAAGAATGGTGTGAGTTTACCCGGCGTGATTGGTCGGATGGTTGAAAGAGGCCGGCCTTTCGCATGCAATGTTACCTTTGAGGCATTCTTAGTTACAGCGTTTCGAATATCTCGAGACCGCAGTTTGGAGGGACGTATTTTGCAATAGTGCTCGCGCCGCGCTAAGTAATTCTTTCTTGAACATCCATCCCGTGACATTATTTATTCTACTTAATACGGTTGGAGAGTTTAAAGCAATTTTCCACAGTTAAATGTTTTTCAAAGGCTTTATTACGACCCAGGTTTCAATGTTATAAACATCATCTTCAGGTTGATAATGATGTTAATGACATTGAAACCTATGTCGTAATAAAGTCTTTTCAAAACTTTTAACTGTGGAAAATTGCTTTAAACTCTCCAACCGTATCATGTATAAATTCTACGCCTTATAGCGCGAATCTTCGGAATTCATATCCTACTTAAAGCTGCCATATTTTAGGCTATAGTTTGTTTATTTTGAGGGGTTCTTTTTGAGCATTGCGCGCGAAAGTAACGATTTGTATTTATTTAGTATTTTTTTATATATTTAGCACCGAGAGTACAAATCATAGATCTTCGTCACTATCTGGATACCCTCATCTCCATTGATTAAAATTCTCTGCTTTCATGATCTTCGTTATCATCATCCGATCTACTACAGGCAGATCTCTCACGCTAATCCATATTATTTTCCTCGTTGGAAATAGCCTTTAGCAGAATTTCGATCGATCTAACCGATTAGAAGATTTTATGGTTGATCCTTTCAATGAGATAAAACAACATCATGGAATGATATTAGCGTGGGGTATGAGTGGTTATTGTAAAATGGCTTTTCATTCAATGGGTTCCAGGGAAATGAGATGTTGATTACTATTACTGCCGGAAATGTGTGCATAAACATTTTCTCTCGAGGATGTTTATTTAGTAATTTTTTTATATTTTAAGTATTTCCAAGTTATTTTCGGAGCTACATCCACTGTTCATGTACATGAATTCAATTCAATGCTATCAGCTTTGTCTCTACGTCCTTTGTAGTCCATGTATTCATAATCTCGTATCCACGAATCATATCGCCCTTTATATTACCACTTACGAACATTTATATTAATATCTAATATTACGAATTAATTGAAGAATGTCCGTGATACCAGTTTACAATTCAGTCATGTACACCTTGCCATAATTTTCAGATTGGGGCTTTTTTTACTTTCATTGCTGTGTGTCACTTGTTCGTGCTACTACGTTTACATTGTCGGAATACCTTTTCTGCAATTACGACAAATCACTAAATAAAAATTGACATGCTTTCATTGGCTGCCTAAATTATCACCGTAATAGATATTTTACACATTTTACTAAGTAATCATAAAAATTCACCCAAAGCATTGTTCTGTACTAACGTAGAATACGGCCTTCATTTCCCTGCGATCCTATTTGATTCACTTAACGCAGATTTTCTTTTTAGGCAACGCATTCAAGCTATAATCAAACGATTTCACATTATCTCGACACAATGATTTTTGAAAGTAAATCCAAATGATTCGTACCTATTCCAATATGAAATGTTACTTCCTCTCTGAAACCTAATATGCTAGTTACAGTTTTATTTTAACATAGCTCTGCCTTAGGCATTATGGATTAGATAATAGATTGATGAGATGGGAAGGAGTAATTAAGTTCGATAGCAGCTTGAAAAATTCATTTCGTCAATCCGCTTCCGGAATGCGTGCTGCTTTTTTTTGGTGTTCGCACGTGCCAAATACATCGAGCCGGCGAACACACAAGTCTCATACTTACGTCGTAAGGAAGGCGTAATAATTCTCAATCCTACTTCTCCTGTGCCTCCGTTTTTAATACCACGGTTGCTGCTGTCTCTCATAATGCCCCCTCTATTGATGTGGCGTAAGAATAATAAAAATGAAGATGTTTACCCGCGTTAATCAATCGTGAAAATGCTGCAAGTTCTCTCACCACAGTCACGTCACAACATCGGTTTAAGTCGGTGTCATTCATGCACGGCGGCGTCACTCTTCTGAACCACATGTTGAGGTAACCTCCTCCTCCTCCTGAGTACCTTCCTCATAGTTTCTCCCTCCGTCCATGTATCCATCCTTGGGATATTCCCGCTCAAGGTGACCTTAAGAATAGGACACTGACACCTTACACTTGGGGTGAGGACACAGCTTAGTGCGGTCGGAAGACATGTCGAGAACCGCATATTATTTTCCGAGACGACGCTATTAATGCCAGCACAATTCCGCGGTTAATTCAAACCTCGGGCGGGATTATTTTAATTCTGCGAACAAACTATAACTACTCCTCAGGGTAACTAAGCGTCACCTTCACGATGAAAGAGGTGGCTGAGTGCATCTCGGAATTGTTATGCGTTTTATTGAGTTGAAGATATTTTATGGAAAAATCTTTCTTTCATGGTAATTAATTCAACTTATACCAGCTACTTTAAATTTTTGGTATAAAATATACCTTTCACCACTTCACTGTTAGACTATTGAGATAATTCTTCCTAAGAATCGTGCTTTTTAAGTTTATAACTTTTTTTTCCTGCATTGATTCAACGGAATATTGGCTTAATAAAATCAATACTATCGGATCTTAGTGGCGTTTACTGTACACACAACCTTTTCATTTAGTTTTGCAGCATTGGGAAAATAATGAACAATTTTGTTTCGTTGCTAATGATGTTCGAGTAACAATGTATCTCAATCAAATAAAAGCAATGCTATCAAAGATGTTTTCTTAAATTTTAATATAGAGTTGTTGAATCGTAATGCTTATTTTAATCTTTTTTAAAACTCTCGGCTGTTAATAAGATAATCAAGCAAACATATATACTTAGCTGATTTTATTTACATTCAGTACCTACGCATTGTGGCATTACATTACCCACATTAACAATTATGAAAGTCTTGCTCATACTTAATTTATATTGATGAAAACGCTCCATATGAATTATCATTGTCTTAATCTCACATTAATTAAGTTATTTTGAAGCCCATCGCTGTATTTTTGGTTCATTTAATTAATTCATCGTTAATAATCACCTTTCTATGTATTTAGTGACATCACAGTGACCTAAGAATTAGGAGTTCGAGAAAAAGGCCGAGTATATTAGGCGCCACTTAAATCAATAAATGTGTAGCATTATACGCTGAAGCGCGATCATTAAACGCTAAAGAACCTCGTCTGGCCGGTTGCGCAAATATTTAGCCATGGAATAGACAGTTATGGGATTCATTAAAAAGTGGCGCTCGTTAATGTATTCGGGTTGCAGGAAATATCGCTTTTGTTGCTATTCCTCCAATAGTTATTGTTTCTGTTGGTTGCTTTTTCCCGTACCGGTGGATTAAGGGGTATGTACGCTTGATAAATGTATAAAAATAACTAAGGCTCACTCTAAGTGGTCAGCATGAATAAATAAACTCTTCATTTACCACATAATAACTCCTTTATGGAGTAGCTATAAACCCCCAAGTGGTTCATTACGCATCCGCCATCATGGTACTCGAATAACTATTACTAATAATACACCGTCTATTTGGTCCAATCTGACTACATTTTTTGGAGCCAATGAAGTTAGAGAATGTTTCTGCGATGGATATTGAACGAATGCATTGACTTATAGATGTCAGGTGTGCATTAGATACACATTATGAGTTTCTTTGCTGCAATCGGTTTCTGTGAGGAGATATATATATATATATATATATATATATATATATATAAATGCTCGAGGAGTATATTTTCATTTGTCAGTCGAATTGAAAGGTAAAGTTTCCTCAGACGCGAGCGACGACATTCGTCGAATTCCACCGCATTCCAGTTGCCTTTGTTGCCCCCTATCGGTGGAGGGCTCAAGACTCAAAAGTTGGCCACGATCTCCTAGCGAGCGGGCGATCATGAGCGAGCGAGCCCTTCCAGACTAGGCCTCTCTCTCTTCAATCCAATCCTACTCCTACTCGGCTGGAGTGAAAGTGGTCTCGAGGTGGCAGAAGAGTGAAAGGGGTTGGGGGCGCGCAGCAAGACGCACGCGGGATGAAAGTGTGTGTTCTCCAAGAGTGCCAACGCCCACAAATCCCCCCTCTCACTCACCCACCCTACCCCCAGGGGGCAGTTTTACCCACCTCCCATTCACCTCAACCCCCCCTCTCATTCCTCCATCATTCCTACCGTCCATAGTCGACTCCAGCGAGAAGATAATCCAGCTAGATTGATGGAAGAAATCTAAACGACTCCACGTGCGTTACGGGGCCCTGCTTTAAGCCATCCTTGGTCAAATTACCGAGCAATTATCGCGTAGCACCGTTCGATCACTCCGCACAAGGACACAAGATGGATTCCCGCGAGCTTTACTTTAATTTAATGACACGGAACATGTCTTTTTTATGATTTCTGCACTCGTAATTAGGTTTACGTGTGACTGCTCTATCAATTACCAATAGATGAATACATTTTTGGGTGAGACGTAGGTTATTGAGTGTTAAGGGATGAATGCCAGTCAGCTTGACTTCAGTTTTGAACGATACAGAGAATGAACTTTTTATGGAGTTTAAACTCGTATTTAGGTGTACAGCGGAATGCTATACTATTTTCCGAAATATATAAATATTTCTGTATGCTTGAAACTTGTGATATTGAGTTCATATGTATTATTTCATTATTACCTATCCAGTTGTGCCTCTCCATTTCTGATGGAGCATTGTACACTGGATCGTATTGGTGAATAGGGGATAGATTTTTCCAAATTATTATATGAATTAGGGAAATGAGCTTTCATTCAAACACTAAATAAGGCACACTAGTGATCGGTGTAAATTTGTCGATGACGGTTTTGAATTTTTGTTGGCGAAATGATTATGGTTGATCATTGTTTCCCTATAGGATCAAGTTCAGTCCCAGATTATATGGAATCAATACTTTTATAGCATTTGATTTTTAAAAAGGCGAAATTAAAGGTAAGAGCATTGCTTTTTTGACTGTCAGAAAGGAATTCATGAGTTTTCTGGGCTTGTAATGTGGCTGGGAAAAATAAACTCGCGCAATTATGTCATACGTGATGTACTCCGGTCATATAGTGATTATTTCAGGACAGGGTCACTCTAAAGTGCGAAAATAATTTTAAAACTGTCGCCTTTCTAGGATGTGAACCCATGTAAAATCATAATTCCATCATTTTTTTCCGGAAATTAACTCCATAATTGCCGACTGAGAATATCTCTCCCGTCCTTCCGCCTCCACACGAGGAGAAACTTTCCTTTTCCTTGCGTTCATAGTGAGCGGAGTGTTCCGTGCTTCGTCCTTTCCCAGTACTCCCAAGGCGTGGCGCGAATTACAATTACAGGCAACGCCCCGTCGTCGGCTCGTTGGCGCTCGTGGAGTGCTCGAGAGCCTGGCTCAGTGTGCGACATACGCCTTCCGTCATCCCGCAACCCCGCCCTGAGCTCACCTTTCCCGAAGGATCTCTGTCGCTGGAGTGAGTGGCTCATTGAATGTTCACACAACCATCGTAGCTATCCATGTAACAAATCGACGCAAATTTGTACCACTCTTAGGCCCGGTTTCATCAAGTCTGGCACCTTTGACCGGCAGGTCAATTGACCTTTACACCACCATGATGTTAAACTGAGAGATCATGTTTTGTGAAGTGTTTCAGACAGTTTTTTATCAAACGAAAGCCTTATGGATGAGATAGCGCGTCCAAATTGATTATCGTAGGGAGAAAATGTTTCATTGATACATTATGAAACAGGGCCTTAAAATCACACTCGTAACTCTGTAGTGCCCTCTCCATTATTCTCAACGTATACGTGAAAAGCAAGCAGCTAATATCGGATGAAATTAGCGTTCCCACATCCAAGTGACGTTTTGCAATTTCGGAAATGCTTTTGAAAGTTAATAACACCCTTCTTTGCTCATTCATGGAAGTAACACTTCACTCTTCTCCATTTTGCTGGCCTTATTTAATTATCGTATTTCATCTCCTCCGGTTTTTACCCCACGGCGCCAGCGCGTATCGTGGCTAGTTAGCTTTATTAAGAACTAAAAATTACGATATTAAAGTCCATGGTGTCATGTGGCAAATCCGATGTTGAAAAAATACTTTATTATTATATATTAATATGTATATCGACGAATTGCATCGCCATCACTTTTCACTCTTTTTCTAAAAATTACGAGCGTTCACTAGACTTGATGCGCCGAGGGGAAGGTACGTGACGCCGGTCGCGGTGCGTTGGAAGGGTGAACGGAAAGGGTGAACGAAAGGTCCTTTCTGTGTCCGCACTCTCAAAAGTGCGGCTGCAGAAGTGGGGCAGTGTGGTGTATAGAGGCGGCCCCACACCACTCCAGGAAACGGGTGCCGTGGGAGGGGCGTGGGTGGGAACTGCATTCCTCGCGATTTGCCGCTCACCGCACTCTCAAGTGCCCACGCCCATTCCGCGAGCAATATCCGTGTAAACGGGGAAGTTTGTGGCTGCGATCCGTTCGCCATTCTCCTCCTCTTTCAGGACGTGGCGACGTAAGAACTTGTTCCCAAGAGCATATGCCCGTCTTAACCTCGTACAGGGCATCAACTTTTAAAAACATCACAACCTGTCGATTGTTGTTGATGAATACGATTTCAGGTTTATACCTGCGGTTGGTAAAACGATCACCATAAATATGAAGAGTACACTTCCAAAAGCAAGACAACATTTTGAATGTGAATGGTGGCACTAGTAGAACCTCGTGATTCAATTAGTATTTTCCCTAAGAACATTAATTTATTTGGCTTCTTAGTCAACCATCAACCGTAAAAGGTTAAGGGAGATTACACTGTTGAACTAAATGTATGTCTTTTGTTTATTTTTCGTGTTCATCATCATCAGTAGTCATCAATCCAAGCGAACAGATTTGTTCACTACTTTTTTCACTCCATTCTCTTCTCAGCTTACCTCATAATTCCTCGATATTTCCGTCTTCTCATTCCCCACATCATTTCCATAGTCTCCTCCGGTGAAATATACTATGGAAGAAGCCTTGGTTATATTTTTCCTCGTTCTTTTTTCTTGCTTGACTCTTGACATTATTCTTGTTACTTATTGAAAAATGTGATAAACGCCAAAATCCCACTTTACCACTCTATTTCCCTTGTTAACAATTGGAGTTTTGAGTACTCGGGCTAAAACATTCTCTATATAAGTGGACAAATAAACTATCAAATGTAGTTTTTACAAAAAACTGAAATAAGAAGCAAATTCTTGCAAAGGAATTCAATTGTAACAAAATGTCGGCACCGTCCTTATCTTTGAGTCATTGAGTTGTTATCTATGCCGTTATCATATACACTCAAAATCCTGCTAGCCCATGCTTCTATGGAGACTACTCCATGCAGCCTACTCCTTGAGTTGGGAAATGTACTTATACACTAATCTGCGACTGATTTCTTGCTCATTTCATCTTATCATTGCATGTCATTAGAGGGGTCAGTAATGCATTAAACCGCATGAATGAAAAGATGGAAGCTCTCATTTGTTTTGATTCATGCAATTCCCTTGGGGACATCTTTAGAAGCATCTCGGGCGCATTTCTCCGATGCATACATTTTTGCTCCCACATATCACCCTCTGCGCGAGCGATGCAATGGTTAAGCACGAGGATTGCGTAATGGCGAAGGGGAAGCGTTGGTTTGGCCATCATTCGAGATTCAATGCTGCATGCGATGCAATCCACGTCTGGTTTGTCGGATTCGAGGAAATTTCCCCAGCTCGCTTTCCTTCGGTGCAAGATGCCAGTGGGCGAGTGACTAAATTGGAAAACAAACTTGAGAATAGACTGCATTCGTACCAACATTTCAATATTTTAATTGCAACTGCTCATCCTAAATTGGCCCAAAATTATTCCACTTAAGAGTGCTATTTTTTTTGGAATGCAATGATCACCACCGTTGGCTTTCATCAATTTCAAACAGTTTGAGTTTGTCACTATCAACAGTCATCCCTCCGAAGATACGTTTTCTGCAACTTTCCACTCCAATTTCTCATCAGCTTACCATTTCATTCCTACAATGGTCCTCACTTTCGTGTATTGAAAATTTTCATTCCTAAATTTGAGGTTTTTCCTTCGCTTTCATTCACCTCAACTAGCTCTCGCTAGAGCTTAAGGTGGTTGGAGCGAGAGATAGTTCCCTAGTCATAATGGAGACCATATTAAAATTTTTTTTATTTCACCGTCTGTAAGATCTTTGAAATAAATATTGTAATATTAATGGCGCAAAGATATAGTTATATATTACCAAAAATCTCAGGAATTAAATAAATATATCGACTTAAGTCTCTAACTTGACTCATTTTTTCACGCCATACGGCTAAAAAGCCTTCAAAACAGCAGGTTTTTTTGCGATTCCGTAAATAATACTGTGGTGAGTAAAAGATTATTTTTCATAAATAGTTGAGAAAACATGCAATCTACACACCGTTAGTTTTTTGACGCAATCTAGGTGTTATAAATTCCTATTTCCTTCAATATTCTCCCTCTGGAGTGCACAGCCATAATCTATCACATGTAAGACAGCTTATATTTTTAGACAAATTGCTCGAAAAGTAGTTCGAAAAGGGGTTGATATTTATTGATATCATTGGAAAGATGAGAGTTGTTTCTTTAAAATGAGACCAAATCCATCAAATTCTAGGTGAATTGATTTTTCGCTTAAACTACCTTAATTTACCCCAGACAGCAACTCAGGAGACTTAACATTTTCATAACAACGCAGAGAAAAACTGTTATTCCTGGGTGAAAATTCATTTGAATGCATATTTCTCCGAAATGTTGGGATTCCTTAAAAAATAAAATGTAAGGGAATTATTTGTGTACTTTTGAACAATTTGACATTTTTCTCTCGTTATTCCTGTATTTAGGTAGCTCACCTTCAGCATCGTCATTTTTCTGACCGTTTATTAGATGCTCGTATGTGTGATGATATTCGACTTTCATCCTTCCTAAGATTCAACTGGTGAGGTTTCCCAAATTGCCAACTCATCGACATTTTCTGGCGAAAGTTTCTCCCTGGCGTGCGTTTAACACATTTTTCTTCCCTTTAGATGAGAGTTTTGAAAAAATTCTGTTGCTCCTCCTTGAATTTGTACTTGTGTCATTTCGAAATATGGCGTCAAAATTGCTTTCGAATTAATATCCCCCGGCAGCCATCTCTTTTATTTCCGAGTCGTTTATCTATGAGCATTTTTTTTCTGAGTGGTGATTAAATATTCGTGGGCGTGCTTATTTACGCTCAAGTCTTTTAGCGCATGCCATCTTTGGTGTCTCTCCCGGAAAGATTTTGTGAATTTACGACGAATTTTCCGAGTTGATGCTATGGGTTTTGGATTCCCCCAATATGTCATGCTCTCCCCTCTTCTTCTTCCCATGCATTTTGTTTAATTGATCTCTGAACTCTCTTTCTCGATTACTTTGCGCAATTCCAACTAACTCTGATGGTAATGTCATATGAAAACCCACGTCGGTTTCACGATGACCAAAAGTCTCTCTTCTACAGGGTGATGCATTGATCTTTATCGATCCATAACCTTTTTGCGACATCTTTTTCCCATTCATTCCGAGTTCGTGTACGTCTCCATTGCGTTAGGTACGCTATCCTGCCCGAACGACCCCCGCCGTGCGCCTTCCATCTTTGAAAGTCACTCGGGTGGGATGCATGTTTAAGGGGGGGGGGGAGGAAGAGGAGGGGGAAAGGTGAAATTTTTTCTCTAAAGGCCACACGAGCGGAGAACTTTCACTTGTTATTGCCGTTCCCTCCCCTTTCCCCTTCTCCCGATGCTCATTTTTCTCCCTCCCTGGCTCCGAGATGCCACATGCCTGATCAACACACCACGCAACCCCCACACCATCACGACCCTTTCATCGGAAGCCGTCGCCAACTCATCTTCCCCGACCACGCTCTTCCTCGTTCGATTGTCATTTCGTCACGTTCACCTCCTTCCACCCTTCGGGGTGTCTTCCCCCTCAAAACTGCCGCCTATCTCAATCCAACCCGTTCCTGTTCCCTCCCTTCAAATTCTCGGAATATCTGTTAAACGCTGATGAGCTCTCAGAGTTTGAACTTTTTTTAAAGGAAATTTGAAGAAGATATAACCGCGCATAAAATTAAATGAATTTGGCTTAATTGAAAATGAAAATATCTAATCTCTCTTATGATACCAGAATATCAGCTTTGCACTCTTTCTCGATATATTTACCAAAAAGCAGAAGCCATTTTCCATGGGATATGTTACGGCTCTGCGCTCCTCGGAGACATAATTTAAAAAATGAGGATGTTGAGACGTACGGATCGTGGCAGAAATGTTGCTTTGCGTACTTAGCGTGTTTTCTCAAACATTTTGAAAAACAATTCTATGAATCACCATATTAATTTTTATAGAATTACAGAAAGACTTTCAGTTGTGCGGTTTTAGCGTGAAAGAAAACAGTCAAGTAAGACAAGCCTTAAAAATCTATATGTAGTTAATTACTGAAAAGTTCAGTCGTAAAAACTAAGTTTTTTTTCGTAATTAATATTACTTTATTCACTTCATAGTTCCTATGACTGCTTTGTTTTATAAATAAAATTAGAATGTGGAATTCATTATGACTAGAGAAAAACTCACCCAAACTACCTTAAGTAGTTTATGAAAAAATTCTTGCAGATTTCCATTTTTTTCAAATTCTTTCATTCACGATGAGCAAGTTCCACACATCTGCCCTGAGACAACATCATTCATGCCTTTTTAACACGCTTTTTTGTTTAAAGATTTCCGCAGCTTTTTTGTCTGTAAATGATGATGTTTTCGGGGTAATCGGCCCAACAATGCTGCAACGGACATCGAGGCATCTATATAAGACAGAGCTGAAGCCAAAAAACGCTCATTCTCTTGATGATGCTTCCAGTAGGAGAAGCGAAACGTTGAGTTTTAAAAAAAGGAACATTACGCAGCATACCCCGAAAACATCATCATTTATATCATTCATACCTTTCGTCGAGTTTTTGATTATTCGAAAGAGTTTAACCGAAAGGAGAACAAAGTGTAGATCTGCATCTAACCAATCTTCGGATTGATGACTACTGATGATGACGCCGATCTGCACTTTTTAATCAAATAACAAGTAACTGTTCTCCAACTCGAAGAATGTTCGACTTACGGCAACCATGCGAGAAGGAAATACCAAACACGATTTACAGTCCACCGCTTGCCTGCTTATAACGGTTCTCGTTGAGACTTGGGAAAGTTTTATTTCTGGCAGCGTTCCCTCGTTAGGGATGTCTCCGCATAATTTCAGCTTTGGATTGGTAATATCAACCGCGGGCTTTCATAATTAGCTTACCGTTCGTATCACTGGAGTTGTGATTGGGTTGGGTTGCATGGTCTGATGTCCGGGATGTAAAGCGTTATTTGTGGCGGTGATTGAAGTATCCTTGAGTTTTATTTTTTTTAAAGCTGATTCGATCGTGTTCAATTTGTTTTGCCGACCTCTCGGAATCTCGGACCTCATCTTTCAAATCTGATGGAATGTAAAACACGGTGTCCTTTTGTGGGATAAGGTTCGGTATTAATCGTTTCCGGGCGATAAGAGTTGGCGGAAACGGTGACATACTCACAGAAGAGAAGGTTTCCCAGTGTCCTTGGGAGCGTGAGTAGCGAGGCCTGCCTCTTCCATTCCCCCTTTATATGTGATTTCCTCGGTCCACCCCTGCCTCAAGCCTCTAGCCATTGTGTTCCCCTTAATTTATATTCCTACCTTTTCCTGCCGTGGGGTCTCGACGTAATGCACCCTCCTCTCTCCTCAAGCCTCCTCCAAAGCTTTCGGTGTGGGTCTACTCATGACCATGCGAGAAGCACCTCTTACGAAAGAACGCAGCCGGTGTTGCATGCTCAACACTTTCAATACAATGTATTTATTCAACGGAGAATTTGGATTTTCGTCTTCTGAGTTGATTTTTCTTCTTAAATATTCAAAATTCCATCATTTACGCGTTTATCTCCGTAGAATTTCTTTTCAAAAAACTACTCTGATATTCTTTACAGTCGTCGATGTTTTGGTCTGCGATTCACGTTTTGATTTATGAATGAATTTTTCTGACGGAGCGTACAATAAAAGGGTATTTCGCTACAGGCCAGGCAACCGACCTGGAAATCGTTCTTGACGATGGCACAACCTAAGCCGAGTTGTTTTTAAATAAAAAAATGTATTTCTAATTCGATATATTTATATGCTGAGGCTACTTTCTGGTTATCGTTTGAATGGTTCAAGGAGTAGAATAACGCGTAAGCATTCTCAGCGTGAATACGTCGTTGCGAAAGGAAAGCCTTAAGCCGTGTTTACACGATGCATTTACCCGCGCGGGTAGATGCGTGAACACAATCACCATCAAAATTTCACCGTGTAAACACTCCAAATTGCGCAAATGCGTGAATGCGTGGACATAAAATAGCCCCTGTTCTAATTTGGTGAATGTGTTCACGCATCTGTCCAGCCACGTACTTGCGCGGGTAAATGCATCGTGTAAACACGGCTTTATATCCTTTAATGCAGAACAGAACAGATGAATAACATTGAGAAGCAATGAAAGGTGGTTACAACCTTACTACACAACTTATGACTTATTTTCTCAACTATGTTCATTCACTCTGTGAGAAGTACTTGATAAATAATTCATTTATTCCAAATAACACTGTCATGCCTAGTAGGAGGCGCAATCATGGATATTTCTTGGGTTTTGTCACTACTGATATACAAAACACGAACTTTCATTATTGCGAACTGTTTTGAGACCCGGCTTGTGTGACTCGCTCTTAAAATGTGAGAACAATGGTTTTAAAGAACGGGAGTAGTTTGAAGAACGTTGAGCGCATTTGCCTTATTCATTGAAGCTGTAACAAAATTACAATAGCGCGAGCGAACACTCCCTGTCACGATCCGTAATCACACCCATGATATGTCATGCCTGAATATGAGTCATTTGAACATTTTCGTGGCCGTAACGTCGAAATTCCTTGTCCATTATCACTCACTCAATTAATGAACCCGAAGGTTCGTTTGGATAGTTGAGGGTAGAGCTCACCCCAGACTAAGCCACGGGCGTGTGAATTTCACACATTCAGGGTAGGGGGGGCCAGTTCCTTTCCCTGGGCCACCTCGCCCTCCGAGGAATTTTTTGGTTCATTATCGAGACTCGAAAATTCCGAAGCCTAACTGAATAGGGCTCCAAGATAGAAGTAGGTCCAGTGCTTATGCTAAGGATCCGACCACATTTTTTCGTATTTTTTTATTCTTAATGTAATGTTCCCGTCGCGTCATTCCTCTTCTCCGGGAGCATGTTTCTTTCTCAGTCGAATGGGGGCGTCTGCTTCGTCATCCTCCATCATATAGTACGTATAATCTCCTCCTTTCCCACTCCGTCTCCGAACCAGTTCTGCGCAAGATCCCGGGGGGGGGAAACGGAATGCTTTACCGTTAAATCCTTGCAAGTCGACCACGGCTCACGCACGTGTAACAGTGTGTGAGGAGAGAGAGAGAGAGAGGCGAGTCTGTCGCTCGTATGTGAATGCGATGAGGGAAAGTAAGGTCCTTGTAGTACCACGCTTGTGCCTTTCTCTTTCGTTTCCCAGACGCCGCTTCATATTCCCCACTCCTTCATTTTTTAAAATTTAATGGTTAGGTCGTTATGCATTTCGCACGAAAGTTTGCCCGTCGACGACCCTTCCCCCCCGGGATTTTCTACGCTGGAATTTTATTTAAATAACCTATTTTTCTAAACTACAAAAGCAGTTTCTTAAAATTAGTTGACCCTTTAAGTTGAAAAAAAAAAGAAAAATTCTAGTGCCTCCCTATCTTATCTCGTCATGATGTTGTCTACGGAATGCATTCTTCGTAAAAAAAAAAACGTGTTGGCTTTAGTTTGCGTGCCAATGGAATAGCATAAACTCTAAAATTCCGATTTTGAATTTGATAATACGATAAGATATGACGAGGTGTAAGTGTACCATTCCAAAGTGATGAACGTATGTTGTTCTGTGGGAAACAAAATTTAGTTCTACCTTGAGTTATGTGGAGAGAATAGGAGATTTCCATTTCTTAGGCACAGATGATAATTTCTCGGTTTCACGTATTTGGATGCATACTTTGATGTTTTCCCGTACGAGAAACATTCCTCTCCTTTGAATAGTCTTAAAATGTTGGGTCGTTTTGTGACAACGATTATTTACACTGTATTGAAACTAAACGCACGGCGTGAAACCTCAATGTCAGTGTCATATCCATGCCTGGCAATCTCAGCGTCGACTCTTGATTTTTCTTCTGGTGTTTAATTTAGGTTTACTGAGAGTGTGAAAAATTCTCACACGGCTATTCTGGCGATCAATAGTTATTTTCTGTTTGTAATCAGTTTCATCGACTCCATTTAATGATTTCTATGAGTGATTATGGTTTGTCGCCGCGGTGTCAAGGAGTGGGCTTCCAAGGTTTCCGACGTGAATCTTCATTTCGCTAATACCTTTAAACTGGATCTACTCACTGCGCCCATACCTTAATTTTCCATCGAATGTCTCATTTGACAAATAAGCATTTCATCATAATTCCCCGTGTGATAATTCCCTCCTCGTTGTGGGTGAGAACTAAGAATTTGATTTTCGGGATAGTTTTCATATTTTGTCGCACGACGAAAGTGTTGGGAAACCCGATCAGAAAAGCCCGTTGGGTGTATCGAATGGACCCGCTTTTCGCGAGTCAACGCGAAAACTTGCTCGGCCCGAGAGTTTTCTCCGCTGCGTTCTTTCCTTCGCCTTATCCCACACACACACACACATATGCACGAAAAAAATAAAGTAAAAGCGATTTTCTCGAGGAGCGCTAACTTGTTTCGGTGTTTTGTTTCCCCCCCGTCTCCGCCCCTCCCCCCCCCCCTATCACTCCCCAACTGCCCCCAATATTACTTTCTTCCCCTCCGCTAGTCTCTTCACCTTCTAAGGAGGAGGAGGGCGGAGGGATCAGTCGCCTTGGTTACTGGTCGCGGGAGGAACAGGGGGAGTGATTGGGAGACGGTTGACATTTGGGATCTTGCCGACTCCCTGAGCTCCCCCCCCCCCCTCCCCCGGGCGCCCCTTTCCAGCCTGAAGGATGGAAGTAGTCGGGGTCGGCAGGGAATCCGCAAGCCACGAATGTCAGTGGGGCACTCTGCTTATTTAGGGTGTCTACACAAAATATCCCATCAATGTGACTGCTGTTCACACTGATGATAAACCTGTAACTCATCAGCTTACACAGTTCAACACTGCTACACACAACATACCGATGCTACAAAACTAGAACATAATGATGTACATACTTTAAAAAAATAATTTAGCAAATTAATATCAAGTACTATACTGTTAGAGCGTAAGTGCCTGCGGCTATAAGAGATAGTGAGATTCATCCGTTAAACCTACCTTAACCGTTAGATCACATGCAATAATAAAATATTATAGGTACTGTTTTATGCTCGATTGAAGCTGTTAAGGTAATTTATATACACCCTGTACTCAGGTTTTTGGAAGAAAGAAGAAATATGATTAGTGAAAATTAGACTGATGACTTTGGGAAAAGTTTCGCCAACACTGTAAGTATTCTGGAGCGTAGCCGCGCACGGTAAAAAGCATTGCGGAAGGAAGATGAGCACACGCTGGAAGCCTTCGAGGGGTGGTTTGGGAAAAGGATGGAAAGAGTATGCTGGATTGAAATGAGGACGTGTTAGATATAGTTGGTTGTTGGAGAAGTTTGGAGGAGGCAGCATAATTGGATGGAGGACTTATTTACGGGTGACCATGTGTTGAGCTGAGAGATGGAGTGGAGGATGTTGGCATTGGAGTTTGAGGAGGAGAAGGGTAAAAAGAAATTTCGTACGGTATGAAGGGAGGCCAAAGATACAAAGAGTTTAAAAAGGGATTTAATATTAGAAATAAAATTAAGATTATTTTATGGAAACGTAGGAAAAAAACCCTACGCTTTCGGGGAAGTTTAAGGCAGGACTTTTCACGGATACTTATTTCGTAAAATACATTTGATGATCGGTAGATGCACTAGGGAGCTGATCGGGAGAATTCACGGTCAGCTGTTGGGGTTGGAGAAGAACGTATGCCGGGCAGTGTCCTCGAAACAATGCAAACAGCCCTCCTCCGCTCTTTTTATTCGCCCTTCCGTGCGAAAACCCCCAGAATGCGGGACGAATGGCGAATTGTACTCCCAGCTGCCACGTTTGAATCACCCCAAAGGCTGGAGTCACTACGGAGATGTGTTTGAGTGAAATTGATTATAATATAGAATTTAGAAGATGCAATTTTCCACAGGTAAACATTTATTCGACCCGGGTTTCTATGCACTGCATTATCATCATCAGGTGATGATGATGCAGTGCATCGAAACCCGGGTCGAATTAAAATATTAATCTGTGGAAAATTGCATCTTCTAAATTCTATATTATGTTTCCACGCCTGATACCTCCCCTTTTTTTAAATTGATTAGTTTCCTTCGGGATGCAGTTGATCGAAAACTCATTTCCAAGTTTTGTCGAAGAAAGTAAAGTCGCATTCTTTCAGATTTTAACTCGCATGTGGAAGGATTCTTCGGGTATGAGCACGTATCGTCGTGATAATACAACCTTTATCAGGTAAATATTTGTAGCCATTGATTAATGTACTATGTGTCGTAATTATTCTCGATAGTCAGGCATCCTTTTGCAGAACAGAATTTTAGGAAATATTTGAAACCAAAGATGCTTGATTGTCGAATCACTATAATGTTTGTGTACCCCTACGTCTTGTTAACATTTTTGCTGATCCTGTTTTCTCGTTTCCATCAATTTCGAAATTTATCCAGGAATTTGCAGTCGATTCCTGATGCTAACATTTATCATCAATATGTTGCGTATAAGTCACGCTAAATACTGGGGTGAGCAGTACTGTTATTATCCTTGACGTGGGCTATTTGTGGTATTAAACACCTTTCATATATTCTGCGTGTTACTTATGTATTAATAAAAATTTCCTGGTAAAACAAGAAATAAAAGGATATTTTCATCAGTGAAATGATGATAAGTTTTTATATATAAATTTAGTTTCCGTGCTAAAGAATTGTATCCGTGGGTACTCCGTGAAATCGGCCTGCAGTAATGTATAGTTCTTCAGGATTTATATCCCCGATACTTATTGTAAATTGCACTTGGGAATGACAGTTTCACAGGTTCATTTTTGTCATTTATCTACTAAGTGTCAATTTTTATTCGTTAGAAAATGATTCATTTTAAAGTTTCAATGACGATCCGAACAGGTTACGTTTCTCAATCCGTAATATTTCATGTGGGAGAAAATCAAAACTCTTTCGTCAGAAACTTATTTCGATTACCGGAAGCGGTTTTCTCCCTCGTTAAACAACATGCCCCGCCGTCGACGTCTAGAGGCGCTGCAGAAGGAAAATACGGAAGCGTGTGGGTTGTGTGTACGAAAACGGAAAAGCGAAAATCCGTCATTTCCGACAACAACTCCACGTGACTAAGCTCAAGTGGAAAGTTTCTGAAGCGCAGAATCGTTTCAAAACGTAGGTTTCCCTCCAAAAAAGTGCTGTCAGCAGATTTCTAACCTGATCAACCGAAGCGAAGTAATTTTTTTTCTCGTGAAGAATGAGAGAATTTGATGTCATTTCTTTTTTCAAAAATGTCTCCATGCCAGAGTCAAAAATCATGAGATGAATAAAGAAATTCAGCCTTTCTTCCCGGCATAAATATCGCCGCAGTGATGCACCTGTTTCATCACAGTATTATGATGGTTTCGTGTTGCAGTTGAACTGTATATTATCAGTATTGCAAGGTTGCCCTTGACGAAAGGCAAAAGTTGTGCCTCACAAAGGATTGGTTGATATTGAATTTCATTCCAATTAGATGCTTACGAGACATTCGTAAATAGGCAACTTGAAATAATGTTATCAGTTTTCAATGCTCAAATTTTTATGCGTAATAAGTATATTCCTTCTTTTGCGTTTATAAAACTCGTTGATGGTAATCCATATACGATTGGAACAGAAATATAATGAAAGAGAAAGTATTTATTCATTGATTTTGGTGTGCTGGAACAAGCTAAGAAGAATGAGACACTCTTCTATGTTACTATTTCATGAACCAATTGATGCTCTCGCTAAGTTCTTTGGCAGGAAAGTCGGGATTGCAGCGGAGATAGCGAAATATTTTGCACATTTTCCCTGGATTTTATGTCCACCATTAATGATTGTGATGGAAGCAAAATGCTGAAAATGCGTGGTGGAAATGACGAGGAAGTATTGCGTAAGCACTGGGCTATGTTTGTGAAATTTCATCGATTGATGTCCGGTATAATGCTGTCGGTCGAGGCATAATTTAATTTTTATTTAAGAGAATCTCTCTACCGTTCACACGCGCCGCAGTTCTGGCTTTCCTTTACTTTCACCTTCATTGCAAAACCGCTCTCCTATTTTCGAGTTCACGTTTCTAACGGGCTCCAATCGGATCGATTTCCTCGCAACTTGGCTGGGAGCGTGAGTCCGCGTAAGCTGGGGGGTAGAGGGGCGGGGGGGGGGGGATGAGGGACGAAATTTTTTAGAGTGATGACATTCACAAATTGAATCAACGAAAGAGATTTGACGAGCTGATTTTATCGAAATTTTTACGTTTCCTTGAAAAATTATTTCGTTCTAAAATTTTATTTCTCCCCTCGTACGTGGAGGAGAGCAGAAATGACAGTCTGTTTGATTGATATCGAAATAGTTTTTGTGTTGCTGTTTTAATGTTATCAATAAACCCCAGGATGACATCATTTTTCATACAGGCGGACAAAAGGTTAAGTTAAAGGTAATGCGAGATTTACTTTTCCAAGGATTGAGAGTAAGGGTTGCAGAGCACTGTGTTAAAGTTTCACTTTGTTAGCCAAACTTCCCTTGGGCCTCTTCGCAAAATAGAATGCATTGCGCAGCTCGCATACGTTTCTGTTTGCCATCACCATCGAGTATATTGGTGCGAGGTCATCGTCCTCAGCAAGGGTTTCGCAAGAAATCCTCGCGTACTTTGATGCACTTGGAAGATCCTTGGACCGAGAGCATGGGATTGGACTAGAGCTTTTAGATGCTCCGGGGAAGGTTTAGAAAAATTTGAGAAAGAGTAGAAAGATTTGAGGATCACATGCGTGGTAGCTCACGATTAAACGGGGAAACCAAAAGACGTTGTATTCCACAAAGTTTCCCGCAACAAGTGAATCTTCAAACTTCAGTCATGTTTAATTATCGACAACGTAGTGACTTGAACGCGTGACTTTCTGATTCCAAACAAAGAGAAGTTATCAATGAAAGTGTTTCCAATATAACACGAGTGACATTCGGCGTCCCACAAGGTGGCGTCATCGGCCCATTCTTATTCATTATTTATATAATCGATATTAACTGCCGAATCGCCGGTAAAAAATGGCTGTTTTCTTGCGATGCGGTTACCTACCGAGTAATTATCACAAAATCGGACTCGGGAGTCGCCCATAAAGATTGAATTTCCGAAGGGAGCGAATTGCTAGAGGAAGCTGCGCTTTTGTAAAAACATGCTCAAAACGACAAAAAGTGTCACTCAGCTATTGGCGGGACTGGCTTGCTATCCATATAGTTAGTCTTCCTGGGTGTCTTTTTTTAAATTGTCTAATGTGACCGCTATTGAATGGCATGTTCATATACCATATTGGAACAAGAGCCTGCCATTCAATTGCGTTTGTACGTAGAAACTAATGGGGCCACGATCACTGTTGTGAGAAATGAACATGTTAATGATGAAGAACATATGGTGTTATTTATTATGAATATTTCCGTGAAATTCATTAATTCTCTTTTATATTTGTTTTGAATTTTAACGTCGAAATTAGACACTAATTTTTGCATTTTTTTTTATCGTTTCAGCTCTCGCACAAGAGAACTTCAAGTGCCCAGACGATTATGGATTCTACCCCCATTCGTCATCCTGTGACAAATACTGGAAGTGTGATGGCGGTGCGGCCGATCTGAAAACTTGCGGCAATGGTCTCGCCTTCGATTCATCAGATCCGAAATACCTGACGGAGAACTGCGATTACCTTCACAACGTCGACTGCGGCGACCGAAAGAATATCGGTGAGAGATATTACCATTTATCGTTCTCTTGGGAATGCAATCTTAATATAGGCAGTGATTGAGCGGGGATTTCGTTAGGTAATACCGTGGCTAGTGCCGGTATGCTCAAAATTTGTCAAACAGAATGAACACTCATTGTGTCCAAAGTATGGGTTTAACCCCGTGGACTGTAGCGCTAAGCGCTCGCTTTGGACGGCTTCGTTGCATTGTATGTCCGGTAGTCTTGCTCACCTTGTTCCTTTAAAGCCCACAAAAATCCACTAGGGACGAGGAAGCCTCGGTAGCTTAACTGACTAAAGCACTCGGCGCTATATCGAGGGATTCGGGGTCGAGTCTCTGCCAAAGGCGGATGATTTTTCCTCTGTGGAATTTCGTCTAAGAATAGTGCCATGAAGACGATTCGTGGGTAATTTTTATGGTTTCAATGCCTAGGACATTAATCTAAGGTCAAATATGTCCAATTAAATATAATTACTTCGAGTGTGATATATAATTGCCAGGTAAAGACTCATGGAAACTTTCCTGGCTAACGATCGGAGCCCAGCTAAGTATTTTTTGCCACGTATGTTATCCTTTTGTAAATGCCTCCCGCAGAAGTTTTTGAAGAAAACCTTCTTCTAACTTTGACCTAGACCCTTTGAATCATTTGAAGCATTCAGCTAATCCAGTAGATAAAGCAAAAATTGACTGATCTGGGGGACATGGATTTTGATCCGGTCTCAGCTGTAATTACTCAAAAAGCCAATTTCTTGATTAACTATTTTTTTCCCCGTATTTCAGAACCTGCCGTTGGCACAGCTCACTGCCCTCGTCTCTATGGAATCTTCGCTGATGACAAGAAATGCGACACCTTCTGGAACTGCTGGGATGGTGAGGCTAGCCGTTATCAGTGTTCCCCTGGACTTGCTTACGACAGAGAATCACGTGTTTGCATGTGGGCTGACCAAGTTCCCGAGTGCCGAAATGATGGTGAGTTCAGTAGAAGGATGGCACAGAGCTGTTAATACGTTATATCACCTTCCTGTCGTTCTCTGTATTTTGACCAAGATTTGATGCAATACTGTATAATTTACTTTTTCAGGTGAGCCATGAAAATTACATAAATCTTAAGTTTATATAAGGCACATACACTATGGATCTAAGCATAGAATTGCTGAGACAATCATTTCAACCTTAAGTATTACAAAATCATACCTTTGTACCTAACAATCAGTAAAAATTTAATTTGCAATTCTCTGTCATACTAATGATGATATGATGCTTAAGTTCTTGTCAATATTGAATAAACACCTCAGCATGATTTTTGAGATTTTCAAGTGAATGATTTTGTTTTGAGAATATTTGGAATAAGTTAGTCTCTTCATATGACACTTGAAATCATTTTAGAGTTATGTGAGACTAAAAATACATTTTTTGGCATTATATAAATTTTCAATGTTTCTACAAGTAGCAGTGGAGTTTAAAATATGTACATTCTGTATTGTGTTCAGAATATGTTCTTTCTGCAAGTTTCACATTTTAGCCAATACAAATATTATGTAAGAGGTTACATCACACTGCCTGGGTTTTTGGAACTCTGCATCTCGTCACTCAACCCCGTGTTGCAATTTTTTCACAGAGGTTGCTGGAGGTTTCGCCTGCCCCGCTCCAGGTGAAATTGCCAACAGTGGAACTTTCTCTCGTCATGCTCATCCTGAAGACTGCCGCAAGTACTACATTTGTCTGGAGGGAGTTGCTCGTGAGTATGGTTGCCCCATCGGCACTGTCTTCAAGATTGGTGATGCTGAAGGCACAGGAAACTGTGAAGATCCCGAGGATGTCCCAGGATGGTGAGTTTATTTGTTTATTTTTTCGGCCATATATAGTGAAAGATTTTTTGCACCTCAATTTTGTTCACAAAATGGTGCTCATTTCATCAATCATTGTCAATGTGTTCATTATCTATCAGAAATAATCATAAGATAAAAGTTATACAGCATAATTTTTTACTTTTTCAACAAAGATTTTAACACATGATGTAATTTTATCATCTTGTATCACTGATTATATTTGAACTGGGCACAATCAACAATGTGATTACAGTTGCATGCTGAAGAATGAAATATTTCAGTAACGGTCCTGAAGAGGTTTACATGTTTCTACTGTAACATCTCTTTCCATGGTATTGACCTTTTGCCATTTTAAGAACTTCGTTTTCTTCTTAACTGATTGATAAATGTGTAATGGCAAACTTCATTTGGGATGTTTGGAATAAAATCCACTAATATTGGTTAAATCGATGCCTGTTCTTTAAGTTGATTTTCTTTTCTTGTTTATTGTTTAATTGCTTATCGATTTTGAAGTCCAGGGAGTTGATGGAATTCTACTTCTGAATACTGAACTTCTGAATTGGCCATTTAGCTTCATGTTTCTGCTGCATGGAATTAATTGCATCCGCAGCCATCTAATATTCACACCATACTTAAATTAAAGTCTCTCATAGCCAAGTAAATTATAATTACTTCTTTCATTATTATTTATGATAAATGCTTGATTTTCATGTTAGTGGCACAGTTTTATATACTACAGTACTATCACAGCATTCCAAACTGTAATAATGGAGCACTCTTTAATTTCTAGCATTAATGAAAGTGGCATGGCCTAAACGTGCATTTTTTACATTTGATTTTCCTGTAAGTTCACTTATTTTAACAATGGTAATAAACTTGAATGTGTTAATAATTAACAAACCTATTTTAGATAAGTGTGCTCAATACATTTTTTGTTCTGTGCTAAATCAATCAACCAAGTTTAAATGTGCACTTTGTGGCATTAGAAAAAATTCATTTCTTCACACTCATACCTGATTAACTTTTCTCATTTCTGTATATTATCAGAATTGGTGATTTTGCATAACCCCTTCTGAACTGTCTAAATTGCTCATTTTTAATGAGGATGACTGTTAATCATTCTCTTTCTCTACTCTTTCTTCATCTTTTCCGGTTAATTCTTTTCCTTTGCCCATTATTTTCTAACATAAATGTGGTAGATACCAATTTCTTATTTCTAAAATTTTCATAATGAAAGTTTTCTCTTCTCTCACATCCACAATGAAAATTACTTTGAATGTTTGTTAATTCTCTGACCCTTACACGCCATCAAATAATTTTACAATCATAAAGGTCTCAACACTTCCATAATAGGTTATCACTTAACACTACTACACATAGCATTCATTTTTATATTATGTTAGTATGATTCGTTTAAAAAAATCATAAATTGCTAAAACATGATTACCCTCGCTGCTGACCAATAACAGTGAGGACTATTATGGCGACCTGGATCTGAAGAGCATCCGCAAGAGCGAACTCCTTGCCGGACTCCAAGGAAACAACAGCCCACCAAGGAACGTTCCTGCCCCCAAGAAGCCTCGTCCATCATCGTCCCAATCTCGTTCTTCCGGCCCTGCGCCCCAACCCGCCATTGCCTCCCGTCCTGCACCCTCTAAGGCCGATTACGATGATTCGGCTTAATCATTTTATTCAGTTGAATTACCAGTGACTATTAAGTCACTCAGTTGACATCTCAACTTATTTTCAATGACGCGAATCCAGTGTCTGTAAACATATGCCTCCAGTGCCTCTAATAACGTGGATTACTATGACCAAAGGAGGCAAACCCAATTGCTCATCACTATCTTCAAATTAATATCAAATTCCATTGATGCCAATATTCCTTTAAAATGAATGTGGGCATATCTGGAAGTGCAGTGAAAGTTCCCCTCATCTGATTCAAAGGTTTTGGGGTGACACATTTCGTTAAGGACACTTTAGGAAGGAGTACTGTGAGTGGCATATAGTTCGAGGAAGAACTGAAAAAGCAAAGACTCTGGATGTTGTTGCCAAGTTTTGAATTATGTACCGTACATGTGGTTAAAATCTCTGAAAAATTTGTTGCTAAATTTTGGCATAAATGAAAGATTTCTTCAAACTTTTATGTAATTGTAACACTCTGTTGCCATGGATTGAAAATATTTTATTACTATCAGGGAAGCTTTAAAAATATACATGTTAAAATTAAAAGTAACTAATGCTAGTATAAATTATACCCATAGTTTAATATGTTATCTGTCGGAATGTTTCCTAAAAGTCTGTTGTTTCTCTTGTTTTTTTATCGTTTCTCTGGCACTGTTAATTTCCATCCTATGGCAGAGAGCTTTATGGAGAAAATTGTTTAATAAGAAAATAAAAATTGCCAACTAAGGTATTGTTAATATACAAGATTGTATAAAGAAAGGATTTGTATTGAAAATGTAAAATGCAGATCCCTTAATTTAAAAAGAAAAAGATGTTCACTCTTTTTGGAGTTGAAAAATGTAAACATACACCATCAGTCATCAGTAACGCAAAAAATATAAAATAAAAATTATATTTGGTGTTACATTATTGCTAATTATTCCAGAGTACTGAAGCTCCTCCTCCTTGCCCCTATGTGACACACAAAATACTTTTCACGAAAAAAACTTCAAATAATGCACTAGAAACATATGCACCTATGCTAGATCAAAATTATGGAAAATTTACACTGAAGTTGTCATCTCTATCTATTCTTACTGACTGGAAAGCATGAGTAATTCCGTTCTCTTCTTTTCAGAGTTTCTAACTTTCTTATAATTAACCTTTCCTTGGGTTTGTCATCAGGAAAATGAGTGTACATTAAGGACAAATCTGTGATTCTTCCCGTCCTTTTTTGTAAAAAGATTTCTTTTCTGCCGTAATTAACATTGCTTGTGCTCTTGGTACTCTCTTGTTAACTGTCGTGCCTGTTATCTTATTGATATGTAAAAATGGGACCCAATACGTGTATTGACTTTTGCATGACTCAATTCAAAAATTCATCTCACAAATTGGTTTTTTGCTGCTTTGCCCCCACTCTTTGATCTGCAGTGAGGACTATTACGGAGACCTTGATGTGAAAAAGCTGAAAAAGTTGGGACTGAGGAAATAATTCATTGACTCTCCCAAAAATGAGCAAGTGCCTTCAAGAATCCATTGAACCATTCCAGCAAAGTTTCATAACGGCTTTTCAGCCACATTCATTTTTGCAGCAAGAAGTATATGCACCTTTACTTGAATTTGGAGCCACATCATGACCATAATTTTATATTTATAAAATGGTAAGATGGTATAACTGTTGAAGTTTCAAGTTGAGTAGGAATGTTAAGTTAATCATACCAGTTGTGGACCAAAAACGAGTAGATGAATCTATGAGACCCCAAGTGACTTATAAAAATGCAGATTTCACTGTTGCTGCATGACTCAGGACTATCACACATTTACATTAAGTAATGATGTTGCCAACTGTTGGCAATACATCCACTTTTGTGCAAATATGAAGTTAATGATGAGAATGATTGTTTGTGTTTTGTAAATAAAATTTCTACTAAATATGTTCCAGTTTAATTGACTTTTGGAAGAAGGTAGCGAGCCAGTAGGCTATACTACCCTGAAAATAAATAGATCAATAGGGAACTCTTCTCAGACTCCCCTCCCCATCAAACTATGAATCACTTACATTGTCCATAAAAGATGATGTTTTGAGTCAACCATCAAAACGTTGGCAGCGATGCAAGGTTCGATCTGAGAGAGAGTCCAACAATTGTTCACCAATGGTATACACTTGGAATGCAGGAGCACATTCCTATAGATCTGTGTGTAACTCAGAACAAAAATCTTATGATTCCCATCAAAAGAACCACAGATTTTCCTAAAGAACAGCGGGCTATAAGCTGATGAAGTATGTATACCATTGTGTAGGCTCAAAGCTCGATGAAATGATACATCCAGTTTTGTGCCAGAGAGATAGAGAAAACATTTTGATCTAAAAATGACTAGGCCCGCTTTATCAAAATTGGTGAAGCTATGTAAGAGCTAAAGTATGTCTCAATTAGGTTACTGCAAGGCGTCAAAAGAGGCAAATAATCCCTTAGTCAAAGTAATTAATGAAAAAATTAAAGCTTATTAATGGGAATTAATTTGTCATATGTTTCGAGCCTTGACAATGTGCCATATGCCACATTGCTAGCTTTGGTATCAGTTTTTCCGAGTGTCTGTACAAGCTATGATGTTAGCTTAATACTTGCATCCATATGTGTAATTCCTTTGTTTAGTATAGTTAGGTGCCATATCAAAACTTTTAAGCATTTGAGACATCATGTTTCACCCGACATTCTATGGGAAAAATATGTTAGTTGAGGGTTGACCATAGTGTTTGATTAGTGCTTCCATTTATCTAAAAGGATGAGAGCATCCTTGAAATACCATTTGAAGAGATTATTCTACAGTATGTTTTCCTATAGGATTTTGCTCCTTTGGCCTAAACACCAGGGAAGCAAATGGTATGGAATAGCTTAACAACAGCATGTTTACCTGTGGTCAGACAAGAATGTGGATCACAGAACGAATTGGTTTGTGCTGAAAATAATGCAGGTATAGCCATGCACGATCCATATTATGCCCCCTTTAGGCTATTAAATGCTTCATGATGGGTATGGAACAGTTTGAGGGCCAATGTAAAAACCTTAGTAACTCCCCTAGTAGCAGAGGACATTGTCACAATGTTGTGACAATGTTACAATGGGAAAAGGTAGGTACAAGTGCACACAACATTCATTTTGGTTGTCGCAATGTTGCATGCACGTTGCCTCAACATCTGAATTTCCCGAAAAACCACGTTGCTGCAACGTTATCAGTGCAACATCGCTGCAACGTTATTGGTGCAACATTTTTAAGGCAACGTTAAAAAATTTCCCTAGCTTTAGCCATCAATGAAATTTTCCCATAATTAACATTAATGTTGATAATTTGTCAACTTTCCTAGTTACTCAGGTAAAACTCTCTCCCTTGAAACTCCCTTGCCCTCTCCATTGACTCTTCCCTGCCCTCTCAAAATAAAAAAGGGAATTAACGTATTAAATACTATGCATGTAATGATCACGCGATGAGATAAGTATGTACATTGTATTATCCTACCTTGTATCAACCTGACTACTTTGTATCTATCTAATTAAGGTAAGTCCTACGCCTCTAAGCGCATATCCTTGACCCCGATATTAATATCTCGCGTCTTGAAAGTCATACATATATGGCCACTCCCGTGGATTAATGGGACTTCGAGAACTAATTTTTAAATTGCGATTACATGATTATAGTTAGAGGAAACACCATCCAATCACAATAACAGTTATTAAGCATTAATTAATTGAAACCTATATTGCCACATAGTATGAATTTAAATGCAATATTACTGAGAATAAACAAGATTTTATCCAATTCCCAAATGTTTGTTCACATTCACGTTCACAAGCAGACAACTAACTAGTAGAGTACATTATTCAAAATGAAATATATATTTATGCGTGAAGAAAATGTTCACGTGCACGAATGTAAAGTGCCACAGTTTGCCAACCCCTGTGTGATAATTATAGATAAAGTATAATTTAAATCATATCTGACATCAACGTTGCATGCACGTTGATTCAACATTGACTGATAACGTTGTGTTTGGACATTGATGCAACGTTGTGGCGACATGAAGTGATAACAATGTGCTTGGATGTTGATGCAACGTTGTGGCAATGTGCATGTTGTCATATAACATTGTGCACGTTGATGCAATGTTGTGACAACGTCCTCTGCTACTAGGGTCCATGGTATAACGACCTAATAAATCCATGAATCATTTCATTTCATAAGAGTGAAATAGATCAATGTTTATTTTCAAACTACATATTTCAAAAACTTCACTGAATTGTTTAAAATTGATTGAGGGATAAAGTAAAGGGATTCTGAAGTTATGGTTATGCTAAATTCTCACAGTTTGTTTTCCATCTCTAACTATTGGTTGCCAAGTTATCTTGGTGACCTGTATTAATGCTTACATTCCATTGGAAGCATTCTTCTTTGACGTCATTCTCCAATGATCTCTTTGTAACCATTTCTCTACACACTTCCTCTTATCAATATAGTGCTTTCAAACCTTTAATTCTGCATATGTTGCCGAAAGACCTAAAAATAGACGCTTTGGATCATTTAGAAATTTGTGTACTAGCTAAAAACCAAAATGTTACTCTGTGCAATGACCATATATTTATGCATTCCTCTCAGTTGTTTTTGTTGTTTCCATGTTCGAAAGAGTAACTGTCACTCCCCCACATCCTATCCCCTCTCCGCCCCTTCCACTCCCCTTCTCCCTCTCCCCACTTATGGCTGCTAGGAGCCCTTCCAAACCCCTCCTCCCACAACCCTCTGTCCGTTGTCCATTCATAAACCCACCCGAGGTTTCCTCTGAGTCCTCTCCTCACTTCGCGGCCTTTTTTAATCATTGTTTCGGCATATCTTAAGTCTACTTTCCTTGCCCTTCAGCCACAGATGTTTGGGCTGGGGCTTTAACCACTCTTCCCCCTTTAAAAAAATAGAAAACGGTGTAACTTGGTGACCTTCTACTCCTCCCACTGTCTTCCCCCAATTCACTTTCCTTCCTTTCCTCTCGCAATTTTCCACCACCCCTTCTCCGCATTCTGTAAGTAAGGGGTCGGTGTACTTCAAATCTTTGCCCAATTCCCATTAGTTCTCGGCCTCAGCCTTGCTATGTGCATAAAAAAATGCTCTTCCTCCCTGTTTTGTCCTTACTCTGCCATGCCCTAACCACCCTGCTCCTCTCTCCCCCACTTCAAACCAACCCCCACCTTTTTTAAACTTTCTCTGGGTATATATAGAATGCCCTAGAAGATGCCTTATTAAGGTGAAACCGGTCGCAGTTTTTAAATAAAGTGTGGAAAAGTACTACGTTTTTTAAAATTCAAAATGGATAAAATTTTTCTGTTTCTCCTTCAATGTTCTGTTTTACTTGATCTACTCCTCACAGAGAGTAAATGATTTTCATGTGTAGTTTGAAAGGCATTTGCGTTATTTTTCCAGTTTTTTTTGTTACCGGCCTACCTTTATTCTTTTCACCAGTGGCACTTTTTTTTCTTTTGGAAAATAGTTCACCCTCTTGTGAACTGAGCTTATATGTATTTTCTCTCTTGCACCATCCCTTTTAACCTCCACTCCTAATTTGACTTCCTGCGGTGTCTCCTAGTTACATGAAAAATTTAGAAGTAGGTACTTCCTTGCACTAACTCATATGCTCCACAATTCTAGTGAAGGCTCTGCAAAACACATACAGGCAGCATTTAACCCTCTAAGTGTGAAACAATTTACTAGGGTCTATGTTAAACTTGTTGAAGCTTGAAGAATTTATTGGGAAAATACTTGTAATAAAACTTGACAGAAGGGGAAAAAGAAAAGAAAAACATATTATAAAGCTTTCTTGGACATGCAGGCTGGTCAGCTCTTCTTGATCAGGTAAAAGAGTACTTGAAGAGTCCAAGATCACACTCTTCAACACTCTCAAGGTTACGTAAAGGACAATTAAATACAAGAAAAGTACAAAAATTTGGAATGTAACATTAATTAAGTACAGAAAAATGCAAAATTTGGTGTAATGATGGACAATTAAAATGTGGTACCTACATCATTCCTGCCCAGTAAAGGACCCTGATGAACAAAGGCTAGCTAATCCGAATATATGTACCAACTATATCAGAATTCAAAATTGAATAAAATTTTTTGTTCATTGTCATTTTTGGCATGGAAGTACATAAGGTACATAAGTAAAAAACAGTGTTCATTAATTTAACCCTTAGACTGCCGGAAACGTACATACCAGCATACTCTCCGTCTACCTGCTCCCTCAGCCCTTTCATATTTTTATGACCCTAACTCTTTCTTTCCAGCGGTGGACATTTGGGAATCCACCATTTTTACCCAAACCACTCCCTTCCCACGCTCTTTAGGGATCGCATACCACCGCAATGAGGTACGATCCTTTCTTCCGAATGCTCGCTCAATGGGTTATGGTTGTCTCAAAAGTTAGTTGTCTTATGTTCGCGCCCAGCTCAATTATCAACGGATTTCTTTGGTGTTTGGTATCAAATTAAACAGAAAGTTGCTAGAAAATATATTTTCATATTTGTTTTCAACAATTACGCCTTTAAACATATTTTCAAAACTAATCCCCCACTAATCCCTCAACAAGTTCCGGTGCCCGGCCCCCTGGGATCCCGAGAAAAGGGTCGGGAGGGGATTACATGGGTCATATAACTGCCCAGCCTCGGCCCGTGGGAAGGAGGGACAGGCTCCATCCGAATAGATATTTCCCGCACAGGGTGGAAGACATGCGCTCTAGCAGCAGCAGCTTAAGGGTTAACTGTGACACTGAGAGTATTGAAGGCACATCACCTTAGGCCTACCACATCATTTGTTCATTGCAATGATTGAAGGTACCTACCTACATAGTGAATATGAAAAAATGTATGTGTTATATGTAGAAGAAACAGACCAAATATATGTAATAACTGGCACTTTTAATTAGACCCGGTAAGAGTGAGTCTACCATAATTAAAGAAGCCATGGAGAAAATCTTCAGTATACTATAGTGACAGATTGGGAACCTCACCAAGGCTAGTTAAATATGTGACAGAGTAGATCCAGGAAGATAACTATGAATAGAGACTGCTTACTTTTTATGTTTGGGAAGTCTCTGGAGAACAAAACCAACCTTGAGAATTTCAATGCTGTGTTTCACTATTTAATGGCTTGAATAGATCATTTATCATGACATAATTAATTACTAAAGAAGAAGGTATTATTTCCAATATGTGTAACTGTAAAAAGTTTATCTGATTTTACAATGGAAATGACATTTTTTGGGTCTTGGAGTTACCTATTACGTGGTGTGGGTCTGCGTCACTACTCACGGCTGTCAGTCTTGTGTGGACAGTCGCCTGTGTTACATGTGAGACAATATACGAGTATGTATATAACACCCATATTTTTAAATGATTCGATGGGAAGATATGAAAATGCATCAAAGTTTATTGAGCTAAGCAAAATGAATCCATATTGGTAAGTAAAATTAAGTTAAATGGTAATTTTTTGTGCAATTATTCTCTCATTTATATGATGAAAAGAGCCTTACAATGTTAATGTTAAATTCTGTTATTTTATAATCTGAAGAATTTAATTGGTAGGACTCAGAAGTGGATCATTAATTAGTGAATTACATTTAGGATTGGATCATTCATTCAATAAGTGAGGATATTCCCTACGGAGTTATAAAAAAAGAGATTCACTTGTTTTTTTCCTGTATTGGAATAGACCACCATACTCTCATTGTCTTAGAGTTTCCACAAGCCAATGAAGAGATCATTAAGTGACTTGATCTGAACTCTTTATGGAGCTCATTAATGATAGTTTAAATAATTGTTTTGTATTAGTAGTTCTTTATGAAAAGAGTTGGCATTGGTTGTGGTAAAGAAATTTTATTTTTCACAAAGAAAATGGCAACCTTCTCATGCTAAAATGGAGAAAAAAGAGTAATTTGAATCGATGAATTGCACATTCATCAGAAAGTCACTTTTCTGAAGTTCTTACTTAGTCATTAAGTTAGTCATACAATTCATAATCATTGTGACATCCAGAGTATTCAGATAATTGCTCTCACTTGCATTAAAACTGATTAGAATGTGTATCTTGGTGCATTCATACGATTCATACTGTATGGCCACATAATTGAGCATGGTTATCTGATCAGGAGTCCTACACGTCATGAGAAGATAATTTTCTTTTTAGTAAAGTTAGGGCATTGCAAGAAGATACATAACAAGATAACCTTTTGGGGTGTACCACTGCATTTTTGCTTGCCTGGAAAACGCTCTCTTGCTACAATGTGGAGCTGAAGTATGTTTAATTCAAGGCCCATGCATTTATATGGACAATAGGTACTGAGGATATTCATTCATAAAGGGTAAACTTATCATACAACCTGGAAACCTTTTATAAATATCCATTTTAGATAACATGTATAGTTAGCTATTTACTGGGGATAACAGACTTAATATTCTCAATACGAATTTATTTTTAACTTCAGTAACTTTATTTGAATGTTTATGTTATACTCAGGGGTGCATCATGGTCATTGTTTTGCAGTAAATTGCTACTTTCTTAGGTTTAGCCATTTTCCTTGGAATTACGGAGCAGGGGTTGGGGGAGGGGAGGCGGTTGCACCCCTCCCCTACATCCCCCTTTTATCTGCCCCAATGTTACTTCGTCTGTTGGTTTTCAAACAAAGGCAAAGGTCATTAAGTTAGTTTGTATGAACAGTTATTGTCACAAAATTCATAAATTAAAAATCAATAAAATCTTGTCAAGAATGCACAACACTTTCAGAATATGCTGTATCAAAATGTCACATAATCCAGTTAATCTATGTTCTTGCAATGGTATCAAGTTATTACCTTTTTTTTCCAAAGTTTCTGTTGCTGCACCTAGTGGTGGGTGGGTTAAACCTGTTGTTTTGCTTAACAAATCCTTTTCACATATTGAGAGCCATTTTTCTCAGTAATGCATGGAACTAGCTGAAGAATATTTTCTGCTAAAATGTTATTATCTGCCATCTCAGATGAAGAAAGAAAGCAACGATCCGAGCGAATGAAGAAATACTGGGCTGACAGAAAACAGAAGAAATCCAGAAGATGACTAAAGTAGTCCAATGAAGGCCATAAAATTAAGAATAAATAAATAAACAATGCCATCTCAAATGTATCAATTACATGAACCATTTAGAGCCAAGCACTCTCTGTGTCATGGCTGAGACAGGCATATTGGCTCGGAATGCTACCCTCTAAAATTTGCAAAGTGTGTCATGATACAAAATAACAGATGATGATTTGATTTATGTAGCTGATGAGTGACGCCTAAAGTGGGTGGGTACACCTCTGCAACTTTAGCCGTCACAAAAAAATTGTTTTACCTTTACATCCTTCTACATACTTAAATACATTGAGAGCATGTAGAATATTTTTATTTCCCCATTCCTCAATTCAATTTCATCTTCAATAGCACTCATTTCTACTTGCTACTCACTTTTACACCATACACAAGTCAGATTCACCAATAAAATATATGTCTTACTATTAAAATGTAAATTCTGTTGTTATGTTTTCTCTCACTTCAAAGTGACGGACTTGTGAATAAATTAAAAGCTGATGAATGGAAAACAGACGAGCTGGCTAACTGGACCTTCTGACCTTTCGCAATTTGGGAGAAGATCTCTGGCACTCATGTGAGACCCATCAAGGAATCTGCAGACTGTGCTCTTCGAAATTATTACCAATTATTGAATTAGATATCGAATGCAGAAAAATAGAAAGTGCCAAGGGATATATGGAATTCCATATTAATTGCTTTGGCACGATAGGCTCTTGAGAGCAGAGTGGACTTGATAAGGGCGATAAAATACCAAAAAGATCTCGTAGACACCCAAATGGCACCAGCACATGTATTTGGAAACCTTAACACTTCGAGTGCTCTCGCCACCTGCCCTAGCTTGGGTCGAGCATGTCAATAGACGTGCATCACTCTCAAAAGTAATGGGTGACTATAAAGATTTTTCTGCTGTAAGGAAAAATGTAATTAAGAAGTTCCGCAGCCAATGTGTAAAGGTCTCACTGTTACTAGTTAAAGTGTCATTGTTCAAATTGCCAATAGTCAATTGCAGTAGTTAGCTGTGTCAATCATCAATAGATAATGGGAGCAGTTTAAAGTTTGAAAAATCTGTATACCTATATCCATATGAAACCTAGATATCTATGAAGTCCATGAAGTTCAAAGGAAAAATATCATGTGAACAGGGCTAATGTAAATCGATCAAAATGGTCAAAATCAAGCCAAATTTCTTCATTGTCAACTATCCTGGTATCCTTATGCTTAAGGTGACCATAAATACCAGTTTGGCTGGGACAGTTCCAGTTTTAGTGTTGGTCCCGGAGTTCTGAAGGACTAAAATCATTAATAATTTGTACCAGTCTTCAAATTATATTTTCACTGAATGAAAATCTACTTCAAATGTACACCTAAAAGTATTTACCATTCACATTAAAATGAGATATCTTTTCCCTCAATATTTGATGTTTTTTATTCAATTCTATCGACTTATTAAATGCATGATATATAGTCCTTCCTATATAGTTATGATATAATAAGATTTTAAGGAAGTTGCACCAATTGGGGTTTAGAAAAAGTGAGTGGTGTAGGATGCAAAGCAACAAAGAGCTGTCAACCCTTAAGTTGATTAGAAAAACCTGCATGTAAATTGCCTATACTTCAGGGGAACAGAAAGTTTGTCCTGACAGAATCACATATCTGGTCTTCTTACCTGTGCTCCTGGTGTTATATGATGTATAAAATTAATGAATTTAAGAGGTGGGGAGGGAGAGGGGGAACTATCAAGGATGATACGAAAGGTAGAAAAGTTTTTATTTATACCTTACCTTATAGGTACTTTGAATCACTTTTTGTAGCATTTTTGAAAGTCAAGGACGTAACAAATGCGCAGTCAATCATTTTGAAATAAAATGTTCTCATAGAAATAGCTAATTGTTACAATAGCACACTTATAAGCTAATTTTTTGTTCAAATATCAACATGAATTTAATTAATGTATTTAAATATTGATGCATATTATTCCCTGAGGTAGGAAACTTACATCTCGTTTTTGTTCCCCATGATATTACATGGAGAATGTGAGGTGATGCATGGATAACTGTTGATGCTCCCATTATATCATTTTGTGGGACTCGTGGTTTAGTTTAATGGAGCAAATACCCAGGGTTCCAGTGTGATCCTTGTAACATACAGTATTCTGGTCCATGTATTGAAAAATAGCACATTCTGATCCTGCAATTCCCTATATGACCCACGGAGCACAATAAAACATTTTTATTTTATGCATAACATTTCCTCATGATGTGAGCAGATGCTCCCATTTTACAGACCTGCTCTGGAAATTAAATTAAATTATGGTAGAATTTGAGCAACCTGTTTTTAATGATTTGAACTCGTACTTGGAATTGAAATAAAGGAAATGTTTTTTTCTCTCTTTCATCCCTGAGGTATGGGTAGGCTGTAATTTATTCTATTAATAGCACTATTATAGATTTCTAAATATTGATATATATTATGAGCTTCTTAGTTATGAAATTCCACTTCTACTTCTCCCGCTGAATGCATTTTACACGACTGTATCTCTTATTCAGATGCTATTTTTTTAAACAAATTACTGCATCAAATAAAAAAATAAGGAAATCAAATAAACTAAAAAATTAGCTTCTAAGCATATTTTTCTCTTGTTATTCATAGTTTGGCATCTGATTTTCATCACCCGATGGTTTCAGTCTCACCTATTTGGAAATTTATGTTTACTGAATATTACAACTTTCTTATTTTATCTTTCCAATTGTTTTTAATTCAATACAACTTGGTTTCAACTCAAGTATCATTATTTGGGCAATATTTTGCAATAAAAAGGTAGATGTATAAACCCACCCAAAGATTGGAAAAAATGGAGGAGTTCACAGCTGGCAACATGGTAAGGATGATATCTTGACAAGATGGGTTCGGGTGGACTGTAGTGGGTTGGATTTGAAGGCAAGTGAAAGCAAGGGAAGAAGTAGGGTGTCACCCTACAATTGGTGGCTTGCTGACGACTTGACGCCAAAGCTTTGGATCCCATTCCATTTGGTGGCCTACTGTTGGGACACATATTCTACGATGAGTTACTTCCACTGCTTCCCATTCCAGTCATACTTGTAGAACAAAAGAGTTTGATTTGTTCTATATTTAAAACTTGAAATTTTCGGTGAAAGAATTTCTTACTTCATTATAAAAACAAAGTTGTATTTATAAAAATAAATATGTATCACTCATTCAGCAAAGCACCACTTTTAGTGAGTCAACTTTTACTGTTGGCAAATCGAATCTACTTAAAAATTTGTGAAAAATTGACTTTGAAAAAGCTGAATCAGTTCTTAGAAATGGGATCTCCAGTAGTGCATGATGAGGACCACTACCCCAACCTGCAGAAAAATGTTGATCCAGATATGATTAGGATCCACTACCTGCTGATGGCAAGAGAAATGAATGAGAAGGATTACCAAGAAAGACCAAGCATAAAATACTAATGGAAAATTATGAGAACTGTTAAAATGGAGGCTTAGTAAAAGAATAAAGTGGTTATTTGAAAGTAAAATTGGACAGAAATCAGTGACAAACAAATTTTGGATTGATGACTGCTCATAGTGATAAAATATTATTTAATTTGTTCTGACTGTTTGTTTGCATGTATGCAAATATAACAGTATGCTCATGATTTTTGCGAATGCTGGAGCAATAAATGTACATATATATCAACCGAAATCATGCTCTATTTTCTCTTGCACTGCGTAATGCGTGAGCAGGTATCTATTATAAGATATCTATAGTGGACCTCCTTCGGTAGGATTGGAAGAGTGGGATGGGGGGCATGTTAGTCCGAGCGAGATGTTGACGAGGTTTTAAAGGTTATTCTACTGACGAAATCATCCGCAATCGGCATTATGGATATGCTTCCAATTGGGAACATGGGGAATACGACGAATCTGCGAAATAACGAAAGCTTTCTTTCATTCGACGAAATTTTTCGACAGTTGGATACTGTAGTATACAAGGCCACACACTGTAAACAAATACAAAAAACTGGTAATATAAACCATTTCAGCCGTGGAATAAAGACTGCAAAGAAAACCATATTTAATTCTCGTGCTATCAGAAGGGAAGCATGAAATAAAACCTGTGAACTTACGGATATGAATTCTGTTAGCCTGTAGTATTCGCGAGCAGCCTGTCTAGTCGCGAGCAGTCGCGAGAAATGTAAGACAGTTGCCTAGTGTTGCCTAGCAACGCTAGCAACCAAGCTTTACGTCATGATCATGAATAACAGCGCCATGAAACGTAAGTACGGTAAGTAGAAAGAGGCTGAACGCGGCAATCTATATCATCTATATGATCTATATCATTTCTTGTGATCGTGAAACTGGTGAACCTAGGTCAATCGAACGGCAAGCTGGGTCAAATAACTCGATTTTCATCTTAATCTAATGGTAAAATTAGTGTTCCCGTCATTTTAGCATCGCTCAGACTTAGTGTGCAGCCGAGTGTGGCTGTTTCTTAGGCCGCCCTTGAGCTCATTGACTCATTTCGAAGAAAGTTTTTGGAGACTTCAACAACAGTTCAACAGGAGTGGATTGGGTGAGCAGTATATTTGTTCTTTTTTTCCCTTGCATCTTAATTTTAAAGTTTTTCTAATTGTCTATGTTTAAGTTAAATGTTAGAAATTTTACTTAAGTTCGTTCTACATTGATATTGTACGAGCTTGATCAGTCTCGGAGAAGAAAAATATTTGTACTGCTCTTTTTCCAAGTAGCCGATCATATTTAGGCAATATGAGGCCAATATTGGGCCGATATAAACACATTTAGACTTACATTGGCCCTTTGTTGGCCCAGTATGGTTGGCTATTGGGGTTTGAGAAGTTCTTGGCAGACGCCGTGGGACCAGGAAAGGTCCTGCATACATCAACCGAATAACTGTTAACTGTGCTCACTATTATATTTATTAAGAATGTTATTAGTTTGACCACTTCCTTGAAATTGCTTATTATATAGCTATTGCTAATCATTTAGGAAGCATGCGTTATGGGCAATACTGGAAGAAGTCATGCTCCCCCATGCAGCTCGCTAAGGGTTTAATTTGCATCTGGAATGTAAATGCGAGCGGCAGTGGCGGATTTAGGGGTCGTGACCCCTAAACCCCCCAAATTTTATCAAATTTTTTAAATTTTTATTTGTTTAATAGTTTTTGTATCCTTTTAAAGGAGTAAAGGGAGTGAAAATGCAAATGCATGCTATGCTATAAGTCCCAAACATAAGAGAATTTTGAGTATGGAAATACCCCCCGGGAGAACGCCCCTCTCTCCCGGAGGGGGGGGGGGGTATTCCATACTCCCCGGACCCAGGTCATGACCCCCCCCCCTCCAATTTGATGCTGAATCCGCCCCTGGCGAGCGGCACATTTCGGGTTACTTATGTCGCACATCTTGGAAAACGGCCGCATTTTATCGGAATGAGAAATGCGGCAGTGAATGACAACAGGCCCAGATAGTATTCAAGCAGGATTCCACCATGGAATTCAGTTGTATTCTTCCAGCAGGAATTTCCTCGCTTTAATACAAAAGGATTCCAACTGGACTTTCACGATTGCAATTTAGTCTTGCCATGCAGCTGGACAAGGAAAGTAGGAAATAGGCATGAAAAATTCAGCTGATTTCCCGCCTAGAATTCAGCTGGACTAGCAAGACAAAAGTCTGAAAAATCCAGCTGGATTCCTCTTGGAATCTTCCTGGAATCCAGCTGGAATCACGTATAAAGACCAGCTGAATTCCAACTGGATTCCAGTTTACTCATTGCTTTCATCCAACCGAATTCCGACTGAATTTGACTAGCTTGATTTCAGCTGGAATTCAGATTTTCTTGCCATCCGGGGAATGCATATGCTGCTCTGCAAATAAAATGCCCTTTAACCCTTAAGCTGCAGCAGCTAGAGCGCATGTCGTCCACCCTGTGCGGGAAACTTCATATTCGGACGGAGCATGTCCCTCCTTCCCACGGGCCGAGACCGGGAAGTTATATGACCCATGTAATCCCCTCCCGTCCCTTTTCTTGGGATCTCAGGGGGCCGGGCACCGGAACTTGTTGAGGGATTAGTGGGACTTTGAAAATGTTTTGAAAATTTGTTTATAGGCGTACCTAATTGTGAAAAACGAATATGAAAATATTTTTGCTAGCAATTTCTGTTTATTTTGATATCAAACAACAAAGAAATCCGTTGATAATTGAGCTGGGCACGAACATAAGACAACTAACTTTTGAGACAACCATAACCCATTGAGCGAGCAATCGAAAGAAAGGGTCGTACCTCATAGCGGTGGTATGCGATCCCTAAAGAGCGTGGGAAGGGAGTGGTTTGGGTAAAAAGGGTGGATTCCCAAATGTCCACCGCTGGAAAGAAAGAGTTCGGGTCATAAAAATATGAAAGGGCTGAGGGAGCAGGTAGATAGAGGGGGTCAAACATACAAGAACGTTTTTCCCGCAATTGCTGGTACACACGTACATGTACTACGTTTCCCGCAGCCTAGGGGCTAAATTGCATTCCAGCGGAAATCATTGCAGAAAAGCAAGGACTGTGGACAAACCATATTTGCTCCTCCCAGTTTCATTCTTGAAATGCTTTTCTGATATTCATTCATGTAGTATGTTAACTCTCAAAACAATTTTTTTGGTAGCCAGTGGTAATGTGGAGCTGAGAAATTCGAGGGTGATTACTCAAAATTGATGGAAAAATCTAGGGAATTCTCAAATGTGAGATATTCGATAATTCGTACGTGGTTTCCCTCAGTTTTTCATTTCACGTGATATCATGATAATAATGAAAAACCTAAATTTGGCGTGGCCTGCGTGAAGTTACCACCCTCGTCTGCAATAACTGCAAAAGAACGCTAATATCTTAAAAACTAAGACGGATCAGTGCCTTTGTAAGGTTACCATTTTATTTCTCGGAAAAATAATATCAGTTTTTTGGATAAATGACATATGTTTGCGATATGAAAACAGAGCTTTTTCCAAAGTGACTCCAATTCTCTCCATTAAGCGTATGTAATTTCAAATGCAATTTATGGGAAAAGTAGTGCGGCACAAGGGGTATCTTTTGACTGACATAGATGGAGGACATTGTTTTCTTTTAGCACCCCAAATATGAAAAAATGACATATCTTTCATTTCTCGATCCTAACTCCTTGAAGTCTTTCGTCTACTTTTACCACTTGCGAAAAAGGATGGCATGTGATACCCCTTGAAAGGCTTGGAGTAATATGTTGATTACTCCTCTCAACTGAGGAGTAGCCACACAGAATCCGTCCTCCCATTCTTCGTTGCAAACATTCCTCTCAAGTGTTATGTTATAAGTAGGTACCTACTCGCGTTTTAACAGAAAACCGTAGAGGCCGTAATGCCATTTTTATAAACATCAATCCGTGGAACAAGAGGTCGAATTTCAAATTCAAAGATCTATAAGTAATTCCTCAACAAACGCGATCTTTTTATCCGAAGCATGTACTTGTGTGAGTAGACGTGTCAACTATTATCGTTGTTTTAAAATTGTTTGCGCTCAAGTTTTAAATGTGCACAAATGCGTGTTATGTATGCGTGTTATGAATGCACTCTTCCAGAATGAAAATGCCTGGACTGATTTTTTTATAATTCGTATCAGTAATAAACTTGTTCTTTATCTTGTTTAATTATTTTAAATAAAAGTCGCCTCTGTAAAAGCTCATGCGTTCATTCAATCCACAGACAAATTGAATGTAACATGGATAGAAGTGAAGGATTCCCACCGGGTTAATGCCTTCAGCCCTGAAGGTGATAAGAAAGTCTTCAGTCGAAACAATTAGCCATCATGAAGGCATTGACCCGGTGGATAGACCAAGAAAATTAATGTCCGAATCTAATCGAACAAGTATATAATACTTGAATCCTTATCTGTTACCTAGTACATACTAACAGCACGCCTAGCATGTTTTCTACATGGGTCTTGAGTCCCTGTCCATCTGTGTAGTTGTAGAATGCATGTATATTGAGGTCACTCTCCATTTTGATGACATCTGTAGTGTAGTGGTGCATGCTTGTGAGGCTTCGCCTCATGACAAGCATTAGCGATTTATGCTAATGCATAATTAGTCGTAGTTACACTAACTTTAGGGTATAGTGTAATGCATGTTGGTGAATACTCACCCCCTGCCACACACCCCTGAGGTGGCTTGCAGGGTATTTTGTAGATGTAGATGTATATAAGCCTCGTGAAAATAGGTTCTCAGGTTCTTCTGTTTGCTTTTAACCAATATGAGGCACACTATGATACATAGCTCTAGTATGCGCAGTTTGTCTTTTTCTGATTAATATGACCTTCTTCGTGGTGATAAGTTGGATTCGAGATTTTGAGACGCAATCGTTCTGCCCTTCGTCTATCCTTTTCGAAGAAATCACTCGCTATACGCTTTGTAAAAGTTTAAGTGCACTTTTATGTGCGAAATAATTTTTTATGTTACATGTTCGCCTGCAGATTTTTCTTTATCCTTAGGTGAGCAGCTGTTATTGATCATTTTTTCTTTGTATTAATTTGTTTCGAGAGTTAAGGCTTAAAGAATCTCAATATTTATTTAATTCCGTGTTTTCCAAGTGAACTTAAACACAAAATCGTTAGTTTGCACTTACCTTATTTCCTCAAAACTTCAGTTGAAAGGAAAGACGCTTCAATGAAAACGATGGTTTCCGATGTGGGAATTACGTTTTTTTTTTTTAAATCAGAGCATGTATAATTTTTTTTAAATTGTAATTTTATTTTTTATTTTGCTTTCAACAGAATTAGCTTTACATGTTATTTTACAAAACGATACATCCATCGCATTTGCTAATGAATGAAATCGAGCGATTAATGCCTTAAATTAATCACATGTGCGTATGGGAATGGAGGATTGGTAAACTGGTTAGAGAGAAGAGGGCAAATTTCGCTCTTGGCAAACAGAAGACAAGACCTTTGAAATGACACTGTCACTACAGATTTGCACGTTTCATCCCGCAGGTTTGCACTGGCAAATCCGACATTTTATTACAAATGTTGGAATATTATGTAATTTCATGAGGGATGCCACAAATTAGCAGTGAGGAAACTCCATTGTAAGGCTTCTTTCTTTTTGTATTGATCAGTATTCATTTGCGTTGCATATTCAAATAAAATGGTAATGAGAGATGTGCGGAGTCTTGAATATTCATGAAAAATAGTCCATGGGAATTGTTAAGAACCATGCTGTCATTAATGCTGAACCACATAACTGCCTCCGGGTTTGAATTTTTTTATCCGTAATGGAGTGAAAAAAATAGAAAAAAAACAGTTCGCTTAAGTATAAACTATTTTCCATTTTATCATACTCTCATGAAGTGTCACTAGTTGCGCAACTAGCCCTTTCACTTTTCTTGGCTTTTTGGCCAGTTTTGTGAAATAGTCACTCGATTATGTCCATCTCATTCCTGTTAAGTTGTAAAAATGGTGTCGATTACGTATCGTCTGGAGATATTTTCCTATGGGATTGAATATTGCATACTAATTCATGCCTGACCTCTCAACTGACGAATCTTATTTTGTCTCAGAGGTTTTCATGGCGAAAGAATCCGGAGTGATTTACGTAAGCCTGTAATATCACCCTGAAGGCGAACTTCAGTTTTCACTAATCACTGTCACATGTCCTTATTTATTAAACTTTCCTCTTCAATACCAGAACTTCAAAGTGGTGACAGATGGCGAGTGATCGATGCCAAACTCTCGCCACCTTTTAGCGTCTAATATAATGCGTACTATTGTCACATATCAAAGTTCAGGATGGAAGTTTGCCCAAGAAAAGCGGGAAAATGTACTCTTTATGACTCAAAGAGCGTGCGGGTTCATAGTGTAGTCTTCTCTTTGCACCGACTTGGCTCTCCCCTCCAAGCAGCTCCGATTCATGATACCTTCATTGCTATTTTATGTTGACAGTCGTTTTTGCGCGATTTCCTCAGCTGAAATGAAACGGAAATTGATTAGGTGTACATATTTAGAACCCTCTAAGAGAATGAGTTATAAAATTATCATTGCCACAGTATATGAATCTATTCTTTATTTTTGACCACGAATAATGTAATTAAGGTATATATGAGTCAATATTTAAGAAAAAACACAAGCAGAAAAAAGGTTTAATGCTCTCCCGGCGAATGCTAAGCGTAATGAGTAGCGTAGGAATTCTGCGTCAAATTGGCTAGAAGTAAAAGAACCGACGCTTTGACTGATGACTCCTTCATCGTCCTCTGGGCTACTTTACTCCAACAACATTTACCCTGAAGACGATTGATTCTTTTTTAATTTAAAATATTTTCAATTTTTGAATAAATTTAAAGTAAGAAGTTATCTGTTAATTTTTAAACCAATTAACACTAAAGTAATATAATGCCAATGGTATAATATTGAGGTAAATAGTGCTGATAGTTTTCAATAGAATATTATGATATAGGGCTGATTATTTTAAATAGGTTCTCATAGTGCACTTACCACCTGGCTCGGTAGTATGGCAGGCATCGGCGCTTGTATGTATCGTAGGCCATTCCTTTGGGACATGCGAGAATGGAGGTCGTTCCGGATCTGCATACTGCTACTCTGGAGCAAGCATTGTTCAAGGGGTAGACGTTGCTGTGCCAACACGGCGACCCAGCTTTTAGAAATGCTTTAAATAGAAAAAATAGAGGAAATTAACAATTTGGCATTTTTTCGCATTTTATAAAGAATATTTTAATCATGCCACCGTTTTTAATCGATAATCTCACTCGGAAACGCATGGAGTTAGTTGGAAAGCAGTAGTGACATGTATTTGATAGCCGTATTCACAATAATTGTCTTTCTCCGTTATTGTGATTGCCAGACCATAATTAACTCTCGATGAAATCTCAAGCTATTGTTGACCATTGATAATAACGTCTTTATTGAAAAGAACGTGAAGTTTGGCGATATTGAAGTCTTGGAATTATTCAGTTGGTTTTTATCTTTTAAAGAAATTGGATATTGAAACATGGTAAATATTAACAAATTTGCACTTCTACAAATATATAAGGGATTGTCGGGAAGGCACCGTTCAGGATTTTTATGTGGACAATCTTTGATAAAGAATGTAGAAATCTTATAATCAACAAAAAGTAAAAGGCAAGATGCATGAAACATTTAGTGATTTTGGGATATCACAGTCTAGTACAAAATATTTTAAACTTAGAATGGGTGTATTTCGGTAATTCATTTTTTAGCTTTCCAAATAAAAAGTTATTGTTTCAAACAGTGACAATTGTTTTTCAACAGATTGTAGTGTCATAGACATTCTTCTCACTTGATTGGGATATACCTGCTTGCTATCACATTCTGTAGACAACCTGTAATTAGCTTATTTTATTGTACTTAGTTGGGTGTTACTCCGAGAAGCACAAAAAATTCGCAGTTGTATCATTTTTTAATGTGATCGTCAAACTGGTGAGGAGATGATAAAGTTTCTGTTCTTACCTCAATCAATTACAAACAGAGTTGAAAATATTTTATGAAGAGTCAATGAAGACAAGCGAAATATTTTATTAATATGAAAAATGTCAACATTAGTTCTGTTCCACAGTATTGGATGACATGTTATATGGCCTAAAACTTACATGCGTTAATATTTATATAATTCCATGAGGTTTCAACTAACTTTATTAGTCTTCAGGATATGATTGTTTCATATCAGAAAAAAATTTGGTAAATTATAGCGCAGGGATTCTATAGTTGAACAAAATAACATTAAAAGTGATATGGGCTCAAAAGTCAATGGAAAAAAGGTAATTTTTCCATGGGCTTCCATAATCATTTTCACTGTAAACAGATAAATATTATTGAGTAATATCTAAAATTTCGGCGTGTTATGTACCAACTAACGTAATAGTTTGACTTATAAATTTAATTTCTTAAATGCTTTAAATTATGGTCAGATCTGCAAATCACTTCCTTGCTTCATTTTAAAATACGACAAACAAGAAATAAACGCTGAAAAATTAGCAATCTAAAAACCACGGAAGCTTCTTATGTATTTTGCTAGTATTTTATGATTACGTAATTGAAAAGATGAGGGGGTCAATAAAATGTTGAAAGTTCTTAAATGGGTCCACAGAAAAATAGTTTGAGCACCCCTGTTCTATCATTTCAAAGAAAGTGAAAACAGGGCGTGGATTTCAATCTGTGGCGCGTCTTTCACATAAGGTTCGCCATTCAGCTCGAGCTGCCACTGGCTCCTAGTTGGTGTCGGCAGATGGCGTTGAAGGTACTGCTGCGTGAGAGCTTTATGCTGCATACATTTCTGAACTACAAGCAGCATCGCTTACGAAGAACCTGCCGGGCGGGCCAGGTCGAGCTTTGGTCTCACAAGTAAGGTAGTAGTGGAACAATTAACGCGTTAAAACATTTAATTTTGCTGTGAGTTTAATCACGACAAAAAACGCTAAGCCCATGAAAATCGTGTTATAATTACTACATCTACATAAGACCCTGCAAGCCACCTTTAGGGTGTGTAGCAGGCAGGGGCGGCTCCAGACCAGAGGTTCGAGGGGGGGCACTGGCTCTGGAGTTTTGAAATAATTCCCAGGAAAAGGGCAGTCCGGGGTTCTCATCCCGGTAAATAGTAACAAATTAAGTGTAAAATGAAAAAGAAACTGCTTCCATCGTATTTCACAGCATGAAATAATTTTGGCTTTTAGTTTTAGGTTTATGAAAAAATAAATAAAATACGCCGGCTTTTTGGGGTGGGGGGGGGGGGCAATTCCCCCCCTACTACCCCCTTGAAGCCGCCAATGGAGGCAGGGGGACTTGCTGTAATTCCTGCTGTCTGCGGTAACATTTTCCGTTAAGTATTCTTTCAATTCATTTTGAGGAACTAATGATTTTATTAAAAGGTTCTTTCTCATGATTAATTCTTCCGTTCGACATTGTGTCGACGCTGGACGGAATGAACGTTTTATAGAATAAATCCTCAAACTCGTTTAGTATCATGTTGACAAAATATGTACTTTATTACAGAAAAGTCAGTCATTATACCCTAAATTACACGGCCCTTATTAAAGAATACCGACATTCGTTCATGCACAACTTCTGACCAAATGGGGAATGTGGCAACGCTTTTGTTTTGACGAAATAAAGATTGTAAATATTACGGAAATTATGCTTTCAGTTGCAGCAAAAATGACCGTGCGACAGGAGAAAATGTCAGCTTAAGTTTATCACTTTCCCATATCATTATCAACTTATCCCTGGACTAGCATATACGTGAAAAATGACCGCGTGATTCAGACAGTCACGGGAAAAATGGCAGGGTACAATTTTTCTATGAGTTAAGTGGTTTTCACCGTGATTCAGAATTCTGCAATTTTGGGATTCTCAGTCACTAAATTGCCATTTGTCGGTTTATTCTTTGAGTGCGCAGGCCTGTACTTCTGCCTACGTTACAGGGCTTTACTTACATGGAGGCAAGCCTCGTAGGGATTCCGGGACAGCTGCTTCCTCCGCGGGGGGCGCCGGCGGCGCTTCAGCGGGCGGCGGTTGCGGCTCCTCGGGCGCGGGTGCCTCTGGTGCGGGCGCTTCGGCTCCGCCTTCCGCGGCAGGCGGAGTCTCGGGTGCGGGAGGATTTTGGCACTCCACTCGATACGGATAGTCGCACACTCCCAATTCCTGCGCCAAGAAAAAAGGGAGAAGCTAGTTGAAATCGAAAGTTAATTAAGGTTGGTAGGCGTGATAGGACCCATTCATGCCCAGATGGTACTTTTATACCCCATTGTTGGAATTCCCCCGTTGTCCCTGTCAGCCTTATTGTTTAGCTCCACAAGAATATTGTTTGCAAAAACGCAGGAAGTTACCATTTTCTCTTATTCATGGCTTATTTTTGTAGTAAAATAACGAAAATGGTATAGATAATAGCTGAGTGTGCCCAAAACATGAAGGAACCAAGAAGTATGGTCATCAGGTTTGAAATTATGCTTCTGTAGATAACTTGTGACGATAATCATTAGTGCGTTTCTACCAGGACTTATGCACTTTGATACCCACCGACTTTTTCGAAAAAATACCAAGTACATGGAAAAAGGGATTTCGCATCCGTGACATTAAAGTAATTCTCAAAAACATACATGTATGAGATACACCAAAGACGATTTTACACACACATATTGTTTTATATACACCATTTATGTATTTTTCCAATTGCGATTGCACAAATGATGTGGCACGCAGTCACGTGCACGTGTTTGAAGATACCGACACCAAAGACGATGATATTCGCCATTTAAACAAAACATTTGACTCGATAGAGATTTTTTCATGGCGAATATCACCGTCTTTGGTGTACATATATATCTTCGCACGCGTGCGCGTGACTCCGTGCACCACATCATTTGTGCAATCGCAATTGGAAAAATACATAAATGGTTTTAAAAAAATAATGCGAAAAAAGTTATGGGCATGAATAGGCTAAATTGTATACCGTACGTACACAGTCATTTCATGCGATTATTTGATACGCTTGCGGCCATCGCAAAATGACTTAAATGTCATTTTATTCGTATGCTGGCTTCCTACGGGAAAACGTGTCCACTGCTTTATGTAAGCAACAAGGTAGTTCCTTTCCACGCGATATTTTTGTCGCAAATTTAAGTTGCAATTACATTGTATGAAATGCGAGAATGGGGGTAACATGGGGAAACATTGTATTTTTCAATATAATTTAAAAACTTTTCCGCGAAAACTGTTTAGTAGATGCAAATCATACCAAGTAATTTACTGGCGATAAAATCAAGGCACCAAAATATCTTAGTTTTTCAGTTATTAGCTAATAACTAACTACAAGAAATTAAGTCAAAATACGTTTTTTTATAGAAATGGTGCTACTTTCTTCGAAATATTGCGCACCACAGTGTAATTTAACTATCCCTACGACAAAGTTTACAACATTTAAACTAATATCTGTTAAAAAGCTACTCTACTACATTGGATTCAGTTTTAATCCTTAAAATTGAAATCAATTTAGTAGCGCAGAAATTGGTTTCAATTTTCCTTAAAATATCAGTGCAAATAATTACAGTTTGTATGTGTCGAATGATATGCCGTCCTTTGCTTGTGGATGTGCGTGGGTGGAAATAAACTTCGATTGAGTGGAGATGATGTGTAAATTAGTGTGAGTGAGTGATATGGTTGCAGTTACATTGGGATACAATAATCTTCTCTAACGAGTACTTGCTAGATTGAGTGTCGCCGACAGAACTTGTGGTGTGCCATTTGTCAAATATTCCATTTCCACTCAATGATATCATGGGATTAAAGGTGAATGAAGAAAAGAGAAACATAGGTACTTTAAATTCAAGAATATTGTGCGATTAAAGATGAATGGACTCAAAAAACCAAAGAATTTTGAAATCCAACCAATTTTAATGCTATGAAAGTGAAAAAATATTTTTTATAAAACAACAATATTAATGTATGTAAAATTCAAAGAATCTTTGCAGTTTGTTTTAATTGCAGTAACGTATGAATTTGGTTCACGGAACACTAAATTGTGTGCAGTTTTAGATTATCTAGATTTCAATATTTTTAGGCTTTAATTTTTAGTCAGCAGATTACTTCAAGTAAGAAAAATATATTATTTCTTATTGATAACAATCTCTGGTGTAGTTTTAATTGTGTCTCCACGATAATTAAACGATGCCACAGATCACGATGAAGTTCAAAATGAACGAGTAATCATGAAGAAGAAGGCTTTTTCGAGTGGCACCGATCCTCAAGAGTCTGACCTAGGGTCATGCCTAAGCTATGGCATCGCACTGACAAGCATGTAGCGCGTTGCCTTACACATTTCGTTTTTTCTCTAAAGGAACACGAGTTTTTATTGGCGATTGGGGAAATTTCTGCTGGTATACGTGCTTTGAATCAGCAATGCGAGTTTTTTTTGCAGTCTCTTTCGCGTGCATGGATGAGAGTGAGTCTTGAGGTGGAAAAAAGTTCCCATTTGTCATTCGTGTGTGTTCACTTGAGTTGTGAGCAATCTGTCCGAGTGCGAGTCTTCTTATCGCTCTCGGGGAATGCACGATTCTTTTTTGCTTCTCCTGCCTGAGATGTACCTGTATGGCGCGAGAAAGGCGGTCCCTGTCGTCGCTGCTTTTGTAGCAATTAATTCTCCACTCTTTGCCTATCCTTTGATGATTCCTTCATTGCCTCTCTCCCCTGAAGAGAAATATTCGAAGATCTAAAGAGTCGAGCGCCGCAAACACCGTCGTCAACTCTTTAGAATAATGTCAATGGATGCAGGCGATACTTGGTGGAATTTAGTTGCACTGAACATGTTAAATGAAAAACTTTGTACAATTCCACAATATGATGTATTTTTCCTTCAACTCTTTAGAGCTTAGGAAGCAATAAGACTCTGCATTAGAGGCTGCGACGGCCCTCATATAGTGACTGCAGATTAAAATGGTGCGCGTTTGCCTTTGCAATGGAAAATGAGATTCAAAGAACATGTCGACCTCAGCGTTTTTCTTCATTTGAAATTCTGTGAAAATTCTTTATGTCTCGCAATACCAACAAAGATGTGTCTCAACCTTTAATCATGCATAGGCTAGATACGCCCTTAGGCGAGAAAGTTGTCTCCGCAACAACGAATGGGCACGTGACGTCAGACCCGGGAAGCCTGCTGATGTAGCCCGAAATTCTTCGATTTAAGTATCACCTTTCAGCCTAAAATTATTTTCTTCTCCGGAATCTTTTACGCAACCTTGTATGAGAGTTCAAAAGAAGAAAAAAATTATCCATCTTCGCATGCAAGGCTCATTCATTCGTGATAGTGAAACGAATCTATCCGCCTATCTTCCCTTTCTATTAGGAATTAATTGCTGTGCAGTAAAGCGGGATTTTATTTTAGCATCACCACAAAAATTCCTATACTCTGAGGGTGATTTTATTTGGATATTCCATGAGGTCAAGGGTCTCCACCATGCAAAAGCCTCCAATATTACCGTGTCAAACGTCACAGAATTCGGATCGCTCTGCCCTACTAGCAATGCATAGGTGAGCCAACAAAAAGGTGAGCCTTTTCCGATCTCTTGTTTTTACTAGTGCATCCTTATCTTATTATCATCCTTACTTATCCGAGTATCGGCAATTATGATATTACCGAAAATAATTAGTGCAAAAACATGATTATGTTATCATATTCAATCTATCAATTCGGTGATTCTTCATGCCAAACCTCCCTTAATCCAATGTCTTCTGCTGTACATTCAGGAATATGAAACATGATGCTTTTTCGTCAATACATCCAACCGTTTTTTGAACATTTTCGACTTTTATTCTGTGTTAGATATCATCGGTTTTGATTTTCTCATCATCGGGAGCGTGAGTAGAGTAACTTAACTTAATTTTACTGAACGTAACTTTAGCATGCACATTTTAAACATTATAGAATTCATTTACATCGTTGTAGAAGAGTCCACTTGGACAGCCGAACATGATTGGGACTCCATTATCACAGATGAAAAATTCGCTGCAGTTTGTCTGGCTTCTGTAAGATCCGTAAGCAGAAGCGCACCCTCCATGTTCTTCAATCGGCGGGGAAAAATCTGAAATGCAGAAAGTGTTCATTATGAGCTATATATTTTTATTTATTCTAAATGAAATGCTCAAGATTCTGTCCTTATTCGAAACGACCCTTTTGGTATTAATATTAATTAAAATTAGCCACTCGACAATAGAAATATTTGGGTTTGCATTCCAAATGCCTGTGTTGCTCGGTAAATTTTTCGAAAACGTTAAATAAAATCAATTTTAAAACTGCTAATTTTACATAACAGTGTCTACTTAAGATTTAAACGTGGTTATGGAAAAGTTGCTATGGAACTCATTCCTTTTTCAAGAAATTATAAATAGAGCTAAGCCAAAATGTTGGTTAATCTATCATCAATTTTTACGGTAAGGTACTAGTAAGCAGTACTCTGAGGACTAAGAGTACTACTTACTAGTGCTGTGCACTCCACCGGCATTTGGGAGATCCGGGTTCGAATTCCATCTAAGTCCAATGATTTTTTCACGGCGAATTTCAACATTTTTGGTATAAATATTTGCACCCATGTGCATGACTGCATGCCACATAATTTTTGCAACAGTAATAATTAGGAAATTTGTCAGAAGTTAGTCGTCTTTGCGACAACATTGGGTTTATCCTCCGCGACTGTGGCTTAGTGAGCACGAGCACGTCTCCTACGTGCTACAATGTGGACTTGAGATGAGAACATCTAGTTCGCATATACAACCGATGAAATTCACCTTAGATTATGATGGCTTAGTGTTGTGACTGGCTGACACCCCTGACCGGCAATTGGGGGATCCGTGTTCGAATCATGTTCAAATGTCTTTCTTGGTGAATTTCCACCTCTTTGGTGTATATCTTTGCACCCGTGCGAGAGACAGCGTGACACATCTTTTATGCAACCGCAATGATTGGAAATTTGCTGATGATTAGGATAAACGATTGTGGATAAAAGTCTGAATGGGTATATTAGAGCGGCTCAGTGCCACAGCTGGCCAAGCGCTGTTTATCAAGTTTTCAGAAAATGAAGGATAAAGTCAACAATAAATTAAACAATACAGCAGCTAGATTGTTGTAGTACTTTTCAGACACAATAAGGCTGTTTATTATTTTGGAATAGAATATAATAGAATTGAATACGACATTTTCTGATTATTGCACTGATGAGCTGCGATGACGCTTAGCCAGCCATACATAGTACTGAGCCATACATTTAAACTATCAAGGTGTCTGAATAGTAAAAGGCGTCTTTTGAAAGTCGTTTTGTTCGGCAAGATTCGGTACTATGACATTTAGAAATTTGAAAGCCCTGCTTTAACTTTTAATGTTTTCACTTCTCCTTTTAAATAACGGTCGCACCCTTCTGGACATACCTTCCGTAGTCCTTTCTCCGCAGTCTACGTTTTCGGGGAAGTCACAGTAGCTGTGCTCTTCCGAGAAGACAAGTCCTCTGGGACACGAAGACTCCACCACCACGTCGTCCCAGCAGTTGTAGAACTTGGAGCAAGACGATTCGTGGGCGAACTGTCCCCTCGCTTCCTTGCAATGCACCAACTTGTTCTCCTGCTCGTCCCCGCCGCCTCCCGTAGCTGGAGGCGAGGGCCCTCCTGCCACCTCGGAGCCGCCTCCAGTCGCTGGAGCCTCGGGCGTCTCGCCCCCTTCGGCTGGAGGTGCCACACCCTCCTCGGACCCTGGGGCTGTCTCTTCGGGTGTGGCTGGAACCTCTTCTGGCGTCGCCGGAACCTCCACTTCGGGTGCGGCCGGCACCTCTTCGGGAGTCGCTGGAACCTCCTCTTCAGGTGTGGCCGGAACTTCTTCGGGCGTCGCCGGCACTTCCTCCTGCGGCGCCACTCCTTCCTCGGCCGGGGTCTCAGGTGGGCTCGCACCCGTCTCTTCGGCGGGAGCCGTTCCAGGGGCTTCCTCTGGTGCAGGGACCTCCTCACCTGCTGGGGTCTCTTCCACCGGGTCCTCTCCCTCCGATGCTTCTTCAACCGGGGTCTCGGGGGCCTGAGGGGCGGTGGGAGGCGCCGGTGGTGCGGGAGGTTGAGGGAATGTGGGAGGGTAGGGATATCCACCCGCCGGCACCTGTATCCAGATTGTCCCGGGTCCAGCCGGGTAGACCTGTCCCGGAGGATAGCCTGGTCCCGCGGGGGCCGGGGCAGCAGGCTGCTGCGGGGCCCCTGGATACCCCGGTTGGACTTGTCCACCGACGACCGCTATCTGCCACTGATTTATCTGTCGCTGAAGAGCCTCGCTCTCCGCTTTGGTCAGCGTCCTGATTCCGGGGAAGGTCTGAGGGGATGCGCCCCCGGCCGGAACCCTCTGGAACTTCACGGGCTTGGGCTGGGTTGTTTTGAAGGGTAAAGGAGCAGTTCGGACGGGCGTGGGGTACTTGACGTGGGCTGTTGGTTTTGCATGGACCACCCTCACGGCTTGTACTCTCTTGGCAGGTGCTTTGACTGGAGGGGCAATCCTGGCGCCTGCATGGCCACGAGTTTGGGTCGCTGCTATATATGAAAAATAAGAACATTCGAGCAATTAGAATACAGGAAATGACAAAACATATGGTGAAGAAATATGAATAAATCAAATCCCGGAATATTTTGTATGGAGACCCCCAAAATTAATGGCATCATATGCATTTTTTGACGGTTGTGTCGTGCATGCTGCAGGGTCGTGGTTTATGAAACGTGGTTTATGGACGTGCTTATGCCGTTCACTGAGCTTATTGCATGTAACATTGTGAGGTGTATTGCGAGAAATACGATTAGCAAATGCGTAGTACGCATTTTTTATCCATTAATGAAAAGACCCATTTGTAACGTTAATTTTCATCCTCTGTCGTGATCACAAAGGAAACTATTTTCATTTGAATTGTAAATTATTCATGTGCATATACATATTTATAATCATGAGAATGAGAGAATATATCGTCAAAACAGGATGCATATTTTTCAGGCATATCTAATAAAATCTTTCCAGGAGAACGGATATGATTTGGGGGCATTGTTAGACATGGTACTTTTGGGATGTTACAAGTAGTGAAAGTGGAACCAAACTCTCAAAACTGTATTAATGATCATTTTGCAAGTAATGAAAGGAATAAATTTATTATTTTTTGGAGAAGATGAAATAACTTAAATTGTGATTCTCTCGTGAGCCCAATTCAAGCGGTGATTTGAGAACAACAGATTCTATTTCTGTGGTTAATCCTCCTTAATCGCACTATTTAAAAAAACAAATAACCCAGGGTCTTGATCCATAAGTTCGCGAAGCTGTGGAATTCACGTGCTTGTCCATCTAACAATAAGTTACAAACGCGACAGCTTCAATATTGCAAATGCAATTGGTAGTGGAGCAAAATAATATTCTCCTCAGAATACGGAGTGGAATGGGATCAGAACGTTCTGGATGTGGTTTATCCTTCTTAAAAATACTGGTTGCCACTAATCACTGATCTTTTGTCCTTGGTTTCTAACGAAGTAATTGTTGTTCTCCATAATTTCCAAGGCATCCCTTATGATTCTGGTCTTAAGAGTAATTATCCGTTCACCCACTCTCATCCCCTTTCCTCTCACCTACTTGAGAATATAAATTCGGATGCACAAAAAGGCAGCATTCATTGTCCCTAAGGAGTTCTCTGGCAAAGGAGAAGATGCGTTGGTATTTTAAGGTCCAGATGCGGGTAATGCCGAGAGAAGGAACTGTCCGTTAAGTTGTACCTAGTATTTAAGGCAAACAAAATCCTCTTCAATAATCTGTAGCTCTGAGACAGCACACGAGTTTCGAGTCATTCCGGAATCAGAGCTCCCGGAGCGGGACTATTATGCGTGCGTTCACGCTGTTAACCATCCTTATCTTTCGCTTTCTCCGTCTTGGTGGCAGCGTATCTCGAAGTGCGTCAGTAAGTGTGGCGTGGATTCCGTTACTCTTCTTCCTCCTGCCTTCCCTCCACAAGCATACGTGCTGTGGACACACCCCCTCTCCATCCAACACCTCCCCACCCCTTCACCCCATCCCATTTCCCCGTAAATTCTCATCGCTCCCCCCCCCCCCCCCGCCGCGCCGCTTCCCACACTGCCCTTGGTCAACAATCCGAAGGCCTTCCTCCTGTCGCCGTCACCTTGGAGATTCTTCTCTCCGTTCCTGCGGCGTCTGTCCCGTGCCACCGAGCTCGGTTATCGGTTTCGACGCCCGTGTAAGGGTAGACGCTGCACATCGCCTCGCGAAGCGCAGGAATTGGAGAAAAAAAATAACAAGATGCTATTTCCTACGCTTCCTTTCCTCCGCGATTTTAGAGCTTGAATGGAAATACATGCCGCCCGCACTAAGAGCTCATGGTACACAAAGTTCTAAGTACGGCCGGACTCACAAGGGGACTTATGTTATGTAACTTTCATATCGGTCGTTTCGAGGATAAAAATCGAGGTGTAGGTATGTAGCAGTGGAGCGGAAGTTCTAAACCGTAATTTATTTCAATAAATAGCACCTATTGTTGGAAAACAAATCTTTTTAATTAAATCGGAATAAAAAGTGTATCCGTCCATCATTCGAGGCTTTATTTCTAGTTCGCATCGCAAAAGATAAAACTACCCCCGTCGTAGGAAGGCCATCAAAAAGAAAGACAGCTGGCTCCCAAGAGTAAGTAGTAAGCAGAGTCACCCTCTTAGTGAACCCACATTGTGAAATTAGGTGAAGTATTTCAGCAAACTTGATTGGCTACAGTATTCGTGAAATGCTATCCGGGTTCGCATAACCGTTTAGGCGGATTTTTTTTTCAATGTGATATTTATTTTGATGTTGCTGAATTTTTTGTTTAGATTGAGTATGATGATAAATAAATTCTTGCTGAGGGTTCATGCTGTTGAAATGTTTATCATTACATCCTGTCTTATATTAGTTAGGGTAAAATAATGCCATCTTTATTTCCCAGCGAATACGCAACAATCAATGCATCTCAATGAACGTATCTAGGGAGAAAGTTTTATTTTCGTTTTACGGCTATCGTACATCACTGCGTAAATCATTCGTCGATTGTTTTACTTCAATATGTTTAGAATCGCGTATATTTACAATCTAAGCGCTTTCTTACCTCTGTAAATGTGCAGATGCATTCATGGCTGGAAAACATAGTGTTTTAAAATTATCTTAACCAGTTAAGCCTGCTGTGGTTTATATACTTTTATTTCTCGTATCCCAAAATATGTGCTGAAGATATCGTCATCTTTTTCGTCGAATTCATTTTCAAAATTTGAGAGGGAACAGCAGTTTTGATTCTTTACGAGTCAAGCGCAAGTCGAGCTAGTAGGAAGTGAAGAGATCTCGAGCGTTGAAATCACCACGATGGAGATTCAGGTTTCTAGCTACTTTTAAATGCCCGTGAAACCTCATAAAAATGGCATCTTGGACTCAGGAATCGACCGCAAGGTATCATTTTTCCTATTCATGGCGTTCATCAGCAGTAATTTCATTAAGAATGTCCACATAAGAGTTGAGGTTTAACGGTACGCCTAGCAGCTACCGCGAGTGTGAGTGTTGATGGATCGTGAGATGCATGAGTCGATTACTCTCTGCGGAGAAAGGAACCGTTTGAGAGAGAGAGAGCATCACTAAGTTCAGAAAATCAGCAATGAGTTGTCTCTCAATACGCAATTTTAACATTCTCATTTAAATGCATTAATGTTGATTTTATAATGTAAGCTGCAAAATAAATGGATATTAAGTTATAGTTTCATTTAACCAAAGTAACAATATTAACAGATAATGTAAATCAGGATATAATGGACATCAAAATATGAAATTTATGACTTTATTTCTTCCAAAAATATCCGTAAAAAATCCGTATCCGAGACTAAAATATCCGTAAAACCTTGTAAAAGTGATTATTTGGTCTGAAATAATTTCCAATGATTAATAAATCGCAGTTAGCGTTTATAGTAGAATATAATAATACTATTTTTTAGAGTAGTTATTTCAGTGCTAATAAAGTGTTTCCCTATAGAAATGGAGATATCAAGAAAACTACTCCAAGAAAACAAAGTTCAGTTTGATAATGTCTGGTTAACGTAAACCGTAAGATGACGTATCCTTTTCGTTAATTGCATGTTAACTGAGGGCTCAGGTTTTATATATTACATGAAACTGTCAGTTGGATGACGTGAGTCTTATTTATTGGAGAACGTATTAACTTTTCATACCGAGAAAATATTAGATCAGTGATTATAAAACCGGACTTAACGTACTGCAAACGAACTATTTTATTGATGAATCGAGTAAAAATGTTTGTTGAATTGACCGTTCCTTCTATTTATCCTGCACAAAATTTGAAGATAAATATAAAAAATGTCAGTTAGATTAATATTGTGATAAAAAATAATCCATAGAAGTTATTGAATCATTCCGTGGCTCGTGATAGGCCAATGGGTAATATACAAAGGGGTGTACACGTAAATAAAAGTGCCACTACATTTTTCTCGTGAAGATGGATATTGCTGTGATGAATCCATACGATATGTGATTCTGATTCTTGTAGCAATGACCTTTTATTCCGTTATCCTCCCCCCACTCTGATTCGCGCAAAAAATTGGGGAATCATTATGAATGGAGAGAATTCAAAGAAGTGCCTGGCTCATCACATTAATCATCTTATGATTCACCACCTAAGTGTAATTATTCGAATTTTCCTCGGCAAGAGAGGAGGTAACAAGTCGAAGGAACAAGGCACACTTGAGCGAAACAAGGATAGGCTCTCGGATGAGGGAAGTGTGTTAGGGACGAAGACAAATTATCAGCATAGGAGCTTGTAGCGAGCGGAGGGATGGACCAACACGGGCCGCGGCGGGAGGAGAGGGCGATATGTGGGCTCGAAGCGTGTTTTGGGAGTGGAACTGATGAGGCGGGAGCGGTAACCTGCGTGCCGAAGCTTTCGGCGGAAAAGCACAAACGCATTAAAAGAAGTGAAGTACCCAAATAGCCCGAGGAGGATTACTCATTCTTGGGCCAACGAACCGCTGAAAAAAAAAACATGAGGATGAGCTGTCCTCGAACGCTTCTGAATCTGAAAGAAAGCTAGTAGTTCAGTTAAGCAATTAAATTTCGATTAATTATGAAATCAACTAGCATTAGGGAAGGTTTTTTTATAAATTGTTAGCCGAAATTTTGCTGGAACAGGTGTCAGTAACAGTAAGAACAGGCTCTGAAATTCCACTCGCATTTTATGAATCCTATCTTGGAAAAAACGGGATCCGAGTTACCTTAAATCCAACGATTTTGGGTGATTACTTGGCATTCGTTTCAGTGATATAGTGAAGCCATTGTTCCGCAAACCCCGCATTTTTCGTAAGTAAATAACGGCATGCCTCTATAGCAGTAGTTCTAATCCTTTTTGACACCAAGGCACACTTGTGGTGTTTGGATATGCAGACTAGTGATGAAAGAAAAGTTAATAGACTTATAAAAAATAAAGTATACTAAAAACCGATAAACAAAACTTATCACTTTTAAACAAAATTAATAAAGTTTAAAATTATCTGTTAGTTTAATAATTTAATTTTATATTAATATTGATCTTTTATGATTTTTTATGAGCGTTGCGGCACACTTGGCAGAGGCTTGCGGCACACCGGTTGAGAATCACTACTCTATAGAGTCATTGTTAGTGCCAGTCTATAATCGAAGTCAGATGTGTGTTTATTTATTCGTTCAAATGGGATAATAAATAAATATCTATTAAGAGATCCGTAGATATCATTAAAAGTGCAACTTACAATTAGCATTGCATACTAATGACATTTGCCGTTTATATATCTTTGTCGCTGCTATATATATGACTGTGCATGCTTTCATAATGCAACAACCCACCATAATGTTTTTTTAGCGAGGCTGGTCCCTTATTAAAATTTAAACTAATTAAGGCTAGCTATTAAAGATTTTTTATCAGCCTACGAATAAATATGTTCTCCAGCGGCATGTAATCTCTAACGGGAAATGTTCTTATACTTTGAGTCGCAGCCCGGAAGAACGCAGTTTTCAGAGCCAGGTACCATTGATTTCCAGTGAGGAACCTTTCTAGCCCTTACCAGCTGGTTTTAGCCACGGCCCCCTAGATACATGTCTATCTCGGTGGTCGTGTTTTAGCACGTGTTTGGCATTTTTAAATGGTAGGAACGTTGACCAAAAATCACATGAGATTTAGATTTGGGGACACCCCCGGACCCTGTCGATATTCCGTTAGCTCTGAAATTCCACTCGTATTTTATGGATCTTATCGTGGAAAAACGGGAACGGAGTTACCTTAAACCCAACGATTTTAAGGTGTGGGGGCACTAAATATAAAAGAATGAGAATGGACAACGCAGGAAGCGTCGACCGAGTGAAGTTTATGAAATGGGCGGCAGGTGGCGGGGAGGCGGTTGCGAATAAAATTGCCGTCAATTTGGGGACTGCCGTGAATGGGTTGAGGGGGAGGGGAGGGGGGGGGGAGGGGAAGGCGAAGATGTTGGGAGTGTTTGGTTGGGATGTATGTGGATGACGAAGCGGTGTTCCGGAGGAAAGACGGAGGAGGAGGAGGAAGAGACATATATATATACATGGATGAGATACGCTCGTGGATTCGCGTTGGCGCGAGACTTGTAAGGATGTGGCCGAAATAAAAACAAAATACCCCTTCTTGATGGAGTGAGGCAGAGGAAGGTGCGTTGAATGGGCGCTATCTTCACTTCTCTTTCTCTAACGGGCCGTTACATCCCCGCCGAGTAAAGACCTCGAGTGTGATTTGCAGTGATTCGGAACTTAAATGCGTTAGTGAAACGTTCGAGGGAGTAAGGATAGTGTGGCGTAGGGAAGGATGGAGAGATCTTGGGGACGAGAGTCGGGAGAAAGACCGAATTCTGGATAATAATTCGAAATGAAAGTGGCGAAGAAAGTGGAAACGCCCGAATGACAGCCCTTGACAGGAGATCGCTGACTCTTGTAAATCTGTTTGGTTCCTCACACTATTATTATCTCCTCTCGCTGTCATAAATCATGGCTTAAATGAATTCCATTAAAAATGTATGAGGTAACATGAATAAGCAGTCTTTTTCACCTTCAGTGCCATTTATAAAACGATTTGTCTTTTGGGAAAATGATGAATGGCATCATTCAGAAGTGCTTCTATTGAAATACGTGCTGTGGCATCCTAGGGTCATTCGAAGATCTAATTCATAAACAATTAATGCAAAGTATACTGATAAATTTACCTGTTGAATTATTTTGGCCTAAACTAAGTCATTTCAACCTGTTTAGTTTATTGAACTGATAGTCAACTAGGGTGACATAACAAGCGAAAAATATATTGTAAGAGCAAAGGCACTAGCCATTGTTCATTTTTTTCGATTTTGAATTTCAGAGTTTAAATTTAAATGCAAGTATCATCTACCGTTGAATAATAGGTTGCCCTTGCAGCTTCTCAAGTAGATGCTTTATCAGGCAGAGATGTATTTAAGTAAATGACCATTTTGTGAAATACATAACAAATTGGAATAAATTGTATGGTATAGGTTAGTGGTCTGCTGAAAGGTTGAAAAAGACCCTGGCGTCGACTTTGGTCTATCCTTAACGAAAGGCGCCTATAAGTCTACTGGTTATTATCCCATCTGACGGACAGACGGGTCTGAAGTACTTCCTAAGGAACTCTCAAGGAGGAAATGTACACTTTGATCAGGCTGGAAACATGTTTATCAGAGGCGTCAAAGAACACGCCAGAAGTTGCAAAAGTAAGGATTTCACCTCGCCGTTTGCTAAACATCTACATGAGAACAATCATGTGAGTAATATTTCCGCCGAAATTTGACATTAAGAGCAAATCGAAATCATCAGACACTCCACAAACCTATGCCAAGAAAAAGGTGCATAGAAGATATGGTGGTCAAAGTGCCCTACTATGCCAGAGGTGAGCACCGAGGGACGATTTATTAACGACGAACGAACGAATATTTATATTCAGAGCGGATTTCAGAGGAGAGGTCTGACTTCGATTCCGCGATGAACGGGCTACAATTGCAAAAATACAGATGTCCAAGAAAACTCATGAAAATCATAAGAAACCTTTTGTTTACAGTTGCTAGGCATCGAGGGACTTGGAGATTGGTTTTCGAAAGAGTTTTCCATTGATTCGAAAGCTGCATCACCTTTATTCGATGGTAGGGCAGGTTGCCTCCTTTTCGTTCTTGCAGCAGAAAACATGGCATAGGTAGTGCGCGTAGTTAACCGCTATATGTAGTTAAAATTTAACACGCACGGATAATCACTGGAATATTATCTAATGCGCTTAACTATGTATGTATGGATACAATTTCATACAGATGTCTATATTAGATATGAGCGATTCAGGTTGTATTTTAAACTTGGCGGTGAAGACACATCCCGATACGCAATGTGTCTACTGTGTACTAGACGTTACAAGAACGCAAAACAAACAACATATTCCAGTGTGTTCGTCTGGCTTTGAGGGATGTGATTCATTTAGCTCCTAAGGTGTTGCCGTATTTAATTCTGTTATATTAAGTTAGGTGAACGCGTAAGGGTGGTCATCGTATGGTTTCGCTATTTTCGGATGATCAAGTGAAAATCTTTGATGTTTGTCGTCACTGGTAACACAGTCACGTAAAACCATGTAAAACTATCTGAAATTTGACACATGCGGACGGGGAAGGTGTTTTTATGTCACGAGGTATGTTATTTCATCAAGAAAACGCATGAAACACAGTAATTTCAGAAACTATGCACAGGGAACAAAACATTTGTAATGCATTTTGTATCAGAAAATATGGAGAAAAGTTACTTTAGGTGAGGATCGGTGAGGCTAGAGGAAACAAGGAGCGGGTAATGTATTGAATTATGTTATTATTAAGTATGCCTGCATACCTGACCTTAAAGAACGATTTCATACCAAGAGCCTTCGAAAATACCTACTATTAGCGTTTGGAGAGAATTTGTTGTAATTACCATTCATCCCCTAATAATTCAGCATTCCGCTGCATAGTTCAAGTTAGTTTGTCTATTTATAGCATTGTCGGCTTGAGCCCGTCCTTATTATTATTGAGAGTGTTCGTAATCATATTTCTATTATAAGGTTGGTTGATTTAAAAGCTCTCACCTTACTCGGGCATACGAATAGCGACGTCGGAGGCTCTTCTTTTTGACTGGCATAACCAGTTTTGCACATGGGCACAACGCATTTCCTGCCCATTTGCTTCGAGAGCTCTTCACGATCTTCAAAATCCTTTTGGACGGAATAGTCACCACGAGAATACAAAAACAAAACTTGGGTGCTAGTAAGAATAAGTAATATAGGTCATTAATAGTAGACTAATAACTCCAATTATTTATCAATAAATTCTCGATTCCTGGAAGCCTCCGGTTTACAACCTTTGTTTACTCCAGACCAATTGGCGGGTTAATTTCATGATTAGCTTGTTTTCCATAAGATACCGCAAACAATTGTTCCTTTCAGGGCACCACCAAGCGCAAACGCTGTGGACTCGCGATACCAATTTTTGCTCTTAAAATACCTTATTTAAGTTTTTATTTTCCGATATTCATTCCACACATTCATAGAGTATACAGGGAGTACCATACTGAAAGGAATCTCACTTAAACAATTAAATGAGTGTGATTATTCGGGTTTTATATTGAAAAACGAGCATCTACGTGCGCTCAAAATATGCTAATACATTTGTAGTTTTCCACAACTAAAAGAATATTCCAAATAATCGCTATTTACGTAGAAAAATAGTATAATTTGAACGGAGGCCATTAGCGCTCTGCTAATAATCTTCGACCAGCGAGGCATATAGCGGCAGCAGTGAAAACCATGAACCTGTCCCCAAAACGTTCCTCGCTCTCCGTAGGCACTTTGACCACTCCATGTCTTCTTCTAATGCACCTTTGCCAAGAATAATCATTCCCGCAACATTCCCCACTACTTTCCGACAAAATGTGATTGAAGAAAATAACCTTTCACGCCTCAACCGCCCTTGATCAACGTTTCTACTGGCCCATCCCTTTCTCAACCTTCCCCTAACCCTTGTATTTTCTCCTTCCCCGTAAATAAAACAAAATTAACGGAAAGTTAAACAAAAATTCTGTACCTGAAGATGCCGTAAAATCGGTGAAATACGTCGTGCTATTAAAATATTGTAGAGAAGTACTAGGAATTTGATCTAATTATGAATAAGAACGTTCAGAACTTCTAATAGTAAAGTTTATTAGTGATCCGGGTATCGCAGAAAAATTCTTCTGCACTGCCAGCATTCGAATTCGGGCTCTAGAGATGTAACTCCATTACTCTAGCCACCACACCGACCCGATCCCAATACAAGCTATGAATTGATGTCGTGTGATGAGATATGTTTCGCAGATGTGTGGTTACCTTTTCTACCGAACGCGTCCGTCCTTTCTCGGAAGTTATAATGTAAGTGAGAACACATTACGGGTCAACTCGGACCACGATCACCTTCTTTGGAGGATGCACCTCCACAAGGCAGCGAGAGTGTGGGATTGAAATTCCGCTTCCGCCCACTTTGCTTTTATTTTGAGGGTGGTGACCGAGGGTTAACGCCCTGGGCTAATGTCGCCAGGAGGGTGTCTCGGAGGATGGGGGAGGGCGTTCTTTAGGGACGACGACGTGCCAAATGGTGAGTCCGGTCCGAATGGAGAACTTGGAAGGGCAATGGGGGAATGGCACGAATAAGAAACAGAAAGCATTAATGTTTTCACACCATTTCCAGGAAAAAATTCTCTTGAAAAAACTGTAAGCAATGAAGCTGTTTACTTATGCCCAAATATTTATTCTCATGGAAATTGTCCATTTATAGATTAGCGGCAAAATCACGACTCAAATTAGTAACTAAGTTTCGTCATCGACGTTCTTTGCGTACAAATGGTCGATGGCGTAAGTATGGCGGGAGAGAAAGGGTATTTTCCGGGGAAAAACTACCACCCGAGAGTTGGAATATTGGAATAGTTGTTGGTTCTTATTGAAAATAGTCCATTTTGTGCGTCTAATATGTGCAATAAAACGTTCTTTCCGCTAAAAAAAAACTTTTTCCAAAAGAATGGAAATGTTATTCGATATGGCCGTTTTGATCTATTTTGACGGCTATCTGTGGAGTCGGCTAACAGTTGCCATTTTTGCGATAACTTGAGGATCAGTGGAAGGGCTGAGAGAAAACAGCCGCCGAAGTTAGTCTGCTCCGTTGAAAGCAATGTATGTACCCAGGAGTCCACATTTTAACCTCCCACCCCGAGGTATGGAGTGGAACTCTATAGACCGGTTTTCAACCGCAAGATGAGTTAAGCGTCTTCATTGACTTTATGTTGGTATTAGACTGCCGGTAAGTTGACGTTGGCGTTATCGATGGGAGAACGCATTAATTTCGGTTATCATAAAGAGAAAATATTTAACCAGAGATTATAAAAAACCCGGCACTAAAGTGCTCTCCACGTAGCACCCAAGTAGGTATAGGGATTCCAATGAAAAATATCTCTTCCACGGTCGGGATTTGAATCTGAGCCCTCAGGTTGGGAAGTCACCGCACTGACATGATCTTTTTTTTCCCGTCACCAGTGCCCACGGAAGGGAGGGGATAAACTATGGACCTCTGCCTGTGCTGTAATAAACAAGACACTTTCGCGTGGAGGAGGATGAGAAAGGGATGAGGGAGCAGCGAAGGAAGATGGGAATTAGAGGTGGAAGTGGAATAGCCGGCCGCTTGGGAAAGGGAGAATCTTTTTCGAAATTTGCATGTAGTGAAGTGTGCTGCTCCCTCCCCATGCCCCGTGGACGTGCCCGCGTAAAAAGATATCTTCCAGATGCTTTTGGGACCGTTGACCTTCATTTAGTGCTCTCTCACGCAATCTTTTTTTTTCCATTCGGGTGGGATGTTTGCGTTGCGACTCGGGAATTGGCCTCAAGTCTCCTCGTTGGATCATTGAATAGCCAACTCGGTGGATTTATGGTCTCGAAGGAGTCCTACCGTGTGGAAGACGATGTCAAGTGACGAAAGTTGGCCGTGAATAGCGCTCTTCAGTGGCCCTCCGAATAATAACGCGGTATCATGGTGAGGTCAACATTCTTTTACGATCAAGAGTTTCGTGCAGTTCATTATGTTTTTATGTACAGTCATGCCAGGGATGGCAATGCGAGCCTTAAAACTCACTGTGTTTGATTTTTCGTCTAGTTTTCTGTCCCCGTGTAGAAATTTCAAGCCGATCGAATTTGGCCCAACAAATGATTTTATCATATCAATTTACAGGGGAGAAATTCGACCATGGTCCAGCAGGGATAGTTTGCGAGGAGGCTTGAAAACAAGTGATGGCGCCATCAATTGACTTGAACTCCGTTATCGGAGGAGACGTGGGAGTTTCCTTGAAAGTTGCGGTTATAAAATCTTCAGTTTTAGTCATTCGTGAACCTTTTCTTTTATTAATAAACGAGAATCTTCATTCCAATTCAGTTACGTCTAATGCTCACTATATTTTAGGCTTCTGATTGTCACGAATACCGATGAACAAAAACATCATTATTCTACTTGTTAGTTGAAACACCAAAGTTCAATTGGGATCAGGGTACCTGAGGTAGTTTCCATTGGTGTTGAAGATGGTGCAGTTATCATAAAAATGCCCCTTTTCCACTTGCATGGGTTTATCATATTTTCCATTTTGGAGTCTTGCCGATAAAAAATATTTATTCTAGAAAGGCACGAAAAATGCGAGGAAAATCTAGAGAAATTTCTATCGAGCCATAAATTGGCTTTGCCCTCTTTGCTTTCTGATCCAGTATGCAGGTGAACGATGTGGTGCTAGGTAACTTGCTCATTTAACTTTTTCTTCACCATAAAATAAGTTTGTAAACATATTACATCTTGCATGGCAGTAAAAAAGTCAAATGCCACGATGTATGCTGTTCAACAGAATTCGAGTTTTCTGAGCAGTTCGGAACCTTAGAAAATGTTATATGACTTCTTTCGGTAAAAAATGACCAAATTTTAAGCGCGAATTAGTTTTTCGGGTTTATGAAGCGTGGCTTTGAATTTATTTACTTCGGAAATGCGATAGAATAATCTTTTATGCAATGAGACGAATATTTCAGTGGAGTTAAATGGCGTTGGTCTGCTGACAACATATTATCACGAGAATAGCGTGATTAGGCATTTAATGTTTAATGCTATGTTGTGATGCAAAGACCTTTGGAGAGACTCCTCTCACTCAGTTAATACGAGCCTCTTAAAAAATCTATCCAGATGGGAACCATCATTCTCATGTCAGAAAATCGGTGAAATTACATCTCTACGCACGTTGTAATGTTCGCAAGTTTTCTTTGATGATTATAAAAATATCTTTCGTTTTTAGTTTTTTCTCCTTCTTTAGCTTTCAAATTGTTAGCATCAGCACGTAGGATCTCAATGCTAGCAAGTTGAAAGCTATGGAAAGGAGAAAAAACTAAAGATATTTTTATAACCATCAAAGAAAACTTGCGTAGAGATCTAATTTCACCGATTTTCGTAGGATTCATTGAGGAAAAAATCAAATGATGATGGTAATGCATAACTGGTGTTTTGATTATGCCTAGAGTATTATGTTTTTAAGGTTATTTTATAGCTAAGAAGACATGAATAATACATATGTTCTTTGACTCTTTTAATTCAGAGCCCAATCTTTTATGGCGCAGGAGAACTTAAGATTCCATACTGGGCCTTAAAGTTTCCTTTACGGGTGAATATATCTTCCTGCCTCTTGTAGAGAAGTACGGATATTTGATGCGTGCATTGATTTACGAGACACTGTACGACCTTCACTTGTGTTCACCTTTACCCTCCGTTTCTCCTCTTGCTTTTCGCCACTGTTCATCTCTCTGCCACCTTGCTTCCTTTCATGCTCTGCGCTATAAACAACTCTGTTTGAAGTATTTATTTCCTACGTATTTCACACTGCTATCCCATCTTTGCTCCTTAATGTGTTTGCTCAGCTCACTGCAGTGTCATCAGTAAACTCCTGAACTATCATGTATTTGAAGAAACATTTCTGGGAATGGTTCATTTCTGGAATTTCAAAAATGGTTCTCTGCGATGCAACCTTGTGTCGTCATTTCATATATATATTTGCAATGTGAGTCAAATTTTTTTCTAAAAATATTACGGCGATAGGCATCTCGTTCATAAAATGGTAATTTATGAGAATCAGAACCGTTTCATGCTTCATTTTGTGTTTTTTCAGTGAAAATTTTCTCCGTGAAAATAATTTGTGTTTATCATATCGAGGAACTGTAAACATAAAAAAAACAATTGAAGCGGGAAACCTGAGGTCTTTCTTCAATGGTATGAGAATTCTTCGATACGCTCCGGAATCTTAGCATAATTTTAATGCCTACCTATCCGGTAGCTGAACTCTTATAAAGATCTTCACTGTACTTGAATGCTACTTTTTCCCGATTTAATGTTTCGACGACCTTTCTGTTCCCTTATTTCCTTCGTGAGGGATTTATGCATCCATCATAAGCAGAAATTTATCATTTGATAATGTTCTTAGGCTCCAATTAGTAATGCCAGGTTGACATAACCCGTGAGATGACGTATACAACACGTAAATGCGAGGGTTTCTGTGAGATTGTTTTTTTTAAAAGCAATTCACACTGGGGTAGGTGTCAACAATAGGAGAGAGCAACACGTAACATATGATTTTTATACATCCTTATATGTGTAATTATCATGGACAAAAGATGTCACCTTTGTCACCAATTGGACTAGCGCGATGCCCACACAACGATTAACGCTCTGCCATTTTCTGTTTTCATTCAGCATTCTTTAAGAACGCGCGTTCGTCTTTAAAAAACGTTTTTATTACCTAAAGGTATCTTTTAAAACACGTTCGGACGTTCGTGATATCTCGCTGTAGTTAATTTGATACGCGATGCGAGCCATGACGAGAGTGACATGCTCGGGAAAATATTCGCGGTCGATTGATTGACCTTGTGACTTGTCAACTGTCGCTGAAAAATCTAATGTAACGGGAAATCGTTGACGACGCATTTATTCACTTTCAACGGTTAACGGTTAACTCCGTACATTGCGGAATAAATGAATAATATGAAAGTATCTCGAGCAAATATTCTAATCTTCTTATCGATTATTATTTTAGTTTCTTTGTGATAAGACATTTTTTATAAAAGAGAAACTAATGTAATCTGAAGAATATGGTTCATGAACATGTTTATTTAATATCATGATGGCACCCGAGTAGTTATTGATGAATTCAGAATTTTTTTGGTTGGATAGCTGAAATAAATTAGAAAAAGCAAAATGGAGTAAAAAACTAATTGGAATCTGGCCGTAATGACGGTTCGGAGGTTACACTTTTAATGAAATCAAGTTCACTTTAGAATCAATTTTCTGTTTTGAACTTAAAAATGTTTAGCCATTAATTAAAAAATGGTGGTGATTATCTTAGCTTTTGAGCGTAAAATCTCGGTAGTATTTTAGCGTTCATTTGTCACCTCATCAAATATATCCACTAGATCAAAATTGAGGGATGCTTACTGTTTTAGTGAAAACTGAATTCTTATGTGTATCTTGCATTCCTATTACCAAAGGGAGGCATAAGCCCAATGGGTATAGGTTTACGTACATCAGCGCCACGACCCCGGCATCGACACGGGGTCGTTCGTCTGCCGCGAGGTTTAAATCGTGATACTAGCTATCGTCGTGATAGCTGGATGGCGAGAAAGACGGACGAGGAAGTATCGGATATGGTTGGAAAGGAGAGGAAGCTTGTGGCAGAGGTTCGGAGAAGACAGAAGAGATGGATGGAGGAGGTTTTGAGAGGAGAGGGCATGTTGAAGAGAGTGATAGAGGGGAGAACACTGGGGAAGCGTGGAAGAGGAAGGAAGAGGTTAAGGAGTTCTGGACGAAATAAGAGGAGGTAGAAGATATGAAGAATTGAAGAGGGATCTAATAGCGCGCCATCCTTAGGAGGGAAAGCGATACAATGTCTATGAGGTTAAGATGCAGAATGGGGACTGTCCAAGAACCTACCAATCAGCTGGTAGAATACTTGAATGAAATGAATAAATTCCTGATTACACAATAAATAACCTTGGGGAAAATTTTATGAAACAGAAAAGGTTGAGGTCAGGTTATTTTGAGAAGACATGGTGCAATAAAACACCGCTTACCATATTCACTATAACTTTATTGATTCAAAATAGAATCAAATTACCAGAGGTTTACGGCTCTGCCTGTTCTTAAAAGTTGAACATAGTCATTCAAAACACAGAGTAGGTTGGAATTACCAATGCTATTTGGAATAATTACATTCACCCATTATTATCCATCCATCCAAAAAGTCCAAGTGATGGTGAGGTTAATTGAATATGACATGACAACGTGATAACAGTTCAGACCATCCAACGCACTACACTTGATCTGGGAAGGGCATCAAAACAAAATTCACTGTAACGCACTAGGGTGGTGATTGGTGGCAATACAACCACATCACAGTAGAGGGTACATAATGCACCACACATGGTGTGGGGAGGGGACCAAATCAAAAGTCACAGTAATGCACAATGGGGAGTTTGATGGCGAGACAACCACATCACAGTTCATGGCACCTAATGCACATCAAGTAAACATCACGAATATTCTAACCTTCGATAATGCTCGGAACGGCAGTCGGTGTAATAAAAGTTGAAAAATTTCTCACGCAAAAGCAAGAAAGAAATATATTGATTACTGAGCTTCTGTAATCATCAACGAAGGTAATCCGTACGGGGACAGAATATTGCCCACCTCTCTGCCCTGTGTTGATGCAACATTACCAGAATTCAAAATACTTCCGAACACTCGTATCAGTTGCGAAGAATCATGAAAATCCACGAGTATAGCAGTATTTTTCTGTATTTAACAAATGGCCCATGGCCCTGCGATTCTTCGGAAACTTAAATGCAGCATACCTGGCAGCCTATTTGAAAAACGAGAAAATAAATCTCCGTATAAACGACATTCATACACACTGTTGCACCAAATCACCGCATATCGCTTACTATGCACAGGTTTCGCCATATCTAACAATCTCTCAGCCCGGTTAGCAAATATTAATACATTATTTCAGCTTAGTGCGTAAAACACATCAAAATTACAAGTCAGTCATGCGCTCAACTTCGCAACTAACACTGGTGTCGAGACTAAAATAGCTGGTGCAGAGACTACAATAGCTTGAACTCCCTCATGAATTATACGTATTAAAGTTAAAAATATTGGCGTTAAAATAATGCAAAATGCTGAATTTTATTTAATTACAAATAAATACTATTAATATATTTTAAATTGCAAATTTGCTCTTGAAACTCAACGACAGCGCCTCTACCGGTCACGGTTTTTTCTCCCCCTCGATTTTAACCCAATCCCCTCAGTTTTGCTTCCATCGATAAAGTTTTCCATACGATATATATGTGCGATACGTCGCCCCTTTGCTGCTACTATGTGCAAAGAACTGGATTCGCCATGGTGCGCTGATGGGGAGATAGGCTTTTTAAGGAGAAATATAGCAAAAATATTGTTTATTGCTCACGAAGGATATTTTTAAATCGCTAACGTGCTTAACCGTTATCACACCTCGTGTCACTTAGCCTTTCATTTTTTTTAAATATCACCGATAGCTGACTTAAACATATTTTTCTAAATGAAACCTTTTCGAAAATCGGAATCGTGAGTAAAAATCGTATTACTCCGATTTATACTTGCTTACCACCGAAAGTCGTTATTTGTTGAACGGTTACATAAATGACGCATACATTGGGATCGTATAAATTTTAATTAATATTTCCTTACTTTATTATGCATACGGTGCTTTCAAACGCTACACCAGCTCAATCTATTGTTTCGTAACTACGCTACGCATCTTGCGATACATTTTCTCAGAGGAATATTCTCTCTGGTGGCATCAAAGGAGCATGATCTTTTTCCTCACAGTTGCTGTGGATTGGAATATTTGCGCATTTTACTAAAGGGATTGTGATCTGACATGGGAACAGCATTTATGACTGAATATTTTGAGAGAGAATAGCTTTTTTTGGGAAGTCGGACATTCTATCCGTGAGTCAAAGTCAATCGGTGCGAGAGTTCAGAATTTAAATGGAGTATCTGCACTCAACACGATTTCCACGCTCTTAAGGTTTATTGGCCGTTCACACCCTTGTTTAGGTATCGCCTGAAGGTGGGTGGGCGGCAGAGGCGTGGGGTAAAGAGGGATGGAGCGAGGGTATAGGAAGGGAGAGAGTTGTGGGCGTAAGGAAAAGTGCGCCAGGCACCGCTATAGTCTCACGCAAGTAATCAAAAAGTCAGAATTAGCTGAGGAGGGTGTGTGGAGAGAAGGACCTTGAGCTGAGTCAGTGCTTAGTGAAGAGATTTTTGCGGAGACGATTAGCATTTTAGAATTTGCGATGGTTTTAAGCCATGAGACTTCTTGGCGTATTTGTGCATCGTCAGATTTTTATGCTTTTTTGCCATCGCAGTAATATTTTTACGAAACCATTTTTATAATTTTATCAAATGATATTGCGGGAATGAAATCCATTTCTATGCCATACTACACCTTAGAATGCCACATTTTATGGAAAGGTTTAATCTTGCACAAGTGGTGTTTAACGGAAAACTTTACAGATGTAATAGTACAGAGAAACTGATTTCCTAGGGTTTAATACTGGATTCAATCAAAGCTTTCTTAAAAAATGTATCCCTTTCCAATGAATTAGTCCGGAAATCCTTTAAATAGAAATATGATGATAAGTGATTACAAACGAACATTGTGATTTATTTGTTTCATTAGATGATGAGGAGGAGAATGTACGTCGTTACGTTTGGTGTCAGTAACAGCAAGTCACTCATTTTGTCTTACTCCCACTCTTTATCTTACGTTGTGATCGGGTTGGTGTGGTGCCACAACACACTGTGGTGCCCAGAATAGTGGCTTCCCATCCCAAATGCGCGGGTTCGGATTCCGACTCTGACGAATATATTTGTTGGAACCCCGATCCCTTATTGTTTCCTACGCGGACTTCTTCTGTCTGTGTTACTCCATTCGTGGGACTATGCGTTAGACTGCAAGTCATTTGGTGGCTTTCGTAGCAAGTACGCTGATGCCAGGTTTCTCTCCACATTCATTCACCAAGTGAACTAGTCCTTTCTAACTTACCCTTCTATCTCTAACGGCGCAAATGCCCTAATTTGTAGGTCGCCTCCCCAACTAACCAACTAGCTTCTTTCCCTTGGCTATTCATTTATAACCATCTACCCACTTCTTCGTAGAAGCGGATGGAAGAGAAGTTGCACTATAACTTTTCTATGGACTTCCCACCCTCGTCAGGTGGAATTGGTACATTGTACTTGTGCTCAATAACTTGTCATTATTACTAACACCCCACCCCCGCTCTAAATGATTTGGTTTTCTGCATTAATGAGTATCCCATTGTATCCATGAATTAGTAGTGAAGTTAAAATATCCCGTAGTAATATCTTAACCCGTGAACTGCTGCTGTTAGCGCCAACGCAGCACTCTTCTGGTTTCTGTTTTAGCAGTGCCTTGTTCTCCTGACTGCTTATTCCGACTGGTCCTTCTCTAGCCATGACCTTGAACTGGCACGATCATGCCTGGAGAGAAATCACCCCATGCCACACACTATGGAGATGGTTTACACGATACATTCGTTGATGTAGTTGACCATAAATGCACATCGTGGGCACTCCGCGTTGCATTGAACGGAGATCAACTTCTTTCCCACGGTCAACCTATCGTCTCCTCTTCCCTCCTTTTGCCCCCTCGCTCCACCTCACTCAAAAGCTCTTCTTCTTCTTCTCTCCCTCCCCTGCTTACCACCACCCACCCGATTCTTTACTCCCTCCCAAACCCCCGCCTTCGCGTTTTCTTCACTGCATTTAACACTCGTTTCGTATCCCTTCTCCGCCGTTGCTTCCTGTCACTCAAGGATTTTAAGCACCACGACTCTCTCGCACCACCAAGGATGGTGCGAGGGCCTCAATTTCATTTTCCACGCACGCACACTCGCTTGCACCCACCGGCTCCACCGTGATACGAATCTCTCGACGTGCATTTCCGCTCTGATCCAGTGTAACGAAGGAAATGGCTGTGAACGCCTGAAAGAAATGTTTTCAATCGGGGTACTTAGCTATGGTGTTGATAAGATTTGGGCTTTGAAAAACTTCGCAAGTCATTGTGTACCCTTTCTACTGTACTCTCATATATTGGAAATTATTATAGTTACAAGTGGTCCACCGATGAGATACAAGTAGTTTTTCATGAAAATAAGATTACCTATGCTTATCTTTTACTGGCCCTGGCTCTCACTTCCATGCACATTTTTTTTAGATCAGTATATGTCCAACCTCTCTCAAATTACTTTCCATGATGCCTGTTCTCCATGCCATTCTATTCATGAAGCATACATTTCTCATCTATCGCATCCTTAAGCATCCCCTAACCCCTGATTACCAGTATTATCCAATTATTATGCCTCGTCCTAATCTAATATTGGTAGTCATAAATGTTTGACCAATCTGGAATATGCTACGCACACTCTTATGCGCTGAGAGTTTGGTTAAAAGTTTGAAATATTTCTGAATTATTTCTCTTACTAGACGGAGAATGTATTTGGTCATCCAAATTAAAATATTTTTCACCAACATCAAATAACTAGGATCTTTATCTTTTCATATCACGCTTGATTATTTATGACAATTCCAAAAAGTTTTACTTTTCCAAATTTAAATGAAAATTTTATCCAATATGGAAATGGGTAGCGATGGCTCCTCTCTCGCTATAAAATGCAACTATAATATATAAGATAGTTTTATGAAAATTATTATCTCTTGGTGATAATTTGGCTATTATCATTAAAGGAAACTAAAAACATATATTTGGAGCATTCCATTATGGAAATTATATTTGCTGACGTTATTTTCAATATTTTTATCAGAAGTACACATCTGTTTGTTGGCTGTATTGCTTTAGTAACAAAAATTTGATTCGTATTCAGTGTTTCTTTTGTCCTTATTAATCTTTCCTTGGATTTGCAATTGAGTAAATTTAGTGGAACCTGCTAAGGCATTTGTCTGTTCGAAGGACCGTCATTATAAAGAGAGGTGCTATTTCTCACTCGTCCGGCCACACCTTGAATATGCAGCGAGCATATGGGATCCGGTGCAGAAAGACTTAGTCCGGGAACTTAATAAAATACAAAGGAAAGCTGCGCGATTCGTCAAAAACAGCTACGGGCGTACTGACAGCGTTACACAGAATATGTTAAACGAATTAGGCTGGGAGCCGCTAGATACTCGGAGGCTGCGCACTAGGCTTAGATTGCTTGAACAATTGAGAATAGATATCTTTCAGAGCGACACGGAGAACATCCTATTAGAACCCCACTATATTTCCAGGTCCGACAGAAACGATAAATTAAGAGAGATATTTTGCCGAACGGATAGGTATGGGAATTCGTTTTTCCCCCGAACAATAAGGGACTATAATAAATGCTAGGCGTAATTTCATTAGAGCGTTTCCTTTTTATATGTAAACGGCTGGTGTCCTAACACCCCCCGCCACACGCCTATTGAGGCGACTTGCGGGGTAGTATGTAGATGTATAATGGGCCTCATGTGCCTAACAGGACTTGTAGTTCCAACACGTATTATTTTGTCCCGTGAGTGAACGCAGTGTGACATTCTTAACATATCATCGCACATAACTCCGGTTACGTTGTTTCCTCTTGGCTTTCAAAAATCGCGTTATCACGAACAGTACCTCTCGCCCCCGAACACAATTGGACTCTTGAAACAACAGACATTGGAGAGTCATCACTCGCCATTGTCATTGATTTTCTTGAACTCAAAGCGATCGGGAAGAAAGGTTCCCTATGTTTCGCACTGCACATTCAAATGGCAGAATCTATTTCCTGGAAATGTTTGGTGGGACGCAGCCTTATTTTGTTTACAGTTACGGCGAGTTACAGCCTTGGCGTGCCAGCGCGGGTGTGGGAGTACGTTTAGGGTGAACCACCGACTTCGGCAAGAACCCTTTCCACGGTCTCACTTTGTGCGAGGCGTGACCTCAAGATCACCGGTGGGATGGGTATAGCGGGCAAGCGGGGAAATGTCGAACACCCCAAAAAAAGGCATTTGGGCGCTATCCGGGCGTTAAAAGTGAACGTTGTGAGGCGTCGAATTTCGGATTTTTACGGTTTGATCGCGGCATTCGTGATACGTACGGCTGCCAAGTCTCGTCTGGATACTGTCTTGCGAGTCACCTCACCTCAAGGGCGAGTGGCAAGCGATATTTGGAAACAAGCCCGGAGGGAGGGAAAGTAATGGGGAGAGGCAAAAGTAATTGGGAGAGGAATGAGAGTAAAATTGCAATGTGTTTCGATTGGATGAATGGTTCCTTACTCGGTTTTTCTTGCAGTCATTAATTGGGTAATTTCCAAAATTTTAAATTTAAGTTTACGGCTCTTTATATGTTACTTAAACTCGAACAAGCTTGAGGAGTGAAAGTAGTTTTAAAATTGATTCAATATTAATTGAGATATTTAAGATTAAAATATCCGAAATTTCAAATTTTTTTACGCCGCTGCGAAACGAAATCTGATTGGCTTGACGTCATTTTCGCTGAGCGATAGACGGATGTGAAGGAGATAGTGAGTAACTGTAGAAGATCTACGGTATTTTTAAAGAGTTTTCATTGAAAACGAAGACTATGGCGTGCAATGGTTTTATTAAAACCACATAAGATAATTTACCCAAAGTTGATATGTTTATGGTAGGCGTTTTAATGAAGAAGGACGAGCGATTTAATGCTGCGGAAATTCGTTGAGCTTAAGTCCAAAAAATGTAAGCCTAAAGTTTGCTTTTAAAATCGTCATTACTGTTTTATATCATTTTTGATACATATAATTATGTATTTGGTGTTTGAACTTTATTAACTGTTTTTCCAATACACTCATAATCATAATGATACTTCTTTCTTTATCGAAGTCCATATCAGTCCATGCAACAGTAAACAAACAGTATCTTAGAAACATATCAACATAACACAGTACTTGCCAAATGTTTGTGCTGCCAATACTCGACAGACCTAAAACGTTAATTTTTCATTTGCTAATTAGTGATTGTTTGTAGAGGAGGTTTCTAGAATTGGCTTATCTGCTGTAGAAATGCCTAAAAATAGATTTTCATCTCCTAAATGTCTATTCAAGGATTAATTTAAGTTTGGTTATATATTAAAGCTTCTCGTGAGAGTTATGGTGATAATGCTATAGGATACGTCCAAGTAAAGAGAGATGTTCACAGTCATTGCAAAAATATGTCCAGAACACAAAGTGCGGAGTAAAGTATGCATTTTTACGGGTGGACATTGAGGATTCCAAGGAAGAAATTTCAATCATTCAATGTCGTGATTGCGTGAATAAATTTCTTGTTCGGTGTTTCAACCGATGTATTCGTACATTGTGGCACAAAACACCATCTATATCCCTTACTTAGATGCCATTTAAAGGCATATCTAGAAACGCGAAAACGTCAGAAACTTATTTCGCCGCATTTTTTTCCACCGTAAGCATAAGGAAACGCCTGGGTCTAAATGTAAACAGCGAAAATGACGTCACAGGCCATTCGGTTGTTTTCGGAGTGTGCTCGGGAGTATTCGTAACCTTCTACTTTCTTTAGCTTTTAAAACCGAAGTTCATACAATTTGATCAGAAAATTTTTAGCCAATGCAATAAGTTCAAGTAACTGAATCAGAATATAGATAGTTTGAAATACGTGGAAAATACCCAATTGTGGTGGGAATAATGTATTCATACACATATCACAGCCACTGCCACACACCCTTGAGGTGGCTTGCAGGGTAGTTTGTAAATGTCGATATCAGTTTGGCTCAATATCTTTTTGGCCCCTTTTTTATCTTCTAGAGATTGAGTATAGAGCTACAATACTATTCTCCACCTGAAAACTGAGTATCTGAATTGTTCTGGTGATCTTTACCTTGTCTGTAACCTCCGAATTACAAGCGGGTCTAATCTTATTCTTTCCAATACCTTTTTTTAACCTTCTGTTCTCTCAAAAAATTCTTAACAAAGCGCGTGGTGGACTTTGTATTTTGTTTGTTTTGCAAATTGTGTCTTTCTTGAGCTGGAACCCAAATACTTAACGATGTACTCGAGGTGAAGCAGATCCATAGCAAAATGACATCTCCGATTTACCTTTTCGTCCGGGGACTTTCCTACTACTCGCTCTCTGACGCCAACTCTTTTTAACGTAGTTCTACGAGTATTTTGAATGTGTTTTCCCCACGATAGGTTCGAAGTTGTGGTCTAGCCACGGAACATGGCTTCATTCGCACCTCTGATATCTACTCACCCGAAGTCTCCTCTCATGGATTTTCAAGCCGCCATATTTTTACATATCTCGATCTTGATAATTCTGCCCATTTGTTTTGCGTTGCTTGGGAGATTAATTGCGTATCGTGTCATCATGCATTTCCTATTTTGTGCTCATAAATTAGCACCTGGGTCCACGCTAGCGGGAACGTATTTTAATATAGGCAATCGAAAGGTCAATCGTGAAACGTGTGCCCATAGGCCTCTTCATTAAGCTTGGTCTCGATTCCTTCTTTCCAACGATCAGCTCGCTAAAGAGAAACAATTTATTTCACCATTGAATTTTAGTGACAACAAATAAAGATAAAAATACATCCATCATCAATTCATTGCATTCTGTTCATCTTCAACATAATAAAGCGTTCAATAAAACTTGAGATTTCCATTTGGAAATCAGCCTGTGATTACTTAGTGGAAATGTATCGAGCAAAGTTAAGTAAACCTTAAAAGAAAAACCCAGTTTCTTTGGTCGGTACAGATAAAGAGGAAAATCAAAATTCCTAAGCTTCCAACTTTCATTGAGAAAAATGGAAATGGTGAAACCGTCTTTCTTTCGTGTAGCACTTTGGAATGAAATAGCCATTGTAGAAAATGAACTTTTATTTCGTTTCAAGATCTACACTGAAATGTTGCCGAAGCTATTCGGAAAAAATATTTTTGGTACCGCTCTTAAAACATGGTGGCTAAATTAAACTGTTGACACATTATTAAATTTTAACAACTATATAACTTGTTTTTGAAAAGTCAAGAAAATAATTGGATTTAAATTTGCACCAGTCTATAAGACGTTAAAAAACGAATATTTTTGAAGGGCTTATTGATTGCTCCACCAATTCCAATTAAACAATCCAGAACATAATTCCTCGATAAATCCTTATTCATAAAGGCTTTAGTGCACCATATTCATCTCCCATGAGTGAGCCGTTATATATTACTCGAATAATTCTTTTCCCTTTTTTTTAACATTCTCAAGTGAAAAAGTATCGTGCTTTCACTGATAAATTCAGCTCATTAAGGCCTTTATTTAAAATTGTTTCTTTACCTTCGCCGCATCATTGATTTTACAAAAGTTGCGACAGAAAAAAAGTGAGCGAAAATGTGGTGAATGAAATAATTGGTGGATCACTGCGTTCTTAATGAGAAACAGGACTCCACTGGTCGTAAAACGCTTGTGCACCAAACGGGGTGGCGTTCAAAGAGCATCAAATAATTAAATAAATCACGTATCACTTTCGTCTGTGACTTGGTGGTACTTCATACCTAACTAAAAGGATTCAATGGAGGAAAGTTTTTTCCTTCAAAAAATCCTTTTGAATAAATCACGCCGCCAAAAATGTAGTTATTATTAGTTTTTAATTCAAAAATAGATCATTCATTACTCAGTTATAAATTAAACTAAGTATTGCTTTAAGGCTGGTAACGTCCCTTAACGTGAGTGCATGATACATTTTCTTCGCAAAATTTTTGCATTTTTTTATTTTTTTAACCGTATGCCAAATATAATACTTTTTACTATAAAATCTCGTTCACTTTTTCTTTTTTTGAACGAAGCGAAATTACTGTAGTGGTTGTCTCTTTAGCCTCTCTGTCGGTTTGTCGAGATTTTTTTCCCTCCACGAGTTACGTTTCGACTCATTGATTGCCGCATGATCGCCGTTTTTATAGGCGGCTGGCACATTGCACCATCACATTTGAGGCTGATTTGTGCGTGCCGGTGACAAGCTATGCTCGTCGTATCGCGCTCCTCCGGGGCGAGGGATACATCCCCCAGTGCAGTGGATCGCTATTTAGTTGGTATGCACGGATGGGGAGATAACTGCCCCGTCTGCGTCGTCGGGAATCGGGAGAAGTGGATGTGTGAGTGTGAAGAAGCGGCTCCGGCATGCGGCCCCGTAAGCCGCCGGCTATCGCGACTGACCATCCTCGCTCCACAACCGGAGATGTTGCTGGACGCCGGCGTTCCGCTAGCTAGCGAGCGGCTTTGATGTGAGCCGCTAAGCGAAAGCGAAAATTGTGAGGAAAGAATGGTGGATAGCGCAATTTCCACGCCGTCCGTTCACAATGGCGGGGGTCGCTGTCGTCGGCTCACTTCATCTTCACCTATATGCGAACAAACATCTTCACTTTCCTCCTCATACCATATAAACTCTACCCTGAGAATGGAAGTTCATAGCCCGCCCATGGCATAAATATCCGTTGTTACCTTCGACCAATCTAATTTAGTCAACCTTCACCTTTGTCCATGTACTGTCTTGTGGCATGGCTGAATTTTCCATTGGCAAGTCCTGGCAACCGCATGGTCAGTTGAAGCAATAACGCTGTCAATAAGAGATAATGAAGTAAAAGAATAAGATAAAAAAACGAATAAATGGAGCTAAACCTGACAAAAAGTATGGTAGAAACAAAAATAAGGAACATTTTTCGAGGAAGAATGTAATGCTTGAAGAATATCAAAACAAGGACTTGTGATAAAATAAAGCGATTACCCGAAGAGAGATGTAGTCAAAGAGCTGCAGTCAAGCAATCTTTGGATTGATAGCTGTTGGTAATGGTGAAGTAAATATAATAGGCCAATGAAAAAGTTCGTTTGTGTTTTCTGGCTATGTAAATTTTGCTTGGAGACTTCTACAACTCAGAACCAGCAGATTTCTTGAGACATGGAATCGAGACTCCTCTGCAGCGTTGAGAGGGAGTCATAGATGGAGCTGTATAATTTATCTACGTTGATTAATTTCTGCATGCTATTCTCAAATAATAACTTTTTTCACAGCCAAAAAAGCTGCATACTAATGCATCGACCTACTATTTTGCAGCCATATGTGCGTTGAGAGCAGTCAGTTTGTCACAAAAGCATGCACTTGTAGATTTGCCTATGTGCAATTATTCACCTATCGATTCGCCAATTTTCATGGTAACTGGGCGCTGCGCTCTAGTCATACTTTCCCGAAAAACTTTAGAAGCATTCATCGTCTGGAAAAAATTGACCCGTTTCATTCTCTATGATAACTCAATAGTTTTAGCTAAAATGCTGTGCTGTATAAATTATATTATGTAGCTAGGGCATCCGGTGTTTAACCCGGTCAATAATTCAATGGTGTACCCCAAGATTATCATCCTTTCTATTGATGAAGTACTTCATGCTGTAGTTAAATGAAACCTCTTCATCCTCAGCAATTTGTCATATTTTTACATAAAAGCACCAACCCGTATTTCAAAATGTGATTGCGCGATGTTTTTCATGGATGCAGGGAAATAAGATCGAAATTTTCTCTTCACGAGTTACATTTCGTCTATAATCTCATTTCATATGTCACTGGCAAGTTTGAGACTGACTAAACATTTAGAAGAGTCTTCCTCGGGAGACCGTGCGTGTTTAATGATGATAGTACTATTGAGCCGCAAGAGATGGAACTATTCACTGGCCAAAGAGCGTCAGAGCGTTTCGAAACACATCTACTCCTCCTAACTCGGATAGATCCAGGTGGGCACGTCTGTTAGACGCTGGGCACGTGCCGGATATGGCTAAAGGGCTTCATTTAAATTCAAAATGTCATTCCAAGTATTCACACTCCAATCTACCCAGGCTTTTTCAGGATAGGTTAACGTTATTGAAATATTTCCAGCTTTTGATTTTTGCCGTCCTTACGCATTTAGTGTAGTCATCGGCATATGAAGCGTTTCGTCACTAACTGGTGAGTCAAGCTGTTCCGTTGAAAGTGACAACGTTCGTCTTCGTTGCCCTACTTAATAACCATGCACCGAAAGGTAGGTATGCGCTGTGTGATTCCGGACGTTAACGCTGATACATACATACATCAAGGGCCATTTTATTTTTATTCGTCGTGTGTGCGTGGAAATTTTGACGTAGCTATCGTAGTGAAACCAACTGATCAAATAACCTATTTTTTTACATGCTCTATATTTATTTCCTATTCACTTGCTCTTAGACTAGGTTTCATCTACATCTACATACTACCCCGCAAGTCGCCTCAATAGGCGTGTGGCGGGGGGTGTTAGGGCACCAGCCGTTTACACATAAAAAGGACACGCTCTAATGAAATTACGCCTAGCATTTATTATAGTCCCTTATTGTTCGGGGGAAAAACGAATTCCCATACCTATCCGTTCGGAAAAATATCTCTCTTAATTTATCGTTTCTGTCGGACCTGGAAATATAGTGGGGTTCTAATATGATGTTCTCCGTGTCGCTCTGAAAGATATCTATTCTCAATTGTTCAAGTAATCTAAGCCTAGCGCGCAGCCTCCGAGTATCTAGCGGCTCCCAGCCTAATTCGTTTAACATATTCTGTGTAACGCTGTCTGTACGCCCGTAGCAGTTTATGACGAATCGCGCAGCTTTCCTTTGTATTTTATTAAGTTCCCGGATTAAGTCTTTCTGCACCGGATCCCATATGCTCGCTGCATATTCAAGGTGTGGCCGGACGAGTGCGAAATAGCACCTCTCTTTTACTTTTTCATCCGAAAATCTTCCCACAATACGCTTGACGAATCCTAGCTTCTTCAGAGCTCTGCCACAAATATTTCTTATATGTGCTTCCCACGATAGGTCCGAAGTTATCGTAACTCCTAGATACTTCACTTCATCTGTCGCCTTTATGTTAACAGTTAACAAGTTACCTAAACCTTACTTAACTAAGCTTACCTTTTCTTTTTAAACAGCAATTCAATCCCATTCCCTGACTTTGAAATAAACATACGGAGAAACCACGAGCTTTCAAGGTAGGATTATAAAGTACCCCGCGTGGTAATTGCCTCGCAGGGATACAAATCAAGCTCCCGAATGGGCGTCAAGCGATCCCCTCTGCCTACCTCTGTCTGCCCACTCCTAGGTCGAAGTGTCTCTGCCTCAGGTGAAATGTATTTGGTCAAAATATTTGTCCCGATGAGTCACAAGGGAACCAGTTATTTCAGTAGTTAGTCTGACCTTTATGGCATCCTTGCCTAGGAACCCCATTTCTTTCATTAATAAACATGAGATTGTGTAATTTGAATGTATTAAATCTGAGAATTTCGCAGGTGCTTCAAATGCGACTGCCACCTAATATCCTCCACAATGCTGATTAATCCTTTTTTACATTTATAGTTAAACATATGCAGGCTTACATCAACCAACTTTAGCTCGTACTCCCACCTTTCTCAGTGGGTCAGTCATAGTGGTAACTAATCGCTGAGAGTGAGGGCAAAACTTCCTTTTGTTTCTGTAAAACGCCTAAGATTGAGTTTCACTTTTGAAAATAAAATATATCGTGCAGTTTTTGCACAAAATTTAATAAAATATTCTTTTTTATTACGGCAGGAGTTATATTTTACTTATTAAAAACTAAAATGATTTAACTTGAAGCGTTATTCTTACAAAAAAATGCCATCTTAAAATTTAAGATAGCGAAATTCTTTTCGATTTCGGTCATTCTTAGATCGTTGACAGTATTTATGCCAACTTACCAAAAGAGGTGGTTTTGGATTTTTACGCTGTTATATTCTTTCTTCATGATGCTGCCTTTTTGCATGCCTAACAGAGGATCATGGTTTAATCAGGTCACACCACCGTTTCCGCAAATTGCTCCAGCTTTTTAAGATAGCTATTTTACTGTTCTTAGTGACCCTGTAAATGAAAGCACAACCTCTTAGAATTACCCCTTTCCCCGACAAAAAGAGGAATATTCGTATTTATCGGTTTATTGGGTAAAACAGAATACCCGTAGTGTAAAATGAAATGCACGATTAGCGTAGTCGTCCTTGGGAACTTTAAAAGTAGAAGAGCTATCAAGGGATTCAGCTCCGGCTGCGAGAAGTCGAGATAATTCATATCGTACCTTAATGTAAATCGCGGAAAGTATTCTTTTCTTGAAATTTACATATATACATAAAAATCTCGCCGTTTCCTGGTGGAGTATGAACAATCATAAGAGTTGAACCATTAATGTTAGGCGTAGGAAACTGCGGTTTTAATATTTTCAGCCATGTCGAGAGAATGGATGTAAGTAATAATGAAAAATATATAGCGAAACAGATTTATGATAGAGGAGTGCATAGTGTGTGTGATGGGAAGGGGTGGACCGCGGAACTCATGGGTGAATGTGATAGAAGAGGCTCTGAAGAGATAAGGAGGCCTAAAGGATAGCCTGTAGCCAAAGTTTGAAAGTGACATGAGCGAAAGAGGTATGCAAAGCATTATGGAGGACATAACTAAAAGAGATCCATTTTTCTCGGCCTAACAACAATAACTAAGTTCTTTAACTTTTCAAATCCCAAAAAGGGGTTGGCGCAATGGGTATTATTCTATGTTTGTGTGTTCATATTTTCTTCCATACTGCTCCATCTTTCGCTGACTGATTGACAGATATTTTTCAGAAACATTTGTGAGTTGTTCTTGCCTGCTGAGAGTTGTTTTTCGGACTCCTTCACCCTGCTCGATTTTAGAGTGCGACTTTCTGTAGAGAGACACTGGGCCTCGAGAGCCTTGATACGTAGTACAACATCGCACACAACGTTTGCCGCCCGTTCGTATGGGTGTGGCCCGTCCTAATGTATGCACTCCTCGAGGCTCGGAATGAAGATCTGCCGATATTGCCGATGCAGGAGACCGGGCGTCGAAGTGCCCCAAGGTGAAGGTGGCCGTGAAACTGGACGCAAGACGATGGGGGAGGGGCGGGGGTGCAGGAGAGAGAGGAATGTGAAGAGTTTGAGATTGAGGGGTGGGTGTGGGGGGGAGAGAGAGAGGATCGCGAGAAATCCTCCACACCCCCGTTTTTTTTGTCTCCACCCCCATCTCTCCCCAACTCCGCCTTTCATGTAAAGTAGGCCCTGGTTGTCATTGCCCACGCGTTGGAATGCCATATCGTGTGTATGTGTGAGAATAGCTTAACCCTCGTGCCGTGATCGGAACACGAATTGATCCCGATGCCTTCCCCCGTGGTTTTTGGCACCGCTTTCCGTAAGACAGACGTGACGTGAGCGGGGTTCGATTGCTTAATTTTTTTGTCCCATAGGAAAAGTTTTGGAGCCCCTTTCTTACTTGAGCGAAACGATTTTTTAAAAAGTTCCGCGATAGTATTCATGCGTACAATTTATTTCGTCAAATATCGCCTTTTACAAACAATTCATCGGATAAAAAACGCTTTATTTATGCCGGAACGCTTTTCAAAAGGGGATTAAATTTCCGCATGATAATACTTCCCCGCAAGAGTATACGTATTTAATTTTAGGCCATGACTTAACCCTCTCGCCTACATGGCATTTTTATTTTTCACTCTCAGGAAGATCGCGTCTAATATCAGAAATATTTTGCCATTTATTTATATATTTTTGCTAGTCTATTTCATTATAGTAATTTTATTGACTTATTCGCCTAGGATGTAAGTCAAAATGCTGTTAGATACTGTAAAAGTTATACTTTATTGAAAAAATAAATCGAGAAAGAGTAGTAGGTATTTATTTTTTATAAAGCAAAGCTTTAAAAAAATTATTCGTATGAACCAATATATCGGCACCACAAGTTTTTGAAGGCGATCTGACGAAGTCAATACATCGTGCACCTTGAGTGTCTTAGAGCTAAATATAAAATTTCTGAACGGATCCATCTTACTTTATTGCTTAATTAAGACAGTTGCGCTGCCCTAAAGATTCTGTTTAATAACTTGAAAAAATTCAGATCACGAAAGTTTCAGAGTTTTGGTACAAGAGGATGTTATTTTACGTGCGCCATATGTCTCTAGAGCTGACGGAAGCGACAAATTATCGGAGATACTCCGCCGAACAGAAGATGGGTGAATATTTACTCCTTCCCGCGCATCATGAGAGTGGCTGCATCAAAAACAGAGCGTGGGAATCCTCCATATCGATACACATTTCGATCTTTCACTATTCCTCTTAAAATTCCCCCTTCCCCATGGATGGTGACCCCACCCAACGCCCTTGCGGTGACCAGCAGTGTAAGAGTGTAGGTACTTGGAGAGAAGGTGATCCGATTCCGCATATGCCTTCGAGTTTACCATCATGTTATCATAAAAAATATTCATTTAGTTTAAAATATGTTATGCCCAATATGACTCTGCTCAAATGTTAATTTGTTCATTTATCTATATGGGGCTCAAGTAATTCTTTAGTTTATCTGGTCATGTCAAAAATACTGAGAGCATTAAAAAATCTATCATCGGAATAAAATGCTTACCCGAGACGACCCAGGCGGTTTTTTTGTTAATATTTACGGCAACAATGCATATTAGGTTGCACAGCATGATTAGTTTTAAAACTATACCAATATCATTCGTAACTATATTTCTGTCGTTTTGTTGGTATCAGATTATTCATTTATCTAATGTACATTGCAGCTGCCTTTTGGGTATCCTGTATACCGGCATGCACAAATAGGATATATAATTAATCCGTTTTCACAATCATAGTAAAAGCTGTAATGTTTTCCTCCATATTTAAATGGATTAATAAATAGTATAGTTAATATGGATACGGTGGAAAATAAAATAATTTTTAAACTCGTGTGTTTCTCTTATTTTTTTGGTGATGTTAACTAAGAGTCTGTCTCTCATAAAGAACATTAGACCACTGATCCGTAGACGTAAAGCGTAAGGGATGGGAGAGCGTATTCACATAAGCCATCGTGCCGAGGAAATGCTAAAACTGCTAGCTATAAAACAGGGCCAAATGCTTTATGATACGACGCGCAAAATGCTGTACCAGTCGACTCACATTCCGCTGAGCACACCTCTTCCTTTTGCAAACTCCCGGCCTCTTCCTGGATTTCCTTATAGCTCATTGCGTGGGCGAATCATATTCCGATTCGTGTCCTTGTCTGATCGATCGTTGATTCTTCCGCTGTCTCAGAGGAAGGAATACTTGCGCGATCCACCTAACATCAGGCATGCAAGCGTGCGTCTGAATCTTCTTTGCTGTTTGCATGCACTAGCTAATGCTGATTTGGGACTTCGCTATGCTCTATGAGGAGGAGTATCATGATTTAAATAAATAAACCCGACTCATTTAAAATGGGTGGTCTAAGTTCTGGGGTATTATTGATAAATCAATTGTCATTCAAATTCATTATCCTTCTGTAACTGTAATCTTTTTATTGAAGCACACGATGGATCTCCGTAAGCTCAGTAAGGCTATCTCCGTTTTGCGGAGAATGGTGTGGGAGATATTTCATTCCCTAATGGTTAAAGTATCCCTTCATTGTAATATACCCGTTGGGAAGTTAGAATTAAAATGGTGAATAACATTAAAAACAAATATTTAACCCATGGGAAATGTATTTTACCAAAGAAGTTTTATAATAGTTATGAAATACAAAACACATTTGGTTTTTAATCAAGTTAAAATGAATATCCAAACAATGTCCATTATGCTTTTATTGCGTTGCCTGAAATTTGAGACGTGCTTAAAATAAGCCAGTGAAAACGTTTTTGTTTATCGTTACATAAGCAGAAGGCTTTGCGTACTGGAAACGTGTACAGCGTCACCCCGAACTGAGTTCCACCAGAAAGGACATAGCCAGACAATCGAGATAGACATATTGAAAGAGAGATTTACTGAACAATTTGTATATACGTTCCTTTCAAATCCAATTTCAACTTCCTTTTCCATTTACTAGCAAATTTCGAACTTTTACGTGCAAGAAAAGTTGTGCATCTATCAGGATTACTATTTTACTTCAAAATTTCTTTTACAGCATAGGTCGGCATTTGGAAAACCACGGAGGCACCTCTACTTCTGGCGATGGATACTTTTTCGGAGGTTCATCAATGCCAAGAATGAGAGATATGCTCCTATTTTAGATCGAAATAATTTACACCACTATTGTAGTGGAATATAAAATATTCTTTAACAAAATGAAGCAGATACAAAATTGTTTTAATTTAAAATAAATTTGCGACAAAGGTTGCGTACGAATAAATCTTTTGTGTCTGTTTTCCCATTTTCGTTATAAAAATTATTAATTAATTTTATGCAAATACTTCAGGCTACCAAGTGCTTTTTCAATTTTTCAAACAGGAGTTGTTTGTACTCGTTAATTGCTGTTTGAGCACACAGACTAATACCGATCCTTTTGAATACATAATACTGGAAACTCTGGCATTATACGACTTCTCATGAGAATGAAAAAATTCATTCGAGGGACGCAGAATCGAGGTGTTCTGAAAGAAATCTGATTGCATGAGAAACACTGGGACGCAGCACAAGTTCAAGTTGGAGTCAACGACATGAAAATCCTTCCCCCCCTCCCCCCTCCCGTCCACCCCTAGCGTCACCCTGCTCTCCCAGTCTTGGCGAACTAACTATCTAAAGGTATGCACTGCGATCTTGAAGAATTTTCAGAAAAGTTTCTTTAACGATATAGAGAAAAAGAGGTATAATTTTGCTCTTACCATTATTGTACTTAGACTGATGTCTGTATAAGGGATTTCTCTCATCATGGATTATATATGCGCAGTCGATCAATGTACCGATAATCTATCGATACAATGATTTGTTTGGTCCCATTGCTCATGGTTCCAGATTTCACGTTCCGGTAGCTTTTAAGAATAAAATAGTTATGAGGTTGCGAAAGCTGGAACATTAAAAATATGATCATTCACTGCATGTAGAATAAGAAATGTGTTTTTCACAATTTTAAGAGTTATTTGGGAACTGATTTGCAATTATAAGCTAGGATAACTTACTTTATCTTGTTGAAGTGGGATTTGATCAGGTTTTGTTTTTTTCATGGTACTCTCTTTTTTAGTTCGATTTGTATCATAGAAACAATTTGTCCTAGTGCAGCCTACGAGTAATGAAAATATCGGCATGCCTGAGTTGCGGTATATAGTGGTATGCTGCGGTAAGAGAAAAACTCGGATATTAAATTACTTCGGTATAAATAGTAGATATTTTTTAGTATTTCCTTTTCTATTGAAATGTGTTATATAAGTGACAATAACACGTACTGGATGCTGATGGTTTTCGTAAATGAGCTAAGAGCATAAAATTGACAATCGCATATACTATTTCCTATCACTGGCAATCGTATAGGAAGAACAGAAAAGAGTAATTCAATTAAATTAGCCTAAAATTCAGCAGGTGAATTTTTTATCGTTTACCTCTCTTTCAATCGCTTCAAAAATTAATTAGCATTATTCATATTGGAGACAGGCAGCATGTGCGTAATGCTCACGGAATAAATATTTAACCGTGGAAAAAGGACCCACGCTTTCAAAATAACCTAATGGTAGAATTCTTATACGCGATTAAAATCCGCATGCTTACACGGCACTGCACACGGTAGAATGTCAGTTAAAGTCCGTTTTGTTTGAGTTCTCACGACGATAGAAGAACTCTTTTGCAATTTTTCACTGCTATAAATATTTGATGCGACCGGTTTCGGTACTTTTCGTAATTATTATTAAGTCTACTTCAGTGTTTTAAATGATTGAAAAGGGTGTATAACGTGAAAACCGTTTGCATTAAATATACATCACCGTGGAAAACTGTAAAGGGTTTTTATTTCGTCGTGGAAAAATTCCACCTCATCAGTCACGAGACTACATCATAATTTCTAATGAGTTAACATATTCCAAATTTAATAATTACCCGCGCACTTTTTGAGTCTATCATCCTTTTTTTCCTCCTGGAAGTTTTATGTAATATTTATCAGACAGAATAAGAGTTGCGTAACATGTACATTCCATTGATAATCGCGAGCACTCTGTGGAATTATTCGCATTACGTGATCCATTAATGATTTAATCTGGCTCACGCGACGAAATAACTCTACATTCGCTCGATCTCCTATTCGCTTTCGCTTTCGTACGTAAGCGCGCTCCTTTACACCGCGACCTATTATCAAACAAGGCGGGCGTCAACCTTAACCTTCCTTCTGCCGAGCGTGGCTGAATGGGAGCGCATTTCTCAACCGTGAGCGCGCATGCCAAGGAACTTTGCGATGGCCTCATCAATGGAAAGAGGAAGACTTGGCGAATGAAAGAAATAGGAAGATGTAATACGAGGACAAAATGTAGAATTTGACGGATTTCGACGTTTTTTGTCATGAATGTAGTAATTACCAAATCAATTTGTCACCCCATATTTGTGGTGTTCATTTAAGTTATAAACTATGAGGACTATGACAAACTTTTGGAGCTGTGCCTGGAAAGGCACGTTGCGTTTAAAAGAGATTATTTTAAATTTAAATATAATATTGGCGATCGGCCATGCTTTTACAACTGGTGATTTCAACGGCAGCATGGACTGCATAATAGATTCGGACGCTTTGATTCTAGGTAACTAGGAACTAGTAGATTGGTGATTTTTGTAGAGAAATTTTCTTCGGCAATGTTCTGAAACTTTATTACCATGATTAATTTTTCTCATATAATGTTTGTTCCGTGTACGAGGTGTGATAAACAAATAACGGGAATTTTCGTTTTTCTTAAAGAATATTTATTTATCAATCAATATCAATTTTGTTCCCTTCAAAGTAATCTCCCTAACATATAATACACTTGTGCCAGCGGTTTTTCCAATCTTGGAAGCACTTCTGGAACTCGATTTTCGGTATAGAGTTCAGCTCCTTCAGCGATTCTGTTTTTATCTCACCAATGGTGGCAAAACGTCGTCCTTTCAAGGCTCTCTTCAGCTTCGGGAATAGAAAGAAGTCACAGGGGGGCATGTCCGGCGAGGCAAAATGACGCTTTGTTTTTTACCAAAACTCACGAATAAGCAGTGAGGTGTGAGCGGGGGCATTATCGTGGTGCAATTCCCACGACTTTTTTTTGCCACAATTCTGGGTGTTTTCGTCGGATTACTTCACGAAAACGGCGCACAACTTCCAGGTAGTATTCCTTATTGACCGTACGACCATGTGACAGAAACTCGGAATTATTGAAAATCGGAATTATGAAGCCTGCGAAATTTTAAAAGTCCCGTTATATTTTTACCACTCCTCGTATAAATTATGCATATGCTTTTCACAAGCGTTTTATCCATTCACGATAACTGCTTGCTTCTGCATTTAAGCTGCTGTCAATGTTTGACACTATGGCACTCAGAACCCTTTCGACCTTTTAGACTGTCTAATATACCTTACTATTTCTGACAGCGCCATTCAAATATTCTCAGAAATTAATTTTACCGGTCAAAATCGGCTTTTCTCACTTCTTTAGAATTAAACCTTAGACACTCTTCTGATGAAGGTTCACTAACTACGGTATTCAACTTCAACTAATTACGGCTGTACTTAGTAGAAAATATAGAGTGAATGAAATGACTCGTAATACTTTACAGTTTTTATTTTATTTTATCGTGTGGAATATAAGAAAGTAACTTAATTCACTATGAAGAAGAATTTTCATTGTTGAATTATCCTAGTTCAAAACGTGCTGACGGAAATCATAGAAAGCGGCGCTTCATCATGAGGATACTTTATTCACGCTTGAAAAAGGATTCAAATAAAAACTCATTTTTGGAATGTTTAGTGCAAACACTAGATTCATGCTGCACTCCGCTTTCCACGTTTTCATATAAACACTTTGTATCGCATAGAACGTCCAATATGCAATTTTGAATCGTATTTTATGGAGCACAGTGAGAAAAATACCAGTTTGAACTTGAGTGAAAAAGAACTTGAGAAAAGTACTCACGGGCTCTTCTATGGACAACAGTCCTCCTCACTTGCTGGGTCCGGCTCACGTCCTGCGGCAGGGCCGTCGCCAAGGTGACCATGGACAACAATAGAGCGATCCACCACTTCATCTTGGCGGGATAAGGGCTGAGGGGTTCGCGGCTACTTTCCCTCGGTGCGGGCGGTGCGAAGCTTTTTTCCCCTTTCTTGGTTTCTCTCCCTGATTGTCCGTTCGACTCGTCTCCGGAGAGACAGCAGCGACGATCCAAAGGGTTGCGAGTGTGTTGGTATACGCTATGCGAGGAGGGGAAGCCGTTAGCAAAGCCAAAGGGTTGCGGTCTCCGTCTTATATATCGCGAATATTCTGCCCCCACCCACTTCCCCCTCTTTGCCAACCCCCTCCGGCCGACTACCATCTTCCTCTCCCCCCTTGTCCTTCCCCTATTCTCCTCCCCCACCCCATATCGCCGTTCCTTGCCGGTCCTCTTCAGTACCCTACCCGACCCAGCCCAACCCCAGCCTTACCCTACCCACACCCAACCTCTCTGTATTCCCCTCCCCCCCTGCTCGCCGCATTTCAGCTCCTCGTCCGTTCCCCATTCCTGCACCTCCTATTTCTGCGCGCGAATCTCTTACCTCTCCTCCTCCTCATCTTGCTTTCCGCTTTTCCTTATTTATCCTCCTCCTCCAACTGACCTCCTCGATTCTCTCTCTCTCCATACATGCTTCCCTCTTTTCGTTCTCCCACGCCGTTCTGTTCTTCTTTAGCTTCCGTCTCTTCTCCACCCCCAGGGGGGGGGATCGCGAACAGAAACGCCCCCTCCCCAACCGACCGGCCAATCAACACATTCAGAACACTCACCGCATTTCCCCACTTCCTCTCTCTCTCCTACTTCATCTTCTTCGTCGGTTCATGCAACAGTTCTTCTCCAGCGTCGTCCTCGTACATCTCTGCCAGTCTCTCCTCCTTCTCTACTCCAACACTATTCATTTTACCCCACCGTCCGTTGTTCTTGATTTATGTGTAACAAAACAGGTGGCACTCTTTTGAGTAGAGTGTGACCTCTAGGAGAGGATCGTTGGGACAAATTGATCGAGGGTTTTCTTAGTGGTCATCATGGGAGACATTTAAGTTTCTCTGCCCACTCATCCACCCTTTCCTAACCCAACCTTTTGGAATCAACATATTTCGATGAAAAAGTTAAAGAATGCTACTTCACTCTACTTCGACACTCGACTTCAACTACGTCGCCAGCATTCGGGACTCTGCTCAGAAATATTAAATTCGCTAACTAGACCAAATAGAAATTAAAGCCGCACGTTTCTTTAAAAACTGCTACGAGCAATGAGAGGGCGTGACATTATTGATGTTAGGGCATTGTGAGCCGTTAGAGATTCGAAGGCTACTCGCCAGGTTAAGATTACAAGGAAATTTCAATCACGACAGGCCCAGGGTGACGTGGAGGAAATTGCGTTAACCCCCCTGCATCTGTAGAACTTAAAGAAGGGGCAAAATATGAACTGCTGAACTGATAGGCACATACAACAATCCCTTCTTCCCAAGCATCATTAGTGAATACAAGAGGAACTGAGCGAGACACTAAGGCACTCATTTCTTTTCTCAATATCATTTTCATATTCTTTCCCCCCTTCTTCAAGGCTAGTGTCCTAACAACCCCTGCCACACGCCCCCGCGTTGGATTGCTGTGTAATATGTTAACTGACATTGAACTCCACCAAGTGTCTTTCCATATGTCCATCTTGCTTCACCCAACCTAGCCTTTATCTCTTCGCTGGCGATTGCAACAAAATTATTCAATACATATACGCCTTAGTGGTCCTGGTTCTGTCATAATCTTCTGTCTCAAAGACTCGTGGGTTTTTGATTTGCGTGGTTACTGAAGTTGTGGCCTTTCTCGCTTGGGGCCTGGGATGAATCCCAGCGGTGATGGCATTTTTAAATGGTAATCCGAAACTTGCTTGTGTTCAATTAGGGGAGCAGTTCAAGTACAGTACTGCGTCCGTCGGATGATACGTTAAACCGTGGTCTATTTGAGCGACCAGGACGCCTTGCCTCCCTTCTGCTATACCTTACACTCCCAATGTAATACCTTTCTCTCCGGTCTGAAGCGCCGAATATGAATGATAAAGACTTGAAATCAACGATAAATGCCTTAAAAATTCTTGGCGGTTGGAATCGAATTCAATCTATGGCAAACATATCTCTGAATTAATCCTATCACTCCTAGCATACATTTTGGGGAAACACTTTGAGTACAGTACTCCGATCGTCGAAAGACACTTTAAATCATGTCCCGTTGACGTCTCTCGTTAACAACAGGCTAATTCAACGCCAAGGTTCTCTCTATTTTTGTACCTCACTCTACAGTGACATCCTGATACCTTTCCTCCCAGTCTGAAGCGAAAATTTGTGCGAAACATACCTGAAATGCATGATCGGAATAAAAGCTCCCCACCTTAATTCCCCAACTCATTCCCAAGATCCTCTGTTTACAGTAACTTTGCCCCGAACACTTTTCAGCCTTTGCGTTCATCAGGATATCGATTGATTTGAAATATGAGTAGGTACTGAATTATTACAATCAGGAATAAAACATCCCTTAGTTTATAAAAATTATAGGAAAAATACCTAGTCTGGGAATAAATTTTTTTCTGCGGTCTAAAACCGACTGGCGTTCACCGACCAAGAATGAATCGCCTCCACCCTTTCATAAAACCTGAGTCTTTGAACGCATTAACAAATGAGCCAATTAAAGGAGTTGCATGCGGGCAGGAGACACGACATGAAGTTATGTGCGGGCAGCTCTCTAAATACTCGTTGGTAGATTCGAGCCCAATTCAAAAAGAAATCCTGTGCTTGGGGCATTACCAAGTCGATTACCTCTAGCGTATCTCTATTTGTCCCCCTTCCTCGGGACAATGAATTGACTTGTGAAAAATGAGAGAGTAAGTTACGCTAATAAGCATCAGTTTCATAATGCAGGCTTCGTTCCTTTAGTCTTACTTTGACTTTTTTAAAGGGAGTTTGAATTCGGAGGTTGCATATTTTACTGGCGTTCTGCGCTGAAGAACCTCATTCAAATTTCAGTGGTTATGTATTTTTTTTATCGATTTTAATATCCCTGCCTGACTGTCGTTTGTATTTTCGTGAAGGGATCCGTCCGTTGGTCAAAGATTTAAAATATGTACACACTAATGCTTGATTGTGGATGGCAAGAGCCAGTTAGCTCATCGCTCGTTTGCCTAATATTATGACACGATTTTGCATCAATAAATGGTTTGCGCAATAAGTTTAGCTAACTGCCGAATTGGGTAATTCTTAGTCCTCGGCTTGTTTCCATTTTTTTAACCATGGAATCCCTACTTCTATAACTACGTAACGTTTATGTAGGAGTAGGAATGGTTATGTGTAGAAGGAAATACGGATACTACTGTTTACTTCATTTGTCTACGAGCATTTTCTGCTGACGCTCAATTATTTGTATATATTATTTTTGTCAAGAGGGTTTTTTTGTCAAGTAATTTATTTTTAACGATACTATGTCAACAACTTTTTCATATTCATCTTAAGTGTGCGCTTCGTTGATACAGTTTTAAATTATGAACCCAATAAAAATGGTGTCGAGGGTGAGACTTGGTAAATAATCAAATACCTGAAATTGCAAATTAATTCACCCGCTCGAAATATAATCGCTCGTCTAATTGAGTTGCGTGGTACCCCAGGAAAAATCTTATATCAGTCTTTCTGCATAAAATATTCCTAATGCGAGGCAAGGATGGATACTCATTACATGGTTATCAATTAGATCAAATTACTTTAATTAAGCTTAATGGTTTATAATGAAATTTTACATTCCTTTTGTCATCTAGGCGTCATTAAGTTTCTCTCACTTTTTTTTAAATATCCACGGTCGGTATTTATCTTCGTGAAAAATATGTGGTCATATATGTTTTGTCTGATTACCTAAGAGGTATCTGAAAAACAATGTAGCATGTAGAAAACCCAGAAAATTCGGTGACTTGTTTTTGTTCAGAATTTGTCCAATTTTACGGTGTTGAATATGCATCTACGAAATACCGTGCTAGCCACCTCAAAGGTGTATGGAACGGGGTGATTCCACAGCAGGCATGCAGTGCTCGTCCCATTTCAAATATGAACCTCGCACGCTTTACTACGCACAATATAATACTTTTATAACGATTGATTGCCCGAGTCATAAGAGCTATATTTTATCAAAATATTTTAAAAATGAACTTTCAATGTAAAGTTTTGTGATTTGAAATGTGAATGTAAAACTACCATGAAATTAACATATCTCTGATTAGAGGAAAACATTTCGTAGAGTTCTCTTTCAGTTGGGGTCAGAGATTTCCCATTGTCTTTGAAGAATTTTCTTAGTGTTTATCGGTGTTCATCCTCACATAGACATACATGAAAATAAAACCGTGTGGCAAATGGATGGCAAAAAATGGCAAAACAATTGAGGAATCTGTTGGCGAGTGCAGGTTTTTCGAAATGCTCACTCAGTCCCGGTTTTATAATCTCAGTTTGAATATTTTATCGACATGAAAACCGAAATTAATGCGTTCTGTTGACAACGCTCAGATCTAATGGAGAGTCTGATGTCATACACAAAACCCGAACTCTCAATTAACTTTAAGTTAACGAAAAGGCTACGTCATCTTGCGCTTAACGTTAACCAGACATTATAAATTGAGAAACAGATATTGAGGACTTAAGACGTAGCTCAGTATTAAGCAGTGTCCAAACTCGTTAGGCATTAGGGAGTATGGATTCGGCTACCTAAATTTTGGGAAGCTAACAGAAAGGGAGCTTGAGTTTGAACGCCCTTCGCAAGAATCGCCATCTGCTGAGCTGGAAGCCAACGAACGACAAGGGAAATACGGAATACGATTTTGGTTTGAATAAATGACCCTCTTGACTAGTGCTGTTTGAAATTGGATTGCGATTATAATACATTTCCTCATTATTTTCGTAGTTTCTCAATATTATGTGGTTAATTCGTAACATTGAGATTTATATAGTTAGATTCCGTGATATACAGAGTACAGTATAGCACGTCTTATAGCTTTTGATCAATGTGTTTGTATCTTTATAAGTTCGTGGTTTGTATCAATGTTTCCTTTTGGTAGATAGCCATTCGTGTTGGACTGAGCAGTGGATTAAATTTGTGCTTGTGTATTTATCCATGTCTTTTAGCAGTATAAAGCACGTATTTTTAGTTTATATTCATTGTGTTTGTATCTTTCTAAGTACGTGGTTTGTATCAATGTTTTTGGTAGATAGCGATTCGTGTTGGACTGAGCAGTTTATTAAATTTGTGGTTGCTTCAATTCGAATTTTATACTATCCCTGAGCTGTTATTTCCTTTTGCGTGCATTATTAATAGCTAAGTCTGTTTACGGCGATACCCATCCACCACATGATGTCTATTTAGTATTGGACATCCTTTGGATGTTCATAGGATGAGACCCTATAAGGTTCATGCAGTGACATCCATATGGAGGCCACGAAATGATGTACAATGGACATGATGTAAAATAAATCTTAAATAATAATATTAATTACATGCATGTACAATTTCAAAATGGTACAGGAGCTTCGTCTACAGTCGCATAAAACTATCTTTTGCTTACTATAATTGAAGGGTTAGGTTTTGGTTGTTGGTAAATGGGGTTTTGAAGACTAACTATTGTGGGGAAGAACTATTATAGCTTGCCTTTTTTGAGTGTTTCTTTTGTATTGTAGTTACTTTTAGTTTCGTTAAAAACTTACAACATTGTAGACTTTATTTAGACGCGTGGTGGTAGTTTTTTGCTGGTTTATATTTTTAGTTTAGATCCGCCTTCTCCTTTCTAGCTATAATTAACTGTTCGGTTGATTGATTCGTTACTCCTAATAATAAAATTTGAATTTAAAAAATATCTATCATGCGCAAGACAATAAAAAAAATCTGATTTGTAAACACTCAAAATACTTCCCCGCTATGACACTTGTATATTGTCTCACTCCTTGATATGAAGGTCTCTGTCTATTCGTTGCTTCCGAAGATGAAATTTATAAAATAAATCAATCTAACATTTATCATTCATTAAATGTATTCATAAGAACTCACACCTTTCCATTCAAAACAAATTACCTCCCCGCCATATTTACTGCAATTCCACTCATTCCACTACTTTTCACGCTTTTACTACTCGGAACTATGGGAAATTCAAAATGGTGGCACATTTAGGAAGGACTTGTTGTACCCTAAATCTGGCGAGCGATTTGGCTGCCCAGATCCGCTCTCTTACTCTGCCTAACGAGTTTGGACACACTTCAAGATGGCGTCCTCCCTAAATTTCCGGATTTAGGTACCTAACTGGCGAGTTTGGACACGGCTTAAGTACAAATGTTTAAGAGGAATTTTTACGTTAGAGGCCACATGACTTAATCGATAGCTAGGTTCGAAAGGCTACCTTGACTTTAAACGGACCATTAATACCAAATTAACTGTAAATGTGAACTTTATAGGCAACAATTTAGGAAAGTTTAAGTTAATTTAGAAAGGAGAAAGTCAATATTTCAGTTTTATTTTAAATCAGTTCACCGTATATCGACCGTAATATCGACCGTATAGGGTCAAATACCCTATACGGTCGATAAATTGACGGAACGCAATATGGATTGCGTTCCGTCAATTTATCTACATATCTTTATTTATTGTGTTTTATTCGGTCACCCTTTAGACCTTTCACCTGAAAACTCCTGTGCCTAGTAGCTATCAAGAAGAAAGCCATGTGTCTCTCTCTCTCCGAGACGATGCAATCCGAAGGAGATTCCTTTTTGCAATCTCATCCCACTCTGGTACAACTCATCCTTCTCCGTCTAAATATTTGTATTCCCCTTGAATCACGTCAGTTTCACGAAATCCTTTGCTTGATATTTCTTATGGGGTTTGCATGTTGTTTTCTCTATTTGAATTGAACTTCTTTGTGTAACATTTCTTGCAAAGAAAACATTTATTTTTAGCGATCGTTGCAATATAACTGGCTGCCTTCAAACATAAAGTCATAGGTTAGTTAGGTTAATAAAGTTAGGTTAAGTTAATAAAATTGTGTATACATAATACTCAGATGAGGTGAGAGAGGCTTACAACCATTGGTTTAAAAAATTAAATTCGAGAAAATGAGAGAGAAAAAGATTTTTTTAATTGCAAGGCAGATATGCCTCACGTTAGTGTAGCCGTAAATTTTACAACATACCACAATTGCATTTTGAGGCATTTCGGCAGGTATTTTGAAGATTCCAACCAATTATTGCAAAGTAAATGTGTAGAAGTTATACCTGTCTAATTAATAATGTATTTCTCCTAATTTTTTTATATACTTATCAACATGGAAAATATGCCGTTCAGCAATTAAATGCCGAAAAGTTGTTGGTGTTAATGTAGCAGTTATTCAATGTTAATTAAATTAGAAATAAAAATAATATATTAGTAATTTGCTATTCAGACCAAAGTCAACAAAAAATAAGTCTTTAAACTATTGAAACTGTCTAAACCTCGGGTTTGACTACAAACCACTCGAACTGTTCACTAAAGCTGTTCTGCCACTATTGTCGTGTTCATCTCGCAAAGGTTTTAGCGTTATTGACTCAGGTGTCATCAGCCAGAAGCCAGTTTTTAAATCGATGTTTACCAGGTATTTCCGTCATTGATTGACCCAACCAACATCGTGTCGTAAAGTTTGGAATCTGCACGGCGCATTGATAATGTAAGGAACCATTTTTATCAGCTTCTGTCTCTTTTAAAGTGGCGCTGTTCAACCAACTTTGAAACCAATAATTTGTTTAGGCTTCCTCAGTAAATTTATTTTTATTTTTATATTATTTCATTTTTTATTTTATTACCACCGAAAACAGCACATATTTATTGGCCTTTACATCGGGGTATTTTAACATCCAACAATGGACAAGCACTAACAACCATGTCCTGGGAAGTGAATAATCCTCCCCAGGCGGGATTCGAACCTGCGACCTTTGGGTTAGCAGGCGAGGACGTTACCCCGCCGCCACCGAGGCCGACAAATAGAACCCAAGTCCACGAAATTTTCCAAACATTTTTCATAGGTTGGAAATACTTATTTTTATCGTTCAATTTTTCTTAAAAATTAATTCTTATCGCTCTTTTTTCTATCCATATTTAAAGTTTTCTATATAGATTATAATTCATGTGCTAACAGTATGATTTTCTGTGTGCATACTTGGCTATCCTCATGGGCAATGAGTGGCACACTGGGACATTGAGTTTGATGATGGCATCATAATTATTTTTCATCCAAACTGCATCCCTCCATTCTTCTCCCGCAAACACCTTTATCCTTGTTCCTCTTCTGTTTCATATTCTGCGCTGCCCAGTCCCTCGTTATTACTTATATATATTAGTCCTCGTCAATAGTCCATCGGTCTTTCTCGTTCGATTTCCCCTTCTTACCTCATTTATGTTCATTGTCGTAATAATGGCTGAGTAAGCCGAAAAAAGTTGAGATAATCTTAATTTTCCTATTTTGCTGTTTTCCTTGCTATATATTTATTAATTGCTATTTTCATCTAGTCTCCTCGCTCTCATTCCTATCGTAATAATCAGATCGAGTGAGTTCTCATCGCTCTCAACTTTTATAAGAGGTATTTTTCAAGTTACGGTGCGTGAGATATTTAAACACACTTATACACTCAAAGTTTAATGTTGTTGAGGTCGTAGAGTTTAATGTTGTTGTCGTATGCTTCGTATTTCGGTCGATTTCCAATCTCGCCAAAGAATCATTTCCGCAGGCCAAGGGGAGGTGGAATATTAGTGAGAATCTACGAAAATGCAGCACAAAATATTAGTTAATTCTTTAAAATCGATCGAGACGTCATATGAATTAGCCTTGCTAATTATGAAAAAAGACTCTCAATTTTTATAAACGGAATTCTTCAAGTTACTGTACGTGAGATATTTACCTTACACTTTAAACACACTTATACACGAAAAGTTTAATGTTGTCGTGCTCGTAGTGTTTAATGTTGTTGTCATATGTTTCGTATTTCGGTCGATTTCCATTCTACATTGGTTAATTTATGGAGGTCATGGTCATGTCTTTCTTAAGAAACTCAACTTCCGTTTTACCACCAACAACTATAGGAGCATTGTCTACGTTCAGGGATTATCTGAACGTCTATCCAAAATTGAAAAAAAAAATTTAATTTCCAAATAACATTTAAAGCAATAAATCAAAAAACAGGACAGTTTATTCAATATTAAAGAGTCAAACCCCAATGATTTAAAAAGCAACATTATTTATTCCATTTCTTGCCATGAATGCGAAAAAATATACATAGGACAAACTTCACAGTATCTTAAATATAGAAGTAGCAATCATAAATCTTCAATTAAAACAAGTTCCGGGATCTGTGCTTTGGCTTACCATGCTCTAGAAAATAGTCACAATTTCCACTTTAAGGAAGCTAAACCTATAGATTTTGAATCGAACCTTCAGAAGAGGCTATTCAGAGAAAATGGTCCACATCATACAAACTCCTTCAGTTTGTAACCATAGATCGGATGTATAGAATTTAAGGAAAATCTATCATAATTTGATTTCCTAAAATTAAAGTTTTTTCTATGTATTATGTAGTGTTCTCCAGAATTTCAATACGAATATGTTTTTATATTCGTAAAATATGTAATATACATTCGAAATTTGAAATTACGATATCTGTAATTGTTAATTTCATGGTTTATACTATTCATTTAAAATATTTTTATTTTCACTTATTATACTTTTTAAACAAAATTTTTGCTCGTTTTTTCATTTAGGTATAGTTTTTTTATGTTGATTTTGTTACTAAGAGGAAGAGTATGTTTTTGTGTCACCATTGTCGCAGTTAGAAAGTTAATCCTTTGAGATACTAAATTTATGATTGAAAACTTTTTTATCTTTGTAGTATTATAATTATTATTAACTGTGTTCCTTGCATTGTACTGTGTAGCCCTGAAGAAGCCTCATTAATAAAAACGCGAAACGTCTTGGGTGGAAAAAGTAAGTTGAGTTTCTTAAAAAAAATCATGGCCAAACCTCCATAAATTAACCAATGCATTATTAAAGTGGTCAATAACTATTCAAAAAATATTTCCAATCTCGCCAAAGAATCATTTCCGCAGGCCAAGGGGAGGTGGAATATTAGTCAGAATCTACGAAAATACAGCACAAAATATTAGTTAATTCTTTAAAATCGATTGAGACGTCATATGAATTAGCCTCTGCTACTTTGTTAATTATGAAAAAAGGGTGTTGTAAGACTGACGGAGTTTGAGATGTGAAGGGAGGAGAAGAGTGAGGAGAGTAGCGACGAAGGTGGTCTTGGGGTCTATAAAGAAGGAATGGAATGGTGGTGGTGGACGTTTCGGAGAAGGCAGCAAAAGTAGATAGGTGAGCGTAGTAAATTGTATGTTAGAGGAGGTGTTAGAGGTTAGACGTTGGGTAAGTATAGCGGAGGAGTAAGAAGATGTGAAGAGGCGGAGAAAGTAAGGAGAGTTTCAGGTTCCACCGCGACTGTGTAAGTAAAAAAATTCTGATTTCCACCTTTTCGCTATTTTTGTTTTAAAAATGCTACTGACACGGATTGTATTTCTTATCTGCTGTAAAAAAATATGAAGGCACAATATGCGCAGGTTAGTCGACGAATTTACTTTTTACAGCATTAACAACTTAGCGACTTCGGCGCCATTTCCATGAAGTTGACCTATTCTGACGTCAATTATTTCAGTGAGTAGCTAGCTAATAACAAAAACATGATGGGCAGCTGTCTGTATTATATTATCATTCCATTTTCACGAAAAATTTGCTTTTAATAGACAGGGTTTCGCGAAAATAACTGTTATATTTCATAGAAAAAGTCTATTTTCCCCCATGTTTCAAGAATTTTCACATTCAAAACATATGTTATTTCAAAATCGATTAGTGCGAAAAATCCCGCAGAAAGGAGTGATTTTGTCGTTAATGTCAAATGAAGATAACGTTTTTATGTGCGTGGTCGTTATATGTATTAGATGAATTGTAAGCCATTTTACCATGGGATCACCCTGAAGAGTTAGTGCATAAAGAGATTTGACGGCGGACAATTAGATAGACCGGTTTAGGAACTTTTGAAGACAGCCTCAGTATGGGAGTCTTGGCGTAGGGTTTGTTCAAAAATGTACCATTCAGTTGGTAGGATACCAAACGGAAAAATTGTTGACCGCCATCCAGTTGCTCTGACCCCGGCCACCTTCCCTCCGCCAAACTCCCTTCGGCTCCGCCATTCCTCCGCCCCATCCCCCATCTAAGGACTCTGCTCTCCCATTGGATTCCTTTCGGCACACGTGACTCCTTACAAACCATTCTTTTCTTTCCTCCTCCCCATCATCTCCCCTCCCTTTTCCATCCGATTTTGCGCATCCTTTGTCGGCCGCATATCGTTCATTGTCCTCTCTACATTCTTCGGGACTGCTTCTCTCCATCTTTACAGACGGCGGCGGTGTAGTTTCGGCGTTTCAGCCAAACATATTGGTCCTGTAAACTCCCGTCTGAAGTATCTTTTGGAACTCTTTCACCACGCACACCAGAGGAAACAAGTTCGGTTGGCTGGTCGTTAAGGGAATAGACGGTCATTTGCACCATTTACGATGAGGTGGTTAAGTCTGAGTCACGCGGTGTTGGTTCAAGTACAAGTTCAGGGATAGTGACTGAAAATGATGGCTTTGTGATGTCATCATTTTCATGGTTAGTGGCAAATATAGGGCTAACCATCCCTTTATCCACAATTTGAAACCGTTCCGTTTTCCGTTCCTGAACATGAACGTGAATTGAACGACAGCGAGTCGGAAGGAACGATAGCAATTAGAGAATGTGGTGCCACATGTGTGTTTCAATCAAATGAGGATTGTAAGCATAACGAAAATGAAGCTTGCTGTTGCGGAAACAAAGTGACCGCTCCGCAGGGAAATTAATGGCTTGAGAATATCATTTTCCCTATTATTGAAAATCTATGGCTGAAATGATTCCTGAACTTGTACGTGAAAGATGACCGTGTGATTCAGGCTCAGGGGAATGATTATTTGGGGAAGTAGAGGAAGAGGGGATAGAAATCCGGCGTCGCGTCGACGTTAGCCTGCTCTTTACGGAAGACATCAAGGGGACCACAGAGACCACAGTCCCCTCCGACGGAGGGAGAAACATACTCGAAGTCACAAGACTGGGATCGGGTGTCCATTGAAAACCCGCCGGGGAAACGTAAGCTATTGAATTTACTATGACATAAGTAATCAATGTGAACCTAAAAAATTCAATCTGCTGTAAGCCCGTCGAGTGCACAGTAGCGAAGGCTCATCGTGCCGCAACATCCATGTGCCTTATGTGATACGTGATTCCTCTTATGATTCCTCCTATGCGCTACGTGATTCCTCTTATTCTCGGAGGCAGGAAACAGATTATTCGCCGCATAATCACCATTTCAAAATGGCGTTTACTTGGCGTTTTGCCGTATATGTGAGTGGGTGGACACTTCTTTCCCCGTTTCAGGGAATTTTCACCGATTTTTCGTTCCGGAAACCCGAGAAAAGGTTTTTGGGAAATCGGAAAAATTACACCTTGAACCTACAATACACTACAATAGTGATAATACTGCTCTGAACTTTTTTGTAGATTTTCGCAGCTCATTGTTTATGGCATTCAGGCTTTTGGTTCTGCGATTAATTGTTTAGTATTAAGCAACAGTTTCGCCGTGCTATGCTGCCGGCTTCGTCGGGCTTTTAAGAACAACAATGGTCTTTTTAAAAAAATAAATAAACAATTCCAGTAGTTGATGATTTTGAGAAGTATAAACTTAATTTCGAAGAAGTCTCTTTTTTTGTTAAGTATACGAGAAAAAAATAGTGAATAACATCGTGACTGCATCATGAGAGTTTTCCATGCTCACCAAAGGCTGGGGTATTCAGCTTACACCTTTCACTCTTTATGTTTACCGCGAGAAATGTTTAACAGTACAAAATTCAGCTTCATAACTACAACTTCGACCTTGGTGTTATCCTTCCGGTGCGTGACTCATCACTCTTACCTGTCTGAGGAAATTACTATTCCTTGTATACAAGGTATCCAAGTCTCTTTGGATTCGTTGCAACACAACTAAAGGCTAAGAGTAAACAGCAGTAGCTCAAGTATCCATTTCTGGGTAATCTCTGATGTTGCCCCTTGGTCGCGGGTTCTTACGTTACCGCTATTATCAATGAAAAGTTTTGTAAATGGGTGAAATATATTCCTTAATTCTTCAGTATTGAGTGAATGGCAAATAATTAGTGTCATGGGCATTATTTCATCAACATAGCTGGTATTCATTTTTATTTTCAATATGCTATTTTTCTCCTCATTCTCAAAATGAGCGTTTTTGAATTGGTGAAACATTGGCAAAAATGTTTTGCATTATCCATTTAATTTATATTCACAAATGAACGCAATAGAAGCAGTATTGTAATTAGCGCCAATTTTATACTTCTTTTTTGCATTTGTAGGTACATACTAATTGATAATGGGTAGCCAATTACGACTGTATCAGGTGCTCCAATATAGATTCCCATTAAGATACTTTACGATATGGGACAGATATGGAGGTCATGGGCATGATGCACGGCAGGAGAAAGTTAGGCCTCTATTAGCCGAGGCAACCTGGACACTCCACCGGACGTTCCACCGGTGGAGTGTCTGGTTGCTCGGGTTTACTCCGCCCAGGTCACCGGTGGCGCCACCAGTATCGGTTCAAAAATTACCCAGCACACAGCAGTAGTTAAAATGGTGTTGTCTATCAATTTTGATAATTCTTTCGATAAATCTCTAGGTTTACTCGGTTGCCCTATATTACTGTTCTTTAGTAAGTTTTCCTTTCTTTGCGTTACGTCACTTGGACAAGCGACACCTTCACCTTCTTGCAAATTGCGATCACCATCTTCATTCACCACCGCCCCCGGCGAAAACATATTAACACACAGAAATTCAATTCACAAGAGCGAATAACTCACCACTAGTTTGGACTGTGAACTGAGATTGTGTGTCTGCCTGGAGCGTCGTGGTCAGGGCAGTATGAGGCGCGCGCATGCAATATTCAGTCACCGGTGGCGCGTCTGGTCGCCTCGGCTAATAGGCTACCTATACTCCAATGCCCCGGAACCTTGCTGAGCAACCCAAAGTGGAAGGCGCGGTTGCGGGGCTCAGTCGACTGGTTTCGGTGGAAAGTCTGGTGGCGCGTCTGGTTGCCACGGATAATAGGACTCATTTGATTCTATGCCCCACGACTGACAAGTTCCACCGGTGAAAGGTCCGGTGGCGTGTCTGGTTGCCTCGGCTAATAGGCCTCTTAGAATTGTTTTTAAATGATTTTGATTTAAATTAAAATATTGATTTTATGCAATAAACTAACAATATAAGCCGTTGCCAGAAACATATGTAATATTTTTAAAGTTACTGGAAGCATAAAAAGGTCCGACCGAAAAACACTATTCCACGTTATGTGGTCAGTTATGCATCCTTATCCTGGCATACTTTGTTTACTTCGCACCAACAATAATGTCCACTGCTGGCTACAATAGACGCCTTTAATTACGGAAATAACCAACCTAATGCTTGGTATGCACTTCATATTCATTTGTCGTTCGAGGTTAAATGGATATCAATTGCACTTTTCATACGACCTCTATGGAAATCATGGGTTAAAAGAAGTCATTGGTTTCATTAGGAAGGTTTGGTTGAAGTAGAGAAATGGAATCCTTGAGAGCTAATATTTCTCACTTTGCGGTGATCACTGATGTCTGAAGAGACCGCTGAGGCTGATTAAATGTTACGTGTGGTGAATGATGTCATTTGGAAAATAGATATATAACGGTTTTTTATCGCTCCTTCATGGACCACAGCCGTGGTGGTGGCATTCGATTTTTTTAAGAGATGAAGGTGCGAAAGGTTACTAACGGGTTAATGGCCGTTTATGAGTCCGTATATCAACGTCTGTGGTGTAACGTCATATCCTTGACTTAATTATTTCGGGACACGTGTAATATTTACTACGCTGCTGATTTGCATTGCCATGTATTTTAATTGACGCTTTTATTCCTCAGTACCAATCCCAAATATGCGGAAATCCTTTCCACGCAATATCTGATTTTAGGCTCGCATTGTCGCTAATTGCTGAGAAATTTAAGAACGAGATCAATGGTGTGAGTTGAATGTAGCATTTTTAATGAAAGTTCTTCTGCCTCCCAAATTCTTGAGGAAATCTTTTTTCTATCTGTAGCTTGAAACGCATAATACCAGAGTTTGTTGCAATTGGTGTCCACAAATGTTTAAATACTTATTCACTAGTCCGCTTTCAGATTCACAGGAAAATCATGTGGAATAATTATAGAGTTTATTAAAAAAGTCTCCCATCCCGTAATAATGATTTTCTATTTAAATAAAAAAACTGAATTACTATTATTTACCCCTAGCATTTTTCAGCAGCACTTTTACAGTTCTAAGTGGGTACTGCATGGTCAGTGAATTATCAAAGAACTCGTGCTGAGGACTTCGTTGCGGATTCTGAAGCATGTCAGTACGTAGAAGCGTTGACTCAGATGACATTGAGAGCACAAATTATGGAGAGCACCACTGCCCCATTTGGAAAAAACAATCAGAGAGAGAGAGAGGTAAATAGTTGATCGAGAACTTGACCTCCTTGACCTCCGAGGTGCTATTGATTGATATCTCGCTGATTTGTTGTCTGTATGAATCTTATTTTGCTCTTCCTTCGAGGACGCTGTAAGAAAAGAATATTTTCTTGACTCCACTTCAGGGCTAAAAATTGAAGCTCTACGAGTACCAAGCCTATAAATGTGCGAAATTCTCGCGTAAGGATGGGAGCAACTCCATTCCCTGAGCCGCTTGTGAGTTTCCAGATAGATCAGGTGTCCAAAAATCACTCGGCTTTTGTTTCGGCCATTCACTCGGCCATTTCGAAAGAATATCTTCCTAAATCTTAACCAGAGAATTCTTGTTGCTGGTTTGGCGTTTTACGCTAAGGTTGTTGGCCCAGCGTTCGAAGAGATTACGAAATGAATGAGTAGCCAAGGGCCCAGTTTTGAGCGACTCAGCCGTCTGGTAACGACATCCGAAGTCACCGGGAGTGAAGGATGTGTGGAAGGAAGAGAATCCTGGATTCGGCTGTAGCCTGTTCATCGCTTAAGTGGTGCGCGGTTAAAGTGTCATCATTCAGACGGAGTACTGTACTTGAAGCTCTCACATGACACGCAACTAAGGACCTGGATCCCAGTGAATAATCTCCACCTTTATCGAGTTTCTAACTCGTGTCCTCAGAATGGGAAGTCAGCATCACTGGAACCCCACCAACATGATTATATCTGTTGTTTCTGGACGACGCGACGCGGTGGGGCCAAACCCCACTTTAGACGGACTAAAGTCCAAACATTTTACTATCAACTCCAAAATAGGCATGTGTATGTTTTTGAAATTGCTTAAATGAAAGCTGATATCAAATTTGCAATATTTTTGTTGTTTTTTTTTTGCAAATTTTATTATTTTTACAATTTTTGACAACACAATTATATTTCAGTGAAATAATCTGAACGAATCAAATAAAAAATGTTCACGTAAATTGAGATGGTCGCCGAAAATGAATCTGCTATAAAATTTACAAAATTATTTTTGAATCACCTTTGCAAAATATTTTCATGTTTTTTTAGAAAAATGATACAATATGCACAGAAGTTTCACAGGACTGAGATTTTTGAAATCTCAGCTCTTGTGTAACAAACATCACCACTTGTACCTAAGAGTGACATAATACATATAGCATCCAAATTTGAATTATTACAAACTAGTAATAACTTCATAACAGATATTATTTACGGTACTTGCATTTGCTTTCCATGATTGAAATTGTTTATATTATAGCTTACCCGTTGCCATGCGGCCATAGCGGCCGGATGAATTTCCTATCCGCCTCTCGTGCATAATAACTTTTATATCGTAACAGTCCTTTTGCAACTCAATGGCAGTTGGTTTCTTTTACAATCTCTAGCTCATACTTAAATTAATAATATATCTCAAAATTACGATACGATTCCGTCCGATTATATAAATTTTCTCTAAATAATTAAAATTTTTCATTGTGAAAAATCAATAAATTTTCAATCGTGATAATTAATTACTCCAGGCGTATTTTCTTTAAAAAAATAAATTTTAAAATCATATTCACACTCTACTTGCTTATTTCCATCGATTGAAAGTTTAAAAATGAAATAGAGGACACCAGTATGCTGTACTAATAGTTTCAAATCGACCGTCCAATTCGGCGTCTATGCGTCCGTGGGACCAGTGCTCCGCTCTTCTCTCACTTTGACACTCATTTCTTCGCGCAGGTAAATACTTACCAACCTGTTAAATACACCGTTACGTAGTTCAAACATCAGGTTACCCAACTTACTATTTCAGAAACCCTAATTTAAACTTACATTTTTGGACTTTTGTCCGCCTAAAGTGGGATTTTGCCCCACTGTGCAATAATATTTATCCCCACACAGCAACTGTAAAGCGGGGAAAAGCGACAGATAAGAGAGATGAATACTGTCAGACAAACGAATACCTTCTTCTCACGTGCCATTTACGAATTCAACTAGAGCAGATCGAGACACTATGAGCGCTTTCTATTCAAGGTGTTGAAGTCAACACAGAAACACAACTACGGACTTCAACACCAACCCAACGACGACCACTGGAACGATGTGCGCGAGTTAAACTTTCGGTAACCGGTCGGTGGATAGCATTCTTTAGGTTCAAAATTGCTGAATATTTTATACGATCATTTGATGAATTCATTCTCTCTACATAATTTTTTAAAAATATGCTTTTTACCACATGATAAATGAATGACTTCAAAAAGAATAATTATGGAGGAATGAAGCGGTTGGCGGAGAGGAGAGAGGAGTGTAGAGCTACAGAAAACCAATCTTCGGATTGAGGACTACTGATGATGATGAAATCAAAAATTTAAATTATCCACATTTGAGGTCTTCACTGTAAATCAACACACAAAAAACTCCGACTGAGGCAATTTTCGACGTTCTTTTCTTATCAAGCGCACTCCAGCGCAATTGAACTCTACTCCCGATCTGTGTGGAGTGAACTACCTACTCTCTGTATTTCTGCTTACTAGCTGTTAAGAATAAATCTGGCTTTCTCGGTTCAAATTCGTAAGATAATTGAATAAAAAGTTAGAGAATACTAAGCGCTCAAGCATGGGCGATTAGTTTTTACGCGCCAAAAATATGACTTTTTCAAATAAAATTGAGTAAAATTGCATATAAATTGACAAAAATGTTTGACATAGATCATTAAATGTGGATGCAACCAAGCTTTCAGGTGCATTTTACTGCGTGAAATTAGGTTTCCTCGTTCTGAAGATAAAGCGTCTCAAACTCGAATATTTTTACTTTTATTACGCAGAGGTCTGTACCGAATGGAAAGAAAGCTGTTGTGTTGCGAGTCGAGCATCGCACTAATATAAAGCAAAAGGGAATTCCACCTTCATTCCACCAAAACAAACCCCAATGATCATTTCTTTCCTCTCCCCAGTTCCCCCTTCCTTCTTGATGGCTAGTGTAGGTACTAACAATCCCTGCCACACGCCCTTGCAGCGGCTCGCGGAGCATAGCTTTGATGTAGAATTCTGGATGACCGTTAAGTTCCATCCCTGGGTAGTACATACGTATCCATACGTTTCACCGCAATTTGTCTTCCATTCGAAAGCCGTTGATCACCCGTATGCAGCAACGCCCCCTTTACTTAACCGCACCAACTCCATCGCCCGCGCGCGCGCATTCCTCATTCTCGTGTCGTTCCGCGGTTTCCTTGGCTCTCACCGCTGCTCGGACACGTGCCCCCCGCAGCAAGAATTGAAGGAACTAGATGGCAGGGGAATCGCATTGGGGAGATTAAACGTGTACTAGCATCAATGCCGGTTTACACTGAACACCAGGGCATAACTTCTGAGCTTGAGCATTTAGAGTACGATAGAAGTTCTCGACTGAAGAGGTAGAAACGAAATGGAGGAGCAATGGCCTCCTATGGATCTTGGGGTTTAATGGAGCTCCATTTTTGGCGTCGGGCGGAAGAATCCGCATCCGGACGTCAATGGAGAACATGCATAAAATGTATTTATAATACTCAAGCAGTGCACGCGACAAAAATTTCCTCAATAACTAAAATATATATTTTATGTGTATCTGTCAACCACAGACATTATTGATTGCTTTTCAAATATGTATTAACATTTGAAGTACTTATGCTCTAAAACAGAATCTCGTTGGCTTGACGTCACCGTGCGGTATCACTTCTCTAATCTACATGTAAATGTGGAGTATCAAATCATAACCACCTAACTCGCTGTATTCAGCAAAGGACATTAAAACGATTATTTCATGAAATTGCTAAAAAAGGACACAAAATTCACCAGGGAATACGCCGCTCGGCTTCTAGCGATACCGTTCCGTGACGTTATCACCGGTCGACCCGAAATTCACCACTACCCACCTCTTCGTTTAAATCACTCCTTAAAATCGCCATGACTCGTGCACTAAAGATAAAAACCCCTCTTTCCTAATCCCTTAAACCATCTAAAAGCTCCACATCAAAACACCGTCAACCAGCAGCAGCTGACAAGACGGAAAAAAGTTCGTCCGTGCAGTAAAAAATGCCTGCCTGCCTGAACATTTTATTCCGATGAAATTCATGTCCTGTATATTTCAGAATACGTATTAGAAAACAAATATATTTTTTTGGTTCTTCAAATGTTTTCTGGGTGTCCGCCAGGGACGTCATTGTGATGCTTTCTATGTCCCTAATGTTGACCATTGGGATTTCTTGATCTAATAGTCCGATTTATTATAACAGTTCGATTTCCACCCGATGAACGGTCCTATTTCTTTTTAGATTTGATGAAATTTCGAATTAATTGGTTCCAAAAATGTTATCACCCGCGAACATCTCATATTACTACTGAATTTTAATTGGCTCGTAGCAAATTTCCCATGTCTACCCGCCAAGATGGCCTCTCATTGGCCAACTCATGATATCACTCTTTATCGTTATTACTACAGAAAGGTCTTTTTCTGTCATTCCGTATATGCTCCGTTAATACTGCACCTACAGTGATAAATGAGGAATCATTATAAACGTTGAATCACCGGCTTCTGACGAAATATACAATCTCAATCTCAAATTTCTCTATTTACCCATTAATTTGACTTAAAAGTTTCGATAAACTCTCTTGCCTGTATTGTATTCATATGTTATGTATATTTTTGCAAGAAAACAAGTATAGAGAAAGTACTTTATGATACACCTTCTTCTCTATTTAAAACCCAATTACACCGTTTCTTTAACATACTTCTTCCCTGATAGCGTGAAAGTACGAAATTTTCGCACGGGTCACCTAGTCACTCTTTATCGTTATTGGCCGACTTAGCGTCTTCACTAAGGAGATGAAGGAGAGACATCGGGCGCTTTCCAATCACTCTAGTACGATACTCACTTCACAGCGCAATATTGCTTTTGCTTTCTATTCGTTTCAGACCGAGCGCAATTGAAAATAGATCGGGAGCAGAGTTGGTGAGTGCAAGCAAATGAAAAAAAATTCGATACAGCGATTGTTGTTTTTGACTTTATTTTCAATTAAGGTGTCAAACATGGATAATTTAAAGATTTTATTTACCCTGTGGTGAAAAGCTTGATTTTTGATTCAGTCTGTGAAGGAATTCGATAACTATGCACAAAATATTCGGCCATGACTAATGTAAACCTAGGGAATGCTACCTACCGATCGGATACCGAAAGTTTCACTTGCGCACATCGTTCCATTCATCGTTGCTTGTGTGCGCTTTAGCACGCTGATGTGTTCTGCACTAACTTCAGCGCATAGAATTGATTAAAGCTCCCATGATCTTCACTGTTCACAAGGCCCGTTGTGGACGCCCTCTATCTGATTCGCATGCTCAAGTTCAACCATCTTCAGCTGTGTTCTTAAATTATATTCCCATGTTCCGTGTGAACATGCCTTTAGATTTAAGAGCCATTTGTAGCGGAAAGTGTTCGTGTTGAGGCCCAACAGTTTGCACAATGCAGACGACAAGGGCTCTCTTTGAAGTCACTTATTGCTTTGGGGAAATGGAGGAGTTGGTACAAGCATTACCTGACTTGCTGCTAATCCAAATTTAGAATAGCTCTTGTATGTGGAGAGAGTCGAACGGGCGAAAAGGTGAACTCGTTTCTTTGCATTGCCTTGTTTGTGAGACGCTCGTAACGGGTTTTAAAATCGATTTTTTTTTATTTTTCACTTACCGATGTCACTTCTGGGAAACCAATTGTCATATAAGTTGTGCGTTGACCGAATGATCAATTGAAATGTGGGGGGGGGGGACAACGATTAGAATTATGTCACCGTCTACATTTAATGGTGCTATTTCGACGCCTGCAAGTCAAATATCCTTGGTTTGGTTCCTCTTTAAGGTTTTGTATTTAATTCCCTGCTTCAAGTCTATTGTAATTTTAGAATGTAATACATCCAGGTGATTCGCAAATATTATTTTCCGTGGAAGAGGAGATGTTGGGAGGCTGGAGTATTTGGCAAAGGTGGAAGGTAATTCCATTAACTCACAGCAAAATCATCACATTCGATTTCCTTAATGAGTAATTATATACTTAATTTAATAGAAATCTATGGAAACTTACACTTTGAGCATGAGACCTAAGAGCAATATTTTCGCTCTCGTGAAGTAATGTGGAGTGAGTGGAGTATCTGCATTTCCTGCTCTTGTGATGGCACTTAGTGGGGACTGATAAAGGTTATAATGAAGTCAATGTTAAACATTAATGAGGGAAGAATATGGGTAAAAGGAATGCCGGGAGGAATGGAATCATTAGTGAGGTAAGTTTCAGTACAAATAACGTCTGGAGCTGCTCAATATTGTAGTCGTTAGCGGTGCAAGGAGAGAAATAATTCTCGAACCTGTCTGTCCGACAGTGTCCCTGAAACGCGCAAATTCATCATGGCCTAGTTTTACAATGTCTGGTTAACGTTCACAGCAAGACAGCGTAGCCTTTTTGTTAACTTATTTCACGCGAAAGTAATCACGCCCACGCCTTATCCATTAAGAGGAAGGAGTAAACTTGAAGGAGTCACAGTAGCGAAGGCTCATCGTGCCGCAACATCCATAACATGGATGGATGCCGCAACATATCAAATACCTGGGAGTCACCACAACTTCAGACCTAGCGTGGGAGAAACACATGCGAAACATTTTCGGTCCTGCATTAAAGATATTAAGATGCGTCATACGAATAGCCGGTAGGTCCTCCAGTGAAAAAGCAAATAGGATGCTGTTTCGGTCTGGTTAGGCCACATTCGGAATACACCGTGAGCGTTTTGGACCCTGCACCGAAATATTTATTTTTCGTAAAAAATTAAATACTAAGGTAAGCCGCACGCTTAGTTAAAATCTGATACGAACGAGCGAACCATTAGCGTAACACGACTGATGAGAGGACTAGGTTAGGAGCCTTTAGTGACCAGGAGGTTATACGCTAGGCTTAGATTACTTGAAAAAGTCAGTTCAGACTTTCAGTTTCAGAATGACTCCGAGATTTGACCCTGAGATATATCACTAGAACTGATAAAAGAAAAAGTAAGATACATGGAAATTATACAAACTCTGCCATACTGATGTTATAAACATGTCTTCTTTCCACGGATCATTAGTGATTACAACTATCACAGATCGTGACACTAACAAGACACTGCGTTAACACGAAATTCGCCCTTGTCCTCTACTTCTCCCTTTTCCTTTTCTCTTTACGTGGCTGGTGTCCTGACACTGCCTGCCACACGTCCCTGCGGTGGCTTGCAGGGTGGGGTGTAGATGTAGGACTAGATGCTAACAGACAGTTCGCCATGGGTATTCCCTAATATAACGGGCGTTCTCCTCAAATAATATCTCGCTCGATGGTCGTTACGTGTGCGTTTCACTCGCCAAAAGAAGGAATTTGACGACAAGGGTAGGTAGTCGGGTGGGTGGGTGGAACGCCCACTCCGAAGGTCACGGTTTCGCATCCCTCCCCGGGCGTGGTTGCCGTTCGTGTTCTCCGAGAGGCTTTTCTTGTTCGTAAGATAGGGTTCGCTATGGATCCGGTCGCCGGATCATCTCTGAAACAGGTACGTAAGAACTCTGACCAAGGGAGTATTCACCCGGGAATATATTCAGTGTGAATCGATCCGTTCACAGGTCATTCCACGCAAGATCATACTGAGTAGGGAGCCCAACCGTTTCAGATTGCAATGAAAATTCTTATGTATAAGTTTGCACGTTAAGGAACTGATATTCTGAATTATTATTATATCAATATTTTTCCTCGATATCATGTTATTAATCCGTAGAACACAATATTGCGGTGGGGATGAAAAAACTGTCCATTTTCTGTGAAATGTCTATTGTTAAGCCAATTATTTCACTGAGCACGATGTGCTACCCAAAATCTCCAAGACTCGTCCATTGTTAAAAAAACGTATTCATAAAAGTCTAAACTTTTATAGTAAGAATCAAAACAGTCACATTTTGCATTTACCGAGTGATTTCAACGTCGTAGCCATGATAGGATTTCGGGTGAATTAAAAGATTTCAGAACCTCCCGGGATTCCGCTTACATCCCTACAACTGAGTCATTCTTTCAGCTGGACTACGACTTTTGGAACCAAAGACTATTCGTAAGATGTTGTAAGGGTGTATGGGAAAATAGCTATTTGCTTCTGAAAATCGCCTGACCACGTGTGCGGGACGGCGGCGCATTCTCGTGGTGCAGAACCCAGTCTTTGCCGCACCACATTATCGGAAGTTTGCACCTTACACTCTCCCTTAGCCGTTTAAAAACGTCAGAATACACCTTTTGAGTGTCTGTGTGACCAGTCAGTGCCAACTACTTGTGAGTAATACCTTTGAATATAGAAAAAAATCGCAGGAAAACACGGAGATGTGCAAAAAGATGGCCGACCCGATCATTTGTCGTCATCAACCCTCGCCGTTCTTGTAAAACACTATTCAAACTTACTTGTCCGTCTGTGACTTCTTGAGTATTATTATCCTACCTGAAAAAATATCATCTAAATACTAAAAACCCATCGATGAGAACTTGTTTGAATATAACAAATTGTTTTATATAAATTGATATTCTTCTGTATTCTACTGTGTCTTTCTAAAAATCACATTTATTTCTTCTACAATTATCCTCAAGCGCTTCTTTGAGCTATTTAATTGTTCCGCAATTAATTTTGGTTACACTTAGCTATTTCTGTATTGGAAAACTGCTGACAGTTCAGTGGATAACAATAGGTCAACATATAATTGAAAAAACCGTCTTAGAACTGTTCTATGGGAACACTAAAAGCGTTCACTCCCTCTGATAAGTTACATGATTTTCACATTCAGTGTGGTAAAACATGGTAACGTGGGGGTTTTAAAATTGTGCGGATCTCAGGTCTATCTTAATTCCAACCCGTATTTGGTTTTTGCTTGTTTAAAGCGAAGCCTGTGAGTATGAGGGGAATTAGGTGCATGATAAGTTAAAAAGTAGTTTCCGTTATTCCGCAAACAAAGATGAGCATTCATACTTAATTTCGCGGGTTGAAGGCATAGTTAGCTGTTCAGTTGTGAATCATCTTGAATAATTCTAAACTCTCGTCCATCTATTTACGCATCCAATTCCAGGAGCATATTTTTCCTGGTACTCGTTACTCTCTCTCTTACGGTTATCTCGACGCTGACTCTTCTCGGCATTTTCAAGTCCAAGCAAGGAGGAATTTTTTCGGGTTGAGAGACCTCAATTTATTTTTTAATATTTCGGCTGTTGACCCTCAGTCTTCGTTTAGCATTCTGGTCCGGCCAAATAATACTGTTCTTAATGTATGAGTTTTGACTTTAGACGACCGAACATTTGTGAGATGTTTTCTCGTTAACCCTTGATATTTCCACCACCAAGCCACACAGGCAGGCTGGAAATGAGCGCTGACTCGAATATTGTGACGTTTGAAAATAAAGCAAGACGGATGAAACCGTCCCCTTGCGATACAGCAGCATTAGCAAATGATACACTTCTAACGTCGGAAATAAGAAGCATATATTAGGCTTAGAAATATTTGTAGAAGATGTAAATAGAGTAACCGTTAACCAATGACTCCGCTTTTTTGTTATAGTTGTTTTACTTTTAACATCAGAAGTTCCAAGGTGTGCTTTCTACGGTGAAGGATGATTGACCAAACGAGTTTTTGACATTTTAATTTGTATAAAATTAACTTGTTTGCTTCGTTTTAAGGCGCGTAAATATAGTATAATTGGCGTATTAAATAAACTACGCAAAAACTCAAGGGGTGAGCTCATAAGGCATCGAAAGAAATAGAGAGAGTATTTTAGATGGCTGATTAGCATTATTCTGAATAATTAATATCTCGTAAATCATATTTCATATGAGCATTAAATTCTATAAATGTGTGAACACTTGACAAACAGTTCAGCAAATTATTACATAAGTGCTTCGAGAAAATTAGATGTGCATGTTTCGTATGTCATTCCAAACACTAAATCTATCCAATAAAATTGGGAAAGTACGGTACTGTGGAGAATGCTTACTCCAGCAAGGTGGACCTTCGGAAATAAATTGTCGGTAGTTCATTCATTATCTTGATCATCATTATTTAAAACGTGTCATGGCCGGGTACTTGATGTTAAATTTTCTGAGAGTGAGTTTTTGAAATTAATATTTCTAGGAGATAGAATCAAAGTAAACAGGTTAATATAAGTTCAATTGGTACATAAAATAACGATAACTGAGAAAGCATAGATGAGCACCTAAGAAAAGAGGAACGCCATTGAGTTTCCCGGGAGAATTTTAAATGTGTACGGGACTAATTTAAATGAGTACAAAAAGACTCTCCCGCGATTGATTGATTCAGCTGAAAGGTGTTACTCAGTCGTGACATTAGACGAATCCCAAATCGACCAAATGGTAATGTGAGGGCCTAGTTAAAATTCTGTTAAAAAAAGCATGCGGGAGAATTTCATTAAGAGAGGCGCCCTAGGCTTAAGAATATGTAACGCTGTTAGAATTTTCGCATAACCATATGGAGGTAGGTGTGCAATCGACCAATGATGCTAATGCTTTATGAATAAAAATCTATCTTGCGGAGAGACTCGTTAATTTAATTAGTGAACTTGTATATTTTAATCACTATGGTGGTGGTATCGTGAAGCATGAGAATACATGCCATGCTGAAGAGTGATGAAAGTGGACGGTGAGATTTGGAAATGAAGGGAGTGGGATGAAAACTGTGTAAAGATGGAAAGACAAACTTATGGGGCTCACTCTTGAGCTATTCCAACCTTTTGGGAGCAATAGAGATGAAAATTGCGCGGTGAAAATAATGAGAAATGTCAAAATAAGGGATTTTGAGGAAACAAAGCTGTTTGTTGGGAAGGTAATGGAATGGACAGCTGCAATATACCAGTATTCAGATCGATTACTCTTGAATTTGATCTACTTTTAACAAAACGCATTCTTTGTATATTGTTTATTGCGGATAATTGGACTTTATTAGCTTGGTCCAAAATCCTTGCGGCGTCCTCGTGGTGAAGCTTAGCCACAACAAAGTAGTATCTCCCTTTCATTTCCTCGTCCGAGGATCTACCTGCCGTGTTCCTGAGAAAACATAGTCTATGTAAGCAATCCAACAAATATCTCGAATGTTTTCACTGTGATAGGTCCGAAGTTATTGTCGTATCCAATAGAACGAGAGCTTCAAGAAAAGAAGAATGATATTAAACCTAAAGAAAAGCAAACTACTGCACATAGGGAGACATCTTCAATTAATGGCATAAAAATCAAAAATGAAAAAATAGAGACAGCAACAGAGTACACACATTTTAACAAAAAATTAGGAAATTAACTCAAGGAGAACAGCATAGAACAATAAAATCCAGTAGTGTATTCTACCATATGAATAAAACATTCATAGGAGAAAGAGTTCATTCAAACAACAAAAAAAGAAATATTTAAAACTATCTATGATCCAATTATTACGCGTAGCTCCGACAGCTGACCTATTAAAACCACGTGGAGGAAGCTTAATAACATCAACTGCAATGAAAGTATTGAGAAGAGTTGGAAATAAAACCAACAGAGATCTTAAAGGAAACACAACAATCCGAGAAAAACTCCAGCATGAGCCCTCAATGACAAAAATAGAGAGAAATCAGCTTAGATGATATGGACATCTAAATGGACCAAAATAGAATCCCCAGGAAAGTGTTGCGAGCAAAACCAGCTGGGAGAAAAAGTAAATGTCGACCAAGAGATAGTCACATGGATGCTAGCAATTGAAAAGCGTGGAAATACAGAGACAAACGACCGGAAGAGGTTGAAGCAGTTCATTGAGGTCCCGACGCCAATGGCATAAGGTTAAGAAGAAGAAGGATTGATATATATAGTCGCGGGATAAAACTTCGTGTTCGCTGTCCACCTCGGTTACACGACGATCATTGTTCGGATCATATGTTCTCGTTTCTCATGACCTCGCCATGAATTCACTCCAGCTATGTCGCCACCTGCGGCGCATTTCCTTCCCGACACCCTCTGGGGTTTCCCAGTTTTCCTCTTGCAGATGCTACCTGTCTCCTCCCTTTTGGTATTTTTTCTTTCATTTGTGGTCTCTCTCCGGGATTTCCCTGATCCGTTGTCCTCCGCCACTCCTTTCTCGCTCGAAGCCGGTCCTGTCCACTGCTTAACAATCTCCATCAACTTTCTCTCTCTCCTTGTTTTGAGTTTTTATCCCTCACTCTGAGATTTTCGGCGCCATCGCCGAGGTGAAGTTCGTTGGCTGGCAGCCTCTGATGACGAGGCATGAAGACAGTGTACATTGTTGAATTTTACTCGAAGTGTATTTAAGTTCACTGTGCTGTTGGGCGTCAATTTTTGGAATGTCTCCATAAAGTTGTGAGGAAAAGAACAAACTTTAGTCACTTTGTAATTTCTGGTTAATACCGTGGTTTTACTTGGAGTCTTTTACGTAGGCGATTGAAGTTTTTTCTTTGCCTCCCAATTCACTCGATTTGATAAAAGTTTTTGCATATGAGTCAGAGCCCGATTCAAACAGAGTTTATTATAAGTGATGATATACGGGTTAAGGTAGTTTTAAATGGAATAAGTAATACCTACACTATTTTTATAGGCGCAAGACCCTATCTCCTCACATGATTTCTTTCTTCATCTCAGCACACTCTCTCTTCATCCCATCCCTATAGCATCTTCTTCTCCTCAACATCCTCCCCACTGTCATGGCATCACTTCTCCCCTCATTATCTGTTCCAACCGCCCACTCTGCATCCTCCTTATCTCATCCAGCAGATTCTTCTCCTTAGCCATCATTTCGAGCACGTCTTCGTTCGTCCCCCCTCTCCGTCCGCCGCACTTGCTCCATTCTCCTCCACACCCATGTCTCAAGCGCTCACAACCCATCCTCATCCTCTTTCTTCAGACTCCATGTTTCTCCACCATAGTATAACGCTACATTCCGTATTCGACTCTTTCACCAGCCTTTTCTTTGCTTTATTACACACAGTCCTCGACATTAATTCTCTGGATGGTAATTAATCTTGTTCAAATTTGAAGCACCTCGAGAGCATCAGCATCAGTACAGCTAATTGTAAACTTAGTTCATTCATATGTCTGTCGGGTGACTCCTATTAAGTGTCCCCTCTCGGCTTGTCCATCGCCATCAGCTGTCATAAACCCGAAGATTGATTTGCTGCAGCCTTCTTCTGCATTCTCCTCTCAGTTACCTACTTCATCCCTTCGTAATTCCTTATTTTTTTAGCATTCTTTATCCCTCAATCAGCGTATATTCTCTCAACAAAATAACTTCTCTCTCACTCGTAGCTTTATCCAATTTTTTTTCAAAAGGCTTTTATATCTCAGAATGTGCCCAATTAGTGTCTATTCTACTTAGTGGAGTTTAAATCAAATATATTTTCTCCCCAGGTTTTTGTAAGATATAATAAGAGTTGATTATCTGTAATTTAAGGGTATAGTCCAAGTATATATTTGAATGATATTCTTCTTTTCTTCCAAACCTGTGCTGTTACTAGAGCAAGCAGTCTGTAATTGATAAAATATTGAATTCTCTCTTTTGTTTTCAAAGGATGCAAGCAATGAAATATGTCGACCAGTGGTTTTAAAAGTTTAAATATTTTCCTCATCTAAATTTAATTCCAAAACTTTCTGGAGTAGTAGATTTGGGTTTGAGATGCTCCAACTCTTATGGTTAAACTTCAGACTCTTATTTAAAGAAAAACACAAAATACTCGCTCGGAACGGCATTCGAATGGAAATACCACATTTAGGAGTCGGTTGTTTTGACAGAAGTGGTCAAAGGCACCACTCTATGTTTTTAATTATATTCGTGGAAAAAACACAATTCAATGTAACATATAACTATCCGCATCATCACCCTCATTTCAACCTCTGGATTTCTAACGCTTAGACGCTTAATGTTCCGATATATATCAGCTTCCTTAGATTGCTATTAATACACTCATCGTTCCAATAAATCGATTCGTGCTAAGGTTTTTGTTTTGAACTTTGTATTTAAAAAATAAATATTGGTTTTTCCTGCGCTAATTAAAAAAATAATTGTATTTAATTCTAAACATGGTAAACATTTAAAAAACTACGAGAAAAAGTAAACTCGCCAAAAGTTAAGAAATAAATCATTGAAAATTTTAAAAATTAAGCATGAGTTTTCTGAGACTGAAAATGACAAGCACCGCAGCATCGAAAGGGTTAAGATCGTCAGACCAACGCGTCACTGACCTAACTATCACGGTTGGCATGGTTTAATAGTTTATCCACTGCGTGGTGTTATCGAATTTACAAAATAAAAGTACTGGCGTGTCACATAGATAAATAACTAGAATTTGTCAGGGATGGGCTAACTCAGTCATCATCAAGTTACATATATTCTATGTGGAGTTTGAGGAAGTGTGCGTGGTTTCGAGAAATTCTTGGGGTGATGGAATTGGGCAGTTTGGTGAGAAATCTTGTCCTACGAAGGTTGTCCTTGGGGGAGACAGGGTTGCTGATAGTTGGAGGAAGAGAGGAATTAAGGATTTACAGTCTCTCATTCAAGGTTCAATATATTTTACCGAGGCAATAAATTTCCAAACTCTGGCGGGTCACTTCTCTGAATTTGCACTTTTTTCCTGAGAAAATTTTTCGTTGGGATGGTCTGACAGCGGGAAAATTATTTTGCGAATTCAGTTAACCTCTTGTGTTATTCCATGGTATTTAACCTTGTAGACCTCCGGATGCCTTCCAGCCCGGAATTCTTCATTCAATCGTTTCTAAACTGTTGCAGAGCACTATTTATTGCACCATAGGTTATTTGAAGGAAGAGAAATATTACATTTTATAACCGGGGCAAGTTTTTCTGTCTTGAAGATCCAAATAAGGGAAATCATACTCTCAAGAGTGCTTTTGGAACAGGCCGAAGGATAATAATGTCCAATTGGATAATTTAAACCTATAAATTAAGAGATAACAACCCCTCTGATCATTTATAAAAAGCATACTTTTAACTGGTTACTGTACGTGTATAAAGTTATGTTGGCAGCGGTTCCTACCATGTTCTGTCCTTTTCCCTCCGCTCTTTTGTCGAGACCTTCCACACGAGCCTTCTTTCCCTTCTTGAAGTCACGCTTCGCGTAGGAGAATGTCACCGTGTTTCGCTACCCCTGTAGTGGAGATGGAATGTCCTCCATGGTTCGACCATCGACAAAAAGTAATTGACTGTTAAAATGGAGACGGAAAGTCTTCCTAGAATTTAATTGTCTTTCAGCTCATGGATTAGTAGCCAAACCACTGTGGAACTTGCCGCAATTTTGGTTTGATCATCCATGATACATATATTTCTCTTTTGTGTTTCCGGTAACACTTACGCACCTCCAGCTACCGTAATAGTAATTGAACGGAAGACGAATCGGTGGCCAAGGAGGACGGGAAGATATTTGCTGCAGTCCGGCAGAAGGAGCAAACTGTTCCGCTGTGTATATAGCAGTCGCCAAAGAGCAAAGGACTCTATCTCAGAGGTCATGGTTGTCGGGCGGGTTCGCCGTTAATCCCGAGGAATGAGCGGAGTAATTCTTAATCTTGTTTGCTCACCCTCTCCTTGCTTCTCCGTCTTGCTACCTCGACGCCTTTCCCGGGAATATCGCGGCCGCTGGGCTTGAGAGGCGACAAGAAATCCCTTTAGGTACCTGCCACTACTCCACTGGGGCGGGGGCAGCGAGTGCTTATACACACGCCGTGTCGTCCCGAGGAATTGCTGTTGTGGGCAGGAGGGTTGGGGCAGTTGGTTGGAAATGAATTCTCCGTAGAAAGCGAGTGACCTTGACCTCCAGATACCCGATAGGCTGGACTAGAGAGATATATGCAAATTAAAATTAGGCCCCTGGCAATTTAAATCCTTTCCTTTTGGAATCGGGAGTTTGTCTTAGTGTTTATTTTGTGTTATTTGTTAAACATTTCAGAATAAATTGTATGAGTTTAATAAAAAAAATTGCATGACATTGACGTGAGGAGCATAAACATACGATCAAAATCCAAGTTGAGATCTCTGTTCGTTCAAAAGTTATGGCGAAAATTGTAAAATCAAGTTTTATCTCTTTAGATTTGCTAAAACCCTTTAAAGGCCCAAGTTTTTTTTAATCAATCAAAAAAAATAGTTTTAATATTTTTTGTTTACTTATAGTTAAAGAATGATTATATTTTCATTTAGACAATTTATTTTTATTAACAATAATAAACACATTGGCAACATTGGGCATTTATGGGTGTAGTCTGTCCCCGTGTTCTCATTGTAGCCATATGGCAACGTACTGTTATTATGGAATGAAATAATATATATTCTTACTTTTTATTGTTTTTTTACTTATTGCTGCATTATGTTACTTTATCGTGTTTGACTAATGTATCCTCCCGAACCTTATCGAATCATACAATTAATAATTAGTGTTTATGAAAATATATTCTGTTCGCAATGATAGATGAAAAGACATTTAGAAACACATATTTAACTTATTTAAATCCATTTTTTCATAGATAAACCTTTGAATTATACACATATGTGGTGCAAAACAAAAGAACTGGAAGCTTTTTTTCTAATTTTTCGCATTTATTGAAACTCAAGTATATCAAAAAGTTGAAAATATATGAGAGCTCTACATTTGGTAGAATGCAATAAGACAAAAAATACAAATTATTTATTAACGCCACCGTTGCCGGAAACGCACTGAAAGACTTAAGCTGTCTACTCTTACGTCATTTTAGCATTAACGTTTGCCATTAAATCGGCCCTGATGCGTGGTTTAAGGAGGTTCCGCCGAGACTGTGTGACTCAAAACAAATACTAAATTCCACATTTTTTATATTTTGTCCAAAAAAATCCTGCTTTCGCTGATGAAATCCGTTACGAATATAGAAACCCAAAAGTATAAAGGAACACAAAATATATAAACAGATTATTCCACGAATTAAATGAGCACCTTTTTCCAGCCATAGGAGCCGTCTGCAGCGCCATTTCCTACGAATTACCGCATTTTGACTTCAATTACGGCATTAATTCTTCAATAACTATAAAAATAAGGTGGTAAGATGCCTGTATTTTATTTTTATTCAATTTCTCTGGATTATTCCCTTCTTAGAGACAGTTTTCCACGAAAATGGCATTTATATTTTATGGAAAAATACTATTTTCCCACGTGTTTCTCTCATTCCCCCATTGAACACCATGTAATTTCAAGTTCAATTATAGAATAAAATAGCGTGGAAAGGTATTATTTTGTTGTTCATATCAGATAGAGGACAACTGTTTTTACAAGTAGACAGAATATGAATAAAATTACATATAAGTCATTTTACGGTGGGACCAACTTAAGAGCTAAACTTATTGTTTTTTCTGGACTTGTTTTCTCCAGTATTCTATAACACAGCCTGCAACCAGACTAATGGAACGTCTGGTGTGCCGAGTGGGATGTGAAGTGGAAAGACATGGAAAGAATAGCGGCATAAAGAAGTGAAAAAGAAATGGGAGAGCGTGTTTGAGGCTGCGGTAAAGGAAGCAAAAAAGTGGCTATGAATTGCTGAAGGCTTGATGGGGAGGAGATAGTGGGTAAGAATCTGCCGAGGTTTAATTGTCGGATACACCTCTGGATGAACGTCCGGAGAACGCACACACCACCGAAGTTGTGCTCAGCTCTTCGACTAAACCTAACTCATTTTCATGCTAATTAAATCCAGTACGTATGTGCCAGGTATCTTAAAGTCCATTGCGATAGGATGACTATTATTTCACGAATAATCATTTAATTTATGCTCGAATGAGTATGTTATTTTATGAGTGAGAAGCAGAAATAATGATTACTCTTTAATTCAAATGGGTTAAAAGCTGATCATCCTCGTACATACATTAACTTTTGCTCGGAATTCATGCATCTACTAGTAGCTTCATCACAACTATTAATAATTTCCATTCATATGATTTGATGATTTAATTGTAACGCAATAAATATTTGACAAATTTTGAGGATACCGGGACTAACCTCAGTATAACCTTTACGGAGTCACCCGTAAGTGCACAAGTCCTGCACCCGCAAGTCGCGGTCAACGCGAATGATTTTTTCTCTGTGGAATTAAGCACTATAAATATTTTATCATAATCACAGATAATGAATCCAAGGATTGTTTTTGTAAAACTCTAGATAGCTGAGATATTAAGACATATCTATATTCTCTCGCAGCCGTTCAAATCATTAATCATAATTTGTTACGCATGAGATTAAAGCTAATTGCACCTTAATCACGTACCAAAACCAATACATATCAATTCTGAATTCATAGATTCAAAAATTTATAGATTGCTCTATTTTTAATAATATGGAAAACCTTCCATATCAATGTCAAAATCTGGGAACGATTAGAAGCGAGATTGTCGCTATATTGAAAACTATATTGAGAATTCCACGTTATTGATATATTTGGTGTACTTTTTAATTATCACTTGCAACCTAATTGACATTTAGCGGTCCGACGACTATAACCCTAAAGGAGTAGCAGATAGATCAAATAAAAATATTTATCGTTCTTTCCGTGAACTATGCATCAATGTAACAACTTCAAGATTTCTGCCCGTAAACTATCCCTTATCTCTTTAAAAATCGATGTCAGTATCCACCTAATCCCGTTTGGTGATTTGCAATATTTTCTTCTAGTATTAAACGGCATGAACATGGAAATTAAGTGAAAAGTTTGTTTCGCTACCCCTTGCTCAAAATGGTGTCTCTATAATCGGCACACAAATAAGTATAAGTCGGTGAGAAGAATGAGATGGAGGAAGGGACAATGAACTCATGACCTTCGGAGTTGGGAGGAGATTGAAATGCTATTTTGAATCATCTATATTTAAGGCTATGACGGCTTTTAAGGCCATTCTCCTTGGCTTGTTGAGAATTCCCAGTGGCAGTTATTTTCCTCATAAGTCGGAGCACCACCGGAACTTCTGGACGCGGCTGCTTGCTTGTCACGATATCTGTGAGATATTTATGCAACAATACCGGATCAAGCAGCGTTATTAATGGTCTAATAATTTTGTTTCATTTCCTAAATATCCATTGAGAAGTTAGTTTTTGTAAACCCCTCTTCACAAACTTTCAATTGGAATTTGGAGACAATCAACCTAAGAATAGGGATTATTAAAATAACTTCTAATAAGTAATTCAGCGCTTAGATTGAGATAAATTTATTGGTAAATAATTGCAGATGAGACTGATTTGTGCTTCGGCCAGCCCGATATTTCTTAGAAAACTCTTAATCCAATGAATTGAATGCCTTAGTGCTAGAAGTTCGTCAATGCTTATAGCTACTGGGGCGCAATAGTAAGTAACAAAATTCCATTAATTATGTAGCATATTTCAATTAATGTTATTTCCAGCCTCATTAGCCGACAGCATCGCCATTGTTTTGAGTTAATGAATTTTAAATCGCTGCAAAGGCTTCTGCGGTGATTATATGATGACTCGAGGGTTTACGGGTTCTTCCCGCGTTAGTTAATTCTTGTGGAGAACATTTTCGCCGGCATTCCAGTCGGCATCTTGGTCCGAAGATGCCGACTGAAATGCCGACGAAGCCTTTGACCGCAAGGGTGAAGAACCCGAAAACCCTTGAGTGAATGAATTTTCAACCTCTTATTGCTGTTATTTGCTAAAAATAAATGATTCACTATAACTCGACCACGTCTTCAGTTCTTGCTAAAAATTTAATTTACAAAAACAATTTAACAGTTTCTTACAATGCAATTCCCAGGAAACAGTCATCTTTTATGTCACTTTTTATCGCAAAGCATCATTCTTGTGAGCATTGTAGACAAAATGCTATTTTTCTTAGAATGTGCAAAATTCACGATGAAAAATCCTTTAATTATATTTTTCCTTCTAGTTCACTCATTCTCGCCTATGTCTTTATGATTTCAAGTTTAATTTTTGAAAAAAAAATAAATAAAATTATGTAGGAAAGATCAGGTTTTGCTAACGTCATCGGATAGAGAAAACAATTGCCTATCAGTAGGCCGGATATGAAAAACATGACATTAAAATAGTTTACAACGGAGTCTGTTTCATTGTGTGACACTGCTTCTTCCTTCATCGATGGCGTGAATGAAAGCAGTCGACTCGTGGATCTGGTGAAAGGTGCCAGTTGCACAACGGCAGTCGTTCGTGGATGCAGAGGTTAAGAGTAATTGTTTTTTTTCTACGTCCCGTGCCCATGGAGACCTATGATTAAGAGCTCGGAGTATCATGGGGCGCATTCGATCCCGAAGACGCGGAGTCCTGTTTTCGGCGTCCCGTCGTCGGTGAGTCAGAGAGGGTCGTCGACTTCGTCGGCCGCCTCCAATTACGACTCCCTCCTTGCCACCTCATCTTGGCCGCTCTCATTTTGCGCCGGACGAATCATCCCTCAGCCCTCCTTCCGAATGTGATCTCCCCCCCCACCCCCCTCTAATAATCCCTCGCGTGCTTCGGCGATGAGACTCCCTCTTCCCGTCATGCAACAGCACAACCGGACGACTGCCCACGCGCCGTCAGCGGCTCACTACATCGGAGGAGTTTGGGAAAACGACTTTGAGGAAAATGAAAATTGCCTAAACTTTAATTTGTAAAGAGGTTATTCTTGACCACTTTAATTATAACTGATTGGTTTTATTCCTTCTGGAGCTTTGGTCTACAATTCAAATATAAACCACCACTTCAACAACGTTTAGCTTTCTTATTCCACTTCCACTTTGTTTATAAATTCTTCTTTCTTGGAGACTTTTATGTTCCCTTTTTAACTTTTTTCTTCTTGGACTAGGGAAAGTTTTGAAGGGCGGGGGTTGCGTGCGTATAATTGTGTCTATGAGTTTCTGTTTATTAAATATTTGTTTCTTTTATTATCATCATGCTCGGGATTTATTTATTTATTATATATATATATATTTTTTTGGCATGGTAAAATTATTGATGTATTTTCTTTGTTTTTTTCATAATAATATTGTAATTATTGTTATATTTAAAAAAAATATATATATATTTTTTTAAAATGTCAATTCCATTATTTTTTTCATTATTGTTATTTAAAAAATATCTTTTCTCAAAGCATTGGTGTGTTGTGGTGTTTTTTATGAGATTGTTTACATTTATATTTACTTTACTAGATATTAATCCGGTACGGGAGGTTCGAGATATCTTGGTGGTTGATGGGCTTCGGGTTGGTTGGTTGGAGAAGCATAAGCTTCGTCAGGGCTAAAATTTAACATTGCTAACCACACTGGGATAAACCTCTTACTCTCTTTTTCATATTTTATGTGCTGTCTAGTTATTAATTATTTCATTATATATTAGCACATGTGTGATGTATGACTTACATGTTGGATTTTAGCCCTGGTGAAGTTATAATAAAAAAGCTAAACGTTGGTGAAGTGGTGATTTATATTTGAAATGTAGACCCATGCTCCAGAAGGAAATAAAAACATTCAATCTTAACTTTTATGTATCATTATATATTTATTAGTATCTGGAGACCGATCTTATATCGGGTGCTGAGTTTTCTTTAAATGAATTCGCGAAAAAACCACACGTGTTGAGCAAATTAAGTTTTGGAACGCGTCGCTGTAAATCACGCTTTCACGAGTGTCCGCCAATGGCGCACTTCTCTGGTCCTTTTTCAGTCCAAATCTTATTGCCACAAGTTCTTTCAAATTTTTAAGTCGTAAAATAAAAATCTCGACCTTGACGTCCCCATCGCTTCTCATGATTTGGCCCATACATCATTCATTTCTTGGCTCAAACTCGGTCCCTTAACGGATTTTCCCGAAGATCAGACTTAGGGGTCGTTCATAAACTACGTTACCAACTTAGGGGGGAGTGGGTCGCCTAAAACCCTACGGCGGGTAACGAGGGGGGGAGGGGGGTTCACTCAAAGTAACGTAGTTGTCAACATCGCGTCGACAATACTACAGTCTAGTTAAACATGAGGAAAGTCGCGCGGGGTGTTTCCTACACCTCAAGCTTCTACTCTCAAGTTCAATGTAACTGAACCATTGCCGCTAGAATTTTTCAAGTCTTCATACCATCAAATTGCTTACAATTTAACCTTCTTGTGGGTTGAATAGTGACCTCACGACAACACATTTCAAGGAAGCAATCAGAAATGTGGGGATGGGAGAGAACAAAGTAGATGAGCACAGCAACTTGCGCCGTTATTTATGGTTGATATTGAGTATTTAAAAATGAATATTACTTGTCCCAATTGCGATTAGATAGTTCTATTATATTTAGTTCGACAACTCTATTTGTCTTATTTCAACCTATCTCTAAAAATAAACTCACTCAATAATTGAGAAAATATTTTTGAATTGAAAATTTCATTTTTGGAGACAACGTTACATGTCGGGAGGGGGGGGAGGGTGGAATACTACGGTTGTCAACGAAGGGGGGAGGGGGGGGGGGAATCACCGAAAACGGTAACGTATGTGTTCTATGTATGGCTTTATCCTCGCGGACTGTGGCGCTTAGCGCACGATTTGGACTGCAAATGGCATCGTATGTCTAGCAGTCCTGACCACCATGCTCCTATAATGCCACCAAATTATCCACAGGGGACGTCACGGTAGCTTAACTGGTTAAAGCACTCGGCGCGAAATCGAGGGATCCGGGTTCGAATCCCGGTCAAGGCGAATGATTTTTCCTCTGTGGAATGTCGCACTTATGTGCAGTTGCGGGTGACTCCGTAAAGGTAACTACCGTGGCTAGTCCCGGTATCCTCAAAATTAGTGGAGGTAACGTAGTTTATTCACGACCCATATCGCAATGGAGTTTTGATACGGCATCTCATCAAAGTCGTTAAAGAGTCGTTTCCAAAGTAAATTTTACAATGCATACGTGTGTACAATTACTGCTCGTGTAAGATTATGTAAAATAACGTTGTTTTTGATTGATCTTAATCCCCTAACGCTTATGCCACGGATGATTATACCGTACACGATCTTCCTATACATTTCCGATTGGTTGGTTATCTGAGGAAGTGACCGAGGACGCTAAGGGGGAACTAAAGTCATTTTCGCCACTGAGGTGGAATGAGGCTTGTAAAGGAATGATTTTTGGAGCATGGAGGGAAACTTGGCGTCGGCATTTGCCTGCTCTTTACGCTTTTACTTTTTGTTAACCAATGTGTCAAACGAATGGATAAATGGTTAACAAAAGGTGAACACCTTTGTGTTCAATAGTTGTCTTAAACTTCGTTAACGGTGGCGGTATGAGCACGCATCGACCGCTTCGTGACATCCATCGTCCGGCAGTCATTAATATCATAATCCTTGTACAGCTCTCTAAATTCCACAGGGGAGGAGCGGTTGATAGCTCAAGCGGTTGAAGCACTTTGCGCGAATCGAGGGACCCGGGATTGAGTCCCGGTCAAGGTGGATTTAGGAATTATCGCACTTGCATGCACTTTCGGGTGACACCGTAACGGTATCCTCAAAATTTTGTTTGAAATTCACAGTGAAAACATCATTCGCCTGGGCTGGGATTCGAACCCAGACCCCTCAATTTCGCGCCGAGTGCTCTAACAAATTAAGATACCCAGGCGTCATCTCTCACTGTGAATTTCATGGAGGCTTTAAGGAGCGAGGTGTCTTCACAGGTACCGTGCATACAATGCCATAGAGTACCCGTGTGCGAACGTTTGGCTTTACCTCGTGGACAGTCGCGCTTAGCGTTCGCACACGGGTACTCCATGGCATTGTATGCACGGTACCTGTGAAGACTTCTCGCTCCTTAAAGCCTCCATGAAATTCACAGTGAGAGATGACGCCTGGGTAGTTTAACTGGTTAGAGCACTCGGCGCGAAATCGGGGGGTCTGGGTTCGAATCCCAAGTCCAGGCGAATGATGTTTTCACTGTGAAATTTCACACAATTGTGTGTCCATCAGCGGGTGACTCCGTTAAAGTTAATGCGCAGCCAGTTCCGCAGTTCTTTGGATCCTCAAAATTGTTAATTTTAAGCTATGTTGAGTTAGCAGACGATGTGCTGTATTTATGTGTTGCGCATACTTTTAGTACACATTTATCTTGAAATGTTTTCCTCAGTATTCATTCGAAAAATCTTCTCTTCTTTTCAAGCCACCCATCACTTGCTCACAAACTTCTCCACACCCTTCTGTCGCCTTCCCACGTCTCATGCGCGTCTCCCAGCCACATGAAAACATCACGATTTGCATCCCCAGCGCCTTCTCGTCCAGTTCCACTTCCCGCCTCCCCCCCCATCCGCCTTCGCGCAATGCGCTCGCAGCCAGCTAGCTCTTGAGACGATGAGGAATCTTCTCCCCCCCCCTTTCAACCCTTCGGCACACTCTGCTCCACAGCTTTCCACCTCTATCGCAACAGCTCTAGGAGTTGAAGAGATCGCCTGACTTTGTTGCTCGGAGATAAGAAAACATGTCAACGTGACCATGACAGCGGCATGAGAGATGGCAAATGACTGCAGGGGTATTTTAATTGAAATGTCACCGTCACGATGGTTACTTCAAGAGGGTCGGGCGTTTTTCGAGTGTGATATGAGCATTCCTCGTCTTTCCATTGATGAAAACTAAATGATGTAGTACGTTCCTAGACACGTTCGTACAAGTGTTCTACACTTTAATTTATTTTGAAAATTCTCTGCTAAATCAGTGTATATACCGATCATAACATGCGATTTCACTGCCTAATGAGAATTTATTACAAACTATTTTAAGTCGGCATATTTTCCCCAGCTATGTGATTTCATCCTCCAATAGATATTTCTTGCAAAATTTCCAAATTTGGCGTATATTTCTAGTTATGCGATTCGATTATTCAGTAACGTTTTATTACTATACTGTGATTTCGTTATTCAGGGACAGACTCTTAATATTAATACTGGGAAATCTTGAAAAATCTTCATTGGTAATATCCTCAACCACTTCCTTAGTGGTATGTTTTTGGTAGTTTTGCTTCAATCGTTTCATGCATTCTTGAATCATTTCACTGGCGTACCCAGCGAAGGGATATAGGGGGAGCAACCCCCTCCTATCCCCCCTTGGATCTTAAAAATAAAACCTAGAAATGTAAAGAAAATCAATTGATTTTTAAACAATTTCGTTAAATAGTGTTTCGCGTTGGTATAAGTATGGCTAGGTGCTCATAATATAACAAAATTGTTACCTATCTTTATGTGTTCACAAGAAACGCCAGCCAGAAGCACCTTGTCACTGCAATTTTTTTTTACAAATTACCGTTCATGAACTAGCAGATTTTCCTCGATTTAAGTTAAGCAGTAAATTAAGCTAACGATTGCCCCCCCCCCCCAATTTATCATGACCTGCCCCTCCCTAGTTCAGATCCTGGGAATGCCCTTGACCCATTTAATTAGGCATTTGCATTAATGTACATTGAACACTCTATTACACTTGAACAATATAACGGTTGGTCCCCGGTGACGGTCTCCAGAGTGTTGGTTATGAAGTTCGCGACGAGTTCCGGTGCAGTCGGATCCCCCAGTGAGCTTTATCTCTAAATATTCTAACCACGCCAGAATTGGATATGTCCATGCAAAAAGTCGAGATACCCTAGTTTGAGATGTTATATTTCATTAACAAATATACCTATTGCAACACAATAAACTACATATCAAAGATAATTTATGTATCCGTCAACTACTCTACTTTGTGATTTTTAAGTACTGTTTAAATATTTTTTATGTGAGCTTGTGTGAAAAAAGGCACGCTTTTTGCCGGTACAAAAACGGTAGCACCACTTCATACGTTAATAACTTAGAAACGTACCGCTGTATTCACAAGGAATTTTATATAGGTAAACACATGACTATTAAGAGTAAGAATATTGAAGTAGAATGTTGTAAAAATATAAATAATATCGGATAAAGGTTACTGCTTTAGAATTTGCTATTCTCGTTATTTGAAGGCATACGAGATATTTTAAGGTATCATTGGCAGCGGATGAAAGCCCATATGGCGAATATATGAACAAAACAATTCGTATATTACCCTTCTATTTTATTGTTACAGTAGTTGATTTTTTAAAGCTTTTTTGGCAGCATACACTATAACTTCCCCAACTCTGGGTCATATTTTCGCTTCCCTAAACATTACTTTCCCGCCATCAAGTCTCTTGTCAAGGTCGATAGATATCTCGATTCGTTGCCTCTTCGATATATGAAGATGCAAATATATCGACCCTGGTCTCTTGTAAGCTTTTCACGCTATCTACCTCTCCCTCTGTTAACTGTAATTCCTAATGCCTTCCTTCTTATACCACACTTTCCAAGTTTTCTACCCTGTATCCACCTCTTCAACATGCATTCACCTGAACGTACGACTTACGCCATGGTTCCCTAGTTCTTCCCGCCATGATTAATCACATTACACAAAGATTTTCGTTTCACATAATCAGGTCCAAAGGGGCTCCAGAGTCACGCTGGAATTATAGATCGTAGAAGAATCCTATTGACCATTCACTTTTATGCACCAAGGTGATTAAAGGACATTGGCTAGCTATCCCAGAAAAATAATTTCTTATAGAATCTTGTTTTGAATACACTGTGCCGTAGTTGTACTGAAAGTGCAGAATTATATAATAGATATTATTTCGATCCAATTTCATCGAAGCCATCCTTTTAAATACTAGGAATACATGGAATTTATGCAACTCAAATTACTGGTAACGGGAAATATGTTATGGCCATATGCCATCTTTCAATGGCCATATTATTCTAAGTGCTCTCTTACTTGTTCGTTTTGGTGGCATTAAATTAGGTGGTAAAGTCATATATCAGCTGAATAAATTCTTCACGGGATTCCCAGGTTAGATGTTCAGCCAGAGCCGACGTTTCAATGGCTAACTCTGCCATCGTCCTCAGGGCGTTGAGTGCTGGGTCAAAATTTGTCCGGGTTTATATATCTTCCGGCCGTGCGTCAGGTCGTTTCTGATTGGCCGTTGTCGTTCCTGTGGATGTTGTTTTTTCGCGCCGTCTTAATTATCTTTAAAACTCGTTTCCATGCATGGCTGATCGCGTATCCCGTATCGCGGTTGAAGTTTTTATCCGCCAACCTTATCTCGATAGCCTCCTTTGCCAACCGGTCCCAGTATCCGTTTGATCTGCAAAGAAGTTTTGCGTCGTCGAATACGATTCGATGGTCCCGGTTGATACTATGTTCCGCGACGGCTGACTTCTGGGGGTGGGCCAGTCTGATGCAAGTCTTGTGTTCCTTAATCCGGGTCTCGATAGTCCGACCAGTCTCTCCAATGTAGACCTCTCCACATTCGCAGGGGATTTGGTATACTCCTGGCGTCTTCAGTCCAAGATTGTCCTTAACTCTGGTTAGCTTACATTTCAGTTTCCGTGGTGGCTTATGGATTGTCTCAATTTGATGTTTTCCCAGAATTCTCGATATCCTCCCGGATATAGTGGAGATGAATGGGATGCAAGCCCTCGCGACCGGTTTCTCTTTCTTCTCATCAGTTCTTTTCAGGACAATCATGTCTTCATCGGAGGGTTTCTTAAGAGCGCGATGGATGTCCCTCTCACTGTATCCATTCCGCATGAACGTTTTCCGCAGGTGTATCCAGCACTCAACGCCCTGAGGACGATGGCAGAGTTAGCCATTGAAACGTCGGCTCTGGCTGAACATCTAACCTGGTGGGAATCCCGTGAAGAATTTATTCAGATCGTGCGCCAGGAAAGCACCAAGTCTTACATCATATATCAGCCTTTGCCGAGTCATAATGAAAGCTCATTGCATGGGCTTGAAGCTGCAAATCAGAAACAAAAATCCTATTACCTAAGTCAACAAGGGATTACTCTATCAATGTCGTTTTCGTTTCATTTCATAATATTTTGTCCACATGTTTAAGTAGCAGATTCAATTTAAGTTTTTTGGACCATTAATGCAGGTATAGTTTGTCTAATCATAGTATTTTGCATGCATACACAAAACTAAAATGGCTAAAAGCACGTGAAAGCCGGATTTATTTCTCTCTAATGACGGGTTATGAAATTCTTTAGACTGGCTGTCCGTCCTATATTTTCGATAAATTCATTTTCAAAAAAAAGATGCAACAGCGTTCTCTACAAGATCCTAACCCTTCCGACCTACTGATCCCCCACCACCGTCGCACGGGGATTATTCTCAATTCGTTTACAGTCTCCTTTTCTCGCAGATGGAATTCACGGCCAGACGATATAAAGGCAACCAAATCCAACGCACGATTTAAAAGAAATATTTTCGATTTAATACTTACCAAAGCGCTTCAAGGTAAAAGGAGTAATTGATTTTTGCTCTTGTTACTTTGATGTTTTGTTCTGCAATGTTATATCTGAACTATTTTGGGTTTCACCTCTGCCACAGGTGAAATTGATTTTTAGGAAGTACCTAATTAATGTAATTCATTTAGCCGTACAATTTTTGTGACCTTTATTTTCAACAACTTAATTCAGGTCAATTTCATTGTTTCCTAGAATGTCGACTTACCATTCACAAGAAGTAAGATCTTGTTCTTCAATTTATTTTTTGTTTCCACTTTTGTATAACAATGAGACTATTCAACTTAAAAGGGTTTAAACTCAATTTATTTTTTCCTCTTTCTATCTTTTGTATTGTGTTCACATCATTTGTTTTAATTTATATTACAAAACTAAGTAGATAAATGTAATTTACATATCTATTAGGCATTGTCAAAATCAAATTGTGAAAGATTGAAAGAAAAATGTTCGATTTAATACTTTACAAAGTGCTGAGGTAAAATGATTAGTTGATTTTTAGTAGATAACTGTTACTTTGATAATTTAGCCTGACAAACATATATCTGAACAAATGTTTGTTGTAATATGTGCCGCAGGTGGAATTTATTTATTAATTTCTCAGCCATACTATTCATGTATTCTGTATTGTCACTATTTCCATCATGTCAATTATATTGTTTCCCAGTATGGCGACCGACTATTCACATGATAAATGACTTTTGTTTTGCAATTTATTTTCTTTTTTTTCCACTTTTGTATCTCAACAATTCCATTCAGTTCAAGGACTACATTTCAGTTTATTTTTTGTTTTCATTATTGTTTAGTGATGATAGATATTATTTGTTTCAATTTTTATTAAAAAAATAAATATATGTAAACAAAATGTCTATGAGGCCTATTGGTCTGTGACAATTAACGCATATTATTATTATTATTATTTTGCGAGCCGCAATCGTTACCTTAATTACTGCCTCTCTTAAAACGAGGACAATCTGCTAGTTCATGAATGGTAATTAGTAATTTCAGCCACCTTGTGGTTTATAGAGTAACAAGCGGAAACAGTGAAGCTATTGGATTCGATGAGTATGCTTGGATGACCACCATGTTTCAGTTCAGCAGCTCAAAAATAGCGGAGTTATTAAAATATGTCGATCACTAAGGATGAAATCTTTTTTGCGTGAAGTGATGAGCAAGATTTTACTTAAACCCTGCTCATGGTGGTCGCCGGGACTTAACATTATAATCTGGGCCCCATTCCTCAAGCCATCTTGTTTCCGCTGGTTTTTCTCAGTAATTTCTGGATAGAGGTTGTTTCATTTCTAACAAGCTACGCCCTCTTCATAACGGTAATATGTTCCATCCATACTGCGGACTTTCGAAAATAATAACGTAGGCATAAAGTCTGCTCCGGTGTTCAGTTTAAAATGCTATGACAGCCTCAGTATGTTACGTTCAACCCTAAAGCGAGATGCGTTTGCCAAAGGCTAAGCCCAAACCTGATCGAGTTCTTTCCCACGCGTTAGCATGCATTGATGCGAAATCTGCGTGGGTTCAGTTCCTTACCATCTCCATCACCATCAATATAAAAAATAAATTTAGTATGAAATGCATGATGGCGCCACTTGCGGTAAATAAAAGTACCGCTGGAATATCTATTTTCAACATGCAATATAATGATGAGTATGCGTATGCACTGTTCAAGAGTATCCTTCAAATTATTAAGTGTTAAAAGCACCGGCCCAATGTTTATAACTTGCGAAAAATTAATACACAATTTATTATCAGTGCTCACAGTAATTACCAAAGTTATCAAACCAAGGTGCACCCTGAAATATTGTTGGGGTTTGACTTTTCTTTCACGCTCTTAAGTCTCCGTTAGTAATGAATTCCATGCTTTTCTTGTATTACCGTATTCAGTTTTTAGCTCATGGCTTATTTTCATATTCTTAAACCTTTTGGGCCAAACAGGAATCGCTTTTTACGTTTCGATTCACTTAAATACATTTAATAGCGCTATTTTTTGGGAGAGGAATAATATTTGAGACATCTCTCACATTCTTCTTGGTCGTTAGTTTCTAATCTCTTCACATTTTTCACGTTGTTTTGGCATCCAACGAACTACGTTTCGCCACTGCTAACAAAGGCGCGTCGAGGACGCTGCTATAAGTTTGCTAATTACTTACAAATATGCTAAGGTGGTTGGCGTAATATATGTTTATGCACAGATTAGCGTTTACAGATTAGCTTTGCATGCCTCTTCTCAATAGTGATATCTATAGATAAAAGTGAAAAAAACTGCACCATGCTGATTTGATTTTTGGCAGTTCAATGCTATTTTAACTCGTAGCCTTATGGCACATGACATATACTTCGTAATAATACCTTATAACCTTATTCGTAACCTTATAAACGCAAAATAATACATCTAATAATATTATCGTTGTTGCTCACCATAACCAAGGTGTCACGGCGAGTCCGATATTTGGAACAAATATTTCAATATACTTTCGATAATTCGATTTGATTTCGATAATAAAAAATTATTAGACTTGGCTGAGATTCTAACCCCGATCTCCCAATTGCCGGATAGATTCGTTAGACAGTCACACCACCATCATGCGTTCAGCGGAGGTTTATATGAACAAGATTTTTTCGTATCCAGTCTAAATTGTAGCACGGTCGTGCTTGTTACTTGGAAGTGTGAAAAATTAGCATATAATTTACTGTTTTAAGGATCAAAAAATTATTATCTTACCTTCTTAATGAACAAGTTTTTTAGCATCTTGAAAACCTGTAGCGGCAGCTTTAGCTCCACAGGTTTGTGTGCACCTCTTCCACGGTATATCATGGTGTCTCTAGCCTCAGATTAAGGATATAATGTTAAAATCAGGGAGTCGGTGAGTTCGCTCGCACCCTTTTAATCTCAAGCAATAATCCTTTTGGTGACCTTGGCGTTCAATGTAATTTACGCCCTGATAGAGAATAAATTCAGCCCTCGCATAGGATGATGCTCTTTCCCCTTCTCCTTGCTGACCCTTGGGCGGTAAACAAGTCATTCTCACGAGATAAAAATCGTGCTCCAGCGTTTAGTATTCCACCTCGAGTGCCCCTGCGAGAAAATTTCCTTTGATTCATGCTCATGTTAAGGCGAGTGGATTCTCTTAGAGGCTCTCACGCACTGTCTCCTATCCTCTTAGTCAAGCGACAACATCCCCTCTCTTTTTTACCCCTAATATCTCCTCCTGCATATACACATTTTACTCCATCCGCCAACTCCATAAGGACCGACTATCCGTTCAAGGATTTTTTTCGAAGGATCCCCGCCACATATATCACAGTCACTTGTTTAATTCTTTTATCTTCGGGGTTGTCGTCACGGTAAAATTAGCCGTGCCGATCGCACCACGGGCTTCAGGATTGCCGGACGGTTAAAACCAACCCTGCCGATCATCCCACGATAAACTGAAAAAAATGTGCCCCCTGGTTTTACTATCAAAATCGACGTTTTTCATAATTTTCCCTCAGAAATACGATTTTCGTAGTCCTCGTTGACGTAAATCTTACATTAAATTGCCGCCGGCTGTGATGGCTCAGTTGTCAATGCACCACCCTAATGTTAACCCAATTGGTTCAAATCTCACCTTTGGGCAGGGTTTTGTGTTTACCTTAGGATTTTTTGGAGTTTCACATTAGGCGTTGCCTGATATCTATCTGTTGGAGATCCTCAACCTGCGGCCTTTGCGAGAATCCACGGTTCATGGTTTTAAAATTTTGGATTCTTCATACTACGCATTATTTACATTGCACAGTGAAGGCTGTTTAAGACAGCTGAGAGAGTACACCTTAGCAGTGTACTGATTTTTTAATCGTATATTTGCAAACCTTTCTCCGGCTCCTCTCAACTCCTACTGTATTTACATCATCGCTTTTCGTAATGATGCCTATTTTTTCTATGGCCGAATGATTTTTTAATAATCCATCAATTGCTCCTTCTCGATATGGGTATAATTTTTACATTTTCATAGTTTATTATGGAATACTTATTTATTTTTCACGACCCTGAATAGAGCACACTAGGCCTTTAATATCGGGGGAATCAATAAGCTACATTGAAAGAAATAGAAACGTCCTTGGAAATGCATAGGAATTGCTTGACGAAAAATCCACCTAGACCGTGAATCAAACAACGAACTCTTCATACAAACATCCATGCCCCTCGAGAGGAAAAATCCACCTAGGCGGGACTAGAACCTGCGACCGTATGATTATCAGGCTAGGACCTTACACGGCCGCCACCGATGCTCATTCTAATTATAATACCATATCAAACTCAATTCGCAGCTTATGCTCAAGTTCACGTATACAATTTATCACTTCATATAAGTGCTTTGAGATCTCCATTAATAGGAGTTTGAAACGGCCACCGAACTTAATTTCATTCTCTGGTAATAACCAGATAAAACGTTCAAACTATCTCAGCAAACCTGACAAGTATGTGTATAACCAGAGCCTGGCTTGAGATAAACACCACTTTATTTTAGCCATGCTGCATTTCATAACTTGATGCATTTAATGAGCCTCGTTTTTTTTCCTGGACCAGCTCCAGATGGCGTCGCGAGTGCACAGCCACAGGAGAAGACTTGCCGCGTTAACTATCTCATCCTTTCCACCCTCATCCATCCCCTCCCTCGTCCTATTCCCCTTGGCGCAGAAACATCTGCACGCTAGGTAACCCTTTTCTCCCCACGGAGCATCTTCAGTTGCTTGACCCCTCCCCCCCGGTGGCCTTGGCGAAGGTCATTCGTGTCTCCGAACCACCAAGCCAATCCCCTTCACACCGTATCTCCACTTCGTAATCGTTCCCAACCTTCTCCTCCTCAGTCCCTTCCTTTCAACCCCTTGGTCGCCGCTCAAGTCGCCGACCGACCCGGGGCAACAATTCTCTTCATATCTCCCTTCCTTCCCCCCCCCCGCCCTCCTCTCAGCCTCTTTAAGAGAACTCCTCCCTGCCCTCAAGCCGCTCCTCTGCCTCGCGTGAGATTGTTATGTTCCTCGCTGAAATAATGCACCCACGCAGCCGGGCGATCGCAGGCGTCTCCCTCCGCCTCTTCTTCTTCGGGTACTCCCAACAACGCTGCGTCTTCGCTGCTGCCTTCCAAGACTCCCCTTCGTCTCTGCGTCTTCCGGGCGGTGCCCGCCTGTGCCTGCTTGGGCGTCCCCGTTCCTCCTTTCTCTCCACTTGATGCTTCCTTCGCCCCGCGATCCGTTCGCCTTCTCCTCGTCACCTCCTTGTCGTCGTCATTCCGTCGGAGGATCAGGCCCTTTTCCCAGAAAAATTAATAAAATTTTGAATGCTCATTTGGAAACCATGGAAATGTGGTGTTTCTGATTAATGATGAAGATAAAGTTGGGCTGAGAGAAACACATCTCCCTAATAAGTGTATCCTTATCTACTACCTAGTACTTACAGCATGCCGAGAATGTTTTCGCTGTAACTCTCAAATCAGGTGACCTGATCAGGACCTGATGATGATGCAGTGCATCGAAACCCGGGTCGATTAAAAATTTTTATCTGTGGAAAACTGCATCGTCTTAGTTCTTATTACATTCATATTTCACAACATCTCGCCTAATTCCTCCCTTTTTGTCTCAAATCTCTGTCCGTTATATAGTTGTAATGTACATAAATACTAACGGTTCCTCACCATTGTGAGCATATATGTAGTGTAGTGCATGCTTGTGAGACTTCGCCTCGTGACAAGCATTAGCGATTTATGCTAATGCATAATTAGCCGTAGTTACACTAAATTTAGGGTACAGTGTAATGCATTTTGGTGACTACTCACCCCCTGCCACACACCCCTGAGGTGGCTTGTTGGTATTCTGTAGATGTAGACATGAAGAAATTTCGCCAAGGGGTTGGGATAAAAGTTGCTCAATGAAAACACTTTGAAGTACTCGAACAAACGTACTGGAAACGTTTTCCGAGGCAACAGCAACTTAAGGGGCCAAGTATTACATAAGGGAATGTGGCAATTTTGTATTCCCTCCTTCCCCGTTTAAGACAACATAATAACCTTATGAACCCATCTCTCAATGTAACGTAAGTTATCATTGAAATTTTGATGCCTGCTCAGAGATTAATAATTCGATGTACGATGTTTTGCGCGATTTCGGATAACCATGGCCGAAGAGAGACGGCCGAGAGTCAGAATTGCGTCGTGGTGACGATTTTGAAGTCATGTGGGAGAAGTGGTAAAATGCACATTGCTCGCTGTGCGCATTTAACCAACAATAAGATTATTCCTCGTTAAAGATTACTCCGGAAGTGATACAAATACGATCTCACGGGTAAAACTAAAAATCTTACGTAAGATGATTTCGGACCCTCACTACGCAAGATTAAGTAGGATGAGCCCAACCTCCCTCCTCCCAAAAAAAAGTCTCGCAACGAAAACACGAGTGAACTTCATGCTCATTCTACCTCTATGGCGTCGTCGCGCAGAGTTCAGCCACAGCCGAATTTTCGTACGAACGTGAGCCGCCCAGTTCACCAGACACAAAATTCCGGAATAGCCGATTATCGGTGAAATTTATCGGGTATGTATAATCAATATCGGCTGTTGCATTAATAGATTCAAATTTTTTATTACTTGTAAAAAATAATAGATTATTCGATTAATCGATATCATAATCGCCCATCCCTAGTTAAGGCGTATCCGATTGATGGCTGCTGATGATGTTGAGAAAAATTGTCAGTTAACTCTTTCCAATCTTCAGTAGTAGTACTTGTATTTTGGTTTAACGTGCTTCGACGGGAAAGGTTATTTCGCCCCCATCTTCAATTTAGTGAACCTAGCATTGACATCATTGTACTCGTCCGCAACTTCAACTTTAGCGTCGCAATCACGACTCCTCCTCGCCACTACTTCTTACGTTTGCTGAAGTTTTTACCGCAGGCTTAAATGTTTGTAGCAGTGCACCAGTTTGACGTACTTTGGTCGTTAAGGTGCACCTTTTCCCTTCCCTCTCCGCTCTCCTGCATCATCTAAATGAACAAGTTTGCAGGAGAGCTGAATCTTCAACCTGGAGTCATTGCGAGAGCTCGACTCTTGTGTTTTGTATTCCTCGTGATGGGCAGTTTATCTTGCACAGTGGCGTTCAATTGAGACATCATTTATAGCGGAATAAGATCTTATTTAATCGTGTTTTCCTCCTCTTCTCCAGCTCACTTCACCGCATACGTCGGCTGTAGCATAGCTTTGCGTAATTATTTCTGATTTTTTTAAATAAGCATTGTAATAATAATCCATCGACTACTTACTGCTTCTTGATGAGGAATTAACTGTTCATTTTCTAAATCGAACTTTATGCATGCTGAAAATTCTTCCCAATAATTATAGCATTTTCTTGCAATCCTCTTCCTACTGTTCTCGGTCTCTTGCTATTGTCAAACGCTAAGGAATTCATTCTTCTGAGTTGATTAAGTGTTTCGAATAAAGTGACTCTTTTTTTAGTCACGTCTTTTTCATGTAGGTATTTTTAAATAAATGATGTCGTTTTTCATATTTTGTTCTTAATTAAAATTAAATCATATTTTAGTGGAGCCTACTATGTTTGCGTGTTGGTGATATAGAGCTTCCTTTAATGGACCTTATCCGCTTATATTAATTCACAACCTTGACCATGACCTGATGACTTATTCTGACAAATGAAAAAGTTCAAGAGCTTCATTTGAAGATTAATACCAGAACATCAACGTTACTTTAATGCGTTACTTTAGTACATGGGAGTAGAAAAATAAAGCTCTCTATGATGGAGTTCATTTACAGCAGTCTTCCTGTTTAAGGTTTGGTTTGTTTGATGTATGAATCTTTCTTGGGTTCTCCACCGGGTTAGGCTCTCTATACTGGCCAACATTTCGATGCCCGACTCGTGCATCGAAACTTCGGCCGGTATGGAGAGCCTAAATCAGCGTATTACCCGAGACGAATTCATACAGCAGTCATCCTACATCGGGTTGTATGGATAGCTTGTTCCAGCACCGTTAGTATTCTTGATCTGCAGGACTTTTCAATCCCTCATATCACTTAGAATTAAGTCAAAACTGTTGCGAAACGGGGCACAAATATTTCATCGTAAAACCTTGATAGTTTTCAGACTGTTCGAGCATTATAAAAGAAGAAAGCTGAATAGCGATGGAATTTAAAGGATCTATGAATATAATAGCAAGCTTTTTTCAGCAATTTTAACGACAAAATATGTATTCCTAAGAGGAGTTAGGGTAAGCTCTACCTTGATAGCTTGAATATGGGATGTCTTTTGACACCCAGATATCTTAAAAACCTGTCTTCTATTCTTCCTAGCGTGGTTGGTTGCCATGAATATGTGTCTCTCAATGAAAATAATCTCTTCGGCACTAATCTGATTTCTCACATCGAGAAAAATTGCATTATTTGTATCGAAAATACTCCAGTGTTAGACTGCCTTCGAAGCTATTGTCTTGCTAATGGCTTTCTTTTTAAGACTTCTTCTGGTCATCCTTTCTCCGAGGCTTGATCTATGATCAGATTATATTGCTGCTTTTAGGCGCATGAGATTTTCCAATATCCAAGTCTGAGTACGTCTCAAGGACAGGATTCCAAGGAATCTCTTGGATACATATAATGCTGAATGAATGGATTCGTTTATTTCAGACAATACTCACTCAAGTGGGAGTTGGGTGTCGACAGAGCAGGGAGCCGTAAGGATTGTAAAAAAAAAGAAAAGCTGCTCGCCCGCTTTTTTACCCGCGAGTAATGCCTGCACATGCGAATTTGAATGAGTAGATATTGAAATTGTCCGGATGTGGGAATAAAACTTTTATCTCTGCTTAGATAAAACGGTTTCTTTAGCACTCGCCCGTATATTATCAAGTCATTTATTTCTTAATTGCCTATCTGCATGAATAATCGGGCCTCCTCCGTTCGCCGTATAAATTCTTGTCATGTTTCAAATCCTTGGATGACAATTAAAGTTTAAAGGCTCGGAGATCAATTACGATCCTACCATCTTCTAGAAAGATCACTACACTTCTTTTAAAAGCACGAAAAAAGATATTTGAATCGGTGATCGAGTCATTATGATTCTTCTCAAGAAAACTGCGTGAAGCACTGCTCAAAGCAGGTATTAGTTGTATGGGGACAGGATGTTCCGCGACATTTGGCAAATTGCTTCGTGGGGTAAGACTTGCATGCATCGCTAAAGTAGGAGACCATGGGTTGGCTTGAATTGCTATCAAAGAAGTCTTCCGAGAATAACGTAAGCGGAAACGGAGTGTTTTCTGTCGAGTGCACTTTATTCACCTACATGCCCTGCAATATGCTCCTCTTCTTTGTCGGCGGCAAGGATTTTGTGGTCTATCAAGTTTCCTGCGAGCACAAAACTGGAACCCCATTTTAACGTGCTCAAAGAATAAAGCCTTCCGATCCGTTCACCACAATAGCAAGTAAAAACTTCGGACGCCTTCATTCGGTTGCTGCAGAATTTCCAATTCTGTTCTCCGTCGCCCCCGTCAACATCATCCCCAACAATGTTTTGCCTCTTTCTGCATCTGGCAATTCCCTCCCCAACCTGTTTCCATGGCGACTCACTGAGCTCGCATCTATTTGGTGCTTTGCTCGTCCTCCTGCATCCTCTGCCATTCCCCCCCTTCTCAATGTCGGCGCTCTCAAACTTGCTTCTCTTTCCCACCCCGTGCATTTCTTGTCATTGCAACAATCCACCTCCGTAATTCCTTCCAGGTTTTTTCCTTCACACTAATAATGGGAGAATACAGAACGGCAGGTTAAGTCTCAATAATAGTTATACATTAATTCTTCCTTTAAGCGATTCACAATCAGTTGTGCTCCCTCACATTTATCATCCTTGTTGCATCGCATACAAACCAGTGGTCTGCGTAGAGGACCCATGACCCCCGGATTATCTCACTAGGGCCAATGATTATAATTTCTAATCAATCCTTGCAGTAAGATTACGTATCCTTTACACTTACTTGGTTTTGACTGAGAGTTTGGATTTTATATATTACACCGTACAGTCGGTTAGCTGACCTAAGCGTTAACATGGCAGAATGGATCAACCGAAAAAATATTTGACCAGAGGTTATAAAACCGGGACAAGGACTTTATTTCACCGACACAGTAACTGAATCTTCATGTTTATGAGATAATAGAGAAATAGTGAATGGAAAGTTAGACACCAACATTTAGTTACCTGAAGAATCAAAATCGCACATATTTCAGGCATTAATTGTTAACTTTTATTTTATTTCAGTCATCAATTACTTTTTAATTTGTAACACAAGAGATCTATTCAGACACAGCCCCCGACTGCATTGAAAATTTTAATGGAAGGGTAAAATTTTCTCATCAATGAAAGACATACCAGGTGGCAGCTATATATTCAGAAAACCTCCAACGCCTGTCTATAACATCGCTAATATGTTCAAAGGAATGAAAAACTTTCTAAAAGTAAACGTTTCACTCCGTAATGTATTTCATTATATACTCGATAACGATGCTTTTATTTCAATACCTTGTTTCATCTTTTTTGTCCAATTTTATTTATTGTCAGTCGTTTTCTTTATTTTTTATTATTTTTTTATGTTGATGGTGACCTAACATCCTATGCAATTACGCCCTTGAGGCGGCTTGGCAGGTAGCATGTAGATGTAGGTGAAAGAACTTCTCAAAAATGTTTATAGGAATAAATCTTGAAAATATCTCGTCATCAGTTTTCAGTGCGTTTGTTTACATGAACCTCATCGATTCGTTCGCCACAGAAAGTAAATTGGTCAATTGTAATAGGCTTAATTTATTTTTTGAGGAGTACCCTCTCCGAATAATTTTTCCAATTGTTGTCTGTAAGACTTTCAGTTTTCCATTTCTTACTTCCTTTTGACCGTCTATTATCGTTAAAATAATCTTCTTTTATATGCTCTGTATCTATTTTTTAAGCTCAAATTATTGAAATTTTATCCGGGTCCTTATTAAGGAAGCACTCAGTGATTTAGAATCCCTCGACGATGACGAAATATTTCCGTCAGAGCCTCGACAAGTCACGATTGTTACATTAAAATATAAGAATTTATCTAGTCGGTGACGTCACGACATTACACTGTCGTGATAGATTACGGCTGAGCGCTTCATAGGGAGAGTATTTAAAATAAATTAGGAATTTTTTATCACCTAGATTTCATCAAAAAACTAAAGGTGTGTAGTTTTTATGTTTTCTCAACTATGTGCATAAAATATAATCAATTGCTCACAGCAGTAGGTTATACATTTATACATAATCGCAAAAAAAACCTTTTGTAAAGGCATTTTCACCGTGTGGCGTGAAAAAATAATGTGTCGTGTATAACTATATTTTGTGCCATTTACTTTACAAATTTTACTTCAAAATTATTAAAAAAGACGCTGACATTAAAAAATGAAATTCGAATATGGTCTCCATTATGACTACGGAGATATCTCGCTCCAACTGCCTTAAATAGCGGCGCCAATGCATTGAATCTTGTGCAACATAATGCGAAACTTGGCGAAACCCTTCATGGCATTACGGTTGAGGGCATCCGCCTCAACTCATCACGGAGGAGAGTGGTCGAACTGGTCTCAGTTAGCATAATCTGGTGGGTACCGATGCTTTTAACACCGACCGTAGCAGCAAATATTCCTCACTTGTCGGGTCCACAAATGTTTCAGATAACTTGCTATGTAACGTGTAATCTCGCATTATACTCATGGGCCACACCTCCTATTCCCTATGCTTATTACGTTGTGATATCTGCGTCGCTATTTATTTATGATTTGATACGGTCCCTGCACTTCTTGTTCCGACGTCACGTACACAATTTCTGTTGACCTCTCTCTAATTTTGCATTCCACTTATCACGCCGTGGAAAAAGAAGTATAAAAAAGTGGTGCAGGAGACTAAATGCTAAATGCCGAACGCATCTCTTGCTTCTTTTTCAGTTTGATTTTTTTCATCGACAAGAGTTTAGTAGCTTCGTGTTTCGCATGATTGCGGGCCGAAGATGAGAGCGGGGAACTTGCGAACTTATAATGACGGGTTGTTACTGACGAGTTACCACCCAGAGTTGATTTATCACTTCGATGGATGCACACATGTTGTTTATAAGACCTTTGGAATTCGTTAATGTCCATTCAACATGAACATTTTATGTGACGTTTGCCTCTCATGCTCCATCACCATTCGATCGATTGTAGGCATCTTAAGATTCTTAGTCGCATTCTTCCTTCCAGGCGGGTGGGGATTATGATTTGATTGAAGTGGCAGCCCATGAAGAAGGTTCTTTAATTTATCTCCACGTCTTAGAAGCCATACGAAATGACAAACTTTTGCGTATGCTCCAAAGCTGTTGATTTCTAGGCGCACAGTTGTAATTTTTAGGATATAGTTGTCAACAGTTGTTGGCTTGGATTTTAATAACTTTTCGGAAATTTACAGATATTTTTTTATTATTTTAAATAGAATTAAATATTAATATGAGTATATAATGCCATTTTTAGGTCTGGCGCGAATAAATTTTAGGTTTTATCGACACCTGCAATGAAAGTAGTTTGGTACATGCATACTGCCAGCACTACTTCCCTTAATAAGGCACTGCGCTAGTTTAGCTTCATAAGTAGTTAATAGTGTAAGCGACTCACAAGTACAATTACTTTTTGGTCTGTGTGTTGGCTTTTTAAAATAGCATTATTCGGGGAAAGTAGGAAGGGTGAAGATAACCTGGTATTAACGTTTGCTAACTGTTAACTGGATGTGCCAAAGGGTCGACTGTTTAACATGTTATCCGACAGATGGAATACTTCACCTTAAGTACTATTTAAGAGGCAAAAATTAAGAAAAACTGAACTGACTTCATGTTGAGTTTAAAATCTAGACTCTTAAGAATTGAAAGGCCGAGCGAAAGCCAACACAAAAAAACTAGTTTCGTAAAAAGGAGCCTTAATGGCCATTTTCATGTTTATTCATGTCGTCGCTGACCATAATTAATAGTAGATATTTACATGGTTCACGAGGACACTTTTTAATTATGATAATGACGTTTATGATGCATTTCAATTGCACATTAGTGGAGAGTATGAGGGGCTTTTAACTGTATGCTGTCATTACTCTCCTTCCAGCCGTCTTAGATGGAGCCACTGGCATTCCCATCATTTTCTTGCTTGCTTTTAACACCTTAGTCATTGAAACTTCCTCCCCCTTTCGGAGTCATACCGTCAGCCTCGGCTCTTATCTCTAGATTCAAACTCCTCTTCCCTTTCCGCCTCCTTGTGACCCTTTCATGACCCTTCCTCAAGCCTTCATCTCACTTTCTTCTTTTCCTTAGTGGGAGTGGAAATAGAAAAGGTGTTTTACAGACCACTGGGGTTTTCATGGTCAAGGCTGAATGCTGGTAAATAAAAAACTCCCACTTTCGTCATTCGGTGCTCGAAAGATGGATCATTGGGGTAAACGTGTGTCTGTGGTTCCTAACAAAAAAGAATAAATTATCACACATCACCATATCTTGGGTGTAAATGTTATGTGACACCATATATAGGCGGAGGTAAAAAAAACAGGTGGTGCAGTTTTCCACAAGTAATTGTGGAAAAATTGTGGATAACAGCTACATCTGTTTTCCACCTTCATTATGGAGCTATTCCACCACTTCAGTCCTGAACTGTTACTTTATAACCATATTGGTGGTAAAACTTTGCAGTAAGTTTATTTAAGTAAATTGGGTTAAGTATAAATATTTGGACGTCATTTGTAGTTAGGATTCTCATAGCTGATGTTTGGGCTAAACTTAATCCAAACATTAATTTGTGCCCAAATTTGGGTCTTAATGTAACGTGAAAACAGTCAAATGTAAGAGAGGGCTGGATAATAATAATATTAATTTCTATATTGGCAATAGCCAAAGCCAATTGCTGCCAATTTGATATATATTTAGACGAACACATTAACAACCATGCCCTGGGAGTGTAAATTTCTACCCCCGCGTAAAATGTTTTACGTTTGCGCCAAATTTGGGCCAAATTTATGTTTGGATTAAGTTTGGCCCAAACATCGGCAGTGACACTCCTAACTTAAATAGCGTCTAAATACTTATACTTTGCCTAATTTATTTAGGAAAGGTATCGCGCAACTTGTCCCAAAGATTCATAAATTTTCCAAAAACGTTTATGTAAATATTCACGCAAGCTAACGCTTATTTGGGAAAAATGTGGAGTGAATATGGTAAATGAATTAGTTTTCGAAATGTTCACAAAACTAGTTAAATTTCCCCGAATGGTGTTAAAACTTGCTCCCATAAACATTACCTCCCATCCATAACTGTTTTGCGAAATCCGTTTGCATTTTGGACGGTTACCATTATAGTTTTTGAAAAGCATTCACTTTCCTTAACCTTACAGCTGCGGCAGCTCGACGTTTCGCCTATCACTCTGTGCGCAAGAAATGAGGCTGGAGAGACTCTCCTCCTTTGGGAGAGGCTAAACAGATAGAAGAAAGACCCTTCTTCTGATCCCCTCGCTACCTTTCCTTTCTCTCTCATCCCTTGAATCGGTCACTGGCGACCGCGGGATGTTGGAGAATTAGTGGATTTGTAAACTACAGAAATGATATTTTAAATTATACAGAATTTCTGAAATTAAATATGACATTCATTTTCATTGCAATTTTCTGTTCAATTTGATTCTGTACAACCTTTCGTGTAAAAAGTGCGTATGTCGATTTATGTGTTTTGCGTATTCACTTCCAATACACATGCTATTCGGTATGTGCATGCTTGGCAGTATGTACTAAGATAGCATAAAATATTCAGTACCTATTGGTGCTTAATGTCAAAAAGTTCTTCTATAATATTCCTATGTTAGATCAAATTTTGAACGCGTACATGACTCAAATTCTGATGCATCTTTTACTCTACGAAAATACTGGTTTACAGAATGGACATTAATTATTCAAAAACTCTTTTTTTGTCGAATAATGATCATGATAAAGCTAATTTTAAATGCTCACACGTATTGGATCTTCAAAAAACAAGTAGCTGCCCTCGACTTATACTGAGGAAGTGTACATGAACTGAATTTGAAATCAGCGTAGTTCATTGATCGGAAGAAATGGTTGAGAGGAAATGATCGCATAATATCACTTTATATTAATGCAAGTATACTCACTGTTTGGCGCATGGTCGTTCCGCTTCAAAATAAAATAACGACGGAGAAAAATAATGATGTTTGAGAGAAAGTTAGTTCATCGGGACAATAAATAGTACATCCGGGGCTTTCAGATGCCGAAAATAACCGGTTTCAAAATGCTGCCATCATACATCAAGAACAGCGGCCATTAATCAAAGCGGATGTGATGACAACAGGGCTAAGCTCAAATTTTTATTGATTCAAACTGCGAAAAACTTTCAAGTCTATCTAAAAGGGGAATGTCATTATTTTTTGTTATATCTTTGGCACTTGCAGCAACTACAGCTACTAAAAAAAAATAATATTTTCGGTGATTTGAAATTGAAGTAAAAATAAATTCAAATGATAATCTTTCTGTCATGAATATTTGAAGTAAGAGAGGAAGAAATAAGAATTGGGCTTCGAGAGGAAAACTGCCATTTTATTGGACGAATCAAACTTTGAATCGAATCCTTTTTTAATTCAGGTGCTTCCAGATGGTTTTCATTACAAGACGCTGAGGAGAAAAAGAGGCTGATTCGTACCAAAAAGAAATGAACGCAATATATCCTTGGGGTGTTGAGGGTTAATTCATTGCCTCGCAAACCAAAGGTTTCGGGATCGATTCCAGCCTGGGTTGGATTTTCACCTTTCAGGGTATAACATTATACCTATTAATTTATAAGGCTTGCTTGGTAAAAAATAAATAACACCGGGTGTCTATCTATTGCTATAAAATTCTCTTACGACGAAAAGAAAAGAACTGAAGGAAATTAGGTCGCATGCCGATTTTATGACTACATCAAGTTACTGAAACTAAACGTTTTTCAATAAAAACTTGAATTCCATTATTAGTTTGGGTGTAACTTTATGCCTAATAAAATAGGTAAATTTCAAAGGAGCAATATGTTTCTTAGTGGAATAACAAAGCTACCGTTTTTTAATAAAAATGAATTTTCAGGAACTAGAAAATAAATACAACAATCCTAATGTTTTCATACTTAATAGCTGAACAAAACCAGGATCAGATGGCTTTAACCATGCCACATTAGTGTAATATTATTCCATAGAAATGTTTATAAAATTTCAAGTCGATAAAAACCGCCTGCTGGTCCTTATTCAGTCGTTCAAATCACCAGCAGCTTAAAATGTTGACATTAGCGAAAACTAGTCAAATTTTGCCTCGGTAAAGTATAAACGAGTACTTTTTAAAAGTATTACTAAACCTTTAAGGTTTTGCACATCTATTCTGTTTTTCTTATATTTATACAGACTCCCTCATTATTATATATTAGAAAACTATAATAGTAGTTATGTGGCTGAATAAATGGTTATGTGATTGAGCTTTGAAGACGTCTGGCGAGTCTCGGTGTCCGCGAAACCCCTCGTCAAATACTTTACCATCTGGAGTTCAGGAAACCGGATTGGAGAAGGTTTCTTCCAGAGAATCGGTTCGCTTTATCAAACCGCGACCGAATTTAAGGAATGGAAGGCGATGGCGCGATTAGTCACACGGCGTGGCTGCACATTTTTCTCAGAAATTCTTTCCTGTAACAATAAAATATTTCCATCTGCGGGTCACGGAGCATTAACAAAAGGTACTGCATGGCATTGATTTCAAGAAAGCATTCGACAAGGTTCATCGCAGAAATCTTATATTTAAATCGCAATCATGCGGGTTAAACAAAAAAATAGCGAATTGGATGCGTGGCATTCAAAGTGATCGAAAGCAAAAAGTAGCTATGGTGGCATTAGAGAAACTAGAATTTATCAAGCGTATTGTAGGAAGGTCCTCGGATGAAAAATTGATAGAGAGTTGCTACTTCGCTCTGGTTAGACTACACTTTGGATACGCCGCGAGCATTTGGGACCCTTTGGGACGGAAAGATTTGATTCGAAAAATAAATAAATACAATGGTAAGCTGTGCGCTTCGTTAAAAACTGCTACAAAGGAGCTAAGAGTGTTTCACTGCTTTTAGAGGGATTAGGTAGGGAACCGCTTGAGACTCGGGTGCTAAACGCTAGGCTTAGATTGCTTGAGAAATTCCGAACGGGTGTGTTTTAGTGTGATATGGAGAATAATATTTTGACGCCGCACTGCATCTCTAGGTCCGATAAGAAAGATAAAATAAGAGAGATACATTGCCGAACAGATAGGTTTAACAAAATTCGTTTCTTCCCACGCACAATAAGTGACCATAATAAAAACTGAGATCCACTGAAAACACTTCCGAAATACACTTCACCTTTTCACCTCACTATAACATTCTCCTTCACACCTTTACACGGCTGGTGTTCTAACAACCCCTGCCACACACCCATGCGGCGGCTTGTAGGGTAGTTTATAGATGTAGAGTAGTTGCATTGGCATGTTGCTACATAAAAGTAAGATAATAAGTTCCTTACGAGCATTTGTAAAATATAAGAATCAATATGATTGACTTGAAAAAAAACATATTTTGGCTATAAAATTCCCTTTTCCTTCAAAGTATCTATTCCAGTTTTACATTGAAATTTCCTATTAATTTCTGATCATACATTTTCTTTAATGTAGTGATTCACGAAGCCGTTGGTTCTTCCTTGTGTTGAAATGTTCGCAAAAATGCTTAATCAGATATCGAATATCACATTACATAGATTTTTATCCACTGTTATCCAAACTGTAAGCACTATTTCAAAACCGGTCATTGAAGACTTCCTGCAGTGTCATGAGGTTACTGAGCACGAGCGTATTGGTATTAAACAGAGAGCTGCAAGTCGCTTCTTAAATTGCGCTTCCAATGTCCATCGTGTTTAAGTGCGAAATATCCACTTCGTCCAGAGGGTTTATGGCTTGAAAGGACGAGCTGATGCTGAACTTAAATATCTTCGTAGAATAGACCGTTCTCTTTTTATGGCCAATGCCTGTTAGTAATAATAACTGAGTTCTCTCATTTCTGGTATTTAGACAAATTGATCCGCTCAGCTCAAAACCAGCATGCAATGAAACGGGAAATCCTTTCATATTGTAACATCACGGTTGCCACCCCTGCAGTTCAACGCCTAAACAGTTGGCAGCAGGGGCAGCTAAACAATCGGGTACAACAATTGCTTAGCACTCGGCGTGGGTCGCACCCTGTTGTTGAACATCAAACGCGGTAAAAGTAGACGTGTTTTTTTGATAATTTTAACTGTCACGATTTTAAGTCTTGCCGTGTGAATAAATTTACCTGTGTTAAAATCTTTATTTGATATCTTTGTCTGAAGTTGAGCAAGTATAAATTTGTGCCTGGTACATACATTTGTCTGACCAAAGACTCATTTCTCCCGAAGCAAATGCATAGTCGGAGAACGGTGGTAGGTGGGGAAAACGCAGATGTATCAACGGGTTCATAAATAACGGGGCGGTAAATCATTAATACGTTATAATATTATATACACTCAATCAAAAGCTCTCCCAAGTAAAATATATTAGTTATTAATGATTTCAGGTTTTCCCAGCGAATGATGCTTAAGAGTTGTCCTCGGGTTTCCCACCGGGTTAGGCTCACTCCATGATTGCCTTGACGTTTCGGCAGGAGACTTTCCTGCCATTTTCAAGCCTTCAAGACAGAAAAGTCTTCTGCCGAAACGTCGGCAATCATGGAAAGCCTAACCCGGAGGGAAACCCGAGAAGAACTCTTTAAGCATGTTAGTTATTTGTGAAAGCAAATGCTAACTGCATATTCTTAACTTAGCGTTTCTCTTAATAGAAGTTATCCTTATGGAAAATATGGAATATTTCACCAACTTTGAACCACCGGTTTTATATATTTTATGTGATAATTATGGTGCATTATGTTTATATCGTGACTCCGGTGTGATAGCTTGTTGATTTTGGAGTATAAAGAAAAATTTGCGGTACATATATCATGTTAAGCAAAAAAAAACTAGCTCTGTATAAAACACGTTTGTGGAAAATAAAAATAGATAATGAACTTTCAATTTTCATTTCAGATGTCGGCCCACAACCAACGAAAAACCCAGAGGAGATACAAGAAGACGCTTGGATAAACGGTTAAATTATCCATAGATCCATGGTATCACTAATGTCCTTGGCGGAATGGGTGATACGTCTTCGGGAACGTGGATAAAACGACGCAGAATGCACCGCAAACGACAGTGCAAGTAAGTTCCGAAATTCACTGCCAGTACTAGGCTTGTGCTGCCATGAAACGAAACTTGAAGCATCACTATCACTGATGCAGTAGCATGTAACTTCCGAATTCGTCAATTCTCAAGCTAATCCAAATAAAATTGAAAAAGAGCATTCTGTTTAAAATGCTATAATTTTCATTACCTTGCTTTCATGCTACTTAATATTGATTTACTATTTTTATCCGATGAAAATAAAATGAATTTGCGGCAGCTACGCGAACATTTTTAAGGCGTGAAGAAAAAACTGTGTAAGTAAACTCATTAACTCCGTTGAAAATTAACTTATCGAATTTTGAAAGCGAAAGAAAACGAAGGTGTTTTCAAGTGAAAAGTTGAAATTTTTATCTCAGGCATACTTAAGTCTTCGAATAAAATTGTCAAGCCCAGTTTTTCTCCTCGGCCAGTAGTACAGTCCGTTTCCAGTGATATCAAAAGCTGGGTTTAAGATACGGGTTTCTGAGGGTCGCATCGCAGAATAACGCTAATGCATTCGTGGGAAGTAAGGAGAGAAACTTGCTGTCGACAGTAGTTTGATCTTGAAGTGATACTTCTGTCGGCGCTGAAATTATATGTGCACTCGAATTTAGGTACGAATAACAAAAAGGCCTACAGATGTGCGTGATTTGATGTTAAATTTAAATTTTAGAAAGTATCAGGGGAATACACGGCTGGGTGAGGGCCTGTTTATTATATAAGTTAGTTAGCGTAATTCGAACGTATTTCGCGCCAACTTATATATGTATGTATATAATATATAGCCGTCAATAAAGTACCGCCGCCACTATATTGACGGCTAAAGATGAAAGAGGGACCGGATTACCGATCAAAATGTTCTGCTGCCACAGGTTATCAAACCTCTGATGTGGTGAGACGCTCCCCTAGCCGCCACGCTAATCCACGAACCTTCTAGAAATCTTCACCATATGAGAATGACGTTTTTGTATTTATTGTTCTATATTTTCTTCTCTCCTGAGGAGCTGAGTAAAGATCGCTTGGAAAAGTGAGATCCAGCGAGCTTGTATTATGCCTTTTTATTTCAACAAGACGTTAATCATCCTCTCCCATCCGACATATTACTGCGCTTTTGGTGAACTTGAGTAGGAATTAAAACACTGGAGAATATTTTTGTGTTACGGCTAGGACTCGAACCTAGAGCATCTCCGAGGAGAGCCAGTGTTTTAACCACCACGCCAATACGATTCCTTCAGAAAAGTACTTATTTTTTAAATTTAGAATTTAAGATTTGGCTCATCAATCGATATATTGATCTCTTACGAGAAACTGTGTAAAGATCCTCTGTCAAATCGTGTCGTGCCAAAGCGATCAAATTAGAAGTTGCTACATCCCATTGCACTTTTTCTTTTTTTCACATTCAATTTTTAATCCACCAGTTCAATGTAATTTCATTTAATGACCACATCCAACTTCTTCCAAGATGTCCTCTCTCAACCAGTCCTAACAATGCCCTTATTTATTTTTCATTTCACCATGACAATCAATTCAAAAAATGATAAAAACATGTTAATAAACAATAAAAAACAAAATTAAATAAATAAATACATGAAAGTGATTATTGTTGTCAATTAATTAGCCATTCATACACTTGACATGCGTCAATTGGAATCCAGGATGCGTTTTATTACGTCAACATCCGTTTTCTTTTTCCATATTTCTCCAAATCATTCCTTCGTTCGTTATGGTTCGCTGTTCGGGCGGAGGAGGTGTTCAAGGGGCGAGGTGGGGCGAGGTGGTGGTGGGGGTGGGAAGATATCCTCGGGGTCACTGCCCTCGTCCATCCTGTCAAAAGAGGGGAGAACCCGAAACCATTGGCGCCGCCCTCATCCTCCACCCTTGGAGCATCTGTCCCTCGTGCCCTTGGCCCTCGTGCCCTTTGGGAGGGCGAAGGGACTTGCCTCCAAACAGGAGATAAAGGAAAAGGGCTGGTGCTGGGAGAGAATAGGAAAAAATGTTATCATTTCATGCATCTTTTACAATTGAATGTCGCAGAAAAGTTGAAGTAATTGTGAGACGGTACTTACGCCTATCCTCGCAAGTACATTTGGAACCCTGCGCGGAAAGAATTGATTCGTGGAATACACTGGCAGTGAAGGAAAAACACGCGATTGGTTAAAAAACTACTATGATCGAACTGAAAGTGCGACACAATCATTGGAAAGACTTAATTACGAACTCTTAAGATATTCGGAAGTTGAACACGAGGAAACATAACTTTAAGATTTTAGGTCACACGACTCATCCTCTTGAGACAATTTATAAAATATTTTTATGAAATATTTTCGGTGTCATATAATATATTTGAAACCTAATCTTCATCTTTGGAAGACCAAATTAGATAAAATGAGACGGAAAACAGTAAGAGAATGTAAAATAGCATAACTATCTGGGTTTGAAAGAATTAGCGGGAGACAGGGAAGATTGCAGACAATCACCCTTATGCCTGTTGCTCACGGTAAAATTTTCCATAAAATAGTTTTATAAAAACTTGTATTGAAAGTTTTATGAATCCTACGTAAAACGTTCCTGCTTGCTCACGGTAAAACTGTTCTTAAAATCGCAATGTCCTCCCATCTATGAGACACTTTGCGATCACGTGAAGTGATAAATGCACCCTCTTTTGGATGACTGTTACGTTAAAAACTATATGTATTGTTTATTTACTTACTTTCTGATCACACTCAACGGTGCTACGGTTCTAACGCATTCCCCTAACAAGAACGATACTGCCTCAACGTTCCATGAACTTCCAGCCATGTTTGTTTAGGTTTTCCTTGTTTGGCTTCCCATGGATACGAGATTATTATCAACGCGATGAGCGGAACGTCTCATTGATTGTTGCATAAAACGGTTTTATGGAAATAGAACCTGTCCTATTCCATAAAACGTTTTATAAAACTAGGTTTTATAAAATAAGGTTTTATAAAACGTTTTTATCGTTAGCAAGCTCATTTTTATAAAATTAGTCGATTTTATAAAACGTTTTACCGAAAATTTTACCGTGAGCAATAGGCATTAGAACCGAGTTGAGTCAATGACGGCTTGCAACACCGACCCCTTCGGGATCGGGCAACACATCTGCAATCTGTAAAAAGAGAGGAGAGCGACAGAATGAGATAGATCCACCGTCGAAGAGGTAGGTTTAAGAATTGCTTCTAGGTATTTGGTTGGTAATTTGGGGTGGCGACGGACAACTGAGGTCATTTGCGCCATCATGGATAGACAGGTCGGTTGATAAAGGTATGTGCAATTAAGGAAGAGCGAGGAGAAACCCAGAGTCGGAATTAATCTACTCTCGACGAGAGGCACTAAGGGGTCAGCATTTTAACGTCCTATCCGATGGACGGACGGAGCATTACTCTCGAGTCGCCCTCCACGCAACACCCAAGTAGAGATTCGGGATTCAGTTGAAAAATCTCCGCCGTGAAAAGTTATGGGAGAATATTATTAGATTCAGTGCAAGGATGCCGGCTGCTAGATTAAATTAAATCACTTTATATGCGAGTAATGTATGAATTGAAAGGAATTAGTATTCTAAACGCCGGAAACAATATTCAGGGATAATATTTCTATATAATAATCCAATAACAGATATCGTCAAGAATGACAGCCAGCAAATAGATCAAGTGCTCAAATTTGTGAAAGTAGCTGACATCATTAAAATGTCAATAATGAATCCTTGTCCATTATTTGATAAGCTTCTTATATATGTATATGAATAGCATGTGAATTGTTTCAATGAGTGTTCATATAGGTGGTTCCAAAAGATCCTTTCGGTCGATGCACCCAATAAATGTATTACTGTTACAACTAGAATAATAAACCTCAATGATGGGATAGGGAGAGAATCAAAAGCAATTTGCGTCGGAAGGACTCGGTTAAATTCGAGCCAAAAAGAGTCTAGGTAAGTCCGTCATCTTCAATTGTTTAGGGCACTCAGAACCCGACTCGTCGACTCCAGTACTTGCAGCATGGAACCTCCAACTCGCGCACGATCGAAGCATCCGATCCGCCGAGTCTCCTGCAACTCGCACGACCACCCCGGTTACATTCTTCAGCCGACATTCCAACTGGCGATGATAATTCAACCAGTGCTCCAATCAATATTCTTTATTCTATGGTAGACGTGGACCTGATAATCTGTCCCTTGCTCTCCTCCTTGAGGGCCTTCCCTCCAATCCCTCCAATCCTCACCATCCTTGTTTCTCTGCTCGTCCATTCCACTTCATGACCTCCCCCCCCGCCTCCCCACCCACTTTCTCCCGCCCATCCACCCCCGCGGCTCGTTTATTCACCCCAATCCAATTCCCCCCCCTCTGCTCGGAGCCCGCAATTACAGAGCCAAGAATGGACTCGGGCCTGCCGTCCGTCTTGGCGCGCAGGAGACGTCACCCTGCGGCTCCCGCACTGCGGTTGTTATCGTCCAATTTGAAAGGACTGACCGTCCCCACCCACTCCTCCTTGTCCATATTCCTTCCCTCTTATCGTGGACTTATTAGGCGTCCTCCCAAACTGGCATCCCATCATCCCACATCTCTCCCCTTGCGCTAGGATTCATCCATCTTCCTTTTGGCCCGGTGATTCGAGGTTTTAGCCTCTGGCAAAATGGCGATCGGGTCGGCGAGGTGGCTAGATTACTGTCTTCCCATCCCGTGGGCCGGGGCTCGAATCTCGGCGACATTTCTCAGTGGAATCCCCATCCTTGAGTGGTAGCGAAACATAGTGGCAGTATCCTGTGCGAAGCGTGACCCTGAGGAGGGGAAGGTTCGCGTGGAAGGGGTGCGCAAAGGAGCAGAAGGGAATGGGACAGCGCATGGTAGGCAACGCTGCCAACGTAACAGTATTTAACTTGAGAGGGGGAGGGAGAGTTAGAAGCGTGTATCACAACTATGTTTACGATTCAAATGAATCTGGGTTAAGATACGATGGTTTTGTTCGCAATCCATCGGAGAAGCATTTCTAAATAACTGTATTCAGAGCCATGGAGAGATATAAAGTTGATGTGAAAAACAGAGTGGATTTTATGAGGTTGGTAATGAAGGTTTTCGACCTTGGATAACCTGGTAATCAAAAAACCACCTTACTTCCCCGTGCGAAGCCGGTTCGTGGGGAAATTATTCCACTGAAAAGGGTCTTCTACGCAACAACCACAATGTTTCGCTACCACGTTCGTTAGATGTTATAGGTGTAGCGAAACTTGGTGGCACTCGCTTGTGAAGAACATGACGCTAAGGAGTGGAAAGCATACATGAGATGAAGTGGCCGAGAGGCCTTTTTCCAGAGGACCCTGCGGAGGGAGTCCTTCGACAAGTTGGCCCGCTCATCAACGATTGGTTTACGGTCAGTGACCTCTAATCCTCCGCTGGTGAGTGCCACCAAGTTTCGCTATACGTATACGTGAATAGTACTTCCAGACTAGTATACTGTCCGTCGCATGGGACTTTGAACTGCGATCCCCTTTCAGTAAGCTAATGCCGAGGCTGTGTCCCATTTCCCTCATAATCTCTCGACGGCACATTCTCCATGGCGCAAAAATCTCGGATTTCAGTAATTTCTCCAAATAAAAGATCCAATATCGATAAAAAGAATGCTAAAATTAAAATTTGGATATTTTAGTACTCGCTGATTAATATTGTCACCCGGGGGCTACCGCTGACCTACGTTCAAACGGCTGTCTACTGCAAGAGATGCTACTGCAAGAAAGCTAACAGTATAAGCGGGAAAGTTTGGAGGACCTCAGGTTATTACTGTTTTTGGACGAATCACTATAATTTAGCAATCTCCATGCAAAGTTCTTCAGTGCAGAGAATATAAGGTATCCGGACTTATTGTGTGCTACCTGCTTACCTTTGGTAAAACTCTACCCCAGAAGACGTTACAAAACACTCTGGATAATTGATATTTTCTTTACAATTGTTTGGTAATCATTAATTATTTATTTATTTTCGTTGCAGCCATCTATGAGCTGAGCTTACACAACCTCCTTCACTTACGCTCTTTCGTCAGTATTCCTTCTTCTTATTACTCCCCCTTGCTCGTTCATATTCTTAGAATACCCTCTTTTTTGTTGATTTATTTTCAGCCTGATCCTTCACCTATTCTCGTTTTGAAAACTTTTCTCTTTCCCACTCCTCTGATCCCACCTTTTTTATTTTAGGTCCTCATTCACTTCTTTTCACTCTCTGAGACCGGTATTTTTCAACTCTTATGGAAGGCTGTCTCGTTTACTATACTTTCTGGTTCCATTCCTTTGATGTGTCCCGAGAAAGCCATTCGTCTTTTTACCACGTTTTTATTACTTCGGTTTCCGTCATGTCATGTCTGGGTGGAATATTGCAACCGAGTTTAAACTAACTTCCCGATCAGCTAGAGACTTTTAACCATAGCTCAGAGGTGGATGCAATATTAGCTATATATTATAACAATTAATTGATTAATTAACATATTTCCTGATGTGCTAGTAGAGGCTTGTAATTTTAACCATAGCTCAGAAGTGGATGACAATACAATGTTAGCTACATGTTATAACAATTACTTAATTAATTAAAGATTAATTAATTATTTCAATTCCACACACTGTCAGCTGAACAGAATCTGAAATACATCGGGAATTTACCATTTGTCCCTGTCAGAGTCTCATCAAGGTGTATAAAATCGATTGGAAACTTTCACCCGGGCATAAGATTAAAAAGTAGAAAATAATTAATTAAATAAAAAATGTTTTTATTAAAAGTATAAAATAATTTTCCCTAGGCCCTTCTAAATTTTTGAGGGTGAACTTTTAGTGGCTATGGAGATATTTGTAAGACTTAAAGAGAAAAACGTGGGGCGCAGGCAGTAGATAATAGAAGTAGATAATCCGGATGAATTCACAACCAATTTCGGTGCATTGCAAATGGTATTAATTGTGGGAGTTTGCTCAACGGCACTTGGTCCCTTTACTCCTACTTAATTATTATTGGTTGCCTGCGCCCCACGTTTTTCTCTTCAAGTCTTACAAATATCTCCATGGTCACTAACAATTCACCCTCAAAAATTTAGAAGAGCCCAGGGAAAATTATTTTATACTTTTTAGTCCGTTTTAAAAACGTGGCATATTAAATTTTTAAAAATTTAATTAATTATTTTCATCGTGATCGAGCTCTTCTCAAACTTTTCATATAACTCTCGGTTTGGTCTCAAGTGTAAAGTAAATTCATTTCCTGTTACGTTTTTGTCAGGTAACTATTATTGCAGAGTATATTTTGTTCTTTCTTCAGTGTCTTCAATTTCTCTCAATGAATGTGTACTGTACTGAATGATTTTTTTTTATTTGTTCGTGTTGCATACTAACAGCATTGAGTTTGGAAGCAGCAGCTTCTTCAAAGCGCTTCCGAATTTAAGCTGCGAAAGAAATGCGTGAAGCAGCTAGAAAATAGGCGGAAGTGCCGGTCGTGGTAACTGGTTTGATATACCTAGGATCGCGTGTTCGAATCCCGCCTTGAAAAAATTGTTATGTTTGTCTAACGATTAAGATATTAAGATAGACGGTGAAAAAGAACCACAGCAGTTACCAGAGCAATTACTGCTACTTCTAGAGCTAAGGTCTGAAGAGTGTCGTCCATTCTCCCTCGATGTCTTTCTCTTTTCTGACGCTCTCCAACTGTGCATATCGGTCAAAGTCTCGAGAAAGATTCGTGGCCTTAAATCGTCCGCCTCTTTTATGTGGGAGTAATATTTTCTCTGTGTCTTACGTTTCCGACTCTCCGCGTCGGTGTTGTTTGGTCCACTGTCATTCGTCATTGAAATCCAATCTGGTGCCAACCTTGGCAACACATTCATCATAAGAGCGGCGACGCACGCCTGAGTTCATATGAGGACGCAATTGGACGATGATAATTTTTCTGATCCGTCGGACCAAGCAAACTTCCCTGCAAGGTCGCTGAGGAGACGGAATCAACCCTTTGAATGCTATTTTTGGATAATTGTGTTTGTTATAATATTGGTTTACCATATCTACAAATGAATAGAACTCACATGCCGACAGTGGTTGATATTTTTAATGAAATCTTGATCTCTAGTCTGGCACAAATCACCTTAGCTGTATATCGCTTTCCCAGATAATAAATTAATGAAAATGAATAGTAGGAAGTCTTACTCAACGAAAGTTTTTGGTACTCCTGTGATTAGAATTAGAAAATCTAAGGTATAAATTACGATAATGCGAACTGAAAAAGAAATACACTCATAGTGTATATTTCATCAACCAATACAGGCCACTAGTATGTTTATAGTTACAATTTTTGCTTATCTGTGAGCTGTTTAAATTCTCCAAATAGATTGCAGCCACTTCACCCATTCACTGGTAGCAGGTCTACACGATCAATTGGATGTATTGAATTGAAAACGCATTTCGCCTGTCTTTTCTACGATGTATCCCTCTAACTTGCGTGGTCATTGACGTGATAGCACTACCAATTCAACTTCCTCCCAATGATCAAGCTACCATCCGTGTGCTCCTCCTCTGTCAGATACCATTACGGATACTCAACGCCCCCTCCTCCTCCTCCTGCATGGAAGACGTTGATTCCCCGACGCGCCGTTCGCGGCTGAGATGTAGAAGGGGGGTGTGGAGAGATGAATGTGTCAAGAAGATCCTTGGGTGTGGCTTGCAAAGATCGGCGAGGGAGACGATCGTGAGTGATTGACGCGTAATTGCTGAGAAATGCCACTCACTTGGCGATCACGACATCTTCGTTCGAGGGCTACCTTGCGGATTAATGCGAAGTTAAGTTCCACCACGATTCTTCCTTCGTCGTGTGTTCAGTGTTTTACGCGCTCGCTAGAAAAGATACGTGTAGTGCTAATATTTCAGCATTTTAAATGTTTACTGCGCATACAATTGCACATATTACACATAAATTATTATATATGCCATGGTGGCACACATATATTTCACATCTTACAATTTTATTTTGAAAATAGTAACAAATTTCAATTTTATTTAAAATTTTAATTAATATATTTCATGACATTGTTCTCATTTCTTCTCCTTATCCTTTCAAACGAACTGAAAGAGAATATGGCATCTGCGTCCCAGCTCGCCATTAAGTTATAACAAAGATTAAAATTCTAATTAAAATTCAAAACTAGATAAATAGTAAAACGTAATAAAAGAAAAAAGTTTTAAATTTGTTTTCCGGCATGGGCGGCCAGGTGTTGACATTACCAAGTGCCATAAAAGTTATAAAAAAATAGTTACGTAAATATTTCGAATTTTGAATTTTAATGTGAAATGCTGGTAAACGAAAAAAGAAAAAAAATGAAGTACGCTATCTATTGCGATCGCAGCGAATTAATAAAACAGAAAATCCCTCATTTACCCTTAACCCTTAACATTATCTACATTTTCACATTATCCTCCTTGCTACTTTAAGGTTTTGTGGCAGGAAGTGATTTTTTCACCAACATTAATCTACTTCACCCTACAAAAGTTAATAAAACTACGACTATTAATGAACAAGCAAAAACCTTCAAATAAATGTCAGGAGGTAAATATTCACCAACTTGCACTCAACTATATGCTACCAATGCTACAGAAACTATGATTATTAACATAATTAACCACTACGTAAATGCATAGAGATACAAGAGTTATAAAGGAAAATTGTGAGATGTGATGTTACCTCTACATAGCAAACCAAGACAAAAGCTTTCGTGGGAATAAATCTATAAATCATTTTCTGAGCAAAGGTACGTAAGCAACTTTAAAATTCCTCCCACGAGTGCAGATCGTCAAGCATGGAGAAAAGCCTAATTTGCTGCAATTTCGGCTGCAAACCTGGACCCCTCGGAATTTCTCTAATGATCTTCCTTACGTATCTCACCACCGATTGGGACATGCGGGTATGTTCTCTCGTCGTATCAAATGATCATGGGGTACTTACACACAGTTTTGTGCCAGTTATTAATCGTTCACTTGACTGCATTTAAAATTTTTCGTAACACTTCCCTAATGAATCAACGCCAGTGTTTAGTTTTAAAAAGTTCAGAATATCAGTACCTACTTGTTTATTTTTTCATTTTAACGATATTGTGCTCTGTTAGCTCGATTTCAAGTTGGAACGAACTTATTCCCTAAGCTTAAGTGGATTGGTATGGATATAAGAAGAAATAATACCATCGTTACATCTCTCGCCTCTGAAAAGTAGTTACTATGATACCATCATTTTTTTTAGTGATTAGATATAGCTCTTTTAGAGAATCCTTGTGTTTACCGATCCTGATGTTTAGGAAAATTAGCTCTTCAGGCCGTTCTTTTAAGAAGTCAACACAATAAAAAATGATTAATGGTTGGCCACGGAAAGTGGATTGTGATTGGTAACTTTGCCGATATTGCTTGTCCTCTGGTGTCTAAATAGCACCATGCGTGCATTGTTTCGTTAATTAATTATTGTTTCTAAAACCCCCAACGTTCCTCCTTTTGAGAATACCTTCGACCATAATCCTTTGACTTTCTAAGCTCACCGCTAGCTCTTACAATTTTTACCTCTATTCTTTCGTGCGTCGAATTGGTAGACTCTTCTCATCTCTTTCAAGTTTAAACTCTTCCAAAACAGCTCTACGATCTCTATTAATTTATTTAAAATCAATTTAACCCAGGTAACTCAAGTTCCTAATAAGCCCGATTGAAGCGATTGCAGCCTGGATAAATCTGGGTTTGCTTAATAAGTGAAATCACTCGGCCTACGAGTTCGGGGAATCTGGGTTGGATTCCCAGCCATGGTAAATGGTTGATTTAAAACATTCGTGTGCATTGTTTTTGTGATGCTGAGGACTAAAACACCAAATACGTAATCTGTTCTGACCTTGAAATCCATTTCCCTCTCTCGTTTTTACATGGTTTCATTTTACTGGATATCTCTGTTTGTTTGGGTCAAATCTTATGTTAAATTTTTCACCCGCTTCCGCCAAGTCGATTTTCTTGAAACTTTTCTCACATGTCTATATAGGATAGGACAATACAATTTATTTTAAATTCAAAGAAATCGACAAAAAAATTTAAACATTAATTTAGCACAAAAAATTCGTTCCATTTTTTTTCATCAAATATTTTACTATATTTTTCAAAAATTTATCCATTAAAATAACGAAAATAATTGGATGGAAAATTTATCCAAAATTATAAAAAAACTAAAAAAATATACAATAAAATAAAATAAATTTAAGAAAAAAACATGGTTTAGTAAAAATTTTACTTAGAAGCATAAAATTATTTTTGAGCTGTCCCAGCTGTCCTGCAACAAGCGGAGCGTGATTATTTGTGGCGAAAAATAAAACCATGGGGGCACAACCAACAACTGTGATGCAAACAACATTTCACCGGAAAAAACACAAGTCCTAATCACAACTTGTGGAAATAAAGACTTTTAAACAAATCACTGTTAAACTTGAGGCAACCTTCACCTGCCGAAAATTCCTGGTTCTGCACAACTTGGAATACTAGACTTTTTACCACGTTACCTATATAATAATGGTTAAGTCTTTTGGATCACAAATGTTGGTTGCGTCCCCATGTTATTATTTTTAGTCGCAAATAATCACGTTCTGCCTGTTGTATGCCTGTTGAGACAGCTCAAAAATTATTTATACTTCTTAGTACATTTTTAGTGAAACCGTGTTTTTTTAAAGTTTTATAATAAATAAAAAGTAAAGTTACTGAAAAGGTTTGTTAATTTTATTTGAGTCTCCTATTTTATTGAGTCTCTACATTTTCTCTTTCTTTTTTCACCTCGCGCTTTGAGTGAACCATACCATCCGCCTTCAACCAAAATGTATGGTTTGTTCACAGACATCCGAACAACGTTACGCACGATGATTCTCTGATCATGCAGAGTTTGCGTTTTTCTTTTATTTTGCAACAACCCGACACACTCTTCCAGAGAAACTCTAGCTCAAATTGTTTTTTAACGAATTTATTCCCCTATCAAATGTCACGGTCACCGTGCAAAAGATATACCTAAGTTTATAATTGGCTCTCAGTCACAGCAATAGACATCATTAGCGTATATAAATAAAACAGGTACAGCTTTTTTTTACCTGTTTTCTTGCCACCTCTCATTCTTCTCCTCTAGCACTTTTTTTCACAAAATAAACTTGAACAATTTCACTTCTGTTGCACATATCCTCTTCTCTACGCCTTGTCAATTTGAACTCTTCACTTCATGTCCCACTCATCTCAAACTTGTTTAATGTTATTAATAATCGCCTTTACAGCGCGCAGCAGCGAAATTCTCTCAATTTTCAGTTCAAACATTCCTCAACTTCTATTTTTGTAACTTATCATTTTTTCCTCTTCAAACATCCGTACATTTCTCGAGCTCGAGTCGAAATGTAAACAGATGACGTGTATTTCCTATTTGGTATAATCATATGCTGCAAGCTCCAGATTTTCCGTAGAGTTACCTAAATTTGGTTGCATATAAATTGAATCATGAATTTCGAAAATGGCTCATCTCGGAATTTTTTTTTTAATGGACATCTTTTTTCATGTTTTCGTATAGACGGATGATTTATGAGCGACAAGAGCTCGTATCTGCTTTTAACAAACCTTTCAGCAGGAGTTCCAGAAAAAAACTGCGCTCTTGCTTCAAATGGTTTGACAAAAATTCAGTTTTTTTTGTGTCCTAAAAACTTTAAAAAATCCGAGATGAGGCCTTTTCGAAATTCATGATTCAATTCGTTCTCTCCGATGATGTCTCAATATAATAACGCTTCTGTATTTCTTCATTCATTCCTCAAACAGCTTCCTTTTGTTTGTCTTGTATGTACAGTCATTTTTGACATTTGGTAATGTATGTAGGTAGAATGATATGTTACGTTCTAATTATTACTTCAGCCATTTGTCCGTGAAAGGTGAATCATGCTTGGGCGGTTCCGTTGGAATGTATTTCCCCTGGTTGTCTGCCGAAAGTGCGCCGGTATAAATCTTCAAGAGGGCGTGGTCATATTTTTTAAATGGGGGCCGACATAAGAGAGGGCATCGCAGAACGAAAGGACGATGTGTTTGAACAAGATAAGCTATCTTAATCATGCGGGCACCGTTTTCGGATTTCCATTTTGGGCCTATCATGAGATTCCGTCGCCATATTGCGTAAGTGGAAATTAGCAGATTATGTCATTGTATAATTTTGAAAATCATTCTGGATATTAAACCACTCACTGTCAACTGCATATAAGCTGCACTTCCCGTTGCAATGTATAAATCTAAAATCCATTCTCACCGTACGCTTTACCCACGAACATTCGGTCAGCATTTGATCGACCAAAAAAATTGATTGTGACACTATTGTCTAATCTGGTCCCATACTTGTCTTTAAATTATTTTTTGCTACCAATATACTCATTGAAGAAATTAATGTTTAAAAATTCAATTGATCACATTAATTTTTTCGCAGCGGAAGTACATTCTGATTTTCAATGATAAGCCAAATTGCGACCATCACTATCCATGGAAAATAGCTTCTAGGTCTCATAAGATGTACAGATCTATCAGAGCTATCCATATCCATGTCATCATTTTGTCAATAAAAGGATCTTGAGTCTTAAATACGTGATGCACGTATTCAAGGAACGGTGTATACGTTGTCCCTGCCATTGTGGAACTTCCCGGTGGTGATGCTGCGGGTTCATGCACTTTGGCAGCGTCCCGCACAAAATTTATTTTTTTTAGCATTTCTTCCGCGCACGTTTCGACCTACGGGACCTTTTCTACGCTTCCGCAAGTGGAATAAAAATGGCTTGGACGAGTCACTGTTTACTCAAAGGTACATGAGTAGGTTATTAAAGATAACTTACTCCCTCCTTCGAAGATAAACGGCTAGTCCATACACTCATTCCCATTCTCAATTCAGAGTACATAGCTTTCAGATAGCGGCAACCATTGCCATAGTTTCACTGTACGTATCAATTCATGAAGTATTTGATCAGTTTGACGTGTTTCGCCGGCTAAGGCCATCATGTTCCAACTGTCTGCTACCTGAGAGCAGCCGAGCACCCAAGAAGAATTTGACGGTCACCCACTCAGCGATGCTTCTATGACCGAACGGAATACGGTGTTTCTATAGCTACGTGGTTGAGTTCTTAACGACCGAGACGAAGAAAAAAATCGTTTTAGGAGAAATTGGTCTCATATTGTGGAGGGGAATTCTTTCTTTCATACGAACATACATTTACCGGTAGATTACCTCTAACAATAATAATTGTATTGGACTGAGGACATAAAAAAAGAAAATTTTTTCCAGCAACAACTTTATTGCATCTGCCTTTGAATCTTTTGCTGCCATGTCTATAGTTGGTGATGATAAAATATGGATGTCTATGCGTGTAACAACGTAGATAGATTATTATGAATACTAAAAAATTGATAGCTAATTAGCAAAGAAAACTAGAATATTTTTAACATTCCAAAGAGAAATATATAAAATAAAAAAGTTATGGATACTTTATTGGTGAAACTTCAATGAAAATGAATATTGAAATATTTGAGATAAATTATTTTATCTTCCGTAAAAAATTTTTTTCTTATAGAATTTAAAAAGGCCTGCATGATTAAAAGTTGAATTTTTATTTTCGCAGTTACCTGCTTAGTTGATACTATTCTGTGTATTGCGCTCTCAGAAAATCAACTCCCTGTTGAGATGTCCTTCGGCTCTTATTTTCCACTTCATGCTCAGTATTTTATCATCATCTGTGATACCGCAAGAAGAATTCGAGGGAGGAAGGGTATGAAGGGAAGTGTTATGTTAGCACTGGAAATCAATGAAAAAATCTCTAAGTTAGCGTGTTTCCATCCAAACCATCTGTATTAAATGGTAGGTAACCTCAATACAATATCTTCTTATTCATGTGTCATACCCTTCCTAGAGCGTAGACGATCACACTGGCTTCAAATATGGTGCTCTCGGGCTTTTTTTTGAGCAGTCCTTGAATGGATGTTGTACCAGTCTTTAATATGTGTTGTACCCAATCTGTTCTTCTTCTTTTTCTTCCCGGACTCCTTTTACTCTGGTTACTTTCCTTGTGTTATAAGTTACAGGATCTCATATCTTTTTCCCATCATGATGTGCCCAAAGTATTTTATTTTAATGTATTTTATCTGTTTGATAAGCGTTCTATCAGACTTGGACATTTCGAGTACTGCTTCTTGTTGAAAGTGGCAGCTTCTAAACCATACCTTAAGATTGCGTTTCATTGGATCATACTTTATCTTATTTTCAAGCAACTGGAAATATTTAGGAGCTGCAATTCAATACCGGATGCTTCAATGCGGAGAACCTGCTTTGATTTACTGTCACTGTTTTATCTGTTCGTGTTTTAACGCTCCGTATAGTAACTTTTGAACGGATTTGGATTCTTCTGACGATGACGCTGGACGCTGACGATGTACTGACGTCGAAACGTACAAGTTTTCTTTTGTGAGTGTCCTTTTTGCGTGTTTCTGTGTTTGTTTAGTGTATCACTGTTTTATTTATGCATGTGCATCGTCGCCGAGAGCGATTTTCTACCAAGACAATATATATATATATATATATACATCTCCGAGGCATTTTTTGAAGCGGAAATGGTATCCGTAGAAGGTGGCAAGGAAGTGTCCCCAAATCGTCTCTTTATACTTTATCTTGGCCCAGGACATTCCTTCCACCGAACGGAAACTTCTCCAAATGGTTCGGCCCAAAGGATTAGATTGAATTTATTGTGACAATTATTACGTTGGTCCTGGACGGGCGCGCTAAGCGCATTTGGCGTCCTAACGGTGATGAAATAAAGAAAACGCCTCTTGCGTCAACCCCCGGGTCTCTTATCCGATCCCGTTCCTTGAATGGCCACGTGGGAGATACATACGCCCAGTCCCATCACGGTTATATCTCATGAGAAGAGACAGCACAGGTTCAGCAATGATCCAGGAAAAAAATCTCCTCGATGAAGAATTCCGCTATTCTATTCCGTTTCTCAAGGCCTCTTATTCTGCGGTCAAGGATGATCGAGAAAATATTTTCTAAAGGAATAATATTTTGGCGATAAATGAGATTTGACAGAGTTTCCTACTTTTGGTGAATAGGTGGACAATAACTGTTGAATATACTTGGCATCCTTGATTTTTTTAAAGATGCGCTTGAGTTAGTTTTTGCAGTCATTCAATGGTTGTAGCTACTGTGAAAACCTACGTCTTACCATTTAATATGCAGTGTGTGTTTTTCAATTTGTCAAATTAGGTACTTTCTATTACGCTAATATCCTCGTTTGAAATTTAGGTAAAATATAGAAGTATATGATGGAACCAGGGCAAGGTATAACAGGGCAATATTGTTCTGTAGTTGAAATCCCACACAGTTGCTTTATTGGATACCCGTATTGGGTAGGTAACTGTAATGTGCACTCTTGAGACAGACTCATAACATATATATGAAATTGAGGCTTGAATTTTTTTAATCCTTGAGGTGGCAATTCCTCCTCGGTTTACGTACGGTTAGGGATTGCGAGCGGCCAAAAGGTGACTTTGACATCAACCTCACTCGCGTTAAAGTTTCCTTCCGTAACATCAAAACGTGGCGAAAATAGAATCCCTAAGGTAACGTTAAATATGCAAGGAGGATTTTTTTAAATTAACTTAACCCTATTACAGGCAAGCTACTTTTGTGACTTAGCTACTACTGTAAGTACTTACTACTGTAAGGTGAGTCTAGTAGACTCTTTTAACTTATTTTTGTTGTTTACGGAATTTCACAATGATAATTTTTAGTTTTAATTTATTTTACACTCAAGTAATACAGTACACAAAACACATTACCAAGGCGAAACAAAATTTTAACATTTTACATTACTTTTTTACATTTGATACAAACAATAATTTTTCTTCTGTGTTCACCACAAACATGCCTACGGCATTTGTGACAAGATATGTTTTGCTTCCAAATTCTAGCTGATGGGCACATAAAACATCCTTTTTATTTGGCACTTCAATGGCTGAATCTGGTTCTACCTCGCAATGAAAAACGGACATTGCTGCTTGTGTCGGTCGCTGAAGACGTAGCAATGATCTAGATTGAATTTTCGCCTAGATCCTCTTCAAATCTAAGAACGAATATTCAGATCTTAATCAGCTTATTCTGATTCCAGCTTGAATTTAGTGAGCACCACTTGACTTCCTACTTGAATTTCAGAATCTAATTTCAGAACTTCATTTCTTATTTCGTCATTATTCTTTTGGGGCACATCAAGTCCTGCAATTTCAATATCGTTATCTAGCTCTTTTTGATCCAATTGACACATCTTTTGTTCCTAAATTTCAATTCGGGAATCTTTTTCTGTTAATTTACCTGTCAATTTATCAACAACCTTCTGGATATCACTGAATTTCTCATTAAATCCATAAAACAGGTTATGTAAGTCATCGTACTTGTCACTAAGAGAGGACAAACTTTTATTGTTTTCCGAAAGTTGGGAAATTAAATCTAGCTTTTCTTCACGTGATTCGGTTGTCTTCTTCTGACGACAGGTTATGCACTTCCATGATTCCTTGGCTTTCCTTGACATGCACCGGTAGGAGGATTCCTCAAGTCCGGCCATAATTCAATGAACTGTTTCCAAGTATTTTACCAAATTAGGATTTGGTTTGAAGTGAAGAAGTAAATATTTTAGAATTAATGAAAATAAATTTATAAAGAACTTGAATTGTAGCCTCGTGAGCAGGTTGCATGGTGGCGGCCATGTTGACTCTCGCCAAAATTTGAGTATGTGACTGTTGTGCGAGTAGATTCATCTGCTGTATAAGTTTTTTCAAGGCTTCTAGTTGATTCAGAGTAACTTTAAATCTCTAAAGCTTTCCGTTGAACCCCACATTTTTCCTTCATTACTTTTCCAATCGTGTGTGAACATTTTGAAATTGGGGCGATCTCCTATTTTAAACCCCGCGGCTTTAGCGAGCCTTCTCGATGGATGGTGGTAATAAACGTACTATCAAGGTCGCTATACCCGATATACCCGGGTATAGCGACCTTGGCGCATAGAAGCCTCCTCTAAAGCTGGATTCACATTCTTGCGTTTCACGCGTACTAAAGCCTGAATCACACAATCATTTTTTCCATCATTTTTAAGGGACAGCTCCAATGATAGCTCAAGGGATAGCTTTCCCTACAGCTCTGACGTCATCATTTTTCAGGGATAGCGGCAACGATAGGGGTTGCCATCATTTTTTCCATCATTTGGTCCTGTCCCTTTTTCCGTCCCTGAACACGTGCAAGAATCTGAAGTTCAGCCAACCAGAGCGAAGGGAAGCAAATCGCGATTGTGTCGCCGCAAGTGACTTCTGGTCGAACGAGCTCGGTAAACGTAAAAGATTTCCCGGCAATGATGCGAGCACCGACAGAAAAAATGATCGTGTGACCGGAAAAATGACAGTTCGAGCTATCATTTGAGCTATCCCTTGAGCTGTCATTTAAGCTATCCCTTGAGCTATCATTTGAGCTATCCCTGAAAAATGATCGTGCGATTTAGGCTTAAGCGAAGCGTTTCGCGCGCAGCCAATCAGGTGCTTCGCCTCGTACGCCTATCTTTGCGTCGCCGAAGTTGAATTTTGCTCAACTTTCTACGCGCGCGACGCGGCTGACGCGTGAAACAAATGGCGGACACGTGGAGTCATTTCGTATTTACTTATAAGATTCACTGGGATATATTAGCATGCATACATGAATTGTCCATTTCTGTTAATCATTGCTACAGTGCTTGATATATAATAGTTGTATTATTGGCTCATTGAGAATTTTATGGGCTAACTTTCGTGCATAAACATCCCAGGAGACAACGGGACACCGTCGCAGTATTCATTATAATTAACGATTTCCCCGTTAATGCCCGCCAAAAATGTGAAGTTGGATCAGATACGAGCTATTAATAATTGTTTTAGTGCAAATTAAGAACCTCAATAAGTGTACAATGAGCAAATGAGCAACAAAAAACTCCTCAAGGTGGAGACTGACATTTTCAGGCCATAACCCGAGTTTCATAGAAAATGGTATAAATATATGTCATCGGCAGACCGGTCGGTATCGCGCTTAACTACGAGTGAGAGGGTCGCAGGGTCAATCCAAAGACAAGTTAAATTTTTTAACCCTCAATATTTAACCTAAACATTTAATTTAGCCACTACCTTAGCGATATATTTAAAAGTAGTGAATAATCTTACTAAGGAAATTTTTTACCTCAATTTTCAAACTAATTCCTAGTTAATCTTGGATGAGTAACATTTGAAACATTCCTTTCCTTATAATTCCCTTTCCGATGATGTGCATTCCTTCTCCTGATGAAACTCATTTTTTTTTAGATAAAATGCAATTACGTTTCATTAATAGTCGTTGCTGTTAATGTTTTCATGAGTTGGAAAAGGACTATCTCATAAATGCAGCTTAACTACGCGTTTTGGAGAGCATGACTAAAACTATTATAAGCAGATATTTGAAGATGGTATTTCCGCTTTCCGAGCGGAGAGAGATTAGAAGGAAATTACTCACATCATATTTTTTTGGAAAAGTTTGCAATATGCTTCCGCACACAAGTTGCAAAAATTTGGCGAAACAAATTATTTATGGATACATGGACAACGAAGCGTGCGCATATGGGAGGTAAAAAGAAACCATTGTCACGGGGCAAATTGAAGAACAGTTTGGCTGGAAAAACGACGACTGTGGCCTCTTTATCGACAGGGAGCCAGGGCCGCCCAGAGCCATTTGGGGGCCTGGGACAATGTTCTCTTTGGGACCCTTTCCTTTAAGAACGTTGAGCAGTTCTTTCCAACCCCCCCCCCCCCCCGAGAAAAAAGGAAGGAGACGAAAACACAAGTGAGCATACTTAGGAAGACATTACCTAAACTTTTATGACGGAAGTAATTATTTCTCAACTATTAAGTATTACAGTGAAAAGTAAAAAAATGGATGAGTTTAAAAACCAAAACAATCAACTTAGGCCTACATAGCTTTATTTTCCTGCCTTCACTTCGCCAAAATCGTCTATTATTTCACTGAAATTTATGACTTTAACTAATTCATGTTCAATACTCATTCATCATTAGGTGATTAAGTCTGTCCTCTCACCTATCGTTGACCTCAGATGATTTTTTTATCAGGGACATTTTTCTGAAGGCTCTTTCTCCTGCTGACACTGGATGCACAGCTTATAGTATTAAGCTAATGCAGATCTGAGGGAGAAGGTTTTCAAAGCCTTTTTTATGTATCACATTCAATAAATCTATAGATGAGTTGAGGTTCTTTTTTCATCAACACATATTATTGCCTCCTTAATAAGTATATTCTTCACTCATCAGCCAGATCAGTTTTCATCAAATCATTTGAGTACACCATTACAAGATGCTATAGCATCAATGACAGCATCACTTGATTATAAATAACTTTCCGTCGGACAAATTATAGGAGAGGACACTTTTGATACTTCGTACAGCCTGTCTGCCAATGATCTTAGTTCCACAACAAGTCTAAGGAGGGTAAGAATACCTGCACTTTAATGCGCAATTCTTTAGATTCATGATTATAATCTGACTGCCCTGATTCATCAAAGTATGGTATCCTTTTTTGAGGTCTTGTATTTTTTAAATTCTGTTGATACACCTAAGTTTGTGGCAACTAGTTTAGCTTCTTCTATTGGAGCATTCCAACTACGTCTAATGGTTTCAATTTCTGTCAGTGAACTTTTCATTACAGTTTCAGCGTCCTTGAGAGAAAGTTTTGGACTTTGTAAAATTTTGTTTCTTTCGCGATCGTCTCCAGGATCTTGAATCAAATTGCCGTTAATGAAATGAAGTCAAAAGCACTTCAACCAGTGCATAAGTGCGCCAACGAAGCGTTAGCGTCTTCGAAGGATATAAGGCTTGGAGAGCACTCTTTGGACTCCCAAAATCAATACACGCCTTTGCACGTCGGAGATTCGGGCACGGCAGTATAAAAGCATCAACGGGTCATTTACCCCCAATTCCTTGGTCCTTGGGTCCACGCCTGTCAACACCCCTTACTTAATTCTCACTGGGTTCCTGGAAGACGTGGAACCGGACCCTCCCACAACCCCCTCACACCTCCCGGTCTCTACATTTCCCGCGCAGCATCCTAATAGAAACCCACTCACGCGGGATATGCGCAATCGAGAGCTGTTTTCTCCGCATTGGACGAGCTGTCGTCACACGCGCGAACTGTTTACTGAAACGATATGGAGTCTCTTTTTCTTGACTCTCAAGGACAAAGTAAATCACGCGAAATGATTAGGGGAAGGTCGAATAGTATCGGACAGCGGGTTGTATCGGACAAGTAGTGTTTCAAGCTTTGGAATCTGGTAGCATCACCTGTCACGCCACTGTAGAGTGTACTAAGGCAGAAGGAAGTCGCTCTCGCAATATTGGTCCGAGCAGTCTGTGCGTATGCAAGTGACAGTCAGTTATTTGTTTTTTTGCGAGTTTTCCAGTGCACGGAGATAACTTTGAAGCCACGTAGCTTGTCTGAGTGTAAGTACAATAATGTTTTTAGTGTTTTGTTGGATGTATGGGTTACTATTCTTTATACTATAAGTAGTAAATATGTCTAGGCATGGCAATACGCATGTGATAATTAAAGGGTCGGAGTGAAGTATTCGGGTTGTATCGGAATAACGGTCGGAGGGTTGTATCAGACAAAGTTAACAGGTTTACATAGTTATATTCTTATAGTTTACTTGTGTTTTTTTGTAAAATGGAGAAAAAACTTCAAAAGAGATGAATATAACATGAAGGAAGCTTTATAAAAAGTCCGACTTCATGAAATGACAATCAGGGAAGCCAGTGTGCGATATCGTATTCCTTAAAAGTACCTTAGGTGATAGACTTAAAGATTTTGCGGAAGGAAAAGAAGTGAAAATTAAGCCATGTTTAGGTAATGTTAAGGCCTTTCCGATAACATATAATGATGAACGGGAGGATGTCTTATACAGCCATGTTAAGGAATTATTAAATAATAAATTAATTAATTAATAATAATAATGTTTCTTTTTAAGATATTGAAAAAACATGTTAAAGTTTTCAGTTGAGTAGAAAATATTAAAATTGAATCATGCAAAAATTTAATAACTTCGAAAAAGCTTAATCGCCCGATACTACCCGACCTTCCCGTACGTGGTTCAGCGCCAGGAGGCTTTCCTCTTCAGGGGGAGTTTTTGCAATCATCCTTATATAATACCATAGAGTAATCATATAGCGGGCTAGCCTCCATGCTACGGAGTGCTATGCGTTTTGACGTACTAGTTCAGGAACTGACGCTCTAGGATCGTTCGCGTCCAAGGCGCCTGTTTTAACTTCCCCGGAGTAAACCACTACGCCGCTCCTCTCTTGCCACGCCTTATAGCAGTCATGACTGGCGAAGGGAAGGCAGGACAAGACTCAACTGATGCGGCGATCATGAATGCTGAGGCCGGCATTCGTAAAAAGGCTGTCGTCCGCGGGCTGTTTTGTTGGTATAACAGTGACGGTAGCGAATAATCGGGGCATCACTGGCTACATATTTGCATTATATAAATTTTGGACGGCGAAAGTGATTTCAAAGGTGGACTATTTAGCTATGAGGGAAAAGGAAAATGTTTGATGTGGTGCACTTAAATTCTATAAATATGTGCAATCATATTCTAGTAATATTTTTGTTCCGTTGCGTAAGGTGTCCCGGGGTCTGTGTTATTGCATTTATTTATACATACCTACATGTATTTTATTTTGATTTATATTTAACGATTGGTGACGCATCAGTGTGGTGAGAATATATTTATTTTATGTAGGAATGTATTCTTTTTGTTGTAAGAATGTAAACTAAGATAAATTAAACATCTCCTTAATTTAACCCCAACTTTTGTTGATCGGGACTCAGAAAATAGGAGGGACGTGCGAAGGGAAATAATACAGTTTTCGTATTGATACTATAGTTTTTTGTGACATTGACCGTTTTGTTATTCAATTTTGAACTTCAACTAAGAGCGCGAGTATAAACCGTGAACCAATGATATCATATAGTAAAATATGAAGAACATTAAACGGCTGATATCTCGATTGAGTCCATCTTACATTCAGGAATCCTATGAATGTGGCCTTTTTTACTCCTTTCCTTAGTTCACAATTCATAACGGGGACAGTCCCTAATCTGAAAATATTTGAAGATAAGATAGAAGTGTGTTCGGCTATCGCAATATTTTGTTCACGTAAGGGAGCTGAAGAATACCTAATGAATTGTCGAATCCGCAATAAAGATCACTTTGCTCAATAACATCCAGATCTCACTAGGCTTGCTTTTCCCGTAATTCTCTTCTAGTCCAAGTCTACGTCTCCAGGTAACAATATTCATGCATTTTCGAGTAAAGCACATCCTATCCTGACTATTTAAACTAAGTTTAGTCGATATCCATGAATGACTGAGTTTTGTCTCCGAGCTTCTAATAATTTCAAACGCCTCTTAACTACGGCGATCGTATAAAGGCTCTGTATCGTACAAGGTTAGTCTCCCTTTTGCTTCGCCGCCATTACTGCATTTCTTAAATCCCCCTTAAGCCAGATTCTATCACACACCGTGCGCGATTGATTGAAAAAAAAAACATTCGAAAAAGCAAGTCCAAGAATGTACATTGTGGATTTTTGTCCAATCTTTATTCAGGACACAGTAAATGATTGCAGGGAAAAAACTGGTGTAATGTAGGATTAAATGACTAAAATTAACTATGGCATCTTGGAAATGATATGGACTCGTTTTTTTATTATTATTTTAATTGACTCGCGTATTCATTAACGTTTAAAATTATCGCAATTTTGACTTATTTTCGCTATCTCATATTCTTTGTGGCGGTGCAACCACTCTTATATTTGAAATACCGCGAATTGTTCATTGTCATTTAGTTCATTTTTGAACTTTTATTTAATTTCTGCATATGGCTGCGTACTCTATTCGAAAGTAATTTATGAAAGTAAGCCAGGAAACGCATCTTAAGAAGTGCGCTTACAAGTTTTTCTTTGTTCTAATTAGGTGCGAAGATAAATCTGGTTTAGGTGGAATTAAAATACACAATTAGCTAGAAGAATGTGTGATATTCACAATAGAATACAATAGTTTGGATGAGATTTAAAACTGGATCACTCTTTTTCACTCTGTAGCAACCTATAATGTAATACTCGAATTTTAGCGTATACCTATCGCAATGTATTCGGGGAAAGAAAATTCCATCGGCGTTGTATTTATGCGCAAACTATAACTAATACATGGTTTCATTTTTAAATAGTGAGAGTTTCCAGAGTATCCTATATCATATCAAGTTCTTTCTCTATGCTTGGAACTATACGACTGCGCTTATTTGATTTTCAATTTTTGTCGTTGATAAACAAAGAAAACCGTATTCACTTCAAATATCTTCGGATTAAAGTAGCTCGATACTATTTTATTCCACTATTGGAATGCCTAGTAAAACACTTTCGATCCACTCAATCATGAACTTCAGCCAGTACTCAATTATTGTTTCACGGTGGAAATTGGGTTAAATTTCTTTGTAAACAGAGTCTTACTCATTGAAACGCTAAGAGGTTCAAGAAATTGCTAATTTTACTGAGAAATTAAGAGGCAGTTCGATAGGTTCTAATGTATGGGTGGAAGATGGATTAAAATTCCCGTGTTATCTTTTTATATTTTCTCAAATGTTGCATCAAACAACATCCATCTTCATTATAATATTTACATATTATTTAGTAATTCGCTTCAGTAGCACCAGTTGGAGGGATAGATAAACCAATAAATATATCCGGCAGAAATGATCATGGAATTTTTTTCTGGAGAAAATACCGATTGAAGTGTTTGGCTCAAACACGTTGAGGACCGATTGTATTCTCAATTATTTTTCTCTGATGATAATTTGTTGACAATCATTACCATAATTGCGGTTTATGGCTGATATAAACATTTAAAAATCGAATATTAATCACTTAACAACCACTCATCTCGTTTGATTTTTGGACTGTTTTCATCTACACCACGCCGAGAGAGATATTGTAGACGTAGGTTGAGTGTAAGAAATTGCTTGGACCGCGAGTAGTCGAGGAACTCGTTTACCAGGTAACACTATACATATATACCGGCGAGAGGGCGTATTGATAAATGCGAGATCCGAATGGAAGAAGGATTGCACACGCACGCGAGGGAACGCGAAGAAGGTCGACGTAGGTCGTAGAAGGAAGGACTAGGGCTAACTAGGGACGTCCGGGTGAACAAGAAAGGGACGTCCAAAGATAAGCGACCACGTTGGCTAGTACCAGTTAGTAAGCAAGCGGCAGCATTAGTCATCACACGTTTACGGAGTGCATACGAGGAAAGGTGGAGACATCAACCACTACGAGATGAATTATCAAAGCGGCACCCACGGCTGTGCTTTGGTACATGTAATTTATTCCTGTCAAAGAGACTATAATGCCAATTGTACTAGATGTCATATTCATGAATTATTAAATATTGTGTATTTATTATGGTTCAATGAGCAAAAATGGACTGCAAATACGCACTGAACCGAACTTTATTTAATTCTCTCTCCGTCAAATCTCTAAGAAACAGTAATTCAAACCATACAAACCCATCAAAATGAAATATAAAAAGGGCAAACAACATTTTTTTAAATCAAGTGTGTGTACCCTAAGTTTGAGATGGTAAATTAATACCCTATGTTTGTGATAAATATCACGCTATATGGTTTATAGTTCAGAAATAAATTTCCTAATATATCTTGATCCATGTAGAAACGGAATAATTAAAATTCCTTATTTAATTCCACTAGTAAGATTTATTGCCACGACCGGGGTTTCGACAATAAATCTTACAAGTGGAATTAACTCTAAGGTATTTTAATTCTTCAGTAATGGATAACTTCCACAAATTTAAGCCTACAACCATTTCCTTTGTCCATGTGGAAAAACTGAAAGAAATTAAAGATAATGATTGTATGTGATTGGAACTCGCCAAGATCGCTGTCTCACATAAGCGCAAGGCAGAGTGGGTGCTAGAGTTTAGTTCTTGAACTCGACTTATTTCCAATTGTTTCACGTTGAGAATAGCCACGGGATTGTTATTTATCGAAAGAGGACTTATTAGTCACAACCGCCACGACATTAGAAAAATACGAGGATTTAAGGAGCAAGCAATTGTCTTAAAATCGTTTCAAGTGCCAAATTCGATCGATTGCTATATGAAAATCTGCATTGAACCCGCTGAAGTTCAATGCAGTAAACTCTCTCAGCGCTTAAAACACAGCGGTTTATATTTCCATTGTAGAAGCGCAATGGTTATGAAACTAAAATAATCCCAGATGTTCAATGCCCTCATAATTTTTTTAACTAAAGTCGGATGATTACCATACCAGGAGTCGTCCGAATGAAATGTGGAGGCTCTTTAAGTTTCTGCATGAAATGAGCATAATTATACGTACGTGCTGGTGTACTCCATTATTTATCTCGACATACCCCGCCCAGTTACGGTAGATTATATGCATTTCCAAGAGTGAATAATTGGCTGTCACAAGGTCAAGAGTAATATTGAGGAGCAAAAGCTGCATAAGCAAGCCATTAAAAACGTAATTATTTCTCCGAATACAATGAGTTATTTAACAATTATGATCCGCTATTCTTTTGAAAAGTAGTTGAGTACCAATAGAAACTGACATGGAACTTTTATAAAGACGGTTTGCGTAAAAGATTAAAAATTTCATATGATGAAAACTCTTGAGTAGAAGTAGAGAAAATGTCATTGGACACATTTTTCGACACAAAAGCCTTTTGAATACAATAAGGCAAGAAAAAAATCAATGGGAAGAATTGCCAAAGGAGACCGATGAGAAGATCACATGAGGCCAGGATGGACGTTTAAGTGAAGACGTAGGTAGGAATGAAACGGTATGTTAATAGTACTATGGAGTGAAGAGCTACAGCAAACCAATATTTGGATTAATCGATTCTAGATCAATCGTTGACGAGTTTACCTGGTGGAAATTCATATTAATAAAAGTTAAAAATTAGTATTTTTCATTAGAATTAGTAATGTAATATTACTTTGTGTGGAAAGTTGTGTGGAGAATACTAACAATAAGTATTAACTTTTATTAATGAATGTTGCTGCTGCTGATGAAAATAATTACGAGGTTGATTAAATACCTGTAGCGTGGTGACAGTAGGTACGTGTAACTTATTGGTTAGCGACCGAATCGAATTTTCGATTCGGAACCTAACAGTTATATCATAACCCCCTGATCGGATATCATTCAATTTCTCTCAATTCAAGTCATCAATTAAAGTCAACTCCTTGTTTTCTGAAAACTTAAATGAATAAAGCACTCGATTTACGTCGAGGAGGAAATAGTTTATGGCTAACCGCATCGAAGGACAGCACGCATTCGATTTTGAAACCTCTGGGACGCTAACTGTAGCAAAACTCCGTCTGCGGTAGAAAAATGCTATGGCATGTGCGTTCTCATTTATTAATCTTTTTTTGAACGGTGAATATAAGTAATTGTGGCTAATTATAGAAGTTCTGTGGAAACTAGGATGGAGAGGGAGAACTAATCCGCAATTCTAAAAGTACGCATTATGGAAGAATACCGACCAGCGTCAGCATGTATGCGAACCTGAAAACCAGCTCACATATTACGTACAGGAGATTAATATTAAAATCTATGCGCAGCATACCTCCATGCTCAGCTCAGCGAGTACATTCTGTAAAATACTCTCAAAGCAGCGTGTGATAGGCGGCGTTCTGTGACTAGCAATGTAAATATTGTTATTGATTGATAGAAAATAGATTGAAAAAGTATAATCTGGCACTTCTTGGCCAATGCCATTTTGAAACGCGTAAAATCGTAATTAGCATAATATTAATCATTAAACTGTTTAAATGTGAAAGAAATAGGAAAAGGATAAAATGTTAGAATCCATCAAGACTAAAATAACTTATGTATTTAATAGAGATATGAGAATTTGGATTCATATAATAGAATTAGAATCATATAAAGATTTATCGCACCCTCAAATGGGTTATTCGAAGAAGAAGAAGAAGAAGAGATATGAGATTTATAGCACAAGGTATTCGTTAAATATGCATTGCAGCAGAATTCAATGAAGTTATTGGTTAAATAAATAGCCACATAACTTATTGGACCTGTCAGATACTTAGATATGACTTTTATAATTAAACAAGATGGAGAATATGTAATGAACCGCTAGAGGCACTAATTATGCGATAAAAATTCATTATGTGACGAATGACGCGTTCGTTTACTCTTACGATATATTTAAGATGTGCATAAGTAGGTAAATGTATGCATTCAAGAATCATATATAAATGTCATCTAGCGGTAAGAGAATGAATCCAAATGATCGAAGCGATGTCTATTAGGCGATATGTTATGAAAGTAATTATGCTGCGTTCCAAATTTAGTAATGAGTCCCGCAACTTTATGTATGTACAACCATACCTATCCATTCCATTGCTAAATGTTTGTGTATCCGGCCATAAGCAAGGTGAAAAGGACTTAATAATAGGATATGAGTCGATTTTCCACAGTGCACGTAAACACCTATCATCATCATCTGAGTAATCTACCGGTTAGAGGTAGGTTGTGATGAAAGTCAGAGAATATCCGACGAACTCTTACACGTGCCGTGCCCTTTCTACCTCTAGTATTTCTTTCTTCATCTCAGCGTAAGTAAGTCCTACATTTCTTCACCCCGTCCATAAAATCTATTCTCTTTCTCCCCCCTCACCGCTTGCCCAACATCCTTCCCTCTATCACGGCCTTCAGCAAACCATCACCCCTCATTACCCCTTCCAGCCACCTACCCTGCCTTCCCCTAAAGACACCTTTGGCGATAGTATTAGAAATCTTGAAAAAAAAAACAAATCTCGCCACGGGGAAACAGTTTCTGGCCAAAGGCAATCGAAGGAGTGCGCGGATTCCACCGACGCTCAAAACCCGCGAGGCGACGAGTTTGAAATGTTTCGAGGGACGCTGATTGCGCCGTTTAACGCCGTTCGCGGTCGAGAAACTGCGATTCATATTCCGCGCGATGGGAATATTGACATTCTCTCAGTCTGGATGGGAAACTGCGAGCGAAACAGTTTACGACCGCGGCGGGGATGGCAGTCATCCGAACCGCGATCCGAGGTGTGCTTCCCAACCAGCCAAGCCCCCACTCCCACCAGGGGGGGTTGGTTGGTGGCGGGCGAACAGGCCGGTTGAGGGCAGGGAACGAACTCTCGCATAATTTGTTGCGGAGAGGTCTCCGACCATGTGGGAGACTTCTGGGCCCTCGCCAAGTGCCCTCTCTCTCTCTCGCTACCGATATTTTTATAAGGACGCGCGGACGGAGTGCGAGAGAGGAGGAAGAAGAGTGTCTTGAACTTGCGCGGTGATATCAACGTCCTGAGAGGAGCCTTGGGGAAAATTATTTAATTCCTCTCTCCACTTTTATGCACAAGATGGCACTCGAGTCGAGAGGCTGCTCGTCGTGCTGGCGCCTCGAAAAATATTTTGGACCACCTGCCGTGCAAACGATGTATTCATTAAGACGATGCCATCTTTCCCAGTCGGGAGTCAAGCCGATGAATATTATTCTGAGCAAATCACTGTGAATATTTACTTCCCCCCCCCTATCATTGTGAGCTGAACGATATGCTCGCGGTAAATGGGGAGAATCACCCAAAACCATTAAAAGGATTTTATGCACACAGGGCAAAATATTTTACAGGAAATGTTTGGATGAAATTCGTTGGCTCAGAAAAAGATGAGCGCTTTGGTGGAAAGAGTAGTTTGCCCTTTTCTGAGTAAGGAGTTGGGCACTATTATTAAGATAATTCATAAACATTACCTGAAGTTTAGGGATTAAATTCGTTGGTTCTTCGAAAACTATGAGCTTCCTTAATAGCATCGTTTGCTCTCCCTTAAATACGATGCCTATCAATGGACAGTTGACATTTTGGTGATAAACATTGAGAACATGAAACAAGTCTTTAGCTGCTTTTATCCATCCGGATAGCCTTTGGTTTTAGTTACACCTCTCCTACTGCTTGTTTTTTTGCGAGTGAGTCACGCGATGGACTGAAATATCTACTGGATTACACAGCTTTTCCCAAGGTGCCATTTCTTGCTGGGTTATAGAGGTATCTTTTTCATTCAACGGTGATTATGAAAATTATTTGCTGCACTAATAATTAAAATGATCTGAATAAAAGTAAAAATCACACATTCACACGGCTGAGAAAGACGATAAGAAACTGAGAGTCTTGTTATTTAAGAAACTCCGTCAGACTATTTGCTTGCTATCATTTCAAAAAATACCAAACCCTCCCGGATACTTCTTTCAAGTGTGACCTCGCCCTTTCTGATGCTGAACTTGACGGATACGCAAAGGCTTTGCTTTCGATCAATTGGAAGAATGAAAAATGGAGAAATTCTAAACATTGCCCACATTAGTCGGACTGCCCAACCCTTATGTCGTGGTTCCCTGAGGAACCAGTAGGCAACGGACCCTCAAACCCTTGCGATTATTTTAATGAGCACTTCAAAAGATAGGCAAATACCCCAGCGAAAGAGTAGAGTGGGAAATATTTAGTAATAAATTCAAACTTTTCTAGCAGATGGTACTGGTAATAAATCAGAAAACGAAACATTAGGTACTAGTAGGGAAGTTTGATTTTTTAGATGATTGTTGTTTTCCTGGAAAACCTTAAGTCTACTCGTATGTCTGTACAAGCATCTCCAATCACTACTCGAAAACTCCTGACAAAAACAATGTTCATAACCGAAATGACATAAATAATATGAATGCAGACAAGGCCTCGGACGGAGGACTATAGTGTCGCCGCGAAACCGCGAGGAACTATCACATGAGTTCCTCGCGGTTTCCTGTCGTTGGTATGTAGCTGAATCGCCAACTAAGGTGTTATCTTTATTTCTATGAAACCCATGAGGAGAACTTGTTGCTTAACAATGATCTTGTGTGCAACGCAATCCATGTTTGGAATTTTCAAGGGTATGATCCTTCAATAGCAGCCTTGTTTCCTTATCTACAGTGTGAGATATGAATAGGCAAACCACCAGCGATGAAAACACCAGCTCCGACTCAAACTCCCGAGATAAGTATCGTTGGGCTCGGATCGAATCCTGAATCCTCCTGTTCATTCGAGTGCAAAAAGCAGAAAGCGAAAAATGCTTAAAAACTTTGGTTGTCAAAGCACGACTGAAGTACTACGACTGATAAATGTGAATACGTGATTACTATTTACCGGCTATCGAAATTCTTTGGAATTTGGCTCATATTTTAGGTAATTTGAGCGAGATATTTCCATTAGTCATAATGGAGATCATATTCGATTTTTATTATAATTATTTCAGCGCCTCCAAGAGGTATAAAGTAAATATTCGGAGATTAATGGCACAGCAATATAGTAATATATGTTATACATTCTCAGTCATTTAATAAAGATATCAAATAAAGTCTCTAACTTGACTCATTTGTTCACGCCGTACGGTGAAAATGCCTTCACAACAGAAGGTTTCTTTGTGCGATTCTGTAAAAATCACTGCTGTGAGTAATTAATTGATTATATTTTATAAATAGTCGAGAAAACATACAAACTGCACACTTTTAGTTTTTTGAAGAAATCTAAGTGTAATAAATTCTTAATTTTTTCAATATTTTTTCCCTTTGGAGCGAACAGCCGTAATCTATCCCATGTATGACCGCTTACATTTTTAGGGCAAATTACTTGAAAAGTTGTTTGGCAAGGGGTTAGTTTTTTGATATCATTGGAAAGGTGAGAGTTTTTTCCTTAAAATGTGGTCAAATTCATCAAATTCTAGGGGAAATGATATCTCTCTCAAGCTGCCTTAATGCCATAAACTGACATATTTTTCATAGACATTGACAGGAAAACCGCTAACGATGATTTACATTTGTTCATTGAAATATGTTAATATTAACTCACTGACGTCTAATATGAACCATTTTATGCGCAAAAGATTTTAGTATTTTTTTTACTATTGAAGATTTAATTCTTCCGTGTACTTTTATGTCCGCATATTTCTCCAGTTACTAATTCTATAGTTGTTAGGTTCTTATTCGTATAGAAGCCAACATTTATGAGAGTCGTCAAATATGCGAATTCACAGATTCGATCATCCTCGATTTTACATTTAAAGTTTGGAAATAGTGGAGGATGTACTGTCTTCGCGGTTCGAGCATATCAAGCTCCTGGATAAGATCCCTGTCCACCTCTTTTACAAAAGCACGTCCTTATGACAAGGATACACGTTGGATTAAGGGATTCGGGCGAAGCATCTTGAGACACCTACTTTAAGCACAAAATGGTAGTAAATATACCTATGACTAAAAGTGAATAAACCGATGCTAGAAAGTACCGTTTGCGGCAGTATCTGGTTATCAAACGTTCTGATGTTGGCAATTTGTACGTCTTAAGTATAAAAAATGGAGAGAAGGAATAAAAATTATCATTAAAAGAATTGATGCTGCTAATATTAAATACCAAAACGTTGACGAAAGGAAATTGAAATATTTATAAACATTGACCAATCTTCCATAAAATACATACCATTAAAAGAATTAAAATTCAGGTATCTATTCTAGATTTCCCAAGAATATTTCCATATAACAAGGACGAACGAGTACGAATACATAGGGAGAAGTCACAGAGCTTTGCACTCGCTGTTAGACTTGACTTGTACATCCTTCACGCATTCTTGAGGGACTTTTCATTTTTATCTGCCCATGTTCTAGATCACTGTCTCTCAAACTTTTATGGTCGAGGACACTCTCTGAATCCAAAAGTATGTACGCGTATGGGTGCTGTTCAATCGTCCTCACAATGTGTTGCACAGCTTCACAGAGCATTTAATGATATATATATATATATATATATATATATATATATATATATATAGCTGAAGCTTTTTCTATAGCTGAAGAAGGGCCTACATGCCCGAAACGTCCCTGTAAGTCTTCTCTCTTTTTATTTTTCTTTCCCCACCCCCTGTCAAGTGTTTATATTTATATATATATATATATATATATATATATATATATATATATATATATATATATATATATATATATATATATATATATATATATATATATATACACGGTAGACAGCTGTAGCAGAACAAGTAACGTTGAGCGAATCATATTTTAGGCATTATCAAGTAAAAAAACGCATTAAACTAGTCGCATTTCAAGGGCAGATTCTTTAATTTTCAATATTTAGCCGTATGTAATTCTTCAAGTTTGGTCAAGGGGTTAGCATGCTTGAACGCAGGATGCTCAGGGATGTTGTGGAGGATAGGTTTCAAGAACGCTGAACAAGTCTGCTTGAATACCTTTGTACACATGTATGTGATTTGGTTGAATCTAATGATTGGGCTATTAACTTCAGTAATCGGATAAGCTTCGGGTGGCTTCAGAAAAGAACCGTTTCGTTCACACCAAAGATGCGTGACACTTTAGATATGACATTGTTCCTCAAGAGTCTGCGGACTAGTGATCATAAACACACGGAATTTGCATACATGCAGATGCATTATATGGCATGACGAAATATCAATTGGATGCAAAACATTAATGTTTATTTTAAAATGATTTGATTTATCCCACCCTCAAAGGGGAATAAATTGAACACAAAACTACACACCAGGTGTAAGGACTTACTCAACGTCAATGAATTAAATGAATTGATAATGATCAAACCCTTGGCCAGATAAAACCAAAATCTCCAAAGAACACTTAAATATGTAGTACAGGTATCGCATCAAAGAATGAAACCTTGCGCAACCTCAACTCTTATTAAAGAATAAATAAGCATTTTTCTAGGATTTTGAATGTTAGTCAAACCTCCAGTGCTTTGAACGATGAAGTAAAAAAATAATTAAATGACGTGTAACTTCGTAATTGTCATTATTTCCCATCCTTCTCAATAAAACGTCTTAATGAGTCTGGATGTCAGTTAATATTCACGTCATTATTCCTCTAAAATCCTAATTGTTTAGCATCTACGGCGTCCTAACTTGTGTGTCTTGAATTTGTAATTATATTTAGCCGAATTTGTGATTTTATATTTCGCCGTTATGCACCGTTGCTACGCAATGGTTTTGTTTAGGATAAAGAATCAATACGCTCTGAAAGAGAGGACAATAAAACATCTCTCGCTGACTGAGTCAATAAAACTGAGTTTTAATTCAAGTAGTACGTTTTAATCTTCCACGAGGTTTTATCCTACCTTATAATTGGTGACCCCGACGTGATCATGGTCGTTACGCGAAGGACGCGGAAGGAAAGACGCGGCGTAGATCTTGTTCAACGGCAAACCCAACCACACGTCGTTGATCCGCCGCCAGCCGCTCAGCTTCCACAACCGGGCGCTGCCAACGAAATTGCACAGCTTCGGGATGCCCTGCAGGGCCTACTTAAACAGATGCATCAACAGCAAGCCGCCATTGCCGAGCTGCAGCAAGTACGCATTCCATCGCAGCATCCCAGCCGCGTTGCACTCAAAATTCCCACTTTTTCGAGGAACAACCCACAACTCTGGTTCTCACAAGTCGAGGCCCAGTTCCGGCTTTACAATATCATCGACGAGGAGTCCAGGTATTTTCATGTCGTTGGACAGCTTGATGAATACGGAGCTCAGGAGATTGAAGATCCTTACACATCTAAAGAGAATTTCATCAAAACATGCCCGGAGGGTCTTATAGGATGTGCATTTTGATATGCCAAGGTCTTTCATTTCCACCGGTAATGTTTCCCATGTATATCTTAATGGAGAAGCTAAATCGAACGGAACAATATTTGCAAGGCCATGCTAAAATATCTTTGCCATTTTTATGACTGGAATTCAATGATGCCGGGATTTAACGGCATTCTTACTTTTGGGGCATCTAAAATGCTCGACCCCCTGTAACTGAGTTGTGCTCACTGCTAATAATAAGCAATTTTTCTTGTCAAAGAAAGTAAACCTACAATTCCGTTGGTACTACATACTCTGGATAAATGGGCTGGTATTAGGTGATAGCGTGGATTTAAAGTATCTTAAGTCAATGGAATGAATATGAATGTGAAAATAAAACGTTTCTCCATAAGAGCCCATGTTAAAATTTCCACTTTCAAGGCTGAATTACAGCAAAAACTAGTCTGGAAACTCTATCTTTTACGTCTCGTCGAAGGATGAATGAAGGGAATACGGAAATTTCAAATTAGTTAGTACCGATTTCGAATCAATTAATCGCCATCTACACACCTAATCTAATCTACTTCTACTTACATATTTAATTTAAATTCTGTTGTATTTATTCCGAGCCCGTACGGCTCTACAGCAAAATGAATCGGCCTTACATCCCGGAAAGTCATTATCTATGGTTAGAATTCACAAGAAGAGATGTTATAAGAATTCATTATTGTTAATTATATCAATCATTAATATGCATTTTTTCTGGAAAGATTCATAATAAATGTCATGAAATTCACTTACATTCATAGGAGTATTCTATTAGATTGAAATTTCCCTGTCACCTGTAATTCCTCTCCGCTCTAATATTTCTTCTATTTCATGTTTTAATTTATCTAGGAATCATATTTTCCCCCGGTCTTCTTCGAAAGACTTAGACGTCTTAACTTGTTCTATGATTTACCAAGATATGAAAAAAATATAAAAAACATGTTATCAACCGATATTAATATATGAAGCCGAGATGTGGACATGGACAAAGAGATTTTTAAGTAGGCTTCAAGTATCAGAAATGATGTTTAAAAGATTAATACAACATGTAGCGAAAAAGGATACAATAATAAACACGAAAACATTTTAGAAAGACTAGGAGTGGAGCCACTAGGGAGGCTATTTTTGAACTTAGGATCGCTATATTATGCAGGTTTTAAAACTCCTTCACCAAATACTGTAGGTGTATCAAACATATGTGGCAATCACTATTGCAGAGAATGACGTCAGAGAGAGATAGGAGAGCATACAACAGAGTGGAGGTATAAAGATGCATCTAGGCAAAGATGCCCTTTCGGTATATAATACCTCTGCCCTCAACGCCCGATTCGCGCTCAGTGACCTCAAACCCCTCCGCTGACGAGTCCCAGAATCCAGCGAAGGTCTGCTTTGCCTATGCCGTTCCGAGTCTTTGAGTTTCGCTGCTCAATGTTACGCCAAATCCTGGGACGCTAAAATAGCTGGAGGCGAGTATGGGATGTGAAAAGAGAAGGTAAAAAAAACAGTGTTATCATCCAATTGGACGCCGCTAGTGGCTTGTTGTTTGCAATTTTTATAATTTTTCATTACTTGGCCCACGTAGCATATATGAATTTTATACATTCATTTATTTTCTCACCATTTATATTTTTGCATTTTTCACGATTTGTTGCCAAAACAATTAGAGATGAATTAATGCGTACTTGTAAAAGCTGAAGGTTGAAAAAAAGACAAAAGTGTGTCAAGTTGTGACCCCCTCGTTGTGACCTCCTAAATAAACACATAAATGTACATGTGAGTAATTTGTGAAACAAAAGTTAATTTATGAAAGTGCTTGTCTTAAACTGTGAGAGTTGAACTTTTTTCGCTACAATAGCAAAGCAATGTACCGTCGACGCGACGCGAAATAATCGCAAATAGTTTAGGGATTTCAATGTGAACTTGAAATACGACTGTGGTGGAAAACGTTTTTAAAGATTATTGGGAATGGGGTGCAAGCGCAACTTCGATAAAATAATGTCTTTGAGTACTAAGCAGGAGACTTTTGAGACGTTTGGCAACGGTTTTTTTTATGATTTACACATGATATCCGTTGGATCAAAATTCATTTCAGTCCTTGTGATTCTATAATTTCTATTCCATTAAAATATAATTAAATACTGAAAGGGAAAAGCAATCTTCTGGGTAAGTAAGGAGTTACAGGAGCATACCGATAGTGATTCAAGTTATCTTGTTTGCAGTGCTAGGCCCAATATTTCAAGTCTCGTGAATCCAATGCGAGGTACCGTCGAGGATAACAGTGATGACTAATTTTTTTATCTGAAAGGATCGTTGCGGAATTCACGGTTGCGAATATACATTTAAAGGCAATGAATGATTTACAAGGAAATGACAGATATCCCAAATACGGGCTCGGAATGCAAACGAATCTTGCTCTTCACTGTTGTCGGGAGAAAACATTTGTTAGGTTGTGGGTGTTATAAAAAATGTGGGTGTTAATTTTTCTTGTAGTATTCGATCGGCGAAATCAAATCTAATACTTATTTATATTTTTAAAAATATTAACACTGCGTTTTAGAAACTGCATTCACCGATACAGCATTGTAAGCATGCATGAGATAAGCATGTAAATATGTATTGAATTTATCGATTGCCCACCTATGCAAGCCATCATGGGGCCCTTGGGACTCTGGGCCCTTCAGATACAGATATACTTTCAACGTAATATCATGGGCCTGCAGGAAAACATGTTATTTACATGTTAGTGGCGTAAATATCTTTTGAAGATCAAATATTTGGTTGCCAAGGGAATATGATATTGTTGATTTCAGAGAAAATGTGAGATTTATCAGCTAAAAACATGACTTTAACACGAATACGAAACGTAATAGAATATGGATTGGAAGAATTACAATTTTCATTTATACAGCCATCCGATAAAAAAATTACAGCCCTCTATCTTGAGTGAAAGTACTTTTAAAAAGCAAAAGAAAACCACTGCACCGTACCCAATGATTAGCATGGACCACCAGGGGGGCCTTTGGGGACCCTTAGGGATATTTAATATAGCCTATATTACCCACAGATATATTTTCTATCTACAGGTCAAATTTCAGCTCAATCGGTCCAGTAGTCTTTGCGTGATTGAGTAACAAACATCCAAACTTACAAGCTATCACATTTATAATATTAGTAGGATACTTATATATATTGCGATACTTATATATTACTACTACTACTACTTCCTCGGCACTACAACCCGGCATGGGCTTTGTTCTCATTCTGCTTAAATAAAGAACCGAGAATTTTAGTTAACCTTCCTCTAGATGGTAATAACCATTATATTTACAACATTTAACGACACATCATTTGTAAAGAAATAACTTTATTTATTTGGATACGCTTAACAACTTTAGTTCCTCTTCTTTCAATCGATAGAGGATAAGGAATATGGAAATACTCTCCCCTGCAAGTGAAATACTTGCGTTTCACTTCAGAAAAGCTCGTAGTATAAGTTAAAACAGTTAAAAAACATATTTAGTCGTGCTATTTCCGAAGCATTTCGAATGAAAAACAAAAGACGATTCTGATCCATCCGAAAGAACTGCTATCGATGGGGACGCTATTTGGGATAACGCAAGCCGAAGGCTGGCGTTATTAATGGTTCTATTTAGCGACCGATGGAGGATGTAATCTTAAGATAGAGAATCATGGGAGTGTAATGTTGCACCGAAATAGCACCCTATGCCATGATTGCGTAGGTGGAATCTTTTATAAAATCGCCCCCCCCCCCAGAAGAAGTAATCAAAAGAACAACTTTGTAATGGTTTGGATATGTAACAAGAAGGGAGAGAAGTATTCCTAAAATGTCACTGATGAAAGAAGAATGAGGGAAAAGACTTAGAAGAAGATCAAGACTAATGTTAAAAAATTAAGAGCAAAGGGATTTTTGAGGACAAGGGTTGGAGAGATGGACAGAAATGGAAAAGGATAATGCGTCATATGCGACACACTATAAAGTGGAAACGTCAGAATGTGATGATGATAATGATGAAAAAATTATTATTTTCATTTCATGGAGCAACCTACTTAACACTTGAAGCTACTCATGTGCTAAGAGTCTGTTTGGATTTGAACCCGGGCCCTCAGGCCGATAAGCCGAACTCCCAACCCTCTTAACTTTCAAGCCGTCTTTCGAGTTTTGACTAAAAGGAGCTTCCGCTGGGACTATGTGAGTCAAAATAAATACTGAATTCCATCTTTTCGCTTGCATAACTTAATAAACACTGCTTTCACTTACGACATGACTCAGCTCTTAGAAAAAAAATGAGGTACAAATCACGCATATTATTCAACGAACATTTTTTAATGAGCACTTTTTCCAGCTCTATTAGCCAACTGCAGCGCAATTTCTATTGAATGACCGCATTTTGACTTCAGTTATTGCAGTAATTTGCTAATTACACAAACAATATGATGGTAAAGTGCCTAAAATGTATTATCATTCAATTCCCTAATTGAATTTGCTTCTTACAAACAGATTTTCACGAAAGTAGCATTCATATTTCATAGAAAAAAATTATTTTCACCCATTCTAGAATTAAAAGTGGCTCTACAATGACTATGTGAGTCAATACAAGTACTAAATTACACATGAATTCAATCCTTTCTGGCGTAACTTTGTGGAAGTTCATTTTCAAATAATGACGAGGCCAACTATGTTTAAATCCACAGAGTTTTTTATTGGTATAACTAGTTGTACCCGTAGACGCCGTAGCGTTGAAACGAGTTGTACCAATAAAAAGATTCTGTGGATTTAAACATAGTTGGCCTTGTAATTATTTGACTAAATTACACATTTTTATTTATTTGGTTTGAAAAATCTTACTTTCCCTGATGAAATGGGTCACCTATTGACAACCAATATCAAGATTATTCCACAAATATATTTTTAATGACCACATTTGTTCAACCATAGGAGCCGACTGCAACGTCATTTGTATGTAATTACCGCATTTGGACTTCATTTACGGCAGTAATTCGCTATAACTTTAAGAAATCGGTGGTTAGATTCCTATATTTTATTTTTATTCAACTCTCCAGGAATTTTCGCTTCGTAGTAACATTTTTCATTAAAAACTCATATACCTACCTATGTTTTTCGTTCAATTTGACGTTTTTACGCTGTTATTTGTCCAATCTCCATAAGGGCCCATGTTAAAATCTCGACTGTCAAGGCTTAAGTACAATAAAAATAGCATGGAAACTAGAATTTTTTCATCTCAGTTTATAAAACGCACTTCAAAGATGCTATACAAGTTTTCAAAATTTCTGGAATAAGTGACCTTGAGGCCAGAGTCACCTTGACACCGTGTGATTTCAAGTTCAATTCGTGAAAGGAAGCATGGACAGGGAGGACTTTGTTGTTCTAATCGAAGAGATGACACGTTTTTTCTATTCACCATCCTCGGATGAATACCGGGCCAAAACCGTTCCCGTAAAGTTTACCCTAGATACCATAGGATACATCCATTTCGCAAAGAGGCGACAGTCTATAGGGGGGTCCGCAATAGTTTTTGGTTGATTTCTTGCTCATTGTTCTGTCTGCTGTATATATTACATTTGAAAAAGACGGAAATAAAAATTTACTGAACTGAAAAAAAACTCAAGTCATTTTGTGGAGGAGCCACCATAACTTCCAGTTAAACTTTTAGCTTGCACATTCGGCGCGTGACTTGTGGAAATTGGAGCCGAGTCTTCCCACTCCTAGACCTTACCCACTTCGAATCCTGGAAGGGCGGACGACGCCGCCGGTAAAGAACGCCTCAAGGAGAGCGGAGCCAATCGCGAAATTCGGCGGGTGCCTCACGCCGACGCCCTCAGTTAATGGCCCTCGGAAGGACGAGCGACCTTTGCCCTCGCATAGAGGAGTGGAGTGGATTGCCTTTCTTGGGAAACCGAGCCTCTTCAGAACCATGCGCGCCACCAATGGAAAGCTTTGTGCATTGATGATCGAATTGGTTCGGTGGCTAGAGTAGATACAGGCGTGCCAAACTTGTCAACATGTTCATTCATAGAGGATGACAACGCCTCAGTTCTTCGGAGGACGCGATAGAATGATAGTGATTTATATTACGCCGCGAGCATTTGGAACCCTGCACGGTAAGATTTAATTCGGGAAATAAATAAAGCCTCACGCTTTTTTACAAACTGCTACGAGAATACAGAAAGTACCACACAGATATACATCAAAATTTCAGGCTTCACTTGGTGGAACCACATTGCGATGGTTTGTAAATAAATTCACTTAGTAATTTTCATGGATAATTTTTATTACTAAGAAAGAGACAGACGTAGTAATTTTCCACACTTCATTTATTGACCAGACCTCTGCCACGTAAATGGTGGCAACCTAAACCCCCAACCTAAAACCCTTTTCGAGTTCCAATTGTTCCCCCTCCTATCCCCCCCAATCGTTACCCCTCCCAATTTTCACCCCTCCTATCCCTTCCAACAATAGGTATATATACCAGGCTAGCTGCTCATTATTCAGACAGCTCTCGAAAATGACGTGTAAACGTTGAAACAGGTCGAGCGAATAAATATAAGTGTGGAAAATTACTACGTCTGTCTCTTTCTTAGTACAATGAATTTCCACAAAGTAAACTCGTCTACAATCGATCTAATTTTTATTATTCCCACCTAGGTTTCGACTCAAGTTAAGTTATTCTTATTAAGGTCCTTGAGAATGACTTAACTTGATTGAAAACCTAAGTCGGAATGATAACAATTATCGTGGAACATTACGAAGTGAATTTATTTACAAACTGTCAAACACAGATGATGGAAGAACCAGGTTGGGAGTAGTTAGAGACTCGGAGGCTACACTCTAGGTTTGGATTACTTTAAAAATTCGGATCAGGCGAGTACGACACGAAGGTAATTATTTTCACCCCGTGCCACATCTCCAGGGGAGCTTGGTGGTCTAGTGGGTACTGCGCTTGGCTACTGAATGAAGGGTCCCGGGTTCAAATCCGGGTGAAGGACGAAGGAACTGGCCCCCCTACCGTGAATGTGTGAAATATTACCCTCAACTATCCAAACCAACTTTCTGGTCGAATCACTGATTGAGTGAGACTCTCCAGAACAGATAGGAAAGACAAAATAAGAGAGAAACACTGCCGAATAAACACTGCCGACAGGAATAAATATTCCTCCTATCTTCACACCACTAATAATTATAAGAAAAACAGCGTGACACACACGACACATCGTTAACAATTCAATTCACCTCTGTCCTCCTTTCCCCTCTCCTTTTCCTTATCCCCTCCCTTTCCATGGCTGGAGTCATAGCACCTCCTGCCACACGCCTCTGCGGCGGCTTGCAGGGTGAGAATGTAAATTTAGATTAGTTGTACCGAGCATTACGAGGCTCCTGAGGAGTCGGATTGGTGCCGGTGCCTATGCTATCCATGTCGAGGACCCGGATTCGAATCCCGGCATATGAAGGAATTATTCAGAGAGAGAGAATTCGAACGAAACATAATATCTCCGATGCAGAAAGTTGGATGAAGACATGTCTGAATCACCTAACCAAAGCACGAGAAACAAAAAGTGTATTGCGCGTTTGAATTTAAAATTCCTTCAAAAGAAAATGAACTCCATCGGGGAATAGGTATTCTCGTCGATGTTGCCATAGTCAAACTTAGTGGCACTCGGCAGCGGAGATTCTGAGGTCAGTGGGGGTGAGTGGGTTGAGTCAAGCGTCGGTGATCAGCCATACCTGTTGAGGAGTCCCTTTTTCCAACCAAACGTGCATGCTTTCCTCTCCCAGACGTAATGCTCCTCGCAAATGAGCGCCACCAAGTTTTACTTCACCTATACAATAGTGTGTATAGGGTAGCAAATACAATTGTGGTCTAGCAGATATGCAAAAATAATCAATATACATATAAAAAATACCCTGCAAGCCACCACAGAGGTGTGTGGCAGGGGGGATATAAGTGTACAACATAAGTGTAGCAGCTTATGCCAAAGGGAGGGATGAAATGGCGTGATTCCAAGACACTCCCCTCGTCGAAGGTGTTGCTGATGGTACAGAGATTTCATCTGTGTGCAGGGAAGAGCAAAGAAGGGGTGATGAGGAAACCCGTTTCCGCCAAGGGCGTGGAAAAATCGATAATGCGGATAATAGACGAACGCATCCGAATATTGTGATGCGTGAAACGAAACAGAGCGTGATCCAGAAGCGGTGAGCGCATGAATTCACTTTTGAGCCCCTTCACATTCGCTGAGTGGGTAAGGGCCAAAATTATCAATGAAAACTCAGTGGTAAAGAAGCACTTTGCCAAAATTAAAAGGCTCCGAAGGCGCAATTACTCGCCTTGAAATAAGGAACAACGGAAAATTTTGAAGGGTTTTATCGATCGAATCATTGATTGTAAGACAGAATTTGAAGGAAAATTATGTGTATTGGATGGATAACACGAAATAGCTAGTATGAAAAATTAAAGGGCGATAGGAAAAGAAAAAAGTACTACAAGTGACTGCATGATGTATACCAATAGTTTGCATGGTGACCACTGATTTTGAAGACGAACGCTTCATTCCTATGTCAAAAGGTTAGATATGCAACTTAACTATTGTCAGATACAAATAGAAAGAAATGATGACTAAATAAATATAAATGGATAATAACATGGTGTACATTTCCATAATTGTCAAACTTAATGGAAGTAGATGGTAACCATAGAAATGATGCTGACCAACAAATCTTTTATGACAAAAGATAGGTACTCTTTATTTCAAGCGTTGAAGTCACTCACTCTAAGGACCTCGAGGCAATACAGGAGTGGTGCGATGCGTGGCAGCTAGAATTAAACCTGAAAAAATGCATTGTTATGAATTTTTGGAAACGGTAAAACGCTCCTTGTCACAGCTATTGCATAAACAACAGCAAATAAGATACTGCAGAATCGGTTAAATACCTCGGAGTTAAACTGACTAATGATCTCTCGTGGAGTGAACATATTCGGGAAATAACAGCTCAAGCTAATCTTAAATTGGGATTTGTTAAAAGAGTACTTGGCAAGTGTGACGATAAAGTTAGGGATATCAGCTACTTCTCCCTCGTTAGACCCCACTTGGAATATGCCGTCAGTATTTGGGATCCTTATGAGATAGGCTTGGAAACTGAGTTAGAACGCGTGCAGCGAAGATCGGCAAGATACGTTAAAGGCCGTTATGATAATCTCGTTAGTGGTACTGACCTTTTGCAGCAACTGGGATGGGAAACGCTTTCCGAACGTCGATTAAAATTTAGACTCAATATATTAAGTAAGTTCCAAACCGGTCTATTCTCTGACGACGTTGATAATATTTTACGAAATCCGACATACTACGGTGGATCAGATCATGAGAGTAAAATTAGGGAGCTAGACTGCAGAACGGACAGATTTAAAATGTCATTTTTCCCACGAACGATAAGGGACCATGACAGCTGCCAATGAGACTTTTATCTAGGTTTGTCGTTAGGTAGTGTAGCTCTTAGTAGTAGTAGTACTCCCTAATACTATAATCCTTATCTGTTACCTTGTAATAACAGCACGCCGTGCATGTTTTCTATATAAGTCTTGAGTCTCTGTCCATTTCTGTATTTGCAAAATACATATATATTAATGGTCCCTCTCCATTGTGATAATATCTGTAGTGTAGTAGTGCATGCTTGTGAGGCTGGGCTATGTGGCAGGCATTGGCGATTTATGCTAGTACATAATTAGTCGTAGTTACACTAACTTTAGGGTATAGTGTAATGCATGTTGGTGAATACTCACCACCTGTCACACACCCCTGAGGTGGCTTGCAGGGTATTTTGTAGATGTAGATGTAAATCTAAGTAATAATATTTGTGTAAAAGACACATAATTATACACACACATAATTCCACATTTAGATACTATCATTGCCGTAAAATTCTAAATTTGGAGAACTACCGGTGGTAAATTGTACCAGGATACAGCTTCATCGATATAAATCAACGGATAAGGATAAATTTTCCCACGGATAATTATCGAGCAACTCCTCGATCCGATTTAGACACAATCTGGTGGTCGCGCGCGTGCACGATTCTCGTCCGGCCATCGATAGCGATGAAACTGCGAACATCATTCGCGAAGAGATCAAAATTACTCCTCTCACTGACTCTGCACAACCACAAGATGGAGTGGACTGCCCATGTTACCTTTCCAGTGGCTCCGACGCCTCGTTAATATTTCACGAAGGCTTCCCCCAGGCAGCCGCAATCTCCTCACAAAGAACACCTCCAACCACCAACATTGCATCCCTTCGGAACACAGCCGCCTTTCCCCTCCATCTCGATGCAGCAATTAAGGACGGGAGCCACAGGAGGATGAATCGCGAGCGTCTAGGAGATTATCCCAGCACAGATCGACCTCCAGACGCAAGACTAAGGGATGGGACGGATGCAGGAGATTCTCAATTAGATTCCATCATTCAACAGCTCCTCTTATGGCTAGCCAAATTCCACTCTCTGATCCCAATTAGTCTCACATGGGTTAATCGGCCCCTATATCGCATTAATTATTGCCGTCTTGGAGTTGCGGAAGTATTTTACCCAGATATTTCCCGCTTAGTAACAGAAAGGGATAAATTATGGCATATTGGGAAACTATTATGAGGATTTTAGACTTTCTGGAATGGTATTGAACCTCCTTGAATTGGTGTCTAGCGAAACTTTAAGTCCTCATGGGATTGACTTTGGAAAGTGCGATGATTACCGTTTTAACGTCAATTCAATGATTCCAGTGCGCACCAAGTATTTTGATCGAGCAACATGTGAGTATAAATCGTAGCCAGACCAATGATCGTTGGCCGATGGGACGGAAGAAGTAAAAATAGAATGAGTTGTAACGGCATAGTAAACTTATGACCGGAGAATTTCAAAGGCAAAATGATTCCGATGGTAGGCGGCAGATTGCGTGTTACGTGTTGGCTGAAGTTATGTACGAAGTCTCGTTTACCTTTACCTCCATCTTGGCAACTCTTATTCCTATCGGTAGGAATAGGCGATCCCTTACCGCCTACGCAAACACTCTTGAACCCTCGTCGACATATTTTCCTCAAAGACGCCCACCGCAGATTCGACGAGATGCGTCCAGGGAGGACGAGGTCTCGAACCACCCACGGTGACCACTCGCAGAACGGTATCTCTTTGCCGTATTATAGCTCTCGCTAAATTTCCTGGCGCTACGCCGTGGTCGACTTCGGGACATGGGCTACGGAACTTTCAAAATCCGACAAAACGGAGAAGGAAATAAACTTGTTTATTGTAAAGGGTCAGTCAGAAAACCTCTCAAATTGCTGCCAACACAAGCTCTCTAAAAAGTGGGGTGACGCATCACTACCAGCCATCCCGTTTCGGTTCATTTCACAGTGAGACCTCAAGATAGGTTACCTGGTTAAGTCATAACGATAGGTTATTTTCGTCACTTGTTTTGCGTGTGGGTGGCTAGTGCTATTTTTACGTAATAGTTTGGTTCCCCTTCTTCATTCTCTCTCTTTCTCTCTCTTTCTCTCTCTTTCTCTCTCTTTCTCTCTCTCTCTCTCTCTCGTTGCCTCCCTCTCTTTCTCTTTGTTTTTTCCCTTCACCCCTCCTTGCAGCTCCCACTTGCAGCGCAGGTCTGCGCAAGGAACATTTACGAGAACATTCTCACTCACTTCTCTATACACTATTTTCACTCGAGTGGTACATAACGCCAACGGGGAACATGCATTGCTTAAAAAAAACTATTTTCTTGTGGAGAGAAGTTGAAAATGCAGACAATACGCTACAAAAGAGAAGTGTCTGGACAATTGGAATCCTTCGCCCTCCTCGGAAACTGGAGGACATGGGATGAAAGAAGTTAAACAGACAACAAGCGAAGAATTGCTCACTTGGCAAACATTTAGTCCTATTGACTGCAGCGGGCGATTATGGCAGATTCATGATGATTAAAACACTCTTTACTTTTACACACTTTTATTTCGTTCCATTACAACTGGTTTCGACGTTCTACGTCATTTTCAAGTAGTAGAACATAATGGCAGACCCTTGCCGCCCACGAAAACACTCTCCAGGTTTCTTATTTGGGAATTGGTCTCAGGATATTCGTGCTTCGAAACGTAGATTTGTCGATAGTGTGGCAGCAGGTCCATAATTGTCCGGCATTATTTTATTTTGTTCTCTGCATGAAGTAGCATCTCGTAGTATTCATAAATTAACAGTATCAGTAATATTAACCACTAGATGTGTGTATAACATTGTTCTGCATGTTTGCATGTTCATTTACGTATCGCTCTCCCAGTTTCCGGTTGGACTGCGCACTGTTCTCCTGACTGCTTTGGCCTGCGCCTAGCGCCAGGGGGAGCGTGCGAGGTACTGACTTGTGCTGGGACGAGTGTTGCATGCCTGGTGTGGAATCACCCCGTGCCACACACCCTAGTGGTGGCTTGCACGGTACTTCGTAGATGTAGATGATGTTTCCGAGGTTTGAGTGTGTCAAGTCCTTCCTGAGTGAGGTCCCCACGGGAGTTATTTCGTAGCTTTTTCGAGTACAAATTGAAAAATAGATTAGTTTGCAAACGGATTGGATTTAGATTTTAGCGGAGACGATGGGAAAATTTATCGGAAAAAATTTACAAAATAGCAGTCGACTGTAATGTAGATCGCTTTTAGTGCGGCTGGTGTATAAATCCGATCAAATTGCTTGGGTTTTGATGGGGCTCTACAATCATAAATAAATTTTGAGGGGACCTAAGACTTTAATTTTTTTTGTAAATTATTTCCCTTTTCCTGATTTTTATGAGTAAATATCAGTAGCGCCGGTAAAGGTGAGCTTTCGTCTCGCCAGCGAAAAAGCACACTTTGCGCATTTATGCAACATTTTCAACATAACAATTCTACATTTATTCTAGGAGGTGAGTGAGTTGCAAAGTGAGGTGAGAAGTGCGTTTTTTTCTCTCCATCATATTGGAAAAAAATACCGTTTTACCTTCTTCACGATACAGCGGTTTGACCTCCTCCTCCCTCACTCAAACCAACCCCGTAACTACGACTTCAAGCAACGTTTAACAAACAAAACCAACTATGAACTCTGTACCTGGCAATGCCATAGATCGGTGAAACGTGTTGTACTGTTTAATAAATTCTGAGGAAAAGTACAGAGTATAATATTTAGTATGGACAGTTATATTTTATTAATCATAAGAAATCGTGTAGTTCAGTGTAATCAAATGCATTAATCACATGCTCATATTTCTCACTGATAAATGTTTTTAATTCTATTTCTTGATTGTTGAAGATCAAAACAAAGAAAAACAACCTATGTTAAAACATTATTTGAGATTAGGGTATATTTTAAATACTAAGCAGCTATATCAGCTGAAAAAGACTTATATTTGCTTTTTAATCAAGCTGCTGTATTCAGTTGACAATAAAATGTAGCGTGATAGACTCGAACGATGCATTGCGCGATGCAAACAAAAGACGTTTTCGTACCACACGTATAAGCTTTCTAGAATGAAATGTTTAAGGGAATGGGTATATCCAATATGTCAAACTGTAGTTACACATTTGTCACGTAATGCCCACACCGCATCTACTTCATATTTGCTATTACTACCTATGCTTTCGAATTAGCAGTAAAATACGTTTATTTGCTGACGACGCTGTCATCTATCGCGAAATTAGTGATCACTTTGACTTTGAAATTCTATCATCGGATTTAAACAACGTTCATGTGTGGAGCTAAGAGTGGGGACTCGAACTTAATCTGAGCAAATGCACGGCGGTACATTTCTTGCGGAGGTCGTCCTACTAGCCCCGTGTATATGCTGTGGATGGTGTTAACATAAAGGCGACAGATGAAGTGAAATATCTAGGAGTTACGATAACCTCGAACCTATCGTGGGGAACACGTATAAGAAATATTTGTGGCAGAGCTCTGAAGAAGCTAGGATTCGTCAATCGTATTGAGGGAAGATTTTCGGATGAAAAAGTAAAAGAGAGGTGCTATTTCGCACTCGTCCGGCCACACCTTGAATATGCAGCAAGCATATGGGATCCGGTGCAGAAAGACTTAATCCGGGAACTTAATAAAATACAAAGGAAAGCTGCGCGATTCGTCAAAAACAGCTACGGGCGTACAGACAGCGTTACACAGATGTTAAACGAATTAGGCTGGGAGCCGCTAGAGACTCGGAGGCTGCGCGCTAGGCTTAGATTGCTTGAGCAATTGAGAATAGATATCTTTAAGAGCGACACGGAGAACATCATATTAGAACCCCACTATCTTTCCAGGTCCGACAGAAACGATGAATTAAGAGAGATATTTTGCCGAACGGATAGGTATGGGAATTCGTTTTTCCCCCGAACAATAAGGGACTTTAATAAATGCTGGGCGTAATTTCATTAGAGCGTTTCCTTTTTATATGTAAACGGCTGGTGTCCTAACACCCCCCGCCACACGCCTATTGAGGCGGCTTGCGGGGTAGTATGTAGATGTAGATATTGTGTGTGACGCAAGAAAGGGCACTAGTGGAGGCTGCTAAGTAGCCGTGAGCTGTGTCCAGCTCTGAATTCACGTGACTTGGGGGATTTGAGTGAGAAATTTGAAACAGACTCAAGGTTGACCGACTGAATCAGCCGAAAACATTATGTTGGAGATTGGCACAAGCTCCGAGGCTTTTAATTTGATTTAAGTTCCGAATTTTGTTCCGAGTTATCAGCGCTCACTTCAGTACTGATTTTAGTGATGACTTATGTATCGTATAAAACACCCTTAAGACTATAAATTAGTTCTAAATAAGGATATGTAAATGTGTTTCACATGAGTGGTAAAATAATTTTAAACTGTAAACGACTGCGAAGAAAGTGTAATGCAGAATAAAAAAGTAATAAAATTTACAAAATGGATGTATACGCGTTGTAAAGGAGATTTACTTCCAATACAAAGTTTTCCTAATGTATTACCTCACATTTCCCCTCACCAGTTAAGCATGCATCAATATTATTGATAACTTTCGCAAAACTTCTTGGTGCTGCGTATTGGAGGAATTTGGGACTTGGATGACGGAACTCCCGACGGAGCGGACGGAAAAGGAAGGCTGCTTGTGGGGTGAGGGTTATTTGGTGTGTGGATGGTCAGTTTAGAAACCCTTTCTGATTTCTGCCAACGCTATTTAGCACTTCGAGAAGTGGAATGACTCACCCCTACCTGCCATCCCGTTGGTTTCGTCCCACAATGACACATCAAGACAGGGCGAATATAAACACATGCCTTTCGTGCGCGTGGTAAGTTCATTTACATGCATAAAATTAGAGAGATAAATTGCAGGACCAACCGGTTTGAAATGCCATTTATTCCACGGACGATTACGGATTAAAATAGCCATGATCGAGGCCTTCAAAAATGTCAGTGGTGCGAATAAGTAGCTTCATTTGTTCAGCTTTTTTCTTTATTTATTTTTTTCAGTTTTTAATGCCTGCAAGGAACACTGGTTGCACACAAATGCATGGTTCTGTAACGTCAATTATGTACGAATACAAGACTGGATGTTGCTTGGTGGATTACTTTGTACTTTACTATTTGTATAAATTCGACCGTATCTGGAGTTAAGAGGTGGAACAACATTTCAGTAATTAAATTAAACTGCAGTAGCTTCAATGTCCACTTATATTTAATGTGCAATAATACACAACACGTGTTTCAACGCTTAGGGCGTCATCATCAGATCACAAGACAAGACTATACACATATCAGGCTTGTGTATACCTGATGATGGCGCCCTAACCGTTGAAACACGTTTTGTGTATTATTGTACATTAAATACTAGTGGACAGTACAACTACTGCAGCTTAATTTAATTTATTTACTATTTGCACTTCTGTTTATTAACTCACCACTATTCATATCGCGTCGTCCCACTTGCAATGTCACGCATGATACTATTTTCTGCATGAACTACTATCTTCTAGTAACCATCAATTAAAAATATCAAGAATAATCAGTAGTGGTAGTATTTTCACCCGTTTACTGCATGTTTGTCAACGTAGCACTCTCTTGGCTTCTGGTTTGGCCTTTGCCATATTCTCCTGACTACTTTCTGGTCCTCTCCTAGCGGTCGGGAGTGCGTGCGAGGTTTTAATGCTGAACTGGGACGAGCACGGAAAATTGGGCGTGGAGTCACCCATTAATGCCCATTGGCAACCTCAGTTGCCAAATATTTTCCACGTTTTTAAAAATTCCTTTCTCCACCAATATGCATCGTACACTCCTAATTCTTTCTTTTCTATGCTCTCTAACCTTTCCTTTGTCAAGTACGTTCGTGGTTTTACCCTGCCATAAAATCTTACAGTACCTATGGGGGAGAGTCTGTGAAGGGTGCACAGGTGGTCATTTTCGAGCTTGACATTGAAGTGTTCACTTGTGCTTCTCATGATACATTCTGCATATTTCTGAATGCTGTTATGATACGCGCATACGTAACGTATGTGTAATTCCACTTGGAAAAAATTTCACCTTTCGTGTATTGTACTTGTGATTTATACCCTGCGGAACTTTGGTGGCAACTGAAGTTGCCACTGGGCATTCGCCGTGTCTCTTGGCGGCTAGCGTAATTTTCGCTGGAGACATTTATTCTGTCACCACTAACTGAAATGCAAGTAACGCAACGTCTTATGATGACTTTTAATGGGAGAATTACTTTGTCGGGTTGGTTTTAAATTTTTCTAATTAACGCACTAGGTCTTCTAAGACGTATTCAGTGAGCGAGCTCATTGAATTTCTGGAAAACTCTGACAAAGATTTGGGGCACAAGGCAATTTTATTTACACCACTCTTTGGAAGGGCCAGATGTCATCACCGATGAATATTCCGATGTGTCCGATTGTGAGGTGACAGGCGACCCAACGGGTGGTTCCACGGGTGATTTTGGCTAATGAGGTAGTAACGGAGGATTCTTGCGATCTAAAAGAAAAGGACGATGGCACATCTACTTCATTCGATGAGCCCAAATGTCCGAAAAGACGTAGGAAAATCGTGCTTTCTTTGAAGAGAGTCCTCTGAAGCATAACCCAAAGGAGATACATATTCATTTCCCTTCTCTTCTCCAAGTGCTGGGGCCCACTGCAGAAGACTTTTTCGGTCAGTCCGTGAATAATGCTTTTGATTCCTTTTCCGTGTTCTTCAGCCCTGATATTTTCGATATGTTCCTGCAACAATCTTGTATTTATGCAGGGTCGAAGGGTTTGCACAATTATGATATCAGTCGAGAGGAGATGTATTGTGCAGTGTGTATTTTGCTTTGGTCGGGTTATCATACGTTACCCAATAAAAGACTATATTGGAGTAAAGAGAGTGATTGTGGAGTAGAAATCGTTCAAAACGACATTGCCAGGAATAGATTTGAAATGATTCTTCACTTAGTAGAAACTAGAAAGTACCTACACTTAGCTGACAATGCAATGCTAGATGGGTCCTACCGGCTGTTCAAAATTTGGCCATATTTTGAAATTTTAAACATATGTTTCAAAGCAATACTTCCAGGAGACAGATGCTCTGTTGATGAGACAATTATACCTTATTACGGCAGGCACGGATCCAAACAGTTCATCTGTGGGAAGCATATAAGGTTCGGATTCAAATTATTGACTACAGATGATCTCTCTAGATATGTTTTTCATGCAGAGCCTTATGCTGGATCTCACATACCTCCTTCCGAAAATGAACCTATGTGGATGCGGATGCTGTCCTGGGGTTTTCCTGGGTTTGAATTACGTAAGGTTACGAAGGTTTATTTTGAAAATATTTTCATTTCTGAAAAGCTGCTTACATGCTTACAAGAAAAGGGCTTAGGAGGAACAGCAACTCTTCGAGAAAACAGGGTGAAAAGTATCTATCAACTGACCGAAAAAATCTTTTCAACAAGAGGAAGAGGGGTGACTTTGAATATGTGTCGAATGGCTCATTGCTCATAGCAAGATGGAATGACAATGCTGTGGTCACTGCAATGACTAACTGCACTTCTAAAATGGGGACAAAGCAGGTGAAGAGATATATATTTTTCCATTGAAAAAAAGAGAATATCTCTTCCAATGCCAACCATTATCAGAGAGTATAATGAGAATATGGCTTGACTTGCACGATCAATTTGTTGCCAAGTACCACACCAATGTAAGGACCAAAAAGAGGTGGTGTGCATTTTTTGCTTGGGGACTGGATGCATCGTGCACTCAGGGATGACCGTTGTACCGAAAATTGGGGCACAATGTACCTCTACTACAGTTTCGGAGGGAAATAGTGACATATATTGGGGCATTATAGTGCCAAGGAAATACAGTCTCATTCACGTGATCCCATGGAAGACCTTCGCAGGACAAAACAGATTACATCATTTTTCGTGGAGAAACGAAGTAAAGGAGATGTAAGGTGTGTGGAAACCGAACAATATATCTATTTAAAAAGTACCAGAAGGCCCTTCATCCAGAGTGTTTCGAGGCATTTCATTGTTGACATTCACAATAATTTTTTTTTAATATTAAAAAAAACATGTTTAATTTGAAGCAAAATATAAAATACTGTAATTGAAAGTCAATACTTCACTATTTTCATTTATCATCCATTACTCAACCTGTTTTAAAAGCTTTCGATTTATAATTTTCAATAATTCATGTATAATAGCATCATTTATCACGGTAAACGAAAAGACACGGCCACTGCCCATTGGTAACTTAAGTTGCCAGCAAAAAAACATTGTTCCACTTGCATAATATTTTTAAAATTATTTTTCCCGATATAAGGTACCATTGGAGAGAAACATACTAAAATTTGATGAAAATTGTCAAAACAAATTTTCCCTGGGCATTAATGGGTTAAAATCGTGGGCGGTAATGATCATAGTGCAACGACCAATAGGGTGGATAACGGCACGGTAAACTTATGACCGTAACCTTTCCATGACGGAATGATTTCGACGGTAAGCGGCACATTGCTTGTTACGCGTCGTCTGAAGTTATGTAAGGATCCTAGTCTTTTCCTTGTCCTCAACAGTTTGTCCTATCGGCTGCAATGCTTGATTGCGGAGACCCTTACCGCCCACCCAAACACTCCTGAACCCTCGTCGACGCATTTGCCTCAAAGACGCCCACCTTCAAGTCGACGCGGCGACCTCCAGGGAGGAGGAGGACAAGGCCTCGGTGAAACACACCCACCCACGTGAAAGCAGCTCCGCTCCGTTATCCCATATCTCTCTTCGCCATTATTTCACCTCCCATATTTCTCCCATCCATCCTACACCACTTAAACTTGAGCGGTAAATTAAACCGAAGGGGAACATGTATCATTTTTACGTGAAACGCAATTATAATTCGTCACAGAGATATAGGTGTATCAAAACTTGGTACTCGCCAGCGGAGCATTTAAAGTCACTCAGGACAAATTAAGCGTTGATGAGCGGACAAAGCTTCTGAAGGGGTCAGTTTAGGGACTTCTGGAGAGAACCCGAGGATCTTTATCCCTCCTCTCTTGTACGCTCTTATCTCCCTGACGTCATTTTCTGCACAACTGAGTGCCACCAAGTTTCGCTACACCTATATCTATGGCTGGCAGCGATGCAACGAACTTATATGTACACCAAACATTTCTTTATAACTTGGAAATTAAAGAGTATATCCCAACGCTTTGCATTCCATTCGAAAGTGGATTCAAAATATTTTAAAAGGCCAAACAAGGTGAAAGAAGAAGAATTGGCCATTTTGGGTTGTTGATGTCTTCGTAGAAACAAGAAGATGGGCGTCAAATATGAGTTTCAAATCACGGGTCACCGGATGCGTGCAATTAGTGTAGTTAGACGTAAAATTGAGCGAAGAGTTCGCTGGTCGGTACATACATTGGAAAGAGTTGAGAATGTTCCAAGGGATTAAAACAGTGAATCAATCTGAAGTCACTCAGGAAAATTAAAAGGTATAACTTGTGATGCATTGAACGATTTGTGCTTTTCGGAGAAAATATCTAAATATCTCCAATACATATAATAAAAAGGATGCCATCGGAAAGAGGTTGAAGCACAAAATATCATTGAATCTCGAATAATAAAAAAGTCAACACTCTCTTTCATAGAACGTTCCAGAAAATTTCGAGAGCGACAGAGACTCAAAGCTACAGTCGAATCAGCACCAATACTACAATTTTACAGGAATGGAATGCAATGGAAGCTGGCGGCGATGTTCATTTATTCATCTCAACTGGTGCACATCCTCGAGTCACAAGAAGACGTTTCACGCAATGGACACTTACGTTTAATATTATTAATTATTAAGCCATCCATATACTACTAATATTTCACGATTTAAAGATCTCAACGTAATCATCGGATGCTATAAATGGGATTAAATGGAAGAAACGGAACATTGCCATGCACAGAAGTTTTCATTCGCTCTTTTAAATGTAAAAATTCACCTAAAATGGCGAGACTTTGAAATATGCCTTAAAAAATTGTATTTTTATTTTCTTGCTTACGATTTTTACGCTATGGTCTCTAATTGCTAAAAAAAAGGCGAAATATTATTTAATACGTATATTTTTTCCTCTCTTACATGATTATAACTATGGAAACGACCATTATTGGCCTCAAATACTCAGATTCGTTTATAAACTAAGATTAGATCTTTTGAAAAGAACTCTTTCTCGGCTCCTATTGATCATCCGGACTTGTTATTTTTTTAATTTACGTAAAAGTGACAGCAATTATGTGTATTGATCGGAATTATCGTACAACAAATAGATTAAGGTGTATTTTATAGCGCATTCAAACAATTTAATCCTAATAATCCATATTTCTTTTTTTTTAATAATTAATTTGTTCTTTGAAATAAAATTTGCAAATATCCAACTTGATGAATGACCGCCCAAGATAAATGACGTAAAAAAAACGGTAAAACGGGATAAACACATTCATTTGTGCAAAAGCTATTGAATATTTTGTCTTAAAATTTTGCCTAGGGTTCTTTGTACTGCTATAGCCTTATATTTTAAGGTATGATGTATGTTCTATGTGTTTTTGCATTGTTATAAACAATTTTAAAAAGCCCTTTTTTCATGTCTTTAAAAAATAGATCGACAATGATACCAATGCAATCTTAGAGAGAATAAATACGGTTATACTCATTTTGTAGGTTTTTTTAATAATACATTTAAAAAATACTTTTCTTTGAATCATTTTACGGAAAAAACAGCTATTTCTATAACTGGGGAAAACTTTTCTCATCTTATTTGTAAAAATGAAATTTTACTACAATTTTTTCTGAGAAGCCAAAAATACCATTTATTACCGCTATCATTCTGGATGTCTTCCACCCATCATATCTAGGTCATCAATACTTTCACGTATAAATTCCAATTTGCCGTCTAGAATTCATTTACAAAAATGTGCCGTTAAATTAAAAACGCGATCGATGCGTGAGAAATTCCTCAATTGTTAAAAAGTCTTTCTGGAGTGAATACATTTATACCACTTCCCATGGAAAACAGCTTGTGCTTTTTGAAAAATATCTCGAAAAGTATTACAGTAAGTGGGTAATATTTTGTTATCACTGGACTTTTGAGCTGCTGGGGCCAATTTAAAACATTTTTTGCTAAGTAATTAAGTTAATTGTCACGCGGTTCATCATATGGTGGCATTAACTCAGCTAAATGAAATTATGATTTTATCAGAGTATTTTGCCTCGCAAAGTAGCGAGCTTTAATATTTCTACTCACCAATTTCTCTTAATAGTAGGGAAAAAAATATCGTTCGTTTGAAAGACAAGTAGGAATCACTACCAAAAAAAAATATATTTAATCTAAAACATTACAGCAGTTCATGTTTAGTAAAGTTTCATTAATCATTTCTGAATAAGTTCTTTAAATAAAGGGTAATATCATTACAGGTTATTGAACAACTAAGATAATTGTTGCAATAAAAAAAAGAGATTCATCTTAGAAGAGGCCTTAGAAAGAGTTGAACGATAAATAGCAAAAGCTGGAAAGCCAGAAGATGCCACCCTACACTTACGTCTTGTTCTGTCAGCTAAAAACGAGTAATACCATTTGAAACCACTGGGCGTATTGCTACTATTTAATGTGTGATACCTGGGGCTGAAGCAAGTACAAGATTAGACAAGGCAGCCAAGCGATTTGATGAGGGACCACTGAAGGCTATGCCTTTCTGAGTCACGGATTGATAGATGCAAACGGGTAACTCCATCCGTGGTGTTAGCACGGGCTAAAGAAGTGCTCTTCGGTGGTGGAATGCAGTCCTTATCTCTATCACATCCACATTTGGCAGCAATTCACAGCTCTATAAAGCTCGACCTTGCCCGTGAGCTTATCACGCGATCTGCTCTCCCCAGCTCAACAAACTCGGACCATCGGCTTCATCGCCGTCGGCGATGTATAGGTGACCAATATCTGCACACTTGAAAACAAGATCATGCCGAGGCGATATGCAGGGTGTGTCGATAGATCTGATTAACATATATCATACAAGGACGAACGATACTCCTATGAAGGCGAAATTCCATCCATCGAATAAGGAAAAACGCATCACTCGTTCATCCACATGGCAAACCTATACCCACAAAATAAGGTTAATCTCAGGGTGAACACGGAGAAGTTGTCATGCCTGTGAAGCCTTATTGGATATATATCTCCACCACCTTAGGCCTTAGATAGAAGGCCGTAGGCGTTAGGCCCGAGTCATATACCAAATATGACTGCAAAAAAATGAAAGCCTTTAAAACTTGCGAAACCTTAATTCACGTAAGGGCTTGGGATACTTCCTCTTGAATATTACTTGCAGCCTCTTCCTTTAAGCGTAGGGCAAGAGATTAACTATTTCCCGTATTCGCAGTATTTTCGACAAATAATTGAGCTCGATGAATTAAGGCCTCCGTAAGGGTCGCATAATAATAATAATATTATTTATTAGCTCTGGGTACAATACCCCTAAGAGCACCAATTTTACAATGGTGGTGAGCTTAAGGTACTTAACCTGCTATTGAACATATATAAATATATACATTACATGCCAGTTTTATATCTCTAATCACAGAAAAGACATACAATCATAAATGCATCATATAAAAATAAAATAAACCTAAACGAAGAATACAATTAAGAAAAAAGTGACATAATCCTTTTAGTGTAAAAATAAGCAAAAACAGAATCTGAACTGGATAACTGAAGAATAATTTTTTAACACATTTATAAATCAGATTTTACAATCAAAGACATTTTAGTGAATAATAAACCAATGTAAAAACAGTAAAGAAAGTCGTTGCAGCTTCTTTTTGGTATAAAATCAAACGAAAAACTAATACTGAGCAACAGTTTCACAAGTTCATTTTTGGTGTAGACTGAATCACAGAATTATGTTTTTTTTGTAGAAGGTAAGAATAAAGTTTTGTCTTGAATGTCTGTGTGTTTAAAATATTCTTTAGATGAATGGGGAGGAAATTCCATAATTTTTAAGATTTGACCAGGAAAGAGTGATGATATTTGGTGGTTCTATGGGCGGGGCAATAAAGGTCAGATTGTGCACTTCTTGTATTTATAGTTCGGGACTGTGGTTGGTGTGTAGACATGTCTATTAAGTATTTTGGTTCTGAAGCGGAGAATAAGGAGAACAGAAAGACACTGAGCGAATAATTACGTCTGTCTTTGACAGTTAACCAAGACAGTTTTTCCCTATAAGAGGACACATGTTCATCGTAGCGAAGGTTAAAAATGAATGCATATAATCTTCTTTGATCTGTTTTTCCATAACCATTCACTTTAGTAAAAATCCCGTAAAATAATTTCGGAGCCCAATACATTGCAAAATTCATTCAGTATATTTGGACTCAGTAATCTTCGGAAGGAAAAATTTGCAAAAATGATCGTTTACGTGTTTCGTGCCACGACGTAGCCAATCATAATAGAGGTCTTATTTGGAGCCTTGTTCCGCATTCCGATAGAGGGAAATACCGGTACCTTTATTACGTTTGAATGATTCTTCACGGAAGGGATTTCCACCAATTTCCCTTTCTTTGGCCGAAGTTAGAGTAAACGAATTTATGCGGAATTACTTGTAATAAACTATTAGCCTGTTATTTTTTGGCGACAGCGGAAAGCAAGTTGATATTTACTCCACTATTCACAACCTTTAGTGGGAGCATACGGAAACAAATTTAAGGCATTATTTTTTGGAAAAAGTACTTAAGCAGCTACGGAGTAAGTGTCTACTACCGTGGATCTGAACTCAGTTCATTAGTAGGGACACTACATCGAGTGCTATTTCTGCTTAAAGTCTGTCACCTGCGCTAGGAATACAATGACTGCGGTAATATTTTGTTACAATATATTTATTGGCCCTGAATGGCTGGAAGGCCTTCATCTCCGATACTTGATCCCTGCATTATGGATGTACAGGAAAATAAGTCAAAGGATGTGGAATACAGTTCTGATTTGAGGGAAAGTTTGCAGTGTGAGCAGCTAAAAGAATATGACTTTTGGAAATCTTATTAGATGGACAATTTAAACTGAGCGTCGTATTAAAAAAACAATTTGCTTAGACCGTCAAAATTGACACGAATTGGTAAAAACTAGAAAAAATATTCGATAAGTTTTTCTGCGATTAGCCATTATTGCATTTGGAACCGGAGTCACCATTGGGATTGTTTTCCCTTTATTTTTTAATTATTTCTAAAACTCAGTTAAATAATTGGAGAACAATGTAATAACTATTGCTCATGAACAGCTGTAATTTCTCTAACATATCTCAGGCACTGTCTCTGGCTCTACTGTATAAAAATGTTCCATTTTCTCACATTGAAAAAATTAACTTTACATTTCCGCTTAAATGTATTGGAACGATCAGTTTCGTAAGAGAACTACATCTTCGTACAGTGTTCCCTTGGAACCATCGCGCAACTTATTCCAATCCCAATCAATGTATTTTGGCTGTATTTTCACTATTTTTTATGCTTAAGGAACATATTACTCGTTGGAATATACCTTCGTAATGTGAACAGGATAAGTTTTCCTCGGAAGTAGACCTTCGACTCATACGAAGATTAATGAAACCTAATGCGTAAGTTACTTACGTATATTATGCAAACGGAGTTTCGAAAAATTTATTACTTGCGTCCACTTAAAGCTTAACCAGTTAACAGGCCCTTAATTAATTTCATCAGATAACTCCTCCGTTTCTGAACGTGGCGTTTCTTCGTATGATAGTTCTTGTGATGGAACTAAGATCGAAGACACAGGGATGTAGATTGGGAAGGACGTGGCCACCCTTTGGAGCAAAATAAAGGAAAGCACTATTGAAGCTCAGTGAGACAAAGGAGAGCCCTGTGAATTGAATGCAATTGTCAAGAGCATAATCGACAAAAAAAATAAAAGGGGAGATACCACGAGAATAATTACTGATACATAGTAAATACGAGGGTTGTGTAAAAAATAAGGTTCTCAAATTTTTTTCAGGTGTAAGGCATTTTTTATTTGAACTGAAAAATACATCACACAACGTCGTCTAACGCCTTTCGTCAGTCTTCCTCTCCGGCGATTTTGGATGGCTCTTCTGAGTATTTGGGACCGTAAGGGCGTCCTGCTTGTTGAGTTTATGCCTCGAGGGACCACAATAAATTCGGATAATTATTGCGAGACCTTGAAAAAACTCAGAAGAGCCATCCAAAATCGCAGGAGAGGAAGACTGACGAAAGGCGTTAGACTGCACCACGACAATGCGCGCCCGCACGTCTCTCGCCAAACCAAGGATTTAATCGACAATTTTGGCTGGGATCTCGTTTAAAATGCTCCCTACAGCCCTGATCTTGCACCGAATGACTTATTGTTTCCAAAATTAAAGCAACATTTGGGTGGACAACGTTTCGAGACTGATGAAGGAGTGCAGGAAGCGGTCACCAAATTCCTCCACGGACTGGCGGCGGACTTCTTTGAAGCTGGATTCCAAAAGTGGATTAGTCGTCAACAAAAATGCGTTGAAAAATCTGGTGATTATGTTGAAAAATAGATAAGAAATTAAGCTTTCCAATGATGTATTTTTCAGTTCAAATAAAAAATGCCTTTCACCTGAAAAAAATTTGAGAACCTTATTTTTTACACAACCCTCGTAGATCATTATTTACCTTTTTCCATATTTACTCTTCAGGACCGACGTTCACGTACGTGGCAGAGAGTCAATTAAGTAATCATCAATCGTTTTAGGCAAGTATAGGCTGATAATTTCTATGTTTATATCTTCCAAATACAGTCCACTCATCCTGCCATAAAAATCTGCGTGTCTCTCGGAGTAAAAGTTGTTTTAATCCAACAGTTATACGAAATCTTTAGAAATGCAGATTGCTCTTGTCGAGCTCCAACGAATAACATAATCACTGATAGATTGAAACTAACTTTTTCCGATAGTGCAATGTCCATATTGGCGTAGTCAACAGGCATTTTTCAAAATTTTATTACACGATATAGAAAAAATATAGATGCATTTTTCGATAAAAAATTAAAAGCGCGATTTCATGAAATATGGTCCAACTTTGAAGCAATTTACAGAGCGTAATAATTTATTATAGGTAAAACATCGAGCATGATTCCCAAGACATTATACTAGTGATGGGCAAAGTCGATCTTTTGAGAGGTCTCGGTCACGCCTAACACTCCCACTTGTGATTCGATCGTGAGTGTAAAGTCATGATTGATTGATGTTCCAGCTGGTGATCTGTTCAATATGCCTACGATCAATGATCTTTCGGGAAAGTCGTGATTGATACAAAATCGTAGCGAACGCTGCTCTCGCTGGCCATTTGTGATTCCTAATACAGTAGTCCCCCGCTTTACGATGGTAATCCGTTCCATAGGATCGATCTAATGTGAATTCCATCGTAAAGTGAATCAGTATCTATATTAACAGACGACGGATCGGTTTAGCTACATCATCGCCAGTGCATTCAGAGATACACAATAAAGTATAGGTACGAAATATGCTGGAATTAAATGATTTTAAATGTTATTTAACCAATATTTAAACTTAAATAAGGTGTTTTTAATTGTCAACACGTAGAATATCATTGCATGAATACGCAAGATGCTTCTCGTCTCCGTACTCGCCGACTAACTGCAAGCCAATCTCAGCGAATTAAAATTTAACCGCATTTTCAAGCAATGAGAAGAAAACTTGGAATAGAAATTATTCAACTCTCATTATACCTCTGCTTATTACTCGGCGCCAGCAATTGGGCGACCATCTTTTGGTCTTACGCCATCATCTCCACATCGCAATTACCTTAACGATATCTGTAGTAACGCGTCCGTAGAAAGTGACGTTGCGAGCTTACTAAACCCTACAAACCAGAAAAGTATTCATTCTAGATTTTTATAGGATTTGGAGATACTTAGAATCTGTATTTCTAAATCCATCTTAAAACATGTTAAATCTATATATCTAAATTTAGATTTCCAAATCCTTCTTTAGTACACTGTACTCGTATATCTAGATTTCCAAATTCAACTGCATACATTTTAAATCTAGATTTTCTGATCCCTACTTTTTTAATTTATCGTATATAAATATACGATGGTGGCGTATATAAATATACGACGGTATACATTAAAAATCTATATTGAAAATCCCTATACCTAGAGACAACAACTCCCTTAAAAATCCCTATAGAAAATGTCAAGACTTAAAATTCCATATATAGGGACGTGAAATTCCCTATAGGGATGTTGTTCCCTATGGGGGAACTACATATTTATTTCTATGGTTCTTCAATGGAAACTCTTATAGAGAATGTGAACCCCTTGAAATGTCCGATTAGGGATATAACTTTACCCATAGATTTTACAATGGGGAAAGTTTATGGGCCTTCAACGAGTGTTCCAATGAGGAAGGGGAATGGGCAACGGCCTGCCACGATGGAAACACTGGTTCTCGATCAGTCACCGAAGTTAAGCATCGTTGGACTCGGCTCGAGTTTGGAGGGTTGATCCTCCGAGTCGTCCGAGTACTGTTGTCCCTGTCTTGCACGTGGCAGACAGTAAGTGCGAAATGACCTTAGCCGTCGAAGCACGTTAAACAAAAATACTACTACTAGGAAGGGGAGTACGTTGAATTACAATCGTAGAAAGCAATGTGTAATAGGGGATAACTATGGGTAACAACTTCCAGTTTATGTTGGATTTTAACAGTTAATGTTGAATTTTAACAGTTGATGTTGGATTTTAACAGTTATTGCTGGCCCCCTAGTAAAAATGTCTACTGGTTTCAGTAGGATTTTTCTACCGACTCTTACTGAACTCTACTAGATCCCAACTGCTTCCTACTGTTATGGATGCAATGGCCTACTGACTTCTACTAGTTACTATCGACCAACTGAACTCTGCTGTTTTCTACTGTTCAGATGGCATGTAGCGATATAGCGAACGATGTAGATTCAGTACACACGTAACACAATCGCAAAATGTCCGCCTTAAAAGTGCATTTAAAAGGCAACATTAAGGCTTGAATTTCAAATTGACGAAAGCGTTGAACTTGCGTTGTATTTATATAAATCATAATTTGATATGGCGTTTAAGAAAATAGTTCCACGCTAGTATAAAAATCTCTCTTGTTATTATTTTCCATGACTTTCCATAGCGCCAGTTATGGATTTTGCTTTCATAATGCGCGGTCTTGCCTTCGACCAGTAAGATCGATTTTTCTTACGAGCGATTAATCGGTTTTGAAAATGGCATCCTAATTGCAGTGTTAGCGGTACGTGTTTTTATTCATGCCAGCTAGTTTATAAAACATGATATTAGGAGGAAAGTTTAGCTAATGGTTGAGGTTTACATACTTCCGGACTATTTTTCTTCTGCCATTGAAAGAACAAGGTAAGAATTGAAGATACTCGTTGGAACTTAAGAAAGTTAGATCGCAGCAGCATGTTTAACTGGTTTAACTTGAGATTTTTATGGACATCAGTTTTCAGGCACTTCGCAAAGAAATGGTAATCAGCATCCATAGTAACGATTTATAAAACCTGATTTTCATTACACCTACGCAACGATGGATGGTCTTTGGCCTTCTGTTTCCTCAGGGAGTATTGCACGTAGCAATGTGATTGTGCCTTGGAGTGTCAAGAAAAAAAATTAGCAATATTGGGAACATGATCAAATTGTGAAGTTTCCGACAGTGCGTCCGTAATTCTTCACCAAAGAGTTAGTTGCGTAGTGTGGCTTGATTCAGTGATTCAGACAAGTCTGTGGTTTGGTGATATTCTATTTCTGTCGCCTTATAGCATTCAGCGGATGTGTTGTGGTGTTGTCGGGAAGTTATGTTCCGAGTGTAATGTCTTAACTGGTCTTTTCGTGCCAATAAATGCAATTCAGTCTCATTCTCAGTTTTTTACTCTTCGTGAGAACTCTCGGAGCTCAGTGAGAATATTACTTGTTCTTATCCAATAGATCTATTTCCCCATCGCCAGGGTTATTGGTAATTTTTTTCAAAAAGGTAAAGTCCCCATTGGGAAGCTACCTTCAGGGATTCCCTAACAGACAATGGTGTATTATTGATCCCTTCCTGATGAGTTTCTCAAGGATAATTCACTGGTGCTTTGATAGGAGTTGCACTAGAATTGTTTTGATTTTCAGGGGTAAAAAAATAGGAATTTAAATGTCAGAGTTTGAATGTAATTTCTTTTGCATGCCATTCCATTATCACTTGAATTAACTTTCTCAAGAAATATGAGGGATTCACCGTGAAATAGCCATTAGTTTAAGATACCAGAAATAATTGGCGAAAGGAGGCCCCCCCCCAACTCCCTGGCTGCCTGTTCGTTGAAAATATTTCAAAATCTACATTAAATCCATGAAAAATCCCAGATTAAATCTCTAAAAAATCTATATAAAATCTGGATTAAATACGTCATGTAGCGGACATATCACCTACTTCAAACTATATTAAATCTAGATTTTTTACTGGATCCAAAGTTGGCAAGTATCTATGTTAAGTACCTAGATGGCAGTGCGACGCATATGTTCTCGGTATCTCGGTGCGAAGTCATAAGAGGCGTGAATTTCGATACAAATTTAGATAAGTCTTTACAGTTAGTCGCTATCATACACCGAAAAATGTTACGATATAATTTAGCTCGTTTCATTGATGTGATTTATCATCTCGCGCCAGCTGTATCCATTAAGGAATCATATCACTTCGTTGGTAGGTAATGCGCTCTTGCAATATGTTTATCTTCCGCGGAAGTTCAAGCTGGTAAACAAAATGATGTTTCTATAAAAGCCTTAATCTGAATTATCATAGATGTCATCCTGACCACGCAAGGAATGTTGTGTTATCTCGATGGCGCTGATTGGTGTCCGTGCCAATCACCGCAACATTGGCTCGATTTGCTCTAATCACTTATAATCTCATAAATCTAATCTAATAAATAACACGTACCATTAAATATGTAAATGTTGCTATGATAAAAAATGCAATCCGTTAACAAATAAGACTTAGAATAGTGAATGAATAACAAATTATGGGCGCAACAAATCGTCGAAATGGGAAATTTTAAAGGGCGCGCGCAAAATCAGCGCTCCTTGAATTTCCTAACATGCAAATCGTAAAGTGATCCCATCGTAAAGCGGGGGTCTACTCGTACCATACAGCCGCATGTGTGACTCACTCACTCACGTATATAAAATTCCCAACCACTTCCAGACGAGCTAGGAGCCTGAAATTTTTCACGGACCTTCCTTGAAAGAATTCATCGGAAGAAAAATCCCGAAGTCATGGAATTATTAACCGGAAGTGACCAACCAAAAAAATTAAAAATGGCGGATTTTTGGACTTTTCGAAAAGTAGACTTTCAATTCTCGCTTCATATCTTTTGAACGGTGGGTCGGATCTGAAATCTGACGGAATTTTCATGGCGGGGAATTGAATTTTCTTAAACATGCAAAAACATTGGTGTTCTACGCTTCGTAGTTTTCTCACCAGGCACAACATTTAGTGAAGAGTTTCCGTTTTTAGCGGATTTTTGACTATAGCTCCTAAACTAGGATTCTCATTTGAAATCTTATTTTTCACGGGGATTTAGATCTCATCGAGACCTACAACTTCATGCTTTTTGTATTTTTCTAACTCTTATAGTACTCTGGTAGCATGGTGACAAAAACGAATTTTGGTAAAACTGTCAAATGTTTCTTAAACTTGACATGGGCATGCGCCTTGACATGCCCTTGGCAAGTAATTAGTACAAACCTGGATTTTAACAGTAGTTGGCTGGTAACATGGCGCAAAATTCGGATGCTTGGGAAATTTCCTGTTTTTCGACTTAGCGTCTAAACTAGAAGTCGGATCTCGAATCTATTGTGCGGTTTATTTTTTAGATCTCATTCAGGCCAACAACTTAATTCTATTCGTTCTTTTCCATTCCTTTTAGTTATCTGGTAACATGGTGTCAAAGTCGGCTTTTCGTGAAACCTGTGGTTTTTCGACTGTAACTTCTAAACTAGAAGTTGGATCTCGAATCTCATTGTAATAATGAGACTCAAATTTGGAACAGTTGGTGTATTTTCATTTCGGCCAACAAAGTTCCTGTCGTTACTGCAATAAAGTATAATTGCAATAGCTAAAGAAAATCCACAAAAAGAGATAAATTATTACAATTGTAACAACTCGGTAATATGGTGGTGAAACCGCAAGTATCATTTCCAGGCGTCAGGATGTTTCCTGTATAGCTTAAAGGATATTTAAGTCGTAGGGACTTGGTCCATTTATTGGTACAGAATTATGAGCGTATTTTTCTACTAAAATAAAATAGAATAAAGACAACTTTTCGTCATTCGCCTCATAATTTAGCAAGAAGATGTTAGTTACCACGCACAAACTGACGGCAGGTGCTAATAATTTTAGCGAAACGACTTTCTTAACAAATGATAGCCCAGTTGGTACATTCGGTTTTTTTTTTTAATGTGCCCGTGTGGTGAATTAACGAGATGGGAGATATTTCCTCGGCCCAAACGAAGGAGGAGACCCTGTTTTGAAGCACGAGCCGTGAGGGAGTCCGATGAGTGTAACTCACCGATGCTCCCGACCTGGGGTGGACCTTATTCGGGAGCGAATAGCGGCGTGGGCGAAGAGATCAACTCAAGTCACCGCTCAGCGAGGTCAGGCGGAGATTTCAACGGCCGTCGCTTGGAAAGTAATGGAAGGGGGCAAAGGGCGAGAGAAGGGGTGGCGGAAAAGAGTGAACGAAATTGTGATGAGCAGTGAACCAAAATATTTTAAATTTCACGTGTTTCTTTCAGACGAGTTTACACTGACAAGATTATTTCGTAAGTTACTTTCAGCAAGAGACTTTCGACGTAAACTGCTCTGAGTAAAAGGCTCTGCAAGTCTGCTTGCAGAACTTTTATAAATTTCAGCAAGTTGCTTGCAGAAGATTGCTGTTGCCAATGTAAACAGCAACCAATCTGGCTCTGCAATAACTATTTAAAACTTTTTCGTCTGAGTAAAATCCTCCGAAAGCTCTTGCAGAAGAAACTTGCGGAAGTGACTAGTCAGTGTAGACCCACACTTATAAGAGTAATTTTTTGCGAAAATTGCGCTCTTACCACACTTTTTACCCTGAGCGTGTCGGTCGGAATGGTTTTAATTGCAGTCAGCTCGAGGCCTCGTTTTCGCTCCCTATAGAAAACGATTTTCCTTGCTCGTCAGCCGACTTAAACCACTGACAACTTGTTCGATGAGTCCATCGTTTCTCATTATTTTCCCAGTAGAGTCTTTCAAGATACTCCAGCCTGCGCAAACAAAGGTTTGAATAGAAATAAAACTAAAATTATAGTTTGTAAGTATATATAAAGTGAAATAAAGTAAATAATTAAAGTTAAAATAACATTTGCGGTTCAACCTTAAATATAATATCCTTGAAATTGAGAGCGGAATTAAAATTTCAGTGAAACTTTTTATCTTTCATTCCTGATTGTTAAAAATTTAAAGGACTCGGCTCTAAGATAGTCAACTGTCGGCTGAGCGATATAAGGATATATATGTACTGAAATTCATAACAGCAATTCACAGTTCTGGACCAAAATTAGAGAATTGTACGGCAACTATAACTACTTCAACCCACTTTAGACTCTTTTATTTTTCACTAGCATTAATCCAATAAGATTTGAACATAAATAGAACTCTTCCTCAAACGATAACTTTAAGATAATTGCATTCTACCGAAAACTATCCGCTTCGGGAGTTAAACACACAAGTACTATTCCACCAGTCTTTCGATCCAATTTGAAAAACCATCAGGGAATTATATAGTTTCGCTCCAAGCTGAAGTGAAACAAAATGCATACCTATTTACTTTCGGCTATAGACTCGTAGAAATTGTAAAATAGAGTGAAGAGATTTGTCTGAAAATCTCGCCTTGCTCGTGCTAGGGTTGAAAGATCTACTATTGCTTTTTTAAAAGTCGCCCGTCACTAATCAGGACCCGGCGAAGGGAATGGGAGATGAAGAGGAGTTGACCCTTGGGGGTCATCCGTGGCCCAGGGCGACCTCCGTGGATGATGGAGATGTTGCCGGCACATCGTTAAATGGTCCCTCGGCGGGCAGCGGCGTAGGAGGGACGCTAATCGGCTCAGATCTTTGGCCGTTCTCTACTCGCCTCGGAGGGCCACTGACTCTCCGCCAGGGAGGAATGACACCCGGTCGGCTGAATCCACGAAACGAAGGAGTGTTCACCGTTTGGGAACCTGCTGGGTTAGTGGCAGTGAACTGCGACCTCGACGGCAGGGAAAATCGACGTGGCGGCTGTGAAAATAGCCCCTACCGGTGGCAACGACAAACGAATGTGTCGTAAATCTAGACAACGCTTTGGTTTGGCAAAATAAAGGAGGGTTTCATTAAAATTTCTCAGTGATGTAGTTAACCAACAGCGGCGCGGGTAAAGAAAATGACCCCAAGACCTTGGAAGTGTGAATTTTATAAGCCCTAAAACTCTCTGACAGATAGGTAAATTGTATAATTTAATGTACCTCTCTTAATTCTCACCCATTAATTCTGTCCTCCAGTGAGAGGCTGTGGATGTGGAGTACGTCTAATGAATTTTAAGAGAGTTCAAAAATGTACGGAATGAATTTGTTTGGCCAATTATTACAATGCTGTCGTATAGTCGAAAATTATTTATTGATAGCTTTGGGGTTGTTCATACCTGCTTGTTATAATCTTTTTGGGTTCTGAATGATATATGATTGACATGTATGTTTCTCATGGTACAAATTTCCATAAAACGATTCAATTAATAATTGGTAAAATTGATAGTTTTATTAAAGTGTGCCAATTCGTATTCACCTTTCCCCAAAACATAGATTTACAATACGCTATGTGAGATAAAATTAGTTCTGTTTACAGCAAATCGTTTTACAAACTTTTAACATAATATTTCATGGAACACTTGAACGGAAACGTTTAATAAAACGTGAGTGGCAGGCAATCCTACTGAATGCTGTAAATGCTTCCGAGGTACATACATTCAAGTTTCCGGAGTATTGAAGAGTCTATACTCATTGCTCCTCGAAAAATTTATGAAATATGTGTTTTTCTGGACAGACATCCAAAGATAAAAAAAGACTCCCCAACGCATATACTTAGAACGTTAAGAATACATTGGAGGTGGCGATGAACTCAGGTGATGCCTCTGTTCAAATTTTACGAACGGCAACAGCGACTTAAACCCTGTCCTACGCTTTCAACAGGCAGGGTCGTAAAAGACATCGTCACAAATGCCCAATGAAAATGTTATAAAATCCTCTGTATTCAGTGGCTGTACAAGTAAGCTTTTAGCCTCCAACCGACAAGCTTTCTTTCACAACGTATTCCCATTTCGTTTATATTCTTACGTCCACTCTAGACATACACTTGATCAATGAAACACGACGCATTATTCCACAAATTTATTTTAGCGGCACGATGCATTTCCCCCAAAATGTGGCATGATAAGGTTCGAATGTAAATGAATACTAAGTTTACCAACAATACCAATTGAATGAATATCAACAGCTTCCACCAGGTCAAGCAGTTTTATTTAAAAGCTCATAGTTTTGTGATAGACCAGAATAATATTTTCTGCAACCGAAACATTTTGCTGTGAGTATAATATTAAAATGATGTAATGAGAATGTTTAACTAAAACTCGGTTTGGATGACGGTTGCCTTGACTCCAAATCGTTAACGCGTTGAAAACGAGGCAGAGTAAAATTGTTTGTCATTCCAAAGAAACAAATGTGCATCAAAAAGACGTCGTTAAGAGGCATGATTTAGAAGGAAGAATTGCGAGACTTTTTGCGAAAATATTATGGAAAATTATTTCAACTAGTTTTTTATGTAAGAATTATGTATTCCACAATGCAAGGCAATTGTCTGCAGACTTTTATGCGGAGATCTTAAAAAAAATTACTTGTAGTTAAACTCAATGAACACCTCCCGTTCCCTAACTCACGGGTAAAATGAATAATAAAAGGAATAAGACAATAAATATCGACAGAATAACTGAGGTAGCTTCAAAGGTGTAACAACCACCCGTATAATTTGATATAGTATTTTTTTAAACTAACTGCATCTAAAATTTCTCAATATTGCCTTTTCTCCCTCCGTATATTTGCTGAGGGAAGTCATAATTTTAACCTCCAGTGGACAGGAAATATTTCCCCGCATGGAGTGGCGCGTGGAGTTGAAGGAACTAATTAATATGCAAACGGAACTCAAGAGGTTTAAGGTTGAGGCAGAGGATAGGCCAAACACATAAATCTTGAGGCTGCGTGATTTGTAATCGAAGTCTGACCCATTCAGTTAAGAAAGTCGTATCTCTTGCAAGAAATTGAAGAATAACTCATCGCTTGTTGAGATGTTACAAGGATGACGGCATAGGCCCGACTGTGTAGGACTTTTCTCGTTGTTTACGTAGAATAGTGCTATATTTTTGAGGAGTGGAGGGCTGAAAAGCTCGTCCTCCAGTGAGGGCATCCCGGTGAGCAAGCAGTGAGGTAAGATACGAGTGGGGGTGAGTCTTCGACTGTGCCGACTGTGGCAAACGCCTTTTGTCCTGAGGCTACACCGAAAATATTTCGACACGCGAAAATGATTTTGTTTTTTTTCCTCCCGTATGAAAATATACGAGCGTAGCGAAGAATGTGACGCGCAAGCGATGAATTTCTCGCCTGGAGGACGTCCGAATCTCACTCTCATGTAAGTTTTAATGTACCTATGAGAAATAAAGAAGGACAACCTTTCACTTTGAGTATTAATGCATTGATCCTTCAAAAATAAGATAATTGATTAACTTTGAAATACTAAATGAGGTATAGTATCTAAGGATTCAAAAGTTAAAATAAGGGAATATTTTAACTCCAATGACCGTGCTGTTTTTGCGCCACAAAAAAACTATACATTATTTTATGTCCTTGGAGTTGGATTGATTTCTCCGTAAAACGTGAGTTGTTGTGAGACCTATTAGTGCGCAAGCTCGACTGAAATTTCAGGAAACTCCAAAAAGATACTGCCTGGCATAAGCGACGCACTTGTTTTGTGGTTTTGGAAGCGACAAAATGAGAGGCCTCCCCAACTGGCGAAAGGAAAAACAATTCTTTCTTTGCACGAGCCATTGATGACTGTGACTAGAACAGAGCGAGACACACCAAGACAATTTGTATTGGAATACAATTTGCTTTCGTCCTTCCCCTCTTCCTATCCTATCGCTCACGTTTCCATGGCCGGTGACGTAAAATACCCTGCCACACACCCCTGCGACGAGACGGCTCGCTGGGTAGTATGTAGATGTCTATGGTTGTGCCAGGCGAGTAATTTTATTCCCGTGAGCAACCATGGAGAGCGAATCATCACAACCCTTGCTTCCTTAGTTGCACTTTCGAAAAGCGCTGTCAAGAATCTAATTTTGATATGCTATTCAGGCATTTTGTTCTGCGGTTAATTATTTATTATTATGCAACAGCCCGACGAAGTCGGCAGCATAGCACGGAGGAACTGTTGCATAATACTAAATAATTAACTGCAGAACAAAATGCCTGAATAGCATATACAATAAGCATCGAAAATCTACAAAAAAAAGTGCAATCTGCTTTTGAGAAGAGTGAATCTTTTCTGTAATCTGCTCCAAGCAAGAGAGTAAATTATTCATCACATTTGCACACGCATAGTGTCTTGATGGCTGTTTTTTTTGTTTTAATGCAGGTTTTTTGACGAGTTTAGTTCCATGATTAGTGATGAAACTTAACCGTAAAGCTACACGCATTCACTTCCATTTCTTCCGCCTGTGGTGCAAGGACCTAGCACGGCTTTGGAGTTTAAGTTTTACTTCCTTCTTCCTTCAAGTCAAGTCAATTGAAAGTAGCTACATTTAGAAAAGATTTAATTTTGAAGTTCAAGAATATCTAAACTGTAACCTCAATCATGTATTAATGGTTAGAATAAAAAAGAAATGAAAATTCTGAAAGTAGAATAGACAATTTTGAAGGAAACATTCTGAGACATAATTAATTGCCTGCAGCTAAGTATGATGTGAGAAGCAACGAATGGGAAGAATTACCGAGGAAGAACAGGAATGGAATTAATTTAACAGAGGTGATCTAGCGGAATGAGGTAGTATTAGATGTATGAATACCGATACCAATCTTTTACAGACCTAGGCCCATGACTCCTGACCCTATTTCATTCTCCACCACAGCAAATGTCCTACTTCTAGGACCACATCCCGTCCTTCCCTTCCCAATTGATTCCCTTATCCCGTGCCACCTAATCTCTTCCTTCTTCTCCCCCGTTTACTCAACATCCTCTCCTCTATCTTAGCCTTAAGTAACCTTCTCCCCTATTACCTCCTCCAACTACCTCTACTTTGTCTCTTCCCCTAATCTCATCCAGAAGTTTCCTCTCTTCTCCCACAATTCCAAGCACTTCTTCGTTCGTTTTTTCCTTTCCGTCTCCTCCACACCCACATCTCCAAAGCCTGTTGTCTAGTCTCTTCCTCGTTTCTGGTACACGTTTCTGTCCCATACAACGTCACGCACTATATAAAGCTCTTAGCCAGCTTAAGTTTCTAATTAATTATCATTTCATATTGTTCACAATAATTTTCTAATGCATCTGATTTGCACATAGCACTGATTTTATGCTGCCTATAATACTTTGGCTGATTAGCTAACGCTTGGTTGTCAGCAAACCTAACTGACTTTATCAGCTGTCCTCCTACTTTCATTTCAACGTCTAGTTTTTCCCATACCCCTCTTTCGATTTTCTCGGCACAAATGTTAAAAAGCAAGTGCAACTACTTACCCTTACCCCCCGACTTATAATTGCCCACCATGACTCTCCGTCGAATCTCACTATTGCCGTCTAGGCCGTCTATGTAAGTTTCAAGTCAGTCTCCATAATCTACTCATGTTTCCACTCGTGTATTCATTGATTTTCTGGAATGGAAGAGATGACGCCAGCATTGAAGGATATTAAAACGAAGACTTATGAAGGAAAAAAGCTGTCAGATGAAAAGAGAGAGAATGTCACAGCTTCAGCAAACCCCATATTTCAGATTCATGGCTGTCGATGATGAGACCTAGGCAAAGAGCTCACTTCAATTCACGATACTATAGCACTCCAACGCTACGGCGTATGGCAGGGATGACTCCATATCAGCGATGTCTAGCGTTTCAAGTCTCAAAAAGTTTCTTTTTCAGTTATTTATGCATGGACCATGTCGGAATGTAAAAAACATATTTGTACGGATATTAGCACCGAGAGCAATGCATGCCAGGGCATAATTCAATCACAAGTCCATATTCTTCGTTGAACTCGTGCACAAGGTTCGATGACCTGCAAAAATAGTCAATAAGATATTACATATAATACCCAAAGAATCTGAGGGATGTTACGAGACCAGCAGCACACCTTAGCATCCACTTATTTTTCCATGAAAGGGTAGACGAACCTCTTATTCATGTCAAAATATAGATCTATGGCGGCTAAGGAGCGAGGTAACTGTTTTACAAAAGTGAATAACGACGGTGTATCGCCAAGAGCAAGTGACTCGGGGTAAGTTCCTACGCTGAGGTGTGCATATTAATCATCACATTTGACGTGTGCCTTCCAAACGGAAAACGGGTTATAAACGTAATGGTGAGATGGAGGTAGGATTGAGTGGTGGGTGGGAAATGTTAGATAGAATAAAGCTGCAAGCACTGTACTTCCGGTTTCATTAGGGGCACCGTGTGACATTATATAAATGATGATTGCAATAATTACTTGGCGCAGGAGCTCATATTCACCCCGGGGTGAGGGAGGACGACTTTTTTCTGGGTATGAAGGGCTGAGACAATTCATCAAAGTCCCACACTTGATATCTTTATATTTCCTGCGCTTTGAGAAAGTGAAAAATGAGGAACAACTTTGAAAAATATGTAGTTCCCTTTCGGGTGTCTCTAAATCAGAAGCAGAGCCATAATTTTCTCTGTGGGGGGTTTTCATGTACACCCAAATGTCATTTGAATTAACGTTTTCACCTTAATCGGTATAAACGATTCCAAAGAAAAACCCTAGAGCCCGGACCACGACTCGCAATCTCTTTCACGTAAATCTCAGCCTCCTTGGAGCGCGTTTCCCGACGAATAAATGTTAAACATCATTATATACCCTGATTATCCTTGTTATGGCCCATTGCTGATTCAGAATGTTGAAGTCAATACCTAAAAATCCTGTGGTAGAAGTTGGTTTTTTTAAACTATACTAAGAATGTGGTATGGATATTTTATGTCAAATCGAGTGTACTGCATTCGCTCACCTTTTCAAATGTAGATCGTAAATAAAGTTTTAGTTCGGATGTCACATAGGGTTGTTAGGATTTGTAGCATTACTGACCAGCGCAAACGGCGTGGAGTGACTTGACTTAGCTATTTTATAATTCATCTACATCTATATCTACGAAGCATCGTGCAAGCACCCACTACGGTGTGTGGCACGGGGTGATTCCACACCAGGTATGCAGCACTCGTCCCAGTACAAATCAGAACCTCGCATGTTCTCCAGGCCGCTATGCGCATACCAAAAAGCGGTCAGGAGAACAGTGCGCAGTCCAACCAGAAACTGCGAGAGTGATACGTAAATGAGCATGCAAACATGCAGAACAATGCTATAGACACATCTATTGGTTAATATTACTAATACTGTTCCTTTAAGAATGCTACAACATGCTACTTCATGCAGTGAACAAAATAAAATAATGCCGGACATATCAAGCGGTGTTATGTGTTAGTATTGATGTTATGCTATTAACTACAAGTAAAAATTCTACTCTACCTATTGAGTGTGGGAGTTTCATATGATTGATCTATCGCAACTATTGTGATCCCTTATTGAATGTGGAAAAAATGGCATTTTTAATCTATAGCTTCTGCAGTCAATTTCCAATATCTTATTCCTGTGATCGCTTCTACCGTGGTACGTTGTCTCTAGCAATATATGTTGAGCGTCCGGCAAAAAACTGTCTGCTTCGAACTTGCGCAAAAGATTTAACCTGTATTTCTCCCTTCGATCCGTTAGAGATTCCCACCCTAATTCCTTCAACAATTCGGTAACACAGCTAAGTTTATCGTAACAAATTTTCACAAATCTTGCTGCTCTCCGTTGTATTCGATCTATTTCTGAGATTAGTCCTACTTCGTAAGGGTCCCATATGTTAGCAGAAAACTCCAAGTGAGGTCTCACAAGTGAAAAATAACATCACTCTTTAACCTTCTCCTCGCGTTTTTCTAGTATTCTTCTAATAAATCCCAATTTGCGACTAGCCTGTCCGCAGATTTCCCGGACGTATTTCCCCCAAGGGAGGTCCTGAGTACTTATTAATATGGGTACTTAGAGTTTCTGAATCTTAATTAGCACCAAGTGCACGGTTGTGCCTAATTCTGTAACAGATTTATCGGAAAAACATGTTTTAAAAAAGAAAGGTCACCATTTATCTTAGAATTTACTTCCAGTTTTATGATGTTAATAATGAAAGCCTATTCAGAGAAACTACTCTGCGCTCGTCTTCAATGCTCACCATAATATTCGCAGAGTAAATAATTTTCTCCAAATTCCGCAGAAGATGATATCAAAACTTGGCTGAAATCATGTAAAAAAAAAGATGTGGCCTTTCGCACGAAACGTGGTCCTAGTCCTAGAAAACCTAGAAAAACTTGCTATAAATTAACCTTTAAAAAGAGTCCAAGGTTATTTATAGGGAAATAACCAAATTTGGAGAATGATGTGTGGAAAATGGATTCGGCCATTGAATTGTGAGAATGCAACGAGCGTGCATCTTTATTCAAATGTAGCAAAAAATGCATCAAGAGCCAAAATTAAAATAGTTTTGCTCCGTAGTCTTTAAAGGATGCTAGTACCTTCAAAGATAGTTTATGTTATTGATTTGAAATAAGTATAACATTGCCGAGAGATTGAGACACTGGAAAACATCAGAATGGCGGTGACTTGGCAGTTGTCAACAAACTTGTTTCATTTTGGTGGCGAGTGCTCATTCAAGAAAAGTAATTCAGCTAATAATAATATCCCAAAATGCCATTCCAATCAATCTTATATCGATCCTCCAGCTTTTCTCTTTGGATCTCAAACCCCGGTACATGTTGCATTGTTTCCAATTGGAGTGATGCGCTAAGATTAAATTCTACTCTTGCTAACAATCAAAGAGCTAATCTAGTAGCAACCCTACTCTTACCGAGAAAAATCCATTCACCGTTCGTAGTTTATTTTATTCCTTCCATGCGTTGGATTCAAGTTTAAGGCAGAATATCATACATTTACTTTTTTGAAAGGCAGCTATTTACAATTCCGAAAATCGACATATATTTCCCGCCCGGATGCTACGATGAAGAGGATTGCGAAGATTTTGGAGGATTCGAAATATTCTAGATTATGCTTAAAATACGCCTCAAGACAGGGTTAGATCAGCCAAAATCATAAATAAAAGGACGTACACTGTCACTATGATGAGATGAGGCAGTAAAGGCAGGAATACTACCAGGGTATCAGGACAGTGCAGCGGGGATTCCTCCGGAAGTTCTTGTTGCTAATCCATTAGTATATGTTCGTTGCATTTACTGCGATTTCAATCACCTCATTCCGTCAACTTGGATATTTCTTTCTCACGGATCCAACCTCTTCTTTTAAAATAAAATTCTATGAAGTTCCTCAAACAAGGAAATGAGTCGAAATGAAAGTAAAGGGAGTGGAGGATTCCTGGAATCCTCGCCTGAAAGGTGGAGAGCTATTTGCGTAAAATTGAATTTTCCGCGGGAAGAAGGCGTCTTTTATTTTTTCGAGTGGCGACGCCGTGGAACAAAATCAAGGTAACTTCTAGCGGGATGCTCCCTCTAAATTATAGCGCTAGCATCGAAAGGGAGGAGTCACATCACAGTTGCGTCAAATTTCTCAGAAATGCGTCCAAGTACTTTGCATTGAAAAAAACGCAAGAAAACCTGTCCGTACCCTGTTTCTGCTTCGTTGGTATGAATAAATGTATATATATAAATATTTTATTGGGTAGCACCAGTGATATGCCGGCAACTACACCCATAAGTATGCAAATCAAGTAGATGCTTGAATTTTTAACGGTTACACGATGCATCTCTATACTTTGAAAAGTGGATTAATAAGCAGCTCCCGTTAAAAATGACTGGCTACATAGTTCAAGGAGGGAATTGAGAATAGAATTTTTCTAAAAAAAATTCAATATTAAAAAAACGCATTGCAATTTTACCCAGTTGAGGAAATGAAATAATCTCGCATCAAATACGGCGCCTTTCATAATCGGCTGCATTGGAAAAAATAGCTATAAGAATGGCAAAAGTTGGTGGCACCCGCCAGAAGAGAATTCGAGGTCAGTGAGAGTGAATCAAGCATTTATGAGTGAGCAGAGGTATACCGTGCAAGGCCGTGTAAGGCATACCGTGGGGACCTCTTGGACTCACTTATTTTGTGTGCTTTCTTCTTCCTGACACGATTCTCTACACAAGCGAGAGCCACTAATTTTGATAGATTAATATTAAGAATATAAGGTCACAGATAATGTGTTTGTTTACATGTTCAATAGGTTTTGGAGGATATGATTACCCTGGTACTTAAAAACAACTACCAAAGAAGCTAATGGTGTTGTATTCCATGTAATACATCCATGCAATGCCTTTTGTGAACCATTAACTACCCAAAAAGTCGTCATACAACTGCATCTAATTTTGAGATTTTTTATGCAAATCAAAAGAACCGGCATTATCAAGACAAACCAAATATGATTAAACCAACCATCTCTGCGATGAAAAAGCACTAATTCCATCAAACTTTTTTGGTGATATTTTTAAAATTATCAGTTGGAAACCAAGATGAACTTAGCTTGCGTTGAAGCACCGGGGAAAATTTCACTAGGTTGCAAGGGGAAATAGATAATTGATGAAGTGATATAATTGATAACGCATACTCCTCTTATAGACGCAATGTCACATTTCAGTGCTATACTGGTGGTTGATAGACGACTTGGCGTCTTGATTATTGAAGACGCCAACCTGATTGGGAAATTACTTAAACGATTGATGTTCTACCAAATGACTGGATTCCTAAACTTAGGTGTACACATAGATGTAGGTTTCATCTTACTCTGGATGGAGGGGTCAGAAAGTGGCCAAAATCTCCTAACGTAATATTGAAGCATGTTTTAATGACCCCGTATGAAAACCAGGGATTCCTTGGCTTGAAGGCGAAGTCAAGGTAGTGCAATGAATTGGGCAGGGGTTTCCTCATAGAAAGAATCTGAACTGGTATCGATGGGACAGCGACATGGACTATTACAGCGAATGGTTTGGAGTCTCAGGAGGTTGATGGATTGATTAATTGAAGATGGAATTCCCTTTGGACGTTAAGGTACTTAAACCTATCGGGCGATTGCACCAACCATCTTCCTGATTATTTTCCCCTGGAACCCCATGGCCTTGTTCAATACCAGGATGCCCCTTATGCGTAAATCCCTGGCTTTCAAAAAGGGAGTATTCTGGTTCCGATTACGAGTCCTAGCGATTGCTCATCTCTACTCTCCTAGCTCATCTAAGTCATCTCATCGCTTGTCAGGTGGGCAACAGCAGTCGGCTGTTCTAGCATGTTCCGTATCCATTTCACTAAATGCTCATGGATACCATTATTTACAGCTATTAGGAATATTTCGTAGAAGGTGGTATTGTCAAAGGCACCTTCAATTTCAAGAAATGTACCAATGCCAAACATTCGCTGCTCTACAGTCCCCTCATATCTTCCGACTATGTTGCGAGGGTTGTTTAATACCGACTTACCTTCTTCCATTTAGGCATGTTGATTTGGATGTAAGGGATACTCCTTCAGGGGACCTTCTCTTCGATTTCTATCCACTGTATTCTCCAGTGTCTTTCGAATTAAATACATCAGACTGATCCCTCTAAACGAGCTGATCTTAGAGTAGTCCATTTTCCCTGGTTTAGATATTAACAACACTTTTGTCTTCCTCCAAGCACACAAAATATATAAGTATAATATGCACGATCGAAATATCCTTATAAGTGGGAGTAAGAGTTGTTTCTTCTCTTCCTGTGCAAGTGATGTGATCACCTCGTCTACCCTTGCTGAGTTTTTAGGCCTGAAGCTATTGATCGCATATCTTGTATTTTCACAGGAAACGATGTTAGATTCTTATTCAGTCTACTAGAGTAGAGTCAATTACGCAGGAACTGGGTGGATGGGAGTCTTCCTCATGTGCATTATGTCACCTCCAATACAGCCTGGAAAGTGAATCTCCAGCAGAAACTAGTCTCGAGAACACCTAGGCGTCAACCACTCACTGGTCTGGACAATAGGGAGAGAAATCGTTTGAAATTTCCTTGAGAAATTAACGACAAAGAGATTACTTCACTCCAAATCTCTTACAACAGTAACTACACCAATAAGGTTAGAAAATTTTACATTTAAAAAAGGAAAGAACAGGTAAAAGTGCAAAAATATTTGTTACTAAACATTTAAAAATGTTTTTATTGAAGTTTCTTTGCGTCTACTTTAAAAAAAATGTTTTTTCCCACTCCCCAGCAATGTAAGAGGTGCATGAAATGGAAGGGACTGACGTGCGATAGCCATGCGGGTGGATGAGTTTGAAAAATGGGCGATGGCCGTGGAGGTAATTGGTCCTCGACCGAAAAGATTTTCGACAACTTTTCAAAAGAACGAAGACCCCTCTGGACCCCTCCCAAGCCTCCCTTTCTGACTCAATCCGTAGTTCCGACTTACAGGGTGGGGATCAACCAAACATTCTTCCTTTGCCAAAAGCCTTTTCACGGCCCGATGTGAGTCCACACCCAAAATTATCTTTTCCAGCCAAAAAGTCGCAATTCCGAAGAAACATTTCTGGAGAGGTCGCGAGTAGTGACGGGAGGCCTGAGAATAACTTCTTTTTTTAAATTAACGCTCCAAAAATATTTTCGTGGAGAAATGTTTTAATTATTTTTTCAAACGGATCCACGACGTTTAAGGTCATTGACCAGGATGAAAGGTTTCACAGATCACATCGTATCGTATGCTCAAGAGTACTCACTCATACACTGTTAAGCAGCTCTGAGGCAATTTCACCTATTTCTGTCCCTTTTGCATCAAAATGTCTCACTTAAGCATCACGAAAAGGACAATCGCAGAGAGACAATTATACATTTGAATCTAAATACCAATACATTCTTACTATCACTCAAAACTCGGTACAAAACTAGAATAAATCTGAACGTAGTAGTTTTCTCGAATCTAAGAGTCGCAAAAAAATGTGCTGCCTTGAGTTCCTCAAAAAAATATCGGCCAAATTAAAAGTAAATTAAGTATTTCGGGTGGTTGAGGAACAGTTGATATGCGTTTCAAATTTGAAGGAATCCGCTTGGAAGTACTGACTCATATTGGGTACAGTATCATTTATTGTATAATTGGGCGTGTTAAGATGTATGGAGGCTTATGCTAAACAGTACTGGCTTTATTCATGACTTTTTCAAGTTACAAGGAAATTTTAAGGATTTCATTAAACCAGTACCAACTCATACCGTGGTGTCATGCCCGATTGGTAGCAAACAGACCGAATTAATCCCATAGTAGAATGTTAGATATATGGCATACTGATTTAACGTTGAAAGTTTACACTAACCACCGAGGTCGAATGCAGCTTTTAGTCCCACCGTAACCAGCACTCAAGCCAAGACTAAGTTAAACCTCCTTAACCTGGGTATACCTAGAAGCTATTAGCACTACTGTCAGAAGTTCCACATCTTTATTAAAACAGTTCGGTCAAGGCTACGCTGCCAAAAAATTCATTCTTTCTCACTTGTTTTCAATGCATATATATAAAATGATTTTAAACTTTTCCATCGGAAAACCATTCCAGGACGTGATAATATAAGATGAAAGTCACACAAATGCGTAAAATAGTGATACACAAATCTTGTTTAAGCTTGGAAGGCCGTTTGACGGCAAGGAATAGAGTTAAAAAATACAACTATTCCTGTTAGAATCTAATTTTGTCTTAAAAAATGTATATACGATCCGGACGAGTACACAACTAATCGTGCTAACTCATAACTCCCCTCTTCAGCCTCGTGTTCACTCAGCTACTAATACGAAACTACTGAGCTTAATTGTCTCATCAAAGAATATTAGAAAAGAATTTCATCGTTGGTATTTTGACGGGTATGGCTAAAGTAACCAAACGTAAAAAGGGCCAAACGAGCGTTTATCCTTAGCTCAATCAAATGGCCAAAATGCTCTTAAAAATATTAGACTAAATTTAGAATAGTCTTCTGGAGTCCTACTGCTTCATTCATTTTGAATACTGCGTAAAAATCATTAGTACCCTCTTCCGCATTTAATGATTCAGTTAAAATATTAATCATGAACGATTAATAACAAGACGCTCAATAGTCACCCACCAACTTCTTGGGCAAACAAATGCCTGTGAAATTACACGGGAGGTTTCACAAGCAGTGCCTCTGGCCTTGTCTTTAATCCTGGAAACAATGGCAAAGAATATTCATGTCGTATCTGTGAGATTTTAAAGGTGTGTTTGATATGAGTTATATTCGAATACTGAATGAAATAAAATGTTTAACCAACAATTTTTTAAAGTCTTATGAGTGTGTGTTTACTTTATCATGTTTTAGATTTGTAAAAATAATCTCTCTTTAATTCCATATTCAATACCCTATTTTCACGAATTTAACAAAATATTTTCTAGATTGGAATTTGGACGAATTTTTGAAGACCGTGGGCCATGTGAAAGTGCTCAAACAATGAAATAAACGTTGATTTGAGTGAGTGCACGAGAAGCCAGAGGCAGCAGCATTGTATTCATCAAATATTACAGTCCGGTCGATTCTATAACTATAATCCAACAGATGTAAATCTAGGGTTTCGATAGATATGTACTTTATGCAGCATATAAATAAAAGATATCCTCCACGATGGGCCATAAATCGCTGTTGGGTGCCGAGGATCACGTGATAAAGATACACTTCCGCGATCTAAGATATCTTTTGGGAACAATAGAATCTCTAATCTGTTTTCCACTATAAATATCACCCATGCCGAGAAATTTAATTTTTTCTTCTAATAATATGCTTCACTCTGTGTAGGGCGTCATTTCCCATATTTCAATATATATTTTACGCTTGCTTCCAGACCTTTTTAACCTTAAGGAAAAAATGACTCCAAAAGAATAGTATGCTCTATCTTTAGTCTCCGTATTGGACGAAATGCAATGTTTGTCCTTCAGACTGAAGGTTCTTTGAGGTCATTTTTTCCACTAATGAGAATATGGTAGAAAAATGCTACAAAGTCTCTATGTACTCTTGGAGGCAACAAACTTTGTAACGAAAACTGCGGCGTATATAAAACGTATTGGACACAGCCTGGCGCATAACAGTCTACCGTGAAATATTAAGACGGAAAATAATAAAGGAAGAACCACCGAGGGAGACCAACGATGAAAGATCAAGAATATTGTGCGGGTTATTAAAATGAGGCATTGTGAAGGAAAAATTCGGCGAAAGGAGAATGGAGCGGAGAGCTGCAGAAAACCTATCCCGAGATGAATTATAAGCCGAAGACAAGACTGCGAAACGTCTCGAGATTCAAATTAGAATTCTATCGCATTAGGCTCAACTTTGAGAATTCTCATTACGCATGAAGTAAACTTCTTAGACTTAAAAGATGCTTTATATTTGCAGGAACGACCAATTTCGTCGAACTCATCGTTCGAACAATCAATTGAATTAATCCAGGATGCGGGGTCCCTTGCAACATGTACTAAAAGGTATGAAGTGGAAAGTCTATTATGACGATCCCGCATTAGTTGGTATGATGGTCACGGGTCCACACCAATTCGCCTTTTCTTCACTGCCCCTCCCCATGGGTTCAGCATCCGGGTGCAGGCTGCCCGTCGTTGGGGTTCGAGCATACGCCAGAGGTGGTTTAGATTGAGTCGAAAGACAATTCCCCCAAGGGAGTTAATAGCGTAGTAAAACTAGCCATGTAAATACCCAAAAAGAGAAATAAATTCCAGCGATACCAAAATTTGGGAAATCCTAGTTTAAGTAATGATAAAACATTTTTCAATAATCCACAGTTCTAAAAATCCGTAAAATGTTTTCATAAATAATTGAAAATATTTTTTTCACTTATTTGCAATTTTCTCCCTTATTTTTGTACTTAGCATTATTTAACAAGTATACCTTTTTTTAGCTTGGAAAATTTGAAACAAATTTAATTTGAAAAATATTTTTTTACGAGTAAAATTAAGCACGCTGTGATAAATAGTTATAAAAGCAATATTTTTTTCTGTGGTGAGGGTATGGTTACTCTACAGTCGCGCACGGTTTAATAAATAACGATAACTATTGTTTAAATTGAAATATTTGAAGCAAAAAAAATGCTAATTGAAAAATTAAATATTTCCGCTTTAGATTATTATAAAATTTGTTTACATTTTGTAAATTTGTAAATTGTACAAAACTTCAAATATTTTAAGGCTGTATTTAAAAAAAATGTGCTTTTAAACTAACTAATAAATTTTATGATAAACTTTACTACATGAATTCTTTCTGTGCATACTTTACTTGATCAGTACATGGAGTAAGAAAACTTTAAAAAGATTTTGAAATTTGAAAATGTACTTTTTTGGAAAATCGAAAGTGCTGAAATGGACGTCAATTTCAATAAGTTATATTACAATATATGTAAAGATCAAAGTGCATGTATTTGGTATCATTTAAAAGCTCAATTCATGCACTTTTGATTAGTATTGTAATAATCATGAATATTAATGTTTCTCTCGTCGTAGTTAGCAGTAATTAAAAGGAAATTATATAAAATCTACTTTTCACAAAAATTTACCAAAATGACAAAGCGTATAAATGTCATTAAAAAATTGTTGATTTGCACTTTCCACTTTCAGGTATCATTAATTAGAGGTTGAAGTCCAAGAAAACCACTTTTATAATTTTTTTCAAAATTATTTTTTAATAATTATTGTCAAAAATTGTAAAAAAACAGATTATTGATTCAGTGAGTATAGATATTATAATAATATTTTTAACAATTTTATAACAATATGTTTAAACAATCGTTAATTAAACAATATTGGTATATTTTAGAGATTTTCAATCATTATAATCCATTTCAGCTGTTCAAAATTCATAGAATTCATATGTTTAAAATAGCGAAACGGTTAATATATTTGGGGGAAATATGCGCCATTAAGTATTGCAAAAATCACCTTTATAAATAAATTACCATAGAGCATTTACTTTTGCTCGCACAAAAATATTTTTCAAATAAAATTTATTATAAATATTTCAAGCTACAAAATTGGTATACTTGTTAAATAACGCTAAGTGCAAATGTAAGGGAGATATTTGTAAAAAAAACTGAGAAAATTTCACTTGTTTATAAAAAACAATTCCGGCTTTTTTGGAACTGTGAATTATTGAAAAATGTTTTATCACTACCTAAATTTGGATTTCTCAACATTTGGTATCTCTGAAATTTCCATTGACGAAAACGGCCATTTCTCCAGTAATAATGACATATCTGTGAAATTTAAAAAATTTAATTTACTTTATTGGAAACTACATGCTGAAGAGGGCAAGTGAGAGGAGAATGCAGGACAAGCGTGGGAGAATGAGGGGAAGGATAGGAATATTGAGGGTCTGGAATGAGGCTAGAAGGTACGAAGAGTTAAAAAGAGATTACATTCTGGAGAATATATATTTGGGAAGGAAATTATAGAGAAAACTCCCTGCGATTGGGAAATTGGGAAGGACCGTCCATGGACCCCATTGGCGATTTGGAGGGTAACATAAGAAGAGCAGCAGAGCAAATAAGATTAATAGCTATAGAAATGTAATGTTGTCGAGGAATAATGAAGATCAAATGGTCGAAAAGAATCAGAAAGGAAGAAGTTCTAGGAAGGTTTGGAGAGAAAAGATGAACAATGAAAACTTTGAGGAGACTTTGAAAAGACAAATGTATTAGATACATTCTGCAACACATCAGGCACTTGAATGCAATAATGGAAAAGGAAAATAATGAAATGAATAACGTAGGAAGACCAGTAATGGAATACATTATTATACAGTTAGATTTTGAAGGGCGTAAAAGTTAAGAGCATTGTAGGAATGAATGAGTTGGTTGAGAGGAGAGTGACTGCAAACGAAACTTCGGATTGATGAATGTTGATGATGACGGCCCATGACGAATAACCTGAAGACCTCCAACGACATTAAAAGTGGTTCCGCCGTAAAATGAGTTACATCTACGTTATACCTTGCAAGCAACCTCAAGGGTGAGTGGTAGAGGGTGAGTTATCAGCAGCATGCACTACACTATACCCTAATAAAGATAATCAAACTACGACTGTTAATGCATTAGCAACAACCCGCAAGTACTTGTCAGGAGCTGAAATTTTACCAACATTCACTACATAGCAGGTATGCTACCAATGTTAGACAAACTATTTATATTAATATATTTTTTTGCAGTTATATAAATGCACAGAGATACAAGAGTTACAGCGGAAAAATACAAGACGTGCTGTTAGTACCTACCACGTAGCTACACTACCTATCGACCAACCTGATTACCTAATAGTTCTTTTATATATACATAGGAACCCTTCTTAACGATCACTCCAATCAAACGACCACCCCTCTCAACGACCAGTATTTTTTGGAACAGCTTTCCAAGCTCGAATGTTCATTGTATTTATTACCCTTATCCAAAGGCCACCCCTCACATCGACCAACGGCCTTTGACGGGAATTTCCCTTTATTCAGCGAGAGAAAACTGTCGTAAACCTAGGTTTTTCCCTACTTTTAGGAGTCAGACGAGGCAGCCGGGTCAGTCCACGGTTTTTACTAGGGCCAGTTCTTTGGTTACACCAAAACATTCGAAAGGTAATCAGCGAGTCGTTTTGAGGGCAAAACTGTGCCTTTGTATTGCAATCGTGGAATTTCGTGTTGAGTGACGGCACATGAACGATCTCCTAGTCAAATATGTCAAAGAGAATTCGCTTGAGTTTAGAGGAAAGGTTCGAGTTATCGGAGAACGAGATGAAGTTACAACTGAGAGAAGGATAGCGAATTTATTCAAATGTGGGTGAACTCAAAATAGCGGAATTTTAAAATCTAGGGACGAAATTTTGAAGGAGTGGCACAGTGGTAACCGGTCCAATACCACATTAAAGTTTCCCACCCATTACCACATCAAAGGTTCAACCGTTGGACCAAGATATTATTTAGACATTCAACTTAAAATATAGAAAGCGAATGATGCACTATCTGATTGCACGATAGCAGTGAGTGATGTATTATGAATGCTTGCTGCATGGAAGGTGGTTGACTGCAGAGCAATCGTGAGGTGCTTTCAATTGTGTGGTTTCTTCAACCCTGTTATTGATGAAGACATTGAAGAGATATCGTCAGATGATGTTGTAGCTTTGGCTCGAGTAGCAGGGTTTGAGTATATCTAGCCAAACGGCGTTAGAGGAGGAAAGCCATACCGATTTCACTATGATGACATCAGCGGTGATTGAGAGGACTGCATACTTAAAAATGCAACAGGTAAAATATTTTAATTGCCAAAATTGCATAATTTATTGCAAGATTTCAATGCAAGGTCATCCATTATTCACGTTTTTCCGCACGTCCTTGCTAGTAGCGTCATTTCATGAGTATCCGAAGATGATTCAGGAATCAAAGAATGAACCAAGTTTCGAGTGCTCATGAGGCACTTTCAACGATAGAGAGGTGCCATAATTCAGAGAGAAGTGCCGAATTTCACGAGAAGAAAATGAACGAACTTTTTACAGAACTAAAATATCTGTTTGAAAAAGAAAGAACGAAACAAAAGTGCCAAGGCCTAAAGCCTTTTGAAATGTGTTTTTTCACCTAAAGTAAGCATGGATAAAAATTAGAAGTCAAAGAATGATTTATTTATAATATATTTTTAGAATGTTTCAATGGCTATGTAATGCCAGTGTCCGCTGAATAAGTTGATGCTCTCCCGGCTAATGGCTGATGTGAATGGCTTCACACCGGGTGTGTGGTCTTCCTTGGCGGACGACGTTTCGGCGGGAGACTTTCCCACCGTTTTCAGGGATGATGTATTCATCCCGAACCGCCCGAGCAACTTACATCAGTGTCCGCTTTCAGAGCGACCATTCTTAAAAATATGTTATTTAATCAACTGTTCCTAAGGCTTACAGCCCGTTATTTCTTTACCTTTCAGGCCCCAAACTGAGAGATCTAACCTCAATGGTCAACTTATTCTTTTCTTCAAATAAAAGTTTTATGTTAAGGAGGTAAATATATAGATGTAATATTTTCGTGTGTATCGCTTTTTTTCAAATATGTATCGTGTAATTGCCAACATATACATTGTATTTTTTACTTAAGTTTCCTGTGCGATATAATTACGTAGAGCGGAAATATTTAGTATTTATAAAATTATTTTTCAACAAAATCTCCTAGGAGTTTATTAATAATATGATGAAACCAACGCAATTTATGCAGCTTGAAATAAAGCGAGAGCTCAGTAGATGTTCCATTTCTTTTTCATGTTAGCAATTCTCTCATTTGTACTTATATGAAATCCTACTGGGCACATCCTAGAAGCAATCCAACTGGACACCTGAACCCCTGTCGAACGACAACCCCTCTTAAACGACCATTTTCCTGCGGAACCGTCAGTGGTCGCAAAAATCGTAGATGAGTAGAGAATTCTCCCAGGTCATTGAATGGTAATAAAATGTAGGTACCTACCCATCTTATTTCTAGACTTACTAGTATATTACTACAATTTTTGAAGTCAGACTGCGTTCACAAGAATTGGTGGTGTACTATTCGACTCTCGTGTTTGGAATAAATATTCATTAAACATTTCTTCGTCGACAAACCTGCATATTTTATGCCTTGAATTTGTTTTCTAATGGCTAAGGAATTCCATCAGTGAAAAAGTTATTTTTTAACAATACAAACGAAAAGGTGGATTTCAATATTTGTTTTGACTCATACAGTCTTTGTGGAACTTCCTCAATACCGGAATATCTTAGGTGCTCATGACAAGAGTATCGCAATCAGTGATCGCCCTGGGATGACTTCACTCGCTCCAGTGAGACCATAGATTCAAGAAGAGAGTATAGATGGCGTATTGACTCACGAAAGTGAAGCCTGCTTTTTTTTGCGAAAAATTACCCAACTAAAGTGGTCATCTTGCACAATTTTTCCGCAGATTTTACTAATATTCAAGTACTTTTTTGGAAATTATTTACACTCTGGATTTTTATAGATAAAAATCTTTTATGGAAATACGACAGTTCGTTAGTATTATGCCAGTACCTATAACTGCACGACTAATTCATTGAATATGGCCGATTGCGCATTTTACGGTTTCCAGTATTGCTTACCGTACCGTATGGCTCGATGTCGTGTCTCCTTTAAATATATAGATGAGGCGAACGAGTAAGTGGCGGGACAGAGAGGAGGAAGGAGGAGGGAACCGGAGAGAGATGCGGGAACGCCACCAAGAGCACACGAGAGGACAACTCGATCCCCCACACACTTTCCCGGCCGCACAGCGGGGGGGAGTTGGGTGGAGGAGGGAAGTATCGTGGAGAGAGCGGAAAACGAAATGCAAGGAGAGACTGTAATTGGAACGAAGAGGAAAGAGCGACGGGACGCCAAGGGTCGTTGAACACACACAGCAGCCGGAAATTCCATGGAATAAAATCACGATAAATATAAGACCTCTTACAAGAAGAGAAAAGGCAGAGGAAGGGTAAGGTTATTTGCTCCTGTCTCCTCTGGCCGTGCGCAATTCCTCTGCATTTGTTTTTGCTTCATGCATTCGTATGCTAATGAGCCCAAACGCCTTCATCAATTCCTTTTCTTTTGGGATAACCATGATATTTTAAAAGAATATTCGGGATGCAATAAAAGGTTGTGAGGCGCTAAAGAGTTCGTCGACATGAATTTTCAAAGGTGTGGTAATAAGTGGTAGGATCCTTTAAATGAGCCGAAATATAATTTGTAAGCGCGAAAAATAACAAGTAACCGCACAAGAGATTGACGTTGTGAAAGCGAATTGGATTTAAAATGTGCTGACAAGCATTCAACGGACTAAAATACCATTCATCCAAATACATTCAACAGACTAAAACACATAGATACAAAGCATTGCGAATGACCAAAGGGCATGGTACGCTGTCACGCGCACGGAGTCAAATATGCGAACGTTAATGAAAAACATTTTTATGGAAAATTTCATCCTCTTTGGTGCAAACTTATAGTCGTACAGTATAAATCATAATGTCTAATGCTATTGCAATTAAATGGCCTCACTGTCATGCTGTAGGATTTTTCTTTACTAAAAATATTCTAGATATAAATGCTTCACATTAGGCATTTTACAATACAGCTGATACCTGTATACCTTCGATTTTTTCACTTTCCATGGTCTTGGAACTTACTGTAATTGACTTAGTGAAATATACTGGATTTTTTTGCTGGCTGACCACGGGATAATAAATAAATAAATAATCATTAAAAATTTACTTAAAAAGATGATAGTTTCACATTTATCTGAATGGGTTAAATCATTCCTAACTCACATTTGAAAAATTATGCTGCATAAAAAATGAAATTATAAAAACCTGTCATAGATGTTGAAAAGGCTTTAAAAAGTTAATGATAAACATTTTACTGCATGATAAGTGGCACGACTATCAAAAACCTCTGGATGATGCAGAAAAAAACAAGTGGGGGAGGGAAATGGAATATGAAGCAAATCTTACCTGGAAGCCGGTAAGTTCCTGTCAATTTGCACCAAAATTTCCTCCACCTTCTTACAAGGCCGAAGTTGAAATAGCAGTAGTTGCACGTGTCATTCCAATTCGATGTACATCTCCAAAATAAATTCCTGGTCGTCCACACTGTGAAAACATTCAATTAAATAACAGTTGTTTAATAGCACTTTTTATTTCAAAAATAAATAGGTAAACACCTAGTATGAATAGCACAAAATGTAAACGGTAAGGGAAATTACCAAATATTAATATGTAACCGTGTATTAATATTACAATTAAAACACAATTATTACTATCTGGTATCTGCCCATATTTTAGCTAAAGATTGGAAAAGATTTTAGGAAGATATCGGATATCCTAATGATTAGGAAATGAACATCTATTTTTTTTTTAATTTTGAGTTGAAAAATGGAATAAATAAAATCTGACTGAATGGTTGCTGGAAATGGTTAATGCAAGTATTACGCGCAGCTTGGTTTTAATACTTGTTCCCTAAATTTCAAAGAGAGTACGATTAATAGGTTCCACCCATCTTCAAATGAAGATATCTTCTTCACACTCTTGGGAGTAAGAGAGGCAGGAAAATCCCGGTTGATGGCAGAACGAAAAGTATCGAGGAACCGTTGGAATGCAGTCTAGGACAACTCTATCAATGCGCAATGTGACTCCACAACACGAAATAGTTGCAGTTGACAAGAGTGGGCATAGAAAAATGTCACAGTTAGGTACATCATGTTCTTGCACAAAATGATGCACAAGTTTATTAAAATAATCATCCTGAATATTATTCAAGATTAATGCTAGCTTAAGGTACCATACAAGTTCGATGCTGCGGTGGTGATATTACGATAAAACCTTATTAACCACCATTGGTAGAAATATTTTTAGAAACTCAACCAGAGGTTTTACAGATGCTCAAAGCGATAACCTATGAACTACAAGTCAAATAGACCCGAAGAAGCCAGATGTTTTGCTGTTTCCTCGAAACAAATGCAATTTATCTGCAAGCTATGTTGTGGAAAATTAAATATTGCAGCTTTTGACAATTAAAAATTTGTTTGCCTATTAAACGGCCTGACAAATTCATATGGTTATATATTACTTACAGCGTGACAACTTCAAATGGTAACAACTTATTAAACCGACTTTTAGGAATTAATTAATAGAATTTCCTAAATAGTTCATAGCATAAGTGTCACAAGAACGCAATGCCTACTCTTTTTGATTTCTCCCATTTTACAACGATAAAAAAAATCTTGATAAACTCGTAGCACCCTTAGCAGCTGCTTAAATGTTGTGAAAAGTACCTAATGTGACAAATGGAAAAATACACACCCCATGTGAAATTGAAAGACTGGGACTTTTTCAGGACGATATTTTTAATAGGTTTTTATCTATAAATGTTATGAATCTACGGTTGAGAGAATAAATAATGCTGTAGATAAAAGCCTAACATTTCATTCCCTAAAACAGTAGAAGTTAATTTATAATCGTAAAATATCAATTCCTGAACTAAAATTGCAATATAGGCTGCATCTAATTTGTAGAAGAAGTTCTTGAAAATTATAATTATTCGCTTGACTATACCCAATCGCCGTAACAGCACTATAGGCATATTTCGATTTGATGGAGTTGTTGTCTCTAGGTATAGGGATTTTCAATGGATATTTTAATGTATACCACACCATCGTATATTTATATACGATAAATTAAAAAAGAAGGGATCAGAAAATCTAGATTTGAAATGTTTTCATTGGGATTTGGAAATCTAGAATTACAATGTAATAAAGAAGGATTTAAAAATCTAGATTAACCATGCATAAAAGGATTTAGAAATATAGATTCAATGTATTTCCAAATCCTAAAAAAAATCTAGATTTAATCCTTTTCTGGTTTTTAGGGGTGAATATTAAAATTCTACTTAATATCTTATATAATATAGGCATCAGAGGCAATATTCAGGAATGGTTTAAAAGTTATCTTACAGGACGACAGGTCACAGTAAAATTAGATGGTGATATGAGTGACAGGAAAATTATAAACTATGGTGTACCGCAAGGATCCATATTAGGTCTTATTCTATTTACAATCTATGAAAATGGAGTGTTTTCGTCGATAAACCATAGTGAAATAATATTATATGCTGATGATGTAGCTTTAATTTTTGTACACAAGGACTTTGATAAAGCACAGCAGAATATGCAAAATGACATTAATTCGATTGCGCAATGGTCACATGACCACGATCTATTAATCAATAATAAGAAATCTAAAGTAATACATCTAATTAGCAAAACAGATAGACATAAATCTATAAATTTAAGAAATGCATGATCATGATTGTATGCACCAAAATTATCAAATAGCAAACTGTAGATGTAAAAGAATGATTCAAGAGGAAAGATAACATTATTTAGGTGTCATCATTCATTGCAATTTCAATATTGGTGAACATATATTAAAACTTAATAACAAACGAACAAAAATATCTTACCAAATATATCATATCAAAAATATGTTACCGCTGATATTCAAATAAAGGTTTTATTATGCTCTGTTTGAATCGGTAATAAGATATGGTCTGACAGTGTGGGGCAGTACCGCTAATACACATTCAAAAAATTTGATAAGCACCCAAAATCGAATTATAAAAATAATATACAGATGTAAATATAATTTAGGAAATGATGTGGGGATATCTGATGTTAATAAGGTCTATGAGGACAAAATTCTAGGGAAAAGTAAACTCACTGGTAGTGTTGAACATGGTGTCTATAAACTTGATAAAAATGGCAAAACAATTGCTACTGCATATTATACTCCACTAAATAAGGTAGAAGTTGATAATGTATGCGCTATGATTAATGTACCCAAAGTGTCACAGTAAATATGGCATAAATGGCTGGGGCATTTGAATTATAAGAGTTTGGCTAAGCTCAAAGGACTTGCAGATGGGATTGACTTTATTACTGAGGAATATAAGAATTGTATAACTTTTATTCAAGGGAAGCAGTGCAAAAAATCCTTTCCTATATCAAGTCACAGGTCAAGTGATAAATAAGAGCTTATTCATTCTGATGTATGTGATCCTGAAATGGGTTTCTTGGGGTGGTGCACGTTATCTAGTTACTTTAACAGATGACTTCTCTCGTAAGACATATGGTTATGTGATGAAAACAAAAAATGAGGTTATCCCTAAGTTTAAACAGTTCAAGTTGCTAGTGGAAAACCAAACTGGCAAAACTATTAAACGTTTAAGGAGTGATAATGATTGGTGAATATGTAAATAACTCAATGGCTGAATTCCTTAAGAATCATGGGATTGTTCATGAGACAACATGTCCATATACGCTTACTTCGCTGTTAATCACTGCGTTACTCTTTCCTCATGTACAGTATTGTACCTTATCCTTCGGAGATCTGACAAGCGAACTGAATCTGAAATTGCAACGGTTATAGAACTCATGTGTTAGATTTAGTCTAAACCTTCGCTGGGATGAACGCATTTCCCCTCACAGAAAAAAACTAAACTGGTTGGATATTTCCTCTGGGCGGAAATACCTTCTTTGTATCTTTTTATTTTCCCTGTTCAAAAGCAAAACACCGAAATATTTACTTGACCTCTTTCAGTACGCGCCTACAACCAGAACCATGATAATACGGAGTGAACCATCTAATCTCTTTATTTACCATCACATTGAGAACTACAATGTTCCATAAATCGTTCGTCGTCAGATCTACCGTTGTAAGGAATGAAATTCCTGGCGATATAAAAACTTGCACGACTGTGAAATCATTCAAGTACAAATGTTATAATTACCTAGGTGCTTCAGCAGTAATAAAATTATTTATTTTCACTTCAACGTCGCAGTTATTTTAGGAGTATGTAATTATGTCTGTTCTTTATAATACGTCTTATATTACGTTTTCATTTTTGTTTTTACTTAATATAAATTCACAATGTCATGTAAGTATACTTTTGCTGCTTGGAACTGGATTGGACTGTGGAATCTTAAAGCAGAAATGTTATAGTTAGCTGGTACAGCAGTAAACAAACCATCTATTTTTACTTTAATGTTGCAGCTATTTTTTTGAGCATGTAATTAATATGTCTGTTTCCATGTAAATTTTGCATTACGTTTTTATTTTGTATTTATTTAATATCTATTCACAATGTCAAGTACGTTATACATTTGTTGCTTTTAGGGGTATGTACCCAGGGCATTGAATAAATTTCCTCTAGCTATCTACGCCACAACAATGGGGTATATCTGAAAGGGTAGGTAGGAGAGTTTTTGGCCGTGTAAGGACAATGCTCAATGATGCTGGGCTTAGCAACTAACACTGGATTGAGGCAGCTTGTGCAGCAAGTTATCTTGAAAATAGAAGTCCAACAGTTGCTCTTAACTACCAAATTCCTGAAGAGGTATGATCAGGAAAACGAGATCATTTGTGTGTTTTTGGCTGTAAAGCTTTCCTACATATGCCGGAAGAAAAAAGAGGTAAACTAGACCCTAAATCTGAACCCTGTTTAACGATTGGCTATTGGAATGGATCAAAAGGCTACAGATCGGATAATCCAATAGATCCTAGTGAAGTAACTGTTTCAAGAAATATGATATTCATAGAGGATGAAATAAAAATTCATTCTGACGAGAACACTTTACAAGTTCCTCGCTTGGACACAATCAAGTGGAGTGCAAATGTTCGCTGCGCGAGGAAAAGACGGCCGAGGGTGAATGTTAAGATGGGACGAATAAAATTCGGAATAACGATCTACCTGGTGGCTTCCAGTTGGGTTCTGCATTTTAGGCGAGTAAACAAATGAGGAAGTGTAACATTTATTAGCAAAGGAAATGAAGATGCTCGTAGAAATTTGAAAGAGGCAGCGAGAGTTGCTGGAGGATACACATTTTTAGAGGGAACGATATGCCAAACTAGGATAATAAGAGGGGATAACGTTCGGTCTATGTGAGAGAGAGAGAAGAAGAACTGGGGTCTCAAGCAGTAAGAAGGGAAGCAAATAGTGCAAAGAGTTTAAAACATTCTTCCACACATATGTTAATCAATGTCGCGGTTCTTGTATAATTGATTTTAGCTCTTACTGTTAATTTTAGCTGTATGAAAAAGTTTGGCTATCACAGATCATCGTCAAGTTAATTAATTCGACGGTTGCAATTTCTCAAAATATGCCACAAGAGGCACTGATAGCTCTAATTCATCCAGTCAGCTACATTAGTTACTTCTGGTGAACTGTTTTAATTTACTTCTTTTTTTGTCAAAAAAATGAGAGCGAGAGCACGGATTTGAGCTCTTCTTTAATTGCATTAACTTCCGTGTGTCTTGATATAAAGAATATGTGACATAAAAATACTATGCGTTCTTCAATTTGCTTTGTATCCTTCTGTCATGACATGAAATCGCTATGTCATCGGAGTGTTCACTTTAAAGCTGATGTGGATCACGTCTTTGACGTGATCGCTTATAGTTGGTGCCATTGCAAGGACGGGAAAAGACTTATCACCTTCGACGTCTGAGATAAATGGTAATGGTATGACTGACTCCGTGAATACATCGAGTTGCGTTTTGCTTCCTTGAAAGGTGCGCTTATTATGAAATCAAGTGCACAGTGTGCATCCTTCACGTCTTTTCCGTCGACGGCATAGCCGTGTTTTCTCTGCTGGCTTCGGGATGATTCTTCCCGACTTCCTATCTTGCCAACCTCTTCCGACACTAAGTTGCCTCTCACCCATCTCCTTGCTCGTGTCGTGCACCGATTAGGTTCAGAGGAAGATGAATCGCTTCTAAGAATGATTCGTGGGTGGAAGCCCTTGTCGCTCAGGTGATAAGCCGTGGTAGAATAATTACGTATTAGCTGGCACTGCAACACTCGCACATATCCACAATGAGACAGAGTGCAGAAAAATATCATATAATATGTTCTATACGAGTCATTCATTCTTATTTCTTAACACGCAGAATCGTCGAGTAATACCTATTCTAAATTACATTTTATGGTAAAAAAGTAAGCATACGTGTGGCATGTTCCTGTCTCATTATTTCCTCGGATTAATGTTAATAATGACGCAAATCATGTTCAAATCTCACTGAAGAAAGATATTGATAAATACATTATGATCCAATTCATCGTCGATATTTTTTGGGAAATTTCCATGCATAACGGTATCCATCTTGCACTGGTGCTGAAAGACGAAGTGCCGTGGTTTCATTCTCATACAATGCAACCGTTTCACCTATGGCAATTTTCAACGCATCATTACGGAAGTTAACCTTGCTGTCTAAAATATGTCCGATATTACTTGCCATATGCTAATAATTTTTTATAAGCAGAATTGATGAGTAATATTTAAAATGATATTTTATCGTTCCAGTTAATCGCATGAGTGGCATATCATGTCTCATTATTTACTCGTATAAATGTTAATATGGCGCAATCTACTCATGAATATCAATAAAAAATATTTTAATGAATATTTTACTCTCTAGCTCATTAGAGTTAATATTCATCATCGTTATATACATGTAAATACTTCCTGGTCTGTCAGTATCTATATCTAGCTCGATAAGTCATATTAGGATATTCATCGAGCTCCATGGTAAACGGGTTGATAATGTTGACACAACGTTCTGGCAGGAGGCCAGAGGGTGGAAATACTACGACTTTGAATGATTTCGCTCGTAGAATGAGAGTGACCTTATGTAAATATTTTTTGAATGACTGCTACCGACATAAAACTATTTTGGTAAATAAGCTGACTGAAGTCATAATGGTAGCAGTGGACTCATTGTCTTATGGTTTCTGCGATGAACAAGATCATTCAGAACCGTAAAGTATTACATACATGCCTTTACTTTTCATCGTAGATCCATTCATTCATTTACTATCCTGGAAAAATTACTTCTGCCAAAACGACATAGCTGAATGCCTGAAAAATCTGTTTTTATTATGAGTCAACCTCTCTCTCCATAAAGCCCATCAAATGTACATTAAATTTATCGAAAAAATGGAGTGAAAAGGTGTTATTTGGTTGATATTTATCATATCGAGGACAGGTTAATCTATATGCTACCCCAATATGAAAAAAGCAATGGAAATTTCAATGCAAATTCTGATAAGAGGTACACTGTCATCGGAAGACTCGGGATTATAGCCCATACGCCATTTTATAGTCCTCTTTTTTACGTTGAAGAAAACAGGTGGGAGCAACCGATGATGTTTTTCGATTCGGCAGCTCGGGATGGAAATGATAGTGTTCGTGAATTCACGGACGACCCCTTGTAGTTTGCGATGGAGGGAGAAAATGAAAGGGCCACGCAATGGAATGCAACGGGTAGCCGGGAACAAGGGCGGAACTCAATTCCGTGTTGTCGTAGATCGAAGAGCGGAGATTGCGAAGAGGTGGGAGGGGATTTCAACAATCGATTGGGTTCCTCAACTGAATCGAATTGGAGGAACTCGGCCTCCGAAGCTGACATCCTAATGGGAATGTATTTGGTGGTATAGGGGGTAAATTGGAGCGGATTTGATTCGGAAATGACAGGCATGGAGGGTTTGTATAATGGGTTGGGGATGGAGCTTAGTCCGCTGGAGGGCGTGGACTTCTTCCGACGTGGATTTTTCAAGATATCATCGAATTCCCTCGTAATTTTTCTTTTGTGTCTCCTATGTAAAAGCAATGAGGTGTAAATTTTCCCTCGTTCAATAATGCTTCCTATCATTTTATAACTATTTAGTTTCATGAATGGATGACATGAGAATAAAGACAAAAAAAGCTAGGTATGTTTTTTTCCTATGCTAGCCTTTTCTACCTTAGTCCCATGTAATTTCAATGTTAATTTCTAGAAAAGTTAATTTTGATAGGTAGAGTGGTATTGCGTTTGGAGAACAGGTACTTCTACTAGTAACATGAGTCTAAAAAATATGGCAAATACTTCATTTTATGCTGGAACTATCTTTTCTAAGTATGCAGTTTCTTCTACAGAATAGGCTTCGTATACTTTCGCCCACCTACATTATCGCATGGACAATGATACGTGGCAAGAAAATATAATTCCAATTTTCACTTCTCTTATCAGCAATTTTACGTTTCTTTTTTGAGCTGCAGATTTTTCATCATTCCACCTTTTATGCATATTACTTTTTGATTTGCTTGATATTTGGGGCCATGCAAGTATTACGTTAAACGATTTATTACATTTTTAAGGTGGTTCCACCGTAAAATGACTTAAATGTCATTTTATTCATATTCTGTCTAATTGTAAAAATACTTGTCCTCTATCTGATATGAACAACAAAATAATACCTTTCCACGCTATTTTATTCTATCATTGAACTTGAAAGTACATGGTGTTCAATGGGGGAATGAGAGAAACACGGGGAAAAGTAGTATTTTTCCATAAAATATAAATGCCATTTTCACGGAAATCTATTTATAAGAAGGAAATAATCCAGAGAAAATGAATAAAAATAAAATATAGGTATCTAACCACCTTATTTATTTAGTTATTAGGGAATTAATGCCGTAATTGAAGTCAAAATGCGGTAATTCATAGGAAATGGCGCTGCAGTCGGCTCCTATGGCTGCTCATTTAAAATACATTCGTGGAATAATCTGCATTTTTTCTACTTTACTTTTGGTTTTCTGTGAGTAACGCATTTCATCAGTGAAAGGATTTCTTGGACAAAATATAAAAAAATGTGGAATTTAGTATTTGTTTTGACTCACACAGTCTTGGCGGGACCTCCTTAAAGGGGGCGTTTAAAATTCTAAGAGCGGGGAAGCTTTCATGTACTTCTCCCCCTCCCCTCTTATGTAAGTAATTATAGAGGCTTGGAAGAATTCACATGGCTGTTCGATGAACGATGATTATGGCAATGTAGGCCACTCACGATACCCGATGATCACAAAATATTGAAGTTGTGGCGATGAATCCAACGTTTGCCGTCTGCCGACATGAAACTATTCGGAGGCCGGGAGTGCGCAGATCAATTCATTCCACTGGCGGTTGTCTTGGAAACGGTTTTTAAATAAACTGAAAACTGTCACAAGCAATTTATTTCCATAGTGTTCTAGTTTTATAAATGATACACTATCAGGGCATGCTAATAATACGAAGGGTAATGTTGCCGAATGCGATCAGTGCTCTATCCACGTAAAATATAAAATTGGAACTTTTGGTCTTTTGCAGGGGGAATTAAAAATCCAATTCCTCCGTCGTCACGCCAATATTTATTATTTGTGAAACCTGACCCAGCAACAACATTCATTAGATTTACTTTGCTAGCACCTACTCAATATACTCAGGCTTTTACGAATCTTTTCTTGAGGGAAACAATGCGCTGTTTGAATTACTATAAACTACGCTTTTTCGTCCGAAGATTATTTACAAAACGTGATACGAATACGATCTCACGACTAAATACAACCTCACGTAAGATGACTTCGGACCCCCGCAGCCTCCTATGTAGGACAATGTAAGTAGAGTCGAACCTTCTCAAAACGTGTCACGTAATACTTGAATATGTTGAATACTTTTCCCCGTACTTCAAGCCTAGAGAATCTCTGGACATCTCTAAAGTACCTGCATGATCCCTTCGCTGGACAGTGGACATCCTTGTTGGCTGATCTACACTGCACTTTCTTCCGTTTATTTCTCAAGGAATCACAAAAATATAGTTTAAAGTTTGCCGTGAGACGTTATCTCTCAACACTGCGCCCTCTTATAACGCTGGACTTGCATATGCATGTATCAACGACCTCTTCATACATTTCCTTCACTACCTGAGCAACGATTCTTATCACTGAAGCGAGAAACCAATGGAAAGTGTCTTCGGAATTGATCCGCTGTATCCCAATCCACACGAGCATCCTTGGAGGATACGAAAAGCGCTGTGGCCCTTGCTCATGTTGCATACCACGAAAGGGCGCCTATGCCAAATGTAAATATGTGCTGGGCCCGGCGGCCTGTGGACATAATCGGACTAATATTTTGCACAAGGGGTTTTTTAGTAATTTGGCATCGAATTGAGGGGCGTGGCGAAAAATTTGAAGACTTTCGATTTTTTAAGTGCCAGCTTCCGGGAGACGTCTTCTGGGACGTATCAGGGGGGTCCCTAGTCAAAAACCAGTAATGTTTGCGACACCACCTTAGGTGTTAATTGCGTGAAATGTCTTTGCACGCTATCGCTTTGAGTTTCTGAGTCTACCAAAATTTTCGGAAGGAGGAACTGGTAAATTGAACCACTGATAAAGTATTAGAATTATGAAGACATGCAAAAATGACAGATATCGTGATACCAGGAGCAGAGTTGTGTTGGCGAGAGGAAGAAAGAAGAGAAAGGTCCGACACAACGCTTTCAGATTGTGTTAGAAGGAGCACGACAAAATCGGAATTACTAACGTAAGAAGGAGTGTCTAACAAAAAATGAATTAGGTGCATAACGGAGGGTAGTGGCAGAAATAGTCTTGATATGCGTGCTTACCTGCTTGAATACCTTTTCCCCTCAGAGTTTGACAAGGGGAATAAACCTCATCGAGGGTTAAGCTCATTATGAAAAATACTCACGGGTGAAGCCATAAGTAATAGCAATAGTAAACGTATCCCCGGGCGTAGAGTGAAACTCTCAGTACTTAGTTGTTTGTGATGACAGCCACAATAAGCTTGGAGATCATTTTAACCGTTTTGACTGAGAGATGCAAATAACTTGCCATTTGTTTCTCAGTGTATTTAAGTTTCACGAGCTCCATTTACTTCCCTCCCAGCTTAGCTTCCAAACTTGTTCCTCGGCTTCGTCTTCTCTCGTGAGATTTCTCATTTCCTCCCTTCCTCCAAAGATCATCGCAGTATTTATCATCATTAAATTTGCATAATGGCGTGAATGATACATGGAGAAGGTGTGATAAGGAAGTTTTTTCCTAGGCGCGGTATAATGCTTCAGCGCTCAAATCGAGACATGTAACCGCAGTGTGCTTTCCATTCAGAATTGTTTTCTTAATCTTTATAATCGTCAGTTGTAAGCCCAAGTATTCATTTTACGCTGTTCTATCCTCGACCAAATTCCAAATGTTTTCTTGGTTTCACGTATTCCTTTATCTACTTCACATATTTCACTTTATCTTCCTCTGCAATGTTTATCGTTCACTTGACTTATTGCTAGACATAGCTTTCATTACATGTCCCTGGCAGGCTATTACGCCTCGAGATATCCACGATGAGTCTTGTCCTCTATTGAGTGAAATATTCACTGGTTTACAACCGGGTCAGGAGTTCATGTACCGATGTTTCAATAACTAACACTGTCATAGAGCCTGCCATCAAAACATCGGTACATGAACTCTTGAACAAGTGTGAAGCCAGTGAAGGATTTGCTCAAATAATTCACCGGGAAAACCACCAGATATTTTTCTACTATTGCTGGTAATTTCGTGGTTAATGAGAAATCGGATTAGCTGCAACCAAAAGTATGCTTCTCAGCAATGAAAGCCTATTTTCAACATGGTTGGTTGAAGTATGATAGCCCGTTCATAGTATATGATACCCATAGTGAGTATGCCATAGATATCCATATTGAGTATGCAAAAGTATCTGAGATGTTCACAGCGGAGTATGAGAAAAATGCATAATTTGACAGACCTTCGAGACTGTTGTATGGTGTTGGTTGGACTTGCCTGGAGGAATATCACTCAACAAGTTACGACGCTGCAAATGAGGATGAAGTTGTGGGCCGATGAAGCGTGGTAATTTACAGTGACACGGGGTGGACAAGGGTAATGATTAATAGCTCCGTGAAGCACGCGATAGGCGTCGATAGGAGGCATAGGCCTATAGAAGCTCTTCAGTGAGTGGAGATGGTAATTGGCATCCAGGGACTGTGTAGCTGTCGGGCAACTCGGACCTCCACTCGAATCAATGATTAACTGCAAGAATTAAGTGTAGCTTTTGAGCAGTCGAAACGGACGGGAAAGATTAACTGTCAATTGAAATGGGCTATATGTCCTTGAGGATTCTTTCTTTTTGTTTCGGAAGACTGTATAATGTTTGTCCGCCTCAGGGGGATGTTTAGAGCCATCGCCCTTGAATTCAGTAGGTTTCCTGATTGGGTTGCCGCATTGAGAGAAATTAATGCCATCTCATGAAACTAGTGAAAGTCCATAATGTATTACGTATATTCGTGACATTATGGACGAAATGTAAAAAACATCCTATGTTCCGTATGCAATGACGGAAAATCATTACTTTACGAGCGGCTAACAATATGCATGGTGACCGCGTATCAATTCTTCTGCGAATTGAAAACTTAAATGTATGCAATCAGAGAAGTACCCTTTTGTAGATAAATAAAAATGTCAGTACGTTCGTGAGTATTTCTACTCTTTTGTGTACTAGTGCCTTTTCTTTGTCGTTAGCTTTTTCTGTGTATTGTAATAGCTGAGTCTATTTATCGGCAGTTTCATTCTAAATATACCGTTGGAGGTTTCAACCTTGAAGAACTCAAGACTAAAGAGTTGGAATAATTATCGATTTACTCAGCTTCCATTAATTACTTCCCTATTACGTACTAATCATTTGCTAGTAGAACACATCAATTCTGAAATTTGAATATATTTAAGCATTGCCGAAGCATTGCTGTCATCAATTTCTTCCGCGATGTTTTTTTTTTAATGTGTCATACTTATCATCGTGAATTAAGTTAGCTAATGTACCACCTCGAAGTTCACTGACTTGGAATCAAAATCAGTTGTTTTTAGATATGGTTGTCTACCTTTATCTTAAGAACGGAATTCATGTAAAAACATGATAGGATATATTTTAATGTCTTACTTTGAGCATGTTTGCTAAAATATATAAATTTGCCAAACATTATCAATAAGTATGCTATTATCAAGCAGAATGGAAGCTGTTTCGTGAGTGACCTTTAACTGTATTCGATAAAAAGGACGAGATTTTGAGTTCGAATTCGAAATGAGAGAAGAGTTGCGAGTCTTGTCGCCAGCGTTCTCGAGGGAAGCACTTTCCGATTGCGTACGAACTGGGTGTCAGAGGACACGAAGTGCGGACCAGCGGTTGAAAATGAGAATCGATAATGAGAATTCGGAACCAACTCCAGCCCGAAGCTTCTCTCCCAGCCCGTGTAGTTTATGGGACGAGACGATAATTTTGAAAAAAAAATAAAAATAAATCCTTCGAACAAGATGGGGGAAAACTCTGAGACGGAACTTTTTTTTATTCCTTTTATTTATTTATTTTTGGTGTGGGGGGAAGAGGGTTTGTGGTTGACGACGCCAGTCCCAATGGGAGTCTCCTTGAATTATGCCCTTAATACCGTCTTAGTTGACCACTTCCTCCAGCCTTTATCTCCTTCTTGTAAGCCTCTCTCTCTCTCTCTCTTACTGCGTGCCTTCGCGGAGTTCCTTGACCCCTCAACTGTTTTCATCCCGAAAAGTTCATCGGTCGCTTAAGAGAGCTGGGACAGGGTGTCGCTAGCTTGCTGCTGGTGTCGTGACCGCAACTGAGACGCCGGTATTACGCGCTTCCTCCTAGCTCTCTCTCACTACTCATCCTCTTCTCCAGCATCCCGTGCACCTGCTAACCGCCGCCCGCACCGATCCCAGCCCAGAAATAGACCAGTGCAGTATAAAGAGATTGTTATTGAGATCGCCTTTGCGACTAGTAATAAAGGAAGGGCGGGCAAGACTTTAATGGACCGAATGTCAACGATCAATTGGTTTATTTTTACTCCCCCTGAACATGCAGCTCCTCGTCCGTTTAAACGGGATCCTAAATTTCGCACTTTTTCTCTCACTTATTCCATCTTTGTTGGGATTGAGAAATTGCCCTCGCGCAGAGAGTAGATATTTTGACACTTAAAATGGTGAAGTAACGACGCAATCTCATTTAAAAATGGGCACACTTCACGGTATCGCCGTCTCAGTTGACATGGTTATCTTGTTAGTGCGAGGGCAGATTGCATCTCCATGCCAGCAATATATGACGCTGGCTGTGGGAGAGTTTTATTTGGCAAACATGTATTCTTTAAGGTATAATTTCGGGATTTTATTCCATCTTCTGTCCTAGTTCCCTATAATGAGTCAAACGATGGAGGAAAAACAGAGTGTAGCCCGATAAATACATGTTTTAAGACCCCACATCACGCATGTACCTATTATGGAAGTAGTTCTCGAATAGCCACACACTATTTCTGCATTCTAGCACTAAGCCATTCATTTCACCAAAGCTGTCGAAAATGGAGCGAAATTGAAAATGCGTGGTTATAGCTTCATTTTCCATAAGCCTGCGTATTTTTAATGAGAAATATTTTGAATGGGTATGCAGATATTAGGGATAGGAAAGACAACGTTCCTTAATCATAATCCAACGGTTTAATATAAATCCCAACCAGAAGTGGCCTAGCCAGTTTCTCCCGGTGGTTTCCCCCGGTGGTCCAAGGGGTCTCATTCCATGTGATCCCCCGAAATTTAAATTTATTTAAGAAAAGCACTTGAGAAGAAAGTTAGAATAATTTTTTACAAATAACTTTGAACTAATTTTCTCTTCAGTTCGAACAACATTTTAAATAAACAAATTTGTGACTTTCAAGAAAAAATGTTTTTCATTGTTTCAGAAGTTTGCATAGCTAAAATCTTTAAATTTCGAATGTTACACCGCAGTAACAATTGCACTCTTCATTGCTTAAACACACAAATTCGCTTCTAATTTTCAAAATTTATCCCCCCCCTTTCTCTCTTGCTTATGCTCAAAGTTAACCCCCTCCCCCCAAATGCCCTCCGCTTACACTCATCTTGGACCCCCCCGAAACGAAACCCTGGCTACATCACTGCTTCCAGCGGTTTTTAATAATACAGTTCTTGGGGCCTTATCTCTATGACAGTATTAACTCTGATTATGATACCCTCTCGAGAAATCTGTATTGATTTCCAGGTGCAACTCAAATATTTTCAGGGAAAAGCATTCTCATTTCTGAAAAGTCGAGGGATAACATATGCCTACATTTCCATACTTTAAACTCCACATTTGAAATATATTTGTAGAAAAGTACATGTATTTCATTTCAGTAATTAATACTAAGACCCCCTTCCAAATGAAGCCTAAAACAGAAAAGTTCACAAAAGTACATTACAAGCTTTAAACGAAGGATATGTGAAAATATTTGATGTATCTCACAAACTAATAATGCTGATATTTCGTTGTCGTCAAAAATACTCTTGATAAGGCATAAATTGATTTTTTTATCCCGGGAGAAAATGATTGAAGAATATTCATAAATGAATACTTTAAACAGATACTAGATTTCAGGTCAAAGGCGTAATCAAAACAATCGGAGGAAATCAATCCATTCGATCTTCCAGTTTTATCAGTTGATATTCCTTGTGACGAGTGACAAATGAGACTAGTTAACATTGAATTTTTTATGTTGTTAGACGAGCTAAATTATTGGTATTCAAACTCCTGGTCTCCGCCGAGTTGGGACTCACGAAAATGTTGCCTTCTTTAGTTTCAATAATGGCTTACCTTTGCTTTTTGTTCATTTCGCGAAATTAATCTTAATGATTTGCGTCTAGATTACGGATAAGAACGAAAGTTTGGCGGAGGATCGCGCATTCCTGCAGATGTCAGCGACTTTCCTCCCACTTCGCCTCGAACCACTTTCCACCCTCAACGGACGCGGGATGACGACGCATTGCGATGCTCACGTGCTCGGAATTCGAAACATTTCGTTCCTCTCTGTCTCTTTTGTTTCGTACCTCTAAGTTTCCGGAGCCGACGTCTGCAAGAGAGGGTTTTCCCCACTCGCCAATCCAGACTGGTTCTTTTGACGGCTCAAGTGGAAACTACGCCTCGGTGCTAAAGAATTCACTCACCGCACTTATATCCTTGGCTCTTTTTCGCCTTTGATGCGCACGGAAAACAGCTTATCCTAGTAAATTGATACCCCAATATAATGACGCGCATATTGCAACGAAACGGCGTTTTATTTTCCCCAATTTACTTGGGATGTGGCTCCAAGCAAGGCTTGTCATAGAAGTAGGAGGGAACAAACTGAAGAAAATAGAGCAGTTTAATTACTTGGGTAACACATCGGGAGTAAATGTACATTTGGAGAAAATGGGGAAAGTGGCAAACGCATTAGAAGGAGAATTGAGCTACATAGCATAAGAATCGTTCAGCGTAGAGGGGAGCTGATGACGGTGACCTTGGGTAAGGGTGTAAAAAAAGAGACTTACGAAGAGTTTAATAAGGAGTGTAGCGCTGTGTGGTGCAGAAACTTGGACTTTGAGAAAGGAAGACGTCAATAGGCTACAGGCATTAGAGGTGTGCTAGTGGAGGAGAATGTAGAAAGTGCGGTGGACAGAAAGTAAGGCAAACGATCGTACGAGGGTATTGTGGGCGAGGAAATGTCACTTCTGGAGAGAGGTGGTTGTAATATGTAATGAAGGGCGAAGGGATGCTGAATGAATCGTGATGGATGGGGAGGATGTGAATGGGGAAGAAAGAGAATAGGCTTCTTAGACGGGATGAATAGAGGTATAACATATACCTATTGGGATGAAAAAATAAATATATAAATCGCGTAAGAAGTTAAGGGCCTGCGCCTGAAAATATCTATTCGATATTTACTCTCTTATATTTAATCCTACCTTAACTGATTATACTACTATACTTTTTAATAAAAACTACTAGTTCCAATATTATATGCTATCATAAATTCCAACCGCAGGAAATTCAGTCCCCATCCTGATCTGCAGTAAGTGAACATTTGATTTTATATGGAAGACTTACTTGTAAGACGCAATAAAAAAGCGCCTCAATGAGCTGGGAAGAAATTGAAAATTTAGTTTAACAGCAAAAACAAACTTATATAGTTGACAAATGCCGCTACGTTACCTCTTTAAAATGATCACCGAAGAAATAATAAGCGTGAAGAATTACCGTAGAAGACCAACGATGTTATGCTTTTAGCAAGCTATGAAGGATGTCAAGAATCAAGATTTAAGATGGAAGAAAGCGGTTAACTGGAAAAAGAATGGAGTATAATATTGTAGCAAACCCTTCTTCGGATGTATGAGTGCTAATGATGGATTATTGAACTCCTGGAAGTAAATTGTAAAATATAAATGAGTTTTCACCTGGGCCTAATAGGAAAAGGCGCAATGCTACACACAATGGAAAGGAAGAATTATTTTCTCTGCGAAGATTTCGAAATTACAGGGCTGTTGTCAGACTCCAAGTCTACATATAACCCTGCAAGACACCGTAAGGGTGTGTGGCAGGGGTGTTAGGTAACCAATCGATGGGAAAAAAAGAGGGTGAGGAAAAAAATTAATTGTATGTTGACTCAAGTGTCTTCATGCATCGCTCTTTATTTGTTTTAGACATTAATAGTACTTGGAAAGACGGCATGTCTTGAATGTCTAACAGATCGGAAGTATTTTTTCGCTTCTACCAGTTTCCAAGATATAGCTCTGGGTCAAAATAATATCCTCCCTGTCATTCTGAAACTCGTCTAATTTGAAACTTGGAAGTAATTTAAGCCTAGCTTGTAGCCGCCGTGTATATAGCGACTCTAAACAACGAAATCTCAAAACGGGATCACGTGGTGTAGGTACGCATCCGCCTCCAGAACGAACTCATGAATTTGTGCTGCATATATAAATATATATGAAACCTTATATATTTTTTAGTATTTTAATTAAACTATTATGGTCACTTGACGATAATACCAGTAGTATAGGTGTAGCGAAACTTGGAGGCACTCGCTTGTACAGAGAATGACATCAGGGAGAGGAGAGCATACAAAAGAGGAAGAATGAAGATGTTTAGGTGCTCTCTGTAGGTCCCAAACCTGAGCCCTGCGGTACCTCTGCCCGCTCTTCAACGCTTAATTCGCCCTCTGGAACCTCAAACTCTCCGCTGTGGAGTGCCATCAAGTTTCGCTGTACCTATACCCTTAGGTATAAGAAATCTATTACCGTTTCTCTATTGTTGAATAGATTAGTGAAATGATAGGGGGGTTGAATCACCGACAATCACGTCAACACGCCGACACGGCTCGTTGATCTCCTTTTACAAATTCTTTTATTCCAATCGATGAGAATAAATTTTGAGATCGATGTTAATGCGTTTATTTTTTTTAGCACTAGCGATCGCTTGTTTTAACATTGCCCCGATAGTGCATGAGAGTGTGTGGCTGCAGCTCTAGAATCATTTCGATCGTCATAGGTGTTGGTTTATGTGTGTTTTTTTACAGAATAATAATATGTCAGTCATTTAAATTTCCTGGGAAGATTACAAGGAAAAAACTAAAAAGAAAAAAGTCACAGGCAATCGAAATATATTGTAATGAACGCGCCCACAGGCTGTGCCATCCACTATCGCGATTTTCTTGAGAGAAAAGCCGTTATTTCAGCTTAAAGCTCTTATTGATGTTGAAAACACTTTTAATGCTGTGTTTTAAGCGAATCAATGGTTATTTTTTCTCGACAAAAGCTGTGTCTGCTTCAGAAAGCTTGAATAGCTTGTGACCTTACAACTTCCGCATTTCTTCCGCAAACTAATTACCCAACTCCTGCTATAATTCGTTGTCGTGTCCTGTCCTCGCTGACATTTAAATGGGCAACCTCGGCAACGCGACAACTAGCTCATTAACACTGATATTTTACGGTCTGTTCCATTGACGGTATTGCATCACCTCGTGCCTCTGACCAAACTAGTTTCCAAACTGCCACGCACTCAGTTTTTCGTTTAAATTCCGAACCGGAATCTCTTGCTTCGGGATTTTCATTCTATTTTTAAAAACTGTGTTACTACACTCATCTCCATAGCATTCCCGAAGCAAGGTAGCATGAGGTAACACGACCATTTTTCAATTTGATTCAATTGATGCATTTCAAAAGTGACCAGACACCGTAATGTCGAAACTTCTCCCCAACGTGATAAAGGGATTCCGAAAGTCAATTATTGCAGTGCGAGTTGAATTCAATATCTTTTCAGTTTTTTTCAATTTCGTATTGACTCAGCCTCGTAAAGTGATGTAATTTCATATCGCGAATAATGTAACTATACATATCTAGTGCACATGGCTTATCGAATATGAATTGGGTATTCATTTCCAGTTTGTTACTTTTACGTTTTACCTTATTAACCTCCCCTTCTTCTCTTAAACTATGCTATTGTATTTAAAAATGTTACTATCGAAGATATGCACCCTGTGCCTTCAAATTATCTCGTAATTTTAATGGCGAATCCAATGGCCACTGGCCGCAGCACCGTCGTCTTTGTTTTTATTTCGGAAAGGTGATCGTTCGTGAGCGGTCTTATATGGGAAGCGTTGTAACCGCTTGAGGTTTTCTTAAGATATTCCTACGACGACTCCCATGATCGAGGTTTTTGGGCTCATGGAGTGTATCAATGGGGGACAGAGACCTTTAATTAAGGGCTCAAAAGTGCTCAATGCGAATCATTTGGTTACGTGTGTGGTGTAAGTGAAAGGTCGGCTATCAATGTGATGGAGTTAGTGCTCGAAACAAGTAACTTAATAAATGGGGAACCGCATAAAGAAAAAGTTTCTGTGTTTTTTGGAGTGGATGTCTTTTGAAGTGTGAAGATTTTCCTCCATGTATAATGCCATATGTCTTTGTGTGAAATGAGAATCACCAACATATCGTTGATTCGCCAGTTAAATTTTCTATGAAACATCTATTTTTAAATCATTCGTGTGAACTGAAGAGTGTAAATATTGAGAAGCTTCGGAAAAATGACAGTAAAATAATAAAAATTATTATTATTGCCTGGGTTAACTATACGACATTCACCTTAATCTCCAAGTCAAATTTCTCTTGTTGCATGATTTGCATGTTTTCAATTACTTAAATGTCAGGGCTGTCAGAAGAGGAGTATTATTATCAGAATATATTGTTAATATTTTTCATTAAAGAAGCTGTGAGTTAGGCCTGAAAAGTTTAATTATGTGAAATAGTTGGTAATTTGAGGGTTGACTGTTTTATGAAAGATAAGGATGGAGGTGCTCTTGAGGCCATATGGGCAAGTAGTGACGTAGATGTTGTTTCGAATATTCCTGTCAGAGTTGTTACAGCCCTGGAAAGTCGGGGAATGAAAATGGACATGGAAAGGTAATGGGAAATGAGCCAGGATATTTGCTCTTCAAAGTCAGAAGCCTACTTCGATAGGTGAGGGGTAGGTACACACAAGGCACTTTTAGTGAGTGGGCATAGGGTTTCCAGTATCTTACCTGAATGAGGCTGTTGCACTGTTATTTTGTGTTACGCAATTAATTATGCCCATTTAAGTACCTTGAGTAATAATGAAAGAAGTCAATAGAACGTTTCAAACGCATCCAAGGTTACCTATCTAATGTACAATCCGTTTGACAGACAACATGAATTATGCTCGGGGCAGGCAAGCTGTTGATAATCCGTTCCATTTTGCAGAAAGACCACTATCATACGGCCCACACCCACTTCTAGGTGCAATTCGTCAAAATATACTCCCCAAACCGAAAACGAGAGTCTCCACAGGTGCCAGGAACTGTCAACCGAGCTGAACCATGTTTCAATACTGCTTTTGGGAGTTCGTTTTACTTTTATCGCTTCTTAATACGTCATGCTGCCATCGCTTATTCTGTCCACCGTTTGGAAAAGCGTCTAGGGATATGAAGTCTGACGCTCAGTTGCATTCATTTACGCCAAACTTATCATACGCCAAAGTCATAGTTGTAAAAAACAATTATTTCATTCGGCCACCATTCACTGAGCAAACGATCGAAACCGTCAAAACTCTGCGATCACACCGGTTAAGCGATCACCGTGATCACCTCTCTGACGCTTCGATTTCCTGCCGCAAGATGTCAGACACTTCGTTTGGATTCGCCAATAGTGATGATCATCATTGAAATGGATAAAACATTATTAAAATGGATAGTAAAACGGGTATTTTGTACAATTTGGAGGAAGGTAAAAGATACAAGAAGTTTTAGAGGCATTTAATACATAGACGCCGTTCCCTTACGAGGTAGGCACAGTCAAAAAAGTTTAATTCACGGTGCTTGGCCTTTAAAACCGATTCTAGTCATAATTTCCCCCACGATGTCCTATCCCTGCACACCTCTTTTGCTTCAGTTACATTCATGTTTTCATACACGTCGTACTGTCCTTATGACTCTTAATATCCCTTCTCTTCTCATTCAACCATATCGCCGGAGCATCCATTCCACATTCTTTCATAACCTACTCATCCCTATCCCTCCTGCGAGTATCGCAAAAACTTAGCCATATCCACTACAATTAGCGTACTGTAATGCATATCCTGGTCTATTCAAGTTTCGCAACCATAAAATAAATTAAAATGGAGTACATTTTTGTATTTTTTTAAATGGAAAAATATATACTTTTGAGGAGGAAGCTATGTAGATGACTCCCCGCGGTCGTGGAAATTGTGGGCAGTGTTGCCCGAGGGCCGACCATTCATTTGGTATCTACATCTATATACTACCCTATAAGCCGCCGCATGGATGTGTGGCAGGGGATGTTAGAACACCAACCGCGTAAAGGTGTGAAGGAGAATGTTATAGGGAGGTGAAAAGGTGAAGTGTATTTCGGAAGTGTTTTCAGTGGATCTCAGTTTTTATTATGATCACTTATTGTGCGTGGGAAGAACGAATTTTTTTAAACCTATCTGTTCGGCAATGTATCTCTCTTATTTATGGCTATAGAGTGATATATAGCGGAGGGAATGAAAGCCAGCGCGGGGTTGCCTTCGTTATGAACGGAAAACTTGATCGAGAAGTATATATTCAATGCAGAGAAGGTGAGTGGCAGGACAATACTCGTAGAGCTGAAGGCAGATCCGACGAATTTAGTAATAATTGATGTGTGTATGCCTACCTGTGATCATAGATAGAAAGATGTAGCTGTTGTAAACGATCAGTTGGAGAAAATAATAATTGGTTGCATTATGGTGGGGAAGTTCAGCTTCAGTATACAAGAAAGCAAAAGGCTTTTCCGTTATTTTTAGGCTTTCAAATTACGAAATTACAAAGAAAAATTCAATTTTTTTTCGAATTTCTGGTTCTAACCAATTCAATATCGGTTCGTATCGATAGTTTATTTCGATAATATACTTGTGTCGATACTTATTCCTTGGTTAATTTGATATCCGAGAATCGATACATTCTCAATATCGCAAATCTTAGTCATGGAGCCTATTTGAAGGGATTACATGCTTCCTTTGGGTTCCATCCCTGTCAGGATCTTAAAATGAATTATAGATATTGTCGATGGATGCGTTGGCTTTCATGTGCATTTTCTACCAACGATTCCCGATCATGTTTTCGCGCTAGGCGTGAATATTAGGGTGAAATAAAAGGAGAAATCGCTTTACCTCTTGGAATACTTACAAATTTGAGTCGAACTTGATACATTTTTCAAAAGTTCAGTCGTCATTTCGAACATCATGTGATGTTTTTCGCGTTGTGTTGTCTATTTTATTAATTTCCCGATCGCCATTTTATTCTATATTTACTTTTATATGGGGGTTGGGTTGGTTTGGGTTCTAATTATGCAAAGTTAATATAATAAAATAATCTGCGTCACCTTCTGTACAATTTGCCTGCCGGGGTTTCAAAAATATACATGAATGTTTTTCTACGAGCGAGTTAGCTTACATGTGAGTTCGAGTACGTTACAGTCTCTAACACCTTATGTAACTTAATTCTTCATATCAGCATTCGGCCTGCATATCTTCATTCCGGTCATAAAGCCTATTATTTTTCTTCCCCGCTTGCGCAAGATCTCCCCCTCTATCACAGCCTTCAGCATCTCTTCGACCCTCGTCTCCTATTTCAACCACTTACATTACCTCCTATTAGTCTCCTCCGCACTTTCTCCATTCTCCTCCAAACCCACATCTCTAATGCCTATTCTCTTCCTCTTTCCTCAAAGTCCACGCTTCTGCACCATTCAACGCTCCACTCCACATTAAACTCGTAGCCAACATTTTATTTACAGTCTTAACAAGGTTTCTGTTATCAGATCCCTCCTATTGCTGAATACTTCTTTCGCTAGCGTAATTCTCTTTCTAGTGTCCCTGCTATTATGCCCATTTTCCTCCAATGGACTACCCAAGTAATTGAATAGTTCTCCTTGCTCCAGTTTGTACCCTTCTACTTTATGACATGCCTCGCTGTCATCGGCCGAAAAAATTTCATTACATTTATTTTCTGATGATTAATATTCATTCCATACATGCTTCACTAAATTCCAATTGCATCTACGGGAACCTGCAATCCCTTGAGTGATCGAAAAACCAAACGTCGTCTGCGAATCTAACAGAATTTATTAGTTATCTTCCTACTATTATTCCCACGTCTCATTATATTTCTCATGTCTCTCTCATCATTGCATCGACATCGGCATGTTAAAAAAGCAAAGGCGACATTGGACAGCCTTGCCTTACGCGACCTATAACCACTATGACTGCCCACCCTGATTCTTACCTGATACTTATGAATGTTTCTTCTATAAAACCCTAATCTATTTGTCTTTTCTTCGTTTTAATAAAAAGGCAATGGTTGTTATCGCTGGATCTTTTTATTAGCACTTAAAACAACCTAAAACAAACAATTTACCAAACAAAAGAAAGTTGATAAACAAACGACTCTCCAACGCTAGATTAATAAAATCTATTTAAAACACAGACGGAAAAAGAAAACAAAACAATGAAAAATAATTTTCATCTAAGTATTTGGTAATAAAAATGCAAATTTAACAATACTTACTGAAGTGTGCCATCCTGGCCATATACAAGTCTCGATTCAGTCTTCTATCTCTTCAATATACTCCTATTTTCATGAGTACCTTCAATAGTTTTTTGACAATTTCAATCCGTCAAACGCCTTTTCGAAATCAACGACACAATTAAAAACGTCCTAATCATACCCTTGGTTCCCTACTACAAGTGGGACATATCACCACAATTGCATATCGAATTGTCTTCCCCTACTTGAACCCAAACTGTCATCACTTAATTATTTATTTTCACTAGTCTCCAACCTTTTATTAGTGATTCTAAGCACAAAATTGGTCGCGTGTGACGTCAAACTACTGGATCAGTATCTTCTAAATCTCATGCTTTCTTCTTATGCGGTAGAGAGGGATGAAAACTGCATCCGCGAAGTCCTCTGGCCACATTTGCTCCTTGTAAATTCTACTGATTAGTTCGAAAAATCTGAAAAAATATCTCTCGTTAAATTCTTTAGTATCTCCGAACGGATGTTGTATACTCTCCTAGCTTTTCTTGCTCTCAAATCTCGTAATGCTTTCTCTATTTCGCTGTCGAGTATCTACGGTCCTTCTTTTAATCCTTCTCTACTGTTGTTATTCCCCACATCAGTTCATAGGTCTATTACCTCTATTCCCTCCATCTATCCTGGATATCTTGTCGTTCGATTAGCATTTTTCCTGTTTTGTCCTTAACCTTTGGCTTAGCTTTAACCCTCTCCTACCACCCGCTGACATTTTCACTTTCGCGTATAGCGCACCCTATTCCCCTCCTTCCTGTAGCTCTTCCATTTCCTCGCATTGTCCTCTCCACCTCCAAGTCCCTCTTGCCCTATTGGTCACTCGCCGGAGTTTAATTCATTATACCTCCTGACTAGTTCGTTGTTGACATTTTTTCCACATCCTTCTCTCCTTAATCATTTCTTCTTTGACGCATCGCTTCTTCTCGTTTCAACTACTACTTCTATTGTTTTCTCTGCCTATTCCTATTTGTATACCGACCCTTTTCTCCTCTACTGTTCCCGTTTCTCTTGCTTCACCTATGCTCCTGTCCACCAGCTCCAAGAGTTTCCTCCATTGCATCCCTTTCAATGCTTGCCCTCTCGTCATCCTCCTACTTAACCTTTTGAATCTAAAATCATATTAGCACTAAATGAGATCTGAGTCCGTAATCTCCCCCGGAAAGGTGCTCGAGTTTTTGATACAGTTCCTAAACCTCTGCCAAAACATACTATTATCAATTTGATGTATCCCTGTGCCCTCAATTTTCCATATTTGCTTGAGGTGATGGTTAAAATAAGTGTTTGTAATTACTCATCTATTTACACAAAATTCCACTGTCTTATCACCTCTGTTATTTCTTGTCCCTAGCTCATACTTCATTTACATCCATTCCTTTTGTCATCCTTTTTGCTGTCAAACGTTGCTGAACTGCGTGACTGCACAAAATGCTGTCAAATTTGTGTAGTACTTTTTTCTGAGCCAAGTATTTCATTATTTTAAATAGAATTAGATCCAATGGGTGATGCCCAAAATATAATAAATATATTCTATTCTATCCCTACCCCTTCTACATCCGGCCTGTGCGACACCCTTCTTATTTTCCATTTCCGTTAGTTTGCGGTAACTAGAGGGCAGCGAGATGCCCAACAGACTTGGATGTTTCTAGTCAAGCAAAATAGGATAGCCTCGCATCGGAAGTAGGTAAACTCACCTACTTGACTCGGACTAGTCGACCTTTGAAGCACACGGAGTTTTTTTGTCAATTGGCTCGCATGCACCTTTGAAGGAAACTCAACGCTATTGGCATTCGCAAAACAGAGATGCATCTGGACTAATCATGCAGTCACTGGATGAACTAAATTATAGATTAAATACAATACCGAATTTGATAGATACCAACAACGGATCAGTATCCAATGCTTTACGAGCACTCATAACTCAATCCTTCTTCCGATCTTTGCGAAGTTACCTTCTGCAGGGGATACTTTGTGCCTCTCGAATTATATTAATATATTTTATGGTCATATTTGAGCCAAAAATGATAAAATGATAGCGATTTAATAATGTTTTACTATCATCGCCATTATACAATTCCAAAATGCAAATTCCCTTGCATTCTTTACTTCCTTATCTTACAAAAAAAATCGAAAGTGGACTATCCCCATTCTACGGCAAGAATAGTTTCTTAAAAATATGATCAGGGAAAGAGCAACAAGACATGAACGTGAAAGGGGAAAATGTTCACCGCATTGAGGGAAGACCACGCCCCGAAACGAATTCTAAACTCAGGACACGAGTTTAAGAAGTGCCTTAAATGTCCCCGTGCTGGGAACGGAATGAACCAACAGGAGTGTCCTATGCTCCGTTGCTGTGAAAGAGGATTTGCGGTTCGATAAGGGCTGTAAACACTCCTTTCCCTTTTCCTCTTTTGGATGGCATCCCGATCCCCAAGCGAGGACGTAAAAATCTTCGTTTTACTGCTGGCCCACGGCAAAATATACTTATGCTACTTTTACGAGACGCGTGGAGATCCATCCAAATCAAGTCATCCTCACCGACCAGTGGCATGAAAAAAATACACCCTATAGTTTGGAAGTTTTATCGCCATTAAGAATGACGACTTTATAAAATAAAAAAAATACTGAGTGGGCGACATGAACTTGCGTATCGTCCACCAGACGCATCAATTGACTTGAGGAAGTCGTCAAATTAAAGATTCGGATTCGATGTGCCTGTCGGGAAAAAGGTAGAATGGGACACCTAATGCTTCTCATACGCCTTAAATGCGATCTCCCGGAAGAAATTCGAAGCATGTCTCAAACTTGTACATCTTGTAACGCGAGAAAAGCTTCATTTTCACTATGTGCTCAGTACGTTATGTAGAAATACTCTCGATGAAACGTATTCTTCCATTAAGTACCTGCCACACAACGCTCGCGGTTTGTGATGGGACTCTCGGAAAATTGAAAAACTTTTCCATTTTCCGATATATTTCTTTCGAAAAAAATTTTTTTGCCAAAATATTTTTTCGTATTCTTTTTCCGTACATGTTTGACGCATTGTATTCAACAGGAATCATTGCGAGGTCTCAAATGTCCCTCTAGAAAAGCCTTTTATATTTTATAAACACTAAGGTACAGTTTTTATCAAAAGGATTATAACTTATTTGTTCAGCACGTATACCGATAATTATTTATTACATTAGAATTTCTATGTTGTGTAATCAGAGGAGGAAGATTTCTGACAAAATACGCAAAGTTGTAGTTTCGGCCCAAGAATAACTATTCAGCTAATGGACACCTACAAATACTCGATAGAAAAGAAAGTTGTTTTTTTTATTTTTGCGCTCGTTTGCTCAATTAATTTAAGTGGCACTGGTCTGAAGACTTGGACACAATCAACGTTAACCTAAGACGTGTACTTACCAATTACGTTTGAGACTGGAACCGTTGCCACTGGCGGTCACAATTAACCCTTGACGAGCCATTCAAAACTTGATTCGAGGGCGAAGTTTACGCTGGTGCGGAAAAAATCACTGAAAACAGACGAAATTACGATGGAAATTTAGGATCGGTAGATTGCTCTGATGATAATTATAATGGTGTTTAAAAATGAGCTCCTTACAAATTCGGCCCGATTAGCTGATATTTTGAGATCAATAAAATTGAATACGTGAAGTGACTTTCAATTTATCTAACGTGAAGAAACGAACACCTCTCCTTGAGGTAACGTACTCCGAAGAAATGCTCTAAAACCAAAATTCACTTAGTTCACGTATGTGAAACCATTCGCAAAGAATAAGATATTTTCACGCGGCTTACTGCAGTGCAGGTCGGGATGTTATCTTCTGCCGCCTTTACCTCCTCCGATTTAAAAGGCAACCGGGCTTTATTCTGAGTCATATTCATTTTGTCTACTAGTGACACCCACCATGTTACAATCCCTTTTTAAGGTTACGATTTTTATTTATGTAGGTTGTATTTATTGTTGTACCTACCTGAGGTAATATTATTTCGCCTCAGAAGAACTTCACGCTGCGTTCGCCTTGGATGCCTTTCCCGGTCTGCGGCCACCTTATGGCCGCCCGATGCGTAATATGCACTCTGATGAAACATTTTTAGCGTTACTGCATTGTTCCATCCTTTGAGATTGTGGCTTTCGACAAACGCTGGCTTAGTTATACGTTGATTATTTTCAGCTTAAAATATTTAGAATTAAAAATAATGTATTCAAAGAAAAAACGGAACTGGCCGCGCAATAACTTTAACGGAGTCGCCCGCTAATAATCAGAAATATTTTCGAGCTACCTATATAGTAGGTATTACAGTGTTGATAGCAGCGCGTACGTTTCACTCGATTTCACAGCTCTGTGATCCGCGCTCTGGGGGATTCGTTTGAAGGAGTCACGTGGTACAGTAACGAACGGGTCGAGATTTAACTCTTTAAAAATCTCACGCAGCCTTCCTGATTGAGTTTCTCTCATCGGAATATTGTTGATCGTGTTAAAATGAATCTTTATTAATGGCGCCATAAACAACATATTTGAAGCTTAACTTATAAATCCGAAAGGTTCTAAATCACCAAAATATCAAACCGTTTTATTCATTTCACAGGATTAAAAAAAATTATGAGCATAGCACGAGTACTTGCCCTTTCCGTACATAAAAATAAAAATAAAAAAGCATAAGAACATCGTGATTTAAAAATAGTTCGTCGTTGTATGTACCGCGTGGCTCCTTAGTTACGTGATCGGAAATATGTCGAGAGTTTCAAACGCAATCCCCTTGGTTTACAAAGTCTGTCCCCACTCAGTAGAAGCAGCGCAAACAGCAGGCTGAGGTCGAACGGGTCGTATTGGCCACTCGCTTGTCTCTTCGCCGCGGCGATAGTCACATTCGACTCTCGGGTGATATACGCGCATATGATCTGCCTTCTCACAACCCCACTCAACCCTGCCTCCTGAGAAACCCCGCCACGTCTCCATTTTTGTTTACCTATACCCCCTTCCCTTCCTGGCTCCTTGAACCTTCTGCCACCCCCTAAAACCCTCCCCTACCATTGAAGCTACAGAAGACACTGGGCAGCAGTTTTTCTTCCGATTTCATGCGGTTATGATATGAAGTGAACGTCGTCGTGGCTGGTCACGTAAGATATGAAGATTCATGTGTCCTGCAATATTCATCGAAGATATGATCTTGCTGCAGAGAATTTTAGCTCCTCCCGTTTTACTTTGCTATTTCGCTTTAAGTTTGAACAAGTGATGATTTTCGGAGAGGATACTTGTTTAACGCAAAGCATCGACTGCTTGGACGACGGCATGGTCTAATTACGCGTTTGCACGCCCTTCTCTCTATGGGTAAGTACTATTATTTGATGGATTTTTAATTTACTGACATAGAAATCTCTGTGTTATAGTCTCATCACTTTTGTGCCGAATATGGCACATTTTTTTAAATTCGCTGGTATCGTTCTCCTGCATTAAACTTATATTTGGTATCATCTTTTGCAGTCGCAGCACTTATTCTTCTATGGGATGCAAGTTGGAAGCGCTGAATGGATCAAAATGGTTCGCCTTTCTACCACGCGACAACTCCCGAGAGCTCTGCGTTCACCGTTGCTGTTTGACATGATATTTTCACTATTGGCGGAAGAACTCGTGGACTCCAGTGCAGAGTTTTTTGTTCACGGGACACCAGCGTGTTCATGAGGGGCAGGCAGACAGGGGCGTGATGAAAGAGCATACTGGATTCAAAAGGTCACCATTTCAGTGTATTGAATTCATACATTATTTGTAAATCTCGCCAAATCCATCAGAGTGAAAGTGGATTCTTCCATTAATCGCATTACTGAAATGAGTTTTTCTGCTACTCAATTGTGAACGAAAACTTGAATTTGAATTTCGTCACATTTTCAGTAATAACCAGAGGACTGGCTGAAAAGACAGTCGAGAAGGCCGTCGACCTTATCTCTTCAATGGAATGCTGGTCTTTGATTGCATTGATCTTCAAGAGCCTGCGTTTCCATGGGCTGCGGTCGAGTCATCCATGTAGCGCGTCCCACAGGAAGGCAGTTCATTGCAAGCATGGACTCGGGAGACTGGCTGCCAGCGTTCACCGTGAAAGTGGTGAGTGCCTTCATTTTGGTAACTTTCCATGTATATCATGCTGTTTGACGTGAAATATCTCTGTGGGGTTAATTCTCATGATGCCAAATGTTCTTAGCTGTGGGGCGTGTGATAATTTTAAGCAATCTGTAACTAGTGTAACAGACTGCAATTATTTTAACAATAAAATTTCTTGTTTCTCATGGCGATTACCGATGGTAGAATTCCCAGACGCGGTTGCTAGGATCTTGTGTTGCGGCGTATTTTACCTATCAGAATCATTAAGTCAAGTTATTAATTTTACACGACGTTAGTTTTAAATAATATTGGGGTAAAAAAGAGGGCAGAGAGCTAATGTTTTGTAAATTCCTTGGCTTGGTAAGGAAACTCTTATAATCACGGGTATTTAAGGGAACTTCAATAAATTAATTCCTACCTTTCACTTTGCGCACTTGTTTGATTTGCGACCATGGTGGACATTGTCATTATTACCGATGATAGCAGGGAATGCCGAAAACATGGTCGAAAATATAGAATTGAGAAATGTGCGAAGTTTAAATTCATTTAATGAAATATCATCGCGATGCGACGCTGGAAAAATAAGCTTTTATTTAAGAAAACGGAGGAACAAATGTTAATTATCGGAATTATTAACCGCGGAATGACTCTCGTATCTGTAATGAATCTGAAAAATATCAAACTTGAAGCTATTATTCAAAGGTTTCTCGAGCCGTTTATGTCGAAGTGCAAGTAAGTGTAAATGACCCGAGACTAGCATATGTTCCTAAATTAAAAAGTTTCGAGCTAAGTCCTAAAGGATATCGTAGACCGGTGTTGCTGGTGTTTTAAGCTAAATTAATTTCAATAAATACCTACCGCTCGAAACTAGACACTATTTTGTGGAGAAATTTGTTTTCGCGGTCATTTGAGCTTATTCAAATTTCAGATACATATTTGGGTATAGTCCTCTCAGTGTAAAGTGTCTCAAATTAGCTAACAATCGTAATAATTTGTTGATCCCTGGATCTCCGTCTTTCCTTTTAAGAATAATATTCTCGATCCCATCATCTGTTTAGTAGTTATTAATAATTCTTTGAGTTTTAACCTAATTTCGTGTTAATCTTGGTTCTAGTCTTGTTTTTTTGAAGGCTGAAACCATTAATTCATGAAAGGGACTGTATTAGCGTTTATCAATTAACACATTGGGGTTATGGTTATAACATAAGAGTAGGTACCTCTTCTGAAAAATGCCTTGTGAAACTCGTATGACGATTAGGTACTAGAGAATTTGCCATGCACTGTCGTGTGCAGGAAATGTTAATCAAATGAATTTTGTTGCTCTGGGTCAGGTACGACCACATTTGTTATACAGTTTTGCCTCGAGTACTTGAATTAGGGAAACTGGTACAGTTAATTTGGCATGGATCTATTTAAAGTAATTGACAGCATACGGTTTGGAGAAGTATTTCTCTGGAATTTGTTGGGTATAAGAAGGGGAAACTCTTACATAGTTTAATCAAGATGGATGAGCTACAGAAATTGGTGAAATAACACATCGTTCGCATTGGTTTTGTTCGCTCATGCCTGACGCAATATCTAATTGTTAAAGAGTGAATAGGCGGGTGAAATTGTTATTTAAGCAATCGTTTATTGAAATGCATGCAGATAAAACATATCGGTGATAATATGCAATCTCTATTTCATAGAGCATAAATTAAACTTACGAAAAATCGCTAAGCGCTGGTGCTGCATGGGTAGATGGGATAGTTAAGTCTAATTTCCCGGTAAGTTAATGAAATTCAATCTTATAGTGTAGGTATTTCACGTGCGTGGCGTTTTGGACAGGGTGAACTTAAAGGATGTTTAAGCGCAGAGTTGTTTTAATGCTGCGAGGATGGTGGAAGGCTGAACAAGAACATTCAAGTCAATGTCATGGGTGAATATAATGTTCGAATTTGTCTAAAAAATGGCTTTTTTACTCCGGGAAGAGCAAAACGAGCATGTTAATTGCGTTGTAGTTTGCAGCATAAGCTTTTGAGAATAGATCGGTGCCCCCGGTGTTGTGTTATCGCCTACCGGGATTATTTAGTTAAATGACCGGACGAATAATTTGTAACAGCTGTAGCAATAATTTGCCTCAAGCGGGAGATGTCGCAGTCGGAGTTATCGTTATTAACTTTGGAAAATACACGAATTGTTTCATTTAGTGTTTATTTGATCCCAAGTGGTCTCTGCCTCTTTTGTATGGGAATAGGCGTAAGCCAATGGAGTTATAGAGTACGGATCTACAGCTCTCGCAAAAGTCACTGGCACTACGCTGTGGGCGATTTTGGGGCATGGTTTAAGCGGGGTTCACATGAACGGAAAACGTCGCGGAAACGCGGAGACGGAATAGCGGAAAGCCAATCACGAGTTGGCTGAGATAAAAGGGACGGAGCTAAAGCCTGCAGCGGGGAGTCCAACGGACGGAAAACGACGCGGATACCGGAGTGCGGTAAAGCGGATAGCCAATAACAGGTCGCCGGAATGCGATGGGGTGGAGCTAGGGCAGGCGGATCGGGCGGATAAATTTTTTTGATATTTTCTGCGTTCCGCGCGCGGAATGTGCCGTGAAAACAAATGAGCAGCTACATCCGCCGTGGTTGCGGGAAAACGATTCAAAATCTCAGAACCAAGAAGTCTATTATATTCACTCATTGCATATTATATGCACTTTTAGTGATGTCAATTATAATATAATTTTCATTTATAAATCCTTAACTTTAATTTCATATTGCCACTCACTTCTACTATTTTAAATTTGTCCCCGTCAAGTAATTTCACACAGAAGTAAATTAATTAATTCCGAAAATACGAGACCTATTGTGTTACAGAGAATGATATATATTCTTGAATGTTTTTTTCATTAATTTTACTCGTCATCACTTTAGAATCAGGCGTTTTTCTTCAAGAAATGCTTCTAGATGTGAATGCGAACACCCACCATGTTTACTTTCCCTTTTTCGCCGTTCCTTGTGCATGCACTTCCCAATTTCTCATCCTTCCTCCCCATTCCTCTATTCCGCTCGTCCGCTTTTCCGTCTCCGCACTCGGCTTTCCGCATTGCTTTCCGTCCTTGTTTCAATTGGGTAGTTTCCTATTTTTTTTAATTGTTTTAATCGAAAGTTTTTAACCCCTGGAGTACCTACGTACTTCAAGCCGTTCCATTAAAAAACTACGTCAAGTATTCTCCTGATTATTTAAAAAGTGAAAATTTGCAACGGCGCGAAAACGCGACGGCAAACTTGCATTGCGGGTAAATCCAAGTTTGACGTAATGTTGTGACTCCTCTCCCAGCCGCTAGGTAATGCTGCGAACGCCGCTAACAGCTGTAAGCTGCACACGATCACGCATCCCGTGAAAGATATGAACCTGGGGGGTTATTACGTAACTCATAAGGACGGCGTTATGGGGTGAAAAGTCTTTATCATAACGACCCAAAATAAAGCCAGCTCGAGATGGGTCCTTATGAAGATAAAGACCAAGATGGCGTGTTTGCGCAGTGGTTAATTCTGCGAACTCGCGAGATATTTAATAATTATCAAAGCCTATGTGAATAAAAACATTAAAAGTAACAACTTTTCACACTAAGGAGAGTTGCGAAATGTTTTTAAAACAATACAGAGTTTCAAATCAAATACATTGTCGAGACTCGGGAGTATTTCTGATGACGGTTCACTTCCGAGGACTCGCGAAGTATATTAAATTAATAATCAAAAGCTATGCGAAGAATATATGACAAGAAGTACGAGTTTATAATTAAGTGAGTTGCGAACTGTTTTAAAAATATTTCCGAGTTTCAAAGCTATTTAATGGCTGAGTCCGGGAGCATTTATGACGGTGCAGCATACGGCTGAGCTTTGGCATACAAGTTACTGTAGATTTGATTGATACTACTGGTATTTCATGCAATAGAAGGTTATACGAAGAGGCAAATACAGATATGTCATCGTATTCTATAGTGTAATTATCCCTGCCGCTCATGTCACCCCGGAAAGATGTACGTTTATATAGTTTCTCATTTATAAAATACGCGTCACTGTCACATTTTCAGACCCACATTCCTCAAATGTAAACTCTCTGGGGTGATAATTACACGTTCAAGAAATTAAAACTGTTGATCATTACTTCCTAAACGCTTGCTATGCTCTTTTCACTATTTTCTGTACGGTGACAATCAAGAGACACCTTTGAAGGCAGTAACTTTAAGACGCTCTTCGTTTGTTTTCGCGCACGATTCTCACAGAAATACACATTAGTTTATCAGTCTCATTCACTTTTTGCACCGTTTTAAAAACAAACCCTCTGCACATTGTGCAAACTCATTTTTTCTGCACATTAGTCGAAAGAATTCTGTTTATTTTTCGACTGCACGAAATATACACCCGGAACGGTTTATGTGACTCTTTATTTCCACCAGTGTAACTCACTAATAAGTTGCAATTACGTAATAATAAAGATAATTCAAAACTTTTTTCAGGAAATAATGACTTAAAAACATACTCAACCTGCATCATTAAAATCAAGAATGTTTATTTACATTCCTTGCGAGGACCGTCGCTAAACGATACTCATTTTGTTCATGTTTGCTTTTCGTTGGATATGACGTCCCATGCATTTGGTCAACTGTTCCACACAGGAATGTCAAGAATTTCATTGGTCGATACATATTCCGAGAGAGTTGCACAGACTTGAACGAAGAATTTGTCATAACCGTCATAAGACTGTCTTTATGGTGATAACGACCCTGTTCAACCTTGAGTTCCGTAATCACTAGGGTAGATATATTCAGGCCAGGACAGTCTGTATTTAACGCAGTCCTTATTTAACGGCCAGAGTTCCGTAATAACCCCCCTGGTATGAACGAGTATCGGAGGAACGCTTTTCAAACTAAATGCATTTGATTTCGTTACGAGATATGAGAATATTATTTTAATGTTTATCAAAATTAATTCTGCAAGGCTCTGATTTTTTAAAAGTGAAGTTGGTACCTATGGAATGAACGTAGATAAATCATTTGGCCCACATTCAATTACAAATATTTCCCGAACTTGCTATCCCATTCCGTATCATGATGAGTCGTATTTTTGCTATAGTTTTCTGCTTTGAATATGTGGAGTGTATTAAGAGCGTAAATAGTATGAAAGTTATTACACTGTATTCTACGAAACAAGTTTTGTCAAGGCGTCATTACTAGAACATGAAATGAAGCAAAAAGACTGAGGCTCTTCACCACAAAGGATGTCAAATTCTCGAAGCACATTATGTGATAGTACTCATTAGATACCTATGCGTAATTTACCTTCTCCGTAGATGGACCTTAGACCCATGACTCCCTGCGACAGCTGATTCGCAGCATATGTCCATATGACTGATGGTAGCATGCCTCCGAGCAGAAGTCAAACTTATAACTATTGCTTTGTGCCACAATGTCATACAACAACAATCAGTGACAGCAAGAAAACATGCGTCGCGGTACCGTTTTACGAAAAAGAGGATTTTGTGGTTTAAAGCTGCCAGGAGAGAGTACCTCTCCATCAACAGAAACACTCGCTTCTATTGCTGCTCACACCTTTTTAAAGTTAGTGTTCACGTGCGTATTTCATTTTGTAAAATAAAACGGATCTTGCTCTAAAGAGAAGGTATTAATTTAAACAGAAGGTAAAAACGAGAGTGAGAAAAACGCAAGTTGGAACGAGCCAGAACACGAAGTCAAAGCCATACGGATTTCGCTATTCATCGTACTGCGCATGACGCGAACACGATAGACAAGAGCAAGGATACTGTATAATCACGGATACTGATATACAGTATCCGTGGACAAGAGAACAGCAGGGCTTCGCGGTAGCCGAAGGCTACTAGCAGGTAGCGTAGGATGTTAGAAAACGACTGTTAATACCATGTAAAACAGAAGAGACTTTCCCAGTTAGTGAATGTTCATAGGTAATCATTACATGTTTACCAAGGCTGACGGTCTCTGAAACCCAATTGTAAGTGCAGGTGACGAAAATTCCCTATGCCTCGAAATGAAAAATACGTACCTATGACGTCATATGTAGCTACCGCAGTCCCGCCATTTCTGGGCTTCTTCTGGGCTTTCATCAGTGGGAACCCTAGACGTGATGGAGGATTCTTGCAGTTGTCTTAACTATTTGGGGCAGAGACCTATATGGTTTGCGCACCAGCTTTTTGATAACTTGCATATGGTTTTGAAACGGGAAGGCGCTAAATGAATCCAATGGCCCAAAGACCCTGGAGTCATCGGCCAAGTGCAGAAGGCCATGCACATTGTATGAAACACACTCCCTCCCATACACCAACCCAAAATTTTTTAACAAAATATTTTAGCAATGTCGCCGCATAGTCCAAATTGCAGTGGTAATTTCTTGACTCAATGATTCTTATAGCATAATGTAAAGCCAAAAAATGTTTGAATACCCTTCTGGATATGATGCCTTGCAGAATAAATGAGGAACAGCCTGAATTCCGTGACTTTTCATCTAAGGACTTCGCTCACTGATCGCGGTTTTCGGGAAAACTCTAGTGAAAAGAGGTTCTTAATAAAATTAATGGAGTCTTTCAGAGCAGACACTTATTTTTCCTGGCTACCTTTACCTGTACATGTAGGCTACCTTTTAGTAGAAAAATGTGCATCTTTCTCATAACCCCTAAGCATACAAGATGCATGTAGTCCAGAGGGAAATGGGTGACCATAAGAGAGTGTCTGGGATGTCTTCCAAATGGTGAGTGCCCCACCACGTGATGATTTTCATCAACTCAGGCTGAGAAACTTTCATCAGTGCGAGGAGGGCAATCAATCTCATCAAATACCACCCTATTAGAGATATATTCACCCTCAATGGTGCATTTCCCACAGCTGGAATAGCCTGGGTGACACTTTTACCTGGGAAACAGAGGCACGTGCCGGTGCATCACACTCACATTCACTTATTTTAATGGTATTCACACGGTTTTCAAAGTCAATACCACCATTAATTAATAATGTAGCTTCCTCAGCAAAGTCCTCAAGGTACTAAGCACATGAATGAGGCTTGTCATGGCCATGAAAAATTCCCACTACAAAAGGCTTAACATCTGGATGGTCCTCAACATCCATCTGGATAGGCCATACCTGACTCCCCGAGCTTTTGAAGAGGGAAAGGCTATCAATGCTCTACTGTAAGGTAATGCTCCTACTTTCTTGAACAGCTGGATACTTCTTCAAGACCAGTAAAAGATTGGCTTTGATACCTACATGACTGTACGTTCCAACACCAATACTTTTTATTAGGGTAGAACGCGGTGTCCCCAATAGCGTACGACCATCTGCTGGAAGAGATAAAAAACAAGTATGCTTCCTCAGGAGCTTCAGTAGTTAATTTAATTTTTTAACGACACAACCATCAGTCCCCACTCAGCTAAGGCCTCACGAAAGATGGTGAAGTCATCACAAACAGCCTCATCATCATCAGACTCTTCACTAGAGGATATCATTCTCTCCTCATCACCAACCTCTCTGTATTACACACTTCATCGACAATGCCGATGCCATCATCCTCTTCAATCAAATCGGATATATGTTCTGCTCCATTCCACACGGCTCAACATTATCCTTCGAAGCATTGGCCATAAGACGACGGCGATGTCTGGGTGGGATTTCAGATATAGGTGTATGTCGTTTATTAGGCATTGCTATAACGCAAAGTGATACAAGCAATCAGGAAACCCAGCTCAAACTTCAACAAGACCAAAGATTGTGACAAAAACCAGGAAGATAACCATTACCTAAATTTGCAACTTAAATTACTATATTTTTATACTTATCAATTAAAAACTACTATTTTCCTCAATAATGTACATTAAAGAAATTCACGACAAAATTGTCAGGGATATACTATACACTTCAGAACTAACTCATGCATGTATTTTATAAGAAAGAACGGTAACCGAGTAAAATTAGTGTAAACATTGAAATCATAACTTGAGAACACAAACAAGGAAGTGCATTGAGTCAAGAGGTCATGTGACAGTATTGCCCAAGCAATATACTGTAACTACTCTATTTGAAGTAGAGTATTTCTTCAATGTCTTATCCTACCAAAACTTTACTCGTATAAAGTAAAACCTACTTTAGGAAACACTTTTTAAAAACCTGGCCCGATTTATTATCCACCTACCATTACTGTTTACGCTTCATATTGACAGTGAAGGCCATTTTACACGGTGTTATTTTTGTACAAACGAATGTATGAAACTGAACTAAATTGTATGTTTGTCCGAAAAGAATTAGAAGAGGTTCTAGTTTCCGTTCAGTCATTCATACAATCGCACAAGCGTTCGCACAATTTGCCGCTTTACACGGTACAATTTCCTGATACATGCGTTCGCACGATAGATTGTACAAACAAATGTACCGTGTCCTTAAACGAGCAGTATACATACCTTTAATGAATAATGGGCTAGAGAACACACAAATATATGAGCTTAGAAGTGATAAGATAAAATTTCCCAGTGCACTGTAAACGAAGTCCGTCAAAGGTAGTGCACTCACATGTCTTCCTCAATCTCTAATACGTGTAAACCTAGCATTGGAATGTGAACATTAGACTCGGGAGTGCAAATTACTTTTAATTTATTATTAGGGTAAAGGTGAACTTGGTTTCGACAGTGGAAACGCGAGACACTTTCGTCAATGTATTTATAATACCTTATAATTACTCTCATCTACATCTACATCTACAAAATACCCTGCAAGCCACCTCAGGGGTGTGTGGCAGGGGGTGAGTAATCACCAACATAAATTACACTATATCCTAAAGTTAGTGTAACTTCGACTAATTATGCATCAGCACAGATCGCTAATGCTTGTCACGAGGCGAAGCCTCACAAGCATGCAACACTACACTACAGATGTCATCAAAATGGAGAGTGACCTCAATATACATGCATTCTACAACTACACAGATGGACAGGGACTCAAGACCCATGTAGAAAACTTGCTAGGCGTGCTGTTAGTATGTACTAGGTAACAGAAAAGGATTCAAGTATTAGGAGTACTACCACTACTAAGAGCTACACTACCTAACGACAAACCTAGATAAAAGTCTCATGGCAGCTATTATGGTCCCTTATCGTTCGTGGGAAAAATGACATCTTAAATCTAACCGTTCTGCAGTCTAGTTCCCTAATTTTACTCTCATGATCTGATCTACCGTAGTATGTCGGATTTCGTAAAATATTATCAACGTCGTCAGAGAATAGACCGGTTTGGAACTTACATAGTAGATTTAGTCTAAATTTAAATCGACGGTCTGAAAGCTTTTCCCATCCCAGTTGCTGTAAAAGGTCAGTAACACTAACGAGATTATCATAACGGCCTTTAACATATCTTGCCGATCTTCGCTGCACGCGTTCTAACTCAGTTTCCAAGCCTATCTCATAAGGATCCCAAATACTGGCGGCATATTCTAAGTGGGGTCTAACGAGGGAGAAGTAGCTGATTTCCCTAACTTTATCGTCGCACTTGCCAAGTACTCTTTTAACAAATCCCAATTTACGATTAGCTTGACCGGTAATTTCTCGAATATGTTTACTCCACGATAGATCATTAGTCAGTTTAACTCCGAGGTACTTAACCGATTCTACGGTGTCTAGTTTTATGTTGTTTATGCAATAGCTGTTACAAGGAGCGTTTTTCCGTTTCCAAAAATTCACAACAACGCATTTTTTCAGGTTTAATTCTAGCTGCCACGCATCGCACCACTCTTGTATTGCCTCGAGGTCCTTAGTTAGCGCTTCCTTGTCATTAAAGCTACGAATTTCTCTATACATCACTGCGTCGTCAGCAAATAATCTAAGCTTACTGTCAACTTTGTCACCGATGTCGTTTATGTACAAAAGGAACAGAAGCGGGCCTATGACACTTCCCTGTGGAACACCCGATGTGACTTTTACTTCATTAGAGATAGCGCCATCTAATACAACCCTTTGCACGCGATTACTTAAGAATTCTCTAATCCAGGAAACTACGTCGTCGTCTAAACCGTAGGATTTTAATTTCATGAGTAGCTTAATGTGGGAAACTTTATCAAATGCCTTTTTAAAGTCAAGAAAAATTGCATCAACAGGAGCGTTATGTTCACCCGAGACTAAAATATCGTGAGCAAAAAGTGCTAATTGAGTTTCGCAAGATCTTCCCTTTCTGAATCCGTGTTGTGTTTTTGTTAACAAGTTTTCTATATCGAGGTGTCTCATAACTGAACTAACAATTATATGTTCAAGGACTTTGCAAGAGATAGATGTGAGAGATATCGGTCTGTAGTTCGATGGCTGTTCCTTATCACCGCTTTTGAATATGGGAGTGACATTTGCAATTTTCCAGTCCATGGGTACTTTGTGTTCGTTGATGGATTTACTAAATATATTCTGCAAGTAGGGTGCTATTTCACAAGCTAATTCTTTATACACGCGGGCAGGAATTTCTTCAGGACCTGGGGATTTATTTGGACTTAAAGATTTTAGCAAGTTTTCTATTCCGTGAGTGCAGATGTCGATAGGCGGCATCTTTTGCTGGAAGTTATCATTTAACTTTACGGATGTACTCTGCGTTGACTTGGTGAACACACTTTGAAAATAAGAATTTAATAAGTTGGCTTTGTCCGAACTGCTTGTTAATAATTCGCCATTTTCGTTTCGTAGTGGAATAACTGTTGATCTATTGCCTTGAACTTCCCTTACGTATGACCAAAATGCCTTTGGGTTGTCCTGTAATTGTTCTCCTAATGTTTTTCTTTTAAAATCCATGAATGCATTCCGAAAGGCTTCCTTTGTAGTGGCTTTAGACAATTTGTATTTTTCAAATATTAAATTTTGATCACTAGTGGACAAATCTCTACGGAGTTTTTTCATCTTGGCGTGGCATACTCTCTGACGTCTTAACGATTTTCTCACTTCTGCATTGTACCATCTTGGTTCGCTGCCCTCTTTTTTTACTTTACTTGGAATGTATTTTCTGATCCCTGAATGTACGATCGAAAGAAAAGCTTTCCAACTACCCTCCGTGTCTAACTTTAAGCTTGATTCCTGGAATTCGGGAAGAGAACGAATTATTCTGGATGAATCCCATGCAATTCACAAATTACTATCACTTACAATTATCATTATGCAGTCTCATGAAATAGGAAAATAGGTAGCAACACTACAATCATGCTCTACTCTACGATCACGGGCGAAGAGTCCAGATTCTACACAAGGCATGGTTACTGATAAATAGTGCTACTTCTAAAAGTTTATTGTATTACATTTACTCACCTCAAGACCTTTCACCCCCAAAGAAAAGACTACAGGAATCTTCCTCCCGGCCGTTAAGATGGCTTCGAATCGGTCAAACCGGTCGTGATCGAAGCTTGTCGAATCCCTCCGTATCGTGGTAATCTCGTACAATAAACAATTACAATGAAAGGGATGATTTAAAATGTGGAATGATAGGTACTTAATAAAGTCCGCTTCAATTCGGTCCGAACATATAAATACGTGACCGCGGTGAATAAAGCGTGAGTGTGAACACGTTAGCACGCCGCGCCGAAATCACAAATAGTGCAAATGGAAATGATAAAAAATGATTATGAAAAATGAAAATAATGATAAATGAGAGTTGTTACAAGAACAGTTTTATTATGAGTATGAACCGTATGAAGGATCGGAAATTCGGCTCGAAGTGAACAGAGGCACAGGAAGAAACCACAAAAGGGAGGGCAGGACGAATCAGCTGAGGCCAGATAACAAGGTGGTAAGCCTCCTAAAAAATAGTTCCCGCGTACGAGCCAAGGCATAACGAGATGCTAGTATCCAATCGGATTGGATACATATTCTATCTTACGTCTTAATTTCGTTTTTAGTAAAAAACCAGACGCAGTTGCATATTGATTGTTGTTATACTAGAGATGTGCATGCTTCGTCTTCAAATATACGCCAATTCTTCAGATACACAACACCAAATTATTCCCACAATCATAACACAAACATCAAATGTGAGATTTCTTGTATATTAATTGTCGCCTATCGTCGCTAGATGCAAACATCGCCCGCACGGGCCCATGCTATCTGGGTGTAGTGTCTTGTGCATGGTCATTTTTGTGTGGTGGTCAGTGGTGTTGCTATATTGTTTTGCTAAATACGTGTGCATCGATGGATCGTCGATGGAAAGCAGAGAATCGCCTGACGTTGGCCCTTGCAGTACTGTGGTAGGAAGTCGTCACCTCTCCTTGCATGCCATCTAGGTGGACGCTGAGAGTTGCGTTGGTATGTAAAAGGTTGACCTCAGGAACTCATCGTAGGGCCCTCCATGGGCTTTAAAGTAAACTCAATTTAAAGGAAACTAACTTAAAGTAAACTCCCTTGAGGGAAACTTAACCTAAGAAGTTGGAATTTATTTCATTCATTACAGTAATCTACCTGTTAGAGGTAGGTTGTGATGAAAGTCAGAGAATATCCAACGAAGTCTTACACGTGCCGTGCCATTTCTACCTCTAGTATTTCTTTCTTCATCTCAGCATAAGTCCTACCTTTCTTCATCCCGTCCATAAAACCGATTCTCTTCCTTCCCCTCCCCGCTTACCCAACATCCTACCCTCTATCACGGCCTTCAGCAAACCATCGTCCCTCATTACCCCTTCCAGCCACCTACCCTGTCTTCCCCTAATCTCATCTATAAATTTCCTCTCCTCGCCCACCATGTCAAGCACTTTCTCATTTGTATTCCTTTGCGTCCAACGCACCTTCTCCATCCTCCTCCACACCCACATCTCGAAAGCCTTCGGCCTATTTTCGTCTTCCTTTCTCAAGGTCCACGTTTCTGCCCCATACAACGCCACACTCCATATCAAGCTCTTCACCAGCCTCTTTTTTACATCCTTACTTAAGGTCCCCGTCATCAGCTCCCTTCTATTATTGAACGCTTCCTTCGCTAGCGCTATTCACCTCCTAATGTCTTTGCTACTATGTCCTGTTTCTTCTACCGTACTACCCAAGTAATTAAATTGTTCTACTTGCTCCAGTTTGTGACTTCCTACTCTTATCACCAGCTTCGCTTTCTTTGCCCTAGAGAATCTCATTACTTTTGTTTTCTTATTATTAATATTCATCCCGTACTTCTCGCACTGATTTTCCAGTGCATCTACTAAAGTTTTCAATCCTTGCGACCAATGACCGACTGACCAACGCCTGGTCGTCTGCGAATCCAGCCGACTTTATAACACTGGCCTCCTACTTTCATTCCCACATCTAGCTCATCCCATGCCTCTCTTACAATTTCCTCAGAATAGATGTTAAAAAGTAAAGGCGACAACGGGCACCCGTGCCGCACCCCGCGACCTATAACTGCCCACCCTGATTCACCGTCAGCTACCCTTACCTGAACCCTCTGCCCCATATATATATATAAGTTTCGGATGAGTCTCCTATCACGCCAATCTATTCCTATTTTCCTCAGTATCTGCATTAGTTTCTCCCAGTTTACTCTGTTAAACGCCTTTTCGAAATCTACAAAGCTAGCGAAAACATCCTGATTATGCTCTATGTTTCTATCTGTAAGTGTCATCATTACCGCAACCGCGTCTCTGGTTGCCCTCCCCTTCCTGAACCCAAATTGGTCATCGCCTAAATAGCAGTTGGTTCTGATCTCCAACCTTCTATTTAATATTCTAAGCAACACTTTTGCCGCGTGCGAAATTAAACTGAGTGTTCTATGCTCCTCGCATTCTGACGCTTTCTTCTTCTTCGGGATAGGTATTAGTACTGTTTTCACGAAATCCTCTGGCCATACTCCTTCCTCGTAGATCCTGCTAATAAGTTCTAAAAATGATTTTCTCCCCTTACTACCTATATTCTTCAGTAGCTCCGAAGGTAGGTTATCGGCTCCCACGGCTTTTCTACCCTTCATATCTCTTAATGCCCTCTCTGTTTCACTGTCAAGTAACTCTGGCCCGAGGTTATACTTATCTATTGTTCCTTCATCCTCTAGATCTAGACTAAAGGGTCTATTCTCGCTGTCATATAGCTCCTCTACGTATTCTCTCCACCTTTCTTGGATATCTTCCTGTTCGATTAATATCTTTCCTGTTTTGTCCTTAACCTTTGGTATCGTTTGACCTCTCTTACCAACCGATAACATTTTCACCTTGGCATACAAAGCGCCCACTTCCCCCTCCTCCTGCATCTTTTCCATTTCCTCGCATTGTCCCTTCCGCCAGTTTTCTTTTGCCCGATTGGTCACTCGCCTGAGTTTATTATTCAATTCCTTGTACTTCCTATTGCCTAAGTCGGTGTTGACGTTTTTCCATATCCTTCTCTCCTCCATTTTCCTTATCATTTCTTCCGTAACCCACTGCTTCTTAACCCTCTTCTTTTCCACCGTTCATATTGTTTTCTCTGCCGCTCCTGCGATGCATGTTTTTATAACCTCCCATCTCTTCTCTATGGTTCCCATCCGCTTCTCTTCACCTATGTTCTTTTCTACCAGCTCTTGGTATTATCTCCTTTTCAACCCTTTCAATGCTTCAAGATTCCACCTCTTTATCTTCCTACCTTTACAAAGCCTTTTGAATCTGACTTCACACTTCATCATCACCAAGTTGTGATCTGAGTCCGCATCCGCCCCTGGATAGCTACGAGAGTTTTTTACACTGTTCCTAAATCTTTGCCTCACCATTATATAATCAATTTGGTATCTCCCAGTATCATCCGGCATTTCACATGTGTAACTACGCCTGGGGTGATGTTTAAACCAAGTGTTTGTCACTACTAATTTATTTCTTCTATAAAATTCAACTGCCTTTTCCAAAATGTTGCCTTATTATGGAAAACTTGCATGGTACCCCGAGAACCCGCATTCTTTCTCAAGAGTTGAAAGACGTTCATAATTTGCAGCATGATTCCGAAAATTATCCAAAGAAAACCAAATGTACTGCAGTTACGCGTTCACAGATCCATTCTCTCGATCCAAGGTCCTCGCAAAATCTTCAGTTTAGAACCTTTAGAAATCAGTGACAACATGCATAGCCTGAAAAAGTTGAATTCGAGGAGTTAATGTCCACACAACTTGAACAACCCAACGGGGAACACTGTATTTCCAGGTCCCGCTGCGCGGAGCCGGGCCGCGACGCGCGATCGAAAAATCGAGTTTATTCTCGGCGTCGCAAACTTTTTTCAAATATTTTTACGGAATAATCTAGAAATATGTTTAGTTTATACCCTGATGAAGTATCCCAGAGACCATTTTCCGAATAAGGATTATATTGTCTACTTTATGTACATTTTTGTTTAAAAAAAGGGTCCGCCATTTTGTGGCATAATAGCACTCAAATATGAGCAAATATGTCTGAAAGTTATGCATAGTATAGGTGAAGTACCTTGTTTACAAATGGTAATGTTTTTTATTTCATAAAAGTCCTTGCATTACTCCTATATCTGCTCAACTTTTAAGATTTTCGAAGAAAAATGAGAGCGGGCGCTTTTTTGGAAATTTGGTAGTGTTTGAGCCTCTGTATCTAAGTAACGGATAATACCTATGATAAATGGCTTACCATTCCATAATCAATAATCACTTGTGTGTATATGTGCCAAATTTCAAGTCGATATCTCAAAAAAAGCAATTTTCGACTTTTGTCCGGCGATTTTCGATTTGAGCCCACTGTGCGGCGTCCCGTAGTTGCCAGGAATCAATTCTCTGTGAATGACTTTCATATTCTGGGAAGTGATAGTTGAGATGTATTCACACGCCACTCAACGGTGTTTTTAATGAGACACCATCATGGAACTACCTTTAGTCAGGCTCCTACCCTTCAGTCTATCTGGCATGGGTGGCCCTACCAGGAGCATTATTACTTGCTCCTGCCAGTCCAGCTCTAGGGGTCATTGGAACGCACAAGCCCTTCCACCACGTCAAGGTCGTAGTTCAAGGAAGAGAAGTTGGAATTAAACCTTTAAAAAACTCGTTGCGGCTTAGAGTAGAATTCTTTTTACTGGTTTAGTATCACAATTAGAATTAACCTGGAGTTACTCTACTTTCTATACTTTTCCCAAAAAAACTGCTTCAAGTTCATATTTCAGTAGATGATTAACGTCCTCCATTGACAAAAACTAAAATTTACACTTAGTGTACATTACTTTACGGCCCTCGTTTATTAAAGGTTTTTCTCCCTTGTTGATTATCCGCTCTCAGGCGTCTCCCAGCTTTGATAGTTTAGGCCCTTTGTCATTTCGGCAGTTGGAAGGGACTCCTCTTATTATTATAACTGGGGGATGCCTGAGAGGGGACTATCAATGTTGGGCATAGCACATTTATAGATGTGGGGGGGGGGGTGAAAATTAAAGTGACTTAGCTGACAATGTAGGCAGGACATTTAAAGTTGTGGGATTTTGAAATAACGAACAAGTACCACTTAAATTATAGTGGCTTGAGCTTAACGTGAGCTGAATTTCAATTTCAACGTATGCATTCAGCTTACGTTTATGGTCAAGCATGTGGCCCTTAAATGGCAGAATGTTCTTGTCAACATAATGGTTGTGTACACATTTATTTTGGTAATGAAGCATGTACTTAATATTTGTACTTGCCCTTACTGCAGCTGCACGTTGCAGACCACATGTATGGCCAATCATATGTTGAATATGTAGCACTTGTAGGTAGGATGTAGGATATATTCAATATAATTGTAAGCATGTATTCTGACGGAATTATGTACTACTGTATTCACATTTTTTGCATTAATTATGTATTATTATTTTTTCAGGACTCTCTAAGTGTGAAACATTGTCATATGAATGTATATAATGTACGAAGTGGTGCTTCAAGTAAATTTCACAGGTGTTAAGTAATATTCCCCTCACCCTGGTAATTTGATGAAGGCTCTATCCCCTTTTTAAGGCTCCATTCATAGGAATTAGTGGTACAAAACCCTACATCATAAGCTCCCTTATAATATTTTCTTTCGTTTCAGCTTTTTTCGATTTTCTTCCTTTATATCTGTTTCACTGTTATTGTTTTTGTGTAACCAATGTACTGTATTTATTCATATTACCAAATTCTAATGCTCTTTTTGTCTTTTACTTTGGTGGAGCGGTCTTTGGCTTTTTCTTCCCCGCGGGGCGTCGTTTTTTTTGGAAGAATTCATACTTCGGTGCAGTTTCTTCGATCAGCTTCTTTCTCCTGGACTCAATGTGGTGCTCCCGCGCCTTGCCTCTAGTTCATCGCTGTCCTTGAAGTGTGTGCTCTTATCTCAGTTTCCTTCGCCGATTGCCGAACTGTCATCTGTACATCGCACTGTGATTGACCCACTGCGATCAACTACTACTTCTTCAGCACTCACATTCGTCATTCATATGCTTGTGTTCGCTGAAATTTGTTTAACTGAAAGTGGATATTCAAATCACCCTACGTTAACTTCAATTCAGTTGTTAAATTTTGTTCCTTTATCCTTTTTTTATCTGTTTATGCTGCTACCATTTTTCCCTATGTTTTGGTGCTCTTCCCTCATCCCTTCAGCCATTCCACATGGTATGCTTCCCTTCCTGTTTGTTTCCTTCGCAGTTTTATTCTCCTTTTCTTGTTTTTACTTCGTCGAGGCTCCTTGCCATCGATTTTGTCTTCCCTTGAAGCTCAGGAGTATGTAGTACATTATTTACAACATTGAGGGACAACTATTGTGAATTTTCTCTTGGACAAGGGATCGAAGGATCATAAGAACTAAGTATTAAAATAAAGTTAGCTATTCTTACTCTTGTGAAATTGTGAATGTAAGAAATTATTTTAGGTACGTGTAATGCTCAATATTGATTTACGAACTCTTTGTCTTCGCTGTGGCTTAAGTTAAGAGTGTTACGGACCACTTTGCCATTTTAAAATCTGAAAGTAGCTTGCTGATTGAGATTATTTAAGTCAAAGTATGTCAATCAGCAATTAATTTGTTGAATTAATGTTGTACCTTTGTTCGAGATTGGGTTTTGTGTGTGATTTAAATCACCACCACAACCCAACCACACCACACCACAATATACCAATTGGTGGGGCTTGAAGGGTTATTAACCATAACATAATCAAGATGTGATGAATGTATGAGATTGAATACAAAAATGTAACTTTTCGTAAGTATCCTTTACTTTTTTTGGCCCTAACTTTGATTCTTTACTATTTCAATAAAATGTGATGTATAATTGAACCAGGGTTTGGTCTTGTCATTAAAATTGAACGCTTCAAAAAGACTGCCCTAGTCAATGAACCTGTTTATTTCAATTTTCTTGATTTTCTTTGTCTCATTCCTATTCTTGCTGGGTAATTGAAGACGTCTCCAGGATTAAATCTTGTAAAATTAATGGTTTTGGTCAACGGGCTCATTCCCATCAGCTGTTGTTATGGATGTAAATTCAAAGAGATTGTTGAGCCTAATGCCACAGCGGGGTAACATTTAGCTCAAGTCATTCAATGGAATATGACTAACACACAGTTGATGAGCAGTTAACATAAACATTTGTTGTCCGTCATGTGACTTTTTAATTGTACTGTGCCGAAATGGACCAGTCGCATTTTCACTAAGCAGATAGTTGAATTGTGTTGGAACTGGCTGTGAGCTAGTATGTTGAAACAACTGCACCAATTTTCAGTTTTTTTGCTCAAGGATTCAATAAGATGCTAACTTCTGAGCGTGAAAACTGTTTTCTATTCAATCTGGCGGTTTTCATTGAAATTTTAGTTGTTAAAAAATAATAGCTCGATATCATCGGGAAGGAAGATAAGGTAAGGAAGGAAGATAAGGTAACATTTCAGACGGTCGTCCAGTGAGTTACACCCAAGGGGCTATTCAGCACCTACACACAGTAAAATCTGCCTCGTCCAAATTTGATAAAGCCTATGTTGATATATCAGGAATTCCACTTTTACAGTTTGATCTTACAAAAAATATAGTAAGACATTGTGTAAATATCTAAAAGCTTAACTTTATGACCCTGGCATGGGAATTCCAAGTCCAACTGAAGTAAATGAATGTACCTTAAACATACTTAAGATGCTGTCTTTATTTTCCCTTAAGTCACCAAGAACGATTGGTTTCTTAGCTGGAACGTGACTAATTTCCTGATTTTTCAGTTTGCATTTATTCTTAGAGGGCGGGTTTTAATATTCGTTGTTTTTTTTATATTTTACTTATTTATAGGTTTTATCAGCCCTATTTTCCTTCTATGCATTCTTGATTCATGTCGAGTGGAAAACAAAAATAAAGATTATCTTCCAACTTGTCCACTTTTCGACTGTTATTTTGGGTTAATTGCATTGAGGCTTTCATCTCCAGTCATTCAATCGCCTTAGAACTGCCAATCACATGGCTAGAGAGAAGATAGAGAAATGGAAAGGTAAGTGTATCAGACGAGTGTAATAATTTAGTATTCCATCTAAATACTTTGAGGTGCAGAGGTGTTTAGGGAAGTCCTGAACAGTTCATTTATTTTAAACTCTTCAGTTGTTACCTCTCATTCTGGGGATTATTTGACATTTAATTCGAAAATTGTCATGCTAGCTTACATCAATGATTCGTATTTTGTTGGAAATAAAATTAAAGTTAGTTCACTGCGCGATAGTGCAGAGTGGCGGAATTGGCGAATAAATTATCTAAAAAATTTAATTTTAAATTCTCATCTGTGTAATTTCAAAACGTACGCAATCGAGATATGCGAGGAACCGTTATAGATGTCTGAATTACTCTAGGGTGTCCCATTGCTACTCGAAATCCGAGTCGTGTGTTTACTGCGCGATGATAATATTTGGTCATTGCCGTGTTCTCTATTACTCGGGAATTTCTTCCGGCAGCTTATTAAGGGCTTCAGTAGACTTGCAAAATGATTTCCCCTATTATCTCTCTACTGACACTTAAGCAATGAAATCGTTTGCATCTCTTTTGCATTGTCTTGGCATAGTGAGGTCGTGTATTTCATTTTATCCATTTTTTATTATTCCGCTGCCGGACTGTTCATCCGTTCGCGACAGGAAACTAACAATTTAAATGAATTCAAATAAGGTCGATACGAGACAGTGGACGAATTTTGATTCGCGGAGACTTGACGAATATGATTGCTATTATAATTTTTTTTCCGCCATAAGGGTCCGATAATGTTGTAAATCATAATTTGAAATAAAAACTGGAGAAAATCTTGTATTCAATTATGGAACTAACTTTCATCTTGCTCCTGAAAAAAATATACTTTCCTGCTACTTCTTCGCAAGTGGCCTACGTCACGGAATTACGAAATGGTTCATCCATATGGCATATATTTGGATTATATATCGCCATTGTGAAATGTTATAAAGCGTGGTGTGCATCAATGTATAATAATCCATAAAAATGACTGATTTTCGCGTTGTGTACGAACTGATTAAATAAAAAATATTGAGGAAATATTGTTACTTTATTCACGGCTGGGTTGGTGTTTCCGAGGGAGAACGCAGAAATGTGAGAGTGATCTTCAGCTGTCTTTGGCTTTCCGTGTCACGATGAAAGGAGAGAATTGAAATAAGTTCTCGCTGGTTATAGTGTAACTCTATTCACGAACTAGGTAGCTATTCATTTAAAAAATAATTCTTAACACTAAGATTATATTTGGATAATCACAGAGGCATAGTAATAGCATAATTCTGCAAGGACTTCCGTAATCAGCCTAAATCGAATGGAATTATGACAGTGTTTTGTTTATATCTTTCAACTGTCGAAAGCGATTCCAAAAAAGGGGTCATTAAATTCGGAAAATCGAATTTCCCGCGTTCGACATCAGGTGAGCCAAATTTTTATTCCGATTTCGCGAAAAGTGAAGGCTCTTGCCATCTGTTGGTGAAGTTTTAAACTAGCCGTCGCCGGGAAGTGCTTTTGCGAATTATTAAATGCGGACGCCATCTATTGATCAATTTTTGAACTAGGGTTCTCCCCGAAATTCCCCCCTCCCCTGCATTTTTATAATAAATGTATTTCCTTGTTTTAATATTGTGTTCAGGACAACATGGGAAGTCCAGAAAACCTATTATTGTTGATCATTTTTTGTAAAAATGCCGATTTTTTTCCGGGCGCCCGGCCGGCCCGCCGGAAAAAAACCGGCGGCTTTACAAAAAATGGTCAACTAATTAAGGTTTTCTGGACGTCTCACGTCGTCCTGAACTCATTGTAAAAGTCCCAGGAGAATGTTTTCTATTAATTGCTAATTTTTAAAAAAATACGAGAAATAAAAAAAAATTGCCGGCAAAAGGATTCGTTGTAACAAGCGCTACATTCTCACCACCTGCTCCTGCCACTTATCCCCCCGGCTACCGGGGTTCTTGTTAAATGTCTTCTCAAAACTTGTACTTGAATTCAGAAATTGGGGACTTGGTCATTTTTCTGAAAATATTGGTCGAGGTGCCGTCCGAGGTTCTCGAGGCATGGCAACCCCTTGGAAATCCTTGTCGCTCTCTCTGTGAGGGAGGCTCTGGACTTAGAATAATTTTGTGCTCTGGGGATTTCTGGCGAATCGTTTGCAATGAGAGCCAGATGTCTCTTCTTTAGAGACACCGTACGGCTTGGATCGTTCAATGGCTGCCAAGGCGGGTAGTGGACTGGCCGCGAGCCATTTAACTGATTTAACCACGTATGGAGCATTAATAAGGATGGAGCCATACGACTGTGAAGGTTGAATTTCATTTCTCTTATTTCTGAACCAGACTTGGCGAGATACAGCCTCCGACCAAGGTACGGGGAAGTATTATTAATCGCAAAACTTGGTGGCACTCGACGGTAGTCCCCTTGTCCCTCCGCCCTCAATTTCCTCTCAGCTGACTGAGTCCCGGCTTTTTAAGGAATCAGTCCACCGACGCAGAACTTGGTGTCACATGCCAAATTCTTACCACTCATATTTCCGGCGTGCTTACCATCTGTAGAATATTATGCTTTTATTGGTGGCAGTTCAAAGATATATTTAAGGCTGTTATTGGAAATTTTTAAGAGAACTCAAGTGAAGTTTAATTTCCAAAATCAATCTCTGAATGAATGTTAAGTTCAGGAGAATGCACAGTGCAACCAAAGAATCCACTTAATTAAACTTTGAGACAGGAATCTTAAATTGAAAGTAAATTAGTTTATTTTTCATGATAATTATCTCTGATGTTGAAATTGCCAAAATTTAGATATCTGCATTCTTTTTGCTCTTCACCATTGGTAACACAATGAGGAAAAACAATTATCCAGGGGAAAATGAAAATGTACGTATCATTTCTTTTAAGTTCATTTTTATTGGTTGAAGAGAACATTTATACATTGAGAAAGGAGTCCCAGAAGGATCCAGGTTAGTTCTTCACAATTGAATATATTTTTACTTCATATTCTGAGATCTCCAAGATTTGGGTAGTAAGCCAGTTGCCCAAATGCGTTGCCCTCCAGCATCAGTGAGCAGCTGCTGTCCAGCAATCACAGGAATCACCCTTGGTGCCAATTTGTTTGGATTCCAGTCTTCACCAACTTGCACCATTTGTCCTTTTACCAAAATAGAGTTGGGTAAATCAGATCTAAAAATCAAATGAAAATGCATTTGTTAGAGTGTCAAGAAATTAATATTCTCTTAACTAGGAATGTATAGGATGACAATGCTACTATCCAATTTCACTCAGTTAAGATAATGAACTTCATGAACAGCTGCTGAACAGAACACTGAGTACACATCAAGCACAGTTCCTGAACAGCTGCAGACAGATCAGGCCGATAAGTTCACCCAAACATCCACCAATGCTACAACACAGTTTATATAAAAATTTAAGCATCCATTCAACAGGGCTTTACGCCCTTCCAAAATGCCCTCAATTAAGTACTTTAGGACAAACCAAATTAGTACAAATTCAATGATAAACCTAAAATAATGAATCTATATACCTACATACTGACAACTACTCACAAGGTGGAAGATATGGCAACTACAAGAAACAATAAGGGAAGATCCAGGTAGGAAAAACCCAACAATGATGCACCATTGGCCTTTGGTAGTTGTGGAATGGAGGATTAAGGACAGAAATGAATGGGGAGAATATGGCCCATACACAGGAAATGTCTGTGGTTAGAAGATGGTAGAATTTTGCAGGAAAAATAAATTAATAGAATAAAAATGGTTATAACATCAGCAGAGTCACAGGCAACCATGGAAAAGGCTGGGAGAGAAAGTTAAGCTTAAAATAGATTATAATATTTTCAGGCAGAAGTTAGGCAATGGATTCAAAACTTAATGCATCTTGTTAATAGAAGATATAGATTCTGATCAAATCTAGGGCATACTTATGAAATATGATGTTAGATTCAAAATTCCAAGTACAAAATAAAGTTGGAAAATATAGATTTCATCTTTATTATAAGGATTAAAATTCCTTCAGCAGGCACTGCCAGCCAGATTTTAAAAAAATGGGTAGCAACATGAAATTATAATATCAAGTAGCGAAGATTTTAGGAGGACTGGGAGGAGACATAAGGAGGAGAACTGAGCTATCAAATAAGGCATTCAACAATGGGAGAATATTAACAATTGGTACCTTGAGTTACAACGTGAAGAAAAGACAAAATATAAAATGAAGTGTAGCATTGCAAGGAGCAATAAAATGAACTCTTGGGAAAGAGGAGATTAGGCTGCAGACTTTCAAGACACACAGTACAAAATGATATGGGGAGAGGGATGGAGCAGGTGTGGTGGACAGAAAGGAAGACAAACGAGGAAGTGCTAGGCATGGTGAGTGAGGAAAGGAAACTGCTGGAAGAGATTGGGAGGGGGCAGAGCAGGTGGTTTTGAACAGGTGATGAGGGGATAGGGGGTGCTGAAGGCTATGACACTTTGGCTAGCCATGAAACCCTCTTACAATTAGTTTAACCATTACCTACAGCAACTGAATTTTACTAAAATCATCATGTTAATATGTGTGTAGGCCACATTGATGCATTAGCCACAGTTTCTGAAACTATATTTAGTTCAGGGAATCAACTCACCACTCAAGAAATGTAGGCAATAAGCCTGGCTTGGAACCTGAAGAAAAGAAAAACTATTGCTGTAAATGTCAAAGCACCATACTTAGCAAGGAGCAAAGGAAGAGGGAAAATCTTTCCACAAAAACATGCATGCAATCATTCAGACAAAGCATAGTAATTTTTTTGCAAAGGAAGATTTTTCTGTACACCTTTTTCCTCACTGCATTAGGTGCTTAAACTTTACAACTATTGGAGTTTTTCATTACTTTTGGCCACATATAACAGCTGTAGAACTGAGATCAAATTGAAGAAGGGCTCGCTTGAATCATTATTTGTCAGCTAGGTACCTTCCCAATTACAAAATATTCCACTTCCCAATTACACTGGGGTCAACTATTGATGACTTAATAAAATGTGGTCAGCTACAAATTAAGACAATGATTACTGTTTTTTAAGTCCTTTAGTATGTAATGTAACCCAGTGTAAAAAAGGGCACAATGTACACTCGAATATGGTAGGCAGAGCTGATAAGCTAATCACTACTAAGTTTCTCAGCTATCTAAGATAATTTCCATATTTGAGTCTTAAGAATTATCATTGTCTGTACTTGCTTCTGAAGTTAGAATGACTTCAGATTTGGAAGAGGATAGTGGCTCATAATTAAAGGTTTAAAATTGATTGTCAAGTGACCTTCCCTGAAGAGTAACTTCCATCAACCTTAAGTTTGGTTTATTCTTTGAAGCAATTCCTCACTTTGTACATTTTGAACTTTTTTACTCTTACCAACAGGTGATTGGTTTTTTAAATGATACATAGGCACATTAACAGCCCCCAATAAAATGTTGCAGAGAGTAACAAAATGTATCAAGAAGGGGGTGCAGAAGGCAGCACCAGCCAAAAGAAATGGAGCAGTGGTTCTAGCAACAGCTGAAAAACAAAACCAATTCAAGAGTTTCAAAATAAATTTTAGATTTATAAAGGAATGTTTTAAGGCTTCAAAAAAATTGTATGGGAGAGGAAACTTCAAAAAAAGTCAGAGGAAAGGAGGCTTGAGGGAGAAATTCAAAGGAGTGCTCAGAAGTGGCTGGAGGAAGTGTGGACCTGGGATAAAACAGCAACATGCTGAAGAGGAATTGAATGAACTGAATGCTGAAGAGCAAAGAAAATTGGGTAAGCTTGAAATAGGGATGAGAGGAATCGTGAGTTCCGATTATATCAAAGGGGAAAAAAGATATGAAGCTTTGAATAGGGATTATATAAAGTTTTATCTTTGCATAGAAAATATCACAGAACGATCTCTGCGGCAATGGAAATAAATGGCAAGCCGAGAAGACTTAGTTTGGTAGAATACCAGTGATCTTAATTTTAACTAGCCCACGAAATCCTTGATACAGTGCAATCGAATAGGGCTACATGTGAATGATAAATAGGTATCTCTCGAGGTAATTTAGGGATTACCGATCTTAGTCTACCCAAGATACTTGTGCAGTTGACACTTATAAAAGTAACAAAACAGTAAACATGTTCAATGCCTTCTGGTGAAGTGAATTAATTGCATGACCGAAGAATCCCAGATGCTGACTTTTGCTTTATCATATGATCATGAATCAAGTGTTTACTTTTAATTACATTCTAATCCAAATCAGTATAAATCATCAAATCATAGGAATTTAAATATTGTTTTTGTTGTCGTTAGTTATTAGTCAAATTTTTTCCGCCATGATGATACTGCTTAATTTTTATTTTGCAGTACACATTCATGGAACTGGGATTTTTAACTAGTGTCTGCTAATTTCCATAAAAGTTTTCATTATCTAGTTTCATGAGTTTCTAAATGTTTAATCATGAAATGATTGGCATTTGACATAGAATAAAATGGCATTGAAAAAATTAATTGAAAATAGTGTCGTTGCTATTCATTCCAACGAGACTACGTCATTTCTATATTATATATATATATATAGGCATATGCATGCTGGTACCCTATTGGTTGGTGGTTTGAATGCTCAACTGAGCTTCAATCTTGGGAAGGACTTTAGATGAAGTGGGAGATTGCCGCAAAGGTCTCGAGAATCTCTGAAGGCAATTGCTGGGCAAGAGATGGTCCTAAACGCTTTAAGAAATGGCACAACATAAATTGAACAAAATATTAATACACAAGACCACTCATATATCACACTGGCAAAATGGACCAATAAATGTGCCTCAGGGACTTCTTTGGAGGAAACCCACCAAATGTTACACAAATACCATACGCCAAAACCAACCACCAGCTTAAAAAAAAAACTAAGTAAAAATGCTACTTTTTTCCACTGAATTCCATGAATATCAGCGATACAATCCATTTTACCTTCATAGGTTAAGAAATCAGAACCAATATTGTCAGATTGCATTCCATGATAACACTTTCCCCAGCAACTAACTCCTGCAGACAGGTCCTGACGGTGGGCAGACCACGACTGAACAGCAGCACAGCAGCGAAAACTTCTGAAACCCCTGAAAGTACATAACAAATAATGATCTGCAGGATGCACTAAATACCTATGGCTTAACTTCAAAATAATTTGCTGCCATATTGTACGCATTCACTTTTTCATTAATAAGACAATGTTGTCAGTAGCGTACGCAGGATTGACTTTTGGGGTGGTTTCATTAATATTTATGTGCATCATCATAAAATAATATTTAGATAATTATTCAGTAAAACTATAATTAAATTAACATTATTTTTTCGTGAAGACACATACTATATTTTTCAGCCCAATTTGCAAAATTATAAACGCTAGTTCAGGTAAACCAACAAAAACGAATTCAGGTAAACATGTTTTTGGGGGGGAGTTGAAACCCTAAAACCTCGTCCGTTCACCACTGAATATGATCTACCAAGAATGACTGACTGATAGTAACGAATGAAGCTTTCACACTCCCAAGGAACTCAACAAAACTTCAATTAAAACAATAAAAACATTATATAGATATTTATTTGACATTAAACAAAATACAATTTGCAGTAGCCATCAAATGGTAGTAATGAAGTGCTATCGGGAGAAGGGGTTAGTTTTTCTTGCCGATTACACCCGTAAAAAAACAAACTATTTACAAGCTCGGGTAAGACAAATTAGGAAATTGAACGGAACACAAGTATTATCAATCAATAACTGAACTATCAATATATTTCACACATAAAACCAACCAAGTTACAAGCAATTTATCCACAGGTCGAGTGCCAGGCGACCGTAATGAGAGTTTCCACTCGGAAAATAATTAAAATATACAAGTACGAGAGGCTGAGCTTCTCTCCAAGTACAAAAATAACAAAGTCAGCAGCATCACACAACAGTGTTACTCGGTCGCCGTCTCGACTGCAAAAAATGGCGAGCTTGAGGATGAGTCAGGTGAGGAGGGGGTCTGTCGACAAGGACGAGGTGGCATGGGTAAGATCAGGATGTTGGCGATTGGTAGCCTAAGAGGGGAGGAAATAATGGGATGGGTGATAGATAGGGTGGCAGATTTAAATGGAGCGCCAGGAACTGTTTTCTGGCTTCGGCCGCAGAATACAGGATCACAGCCTTTGTGCCTTGGTCAGAATGACCGCATTTTTGGAATCCTTCCTCACTTTAGGGGCAATATAAATGATGCAGGACCTAGTGAGGCGAAGGCATGGCTAAATGCGCGGCTAAAGGCACTGCTGAAGGTGTGGCAGAAGTCGCTGGCAGGAGTCGCGGCATTTTGAAGTCGTAGGCATTTTGGCCGTCGTTGGCGCACATGTCATTAGCACGCATGACGGGGCGCGGCTGCGCAAAGTCCTTCGGCTAATTCTGGAGAGTAAACAGTCCGCAGAGGGAAACTGTCCAAAGAGGGGAATTTGACCTAAAAAAAGGGGTGGGGTGTATGAAAAATGCCACTGTAAACACCAAAAATTATAAATTTATGTCCATAGGATTACATTCCAAAAATTCTTCAAAGGAATAAAACCCTTTGGAAATAATCCTTATGCGGACACTTTTTTGAACCTTGAAATTGACACAGTTCTAGCCTCTAGAATCAAGAGGTTAAAAATCTTATTTTGAGAAAATTGAATGATCCATAAGATTCAGACAGTGTACACCGTGGTATTACCACATTATCTTTATGTCTTTTGCTATGATGATGAACTAGAGCTCCTGTTTCAAAGGGGTCAATATTCACTCTGACATCACAAAGGCATTTGAAAATATCTAATCAATACTGAGTCATGACTGCAAGACGCTTAAAGAGGGGGTTTACAGTTCTCCCTGGGGTGGGAATTAGAAATAATTCTGATTGCCTTTTTTTGTAGGATGAATGATTATTTCGTAGCAGGAGCATGTCCCCAGAGTTCAATACCATAAATTAGATGGCAATGAAAAAAGGAAAAATACATATATAGAGAGCAAACCATCAAGGAAAATCAAGAGTATCAAGGCTTAACAAGACTACCAGACCTGGACCTAACAGTCTGGGGTGTGGTAATTATATCTTGTTCCTCACTCTTGTCCTGCCCATATGCTATCATTGCTACTTTCCCACAGTGCCTTAGGAATTGGGGTTTCAACCAAATATGCAGTATTAGGCATCCAAAGAGAATTTTGAAAAATATTACCCTTATGCTCCCACAAAGATTGCGATCTTTACAACAGACTTCCTGCCACAGTCGTAAGACAACATGACTAGGTTATCCATTAAAGCTTTTCTTTCGGCTGCTTGATCATTCAGAGATTTTTTAAATGAACATCATCCCCAATCTTTCATGCAGCCAATTCTTTTTTTTCTCCTACTTGCATACATGTCTTCATACACATGTTTTGAACTAGCCCTTTGTAATCTTTAAATTGACAATTTATGGCTCCAACGTATTAAAAAAAATTGCATGATTAAATGTTAACGGATGGCCTAAAAATGTTGACAATGACTTGACACAGTGGTTGCAAAGTTTTTACAGAAATTGAAAATTATATCTTAAGTAATGGTCCATAAATTTCGATGATGAAGGCAGTTTAATTAGGTATAGTAGTGGCTCTATGATGGAGAGAAGCAAGAAGGTGATATGCACTTTCTTCTCGACCCAAAGTAGAATGTTTTGATGATAGTTATGTTTACTCTTTTATAATTAAACACAAAATATTTTTAATTATGTTGTCTAACCACTAAAAAAATAGGAATTAACTGAAATGTATTCCCTTTGAGATGAGGATTTATGATAACTATTTGTAAATGAAGATCATAGCATCGAGACTTACATAAAAATGTATATAGACTAAACTTTACTTTTGCAGGCTTCACTTTGTAGAAGTTCTGAATTTTTGTATCATTTTTATGTGAAATACCTACTTCATAATTTTCTGCAATGCTTTAATAGCACGATGCATCATTGATTACTAAATTAGATTCTAGAAAAGTAATAAGGAAGTCTTTTGATAAATTATGAATATTAACCTTTAAATAGACTAGTCTAATTCTGCACAAGTTTATTTTTGTTTACTATGGACAAATTCTTTTGAATCAATGAACCCCTGATGACCTCTGACAGCCTTTGGTAACATTTATATGTTTATGCAAAGCAGCAGGAACAACTATTCTAGTATTTCTAAAACCCAAGCTCCCTTCAATGTGTATTTCTGACTGCATATTCCCATTAAATTAGGCACATGCTTTCATTTAATTACTTGAAATGACATCTTCAAATACATACTTTTTATAACCGAATGCTGGATGATAACTTTATCACATTGTTACATAATTGTTATCACATTGACCACGTGTCCGTAGACAAACTGATAAAACTTTCGACAAACAAATAAAATAGAGAGTTACTTAACTGGGTGTGCTGCTGCAGACTTTCCATTAGACTATGGTACCTTGACATGAAGGCATTACTAAAAATGAAATGACAAATGAGCTAGGAAAAAGAGAAGTTCACAGTTATCCCTTTGGTACAGAGCCAACGGTGAACAATATACCTTTAATCATGCAGTCTGAGATCAAGGGGTGGACTACAGCCAAACAACTTAATAGTATTGCAAATTTTTTTAACAAGATATGGCACTCAATTCAAGGATTGATGCATGCAAGGAGATTAATTGATGGACCAAAATTTGACCATGCAAAAAACCTCCACTCATTAAATAAAGCAAATTAATTAATCTTAAGAACAATAGTGGAACTGTTAACTGGCCAATACTGAGCAAAGAATCATCTTCACACAGAAGGAATTGAAGAGAGTAGATAGTGCGAAGGGGATGAAGAACCCCCATCCCATAAAAACGTTGGAGAGGAGAGGACCGGCTGAGAAACCGAAAGGAACAGCTGAGGAGCAGTGAACAGCTGATGAGAAGCGGGCAGCCAAGGCAGGGGGACGAAGGAACAGCAGGCGATGAAGAGTGAGTAGCCGGAGAACAGCTGAGCCGAAGGGACAACGGAGCGGGAAGGAGCTGCCTAGAAGCAAAAACGAGCAGAAGAAATAAACTTTTTTTTAATATAATATACCAAAACATTAAAATAAGACAATAATAAGAACTAAGATATTACAATTTTCCACAGATAAAGTTTTAATCGACCCGGGTTTCGATGCACTGATGATGATGCGGTGCATCGAAACCTGGGTCGATTAAAACTTTATCTGTGGAAAATTTTAATATCTTAGTTCTTATTATGTTCGAATTCCACAACATCTCGCCTGATTCCTCCTTTTTTGTGATTAAAATAAGAAACAAAAAAGATTAAAACGAGTATAAAATTTGGGTAAATTTAAAGGAACTCACAAATGTAAAATTTTCATTTGTGAAAATAAATTGGGAGCGTTCCGGAAGAATTCTCCCCTTACTACTACTACCTACTATATGAATTATCTATCAATCACTAGACCTCTGGAATCGGTACTAGAGTATGCCAATTGCAGGACCAAACGACATGGTAAGTACCCATTGGAGACTTTATAGGCTTCGGGAAAGCTAAAGGTCGCCATGGTTAAAACTCAATGATGTAGATGGCACAATGGGCCATTTAGAGGTCTAAGCACCTTAACGTCAAGGTAAGGAAATACCTTGGTACGCACCTCACACGCAAATCAAAGGACATCACGGATTTCCCCATAGAAAGCATGTAGGTAGGCCACAAGAATAGGTGTAGGCCTCCAGAGGTAAAAAACTCAAAATGGACGGCACGATGGCCCAGAAGGTCTACGTGCCTTGGTAAGACAAAATTTATTAGAGAGTATCCCGGCGCCTCCCCTCCCCGCTCATCAAACCCATTCACCAGTTATACGTTGCTGTAAAAATATTTTATCACTATCACGGCGCTCATTCCTTTGCGGTGCCCCGGGCAGTCGTCAGGGCCTTAAGCCGGGCCTGTGCCTTCGGGCCCAGATGAGGGAACTCCACCAACACTAACTTTAGATTGAATCCATTTTCACATATGCACAAGCTACTCTTTTGCTCTGCGTTCAGTTTGCAGTTACTAAGTTGTACACATGATATGGATGAAACAAAATGCCAGATTGACAGCTAGAAAAAATTTAATTTATTCTACAAATTATACTAGTTTTCGGCACAAAAAACTTTTTAAAAATAAGTAGTAATATCTGCCACACACATTCATGCATCCACTATAAAAAGATTTCGGGACAGATGGTCGCATTATGGGGGTCATGACGAAAAGTGCGTCATAATTATAATTTGCTGTAAGGGGAGATTTCAGGAAATTTGGGGGAGGGGTAAAAAAATACTGTATATACGGGGATACAAATATAAATTGAGTCTAGGAGGTGGATCCACATGCCCAAATTATTATTATTTAAGTAGCTATGGTAATTTACCGGTTAACATTAAACTCGCTAAGAGCTCAACGACCGTTTAGTTTATTATGTTGAGCCTGAAATTCTCCGCAGAAATTGCAAAACCACCAATCACTCGAATCACTAGTATATTAACTAAAAATAAATTAACGTTCAAAACCTGTTTTTCTGGGTTTCTTTGATGGATAACTCGAATAATCAACGAATAATATACCACTCCCCACTTATAGACAACGCAATCATGCAATCAATTTTTCGCAGAAAAGGAGACGAGAACACGAGTCAAATGAATAGGACAAAGCATCAATCACTCGTTGAACATCACGTCAAACATCGTAAACTGCTCCAAAACAATATATTCCAATATTTTCGAGGAACGACACTATACATATAATCATCGTAACCCAATTATTGAGTTTGATCACTGAAATACAGAGGGATTTATGGTCAGGGGATGGACGTAAGCGTGGCCAACTAAATCGCATTTGACGTCTAATCGCATACAGCTAACGCATTAAATTAGTGCAATCCATTAGTGAGGCAGGTAATTGTAATTTGTAGGTCATAATGGCCACTCACAACTTACTCATTAACAACAGAGTCCCTGGTCATCATCTGGTGTCGGGACACTTCGTCCATGGGAAGTCCATTATTCCATCAGTCAAGTCATCGCACCCCTCGACGTCACACCTCCAGCTGACGACGTTCGCGAATGCAAGCCAGGCGGGCGACGAGGAGGGGAGGGGGGGCTGCCTCGAAGGAGGGGAGGGGGAGGGAGGAAGGAGGGGGATCCAAATGACGCAATTATTTTCTGAAACTATGGAGAGAATGCGGAAAAAGTGTCACGGCTTCCTTCCATTTGGACCCGAGTTCGAGAGAAAAACGCAACTAAAGAATTTCCCTCCGTATAAATACTTTTCAATGCATGAGGTAATCAACAGAAGCCGTGGCCGAACGGATAGAGGCGATGGAACAATAGTACATGAAATATGTCGCGAGTTCGAATCCCAGATCGATCAATATCGTCTTTTTCTTTCGAATATTTTACGGAGTCACTGTACATTTTGTTACGGAGTCACTGTACACTGTTTGTTTAATACTCCCTGGTACTCCATACTTACATTCTCAGATGGTAATGATAACTTTTCATGTTTTTTTGAAAATTTTTTACTTTTCTTTCATAACTGCTTTCCCAAGAAACTTATGAGGCATCCTGCTCCCACTAAACAATCTCAGAAATGGTTTACCCCAGAACTTTCTAGTTTGAGATCCCAGGTGGTCCAACTACGCCATAGGTATGTTGCCTCCAAAAGTGAGGAGGATTAAAGTACCTGGCGGCAACTCAAGAGGGTTTACAATAATTTCTATATTCAGTCAAAACGCAATGTAAATTTAAATTTTATAAGCAATGCTACTAATCACAACAAGGCTGCTTGGCAAATAATAAACAAGGAAACTGGTCGTTCCAAATGTGCTTCTGACCTACCCATCTCATCTGATCATCTAAACAAGTATTTTATAAATTCGATCTCCGAACTTGTCCCCAGTGTTGACTCAATTGACAACACCGCAACGGACTTTCTCAAGAATTTCCCAAGTACTACCCTCTCCTTTAAATGGAAATGGGTGACACCTCACGAGATCAGAATCATCATTAACTCTTTAAAATGTTCCAACAGCACAGATGTTTATGGGTTATCAGTCAACTTGATAAAAAAACTTAGCAATGTAATTGATGAACCCCTTGCTCTAATTTTGAATTCTTGCTTCCAGTCAGGCATTTTCCCTAAATCGCAGAAGATATCTAAAACCATCCCCATCTATAAAAAAGGGGATAAAACCTTGCTTTCCAACTACAGACCTATCTCAATAATTCCTGTCTTTGGGAAAATTTTTGAAAAAGCAATCCATAACCAGTTGTACAATCATTTTGAAACTCATAATTTATTTTCTTCTTCCCAATTTGGTTTCCGTAAAGGCCATTCCACCACTTCAGCAGTAGAGTCTGCCGTTAAATTAATACTAGACGCATTCCAGGGAAAATCACCTATTGCCATAACTGCCTGTGATCTTTCCAAAGCTTTCGATTGTGTCTCACATCCAATTCTTCTACAAAAACTACACTATTATGGTGTCAGTAATCTTGAGCTTCAACTCATGGAGTCATATCTTTCAGATCGCTGTCAATGTGTTTACATCAATGGTAATCTATCGTCACCCCTAAGCATTAGTTATGGTGTCCCCCAAGGCTCAATTCTTGGGCCTCTTTTATTTCTCATCCTGATAAATGACCTACCATCAAATATTTCTAGTAAATCGTTACTCTATGCTGACGACACCACTTTCATCTATAACTCAAATACTCTGCTCAACACCAGCACCGCATCAAAGTTGATTATGTCTGAAGCAACTAAATGGTTCTCTGCCAATGGCCTTGTTTTAAACAATGACAAAACCCAATCACTTGCTTTCTCCTTATGTAATGCAGCATGCTCAAATGATACTATCAAGCTGCTCGGCTTTGAACTGGACCACAAATTAAGCTGGGAACCTCATGTATTAACCACTTTAGGTAAACTATCAAAGGCAGTGTACATGCTACGCAAAATTAAAGCACTGATCCCAAAAGAATACATTACCCCAGCATATTTTGCCTTATTTCACTGCCATATAAACTATGGCATCGAGCTATGGGGCCATTCTTCATCCTCCTTAAGCCTATTTAAAATCCAAAAAAAAGGCAGTTAGAGTAGTTTCTTGTGCCCAGCCCAGGGATCACTGTAAGCCACTCTTCACCAAGCTCGGCATTTTGACCCTGTACTGTATGTATATAATGAAGTGTCTTTGTGACGTAAAGGCAAATCTTAACTCCTTGGAGACAAGAGGAAATGTGCACAACCATTTCACAAGAAACAGAGATATCCTTAATGTTCCCTATTGCCGACTATCCAAAACTTGTAAATCATTCCACATAATTAAGCTGCACCTGTATAATTGTTTACCTGCCGAAGCCAAACTTGTCAGTCTTGAAAAATTTAAAAGAGTTGTGTATGCCTGGCTCATAAAAAAGGCCTTTTACTCCATTGAGGAATTCATCGATAGCGACAAGGATGATATGATTTTCTTGTAATTTAACATCTTCTGTATTTGTACTAATAATATTTATAATTTTTTCTGTATTTGTAATAAAACGATTGTAATTCTGTATATTAATATGACGAAGACTAATGCAAATTGTATCTTGTTTTATGTCTAATAAATATTATTATTATTATTACATTGCCCAATCCCATACCTATATGGCAGTAACAACAATATTTTTTAATTTTCAGCGCATTTTCTGGATTTTCAATCAACCCCCTTGGGAGACTTTCGAAGCTAATTTTGGGATTCTTGTTCAGCCGATAAGAGGTTTCACATGTCGAAAGGCCTAATATGTTTAGATTTTTAAAATACAAGGCACAATTGGTAGCTAATGAATGACTGCTTTGATAACCATCAGCATTCATCCTGTGTCAGAGATACTGGCTTGATAGGTTAGGGCAGCAATCGGCAACCTATGGCATGAGTGCCACCCAGATAACGCACAAAAGGTTAAGATGTTGGTACACCAAGAAAACACCAATTAAATTAAATTTTCTGATATTTAATGCCATTATTTAGTAGTACCACACACATGGCTTGAAATGAGAGTTTTTGAAAAATTATTCATGTGTGTACTCTCATATTATAAGTTGCCAACCACTGGGTGAAGGTATTAAAAATTCGATTTTGAAATAATCAAAAAATCCTTTATTTTTTAATACATAAATATTTTTACAAAATTGCCAAATTACTCTGGCAGCTTGTTTGCAAAACAATTTGCAATAATTTTATCATCATCATTGGCAAAAACAAATATAATCTCATATACATTTGCCAATAATAACAAAGTTTGGAAATTCAAAATTTCAATTCTAACACAAATCACAAAAGTACTCTCCGAAAATGGAATGTTAATACAACGAAAAATGTTGTGATTAAGTAAATAAAGAACATTACAAAAATAAGAAAAACTGTACTCAAATTATATAATATACTTAATTATAGTTAAACCTTCGATTATCGTGAAGATATTGACTACTCTTAATTAAATTCTTTGGCATTCTATGACTTTTGCAACCAAAACAACAATGCATTTGACTCCTAAATCGTCACAATCGAACCTTCAATCCTGGCAATATTTCATTAAGTACCCTACATGGCTACTAATTAACACTAGCATATCACAGAAAAACAGCTTGAAAAGAAGATTCTGATGCTCACAATTCTCATTAGATGGATTACCTTAAGCAGAGCGAAGGGAATACTTTCTCACTAAGGAATTCCACAAGCCACGAAATATAATGATTGACGTTGTCCACATTGGTGCATGCAATTGCCATTTCTGTGAATCACATATATGACAATGAATGTATTCCATCAGTGAAAATACCACATACATACAATATTCGACGACATTTAAGATGTACCTTTTTTCCATAATTAGGGCTGAAGAATCTCCCCCAGGTCTTATATGCGAAGCTACGGCATTTCAAAGGCTAATGCTTTTCTTGAGTTTGCCCTACTGAAATGGGGGTGCATCTTGTATGCCGCCAAATACGGTACTCAATATTTTATATGATAGGCAAATATTTAGGAGCTTGTGGAATACAGATATAACTTTTTTTTGCCATGGAAAAATCTTGCCTTCTTAAACCAGTATGTTCATAACAATCTTTTGCAAAGAGAGACAATGTATTTTGATTTTTTAAAGTTTGAATATTTCTCTTTTCTAAATCATTATTTCCTATGCTTACCTATATATCTTTGCTCAATTGTAGGCACTAAAAAGTACAGCACTTTATGCACTCCCTTAATAAATTTTAATATTACAAAATTTTATCCTGGGCCAACCTGCATTTATGTTATCTCTACATTGCATGTAACAAATTTATGATGAAATGGCTAGAACCGCACATCACTCGCATATAAAAATAAAAGACCAATAATATAAGCAGAAAAATATGTCAGATTGGCATTTACCTAATCTATGTGACATATAAGTTTATATCTTTGGATCTCCTGGCAGAAATATAGGCATAGCTTGAATTAATTCCTGCCTTTATTTTCACTGTCATAAGGGATATTATCCTGAGATTTCACGAACTGATCTCATTGTTTAGCATTCACTTATCAAAATTAGGTTATAATTTCATCAATTGGGTAATTGATGAAATCTTGATTACAAATTTCCATTAACTTTTTTCATTGAAATATTTAGAGGGAATTTATATCAAAATGCCATCAACGATCAAGAGAGAGGACAATATTAGTTAATTCCACCAACAATAATATCTGAAAGCTCAGGTCATTCTACACATCGTATGGCATTTACTTTACTGAGTCACTAAAATTTACTTGGTACCTATTACCAAGGTCCTGAATGTATGTGGTATATATGCATGTTTTCATGTGGTGAATCCACTCAGCTTTCTCATTAATAAACAGCCTTTGGTATTATATTGTTCTTGTCCTTAGACTTTGGATTACTCTCATATCTCAACACTTGACTCCAAATTTTTCTGTTTTTCATGCATTTGACGTTACATTTTTAATAATTTTTAAATCATGCTAGTAAATCTTTGACTTTCATTACTTTTGGTAATTCTTCTCCACCTCAAGATGGTGCAGCATGTTCACAGATATTTTCTGGAGTAATGTGCTAATGGCTGTAAAATTTATTCTTGAAAGTGTCTACATTGGTAGCTAGCATTTCTTTCCTTGCGTCGTTAAAATATATTAAGTTTGTTTGCCGGTAAGTATTGATTAACTATCCAGATCGTTACTTGCACACAGAGTTCTAGGGCCTTCCACCAAGATGTCACTCAACGCTACTGTCAAATAATATAATTTGTTTTATATTCTATTTGTATTTCCTTTTCTCTTGTTGAGAAGTGCTAATAAATTGTATTGTAATCAGAAACATGAGGCTATAAAGAGGTAGACATAGTGATCACATTGGGGATATAGGTGAGATGGCTTTCAATAGTACATATCATCATTGGTCTCTGTAATACCAGCATCTTTAGCATTACAATGTATAAATGAGCAGTCCACAGCCACAGTATTTCATTTATGTGTTTAGACCATCATTATAATATCTGCACAATCTTTATATGACTTAAAGATAAAAAGTATCAAGGAATTTTAAATTTAATTACTTCATAAATGATTTTATTTTTTGACTGAACTATAGGCCAAGTATTCTGCAACTGTACAGTTGAAGTCCATGAAGTTATTCACCAATGGTGCCCATGTGAAATTTGATGGTTAGTTTTCATTTTAATGAAAGAATGTGATTTAATATGAAGCAAATATTTACTGAAAATCACACATGAGATCTTGGTCATTAGTGAGCTCCATAAAAGCATTTATAGGAGGACACTCAAGATAAAACCCTTAAAAATATTGGCGAAATTATTCTCTCCCCCAAGGGTAATCAGCCTCAAAAACTTGGTAGTGATTGTTTCAAAACATCATATCATAATTAGTGCATTAGTCACCATAGTTTGTTCTACCACCAATCATAACATTGCCCTGAGCAAGATTTTGTATTTTTGGCTGGATACTGTAATATTGAATCCACTACTCTCTCTTGCATGATGATTCAAGACTAAACTAGAACACTTTGGTACATTTTAAAGTAATTTTCAAATTATGTAGTGATTTTTCATGATCCCATAGTCCAGATATATTGGCAGGAATGTTTTTTCTTGCATTTCAAATGAAGTTATGACATTTATCATGGACCTCTGACATTTTTTCGGTAAATATTATATACCTATATCCAGAATGTTCATTTCAATTCCAAAAGAAATCTTACTTGGATTGTCACATTAACCTTGAAAAATGTTGTGATACCTACAATAAAGGTTACAGTAAAGACATGGATTCGGGTTTTACTCCAGCATAGCTAGTATGAATGTGAGCAATACGTACCCTACAGTAGGAATGAATTACAAGCATGCTATTATCTTTCATACATATGTATGTATTGTTGTAAGAGGGGCTAATAAAATTATGCCTAACTAAGCCTTTGCATTTCTGTGTTGTAGTGATTGAAACCAAAGATCATTAATATCCAGAAAAATGATATTTAAAGCATATCAAATTTCCAATTAATTTCTATCGGACATTGCTTATAGGAACTACTCACTGAAATTGGAATGGACGGCTAATGCTTGAACAGGTGTGCTATTATCTTTGTAATAGAATTATTACCTTAACAATGATGTATTTATCTTACAGTGCATTCAAAGGAATTTTTTGTTCATAATACATCAGTGGATGCATATGATTGTCATAAAAAATTTGCTGAAGTAATAAATAACAGAAGCCCTTCAAATAGATGGATAGCAAGGCTTTCACATGACTAGAACTACCTCTAGCATTAAATTTTCAGCAGTATAACAGCAGGTCCAAGAAGGCACAAAATCACAACATACAGTTTTTGTATTCAAACATTTGCCCAGAATTTGTCTGGTTAGTTATACTAGCATTTTCTAAGGACAATAGGTCAGACATTTCGGTACCTTTGTACTAAACTAAGCATTAAACAAAGAATTTGACTCATAACAATAATATTATCTCTTCCACTAATTAATTTTCTTCCATCCTCCAAAAAAACCGAATGCATAGAACACTTTTGCAATTATACATAGAACACTTTTGCAATTCTGTGCATTCATGCACGACTTTCCAGATGGAAGCAAATGCATTTGCCTCAATATATATTTGTATGAAATTTCCATGGAGCCCCACGTTCACAAAAATGATTGAATATGGCCAATAAAAAACACTAATTTGTAAGAACGGCATAAATTTGCTAAAAGCCATTTTAAGGCAATGTACAAATTAAGCAGCACCAAAAATATCACAGAGTATGAAAATCCCACTATTCAATGCCCTGCGTTAAAACAGCAGTGATTGACAAGTTTGCAGAGTCAGGCTGAGGATTTGTGCACCCCTGTTTTATTTCACTATGCAAATATTACTCAACATAAAAGCACTATGATTCCCTTCGCTATTATGTACTGAAGTTCCAACTTCTCAGGTTTTTCTCAATTTTTTTATTGTGGGGTAGTCAAAAAGTGGTTGTCCATGTCCCCAAATTAATAGGAGCCCCCATAATTCAGTATTTGATACCAGTGAAGAAGGATTATGTTTCTATGTATAAGATTTAATCACCAACTTAGGCATGTTTCAGTTTTTAGTTTGCACAGTTCACTTAATCCCATTGCAAAATAAATACAATGCAATTAAGTGATAAATTTTTCCCCCTGCACTTCGCCCATGTTAAAGTGAAGTCACAATTTGATTGTACTTGGGTCTTTAAAAAATGCCACAGGACTCATTCATTCATGTTGCCTTCCCGATCCACATGGGGTAATTATTTATTCTGCCAGTGACAACCATCACACAAGCTTTCTCTGGGCTTCATGTCAAGAACTAATTTCAAGAGAATACCAAGGAATCCATCTAAGCAAATTTGCATTAACCAAGCATAAGCATTCGTTGATTATTATTAAGTATCCACTTCAAATGGAAAATGAAAACTGGCAACTTAAGGCATTGTCTCTCCCACAGCCAGAAAAGGTACATTGGTACTGTTTTATCTCAAGTGCATCCTGAATTTTAGAAAATGTGAGGATTTTAAAAATATTTATCCAATGACAGTTATTTGACCGAATTCCAAATTGTATTGAAAATCTTTTCACTGTACATATACTGCAATCAATACCTAATTATGGATGCATAAATGACCTTGTAATACAGGTAGAACTACTATTTATTTTAATATTCTTTTTCAAATAAGTTGCCCATTTAATGTAGCTGAATTGTGTAGCTATTTCAAAATGGCTAGCAAAATTGAACTCAATGTAAAATTAAACAAAGGGAAGTTTCCTCAATTCTCATGTACAGACCATTGGCAAGACAGTGCATCACCTCATTATTAATGATCTGATATATGGAGACAGAACTCAATTTAAAATTCATTATAAATAAAAGTGTTCACATTCCATTCTATAGAATTATATGGACCATTTCTCAAATGGCAAAGAGTGTATAGCAATAGCCTCATTTAGGAAATATGATGTACCTAAATGCAGAGGCATAGGTGTAATCTTGGTGGTAATGTGGTTATATAACCATACATTTACGTACATGCCAAAGGAAAATGATGAGCAAAGGCTATAGAGACATAAAACTAAAACTGAAAATAGCCAATGAGTTGTTAGCAAGGTACTCATGTACTCTTGATAATTTTATATTCATAAAAATTGAAATTCTGCATTGCAAAATAATGTTTAACCTGTTCTTCACATCAAATCTTTTCCTAAAAACTGATGGTGTAATCATGCCATTTCATCCCCCAAAATGGATCATTCCTGCAATAAAATACTTTCAATAGGTAGAACTTTAATAGGGTAGAGTCCAAATACTAACCCTTTTTTAGTGGTAGCTTAAATTGCATTAAATCTGATTATCATCCCACTGTCTTTTTACCGCACAATTTTTTATTCAATGTAGAATAAATGCTTGCAATTTTTCAACTTTGCTGATGCATGAAAATGTTTCCAATTATCTCTCCTGTATGCCTTTCAAATTAGGTTTAATTAAAAATCACGATTAATATATTTGCCTTTAAACTTAATATAGTTGATCTGAACTCCACCAAAACTTTTGATAATGCATCAGCTCATCATCATTGCATTGATAAGTTTATCACCCAGTCATCTTGCATAAAAATCTTTAATGCATTCTTATTTTAACACATTTTAATTTAGGTTACTCCCTCAGTTACATACGCCTCTTGCGACTGATGTTTAGTTGATTCAAGACCTGGTATACTTATGTATGCATGCTAATAGGGAAAATATTGTTTTGTATCAAGTTGTACTGATCCTTCCCTTCCCCCTGGACTTGCATATCATCTGAAAACTCCATCAGTTATACGGAAGGTGTCCGTGAGAGAAGTTAAGGCAACTTTAACTCTTTGTATCATATTATCCTATCTCATAATTCAATTTTTTAATTTGGAGAGCTCTAGCAAAATGAAAGTCAAATTATGTGGTTGGTGGGGTCTTATGGTTGCAAACATAAATAGCAAAAAACAGTAAATTTGAGTATAACCTCAAATAATAAAAAATAAAACTACAATAAACATATAACCATGCATTTACTAAATTCATAAAAATAAAAAAACAAGCTTTTTTCTCCAATTGCATAGAATGGAAAAAGAAAAATTGATTATGCAGGCAAGCATTTTCTGCTCACATGCATAGGAAAAACTAATTGCTTTTCAGTTGTTCCTGTAGTGATATAAATGAAAATGAGAAATAGGTGCCAATATTTATCAGCAATGGGTATGAAAATATTTCTGCTTCTGAATAAATGAAATCTTTTTTACTCTTTGTGAATAAAATCATGGTCCAAAAAGTATTTTTTGAATTCTCAAAGAGTAAAAGCCAATCAAAATAACCCTTAAACCATTACATAAAGTACAGTGACATTTCTCTGTCGACTCATCTCAAAGTCCCATTCTACGATTTGCTACAGCATGAGCAACCAAGATACCAGTCTTATTTGTGGTTTTCAGAATTGGAGTTGCCAAGAATAAAAATATCATGCCAGAAACTGTCTCTCCTTCAAACATAATATTTAATTACTCATGACTATCTCATCGGAAACCCTTGAAAGTTCTTCTCTTGCATTGTTCGTGAACAGCATAATCTTTATTCTGAAATATAGATTATGATTCACCATAGTGGACTTCCAAAATAACCAACATCAGAAATATCACATACCATCATCATCATAGAAATTGAGATTTCCATCAGTTGGGTAGTGAACAAGGCATGCATGATGGTAGGTCCGTGAACATTGGCTCCCCCTCAGCCAATCACCAGCAGATGCAGCGTAGCTTTGCCAACTGTCTCCTAAGCCGAGGTTCACCCAGCTTTGAGCATGTCTTAGGAATCTAGGCCCATAACGATTACGTGCATACAATCCAGGATTGGTGATTACACGAGCCCACACACCCCCAGAATCCCCCACAGTTTTCAAATGTATCCTCGTTGGAGGCATGTTGGGTTCTGGCAGGCTCCTCCAAGGTCTGGTTCCTACGGATTCATTCCTCTCTGAATCGGCCTCAGGCGTGGAGATCATGTCAGTACTCAAATTATGGTAGCCCCACATTTCTATGTATATATCCGGTGTGTTGAGACAGAAGTAACCTCTCGTTTTCACTGAAGTTTCAGGTGACTCTAAGGAGGAAAATAGGTGAAAATACTCCAAGTAGAAGGAAAGGGCTATAGCATGAAGATAGCCTCGACAAAGATATTACATACATAGCACAAATGGGTGAAAACTGTAACTATTCTTTCTGAAATTGAAAATTCAAATACATATGTGTCATTTGTGGCTTAAATCTTCACCTTAATAGTCTGTTCACGCTAGAAGAGTTCAAAGTTTAAGTATGTTTACACTTTTTCAATCTCACATCCCTTGATTTCATTATTAAGAAACAGCAACCAAATTCAATCTTAGATCAATTCTCGCAAATACATAATCCATCATAATACTTAACCATTGCAGTTGACTGAATGAAAAAATATTTTATCTCACTCTGATATAGATTTGAGAGAGCGAATAAAAAATAGGTTTGAAAAAGTGAATAAAAAGTCTCAAAAAATCTCAAATGCTCACCTTTATGCATTGGAACCGGATCTTCAAATGAAGATAAATAAAATCCAAGTCCTTTGAACCAGGATTTCCCTTTGACGTACAATGGAAAATCTTTTGATTCAAACGTTGCATCTCCATCAATGTCCCAAGGTATGAAACTGCCCATTTTCACTGCACCAAGAATGGATCCAGCCTCCAACTCATACCTGAGCTCTACAAGAAGGAAAAAAATTTATGTAGCACCGCAAATACGTTCACATTTTTATGATATCACTTACCCAAACTCTAGATGAGACTCTCCATAATGTGCATTTAATGTACCATTGAAAATCTTAGTATGTACACATGGAATTATTGATTATTATGAAAATTGAAAGGTTCCACCATTCTTATATTTAATTTTTTTAGATAACATTGCTAAACAAAGGTTAGCCCCAGCAGTAACTCAAAGATGCTGGAAGAAATGCCGACACAAGAACTCAAGCAGAGTTAAAACTTTTATAAGAGTCACATTTTGAGGATACTGGAACTATTCCACAGTATTACCTTTACAGATTCACCTACAAATTCAAATACAAGTCCCAGTCAGGGCAAATGATTTTTTCTCAGTGGAATTTCACACTTCTGTGAATTTGTGGCTGAGTCTGTGAAGGTGAAACCATGGCAAAAATGGCAATCCTCAAAATTTGTCAACATGAGCAAACATCTTATTGTATACAAGTTTGGCTTCAACCTTGTGAACTGTAGCACTTAGCACACACCTTGGACTGATTTTTAACATCGTATGTCTTGAGCATCTTGTTCATAAAAAGTCCACAAATATCCACAGGGGAGAAGGATGCCTCAGTAGCTTATCTGACTAAAACACTCAATATGATATTGAGGTATCGGGGTTCGTGCCCCACTCAAGGCAAACGATTTTTCCTCTGTTGAGTTTTGCATTCTTAAGTGCCAAATGATGACATGATGGATATGATGGATGATGGGAACATGACATAGTTCCCTAATCAGATCTCAAGGTGGGGACAACTGGGAGGAGAACATCAGTCTGAGTGGACAAATGCAGGTTAGGGACATGGAATGTGAGGTCTTAAGGGGAGAAGAGGAAGCTGAAGAGTGTGAAAATCAAGAGGCTGGGGGTGAACATCCTCAGAGTAAGCGAGATCAAGTGGATGGGGCCAGACAACTACTGGAGAGATGGATACTGAGTGATATATTCAGGAGATAACCAGAGGATCACAGGTGTTGGCATCATACCGAAGAAAGAATGGGGCAAAAGAGTGAGTGAGGTCTGGCAGTGCAGCAAGACAAATTCCTCATATCATCCACCTCTTCTTATTTCATCCAGAATACCTATCCTCTTCCAAGCTTTGTTCTCCCCTCCGTCACTCTCTTCAACATGCCCTCTCCACTCAAAACCTCCTCCATCTATCTCTTCTGCCTTCTCCGAATCTCTGCCACAAGCTTCCTCTCCTCTCCGACCATATCCAATACCTCATCGTTCGTCTTTCTCGCCATCCAGCTAACCCTCTCCATCCTTCTCTAAACCCACATCTCAAATGCCTCAAGTCTAAGTATCCTCCCTTCACAATGACCAAGTTTCCGACCCATACAGCACCACGCTCCATATTAAAGTTCTCACCAGCCTTTTCTTTATGTCTCTTCTCAGACCTTACTCATCAATTCCCTTCTCCTCGAAAATGCTTCTTTAGCCACGGCAATTCTGCATCTGATGTCCCTACCACTAAACCCATTCTCCTCCAAAATACTACCCAGATATGTAAACTGCTCGACCTGCTCTATCTTCTGCCCTCCCACTTTTTTACCAAGTTATCTCACATCTCAAACACCTCAAGTCTAAGTACATCCTCCCTTTGCAATGGCCAAATTTCCGACCCACACAGCACCACGTTCCATTCTAGAGTTTTCACCAGCCTTTTCTTTACGTCTTTTCTAAGACCTCCCCTCATCAATTCCCTTCTCTTTGAAAATACTTTTTAGCCAGGGCAATTCTACATCTGATGTCCCTACCACTAAACCCATTCTTGTAGCCTTGGGGATCTATTGTATCGACCAGCAACTTGCATGATAGAAATTTTTCTGTTTACCTTATCCTAGTAGAGACCTTAGAGCCTCTGGTGGTTCTCAACCCAGTCCTTTTAATGGATTAATTGCACTTAAAGTTCACTCGTAGCAGTTTTTAACAAAATAGGTGGATTTCCTTTGTTTTATTAAACACATTGATTAAATCTTTTGGTCCTGAATCTCAGATTTTTTTAATGCATAACTAATATTTCAATTATCTAAGAGCAACATGCTGAAATGAAGAAGATATATTTGATTTCCATACTTTAAATTTCTCCTGACACTTGTTAAAGACTGTACCCTGTAACACTTCCCCCTCAACAAAAAGAACTCATGGTCACTTGAACACATACATGGATTTCATTTCATATATCATTAAAATCACAATACTAAACAAATTTATTTAAGGAAATTTCAAGTTTTAAAACACCAATAGACTGAAATTTGGTTAAGAGTTAATATATATTAATACAATTTTGGGCCCAATTTACAATTGCAACCATGTAAGTTTCAATTTCATCACTTTCTGACACCCATTACTAATAACTGCCTTTCTGAAATCCAAACCGACCCTCTTGAAGTTCTTAAATATCTACGTAAAATTCCCCTTCAACGTTCCGCAGGCCCTGATGGCCAGAGCCCGATATTTGTTTGCATTTGTGCTGAATCCCTCTCAATACCTTTAAGTTTACTTTTAAATCACTGTTTTTCCCTTGTATTTTTTTCCATCTCTATGGAAAATTGCTAATGTTATCCCGATACTTAAATCCAGCCAAAAAAATGTAGCATCAAACTATCGAACCAACTCTTTACTCCCAGTTCTCTCTTCTGTTTGTGAGAGAATAATCCTCAACAGACTTTATTACTTCACATCCCCTCATCTCTCTGAATATCAACATGGTTTCCTTCTGGGACATTCGTGCATGACTAACTTAGCGGATTTCCAACATAATGCCGTAAATTCAATTAATAATAAAATACAGATACCATTTTCCTAGATTTTTTCCAAAGCTTTTGACTTAATCAACTATGTATAGCCTCCACCTACACAAACTCAGTGAACAATTTAATATTTCTGGTAGTTTAAAAAATCTCCTTTCTAGTTTTCTCAGCAACCAAACTCAAAAGGTTATTCATTCTGGTTTTTATTCTCCTTGGTCTCCACTGACATCTTATAAGTATTCTCGTGTGCTCCCTGTTTATAAAAAAGGCTCCCGTAGTGAAGCTGATAACTATAGGTCAATATCCATTTTATCAGTTTTCTCCAAGTTATTTGAAAATTTATTTTATAAACGATTGCTGGGCTATCTACTATCTCGCAACTTACTCTATGACAATCAGCATGGTTTTACACCTGGCAAGTCCACTATTTCTGCATCCTTTGAGCTAGTTGATAACATCTTACTTGGTCTAAATGAAAAACTCCTTACTGTAGGAATTTTCTTTGATTTAACTAAGGCCTTTGACCTAATTGATCATATTATCCTAAAAAACAAGCTAATTACTCTCGGAATCACCGGTCCTGCTCTAAAATGGATCATGTCCTACTTAAGTGACAGACAACAAGTTGTGTGTTATCCATATAGATCTTCAACTATAAAATCTGGTCCCATGAAATTAACCAGAGGTGTACCTCAAGGATCTCTCCTTGGTCCACTGCTTTGTTTACTTTTTATTAATGATCTCCCAAATCACTTGTCCCATTGTAGAACTATTCTTTATGCTGATGACACCTCCACCATTGTCACAGCCAAGAGTGCTCAAGATTTGATTGACCTCACAAATTTGACCATTAAGGAAATGAATCAGTGGTGTAAAAACAACAACCTCATTGTTAATGAAGAGAAAACTTTCTTCCTACAATTCCTACTTAAAAACTCTAACAAGAGAGATCTTCTCCCTCATATTAACAATATAAATCACTCCACTAATTTGACGACAACAAAGTTCCTGGGGCTCGTAATCTCAGATGGCTTGGATTGGTCCCCTCATATTCAGGTCTTAATCAATAAAGTTTCCGTGGGTACTTACATGATCAGGAAATTGTCTCCAATTGTGTCTTTTGAAACCCTAAAAATGGTTTATTATGCCAAAATACATTCACATTTTTCCTATGGCATTATGTTTTGGGGAAATTCGACTGCTGCCAAAAGGGCCTTCTCCGCCCAGAAAAAAGCAATTAAGACTATGCATCAAGTTCCTATCCGCACCCCTGGCAAACCCCTTTTTGCTGCATCAAAGATTCTTACACTCCCGTCTCTCTATATCCTGACATTTGCCAGCTTTCTTAAAGCAAACCTTGACAAATTTCCTTCAAATGCCACCTTCCACCATCACCACACCCGTTCAAGTAACGACATACATTCCGAACAATACTCCAGCTCTCTCTGTTTAAAGGGTCCGAGACACTCTGCCTTGGCGATATTCAACAAAATACCTAAAGAAATAAGAGATAGCACCTCAATTTATGTATTTAAGAGTAAGGTGAAACATCTTCTGTCAAAAAAGTGCTATTACAGCATTGCTGAATATATGGAAGATAAATTCAACAGATTCAGGCGAGATATCATGGAAGTTCTTCATAATGTAAGAGAAACAATTGCACTTTTCCACAAAATGGTTTATTGCGTACAACGCGTTTCGGCTCACAGAGCCATCATCAGGTACAAGACTTGTACCTGATCAGTACATCAGTCTTGTACCTGATGATGGCTCTGTGAGCCGAAACGCGTTGTACGCAATAAACCATTTTGTGGAAAAGTGCAATTGTTTCTCTTACATTATATGGAAGATACTTTGTGAATCTGATAACGTCCATGATGCTACTTGTGTCATTTCCTAATTTAGCATTGTCCATACTATTGTATTTTCCCATTTAATTCTTTTATGTATTTATTATTATTGTTGTTATTAGCTGTTTCTCTGCTGATGTAATTTTGACGTAATTGTGATGACACTTCATCATGGTATTTTTTCTTATATACATTGTTTATTTATCTATGACGTAGCCATGCAATTGTACTCTTGCTAATCGGTGAAATAAAATATTATTATTATTATCTGGGGTTCCTCAAGGCAGTGTCCTTGGTCTTTACCTTTTTAATTTGTATATTGATGATCTTGCCTCCCAACTACCTCCTTCCCAAGCTCAAACCCCACTTTATGCTGATGACTGTAAACTTATCAAGAACATACAAAAACCCTCAGATTGCCATGAACTACAGGATTCTTTATGTCAGACATCAAATTGGTGTGATATTTGGAAGCTTAACCCTTAGGCTGCGGGAAACGTACATGTACGTGTGTACCGGGAACTGCGGAGCGAACGTTCTTGTACGTTTGACCCTTTCTGTCTACCTGCTCCCTCAGTCCTTTCATATTTTTATGACCCAAACTCATTCTTTCCAGCGGTGGACATCTGGGAATCCACCCTTTTTACTCAAACCACTCCCTTCCCACGCTCTTTAGGGATTGCATACCACCGCAATGAAGTATGACCCTTTCTTCCGATTGTTCGCACAAGAGGCTACGGTTGTCTCAAAAGTTAGTTGTCTTATGCTCGCACCCGGCTCAAATATCAACGGATTTTTTTGGTGTTTGGTATCAAATTAAACAGAAAGTTGCTAGAAAATATATTGTCATATTTGTTTTCAACAATTACGCCTATAAACAAATTTTCAAAATTAGTTCCAAGTTCCACTAATCCCTCGACAAGTTCTGGTGCCCACCCCCTGGGATCCCAAGAAAAGGGTTGGGAGGGGATTACATGGGTCATAAAACTATCTAGCTGCCGCAGCTTAAGGGTTAAATCAAACCCAGTAATCATAGTGTGGTGTCTAATTCCCTAAAGAAGGTCACCCATCAATTTAATTATACTGTTTTTAATCACTCCCTCAAACGCGTCTCGACATCTAAGGACCTAGGTATTCTCACAGACAATAAATTAAATATTTCCCCACACATACAATCCATCAAGTCTAAAGCAATGTACCTCTTAGGCCTCCTCTATCGTTTCACCGAAATTAATGACCCCTGAGCACTTCGAACTTTCTTTTCTTATATCATTATTCCAATTCTTACCTATTTCTGTCCCATCTGGTCTATCTCTCCACAAACTAATCTCCCCTCCCTGGACTGTGTCTGCAATTTCTTTGCTAAAATAGTTAAAAATAGATTACCACATTTTTGTAACACGCCCACCGATGCTATTCTCTCCTCCCTCTCCATCCCTAGTCTCACCACCCATAGACTCACAGCTGACTTAAAACTTATTTATAATGTTCTAAATTCCACCATCGACTGCCCTGAATTGCTCTCCTATATCAATTTCAAAGTTCCATCCCGCGCCCCACCCGTTCTCATCCTTTACTCCATATTCCCATTCCTAGACTTTCGTTTACTAAACATTCTCTTTTCTTCCGCCTGTCCTCTCTAATGAACTCCCTCCCTCTACACATTGATCCCTTTGCACTTCCAATTAAATCCTTTATAAGCCGTTCTCTTTCATGTCTGTCACCTAACTAGATGTTCCCATCATTTTTCGTTGTTTTTTTCTTTTTTGTAAATTTGATTCTTGTTAAATTTGCTTGCATATGTCCTCAAATGTATGTATTGTTACCTGACCACTATAAAATGGCACCCTGCTGTATGTGGTTATCTTTCTTTAAAATAAAAATAAGTTAAATTGCTATTTTTTTAATGATAAATAACAGATTAAGCTTTAGAGAATGTATTTCTCTTCACAAAATACTATTTTCTTATTATGATCATACACAAATTTCGAGAACGGGAGTCCTTTCTTAGAGATTTGATCACCCTTATAATAGTGATTAACATGAATAAGAGGGCGTGAGAGTTCCTTTGATTAACTTTGAGATTATTGTGCACAATTTCACTTATCATGATCTGGATATCTTGTCGTCTACGGGAGTGAGCTCTCCTGCCTCCATATCTCCTTAGTTGGCTGGGCCATGCATTGTCCTTATGCGATCATATCCAGCCAATAAATATATTCACCGCTTCTCCTACGGTCCTTCCAAAATGCCCCGATGAATGCCACCGTCCTTCTTTGAGAATCTTTTACATCTCAAACTGCCCACTTCATGCTGCCTTCTCTCCAGATTTCACACTTTTTGCTATCTTTGTGTCCTCTTACTGTTTCGACTCTCAGACTTCTCTTACTCTATAGTTATCTGTTGATTATTCTGCACGTTCCTGGTTTTGCTCTGTTGAATATTTATTTTACCTGTTGTCCTCTCTTCTGTTTCTGAAAATATTGATTTTCCTGTGTGTCCCTGGTTTCTTATTGTTAATTTGTATTTTATTATATTATGTATTTTGATATTTTATTCAATTATATTACCTTCCTGGGCTTTGGGATAGTTGTTTGGTTACAACCTACCATTTTAAAGGTTTTCCTTCTTAAGGTTAGCAGGCTCCATTATTCACATTTGGTAGACCAAGAGGTGGGGAGTTTCATCAATGTGGTGGGGAATGGAACAAACGTCAAGAAATGAGGAAAATTAAAGGAAACGAGATAAGGCCAAGTTACATCATCTATGGTGGTGGGGGGTAAGCAAATGCTTCAGTGGTAGCAACAAATAGGTGGCAGTTGCGCATTAAGCACTTTTCAGAGGAAGGTCCATAGCCTGCAATTTAGTTCCTTATGAGGGAGTAAGGCAGACTCTGCATTTGACTACCAAGTTCCCAAGGTCACAAACCTTTGATGCCAACTTCAAAATGCTCAATTTGGTATTTACATAATCTAAAATGCCCACTATGGCTCTTAATCTAATTGTTTTGATGAGCTTCTCTGATGGGCTGTGAACACTATCAGCATATTTTGACTAAGCTTTGTTTGGGAACTAAAAATTGTCGTGAAATGTGCTACCAACACTTTCCTGCCCCCTCAGATTAAGTGCAACTATGTTGGCAGCATTGCCTATCATGTACACTACTCTCCCTTCTACTCCTTTACATCCTATGTTACTCTTTGTGTAGTAGGTGGCTGCCATTGAGTTTTGGTCCTACTGTACAGGGTGATTACAAAAGAATGCTTCAGTTTCAAAGATCTGTACTTTTCAAACGGTATGAGCTACAGAGCTGCACGACCTCTTAGAATGACCGGTTAAAATTACCTTTAGTTCTTTTGGTTACCCCTAGGAAGTGCTAGTTGCCAAGATAAGAGCTTTTATACCTCAGTTATTATTTTCCCAAACTTCACGATGGAAACAGCCCAACAAAAGTTGTTTTGTGTGTTGCAGTACGCAAAAAGTGAGTCCGTTACTATGGTGCAATGTGCTTTTTGGTGTGAGTATAACATTGATCCACTGCACAAATTGAGCATCTTATGCTGGTACCTACTGCCAACCAACAGCGAGGAATTGAAAGTACGCATAATTTTGGCTGTGAAGACAGTAACTGCTGATATGCTTCACAGATTGTGGGAGTAATTTGAATATCGGCTTAACATTATTCGGGTTACTCAAGGAGGACATATTGAACATTTGTGATGTTTTTTCCCAACAAAACTGGAGAATGTGCTGGTCATTTTAAGAGGTCACGCAGCTCTGTAGCTTGTACCATTTGAAAAATACAGATCTATGAAACCGACGCATTCTTTTGTAATCACCCTGTATAATGCAAACCAAGCTTCTTTCATTTATCATTCTGAATGCTTAATTTTTCCACCAAGAGAAGCCCGAGACATTCTTTAATATTTTATTGTTAGAGCACGTGGGCGTAACTGTTAAATTGTTAAAAAGCATTCAACATACACAGAGAGAGTAATTAAAAATATGGCTGCTGCTCTTTTATAATCTTACAAGGAGTCTGCACTTACCCAGTTTTCTCAAGTCCTGCCCTAGACTAATCTTTGAATTGGGGTTGCCTCCAGTGAACGAAAATCGGTCCAGTGCACGGAGAGCTGCCACCACTTGTCTAGCACAACAAGGAGGCACCAAGTAACCTTTATTGGCAAGCTTAGAAACTTTGCATGACAATCCTACTTCACCACAGGAGAAAGTAATGGACTTGGGTGTAATTGCACCGATTGAATATGAAAGAGGAGGATAAATTATAGCTGTTAACTCCCATTGAATAGCTAGCCACAGCCAAGCAGCATGGTAGTCTGTTGGACCTTAAAATAAGAGATCGTGAATGAGACATTTTTGTCAGGAGGTTAAATAAAATTATATATGTTAGTACCGTAACCCTTAGATTTGAAGCCTATCATCATTGCATTTTTGGTGAATTGTTTAGAGCAAGGATGAAGGAGTCAATTAGATACTTCATCTGCTGGGTAACAGATTATGTGGGTACCTCTACGGGCCAGTTGATTACTATTAGTTACAGCTAAAGTCACAATTCCACAGATAATTCATGTGTGTCACCATGACTATTGCCCAAACTAAGGCCAGAACCAGTGCAGGAGCACATGGTACATGGTAGAAAGCACATGGTACTAAACTTATAGACCATTTAAGTATCTTTGATAAGCTGAGATTGAGAAAGAACTGGATTAGGAAAAGAAATTAAGGTGAATTGAATAAATCTTATCTTGACAAAAACCCTTTGGGCTATTATGTAAAATGGGTCAGTGGTTAACCACAGCATTAATTTTAGCTGATGGCCATAAATATGTCTTAAACATATCTAAGGTATTATAACAATAGATATGTAATAAACATGGATCACAATTTGGACAGAATACTATAGATACAGCCAATGTTCACTTGAAGCTCAACCTAACAAATTGTGTAATAGCCTTGATGGCAGGAGCAGATCAATGTCCTTATTTTTGAGGGGGGCAGATTGATACTTTCCAAGGGTCTGGGGAGTACGGAATACCTTATGACCACCATTTTTCCGATTTCAAGAGGAATTCTGGGAATAGCCACCACCCATTGGGCCCCCCTTAACATGCCCCTGCCTGATTGATACCAAAGTAATACATATTATTTGTATATCATTTAATTTTATGGAGAAATGAATTTCGTCTACTTGGGTACTACATTTAAGGGACTTGATGTTGCGAAAATTCGTATGAGCTCACCCTTATTGACTGCAGTACCACTTAAAATGTAGTACATAACATCTGGACACCCCAATGTGAGGAAACCGGCTTGTTTCAGTCTTAGAAACCAATCTGCAAAAGTGACTGCCTCCAAGAATGAAAATCTATGATCAGTTTTAGAGTTCACTTGAGAAAATGGATGAGTGCGTAGCAAATAAGTTCTTGTCACAAAAGGTCCTTCAAGGTGATCACAAATCATACAGTCTCGGGCAGATATACGATAACCTCGGGTGTATCGTAGAGCATACCCCCGTATCTGGGACTGCAGGCATCCCATGTTCCACTTCCCTGAAATGAAAAGAGAGGATTTTGTTAGAACTGCAATGTATCACATTACATATGCAAGGTTTTGCATGCTTTTTAGTTCGGAGCCATAATCCAGTTGTTGATTTAAAATTTATTATATTGCTCATGCTTAGAACAAAATACTTAATTCTTCAGCATCATTCTCTTCCTTAAAGTTTACTTAAAATAATCTCTTGAGACTAATTTAACCGTTTCTGGTTTCACACTTTTCTTTAAGCTATAGCCTCTAACAATTATTGGTTTTGGTTTTCGTCGATAATACTTTTCTCATTACAACTTTTCCATCTACAATTATCATAAAAATTCTTACTCTACTTCCTATAAAATCCAATTAATCACATCACTCAGCACAGCATTCGTCCTCCTAGCACATTGAAAACTAATACCCTTGTTGGCAAGCAAACCGTGATGTTTTGACAAATTGGGACAAGCTCTTACAAATGTCTATTCGACTTCCAATGTGGTTACTGCAACTTTGAATAAATCTGTCGACTTTGTTTCGACACAGGAAAAAATTCTCTTTCATGACGATAGGTGTTACAAACTTATGTAGCACTTTCATTCCGAATCTTTGAATTCCTCCGCAATCACCAAGAGTTCCACTTTATCTGACAGTGAGTAATGAGTAAGACATAAAATACACCTAGATGATCCAAACATTTAGCCGCCCAGCATCCAAGGGTATATCGATGCATTTTATTTGTAATGCTTCTCATAAAGCGATGTTGTACATCCACTCCATTCCAGCTTGTGCTCATTGCATTATGGTGCAGATAGGGATTGCAGCATCCACATACTTCCCTGGCAGCTTCCACAAGGGCTAGTATCATCAGACAGAAATGGAATTGGAAGAGGGAGACGAAAAGTGAAGCTTGATTTGATTGATTGATGCCTCATAGTTCTTCAAAGTCATTAGTCTATTCGTGGGAGGAAAGATTTCTGTGCCTGTATGTTAGACAGTGTATCTCCCAAATTTTGCTGCTTATGCAGTTCCAGGTATGTAGCATGGGGTTAAAAGGTCCTCCATTTTAGCATGACAGTCACGAGCTCTGAATTTTTCAAGTAATCCTAGCCTAGCGTACAACCCCTGAGTGAGCTTCTAGCGGCCCACATCCTCACTCAAGCGTCAGTTGTGTTCTACTTTCTGTTAGGTTTTTTTGACCAAGCACACGGTCTACCTTAGTACGTCTGTTGTTAGGGCCGGTCTTAAATATTTCTGGGCAGCGTCCTAAATATTTGCGGCGTACGTGAGGTATAGCCTATCTAGGGTCTCTCATTCCCTCTTTCATCCGAAAACCTTCTTAATATGCCCTTGATAAAATCCTGTCTTTTTTAATTTCCAATCATCGCGGTTGATGTGGTACGCAGTCACGCGCACGAGTGAGAATATATACAGAAAAGCGAGAGAAATTCACAATGAAAAAAATCATTTAACTTGACCGGGATTCGAACCCGGATCTCCAAAAAGTAAGTCAGGTCTGTTAGGCGAGAATAACACCAAGCCACCTTAATTCAAGGCGAATTTCAGCCTTGAATTCAGGCGAATTTCTGAATCGAACCCCGGTCAAGTCAAACGAGTTTTTCAAGGCAAATTTCAACCTCTTAGGTGTATATGTATATCCTCCTGCCTCTTTAATGTAACGCCGCTAGTGATTCGTAAGTATCTCCTCCGCATTAGGTTTCAATTTAGGCGATTCCCAAGTATTTGACTTCATCTGGCACCTTTATATACGCTCTTCCTGCTGCTTTTTGTAAGAAGTGTAATGTAGTTAAAACCATGCAATGATAAAGGTCCGCTTTTGTGATCATTTCTGGGTAGGTAACCGCATGATAAGGAAATAACCTAATTTGCTATTAATTATGGAGTAAATATCGTTGAAATAAATAATAAATAACAGAGGGACCGATCACGCTTCCTTGTGGAATGCCGGAAGACTCTCTAACCGAGCAATAATTAACTAATTTCGTCGAAAACTACCTATTTTTTGCGATCACGTCTCATATCACGCATTGAATTCACGCTATCTGTTAGGTTTGTTGTGAGGAACCTTGTCGAATGCTTTCTTGAAATTCAAGAACACCCACAGTGAAAAAATGCAATAGAATTTAAATTTTGCGAAATATATTTCAAAGGCATTCCGAAGATACATTTGAAATGTACTTAAACGTGCAATTTTTATTGGGCATAAGTAAATGCATTTCGAGAAATAAATTTTTCAATGCGAGTCAACTCTCTCTCTTTTCTCGCCTTTTTAGGATATCATGGAGGAAGACCAAAAGAAAGCTTAAGTTTCGCATGAACTACTTTTCGGATCCGAGCCGACTGCAAGTTCGGAGTTCTACAGTTTCGGCGATGAGTTGTCATTTTTTTCGTCGGGAATCGCCGCAGGCACCGCAGGCTCTCTCAATCTCGACCCAATGCAACCCCCTCCTCTTACAGAGGTCGTTGGTTTCCGCGGTCTTCAACATTTCGGTCAAGTAGGTATACCTACTCCTCAACCACTTCTTCGTCCACTTCCCGTTCTCTTTCCAGGCTTAGGACGGAGGGTAAACGGGGGAAGTACCTCACAAACACCACTTTAGAGCCCTCTTAGCCCCAGCTTCACTCCTATGAACCACTTCGTTTGCAGCGTGTGCATTTCGAAGATGCCATTCGCGAGCAGGGTGCGGATTCTTCCTCAAGGAGGAGCTTCCTCTTCGTTGACTCGTATCCCTGACGACAAGCAACCCGCACGCTTTCTTGATCAACGTGGTTGCATAAGCCGCAAGTTAACCGCAAACCGGAGCATGGGCGTGGGCGGTAAATATAACCTAATTTCCACGAAATATCAATTTTCGAGTCATTGAAATACTTGCAGTACAGCTTGGAACACTTAGAATACACCAATGAAAAATTTGAGACTCCTTGACACTTTTATTTAAGTAGAGGATATATATTATCTTGTTTTCTTGAATGTTACTTCCCCCCAAACTGCTGTCTACGAAAAAGATGCCGAGTGCCATCAAGACTCTTAGATAAGGATTGGCTCACAGCATGATCACATATTATACTTGCCTTTAGGTTTGAACAGTTTCAATGAAATGAGACTCATGTTTATTTACAAGTTTAGGTTATATCTTTGTCTTATTTGCATGCCGATATCAGTAATAAATTACTCTGCGGCTCCATTATAAAGGTCTATTGAAAAGAGGCTTAGCTATCTTAGGAATCGAATCTTTTGATTAATTAGTATGCAGGGACAGTAGCTGTGAGTGCACGCTGTATTTGGCGCAAATGTGATAATACTACAACACAGCGAAAAGCATCAACTTTTTTTCAAAATTAGTATTTAATTTCATCAACTATATTTATCCTTCGTGATAAGTCTTTGAAACATCAAGATACAAAAGAGCATATTAACTTCAAGTAAACATTAAAATTTAATTATGAACACAAATCCCAAGTTATTCATGGCTCCCACAATATACAGTGGCAAGGGTAAACACACCAGTGCAGAGAAAATTATTCCCAACGCAAAATCGGTATCATAACAAGATAAATTATAGCAAAGTTCCCCTTCCCCTCAAAAGGGTGAAATATCTCAATCATGGTCATTTTTGCTCTAGTGAATACGTATTTTATAGCTTTTGCCAACACTTGAAATCCTTTCAATGCTAATTTCGTCCTAATTTGTGTTCCTTTTTACCTATGACACCCTAGAGTCAAAGTTCACCCCTACTTTTCCATATCTTAACATTTCTTTCCGAAGTGTAAACATCTCGCGCATATATGGCAGTAAAAATAACTTTTGTCACCAATTTAGAAGCACGGAGGACGTTCAGATCCTCTAACGGCTCTCAGCAATCCCTTCTCTGGCTTGGTCTTACGGATTTTTCGGCATTCTTATACAAATTTCGAATATTTTCATTTTTAAATGCAAAAACTCGCTTTGAAGACGAAATAGGATAAGAAATATCAAACTATTAATTTATAAGATATAAGTACAGATGGGCAAGAGAAAGCAGTCGTTTTATTTTGTTAATTGTACAACGATTTTAGATTTTACAAAAAATTACACCTATGAGTTTAATTTTCCACATCTCCTACAAATTTTCTCCCTCTTCAGTTTCTAATTTGATTCATTTATTTCCAAGCATGGAAGGCTACAAACCTTTTGACCCGTTATATTTTTATAAAATGCAGCAATAAATTTTGCCTGGTTTGCCTCGACACAACTACATGCGCGTTTCTTCATGCCTGCATCGTGTAAAACAAGTCAACTTTCGCGCGAACCTTGAGGGACCATGAAAAAAAGTCCTGTTCCGATTCTGTGAATGCGTTCACGCAAGTAACCCGAGCGAGTAAATGCATCATGTAAACCGGAAATCACACGATTGAATGCGGTAGCTTGGCCATCATCAATGGTAAAACTGCCACACTTTTATTGATCATCCACCAAGGTTTCTGCGCGTAATGCCATCATCTTGAGCCGATGCCAAAACCTTAGTCGGTGGTCAATAAAAGTGTGAAAATTAAATCAGTTATTCTCTGTCTTAAAGAAGGATATCTATCGTTTACTCGAAGTTATTCAAAGGTCAGCTCTAAATGTTAATAAGCAAACAAAGGTTTTAAAGAACTATCTCGGCTCACATTGATCGTACGGACTTTTAAGTTTTTATTTTAAATATATTTTTTATAAAATTTGCGTAAAAATGCCAGCTATCACGTGTACTTTCGGCATTTTCATGTAACAAATACCTGAAGCTGTATTCTATTTGTTTATACCCCAAAACATGACTGTTTTTTAATCATCCATTTAAACAATTTATCCTAATTATTGATTCCTGTAAAGTGCTTGACTTGTTGACTCAGTTCCGTTCCCACGGATACCATCTTCCTTCCCTCCCTTTTCCCCCCACCCACTTCCCTCCATTATCTTTGCTGACGTTCGAATAGCGGTGGCGGCAAGGTAACGCAACGTAAGGGATACAAGAAGAAGCTGCAGCCCCGAACCCCTTCCCCATCCCTGCCACCCCTTTCCCCTCCTGGACTGTGGGAGCTGACGATGTATGAAGTCAGTATAATTCGGGACTTGATGAAGTAAAAGTCGTCTTTCGGGAATACGAGCGAGTCTTATAATTCCCAATCCCTGACTCCCGATACCTCAACGAATCCTGGGAGGACCAATGACCCCTTCGGTTCCGTGAATACGCATTTACATTCCTTCCTTTTTTAAATTACTAGAAACCTTGAAATTCAATGTACAACTTGCTGTAAGACCGCCCAAAGCATCGGAAATGACATTGCAAAAAACTGTTATTGGCCAAAACGGGATAAACAAATTCATATGTGTAAAAACTATCGAATATTTTGACTTGAATTGTGGGTGCTTACTCCCCCCACTGCTAGAGCCTTATATTTCACATGCATGATGCATATGATTTTGCTTTGTTTATTAACAATGAAAAAAAAAGTTTTTTCGTGTCTTTTTTTACGATAGTGGATCAACAACCTGGTCATGCGGTTTGATTTTTCATGCGGTTAGGCTCATTTTGTATTTTTTTTTTAATTCGCACAACTTTTGTTCGAAACGTTTTCGAGAAAAATTATTAGTGTATTCTATAACTTGGAGAAACCCTTTTTTCGCATATTAATTGTTAAAACCCATTTTTTCCATAATTTGCCGTATGAGTCAAAGGATATAATTTATTATCACTATCATTCTGAATGCATTCGACCCATCAGATCTCGGGTAGCAAAACTTTCATGTCAACATACTACATAATTCGACTACAGTGCCTTTAATATGGGGTATTCGGAATGATATTCATCCTAATACCAACCTCTGCTACAAATTTCGAGTATGAACTGGCTGCAGATGCCCTCATCGGAGGATGTGTTCTGATGTGCGCTTACTTCAACACTTTGAATGGAAAGCTTCCAATGAAATTTCAATGGAATAAATAGATTTGTAGTAAATGTGTGAACTCTTCTCGGGCTCTCCAGCGGTTTAAACTATTCATAATTGCCGAAGTTTTGAGAGACGACTGGTCACTCATTCTCAACACAAGAATGTCGCAAATGTTAAATTTCAGCCAACTTTACACTTGTATATACTTGTACAAGTCTTTCTCGATTGTTTGGAAGCCGATTGTTGACTCCGCAGGCCGTTAATCAGCGAAGGCTTAGCTCTTGCGTTCTTAATTCTTTTCAAAATTGAATTCCAAGCTTTGCTGATGAAATAACAGGATTCGCGAATGAAATTTTTATGCTCCATCCGAATCTTAATGGCTTCTTTAGTGAGTCGATCAAGGAGGTTAGAATAGAAATGGAGGCCACAATAAAACTTGGTTTTTTAAGCCAATTCCGCCATTGCAGTCGGCACAGTTTAGACCTTCCTCTGGCTTAAGGGTCAGGCGGTCGCTTTTGATTTTCTTCAAATCTAAGTTAAAAATCACAGGCAGGCGATGTTTTGTGACTGGTTTGGCAACACCTACTCGGCACAAAATCCTTCCCAAGCACCCCTATTCTTGCTTCACTTTCGCCCATGAGCGTTCACGGTCATGCCTACCCCATTTCATTTTAACCTCCTTGGAGTCCATCCCAAAAATTTCCTAAACGCCAAAGACGTTTTGTGTCATCCCACTTAATCCTATGGTCCAAATATATGCTGTGTTCAACTACCGCCAATTCCTCAGGTTGACCAAGCCTGAAATATCTGCGGTTTTCCTTCAATCTTGTGGCAATTGTTTTACCGGTCTCATCCACGTAGACATCACCACACTCACATGGGATTTGATAGACCCAGATAATTCCGATCACGTAACTAAGGAGTCACGTGGTACAACAAGGAACGTTTGGAGATTTTGGGGAGTTTTACCCACTCGGATGGATAACGTAAGTGCCTGATGTGCTGTTAATCGCGTCTCTACTCGCGATATTCAACTCCAATAACTATATTCCCGCGAGTAATACTCGATCGGGAAGGCTGCGCGAGATGCTAACGAGTGGTTCAAATACATCAAAATCTCGAACCCTTCGTGATTGTACCACGTGACTCCTTAGTTACGCGATCGGAATTATCTCGAGCGTATCCCAGGGGGGTTGTGTTTGAAACGCTTATCTCATTGGGGGATGATGAAACGCTCATCTCGTTTGCTTGGGGAGTCATGAGGCCGATCAGGTCCTTCGCTCCCACTAGATGGTCTATAAAGTTTAGCCATAGGCTTGTGGACGGCATGGGGCGGCCGGTTTATGGCGAAACGTTGGCATTTATGAATAGTTTGAACCGGTGGAGAACCCGAGAAGAGCTTACCCATATTATTCGCCGGGAAAGCGTTAGTATTCATTTTAGTAAAATATGTTTACCTTCTTCATTCCTTGCTGCTCCACCCGCCACCACCACGGCTCCAGATAGTACGCGGATCTGCCGCCGTAAGCGCGAGTGCGTCGGGTGGAAATGCGTCACTCCGCGAGCAAAGAGTATGAACGGTGTGACGGCATGACTCGCCAGCATATTCCACGCTTCACCCGGTGAGGCCACTCCGTATTCGTAAAGAACTGCATTTCCAACGTTCTCCACCAATTGTTTCAAGCTCTCCGTCAACCTGAATCAAATCAACAAAATCAGAAATTACATCATATATTAAATCATTATTAAACGTAGGAAACTATTTTCCGAAGTACATATATTGATTAAATGTGTTATCCTAAGGTAGTATCATATCATGATTCACTCTCAGATCAAATTTCATATAACCGTATTTATTTTATGATAATATTACCTATTCTTCGTTTAAAAAAATTTTGATATTATATTACAGTTTAGTTGAAAGTACCACGAAAGTACATTTTGACTCAAGTGCGTGTGCATTGATACATTAATAGTTGAGCATGAAATTGTTTTCCTTGACTGGATTTCAAGCAACGTTTTCCCCCACAAGTTGGCAATGTTCATAAAGACCCTTTTTTAATAGGAATACCATCGATGTTGACAAGTTCATTTACTATGTTACGTTGGGTTTTACAAATTAAAATATTTTTTATTTCCCTAAAACGTGATATTAAAGAAATAAGTGAGAAGGGGCCGCGTTCAAGTACTATAACACAAGGCAATTTTGGCCTCTGCTTGGCCTCCCATGAAAAGGCAACGTTCCATGAACCTCCCTTCCACTGTCCCTTCCAATCTTACGTAAGATGTCATAGATTTTTGGAAACTCGATCATAGAAATTTTTAATGAACGATGTTTTGCTCTTTTCGGCAACCCATGGAAATACTTTAGCAGAAGATATTCGTTTTTGTTTTAGCTGTGCGGCGGTGAAACCAAACGCTCGCTGTTCACCCGACAACTATTAACAACTTCGGCGGTCGAGAGTGTGCTGGTCAAACCCATACCATGGCAGAATTTGGTCTTCGGGTGGACGCGTTAGAAATGACAGGAGAAGAGTGGATGCTGCTGGTGGCAGACGTTCGGAGAAGGTGAATGGAGGTGGAGTTGAAGGGGGAATAAGGGGGTGTTGTTGAAGAGGTTAATTGAATTGACGTAAGCGCGGGAGAGAAAGGAATAGGAAGGGAATTTCGGATGAAAATAAGGAGAGGCAGAGGGTATGAGGAACTAGTGCAATGATATCCCAGGGATGGGGAAATCAGGACAAGAACTGTCCTAAAACCTACCAATCAGCTGGTGGAGTACACCGCATGAAACGGGGATCGGGTTGGTGTGATGGCTAGAGAACTGGCTTCCCTGCCCGAGCTCCTGGATTCGAATCCCGCCAGAGTTTTTACGAGGAATCCTGAACCTTATTTGGGTGCTGTGTGAAGAGCACTTCAAGCAAAGCCCTTGCGTCGGATGGGACGTTCACCTGGGCGTGCGCATGGATGGTGGTGCCGGTGGTGCACTGGCACCACCAAATGGCGAGAAATAATTAATTAAATAGCCTAGAAATTCGTGAAAATGAAAGTTTGAATGTTTATAATTTTGCAAAATAATTAGATGAACCATAAACTGGTAAATGAATCAAATACTTAAGTGTTTTTCCCTCTGCCTTATTGACAACCAGCGTTTAAAATTCACTGTAGTTGGCCGACTGTCAGTGCAAATTTTGCATTTAGTACATTGTACCAAAGGAAATTAACAACTGAGGAGTGCGTTTGCGGTGGCGTGTTAAGAGTTAAATAGTTAATTAACATTTTCATAGGCTATAAAATAACGAAGCAGAATAATTTCATTCCTCGCTTTTATTTTCAGGTGCTACGTAGTACTACAACCGCTTTAAACAAGTGGTCGGAGTGGTTACTCCTTGACAACAAATCAAAATTTTTCATTGAATTCCTATGTGCTTTGAAAAAGTTCTCAATAATACTACCGGACCAGTGCTAGTTGTGAAAGGCTTTTCTTCCAAAATATCAGTTGTCAAGACTAAACTAAGAACGACAATGTCTCAAATTGCCTGGAGTACCTAATTTTACCATTCATAGAACAAGAAACTATATGGATGTCATTGGAGAGTTTCAAGTTCTGGTACCTGGAGAGAGGAGAATGTTGCTCTAAAGCAAGTTATTAAATTAATTATATTAAGTTTGACTATTAATTAAGTGGAGATTGATAGTGCGTTCTGTTTCATGCTTACAAAAATTTCAAGGCAATAAATTTCTTTGTGAAACTTACGGGCATAAACAAATTTTTATTGCCCTGATGTTGTTTGTTCCACTTTTATTATTTATTTGAAAACATGTTCCAAATTTCTTTATTGCCATTTTTAACCGCTATTTTTGAAAATCAAAACAATTCCAGGCACCACCTAATAAAAAGGTTTGCGCACGTCTATGGACGTTCAACTTTGATCCCCTATGCACCTTTCGTTTAAGAGTAGACTAATGCGGATGCTGGGTTTCTCTCCATCCTTCCTCCGTTCCCCCCATTAAATCCATTCCCTTACAACCTACCCATTTTACATGACGCAAATAGCTTTAGCAGTCGGTCGCATCCCCAAATAAACAACCAACCAGCCAAATGAACGCGTTGCGTACAAAGGTAACCTACCTGGGAACAGCTGCCAAAACTGTCATCTGCGGGTTGTAACTCTTGACGCCGTTCAAAATGGTCTCCAGCCTCCTCTCGTCCCCTTCCGATTCGAGCACCAACAGCACCGTGACCACAAGGTGCAAGGGTTGTTCTCCCCCGCAGCCGCCCTTCGCCACAAACCCCGTGTCGAAGAACGGGTAGCCATGTCTCTCGCCCAAGTAGTGTTCGTCGCACACCAGATCCTTGCCGTCCCCGTCCCATTCGGGTCCAAGCTGTCTCGCCTCAGGGTTCACCCCTGTCCCATCATCCCTGCCACCATTCGCCGACGAATTCCTCGGCTCCCCTGGTATCGCATCCTCGTCGCTCAACTCGTATCGAGGATCCAGCCGCGATACTATGCGGCTCAGCCGAAGGACAATGTCTCCCAAGCCATTCCTTTCTGGAGCTGTAATTGTGGTACACATTACTCGTTACATGGCATTATCGTAGCTACTTCTGGGGATGGGCACCCGGAAAAAGAACTAAACCTTTAAAACGTTTTAAACATTTTAAAGACTGGACAGACCGACCGTTTTAGACAAGGTAATACGAGCAAAAAAAACATTTCTCGTTAAATTTGTTGTATAATTAGAGATAGAGCCCGTTGAGCACGATGCTTGATCCAGCACAAGACCTAGTCTGCTAGCTGGTACTTGATATTGAGGATGGAACCCAGTACTATGATAGAAACCGTGACAAGAAGGTTTCACACGATCATTGAACTTGTGCTTGCGATGAAGCGGTACTGTCATCCACTGTTGCCAACTGTTAAAAGTAAATGGAAAATCTCCATGAAAGAAGGCGACTTTGGCTGCTGCAGTAATAGCAGGGATTGTCGCGACATTTTCACCGCCAAAGAGTGCGTAACACCCGCGATATAAGTGAGACGCCGATTTAAAAAAAAGTGAAGATCACACTGCGACTCTAAAAGCTAACGTGATTGGTCGACGGCTACTAGGTCCTAATGGGACCTAGTAGCAAACTAGTACAGCATCAATTACGAATCAAGTAGCCCAGCGAGTAAAATAGCTATCATGCTTGTTAGCCAGGATGCTGGTTCTATATCATGCGGTACTGGAATAGGGATTGGAAAATCGATTTCGATTTCAATCGAAAATCGATTATCACACTCCGATTTTCGATTTAATCGAAGTCGACTTTTTGTTTTGAAAAACTGATCAAAATCGATTCTAGCCGATCGATTTTCGATTTTAGTTTGCTACAGCGTTTGAATTTTGCCAATCGAGCTGTTCCAGTTCGTAAACCACCCTCCAGTCGACCGCAAGTCCAACTCCAATCTACTACAAGCTTGGAAGGAGATTAAGGAGAATATCCCCACGTATACAAACCAGCCAGCAGGATTTTATGTATAGCTGCCTCTACAACTGGGTTTACACGTCGAAGTTGACTGCTATGACAGTCGACTGGAAAGCTCGACTCGCACGTGTGAACACGAACTGCGATGCGAGTAAGAGTCGATAGGGGACTAGGTCAAACGAGATCGACCCTGAATTCGAGCTATCAGCGAAGTAGAATCTTTTCTATTTTGAACGCAGTCAGTCCATGTGTATCGCAACCATCGAAAGCAAAAACATGGCGGAGACAGGCAATTACAAAAAGCTCGTAAGGAAAACGTTGTCGGAGGGAGAAACATTTAAATTTATTGAGAGGTACAGACACCATGAATGCCTCTGGAATGTGAGGTCGGACTCATACAAAAATATCAGTGCGAGGAACGCAGCCATTTCAGATTTGGAAGTAATTTTTTCATAGACATTCCTTGGGCGATCTTATGTTGTCGTTCTCGTTTCTCTTAGCGTCCAGTGTTTCCGAAAAAAGGTTTTGTTCATGAAGTATCGCTAAATTAAGCAACTCCCTTCGCCTGCTGAATCAAAGTCGCCATTTCCACTATTATCCGCCGTGAACGTACAGTATGCACTTAGGCCCCGTTTCCATCACAAACATTCTACTACGGTTATTTCAGCCGTCATAACCTACCTGCGTTTCAATTAGCTACTTTTTACCCTAGTAAAGCATCATTATTATCATCACAATTGTGTTTTTCAACACTTTATCTCGTTCTATACACGCAATTGTAAATTATCAACCATGTATACTTGATTAAGGGGTCCACGTCCCAAATATTATTATATCCTCCCTTTGAAAAATGAAGGCGACATCTAATCATTAACGATAGGTAGTAGTTAAATATATATAGGCACTTAAAAATGTTGAATGCTGACAGTTCTAATGGTGATCCCTCAACGCTTGTAATTTACAAGGCATTGCTATTGACTTCATAAGTTGAAACCTTGGTTGGCAAGCGAAATTAGAAATAATAATAATATGTAAAATAAAAATTAAGGCCTAATAATGTCTTCGTAAGACGATGCCTTGGGCAGACAGTGAAACAACAAACAGTATTATAGACTATGAGACAAAATGTCCTTCATTTCATATTATTAGCGATATACTTGAATAAGGGAACCTACCCATTATAAAATCTATCCTCTCTTTAACTACGCATGCAACGTCTAATCACTGTAAACCATATCGGTCGTATTTAAATATTTATTCTTTAATATTGTGTGCAGACGGTGAAATCGTGATCCCTCCACGCTTTCCCTGATTCAACTGTTTTCCCATGATTCTTACCAGGATTTCGACCAGAGTTTCGAGTCGCTACAGGGACTCTTGGGACACCTGAGTGTTGATGATAGTAGCGATATATCGTGATCGAGCAACTCTCATATCGGCCAACTTCGACGTGTAAACCCAGCTTACCGTACCATGTGAGCGACTATTTTCTCACGCCGGGTTAATCGCAACTTAGGTGCAAAATTGATTATCCGGAGAACATTTAAATATGTTAGTTTTCTTAAGGTCCATCCCTGAGGAACACTGTTTCCACGACTTTGCAAACAAGAAATAAATAAAATTCTGTTTTTCATTTTGTGGTATGCCCACTTTTCAATATACAATTCTTATTGCTACAAAACTATATGTAATTTTCTTGTTATATTACCTATATTTTTATAAGTATCTGCTATGGATTATTACTTTCCTGTTTATCTTATTAATATCTTTAAAATAATATATTATATTAATAAATTTAACTGTATTCGGTTCTTATCCCTAGTGCTTCCATTAACCCATATTTTGCATTTTGTTACAACAGCACATCCGTATTTCAGCAGACAATTATTTTACTAAATATAAATATCGATTTCGATTTTTCGATTATTTTGGGCAAAAAATCGAATTTTCAGAAAATCGATTTTAAAAACCAAAATCGAAAGTCGATTAATCGAAAATCGATTCTGGATTTAAATTTCCAATCCCTATACTGGAAGGTATTATTACACTAGCGAGTATCTTCGACCTTGTGTTGGATCAAGTATCGTGTGAAACGGGCTTAAGGTATTTTTAATTGTTTGCATACATTTTCCCTCATCATATTTGTTGTTGCGATTTATTTGGTAGCATAGCTTCTTACCTCAACTTATTTGTCTAATTCGCCATAGATATTTAAGCAATTACATAAAGTCCATTATTTCCTAATAATGGATAGCTGTCATATCGTCATTGAAATTTAAGAGTAAAGACAGACTATCTTGTAAAATATCAAGCGAAAAATTAGCGGGAAAGATGGCGCGATTTTTCAAATAGGTCTTAAGCGGCTAACTGAACCAATCAATTGGGAAAAATATCCATGTCAATGTTAAATGAGGGAAAAAAGGAAAAATTTAAAAGATACGTTTGCAACATTTGAAAAAACATTATTGAGTATTAAAAACCCGTGTGAAATTAAGTTCCATCCAATCAGCAGCATTTCATTTGTTAATGATAAATGGTTCTGAATGTAATCATTACTTACCTCTCAGTTCCTTTGCAATATTGGCCAGCTGTTCGGCAATTTCCCGACGAAAATCAACGCTGTCTTGGCTAGCTTTCATTCCTCGGTGAATGGACAGATCTGGCTCATACAGAGCTGACAAAAAGATAAGATGAAGAGTATAATTACATTACCTTTACCAAAATCCGAAATTATAGCATTTAAAAGTAAATAAATATTAATGAAAGCTCATAGTAGCGAAAAGTGATAATGTTCTCATTTCCAACTCCAAGCTTATTCGGGAGACCATTGCGAATTTGATAGTGACTACAACATCATGAACAAAAGCTTTATGCTCCAATACTGATTAGGTGTATGAATCGATAAGCTCGAAGTAGCATTTCATTATTAAGAAAAATTAAGTTACAAAAAGCTTTTTTCTTTTTTAGTTATAACTCACTTCACTGGAAATCGGGTAGGTCCTACTGCTCGAAATGTAGTACTTTAAAATATGCTCGAGATATAGTGCTTGCGGTGTAACATTCCATTCGGAATTCAATGAAGTCTTTTCATGAATCATCATCATCAGAAATTCAATCCAAGGATTGGTTAACTACTACAGCCCCCTAATCTTCTCGCCTCATAGCTAATTTCATCCCCTCCAGGAAATTACTCTTCCTAATTTCTCTCACTTTATTAATTAATAAGTATAAATTTGATGTGCGAGTGACTGATAGCTGATCTCGTTTTAGAAATATTACGTTTCAAACTCTGGTGACAGAATTTTGTCAGCAGTACGTAAGTAGTCAAGTAAGTTTATAGTTAGCATGTATGTCTAATTGACATGGGACCGCAACTCCTTACTAACGGAGCCATGGCAACGCAAGCATCAAATCCAGCACATTTTACAGTATCCATGATAAGGCTAATTTATACCAACTATACGGGTGTCATCTTTAAAACAAGCTACCATAGTATGAGCAACAACGTTGAGAGAACGATGTATTTCTTTCGCACCGCTGCACAGCGGTCGAATGTCCCTCATTTCCCGGACGAAAGTCCATTTTTCGAATATTATGCAAGTACCTCAAATTGGAGTCCAAATTGTAGTCAAATGTTCATCCCAAGGAAAACAAACCCTTTTTGATGTTCATCTTTTTTCCCGTTCCGACTTTGCAGACTTAAGAATAGAGGAATCGTGATTTGCTTGTTTTCAGGCAGAGAAAATAGCAATATTCCAGTTGCGATCCTCTGCCATCGGCGGTGATTTCCTGAACGATACTGAATATAGTTGGTTCTTTGAAACTTAATAATTGTGCTGATAACCTATACGTCGTGTTAGATTAGAAATAAGCTATAAAACACAGCTTCATCTGACGTCCTTCAGTAATTGGCATTCAAAAAATAAACTTGAGCCATTCAATTTCCACTACGTTACACCGTGTTCTGCTTCAGTGACATACGTAGAATGATATATCTTCTATCAATTGTTGAAAGAATTAGCTGCGCATCGCTGCGCATTTTTGATTGAGGAGATTAACATGGTCACTCATGACGAATGTTGAAAGACTCTCGTTCCCTAGGAGAATGCGTAAACTGGTCGTATCGAATTAACGATTGCTTGGAATTATGGCTTTTTGCGACTGACAGAATATGATTTGATGTTCATCACGAGACAACATTTATCAGAAGAAAACATCTCTTTCAAGTTTTTAACATTATGTATCTAAATTCTCGCTGTAGCGTTGTGGGCTTACGATTTCAAACTGCGGGTCACTATGCCGCAGGTGTATTTAATGAAAACATTTCATTTTTTTTAAGTAAACTTTATTTAAATTTAGTATGTCAAGACCAAACGCAGCATATTATTAACTTTCTTCTTCCTCTGACTCAAATGTTTGAGGAATGTCTGATTTCTCATGAAGATTCTCGTATCAGCTGTAGGACATGGCTAGATATTGCTGCACTATTCCCCGTCTCACCTTTCTTCTCATGCTGGTGATCAATGGATCGGATGATACTAGCAGAATGTGGATAAGGTCTTCGTTACATTCTACTCTCGACATATTTCTTGTGTTCATTTCTCTGTATTTCCTTGCGTCTTTATTTCTAGCCTCTTGGGCTTCCTCGGAAAAAAAGTCTTATAGGCAATGGAGCGACTTGTATGATATCCGCTCCATGCATAAGGAGGTTATGAAGCTGGCATCTCATACCAACCGTACAAATGTACAAAGAGCCGGGCTGTCTCTCTAGTGTAGTCCCGAAAAGCCTCAACATTAATCTCGTAAAGAGCTTGCCAAGGCGTGCAAGATATTTGACAAGCGTTGAATGAGCTTGACATTGACTCCGGTAATTTCTGCGGGAAGTTTATGATGCTCAAAGAAACGGCGTGCAGGGTTCCCATCGTTCGTTGTACCGCTGCCTTGTTTTAGCTGATCGACTATAAGGCCAATTTTATTTTTCTAAAATCCTTGTGTATTTCCTGTTTCCTCATAGCTACACTCTTTTTGTCGTGCTCCGTAGAGATGCGCCACTTCTTTATATTTAGCTTGTATGTAATGTGCAAGATACACTCATACGTCCTTATCCAGCAATGCAAGGGCGACAGGCCATAGTTATGGAATAGAATATTTTATTGGTCCAGAGATTTTTCATTGTAAAATACAGGACAGGTCACAAAAGCATAACAATCATGTAAATCATGAACTTTGTACAATATGGGGGATTTTACAACTACATACATGCATATTAATATTTATAAACAGTCATCTAAAGAGTCTTTGACACTGTAATAACATTTATCTAGCAGGAAGTTTTTCAACTGGTTTTTTAAATGAGCCCCTTGAAGGGGAGTATTTTAGGCTGGCAGATAAATGATTATATATTTTAATGGCAGCATGGAAAGGGCTTTTATTATACATGCCAGTGGAGTGGCTAAAAAAATGTATATCCACACTGTGGCGTGTTTTGTACCCATGTATCTGGGCATTGATGGTTGAATGATTTTTGTTATCCACCAGGTATAAACATAAGAAGAAAATGTATAAACAAGGATATGCCTCGGAGTTCACAGGCTTTTTTGCAATCTTCTCCAATTTATTCATTTCTGATGGCTTCGACAGGAAGATATTGCAGGTCTGTGATGAGGCAGTAGACGTTAGTACATTGCAAACCTTACCGTCGATCATGGGTAGGTTATAATTTGTGAGTAACACAGCAGTCAAACTCAAAATTATTACTTGTCGTAGAATTTAATTTGTCTCTTTGTCGCTGGAAATTTTCTTTGTGCGCGACTGTAACAGCGCGCTGAGACAAGTCTGAGATATATCTCCAATTAGTCACCGTCATTCGAACTTTCCGGACCAACTGCGAAATGTGCCGGGTAACATTTTTGCGTCGCCACAGCTACGTAAATTAAAAGATGAGACCCCATGTCCATCGGGAAAACATATTTGAAATCGCACCCCATATCACCTTCAGAATGGAACTCCCAATCAAGGAGTTGTTAGTTAACGCGCAGATCGGAACACATCAGTGCACACGATGGATGGAACGATATGCGCTGACGAAACGTTTGGCTACCCGCCAGTAGATAGCATTCTGCCGGTATGGACAATAGTCAAGGTCGAATGGCTATGGAATTCGTTCAGAACATGTATTTAATAGCGTAAGCATTTTACCGTACAGTAATTAATAACTTCACATTGTCCGTGTTTGATGTTTTACTGAAAATCAACGCAAAAATAGCAATCGCAGATTCGATTATCAAAGTTATTTATTGCCTATAGTGCACGTCAACTTAGTCACCGATCTGTTTTGAAGGTCACTGCCAAGTGCATAGGGTTCGACACGAATGGAAAGCAAGGGCGCTATTGTTTTACGAAGTGAGAAGCACACTAGAGGGAATGGAAACATCTCGAAGTTACGCAGATTCTTCCTTCTGAAACTTCATGAGTATTTCGAACAAATCTCTCATTTATTTTTTTTAGTCCAATTCACCTGGCTCTTCTTTGTCGTACTTCCATGGGAATATCCAACTCAAATATCGGACGTAATCGCGTACCCAACCTATAATACAAATATTATTTCAAAGAAAAAGTTCTAAATATTGGATCAAAGGGCTGAAACCATTCAGTTTTCATCCAAACTTGTATTTCTAACTTCTGATGAAAAAGATGAATGATTTCTTCATTGCAATTGAATGTAAACTAACGGGATCGGGTTGGTGCGGTGGTTGGATTACAGGCTTCCCATACTGCGAGCCTGGATTCGCATCCCAGGGATGGCACAGATTTTCCAGTGGAATTCAGATACCTACTTGGGTGTTTTCAGGAGAGCATTTAGAATGCAGTACTCCGTCCGTTGGATAGGACATCAAACGGAGGACCCCATGACGCCTTTTGTTTGAAGAGTAGGCCGATGCTGACGCCGGGTTTCTCTCCTTCGTTCCTTAATTCCCCTTAAAAATCCTCCCCATACCAGCCTAACCACCTGTCTTAATGCCGCAAAATACCTCACTCATAGGTTGCTACCAAAAACAGCCAACCAACGTATTAACAGCAAAATATCGGAATTTGAAACATTTTAATAGATCTGAATAGAATTTGATCACTCTGATTGCGATAGAAAAACTTATTTAGCCATAGCATTGAAATCATCGGTTAGTCATTTATTTGCGGCGTATTTTCCAAGCATTAGTTACAAGCGTTGCATATCGTAAATTATACAGTACAATAAAAAAGGTACATAAAGCCACTAGGTGTGACGCGGTCAAAGAAGAACACAAAAAAGGACACTCACAAGTACAGTTATTCCAGATTGTCGGCCAGTAAAATCCCGGCTTCCTCAAGGAAGAGCAGAACGTGACTGCAGGAGAGAGGGTGGGGGGGAGTGGGAAGTGAAAAAGGAGGAGGGGTAATTCAGGGGTGGGGGAGAAATAGGGGGGGGGGAAAGGAGAAATGGAAAAAGAAAGGAATTATAAAGTAAAACACATACTTAGTTTCAATTGAAAAGTAAGAGGGTATCAGGCGTATTTATGCTTAAAGCTGAGGCAATCATACATTCTTTCTGTGATAGACCAAGCATCAGAATGTGTGATAAAATTTGAGGCTTTTCCTGTTTTCCTTTCAGCCAGACACGACTCATACGTGGAGTTAATTTAATCTACATGATAAGTAACTAAAGAAAGATAGACCTCCCGACCACCCTATAATTCTGGGGCATTTCCTCATGGGTACTTCAGCAATATAATTCGAAATTTATCATCCAACTTACCTAATTGTAAGTATAGAAAACAAGTGTTACTTTATACGAAGTAACGTCCTCAATTTTCGTAGCTGAAACAATTGCAGCAGTATCTCATGTATTTTCACTGTAGAAAACTTACAACTTTTTCGCCACACCTAGCATTTTCCAGGAATGATATAAATTAACCCGTCAAATTCCGCAATATTGGTACGGTGGAGTCAAACTGGGCCACCATTTTGTGTCTTCGTCAGCGGACTACCGCGCAAGCTGAGAGGACGACGAGTGGAAAGGATGGGAATGGGCGACAGGGAAAATGATTGAGAGAGAAAAGGACGAAAAGTGAGATGCGTGTGGACGAATTAGTTTCTGTAGCCTTCGCAAATGGCGTGCGGGAAGAAGGAATGTTGGTAGCCATCTTTCGTATCTATTAGGCAGTGTATTTCGCCTATTATACTGCTTCTATTAGTTATAGATAGATAGCATGAGTATAAATGAAAAACTATAACTTTGCGAATAAATTCGACAGCCTCTGGGAAAAAAGGACGACGCCTTGACACCTTGGAACAGTGGGAGATTATCAAGAGAAAGAAGAAGAAAATCAAACTGCTTTAATTTTGTAGAATTTTATGTTCACTCCCCCATTCTATCCTTGTCCACCTGACAACCCAAGAAGCCAGTTCTTCCTTCCCCCCCCCCTCTTTCCTCTGCTTATCTCCACTTTTCACATGAACCCTCCCCCCCCCCCCCAAATAGGCCACACTCCCGAATCCTCGGGAAGGTCACAGGGCTCGTAACAATACCCCCTCCCCTGCTATTCACCTTCAACCGTACCCCCCTTTCCTTACTACTACCTCCTTCATTTGTCAAGAATCCCCCCCTCTTTCCTTTGCTCATGTAAAAATATTCCCATTGGAGACATAACTTGTGTAGACCTGATGATTACGCCCTAAGAAACGTCGAAACACGTGTAGTGTAATATTTACATTAAAATTTAAGTGGACAGTACAATTACTGCAGTTTTATTTTAAGTATTAAACTTTGTGGTTCCACAATGATAATTTTATTTGCACGACCCGGATTTCGACGTACTTATAACGTCATCTTACGTCGTATAGTACGTCGAAACCCGGGTCGTGCAAATAAAATTATCATTGTGGAACCACAAAGTTTAAGTTTTTCATTTATACACTGAATAAGTTCCACCGAGTAACGCCTGAAACTACCAGTTAGATAGCATGAGCGTAAATATCCTCTATTTTAGTCAAAGTCGTGAGCTCTAAATTTTAAATGCAACCTTAGTCTAACGTATGGACTCGGAGTCTCTAACCTGTGGAATGCTGTGGAAAAGTGCAAATCGTGTGCGATTTAATATGATTTCCAAGTATTTCACTTCATCTAGCACCTTTATATTTGCTCCCTTTATAGAATAGGCGTTGGTGTGACTTTGTTCGTTAGAAATGCATTGCAGATAATTTAAAATTGAAGCTAGAGCCCCAACTCAATAGACCTAGAGTTAGCGTCGTTACGCCCAGTGAGAGGGTCCACTTTTGTGACCATTTCCGGATAGACAACCGCATCATCACTAAAAATGAATAAAGAGAGAAGAAGTGCTTATATTTTCGACAACCTCTATTCTCGAATTTTTTATTTCTTTCGGAATTTCAGCGGTCACCTTGAACCGTGCCCGCGGTTCCTTATCTCAATATGCTTAGCCGCGGGGGCAACGGGGGTGGAGGTACCGTGCTCTTTGTCCCTCCCAGCCCGTGAGTCGGTCTAGTCACCGGGAGGGGCTAGTGTCAAAAGGGCCTGCCCTGCCTCCTCTTGAGTATATAAGAGGGGGCATGCCTGAAGCTCAACGCTGCCGTGTCCTCGCCACCATCCGCCGCCCAACTGCGAGAAGCCACCGACCAGATACCCCTACCATCCAATTCCTTCCCTGTTAAGGTCGGGACACACATAACCGCACCGAGCCGTGACCACCGAGATACTCAGTGATACTGAGTATCTCGGTGGTCACGACCGAGCCCGCGCCAACACACGGCCGAGTGTTGGACGTGCTACGGCGAGAAAGAAAAACAAGGCATTCAAACGTGTAGGGACACACCACCGCACCGCGCCAGTACCGTCGTGGAGCTTGGAGACCGCGCCGAGGCCGCACCGTCACCGACTAGTTCAGTTTACTTTTTGACGGTGACGGTGCGGGCTCGTACAACATGGAGAGCGAAAAACTTATTGAAGAAGTGCGGAAATTCCCTGTTCTCTACGATCAAAGTGATGAGAAATATCGGAATGCCGAATACAAGGAAACATGATCGAGTTCAGAAAAACACACCACGCTGAGAACAGAACTGAGACAATACTGACGGCTGTCGCTCGGAGCAGTGACGGGCCAGTGTGTTCTCCTACCACCGTCACCAACAGTCGTCCGTGTCGCGGACTCTGCTCGGCCGTGTGTTGGCGCGGGCTCGGTGCGGTCATGTGTGTCCCGACCTTTACGCGACCGTTCGAGTTCACGTCCGTCCCCAGGCCGTGGTTCAATAAATTAAACCGGCTGTCATCCGATATTCTTATCTTCACCATTGGCCTCACCCACATGAGCATAGTTCAACCTGATATCCTTCAAGTCTGAAACTCGTAAATCTGAAACTCGCATGATCCTAACTCATCTAATAATCTTAGCCTAGTGTGTTAAACTCCCAAGTCTCTTGGGGCTCCAAACCCAGTCCCTTCCATTAACAGTTTCACTCTAACGATTAAAAAAAATATGTGAGCAAAAAAATAGACTTTCTTATTTATTCTATTTCGTATATAAGGTCTTTCTGAGCTGGCAAACTAATTTGATGACTCGGGCGATAATGCCTGAAATTTGAACGTTATGGGTGGACCTGGGTAGAGGGGTAGGTCAAGGCTGTTGTCTTTCGCCAACACTATTCAATATATACATTGAGGAGATGGTCAGTAAATCCCTGGAGAATGGAAAAGGGATAGGAATTGGAGGACAGGAGATAAAAACCGTAATATTCGCTGATGATATATGGCGATCTTAGCCGATGACAACCAGGCACTTCAAGGAATGATAAAAAGTTTAGAGGGAGGAAAGAAAGACTATGGAATGAAAATAAATGTTGGGAAAACGAAAGTTATGAGAGTGAATGATGGAGGAAATGTGCATGTTATGACAAACGAGGGAAGAATAGAGCAGGTTAGAAGGTATTAGATATCTGGGGAGCATCCTGACGGAAGATTGGAAGAGTGAGGTAGAGATTAAGTCAAGAATAGCTATGTAAAAGGAAGCTTTTAATAAGAAGAGAAATGTCTTTATGCAGCTGTATGGACCTATAACTGAGGATGACACTGGTGAATGTTATGTGTGGAGTGTTATGCTGTATGGATGGGACATTGGGAAGAAGAGAGAAGAAGGATAGGATCAATGCTTTTGAGATGTGGGTGTGGAGGAAGAGGCTAGGGAGAGAGTAAGAAATGGATGGATAGAGTAAGAAATGAGGAGGTGCTGGGGAGAGTGGTGGGAGGAAAGAACACTACTTAAAACAACACAGAAGTGAAAGGGAAACTGGATTGGATATATTTTTAGAGGGAAGGGAATTTTAAATACACAGCAGTCGAGGGAACAGTGGAGGGAGAAAAGAGAAGAGGAAGAAGAAGGCTGAAAATGACAGACGAAGTAAAGATAAGAAGAAGTTATAAGGAAACCAAGGAAGAGGCCCCCGGGACAGGACGAATCGGAGACAGCTTTGGTGTTTGGGACCTGCCAGTAGGCAGAACACCAACTGATGAGGATGAATAAAAGATGTGCAATATTCCACAAGTAAACAAAACGTCAATTACGACCATTGTTTCAATGTATTACATCGTCATCAGGAAGGAAAGAAAGTGAAATAAAACTTACTTTCCATACCAAGTATTTGGGGGAGAGTTGGGGTTACGGTGAACTAGAGTACTATGGAAAGTAGGGTGGGAGGTGATGTTTTAGAGAGGAAAAGGAGGGGGACAGCGGGGATAAGAAGGGAAGTTGACAAGGCGATGCAAAAGAGATAAAAGCGCAGAATAAAAACAATTTTAGTTTGGGGGATGGGAGGGTTACGGAGGATTAAGAGTATGAAAGGTTGGGGATAGGAAGGAGAGGTTTTTTTCGAGGGAAGATTGAGGAGGAACGTTAGCAAAGTGATACGATAGAGATGATGATGACGCAATGATTTGAAACCTTGGTCGTAATTTTAAGTTTTGTTTTTTGGAAAATTGGGCTTATTTTATCTATCTGTAATTTCTGAGCCAGGTCACAAATATTTGCGGTTTAAATGAGATATGGCCCCACTAGAGCGAAGCAACATCTCTCTAATACTTTCACAGGTGGTGTTGGAAATAATACTCACCCCATATCGCAGCGAAGAGGCCAAGCAGGGAGACCGTGGCCAGGAATCCAACGGCGAGAGTTGCATTACTCCTGGGAACCAGACGATGTATCAACCCCCTCATGTCGTCTACACACTCTACAGTTTGTGCATCCACACTGGCCTTTACAATGGCCCCTCACACACTCTTCTTATGTTTCACCTGAAACGAGAGAAATGGATAACGTTATGAGCGTAAAGGTACAGCGCAAGCGCAACGGAAGAATATAGTGATACATTAAATAATAAATAATGACGATGGAAAAGGATTTCATCGAAATGTCGGCAGCGATGGAGATTGAGGAGATTACCCGGATGAGATCCCGAGAAGAATTTAATGCCACCATTCGCCGGGAAAAAGTAAAGTCCTAAATAAATAAAACGTTTATTGTCGTAGACCCTTATCGGTCTTTCAGACACTTTGGCACATTAATTATCATTTACACAAGACATAATTCAAAAAATATAATAATAACACTTACAAGACAGTGCCCACACAAAAATATACATAATAATAATAAATTTACAAAAAAAATACATGAAAGTGTTTTCACAAAAAATTAAAATTGATTACAGTGTTACAACAATTATTTCCATTTTCACTTTCTCCTTCAACATTTTTTCGTGATTATGTCATGAAATAATTTTATTTTTAAACAGGGTACCGAATTACATGTTTTTAAATCTGTTGAGAGAGTATTCCAATTTCTTGCTACAGTGGCGATGTAACATTTATGGTACATTGCAGTTTTGTGCTGTGGGATCTGTAGGTCTAAGTACTGGGATGTTGTTAGCCGGTTTTGGATGTTTTTTTTAAATAAAAGAGTTGAACAGGTATGGAGGACAGGTTGACTTGAAAATTTTGAAGGCGGGGAGAATAGATAAATAAAGCAGTCTTTCTCTAACTTTAAGCCATTTTAGTCTCTACATTAAGAGGTAATGGAGGGTTTAACAGGCGTGTCTGATCACAACACGCGTTGTTTACATTTAAAACCTCCAGATATCCAGTCCGTACGAGAATTTAAAGTACATTTTGTATTCTCCCAAATAATGATAATTCTTTCTAACCCTTTTGCAGATGAATTTTAAAAGTTTATTTCCCATAGCTTGTGCCTGGACTCAATCGCCAGATGTGACCGGGAAGTCCAGTAATTAACTTTAAAAGAAGCGATGGCCACACATGAATAAAGATCAATCCCACGGGAAAATCTGAATTTGTACTTCAATTGTTCATTCTTTTATTCACTGCTTTAAGGTATAACCGCCAGGAAATGTAATGCCACATTCATTCCTCGTGTACACTCTTGTTTGTAGGAATAATACTGCTGCTATTGATTTTTTATTCTTTTGTTCGCTGCACTAAAGCACAGCGGCCAGGAAATGTATTGACACATTCAGCCCTCGTGATATATTCTTATTTCTAGGAATAATACCACTGCTAAGCGTGGTAATTCTTCAAACTTCGGCTTATGTAGCTAGCTCTTTCAGTAAGCGGTCAAGTTTTTATTACTGAAATTTAATGCTTTCTCCGAGGTATGCCGCATGATCTGCATCGTAATTGGCTTTGCTCTTAACTACTGACTAAAACTCTTGTAGCAAAAAGTGCAAATATCTAAAAGTATAAATTGGTTGCTTTCACCCTCTTACACAAGTCAACTATTATTACAACAAATTAAATTTTGCACTATCCACCGGGAAGTATTGGGCGGATTGGAGTGCAAAAATATGTCTAACCCTTTAATTATGGATCAAAGTTTTTATCACCGAGAAAGACTTATTTTCTCCCCTTAACATTAAATAATGGAGGTCACGGAAACCACATTAACATTTTTTAATTTCTTTATAATTTTTGCTCGTGCCGAATCCCGCTCATTGGACAACAGATAATAAACTAAAATGATTCCAGAGGTATTTGCCGAATCAACAACACCTGACGTTGAAGGATAGTTTGTTATTTTTCCGAATAAATTTCACGAAAATATTTTTCAAGAAAATAAATAGTGCGTTGAAAGAAATTTTGTTTTCAGAAGCTGATCAAAATTAAAATGAATCCAAAACAAAATGATCTGCAAGCTACGCAATTGTTTCATGCCCTCAAAAATGTGGCAGCTACACATAGGTACATGTTGTACGTACATATTTGTGCCACACAGGAAGCAAATAACTCAGAAGAATAATAATGGGGTCAAATTAAAGAACGAAGGAACTTCCAATCGTATTCATCCACACTGTTTTATTGACACTACCGGCCCAGCTTTCAACGGATAACCGTCATTTTCAACGTCAAAACTGAAAATTACTGTAATCCGTTGACACCTGGGTCGGTAGTGTCAATAATACAGTGTGGATGAATACGATTTGAATTTTCTTCGTTCTTTAATTACGAAAGAGTACCACAAAGTCAAGCCTGAAACTATTTGCTTAGTTAATTATAGGATCATCATCAGTAGTAGTCCATCCGAAGATTGGTTTGCAGTGCAGCTCTCCAATTCTTCACTCTCCTCTTTCCAGCCAAACACTTCATTACTATTATCCGTTTCAAATATCTTTGCGACTGGCCCTTCGTGCGGGCTCGGAACGCTTCGACTCGAGGGGCTTCGCAGCAGGACTTCCCTACATGGTAACATGATGAATTGGAAAAAGATGTTTTTTTAAGGAAAAACATTAACGATTATATTACGACTTTAAAGATTGTTAATGAATAGGTATTAGTAAGAGTGTATATTGTTTTGTTTTTTGTGATGCATCAAAAATAATTCAATGAGACGGAGAAACTTCCTCGAAATATTCCTAGGGGAAAAAATTTCCAAAATTACCGTTATATAGACAGAGCGCGTCATAAAACGGCCCTTTTTCGCGGGACCCTCGTGGAGTGAGGGAGGGCGAGTACCTCGGAAGGGACGGAAGGCAAAGAAAGAATTCTATAGACAGCCTTCTCTCTAAACCATATTGGGTACCTGCGGAATATGCATACGCACTCAAGAGGTGAAAGACGTTCATAATTTTCAGCTTGATCCGTGTACAAAAGTGTACAGAAGAAAAGGAAACGACAAATTTACCACAGTTACACGTTTACTGATCCATTCGCTCGTTACCACACCCTCGAAATATCTTCAGTGTACAACATTTGGATATCAGCCACAACGTCTTTAGCTTAAAAACGTACAATTCGAACATTTGAGGTCCACAGAACCGATCAAGTTCAACGGAACCACGGTATTTCCGAGCCCCGCCGCGCAGAGACAGGTCGGGGCGCGCGATCGAAATATCGCTATTACTTCAAAGATCGCAAACTTTTTTCTAAGATTTTTGGACAATACTCTTAAAAATGAGTTTTACTAACACTCTGTGCAAATATCTCGAGTTACATTTTTGTTTAAAAAAAGTTATTGACTGCTTTATGTCAAATTTTGAGTGAAAAAAGCGTCCGCTATTTTGTGACGTAATAGCACACAAATATCGACAAAAATCCCTTAAATTCATGCAAGGCACAGGGAAAATACAGCATTAACAGATTGTAACGTTTTTTATTTCATTGAAATCCATCTACTTCAACGGCATATGTTTAACTTTGAAGAAAAACTAAAGCGAGAGCTATTTTGGAAATTTGATCGTGTTTAAGCCTTAGTATCTAAGAAACGGGTGAAACCTATATAAAATGACTTGCCATTTCATGATGCACAAACATTTGTGAGTACATGTGCAAAGTTTCAAGTTTCTATCGCAAAAAAAGCTATTTTGGACTTTTGTCCGGCGATTTTCGATTTCAGACGACTGTGCGCTGGTCTAATAGATACTTATTTCTTCACTTCGACGCCCTCCATGATTTGTTTGATTCTAGTGATCCGGAGAACACGACAAATAGTTGGAATCTCGACTCCAGCGGTTGCGTCTCAATTCCCGAGAGTTTTGAGAAGCTTACGAGTTGAAACTCAGGTTAGACTTGCATCAGGAAGTTTATTACAACGTATAGAAAGATACAATAATGCCCTAAATTTACACTAATAGCTTTCTACGCCAGTAACCAGAACCCCCTTGTAAAACGTTCATCGTGTGATTGCAAGTTGGAGCTAACTCTAGTAAACTTTTTAACCGCTGTAAGTTTGCTAGGGTTGGCGCTGGCTTCTGGCATTTGAAACGTGTGCGAACGGAAGTCAGTTAAAATACCAGTTTCAAAATGGCCTCCAAAGTCACTTATTGTTAGTAAAGTGAAAGGATCGGAGCGGAGGCAGCAATTTCGTGTGGGGAAGAAATCGAGCTTATTCTGGACATTTGGACACCCATCAAAAATCCCACTTGCTCCGCAATAATATCCATATTCTTCAACCGTGTATATCATCTTTATTCATCAATTAGCTGCGCGCGCGTAGGTTGTTTCAACTGTCTGTACTCTTCACCAGAGGTCATCACCATCTCTACTACAGTAAACTTGAATACGTGTGAACGCAAGTTAGTTAAAGCCGCCATATTAACCATAATTCAAACCTATTAATTTAAACGGGGCATTAGTAAGACTAAGTTTTAGCTATATAATGGAGATCTCATCGCTGAGTATCACGTTACTCAGATGTCCGTCTCGCAGCGTTTCCTTTCAATAATGCCCCCGAATACAGATTCTGGGGGGGGGGGGGGGTTAATACACATATGCTTTCAAGTGAAACCGACCCGTGACGTTTGGGGAGGGAGGCGGGTTTTGTCACACCAGACGGAATAGCTCATACGGAACGGAAGTAGGCTTGGAAAATGAGTTAGAACGCGTGCAGAGAAGATCGGCAAGATACGTTAAAGGCCGTTATGATAATCTCGTTAAGTGTGACTGACCTTTTGCAGCAACTGGGATTGGAAACTCTTTCAGACCGTCGATTAAAATTTAGAATCAATCTACTAAGTAAGTTCCAAACCACATCAATCCCAACACATTTAAGGGTCTTAACATTGAAGTGATCTTAATCCAGAGATATCACGTGTGCTGTGCAAAGGAAGAAACTAGATATTCTAGAATGACGAGTACAGATGCGGACAGACAGCCTCTTGGCATCGGGAGAAGGAAGACACGCCCTCTTCTTATTCCCTTCGAGATTGCCCCTCCTCTGTTCCGCCGAGGTTCGATCAATTCGCTGTCCAGTCTTCCCATTACTTAGCTCTCACCACCATAGCCGTCTTCAAGACAGTCTTGTCTAAAGACAGGTGGTGACGTCACAGCGCAGTGAAGCGTGGAGTTCGAAACGGACGGAACTTAATGGGTGGTGGTGGTGCCCTCTACCTCGGAACAGGTGTTTTCAGACCACCTGTGTTCTCATGGCCACGGTTTCACTCCAGTCGATAAAATAATCATTTCTTCACCATTCGGTGTAAAAGGCAGTTGGAGCGAGATATTTCCATAGTCATATTAGAGACCATTGTCCAATTAAAATTTTAAATTTAAACAACTGCAAGAAGCATGAAGTAAATATTGTAATATCAATTGCGCAAAATTTTATCATTAAATTACTTAAATTCTCAGTAATTAACTAAATACTCATCAATAAGTTTTGAAATTGAGTCATTTTTTAACGCCGTACGCTGAGAACGCCTTCAAACCTAAGATTCATATGTAATTCTGTTAAAATTACAGCGGTAGTTGGTTTAGTTTTTTAATAGTTGAGAAAACATACAAACTACGCACTGTTAAATTTATGACTAGACCTTAGCGTTAGAGATTCCTTTTTTATTTTCAGTAGGTACCTCTAGGGTGCATACCTACGCGTAGCATTTCCCATGGAATATGGCTGGTATTTTTGAGCAAATCTCTCGAAAAGTACAATGGCAAGTGGTTGATATTTTGTCATCATTGGAAATACGAGACATTTTTTCTTAATAATGAGGCCAAATTCGTTGCATCTTCTGTGAAGTAATATCTCGATCTAACTACCTTAAAATCTGGGGAAACGGGGAAAACGCTTATTCGTTAAGTTGACACTGATCATATTGGTAAGAAAAAAATTGCCAAATTTGCTTAAAATTAGACAATTTTCAACGGTGCGGACAATTTTCCCACCAGGGCCCCGCAGTCCACCCGGATCATCTCCCCTCATCACCTCCATAACTCTTTAAGAAATCCTTCAGCATTTTGGCGAATTTCCATTTGCTCGTTCTAGACGTATCTATTCTCAATAAGGAGTCTCTTCTGCGCCTGTGTCAGTATTAACAAACTACTATAAATTCCATCTTGTATTTTGCATTGCAAGAAAAATACTGCTTTCACTGATTGCATGGCTTAGCTATCATAAAACAAAATAAAAGTTCCAAATAGGAAGATCATTCAATGAAAATATTTTTAACGAACACTTTTTACTGTCATAGATATAATGATAGGGACACTTTACAACAATATATTTCCCAAGGGTGATTCGTCTCTTATAATCAGTTTTGGCGTAAAAAAAGTATTTAAGTTAGATAGAAAAATGCCATTTTTCCTTTCAATTCCATTTCATGTTACAAGCATGGGGGAAACATTCTCTCGTTTAACATAATGTAATTTCAATTTCAGAATGAAATAGCGCGGAAGGGTATGATTTTTTGCACATATCAAATAGATGACGCTTTTTTCTGGGAGAGGCCAGAATATGAATAAATGATATTTAATTTGTTTTACGGTGGAAACACCTGAAGCATTTGATTGAGACAATACCTCAAGGTATTCCCGAACATAGTTTTCGTCCAGCCTTCCGGTTGAAATTCTTTACGATAAAATTTCGTCGAGTTACCCGCTCGCTTCCTAGAAAAGAGATATGTAATTAGATTATGCGTAGACGACGGGGACGCGTGTGGTGCCACGGTGGAAATGGAGAACGGTGGGAGAACAAATCAGTAGTAGTACCTTATAGTACGCAATAACTGGGATGTTCCTGCATTTGCATGAAACGAATGTCTATGTAACTATTGCTGTCACCTGGAAGACCAGACTTTGTATTTTTGTTTAACGATTTCTCATTATAATTGGGAGCTTACATTCAAGGTGATTACGGCTTAAGAGCGGATCGGAACAAATCAGCGCACTTCAGAGCACACGAACGACGATTAATGTCGAAAAATTCAGTAACATCTACATCTACAAAATACCCTGCAAGCCACCTCAGGGGTGTGTGGAAGGGGGTGAGTAATCACCAACATGCATTACACTATACCCTAAAGTTAGTGGAACTACGACTAATTATGCATTAGCATGAATCGCTAATGCTTGTCACGAGGCGAAGCCTCACAAGCATGCAACACTACACTACCGATGTCATCAAAATGGAGAGTGACCTCAATATACATGCATTCTACAACTACACAGATGGACAGGGACTCAAGACACATGTAGAAAACATGCTAGGCGTGCTGTTAGTATGTACTAGGTAACAGATAAGGATTCAAGTATTAGGAGGACTACTACTACTAAGAGCTACACTACCTAACGACAAACCTAGATAAAAGTCTCATGGCAGCTATTATTTTCCCTTATCGTTCGTGGGAAAAATGACATCTTAAATCTATCCGTTCTGCAGTCTAGTTCCCTAATTTTACTCTCATGATCTGATCTACCGTAGTATGTCGGATTTCGTAAAATATTATCAACGTCGTCAGAGAATAGACCGGTTTGGAACTTACATAATAGATTTAGTCTAAATTTTAATCGACGGTCTGAAAGCTTTTCCCATCCCAGTTGCTGCAAAAGGTCAGTAACACTAACGAGATTATCATAACGGCCTTGAACATATCTTGCCGATCTTCGCTGCACGCGTTCTAACTCAGTTTCCAAGCCTATCTCATAAGGATCCCAAATACTGGCGGCATATTCTAAGTGGGGTCTAACGAGGGAGAAGTAGCTGATTTCCCTAACTTTATCGTCGCACTTGCCAAGTACTCTTTTAACAAATCCCAATTTACGATTAGCTTGACCGGTAATTTCTCGAATATGTTTACTCCACGATAGATCATTAGTCAGTTTAACTCCGAGGTACTTAACCGATTCTACGGTGTCTAGTTTTATGTTGTTAATACAATAGCTGTTCCAAGGAGCGTTTTTCCGTTTCCAAAAATTTACAACAACGCATTTTTTCAGGTTTAATTCTAGCTGCCACGCATCGCACCACTCTTGTATTGCCTCGAGGTCCTTAGTTAGCGCTTCCTTGTCATTAAAGCTACGAATTTCTCTATACATCACTGCGTCGTCAGCAAATAATCTAAGCTTACTGTCAACTTTGTCACCGATGTCGTTTATGTACAAAAGGAACAGAAGCGGGCCTATGACACTTCCCTGTGGGACACCCGATGTGACTTTTACTTCATTAGAGATAGCGCCATCTAATACAACCCTTTGCACGCGATTACTTAAGAATTCTCTAATCCAGGAAACTACGTCGTCGTCTAAACCGTAGGATTTTAATTTCATGAGTAGCTTAATGTGGGAAACTTTATCAAATGCCTTTTTAAAGTCAAGAAAAATTGCATCAACTGGAGCGTTATGTTCACCCGAGACTAAAATATCGTGAGCAAAAAGTGCTAATTGAGTTTCGCAAGATCTTCCCTTTCTGAATCCGTGTTGTGTTTTTGTTAACAAGTTTTCTATATCGAGGTGTCTCATAACTGAACTAACAATTATATGTTCAAGGACTTTGCAAGAGATAGATGTGAGAGATATCGGTCTGTAGTTCGATGGCTGTTCCTTATCACGGCTTTTGAATATGGGAGTGACATTTGCAATTTTCCAGTCCATGGGTACTTTGTGTTCGTTGATGGATTTACTAAATATATTCTGCAAGTAGGGTGCTATTTCACAAGCTAATTCTCTATACACGCGGGCAGGAATTTCTTCAGGACCTGGGGATTTATTTGGACTTAAAGATTTTAGTAAGTTTTCTATTCCTTGAGTGCAAATATCCATAGGCGGCATCTTTTGCTGGAAGTGATCATTTAACTTTACGAATGTAATTTGCGATGACTTGGTGAACACACTTTGAAAGTAAGAATTCAATAAGTTGGCCTTGTCCGAGCTGCTTGTTAATAATTCGCCATTTTCGTTTCGTAGTAGAATAACTGTTGATCTATTGCCTTGAACTTCCCTTACGTATGACCAAAATGCCTTTGGGTTGTCCTGTAATTGTTCTCCTAATGTTTTTCTTTTAAAATCCATGAATGCATTCCGAAAGGCTTCCTTTGTAGTGGCTCTAGACAATTTGTATTTTTCAAATATTAAAATTTGATCACTGGTGGACAAATCTCTACGGAGTTTTTTCATCTTGGCGTGGCATACTCTCTGACGTCTTAACGATTTTCTCACTTCTGCATTGTACCATCTTGGTTCGCTGCCCTCTTTTTTTACTTTACTTGGAATGTATTTTCTGATCCCTGAATGTACGATCGAAAGAAAAGCTTTCCAACTACCCTCTGTGTCTAACTTTAAGCTTGATTCCTGGAATTCGGGAAGAGAATTTTTTAGATGACTCTTAAACGCATTGAAATCGGCTTTTTTAAAAATGTAGAATGTTCTTCTTTGTTTTAAACTTTTAATGATATTCAAAGAGAACTTTGCGGTAACTACTCTATGGTCACTAATGCCCTGAACAGTGTTTACCTTAATTACTTGTTGCGGTATATTTGTTGCCAATAAATCAAGAATGTTGTCCCCTCTGTTAGGCGTCGTAGCTATCTGATGTAGGGCATTTGATGAGAACGTGTGCAGCAGGGACTCGCATATATCTTTGTCTCTTCCTCCTGATATGTAATTGTAGGTCCTCCAATCTATAGAGGGCGTATTGAAATCTCCACCTATGATTAAATTTCTTTCGGTGTTCCTGGATGTGATGTTCTTTATTTGTGCTTCGAGTTCTTAAATTGAGGTGACGTCGGTGTTAGGTGGCCTGTAGTATGCGCACACGAATATTGTTTTTGATTTAGGGCATCTAATAGAGCACCATACAGATTCTATGCTGGTATCTGGGACGGTTTCCGCTCGGCTGACTATGGTTTTCTTTACAGCTATAAATACTCCGCCTCCGGTTCGGTTGGACCTATCTTTTCTGTATACTTTGAATGATTAAATAAAGCCAATTTATTAAATTCCTACTTCAAGAGCGTGTTCACCGAGTCATCTGAGAATTCATCCGTGGCGGTTGATAATCACTGCATACGAAAGATGCCTCCCCTTGATATTAGTGCTCACGGAATAGAAATTTTATTGAAATTGCTCAGTCCAAATAAGTCACCTGGTCCAGACGAAATCCCTTCTCGCGTGTATAAAGAACTAGCGTCAGAAATTGCCCCCTACTTGCAGCTAATATTCACAAAATCCATAAAGCAACACGGAGTACCAAATGACTGGAAAATTGCCAATGTAACGCCCATATTCAAAAGTGGAGACAAGGAACAGCCATGTAATTACAGACCGATATATTTAACGTCCATTTCATGCAAAATCCTTGAACACATTGTTGTCAGCTCAGTAATGAAACACCTAGACACGCATAACTTGTTAATGAGAACTCAACACGGATTCAGGAAAGGTAGATCATGCGAAACTCAGTTAGCGCTGTTTGCCCACGATATTTTAGTCTCCGGAGAGGACAACATTCCAGTGGACGCGACTTTTCTTGATTTCAAAAAAGCATTTGATAAAGTGCCCCACGATAAGTTATTAGTAAAACTAAAATCATACGGCATAGACGATGATGTAATTTCCTGGATCAGAGAACTTTTGAGCGATCGCGTGCAAAGAGTAGTATTAGACGGCGTAGCCTCCAACGAAGTTAAGAGTCACATCTGGCGTCCCTCAGGGTAGTGTCATAGGCCCACTCCTCTTCCTACTCTATATCAACGATATTGGTGACATAATAGACAGTAAACTTCGATTATTTGCATACGACGCTGTAGTATACAGGGAAATCCGTAGCAGTGAAGATAAGGATAAACTAACGAACGACCTTACTGCAATCCAAGCATGGTGCGATGCGTGGCAGCTAGAGTTAAATTTGAAAAAATGCGTAGTAATGAAATTCTGGGGGAAAAATAACTCCCCACAACAGAGCTATTTCATTCAGGATACCCAATTAGAGACGGTAGAATCCGTAAAATATCTCGGAGTTAGGCTCAATAATGATCTATCGTGGAATAAACATATTCGGGAAATAACAGGTCAAGCTAATCGTAAATTGGGATTTGTTAAAAGAATTCTAGGCAAGTGCGACGACAAAGTGAGAGAAATAAGCTACTTCTCCCTCAATAGACCCCATTTAGAATATGCTTCCAGTGTTTGGGATCCTCATGAAACAGGCTTAAAAACAGAGTTAGAACGTGTACAGAGAAGAGCAGCCAGGTACGTGAAAAGCCGTTACGATAGTCTTGTTAGTGTTACTGACCTCTTAGAACAACTCGGATGGGAATCACTGTCAGACCGTAGATTGAAAACAAGACTAAATCTATTATGTAAATTCAAGAGTAGTTTATTTTCCGACGAAGTTGATCATATTTTACGACCGCCAACGTACTATGGTAGATTAGATCATAAAAATAAAATAAGAGAGATAGACTGTAGAACAGATAGATTCAAAATGTCGTTTTTTCCGCGAGCGATAAGAGACTATAACGGCTGTGTAAGGACTTAGAAATAGATTAGTTGACTGGTAGTGTAGCTTACTAAGTTATGTATTTCTTAAAGCATGTTTGCGGAGTTTTATGGTGATTCTAACAGCATGTTTTGCATGTTCTAGCTTCATAGGCAGATTGCCCTCTTAAGTAGCATGTAGAATATTATGTGTCATCGTACATGTGTGGCGTGCATGTGGGGATTCTCTTTCATGCTGTATGATGGTTTTTAGTTAATGATGGAATTGGTTAGTATCCTTAATATTCATGACCGTGCGGTGTGCATGTGGCGGTCCGCTTGCATGCTGCATTTTGGTGACTTGTCACCCCCTGCCAAACACCCTAGAGGTGGCTCGCAGGGTAATATGTAGATGTAGATGTAGATTTAGGAAAAATTTCACTATCAGAAATATCGTCCGTCAGCCAACTTTCTGTGCCAATAATGACGTTACACTCCGTGCTATGAATAAGGTGGTGAAATTCTGGAATCTTATTTTTTAAACTACGGCAGTTAACTACTGCAACGACTAATGCTTCATGATTATTGTTTATGCGATTCGGGGTAATTTCAAGATTGCTGTCTTCAATTAAGCTATTCTTGGACGCTATATTCAGAGTATTCTTAGCTAAATTACTAACTGGCAACACATAATTATTGACCCCACTAATTGACCTGCCCTGTAGCCTACCGTCTATGTTAAACTCGACGAGTGTGCTCAAGTATCCTGCGCGCTACCTCCTGCGATGCCTCGTATGTACAGTGGACACCCGAGCGACACACGTAACAAGTCGATTGGTAACATTCTATAGGTTCACAACAGTCACGGACAAATGTTTTACAAATAAATCACAAATTCGCGCAAACTATGCTCTTAAAAACGCAAGCCTTTTACCACAGAGTAATTAAAATCGTTACATTTGACGCCTTCACTTACTTAAAATTAACACTTGAACAACAATCGCGGATTCGATTATAGGCCTTCTTAGCTGTTTAGCACCCATCAATTTACATTTACACGGCAGCCGTACATTCCGACGTAGGTAAATACATACCTACGCCTGTAGGCCCAAAACGTTGTGGAAACGCACGTCCGTAAGGCTGTAACACGTAGTTACTAACGCTGCCGACCTCACGTCGGTTGGCGCTGGCGTTGCGAGGGAGGAACCGGAAATATGAAGCGCAATACTCGTCAAAGGAACGGAAAATGGATAATGGCGTGATACGACTGCGTTTGATAAACCGAGAAGAGTTTCGTTTGCCCTTGAAACCATTCCAAATATTGCAAAAGGTGTCACGAATGCTGGAATTCTAATTTCGTTTGAAATAAACTTTTTGCGTTTCACTTGTTCGCGGAAATTCCTGGAGAAGGCAGCACAGAGTTAGAGCCGTGACCCCAATGCCGTGTAAACGCATGTAGTGTTGCTACGTCGCCACGTACGGCTGCCGTGTAAAAGGGGCACAACTCTGCTCTCGATCTGTTTTCATGTGCGCCACCTATAGCGATGGGTGTGAAACGGATGGAAAGCAATTGCGCTTGTGTTGCAAAGTGAATAGCGCACTAAAGCGAATAGAAAGCTCCCGTTACTAACACCTAACCCCTCAAGAGATAAGCTTTCCCTCATGACTCAGCTCGCATCAGTACCCAGTTAACCGTGTATTGCATGTAAGCATATTAAAAAACGTAACACTATCCTTAGTTTATGGCACCTATATTTTGAATTTGAGACATGGGGTTCCTGCGACCTCAGGAACCCTAGTAGTCACTCCCCCGTGCGGAGCTAGTTTTCAAGCAATGGACCCTTCGATTAAAAAGGGCTTCTGCGCGACTGCCACCACGTTGCGCTACCACTATACATGTCTGGAAATTTTCTTATTTCAAATTAAAAACCTCCTTATTTATGCTTACGTTGGGTAACCGCGGTATTGGATTTGGGCGCAGCAGGCATGGTAATCGTGATGGGAAGGCGTTATAGTAAATCCGAATGTCGCAGTTTCGAGTCCCGTATCAAAACAGGGCTGTTGCGTTTTTTTCAGGATGGTCTGCAGCCAGAGAATGCAATGTAAAAGTAGGAGAAAAATTGGCTTCCTCTCTAATGGCATATTATTCCTAGGTCTCGGCAACGACGAGGGAAATTCGAACAGCAAGGTTATGGACTCATTGTCGAAGCCAGTGACGGATTACTGGCCGCTTGACTTCCCCGAGCGTTATTCGCGCTGGCTTCCACACGAAGACACATTAGATGACCTTGTACGGATTTGAAACGTATCATTGAACTCTCTCGTTCTCGCCGTAGCTTCCTCTGCATTCGCAGCTCTTTCCTCCTTTGTTCTTCTAGACTTTGCTTCTCTTCTCGCACTCTGGCAAGGTCCTGGGATTCACCCGGTGTCCACTATAACCCTATCATTATAACCTACGATAATTAATGCATTTGAATTTCAGAAAATTTTAATTCAGAAAATTTTAATCTGAAATGCAGAAGAAGTAGCTGTAAATAGAATTCCTGTTGAAATTCGATTTTATTACATTAAAAGATATTTTTATGACCACTTACGTTTCCTTGATGAGAGAATTTCTCTGCTCTAAAAAATCAGATCCGTCGTCTGTTGTTCCTAAGTTAGAGCTGCTTTCACTGCCACTATTTGGGTTGATAATTAAATTCTCCACAACACCATCAGCCTTAATGGCCTCCAGGGTTATCGATGATACTTTGCGCACTACATTTTTCCAATGCATTGCCGTCACAGCCGCCACTTGTAACCCAGGCCTACTCAGCGCACTCCGCAAGCTTGTTTCCGCACCATCCAAAAGATCTGCTTCTTTCAATGACTTCAATAACTAATGCACAATCGGATATTCCTTTCTCTCGTAATACCCGTATATTTCTCTCCCGATCGCTTCCTCACTGAAATTATCCAACTCAGTTTTCTTACTTCTTCTCGTCTTCTTCTTCCGAGGGTGTCCGCAGTACATCAGTTGGCTTCTTCTCGTCTTCTTCTTCCGAGGGTGTCCGCAGTACTTCAGTTGGCTTCTTCTCGCTGTTTGTCTCACCGCATTTTTCTTTTGAGTATCCTCGATATCGATTTCGAGCAAATCCATGACAGGCTTGGGCAGCTCTTTCTATCACTATAGCGACAGGAAGGATCTCGGGCCACCACAGAGCTTTTCTTTCTCAAGATACTCGAAGATGCTCACGACCATTTCGCGAGTTTGCGAACGCAATGTCGCACCACGACCACGTTTTATTCCGATCATTCTTTAAGATGAAAGGCGAAGGTGAAAGAAACTGCCACGCTTTATCCCCGAAAGCGCGGAGGGATGAATCGAATTGAAGTGTTATTACAAATAACGATCCTACACAAAGTGAAAGGCATAAAAAGTGAGTAGGTACTACCTACTCACTTTTTATGCCTTTCACTTTTTAGTCTCGCCCTGTGTCTTCGGTTCGTGCGGTTCGTGCTGTTTTCGATGTCAAGTGCTTCAGTTGTTTTGGGTGTGCACGTGTACCTACTAGGTAGTGGATAACGGTGGAACGAGACGAGGTGCGTGCAGCTGGAAGAGGGGGGTCGGAGGGAGAGGAGTCTCAAGCAGGAATGCCAACCTTCCCGAATTTTCCCGAACGTGTTCTCATTTTTCACGCAACGTGGACTGCAAACGGAATAAATCCATAAGATGTTTAAAAGTTTCGGAACTTCGGCTCTTGTAATTGAAAAATCACTTTGTACCTACTCTTATCCGAGGAAGATGTCGGGAATTAAAAGTAAAAATCGTAGGAAGTACTTACCACACGAGAGACGATTGACGCTCGCCGATGGGAGATAGAAGTAAATAGACTTGCCCCTCTGGTTTGCTACGAGTTATATGCCTACAAGAAGGATGAGCAAGGTTGAGAGAACTTCACTTCCACTACACACACCCAGTATAGACGATTTCAGTTTTCCCCGGCTCACTTTTATTCTGCGCACAGCTCTAAGCGTAATACTTAAAGAGTGTGTGGTGTTCAGCCACGCCGCCGGGACGTGGGCCTTCCTTCAAGCTCGTTCGCTTCGAACGGAATGGTTTCCGTTTTTTTTTGTGCCTAAAAGCGATATGTGGTGGACGCTTACCTGGGACGAAGGGAGAGGCGATTTCAGGGCGAGCGGAGTGTATAAGAGGAAACTGCACCGAAAGGCTAGTCTAAAGGAATTGCGCCTTATCAAACTCAACTTCCCCATCAAAACACAGTAGTTTAGCTTTCATTCCCACCTGAGGAATCCTGCAGGATAGCCGGCGGAATATTGTCCCTGAAAACGGAACCATGCGGCGGAAATCGCAATGACCAACATTCAATTAAAGGTAGTTCGAGCGAGGTATCGCTGCACGCAAACGGGTGAAACTGTTTCGGGCTCGATTCTGTGGAAGTTATGCATCGCGGATAAAACGATAAATAACTTTTTGAACTCCTTGTTTTAAGATTTATTCGACACGACCCAGGTTTCTGAAGACGATACAAAAGTGTCGAAACCCGAGTCGTGTCAATAAAATCTTAAAAAGTGGAGTTCAAAAAGTTGTTTTTTATTTACTTGACTCAAAATTCAACGAAATCGGCCACATAGTAAATAAAAATATTTCATCATTGGATTGATACCAAACATGCATCCACATATTGTCATACTTTTGAAAGATATTTACCCAAAAATTCAAGCAATTTTCCTTTGGATTTGGTGCGGCTGTGCGCTCTAGGGAAACGAGATTATAAAAAAGGAATACAGTCTTACGCAGAAATGACGCCAGGAATGTAACGGCTCGCGTGTTTTCTCAATCATCTTTAAAGCATTTATTCACTACTCGCCGTAATACTTCGCATAATATCACAATAACCTTAGTTTGCGAAGGCGTTTTTAGCGCAAGTTATGAATCAAATAGGATAAAGCCTCAAATACGTATTTTCGGTTAATTACCGATAAATTCAGTTAGAAAAACAATTTTATTGCGTTGTTAATTCAATTAACTGATTCTACGTCGTCGGACCCGATGCCTGTTAAGTTTTCGATTTATGAGTAGATTTTAATTGAAATTTTAAGTAGTATTCAAGTATGGTTTCTACGATGATACGAGAAAAATTTTGCTCATGCTACCTTAAGGAAAAAATCAGGGGTAACATAAATTCAACAAGCAATATCCCTTAATATATTGCTTGCTATTTCAGCCTCAGCCGTCACAACGTTATTTCTATTGTAACAATAGCAATCATAGCATGGAGGAAAAATTTAATTCCCATCTTCTGAATTCATTCAACCTATGAACCGATCTGAGTTATACTCTACGGATGCCTATAACTATGTCACATTTAGTAATGAAGTTATAATTGAATATTCTTCACATATTTAACGTATTTAATGGTGTGTTACTTTTACAAAGACTGTAGTTGTTGCCATCGGATCGCGACAAGAGTTATAAGTTGCTACTACAGGTTTATAACATTTTAAAAAGCTTAAGACTAATGGGAATATCATAATATTATTGAGATAGGCGTCCTGAAAGGTCCCTTTTTCATATTTTCATTTCAATCGGGACGTAGGATAGACTCAACCCGCATCTGCCGCAGACGAGGATGGCGGGAGATCTGGACGCAACACGTGGCGGGTTAAAAATAGATTTGGCTTTGCTTTCCACTCGTCGTATACACGCTCCTTTGGAGGATATTATTTCCCAAAGACTAGAAGAGAGGCTTGCGCTGCAGAGGGAAATGTCAGAAGCCAAAGTTGGTAGAATACTCTTTAAGAGGTTAGGAGCAGTTCATTCAGGGTATTTTTTTTACCATCTCTGACCCCACGACCAATGCGCTTCAGACTAATGCCCTTCTTGCCTCCGACAATGTTTCGCATTGCCATTGCACCGGTTGGAAACAAAATGTGATCATTCTGTTTCCTAGTGATACATATGTTATAGTAACTGCAGTTTTACGCCTAATCATAACTGAATCATAACTAATCCCTACTGACCTAATCACAACTGAATCAGCGCCGGAAACTCGGAACAAAATTAGAAACTTAAATTGAATTCGACGTTTTGGAGTCTTGTGTTTACACGATGCTAATTTCAATTGGCAGTGGAGCTGTCCGGGCATTTGATGTACTACTACGCGAACTAAATCTTAGCCGCCAAAAACCCTACACTTTTATATTCGGCTGCGAAATAATTCGCCCAAACTGTCATTCCGGACCCAAATCCTCCGACTTAGCGAAAAGTGCTTAAACCGATTGCCCAGATATCCTGATACACCCCTAGGGAAAATTTGATTTGAATAAAAGTCTCGGCGAATGATATTTTCCTGTGTGAATTTCGAAAATTTCTATGGTCTCCTGAATGGGTGACCTCCTGCCAAGGTCCAACTGCTTGGGCATTAAATATATTGGTACCTACTCTTTGCGTTACTCCTTGAAAAGCTTCATTTTACTTTGGGATTTGTTGGAACTTTGATCTTGGAACTCCTCTCAATATCTTTAAAAGTGGTTTGAGCGAGAGATAGTTCCCTAGTCATAAGGGAGACTATATTAAAATTTTATTTTTTTATTTCAGCGTCTGTAAGAAATATGAAATAAATATTGTAATATTAATGGCGCAAGGATATATTTATATATGACCAAAATTCTCAGTAATTAAATAAATAAAGCTACATAAGTCTTGAACTTGACTCATTTTTTTCCCGCCGTACGGCTGAAAATCCTTCAAAACAGCAGGTTATTTTGCTATTCTGTAAACATTACTGTGATGAGTAATAGATTATTCATTATAAATAGTTGAGAAAACATTCAATCTACACACCGTTAGTTTTTTGACGAAATCTAGGTGCTAATAGTTCATAATTTGTTTAATATTCTCCCTCTGGAGCGTACAGCCATAATCTATCCCATGTAAAACAGCTTCTATTTTTAGGCAAATTGCTCGAAAAGTAGTTCGGCAAGGGGTTGATATTTGGATATCATTGGAAAGATGAGAGTTTAAAATGAGGCCAAATTCATCAAATTCTAGGTGAAGTGATTTTTCGCTCAATCTACCTTAAGAACACGAGCTCAGTACGTCGACCTCCTCCAAAATATAGTTGGCGTGCATGAAGATAAGATTCCGCTTAACATCCGGATTTGCCTAACTTTGTATCACGAATTAGCAGTTTTATTCTTTCACCGAATGAAGTGAACAAACCTTTTCCATAGTGGATCCGACGCATAACATTGTTATTGAGGTTGCTGAACTTTTTCAGCTTCTCTGACCATCGACTAAATTTGAGGTTGCATTATTATGTGCAGGAAGAAGTTACTTCCTTATTTAATATTTCACCGTTTCCATGGGATACGTGTTCGCTTAGCACATGCGGGTGTTCAAGCGGCTTCCACAGGTCATCATCAGGAGTTATCAATCCGAAGATTAATTGACCGCAGTTCTCCTCCACACTCTCGTATCAGCAAACCGCATAATTCCTCCATAATTCTTCACTTTGACCTCCTCCATGATTTGCCTCGGAAATTGCCCGTGTACCTTTAACCTTCTTACTCTGTCATTCTTCCCATTCCCCTCTCCTCCCATTATTGTTTTCAATCGACTAATGCGTCGCAAAATATGCCTATTAAGTTCTGTTTGTGTAGTATCCATTTCTTCGGAGGAATACTTCGTTAGTGTGCGTCCATTTTATTTCATCATTCTTCAGTAACTCCATTGCTTCCGATCTCTTTTGCTCTGCAGCTGTAACTGTCCAGGCTTCACTGACAAGTAAAAGCATACTCCAAATATATATATATATTTTCATAAAGCGCTTCCTTGCTTCCAGGCTTATGAGGTACAGATGGGCAACATCGTTCATTCCGATGACCGACTCATCCATCGGTCGTTCAGTAAGAGGATTCGATTCTTGAAACTCGTTCTCGTTCAATATATTTTTCGTAAATCAGTGGTCCCAAACTTTTTTTATGTCCCACACCCCTGAAAATTCAATTTTTTCTCGCGCCCCATAAAGTAATTATTTATTTAAGAATTAAAGTGAAGATGACCAGAACAAATTTGTATGATCAATTTTAATAGTATAAAGACAAAACTGAAACATGAAAAAGAAAAACTATTACAGAAAAAATTAAAAGTTATATATGAAGCCAAATAAAATACATCTCCAAACCTCCGTAATTAGGGTATAACACCCTAATTATTACGAGTATGTTCCCTTCGCTTTTCCTCTTCTCCGAGACAATACCACCCGACCTTAGAAAACAATATGCCTCAAAACATTAAGCATAGAGCTTCTTAAATCTATAAATAAGTATAGAGTTTTACGAGCATGCTTTAAAAGCTGTCACCGATGAGAAAAATCATGCTATTTGTTGAAACATATATGTATGAAACCTAAAAAAGATGAAATTCAAATAAAAAAGTGAAGGGGTCATATCTCTCGTTGAAAAAGATGACACGAAATGCCAAAAATTACGACAAATGGAGTCTATCAAGTGTTAATCGTTCTGGGTGTGTAGGTGACAGTTAAAATATTTCAGAAAATAAAGAAACTTAAAACTCTGCCAATACGAGTTTTATTGGACGAAGTCCAGCACATACATTAATGAGGAATTATTCGAAGGTTACTGGAATCCAACGGAGGTTGTCAACGTAACGTCCAATGCAGCAAACATGTTTTTGAACATTTCTCCAATGCTATAAAAGTTATGGTAAAAATACGATAATATTTGTTTATGAACATTTCTCCAATGATTTTTCTCAAGATAAAAGTTAATTTTCGGTATTAAGAAAGAATTAAAATAACTTAGTTAACTCCACTAATTATTTATTATTATCACCCGGGTTTCAACACTTTGTGTTATCTTCTGATGACCTGAAGATGACACCAAGTGTTGAAACCTGGATGGTGATAATACATGCTATAGTGGAGTTAACAAAGTTATTTTAATTCTTACGTAATGGATGACTTCCACAAAATCAAGCCTACAACCATTTCCTTCGGTATTTCATTGGTCGAACCCCAAAACGTATGAATAATTCGGGTAACATTAATATATTTTTGTTCTTAATAACCACCCCAGACCATGTAATTCTGAATTTTTCAGAACAAAGACCCCGTAATTGTTTTCTGGAAGTTCGCGAAAAATCGAATATCACTGTGCGAATCAAGATTCATTGAAAATGAGTCAGGAATCCTGGTTTCCTCTGGGATAACCGATTCCTTGAGTATTAATTGATTCTTGGGTCTGCTACTCCGTGAAGAATCACCGATTCCCCAACGATTCACTGAAGTCCTCGACTCATATGATTCCCTCAACTCATATGATTCCTCGACTCATGTGATTCCTCGACTCATATGATTCCTCGACTCATATGATTCCTCACTGAATGATGACTCTTTGACGACTCTTGATTCAACTAGAGTCGTCGTTCGTTCCCCGTTCGTTCGTGGCGTCTGTTGATTCCCATCTTTGCCGAGTGGTGCGCCCATTTTCATCTACAAGGCCGCCGAGTAGTCTTTATAGTTATAGTACTAGATACTTAATTATATTCTGGAATACTATTGAGTTAACACATTTTGGCTTTTATTAGTGCAGTAATGTGCTAATAACTCTAAAAAATAATGGAATACTACTACTACTGAATTATCATATTTTTAATTAAATTGTGCAATAAAGTGTTATCTAATAACTATTGAAATGAAATGTAATGGAGCCTTAATCACCATCATCACAATTTCATCTCCTGGGAGAACTCGTGTCTTATAAACAGTTTATCGCGAAAACGGATTGTATTTAGACAAAAAAGCTATCCTTTCCCAATGCTTCACCCTCCCTCGCTTTTAACACCACTTAAATTCATGTTCAATTTCAAAAAAATATAGCACGGAAATGGTAGGGTTCCACTAGATATAACAAAGGACTCGTTTTCTTCCACAAGTGGCCAGGATATGAATTAAATGAAGTTTCAGTCATATTAAGTTGGAAACCCTTAACAAAGCGGAGTTCACATGAACCCGGGACAGGTGCGGAATGCGGAACGCGGAAATGCAACTAGCCAATCACTAGCAAGGGGGTTGCGGAAAGGCGGAGTGTTGGGCGGAGCTTAATGCAGCGGAAGCTGCGTTATAAAATTTCTGAATATGCTCCGAGTTCCGCACGCGGACTCTTACGTCAGATACCCAAAAACCCCGCGGTCAGCATGCCCGGGCCTTTCGAACTAAACTTCTCTAATCCTCGTCGCTGTTAATATGTGAAAAGGTTTAGGAAATAATATCATTCTGAGTCCATTTTTAAGTCTATGAGAACTTCACTTACAATTTATCGGAGATGAACTTCCTTTTTTAAAGCTACAAGTATTGATGAAATATGCATTGAAATATATTTATCCAATAACATAATACACGGAAGCCATCTTTACTATTCTGGAATGCAAGCTCCGTCCACACTCCGCCATTCCTCAGCCCCCCCTTAATTTTGCTTTTGATTGACGCGATGCATTTCAGCTTAACGCACCCCTTCCAGATCCATGTGAACCCGCTTAAAGACGTTGTTCGGTGGTTTCACTCAACTTTGAAGAATTTGGGAATTCGGCGAAACTTACTGGAAGCATTAATTATGTTTTCCTAAAGCTACCTGATTTTTTTCAAAATTATTTACCGCAGATTTCTTATGACATTTGATGTGGATGTGGGCATGGAATTACATATGTGTTGTTATGGGAACGCGAGGTGCGACTAGCTTTATTCATCGAAAAGAACGTTTTCTAGTTAAGAATAAGAAAAACAAAATAATTTAAATCATCAATAGACTAATGTATGAAAAGCATTTGATATACTTTATTTTTATTATTTTTGTTTTTCTTATTCTTAACTAGAAAAAAGTTCTTTTTGATGAATTAAGCTACTCGTACCTTGTGTTCCCATAAGAACCTACTGTAATTTTTTGTCCACTTCTCGATCAAATATCTTAAGTAATCTGCGGTAAATAATTCTGAAAAAAATCAGGTAGACTTAAGACAACATAAGTAATGCTTCCAGCAAGTTACGTTGAATTCTCTTAAGTTTTAGTGAAACCACTGAACCTCCTTCACTCGTCAGGTGAAATGAATGTGCGCTTTCGGCCCAAACGATTTCGAGGGAGTGTATAGATGCAGTTCGTAACTGCGTGGGCGGTGGTAGAACAGGCGCACGTGGCGCTAGAAAGCCGTCATGTGGTGAATAAACATGAAAAGTGTTACCAGAGCAATGTTCAGCGGCTTCAATCGATCAATCAATTCTCCAGACAGGAGGGGTTCGCATTCTTCTCATTTCAGTTGCCGTGAACCACGCACGCGGACGAAAGGTGTATTTTCTCATGCCCGAGTTCTTTTTCCCGACAATAACTCCCCACCAAGGTTCTCGCATCCAGACGCATGTGTGTGTGTGAGAGCCAACCGATTACCACAGCTGGCTTCTCAAAAAACGGAAAGCTTTGTTTGCTATCTTAGCGTCCACTTCTAAACATGTCATTCCTCTTTTTTCCCGAGAAACCGAGGCATGTTGAGAGTGTTAAATTTGACAGGTCCCTCTTTTTTCCCGTCCTGTGCCGTTCGTTTTCGCTCTGCACTCCCAGTGATAACATTCCGGTTGCTACCCAACCCCAAAACACTGTGAGCTGTCCATTCAAGGTGTTGAAGTTGGCGCAGATCGGAACATAACAGCGCACACCAAAGACGACATTTGGAACGATGCGCGTCGACAAAACGCTAGGTAACCTGCCGATAGGTAAGCATTCTGTGGGTGCACAACTGCCACGGCCGAGTTTTTAGTAAATAGTTATCGAAATGGTTAAAAAAATGATAAAAAAATAAAAGCCCTTTGACGAAGAGTAATTATAACTTCATATTTTCCATGATGGATGCCTTTTATGAAAAACAAGACAACAAGACAATAGCGGATGTGGTTATCGAAGTTCTTTTCTTCTCCGACAAACTCCAGCGTACATCAACAATACTTCCGATCCTATTTTTAAGCACGTAGAAAGTGATGTAGTTTTTCGTTCCGTGGCAGGATTTCGTTTCGGGGGAGTCCACGTTAAGTATTAGCAGGGGGAGAGATGAAAACCTTTGAAGCAAAATTGTGTTTAGGAAATTGAGTGCAATTGTGACTGCAGTGCAGCAGCCGACATTTTAAGATTTTTGCTGTGCAAATTTGTGAATGAATACAATATGTACCCTCAGTTTTTTGTTTGAAAATACAAATATATACCTACGATGAAAATTTGTTTTGGAAAAATTATAAATGAAATCAACATATTTGCTAAAAAACTAATTTCACTTTTTCATTTAGTGTAAATTAATTACATAAATTCAAACTTCCGGGGGTTGTACGGACCCCGTGGACCTCAACCTTAGCCACCGAGAGACTATGGCCTATGAGTAGGGCCTCTATAATAATACCATTACTAAAAATATAGCGAAACATCAAGAAATTGTAACATTTTATCTGTTTCATACTTAATAGTAATTTCTTGTTCTCTATCATTGTATTTATTATGCTCACTGCACAGAGAACTTCATTCCCAGCTATGATGACATTTGGGAGTTATCGCGTTCAAAAAATTCCGAGGACATCTCACCAAATAATATTTCACTAATGAATCGTCGCGTATGACGTGGGATGTTGTGTCGGATCGGATGAGTAACATGCTTTGCTATTAATCCCCAGTGGAGAATGCGTAATAAAGCAATACCCCTGCCCTCTGGTACCTATCTTTATTCCGCTTTTTTCTTAAAACAAAGTCCCTGAAATAATGAAATGCACAGTGTAGGAACCCCTTTCTTGTACTTTTTGAACCTTAAATTTGAGTTGTCCGGTAAATACATGTACGTAAGTGGCAGATGTCATTAGAGCAAAAGTGCACGAAGAGAAGCGATCAAATGCGCTTCGTCAACGAACCAATATGCAATACGGTGCCATTTTAGCTGGGTAACGACTGGTTTGAACACTTTTTATTTCACAACTAAAATATCAGGAACACCAACAGCGGTTGCTACGGTATATTATTTGACGGATATCATTCGCTATGATCAATTTTTTTTAACTCTCAGTTTTCTTTCAGACCGTTGGTATGCTTTCTTTTTACCGTTATTTTTTTGCTGCGTGGCACAGGCAGGCAGAGCATAATATGTTCAAAGCTCTACTTTTGAGTAAGAATCACGCAATATGTAGCCAGGCAGGCTGCTATTTCAGACATAAGAATAACGCACAAGAATAACGCACAAGAATAACGCACGCGGCATTGAAATTTTCATTTTTTTTAAAAACATTGAAGAGGTTATAGGCCGGAGAACTGATTCCTGCGTCACATTCAAACTGCAGGGAAACATTTGGATTTCCATAGGAACGCGACATTTCGCCTTATGTATCGATTTCCACGGTCATTATATTCTCCTCGCAACCCATAGCAACCAAGTGAGAGCAATCATCCAAATTGATTTCCTCACCTTCAGGGAACTCCTCTCACTCAGGGTACTCAGCAGGGCGCTTGGCAAAATGTCTTGTTGTCAGTGTTGTTAAGTGTCAGCGACCGCTAAATGACAGCATGAGTACGTAAACGAGATGGGGGGGGCTATTCTCTATCTCGAAGCTACCGATTTATTAGCTTCGAATAAGCTACCAGAATTGGCTTCCAACCGTATTCTCTAACTCGCGGGAGCTTTCTTAAGAACGTATTAGGAAGTGGAGAGAGGTTTGGCGAAAGGCGGGTATGAGAATCTTTTTAATCCAAATCCGCGGAAACTTCATTTCTGGTGACGTCATTCTTAGAGCCAATGGGAAAGCTCGTCTCAATGTTTTTCCGTGGATAAAACTGGTGAAACCTGTTTTAAGGCCGATTTAGACGGTGAAGATGTACGTGCATCGTTTATAGCGAAATATTCCACGCATTAAAACTTATGCGAGCAAAATTCTAAAATGTTTTATTTTTGCTAACATAATCTCGTGAACAATCTCGTGAATACGAACGCACGACGTCCATCTTGGCTGTTTTGGTCACTTGAAATAAGATTGTTCGTAAATATATTCGGGAATCAGGGTTCATGTCAATGATATGATTCAATATTATTCGTGCTATTTGCTTTCGTCAATTACTAGTTGCTTCAAATCATTTAAATAATATACGAAGATGAAACTTTAAAAAGAAATGCGAAGGTGATACACGTTACCACGGCCCACTAAGTATCCCATTATGGGCTGGAATCACGTAACTCACCGAAGGTAAATATGGCTTTCCATCACTCCAGTTAATATCTTTTTTGTGGAAAATCCCGCTAATGGCGAAAATGACAAAGTAACCCAATGAAAGTGCAAGGAATGCGCATTTAATAAATGTAAGAAACATACCCGTGCATTGGATAATTATAGATAGATAAGCGTTAGAAAATGACCAATATTTAAGCAGGGTATTCGGAGGCCGCGCTTCATGAGGCTACCGTGGGAGCTTATTGGGGCTACGGAAGTAGCTTCTTGACATTTACAGAATATGGGTGGGAGCCTAATATGCTACCGGTAGCTTCTGCTTGCTCTTTCTCCGGTAGCTTCCATCGCTTCCATGATAGAGAATACCGATGGTAGCAAGTAGCTTATTGAAGCATCTTTTCGCCAGAAAGCTCCGATGCTTCGAGTTAGAGAATAAGCCCCCTGGGGCCGTTGAAAAGAACGCCGCGTGGTGATAAGAAGTTCTCCCACGGGCTGGCATATTTGTCCATTTATTTTCATTGATGTGGCTCATTGGATCATGATTGCATGAATGTGAAACATCGTACTGCATGTAGCTGGCTCACCACTCAATAACACCACGGAATGGTAAAGAATATAATACCAATGATGGCGCTTTTATTAAATTAGGATTAGATAAAACACGTGAAAGAAGCCAGAAAGAAGAAAAATCAAAGCAACCAATCAGGAGGCTCCAACACCTTTCCCGCCACTACGGACAATCAAGCGCCGCGGAACTCTCGACTCTAAGATATATAAGTCGGCCAACGAGCAGAAATGACATCCTTTCATCAGCCCTGATGACGATGACTGAGTCAGACATCGAAACGTCGGCCTACATGGAGACCATCACCCGGTTGGAAACCCGAGAAAGCTTCACCAAGATAACCCCTCTCTTACATTTAAATATTTAAACGATTACATTTTTAAAAGTCCATGTTCTGTGTGGTGAGAAAGTCTCATAGGCTTGAATTTTCATCTACATCTACAAAATACCCCGCAATCCACCTCAAGGGTGTGTGGCAGGGGGTGAGTAGTCACCAACATGCATAACACTATACCCTAAAGTTAGTGTAACTACGGCTAATTATGCATTAGCCTAAATTGCTAATGCGTGTCACGAGGCGAAGCCTCACAAGCATGCACTACACTGCAGACATGCTGCCAATGGAGAGGGACCGTTAATGTACACATATTGCAACCACACAAATGGATAGAGATTCAAGAGTTATGCCGAAAACATGCACGGCGTGCTGTTAGTACTAGGTAGTAGATAAGTAGATACAAGTATTAAGGAGTACTACTACTTACTAAGAGCTACACTAGGTACCTATCGACAAACCTAGTCGAAAGTCACATTGGCAGCTGTTATGGTCCCTTATCGTACGCGGGAAAAATTACATTTTAAATCTGTCCGTTCTGCAGTCTATTTCCCTAATTTTATTCTCATGCGCTTAAATGCAGTACACAGGCTATGATCCTAGTACTGGTTAGTATGACAAGATATTAATAATTAATAAATAATAATTTTAAACGGAATAATGACATTACTCATGATTGATCAAAATACCCAGCACCATTCAACACACTTGGCCACTGCACGAGGCGCTTCACCGACCCGCGGCATCGCCCAGGCACAGATAGTTTGTTGTCTCATGCGCCAACCGGTGTTGTGGTTAGGGTGGGGGGGGGGAGGAGGAGGAGGAGGAGGAGAAAGAAAAATAAATATTCTGGCAGGGCTGAATAAAAACACGTCGATTAAAGGGCTTCTGAGGCGGGAAAGGAGTTTTTTATCGGAAAGGAGTAATGGGGAGGGGGATGCGGACATAATAATTCATAGCAAAGGTCATTGGATTGTCTGATAATTTCTATTTGACCGAGTGCGTCCATTTTCAGGCCTTTGGTAAGAACGTGTAAAAACTCAGGTGCAATCGCTCCTATGATTGTTTTCAAGTAGGATTTTAGCAGAAGGTTAAGTTGGAATACATATTTCTGTATTTTTTTGCGTGTTCTTTGATGGCGCGTGATAAAAATTTACCAGTCTGGCCGATGCATGCCTTGTTGCAGCTATTGCATTCCATTTTGTAAATATCAAAGTTTAGGAGTCTATCCTGTCTGTCTTTGCCGCTGACAAAGAGTCTAGAAAGGGTTCATTCATTCGTTAGAGTAATCTACCGGTTAGAGGTAGGTTGTGATGAAAGTCAGAGAGTATCCAACGAACTCTTACACGTGCCGTGCCCTTTCTACCTCTAGTATTTCTTTCTTCATCTCAGCACAAGTCCTACCTTTCTTCATCCCGTCCATAAAACCGATTCTCTTCCTTCCCCTTCCCCGCTTACCCAACATCCTCCCCTCTATCACGGCCTTCAGAAAAACCATCGCCCCTCATTACCCATTTACAGCCACCTACCCTGCCTTCCCCTAATCTCATCTATAAGTTTCCTCTCCTCACCCACCATGTCAAGCACTTCCTCATTTGTCTTCCTTCTCCATCCTCCTCCACATCTCAAAAGCCTTCAGCCTACTTTCCTCTTCCTTTCTCTAGGTCCACAAAATTCTTCTTTAAGGAATCTCGATAGCCGGTTTGAAATTCTATGAGAAATATAACCGATGAATGGGAGAGAGCGTCACTTGAATTTAATTGGTATTTCTGTTTGTTCGGAGCAAGTTTGTTTTAAAGCTAGGAACCACTCCTTTGCGATCAAGTTAACCCTTCCCGCCTCGCCACTCCTTGACCCACGCCTCTTTCTCATCTCTGCCCAAACCTGAACATAAATTTTCACTACCGCACTCGTCGTTGCTGTAAACTGGTTCTCAATGAATTTGTCAACATAACTCATGAACTAGGCAACTTTAGTTCGGCACATTACAGGCGCCCGCATCTTCAAACTAACAAATGAGAATTCTTTTTCTTTCCTTGAGCTTACCGTTAGTATTTGTTCTCCCATTATGCCCACTGACCATTAACTGCTACAATGCCACGCCATGAATCTGATTTGAACTTTTGATCGTTTTCATATTCCCCTTGACCCTCACTGACCATCTTAATGTGAAGCGGCTTCGATTCATTTCTGGATTTCTATTTCACGTCGCATGGCGACGCATTTGAACCTGCCAAGGAGTGGAAAACCTGGAGTCAGTCATGATATTTGTAGTTTCTATTCCACTTCACTATCTAATCTGCTAACCGTTTTATCACTTCCTAATACTCCCACAGTCCGGGTCGTATCTAAGTAAAATAATGTGGAATCACACAAGTTCTAGCTTTTCATCCTAACATGAATCGATTCCATAAATTTACGCCTTCTATAATAGTCTCAATGAAATTGCCGAGTTGTCTAAATTTTAAGGGCATGAATCAATGAGTGTGCTTGAAATCTCTCGCATGGTTATGTGTAATTAAATATAGGAAAGTCACAGATGAAGTGGATATGTAATTTTGCTCCCAAAAACTTTTTTAAATATCAATACATATAGACTTTATTAACCGCTCCAGTCGCATGCGAAGTCTTTTTGTATTTATCACAGCGAGAGACAAATTATTACCTGTTAACGAGTCACTTCCGCAGATGTAATTTAGTTTTAAATTTACTGTTTGGTGGATCGAAAGGTATCATTTTAGTGTAATTGCTGTTGCTTTAACTAGTTATTGATAGGTTTTTAAATAAAAGCCGTACAACCATAGTAAAATTTACGCTAATATAGATCAATAACAATGTTTTTATGCTGTTGTACCAAGGGAATTAAATATTTCTAACGATTTAAATAAAGTATTAACTCTTATTATTTCATATACAAATATATTTGTTTCGGCGCCCCTGCACATGGGCTTTCTCAGGGGCCCACAATGCTGCTACGGCTCTGGGCAATTCATCTTGAAGGTTAAACATGAAAGAAAAGAGGAGTTGATAAGCATAGTACATGAAAGTAAAATTGCTTTAAAATGAATTAACAGTAGTCCAAAATGTCCTGTTGAAGGAATTGTGCTATTACATTTTTTATCGGAGAAGTTTTATGTAAATCTTAATTTTTATAGTTGTATTTAGAGCTGAAGTACTGTATGTTCTTTGCATTACTGTTATAGGTGTGTGAAGAGCATTATGCTCCTCACGACATCATCCGTGAAGTAGAGGAGTACGATGAAAGGACAGGAAGATTACTTTCTGCCCCATTGAAATGGCCTCGACCGAGACCTGGAGTGGAATATGTCACAATATCGTTGACATTCCACACACACACTGGAGTGATCGTATATGTTCTGATTTATGCGTTTGTTTTGTTGCATTTCTTGTACAGTAGTGGACAGTACAACTTTGTTAAGATGACTCTCTTGCTCCGTTTTTGACCCCCGAACACGTCATTGGCGCAAGGTTTGAAACGAAAGGAAATCAAGTGAGCTGTTGCATTACGAAGTGAGCATGGATAATATATCCCTAAACCTCAGCAAACGCGATGTAATACTCTTCATTTTATTATAATGGTCGCTAACATATATCAAGGGTCTCACTCAGGGTCAAACAATGCAGAAAAAAACTTTAAAATAAAATTTTCACCAAACTTTCAGGGTACCGCGCCGAAAACCGAAGTCATAACATGCTTATATTGAGGCAACAAATGTAAATTATAACTCTTGTATTATTCCCATTACTGCAGGTATGGTGAGCTCGACTTCATAAACAAATTTACTCAAATTAAATGTAGCCCTAGGATAATTTTTCAACCTACTTGAAAAAGTATTCTAATCTGCACTTAATGGCCTAAGATTATCGCTCCAGCCCCCTTAAGCGCTTCTTAAGTCTGACCAATGCATACCGTATGACACCGGGCGTCTTACATTACAACCTGCACACGCCCGATTGTTCCAGCGCTTTACTTATACTTTTAATCATACTTACTTTACTTAAGTGCCAGTTTTGGTATACTCCACACCTCGCAGACTCGGAATACTCGGAGAAGTGCTGGGGAGACGTCAGAGACAAGTGTGAGATCTTGCTCATGTCATCGCGGAGCTACGCCAACTCCACCTTTACACGGCTCGTCCTATTGCTGCCATCTTTTACACTCTTTTCTAGTCGAGTTGTGAACCTTCCCACTAACCCACGCTTCGCCAGCACACCTCCCCTACTCTCCCCACTCCTCCACTGAACAGCTGTCACCCCTCCTAAGCCGTCGAAATGTTCTAATCAACCGAAGAGCTCACTTTCCTTCCGAGCGGCGATAAGACCACAATGGGAGATTCTACTGAAGTTGTACTGTCCATATCAAGTGTTCACGGTACCTAGCCTACCGATTTACTTGAGTTTTAATGTATTTTTGAAATACAATTGTTCCTGTTGGAAGTCAATCCCATTTTAAGGTTGTTGTTATTTCATTTTGTTTCGACTCCGTCTACCTTCCTCTTGCAATTCAATCGCGACGACCAATTCCCATCGAGTTCCGTCGTACGCTTAGACTCATTCATTTTTTTTCAATTCGGTGCCAAAATTCACCTTGGTGATGGGTACACAAATCAAACGATCGAGCGACCAATTTGACATAGCTTTCGGCTCACTTGCTTTTTCAGAAAATCTCAAATTTGATCTATAATAAGAAGCTAACTCCAAAGAAATGATAAGTATCTGACCCCCCATTAAAATTTAAAGAGGAAGGCAACGGTTTTGGTCTCGTGGCTCCAAGACAAAATTTTCAGAGAAAAATGTAGTTTTGTAAATTGAACACCACACCAATAAGTATTGAAGTTAAAAACTAGAAACTCAGCAGGGCCAATTATAAATCTTTGAGTCACATCAATTAAAATGTTGGCCTAGTTGAACGCTCTGCTTCGCCATTGTAAAATGTCAAAGTTACGCATGGCGCCGTAGCGCTTAAGATAATTCGGCCTAAGAAAAATGTTACAGCGGCAAAAACTCGTCCAAAATTTCGTTTTAAAAATTAGTCAACACATAAATTGGATTGGATTGTTTTTGGGGGGGCCTTCGTCAGGAGCCCGGGAACTTACACCTGTCTTGGTCCATTGTGCCAACCCCATGCCTGTCTGCCACTTGCAGACAGGGGACAAGAGCACCTCGGTAGAGGTATGGAGGATTGGCCTCCCCCTGCCTCACCCCAGTACCAGGTATGGAGGATGTCCTCCCTCCAACCGGCCCGCTCTGGCCCCTCCGGCCTCCCGGTATAGGTATGGAGAGAGTATCATCTCTCCATCCATGCCTGGTCGAGGTATGGAGGAGGGTCACCCATCCAACCACCGTCCTGCTTATCTTCGGTGTCCTGATGGGAACCGGTGTTTCAAATTGGCTAGGCCCAGGCAACACATAAATGAAATATAAAATAAAATTATCTAAAATGCAGGTGTACATGATGTGAAAATCTAATAAGATTTTTCGGAGTTATTAAGGTTTAAGCTCGAGTCTACAAGATTTATGGGTGGACAGAGAGTTAATTAGAGGGCGGCACGTTCATGGTGGTGGAGAGAGTCGGATGGAATGCTATGACCTGAAAAGGATAGTATGGCTATGACCTGAAGATGATAGTATGCGCGGATTACCGCGAATTCATGTTTTCCTCCTCTTATTGAGATACATACTTTAATTTAAGAAATTAATTATTTCTGTGTCACTGTTCTCCATTTGAAAGGTTATGTTTTTGTACTGAGTGTTTACCAAATTGAGGAATAATCCCAACTAAAGGTCACTTCCTATCCACACACAAAGAATGTCAAACACGTCCCGATAATAACAGTGCACGTATTGGATGAGGTAATGCTTAAGAGTTTAAGAGTTTCTAATGTATCCAGAAAAATGTCTGCCAGAAGAGAAGAAATGGACGAACCCACTGGATAGCTCATCCATTAGGTAGTTGAAAAAACTCATTTGCAAATCGGAAGTAGTTTCGTTTCGTAATTAATTTCAGTACCGCTACTAGCTCGCTAGCAATGGCCTCCCCAACATTAGCAGTTGATAAAATACTTCGTGCCCTATCCAAGGTTTCAGACAAAAGAACATACGTAAAAAGGTTTTCGATGTCAAGTCAAACTATTTTGGCGTTTAGAGGGACTGATTTGGCCCTCAACTCATTAGGCAATTCAATTTAATTTTTAATAGCGTTTTTGAAAAGTACAAGCTCCCCAATATTATTTTTCTGCAAGCGGAATTTTATAAAATGCTTTCGTTGTTGTCAGCCATTTCCTTAGGCGCAGCGAGTAAATTATTGTCACGCACATCGTGAGTTTTGACGAATTGTACGCTTGGAAGTGGAACTCAATGAACATGGAGTAAATATTTCATTCAGGCCTAAATCGAACCAATGATCTATGGCCAATAAAATGAGGGAATTCCGATTAAAAGATAATGCTAGGAAATCGGAAAAAACCCAACAATTATTATAGGCGACGCATAGTCTTCTTTTTACATCTTGTTCACGCAAGATGAATATGAAGAAAAAATTGCAAAACTATTTACCAGTTCATTCCAAAGCATTTATTCAAACACCACACATAACAGGTTTTTCCTTTGCTGAACTTGCATTGGAATCCATGGGTTTTGGATTAGACTCTATAAAATCAAAATGAGACGTGATACTCGCAATGGACATTGCATCCCGAGTAATCTCTTATGGATAAAAAGCCATTTTCGCTCACTGATCGCCGCCACTTAACTTGCCGGGATGAAACTTGCTGAGAACATGGCGAATCGCGCAAGCAATTACTACAGCCATTGCCGCTTTTCGCTTCTACTAACGCTTTCGCTACTACTCTAAGTACCTACTCTAGGTCTTGATATGGGGGAGACGGATTTCTCCAGAAGTGAATCTGTCATTATCCGAGTATGGCTCGTGGTTGACTTTAAGCTTTCGGGATCGCTGAATCGTCTCTGCACTTGAGAGAGAATAATTTACAAAACCCATGTCCTACATTATGAGTGTCAGAGTTTTGTCGAAGGCGGGAACGGTATGCCGGCGGAGCGACACAAAATCCGACTTTCAGGAGAGCGAGGCATAAAAAAAAGGAACGCTGCAATCCGTACTTTATCCGCGAGGCGATCGAAAAATCCGCCGGATCCCAATCGATTTTGCATAGCTTAGGCGAGAGACTTCCATACACTTCTCTCTGTTTAAAAAAATCGAAATAGCTGGAATAACGATGGAAATAAAAGAGGGAACAATAGAGTTTTATATTTTTTTTTGCTGGCACACGTTAAAGAAATCCACCGATCTGAAAATGTCACATGGAAAAAAGAAACAAATGAAAGCAACCAAGCAAAGAAAAAGAAGCAGACGTCGAGCTACATGAAAAATAATGAAGTATCCTCCAAGGCACACTCCACTATGAAATGAAATAGTGGTGTTAATATTTCGCTCCAATTTCTTTAATTAAAAACTGTAACTTGCGAATGACGTATTCTCATTTTTCCTCGTATTTCAATATTTCCTTATATTTTCTTTTCATAGCGTTTAATCCAATGCAACGCATTTGCAGGTCAATGGTATTATTTTTTTGGGAAAGAACTAACTGAAAATAACTTCATCATTTCACAGGCGAAAACATAACCTGGGAGGAGCAGGTACTCGTTGTGTTGCTTGACCTTAATTTCGTTTACTTGACCTTAATTACTGTTTCCAATAGACCGGAAGCAATCAAAAACTTATCTTTAAAGTCCCTTTTTCTACTCACGACTCATGAATATTTTTCATTTCCTTTATAAGAGAATTCTATTTGTTAACAAATTACACAGTTTCATATATCGCTGTTAAAAGGTTGTGATTGAGTTCTGCCAAAGTCGAAGTACGTCTAGCATCTACTACCATCGGTGGATAATTATTTTTCAGCACTATCTTGCATGCATCTTATGTAATGTCTACATCGAAAAAGCCATCCAAGAAGTCAAAGAAAAGTCTCCGGGGGTGAATATCCACGGGGAGAAAATCAGCATGCTAAGATTTGCCGATGACATAGCAGTCATGACAGAAACAGAAGTAGATTTAAAGAAGACACTAGGTAGTATGGAAAGGATAATGGCCAGATATCATCTGATGATCAATAAAAAGACAACTAAGGTATTGGTATGCAGTAAGAGAAAGGAATTGCCAGGACCAATGTTAAACTAGGAAAACAAAAAATCGAGGAGGTGGAAGAGTTCTGTTACCTGGGAAGCCTACGTAACCAGCGATGGACGAAGTAAAAGAGAAATTGTGAGTAGAATTTCCCAAGCGAAAAGGGCATTTTACCATAAGAAGATTCTGCTTACAGCTGCAAATACAAGCGTGGAAGTGAGGAAACATTTCATTAGAACATACATATGGAGCATTCTACTATATGGCAGCGAAACATGTACAATAACAGCAGCAGAGAAGTCCTCCAGGCTGGAAGCATTTGAAATGTGGTGCTACCGAAGAATGATGAAGATAAAATGGATCGACCGAGTGACAAATGAAGAAGTCTTAAGGAGAGTGGGAGAAAAGAGATGTCTACTGAAAATCTTAAAAAGGAGACGGGATAACTTAGTAGGCAACATCTTAAGACACGACGGCCTGATGAAGACAATCGTCGAGGGAAAAGTGAACGGGAAGAATGGAAAAGGCAGGCCTCGCATGAGATATATATGGAGCAAGTTGTGAAGGATGTAAATGAGAGGAGTTACACGTCAATTTATATGAAGAGGTTGGCAGATGGAAGAAGAATTGAGTGGAGAGGGCTGCGTCAAACCAATCCTAGGATTGTTGACCGATGATGATGATCTTGCATGCCCAAAAATTATTTTCATTTTCAAAGTTTTTCATTTATCAGATGGGCAGGTTCTCCGGTCAAGTGGGCCTGAGAATTACCATTCGTCGTCTTACCTGTTACGTCAATGGGTTAGGTACACACTAAACTTTCTAAGTAATTAGAATGAAGTATAACTTAACGTCCTACCATGATGGAAACACTGCTTCCCTCAACATCATCAAAATTAAGCGTCTTTGGGCTCTCCCCACGAATTTGGACGGTTGATCTGGTCCAACTCACCGGTCCCTGCTCACAAGTAGCACAGGCTTTTATTTCGCGAAGTTTCATCAGCCGTCGAAGCAAGTTAAACCACTACCACTCCTAGGTATACTACTACTCCTAGGAATTAATTCTAATACTATAAAAATGTGAAACTATATTCACCCGAATCAGATGACTCGGAGGATACCTCCTAGTTCATGATGTTAATTCCGATATAAAATTAGAGTTAATTATTTCAAATAAGTACACTGACGTCTGGCTGAAAAAGATTGATTAAGAGCTCTACTACCAAGTTATATATGCAAGTACTTTCGATTGATGCACCCTAGGCACTTATATAAACATATATTTGCATTATCTCGTTTATATTTTAACGTAATCATAGCTATGTTAATTATGTCAGTGGACAATAAAATCTCTTAAAAATTCCTGTGCATTGGCTGACCATGAAATTTCAAACTTGCCTTCCTTTAACTTTGATGTATCTCAAATAATTGACAGTGAATCTGTTTTACATATAAGACTTTTTAGAGAAATGGTTTCCATAGCACGAGATCAAAATTCATGTAGCAAAAGAAGTGATATATGTCATCTAAGTGCCATTTACAGTGGCTTAATTTTATAATTATTATTTTATTTTCGAACCACATAAACAAAATATGTTGCTTTGTTAATTTGCAGTTATTGAAATATTATTGGTTATGTTGCTTGTCTTGTCAATCACCACACACTCATGCTGTTAACAGACTCGTGTAATATTTTTTAAAAGAGTGTTGAAGGTTTAAGGTAAAGTTTAAGTTTTGTATTGTGGCAAAATTCACCATAAATTGATTGTAATTATTTGTTGATTGAATCAAAATGAGAACAAAATGTAATTATAAATTGTCCTGATACTTCTAACTTGGTGCTGTTTATGTTTTTAGCCCTGATGATGTCAATAAAAGTTGACGAAACGTTGGCAGATACGCTGTTATTATTTTAATTGACCAAAACTCCAGAAAAATGTTTTACCATTATTGATAAGATTGATGTCAGAATTATGTTGCTTAAGGAAAATGGAGTTGCTGCTCCACATAATGTTGTGAATTCCACAGAAAGTTCCACTGAACAATGAGAAAATTCGTGTTTATTTTAGTTGAAGGTGGTTTGAGCGAAAAACCACTTCTCCTAGAATTTGATGAATTTGGCCTCATTTTAAAGAAAAAACTCTCATCTTTCCAATTATACCAAAATATCAATCCCTTGCCGAAATACTTTTCGAGCAATTTCCCTGAGAATACAAGCTGTTTGACATGGGATAGAGATTACGGTTGTGCGCTCCAGAGGGAGAATATTAAACAAATTAAGAACTTTGAGCACCTAGATTTCGTCAAAAAAACTAACGATATGTAGATTGTATGTTTTGTCAACTCTTTAAAAAAAATAATCTATTACTCACCGCAATAAATTTGATAGAATCGCAAATAAACCTGCTGTTTTGAAGGGTTTTCAGCCGTACTGCGGGAAAAAATGAGTCAAGAGACTTATGTAGCTTTATTTATTTTATTACTTCGAATTTTATTCATATTTTACTATATCTTTGCGCTATTAATATTAAAATATTTATTTCATACTTCTTACAGACGCTGAAATTAAAAAAATAAAATTTGAATATGGTCTCCACTATGACTAGGGAATTATCTCGCTCACACCACCTTAAGTGTCATATTGAATAATAAAAAAATACATAATCGATGAAAAACGGAGTAAACAAGGTCACTCGCTGATTTTTCTATTTCGGATCGAAGTGATGTAATGTAATCTGTATTCCCACCTGAGGGGACCTATTATGATTGCGTTCGTCACGAGTTGTTTCAAATGATTCCAAAAGAAGTTAATTACCTAATTCCAAAATCAAACGCTACCAATACTTCCGATTGATGTATTTATAGACTAAAAATTTTTGTTCCTGAAGGGAACACAGAAGAGTTTATTCTAGAGCCGCGGTAGCCAGGTTCACAATTCGCCGGCCTGGTATATGGTAGTTGTGGGTTCAAATCTAGCTGCATGCATGGGTGTTTGCGGGAATCTTAGGCAAGACAGCGCGATATGACCGTAGAAGCTTTATTCTTAAAATTTCCAGGCCAATACTTAGGAAAGTCGTTTGACTCATTCATTAAACCAGTATTCATATCGTCATTTTATCTCCGAATATCGTAATTCCCGGCAGAATTAACACGAAGAAATTTACACCTATGGCGTACTTGAGTGAAAGTTTAAAGTTTAAACGATCCACGATGCCCAATTCAACTTCTAGCCCCATGGGAACCCACATTTTAATCGGGACCAAGGGAAATGTCCTTATCTTAACCTGCCATCGCTGAGCACACCCACGATGGGACACAATATCAATTTTGAAGAGGAGAAATCAATCGCCAAAGAAAACCCTTACCAGGCATCCCATAGCCTAAGGGAAAAAATATAGACTTTATAGACCCAAGTCAAGTGAAAATATAGACCAAAACCGACTCATAATACGCATGAAAATCAAGGCAAGTTGGACCAAATCTGTATTATTATACAAAATTATGAACTTTATTGTTAAAAGCTTTGTCTGGTTGGTGTAGTAGAGGTTGCACCGGCAAAAATTGACAGAAACAAGGTACCTAGTTGCAAATATGAACAATTTTATTCATTAAGTACGTATGAAATTTAATACACGTACATCCTGCGGCTTGTCCGCCAATGTAAACAAACAACAACCCTATCGATGCCTGTGTTGAGGAGCGTGGGTGGAAGGGTGAGGTGGCAAGGGAGGGGGGAAGACGCAGCCAGGCATGCGCGGTGTTCAGCAGAGAGGAGCATCACAGCCAGACAAAGCAGATGAACAAAGGAGCAGCGCCTGGTCGCGGCGCGCATATTCAAACTTAGCGGTGCTGTGCTGGCTGCTTCAGTGTAAATTGTAGCTTACCTGTGGCCAAATTATAGACCCTGCCCCAAAATATAGACAAATTTGATACAAAATTTGGAATATCGACCAATATCCCATACAGCACGGGGAGAAATATACTCTTGTACTCTCGGTCGATATATGGGGTAAGGGATAATTCCAAAATTAGCCCTTTTTTACACGTGTTCTTTCAGTGTATATTTTGGTCCAAATTATCTGAGTGGACTTCTGTATTTTATAGAATTTAATTAATGTACAACATGCCACTTTGCCTTTTTTCACATTTCCATGGGAATAACTGCATATTAAAGATGAGCTATACCTATTTTTCCGTTACAAAGAGATATCTCTGTTATAACATATGTTACTTCAATATGCATCGACCAAAGAACTTTGTCTATTCGGTAATCCTGATAATCGTGAAAACCTTATTTGTGCACAATGGGTGGATATATATTTTTTACAAAAAACGATTATTTTTCCATGCGATAAATACTTCCTTTTTTGATCACACGTTGCATTTTGGTACAATTGTAACCAACCAGAAATAAAATCTGTTCCACGATAGTATTATCTGCTTTCGTATGATTCTGACAGCCATTTTCAAGCACACGTGAATTTCTACATTAATTTCTTGGTACCAAATATTTGTAAATATGTAGTGCTCTCCAGGCCAAGCACAAATACGGAATAATTTATATTGGCCTGGCCATGAATGCGGAGGAAATAAGTACTTTGCATTACATCCCATAATCAAGTATCCTGGTGGCCGAGTGGGTTAAGGCATTAGTAAGACCGTAAGAGTAAGGTTTAAGGCTTAATATGAATCTAAATCAGCCGCGAATTTTGCTGGCAATGTTGTCTAGCTGTCATAATATTAATAACAGTTTATTTTCTGTTGGCAAACATACATTTGCATGGGAATTTGCATATTAGTCACTAGGTTGTGGTCGATTCACGTGTTTAAATCGTTTCGTTTCGTTAAATTTCGTTTAAATCACGTGTTATACTCGTGATTTAAACGAAAAATGATCCCTTGGTGCTGTTTGGGATAGGCCATAAGCAAAAATATCGACATTCTATATTCTCTATATACCATACGGGATGCCTGACCTCCTACTTTCCACTAATCATGCGGTAAGCCATTGAAATAGGTAAGAATGCCAATAAATACATCAGGGAAGACAGCTACTAACTGTCCAACGCCTGGAAACGCGTGTTCTACGCGCGAAACGCATGTTCTGTTCACAAGCGCGAAAGAAAAACATCCAATCACAGCGTACCTGACTCCAACGGATGTTGAGCATTCGGCGAGCAAATATCAGCATCATAACCAGCCCCGCCCAGGTGAGTGCGCTTTCATTGTTTTTTTTGTTTAATTTTTCGAAGCCGTTCGATAGGTGGCGTTAGTGAGGATTCTGAGGCACATTGTCACTTTGTTTACGAATGGCGGCTAGTGGGGATTTCCGATTGTTGGTACAGAATAAGATTGATTGCTCGACTAAAAATGGGTAAAAGATCTTGAGCTTTGTTCCTGGATGCTCCCATAGGGTATTCCGCAACCATGAGAAAGAACAACATTTGAGGTGTGAAGCACAGAAGCTTGTTTAAGGCTAATGTTAAGTACTCTCTTGTATTCTTCACGTTACCGTATAGCGAGGCATGGTCGATGCTGATGATATTTCCTAAATGGCAGACCTCTTATTACTTTGATAGATTTTGGTTTTCCTTCTCTATGTGATGTAAATTTCTTTGATGTGATCATTGAAAGTATGTATTCCCGAATTCAAGTACTCGTGAACTACGCTCATTATCCATACTGACTCTAATAATTTTGTTTTGTAGTCGTTCTAACATTATCATTTGACAAATAAAACAATTAGTTTCTTCGTAACTAGCCGTAATTTCCCAAAGTTCGAAATTGAAAAAAGCGAAAATACGTGTGATACACAGGGATCATCTGATTCAAGTGACTCATTCATGACAGTGGCGCCGCGGTTGGCCGCTTCAAGAAAGGTGTCACTCCAAAGTTGGGCACCTGCTATCCTTAAGGTGGTTCCATCGTAAAATGACTTAAATGTCATTTTATTCATATTCTGTCTACTTGTAGAAAACGTTGTCCTCTATCTGATATGAACAACAAAATAATACATTTCCACGCTATTTTATTCTATATTTGTACTTGAAATTACATGGTGTTCAATGGGGAGAATGAAATAAACACGAGGAAAAATAGTATTTTCCATAAAATACAAATGCCATTTTTGAGGAAAACTATTTATAAGAAGGGAATAATCCAGAGAAATTTAATAAAAATGTAATATAGGCATATTACCACCTTATTTTTCTAGTTATTGAAGAATTAATGCCGTAATTGAAGTCAAAATGCAGTAATTCGTAGGAAATGGCGCTGCAGTCGGCTCCTATGGCTGGAAAAAAGTGCTAATTTAAAATACATTCGTGGAATAATCTGCATTTTTTCTACTTTACTTTTGGATTTCTATTGGTAACGCATTGCATCAGTGAAAGCAGGATTTTTTTGGACAAAATGTGGAATTTAGTATTTGTTTTGAGTCACACAGTGGCGGTGGAACCTCCTTAAATTCTAGTATCCATGGTCATAACTTCCTTGAACTAAATAAGTCGACTGCAACGCCGCCGGCGAAACTGTTGTGCCAGCACAATGAATGGACTGACGCAGAGACAAACCCGGAAGACCCTTCTTCTTCAAACTCATCACGCGGCACAAGGATGAAACCTCCCTCAACCCGGTTTTAATTCAAATCCACGAGGACTAGGCTGCAGGCGTACCAATCAAAGTGATCTCTTTACCACTTCGTGCCCGTGTTTGAAAAAACTAGACAGAATAAAATTTCATCTTTTAAATCAGAATAAGAACTTTAGGTACTCATTGTGGGAAACTTACTTGACCTCCTTCCTCGAGTGTCAAGAGGAAAGAAGTACTTATTCACTGCCGAGAAGCCAAAAATATATATCATTGATATTTTCAAGACTTGCCCGCAACCCTTTCATTGTGATCCGGAGTCATTAATTAGGTCGAGTGGTGTTTTCCACCGCCTTTGAGTTCGCGGGACTCCAGTTGTGAGGTGAGAGATTGATTGCGTCAGGAAAGTGGTCCACTCAGAATGAGAGAATCCTTTTAGTCAGAATTTCAATAATTACTGTCCCTGCAGCGTATACGCTGGTCAATATCACATTGCTTCTGCATTTTGCTCATCCGTGCTTTCCCTAAGACTGTCGGCAGCCGGCTTATTTTGTTTAACTATGCATGTCTTATTTTGTTAAAATGTGCATTAAATGTCAGACTTATGCGGAGAATGCAGATCAGGGTTTCGAAGAAAGAAATTAATAAACTAATATGGTAGTAGTGCAACTCGGCTCTTACTTTCTCACAGTCGTCGCCTCTCAATCTCATCACAAAGTCTATCCCCATCTTATTCCATCCAATATTTTAACTTTACCTTATTTCAACCAAAGAAGGAGGTATTGATTTCACTACTTAAATTCGAAATAAGTCTTGAGAAAAAAAAAGAAATTCCCCAATGAAGGAGGCGGAATCAGCCAGCTTTTTATCTTTTGGAGCCAGCAGTCACAAAGTGAGAGACTATCCAGCATTTAATGCTCGCTGGATAGTGTATTAAAAAAAACATTTCATATTTGAGGTACCAATTAAGGTCAAGCCGTGACTGTGTGGACGAGTCAAAATAATTATTTAATTCCGGCTGTTAGTTTGCACATTTAAAAACAATACTGCTTTCAACGATGACATGTAATGTACGTGACATGTATGACATGACTGACAATAAAGTAAATTAAGATACCGGATATGCAGAAAAGTCGAAGAATATTTTTAAAATAAACATTTTCTCATCTATAGGAGCTGTATGTAGCACGGCACTCCCGGAAGTTGGCGATCAAAACGTGGGCGGAGGGCGAATATAATAGCGTATTGAAAAACTATCAGTCATTCTATTCTATTCAGTCAGCCAATGCGGAATTGGTTCTCTACCTACCAGAAAGGACGTGAAGATTCTGGCGAGGTGTTGGTGGGTGGAAGTAAACTTCTTCCACCAGAAGTTATTCACGGCATCCATTCCTGGCGCCGAGAAGTTCTTCTTGCCAGAGAAGGCCTTCTTCACGTCACTTTCTGAGACTGAAAGAGGGGTCCATCCACATCTTGTAGGTGGCGATCACATATCTCTTTAAAGAGGCCTATGGCCGGAGTATCTCCGTTGAATGGCTTCGACGTTTCGTAGATATCCCACATCTTGTAGGTGGCGATCACATATCTCTTTAAAGAGGCCTATGGCCGGAGTATCTCCGTTGAATGGCTTCGACGTTTCGTAGATATCCTTCCAGAAACGTACAACCTCTTGAACGGTTGGCGGAGATTCAACGACAGGCGGAGTTGGTCGAAAGAGACGGGACGGGTGAAGGAGAGAGGTGGAATTTTCCCTCACGGCCCTACTCCACTTGAGGAGTTTTTTTCCGGGCAGTGGTAAGTTCCCGTACTCTTATCGACCGCCTGCTGCTTAATGGTAAGTAGCACGCATTTATTCAGCGTGTGATGGATACATTTGAGGCTGTGCGCTATGCGCCGAACTTTGGGAGTAAAGGTTCACCCAGATGTGATGTATTCCATCACACACTGAAATCTCGGCGCCTGTCGTCTCGCCTGCGTGATCTTGGCCTCCAACTGTTCCAACCTCTTGCTGCTTTGTCCTCGCAAGAGGCGTTATTTTGGGAGTGAGCCATAATTTTGGCAGCAGCGTAGACCACGCAATTCAAGGTCCCTATACCAAGGTTAGAGCGACCTTGCGCAATTTACCGTCCAAAGGTCCGATGTTTCCGTCAGGATTTCGTCGATTAAGCCATTCAACTGGGGCAGGTGGCTACCCCGCAGAGAGATCTTTCGGTGGATGTCTCTCTGCCTTGGTTGTCCTTCATCATAGTTAATGGTGCTTTATAACCGCGTTCGTAGTGCAGAGACGGCCTGACCAGCTTCTTCCCCATTTGGCCGAGAGACTGACACAAATGTTGTTCTCGCCTCAGGTGGTGGAGAGGCTGCCTGTGTCGGGGAGAAAGGTCTGGCCGGTGGTGTGTTCCTCTGAACTGGCGGTTTGTGGAGAGTTTCCTTTTTTCGCAGGTGGTTGGCGTAATCGCGCAGATTCTGCTGCGATAGGTGGTCGTGTTCTGGATGCATCTCACACCACAAAGAGTGCATCCTTGCCATATAACCCCTGCGATCGGGCTCACTGGTGGCATGGCATGCGAGGAGGTTGCCCCTTAGGGCTTCCGTCCACTGCATACGAGCTCCCTTATCAGATGGTACTCCATTGTCACACCCAACGCAACTAGGGCCCCCATCCGAGAAGGTCCTGTTGTGGGTGTCTTTACTGGATAATTTTCTGGGAACCAGTTTCCACACGCAGACGTCCAGCATTAGCCGGCAAAAGCCGTTACCAGGTACGCCACGGGGAGGCTGGTGGCTTTAGTACCCTAATGAGTTATTATTATTGTGCTTACTATTATTCTTACATGTAAACATAGATAATATAATAATAATAATAATACTAAACGCACATTGTAAAGAAATATGTAACACTAAAAATGAAATATCCACTCTTTCACTTAGCTTTTGCAAATCGATCTCAATTTGGGTATTTGCACATCGTAATTGGTGTTGCAGGTTAGCGTCCGTTATGTTTGAGCGTGTTTTGTTTTTGGTCAATTTCATTTTCGAAAAAAACGATTCGCAGGTGTAAGTTGAACCAAAAGCGCTAACAACCTTTTGTGCCAGATATCTCAAATTAGAAAATTTCTCTTTTGTGACGTGTTATAAAAATCTTTGAGCTTCAATTGTTTCGCTTCTTTATCGAACTTCAAATAATCTTTATGTTTTGTTTCGTAATGCCTCTTAGCATTACATTCCTTAAATACAGCAACGACCTCTCGACAAATTAAACACAATAATTTTGTATTTTGAACTATAAATAAATACTTTTCTTCCCATTCCTCGCTACACTTTCAATTTTCGTCCACTATTCTTCTTTTCTTTGCAGTCATACTTAAAATAAGAGATATATTAAATCTATCTATTTTTAATTGTTAAATTAAAAGTCATTTTTAATTTAATAGGAGTTACTACCTGGCTGTTGTTGTTTTAAATATTTTGTAGACTTTCAGGTATATTAAAATAATTATCCTGCAGTCACAGCACACGAAACCAAAAAGCAAATTTTCACTTTAAACCGAGAGTCTGCATTGCTCTGCTATCAACAATCAACTGTACGTATCTAGGGATGGTCACTGCGTCACTGAGGTCACTTGGGGTGCGATCTAGTAATGCGATAGCCGGCTATTGACGGTAGCGATTGTCGATCGCCAGGAGATCAAATGAACACGCATACGCAGTCCGTATTGCGTACACACAAGCAGTAGCGAATAGCTGTGAAGAAATACGCTTGAAGCTCTTCAATTGTTCGGCTCACCTCGGAGCGAAGAGCCACCGATAGACGGCTATTTCATTAAATCGAAAGCACCGCGGCGTGGCGATCGCCGCAAATGGAAAGCACCCTTAAAGTGAAACATAGAACCTGTTATATTAGATGCTCCGAGATGCGCGCGCATCTAGAGTCCGCAGACTATAATTTGATTACTCTGCGAACTCATAACTCTAAACTCATAAATAAAACAGGCAATATCTGTCATATATTCGCAAGAATATTATTTTAAAATCAATGTTAATTTTTTCTCATAATTTCGGGCGTTAATTTTTACTATATGGATGCACAAATGATGTATTTTTTAATACATTGGTTTTCACTACTTTGGCCATTATAAAATAAATATATTTTTCTAAAAGTGTGATAAATCTCACGGGCCGGTAAAAGGTTCAAAGCGTATGCGGCCCGCGGGTTGGCCACTCCTGCTGTAGAGGATGACAGTATTTATCCAAATCCTCTTGTAACAGAAATTTGTGAAAATAGTCTCAGGTCGAAAATGTGTTTATGCGCCGATTCTAGAAACTTTCAGCCAAGCTCAACAGCAGCAAAACCTTGTAGGAATACACGAACTATTAATAAATCTTTTACCGCGTACATCTCCCCGTAAGTGGGCTTGAGTGATCACTTCGTATGAAATTCAATGAATTTCATATTTTTCATATATTTGATATGATGAATTTCAAAAGATATTTTTCTATATAATGAGGGCATCATTATATAGAAATATCTCATATTTCTAATGATAATAAAATATTAGCCACGTACTATTATACTTTTTGAGATATTGGGCGAAATATGCCAGCCATTTTGCATGGGCAATGGTACGGGTGTGAATTCCAGAGAGACTATTAAAAAAATTTGGAATTTACAATTTGCATAGATCTCGTCATAAATTTAGAAGTGTGTAGTCCGAACTATTTCTCAACTATTTTTAAAAATAAATCGATTACGGCAGTAATTTTATTCCAAAAAATCTCAGGCTGTGAAAGTTTTTTCAGTGTACGGCATACAAAACATTAGCCAACTTAAAACACGTATATTTAGTTACACACTGAAAACTTCAGTCATGTAAAACTAAGTTTTTGCGCCATTAATGAAACAATAGTTACTTTATGCTTCTTACAGATGCTTAAATTTAACAATAATATTATAATATGGTCTTTATTATGACAAGGGAAAAATCTCGCTCAGACTAACTCAAGGGCAGCTCGAACTGACTAAGCGAAATGAATATTTCAACCCGACACGGCGAAGGTGAGGCGCTAGTCTTTGTGAAATCACGCACAAACCATTGTGAAACGCATTAATGGCAGGCCATTATCTTCTATAGGGCAATGAGGGCGCACCCAGGCGACAGTTCTCACGGCAGCGCTTGGACTTGTGACGCAACGCAGCCAAGCGAACGTTCTCTCATGAGGCGCTCGTCTGTTTACGTGAGACCAACGTGCGTGAACGTGCCACCTGCTGGCAACTTCTTCGCGGCGAGTTATCGATTTAATTGGGCAGGAAAGAAATGATCCTCCCAAGTTTGCCCGGACAGAAAACGTACTTCTTTATTATGCCTATTGCTCACGGTAAAATTTTCGGTTAAACGTTTTATAAAATCGACTAATTTCATAAAAATGAGCTTGCTAACGATAAAACCGATTTATAAAACCTCGTTTCATAAAATGTGTTACGGAATAGGACAGGTTCTATTTCAATAAAACCGTTTTATGCGACAACCTATAAGACGTTCCGCTCATCGCGTTGATAATGATCTCGTATCCAAGGGAAACCAAACAAGGAAAACGTAAACAAACATGGCTGGAATTTAATGGAACGTTGAGGCAGTATCCTTTTTGTTGTTAGAAGAATGAGTTAGAGCCATAGCACCGTTGAGTGTGAAAGTTCATTTGGTCTCCTGGCGATCGACAATCGCTACCGTCAATAGCCGGCTATCGCATTACTAGATCGCACCCCAAGTGACCTCAGTGACGCAGTGACCATCCCTAGATACGTACAGTTGATTGTTGATAGCAGAGCAATGCAGACTCTCGGTTTAAAGTGAAAATTTGCTTTTTGGTTTCGTGTGCTGTGACTGCAGGATAATTATTTTAATATACCTGAAAGTCTACAAAATATTTAAAACAACAACAGCCAGGTAGTAACTCCTATTAAATTAAAAATGACTTTTAATTTAACAATTAAAAATAGATAGATTTAATATATCTCTTATTTTAAGTATGACTGCAAAGAAAAGAAGAATAGTGGACGAAAATTGAAAGTGTAGCGAGGAATGGGAAGAAAAGTATTTATTTATAGTTCAAAATACAAAATTATTGTGTTTAATTTGTCGAGAGGTCGTTGCTGTATTTAAGGAATGTAATGCTAAGAGGCATTACGAAACAAAACATAAAGATTATTTGAAGTTCGATAAAGAAGCGAAACAATTGAAGCTCAAAGATTTTTATAACACGTCACAAAAGAGAAATTTTCTAATTTGAGATATCTGGCACAAAAGGTTGTTAGCGCTTTTGGTTCAACTTACACCTGCGAATCGTTTTTTTCGAAAATGAAATTGACCAAAAACAAAACACGCTCAAACATAACGGACGCTAACCTGCAACACCAATTACGATGTGCAAATACCCAAATTGAGATCGATTTGCAAAAGCTAAGTGAAAGAGTGGATATTTCATTTTTAGTGTTACATATTTCTTTACAATGTGCGTTTAGTATTATTATTATTATTATATTATCTATGTTTACATGTAAGAATAATAGTAAGCACAATAATAATAACTCATTAGGGTACTAAAGCCACCAGCCTCCCCGTGGCGTACCTGGTAACGGCTTTTGCCGGCTAATGCTGGACGTCTGCGTGTGGAAACTGGTTCCCAGAAAATAATCCAGTAAAGACACCCACAACATGACCTTCTCGGATGGGGGCCCTAGTTGTGTTGGGTGTGACAATGGAGTACCATCTGATAAGGGAGCTCGTATGCAGTGGACGGAAGCCCTAAGGGGCAACCTCCTCGCATGCCATGCCACCAGTGAGCCCGATCGAAGGGGTTATATGGCAAGGATGCACTCTTTGTGGTGTGAGATGCATCCAGAACACGACCACCTATCGCAGCAGAATCTGCGCGATTACGCCAAACAGCCAGCGCACATATTCCCTTCATTTCCCCAGCGCACATATTCCCTTCATCGTCATTCGTGTGCGCTAAAAAAGCGCTCGTGTGTTTCGATGTGTTCTAACTTCCAACATCTCGAATAGAAATCTCCCTGAAGCGTCTCGTAGCCATATCTCCATTCTCACCTCACTGCAGGCTTAGTTAAATAATTTACACGTGATGATGACTGTGTCATAAACAGCAAGAATTTTGGAGCTCGGGTTTTGTTAATCAACCGCATAGTTCTTTTTGTGCCATAGCCATTACACTCAAGTCCGAATGTGTGTTCTATCACATTGTACTAATTGAAGTTGCTCAAATCACTGCTCTTTCTTAAATCAAATTATTGGCATGCTAAAAGCATTCATGGGTGCGAAAATAGACTCAGGAGCGCTAATTCTTAACATATGAAACTTTTGTTGCTAAAAAGTTGTTCCGCATAGATGAAATTATTTCTTTCTCTTGTTAGGTATATTTCGTGCATTGTTTGGTAACTGCAAAGAAAAACGTTTATGTAGGCCACAGCTGTAAAGCTACGATGAGAGAATATGTATATACTCTTTTGAGTAGAGTAATATTTTTTCATAGGAATGCTGGAAGTCTTTCCTGATTGAATGTCCAATTAAGTAGGTAGTTCTGAGGTGTAGTGGTAGCGGGGAAGCAAGTTGCCCAGTGAAATACGGAGAAAGTGGGAATGATGACTTAGACCCCACACTAAAGCCCCATATATGGAACATATATGTAGAGTTATACCTTTCACATATATGTTAAATATGTGGAGATATATATGGATTCTATTAAAAATTGGCCCCAGAGAATATATTTTACATATATGGAGAAATATATGGGACAAATATATGGAACAAAACAAGGAATATATATGTGGCCATATATAGGAAATATATGTGGCCATATATAGGAAATATATATAGCCATATATGGGAAATATATGTAGCCATATATGGGAAATATATGTAGCCATATATGGGAAATATATGTGGCCATATATAGGAAATATATGTAGCCATATATGAGAAATATATTTAGCCATAAATGGGAAATACATATAGCCATATATGGGAAATATATATAGCCATAAATGGGAAATATATGTAGCCATAAATGGGAAATATATATAGCCATAAATGGGAAATATACATAGCCATAAATGGGAAATATATATAGCCATAAATGGGAAATATATGTAGCCATATATTATGTTAACTATATTCAGTCATATATGGGACCTATATGTAGCCATATATGGGAACTATATGTGGCCATATACGAGACATATATTTGATTCTATAATGGGTAGTAAGCAAAAAGTATATAGACACATTCATGCGTAACATGTGGAGCCATACATGGCTCCGTACGACATCTTGCGTAGCGTTATCTGTGTGAGAGTGAGCTAGAAACCCAATATTTTAAGAGGAAAATGACATAAATCTACGTAGACACTACAACCCTGCTAGTTCGGACACAAGCCATGAATCAAGGAGAGGGTAGGGAGAAGAAGAGGGTAAGAAGAATGAAAAAGTGAAATTATATTTGTTGAATGAGTGCCTTAAATGCCTCAGTGCTGATTTTGTCGTGGTGATAAAATGTCCGAGGGAGAACTGAATGTTTGTACCAATCATAAATTTGATTGTTTCAGGCTTGACTTCGTGGAAGTGATAGATATCCATTTTGAATAAAAACCTTTGTACTTTTCCACACTTTATTAAAAAACTGCGACCGGTTTCACCTTCATTAAGGCGTCTCCTGGCACATTCTGAAGCGTAGGGCATTCTATATATACCCAGAAAAAGTTAAAAAAAATGGTGGGGGTTGGCTTGAAATGGGGGAGAGAGGAGCGGTTAGGGCATGGCAGAGTGAGGAAAAAAACAGGGAGAAAGAGCATTTTATTATGCACATAGCAAGGCTGAGGCCGAGAACTATTGGGAGGAGATGCCTTAGTTATCCAGAATATGCCTTATTAAGGTGAAACCCATCGCAGCTTTTAAATAAAGTGTGGAAAAGTACAAAGTTTTTAAAATTCAAAATGGATGTTTGATAATCTGTTCTATAATGCATCTAACATATTTATTCGCTTCGGCTGGAAACATTTTGATCAATTGGCGTTGGAAAACCAGATAATGAGGATGAGTACGAAAGGGATTTTAAGAGATCCTTATGATAATTCTCTGCACCTACATAAATAAGCACTCCATTTACATTGTTTATTAGTATAATTTGGAAGTGGGTTGCAGGGAACAGTAATGACTTGTAAAAACGATAAAAATTTCATCTCATTGCATTGTATTTAGGTGGCAAAAATACGAGCGAACCTCCTCAAGGCTCTCGTCTCGTCCATCGGCTGATCGAAGCCAAAGTAAAAAGAAACGGCGGAGAGGATTGACCTGGCTGCTTCCATTCTATCGTTTAGCTTGCGTGACAAACACGCATTAAGTGACTGAGCCTGGAGTGGTGTGTTTCATTTTACCCCCCCCATAAATGTTTACGCCTATTCGATAGCCAAATTATTTGGGCATATTTGTTTGGTGCCACTTTGGAAAATTCGGGTATCCTTGCACATTGCGACTCTGGGAGCAAGTATATAGCCGTATTTTCTTATAGAATATAACTTCTTGGAGAATCACTCGGGTGATAAATATATATATATATTATACATACATATATATAAGCTAGCAACAAGGCGTTGAGTTTGGGGAAGGATAGGAAAGTGAATCTCCTCCAGCTGAAGAAGGGCCCATAGCCCGAAAGCTACCCCTAAGCAGTGGACACCGGTTTCGTCATGGATCATCTGCCTGTGACTGTCCACTGATTTACTTTCCTATCCTTCTCCAACATCAACGCCTTGTTGCTAGCTTATACTTTTATATTTATTTCCTTTCCTTTAATATATATATATATATATATATATATATATATATATATATATATATATATATATATATATAGCACAGCGGACGAATCGGAGGATCACCCCTATCCAAACTCGAGCCAAGTCCAGCGATGCTCAACTTCGGTGACTGATCGGGAACCGGTGTTTCCATCGAGGTAGGCCGTTGCCCGAAGTAATTGTAATTGTACTTGCAATCCTACTGATTACTTTTTAAAAGAGTAATTTGTAATTGCAATTAGTTACAAATTTCCCAGTGTACTTGTAATTGAGCTCGATTACATTTCTTCGGGACTTTTCCCGGATCACTGGAAATTCAATATGCGAAATGGGAGAATAGCTAAATGGTGATGTAACCGGATCGAAGATGAATATACACTCATAGTAACAAATTATTTTTTAATGGCCTTTTATATACTTTAACACAACTATTTGTACTGTACTGTTCGTAAAACTGTAAACATTTCAATTTTTCACAAATGTTTTTAAAGCTATAGGCATTATGCGCTAACTCAAAATGTGGCGCGCGATTTTTATATTTTTTTTTAGATTATCACGCAACTGAAATAAAGCACTTTCCCGCTATTAGAAGTCGAAAAAACTAATCCATAAAATTTTAGCGTTAATGTAATATTTGGTGTTTTTGTCATTTTTTAACTTTAAGCCCTTTGGGCGAACTGAAGATGAAGCATGGGAATTTTTTCGATATATTTCTGTTGGTAAGCATGCTTATACACGCAACTTTTCCGCAATATTAAATTTCGATATTGGAAAATTCGCTTTTTGTGTACAGAGTCTGTAGGGGTTATTCTATTTCCATATAAACCTAACTTAAGGTATATATATAATGACTAAATGGTATAAGGTATATATATAATATATCCACCGTATAATAATGACTTATTTCATTGATATTCTGGGGTGGGCATCACGGTTCCTTCTATCGCGTTGTCGTCATCGTTACCCGGAGGGCAAACCGCTCCTGGGAGGGCAACGCAACACAGTGCTTAAAAGCACGTGACAAAATGTTGAAGAATGACGTTCATTCTTTTGCCCTCATGTGCATGAAAATAACGATAACACGATCACACACGTTATGGAGAACCGTGATCACGCCCCCGTGGCTAATTATAGAAAAACATGTCCTCTTAACAGATCGGGATTGGATCACTAAACTGACGAAACAGATCTCTCCCTATTCTTCCTTCACTCCCCCCTCCCTTCCTGTCTAATGGTTATTGACCACTCTCCTTTTTACTGTTGTTGTTCAGACGCCAGCCATGGTAACACCAGGTATTCCCACCAAGTTGCATCCTCTATGCCTCAATGACAAAACGTGTTTTTCCTATTAGATGCATGAAATTATTTCGCCGAGTTCTAGGGACAAATAGGAGGCCCTTGAGGAGGTTCCGCCGCGACTGTGTGACTCAAAACAAATACTAAATTCCACATTTTTTATATTTTGTCAACAAAATCCTGCTTTCACTGATGCAATTCGTTACCAATAGAAATCCAAAAGTAAGGTACAAAATATGCAGATTACTATTCCACGAATGTATTTTAAATTAGCACTTTTTTCCAGCCATAGGAGCCAACTGCAGCGCCATTTCCTACGAATTACCGCATTTTCACTTCAATTACGGCATTAATTCTTCAATAACTATAAAAATAAGGTGGTAAGATGCCTATATTACATTTTTATTAAATTTCTCTGGATTATTTCCTTCTTATAAATAGTTTTCCTCAAAAATGGCATTTGTATTTCATGGAAAATACTATTTTTCCTCGTGTTTATTTCATTCTCCCCATTGAACACCATGTAATTTCAAGTTCAAATATAGAATAAAATAGCGTGAAAAGGTATTATTTTGTTGTTCATATCAGATAGAGGACAAGTTTATTTACAAGTAGACAGAGTATGAATAAAATGACATTTAAGTCATTTTACGGTGGAACCACCTTAACTCCTTGCTACAATACGTTCGTGGACGTCTTTTAAATGACGGAGCGGTTACAGAATGAAAAACTATCACGAATGGCCTCGCGCCCCAAACAAGGAAAGAGGCACACTTTCTTCATGTAAGTGTTTTATTATTCCAGACCTTGACAAATGACAAAAAAGTGATTCGCATCTCTTGAGCACGTTCCACCGCGACTGTGTGAGTCAAAATAAATACCAAATCCCAACTTATTTTTTCTTTGGTTTATAAAATGTTGATTTCGCTGCTGACTTGCGTTAGCCATTGTTAACCATAATTAAGGTAGAAAATTTATAGGTTATTCCACGAATATGTTTTTAATGAAGACTTTTTATAGCCATAGACGCCGATTGCAGCGTCATTTTTATATAATCAGCGAATTTTGACTTCGATTATCGCAGTAATTAACTAATAACTCAAAAAAGGTGGTAAGATGCATCTACATATTTTATTTTTTGTCAATTTTCCGTAAGTTTTTGCTTCTTAAAAATAGTTTTCCGTGAAGATGGCATTTATATTAGATATGAAAATAATTATATTTCCCTGTATTTCATCCTTCCCTGGCACCGCGTAATTTCAAGTTCAATTTGCGAGAAAAATATCGTGGAAAGGTAAAATTATGTTGTTCAAATCAGATTGAGGATTTGTTTTTCTTTAAGTAACCAGAGTATGAATCAAATGAAATTTATGTCCTTTTACGGCGGAACCATCTTAAGACATCATGTCCTACCTAGCAACGAATTGGAAAGTTATTGAATGTTCACATGATAGTATCATAAATTATTATAAAAAATATTGAAAATGCTACATCATACCTCAGTGTATGAACAAACCCAATTCTGCATGGGATAAGTATTATGCTATCATTCTTAAATTTAACACGAAAAGAAAGTCTAATAATATAGCAATAATTTTGTCACTACTGTTACTTTTGTCCCCGATCTGATGGATAACAATTGGGTATTTTCCAAAATTTTAAATTTAAGTTTACGGATCTTCATACGTTACTTAAACTCGAACAAGCTTGCGGAGTGAAATAGTTTTAAAATTGATTCAATATTAATTGAGATATTTAAAATTAAAATAGTCGAAATTTCAAATGTTTTTACGCCGCTGCGAAACGAAATCTGATTGGCTTGACGTCATTTTCGCTGAGCGATAGACGGATGTGAGGGAGAAAGTGAGTAACTGTAGAAGATCTACCGTATATTAAAGAGTTTTCATTGAAAACAAAAACTATGGCGTGCAATGGTTTTATTAAAACCACATAAGATAATTTACCCAAAGTGGATATGTTTATGGTAGGCGTTTTAATGAAGAAGGACGAGCGATTTAATGCTGCGGAAATTCGGTGAGCTTAAGTCCAAAAAATGTAAGCCTAAAGTTTGCTTTTAAAATCGTCATTACTGTTTTATATCATTTTTGATACATATAATTATGTATGAACTTTATCAACTGTTTTTCCAATACACTCATAATCATTATGATACTTATTTCTTTATCGAAGTCCAGAGCTTTGTTCGCGTCGCTGCTCCTTTTGCACTTTTCTGCACATTTTTGCTCCTTTGGCGTTCGCGTCGCAAAAGGTGCAAGTGACGAACGCGTTCGCGTCGCAAGTTCAGGTGCAAAAGGAGCAACTTGAACCTGTACCTTTTGCTCCTGCTGCCGAGGTGGAGCAAAAGTGGCAGAAAGGAGCAGTGCAGAGAATCATGGGAAAATTGGCTGGGTTTCGTCTGCTATACGGTCCGGGGAGTAAATTAAAATAATATACAGGGAATTTTCTCGTGGTTATTATTGAATATTTGCTGCCTTAATCAAAAAGACTGATAATTAAGAGTTTAGGCTGACATTTTAAAAATCCCTCAGCATTTAGTTCACTGTCTGTTAACATTAGAAAAGCCATTGATAGGCACTCGCATGTCGAAATAGTTGCTGTGCATCACATGAAACCAGCGATTGACGAAAGGTTAGCTCAATTATAAGCATTTTGAGCGTCTATTTCCTTGGTTGCACGATGATTTGTGAAGAAAAGCCCGTAAAATACTGAGAGTTATTCAGTTATTACCTAAACAATTTCATCACTGAGATGTACCACAAAGTCGAATGAGTTAACTTCTAAATAACGGCATAATTTTTAGATTGATTTGTTTTTCTGAGTCATGCATTAGAAATTAACTTGAGTCAAGAAGGTTTTGTACAAGGTCGTAGTTCCAGAATGCTGTGCACGTAATGAAAATGTTGAAATTCACCAAAAATCATTGTTTAACCCGAGAAAATGAGAAGTTATGGAGTAAACAAACTCACATAAATCTTCGAAGAAGTCGTTGATCAGCGAAACCACACAATTTGAAATGGGTTTTCACCTTGATTCCTTGCATTGCTACTGCTAGGTGTTACACTCTTTGAATTGAATAGTTCAATAAAGACATTTCATAGGTACCTCAATGTACAAATATAAATAAAAAACAAAATATTTTTCCATAAAGTTGTTGCACTGCTTTCTTGGTAACCTTTGATGCTGTATGAAAAAGCTACAATAAATGTTTTCAATTGCTTATTGAAGCGTGTAACATTATTTACAGCACTATGCGCCTATTTGCAAGTACTCAGCCTTCAATCTGTGACATGGTGTAATATTTCTGCTGAGTTTAATGAGTGCATAAATGCATTATCGTTAAATAAAGTTCAGGCTACTGTTTATGACAAACATTACAGAGATATATTTATATATACAAGGTAAGGTTAATATCTGAGGGATCCTGTAAATAGTGGTTTTCCTTCTTCTACATACTGCCTTCTTTTGTATCAAGAGAACGTTTTTGCATACTCCCTTGTCCACAAAACATGACCGTACGAAATACAGGTGTGTACATGTAGTTGCAAAGTACATGCAGTTTTAGGGTGCTTAATGTAGCCTGTGAAATAAACACACCGGTTGATAGTATTTGGCGATACTTTCAAAATGGATAGTCCAGCAGAGATCGTCACAATTATGAGTAGGCCAAGAAATTTAACGTTATGTACTTACACTTCTGCCGTGGATTACAACTAAAGGGAATGATTTCATGCTCCGAAGAAGATAAAACTCTCTTTGCTCGAGTATGGTGACATTTATTAAAATTCATTTGGTACAATTTTTTTCAACCAAAGTAGAAACACATCAAATACCTAATTAAAAGGTGAGCCTTCAATGCAATTTTGCTAAGTTCTCAATATTCGTCCCTTATCGTTGGATATAGTTCATTCACGAGAATTATTCAAACACCGATGATAAGAACATTGGTTAAGGTGAGCTTTCGTCTAGGCAGCTGAAACGCAATTTTCACCAACTTGTAACAGATCGGTATCACAATAAAATTCACTTCACTTATCATGCAAACCTTGCGCATTTATGGAATACTTTTAGGGTAAACACTTACTTTTATGAGCACAACAATAGCCACAAAAGCCATCACGTTTTCGAGATTTAATGGTACTTTATCCTTCGTACATCAGCGTTGAACAACTACTATGATATTATCACCACATAAAGCCACATTTCTCGTTTATCACTGCACTCACAATGAATCAAAGCATAATAATCACTGGACACAATTTAAGAAGAACTTTTTCTTGACCATAAATCCCCGATAACTTAATGTTTACATCGGTCTTTATCACGCTTTCGACATTTAATGGTACTTTATCCTTCGTACATTAGCGTTGATAACAACAACAACAATGGTATTACCACAACGTAAAGCTAAATTTCTCCTAAATCACTGCACTCACAATATACGGAAGCATAATAATCTCCAAACACAATTTAAGTATAACATTTTCTTGGCTCTTAAACCACCGACAACTCATGTTTACATCGTCCATTTGTGGCAGTGGATTAGCGCTTATGAAGTTAGCACAGCTAGCCAAGCATGACAGGGAACCCATAACGCGCAGGATACCTAAAGAGCATCTCCCATCGCGTTTACGACTGAAACCAAAGCAATACAAAACTGATTATTCAGCAGGGGTAACTACACAGCTGAATTAAGTAAATACGTGACGTAAAATTTATGCAGAGATATTATCTAATAACCTCTATGTTGTGGATGAAGTATGCTAATACATTTTCTGCCCTATCTTCGCCAGAGAAACTTTTCTCAAAAAGCCTTTGTAATATACTGGAGCAAAATAAATCGTCCGCCATGTTTTTAGGAGCAAAAAGCGTTCGCGTCGACTGCTTTGAACCTCTCTGACGTCAGCTGTTCTCTCCTGCTCCCTCGGGTACAGAAGTCACAGAGGGAGCAAGCGACGCGAACAAAGCTCATATGAGTCCATGTAACAGTAAACAAACAGTATCTTAGTAACATATCAACATAACACAGTACTTGTCAAATGTTTGTGCTGCCAATACTCGAGATTGTTTGTAGAGGTTTCTAGAAGTGGCTTATCTGCTGTAGAAATGCCTAAAAATAGATTCTCATCTCCTAAATGTCTATTCAGTGTTTAATTTAAGTGTTGTTATATTATAAAGCTTCTCGTGAGAGTTATGGTGATAATGCTATAGGATACGTCCAAGTAAAGAGAGATGGACCACTGTGCACAGTCATTGCAAGAATATGTCCAGAACACGAAGTGCGGAGTAAAGCATACATTTTTACGGGTGGACATTGAGGAATCCAAGGAAGAAATTTCAATCATTCAATGCCGTGATTGCGTGAATAAATTTCTTGTTCGGTGTTTCAACCGATGTATTCGTACATTGTGGCACAAAACACCATCTATATCCCTTACTTAGATGCCATTTAAAGGCATATCTAGAAACGCGAACACGTCAGAAACTAATTTCGCCGCATTTGTTTCCACCGTAAGCATAAGGAAACGCCTGGGTCTAAATGTAAACAGCGAAAATGACGTCACAGGCCATTCGGTTGTTTTCGCAGTGTGCCCGGGAGGATTCGTAACCTTCTACTTTCTTTAGCTTTTAAAACCGATATTCATACAATTTGATAAGAAAATTTTTAGCCAATGCAATAAGTTCAAGTAACTGAATTAGAATATCGATAGTTTGAAATACGTGGAAAACACCCAATTCAACTCTAGAAAAATGTTTTGGGAAAATGCGAAAACTTCATCATCACGCCTTTAAAATCAAACGAATTTTGGTCTTTGTTTAATTACATCATGAAACCTTTATCTTCCGGGTTCTTCGATACTGGAAATTATATTTCGTCTTCCAAGACAAAAGTAAAATTTCAAAGACAAATTCTACGCTGTTTCTACCTTATCTTCTATCGTTTTCTTTTCTCATACTCTACAGACAAGAGAAATGGCTTGTGGAAACAAAAAATATATTCTCAATAATAGATTTAATTTTTCATTTTCCCCCGAACAATCTGTGACCAACGCAAAACGGAAAGGTATCTACCCACCCATGCATGTACGACTTTTAGAGACTTTTGGCTTTAATATATCATAACTCCGTAAATAAGGAGTTCTATCTTTGAAATGACGTCATTAACATTAAAAATAACATTGTTCGTTAACCTTACTCGTTGCCAGAGAAAATATTCGAACGAATTGTTTATTTTTTTGCATTGCGAACAACATTGAGCATTCGTTTGGGTCTCAGTGAATTGCATTTTCCTAAAGCATGTCATCTAAAACAGTTAATCTATTCACTGAGACCCAAACGAATGCTCAATGTTGTTCGTAATGCAAAAAAATAAACAATTCGTTCGAATATTTTCTCTGGCAACGAGTAAGGTTAACGAACAATGTTATTTTTAATGTTAATGACGTCATTTCAAAGATAGAACTCTAACAACGAGCCGTTTATGACAAATTATTCTTATTATTTGCCTTGTAATGATTGAGAGCGTATGTCCAAATAAACCCATTCACCTCCATCGTCTCAGGCTCAACTTTGTGGAAGTTCATTATATATTAAATGAAAGGAAAACTTGGTTTTATTCCACCAATTTATTTGTCGGTACTACTAGTTTCGACGCAGCGGCGTCATCTTCAGGTACAAAGTGGAAAGCAAAAATTTGATCTTTATATACCATCCAGGATAGTCTTCCTCCCCCACCCCAACGCCTATCCTGGATGGTATATAAAGATCAAATTTTTGCTTTCCACTTTGTACCTGAAGATGACGCCGCTGCGTCGAAACTAGTAGTACCGACAAATAAATTGGTGGAATAAAACAAAGTTTTCCTTTCATTTAATAAACCCATTCACACTCGAAGTGACGAGTCACGAGGTTTATGTTTTAAATCATGTTTAGATATTAATCGTCAGAATATTACGAAAAATTCATTACGGTTTAAGATAACAAGGAAATTACGGCCATATTTTTCCTTGATAGCTTTTTATCTTACACGCGAATCCATTTTCACTGCCTTAATTTGACCACCACCCTTTTCATGTGATCGTAAATGCAGAATACTGACCTCACACTTAACGGGGGAAAACCGAATTATCCCGATGAAGAAGTCTTGAAGTAAAAGAAAATGTATAACGTGGCACCTGAAATATTTTCCCTTGGTATCATTTTTTTACTACCGAATCTTTACCATTATATATATATTAACACAGCAATCTCAATTTATTTCACGCTGAGGAAATTAAACTATTGGCAATTGAAATGCATAAGCTTTTAGTTCTAACTGCTGCGGAGATAATAGTGCCTAGGGATCGGATTGTTGCTGTGGCTAGAGTATTGACATGCCATTCCGAGGGCCCAGGTTCGAATCTCATAAGTAGAGGAGCAATTTTAGTGGAATACTGATACCTAATTTCGTGCTACATGGAATGAACTTCGAGTTTAGTATTCTGTCCATTGGATAGAACATACAACTTTGGACCCCTTGGCGCCTTTAGTTAATATTAGACTAATTTCTACGCCGGGTTTCTCTCCACCCTTCCTCCGTTCCCCGAATAATCCTTCTCTTACCAACTAACCTAGACTTCCTTAGATAATCCTTCCCTTTCCAGCAAACATATATAGTTGTTCTTGCAGACTCACAAAAGGATATGAACCACGCATTGGAGACTCTTGGAAAATAAATGAATATTTTAAAATTAAATATCAACACAAAAAAAATCAAAATGATTGTGGTGGATAAGTTAAACAACAACATAAAAGTTAAAACCAAGTTAGGAAACTCAACTATTGACCAAGTTAAAGAGTTCTGCTACTTGGGAAGTCAAATAACAAATGACAATAAAAGCATAACAGATGTTAAGAGAAGGATCATCCTGGCCTGACAAGCTTTCCAAAGGATGCGTGACCTCTTGGTAAACAACCACCTCTCAATTGACACGAGGAAGAGATTCGTAAAGATGTTCGTCTGGAGTGTACTCACTTACGGTTGTGAAACATGGACTTTACAAAAATAAAGACAGGCTCCAGGCAGCCGAAATGTGGTTCTGGAGGAGAATTACCAAAACAAGTTGGGTCATGAGGTGATCTAACGAGCAAGTTTTGAAAGAAGTAGGTGACAAAAGAACGCTTCTCTCTCAATCAATTCACTCTTGCAAAATTAAACTCGTAGGTCACCTAAGAAGACATAACGATTTGATTAAGAACATAGTGGAAAGAAAAGTGTTGGGGAAGAAGAGGAAAGGACGACCTAGGATGTCCTTGCTCCACAATGTGATGTCAATAATGAACTGTAACTCCTTGAATGGTGAAATGAAAACAACAGCCTTAGAAAGAGATAATTGCAGCGACTAGCGACAAGGCCTGGCCTTTTGAGAGACGACGACCAACAAACCGGCTTACCCTTAATAGTGCAAATTACCTCGATTCTCTCCAATTAACCAACCTATAAGAATGAAAAAATTAAGTCAAGGAAGTCAAAGTCGGCAAATTCGGAGGTTAATGATCGGAAAAATCTCTGGGCCCTTTGGTGAAATATTTAGACCCGTGATGAACTCTTCTCGGGCTCTACACCGGGTGAGTAATTTGAATGTTGCCGACGTTTCGGGTCGCGACTCGTTACCCATCTTCAAGGCAAATGTCACGTAACGAAACTGTCCGTTGGTTTTATACGGACGGTGGCGGTGGGGGATTGGTCGATCCCCGATTGTTGAGCTGGAGAACCGTTGACCGTTGAAATTTGGCCGTTGACCGTTTGTCTTGCTCTGTCAACCTGTATTATTTTCAAGATCCTATTCCACGAGCTGCTGATGGTGTAGCCCGAATCCCGGTTTACGTTCCTCCTTTCCATTTTAATCTCTATCGCTTCCTTTGTCAAGTGATCCCAAAATTTTTCCGAGCGCCAGAGAACTCTCGTATCGTCCCATTTAATGCGATGGTCCAGACTGAGGCTATGTTCAACCACCGCTGATTTCTCCGGTTGTCCGAGTCGAAAATGCCTTCGGTGTTCCTTCAGTCGAGTGGAAATCGTTCGACCAGTCTCTCCCACATAGACCTCGCCACATTCACAGGGTATTTTATAGACCCCCGGAGTCATGAGGCCAACTGGGTCCTTCGCTCTCACGATCCCTTAAATTAGCCATTGATCTGTGAATAGTGTCGATATTAAACCTCTTTAGAGCCCTCGAAATTTTTCCAGATATCATGGAAACATATGGTAAAACGGCTCTGGCTGTCGGTTTAGTGTGTTCATCATCTAAATCCGAAATCCTTGAAATATTAGAGGGCCTCTTGAAAGCCAAGGAAATTTGCCGCTCACCGTATCCATTCTGTCGGCAAGTTTTTCTGAGGTGTTAATAATACAGGTTGACAGAGCGAGGCCAACGGTCAACGGCCAAATTTCAACGGTCAACGGTTCTCCAGCTCAACAATCGGGGATCGACCAATCCCCCACCGCCACCGTCCGTATAAAACAAACGGACAGTTTCGTTACGTGACATTTGCCTTGAAGATGGGTAACGAGTCGCTCCCCGAAACGTCGGCAACATTTAAATCACTCACCCGGTGTAGAGCCCGAGAAGAGTTCATCACTGCAATTCGCCGGGAAAGCGTGAAATCTTATTTAGACCCGGTTTTATTATCTCTGGTTAAATATTTTTTTTTCGGTACTGCAACCGAAGTTAATTCCTTCTCCTATTGATAACCCCTACGTAAACTAACCGAGTGTGGCATAACATACACAACCCAAACTCTCAGTTAGCGTCCATATAACGAAAAGGAAACATCATTTTGCGGCCAACGTTAACCAGACATAAAACCAGTCCCTGAAGTCTCCGTTCGTTTCGGAGAGATAAAGTTTCCAATGCAAGATTTTCATTCTATCGATTGGACTGGAGACACCCGTGGCATTCATCTACTTGGAACATATTGCATGACTGTTTATTATTTTAAAAGGACCATATCTCCCAAAAAAAACCAGTATCGTTCCTGTTATCAACCTTGCTTAATTATGAGTACATTACATTTGTTCTGGAACCTTTGAGTAATGCTAAATTTAAAAAAATAGTAATTCTAGCTATTGCCTACGATATGGGCACAATCGGATATATATTATTTGGGTAACGGCCTGCCACGATGGAAACACCGGTTCCCGCTCAGGCACAGAAGTTTAGCATCGTTTGGCTGGGCTCAGACTCGGAGGGATGATTCTCCAGTTCGCCCGGTTACTCGCTGCCCCTGTCTGCAACTGGCAGACAGTAGGTAAGTGAATGAAATGTACTTAGCTGTCGAAGCATGTAAAACTCAATTACCACTACCAAAACACATTATCCGGGTTTATAACATATTTGTAAGATAGCAGCCCTGCCGAACGCCTTTCTCCTCCATTCCCACCTTCCCTCCTCTCCATCCTCCTCCTCCTCCCTATCCCCGCTTAGGCAAGCAGTCTCTATCTTCCGCCTCTCGCATGTCTACCACCCACACCTCCCCCCGGAGGAAGCCGCCGTCGCCAACCCCACCTCCTCGATGCATCCGTGGCAAAGTGCTGAGATGAGAGCACAAGGGTGACGGAAGAGAGCTCGCTCTCGAACGGTGTCGAGGCGGCAGTTGGAAGTTGGCTGTTGTAGCGCTCTAATGTGGTAATAAATTGATTCTGTGGAATGCTGGGGTTTAATTCCAAACAATCCTGCCTTCCCTGACAGTATCGTAGTAACGAACCCTTACATATTATTATTTGTCTGGGTAAGAGAATCCTGATATACTTGCGGTTGGGATACGTCTTGAAAATAAGAACGACATCGGGGTACCAGAGCGGAAACAGTGATTTAACGTTAGAGTGATCCACTCCGACATTATAACTTCTTTACGGTAGGTATAGTAAAACTTGGTGGCAATCACCAGCGGAGAGTTTAAGGCCACTGAGGGTGAAACTAGCGTAGATGAGAGGGCAAAGATACCAAAGGACTTCTGTAAGGACATCTGGAGGAACACTCGGTCCCTCTATCCCACCTAAATCCTCACTGGTTTCCTTCACTCTCCCGTGCGTCATTCCCTTCACAAGCTAGTACCACCAAGTTTCGCTATCCCTATAATAAGACGTTTGAAATTGATATGATCTCGTTGGAGCCGATGTACATACCACTACGATGTACTTAGGTATGACTTTGAGCTACGTATGTGCGAGATGCGGGTAGGGGCTTGCGAAAACTGCGAGCCATTTTGTATGTGGGCGAAGTTTTCCACGCCTGTTATCTCTCGCGACTATGATGTGCTAGCTCGCTGATCTTTGCGCCAAACGAAAGGATTTGTCTATATGTGTCTATTCGAACAAAGAAAAACCGCCTTCATGCCAAATATGTTTATGAAAAATAAAAAATAAGAGCTTAAATTACAAGTAAAAATTTCCGAAGTCGGCCCACACTCACCGGAAAGTTCCGATGAAATACAATACAAGAGGATACATTACATGGGAAAGAGCATCTACTTAGCCAGCCATTGATCAGTATCACCATGGCTGCACCAGCACATGGCTGAAGGGGAGAGACGACTTCGCGAACGTGGCCAAGTCGAAGCGGCGAAGGCACTAGCAACCTCAACGGCCGCTAATAATTATTGCCCGATAAGGCAGACATACTCTCGCAAAACCCTCAGCCAATTGCCAAACACAGCCCCACCCGACGTTTAAGACACTATCAATTTCATTAAAAGTTGCTGTGGCAGTTGTGAATGCTGGATAGAACGGAGGTCTGCGCATTGAACTGGCAAGCCCAATAATTGCAATTGGATTTATTCCTCAAGACATTCCTCCAATGCACTTAGGTAATGGTATCATAATTTTCCCCTACATTTTATTTCCTTCATACCCGTAATGTTGAACGGAATGCAGTAGGTTTCACATACTCCCTAACGGATTGTTTTCCTAGCTGCCAGATCTTTTCAAGAAACCTAAGTATCGATGCTGAGAAGGAATTGTCGTGAATTGTCCTTCATACCTTTTGACTAAACATTCCCCCAAAAGTTTTAGTACATATGTACTTTTGCAATCAGCCAATCTTCAGGGCGAAGTCTATGGGTTGGACGCATAACAATGTACTTGTAAAACAAAACTTGTAATAACAAAGTATCAGGCGACAGCTTGGAGAAATGAACGATCGATAGCATTGTCACCAAATTTAAAATACTTAGTAAATTTCCACACTAGTTCATTTAACCGACCTAGATTTCCGCAACTTTTGATAATGAATCTTGATAATGACAAAACTTGCCGAAACCTAGGTTGGTTAAATAAACTAGTGTGGAAATTTACGAAGTATTTTTCATTTTGTGAAAATATTATCGAATGTACTTATATCTTATTATTTGCGTGCCTAGTAATTAAATTTACATTTTAAATGATGCCATGGGGCTCTGGCCAGAACAAATTGACATCAGAGCTTTCCGTATCAAAACTTCGCGCTAGACGGCTCTCATGCTCCCATCGTACATTTGTTATCTTCAGTGGGAGGGACAATATTATTTTTCACCGTGGCAGAGATCGCTAATTCTGTCATACTGCCTCAACCAAGTGTTGTAAAGTGATGTGGTTAGTTTAGTACTTTCTAATTTAAGAGCATTGGGGGAATGGTAAGTAGCATCTCGTGTTTGCGCAATCGTTGGTGGCAAACAGAAGTTTGAATTCGCGTGTCAACTACACAGGAAATATTTTTTAAGTGCGTGTATTGCTCTAAAAATTTGTACTCAAATCTGGACGCTTCAGTATTAACAACCATGAATTCATCAGCGAAAGTTATGCGTCGCATACGTTTTACTCTTCTTTCATTCTTCTTCACTGCGACTTCTTTTGATTTTTGTCGCGTTAGGTTATCTCGATACTAGGTATGTATGGGTACTATTCCGTTCAATTAGACTTAAACTGCCACATTCCATTCCGTGAATCCTATCCCAAATAAAAAATAGAACTATTACATTCTCCGCCCTTAGATATCTATAAATAAAATCAACTCGTGCTGAGTAATTATATTAAGTCATCTGGTATTGATAGGACTTATATATAAAGAAAACAGAGAATGAATTCCAAATTCGCAAATTTGATATCCTGTAAAGGTGTACTCCAGTATACATTAATAATTATGCGGTATTAAACAACTTGCTGATAAGCAAACTTGTCCCGGAAAAGAAGGCGTTCAGAAGAAGAGTAAATTTACATCCAGAAATACAAGTTTACAAGTAAGAAAGCACTTCATAAGAACATATAATAGGAGTATGCACTTATATGGCAGTTAAACCTGGTTACTACAGAGCTACAGAGCTAAGAAAACACAAGCAATGTACCTGGGATAATCGAAAAATGATGAAGAACAAATGGACGGAAAGACTCAACAATGAAGACATACTACGAACAGTTGGATTAAAAGAATGTGAAATGATAACACTAATAAGAAGAAGTGACAAATTTATTGGACACATTTTTCCTACAGAGCAGCCACTTGATAGCAATTATGGCAGGTGGAATCAATGGGAAGAATTACTGAAGAAGACCAAACAAGTAATACATCAGGTAAATTATGAAGGACAGCAAAGTAAACACTTACGGAAGAAAAGAAGCGGTTGACTCAAGAGGACAGTGGAGAGAAGAGAGCTACAGCAAACCAATCTTCGGATTGATCGCTGCTGCTGCTGCTGCTGCTACTGATTATGATGATAAGAATAATAATTACATTTTCTTATAAGAAAGTCTTGAAAGCATTTTGGCTAAGAAAACGAACTTGGGGAGGGTTCCGATTAGCAAACTTGCCAGTGGCGAGAAACATTCCCTGAACCGCTCCTCATTTAGATGCATAAAAGCCATCAAGAAAGGTTAGAAAACCGGCCACAAGAAAATCAGCTTCCCCGTAGTTTCGTGACTTGTCCCCAGCAGCAGTTTGATCGAACAGAATTGATCTCGCCGTGGACTGACGTGTTTGGTCTTCGCGTGCTCTTATTGGCCCCTTTTAACCTCCCTGACTGCTATTGACTGGGGGGGGGGGGGGGCGAAAATAATCACAGGGGCGGAAGAGTGCGGTGGCGGTATTTCTTTTTTTTTCACCCTTTCGGACATTCGAGTCCCACGCCCAGAATGGTCGTCGAGGAAGGCGTAGCACGGAGCGTTAACAGATTATCAGATGACGATTATTAATCGAAAAATTAATTCCACGAGTGATTTCTCACTCGACAGGCCCTCGATTTTTATCGTTGGTACTCGTGAAGCTAATTGTGTGCAATTTGACCTTCGTTAAATCCAGCGGTATCAACGTTCATGGAAGTTTCTCAGCGATCTTTAATAAATAGGTGCTTAAATTGCCTTAAAAGAAATAAATTTTCGTGATTTCCTTCGACAAATTAAGTTTTTCCGTGACCAAAATTAACTAGACTGGCTGTTTTAAAAAACGTCTTTCATTCATTCCAAGGAAGGTTGAAATTAATTTGATGCGAAGAGAGAAAAATTCCCGTCAGCTCTCTTCGAATACACTTAATCCCTCGAATTGGAGTCATAAGATTCTTCCCAGTCGTCTTGCTTTTTTGGTAAATATAAGCCTAAGGTGCACATAGACTTTTTTCTCTGCGGCGTTAGTTCATTTCACCGATACTATCCAAGTGCCGCTTTATTTATCAAAAATCTTGTTCGCTTTCAATTCGTCAGGACGCTGTCTACAGATCGAACTTCATATTTTGCTGGAGTAACAGAAGTGAACGTAATCCAGAGATGCCTAAGATTAGAGAATAAACATTAGATACCGTTACGAGAGTGGCATACTGAGCCATGTGTTGGCATTTAGAGTTTTAATCAAAACAAATCACCCGAGGCTAACGTACATTCAGTCAAGTGTATCGTATGCACGGATTGAAGACTGAGTCTGTACAATTTAACAGCCAACTGTCCGTACTCATGTACTCGAGGATATTCTCCTTTTCATCATTTTCCCTAATACCACTCATTTTTCGAAGACAATATAATGTTATTTTAAGCAGGACCACATTACTCAAGCTTGGAATTAGGGAAACATTAGATTAGTCATTTAAGTGGGGCATGCTCATATGTGGCAGTAAAACTTGTACGATAAATTAGTAAAAATAAATTTAATTATTGTGTTTAGCCTATATGCAACCTTTTTCCTATATTTTATACATTTCTTTAAGTTGGTAACATTTGTTTTGTCAGTAACATAGATCGTAAGTTTATGCTATCACGCAAACAAACGCTTCACACGACTTCCCGGTGAGTCGCGCATTTCTTTTGTTAATTGACAGGCCGTGGAGAGTTTAAACTCCCAAGTGCGGTTGTTTCTGCTCATACCTTCAGCGCGAACACTTGAGTACGTGATGGACGTAAGACATACATTGTAAGTACTCATTGCATACCCTATCACATTGCACAACTGCCGTGTAGGCATTGAAGCATTTTGCTTGTTTTATCCAGTGGTGGAGTATTCAAAACATAATGAAGAAATAGAAAGAAGTAAATAGGTAACGTGAAAGCTAGAAAACTTTCGCTCATCGGCCATGCAAGAAGACATCATAAAACAAGTGATATCATCTCATAGGACGTGAAAAAATCTAAGGAAGACGTGGTCAAGAAAGGCCAAGAACGTTTCCTTAAAATATCTCAGACTCAGTAGTTGGAACAAAGAACAAGGTCGCTTTAATGTCAGAGTAAAATAAATCAATGTATCAATTGTGTCAAAAGGATGCGGCACCCTTATAAGAAGAGAGCGATATATTAAAATGCAATTATTTGGAAAAACAATGAATTAAGCCATTAACACCCGTAAATGTAACGTCAGCATAGTAAAATGCAAGGCATAGCTAATTACGCAAAATTTCGATGATGGGCACTGCTCTACTGCCAAACTAGTCACACGTGACACTATTGATTGGTCAGAGGCGAGACAATTTCCTGAGAAAGTGATTGCTTAGGAGGAGGCTCACGTAGAGTCCAATAAAAAAAAACTGGTGGAACTAGATAGCCAAATCCGTTAAGTGCTTCTTAAGGCTGAGAACCTGATCCACCGAAGGGCACACTCGAATTTTGTGGTCGAAGTAAGCGCCTCACCTAGGATAAACCACATCGACAAAAACACACAGGAGTACCCGTTTCCACGGAGATTTCCACGGAATCGAAGACCGCAGCGTCGTCATGGATAGTTATTTCGGTAATGAGCATCTCGCGAGACAAGATAAACACTACATATATAGATATATATTTATTGTTCATGTACACGTAGAAAATATGCAAACATGAATGAAAACATATATGAGCTTTCGGTAGCTTCAAAAAACTGGGGAGCTATCATAACGACTTGAGTGCCACAGGGAGTACATACAAGACGACAACAAATTAAATAAATATGGAATGCATACATTCGTGAAAAATTTAACTAATATGCCAATTTAAATATTTTTATAATTAATAAATTTATGCATACCTATTGAAGACAAAAAATTGTTACATCTAAAAAACATTTCACACTATCAAAATAAAGCAGCAATTTCTTATATTTTTATAATAATGTGAACACATTTTGATAATCTTTCAGAGAGGGTGCTAATTTGTTATACAATTTAGGACCAAGGTGTACAAAACATTTTTTAGATACAGATAGGCGAACATTTTGCGGAAGAAATAGCAATCTTCTACAGCCATCTCCAAAGTGTGGTTTATTTACAAAAAAGGCAGATTTGTTGCCACTTCTTAAAAATAACCTACGCAGTACCTTGTAAATGTACAAATTCCGTAGATGTTCCCCGTACGGTATTTGCCTTCAACTACAATATAAAGGAAAGCTGGGATGATGTCCACTTCTTCCGATGATAGATAGGTAAAGGTGAAATAGGGTGAAATATTGGAAACATTCGTATCTTTCTATCTAATACGAATACCATCATTACGAAAAACTGTTTATAAGAAGCGAGTTCTCCCGGGATATTCAATCGTATTGAAACTATGGCAACAATCCATCTCAATTTATTTTAGAAATTGAAGTAAAATTGTGTTAGTTCCACAGAAATGGCGCCGCAATTGGCTCCTACGATTGGAAAATGTGTTCATTAAAAATATAACCGACGAATAATCTGTGCACTAATTTTATTTTTAAAAGACAAGGCCTATCATGAATGAAAGAAGTGTTTTATTTAAACAATACAGAGAATGAGAGGGTGGAATTCAGTATTTGTTTTCACCAGCACAGTCGCAACGGAGCTTGTCTTGTCACCGCCATGAAATAACAACCAATCGAATGGGAACCGATGTATTTACCGATGTATTTACCGAGGCCGTTGCTCCTCGTGAGAGGATCAAAACAATGCATGTAATGCAACAGGAAGCTGTAGAATGAAAATTTGAGGAGGTGCGGTGCGCGAGAGGAGCTATTAAAGGGAGGGAACACCTGAGGTTTACCAACCCCTGAAAACTTGATTCCAGGAGAAGTGCGTGGGAAGATATATTCCTGGATATTTCGGGAGATTTAAAGAGTTAAAAGCATGGCTATAACTATCGTCGAATGTGTGTTCCCAATAAATGAGCGAAATAAAATCTCAAATTTTATCGCATTTTAATTAGATCCTGGATGAAATAATTCAACTCTAATCAAATTTTACCTTTCAGAGTTGTGGTAACAAATAATCATTTAGAGCACAAATTACATATATATACACACACACACACACACACATATATATATATATATATATATATATATATATATATATATATATATATACGAGCGGAAGGTACCCGTTGAAATTCAACGGGTGTGAAAAACGTTAAACTTATTTTATAAGAAAACTGCAAACCCTGAAGAAAAACTGTATGCGTGGACATTCGAGGAGTTCGTAACCTATCTTGTATGTTGTGTTCGTTGTAGTAGACACGCTGACCGTTTTCCAGGTGCACGGAGAGATGTGTGACTATTGGTCCACTTTCATGCAAAGGAAACCCAAAAATCGGCCATTCAGACTCATTACTACTTAAATAGCAAAGGTTGATAGATGGTCACCTCGTCCCTACAGTTCTCTTGAGCAGTCTTCTGAGTGATTAACAGCTTAATCGATTCCCTTGTGTACATACATATATTTGCATTCAATGAATTATTTCAGTTGCACTATTCAACGTTGATATGTGCGTTTAGTTATTAATTTACTTGAGATTTATTAATTATATTATAATTCCCGCCATCTTAAAACAGATTGAAGGTTCGAAACAGATGGGTCTGTATTTGAACCAGGTTTATAGCTGGTTACCCGTCCGTACGTTGAGTGTGGATTAAATTTGTGCGGATATTAGCGTAACCCGAGAAACACCACGGGGAGATTCTCATGAGATCGCTGGTGGGCATGCCTTTGACCATCCAAGTCTAACCTTTGTCGTTTTTATTTCAAGGGCTCATTTTCTCGCAAATAAGACATTCATTTTGCATTAGAAGATTTTTTCGAAAGGTTACTCTTTTCTATTAGGCATGTTGATGGATATATTTTTAAGTCCAAGGAACGGAAACACAGCGGCAAGTGAGAGTCTAGAATAGGCAACTCGATGATTCAGGGAATGTACCTAAGTTAACTGCACTTTAACACTTCTAAACATATAAATAACTCGTGATGTTAATGATGTGGGAATTGGTCTAAAAAACTGTTCGAAATCGTAATGGGAGGCAGACGGTTTCACTACGTTTAATACATCTGAGTATTAAACGATAATAAACAACGCCGTGTTTGTTGTAGCAACAGAGGCATTATTACCATTGATATTCGCTGCACGTAAATATTCTTGCACATTTAATTAAGTGTGTATCCTATTAATTCCTTTGTGTAACGTTTACTACATAAGTGCTCTCTCATATACATGCAGGTCTCCTATGAGAGCCACTTTGAGAACAGACGTTGAAGAGTATACTTGTTGTAAATACGTATTGAATCGTATCGATTACCTCCCGAATCAATCTATCATGGGGTCCTTGGGACTCTGGGCCCTCTTTATTCAGATTTGCTTTCTACATGCTATCATGGGCCTGTAGGAAAACGTGATATTTAATAGTTAAGAGGCGTGTATATCCTTTGAAAATCAAATCTATGGTTGTCAAGGAAATATGTTATTGTTGATTTCAGATAAAAATGTGATATTTTTCAACTGAAAACATGAATAGCAGAAAAATACGGAGCGTAGAAGAAAATCGATTGATAAAATTAGAAATTATATTTATTCAGCCATCCGATAAAAAAATTCCAGCCCTATATCTTGAGTGAAAGTACTTTTAAAAAGTAAAACATTAAACCACTGCACCGAACCCAATGCTTGCCATTGACCACCAGGGGGGACCTTCAGGGGGTCTTTGGGGGCCCTGAGGGCTTTTTGATATAGCATATGTTACAACCAGATATGTCTTCAATCTGCATGCCAAATTTTAGCTCAATCGGTCCAGTAGTTTTTGCGTGATGGAGCAACAGACAGACAGGGACCATTACATTTTTATACCTATTAGTAAGGATCACACCCTTAACCCTGAAAAATAGGGTTTCGGTTAATTGAACCCTAGAGTGTTTGTTGTCTACCAGTAACAAACATGTGTTCCAAATTTCATCAAAATCGGCCCTGTGGTTTAGGAGGAGATGTGGAACATACATACATACATACATTGACTTTTATATATATAAAGATATATATATATATATATATATATATATATATATATATATACTGTGCATTAAAACATTAAAGCAGCATCATAATGGCTGCAAAAATACGCCTAATTACTTATGATAAAACGAAAAAATATTTTATAAACCAGAATTCTATGAAATATACTGATTTAGCTAGGAAACTAATGGAAAGTAACAAAAATATTCTATAGCATATGATGTAAACATAGGCCATCATCTTGGATTCTTTGAAACGTGATTCGCTTACCAAGACAGAATTGTACGTGTTTACTGATAGGCTACATATCTCTTAATTGCGCTATTACCGTGGACGAAATTTAGCCACCTGCCCTCGGCGCAATTGACCTTAGTTGTGGGGCGCCTGCTCAAATAACCTAACGACCGACGAAAGAGTAAATATGCACGACCGAAATTATATATATATATATACACGAGTTCGTGGTATCCTTCTATCTTTGAGAAAGGTTCTATAGTAACCGAAATATCAACGTATAGTGTGAGTGTTCTTTTTTTATGTGTCTATATTTAATTCCGCCCCACCTGTGGCATAGTTTATTTATATATATATATATATATATACACGAAACGAAAATTTCGCCAATAGGCCACAATATAATAAAAACACTTGACAGGGGGTGGGGAAAGAAAAGTAAAAAGAGAGAGGACTTACTGGGACGTTTCGGGCATGTAGGCCCTTCTTCAGCTGTAGAAAATTGAGAAGTCATATATATATATATATATGACTTATATATATATATATATATATATATATATATATATATATATATATATATATATATATATATATATATATATATATATATATATATATATATAAATTCAAACTTACAGGAGGTAGGAGAAAGAGGAAAAGATAAAGAATTCGTTCTTACGGGAACGTTTCGAACCAGTTGGTCCTTCGTCAGCTCTAGAAGTCTTCTAGAGCTGACGAAGGACCAACTGGTTCGAAACGTTCCCGTAAGAACGAATTCTTTATCTTTTCCTCTTTCTCCTACCTCCTGTAAGTTTGAATTTATATATTTGTGGCCAATTGGCGAAAACTTCCAAAGATTATATATATATATATATATATATATATATATATACCATGCAAAAATTACTCCAAACCGCGCACCATTCACCACTACAGCAAAAACGTGCATTGCTATGGCAGAAGTCTTCTCTTCCTCCCCCCAACTCCTTTTCTCTTATTAATGGCTGATAACCGTGCACCACCTGCCGACAACCAATGAATATTTGACGAGCACCGATGGACAAGTGAGAAAAATAACGAGGGGAGCACCTCTTGGATGGCTGGGGGCGGGGCGGGGCGGGGGCAGTAGTTTCGTGACCACCACAACTTCCGCCGGTATGTGAACGTGACTCGCCGAATCGAGCGTGAGAAGATGGATCTTCAGGGTCGAATTTGCGCGATCTCTAAGAGGACCAACTTCCCACGCGGAGGGTACAGGTTCGAGCCCCCACAGTAGCACAAGATTTATGATGGAACCCTAGAAATTTCCAGATGTGTAGCTCTATGCACAGCACCTCAAGTACAGTCCTCCGTCAGTTGGGTTGGAAGTTAAACTGTGGATCACCCGGCTTTGTTTGAGTGTAGACTAATGCCGACGCCGAGTTGTTCTACACCCTCCTACACTTCCTTCCTTTAATCATTACGTACCAATTTAGTAAGTGGCCTAAATGACCTCGGTTTTCGCTGGCCTATCCCTATCAACAGAAAGTTATTATTGGTAATCCTTTTCCTATTCAGGTGTTTTAACCAACTTCTAATTTATTGTAACAAGAAGCACTGCCCACTTTTTGGCAAACGCTGATCCAGGCATCTTTCATACACACAATTACCCTCCATTCCCCACGGTTTGTTTAATAATACATGACGTAATATGGTTCAGCCAAACTGTGTAAGTAAGAGAAAGGCGGTACCTTGACCTATGCATGGAACGGGAAGGGGGTGGAGATAGGAGAAATGGGTGGGAGGGGATAAGGGGGAGTGAGGAAGAGGGGAGTAGGGCGAGGTGTCAATGGGAAGAAGAGGTGGGAAGTACTCTAAGGAGTTTGTCCTTGGAAGGCTTATGGGGAGGGGGTTAGGGAAGTGGTGAGTGAAGGTTCCTTGGGAAAGGCATAGCAAGCAGTGGGGAATGGTTCCGGAACAGTCAAGTCATTCAACAGCAGATTGTTGTCAATATGCACCATTTCCCACTGCTCCCACTCATTTTTTCTTCGGCCTTTTCTTTCTTTACGTAATAATTCTGCTTGAAAGAGGCAGTGATGCGATGTCTCCAGGAGGTGTTAAGCCAGCTATGACGGATTGTCTCCATTACCTTCTATGCTCGTTGGAAGTCTGGCGGTCAAATCCCTACCCGTCTGTTCAGCATAGAATTTATCGCAGCTAGGGCACTATCCTTTGTAGACGGCTGGATAGAGTTTTGGGTTTATTTTCACACAAAATTTTGGATTACGTGCACGTATTGTAAAATTATTCTTTAAATTTGTCCTTCGGAAATTTTCTTTTCGTATCTCTCCTTCCCTTAAACCATTGGCACCTCGCCGTGACCCCTTCACTCCCAATCTAGCCATCCCCTCAGACCCTGTCAACTTTCTCCTAGCCTCATACCATAGCCCATAGTTCCATAAAGGTGCCGTCTTTCACGGACAAATTGCAAGTGTACACCTGATGATGACTTGGCATAGGAAAAACACGCGTTGTGTAATTTTTTATTTCTTAAATACAAATATGTGGAAATGATGTTTTTTTTACTTACCCACCGTGTCTCACTTCCACAACTTATGACGCCTGAGACAATGAACAGTAACTAACACCCGGAAAGAACTTTGAAACTTCCACAGAATTTTTATTTTATTACGACCAGGTTTCGTCTATTAGTGGACATCCATAAGGTGAATATTACAGAAAGGTTTCCTCTCTAATAGTTATAGTGTTATTACGAGAGAGAAGAAGTGGAAGTTGTGCAGTGAGTTGGTTAGGAAAAGTGGGAAAAGGGACAGTGAGGATTTTTTTCTACTTGATAAAAAGTGGTCGTGTGTAGTAACATCAAAATTCTTTGGAAGTTACTACGTTTTTCTTGTTGTTCTTTCGGCATCATGAAATTCCACCCGTCGCGACGAAAGGTTGAGCCGGAGGTCGCTTTATAAATGTTTTACATATCTTCTTGAGGGGTGGCGGAGTAATAAAAGTAATAATCACCACGGTAAGATGTAGCATGAAAATTTAAAGAGCACCTGAGGAGATGTGGGAAAACTGACAATTGGGATCACACCTCTCTTGGGGTGTGTCGTGACCACTTCAGTTCCAGTAGGGAACAAAAGGTGGATTTAATACTAAACCAGGCGCTCAAGACTCTCTCTCCCGTATGGGGGATAGGGGTGGAATAAGCGCGGTGGCCTGAGTACGGGGCAGGGTTCCTCTCCTCCCCTTCCTACATTCCCCGGAAAATACTTCCCTTACCAACAAAAACCGCCTCTCCATCGTGGTATAAACAGGGTGGCCACTTTGTGTGTACTCTAAAGGTGTTAGCCTCTAACCCAAATGTGCAGAATTGAGACGTCAGTTGCTTTATTTTCAGGGAATGAAATCGATCTTGAAGCCATAATGCATTTACGACGGAGGGGGATGTGGAAGCAATCATCTATATGATAGAGCTAAGGTTATATAAGTCAATTTATAAACAGGTAGACCAACTACAAGGTTCGGGGTGACTTAATACACACACAACAGTATTCCTTACCAGGCAGGCCTTGCAATTTTTACTAGAAGGAGAAGTATTTCTCAATAGGCAGGCATGATGATTTTACCAGACAGTGTGGTATTTCTTACCAGACAGTGGTATTTCTTACCAGACAGTGGTATTTATTACCAGGCAGTGCGGTATTTCATACCAGACAGGCATGCTGCTTTTACCAGACAGTGTAGTATTTCTAACCAAACACGTCTAACTACACTTTTTAGTATTTTTAACCAAATATCTAGTTGGTTCATATTTTACTACACTGTTTAGTAAATATAACCAGGATCCCTGTTATTCTAAGTACACTTTTTTATCAGTGCAGCAATAAATTTTCTCGGTCAGCCCAGGTACTTTTATATTTTTTCCCGATTATTTCGCAACCATTATGAGGAATTTCCAACGCGTTTAAATAGGCAAAAGAAATAATATTGGTAATTAAGTAGTATTTGGCACATCGCTAGCATGTAGTCCTAATTAGTAAGATTTACGTAGATTTTTCTGAAATGCAGCGTTACGTACAACATACAATTGCTCGTCTCTCAGGATGCCTATGCATACACTTTCAACTCGATAACCTCAAACTAGTTTCTTCTGATTTCGTCTCACATGCTTTCAGGCACATATTTGAGTTAGAAGTCGAGTTACCCTTTGATTCAACGAAAATAGGCACCGTATTCATAAAATTGTCGTAGCCTTGGCGCTGACGTCCAGTACAAAAACATTCCCATTAACTTTAGTTTACTTTCCTTACCCAATCACTTTACCATGCTTTCTCCGTTTTTCATGGCCACTAACCTAAATCCCCCAGCCAACAACCAACGAAAAGTTAAAGAACCCCGCTATTCGAGTACCGCAGGTGTAGGTGCCTTAAAAACTGAATTAGGGACTATGACCGACATCGTAAATAATTATTGCATATCGTAGCAAACATGGGTATTCGAAAACCTACCATGTGATGACATTTCTCTTTTTCCGGGAGATTTTCATTAACACCCAACCCTGATAGAAGTTGCATCCTCTTCCTTAGAGCGTCTTATTACAGCATGGCATTGTGTGCCAAGATCGTATAAAGAGTTACGATTTGACGAAATCGAAAAAAATCGATGATTTTTAAGAGGAGGCTAGGCAATTTAAAACTTTCCGCGATAATCTAGTACGTTATACTCTAGTGCGGGGACTGAAAGTGAATTCAAAGGGAAAACAAGACGGAATTCTCCACTTTCAAGTAGTCACCTTGTTGCAATTGGCGGACGAAACCAGGTAATCTATCCGTTTATAACAAAGCCTCTTGACTATGTGTTTACTCTTGTAAACCGTAGTCCGTGTGAGAAATAAAAGGGTAAGAATATTCCTAGGGTGTCTAGTGAAAGGTGACTCGTCACAACTTGAGTTCCGCGGGAATGGGAAGGTGCCTTTTTAGTCTCGGGAATTACGGATGGGACTGGCTTCTAGAGGCTTCCTATCCCGAGAGCCTTGGTTCGAATCTTGGCACGAGGAAAAAAAATTACGATGGAATTCCGATCCGTACTTGGGTATAATTGAAAAGTACTTCAGATGCAGTACTCCGTCCGTCGGATGGAAAGTTGAAACAGAGAACCGTTGGCACCTTTCTTTTGGAGAAGGCGTGTGCCGGCGCCGGGTTTCCCCCCATCCGATATTCAACTATCATAAATAATTCTTTCATCACCCACCGGTGATAATTGGCGCAAAATACCTCAGTGGTGGTGCCCTTCCCCGTTGACCCCGGTGGCTGCTAATGCGAGGGTCGCGGGTTCGAGTCCCGCCTGGGTCGGTTTTTCGCCTGCCCAGGGCATGGGTGCTTAGCGTCAAGTTCTGATGGTTCTGCCCCTGAGAAACCTGACGACAAGCCAATTGCTTATCGGGATCGCAGGGGCATACAGGGGGGCCACCAGAATCGTCCCAGGGCAAAAAACATTTTTCTCTGGTGATGCTATCCCTACAGTGTTTTCAGAATATCACTTCTAGCACAACACTCCGTCCGTTAGACAGGACGTTAAAACATGTTCCCTTAAGCGCTTTTCCTAAGAAGCAGGCTCATGTCGGCGCCTGGTTTCCCTCAAACCTTCCTCCACTCATCACATAATCCTTCCAATGACTACCTATATATCCTTGATGGCAGAATGGACCTCGGTTGTCGGTTACTCTTGCGAATTTTCAAAAGCGATGAAAATTTGCGGATAACCGCTGGACGCGCGAGAACAATAACGACCTCATGGGTGTCTGCGGAGAGGGTGAGCTCTTCCGTTCCGCCAGGGTGGGGAAGATGGCTTTGAACTCGTGACCGGGGGGCGGCTGACGGGAGTCATGAGGGCTGTCTTACCGGATCGGAGCGTCGTCTCCGCGGCTGTGCCCAACACCACCACGCCCCCCTCGGCGCCGGCCGCACCGCGACGCCGAACGACGCCCGCGCAACTCCCGAGGCGGCAGAGATCGACGGCGACGGTGGGGCCAGAGGACGACGGCAGCGGACGTGCAGTTGAACACATGGCAGCGAAAGAGGCGAGATGATGCTCCCGAAGGTCTATGGAGGTTACACTGGGTAGGGTTAGAAACTGGACTGCACTGTGAACACCGCTCTCCTCCAGTAAACACGGAAGAGACTGGGTTTTTAACGCCTCTCACCACTGAAATTTGAATTAGCTAACACGTGAATTCACGTCCATTCGCATTGACGGTCGGCCGCGTGGTACCGCGACGGCCCCGAAACTTTCCGCAAGCTTTTCAGTCTCCGGGACGGGAATCCACGTCCAGCCGCATTGAAGGAGTTGACGGTTGGACGCGTCGCGTAAAGCACCACGACGTCGGCGGCGGCGCGCTCCGCACCAACTAAACTGCACGCGCGCTCTGCGGCCTTCCTCCTGTAAGCACCCACCGCGGCAGGGGAAACAACTGGACTGATCGATGCCGTGTTCCCGCACGCCCCCCCACCTCCTACTACTCTCCCTCCCCTCTCCTCCCTCCCGTCCCCCCCCCCTCTCCTCCCTACGTCCCCCTGACTCGAGTGCGCCAAATAGGAGGTTACGGTCGGTGGGCGGCATGGCGGCGCTGGGGTTTGAATGGCATTGGAGGGAGACGACGACGACTTGGGAAGAGTGGGGGGTGGGGTATGAGAGGTTCCGGGAGCATTCACTTCCCTCTGTCGGTTATATCGCGAAATTCTGTGGGACACGAAACGAAGTAGCAAGAGTTGCCGACGGCGCCAAACTCCGACCTGCATTTCTGATGTTTTTGATATCGGATTTGGGTTGCCATATCACATAAAAGGGACAAAGATTTGTATTTTTATATCGCAAATTTGCATATTCAATACAAAATGAAATATACCTTCAACTTGAAATGAAATCACCTTCGACCTGAAGATGCTGGCAGGAGAGCCAGCGAAACTGTTGACCATGAATATAGATACCCAGATAGCATGTAAGCTTACGTCCAGCTTGACTTTCCTTTGCAATGTCAAGCTTGGCATTGCAAGGGAAAGTCAAGCTTGAATTGTCAAGCTTGACATTGGCAAGCTTGATTCAAGTTTGAATTGGCAAGCTTGATTCAAGCCGGTGTGGCAAGCTTGATTTAAGTTTGAATCAAGCTTCGCAATCCGCCAAGAAAGTTTACTTTAGAAATTTCTAAAGTAACTTAAAAATTTTAAAGATAACTTTTGAATTGAAAAGTTTGTCGACAAAGACGGGGCAGCCGTCCAGCTGATCAGCCACCGCAAGGTTTCAATTTCGCTAATCCGATTAGAGATCAACTAGCTTTTTAGTAGACACAGATTATGTGTAATTGTGTTTACGAGGAATGGTAATGAATCTTTTTCGCAAGCTATAAATAATGAAAACAGTTTATTTCTTCAATACTGTCGATTTTTCTAGGGTGGGCAATAAGTTTTGTAGGGTGGGCGGTGACCACCCTTGCCCCCTCCCCCCTTCTACGCCCATGGGTATAGGACGATCCACATTACGTTGACAGCATTGGTTCTTTGAGAGATTCGCTTCCCGTGTAAATCTTCATGAGGCCAGTGTTGCAATGTTACCAATGGTAGAAGGAAACTTAACATAGTTCTATACAGTATACTAATTTCGCATCTACGGGTCTTCCTATACGCAAATATAATTCCCTAAAGTAACTTACTTATTTTTAGCGTGGATTTAGAAATGGTAGCTCTTGAGGTCAACAAACTGAGCAAATTTGGTGACAGGGTTCTCCATTGGGTCCATACTGTAATCTAAATGTGGAACGCTCAACAGATAAACGGACATGACTTTATTAAGTGGGGCAACTTAAAGGCCGTTTTACACGGTGCGTTTATTTGTACAATCTATCGTGCGAACGCATGTATCAGGAAATTGTACCGTGTACAACGGCAATTTGTGCGAACGCTTGTGCGAATCTATGAATGACTGAACGGAAAATAGAACCTGTTCTAATTCCATTCAGACAATCGTACAATTTCGATCCGGATTTATTCAACAGATGGTGCAGATATGGCGAAAACTGTGGTGTCCGTGTTACGATTGAAAATAAAGTTTAAAAAAAAGAATTAACACTTTCCCGTCGAGTAATATGAGTAACTATTATCCTGTGTATATAATCTTTAACGAGTAAACTCTTCTCGGGCTCTTAACCGGTTTAAACTATTGATAATTGTCGACGTTTCGAGAGACGACTCGTCACTCATTCTCAAGGTAAGAATTAATTACGCCAACAATTATGAATAGTTTGAAGCAGTGGAGAACCAGAGAAGAGTTAACACAAAGTTGCCCAAATGTTTACATCGTAATTTCGTCGTGTTATTTGGTGTTCTGGTTTTTCAGTGTAATCACGATCTTTGGGTTTGTGTCCTTTTCCCCCAAAATAATGGCTGGTCGTGCCCTCAAGTATAGTTCTTGATATCCCGCGTGATATAATAATAACCATTTTATTTCTGTTGGTTAGCAAGTAACGAAACGATGCAAAGTTCGAATATAAAGCCAGATAGAAGAGTCCACGAGAGCTTGGTCTAATCCGGGAGAATGATCAGTAGGCAGATATTTGAGTCGAGGTTCCGAATTTCAGGTGATCAGCTTTTCAAGGTGTCAAAAAGGTGAGTGCAACATATGTTCATGAGTGAAACATAAACATGATAAACAAAAAACTTGCTAATTTCGATCGATTTCTACCGCTAAATTGCACGGAAAATTGTGCATTTGCACTCCTCGTGTGAAGCGACAATCAGTCTGATTCAGTCGTTCGTACAATAGTTTCTTGCACACTTGACTGTACATGCGTTCGCACGATAGATTGTACAAATAAATGTACCGTGTAAAATGGCCTTAAGAGTCCCCTCTTTCGCCTAACCCCTTATCGCATGGAAGAAAATGACGCAAATAATCTATTTAAACCATCAACTACTGACATAAAATGTATGAGCAATAGGAATGTAACAAACCAATTTTTTAAGGTTAGGACTTGAAATCAGCAAATCAAACTTCGTCAATGGAAGTATTAAAATCGGAAAAGAAATGAATTTTCATTACCAATATAACTATCACGTCATAAAGCTTATGTGCTATAGAAATTAAGCATGAGAGTGGATACAATATTAACAAATATTAGAAGGAAAAAGTCCTTCGTGGAAGAAAATTAAGGATTTCGCTAAAAAAATTCCACTGCTGAAAAATGTATGCGCCAAATGGGGGTGTGAAAAACCTGCGAAACCTACAAATAGAGATGCGACGTTATACACTACAATATGAATTACAATTAATATGCATGTACAATTTGAGAGAAAAATCAATAAGTAAAAACATGGATTAAATAAACACCTAAACCAGAAGAGGTGAAGCAATGAAATGAACGTGATTTGAAGTAACTGAAATAAGTACGACAGCTCAATATGGTAGCGTATGTCGATTTGAAATTATTTTTGTGGTAAGGATGAGTGGGTAAAGAGAGGACTGATTGTTGGGGGAATGGAGGAAACCTGATATAAATGGTTTGCATATGAAATATTACAGTCTGATTGACCACACCGGGTTTTTTAATCCTTATTTTATTTTAATTGTGTTTTTGCTCGCGATTTAATCCTACTCGATAGAAATCGTCTTCGTGCGTAGGAATAAGTAAAGGCGATGAAATACACCTTATCTGCCATTCGGGAATCACTTGAAGGATACTTCCGCTTCGCAACGGAAAATTCAATTACAGAATAACTATTTTGACTTTTCATCTTTCGACTTTTACGTCCAAATGCGGGCATCTAATGAGACTGCTTCCTCAACGAAGGAGGTTCGATTCGAAGAGATCTTCGCTTGGTCTCCCTCCTTGACTTCTCCCTCCTGAGTTTTCATGAACAAAAAAAGGATGTAACTTGACTCTCGTATCCGTGTTTTTTTTTTCCTAGGGATATTCGAGATGCTCAGTTTTTGCTTACCTTCTCAGATTACGCGGTGACGAAGCTGTCTCGAAAGGGGAGCCATCACCCTCATAACAGTAGCTATAGTAGTGGTAACACATCTTCCTCGTACGGATGAAACACCACACAATTCGGCTACAGAGCTTCCAAGGGAAGTGATCAAAGTTATTATTCCATCAATGTACTGCATGTCAAGCCTGTTTTTATGTATGAGTCGGCGCCTAAAATCAGTACCTAACCTCTTCATGTCGTCGAATACATTTCTCACAGCGCAGGCAGTGCTAATATCTCTGGCCTCTCATTTACATCTGCATCGATACATCAGTACTTCTTTCATAATTTTTGATTATACAGACAAATACTTTATTAATTTATTTATTAAAAGATAGGTAGTCTATAAACAGCCTGCTGTAAATTTATGGTGTAAATATATCAATCGTAAAGTATAACACTTATCGTAAAGTATAACTAACATTACCGCATCAACTAGGAAACAATGAATAGCAAGGAGAAATAGAGAGTAATAGGGTGCTAACTATTTGTAGGACATTGTGTCACGGCCAAGTTGGCCAATTAGTTAGAGGATAGTAAATAGGAATGATTGTCATCTGTGAGTGCATTTGTGAGGGGGGATAGACGGAGGAAGGTCGAACTTTTGGTGAGTGGTGATATAGGAGTGGGCATTTGGAGAAGTGGTGGCAGTGCATAGAAGTGCACTGCAATTGATGAGAAAAAGCAGTCAGGACAGTGAATTCTAGGGAGTCGTAAATGAACTCTACGTCGGTTTCGAGTCTATGATTGTTGATAGATTACGATGGCTGATTGAAGCCAGTGGTTCTCTAGGGCAAATTGCGAAAATTCTGGGTATCATCCGCTCATTATTAACAGACTTCATTTTTAAATAAGACGATTTTCCTCACGTTTCATCTCCCCCATGGAGGACAATTCAAGATGTCGGGTATCTCCTCCCTTTCACTTCCAATCTTACGCAATTTGTCGTCGATGCTCGGAGGCATGCGCAATGAAGAACTTTTATGATGAGCAAATTTTGTCCAGTTCTGACGGCCCATGAGAATACTGACCGGAAGATATTTTAGGTTTTTGCTACATTAAGCAAAGTTTTGGAACGTACGTACGTTTGCCGTCTGTCGACATAAAACAGTACGGCGGCCTGGAGTATACAAATCTAATCATTCTATTAGCCGACGCATAATATGGTATTGGGAAATGTCGTTTTTTTTAATTAACTACATTCTTTTGAAATTTGTCAATTTTGATAGTTTAAAAAAACTGAAAATGCGCTTAATCAAGCAATGCTGAGACTGTGCCGTTCATTATTTATCGATATTAATCGTGTTCACCGCGCAAAGTATGAAAGATCGCATTTTGAGCCAACTGATTAGGTGAGAAAAATTTTGGTCCGACGGGGGTTCCGAAGTTTATTCAAGTACTACGACCTCGCATGTGACTAAATTCTAGGGCATAGGTAATGAATGATCCCATCACTGTCCATGATAATAGGGTATTCGGGCATTCAAAGATACGACCAATAAGGCCACCTTGCATTGGCCTGTCAGCGAGACAGACGTGACGTAGTCGCCACAATTCGATTGAATCTACTGATTTGACAGAGAAATTAATGGAAAGTACAATATGTTTTCACCAACATAATTATGGTGTAAGCAAAAGCCACCATTTTGGATTCTCCGGTAGCGTTCTGATTTGCCATACAAGCCGGCATCAAACGTATTCACTAATTGGCTGCATTTACATTTGGTCAAGATCGCTTTTATCTTGGACAAGCAGTGGCGTAGCGAGGGGGGGGGGGTCCGGGGGGTCCGGACCCCCCCCCCCCCCCGAAATATTCATCTACATCTACATACTACCCCGCAAGCCGCCTCAATAGGAGTGTGGCGGGGGGTGTTAGGACACCAGCCGTTTACATATAAAAAGTAAACGCTCTAATGAAATTACGCCTAGCATTTATTGAAGTCCCTTATTGTTCGGGGAAAAAACGAATTCCCATACCTATCCGTTCGGCAAAATATCTCTCTTAATTTATAGTTTCTGTCGGACCTGTAAATATAGTGGGGTTCTAATAGGATGTTCTCCGTGTCGCTCTTAAAGATATCTATTCTTAATTGCTCAAGTAATCTAAGCCTAGCGCGCAGCCTCGGAGTCTCTAGCGGCTCCCAGCCTAATTCGTTTAACATCTGTGTAACGCTGTCTGTACGCCCGTAGCAGTTTTTGACGAATCGCGCAGCTTTCCTTTGTAATTTATTAAGTTCCCGGATTAAGTCTTTCTGCACCGGATCCCATATGCTCGCTGCATATTCAAGGTGTGGCCGGACGAGTGCAAAATAGCACCCCTCTTTTACTTTTTCATCCGAAAATCTTCCCACAGTACGCTTGACGAATCCTAGCTTCTTCAGAGCTCTGCCACAAATATTTCTTATATGTGCTCCCCACGATAGGTCCGAAGTTGTCGTAACTCCTAGATACTTCACTTCATCTGTCGCCTTTATGTTAACACCATCCACAGCATATACATGGGAATAGTTGGACGACCTCCGCAAGAAATGTACCGCCGTGCATTTTCTCAGATTAAGTTCGAGTCCCCACTCTTGGGTCCACACATGAACGTTGTTTAAATCCGATGATAGAGTTTCAAAGTCAGAGTGATCACTAATTTCACGATAGATGACAGCGTCGTTGGCAAAGAAACGTATTTTACTGCTAATTCGAGAGCATAGATCATTTATGTATATAATGATCAAAAGGGGGCCGATTACGGTTCCTTGTGGGACACCTGATGTCACTTTAACTACATCAGAGCTAATTCCGCCAAGAACTACTATTTGCTTACGATCACTCAGAAAGTCGCGTATCCAGTTTACTACTGTTTCGTTTAGCCCGCATGACTGTAATTTGTATAAAAGTTTGTTGTGAGGTACCGTGTCGAAAGCTTTCTTAAAATCTAGAAATAATGCGTCCACTTGTCTTTTCGATTCACCAGATTTGAGAACGTCATGAAGAAAGAGCGCGAGCTGTGTTTCACATGATCTACCTTTCCGGAAGCCGTGCTGAGAGCCATGGAGGGCGTTACGACTGTCCAGGAACGTCATGATATTGCTAACGACGATATGTTCGAGTATCTTGCCTGTAATCGAAGTTCATGAAATTGGTCGATAGTTCCCTGGGTCGTGCCTGTTTCCCTTTTTGAATATCGGTGTAACGTTTGCAATTTTCCAGTCTATTGGTATCTTTCCTTCAGACAATGACTTCTTAAATATTATGTCTAACAACGGTGCGATCTGTGGCGCTAATTAGCTTAAGAGTTAACTCTTTGAGGACACGCGCGGGTATTCCCTCCGGACCCGCAGATTTACTATTTTTTATCGACTGTAGCTGTTTAGTTATCCCATCGCGTTGAATAGTGATATCGGTTCCTCAGTGAATGAAATTTCAAAATTACATGCAGTATCGTTTTAGTGTATACACTTTCGAAGTGGGAATTTAACGTGTTACCTTTGTCAATATTTTCGGTGACAAGTTTGCCATCTTTATCATATAACGAATCTACCGTTGAAAATTTTCCCTGAAGCTCTCTTTCATATTCCCAAAAAGATTTCGGATTTTCTTCGAGTAATTCACCGAGTACTTTTTTATTGAAATTTCGCAATGCAGTACGCATTTATTTCTTGGTTTTTGAGCGTTGCGCAGCGTAACTTTCTTTTGCTTCAAGTTCCTTCGATTTGTCACCTAACGTAATGGACTTTTTGAACAAGTTGTACAGTTTTCTCTGTCTCTTAAGGTCCCTCCTAACATCGTTGTTATACCAGCGAGGTTCTTTACTATCACATTTCAATTTTTTCGGAATATATTCGTTGATTCCCTGTCGTAGAATTTCTAAGAAATATTTCCATTTTGCATCGGTGCTTTTATCCTCTGTTTTAGCTACGAAGTCCGTGTACGAATCATTAAGCATCTCGCCAAATTTTATGAAGTTGCATTTATCAAATAAATAAATATTGCGTTTCAGTTTGACAGCAGACTATATTTCAATTTTTAAGGTTGCAAAAATTACTCTGTGATCACTTATGCCGTAAATAATATCGAGCTGTTTTATCAACTTAGGATGGCTTACTGCAAAAAGGTCTAATATTTTATTTCCTCTCATAGGCTTGTAAACTACTTGGGAAAGTGAGTGATTAGCAAGTGTGTTGAGTAAGATCTCGCTGATTTCCCTATTCCTAGAATTCGGTTTTACAGTGTAAAATCCCAATTTACAGATAGCAGATTAAAATCTCCCCCAATAATTATTACACTTTTACTGTCTCTCACAGTAAATGCGGATATTTGATTTTATAATTGGTAAATAACATCAACTTTGGAGTTTGGAAGACTATAAAAAGAGCAAACATGTACCTATACTCCTTTTGTTTCGGTTTTTAATTGTACACCACACGCTTTCTATTTCATTGTCAGTTATTTCGTGGGCGGTGCTGTGTAAATGTGATCTAACTGCTAGAAAAACTCCGCCACCTGTCCTATCGCTTCGATCGCTTCTATAGATTTTATATCCTGGAGGAAAAACTTCGCTGTCGCTTACATCCTCAGTAAGCCAGCTCTCGGTTCCTATGACCACGTCTGCGTCCTGAAATATATGCTCGATTTCAGCGCGCTTGTTTTTAACGCTACGGCCTTTAACTACTATAAAGTTAATGTCATATTTTGTAGATTGAGTGTCGGTTGGTTCTTTTCTACGCTTATGGGTATTAGGTGGGCGAATTTCACTGGAAGTGCTTATTACATTTGATATAATTTCTTTCACTGGAGTACGCGTTTTGGGAAAATTGTCACTATTTACCGGCTTTAGCGCTCCTAAGTTTACTTGGATGTGAAAATTTTCGCAATGCAGATTTCCTCGGAGGCTACTTTTGGTTAAATAAAGACAAAATATTAAGACATAAAAAAATAAATTAAGCTTGGAGCAGGGGAAAGTCTACAAATAATAAATTATCATACCATTGTTATAAAAGGTTTGTCCTTTTGTTTAAATAATAAATTCTCAAACGATACGTTTGGGCTCGGTCGCTCGGGTAGTGTATAATGGCGGTGTTTGTATAGCTGGCCGAGTTTCGACTGTCTACTGTCTAGTTCGCCCTGTTTTTCAAAATTTTCCCCTGGTTTTAGACCCCCCCGAACGAAATTCCTGGCTACGCCACTGTGGACAAGGTCTACGACCCCCCACAGCGTCCTACGTAAAAAAAAAAGGCAAGAGCCGAACCCCCTCCCCCAGCATTTTTATGTAATACTAGAGCGGCCCCTGAAAATGAACCCCAAGGTGTAACGAAACCTCATAATTTCGATGGAGATCTAGTTACAAATGTATAAGGACTGGGGGGGGGGGGTTAACACTTTTCATTTTCTCCCTCGAGTGAAATATGATATCCACATGAGAGGAAAATGTCATCTGTAAAAACATGTCTCGAAGGCAGCCCCAGGATGCCTTTCATTTCCTCCGTTATATATCACTCTATAGACACAGGAAAAGCGAAAAAAAAACACATTTTTATTTTGTATTTTAATTTGTGTGTAAAAGAAATAATATTGTTTTTCCTAAACCCATATTTCAAATTTTGTCCAAATTCTAAAAGGATTTATGTGAATTATATGTTCTCCTAAGGAAAGGTGGCAATCGTGGCAATGGTCAGGCCGCCCCGGGTGGCTCAAACTGTAGCTACGTCACTGCAGGGCCCCAAGGCATTTATCAGAGTAAGGGCCCCCTTTCTTGCAATTTAGCAAAAACAAATTTTTTAATTTAATTAAATGAACTCTGGTAAATTATTTCATTTTTCGTTCGAAAAAATTACATTTTCCGTGACCTATATCGTCAATGTCTCTTCTCTTGGACTGCGGTGGAAGGGCTCCTTGCATGCTCCGATGAACCCTAGAGCTGAACTGGCGGGAGCAATACTCCTCGTGGGACCACCCTTGCCAGATAGGTCAAAGGTTAGGAGACAGACAAATGGTAGTCCGCGCAGCGTCTGGACCTCAGTGATGCGGCTGCAAAAGGCATTTGACCCCAGTGGGGTGGCCTCTGAAGTGATGGTGTCACGTAAAAGACACTATTGAGTAGGCCACGGAATACTATCTCAATTAAAAACCTTGAAATTATGGTCAGTTCTCAAATGAAAATTAATCCTGGCAACTACGGGACAGAAGATAGAGCAGGTCGAGCAGTTTACATATCTGGGTAGTATTTTGGAGGAGAATGGGTTTAGTCGTTTAGTGGTAGGGACATCAGATGCAGAATTGCCTTCGCTAAAGTAGCATTCTCGAAAGGAATTGATGAGGGGGGGTCTGAGAAGAGACGTAAAGAAAAGGCTGGTGGAAACTTAAATATGGAGCGTGGCGCTGTATGGGTCGGAAACTTGGTCATTGCTAAGGGAGGATGTGCGAAGACTTGAGGCGTTTGAGATGTGGGTTTGGAGAAGGATGGAGGTTAGCTGGATGGCGAGAAAGACGGACGAGGAGGTATTGGATATTGTTGGAGAGGAGAGGAAGCTTGTGGCAGAGGTTCGGAGAAGGCAGAAGAGATGGATGGAGGAGGTTTTGAGAGGAGAGGGCATGTTGAAGAGAGCGATAGAGGGGAGAACACTGGGGAAGCGTAGAAGAGGAAGGAAGAGGATAGGAATTCTGGACGAAATAAGAAGAGGTAGAAGATATGACGAATTTAAGAGGGATCTAATGGCGGGACATCCCTAGGAGGGATAGCGAGACAATGTCTATGAAATTAGGATGCAGAAAGGGGACTGTCCAAGAACCTACCAATCACCTAGTAGAATACTTGAATGAATGTCCTCAATGCGTTCTATTTCGTTACCTATCCAACCGGTGCCCCTTCCGAGGTGGGCGACCAAGGCAGCTGCCAAGTTTGGCAGATTAACGCTCATGAGTGAAGGTGAGACAAGAACAGGGGTGCATGAGAAGGATTTTTTACCGAATAGGCGTGTCCTCCTAGTCACAGAATATCACATAGCCTGTGGATTTGAACGAACAATTAGATTTGACGAAAATGAAACGCGGCCCGAAAACGTAAAGGAGATGGACAAAACTGTGCCGACTGTGAAGGCTGAATTGACTTCAAGAATCAAACATAAAGTAACCTCCATTGTTTGCTAACCTTCTTGGTTTCAACGGATAGTCGTAATTTTCATGGAAACGAAACCAACTATGTGCACTTATTAACTAGGCACTCCCCACACGTAATAATTAATACATGAGTCACATTGTACATATTAACATTTCGTATTTGTTAAGGGCTCTGCTTTGCAGTTATTAGATGTCAAAGTTACGCATGGCGCCATAGTGCTAAACAAAATGGGACCAATTTTTATTCTAACGTCAAAAACAGGTCACAAACTTTTTTGCAACAATTATCTAAATGGTGATGTACCTAATGTGATGATCTAATGAGCCGTTTCGGAGTTATTAAGGTTTAAACTCAGGTCTTCAAGATTTTGGTGTGGACAGTAGATACGCTTCTGTCAAAGGAAGGGGGAGACATGAGTATAAAGGGGGAGGAGAAGATAGGATTAGGAACAATACGAACCTCCAAGGGATTGTTGGAGTGTGGTGAATACCTCAAGGAAGGGAAACGGTTAGAAACTAACAAAGTGCAATTTTAGAAAAAACTAAGTATTCGGTAAGGTATACGAAAATATGTGATGGGGAAGGGGTGGTATTGAGTGACTCATACTCCACACTGATAAGTAATAGTAGCAGACAACAACTGTGAATAATTGCTTTCGAATAGATGCCCGAAACCGGCCTTCTTGTTGAAAAGTAAATCAGTGGAAAACGCATACTTGTATTCTTTGAAATATTACAAATACTCCACGTGAAAGTGAATCGACAGAGAGAATGGAATTAAGGATTAATGCCTAAAAGCCCGAAGTAGGGGGACATTGTAGAAAAGTGTTAGTATTTTATTTCAATTGTGAATACTAATTGCTATAACTACTAATAAGTGAAGCCTAACCAGTAAAGTTCATGCGAAGTGGTGGTTTTTGACAAGGATAGTGGTTTGAAGGATTATATAATGAAGGTGAAATGTGACATGACTATGAACAAGTAAATTATTTTAGTGCACCTAGACCGAATGTTTTCTTAAAATGGAAGAGTGAATGAGGAGCGGTACGAATGCTGGAAGAAGGGTCGCAGGCATTATTATTTCAAAAAATAAAATTTTGTCTAAGGAAGCAAAATTTGCGGTATTACAAAAGTGTACTCCCACTATATTGTATGGCAGTGAAACTTACGTATGCCAGGATAACCATGAGTTTAGAATTAACGCCGTGTGTATCGATGTGTAAAGGCTGGAAGGATATGATTAGGAATGTTTGGGTCGTGAAACGATGTGGAATGGACAAGGAAATTCATGATTTTATTGTTTGGCATTGCCGAGAGAATAAGTGAGTCGAATGGCGAATCATTTTTGTCTGAGGAGTGAATAGTATTAGAGAAATGGGAACACCAAGAAAGTCATGGGTTACTGAAGTTGAAAAGACAGAAGAGGAGGAATATTAGGAGCCAGGCATGAGCAATGCATAAATTTAATAGAAGCTAAAAGAGGCAAGCAAAAAAAGGAGAACGAAGATTATTGAAACAGAACCTAAGTTTCCGAGGAATGAAAGCTATAATTAACCTATTTGACTGTTTCTCACTCGAAAAGGAACAAAACGACGGGTATTTATGTTTTTCAAGCTTAAATTTATTTCTTCAAAACCTTATAACATATTGTTTATCGTTGATAGGCGCTCAGCGACTGTCGAAAATGGAATTCCAATAATTGTTTCCGACTCTCATGTTTTTTTTTAGTTTTTGCCTCCCACCCTAATGATTTGCTGCTTTCTAATTAAAGCAGATTGATTAGTCACAATTCATAAAGAAAAAATTATTACGAAAAATTTGATGACATTTTTAATGTCAAGGGAGTATGGAGAGAGACTGTAAAACGTATTACATATATATAAAGAATAATACTAAAGTAACAGTTTTGGGTTTTGTACGAATAATGCCCAGCAATTATTATGAATTCACATAAATTCAGGAGATTGGTTAATCTATATTCTAATCCAGCAAGGCACTCATTTAGTACTAACTAAGTGGTGTGCTGTATTAGGCCCAAATTGTATTTCCCACGAATGCATGACGCGTACTGGTATTCATTTCTCTGTTTCCCGAAATTCCCACAATCACCATATTGGATGTCGCTGTTGTCGCTGTAAATTCTAGTCGTGTAGAAGCGATGTATCCTCCATGGTGAAAGTGTAGCCTTTTGCGAGCTGTTTTTATGCAAAACATTGCTCATGTTTACACGATGTATCAGTGCAGCATGGGAAATCAACATTTTACGTAGTGAGAACAATTGCAGTTCTTTTTCACGCGGTTAGAAGGGTACTAAATAGTGAATATGAGTTTCCCGAAGAACTTGCGCCTCTGTAGGCTTTGTCTGCATCACAAAGATAGTTTCGTGGATATTCACGAACAAAGTGATAGATACGGTTTTGTCGTTGTAGACGAAATCAATGAGTTACTTCAACTCAATGTGAGTCGCATCTGCAGTTTACTCTTGAATGTCATAGCATCTGTTGTACGAACATTATGAGGTCAATGATGGTGCTTTAAAAATTAAATGCCCAGTCCGCGATAAACAGCGCTCACGATTGCAAATTTGAGCGTTCCATGTCCGAAGTGCGATCATTTCACTAAAGTGGCATTATTTAATTTTATAAGGATTGCTCTCCAGCAATTCAGTTCCTATATCCTTACCTTCGATGATCTCTGTCAACTACTGATTTGGTAGTTTATGTCAGACTTTCTCAACCGAATCTAATCCTTTCAGGTCACTCCGGGAGATGGTCTTCCTGAAGGTATATGCTATGATTGTCTTTATGATTTGTCCCACTTCAGACGTTTCAAGAAAGTTAGTCATGAAGCTGAAATAACATTGAAATATATACTTAGCCACGATGGAGAGAACGGAGTAAGTCATTTATTAATTCAGTACCTTAGTGGTTCCTCCAGTATTGCCCAATTATTTTCGTTGTGTATAGCAGTTTTTTATTGACTGAAAATAGCTAAAATAAAATTGGTTGAGTTTTCACTCGTATTGCTGATCATCATCGAATGTTTTCTTGTTTTTTTTCAGCAACTAAAACAAAGGTCAGAAGAAGTTGTTAACGAAGACCCTAACAACTATCAAGAGCAAGAAGTTGATCCGTTGTTAGATGACTTAAATCCAATAATTACGCATTCGGAAAGTTTAAGGAGAGAGATTGAGACAAATAGTTACGACGGGGATGCTGCGGATGATACTAATGTGGCGTTAATGTGTGAAGCCACATTATCGGAGGTAGATGAGAATATATCTATTGACAAGGGAATGGAGGCTGTCCGAAGATCAATTAAAGTCGAATCCTCGCCAAACTCGAGCTCACACCAAGGCAGAGAGCTGTCTCACAGTGTCTTTTCTATTGTGAGAGAGCAGGTAAGCTGTCCAAGGATTTTCACTACTGTTCAAATTTCACTCTGTTGTTGGTCTATTAGTCTATATTAGGCAGAGCATATTTACCTACTTCCTTGAAAATTGATGACTACATTTCGGGTTGTATCCAATTGAGAACAGTGCATGTCTTCCACTTCGTCATCATCTTAATCTTTTTTGGGCTGGTGTATTTGCACCACAGATGTCTTCTTAGGTTTTAAATATTCGAATCATAATTTTCCTCCATTTTCTTTAAGATTCCTCTTCACTCGTGTTGTTTCTCTGAAATTAAATGCCACTTAAATCAACAACGTTTAATGATTAAAATGCCGTACTTGCGGGATGGCCTCTGATATTCTTATTCACAACAACACACTGTGAAAAACTGAGCGAGAACTACTCGGGAAGTTGTGTTCCTTTGCAAAATAAAAAAAGCGTTAACTTAGTTAGCTAAAGATTTGATACACATATGTATTAAATTTTTTGCAGTGGTCAAATAAAAAAGCCTTAGATAAATGCTTCTTTTTTGGAACTATCAATTTTTTTTACATCGGGTGGGAAAATATTTATTATAGAAAGACGGAACTTATGAAATGTATGCATTTTATTAATATATAAAATACATCTGCGATGAACTTTACATTTTTTTTCTGTAGGTATTCCTCAGAGCAGTTTGAGGTGTATGACCCTACTGTCCACGCTTCGCACTCTGCAATGGTACAGATCTATAATCCCTTCTCAGAACACATTCAGCACATAAGGCGATTACCCTTTACTGGCCAATGAGTCACCCTTTGCCTCCAAGTGGCACAGTTTTCCCCCATCCCTGCTGCTAGGCCTCCCCCGCTGTGAGCACTAGGGACTGAGGCCCCTTCCTTGACAACTGTCTTTTTCAGAGCCAGCCAAAACTGCCAATGAGTCATCTGGCAAGACGTATACAGCACGTGGCTTATGAGGACAGAGACGTTCAAGAGGTGGGCGAAGAGTTTTTCCATCCACTTCCAGATACGATGACTAATAGTGTCGTAGCTCATTCCCATCCTCTCCCCCTTATCTACGTACCCCATTTGTGCATTGTAGTCCTCTACGATAGCCAGCCTCACAGCTTTCCCTTGTTCCTCGAGGAAAAATACCCCCTGTCGGTGGACAGTGTACTTAATAAGTCAGCATGAATACTTCCCTTTTATCTTTCTGTGCTACGGCTGTCAAGTCATTTCTCACACATATCCGTTAATCTCCCTGCTTCATTTTTACTCTCTGACAGAGAAAATCGCAATTCATGGTTTTGCACTTCTCTCTTACCGTACCAGAATAGAAATTTTTTTATCCTTGATGTCAACCAAAAGGGCTTGAGAGGAGAAAAAGTCCATGTATATAATTTATGGCCAACCCCTTCCACTTTCCTTGTCAGCACTCATACTGTCACATGCCTTGCTGACATGTCTTGCACAGTGAGCTGTGAATTCTCTGACTCATCTTCCGATGCAGGAGGATCAACACCCTCATCTTTCGATGAAGTCTCCAACTCAATGGCTTCAGAGAACTTTCTGCTCTATTTTTATCCCATAATGTTTCCGCCTAGGACCCATGACTATGATAACAAACCACACCTGTATATATATATATATAGTAAAAAAATGTGATGTAGAAAACATGGATGGTAGATATCCGCAGAGAGCTAGAATTCTTACCAAAAAATTATAATTCCTCACAGTAATTGTATCCCCTGATAAAATCCACAATATCTGGCCAACAAACACAGACAAGAAAGCGCACTCAGCAGAAAACTGAAACAGAATGAAGTTTAGTTTCAGTGTACTTGAAATGCGGGCGGGGAATATAACGATGATTCAAAGTCTTGCACTCACACTTACTTCATTGCACACATGCAGGGAAATGCGGCTGGCCCCGGGCCGCCGAGATAGCGAGACGGGTCTCTGATTTCCCAGATACCTCTCCCCTGGACAGGGGCGGGGGCTTTAGTCTTCGAGGACTTCGTTCTCCTCCCAAATGGCTGTACTTTTCTAAGCATCCGGAAACATCAATACCATTATTGCCCCCGTCTAAAGGCGTTTTCTTGGAATGAAAATGAGATCGCTGGGAGATATCAAAGCTTGAGCTGCTGCCATGTATGAGGGTTTGACTGCCTTACACCAAAAGCAAAAAATCATTTGTTTATTACCTGTGAACATTGAAAATGATAAAAGAATGGATGATTGAAGTACACAATGCAAATGACAGATTTAGGTTGCAATCGAAGGTGATTTGCCACAAAGATGGCCTTTGAGAATGTTTAGAATTGCACGCAATCATTCATCAGTCAAAATAATTAAAAAAGGGCGCTTTAAAAATTCAGTGTCACTCCACTGAAAGGGCATTTATCTATTATACATATTAGTAAATTTGGCTTCTCTAAATAGAAGAATGCCTGAGTTAGAACCATCCAAAGTTTACGTGCCATTACAGGCACTTTATCTTCTTTCCATGCCTGTATGGACAGTTTCGGCATTTAAAGGTTAAACAATAAATGCTCACTTTTTTCTTTCAAAAAATTAAACATCCTTTACTTATTAATTTAACTATTGCATGACTTATACTCCACAATTTACTAAAATGTTCCTTCATTAATTAGGTATTTTCTTTAACACTTTCCACTCTATGCCCGAGCAGCGTTTGGGAAGGCATATACTTTCCGAGCGCACTAAGCCCGAGCTCCGCTCATTCTTACATTGTATCGCTAATGTTGTCTATTTTGTGACAATGTTTTCAGTAGACACTCGTTTCCAGGGTACTACATAAGTATTTACATTTTGTTCAAGAGATCCCAAATCAGCGGTAGCACCACCATTCATATACCACTCCCTTGCAAGTTTTTCGCCTTATTACAACAGAGTCGTCACCAGATGTTTAAATGTTGCTAAAAAAAGCTCAGGAGACTAGATGAAGGAGCATGTACGACCGGCAGAGTGGAAAGAGTTAAAGAGTGGTATCACTTTTTCATACATCTGTAAGGGGAAAAATTGGCTATTAATTTTATGAACTTAAATTAGTAAATATGAACTTAGGTGTGTGTATAAGTGTGTTTATCTGTGACCAGGTCATCAATTTTTCATCTTGTTTCTTTAATATGGGAGTAAATATTTGCTCTGTATTCATGAAACTAATGGGGTATTTTCTTAACATTTTATTAATATTTCAGGGAAAGGGAGTGAACCACGTCAAAAATGAAGCCAATAATAGATCAGACTCAGCTCCTCATGATAATAGTGCTTTAAGTTCTGGTAGTAATTATAAATGTTCTGATTGCCTTACTGTATTCCCCGATGAGTATACCTTCAGATTTCACCAAGCAAACAGTGAGTGTGCACCATTATATATCTGTTCACTCTGTGATGCATCGTTTATGAATAACGTTTGCCTAATGGAGCATCATATGACTTGTCATGCTGATGCTGGGGAGGGTAGTGATGCCAAAGATCACAAATTGCCACTGTCTGTGAACCGAGGTTTCAGTTGTAACGACTGTGGTTCTTGGTTTAGGAGACAGATAATTTTAGAGCACCACAAGGTGAAGTATCACGCACAGAAACTGATGTGGAATTGCGGAGTTTGCAAGAAGGCTTTTTTAACCAAAGGAGGTCTAAAGGAGCACTTGGTGGTCCATTCTTCGGAGCGGCCATTTGTTTGTGAAATATGTGGCAGTGCTTTTAAGTTAAGGAAAAAACTATTGAGGCATGTAAGGAATTGCCACAGTGAAAAGTAGCCTCTGGTCAACAGGATTGCAGTGAAGTTTTGTGCTCCACCTTATTCTGCAGTGTCATCTTAGGTTTGGACGCATTTCAATATTAACTCGGGCATCTATTTCTAAAATGCATGTGCCTGATTTGTTGTTTTTTTATCCAAGGTCCCTAGTAATTCTTAATATATTACTGTCGTGTGAAATTGGGTTACAGATAAATGTTTTCTTTATTTGTGGTTTTTATTCTGTTTGATCAAGATTAATTTCAAACTAAAAATATTGTTGTTTTGTATTCAATAATGATTTATGTATTATGCGTGTGGGTGCTGAAATTTTTAGTTTCATAAACTCATCGAATAGTTAATGGACTGAATCTCCATTGGATGAACTCTTTTTCATCACAATAATATATATGTATATTTTCTTCAAAGAGTGAGTATGGTAGGAACTTTTAATATATATTAGATACTCATAAATAATTGATAGTGATGCACGAAAATAATGCTTACGGAGGAAGAAGGACCTTACCCATGCCAAAGTGACAAAACTTAGAAAGAGTGGATGGGGAAGACGTAAGAAGCTGATGTTTGCACTCATGTGGGATAATATAGGCCTCCACAATAGTCACTCAGATTTTGATTTGACCGTATTCTTTAGTTGTTTATCCTCCATAAAGACTAACGACCCCATGCCAACTTAAATTTCATTTATTTATTTGTTATAGATTATCTTGCCTTAGCTAAATAGGCAAATAAATATATTATTTTAAAATGCTCCCTTTGAAATCTAGTATCATGTAAGTATAGACTGTTTTTTGTTCAAAATATAAGTTACTCCTAAGATGAATATCCATGGAAAGTTATAAGATAAGCCAAAAACCAATTGAAAATTAATTTAATCTATATTATGCTAATTGCTGGCATAAGTGAAACTGCCGATGTGCTGTGAATGAGAGGAATTCTCATGTGAATCTTTTTGTAAGCCAAATCAATTACAGAGTGCTTATGTTTTTCATGCAGCATTTTTGTTTAAATATGTTACCTTTGTTATTGTGTAATGGTGTAACTGTTGCTAAATCTAGTCATGTATATACTATAATTTATTGATGGGCCCTCATTTAAATCAGGAATGGTAATTTTTTAAAATATTTATGACATATTATGTATAATTTTGAAAATGCATATATGTATGTATAATCATGTGGCTCTTAAAATGTGAAAATATTCTCAGGGCACAGAAAATATGCCTGATAAAAATCATAGCTTTGACATCGAAATTTGTACACTTAATAATGCTAACTGCTTTATTAAGCAGTATTTTTCACTTGGTTGAATATTCATTCTGTATGGTGAAAAATATGGTGTCTCTTATTGTCATTTGAATGGGATTGGAAAAAGAGTGACTGCTCATTCATACTTATATATGTACTTGTATGCCAAGGGAATAGGGTGTCTGGGGAGCAATATAAGAAAGATTGTGGGATTTCCATTGATAGTTTTCTTTTGTGCTTCCTCTGGAGGGTAGATTGGTTATGAAAGGTTTTGATCACAACTAGAAATAGTCGGGACTTCATAGAAGAACTCATCATGCTTAAACCAGGGCCTCCATGTCTAATGGGACCCAATTGTTCTGATCTTGACCTGTCAATTTACCCTCATCCCTCTCTTGATATTCCTTTGCCCAATGCCTTTTTGATGGTGATTGGTCCAATATGAAATCTTGTATGAATAATATTTACCCTTTGAATTCATATAATACCTTATTCAAAATTTATTTACTGCAACTGTGAATAAATTTGAGTTCAAGAAATTTATGCGGTGAAATATTTCCAGCTTTAATGACAGTAATTAGTTTTAAAATGCACTTACTGTTGTTCCATAATTTTTTCTGAAGTTGCAATCTGATGTGTGTACATGGTATACCTTTGGGGATCAAATTACTGCTGCCTTAATTAAAAGACATAGGTACCTATCTAGTCACATTAGGTATTGCAAAAGAAATGTGTTATGTATTATCATTGCCATAAAGTCCATAGTGTAATCTCAGCCAATAATTCCCTGCTGTTTGGCTCTGTGTGTGTGTGGATAGTTTTGTTTGTATTTGGGATTTATTAAGTCATTGTTTTTAATGAATCACTATTTTTTAAGGATTTATTGTTTGCCACTTTATTTAATGGGATACAGTGTGGTGGGTGAGGGCCAGGAGCCGAGCAGCTTAGGGTAGTGGGGACTGGAGAAACAAAATGGCAAAGGAGAAAGATTGGTAGAGTTCTGAAATAAGAAGAATGTGGTCGTGGGAAAAACACTCTTCGAGCAACATTGGAGCAGAAGGTACTCGGGGAAGATGCCTGGATAATTTGAGATACCAAGTTGCCAATTACTAATCAGAGAGGGGTACAGGAACCAAGTAATGCAATGGACCAAAACCAGGGGAAAATTTTAGAAAAACAGGGCGAACTAAACAGTAGACAGTCCACAGTCGAAACTCGGCCAGCTACACAAACACCGCCATTATACTACCCGAGCGGCCGAGCCCAAACGTATCGTTTGATAATTTATTATTTAAACTAAAGGATAAACCTTTTTAACAACGGTATGGTAATTTATTATTTGTAGACTTTCCCCTGCCCCAAGCTTAATTTATTTTTTTGCATGTCTTAATATTTCGGGGGGGGTCCGGACCCCCCCCCCCCCTCGCTACGCCACTGATCTTGGATATAGCTAAGTCTGAGATGTCAAAAGGGAGAAATAATAAACAAGACAGAGAATGAACAACCTGCAGGAAAAACGAGCATGAGAAAGATCCAATGTGACAATTGATGAAAATCTAACAATAAGAGGGCAGCATTGTAGAAAGGTGGAATGTACTGAAGAAGACGATAATGGAAGTTGCAGAAAAGCAAATGGTGAATAAAAGAATGCAGTGAAAACAGCTGTGGGTAACGACGGAGATCAGAGATCTTATTGATGAAAGAAACAAAGATGAGACAGCCAAGTACAAGGAGCTATAAAATCAAATACATACTAAGGGAATCCAAGAAGGCCAAGGAAAAGTGGATTGAAAGCTTCTGTGAGGAAATCATTGACAACATTAAGAAGAGAAATACCAATTGACATCATATAACCTTGTGAGGCAACACTTTGCGGGAAGAAAGAAAATTCCCATAGTATCAGAGACGAGAATAGTAAGCTGCTTGCAGAACAAGAAGATACAGGCAAAAGATGGAAATATTATGAAGATGTCATTGAGGTACTTGATGGTTCTGCTAATAAAATCCAGTATGGATAAACAAAGATAGATACAGCAGTGGAAATATGCCAGAGGATTTTGAGATGAGTTTAATAATTGCAGAACCAAAGAAAATGAGAACAGAAGTGTGATGAGGATCATGGAACTCAAAGAGTTTGCTGTCACGTGTCCAAAACATTAGTAAATGATCAGCCAAAGGAAAATTTTGGGTCCAGAAATTGGAATTCAGGAAGAACCAAGGAATCAGAGAGGCCGTACTCTTATGAATTCTCACAGAAAAGATGACAAATGTCAACAAGTCACTCTATGTGGCATTCTTTGACTTGGAGGCAGTGCCGTCCCTAGGGTAGTGCGACAGGTGCCGCTACACTGGCTTGCCTTTTTCAGACAAGGTGAAATCCGCCCATTTCCCAAAATTGCTTACTACTTAGTACATATGTAAATTTCTTGAAATCATTAGCCATTTTGTAGGTTGATTTCCTTCTTTCTATGAAATATGCTTAAAAGATGCTACAATATCAAAAAGGGAATGCAAAGTTAGGACTTTCGTTTGCACATGGCCCCTCAATCCCTTGGGACAGCCCTGCTTGGAGGAGGCTGGCCCAAGCTGAGGCTTTTGGCTGTGTGAAATAGAATGAGATGTTCAAATTGCTTGGAAGAATAGAAATTGATTACAGTGACCAAAGAATTATCCACCAACACTTAAGAACCTATAGTCATGATGAACATGAAGGGCAAAAAAATAGAAGTCAAATTAAACAAAGGAGTAAAAGTTGGATGCTGCCTGCAGGCATGTCAGCGGCAAAAAGCATCAGTTTCAAGGATTTCATACAAGCTTGAATTATTTAACTGGTAATCATAACTGTGGTTTTTGGTCAAACTTGGTCTATTGCTTATGACTGGGTTGCAAGATTAATTCACTGTAAAAAAGGCTGTCACGAACAACCAAGGTAAGAGACCTATATTTTCCTCCTCCTTTATGATGATATCCCCTGATTGGGCATAAATCTCTTGAATTAGAGATGATACTCTGGTCTTCATGTGGTTTGTAAAAGTGAGAAATAAGTCATTGGAACCTAACAGGTATAGTATATTTGTGAAGAGTAAGTTGGCAGATAATATTGCAGTTGTGGTGAGTCATACTATGATGGAAGACTGGAACAGAACACGGTTAGATTTGGAGTCAAATTTTACATCAGATACATTCAGTCCGAAGATTTTTTAATTTGCAGCTCTCCACTATCACTTCTATTTTTAGCCAACCGGTTGAATGAATTCATTCCTTCACAAGTTTTGGCATAATTATAGCAACGCATGTACATATACACGACGCAGTTATAGTCTCATTGTCAATTCAAATTAGCATTTCAGTCTTTGGTTGAGGTATAATTGGTATGCTGAGCTGTTTACCACATGAAAGCGTCGATATTACGGTTGAAAACTCGCGCTGTACTCTCCTTTTCTTTTGTCACGGTTGCTGTGTAGATGACTCTCGGTGGGTTTTGCTGACTCCGTGGGTACGAGAGGCAAAATACTCATGATAGAGACGTGCCGGAGCCTGCAGTGTTACCTTTTACGTTATTTTGGAGCATTAATTCCTTGCTGGAGCATAGTCTTATCCATTTTGAAATTGATGAACTCGATACTCTCAGGCGTTACTTTGTAAAATTCCATTTTGATAGAATCAAAACAAACTTTGTAAATTTTACAATCAATTTTATTCACTTTTTATTCGAAACCGGTCGTAGTGAATAAAATTGATTGTAAAATTTACAAAGTTTGTTTTGATTCTATCATTTTGAAATTAGCGGTGAACACTGGTATGAGAATTTTTCCAGCGCGTTCAATAATTTATGCGAGTGCAATTTTTCCTATTCAGAAGGACACCGCATGTGCAGTCCCATGAAGAAGTGTTAACTCAGAACAGAATGTTTTGCCGTGCAAGTAGATCTCTTTTCGCGCTATCGCAGTGCCCCATCCCTGTGAATATACATTCAGGTTCGTGTCTCTTTCACTTAAATGCTGTCTGTTTGCGATTGTGTCGATTTATTAGTTATTATTCCTTTTTAGTTGCCGCTCGCTGTTTGTTTGACCAGACGGCTCTTGGAATCGATAGCTACATAAAAACCAGAGAGCGTGTGAAGGTGCAGTTTTTGAATTTAACGGATAACTTTAGATCAAAAATGTTGGAGTTTACCAACCCAGACTCTCAAAATATGATTTTTACTGAAGATCTCAAAAGTATGGCTCATTTAGTGGAAAACAAGGCAGATGATGTTGAATTGCTGCAAAATATGATATCAAGGTAAACATTTATATTTTGGAATTCGTATATATAAATACCAACCCCGTTTTCGTCCTGAGGCAAAGGCTTGCCGCGCTAGTTACCATAGTTATTGTTCGATCACCGAAGTTCTGTATTGTTGGGCTGGTCTCGAATTCGGAAGGGTAATTCTCCAATACGTCCAAGTGCTGTTAACCATAATACTGTTTGATTTAGAATTGGGTGTTCCGAGTGGACTATTTTCACTATTTTTAGGATAATCTCATTAATTAGTTTTTATCCATATTGGCTGGTGATAGTGGTCATTTACCGGTTGTAATGGCTTATTTATTTTATTAATGTGTACCACTTATACCAGGGTTCTCTCTTAAAGGTGTGGTTACCAAATTACTGGTATAATAATGTAGATATCAAAGATCATTCGTCATTGCTAATCTGTGATTGAGCGCTCATTATATACTGAACTACCACTCTTAGGTTTTTTCCAGCATGGGTAGATGACTTTAATTCTGCCTATTATAGAACCGAAACTTTTTTTTAGGAGCATAGGCTTTGGATCTTTGTGACATTGCAAGATAAGAAATGAGAGGAATGCTTGTCAAACTTTCAATGCTGCTGAATGAACACTACCCATTATTTTTTTTATTTCTTCAATGTTCTTGTGGAGCCTTTGATGAGAAATGTGTGAAGTTTGGAAATGTTTCATATCTGACTGTCTCCCTTTTTCTGATTAGCAGCAATCACTACTTTATGAAACTCATATGCAAGTGAAGTAAAGATCATTTGTTAATTTACTTTTTAAGCTCAAGAGCCTAGTTTTTTTAGGTAGGTATTCATAAATATATATAACACATATTCTATAGGCTAAGGCAGAATTTGCTTGAAATGACACTACCTCAACAAACAATTCAACGGCTGCAGTTCCTTCACATCCTTTCATTATGCCATATTCTTCAGCCCTGCCAATCTCCATTCTTCCCTGATCCCATCCATAAAGCCGGCTATTTTCTTTCTCCCCCTTCCCGGCTTGCCCAATGTACTCCCCTCTATCATAGTTCTCGGCATATTCCCATTCAATCCACTCTTATCTTATCCTCAGTGTCTAGGTTACTATTCGTTATGATGCTCCATATTAAGACTTCACCAGCCTTCTTTTGGCATCCTTACCTTTACTTTTCCTGCGATCAATTGTCATCTATTCCTAAAAACCTCTTTTGCTATCATACAATTCTCCTAATACACCTGTCTACTACTTTACCCATTGCCCTCCAAGATGTTATCCAGAGGCTTGTTTGCTGTTCATTTATTTTAATATTGATGATAATATCCCTGTAGCCTAGCAACCAGTGGTTTATGTATAGGGTTTCTTTCTCTCCTGGAAAAATAGATAGGATGGTTTACCCCTCTCCCCCACTTTTATCTCATTCTCTATTTTCCTCTGGTTGTTATTTCTATTTATATTTTATCTAAATTTTATTTCTATTTGGGCATGTGGATTAGATGTTCTACTTCAACATCATCCTATCTTTGGGGGGAATAAATCTTGGCGCTGCCCTCTCCATGATGGTGGGGGCCAGCGCCACCACCATACACCACTGAGCCTAACTTACCTAGTTAGGTTCTCTCTGTAACTTCAAAATTCTTGAACCGGGAACCAACTTTTCTTTCTTAATAACATGGTTATAATTATATTGCATCTGAAATTCAAGAGAGAGGATTATTTTTAGTTGCCAGTAGTTCGGATGGGGAAATGGGGTTGGTGTGGTAGGGCTGGAGTACTGGCTTCCCATCGTAAGGACCCAGGTTCGAATCCTTGTGTTGGTTAAGTTTTTTCAGTGGAATCCAGATTCCTACTTGAATGCCTTGTGGAGAGATCTTTCAGTGCAGTTCACCATTCATGGCATGGGATGGTAAACCAACAGTGATAGTTTTCGTTAAGAGCCCGCTAATGCCAGCACCAGGTTTCTCTCCACCCTTCTTCCATTCCTCAATAATCATTGCATTACCACCCTATCCACCCTTCCTTATATTGGTGTTAATGACCTCATTTGTCAGCTGCCTTCCCTAAATAACCAAACTATTACATAAGTGACAATAGCCTTTATTAGTCATTCAAGCATTCCCCGTTTTTTATCATATTTACCCACTTTTTTATGTTTCCATTTCCAACACAATAATCTTTTTGAGATGTTTCATTCATTGGTGGGTTGGCTATTTGGGGTAGAACAGACAACAAGAGCAACAGACAAGGTTAGTTGAGCCATTATGATAAGTGGGTAGGTTGGTAATGGAAAGATCAGTTTTGAGGATACCGAGACTAGCCGCAGTATTTACCTTTATGGAGTCACCCGCAATTCCGATATATTCCACAGAGGAAAAGGCGAATGATTTTCCCTCTGTGGAATATCTCACTGAATGGAAAGATCATTTGGGGAATGGAGAAAGGATTGTGAGGAACCAGCATCAGTACATATTAGTCTAATCTCAATGAAAGGTACTGAAGCATCCAGGGGTGTATTATCCTATCTGATGGATGAAATACTGTCCTTGAAATGCTCTCCCCTAAGCACCCAAGTATGGAGTACATACAAAAAGGCCAAAAGCTACAATGGATGCAATAATTTCTTGCACAATCCGCCATGTTCTTAGCTGGTTCTATGGCAGCCAGTCGCCAATTAAGTAGTGACAAATAGTCCCAGAGAAATTGGCTTCTTTAAGGGAAAATATTACCTGAAAGTGATGTCCAATGGAAGCATCATGTCTCATTTTGATGTGTATGAGTCAAATAAAAAATTTTAGACCCCAAGTAAGATTTCCATTTTGAATAAAATCCTTTGTACTTTTCCACATTTTTTTTTAAAACGGCGACAGTTGTCACCTTAATAAGGCATCTCCTGGCACATTCTGAAGCTTAGGGCATTCTATATATACCCAGATAGAGTTTAAAAATAGTGGGGGTTGGTTTGAAGTGGGGGAGCAGGGTGGTAAGGGCATGGCAGAGTGAGGACAAAACTGGGAGGAAGATCATTTTATTATGCACATAGCAAGGCTGAGGCCGAGAACTAATGGGAATTGGGCAAAGATTTGAAGTACACCGACCCCTTACTTACAGAATGCGGAGAAGGGGTGGTGGAAAATTGCGAGAGGAAAGGAAGGAAAGTGAATTGGGGGAAGACAGTGGGAGGAGTAGAAGGTCACCAAGTTACACCGTTTTCTATTTTTTTAAAGGGGGAAGAGTGGTTAAAAGCCCCAGCCCAAACATCAGTGGCTGAAGGGCAAGGAAAGTAGACTTAAGATATGCCGAAACGAAGATTCCAAAAAAAACGTGAAGTGAGGGCTGCAAAGAAAGGACCCCAGAGGAAACCTCAGGTGGGTTTATGAATGGACAACAAACGGAGGAATTTGAGGGGAGGGGTTTGGAAGGGCTCCTAGCAGCCATAAGTGGGGAGAGGGAGAAGGGTAGTGGAAGGGGCGGAGATAGGATGTGGGGGAGTGACAGTTACTCTTTCGAACATGGAAACAACGAAGAGGAATGCATAAATATATGGTCATTACACAGATTAAAATTTTGGTTTTTAGCTAGCACACAAATTTCTAAATGTTCCAAAGGCACTTTTAGGCCTTTCGTCAACATATGTAGAATTAAAAGTTTGAAAGCACTGCTGTGGTTACACTCTAATAAATGCTGGGCAAATAGGGAATGGCCATCTGCATTTTTGAGGAAGCCTTCATGCTCCTTAATACGGGTTGACACTATGGAATAACTTAATGCCAAAACATTTGAGGACAGCATTTTATTCCCCCCTTACCCTGGGGAAAATGCTATATAGTGGGAAGGATAAGGTTGACAGATATATGAAATCAGGTGTTTACCAATTACAGTGTGACAAATGCAGGTCTGGTTATGTTGGGCAAACTGGAAGAGGAGTTTTACATTACAGAGGAGTTATACATACAATACATTATGCATCACCTTAAAAGATTGTCAGGTTTGCAGATTTTCTAATATTTTCTTCAAATCAGAATTACTTACCTCCTTTTTTTCTTGCCTAAAGATACATAATGGTTTTTACTTCAAACTCTCAATTACTTGTGCAGAATATCCAGTTTATGGATGATCCATGGAATTCTATTATAATCTGTGTAGTGCAGGACTATGTGAGCAGCAATTCTGATGGTGTGTTTTCAGGTTCAACCGTCAAAACAAAGAGCTTAGATTTGGAAGTTTTATATTTGGACCCGTGGTTATGAGAGCATTTCACTACCTCAATCTGCCCAAGGTTGCCTTACAAGTAAGCTTTTATCTATTTGATATTTTTACGTAGCATTATTTCTTGTCATGATGTTCACTGGTATTAATAAATTCATTTTTTCTGCAGATCTTCAAAGATCCGGAATTGGATGGATTCTTTGATCAACTTATGAGCTACCAAGTTCTAATGGACCTTTTATTCAGAAATTCTATGTACAAAGAAGTTTTAGAAGTATTTGATATCGTCCAGGGGAAGCAAATTCATGGGCCCAAGTACCCCAAGAATATTGTCATTTTAGCGATGGCAGCATGTTATAAAATGGTATTGCTGTGAGCTTCATGTGCATTTTTATTTTGATGCTTCAGTACTTTACAAAATTAAAATTTATTTTGCAGAACACAAAGGAGCAATTAGATTACGTAATGACTGCTTGGAAGAAAATGCTGGAACTCGGCCATACTCCCGTCAGAAGAGCAGTGACATTTGCAGCTGCTCTTGCTCTTAACCAAAACTCGCCACATATTGCCATGGAAATTTTATCTTGTACCCAGCATCCAAACTACATAACTGTTAGAAATCTTAAAGTAAGTTATTGTTACCATTTCAAGCTTACAATAGTTAATGTGGGTCCAATTCCAGTATTCCATTCAAAAATCATTTAAACTAAAACAGTATTAGTCAAAACATGGTTGTAGGTGAGGTATTGTTGAGAAGTTACCCACTCACTTCGCTGTGAAGTGCATCTGTGGTCCTTGAATGTAAAATGTTGTGCATTTTTTGTCATTTATTAGATTGCTGCTCTAGCTGATTTGGGTAGAGCTGAAGATGCCCTTCCTATTTTAAGAAATGTTATTGAAACTGATATTCCTGACCAGACTAAACAGACCTTTACCATGGATGCTGTAAGTGTTTTTCTTTGTGATTTTTTTGGGAATACCCGATAATAAAAATAGTTAATGTGTATTAATTGGATTTCAACATTCTTCTTTCTCCCCAGTTCGATAAAATAAAAAGGTCAGTCCGCGAGAGAGGAGATCCAGATCTAGAGAAGGAATTCAGGCAATTAGAAAAATCTTTAATGGAAGGTGGCCATTTATCTGATAAGGTGAGGAAATGTTGAGTTTGTAACTTCCTCATGTGGCACACCTGACGTGGTCTCAGTTGGCCTGAAAAAGGCCACATCCCTGTCACTGGCAGCAAATTCCAGGTGCCAACACTGCCAAAGCTATTTTACTGTAGTTTCTATAATGTTTTAATGCTAAAATTTAAAAAACCAATCAATTTAATCATTCCACTTAAATTAATTTTCCAAATATTAGGTAATTGTTTGGTACTTGAATGGTAAGAAAAATAATGAATTTAGATTGCATTTTGAAGGTAATTAAAGTCAACAAATTTATATTTTGGGCACAAAAATTCCATCAAATATTTTGGCGGATGGCAATTAAAGTAGAGTTGCAAAAGGCAAAGAGATCAGATGTCTTTGCAACTTTTTTATAAACCTGTGTATTTTCATTACACTGCAAATTTGGCTAATTTTGGTCTTGGTTGGTGAAGTGGAACTTCCATGATTCATGGAACAATTAGCAAGAAAAATGTGCCTGGGAGTATCTCGATATTCATGGAAGAGAAATCTTGAAGGAGTACCTCAAAAAAATAACTCTCTAATCTTATACTGGCACTACAATCCTACATGAACTTTGCGTAAGATAAAGTTTCACGGCTAACTTAGTGGAAGTGAATCACATCAATGAACAATTTATCACAATGTAATTTCCAAAATAGCAAAAGAACGGAGAAAGTGCTTTCTAAGTTTTGAAACATCCAGAGATTTTGCTTAACATCAATACTGATTTTGTTCCCTTGCGTCTTCTCTGCCCCCCCCTCCCCTCCCCCCCAACACCTAGGGTGACCAGACGTCCGGATTTCGCCGAACATGTCCTGCTTTTTTATTAATTTGTGAGCTTCCGGCTGGCTTTTTCTGACAAATCCAAATTGTCCTGCTTTTGGCCTTTCAAAAATATCCTGTACCTAATGCTGAAATACAGCATATGAGATAATATCTGAGGGCTACAGTATTCTTTTGTTTCTGTCTTTATGTGAAAAATATGCATTTTAAAGGGAATTTTGCTGTTTGTAAAAAGACTAGTTTCGGTCCTGCTTCCGGTAAACAGCCACAACGCTCGCAACTGAGTCTGCGGCTGGTCTGGGATTTAGATCAATTTCTGATTCCTGCTCTAGTTTACGCTTTAACACCAAATGATCAGATGAAAGGAACAAATTATCACTGGAAGTGCAGTAAAGGGCATTGTAACGCTACAATATAATTTGAAACATAATACATACTTGTAAAGACGTACACACCCACTTGTTGCAATCTCCGAAGCTACTGAAGAAAATTTCCTCTTTGCAGAAGTATAAATAATGAAAAACAAAATCATTAACAATGTAGAACTTTAGTTGGGGATTAAACATAATTGTTATTAGCAAATGAAAAGGAATTAATTGTGTTGTCAGGCTTTTTTTTTCAAAATGTTCTGATTTTTTCCTTCAAATGTCCTGCTTATGAAAATTTTGATCTGCTCACCCGACCCGCACTCACCTTTTGGTCTCTCTTCTTGAACTATAAATCTCCCGACAACTTAGCAGTGACCTTCCCTCTTCCACTCTCTCCCCCCCCCTCGTGGAGTTGAACTATATTTAAGGACACTTTGTAATTTATTTATTGCTTGATAATTACATCTCATATCGAAACAATGGTTGTTGATAATAAATAAGTGTGGAAAATACAAAGTGATTAACCATTCAGTGATAGACCTCGTCCTCCTCTACAATCTTGCATCCATTCTCCTCTCTACGCAATTAATTCCTAATAAAACTAAATCCATTTTAATAAATGATAAATAAATAAAATGTTTATTGTCATAGACCCTTATCGGTCTTTCAGACACCTTAGTACATTAATTATCATTTCACTAAACATAATTTAAAAAATGTAATAATGCTTATAAGACAGTTTAAACAGATAAAATATTTCTCCAATGGCCGTAAAATATATGCACCACTCATCAAAAAAATTAAATACTTACTGTGTTGGTTTGCGGGAATGAGGTTCCACGACAGGGACCAACCACAGCCTCTCCACCAGAATACCCTCCTGTGGTAGTTTACGGGAAAATAATTTCCTCGCCAGGGACTACCACAGACACACACACACACAACCCAATTGGAATCCTTTGTAGGCTAATGAGACCTAGCTAAGGATTCCTGGGTTATAACCTGGGATCCTTCGGAGAGCTGTAGTGACTCTACTAAGGCTGCCAAGTTATTAACACAACCACACACGCAATCACACAAAACACTCACTCACACACACAGCAGGGCCCCAGATTTCTGGGAGAACAGCTCAAAAAGAGCGTTGTCAAATAGAAAAACAACAAACAGGGAACGAGGGTGAAATTCGTATACGCGTATTTCGACCACAAAGTGGTCCTCTTCAGCGAGCTGAAGGGAAAAACACTAGCAACACGAGGTTGAAAGTGAATGAAGAGGAGGACAATCCTAGAATAAATAGGGAAGGGACAAAAGGGTTAGGAAGCGGGGGGGGGGGGTAAATTGGTAACGGCTAAAAGGTCATTGGTGAGCAGTGGGAATGTGGGTGAAGTGGAGAGTGGGGGAGGCGAGGAGGGGTGGGAGAAAGGGAGCCAATGGCCAATAGATGTGGTAGTGAAGGAACGTAACCGTTGAAGTAGGGAAGGGGGGTGGGAGTCAAAGACTATATGTTTTCGGAGGGAGAAATTATGGTATCATTTGATGTTACAAATCTATTCCCAAGCGTGCCAATAGATATAGCCATAAATTCATTAAAGAATTGGTTGATCTCCTTGAATTTAGACGATTACAAAATAGACGAATACATTAGACTCACTAATTTAGTCATGAACCAAAATTTCTTTGTTTTCCAAGGTATTTATTATAAGCAAGAGTTCGGCACAGCTATGGGTAACTCCCTATCCCCTCTTCTAGCTAATATGTTCATGACTCATTTTGAGAATACCTTCAAAAGTACGTTTAACTATTTCCGGAAAGTTTATCTAAGATATGTTGATGACATTTTTGCTATCTTTGATACTAAAAAGTATGATTTAAAATAATTCGTGAGTGATCTAAATAGTTTATTTCCTTCCATTAAATTCACGTACGAAACAGAAAACAACAACCAACTCCCTTTTCTAGATCTCTTGTTGACCAGAAACAGTAAAAAACTCGAATTTGATATTTACCGTAAACCCACACATACCAATAATTACATTCATTCTGATTCTTTCGTTCACAACAGCACTAAGCTTGCTTCTTTTCATGCTCTTGTCAATCGCTTGCTTAACATCCCACTAGGAAAGAATAATTACCTTAAAGAGCTTAATAACATAAAGCGCATTGCAAGATTAAATGGCTATAAAGATTCTGTAATCGACAACATTGTTAAAAAACATAAGTTTAAGAGACTAATTCCACTACACTAAGAAAAGATGAAACTACTCGCTACATTAAACTGCCTTACCACCCGAAAGTCACCAAAGGTTTGGAAAAGATATTTAAGACAGTGAACACCAAAATATCTTTCAGTAATAATTATAAACTAAAAAACATATTAGGGAACACCAAAGACAAAATAGATAATATAAATAAGTCCGGTATATATAAAATTTCTTGCTCCTCATGCGACCTGGCATACGTAGGGCAAACTCGTAGAAACATTAAAACCAGATTTAAAGAACACATGGCCCATTACAGATTCAACTGACCGGAAAAATCCAGCATGGCACAACATTTAATCGACACAGAACACGAAACATCAGAACAAAACCTTCAACTCATCAAACAAACAGATAATCATTTACTTGACGCCTATGAAAGCTTATATATATACAAACTTAGAAAAAACCTTCTTAACAGCGACAAATGCCCGATTTCTTTCTCTCCATTATTTTCTATTATAGAATAAGAAGTTCTCCATTTTCACCGTTTTTGCAATTTTCTAGGCACTCTCTGACCACAATTGTCATTTAGTTTTAAATTTTAAAAATTTTTCATCAGTTGCAATCCCCACGCTTCACTTCAACGGTCAGTTTGTTTTGTTTCCCCTTCCCCCCCCTCTTGACTCACTACAACGGTCATTAGCTTCCACCCCCCCTTCCCGCCAACGGTCAACATGACTCCCACCCCCCTTCCCTACTTCAACGGTTACGTTCCTTCACTACCACATCTATTGGCCATTGGCTCCCTTTCTCCCACCCCTCCTCGCCTCCCCCACTCTCCACTTCACCCACATTCCCACTGCTCACCAATGACCTTTTAGCCGTTACCAATTTACCCCCCCCCCCCCCCCGCTTCCTAACCCTTTTGTCCCTTCCCTATTTATTCTAGGATTGTCCTCCTCTTCATTCACTTTCAACCTCGTGTTGCTAGTGTTTTTTCCCTTCAGCTCGCTGAAGAGGACCACTTTGTGGTCGAAATACGCGTATACGAATTTCACCCTCGTTCCCTGTTTGTTGTTTTTCTATTTGACAACGCTCTTTTTGAGCTGTTCTCCCAGAAATCTGGGGCCCTGCTGTGTGTGTGAGTGAGTGTTTTGTGTGATTGCGTGTGTGGTTGTGTTAATAACTTGGCAGCCTTAGTAGAGTCACTACAGCTCTCCGAAGGATCCCAGGTTATAACCCAGGAATCCTTAGCTAGGTCTCATTAGCCTACAAAGGATTCCAATTGGGTTGTGTGTGTGTGTGTGTCTGTTAATGGGATGTTGTTAGCCGGTTTTGGATGTTTTATTTTTTAATAAAAGAGTTGAACAGGTATGGAGGACAGATTGACTTGAAAATTTTGAAGGCGGAGAGAATAGATAAATAAAGCCGTCTTTCTCTAACTTTAAGCCATTTTAGTCTCTTGTATGAATCAGTAACATGATCCCACCGTTGTAGATCACATACAAATCTCACAGTAGCATTCATAGTAATCTGGAGCTTATTATTTGTTTCTTCGTTAATATTGCTAAGTACGCCGCAACAGTAATCAAAATGTGGGAAAATAATCGCATTTATGATTGTCTTTCGTAAGTTTGTAGGCAACTGGTTTTTGGATTTGTACAATTGTTGAAGAGTTTTATAGCTTTTACTCCTAATATTTAGGCAGTGTTCATTCCAATTTAAGTTCCTGTCCATTATTACCCCTAGATTTTTTACGTGTTCTTCATAGGGGACAGCTTTATTTTTGACTGTGATTGCTGGGATGTGGTGAAAATTTATCTTAGATGTAAGGTTCCTACTGCCGATATTAATAGCCTTAGTTTTATTTTCATTTAGTTTTAGGCCATTGGTCTCAGCCCATGCGTTAATATGGACAATATCAGCATTTAAGCTAGCAATAGTCTGTGTTAGGCTTTCTAGAGTTGAATGTTGGTAAATTTGGAAGTCGTCTGCATATAGAAAATATTGGGAGTGAATTACGAATCTCGGTAGGTCGTTAATGAACAAAGAGAATAGTAATGGACTGAGGACAGATCCTTGCACCATTTCAGTGTCCACGTTTAGCCAGTTAGATGTATCTCCGGTCTTTCCTATTACTGCGTGCATTCGCCCGGTAAGATATGATCAGAACCATTTGATTACACTGTCCGAAAAATTATACCGTTTTAACTTATGTAATAGAAGAGCGTGGTTCACGGAGTCGAATGCTTGTGAAAAATCAAACAGAACAAGCACAGTAAGTTGTTTATTATCCATTGCTTGTCTGATGTCTTCAGTTAGGTCAAGCAGAATGGTTTGAGTACTATGTCCCTTCCTAAAACCTGATTGTCTTGGGTCGAGCAGATCTTGTTCGGTAATGTATGTGTTAATTTGGTCAAAAACTATTCGCTCGAGTATTTTTGTGGTGGAACATAGTAACCCTATTGGTCTATAATCACTCGGATTGGAAGGATTAGAGCATTTATGAATTAGCCTTAGCAAGGTCTCTTTTCCAAATAGTTGGGTATATGCCTAGTTGTAAGGAGGAGTCAAAGATATTTAAAAGCATGGGTAATATCATTGGTAATGATTTTTTATAAAATCTATAGGGATTTCATCATAGCCCATAGCATTTGAGATAATGTTTTTACATGCATAAGTAACTTCTAGAGGCTTCACGTGTGAAAAAAAGAATTGACTATCAAGATGAACTGTCTCATTGCTAATGAGTGTTGGAGGAAGAATTGCATTTCTGCTAGTGGAAAAGTAATTGTTTAGAATATCTGGGTGAATTTTCAATTTCTCATCGTTGGGTTTTTTAATTATTCCTATATTTCGTAGGTTTTTCCATGTGTTTTTTGAAGTATGACTTTTTGAAAATAGCGTCTGATAGTTATTATTTTTTGCTTCACTTATCTTTTTCTTCGCGATCTTTCTCATTGCCTTATATGAGGAAACCCTTCAGGGTCACCATACCTTCTATACAATGCTCAAGCATTATTCCTCCTCTTAATAGCCGACTTTATTTCGGGCGTAATCCATGGGGTTGGTGGGTGGGTCACGTGAATGGGGGCATTTAGGTCAAATGAATCTATAATATTGGAGTTGAATATGTCTATTTTATCATTCGGTGAGAGTGCATTGGCTATTGCATTCCAGTCTCTATTATTTAGTTCAGAAAGGAACTTGGTGTGGTCAAAACAGCTAAAATCACTAAAGGTTATGTATTTTACTATCGGGTCTGGGGCTTTGAATTCATATACAAGGGTAATTTGGTCATAACAAGACATGTTAGGTTTGTCAAATAGTTCAATGTTAACTACCTTCTTAGGATTATCAACACAAAATAAGTCTAAAACAGAGTGGGCATTGTGCGTATGGCAAGTTGGTCCGGTTTCTACAATGGTAAGGTTAATTCCATTTAGTATTTCCAACAGCTTATCTTTTCTGAAGAGGTTTTAAGCAGGTTAATGTTAAAATCTCCCATCACAACTACATTTTCATGCATAAATGATTTTTAGACTTATTTTGTGTTGATAATCCTAAGAAGGTAGTTAACATTGAACTATTTGACGAACCTTACATGTCTTGTTATGACCAAATTACCCTTGTATATGAATTCAAAGCCCCAGACAATATATATATATATATATATATATATATATATATATATATATATATCTGACAAAACTTTGTGACTCGTCGACATGAATGTTGATAACCATACTAAGATGAATGTAAACAATATTAATAGTCCCAAAAGTAAAAGTTTAATATCAGGGTTACGGAAATCAAATAATTTTGTACAGATTCTGCATCTGAATGTGCAATCCATACGAAACAAAATCAATACCATAAATTTTGAATTATCTAAAAAAAAATTGACATTTTGATTTTTTCTGAAACTTGGTTAAAATCCGAAGAAGCAGACTTGTTCACCCCTCTTAATTATGTACCAGCTGCCTCTTTTATAAGATCTGATACAATACATGGTGGTGTCTCAATATATTGTTCTCCTCATCTGAGGTGTGTACAGGTCAATATTCCACTGGCTGCTGACATTCATTTTGAATGCTGTGCAGCCAAGTTCACCAACATTAATATGATTGTAATTGGTTGATACCCTAGTCCATTATGTGACCCTGAGCTGTTTATCAATAATTTAGAGAGCACTTTACATATTATTTCTGGGAAGTATGGTCTCAATTTTAAAATATGTATTGGTGGTGATTTTAATATCAATTTTCTGTCTGACGATCAAGAAAAAGTAAGGCTACTTGACATGCTAAATTCTTTTGGTTTTTGTTTGAACTATTATGATCAACCCAATAGAGTTTGCAACCTTTCAAGTTCAGGCTTACACTTTCTTCTAACAAACATAAATAACCATCTCCATTCAGCTACTGTGCTCCCCTTACACATTTCAGATCATTATGCTCAGTTGCTACATATTGATCCTGCATGTTTTTAATCAATCGGCCACAAGGCATGGAAAGGAGTTGAGGAGACAAATGAAAGAATCAAACATGGATGACTTTATGTTCGCCATAATGTCTGTAGACTGGTCCTACGATTCGAAGGAACATAACACCAATAGCAGGGTAAAAAGTTTCCTAGAAAATTTCTCAGCTCAGTTCAATAACTGTTTCCCAAAGCAGTTAGTTTGTGTAAGACAAGGAACTTGTTATAAATTTTCACCCCATCTTTATGATATGAGCCAGCACCTTAGGCACTGGCACAATGATTGCAAAAGAAACAATGTACAACTTCCTCATGAGTACAAAGCATTAAAAAGACACTTCAACAAATGTGTGACAAAAGACAGAATCATGCGAAATGATAAAATAATTCTGAACTCTAATAACAAGGTCAAATGTTCCTGGGATCTTGTTAAAAGACCCACAGGATTCATAAACAAATATTCAAATATTGAGTTGTGTATAAACAAAATAACAATACCTAATCCTACTGATGTCTCCGAAGTGTTCCTTAATACATTCCTTGATGAGTCATCTTTAATGAATGCCAGAGGCAGGCAAGAAATTAATTCAAACACTTCTCCACATAACCTTCATATGCATAACATGTTTCTACATCCCACTGATAGTGAAGAAGTCAAATCAACAATAAAATCTCTATCCCACAGCAGGTCAGTAGGTTTTGATGAAATACCAGCAGGAGTACTCAAATCTGTGGCACATCTGATTTGTGTACCACTTTGTGATATCATAAATGATTGCTTTTCTTCAGGTGTCTTTCCCGAAACCTTAAAAATTGGGAAAATTATACCAGTGCACAAAAAAGGACCAAAAACGATCCTAAAAACTACAGACCAATCACCTTAGTATCGTCTTTCTCAAAAATAATTGAAAAAATATTTGTTAAGAGGCTAATTCATTTCCTAAACACTCAAAAATTGCTCTATGAAAATCAATGTGCTTATATAAAAGTAGATCAGTTCAGCTAGCAATATTCAATTTTTTAAATTATTTCTACGATTCTTTAGATCGATCGGAAAGTACAATAGGAATCTTTTATGATTTTACCAAAGCTTTCGATCTACTTGACCATTCAATATTATTAAAGAAGCTGTCTGATCTTGGAGTGATAGGCACTCCCCTGAACTTCATCAAATCTTACCTTTCAAATAGGAAATTGTGTGTGGAATTGAAGTATATTGATGATGATGATGGGTTTAGTAGAGCACACATGTCGGATATGAAAATCTGGAACCGAGGTGTGCCACAGGGTTCCTTACTGGGACCCATTCTGTTCCTTGTCGCAATCAATGATCTACCTTGTCACTTGAAAGAGGGTTTTGTCACTTTGCAAATTACACAAGTCACACACTTTCAAACAAAAACCTAGAAGGGCTAATTAACCTGAGTCGTGAAGCCGTTCAATCTTTGTCTGAATGGACCTACAGTAATGGATTCCTAATCAATGAGACCAAATCAAATTTTCTACCATTTCATTCAGCTTATACTAAACACGACCAGTTACCTCTCCTCCATATTAATAACTCCACTATCAGACATCCTGACTGCATCTCTTTCTTAGGCTTAAAATTAAATGAAACTCTTGATTGGAGGGATAATATTAACTTTATCTCGCATAAATTGTCTCGAGGTATATAAATTCTCAGATCCTTGAGAAACACTGTTTCATTTAATACATTAAAAATTGTGTATTTTAGTTATATATATACTCATTTGTGCAGCAATGTTATCTTCTGGGGTCATTCCACCCTATCTTTACGGATTTTTGCCTTACAAAAAAGTGCCCTGAGAGTTATTTTCAATTTAAAACCTAGAGTTAGTTGCAAGCCTGTCTTTGCTGAAAATGGCTTTCTGACTCTTCCATGTATTTATGTATTGTATTGTGCCTTATTTGTAAAAACACGCACTGAATGCTTTGTAAAGAATGATAATGTGCATTCCTATGGAACAAGAAGAAATTGTGATATGCATATATATTTCCCAATAATAGTGCTCAGCATAAGAAAAGTCCCACATACAGGCTCTCAACAGTCTACAATAATCTTCCTATCAAAATAAAGAAAATTGATAATGTTATAAAATTTAAGAAAGAACTATGTACATTTCTGGTAAAGAAGAGGTATTATTCCTTGACAGAGTTTGAAGCACATGTAAAATATGTTTAAATGACATTTATTTATGACGTGTTCTATGATATGTAGAAATCCCACAGAACAAATAAAAATTATTATTATTATTATTATATATGATGTCCAAGAAAGCTTTCAAAATCTTGCAGATTTTGAGATTTTGGAGGTTTATACACAACTGCGATTAACATTTTTGTTGACGATCGACGTAACTCTAAGCATAAATATTCTGGTCGGTTCAAATATATACTAGGGGACGACCCAATCAGTTTAGCTTCGAGGGAATCGTGGACATAAATGCCCACCCCTCCCCCTCTCTTTTCTTCACGGTCATTTCAAAATAGATGATAGTTGGGAAGTGCTACAAAATCACTAGAAACAGTTGATTTCATCCAGGTTTCAGTCCTACCAATTAAATGAACATCTCTATGAACATAATATAATTTGAATTCATCAAAATGAGCTATTAGTGATTGGACATTAACAAGCGAGATGTTTATATTGTTAACAGAAACTGGATTCTTGGTTTTCATCTTTTGCTGGGAAGTACCATCATTCATAAAAAAACATCAAGGTCTTTTTGTGAATTTATAATCGGCACTGCTCAATTTGTCAGAAAAATAAATTATAATGTGATCCCAAATCCCCAAAGCAGAACATCAATCGACGGCGCGACATTGTTGCAGAACGAAAATGAGGGCTGCAGAAAGATATCGTATACACTGAAAAAAATATTGGAACACAGCATTCAGTAGTTCATAGAAATGCCAAAAATGTGTGAATTGTTTACCTATAAAACCTCTATGATTAATTTATATTTTATTCCACCATCTTCCAGTTCCCGAGCCTATGATCTGAAGATCTCTCTCCACATCCTGCAACCTTTGTGCCCTTGGCCTTTCTCTTCTCCCTTCTAATTTCATCACTCCAGAAAAATCGATTTCTCCATCCTACGGGCTAGCAATTCCATTCAAATGACCTAACCAGCTAATCCTCCGGGACTTGAATTATTTTTTTCAGAATTTTTTTTTCTTTTGCCTCCTCATTAGAATTAATTATTCACTGAGCTCTGTGTGTATTGTTTTGTCATTGAATTAACTATCTCATTTCTTTCAGGTTCTAGATGAACATCTTTGCTCTGAGATAACTAAATCAAGCATGCCTGGGCATCAGAGAGAAGAATGGAATCGACCAGGATTCACAGGATCTTTGCATCAGAAACCTCAGTATAACTACAGGAATCCTCCACCTAGACACTATAGGCAAAGCCTTAAGGATATGGAATGATATGTTTCATTTGTAATTAAAAGGTAGTAAAATATGGTCATACTGTCTGGGTCTGTATTTGCCCTTAAAAACCATATTCCAAAAATTTCTCTAGCCTTCATCAAGTATGTTCGGAGTTGAATCAGTGGAATTTGATGTAAAGCTATAGCAGATGTGTAGCTATATACCGTAGTTGTCTGAACCCCTCCATATATTTACAAGACCCCTCCCAAGAGCCCCAATCTTTTCATCTAAATTTTTGGAAATCCCTAATTTCTGTAATGAACTAGCTACTATTAATGCAACCACTCAGCTTATACATATAGCATTCAAGCTGCCCTTGAACAGACCTGTTAATTTTTTTATTAAGGGGCTGAAGGCTTGTAATTCTTTTGAGGATTACTACCAAATCAGAATTACCGGCCCTGGTATTTTACTAATTTTTTGGAACCACCGAAAACAGCTCTTATTGGCCTTTATATCTGGGTATTAACAATGGACGAGCACACACAACCATGCCCTGGGAGGTGAAAAATCCTGCCCAGGCGGGACTCGAACCCGCGACCTTTGGGTTACCCCACCACCACCGAGGCCGGCAATCCTTTTTAACACTATTTGAAACAGAGCCCTTAAGGGAAGAGAGCTCTTAACATTAAAATTTAAATATTAAGAATAACAAATAATTTGGTAAGTTTTTTTGGATGTATAACTAGAGCCAATACTATATCTACAAGTGATGCAGTTGCGTCGCGAAAAGTTTTACACCTCAATGTGTTGTGGGTTGCATAAAGTCTTTTCCGCACCGTTACAATATTGTGCTATAACAATATAGTTATTATGGAAAATTATCGAATTATTAAAAATAGTTTTCAAATTCCTGTAACTATTGTTCATGAGCAAATTTGTTAATCTTTTTTCAACGGGTTGCTCAGTTGTTTTCATGAGAGGAAAAATATGTACAATGCCGTTGCATTGCAGGTTTCCTATGGTCTTAACTGAGACTCTTTACGGCTGTGAAGAATATTACCAAGCATAGAGATTAATTAAATAAAAAACTATTCGTGAACTCTTTTAAAAAATGTTATTTATTGATATGTATTACATTAGCTCATTTTTATATATTTTTCTCCATTATTTTAGACTATCAGTTTTGGAATTCCTGAGTTGTTTTCTCTCTTTATGCATAAAAATAGTAGCCTTGCACTTTTGAATAATGATATTTTGCCAAAAATGGAGGGGGCTTATATTCGGACATTTATGGTGATACATAATGGTGTACTGAATTGCTACAAGAGTGGTTAGTCGATGGAGAGCACAAAGAGAATCAGTGAGATACAAAATGAGGATACATCTCAAGACTGCTGAGGTTTGGACATTTTTGGGAGAGAGAACAATAAGGATTAATGTTGAGGTACATACAAGGTCATAATCAAATCAAGGGTGTCTGAAATCACAAATCAGGTGGCCAAATGTTTCCTTCAACGGAATGAAGCCACCTTGAAGGATGTCTAAATTGTTTATGCATCAATTCAGCTGTCAACTTTGGTAGGGTGACCAGATAAAAATTTTTAAAAGCAGGACATTTTGAAAAAAAGCCTGACAAAACATTAAATACCTTTTCATTTGCTTTCCACAATTGTATATCATGTGGCCAAGACGTCAATAGAGACGATGAGTAAACAAAAAATGCATCGCACTGAAAATCAGAAAATGTTGCATTTTTTATGTCCTCCATGAAACATTTTGCAACTTTGTTACTTCAAGTTCAACATAGTTTGTAAGTCAAACATTTTCTCTGCCAAAAGTGTCTAATAATGATTCTTTGAATAATTTAGTAATGCCTGTCCAATTGCAGTTCTCCCTTCGATCCTTACCCCGCCCTGCGTGTTCTCACGTAACGAAATGTGTGTGCTATCGTGGGTTTAAAAAATATGATACGTCAACTAGAGTAGGAAGTGGAAATTAAGTTGAGCTTTCAAAAAATGAGTTGCTGAATGAGGTTGAAAATGCTTTAAATGGAAGACTTCGACCATGTTAGCCACCACGTGGCACTTGTAACCTGACACTGGCCCTAGCTCTGACTTAAGTTTCAACCCCAGTAGAGAGAGGTGGGTAAATTCTTTAGTATACATTTATAAAGGGCACCAGGTGTACTTTATAGCTCACCACTTAAGAATATTCTAGAATGAGATAACATAGATGGCTCAAATAAAATTTCAGGCATACGCTTTAATGACAAATAGATCAACATTCGAACAACAGAAGTACACTTCCAAGTGAGAGGGCACATCCCACACTTCCTCTTCTTCCACACCAAATCAATGGCTGCTGAACGACCACATTACTGCCTCTCAAACATTAAGCTGCATCAAATCCAAATTGCTGCTTTCCCAGACATTCTGCTGCGTCTCATCCCTTGGACTGGGAGAACAGAGCGGCACTAGGCCAACATGGAGAGTAGAAGTCTGCCCAGAGAACAGCCCCGGGATAAATACCCTAAAACAGCAGCACAGAGAAAGTGAGAGACAGAAGAGCAAACCAAGGAAAAGGGAACCCAAAGTGAACAGAGCCCTAATCTAAAGATGGGGTGGATGGTACGACTTACCGACAGCTCGGGAACAGCAAGACTTCTAGGAGAGTGTATCCTTTCGCTCCAATGCTCGAGTCAACAGCAAGAGACTCAAGCGTTTCGTCCGCAAGGAAACTCTGGAGAGCCAAGGGGAAAGGGTGAGAGAGGGGAAGGAGAGAGGCAAGGGAAAGGAGGGGAAGTCTTTCTCCTAGGTCTACTGTGCGGAGCAACATCGATCAGCTGATACTACGGGAGTGCCATCCACGCAAGAAATTGGAACTACCTCTTGCAGGGAGGCTGACACAGAGTCCAAACTACACATTTACCATTACAGACTTATGAAGAATTAAAGCTGATCAGAGAGAAGAGTGGAGAGCTGAAGCAAATTAGTCATCAGGTTGGTCAATTCTGATGGCAATAAATATGCACTAGAAGCCATATGTCATTGTGCAACTGGATTAGAATGAATGACCATGGCTTATTTTTACCATTTCTCTCAGACGACATTGTGATGGGTTTAATTGCATGCTTGCTATGACTTTGAAAAATTGACTTTTTCCTCTGACATGAGTATGGTTTATATCTGTCTAATACCAGTGCCAATGTGAGAGTCAGTTGTGGTTGTGGGGGCAGTGGGGACCATTTCAGTAGTCTGGTACAATTGACTACACCACTGGCTCATAAATTTCCATCTCTGTAATTCAGCCTCTGTTGCCATGAAAAACAGAACTTCTTGCCCTAATTGGGTCATTAGGAAAGGGGGCTGTATTGGTCTGCCTCGATGGAGACACAATGAATATTTAGTCATTGTTCATAAATGTCCTCGTTGATGAATGGGTATAATTTTTTGACGACTTGTGGAAATAATGAATATTAAAGTTTCTTGACAAAATTTACCAAAGACAGATATGTACACACAATGCTACATCACAGAGGGAGTAAGCCTACTGGAAGTAAGAATGGGAGGGGAACATTAGGACTGAAATTGAAAAACTTTTGGGTCTTTACCAAGTAGTTTGCAATAGAATAAGAGTCAGAAGTAGATGAAGGCTCATAGCTACTACCTGTTCCCTAAAATTAACTATAATATGCTGGTTTTAGGAAATATACTCAAAATCATCCTCTGCACATTTGCAATTAGCTTTCTTAAGGGCTTTATAAGTTTTTACAAAGTAGCCACTCCAAAACCATTTTGCCACTAAGCTACAATTTTCATCTCAATGTGAGTCTAGCATTTTTTTGGAGATACATATTTAAGGATTTGAAATTTTACTAGTAATCATTCTAAAATTATATCAAAGTACACTGACTAGTCTGAGGATATTAAGTGAAACTTATTGCTTACAATTAAAAAGTCAATATAGTATGAGCAATATTATTTCGTGCCGTTAAGAGCAAGAATGGTGTAACTCATGTAATGTCACTTTCTTGGAAAAAGAGGCTAAAAACAGAATACAGGCAGAGGAGGAGTGCTTCAGAGCGCCTAACAAAAATATCACCAAAAACTGACCCATTTTGCTCTGAATGACTCGTATAGTAACAAGAATTTCTCTATGTGCCTCCTAGCAGTGTTCTTTACAAAAAAACATATTACAGGAAAAAGAAATTGAAAAGCAATTCAGATACCAGAAACTGCACTTTTATATTGTATTTGACTTTAAACCTAATTTACAAAATACAAGATTCCATGATAAGGTAAGTAAAAGTGGTTGATTGATCAATTGAGGGTTTGGTGCTGCCAATGGCAAATAGTTTGTAGCTTTGTAGGGAGGAGGGGGGGGCTTGGCCCCCCCCCCATACATTCGCCACTGGATGCAGCTCCCTTTTGGGCCCTACATCACTACTCTTGTTGGTCCATTGTGCCAAGTATCCTCAAGGGTATTTTCCCCTGGAGACCTATGGCCTTACCATATGCCAGGATGCCCCCAATGGGTAAATCCCTGATGTCTCCAGGTTCTGGAAAGGGATTACCACAGAAACAATTCTAAGTCCGAGTGATTGCTAGGCATTCACACAATTGATGGGATATGGTTTCCTCATTCTCTGTGCACCATCTGGCACTCCGATCCAAGTGTACCGATGTTGTGCAGGTGCATACTTCTTCTCTCTCGGTAGTGGTTTGACTCTGTGACAATGGGATTGATGTTTGCTCCCCTTTTTGCTTCCTCATCTGCCATTTCATTTTTGGTAATACCTTCACGTCCAGGTACCCAGAATTGTTCAACTTTATTCTGTTAGCTAAAGAGTCAAGCTTCTCCCAACACTCCAGCAACAGTCTTGATGTGAACCATGGGGAGTTAGCTTTCACTGCTTCTTGACAGTCTGTGCCTATGTGTATTGAGCCTGAGATTCTTTTTCTTCCACCCTCCTTACCATTCATTCCTCCCTCCCCATGTGACTATATATTGAGGGTTAACTATCCTGTATTCAGTCCTGATGATGCTGCAGTGCAGTGAAACATGTCAGCTGAATAAATAATATTTCTCCAGTGGAATAGTGCAAAGTAATCTTTTCCTCAATAGAATTCCACAATGTATCGGCCGCCACCAATAACTTCATCAAATCAGCCAGCATAGCTGTACAGGCCAAGTTATACAAGAAGTTAACCGTTACATACAGAATCGCTATGATAAACATACATTTTGATAGTGTGTGTCTATCTCAGAACCTCACCCCGAATTCATCCTCTCCCCTCCTCTCAGGCCCACGCTCAGCCCAAAACCCCCACCCCTTCCCTCACCCCCGCCTACAACGCCGTTTTCCTCCACCCCCACCCTCCTTACCCTTCCTCCCTCCCCATGTGACTATATATTGAGGGTTAACTACCCTGTATTCAGTCCTGATGATGCTGCAGTGCAGTGAAACATGTCGGCTCAATAAATAATATTTCTCCAGTGGAAGAGTGCAAAGTAATTTATCCTTTTCCTCTTTGATGGCGTGTAGACAAGCTATGGTGGCGTATGCCTCAACCTGGTATAGTGTCATACATTCTCTGAATGGGTTAGATCTCACGTTATCAGGTGTATCGCTAAAAACCCCTAATCCTAACATTCTGATTCTTGAAGCCATCTGTATACCATTCCTTGGTCGATATATTTCCCCCCCACAGGTACCCCTTACCTTTTGTAATTGGTTTTGAAGTAGGGGGGCCTTTGGGTTGAAAATCATAACCATTTCATTGCATCCCATCTTGAAGATTGGATTTGTCATCCTTAGATCTGTCCATAGCATAGTTTCCTATGTCATACCGCTGGACTGTGCTTTAGGTGCAAGGCTGCTGTCCTGACCACCTTCTCTTCCTCTTTTTTAAATGGAGGTAGAATTAGAAAGGCTTCCAGTGTCAGTTGGAGTGAAAGCTTCGGTGGAGTGGTCTTGTTCATTGATGATTCATCTAATACAAATTGACGTAAATGACATCATTCTGTGAGAGGACGATGATTACATATTATATTCGACATTTCCCTTATGAAATGAATAGTAGTGACATAGGTGACCGGAAGTATAGCGATATTAGCACCGCAGAAGGAGACCCAGAGCTACAGCCTTGATGGCGAATCATCCACCGAGCAAAATGTGTGAACTTATTATGCCCAAATGTACTACCAAAGTCTCTTAGAAGGGCCTTCCACGGCCTAGCGCAGAAGAGGACCAAAGACTAATACCGGAAATTCCTTTCCACCCAAAAATTAAATAACCAACATCACGCACATTCGAAAAATTGCATCAGGTGCATCTTCCGTTCGTCATTTATTAGCGATTGCGGCGCTAGCGGCAATTGTTTGCAGTCGCAAGTTGAAATTGAGTAGGCGATAAATCGCGATTGACAACAAAACCGGGCACCGGTTCACTTATATGTTTAAAGAGACAATACCTAATGCTAGCAAAAGAAAATAATCCTCTTGAGTCTTGAGATTTCAACGTTCGACTTCATTTGGAAAGTATTATTTTTAATGTCATGGATGGAAAAGACGTAAAGGCCGCTTTGAAAGAGGCTCGTGAGGCTATCAAATCAAAAGATTTCAAAACAGCTCAGAAATTATGCAAGGTAAAAGAGTAATATCCCCCGTAAGTTGGGTGAGAGATTCTATGTATTAAAGTATTCTTTTAAATTACAGAATGTTCTCAAAAGTGACAGAAATAACTACCTTGCCTTGGTCCTATTTGGGGTTTCACTTCAAGAGACCGACCAGAAAAGTCAAGCTCCCAATGCTTTCAAAAAGGCGATTGAGGTGTCGCCAGATCAAATTCTAGCTTGGCAAGGTCTTTCGTCGTACCATGAGAAAGTGGATGAAGAAAGTTCGCACAAGGAATTGGTGGAAATCTACAATAAAATCATAAGTTTGGAAAGGTACCAACTTAATATTTATCACAATCAAATTTACAACACTCATATGTTTATGTCTTCAGAGGCCATACGGTATTCGGAGATATCCGGGGCATGATCATTTTTTAATATAAACTAAGTATAAGAAAAAGCCTTCGAAATGTGTGCCTCAGGGGCTCTGCGTTGAACCTCTTAGAAAAGAATAACCTACTACTTTCGAAGATATGGTGCTGAGAGTTTATCACATTTGGGTATGATATGCATTCCACCATATTGATAATTTGTCCAGATGTATTACCCTCAATTACTTTGGAATAATCATTTTTAGAGAGAATAGTTATTGCAGCAATAAGCGACTTCTGGTAGCAGTTGGTGTGCAGCGTACTCTTTAAGTGGTGCCACAAGTGCCCACATCAGTGACGGGTCCAAACTTTTCCTTAGTACCACTTCAGTATTGGACTCGTGGATGGATTCCCTGATGAAAAGGAACCACAGTGTGAGAGAAGTGTGCCAAGAGGTAACTGCATAAAGTGTGCTTAGAATGTGACGAGTATGACTACAGGGTGACCAAAGCATAAATTGGGACTTAAAGTATACAGCAAGCATGAGAAAGTGTGAGGACACTGTGTGCACAGTGTACTTGCGCTGTTCCGTCACACTGTTTCTCACACTCTCTGCACACTTCAATTTATGCCTTTGTCACCCTGTAGTCACAATCATCACATTCTAAGCACACTGTTTTCACAGTTCTCTCATTCTCTTGGCATGCTTCTCTCACACTGTCTTTCACGGTATATTGTTTACTTTCACCAGAGTTGTAAACCAGCCTTCAATGATGCTATTTCAAAAATCAATTCATTCCTACTTGTCAGTAGAGATGGGCCACTCTGAAAATTACCTCTCGGTATTTTTCGTAATTTACCTCGTCCCTTGTAAATTACCGTAATTTTCTGCATAATTCATCTATGTTTGAGATAATGTTTCATGCAGATAAATTCCCAACATGTTCTTTTAAGCTAAGTTCTCATTTCCTACATGTTTAATAATAAATTTAGGCATGTACAACTCTTTTTTGGAATATTTTACTTAAATTATGACATAAGATTAAAGCTTTAGAATATTCTTCTTGAAAATGTCTCATACTTTGACAAAAGAAAGCCAGATTGCGTGTTGCTGCCGTAGTTCTTTTTACAATTTTAAAAATTTCTTTTAGATTAATGTTGTATTAGGTATGGTTTAAACATCGTTATTCCCTTCCTATTGCTATTGGCTTTCTTATTTAACCATACATTTGTTGTTTAATACTTAAAACTAAAAAATACAAGAAAATTATGGTAATTTTCCCCTTCTCTACTTGTCAGTTGTCACTTTTCAGATTTTAACGTCACTCTGATAGGGGAGAAATCCCTCTGGGTCTCCATGTTGGTTGTTCCTGACTTTTCAAGGTACACATACTTAAAGAGAGACTTGGTTTTCGGGTCTTCCTCCTGGTCTATCCATAGTCTTCTGGACAATATTTTGCCAGCTGGCTTCTTCAGATCTGCTGAAGTCTTCAGCGGACCTGAAGAAGCCAGCTGGAATGCTGGTGAAATAATGTCGAGAAGAATATAGATAGACGCAGAGGAAGGCCCAAAAACAAAGTCTCTCCAAGTCAAAGACTCCACAACAGCCTTCACGACGAATACATATACTTAAGTCTACCAATGTCATCAAGGTATATATCCGAATGACAAGGGCAGACTTTGCCTTCGAAACATCAGTGACAGCCAACTGAGAGACCCAGTTGGAAACTTGAGAATTCTTCCTACAATGTATTTGCTGGGAATTCTAAGAAACTTAATCGTTGAATGAAAGATCCTGTATGGTTCTCTCAGCTTTGTTGAGAATGTTGCCCTCAATTCTGGTCTGGTATTTTTTTAATTTAAAAAATGGATATTGATGGCTCTCATTATTAATGTAAATTTTATAGAATTTTAATTAAGCACTGGTGAAAATAAAATCATTTATGATGAATTATTCAACAATTATCAACTTAATTCACATCATATCAGGGGTATGTACTATGGGGGAAAAAAGTTTCCCAACAAACGGAGTGCCGCCACTATCGCTCTTGAGAAAAATTGGCTTCCTATCATATGGCATATTATTCCTTGGTCTTGGCAACGAGGGAAATTCGAACACAGAAAGGTGGTGGACTGATCATCGAAGCCAGTGACGGCTCACTGACCGCTTGCATTCCCTTGGAGCGTTATTTGCGCTGGCGCTTCCAAACGGAGGCACATTCGAGGAACTTGTACGCATTTAAAACGTATCATTGAATTCTCTCCTTCTCGCCGTAGTTTCCTCTGCATTCTTCCTCTTTCCTCCCAATTTATTCTAGGTTTCGCTCCTCCTCTCGCACTCTGTCAAGGTTCCCGGACTCACCCACTTCTTTCCCTCTAGCCTACGATCCTTATCAGAACACCACCATGAAAAAGGGTTTCCACTTTTAATCATGAATAAAAACGTATATTCAATGCATCTTTTAAGCATGGCGGTATATATTTTCAATGGCTGCACAAATAAATAAGCTGTGAATGTGCAAATGCTAATGAATTAATAAATAAGCAAGTAAAAAAGACAAAAAAATAGTAAGTAAGAAAGATATTATATTTTCCTTCGTACTACCTACTTCGTCCTTTGGTACCACTTCGTTTGTGTATGGCAGCGATGAAAATGCAAAGGATTCTGACGTAATCCTCAGACGTCATTCGAGGTGTTGTTCTTAATAACGGTCCCGGCAGAGCACCATAAATTGCTTCCCAAAAACGCAGACCTATATGCCCAGATCTATGTTTCTTCTTGTTACGTTTTTTTTTGGGTGATACCTGACAAACAGGAGGAATATTATTTTTTTTCTAAATAGGGAAATGTTCTAAAGAGTACTATAAGTTGCTAAAGTTATATTTTCCTACAATTGCGTGTTTTTCATTGCTAAACACGTCCATACTCAACACTTCTGATGCTTAGTCATCGATGAAAGTTACGATATTACAATATTATTGGTCCATGTCCTGGTACAAATGAGTGAAATCTATCCTCTCCGTTTATTTTGTTTCGTTTATTGCTGGCTTTCTTGTCGATCTGCAATTTCTCACACCGGCTTCATGGAGGCGGTTTCTCACTATACAGGCTCATTTTAGTTTAATTTCCTCTTTATCACAGCTGCCCCGCCAATAGTAATAGGATTTTCAGCAGGATGCTAACGAATGCTGCCATCATCATCTCAGGAGGTGCATCTTGGTCTCCGCTTCTTGGTTGTGTTGCGTCTTTGTCGTCTCATCCACCTCCCTGTAGCATTTTAGTCAGTATACTCTGTTTCTATTTCAATCCATTGCCCTCGATATCTGTGCGACAGTTGAGCCAAACTCAACAATCCCATCGATTAATCCCCTCTCTCCTGGACTTAATGGAATTTTGTGAATATCCGCAGAAGTCATCACAGAGAAATAAAGTGTCTGCTAAAGTAAATGTATTGAAATCCGCATCCCATCTAACCTACCAATCAACTGCCATGACTCTTTTAACAATAGGCTGCCTGTGGTCTTACCTACAGAGTTTTGCTTCAGGAAAACTGTTTATCATTCCCTGGTCACGGTTAATCCTTAGGAGAGAGTTCAATGGGACGTTTCCAATGCGTACAAGGTTATCTAATGTTCGTTCTCGTTCATTCCGTTCTCGTGGTCAGGGCAGTAAAACACGCTCAGGGCAGGTGAGCGGCCGGGAATTCATCAGTGATTTCAACGATTAGTCCATCACCTTACTGTGTTTGAATTTCCCTCGTCGTGGCCGAGACCTAAGACCGATAATATGCCATCAGAAAGGAAAGTGATTTTCCCCAGAGAGCGATAGTGGCGTCGCACTGTTTGTTGGGAAACTTTATTCCCCCATGGTACTCGGATCATTTAGTTCAACTTCTCAGCTACGGGGTTGACTTCCCTTGCTTTCTCAGTGCAGTCAATGTTTCGTCATGCATCCTCGGACGTGATGGTCATTCGCAATCATTTCATCCAGAAAAGTTGCAGAATGACAGTGCTCAAAATTGTACGATGGCTTCTATGGAAAGATGAAACTGCAGAAAGCAAAGGTCCAAAAAGTATTTCACAAAGAGTAGATACAAATATCTAAGGTCTTATGTAGGACTGAGAGGGAGGGTTGGGAAAAACTTACATTGTCTTACATAGGGGGAGGGGGGCAGGGTCAAAAATGGCGTAAATCGTCTTACGTAATTCTTGAACGGCCCCTTATGGCCTGGGTGAACTGAGATAGAAGGGACCACGCTTGTTTTTTTTAAACCTTCCTTTATTTAACACGTTCACTGCTCACGAGACACCTGGCACAGTTATGACTGTCTATTGTCCTTTGCCCTCTATGCACTCGGCTTGTTCACTCTCCTTCATTGTGCTATCTACTTCTGTGGAGCAGGGCGCACAGCTACACCGTTTGTTTGTTGAAGGGGAACAGAGGAGGGATATATCTGTTGGTGAAAGTGTTTTATTTTTTATTAAAGTTATTTTTATTATATGAAAATTATAATTACAAATATATAACAATTAGAGGCTTGGCGAGTAATCAAATGTAGTGGTAGTGAATGTGTCAGATAAACTATGTCAAAAATGCTCCTTTGAGTTGACTTTGCATAAGAAATGTTTCCCCAGTTTTGAAATTCCTAGGGGTTCTGTGTTATTACTTACAGACAAGCAACATCATCTAGCAAAACTATTATATTAAATCAAAATTAGACGCTATGACGTGGTGGAAGGACTCCATAGTTAAAATGAAGAAACTTTGCGACTTCCACTGTTTATTAGAAATAGAACGACCGAACGAGGTTATGCTAAACTATTATAATTGATTTCAAGTGTGTATATACATATTTGTGCTTATCGTTAATTAATACACTTAATTTTTTATCTGTTACTGGCTTTTACCTTCTCTGTAAAAGTATTATTTTGTTGGTAAATTTCTTCTCTGATTCTTTTGTGCATTCACTGCATTCTCCTTATTCTTAATTCTTTCTCTTATTTTTCTTAGCTTTTATTTTATCATTCACATTAAAAGGTTAAGCCATTCCAAAACCAGACAATTTTTTCCTCAGCAGAAGTTCACCTTTTACATTTGCTCATGCCTGAAACATTATATTATTGTTATCATGCACATATTTGTGATTAGTTTTTTTTTACTGTTGAATAGCTCCAATAGTACGCAATAGAATATTTAATGTTTAGCACTTTTATGATTTGTGGAAAGTGCTTTAATTTACCATTGAGAAACCAACTGAAACTCTTTACTGAGATTCTGTGTTTTATGTCTTTAATATTTTTCCGTTAAAACTAAAAATTTCTGACTGATCGTTAGATTACCTGTTTGTTGAAATGTCTATTTTATAGTTAGCTCGTATCTTTGACAACTTCAGTGTGGTAGTTATCATTCTAGTTACTGGAATTTAACCAAAAACTAATCATTTCAAATCCCGGTCAAATCAGATGATTTTTAATGGCAAATTTCATCCCCTTGGTGTATACAATTTTTTTACGTTAAATAATCACAATTGTATGCATTTTTTGTTGTTTTCATCTATTTTTTCCTCTTAAATAAATTTTAAAATTGGTATTCATCGTGCTGAATTGTGGAGTCTGTGCTTTACACTTCTCTCAAGTGTGGTTCGGGGTCATCAGCTTTAACAGCTGGCTCGGTGGTTTGCCACTTTCATGCATGGATATTGTCTATGATTAGCAGTATAATTAAAATTATTTTGTGTTTGAAAGATACATTTTTTCTTTCTTGTTATGAAAGATAAATTGATGGAAATGAGGTAGAAATGTGTGTATCCATCAAGGTGCATGCAACAATAAGGTCAGACACCAAATAAGAAGAATACAGGAGAGCATATTCTTACTAGAATGTTTTTATTTCAAAAATCAAATGTCTGTTTCCTTGTATAGCCTCTTGAAAGCCATCATTTTTTCCCTGAAAAATTGAGAGAAATGCTTGAATTTGATGATTTGTAACTTTGTTGCCTCTGTGTGAAATTAATAACAAACTTGCATGTTTTGATTAAACAAATCACACTATATTTAATTAAATTGGGATGAAATTTTTCATTGTTTTTTGTTCTGATATTTTTAGTGGGATACAGGATAGCAAATATTTAATTCTCCTTTCTTTTCAATTCAGTGACGTGAACAAGAGAATTGAGGTGTCTAAGAAGTTGGCTCAAATTGCTCTAAAATTGAATGATTTAGATCTTTGCATCGAAACAATATCAAACTTAAAGAATTCTTCAGATCTGGACAAGGAGGCAGAAAAAACTATCAACGATTTAATTGTTGCAACGTTAACCAAATTGAAAGATGTTCCTCCAAAGTATTCGACTGTGGTATGTTTACTTTAACATTGTCAGACTTTTGATCTTTTGTCTTCTCAGCATCTTTAATAATTTAATGCCTAAATCTTACAGCTTGAAGACAGTCTTTCTGGCCTACTGAGCTCATCAAACACTGTTGAAAATGAGGAGAATTTCAAGAAGTACCTTAAGCTTCTGAATAAACACAGAAGTCTTGACAAGCTGCTTGTTGAGGCTCAAAGGATGCACTCGGTCTTCTGCAATTTGGCATATCCGTTGGAGTGGATTTGCCGAACGTATTTTGAGTCTGTCCTCGATGGGCAAGAGTTGTCTTTCACTGAGGATGAAGCTGAATTGTATAGTTCTAAATTACTCACAATGAACAATGAATCAAGTATGGCTCTCATGGCCAGAGGTGCATTTTTGTACAAGAGGAAAAAGTTTGTGGATGCGTGTGACTTTTTGAAGAAAGGTGTGAAACATAATTGGGAAATCATTGATTTTTGTGTTTACTTGCCTGCATAAATTACTTAATTATGTGTTCGCATTTCAGCCTTGCCATTGATTCCAAATTCTTACTACTCTCTTGGTTTGCTGGGGATTAGCTACCTAAGTCTAAATAACTTAGAAGATGCAGCGTTTTTCTTGAGAGAATGTTTAAAAAAGTTTTCAACTTCATCGGATGCTTCTAAGAAGAAGAGAACGGAACTGTTGCTCAAGCAATCACTAGCAAAGGCTCTTTCAATGCATGTTGATGCTGAAACTGCACAAGGTGCCTTGCCACTTTGTCATGAGGTGCGATCTGTTGAAAGGAAATGATTTGTATGTATTTCTCCTCATCTGATACTGCCTTGTGACTATTTATTTCTCATTGCAGTTGCTATGTGAAAATGACAAAAATTATGCAGCACATTTAATAATGGGAAGGGCCCATGTAGCTTCTGGAAATAATCAGGAGGCGAAAGAAATCATTCAGAGGTTGAAGAGTACAGATTATTCAAGAGTTGAGATATCAGTGCTTGAATCGCTCATAGCCAAAAGTGAAGGGGATTTAGAGGAAGCTTATAGCATTTTAAACGAAGCCTCAAGTCACCAGGACTGTACTTCAGAAGTGTGGACTGAACTTGGAAAATTGCAATGGGAAATGAAACAGTATGATCAGTGTTTGCTGTCTTTTTTGAAGGTGAAGTATGGGAGTCATTTGTAAAATAGCTCTATGGAGATGTAAATACTTTAATATGTACCCTGGGATTTCCACCAATTTTACATAACTTTAACTGCGGGTGATATTTGAAAAATATGTTACATTTTAAGAAGAATCATATTTTTTATTATTTGTGATTGATCGTCTTCTTTCAATTTATTTTTTGTCTAATTTTCATCATAATTGGATTAAATGCGAATTTCCCTTATGATACTGCTAACAATAAGACTTAAGTTTTATTTTGAAAGTATACTAAGGTATTATATTATATGTATGAGCTAAAATATCTTTTTAATCATTGATATTGAATTTATCTGTGAAATTTTATACCTGCTGATTTGATCTTTGCTCCCATAATTTTACCGGTTAGCAACTGTAAACTGTAAAAGCAAATCAGTAAAAACTTAGTCCCTGCTGATTAGTGCTCCATGCTCACCATATAACCATGTTGCTTTTGCCCTGATTTTGTCGTGGTCTCTTTTGAAAGTAAATTTAATTGGCAATCTTAAAAACTGGTCTTATGTTAAAATTTCAACCCCGGAGTAAAAAACTTCATGAATCCAACCCAAAATTTTTTAATTTTGCTATATGCTGTGCTTTAATATTTATCAGGCATTGATATTTTTGCCTAGGTTGATGGAAAAAATTTTATATTACTCACTAAGTGTTTGTGGCTTATAAATTGATGTGTTACTTTGAGGAAAGGGTTAATTTTAATTTCAAATTAGCATGTATAAATGCTATCACTTGACACTTTGAGTGCCATGGGTTTAGAATTCTATCTGGAGAACCTGATGATTTTTTTCATATTTTATTATTTTGCTGGAATCATCTTATATCCAATATAAGTCATCTAAATATTTCAATGAAATCTGTAATTCCATTTTTAATATAAAATTATAACCCTCTGATTATTTAAATACAAATATTTGCTTTTACTATGGTGAAAAACATTTTTTTTAAAGAAAAAAAGCATATCTGTATTTTTTGTCTCATTCTTGAGGACATCCCAATATGTCCATCAGCCTCCATGGAAGAAACCAGAGGGCATACCAATACATTCATAACTCTTAAAGTGCTTATGTTTTGCCTCACTGAATGTAGGATTAAATGAGATTATGTATGTGGCATATGTATTCTATGTTCAATTTAAATGGTCATTTGGTAAAAATGAAAAAGTAACTAAACATTTTTTTATGAAGCATCATAGGTTCATAGTTTGTCTAATGAATTAACTTCCAGGCTGCCAAGTTGGATCCTAGTTCTAGTGTTCCATTTGTGTTCCTTGGGAAATTTTACTTCACTGTAGGGGATGAGAAAGATAAGGCCAGGAGATGTTACCAGAAGGCATTTCAACTTAACCCACATTCGGTAGAAGCTGGAAAAGGCCTGAGTGATGCATATAGAAGTTTGGGCTGTCAGGTATGTTTTTGTAGCCATTAGATCTACTTCTATTGGGTGTGATTGCTTTTTTTGACCTTCACTGACATTTGGTCTTATGTCTTAGACAAAAAAGCTTGGCAAAAAGCTGAAATTACTGATGTCTTCATTTTATTTTACTTTATTTTTAGTTCACTCCTGTCTAGATCATTCTGAGCACAGCACCAAACCATTATATTTTAAGAGACAGATTTTTAAAAGTAAAGGCTGGGTAATATGCTGAAACTACCTATGATTTTATGTTTTGTTGCTGCATCATCTTTGGGACAGGATTCAATTTTTGTAAATTAGGATTAAATTCTCTAAGGAGAAGAATTGTAAGGGTTCATTCCTCTCCAGATCATTCTGGGTATAACACCCAACCATTATATTTTAACAAACTGATATTTTTAAGTTGGTTGTCCTCTAAAAATTGATTGAAATAAGGAAATATAATTATGTACAGTTCTGTTTAAAAAAATCATACAGCTGAAAATTTCTAAGTCCCGAATTTTCGACAATGTGGCAACATGGCAGAACCACCCCACCCTGAGAGCAATAACCTCTCTAAGCGGCCCTTCCTGCCCGTAGCTGGGCGAGTTGAACCACCCCCGGAAGGAAAATTTTGACCTGCGAAAAGGATTATTTCCGAGGGGAGGGTTAGGGTTTCTTTTTTGTGTTGTGTGAGTAAGAAGGAAAACTAAGATCTGCAAAGTTCAGACGTGCCAAGATCCCTCGTACATGACAGATGCAAGCAGCCACTGAAAACAAAAGCCAATCTTAGTTCTCAATCCCCCGAGTTCCTTTCGTTTATTATGAGCATTTTAATTTCAACACGTATTCAGTGACGTAAATTTTTTTTTCAAATATTTGACGGATTTTCGTTATCTGAAAGTCCTTGTGCAATCGCAATCTATATTATATTTGAAATGGTGTAAATAATTCTGGATCGAAACTAGATCACACAATTTCGCTCTGAAGTAACCGATAATGTCAGGCTCGAATTTGAGCGCACAACTGCCCCTGCAAAGCATTAAGGGAAAGCATTTTCCATGGACGATATATTTATGCGCAAACAATTGTTTAATTTTAAAATTATGAGCTCTGAATTTCACATTCTTTTATCAAATAATTTTGTGATAATTTGAGGCTCAGAAAGAAGGATGTGCAGATTGAAAAATGCACCTTTCGCACTCATCTAATCCTTCTTGTGAATTCAGTCGTTTTACTATCCAATGCAGAACTTCAAATACATGTATATTATGTATTCTCTAATGACATTATACCGTGTATGAATGACTTGAGCTGGCTGATCTTAGATTAGTGGTTGTATCAGGTTCAATTCGTCACCCTCTTGCTTCACCCCCATTACTGCGTTCTCCATTCGCCATAGGTCAGATTTTTCTCTTGCGAGATCTATAGAAAAAACATTCGTAATAGCACTTTCTACAGTGCGTTTTGTGGCTTTTTTCCTAACTTAATTACCTAAGCAGCAAATATTTTATGGCGAAGTAAAGAAAATTGAACCAATGTCCTGTAAAACGTGCAGAATTAATTATTACATTTTGAAAGTAATAGGAATTTTGATACCGTAAGGACTCCCAGACAAAGAAAATCTAAATGCTATATATTTAGGATCAACCTATTGTAAGCTTATAACGCTAATTAAAATGAGTAGGAAACTAATAAAAAATTAAACGAGCAAGGGGGATGTAAGCCATTGAAGTGGGCATTTCGTTTCCGCGCTTCCTAGCTGCTGTGAACGAGAGATCATGTAAGTTTTCACATGTATGGGCCGCTTCCATACATCCACATAATGTGCGGAAACAGCTCGTAACCACAACGCTGCTTCTTCGCTCCCAGTGGAATAAGAAGCTGCTGCTCCCTTCCATTGTCACTGTTTGGCAGAGTAGGGACTTTCTTCAAGCGAGGGTGAAGGAAGGGGCTTCTTTTGGTTCGGAATGTTTATTGCTCTCTCAGGAAAGATTGGAAGGACCAAAGGGGTGGTGCCTCTATGCAAAGTTCTTCCCTAATAGAGTTAACTCACTAACTGAGTAGATTGAAAGAGACATTTGGGAGACTAGAAAAGTGAAATTATTGGCATCAGGTTAGGTACTCTTATGGTAACAAGGAAATTTAATCCAATTTCCTCCGCGAAACAATAATTGAGTACTGGCTGAAGTTCATGATTGAGTGGATCAAAAGTTTTTTTTCCTAGGCATTCCAATATTGGAATAAAATAGCATCGAGCTAAATATAACTGTTTCAGGCTGGATATGGTGGAAGTTCTCAATATTCACAATGAATAAAAAAACTTGGTAACAAACCCTTAATTGGCCACAAAATATTTCCCAGACTTTCCCCCCCCCCCCCTCCCGCCCTTAACCGTTTTCTTTCCAACCAACTCCTGCCATATGTCCCAAAATCTTTCACACTCTACTTCCTTCCCCCCCCCCTCCTCCAGTTCTCTGGTGTGGGCAGTGCACTGGCCATTTAAAACCCTCTGCCCCCCCCCCTCCTTTCCCTCACCATCCAGAGTTCTCAAGGAAAGGAGGCCTCCATCATCACCTAGTCCAAACCCCTGCTTCCGTTTCTCCTGTCTTTTTGCCCTCTGTCCACTCAAACCCTTAGTTCCCCCTCCCCCCGCCGCTTCCCTCTCCTTCTTCCCACCCCCACTTACCCTCCTCCTCTCCGCTCCTCCCTTACCCTTCCCCCTCCCCCCCCCACTCCCTAAAGCCTTGGTGGAAAGCTACGAGGGCAAACTTAAAAATAAGGTCTCTTTTTTTCATAGAAAATGACATTTATTCACATTTTTTGATACATCTTTAGAAAGGTCATGGCTTCAGCTATTTTTCGATGTAGTCACCCTGGCGTTCGATGACTTTCCTCATCCGAACGATGAACTTTTGAATCCCGTTGTCATACCAGCTTCCATCCATGTTGCGAAGATAGGCATTGACCTCCTCTTGCACCTTGTCATCCGTGGCGAACTTCATCCCTCCTAGTTGTTTCTTCAGGGCGAGGAACATGTGGAAATCACTGGGTGCGACGTCAGGACTGTACGGAGGGTGCCCGATCACTTTCCACCCAAACTTTGTGATCAGTTCCTGCGTCTGATTATTAGCCGTATGCGGGCGCGCGTTGTCGTGATGAAATGAGACCCCCTTTGTCAGCATTCCTGGACGTTTGTTCTTGATGGCACGCTGAAGCTTTTGTAGTGTGTGGCAGTATCTTTCCTTATTGATAGTGGTTCCCCGGGGCATGAAATCCACCAACAATACTCCCTTTCGGTCCCAAAACACTGTTTCCATGACCTTCCCGGCTGACAGAGTTTGTTTGACCTTTTTCGGTTTTGGAGACGCCGGGTGGCGCCATTGTTTAGACTGTTGCTTTGTCTCTGGGGTATAGTGGTGAACCCATGTTTCATCACCCGTTATGATGGAGTCCAAAAAATCATCTCCTTGCACGGTGCAAGGAGATGATTTTTCCAAACGGTGCACAACTTCTTCCGCACATTCCACGCGCTACCTCTTGTGGTCTTCGGTGAGCTGTTTGGGCACCCACCTGGCAGTAACCTTTCGGTAATTAAACTTATCCTATAAAATTACACGAATTGAGTCTCTGCTACACACTCCCAAGTTTTTCTTCCAACTCCTTCACCGTTATGCGGCGGTTTTTCAGCATTTCCACCTCCACTGCTTGCACTATCTCATCTGAGTGTGATGGCCTGCCACTTACTTCTTTCCTTATCGTGGACGTTTGCGCGGCCGGAAATGAACTCATGGCACCACTTACGAACATTTTTAACATCCATACATTTTTCACCGTAAACTACAACCAATTGGCGATGAATGTCAATAGGTGCCACCTTTTTCACGGTCAAAAATCGTATAACAGACCAAATTTCACAACTGGAAGGAGATGCGAGGGGAAGCTCCATTGCTGACGGCTGCTATGTCAAGACTGAGTGGTCGACAATGCTTCGCGGCAGTCAGAGTGGTAGTGGGGGAACCAAGGAACACGGCAGTGTTGCCGGATTGCGCCTAGTGCTTCATGCGGCGACTTATCGACTTAGGGTGCGGTCCAAAATACGCTACGGGGCGCTCCAGACGCTCCCGCCGAAAACGCTCCAGAGCATCGGTTCACGTTTGCTCCCAGTGCTCCGAATGACTCCCTGGGAAAGCATTTTGGACCGGTTTCGGAGCGTTTGTGGCAAAGTGTCATGGCCGCCGTTTGTTGTTGTTCGGAAAGAAGGAATCGTCTGCTATTTGCATTGGAATATACCTGCTTTCAGACGAATTCTCGTTTCCCAAGTTGATTAATTAATCTGTTATTGGTCTGGTCGGATTTCTGGCAATCTTGAGAGTAATGACGGTGACGATGGCTACTATTTTTATGATAACAAGGGAGATAAATCGGGGAGGCACTACTTTCAATCGACCATAGGGACTCAAGTTTTTCAAATGGAAGTCATATATTTGGCTATCTAATAACAACTTGTGCCTAAATTACTTTTAAATTAATTATAAATTAAAACCATGCACTCTTACTTAACTTTCCCGAAGTTTGCTGATAAAGTGATGGTTTTCTGCAATAAGGTTTCATAACCGTACCTATAATGATAAACAATCGACCTGAAACTTTGGCTCATAATATTTGAGAAAAAGCTCAGAATTATATCCATGTCAAAAGATTCAAGGTATATTATTGGTCTGGAATAATTCGACTTCTACACGACCTCTTCATGAAGTACGGTGTTTGTATACGCACAAAAACCTATTCTCACACATCAGATCGATTGTAGACGAGTTAACTTTGTGGAAATTCATTATATTAATAAAGAGACAGACGTAGTAATTTTCCACACTAAAGTGTGGAAAATTACTACGTCTAATTATTTAATATACTACACTAAAGTGTGGAAAATTACTACGTCTGTCTCTTTATTACTATTCTCACACTATTGAAATTTCAGAACACGAAAAATGTTTTACTCCAATGGCCGTGTAAATAAAAAGATATAAATAATAATTCACTTGCGTTCATAAGTTTAGAGCACAACAAATATAATATATGTACAAATATTTAAAAAAAGAAATAATAATTCAAATGTATAAATAAAGAACACTAGACATATTTTACTCCAACGGCCATTGGAGGAAATATTTGTCTTGTTCTTACATTTGGGGACGTAGAGCTTCTCAACCTCATATTAATGTAAAATTTATTCCAATTAACAGGATTCAGAAATATCTAATATTATGGTAGGCTGATCACTATTTCAAATAGTCAAAGCACTAATTATATTGAGTGGACTTAACCTTGTATGCATCCACGAGTAATGTTCCGACCTGTCATCTTTGAAATACCGCCATGAAACCATGAATCGCTCCAGCTGCCCCTAGTTTCTAACGTGAGCGTCTGGAGCGAGGCAGGAGCGAATATGATGACGTCTTCCTTGACGTCATGGTATAAACCGTAGCGCTCCGGAGCGACTTACGGACCGCCTGGAAGCTCGCTCCAGACGCTCCGGAGCATTTGTAGCGCATTTTGGACCGCACCCTTAGGAGACCTTATTTTTAAGTTTGCCCTCGTATATATGCTTGACCTAAACCGAAGAACCCTGCACATGATTATGCCACAGTGAGGTGAAACGGGACGTGCCAAAGAAATAAATCTGTGGAAGATAACCAAGTGTTTTTATTCATTATGAGCATCGAGCTACTTACATCCGAAGATATTTGAAGTGAATACGTTGAATACATCCGTTGCCTATCGAGAAAAAAAATGGAAAATAAGAAAAGCGCAGACAAATAGTTCCAAGCATAGCGAAAGAACTTGTTATACATCTACATCATCTACATCTACATACTACCCCACAAGCCGCCTCAATAGGCATGTGGCGGGGGGTGTTAGGACACCAGCCGTTTACATATAAAAAGGAAACGCTTTAATGAAATTATGCCTAGCATTTATTGAAGTCCCTTATTGTTGTTCGGGGGAAAAACGAAAAACAAAAAATATAATGTTGGATACTCTAGAATTCTACTCACTACTTTAAAATTAAAACATTAATTATTTATAGTTTGCGCATAAATATACATCGCCCCTGAAATTTTCTTTCCCAGAATACTTTACGATGATAGGTGTGCACTAAAATTTGAGCTTGACATTATGGGTTACTACAGAGCGAAATAGAGTGATCCAGTTTTCAATCCCTTTTCCAAAATATTGTTCTTTTATTGTGAATATCGCACATTCTTGTAGTAAACTTAGTATTGTAATTTCACCTGCACCAGATTTATCTACGCACGTAATTAGATCAAAGAAAAAGTTGTAAGCGCACTTCTGAAAGATGTGTTTCCTGGCTTACATCCGGAAAGAATTAGCAGCCATAAGTAGAAATTAAACGAAAGTCTGAAATGAAGTAAATGACTAAACACAATTCACGGGAGTTCAAATATAAAAGGGATTGCACTGCCACAGAAATACGAGATAACAAAAATAAGTTGAAATTGCGGGGCCTTATACGATCGCGTTTGAAATTATTAGGAGCTCGGAGACAAAACTCAGTCAATCATGGATATCGACTAAACTTATTTTAAATAGTCAAGATATGAGGTGTTCTCCTCGAAAATATATGAATATTATTGCCTTCAGATGAAGACTTGGACTAGAAGAGTATCGGGGATAAATGAAGCTTAGTGAGATATCGATGTTATTGAGCAAAGTGATCTTTATTTTGGATTCGTCAACTCATTAGGTATTATTCAGCTCACTTGCATGAAAAAAAATATTGCGATAGCCGAACACACTTCTATCTTCTCTTCAAACATTTTCTGTTTAGGAACTGTCCCCGTAATGAATTGTAAACTAAGGAAAGGAGTAAAAAAAAGGCCGCACTCATAGGATTCCAGAATGGAAGGTGGGCACAATCGAGATATCAGCCTGCTTAATGATCTTCATATTATATTATATCTTAGGTTCACTGATTATACTCGCTCTTAATAGAAGTTCAAAATTGAATAAAAAAATGGCCACTGTCACATAAATGATAGCATCAGTACGAAACCTGCATTATTTCCATCTGCAGTTCCCTCAGATTTTCTTAGCCCTGCATTCTCACGAAAATATTCGCAGAAAGAACGTGAAGTTCCAACTCCTTCCAAAATCTAAACCGTGAGCCATGTCATTCAATACATACCAGGGTCCTTTACATGGACGAATCAAGACAAACTAAAATAATTAAGCCGTGTCATTAAAAGCTTAGAGTTACGGCTTCATTTCACTCCATTTCACTAAAGCTAGGCATTGAAAAAAGCAATAAATGGCATATTCATAAAAGAAGTGTCGTGAGCACAAAAATGTTGACATTAGGTGGGAACATATTTACAGATCTAATATCGTTACAGTGACTATTTTAGGCTTCTTTTCCTTTCTCTTTCAATAATTGCTCCTGTGAAGCAAAAAAACTTTTATGTAGTCAAAATGCTTTCCGCTGCATTGTATGTTTTATATTTTATAAATCTGTTTTAAGCTTCATAGATGTGACTTATAACATATAAAAGAATGTCGAAACAAGCAGAAATACCAAGAAAATCATGATGTTTTCAAGTAATAGAATTATTTGAATAAATCTAAATGAAATAATTCATAAATTCTCTTCGACACGATTCGATCTCTTCGAGCGACGATTCGCGGTATTGGCCTTTTCTAGAGAAAAAATAATGGAAGATACGTCATTTGCAGTGGGATTATTCCGCGTACTCAGATGGAGGCTTTCAGTGGATATTTGAGTCCTGGCTTCTACATGGTAGCTCTCTATTACGAGAGAGATCAGGTGAATTTGGCCGACTGACCGATCGTTCATCTACTCATTTTCGCTCACACATAACCAAACGGGAGTCCGAAATCCAACCCATCTTCTCAGAAATCCCTTAGCAGGTCAAAATCGTCCTCAGGGTGGTGGTTCCCTCTCGCCAAGTGAGTTGGGAAGGAGGGCTGTTGTTCCGCTAGGAGAGTTTATTGCTCCCCCGCCAATCTCTTTTTTCTTCTTACTCACACATCACAAGAAAAGAAACCTTACCCCTCCCCTCGGAAATAATCCTTTTCGCAGGTCAAAAATTGCCTTCCGTGGGTGGTTCAACTCCCCCAGCTACTGGGAGGGAGGGCTCTCGTTCCGCTTGGAAAGGTTGTTGCTCTCCGTCACAGGGGGACGTGGTTCAGCCACGATGCCACATCATCGAAAACTGGGGACTTAGAAATTTTCGGCGGTACTATTTTTTTAACAGAACTGTACCTATATTCTTTGAAAGGCGTATGTATTTATTTTGGGTTGACTCTTGTGCTCACTCTAGTGTTAACTCCATGAAGCCAACTGTTATGTTTTAAAAAATGCTGATTCAAATGATGTCATCAAGTTCTCTCTCTTCATGATCCCTTAGCATGTGCTATAATAATATAATGTCATAACCTTTTCAATTTTAAGAGTGAAATTCTAAAAAAAAATTTTTTCTCCACCAGAAAAATAATTATGTGACTTACAAAATGTGCAATAATTTTGTTGTGTGAATCTTACATTTTTGGCACTATACTAACAAAACTTGCAAGGTTGTAACAATTTTGGATTTCAATACATTTTTGCTATTGCAGCCACAAAATAATAACAAAGAGATAATTGCAGCCTGATGATACAGTAGATTCCGGTTAATTGGGACACATCGGGACCGGTGTGCTTTGTCCCAATTAAGCGGCTGTCCCGTTTATCCGAAGTATCCCGTAAATATGTTTAAATAAGCGTTGAAATGAAAGTCAGAAAGCTAAATGACAATTGAAACGCAAAATGTTTAATTGCATACTATTTAAACAATAAATTAATAAGATAACATACATTATAAACATTTTTGGAAACCTTGTGTCATTAAAAAATCTCTTGGCATCGATCCACTTCGGATAAATTCCCTTTACGAAATCCTGCAAAAGAAGGATTTGTGATTAGATATAGAATTAACGGTAAAGGTGAGCTTTCGTCCCGCACGGTCAACATTTTTTTTTGAAAAACCTAGGAAACTGACGATATTGAATGTGATACTTATGCGTAGAGGAAGGTTGCGCATTTGTAAAAATGTGAGAATCATACCCGTGTGACTAATAGTTTTTGAGATATAGACGTTTGAAAATGACCAATTTTTCGATTTTTTCGTCCGTTTTCGACGCCATATTTGGAGGTTTTCACGAACAACCAGTAGAGGGATAAGACTAATTTCACTTCTACTATATTCCTATACCCCACCCCCCCAACAAGCTTACGGGCCTATGGAGTGAAACAGGGGTGCTAGGGTGGGACGGTACGCGGGCCCGATTTGGCCATTTTCAAAAGTGAAAAACACATTTTCGTGAATTGGATAAGCGAAAAACGCATTTTTTGCGGGATTGATAACGTGGAAATGGGCATTTCTGGGAGTGGAGGAAATTTCAAAATGCTGATTTGTACTGCATTTCCGTGTTTTGTTAAACCGAAAAACGAATTTCCCTTCCATTCCTTTGCCCTGAACCCACCCCTCCAATAAACTTGGGGAGCGTATTATTTTAAGAATAGAATCCCTCTCGCTCATTGGTGATTATTGGTGGGCATTGGTAGAAGGCTAAAATGTTATTCTGCGTATTATTTTATGAATAGAATCCCTCACGCTTATTGGTGATTTTCGGTGTGCATAGATAGAAGGCTAAAATGTTATTCTGCTTATTATTTTAAGAATAGAATCCCTCACGCTTATTGGTAATTATTCGTGGGCATTGGTAGAAGGCTAAAATGTTATTCTGCGAATTGTTTCTGGTATAAAATTCGTCAGATGACAAGGTTATTATGAGTGGGCTTTTGTTAGAGGCTAAGTAAATAGTATTGTTAACGGAGTTCTCTCGGGTAGTGTGGAAGGGGGAAATTAACTGTAAATAATTGGAAGTTGATTGTTGAAAAGTCAACCGGTATTCATTCGCCAACGAGAGTTGAGAAGCTTGTTGGCGTTAATCATTTTCTTGCATGTGTGGTGTACGGTCGCCATGAGTTGTCAATCGTGTACGCACACACCAATGTCTGCGATCCAGACTTTCGTTTCGCCTGAGTCAGGCTTGTTTGCTTGTCAGGTTTGTCACGGGTGTTTGTTCGCTGCGGGAACTCGCAATCCTCCATTTAAAGTGATACGTGAAATGTTATTAGTGCAGTGGAATGAATGCGAGTGAAAAGGAAGTGTAAATCCTTCATTTGAAGTGAAATGTGCAATGTTTACTGCGGTGGAATGAATGGAATTGCATTGTAGTAAATGGCTGTTGCGGGGCGAGTTTGAGTGGAAGGAGGGAAGAAATTGTGTAGGAGAGGTGTGCATATGCTAGAGAACCAACTGCTCGATCGCTACGCCACGTACAGTGGATAAGAGGAAACGACAAGATGGCGGAGAGGGAAAAACGCACTTCTCAGGTTTGAAAGTTTCCCATTCCTAAAGTAGTTGATGCATTGTTGTGTTGAAAGTATTTTACAAATGCGCAAGGTTTGCTTTATAAGTGATGTGAATTTGGTTCCGATATCTCTATTGTAAGTGGGTGAAATTCGCGAAAACGCTGGCGGGACGAAAGCTCACCTTTACCGAATTAACGATGGAATATTAGAAAAGAATAGTTGATGATCTAAAGCTTCATTTGCATAGAAACCAGGGAGTATTTATTTAATGTGTAGCTCCTAGTTGAAGGAATTAGTCCAGGGTGTTCTTCTTCATTCTCTTCACTCTCGTCGCGCATACAAGGTCGGCACAGGCATCTGAGGACGATATCGGACTTCCTTCGTTGCCCTCTTGCATGAAGTAGCGTCACAACCCATCAATAAATTTCCTGGCATCTGCAGAAGTCACTCGGCTACACTGAGATACGTCTTCATCTCCATCAGTCTCTTCGTCTTCAACCAAACCTTGTTGCCTCGCTAGTATAGTTTCCACTATATCATCTTTGCTGCTATCATTGTTGTCATAATAGTCCATATTGGAGTCGATCCTTTCAAACTCCTTAAAGTTCTTTACTTGACGCAGCTCGGAAGCAGATTCATTTTTACTTTCACATTCAAGTTCTTCCGATATTTCTGCACTTGAGTGCTTAAAACCTCAATGAATGAAACAATTTCTAATCGTTTTACTGGTGACGTCTCGCCTGCTATCTGTCAAAAACGTTACTGCTTGCAGGACGTTCACCTTTGAGCTCACTTCCTTGGCAGTTGAAGACGATGTCAGAAGATTATCTTCCATTGATGCTAGAATTGATTGATCAATGAATTTTTCGATTCATGTCTATTGGTTGGATAAGAGATGTTGTGTTGGCTGGTAAAAATTCCAGACAGATAAATTCCATGTTTTTAAGTCGTTGGAGCAATTAGGGTGTGCCGTACAATTATCCAGAATAAGAATCACTTTCCTCGATTTCCGCGCTAGTTTCTTATCCCAACTGTTTAGCTAATGACTGAAGAGGCCTGCAATCATCCACGCATTTTTATTGGCGTAATATTCCACCGGTAAGCTGTTCATTCAAAACCTCTTAAAGCAGCGAGGGTTAGTACTTTTTCCAATCACCAAAAGTTTCCTTTTATCACTTCCCGACATGTTTGAGCAGCACCAAACAGTAATCCGTTCCATCGCTTCTTTAGACCCACTTAGGGTAAAGGTGAGGTTTTGGTTCCGATATGACTGTTGAAAGTGGGTGAAAATCGTGTTAACGCTGGCGAGACGAATGCTCACCTTTACCCCACTCAGTTCCACATAACTGTAGCAAAGAAAGCCATTAGGTGGCTCGGTAATACAGGCCGGTTTCATCGGCGTTGTACACATCATCTGCACAGAATTCCTGAAGTAGGGTGTGTAGCCTCTTACATCTCCATTCCTCTGCACATACAGAATCAGCCGTATGTTTTTCTCCGTGAGCATTTTTGAATTTTATTTCGTTTCTACTCTTCCGTCTAGATAGCCTGTAGTAAGCTTGGCCATACTGATTTCAAGTCAATCTATTGACTTGAAATCAGTATGGCCAAGCTTCAAAGCTAATTCCTCCGACTTATTTTTTACATAGGTCCACTGAAACTAACTCCTCGTCCACTAACAATGGAAAACCATTGATTAAAAGCGTCCTCGACATCAGGATCCTTACCTTGGCGTTGGCGTTTTTGGGTAGCACCTTGTTTCCTTTTACTGCTCCAATCTTCTCTAAGTTTATCCTGCTGCTGTATTAATCGAGCTATCGTTGATTTTGGCACTCTTGTTATCTCCGCCAAACAACGAAGACTGGTTTTAGGTAGATGGTCCTTAATTCGGTCCAGTATTGTAATTTTTGCAGCCAGTGAAAAATCCTTACGCTGCGTGTTAACCTGAATAAGGAACTTTTTCGGGAGAAATTTCGGGAAATTAGGAGGAATCACCTCCACCCTTCTATCCTCAAAACATTTTATCTTATGACAGATCGCCTACAGCCTAACCTTCACCTTAATGGTATAATACGCTAATGAAGCCTAGTTGTCTACCTACACAGTATGCACCTCCGTGACCACAAAATCTAAATCCACTTCTAGCTGGACTACCTGAGAACGAAGGTGAGTGAACAAACAGTGGAGCATTAATTGAAAGCGCTTTCATGACTGACTTCGTTTAGCGACGGTAAATGAGACAGTAAATGTTGCAATAGATTCCATCATTGGAGATTGGTTCAAATGCATAGGGAAAATGTACCAAATGATTTACACGAGCTTAAAAAATTGTATTTCTTCAAGGGAGTAGGAGGCAAATACAGCCGATGCATGTCCCGATTAAGCGGCTTCCTGTCCCAATTAACCAGAGAAAACTCAGGGACTTTCTTCAATTGGGTTCTGTTCTTGATGATTTGTCCCGAATAAGCGGCTGTCCCAAATAACCGGTGTCCCGATTAACCGGAATCTACTGTATTTATGAAATCAGCAAAAACTATTTCAGTACATATTTAAATTAATTGTGTAAATGTTGAGTACCTGCACAGTATAATGGCGAAGCAAATAGCCTTTCAGATAAAATAGTTGACACTTTTGAATCTGACAAAATGTTATATCAACAAGACTCGAGATCCAATGAGCAAATTGATTTAAATTTTCTGTATATCGATAAGGAAGTAAAATTTGCTAATTGTTTTTTTTTTTAATCTGAGTAACTTTGATTCATTGCTGTATCATTTTTTTAAATGAGGTGAAAACTTAGCTGCCATAAAAATATCAGTTAGAATTCACCATGGTAAATGACTTTTTCTTGCTGATAACAAGAATGCCATTAATTTGGCAATGTTTACCATACATGAAATAGAACTTATATGAATGGACTTATGCTATTCAAATTAAATCATGAAATGTTTGTCATTGTTACAAGTATTGTTTTTTAATTGCATAATGGCAGTATTTGCACATACACCTGCTTGCTGCTGGTTGCATTACTTCATGATACATAATTCAGTTTCTTGTTGCAATTGTATTTTCAATATCAACATTTACTTTTAACCAAGATCTTTCATTTTATTTTATGCATTTTCACTTTCACGTCTTAACCCTTAAGCTTTGGTAATCATATTATGTTTTCTCTGGGGAAAATGTTTTTGTATGTTTGACCCCATCACTTTACTCCTCCATTTCCCTCCTAATTTAATGGCTTAGAAAGGCTTAAATGTTTATATTTTCTTATAGTTCTGAATCTTCCAGTTGAGGGAAATTAAGGAAGAGACATCTCTCTCAGATCTTTTTCATGGCTACATATTTTATCATCAGAGTACCTTTCAATCTAATTTTATTAATGAAAAGGATCACCAAGCATGCTTAAATAAATAAAAGTGAAAATATATGGGTGAATTTAGTGTTTCCTTAGCCTTTTCAGATCTCTGTTACTCCCCAACTTTGGGTTACGATTGAATGAAATAGATGTGCATTACTTTAAGTCATACCAAAGTATTTCAGAGATAATATTAGAATTTGTACTAATTTGATTGGTTGATCGGAATATACAAATATCTTTCAGTGTGTGTTGTAGTTTTTAAATAACATTTCAACTTTTAGGAAGCCAACCTAGAGTTACTAACTTCTGTGACGTCATCCTCAGCTGCTGGAGCCAGTTCCAAGTGGGCATGGCTCCGTCTTGGTCTCCAGCATTTAGAGCAAGACAATCCCAATGAAGCCATTAAATGTTTCCAGTCTGCAATTCGATCTGATCCTGCTGATAGGTTAGTTACTTGTGTGTTAATATTGCAAATTGACTGACTGTCCTATCTCTCAAATAATGATAAAGTATATTTTGAGAGGAAAATAATTTTTTAATGAAAACTAGCATGATTTCCCCAAGTCATATCCTTTCTAGTGTTCGGAAACTTTTTTTTTGTAATCAGCATAAAAAACTCAAGACTCGCTGTGGTCATAGTTAGTAATAGTTTATTATGTTTCCACATGATATGTAACATTCATACTCTGGTGTAATCTATCGTGCTAGCTTGATCAAAAGATCATCGCAAAAGCCTGAAAGCCTCTCCATACTGCTTATATTCCTCATTGAGGCAAAGTACAGATTTATTTCACTGAGTAACATTCTGTTTACTGGTGTAATTATGTGTATGACGAGCGACACTTTGGTGTACCAGTCAATATCCTGGCTTGAAAATCAAGCTAAAATTTCTCATTCATATTCGACAGGCATTGTTGGGAGAGTTTGGCGGATGCGTATTTGTCTAGGGGATCCTACCTTACCGCACTAAAGTCTTATCTTAGAGTAACCGAGTTGGATCCATCTGCTGTGTACCCAGCATTCCAGGTTGCGAGCATCAAACAGGTTAAGTATTTTTTTTTATTGTTGTTAAATTCTCTTTTTAATTGGACCACTAACTTATAAATATTCAATTTGAATTTTAATCGATTGAGTTGTTTGTTGAAATTATTTACTGATTTTTTGTGGTCTGTCTGTTATAGTTTGACAATCCTTGTTTAAGAAATTTAAAAAAAATTAAAAGTCATGTATCATACCTTTTGTGTGCCATTTTTTCAGAAAGCAAGCAGTTTCATTGACAAAAAATATACTAAGTTGTCTGCCCGGTCACATTTTTTAAATAACTTTCTTCCTTTGAAGAAGCGTTGGGTGCCAAAAATGTTACACTCACTTGTGCATGTATTGTCCCACGTTGTGATGCAAACTAATGCAACACTTACCTCCTTATTGAAAAGTACTCGAGGGTAATTAAAATACAAACGTAGATAAATAAAACATTTCATACACCATTAGAATCACAGCACTAAACACATTTAATCAAAGAAATTTCAATTTTTAAAACACCAATGTATTAAATTTTGTTATATAGTTATTGGGCCCAATTTACAATTGCAACTTTGTAATTTTCAGTTTCGTTAGTTAAAATCGTTATTTTAAAATAATAAACAATTTGGTTAAGAGTTTGAGTCTTTCTTTGACAACAGCAAATGTTCTTATAATATGATATCACAAATTTCGAGTATGAAAGTCTTTCCTTTTGAAATTTGTTCACCTTCCTTATAATGTGATTAGTATGAGTTAGAGTTTGTTAGAGTTCCTTTGATTAACTTTTCTATTTCACTATTTATTTTTAACTATTTTATTCGATTTCACTTATCGTGATCTGGATATTTCAGCATCTGCAGGCGTGAGCTCTCCTCCCTCCGCATTTTCGTAGTTGGCTGGGCTGTGCGTTGTTCTCACGCAAAAATTTCCCGCCATAAATATCTTCCCCGCTTCTCTCGCAGTCCTTACAAATGTTCCGAAGAATGTTCCTTAGGAAATTTTAATATCTCAAGTTGCCCACTTTTCGCCGCCTTCCCTCCACATTTCACAAGTTCTGCTCTCTCTCTGCCTCCTACTCTTACGATCACGACTCTCAGACTTCCCGTTTCTTACTCTATTGTAAACTGTTTATCTTTTCTCAGCGTCCCTAGTTTCTTTCTGTTGAACTGTTTACTTTGTCTACTTCAACTTCGCGTCCCTAGTGATGGTGTCCTTAGCCTATGAGCATGTATATCTGAATGCTTATATTTTTTTCTAGGTTTTGGGAGAATATGAAGAGTCATTATGTGACTTCCAAAATTTGTTGAAAACAAATCCTAACTATGTTCCTGCATTAAAAGGCACTGGAGAAACATGTCTATGTTTAGCCAGAGTTTATTTTGCCCAACAGTTGATTGGACTGACGAGGAATATGTGTGAGGAAGCAATAATTCATTTAACGAGGTATGTTGCTACTTTTGAGTTCACAATTAATGTGGTATTTTGTCATCATAATCTGGATGAGTAAGGTGATTAGTCTTCCACTCAGTGAAGTGGAACTTAGCATTTGATATTGCTGAAGGCTTGGGGAACGTGCATTAAATCTCTTCCCATAGTTACGTGTTGTTCAGGGCACAACATTTTCTAACCAACTCAAATGTATTATCCAAGGGTATGAGTATCAACCAAGCATTAATTATTGCCTTTAATTGTACTTAAAATGTTAAAAAATCACCAGATCCAAAACACCATCTCAGTTGTTTCACGCCGTTGTGTTTCTCTACATTGCAAGTATTTCAATAATAATAATAGATAATATTTATTTGCCTGCAGTGGATCGAGCTGCAAAGTTTGCACACAATATAAAGGCACGTCAGGAATTAATGAAAGGAGTAAACTATACACAAAATGGACAACACAACAAAAAAAGTTAACATTGCACAGCACTATAAATATTAATTCATCAGTGATCAGTGAAAAATGGTTGACTTACAGGGAACTGCCATTCACTCATTGACATCATATTAGAGCTTTTCTCTAAGAAGAGCTTTCAGTCGTCTTTTAAAAGCATCACCACTCATGGATTTTATGGAAATGGGCAGATGATTATATAATTGAAGTCCCATCCTCCGCAAACCGTGTAAACATTTTGTGGTCCTGGCATATGTTACATGTAAGTCATTACAGCTTCTCGTGAAGTGATGGTGAATGTCTTGGTTTTTAGAAAAAGGTGATAGGTTACTATGGGTGTACATGACAGCAGATAGAATGTAGATTCAAGATGGAGAGAATATTTAGCTTCCTGAAAATAGGACGGCATGAGGCGTTGTAGGGCTGGCTAATATTAGACGAAATGCTCTTTTTTGAATTTAAAAAATATTCTTTGCATGATGGGAAGAGCCCCAGAAAAGGATACTAAATAGTACATTGGAATAGAATTCCCCATAGTACAAAGTAGTGAGGACGTTTGGTGAAGCAGTATCTCTGATGAATCTAATTAAGTAGCAGGTGGAACTTAATTTACTTAACAAGTGATTAACATGTATCTCCCAGCTCATGCATGCATCAAGGTGAGTACCAAGAAATTTTACATTGCTAACTTGGGGTATAACTGAGCCATTCACATCAATTAAAATGTTATTGCAAGCTTTCCTCTTATACCCAAACTGAACAACCTGAGACTTGCTGATGTTCAAGGTTAATTGGTTCTGCGCACACCATTCAGATAAGTGAAGGGAGATAAGTTTACCATTGGAAATAGCATAATCAAGGTTACTTGCAGACACAATAATGTTAGTATCGTCTGCATAAAGGATTGGTGTAGCCCCTTGTACTTTACTTAGCCTGTTAGGGAGGTCAATAGGAAGGATTAAATCAGATTAATTCATTGTTTTGCATAGAAAGAAATATAAACGATTATTCTCATTAAATTAGGATAAACCAGCTTAACTTCACATGGAAATGCATATTTTTCGCAGTGATACATTCTATGGTGTCATATCTACTGGACTCGTATGATGCAGCGGCGGAACCACAGGGGGGGAGGGGGGGGGGGAAATCCCCCCCCCCAAGAGGTCAGGCGAGCGAGCAAAAGAGCATAGGATTTGATAGTAAACTTCATTATACCAACAGCTTAATAGCGTTCATATGCTATAAATAAAACATCTCTTTCTCTCTCCAATGAGCATAAACTGTGTCTTTCGGTAACAAGTTGTTTCGGGCATTTCGAGTAGAGCAGCGGAAGACCAGAATCCGGCGGAGAAGATGAGTCACAGTTGAGGCTTCCTATCTATCCCACATTTGTCTTGCCAACTCCTCTTGCAAAGCTGCTTCCCCCATCGACTAAAATGTAAGGGATCTATCGTGGGTATCGGTCACTTTGTTTCAAACAGCCTCTCCTCACCCCTTTAAAAGTAAGGGCTTATTTCCCTAGTAGTTGGCGCTAACACGGTCTCATTCGCTCTTTGCTGCACATAAATGCAATCGATGTAGTCATGTTCCTTGAATGTGTCACTTTTTTTTACCCCGTTGACGTCTCCTTCGGCACCTCGTCTTCGGCATCAACTTAAACGTGTCTTTTTATTTTACTGTATCAACAGATTAATCATTTTTGCTTCGTCAACTGATTTTGAGTGGATTTTTGTTTTGCTGGAGTTTACCAGATTAACTCTTCATATTAACAATACGATCAAGTGCCTGGGAACAGTGATTTATTATGCTTCATCTGATACTTCTACTGACAGCGGTCGCATCCTATTATATTCACAGTATTAAAGTATGTGACTTATTTGACAGTATTATAGTACGCGTATAAAGTATAGTAAGTGAGTACTTATTTTAAAAATTAATCAGTGCAAGCGCTCGGACAGTTATATCAACTGGGTAGCGATAATCACCCATTTTCTTGGCTTCCGCCTTGAAAAAACAAATAGCACTCAACACCATCCTCATCTCCTGCTCAGAGATTCGAGGTCTTGGAGGCATCGTAGGAAGTGAATCAGACTGAACCTTGCCAAGTATGGAATTTTAATGAATCACCAAACAATGCTCTGCACTCCCCGAAAACCACTGGCAACACCCTGTGAGTAAACGGCTTTTAAATTTTACAAAAGCACTAACAGAAGATTGAGAAGTAAGGTGTTTAAGCTTGACTGCCATCGAATCAACAGTATTTGCGTAGTAATCCTCGAAAGTTGAACATAGCTTCTCGTGGGCCAAAAAATGGGCTCTTTTTTTCCTTTTATCCAAAGAAACGAACTCTTATTATAGTTTTTAAAAAGTTATCTTGTAATCGCTTAACGTGGAATGAAACAAGCTAAATGTTGATGTCAATTTCATTAAAATCGGCCAAGCTGTTTTAGAGATATTAAATCTCAAACTCAGGGTTGTATACTTTCTGCGCCGACAGTAGATACGAAATAGATACATGAAGGGAACTTCATAAACAAAAGAATCACTAGCAAGCGAAAGTTTTATACCAACCTATAAATTTCACAATACATAGAGGTAACCGACAATAAAGAGTTCTGAATGAATTTTGCAGTGAACTGAATTAGGTTTGGCCAAAAATTATTTCCCGTATTTCGCCTAATCAACCATAATTTTGAGAGCACGGACTCAGTTACGGAGAAATTTTCGACTAATGTGTTATGACTTCCGTAAATTTTGACTTACGTAAATTTCGACTTATGCTGCTAGTGTCGGAACGCATCTATTACATAACTTGGGGACTGCCTGTATGTTAGCTTTCATCCTTCAATTTGTGTAATTGTAATTTTTCTCTTAAGGGAAAAATTAATCTATATATGTTCGCATATTCACTTTGTACGTCTAAGTTTCGCGGCATCCTAGGCTTAGGGAACTATTGATTTACATAGGCGAGCAAAGACACCACTCATATCAATTCTGTGGGCTGATGTTGAGCTAATAACAAAGAATTATAAAGTACCAAATCACAAAAATGCTGTTATAGTGATGTCTCCATGTCCACGAATCACAAAATTTGCTCTTGTGGTTTGGATGTTGAACTGCTAGTAACCTGGTCATTTTTAACCTTATTTTTTACACTAAATATATACAGAAGCACATTTTTATCATCATTCCCGATCATTTTGCTTCAATTTTTTCAGCTCCCTAGTTAAACGAGGTGCCAAAGAGGTAATACTAAATTCGATGATTTAATGGTAACTTTTACAAAAACCACAACTTAAAAACACACACACACACACGACCCGGGTTTCAACGCTTTAGCGTCATCTTCAGGTGGAGCCACCTGAAGATGACGCTAAAGCGTTGAAACCCGGGTCGTGTGTGTGTGTGTGTTTTTAAGTTGTGGTTTTTGTAAAAGTTACCATTAAATCATCTAATATGGAATACCACAAAGTTAAAAAAGAACTTGTATTATTAATACTAAATTCCTTTTGAGGAGCTGAATAAGAAATAATATGCTTCTATGAATGCGGCACTGTAGCATCCATTGACCTAATTGTTGTGCTAACCATATGGTATTAACTTTAACTGGTTTAGCTAGCAGTAAAGTATTATTTTATAGATTATATAGACAACTATATATTGACATGGCCAAAAAAGCACAGAAGATTTCTTTCGAATAGGAGTATTTTTGGAGGGAGAGACCATGAGAAATAACATGAGAAATTGGCAATTCAACGACATTCTCACAGACGTATTTACCAATCACTTGCACATGGATATATAGTGGCTGGCCTGTGATTTCAATGAAAGCCTTGATTTAATATCTTGGAGCACAAAACCAAGGTGACCTTTGTTTTTTTTTGACACAACTCCTCTTCCTTTGCTGGCGATGAACACGCACAACCTCTAATTGTAAGATATTCAGAATTGCTTTATAATAAGAGCAATATTCATGACAGCAGTGTCTAGGCTGCACTAGTCTACCGGTGTCTACTGTATCTATGCCATTGGATTCAAACATTCATGGCCATTTTAAGTTCTCAGTATCTACTGCGAATATTTTGCCTATCTATCTGCGAATATGACTCTTCTTCTGCGCTAAAAATCGAATGCAACACGCCTCTGGAAGCTGTTTGCAAGAAATGTTCTCCTATAAGTAGTCCATTAACTTTAGAGTTAAAATAACACTAGTTATTCTATTCGCTAAATTATATTTTCTGTCCAGGTTGTCTGTTAGAAATTGCAATTCCAAGATGCACAGAGTAATGCGTACGCACCTAGTGTGCATGCCAGAGGTGCCGACTTGGATTTAAGAATTCCGGAAACGAAACTTTGTGAGACCTGCCATTTCGCTAGGATGTCTCTCATTTAAATTGGTATGAGTTTCCTGTAAGTTTGAAAGCAAGTCTCTTTCAATTGATATTTATTTCACCTCCCCCTCACTCTTTTAAAACCTATACTGAGTGTATTTCGAATAACAAATGAATTTTATTTCGAAATAACTTATTTTGGTAAGTACTTAATCGGAAAGTGTTTTGCCTTTGTTTTTCATGTTAAGAGCAAAACATTCCTTGTTCAGGTAAAAGGTTCTTGGTTTCCCTAGGGAAATAGGGAGAGATAACACTTTTTGGGTTTTAGCAGTACAACATGATTTCAAAGAACATTTCTATACTTTTTACTGCATTGTAAAACGGAATTAACTTTTCCCAAAAACTGGTGTGACATCTCTCTAATTTCATCTTCGTATACTTTTACCGCTATTGAATCAGTGGTCATGAACTCTGTGTGTTAAGCTAACTTTTCCACAATTTCCGAGGTCTGATGTAAAAGTAACATAGCCCGTAACAATCCTATTGCTCGTTACAATTCTATGAAAGTGGGATGGGAAGGCAAAGATTGCTATAAAGTAATGACCGTAGTAATTAGCTTGAGCATAATTGGGTGACGGGTATGGGAGAATGAAGGAAAAGCGTACGCAGACAGATAACTCGTTGAATGTTGCTTCCTTTCCATTCTGGCATTCCCTGTACCAATATCAGGCTGCACCAGATCGCGGATAGAATTGGAGGGGGAGGAGTTAACAAACCCATAATTCATTAAATCATAAACCATTAATTAGTGTTAATGGTGTTAAATTAAACGCCAATTGGCGTAGGAAAAATATACAGGCATACCTCTCAGTAAATATAAGATGTATGTCATAAGATTCACATAAGCACGCAGGCGTAGGAACGTGCATGCACGCACAGACCCATACCCTAAACAAATTTCCAAATTCCCCCCCCCCCCCAAGATTGCTCCCTGGATCTGCCCCTGGTATGATGGCACAAGTTGTGATATAGTGTTTCAACGATACCCAGTGTGAATTATTTTCAAGAAGAAATATTTTTAGAAAATATTATTTGTCAATAAATGTTTTGTCTTTTATATTTAAGTATTTGAATTTTACTTATTAAATAGTTTTTTTTTAATCATGCATTTTCAAAGTTAAGATGTAGGTAGGAAGTGAGTATGAAGTGAATACTTGGTAGGAAGTGAATATGATTGTCGATTCTTTCCTGCTGATTTTTGTAATGGGTTAGTTAAAGTAATTATTTTTTTATTTTTGATTAGTAATTAGATTTTGTAAATTTTGTATTTTAATTTTTTTTTCTTCAGAGCGGCAAGGCAGGAAAGTGGCTTTGCTTGCATTTGGAAGCTAATGGGTGATGCATGCTCAGTAATGGCTAAGCTACCTGATGGTTTAGCTCAATTAAGGATTCACCGGCAGCTTATTGATTTAGATGCTGATGAAAATGAGTTGACTACCATAGAAAAACTCTCTATTTTGGAACTGGGTGCCCGGTAAGTTACCACGGTGCTCTTTTATTTGCGTTTCACTTATGGTGCATTGAAGTGCACCACTATCAAAATCCTCTGTGTGCTTTCCATTCATAACAATAGTGGACAATAGATATGGCAATCATCATTGTGCTTTCCATTTACTGGGATTGGTGGCTATTGTTGGCTAATGCTGTTGATCCGGGGGACGAATCAAACCAATAAATAACAGAATGTGAATCCATTCAGAGCAAAAGAAGTAAATAAGTCGTTGTTCTCAGATATCTGATCACAGCAAGACACTGTGCAGGCATGAAAAGCCAAGTCATAGATGCATTTCATTTGTTCTCCTGGTGATCACTATCTTTCATTGTAGACTGTTGGCACTGTACTTAAATAAAAACTACCCACTGTATTGTTTATGTCCCAAAGCAGTGTACATAATACTCTTTGGGGGCATAAACATCACACAAGAGTGTTGATTTCTCTTCATTGTTATCATTTTTTATGCTTAATTTGTGAATTCATTATGATAAATAAACGGTAGAGACCCATTATTGGGAAAATGTTTAATCCTGGAGCAACCACAGTTGAACAGAATTGTTAGGATGACTTTATTCTAAAAAGGAAATAAAAATGAAGCAAATTAAATTTTCTCATTCCTTCTTTCACTTGTCAGTTTGGTTCATTGGTGAATTTATGCCACTGTGAAAGCCTTAGGATACTGTTTTTGTAATTTGTTATTTTTGATACATCCTGAGTGCACCTTGAAATAGGGAATGATGGGAAACATTGCTGCAATTTTAGGGTGGCTTCTCAAATTCACAGAAGTTTACTGGAGTGTTACCTGCCTGTTATATGCCTGTTCTAGTCAATAGTATTTACAAATCCATTAGGGCTTCTTATCACAAATTTTAACTACATATAGTGAACTCCCGATTAGCCGTTGGTGGATTATCTGTTTTGTGGATACCTAATCGGTGCGTGATTTTTTACACTTTGTCAACATTTTCTGTGGTCATTATAAAAATTCAAGCAAAAAACATATTAGGATTTTTGCATTCTAGTGCAAGTAAGACTAACGTAAAACCTTTTCTTGCCGCTTAATATTCATGGTAACGAATAAAAATATACTTTGTCAATTCCACACAATTTTAATTGGACCGACCCAGGTTTCGACAACTTATAAGACAACCTTGATAATGACATAAGATGTCGAAACCTGGCTCGGTTCAATTAAAATTGTGTGGAATTGACAAAGTATATTTTTATTCGTTACCATGAATATTGTGATTACTTTTTGTGCCAAAGTGCCAATCCATCAAGAAATCTTCATGTAAAGAGTTAGACTCTGCCATGCTTCAATGGTTTACCCAGAGACAAGCTGAAGGTACACTTCTATCTGGTCCAGTTGTCAGAGGTAAAGTAAAATTTTTCCCTAAGAAGTTGGGATTAGAAGGCGAATTCCATGCTTCATCTGGGTGGCTAACCATATTTAAACAGAGACATTGCATTCGTGAACTTAGTATTCAAGGAGAACGACTATGTGTCAAATCTGCCACTGCTTATGCATTTCGGGTGTAATTTCATAAAATTGTGATGGAGGAACGTTATGAATGAATGTATCCAGATTTACAATGCTGACGAGAACAGGTTGTATTGAAAATGTCTTCCATCAAGAGCCCTTGCATTTGTGTGAGAAAAGCATGCAGCCGGTCACAAATCTTCGAAAGAACGATTGGCAGTGTTGTGCTGTGGAAATACGTCTGGGCAACATAAAATGAAGCCAGTGGTATTAAAGTCAAAAAGGAGCATGGATGGACAGAGTTATTTGAAAATTGGTTCCAGTCTAAGTTAATTCCCAATGTTATTCTTTTTTGAAGGACAGGGGATTACTTCAGAAAGCTGAGCTACTGTTGGGCATTGCCCCTTCCCATCCGAATGAAAGATCACTAACATCCAATGATGGTTTAATCATCACTAAGTTTTTACCCCCATACTTCACTTCCATACTTCAACCAATGGATCAAGGCATCATTGCATCAATGAAAAGGAATTACCGAGTTTGTATTCTCAGGATTCTAGCCAATGAAGATGACAATGTATTGAACTTTTGGAAGAAAATGACAATATTGGATGCTATTCATGGTGTGTCACAGGCCTGGTCCTCAATCAAACCTGTTACTCTAGTTCATCTTTAGAGGAAACTTTTGTTTGACCTCGAAGGTGATTTTGAGGGATATTCAGGAACTGAAGTGAATGACTCCAAGTTGGGGGAATTAGTGAAAATTATGAAAGGATTCAAAAATGTTGATGCGGAGCACTTAGATGAATGGCATAAAGAGAGGTGAAAGGCTTTCAGCATATGTCTGATAGCAGAATTGTTTACGCCGATATCGGACAAGGGGGAGAGGAAGGGAGTGGAAGTAGCGGGGGTGAAGATGAGGAGAGCAGCGAACGCATGAGTCACAGCCAGGCGCTCAACTTCATAGATGGTTTGCTGCAGTATATGGAGCAGTGGGAATACGACTACAATGGCATTATCGCTTCTAAAAAGATATGCGGTTGGGTGAAGATATTTTCATTGCCAAAGCACACACTGCATTCCATTATGCCTACCGTTTTAATGATGTGTTCGACTGAAATGCTCTATATCATAAACAGAAATCAACAAGTTCCTTGACTTAGCTTTCTTTAGCATTCTTAATTTAAGAATTAATAAATGTCATCATGAAACAAATTGTTGATCAACTTAATTTCTCCTTAGAAGTTAAAATATTAGATTTCTGTTTGAGGGAAAACCTGGAGCTACTTAGGGGTTCATCAATTTACAAGGAAATTAAAAATGGATGAGGATTTGCTTTATACATAATGTGTGTTGGTAATGAAAAGGAATTGGGATTCATAATTGGGTGAAAGGAGGATTCAAATTCAAAATTCAGTACGTATTTGAGATTCAATTAAAAAAAAGAGATTCGGATTTGATAAATTTTGGGTTCGACCCATCGCTAGTGCAAATGTATGAAAACCACTCCTTGGTATGAATTTCTGTAACTATTTGTTTTGATTCTGTTTTAGCCGTAAAGTTCTCAAGCAAGATGACTAAAAATCATGCACTGATCATGTGAGCATTTGAAAACTAATGAAACAAAAGTGCTTATGAACTAAAGTCATCAAGTTTGATTCATTTTTCATTCTTATATTTCTACTTTTTAAGGTGCTTCTGTCAAGCTTTGAGCATATCTCCCAACAACAGTCTTTTATGGCATGACCTTTCATTGAACTATCACTATCAGGCTGACCATGTTATGAAGAGAAGGTTAAAGAGAAACTTTCGCTCGTTGTCTTTTGACGCTGCAAAGAAGGCAATCTCCTTGGATCCAGGAAACTCATGTCATTGGAACCTTTTAGGAATATTAGCTGCCTCTAATGGTAATTGTCATTTGTCTCAAAATTTCACATTTTTAAAAATTGAAGCAGATGTGGAAAACTTTCTACCATTATCCCTATTGTCTGTTTCAGAAATTCGAAATTGCAAGCTGGCCCAGCATGCATTTTCCATGTCCATTAAGGCTGAAGAAATAAATGAAGTTGCATGGTCAAACTTAGGAACATTATATCTAACTCTGGGTGAGCTTAGGCTAGCTCATGAAGCATTTGCTAAAGCCCAAAGGACTGAACCAGCTTATCCTAGGTGTTGGATAGGACAGGTAAATTATCATTTAATAATAATAATAATAATATGTACATAGATTTATTGTTCTTTTGGTCTGTTGACATAGAACATATTCAGAAACATTTATAAATAAATAACCTTTCACAATAGCTTTACAATATTGTCTGAAAAAAACTCAACAGTACTATAATAACATTTATTAAGTAGTTCTTTGAGTTTTAATTTAAAAGAAGACACAGAGGACATACATTTCAAGTTTGTAGGTAACCTATTGTACAAAAGTGATAACGAGTGAATAGGGCCATTCTTACATACAGCACGTGATTGTACTCTCAGGTGAACATTTTACAGAAATATCAGGATTTCTATTTTATTTTTTTATGAACAGCGTTCAGCTTATCTTCAATTCCTCATTCTATTTTACAATATAATCCCTGCATTCATGGTCCATCCTATTATTAGTATTATCACCCATGGTCCACAATTGTTTATGCTATGCATTTTGAATTAATGAATGCTTTAAATTAATTTTTAAACTCCAATTTACATTCTCAATTTTTTGTTTGGAAAATTTGCTACTTTTGGAGTCACGTTTTAGAATGAACAAGAAAAAACTTCATTACCATGTATGCATGTGTATAGTTAAAATTTGCAGACCAAAATTTTGGCCAGCTTGCAAATGGCCTAACATTAGCTAAACATTAATTGAGTGCATTGTAGTTCAAGTAGTACGATTGTGTGTTTCATTATGTCTGGCAGTCTCCCATTATGCCATAGATGTGGTTGCTGCAACTTAATTGGTTGAACTATATCTATCCAAGACGTACATTTTAGGGTTTAAAATCTCTGCTCTAGAAATTCATAATTTTCCTTAATTCTACCATGATTGTGATAAGCTGGCTAGAATAGTGAGGTTAACCAATCATAATGATGGAAGCATGGTGGCCAAATCTGTAAATAGTTTCTCTCCTGAAAACGGGAGAAAGGAGACTCGTGATTAATAATACATTGTTCAGTGTTACTATGATTTGCTTTGTGAAACTTCAAGAAAAAAGTACTGTGAGAATTTTTAAATGAAAACCCTAAATCTTTTTGGTTTTAAGAAAGAGAACTTAAGGATAAATATCTGATAGTGCCTACGGAGCAGGGGTGGCTCCAGACCAGAGGTTCGGGGAGGGGGGGGGGCACCACTGGCTCTGGAGGTATGGAACACTTCCCAGGAAATGGGGAGTGTGGGGGGTCTCGCATCCTGGGAAATCGTAACAAACTATGTGTAAAATGAAAAAGGAACTCTTATTTAGCTTAAGACATATGCCTCCTACCATCGTACTTCACAGCATAAAATAATTTTGGCTTGAAGTTTTAGGTCTATGAAAAAATAAATAAAATACACTAGGTTTTGGAGGGGTGGCAATTGCCCCTACTGCCCCTTGGATCCGCCAATGCTGCGGAGTCCTACCTTTATATGATATTTTTTCCTCAAATTAAAATTCGAGCATACAGATTGAATGTGAAGCTGTTTAAGATTTATCCTGCAATGTATGCAACATACAACTCAAGCGTGTATGCAGTGGTTGCCCGTAATGTAGGATAAATATTTAGTGCCTGGCTGCTTAGCATGTCTCCAAACCTGAGGCCGCACTGCACGTGGGTGGTGGGATGGAGGGTGGATATATATCCCGGAGCCGCACATCGCGATGGGATGAGGTCCAGCTTTGGGTTCGCGTGCTTTTTGAGAAAATATATAATTCAATATAAAATAAGGTATCTAATATCTTGAGCAAAATGATAACGTCTGATTCGCTCAGGGAATTTAAAGAGGGAGATGACAGTTTTGGTCCCATGGCACCTGCCATCAATACCAACTTCCTTGGCAATTTCTACCTGTATTGTCCTTAGTATTTTGGAGTTCTTCCTCAACTCGTCTGCGGGATCCCATATCGCTTTCTGCTGGTAAACTGCCGTGATTAGCTGCTCTTCCATGTCTGAGAGGGTGGTGGGTGAATGGAATTATCCAACACAACTGATTCCCTTGCTACCCCGCCAATTGATTCGATAGGTGGGCTGGGTAGGTTGTAGGGTGCAGCGCGACCGCCTCCATCAGAAAAGCCGCCTTGAGATGGAAACTTACCCTGCGGGTCGCTAAGTAACTGCTACCCCCACTACCCTCCAGGCAACCCACATGCACTGTGGCCTCCCCTTAAGTGTGTTACTGACCCATATATAATATTGAATTTCATAGAATTTGTTTAACTTGATTTTTCTGTAGCTAAAGGTGAATTTACTCATTTTCTAAGAATGGAAATGATAAAAATTAGAAATTTTGTTGTGAAAAACATTTGTCCTGGCATGTGTTAACATTAAATGAAATATTTTTTTGAAAGACATTATACTTGATGGGCAAATATTCTGGGATGTATTTTGTGATACAACTCAATGAATAATAATTTAATTATAATCGTTTGGACCGAAAAATAATCATTGGATAAGTAAGATCCAAATTTTGTAATGGGAATGCTATTATTTTGGTAATGTACCATTACTGGAGTCAAAATTATATCCTCCGAAGTTCATTCTTCATCCAAGCCTCTTAAGTTAGGGTTGTTTGTAATGTGTTGAAAAATACGCTTTGTTATTACAATGAGCTGGAGAGGAAATGTGAAGGATAATCTAATGTGGCAACCTCCTTTGGAATGGATCGGAATTATAAATGAAATGAGAACCATGTTTTTTTTGTCTGTGTACTATCGATTTGAAGATATTACAAAATGTATGCTTAGCTAATTTGAACACCTATCAATGTGGCTTCCTCTCTATGTCTGAAATATTTATGCATGCATATTGGCTTTTGTGCCTATTTAAATTTAGTCCTGAAGGACTTAGCAATGTCAAGTTTATTACAGTTCCAAACCATGGCCAGGTTGTAAAAGGTTTACACCAAAGAGTGGAAATTTGCTGTGAGGAAATCTTGTTACTTGACCAAATTTGGAATCTGAATTTCCCAAACGTCAGCCTGCTACACTGCTCGTGGTTCAGATCTCTTGTAATCCTCGTCAAGTGTGACTTCTTATTGACAGTGATTTTTTCTTGGTGAATTTCCGCACTTAGCTGCCACCCTTGCTCATGATTGAGCACCATATCATTTGTGTGATATTTGAAATGATCATGGTTTGCTTGAGTTTATATTTTTGTGGGTATTTTTTTTCAATTAATATTTAATTCATTGCTGGTTGTGCAAAATATCATCAAAGATTTGGTATCGTCATTTAAAAAATAAATTTTAAGGATGAATGTCATATGACATTTTGAGGAACCTCAGTAGTATTCTTCAAATGTAGTACATATTTATGAATTTGATGAAATCAATACAAGAATGTTTTATATTGTTCAGGCTCTCTTCTGTCCTTGCAATAATCTGATTTTCAGTTACCATGAAGGCACACCTCTTGTAAATCAAAATAGTAACGCGAGTTACTCATATGCGTAATATTTAGAGTAAAAAACTACTGGTAAAAATATGATCATATTCAGTAAACTCTACCGTTATGGACGAAAGCTCATTCAAGTAGTCCTGCTTTTGATCTTGCGAAATTAAACGGAATATGCATTGCATCAGCCACAGATTATTTAGAAGTATCACCTTGCCGTAACCAAGAGTAATCTTAGAGGTCAGTAATTTGTGTTCCTCCATTTCCCGATCAGGAAACTAACCACACTATCCAAGTGGCAATGACTGCATCAGCAAGATTTATTTTCGATCTAAAACCATGGGATCATGTAACTGATGCTTATTCAAAACTTAAATGGTGAAAAAAGCATGCCAAAGATGGCTATATTTCTCCCTAATAATGGCATTTAAAATTTTAAAGACTGAAAACCCCCCCTATGTTTTTAAAAGAAATATTCAAAAGCGTCCTACAAGATCCCATCCTTATGACCTAATGATATCTCACCATGGATGGAGTTGTACCACAAATCATACTCTATCGTGATATCTCGAAGATGGAACTCTCTGTCGGATGAAATGAAGGCATGTAAATCCATCGCACTGTTTTAAAGGAGTGTCTTTGGTCTAATTAATTTTAAAGTTATTTTGTAAATGGGAATAACGATTTTGTGGAGGGATGATTTAACATTAAATGAATCCAGTTGAAATACACAAGCACTGCTAGTTACTAAATGCTGAAGTTGTATCTTGTGCCTATTTTTAAACTTTTACGTTTAATGTGTATCTTTTCTTGTAATACCATTTATCTTTCAACGTAATACTTCATTTCTCGTTCATTATGTTTTTCACCTACCCAGCAGATGGAATTTTCTGTCGTTCAAGATATACAGGCATGTTAACTTGAGTACTTATCTACGTTATGCTCAATGTTTTTTGTACTAATCATTTGCGTTCATTCTTCTTATATGTTTGCCTAGTATAGCAACTTGATGTAAGCATATCAAGTAACAATTCTCTTATTATGTTTTTTTTTTGTTGAACTTTTCCTGTATGTAAAAGATGAAATTTAATCTCATTTTATTATAGTATTGTTCATTCTAAAGTATTAAAGTATTATGCCAATAAAATATGTGTACAGAATGTCTAAAAGGCCTGTTGGTTTGTGACAATAAATGTTTATTATTATTATTTCCCCCGTTGGAATATGGGTGAAACTGTCAAAACAACCAACGCAGAAAAAACTGGAGAATGGAGGAACACTTGCTTTAATGCCATGGAAATCTATGGTGGAACGTCAATAATTTGTTTCCTTTCTTGTTTTAGGCTCTCATTGCTGAAAGTATTTCTCCAGCAAAGGCTATGGATCTATTTCGTCACACTACGCAATTAGGAGTTCATCCAGAAAGTTGTATTGGTTATGCCCATTGGGTGTGCTCAGTGTTAGAAGAAGTTGAAAAAGATAAGGAAGCTAAAAAGAAACATAACTACTTATATTCTATTATAAAAATGCATGCCATTCCTGTAGCAACAGACTGCTTAGTGTGGTATACAGGTTAGTTGCAATAGTGTAATTGTGATATTAAAAAAATTATATTTGCATGTAAAATAGGTTTTTATGGATAAATACTTGGAGTTTATGTATAAAATTCATCAGCATCTCCTATTAACTCCTAGCTTTTTAATCGTTTGGAAATAATTGGTTGATTTTTTTAGCTACAGCCATCAATAAAAATTAAAATGTGAATGAGTTGTGCTGGGTTTAATTTATGTGATGAAGAAATGAAATTAACTTCAAAGTCAATTTTTGAAATTGAGGAGGGGAAATGAATTCTTGAAGGTGAAGTGAGTTCTTGATCATTCGTGCGTTGTTTATGTAAACAATTGGTTCAACATGAGCAAGTTCATTTGAAAGTTTTCCTCTCCTCCTACAAGTAAATGTTATTTTACTTCAAATTCTGAAGTGCATGTTAAGATTTTGTATCTTTTGGTTTTAGATATTTATTGCAATATTTTTATATACAGTGAAACCTCAATCTATCGTTTTTCAAGCGGATGGACGAAAAAAACGATGAATGTGGGAAGACGAATGATCCGGGAAATCATTACCAGGGCGGAAATGAGCGGTCCAATGAGTGGTAATTTATGGAAACTGTTATGATTCTCGGGAATTATGTAGGAATGTTCCGTCAAAGCTGGAAATCTTTAAATTAAAGTCAATAATTAGTGCATACACTAAATAAAACTCTCATGTCGGTGGTCGGAAACGATAGTTCTGAGTTTTATTGATGTACAGTGAACTCTTGACTATCCGGTTTAATTTCACTTTTATTTCTTATAGTGCTCCTAATTTATGGAAAACAAACAATATATTATTTTTATTATTTTCGCACATAATACGTCAGTTCAGACTGCCCTAAGGACTCGCCGAGGGCTCTCTTCACCCGATCGCGAATCCTTTTAGCGGCGACTATGTCATTGTATTCATATTTCCACAACGCCCTACTCTGCAACAAAATGGTTACATAGAGTGGCTGACTTATGCATTCGCTAGTCCTGTTGCCATCGCCTCCACCTATTCCCCCATCCTACTTCCATCCTACCTCCCTTGACCTTGACCAATTGAGGCGTAAACAATGCCCTTATCCGTCGTATACTTGAAGCCCGTTTCACTTCTCTCTCTTGCCATTTTTTCTGCATCATCATACATGATCAAGACATACGACTGTGGGAGACCCTCTACATCCGGGTGGCAATTAATATGTCTGCGTCTACTCTCCTGTGTCAGCAGATTAATCACGAAGTTGCAAAGTTAAAGGGTACAAGCTGAGATCTCAGGATCTTTCGCGTCAGACTGTGGGCGAAGAAAACCTTCGGTTCCTTTGGGTTGAATGCAACAGCATGTGAGGCTGCGGTAATGAAAGCACTTATGTGATACAGTACATTTATCGTTGGTAACATTTTATTGTTTTACGATTGGTTATCATTTGAAAAAAAAACTTATAATCAATCTAGAAGTTTCTTCCATCGCTCATCGTCTCGTGCAATAGTAGAGCAGACAGCGATGTAAACGTAACACGTTCCTAATGAGTGAGCAAGGAAAAGAATAAGATTTTATGAGGTTAATTTGAATGACATGAAAAGGGCGCAGGTATTTAAGCTCCACTTGAATTAAAATATGAAAATCCTGTGTCAGATTATTTTCTAAAGATCACAGAAAATATCGGCGATGGGTAAAAAATCATGCAATGATAATAGGAAATTTAATGTATATCAGCACCAGTTCTTGGCAAAAATAAATCCATATTATCTCGAATCCTCGACGAAATACTCGGAAAGTTTTGGATTTTATACCTAAAACTGGATATGGAGTTGAGGAAATATTATTCTAAGGTAAAGTTAGTAATAATATGAGAAGAAAAATTAAGAACAGGTAATCGGGTGACAAAACGTAAAAGAAATACAGTAAAACCTGGGTAATTCGAAATTCAAGGGACCAAAAAAATTGGGCTTCAAATTATCCAGGTTCGAACTGAACGTACTTTCCGAAAATTAACGAAAAATATCCCTTATTTTCCGAGATAATCACCTTACTGCTATATTTTACGATAAAAAGGCAAATAACTTGCACTAAAATTAGGAGTTAATGGACGAGATTCTTCATGTTTCTCAGATTCAAGTTAAAGTTGGAGAAGTATGCACTATCAGATACGATCACATGGGAAATAAAAACAAAACGAATGTTTTTGGGCATGTGTCCAGTAATATCACATAAAGTGAATTTGGCTGGTCACCAAAATTTTCACCATAGACCGTAGTCCTTACCGTACCGTCGCAGACCTTTAAATTTACCAGCCTGCTGTCTGCCCATTTCCACCAAGACTTTTCTAAGATGAAGAACTGCTGCATCATCATCCTTGCCCACTGGAAGTCCCTTATCAGTTACGACTGTGAGCCAAAATAACACATTTCACTCATCGCTTTCCCACGCCCTAACTTCTCTTGTGGCTTCCAATAGTGGAGAGGCTTAGGAGAGGGGAGAGAAGAGTATTACTTCAAGGTCGGTGATGTACCCAAAATCCCTTAGCCTTCCGAAAGAAGCTCAAGGAAACCCAAGAAAAATCGCTGGCAGTGTCGGTTAGACACCACCCAGAAGTAGTCCCTATAACTTCTGCCTTCCTTGCCTTGTGATTCACATTTGAGTTTGGGAAGATGGGACAAGAGTAGATCGGAAAAGCGTAAACAAAGCTGAGAACCATAACTAGCCAGCGATTCTGGGCAAACTAAAGAATCCGGGGATGCACGCGAAGGGAGATGGGAGTAGTGGCTACCAAACGATAAAAGTCACAGGGAAAATGGATAATGGATATCACACCATCTGGAAACTACTACTCCACCATACCTACAGCAGATGAAGGATGAAAAAATATCTGCTGATGGTACCAAGCGAAGAGCACCATTTCCATTTCCGCGAATGTCGACTTCCTCGCAGTTTTTCTCTTCTTGGATGCATTAGCACATTTATTTATTTGCTCTCTGATCTCATCCTTTTTCGCAAAGATTGAATTTAATGTGCTAGCCGACAACCCGAGGCGTTTTGCTATGTCCACACGTTTCTCCTCCGTATTATTTTCTACTTCTACTATTCTATCCGATGATCTCACAAAGTTTCTTCTTTGGATGAGCCATGATCAGAAGAAGAAAAATAAAATGAAACTTAAAAAAAAAACAAAAACTGACACCAGTAAGTGAATGAAAACTACGGATGAATTCACACCGAACCACTTGCAACAAATGAACTTGGGGAATGACGCTATCGTGGTCACGGAGTCGACTACAAAGTGCACAACGTGATTGTGTGACTGTATCTCCAACATTTTAGTCTTAAGAGATGGCAGCGCAAATAAAACAATGTAAATTCTTCGTTTTATTATTTTTCAAATGCAGTATGCGGGAAATGTTGCGGCGGGACCGTGATATACAAACGATCGTTGTGGGAAAACGATACATCGGAGAACGATGCGTTAGGGAATGAATAACGTTACCGATATGGAGCTTCATACGGGACTAAGAACGGCGAACGATAGTAGCGGGAAAACGATCCTTGCGGGAACGATAGATCGAGGTTCCACTGTAACTTAATTTTCTAATGAAGGTGAAATTGAGGGAAAAATTGTGACTTGGTATCGTGGTGCAATAAATCTAAAATTAGCCTGTGTAAATAAATCAATAGAATTTGTGCTGTAAAAACTGCAAACTCCTTCCATGATTAGGGTGATTCCCAGCATCCTCCCAAGGAAATGTGAGCCCATGATATTCCTTATTTACATCGATTCCAAAATAAAATTCAATATTAAGAGATGCTCACTCAATATCTGTGTATAGCATCAATTATGGCTATGGTCTTGGTTTTATGAAAGATTTATCTGTATAACTGTCACTCTATAGCCATAACTGATGCTGTAGTTGGACATTTTGCCGCCAAGCATAAGATTTTTGCCCTTGCAAAACATGAAAATTTTCCATGGTTTTGAAGCAACTAAATGTTAAACTTCGGCAGTTTCAATGTTCTGAGATAATCCTCAAGATGACCAAATGCCATGGATATGAGTCACGCTCTACTAGAAGAGTTGTAACCAGATATGCCAAGTTCAAATGTATTTTTTGCTTTAGTTAACTTTAATGATGGGTCGGTGCCAGTTTAGTTCTTAGCTTCAGTTCTTGGTCATGGGATATGAATTATTTATTAGTGGAGTTCATAAGATCAGCCAGAAAAAATTAGAAACGTAAAAATAAGAGGCAAAATTGTTGCAGTTTTATGTTGATTTATCTAGATAAATGTGAAATGGAAATTATTATCTGAAATGCATTACATATTCATAAAATTTAAGGACAAATTTTCTGTGTTAGCTGTTAGGTGGATCACTTTCGTTATAAAGCAGGCTTCAATTTTGTCCATCAAAATGCCATCTCCTCTCTTCTTTAATCAATGTGAGAGTCCTTCAAAATTTTGTATCAAGGTTTTGTAAAATTGCCTGAACTTATGAACTCATTGATCTGCCGTTTAATTTATTGTCTACCTAAAGGAACAGCTCAAATTTATGCAACACAAACTATCTTCTCTGAAAAAATGAGCTAATATGCTTAGTTTGATTAATTACTGAAAAACCATCATTATGGAGTATTTTGTCCATCTAGGAACAGATTCCTCTTGTTCCGTTTGGTCAATAATTTCTGAAGAACAGTGAAACCCAAAAATTTAACCCCCTGCATCTTGCAGCGTTTCTTTGGGATTAATATTCAGGTATTGGTAATGAACTAAACGATATCATCAGGGCTGTACATATTGTTTTGAAGTATTAAGTCTGTTTTGGAACTGGTGTTACATTCAATTTAATTTTGCTTTTCAGGTGTTGTCCATGACAATCCATGTGCCTATAACATGTTTGGCTTGCTGTTGGAAAGACAAGGTCTGTACATTGAAGCCCGGAAAGCATTTCAAAGGGCATTGCAGCTTCTTGAGAACACAATGAACACAGAGTTGTGTGACATAATTAGGAACAATTATGCCCGTACATTAATAAGTGTTGGGGAGTATGATGAGGCTATCTCACATTATCTAGCCATCAAAGAACCTGATTATGTTACGCAGTGTGGTCTTGCCCATGCGTATTTGAGAGGTAAGTGCAGTCCAATGCTTCCTAAAGATTGCTTGCAATGACATTCAAGTGACATTATGTGTGACATTATTTTCTCTATTGAGCTTCTCCTTCTCATGTAATGAACCATTAGTTGTATTATCGTATCACGCCACATTCAATAATATATCTGAAGTATTGTATTGTGACCTCATTTTACGACATGCACCTCATGAGAAGCCTTCACTATGTATCAGTTCAGCCTCGGAGGGGGAATTGTACATCTTCTGCTTGGAAAGTGGAATGCTTTTCCTATGAGTCTGTGTCAATTTAATTCAATTTTATTGTGGCATTATTTTAAGCCTTGAAATAGTAGCTTGGGCTTTACATTTAATTATGTATGTAATATGTTGCTATGTTATTTACAGGGGAACGATATGAAGACTCGTATGCTGCATATGAAACAGCGCTAAAGTGGATGGTAAATTTACCCGAGGAGTGGAAGTCTCATATATTAGTGGCAATGGCAGCTGTAGCTTACAAAGTGCACCCGGATATCACCCAAACTCTTCTCTTTCAAAGGTAGGTGTACTTCCACTATCAAGTGCATCCAGCAATGGATTCTCTATCCAGCCATAATGCTATCTACAACTTGCAATAGCTAAGTGTACAGCACAGGACATGTTTACGGCTGGCTGTATGTACTGCTGACCCCTACTTTATGAATGTTTCACGTTGACAGGTTTGCTTTACAATCTGCCCTGTGAAGATGGTCTGCATCATGATAGTTTGGCATTTTTCCACCCGCATGAGTTGGCATGGGGACCCGAGAACCTCTTGTTGGAATGTCATTGGGAATCACTGAGGCTTTTCTCATGGCGTGGTGATTAATTTTCATTTGTCTTCCATACAATGTGGTCTCCTATTGAATCCCAATCTTCAATTCCGGGATTTTGTGGTTAAGTGCATTCATAGGTGATAAACAAAAGGTGAAACAGTGTTCAGGGAATTAATTATTGAAAAGGCAAAACTGATTTTTTATCATGTAAAATCTAGAATAACTTCAACCAGTGATGCTATTTATGAAAATTTTATCTATTCTAGTAATTGTTAGGCCATATTTCACAATAAGATGCTTAACCCAAGGGCGAAATAATAAATATGCTATGTTGAACCCACGGTCGTAAAGAAGTAAAGGTCTGGAAACTTGCCGCCTAGGCATGTTCCCTTAAAGAAGTCGTTTCCCGCGGAGGCCGATAGAGGCGCCACCTATCCAGGAGGGCAAGTCTGCTATATATTGGTATACGTAACAACAGTATTTGCGTATTAATGTACAGTGATAATGAAGTTTATCACTGCGAGCATGGCTATTAATTTGCAACTCCATGAACATTAAACATTTTAAAACTTACTGCTAGCTCTAAGGCGCTCAGTAACAAAAGTATTAGTGAATTTTAAAGTTACATTTCAGCGTCGTCTGCATACTTAGTTTTAAGCCACTGCCGTCACATAAAATCTATTGCACTGCGAACAGAATTAAATGGCAGTTATTTCTGAGGATTTTTTTTTTTCAGTTTTTTTTCTTAGGAGTCTTTAAGTGATGATGGAGTGAGTGATGTTATTCCCCTATGCTGCCACAAAAAGGATTGTCGGCGGGTGCTAGCCTTTATCCAGATTTCGCATCACCTGTCGGAGTCTTCATTACGAGGTCTTATGCGAATGTCATTATTTCTTGCGATCACTTTCAGATTTAAATATGACAGAATTGCGTAGCAATTCTCTATTTTTAAATCGCCTATATCAGCAATGCTTGTCGTACGAATACTGCTTGTGCAACCAACGGTGTAATGAAAGGCTAAGTAGGTGACTCATTGCCGTGTACCAATCATACGAAGTGCAATTGGTAAAAATACTTCCAAAATAGAGAATGGCACTCTTGAAATTAGCCACCGTGACTGATACAAACATATACCTACCTACCTGTACAAAAAAGGTGATCCTTCAGAGAGCAGATTTAGCTATTTACTGACCTTCGAGAAAAAAGCTATATAGTTCATGTGAAAATAATAGTGAAGTTTATAATGCTCTGATTATTTAATTAATATAAAATAAACAAATTAGCTAGTTCCTTAAAATGTTAAACATTGGAATTCACAAAAACCAACTACAATTTAGAGGCAATAAATCATTCACCACTCACGGCATTCAAAAGCTTGATAGCTACAATGACTAGGTCTTCCCAACCCCATTAATAGGAAAAAAAAACTGTCATCATTGGCCAGTTATAGGAATTGACTAACCACTATTCATTTTCTATGGTGCATAGACTGATTTTCTGTCAAATCACAACAACATTTCTAGTTATGTATGAGTATTAGGCATGTTCAGCGTAAACCATATCCTTTATGCCTATTTCCAATTTTGTTGTTTTTTAGACATGCCACGAAAGCGAATTGTAACCTCTAAAAAGCGAATTGTGTGACCTCCTGAAACCCTTCAACTTCTACTAATAAATTAGCAATAATTTATCTCTGTCATAGTGAAAAATGCTTTTTTACTCAACACCTGTCTATATAAGTTACCTACTTCTTAACTTTCCATCCACCATGTACATCTCTCACATAGTCGAATACCCTTCCTTCTGAAAGACCGTTGTTAGAAGGCTGTCGAATTTTGTAGCAGAAAATAAATAAGTTAATAAGAGCTACCAAATTGATGAAATCATAGTGAGGCAGAGGCTCAGCGAACATAATCAAAAACGCACACAGCTTTTTGGGGGTGTATGCAGACTCAGATCACAATTTAGTTCTTATGAAATGCGATGTTAGATACAAAAGGCTGAGTAAAAGTAAGAGGATGGAGAGGTGGAAAAGGGGGGAATGCTAAAAGCTAGTGGAAAGAAACAAAAGTGAAACAAAGGTTAAGGGAACTTTTGAAAACAATTGGAAAGATTGAAAACAGGAGTTGGGAGAGGAGAAAACTGGAAGACAACCGTTTTGTAGGATATTTGATTATCCAAGGGATGACAAACTTTTGTGGATGCTTTAGAAAAAGTACAGGAAATTAACTCACTTCCATTTAAACCTACCCTAACCAGTTGATTACAGTCACACAGATACATACAATGTAATGATATGGTACCTCACACGTCCACGGCATTCTTTTATCCTTCATCGGAATTATCTACAATATTTCGACGTAAATTGAAGTTGGACATAAATATAGTGATGCACGAAACTAATCTATGGAAATACATTTATACTACATTTACATTAATCAAAAAAATGGCATTTTCATCTCATCTGACGCACATGATCTGCCTTCAGTAAATGTGAATACCCACTAATTCTAGCCCTTCTAGACCCGTGGCGCCACTACGAGAATCTTGCGGTGGATTGAGGAAACGACTTCTTTAAAAGAACATGGGCTCCAATAGGATTGGATAGGGAGTTTCAGGGGGCTGGTTGAACCTACAATTTGGTCTACAGTACATATAATAATGTGAATATTGCCGAGAACCTTCCATTGGGATTTCACTTTGGGGGGTTATTCTGTATCTCCGAATGACCGTGAGTTAATTCGGAGAGCTGATGACTCTTAAAACGAACAGCTCTATGAGCCCTTCACCAACACAGAGCAACAATGATGACGTACAAACAGTTGAAGTACTAATATCGTAACACTGCCGAAATTGATCGGTCAAGTTATTATTTGTTTATATCTTATTGATTTCTTCAGGAATTTAATGTTTAAATTCCTTTGACACAAAGGTATATGAAACTTTATTAGCTTTGAGTACCCAGGTGATTCCAGTCAGGGTTTGTTGCATGAGTTACACGTAAGCGTTTCATAAATTGAAAGCTTAATAAGCAAAGGTAAGAAAGAGCATGTGATCAATCAAGAGAACATTGCAAATATGCTTTTTCATGAAATGTTCAATAATAAATCAATCGCTGTGATGTAAAATATAATATTTGTCTTTCGTAAAAAAGGAAAATTTGAGTGGACTGATGTAAAATGTTTATTCTTGTCATTGAATTAAACTTTATATACTTTTCTCTGAGCATACATGTTAGTAGTGCCTCATTAAATCATATTTTAGTTTTAGAAGCCTAACTTCTGCCCTTGAGGACTCAAATTCATGATAGAACACAATTTCATTTTTCACCTCATGAGATAAATGTAATTTACCTTTTTATCCGTGGTGGATCAGGTTTTTAGTGTAGAAAAAGGGAATTCCTCCAATTTAATGTAAAAGCTTTGTTTTCATTAGTCAGGGCAGGATTGGAAAAGCGATCTAAAACAAAAAGCAGCTGAAAAGAATAGATACGATGGTGGAACTGGAAGGGGGACCCCCGATTTCAAACCTCTCACAGGTGGAGGAAAGGGTAGTTGCTCTTTTGGGGGGTAAAAGTATAATCTCCTCTGGGATAAAAGGGCAATTGGATGGGATGGAGGTATTTCTTGTCATAGAGTTTTGCCACATAATCCATTTATGAAGGCAAAATTTGCTACACAGTCTTTTGTAATACATTAATTTCCTAAAGCTGGGGTCCACTGTATTTACTTCCTTTATAGCATTTCTCTCTAATGGATAGAATGACCATCCATTTGTGCATTATAATTATTTAGGAACTTAGTTCTTCCTTAATTTTTTTCATTATTTCTTTTTACTAAACATAATAGCTTTGTTTATGAGATTCCATGTTGAATCTGTTTTTTTGTAATGATTCTATAAGAATGCTACCTCATTGAACGTATGTTTTGTTACAATAAGCCAATTCTAAAATAGAGCTTATTCTATTGGGAGTGTGGTCTGGGGTTAAGGATTGGTCAAACACAAAAGGAGCTAATTTATCACTTGATGCCTTTTTAGTAGCGTAACAAGTTGAAAAAAGTGTCATTTTCTTATTTTTAGTACCTCAAAATCTCAAGTCAAAATTTTTGTTTACTTTTAAAATTAATTGAACTCTTTTAAATTGGTTTTTTTTGCTGATGTCTTGCAAACCATTTCAGTTTTCAGTCTCAATCGCCATCTATCTGTGGAATGTTTGCATTATGTGCCTTAGGAATATTGACTCAGGATGTGGACCTAACTGAAAAAATGCTGCAAAAACTAGGCCCATATAAAGACAATGAAACCTTTACTTCAGACATAGCTATGTTCCATTCTTATTCATTTTTTACTCAGGTAAGTAAGAACTGTTTTTGACCTTGAATTAGCATTCATCTTAGTAATAAGTTTTAATTTATATCCATTTCATTGCTGAATGAAGAGCAGATAATAACTCTTTCTCAGTGGCATTCATTGAATCATATGTCTGCTGTTAAATTAAATCTCAAAAGGGGTGCTCGGATAACTTGCTCTTCTTTGACCATTGCATTTTGCTTATGCAATGATGTATTGTATTTTCTTAATTAAATAAAAAATATTTGGATTTAAGATTCTCATCTTACATTTCTGACTGATATTGTTTATGAAGTAATTTTAGCTTTGCACATAGATATAATCAATCACACTTTCCATTCCTACGACAATGGATAATGACATACTGTAATATGAGAATGCTTACATGTGCAAGAGTAGGAATAAATGTCATTTTTATCAAACTAAGACACAAATAAAGAAAAATGTTTCTTTTCTACCAGGGTCAGTACTTGAAATCACTGCGGCACTTGAGTGGAAGGATACATTGTTATCCAAATATTCCAACTCTGTGGCTATTGTTGGCACTTCTACTGCTTCACACCCATCGAGCTGAACCCAGGAATGAGGTCATGTCTGTGGCCACGTGCGCCCAAGTTGCCATGACTCTTGGTCAGAGCATGATGAATATCTCCAAGGTATCAATTTTAATTCCATTAACTATGCATTAGTTACAGCTGAAGTTTATTTGGTAAAGGTGAGCTTTCGTCTCGCCAGCGTTAACGCGATTTTCACCCACTTTCAACAAACATATCGGAGCCAAATTCACCTCACTTATAATGTAAACCTTGCGTATTTGTAAAATACTTTCAACATAACAATTCATCAACTACTTTTTTCATTTCATTCAATTATTCTACCAGCTGATTGGTAGGTTCTTGGACATTCCCCATTCTGCATCCCAACCTCATAGACATTGCCTCGCTTTCCCTCCTCAGAATGGCCCACCATAAGATCCCTCTTCAATTCTTCATATCTTCTACCTCCTCTTATTTCGTCCAGAATTCCTATCCTCTTCCTTCCTCTCCCACGCTTCCCCAGTGTTCTCCCCTCTATCACTCTCTTCAACATGCCCTCTCCTCTCAAAACCTCCTCCATCCATCTCTTTTGCCTTCTCCGAACCTCTGCCACAAGCCTCCTCTCCGACCATATCCAATACCTCCTCGTTCGTCTTCCTCTCCATCCAGCTAACCTTCTCCATCCTTCTCCAAACCCACATCTTTATGTTTCTTTCATCACACAAACCTTCTTTATGTTTCTTCTCAGACCCCCCTCATCAATTCCCTTCTCTTCAAAAATGCTTCTTTAGCTAGCGCAATTCTTCGTCTGACGTCCTTACCACTAAACCCATTCTCCTCCAAAATACTACCCAGATACGTAAACTGCTCGGTCTGCTCTATCTTCTGCCCTCCCACCCTTATATTCAGCCCCGCCTTCATACTTCTAGAAAATCTCATTACTTTCGTTTTCTTGTGATTAATCTTCATCCCATACTTTTCGCACTGCACCTCTAATGAATTCACCATTGACTGTAACCCCTTGGCAAACTGACTAACCAATGCTTGATCATCTGCAAATCTCACTGATTTTATCAGCTCCCCTCCTACCTTTATTCCTACCTCCTCCTCCCCCCATGCCTCCCTTACCATTTCTTCTGAATACACGTTAAAAAGCAACGGCGATAGTGGGCACCCCTGTCACACTCCCCGTCCTATCGTGGCCCATCCCAATTCTCCATTGGCTACCCTAACCTGCGCCCTCTGGTTCATATATAAATTCCGAGTCAGACACCTGTCCCTCCAATCAACCCCTAATTTCTTCAACACTCCCATCAATTTCTTCCATTCCACCCAATCAAACACCTTCTCGAAATCTACGAAGCATGCAAAAACATCCTGCCCATACTCTAGGTTTCTTTCTACTAGCGTCCTCATCACCGCTATAGCGTCTCGCATTCCCGTCCCTCTCCTAAACCCGAACTGGTCATCACCCAGGTATTCATTTACCTTCTTCTCTAACCTGTTTATAATTCTCAGAACTACTTTGGCCGCGTGGGATATTAAGCTTATTGTCCTATAGTCTTCGAACGTTTTTGCCTTTCTCTTCTTTGGTATAGGAATTAGTATAGTCTTCGCGAAGTCTTCCGGCCACACTCCATCCTCATACATCCTACGAATAAGCGCAAAAAGTTTTTCTCTTCTGTTCTTCCCCATGCTCTTTAAAAACTCTGCAGGTATGTCATCTATTCCCACCACCTTATTCCTTTTCATGTCTCGTAGAGCTCTTTCGATTTCACTATCTAGGGTACCTGGTCCGATGCCATCTCTGTCGATATTGTGTTCCCTTTCTATATCTAACCTAATGGGCCTTATTTCTTTGCCATACAGCTCTTCAACATACTCCTTCCACCTCTTCTGGATCTCTTTCGGTTCTACGATCACCTTTCCCATCTCGTCTGTTATCATTGTAATTCCCCTTCCCTTATTACCACCTGTCAGTTCCTTTACTTTCCTATGTCATGCATCTGCTCTTCCCTCTTTTTGGTATTTCTCTAACGAGTCGATCTGTTCTCTCCACCACTCCTCTCATGCTTTCTTTGTTTCTCTTCTAAGCCTGTTATTATATTCTCTGTATTTTCTCTTGCCTAGCTCTGAGTTTACGCTCTTCCATTTCCTTCTCTCCTCCATCTCCCTTATCATCTCCTTCATGATTTTCTAATTTTAGTTGCACTCACTACGCCTACTGTTGCTTTCGCCGCTTTTACAATTCCATTTTTCAAACTTCCCCATTCATCTTCCACTGATCTAACTCCATGTTCCTCACCCATTATCTCATCCGCCTTCTCTCGATACTTCTTTTTTATTGCCCCAGTTAATGCTTCCGTATTCCACTTTCGTACCCTCCTTCCCATTCTTATATTTTCAGTTTTACCCGACATTTCATGACAAATAAGTTGTGGTCTGTGTCTGCATCAGCTCCTGGATAAGTATGCAAGTTTTTAACACTATTCCTGTATCTGTGACGAACCATTATATAATCTATCTGGAACCGATCTGTGTCTCCCGGCTTCTTCCAAGTGGGCCTTGCTCCCAACGCTACCGGGCACGACACCTGGCCCTCTGGGCCTAGTCCCGTAGTTGCCAGGATTCATTATCATTTGAGAACTGTGCATAATTTCAAGGTTTTTGTTTGAATTGATATAGTATTCCATGGCCAATCTCAATAGTGTTTTTTACGTGACACCATCACTTCAGAGGCTGCCCCACTGGGGTCAAATGCCTTTTGCAGCCGCCTCACTGAGGTACAGACGCTGCGCGGACTACCATTCGTCTGTCTCCTAACCTTCGACCACTCTGGCATGGGTGACCCTACCAGGAGCATTGCTCCAGCCAGTGCAGCTCTAGGGGTCATCGGAGCACACAAGCCCTTCCACAACGACAAGGTTGTAGTCCAAGAGAAGGGTGATAACATCCATGTTGAGAAAATAAACCAATTTCAAATAAAACAATATTGGTAAATTTGCAATTACCAATATTGTTTTATTTGAAATGGACAAAGTATTTCCACAAATTTAAGGCTGATACGCTTTTATATGAAAATAAACCAACTTTGTAATTTCCACAAACTTTATTTTCCTGGCATGATGCGCATTTCACCACACTGTGGCATAGTCATATGTAGTGTGGTGAAACACACATCGTGCCAGCGAAATAAAGTTTACGGAAATTACATAGTTGGTTTTTTCTCAACATGCGTATCCATCATTTCCGCAATATCATGCCTGATTCCATCAGTTTTATTCACTGATAATATCCTCAAAATCAGAATTTCTGCTTCAATTGTGAAAATACTCAGCGAGTCGAGTCTCTTGTATCATAACTGATCTATTTGGGTGTTTTACACATTTCAGTTGTGAGAAGTGTAGTGCACTGTGCCATCATTGCCCCTTGTGTTACACCTCGGAAGGTAACCCTAGGATGCACCATAATCAAGAAACAGAACATTATGATCAATTTTCCACTAGTTTTTATCAATTTATTACATATCTTCATTAATGTTTTTCATCATATTCCCACCTTAGCCGTGCCTCTGAATATGGTGCCCCAAGCTAATGCTTAATGTGCCCCCTGCCTTTTTTCAATTCATTATGTGAATATCGGAGTTTGCTTGGCAGAATGTTCTCCAGCTGGGTAGGCTTGTTTTGTGTTATAATGGCTATTATCATTCTACAGGTTTAAATATATATATAATATTGTAATACAATTCTTACTGCTACATGGTATGTTGGAAGTGGATTTACCAAATTTCTACTATTTAGTAAAATTTCTTTTCCTTCCATCCTGGGTCATAGGGAGTCAACTAGCCTTCTTTTTAAAGTGAATGCCATCCATTAAGTGGTTAATGGCATGTATAAAATGAATAATATGTACCTATATTTTTTTAAAGATTTGAATGTGGCTTAGTTCAAAGTTATTCCTACATTTTGTATCTATCCTTTCTACGTTGCATAAACCATTTTTGCTTTTCCTTTCTACATTGCATAAATCCTATTTTGGATCAACTTATTACAAGTAGAATGTTTTAATGGGCGTGAATTGATATTTACAGGTTATGTCTTTGGTGAGTCTGAGCCACCTATTGTCTGAAAAGGCAACTGAGAGTCTGAGAAGTGCACAAAAAGCTGTCCATTTATTTCCTGATGTGCCCGAAAATTGGATTGTACTGATTGCATCGTACCTCCCACATTGCTTGGCCAATAAGTCTAAAAAAGGAATGTCTTGGTTAAAGCTTATTATTGGCCATGTTAGGAGACGCCTTGAGGCGTCTAGACCAATGGTTAAATGGCTGAGTAACTACGAGCGATTGGTCACACAAATGTATGAAGAGTATGGAAAAGAGGGAGTACAATCTTAAAATTATAATATCTATTTCAAATTTTGTGATCTGTGAAAATAAAATAAACCATGTCACTAAAAAATTTATTTGTACAGGTACTTAATTGAAATAAATAGAAATTTTACTATTAAATGTCTGGTGGAATATAATCATCCTCCGTTTCCTTTTTCTTTTTCTCCTCTTTCTTCTGGCTTCTTTTTATCTCTTCATTCTTCTCAATCATCAAGTCAAGCTCATCTTTTTTATCAAAAAAGAACAAAACCTCTTCCTTCTCTGAAAGCTCTTTCTTCACTTCCTCGACTTTCTTCAGTCTCAGCTCCCTATGATACCGTTCAATTTGTTCTTTTAACATTTGCACTCGCTCTTTATCCCAAGTGTCGTACAATTCACTCTGTTGAGAAATGTCATGCTTTTCCTGTTGTGAAATCACTTGCTTTAACTTCTCCTCCATTGCTGACAGCAGACTGGGTTCATCACGCAACTTGGTCTTCGGGAGGCTCCTGGCCATGTTCAGAAGTGCCTGTACCTGCTCTTCAGACTGATTTTTATCTTCTCCAGTGAAAGCTTTCTCGATCAATGAAACCTAAAATGAAATGGAGTTATTTCAATTGCAAGTACTAATTAATAATTATGCATAGATATCCTTCTTAATAGTTTAGTACTATTTCTACTTGTTACCCAAGAATTTACTAGTAATAAATTCCAGGAATTGGACACAGAGTAAAGAATTTACACCCGTAACCAAATTAATGATGGCAATTCTGTAAATTAAATCTCAAGGTATAAATATATAGTTTTTATAGATAATCACAATAACAGTTATAACAGGGACAAGGTTCATAAATAAAAATGATAGGGTACTCAGTAGCACAAAAGGCATAGTAATCTAACGAGTCCAACCAAATGGAATGAAGGAACGTTATCAGTTAGAAAGAATAGAAATGTGCACAAATGACCCTTAGTCAAAATAAATTATTGGCACAAGACCAGCATTAGGACCTACTGAATTTCGGGATCTAGAAAATTACACCGCCCAACACTAAGAAACAAAGAAAACAGTATTCAGCTCAAAGGACTAAGTTATTTGCTGCCTGAAAACATTTTGGTCTTACACTAGGGAGCCACTAGGTAAATTTGAAATAGAGGAATAATTAGTAGACAAAAATGGCTAAGTAGTCACTGGCTAAAGTAAACACCTACACAACTGTTTCTTTAGAAGCAAAAAACAAATATCACCAAGCTCAGTACAGCTATCTGAGATGAACAGCATTCTCTCGTACAAATGAGTGAAAAACTACTAGTCAGATATATCGACCAGCATGTTTACAAATATATATACAAATTTCTTAACTATGATTTCCTTCACCACTTTTTTCATCACAATTTCCTTCTTATGTGGCCGTTTTCATCATAGAATTCCTAAATTTATCCTAAATCTGATAGCATAATCTCAGCAGAAGAAATAAATCCTGAGCAGTCAGCCCACCCTACCAGGGGGGGGGATTATTTTATAATCTCACCTTTTGAATGACTCTTTGAGGGCAGGCGGGAGATCCGTTTCGCTCTCTTAATGATCGGCCAAGGTGCGATGGTGGCTCCATTTTACGTTCCTAACGACAGGTGAGATGGAACTAATGACATGTGGAGGTAAATGAAACGGATCAAGAGTCGAAAGAGCGGATGAATTAGACCGGCAGTTCACCACTTGAGAGCCGAAGGTGATCATGCCACCTGGGTGGCGGAGTTGAACTACGAAAAATGACATCATTTTCCACGTTTTATAACCTATTCTCACTTAAGTGAGATTACAAAATGACCCCCCTGGAATAAGTTGGGAGAGATCCGTGGATGGGATGGATACTTTTATAATTAAATATAATTTTTATCATTTGGTAGGTAAATAGATAGGCACACTATTTTTGATAAGACGTAATTATCAGGCTGAGTACTAGCGTAATTAGGTATCAAATTCATCCACTGGATTGAATGGCAAATTATTGCACGTACTAGTAGCTCCTGATGCTGCCCACTTACCATATTAAGTACTGGTATCGCAGTGGAAACCGGAAGTGATGAAGCACAATAATTAAATAAGGAAGGCAAATTGGGTAAGGGTCAAGTGTTCCATTGATGAATGAGCAAATGTGAGTGACATTTCCTTTAAAACCATTTCAACATTCTAAAAATGTCAGGGATATGGGAATTCTAATTTCATATGAAATTAACTGCTTGCTTTTCACTTGATTGCTTTGATTCCTGGATAGGGCAACGCAGGGAGTTTTATGGTAGCTCAATTAATAGCACAAAAGCAAGAGGTAGGTAATGACGGTAGTCTGAACCACATATAATAATGATCTAGTATACAAAAAAGAGATTTTTTACTCACCCCTTCAAAAAGAATATGCTCCTCTTCTTTCGATGATTTCAACTTTTCCAAAATTCTTTTAGCTTTGTCCCATTTTTCATACAAGGCCCACCCAAGCAGCTCATAACTTTTTCTGACTGGGTCACTTTCTGCTAAGGCTTTACTCATAGTTACCAATGTTTTTCCTATTAAATGGTTAGTGTCCTTCAAATCAAAGTGGTCATCAAAGTAAGGGTTTCTTATGTACTTCACTCGCACTTTTACCTACGAAAATAAAAAATTGCAAGGCCAGATGAAACTTGTTCCATGGCAAAAGGCTGGACTGACTTTAATAAGACATTTCAATGAATAGCAGGCTCCCTCTTTACTTTTCCATAGAAGACCCACCAGACATGATACAATTCCCCACATTTTCAACAATTTTGAAAATGATTTATTTGAAAGGACAATCTTTTATGACAAACCAAAGCACTCCAAATTATTTATCTAGACCTAATTAGTGTCTTTCTAATGAACACATTTTCAGGTCTGAAATAACTCCCAGGTTCAAGGCCAACATGAACGTAATGAAAAAGACTTCCAAACTTAACACGTAAGGTAATTTGGAATTATTTGCAAAGAGGGTGGTTTGGCTTGTATCCTTGCAGAGATTCATTTTTATTGGCACTCATAGCTACCAATGAAACAACACCAATTTGATGCAAGTACACCACCAGGGTCGCAAAGCTAGAGCTACTTTCCCCAGCTCATGTTTCATGAGAAGTAAGTACTACCAAAAGCATTGTGATGCAAATCACTTCAGAATACTTGGTTAACACTAGATGACAATCATAAAAGTCTACAGAAAGAACTGATGTGCTCAAGGAATTGACCCTTAATTCTCTATAATGTTTTCCATTAAAAGCAATGATTTTAAGTATTGATATGAGTTAATTGCAACCATACACACAAGAATAATCAATCTGAATTTATGCAGAGTCAGGAAACCTGAGGAAATGTACACCGGGTCAGAGCTGACGATTCCAACAAAGCTAAGTCTTACCTCCTCTTCCGGCTCATCCACAGGTTCTGGTTCCCACAGCTCGCTTTCCTTGTGGTTTAAATACATGTGGCATGCGTATAAACATAAACACGATGTGATGGGGTGGTTCCAATCTTCTTGAAGCATTTGAAATGTCGCTACTCTAGCAGCATCTGTCAATTAAATTTAACAAACATCTCTAATTGTTTCAAAGCGGTTAAATTACACTTTGATAATTATATATCATAACCCACCTCTGAACTGTCGCCGTTTTAATAGCGTGTCAATCAACAGGTTTGAGCAGTAATAGTCCGGAAAAATGCCGTAATTTAGTCGATCGTTGAGAATTCTCATCAACGGCTCAAATTTTCCCATATCAATTAATGATCGAATTACGGCATGAGGAGTAGAAGGTAACATGTCTGTGGTACTTGGACTCAAACGAAACCTATGAATAATATCTTCTAATTCATCAGCATAGCTTTCATCTATCAAGCTGTTAGAAAACTGAAAACAAAAAAATGAATTAAATAACGTCAAGTTAATGTATGCATTTCATGTTTTAATTCATTCCTTACCAAGTCAACATCGATAGCGCTCGCCTTTCCTTTCGAACTGAAGGTCTGGTCCAGTTCGCGGTACATCTCGTCTAGAATAGAAGAAAAGTGTGAGAGAAATAGTGGATTCCAAGTCGCTGTGGGCAGTAGATACAGTAAAAATCCCGAGTACCTATGTTAATTTTCTTAATTATAGTTGAATTTAATCGTTGAGACCACGTTTCTTGACATCTGTAAGCTTCCGATAAAAAATACCTTACTCCTGAAATAAATAACATTGTATAATTACTCATGATACAAGTGTAACAAATTTGTTATGGAAGCGACGGGGCCGCAAGTTTTTACCCAATCCTCGTATTCTGAAGACTGTTCTTGCAGACCTGCAAAACCCATTCATGTTTCACTGCCAGGAATAATATACACTATTGCACTAACAAAATGCCCATTGAGAGGATTCGAGATCAATGTTGGGTTATGCTGGTTTATTTCACGTTGTTTACTTTCAGGCCACAGCCGGTCTGAGGAAAACAAATGCAATCCGATAACATCTGGCTAGACCAGCTCGACGTTGCCAAGTTGTCAGCTTACTTTAGTACAGTTGGTACCAATGGTACCAATGGTACGTTGCGTTCGAGTGTTTTTCTGCGAATCCACCAATCACATACATACACGCGTGAATTTTTCGGGTGTCGGAGATAAGAACATTAGAACGTGAATATATAAACGCCGAGGCCGGTAGTGAGTTGTCATTCGTATTAGACGTATGATTATTTATGCGTGGGGTGTTTTTATTTAATAACGTAGCCCTTAAGGTGAAAAGTATGGCAAAATCACCTCTATTTCTTGTATTTTCAACCCTCGCGTTACTTTTTTTACTGGCGTTTGTATTTGTTAGTTCGGATGACAAGGCGAAAAAAGGACCAAAAGTTACTGATAAGGTAATACTTTTACCTGTAAATAATAGAATATGCTGTTTTATCTTTAGTGTTGCGTTTTTGGTCAAAGTGTAATTTTGATGTTTATTCTGATTTATTAAAGGTATGGTTCGACGTTAAAATCGGTAGTGAAAATGTCGGTAGAATAGAAATCGGACTATTTGGTAAAACGGTTCCCAAAACTGTACAGAACTTCATTGAACTAGCCAAGAAGCCTGAAGGTGAAGGGTACAAAGGCAGCAAGTTTCATAGAATCATTAAAGATTTTATGATTCAAGGAGGAGATTTTACGAAAGGAGATGGAACTGGGGGTAAATTTCGCAATTTTTAAGGTCTGTTTGTGTGAAAGGGTCATGCACTAACTGTAATTATTTAAATTTCAGGTAGGAGTATTTATGGTGAGCGATTTGCTGATGAAAACTTCAAACTGAAGCATTATGGTGCTGGGTGGTTGTCGATGGCGAATGCCGGAAAAGACACGAATGGATCTCAATTTTTCATTACAACAAAACAAACTCCTTGGCTGGATGGAAGACACGTTGTGTTTGGAAAGGTGATTAAGGGAATGGTGAGTCATCAGTATTCAATTCTGTAGTTCATGGAGAATCCATGTTCGATTTGAACTAGCATAATTACGAATATGTATGAGATAACAATCCATGCAATTTTAACTTTTTACCCCATGAGGACTCTATTAAATGTCGCATGTTCTGGGAGATGAATGATTTTTTTCTGAATGATGAACATTAGTGTGTGTTTGGAAAAAATATTTCGACGGGAATGAAACAATCACAGGTGCATAAATGACTTGGAAGAGCAAGGCTTAAACATTAATCACTTTTATAAAATGTGATATAGGTACTCTATCAATAGATTGGACTAGAGAGACTACTGGTATGAGCCCGAGACAAGACATATGTAAGTTACCTGTTCATTCTCACATCCATTAACTATCACTGAAAGAAGCTACACCATCTTACAGTAAGGTTTAAATTCTTACTTCACCAGGTAAAATTATGCCATGATTATTCATAAAGGTTAAGACTCGTGTGAAGGCTTCCGTGGAGTGGTGAAAGGGAAGATTCAGGTCTCCCGGGTTCTCAACTTCCACAATGTACAAAAGTGGAGGAAAACCCGGAAGACATGAATCTTCAAAGGTTGAGACTGTTAAGGGATAGATTAGGTACTGAATTCTTGTTGTCAAGGTTTAACCAGCATCCAAATCTGTAGTAGACTTCTATGGATTCAAGCTGTATTTAATGGCATTTTTTCATTATATTACTAGCTGAATATTTCCCAGCATTGCTTGGGATCACACTTCCTTCATAACTCATCATATAAGAGGTGAATCTATTGAGAAAAGGAGAAACTTCATTCCTTTGAGTATCTGATAAAATAAATTTTAACTATCTTGAGTGAAAGTAGTTTTAAAAAACAAAACAAAATGAAACCACTCCTCAAAACCCAATGCGTAGCATAGACCAACAAAGGGCCCCTTTTTGAGACATTTTTGGGCCCAGAGATCTTTTAAAAAATGCCTACAATTTTTCTCCTGTCTTGAACTATTAGTCTGCAAAATTTCAAAGTGAAAATGTTTAAGACATGTGGCTTGTGTTGGTTGTAATGTCCTTTGTAAGCCACTGAGACGGAAGTCTTTCTGAATGCACGTTCAATTTCAACAGGAAAACTCATGGGTCCAGGGTTAAGAAATATTTGCCAACTTTTTGCATATGTGGTCGATGGTAATAGTTCTCTGTAGACATGTTAAAAAAATTTGATCAACAAATGTCGAGGAGCATTTAAACAAATGGGCAACAAGCCACCGCAAAAACACTGCTTCCTGCTTGATCATTCATCAAGCAAGCATTGAAGCATCATTGGGCTTATGTCATCTCATTGTTATATGGGTGATTGTGCTAGATGACCCATGCGCTGTTGAAACACTTGTTGAAGCTGAAGCACGTACTGAGACTACCATTGTATAGTAAGGTGGTTTGTTTAATTCCTTTTATGGTGTTTTACCAATTATCTACGGAATAAAATGTTTGCCTCCTTGTCCTGTTCCAGTTACGTTTGCTAGTAGTATCTGCATTAGTAATTAACACAGTCCAGTATTTACCAAATTTATATTTTCTTCCATCCCTTAATTAATTCATTGATAAAGAAGTCTGTAATGCTGGAAATGTTTGCTCAATTGAATAAAAGATGAATTTATTTTTGAATGTAGCTTGTGGAAAAAATGTTTTCAAGTAGGTTAATACTGAAAGAAAAATATGTACTACATAGTAATATGCATGAGGAGGATATTTAATTTTGAATCGGAGTAAATGAATAATAGTGCATAATTGTTATGTGTTATTTGATGTAATTTGTGATCAAGTAGTTTAATAGGTCTTTATGGCAGCTTTCTTTTGTGTGCTTTTCTTTAATGAGTATCTTCAAAATGTGACAATGCAGATAATGAAATGAAAAATGCCTGCATCTTCTCAATAATGTTGTCCCTGAAATGCACATTTAGAGGTTAGTTTTTATACAACTGTCACTACGTATCCCAATCGATCTCAGATCAATCTGAACTCAGACAGATCTAAAAGTTCAGAAGGAAGCTGACTCAAATCGCCTAGTTTACCAACAAGGTCTGAAAATATTGATGTTGAACTATCAAATTCAGTAGTCTGAATTATTTTGAAATTTCTTACTTAATTCAGCCGCACACTTCTCTCCCGTCTCTTCTTAAAACAAGCCACACCGTAAATGATATCGATTATATTGTGTTTCCCACCTGCAACCAAAAGAAGAACGAAGAGAGCGCCATGCTCTGACTTCTTTGGATCGATGAGATCTCAGACCGGTTAGGGAAAGCGGGCTGACGCTGCTCGCTTCTCAGATCGATCTGGCCTGCCCATTTCGTTTACCATAACGAGCTGAGCCCATCAGATTGATCTGAGATCGACTGGTGTACGTAGTGATTTTATTTGTTAAATATCTTCGAAAAGCAGGATTGTGGTCCTTACTTTTGGGAGCCCTTGGTTACCCATATTTAATTATATATCCTAGGATTATTAATTTTTAGTTGCCACAAATAATCTCTGATGTGAGAGGAGTGTCCCTGAAAGTAAATCCTGTCATGTCACTGTGGAATATTTTCTAAAAATGTACATTTTAAATGTCCTAACACGGAATATTTGACTATTTCTTGCCACCTTTTTGTTGCAGGATGTGGTTAGAAAAATGGAGAAGACCACTACTGATAGCCGTGATCGTCCTGAGAAAGATGTTGTGATTGTCGATTGTGGAGCAGAATCACTTACAGAACCCTTCTCTGTGTCACGGGAAGATGCTACAGAGTGATGGTGTTATTTCTAATGTGTGTGGCCACGAGTTCAAATGACAAAAACCACTGAAAAGTTGTGGCCAAGGATTGTTGAAACTTGAGTGAAATTATTTGCTTTTCTCACACAATTAGGTAGTGAATGGACATGTGTCAAGCCTTTTATAATGTTAAAAAGCATGTAATACCCACTATTGCACTCACATTTCTGCATTAAAATTTAAATGCTTAGTAATGCAGTTTTCAATGCATTTTAGTTTCCAACAACCTGTTATTTACCAACAAATTGAAAGCGCAAGTTACTGGAATTGAACTTTAATGGTGACAAGTTGTGTTTTGTATTCGTCTGAATGTAAGATATGTGTACTAGTTTGTATCGTTGTGAATGTAATTTATATTATGCTAAGCATCGGATTAAGAACTCTTAAGTTTTCTCAAAATATCGATTTCATCTTTCACTCCACATGTTCATCAGCTGATAAATGAAAATTGGCAGTTAATGTTGGATTATTACCTATTTCCTTGGTGATGTTAACTTGTATTTTTACTGAAAACCACAACTAGCTCCTTATACATAATTTTACTTAAATCAATATTTTCCATCGTTAAACAAGTGGTGTGAGCATTTAATTGAATCTTTTCCTAACGTTAAATGACAAATTTAGCTGTTTTGTGGTGTACAAATATGTAACATGGGTATTGAATATTTCACATGGGGGCTGTCCATAAATGAGGTCCACACGATTGGGGGGGGGGCGTCACACCACCTTATGACAATGTGTGGCAGGGGGGAGTCGGGGCTTCATGTGATGCCCACACTTCGACTGTATATTGTCTTATTTTTACTCAGACGGTGGGGGGGAGTAGAAGTTAATAATTTTTGTGACATCCATTAAAGGAGGAGGGGGAACTATTTATGACCGTGATAGGGGGTCTAGTTCGGTTAAAAATTGTGAGACATAATTTATGGACAGCCCCATGTATGATAATTTTAAGACCTTGGAATTAGTGATTGCATTTGAATCAAAGCTTATACGATTACACATTCTTAAGTCGTAAATATAAATTTAATGACCTGCACAGGACACCTGCTTGACTAGATTATGGCCAATCAGAAAACCAAATGGTCATTGCCATTTGTGGCAATTCAGATGCAAGTGGTGATAAGGGGCTGTCAATTTAGGACCAAACTAGACCCCCCGTCACAAATAGTGTCAACCCCCCCCCCCCCCCCTTTAATGATGTCACAAAAATGAAGAAACTTCTACCCCACCACAGTCTGAGTAAAAATAAGACATAATATACAGTGGAAGAGTGGATGTCACATGAAGCATACCCCCCCCCCTCACAAGGTGAGGTTCCCCCCCCCCCAATTCGTGTGGACGTCATTTATTGACAGCCCCTAACAAATGGCCATATCCATGTGTGAAGGTAAAACAAACGATGAAATGGCAGATAATATTATTCGGGGGCTCTCTTCGAGTTTCCAAATAATTCCTTTCAGCCAAGATGATTAATTTCTTGCCTCCAGCAATGTGTTTCATGCATTGATGAAAGGTATAACATAATGTGAATGAATTCATAATTCCCGCCTGTATTACAAACGAAGGGATAGGAGAAGATGATTAACATCTCTGGGGGTTAATTTTAATGAGATACGTTCCCTAATATCTTCTATATTTAAAGTTTCTCTATTTAAAACTGAAAGAATAAGCCAAATCACTTGGAGACATTTTTAAAGTTCGAATCAGGGAGTGTGTAAATCCCTGTTGTAGTATCCCTGGTTCGAATGATACTCACATGATCATTTATCTCGGCATCACGCTATCGTTAGTCTTATGTTTGAAGTTGTAAACATAGAGCTTGGGGAGGGTAGATTGAAGTGTCGGAAATTAATTAATTGGTGTTTGAAAGTTACCGAGGAATGTGAATCTTCCACTCATGGATATAGATACCTATATTCATGCTTCCGTTTCTTAAAGTGGCTAGAAGGGGTGAAGTCACAGAGGACATGGAATCTAACACTTCGACGACGTCAATGAAAGATGTGGTTAGGATTGCAAATTTACTACGTGACGAGGGCGATAGGTTACTGGACTCCTCTTGTAAGCTTACATTGACCGTTGAATTTTTGGCTAAACTTAATGAAGCATTCGATCTGATTGTGGAAAATGTTGACACGTCGTGTTTCCAAGTTATCAACACAAACAACTCTTCCATCGAGTTCCTTCACGATTTACAGTTCTTACATGACTTTGTACAAAAAATATCAGGGCTCCGGTTATGGAACAGGAGGAAGATTATGGATTCCTCTGTTCGCTTAGGCAAATTTAGGTCCCTCCAATACCTTGATCTTTATGGTGTGTCAGTGAGAAATATCAAGCTGTCGTGCCTGAGAGATAAACTTAAGTATCTGAATTGTACCCATTGCAATTTGATAGATATTAAAGACTTACTGTTTCCAGATGAAGATGTTACTCAAACAGAACAAGAGAACGGATTTATTCCCATAGAACTGCATTGGGTTTTACTGGAGGAAATATTTTTGTCGTACAACATAGTGGAAACCATAGGATCATCTCTTCTCTACGTATCAAAACTAAGATTATTAGATTTAAGTCACAATTCATTGACAGACATTTCTGCCCTTGAACACTCGACAGGAAACTTAGAATGGCTTAACATTTCCTTCAATAAATTGAGATCAATTCCAGTTGTCTCGAAATGTGCTAAATTGAAAGTGCTGTTGGCTAATGACAACCAGCTCTCCGACTTAACTGGTGAGTAAAATCTCAGATATTCCAATTTAATCTTGATATTATTTTCATTTTTTCCATTTCTTCCTACCCCGGAGGTAGGCTGTGTCCTTGCGTTCTCCGACACAAATGATAATAAGTCCACTAAAATCTAAGATACCCACTAAAATTTGTGGTGATTTTGGATCACATTATTTCCCCAAAGTCTCTCATAGTTTAGCAATCTGCCATAAGACCTACCTCAAGCTCTCTGTTCAAATTAAGTGGTAATCCTTCAATGTCAAGTAAACTTTTTCCAAAAAAGGATTTAACACTTTCCCGGCGAATAATATGAGTAAACTCTTTTTGGACTCTCCACCGGTTTAAACTATATTCATAAAAGTTTCGAGAGACAACTCATGCTCAAGGCAAGAATTCAAGGACAAACTTTTTGAAGTTGTTAACTCTTAAAAAGTAGAGGTCAAATGGATGTAACCATGGAGATAATGTAATTATCATTAATTAAAGTCATTAATTTTTCATTTTCGTTATATCATTTCGTTAATTACTGGTTATTGCTTCCCTATTTTTATTTTCAGAACCTTATATGTTTTAATTCATGTATTACTTTTGTCCTAGACAAGGTTCCCTTATAGATGTTAAATTGGTGCCAGTGTGGCCTCTCATACCTGTTGTGCACTGGTTTATGAGCAATTTTGACCACATTGGTGAATGTGAGGGCAGGACCACTTGCTTGCACATTCACTGGGATGAGCGTGTGATTATTATGTGTATAGGCTTATATATCCTTCCCATCATTGGTGGAAGAGGACTCACAGTAAATATTCTTATATGAAATCTGAAGTTCGAAGAATGATGATTAGTCATGTAAATCAAAACCCAATAGGTCTTAGCACATGTAATATCTGGTAACAGTTAACCGCAAGATGATGCAGCCTTTTCGTTGACTTGATATTTTATGGGAAATCAAGTTTTGCATGATGCATCAAAATCTTGGTTATGTGACGTGAGCATTCTCAGTGGGAGAATTTATGAACTTCAGTTTTATAATGGAGAAAATGTTGAACCAGAGACTGTAAAACTGGGCCTTTTAGAAGCACGTAATTCTCATGGAGACCTAAATGATGTTTAATATTAGCAGGCATCCAGCAACTGATACCATTTGTATGATTAGGGAAAGGTGGCTGGAATAGTAAATGGAAGATCATTTTGGGAAATGGAGGCAGGGTGGAGAGAAAGAAGGTGTCAGCATTAGGCTTATATTAATGAGAGGCACCAAGGAGACCAAATATTGATGTCCCATCTGATGAATGGACTATGTACCCAGGTACAAATCGGGATTCCAATTAAAAATCTCCACATTGCCAGGATTCAAGCCTGGACCCTCAGGCTAGAAATCAATTACTCCAATCCAATTTCCTTTTCAGGCCTACATTAATCCTCTAGTTCGCTACTGTCATGATGACCTGAGTTTAATCACCCTCAATCACGCAAATAGGAGCAGTATAAGAAGAGCAAGATATCAACTCAACGTATTACCCCTGGAGAATGGCTTATCAGCAAAGCTTATTACAACAAAGCTATATTATAATTAAACAAAATTATAATTTCATTCATAATCATGAAATATTGTGACTGTGAAAAAATTACGGTTTGCAAAAATTGTGAGCTGAGTCTCAGCGTGATATGAAGCCAGTTCAAAAATCTTTTGGTACTAAACATTTATCTGCCTTTAACGCAATGATACTGGTGGTGCTGGTATAGCATTAATGAGGCTTGTAGTACAGTGGCGGATACAGAAAAAACTCAAGGGAGGGGCGCAAGTTATCACGACGATTGTAGCTTTCAAACGGACTGCCTGGCAGCGACTCTGCTTCCCTTATATATAGGTAGCTCGGTTGTTTCGAGAACACTTGGTGCCAGAATGTTCGCTTCCAGACTTTTAAGGAGTGTGAACAAATACAAACAGTAGAATATTCGCGACTTTTCTCGAACAAATGCCAGACAGAATATCGTATCGAGATCACTAGAATGGCTGCGAATTTTCTCGTAGGTTAGCTATCTATGTGCCAAACGGAAACGTATAAAATATGCGTACGCGTGCTACATGCTACTAACTACTCGATAACTCGACTCAGAGTCGACTGACGAAAGACACGAACGAATAGCGTGCGGGCTGACTGGCGGGGGTGGCAATGCAGGCGGCCCCGCAAGGGGGGGGCGTGCGCCCCCCATATGTATCCGCCACTGTTGTAGTAACCTCCTGTTGTTTAAAAGTTATTTTTAACCCATGATATTTATGCATTTTAAACTGAAGAACAAGTGCTTCCAAGCCTCTTACCAGTAATTTTATTAATGTTACTTGTTTGGTTTATTGTTTATTTTCTGTTTTGTTTTGTTTATTGGTTGTATTTTGCCCATCTTAAGCATCATTGTGATTATTAATTTACCAGATTTTATGGGCCCTGATAAAAATATTTCCTCCATGGTGGGTAGGCTTACACTCCATGGAGTGTAGGCGGACGGTAGCGGTACCCTTCACTTACACTCCACGGAGTGTAGTCGGAGCGTAATTTAGAACATCGGAGGGTAAGGGCTACCCTCCATGGAGCATAGAAGAAGGGTAAGGCTACCCTCCATGGAGTGTAGCCATACTCTCTGTGGAGTGTAGACGAAGGTTAAGGCTACCCTCCACGGAGTGTATAGGAAGGGTAGGGCTACACATCCTTTACACTCCACGGAGTGTAGTCGGAGCGTAATTTAGGACATCAGAGGGTAAGGTCTATTCTCCATGGAGTGTGTTGGAAAGGTAAGACTACCCTTCTCAGAGTGTAGCCATACCCTCTGCGGTGTGTAAAGGAGGGGTAGCGCTATCCTCCGCGAAGGGATAATTAATTAATGGCAGCTAAGTTCTGAAGTTGGTACGTACAGTGCATCATTCCATTTGTGTCCACTCTGCTCAGAATCCTCAGTCGTGACCAATTGCCATACATGGATAAACCGTCCGAGGCTGTTGATGTACTGTGCTGTCTCCCACACGCGTCCTCACCCAATACACGAAAGAAACTTGTGAATGCAAAAATGCAAGGAATATCTGTCAAAACTACTTTTGAATCAAATTTTTATTTCACATTTCGACTTTAAGGTACACATTGTGGAGATAAGTGGAAAAGAAATGGACACAATGTAACTCCATAGTTAAATTAAAATGTGACACAGGCCTGAAACGAAGCAAAAAGAAATATTACATGTCAAGCCATACTTAATTACTATTGATAGCAGTAATAGAGTTGAGATATACTTACATTTCCTAGATTTCGTACATTTTTTTATGCTGATTGAGTACAGGATTTCCGGAGAAACTGTGGCTTCCTTGTCCTGGGAAGTACCTGGTGGATCTTCTTCCCCTAGGTAATGTCGAGGGCATGTTCCCGGCCAGATGATTTGCTTTACCGTGGTGGCATTTAGGTCTTCAATGCTCTCTGAAAAATTATGGATGATTAGCAACCACCCAACAAACAAAAACTGTGGACCAGCTTTTGCAGAATTAAGTCCAAAAAACTTAACATTTAACTCAGAAATTCCTCATTGAATAACATTAACAATAGTGAAATAGCAAAGCAATCATACCTACCAGGTGACCAATATGAGCATATTACCGCCTATCCTCGCCATCCCGATCAAACTCCTAGGTTTTAACAGAATACAGCTCTTGGATGTTAAAGTTGTTACTGCCCTCCGGCTTGAAATGCTTATTCCAGTACGTTTTTATTTTCTAGACGGGGACATCTCTGATAATGTGGTCTCGAATAAAACTAACTTTTGCGAACCATTTCTTAGATTAGCTGCTACTGCCACCCGTTTCCATACCTTTGCACGTGTGGTCCTTCACTGAAAATGGATAACTCTGAACATAAAACCAACCACATGAGAAACACAGCAAGCCTGCAATCAACGGTATCGACAATGACAAGAACCAAAATGAAACCTGGTATTTTAAGTAGTGTACAATTTTCGTACATTTATTGTCCTTAAGGTTTTCTCTTACTGTAGGAAATTAGCATCCAATTACCTTGAAAATATAATAAAAATTGCTGACTGAAACCTCTCTGGGAAAAAATCATGGAACACTCACTCAGGATGTTGTTGAATCAATAAATCTGATGAATTGAACTACATACTTTCAATGGAATTTCAGACAGAAATTCACCACAAAGAAGTTTGTTTTACGGTTCTATAAACACGACTCATCACACGAATATGCATCCCTTTCACAAGGAAAGCTTTGAAAAGTTTTTCCTCGAAACCCCACGTGTGGGTCCTTCTCGCTTTGTTGGCAACATCTGGAAACCATTGAAGCACCTTTCTTCCCACCCTTCCCGAACCTCCCTCTCCATCCCTCCGGAAAAGAGAGCGGTCAAAATTCGAGTTGTTTAGAGACATAGGAGGATGAGGTGTCTGAAAAAAAATACAACTCAACCTTCGTTGGGGAAAGTAAGGGGAAGGGCAACAGGGAGAGACTGACTGAGTTAACTTACCAAAAGAGGAGAAAAAGGGTGCACTTCATCCGCATGAAAACGCCTCGAGTTTTATTCATACTTTTTCACCAATTAGTGCTTAATTGTGCATCCACGAGTATGAGAAATTTATGCAAAATGCTTCTCATACTACAATAGATACTACGATGGACCGTACACTAATTTCTTGTGAAGAAGTATCCCAGATAGCACAGTGAACTTGCTGCAAACTTGCAGCAAGTTTGCAAAGCAAGTCTCGCAAACTTGCAAAGCAAGTCTGCAAGTCTCTGCAAACTTGCAGCAAGTCTGCATCAAACTTGCGAGTCTCCACTTTGTGCACTTGCAGCAAGTTTGCAGAGTAAGTCTGCTGCAAGTTTGCAGAGTAAGTCTCCTGCAAGTGTGCACTGTCTGCTGCAAGTGTGCACAGTAAGTCTGCTGCAAGTGTGCACAGTTAGTTTGCTGCAAGTGTGCACGGTAAGTCTGCTGCAAGTGTCCACAGTAAGTCTGTTGCAAGACTACATTATAAAGCGCACTGTATGGAAAGTGTGCATACTTCTTTGATATATTGGTATTTGAGACTAAAAATTATATTTATTCCAATAATAATTTTGTTGTCCAATAGTCAACAGTATTATGCATTGGGAAAGTGCATAAGGCATATATTTCTGAAATTGCTTCTATGCGTACAGAAATAAAAAGTACAGGGCAGCAAAAGGGTTAAGAGGGCAAAGAATCACAGAATGGATATGATATGATATTTATTTAATGGGCTACTACCCAATTATAATAAACGATACAACACATAAAACAAGGTTAAAAACATATAAAACAATGGCATAAGTAAATGAGTAGGAACCTATAAGCAGGCTCACAAACTACTCTGTGTCAATGAACAAAATACCATAATTTTTCAGGGTGTTAACAGAGATAGAGTTCACATCACAGTGTGGTAACTTATCCAGAGGTATCACATCGCTTTTTTCACCAGATAGACGCTTGGGCTTGGCCACACCCAGGATATTCGGAGGAGGGACTGAATAGAAAATATGCGGCAATTACTCGAAACGGAAATCACTGATACATTTTTAAAAAATAGAAATTATGGGCTAAGCTTACCAAATATATAGTCGGATGACGTTGGAGGTGACAAAAATTCCGGCACGGCAGTCAAAATAAATTCTATTGCGATGCTCTCCTTACTGCGAAGGCTTCCGAAAGGTATACTGAGCAGTACTGAGCGTTCAGAGAAAAGCTCTCCCTCCAAAATCTGGCTTGCGACGCTTGCGACCCTTCCGGTTACTGGTTAGTGGACAACATCTGTAAGCCATAAACAAGAGCCCTTCCTCCCCCGCCCCTGCGTTCAAGCGACCCGACCGACCCGACCCATTGAAGCTGTAAGCCCTTCAAATAGCTCGGTTTCTCCATTATCCTCATGCGGTTGCTTGTGCCCTAGACAACGGGACGCTGCCGAGACCGGAGAGAGGGGGTGGTTTAAAGCACTTCCAAGCAAAAGAATTCCTTGAACATTGAAAATGCTAGTGGCCGAGGAACAGGACGGTATGATGTGGCGAAAAAAACTACGGCCGTAACTTTGTTGGGGGAGGTAAGGGAGAAGACAGCTGCGAATTAAGCAAGAGGACCACCAATTTGGACGGCCTTGACACACCGTGAAAGCTCAGACTTCATGTGCTTCGACTATAGCATTATGCATGAACATATTCAAATACGCAGTCGTGTTTTCTCTGATCTTGTCTCTAAAGATAACATATCGCCTCAGAATTAAATGATGAAATGGTAGCAACATGAGGAGTAGATAGAAGAGATTGTAGGTACTTACGGTAGGATACTTACCTTCCAGGATATCCGCCTAGTTAAGTCCTCGTCTCTATAAGTGACTCCACAGTTTCATCGGTTGCCTCACTTTCACGTACAGATAATTGGCGTAGCAATTAAAGATGATCAATGACAATCGAAGTTTCTGCGCAGTAGTATTTGTTTTAAGGTCGTAAGCTAGTAACCAAAGATTATACACGGGGTGCAAGATGAGTTACAAAATAAGCTTTAAGTCCGTTTGACGAGAAACACACCCGAAGCAGAGGTTATTCATCTATTTCTTCGAAAACAACGCAGGTCCAATTACATATTGAACAAATACCAACAGGTTAGTGTAAAAAATTGCAGTTGCTCATGCAATTAGTCGTGAAATTATTAATTAATTCATTAATTATATAAAATATTACGTAGTTGTTAACGATACTCACATTGTATCAACCTACCGAACACCATCAAGGCAAGTAAAAATCAAGTCTAGCGCAAACTTGCCGCGACCGTGCATGAAACTTGCAGAAAACTTGCTTCACGCCATCAAGGCAAGTGAAAATCAAGTCTAGCGCAAACTTGCAGCATACTTGCATGGTGCCTTGCAGCAAACTTTCCGCACACTTACAATGCAAGGAAAGTCTAGCAAGTGAAAATCAAACCTAGAGCAAACTTGCAGCAAACTTACGTGCTATCTGGGATAGAGCTGGTTCAGCTGTTCTGAAAACATCAAACCCCCTGGTCCAAGAATAAAGGATATCTTTTTGGCTGTGGTGATGGTGGGATCTTTTTATGATAGTATTGCATATTCAATCCTAAATTACAGATTTAATCGTCAAAAACTAAATGATGCTGCTTTAGAGGACAATTTAGTTTCAGTTTAATAATAAAAATAAATAATTGTTCCGGAATTCTATAGAATCACTTCAATTTAATATTTTTCTGAGTTGATGGTCTGAGTAGCTTTTCCAACTGCCATGAAAAGCTATAGACTGAGATTGGCATTGAAATGTGGAATAAAACATATCTTCCCTTACACTCCAGGGAGTGTAGGGCAAGGGTAAGCTGAATGTAAGCCGAGAAGTTTCCAGCGAGTGTAAGTGAAGGGTAGTGCTACCCTTCCCATACACTCCATGGAGCATAGGGCAAGGGTAGTGCAACTCTTTGCTTACACTCCACGGAGTGTAGGGCGAGGGTATCAGTACCCTTCCCTTACACTCGCTGGAGTGTAGGGCGAGGGTAAGCCGAAAAGATTTTAGCGATTGTAGAGGAAGGGTAAGCGGACGGTAACTACCCTTCATGGACTGTAGTCTCCTTCCTTAACACTCTGCTTACCCACCATGGAGGAAATATTTTTATCAGGGGGGGATTGGTTGGTGTGATGGTTGGAGTGCTGATGATATCCTATAACAAAGGGCCTGGCTTCCTCCTGCAGAGATTTTTAGTAGATTCCCAATCCCTATTTGAGTGCCATTTAAAGGACACTTAAAGTACAGGGTGATTCAAAATGAATGGTGGGGTTTCAAACCACTATATTTAAAAATTATATAAAGTAAAAAAATTATTGAGTGGAATATTTTTGTACTTGTTTACACAACATCATAGGCGTTCTATGTGCCCTCCCCCTAAAACCACAATATCACACCTGTAATTAATCTCTTGCCAAACTTGCTGAAGCTTGTCAAGAGTGTCAGTAAAGATCGCTTCAGTGGTCCAAATCATGAGTTCTTCGAGACTGGTTGAAAGTGAGGGTACAAAATTTGCATCCTTGACAAATGTATTCCCATTGCAAAAAGCCACAAGGTGTTAGGTCTAGTGACTGTAGGGGCCACCTGTAAACCAGTTTGTTTGTGTTGCCATGATGACAAATCCAACAGTGAGGAAGGTTTTTGTTGAGAAATTGGCAAACTTGAAAAATGTAATTGTCACTCACTTCATTTAGTTGTGGAAATAGCCAATTTCATGGAAGTGGCTGATATGATTGTTCAGTCGTAGTATTATCACAAAAAAAGTATTGGCCATTAACTCTTGTCTGAGGCACTCAATCAGACTGCTTCTTTGAGATTAGGAACAGCCGAAGGAGGGAGTTTTTCCTGTGAGATCTAGGTGGAGTGGGTGGCTGTAAGATATTTAGTAAGCCGTGGAAATAGTGAGATGGGTATATGGGTGGAAAGTCACAATTTGAGCATCGGGAACTGTTTTTTGTCTTAGCCAGTAAAATGCATTGTACCTATAGGCCTCTATGCTGTGATCACTGTGACTATGCTGCAGTAATTCTCCTTATGCAGACTGCTGTAATAACTAGGGTGGCTCTGGTGAGGGAAAGGACTGACAACATCCTTTATGCAGATTCCCAGACACATAGGAAAGATTGGAACTGTAGCATAGCCAGGGGGGGGGCGAATGCCCCCCCCCACCCCGTGTTCTGGCGCCCCTAAGTCTGTGAATGCTCCCACTCTTAAGTCCCAAATACGTATAAATAAATGTGTGTAATGTGTTGTCAATTGTTATATTTTGTAGAAACCCATCTGCCTATTGCATCACCAAAATTTGTTAAGTTTAGATAACTGGTTAATTTATGAGTCGGCGCCCCCTAAAAGTTTCTGCCTCCCCCCCCCCCCCCCCCCCTCCTGACCCAAAACCTGGCTACGCCACTGGATTGGAAATGAGAAGGGTGACTCAGCAACTTTTGGTGGCCTGAGTGGTCCAAAGGAGGCCTTACCCTTGGTATACCGGATGATTTCAAGGCTACATTAAGAAAGGTAGCTCAGAAAAAGTGGAGGAATTAATGGCTAAGTTTAGATAACAATTAACTCCATCTGTGGACCTTTCTGAGAGTGAGAGTTGGTATACTGATTGATATGGATGTTTTCTTTTCCTCGTGTGTTGTGTTCAGTAGCGTGGGCAGGGGGGATGAAGGCCCCCCCCCACCCCGTGTTCTAGCACCCCTAAATCTGTGTATTTTTCCATTCTTAAGTCCCGAATACGTATAAATTAATGTGTATAATACGTTGTCAATTGTCATATTTTGTGCTAACCCATCCACCTATTGCATCTCCATCTTAATTGCCGTTTCTCATCCTGGAATTGTTTTCTTTGTTCACTTTCAGGACTGAGTAAAATGCCTAGTTTACAACAAATTGATGCGTCAAACAATCTTCTTCGAGACCATTCTTGTTTGTCTCATCTTTCTGATATGCTAAGAATTGAGAAACTTCATCTTCAAGGAAACCCAATGGCCTTCAAGAGAGGACATCGTCTGTTAACATTCACCCATCTTAATCCATTAATTTTTATTTCTGGAAAAGTGAGTACAAACCCAATTAGCATATTAGATAAGTTGGCTATTTAGTCATGCAAATTTATTTTGGTAAAATGATCCATCCATGGATTCATGATAGTTACTTCAGAATGTCTGTGTGATTAAAAAAAACTGTTTAAGCCAAAAAATGAACCTCTCTTTTCCACTATTATCTCATAGTTTTATTTTTATTAATAACTCTTGTCTTTTGGAATTTGATAATTGGACAGTTATGAACATGTATGTACATAAGATTCTGCATAATTTTATGTTACACCTCTTTTATTTGGGCAGTATCTTGCTCCAAGTATTTCCAGATCTTAATATTTGAGAATGTATTTATCAAATTAAATGTTTATAATACTTAATAATATTATAATATGCATATTTAATTGATGAAAGGTATTCAGTAAACACATAGATGTTGTCGGTTCTGAGATAAAGTATAGTTCCATCTTGCCAAACGTTTCAAAAAACAATATCACAGATAGTTTGTAATAGAAATCTTCGACAGAATATAATGCAATAGAGGCTAGCCAAGAGTGAATCACTGACTAGAATTATGCCAAGCTAGCTGTGCTGTAATTGTGTATTGCTTATCTTGTAGGGAACAGATAGAGATACTGCAGTTAGGCAGGTTTCCAGGATTTGTCCGCATTGTCATCTTTGGTGGCGACGTTTCACCTACTGTGCTGTATGCGTCATCAGGCCAGGCTGAAGTGACGAATGCAGACGAATCCCGGAAACCTGCCTAACTGCAAACCTGAACGACACGAAAACCTACGTCAGAAGATAGAGATCTTATTTTACATTAACCCCTTTAATGGAGACTCCATTTTGTCTTTATTGACTTGCAAGTTGGGATATTGAAAGAAAACAATTTGTGAACGTAAATTTGTAACATTTTAATGTCCCCGTCCTGCTAAATTATTTAAATAAATTTTTAAAAATTGTTTAAACAATTTAGCAGGACGTGGCATTAAGATGGGGGAGTACGTCTAAAGATGCTCTCCCCATTAAAGGGGTTAATCAGTTGGGTAATCCCTAAAGACAGAAAAGTCATTAATGAATATGGTCCGCAAAACTTTTAATACTGCAACCCCTATTTAGTGGTTTACAGCCTTCAGTATCCTCCTTATCCATCTACTCTACCCCACCCCTTACTTTTCTCCAGTGACTTTCTTACCCCCCATATACTATGGATGTGTTCTTCTTTGATTGTATTTCTTTCCATTTACATTTTCCCTAATCTCTCTTTGGGCTCTATGATTTCCCAGGGGGCTTATTACGAAACTCTGCGCGTTAAATAACGATCCCGTTAAATAGTACATAGTAGTAGTAATTTGGTTTAACGTGCTTCGATGGTAAAGATCATATTGCACATACTATCTGCCGCTTGAAGATAGTGGAAACTGCACTTGTATTAAATAGTGGCTGTCTGGGGCAGAAAATATATCCCTTAGTAAATATAGAGCTCAAGGTAGATATGATAAAGACAGTCCTTATGGGGAAAAACACGGAGTATGAAAAATTCTTCATTCAAGTCTGTACAACTTGGAATTTGCATCGACCAATTAAATGAAACCTTTTTCTTGTGTGGAACAATGTACCAATGCATTGAAGGTCGTATCAACAAAAATCAAACAAGACATAAGAGTATCATTTAGCGATGGTTGTCACTGGGAATATGTTATATAATTGTATCTGGAAACTGGAACTTTGCCTTTAAAATTTATGCCCAAAAAGGTAGTTGTATGATAGAATCACTGCTGTCAATCCATAGTCAGCATTTGAATGTATTTCTTGTGGCTTTTTCTGTTGAAGTTGCATTGTTCCAACAACTTTCCTAAAATTGTCTTAGAAAGCTACAAAGTGGCTACTTACGTAGTAGATGGGCAAAAACAAATACCCACAGACTGAATTCTTTATTATTTAGTATCCATGAGCATAATGGTTCAGGTTCAATGGCCAGAAGTCAGTCTTGAATAAAATGAAACAAATTGAATTAAATCAATATCATTACAATATTACATTCTCTCTTTTCCTTATATAGGTATGTACTCTCCACTGTATGACATAAATGTTTCTTTATCATGCTCATGCAATTTTCCTGTGATTTTTTAAATTTTCTACCAGTATACTGGAGCCATTTTACCAAATTACTGAGCCATAGTTTGGTGGTAACCAACTTAGGCACAGGAGAAACTTGTCTCCGTAATTTTCAATTAAATACTTATTATGCAATCGAAAAATATGAATCACCCTTGCATAAAAAATCATAAGTGTAGGACTTCAGTATTGATTTAAATAAAACAAAGTAGTGATTCGATATGTAGCTCTAGTTCTGTACATGGAGAGATTTTTTCAATGAAAAATTTACTAAAATTTAGAAAATTATTTGTGTACATGTGCAGGAATGCTTGCTATCTACTGAATCCAGGTTTACAACCAATGTCTCCTCTTTTCTCTTTCGTATGCATAAAATATCCCCTAATTGATTGAAAATCTCCACAGCAAAAAGATAATGCTTGGCAAAAACTGGGAATTGAGTAGCTTTAACTTAATATTCACCCTGTTATTGTAGCCTGGCATTAAAAAATATACCAATTTCAGTAGCAAATTATGTTTAAATTTCTGGGATTGCATGTGCAAAATACAGGCTACTGGGCCATCCATGTTTCTCAATTGTGTTCCATACTCAACTCTGTCGTATATCAGGATTGTTTTCTTTATAACACAGTATCGTTAGAAGTATTAAAATCCATATAGTATTCCAATTTCTACACAAGGGCTTCTTATGGAATAGTTCACTGGGGATCCTCATCTAGTTTACTCAAAAAAACTTTCCTCGTGCAGAAAAAAATAGTTAAGATGTATGCTGGGTGTTCCTCAAAAGAATTCGTGCAAACCACTGATGAAGCAGTTGAACCTATTAACGATTCCAGCAATCTACATTTACTGTGTAGCTGTTCTAGTTAAAAATAATATTCAGCAATATAATTTTAACAGAGAGATTCATTCTCATGCCACTAGAAATGCTAACCTTATTCATGCAACTCATCACAAAAAATGTATTTCATCAAATAAGCCAATGGTTATTGGTGCCAAAATATTTAATTCGTTACCAGACAGTGTGAAGAATACTAGGTCAGTGGAAGTATTTAAATAATTGTTGAAGAAGTTTCCCTTGACCAGGTGTTATATTACACTGTTCAGGAATTTTTAAGTGACAATTTATAATTTTGGAAACAGTATATTTCAGGAAAGGGAATTTTGTATGTTAAAAAAAAGAAATTTTTTCAGCATTGTCTGTATTTATATACATGTTGAAACACTATGTTTTATGTTTTTTATCTGTAAACTGACGAATCCTATACCAACAAATCTTTGTATGGTCCTTGGAAAATAAAATAAATGAAAATGAAATGAAAGAAATGTATTGTAATTATTGCCTTCAGTTCCAGTTAGATGGGCGGACACTGTCACAAATGGAGCAGTCTCATCTGTATTCCATTGAAGCTTATGGTTCAGAAAATGTTTTTAATTCGGAATCAAACGGAAATTCCTTTTCCCCTACCAATCCTGATAGACCTTCAACTTCTGAGTACAGAAATATCACATCAGATGTGCCAGTTACTCAGCGTCGTAGTGTAAAAGTTGGTATGTACTTTTTAATACTGTTTTTTACCTTAGGTTTTATAACTTCTTACCTTTTTCAGTGCATAAACATGTATAAAGACAACCAAATCTGTGCAATTTTGATGACTTCTAGCCAGTTATTTATTGTTTAAATAAGTTCTCAAGAATTAAATAAACACATTCACTGTGGATGACATATGTCATGAGACCCATTACCTTGGTTTAGACAACTTGGATGATGTGGTTTCAAACAATGAGATAAGCAAGAATAATGACTCCTTCAATAGCATTCGTTTTTTTAAATTTTAATCCCTATTGAATGTTTTAACGTAAATCTGAACTTGATTTTTGTGGTTTGCAAACTTAAATTATATTAGGCCTGCATAGATAATATCTTGTCAAATACATATGACAATAATTTTCAGAGTTTAGATTTTGGAGGGCAAAATGAAGTTGCCTGATTGAGTAATCTAAGAGAAATTTCTCCAAGTTGATTAATCTAGTATTTTTATACTGATTTATGACCTCAAGAATGTTAGTTGATCACCATCAGTCAGGTAGGCCAGTATATTATGTGACATTTTCTTGTTTTCATCTCGTTTGTATTTCTGATCATATTTCTCTAGGTGCTCCTGTGGGTTCAAGGCAGGTTAGAATTCGAGAGGTTTCAATTGCAGATGAAGAGTATTTCTCAAATGGAAGGGATGATCTGGATGAAGGTGAGGAAAAGAACTCTGGCAATCATTTTTTAGAATTGTTTTATTACAGAGACTTCCAGTTTAATCAGTTTACTCATGCTTGATTAACCCTTGTGTATGTAGGAAACGTAGCTAAAAAACATTCTAGGGGCAGCTGAGGGCAAAATGGTCTTGTGCATCTCACCGTCAACTTCTTTCCTCATTTAGTCCCTTTGCAAATTTTATTGCCCGACCTTACCTAGGTTAGTTCAAATTGGAACTCGTCAGTATTATTGTGGCCTCATTTGCACCTCTCTCCCTTCTTTGCTTTCTACACCAGCCTCAGTGGTCGTGGTGGTGGTGTAGAGCCCTTGCCTGCCAACTCTAAGGTCATGAGTTTGAGTCCTATCGGGCTGGAATTTCCACCACCCAGTATGGCATGGTTGGTTGTGCCAATCAACTGGTTGGGGGACAGAGGAGACATCTATGTCTCCTGGTGAAATGAAGAAATGTATAAATGTAAAATTCATTATGGTCACAATACTTTTTGTCTTTCTCTTCTTTGGTGGACGATTTTTACGAAATGCATCACTTAGTTGCAATTAATGATTGAGCACTGGGAGGGTTTTTACTAAGAATATATCTCCTAAAAAGTCTAATCTTATTTCAGAACTGGTGGAAAGTTTTGCGGAGTAGGCATTAATCTGGGCTTGGGCTTACATCTGTGTGAATAAGATTACTATGGCTATGGTATTTTTGCCATCACACAATAATTAGAGTGATACTGTTCCTGAAAGTGAATAAAATTGTTGAAAACAATGCGATTTTTTTAAGGGACATCATGTTAATGTGGGATAATCATCCTCAAAAGGCTTATTTTTTTGGCATAATTATCTTTTTTTGCATTGAGTTGACAGCCCTTCTCTTGGATTGATCTGATGGGGAATTGGCTTAGTAAAAATATGTATATTTTTTTAATGAATGAGCTGAAATACGTGTGTAGCCAAATTTATATTTTTAGGATATTAGAATTCATCACCTCAACAATGCAGTTTTTTATATTTAAGTTTGGTGCGTTTAGACTATAGTTTTCCACAATTGTTTGTTGCTGTCAAAATTTCTGTGAAATGGTTTGAAAACTTAAAAAACATTTTATTTATGCGACAAATTTTATAAAGTTTTAAAGGCAAAAAATTACTTTTTTATATTTTCAGGGTATTACTTTTGCTTATAAAAGCTGTTTATACCATTCAGGAGATTAATTTTATTTTGAAATTCTTGATACATTATTATAGGTTAAGATATGTTGTTACTCTCTAAACTTTACAGCTTTTTTTTTAGGCTTTTGGGATTTTTTATCATAAGGATTGTATATTTTTCCTCGAAAATGGAAATACTTGGTCCAGAAACCTTGGAAACTTGTATGTATGCATTTCAAATTTCTGCATCATATATGCAGGGATATTCTGTTGGTTTTGTTTTTGGATTTTGATTGATTTCCAATGCTTTCTGGTTTTTTGCTCAGAAACATCCATTGCTCCTGAACCTGCTGTTCATCTGGAAACCAAAAGAAACATAGAAAGTTTGCGCAAGGCTGCTGGAGAGGAAAATTGGCTTCGTGGGGGAGGAGGTCAGAAGGTGCTCAATTTACTAGGTCTTCCAATGAAAACGGTACTTGCTCCTTTATCATTAGCTTCTGCAGATATTTCTTCATCTCCGCCCTCAGTGGTGGAACCATCCTTAGATCAGGTGGTCCAGTCAAATGATGAAAATGCTAAGTCATCATGTGACAAAGCTGAGGAAGTTCAAGTGGAAGTTGAGGATGAAGGCTTAATGGCATCGAACGTTGAAGTAGGCCAAGAAGAAGAAAATGATGTGGCATGCTTGGAAGAAGCAGAAGAGAAGGAAAATGGAGGTATTTATTTAACCACTTGATTTTCACTTTTGAAAATTTGAAAATTTTGTAACTTTACCCTTTTCACTGCCAATGGGTTGATACATGGGTTGATTGACCTTTAGTGCCTTTGAAATAACTTCCCTTAACCGATTATAGGCTTGCATTTTTAAACATATAACTATCAGTTTGTTAATTTTTAATGAAATGAAATGCATACTTTATTTGGTACTTTTCAATTCATCTTTGAAAAATTGACATTATTGCAATAAATAAGTGTGCATATTTAAAAGAATGTTGTCACTAAAATGTTAAAAATACACAAATGGCTTCAGCTATAAACATACCCAATCGTGAACTTCCTGACAGTGAAAGAGTTAACCTTTAAAATATTATGAAATGGGAATTCGGTCATTGCATTAACCCCCTCTTCTTCAAATTAGAACAGTGAAGTTTTCCCTGAATTAATAAATATTTTTGGAGAATAAGATGAGACGTTTCTAGCTTTTTTTCAGTTGATGAAAGCCTACCTTTGATTTATAGTTGAATCGCTAAATTAGGTGACTTTTTCAGGGTCAATATTTTATCATATAGCAGGCATAAAATTATGTGTTTCCTCTTTATCTGTATGCCTCAGAGAATATTTGCCAAGATGTGTTAAATTTCAGCTCTACGTTTCATATTATGGCCTTGTAGTATCATATGTATTTGGTACCTCCAGTTTGAAATATAAATCCAGTCATCGTGTTTTAAAGAGTACCCATAAATCCAGGGAATCCCACATTACCATCAGATGATGCTTGAACCATAAATCTTAGTGTACACAATTCACGCGAGGAAGTATCACCGCACCTGGTAATGTACTGGCCTTCCTACAGGTATGACAGTTGGTAAACATAGATTAAACATACATTGTGCTACCCAAAATTTCCGAGAATTTTCTTGTAAATAGCAGAAAACTTACCTCACACTCTAATTTCCACTGTCACCCCCAAAGTAGTCACCTCTGGCACATAAGCAGCGATCCCAGCAATTTTCCCGTTTTTGGAAGCACTCCTGGAAGTCCAGAGGCTGTAGGGTGTTCAAGACCAGTTGCAATTCCTCTTGGATGTCTTGAATGGAGTCAAAACGTTGCCCTTTCAACTTCATTTTCATTTGAGGTAGAAGTCGCAGCCGGGGCTAGGTCAGGAGAGTAGGGAGGGTGGGGGATCGTGCCCTTCAGTTTTTTTGCCGGGACTGTATGTGTGGGATCATTTTCATGGTGGAGCAACCAGTCTGTGTCCTTCCACAACTCCGCCACTTTGCACCGAACATTTTCCCTCAGTCTCAACCTCACAGTAAAACTTGACGCTCTAATTGAGTGGAACAAACTGTTTATGCACGATTCCTCGAATGTCAAAAAAAACCATCAGCATTGGCTTGATGTTTCTTCGGCTTGGGACAGTATTTTGGCCTTGGAGAGGATGGCATATTCCACTGTGATGATTGCTGCTTTGTTTCAGGTTCATAACCATAAACCCACAATTCATCACCTTCAATGACTCTGAACTGGAAGTTTGTATCATCTCAAAGTGTTTCCTGCAGCTCAGTGCACACCTGATCTTATTGATCGCTGTTGAGAAGTCAAGGGACATACTTCGCTGCAATTCGTCTCATGTCCAGCCCATCAGCTAGAATTCCTTAGCATATTCCATATGACAGTCAGTCTTTAACAAATATCATGGATTGTCTGCCTTCTGTCTTCACAAATCACTTCACGAACTTTCATGATCATTTCCGGTGTTGTCCATGTTGATGGTCGATCTGAATGCTTGACATCCTCGGCAGACTCCTGGCCTTCCTTGACGCTTGAACCACTCAAATGTTCTTGCTTGACTCAAGGCATGCTCTCCAAAAGCCTCCTTCGGTATGCGTTGGGCTTAAGCTGAAGTTTTTTTGAGCTTGAAACAGAATTTGAAGCAAATGTCTCTTTAGAATCAGCCATTTGGAAATTTGTATATGGAAAGCCAAACCCGTTGCAACATAAACAGCAATAACCCAACAAGAGATGCGCCTAAGATGACGAAACTGGGCTGTTTAGTAGTTGAAAGGTGCACCAAGAGCCATCTGGCAGCGGAACCTCGTACTGCTTTCACTGGGTGGAATATTAAAGTTCTCTGGAATTTTTAGTAGCACCATGTAAAGAGAAAAATCACGACTTGGAAAATGACCTTCCCCGAGATAGGGCCGGCCATCGAAGGTTTGGAGTAGGGCCTCACTTTAGGGCCCCCCAGGGATGGTGGTATGGAGGCCGCCTGAGAGGGGCCTGCCACGGGAAGGGTAACATCCACATCGCCCAAGGAGGCTACTTCTGTAGGAGGTTTCTCCGAAGAGGAGGATTGACCCAAGGGGCCAGGAGGTGAAGGGCCCTTTGCAGGGCCCTGCTTTTTTAAAGTAAAAGGTTCTATATGATTCCCACGAATGGCTAGGGAAATAAAGGTCTGCCCATGCAGAGCCCTGCATACATGGGTAAGGCTAAAATGTAACCGGATTTCGCCTGGTCTCCGGAGTTTCACCTGTTAACCTTTATCTTACTAGGTTTTTCGCCGGCTGTATATCTAGACTACCGAGGTTTTTTAAACTTTCTGCCACTAAAACGTAGTGTTTTAGAAAAAAAATTATTACAAGAAAAGTATTTGTTGTATCATAATAAAATAAAATGTGCTTTATAGTGTTTTTACAGGGCTTTCATGTGACTTGATTTTATAGGGATAGTATATACAACAATATTTTACATCAAAGTTTAATTATTGTTTATGTAAAAAATTTAAATTGTTTTCGAGGGTGAAGGCTTTTTTTTCCAAAGAACGAGCGATTCCTCTACAAAAATGGTGTAACACAACGCCATTATTTCAATTTAAAGTTATCAAGTAATGGAATGGTAAATAACCAATTAAAAATGGAAAATATGCAAAGTATGACAACTGCTTTTTTCCGAGAATCGCGGTTTTTCTCTTCCAAACACTCCGAAAGACAAATTTTTCACCATAATACTTATATGTTTTTTGCATAATAAATTACTTTCCTTGAATCGATTAATTATTTTTCCGTGTACTGTTTTTGTTTTATTGCTTCCTTTTAGGCAATGTTTTACCGGATATTCGATATAATTATGTTCTAACTCAAGTTGGGTAGTAATGTTATTTTCGTGTTCCGAAAATCTAAGAAAATTTCAACATAGAAAAAAAATGTTTGTGTCCACATTATGGATATTAATCCTACATGCAGTAACCAAGCAATAGATGCGACATAAATTGATAGTTTTTAGCCATTAATAGACCACTTCTAGCTCACTTTAGCGGACCGTTCCAATTGCATCATAAGTGAAAAACCGCAGTCGGTGTTGTGTGTTGAGCGGTGCTGTAGTAGCTGATGCTGTAGTAACTCACTCTAACCCTTTCTTTTTGGAGGCGATGTCTCCTAAAAGAAAGGGTTAGAGTGAGGGAAAATATTCTTGATAAAGAAGGGGGAAGAGATAGGTGGAGGATGGGAGGGGGAGGTAGGGGTAATAGAGAGATATGAAGAAGTGAGACGGAGGGAGAGTGATGGAGGCTCAAGGTACTGCTGAGGGTTGATGATAAAACCTAGTGCGTATGGTGATATTTTTTTATATTTCTGAAACGAAAACATGAGTGCACCTAGCATACAGAAAATTACTGTAGTTCAGAAAACTTAAATAGCAACTTTGGCAGTAAAACCCATATTTATGAGAAGTCATGTAAGTTTCGTAAATACCTGCACATTTTCCTTCGAGCTGAATATTATCATAGTGATGTCAGCCAGCTACGCATTTCATATATTGACAATTGTGCGATAGATCATGAAAAAGAGGTCTACACAAAGCCCAACCTGACATTCCGGGCACCAGAGTCGTGTTTCTTAGAAATATTCTGATGAAAAATGACTCGTCCTTCAAACGACACAATCACCTCGTTCCAAAATAACTTTGTTTCCAAAAAATAATTTGACAAAATCGAGGAGACTATTCTCTATCGTGAGTGGTGCTTGATTTTTATCTAATCCATCCGGTGAGCGCATGCTCTGCATGAAATTCCGTAACGGTAAAAACCAGGAGGGCTCAACATCCGTGTCACTGTTTCCATCACAACTGCTCTCTGTCAGAATTTCTATATCTTCCTCTTATTCCAGAAGTTTACTTTCAGAAGCCATATTGCTAGAACTACGATATTACTAATAATATTGTCTCAAAAATACTCATGCCACAGCACACAACACTCTTGAATGATCAGTTTCAGGAGAGACTGTCTCACCGAGCCAGTCCGCGATGATATGAAAATGTTAGTCACAACAGATTTGTAGACGGGAAGGACTTCGAAGTGTATGTATGCAGAAAGTCTCGCATGTTACCAAAGGCATCATTCAGCATCCTGTTATCTTGATTTGTGCTCACATAAAGATTCCCGTTCCTCCTTACCAGCGAGATAAGCAAACTCGAACAAAGAGGATGAGTCATTCAGCGGACAGATGGTCCAGCGGAACCTATTACGAGTATGGCGATAAGGAATAAACCTCTCATGAAAGTAAGATGCTCCTATCGTTGAGTGCTTTCTGAGAAGATAAGGATATAATTGGGCTGTATATCCTACTCTGTCATGGCAAAAGGATTATGTTTCCTGGTCTCACACCAAGTAAACAAACCTAGAGTAAGGAGATGTATCATTTAGGCGAAAGATGGTCAAATAAAATCACATTATCTTGACATAACCAAGAAAAAATTCTTATGATTGGAGGACCTTCTATATTCTTAATGCTTCTCTTATAGAAATATATATCTTTGTGCGGTCTATAACTTCATTTGAACTGAGGAAAGTATTCGGTTCCCTCCTCATACAATCAGCAAGCAAACCTTGTTGACGGGAGTTGGATTCTTTATGTTATATTACGTCAAACAACATATAATACGGTGAGATATCCACAGAGAAAAATTCAGATGGAAGAAAGATATCTTCTTAGTCGAATGCCCCTACAAAAATTTGACTTTCTATCATTTAACAGTCTCAGGGGCCTTGAGAGTGACAGGAGGACGCAGTGTGCCATATGAACACGCTCGGCAGTCTAGGGATATTTTTTTTGTGCCGGAGAGACACGGTCGGCTGATAAAGGTTAATGACTTCTAACCCTCCGCCCCGTGGATGTGGTCATCCTTGTTCTGCGAAAACCAGGGGCACCTCGTGGAGGGTGTGGCTCTTCACCACACATGACGGTCTTGGTGCCCGATGGTCACCACCACCAACCCTGGGATCACACATCCCTCACCCCCAGATTATCCTGATAATATGTAATTAGAAATTTTTCATTGTAAAAACAAGTGATAACTTATAGCTTCACGCATACCTTCTAATTCTTGTATTTTACATTCCATGAACACCTATTTGTACCAGTATTTAAGGGTTTATAAATGTGTATTAAATTTTTAGGAAATCTGATATTTATTTATTTTATTTATTTATTTAACATGAAATCAAAAAACAGCCAAGGAGACCTTTACATTGGATTTTTTAACAAAAGGATTAAATAATACAATAACAATACATAGGACAACAAATTTGTAAACTTAAACACTGAATAATATCCACTGAATGACAAGACAGCTTCATCCACTGTGGTAATTTATGGAGGAAGGAAGATAGGAAGGGGGATTTAGATAGGAAGTCTGTTGATAGCGGTTGTGAATGATGAAACAGATGATGTTATGTCAATAGAAGGGGTATTGAGGGAATTGTAGGTAAGAGGCAGCCGGTAAGTAAGGGATCTCTGAGTCACAGATAAACAGTGGTGAGGTAGATGAAATAGAGACGTATTCCAGGTTTTACTTGAGGGGACACGGAGAGAGAACATTGAGAGAAGGTCATTAGACCTGAAGCAGCTATTCATGATTCCGTGGAAAAACTTGAGGTCACTAAGTGCGCACTGACGTTGCAAAGGAACAATCTCAAGTTCCAAGAGTATTAGTAGTAAGATTAAAGTATGTAGTAGTAGTAAGATTAGTAGTAAAGATCTTAGTTTCATGTTTACAATGAAGGCCATTAATTATGTTTAGCCAAATAACTCTTCTCTTTTAGTCCAAATAGAGATTCTTTAGAGAATTTTTAATTATAGTTGGTGTTGATGTTAAATTAAAGATTACTTTCCTCTTTATTTCAGTTGAATTGGGTGTTTTTGTTGTGCAGAGAGGAAGAGTTGGGCACTCAGATCCAATGGATGACCTCCTCCTGCGTGTCACTGACAGGTGATGATCATTGATATGGTTAAGGGAATTGTTGATATACTTTGCCTATTTTATATTTGTGTTTCTACTAGTACTTCAGTAAAATTGGAAATATTGCATTTATGTTGATGACTGCATAGCATAGAACCAGTACCAGAAGTTATTTGTATCTTTGGGAAAAATCTTACTTAGGTCTGTTAGGTTAATAGAGCTAATTTTTAAACCACAGTTGCAACTTTTTCCTTATTAAATATCATTTTGGATTACCTAATTTTCACCGTGAAGTATGAGATTTCCTCTGTTTGCCTATAAGAAAATTATTTTATATGAGGTCCATGTCTTTGATATATGTATTTTTTTACGTTGTCAGTTGCTAGGAAATATGTCTTAAGTGAATTAAGGAAACTTTATTTTAATTAATTTAATAAATTTTCATTGTTTACAAATTACATTTAAGTGTGAAGAAACTGGAACTTCTGGCACCGACCAATTTTAGTGCCGCCATTCCTGGCCACAACTTTAGCTTATGTAATGTAAATTAATGGATGCATATTTCTCTGCGGGCGAATACCAATGCTTCCTCTATTATTTGTTTATCATATTTTGCTTACATCTAGTGAGCTCTGATGAACACTGTAAAAGTCTCCGCTCAATGAATGGCATGTCATAAACGTTTGAAGGTATTTAACATTTGTAACTTTTACAATAGTCCTAAGTTTTTAAGAGTTATAGTTTTGTCTTTTTTATTTAATAATGCTGTCTATATTGTTTTATATTTTAGCATTTTTAGTTAATTAGCTTCCAGAAAATTCACACAACCCTAAGGGCACTACAAAATACCAATATTTTATATTTTGGTGGCTGATGGTGTAGATAGGAGACGGGATAGATGTTTATGAGACCAAATTTTAAAAGCAAAGTGAGGTTTTTATCTCCTCATTAAATCATTACATTCAAAATCCGGCCTTTACATTGACATTTATTGGAGTCACAGTTTTAAACAGTGTTGTGCCATTTTGCGCTAAATTCAGATATGTATTCCAATCGTTCTATCATTTAAACTTATGAATGTTAAGAGCTAATATTTTATTCTTTGTGCCAAAAATTACGAGAATGGAAACCAGTCGGGTCACAAGTATTAGTGTAAGGCCATTTGCGTGGAATCACCCTTTTGTGAAATTAGGTATGTATTAATTTTCACGGAAAAATGGTGTTGATAAATTCGCGAATAACGTCTCATGCGGAAATATCATATTTCCCGCAATGGCTTCAATTCCAGCCAGTGAAGCAGCAAAAGCCTGAAATTTGAACCAAAAATAATCATGGAAAGGTTTTAAAATGCCTTCTATGAAAACACCTTTGGACTGCTCTAGCATCACTATTTTTAAAGAGGGGCTATTTTTAAAGAACTCCCGGCAATTTGGCTAATAATTAAATAAACAAATTACATCCTGACAAACTATAAGAATGCTCCATTCCAGTGGCAATAATTAGCCATTTACTTGTGTTCACTTAGCTTACTTTAACATTCTTAATTTAATAATTGATGAATCACATTTTGAAACAAATTGCTGCTCAATTTTATTTCTCCTTTAAAGCTAAATTATTAGATTTGTGTTAGGGGGGAAAGCATAGAGCTACCTACGTGTTCATAAATTAACAGGAACATTAATAATGAATTAGGATTATTTTACACAAACATTCAGGCCTATTTTTCTTGATAAAAAGGTGGTGGAACTCAGTTGTCACTACTCTGAACTCATTAATAAAAAAATACAAATGACCTTAGACTGTGATTTATATGAGGCAATTTACTTCAACCAAAAAAAGTGCCGGAATGCAGTTCCACCGCCGACCGCCAGAATAAAAACCCTGCATATATGCATTAGTAATGAAAACGAACTGGGATTTAAAATTTGGTGAAAGCAGGATTCGGATTCCAGATCAGTATTTGAGATTCGATAAAAATAAGATATCCGGATTCGATAAATTTTGGATTCGACCCTCCACAACTCCTTATCTCATTTTACAGGTTTTTGGTCTTGAGTGACTGCTGTGATAGGCTGTCACTGTAATTGGATCAGCTATAAATTTGAGGTATTCATGTAAATTAGAATATATAAGAAGTTTTTTTTGAGGTAGTGCTAATCTGATTTTTGCCAAAATTTTATGATTGTAAAGCAAGAATAATTTTTATGCACAAAATGTGATGTTATATGTATTACTGGATGTTTGGATTGTCTGTGATCTATCATTACATGTTGCACTTATCGAGTGAAATGATCCTTAATTTTCCATAAGGCTGCTTATGGAGTGCAACGTGGCTAATGGAATGGAGATGGCAAGGCGTACTCTTCACAACTTAGTGGCTGTGTCCCAAGAGGATTTAAGTGGAGATGAGGGAAGAAAATCAATTCGTTTGACCTTCCGCGACAGTTACTCAGTGGAAGTGCTGTCATACTTCATGGAGGATGAAGAGTCCAAGGTAAGTTTTTATATTTTTAAAGCTGTAATAATAATAATGCTTTATTTGCCATGTTAAATCAGGTACATATAAAAATATAACCAATATATGGCACATCAAAAAAGAAATACAGGCACATATTACATTTTTAAGAAAAAAATGTTGCTTACATATAAGAAATAATCAATTCTGTACAAGCAGTAAATTTTTACATTAATAAAACATTAGCAATTTCAATTTAATTAGTAAATAATATAATCAATATCAAATCAAGGACAAATTGACATAAAAGATATAAACTGTACATGAACAATAAACTCTTAAGACTTAGGAGTCATCACTCATAAACTCCGTGACAGAGTAAAACATTTTTCTAAGGAAAAACTCTTTCAGTTTAGCCTTGAGGAGGCTGGTACTTTGTAATTCTTTTAGTTCAACAGGCAATTTATTATATACTCTAATTCCCATCTCCTGTGGTCCACATTTCAACCTATCTGTTCTAATAGAGAAGCAATGAAGATCGTTTTTTCTTCTTGTGTCGTAATCATGAAGATCAGAATTTGTGGAGAACTGAAACAAGTTTTTTTTCTCATGTAAAATGAGTTGGTATAAATATATGCATGGGAGTGGAAGGACTTTTAAGGATTGGAAAATCGGCTTGGAGGGAGATTTTATTCTATGGAAAGTGATAATTCTAATTATTCGTTTTTGCATGATAAATATTTCGTCAAGGCTATTATGTATCTCTTGGAATTAACCCATTTTTTCATAAAGGAATGGGAGAAGGTATGGTCTGTGTACTTCAACAATTTTGAAAATCAATCTTATTAAATGCTTGTGCCTATTAAAAAATTGTTAATTATTTATTTGAAAAGTCATCGTTGGTAACATCCATATTTACAATTTTTAAATTAATGAAACAGCTATGGTAAAATTAGTTTCATTGAAAGACACTAATTGAGACTATTTTTATGTAAATAATTGAAAATGAGTCGTCAAATATTATGATGTACTACCTAATGACTTGTATGAGAGTAAATTATATTTCTAATGCTCATGAAAAGTTTACCAGAACTTGATGTGTGTGCTGAATTTTCTATTGGTGCAGTTTGGTATCTTATCTCTTTTATGTTTAAGCATGATTTGTGAGACTATCAGAATTTCATGTTCTGGCTTGTTTTTAAGTTAAGTTTCAACTATTTCAAGTTTAAAATACCTCTCGTAATTATATTAAAGTGTGAAGAAAGATAGGCTTCATGTTTAGTGTAAAAGATCGACTCTCTTCGTCTTTTATTACTACTTTTAATTGTATTTAATTTATCTCAAGAGGTTTTTTTCGGGCACCAGAAACATACAATGAAAACAAGAGTTAAGTTATCTCGTTAATTAAGCTCCCTTTATTATGAAGTAAAGATTTGATTTGATATGGCCGTATCTTTTCCTAGGTACAAATCACCCTTCACAATATAAAGTGTACACTCTTATTAATACTCTTGTTTCACTTGTAAATTTCACTTATGGCCTTATTTCACTTATTTCATTAATCACAAAGAAATACCCTTCACTCACATAATATTACTCTTCACTTATATTTTGTTTGCTTTCACGGCCACAGGGTGAGATCACTAATCACACAATTAATACCCTTCACACACAAATAGTAGCATACATACAATTTTGGATAACGTCAACCTGCGACACACATTCGTCCCAGAAGATATGCTGTCGCCAAACAAGTCTCGATTCTGCGGATGTGGAACCGACTTCAATTCCCAACGATGTAGTCGATGTGTCTCCCTCGTCTTGCGTCTGCTACCCCGTGTACTCTCAGGGTGAACTTTTTTTTTGGGTGGTTTTAAATTTGAAAAGCCTTACTTAACTTTCTGTCGAGTCACTAGCAAAGAATACTTCCATTTCTCGTATTTCATAAATTTAACGTTCTGAGTTGCGTGGATTCAGTCTGCCCTTTGGGTATATTCTTGATCAGTGACTCCCGATGTATGGAGGTCATCGCACTTTTATATCCACTCGAACCCATTGTTCGATTCTCCTAACTTTGTATTTCCCCTTCTACTGGGAAATTCCTGGAGTTGCGTCATTTGCACCTCGCCAGCTGTAGCAATGCTTGTTATTGCAGCTATGGTCAATTAACTGGCTGCCAAGCAAGCTTCACAATAATAAACTTAAGAGTTGATGTGCTTCAATAATGACTAAATGCGCATCCCCCGCTGCTAAATTGACTAAAGAAGAAATATTATGTTATACCTATGCGCTGCAAAATCGATAGGAAGAAGACATTACGTTAATACTTAATATGGTGTCGTTGTTACGTTACATTAGCTAAAGGTGGAATGACCAAATAGTGTATAGGATGTGTGGGTAGGAATGAAAAGAGTGTTGTTTTTAATGGGGAGAGAAAGATCCTTAATACTTCTGTACCTGGAATAAAAGTGAAATATCCTTTGGTTGAAAAGGAATTTGTAAGAGGCAGAAGAAGAAATGGAGGAAGTGGATGAGACTGAGGGTTGATATTGGACAACACCAAGTTGCTTGCCCTCTCACTTGGATATGGGGACTGAGTAATTAAAGAAAAAAATAAAAAATTGGGGAGAAGGAATTCCAGTGGGGATTCCAGCTCTATCATTGGAAACATTTACTATATTTTCGCTAGTGGAAAGGTTGTGGAAGAAACTTGGCCAAAGCAATGGCCACGATGAAATGGCTAATCACGAGTTTCCTGAACAATGGGTTCATCTTCAAGTATATACATACATATATGCAATAAAGAGCGCATGCACTTTCCAAGTAATGTATTGCGTGTGGGGCTAGAGGAAGAGAATTGTTCTGAAGACAGCCATGGTAAGGTTTGTGGTGTTTAGGTGGTGAAATCTGATAACATCGTGGGATGTCCTAAAAAAATCTCTCAATGTTTAGGTATTGTGGTGGTGGAGCTATATAGAAGTATCTCTTTACTTCAGAGCATTAATTTGTTAATAAAGAAGGAAGAATGGTGGTTTTTGGTTTACTGTCTCATATCAACAGGGTTTCATTCGAAGATAGGGTATCTTTGCCTTCTTTCTGACACCGATACTAAGTTTCATAAAAAGTAACTGGGGACACAAAACATTTTGACCAAAAAGATGACACTTAAACATAGGTTTTCTGGGTTCTGTCCTCTGGTTTTCCGTGTCTGACATCACATATGTCTCGTAGTTGCTGTGGAGACAATTTTATGCACTGAGGCTTTATCTAGCATTTACATTATCTAAAATGTTAACACCACAGCCAAATTGCAGTCACAGCATCATCTACCCAATGAGGATGGTGCTAGAGTCCAGTGTTTAAAAAATTGTTCTTAATCCACCCCTTGATTAAGTGCATTAAGACCTGAAAAATATATGGAAAACATTCCTTAGCTTCCAAATTCATAGTGCTCTATCTTTCATTCCCATTAATTGAGGCAATCTGTATAGCTAATCCAATTCATCAAACAAGCTTCTCTTATGGGTCGCTAACACTATAAGCGCACATTCTAGTGGCTTTTTAGTGTCTTAAATCATTGCATGTATCATATGTTGCTGACAATTTGCTGCCCTCCAAGGTCAAGTAGAGTTATGTTGGCAGCATTGCCTAACATGTGCCCTCCTGTTTGCTCCTTTGCCAATCCCTTCCATTTCTGACTTCCCTTCATTGGCATTGTGCTTTGCAGAGGTGACTGACTGCCACCAAGTTTTTTTGCTACCGTAAATTTTTTGTGGGTCTAGATTTATTTACCTACCTAATTTTTGGTGGTGATAATTTCATTTCTTGTTTACATTTTGCTTGTTTGTGCTATAGGCTGAGCTTATTTTAAGGTCAGGTTTAGTTTAAAGTACATAGTTGATTGTGTTATATGTATACTCTTTCTTTTACAGGAACTGCTGAATCTCATCCGCAAAATGCTGGAAATGAGATTCTCTGATTCAAAGGAGCGTGCAATCCAATTTACATGCATGAGGTGTTCAACTGCTTTTGGTCACAATACCTCTCCCAGTAACCACAGATCATTTAGAATAGGTAATTGGATTACATCTCGTTGTTATGGTCAAATTTATGCTTTTGTGGCTTAATCATTGCTGTGTCATCTATCTCTTTGGTGTATTATTATAGGTTAGATATAAGCCCCTCCTCCTCATCGTTTGTACATAAGTAAAACTTAGGGTATCCAATACTAATTAGGGGTGTTAGTTATGCTTGACCTTACTTTCGCTTTTGGGCAATATCTATGCTCAGAATGCAGGTGACATATTCTGTCATATTTTATCAGCTAGCCTGGTGTGTCTGGTAGTATATAACTATGGCTAATTTTGGCATACAATACAATACAAACATGTATTTTCCAATTGTATGAGCTACATGATTGCCTAGACAGAATACCCTACATTTAATCTGAGTGCAGTCTAGATGTGGCCCCCGGGAAGATGCATAAAAGTATAATATCACCTATAGAATAACAAATGTTTAAACAATGAAAGGATTCAGGGCTCAAACAACCTTAATCTTTCCTAAATAACATTTTCATTAAGATAATGTTTTTATGTAGAGCAAATTTTGGAGTATATACATACATAGTCTTCTCTTAACATTGACTCATTACAAAAACACCTCAACTGCCCTAAATAATGAAAACCAACTCAGGTGGGGCTCTAAACTGCAACTCATGGATTGGCTGCTAGACACTACCCTGCCTCCATTGAGCCAGGGAAAGTTACGGAGGAAAAGTTTGGTAAGAATGCAAATTGATTTTGACCGAGAGTGAAATATAATTCATGGGGTATTGATCAGTGACTTCCTCTGGTGAGGGAAGAACGTACTTTATCTGTTAACAGGAATATTGCAACATAAAAGAATTTGACCTGTTGCTTACATAGTATTGCTGTTAATGAAGCAAAATAATTTATTTTGTTTGGAAGTATCTGATTAGTGCCAGAAGTTAACTCCTTGTATACTATCTATACATAGTTGATTTGTTGAATCAATTCCTGCTTAAATTTCCTTTTAAACATACATTTGTGGGCATTAAACACAGTTTTTATGTGTGTACGCAGTAAAGTCTTTTTGTAGTGAAATTGACAGGGCGAAAAGTTTTTCACATCACTCTATTGAATTTCACAATTATCAGGGTGTAGGGGAGGGGAAGTAGAGGATGGGGAATTCACCATACTCTACTTCCCCTCCTCCGCACCACGACATTGTATATAAGGGGCTCATGGTGTAATATTGTCACCTTGAGAATGACTTAACTTGAGTCGAAACCTAGGTGGGAATAATAAAAATTATGGTGGAACATTACTAAGTGAGAACCTAGGCTAAGGCATGTTATATCCATCACCATGCTATATGCATTGCTCTGAAGTAATGATATGCAAATAATCTGTATAAATTTCAGGAAAAAGAGAAGGAAATGTGGAAGAAGAATTAGATGCTGTGCCAAAATGTCCCAAATGTGATAGTGTTGCTGTGGTTCAAAATTTTGTGGAAGAGGCAAGCAATTTCCCCAAACCTTCTGGTAAGGTTTCACTCATTTACAGTCAACATTCTACAAATACTTGCCGTAATATTTCTTGTCGGTCACTAAAAATTCAAATGCCTAAGTTACAGTTAGTGCATTTGTCATTATAAGTCTCAATCATCTCAGGCTCAACTTTGTGGAAGCTCATTTTATAAATGAAAAGAAAAGCTCTGTCTTATTCCACCAATTTATTTTATGGTATGACTAGTTTCGACGCAGCTGCATCATCTTCAGGTTCTGGAGATGTCTCCACTGCGTCGAAACTAGTCGTATCGTAAAATAAATTGGTGGAATAAGACAAAGTTTTCCTTTTCATTTATGTTATTTCATTATTAGTGTTTCAGAAATGTTCATTGTAACTGACTAATTTTAATCATCAACTCTCTTTGTACTGCTCCAGTTGTTTTTAGTGTATATGTATTCTAATTGATTGTGTTTTTTTTCAGGTGCTTTACTTCTGCAAGGTGATACAACTTCTTCCACAAAAGATGTATCCGCTGAGCATTCAGAAGTTAAGGTAAGGCATTTGAAGTATGTACTTTCATTTGAAGTAGGTACAGTAGAAGTCCGTTATTATGAGTCCTGACAAAATTCAAAAAAGTACTCGCTCTAAGGCACACTCGTTATATTCGTCGCCTAATTTAATGTCTCAACCGTCATTAGTTCTCACTGTCAGAGCCTCCAGAAACCCCTTTCACTCTTTGGAAAAGTTTTCATTTTTTCCTTAATTGGAGTGATCCCAGGCAATTTTAATATTTGGTTTGTTGTCTACTGAGGATGCTTTTGATTTGTAGCGATAGCCAATGATAGACTGCGATCGCCATATGCCATGGTGCTTTCAATTTACTGGAATAGTTGGCTATCACTGGCTGTCAATGGCTCTCCTCTCCGAGGTGAGCCAAACAATTGAAGAACAACATGCACATTTCTTCACATCAATCTGCTGCTGCAATTATGCGTGCGTAATGTGGACTGCACGTGCATGAATAGCCACTTCGAGCTGTTTTATTTAAATATAACTGTTCCAGGCTGGATATGGTGGAAGTTCTCGATATTCATAATAAAAACACTTGGTGGAAGATTACTAAGTGTTTTTATTCATTCTGTTTTATTTAATTTGGCCGCTTGGCGATCTCCAATTGCGGCTGCCAATAGCCGGTCATAACCATACTAAATTGAAGGCACCCTGAATTATCTTGTTCCTATGTATTTGTGACCAAATAAACTGCATGTTGCTCTCACTGCTTTCAGGTGGAAGTTATCAAATAATCTTGTCACTTGGCCATGTCCCCTAAATTCCTCTCTTAACTTGCATTTTACATACATTTCCCTCATAGATATGCAAATACATAGCAGTTAAAGAAGATCTAGCATTTTAAAGAATAGTCCTTTTAGTAAAAATTAATTCAGATGCTGATAATGGTCTGTTATCATTCAGTATCCTTTCTCTCTATAATTATATCTACTAGCATAGAGTTGAGTACACTAGTATATGGTTACTCATGTTAAATTTATTCCATAATTTATTTTAATCAATTTTTGTAATTTTTTCTTTTGTTTTTTGTCATACGTCACATTTTTCGTATTTCTTTTTTTTCTGTCCGAGAAAGTAATTTACGAGCGATGTAAGCTCAGTAAAAAACACAATGTGAACTGGAGTGCATGTCTTCTTTCTTTCTCCACGGGACCTAACGGTACCTATGGTACCAGTTACTATTTTTAAATTTCAAAAGTGGGAGAGAAGTTTAGTATGTGCTAAATAAAATACAAATATGAGTATTTTGCACTAATAATTTCTCATCTAAGTAGAACCATAAACTATCCTCTGTAATTTAGAACACAAAGCAGTAATTAATAATCATTGCTCTCAATTCATAATTTATTTTAGGATCCAATAGCTCAATGGGCTGCTGTCAATTTGATTAATGGAGCACAGACTAGCAGTGAAGGATTGGACCATGGGCTTCACCTTCACATACTTATGAATGTTCTTCCAGATGATCAAGGGAAAGAATTTGACTTGCAGAACGTAAGTACCATGCACTGTCTGACATCATTTAACAAATACAATACTCAAACTGGGAAAAGTCTTGAAATTCAATTGATGGAATTCTGTTCTTTCCCTGTGTAAAGCCTTTAAATATCCTCCTGGAAGTACTCATCAGTGATTATCAATCTGACATTTTTAGTGTACAGTCCTGTTCATTAAAAAATTACCACCTCGGAGCTCTGTTCAAAAAAAAGTTACCACCTCGGAGCCGAAAAAGTTCTAAGTCCGCACTCTAGGGAAATGTTTCAACACTGCGCCCCCCCCCCCCTCAGTGAGGGGGGGGGGGCGAGAACGAGAACCCCTCCTCCCCTTAGTCGGGCAAGTAGAAAGGCCGACGGAAGGAAGATTTTGGCCCGCGAAAGGATATTTTGTGAGGGTCCGGGCTTCCGTTTGCTTTATGACTGGGCGAGAATGAAAGGGCAATGGCTTGGTTCGGTCGCTCAAAGATCGCTACATGAGGGAAATCCTAACACGGCCCAGCAAGCCACGGCTCGTTTCGTTTTTTAAAATACTTTTTTCTTACGCGAAATTATTAGCGTAAAAAATGATTGAAGTGTTGACGTATTTTCGTTATATGTATTTCATTGTGGTGCCTACATTCCTATTATGATTATTATTTGTTGAGTTTGTTTAACATTTTAGATAGTGCATTTAAGTGCTTCTTCAATCTCGCCTGGTGCATGGATATACGCGGCATGAGTGGAATTTGATGACGCAATTTACTTCACGAATATGTCAAATTTCTAATGAGAATAATCAATTGTCTGGACTAGGATTCGAAACCAGATCCCTTGATTCTGCAGTACTGTAGCTGACGATGTCAGGCTCGAATTGTAATACATCCCATTCTCGCGAAAATTACGGGCAAAATGTTTCTAGCGGCGATGTATAAATGCGCTAGGAATATCCTCTTAATGGTTTCAATAAAAAGCAATGAATTTTTCTTTCATATCCAGTTCTTATTCCTTTGTCGCGTTTGGAATAATGCGACTACGCGTCTTCAATATTTAATTAGATATTTTTCCCTGCGAATAGTAATGAAACTTTCACTTAGGAGATTTATTTACTTCAAATAATGATTAAAATAGCTTAATGCTTTGGACACCAATTTCGAACAACTCAATCATTGAATTATGCCTGCGCTCAGTTTTTGTATTGAGGTAGAAATTACTGGGGAATAAATTTACTGGTTGCCGGACAGACACATCTTATTGCCATGCAATGTCGAAACTCGGCACCACTACGTCTCACCGGCTTTTATTACACTGCGACCTAATGACCGAATGCTCCATAATTCCTAATAATCTTGTATCGAGAGGCAGAGACTTATCAAAATGATTACCCAGGACACCCATCAATTATCAACCCTTGCGCTTTTCACAGTCGGACTATGTGTTGCTTACATCGCATTTGAAAAACGTGGCATTAGCTACTGGAGTTTGCATCGCATGTTTTCTTTCGTTTTTGTTTTTTTAACTTGAATCTGCAAGTGACTCTTATGAATTCACCTTAAAGTCTCTAATGCTTCTTCAGTCCTCTCAATTAGTGAGTTCAGCTTTCACTCAATTATCCAGGATCTTTGCAAAGAGACAAGACCCTGACGACCCCATCCATTCTTTTCTATCCATCCATCCATCCGGCGGGCAATAAATATTCCAAACGAAACAACCCTCCCCTCCATCCTGGCTTGAGGAAAGGCTGTTCCCCTCTAAAAAGTGACCTGAAATGGGCTGCGGTTTCTTTTTCGGCTGGAGGCCGAAGGAAAGAAGAAGAGGTGTTTATGCTGATCGCCCCTTCCATTCGATCTGGTCGTTTTAGGCTTCCGTTTGCTTTTGAGTGAGGAAGAAAGAGGGAAATATCTGCGAATTTCAGTGGGGTAAATATCCCTCGTTCACAACAGCTTGGCACCACTACGTCTCACCGGCGTATATTACACTGCAACCTAATGCTCCATAATTTTTATTGAACTTGTGTCGAGAGGCAGAGACTTTTATCAAAATGATTTCCCAGGACACCCTTCAAATATCAACTCGAGCGCTTTTCACAGTCGGACTATGTGTTGTTTACATCGCATTTGAAAAACGTAGCAAATAGTCGTTATTGTTTTTTTACAATGACTATACAAGTGACTCTTATTAATTAACCGGTAAATGCAAACTCCAGTAGCTAATGCCACGTTTTTCAAATGCGATGTAAGCAACACATAGTCCGACTGTGAAAAGCGCAAGGGTTGATAATTGATGGGTGTCCTGGGTAATCATTTTGATAAGTCTCTGCCTCTCGATACAAGATTATTAGGAATTATGGAGCATTCGGTCATTAGGTCGCAGTGTAATAAAAGCCGGTGAGACGTAGTGGTGCCGAGTTTCGACATTGCATGGCAATAAGATGTGTCTGTCCGGCAACCAGTAAATTTATTCCCCAGTAATTTCTACCTCAATACAAAAACTGAGCGCAGGCATAATTCAATGATTGAGTTGTTCGAAATTGGTGTCCAAAGCATTAAGCTATTTTAATCATTATTTGAAGTAAATAAATCTCCTAAGTGAAAGTTTCATTACTATTCGCAGGGAAAAATATCTAATTAAATATTGAAGACGCGTAGTCGCATTATTCCAAACGCGACAAAGGAATAAGAACTGGATATGAAAGAAAAATTCATTGCTTTTTATTGAAACCATTAAGAGGATATTCCTAGCGCATTTATACATCGCCGCTAGAAACATTTTGCCCGTAATTTTCGCGAGAATGGGATGTATTACAATTCGAGCCTGACATCGTCAGCTACAGTACTGCAGAATCAAGGGATCTGGTTTCGAATCCTAGTCCAGACAATTGATTATTCTCATTAGAAATTTGACATATTCGTGAAGTAAATTGCGTCATCAAATTCCACTCATGCCGCGTATATCCATGCACCAGGCGAGATTGAAGAAGCACTTAAATGCACTATCTAAAATGTTAAACAAACTCAACAAATAATAATCATAATAGGAATGTAGGCACCACAATGAAATACATATAACGAAAATACGTCAACACTTCAATCATTTTTTACGCTAATAATTTCGCGTAAGAAAAAAGTATTTTAAAAAACGAAACGAGCCGTGGCTTGCTGGGCCGTGTTAGGATTTCCCTCATGTAGCGATCTTTGAGCGACCGAACCAAGCCATTGCCCTTTCATTCTCGCCCAGTCATAAAGCAAACGGAAGCCCGGACCCTCACAAAATATCCTTTCGCGGGCCAAAATCTTCCTTCCGTCGGCCTTTCTACTTGCCCGACTAAGGGGAGGAGGGGTTCTCGTTCTCGCCCCCCCCCCTCACTGAGGGGGGGGGGGGAGCACAGTGTTGAAACATTTCCCTAGAGTGCGGACTTAGAACTTTTTCGGCTCCGAGGTGGTAACTTTTTTTTGAACAGAGCTCCGAGGTGGTAATTTTTTAATGAACAGGACTGTACATGAACTCTTGCTGAAAATGCCTGAAATCAAAAGGTTCCCAATGATGGGAATGAAACAGCCAACCTATGACATTATAGGCCAATTTGCAGAAAATATAGGGGCCTATTCTGTAACTTGGAGCGCTATGTACCGCCAGCGTTATTCTCTGCCTACAAATAATGCCTGTTGCGATTCTGTAAATATCGCCGCGCTATGAGGCCTATTCTGAATGAAAATAAGGCCGAGCTATTTGTCACAATAGCGCGAAAAGTGGCTATGTTCACGATTCTGGAGACCCAGTGGCTATTTGGTATTCTGAATGATGAAATAGCCTCAGGAAGTGGCTATTCTAAAGATGACAACAGCGCGGTGGCTATTCGGTATTCTGAACGACGGATAGCTCCGGTGAGGGTCGATATATTATTGCTCGGCCTTTGATACCAAGCTATTCTCAATAGCTCGACCCTATCTCATGTACGGTGGAGAGGGAAAATGGCACTTCTCCGGCTTGACACATTACCATTTCAAGAAAAATGGGTTAATTCGCATAGTGAAAAGTTTTTATAAATGCACATACTTGGCATGATGACTGACATGGATTTCATGGCAATACGTTAGTTTTAACTGGGTGAAAAAGACGTTCAGGCTGGTGTGACGAAAGCAGACATTAACCACGATAGTTTAGATTGTGACTCCGCTAAAATCAAAGATATTTCCAAGCATATATGTACCCACAAGTATATGAGGGTTTAATTTGAAACAGCACGCTATATTTATTCACACGTCATTCGCTTTGACGAATCGTAATGGTAAACTTAAGTAAAAATCAACTCAAACAAGTGCAATTTCACTCCATGAAAATGGTAAAAATTCACTTAAATTTGGTTCTTCAAAATAATGCATTATGTTGTTATTACCCACTAAAACCTTAGTTGTTTACATAATAGCTAATCTTCAACAATTATAAAGGCAGTAAAATTGTTTCTGCATCATTTCAATGGAGACCGATATATTTACGAAGAGAGAACTATCGTCTATCTGCCCTTCTGTTGCAGATTATTTCCCATAATGAATTGAACGTATTTTAATTGCTACTGGCCACATGATAACATTATAATATACAATACAATAATTTCATACTCCGTAATGCAATTTGCCAGCAAAAAGGCATGTTTCCCATCGCTTATTCCTACTTATAGGGAAGACGAACACTACAAAAATCTTGGTTATAATTTTGGAATTTCCGAAGCATATGTATGAACAAGTATACTAGGGTTGAATTAAAAAGAGCTCACCACTTTCGTGTATCATAATGGCAAACTTATGTAAACATCAACAAGTCCAATAACATCACGTACATGGGGTCTTCTTCAGGGAAATTAATTCACAAACTTTTCATTACCGACAAAAACCTCTGGTGTTTACTAAGTAGCCAATCCTCAACAATTATAAAGACAGTAAAATTATTTCTGTATCATTTCAACTGAGACTGATATTAACATTTTTATATGCCCATCTCTCGCTTACATTTACCTTAGCGTCAATGCCAGTACAAACTTTAAGCAGCAGTCAATGGGAGCTCCCAGGCCATTACTGCCAGTTCAATAAGAAATCTCAGACTAGAATAACATGTATATGTATATAGATGTGATCCTGACTACATAAGGAGTATTGCATTATCTCAGCGCTGATTGGTGGCAGTGCTATTCACTGCAACATTTGCTTGAATTGCTCTTATCACATGAACAGCTCATAATTACATGTATCATTAAATATGTAAATGTTGCTATGATAAAAAATACTGTCTGTTTCCAAAAAAGGCTTAGAATGCTGAATGAATAACAAATTATGTGTGTGCGAAAGATCGTCGAAATGGGAAATTTTAAGGGTTGCATAATCTGTGCCTTTTAAAATTCCTAGCATTCAGATCGTAAAGTGAAGCCATCATAAAGTGGACCCATTGTAAAGCAGGAGTCTACTGTATACTCTTAAATAAAGAATTATCAGAGATTGGAATTTGCTGCTTATGAATCGTGCAACATTTTTTAGTAATTATATCAATAAAATTGCTGAACTTTTGTTTCCTCTCCCCTTAATCTGGCAGGTGCTGGTATTTCAGGGAAGTTCAAGTGATGCCTTTATTGGTCATTTAGTCATTGCAGCAGACAATGTGTACATACTCAAGGAGCCAGTTGCAAGTGAAACTGAAGGAAGGAGGTGAGATGGTGGATACATGTGTGTAAGGGCATATATATTGATATAAGATGGCCAAATTAAAAAAAACAATATTATAGAATAGCCTTGATTTCATTCAATTCCTCATCCTATACTCTTTTAGGTACAAGTAATTATTGTATGTTTACGTTAACTTAGGGGACATCCATTAATTATGTCAATTTTTTGGCAATTTTTACCTACCCCCCTCCCCCTACCTTACTCGCGGGTACAATTAGTACCCGCGAGTAAAATGACATCATATCAGTTTCAGAATCTTTAAAAATCTTGGTGAAAATGAAAATTTGATTGAACATTTTAAATCGACTCAAAAGTCACGGTAACGTCGCTGTTTGGCATAATTTTGTAATTCACACAAACATAATTTTGCAAATAATGAGTGATTTCGTGATTTGTCACGATTAAATTAAGGATATTTTTTGAATCTGTGGGATGTAATTTGGACTTATATACACAAAAAACACAGTTTTTTTGATGTATGGAGATTGTCGTTATATCCAAAAATACCTTGCCCTGTCTATAATTAAGCTCTCTAACTCTGCCTGCACCAAAAAGAGAATGGTATGGATGGGTATATGTATGCATGTATGTATGAAAGTTTAATCTAGAAAAATAGAAAATAAGGTGGATGATCTGCCAAAAGTTAAATATCATTGTTGAGAGTTAAAAATGTTGTGTGATGAATATGTATCATCATCATCAAGGTTAAATTTATGAGTGGGCTTGAATCACTCTTTTTACGCATATGCGTTAATTCTCCTAGTATGTCCTTGCCTGGAAGGTTAATTATCTCTCATGTTAAAGTTTGTTACATCACAGAAAGTTTTTTCTGCTGGGGAACATCAACATTATTGGATTACAACGTATATATCTTTCTCAGGTTGTCTGTTGACGAACACAATTCACCCATTCTGGCTGAGCAGCATAGTGATGAGAGCTGTCTTTCTGTGGTGAAAATTTACTCTGGCTACCTAATGAAATTTGGTCCAGAGCCTGCTAGCAATCTGTGGGTATTCCCTTATCATCACAAGCAAATGAAGGAGATTATGGAAGCTCTGTGTTCAAGGCTGAAAGAAAAGCTGCCTCTTTTGGATGAAGATCAAAGAATTAATGAAAACAGCAAATTATCCGGAATTATTAAGTTTGTCCCTGTAATTGCCATCACAAATTTGCTAGGTGTCTGTGGGCCTATGGAATACTCTGTGCTTGATGGCAACTATGGAATCCTTGTGGTAACCTCATCTGTGATATACTTTGTGAATCATAAGGATATGGAAACATTTATGTTCAATCCAGAATATGCACCTTCGTATGAAAGACGAATTGCAGATCTTGTTTCTGTGGTAAGTTGTCTAATTTATAGTCATATATACTTGTTAAGCTGTCTCATTATAATATGGTGTCTCTTGATGCATGAGTAATTGAGTATATTTGAAGTTTTAAGGAATTATAATTCATTTGAATTTTTTACGAGGTCAAATCATAGTTGAACCTTTGAAATGTTCCTTGTGGTTATTTATATTATGTGCAATTCTCATTTTCATTTTTAGTCTGTTTACTATTTGGGATGGTGTAAGGTTACTCAAACCAGTGCACTTTCTAATTTCAAGGAGGCCTTGATTCTAGAGGTTTCAGAGCATAATTCTTTTATCTCATTTGAAGTGAAGATAGATTATTCAATTTCATTTTAGATCAATAACCCAGGTGTCTCTAAATTAAAGGTCGCAAGTGTGAAAAGTATAAGTATTTTTTGTCAGCTTTCGGTTTGTCATAAAAAATGGTGAGGCCATTATGCACCCCAATTTCATGTTTTGCACGTTGAGGAGATTATATGTATACCATGCACCGTGCTATCTGATATGCACATCCAACTCAGTCGGGCAATCACCTACCTTTGCATTTCCAAGAATAAAGTAATACTCTGTTTATTGATGGGACCTCGCTGTACTAAAACAGAAGTTTTTATAAATTCTTCTCAGGATTTCCACCAGGTTAAATTGGTAATAAGTTGTGATGTTTCGACGGGCGATTCATCAATCGTCTTCAGGGTAAATGTCATTGAATTAAAGTAAGGCAAGGTTTACGGCAAGTAGCTTGCCGTTCTATAGTTCAATGACATTGACCCTAAAGATGATGGACGAGTTGTTCGTCGAAACGTCGGTACGTTTCACTAATTTAACACGGTGGAAATCCCGAGAAGAATTTATGCAAAGCATTCTCTGGGAACTGACTACAATATTAACAAAATCTCCTCCTTTGCAGTTAATTCCAAAAGAGAATATAAGTAATGAATTATTTTTCTGTTTTGATAGAAGTTGTGTTTTGTACAAACTAATTAGTAATTGTGTAAGAGCGTCCTCATTGATGTACTTACAAAAATGCTATTTCAGTTCATATCTGGAGGCATAAATATTTATGTATTTTTTTGCTCTGATTATTTTTGTGGTTTTCATCCTTTTTTCACTAATGGTGAAAACTATTTTTTCCGTGCAAACTCTGACAATAAGTAACAATCCCCGAGTATCCTTGAGTAAATAGCTCTATTTGCCAAACAAAAGAAAATAGGGAACTCATTTCTGGGAGGGAAATTTAGAACTATATGTGAAGAAATGTTGAACATGAGAGAAAACGACATTAAAAATGCACCTAATATCTTTATAGATACGTATATTTAATGGTAAATGATTATAACAAGTACTTTCAAGGCTAATTGAAATACATATTGCTTCTGGGAATTAGCGACCCAATTTTTATGTTGCTGGAAATCCATCACTATCTTCCCATTGTGAAAATCACCTCTTTTAATGTAAATTCGATTAGTGCAAAGACGTGGTTTAACGTTTGAGGCTTCACTTTGTGGAACCATGGGATTGAAAATAAAACATCGCGTCGTACATTCCTCACACAAACTTAATTGACTGACCTCATGACACATGACCTTGATAATGACATTTACATGTCGAAACCATGGTCAATATAAAGTTTGTGTGGCCAGTCAATAAAGCTTGTGTGTGGAAAGTACAATGTGATGTTTTATTTCCAATAGCGCAAAGACCCCTAGGAACGAATACAAAATGAGGTATAACAGTACTGAGAAGTGCAGTTGTTAAAAAATGTTTTTGCATCATTAATATTGCCATGCTTCTTTATGGTGTTTAAGTATTGAAATTTGATTGGAGGATGAACTCCGTGGCAACTAGAGAGAAAACCTTACTCTAGTTGCAACAGAGACCATCTGCTTGATTCCATTATATTTTTGGTATGAATTCTTATTCCAATATTGCTTTTTTAGAATGGTGCTTCTAGTGCAGGCTATCAACTACATGGAATCACTCTTCATTTCTCGAGCGAAGAGCATGATGACAAGTGTGTGGTGTGGCCTTGGGGTGATGGCATCATTCTGGATTTTCTATATTCTCTGCAGAAACCATGGGAAAATATTTTCTCTGTGCCATTTGAGACCATTCTCGCTCAAGCAGCTTCTGACGGAAATTAGTATGGTTTTAATATATGTATATTATGCTCACCTATCTAAAAAGAATTGGCATGGGACTACTGGATAACTTACGGATCCACACCTCAGTACAGTGCTGAGCGTAGTGCATGATAACACTTAGGTATATACCCATTAAAAAGTATTTACTTATATTTTGAAAGCATGAAAATGGTGAAAAGTTTTCATTTGGGTGCTATTATATTACGATAAGAAAAAAAATATATTTTATAAAAATGATACTTCATAAATGTGATCTCCATACATTCCAGTCAGATAAAAACTGAAAATGATATTATTTCTTTTATCTAAATGTAAAGTTTTGCATAAGGAATGCATGTCTATCTAAAAATGGATTCGAATGACAAAATAATGCCTAAAAAAATGTGCACCCCTATGAATATAATGATCCAGATCAGGTTTTAGTGCTTAAAGCATGCCTTATGGTGGAGCTAATAAAATAGGCAAAACAAAAAAGAAACCATGTCATCTCCATTTGATCATATAGAAATTTCCCCTATTTTATTTTCTGTAAGAATTCTTACAATCCTTTCATTTTGAGTATTTTAGGTAGTAAGGCAGTAAAAACAATGAAACAGATGATAAAAAGAATATACATGATTTGCTAAAGTGAAATAAGACAAGAACATATATGTCAAAAGTGTAAAAGCACAACACATTTGTAGATTTGTCAAAAATAAAAAAATCTGTAACTTTATAAAACTAATGTTCCCTATAGTGGACTTTGTACCATTCTTTGGGAGGAAAATACATTGCCTACTAAAATTACAAAAATGAAACCACCTTATCTTTGGATAACCTTGAAGATGACCTCAGCCCAAGACGTTGAAAATCATTTGAGGGGCTTTCCCAGCATATGAGATCCTTCTCAGCCACAGTAACATACAGAGATTTAACAGCTTGCATCTTTGGCCTATCATCATATGCGGTATCATCTGTAAACATAGCTCTCCTTGAGGATCTTCTGGGTGTAATGTTACGATCTTTTTCACTTAATTCTGTCCTGGAACTTAGTCGTCAACTGGCTCTTCCCTTTAATATAGAAGTTGGAGTTTAAGCCGTACTTGGAATAGTTAGCAATGGCGTCATCTTTCTTAACAGAACTGCCATTCTCTTTCAGCAAAGTTTCAAGTTTTTTCCTTTGCTCTGCTATATATGCTTTCAAAGAAGATTTTACTGCAATTGGTATTTTTGTATAAAACTGATGATCTCAGGCCTAACCGTGGAAATTATGGATATCCACGATGAGAAAACCACCTTTGCTATTTCCACAAAACTTTATTACGCTGGCACGACGCGTGTTTCACCACACTGTGGCATACTCATGTGCCACAGTGTGGTGAAACGCACGTCGTGCCAGCGTAAGAAAGTTTGTGGAATTAACAAAGGTGGTTTTCTCATCATGGTATCTTTGTTTTAGCGCATTGCTATTGCTCACATTTCTTCTCTGAATTACAGCTTTTGCAGCATTTTCTTTTGGCCACCCAGCCATTCAATTTCAGTGCATCTAGGCTTTTGAATTTGGCATCATCAACATCATTCACCTGGATGGAGACCAAATCCCAAAATCCTTGTAGATCACTGGCAGTAATAACTGGGGATGACTTTGAGGTCTTCATTTGGAATTTTTGTAGCAAATTATTAAACTGACCCTTGCTTTTCTTTCATTAGTAATCTTGTCTGCTCCACTGCAGCTATCTGCACACTATCTAGGACATCTACCGGTATTTCTTGACAAGTCTCAGACGACAGTATGGTGTCCCATTGTGAGCACAAACCATCAAGACGACCTATTTCTCCTTCATATAGAGATCTGAAATTCTCTAAGCTGGCTGTATCTTGTGTGGAAAGAGCTGGTGTACTTTATGTACTTGAATCAAACTCTACTCCAGAACATTTAACTTTCAATGGGAAAAAATGTTTTTCTGCATCGTGCATAATGTTACAGTGAAGTCATGATTATCTGCGCTAATGACTACAAGATGAAGCACGCATAATCAAAAAACACTGTTAACAGAAAAAGTCGGAAAATGTGGTGGTGATATTTTTATTTTTTAGCATTTACAGACAAGTCGCCCATATTTCCACAACTACACCATCAAAAACATATACATGGATATAAATGGATTACACAATTTAATTTGTATATAGAAAAGCATTTTAAACAAAAAGAATAAAACAAATGAATGGCAAAATTTGCTTTCAGAATATTTTTAAGTATAATGAAGTTACGAAGCTCTTCTTTTTGTCTTTACCTTTGGAATATCAAAATTTTGAGGTGTAAGGTGGCTAGAGTTGCAGGGATAATCTGCAAACCGGATAATCCGCTCCCGGATTATCCACTCCCTGTTAATCCACTCCCGGATAATAGAGTTTGCTGTATATGGATTGTTCAACAAATCAAGACATTGAACTATCAAGTGTTTATAAGTGCTGGTGCTTCATTTCTGTGGTGGTGAAAACTTCATAAATGTATGTTTTGAACCTTTCTTTGGGCATTGTGAATGATGGGAACCCAGTTTCAAGTTTTGTTCATGTTTTTCTTGTTGCCATTACAGTAAAACTATGTCATGACAAAATGTGTTAGACTCAATTGTCATTAAATTGAATTATATCTGTGATATGTATTTCACACAACTTAGTGGCACTTGCCTGCATAAAGCATAATGTCTGGGAGAGGGAAGCGTGCAAGAGAGGTGAGACCTGGAGGCCGAGAATTATTATAGTTGTCCTCGTGGGAGGCATTTGATTCCTCTGCCTGCTCTTCCACTCTTGCTCCACCCTATCTGACGTCAAGCACTCTGCTGGCAGGTGCCACCAAGTTCTGTGGTTTTTTTTACAAATAAATTGACAACTAATCCCAATAAGTGGGCTCAATAAATTTGAGGGTCAAAAATAAACTTTGTTATATTTTCCTAATAATTACATATATATAACCTTATATATAGTATATAGTTATATAACCTTATATATAGTTATATAACCTTAAAATAGTATTTGGTGTTTCTATAACCTCCATTAGTTAATAAATTCTTCACGGGTTTCCCACCTAATGGGAAACCCGTTAAGAATTTATTCACATTGTGCGCCAGGAAAGCACCAAGTCTTACAATACACTCCATTAGTTAGTTTTAAGGAGGAACATTTCATATGTGATAGTAAAATATTTATAATGGTTGACCATAATTGATACCAAAGTTTCTGCCTGATTAAAACATTATCAGTTCATTATAACTTCTGTAAGCTGATTCAAAATGGCTACTTTTAAGTCAGTCTCTTAACACTTTCAGGACCGCCCTGAATATGGATACCTGTCCCCAGGGGCCAAAAAAAAAGAAAAAATTTAATACGGCATTTAAACACACCTCTTTAACACACTTCAGGACGCACACGCTGCGTCTGCGGGTCCTGGCGGGCGCAAGCCAGGACGCAGCGTGTGCGTCCTCGGTCCTGAACGTGTTAAATGACTGATAGATACATGAAAAAAACTGTGAATGCAATTTCACTAATGTATCAACTTCAAAATGTAAAACATCATATGTCTGTACTGGATTTGAATACACTAAAGCCAATTAAGTTATCCTCGCTCCCCATCCCACTGCAAATTTCAGCGAGCTATAGATACAGGATTTTGGAGGGGTACTTTGAATTGACATCAATTCCTTTAAATACTCTGTAACTTCTGTTGAAGTAGACGTGACTGGCTTTCCTGTTTAAAGCACTCGGTGTAAAATTGGTGGGTCTGAGTTTGAATCTCAATGTTGGCACATTAATTTTTTCTACTTGAAGTTTGCTCATTCATGCGAGACGCATAGAGGATGATGTTCAAGTTATTCACCTTTGAACTGCATACTACAATTTTCATTCTTTTTGGTAGTATGTATTTAACTATCAAAAATGGCTGTTTCCACTTGAAAAATGAAGCTGTAATTGGTTTTATTGATTATTTGTTATCTACTGCTCAAGGATATGTTTTAGCATAACAACATCCATGCTGACCATTGGTTTCATGTAGTGTGTCTTCTTTAAGATATTTTATTCATTTTAATGGACTTCCCTGAATGCAGTTCATGAAGTGCTTGTATTAGCCATGGTCCACCTGAGAAAAGTTGCATATTTCATGAAAATCATCATGTAGTACCTAATCAATTGAGGCTCTGAAATAGTTATCTAGAAAAAAAAACATGGGAATTTAATTGTTGGTGCTAATATTATTAAACAACAAAAAAATGTTTGAAATTGGGAAAATAGTCTATAGGGAGTGCAAAATCATACCTTCCATGTAACTTTGATGGCCAAAAATCAAATGAATATACATAATGATGCAAAGAAATAAAAACTGATTCATGACATTGGCAATCATATTGAAATGATAGGCCCACAGTTGGAACAAAATATGCTATTCAAGCCTTGCAAGCACGTCAAATAAGAATGTACACTGTAGACGTAAAGCATCGAGGAAAAGTGGAGAGTAATCCATTTGTCTGCATCAAGCATCTCATCAGGAGCATTGGCACTAATATCTCCTCAGTTTCAAATGAAGAACAGTTACAGCCATGGTTTTTGATTTTTCAGAATCATTTACAATTCACAACCACCCCTTCATTTTGAGAAAATTAACCTCTAAAGATATTCGTGGAGTTTCCCATAAATGAATACTTACGTAACTCACCAGGAGAAGTCAGAAAGTTGTAACATCGCCTGTGTCTAGCCTTAAATGTGTCTCTACTCCAAAATGTTGTCATTCAAGGTAGAGTACAAGTACATCAGATATCAAGTTTCCTAGCCTTGTACCTCTTTTCCACCACATTAATGACAACCCAAATGCATAAATATGGGAGTGGTGTCAACCATATCTTGCATGCTGATGACTTTAATTCATTAACTGTCGTCTCCCTGATATTCAATGAATACAGTCCTGAAGAAGCAGAAGTATCCCAGTAAATAGCGTGACACAAATTCCATTAATCATAACATTGAGCAATCACAACTCATCACTCACAAGTCTTGAAGAGCACCTTCAGTCAATTTTTTTACTAGGTATTATCATGATCATATTATTAACACGTTCGCAATGTAGACCTTTTTTTGTACACAATTCCCAGGGATGTATAATTTCATGAAAAATTAAAATTGATTTTTCAGTTTTTTTAAATAATCGAAGTGTCCCTTTGCTAAAGCATTATTATTTTTATACTCTTGTGGAGTGGAAAGCATTTGTAAATGATTGAATGATCATTTTTTAAACAATGCCCCTAGTAGGTATGCAATCACATAGATCAATTCTGACAGTAACTTTTATGAGGATAATTTTTCTTTTATATGCTTTTCAAGGCCATTGATGCATAGACATGGTAAACGAACATTTTTGGATGCTCTCAAATCATCTTTCTATAAGTTATCCCAAAAACAATAAACTTTGGACGAATTTATCATTATTTTCTCCTGTGGTACAAGCAACCACTCCTAGTATAAATTCAAATGCCGAACTTTGGAATCTCATTAGCAAAAGATGTATCTTACTTGAGCTTCAAATGAAAAATATCCTCCCACTTGACCTCTTCTGTGTATGAAGGCTCGCAGGATTATTGAGTGTTTTTCACCTTCTGCTTTACAATCCAAGTGCTTGTTGAGCATGCTGGCAATGTGTGGTATCCCTGATGCCGTGACAGCAATACCGTTGCCTATGTTACTTTGCCCCAACTCGTACCCATTATATTTTTCCGTAAGTATGTTATTTTTGGGAGTTCGGCATTAATTCACCAGAAGCTATCGTTCATTCACGGCCACGGAAAATTTCTATAAAGTCTTTCTCACATTTTCCAATCCTAGGCCGTAAGTACACCAGAATAATCTGCAGCGGGCCCTTGTCGGTCTTCCCCACCGTGCACTCAATACAGAGTATTGACACAAGAGCTAATCGCTGGTCATCTTGGTCCTTTGTTACAAATTTCTGGGATACTCTCAGTGGAGAGCATCCCAGGGTCCTTTCCACAAGGGTTGGTAGGGAGGCGATCCCCATCCATTTGAAGACAATGCTCCGGGTGGAAAACCCGTGAAGGAGATGGAGAGGAAACACTCAAACTTGAGGGAACATTGAACTTCCAATAATCTTCATATAAAAGCGAAAAAACCCCATGCGGTGCCGAGGCGTGACTTTGATATTCAAACCCAAACTTGAGTTAACCCTGTTTACCCTACAACTGTAAAATGATTGTGGGTGTTTATTGGGAGGAGGTGAGGGAGGATAGTCGAGAAAGTTGTCTTTCAGGTTCCCAGCTAAGGAACACACTTGTGATAACTCTTTCCCACTACTCATCTCTTGCAGCTGCTATTATGAGAAATTCTGTACATTAATTTTGCTAATGCTCATGGAAAATCCGTGTTTATTTCTCCTTGCTACTTATTTTATTACTTTTATCAACTGTGTTTTAGTGGCTTTTTGTTTTATAGGAGGGGTGTTATTTTCTCTGTGCGGCAATCTACATTCTGAAGGGTACCCTAAAATATATTTTAGACGAATGCATCTCATTGGCCAATTTAAGCTCTCCACTTCATATATATTCTTGCGTGTAACAGAAAAGAAATCAGTTGTTTTTAGGCAATGAAATCAGTTATTTCCTAAATGAAGAAATGCTAGAACGAATAGTGATGGACAGGGCTGTCTTTTGGGATCGAGATGCCCCTGGGACCGAGATAGTGTGTAGCCCTTTTATGGGCAGCATAAACATAATACATTTCAAATGGTTACATAAGATATTTGATTGACTTTATTTTAGATTGCTGAGTCAAATAATAATTCAATACCTACTATTATTATTTTTTTCATCATTCATACTCACGAACTCCAGTTTGTTTTTTTTATTCCCTATTATACTCCATATTTTCAAATGTCTTGGCGTTTGGCAGAAAATTTAGAATTTGTTTTTTAATAAAATTAATTAATAAAAGGCCATGCAATCAGGATGAATAATTTACAAAATAAATTATGAAACAGTACGCTTAAAAATCAGGAATGATATCTTCAAAGTATATTAAATTGATTAAATCTGTTTCTATACTCATTTAAAACCAGATGATTTAATCCTGATTGAGTCATGGAATTTAGTAGATCATTTTTCAGTAATTTGATTTTGAAAACGAACGTTCACCACTACAATTTGTTATCATAAGGCTAAAAAATATTCAAAAACTAATTTCAATATTGGGAAAAGTGCAATTTAAACAATCCCTTTTTAATTGCAAATATAATTTTGAAAGTAATAAAACATCATTTTTTAGAGTTCCACTCAGTGGCGGATACAGAAAAAACTCAAGGGGGGGGTGCAAGTTATCGCGACGATTGTAGCTTTCAAACTGACTGCCTGGCAGCGACTCTGCTTCCCTTATTTATGTAGCTCGATTGTTTCGAGAACATTCGGTGCCAGAATGTTCGCTTCCAGACTTTTAAGAAATGTGAACTCATACAAGCAGTAGAATATTCGCGACTTTTCTCGAACAAATGCCAGATAGAATAACGTATCGAGATCACTAGAATGACCGCGACTTTTCTCGTAGGTTAGCTATCTATATGACAGACAGAAACGTATAAAATATGCGGACGCGCGCGCGTGCTACATAAGAAAGTACAACTACTCGATAACTCGACTCAGAGTCGACTGACGAAAGACACGAACGAATAGCGTGTGGGCTGACTGGCGGGGGCGGCAATGCGAGCGGCCCCGCAAGGGGGGGGCGCCCGCCCCCCATATGTATCCGCCACTGTTTCCACTAAGATAATTTTTGATATTAAATTGAGCATCCTCATATTAAATTGTCACCGAAAATGTCTTTGTCATATTTTTTGGCAAGTTTTTCACACGCATTTTTTATCTGATCATAGTCCACATCTCGAAGTACTGCGAAAAACTTGAAATTATCATTTACAGTTTCGTATGTGGACTCTCTTTTATATTTGAATTGAAACAATGAGATTGGACCACTGGATAAAAAATATTAATTTAAAAATTTTTTTCTTCAGAAAACTTTGTATCACTTCTTGAACCCTCAAAGCGAGTCGAACCCTCACTTTGGATTTCTTGATGTAGTCGCCGGTTCGCATACGTTGGTAAAATCTTTGGTTGACTCTAAAATAAATTTTATACTTTTCTCTCAAGCTCGACAAATATATTCCTAGAGACTTTAAGAGGCCGAATGCGATGCATAAATCTAAATTTTCCTTTTGTAATCCTTTGCTTGTATCATTGATCCGGAGTAGTAGGTCGTACCATAATACTGTCATAAAGATATTTTCAACTTTTGTCATTTGCTTTAAAACTGATTTAGCTTCAATTTTAGTGTAATTTGTTTGTGTATCTTCCGCAGATATATCATTCAGAACTGCAATAATTTTTTCATAACCTGCGTAGAGAGCAGATACGGCATCAAATCGAGCCGTAATCGAAAAAATTTGTAAATTGAAAAATTTGCCATTGCTGAACACAACATAACCATGGACCACTCCATCAATTTCCATGGCACGTGCTCGCCCGCTCCCAAGGTTATTGGGATAGAATTATTAAGAAGGCCATTGAAATTCGATTAGAAAGAAGGAATTTCAACCGAGACCATGGCTTTTCCCTTAGCAGTGCATGGAAGCCGTTATTAAAACTTTTGGCAAATTCAAATCGTAATGGCCAGCCCTCGACCACGCGCAACAATGGCGATGGTTGAAGCATTCAGAAACATTATCATTTGCCTTGAGAATGGAGTGCGAGACAGACTCCGAAATGTCGGCAGTTAAAAACCTATCCCAGTGGAAGACTTCCTCAATATAAACCATTAGTTTTTTGACGAAATCTAGGTGCTAGAAGCTCCTATTTTAAAAAATATTCTTCCTCTGGAGTGCACAGCCGTAATCTTTCCCATGTAAAGCAGCTTGCATTTTCAGGCAAATTGCTCGAAGAGTAATTAGGCAAGGATATTTTGATATCACTGGAAAGATGGGAGTTTTTTCCGTTTAAAATGAGGCCAAATTCATCAAATTCTAGGTGAAGTGATTTTTCGCTCGAACTACCTTAACCCGCGAGAAGGTTAAGATTTTAGCAATTTGATAGTATGAATACTTGCAACATTGTAGAAGCAATAGTTCAGTTACATTAGTTAGTAGAAGCTTGGGGTGTACAAAACACCCCGCTCGCCCTTCCTCATGTTAAATTCTGTTGAAGTTAATGGTTTGAGGCGTAACTTTATGGAACTCCTTCATGATTGAAAAGAAAAAACTTTGTTCAGTTCCACATAAAATAATTTTAATGACGACCTAGGTTTCGTTGCTGAGTGACATCATCAGGTGGTTTACAGAACATTTTTCCAATAAATATAGGTACACTGGGGGGAAAGGTTTGGAAGAGGAGGGAGAGGGTTGGTCTGGGGGATGGTAGGGCTGGGGGAGAGTGGAGGGAGGTTGGATGAGTAAGGAAAGAGAGAGAAGTTAAGGAAGAAGGGCATTGTGGGGGTTGCTGTATGTTACTGTTGTTTGAGAGGGTTAGGCTGGGGAAGGGGAGGAAGTTTTATGAGAATTCCTCCCCTTCCCCAGCCTAACCCTCCTCTCAAACAACAGTAACCAACAGCAACCCCCACAATGCCCTTCTTCCTTAACTTCTCTCTCTTTCCTTACTCATCCAACCTCCCTCCACTCTCCCCCAGCCCTACCCTCCCCCAGACTAACCCTCTCCCTCCTCTTCCAAACCTTTCCCCCAGTGTACCTATATTTATTGGAAAAATGTTCTGTAAACCACCTGATGATGTCACTCAGCGACGAAACCTAGATCGTCATTAAAATTATTTTATGTGGAACTGAACAAAGTATTTTCTTTTAAACTCTGTAGTATTGTTGGCGATGTTGATGAGTAAGAAACGTAAACAGGCACAATGTAACAGCTACGTTACTTTGAGAGAACCCCCCCTCCCCCTCGTTACCTACCATAGGTTTTAAGATGACCCCCTCCCCCCCCAAGTTGGTACCGTAGTTGGGGCAAGGGCCTAGCCACGTATACACTCCGGTTCCCATCAGATCACCGACGTTAAGGAACGTTGGGCCCGGACGATGGTTGGATGGGTGACCCTCCTCCATACCTCTACCAGGGTTCTCCCTCCACACCTATACCGGGAGGCCAGAGGGAGATATACCCAGACCAGGAAGGTAGGAGGGAGGCCCCTCCTCCATACCTCTCTACCGTGGTGCTCTTGTCCCCTGTCTGCAAGTGGCAGGCAGGTTAAATGTGGGATGGCACAATGGACCAAAAGAGGTCTGAGTGCCAAGAGGGCTCCAGAAGGCCCTCGCCCATCCATACAATCTACCATCTGGTACCGTAATTTATGCATGTCCCCTAAGTTACTTCTTCATTTAAACGTGAACAAACATGAGGGAATTGGAAAAATCTTGTTTATTCTCAGTAATATTGCATAAATATTCATACTATGTGGCAATATAGGTTTCAATGAATTAATTCCACATAACTGTTATCATGATGTAACTTACTCCCCCACAAACTAAGATGTATCATCTCAGTTAAAAAATTTAAAGCCGACCTTAAAAGGTATCTAGTGGAAAAATGTTTCTACAGCCTACAAGAGTACTACAACAATCCTTAACTATGCATAAATATACGTGAATATTACTTGTTCATTATCTGTTATTGCGTTCATTGTTAATTATGTTATGTACATTGTTTGTAATCATATATTTTGCTTGTCTAACTTCAATGACGTGTCCTATATCTATGTTTTTATGTCACACTGTAACATATGATCTTCTGGACAAGTAAAAATAATAATAAATATATAATAATGATATTTCCTGAGACTATCACGGAATTGCCATTTAAAAATTAGTTCTCGAAGTTACATTACTCCTCGGAAGCGGCCACATATACAAGGCTTTCTTGATGCAGAAGTTTCTGTGACGGGTGCGAGAAAATGCGTGTAGAGCCGTAGGATAGTTGGACATACGAAATACATAGATACAATATAGTTAGGTAGGTATAACGTAGGATAATTAAAGACATTTAAGCCTGCTATCGCGTAACATTGACATTCATAGTCTTTAAAATGCATATTTCCTTTATTTTTATTTTGGGATGGAGAGGGCAAGGGAGTTTCAGTATTGTAGACAAGGGAGTTTCAGTGGAGAGTGCAAGGGAGTGCCAGGTCATTCGGCAGCAAGGGTGTGCCAGCCTATTATGTTTACAAGAGTCTGTGGCCTCTGTGCCGCAGTGCAGCTGCAAGGCATTTTATTGCACAGCTTACCTGCTGCCACCCCACTTCCTAACTCCCTTGATTTTGTTTCAATTTCAAGGTAGTTTCAGCAGAGAAGCAAGGCAGTATGATTCAAGGGTGTTTCAGCCTTTTTTCAGTTGAGTTTCAAGGGAGAAATTTTTACCTGAGATGTTTTAACATTTTTATTTTCTGGCCTTAAGCTTGGAAGAAATTTTTGCCATCTATGAGTTGAGGAGGAAAAAAGTTTTAAATTTTCTGGAGAAAATAAAAATACGAGGTAGCTTGTGTTACACTCTAAGTGGTTTTCCCACCTACTAGGTTCAAAGAGTGACTGGCACAGGGGATATAATCAGAATAATTATTTAATTCTTTTATTCTGTTTTGTAAACCTGTTTATTCTCCAGTATATTCGAGGCATTTTCATAGGAATGTCCCCTAAGCAAAGCGAAAGCAAAAAAGGCAAAAACTTATTGCAAGGACTGTGATGGACAGCCCACTGTGTCTGAATTGCTTTGATATAAAACAGAAATACATTTCATAATAATTCTATATTGAAAAACTTTGCTGAATCTATAAAAAGTAAAATTTTCTTGAAATGTAAAATTTTTAAGTTAGAAGAGCATTAACAAAAAGACTCTTAATTTCATTCTGCAATTGAATTTGTGTGTGTATTCATTTTTTTGGAATTATTATTTTAGTGACGATTTTTATAATATTTTATTTATATAATAACTTTAATTATATAATTTTTACCCCTTTTATATAATGAACAATTTATTTTAACAATCCACATGCCTTCTAACATGTCAACAAAAGATAGGAAATTTATGGGGTATTTTCTTGAAAAAACGAGCTAAAAACCAATCTGAGGAGTGTAAGCGAGAAATATGTCCTTCTTCACAGCCATCAATGCGTAGCCAAGGCAGCGGAAAGGGTCGCATGGGTCCCTCCGCTCGTGAGCGTGAAAAGCCAGGACCCACCAGTGGGTCCTGCTGTCACCAACGTGTTTAAGTGTGCACCATCAAATCCCTAGATCTTAATTTTGCACAGTGGTATGGGTATATGCGTTCTTCCCATTCCACCATTACAATCTACAGAAGTAAAAAAAGTGTGTACCTAATTAGATTCATTATTAAAGTGAGTTATCATATTCCTTTTATCCCAATTCACCAAAAATTTAAGAAATATAAGCATCGATCACATGCATATCTCATGATTACTTTTCTTGAAAGAAAGGTTAACTCTTAAGATAATAACTATGCTTAATTCATGCATCCATAGGAGCATGTATCCACAAAGTCCGTCTACCATTTGTGTGCACTGGAAGTAAGAATCAAAACGTATTTGATTTTACTGACAAAACAAATTCCTAAGCAACAATCAAAGTACTTCAAACTCTAATTTCATTTAATATTAAGTCAGGTGGAATGACACGACCCCACACAACAATTAAAATCGGAGGAAAGAAATTTTGGCAGAACTACTAATGAATTATTTATTGAAAATTGATTAGAATAGTAGCATTAACCTTTCATGAGCATCTAGTTAAATCATCATATCAGAATTTCAAAATATAGCTAGCAGTTTATGGTCAACAGATAAATGACTATATGTACATGTTCCAACCAAATTCAATCACACCAACTTATAAAAAGTCCAAAAATATATAATTCACTAATGCTAAATTACAGACCATTTTGCTTATTAAATGAAGAAAGGAAAGTTATTACAGAATAGAACCATCTAAAAATCACAAATGAGAGAAAATGTCAACCATTTTGTTGTTTTATGATGAAAAGGATAGAAAAAAATTTCTCATTTTGATTCCAAAGCCATAATATTTACAGTATGGATTAAAGTGATTCAGTTAAGCAATTACTACCACAAAAAGTTTTAAAAGTACATATAGTATTCTGATGAATATTCCAGTACATAGTATTCTGATGAATATTCCAAGTTTTACACAAAAATTTAAGAAAAATTAATTTTCTACACAAAAATCAGTATTAAATTAAGATATCACGAGAAGTTAAATTCCAAAATCTTTCAAGAATTCACTGAAAATAAGCAGTAATTAAAATGTATATAATTACTGATGTATATTTAGTTATTGTATGCAGTCAAATTATCTCTGCAATGGGTAGTATATCACAAATTCCATTATTCAACTTCAATTGCCAGTTAAAATCTCTACATTTCAGCATATGAATACTTTATTTCATACTTTATGAATATGTACTATCACGAGTGGCATAATCCGACATGAAGCGCCATCAAGGATTTATTATTGATGCACCTACAATACATTCCAACCTTCTCTTTACAATGCAGTCAAATTGTAATACCCAGTTTTATTGTCTGAAGTATGAACTAGAAATATGCAACATCTTATTTCACTATGTAAATGTAGACAGGCAACTACTTAATTGGCATTGGTTCATTATTAAGCTGAAGAGAGGAGTTCAAGTGAGTTTTTATGTACCTTGACAATCCTTCCAAGCTATGCTACACCATATGACTCTAAAATTGAAATACTCGTACCTAATTACCAGCATCAGGAATCACAATACAAACAAATTAACAATTCAACAGCATGGAGCCATTTTTAAATGATTTGGATTCTTATCATAAAAGTTAAAATATCACTTTTAAATAATATATTGTCCCCATTACATCCTATACGTCATGGAAGAACGTACGAACCATCCCTTGGACAAAATACTACTATTGGACTGTATAAAGTGGTTTTAGAAATTTTTCACAACCACTACTAATAATTCTAGTTATTTGAAACAATACACTACAACTATATATGTACTGTGATTATAGGACAAGATAAAGTGAATACATATAGCAAATATCCAAATCAATGAGACTATTGCCACAGTTATATTTATGCAACTAAAGGACTATGAATATAGTGACAATGGAAATATGTATCTAATCAGTAATCACCATAGGAATTGCTATAATCACTTCATTTAGTCCAAAAATTACTACATGTATACAGCAATTGTTCCAAATAAATATTGAACTATTAATAGTGATTATGAAACATTTCTATAATCACTATATACAGTCCAACAGTATTTTTTCCATGGGATACAATTTATCTCATGCCAAAGCCTATGGCAAGCATTCACCACAGCTAATAACAAATTTTGAATGAATTGCAGGTTATACGAATTAAGAATCATCATTTCTTCCAAATTAGCATCTTATTATTGGCTGGCATATCAATAATTCTCTCCAGAGAAATACCATTTTTTGATGCAAAATCCTTCAGCAACTCTATATCCCTTACACCCCAACTAGGATCCCTTCTTCTCAGGCTGGAATCAAAATCCCGATTACTCTGAGGCTCAAGGACACCGTTTTTAGCGTAAGGTCCATACGTGATGAGGAGTCCTCCTGACCGAAGGAGCCCTCCAGATGCAGCAAAGAGCCCTTGTGAGCAAGCTATTTCACTTATGTGCATCATGTTGGCATTGTAGATCATATCAATGGATAATGGTTTAAATGGTTCACCTTTCCCGTTTAGACCCCAAACACTGAATGGAATGCGTATGTCTATCTTAACAGGAGGAAGCACATTTGTTAGCTTTCCTTCAGCTACGTGGGCACGTATACTCATGAAGTCAGCCTCTTCAATCTGAAGAAAAATAAAATTACAACAGTAAATAGTACATGAACTCCACAGAGACCAGACTAGTGTCTACACTCAAATGTCAACCAAAATATTTGAGAAATGGCTTAACTACGAGACAGTATTTCTCAAGGAAAGCAAACTGCTATATATGCCTTTTGGTTCTCAGCCCTTAATATAATATCCCAATTACACTTTTGAACCCACATATTTAGGATGAATTGAGAACTGAGAATAATCCATAATTTTTAGTTGTACATGCATTTAAAATATAGAATTTTTCAAGTACATATGTATTTTCCTAGTAAATGCAGTATCACACATAAGTTTGTACTTCTAATGCATGTAGACATTATAAATCACCTTACTCAGGACTAATGTAAGAGATGCCTGACAGAGAAATACAATATGTAACTATTCAACCTCCAGAGATGAAATATTATTTTAATACAAGACACAAGAAAGTGTAAAGAAAATTTACAATGTAATTGACTTGCCACATTTTAGGTATTGTCCAACGATTTTGTTTATGACGCAAGGTTATAATGCACGAAGATTATAGACTCTACAAAATAGAACAATGAGAATCATCCTTAAACGGGACAAGCATACCAGGATAGATGTCATGCTAAATCATCTAAACTGGTTAAATATCTAGCAGATGTTGGACTTGGAAGTATTAAAATTTATTCATAAAATAAAACTTGGGCTGATGCCACCATATTTATCTAAATTGATAATCACAAATAGACATATTCACAAATATGCCACCAGAGGTGGACAAAATTTTCATATTCCTTTTGTGAGCAAATCAGTGACACAAAACTATTGTGTTTTTTAAAGGTCTAGTTTTATATAATGCATTGGAAAATAATGTAAAGGCTGTGCTGTGCACTTAGATAGATTTGAGGCAGAGGTGAGAAAATGGATTGTAAATAAATGAGTGGTTTTTGTTATTGTGTTTATTTGCAATTGATGTGTACAATTTTCTTTGTATTGAGAATAGCAGTATTGCTAAATAAAGACTGGAAAAAAAAATATATATATATATATATATAAACCACCAAACCACTGACTAAACCCTATAATAGCTCTAAAACCCCACCCAACCCCTGCCATCGCGCGAGATACAAAACGTGCCCTATCCTTATTACCGACCCCCTCCCCGCTAAATTCCTCTCCCACCCTCTTCCTTCCATCCCCTCTCAGTCATGCACTTCCCACAACATTGTGTACATCCTCCTGTGCAACCTTTGCGATTCCTATTACATTGGTCTCACCACTAACGCCCTAAGTGTTAGATTGACTGGCCACCGAGCCAGTTGCATGCCGTCCTCGCCCAATGCCTCCTTCCCCGTCCCGATCCATGCTTCCTCCCACAATGTCAGTTTTGACAAATGCTTCCGAGCAGGCATATTGTCAGGGTGCCCACCAGTTCTCTTTTCCTCTTTTCCCTGTGTTTTCCCTGTATTTTCCCTGTCTTCGACTGACTTTCCCTGTCTTTTTTAAAGCCCATTTTTCATAATGTTAATAGTAAATTCGGATATTTTTAGGTATGAAAGCAACATTTCGGTTATCATTTTAGGAAGGAAAGGCATTTTTGGAAGAATAATAAAAGCAAAACAGAAATTTAAAAAATTATAATCATGGCTAAAACATCTTATAATTAAAAACTGAACAAGTACTGGTAACCATTAAGAAACTCATAATTACCATCTTTGGTTTCTAAATCAATCAAATCAAAGCTGTTTGACATTAACCCTATGATTTCCTACTCGCACGAGGTAGGTAGGTAACCATTTTAAGAATCTAACTTCTTCTCAAGTTTCTTAATCTTTGATTCTAACTCACGCTGTTTCACTTTGAGCTCTTTCTTTTGCTTCTCAAAGTCTTCCAATTTTTCCTTCTTTCTTCTATTCTACTCTCGCTCCTACCTGCTTAGCTTTTCTAATTCACTCTCCTTTTTTCTCATCATTTCCAGTGCTTCCTTATATTTTGAGCTAGCATCGCGAGCGTAGCGGACCATTTCTTGGTCAACAAAAATAGCATGCTCACCCCCTGCATCTTGTACACCATCCCATGCTCTTCTGAGGGCTTTCAGGGTCTCATTGTGCAAGTTCTCTACAAGCATTTTCTTATTAATGGAAAACCCAGCTTCAACAAAGGCATTTCCGTGGGAAAACAAAAGAAGGATTTTCACAGCTTCCCACAAATCTTTGAATTCTTCCTTGCCCTTAAGATGTCCAGCAAAGAAGTGGTCACGCCTCGATTTGCTACGACTGAACTTAGTGAGCTGAGTTTTACTAGCCTGAGAGACAAACGTGGACACTGGTGCGATCTGATCGATCTGATTGTAATGGGGGATAGATGGCGATTCGCGATAAGTATCCCCATGCAAGTGTCGAAATCAGTCTTACACTGCTCTGGTCTCGTGGTAATTTTGCTGGAGTCCAGGAATGTAGCTGCTTTAAGATCTTATACTTCAATGGGCTTCTCTCAATGATTTTCTGAACAATCTTTGCCAAGCAGTTCTTGGCCTATGAACGGTATTTATCTGCATCAATGTCTTTGACGCGAGCTTCACTTAGCATGTGTCGCGCTGCGACTCCAATGTTGACATGTTGAAGTTTCACATAATTATCGGCAGTATCTACATTAATGCAGGTGAGCTTGTATGTAGACTTTGCACCTTCAAGTACAGATGGTTTGATGAACCTCCCCATCAGTTCCCAGGTGAGATCTTCTACAGCAACATGCAGAGATGGAAAAATTGGCATAGAGGTCTGAAATTCTCTCAGGAATGGCTCAAATGAGGCGGCAATAGTCATAAAAAAAGTAATTTAGGAAGGAGGAGGGGATCTTCAAGGATCTCAACTGATTTCTTAACAGAGTAAGTGTCTGGCAACACCACTTTCTTTTCCTTGAAATATTTCTTAAGATGAGGGAGTATCTTAAGCGCCCTTTCACATGTTGCGGCATTTTCGAGCCAGCGACAGTTGCAAAATTTTAAAGGAAAAGTGTCACATTTTGTTGAAGAAAAAAGTCAGCTCTACAGGCAGGAGACTCCTTGAATACATTGTATATTGCCTTCAAAAATTTGTCTATGTCCCAACCAGTTTTCCTGAAAGCCAGCTGGAATGCTCCATGTATAACATGAAGGCCGCATGATCCCACGTCAATTATATCCGGGTCTTCATCAAACTTTTTCATTTCTTCCTTCAAAAGCCTGATGAAAGCCCAATTGACGTTGGGGCCATCCATAGATATCTGCAACAGCTTCTTTATCACAATTCCCTCTCCAAGGGTCTCTTTGAACCCCTGCAACTGGTCTGCTGCGGTTGCATGTCCGAGAAGCAATGAGTTCCAGTATCTTGTGGACACCTCATTATTCCAAAACCTTACTGCAATATCCATTTGTTGCAGCTTGGAAGTTCTATTCATTGATTCATCAAAGCATACCACTAAATACTTTGAGAACAGCACGTCATCTGCAAGCTTGTGGTGAAAATATGGAGCGACGCCAAATGACTCCAGATACGCCATCTTTGTATGGCTGAGTTGCATACTTTGGGCGATGCGGCTGTCCTTAAACATTTTGGCAAATACATTGCATACCCCTGCTTGAGCTCTAAAGCTTTCTTTAGTACTGATCACATGTATAACCCATTGTAGCTAGGTCGCATTAACATCACTGTCAGGTAAGAAACCCGAGAGGCCCGAGGTGGATGCAGCTTGAGAGGTGGATGCGGAGGTCGAGGACACTGCCGTGCTGGAAGGGAGCAAAAATTCAGTTGCGGGAGGAGCTGAATCATTCGTAGCCGTCGACGACTGGATGTCAGCGCAACGAACATCTAACGCAGCACTGGTGACCGACGTTCCCTAAGAAACGCATTTCAGTTAATTAAGTTTTTCAATGCAATAGAATAGAATAAAAAATTGTAACACTGAAAACAGACCATACCGCATAAAATCCAGCTACGTGAAAAATAAGTCGATAATGCTTTCAGTTTAGATTATTCACCATAAAATAACTAATTATAGCTTGCGATTTGCCCTTTCCTACCACCGTCCCCTCGAGGTCTGAGATACTGCGCTCGCTGCTGTACTATCGCCTGCAAAAGATGTCACACCCATATCGAGTTTCCCTAAATGCGCGCTGAAGGGCTATTATTTAACTCGAGGTTAGAATTGCCGCCCATATAGTTCTCCCCAGTCCTTCTCGCCTCGCGCGATTATGTAACTGGGGGGTCAGAAGGATTTCTCGGACGAGAAAACGAGATTCTCGCATGAAAACTATAAGTATGAAAAGTTTCGGAACAGTCCGCTAAATATTCCCCAAGCCAATGAGAACATAGACAGCTATCACGTGATGAAGCAGGCAGCTGTCGACTTTAAACTGAAGTTATATGGCTGTTAGAATATGATATGAAATGAAGTATATTATTGTGCAGAATTTATGACAAAAAATTAATGAATTTCAAAATGCATTGACTAGTAACAAATGCATTGACTTGTAACAAATGCATTGACTTGTAACAAATGCATTGACTTGTAACAAATGCATTGACTTATAACAAATGCATTGACTTGTAACAAATGCAATTTCATGACTGCGAATTGATGTTGTAACTTGCCCCAAAGAAACTTGTCCCAGATAGATTATTCAGGCGGTCATTCAGTTTATCTTGCGCTAATTTAAAAAAAACAGCATGATATATTAATTACTTTGCACAAAATTTCAAAACGAAGCTGAGATATCCAAAAAGAAAAACAGTTTTAAGCTCCATTTTTAATTATAGCAATCGAAAATATGGCTTACGGTAAGTTTTGCTCTAAGTTTCTTAAAAAGCACCTCAGCGAATTTGCTACCAAAATAAAGCACCCTATGCATTAACATTGCATGTTGGTTTATCTGATAATCCTATTTTTCTTCATGTAATTACATGCATAAATCCCGTGTCTGAGAAATATTGAGAGAGCAACAATGATTTGTAGTTGCCTCAATACTGGCTGGTGTGCGAAGCATAATGAGTGAGACTCAATCTTTTTCTGCCACAATATACAGTGAGTGAAACAATGAATTATCTTTATCTGTCAATTAAAGTGTTAATATCTCATATTGACACCCACTCACTACACCCCCTCAATGTAACAGATAACCAATTTTTCTCTGCATGTGTCATTATACGCTTAAAAGAACTTCGACGTCCATTCAGTAGTTTTCAATAAAAAAATATTTGTAACAAAGAAATGGAAGAGAAATCCAAGATTCTGTACGTAGAATTTATTATATAATGTCAATGAAGATATATTTTAAAGTTACCCTTCCTACACCTAAAATGCCCCATTGCTACTCGCGTGAACTTGGCAAAAATCGCATTTTTAATCCTCGTCCTAAACCTTTCTCATTGATTATTCAGCATGTTTATGACTATAATACATATAAATTTATTAAGGTGAAAGAAGATAAATTATTTAGAAGCATAGGATTGAAAAGTGCTGTTGAGGAGCAACAAACTGTCATAAGGTGAATGAGTCGCGTTCTACGACCCCCTAGGCTGGCCGTGAGAGAGGTAGGCGTAAAGTAGGATGCTCGCGCGGGGCGAGAAAAGTTACATAATCGCAAAAAGCGAGAATATGATAAAAATGCAAGAATACTACCAAAAGTCGTAGTTCTCGCCTGGAGAAAAAGTTACATAATAGGGGAACTGCAGTCCCCCGCTACACGCTACTGCAACCCTCCACTCCTTCCACATACAGATAGCTTGCTGCTTTCGTCTCCCCACCAGCAGGGCTATTACGCAGCTCATCTCATCTGTTCTATCCGTTCCGTCTTGACCACGGCCACGTGGATTTGGAATACACAGCCAATCAGCTTCCTTCATGCGCCGGAACCCACGTGGCCGTGGTGGAGACGGAATGCACAGAACAGATGAGGTGAGCTGCGCAATAGCCCTACAGGATCGCACACAAACACACTCACACACCCGCAGTCGCCTCGCAGGAGGCCACAATGCGAGAGGAGATAAGCTCTTTATTCTGCAAGAATTGAAAACATAATTTTGTTCTCTTTGAACTGAGAGCTCGCAGCTTACCTTAGTTCTGAAAATTTAAAATTTATGTTACGGGTGGAGCTCAGAAACAAATCTTAGTGCATCGGTTGCCAATTTTCCCTGTGATTTCCTCCCAAAAAAATTCCCTGTGTTTTCCCTGTTTTTCCAGAAAGTGGGCACCCTGATTGTCTTCCCTCCCTCCCTCTGCTTCTCCCCTTCAATTACTTACATTAGAAATGGCATGTATCTGGCTTTATTCTGCCTATAATCCCCCAGATTAAATCGGGCTCACTGACCCCTCCCGCCCCTTCTCCTCTTCTCCCCTTTCTCCTCCTTTTATCCCCTCCCCTTTCCTCCCTCCCACATCCCTTCCTCCTCCTCCGACCCTCTCCCGCCTCTTCCCATCTTCTCCCCCTCCTAAACCCCGCTCTCCTCTTCTGACCCCCTCCTGCCCCCCCTCTTCTCCCCTTTCTCCTCCCTCTCCTCCTACCTCACTCTACCCCTAGTCCCCTGCCTGTCCATCATTCTGTATCCTTCCTTCTGTGAGAAAGGCAGCTTTTCGGCTGTCGAAATATCAGAACGTATAGTGTGAGTGTTCTTTTTTGTGTTTCTATATTTGATTCCGCCCCACCTGTGGCAAAGTTTATTTATATATATATATATATATATATATATATAAATACATTTTTAAGACAATGCGAGCATACCATAAATGATGGCATACAAGACCTAATTAGGCCTAAAAAGTCACCCTGGGTCCTATATGTTAAGGTACGGCTTTCCACAGGCTAATGGTCACTTTTCTTGAGTGTGCTCAACTGAAAAGGGGTTGCGTCTTATATCCTATGCATCTTATATGCTGTCAAATACAGTAATTATGGCTGAAAGATATCCACCCATTTAGTTAAAGATAATTTTAACAATTAATTGTATGTTCCAATGAACAATATCATAATGATTTAAACAATCATTTTCACTTGGCTAATGCTGATGCAGGCTTCTCTCTCTATCCTTCTTCCATTACCCACAAAATTTACATATCTTCCAAGTTTTCTTTCCTAAATGGCAAACCACATCAGTTGCCAGTCACCTCCATGAATAACCACTGGCACTTAGATAACTACTGGCATTTAGATAACCTAGTTCACTTAAAGCAGGCAACCCATAGGCTCAGGGCAAAAAAAATTTAGACTTTATAGACCCAAGTCCGTGAAAACATAGACTTTATGGACCCAAGTCCGTGAACATATAGACCAAAATGAACTCATAATGCGCATGAAAATCAAGGCAAATTGGACCTTGTATGCATTATTATACAAAAGTATGCATTTTATTCTTAAAAGCTTTGTCTGGTTTGTGTGGTAGAGGTCACAGTACTGGCAAAAATTGAGAGAAACGAGGTCGTTGCAAATATGAACAATTTTATTCATTAAGTATATATGTATGTATGAAATTGAATAAAATACAAGATGAGAAATTTCTAATCATCAGTCCACCTTTTTTTGGCTGCAGATTCCAGCTGGTGGATGACTTGGGTTTTTCTTTTGTCAACGGACTTTTGTACAGCGTTGGCTTCTTTGTTTTTCTCTCCCGTTTCTTTCAACAGTTTATCGGCGGCCTCCAGAATGGCTTGCGATGCCACGATTTCAATTAAATTTTGAGCCTTTAATGCTTTTGACAAGTGTTTATTGGCATACCACTGCGAAGAGCAGCAGCAGTGGCGTTCTTGCTCTTGACGACATCCGCCAACTCTTGCACTTGCTCCTCGACAATCTTCTTTCTTGCTCCATCTAACTTCTGGCGTTCTTCCTCTCTTGCTTCCTTTCCTGCCTCAGCCTGTTCTTGCCTCCTCCTTCATTCTTCTTCCTTTCTCCCTTGAGATAGTCAACTACAATTGGCATTTTGGTGTAATCTCAGAAGCTTCTCGTAGATGGGAAAGGCCTCCAGACTGCCATACACCATTGAGGCTGGCGAGCCGGAGTGGCGGATGGAAGCGTGAGGTGGCAAGGGAGGGGGGAAGACGCAACTAGGCAAGAACGCTGCCAGCCAGAGACGAGTGCCGAGCACCACAGCCACACCGCAGGAGCGCGGAGCCAGACAAAGCAGACGAACAAAGCAGTAGCACCTGGCAGTGGCGCGCATATTCTAACTTTGCAGAGCTGTGCCGGCTGCTTCAGTGTAAATTGTAGCCTACCTTCTGCCAAAATATAGACCGATTAGGACCAAAACTCGGAATATCGACCAATATAGGCCATAAGCAAAAATATCGAAATTCTATCTATCTATTCTATTCTATCGAATATCTATCTTTATATACCATATGGGATGCCAGACTTAAAGAAATAACAGCTGCATACAAAAAGCAGTGGTATGTAGAGGATGAGGGAGACCATTACTGGGAAAGACTGCCTTTCTGCATGTGCCTTGAAGAGTCTCCATGCTTGGGAGATGAATTTACAATGAGATTTGGCGTGAAAAGAAATGGAACATTTCAAAACAATGCGTGCCTCTTTTCCCTCCTCAAAACCTCGAGACTCGAAAATCCTCAGAGACTCAGAAACCGCAGGAGACTGTCGCGTCTCGCAAAGTGCCAGACAACGATGATACAAGTGCCGCGATCTGCTCTAGTCAGCACGAATGCTCAGGTCATCGCGATTCCTGCAAGCACCCTGCTTTTATTCGGTCCGCGCTGGTGCTGACATCTTTTTCCACTTTCAAGTCGACCTGTGAACATTCCCACCAATCCAAAGTGTAATAGCACCTCCCCTACTCTCCCCACTCCTCCACTGGTCAGCTGATTCCCCTCCTCCGCTGACATAGTGTACCGTGAACAGACTAGCTCTCTTTGAACCTGACTGCGGCCGGAGAAGGACGTATCTGCTTGGTTCCAGTTGTGACTTGCGTTCATCTTGTATAGACCAAGTTAATGGTATTTAGCCTACGGGCTTGTTTTCTATTGTAATAATTGTGGTTACATAAATGCAGTTACTGGAAGTTAATCAAACTGGCTAAAGTCGCTGTCATTTTTCTCTCGTTTCCGCCCACCAATCGCAGTAAATTCGCTTGCGACATCAAGTTTCAGTGGCCTGCGTTGCAAATGTGAAAAGAGAGAACAGGACACCTGAGTCATTCCATGTGAAATCACGGACGAGTTGCTTCCTTTTCCTCACTTGTGAAACTTTTTTTGCTCGTATGCTGAAAGTTTCATAAGTGAGGTTCTACTGTAGTATTCGCCCCTAACAACCAAGTCCCGGAAACAAAACGTTCAAATTTCCTCACTTCCTCGTAGTTCACGCATGATTGGATCACATAAATCTGGGCCCATAACCTTTTGAGGAAGGTTTTCCAAGAAATAGAACACAAAATTGAATTGAAGGCAATAAACTATATTGCATGAGAGAAAATATCAGCAACAGCAGTTATAACAAAAAAATCAATAGAGTTTTGGTACATAGTAATGGGTCCATGGTGACCTTATTTACTTCATCAAATATCTCATGCAAAAAAAAAAACAGAAAAAAATAATCACGGTCTTCATTTCAATATGGTAGCTGTACGTAATTTCCAAATGGAATTAATTTCCATTCCTTTTAGGATCCTTCTCAAAATGCCTAAAAAAGCAATTAATATTAATTCCATGCTTTAAATAACTCTACCAAACTTATGTTTCCTGAAAGTTCAGCTCATTATTTTAAGCAATTCATCCTTTAAGGGTATGCAACCAATTTAAGAGCTATGCCATTACATATATAACAGGTGGGTCATTCCATGCCAAAGCACCGACAAAAATTGCCCTCACTATCTCAGATTTGCACAATTTTTTTTGTGTTATCCTTACATGGTTAAAATTATAAGTTTGTACACACGATTTTTATGAAAAATGTTGAGCTCTTGCGGAGATACGAGGGTATGAAAAATTAAGCATTTTTAAAAACAAGTCCCAGAGTTTTCCCATTTTTTCTGATCTAAGAAAGATAGAAAGTTCCGGTAAGAATTATTTTGTACAAAAAATATTAGTGCATCATATTCAACAGTCAAATTTGAAAATTAAAAATTTTTTGAAATAAAAAAAAAACATTTGAAAGTTTAAAATTAAATTTTCAAAATGTACCCTACCTTCGATCCATCTCAAATTTTAGAATGTTGTAGTCCTTTGTATTGGTAAAGAAGCTGCAAAGTTTCGTGATTACAATATTTCTTATAAGGGAGAAAATAAATTTTTGTTTATGGCATGCACTTCAATGTGCCCACTCCCATCGGGTTGAGTAGCAGTTAGGCCTATCGTTACTTGCCAGTGGAGAGAGAAATGCACTATAATATACTTTTGACGTAAGGTAGAAGTGTTACTTCAAAAAATGGTCACTTTAAATCATGGATATTGCTTAAAACAGTTACGTCACAGTTGGGCTTATATAAGGGTGGTGCAACTGTCTAAATCTGGCGGCTGATGTGGGTGAATCTACACAGGAGGTCGCACATTGGCCGGGAGCTTGATGCAAATCAGCTATTTCATTTTAATAATTTAAATGATTTTTACCAGATAGGTTTTAAGAATAGATTTAATTACAACTGTTTACAATTTAATTACAAACAACTGCTTTCCACGTCGCCGGCAATACAGCAGCCATAGCACCTCCTTCCTCCTTCCTTGCTGGTGGCAAAACAATTGCCAGGATCCTGGCGTGGGAGGAAACGGATTTCTTTTCGATTTTCTTCCTTATAAGAAACATAGCAATGACGAAACTTTGCAGCTTCTTTACCAATACAAAGGACTACAACATTCTAAAATTTGAGATTGATCGAAAGTGGGGTACATTTTGAAAATTTAATTTTAAACTTTCAAATGTTTTTTTAAATTTCAAAATATTTTAAATTTTCAAATTTGACTGTTGAATATGATGCACTAATGTTTTTTTGTACAAAACTATTCTTACCGGAACTTTCTATCTTTCTTAGATTTGAAAAAAATGGGAAAACTCTGGGACTTGTTTTTACAAATGCCGAATTTTTCATACCCCGTATCTCCGCAAGAGCTCAACATTTTTCATAAAAATTGTGTATACAAGCTTATAATTATAACCTTATAAGGATAGCACAAAAAAATTCGTGCAAATCTGAGATAGTGAGGGCAATTTTTGCATTTTTGTCGGTGCTTTGGCATGGAATGACCCACCTGTTACATATTTAATGGCATAGATCTTAAATTGATTACATACCCTTAAAGGATGAATTGCTTAAAATAATGAGTTCAGTTGAATTGAAGAACTTTTCAAAGTCGGAACTTCCTGAGTTAATTCTAATGGGACGAATTATGTCCAAGCTTCCCCCTCCCTACTTCGAATTCAAGAGCGTTTGGAAGAGTGTTCCCATTGAGCAGAGAACCTTGAACAGCCTAATGGAGAGGCTTTCATTGATCGAAATGCGACTTCCGGGAAAAGAATGCAGGAATGATAATCCTTTTTTGCGAAGAATTTATGAAAACAGAAGGGAGCACAAAATGATAGAAGGGCCAACGAAACCTCCGTCAGACAACAAGCGCATCTTTAAGTGTCACAAATTTAAGGAACCGGGCCTTTTCGCACGTGATTGTCCCCATCAAAATAGGAACGAGCAAGAATGCTGTGTTCAGTCTGCTGACGCGCAGGGACATGCTTACGTTTGTAACGTGATACATTTGGGCTCAGATGTTGATTCGTGGGTGGTTGACACTGGCACAACCCAGCACATTATCAACTGGTATTCTGCCTACTGGCAGGTCCCAAACACCAAAGTTGTCTCCAATTCGTCCTGTCCCGGCCCTCTTCCTTGGTTTCCTTGTACCTTCTTATCTTTACTTTGTATGTCATTTTCAGCCTTCTTCTTCCTCTTCTCTTTTCTCCCTCCACTGTTCCCTCGACTGCTGTATTTAAAATTCCCTTCCCTCTTAAAATATGTCCCATCCAGTTTCCATTTCTCTTCTGTATTGTTTTAAGCAGTGTTCTTTCCTCCCAATACTCTTCCCAGCACCAGCTCCTCATTTCTTTTCATCTATCCATCCATTTCTTACTCTCCCTAGCCCCCTCCTCCACACCCACATCTCAAAAAGCATTGATCCTATACTTCTTCTCTCTTCTTCCCAATATCCATGTTTCCCATCCATACAAGATAACACTCTGCACATAACATTTCTTCCTCAGTTCTAGGTCCATACTGCTGCAAAACACATTTCTCTTCTTATTAAAAGCTTCCTTTCCCATAGCTTTTGTTGACTTAATCTCTACCTCACTCTTCCAATCTTCCGTCAGCATGCTCCCCAGATATCTACACCTTCTAACCTGCTCTATTCTTCCCTCGTTTGTCATAACATTCACATTTACTCAATCATTCACTCTCATAACTTTCGTTTTCTCAACACTTATTTTCATTCCATAGTCTTTCATTCCATAGTCTTTCATTCCTTCATCTAAACTTTTTATCATTCCTTGAAGTGCCTGGTTGTCATCGGCTAAGATCACCATATCGTCAACGAATATTAAGGTTTTTATCTCCTGTCCTCCAATTCCTATACCTTCTCCATTCTCCAGGGATTTACTGACCATCTCCTCAATGTATATATTGAATAGTGTTGGCAAAAGGCAGGAGCCTTGTCTTACCCCTCTACCCAGGTCCATCCATTCTGCCAATTTTCCATTAACTTTAATGTCCACCTTGTGGATCTTGTACAATTCCCTTATCAGCCTCCTATCCTTCCAGTCTACTTACTTTATTTTAAGTATTTCCATCAGCTTATCCCATTTTACCCTGTTGAATGCTTTTTCCAAATCTATAAAGCAGAGGCTTACTCCTTTTCCTCTTTCCCTATATCTTTTACCAATTATCCTGAGTAGCGCAATGGCATCTCTTGTACATCTTCCTTTTCTGAAGCCAAACTGCCCCTCACCTACATTCTCTTCCATTATTCCTTGGAGACTCACCCAGCACATGATGACCTTAAAGGATTATTTCCTCTGCTACAAGTGCTTTGATGTGCCTCAGTAAATTACTGTTGGTTATCATGATATCATAAGAGGCCTATGGACGAGGTGATATTCTCGTAGACATGAAAATTGATGGCGAGACATGAAAAGTGGGAGACGAATCAGTTGGAAGGCATCTGGTATGTGCCTCAAGTGGGCCGAAATTTGTTCTCCATCAGCCCTGCATTGGACAAAGGCTATGAATTTTTCGCCAATATACTCAGCTGCGAACTGACTAAGAGACGTTTGATGGGAAGAAAACTGCTCAATGGCTCGTACATTTTGGACATGAAGATCCATGCTTCTGCGAAGGCCACTGAGTTTTTACTGGTCTCATCAGCCGAATCGCTGTTGACTGTATTGGTTTCCGACCATGTGACTTTCTAAAGGCTGCACTACTAATAACTGCAGTAGACACATACACAGTCTGTATTTTCTCCTATTTCATAGTCTGTCTGACACATACCTACATTTGAGTTGGACAGAAAATTAGCAGAAAAGTACACTACCAAACTAAAACAAGAGAAATAAATTTTATACATGTTCCCTGTAGCACAAGGGTTTCTAGTGGGATCCATGAGAAATTTCTTTCAAATTACATCCAGAATCCATACATTTTAGTGAACACTAAAGCTGATTTTCCATCATATGCCCATAATGGAATCAACATGGATCCATCAATTTTCCATCATGGAATTTGACATTGAAAAGTGTAGAATCAATGGTGATTGCATTAAGTGTGCCATCTGTGCTGGTGCTAAAACAAAAATATTGACCAAAGAAATATTTGTACAGACTAACATTGCATGGAATTGGAAAAAAAGATCACCTCATAAGGAGAAACTGGCAAAATTAGTATAGCATAAATATAAAAAAATTGTCACCTCGAGAAGTTATAGCAAAAGGGATTTTTAAAACCATGGCCACGCAAAGCAACAAAAGTGAATATTAGCAATTTACATATGATTTTATATGAGTATTCCTACATAATTATTCCCGAGTGTTCCTACAAAAGTATTCCCGAAGAGATTATGTACTCTGGGGAATATGCCTGATCAAATACAGAATAATAATAACAGATTGTTCTAATAAAAGCCTGTCACTTACCTCACTAGGTTGCCATATTACATTTTGAAACGACCTCGCAAAATGAGCTATATGCTGGCCTGTGCCTGAGGAAATTTCAAGACAGAATAACTTCTTATCGGGCTCTGTACATAATGTAGGAATACACTGCTTAAGGACTTGAAGAATAGGCTCCTTGTTGCGCTCAGCAGCTGGGGCGGTTAATTTTCCCCTCATCCTGGATATCAAAGAGTAAATTAAACATCTTCTTTGTGTGGCCTCGCATTTTTATTACACAGCTGGACGTTTACAGAACAATAAAGTTATTTCTATAAGCCAAGGCCATAAGACTAATAAGATTGTTTACTTCCTACAAATTCTAATGCAGAATATCAGTTGTCACTATAATAATAATAAGCTCAGGACATGAATGCTGGAGATCCATGAATGGACAATAAAATATCCTCACCCTCACCTCAAATAAAAATATTTCAACGATGATCGCAAAACAGTGCAGGAGAAAGACAATCCTTGTAGCATTAATTAACTTGATCGAGCATGCTAAACCTTCAGCAATCCGGAAATTTAAAAGGTTAATTCCATACAAACTACATTAACTCTCACAGGATTACATAAAAATGACAAAACGAGAGTAAATAATTAACGTGGAATTAACACAATATCAACACAAGTTGAACTAGCAGAACGTGAAGAAATTTCCAAGCACTATGGCCAACGAAAAAATAATTAATTACTTCAAGATGGCGGGAAATATGACATCCTCAAGGCATTCCTCTTTGAGTTTTGAAGTATTTTAAAGAATTTCTTTAGAATATAAGACCTTATCACTACTTTGAGAGCGTTGTATACTTTAAATTACTCTATTAGACAAAGTGATCTTCTAAAATCATTCAAATCAAATAATTATTTAAAATTATGGGAAACTATATTTAAAAGAACTTTTTACAGTGAACAATTAAGCCAAACTATATCCGAAATAAGCACAGCGAATATCTGAAAGTAAAATCAGTAATACTTGCTTGATATAAGCCTTGAGAAGAACATTTTAATATGAGTGTAACAATTGTTTTACTAAATGTTAAGTTTCATTATCGTAATCCATTACGCGCATATAGAGCCCAAGCGCGAATACACATTCAACCAAACAACAGTGAATGATCTAATATCCAACATGAAAATAAAAATTTCAACTTGGACGCAAAATAGTGAGTTAAAATTAACCAGTTATATATAACACGTTTTCTGATGACCATGCGACTGTGTTATCCCATTCACTTTAATTTTATATTTAGCCTTAATTTGAGTTGTGTAATTATTAATGGAGTAATCACAGAAAATTGTGTCCACACTGAATGTGTATCATCTCTCTGGCGTTGGTGTTTTTTAAAGCCCTAACTCTGATTTATTAGCACCTCGAGGTCTGTGCTCTTGCCCATCCGTCGAATTCTCACCACCATGGAAATCATGTACACATCGAAGCCATTATATAATCTATACCTAATAAAATAATTAATAACGAAAAATTAGGTACCTATTTAAAAAGGTTATCAGCTAAAATATTGCATTAAAATCGAACAGAGACAGATATTTATCGACGGTTTCCTCCGGCCATATCTGGCGGCCACCCAAAGCAATTGCCACCATTTACATAATTAACAGTGACCCCTTCCTATTTCGCACGTCTTTTGTGCGCATCGGCTAGCAGAAAGATCGCAGCTAGTTGGGCCGAGTTGTTTTTCTGTCATGGCTTCTAAAGTGGTGTTTTGTTAATGTTTCCTGTATTTTTTAGATCGATCTCTGTGGATTATGCTCAGAAAAATGATCTTTTATGTCTAGAAGAATTTAACTGGTTGATCAACTACCACTTAAGCGAAATTTGGAGCCTTAAAAACAATGGCAGCCTCTACAAACCTTGTTATCCCAGTAGTCCTTTGGGGAAAAACTGCTCCTACCCATTGCATTTCAAGTATATATCTATCCCGGGACCAAAAAAATCTTGTAACTGGCTGTTATGATGGACAAATATGTTTGTGGCAGGTGGATCCAGAAACTCTTAAGGTTGGTTTGACCTAACACTCCCGTTTTATGTTTTGGTAGTATTATTTACGCTTCATTATTTATATTGAGATTATTCTTCATAGATGACTCCAAGATGCCTTCTCGTTGGTCATACTGCCCCTGTATTATGTCTATGCAAGGCTAGTATACTTGTTGACAATAATTATATTGTCAGCTCTTCTGAAAGTGGGTGAGTATATGCGAGCTAAATGGAGCAGTGTTTTGCACCCCTTTATTTCGGAAAATTTTTATTCTGTATGCATTGGATTTTTTTGCTGTTACTAATTGCTTCATTTTTACTTTTGCATATTTCAATGCTTATTCGGTGTGTTGGATACTTGTTCGTCCATCCTCCATCTGTCTTTAGCGAAATGTGTACTTGGGATCTTGTGGATGGAAAATGCCGAGAAGCTGCCAAGCATCCCTATGTTCATACAAATATGCAAGTGAGTAATGGTTAAGGGAATTCGAGGGTTTCTTTTGAAATTAAGTCTTATATAATCATTTGACGTCGTTTGAATTAGCAACATCCTGGTAAAATATTAACTTTTATGTTGTTGTTTGCGGTTCATAACACAAATTGCTTTTGAAAACGTCGCAATAAGACAAAGTTCTGACAATTTCAGGCTTATCACATGGCGGGAACTGATGATGTAAGATTATTTTGCAATGGATATTATGCAGAAGTCCTTATTATGGACCCATTCAGTCTGGAATTATTATTCACTCTTTCATCACGAGTTAATCCTGACTGGATTAGTTCTCTTCATGTGTTGAGGCCTGCCAAGAGGAAGGGTGAGTATTACTTTTGTCTACCAGTGAATTAGTTATATTTATGTACTTTGTTTTGAGGCTAATAAAGGTTTGTTCCTCAGAGCAAATACATAAGTTGCTCCAAATGCACAATGTTAGTTATAGATTGCGTAGCCATGTGGCACACTTGTGTTGTCACTTCTTTTTGGACCGTACCATTTTCATTTCAGAAAAGGAGAGAAATCATATTTTAATCCCATCACATGCAGAAAATGTCATCTTTACCCACTATATATAATTACTTTCCATTGATAAGTACACGTTTTTGTTATTGAAATGGGCCTGTCTCTTCCATTGATCACTTTGCATGATGTAGGATGCATCAATTCATATTAATGCAAAGGCATTGGCGGCACCATTGCTGATACATGTGTTTATTTTTTTCACAGCTGAAATGGTAACCGTTATGCTAATTTTCACATCCATCACTGCAAGAGCCACCTAATGCATTTTCTGATTAAAACTTGCTGAAAGTTTCAAGAATATTCTTACAATAATATTGGAAAATTGGTATTAAGTGCAATTTATGAAAGAGATCTTTTTAAACTTAGAAGGAACTACTGCTGTGATTTATATGAAGGGAATGCTGAAACTTCAATTGATGATTTGATTTTCTCCCGGCAAATAGCTGAGGTAAATTCTTCACGGGTTTCCGTCTCGGTTAGTGGCTTCATCTTCTCCTCTGCCAACGTTTCGAAGGATGACTTATCTGTCATCAGGGCCATTGATGATAATGAAGGATAAGTCATCCTTCAAAATGTCGGCAGAGGAGAAGATGAAGCCACTCGCCGGGACGGAAATCCGTGAAGAATTTACCTTAATTGATGTTGTAGCTGCATACATAAAAAATTGATACCCGGGGAAAATTATTGTCAAGGGTTCTTGAGGTGTAGGTGGAGTTTGGGAGAGAGATTGAATTCATGCTTTCCGGAATGTGAATAGCCCTTCACTGTAATTTTAAAATATAAGTATATGTATTTCTATTAATGCTCCAAATTTTTGTTTATTTTTTTGTGACATATCTACCCTTTGTTCAATTCCATATTTACGTAATGTGCGTATCCAGAGCATTGAGCATATGAGCTGGGTTCATATTTGTTCTGTCTCGACTTAAATGTTTTTTGTAATATGTTTGTATTGTTATGTCTCGACTTAAATTTTTTTTGTAATATGCTTGTATGTCTGTGGGCAATAAAAAAGTGAATTCTCATAAAAAGATCCCTTAGACAGGTAAGTTTCTTTTTCTTTCCGCTTCTAATGGCATGATTTTCTTATCCCCAGATGATGTTGTTCTGGCACTGACAACTACTGGAACCATCAAAGTTTGGACATTGTCTTCTGCCCTGGGGGCGATAAGTGCAATGGGGGATGGTTTGTCCACCGGCAAGGGCAGTAGCGCTGCAGCCTCTCCCACCCATACGCCTTCCTCATCACTTCAGTCACCTACTGAACCTTGCTATGAAAATGAAAGCAAACAGATTCGCTGCCTCAATGCCCTCACAATGACTTGCTGTTCTTGCAACCAACGCACTGTCCTCATAGTGTGTTCTAAATACTGGCAGGTGGGTCTTTAAATATCTCGTAGTGATGAATTTTTATTCATTCCTGTCGAAAATACGGCATTAGGATTTGCCACTTAAGAAAAAAACATTTTTTCTCGTGGCAATTTCTGCACATCTCATAGGGGTTGATGTTAATTGATGATCTCCACGTGGTCGATGAATAACTTTCAATTTTACGAAAGATTTTACACCATTTTTCATGCATTATATTTAATCCCAATGTTAATTCTAACGTATGTATATTCTAAGGTACCTACATAATGTCCTGGCTCCTAGATAACTACGATGTAATTTTGTGGTTTCCATCTTGTTAGTTGTTTTTGCTGACAACTATTTTGCCCATTTCCAAAGGATACAGTAGAAACTCGAAATTACGAAGTTGACGGGACGGGAAAAATCGGCACTTCGTAATATCAAATTTCGTATGAACGAGTATCTTTCAAAAACATCGCGATGAAGCTCTTTTTTTGTTTCCTTAGATTAAGATGTACTCTCACGATGTACTTGCATGATTTACGAAGTTATAATTCATGAAAGTATATTTAAATGTGTATTCATGCCCACAGGGTGCACTCATTGTCAGTTGAACACAACTTATTTGTCTGAGTTTTATTATTCCTATTTTCGGGAATTTCAAATTTGGCGCCACCGGATAAGTTATTTTGCCGTTGCAGCTGGCGGTTCGGCGTGCAGCAACTCGCGGATTGGTACTACCCCTCTTTGCAGTGACGAATTTTAACAATATTACCTGGATATAACAATTTGCAATGTTTATTGTTTACTTGCGTCATACATTTTTACGGATGGTTCGGAAGTAAGACGAAAGCCACGTTTCAATGGAAATCGAGGTCCGTGTGTCAAGCTACCTTCGCATCAAATCGATGCATTATTCCGTTCACTCATTCGTTTTGTGATGACAAATGATTATTACCGGCAATACGAGGCTCGATTCGGGTTATCGTGATGATTGGTAAAATATCCTTTCCAGGATATTTGGAAATTGCCTGACGAGCAGTCCTTCCATCCAGCTATCCCTCTCAATCACTCAGCCGGAAACATTAAAGCTGTCAGATTTTAGGGTGATACCTCAGTCGGATCTGAACAATTGGCGCGTCTAAACCGGTTTTTCCCAGAAAACCCTTCAAGAAAAAAGTTAAATCCTTCAAGAAAAAAGTTCTTCATTCCTTATTCCTAGGCGCGACGACATTCATCTGCGAGGGACTCATTCAGCAAGAAAGAGAAGGGGGTAACCCGAGAGGATCACTCCTTCACCTTATCTGTTATTATCTACCCTCACCCAGTTTCGCTTTTACCCAGGTGGCTTTCACTAGTGGGGGAGGGGTTGGGCCTCCTTTCAGCGGCCTCGGCAACCAACACTAGGTTGATACGGCCGATGATCGAACGAGGGAGCCGTTATTTCGGTCGATTCAAATTGTAACCTTACACCGGTGGTAGCTGTGAGGTTGACTTCTCACTCCTTCATGATTTTTCCACAACCTGAAATTATGTTGCGTAGCACCCGAGAGAGATTTGAAACGCATCGTCATATCAATGGGATAAGTAACGTAGTGCATCGGCTCATGCAAAGAGAGAATCGGAACTCTAATCTATTTTTACTTTCTTTTATAGGAAGCATCATTCACTTTTGGAAGTGGACACCATGCCAGGAAATCCATTTTTAGACCGTTGACTTTTAAATCGCCATGCTAATAGATAAAGAAATACTGTTTTCACCGTTTCGCGCAGGAAGGATGTTGCTAGAACTTATTTCATAGGGCTTGATACCTACTTGTGTGTACTTTATATCAACCACATCGGAGAAAAAAATTTGTAAACCTGCCTAAAATCGATCATTTCACGGAAATTCTACTCGGCTATGAGAAGTGATACGAAAATGAGCTTTGATATAAGTTGTAGCTGCATCGTAAACCTTTCAATGCGGATACTCCTCAAGTTGGTATGCAAGTTTAATACAATTACTGTAGTCGTGTAAAGCAAAGATGTCCAGCACTTATTTTCCAGAGGCATTCGTGGCGAGCACTGGCGCTTCCGGCAGTCCAGCGAACGGCTACGCGACCCTTGGCTTACCTCTTGCTCCCCCTCCACCTCTCTCTCTCCCCCCACCCTTGCCTTGGCGCTCATAGTTAGGGGGTCGGAGTAAAGTGATATTTTTTCTTGAGTCAGCATCACATTTCATCATAAGTATCACATTTCACTCATCGCTTTCCCATGCCCTAACTTCACAGGTGGCTTCCAAAAGTTGGGTGGGGGGGGGGGGGGTGTTGCCCGTTGGGAGTCCTTTATCACCTATGACCGCGAACCAAACGTATCACATTTCACTCGTCGCATACCCGCCCTAACTTCTCAGGTGGTTTCCACTAGTTGGGATATCCTTTCGAGGACATCCTATAGACATCCTTTCGAGAGCATCAGAAGCCAACTTCCATGGTTCCAACTAGTTCCTACATCGGCCGCAACACAGGATGACCGTTATTTAGGGCGATTTTAATGGTATCCTCTCCCCAGTGTGAATTTTTTTATCTGATCCAGATCCGATTTTTTAAAATGAATTAGGATCCGATTTCAGTATCCGGAGAAATGTAATACCCGCGGATCTTTAGATCCGATCTGACCATCCCTAAATAGTATTTTCCCGGCGAATCAGCTTGTGTCTTAGAGGACGAACGAACAATTTAAGAGCACATTTTGGAGCAAACAAAGTGCGTCTTATGGGCCAGGAAATACAGTAACTACAATTTTCGATGCCTGGCTAATGTTTTTCAACTTACGAACAAGTTCTCAGAACGCATCTCGTTCGTATGTCGAGGACTTACTGTAATTGGATGAGTACGTCAGTGACTTCCGACTGCTGGACGGACGCCAGACGCCCCAGCGAAACCACACCTTTACTATTGAAGCATTGAAAAATGAGATATCGTTCAGGTAATACATTAAGTGCGTAATGTATTCGGCGACGATCATTAATTAGATGTTTAACTCTAAAAAGGAGCGCCGAAACGTTACTGATCCATCACTATTCGTATAAACGAGTAACTTTTTCACGTCGGGACCAAGATCCGAGGTTTGTAATTTTAAAACTTTGTTATTTCGTAATATCGCGTACTGTTACATACACTTAGATACCCTTTTGGTCGGGACCAAAGATTTTGCTTCGTAAAATCAAAATTTCGTAATTTCAAAGTTCGTATTTTCGAGTTTCTACTGTATGTCCTTTTGAACTTTGGGTGTTTGGATGTGAACTTTGACCTGAAGATACCAATTAGAACAAGGGTAAAATTTTTTTCACCAGAAACAAATAACATAGTGACAATTGGACCATACTTAGATCATTGCATAAATGACATGTAAACCTAATATTGAATATTAGTGTCGACTGAATTCTAATATTCAATGGCATATCCTTCTGAGAGGTGATTTCTTATTTTTGTTGTAGTTAACATAAATATGGCATCTAGCATAGGTAGCAAAAGGTTATTGATATGCACTTTTTGTTACTATTTTTGTGAATTAGTCATCTCAAGCATTTTTCTACCCTCAGTTATTGTGGACTGCACCTCCTCCTTTCATCAGAGAGACCCAGAGTTTAAACCAAAGCTACTTTTTCTCTCACACATCCCCTGATGTGTATCATTTTCTATGTCAGGGGTTCCCTACCCATGGGTCCTGAACCCAATTGGGGTCATAAAGAGATTTGAGTGGTCGCAAGGGAGTGGGAAATAATCGCTTGACATTTTAGAGGATATGAATTCCGGCGAGATATGGTGGAAGTTTTCCATTATGGATAAATGAGAAAACGTAGTGAACTCCACAGATAATTTTATTAAGACGACCTAGGTTTCGACACGTTGTGTCATCTTCAGGTAACATGTACACTTCAAACTCACTTATATACACAAAATATTGGAGGGGAGGGGGAATTCATTCCCCCTCCCCTCCAATATTTTGTGTATATAAGTGAGTTTGAAGTGTACATGTTACCTGAAGATGACACAACGTGTCGAAACCTAGGTCGTCTTAATAAAATTATCTGTGGAGTTCACTACGTTTTCTCATTTATGCTTGACATTTTGATTGCCAAAGTGTGTAGGGGTTGCAAGTGATCATCTCTTATTTTTTGTGGGGTCACGAGTAAACAATGTTGGAAATCTCTGTTTTATGTCATCCTTAATTGCAGTATTTATTTTGAAGTACATTTCTTGGATCATTTCTGGTTGCAATATAAAAGTAACTGTAGAATTATGAATAAAAACTCTTATTTTTCAAAAATAACTTCCGTGAAGCAAATTGAAACATTCAAAGTTGACAGAAGGCTCAGCAGGTGGGACAAGAGGTTGGTGACACAAAATTAGTCTAAAGGATTTGAAGAAAACCACTTGGCAAATATCTCTGGATAAAATCAATCTGAAAATTATGTACAAATCAGATAAAACCTTTGGGTTGTCTATCGTGATACGTGGGCTGACCCAAGAAGTCATAAACTTTATCTCATATTCCTTCCTTTTGTGGTTGTCTGATGTGATTTCCAGCTAGACGAAATGATGAGAGAGTCCTTGAAAGTATAACGCCAGCTTATGAAAAGGGAGCAATTGGAGTAGATGGAGGTAGGAGAAGTGTTTGTTCCTCTAGGGAAATCAGCTGACTGGTGAATCACTAGGGATATCCTGGTGTTGACTTATTGCTGAAGAATTTGTGAGACTACTGGGACTAGGCACGGTTATTACCTTTATGAGTCACATGCAATTGCACGTAAGTGCAAGATTCCTCAGAGTGAAAAGCATTCGCCTTGACGGGGATGCAAACCCAGATCACTTGATATCATGCCGAGTGCTGTAGCCAGTTAAGCTACCAAAGCACCCTTCTCCCCTGTGGATTTTTGAGGTCTATAAAAGGAACAAGTTGTTAAGGACTGCCAGACAAATGATGTCACAGAAGCAGTCCAAAGCTTGCGCTTAGTGCCGCCGTCCGCGAGGTTAAAGCCGAACTTGGAACACTGTGATGTGTTCATTCTTTTGACCAATTTGTGAAGATACCGGGACTAACCACAATATTATCTTTACAGTCACCCGCAAGTGCACAACAGTGCAAAATTCCACAGAGGAAAAATCATTCGCCTTAAAAAAATCTGTAGGGGTGAAGGATACCTCAGTAGCTTAACTGGCTGAAGAACTCGGTGCAATATCAAGGGATCTGGGTTAGAGTCCCGGTGAAGGTGAACTATTTTTCTGTGGAATTTAGCACTTGCTTACTGGCCCTCAGATGGCCCTTTAAGATAACAGGCCCTCAGATTTGCCCACAAAATTAGCACTTAACCCCCACATGAGTAGGTATCGTGTGAGATGGGCTTGAGGTGTGATGTTTTTTTGTGGCACATCTCTTGGCGTTTTGTGATCTGTGGTAGTTTGTGAACTGCATGCATGAGTAACTGGCGATGTAATGTGAGCTGCAGGAATGATGGTGTAAAACTTTGGGAGATCCAGTTGGTGTGGTGGCTAGAATACTGACTCCCCATCCTAAAGGCACTTGATTTTCGCGGTTGCATGTAGGTAAGGGTGGATCAATTCTCACTTTTTTAGAATTTCCAAATACCTCAGGGTAGCAAAGTTGCCTTTTGGGGTGTTCGTTTATCATTAGAATATGCCCTACCCTGCCTACATGCGATTGAATGTTGAAATTTTTTTGAAAATCCAGCATAACCCAAAAGTATACTCTGATAAAACTGGTTTAGGTCGAGTTAAATTATCTCACTCACTAACCTTTCGAATCAATACATGGTAATTTTAATTTGCTGCACAAATATGCCTGCCACCACAAAGCATCTGCAAGTTTAACAAATTCTGCTCACATGCAGCCCGCTCAACACTCCGGCACTTCAATCAGTGGTGCATTAAATTTCATTTAAATTACAATTCAGGAGTTGAATGACTCCCATTTCTTTTCATATTCACCTACATTTGAGATATTCATTCCAAGACATTGTAGATATCTATGTGAAGTTTATTCTGTCCTGGAGACATTACAATTATGCATAGGATATATCATATGTTTATAAATATTGATGATAACACAAAAAAAACACAATGGTCAATAAATACTTGTCTACAAAAAGTACTCCTCCACACTATAAAAGCACTTTGTGCGATGAGGAACTTCCTTAGCTGGCTTTTAAATGAGGACATTTTTGGAGTCTGTTTTAAATGCTTGGAAAGGGCACTATACAATTTTATACACATTACCCTGGGATCAGAAGAAGAGACCTTGAAGTTTTGTTGTATTGCATGTAGATCTTTTCTTTGCCTTGTATAATGATCATGGTAACATTCATTTTTAACAAACAAAGGTATTGGTATGCATTATTGTATTGGTATGTAATGCAAGGTATGTGTTATGAAAAGCAATTTGTCTCGGAATTTTAAGTTCTACATGCATATGTTGCATACACGTTAATGTTGGGTGGAGGATTGGTTGCTTGCTTCTAAGGCTTAGTATTTTGAATGGGTCCACCACCACTCCCTCTTGGTTTGCAAAAGTTCAATATAGTTCATCATAGAGAGTTTTTGTGTTAGTCATTGCTATTTATATTTTCAGATATTTGATGCTGGAGATTTTTCCGTTCTGTGTTCTGTTATGGCTCCACAATCTGAGCGTTGGATGGGTGGCGATTTTCTGTCAGCTGACAGGGTACTCGTTTGGAGTGATGAAGGAAAAGGGTACTTATATCAACTACCCGCCAAGTAAGTTCAATGTGACTTAATTATCACCCTTTTACTGGAATTATTTTTGGTATGGATGGATTTCTTGTTTCAAGTATTGGGTTATAACATTAAAAAAATGGATGTTGCATGAAATTCTATTTCCTCACAGTTGTACTAATTTTTGGACTTGGATTTACGTTCTACGTATTACTTTGGATTTTCTAAGTTATATGCACTAACTTGTTAATTGGGGAAATGATTTAATCATGTTTTATGATATTTTACAGTGAAATCTCTTATGTCGTTAACTTATAATCCAACTTACATGGTTTGAGTTTTTGGTGAAATTCTTGAGGTGTGATTGTAACCAATGCAGGGAAATCACTTGTAAAGTTAGACTGTCCCTAAGCGTGTGATTTTATTGTTATCATCTTCCCTTGGTGTTAACCAGATTCCCTATTTTATCAGCCTAGATAAAAGTTTTGTTCACCTCATATTTTATTGGGGTAAATAGATTTTACTTTAACAAATCATATCATATTCTTTAAAATCATGGTTAGTAACACATATTATATATAATTACTGGTACATTAAATACATACAGTGTATTCAATCAGAAAAAGAAAGTATAAAAACTATTTATGGTATATATCATTGTATTGTGCTATCATTTAAATATATATTTTTGTAACTTTATTTTTGATGAAAGCATGTACATGGAAACCATGTGTGGAAATCCAGGGTACTTTATCTAGATTTTATATTTAAACTTTACTGAAATTGTAGACCCTAAGAGTAAAAGAGGCATGGTAGTATGTGTGGGGTGGTATCTCTCCTTGAAATCCTCAATAACCGGATAAACTCCTTAAAATTGCTATCTCCTTGAAAAATTAAGGGATGCTCCTTGCTTTTGACCCAATATTAGAATATCTCCTAAATTTTCTCAGATTTCCCTATGCCAAGGAATAAAGCCTGGTTATTTTTGTAAGGAACAACCAATTGCCCCATGAAAGAGTGTTTGGACATTGTTTGGTTTCTTTTCAAATCATATATATGTATATGTAATCAAGTTGATACTTAACCGCTGGGGTCAGGCAAGGCTTCTGCAACGTGTCGCTTATGGGGAACGCCCTAGTCCTCCTAGTTACTCTAATCCCATTCATTACGTAAGTTTTGATGATGATTAAGTTGTTCCTTTCAGTGGTATTTTATAGCTTTTATTGGATTTCATTCCTGAATGATTTGAATGTCCGCATAGTGGTTGAATTGTTGTCTTGACCATTTTCCTCTTTTAGGATAGGTAGGTTCAACATATTCTGATGATTCTAATTTTTTGGGTAATATGTATTTATATGATTTTCAGTCATGAAAAAAATAAGCCTTGTTGTTTTTTTTAATACTTGGCAGTTGCAATCACTCACTAACTTGAGTGCTGCCGGTAATTCCTTTTTGAAGGGCACTGTTGATGCTATGTTTGGATTTTGGGAAATTGATCAAGTGTTGGAGTTTTCGAAGAGATGTGGAAATTTGGAGTACATACATGAACTGAAATATAAACACTATTGGTGCCTATGGACTGATCTATTATCCTTTGGATTCTGTGTGAAAATTTCTACCGGTCCAGCCAGCTAGCATTTTTATACATGCAAATTTTTTTAATAATTTAATTATCTTCATATTGTGATGTTAATTAATTATTTTTTGCCATTCAGATTCCAAAGGTGTACTTAAACTTAGTAAAATTAACCTTGGTAGGTTATAATGGTAGAGAAAATTAATAACTAAAGCATTAAAGAAATTACATAAAAGTGGCTTTTGAGGTCTTAGCTAGGGTTTCTGGTAACTGTTGAACAGTAAAATAGCTGTTTTTTGTCTAAAATAAAAAACCAGTAAATCGCTGTTTTTTTCTGTTGTACTGTTTCTAATGGAAATTTTGAAACAAAACTATGCACGGCATACAAATTTTACGATCATTTTGTGCTGATGAAACGGCAGCACAACCCAGTTAACATCCATTCCGACAAGAAGCAGTTTATGGCAGTACCCACAAACCAGTGGTCATGAACATGATGTCATGAACCTCCGGCGGAGTCTCTAAGATTCCTCTGTCACACCGTCAAAAACTACACCACATTTTGCAGGAAATCCAGCATCTCATCTATTTGGAGTCAACTATGTAGAAGATGTCGTTGAACAGTCGTCAAATGATGCTGAAAGTGTGAACTTTTCTCTTCAACATGAATTCATTTGTTGCTTCAGAAAGATGGATTATCATTTGCAGTCAGAGGGCAAGAGAGTTTAAAATGGCTCAAGTCTGAATTCACGCTCTTCAGGAACTCTGGCCAGCGCACTGAAAATCTCCAGAAATTTTACGATGCAATTCTACCCATTAAACCAACATCAATGGACGTTGAAGGAGTTTTATCGGTCTGCGTGAATTTCTGTACAAAATTAAGATTGCATCTCTTAGACAAGTCGCTTAGTGCACTTGTATTCTTGAAATATTATTATGAGAGGCAAAAATGTATTGACTTAGAACTTATCATGAAAGATGTACAATAAAACGGTGTTAATCACAAAAATAAGCTAGCGACTGTAAAATTAGTGAAAATTTGGGGGAAAAAACAGTGAAAACAGCTTTTTTTTCCAAAATGACTGTTTTTCTTAAAAACCCTAGTCTTAGCTCAGCATACCTTGAATTTGCTGGAATTGAAAAGGTTAGTGAGAAGACTCAGTAAGTGACATTTTTGCTCTGATAAATTGCATTTAGGTTGTATAGCGACTCATAATTGAGGGTGCCGAAATGTAAAAAAGGTAAATACATAATTACTCTTAGAGGCCAGATAAATGATTGTCTGTGGTAATTTATTGGTCCATATGAAAATTTGGGCAATTGCTTGCCATGATGGAAATGACGGTTCCTGCTCACAATCAGTGACCAAAGTTAAGCATCCTTAGGCTCAGCTCGAAATTGGAGACTCCTATTCGTCCTCATACCGTTGCCCATGTCTGCAAATGGCAGACAGTCAGTGAGATAGCCATAGCAATCAAAGGGAATTAAACTAAATAACCGCGGGAGAAATTTTAACGGTTAAATAAAGAAAATTTTAATTTTTTGATGAAGGAGTCGCTGCAGCCGAGATTCTGATTCACCCTGCAAATTCAAGGCTTGCTGTAGGAAGTTGATGCATGCAGGGGCAGACTGGGTACCCTAGGGCCCTAGTGGAAATATTTGGGGCTGGGGAAAGGGCCCCAACAGGCAAACAACCCCCTCCCCCAAAAAGCCTGTAATGAACACCACGCGTCCAGGGTCCCAGTGGTGATTCCCGCCCACCCGCCCTGGCCAGTCCACCCCTGGATGTATGTACCTTGATATGATTAGGTCAGGAAGACATCTCTTACTTTCATGTCCCCTATTACATTGAATTTGCCATGGACAGAAACAGAATAATTCATAAATGCATTATTATCCAAATTGAATGTAATTTGTGAGTTTTCCTAGACAAACTCAGCCTGCAAACACTTTCCAAAATAATCCCCCGAGGAATATTTACAAAATATACTTGAAGACATTAATTTATTGCCATTATTTACTAACTTAGTTATGTTGGTTGCTCTCAAGAATATGACTTGAGATTTGAACATGCTAAGTTTAAGTGAGCTGACTGACTCACTGTACGCAGGATGATCTCTGTTATCTAACTTAAGGGTACAGGATGAGGCTAACTCTGATACCTCTTGAGTCCAATGCTGCTAACATTATGCAAAAAGTTTTAGATTGGTGAATGTATCTTTTAGAAGCCTGTAGTAGTCCTGTTAGGTTTGTAATGGCTTGTATACTGTGGATCCCATTTTACTGATACAAGGCATTTATCGTGAGACCATAATCATTGACTTAACAAGACTTAATACTGGAACCAAGCCCATTAGACAATGAGTCTTATTGCTAGTGGGCCTTGAGCCTTTCAAACTTGTTAATTAGCGTTTCTCATATTTGTATGGCATTGAAACATGAAATTGCCTGCAGGACAGCCAATAATGTATGTACACCACGTGTAACATTGAACAATGAATGCTTGTACACTGAGGAATCAGATAAGCCCTAATTTTTCAATTCCTCTACTTAATATACATATTTTGGAAAAAAAATTAATTGTAAACAATTTACCAGCATTGAATCTTAATTGAATACAGGATGCCGTCAACTTGAAAACAATTCACTGTTAAAGTTTGACGTTCACGCCAATCAAAAACCGGCCTTTATAAATCGCAGTAAATGCTATAATTACAGGACTTGCTGAAAAACCTGATCATTGTTATTCCATTGTTTTTTATAAGGCATGGGAGCAGTGAGGATAAAAGTATTCGATCCTCTGTGGAAATTATATCTTTAATTGAGTTCTGCAAACCACATTCCCTGAAATTCACGGTACAAGAGTGAATTATTTAAGCTGCCCCTGGAGCGATGCAACGTGCAAAACACCTACAAGTAACGAACTCCCGATTAACAAAATGGAAAATTATCGGTCCCTTGAATTTCGTTAAGTAGAGGTTTTACTGTTTGTATCAACTTTAAGAATCCCATATTAATCAAGTCAACTGATGAATGCCATATCAATTTAGATAGTTAGGTACCTACCTACTTATTTATTTTAATAGCATTAAATGAATAGTGTCATGACTACTTATTAAGTGGTTGATTAATTTAGCATACATCCTCTTCCTGACATTAGTACTCATCTGTTCCATAAAATATTAACTATCTTGAGATTTATTTCACTGGAATCATCTACTCCTACATCTACATTTGAGTACTACACGGCAATCTGTTGCAATGGAATTTGGCTGGGGTTGTCAGAACACTAGTCATGAAAAGGAAGAGTATACGAAATAGGAAGTTTGGGAGGAAAGTTGTTTCAGTAACGTTGCATTAATTCTGAATGATTTTCTGGTGATACGGAAGATGTGTGATTTGTCATTAACATTACACAGTTAATTACTTTAGAAATAGATTTGGAAAATAGTTTTTATATCTATTCACACCTCTGGAAAGGTCATGTTCTTCTACTGGTCAATGATGTTTTGAGTTTTCAACATTGTAGGTAGTTGAAATGCGTACCCTTGAGGAATATGTTACATTACTGCTTCAGTAGCCCTTCCTTTGTCACGAGTGTTTTTTTAGCTTTTGCATTATTTATATCCAGCAGAAACTGATTTTTCCATTGTGCGTTGGTTAGGGCTTGGGACTAGGGGTGTCACTTTGTTTTTGAAGGAGGAGAAATATGTTATGGGAAAGAAGTCAGCGGATTGGGGAAATGATCCGCAGGCAACTTGGTTTCACATTGGTTGTAGCTTGTTCATATGTCTTTATTAAAATCACAATCATATGTGATGCAGGGAATCTTTGGTTTTCATTTAAGTGATTCAATCATGTGCACTTGAACTGTGTGCTATGTTCATGCATGTTGAAATGCAGTGTTCTCATAATTGATCTTACTTAGAATTTGATCCATTATCATCTGTCTCATACTCTTTGCCTTGGGTGAATTTGGAATATACTTTTACATACATACATATTTCAATTTTCATCACCTTCAAAATGCGATATGTTTAAACATTCAGGTCAGCGGCCGATCTAAATGTACTTAATGTTTGAAAATTTAATAGAAGAGAATGGGTATATTGGTTAAAAAAAATGGAGGACAACAACTTTAATGACGGCATCAGAATAGCTTTGACTGGCTTTAGACCATACCTGGAATTTGTTGGCCGAACATAGAAGGGTTAAATAATGGTGGCAGTATCAGATTTTAATACTATGCTAGTCTTTCTTATAATACATTTTTCACATATTATCTTGAGTCATATGGATCTTTTTTTTGTAAAATAGGATGTTGCTAGAATGACAATATGCCTCTAACTCTCTTATGACATTTCGCTCTTATGTTTTGAGATTTCTCTTGCATAAAAAAACTGGCATAATTTAAATTTTACTCTAAAAAATCTTCTTTTTATAAAAAAATAGCATAATTTTTATGTGAGTTCAGTTTTTATAATTGAGAGATTTCACTGTGAAAAGAAACTTCAGTTTGGTTGTTCAAATGCAGATAAAATGGAGACATGTATTTCCTGGAGCATCTTGTCACCTTTCTATTTTGATTCTATTTCTCAATTTTCGGAAACTCTGGGCATTTTGAATGGAATGTGTTGTTTCCGATTTATCTCCATGGTAAACTACAGCATCTCATAAATTCTACCAGTCATTGCGTGATGTTTATGAGATTTATTTTGAGGCTTGACTTTGTTATTTGCATAATTTCATGTGCATGTACATTTTACAATGCATGTGGACTTCATCGGAAGGTATTGATATAAGTGACATAGTTGGAATGATGGCCTTATGAGTTATTCATTATAATGAGGGTTGGCCATATACTACCAATTGTTTGTATTCCAAGCCATCAAACTTGAGTCGGAGTCATCTATTTGGAGACACACATACATGAATATGTGAAATTCCATGCACCTTATTTCCTTCAACATTAGATTACCTATATGACTCAAAATCAACGAAATTATATGGTGATTGATTACAAATCAATCGGAAAACAGCAAGGAAAGTATGTGTGTAGTGTGTATTTAAAAAGAGTTCCACATAAAATATATCAAATCGTAGCCATTATTATACATATTATTATTATTCCCTGAAGACTTGACAGTGACCACTGTGCCAGCATGCAGAAAAGTTTAAACTGGGATTTACAGCTTACCTGCTTCTCCCTTTCCTGTACTAAAGGAGGAGAATACTACTTTTATTATCTAGTTAATGCAGTGATAGGAGGAAATGACGCTGCCACTGAAGAAAAGTTATTACATATCATAGAACTTTTGTAGATAGATAGTTGTAATTGAGGGGCCTGGTTATGAATAATTTTAATATGTAATAAATACTTTTTTTTTAACCACGCATATATTCAAGAGTACTAAGTGTAAAGAATTTAATGACAGAAAAAGGCGGCACTGAGTGCCAGAGGCCCCTAAACCACGCTACCTAATTTGTGTAGGGAGTTACATTTTCACTCTACTGCAAAACGGGGCCAAACGACGCAACCCGCAACTCGAAATAATTTTTAAAAACACATTTAATTTTAGTAGATTTACTTGGTAATCAGTGAATTTAATGATTGGTTCATGTGTTGTCATCGAGATTAAGTACGTGTGCCAGATTTCAGCTCGATTGAACATTGTGAAGTGGGAATTAGATTTCGATTACAAGATTCCATCCTGACAGGACAAGTTAAAATAAGCGTGATGAAAACCATTGATAAGAAAAAGATGTGAAGTGTTGTTCTATGTGGGTCAAAGATTTCAATGGCAAAAATGTTGACTGTATATGATCGATTTCTTGACATGCTTCTTAGTAGTAGTAGAAGCCCCTTTATTAAACCCCATGCATCCAGTCAATATCATTGCTGTCAATATGTTTGACACATTCTTGATTATATATACACTAAGGGAATTTAAAAACAAACCAAAGAAGAGCTGCTTAATTTTATTTTCCTCAGTTTAAATGAGATACATACATATTTAATTAATGTCTCATGACAGTTAAAATTTACTTCTTACCACAGCGAACCCCTGTCATTCTTTGTTTTCCCAGTTATTAACACTTATCTTTTTAAAATGCCATTGCTTAAAGAAGTAGTTGTTCAACATGTACCACCTAAATACATTTGTAAGAATTAGGTCATTGTGTTTGCTTGTAAGCTGTGAGTCATAGTTTTTGGTAAAAGAACATTTTGCATGAATGATTAGACAATGCTTTCTATTTTGTTCTATGCCCATACTCTTGCACTTACCTCATGTTCCAATGCAGAGCAGTCTTGAAACTTGTAAACCACCTGAAATAGTTACAGTTGAAAAAACGGTGTGCTACAAGTCAAAATTTGTGTCTTTTTTTACTGTTGATTGAAGTTTTGTCTCATGTTAACAGATGTCAATGTGTGCTTCATGCATTTTACGAGTTTTTTAAAATTTGCTTATGAATGTGTGTATGTACATCTTTTGTACATGGTGTAAAATAACTGAAATTATACTTTGGCACCATTTTACTGCTAAGAAATGTTATATCATGAGTTGATTTAAGTGATGTTGGAGCAAATAATCCAATGGAATCTGTGATCCCTTATATGACATGTGGGGCCTTCCCTGTGAGCTTACATCTTGCTAAGCCACAGAGCCATGTTAACGTGACATTCATTCTCTCGCAAGAAAATATTTACATTGCTTATTTAAGGTATTTATGGTGGGATTTCGTCGATAATAATAAAACAACTTCACTAGCGATTATGGTGGAAACTCCTTGTATTCTAAAAACTGGAAGTGAAGCGACAAAACAAATTAACTTGGTAAAGCAAGTGACAAATTTTATGCACATGAGTCATTCTAAGTTTAAATCTAGATTATAGTTACTTTTCATCAGTTTGTTTGCCTACGTTGAAAATTTTGTGTATTTGTAGCAAAATAGTTATGGCTATTTATAGGACGGAGGAAACTATCCTAGAGTATTTTAATGGAAACTTTTGGGATTAACTACCTTAGTATAAGACGTCGCCTTGCATTACTTAGTGAGAGGTGGAGACAATAAGGGAGGCTGGGACTTCTCATACGTTATTAAAGAGGATAGAGAGGTGCTGTCATTGAGAAATAATAACTACATATACATTTTCCATTTGGTTGGTGTGATTAGAAGACATGCTAATTAAGCATTAATGCATGGTACTGCTGATAGTACTTTACAGTCAAGAAAGAAAGGTATGTATGTTATTGAAGAATTCCTTTACATTTGAAAGACATTTCCTCTAGTATTATTTATAGTTAAGCTTGAATTCTTCTATTAAAGTCATGATGAAATACTTCTCAGTCGGTGATGATATAAGCATGGTCCTATCCATAGGCGCATCTAGAAGCGTCTGAAAAGGGGGGGGGGGTCACCACCACTGAAGGGGAGGGGGGGTTACCACCACTGAAGGGGAGGGGGTTTACATGGGGGTATGGGGTATTCCATACCTCCATGTTAACTTTTGTATAAATGGGGGGGGGAGGGTTTATAACCCCCAAAAGCCCCCCCTGGATACGCCTATGGTCCTATTTTCGGTTAGCTGTTTAAATATTAGTCTTTTTGATTTTATTCATCAACGGTAGGCCTAGTCAAGAATGTAGGTCATTCACACTTATTACTAAGGACATAAAGAATACTCCTTATGGTTGATTAATTTATTCCCTACATATAAAAGATACGTAGCAATTTTATTTCTCAGTTGCATTTTTATACCTGAAATAATAGTGTTCAAGTATCCATATTTGATAAAGCTCAGAATCTCTCAGCCTTTGTTGCACCTACCCATAAATAGTTCATCGGAACAGCTGGTCCCAGAAACTCACCTCCGAATATGGCTCTGCTGGTGACATTTCCTTTAGAACTTATATTTATATAGAGAATTATAAAGTATCTGAATGTGGACAACATTTTGAAGATTGGTAATTTAGTAAAAATTGCTCTTAAATGAAATTTGTGATGAAGTCTAGTGATTATCTTAGATATAATTATTGTTTTTTGTGTCTAGTTACATCTTTTCACTTTTATACTCCATTCTATGAGAAAAGTTGTTTTCTATTCTTTTAAATATTCTGTAATGTTTTTTCCCAAAGATGTTTGAGTTAGAAATGGCATCAGTTTGCCATTGTTTTAAGTTTTTTCAAAATCAAAGAGTACACATGATGAGCCAACTATTTTAGGTAATTTGAAAGTACTTGTCTTATTGTTTGAAATAGGTATTATGTAAAATAAATGTATTTTTGAGACTTTGAATAAATATTTGTGCATCTTTTTGTCGAAGAGCAAATGCAGGAAGTTTTAGATTTAGGCTGTCCCCACTTATCATTTAATGATATCAAGTGCTGTTGCTAAAATCAAGCACCATCCTTTCAAAAACATATTTCTCTGCAAAGCTCCTGCAGGACCTCTGAATAGACTGCACTCATTACTTTTTATCGAGATCAAATCAATGGGTTTTTTTGTTTTGGACTGTAAATCCACAAAGCTTCATTATTTAGAAAAATGTCGTGGCATATACATACTTACATTGCAGGTATTTTGTGATGTTTTCATTTTTTGTGTGGAATATTGCTTAACACATTCAACCCGGAATATTTCTAGTGTGCAATCACGAAAAACAGAAAGCGCTTTCTGCCATATTAATTTGGCCAATCACTTATATATTATTTAAAATTAGTTTTAAAAAATTTTTAATAACAAAACTCGCTTATTTATTAAAGACGCGAATTCGTGTCCTTAGCTTTCTTGGCAAAGTCATAAAGGTCAGTAATCAGAAATTGGTCAGTAAGTAACAGATGCGAATGCGCGTCCTTCGGTATCTTGGAAACGCACATTGGACGCGCATTCGCGTCCGTCGGGTTGAACGTGTTAAGTTGTCTTTTTGCATTAACTCTCAATGTTGACTGATATTGTTTTAAAAATAGCATTAATTTTAGTTATAAGCAAAGCCTCATGTTGTGTGTTTTTCCATCAATTAAATAATCAAAATTTGTACCTATATCTTTTTTCGTAGATTTTCACAGTTCATTTTTATTTTGGTTTCTTTTTGGATTTCTGCGATTAAACTAAACTTTTTTAGCAACAGTTTCGCCGTGCTATTCTGCTGGCTTCGTCGGAGAATTCTAAATCAACAATGAAAAATAAATAAAAAAACTTAAGCAGTTATTATGTACAGCATGATTAATTAATACTTTATTTTTTCAAAAGTCTTTTCCACGTATAAGGAAGTTTGAAACAATCTTCTCTGATTAGATTATTAGGTCTTTTTATTCTATTTCAATGGCCTCCCTGATGATCCGTGGATAGTAGCTAATTTCTTTACATAAAACTTTCACCCATTTGATGTCAATACTGTGACCTTCTAAAAGTGTGTGCTCAGCCACGGCAGAGTGATACCAATCTTTCTTCCGATAAGCCCGTTCGTGTTCATTCAGTCTGCATCCTATGGCTCTCTTTGTCTGTAAGTTTGTTTATTTATTTTTCATTGTTGATTTAGAATGCCTGACGAAGCCGGCAGAATAGCACGGAGAAACTGTTGCTAAAAAAGTTTAGTTTAATCGCAGAAATCCAAAAAGAAACTTACAAAAATATGTTCCTATATCATTTTTTGAATATTGTCACTCCGTGAAGCAGAACCTCATCAGATGAAAGGAACTGACTCATACTATCATGCAGACCAATAGCTGAAGTCTGGACCATTTAGAAATTTTGTTACTCCAACCTCATTCACTGAGTATAAAATTTTTAAGTCATAGCTATTTAAAAACATATTACCTATCATAAATTTAAGAATGAAACAATCCCTTAAACAAGCTCCCACCTCCCATCCTTTTGTGCACAGCAAATATTTTTGAGCTCATAGATGGCGAGAAAGTGCCTGCCTCCATTTTTTGTCTTGTTCAATGTTTTAAGCTTAAACATAGCATCTCGTCGAAATATATTTGATTGGCAGAAATTTATTTATATTGATTACTTCCAAAAATAGGAAGTAAATGATTGCATGACTCAAAGAGTTCCTGCATAGTTGCCCTTGCATTTAGAACATTTCATTATTACCATAAAATTCATTCTTGCAGCTTACTCAGGAAAGGTAATGATTTTGCCGTGATGTAAGAGAATGAACATCGAGTGAACTTCATACATTTATGCATATTTTACATTTTTGTGGCATATTTAGTCCTTTTTATCATTTATGGGTTTCACTCATCTTGTGATGTATTTCGTTTAATTATAACTTTAATTTTTTTCCATATCCTATACCTGGTAGATTTACCTGCATAGCTATGGCAAGGTCTTTTACTAATCAGTTTATCTATTCTTTCCCTATTCCTTGAACCTTGGTCTGGCATCCCTTTAATTGCTTCTATCCCCTGCACTTCTGATCACCATTATACGTCACCACAAATACTTCGAATACTGGTGTGCGCGTCGGAATAGTAAGCTGAAAGGAAAGGCATTTAGGTTTGTAGCATTTCCCAAGGCTAAATTTTCTTCCTTTTTTGATAGTAATGAACTTTTTTTTGTTGTGTGCCTGTTTTTTTAAAACCAAATGCTATTTGTTGTTTTAGATGCTTGATTGCTGAGAATGACAATTATAGTTATGTATTTAAAAAGAATGAATTTGGCTGGGACGGTCTGAAAATATGTACCTATAATGGTCATGATTGTGTCATTATTGATATCAATCTTGCTGCAGCTTTGAACTTGAATACCCTTTGGTTGGCATCAAATCAGCTTTTTTGTAGTTGCATTCTTAGAAGCTATTAGAAATTTTGATTACAATTAACATGTTATTGGGTCTACCCTGGTGAAAATAAACCATGACAGACAGTGTGACCGCAATGTGCTGTACACTGAACAAGGGTATTACTCACAGTGTACGCACACTCTGCTCCATTTAAAGCGAGATGGACAGTGTGACCACAATGTGCTGCACAATGTACAAGGGCATTAGTCACAGTGTATGCACACTGTGCTCCCTTTAAAGTGTGACGGACAGTGTAACCACAATGTACTGCTCACTGTACGAGGGTGTTAGTCACAGTGTATGCACAGTGTTCTCACTCTGTGTACATGGTGTCCTTACACTGTGCACAGTGTACGAACACTGTGCGAACACTGTGCACACAATGTCCACACACTGTACCGTGACACTGTCTTATCACACTTTCTGCATGCTTTTGAGTCCCAATGTACACTTTTGGCACACTGTATTCGCACTGTGGTCACACCGTAATCATGCTCTTGTCACATGCTATGCACACTGTGTTGACGCTTCTGTCACGCTGTCCGTCACAATTTATTTTCACCAGGGTGAAATTTGACTAAATCGACAAGCTTTTAGCTTGGCCCATTAATCTCATTTTTATACATTAGAAAATTATGTAAAGTCTTCTTTGTATAGTCCTATAGTGGCTGGCATGGTTCCTAAATGATGCATCTTTATATATAGCTGTTTTTATATATATATTTATGTATTCTACTTCACCCTTGTGCACATGCCACTTTTGCCACGCTTCTTGTTGGAAATACTTCCCTCAGGAATCCTCGGAATACTTCCCTCGGGAATCCTCAGAAGATGGAAATAAATAGAGAGGGTGATGTTGATGTTGTTTGCCCACCCGCATTTCCGTGATTTCAGATTCAAGATTAGTAGCATTTCAAATAATGACAAGGCCAACTATGTTTAAATTCACAGTGTGTTTTATTGGTACAATAACTAGTTTCAACACTACGGCGTCATCATCAGGTACCTGATGATGGCGCCGTAGCGTTGAAACTAGTTATTGTACCAATACAATACTCTGTGGATTTAAACATAGTTGGCCTTGTCATTATTTGAAAATGGACTTCCGCCAGAACGGATTGAATTCATTAGTAGTTTTTATTTAAGCTGATTCAATTTCATATTTTCATCAAATCTTCTAAAAATCAATGAACACTGTCACGGAATTTATGTTCACCTATTTGAGAACATTCCAATGTTACCCCAGATGAAAGAATTACTGAATTCCATTTAATTAAGCACAATCACCTGTGCATATATCCTCGGTTGCATTGTTCCCTGTGTATCTTCTTCTTCTTTTATTTTTTCTTATTAAAAGAAGACTCCAGAAGAAAAAGGCACTTGAAGGCTTGTATATAAAAGTACATACATACTGACACTTAGTGATATGGAATGCAATGGCATACATTTATGACATGGTACAGCTACACAATTTTTTTATGAACACTACGGATTGCACAATGATTTTTAGTTCTATATGCCCTGCCATGCTAGAATTCAAGCGTCATGCACTTCAGCATACAAACCTGCTTTTTTCTAAGAATTTTGGCATTCTGCCATTCTTGGATAACATGATTGTCCGAACTCCACACACAGGGATGGGATATAAGTATTGAAATATGTATACTTATGCATTTGGAACATAATGATTTTCCAATGCCTAAGTATTTTAAAAGAATACATATTCTGGTTTTTATCGGTAGATGTGCATATTTTTAAATTGTTGAAGCATTTGGAATTGTGCTGCCACCTTTATCTGCCATAGTGAATGAAAGAATACAACAGTGAAAGCGTGAAAGATTCTTCTCAAATAAAATTTTATCACAGAATAGCACAGTTCCATTCATGTGCGTTAGCCCCAGAAATATTTTAATGCTTTTAGTCATAAATACTAATTTTAAAAATTGAGGAGGGGGGAAATATATTATTGGGTGCCAGTTTTAAGGAAATATAACTGATTATGATTGAATAATCAATCACAATGTTGAAATTTCTCTCATCATCGCCTGAAACTTCTGATTTAAAAACTGATGTTGCTGGCATATTATCTTGAAAAATATACTCCTGATGAATAGTGGTAGGTATATAAAAAATATTGTGAATGTAAAGGATATATATTTACCTTCCATCTCTTGTAAATGCCCACAATTAATCATGTTATCATCATCCTCCATAATGTGCCATTTTGAGGTCAGTTACTAGTTCTTAAGATTCTACAGAGATTTAGTTGCCCAAGCTGGTGTGATCAAAACAAACTAAAATTAATGAGGAGCATATGTCAATATAAAAGCAAGTGATGAGCTTAATATGCAAAAAGTCATGATTAAATCTCATCATTCACTCTATATTTCACATTTGTATCTCTGATGCTAGCAATTTCTTCTGACCCCCCTTTCTGCATATCCTTCAAGCATTTCATCAAAGTCTTTCTTTCACAACATATCTCCTTCCCTCCTGCCTTTTATTTATAAAAAGTCAATGTGGGTTTTGTGTATGAAAAATCTAGCTTGAGAAATAGTTAGAGCTTAGCATAGATGATATTCCAATTAGATGTCTTGCATCAAGTATGATAAAATGAAATACAGCCGTTATATTGAATTCTATGTTTCACATTTATCATTCATCATTGATCCTTGAGCTTTGTCATGTATGTATCATTTAGTTAATACTAAGCCCCCATAGTGTATTATGAGACCTTTTACCACCTATTAGTTGTTTTTTACCAATAGGTTCATAACAATTAAAAGGTCATAATCAGAGCTGATGATGATATAATAGGCTTCCCTTAGTTTAGTGGCTAAAACAACATAGAAATCCTGAATGAATTGAAAAAGAGGTGATAGAAGTCCTTCACGGAATCCATTTTATTACTGAAGCCTAACTTTGTTTATGAAAACTGAAAAAAATATTGAATATCTGTTTCACAGCACAACTCTCTGCACCAGGAAACTTCTTATGAGCTGACATTTTTTTCTACCAGTACTAAGTAGGTACATATGATTTGTTTATCTCAGAACCCTTCTCAGCACATTCAAAGGTCTCTTCAGAAACCACGGTTGAACCAGAGCTTATATTAGGACAACATGAATATATGTAATAACAATAATAAGTTTTATTGATCACAGAGGATATGTATTTACATGTATAGGACCCGGCAAAATATAAATGAAAAAATTTATTTATTTATTTAAATCTACGGGTAATTTATAACCCATTTACATTTTGTGATGTTGAACTATAGTTCTCATATCACTATCAATTACAGTAGAGAGAATCAAGGTACAATTATATGTTTCTACAAGTACAATCGAGGTATACAGATTATATGCAAAGTATAACAGAGTTGCAATATATGTTTTAGTTTACAATAGATAGTGTTTTTCAACTTATGTGCCTGGAAAGTTCTCTATTCTCTTAATATTCAGAATTTTGGTGTTAAAAATTTCAATATTATTAGGACCCATATAAATATTACCTAATCTCTGTATTATTCACATGTGAAAAAAGTAACACTATTAAATTACAGAAAAATAACATAAATTCATGAATTGAAATATTCCTCCATAGAATAGAAACATTTACTCAATAGGTACTGCTTTAAATTAGATTTGAACTTTCCTGGTGCCTTCTCATCTGTCAAAGATTTAGGTAGGTACCTAATGTATTGAAAATCCTGCTACTCATAGTGATGGGGCCAGTTCTGAAGATGGGTAGTTTAAGTTGTCTCACTGCATAGTCATCTCTGCTTCTCGTAAGGTAGTCGTGAATGTCATGATTCTTAACAATGGTCAACGTAGCTTCATATTCTCTGGTTAAAATCACTGCACAGAACACATAAATACAAGGCAGTGGGAGGATCTGTAATTGTTTAAACAAGTTATGACAGCTGGCTTGTTTCCTGGTATTGCAAATGATTCTAACAGCCCATTTTTGTAACTTAAAGATAGTTAAAGCCTTATGGGGAGAGACCCCAGGCTAATATGTCATACTTAAGTCTACTATAACTTAAGGACGGTGTTGGCAAGAATGAAATTTCTTAAACTGAACATCAATATGTACCCATCAAATTGTTTATCGACTACTCTTCAATCAGGGCTAAGTGCAGTGATGCAACCTTTTTAGCGTATCTGGTTAATATTTCTTGTATTTTTCTTTTGTAACCTCATAAGTCTATGCACTGCTTAATTAAATGTGTTAACTGAAGGGATAACTTATCACTTTTAACATGAGAACACTAGCATATGGTGCATGGAGTGGAGTAGGACGTTAGGAGAAGTGGAATCCCACTTATTTTAAGTCAGCCTGTGAAATGTCACTTTGAATTGTTTCCCTTGATACTATTGGCTCTATGTCATACCTGTGAAAGCACAATTTTATATATTTCATTTAAATTTTTATTTCCTCGAAATATTATGTGCTCATAAAATATTGTCGTAAAATCATCTCATTACATTTTGAGAGTTACGAATATTGTGCACAATGAATTCGCTATTTCATTTAGGAACTCTGCCATTGGTGTGCTGTGAACTTCAATCTTGGATCAACATTTTTTCACTCTCATTTGTTTAGATTATGCTTAATGATAACAAATCCCTTAGGTTTATTTTTGTATGATTTAGGAAGTATAGTTTGGGCCATGATTGCAATATGTTTGGTTTTTTCCTATTTACTATACAGTCCATGATGATCTTTCACATGTGGTGATATCAGACCCTATTTCCATGCTAGATGTCTCCTTTATTTATCTGCGCATCACTGTCGTCGCTCGCCTGTCTCCGCTTCCAAAGGTCTTCCTTCTCCTTATGCTAAACCAGCAGCATTGATATCATTCTCCCACTCAAGGTCATCCCGTAGAGATTGAATAGCCAAATAACAAAAGAGAAAAAACTTCACTCAAAGCAGGTGTCTCCATGTTTTTCGGGCAAAGCTGCGTCGGTGTATCTTTACGATGACGTTTCGTAGCCAATGCAGGCCACATCTTCAGATCAAGTCCAAATGCCAAACGGTGAAAGTTGGCCTGTATATATACCGTCCTCAAGGGGGCCTTCCGTTAGCGCAGCCAATCAGCGTTGAGCACCCTTCTTTTGGCGCGTTCCTTCTCAGGAGTCTCTTCCAGGTGTTGTGGAGTCTATGCCCGCCATCCCGATTGAAATTAGCCTCTACCTTCTCTATTTCAATAGCCTCCCTGATGAGTCGAGGAAAATAAAACTTTTCCTTGGCTAAGACTCGTGCGTCATTGATGTTAAGTTGATGTCCCGGGTTCGAGAAGGCATGCTCTGCGACTGCTGACTGCACGCAGTGCTTGTTTTTGAGAGCCCTGCGGTGCTCGCTCAAACGAACGGAGATCGCCCTCTTCGTTTGGCCCACATACTTCTGGCCGCAGCTGCAGGGAATCTCATATACTCCTTCGTATTGCAGGTCAGGGATTTTGTCCTTAGATTTTGGTAGAAGGTCACCTATTTTCTGCACTGCGCGATATCTTGGTGTGAAACACGACATCAATCTTAATCTTAATCTTAATTATCTTAGATGTGATCCTGACTACGCAAGGAATATTGCATTATCTCGATGGCGCTGATTGGTGGCAGCGCTAATCACTGCAACATTTTCTCGATTTGCTTTGATCACGCGAACAGCTCATAATAAATAATACATGTGTATCATTAAATATGTAATTTTTGCTATGATAAAAAATGCAGTCCGTTAAGAAATAAGGCTGATTAGAATAGTGAATGAATAACGAATTATGGGTGCAAAAAATCCTCGGAATGGGAAATTTTAAAGGGTGCGTGCAAAATCAGTGCGCTTTGAAATTCCTAGCATTCAGATCGTAAAGTGAATCCATTGTAAAGTGAATCCATTGTAAAGTTAACCCATCATAAAGCGGGGTCCACTGTAATATGAAAATATGTACCGTACACCACTCTTAAAGTGAGTTTTATTCTTGGGAAAGAGGATGGGGCAACTAGCTCATTCATGTACACTTGATTGAAGAAGATTTCATACAGGTAAGTTATTGTGATTGTCACCTTCAAAATTTTGATGAACATGTGAAAAGCAGCCATTGTGTCAACCAAAGGGAAATCAATTTATCAAAATGAGATTATTTTAATCTTTTTAGAACTCAAATATGATTAGATATTTAATACATGCATTCAAATTTACCCGAACCATCATTCACTACCCTTGCTCTGTGAAACACCATTATGAATTGGTATGACCGATTCATCCAGTGCAACGTTTTAGTAAGCCTTGCCTCGTACTAGCTCATAGTGGCACCCTTTTGGCACCCTGAAGTGAGTCCAGGGACTGAGATGGAAATGTCTTTTCCTGGATTCGAGAAACAAATGACTGCAGATTGTTTGACATTACGTGGATTATAACATAATCAAAGTCTGCTCCTGCCCCCAATCAGAAGTCTCTCCTAGAAGAAAAACAAACGACTAGTGGCATTGGTAGAGTGGAGCCTCAGGATTAATTTTTTTTGTCAATTATTCTGACAGAATCAGAATCATATGGCATTAATAAATTATTGAATAAAGAAATATAATTGTCAACTATTTACATCCTTATGGTGAGGAAATAGCTTTAATTTCTTATTTAAAAATAGGAGAAAGAATTATAAAAAAGCTTATCAAGTGTGCTCTCCCATAGTGAATAAAAAAAATAGAAAGTAAATGGTTGCATGCAATGCTGAGGATAGCCTCTGCTCTAATTGTACCCAGTGTGTCCATTATGTATTGATAAAAAAATAAGGTGATATTTTGTGTTGCTGGTGTTAGGGGCTCCTTTAATTGATGGGAAAGTGACAGTGCAATACTTATCTTTTCCCCTGCATTGCAATACGTATAGTCATTTTTTGTTGGAATCACCTTCTGGAGAAATTAATTAAGGTGCTAAAGTACTTGTAAGATGATGTTAGTTCAATTGCTTCTGACCACTGAACTTTTCACTATGCTATCTTCTCACTGTTGCCTTTTGAAGCAATTCAACCATCTATCACTGTCAAGGAGAGATGCAATGGAAGGTATTCCCCCACAAAGGCAATGACTCTATTACCCTACAATGGAGAAGACAAAGAGTTGAAGTGCCAGTGGTTGAAGGGTTGATCTCACCCCACCTTACAGTACATTTTAGTTTCAAAAATAATATATGCTGGGTAATATTCCGACCTTTATTTTAAAAACCTCTACCAGTTTTGACATTAAATATGTATGTAATTGCCATTTTCATTGGGATGAGATAAATAAATTTCTGGAATTATCTTCTATATTCTATTTATTTAGGATAAAAGGAGGTGTCTGAGCGAGGGGGTTGGAGGGCTTAGAACTAATCCCTTATGGTGAGTTCAAAATCCCTTCACTTCAAAAACCCTCCTTACCCTAAAGCAGGGTTTCCCAAACTATGTTCCGCGGAAAGCTAATGGGTGTTCTGGGAAAACCTGGAATGGTGTCTAAGCTGCTACCTAAACGCAATGGTTTAGTTTTTGAAAAGTAAACAAGGTATTCCATTAAAATTGCAAGATTTATGAAGTGTTCCATCATAGGAAAAGTTTGGGAAACCCTGTCCTAAAGGAATCAAGAGTATACATGACAACTTCAATAATTTATTTATGTAGTCCTATTGAAAATAGCATGTGTAATGTAAAAACTGGTTGAGTTGTGAAAATGAAGGGTGGAATGTTACCCAGTGTCATCTTTGTTAATGAAGGCTCAATACTACCCTTTGAATATGCCTACTATCACTAGAAACACTAAAGTTTCTACCCCAAGATTTTTTCCTGAAAAATTGGCAATGAATATATTACTGATTAAATTATTAAGTCAATAATAAGGAAAAAAAGGAAGAGGCAAGTTTTAATGGAGGATGAGGAAATATTAGGTCATCATGATTGGGAATTTAGCCATGACCGTTGGTACACCAAGGAGTGTGAAATACATCATGAAAAAATCATTTGACTTGACCGGGGTTCAAACCCGGATCTCCCAATTGCTGGTGAGGTGTGTTAGCCAGTTACACACCTGACTGGCAATTGGGAGATATGGGTTCCATTCCTGACTGAAAGGTTTCCTAAAAAGAAAATATTGCTCAATCATTTTATGCATGACTCATTAATATATGCTGGTGAAATGACATTCTGCTCTTCTTCCTTTTCTGTTTGCAGTTATATGCTGAACTGTAAAGTGGCTTTTTAAAGAACTTCGCCACAATATTTTCCAAACCTAAGAGTAATTTTTTAAAATAGTTCACAAGTTCTCTGAGCTCCTATACTTAAACACCTTAAATCTTACTCTCATGAGAATACATAATCCTTCTAGCAATAAGAAATTATATTACATGTTAAAATTTTTTACTTGTATGGTCACTTGTGTAACATGACATTTCTATCATTTCTGTTTTCGTATCTAATGGCCTCATTGGTACACAACGTTATTGTCTTAATTAAAATAGAAATTGTTGCATTGTTACTTGAATTTATGAATAATATTAGAAATTGCATGTCAGAGAGGAAGAACGACTGGTTTTACTTTTGCAAGAAGATTCTTCAAGTCATAGAGCTTCATAAGATTTGGTAGCTCTCAACCAATGTTGAGGATACCGGGACTAGCCATGGTACCTATTTACCTTTTACAAAGTCACCTGCAAGTGCACATAAGTGTGATATTCCACAGAGGAAAAATCATTCGCCTTGACTGGGATTCGAACATGGATCCCTTGATCCCCTTTTCCACAGGGGAGAAGGATGCCTCGGCAGCTTAACTGGTTAAAGCACTCGGTTCGAAATCAAGGGATTCAGGTTTGAATCCTGGTCAAGGCGAATGACTTTTTCCTCTGTGGAATATTGCGCTTGGTAGCTCTTGTTCAAGTTAGGTTTACTGAAAGCCCTCCTTTTTATCTTATAACATGTTACTACTGTTTTATGGACTGATAACTGACTTTAATGTGTTATACCCTGAGCTATTTGTGTATTAAAATTAAAACATACCTATGTACTTATTTTATGTCAGTGGTTCTTGATTTTTCTTTCATATTATTTTTAAGGGTAACAGCCTGTTAAATAATTATGTACATGTTTCTTTTTATAAATGATGTACTGTTTGCATGTGTAAAGGGTATATCAAGCACATTTCCATTCAAACCTGTTTACTTCTATTCATACCTACCTATTTATCACTTGTATACTTTTTATTCCATGCACTTCAAGCCTACCTTTCAATGTGCTTGGCACTACAGCAAAGCAAGTATTTGTGTTCATTGCTTTTTGTTAAAAGTACCTAATTGAAAAATTATCCTGCTTTAAATGTGATGGTCCTTGTAATGTTTGTGCACAGTGTAACATTTACATGTTTTTCCGTTTAGTACATTCATGTTGCTGTTTTTGTTTAATTTTATGCTATGTGTTTGTTTGGCCCCCATTTCTGTTTTAATTGTCATTGGGATGTATGTTTATCAAGGCCCTTGATTGGTACTTGTGATATTTAGTTGTAAATGTGTTTTACATTGACTGACCTATGGGTTTAATGTATGGGAATGATTGATTGAGGATAAATTAACTATTAAAAGAACCCTTACTAAACAAGTTCGTTTTAAATGTCTTATTTTGAATGCCAAATGTTTTTCCTCGTTTGCTTTTTTACTGTATGCAATTTGCTATTCAAATTTTGCTAAATTATTTTTTCAGTGTTTGTGATTTTTATAATGCATTTCCCCAAAATTGACCAGCACACTGTAATTAATTTTGAGATTTAATAATAATAATAACAATCATAATTTATTGCTTATTAAAAGTTACTTCTTTTTTACTCCTGAGTGGTTCATCATCATTAATCAATTTTTTGGTCATTTGAACATATATTTGTATATTGAATATAAATTAAAGTTTCTTGAAGTAAATCAAAGTTTATAATTTATCCTCAGTTTGAAGTTTACTTATATTATTACTCCATGCTAGAAAATCCATTAATTCTTTGGTGAAGTCTTAATAACTATTTTTCATGAAACATGTAGGCTTTGAAATGGGGATTTATGTTCCACTTCAAATTTTTAATACATTTTTTTATCACGTGTTGGCAAATGGATGAGCTATTTAAAATTTTCTCAGGAATAGTTATTATCTCTTTTGTAGAAATTATTTCAACATTCCTTAAATTTTGGTGTTTTCATTCAAATTTTTCATGCTCTGTTTTATCTCTTATTTTCCCACCTATCACCTCTCTCTTGTCTTTTCCTTCCCATTCTTCATCTCTATTGCCATCTCAGCTGCATTGCTGATCACAAGGATTTCCACAATAAGGCTACAGATGCTGACAATCCATTTCTCTACTGCATTCTGTCTGTTCCATCTGAAAAGGTAGGCTTTAATATTTTTCTTATTTGATGTCAGAGGATGACTTTTATGAATTATTTTCTCCTACTTTTAAGTCATACCAATGAAAACTTGTCCAATGGATTAGGCATGTGTGGCCAAGTGTTTCTGGTACATATATAGTATGGGAAATGAAATATGCATTCTGGCTTTGTTGAGCCTTTGAAACATATCAACTCATGAATGAAGAGAAATCTATGTTATGAACCAGAGGCTCAGTCTCAACCTATGAACGATGAAGAATTATATATAGGTGTCCTTGTTTTTTGTAAAAGAATATTTGCTTTTGGCTTTTGAATAGTTTTGAATGTTGTATACAAAATTCAAAACTATTATACCCCTTTATGTTTGAATAAATTACACTCTATTACACATTTCAGTGCTCCAATATTTCTTGAAGGTCACCTCTACTTGCATTATAAAGGAAAAACTAATTTTGTGTCTTTCTCCAGTATTAGTGTATTGAGACTTGGCTTCAGGGTAGTTCAGAGCTTTAGGATTTTTTCAGTATTGACTAATAAAACTACATGATTTATTCAGAGCATCAAAACTTTTGTTTTTATTTTTTAAACTCAGAGTGGTTGAAAATGCATTTGTATATAGCTTGAAAGGTTTAAAGCACTCTATGCAAGTTTGAGAGATCTGAGCTCAAATCCCAGTTCAGGTGAGTGATTTATTTATGGTGAAATTTTAACAGTTGTGTGCAACTCTGTACATGATAATAAATGATGGCTATGGAAAACTTTGTCACTGTCTTATGTCAAAATTGTCCCATGTAGGCATTCATTTGATAAGTTTTCTTCAAAAAGTTTTCTATTTTTCAAATATATGACTGTATTTAATGCCTGTGATTGGCTTTCAGTTCCAATAGTTTTGTAGCATCCAATATCCTTTTGATTCTGCAAAAGGGAGAACATTCTTCTCTGTCTAACCTGTAAGATTGAATCCCGTCTCAGGAAAGATGCTGCATTTTTAATTAAATTATATAAAGTTAAAATAAGGTTAAATTATGCTTTTCTCATGTTACTTAGGTCAGTATTTGGGATATAATTTATTTTAAATTTAGGAAAAGATAATACCATATGTTTTTCAGCCTCTATCCTGCCCTCCTGCTGTGGAATATTTTGTTGGCCCTCCCCGGCATGGTAAATCATCTAAGTATTTATTAAGAGGAGACTCAGATGGGAATGTTGTCTTATGGAATGTTCCTGATGTCACTGATGGTCAACTATCCCAAATTCGCCAGGAAGAATTTGTCAAACCTCCAGGTAATGATAATTCTTATTTTCCTGTTGACTTCACTTACGAGGTTGTAAAATAAGAATTTTAAAATTCAATAGAAGGCATTTCATTCCAAATAATTTGTGAATGGAAATATGTTACTCATGTATTAAATATTAAAAAAATATGCAATTAATATTGATGAATGCCAGACTTATTATACCGCAGAAGATGGCTTTTATTTAGAAAGCCTGAGTCTGTTCTAATCTATTTACATTTTGAGCCTGTCTCCAAAAGAGAACTATGTGTAGTAAAACATATCTGTGCATTATTTATGCAGTGAAAATCGAGGGGAAAGAATGTATGGCTTTGAATAAGTATGTAAAATCTATTGTTCTCTTCTTCTTATGTTAGTCGCAAAGATAATTCCATTTTTAATTTTGTGTTACTGAATGAATGAAAAATATGTATTCAAAGCAGTCGTTTTTTTTAATGCAATTGAAACTGCACCTCTTGCAAAACCTTGGTCCTGGAGAGAAAGCATTGTACAGTTGATGCAGAGGTGGTGGCATTTAAAAATTCTGCTGTAATCAACTGTTTAGCTGCTTCCATTATGAATTTCTGGTTGGCATTAAGAATCAATCTTCTATTTTCATGCAATGGAGTAGTTTTTGGAATGTCAATGGTTGAATAATAATTTTTTTCCTATTTTGCCATTATGAGCTCATTCCATGAGCTTTTGAAATCGAATTTTCTTGTAAATTGTATGCCCTGCATCTTTGATCTTATGACGTTATCATGAATAGTTTTAAATCGTTATTACTATGTTGGCCAAGTAAAAAATATTTATCATTAATTTTCCATGGCTTAAAGTCATATTAATAAAAAAACAAACTCTTCCATTCATATACCCAAATGAGCAAATTCTCATATTTGTCATTCATCAAAGGGATGAGGTCTTTGTAAAGAGTCAATTGATTCATTTACTGCTCCTGTTATGTCGAGTCCATGCCTGGTTTCAATATCTGTGTTGTAGGCATGGACTTGTAATAAATTGTTCTTCTTCTTGAGTGATGAGATCTCAGAACCAATCTTGAGGCAATCTACCATTGACAGATTTCTCTGAACACAATTTTCTCCTGAAGCCCATTGTATAGCATTTATTTCACAAACAAATATGTCCTCTGTAACCACTACTAGCCAGAGTTCAGTTTTGGCCTCTTAAGTTTCCATTAATGGCAGGGTAAGGGCCTAGTCACATTGAAACACCGGTTCCCATCAGATCACCGAAGTTAAGCAACGTTGGGCCTGGACGGTGGTTGGATGGGTGACCCTCCTCCATACCTCTACCGGGGTAGGTGGAGAAGTGACACTCCTCCAGACCTATACCGGGAGGTAGACCCGGACTGGGAAGGTTGGAGGGAGGTGACTCTCTTCCATACCTGTACCAGGAAGGTTGGGGGGTAGCCCTCCTCCATACCTCTACCGTGGTGCTCTTGTCTGCAAGTGGCAGGCAGATTAAATGTGGGATGGCACAGTGGGTCTGAGTGCCAGGAGGGGGGCTCCAGAAGGCCCTCCCACACCCATCCAATCAGTCAATCCATTAATGACTGCTGTACCGTACAGAATGTTGAGCATTCATGTCATTGTGAGCAGGGTTACAATTAATTCAGTACACTTCCACTTTTGTGGATGTATTTTGTATTACAGTGGCAGAAGAAATTAACGCAAAATTTTTCGCACGCTTGAATGCGGCATTCGCAGGAATCTCTTGGAACATCACCTACGGTGAATGTTTGGCAACACTGGAAAGCCTCGCCAACCGCAAATATTTGAAATTCGTAGTGGAACTTACTTCACTTGGAGCCTCGAACTAACTAATAAATTGCCTCGTTTTCGAAAGTTCTTCTTAATTCATCTCAAGTTCACTCGCGGTTTTGCGTCGTGTTCGTTTCGGTATCTTGCTTACATCGATATTTATCATATTTAGGGATCACCTGACAAAAAGACATTAATTATCCAGATAAAATATATTTACTATCTATTATTTTTCCCATCCAACACTAACGCACGCTTAAATATTTATATTCAGTATATGCTAAAAATAAAGGAAATTTACTGTGATCAGCCTTTTGAGAGCATTTTTATACTATGCGTCCTGTGCCTCTTTCTCCTAGTGAATTGAAATTAAGAAACAAATGTGGAGCTACTACCAAAGGCACTAATTAAAATACGTATTTTCACAACGGGATGTAATTTTTTCATTCTTATCATTCTGTGGATACAGGAAATTTTGATCTTAATAGGGATATAATTGTTTACATCACTGAACACCTGGTTTAAACGAAGTCCGAGTGGAAAAAGACAGTAAAGATACCATTTTCGAAAATAAAAACAAATATTTTCGCATCAATACCGAATAGTTTGGGCATATTTTCCCGACTCACTTCTTATTACAGGGAGGTCTGTGACCAGTTGGTCATTGTGAGGATTCATGTAACAAATATATATGGCATACGAGTAAACAATAATAACAATAAACATAAAAAACCACCAACTTAATTCCCAATTAGATATTAATGAAGGATAAACTATTCATTGACGCCTGACTTCATGACCATGCCTGTGCTGTACTTTTCAAAATTAAAAAAAGCTGTTACAATTGACTTTTAAATTGGTCGAGAAAGATCATGAATATAAATAATAGATCATGAATGCAATGAATCACTATTTATGGGTAGAATGTTCAGCTGTATGGCGTGTCTGACCAGCAATACGGAGGTCTGGGTTCGAATTCCTTCCAAGTTAAATGAAATTTAATGCCAATATTCCCACACTTGGGGCAATTAATACAAGTAGGATGTAGTTGCAGCGACTGGCAGGTGATCTGAGGTTGTGTAATTACGGAAGGAATAAAACTCGCCGTGAATATGTCATTTGATTGTATGAATTTGCATATCGTAATGGTCAGTCAAGAGTGTTAGCCAGCTACACCAGCTCACCACCTCAATTTTTGGCAAATTTCAGCTGTCACTTATATCTCTTTGCACCTGTGCATATGGCAACAAACCAAGTAATTTGTGCATCTTGCTTTGCTATGAGCATTTGCCAGTTTACACTGGTTGGAACTGCAGGTAAGAAGGAAAAACCAAGGGATTTTCGCTGACATTGAAGCAGAAAGCAGTGTTGTGCGGAATATGGTGTTTTCGGACGCGATAACTCTTCTACCAAAGATCAGCATTAGAATCCCCGTCGTTCAGCTCACTGGAAGGAAGTGGCTTTTCACTTCTTCTTCCAACCCACAAGAATTTGACTGGGTCCTCCACATTTCTCTAAGCGCGTTGAGTCTCTCCTCTACGGTGCAGCGGTTATTCGAAAACTTATGCGTCATTCACTACTGAAGAACACTCCAATGCGTCCGAGGTTTATTCATTGCCAGACTTACTGAGGTTCACATCGATAGACGAACAAACAGAGCTGACTGCACAAACAGAGATTTAGTTCACGGAGATTTAGTTCACCATTTGCGGTGAGTTTTCGCATTTTCTGGGAGTTAATACGACCAAATTGGATTATGATAGAATTCGCCTTTGGGCTACATGATTTTTTTCTCCTTTTCGTTTAGTGTTGGTATGTAAAAAAGAATTTACGTTAGTAAATATTATATTTAAAAAAAAACAGGAAAATCGCTTGAAAAAGAGCGAAAAGTTAACTTTGTAATATGAGCACCAATGAAACTATGTAATTTATTATTACTATCATGATATGTAACCTTAAAGCCTTATTTGTCATAGACTGGTTAATATGGATACATATGGACTATAACTGGTAACGGAATATAATGGACTATATACGATTAATGGTCTTATTAGCCCATCATTCAGTATTTTGTAAATTAAACTACATATGCAACTTGTATCTTGAATTAAAGTATTGTAGTAGTTCAGATAATATTGGTGGGAATGTGTAATAAAATATTATAATGCCTACCTAAATGATATTTTATAAGCAAGTATAACCCAGCATTGCTGAAGCAGTAAACTAGAAATGTTGAACAACACAACTTCCGCACTACGCACAGGAAAACTGGAGATTGATGAAGGAAAAACTGAATGAAAACCGATGAAAAGACATTGTGAAGAGTCTTATACCATTCTTTGGGTCCCTCACTCAGACCCTAAATTGTTATTAAAGTCACGATGGACCCGAAAACTAATTTCTTTTAAAAATCATTTTCTTCCACGCTTAGCCATTCGAATGTAAATTAATAGTGAAAATAGGAACAAATTAGTTTACTAAATTGTGAAATTCATGTAATCAGAGATACGGTCAGCTACCTGATTCAGAGATGGCGGTTCATGCCGATAGCTGAAATTGCGACTGAGTGGATACGAACAACCTCAGATGACCAGAAGGAATTATTTGGTGGCAATAAAGTTACATCTCGAAGATTAAGTTAGACGGCATCCAAAGAGGCCTCACCCAGATTTGAACCCCAGACCTTAAGGGCCGCAGACGAACGCTCTTCTCTCTGGGCTACTGCGTCGACTAAGAATATTCCGCGTCAAGTTCTTTTTATTCTCCGAAAAAAGAACAAATTCAAATGACTCCATAGCAAACTTGAATAAATTAGATCTCCTGAACTTTATTTAAGTTGTCAGAAATTGTCTAGTATGCAAGCATGAACTACGAAATGAAAGGATTTAAAACACTATCTCGAGTGCAATAGCGCCAAATCTTAATAAGGGTATTTAGGTATCAACAATATTTTAAAAGAAAAAGTTTACTCCATTTTGGTAAGTGAATTCTCTTGGAGAGAATTCTGTTTCACCAAGTTTCATGTATTTAGACATAAAAGTCGTTAAATAAAACATCAAAATTGTTTTTGTAATGTTTAGTATTCCTTGATAGTTGTTTTGGACATATTAAAATGACCTTCATCAACAGCTATTTCCAACGCACGAAAAACTTTACCTTTGAGGTAGATATTATCTCGAGAAAACAAGAAATTTGGATCCTTAGAAATAATTCCTTTCTCGTGTAGTTTCTTAAGTTTCAATCAAGATAAATATTTTCAAAGGGGTCACAGTACTAAGAATGTGGCAGGAGTATTTACAGAATTCACTACGACTTCGGAAACTCAATTGGCTGCAGGGAGGAGGAAACTGTGATCGCGTTAATTACTCCAAGGCGATGTTGCGAACGTGAACCCTATTAGTACCCTTATTTTGCGATGCACAAAATCTATTTAAATTCATATGGAGTTTGAATATTCCTGCAACTTGCAACTGGCTTTCTCAGTGTTGTCAAGTTGTTGAAGCAAGAGCAATTTCAATAAGTTCCCTCATACGCCGCATCCAACTGCCAATGAGTGTTGCGTTAATTTTTTCCGCCATGTGCTTGACATGGTGGTCGAGGAGAGGAAACTTAAAGATGAGATTAGGGGAAGACAGGGTAGGTGGCTGGAAGGGGTAATGAGGGACGATGGTTTGCTGAAGGCCGTGATAGAGGGTAGGATGTTAGGTAAGCGGGGAAGGGGAAGGGAGAGAATAGGTTTTATGGACGGGATGAAGAAAGGTAGGACTTATGCTGAGATGAAGAAAGAAATACTAGAGGTAGAAAGGGCACGGCACGTGTAAGAGTTCGTCGGATATTCTCTGACTTTCATCACAACCTACCTTTAACCGGTAGATTACTGTAATGAATGAATGAAATGAATGTACTTAGATATTAATCCCAGTGATGCTATGGAGTATTTTATATTTATTTCCAATTCTTCAGGTTTACCACCAAATTATACCACAAGTCTCACTAAAGCATGGGCAGAGATGAAGCCACCGCCTGTTGGAATTCTGGATCAGTTGGTATGTGGAATTATCATGTACATTTTAGGAATTGACCAAACATTTTCAATTTTTAGGAACTTAGTGGTTGCTCAGAGTTTGTGCTTATTGAAAGCTATGATGATTGACGAAAATAGTTAAGTGGATGAACAACAAACTTTGAGCTGCCTTGCACTGAACTATTTACATAATATCTTCAGGTACTAGCTTGTGATGAAATTGGTGAAGTGGAGAATTCGACTGTCATTAAAATGAATATTTAGGAAATAAACAGCTGCTTTCCATTTGTCCCAACCAAAGCTAAGATACAAAGATATATTATTTGCTCTAGACAAATTTCCTTTATCATAAATTCAGTTTGCATTTTGTTGCCGAATTTAGTTGTCAATCCAAGTAGAGAAATTGTTTATGCATAGCCACTATATTTGAGCCATTTTACATATGGCAGTACATATACAACAAGTTGATAGGAATGAGGGAATCATTTCTTACATATTGGGGACGTCCATTAATTATGTCAACAATTCTTTGGCAATTTTTACCTCCCCCCTTGTCAACCATTGTCAAACTTTCAGTGACCCCCCTAATAAAATTATGTCAAACAATTTTTACCATCCCCCCCCCCCCCCCCACAGACTAATAATATTTTATACAGCTTGTTTTAGATGATATTTTATGGAAATCCATGGATAGCTATACTATTATAGATGACAATGGCTTAGTGCAGTCTTTGAATTTACTGACAACTTCCCTTAAAAATCTGTCAAATGAATGATATTAATCTTCAGATTAATAATAATAATATTTTACACCATTAGCAAATTACATGCATGGTTTCGTCAAGAATTGAGGACAAGACATTTACACACAGTGTTAAAATGAACATACATATATGTATATAGAAAGTTGTTCATATACAATCACTTTGAAACTCTCTTACATCGTAGTAGCACTTCTTCATTAGTAATTTTTTGACTCTCCTCTTGAAAATCACTGGAGAGGTAATGGTTTTAAAATTGTTTGGCAATTTATTGTACGGTATTGATGCTGAGTGATAGGTGCCTTTTGCAAAAAGGGAGAATGAAAACCAACTGGCATGTATGCTGTTGTTAGAACGGGTGGAGTAGTCGTGATATACAGAGTTTAATGGGAATTTATCGGGATTTTCTTTAACAAAGCAAACACATGACAAGATGTAAATAGAGGGCAATGTTAATATATTTGCTTCAGTGAAAAGTGGTTTTCCAGGAGTACGGATAGGGACTTGGAACATGGCTTAACCGCTTGTTTCTGGGCAGAGAAGGCTTAACTAGCTATGCTTGAATTTCCCCAGAACATAATTCCATATGAAATATATGAATGCACTTTGCCATAATATATCATTTTTAGAATGTCATTGGATACAACAGGAGCTAGCTTTCTAATCATGAAGATACCGACAAACACTTTTTTCACAATTTCAAGAACATGGGGAGACCAGTCTAGGTTTTCTCTTATTTGGAGGCCCAAGAACTTAATGGCAGTTGTCTTGTTTAAGCAAGTAAAATTGTTATCTGTTAAAAGGTTACTTTTTTTGTAGTTTTTACTAGTAAATTGAATGAGCTGTGATTTTTCTTTGTTTATTACTAGATTGCAACTTTTGCACCATTGCTGCATTGCTGCATGTGTATGGTGGTGTTAGTGTATTCAATTAAATTATTTAGCGAATCAGCTGAACAATGGCAGATGTGTCATCTGCATAAAGGGTGGTTTTGCAGTGTGATAGATGATTTGGGAGATCGTTTATAAAGACGAGAAATAATAGAGGTCCTAATATGGATCCTTGGGGAACACCAGAGCTTTTGCTAAGAGGATACGATTTGGCAGTTTGTGTCATAAAGGTGTCCCTGTAAGAATAGCTCACAATTTGCTTTCGGTTACTTAGATAAGATGTAATCCATTCTAGTGGTATGCCAGAGATTCCTAGATTATGGAGTTTATATTTTAATATTTTGTGATCAATGAGATCAAAAGCTTTGCTTAAATCGAAAAATATGCCTGCAGTGAGAAGTTTACTGTTTAAACCATGCAGAGCATTATTTAGGAGCTCATAAGTTGCAGAGTTGGTTGATTTTCCGATTTGGAAGCCATGCTGGTTTTCAACTATGAGTTTATGCAGTTTTAAGTAGTTAAATAACCGAATATGAAATAACTTCTCAAATATTTTGGAGAAGACAGATATGACAGATATTGGTCTGTAGTTGTCTGCATTTTCACGTGTCCCTTTTTTTAGGAACAGGAGTCACACAAGAGTATTTGAGGATTGATGGGAACTGTCCACTTAGAAAAGAGGAGTTTACCACGTCGCAGCCAGAGGTATTGCAATAGAGTGAGAGACTGCTTTTTCAACTGGCATTGGGATGCCATCGATTCCTGAAGAAAATTTGTTTTGAAAGGAATTGATTATTTTTACAATTTCAGCAGGGCAGGTTGGGAATAGAAACATTGATTGAGGTGAATGAGCATAGTTTATGTTTGGTGGTGGACTAGTTTGATTGGCTTTGGAAGTAATTGAGCAGAAATGGTGATTAAACATATTAGCTATGTCGTTGGGATCAGATACAGTGATCCCATTGAAAGTTATGGAGGTTGAGTTACAAGTTGGACTTGAGGTTTTTGTTGAGTGGTTGATGATATTCCAAGTAGATCTGACAACATTGCTTGAGTTACTGATGTAGTTTTCAATAATAGCCTTCCTGGTGTTGAATAAAAGTGCTCTGAATTCTTGACGAGCTCTCAAATAGGACTGGTGTGAAATTACATCACCAAGTTTACTTTGAAAATGAAGCTCACGAACCTTTTTTGACATGGCAATGAGTTCAGGGGAGTTTATCTTAAATCTATCTCCTGGTTTTTTTACCTTGACCCTTTTCATAGGAAAAGCAGCATTGAATTGCATCAGAAATATGTTTAAGAAGGCAATAAACTTGCTATCAGTATCTTCCACATGAAACACTTCACTCCACGATTCTTGCATTATCATGGTGGAAAACTCCAAGTTATATTCACTAGAGAACATTAATATCATATTTGTCTACAGTTTACTATCTAGTACATTGAATAAAAACAAAATATGATGGTGCAAGACTATGACTTACTTGGAAAGAACTCAACTGGTTCAAGATTTTAAAAATTACTTTTAAAGTAACATTGTTGACTTTTATTTATTTTGAACTCCCCCCGCCTCCCCCTTATCATCAATTGTCAAACTTCTTCAAACCCCCCTCCTCCCCATATTTTGTAGACATAATTAATGGACGTCCCCATTTGAAATAAATTCTTCATTGAGTGAAGTTATTAGTAATCTTTATCTAGACTATGGCTGCTCCAATTTGCTTTGATTGGCAAATTCAGTTTGACTGAATGTATTATAAATACATAGTAATGTGATTGACGTTTATTTGTTATTAAAATGAGTTATTCCAATTTTTGTAGTTAGCGATCATGCATGTTTTGTATCATATTTTGATCATAATATTTATCAAAAGTAATTTCTTAGCTATAATCATTCCTATATTATGTACTTGTTTCTTTTTACGTTTCATTCCACATGTAAATAATAATGGCTTACTATTTTTCAGGATACTCCAGAAGTTCCAGGAGTGAAACTTACTGCTAGTATCTTCTTACCTCAACAAGGCCGTTTGGTATGTGGCCGAGAAGATGGATCAATTGTTATTGTACCTGCAGTGCAAAGCATAATGCTTCAGTTGCTTCATGGGCGGCATCAGCAGTATGATGGTAAATTTGAAGTACATCTGTTCTAATGATTGGAAACAATTACCTTTAAATCATGTGACTGCTCTTGTGGCTTACAAAAATTGCATTTATTTCTTGAGAGAATTTCTTTGACCGCTTACCTGATGTGTCTGAGATAACTCGGGCACCGACAGCATGCAAATTCTGACTTGCCCGAGTTCACTTGGAAAAGCCCGAAAAGTCTGTCTCTTTCTCCTCATGCTCGAATAGTCTCGACAGCTACTAGGAGTTCATTTTTCTGCCATCATAGGAACAGATTTGAGTCCATAGCTTACTCCAGCCAAGTGACGTGTAACTCAAATGGGGATATCAAGATTATATGCATAGTAGTATTTTGACCGATTATTTTCAGTGATTGCAAAGGCATCAAACTGCTTATAAATGTTTCAAAAGTTATTTTTTTATGATTTATTCAATTTTCAGAGAAGTTCAAGGCACTCTACACTCCCGAGAGGGATGTTACAATTGATGAAAGCATGCTACTTTTCAAGGGTAGATTGGGGTGGTGGCAGTTCATGCTGGGCTCGCTTTGGCCTAAATTCTTTGTCTTATGTGAAAGGAAGAGTGGGTATGTGTGGTAAGGTATGATATATATGTGCTAGGCAAAGACTTTGGCCATAAGTCTATGTCCTCACTAGTCTTGATGTTGCTAATGAAGCCACTGCTTGACAAAAGGTACTGTTTGACCTGATTGAGTAAAACCAGGCTAAAAATGGCTACGGCGTTTAAAGGAAAATAACTGAAAAAGGGAGAAGTGGCAGCCTTCTCAAAAGGAAAGATAATGCTTATTCAGTGAAAGGACACAAAGGAGGTATCGCTGCTGTCGTCAGTGCAAAATAGTGCCATGAAAAGTTTTGTGAAGAGGGGGAAAACAAAAGAAAGGCGACAGTTGTTGTGGACTACAATGACAGGATGGGAGGAGTGAACGGTGTAGACCATAACTTGGCCGATTACCCTACACTTCGGAAATGGGGTAAAAAAATTATAAAAAGTTTTTTTTTCACCTGATTGATCTTTTGGTGGAGAACTCTTTTGTTCTCGACCACAAGACCGGTGTAAGAAAAGTTCAATTAGACTACCGTCTTGGACAAATTGAACAGCTAATACCCCTGTGTAGTGTCCTCACGAGTGGGTAGGCCACCTGCAATGCCTCATCCACGACGCCTCACGGAGAGGCATTTTCCTTAAGTAATCCCTCCAACAGAAAAGAAAGGTAATCCCATGAAACAGTGTTACCTATGTTGCCGATAGAGAGATGCTAGAGGAAATAAACTTAGATAAGAGACAAGGTATCACTGTCCTGATTGTGAAGTTTCTCTATGGATAACCCAGTGTTTTAGGAGATATCATCGGCAAAAAACATTTGAGAACTATTTTTTGAAGTACTTGTATCTGTTCAGAGTAAAATAAAGGTTTTTTTTTCTTTTTCTTTCTCGTACGAGTAAACAATACTTTTTACTAAAAAAATGAAGTGAAGCCATACCCACAGGAAGAATAGTGCGTAAATTTAAGTAAAATTCAACAAACTTTGAATTGTTAAAAAAATATTTAAAAAAGGTTAACAGTGCTGTTATTCACACACATTTTTTTACACATGAGTGAAAAACAAGAATATTAAATTTAAAAAAAGGTGATGTTTTTTCAGACCATACACCCAAACTTTATGCATCAGGGAAGCGGTTAATTTTGATAATGGATTCCTGAAAAAGATGTAGTTTCAAAATGCATGAACTGAATTGAATTATTATTTAGTGTTTAGATGTTATAAGATTTGAGGGTAGATAATTGTAGTGGGAATAGGTATATCCAAGTTTCATTAAGATTGGAATCCAGAAATCCTGAGCTTGACTTTGGAGACTAGGTAAATCATGACTTTATTTGCATTTTGGATTCTTGGAATTTTCCGGAAAATCCTTGAGATTGTCGATGATTAAATGAAACTAATCTGGTTACAAGGTAAAAATACAGCTTAAATGTGCGTTCTCATTCCATGAACTGATAAAAAAATGTATTTTGTTTGAACAGTGACCACCGAGACTATACAATGTTCTTAAATATGAGGCACATTGTGTAATTATGTTTGCCATGGCAGGTAGGTACATTGGTTTGTGGGTGACTGTCACAGTCATAAGTTTCTGCATTTAGTTTCATGCATTTCAACGTGGAAGCTTTAATGCATACCTATACTAGCCTGCAAGCTACCAAAGGGGTATGTAAAGGGGGTGTTAGGGTGTTGGGAATGGAACCAAAAAAAATTAACTGGTTAAAGTTTAAGTTAATCTCTGAAAAAAGTAACTAGTTTTTGTTTAAAGTTACTCTTCTGAAAAGTAACTGATTAATTTAAAGTTAAAAAACAGTAACTTTTTCATTAAGAGTTACTTTTTCAGTTACTTGGAAGAAAATTTTTAAATGTAACTTTTAAAAGCTAATTTTTGCATGTGGGTAAAATAAATACAAACTTCCAATTCAAGAAAAATTTATTTAACTTTGACGCTAAAAGTCATAAAACTTTAAATAACATTCTCGTTTCAAAATTTGTATTGGACATTCGTCGTCTCGTGTCTGAAAAAAGAAGAAAAGGAGATTCGAACAGAGGTCGAGGTTCCCCAAAAATTAACTGAAGTTAGTTTTGTATCAGTTAATGTGTAATTTTAACGATTAAAAGTTAACTCTTCTAAAAGTTAACAGTTAAGTTTAGTTGTTGACTACATTTTTAACGATTAATTTTAATCGATAATTCTTTTAATCATTTATCCCAACTATGGAATCTAGCCATGTAGAAGGGAGGGAATTAGGAAAAGGAATTTAAAGAGGGAAAGGTCTATAAGTGAAACGTATGGAAACAGAATATTGTAGATCTTCAATTTGTTTTTGTTGTAGTCAGTACTGGTGTGTGGGAAGAAGGAATTTTTTGTACCTATCACTCCAACAGTGTATCTATCTTACTTTGTCACATCAGTCAGTCTTTGAGATATGATGGGGGGTTAAAATTATACTTATGGTGTCACCCTGAAACTTATGTGATCTGTATTTCTCTGGTGGGTTATCTTAGTTTAGCTTGTGTCCTCCAAATCTGTGGCAGCATCCTACCTCTTATCAGTCGTGTGATACTCCCTCTTTGTTCATGGCTGTTTTTTAAATATGCCTTGTTGCTTTTCATTGCTTTGCTTTTAAGTTGTCTCCGTATTTGTTATGTGCTGAATACAGATTGGCCGCCCCACCAACTCCTCTTGGGCCACTCTGGGAGGGTCAATTGCTTGCTGTATCCACACAACGTTCATCCTCATTATGAAGCATCGCAGCTTGTGTCAGGAGGGGTAGACTTTGCTGTGTGCCTGTGGGATCTCAATTCAGGGTCTCTACTTCATCGGTTTTGTGTTCATGCTGGGGAGGTTACCCAGTTGTTGGTGCCACCAAGTGATTGCAGTGTAAGTTCCTTTTTAATGAGTTATTCTTGTAATATAAAATGCAATATGTCTCCTAAATTCGATGCATTTCTAGTGAACAGTTATTAATTCCCCACCCGATTTCATCAGTTCATTGACATCTTTGAAAATTGCCAATTTTCTTGGTACACCAGCACATAAGATTCACTGTGATTTTTTGGGTTGGGTTTTAAAAGAAAACAATTATATCAACATCTGTAAATGTTACCAATTTATAGCAATAAAATGGCAATGCTAATTCCTAATGATAGCCTCTGTATTAAAGTCATTCATCGTTGAATCCCAGAAACAAATGAATGATGGAAAGCACACCTCTAGCTCACTGCTGCAATGTAGTCTACAATGAAAGTAGAAAGATGGGCACCTCTGATGGCAACACAAAATCAGGTGTATGAACACATAGCTTTACAAGATGATAAGATGCAGGCCAATTTTGGGGAAATTTTCTTGTAAAAAAATGCGTCTTATGGTCCAATAATGCTGTACATTATCAACATATTAATGAAACTGGGTTATGTATAAAAAAAAACTTTTCAGTTGATTATGAAAACCTATGTTAATTTTTTAAACACGATATGTGTCTGTTTTTTGAAATTGATGGAATTTTCTTAGAATCTCTTAACCTTTTCCACTCGGGTGTTGAGTGTCACTTGACACACGCAATATTCCATTAATTTAATCAATTCGTTTTATTAGTACCTATTTACATGTACTATATACATGTTTTTAAATCTACAACTTCATTTGGCAATATGTGTAGAATATAAAATGTAATATATTTCACATTATCATATATTTTATTTAGAGCGTCACCTACGAGAAATTTGGTCGTGAGCCCCCTAGTTAAATTCCGAGTGGGCTACTGCAATCAAGGCTGAAAAAATCTGAGTGCAAAGGGTTATTAGCATTTTCTGTGATGGAAAATCTTGTAAAATACTCTTTTTTTTATCAAGATTCGATGTAATTTTACCCAATTCCATGTGTTTATTAAGATTTCATGAAGTTGTTACTACAGGAGCTTGAAGGAATATACCCTTTTAGAGTAATTACTGACAAATAAAAAAAATGCTGTGTTCCAAATGAATGAGTAAACATTATATTATTGCATTTGAACTAGCTTGAAATAATACAAATTAAGTCAGAAGCATTTCTTTGTTTACATTTATTCCTTTACGATTGTAGCCATATATAGCGATAATATGAGACTTTTATAAGTAGAGGTAATTCCTAGGTTGAAACGCTCTATGCTATAATGTGGCATTTTATTTTTTGTGATTAATTTGCCAATTTTAGCTAACTAATCTAGTAATTCTTCCTAAAAAATTGCATTACTTAAGGCATCCCTTCCCGTCGTCCCATCGTGCAAACTTGACGCTCTTGCTCACCTCCCACCTGGCAACACTGCCCCCTCCCCTCCCACTTACTCAGCTGCTCTAACTATCATCGGACTTCTTTCGCCGTGGCGACTGTAGTTGGAAAATTTTGAGGATACCAGGACTACTGTTGGAATAAACATTATGGATACCTGAGTTTGCAGCCTGATAGCTAATGAACAAATAAACCTACATGAACAATAGTTACACCAAATGTTGGACTATTTAATTATGCTTTAACTCATATAAGCAAAAAATTATTTGATTATTTCTTCTATTTTTTATGGCATGGAGAATGAAAAAAGTTCCAGTTTTTTTATGCCTTTTAACCAAGCCTCCACTTTGAAAATGTTCCTTAAAAAATTGTCATTCGATCAAAACCAAACTCGAACACAAGTTGGTTACAAATATTTTCTTATGTACTTAAAAGTTTCAGATTTTTATGTAAAACCAAAAAAAGTTGTTCTTGAATAACTTAATGTACAGTGGTACTTCGAGATACGAGTGCCCTAACATACGAGATATTTGAGATACGAGCCGTCGAGCGAGCAAAGTTTTGCTTTGAAATACGAGCAAAATTTGAGATACGAGGAACGGCTGGCTGCACACGACCCACCAGTTTACTGCGCCTCGTGCGTTGACCCCCAGGGCATAATGCCAGCTAAGGGAGTTACAATAATTTCTAAGCTCCGGAACTCTCTCCATGAAAAGATTATTCCTTCTCGCATATGATGCCTTAACACAAGGCATCATATGCGAGAAGGCACGAGCGATTTACGGTGATTTGCTGAATCAGACCCCGCGCACTTCCATGGACGAGGCATCGGAAGACTCCTTTAAAGCCAGTCGAGGCTGGTTTGACAACTTTAGGAAAAGGACTGGCATTCACTCCGTTGTCAGGCATGGCGAGGCAGCAAGTTCGGATGTGAAAGCAGCTGAGGATTATCTCAAAACTTTTTCCGAACTGATAGAAGCCAAAGGATACATCCCCCAGTAAGTCTTCAACTGTGACGAGACAGGGCTTTTCTGGAAGAAGATGCTGAATAGGACTTACATAACGGCAGAGGAGAAGATGATGCCAGGCCACAAACCCATGAAGGATAGACTAACTCTCGCACTGAGCGCCAATGCGAGTGGCGACTGCAAGATCAAGCGTCTGCTTGTATACCATTCGGAAAACCCAAGAGCCTTAAAGTCACATAAGATTTTAAAAGAAAAACCTCAAGTTATGTGGAGGGCAAACCCGAAGGCATGGGTCACTAGGCAGTTCTTTGTGCAGTGGGTAAACCTGGTTTTTGGCCCTTCTGTTAAGAACTATCTACAGGAAAACAACTTACCCATGCAAGCCCTTCTCGTCCTCGACAATGCTCCTGCTCACCCACCGAACCTCGAAGATGACATCCTCGAAGAGTTCAAGTTTATAAAGGTTCTCTACCTACCACCCAACACCACTCCTAACCTGCAGCCCATGGATCAGCAGGTGATTTCTAATTTTAAAAAGCTGCACACTAAGCACCTGTTCTGGCGCTGCTTTGAGGTGACAGAGAATACAAACCTCACCATTCAAAAGTACTAGAAGGACCACTTTAACTTCGTGATATGCCTCAGAATTATTGATCAGGCCTGGCTGGGTGTTACAACGAGGACCCTGACCTCTGCATGGAAGAAGCTGTGGCCTGAGGCTGTAGCCGAAAGGACCTTCGAAGGATTCGAACCCGGAGTGCCAGTGGAGGAGGAGATTGTGTCTCTGGGAAAATCCATGGGCCTGGTGGTGGATGAGAGAGACGTGAACGAGCTCGTCGAGGAGCACACTCAGGAACTGACGACCGAGGAGTTACAAGAGTTACAGTCGCAGCAGCATACGGAGGTTCTGCCAGAAATTGGTTTCGAGGAAGAGCCAGAGGTGGAGGACGTAATCTCTACAAGTGAAATGAAGGAGATCTTGGGAAAGTGGGAGAGAGTTTCACAGTTCGTGGTAAAGAATCACCCCGAAAAAGTTGCAACTGGTCGTGCATCGGAGCTATTTAATGACACTTGCCTAACTCATTTCCGCAACATTCTGATAGGGAGGAAGAAACAAACCTCCTTGGACAGGTTTTTTTTTATCCGGTGAAAAAGGCAAAGACCAGTGAAGAAAAAAGCAGTGACTAAAATTAAGCATACAGTAGCATTTAAGTTGCGTGTACGTTGCATTTCAGTGACCAAACACAAATACACTTTATAAAACCAGTTTATTTCTTTACATTCTCTTTTATTATGTTTTTATACAATATTTGTCATTTATAAATACATTTTTCTTATTCAAAAACACGTAAAAAGAACAACTGGGTGGCATTTTGGGGACTGGAATGGATTAATGGCATTTCAATTAATTTCAATGGGGAAAATTGCTTTGAGATAAGAGCAAATTGACATACGAGCAACGTTACGTGACGAATTAAACTCGTATCTCGAGGTATCACTGTACTTTAATTCTTGACTAAAATATTGCACAAAAGCGAGATTGGTCACGTTGTGGAGCATAAAGGATGAAATACTCAATGATATCATTCTCTGTGTTTTAGTAAAAGACAGTGTTTTTACATTGAGAGTTATTTGAAAAGTGTTTTCATGAACTCTAGCAGGCGACCAGCTCGGCCGTCCTTACTGTTATTGGGGTGCACTGTTGCCCAGTTCGTGCGTACGCCCACTCTTTGCCTCCAGCTGCTCGGCCTCAATGTCAGTAGGCTGTGTTTGTTATTTCTTCGAGTCTATTTTTTACGTTTTTAACTTATTTCCTAAGAAGTTATTCTTCCCATTTCCCATCACCTTTTCCTTTATGAGGGCCTTGGACCTCCAATGGCAGGTTTAAAAATGGTATTTACAGCTTATTATTTACACAAGTATTTACAAAATATAACATTACTATTTACAAATTTGTGTACATTTATTCGAATTCGTCTCCTTCAGAAGAGTGTATGTGTTTCGGAGGATTCAGTATGTAAACACGAAATTAAATAATCCAAAATTTGGTGTAACTCTTGTTCATATAGGTTTATTCGTTCATTAGTTATCAAGCTGCAAACTCAGGGCTCCATAATTTTTATTCCGACAGTAGTCACAGTATTACCTTTACGGAGTCACCTGCGAGTGCACATGAGTGCGATATTCCTCAGGGGAAAAGTCATTCGCCTTGACCGGGACTCGAACCTGGATCCCTTGATATCGCACCAAGTGCTTTCGCCAGTTAAGTTACCGAGGCGTCCTCCTCCCCTACGTATTTTTGTGGGCTTCAAAGCAACAAGTTGTTCAAGACTGCTGGACATACAATGTAACGAAGCAGTTCAAAGCATGTGCATAGCACTTGGCTTTAACCTCATGGACGGAGCTATTAAATTAAATATGGAGAAATTTTGGCTGTATTTTCTGCAAAGCATAGAACTCTTTGTTGATATTGCTCTAAACATTGTCTGCCAGCTCTTTTCAACCCCTATTTAACCCCTGGGTCTTATTGAAACTTGGGTGGACGAGGTGACCTCACAGGTCTGGTAGATTTTATGTTTAATTTCTTGCACAAATGGAACTTTACTGTAGGTAAAGTTACCATTTTCTTGCTGGTTTTTATTTTAATAAACCCATTAATAACTTTATTACATGTTTAACACATTTTTTAGCTATTTGCATAGCAGATAAGTTAACAATGAAAGTCTTCAAAAATCTAATGTCAAATCTTTTTACACTTTATTATTAACACGGATTTTTATGATGCAATTTAAACAATGTAACTTAAAGTTATTCCTTTGATGGATTGAAATATTTTCAAAATTAAAGATTTTATGATAATGTAGAAATATAGTTTATAAATTTGTATAGAATTCAGTATAAGAAACACTGAGCACTGGAGTGTTTTGCCTGTTCTTTTGTTATAATAATAATAATAATATTTTTACTTGTCCAGAAGATCATATGTTACAGTGTGACACAAAAACATAGATATAGTACACGTCATTGAAGTTAGACATGTTAGGCAACAGTCTTTTGGTAACAGGCATTACATATGAAATTAAAGTGTTCTAGGCACAAATAGGTATCACAATGCTTACAGCTTAATTTTGTTGATTTTTCCTTTTTTAAATTTCAACAAGGCTTGCGCTTTTTCTGCTTCACACCAGCAGTTTTAGAAGAATCTGCAAACTCTTCTGTTGATGGTAGGAGGTGTTCTGCGGATAGCTCCTGTTGTCCAAGTGTTAATGAACGGCTTTCACTTCCACAATTCAAGCAATTACAGTTTAGTGTTGTGGTGCCTTTGTTAGGAGTGGTTGGAGAGGTTTCTGAGTTTGATGTTTTGGAATCCTTGTTGATTTTCATTTGAAATATAGGATGTATTCCTGTTGCATTACTCGCCCATCGTTCTAAATGTTCCTTCAACAATTGCTTCCCAAGTTTTCTCAAGAAATGTCTACTCCTTGTGACTTGTATTTTATTCCCAGCAAGGATGACTTGCGAATTAATGCCTGCCATTTTCAAAATAGAATAAAATATAATCATAGGCCACCGTCTTGTGTTTCGGTTCACTTTATATGTCTCGCACGTTTGACCATTTGTATCGACCCCACCTTTATGCTTGTAATAATAAGTTAGGATTACTGGTTTTTTCTTTTCCTCTGCGCCCATATCTATGGCATTGTCGTGATGCATTGTCGAAATTTGGATTACGTTCTTTTTTGTTCTGGGAGCATAGGACACTAACGTTGTTTTAGGATGAAAACCGAAAATTTTCGAAATCATTTCTCGGCCAGTGAGGTTTTTGATAGCATTAGGAATTTGAATTGTATTTTTTCTAAGCGTTCCTACAACACTAAGTTTGTCATTTACTAATTCTTCTGCTAGTATCACATCTGAAAACCAGTTGTCCATTGTTATGTTACGACCTGAATTACGTATGGGTGCTGATAGCCTTCTCATGACATCAACTGGTTTATTGCTCACAGAAGAAGGAGATCCCTCTGGTTGGGCACCTGCGTAAATTTCTAAATTGGAAATGTAAAAAACGGAACTATCTGCCGTAGTGTAAATTTTGATTTCATGTTTATGTGGTTTTGAAGGAATACATATATTGAATAAATTGACACCTTCCTGTAAAACCTTCCAATTTCTCATCAATTGTCACACCTCCTCTCCAGGAGAAAAACTTTGCTGGCAATTTTGAACAAATTTCTGGAATACATCTCTGATGGAAGCGAGCCGATCACTCTCTCTTCTCTCTGATCGAGATAGCATGTCATCAAATCGTAAACATCTCAGAAGAAAAAGAAATCATTTTCTAGACATCGCCAAGCCAAAGGTTTCGATGCCAAATCCAGTGTTGTCCCACAGGTCTAAGGTATGGATACGGTTAACACGAAATAGACGTGCCAAATATAAAAAAACCAATCAATGCCTTAATTCCTACCACATCGGTGATACGGGCATCTCTTTCTCGATTATATTTTTCCTTTTTTTTTCGAGCTCTATATGCTGATCGGTGTATTTCACAGTTATATCCAGCATAGCTGCATGAAAAAACACTCCCATGCTTCCTGAGGGCTTTTCGCGTGACGAGCTTGTCCTAAAACAGTCCCCGAGGTAACTGAGATATATAATATTCTCTATATTTTGTTTTGCCCGCCTTCTCTTCAATGAAGTATTCTTCCACCTCCAAAGATCTACTAATTTTCCTTCTGTTTTCGATACGCAACAAAATGTTCACCGTATTCGTCACTGGGTTCATCACTTGCCACTAAATTGTCATAATCGAACTCGTTGGAGTCACTCATTTCCGACTCTGAGTCACTCTTTCTTCTATTAACTCATCATCCGTCTCCGCATCACTGGCTGTTCATTCATCCATTAGAGCACGAACAAATTCCACACGGTCGCCAAGTTCATCCAAATCGTAACACTTTCTTCGTACAGTCATTTCTACTGAAAATGAGCATTATCTGTTTGTACAAAGAAGAATGTTTGTCTGTCGTTTGTCTGTCTGATTGGAATTTTATACAGATCTACAATTTTACTCCGATGGTGCTGAAATTTTGCAGACTAATAGTTCCAGACATGAGGAATATTGTAGTTTATTTTGAAAAGATCTCAGGGCCCCAAAAGGTCCCATAAAAGGGGCCCTTTGGTGGTCTACGCTACGTATTGGGTTTTGTGCAGTGTTTTCATTTTTTGCTTTTTAAAATTACTTCTACTCAAGATAGAGGGTTGGAGTTTTTTTTTAACAGATGGCTAAATAAATGAAGTTTATAATTCTTACAATCGATTTTCTTTTGCCCTTCGTATTTGCCTGAATATTATGATTTTAAAAATCTGAAAAATCTCACATTTTTCTCTGAAATCGACAATAGCATATTTCCTTGACAAACCGAGATTTGATTTTCAATGGATATTCACGCCTAGCAGATATCTAGCATTTAAAGATCACGTTTTCCTGCAGGCCCATGATAGCACGTAGAAAGAAAATCTGTATAAGAAGGGCCCAGAGTCCCAAGGGCCACATGATAGATTGCTTCAGGGGGTAATCAATAAATTCAATGCATATTTACAGGTATACTCCTCATTGTCTATTCTCTAAGTAGCTCTCATAGGGGCACTGCATGTATATGAGAGAACACTTACGTAGTAAACGTTACACATAAAGGAATTAAATAGACTACACACACAATTAAATGTGCAAGAATACTTATATGCAGTGAATAGTAATGATAATAATTCCTCTATCACTACAACAATCACAGCGTTGTTTATTATCGTTTAATACTTAGATGTATTACACGTAATGGAACCGTCTGCCTCTCATTACGATTTTGAACTGTTTTTTAGACCAATTCCCACATCATAAACATTAAGAGTGATTTATAAATGTTTAAAAGTGTTAAAGTGCAGATAACGTACATTCACTCATTTTTCCCTCTATCCATTCTTCACTTTTCCATTTACGCTTTTGTTTCCCCTTTGCATGAAAGAGGACCAAGAGTCCACTAATCTCACTCTCCGTGCAAATGTGGAAAGTGGTCACTACATGTCTACTACATCGAACAGAACATACAAGATAGGTTACGAGCTCTTCAAATGTCCACGCTGACAGTATTATTCAGGCTTAGTGGTTTTCGTATAAAATAAGTTCAATGTTTTTCACTCCTGTTGAATTTCAACGGGTACCTTTCGCTAGTAACATATCATAATAAATAGTGAACTTACCTGCCTGAGGCTTTTTTTCTGCAATTTGCACATGTTAAAAATGTCTTAAGATTTATGACATTGTACAATAGGGAAAAAGAATAATATTTTCAAAGGAATAACTAAATTCACACAGTGCCACCTACCAGAACGTGGGCTGGACCTGAGGGGGTGATTTGACTGCTGACACTACATGTGTTAACCGACACGTCCAATTACACACTGACCATCGAGGAGATGAAGAATGAGGAGGCTAGACGGCCCCTCACATTTGTCACGGCTTCATGTGCTTGGAAAATGGCAAGCAAAAGGGGTGACACGGACCTCTGAGGTCCGCGCTTGCCGGAGGTTTAATTAAAAATTATCCATCGTTCAAAGCTTGAATGGGGTTCTACAAAAATGATCAATGGTGACATGTTTCAAGTAATCTGTTCCCAATCATTCAGTTAGGACTGGTTTTTCTTTATTGGTATATGCTGTGGTTAGATATCCAAGTCTAAGCTAGTGACACTTGTCCTTTTTCCATCTAGAATTGATTGCTTTCTGTTGGTGTGAGTTCAAAGGCATATTTTTGAATTGGTTATTAATACATATCTTCATAATTGATGCCTGCCCTTTTCATTGAAGTTTATGCCATGTATCTTATCATTCCGCTGCTCATTTAAACCAACCTTTGCGCTTAGTATTGTGGTTTTATGATTACTCTTTTAAAAATATAATGTCAAAGTTTATATTTCTTGTTGTAACATTATGAGTAGGTATATTTTAGGTGAATATTTTCTTTATTTTGTGAGATTTAAGTAATGCCTAATTTTAATTTTTTCCAATATATAGCCTCGGATTCAGAAGTGTGTATGCAGTGTTGGAAGTGACCATTCTGTGGCTCTCCTTGGTTTAACAGAGCGCAAATGTGTTGTGTTGGCTTCACGTCATCTCTTCCCAGTTATCACGATTAAATGGCGACCTCTAGATGATTTTATGGTTGTTGGCTGCTCGGATGGGACTGTTTATGTGTGGCAAATGGAGACAGGTAATTTGGAAAGTCTCTTACATCTGAATGTGCTTAATTTTTGGCTTATCAATGCTCTCCTCTAATTTCTTATTTCTGTTTGCATCTTCCTACCATTGTATTTATTGTCCATGCAAGTATGTAGTTGGGATACCCAAGTTTTAGACATTATATGTCGTGCACCAGGTGCACCATGAAGCATCCAACAATTTAAAGGTAATTTGTAACTATATTTTGTTATTGGAATAGAACATTTAAACCCATAGTTTCATATTTTTATGGAGCTTAAATTGAAAAAAGGCACAGTTTCTGCTGCCAATATAGTGTGAACTATATATATTTCATATTATCATGAGTTTTGAGATATGTTGAGACCATACTTGGGAAAGTTACCAAAAAAATTAACTGATTAAATTTAAAGTTAATTTCTCTAAAACGTAATTAGTTAAAGTTTGAAGTTACTTTTCTGAAAATGTTAAAAAAGTAACTTTTACAATAATTGTTACTTTTAAGAAACTTTTATAAAGAAACTATAAAAAGCTATTTTTCGCAATTGGGATAAAATAAATACCAACTTCAAATTCAAGAAAAATGTATTTAGCTTTTACTTAAAAAGTCATTAAACTTTAATTTAATATTCTCATTTCAAAATTTGTATCGGACATCTGTCCTCTCTTGTCTGAAAAAAGAAGCCCTGCAGCACTAAACATCCTTTCACATTGCGCTGATGATGGAATGCCAGTGTTGTACATACATGATAAAAAGATTTCTCATTGTGCTTGAGAGTTCGTTAACACTTCTACACTCTTGAAAATATCTCACTGCTTCCGCATCAGTGATGGAAAGTGCATCCTGACTGATAGAAGTCAGTTGGTGTTTAAAGTTTGAAAAAAATGCACCCATCTTAGAAAATTTTCCCGAATCTCCAAAATTGTTGTGGTCACTCTACTCAACCCCGCTGATGATAGGATGTCGCCGAGTACGTTATGCGTAAACTGGCACATTTTACTGATACGTTACTTTGAATGAACCCGTCCCCCTCGTTACCCATCATAGGTTTTTGGTGACCCCCATTCTCGTGCTCAACTATGTGGCATTGATGACGCGATGTTGCCGAGTAAGGCATTCGTGCCCTCGCAGGCATGAGAAGACACTAGACCACTCGAATGTATTTGTCTGGGCCTATTCATTGCTTTCTTGCCCAACCACCCAGCTATATTGTATTCTTAGATACCATTTTATTTTCCCCTTTATCTGCTGGGCAAGCTTTGCGCCCAAATTTGAACAGGTCGAATTTCTCCAAAAATTAACTGAAGTTAGTTTTGTATCAGTTAATGTATAATTTTAGCGATTAAAAGTTACCTCTTCTAAAAAGTAACGGTTAAGTTAAATAGTTTTCTATATTTTTAATGATTAATTTTAATGGTTAGTTTTTAAAATCATTAATCCCAACTATGGTTGAGGCGTATCTATGAGAGAGACATGTAGATATAAATAAATGCAATAAAGGGATGAAATATCTTTAGTTTGTTGTATGTTTCTTAGCAGTTAGTGCATTGGTTATTAAGATATAACGTCTGAATATTGGGTATCTTGTCTTCTTGCATGCACTGCACTTTCATTCATCTCCTATCTTCTTTGAATTGCTCTTCCATCACCCATCAGATTTCCCACGGTTGATTTTGCAGCCCTAATTTTGGAAAAAAGGTCCATCTTATATGCCTTAGTATGGTAATTACTTTTTCAGTGTTCCGAAAACATTTTATTGTCATTACATGGTTGGTTTTTTTCCCCTTCTCTCTGTTTTCATTGCAGGTCACCTTGATCGGGTGCTTCATGGCATAAGTGCAGAAGAAGTTTTGTGTGCTTGCGATGATAACGTGGCTGGAGGTGGAAGTGGCGTGGGTGGTGGGAGTGGTGGTATTGGTAGCGGTGGGGATATGGGTCTCGCCAATCCAGCTGTGCATTTCTTCCGAGGCTTGAGACATCGAAATCTCTCTGCTATACGGCATGCAACTCAAGTAAGTCTTTTCAAGAGTGAATTTTTTCTTTGAACAGTTTTGCATTCCATTGCACCTTTTTTAGGTCCATGTATTTTGGAAGATTGTATCTCCAATATTCATTGTTTTTTGGAATCCTGCGATTGTTTCACTGTTTTGTTCAATTTGATCAAGTCTTGATTTTTTCTTTGATTTTATTCAGTAGTTATGCCCATTAATGGCAGTACCCTTAACAAAGTTGTTTCTGCGGGGGTCCAGTCTCCCCCCTCCCCCCTTAAATATGCCCGTGCCTTCCAGCACTGTTTTCTAGAGGCAGTTGTGTCTTAAAAAGTATTGAATAAAGAAAGCACAAGGCAATGTATGCAGATGATTCATGCTGCGTCTCATGCTCAAAAGGCCTCGTTTTTTGACCCCAGACGTTCTCATCTTGTGTGACAGAGTGTTGGCAGCCCAGCAGGGCAGTAGGAACAATTTGGAATGCATGAAGTTCACTCTGCTCAATTCTTTATTTTGTTGCAGAGGGGGTTGCATCAGCTGCAGCAGCTTCATCATGATTTGGAGGGTGAGCACGGCGAGAGTGCGGAGATGGCTCTGCTGAGGAAAGGTCGTGCCTTTCCCCTCATGGTGCAAGGCCTGAGGACCAATCCCAGGGATCCTGAGGGCCATGTTCTTTTCTTTGACATTGAAGCACTTGCAGGTTAGGAAACAAATTTTCTCAACAGTCGCCGACTCATGACTTGCTACCACTGTATACAGGGAACTTCATCCGTATGCGCAATGTTTACTTTAGTTTATTCAATTAACAGGCTAATGCCCGTGCATGTATAGTAGTTCTCATGTTAAGTAGAGTGAAAACGTTTTAAAACATAAATTACCAGAAATTCAATAGCCTAAACTACAGTCATTTTCCCAAGATATGTTTTTATTGATTTATGATAAATAATAATTATTAAATTACTACACATTTAAACACATAAATCAAATTAAATCTGTATATTCCTGATTTGGGATAGATAATAATGAAAAATATCCACAGCATTTCAAAAAAGGTTAAAATTTGTTGCTATTATCTCCTTAGAGACACCATAACCATAAGAAGTCTAATGGTAGTTATTCGTAAAAAAAAGAAATTGGTTATAGTATTGTGAGAGGGCACCGCCAATCCCAACAAGATCTAAATAATTGTTTTTCATACATTTTGGATGGGAAGCGAATAATTTGCTTGATTAGGGCAAAAGTAAATTTATTGAATGAAACCTTAAGCTGAATTTCTTCATATCTTTCTCTCTATAACATTGGGTATGAAACCATTATTCGTGCACTTACCAATGAATGGGTATGTAATTGAATTTGTGTACACAGATGTAGTGGAGTTACTTTGGTGTGAAGCATGCTTATTCATCATGAAGCATTCTGCTAGGAATTGGTTTGATATGAGGTAGATTAGATAACTGTTGGTGGTTTCCTATTAGTGTTATTTTTTTAATTAAACACTATATTTAACAAACTAACTCAAGGATTGGGATTGATATAGAGTTAGTAACTCTTGATGCCTCCCTATTTATTCTATATTTTTTTAATTAAACACTAAATTAAATGTTTTATTTTCCCAGTTCAACTCCTGAGTGAAGAATATAGCACAATGTCACCAGGCACTCTTGAAGCACAAGGATTAATTAATCAGTCAGTTTATAATAAAGTCACTGCTCTTACTCAGTCTGCATCCCCTGATGCCCACAAAAAGATTGCAGGTGAGCTTTGAGCTTTTATTAATACCAAGCTTAGATTGATTTATTACATTAGCAAACATCTCAACGCCAGAAATTGTTCTTGAACTCAAAATGAGTTACACTGATGGCTAATTTGAGCACCTGAAGTTGTCCGGGGAAAAGACTGAAAACATATTGAATTAAACGTTATGTAAGGCCTTTTTGAACCTCCCAACTGTTATCTTTTTAATATTAAAACAAATGCTTTTTATTTTTTGGTGGATGGAACATAATTTTCAGATTCAAGCTAACACATTGCTAATGGCTCACAAGTTTACTTATGTTTTGCACGCCACTTTATACGGATGGGTCACGAGTATACTCGTGTTTTGTACATTTGCTATTTTTAGTGATATTTTACATTTTTTTTTTGCTCTCTCGGACAATTCTGGTGGTCTGTATGCCCCTGCGATCCCGATAAGGCACTTGTCTGTGTCTCAGGTTTCTCAGGGGCCAAACCACCAGAACTTGACGCTAAGCACCCATGCCCTGGGCATGCGAAAAGCTGACCCAGGCGGGACTCGAACCCGTGACCCTCAGATTAGCAGACAAGGACAACCCCGCCGCCACTTGGGCCGGCAGGGTAAAGTCCTCGCATTTCGGAGCATTTATAAAATAATGGTTCATAAAAGGAGTCATTTCTTATGTGCATTACAAGTTATGGTCTCACCATGCATATCCTAATTTTTAATTCCAAATGCTGAAAGTTTCAGGTAAGTAATATGATAAGATAATGAATGAGATATGAACTAATTAGTAATTGAGTGCTAAAATGTGAGAAAAACTTATTTATGGTGTTATAAGTAATGGAAAAAGGAGTAATGGTAGTTTACGGCCTTGGTGATCCTTCCTTTTTCAATTGAGTGCTAAAGATCACCCCAGGAAAACATCTGGCCACAGGGCAAAGTTAAAAAGAAAATGCCCGGTCTTCAATGTGTGAAGAAAACCATAGACTTATTTATGCAGATGAAATTCTCACCTTTTTTCTTCCAACTTGTGCATTAATTATTTTATTAAATTCAAGTGAAATATGAAAGTTCATAAAAGTCTGAATATTCGTCCATATTTGAAGTCATACATCTAGTACACGCTGTAAAAAGTGCAGAGGAACTATATCTGAGCATGAAGAAATAAAACCGCTGAGAAATTTCATGAGAATGGGACCAAAATGGTGGAGAGAATATGAATACATAATAATGTATCTTACTCATGTCAGTAACTGAAGTCTAATTGCTTATGAGTTTGCAAAATGTTTTTTATTGGATATCCCATTTTCCTTCATGATGATGCGACTGCCGTGCATACAGTAACTGTGTAAACAACTTATACAACCCACATCACAACTGGGGCGTAAATATTTTTCAGTACATTAGATTTCACTTGCAATAATGTCTGATAAATTATTGTGTTTATTATTCACTTTAAAGGGTTTAAAATTTGGTAATAATGTATGTCAACAAGTATTTGGTTAAGTTAGTGCTCTGCCATCATTCAGAGATGTGGTTTTCAACTAAATAAGGTGATGCTGCTCTTGTGACTGAAATATTTGATTGAAAAGAAATTGATGTTCATTGCTAAGCATTTGGTGTTCGGTCCATGGCAAACAATTCTATTATTATCTTTTTGTTCCATTTTTTCCTTCAGTTTCAACTGAGTTTTAAATAAAGAGTACGGGTTTTCACCAAATTTGCTCTTAACTGTTCTGCAGAGTTGAGAAATTTTCTTGTGATATGACACGTTGATATTATTATAGCTTTTTGTAACTTAATATATGTGTTTGGGTTCAATTTGAGTCTTTTAAAACTATTATTATTATTATAATTATTAATCTTCTTAATGGGTAATAATCACATAACAGAATCAATACAAACTTTGTGACTTTCACATTGAATTTTATTTATTATGACCAGTTTCATTGCGTAGGCAACATCTTCAGGTGAAGATGTCGCCATGTGATGAAACCGGTCGTATTAAGTGAAATTCATTGTGAAAGTCACAAAGTTTGTATTGATTCTGTCAATATGGATTTTCACAAAGTTACACCTGAGAATATCGAGTTCAATCACATAACCCTTGAGACCCAGTTAACAACCCCAGCGTTAATTTTGAGCATGGCTTGGGCCTGGATGTATGCGTAGAAAACACTAACCCCGATTGGAATTTGGGGTTCTTCCAATATCTCCATTGTCAAAACTTTAACCCCAAATTTTTCATTTGCCATGATTTGCTAAATGTTCCTCCCACTATTGGATATCCCGGGAACATTCTTGTACAGTTGGGCTTTTCAGCATATGATTCAGAGTGAAATACCGATATAACATTGCTTGATGCAATTTTAGGTGGTAATGCAAGGTTTTTAGCAATTTTTTCAACGTGGAGATGTAACACTGAGAAAGTAAATGGTGAAGGCTATCCTCATTATATTCAGACTAATCATGAAAATATATGTGCCAAATAATATTGATAAATTTTTAAGTTCCCATAATTTAAAAATCAAATCCAAATGTTCTCAGGTTGTATTTCCATTAGAATTGTTTTAAAGATACTATACTCATATCATTGTATTTGTAGTTTCAATCTTCATATTATTTCTCAATGTATATTTGTTTTTCAAACATAAATATTTGTATTTCAAATAGTATCTCTGAAACATACTGGGTTCTGGATCAGTCAAATGCACTTAATTTGTGATGGAGAAATGATCAGAGGCAAAATATTTACATATAATTTACTTGTCTCAGATTGTATTGCATTGCCTTACCTATATTATATATGTATCTCTTTTAAATCCCTCTCCCTGATTCGTCATCCTATTAATTGCTATTCATCCTCTAATGCGTGTGGTTTCATTTCCTATCTCTGCCGTTGGAAGACTTTTTTGGGAAGGTGAAAGACAAGGCTGGGGACATGGAAAGAATTCTCAAGGAGAAAGACAGACATGGTATACAAATCATTTCTGTGCATTGAGCATTGCATTAGTTGTTTCAACGATGGAGCTTTCAGTTTTCTATATCTCACTATTTTTGCTTCTAGATTTTCTTTTTAGGTCCTTATCATTGCTTTGTCATTACTCTATCCCTTTGGTATTTTTGTAGTGATTAGCCTATGATTAGGGTTTAGAGTGCACTAGCTTAGTTCATATTTGTTGTATATTTGATATTGATCTGCCTGCTGCATTTGTTTTTGATTATTTTGTAAAAAATAAGCACCATATTTATTTTATTTAGTGTAATATTGTTTTTATGGTGATGTAAGAGTTTGTGTATTAGTAATGCTTAATTACATTTCAGTTGATCAACTTACATTTTTTATCATTATTCATGCTTTTTTCTCAACATGTCAAGTGGTTTCTGTCACAAAATATGCTTCTCAGGTATAAAAGTAGTACATATCTCATTACCTATATTGCTGTACATAGCTACCTGACTTTTCTCTGTCTCCTATGGTCATTTGTCCCCTTAACCCTCGAGTAGTCGTGCGGAGGAGTCATCAATGATGGTATAAATGCTTTCAAATCACTGTAGTTACAATTGCGGTGGTAAATAAAATTAAGGCCTTCAGTACGTTCATAAGTACTTGGGACCTCAGTGAACTAATTACTTAACACAAATTGAGAGCATTTATACCACCATGGATGGCTATTGTCATCCTTTCAACTACTCAAGGGTTAATCAGAAAGTTTCCTTGATAGTGGTAATTAAAACTTGAAAAAAAAGTTCCAATTGAAGCCTGTTGATTAAACAATGGGCTAAAAATTAATAAAAGCTAACTGTGTTACATATGAATTTATCAACCCTTGCAGTTTTTATGAAAATTGTAAAATTTAAATCATTGATTAATGATAAATCAAATTATTGTTATTTGAGCAGTTACGGGTACTGGTACTTTAGCATTTCTTCAGGTTAGCCTTGAATTAGGGTTACAAGTATTTTGTGTCCAAAAAAGCCTAACCATTTCAACCCGTCAATGTGCAACAGTTAGTTCATTTGATCTAATTGAAGGAATGTAAACTTTACCCTTTTTGTCGTTAATCCTGGTCTATATTCAATGCACTATAGATGTTTGTGTTTTATGTTGCTTGAAAGAAATTCCTATTTTATTGAGCTCTGTAATTTGTTGTATTGTTGCAACCAAATTATAATGCTCATTATAATCATGGCTATGGAAATGAATGCAAAGCAGTACTTAAGAGTTGCCTAATGTTTTTTTTCAGTTCTTTTAAAAAGTTGTTTCTTAGCGTCTTAAACCATTTCAACGTGCACATGTACACATTTTCACTCCCAGCAGTGTTTCAACACACTGCTTGCGTCCACTTGCCTTCATGCATCAATTTAAATACCACCTGAGGAGTTAAATGCTCAAATATTAAATCCCCGCTTGAGGGGTTCAACTGATGATTGTCATAAATGATATTCACTCAGTATTTTTGGATTTTCACTCCGTTAAGTTTTCCTATCTTAACCAGGTTTTTGGATCATTCCTTCATGAGTGTAGCCTCACTTGTTTAAGTGCCTATTTACCTAGAGAATAGACCTAATTTGAATATAAAACTACATTTTATAAGGACTAGTTTTGCAAGTGCTAAGCCATTGATATGTACATAATAGTTAATTCTTTATGCATGTAAACTCATGATCTTATGTCAAATTAATACAGAATAGCAGTTCTTTTGCTGTTATGTCATTCCTTTTCATAAAAGTGCAGATCGTCTTAACTGTTCATGCATATTACATTTCTATTGCGATGCTGTGTTCTTTTTGTTGTTGTATTTTCATTAATTTAGTCAGTCTGTGTATGTATTTCATTCTAGCATTGAGCTAAATTTTTGATTAGTTGACCATGATATGTGATGGGAAATGTACCCTTGGCTCTTAATTTTCTCACGTGTGCAAAATAATTCTGGCCTGGCTCTACTTGCCTGTATTTCCTGTCAACCCATGATTTTCCGTGGCTTTGTGGATAGAAGCCTTCTCAGTTGAGAGAAATCTTGGAATGGAAAGAAATATAACAGAAAGGTTGATGATGATCTTATATTTTGAAATAAATTCAATCTGTAGATGGCTTAACTATTAAAGGATACGTTGGGCTTGTGTCATGTGATATCTGTCCAAACCTGCTTTTAACCTTTTGGTGTTAACTGAAAAATAATGCTAATTTTATTGTTTTGCGCTCATCAACCATTATTCTAATGACCATTGTTTCTTTTCCAAATCCAACGTGCATTGAATAGGCCTTCTTGCAAAAATGAAGGAGGGTGCTGAAAATGTACAGGTTAAACTCCAGGCTAGAGCAGAGATTGTAGGATTTCGGCCCGTTGGACCTGATGGTAGCCCCAGAAAAGGTAAGACAATATGCATTCTTAACCTCTATGCTTGTTGCTTTGTGTAGAAAGTACATCTTAAATGCAAATTATATACTGATGCTTACTTATGTGAAAATTTTGTCGTACAGATTTTGTGTTCATTAAGCTGGGTATCTATAGAGCAAGGCAGCCTCGCAAGGCTTGCCCTGTAAAGTGTATACCATGCCATATACAGTAGAACTCCAATTATCTGGATCAATTGCGACCGGACCCCATCCGGATAATCAAATATCAGGATTAATGGATAACTCACAAAAAAAAAGGTATTTTCTTTGGAAACTTCTTCATGTATTCGCTTCGGATTGATTTAAGAACCCTAAAGAAATATATGTGCTGTAACCATTAACTGTCAAACAAAATCAACTGTATAAAAGATATAATAGTCGTTTCGAATAGCCTATTGCTGTAACTGTAAAAAGCCAATTTTCAAGGATTTTTTCTTCTAAAAGCGAACCTGATAATTGGCGATCCGGATAGTTGGAGTTCAGATAATTGGAGTTGTACTGTACCCACATTTGAAAAGTTAAAAGCAGTTTACAGTTTTCTCTATAGTAGCATTGAAATGCTATTCCAGAAAGATTTCATTATGAGAAATGTGCTGAAAAGTATCACTGCACTATGTAGGTATATAGCTAATACAGGTTATGGTTATTGGCGAAACTCTGTTATATCAGTAGATTTCCTTATGTGTATAATGCAGCTACTTTAAATTAGTGCCTGTATCCCTATTGAAAATGCCCCATTGGTTTCCTATAGTGTTTTCAGAAAATACTATAGGAATTATGTACATTCGTATAGGAATTAAAATTTCCTACAGGAACAATAAAGGTTCCTATAGGAACAATAAATTTCTTATAGGAAAGAGAAATTTTCCTTGACTTTGTCTTATGTTGCCAAGTCTCTATGAGCATGTCCAGCTAAAGATAAACTTTTTGGTGGCATGAGGGCACCTCTGTGCCATCGTGGAGGGAGTACACATGACGGCTGTTAGAGGACACTAGTGGAGTGCTGGATGGCCGTTGTTCTTCCCAATCCGCCCACAAGAGGTCGCCCGGAGGGAGAAATTGAAATTTTATTTTTTGGCCTCACGTGGTCAAGATGGCTACCTCGTATGGTAGTGCATGATTGTGGTGATACTGTGCTTCATTGAGTTGCTATGAAACTCCCTCCCTTTTGGCCTGATAGGTCTGCCTTGAGGTTTTCACAGCTCGAGATAGTTTGGCATGGCAAGAATATATTAGTTCTATTGTATAGGCCTTTTTTATTTCTCCGAACAACGCGATCCCCCCCGAATAGTGGTGATCCTGATGTGATCGTTTTTTTTGTTACGGAAAGGAAAGGGAAGGAGACGGGAGCGGGCAGTTGCAAGAAACACGTGATACTGTGTGGTTGTGAACTGTTGGGCGAATGCCGCCTTATTGTTTTGTGTTTGGCTTGGTAAGAATATATTAGTTCTATTGTATAGGCCTGTTTTATTTCTCCGAACAACGCGATTCGACCCCCCCAAAACTTCATGGTTTGAGCTGAGTTGCTCATAATTTGCCTGAAAATATGATTAATTACACTCATACGAGTAAATAGTGCTTGCTAGGTATCTGCTTTCGGGAAGTATCATTATACTTAGTAAAGCATGAAGGGCGAAGACTGTTTTTTAAAGCCATGAAAAGTTGCCCCATAAAAATTAAATGCTCTTCAATGTGAGCCTAATAGTCTGCACTCCACATTGCAAGCCAGGGTAACAATACAAAACTCCCATGGCAATAAACGTGAATAAGACTAAAATGGTATTGTTTGTAGTATGATTCCAATTTTTCAGCATGTCAGTCGACAAAAGAATAACAAATGAAAATATGATATAGTATAAACAAAATAAAAATATGTAATGTTTTTTGTTTCTCTCTGATCCCAGTACCACACACCTAGCATAAGTATGTCATTTTAATAAGTGAGATAAACTTGTTCGAGACTGAAATGTCTCATTTTACACATTAAAATCCAATGAAAAACATAATCCTACCCGTGCTCAAATACAGGATACTATCTCGGAGTTTTCAATTTTTTCCTGATTCAATGGGTGAATATGAATGTTCTCCAAATATTTCATTATAAGTGCCCTGGAGTTCATATGAATGAGTCAATTCTGCAGCTTTATATACGAGGGGCTAGGGACACAGTGTGGTATAAGTCATGTTAAAAAAATATAACATTTTGCATTTGAAGTTTTTAAAAAATCACCAAACTGGTTAAATAAATTCAAAGGTGGTATAAGGGCAGTGAAGTATGTATTATAATGATTATTGAAAAAAGTCTGTGATCGAAAATTTGAAAAATAATTTTAGTCGGAGGGTTTTGAATTTCAGAAAACAAAAAATCTGTGTCACACACCACTGCATTTCTCAGCCCCCACGTAGGTAACAACCGTGTATGCCCGAAATTTAGATGCCCAGTAATGTATATCAGCAATAAAAAGAGTGGGTGTAAATATCAGCTGTAAAAAGTATTAAGCTATTTTCAAGCATAAAGAAAGAAAAACAATCGTATATTGCGAGGTTAATAATCCAGAAGAGCAGATAAAAATGGATACTATTTTGCAACTGTTGCTCTTATCAGTAAATAAAGTCTTGCTGCGGAAGAATTTGTGAAATCTTTTTTACTATCCCATTAATTTTTCTTTATAATGACATTTCATAGCCCTTTATCGCTGAGGTAAAGGCATTATGCAACCTGCGATATAAGGAGTCAAATATTTTTCTCACAATATCACTGTCAGTGCTTGCGATGAAAAATGACTAGCAACGTTGTCTGTAATTTCATGCACAATAATACAAAGGAAATTAGCCGTACAAGAGGGGAAATGAATTGCAGATCATATTTTTGGAATTATTTATTCCAAGTTTATAGCTATGTTCAGGCTTGAATAGTGTACGTGTCCTCGTAAGGGATATAAATGAAAAAAGACTGGCATCAAAAATTATGTATGAAAGAGATCAACCAGTGTGTAAAAACGATTGTGGTTTGTCACTATTCATCACTTTACATTGATAAATGCCATTAGAGGTGGAGCTATAGATTCCTTTAAGAGTCTTGTTACAGATGTTCTGAAAAAGAATATCAAAGCAGGAAATTCTGGTTTAGTTTTAATTGCTAAAGGAATGAGAATCCTGCTTCAGCCCCTTTAATTAAAGCTTCAAGGCAATCGGCATATGCTGAGTGGATGCTGGATATTCCAGTCATTCGTTCATGCATTCGAAAATTTAGGTTAAGTCGTGGTGGATTGTTGCTTTCTAGGTTTGATTTAAAGTGAAATTTGCTTGCAAAGTACCTACAGCTCATGATAAAAACTCAGTTTTCTCAAAAATTGAGATGAAAAATGGGGGGAAGGCTTAAAAGAGAGTAGATGGCGTCATTATGCACAAAAGTAAAGCCTGTTAGTTTGTTTTTAACAATGCTCCACCTAACATGACTATCACTTGCAATTTGCACGCAAATTTTATGAATAATGTGGTACATATTTTTAAAAAATTATTTCTGTTTTGCATTTTATATGTAAATCATATTTTATAGGTACCGAACTGAAACAATTCCACTGCTAATACCCGATTTCAGGGTATTAAAGCTGCACAATTGATCCAATAAATATGTCCGATTGCGCGTTTTAATGGCTTCAATGTTCCCCTTGTGCTCTCATACCCCTTGGCTTCTTTGAACCATTATTCGGACAAATACCTACGTTTTTAAATTACCAACTTTTTTTTCTTTTACATTGGAAAATGAAAACAAACGTTTTAGAAATGAAGGAAAGTTTATTTCGGTTTTTTATACATTTCAAAAGGAAGAAGGAGTAGAGGTGGGTAGAGTATCATACAGGTCATCTCAGTCGCACACGTACACTTCACACACACGCGCTTATCTGACGGTAGAAACGGGCTTCAGGAGAGCGTGTGCTTGGTTTAGTCGACGCGGTAGGAGACGGCGTGTCCGGGGGTGTTGACGACGGTGGTGAGGGTGGCCTTGCGGACGAGGGGGGTGTGGTAGGGGTAGGCGTTGTAGGGGTAGGCGTGGTAGGGGTAGGCGTGGTAGGGGTAGGCGTAGGGGGTGATGGGAAGGACGGCCTGGCGGCGCGTGCGGCTCTTGGCCTCGGCGTGGGCGGCCAAGTGCTCGGAGCGGGCGGCCACGACTTCGGGGGTGTCCTGGACGGGCTCGGGGGCCACCAGGGGTGCGGTCTCGGGGACGACGGGGGCCACCGGGAGGTCGTTGGAGGCCACGCGGAATCCGTGGACGGCGTCGGCGGAGTACCTGGTGGTCACCACCTTGCCCTCAGGGTTGACATAGGAGTACTGTCCGACGACTCCACCCAGGGCGTCGCGGAAAGCGGTGTGGCTCTGGTCGATGGACGAGTGCCCGAAAGAAGCCTGGCCGAACTGATCCTGTTCGATCAAAGGGGAAGAAGTGTCATTTTGAGAGTTTGTTTGGTTAGTTTCATTGGGTAGGCGATGGACAATAGTGGTGAAACTTAAGAGAACTTGAGATAAAAACTTTGCTATTCCGATGATTATAATTTTTGTGTGTCAACTATTCCCGTCGCGCTGCAGCATTTTCAGGAAACAAACCGCTACTTGTTCCTTGAAGATGGTACAGTGTACTTGAAAACGAAACTTAAGTTGAAACAATAACAATGAGCTCCTAGGATTCGCAGAGTTTTTGTTTGAAGTTCTCTTAATTTTCACAATGGAATTCCACGAAGTCTCGGCTTCAACCATCGTTCACATCAAGACAATAGAGGTCCTTACCGCCATTACGGATAAACGAGTTGGTTGGTAATGAAAGGATAGTTTTGGGATTGAAGGAAGGGTGGAGAGATACCCATCTTCGACATTAGCCCACTCTTTAACGAAAGGCGCTCTTCATGGAACCCAGGTAGGGATCGGGATTCCAATGAAAAATCTCTGCTATAGGTGTCGCGAAACTTGGTGGCACTCACTCGTACATAAAATAACGTCAGGGAGAGGGGAGCATACAAAATAGGAGGGATAAAGTTGCTTAGGTTCTCTCCAGAAGTCCCCAAACTGACCCCTTCATTAACTTTGACCGCTCATCAACGCTTAATTCGTCCTTAGCATCCTTAAACTATCCACTGGCGACTGCCACCAAGTTTCGCTATACCTATTCTCCCAGTATTCGAATCCGGGCCCTAGGGTTGGAAATCTGCCCGATCCCAACCCCCGATCCCTCCCTCTTAGATAGATTTGAGGGTTGGTTAATTATTTGGGGAGCCGTCCGACAACTGTGGTCATTTGAGGGCAGATGGGTCGAATGTTTTAGGTTTGGTGCTGGAGGAAGGTTAGAGGGAGGGAAACCCGGCGTCAGTATCAGTCCGCTCTAAAAAAAAGGCGCCGTTTCGCGTCTCATCCGCAGGAGGGAGTCCCTTGAAGTTCTCGCCTCGTAGCACTACAGTAGAAATCGGGATTCTCGTAAAAACATCCGCCTCTGCCGGGATTCGAACCCGGGCACAATGGATGGAAGCTATACCCTTCAGATCCGCACTCGAACCCATTTCCCAGAAGATTCGTATGTGACTAAAGTGGAAACATTTTAATACCCGTCGAAATTAACTTTGTACAATGAAATGCCCCACATTATACTTCACTACACAGCCTGATTTTTGCAATACTTATGGTCCCGTTTTTGTAACAGCTGATGACGTCTAGGTGTTGTTGAAACTGAATTATATAACGAAAATTAAAGGGTGAAAATACGCCGTTTGTTGGCCTTGAAGGACTAGTAGTTCCAAAAAAATTAAACATTGCCTCAAGTTAATGTCCACAGTGCTTGTGTTTTTACTAGCGATGCGTAAATTTGCTTTTTTACATATTAAATGAAAAGGAAAACTTTGTTCTATTCCACCAATTTATTCTCCGGTACAACTAGTTTCGACGCAGCGGCGTCATCTTCAGGTACCTGATGACGCCGCTGCGTCGAAACTAGTTGTACCGGAGAATAAATTGGTGGAATAGAACAAAGTTTTCCTTTTCATTTACGATAAAATGAACTTCCACAAGGTTGAGCCTGAGACGATGGAGATGATTGCTTTTTTACATTAATTATTTAGGATTTTTAGATCTCTCTTCTCGTGTAGTAGCTTTAGCTTGGAACCAAAATTTGCTGGCTGCCCCGTAAACATGTAATGCCAGCTGCAATTATTTTGTCTTTGCCGTGATTTCGCTCTTGACAGTGCAAAGCCAAGGGTTTTCCCCCCACAAGCACAAGTATAGGTATCGTTGTCACTCACCTGAGCGTGGTACTGGTGCTTAAGCCCGGTGTAAGCAAAGGGAACAACAGGGGCCACAGGAGTCACAGTCTTAAGAGTCACTGGTGCCACGGCGGAGTACCCATAGTGGTAGGGGAAGTTGTAGTTGTAACCGAAGTTACGGTAGTATGGGTAGTATGATCCATGGTGGTAGGGGGTGACGGATGAGTATTCGAAGGCTGCCAGGGAGCAACCGACGAGGGCGGCGAGAACGACCTGGATGATGGACAAAAAGAAACATATAAGAAAATTAAAATTGTTGATCAGTAGTTTTTTTTTTACTTTCGGCTCGTTATTTTTCAAATCATCACAAAAAGGTGAAATTGCGAATCGGTAAACATTACGAATCCACGCTATATTATTCAGTGTCAACAGGTCGGAACTCCAGTAAAATTTCCAAGCAGTAATTTTAATGACGACTTGATAATGTGTAACTTTCATCGCAACTTGATAATATTTGAAGATAGCTTGCACACGAAAGGAAAAAAAATTGATTTTCGGCGGCTCGCACAATTATCATATTTTTCCGTCTTATTGGACGGACGGACATATTAAGACGCGCCCAAGTTTTTTCCTCAAATTAAAAAAAGGAGCGCTAATAAAAAATAAGTTCTACGAAAACGGAGATTGATCGTACGTAACGTGGTCATAGATTGTAACCACTGGTCATTGTTATGGCGATACTTGGGCAGGTAAAATTGGCGCGAATTTCAAAGGTTAGTTTTCGGGATTCAGTAAAACGACACCGCGTCACCAAAAAACTCGTTTAAGCCAAATCTGACCGTGGCGTTGACCACATGAAAGACGGGGAGCGATTTTTCGTGGATTTTTTTTCGTGGGACAAGAGCGCGAGCCTGATGAGTCGGTAAATGCGGGTACTATTGTCTTTCGTCGCGACGCCTAGCCTGCACGCGTTGGTGCGTAAAAGCGGTCCATTTGCGGTGACTGCTTGGGATGGGGATAACAAGAGTGATGTGCGTCGCGCCGGAGCAAGGTCGCGAAGGATTCGGGTGTGTCGCAACCGTTCGGTCACCGCCCGACCTTAACTCGCGACCGGAAGTCGCAAATCCTGCGCCTTCTTTCGGCAATCTGTGTCCCTCGTCCCCCACTTTCCTCGGCGGAGTTTTTTGACCATCGTCCGAATTCGTTCAGGCATTAGTAATAGACTAAACCTTCCTTTAGCAATCGATCATACTTGAATTCCATCTATCTTGAATCCTGGAAGCAAAAACGGTGCCTAAATCCACTCCCTAATGGTTCCTAACGAGTTCGGATTCTCTTCAAGATGTGGTCCTCTGTAAATACGCGACATCAGGACACAGTGTTTTCCTGTGGCAATTTCTACGTATCAGGAGGCCTGATTTGAGAGTTTGAACGTGGTTAAAAATGTTTTGACTGCTGAAAATACTATTTTGACGACGACTTAAATTCTCGCATTCGGATATCCATGACTTCTGTTACCCCGACTAACGGAACCCGATCGTCTTCCCATCGTGAAACCAAAATTCTATTTTTTTTCTAGAAATGGAAAAAGTGCGCTTGTAGAAGGAAATTAATGAATGGATTTAAGAGGAGAATCACATTGGCTACTCTAAATAAATACTGAAAAATCATGGTTCCGCACTTACGTTTAATGTAATACGTAAGTTTGCCAAAAAATGTTAGGCTCACGTTATGTCCCGCGCTTGATCTGGAGTGCGGTAGTTACTCGAACGCGCAAATGCAGGTACATATTATTACTTTGCAAAATTATGGTGTGAAATTCATTAAAATTTTCTAAATAAATAAAAATATCTGAAGAACAAAGTTAACTAAACATTTTGTTAAATTTTTTTCTGTCGGATTTTCTGGAGTAGGATGAAAGTAGAATGCAATAATCAGACTTCTAGTTGTATTTGGCATTGTAAAATAGCTACTTGACTTCAAAACTTTTTAATTCTTGCAAGCTTTTGGGGCAAGGTAAAGAAATTCTTATTTGGGTTTGGCGGTCCGAGCAACTGAGCAGAGTTTCCTGATGGATTTTTTTGTGTTATGTTAGGAATCGGAACAAAGCTTGGATTACAAATTACCAGTTTTAACGGTTGTAATATTTGGTTTAAGCTCTGTTTCGGAAAAAGAATTCTGTCTGAGGATTTGGAGAATTTTAGTCCCCGAATCGTCAACGATCATTATTGCAGATGGAACTCGTTTTAAATTTCCCCGGATTTTCAACGTCAGTATTATGATAAACTTTGAATGCTCCTTTTGATTAATGATTCCAAAACGTTTTTCAACATAACTGCTTTTTTTTCAAATTATGCCTGGCGATCTGTTTTTTTTCCATATCAGTAGCCTTTAATGTTGGCGAAATGAGGCGATTCGCCGTGGAAAATAATCATTTGACTTGACAGGGATTGGAACCCAGGTCTTCCTATCTCCGCATCAATGTGTTAGCCAATGACTGTGCCAAGCCATCTTATTTCAAGGCGAAGTTCTTAGGGGATCTACAGAAACTAGATGTTCCTCTCTCCTGACTGCGCTAAAACACTGGAGTAGTTACTAAGCTACTATCGCGAGAGGATAAACCCAACATTTTCGCCGTAATATGACTAACTTTTTAAACCGAATCTTGCTGCGAAAAATACAGAACTGATGTGGTACGTAGGCTCGCGAGCGGATGCAAATATATGATGTTTAAAGTTAGGAAAAGTGCTGCGGTTGAAAGTTCTATCGGAATGGTGGAGAATAGTACTTGCCGGCACATACAAAATGAAGTGCCGAATCTGCTAAAATTTCGAATCTAGTCTAAATAATTCAAATAAGTATTTTTATATAACGGATACTATATGCGCCAATAGAATGTCCAAATTGTAACTTTAGTTTTGAATTTAGTAATGCTTGAAAATAGCTGAATGAGAAGAGAGTACAAGTTGATTTTTGGCAGCAGTGCGGTGTGAATTATTTTTTTTCTGTTCTCCTGAAAAGGTAAGCGTAAGGTTCACCTTTTTCGCGAGCGCTACCGTTGCCCGGTGGTCGTGGGTTAGCCGTCATGAGGAGACGGCCGTTTTGAAAACCCCTTGTCGCGAATGGATGAAAGAAACCCTCAAAAAGTTGGAAGAGGGAAGAGTCGGGTACTCACCAGGACCTTCATGTCTCTTTGCTTGATTGGAGCTGAGGGCGATGCTGACTCCTAACCCGGCGTGGTCTCCGTATTTATACCAACGCCAGGTACTCGCTGCTTCCCTCACCCTCGCAGATTCTCCACGGCCCCACCCCGTCGTCCCCCCCCTTTCGACTCCTCCCCGGTGTCCTCTCTCTCGTTTTGTGAGGGTTTGCCACCTCCCATTTCTCCCCCACTCTCCTCCCATCCCCTCTACCTCCGCCATCATCCCGCAGCATCTTCAACGAGTTTTAGAGATTGGAGGTTGCGTCTCGGGTTTGGTTGGTATGCATCAAGATACACACCGCCCATACACATATGGGTTCTATATTTTCCGTGTTGGTTGGTTGACCTTATGTAGAGAAAAAATTGAAAAAGTAATGCACACAAAAGTACATACGTACGTAAAACGTATTGAAAACTCAAAAAAGTTTTCCGACGCAATTTGTATTCACTGAGGTTTAGGCCATATACTTCTTATAAGATAAGTATTAAGTAGTATATATCCTATACCGTATTGCAAGCAGCACAGAGAGGCTAAAAACTACAACGGCTCTAATAAATTTGTGCGTGATTCGCCATGTTCTTCGCAAGTTTCATCCCAGCCAGTCGATAGTTGGTTTAGCGAAGTATTAGCGAACAGTGAGAGATGATGGCTTTTTAAAGAGATAATACGACCCGGAAGTGACGTCCAACGTGAGCATTATGTATCATTTTCATTATTTTGAGTCTCATTCAACACTTGTGGACTCAAATCAAAGTTCAATGAAGGATACGCTTAGTGTTTTAATGCTTTGGAATGAACCGATTGAATATTATACCAGTATTTCTTTCATATTTATCTCACGTGAGCAAAACATAAACAAGAAAAGTATGCATCGCCCTTTTTCAGGTTATCAAGATATTCTATCATTCCTTAAAAATCAGGATCCTTCCATCCTTTTCCTTCACTTGCTCACGGAGCATTGCCTTCAGTTAGGTCTGAATGAACGATTTAAACAATTATCCTTATATATCACTTCCAAGCACAACATCCGTAAAAATTCACTGAGTTCACGGCAATGATATCAAGCTTTGAGCCGAAGTAACTGGCTAGGAATATGCGCGCAACAATCATTGCATAAAATAGCGTAGGAGCAGTTAGTTTTGCCTATCAGAATTATACTCTGTGATAAGTAGTCTGTCTCCCCCTTCTCCTTCACTAGCACTGGAAAGGTTAAACGTCTCTTAACTTTTAAACGTTACTCTTCACACCCTCTGAGAGTGCGATTCCAACAACGCTGAAGACGTGGACTCAAGAATTAGTAACGGAATTGTTTTTCGGGCCACAAGGCTCTGCCATTGACGGATGAGATGAAGATGTGTTTGTTTTCTGGGAAGGCGACCGATATCTGAGGTCATTTGCACCATTGAGGAAATGTGGGTAGTTTGGTTAAGGAATAAGGATTTTTTGGAGAATGGATTAAGGGTTGAGAGAAACCCGACGCGGCGTAGGAACTAGCCTTCTCCTCCATGATGAGAAAACCACCTTTGCTATTTCCACAAAACTTTTTTACGTTGACACGACGCGCGTTTCACCACACTGTGGCTTACTCATGTGCCACTGTGGAATACTCATGTGCACATGAGTATGCCAGTGTGGTGAAACGCGCGTCGTGCCAGCGTAATAAAGTTTTGTGGAAATAGCAAAGGTGGTTTTCTCATCATGGATATCTATAAGTTCCACGAGGTCAGGCCTGAGATCATCAGTTTTAGCCTTCTCTTGATGAAAGGTGTCCAGGGGTCCACTGTTTTAAGTCCCGTCTGACGGACTGTCGGTGGTATTTCCATGAAAAATCGCCATCACTGCTGGGTTTCGAACCCAGACCCACGGAATGGGAAGCCTGTTCTATGACCACCATACCAACCCGATCCACATCGGTATATTTTTATACCTGACATCGTCTTCGAGGTATTAAGACGCTGGCTGTCTGCGTCCATCACTGGAGACGGCGGAAGTCTTAGCCGTCGAAACGTCGGTGCTGACCAGCCTTACCTCCCGGTGCGAAACCCGACAAACCTTCCTCCAATGCATTCGCCAGGAAAACCTTATAGGTACTTAGCAAAATGCTTTTTTTTTCCACGAGTTCCTCTCATAAAAATCAAAATTCCTCACCGCTACGTACGCCAGTGCTTATCCTGCATGTGCTGTGTCTTTAACATATATTTGCTTCCAGTCAGGTATGTTCAAACATTTGCTATTTTGTTCTTATATTTAATTTCAGTTTCATCTGTTTTTTTTGCATTCATTTCCTTTGGATTCCATGCCGTCGTCTTGAATTTTCGCGCGTATGGTTTATGTTGCCTCAACCTCCATCCATACCTGGGAAGTGAATCCGTATCGAGATGGAGGCAACGTGCCTGAAAATTCAAAATAACCCTGTTTTCTTCATAATTATCGGTCGTCATTATTGGAACAAGATTAAGAGTGGCATAATACCTTCTGCCATCTAAATCCTCGTCAATATATACGCAAATCATTGTAAAAAAAGGTTTAATTGATTAATGGGAGTGAGCATAATTGAACACTTATAAATTCCCAACAAATCTATTGATTTTGTGATTGGAATGAAACTTTAAATTGCGTATACATACTTATTTTAATGCATTTATGTGAGAAACAAAATAATTATTAGGCTTCTAGTATGTCTAGGCTATTAGGTCCTCAACCCGCAGGTGAGTTTTCTGAATCTATCTCCGCTCCATTTTTATTCATGCTAACAGTTTCTATTTCCAATTTAGTATTGACTCTCAACTTCCGTCAACATTTGCCTAGTGCATTCGATCCTTGTTCCTCCTCTGCAATTCTTCATATCCATTTCAACTTCTATTATTATTTCCACGTAACTGTGATGTTACAGAATGGGCCAAATAGTATAGTATCATCTATTCGTCAATTTTGCAGAATTTTCATCACACTTTTTTCTCATCCCAGGGCGAAAAAAGTACTACAGAAGTAAAACATTTGCACCTGAAAGGATGACTAAAATTCCATTCTGTAAGCGCTTTATTCGTAATGCTAGCGTTTTCACTGCGACGAAAAAAAATTAAATGTGTTTACTTGGATAAAGTCGTCATCGCAGTCATCAATGCAAAGACCCCACTAGATTCCCTTTTCAGCTAATCCCCTTTTGCCTTCATAATCCGTCATAATTAATTTTGAAATCCCTCACAATTCGCGTCATGTGTTCCATCATAGCTCTTCCTCGAATATTCCTCCCATTTGTGGCTTCTTCTATTTTAGCTTTGAGGAAACATTTTATGTCTCAGCATGTGTTCAATAAGTATATTTCTTTTACTCAGGACAGTTTTCTTTGAATATATGTTTCCCCGACAATTCGTAGGATTTCTTCATTGCTTATTCTCTGCGTCCATATGATCTTCGTCATTCTTCGATACCACCAAATGCCCTCGGTTTCCATTCTCTGTGTAGCGGACTTGGTTTCGTCCAAACCTTAGTCCCACGTATGTGTTTACTCTTAACGTACCATTGTATGAAGTGCCTCCTTATTGCGAAACTTGTATTTTTTGCAGTTTGTAGACTCATCTTATGATAGAATGCACAAAAAGGGAGGAATCAGGCGAGATGTTGTGGAATATGAACATAATAAGAGCTAAGACGATGCAATTTTCCACAGATAAAAATTTTTAATCGACCCGGGTTTCGATGCACTGCATCATCATCAGGTGATGCAATGCATCGAAACCCGGGTCGATTAACAACATTTTTATGTGGAAAATTGCATCGTCTTAGCTCTTATTATGATGGAATGTCTTCAATGCTTGGGCTAACCTGCTCACGAAATCTTTCTTCGTTCTGTAAGTGATCTGATCTGAACTATTGATCCTGATTGCAAGATATCAACATTCTTCCACCATCCCCATTTCTGCTAAGGTTTGGCTCTTATGGTTTCTTTATATCCTCTATGGCTTCTGTATTTATTCCGAAAGCCATAATTTTAGTCAGGAGTTTGCTATACACATAGGGAGAAGAACGACATGTGTGGTCTCGTGCACGATCAGTGAATAGTGAGTGGATTTACAAGGTCAGGACTATCTCGGGAATGAATACAGGGTGGAGAAAAACCCGGCGTCGGCCTCAGTTTACTCTTACCGCAAGGCGCAAAGAGGTCAACGTTTCCATCCGACTCACGGATTACCGCACTTGAAGGCACACGATTGTAAGGGTCGGGTTTCCACTGAATAATCTCCTCCATTGCCGGGACTCGAGCCCGGGCCCAAGGGATGGGAGGCCAGAAGGGTTGCTTAGTTGGACTTCCCCGGTCTGGATCCTAAGGCACTTGGATATGTTGGTCCATTCATCTTAACGAGTTTCTACCCACGGAGACCTATACTCTTACCAAAGACGAAGATGTCTCCAATGGGTGGATTCCCTTATTATGTCCTTGAGTTCTGGGAAAGGTGTACCCAGGTAGCGATTTCGAATCCTGTCAGTGAGATAATAAATCCGGTTTACCTCTCGAAAAAGGACCATGCATGCAAAAATCGACCCTCCCAAGCTGGGAAGAACTAACCGGGGGAAGTTTTCTTTTTTTTTATTTAGGCGTTGAAGCATGGAATGGACTGGCAGATGGACCTTTTTCACACAATGTGTGGTGCTTCAGGAAAATACTGAAATAATTTTTATTGTGATCAATGTTTGATAGTTCATTTTTTATACTTGTTTAAGTTGCCATTTGACTGTATGGTCAGCTTGTAACCACCTGTTAATAATAATAATTACTGGTCATACGCGCAGTAAATGGGATTTGGTTTCCTCATCGCAGCATCTGCAGCTCGGTGCGTCTTCAATTATCGTCGTGTGGAGGTGTTTCTTCACTCTCGGTAGTAGCCACGTCTCAGTCGTGGGAGTAAGCTCTTAAACAGCCACTGGCCACTTTGCTCTCGGTTTGATTCTATCTAACGATTGGTCCTTAACCGGAGTTTGGTCCATCTATGTCTGAAAACTGACCAGTATGCCTCCGTGGGGGTGTGTGGAAGGGGGTGTTAGGACTCCAGCCATGGAAAAGGGGAGGGGATGGAGCAGAGAATAGGGAGAAATAGAGGGAGAATGTGAAATGTAAGTATGTTGATGGAGAGTGCCTTAGTGTATCGCTTTGTCATTGTTGTAGTCGTTAATGATTTAACGTGGGAAGATGAAATTTCTGTACTTATCGGTTCGGTAGTGTATCTCTCTTATTTTGTCGGTTCTATCAGTTCTAGATATATATTTCAGGGTCGCAACAATATCATCCTTGTCTTATAAATTAAAAGAAAAACTTTGTCTTATTCCACCAATTTATTTTACGGTTCGAATAGTTTCGACGCAGCGGCGTCATCGTCGTGTACCTGAACTAGTCGTACCGTAAAATAAATTGGTGGAATAAGAATAAAGTTTTTCTTTTAATTTATAAAATGAACTTCCACAAAGTTGAGCCTGAGACGATTGAGATAATCATCCCTGTCACTCTGAAACTCCTCTGATCCTAATTTTTCAAGTAATTTTAGGCCTAGCTGGTGGCCTCCCGAGACCCAGAGGACGCGAGAGCTTATCTCCTATCTCGGAAGTGGAGGCGAAGCGTATCTCTACCCATTCGCTAGCGCCGTATCGGCATGCACTATGTCAAGTGGGTTGCAAAGCTTCCGGACCCCACTGGTCTCAACCATCCTACTCTCTGCCGGAGAAATAGGTGCGAAAATGTGCATTTTTAAACGTTTATTTTGTCTGTAGCCCAAGGAATGGAAATAGGGCATAGGGAAGTAATTTAATAGGATGCGCCTTACTTGAGAGGTAAATATTCAAGATCGTAAAAAGTTCTGTAAAAATTACAAGCACATGTTTTCTCCGACATTAAAGTTTCCTTGGCATGTTGAAACCTCTCTGTCTTCTTTGGCACATGAGATCATTTTGTTGCAGTGAGCTGTCGCCCCTGGCTGATGTACGGTCGCCGCATCCGCTCAACTCCCTTGCCCCTGGCATTCTTATGGCACTTGTAAACGACGCAACCCGTACACATCATTGATGACAATAGGAAATGCTAGGAAACGCCTTGAGCGCGAGATCAGCTCTCTGTGCCTCTCTGTTCCTCCTAGTCTCTAGCGGATACTCCTAGTAGTCCTTCCATCTGGTGTGTTACGTTCACTGTTTGCTCGCAGCCGTTTTTAACGAAGCATGTAGTTGTCGTTTGATTTTATTTTATTTCGCGTATTGAATCTTTCTGTGTGGTCATATCATATCATAATTTATTAACATCTTTGGGACATAACATCCATAAGTTTCGTCAAAATTTTACAGCACAGTATTAACGAGCAGTTCGGCAGGTATAATACAAAGGTTGTCAATAAATAAATAAATGAAACCAAATACATATGTATGAAATAACGGAAAAGTGAGAACATATATACATATATGTACATACTAGTGCACCAGCATATACTATGCACTGTCTATGTGCGCCACCGAGCATGTTTTTTGCATATAATTTGAGAATGTACTTTGCACTAAAGGTAGTGCATTTGAGAACATACTTTGCATATACTTTGCACTAACATTTGCTCACTGGGTGCATGAATGAAAATCATCAGATAGATACTCGCTTAAGCTATAATAACTTTTATGAATTCACAATTTTTTTAATTTGGACTTGAAGCATGATGATGAGAAAATGGAGCGAATTTCTATTGGAATCTTGTTGTAAACTGTGGAAATGGAGTGATACGGGCCTTTCAGACATAGACTGTAGGAATATTGTTGGCTATGAATGTCATTTCTAGAGCGAGTGTAGTGATAATGGAAGCTAGAGTTAACAGGGAAAAAAAGGGGAATAGTTTCTTACAAACATGGTGTCCGCGGCATGTCCGCGGCATGTCCGAGATGTGGCCTTGATCAGAGCGTCTCTCTGTTTCCCTTTTCATCCTTCGGTCCTCCCCACTATTCCCTCGACGAATACTAGTTTCTCTTATGGTGATTGGAGCGATTTTTGTCTACGGACAGATTTGCGTGAAACTTTGCATACGTGTCCTTGTTAGTTATATCTGTAAATAAAGTGAAAAAACTGCATGTTTCTTGGCAATTCAATGCTATTTTAACGCGTGGCCTTATGGCACCTGAAATATCTACATCTACATATTACCCCGCAAGCCGCCTCAATAGGCGTGTGGCGGGGGGTGTTAGGACACCAGCCGTTTAAAGATAAAAAGGAAACGCTCTAATGAAATTACGCCTAGCATTTATTATAGTCCCTTATTGTTCGGGGGAAAAACGAATTCCCATACCTATCCGTTCGGCAAAATATCTCTCTTAATTTATCGTTTCTGTCGGACCTGGAAATATAGTGGGGTTCTAATATGATGTTCTCCGTGTCGCTCTGAAAGATATCTATTCTCAGTTGTTCAAGCAATCTAAGCCTAGCGCGTAGCCTCCGAGTCTCTAGCGGTTCCCAGCCTAATTCGTTTAACATCTGTGTAACGCTGTCAGTACGCCCGTAGCTGTTTTTGACGAATCGCGCAGCTTTCCTTTGTATTTTATTAAGTTCCCGGACTAAGTCTTTCTGCACCGGATCCCATATGCTCGCTGCATATTCAAGGTGTGGCCGGACGAGTGCGAAATAGCACCTCTCTTTTACTTTTTCATCCGAAAATCTTCCCACAATTCGCTTGACGAATCCTAGCTTCTTCAGAGCTCTGCCACAAATATTTCTTATATGTGCTCCCCACGATAGGTCCGAAGTTATCGTAACTCCTAGATACTTCACTTCATCTGTCGCCTTTATGTTAACACCATCCACAGCATATACATGGGAATAGTTGGACGACCTCCGCAAGAATTGTACCGCCGTGCATTTGCTTAGATTAAGTTCGAGTCCCCACTCTTGGCTCCACTCATGAACGTTGTTTAAATCCGATGATAAGGTTTCAAAGTCAGAGTGATCACTAATTTCACGATAGATGACAGCGTCGTCGGCAAATAAACGTATTTTACTGCTAATTCGAGAGCATAGATCATTTATGTATATAATGAACAAAAGGGGTCCGATCACGCTTCCTTGCGGGACACCTGATGTCACTTTAACGACATCAGAGCTAATTCCGTCAAGAACTACCTTTTGCTTACGATCACTCAGAAAGTCGCGTATCCAGTTTACTACTGTTTCGTTTAGGCCGCATGACTGTAATTTGTATAAAAGTTTGTTATGAGGTACCGTGTCGAAAGCTTTCTTAAAATCTAGAAATAATGCGTCAACTTGTCTTTTCGATTCACCAGATTTGAGAACGTCATGAAGAAAGAGCGCGAGTTGTGTTTCACATGATCTACCTTTCCGGAAGCCGTGCTGACAGCCATGGAGGACGTTACGACTGTCCAGGAACGTCATGATATTGCTAACGACGATATGTTCGAGTATCTTGCCTATAATCGACGTTAATGAAATTGGTCGATAGTTCCCTGGGTCGTGTCTGTTTCCCTTTTTGAATATCGGTGTAACGTTTGCAATTTTCCAGTCTAATGGTATCTTTCCTTCAGACAATGACTTCTTGAATATTATGTCCAAGAACGGTGCGATCTGTGGCGCCAACTCCTTGAGGACACGCGCGGGTATTCCCTCTGGACCCGGAGATTTACTATTTTTTATCGACTGCAGCTGTTTAGTTATCCCATCACGTTGAATAGTGATTTCTTTCATCGGTTCCTCAGTGAATTGTATTTCAAAATTACATGCAGTATCGTCTGTGGTGAATACACTTTTGAAGTGGGAATTTAACGTGTTAGCTTTGTCAATATTTTCGGTGACAAGTTTGCCATCTTTATCAAATAACGAATCTACGGTTGAAGATTTTCCCTGAAGCTCTCTCGCATATGACCAAAAAGATTTCGGATTTTCTTCGAGTAATTCACCAAGTACTTTTTTCTTGAAATTTAGCAATGCAGAACGCATTGATTTCTTAGTTTTTGAGCGTTGCGCAGCGTAACTTTCTTTTGCTTCAAGTTCCTTCGATTTGTCACCTACCGTAGTGAACTTTTTAACCAAGTTGTACAATTTTCTCTGTCTCTTAAGGTCCCTCCTAACATCGTTGTTATACCAGCGAGGTTCTTTACTGTCGCATTTCAATTTTTGCGGAATATATTCGTTGATTCCCCGTCGTAGAATTTTTAAGAAATATTTCCATGATTCATCAGTGCTTTTATCCTCAGTTTTAGCTACGAAATCCGTGTACGAATCATTAAGCATCTCGCCAAATTTGATGAAGTTGCATTTATCAAATAAATAAATATTGCGTTTCGGCTTTACAGCAGACTCTACTTCAATTTTTAAGGTTGCAAAAATTACTCTGTGATCACTTATGCCGTCAATAATATCGAGCTGTTTTATCAACTTAGGATGGCTTACTGCAAAAAGGTCTAATATTTTATTTCCTCTCGTAGGCTTGTCAACTACTTGGGAAAGTGAGTGATTAGCAAGTGTGTTGAGTAAGATCTCGCTGATTTCCCTATTCCTAGAATTCGGTTTTACAGTGTAAGAATCCCAATTTACAGATAGCAGATTAAAATCTCCCCCAATAATTATTACACTTTTACTGTCTCTCACAGTAAATGCGGATATTTGATTATCTAATTGGTAAATAACATCAATTTTGGAGTTTGGAGGTCTATAGAAGGAGCAAACATGTACACTCCTTTTGTTTCGTTGTTTAATTGTACACCACACGTACACAAATATATTTCGTAATAATTCGATTACATTTGAAATTATTTTCACCTAAACGATAAAATTCCTTTTATATAATTATAATGTTTACTAACAAATATCAAGGTATCATATCGAGTAAAAAAAGCGTATTTAGATATGATTTTCGCTTAAATTTCGAGTTCCGCGCCGAGAATTGATGTCATACCAATGCTAATATAAAGGCGAAATATTTAAAATATAATTATTGCATCTTTTACATTATTGCATGCATGGTGATTTCCTCCGTATAAACAGGTGTGCTTCAGTGAAATTTGTTCCAAGAATTTTTTTTTTGCTTACTTGAAAAGTTATTCAAATGTGCACTGAGTGACTCACAATTGCCGCTCCAACCACCATAATGTAAATTTTTGTGTTTTCCCTGTGCTAGGTCTCTCGTCACGGAGATATGGAGGGATTTGATTTCTTACGATGCATATGTATTTTCTCCCACAATTTATAGGTATGGAGTTGGTGTTAATAGTAATGCCAGAAACGTTATTCGTGAATTATGTTTAGGCTTCCCACTGGTGATAGGTTCTTCATTTTCGCCGCCGTTTCGGAAGGGGACTTTCCTCTCTTCGTGGGGCCTGTAGATCACGTCAGGGCTGAATAACCGAACCCGGTGGGAAAATAAGAGAAGAATTCACCAAGATACGATTAATTCGCCGAGAAAGTCTTAAATCCTTTCACCTGAAACTTTAATATGCTATTTATTCGTAGATTTTTTTCATTCAAATTGATTATTCTCTCCAAATTTTCCAATCGTGGCGATTGCACAATTGATGTGGTACGAAGGCACGTGCACTGGTGCAAAGATATACACCAAAGATGGTGAAATTCGCCATGAAAAAATCAACTGTCTCGGATTTGAACCTGGATCTCCCAATTGCCGGTCAGGTGTGTTTCCCAGTTACCTCACCTAGCTCTCTGAATTCAAGGAGATTTTCAGCGGGGGTTCATGGGAACCCTCTTTGGTGTATATCTTTGCACCCGTGCGCGTGACGGCGCATCACATCAATGGTGCAATTGCAATGGTTGGAAAATTGTCGAAATTTCGTCGTTCGAAAGCGACAATGTTGGGTTTATTCTCCGCGACTGTGGAACATCATGCACGGCGACGTCTTCTGTGCTTACAATGTGTGTACTGGGGGGACGAGGACAACTTGTTCGTGTAAACCCCCTCCGCTGAAATTCGCCTTGAATTAAGATGGCTTGGTGGTATAACCTATGATCCAATGCTACATCTACGCAATCTTAAGGTATGGTTTAGAAGCTGCCACTTTCAACAAGAAGCAGTTGGACAGATTAGAAGCCATGGAGATGTGATGCCACAGAAGGATGCTTAGGATATCTTGGAACACAAGAACGTCCAACAAGGAAGTACTCGAAATGTCCAAGTCTGAGAGAACGCTTATCAAGCACATGAAAGACATGAAAATAAAGTACTTTGGGCACATCATGATGGGAAAAAGATATGAGATTCTGCAACGTATAAGACAAGGAAAGTAACCAGAGTAAAAGGAGTCTGGGAAGAAGAAGAAGGAGAACAGATTGGGTACAACACATATTAAAGACTGGTACAACATCCATTCAAGGACTGCTCAAAAAAGCCCGAGAGCACCATATTTGAAGCCAGTGTGATCGTCTACGCTCTAGGAAGGGTATGAAGGTGGTGGTGTAACCGGCTGACACGCCTGACTCGATCCCAGGGAGGCACGGGAAGAGGAAGGTGGTGGTGTAACACGCCTGACTCGATCCCTGGGAGGCACGGGTTCGAGTCCCAGTCAAGTCGGATGTTTTATATTTCCCTGGCGAATTTCACCTTCTTTGGCGCGTGTATATATTCTCATTCCGAATCTTCTTTCGCGTCCACCTTGCGTTATATCGTCTGCCCCGTTTTACCCATCCCCCTCCCTAAATCCCTTTTGCCCCACCCAACAATATCCTCCCCCCAATGGTCGGATGACCCTCCCCCCCCCCCCCACAGACGCCGCACCGCATCTTCCTCCTCTCATCTTCTTCTTCTCCCACAACCCTTTACGCTTCTTCTTCTTCACTTCTTTTTATTCTCTTTTAATTTCGACCGGTGTGTGTGTGTATGCGTGGTCACACCCAGTTTTGAAGGTCACTCTCCGTGGGCTCCTCCCACCGACAGACAGACCCAAGAGAGAGAGAGAGAGAGTCCTCCCATCACTCTCTCTCTCTCCCATCTTCTTCTCCAGCCCTTCTCTCTCTCTCATATCCGCTCCCCTCCCCATTACACTTTATCGCGCTTCTCACAACTCTTCGCCTTTCGCTGGATTCGCAAACTGGAGCTTCCCAAGTCCCAGGAGATCTTTTCAGTGTTTTTTTTTAATCTGTGGGCCTCTCAATAGGGGCGAACCCCGCCCCCCCTCCCTTCCCTGGGCGGTTTTTGCGATTTTGTTCCAAGGTCGGCTCCTGTGTGGTTTTTTAGAACACTGGTGTCCTATTCATGTGATTGGAACTTTTAGAGATTTATTTGATTTATAGGTTATAGATTTATTCGACATTATTGGATTACTCGTGCGATGTGACTGGCGTCCTCGGCATGCCACCAAGTTTGGCTTTGCCTATACCACAGTAAAATAACTAAATTGTCTTTTGATTCAAATGTTACGTACGTTTACAAAAAAATGTCCGCAATTTGATTCGAGAAATGTAAGCAAACCGTTCCACGCTGCTTTTGTTGCAAATTGAACGACATCTCGTGTCAGATGCAAGAATGAATGAGACACGAAAAAATTAATTATTTCTTTGTCACTTGCCGTTTTCGCGAAAAACTGTTGGTGAGGAGCGAAATCTCCAAGGAAGTTAAATGGTGATAAAATTGAAGCACCGATGCATCTTAGTCTTTGAGTTATTATAGCAAAGAAGTACGGAAACTGAAGTGTAAATGCATCAGTTCAATGGAAATCGCGATGTAGTCGGCTCATATGGGCGGAGAAAAATGTTCATTAAGAATATAAACGTCGAATGATCTGCATCTTGTGTAGCTTCATCATGCCTTCTATTAGTTATGGCTTCCCGTCGCAGAAAGCACTATTATTTTAAACAACGCCAGCGAAAAGTTGGAATTCAGATTTCCTTTGACTCACATAGTAGCGTTAGAACTCCTTAAGAACAATCCAGACTCCAGCATCTATCAAATTGAACGAAATATTCCACATAACCCTCAGCACCACGAGTTGTCATTAAAAAGTGAAAATCTTTAAAATGCATGCGCAATCAATAGCCTTCAGGTTGAGGCTGAAAGTAAGTGCAGGGTTGCCAGTCATCCGTGAAATCGTGAAAACCGTAAATTTGCCGTGAAAAAATTATAATGCATTTTTGTAACCGCGAAAAACCCGTAAATTTCGTGTGTGAGCTTTTGAGTATTTCATTCATTCATCACAGTAATCTACCGGTTAGAGATAGGTTGTGATGAAAGTCAGAGAATATCCAACGAACTCTTACACGTGCCGTGCCCTTTCTACCTCTAGCATTTCTTTCTTCATCTCAGCACAAGTCCTACCTTTCTTCATCCCGTCCATAAAACCGATTCTCTTCCTTCCCCTTCCCCGCTTACCCAACATCCTTTCCTCGATCACGGCCTTCAGCAAACCATCGCCCCTCATTACCGCTTCCAACTACCTACCCTGTCTTCCCCTAATCTCAACCATAAGTTTCCTCTCCTCGCCCGCCATGTCAAGCACTTCCTCATTTGTCTTCCTTTCCGTCCAACGCACCTTCTCCATCCTCCTCCACACCCACATCTCGAAAGCCTTCAGCCTATTTTCGTCTTCCTTTCTCAAGGTCCACGTTTCTGCTCCATACAACGCCACACTCCGTATCAAGCTCTTCACCAGCCTCTTTTTTACATCCTTACTACAGGTCCCCGTCATCAGCTCCCTTCTATTATTGAACGCTTCCTTCGCTAGTGCTATTCTCCTCCTAATGTCTTTGCTACTATGTCCTGTTTCTTCTAGCGTACCTACTACCCAAGTAATTAAATTGTTCTACTTGCTCCAGTTTGTGACTTCCTACTCTTAACACCAGCCTCGCTATCTTTGTACTAGTGAATCTCATTACTTTTGTTTTCTTATTATTAATCTTCATCCCGTATTTCTCGCACTGCATTTCCAGTGCATCTACTAAAGTTTGCAATCCTTTCGATGACTGACTGACCAACGCCTGATCGTCTGTGAATCTAACCGACTTTATCCCCTGGCCTCCTACTTTCATTCCCACATCTAGCTCATCCCATGCCTCTATTACCATTTCCTTAGCATAGATATTAAAAAGTAAAGGTGACAACGGGCACCCTTGCCGCACCCCGCGACCTATAACTGCCAACTCTGATTCACCGTCAGCTACCCTTACCTGAGCCCTCTGCCCCATATATAAGTTTCGGATGAGTCTCCTATCACGCCAATCTATTCCTATTTTCCACAGTATCTGCAGTAGTTTCTCCCGGTTTACTCTGTCAAACGCCCTTTTGAAATCTATAAAGCAAGCGGAAACATCCTGATTTACCTCTATGTTTCTATCTATAAGTGTCCTCATTACCGCAATCGCGTCTCTGGTTGCCCTCCTCTTCCTGAACCCAAATTGGTCATCGTCTAAATAGCAGTTTGCTCTGCTCTCCAACCTTCTATTTAGTACTCTAAGCAACGCTTTTGCCGCGTGCGAAACTAAACTGATTGTTCTATGCTCCTCGCATTCTGACGCTTTCTTCTTCTTCGGGATAGGTATTAATACTGTTTTCACGAAATCCTCTGGCCATACTCCTTCCTCGTAGATCCTGCGAATAAGTTCGAAAAACGATTTTCTCCCATTACTACCTAGATTCTTCAGTAGCTCCGAAGGTAGGTTATCGGTTCCCACGGCTTTTCTACCCTTCATCTCTCTTAATGCCCTATGTATTTCGCTGTCAAGTAACTCTGGTCCGAGGTTATCCTTATCTATTGTTCCTTCATCCTCAAGATCAAGGCTATTCTCGCTGTCATATAGCTCCTCTACGTATTCTCTCCACCTTTCCTGGATATCTTCCTGTTCGATTTATATCTTCCCTGTTTTGTCCTTAACCTTTGTTATCGTTTGACCTCTCTTACCAACCGCTAACATATTCACCTTGGCGTACAAAGCATCCACTTCCCCCTTCCTCCTGCATCTTATCCATTTCCTCGCATTGTCCCTTCCGCCAGTTTTCTTTTGCTCGATTGGTCACTCGCCTTAGTTTATTATTCAATTCCTTGTACTTCCTCTTGCCTACGTCGGTATTGACGTTTTTCCATATCCTTCTCTCCTCCATTTTCTTTATCATTTCTTCCGTAACCCACTGCTTCTTAACCCTCTTCTTTTCCACCGTTCCTATTGTTTTCTCTGCCGCTCCTGCGATGCATGTTTTTATAACCTCCCATCTTCTCTCTATTGTTCCCATCCGCTTTGCTTCACCTATGTTCTTTTCTACCAGCTCTTGGTATTCCCTCCTTTTCAACCCTTTCAATGCTTCAAGGTTCCACCTCTTTATCTTCCTACCTTTACAAAGCCTTTTGAATCTAACTTCACACTTCATCATCACCAAGTTATGATCTGAGTCCGCATCCGTACATGGATAGCTACGCGAGTTTTTTACACTGTTCCTAAATCTCTGCCTTACCATTATATAATCAATTTGGTATCTCCCAGTATCACCCGGCATTTTCCATGTGTACCTACGCCTGGGGTGATGTTTAAACCAAGTGTTTGTCACCACTAATTTATTTCTTCTACAAAATTCATCTGCCTTTTCACCGCGATCATTTCTTTTTCCTATCCCAAACCCTCCCACTTCTAATCCGTCCCTCCCTTCCCCCACCACTGCATTCCAGTCACCCATCACTATCAGGTTTTTCTTTCCCGGCATTTCCCTAATTATTTCTTCTACTTGCTCGTACACCTCTTCCTCGTATGGTTGCTCGTCGGGCGTGCTTTTATTTCTACCACTAATATCCTGTCGCTCATCTGTTCAATGTTTACCACCCTCAGTCCCAATTTTGTGTTCAGTACCATGCCTACCCCACGTTGACTCTCATCTCCCCCACTATAGATTACCCTGTAGCTATCACTCCAATAGTCCCCGCTATCCTTCCATCTCACCTCGCACAATCTCAAAGCATCTATTTTTCCTTTTTCCATTTCCTTTGCTTAATATTTTCAAGCTTCCCGGCCCTCATCATTGTCCTTACGTTCCAAGTTCCTATTTTTACCACTGTTTTCCTCCTCCTCTTCTTCTTCTCCCTCCTATCCTTTGTATCCGCCGATGATGATGGTGTGCAAGGATTTCGTGTGATGACGACCGCGAAGGCCTTGCCCCCCCGCTGCCGGGCACGACACCCGCCCTAGTGGGCGGCGTCCCGTAGTTGCCAGGAATCAATTCTCTATGAATGACTTTCATATTCTGGGAAGTGATAGTTGAGAGGTATTCCCACGCCACTCAACGGTATTTTTAACGTGACACCATCACGGAACTACCTTTCGTCTGGCTCCTACCCTTCGACCTATCTGGCATGGGTGGCCCTACCAGGAGCAATAGCACTTGTTCCTGCCAGTCCAGCTCTAGGGGTCATTGGAACGCACAAGCCCTTCCACCACGTCAAGGTCGTAGTTCAAGGAAGAGTTTGAGTATTTGTGGGCCTTCAATTGTTTTATCAGATTTTGAGTCCAAAGTGAGTTTAATTTCGTCTTGGGATTGATTAAGCCATGTGTCATTGGTCTTCTATGAATGTTGTACGATGTGCTGTTTCTCACCACTTTTCTTCGTATTTCATTACGGGATTATTGTCATTGTTCCCAGCATTTGGGCAGATTTTAAGCACATCGAAAGGACAATAGACGCCTATCTACAGGTTTTCGTTGAGTGTGTGTTGAATTAAATTCACGTAATAACTTAACTTTTTCGTTATATTGGAGAAGAAAATCTACTTTAAAACGTAAAATATAACTTATTATTAAAATATCGGTGCTGTTTTTAGATGTAAATGATTTACCCTCCGTATAAATATTTCCATTTAATTAAGAATTACCTGTGTGCTTATGATGATTTTCAAAAAATATAATATTAAATGATTCTGTATTCTACTCCACCAAAACCGTGAAAATAGCTATTTTCGACCATAAAAAACCTTGAATAACGATGAAATTTACTTTGAACGAGTGGCCATCCTGTAGGAGTTACCGCTGTGGTGTTACTATTGACGGAGGTATGCGAGCACGAAGGTCACGTTCGCTTTTTTGTAAGTGTAATGCGATTTTTAAAACATTCGAGTGAATGTGGAATTCAATATTTCTCTTGACTAACTCCGTCGCGGTGAGGCCTCCGAAATGTTATCATCCCGTGAAGTCCCGTCCACGACATCGTGCAAGACGAGTTCTTCGCAGAATAAGACCCCTGGTGCCTCGAAAATTTGAAATATTGACGTTTAAAATTAGAGATTTATCGAGCCTATGACGTCTAGTCCACGACTTTGTCGATGTCGAGTCCTTCCTTAATAAGGCCTCTGCAATAAAAAATAATATCCGACAGTAATTTTATTATCACTATAAATACTACTTCTATTTTATTTGAAACTATCTCTGCAGTACTGTGAGTAGTGATAATAGGACCTAATATTGATTACAGTAATTTCTATAGTGACAATAAGAAATATTCATTTTATATTTAAAAAAGGAAATCTGTATGATTCCACATTTTATTGCTCCTAACCAACCCAGGTTTCAGTACATTATACCATTTTCAATGCCTTGAAAAACTCATTTCAATTAGTAAGTTATTAATTTCAATGGAAAGAATATATGAAAATTTCGTCAGGGTAACGCCGGAGACAGTGTAGTATAATATTCACTTTGAAATTTTCCACAATATTCATTTGTCCCGTTACCCAACGTCTACACGTCATTTTTAATAGGCTACTCATTTTCACTAATTCCTAAAAATCCTCAATGAATTCAACTGACTCTTTATTCTTGATTTTTTTAGCTCTTGTACTGCCCGTGGAACGCATCGCGATTTTTTTTACGTGTGCCTTCGTCCTTTTTTGGGATTTTTGAAATCTCAGAGAAAATGCTCTCTTTCATCCTTTTGGATATCTCCGTGCCTATCAGACGACCTAAGTATTACTCAAACCAAAAGAATGGTTCCTCGTAAATTATACCCTTATTTGAGTACCACGATCCGTTTCGACGCAATGCCCGCGTCATTATCAAGATGACTGCAAAGAAATTTCTGGGAAATTTATTTTAATAATAATTTATTTAGTACATAGGTGGTACATTAATGTGACCCCAATCGCATGTACATACTTTAATGAATACACAATGAGAAAAATTATGAAAATATATATTTAATGAAAAAACTATATACACAATGCTTATATGAAATAAGTCCAAAAACCATTGATACCCCATAATTCTGTAAAAAAATACTGCTATCGTATTTATTTTATAATGGGTACTCGAGTTTAGACTTTAATTACCAACGAACCAACAGGCCTGTTGCAAAACGATTTACTTAAACATTTTCCTGGTTTAATTCTGCGTTAGGTTATGTAAGAATTGTTTTTAAGTTCAGTAATAATTTTTTTGTGCGGTTATGGTAAGAAAATGTCCAGGTTTTTGGCTTCTTCTCTTGGAACTGCTTACTTAAATAATTTATAGCTGGAAAAACATTTGTTTTATGGTAATGACATTTTTATACTCTATAGGCAATTGACATGGTGGGCGAGGAGAGGAAACTTATAGATGAGATTAAAGGGGAAGACAGGGTAGATGGCTGGAAGGGGTAATGAGGGGCGATGGTTTGCTGAAGGCCGTGATAGAGGGAAGGATGTTGGGTAAGCCGGGGAAGGGGAAGAGAATAGGTTTTATGGACGGCATGAAGAAAGGTAGGGCTTATGCTGAGATGAAGAAAGAAATACTAGAGGTAGAAAGGGCACGGCACGTGTAAAAGTTCGTTGGATATTCTCTGACTTTCATCACAACCTACCTCTAACCGGTAGATTGCTGTAATGTTTGAATAGGTAATTATGTGGGAGTGTGGTGGCTTAGTTGGTATAGAGCGCTTGCCGATCAAAGGGTCCCACGTTCAAATCCGGGTAAAGCATATGGACGCCCCCAAACAAAAAAATCCTCGGGAGTGTGAGGTGGCCCAGGGAAAGGAACTGGCCCCCCTACCCTGAATGTGTGAAATTCACACGCCTGTGGCTTAGTCCGGGGTGAGCTCTAACCTCAACTATCCAAACCAACCTTCGGGTTGAACCACTGAGTGAGTGAGGAAATTATGTTTGTAGTGTAATCCCGAAGTTACACATTTTGTTAATCACCCGTAGAAAAGTTGTTATTGTTTTTCAAAATTAAATGTTTCTCTGCCCAGGATGAACGTGCAACAGAAAACGTGGTCTATTTTTGAAGCTGTCAAACGTGGTTATCAGAAACCACAACCACTGCAAACGTACGGTGTGACACCGATGTCCTTTTTTAGGCAGTGTGCTGGATCAAAAAATGAATACACAATATTGAAGCGTTCATTGGCAGCTGAAGTCACCCGTGGCACGACAGAATCTTTGTGTACAGTCATTGTAGAAAGTGGCTAAGCCAACAGAGTCGAGTGTCGCGTTCTGCGGATCGGCACCGGAAGGCCCGGGAGTCCAACTTACTCAACAGAATCTATGTTTCCATTTAGGGCGTTATTTACTCTCTAACTCTAAAAAGTTCACATATCATAATCTCCAAATGGGTATTTATGTACTACTCCACTCGTGACTTGATCTGTGCGTGGAGTTAGTTATTCGCGCACGAAGCCTCAGTTTAGGGAATTGGCATGTTTGCGTGGATATATCCGATGGGTGGCGAACCACCGTTTTTATACCATGATTACAAGGGTAGGCAAAAAATTACATCTATTTTGTAGTATTGTATTGTAAGCCTGTTCGTTGAGACCTCTTCAACAGGATGGAACTTTTATTTCTCATATCTCTTGAGAGAATGCCTTGGAGAATTTTAATTAGAAATTATCCTGGCGCTTGTATTTTCATTTCATTACTCTTTCCAATGGAATGTCATGAAAAAATGTCATGGCGAAAACATTTCAAAGTAAATTTTATTCCGCTGTATGCCGAGCAGCTGATATAGCTTATGTATAGTGTCTGCCATAGAAGACGCAAGCGCGCGTTTGTTTCATTCGAGGAAATTCCATTAATTCCATGCATGCATAACATGAAGTGTTGACGAAATGGCCGTCGTGTTGCTTCGAATGTATGTGTGATAGTGTCCCTCGGGGTATCAAAAAGCCATCAACGATAGGGGCTTCTTAAATTTGTTCGTGAAAATTAAATAGCGACCTCTATCTATTATCGTGAATTTAATTTGAACTCTGTTGTGATAGCCTTATCAAAGTAATACCTTCTTAGGAAAAGGATCTTAATCTCCTTAAGAAAATGATGGACGCATGAAAGTAACGTCCCCTTAAGAAACGTAACCTCCTAAAGAAAAATGATCTTGTTGAGGGACTGTATCCTGCTGTGGTCTTAGATGGATGTTGAACATAGTGTTAAGAGATCTGGAAACGTTAATGACAGTTACAAAGTGTACGAACTGGGAAAATTGTTGAATATGTGATTTTATTGATCAGTGGTTCCCAACCTATTTCGAATTGCTAGGCCCTTGGTAGTCCATGAAACTAGATTATACTCCCCTCATATTATGGAAATATTCATTCTAAACTTCCGACGTCATTAAAAATGTTTCGCCTTCCCCTAAACCACCAAACTTGTAACCAGCTGTTTTAGAAAAATTAACTCGCATTTCCATTGTTTTAATTCATAAATTATGGTAAAGACTCATGAGGGTTGGATTAGCAATATGGCAGGTACCTCATCGTGCTTATTCACTTAAAGCGGAATGAATACAACTTTCTACAGCTGCTGACGCACGAACTAGTTGCGAAATAGGTTTACTGCGTAGCGAAAGCCGTGAAAGATATTTTTCTTGTAGTTTCACATAGGTTGCGACTCGGTAGCTGCAGATTCAAAGGCTATTGTTGTTTAAACACGTTCTGGGTATGGTGCTCAACCCACTCAGATGCTTTGACGTTACCATGATTGTAAAATGCTGCAATTTTACAGGTCTGTTTGCTGTTGGAAAAATTCTTTATATTCCAGCTGCCAAATTGTGTTTGAGGGCCGGTACTCCGCTCCGTACGATCGTGAAGTCCACGTAATTGTTCCCCTCATTTAAGAAGCGGGATGATTATTGGAGCGGGAATATTACATGTGGTTATGTAGACCGATGTAACGATTCCTGCTTTTTATTTTAGTATTTAATAAATACATTTAGCTGATAATTTGGTGTAAACATAAGAGTGGCTTTATTGTGATTTAAGGGAAAGTTTTCTAGTTTATATGAGCTCAACAGCTCCCACACTTTCGTAGTCGTTTCTTTTTTCGTCATGCTAAGTGTCTTAAATACTGTAATCTGCATTAATTTAAACTGTAATTTTAACTGTAACTTCAACTCTCTACGTTTTAAAACACCTTCTAATTGTGACATTTCCTCTGATCTTCGAAAAATATTCGAGAAAAGGAAATCAGCGTCAACCATCGATGTTTGTGAAATGTATTTTATTCTTCCTTACCCAGATCGTTTGAAAGACGTCGTGTTCTAGAACTTGAGGGACTCCACTATTTTTAGCGACGTGGATGCTTTTTCATTCCCGACGCATGCATGTACGTACGTGTAGTGAATGTAAAACGGCGCATTAATTTGTTCCCGATGAACGACTTACAATTAGACATGTGCGTGCGCTTCCCACTCCTCCTCACGGATGCAGTTTAGCGACGCAAGCGATCACTTCTGATTTCCGGTCGTCGACAAACCATTTCTCATCATTGGGAAGCAAGCAAACGTTTAGGCTGGTTTGTAGAAAAAAACCTAACGCCGAATTAATGCTGCAGTAGACGATATCTCGCAAGGGATAGGTTTCACATTTCCCTTGTTTCATTGTCGCACTTACACAATGGGTATATACCCTTTTAAAGAATTCTTTTCAACGTACGCTTAAAAGTCTTTGTGTTCTTTTAAATTTTTGTGCTTTGGTTATGTAAGAGTCGTTAACCTCAACGATTGTTTTAGTGTTAGTTAATGCTAAATGAATGTTAAATTAACTCTGAAGATACAAACTATGGCAAGACAACTGGATGTTAAAACAACGTTGAAACAACTTGATGTGACATTGATGTAATGACTTTACGGTGTTCGTAAAAAAAATTGAAGTATGCTGTGCACCATCTATTCGCATGTGATAAATTAAAGAAAACTGCATCATGCATATCGTCCTAATTGTTCTGAAATTTGTTTTTGCCTGTGTTAAAGTTTTCAGGTAATTTTCAGCGCCATAAATGCATCCTACTCTTAATGTTTTCCTGCCTTGTTGCTCACATTTGATTCAACAAATGACTAAATAAATCAGTAGAAAAACGGTTTCTACACTGCGCCCTTAATTGTTTTTACGGATTTTACGTTAAATTCAAATTCTACGAAATCGGACGCTATTTTGTTCGTAGCTTAAGGGTATTCCACTGCAAAATGACTTAAATGTTATTTGATTCATTTTCTGGCTTCGTAAAGAAAAATGTATGATGTGAAAATCTTCTGTATGATGTGAAAAACAAAATTCTACTTTTCCTCGGTACTTATTTTTTATCGCAAATTGAACTTGAAATAGCACGTTGTTAAATCACCGAGTGGGTGAAGAAGCATGAGGAAAATGCCATTTTTGTGAAAAACTCGATAAGAAGCAGAATCTCCCTGGGAATTGATTGGTGATAAACTTAAAGTACCCATCCATCTTAGTTTTCAAGTTTTAGCTAATTACTACGGAAAATGAATTCAAAATGCGTTTTTTCGATAGTAATGGCTGTAAAAAAAGTTTTCATTAAAATGTATTCGTCGCCTAATCTGCACACTTCGTATCTTCATCACATCAGCAGTCTTCAATCCTACAAGATTGCTTTGCAGGAGGTCTCCACTCCACTCTCCTCCCTGCCAACCGCTGCATTCCCACACAATACTTTACTTTGACGTCATTCATGATTTTCTTGATGTATTCTATTATTGTTCCTCCTATGTCATTCAATTCACCTCCCAATATTGTTTTCGTTTGGCTTTTGTATCGAAAGATGTGTCCTATATGTTTGTTTCTCCTTCTTCGCGGAGTTTTCATTGCACTTCTTTTCCCTCCAGCTCTCCGTAGGACTTCTTCGTCTGTGATTCTCTCTCCCCGTCCATTTACTGTTTATCATTCTTTGGTAACACCACATCTCCATTGATTACAATCCTGTTTTCTAATAGCTGAAGGTAGTGGTCAATGATAACTGTACATTTTAAACTAGCCGAACAAGTGGGTCGAAATTAGTATATATTTGCTAAATGGATAGGGTTTGAGGGGTCTGGTGGTCTGGAATCAGGTAATGGACGGGAGTCCAGCCTCTTTCTGGGCTCTCTGGACCACTCCGCCTCCACCAATCCCTCCGCCCCCATCCCCATCTACGTCGGGAAACCGCAGCGACCGCTTTTAAACGGATTGCGGGAAATTCAATCCTTGAGCTGTTTGCTTCGTGTTCGACTTGATTGCGTCTGACGCCCAACTACCTGTGTTATACTGTGTGTATAGAAGAGGATGACCTGATTTTAAATTACTACGTTTCGCTATGAAGACGTGTTAGTTACATAAAAATTTAATAAAAGTAGTTTTTCAGTCTTCTCTGGGGAAAATTTTGTGAATGTATTTCAGTAGTTCGTTTTGAAGAAATGATCAAAGCAATTTAATTTTTTATATTAGGAGAAATACATGCATTACGAAGTTCCCTTTCGGGGAAAGAACAGCCAACAGACTTTAACTCTAGGTGTTAGTTTATAAACTTAGCGGAAAAAACGCTAGTAGTGTGAAAATATTTTTTTCAAACTTTTTAAACGTTTATAACGCTCCTTTATATTAGGTGCCCGTTTCGTATTCGATATCTTCGCTTCGCGTCTAGATCGCTCCCACAGCATTTCTTTTGCGGTGCCGAGATTATGATTTTGGTGGAACTTCCTGGTGATCAATAGCGAGCTCACGAAGAGATTCGTGGTCAAAGGCTTTCGTGGTCGAAAAGAAACGACTCTTGCCACTCTTATCGAGGCAGACGATGGGTCATTTCAGCTCGAGCGAAGATCGAGTTTGGACGTACAGAATAATCGGGTGGAAATTTACTTAATTGTATTGATGATGAGAAAACCACCTGATATCCATAATTTCCACGAGGTCAGGCCTGAGATCATCAGTTTTATTTGTATTGCTTGAGACGTAAAACAAAATTTGTGTTGATCAAGCTGTGGCTCTGACACCCGTGTTTTATGTGTACAATATATCGTTTGAATAGTCTAATATTTTCGTAGTACTTCAAGCGAATTGAGTAAAACTTTCTCTCTTTATTGTAACCAGTGTACACTTGAACAGTGTAAACACGATTGAATTATAAGTGTAGGCACTTCATTTTTCTCCATAATAAATGGTCCATCCTAGCTGTTGCTATTCCTTGCAAACCTTGAAAAGCATTGTTATGGATTCGAAGCCCAAATTAGAAATTTGGTCATGAAAAGCGTGTTACTGTCTTTAGCCATTGTGTGAATCGGACGGTTTAAAGGGATCGGGTGTGTCGATGGGTAGGGTAACTACTTGCTTCATATCCGAAGGGACCAGGGTTGAATCCCTGCAGTGGTTGAGATTTTTCAGTGGAAATTCCCGATCCATACTACGGTCCTTCGTGGGAAATACTTCAAGACTGCGTCCGTCGGATGGGACGTTGAGGTGATTGTAGCGGTAAGCTGTAAGAGTCATTAATTTTCGCATTTTAATATTTTTTCAAGTAAGTCGAAAACAATGTCTATGGCCACATTTCATACATAAGTACAGCTGTTTATGGGCAACGGCCTGTCACTATGGAAACACCGGTTCCCACTAAGTCACTGAAGGCAACGTTGGGCTCCGAAAGCACCCCTGGGGTCGGCTCGAATTTGAAGGGATAATCCTTCTACTTGTCGGAGTGCTGTTGTCCCTGACTGCTAGTGGCAGACCGTGCGCGAAATGACCTCAGCCGTCGAAGCACGTGAATCTAAAATACTACTACATCTATGTGGTGGTACATGCAGTAATGGAAATTATGCAAGAATTACATTTTACATTTTTATCCTTAATTGAAATACGTTATGACTTGAGCTGTTGATAGTTTTCGGCGCGATATTCGAAATTTAGGCGAAATTTATATTGAAACATGTTTTTTCGAATTTTTAATTCGGCGTGACTCCTTGATATTCAAGCGGCCGTCATAATAACATCAAATGTATTATTTCGCGTTTAGAAGAACATCTGTACGTATGTAATCGAATTATTACGAAACATATTTCATGTGCCGTAGGACTTCGTGTTAAAATAGCGTTAAATTGCTTGATTGACTTGATTGTGATTCCGGGTTTCACTCCACCTTTCCATCACATCCGTATCTTCCGTATCTTCTAGTATAAGTCAAAGTCTTCTTTTCAGGCCGGAAAAATCGTCTAAAATCCGTGACTCGAGTATAAGTCGAGGTGAAAAAATTGCTGAATCTCCTTGTTTCGCGTTGGTAATTCGATATTTGTGCTATGCAATTGGCCTTGAGGAATGAGTTTGTACCGCAAATCGGAAGTAACCTATAGTATTTGGCAGTGATATGTCCTAGTACGAAACGTAGAACTTAAATCTAACGCATTTTTCTACGTATATTCTCCGTGGCTTCCAAGTGATAAGAGGTACATATGGTTTATCCAGCCGATACGCTGGAATGTTGACCCTGAAAAATTCACCTTATTTAGTGACTCGACTATAAGTCGTAGGAAGGTTTTCATTGGCCTAATAGAGGAAGATATTTATCGACTTGCACTTGAGTATATACGGTAATCCTTCCCTTATTAACCTACCCGCAGTGGCGCAAATTACTAAACATCTACATCTACAAAATACCCTGCAAGCCACCTCAGGGGTGTGTGGCAGGGGGTGAGTAGTCACCAACATGCATTACACTATAAATGAAGTGTTGTAGTGCTTCCATAAGCCTCCCCAAATAACCAACTAACCAACCATCGGACGGTAGAAAGATTTAACCTTTTACTGACGAGCTGTTGCGGGTCTATTGTCGTCAGATGAGCCTATAAATGGTCACTTACCTATTGCGATGTGAGCTATGAATCGCGAGATGTACGAGAAACCAACGCGGAAGATGAGTAATCCCAGCGGTGACCCTTATTAGTCCTGAAGCGTCCTACGCCAAATAAGTAGTTGGCTTTAGTTTTGGCTGCGGGAATCCCACATATAGGGAATTGGAACTCGACCTACAGAACCGGGCGAAGCTCGTGATCCATCTTCCCCGTCCTATAGTCGTCGCATTCCTGCGGGAGGTTCCCTTTCTCGGAAGAAGCCGCCGGCTCCCAAGTATGGGCAAGAAGAAGCGGAAAGCACACGCTTCCATGCAATAAAACGCCGTGAAATATAGGCCAACTATTTTAATAGTCACTGAATTGTGTGAAATTCACAGTGAAAAAATGATTCGCTCGGACTGGGATCCCAAGTCCAGGCGAATGATTTTTTCACTGTGAATTTCACACAATTTGTGTGTCCACTAGCGGGTGACTCCGTTCAAGTTACTGCGCGGCCAGTTCCGCAGTTCTTTGAATTTGTATGTTAAGAGTAGTCGTGGTGTGGTAGTAGTTGTGGTTTTTGGAGAAAGTAAATGTTATTACTCACAAAATCCGGTGCGTTAAATATTATAGTGAATAACTTAAAATACTCTGCATAATTGTCGTAACTTTTAGCAAACATATTTCTGTTCATCATCAAAAGTCAATAGATCAGAAAATTGGTTTGCAGTAGCTCCTCTCTCCTTTCACATTACCATTTTACACCTTTGTAACTCCTCATTCGTACATCCTTCATAATTTGCTGCATGTATTCCAACGCCATATCTATAAAGTGGAAGGGTTAGATAAGTATAAAGTGCTCTGTGTCAGATGAAGTCAAATGCCTGGGAAACACCGTGGGTTTAGACCTTGCGTCGAGGAAACACGCGCGAAACATTTTCGGTACAGCATCAAAGAAACTATGATTTATGAAGTGAATAGTAGGAAGGTGACAAAGTGAAAGAGAGTGGTGCTAATTAGCTCTGGTTTGACCACATCTCGAATACGCCGCGAGCATTTGGGACAGAAATATGTAGTTCGTAAAAATTGGTATGATATGAAGGAAAGCCGCCCGCTACGTTAAAAACTGCTGCGAGCGAATAGAAAGTGTTATAGAGCAAGGTTTGGAGCCGTTTAGAGACTCGGGGGGGGGGGGTCACACGCTAGGCTTAGATTACGTGGAGAATTTCTGACCAGGTGAGTTTCAGTACGAAACGGAGGATATTATTTTTAGGAGATTCGATGGTTTCTCCCAACTCAAGAGAATTCAACGAAACTTCATGAAAGTATTAAAAATATTGTTATAAAGCTACCTGCAATTTTTTCAGAATTATTTACCGCAGGTTTCTTTTGATCGAGAATTGGGCATGAAATTACCACGGGATCTTATGCCTTTTTCTTCTGCATCCTGCAAGTTATGCATCCATGTTCAAGTACCCTACTCGCGGTGCCAATGGACGACTGGAAGTGGTAGGGGTTGGAAATTTAAATCCAGAATCGATTTTCGATTTTGGTTTTAAAAATCGATTTTCTAAAAATTCGATTATTTGCACCAAGTAATCGAAAAATCGAAATCGATATTTATACATAGTAAAGTAATTGTCTGCTGAAATACGGATGTGCTGTTGTAACAAAATGCAAAATATGGTTTAATGGAATCACTAGGGATAAGAACCGAATACAGTTAAATTTATTAATACAATATATTATTTAAAAGATAATGATAAGGTATGCAGGAAAGTAATAATCCATACCAAATACTTGTATACATATACGTAATATAACAAGCAAATTACATATAGTTTTGTAGCAATAAGAATTGTATATTGAAAAGTGGGCATACCACAAAATGAAAAACAGAATTTATTTATTTTTTGTTTGCAAAGCCGTGGAACCAGTGCACAGTGGGCTGAAATGGCAAAAAGTTGGCCAAAAATAGAAATAATCATTCGATTCCCGTGAAATTTGGTACTCAAGGGTTTTTTGGGTTGATAAATACGAATCTAATGTCAAAAATTCATTTGTCAAGAAAACAAAATGGCGGACACTATATGCTAACTCAAAAAATTCATAATTGCTTTAGTTTCTCGTCTGCTGAAGTTATTATTTACGCTAACGGTTGACCTCATATACATGCCTGCATATACACACTCATATATCGGTTTATCATGCCTCTGACGGCAAAGTTATCTTATTTAATTGCATACTTTTCGCTAAGCGTAGATGCGTTGATGACACACTTAACGTTGCATTCACACATGATTCATGCTACTTTCACTACTTCATGCTTTGAATGATTTTATAGAAATATAGGTCAATCAGAAGATATCATACATATGTCAAAGAAAATCTTATATGGTTTAAATGAAATATTATGTCCTTACAAGTCGAAGGTTATTCATCACTGGAAGAATCTGTTTCCTCTTCATCTTCGCTCCCATCATTGAACTCATCATCTGACTCTTCGGACAATATGAAATCATCTAGCATTTCACGGACTGCAACTGGTAAATTTCGCTGCTTTTGCCGCGGAAGTTCTCCTTTTGATGATATTAAAGGATCTGATGTCAAAAGTAACCGATGAAAAACGTCAGTATTTGAAGCTATTCTAGAACTTTTCCGACTGTGATCCCTGCGAAATCTTTTGCAGTCTTTATGTCTGGATTCAAGGGCTTCTTCTGTTAGCTGGCCAATGGGCAATATTGCTTCACGCACGACTACTGCCCCATGAATTAAAATTTTATGAACTGTTGGAGGCATATGGTACCATGGGTAGAACTGAACGTAAAGTTCGGCAGCACTCCAGCAATAGTTCTCAAACTTTTCGGTGTTGATACTGTAGCCGCTTGATATAGCTTTTAAAATGTTGCTGAATTTAATTATTAATTCCTCAGATATTCCTGGAATAATAGATTATATGAATCGTGAGAAATACTCTATATTAAAAACATTCATACTGGCTCCCGATCTTATGTAAATATGCGATAAAAGACACTTTCCGCACGGTTTTTTCTAAGTCGACTGCGGTTTCAACGCTAAAGAGTCAGTTCATTGGTCTCGCGGTCGATCTAATGAACAATCGTGTGGAAATACAGTGTCATTTTTTCGCAATGTTTAAATTCCACAAAGTATGAATCCTTTGAATATTATTTTATACCTGTTATTTTTGCAGACTCAGCTGAGTGGTTAAAAAATCGTCTTGCAGTGTTCCCGTCGTTTGACGAACCGAAGCCTGGTTTAGGCATGTCAACTCGTAAACCTAAAATATTTAGGAATGCCTCTTGCATTTTTTTCTTACGAGCTAGCAGAAGAGCTTCCGTTCCATCCTTTTTACTTGCCTAGAATAAATGAGAATAAGTAATATTCTCGTCTCAACATATATTGAATTGAATTAAATTTAACTCATTATTTGACCCAAGTAGGGCATTATGATAATCCATGGTCACATTCACGATGTAATGCTTTGCAAGAGAAAATATTTTCAGCGCAAAACCTCCGTTTAGAGTTATGATACGATATCCTATGCAAGTTCATAACAATTACCTTCCATTTCTTAAATTCTAATCGGTACGCAATATATAGCAAACATTCTAAGAACCGAATATTTGCATGTAGTGCCGACAATCCGAAGGAAATTGCCGAGGTATCTATTTCTCGGTCTCTCATTTCTTCAATTAAATTCATATTTGAAATTTTTGCTCTGCAAATACTACATGTCATGCTTGAAGTCTCGGTCAATGCATTGCAAACCTGAAAATCAATTGAAGTGTACTTAGTCTTTATCCTGATTAACATAATTACATTACAATTAATACTCGAGCATGAAAGTGCGGGTGAAATGGAACATACAAATTTAAATATTTGCACAAACTATTAGGCTCAACCAAACAATACAACTCTGGAAATTAAAGAGAGAGTTTTGAGTAAACATACCTTGCCGTCAACCATGGTGAGACACATAATGAAAGATATATTTATATTTCCCATAACAAAGGGTTCTAATTTATCAATTTGTTGGGTAATATATTTCTCTTCTGCTTTCGATATGTCTTTCGTCTCGGAAATCCATTGCATCCTTACTGGTCTGCAGAAACGAGGAGAAGATTGTCGAGGGTTGCTCCAAATAATTTCTTTAGTGGCTTGATGTACGAGACGAAGAGGAACAATTGAGGTGGCAAAAAGACTTTCGTCGCTTCCCCCTGTTTCCGACAACCTTTGCTTATACAGGGAGTGTCCTGAGCTCCCATCAAAACCCCATTTACAAATCAGCGTGTAATTCTGATCTTCACCATTTTCCGCTTCGAGCGTTAACAGTTGAGAAAGCCTTTTGCATGAGTGGTCTAGCAGTACCTGCAGCTTCACTTCGCATTTCTTTTCTGTTACTGAAATTCCTTCAGGATATGCTTCTTTCTTTGCTTGATTTACCGAAAAGTAGGAGGGGTAAAGATCGTGGCCGTGTTCATTCGCCCCTTTGAGCATATGAATGTACTGGCTTTTCGTTAAATTATTATTTATTATCAAGAGCAGGGCTTCTTCTGCTGTATACTTTCTTTGCTGAATGGTCTTAGAGCTTTTCCATGTTCGTAGTATTCTACTCGCTCAGCCTGGCGAATTTTTTGTGATTTCCGACAGTAACTTTGCAGCGGCTTCGTTACCACTAGATCTGAGATCCATTGTTGTCGCCAATGTGATCTCCTTCCCTTCAAATGAAGTTCTAATTTTTTTAGCCTTTCTACGTTTGGAGCGGTCACTACTTTCTCCAAATAATTTCCTTGGCCGTCCGCGCATAAGGTCACGATCTAATTTGAAAATAATGAAAAATAGACTATTCACTACACATTCGTGTGTCCCACAGAGAGTAACTCTCCCTAAGGTTTGACTGCTTCCCAGAACAAATAATAATTTATTAAATATTTACCTTGTGAAGTGGATGGGATGCTTGCATCAGGAAGTGGGATTGTTATGGTGCTGTTTAACCAATCTCCGTATTTTTTTAAGAACACTTCTTCCGTTCTGTGGCACTCTTCCCATTTTCTTCTCACATGGCCACAATGCCTACGAACAGACTTTCTTAACCTTTGGCTCTCCTCTTTAGGTAAACCTAAAGTTTCTTCTACATGAGAACACGCTTGTTGGTATCTTAAGGACCAACTATTCTTGGGATTCAACATTAACAATCGGAAAAGTTCCATACCCTTGATAGTGAACATTGTAGCATGTTATGAATAAGACTTGATCGCACAAGATCTCACCAGACCTCACAACACAAAATCTCAAAAGCAACTGAAGTCACGGAGAATGGAATCTTTAATTAAAGTTGGTTCTAGGAACATAATAAACTTGCTTACGCTATGCGCGCCTGGGCATTTCATCGTTTACATTGCCCTCAGCTGGGAGCGCGGCCGACGCGGCGCCGCGTCGAGCGAGGCGAGCGACTGGCGCATTCGTAAAGAAAACAAAGTATAACTCATGGGTAGGCAAGCTTCGGCAGATGAATTTTGGTGGTCTCACAAAGAACACTCTGTGTCACCTAAATATGGAAAAGAGACCGCTGCGCCTCGCTGGGCTTTTTTTGTAGCTCAAAATTAATGTACGAGGATTATATATATTGTACATACCGTAATGTACGCGGCATACCGGCATACTGGATAGGAATTTCTTAGAGATAACTTCACAAATAATTAGCCTAATATCCTTAAATTAATTATTAGTAAAATTATTTTCGGATTCTTGCCTGTAGTTTCTGTCAGATATCTTCTTACAAGTGTTACTCGCCAGCGCTCCAAACGCCTTAAGGTTATAACCTCGTATTACGGCCGTGATTTCTAGTTAAGTAAGAGGTATATTAAAAAAATTCTTCCATACAGGCGTGCACTGGACATTTGTGTTTAAGATAGGCTATATAAAAGAAATGCAGGAGCAAAAAAGTTTTTGGGGTTTTTGGCCAGCTTTTTCGCGATCCAGCCCACTGTGCAGTGTTCCTCAGGGATGGACCTTAAGAAAACTAACATATTGAAATGTTCTCCGGATAATCGATTTCGCACCTGAGTTGCAATTAACCCGGCGTGAGAAAATAGTCGCTCACATGGTACAGTAGATGCAACTATAGAAAAAATCCTGCTGGCTGGTTTGTATACGATAGGAAATTCTCCCTTAATCTCCTTCCAAGCTTGTAGTGGATTAGAGTTGAACTTGCGGTCGACTGGAGAGCGGTTTACGAACTGGCGCAGCTCGATTGCCAAAATTCAAACGCTAGCTTTAGCTAGCCAGCTAAAAATCGAAAATCTATCGTCTATAATCGATTTTAATCGGTTTTTCAAAACAAAAAGTCGACTTCGATTAAATCGAAAATCGGAATGTGATAATCGATTTTCGATTAGAATCGAAATCGATTTTCCAATCCCTAGGAAGTGGGCGGAGCATAGAACTTGCTTTTTCATGCTGTAGGTGGCAGTGTTCGAGATGTGGGAAACATCGTGAGACCTCACCTCACTGTTTACTGGTAGCAAAGGGTTGGTAATAGTAACATGACATGGATAGCCTCGTGGGGATGACGTCCGGGGTACATAAAATCGTCCGCGAGGGATTTCTTCGAGCTTATTAGGAGTAAACATCTGTTATACATTTTTATATCGATGATATAAATTATTATGCATTAAATAACTAAAAAAGGTTCTTTCTGATGACCTGAGGCAGGTATTTATGGAGATTGTTTAGGTTTTCAAATTTCGTTTTTATAAATGCTTGTAGCGGAAGTATGGCGGAGATTGTAGGAGAACATTTCTTATTTCGTTGAAATAAAACTTTTTTTCCTTGGGTTTTTTTTCTTTTTTTCAATGTGTGTTTCGGATTCAATATGCTTATAGCATGTATCACTGCGCTTCCATTCCAACCGTGTATCGCTGAATCTGCATAATAATATATTGTCGTCGCTTTTGTTAAATCCTTCATGTTTTTATTGTTCACCACGAGTTGCAGCAGAAACAGGCACGCTAGTTTTATCAGCCATTTTCACAATAAATATCACGAGCCAAATGTAAATAAAAGCACTAGGCCTAGTAGCCTAGGCTAGGTTACACCTACTTATATTAGTAAAGACCGTTCATGTATTTGAGTACGAGTACAAAACCATTTCTAGCAACAGACAGAATTCGCGTGGTTAGGGTCATCCGGGCGTGTGATAGACTCCATCTTCTTTTTCCTATATCACATGGCCTTGGACTTGATCGCTCGTGTAGTACACTACGCACGATCAGTACTGCCATCTTATTTTCTTTGCGAAATAAATACAAGCCGTGGAATTGTGTAGCTTGCTGCAATAAGAGAAACCCGCTAGTCAACCTGTCAGTATTTATAAATCGAACGATTGCCATCGACTAAAGGTACCCGCGAGTAAAATGACATCATATCAGTTTCAGAATCTTTAAAAATCTTGGTGAAAATGAAAAAAATTGATTGAAAATATAAAAACGACTCAAATTTCGCGGTGTCGTCGCTACTTTGGCGTAATTTCGTTATTCGCACATAATTTCGTAAATAATGAGTGATTTCGTGATTTGTCGCGATTAAATTACTAGGGTATTTTTTGAATCTGTGTGACGTAATTTGGACTTGTTAACACTAAATAAACAGTTTTTCGATGCGTGGAGATTGTCGTAACTTCCAAAAATACTTGGCCCTGCTGATGAATAAATCCATGGGTTCCCATGCCTTGTAAATTCATTGCCCACTTCTCGTTCTAGAAATATCTTAAGATATATGCGGCAAATAGTTCTGGGAAAAATCAGGTGGCGTTAAGACACAACCGTAGCAATGTTTCCAGCAAGTTTCATCGAATTCTCTCCTCGAGTTGAGCGTAGCCACCGAACCTCCTTAGCCCCCCCCCCCCCGCGCGCTATATATGCTGACAGAAGTGACGAAATAATCACTCGTACACTGCCGAACGGATAAGTACGAATCTTCCCACGCACCATTACAGTCCGTCCAAGACAATATGCGCCGTTGAAATGTTCTGATTCGCCTTCGAAAGAAATTAAAAGTAAACAATTTTTTCAGGATCGTATGATGTAAACAAAGTCCACCATCATGGATTGTTCGGTCACGTGATTGCCTTCCCCAAACGAACGCTGCCGAACTGTCAGGTACCAAATTTCTTCTTTCCATGCACCATTAGTGATTATATAAAAAACAGAGCGATACATTAAGATTAAGGATGAGTCGATTCCACCGATTCTCAGGATTAGAATCGGTATCGATCGCCTAAACTCGATTCCGATTCCATCGATTCCAAATAGAAAAATATTTTAAACAAGGTCTATAAGCTGAGTATATATTTGCTATTTGTCATTAAATACACTTATTGAGCGGCATAATTGTCTTTGTTATTTTATTCCAGCCAGTACTTGAATTTAAATAATAGTCACGCTACTGGTGTATCAATATCCCACCTGTTATTAGGAATAGCAATCGATAGAATTAGAATCGAGAATCGATTTGAAAGAATTGGAATTGGAATCGAAATCGAACAAAAGTGGAATCGACTCATCCCTAATTAAGATACTCCGTCCACGTACAGTCCTCATTGGTCTTCTTTTAATTATTCCTTTGATCCCTTCACATGGCTCGTGTCCCAGCACCCCCTGCCGCACGTCTCTGCGCCCGCGCCGCGGCGGCGGCTCGCAGGGTAGTGTATTGTATCCTGGGAATTTCCCTGTAATTCTTCCCAGACGTGGGCTCTTATCATAGTTCTCCCGTTCTTCCCCATTTCAGTTCTCAGGAGACAGTTATGTTTATGTTATATGACCCACTAGTTGGTTTCCTATACTTCGCAGTGTTTTCACCAAACATCTTTTCTCCCAAGATCTCCGAAGTATTTCTACATTGTTGTTTTTCTCACTCCATTTAATCATCACCAATCATTCTTCAGTTAGTAATATTTAAGTTATGACAAATCAGCTTAACCAGTCAAGACAATGAGTTGTATTACAGAAAGATATACCGTTCCATGACGTCATTCGCCAGATTTTCGATGACGTAGCGTTTGGACGCCGCAAAGCGCGCGTAATTTTGAACATGGAATATCTTAATAAAACAACGTCCTCTGCCACACGAATTTCTGTCCTGTTTTTTTTTTTTAATAATTGGAAATTCACGTGCAAATATTTTTTTCACTGTGAATATTCCTCATTCTTCCTTTTGCGGCCTTTTTTTCTGTCCAAATCTCTTGGTCAATTTTGTCTCCTTGGTTTCATATTTATGTGAGGACGCCTTGATTCTTGAAGACTGCCTTGATTCCTCTTCTTCGTTCGTCGTCAGTAACGCACATTTGAGCGACGCGGAAAAAGTCCTTCCTAATATATTTGAGTTTGGCACGAGTATATGACGCTAATGGTTGCGTTATTTTTTACCATCGCACGTTTTGCCCATTCGCCCTTGAAGTGAATCAGTGGCTTTTCTTTTTCCGGAATGTCCGTTTTCTCTCGGGATAGAGACCATAAATATTTGTTGCTATATTCTGCCGTCAGGAATTCCACTCGTAAACTTTTACCTGATGAGCAGAAGGACCGGCCCATCCTTGGAGTGATATGTCTTCTTGGAAACCAGATCTGTATCCAGTTCTCCTTGGAGATCTCGCAGCGGACCAAGTTGTATTATGTTGATTTGCCATGCGTGCCAACATCATGCAAATTTCTGTTTATGCAATCAGTCATGATATTGGAATTGCCACCGTTTCGAATTTATTTTGAACAGAAACTCTGAGATGCCTTGACGCGAAAGTCCGAAGCCAATAGCATGAAGTTGGTTTACTCGTGGTATTACTGGTGGTTCCAACAATTGCGCCTTGACGCCATACTTATTGCTCTTTATGGTGGTTCCACCGTAAAATGGCTTAAATGTCATTTTATTCATATTCTGTCTACTTGTAGAAAACGTTGTCCTCTATCTGATATGAACAACAAAATAATACCTTTCCACGCTATTTTATTTTATAATTGGACTCGAAATTACATGGTGTTCAATGGGGGAATGAGAGAAACACGAGGAAAAATAGTATTTTTCCAAAAAATACAAATGCCATTTCCGTGGAAAACTGTCTCTAAGAAGGAAATAATCCAGAGAAATTGAATAAAAATAAAATACAGGCATCTTACCACCTTATTCTTCTAGTTATTGACGAATTAATGTCGTAATTGAAGTCAAAATGCGGTAATTCGTAGGAAATGGCGCTGCAGACGGCTCCTATGGCTGGAAAAAAGTGCTCATTTAAAATAAATTCGTGGAATAATCTGCATTTTTTCTTCTTTACTTTTGGGTTTCTGTAGGTAACGCATTGCATCAGTGAAAGCAGGATTCTTTGGACAAAATATCAAAAATGTGGAATTTAGTATTTGTTTTGACCCACACAGTCGCGGCGGAACCTCTTTAATACGAAATGAAGATTATTCATTTAATTAGGAGATCGCGAAGTGGAGTAAGTAAAACAATATAGTCACCTTGGCAGCATCTTCGACAATAATGAGCTTAGAAGCAGGGAGATCTGCGTTGGAGTACAATATAATTACTGTTTATTTTTTGTCCTTTTTTATTCTCTTCACAAAAATTACCATTGTGTTGAATCTAATTTCCTCACTCATCTCGTTCTCTTACAAGTTGACTGCATATAGTGGAATTTCTTCGTGATAAGGGTAGAAGAAATACTGCAAATCCTCAAGAATATTTATTCACAATCGGCAACGGCTTCGTGGCTGCGCACGATCAGATGATGATACGCAGAATCGAAACCATTGCCGTGTGTGAATAATCATTCTTGTGGCATAGCATTATTTCCTCTACTATTTTATTATTCCCACAAAGTTTTGGGTTGTATCTTTTTTGGAATCTCTTGTGAGAATCGTTTGGGAAAGAGGAAAGGTGGAATGAAACCTTGCATCAGCAATTCCCTATTCTTGACGAAGCAATTCTTTTTGTACGGATCTATATTTTAACGAATCGTCCGAGGTGCGGAGTTCTACTCTTGAAGTGAAGGGAGTTGCTCACAAGTTTCTCTCCTCCCTTCCTCTGTTCCTAAATGATTCTTCCCCTAACTTCCTACATACCTCTCCCTTATAGCGTGAAATAAATCAGCTCTTAGTCGCCTCCTAAAAAAACAGCAAACCGACCACATTTCCTCTCAAGTACGGATAAAAGCTCAGGAATGCTTTTCATCATTACAAATGGTAGAAAGATATAATCTAAAACTTAAAAAAAGTGATAAAATAGATGGGTGTGAGGAAATTAGATTCAGCGAAATCGTAATATTTGTTTAGACAATAATGAAGCCTTCGTTTTTTTTCAAGATATTGCATTGCATTGGCATGTATTTAATATGGTTCTTGCCAGCAGAAATGGTTTTTAAATACTGAAGTAGATAACTTCTAAAGATAATTTTGAGATCGTCCGAGCTTGTGTTCAAGGTGTCCAAGCTTGTCATAGGTTATCGTCCAAGCTTCGCTGTCACATGTAATAGCTTGCTTAGTGCGTATTCTTAAAAATTAAATTGCCTCCTTAGTACCAAACTTGTGTTGCTGGTTGCTCTCGTTTAGCCTTATTTGCCACGATGTATAATACTAATTGGGATTGGATTTCCACTGAAGAATCTCCGCCACTACCGAAATTTAAACTGAGGCTCTCGTGATGAGAAGCCAGTACTCTTGGACGGACTTCACCAACCATATCTTTTGAGGAAAGAAAAATTGTGTGAACTTTCTGTCGATATGTCTTTGATATCCGTGCGCCCCTCATACGCCCCTCCTATCGTCGTTGGCAGGGTGTAATTTGTATCCAGGAATTGAAGCAGTAAAATTAACTCCTCCTTTAAGAATAGTCCCCGAATGTGTACCCCTGCTAACCTAATAATTTACGGCCGTAGATTGTAAGCTCCCTCAGTAACCGTATCATTACGCCTGTTGGACATCTTACGTTTGGAATGAAGAAGACCCTAAATCTTTATAATGATCGTCAGCTCAGTGAGCTCTGCAAAAACACATCGCGCTTCTACACCTTATGCTTCTGTCCGACTCAAAGGTCGTTTTGGTGTCTGGATTATTCTCTCCTTTTCGCCTACTGGCTCTTTCTCGCCAATAGACTCCTACCTACGTTCTCCCCCTACTTTCACTGGCAGCAAGGGAATTCTCTTTGCTTGGACAGGTATATTAGTGGCGAAATAGGGTGTCAGTCGCCTGCGTGAAGCGTAGTGTTTAGGAGCGGAAGGCTCCTCTTGTGGAAGGGGTCGGCTAAGGAGCAGAGGAGAGAGGACAGCACGTGGTAAGCAATGCTGCCAACATAACTGCATTTAACTTGACAGAGTGGTAAATTGTCAGCATCGCGCTTCACGACAAAGTTTACGGTCTAAGCAAAGCTGCATCAAAATACGCTGGTCGTGTTTGCAACCCATCGGAGGAGCCCATTTAACAAAGAAAAAGCCGTAGAGACCTAGAAAGTTAATGTGAAAGATAGGTTGAGGGCATTTTTATGTTGGCATCGAAGGTTTGCGACCCAGGGAACTTTGGTTCCTAAATGTGGAGACGACTTCACTCCCCCGCTCGGAGAGAATGGACTCTTCCGGTGAAAATGGCCTTCTGAGCAACTGCCACAAAGTGTCGCTACTTCTATAGAACGAGAACGTCTCAAGCCATGTATTCGCGCAGGTTATAGGGAAAAATAATCGAAGAACTTTCCGCTTTTGCTGGAATTGATGATGGGCGAGCAAATGTGGGCACTCCAATTGTCATATTCAAGTTAATATCATTTTCATTTAAGTATTTTACCAGTTGATTGGTAGATTCTTGGACAGTCCCCTTCATGTATTCCAAATTCTGAAAATTGTCTCTTTTCCCTCCTAGGGATGTCCCGCCATTAGATCCCTCTTAAATTCTTCATATCTTCTACCTCCTCTTATTTCGTCCAGAATTCCTATCCTCCTCCTTCCTCTTCCACGCTTCCCCAGTGTTCTGCCCTCTATCACTCTCTTCAGTATGCCCTCTCCTCTCAAAACCTCCTCCATCCATCTCTTCTGCCTTCTCCGAACCTCTGCCACAAGCTTCCTCTCCTCTCCGACCATAGCCAATACCTCCTCGTTCGTCTTCCTCGCCACCCAGCTCACCCTCTCCATCCTTATCCAAACCCACATCTCAAACGCCTCAAGTCTACGCACATCCTCCCTTCGCAATGACCAAGTTTCCGACCCATATAGCGCCACGCTCCATATTAAAGTTTTCACCAGCCTCTTCTTTACGTCTCTTCTCAGTCCCCCCCTCATCAATTCCCTTCTCTTCGAAAATGCTTCATTAGCGAGCGCAATTCTGCATCTGATGTCCTTACCACTAAACCCATTCTCCTCCAAAATACTACCCAGATACGTAAACTGCTCGACCTGCTCTATCTTATGTCCTCCCACCCTTATATTCAGCCCCACCTTCTTACTTCTAGAAAATCTCATTTCGTTTTATTGTGATTGATCTTCATCCCATACCTTTCGCACTGCACCTCTAACGCATTCCTCATTGACTATAACCCCTTGGCAGACTGACTAACCAATGCTTCATCATCTGCAAATCTCACTGATTTTATCAGCTCCCCTCCTACCTTTATTCCTACCTCCTCCTCCCCCCATGCCTCCCTTACCATTTCTTCTGAGTACACGTTAAAAATCAACGGTGATAGTGGGCACCCTTGCCGCACTCCCCGTCCTATCGTGGCCCATCCCGACTCTCCGTCGGCTACCCTTACCTAAGTTAATATCAAAGATGGTAAAAAAAAATTCGTGCCAGTTTCTGTGGTTTCGAGCCCTGTGATATCATCGATCGATAGTGTTTTCTTCACTTCAGTGGTGTTTGTTAATGGAATTATTTCTTTCAAGAGAGCAGAGAAAACCTGTGATAAATGGTCTAAATAAATTCGCTCGCCCATATTCTTCTCCTGTCCGAAAAAATCTATTAGCCTGGACTGAAGTGTTCTGTGAGGTTTACAGTGGGGAAGAAAGTCTGGGTAGCGAAATTGGTTAAAGCGACTTTTAGATATCTGGGTTCGTATCTCAGTCCGGGCAAACGAATTCTTCGCTGTGAATTTCACATATCGTATGTCTTCTAACGGGCGATTCCCTTTTCAAGATTGACTGCTTGGAAAAACGGAGCTTTTCCTTCTTTACTCTACATGTATGTTAACACGAAGGATTCAGTCATACCAAGTCATTATCCTTCACAAACGGGATTGAAACGATAGTTTAGTCAAATTACAAAAGCAACCCTGACGTCGTATTGCTGTGAGCGATACCGTGCCGTGACGTCATTCCCCGGGTTCGCGACGACGCGACGTAGTGTTTCCAAGCCACCAAGGGAGCATTATTTTCTAGAGCTGTTAAAATCCATTTCCTTTTATTCAAGAATATTTACTTCAAATGCAAATAGTTTTTTTTTCAAATAGTGCATGTTCCCCATTCTGATTTGGTCCGAGATGGGTGAGAAAATTGTGTTGTAAGAGACGGGAGACTTAAGTGAGTGTGCGCTGACGAAGATGACCTGATATCCATTGTCCAATCGACCCTTCAGTTCCCATCCCCCTACATTCGCTACCCTCCTCACTCCCCTCCCGGGCAACAATCGACCTTCGCAGATCCCAATGTTGGTTTAAACGTGTTGCGAAGTCTCTTATCAATCCCTCTCTCTCTCTCGTTTTCTTTGCTCTTTTATTTCATCGCATTAAGGTGGGTGGAGCGGTAATCATGGGTAATCACTGAGTGCACATTTTGATAATTTTTCAAGTAAGACGAAAAAAAAAATTAGGTCCACATTTCAATTAAATAAATCTGCAGATGCGGTGGAACTCACCATACATGCAGTAATTGTAAATGGTACAAGAATATATGTATTATATTTTATATTTTGTCCATAATTAAAGAATGTTATGACTTGAGTTCTCGGCGTGGTATCCGAAATTTAGGAGAAAATAATATTAAAATATGTTTTATCGAATCTTTGACTCCCCATGACTCCTTGACATCTGTTATCTACCATTGTAATAATATGAAAGGTATTATTTCGCTTTCAGAATAGCATTTTTTGCATATGTGATAAAATTATTTCGAAATATATCGCATGTACAATAAGGCTGCGTGTCAATGTAGCATTTAATTGTACTTTTTTTATTTTTTATCTGCCCGATTTCGCTTTAGCCGGCCAACAGTTCTTTCACCAAAAATAAATTTATAGTTTTATCCAAATTTTGTACGCAGCATATATGGACCTATATCGTATGATACGACAGTTAGTAGGCGACTACTTCATACCTTACAAAAATCAGAAGTTTTGGCCCAAATATACTTAACTAAATATAACAACGTCGAAACTCAGCTAAAAACATAAAAAGGTTTACCGATATGGGAAGTAAGGCATTAAAAACTTCCCCTGCAAGTTTTAGGCTGTTGTTGAGAACTGTTAGCCGACAGTTGAATGAAGAATATAGCCACGGAAAACTGCCACGAAGTAGCAAGCGGCTGAAATAATGGCGAAGTAAACATACATGAGAAAATCAAAAATTCGTAGCTCCTTTCGTATTCGAGATAAAGTTACAATTTTTTCACCAAAATACATTTATAGTTTTCACCAAATTTCATAGAGAGCATATATGAACCTATGTAGTAAGATACGAAAGTTAGCATGCGATCGCTTTTACCTTGCAAAATTCCAGATTTTTTGTCGAGAAGATATTTAAACAAACATAACAACGTTGAAACTGAGTTGAGCGCAAATTAAAGTTCACCAGTATGGAAAAAAATTTACAATAAACGTTTCCTGCAAGTTTCAACTTAATACTGAGAATAGTCTGCTTGCAACTGGATTAGGAATATAAACTCGGAAGAGCCAAGTTACTACTAGCCGAAATTCAAGGAAATATTTTTGCAACTATTGTTATGAACAAAATCGACTAACTATTGTCACCACTAAACGTAGCGACCCTTTCTGCTTCAGGATATATTTTCAGGCTTGTGGATCAAGCAAATTCAAAAATTTGTCAAAATTTCTTCCTCGTCATCTACATTATCCTTCCGGAACTACTGTTAGTTAGCTCTCTACCACCTTTTCCTTGCCTCAATTGGAGCAACTTCCATGAGAGCTTAGGACATTTTTATATATGAAGGGTTGTTTATCATATATTAATTCAAAAGCTTAGGGCATTTTTATATATGAAGGGTTGTTTATCATATATTAATTCAAAAGCTTAGGGCTTTTTTATATATGAAGGGTTGTTTATCATATATTAATTCAAAATAATTAAATACATCTTTAATTTCATTTTAAAGTAAACAATAAATATTTTATGTATAAATTTACTGTCACGTACTGCACACTTGTCATCACCCACCGAACACCAAAGACCTACTTTGATAATTAATGTGAATAAGATGGAGAGATTTAATGCTTTTTTTGTATCGTTATTTAAGTGCGTAATGTATATTGGTATATCACGTTGGTGAATTCGCTTACATCTATGAGCAGTGGTATCAAAACTTCAGTGGCTAACTTAATTAATAATCATCTTAAGACCTTTGGTACACCGGTAATGACGCCCTTAAACCGATACTGTGCCGGCCATGTGGTTTACTTATAAAGAACCCATTAAGTAACAGAGGATAATTCTCACACCTTCTCATTATTTGTTGATTGGCGTTTCCTCTAATCGGAGCTGTTATGCGGACTGAAATTTAATTGGATGAAAATTCACGGTCGGCTTCTCAGCATTTTCCTTGTTGAGCGAGACTCAATTTTTTTCGGCACATGATTGCAGTTATGGCATCCTCAAAGCACCTCCTAATGAGAGCCCATTCCCGCGGTCTGAAGTCTCGCGATTTACTCAATGGGGGGCGAATAATGATATGCGATCGATTCAGTTAAGGAAAAAAAATTCACTGCTGTCGTAATCGTCGACGCCGAGCGACGCTTGGCATATCCAGGATGTCGCCAGTCTCCGCCACACCTCACGCTACAAAAAACTACCATGAAAGCATTCTTCTCCCTTCTGATCAGGATTCAAGTTATGTCTCCTTCACTTATGGAGCTTTGAATAAAAAAAGAACCAAATTGCGAACGAAGGCCCAGACCTCCCGGTCCATATTTGTTCACGGCGCCACGGCTAATGGTCCGAGCCGAGAATTAACTTCCTCGTTATTCAGACAATTATAAAATACTGAAATACGTTTAAAAAAATATACTTGTCATAGGCTTATGATTTGCCTCGAACGTATCAGAAGAAATTGTGCATGGAAATTTTTATGAGTGTCCACGTTTCAGCGAAATGCCTAATAACTCCTTCTTTATTTGTGAGTAACGTGTTTTCGTAAGAGACCTTGAAGTGAATGCCATGTTGTTAGAGCTGAACATTCTCTAATCTAAATTTCAGTTTGCGAAAAAAGAAATTTGGGAAGCCAGAGTCTTATTATTCACATCAAAGAAGGGCGTATTTCTTTAAGTAGTTGGGCGAGCGTCTGCTTTACGCGGTGAATTAATTCCATGATTATTCTGCGCTGAAAGGATGCTGTACGTATAGATTGATATAGAGATATTCGATCAACGTAGGTGTTTCTACCGTCGGAATGGTTCTTTTCGTTTGCTTACATCGCCCGATATTGTCTTGGTATGGTGTCTTTCGAATTTCGGCAATTCTCTAATACTCCATACATTTCTGATCTTTCATGTAAATACTCTAGCAGCATCCAGGTCTCATATCGTAATCAGGTTTTTGGTTCTGCGATTAAATTATTTAATATTATGCGACAGTTTCGCCGTGCTATGAAGCCGGCAGCATAGCACGGCGAAACTGTCTCATAATATTAAATAATTTAATCGCACAACCAAAAACCTGATTACAATAAACATGAGCTGCGAAAATCTACAAAAAAAGTTCAGGTCTTATACCGTTTACTTGTCAATCTTATATCGACAGGATGTCAAAGATGATAAAAGAAAAATGACTGTTGCTAATGAGTGCGCATTAATTTTGAGCATCCGTTGGAAGGAAAACTTTGAGAATGCCTCCCCAATCTTCATGCGTGGAATTGTCCGTTTTACACGATTCATGAAGGTCTAACGCATGGTCAGTGTCAAGCCCAAGGCGTGGGCAACAGCCACAGGCGGTCGCTTTTAGGGGCAGTCTGTGGCTTATTAATGAATGTGAAAAGGGGACAGAACGTATTGAAATCGGAAAATTTTACCTACTTCCTGCATACATTTCCATCCAAAATTACCCTCTTCAGTAAATGGTAAAAGTGACTGACACTCGAAACAAACTTCAGTAAGGAGCACGATGAAACCTACCGCCTAATGATTTCCTTCGTTAGCATTCTTTTCACCAACCCATCGAAAAGGACTGCGGTTAAAATTGCACTACTATTTAAGGATAAGATTACATCCACCCACAAGTAAGTAGCTGTAATGTAAATAATCCCGACAAACACTTTTCTTCGTAAAAGTCGAAGCTTTGAGACAAATAATAGATAAAAAATTGAACTCCTGGTGGGAAAGAAAACTGAACATGCTGAGAGTATAGTTCTGAGACCCTAGTGAACGTATTCATTAACGTGCAGTTTAAGAAATCACAATCGGCAAATGAATTCTATGCATATTTGGGGCGGCCAAATAAAATTGTTCTCACACTTGTAAAATAGCTTGGGCCGGCACCGACACTAGTAGTACTAGTAGTGGTGGCGAAACTTGGCGTCATTCGCCTGCGCGATGCGTGACCCCAAGGAGTGGAAAGTAAAATTGACTGGTGCGGCACTGCGCACGATCATTCGCCGTGTGAATCGGCAGTGAGAGTGGCGTGAGGGAGGCGACATTCGGAGCTCGGAAAAATGGCTCCTCGTTTTGCCGGCGGCGTGTGGGCTCACCCCTAGCGACCATGCCTTCCCTGCGACATCCCGTCCGTGAAAAAAGGGGTGTCGCGCCGTTGTGTCGTAGTTGCGAGGCGACGCGTCGTGGGGCGGGGCGGGGCGGGATGGGGGGGGAGTGGCCGCTGGGGGTGATGGGGGGGAGGGCAGTTATGCGGAGGACGGAGCCGTTGGGACGGGCAGTGGTCGACCTTCCAAGGTGCAGAATCACTCCTCAATCATGGTTCCTGTTCCGCTACGTTGCTACGGGGAATGATCCACAAATAGATTGATCCCCCCCTCCCCTCCCCGAGGACCCTTAACCCTTTATTTGACTGCTCTCATTATCTACAGACGATCGGCTTTGCAGACTACATACCCCCATCGACTTGTGACGATTAGAGCGGTGCCTTTTTTCCAGTTTAACGTAGCATTTTTAAAGGCTCTAATATATGTGCAGATCGTCACCATAAGTCATTCAATACTACGCGGGTAAATTATCGCTTCCTAGAGATAATTTCCAGTAGTACATTACAGTCTCGATTAATCTAGTCCCGATTAACGGAGGTTCCGTATTATTCCGTATTATCCTAAGTAGAGATCCTTATGCTGTGGTTGTATCAAACCGATTAAGTTCATGCTAAAGATCGTCGGAACTCGGCAACCAGTTCCATATCTGAATGGAAATAGAATCAGAGTAGTGTTTTAATCCAACCATTTAACAAATGAAAGTACGTCTAAGCAAATATCTTATTTTTGTCGCTATTTATTCTCGCACAGAAGCCTATTGTAATATCTGAGGTGGCCTTAGTCCACAATACCACAGGTAATCGAGACTTCATTGTAATGAATTTATGAGTGTAACCTGACTACTGCTTTAAATATATGGAAAAGGGCTTCATGTTTATTTCCTCTTAATATGTTTTTATCTATGATTGGTCGAATGCGAGAAGAGGCTAATGGAAATTATCATCATCATTAGTAATTCAAACCTTTAGATTTTGTTTACTACAGCCTACCACTCTTCCCTGTCCCATGCTAATTCCTTTATATTCCTTGATAGTGCTTATATTTGAAGTACCGTTTCATCGGCTAAAATGTACATCCCTTGCTCTTTCTCGCGGGACTTTCACTTCTTTTTTAACTTCTTTCCTCCTTACGAGTATATTGTGTCCCTTTATGTCGCCAATACACGTGGGTCATCTTCGACTTATTGTTAGTGTGACAATCGTATGTTTTTTTTCCTTTCATTCTCCATGCTTCCTCGTTTCTGAATTAATCCGTTCATTTGATCTTCAGCATCATCTTCCATCATCAGGTTTTGATAGAGTCCTTTTTCTTACAATCCATTTTTCCACTGGTCTTGTGTTTACGATCCGTCGAGCGCAACGGTTTTACACAAAATGTTCTTGCGTAGGGCTTCCTGTTTTCTTAATATACTGCGGCTGTTTTCGTCAAGGGTGCTTTCTTGGTCTGCGCTGTTCCGTTCTTGATTTTTCTAAATCTTCTTTCATTCCAACATACTGATTGCATCAGGGTGATTCCAAGTCTTTTCGGTCCATCATTTTCCTTCGACGGTCTTCTATTTCCCTCGTTAGAAATCACTACGGAGGGGCCGGACCGAAAAAAAGTTAGTATGATATTATTTTCGACATTGATGGAAGAAGCTAGAAAGATATAGTGAACCCAAGCAGTGAAGGCATTCTATCAGAAAGAGAGTTCACTCACTCAACTTGCTACCTAATCTTGGAAGAACTTGAAAACTTGATTTAAACATAAGTATGGACCATGCTGTGAAGTTCGGATGGTGGCAGCAGCAGAAAAAAGAAGATTAAAAGGAACGAAGTGTCAAAGAAGAATCATGACGATCAAATAGATGGATAGAATCTCGAACGAATAAGTCTTACGAATATCTGAGGAGTGAAAATGTTGCATTGAGAAGTGCAATGTAGTGGAGATAACGTATTGGACGCACTCTTCGATATAATAGCCTCTCCTGGAAACAATATTGGATGGAGCCACGAATGGGAATAACTATCGGGGAAGAACAGGAGGGTTCGTAGGTACGCAGTGATAATTATCGCATGCGAAAATACTAATTTTATCGCGTGCTTTCGTCGATTCAGGCATTCACGAGTCGTCACGTCTTGACCGCATGTGATAGTCACTGATTGGAAAGTATCAAGTGGTTGCGTAGTTTGCGATTCTTCTGCGAAATCACTCTACAGTTTACCATGTATGTGTGTGCGATAATTATCACGAAATTTCGATAATCGACCCGAAGGAATGGAATGCACGAAACAAATTATGAGAGATGTCAAAATGACGGATGAAAACAAGAGATGAAAAAATAATGAAGGTTTGAGGTGTGGCAAAACAGTATTCGGATTGATGACTCATTCGGATGATGATGACCCTTTGTAAGGCTGGAGGGCACCACGGAAATGTTTGATGGGGCCCCCGGTTAGTTCTGGATCTCCAACGGTTGTGTGGTTTATTTTTGTCGCGTTTTCTCTTGAAGGTCGGTGTGAGTATTAAGCGTAAGATCGGAGGGCTTCTATTGGCCCCTGGCGAAACGCAACCCTTCGTACGCGATATTTGCCTGTCATGTTTTCGAGTCTGCCTATTCTGGTTTCGTTTTTTTCACCATTCTCTTTTTATGACCGCGTAGATAAATTTGTTTTGATTATTTTTGTAATAAAGTATTTGACATTATTTTTCCATCGCTCTATGTCTTCGCAACAATTTAAGTTTGAGATATAACTCGGAAATCGATATGCATTGAATGTGGCTGCGACATTGAGTCACTGTGGACCAAGGATAGTCGTAGTCCAAACAATACCAAAACCAAAATGTGTGACACCCACGTTTTTCCAAAGTTGCATTTTATCTGCTGCGTTTATATATTACTTTCATTGAAAATATTTATTTTAATCGTACTCGCATATAACAAGAGTTAATATTGCATATCTTCTGAACGTGTTTCTATCATAATATCAATCTCATTTTTTTCGTATCTAGCGAGCATGTACTATGTATGTATATATGTTCTTCTGACCGTCAGTAGTAATGGCTGAGGGGGACTAGCTATGTCATTGCTAAGGATATAGTGTCCTTTTTAGGACACCGTAGCACTTATCACTAAATATCAGAGGGTCCTTTGCAATCGATACATCCAAAAAGACAGTGTTACGGTCGTTTGTGTGCCGATTAAAAAAAAATACTACTAAGCATATGTTTCTTTTGCAGATTTGATTATTGCATATTAAATTGGTGATATGGAGGACTTTATTTCGCTTGCCTTGACTTAATTTATTTTTTAATGCGTGAGTCTTTTTTTTAAGTTTGGTAGTCGTTATCCAAATTAAGCGGAAAACGTTTTCGAACTCTTTAAAAAGAAATATGCTTCAAGACGTTTTACTAACCGTCATTATATCCGTCATTTTATGAGTAGTGTATAAAAAATTGGAAATTTCCACTGAACCGAAGTGGGCTGATTCACTCCTGGTTAGCCTATTCATAAAATATGCACGTTGTGTAGTCTTGGTGAATCTTGAGACAGCACCAATATTCTTGTGAGAAAACCCTACAGCAACGAGGAAAAAATCAAGTGCTCGCAAAGTATTCATGAACTGCATATATCGAACGAAATTTTTTCATGATTTTTATAGTTTTACTGTTGATATTTTAAAACTTTAAAAATAAATGATGAATTATACACCTTGTTTATTTTCCCTCCGAAACCGTATTAACTAGTCGGATCGCTTGGCGATGAAAAGATCAGTTGGCCCATTTCAGTGTATTCGTCGCTCTAAGTCATCACACTAATTTGGAACCTCTTTTTTAATTGGCAATATTTTATACATTATTACTTTTCCTCTTAGCCCCGGGAAATTCTTCAAAGATCTGTTGCATGGAGTACACGCAATTCAAGCTGTGAATGAGTCGTCGTAAATGTATTGAAATCTTTCAGCAACTCTATGGTCGCTTGTGGTGTGCCGGTTGGCGTCGCAACGGATGGCACGATTGTTACAAGACGGTTTCCATGGAGTTCCTGGGCCCTGTGCAGAGAAATCTCGAATTGTTCGAACATCGGCAATGTCGTGAATGTGGCGCCCCAAGACTCGACAAATCTCGACTCGAAATTTGAACGGCATTTAATCAAAGGTTTTCGAGGTTGTGATACTGAAGTTTCGTCATTTTTTAGTCTCGAATATTCTGAGCCCATCCCAAATGGGTCTTGCCGACCCGGTGGAGATTCATAGACAAATTCATTCACCTATAATAGCTTCCATTAATGGTGAACATAATGTAATAGCACAACGTAATAGCTTTCATTTTTCCCTCGCCTAGGTTTTGCGTATCCGGAAATTTCTCTTCACTTATTCTCAATTGCCCGTTAGTTATTAGTTTTAATAGCTGCCAAATATCATTCACTAAAAGCTATTCAAAGTGTATTCTGTTTTTTTGTGTTATATCGCATGGATCATGGATCGCATTGCTTTAAACGAAATTCGTTTGAAGAACCAGGCTCCGCTGATAAGTGTTGCAGAAAGGGTTTTCTACCGTGCAGTAAAGTGATTGTTAATCTATTTTAATCTGTTTTATTTTCGCGGATATTTAGCGACGCCGTTGTTATTGTTGCGCCGCTGTATGATTGGTAGTCGTTAATGAATTTTCCGTTTTGCTCCATAGCGATAGCTACAAATCTAGGAGTTGTTTAGAAATTGTGATGATGATGATGACACTGCTTCCTTCAAAAATAATAATACCTGTTATGTGACCTGTTTTTTTGTTGTTGTTGCTTCTCATGAATGTCGTTAATGCGTTTGTGAAGCTCAGCCGTAAAAGTATTAAAATAAAAGTTTTTTTTCCTTTCCTTGACGGTATTCATTATTGTTCCTATTCAGTGAAAATCTCTTGTATTGAATTTTTTTTGGAATTCCCATCAGCGTTTTGATTTTTCATCTTCCATATGAATTCTCATTTATGCTTTCAAATTACAATTTAATAGCTACAATCTCACTTATGGTGCAAGGTGTGTCTGTCAATATTGGGGAAGGTTAAGGCATATCGTGTAGTGAGAATTATGTTGCATCTCATAAATGATTCAACTTCTTCGTGGACGAGCATGGATATAGCATCATCCATAATGGAAGAGATTCAAGCCTCTTTCGTTTCACATTAATTTTTTCTCTCTCAAGCAATCTCTTGTGGCAAATTTAGCACAAATGATTGGAAGTGTTTAAAGATGGAATGGTAGGGTAGTTGGCGTAGTTACCAGGATTGTGTAAAATGCATATTAGCATTTTTAAAATTTTATTTATTTATTTATTTATTTGTTCCTCGTATAAGCTCATACACAATTCGGTAAAAAATTATTTCAAAAATCAAAAGGAGCGGAATTGGTTTAGTATAACATCCTGTTTGGAGTTAACCGACTCTTCTTTGTCTAAGAATATTACACGAACGTAGAAAACAACATAAATCAGTCACTCTGCCGAAAATGAAAAATCACTTTACAAAAATTAATAGTGAATACAAAAATACAAACAATAAGAAAATGAAAATAAAAAACATTGACAATGCCGGAACACAACAGAGTCTGATTACAATCACTGCAATTTACAAAAATATTTTTTCTGAGAAATTTTTATATAATTGTGATACATAAACAATGTAACGTGAGCCTTTTTGGAGCAAAAGAATCGAAAGGGAATTAATTACAAACAAACATGACATGAGAAACACAAAATAAAATAACGCAAGAATCGTCACTCTGTCCGAACATAAGACCTTTACTAATTCCTTTTAAGCAAATAATCCACCTCCTTGTTCTCGAATAACCATTCCTTAACCCATTCCCATCTTCTTTTAAATGTCTTAGTAGTTTCATCTCCCGTTTTATTGTCCGCGGTCCGGATCGGCATCGGTGAACGGGCATCGGTGAATTACTGATTTCCTAACCGTATGTCTCAGGTTCGAATCTTGGCGCAGATTTTTCGCTGGAATCCCAATCCCAGCTTGAATGCTATGTGGAGAGAGACTTTCAGTTGTAGTCGAGTACTTCGTCCGTCGTCGGATAGAGCTTTGAATGTGGAATCGTGTGTTCTTTCATATAGGTATCACTCATGCGTTTGTAAATACTTTATCTCAGAGGTGAAGGGAAAATTTCTTTGGCCACTGTGTGGATGGTAAAAAACAAATTTTTAACTATATTCCTTATGAAGAAAGTGCTGAGAACTCGGATGTATTTCATATTTTTGGACGCGTTCACATGTTTTCCCTCAGCCATAAGCAATAATTTGTCAGGCAAAATTCAATCGGTAAAACTTCCTAAAATTGGTAATCACCTAATTTTTTCACGAATTAGTATTCACCAAATCATCTTCATGCTTTCATGACCATTTCATGATGTACACATTTGCTTTTTTCACATTTGATGATTTCTAGTTCTCTAAACATCGAATCATTGAAAAAATTAAGATAGTCAAATTTCATTGGGAGACATGAATTTTGGTAGGACTATAGTTTCTACACTTTATCAGTAATCGACGATATATTTCATTTGTCCTAAAAAATAGACAATAAATGTCGATAGCCCTGAGTAGATTCTTCAATACCTTCTATTGAAAGCAGATAGTGGAGAGAAAAATTTTCAAAATCATTTTACCATTGAATTTTCTGTCTGAAAAGTTGTACATTAAGGCAGACATATATCCGTCCTTGAGGCAGTTTCCGCCTCGACTGAGTCTAAACATACATATACCCATCTCTCGCCGTTCCCTTTCGGAATAGACGTTGTCAGAAGAGCTAAATTATCAGCTTCAGGTGTAGAAATTTGGCTTCGATGTCAACAATTGTGGCTTTAGTAAGTAAATATTATAACAACTGTAAGTTAAAACAATTCCAACTTGTTGTGTATTTTGTTTAAAAAATACTCATTTCAGTAATGAAATTCCTTAGCTATTAATAAAATGAAATTTAGGCACAAATTATGCTAATTAATCGACGATTATATTTTGATGAAAACTTTCTGCCAGCCATTGAAGCCTATAGTAGCCAAAGCAGTACTATTTCTGTCAAATTAAAACTACAGTTTGACTTCATATGTTCCATTAATCAGCTATTAACTCGAAAAAATATGATGGAAAGGTGCCTAAATATTATTACCTTTCAATTCCGTGGGAGAATATGCTTCCTTCTTACTATTTTCCGCGAAAATTACATGTAAGTATATTATATGGAAAAAATACAATTTTCCCCTAGTTTCATCAATTATTGCATTTAATACCGTGTAATTTCTAGTTAAATTTGAGAATAAGATAGCGTTAAAAGGTGTAATATTGTTGTGCATATCAAACAGAGGACACCTTTTTCCATGCGGTGTCCAGGATATGAATTAAATGACATTTTAGTCACTTTACGGCGAAGCCTCCTTTAACCAACGCTGTCTTTCATGTCTCGTATGATTCTCCTTTAAGGATTTTGAACTTGTGAGCGATGTGGATTCAGCCGGAAGAGTGCTAATGACGTGTCGTCTTGCTTCACTTGCTGCGATTAGCCGTGCGATGTCCCATTTCGTCCCCTCGCTCGTGCTTTACAAGGCTCCTCCCACGCTGGAATCTCAGCGACCCCCATTGTTCTCCACGCAATTGAAAACCCAATGCGGACAGCCTCCCTCTGCCTCCGCTTCCTTCCACCGGTTGCTTCGCGTAACATAAGGGTGCGTTACTAATCTCGCTGCCATTACCACCAGTGCTGCCGTTCAACGTAACTCGAAACAGAATTGTCAGCGCGAGAATATTTCTGAACTGTCGATGGCAGCTTTGCGGTCTGCGGTAAATTCAATAGGTGTGGCCATTTCAAAGTGGATTTATGTACTCGTGATGCCAATTCCAATGAAATTGAGTTATTAGCTAAATTAAATAGCACTTTTCTGCTTAAATAATGTGTTAACTCGACGCGTTTAGGCTCCTTTTAGGCATCATTAGGTGACTGTGAGATGGCTAAGTTGAGCCGACACGCGTCGTGTTAATAAACATTTCAAGTGGAAAAGTGCCATTTTTTTAAATTTAAATGGAAGCCTTCCAGTACATCATATGCCAGAGGCTGTCAGAATTGATAGAGCGTGTATCTGATGAAATCATAATTTTAATTGCTATTCTTTCTTTCTGTTGATCCTAATTGTTGCGAATCTGCGAAGAATTTTAAAGGTCAAATGGAGAGAGAAAAGCAACCAAAGAAGATTACCAAAGAAGAGTTGGATGGATAAAGAATTTTCAATGAAACCCTTCCGAAGTAGAGGAGGGAAAGTAGTCGGACGCATTTAAAGAGACACGAAAACATCTGGAGAACGTTAATGTAAGGAGATGTGACGTAATAGAATTGCCGAGGAAGACCAATTGATTGATTACAACGGGAAAATAATGGCGGGTGTATGTAAATGGCTTAGAGTATATAGTTCAACAGAGGTGGCGTGACGAATTTCAGGTGAAGCCACGGTGAAAGTTGTCCGCCATATTGAGTGACCGTAAGAACACTGATTTCCGTAAGAGATCGTGAGACGGGAAGACTATTCTGAAGACGAGTTCTCTACTCTTAGGGGTTCCATTGTCCTTTCCTTCTGTTGTTTTATATTTAGCAATAAAATTATCCCTCCCTCAAATACTGGCAAGTATAATTATTAACTCAAATGACAGTTGTGAATGATGCCAGCAGCAGGCATACAAGAACTACGGTTATTGTTTGGGGAATGAACTCGATACTAATTATTTGTTTTTCATCAGCATTGTCAATGAAACATTAGGGTCTAATGTTTTCACAAATTAGCTACTCCTGTAAATCACTGAGAACTCAGAAATGAGACACATTCGAGACTATTCAAGCCACCAACAATTTTGCTCTTAATTGTGAGGTCTTAAAGGTGTCTTTAATGGTGAATAATTTTGAACTGGTGAACTAGTCTTTAATGGTGAACTAGTCTTTAATGGTGAATAATTTTGAATTTCAATAATAGTTCAGTTTCAATTTGAGTAATCCACAGAGTTCCACGATCCATTTACATCCAGGTTCTCTCATTAAGAAGCCAATAAAATAATTAATTGCCTTAGCTAATGTTAATATAGATGAGGCTATTAAATTAAATATCTACATAGATTTGAATTATAAATTTGACCTGCTTTGTAACAGGTATTCGAAGTGGGTTTCTATCTCATATGTAAATCAATGTAGAGCAGTTAATATTAAATAAATTATAGATACATTTTATGGTGGGAAATATTGCAAAATTAAATTTCAATATAGATTACCATGATATTAATGATTCATCAAGTCATTGCAACTCATGCTTCCCATTTCCATTTTACTGAATAAATACCACAAAGATAAGTTACTATACCTACTTAAGAATGTGTGTGGCCATTAACAAAGTTCTGGTTGCTTTAAAAATAATACTATAAATAAATAATACCCATATAAAGTAGTTAAGGTAGCGGAGCAAATCGGACATTGCACAACAATCATTCATCAAGGCCGTTTTACACGATGAAAGATTTTGCACAAACGTATGTACGTGAGATTGTACGTTTGCCTCAACGAAATTAGAACAGGTTCTATTTCCCGTGCAGGCATTGAGACATTCGCACAAGCGTTCATACAATTTGCCACTTTACACGATACATTTTGCCTCATGCAAGAGTTCACGGAAGAGTTTGTACAAACAAATGTACCGTGTAAAACGGCCTTCAGACTTTGAAAGCAAACTTTTAGCATACTTCCATGCACTCTGGGAGCTGATTGATAATAAAGGGATACTTTGTGACTTCCAAAATATTATAAAGGCACGACAAGTTTCGAATATTCAGCCATTTTCAATGTCCTTTTACCAAGCCAAAAGTCCATTGTATACTGAACCTTTGATTTCAAATACAGAGCTCTTCAACGACAAACGGAATAGTCATTGGAATGGGAATTCTATGCGCATAACGAGGCGTCAGTGACCCTATTATGATTTATAAATCATCACTCATTATCGTTTATTGCTTTTGTTTAGGTACTTTTTAGCTTTCCAAAACGACGAAAGTCTAAGGTAAGTCTGCCTCTTTTGCCAATTAATAGGTAGAGCTAACTAATAAGCCGTACTTTACGAATTTTCCCCTAACGGCCAGTAAATTTTATATTCAAAACCATTTGCATTAATTATTATTTTACATATATTTCCTTAACTCTTCAGGTGTCTCATTATTTTTTATTTGGGAGACACTAAACACATACCATCAAGAGCAGACGACATGCTTTTCATTACTCCTACCTGCCGGTTTCTTCATAAGATCCACTGGATGAGTTGACAATATATTCTGTATTATCTGCCTAACCGATACTATCCCTAGTTCTCATAATTCAACATTTTATAAACAAAAAAGGTGTAAATATCTAAGTTTACGCCTATTCCGCTAATAGTATATCACGGTCACTCAATATGGCGGACGGTTACGCCCACCCAGCTTCACCTTCGCTTACGGCCGAGTATAGGCAGCGCCACCTCTGGTACCTTAATAACTCTATGGTAAATGGACTGTTAGAAATGAACGTGTCACCCTGAAACTCCGAATCTTATCTGAAATATTTAAGTGATCGGAGCCTTGCGTGCCTTGCCTCCTAAGTGCCTGGTGAATACCGAATCAGTCCTAGAATGATGTTTTCTTCGGGAAATTATTCTCTATATCTGCTTGTAGCAGAGGTTAACGAAGCGTGAGGCTTTCAGTTTTAGTAATTTGTTCAGTTCGCGTAGTGAATCTTTCTGCGGAGGATCTCAAATGCTCTTGTCGTACTCGATGAGTGGCCTATGTAGAGCAAAGTAGCCTCTCTCTCTCTCTCATTCTCTTTCTCATCCGACGACCCTTCCGTTATCCACTTGATATGTCCTAGTCTCCGCTAATGCAGCGCCGCTAATGTTTCCCATGTGCTTTCCCCTAACTAAGTTTGATGCCATAATGATTCTAAAGTATTTGCATTCATCAAAGTCCCCCCTTATATTTACCCCTTATATTTACCCCCTTATATTTACCCCCTTATATTTACCCCCCTTATATTTACCCCTACCACTTTACAGATATTGTGTTGGTGTGGTTTCTTTCTGAAGAGTTAGACGCCAGTGTATTTGCTAAGGTTTAGATCAGGCTCAAGACATAACGATTCAACGTCGTAAAGATTCGATGAGAGAGCCTTTGAATTCGTTTTTGTAGACATTTCTCGGTAGATGACCGCATTGACAGAAAAAAAATATATTTTTACTGCAATATCATTTAATAAATAAGGACTAACAGGGAGCCGAGCACGCTTACTTGTGGCCTTTGTCTCCTCGGTACTAATGCCGTCGAGTACTATTTCTTGTTCGCGATCAGTTAGGAAGTTACGTATCCAATTTACTATTATTTCATTTAATCCGCGTGGCTGTAATTTGCATAGTAGTTTACTTTGAGGATCCTTGGCCAATTAATTCATTCTCGGAATTCAAGAATAACGCGTCCATTTGCCTTTTCGTTTCATCTCATACCTACCGTGGAGGAAGAGTCCTATCTGGGTTTCGCATGATCCACTATTCCGGAAACCGTGGTGCCTATTGTAGAAGATGTTTTAATTGTCCAGGAAGGTTTTGTTAAATAAAGCAGCGAGAAGTGTACTGCAGTGAATTTACGAAGATGAGCTTGAATGAAGAGGTGCCTATGTTCCTCCTCCTCCTCCACTTCCCTCATCGCCGGAGAGAAAAGAAACGAATGAAAGTGTATTTTATGTGGCTACGGGATTTAGAAAGAGAAAGGATTATCCGACCGGTCGCCCTCCTCTTCATTGGCTGTCGCACCGTAGACCCAACCCAGCCCCGCTCCTCCTCCCAGCCCCGCTATGCTCTCAAAACCCACGCTCCACTTTCGCCTCTTCGGCCCCTCCCCCTACTCCCGATCGGAGAGGCTCATGACCGGTTTGAGGCCGGTTGGAGTCAAGGTCCCCATGGCTGCCCCTTTTCAAGGTCGGCATAACTTTTAAACGAGGAGGGGGTAGTTAACGGGGGGTGGGCGGGGTTAGAGGGACCGAAGGGAATTTATGTCCCATCTTCGATGCTATTTGTAATCTCTAGTGGGGGAAGTGGAAGGAGAGAGAGAGAGAGAGTGGTACACACATAAAGAGAGTGGTTGAGGTTCGAGCGGTTAGAAACGAATCGTGATTATGACGTAAAATACCGGCTATGCCCGTTTTGACTACCGCAATGTTCACTGCAGTCATTCCCGCCTTCTTATTAATAACTTCAATAACTTAAGAGAAATCGGGAGCTTTCCATCCTATTTCGTTGCTCTCTTCACAGCACGACACCTGAGTTGCTTTCCATTCGTTTCAGACCCTGCGCACTTGGCAGCGAACTTCATGACAGATCGGGAGCAGTTTTGATGTGAATATGCGAATGAACATCTTATGCTTCGTTCTCTCGGTGTCATGTAAGGTTTTGCCGCGACCAATATTTGTGTACTTTCGAGGGCCTCGTGTGCAAATACTATAAATATTAAAGAATATCTAAAACTATGGCTCGATAGTCCGTTTCGTCGACTCCTGTAAATGATTTGTCGCGAGCGGAGGGGGGGTTGCGAGGTGACGTCACAGCGTTGCGCGAGGGGGTCTAGATTCGGGCTTGGGTGGGCACGGCGCGCGCTCAGTTCAATTCTATCTCCGGAACGAGTGAGTCGATTTCAGTGATCGAGGTGTCTACAGAGAGCTTAGAACGTGAGTTAGACGTTAATGACACAAGAAGTATAAAATTAATATTGGAAAGCAGAAAATTAGTTACCATCGACCAAATTTTCATAGGTTAGCCATTTGTACTAATGATTTCGATGAATAAATGTTATGTAATGCGTAATTTTCTTTCTTTCATTTCATTTTTCTTTCTGACAAGCAAAACAAAAGAATCTCCCAATAACGATAGTAACGTACGTAATTTCGCATTCACGAAATAAAGATCCGACGCGAGTATCAATGGGATACTCCCTGTATTTTTTTTTAGTTCAGGTGTCAAGCGTGGATAATGTAAAGTTTTAATTACTCTGTGGTAGAAAGCTCACGTTTTTCAATACATAATTTCAACGAATTAGATAACCCTACTCAAAACATTCGGCTGTGAATATAGTGAACCTGCCGGCCAGTTACCCAGTTTCGCCATAGCGCACATCGTTCCATTCGACGTCGTCCGTGTGTTCACTCATATGTTCCAATCTGCGCTAACTGCAGCGCCTTGAATGGAATGCTGCCGAAGAATTTTGGAACTACTGTAATGTTTTGCAATTTTGAGATTTTTTACGGGCAAAAGATCCTACTCTCCAATAAGGTTGGAGTGACATTAAGGCGACTTTCCACCCGATTCCTGAAGTCAAACTCTAGCTTTACTGTCAGCATTATTTATGACTTGCGCAGAATTACGTTTGTGATGATCGCGCTCGTCAAATCTACGAGGAATTAATCCACGGGCAATGCCGCAAGATCTTTGCCTTGCAAGCCTCTCCCTTTCGGCGTAAAATTCTTCCCATCCACTCCTCTATGCTTGCCTCACCTTCACCCGTGAGCGCGAATGAGGCATGTTTCCGTTCCTTTTAACCACTTCGCTCCTCTCTGTTTGTCCACCAAGGAAATTTTTTACCCTTCTCCATTTATTTTGCCATATCTGATTATCGTGCTTCGTATTTTCCTTGAAAAGGCAGTGCCATAACGCTTGCATTGTAATTTTGCAGTGTTACAAACTACGATGGTACAGATGAGTTGTTATCGGTTTTCCCTCCGGGTTAGGCTTTCCATGATTGCCGAAGTTTCCGCAGGATACTTTCCTGTCTTGAAGCCTTGAGAATGGCAGGAATGTCTTCTGCCGAAGCGTCGGCAATCATGGAGTGAGCCTAACCCGGTTGGAAACCCGAGAACAACTCAACAGCATCATTCCCCAGGAAAGCCTAAAGTCATACATTACGATGGTAGAGTCAAACGATCGTTCACACAGCGTTTTCTGATTACATTCGTTTACTCATGATATAGTATTATATTTTGGGGGTCAGCTGTGGCACTCTTGATAAATGGGCACTCACTTTGAGACTACTATTGAAGTATCTTTAGTCTACTGAGTACCCTGTGTTTACATTTATATTACAGTTTATGGATCACGGTTCCTTCTTTCGCATTTAAAGCACCTGAAGATATTTGCAGAACGACGATCATGAGCGAAATTGGAAAATAACAACGCAAGCATACGCTTTGTGGAGAATCGTGACCGTACCCCAGGTTTCTAATCAAAGAGCCAGCCTATGGAATTATGTGGTAAATGAGATGGACCACGATAATGCCAGTATTCCTTTCACCCTTCTCTCCCTCCACTAGGTCTCATGTGGAATCACAGAGTAAGAGCTTACTCTTACGCGTAGAGCATACCTACTCAATTTTGGAACACTCTATTAAGTATCAATCTCGCCTCAAAAATAGAGACTACCCAGGTCCTAAAAAAATACTCTATATACTAAGCTATGTACGTAGCTATCCACCCATGCCCTGTGGTGGAAGTTAACTTAAATGTTGGCTGCATGACCTCATAAGTACTTCTGATGCAAATCGGTCTGAACACATCGGGGCACTATTAATTTAAATGTCTTTGAAAGAGTACGCTTTTTTAACATACAATTCCTTAAGCTGGCTCTGTGTTTTTAAATATCAGTTAATCACAAACAACCCCATCGTAGTGATGGATCTTATTGGCGATGGGCCCAAAGGGGCCAGTAGGGGCAATTGCCCCACCCCCCCAAAACCCGGCTTTGTCATAGACCTTAAATTAATAGCCTAAATTATTTTGTTGCTTTTTTGTTATTAAAGTTTTGGTAATTTTACTTTAAAATACAATTAAATTTTATACAAACTAATAAGGTTTTTAAAACCACAAGCTAAATGCGAATGTAAATCAAAATAATTCGGGAATTAGTCGAAACTTGGTGGTAATCTAAAAGGGAAATATGCATTTAGTAAAAACTTCCTCTTCTTAAAAGGCAAACTTTTGCTTCCAAACCACTTATAACGCACCATTTTGTACATGGTGTGTTACGAATTTCCGGGACGAGACCCCTTTTCCTGGGGGGTATTCCATACCCCAAGAGCCGCTGGTGCCCCCCCTCCCCTCCCCCTGAATCTCTGGTCTGGAGCCCCCCCCCCCCTGATGAATCGGAGGTGTTGTGGTGGTATTGAAACTCAACGGATGACCAAATAATAAAATAATTTCCTCTGGTAAACACTTTTTTGAAGTGTAAACTTCTATTGGCCCGTTGGGCACTTTTGACATGGGGGAAAAAGTCCATACTCGCGTCACGTACCGTCAGATTCTTCTTTCCGGGGCCCCGCTTAGCAAGCCGAATCTAAACTCATGAGAACACTAGCTTTGTAACAGAGTAAAATGGCTTAGTGGTTAGAGTCCTCGTCCCACGTACCGATAACCCCAGGATCTAATCCTAGGAGATCCTAGGAGGGGGTCTTTTTTTGAGATTTTTTTTGGGAACAATTCTTGACAATATCTTTCAGATTTTGTTCTGATCTTGTCAAAAAAAATTTTTTCGGAAAATTTATGGGGGGGAAAATGGTTTTTCATAAAAAATGGGTGTTTATGAGAAATTCTTTCGGAAATTTGACCTACGCACCTGATCTGCTATAACGAGAAATTTTATTAATTTGGAATTCTTTTGTAAGCACGGAAACATGGACAAGCGTCATGAAGGAAACGCAACTTGTGTTGAATCCGCAATGTTAGAAAATTCAGAAAGTGGAAGAGAGCGGCAAGAAGATCAAAAGGGTAAGGAGACAATAGACGAAATGGGTGAGATTTTACAATTTAATAACTTAGCGGAAGGACATGGAGATGAAAGAAAGAGGAAGAAAGCCGAATATGACCGAAATTATCGTGCTAAAAAGAAAGAATTGGCGAGAATTGACGCTGATCCCGAATTGGAAAAAACTAACATGGATCGGAAGAGAAAAAAAGCTGAATATGCCAGAAATTACCGCGCAAGAAAGAAAGAATGTGCACAGTGCACAGGAAGCGGAAAACAAGAGGAACAAAGCCGAATATGCCAGAAATTATCGTGCTAAGAAAAAAGATGGTGTCGAGAATAAAGATTGTTTAGGAAATGAAGATGCTGCTCATAGAAAGAGCCTTGATAAAACTCGTTCTAAAAATTACAGGGAGAGACAAGGGACCGATGATTTACTACAAACTATGGAAATGAATGACTGCCAATTAGCGGGGCCCTCCAAAAAACTATCATTCATTCTCAAGAGAGATCATATAATTCATTGTTCGCAAATAGCAGGTCCCTCTACGAGAGAGGTGCCATTTATAAGGAGAAAGACATTACCTATCCTAATTCTGAAAGTGGTGGACCATCTCCAGATCTTCATATTCCGGCTATGCTGATTGATGGAGGAGAGGATCGGGGCGAGTCAAATTCAAATGTTGATAATGTTGTGCACGATTTCGTTCAACAGCGGAATGAAAAAGACATACCAAACGAAAATAATATTAACGAACCTCTAATATAAGCACAACCACAACAGCAAATAATGTACAGCTCATTCTCAACACATTTGTCGGCACATAAAATTTATAATGCAATTTATTAATAATGAATTTGGACATGCTTGTGATAGACTTTGGTTTCAAAATGATTTAAAATGATTTACCAATATTGTCAGTACAAAAAGAATAATATTAATCAGGAAAATTGTTCCGGTTCAGAAATCGGAATTTCAGATATGTGCAACCTGTATGACAAGCATTCACAAAAATAATACCCCACAACTATCAGTATATAATGGTTTCAAATATCCCACATTCCCAGATAGTTTGAAAATTTTCCATTAGATTTGGTGACTGAAAGATTAATATCACCCCGAATTCCTTACATGCAAATAAGGCGACTGCGACATATCCACGGTCAGTTTGGGATTTATGGTCAAGTAATTAATGTTCCAGTTGAGGTTAATACAATGGTGAGTAAATTACCGCAAACTGTCGATGATGATCACTGTGTATACGTTCACATAAAGAGAGAAAAATTCATAAGTCTAGCTTTCTGCACGGCGTAGTGAACAAAAGAGTGATTAAAGCGTGGCTGAATTATTTAAAACAAACACCTTTGTGTAAAATGCACAAGATTACAATTGATGAAATATTTTTTATATATTATATATATATCAGAATATCGCCATAGAAGTTTACACTTCTCCCGTGTGGTCTTAAGCACACCCAATTTTTTTATTTATTTCGACCTTGGCTCCGATGTACTGCATCATCATCAGATATCTTCATATTCACAAGGCCTCTGATAGTTGACTTAGATCTATTACTTTCCTCCTGCGGTACTTCTCATGCTTAGAACATCTATTTACGAATCGCCTTCCGTTCTTGCGTATTGAGATCTCGCATCATGGAATATCAAACAGTACGTGCTTTCTCAAGCCATCGAGGGTTAGGCTGCGAGTGAGCGCTAATCTTGGGTCAACGTGAATACATATGACGTGTTTTGTTGCGATTGTGTGACAGAAGAATGTGGATGGTGACTGTTATACCTTCGTTAGCGAAGTGATTCTTATATTGGGGATAGATTGAGTGGATGATGGATAATCCACGACGCAAGTTTAATTGGGAATATGTGCTGAAATAGTGATCATTTTTAGCTTTTGTCTGAATACCGTCGTCTGATTGCAATTCACATCTTCAGTGTTACGGAATCATGATCATCGCCAGTAATCATCAATCCGAAAATTGTTAAGTGTTCTTCGGGTTCTCCTCCGGGTGTTATTCATTCATTGTCATTCAGCCCTGATGACGGTGGACCACTCGTGCGTTGAAACGTCGACAGAAATGCAGGGTTTGACCGGGCGGAGAACCTGAACAGTCGTCACAAACGGCATTCACGGGGAAAGCGTAAGATTTCTTCAAGCCGAAGATTGTTTTGCTGCTGCTTTCCAATCTCTATTCGTCCTTTCTTAATCCATGTTTTGAGATCTTTCATAATATCCTCAATGCATTCCATCCTAGGTCCTCTTCTCTAATTCTTCCCCTTCGTTGCTCATCCTTATATATATTATTTTTTCTTATATTATATATCATTTTTTCTTCGGGAGAGGATATGTCTTGGGAAATAAATGTTCGGTATTACTTTATCAACAGCGTTTCACATTTTCGCAGTCCTTCAGGATTACAAATGAATTCACAGTATTTACAAAAAGTTGGTCATTCATATTTGATACAATATTTCAACAAAATTATTTGCAGAAAACATATAGTTATGGGTATTTTGTTGGAAAAGTGACTGGCTATTTTTGGCTCGCTTTTAAAAAAAATACTCCAAAGTAAAATGTGTTCTGTGTGTAGTGGTTATGAAATATTCTATTAAATATATATTACAAATTTTTGTTAATGCTGTGAATTCGTTTAATTATGATAATAACGATCTATTTTTTCCTATGACCGACATTCTCTCTTAGACAAATGAATTATTGGCAACAAATATGTCAGGGAAATATATCATCTGGATCGAAATTATATAAAATCTCGTTATGCCACCAATGTAAAATTAGTGTAGTTCGACGTGAAATCGTGTGTGTGAGAAGTTTTTAAATTGGTTTCACTTGAAAGCCCTTGTCTCGTTAAAATGGATAAAACCCCGAAACAAAATTGATTCATAAAGGTTTTAAAAAATTTCAAGATATAATTTTTAAAATACTGAAAAATTTGTGCATGTCAGGGAAGTTGCGTAAAAGACTCAAAAGTAAGAGTGTGATGCCTATCGAAAGAGGTTACAGGATAGGAAGGCATCGAATTATGAAACAAAGAGGCGAATAATCTTATAACATCTTCTCATTATAGTTTACTGGAGGATGATGTATCTCAGAATGTGTCGAATAATGTTCTAATGTTATCTCTCCTGCGTCTCGGAGTATTCATCAAGAATCTTATCCACCCAGCTCTTCGGAGGGCTTCTTTATTGGTGATTCGCACCGTCTACATTATACTTCGATAACGCGCAATTTAAATTGCTTGCGTTCTCTATCTTTCTGTTGCTGTTATTCTCGTGGTAATCTTCAATAACAATTATAGGAAAGATTTTGAAAGAAGTTTTTATCCTTAGATTTTGTCGAAGTAGGTACCGTCATCTGATGACAATCCAATTAATTATTAGAAAAACTGCTTAACTGGCCGCGCACTAGCGATAAAATAACGGTGGCATCCGCTAACAGTAACGCATTTATTCAATTCATTAGTTCAGTGTTAGGAGAAAAATTATTTCGAAATATCACTGGGACATGTCTTCGGGAATGTCGTTCAGATCAAGACTTCGGTATCTTCAAGGTGTGAGAAGTGTTCCGAATATTTTTCTACTCTAAAATTCTACTCTCGTTTATGGCATTCTGTATTTCCATTGAATTGTCTTTCGTGTGCAGATTAATGAATGGTTCTCTTGGTTCTCGCAATACTCTTCCGAGAGGTCGCCTTTATTTTCCTGCATTCGTAAATTTTCATTAGAGTATTCTCTGGCTGTCCTTAATTACTCTATTCAGTCAGATCATGTACATTTTTTAGCGTAATAAGTCCATTGCTGTTGGCTACCATTCGCCAATTGAGTGTCTGTTGCGGGTAACCTGCTTTTCTTTATGCAAGTTGCGTTTTACATCAAGTTATTAGAGCGACTCCTCATATTTTGCATGGTCTCTTGTTGGTGAAAGTAAAAACTCTCTGGAAGCTATTCTAGAACGCGTAAGAAAAGTAGTTGTTTTATTGGCTGTCGTATTTGCGGTCTAACCTCTAGGGACTGATTGTTACCAACAATCGTTGCCACTGACCAGCCTCCTTCGTTTTGAATATCCCTTTTACCTAGGTCCGTCGAAGGTGAAATCCCAGCATTTCAGCCATCAGTTAATTCATCTCTCATGCCTTCTTCTTGACTATTGGTGTTTGGTAACACCAGAAAGTGACTTTTGGACAGTGATATATAGTTGTTTACACTTCAGGCGTGTTCCGTTGACTCTGGTGTTTTTTTACCACTATCGCGGCTTTGCTTTTATCGCGTGGTCCGTTGCGCCATAGCATTTCTGTTTGGTGGCATTTTTATGCATTTGAGTCATGGATTCGGTGCAACGTACTAAGTCAGCAACCTTGCTGCAATGACGTTTCAACTTGCCAGGTCGGCAACTTGGAACTTTGCTTACTCCACCCGTTTGCATCATCGGTTAATGCCTGCTATTTATTTGTTTTGGTCTTATCTCTAGAGCAATTTCTTTAACTGTTTGGGTCATTGTATTGGAAGCTAAAATGTAGCCGAGGAGACAGGTGTATGTCTAGAACATAGCGTCATAAAATGAAGAATCGTGTTAATTTAATTTAATACCAAAACGTTACAAGTAGGCGATCGCCTGGTCGTTACATTAAAACAAACAGAAAAACATGTGCATGAAATGTTGGAGACACTTCCAAATAAACCGCTATAGAATCGAGGAACACTTATTTTTTAAAATTTTAACGTTAGCGGGAAAGATCTCAAAAATGACTTCAGGTAACTCATTCCACTCCTTTATACCTCTGTTTACGAAAGATTGCTTCAAAATATCCGTTTTATGCTTTCCACGTTTAATTTTATATTTGTGGTCATTCCTTCCTGTGTAGCAGGGCGAGTCCATCCTTTGATTTATTTCCTCCCTAGCCCGTTCTTTTGTAATTGACATTCTTTGATCCACTGATGAGTAACGTTTAACGATCTTTGAAGCTCAGTTCCCTGCAGCAAGGTTGAAAATGTTTAAGATTTTATAGCTCTTACTTTACTCACTCGCTGAACGTTCATTTATGAACTCTTCTCGGGTTCTCCACCGGGTTACGCTCTCCATACTGGTCCAAGTTTCGATGCCCGACTCATGCATCGTCCTCAGAGCTGTTGAGCTAAAAACTGAACACTCAGATAAGGTATAAGTTAGTTTAATTACAAGAGAATGAACATTGAAGTAAGATTCCCGGGCTGGAATTTGTTTTCTCATTATGGTCGATTATAATACATATAAGAGAAACAGTTGCACTTTTCCACAAATTGCTTTAATGAGTACAATGCGTTTAATGCGTATTGTACCTGATGATGATGCCTCTGTGAGCCGAAACGCGTTGTACGCATTAAAGCAATTTGTGGAAAAGTGCAATTGTTTCTCTTACATTATGAAGAACTTCCACGATATCTCGCACGAATCTGTTGAATGTAATTGGTCGATTATGACTCGCTGTTCAATAAAACGTGTGCTGGAATGTTCTTTGTTCCAGTTGTTGTGTCATTAATGCCCATGGGGAGTCATTCATTGAGGAAAATGGGTACTATATCAAACGCTGTCATGAGGAGTTCCTTATAATAGCCAAAAATGCGAAACAAATTCAGTTGGATTCTCGGACCACGCCATTTTGGGAAATAGTAAAAAAAATTAAACAAAATAATTTTTTCGTTATATTTTCGGATTCAGCACAAATTTTGAAATCAATGGAATTTCTCCATAACCTTCTCATTAATGCCGGAGAAGGTTCAGCATAAAAAGTTGCATCGAAAGTTACCATTTTCTTCGTAAAAAGGCATTTATTAACATCCAATTCCTTTGATTGTTTTTAACAATATTTCAATTGACTTCATGCTATTTATGTAAACTTGTTCATTTTTAGAATAACCCCCCTTAATTTTACCGAAATATATTTTTCTTTGCTGCTTGCAATCGTAAATAATTTATGTCCTACCGTTGCTACCAGAGGCAATTGAGACAGGTCGTTGGACTCCAAAAGCTGCGTAATTTCCTCCGACGCACCAGTTTGTGTTATCGAAATATATTTTTTTTGCTGATTGGCCGAATGTAAATAACTCGTAAATACTCCGCGCCATAAGATTACACGCCTCGAAAAATAGGCTGTGGAATTTGGATGCGATCTTCATTGTTGAAGAAGGTTTTCATTAAGACTAAACAAAAATACCACTTTGTACCAGTCTTCGGGTGTCTGCTACCAGAGCTTTAATAGCACTGTCCATAGACACCAGTGAACGTAGGGAGTTCATCAAAGAGATTAGTCATAGATACGTGGAACAAAATAACGCTCTATAAAGATATTAAAGTTTAATTGTTTATAACTTTTTAATTGTTCATTTCCTGAAAATCTTTTTTATGTGGAATTCAAAACATAATTTACACTGAAATGAAATAAAATTATTTTCCTTTCTGAATTGAATTAGTAAATTGTATACATTCATGACATCAGTTTCTTCCGATGGAACACGGGCAAAACTGTTATCAAAATCAACCAACCAACGAGGTCGAACACACAAAAAAATGCATGAATCTTTGCATCAACGCCGCGGAAAATTTTACGTCGATCTGCAGTAATTTCACTCTGGCGGTGATTTTATATACTTTTCATCCAGATGTTATAATTTCTTGTCCTCTTGTTATTAATAAATCACTTTTTCTTAAAGAGAAGATAGGTCTTGCGAAATAATAGATATTTTTACCTCATAGCCAACATTTCGCCATTATATATTTGCTTCCTTAGGGCTACTACAATGAATTATCAGCATTAATAAAAAGTTAGTAATTCACATTCGGTGCAACGTTACTTCAACATTGCGTACAGAAAACATTTAACTTACAATTAAAGCAAAAAATACTCTGAGGTAAACGTTTTGTGCACGTAATTTTGATGAAATATAATACACAATGTAAATTGGGTACCAACCTTTTATAAATGGTGTGAACTCATTGTAGCCCTGAGGAAGCGAATATATAATGACGAGACGCTGGCGATGAGGTAAAAACATCTATTATTTCACAAGATCTATCTTCTCCCAAGGAATTAATGATTTATATCATTTTTGGCAGCTATACTATTTTTTATGATCACGTCATCACTTCCAATATGGACGTTTATTTAACTCTTTGAACCCTTCTCTTTCGAAAAGACCATGGTTCCGTTCAGTCGAAAGTGAGGGTTGATTTTTCCCTGCAGCTCGTCGACTTTTCTCTGTCCGTTCCACATTTGACCTTCTTCTCGAGGTATTTCTTCCATTCGCGTGTTTGTGTCCTAAGGGCTTCCGTTATTACCTCAGCCTTGCACACTTTCATCCGAGGCAGGGCAGGCAACCCGCGGTGACGCACCTCGGCCTTGCTCTTGAGACCTGCTCATCGACTCTCACTTTCACGATCCCTCCGGCAAGGTTGCCTCTTCTGATTTGCTCTTGAATTTAATGATCGCACATTGGTTCAGCGACCGCCGAGAGTCGCTGATTCTCATATGTATTTCCCAAAAAGGGGTCAATATTTCAGTAATATAGAGTTTGTACCGTACTCTTCTTGTTGAATATCGTTGTTACGTCTACATAGTTCTCCGCGGACACTCAAGTCAAATTTTATTCCTCGGGTTGTTTTGTGCGACGAAGTGCTGGAGACCGAAAGAAAAATGCTGTCCATCTCCGTATGCAAACCTCTCGCATACGAAACTGTGAAACGGAAAACCGCCTTCGTTAAGAACTGCTATAGAGCGTTCCATCTTCAGTTGACAGTATGGGTCTCATGTAGAACACTATTGCCAATCTTACGCTCCGTGTGTTCATCTATAGTCCACGTAGGCCACCGTTCCCAAATCCGAACCATATTTAACTGATTGTGAGTTACGTTAGGGAGTAGTATTTGCTTATTGGAAGATTTCTAGATGTTCAGTTAGTACGATGTAAAGCACTATGCCAATTTTCCTTCTAATACTGGCAACATCGTACTTCGGGCCTTTTGGAGACTTACACGAATCGAATCTCCCTAAGAACCAAATACTGCCATGCTGTCTGGACGCCCTTTGCGAGAGCGAGCAGGAAGTGTGACACAGCTGATGGAGATACCTACTTGGTTGACTGTCGCCAGAGACTCGATGGCTATTCGCTTAGATTACTTGAAAAATGCAGATCAGGTGATTTTCAGTTCGACGGGGAGGATATTATTCCGACCCCGCTCTTTATAGCTCGATGGTAGGCGAAGTAAATTTGTGGAATTTTGACATCGTGGAATGAAAAATCACTCCTCACTTCTATTTAGTCAACTGAACGGTTTCGATGTTTACCTCATGATCATTAGAGATATAACTACGTTATAGTTATATCATCCGAGATATAACTATAGTTAACTTTGTTGGTATAACTATAACGTGGTTCTACCTCCTTATTATACTATATATAATATATAACTATAGCATATATAGTTATATATAGTATAGTTATCTATATCTCTGATGATGATGTAGTGAAAAGCGAAACCGGTCGTGCAATAAATGTCACACTTGTGGAAATTACTATTTTTTCATTAATTGCAGAGAGCTTGCTGGGTTCGGTCCTCTCCCTCCTACCTCTTCTTCTTCTCTTTGCCCAGCGTCGCTCTTTTTATCCCCAGGGTTGACCCTGGGGAGTGGGTGGGGGGGGGGTCAGGGATTTAATCACACAATCATGGCCCAGATTCCCCTTAGTCCTCCTTCCCTTCATGCTCTCCTTCTTTCCCTAAAAGTTTTGAGCATTGCCTTTTCATTTTAAAGAAATGCTCTGGAATTTTAAGGAACAATGCAGCCCTTGGTTTTTTGGCCACGCGCAGGGTCGCAGGAAAAGGAGAGTGGGGGGTCGATGATGTAAATATATCCTCTTGAGGAACACGTAGGGCTGAGCTGCCCTCTTCGGCAATGGGATGGGGAGGGGGAAGAGAAGGAGGGCACGGGGACGATGAGTTTGTGGAGGCGTGAGGAGAAGAGGGGGATGGGTAGGAAGGGGTGTCGGCGAAGAATATGGTCCCTCGGCGTTAAACAGGGGGGGGGGGGGGTGTTCCCTTAACCTTCGCTCGTTGACACCCTAATTACCCTGCTTGCTCTTCTCGCCTTCCGTGTCCGGCCAGACTGGCGGGTCGTGGGAGGGATGGCGTAGGGTGCGAAGGATGGCGGGGGGGGGGGGGGTTGTCGATGGCTCGTGGCGGGGGTGTAAGGTTAGGGAGAGGTGACGAAGATTTTTCCACCACCGAGGAGGAGTTCCTTGAGAAGGGACACTGTGGGTGGTCAGGGAGGGAGACGCGCGACCGCCGCCGCCGGGAGGAAAGTGGGAGGGTCTGGTTCGACTAGCGACGGTCTAGGAGGGAGGAAAGGAGAGGGTGAAGAAATGGTGTTTTTCCGATCGCGCACTTTTCGGCATTTAAAACCAAGTGGCACGTATCAAAATGATGACACATGCCGTAGCCGGGGAGTAAGCGTTTGGTGAACTTGAGACAGTGAATCTCAATGAAGTTCCAAAAAGTGCTCAGCGAAGCTGAGCATGTGTTATGTCTTCAAGAATCGTCCTGAATAAAATTGAAAATCAGATCGAAAGACCGGCATTCAGATAATTCTATGTATCACATAGATCGCGCACTTGCCTCTAATACACTTGCCACTTACAAGCTCGCAGGGTACCCTCAATCCGTACCTATTTATAAGACGTTTCGCGTCTTTCAGTGGTTTTAGAAACTTCTTGGTGTTTCTCACATCTGCGGATTGGGCCTCTCGTATCTTGATCGGCCTTGATCTCTGTCGTCGTTTCTGGAGTGTTTCGGAATTTCTATTCATTTCCCTCCCCACCGATCAATCTTTCGCCTTGAACTGTCCGGTGGGGGATGGGTGGGTGGGTGCCGTTAGGTGTGAGGGCCTATCGCGTGACCACGGCCAACTTCCTCTCAATAACGCGCTCTCTCCTCCTCCCTTATTTCTCATCCTCCCTTTTCCGGGCATTTTGAATTGCCGCATACTCTGCTCGCTTTTACGGACTTTTACGGGCTTTTTTATTCGTGCACGACAGCATTCGGACGTGATTTTTTTTCATTCACATTTCCTTCATTAATTTTTTTCGCGTGTCAAACTTGCGTGCGTGTCCCTCCCCGTCCGATTTTATTATGAATTAAAATGTGGTAACACTTAATCACCGCGGAGTTTCAGCCATATTATCTTAATGAGAATGAACTGCCGTATTGTGCGGGTTGAATAATTTGACCCGCTGCCGTGGTTTTTCTGCTGATGGTTTGTTGCAGTGTTTACCTAACTTTTTATTATTTTTTAATGACTCATTCTCTAAACCTTGGGAGACTCGTCAGCTAGAGCTCGGATTCGTAATGAATCCAACGACCCATTAAGTTGGTCGGATTAAGACTAAACTGGTTGTTTTTTGTGTGATTTGTAATGAGTAAAATTTAAGAAAGATCCTTTTATACTTGGTCTTTATTTATTTATTTTTATAAGGAGTTAGTTCTGCGGAATGAAGTAAATTTCAATTTTTTGTGTTTTTGTCATGTTGATGCTACTTATAGAAAAGTGTGTCCTTTATCGGAGGACTTCCAACCAAGTCCTATTTTGAACACTATTACTGTCATTGGTTTTACTTGAACTTTAACAGTTTCCTATAATGGGTGAACGTAAAGAACTAAAATATCTGGGTAGTACTTTTCCAACGGTAGACTTACGACATTTTTGCGTAAAACTGATACAACAAACGAGCATATATATGCGGATACGTCAGGAGGTCAAAGTGTAAGCACCAACCTATCGTAATTTCTCAGTCATTAGCAAATTACTGCGGCTTTTGGAGTAGAGTAATGCGCAACTTTGACATGAGAGGGCACTCTAGTGATCATATTTGGCTGGAAAAAGCCGTCATTTTAAATTGTAATGTTTTGATATTGAATGCACCAATAGCATAAACGAGAATTCTAATAAACTGATAGATTTTTACGCTAACTTTTGTGAATTTTCCACACGATTGACTTGCCACAGTTTAGAAAAACATCGCATTTTCATGTCGTTTTAGATGACTCTGCATCATTCTTGTTTCTGGCTTAGAAGCCCCAGTTCTTCTTAATGCTCGACTTTGTGGCTCTGGAAATCGTTAACGCAAACTCTGCAATCCCCTAAATTTGCAAACGTCTCAATTTTGCAAGAATAATTACACGGGGTCAATGACACGTCAGGAATGGGATGGGCCTTTAAACTCACCGGTCAACAACTCTAATTTCCTTAATAAAGCTATGCTGCTAGGCATTCATGCACATCTGCGGTTGCAGTTCAAAGAAAAACTTAAACATTGAGTATTCGAAGTAACCGAGGCTGGTCATAAAAGTTAGAGGATACAAACTGGAGCTAGTTGAACAGTTTGATTACTTCGTTCATACGTTGGAGGAAAATGGGGATTGTAGCGGGGACATTGGAGGTGGAATAGTGTTGACGAAGGAGACGTTCTGCAACGGGAGGGAGCTGATGACTGAGACCTCGCGTATAAATGTTAAGAAAATACTTGCGAAGAGACTGATATGGATTGTAGCGTTGAAAATTGCGGAAACATTCACTCTGATCAAAGAGGACGATAAAAGGCTGCAGTCGTTTGAGATGAGGGTGTGGAGGAGAATGCAGAATCTGTGAGATGGACGGAAAGAAAGACGAATGAGGAAGAATGTGGAGGATAATAGGAGGTGGCAGAATAGGTGATTCCTAATAAGAGGTAGTGAGGGGCGAAGAAGGGGTGCTGAAGGCTGTTGAATAGAAGGGAGGATCGTAGGCATGGGGAAGGAAAAGAGAATAGGCTTGGTGGGTGGAATGAAGAGAGGAAAAGTACGAATACCGAGCTGAATAATTAAATGGTGGTTGGAGATCAGGATCTTAATTAATAAAAGGTTATTCCTACTTCTATCGAAACCTACATATACCGGAATGTCACCTTTAATAATTGTAATATGTGAATTTTAGCATCCCAATTTCCAGGACATCTTCTTATACTTTTCCTCATATAGATTGCTCTCCGTCAGATCTCTCTTTAACTCCTCATACCCTGTACCCCTAATTATGCCATCCAAAATTCCTATCCCCTTCCTTCCTCTTCCCCAAGCGTGCCATCTCTCATCCTCTTCACCCTCGCCTGTCGACACATCCTCCATCCATCTCTTCTGCCTTCTCCGAACCTACGCCGCCAACTTCCTTCCCTCTCTGATCATATCCAATATGTACTTCCTCGTTCATCTTCCGCGTCAACCAGCCGACCCTCTCCATCCTCCTCCAAAGTCACATCTCAAATACCTCCTGTCTACGTACATCCTCCCTTCGCAATGACCAAGTTTCCGACCCTTATACAGCACCACGCTCCATATTACTTTATCTCAGTCTTTTCTCTACAGCTCTCCTCACTCACCCCCTTATAAATTCCCTTCTTTTTGAAAAGGCTTCCTAGTCCAGGACCCTTAACAGCTAATCTCCCCACTTCATAAGCCATTATCCCTCCACAATACTATCTAAATACGTAAACTGGACGCCGCGGTAAAAAACCGTCAAAAGGCTCGTAAAACCAAATTCTACATCTTCTACCTTTTCGATTTCTGCGGAAGTAGGGGTGATTGAGTTTATGAGTGTTTTCATCCTAATCAGTAAAATTGCCATGTCCTTCTTGTAATTAATGTTGAGAGGCATTTTATTTCAGATGGACAACTCAGAAGTATACTTTTATCCCTTCTTCAGGTTGTCAGCTATTGTATTCTGGAAACAAATCTCAGATAACATACAAAATTCACTGACGCTACGTGTTACTTTTGCGGCAATGACCGGATGTTACCTGTGTTTCGCTTTCTCGAAATATCGTCATGATTAAAGCTTTTTCATAGCCTACATCAATTGTATTCCAGTAAAGGAGGTGGACAGTCTTTATCTATTGATTGATATGGTTCTCGACTGCCCTTCGCGTCTTGTTCACATTTCGTGTCTCGCTCTCCAAATAGAAAACATTACCTGGCCCTGAAATGAGCCTGTGCTTCACTCTTAACGATATTTCCGACGATCGTAAGTGTTCTGTTTCTGTCGTGGAAATCCCTTAAATGCATTGAGTTTTAATGAGAGTTGACGTATTGTGCGGTAAAACTTGTCATAACTACGAACTACTTCGCGTCAAACATAGCAAAAACCTTTTCCTTTACCCTTGCTTTTTTAAATAAGTTACGTAATGATGCGAGTAATCGCTACGGATGATATAAGGGACATTCTTAAGAATGAAATGGCGAACTAATGAAATAGGAATTGCATTAATCATAAATTGTGAGTGAAGAAATCAATTGTTATTCCTCACTAAGATCATGCTTTTATCCAGAATGTATGAACAACAAACCTTTTCACCAATCAACATGTTTTTGTCGCTGTGCAATTCGTATTATAGAGCAAATGTAATGGTTCAGCATGATTCGCACGATGGGATTACATGTATGGGCGTGGTCACAGAATTTTGAGGCGCTGGACTTGGAAAAAACCGGTGATTTTGATTGTTAACTGACAAGATAATGGCCCGTTATTTGACGCATGACATAATTGAAAAAAAACCGGCATGAAATGAGAGCATGCCTTTATTAATGAAATTCTTGATCACTTTCAGGTTATTTTACCTTCGATTTTTGGCAAATTATTATTCTATAAGCAGTTGCCGTCCTTGCAATTTACGTGCGAAACTCTTCGGAGGAGTAATTTTGTTACATAATTGTTTCTTCGATAAAAAGTATGAATAATTTCCCCGTAAGCTTGACCGCGAACTTATTTTTCGTGTGGCAATTACCAAATATTTTTGTACGGAGTAGTTTTCTTGTACTCTTGTATATTATCTGGGAAAAGAGATCTTCTGCCTCGGATGTAAATACGTCGATTATTTCTTTTGAATCCGTTAAAGCATCAAAACTCTTTAAATACCACAAATACATAGTCACAACTACTTTTTTTTCCTGAAGGTTTTGGTGTTCGAATCATTCGATTTTTATGATCATTTGAACGTCACGCTATTCTTCTTCTATGTGCAAATCTTAGGCATTAATTCTGTCATGGCTTTCTTCAGTCTTGGTCTTCCTATCTCTTCTTGCGTGGACGTCCCAGAGATAGTCTGCCTCTCGCTCTATACTTCTGTAATGACCTCGGGTGTTCTTCCTTCATCCACTCTTTTTACGTGTTTCTATCCATCTATTATCGTATTGTTTTGTTCATTCCTTGTACGCCTAGTTATTGCCTAATGTCTTTATTCATTTTTCTGCCCGTTCGTGTAGAGACAGTAGTTCTTTTAAAAAATATATTATAGGTAAGTTTCCGTAGGTATTCAACCGTTGATGCAGTTGAAGTTGCGAATTTTCTTATGTTTATATATTTCATTGCAGCATGATATCATTGTTTCGAGAAAGTGAAGGATGTGAATTGTTCTATATATGTTTAAAATTCTGAAAAAATTGATTTGAGTATTCGAACGTAAAATTCATTTGGGGAAGTGTGAATGTAAATTTCTTTGAAACTTAACCGAGTGGTGTGGACGAAAAGAGAGAGCTGTTGGCGAATGCTCAAAAAGCGCTTTGTGGGCTTGCGAAATATTTAAGAGCGGTTCGCATTTGTCGTCCATCGGATCTGTTTGGCGATTACCGGTGCGTTTCTTTACTGTGAGATTAGGTTAATTGAGAGTATCAGTTAATCTCTAATTATTTTCCACCTTGTCCTATTTACGCTTGAAAAGCGAACGTGACCTTCGCACTGGCGTACCTCCGTCAATAGTAACGGTTACTTTCAGCTTCAGCCTGAATCCTATTGATTGCGCATGCATTTTAATGCTGCATTTCACTTTGTAATGAGTATTAGTGGTGTTTTGCGTAAATCTGGGATAATACGTTGACTTTGCTAGATGCTGGAATCTAGATTGTTGTTAAATGCACCGACCATGTCCCAGTTATCTCATTCTATTAGTATTTGTGAGAAATCGTTCATAAATTGTGGGTAATCATTCAAATCATCATCATTTGCCGTTGTCAATCCAAATACTTGTTCGGTTCAACTCTCTTCTCCTTTCTCTCTTTTGGCAAAAACTTTATTCCTCCATATTTAGACTTTTTCTTGACTCTTTAACGAAATGCCGTGCCAGCCACCTCTTGGGTGTATGGCACGGAGTGATTCCACATCATGCACGCCTCACCAATCCCAGTTCAAGGTTCCTTATTTTGATATTCTTGATAATTGGCTTCATTTATTCCTTCATTGGGTTTTCCTCGGTAATTATTTTCCATTCATTGCTACTAATTAGTAATTATATTAAATTCTTTAGTCCCAAATTACTCCCAAATAATATACCTAAGAAAGAAGGCAGATGCAACTGAATATGATGGTTGAAATAGCCTCGAAGGAAAGACCTGTAATGAGGCTACTATCAAATACATTTACCCATGCTTTGGCACATAGCAAACTATCAGTGCATTGACAAATTGATGAGATACATGTTATCAAAATCATGTCTTCTATAGCCATACATGTAAACAGATAATTTTTCACACTTTATAATTTTTACCCTTTTTACAGTCAGTGGGTGGAATATCAAAGAATTTTGGCCCAACGTATGTATGTACATGAAACTTCGCCTAACAGTGTGATGTTAGGCTTAGGTAAATTCCCTTTGTAAGCTGCCTAACTAATTATAATATTTCGGAGGCTGTTATGTCGTCGCGCGCGTGTTAATCGACGCCACCTCTTAGAAAGGAAGGTTTTTGTCGCCGGAAATTTGTTCTTAAATTAACCAAATCTTCAATGTTTGCCGAAATTTAGGTTTGAAAATTAAAAAGTTATGCCGAATTTAACAATCTTATTTATATGATTCGATTTCATCACTCTTGAATGTTTTTTAATAAATATCGTCCTTAATGTGGTCCTTAACGTTTTGCCTCTTACGCAAATCCAGGTGTTAAGAAATATTGCATTTGTTCTAGGAGATGTACCTAGATTAGATGATACCAACCATGTTACATTACATTTTGTCATCTTAATAATCAGGAAACGGGTCTGTTTACTTGAAAGGTGTCGTTTATGATTGTTTCATGTCAAAAAATTAGCAGGGATCTTTCAAGAAATTTGAAACGGTCATCGGTCTTATCGTTTTCGTTGGAATAGGTAGGTACGTTTAAAATTCCAAGATTCGTATCTTAAGGGGCATTTGACCTCACCACAACGTTGTTATTTTATATTATTATTGAATTAAGTGTTCTTGAGATATAAATCTAAATTATAGCCACGCGAACCCGAATGTAAATTTGAGTTCCCAGTTAATCGAAGGACGGGGTTGCCTATCGATTTCTAAGAAGCTGCTTCCTTTTAGTCTGTTGCTTTACCGCTAGATGGTGGCGGTGCTCTGTGAGATGAACGTCCTCGACGCCCAGATGCTACGAGTAACCTGAATTTCAAAACTGAAGCGGGTATGGCCTCTTGCTAAAAATGATTGTATTTGCATATAACGTGTGCGTGAGATGTCTCGTTTGATTTCAGAAGAATTTTGTGGAATTGTATTTTCATTCCTGAAAAACATTGGAAAATAGGCATTGTTTTTTTCATTGTGGCTTACATATCGGGGCGTTATCATTTTATGTTGTTGGCAATGAAGCAATCGTATGTTTACTGACAATTTGAAGATAAATTATTCCATGTCTTTCATTATTACTCGAAGTGGACGTAATGGTCACCATTTCCATTTGTGGATTACAATAATCGTGTAGAGCAGTCAGAGTCGTCCGCAGAGTGCGCGACAAAAGTTACAGATATCCCTTTGTAAAATTTACTCCGTGCTGTGCCTGACAATGATAATTTTAATTATTTGAAAAAGTATGATGGCCTTCGCATTTCAATATTTTCTTCAACTTTCAGTAATTATTTTTTGTCTCAGCGACGTTCACATTAGAGAAAATGTTTGCCCCTACACATTTCAAATTTATTTCTACGAAATTTAACTGCCTTTAACTTTGATCTAATCTCTATGAAGTCAGTGTCCCGATGCTCTGCTCAGTTTTCAATGTTGTAATCGCGTTGCTGGCGTGGAAATATTTCAGTGCAAGGAAACATTTTGAATAGAAAATAATTGCAATGTGCTCCCACTGCAGGTTAACTGTCGCTTCCCTAGAAGTCTCAATCTTTCCGAATAAATTGCGCGCCTCACGTCTGGTATTTTTTAAGTATCTAGACTTTTCCTACGACGATTTTTTTCATTAATGATTCTGCCTTTAAACTTTTTAGTCTTAGTGATAATCATTATTGGAAGAGCTTCTTTAAGTTACCGGTTGGATTAATAATGAAATATCTAGTTAATAAAATTCTTGAAGAAAATCATTAATTCCTTTAATCTGTAAATGTAGTTAGTTTTTTTATCCGCGCATAAGATACTGAATGTTACATTAGTCGTATTACCTTACAGTGCCTGTTGTCATGCAGTGTTCTATCAATAGGCTCTCGAACCTTTCCCTGATCTATGCGCTCGTCGTTAAATTACATGTAACGTATTTCCATGTAAAACCTTACTGGATTCTATCTCAGTAGTGACTCTGGACACAGTGGGGGAATGAAGAGTCACAGTATTGTAAAAGAGTTCGTAAAAGGAATAGCATATGAAACAGGTTCTACCTTCTCCTTAGGCTAATGATAAATGGTATTAAATGCGTTTGCTGTTATATTCAGCGGAATTAGATGTACGTCTGTAAAATGTCTAATTATTCATCCGGTTCAATATCATGTCATTGATCCCCTATATGCTTCTGCTTAGTCTTTGCTGAAAAAGGGCGACCTGGAACATCATCTTGTCCGTTTTGTGCCACGGGCTACGGGAATTCACGAAGCACCCAAGAATGTTTTTGTATGTGGAATATCTTTCGGTATTTGAGAATCTGGTGTACAGTTTCACTGCACCTTAAAATCCTGTTTCCTGAAAAAGAAATGATTTATTTGCCCCGATATCCAGGAGACCAGTATTAGTGACGACTTTAATGAGATGAACTCGTATGATTAATACTTTTAATATTTTTTAGGTCTGAAATTTCTCTAAAATTTTAAGAATTATTCTTGGTAAAATATTCGTGTTTTAAACGAATTGGAGTAGGTTTTTCTGGTGCTGGAGTAATGGGCCTTCATTTTCTGCTTGCCATTGTTTCTTCTATATATTTAATGGATACTTTCTTAAATATCTGTTAGCATGAGCCCGTGCGTTTATCCACATTTGGAAACAACGCTGTAATAGTGGAATAACTTCATTACCATTGCTGTGGATCGGTCGATTGGAGTAAATATTTATGGTCAAGTCGTGTATTCGATAAACTGAATCAGGTACATATTTGGACCCTTCAAAGACCAGTTAGCAATTTTTGTTTGATGTTAATAATAATTTTAAAAGGATGTTTTTGTTGAGTTGGTCATCAATAAATAGGTCACACGTGTACTTCTTGCCAAAGTTACGAAAATTATATTTTCACCTTGAGGGCTTCAATCAGTCAATACTACTACTTCGGGGACCTGTGTTTGTTTTGGCTAATCATGCAAATTTTGCAAATAAACACAGTGGTAAAGGTGATCTTTCGTCTCGCCAACAAAAACGCGATTTTCACTCACTTCCATTTGAGGTATCGCAACAAAATTCACTTAATTTATCATGCACACCTTGCGCATTTATGCGATGGTTATAACAATACCACATTTATTCTAGGAATTGCTGAGTGTTAAACCTGAGAAGTGCGTTTTTTTCTCTCCACCACATATCTTTTATCTCAATTTCCTCAAAAACTTCTGTTCTCACGGGTATGCTTCTTACATTTTACAAATGCGCATTCTTGTCTCTACCCCTTTGTATCATTGTCAATTTCGCCAAGAGGTTTTTTGCAAAAAGAAATTTATCTGGCGAGACGAAAGCTAACCTTTAATTAATATATATTAAATTACAGTTAACACAACAAATGTCAATATCCATAGCAAATTTTTGCATGTTCTGATATTTCAATATAATTTTTCAACCTCAAGGTATGGTTATATAGTTTAAAAAATAATTTATGAGTAAAAACAATTGTTAATTAATTATTTTATGTTACTACTGTAGCCCTTAAGATGAAAATATTAATTTTCGAAACGTTGTTAAGAGGTACGCATTTGATGTATTTGTTGATGACCAACTCTCCAAAAGCATACTGTTATAATTAAGTGGTCAATAACCAGCTGTCTTCAACTTAATAGTTTTAAGGCATGGGAATGCGTAGGCGAGTAACGATAGAGTATCGTAATATGTACAAGTAATGCGTATGATAGCATAGCGTAGGTGAGTAATGATAGTGGATAGTAATATATACTAGTAATGCGAATAATAGCGTATCGTAAGTATATACGAGTAGTGATAGCGTATCGTTTTAATTCCGGATTCTCGGCTGCATATTGAGCGAGGCCCTGTAATTTACTTCTTGGGTTTGACTGCGTAGCCAAACCATCTTACAGTTAGCCTTGGTAAACTATCATTGCGATGGCCATTGGGCTTAAGAGGTCTTGGGTGATTCCGGAAACACGGTTCTGCTACATTATTCCTAAATGGCTGCACCATTTGGCTGTGCAGTCTGTTATTTTATCTTCTAAATTTAACATGTTAAAATTTATTCTGATGATTTCATTCACTATCCCGTCTTGTCAATGGCACCTTTATACTGTTCTTAGGGATATCATGTCGGCCGATGTGATTTCCTTTCTGTCTATCTTCGTGAGAACCCATGTCTCGCCCATACGGTACTCCGGCAACCATCATCTTTTTTATTTAAACTTCCATTAAATTTTTTCCCTTGTTTCATTTTTTAGGGTTCTGAAGTTCCATTGATTTGTTTGAATTTGTTAAGTTTATTTTCGACATCCTGGTCTGTTATAAGGGATGTTTAACAGGATAGTTAAAATGGACTTTTGGTCTAGGATTTTGTCATTTACGACCTTTTTATATATATATTTTTTACTAGATCCTTTAATTGCAAGTGCCGAATTCGATGTTGCATTTTGCGCACAGTCGTCGTCAGTCTTTCGATATTTGAATTAGCCTTTTCGAAACAATGACACGGTGTAGGGCGCCTGCTTCGCCTGTGGTTCGTTGGTACTCAATGTGGAGTTTAGTGATCGACATTGTTTGTTTTGCACTGCGCTGCTGATAAGTGAAGTCTGTATGATAAAATCAAAATATTAAGATGGGAAGGGTTTCGTTTAGGAGACTCGTTTCGGAGTGGCTCGAGGGATCGACCCTGTCTCGTCAGCTCACCTATAAAATAATGCCTCTTTATCAGTAGGGCGCTTATCTAGTCTTCGTTTGAGAATGGGATGGGAGTGTTCCGCCCGGTGTTCCCTCCACACCATTCCCGCGTGGCCTTCGGTGACGAGATAGGCTTGCCACTTTAACACGTGGTGATGCCATCCATTTCAAGTCTTTTAGAGGAACTAAAAATATCGCCGGTGCAGCGCGCGCGCGCCGCTCTGCCACTGTCTTTCATCAAGCGGTCACGTCTCCACGCCAATCCACTTTCCTCCCGGATGGACGAATGTGTTTTATGTTTTAAGGGAAGCGATTTTTGTTTAAGTCAGGGGCGGCTCCAGACCAGAGGTTCGGTTCGGGCACCAGCGGCTTTTGGGGTTGGAATACCCCCCCAGGAAATGCATGGGTTCGTGGGTCTCGTCCCGGAAATTCATAACAAACTATTTGCTAAATGGCGCGTTACAAGTGGTTCGGGAGCAATTTTTTGCCATTTTAGAAGAGGAAGTTTTTACTAAATGCATATTTCCTTTTTAGATTACCATCAAGTTTCGGCTAATTCCAAAATTATTTTGATTTACATTCGCATTTAGCTTGTGGTTTTAAAAACCGTTTTAGTTATGTAAAATTGAACTGGATTTCAAAGTAAAATACTAAAACTTCAATAAAAAAGCAACAAAATAATTTAGGCTTTTAATTTAAGGTTTACGACAAAGAAATACGCCGGGGTTTTGAGGCAGCCAATTATAGATATAGGTATTGCGTAATAATTTGAATACACGTGCGCAGATATTCTTCTAAACGCTAGACGATACCTACTTTTATTATTATTATTGTTGCTAGTATATATATATCAAGGTTTCATGCCGAGTCAAATATTCAGAAACAATATATTTCAATCAAATTTCGTCTCAATTTCGAATACCTCGCCGAAAACTCTAGTTGTAACATGCTCTAATTAAGGAAAATATAATTCTTTCATCGTTTACATTGCTGCATGGATGGTGATTTCCACCGTATAAACTGACGCACTTCAATGAAATGTGGTCGTAGAAATTTTTTTTCCACTCATTAAATATTTAACATATGCACTCCTGACCCCCTTCGATTACCCCTCCAGCCACCGTAAACTTTTGGTTTGGCCTTATCGTTACCTCATACACTTTGACGGCGTTGATATATGCCATTATGGCATGGAAAAGCATTTGATAACGTTAGCTTTCTTTGGATGGATTGAGAAGTTCGTTACCTCTTCTGGAAGTTGACTGTGACAGTGAAAACAATTACTGAATTTCACCATGGCGTTTGTATCGTTGAAAGAATTCTGCTTTCGCTGATGACCATCCCTTAGCTGTAAGAAAAAAATTTAGTAAGAAAAGATGAATTATACTTTGATATAATTTTTGAAGAAAAACTCACATATTGTTGTTCCTACTGGGGTTTGTCTCCCGCTCATGTTTAGCTGCTCGGAATTATAATCCTATGACTGAAGTTCTCCTTTTATGTTTTTAACTATCACTACAGTATTGGTTGCATTTATTCGCTCCATAGCTTTTGAAGCTGTAATGTGAAACGGATTGGTAGTTATGGCTGGCCTTAGCATAGAGCCGAAGGCGGTAGCCATGACCTGGGCGAACGCTGTTGCATACGTAGTATCATCAAGCCACAAGTATGTCTGGAGAGCCATAAGTTTGTCCGGAGGCGCCATGCCTCGGGCAGATTTGTACCTTCCACCCGTACGTTGGAGTTACACAATAAGCCTCCGTGAGAAGACTAACGAAATTAACAGTGATGTTACCATTATGTATTTGCATGAATTAAAGGAGACAATACCATGTTCCTTGGGACTTGAGAGTGAAGGCTTTCGTTTTAGAATCTAACAAGGCTTTCGCCTAGCATTAGTCCAGTAAAAGTTTTATTAAATACTATAAAGCTTTAGAATTTATGTGGATTTACATGTACTTAGTTAAATCATAACTGTATTGCGACAATTAGACGGCTCATAGATACCTCTTTTTTCGGCGAATGAACTCCGTTGGCGATCCACTCAACATGGCCATTATAACGGCTTATAATATTTCGCTGTTCTATCGTACCTAATGCGTAATTCCCATCTTTAATATATTTTGATTTAATGATCTTTCCTTAGTATTCCCGGTTCATTAATACAGAACGCAGCTTCCCCTGTGATATGATGTTTGCAGTTATGACTCTTTTCGCTCGCTGAAACTTGAGATCAGAAATATTAATATTATTGACAAAGTTTGATGAGCAGTGATCGCGTTTGTGTTTCGCCTTTAGTGCTGGGTCTTGTAGGTATCTTGCTTCTTCATACGATGGTGTATCTTCAGCATGAAATATTGTGACCCTGGTCCGGGTCTGGTGGTAATTATAACAGTAACAATATTGAAAGAATAGATTGGACCATATGGCTTGATGGCCTTGAGACATATTGAAGTCATTAAAATATCATGTTCAGATTTGTGTGAAACTATGCATGCGTGTTCTCATCTATCGATAAAAAAGGAAAAAATGCATCATATCAATTTGGTTTTTTGGCAATTCAATGGTATTTCAACACGTAGCCTTATGGCTCATGACATATATTTCGTAATAATTCGATTGCATTTGTACAAATTTTCCTCTAAACGCGAAAGAATATATTTCATATCACTATAATTTTTGCTAACAAATATCAAGGTGTCACGCCGAGTCCATTATTCGAAAACAACATATTTAAATATAATACCTATCGTCTAAATTTCGGATACCGCGCCGAAAACTCCCTTCATATCTCGCTTTAACTAAAGAAACAAATAAAATAAAATTCTTGTATAATTTCCAATACTGCCTGTATGGAACGCAATGCTGCCTGTTCAAACGCATAAGCAGGTGCACTTAAATAAAATGTGGCCCAATAATTTGTTTAGACTTACTTAAAAAATTACTAAAATTTGCACTCAATGACCCACAATTACCGTTCCAACCACCGGAAAACATTGGTATTAGTGGTGGAATTGTGGCGGTACCGAAGTGATTTATCTATAAAAATTCAAAAATGCAAATGATTTTCAAAGAAACTCTGCATTACTCAGAAAATGTATGGAGGTACAGTGGGCGATAATCATTATAAATGGACCATTTATCGCAAAAATAACAAGCTTCACTTCCGTGTGTCAATACGCAATCTACGCTGTCTTTGCTTCATCCAGTTAAAAAAAACACATAATTTAGGTATTAAATATCAGAGCTCAATATTACAATTTAGTGAAAAATAGAGAATGAGTAAAATAAGGCGTGAGTCAGAAAGTAGTTTCACGAATTTGGATGCAATTGTAAACGTTCATGAAAAATTACTTTCTGATACATTTCATATTTTATGCTTGTCAAGAGCAAGGTAAGAATAAACACACAGCCACAGCAGTGACGTACGCAGGATTGACTTCTGAGGGGAGGTTTTGGCTTCTATGGGGAGGGAGGGTTTCATTAATATTTATGTGCATTGTCATAAAATGATATTTAGATTATTATTCACTAAAACAATAATAAATTAACATTCTCTTTTCGTGAAGACAATTCAACTATATTTTTCAGCCCAATAAGCAAAATTCTAAACGCTAGTTCAGGTACACGAACGAAAAAGAATTCAGGTAAACATGTTTTTGGGGGGGGTTTAAACCCTAAAACCCTCCCACTATCCGTACGCCACTGAACCACAGAGTAGTATCTATATTTACCTTTCCTTCTAACTATACTCGAGAATGAAGAGTCTTATAGCTTCTACTTGATAAGCGATTCCAAGTATAGGATGCCGCAACTGTTAACGGCTTGTGAAAACTAGAGGTTCGAAATTGAGGAACAGAAAGATAACCCGGATCTATTCTGATGACGGTATTTAATGATTTTTATCCCTGTGGGAAGCCTTGACTTTACCAAGGGCAGGCCATGTTGCTGCGGTTGACATTCCCAGTAAGTGGTCAAAAGAAAAGTGGCTGGAATAGTCGCACTGGAGTGATAAGCTCGTTTCAATTTCACTTTTAAAGTTGCGAGTGACGAAAGTCCCGCAGCAGCGGAAGAAGAACACGTTTGTAGAATACTGACCGCGAGAGCATCGGAATTTGAAACGCTGCCCTCCTTCCCTTGCCTCTGCCATCCCATGAGCCACTTCGCTTTTATACATGTAGTAGGTATCGTATTGAGGCGTTGATACCGGCCGGCTAGTTGGAATTGTTTGCTCGACGCGTTGCTATCCCCGCTTTCGCTCATCTCCCTCCCCACCCTCCCCCACCACACTCCCCTCCCCCCCTCCTCTTCTCCCCATATGCTACATTGCTACGAGGGCATTCCAAGGCGGGGAGCAACGCACTGCGGACGAGAGAATCCGTTAATGCCGCGGTCAGATGTCAACACAATCAGCGCGGTTACGTCGCCCGGCAACCCTGGAGAGGTGCTCCTTTTATTTATTTACCAGAAGATGGCACCCGTGGAATTTCAACGAACAAAATAACGTTCCAGGAAGCAGAATCACCATCGGTGGAAGGAGAAGCAATGAATACATAGTGAGCAGAATAGTCCAAGCGGAGAAGGTACTCTAGCAGAAGGGGAGTCTGCTGACAGATGGTAACACGAGCCTGGAAGTAAGGAAGCACTTCATTAAAACATATATATTTGAAGCATGCTCTTGAATGGCAGTGGAGAATGGACAGTAACAGCAGCAGAGCAAAGGAGATTGGAAGTTAATAATATGTGGTGTCACCGAATAATGATGAAGATTAGATGGGCGGAGAGAAATCACTAAGTAACGAAGAAGTTCTACGAAGAACTGGAGAGAAAAGAAGTGCAATGTAGTAGGAGAGACAAACTTATTGAACACATATTGCGACACAACAGTCTAATGAAAACAATATTGGAAGGAGAAATAAATGGGAAGAATGACAGAGGAAGACCAAGAATGGAATACACCATGCAAATCATGAAGGACGCCAAAATAAATAAACATGTTGGAATGAAGCGGTTGGCAGAGAGGAGAGTGTAATGTAGAGCTGCTGCAAACCAATCTTCGGATTGATGATAGCTCATGATGATAATTAGCTTAAGATTAAATGAATCCTCCCAAAATGACGTGCAAAATTCATATGTTATGTGGGAGTTATTACCCACAAATGGAAAGGTTGGGGTGAAAAATATTCCGATAAAATCTTAATGTAATTCTGTTTATACCGATCATTCAACGTTAGGTGCAATTTCCTCGTGCTTAAGTTCCCATTCCAAGCCAATGCTGTGGTTTCCAAGTATATATAAAGAATCTATTGTTGACGTATTGCAAATATTTAAGATTTTGGTGCAAAAAACTCAAATTTGAGGTCAAAAGGAAGCGGATTAGAAAAAAAATCGAATTCAATAATTGTAAACTTAATTCTTTCCGATACTTCCGATAACTTCCAAGCCTGTAGCATGGCTGCAAGTAATATAAACAAGCACACAATGAAACCTCTGCACTGGTTCCAATGCTTTTCATATAGAAGTTAATGTTGGTTGTTAAAGGGCCCACATTGGCCTTTCTAATGTAATCTAAAGCCTAAAATTCTTCAATTCCACCTAGAATATTCGAAATGGCAATACATAATGATTCGGACATTTCCATAACGGTGGGATCGGCTGATGTCATGCTTTATCTGCAGTATCGGCATTTGTCGATTAGTATATGAGGAGCCTTAGTAGCTTTTAATGTTGTACTAATTTTTTCAAATGTTAGCGTTAGTTAACTCTTAGCAATTGTTCCTCGTGGTGTGTGAGTATATTCCGCTAAGTAGGAAGATGGGCAGAAGCGGTATTGCACTACATGTACAGAATACCCTGCAAGCCACCTCAAGTGTGTGTGGCAGGGGGTGAGTAGTCACCAACATGTATTACACTATACCCTAAAGTTAGTGTATCTATGACTAATGATGCATTAGCATAAATCGCTGATGCCTATCTCCTATCAGCCAAAAGCTTCATTCCTGATTAATTTTTCACTTTGTCATCCTTCATAATTTGCCTTATTAGTTTCTTTCCATTATTTTTATTCCATTCGTGGTAATTCTTCCCCTGTAATTCTTTCCATTCATTTCTCCTTTCGTTCTTGTTTTCAATAGGCTATTGTGTCGCAAAAATTATTCCAATAAGTTTGTCTCTTCTTCCTCTCATAGTTTTCGTAATATTTCTTTCCTCTCCAACTGTTCGCAGAACTTCTTCGCTTTGGTAAAACAGCTAATGTTAGTATTACATAGAGTTTTACGTTTAGTGTATACCTTGTGTGGAATCACCCTCTGCCCCACACCCTTGAGGTGGCTTGTAGGGTACCGCGCTGGCGTAGACGAGTGATAAGGTTACAGGAGTATTTAAATTTAAAGATTAATCCAAATTGCCAATAAAAGCAAAGGAATTTTGACTCCTGTGCATGCATTTCGGTCATACAGGTGAACATCGACGGGGATAGATCGAATATCGACAGGGATCGATCGAATATCGATTGGGATAGATCAAATATCGTAATTTCAACACATCGTATCGTGAACTTGCGTGTTTTTCTGCTCCCTGTCGATGTTCTCGTGGATGACCGAAATGCATGCATAGGAGTCAACATTCCTTTGATTTTACTTGATAATTTTGTTTAATATTTAACTTAAATTTAAGAGTGCCACTTTCTCTCTTCTTGAAATGTTGGGGAGAGTGGTTGGCTGCGAATGTATGATATGTGTTGAGGGAGATGGCATGAGTTTGCACCGATGCCTGCTATTCACCCACTTCCGTTTGACCGTGCATTTTTATCGTGTCACGCAATCTGTCACGTCCACGGGTTAGCTCTCTCTCATGTGAGTCTATTTACAGCGCACGATTCACGTGCACTGCACTTGCAATTAGGACTGCCAATGCTAAAAAAAAAAAAAGAAATAGGTGCTCGATTTAAAAGTGAATCTCATGACACATTTAGCCTGGTCTGTGATACGTCTCTCCGACCGCGTTTGCTTGGCTAACTATCGTGCTCGCGTTTCTATGCCAGTGGTCGCGGGTTCGAGTCCCGCCTTGTACTAGTCGTGGTGAATGCATCAATTCATAGAGGAAGGATCCACTGCTCCTCAACTCTCATGTAAATTAAGGGTGTCAACATTTCGTCACCCTTGTAGTTGGAGAGATGAATAGTATTACTATTTCATTGTACTAGAACGATTACTTTGTTTATTTTAAGGTAGTTTGAGCGAGATATTTCCGTAGTCATAATGGAGACCATATTCGAAATTTATTTTTTTTAATTCCAGCATCTGTAAGAAGTATAAATATTGGGATACACATTGATGGTGCGAAAATTTAGATATATATATATGACAAAAATTCTCAGTAATTATATAAATATATCCACAGAAGTCTCTAACTTGACTCATTTTTTCACGCCGTACGGTGAAAACGCCTTCAAGACAGGTTTTTTTGCGGTTCTGTAAAAACTACTGCGATGAGTAATTGATAAATTTTTATTAATAGTTGAGAAAACATAATAAATACTCAATGCTATTTTTTTGACGAAATCTAGGTGTAAGAAATTCCTAATCTTTTCAATATTCCTCCTCATCAACAGCCATAATCTATCTCATGTGAGACAGCTTATATTTTTAGGTATATTGCACGAGTAGTAGTTCGGCAAGAGGTTAATATATTGATATAATTGGAAAAAATGTGAGTTTTTCCTTTAAAATGAGGTCAAATTCATCAAATTCTTGGTAAAGTGATATCTCGCTCTCTAACTACCTCTAGGCAGAAATTGAGAGGCTTTTCGTGAACCTCGGAAATCGTCCTTCTTTGGTTCCCTTCCCGATATGATGGCTCTGCAGTTATGGAAAAATTGTCTTTCAGTGTATATAAGTAGAAGGGGACCTGGACCTGGGAAGTCAGGTTGTTATATCTCCAATAGACCATGGTTTGATCGTCCAAGGATTAAAACCTTAGGTTAGACGGCGTGACGCTACCGTAGCAGTTGGGGCACCTAAACACTCATTATCGTACATTCCTGTATTTCCTTCAGATTCTCGACAAAAATTAATTAAATGCTTCTTTAGGAGAAAACGCAATTTCAACCTTTCCCAATCATTTATACTTTATGCACTTCATTTGCATTTATTTTGCGCTTTACCTTACTGGATACACAATCTAATTTTCATGTTCTGCTATCGAAATAAAAATAAAATATTTCCTAAGAAATTGCGGAATCCGCATTGAAAAAATCGTTCGCCCGACTTATATACTGCTTGGAATATCTTTCCAAAGTATGTCAAAATAATGGTAAAACGTTAATTCTGAAAAGTGCGGTAGGTTTTTGGGTGCATACTGTTTCTTTTAATTTCATTTGTTAATGTGCTTTTTATGATATTACTTATAATGGCGTAAACTGAAATTAATGCCGTCCGTCGTCGCGCGTGTTCTTTTCTTAAATAAAACACTCCAGTTCACCATCTTGAGTAGGTACTTGAGTTGTGGTCGGATCTCAAAAGAAACATTTTTGAGATTGTTTTTTTGCGTAGCAGTGGAAATTGGACGCGAGTCACCGCCGCTTAGGATGAATTGGCATTCACTATGAAAATAAGCAATGCACCTAAGCACATGGAGAGAAATTTGCGGAGAAAGTATGTTTAGGTTAATTGATTAACACGCCCGGCGCGTATTCAAGGGATCTGAATTCGAATCCCAGTTCCTGGGAACGACATTTTCTTTTTATTTGGATGAGGTTTTCCAGTATTTTGGATCCTTACGAGGTAGGCTTAAATATCAAGTCCGAATTCGTGCAGCCAATAGCAGCTGGGTACCTGTGTAAACGGTCGTTAAGATAATGTAATCAGTGCCATAAGCGTACTCGGGTGGGAATTGCTATCAATTTAGGTAGGTATGTAGGTTGAAATTTACACTCAATCTTTTAAGTTCCGAGCTAATCTGTTTTCTGACGGCGTCGAAAGCCATTAACGAAACCCGGCAGATCATGCTGGTTTAGGTCATGGGCATAAAATTAGGGAAATGGACTTCAGAACGGGCAGGTTTAAAATGTCATTTTTCCCGCGAACGATTAGATCATATAATAACTGCCACTGAGACTTTATAATTTTTTAGGCAATGTGGCTAATTATCTTATTTAATCTGTAATGTACTGTCATAATTAACTAATTTGTACGAACAGCAAGCTTCCTGTATAAAACTTGTATCTCTGTGCGTTGAGGTTATGGCAAAATGTATCTATTAATACTCATAGGTTCTATTAAAATGGTAGCATTAAAATTTCGCTTCCTGGCAGATGTTTGCAGGTTTTTGCTAATTTGTGATTAGTCGTTCTTTTATTAAGTTTTGTAGGACATTGTATAGTACATTTTGGTGAAAACTCACATCCTGCCACACACCCTTGAGGTGGCTTGCAGGACACTATGCATATCTATTTTCCCCGTGTGTTTGTCACATTCATTTTTGGAAGTCAAACTCTACTTATTACAGCGGGATTATTCTTGTATGACGGAGTTGGCCCTTATTCCCTTCAGTTTAAAGGTGGCTGGAGCGGTTATTGTCTGTCATTTGTATATTTTTTAAGCCGAGAAAAATTCTTGATCCACATTTCACTTTAATAAATCTTTTTGCGTTAGAACTCACCAGACAGGCAGTAATGGAAATGATACAACAGTCATACTTTGAAAAAATTTCCTTAGTTAAAGCATGTTATGAGTTTTCGGCGCGGTATTCGAAATTTTAGACGAAATTTTGTTGAATTTTATTTTTCGAACATTGGACAGCGTGACACCTTGATACTTGTTACCAACAATTATAAAATTAATAAATATATTATTTCGCGTTTAGAAGATAATATGCGCATGTGTAATCGAATTATTACGAAATATATGTCATTTGTCATTAGGCTACTTGTTCAAATAACATTGAATTGCCAAAAAACCAAATCGGTATGATGCAATTTTTTTTCTTTTTTATCTATATATATATATATATATATATATATATATATATATATATATATATATATATATATATATATATATATATATATATATATCACTCTCTATCGCTGTATATCAGTAATGATAACACGCAAGTAAAGTTTCACGCAAATCTGTCCACAGACAAAAATCGCTCCTACCACCTTAATTAAGCTGTCGATTCGTAAATCACCCGTGTCGAAATGGTTTTCTTACTTTTGATGAGTTCGTGTTTCTCCGTACCCAAGTTTTTCTTGCGCGGTCATTCCATTTTCGCCACGTCGGACTTGCGACATGCTCTTTAAATGCTTAAGATGGCAATGGCGCTGCGGCGAGCGCCCTCCTCGTGCAATGCCTTTAAAAATGAGTCATGGCTGTGGATACTGTCACATCGGATCGCAGAGAGCTGTCTCTTCTCTGGGTCCCGTGCTACGCTACGCAGACGACAGTCGTGCCGAAGCACAAAGTTAGCAATGTGGGTGCGTGGAAAAAAACGTTCCACTTTTGGGGCTCGGAATCTATTTTTTTGTTTAAACTCTTTCTTTGCCCTTATTTTTACCCCCGTGAACTTTGACGGCGTTGGCATGTGCGATTGTGGCATGAAAAAAACATTTGATAACGTCAGCTTTATTTGGATGGATTGAGACGTTCTTCACCTCTTCCTGAAGTTGAATGCGAGAGTGAAATAAATACACTGAATTACACCGTTTCGTTTGTATGCTTTACAAAAATACTGCTTCACGTTTCTGCGTGCGTGAGGAATTCATTTTCATCGGCATAGTCCTATTCTCATTCAGGGAAATCAATAATCCAACGATGAGATATGCTCTGCCATGGATAGCAATCAATTTTCCCCCTCCCTGTAATTTCCTCTCTTCCAAGCAGCGTTTGCGGAAATAAATAAAAAGCAGTTGAAATGCCTGCCAGTGTTCCTGGAGCGTTTCTTGGCACTACGCTTTTTCGCTTCATTCATTATGTTTACACAATCTATTATGTAAGCAGCATTTTTTTTTCGCTGACAAAACTTGCTTACTAATATTGTTCTTCACGTTCAGCAGTCATCAATCCGAAGATCGCTGTGTAGCAGCCTCCTTCCCCACTCCTCTCCCATTCTATATTCCCACGGCAGATTCTACTTTTACCTGTCTCATAATTTGATTCATGCATTACATCGTCGGTCTTCGTCTATAAATCTCTTCATTCAGTTTTCCTCCCCATAATGTTCTCAAGAACGTTTTCCGTCTCTGAATGTGTTCAATAAGTTTCTCTCTTTTACTTGGGTTTTTTTAGGAAATTTCTTTACTTCCAAATTTTTAAAGTTTCCACCGTAAATTGACATAAATTTCTTTGAGTTGACTCTCTGGCTTCTTATAGAAAAACTTGCCCTCTGTTTGAAATTGATAACGAAGTTCTACCTTTCCAAGCTGTTTTTCCCCAGATTGAACTTGAAATCATATTGTGTCAAATGCGAGAATTAGTTAAACAGGCGGGATAATAGTACGTACGTACCAACATATTTATATATCTGATACGTATAAATTTAGACATTCGCGATAACTGGTTGCAAGAAGCGAATTCTCCAAGGAAATCGAATAATGATAAAATTAAGGAGTAAAGAGAAAATAATATTCCATTCCACCTTAGTTTTTTGGTTTTACTTAATGGCCAAAAGGGATTTGGGGTTGGTGTGGTTGCTAGAGTTCTGGCTTTCCAAGGCCCGGACTCCAATCCCGGCGGTGGTGGAGATTTTTATTGAGATTGAGATTCTGAGGAAATCCGATCCCTTACTTGGATGCTATATCATGGAGAGCACTTCAAGTACAGAGCTCCGTCCGTCGGAAGGGATGTTAAACCGTGGTCCCCTTGGCTGCTGTCTCGTTGAGAGCGGACGCCTTGTTTCCCTCCATCCATACTCCCCAATCCCCAGTAATCCTTCCCCAACCAATCAACGCAACCCAGTGCCGACGGTGACCTCGGTGTCCGTCGTTCGCCTCCACAATTAACCAGCAAATAACTAAGGGAACTTGAAAGTAAAATGCGGAAGTTCAATAGAACGATTCAAATACAGCACTGCAGTCGGTTTACATGACCGGAAAAGGCGTTCACTAAAAATATAATCGTGTAATTATCTGCATATTTTGTATCATCACATCAGCAGTCTTCAATCCTACAAGATAGGTTTGCAGGATGTCTCCACTCCACTCTACTCTCTGCCAACCGCTTCACTCCTACATAATTATTTACTTTGAAGTCATTCATGATTTTCTTAATGTATACCATTCTTGGTCCATCCTCTATTATTCTTCCAGTTTATTTCTCCTTCCAATATTGTTTTCATTAGGCCGTTGTCTGGCAAAATGTGTTCAATAACTTAATTCTTCGCAGAGTGTTCATCATGTGCTTCTTTTCCTCTACATCTCTTCGTAGGACTTCTTCGTCTGTGATTCTCTCCCCGTCCATTTAATCGTCATCATTATCATTCAATCTATTTACCTAGCGCTTACTGGCTGACACACTAATTTTCAATTTTGCTACGTTTTCCATCGATAGCTCACTTGAAATCAGCATGCATTTACTTCTTGAAAAAATGTATTCTTCATGTATCTATATATACATGTATGTTAACTTTTAGCATGTCAGTCAGTCAGTCATTCTGTATCCATTTTGTTCATTTCTCTCTCAAGTTTTGAGCTAGAGAAATGTGCATTAAATGTGGATTCTCTGTCTGTATGATTTGGTAGTTTTGGATTTTTAGCAGTTGGTGGTGCAAAGAAAAATGCAAAAAACAGTGGTTTTTGAGAGTTATTAGTTCGATTCCGGGGACTAAGTTTTTCGGGGCTCCCGGGTTCACTTTTTCAGAGTGAGTCTATCTTTCTCGGGACTCCCGTGTTCACTTAAATAGGTTAGCATATGCAATGCATGTAAATATGCAGAATTAAATGGTTAGCTATTAAGCTCATAATCCGTAAAAACTGCTAAGCAATGATGAATTTATTTAGGTTAGCAACGGTGAAGTAAACAAACAGTACTCATTAAGTTACAAACAGTTACAAACCGTATGGGCATATAAACGTTGTTAATTTATCTTCTTCGGGTGAATGTTGATTGCACTACGATATCTGTATTACTTTATTTTCATTTATTTTATTTCCCTTGATATATAGCTTCTTTTACGCGAATGATGGCGAAATTCGGCGATTAGTCGAGTTGAAAATGAAAGGTACAGTTAAGTGTGCCAATTATTTTGTTGTATATTATTTATTTATTTAAATTAATAATAATCCGTATTACCAGCGAAAAAACAGTCACATCGGGTGGAATCCAAAACTCCGAGTAACCTATAGCAGGGTTGTTACAGGTCAGGGAAATCAGGGAAAAGTCAGGAAATCTCGTCCATGGCGTCAGGAAAAATGTATGCCGTGTCACGCGATTTAAAAGAACCGCCGCCCTGTCGGCTGGGCGAGCTGGCCTGGGTCAGCCGGGCACCGAACCAGTCCGTCTTACCGCCGCGCTGAGGAGCGTTGCTAGCCATTTATTTAAAAAGCATTGGTGGCCAAGATATTAGAAAAGTCTCCACTGCAGTACAAGATTTGCAAGGCTATCACGTGTTGTGACCCGGAGTTGATAGTGAAATCCGAAGATGCAGCTCTTGCTCGCTTCCGGAACTGCCTCTCATTGCTACATCTAAGGCAGTGGTTCTCTGCTTCAGAGTTCAACTCGCTAGAAGCTGTGTTCAAGACTTTAATTAACAAACCTGCTGTCTCTGTGTGCTTCAAAGGATATGTCCGAGACCACACCCGTCTTGAACACTTTTGGAGGCGCATTTTAATGTCGCAAAAGTGCTCTGGATTAATGGTAGATTTAATCCACATGATGTTAATATATTGAGCCATGGAAATGCCTTTGTGGAGAGGGGATTTCCATAATCAAAGAAGTTATTATCGAAAACCAACTCCCACTGACAATGGTCGCGTAATGGCAGGTGTACAACGCCGTGAATTTTGCCGGCGGAATTCTTAATGTGGACATTTTTGACAAAATGATTTCAAGAGTGCGACGTGCACGCGCAAGAGTTTGAAGAGGCGTGAAGGGAGAGAGCGAAAGAAGACAAGGAAAGATGAAAGAATGATTGGGGAAGAAGTTCAAGAATTAAGAGCCAAGAAAACCAAAATTTTGCTAGTAAACCAATTCGAGTGCTACGCTGTCGACGAGAGGCTGCGAGAGCACTATGTGGCCGTTTCTCTGATGCTATGGTTTGGTACGTTCTACGTCCACATCCCTGATTGTAGACTTTTTGTTTTATGTGTCAATTTAAATTTGACACCATATTTTGACTTTTATTTGACTGCAATTCAGTTTTCAAGTTACTGTTTTTTATCTGTGTTTATTATAAAGAAATACGTTTAAAAAAGAATTTATTTATATTTTTTTAAAGAATTTATTATTTTATTGACTCTTACCCGTCCAAACTGTTATGTAATGATTGAAAGTAGAGTGTGAAAAAGTTAGGGGAAATGAAGATTTTTGTATCAGGGAATTTGAATTCGGGAATCTTGTAACAACCCTGTATAGATATATGTATCTAGAGTTACTTACTTAACTTGAATTTTCAACAGGAGGTTATTGCCTTATATCCGCTAATTCGTCCACTCGTCCGTGCTATATCCGAAGGCAAGCAAGGAAAGAACATGTGGAAGCAACATGGTTGATATTTCGGTTGTCAGGTTACAGTTTGATGACGTCATGCACTCCCCATGTACGTCAATGGTGAAAACAAATACTCTGTCCCACCTTTTTTGTATTAAAAATGCTGCTTTCATTGACGTAAAGCTTTAGATATCACGGAATAAAATTAAGATTAAATATATAGATTATTTGAATAATATATTTTTAGTGAAAACTTTTTCTATCCACAAGAGGCAACTTCGGCTGCTTTTCTATTTCATTAACGCATGTTGATGCTTCATATATCGCTCTAATTTGTTAATTACTCAAAGTATAAGTTAGACAGATGCCTGCTTTGTATCACCATTACGTTCCCTGGTAGAATTACTTCCCAAAACAGTTTTTCGTGAATAAGAATTGACTCCTACTGTTTCTAACCGAGGAATTTTAAATCCTCTTGAACTCTTAAATCACATGACAATGGGAAGCCAAAGTAAGTCATCATCTTCTGTTTTATATTTAATCCGTTAGGATAATAATTTGCAGAAAGATGTGTAGTTCTATTATTCCAAGAGAATGAATTTCCAACTAGTATTGCCTGAAACTATCGTACCAAAAGGCTCAGCTAAAACAACGCTTATGCTTTTCCAAGTACATATATATACTTTTTTATCAAAGGTGTAGTGGCTCTTTCAATGCGCCGCACGACTGGAAATTATTGTCTAACGTAGGTATGTCAAATTCGAACTATGTACTGTATACAGGTTGTGAAGCGACTTGTATATTAGGAAGCTACGAGTATGCTATGCGTTTTCCATTATAATATCGCAGTTGGACTTTTAAACCTACGACCAATAGGGTAATGGCTTTCACAGGCGATTGCGATTTCAATAAATGTTCTCCGATGGCAGCGAAAGTATGCTTAGTTACTTTTGACAACACTTACTTACATTTTAACTGCCGTAATTTGATTAAATAAACTGGTTGGCGAAGAATGGGATGAAAAATAAAGTGTTCTCACAACCATGAGGTGTAAACAAAGGCCACCATCTTGGATTCGTCTGTCACGTGATTCGCAACCCCAGCCGGCATTGAATGTGTTTATAGACTGGCTGCATTTAAAACCGCCAACTGTGGCATAATAATGGACGAATTAAAATGCCGACGAAGGTATTCTCTCCATACAAAGCTTCCCTTAACGTCTTACCCACTCACTATCCTCAACTCCGCAAAATTACCACAGTTTTAGATCGCCTCCCTTATCAAATACCCAACCGTCCTCGGGGTAGTGAATTAGTGAAAAGCCTTAGCGGTCGGTTTGCCGCATTCAGTCGTAAAACGCGGGTGAATTGTTGTCATGCCACATAACAGTCGCCCTCTTGGCTATTATTGTTTGTGAACTTTATCGATCACCCTGCCTCGACGACGGAAGGGCTCGTCTCCATGTTCGCCGCTTCGTGTACAATCAATTCAAATTTGGCTGCGACCCTGAGTGATAAATTACTCCTGAAGATTAAGGAGATACATCTATAATTGCCGTTTTCTTATAGCAAGCCATCGATTTTCGAGCTCGGCCACAATGCTTGTATAATTTGGAATGTTTATAATATCGTGTTATGCGTTTCAAGCTAAGTTTGAAAAATCGGTATGATTTCGCGGGAGATGAAAGTTTGATAATATCACAAAACAGGGTGTATTTTCCGGGAAAAATATCTATCCAGGAAATCTAATAGATTGCTCTTCAAATATTGCAATCGAAGATTGCTTACGGCTGCCAGATAATGAACCATGATTGAATGACATTTTTTTATACTAATGCACACGCGATATTTATCTGCTTAAGGCTTTTTTAAATCTTGTAAGAGCTATCTAGAACGTAGTTTGTCTCGAAGGAGATCCCGCGACCGAAGTTAGTGCTAAAATGCGTCAGAAACCTCTTTCTCGAGTATTATATTTACTTATTGGAATTTTATTTATTGGATTGTATCATAGCCCTTGAAGAGTTGCTAATCAATGTAAACTCATTTGTGCTTAAATCTCTCCCTTAGCTTTTTGGATGGGAGTTTCTTATCGGGAGTTCCACCGGGTTAAATTTTCCAAAAAGTACTTGCCAATGATAACCCGGTGGACATCCCGAGAATAATTAACGCCAAGCAATCGCCGGAAAAGCATTTTATAATGCCTTTCCGGCTATTTATAATAACGCCTTTTATTTGTTACGCCTTTTTATAATGGCCGAATTTACGCAGCCACATTTATGGGTTGTTAAAATTTTGGCTTGATAGAATGTGTTGAGGATGAGCCTTCGTGCGTTGACTACTTCATTGTTAATTATTATAAATGCCCATATTTAACGCCGGATGTAATTTTGCATTTAATTTTATTCACATTGAATTCGTTCTTCTGTTTAACCAATGTTAAGGATACAATCGTGTGTTTACATCATGACACCGTTTAAATCACAGGGTTGCTACGGACCTGGAATACCTGGAAAAGTCAGGGATATTGAAAATGGCTCTGGAAAACCTGGAAAAGTCCGGGAAAATGAGAACTTACCTGGAAATGTGCTTTCGCAACTCGAAACCTGTTTATTTTCATTAAGGGAGCAGTTCCATTTTAAGCACTTTCTGTGAGTGTGTTGGCTTAGTGCTTTTAGTACCTTGTCTAAATGAGTCACTGGAGCTCTTATTTGGTCTTTATCAAATGCACCTAAAATTAAAGTTCAGGTCCTATTTTGTACACTTATGCTGAGGATGATGAAATATTTGTTTCTCCCCAGATTGCGTATGTGCAGGTAATTCCTTGCTAGCCTGTCCCAAGTCATAATAACCTCCAGCATGAGTCAGTAAAATCAAAATGAATGAGCAACAGAATCTCTGGTCCATTGAGTGCCTTTATTTCCCTTTTTGTGGAAGTATTAGGTCTAGAATGTCTGAGGAAACATGATTTTATATTCGAAAGCCTTACCTCACATAGTTAAGAAATTGTTTCTTTGGCCGTCTTCATTAGATACTTTTATCTTAGAATATGCCGTATTAGATTGTCCCTCTTTTCTTTTTAAGTTCTTAAGAAAATTCAATCATTTCCTACTCTTCTCAGTGCCTCTTCATTATTCGATGGACCAATCCACTTGTAAGTCCAATTGTATATCTTTCCATGCATAAATTCCTCGGGGATAATTTCTTAAACATATACTAGGTATATGTTGATTTGTTTCAAATACTAAGAGTGGTGGTTATCCTCATTCATTCTATTGTCCTAATCCGTAGTTACCCAATTTGTTCTTTCTGCTTGGCTTTTAAGTGACAATGGCATTCCAGTGTCCGAGCATTATTCATTTATCTTCTTCTTTCTCATTTTTTTAATTCCAAGATATTTTTCACACAGTACTGTGATTTATTTGTACTCATCATAGGCATATAGACTTCTACAGCTATTATGTCTGTCAGCTTAGTTGCTATCTTAGCAATGACTATCCTTTTTTTCACACTGGAGGAAGCTTTTAACATGCATTCTAGTGCTCTTCTTAAGCATAGTTCCTTCCCCTGCGTATTAAATGATCCAGTGTGTATGATCCTGTTGCTTCCGCTCGAAAAGTCTTCCACTTCAGACCACTTAATTTATCTCACTGACTTCCAAATGCCCACCCTCCACTTTTCTGTTTTCAGAATTTGCAGTCTTCCGCAGGTGTAAAGTGGTGTTACATTCCATGTTACAATTCTAAATTGACCATCAGGCTTAGTTGATATACTCTCTCTTATCTGATTGGAGAACTATTTATTCAATTGAATATTTTATTGTAGGAAGTTCCGTTACCTCTTTGCTTGGCAAAAAATTAAAAAAGAAAAGTGTTGGTTACGGGAAGTTCCTTGGGATTGTAATATAGTGATTCTCCTTGTCATCTACATTTAAAAGCAATGAAACATCGCAAAGTTACTGGCAAAGATTTTTTAGGCATTCCTGAAACATGAACGCGACCGAAAACAATTATTTGTATGATACTAAATTTTCTGCTTCTATTGTTTAAGAAAAATTCAAGTAATGTGCAGAATGAAACTTTAGTAAAGTTAACGGCCCACGAAAAGGGAGCTATGTGAAGTAAAGTACGTTCCTCATGTCCCACCTTAGTCCAAGTATGCACCAGTGGTGCAGTACACCCGATACGGTTGGAAGTTTTCCCCCGGCCGCACAGTCTTTGAAATACATACGATCGAGTACTTAAATTCGATGGACGTCATAGATGAAGCATCTCTGCATAACCTTGGCGTATGTACCGTTCATTTTCTACATAAAAATTGTATGAAATTCCATTAAGAAACATCAACTTTAACGATTTATACTTAAACAACATTGTTCGTGAGTTTGTGTAGTCATTTTAAAACCACAACTGCGATGATTTTTATATCATGGGCGTGAAGACAGAGGAGATGCTTTTATTGAAGGATATCTTTTTTTTATCTCGCCTTCAAGTTTGGGTCTGAGCTGGAGAGGGGGGGGGGGTTGCAGGGGGTTGAGGTATGCAAGGGGGCTGAGGTGTAGTACAACTGAGTGGTCCCAATTACCCAATGGTTAATTTCGGATTTATGTTTAATAAAAGATTCAATACTAACCTCCTTCATGTATTTCACTAGAATTCATATTTTTATCACAATATGTTGTGCATGCATTAATCGTGTTTTTATCTTATTCTTGCACTTTCTTTAAAATACCCGTTACGATAGAATGTATATTTTAACCTCGAAAAATGAAAATTTTGGCCTGGAAAACCTGGAAAAGTACTGGAATTTTATGATTTCTGGTCTGTGGAAACCCTGAATCATGTTCTACAATTTTCTCAATCTTTAAATCTTTAAACACCAACTTTATATGTTGTGCATGCATTAATCGTGTTTTTATCTTATTCTTGCACTTTCTTTAAAATACCCGTTACGATAGAATGTATATTTTAACCTCGAAAAATGAAAATTTTGGCCTGGAAAACCTGGAAAAGTACTGGAATTTTATGATTTCTGGTCTGTGGAAACCCTGAATCATGTTCTACAATTTTCTCAATCTTTAAATCTTTAAACACCCCGCGGCAATCGATGATGAGACTTCATGCTGTAATAATTATCTCTATAATCTTATGGAAAATCGATGTTTAATCTGTTTAATTTATTGCCGTTTCACCTAGCTCAGGAGGATGAAATCCTCGACATATTTACTCTATATGTATTGCAATTCGAATAACGCTCACAGTTCACGAGAAGGAAAGTATCACCTAGGTAATGATGCAATTAGCTCTCTGAAGTTTTTCATCGTTAAGAATGAAGAGAAGTCATCGGATGACGTAATTGAGTGTCTTAACCAACTCTTGGCTCTCAATGCGTTGTTGTGTAACTCCTTGAGATGTCATTAATCGTTCATCATTGAATCATTTACTCTTCACCGTCGCGTGTAACATGTTGCTACATTCTTGTTAGCCAAGTCATCTAAGATGATGATTTTTTGCTCCCATTTGAATAAGCTGAGTGCAAATCGAGAAGCTTAGCAAAGTTTTACCTTCGTATTTGCTTTACCGGATTGCTTCCAGTCTTTTCAACTTAAAAACTTGTATTAAAAAAAGAAGCCCGGCGAGGTGTATAAATAAATATTTGGGTTATTTTATTTTTGTTGACAGCCTACTACCAAAATTGTAATGGGAGTCACTAATCAGACCGTCGATCATAAGTTAAACTTAGTATTTTTTTTATTAAGCTCGTATGTAATATCTTTTCTAAGGACGACGTCAGCAAAAACAGTATTTTTAGACAATGCATACGAATCAGTGTAATGCAGTATCTATTTTGATTCACTCTGTCGCGATGGAAACTCCTGAAGCAGTGGAATAGAATGTTGTGTTGTGCGTGAGTGAAATCCGTTTCAAGAAAAGATGATCGTTAACGATGTGCTAACGAAGAGCACTTTCTGGATAATGGCACATTCCTCGCCGCAGAGAAACGCGTGCCTCTCTTATCCGCGTCCCGATCTTCGTTTGTCAATAAGTCGACGGTTATATGTTTATGTGGCGAGGATTTTGAGCTCTACGAGGAGGAGGATGGTCTGGTTTTATTCCTCGGCGCTCCTCTCTGCGACTCTTTGACGGTTCACTCCTGTTCTTCTTTTTTTATCCCATGCATGGCGTCGGGAGGTTTTTTTTTAAAGAGACGTCGGTGAAATTTTATCTCCGGGTTCTTTTTAATCTGCGGTCTGCGCTGACGCATCCCAGAACGCAGAGCACGCTGCGGTGAGCGGACTTTTTAATGTGGTGGCGTTCGATTGTACCTTTTTTTACGATTCGGAACGATAAAGCTTTCCGAAAAAAAATCCGAGAATCGATCGCGGAATATTTCGTTGTCGCATCCAGAGCAATTTTCGGGAGTGCATTAGACGCTTAAAAGAGTATTTACTAGGAATCGTGCATTGGAATGCGTGTGCCAAATCACATCGGTTTTACTTTGCAATCAGGGCACTGCATCTCAGGTGGTTAGAGCGACTTTTGTTTATGTACAGATTTGCGTGAAACTTCGCTTCTTATTATTGATATCTATAGATAATAGTGATAAAATTACATTTTACCGATTGGATATTTTGGCAATTAATTGATATTTTAACACGTAGCCCTATGGAACATGAGGTATTTCCCGTAATTATACGATTACATACGTACCTACAGATTCTCTTGTAAGCAAAATAATATATTGTTTATTATTTAAAGGGATGAGTGCTAAAAATATCAAGGTGTCACGCACACGTCATGCAGGAGTCAAAGATTCGGAAAAACATATTTAAATATATTTTTACTTAAATTTCGGATACCGCGCCGAAAAAATCAAGTCATTATAAATACTTTTTCACGGGAAAAATGTAAAATATAATAAATTCTTGTACCATTTCCATTAATACATGAATGGTGACTTTCACTACAAAACTGATTGACTTAATTGAAGTGTGGTCCTATAATTTTATTTCGACTTGAGGCATTATTATAATATGCTCTCAATGACCCACGATTACTGCTCCAACTACATTAACCACATCGTAAGCAAGTATTCTCTCAAAACAGTGAAGTTCGGTCCTAGTACGTTAACGTCTTACAGTGCGGCCGTGTGAATCTCTACGAAAGTAATGGACTATTATGGCCTGTGATGAATTTTATTTTTTTCTTCTAATTATTTATTCAATTATGATGATTTGATTATGTTTAGGTTGAGTAGTTCATTGAGTGGAATATTACCTCGTAACTACTTGGAAAATGTGGCGGTAATGGTCGTGAATGTGAATTTAATTTTTTTATACCAATTTGAAAAGAATACGATCAATTACTTTTATTAACTCTTAAAAAATTATATTATGACCCTCCGCATCTTGTAATATAACGCAGCTACGCTAAAAAATTGGAAATAAAAGCTCTAACTATCCAATGCGTGCAAGAAAATAACATTAGTAAATTTATTATGTATGGAAAACCCTTATTAAAAATACACCTTAAAGGATAAGCGTAAGTTTACGGTAATTGCTGTGGGCATGGAGTACCAGAAAATATTTTGGGGTAGGAGTAGTGGGCATAGGGTTAGTAATCCGGTAGTATAATTCTGCTGTGGTTTAAAAACATCTGAAATAAAAGACTTAGCTGTCCATTGCTTGTGATAGTATAAAATTAGTAAATTTATTTTCTTTGGACAAACTCTAGTAAAAATATACTTAAAAGGATAAGCGTGCGTTTATGCTGATTGCTGTGGGCATGGAGCACCAAAAAAATGTTTTCGGTAAAAGTGCTAGAGGAATAGGGTTAAGATAGAGTGGGCAATGAAGAAATGTGGAATGTATGTTCCGGTAATGGACATGTATGTAAGGAGCGTGCTTCGCAATTATGTTAGATTCACAGTGAAGAAATATTCGCCAGATCCTCCGATTTCGCGCCGAGACAAAATCGAGAGGTCTGGGTTCGATCCCCGGACCAGGCAAGTGATTTTTTCATAAAGCAGTGAGTCTCACACAATTGTGTTGACCGTCAGCGGGTGACTGCTCGGCCAGTTCCGCAGTTCAGCGTGCTTCGTTGGTTTGGCCATGTTTAGAGAATGGTTTGAGTGGACCGGGCATTCCGGGAAAAAGTTTTGGGAGAATGTGGTCGAAAAGATTATTAAGAAGAAGAATATTATGAGCCTCAACAACAGGAGGGCATTTATGAAGCAGTTCTTGGATAAACAGAAGCAAAAAATATGCAAGAATTATACAAATATGCAATAAACTGTTAAGGTGGTTTGAGCGAGATAGTTCCCTAGTCATAATGGAGACCATATTCAAATTTTATTCTTTGACTTCAGCGTCTGTAAGAAGTGTGATGTAAATATTGTAATACTAATGGCGAAAAGATATAGTTATATATTACCAAAATTCTCAGTAATTAAATAAATAAAGCTACATAAGTCTCTAACTTGACTCATTTTTTCCCGCTGTACGGCTGAAAACCCTTCAAAACAGCAGGGTTTTTTGTGATTCCGTAAAAATTACTGTGTTGAGTAATAGATTATTTTTTATAAATAGTTGAGAAAACATTCAATCTATACACCGTTAGTTTTTTGACGCAATCTAGGTGCTAGAAGTTCCTAATTTGTTTAATATTCTCCCTCTGGAGTGCACAGCCATAATCTATCACATGTAAGACAGCTTATATATTTAGGCAAATAGCTCGAAAAGTAATTCGGCAACGGGTTGATATTTTGACATAGTTGGTAAAATGAGAGTTTTTTTCCATTAAGATGAGGCCAAATTCATCAAATTCTATGTGAAGTGGTTTTTCGCTCAAACCACCTTAAGAACAGAGCCAGTAAAACGGGCCGAACACCGAGAATCGATCCCTTTTGACTGTGCCTACCCAGAAAAGAAAAAGCGTTTTGGGCATGCTTGCGAATTAAATTTGAAATCCTCCCACCCGAGAATTGCGGAGAGCGAGTCGATCGGATATAGTTAAATAAGTGCTTACCGGTTGAGTGGGAAAGCCCAAGATGATCGCCAGAGATGTAGGGCTTCTCCTATCCGTTCTTTTTTGTTGGGCATTTAGATTTATCTTATGGCCATTACGACTATAGATTCTAATTAATCATCTTGAGTTTCCGCCCGTGCCCGGTAAATACAAAGTCCTGAGCCTCCTTCCCAATGTTTTAATATTTTTCTCGAACCCTTGCTAACTTATTTTCCGGAATAGAAGCTCCTAGGAGATTAGGAAGTACTTAGTCGGGAATAATGTATGTTTGGAAACAAGCTAGGAGAAGAATCCGCACCTCCAATGCACTTCCCTTGAGAAACTTGTTTTGTTCGTCGTCCTACCCTGTACATATGTTTCAGTCTTGCAATTCTATATCATTTTACTTTTACGAAGTTGAGCTAATAATTACGCATGGCGTTAGTGTAATAGTTTTATATTTTATTACTACTCTTTTCATTGAAGGAATTATTCGAAGATTTCTTCCTGTTAAGCTTCCGTGCCCCAACTGGAACGAGCGACCGGAATGTGCAGTAACCCCGTAGTCACTGGACGGGAATTTACGATTGGCTCAATCCGCACAGGCAGTATTTAACGAGGATATTCTTATGTAGACGTGGCATAATGAAAGCCTAGGAATAGTCTATATGACAAAGGTTTTTAACTAAAGGTATTGTAGAAAGAAATTGATGAGTAGGTATATCTTATAGCCGCATTAGGGGCATCTTGTTATCGTGTGCTAGGAAGTGAGTGACTTCTGCATATTTCACATGTGTCATTTGGTCGTTATGTATCATTTGGTCGTATCATATTTCACATGTGTCATTTGTTAGTCGATAACGTTCCGAATCCGGCGCAAAATGCGCCGACCATGTTCTTTTGCCTGCTATATTGAGAAGTTGAAGAAATAATTTTATACTAACTCCAAAATCGGCTTCTATTTGTAAGTTCTTGGCTCGTTCTTGGGATAGTGTATAACAACGGTAGATCCATCAAGTAATATCACCAAATGGAAAAAATGAAATTCTTTTCTATTGTCTAGACGTTATCGTCGTCTCATCTTATTTCTATCTTTATCAAACTCAAATCTTGGATTTAGTCGTCTTTGTTTTGAAAATCGTATCTCTTTTAATCACTTGCGTAGAATTGTTATCACTAGCATTTACGTAAGACCGTTTATCTACTCGGTTCGCACTTCATCGTGCAGTTTATTCTTAATTCTTTGGAATTTTTATCTCTAAAAGATGTTTCTTATTCAGCATCTCTAGAATGAATGAGATTGCGTCGATGATATTCGCAAACTGTGGCAGTGTTATTGGTCGTTTTTAGGCGAACCTTAGTCACTGTTGTCATGTGAACGGCCATGTTAAATCAATGTCCTTTGAAATATGGTATCATTTTAGTGTTAGCAACTTCAGTGCAATGCATGTTAATAATCACCAGTTATCAAAGTATCATGGAAAATAAAGGAAAATTTTGGGAGCGGGGCCCTTTATAGTTCAGGTTTGTTGATTGATTTATTTTTCTAGGTTAAGTTCTAATCTATTTTGGCGCTCAAAATTCTCACGCTTAGCCCGTTTCTGACGTTATTCCTCGTACGGTGACGCTGCAGTGAATTATATTCAATCGATGGTCACCTGGGTTACCTAAGTAATGAATAAACATTTCCGCGGAGCGTAGTATTTTGGCGGAACTGAGTGAGGAATGGCGTGAAACCTCAAAATATTTCCCCGTTTCTAATTTAATATCACGTTATGTTTAAAAATAATGTTCCGAACAACTTTCAGCGATTACATTTATTATATATTTACATTTATTAGGCTCAGTTGCGAATCTTCCCAATGCTAACTTTTCAGGAAAGCAGTGATAAAACACTACGCTGTTGTCACAAATCAAGTTTCCTTTCCTTTATGCTGTTTTCAAACATAATTAAATTAATAGTAAAGTTTCAATGTGGAAATTTGTCTGTAGTTTAAATTTGTCATTAAATCTGAATTATTTAGCGTAGTTTCGTAAATTTTGCGGATTCGCAAGTTTACCTTTTTTTTGATGATGCGACTATGCCTCTCGTATAATTTAGTCGGCAGTTATATCTCAGGGTAAGTATTCTCTCCTGCGGAATCCCTCGGAATCAGTTGTATCATCGCTGCTGTTGTATGGTTACAAATTGGGATCCAGTGGGTGGGTCCAACCATAATGATGAATGAAGCAGGTAAATAGATTTGGACAGCAAAAATTGGGGAAAATGGAAGAATTTTGCTACATGGAAGCAGGATCACATGTGATGGAATGAGCGAGAAGGATATGGTGTGCGAAATAGCCCCTAGGCATTGAGGAAATTCTATCAGAAGAAGTGTCTGCCAACGGTTATGCCTCGTTTCCATTATTAACATTCTGCCATGGTTATCTTTGCTTTCATTACCTGCCTACTTTCCGCCTAGCTGCGTCATACCATGGTAACTCATACGTTTCGTGGCTTAGCAATTACTAACATCCCTTGCATTCCAGTTCGAAAGAGGATCGACTAACGACATTGAAAGGCGTACAACTTCCCTCCTATTATTGAATTAAAATGATTTAAAATCGTAATGATAGTCACAATTACATAAAATCGATCTTCGTTCCATTCTCGGCATTGTCCTGTACACAGCTCTCCACCATTTGAGGAGATAAGAAATTTCAATGACTCATTTCCCTTTTTAAGAACCGAGTGATACCCGAACGCTTTCCGTAATTCGACTGTTTTCATATATGCAGTCGAACTCAGTTATCACGAGCGCTTTGTTGACTGTTAGGTCCTGCTCGCTAAATCCATTAAACCTAATTCCCCCGTGTCGGCAAAATCGTGCATGCGTGAGTGAAATAACACATTAGAATTAAAAATGAACCCATACGTCGAAATTGTATTTCATAGATTCAAAAATAGGATAAACTAGAAAAAAGTTGACCCATTACGTACCGGGATATGAAGTTGAAAAGTAATGGTAGCGTTGTTTTTTTAGGTGTCTGACGAAGGTCAAATGCATGGAGAGAATCACCGATGAAAGTGTCATACCAAGGATTAGGGAGAAAATAGGCTAATTGAAAACTGCAAAGTAGCAGAGCCAAAATTGTTGGACTCATTCTGCGGTGTAACTTCCTCCTGAAAACAATAAAAGAAGAAATGAATGAGAAGAATTACCCAAAAAGGGCGAGGTTGGCTTCATGGCATAAGAAATTGTTGGTGGTGTTAAAATTTATGACTCATGAGGGAATGGTTAGGTTGAGTTAGCGGGAGATATACGAGAGTGGAGTGGAGATTTTCAGCGAGCCAATTATCGCATTAATGTTTGCTAACTATGACGCCGGTGGTTTTTGAGAGTTTCATGCAATAAATTCCAAATAATATTAACGCCGTGAAGGAATCATTTGGCCAGCCGTTCGAGCCATGTAATGATAGAGCGGAGAAAGATCTCCTCTACGCGGTATTCCTTTTATCGAATATGTACGTTGTTGTCTTCGGAATTTCACATCGATTTGCAATAGTTATCCTGAGGTGCGATCACGAATGTTCATATTGCGCTTGCCATTCTTATTGTAATTATTTGATATCGCTGATTAAGATGAAAGCCCGATAGCGGCTCTTCTTATTCCGATTATTACTTCAAATCGCTATTATCTAATTGTGGTGGTGTGGGTATTTGCCTAGAAGCAAAGAGATCGCAAAGAATGTGCTGCGAAGGAAGAACGCGTCGTGGATTGAGCGATAAAAAAATTCCGCTATCGCACAGTGGGCGGAATGCCCAATCTAGGCGGAAAAAAATATTAATTTCTAACTTTGTGCGCAATATACACAATTTAATCATTCATGTCAAATTATAAGTAAAAGGCATTAACTAACACTAAAATGTGAAGTATAAAGTCGCTAAAAACTCAATTTTAGCTAATTATTCATATTTTACGGTGGTAACGGACAAGGCCAAAACTCACTGTTTGGCGATAACAACGTTCTCTACTGGAAAACGGAACTTCCTTTTGCTTACCCTTGTTTTGTTTTTTGTTTGCGGGAGGGAGGCGTTTTATGGCGGTACGTGCGACCGCGTGCGTGCGACTAACAAAAGAACTTACCGCGCTTACCGCTAACACTAGCCTCCATGAATTCTAGCCACTCAAAGTTAATTCATTGATTTTGACTGAGGTGGAGAAGAAATAACAGAATTCAGATTTGAAAATATTTTAATTTATGCCAGCAGGTCTTGAAATCAATCATCCGCCAGAGAAAAAAACCAAAAAGGTAAAAAAATAGAGGTTACAGCATAATATTAAAAAAATTCAAATAAAATAAGATGGGTATAAAAATATACTATCAATTCGTCCAAGCGCTAAAAAATAGCAAAATACCCATTTGAAATACATTTAAAAGATTGCAAAAAGTTCAATTAAAATTAAATCATGAATGAAAATTTTGTCATGCTCTCAGTTTGCTCTGCATCAGAATGATAACCATAACAACTTTATGACCAAGTTATGACTATTCATAGTCAGACATTTCGCTTTCACTGCAATCATCTTCCTCACTTTCTTTAGAGCTAAACACAGCTGGTTCTTTCAACGGTTGCTTAACTTCAGCAGGTATTCCGTTTTTCTTTTTCGTTTTTTGACGTATGGATGAAATCACAGGATCCGAAGATAATAGCAACATATTGAAAACATCCTCAATATTTGCGGAGCGAGAAATCTTCCTAGCATGCCTGCTCCTGAATCTTTTAAAATCCTTGTTTCTTGCCTCCTGTGCCTCTTCTGACAATTGTCCAATGGGAAGAATGGCTGATTCTATTATTGAAGCGCCATGAATGAGTACTTTGTGGACACTTGCAGGCATGAAGTACCAGGGGTACAAACTTACGTAAAGTTTTGCAGTATCAAAAGCATACGTATTGACTCAATCCGAATCAATAGCAAATCCAGTAGATATGGTTTTTAAAATTACTCCAAACCGTTGCACTATATTTAGATTAATACCAGTTATTTCAGACGAAATTTGAGAATTTTGGAAGAAACGTCTCGCCGTATTCCCGTCATTTGTCGTTCCACTGCCTCCAGGATTAGGGTTATCTACAAGGAGACCCATTTCTAGGTGAAAACGTTCTTCTATTCGATTTTTATTCCTTTCGAAAGAGGCCTTCTCATCTGCCGTCCTCACTTGCCACTTCTTTACTTCAAGTCTATATGAAATATGTAATAAGCACTCAAAAAATCGAATCCATGCGTGAAGTATCGAAAGTCCGAAGCGATAGGTGGCTGGGTCCCATTTTTTGGTCCTATAAGACTCAATTTGGTTCATTTGGGTGATCTTCGCCCCACACACGTAGCACGTTAGGGACGAACTTCCAGTCACAGCACTGCATACTTTTCCATCCACCATCGTCATCACTAGATGTGATATCACTGAATGTTCTGCTCCATTGATGGTAATAATCGTCGGCCTTAGCAATTCTATTTCACTTTCCACACGGTCAATTTCATTATTTATCATTTTTTTGGTTTCTTTTTGGAAGATAATTTTAATTGACCGGCAGAATTTTGTGGACAACGGCTGTGGATTTTGCCATAGTACCGTTTTGTTCGCCCCTCCTCGCTGCGTTTGGTATAGTTGTAGGGGCACAAGGGAGATGACAAACACGGATGAATCACTATGAGCACTCCCAGAAGTTTCATAACGCTGTTTGTATTCACTCTGATCACTGCTACCATCACACCCCCATTTAAATATCATATGCTGTTTTTCTCTCTCAATAGTGCATTGCAAGAGAACATCCTTCTGAACTAGCGCAATACGTTTGATTGTGTGGTCCACAAGAGCTTGTAATTTCAATTCAGCATACATTTCCGTCACTTTTATGTCTTCTTTAGGGGGATAGCATTCCAATTTCAACACTTTTAGCACATCATAAGATGGATAAATGTTGCTTAATCTGTCCTTAGCTCCTATCCTGATCCTCATGTACTGCGACTTTGTCAACCCGATCTCGATAAGAAGCGCTAACGCTTCCTCCCCAGTGTATTCTATTGGAGGTAATGGGGGTGATTTGTAGGCTCTTTTTACTTTGATAGCTCGACAGGGAGTAGTTTGAGTAACTTCTTTTACCACAGCTGCAGCGTCCCGTTTCCCAGAAGAATGAAGGGTATGCTACGCCGCGAACACGATTTATTCTTCTGTATGCGATTTTATCAAAGGCTGCACTTTGGCCCGTTTAGCTCTATCAGTACATTGCTCGATCCCTTTTTTGGGTCTTCCCTTTGAAGTTGATGGCTCTGAATCTACGCTAAATCTAATGTTATAACATTTTTATGTCACTTTTGTAGGCAGAAGCAATGGGTTTTGAAGCCACGTACGGTATTTAGTCAGAAAATAATCATATCTTCTTCCACTTTTTTTCAAACGTCTGGAATAATTGTGAAAAAAAATCCTAATAGCTACACTAATACACTTCTTAGCATCGTTTTCAGTCTCATTTAACTCGATTTTCTTGATCAAGTAACCTGTTAATGAATCTTTCGTCTCGCTGTTGTTGTGAAGAAGGCTACATAGCTCTCCGTGCGCCACGACAGCCCTCTGCATTACGCCTGAAAAAGCCCGATAACTTTAGTTCCGCACGTTTCCGCACCAAATCATTTAATAGCCTTATTCTACAATACATTCTGAATACACTCTCACTTAAATGAGCTAGACACCGCTAGAACATTTTTTTTAAAGTCAAACCAAACATGAGATATCTAAAACAAATCACGTGTTTTTGCAATGGTTATTTCAAAAAGCTATAAAAAAATTGAAAATGGGCACAATAATAATATTTATCATCATAAATGGTAGAACCTACCTTGAAAATTATAATTCAAGTCCCTGAAATATGCCTTGTGCACTGGTCGCCTAACTGCATGCTCTTCACTTCACTGCCAAAATGCAACTGAGCCCGGTCTGAAATTCGTCTCCGCTGAAAGGGTGTCTTTGAATGGCTCTAACGGTGCTATTATGCCGAGGGTAGTGACCTCAAGGGCGAAAAAGGGGTGCTCCCACTATCCAAGGATAAGACCGACGTCAAAAATTGTCCCAACTGTAAAGTCGGTTTTTCGACTTTTTTCCGCCTAGATCCTGGATTCCGCCCACTGTGTATCGCTCCTAAGAATATCTTGGGTATTTACAATACAGTGGAACATTCAGTCCAAAGTTTTAACTACTCAACCGTAATCGGCATGTGGAATAATATTGTGAGTTACATTGAAAAGGACAAAGATATCACAAATAAAATTAATGTATTCCAGAGGAAATGAGGGACAATAAGAAGAAATTTAAAAGGTAAAACAAGATAAGACACTCAGATAACTTTTATATAGTAACAGCAGTTCCTTACTGTGTTGTATGGGTCAGAATGTTGGGCAACAAAACAAAGAGAACTAAAACAAATACAATAATCGAAAATGAGATATCTTCGAACAGTTAAAGGGTGTGTGCAAAGATAGATAAAGTAAGGAACACGTCTATAAGAGAGGAACGTCCAGCCGATATCGGAAAAATTAGTAGAATACAAAAATTGGTGGAAAGAGCATGTACTACGAATGCCTAAGGAAAGATATCCTAAGCAGGCTTTGGAATATAAGTCAACAGGTAAGAGAAGCGTCATAAGACCAAGGATGAGATGGTAAAGTGAAGCCGGAACAGGCTTAAGGCCTAAACCTGGAAGGAAGAGGAAGAAGACATTGTAAAGGAAAAAAAATTGTATTTAGTTCAAAGCCGAAACGGAATGAAATTTGTTGGGAGGAAAATGGACAACTTCACCTATCTCACCTCAGCCTAATCGATTGGGAAATATATTTAATATACCTATCGCTTGATCCAGTATCTCTTCTAGTCTCAAATTTGTTGAAATAGTTAATATACCTATCGCTTGATCTCTCCTAGCCTCAAAGGTGTTGTTAATCGTGGATATTCGTGTATTGGGGAGTTGAATTCACGATGGCTTGAGATTCGTGAAAATGCTTATGAAACCTGAAATTTAACCCTTTCGTGCCGGACGTCGACCATAGCCGACGCGCATTTTCATACGCAAGCGACCGAACGTCGGCTATAGCTGGCGTGGGTTTTTCAGCGCAAACGAACGGACGTCGGCTATAGCTGTCGCGGGGGATGGGAAGTGACCGCTGAGGTAGCAATGGTCGGAGGTATTCAGGCCCTGCCTGAGACCCAGCTTAGCGAGACCTTAGAGCTAATATTCGGCCACTTGGCCCGACCCTCCTACTCATTTACGATCCTCATAATAGCAGGAATCCGTGTTGAAGTGGTTGAATTGTCAATGATTTTTTCAAAGAAAAATTTATTGCAAACTCCAATTTTTTAAACCTGGAAATGAATTCTTTGTTTTTTTCTGTGCATAAGAAATTTTTAAACGAAATTTTAGTGTTATTATTAACGGACTTCTTGCGTGAAAGCCCTGTGTGTTCATATGCGATGAAAAATACGCAAAAAGAGAAATGTTGTCGTTTTATTGTCTATATCGTACGTGTTTGTTACAATCTGAAAGCCTATTTACACTATATGTCCTCTATTTTCCGATTCCTTCATTGATCCCCTTAGTAATTACTCATATAACGGTATTTTTAGGTAATGTATATTGTAAAAACATACTTTTAACTTCGCCTACGTCGGTCCAAAGCCCAAACGAAAAAGAAGGATGGGAAGTATTATTTGGAGGTTTATTCAAAGAAAATTTCGAAACGTCCTAACTAGCTGTAAAAATGGAAAAGTCCTAACTTTGTTATTATTAACGCTATAAATCCGTTTAAAATTCTACAATGCTTGAAAAAATGTAAGCTATTCTAAAATAAGTGTTAACTGTTAAAAAACATAGACAATATTTATTTTAAAAAAACACTACTAATGCAATGAGTTGATCGTGGACTCCCGCTAAGAAAGGGTTGGAGGGTCGAGTCCAGTGGCCGGGGTAATAGCCTGGCGCCCCGTTAAGTAGGGTCCCAAATCGGACGGACGAGAGTACCTGGGCCACTCCACCCCAAAAAAGTGCTTCGCAGAGCGAGGTCTAAAATTTTCGCAAGCTACCCGTAGCACGGAAAACTTTTTCCTTTCGTAGTCGCCGGCAGGAAAGGGTTAAATGGAATTTCTAACCATCTTGGCTCCTTTTTTTAAAGAGAAATATGCGCCTTCATGATAAAACTGTGAAAACTTCATTCATGATAAAACTGTGAAAACTTGCTAATTTTAGACTTCGCTCTATCTCTTAAACGAAATTTATAGGAAAAAACGCTGTCGAAAACGCATTAAAAATATTTTTGAAATAATTGACTAAAAATTAGTGTCCGCTCGTGTTTTAGAGATATTATTCGTAAAATTCATTTTTGGAGTGGACTTATAATTAGGATTTACTTCAACTTCTGAGAATAATCAAGCAAATGGCAATTGCAAAGATACGTTACATATCAGTGGCATTCGGCACTTTTTTTTTAAGTGCTCACACCGTACGGCTAATGATTGAACGCAGTTTGTTGAACAAAAATTATACCAGTGTATCTCCCCAGTTTTCCCCATCGATGGTTGGCCCTTTGAATGAGCATTAACAATAATAATAATGTGTGGTCTAACTCTAAGTCTTCCTCTCTAACTTAATTGCTTGAATGTTATTATAACTTCAGATTTTCAATTGTAAAATTTTCTTTCCCCTTCACTTTGCGATGTCGATTAAGTTTCAAGGGCGTGAAATGTTTGTCCGAATCGATTGATTGATCGGATGTCATGCTTGCTTCATGAAAATTTCAGAGCCCTTGAGTTCCTTCCCTGCGGTCGCGAAACGGTACTATTAAGGAGTAGATTCGATCAGTCCCCTGTTGCGAACTTCTCATGCTTCTGACAGCTGTCGCAACATTCAGGAAGTGGGAGAAATTGTTTCCTTTGTCCCCTCAGTTTGACGACAAGCGTAGTAGCTTCAATGATGTTGAGGAAAGGAAGCAAAATCCACTTACTTAACTCGAAGCAGGTTCAATAAATAGGGTTAAAATTAACTATTTGTGCCAAGTGGAATGTTACGTAATAATGGAATGACTCACGCCGAATGAAATGGCACTGAAAGTGGTGAACGTAAACTTATAAGTTATCATCCCGTCCCCAAAGTCATCGTATTTGGAGCCATAACGGGGGTCGCCTTCCGTGGTTTTCGAAGTATGTAGTTGTATATTGATAACGGCAATGGGCGCTTGAATGCTTTTAAAAGGGGTTAAATAGTTATGATTTTCTCGATTGTGGAGTATTTTCCTCGAAAATACGTTGAATATTTTTTACATCTGAATGAAGGCTAAATTTTTGAGGAAATTAGATGGAGGAAATTGGATGGATATTGCGTGACAGAATCATATCTTCGATGGATAAACGGGTTCGGTTGCCTGTTGATATTTCTGCTCGTGTTTTTCTTGAGTGGTGCTGATTTTCTGAAATTCGGCAATTACCAAAATATATGTTCCTACGGTAAATTCTAGCCATTATATTAATAAGTAGCCAACGTTAAAATCGAAGTTTGGTAAAAATGAACCGTTTTGCTGACTAAAATTTGCGAAAAGATGTTGCGTTAGACCTAAATTATAGTGGTGATGAAGGGGTTGTGACCAAATCGTGGCTCGTAGCTCGGCGACATTCTTTATTTTATAAGAATTCCGTTCGACAGTTGAGAAATCTATGTGATGCCCTGTGGGTCGGCATTTTGACTCTCTTTTCTCATTAATGAGATAAGCATAGTCGTGATATCTATATCCCTTTTTGATGTGTTTATGACCATTTTTATGTACGAAGAAGCATATCAATAAATAATGATTGCACTTCTGTTAATACCATATTTAAGAAATAAAGGAGCAAAGTAATTATTCTGATTCCTAATGAAGAGAATGAGGAGGCTGAGGCTACATTTTCTTTTGAGGTGGTAAGATTGGACCTATCACTTCAGATTAACGTGCTTCGATTGTTCAGTTAATTTCTCGTCTACTGTCTGCGACGTGTATACTGGGGCAACACCTATTGGTCGAATAAATGGATCGCCACCCCGAACTCGAGCCGATCCCAACAATGATTAGCTTCGGTGATCGCGCAGAAATCGGTGTTTTCATAATGGTCTGCCAAAATTGCAAAGAGATTTCTAAACAAATTGAAATTGTGCTGTTAAAAGTTATTGATTCATAAAAACATTAAAAAAAACCTCAATCCCATTTATGAGACCGAATCACTTGTTGCAATGCAGCTCATCAGAAGTTCTTTGTGTGAGTTACAATTTTCCCCGCATAAGTCTTGAAGTGAGGGATTTCCGCAAAGTTTTGTAGGATATGGTTTGTAAAAATTCTACTCCCACGTTTTCATTGTCATTTCATGGCCAGGGAGTACCGCATTGGAGTCTTGCTAACTACGCTTATTGTATCGACCCACTTATGCAAACTTTTCAAAGCCCTGTTTGATGATTTATGTTCTGAATGGGAATTATTATGAGACACTGTCTCCGGCGTTAGCCTGTGGAAATCTTTGACATTCTTCATGTTGAAACAGGTAACTCTGTATGATTTCACACTTAATTGCTCTGACCGAACCAGGTCTCGGCATATTATTATACCATTTTCAAGGTTGTTGCCATAATGCCATTTTCAACCTTGAAAATGGCAACCTTAATAATGTGCCGAAGCCTGCTTCGGTCGTAAAAATGTGGAATCATGCCGAGTTACTTATTTCAATTTGAAGGGAATTATCATGTTTTCAATGCGCAAATCATGCTTTGCCTCTGTAAATAGTGAGAACTCAGATATTGCAATTTTCCACGGATAAAGTTTTAATCGACCCGGGTTTCGATGCACTGCATCATCATCAGGTACATATATTTGGAAATCAAGGTATATATATACAAGAGAAGGTGGGTGGGGGAGGTTAGGAGGAAAGTGGAGGGAGGGAGTGGGGAAGGGGAAAAATTTCAAGGGGGGGAGGGAGTTTTATTTACACAAGAAAAACGTTAACATATGAATTTTGAAAAAGCACAAGTACGTTGAGGTGATGTCCCGCGGCGCGTCGAGGGGGGGGGGGGACGCCTGATTGGCCTGATTCCTCCCTTTTTGTCTGTAAATAGTCTTTAACTGTCAATTTGGGTAAAATTGAGTAAATAAGTTGTATGAGTATGATCTTATCTGTACTTAATTTTGTGTGTACATATATGAGAATATATACATATCCATGTATATTTAAAATTGTGTGTATATTTAGGTGTTATTTTTTAATAGTAATGAGATTAAATTCGCTGCATGTGGGTTCTCTAGAATATGAACGCACCAAATTATAGAAAAATTTAATAACTGTTCACTAATATAATAATGTAACTAACAAGCAAGAAATAGCACATGCTCTGCCGTTGTAAAACTCCGAATGGTAACCCCGAAACAGGTTTTCCTCTGGGGGTATTCCATATTCCATGAATTTGTTAAAATGGCACTATTTTGTAGTGTAAATTCTAAATGAATGGAATAAAAGATATATTATTTTTTTAAATTTTAAACGCGAATTGACGTCAAAAATATGACATTTCCCAAGAATGTATGTTGTTGTTTGGTTATTTGGGGAGGTGACCGACAACACAGGTCATTCGCACCATCAATGACAGGTGGGTAAGGAAAGGATTATATCTGAAAATGGAGGAAGGTGAGAGAATAACTTTGCGTTTGACTGCTCTAAAGGAAAAGTTCCAAGGGTGCCACGGTTTAACGTCCCATCCGACAGACGGCGTACTTGAAGTGCCGCCACCACTGCGGGGATTCGAACCCGCTCCCCTGGGATGGGCACCCAATACTCTAGCCAGCGCACCAACCCGAAGAGTTTTGTCTCACCTCGAGTCGATATCATTTTTTGATAAGCAGTGGTCACGTATTGGAATCCACATTCTATCTAGGCTCGCCACTCAATATGTGATAGTATAGAATACTTAATTTGCGCGAGCGATCAGACTGCAAAACACAATTGCAACACGATATAAGACTCATTAGAACTAAGTTGTCGCTACATGCTACGTGCAGTTCAATGGCGTATTTTACAGATGTGAATCAAGGTAGCACTTGGTTTTATTATTAGCATAAATATTAAATAATAATTTACACACTGCATAAATAACGTGACACTAATCATGACATGACATTTATGAAGTCTTGCTCTGAATAATTCATTTTATTTTCTGAGTATTCCCTCAGTTGTATTTTAAAGCTATCCACACTTTTTGTTCTATTGATAACGGTTAATTTCTTTTTAATTTTTATCCCCATTGCTTTAGAGCCAATCTTTAGGGATTGTATTCTGACAAGGTTGTAGATGTTGTATATCATTTGATTCGTGAGTAAGCAGCACTTTTACGAATTGAAGTGCCCTTTTACGAATGCCTTTGCCGGGGAACTGGAGAACGATCCGCCGTTGAACGGAACGCAATTGTGTTTCCGTGTGTCATGCGCGGAATACATTTTCGCTTCGGTCCACTCTTGTGCATGACCTTGTAAATTTTCAAAGGAGGTTTCCCAGGCATCGAAGTATGTATCGCAGTTAGTGGGTCATATTTTTGATGAAGTCATGCGTAAAACCGCAAAAAGAATTTCCTTTGTTTGCGCACAAAGGAAACATCTCGAGTATTATTCGGGGAATCGTGTTAGCATGTCGGCGCTGAGAGCGGCGGCGGCCTCTCGCCGAAACAGTTATCCTTCTTACTTTGCGCCCCCCCCCCCCCCGCGGCGCGTCCGGCGTGGAAAGAAAAGCAGAAGAACACTCCTAACCTTCGTCCAATCATTTGCACGCAAGGATCCGCAATTCAAAAACGTGACCACTCAAAGTCAAATTGGAACCGTGTCCATCTCATTTCATCAGTAAAAATGTTTGTAATGCGACGGAAGATATTCGTGCCATCGAATTGTTCGTAACACTGACCTGCCTTGTTTTGAAGTGGGCACGGTTGGGCTTCCTAGGACGATCAATGTATCTTATGTGTGTGTGTGTGTGTGGAGATCGGGTGGGTGTGGTAAGGCCTGGCTTCCCTGCTCGAGGGTCAACGCTTCGAATTCCGGCAGAGGCGTAGATTTCTCATTTCTCGGATATAGCTAACAGCTTGATAGCTAACTGGAGGGCACTTAAGGCTCAGTCCTCCATCCTTCGGGTTGGAGTTACAACTTGGAACCCTTAACGCTTTTCGTAAAAGAGAAGGCCAGCGCCAACGCCGGGTTTTTCTCCTCCCTTCCTCCATTTTATTTTCCCACGCTCTTGTCTTTGTCGGCACTTCCTTAAACTTCCGCTTCACACTTGTGAGGAAAGTTTCTTACGCATTACTCTTCATGCTAATAAACTTTTATTTGTGTTTTATTTAGTTTCTGCTTTTTTATATTAATTGATGTAGCCTTTGGAATAGAAATTTCGTTGCTTTTATATACCTAGGTTTGTAGCAATTTTTCTTGCAAAATATTTCTTTAAAAATATATCGTATGCTTTTGATTTAAGGATGAGGTGGCTACGAGGCACAGATATACTAGATTGGCAGTGTCCACTCTGGCCGCAGGGATGCGTTGAAGCCTACCCCTTGTGCACGCGGCCATCTTACATAATTAAACGAATCGTAAACAAAGCGCAGTACTGATTTGTGAATCTCATTGTAGACCTTTCTTTTGGAGGAATTGGGCCTGAATCGACAATTAATAACCGTAAGTCTGAGCACAGATCAAAATACAACAGATTGGCTATTTTCAAAAATCTTTAGTTGCCACTCATTGTAAATTATTAAGGATGACATTATACATGTTGTTATCGAATTTACGATGGTGTCGGAAATTTTGTTGGTTTCGTGGTGAAATAAATAGTTGCTTTGAAAAGTTTTCTTGTCGTCTTCATTCTTCCTTTTCTACAACTTGGGTTAAAGATGGAATAAAATTCCATGTAAAAAATACCCCCTAGCCATTCCAGTATTAAAATAAAAATTATATGGTTGGAGAGCCTAGTGACGTAGAATTGTATACACGGAACTTCGTTTTACTGAACTACTTTAAAAATGATTTTCATGAATTCTTGACCGTAGCCGTCAGTGCAGATATACACAAATTGCTGAGGTAAGATGGCGGCGATGACGGCTTCACTTTAGCTCCACCCACTTCCAGGCCTTGCTACGAGGCGTGGCGAAGTTTGTTCGTGTTTGTCGACGAATTGCATCCATGCCGACGATTGCCAAGGCGATGCCACGCCGCAAAAACAAACATCGCGGACCTTTCACGATGTTATATGTCCATATTTTATGTTAGGACAAAGAATTGACAAAGTATTCAATGTATGGTTAAGGAGGTTCCACCTCGACTGAGTCAAAAAAATATTACTTTCACTGATGCATTCCTTAGCTATTGAATAATACTATTAAGGTGAAAATATGCAGGTTTGTCGAAAAATATATTTTTAATGTGCAATTATATCAGCTTTAACAGCCGACTGCAGCTCCATTTCCATGAAGTAAACGCGTTTCGATTTCAACTGTTCTAATTTCTCGATTTCAATTTGGAAACGCCCGAGAAAACTTCCCTCGATTGAGTGAGTTACAAGATGTACTCTCCATTGACATATTAGCCGTAATGTATTTGTTTGACCTTCCATTTACTTGAAAAAATAACTAGGATGAAAATGACGGTCAAACTCAAATGTTTGCTCTTGTCTTAGTGTGTAGTTCTTTGATAAATAATAATAATGCCCCAACTTGATTTTTTATGTTAATGAGTTGGTACCAACTGAACTCGAATGAATGAAGTGAGAAGAAGGGGGCAGCGCATTATCTTTATTTTAGGCCGGTTTATTGAAAATAAATTACGCAAAATTAACGTAAGCTCATATCGTGAAATGAACGGGAAAACGAACAGATTTCATGAAATAGATAAGATCAGACAGGACGCTAATCCCTTCCCGTTTGCTGAATTGATGACAAAATCCGAGTGTGTCTAATCGTCCGTGTTCGGACCAGTTCCAGTAGTAGTCTTTTGTCTGTTGTGACGCCTCCGAATCCCTAGTGCGAGGGTTCTGAAAGGGTGGTCGTCGGCATACTAGTGTGCCGCGAAAAAAAGTATTGGGAAAGTACGAACGCATAAAAACAGGCTTGTGTATTATATATTGTAGTAGTGTTATTTATTAATCTTGTAAAACTCAAGATACTTGCAATAGAAACCTAAAAAAATGAGAACGCTCTGTCAATAATATTACTCCATTGCTGCATTATAGTGTGTATGCTGGCTTCTACATTGTGGATGCTCTACAATGTTCTGCACGGCGTAATAGTGTTCCGCGAACCAAAAACGTTTGACAGCCTGTAACAGTCCTTCCACTACATGTGTTACAGTCTCTCGCTCGCAGTTTCTTTTGTTTTAACGAAGCGTACCGATTTTTTATGTTTGGTTTCTTTTGCGAATTGAATTTTTCAGTAGTCAGTTATTTTGCGAATTGAATCAAGGTCCTATAAAGTCTATTGCAAGCGCACAAGATATATTCCTCGAGCGACAAATGCTGGGTTGACAATACGTTTGACAAGTATGGTCATATTGACTATGGACTCTAGTTCATGTCGTTATTTGTTAATAACTCAAAAACTGAGATGGATTGGTGCCTTAATTTTTCCGCGATTCCATTCCATGGGAGCATTCGTTCCTTAAGAATTGTCTTTTGCAAAACTGGCATTTGTATTTGATAGATTTATATTATTTTTCCGCCTATTTTGTCCATTCTCCCTGGTTGCTGGTTGTCTGGTTGTAAAATTGGATTCTACCGATTTGTTTTTTAAGAAGCAATATTTCGTAATAACTCGATTATATGTGCACACTTTTTCATCTAAACGCGAAATAATACACTTCACATTATTTTAATGTTTGCTGGCAAATATAAAGTTGTCATGCTGAGTCATGTAGGATCGGTTCATAACGTCATCTGACGTCTTCCGACTTCTAGCCTCCCAAGTCTCTTTTGTCCTTCCATATAGATCTTCTTCCAATCCTCTCGCTCTAATTTCTTTATCCACTCCCTCTTTCCAGCTTTTCTTAGGTCTTCCTCTTTTGCCTTGGACTGTTAGCTCGACGGTCTTTCTCGGTAGTCTATCCTCGTTCGTTCTCTTTACATCTCCGTACCATATTAGCTGCTTGGTCATGATGTCTTGCGTTATATAGTGCTCGACTTTCATTATCTTTCGTATTCTTTCATTTGTGACTCTTTCTATCCTTGATCGTCTCGCAGCCCGTCTCCACAAATCCATTTCAGTAGCCTTGGATGTTTGTTGAGTGCGTTCCTTTGTAGGCCAGACTTTACTTCCATACGTTATAATACTTTTGAAAGTGGCTTTGTATATTCTTGTTTTGATGCTGAGTCAAAGATTCTAAAAACTTGGTATCTAAATACAAATTTTTCGCCAAAAATCCAAGTCATATAGCATGGAATAACTATATTAAAGGGAAAAAACGTACAATATAATTCTTTTATAATGTTTCCAATGTTGAATGCATGGAGAGTTCCACCGCATAAAGCAGGTGCACTTAAGTGAAATGAAGTCCTGGGAATTTATTTTCGACTTACATGAAAAATTATTGAAATATGCACTCAATTATCCACGGTTACCGTTCCAGCCACCTTAATCTCATCTATTCAGTATTATGAGTACTCAAACGGTTACTAAGTATATAAGTAGTAGTTCTATTGTAAGCCCCAAAAGGGTGGGCCTCGAGCGCCGAATGTGTCGTGTTGCGTCGTGGGTGTCTATGGTACATTTTGAATGACTGAAGTATTGGATGTCTCCGTTTGGTGATCGATCGCGTCTCTTCTTCCCTCTCACGGTGCGCTTCGCCCCTCCCCTCCCCCTATTTCTATCGCTTCCCATAAGACACTCTCGCAGGATCTGGGAAATGGAAGATAGCATTCTCCAGATGCGCCTCAAACGAATCTTCACGCTTTGAGTGAACATAATTACATATGGTAGTCTCGTGTGATGATTTTTTAACGTGTATTAATGTCGGGGATGTGATTCCTCGGTAGAAAAACAGTACATTTTTTGGGAATAGACTGGATCATTAACGAACGAGTGGTCCAGACTTGGGATCATCAAGGGGGGATGTTTTTATGGATAATTTAGCGAAAACAATTTTGAGCTCAGGTTACACATTATTAAATTCTGTTTCCAACGTACCTTCATACTTTATACTTACATGCGTGCACATCATGCCATTCCGTTTCAGCTTAGGAAAAGTCAAAGAATTAAGTTATTGCCGTTAGCCCTAGAAAACTGACTTCCTTTTAATAATTTCCTCCTTACAAACCATTTTCACTTCTCATGCATTGCTACATGCATGCCCTCCTATTCTTAAGACTCCTAATATTCCTCCTCTTTCTCATATCTTCGACCACATTCATCCATGACTTTGTCGGTGTACATCTTCATCTCGTGCCATTTACGCTACTATCATGTATCTGTTTCATATAGGTACGGCGACGTTATCATTGTGTAATGGAATGGAATAGATCTTCAATTAAATAATTTCAACTCATTTTTTAATAATATTCACCCCAAAATTTCGTTCAACTGTTTAAGAGATTCTAGTCGGTCACTATAAATTATAACGTGGACATTTCTATCTTGCTCGTCAAAGATCGGTAATCCTCAATTTAAAGGAAACCATTTTTCGCTGACCTTGTTATCCCCTCAAGTTCAGGACATTGTTTGTGTAAAAAACTAATGGCATTTCATTCTGTGATTCATCGTCTGATTAAAAAATACTGGTTTTTCCGATTTTTTTTTCAACCTAGGGAAAAATGGAAAACATGCATTATACGTTTTAATTTATGTATTTATTGACCACGTATAAATAATGTCTTCTTTTAATGTATTCAGTTTTGGTCAATTCTTGACTCTTTGTCAATTTGGTCAAACTATTGACCAACACTCAATACATTAAAAGAAGAGATTATACGTTTGAAGCCAAAATATTTGGTCGTGTGTCCCCTCTGCCATTAATGGGCATAAAAACTTTGTTTATAACTTGGTCTGTACTCTTTAACATCTCAATTGCAATGGCGGCCGACGGGAATGTGTAGCTGAGACAACGCTGCCATGCGGCTTTTCTATGCAGCGGCAAAAAATCAGTCTCATAACATTCCGGACAGACGCTATGCAGATGATTATAACATTAATGATTTTAATTTTGGTTTCTTTTGGATTTCTGCGATTAAACTAAACGAGACCTAACAACCTAAACAGAGAAGATGGCTGCAAACTTCCTTATACGTGGAAAAGACTTTTGAAAAACTCAAGTATTAATTAATCATGCTGTACATATTAACCGCTTAAGTTTGTTTATTTATTTTTCATTGTTGATTTAGAATGCCTGACGACGCCGGCAGAATAGCACGGCGAAACTGTTGCTAAAAAAGTTTAGTTTAATCGCAGAAATCCAAAAAGAAACTTACCAAAATTAAAATGAACTGCGAAAATCTACGAAAACATTAATGCTTTTAATCGAAGTCATCCCAATCTGAGGGAGTGGCAATCAGATTTCTATTCAGGCAACATGACTCTTCATTTTTTCAAAACGCAATGAAACCCATTTTAAAAAATCAGAACTTCTTTTTTTAATGATGTAGGTACATATTTAAAGTTTTGTTTTACACAGTTTTGAAAACCAAATCAGGTTAAATGACGCCCCTCGTTGTCCGTGTACACTGAGTAAGCCGATTTCTGGCGTATGTCATGGCCCTTACCAGCATAGCAGCGGTTATGTTGGCAATTTCTTCCCGGATGTTGGCCTTTTTCTTTTTTCCGAGGGTTTCTTGAAATCCCGCGTTTATGTCAACCATCCGAGGACCCTACAACACCTGAAGGCCAACATCCGGGAAGAAATTGCCAACATCCGGGCAGAAATTGCCAACATATCCGCTGTTACGCTGGTAAGGGCCATGACAAACGCCAGAAATCGGCTTACTCAGTGTACATGGACAACAAGGGGCGTCATTTAACCTGATTTGATTTTCAAAAATGTGTAAAACAAAACTTTAAATATGCACCTACATTATTAAAAATATAAAAAAATTCTGATTCTTAAAACGGGTTTCATTGCGTTTTGAAAAAAGGAAGTTACGTTGCCTCACACCCTGTATAAGAGTCAGCCATTGTGAAAAAAGTCAGCGGCGTAGCGCGTGTCGGATCCGAATCCGCTGAGTAACGGTGTTCTTCATTGAAAACGCCGGTTCACGCCCGAAGTGAAGAATCATTGTTGGACTCGAATTCGGAGCGATGATCTTCTCGATCGTCCGGAGTTCCGCTGTTCTGCGAGTGGCAAGACATTTGGGTGAGACGGATTGCTTAACCGTCAAAGCACGTTAAACTAAAGTACCTACTACTTCTACACAAAACCGCTAATTATGAATATTGCCTTTGAATTAAGGCAGCCATTTTTATCCACATTCGTTGTGTATCAATTTAGCATCCGAGTTAAGTAATCTATTTTTGCCGTCGGCGAAGGGAGCGTCGCGGATATATTTTCGTGGCGCCATCTTGAAATTCGTCGCCATGAATTAATGCGACTTTTCTTTAAATTTGTGGTGCACTTAGTGTCAGTACTGAAGAAAGGGCGATAAAGCAGAGACAGTGTGATATTAAACTCGTGTTTTTAAAGCCGATCGCCATTTCTGGATTTCATCATTAGTTTTGAAGAAATGTAATATTTATTCCAAAATTAGTGGTCAAGAATCAATTTTTGACACCTTACGTTAAAATAGGCTTTACGCCCTGGGGTAAGTAAGCGTTGGGCGAATGCGGAGTTAAATATAGAAACCGTGGATGGAGGTCAAAACCTTCGGTTGTTTGAGAGGCTAATGGAGGTAATTTTTCTGTGTGTGGTCCGACCTTAACAAGGGGTTAAATTATTAATAACAGTCGCCGTAATGAAGAGCTTTGACATGCGTGCGAATGCATGTCAGTGTTACAAATGATGAACAATTCACAAGCTAAGGGAGCGCTGAAGATCATCTCAAGAAGAGTCTGCTAAACAGCCAGCCACTCAAGCTCGGATGGAAGAAAGCACTTGATTAAAACATGCACACGGAGCATTTTCTCATACGGCAGTAAAGTTAAGGACGATAACTAGAGTTGGACGGAATTGAAGGGCAATGGAGATGTGGTGTGTCATCGAAGAATGTTGAAGGTGAAATGGAAGGAGAGTCACTAAGGGTTGGGGAGAAATGATGTTTAATAATAATATAGTTTATTGTTCATAGATTTACATCCGATATGAACAATTTTCATGAATCACATTAGAGCTCAAAATACATTTGAATTTAGTGTGCAAAGCACCAATTTAAGGATAAAGTAATACAATTAAGTGAACGAAAAGAAAATGAAAACAACATGCCAAATGAATGGAATAAACATCATGAACAAAACACAATGTAGAATTTGGGATACGAAGCAAGTTCACACAATGAATTAAATATAAACAGGATTAAGTGTTTTGGTACAATAATTTGAAATGAATAACAATGGAAAAATAAACCAAAATATTACAATCCATACATGATTATAAAGCATTGAAATGAGTAAAAACAGCTTATGTGGGGCAAGTTAGGTAAGAATATAATTTCTTTTTGAATTGGGGCAGCGATGAGGAATCTTTAATTGATTTAGGTAGGTAGTTCCAAGGTTGAGAGGCGGTAACGGTAAATGATTTATGAAATGTATAGAGGACCGATAATGTGAGTCATGTAGGTAGTTAGGGTCGGCTCTAGTAACTATATTTGGCAATATGGTTCTCTTATGGATAAAAGTCAATTATGTACTGTGGGTCATCGTGTTTGAGTAGGGAATACATGAAGCAGGCCAATTTGAATTTCCTTCTTGTTTTTATGTCCATCCAGGAGAGCTTGTTAAAATATGGGGTTGTGTGTGATGTTTAAGATAAATTATGCACTAGACTAGGGACGCACTTATTCGAGACACTCTGCGACGTAACAACATCTCTGAAATTGTCATCGAAGGCTCGACGAATGTTGAGAATCAACGAGTAAGACCGAGGAAGCAGCTCATAAGCACACAGGCAAATTATGTGGGTTGTTGAAGATTCATGAAGGAGTGAAGTGGTTAGGGTCTGAGAAGGAGAATGGAGTTGAGTTGAGAGCTGTAGGAGACCAATATATTCGGAGTGTGGGCTCCGGATGATGAATGAGAGGCACATCGATGTCAGCGTGGATTCGTGCCGATTATGAATGGGCAAATTTTTATTGTCTTATTGGAGCGCTTTATTCCTATATGTTGGAGCTGTTTATTCTTGAGGTCTGTGCGGGGGATCCATTTATTTGGTTCATTCCATTTTCCGGTAGCTTCTTCACAACTTTCTTGCTTGGTACACGACGTTTCACTCCACGTCCACGATGCATCTTCAGGTCGTATATTTCCGTTGCATTTTGGCTTCCATGCGAGGATATATTGTACATAAGCGGTATCTGGCTGCCCAGGGGAATTCTGATTGGCTGTCTTGCTGTGTGTTTTTTTCCGAGCTCCCTGATTGGCTGTTCCGTAAAGCGGTGCAAGTAATCTCTTCCACGTCGAGATGAAGGTGTAACCACCCGCCCGGTTGAAGTTTTTTGAGTTCTTCACTATCTGTTATGCTTCTCTAATGAGTCTGAGAAAATAACGATTAGCTATAGTATTAAATCATATACGTACCTACAATTTGCATTTTTCCAGAGGAGTCTAACTACCCGTTTCAGCTCACCAAGTCATATTCAGGTATACAAGGTCTTGGCGGTTGGAGCGATTATTTTTTAAATTTACATTTTTGCGTAAAATTTTGCATGCGTGTTCTAATTAGCGATATCTATCGATAAAAATGAAAAGTAATGCATTGTGCCAATTTGGTTTTTGGCAATTCAAAGATATTTAACACGCAACCTTGTGGCACATGACATTTATTTCGTAATAATTCGATTACAGATGCACATATTTTCTTCTAAATGCGAAATAATAAATTTCTCACGATTATAATTTTTATTGGCAAATATCAAGGTGTCATTCCGAGTCCAATATTCGAAGAAAAAACATTTCAATACAATGTCATCGTAACTTCGAATACCGCGCCGAAAACTCAAGTCATAACATGTTTTAACTAAGGAAAAAATAAAAATATAACTCTTGTATCATTTCCATTACTTTATGTGTGTTGAGTTCCAACTCATAAACATGAAATTTATATGTGGTCGAAGAATTTTATTTCGACTTAACTTTTAAAAAATATTAAAATGTGGACTCAATGGACCACGATTAGGCACTGCTCCAGCCGCCTTAAAGATCTGTGAGTTAAAACTTGTAGTAGAAATAAAAATCCTGTGGAAAAGTGCGAACTGTATTTGAATTAATGTGGATTCCTTTCTCTAAATCAAGCGTGATTCTGTTGAAACGATTAGCTATGTTGGAGTTGGGGCGAGATCACGGTTCTTCATAACGCGTGCGCTCGCGTTATCGTTATTTTGCAAAAGCGCTCTTGGGAGAGAAAACGTGATCTTCATTCGTCAAATTTGGTCAGTTGCTATGAACCTATCAAGTTGCTGCATTGATGGAGTGCGTTCATAGGACAGTAATTGTGTGAGCATTGAGCTGCAATGAAGTCGTTTGCGTTTTGGATAACGATAACGACGAAGCGAAAGGAGGAACCGCTATCCCACCCCTGTGATTATTTTATTATTTTTAAAACTGTTTGGAGGAAATGTGTTGGAAACTTTTTTCCACGTCGATCTTCCTCCCGCATAAAAAAACCCTTCCTCCCGCCTAAAAAAAAACCCTTCCTCCCACATTGAAATAATCGCCTCTTTGCGAACCAATTCGCGAACCGCGGTCCCATTTTTAGAGTCCCCGATTCGCAGTTTACTCGAGTGCCCTCCCCCCCGGCTCTGCCACCCTTCCCATTTGCGAAGTCTGCGAAACCCTGCTGCTGCTGCTCACTTGCCCCGCGCAACGTGGCAAGGGATTGGAAGAAGACGGGCGACGGCGCACAGTGGTCCAGATTCCAAATCTGACTGGACAAAATTGTCTGTGAAGGGCATTGCGTGTTGATAGTGATTGTCTCGTCTTGTATGATGTTAAAACGTTTACTAATGCCATTTGACATAAGTTTACAAATTTTATACAAATATTAATTTTTTTATTACAATATTATTTAACTCGCTGTCTCTATGGCGAGTGAAATTTTGGAACCATGAAAAGTTTGGATTTCAATGTATATAAAATTTTCATTACACTAACAAATCAGAATGTTAATCTACTGAGGGATGACGCGGCGGTCCGCCCAGCATCCCGAAGACGTCAGATGGATCCCGCAAGGCCCTTCCACCGCTCTCATACCCCCCATTCGTCATCCTCTTCCTTCGTCATCTCCAATATCACCCGGATTGAACGCTTCGATCTGTTCCTAGCATTGATCAAAGACGGGTCCGGTTTACAACTCAACACGATTGGAACTAGCAGCTCGAGCCGCCGAGAATATTCCGCCAAGATGAAAGTCCCGTAAATATACTGCACAGTTTCAGGCGTGACTTGGTGGATCTGCATGTTTACGTAAAAATAAAATAAAAATACTTTGTGTATATTCCTCACACTAATATTTAATCCACCGACACGAGTTCCGCCTACTCCGTTGACTTTTTCAGGGTAAAAGTTACATAAATAATTATCGGTAAATTGAAAAAAAAAACTCAATATCGTTTCATTCTTCGTTTACATGATGGTGGAAACGGAAATCGTTTATCTCTCACCACGCGATCACCATTTTGTTTTGAAGATTAGCCTTCATCGGCTTTTTCAAAGGAAGTAAATAATGATGAGGGAGAGATAAACGTCACGTGTTACCGTAAGGAAGCAGATGGTTGTATTTAGCTGTGGTTACGAGTGAATTCGAGGGATGATTAGTATTAATAGCATAAATACTTTTCACTATAAGAAGTTTAACATGTAGAGATTTACAAACCGTATTGGATAAATGCAGGTCGATGGGGAAATGGTTAAGGGGAAATGTAGGTCAATGAAATGTCAGTCATCATGTGCTCCTGTTGCTTCATAAACCTTAGATATTCTCAGCGTAAATATATTCTAAGCAGAGTTCTTACTTCTTAACAGGTATTCATCAGACGTGTTCACTGATTTTTACTCGGACAACCTCGCTAATACTAATCACGGGACAATAGAATCCTTAAGCGAAGTTTAATTATTTTTTTGAGTGAAGCCAAGTGTCATTTGAACTGATTTTAATGCTAAGATTCAAACTTAATAATTGTGTAGTCGTAATTGAGAATGAAATTAGAAGGTGTCACATGACGCTTGGGGTGACCAATATAATCCGGAATATGATCCTCACGGACACCTCTTTAGTCCGAGGTTCATGGATGGCACCAAAACGTTCCTCTTCCCCACCGACTAATGGTGGCTCTATCGTCAAGGGACAAAAATCCAACACTAATCTTGTACTCCACACACACACACATATCGCTTAAAATTGAAAATGATGGAGGATTTGATCGCAACAGATATCTTTAGTGCACACCAACGTTTACATTTATTTATGCATCTTTGGCGTGTATTAAAAAATTGTTCTTTTTCAAATTATCAGTATTTTTTCTAATTTGAACGATTTAAGAGATCATGGAATTCAGGCTTTTGGTTCTGCGATTAATTGTTTAGTATTAGGCAACAGGTTCGCCGTGCTATGCTGCCGGCTTCGTCGGGCTTTTAAGAACAACAACGGTCTTTTTTAAAATAAATAAATAAACAATTCCAGCAGTTGATGATTTTGAAAATTAAAAACCATCAACTGCTGGAATTGTTTGTTTATTTATTTTAGGCGTGATGTTGTATTTTTGTGATAGTATTTTGACAGCAGGCGGCCTATAGAAAGAAAATGGGCCCCCAGTAAGTGTTGCTGAATGTCCTATTCATATACTAGAGAAAATTGGGGAAAATCATGGGAAATTATAATGAACTTGTCAATGGATTGAAGAGGTGGAAGGCAAGTTGGGATTTTGCGTTTGGCTCAGAAGGCTCGAGTCAGGATAGCGGATGGAGAATTATTAGTGTTGGTTAGTGGGGAGTTGGAGTGGACTGCCCGTTGTCGCCATTTCTGTTCAACGTTTTTGTTTAAGAGATGGTAAGAAAATTCTGGCGAAGAATTTTATACGAATCATGGTATTACACATGGTATTTTACATTCTGCATTATTATGTATTTTGTATTATCGAACACTTTTGAGCCTGAACACTTTAAACCACAAACTGAGTATAATGTAGGAAGGCATACACACAAGTGGGTGAACTTTGAACCATGGAAATTCATTTGACTTGACCGGGATTCCCTCCAGGATGTCCCAATTTCCGGTCAGTTGGTATCAGCTGGTTACACAGCTTGGCCGGCCTCGTTGGGGTAAAGTCCTCGCCTGCCAATCCGAAGGTCGCGGGTTCGAGTCCCGCCTGGCCACGTTCCACCCGCCCAGGGCATGGACAGGGCTGCAAGTCGGTCATTATTACCATCATTGGTCATTATTTCTGATATTGGTCATTAAAAGTCATTATTATGCTACAAAGGCAACTAAAAGTCATTATTATACCATATTTACTTGCATATAGGACGAGGTTTTTTGTCAATTTTATCCGCTTGAAAAATCGTGGTTGTCCTATGTGTGCGAGCGAAGGATTCTTTGGTGTTTTTTTTGGGTTAGTGTCAAGGTCGAAATCAAAGTCACCTTCGTTGGATGGTGGGATAATAACATTGTATGACGGGTGACTTGTCGCTATTTTTGACTCTGTGTTCTTGACTTTGTTCTTCTAGTCTGGAAAACGTGTCTGATGTAATCACATTATATTTATCACTCAACGAAGTAAATATTTTATTTTACTGTTTTGTTACCGTGCGTTTCTAGTCAGGAAGTACGTGCAAGTTATTTTTTTTGGAAAGTAAGAGTTTTTTTATTTTGCATTACATTCATGTGAATAAAGCTTTATTTGACACATTTTTTAATACTTCGTTCAATTGCTTTCCCTCTTCAAAGGCACGATATGTACCAGGAAACATCAGAACCCTGCATTCTCTGCCCACTCCCCAAATGGCGGCTGACTGGACCCTAAAAATCCCTTGCAATGCGCGAATTGAAGACGCGCGAGTACAAGATATGTGTTTGAATCGCGCATTTTACGGAATTTCATTGCTTAGTCGGCCAGTTGGCCGCCAGTTTGCGAGTTGGCGGAGAATGTAGGACTCTAGGAAACATATGCTCAAGTATGTTTGGCCGGTTTCAGTAAGGTTTTGGTTGTATTTGGTCATTTTTGGTCATTATTTGGTAAGTATTTGGTCATTATTTGGGAAAAAATAAGTCATTTTTCCATTAAAACCAACCGGTAGGACCACTTGCATCCCTGGGCATGGATGTTTGTGATTGTTTTAAGTTTATTGTAAGAGAGAACCTAATGGTCCTGAATACGCCTGATTAAATAAAGACGCAATTATTATTATTATCATTACCAAGCCATCTTCATTCAAGACGAATTTCATTTACGGGGATTTACTCGAACAAGATGTTCTTGTATCAATATGTCAAGGTCCTTGATGTCAATAATAATGTAGGAATTTCAGATGTGAGTGTGGAGTAGAACGGAGGAGATGCAAGAGGTTGCAGATGGAGGAGCTCAGATAGAGGAGGCAGAGTTGGTGGAGCGGTTTTATAATCGTGGTTGGTTTTCTGAAAATGTTGGTAGAGGGGAGAATTTAGGTGTGCAGGAAAGAGGGGAATATAGACTTTCTAAATGATGAGATGTTGGGAGTTAGGAATTGATTGACTGAACGGTAATTGAGAATGGGTTGGTGTGGTGACTAGAATGCAGACTTCCCATCTTGAAGGCCCAGGTTAGAATCCCGGCGGTGGCGAAGATCATTCAGTGGAATTCCCGATCTGTACTGAAGTATCTTGTGAAGAGTAGGTACTTCAAGTGAAGTAATCCGTCCGTCGGATGGGTCGTTTAACTGTGGTCCCCTTGGCGCCTTGCGTTAAGATGCCAGCGCCGGATTTCTCTCCAGCCTCAAAAAAAAAATCCTCTGGTCTCCTTGGGATGATGGAAGGATGGATATGAATGAAGTTACAATGGAGTTACTTCCGGTGATTTGGAAGAGAGACATTTCAATCGCTACCCTAGGAGAAACGCCGTATCGAAGTACGTGGAGAAAATGAAAGGCAGAGTGTATTTCTCATCGAGGAGCTATGGAAAATGTTAATTCGTGAGAGTTCAGGAATTCAGCTTCTTTATAAAGGTACCCTTGAACGCACTTGGAAGTCTCTGCTGCATGATTTGAGTGTCAATTTGATTGATGGCCTATTTATTTATGCGCCGATATTACCAGAATCATTTTCATCAATGCGTCATCTTCGGCGCTGTGCTGCTCAAGCGAAGGTGGGTGGTAGGCATGGGCGGTATTAAAATAAAATACCGACATTCTTTCGACGATCATTTGAAAGCAATAATTGTACTACGGTCGTACTTATATGTTACCGGTGTATCGGTACTAGCGTCATTATTTTAAGTAATTTTTAAAATACAAATTTTTTGCGCTTATAAAATAAAATATCCGGTAATGATGTGCATTGTTACACCGTATCGCGAGCACTTTGGATATCTGAGAAAAAATGTGTAAAACATAAAGTGGGAAATAATATGTGTGTTTCCGCTGACATGATTTTGTACACTGAAAACAGACACTTGTAAATTCAAATCACGTATACGTCACTGGCGGTGATATGCGTGATGTTATTGCGTGAGATTATGACAGATTAATAACTAAGGAAATCAAATAAGTAATTATTTTTTTGTGATATGGCTGTACAACTCTCGTAAAATGTTATGTTTTGAACAGCGGTTGCTCCCAATTTATTGCTAAAGGTACCTTACTGTAATACCACTTAATGGTACTACCTGATAATACTGGATTGACAAAGAAATAATACCTGGTCGTACCGAATAATGGTATTTTTTGTCCATCCTTAGTAGGTTACTTTTCCTGAATACTCTTCATGTTGATTTTGAATTCAAATCAATGAGTGTGGCATGATACTCTTATAATCCTCTCGCTACTGGCTTGACATCCTTGAGATACCCGGGTCGAGTCCCGGGTGTATATTGGAGACTTGTTTGTGCCGTACAAGGTTGCGGTGGGAAGAAGAACTTTAAGAACAATACTCGTCCCATCGGATGGGACGTAATAGTCGCAAAAGGAGCTATAATCGAAGGAGCATTAACCCCACGGGTAGGGCTGGGCGGCGTTTTTCCATTATATTGCTTCCAATATCAATATTTTTAAATATCGGGATTCCAAAATCACAACTTTTGAACGACCAATACAAATATCCTGCATTGGATATTGGAAAAACCAGTATTTGTAATTGGAATATTTTATAATTAAGAACCAATATTTCCAATTTCAATATTGAATAATGGATTACCAATATTAAAAATTCAAGTATTGAATATTGAATGAACCCGGCGAGGAGGGTGTGGTCGGAGAGAGCGTATCCTAATCTTTGAAAACAGACGGCGCGCGTGGTACTCAGTGCAGCACTTCCTTTTCCACCATTATTCATAGCAATTACCTACTGGGGAAAAGAAGCTTTCGTTGCTTTTCTTGTTTTATTAACAGACTTTCACATAGTTAACACTGGCAGCATTTGAAAACCATTGCAAGCCAGAAAATTGTACCTGTTAATATTGTTATATTCAATATTTTCCAATATACCAATATTTCATTTTTTCATTATTTTCAATTTTACAATATTTTCAATATTACAATATGCCTATATGCCAATATTTTCCAATATTTCATAGTCCAGTACAGGTTATTGATATTAGTCGATTTTCAATATTTTAAGATATTGGTTATTGATATTGGGGTTCAAATACCGCCCAGCCCTAGGATCGCGTAGGAAGATCGAGTGCCAGATATACATGGGCCAGGTAAAACGGGATACGAAATGGAAGAGCTACAATTTAAGGAGTTGTGCAAGGGACAGGTTCCGTTGGTGTGACTTAAGAGCGTTTAATTTTAAATTTTCATATCAAGTGATTCAACTAAAATATACTGGAGTACATATTTAGTTAGCCATAGAAGAAGGTAATTTACAACATAATGTGCAATTTAAACAATTGATTAGAACTGTTGTAATTGGAATAAAACTGCTGATCCGGGTGTGACTCTTACAAATGACACTCAATAACATCTAGACTTCTTTAACCTGTTAACTCTGTGATAACCTTGAACATCATTAAACTCACTATTCACTCACAATAGTCACTATTACGACATATCGTCTAAAAAAGATCCTTTTTGATAGAAATACATGCTGAAAGTTGGTAACATTTTCCGATTTTCGTACATTCTGTCCCCTTTTCACATTCATTAATAAGTCGTAGACTTGCCGCCTGTGGCTTTTATACCCACGCCTTTGGCCGGCTTTGACTACCTCTAACAATGAAATGAACGTAATTTTCGACGCTTGTTACTCATTTCCGGTTTCTCCTCTCTCCCTGTATTTACAGGTTCGGACGCGAGCGGCGTGGACGGGTGTGGGGAAGGAGGGCGGAAGCCGCGCTCCCTGATGCTCCTCGAGAGCAACACGACGATGGAGGTGGCGCAGGTGCTGCTCTCGCTGCTGCACGCGTGGGGCATGGACCAGGACCTTGACCGAGTGTGCGAGAGCACCCTGGGCCTCCTCCGGCCTCTCCTGCCCGTCTCCTTCGGCCTCCTCTCCAAAGGAGGTCAGTTGTCGTCAATCCTTAAAATTCCATTGTTTTTCTTTCTTTTAAATCAGAGGAGAGAAATTATAGAAATTATATATAGAAAGAAAATATAAGTAGTATTCGAAACCTAGTGTTGGAGGAGGATGCTGAAAATCAAATGGACGGAAAAAATAAGAAACGAAGAAGTATAGAGAAGAGGAAAGGACCATATTGTGGAGCACTATACAGAAAAGAAGAACCAGATGGTTTAGGCACACCTCATTGGCGGCCCCAAGGGGCAAGTAGGGGCAATTGCCCCCCCCCCCCACCCCACCCCCCCCCCCCCCCGACGCTCCCCCAAAACACGGCGTATGTCTTTGTCATGGACCTTAAATTAAAAGCCTAAATTATTTTGTTGCTTTTTTTGTTGTTGAAGTTTTGGTTATTTTACTTTAAAATCCAGTTAACTTTTATGCAAACTAAAACTTTTTAAAACCACGAGCTAAATGCGAATGTAAATAATGGTAGTAATCTAAAAGGGAAATATGCATTTTGTTAAATTTTGCTCTTTCTAAAAGGCAAACTGTTGCTTCCGATCCACTTAATATAACGCGCCATTTTGAACATAGTTTGTTATGAATTTCCGGGACGAGACCCACGAACACATGCATTTCCTGGGGGGGTATTCCAAATATACCCCAAAATCCGCTGGTGCAACCCCCCGAACCTCTGGTCTGGAGCCGCCAATGGCACATCCTGAGGCTCAATGGGTTTGTGAGAGTAGAAGTGAAGGAAAAATAAGAGGGTAGAGTCCCGAGACGTAGGTCAAGGGAAGAATAAATAGACTAAATAATGAGGAAAGTACAAACATTAGGAAAACGCTACCACCGAGTGAAGAAACTAGGATTAGATAGGGAAGGATACAGTCAACCAATGCCTTTCGCTGAATGAAAAAAAGATTTAAAAAATGGAATAAAATACTTTCAGGGTACCAACCCCGTTGCCTAAATAAAATATAACGCTGAGATGAAGAAAGAAATCAAACAATGTCAGGGTAACTTTGCGAAATTTCTCCAAGATGGAAAAAGAACAAACTTTGCGAATTTCACTTGAAAGTTTTTTTTATTCACGACCAGGGTTTCGACAGTTTATGTCATCTTCAGGTGACACTGAAGATGACATTAACTGTCGAAACCCGGGTCGCGAATAAAAAAACTTTCAAGTGAAATTCGCAAAGTTTGTTCTTTTTCCATCTTGGAGAAAGAAAGACTAGAGGTAGAAAGGGCACGGCACGTGTAAGAGTCTTTTGGATTTTCTCTGACTTTCATCATAACCTACCTTTAACCGGTAGATTACTCAGATGATGATGATTAATTTGGACAAATTCGATATATATACTCAAAACATTCGCCCGCGACTGTTGTGCTCTCACAGAATGCCACCTACCGGTAGGTTGCAAAACATTTCACCAGCGCACATCGTTCCATTGAACGTCGTTCGTGTTTGCGCTCCCCGATGCTCGCTAACTTCTAACACCTTGAATGGAGAGTTCCCAATGCTTCACTTGTTCATTAAATTCTCAAGTGTCGTTCACTGTGGCAGCCTCCAAACTCTGGAATGGATTGCCAAACCATGTTAAAGGTCAATGAAAGTATTCAGAAAGAGGCTTTGGAGCCTTTTAAGCAATGATAATAATTTGTAGCTACAGTTGTATAATGTAAAACTATATATTGCCAAAGTATTTATTGTATAAGTATTGTAATATATTGTAGTCGATCACTGAAAGTGTTCAGAAAGAAGCTTGGAGCCTTATAGGCAGTAATATTAATTTGTAGCTACAGTTGTATAATGTAAAACTATATATTGCCAAAGTATTTATTGTATAAGTATTGTAATATATTGTAGTCGATCACTGAAAGTGTTCAGGAAGAAGCTTGGAGCCTTATAGGCAGTAATAATAATTTGTAGCTACAGTTGTATATATTGTATAAGTATGTATTGCTTAAGTAATTATTGTGTAAGTATTTAACATATTGTAGCCATTGCATAAGTATATTATAAGTAATTGTTATATTTGTCAATACCACCCTGAACTCATATGCTTGCTTACAATCCATTTTAAGTAATATTTTTTTAGATGTATTTACAGTTCATTTTGCAATCTTATTATTGTATTGCGTTATTTTTTTCTGCTCAAAAGGAGAGCAACTCCTAGAGCAATATTATTAAGTGTCCCCTTAAAGGCTCTATAGTTCCCCCCCTCTTGAGTTCTCCCATGCATGTCGATTTCCTTTTTTTTTGTTTCAGGATACATGAGCCTGCTGCTCCCCACAGCTCTCTCCAGGGACCCGAGTGTTGCTCCCATCGGCGCCCCGGGAGCCTTCGACATGAAGGCTTCTTCCGAGTCGAAGGCAGGACAAGCGAGCCAGACGTTGAAGCAGCGGGCTTGGGGAATGGGTGGGCGTCCCCTGGAAGCCGACCTGCCTCCCGAAATGGTCGAGTTGGAACGAAAGACGAGAGCTTTCACCGCGCGAGAACACTGGGAACTGTCCACGACGATGACAACGAACCACCTCTTGGCTGTCGTTGCCCTGGCCAACACGCTCATGTCTATGAATAACGCGACATTTGTTCCGGAGCAGGAGAGGAGACGCAAGCTTCATAGGTAGGATGAATGACTGTGAATGACACTGAACTTGAATTATTTCTATAAATAACTCATCCGTGATTTCTGCCCGTGGATGATATCATCAGCAGTCATCAATACGAAGATTGCTGTGGGGAATTTCTCCAATCCGTTCTTTTTTCAGCTTGCCGCTTTATTCATTTGTAATTTCTTATTTTTACACTACTCATAATTAAGTTGACCACGTGTATCGCTTTGGCAGGGACAGTACTGGTGGTTGGTTTTTGTCCCGGTGTCCCGAAACGTTAAAAAAAACTAATTTATGCTGGTCTGTAGTTTATTGCTGCCAAAGTTTCGATAAAATCATTCATAGATGTGAGGGGATAAAGGAAACTTACCTAATAGATGTGCCCAAAATGGACGGAATGAAATACCGATAGAATACGGTTGTCTTCTCTTCATGTGTCATAAAAGTAGGTAAAATAGATTATACGTCTGCTGTGTGTGTTCTTTTTTTGTATAGAAATATTCGTAATTTAAATCATAACGAATTTTTTTCCTCCAATAAATTAGTAAATATTTGATATATTCTTTATTAATTGCCTACGGTTGTTCTTAGGAAAGTTGCAGCGTCTGAGGCAAAGGTAAGTTGAATCGCGTTGAACCTAAAGAGTGACAATTTGTCCACCGCTTCGCTAGATCAGAGCAATAGGTCTGGAGTTGATAGATGATAGTAATAGGCCTATACTTCAGTATAACCAAGAGTTTTTTTTCTCTTTTGTTTATTGATATTACTAATAAGGACACGCATGCAAAGTTTAGCGCAAATCTCTACATTAGCAAAAATCGCTCCAATGACCTTAAGAAAGTTCCTCCGCGACTGTCAGTCAAGACAAATACTCAATTTCAGTTTTTCGTCGCTATTGATGAATAGATATCGCTTTAATTGATGACTAGCAGACCCGCTGCCCTCTTTGCAGGACGTCTCTGTCTGGTGTGCTCTAGAGGTGAACTTGGTGTTTTTCCTTTTTATTTGCACTACTCAAGTGGATGCAGTGGGAAATTATGCTAAATGAGTGTATATGTATCCCAAAAATTATAAAAACATTGAGAATAGTTTTTGAAACATAAGTAAACATTTGGGAGTAAAAAAAGGCAAGCAAGGGTTTTCTGTGATTATATTGATATCAGATTTAGTTAACATGGTTGTATCTGACGCATAAAACCATTAGTTGCTTCCTAACTAGCCGTAATTTCCCTCAGTTCGAAATGAAAAAAAAGAGAAACTACGTTTGTTTACATTGGGATCGTCTGATTCCATCACTGGCGAATAGTGGCGCCGCAGTTGGCAGCTTCAAAAAAGGTATCACGCCGAAGTTGGAAGCCTGTTATCCTTAAAATTCTAGTATCCATGGTTATATTATTAACGTCAAACAGAGGACAATATTTATCTATAAGAATGTAGAATACGAATTAAAACATATCCTAAGGTTCCATGGTTCCAAGCTCGACTATGTGGAAGTTGAATTTCACAAATGAAAAAGTAACTTGGTTTCCTTCCACAGATTTGTTTTCCTGGTACGACATGTTTCGACACAGCGGTGTCATCATCAGGTACAAAGTTTTAACAATTTCCAAGAGATGTATATATACTCATGACTCTCTTAAGGTAGCCAAATGCCTCGTCATCCAATTAGCGATGCGCGTGAATGGATTAACGAGATTCCCACTGTCCCTATCTTTAAGGGACTTAAAGTGGGAGAGGGGGGAGGGAGAAGGGGGTGTTGACGAGGTATTTTCCCCCTCTCCTCAACACCCCCTTCTCCCCCCCTCCCCTCTCCAACCTTCCACCAAGTACCTTAAGAGTGTATATACCTCTTGGAAATTGTTAAAACTTTGTACCTGATGATGACACCGCTGTGTCGAAACATGTCGTACCAAGAGAATAAATCTGTGGAAGGAAACCAAGTTACTTTTTCATTTGTGAAAACATATCTAATCCATTTTACGGGGAAACCACCTTAACTTTACAAAAGAGGTCGTTGAAATGTTATTTAATATGGATTTATAATTTTTGTACCAATTGATGTATGTTTTGACCACTTTCAATAATTTCTTCTTTTGACCAATTGACCGAAACGCAACAAAATAAAAGAAGAAATTTTGTACCAATTTTCGAGTATCCCTGAGCCGTTCAAATGAGCATTTGTTTAACAGTTTAGCAGGGCAGCCAACGTTACTGTGGAGCATTGATGTGCGTACTTGTATGCTCCAGATCACCTACCAGTGAAGTCACGGTTAGGAAATATATATATATATATATTACAACTTAATTGCCTGGCATTCCATGGCGTTGACAAAACGCCAAATGGTGAAGTCATTCCAATAGAGCTATCTAATGCGGACGAAATCTATCCGCGTAAATGATATATATATTTACGTTATTCTGTGAAACACTCATGGCGATAATATTCCCCATTTCTACCGCAAATGATATGTTTTTGTTCAAAAGTAAAGTAGGAACGCAAGCACATAATTCGTCACAATAATATGCAGTGAATTGAATAATAAGTTTAGCGACATACCAAGATGAAGGATGGAGGTGAAGGAAGGTTCAAAATTTGTTGACATTTCAAATCAGAGATGATGGACGCATTATGCAGGAAGCTAAAGAGTTATTTTTGGAGCCACAAAAAAGGTTGCGGCGATTAAAGACAGGACAGGAAATTCACTCATCTTTCCGAAAGTTATTTATGACAGGCAGAGTGAGCTGTTAGGTAGATATATATAAGACGAAACGTTTGCACGACATTTTTGGTGTTATTAGTAGAATCTGCGAATAAGATTTCAAATAAGTCTGATTCAATTTTTATCCCGAAGAAGATCAAAGAATAAAAAAGGAATATAGGGTCATAATTCACCATGTAGCGAATTGATGTAGCGTAGAGCAACATTTAATGCACTTCTGCACTTTAGGATTTCCGCAAATTAATGCCTGATTCAATGATATACATTCGGAAAGCGAGTATGACTGGACGGTTTTACTTATTTCAAACGAACATAAAATGCTGAATATAGCCAACATTCTGCGAAGTAGCCCGTGATTCAGTTCAGTTTGCCCGTTAGTTAGTCAGTCAGTTAAGACCATAAGGTTAATTTGGAGCGCAGCAACCATAGTCCTGAGAAAAAGAGTGATTTAGTCCGAAAATGACTCGTGAGGAGCATTGTCTGCAATCACGCGCAAGAGTGTAAGAAATTACACCAAAGTGTGGAGATTCGCCAAGAAGTTAATAATAGAAGATTAGATAATTGAACACATTACTAAGTTAGGGGATGATCAGTTTCGGTTTAGGAGAGGGCGAGGAACGCGTGACGCTATCTGAATGTACATTCATTACAGTAATCTACCGGTTAGAGGTAGGTTGTGATGAAAGTCAGAGAATATCCAACGAACTCTTACACGTGCCGTACCCTATATACCTCTAGTATTTCTTTCATCATCTCAGCATAAGTCCTTCCTTTCTTCATCCCGCCCATAAAACCAATTCTCCTTCTTCCCCTTCCCCGCTTACCCAACATCCTACCCTCTATCACGGCCCTCAGCAAACCATCGTCCCTCATTATCCCTTCCAGCCACCTACCCTGCCTTCCCCTAATCTCATCCATAAGTTTCCTCTCCTCGCCCACCATGTCAAGCACTTCCTTATTTGTCTTCCTCTCCGTCCAACGCACCTTCTCCATCCTCCTCCACACCCCCATCTCGAAAGCCTTCAGCCTATTTTCGTCTTCCTTTCTCAAGGTCCACGTTTCTGCCCCATACAACGCCACACTCCATACCAAGCTCTGCATGTACATAGCACCCTTCAAATCATCTCCCGAGTGCGTGGTTCACCTTTATCGAACATGCATCGCATTACATTCCACGAAAGCAAAAGAAACTACGACTGTCAATTCACTAGCAAAAAAACTCTAGTTAACCGTTAGAGGGCGAAATTTCACCTCTTATACGCCACACCAATTGCAATAAATCTATTCTAACTCAATAAACGCTCTTGCTTGTTTTCGAAAAAAAAATTGATTTTTGTAATACCTCTTTATTTTTTATTGCATGGCAGTGAAACCTGAGAATCCTTGCGTTTGCGTAATTGTTGGCTAAATGCATTGGGAGTGGGGTGCCTGAGATGCGTTTTCGGCAAAATTAGGAGAAGAGAAATGGTTAAGCAGTAATGCCTCGTGAAACAATGTGTGTTGAATGTTCCAGTGATGGACGCATAAGAAAAGAGTGTGATTCGTTTGTTCGACCTTGTCGAGAGAATGGGTGAGATTGAACTGATCGAAATAGTTGAATCGAGTCAGACGATGCTTCGTGAAAAAGTGACATTCTTAAAGAAAACTTAAACGACGTATTTTTCACACAGTTTATTATATACTAAACCCCTGCCGGTTTACCGGAGTACCCTTGGGAATGACACGAGAGTGTCGACACCGGTAGGGTTTGGTGTTTAATAAATTGTGCGAAAAATACGTCGTTTAAGTTTTCTTTGAGAGTGAAATACTTTTATGATAAATGAGTGAATGGTGTAAGAAGAATGTGTACACCGAGAAAGACATGTGGTGGAGGAGACTCTTAAAGAGGATAGTCTTTAAGAGTGGGAGAGCGTTTATGAAGCAATGCCCGAGTTTAAGGAGCTTCGGTGGTTTTACTCAACTTTAGAGAATTCGATGAAACGTGCTGGAAACATTAATGTGGTTGTCTTAAGGCTTCTTGATTTTTTTCAGAATTATTTGCCGCAGATTTCTTAAGATATTTGATCGAGATGTGAGCATGAAAATACACGTGTTGTTATGGGAACGCAAGGCTTCATTCATCAGAAAGAACCTTTTCTAATTATTCAATATCTAATAATTTATATTATCGATAGAAAAATGTATATGTTAAAGATTTTTACTCCGAGCGCTTGAATAAATCCCTCGCGCGCGTTGCAGATCGTGTGAAATTGGCACCATTTGAGTAAGGTACTTCAACGTGGATGCATATCTTGCAGGATGCAGAAGAAAAAGGCATAATATCCCGTGGTAATTTCATGCCCAGTTCTCGATCAAATATCTTAAGAAACCTGCGGTAAATAATTCTGAAAATTTGCAGGTAGCTTTAGAACAATATTTTCAATACTTTCAGGAAGTTTCGTTGAATTCTCTTAGGTTGGGTGAATACACCGAACCTCCTTCAACTGAAGTGGTGTAGGGTATGAGACAGTAAATTATTAAAAGAGAGCCAGTTTCCTAGCCCGAACATCGATAACTAAGGTGGATGAAGTCTTCTCGGGTGTGGCACCGGGTTAGGCTTTCCTCAGCAGACGTTTCGACGGGCAACTCCCTCTCATATTCCTCTAATTAAAGAAGCCACCTGAACTCATCCTCGTCAGTAGACACCTGAAATGGTAAACTAAAGATAAAAACCCGGTCAAAAACGAACTAAGCACTCATTTTTGCCCTGAGGAAGATGAGTGAGTTGCTTGTCGAAACGTCGGCCTCACCCGTTGCCGAGAAGACTACATCCACATCATCCACCCGGGGAAGCCTGCGGTATTTCAAGATAGCTAGGGTCTTTCACTGTGACTATCGTATGAAGGGTTGATGGGAATTGCATTAAATGATATTGACGTATGTTTCCATTGCAGGCAGAGTACGCGAGTGGCCATGGGATGGGCGGAAACGGAGGCGGAGGGCGGAGAGACGGAAGACGCATTCACGGCGAGGCAAGCGCAGATCAAGCAAGGGTGGTCCTTGCTCGCCACGCTCCACTGCGTCTTGCTGCCGGAGAAAGTGGCAGCCACCGGATCCCGCTCTTTCAAGAGGCCTCAAGTGGAGATGATGGCACGGAGGTGGCAAGACCATTGCCTTGAGGTAGGGATGACAACGTTTCCCCCAAATGATCAATAAGCACCTCTAGGTAATCGAATTTAAAGGGGTGGCTGGGGCGGTAATACGTGGCTCGTTGAGTGCACGTTTTAATAATTTTTCAAGGAAGTCGGAAAACAATTCTTGGACCACATTTCATTTGAGTTCATCTGTTCATGTGTTGGAGATCCGAAATGAAAATGATGCAAGAATTATGTATTTATTTCTTTCCTTAATTAAAGCATATTTGAAATTTAAGCGAAATTACATTGAAATATATATTTTTTTTCGAATATTGGACTCGTTGTGACCCCTTGATATTTTTATCAGCATTAATAATAATAGTAAAATGCATTATTTCGCGACAAGGAGAAAGAGTGTAATATATAATCGAATTGTTACGGAATATATTACTTGTGCCATAGTCCAACGTCTTAAAATATCATTGAATTTCCAAATCGGTATAATGCAATTTTTTCACTTTAATCTATATATTTATATCAGTGATGAGGACACGCATGCAAAGTTTCTCGCAAATCTTTCGCGCATTACTTGACTACGATCCTGAGTGTTTTCACTTTTAAATTGCATCCTACGCAGTATCTATCCTCTATGGCGTTCTCCGTTAATTGTGGCGTTTTGAAATGCCCTTCACCTAATTCCAGAATAAGTATAATCGCCATTGACTGCTCCTAGCCGGGGCGTTTGCCCGATTAGCAATAGGTACGCGTAAAATGGCGTAGAAAATTGATGTTTCTCTCATGCGGTAGTGGTGCAATCAATGTTGCTCACTCTCTTTGGTTGTGCCACAGTCCAGTGACCTTTGAAGGTGATATTTTAAAGTGATGAAAATTACAGTTCAATCCGCTCACAAAGTTGCAAATAAAACGCCATTACCTTTGCATAATTTATTTTCCATGTTCAAACCAACTTGTCGCATTTGAAAGAGTATTTTTTTCAAACCATCGAGAGTTAATAATTTCGCGATTTACCTTGCATTAGTTGCTATGGCAACTACGATTGTCGACGTTAATCTCCCGTCGACAGGCGATTGTAAACTGAAATCATGAACTTGAATGCAATTGCGATATTCCTAAGAGGAAGAATCATATGCCTTGACCGAGATTCGACCCGGATCCCTCGATTTCGCGTCGAGTGCTTCAACCGTTTAAATCACCGAAGCGTCGTCCTTCTTCTCCCCCCCCCCCCCTGTGGATTCTTTGTTGGCTTTATCCACAGGTTGGTGGGTGGGTGGTCCCGCGGTATCCTCAAATTTGAATCCAATTGCCATTTCAATTTGACGTCAATCATGAACTAGGTTTGAAGGTGGTTGGACCGAGTTTTGTTCATTAACAGTTTTGCGTACGTCCTTTATTAGTAACATCTATTGACAACAGTGAAAAAACTGAATGTTACCGATTTCGTTTCTTGGCAATTCGATACTATTTTAACACGTAGTCTTTTGGCACATGACATATATTTCGTAAATATTCGATTACATTTGAATAGATTTCCTCCTAAACGAATAATAAAACGTCTCATATTATTACAATAAGTACCACACGGAGAAAAAAAATCGTATTTAGATACTATTTTCACTTTAATTTCGAATTCCGCGCCGAGAATTGAAGTCATACCAATGCTTTGATAAGGGTGAAATATTTAAAATATAATTCTTGCATTATTTACATCACTGCATGCATGGTGTTATTAATCCGTATTAACAGATGTATGTAAATGAAATGTGGTCCAAGATTTCTTTGTAAGGAGTGTGAATTTAAGGAGGTCTCGGTGGTCTCACCCAACCTAAGAGAATTCAACGAAACTTCATGAAAGTATTAACAATATTGTTCTGAAGCTACCTGCAAATTTTCAGAATTATTTACCGCAGGTTTTTTAAAGATATTTGTTCGAGAATTGGGCATGAAATTACACGGGATCTTATGCCTTTTCTTCTGTATCCTGCAAGTTGTTCAAGTACCTTACTCAAATGGTGCCAATTTCACACGATCTGCAACGCGCGCGAGGGATTTATTCAAAATTCGAAGTAAAAATCTGGAACTTATAAATTTTTCTATTGATGATATAAGTTATTATACATTGAATAATTAGAAAAGGTTCTTTCTGATGATTAACGCCTTGCGTTCCCATAACAACCCGTGTAATTTCAACCCCACTTTTTGTTCAAATATCGTAAGAAACCTGCGGCAAATACTTTTGAAAAGAATCAGGTAGCCTTAAGACAACCAAATAAATGTTTCCAGGACGTTTCATCGAATTCTCTAAAGTTGAGTAAAACCACCGAAGCTCCTTAATAACTTTTCGACCAGCGAGATAAGTTATTAAAATGTACACTCAATCGATTATAAGTGGTGAATATACCTGTGAATGATTACACCTTCAGAGTAAAAGTGTCGTGAATCGTGTACCTCTGTTGTTGTTATTTATTTATAGGTTCGCGAAGCAGCCCAAGCCCTGCTCCTGGCGGAACTTGGTCGAATGGGTCCGAAGGGAAGGAAGGCCCTGGTGGATAGTTGGGCGCCGTACCTTCCGCTCTATTCGGAGGCCCCCGGGCAGACGGGAAATGCCTCCTCGTCTTCGTCGACGCCCTCTTCTGGGATCGCGTCCAGTTCGTCGATGCAAGGCCAGCCTCACGCGGGGTTGGCACAGCAACCGGGGGCCGGCGAATGGGGCGGCCAGCACCACGACGAGGAAGAAGAGGAGGAGGAAGTCGGAGTTGAAGGTAGTACGTTACTTAGTCTCTGTAAATGGGATTGCAATTTGGATCAAAGAGTGTGCACTCGTGAAAATATTAAGGGTGCTCTCCAATCGCCTTGCGGACATTGGCAGCCCCAAAGGAGGGGGGCAAAGGGTGGGCAATTGCCCCCAAAACATTCTTTGTCATGGACCTTAAATAAAAAGCCTACATTACTTTGTTGTTTTTTTTGTTTTTGAAGTTTTGGTGATTTTTGCTTCAAAATCCAGTTAAATTTTATATAAACTAAAACTGTTTTTAAAACCTCAAGCTAAATGCGAATATTATTCAAAATAATTTTGGAATTATTCGAAACTTGGTGGTAATCTAAAAGGGAAATATGCATTTGGTAAAAACTTGCTCTTCTTAAAAGGCAAACGTTTGCTTCCAAACCACTTATAACGTGCCCGAGCATTTCTAGCTGTGACCGCAGTATAACTCAAAAGTCTCATCAGCATCTGTCAACAGCTGCGAAAGTCTAAACTCTACTTTATTTTTATTTCCTCTTTCAAAGGAGATTTTCGTCTAATCAAACTGGACTAATTGAAGACCGGTACGAATGAGTACTTTTGTTTGGTCTTTCGGGATACCGAGACAAACACCCCAAAACTGGTAGTGTCCCGGGCAAACCGGTACGTTTTTATATATTGTTGACGCTAATCAAATTGTTTTTCTCCTGCAGCATATGCACCCCGTAAGCCGTCAAGTTTAGCCGAGGCGAAGAGGAGACAGACGACGGCTGTGGTCCTGCTGGGTGTCATCGGTGCCGAATTCGGCCAGGACATGGAGACGAACAAGCGTCGCAGTGCTGAGGAGGAGCAGAGACGAAAACGCGGCTCCATCGAGGGATTCGGAATTGGAAACAACAACCTAGCCAGATTAACCAGTAAGATGATCATTCCATTTGATCTTGTACCCTGATGCATTTTGCTATATTTAATGCGTAGACACTACCAATTAAAAACGTATCGTCATTCTAGGTTTGGCCTTGACACATCTGCTGCTGGCTCCACCATCTCCACGTTTACCATCGCACACTCCCCTTCGCCGAGCTGCCATCGACTTGATTGGACGAGGTTTCACAGTCTGGGAGCCTTATTTAGATGTTTCGAAAATTTTGTTGGCTCTGCTTGAGCTCTGCTCCGATTCGGATCGCTTAGTCCCAAGGTATGGAATATTATACTAAACTTATTACCCCCGCCATATACACCTTCAGTGCTTTTGTCTTTTATTATTGTAGAGGTGCAGAGTCGAATGGTGTTACTTACAGCTACGAATTTCTCAAATATGTTTCTTGATATTTTCCTACGGTAATTTGTGAAAGAATAGTCCGGATGTATCAACCCAGAGTCTTCTTTTATACATTCTCTTCGAAAGAAATGTGTATGAGTTGTGCATTGAATGTAATACATTAATTCCTCTCTAAATTGAAGATGTTGGTGTATGATTTTTTCAATCACCATCGATATTATTCTCGTCTTTATTGAAATATCATTGGAAAAATTACTAACTCAGATTGCAATGTATTTACCTACAAATTAAAATAAACCTACGTTCAACCTCAAAATTAACTGTCCAATTGTCAGTAAAACTGCAAAAATGTTTCTTGCACTGTCTTACCCCGAAATCTTATCTTGTGATGTACAGCTTTATCCAAACGGAGAGTAATGGATTGGACCAGAGGAAATTTTCAATTATTATTTTCAGCCATTTCTATTGATACCTGTATGTTATTTCGAGCACTAATGAGTGACACAGTGTTGAGAGTTATTTGAGCACGGTGTTTTGTTTTTTTTCTCAGCATGACGTACGGCCTTCCTCTAACTCCTGCAGCGGACTCTTGTAGAACAGCTCGGCATGCCCTCACTCTCATTGCAACTGCCAGACCTGCTGCATTCATTACGACAATGGCGAGAGAGGTTTGTGTTGTTTACTTTTTTGAATATTCAATTTCTTCTGTCTTTGATTAATAATCGCATTTTGATCTCATGGCCTCAATATTCGTCGAATTTTCGGTAAAAATAGAGAGGTAAACATTTTGGGGTTAATGTAGATTGGGTTTGTCTGAAAAACGTGCGGGTATGTCGGATCTGAGATGATTTTTCCCTCTTTCACTGCAGTTAAAATATCTTAATCTCCCTGTTATCTTTTCGGCACTGCTCGCCATAGGTGGATTATGGCAACACAGTTGTCTTGGCTTCGCCCGCAGGTGTCTGAGAGTCTTTGCTGAGTCTTGGTTTCATTATAAGTATATCTACGTTAAGATGTTTAGTTGTAGAGGCCATTGTGCTCTCTTTACATCGTCATCGTCATGCAATTGGGGATTATTTTTTTTTAAGATTTTAGTTGCTCTTGTGTTCTCATTGAGAGATTCAGACGAAAATGAGTTTTGAGTTCTACAAATAGCGCAACTGTGGTTTGTTTCATGCCGGCGAGCGGTAATGCCCCGTTTAAATGACTAGGTTTGAATGATGGTTCATATATGGCGGCTTTGACTAACTTGCGTTCACACGCATTCAAGTTTACTCTAGTAGAGAAAGTGAATGTGAACCTCTGGTGAATAGTAAAATAGCTAAAAACAGTTGAAACAACCGACGCGCGCGTAGCTAATTGAAGAACAAAGATTATCGGTTGAAGAAGATGGATATTGGGGAGCAAGTGGTATTTTTGGGTGGGCGCTTTTCTCAACGCTTTTGCCCAATTTACGGTATATTACGCAACTGGAGGTTAGCCTTCCAGGAGGATTTCGTTTTCCGGAGGATACCCATTTGGAGGCCATTTTGTAATTGGTATTTTAACTGACTTTCGTCCACACACGTGTCAAATGCCAGTAACCAGCGCCATCCCTAGTAAAGTTAGAGCGGTAAAAAGGTTTACTAGAGTTAGCGCCAACTTGCGTTCACACGTCAAACGTTTTACTAGGGTTCTGGTTACTAGCGTAGAAAGCTAGTAGGGGAAGGGCGGGCAAAGTGGGCCCTAGGGCGGGTCAAGTGGTCATTTGACTTCATACTGCTGCATAGTGCTGCACTCATGCGATAATAGAGTTAACTAGTTGCCAACTACTGCCTCAGTGTCGTCTGTGACTTTGGACGAGATATGTTACACAGTTTCAGCACAGTGCACTAGTTTTTGTTTTCTGCATCTCTGAGTTTTGGTAAGTGACAAATATTTATTAGTATTGCTAAATGATAATGAGCGCTGTAACTACTGGCAATAGTAGTCATAGCGCAGTAACTAAGTCTGAGGCAAGTGTAGTCCATTTTATTATCCATACTTATATACATACGTGTTTTATGCTTAAATTTGTCAGGCGGGTAAAGTGGCCAGGCCTTGGTCACTTTGCACACTTTGTGTACACTTTGAATAATAAAAATGCACGAAAAACACATGTTCACCTGAAATTTAGTAGCTATGGTACATTTAGGTATGTGTTTCAATAACATTGACTATCAAATAAGTATCAAAAAATAATCAAACAAAATAGTCTCCACTTTACCCGTCCTCCCCCTAGTGCAAACGGTGTATAAACGTTTCTTCTGTCGCGTCAGTATCAGCTCTGGAAAAGTCTTAAGTGAACCGTGCTCAATGTCGCCCTATGTCCGCCCTAGGTACCAGCATCTTGCAAAACATGTGTTAATCTTTAGCATAAATATCATTAATACGTATGATTTCAAAAATATAAGCATCCATGTTTAACTATGATAGTTTCTCTTAGACTTGGGATTTAATTGAGGGTTCTAGGATGTCATTTCTTTTTATAGGAAGTGCCTGCTCTTGAATTACTTACGTTAAGTTCGAGCGCCAGCTCATGGCACCAAGAATTTACAGTTGTAAAAAAACTCGCGATTGGAGTTTTTCCTAGCAGCTTAGGCGGATTACCAGCAACTTACCTTATTTATTAGCAATTGTTTTCATGGTATCATAGATCAAAAATGGAGTTATGTACATCACACTTTCTTAGGAGAGGCTGGATTCCATCATAATCATATCGAAAACACTTCTATCGAATTCTACCGTAGTTCTACCATTTACGTTAACTGAGTAGAGAGTGACTGGCTTTCCTGCTCATGTACATACTTCGACTGATGTGACGATATTCATCTGCTGTAGTTGGTAACCTGCCGGTCTGGCAAAATAAAGGTTGCGGGGTGGAAATCTGTCTCGGCCATACATATTATGCTTTTGTTAGGATTTAGGTCTTAAATGGTATGAGGTTACGAAGGTACTTACTCTAATTTCCGGGTTATAAGATGCGTTTTTTTCGGTAAAAACCCTCTGAAAAAGTTAGGTCTTGTCTAAAGACCTCCGGCACAGGGGTTTTGGAAACGTGTTGGTGAGTTCGGAGACGAGAGAGCTGGTTAATAATTCCGAAAAGACTTGAAAATTTGTTGGAAAAGGCTCCAGTTTATTTCAGATTTGTCTGTTGAAATATCTTTTTCAGATTTGTCTGTTGAACTATCTTTTTCAAAAGTGTCATTGGTTACAGTCTTTGGTTGCAATGCGTACCAGTAATCTTATTTTCGTGGATAATTTGTTGAAAACTGCGTGATACGAATCTTACAATGAGATGTGAGGTAAAAATAAGCGCGATAACATTCTGGATCACGCTATGTCGCCATATTTGTTTCGGTACTCGGTGAAAGATCGCTTTTCTGATTCACCGTGAGCAATTGAGAAGGGAAATGGATAATATATGTATATCATTCGGATTCTATAGCCAGGTTTAGTGCGAGTCTAACATACCCGTGCGTATTATAGGCCGGAAAATATGGTACTTATGTTAGATTTTACGGTACATCCTTGGAAATATATTCTCTCAAAATCGAGGTCTACCATGTAAAAGCTAACACAAGATTAGTGTCATAGTTGTAGAAGTATTTACCAGCTCTGGGGGTTATTTTAACGCGCCAGCTTTTTCATAACGTCAAGGTTGAGTTCTAGGGAGGTAATTCTTACTATGAGCCTATATACCGTCCTGAAGAAAATTTTGACGATATACACACGATTAATATCAACGTGTATGCGGTTGCTTCCACATGTTTTGTCATTTCGACAACTGAAGGAAAGGGGTTTTAGTCAGGAGGGTGCTCGCCACAGTATAACTACGGCAAGTAAATAATTCCTCGCGTAGCTTTTAATGCATGGTTTTACCGCTCTATCTATTGATTGGCGCAAGTGTTTGCGAAGAACTTTCCGCAAGTTCTATCTACATTGAATATCAAGTTAATTTCTCTGATTGCTCGTACATTTGGCAGAAGCACGTTAAACAGATGAGTGAAAACTTACGAAATATCCTTTTATTTTGTTGCTTTAATAAGGGGAAAATTGAGATAAAAAGTTCGCTTAATTTCGTTGTAGGGAGAGATTATTAATCGGTGTTAAAATCCACACATTATTATTCAAGGCTGTGGGACACATTCGCTCTTATCGTTAATGATTCATCAACCTTGAATGCTGTTTGAAATTTAAATCAGATTATGTTTCTCTGCGGGGAAACTTAGCAAAACGTTTTCTCATTTTTCTCTTTTTTAAGACAACTAGATAAAGAGTATTATTCTTTCATTTCTTACATTTAAGTGTAAGATTGAAAGTAGAAAGTGCCTTTGCCTTTCCCACTGAAATTTTCTGTGAAATTTCCAGCAGGTTGCAGGCTACAAGGCTCCATGAAATTTCGAGCCGTTTTTATAAACTTTTCGTGAGTTCTCATGAAATTTTCAATAGGTTTCTACGAAGTTTCTTGAAGTTTCCATTTGGTATCTTTGAGGTTCTATGAGTTCTCTAGAATCTTATGAGTTGATGGAAATAATATTTTAATAGAAAGCGTGACGGACGGACAGACCGACGAGTCGATTTAAATATAGCTTTCCATTGAGAAATGATCGGTCATTCTTATTTTTGAGGTTTCACTCATCATTTTACTTTCACCGGTAGAAATTATGGGTGTGACTATATTAAATGGAAATTGTTTCAAAATTGTGGCCCCCTGGACATACCGCGAGTGCACCTCAGCGGAACACAATTCGACTCGAGAATCTTCCTGAATCAAACAATTAGACATGGTGGCCACTCGCCATTTCGTTAAGTTTCATCGTCGGCCGTCTTCTGGTGCTCCGGACTTGAGGGTGTGTTGGTGTCCCCGACTGAAAAATTTGAGCGGTATTTTACCAACCCTTCTTTCCCCAACTTTCCATTTCTCCTGGCCATCCCCACTTGAGGTGGTTTTCCCGTAAAATTACTTAAATGTCATTCCATTCATAATATGGCTACTTAAAAAAAAGGATACTCTGGTGTTCTCTTTCATTTGGTTCCAGCGAAAAATTACTTAAAGGTTATTTTATTTATCTTCTAGCTACCTATAGAAAAACGCGATCTTTACCTGATGTGAACGACAAAACTTTACCTTACCACGCTATTTTTCTGGAAAATTGAACTTGAAATCAATTACATGGAGTTAAATGCGTGAATAGATGAAATATGGAGAAATCAGTATTATTACCATGCACTATAGATGTAATTTTCTCGGAAAACTCTTAAAAAGTAGTGAAAACTCCCGGTAAGTTGTATAAAAACAAAATAAAGGCAAAATGCGGTAATAAAATAGAAATTGCGCTGCAGTCGGCTCCTATGGCGAGAGAAAAGTGTTCGTTAAAAATATATGCGTTGAATAATCTGTATATTTTGTAACAGTTTTGGTTTTCAATAGCTATGGCGTACGTAATCAGTGAAAGGAGATTTTTTTAAATCAAACAAAAAAAAAGTGGAGTTTACTAATAGCGTTGGCTTACACAATGGCGGTGGGACTTCTTTAATATACCTATATATATATATATATATATATATATATATATATATATATAGCAAAATTCTACTATTTCACTTTCAAAATTCAACCGTTCCTCTCAGAATTCATTTAACCGTCATATCCCAATGCCAGAAGTCTTAAGGCAAGATCTGAAGTTGACATTAACAATTTTAGACGCGGGGAGGTTTTCTGTGGGTTCCTCCGGGAAAAAGGTGCGTCTCACAAGCAGAGAATGAAGTTAACTTCGTAAACGCAACCCATTTAAGGATATTTCGAAGTGACTGTCTGAGTGAAAATGAATAAATAATAATAATGAATGTTTGCGTTGAATTTTATCCAACGATATCTAATTTTGAACGCTTCTCTCTTTTCAAATCTTTGAACTATCGTCCTCCATTCTTGTGTATGCCTTTTCTGTAGTTCTACCGTTCATCATTATCACATAGAGTGAAATTAAGACCGTAAAATTAAAGTCTGATGTTTGTTTTAAATGGCCGTCTTGCCGCACGCTTTACTTGTACTAAGGGCATAGATTATAACTGCACGTGCCTCAATTTCCTTTGAGTTGCATCATACATTATTCATCGGTATTTTCGTGTGTCGCTGCGATTAGTGTTTATGTTGTGTAGTACTATCACTTTCAAAAGTCGGTCCACACGGTGAGCGCGACCATCTCCGTGTTCTGTTGAAAACGAGCTTCACGTATTGCATAATCGTTCCATGACTTCTGGGGGCCAATTTTACTGCTACGACAGGCACAACTTGAGTTTGTTTTTTACTCGCTAAGAGACCTCGCGTGCCCTTCTCCCTCCGACAACGTATAGCCAAAACAATCCCAACCCCCACTCCCATAAGAATTCGCCAGCCGAAAAACCCGTGAAGTGTTGTCGGCTGGGACTTATCGGTATTTCTTGTGGGAGAAAGAAGGCGATAATTTCCTGTACTCTCCTTATGAAATGGGTCGTCGTGGCAAGAATCATTAGTCCTGCGCAAGGGGGACAGATAGTAGCCTCGTTAGCATGCAGGAAAACTAGTAATTTATAAAGTTATAGTAAATACGTTGCCAAAATCCACTGTTGCAAAATCAGCTCGGAAAACTTTCCCGACAATGAGAAAAGAAAGATAATGTTAAGAGATCAGAATTTTTATTTCGCACGTGATAAAAATAGCTGAGATAGCAGTTAAAATGAAATCGGGGAAAGGACGGAAGACTTCCTCGGTGAAGATTAGTATGGGTTAAGGAAAGAGAGCGGGACGCGAAACGCATTTATGGTGATGAGTATTCTAACATTTATTTAAAGATAATAGTCACTATGTCTCTATTTGCTTCTTAGACTGCTGGAAGACTTTTGACAGAGTACATTGGACGAGAATAATAAATATTACTGCAGAAATAGGGAGTACACTGGAAGTTTAGGCGCATAATTATAAAACATCACGGGGATGAAGCGGTATACGGGTAATGAATGACGAATCGGAATGGGTATATGTTGGAAGAGGATTCAGGCCGGGCAATTTCTTATTACCATTGATTTTCGATTGTTCGCTGACAATTTGGTAATAAATGTATGGAAAAGGATAAAATTGCGAAGGAAAGTAGCAAGTAACTGTTAATTTTGGTAGATTTGCAGATGGCCAAGATTTATTTAGCCAGTCAGCCACGGGACTCGATGTCTATTTCGCAGGTGAAAAGGTGCGTGATATGTGGAATGTGAATTGATCATATAACGCGCGATCACATAAAGGTAATTAAGTTCATAAAGTAGTAATAGTCCAAAATGAAGGAAAATGAGGAACATTCTGAGCTGGGGAAACGGGTTACCTTTCCGGTAAGTATAGATACGTCATTCAGTTAAGGATAAATTAATGTATGGAGATTGGTGTTACAGAGGATTTAAAGAATTGTGTTTGAATAGGAATTTTGCTGTTTTCAAGTAGGATGGAGAGAAAAATAAACGAAAAGTCGATAGGAGATATACGAGAGACAGCACAAATAACACGTGGTGTTGCCTAAGGTGCTATAGATGGGATATGACTCAACGATGGGAAAGGGGATATTACGGCAAATATCTATATTAGTGAAGCACACGTGGTGATGATAGATGGGCAACTATATCTCCATAATTTCAAAGTAAAATTAAAACGATATTGCACAGTAAATTAAAACGACACCTTTGAGTAAAGTTTAAGAACAAAACAACTGATATAGCCTTCAAACTTATATAATTAATTAGTGTATCGGAACGAAAATTTGGAGGTTTTGGAAAGCCTCCAGCACACACATTAATTACTGATGCAACGATTTTCCATTTTTGAACTGTAGCAAAATATATTTCTTGGATACACAGACCGTTGAGAATTTCATAAACACCAATAAGGGAAAAATAAACGCCGAGTATTCACCTGGGATGAGTTACTGATGGGAGTCCGATCATTCTCTTGCAATCGGGAGTTGAGATTTATTCAATAATCACTCCGAATTTCCCTCAAGGTAATGACTAGTGATCGGTCACTACTTAATTAATTTTTGAAAATAATCTGGGCATAATGAAAAGAAACAATCCAAGCCTGGAAACTTTAACTATAAGCCTATTATTTGTGCAACGAATATATCACAACTTTTTTGTGACCGAAGTCAAGTGCACTGAATTTGGCATAGAGCTTTTAAGTACTCTCACATTGAGGTACACAATGATTTTCACAGTATGGCATTGCTTTTACGAGAATGTATTCAAACTGAATTTATTAATTGATTGCCTTGCGATTGGATATATTGATTTATCAAACCAATCTATTTATGCTTAAGGATTGACAGATTTAAACAGTTTAGAGTCCCTAATATCTCCTCAGCAGCTCATTTTTCGTCAGTGCGCGTGAAAGTGTAGGTTTTGCGCTGTGCAGTGAAACAATCTCGTCTAAAGGAGCATAAAAATAGCTACCTAATTAAAATTACGTCGTGCGTTTGATACCTTGGATTTCATAAAAATTTCTTTTGCTCGCATCCCCCGTTGCGTGGCTGATAGATTCCATTGTCAGAGAGGTCAGTGGAGTTTTACGACATCTCCAGAATATATTGCCACCATAGGGAGCATAGCTTCTAGAAATTAGAGGTTCGTTCAGGAACGGAGAGCTGAGTGATGGATATACTTGCAGTGAATGAATCTTTTTGTTTTGTATTATCTTCCTAAACACAGTCGCAGTGCATTTAACAGACCAATAAAAACAATGTATGACGAATTACAGACTATAGAGCAAAATTAACATTGAAACATGCCTTCGGTGTAACACTGCTCGAAGCTGATTTCTAAATACGCAAAGCGAAGTCATACCTATTTCATCCAACACATATCATTACTGAAAATCATACTTTACGATATTACCTAAAAAAGGATAAAACCCTAATTAGGATAAAATTAATGCAAAACTATGGCAAATGAAGCTACAAAAAGTGGATTGTAATTTATCAGAAATGAATGCGGTCATTTTTGAATGAGTTTTCCTTCAGTGGCGATATAACTTAATTGATTTCTCGCTCTCAGAGAAAACATGCGCATGCCATTTAAAAATGCCTTCGATGAAAAACTGCTCATAAATAAAAGATAAGATTTTTCAAAAAAGCAACATGAAAAATTTTCTCGTTATTTAGAATAGATTCGAACGAAATAGGAGTTTTGGTTTAAACTTCAAGTTGGCATTCATTTTGCAGCGAAAATTAATGGGAATGAGCCAAAATTCGATGAGGTTAGGAAGAAAAGTGTACTAGTTAATTTGGGAGTCATTTTTAGTATATTACCAAAAAATCGTGCTTGTTGGCGTCCAGCTTCCACCGAAAACAGCTCTCCCGAATACGATTCGATATCATTTGATTCTAATACTGCTTTACGCGTGTAAGTTACTGTATAGTAATGTATTTAGACGAAACTAGTGTTGAAAATTAAAATTAATAAAGTTGAAACCAATTCACCGTAGAAGATATCATTCTGGATAGACGACGACAAAATAGGCAGTCAAGAATAGACTGCGTTATGTCAGTAGCCTTACAAATCGCTTGCTTGTAACTAGGGGAGTACGCAGGATTGACTTCTGGGGGGGGAGGGGGTTTCATTAATATGTATGTGCATCATGATAAAATTATATTTAGGTTATTATTCACTAAAACAATAATTAAATTAACATTCTCTTTTCGTGAAGACAATTCAACTATATTTTTCATCCCAATAAGCAAAATTCTTAACGCTATTTAAGGTAAACGAACGAAAAAGAATTCAGGTAAATATGTTTTTGGGAGGGGTTTAAACCCTAAACCCTCCCCCTCCCCCCCGTCCGTACGCCACTGCTAGTAACTACCACTTCGATACGCAAGCACGGACTTAAATGGTGGTATAGGTCAATTGGGATACTAGCGGATTCACAATCGACCCCGTTTCCATCTTGTACGCAAAGTAGACAGGTTTCTATTTTGCCTATGATTAAAATTATGATTCTGCGATAAAATTGCATCATATCCGGTGGAATCATGATCATATGACTGTGAGCGGGTATTAAATATGTGTCCAACAGTTTAATTAGCCAGAAGAGCACCTTATATGTATACTAAATAGTCTTTCTTACCCGAAGATTTGTTGTATATTTTTGCATGAGGTCACTAATTGTACGACTCGTTTTAATTTTCAATAGATAAAATAATAATTATCCTTAATACCCTTTATAGATACGCGTGCCTATAGATATATTGAGTGTAACTTATACAAATTCATAAATTCCACTAATTCCTGTGTAAACCTTAGAGTCCGCGATGTATGTACAAGCGCATTGATTGCCGATAATTGGCGATTTTCGAAATTTAGTCTATAGATGAAGGGAGAGATAACTAATGGAGAGTGGAGATCCGTGGACCCATTGAGTCAATGGGAACCCTGTATTTCACTATTTTAGCGAAGGGTACATTGTTTGCCTCAAACTATCAAACTTCGTACTTTTCTTAACTATGCATGAAACATAAGACCCTATTGCAGTCATGAAACGTCAAGCAAGGCATTTCAAGTCTTGCCCCACCCTTGGTCGACAAGTGATCGTTTATACTCGAAGAAAAATCAAGAATGGTTGGAATACGTAGATGCGAGATAATAAATTTTTGTGTCATTATTTTTGCGATTTTTCCCCAATGTTAAGTACCTCGTGGTTTTTTTTAAGTAGATTGAAAAAAAACTTTTGGACCACGTTGAATTGAAGCGTTGGAACTCCATTCCATGCAGGCAGTAATGGAAATGATAACAGAATTTGATTTTTATTTTTTTCTCCTCAATTAGAGCATGTTCTGACTAAAGTTTTCGGCGCGGAAGTCGACATTGAGACGAAATTTTACTGAAATATGTTGTTTTAAAATATTGGACTCGGCTTGACACCTTTATATTTGTTAGCAACAATGATAATAATAAGAGATACCTGTATTCTTTCGCGTTTAGAAGAAAATCTGTACGTATGTAATCGAATTATTACGAAATATGTCATTTGCCATACGGCTACGTGTAGAAAAGGGTTGAATTGCTAAAAAAACTATATTCGGTATGATGCAATTTTGTTCATTTTTATCTATGGATATCAATAATGAGAATGGATATGCAAAGTTTAATGTAAATCGTTGCCATAAACAAGAATCGCTGCATGCACCAGAAGAGAGATGAGACGTCGTAAAGAGGGAAGGAATGTCTTAATTCAGTATCAGCGGCAGATTGCAGTGTTAGCGGCAGTATTAGCGGCTGGCGTGGTGAGTGAATGGTAGCTCAATCAAGCCACGAATAATGTCGGTTAATCCCAGCAGTCCGAATATGGAGCCCTTCCGAGTATCGAAAATATTCTCGAGTCGTTGATAATCCAAAATTAAAGGAGAGAGAGTAGATGGCGTCTTGGCGCACGAAAGTGAAGCCGTATTTTTTTATGAAAACGACCCACTTAACATGGCTGTCGCGCGCCATTTTTCCATTAATTTTTCGAATGATACAGTTCTTTTTAATAGTTATTTTCGTATCGCATCTTTTTATATGAATCATTGATTATAGTAACTATTCTCCTCTTATGGTTCCGGCGTATTAACTGCACAGCTGATCCATTCAAGATGGCCGATTGCACATTTTAATGGCTTCAATATTTCCCCTCTGCTTTTGCAACGTGTGGTTCAATCTATTCTCTTATTTAATCTACCATGACGACATAACGCAAATTTAGTAAGTTGCGTTACAATATGCTTTTCACGGTGGTTTCGTAACTTCTTAGTGAGCTATGTGCTTCTTGGTCAATCGGTGGTCAAAGTTTTCGCAAAATTATTCCAAGCACAAATTATTTATGTGTTAATTAACTATGAGCGTGTAAGCAGACCGCTAGTTAGCGTGCCGAAAATTATGAGTTTCGGAATTTCGACTAACATGAGACGTGGTTCAAAAACGTAATGCACTTATTAGAACGAACTCATATGAGATACGTGTCGCGAGTCAGTATCGTATGCTACGAATGAGATAGTGAACGCGTTATCAGGAGTCTTGCCTTAACCTGGGTTCGCGTGTACGACCTTCAACGTCTATTTCATACTTCCCAGTTCAAGTTCACACGCACGATGCTAACTGTGCCTGTCGCTGGGAATCGCGGAAATGATAATTTTAAAACCTCGAAATGAAATGGCGCTTGCCGGAGAACTGATAGATACGGATTATATTGCGTAATGTGCCGCTGTGTGATTTTTTAACTGCGATGGAGTAAGTTTGTTGGTACAATTCCAGAATTTACTTCAAAGAATTGGATTTCCGAGGAAAACTCGCGGGCCTCGACGATTTCATTTGTGTCTAGTCTTCGATTTTAAATTTAAATTTAAAATAAACTCGCGGTTGAAACGCGGCTTTCACCAGTTTATCTCAGATCGATCGGAGATGGCTCTTAAATTATATCCTTAATTAAGTTTTTTTTCTCCCGAGATAAGCGTGAGTGGAGGACAAAGTTTCGTCGCCCCCTGCGATTAGACAACCCATGTTACTTGTGCGATCTTGCATGATGTAAATTTCGATTTATTATAGAAAAGTATATGCAATCATTGAATTAATTGCCGGACTTGTTTGCAGGTGGCGCGGTACAATACCCTACAACAGAATGCACAAACACTCAATGTCAACTTGAGTAACTCCGTGTTACACCGTGCTAAACCAGAGATTCTTCGAGGTGTTGAGCTTCTGATCGATAAAATGCAGAGTGAAATGGCAGACCTTTTGATTGAGGTAAATACTTCATTAACATTGCTGTATCCATATTGTAGTATATCCATTGTAGTTCGTGCATGACACATCGTGGTGACATTCTGTTCTGACGTTATTTCAGGTCGTCGACATCGTTCTCCACTGTCTCGATCCTGGCCGTCTGAAGACTCGTGGCCTTGCGGAGGTATTTCCAGCAATATGCCGTTTCAACCAAGTAAGCCACTGCCCACACACGAGGCGAATTGCTGTCGGTGCGAAGAATGGAAATCTTGCCATTTATGAGCTGCGGTCATCGAAGTGTCAGGTAAACTTATTTCACGATTTTAGAAATGCTAGAATTTAAGAATATTTATAAATATAGATAGAGATATTTATATCAATTTTTAAGTCATTTTTTAGTTTTTTTATTTATTCTCCAGGATTCATTCCGCGTTTGTTTTACAATAGAAAAACAATCGCGGAATGAATTCCGGAAAAATAAAAAAATCAATATTGCATCCGCGGAAACCATAGAGTTAGATAATTTAGAATTTTTTGTTCATTATACAGCTTTCAATCTAGTAGTTTTATAATGTCCGATATAAATAGTATTATCGTGTTAGTATTGACATTTTTGTGTGACATTTACTTGATGCCGTTATTTTTGCCTGCAGCTGATTACGGCTCATGGAAGTGCAAACACAGCTCTCAGTTTCTCACCTGACGGTAAATATTTGGCATCGTATGCTTGTGGAGAAAACAAGCTTTCCTTCTGGCAGGTAAGAAAATGCATTTTTTGTGAGCCTTAGAATTTGAAACCTTTTAGCAAAGTTAAACTTAAATTTACCAAAATTCAGATGTCCGTTTTTGCGGTGCATTCGTAGAATTTTAGCCATAATTTACCATTTTAACACTCAGTTTAAATTTAAAAAAAATACTGTTTCCTCTTTGTACTTTTATATGAAACATTTAACTGACTAGAGGTATCCCATTACGCTGGTGCAGATTGTGTCATTGGGGATCTCTTGTAATGAAGTCAATGAAATACCATATTTTCGGCCCGTAAGACGCCCATGCAAGTATAAGACGTACTGTTACGTCTCCGGTTTAATTTAAGGAGGAGAAAGTTATAAGCAATTATTTTTAATTTTAATGTTTACAATGCATGGGAAGAAAATGGGATTTTTTATTTCCAAAAATAGCGACCTATCAAAATAATTCGTCGTAGACATCAAGTCTATATGATATATACGATCTCCATGGTCGTAGAATCCCATGAACAAGTGAGTGATGAAGAGCGCAGCTTTGATTCGCTGCAGCAACGCAGTCTGCGGTGAAAGTAGAGAGATGGGCTCTCCTCCTTCGGCAACGCAAAATCGGATGCATGAGAACATACTTAAAATTACCCTTGGCTCAATAAGACTAAGGCCGATTTTAGAATGTATTTTTAGAGGGAAATAATTAGACTTATGGGCAGGGAAATACGTTGATCAGCTTTAAAAATCTCCTTTTGTATAACTTACCCCTGAATGAGGTTGTTAAAGTTAATTTTAATATAATTTCGTAGCCAATCCTTAACTTTTTATTTAAATATGTGGTTTTACTCATTTATTTTACTGTTTCCCAGTTGGCTGTTGACTCATCTCTTTAGGAAATCAAAATAAACTCCAGTCGCTCAATGGCTTCGTCTGTCTCTCTTGTTATCTTTAGTCTTTTAGTTTTGTGCTATGCTTTCCCAAATAGTCCATTTTCTTATCCTTCCTTCCTTACTATAAGGTTTTAAATGAAGGTTTGGATTGTAGCTTCTCATATCGTGGCTCATATTTCCACAATCACATGGAACACATCAGTACATCCATAATGCAAGTGGGTGAGCATTATGTTTTTTGTCCACATATACTTGACACCATCAGCAATTTTAATTTCTGATTTATAATTTGATGATAGTGAACACGACCTCCGGTTTTATTTTATTTTATATTGAGTTATACCAAGTGGTACATACTTAAAGGTATTCGTCGAAAAAAGTTTTCTCTGTATGAGAATTATCTTTCTCAGGTAAGATTTTTGATTTTAAATCAATTGGCATTACTCGTTGATGATACATTTATAAATGTATTTAATATAAAAGTTGGGAGAGTCGTTACAATTCAGATTTACTTAAAATTATTCAATATTTTCAGACTTCCACTGGCATGTTCGGACTTGGGAACTCACAGACTAGATGTGTGAAAACATACACCACTCCTCCAATAGCGGAAATTTCAAGCTTGAACCCCATTAGACTAGCTCGCCTTGTGTGGATAAACAACAGAACTGTTTCACTCCTTCCAACCGATGGTTCGGAAACGAGGTATAATGTCTAAAGTTAAGTCTTACCTTGTTGTGTATACATGTTGTTCCTTCTGCGTAAAAGGTTTTGCCTAGCATTTTTAGGCTTGAAAATATGTAAATTATATGCTTTCCGCTATGCTTTAAAGAGCAAGAAAAGGTGTGTTATCACGTATTTTCTGCTGAAAAAGTGGAATTATGCTTTTCAGCTTGGTCTTAATCATAAATCTATTGCATTTATGTTGTATTTTAATGGAGTACCTACTCTTGAGATATGTAAGGTAGGCATAAAATTATCATGTAAAGATAAAAGGAATGTAAATATCAGTTGATCACTCATATCTCATTTGTCAGCCTCTCGTAAGTACCTACTCTCTCGTGATCATCTTCTTTGTGATTGTACAGTGGACAATAAATCTGTATTGTAATAATGATCTTATGTTTAAAAAATATCAAATTTGTAACATATGAAGAATGAGGAACAGTGAAGCTAGGATTTTTTCATCTCACCTCTGTTATTGTTGAAATGTTATCCTTGTTGCTCTGAAAGTTCTTTGAGGCCACAGCCTCTTGGACTGGTTTTATTGAATGTGCCCAATGGGTGGGTGATATTTGTACATAGCTGTTATTGTGGATAATTTAATCAATTCAGATAGATGAACCAAATGTTAATGTTCATGTTATTTTAAATATTTTCTGTCAAAGTTTTTGTGTGGATAGCTCTGACTATCATCCATGAATCTGAAATAAGTGATTATTGCTCCATTATTCCCTATTTTATACGTTATGTTAATGTTATTGAATTTGTCTGTGTTGGCGAAATGTTATGGTGGAGTGTTATACCTCATCGTGTGGCAAAACATCTCATTTTATCCTGGCATCAATGGAGTCGTTGAGATAACCCACCTTGAGATGTCTTGAATTGTGAAGTGCCAGCGATTATTTCTACATGGCATTTCTCCCCCTTTCCATTGAATATAGCATTCCAAATAATGTGAGGGGTTCTATAATTATGTGAATGGACATTTTAAAGTATTTGTGTATAACCCTTTTAACCAATTATATATACCCCAATAAATTACATATATCCCGAGTCTGATGTCTGAATTTGTTCTAACCTTTTCCATTAAATTTATGTAACAGTTGCTTCTTTATTTGAGTTTTAGACTAGACTTGTAGTGTGACAGTACGTTACGGGAGACTATTTATTTCAAGGTGTAACTTTGTAGTTTTCAACTGCATGAATAATTGGATTTTTATCACTTGAATCAATGATAAGAAATCCAGGATTGAGAGGGTCTTTAACATGGAGCTTCCATTAAAATAATTAATCAAATCAAAAGTAAAAAAGAAATTAATATACAAATTCCTCTAGAAAATGCGGATAGGTGAGGAACTTATTAGCGTCCGACATATTGGTGCGAACCCAAGACGATGACCAAATCAGGAGGAATCTTATGGCTATTAAAATGTGAAATTCGGGCATGTATAATCTTTTTCCCAACTCATGTCGGCTGACCTTGAAATGCGCAGGTGTCTTCCTTTCACTTCCAGCATTTACAGAAGAGTGCAATGAATGACTGATTGTGAGTGGTGGGAACTCAAGTCTCTCTCCGACTGCCGTGAAGTTCAACATCGGTCTCGTATCGTCTTTGTTGCCAAACTTACTGCGTGCGAGTTCGACTTCGTTGGCAGAGGCCCAAAATCAGTGATTAACGCGACTCCTCGCCGCCTAAAGTACATTCATTTGCGAAGAACTGACAACGCCGTTCGTCCGTCGGGAGCCAGAAACTGACAGGTGGAAGGGAAAACGCCTTTCATTGGCTACTCGCACTGTGACGTTCACCCGCCATGAGTTGGGGAAAAGGGTTTGATTGGGTAAAAACCGGGTAATCGTAAATTTCTTGTAAACGTTGACCGCAAGATGACGTGGCCTTTTCGTTAAGTTGATATTAGCTGAGAGTTTGGGTTTCGTATATTTCATCAGACCACGTCACGCATTACGTCACTCATTTGTTCATTCTAAACACAGCGAAATTGCAATAAATATTACTGAGCTGAGATGATGAGTACGGGATTGGACTAATAGTGTTAATATTGATCTCTCCCATCATTTTATCTTTCAATCTTGCCGGGTATCTAACGCCTAGACGCGAAGGCGGGCTCGGATTCTCGCTTAGGAATGTAGTACATACGTCGTGATGACGCGGAGTGAACTTCATCGGTGTGGAGTCAAGCGAGCGATTATGACCTCAACCGTTCGATTGTCTTAATAATTCAGCCACCACCGCCGCTGCTGCTCTTTTAATAAGTGTGCTGTGGCTTGCGCGAAGGATTACGTCACACACGGTTGAGAATGAGTGCGCCGAGACGATGAATTCAGCGTGGTAGGCGCGATCGCCCGCTTTCCTTCGCTTGAGTGACCACGATCTTGTAGCGGAGAGCTTCTGGAATTCATAAACGCTGAGTTCTTTTAAAAAAAAGAAACTGTTAGGGATCGGAGGTGGATTAAGGTCGATGTTTTTGGGGGATTTCAACTTGTACCAGGAATTACGGGTGGGGGAGAACAGCCCCCCCCCCTGTATTTAAGTAAAAAATAAAACATTTTGACAGCGAATCCGATTCGTCTTTGAACGAACGAACCCAATAGCTGACAGTCCTCCTTAATCTCAGAGGAATCACGCCGCAGTTATGCTATTGTTTTCATCGGCCATCTTTAACACATGTTTATTTACCATTCGGTGAGGAAATTAGTTTATTCAGTTTTTTTATGACTATCTGACACCGCAGTGCAATAGGTTGGCGCCTTATCATACAGAAAACGACTTTCTCCAACGATAGTAAATTAGTCCTTACCATTAATGAACATTATTTAAAACAAAAAAATTACGACACTTTCTTTCCACAGACAATGAATTGGTGCAAAGTCTTGCAATGCATGAATAATGTTAATTACATATTTTTTCGCTAAAACACTGAAATTTCATGCAGACCTAGTCGATTGCTTTTTTTAAGAAAAGTGTATTATTTGCGTCCCCGTTACACATTGAATGCACAAGTAGTCTTTGAGTTCTAAAAGTATTTCAAGGTAAGCGTTCTCGTCTGGCATATTTAAATCAAAGCGATAACTACGATATTTAAATTTGTGCCGCTCCCACTGCTTATCTCTTGAATAGAAAGGGCGTGCACGTAGGTTGGTTGTATTTATTTATTCATTTATTGGTTCATAACGCTATAAACAATATTAATTCGTAAATAGTCGCATATAAAGCAGATTTTAAAATATACGTAGGCATGAAATTATGAATTAAGCAGTCCACTAATTGGCATTGTCATCATGCATACGGTGTGTAGTTTGCATGCAATCATTCACACCGTAAGTTTGTGACGAAATCTAGGAGTTAGAAATTCCAATTTTTTCAATATTCTCCCTCCGTAGCGCACAGCCGTAATCTATCCCAGTAAAAACAGCTTACATTTTGAGGCAAACTACTCGAAAATTAGTTCGGTAAGGGGTTAATATTTTGATATAATTGGAAAGATGAGTTTTTTTCTTTAAAATGAGGCCAAATTCATCAAAATTTTAGTTGAAGTAACATCTCACTCAAACTACTTTAAATGGTATCCACACGTAAAAGTGAGCTATCATATATATAAAAATATATATTATTACAGAAAGGTCTTTTTCTGTCATTCCGTATATGCTCCGTTAATACTGCACCTACAGTGATAAATGAGGTATCATTTTAAACGTTGAACCACCGGCTTCTGACGAAAAATACAATCACAATTTCAAATTTCACTATTTACCCATTAATGTGACTTAAAAGTTTCGATAAACTCTCTTGCATGTATTGTATTCATATGTTTTGTATATTTTTGCAAGAAAACAAGTATAAAGAAAGTACTTTATGATACACCTTCTTCTCTATTTAAAACCCAATTACACCGTTTCCTTAACATAATTATTCCCTGATAGCGTGAAAGTGCGAAATTTTCGCACGGGTTACCTAGTGGAACATATTTGAGATTACAGGAAATGCGTGAGTCCGTTAAGCGCCAGAGAACCACCCCCCTCCATTCTAGTCCAAGGAGTTTTCCCGTCGCGATTCGGGTGCCTCAATATATGCCTGTGATTTTGACCCATCACCACTCCTCCCTTCCAGCCTCAACCCTGAGGTCCGATACTCACCGTTTCATGCCTTGGTGTCTTATCGATCGTCACGTCGAAGTCTGCGTCGCTCATTCGCGAGAAAGGACCGCAGTGCTGCTGTTAACTGTTCATTTCGTCACACCTGCAAGCAGTCCGAACAACCCTCGCTTTCCATCGACGAGAACTTGACCAGTGTGGCGGCTATTAATACATACACGCCCTTCACGACATTATCACGTCATACTAAAACCGTTTTCAAACTTGTAGAACTGTACTATCCTCGCTTCGTGAGTATCCAGTGGAAATGTGGTCAAAATCATCTCCCTATCTCTACGCCGTAATGGACCATTCGCCTTATTAGCTTCCTACCACGGTATTCCATTAGTAGGAAAAGATTTAGTGTTGCGAACACCCGGGATGGCACCGACCTTGGTGACTTTTTCTACCCGGGTTAACCTACCATGGTTAAGGTCATGGCCATCTACCAAGAGCTGTTTTCTGCCATCCGAATGCACGTTAGTAACAATGGTCATGTGACCAACCGTCATAATCGTCAACTGTATCATGGTGATTGAAAACGGGCGAGAATGCGGGTGTTACCAACGTTTTATACAATCTGGTAAATAGCTAGTAAAGCGAACGAGGCGTACATGTATTCTCTGCATGCAGAGAGAGAGTGATCAGACCGAGGGAATGAAAAAGCAGTCGTCTTACGCTCACTGCATGTGACATGAGAAGGTCGGGATTGTGATAACCTGGGACTATCTGGCTTGAGAAGAATCTCCGTCTCGCAATTGTGTTCGGAATCATAAAACGTGACCAAAATCATTCCGAACGAAGGAGGGCTGCTCTCTGTAAAATCGTTCCGAGTGCCTGACTAACGAAGTGGAATTCTTTCATCTCGAAGGAGCAGATATGAGCGAAAACATTAAAATGTATATAAATCCAATCCCACAATAAATTTTAACCACACGGCCGAGGTTACAGCTTCCCAATTGATGTTGTACTACCACAACGACAAACTGTTCGGCGCTTCGTTCTTTCAGTAAGGTTTTTCTTTTTCTTCCCGTTCTCTGATTTCATTTAACATACCAAGGTCTTAAGTATATTAAATTAGAGTATGTTACAAAATAAACTATCACTAACGCTTACAATGAATCCGATCAGATTGGTTGTTTTGATTGCTTCGCTTCACATCAAAGAGTTACGTCAAACAACCGCTACATTTTTCCTTCTGATTATTCAGGATTCCGCTAATTTTAATTGAATTAAACTATGAATCTTCGTATCAAGCGACATAACTCATTCTGGTGCTGTAATGAGTGATTATTCCTCATTTACAAAGAAATCCAATGAGCAATTCCATATCCCAAGGGAGATGGACTCTCCAGAGAAATGCCTTGAGTTAATTATCGGAAAATCCTATTGGTCGACCATCCTATCAATGTCCATTTTCTAGCATCTAGCAAGCTCTAGCATCTTTTCCATCAACAATATTATCTCAGATGACTCGGAGAACGGAACGCGATAGCGATCAACAGCGTCTCCTATAGCTGTGATTGTTAATTCCATGTCTCATTCATTATGCCTCCCTTTCCACCTTCACAATGAGGTTTCAAAAAAGATTTGCTTCACTCTCTTCAAATTTTGAGACGAGCCTCAAACTCTTTAAGCGAAGCCTTAAGTTTGAGACGAGCCTCAAACTCCTTAAGTTGGCTGAAGCGGTAATCGTAAGTCGTTGGGTGCAAATTTCAATAATTTTTACGTGAGACGATAAAAAAAATTCTAGGATCACATTTCATTTAAGTTCATATGTGCAAACGTTGTAACGTACTCTGCGTTGCGTTGTAAGGCAGTAATGGTAATTATATGAGAATTGTATTTTTCTCCCTTAATGCATGTAATGAACAGATTTTTCGGTGCAGTATTTGAAACGTAGGCGAAATTATATAGAAATATGTTTTATTTTAGAATATTGGACGCGGAGTGACACCTTGATATATGCTAGCAATACAATTATAATAATTAGAAATGTACTATTTCGCGTATAGAAGAAAATCTGTACATATGTAATCTAATCATTACGAAATGTATATAAATTTCCATAAGGCTACATGTTTAAATAGTAATTAATTGCCAAAAAACCGAATCGGTATGATGTAATTTTTTTCACTTTCATCTAAAGACGTCACTAATATAAGAACACGTAAGCAAAGTTACTCGCAAATCGGTGCACGAACAAAAATCTCCCCGACCACCAACAAACCATTCATACCAAAGTGAACCACTCTCTTTTACATCTGTTCCCATTTAAACTTAAATCCTACGGTCGTGTCACGTGTTCTTCCCAACGTTAAGCTTAATGATAATTAAAACTGATGATATCAGGCCTGAAATTGTGGAAATTATGGATATCCATGTTGATATAATAAACCACCTTTGTAGTTTCCACAAAATTAAGTTTAAAAACATTCCACAAACTTAAGTTTGTTTTGTTGTTGTTGTTGTTGTTGTTGGTTGTTGGTTCTTTCTCGACGTGGACAAATGATAATAACTCATTTTAGCATATGTTTTTTTGTTGGCCACTCGTGTTTTTCCTCGAACCTAATACATTTTATATTCGTGACTGCCACGTACAGTCACTGCCTGTGAAATTATTCTCTGTAGCAATTCCTCACCAAAAGATAATATTTACATTCTTTTCACTTATCTTCCCCACCAACTCCTTCCTCGTAATATCTACGAATGCGCACAGTGATTTATCTTAACATAAATCTTACATTCTCCATACGTTCCATGGTTTCAAGCTCAACTATGTGGAAGTTGAATTTCACAAATGAAAAAGTAACTTGGTTTCCTTCCACAGATTTATTTTCCTGGTACGACATGTTTCGACACAGCGGTGTCAACATCAGGTATTAAATTGAATCAGTTCCATCTTTTCATTTGTGTATGTGCTCCATTTTATAGATTCATGCTTTAATATTATTAGCGCTCCTTAAACTTCTTGCAAAATTGCACTTGTGGTCATATCATTTGTTGTTCTCATCTGCTCCGGTTGGCGGAATTTTCTTTCTAAAATATTCAAATCGTTCTTTGACGTGGGACATAGTTGGCAGTAAAGTCTTTAGATGGAAATACTTGCTCAATTTTTCTCCTCAATAAACTTTATTGCTAATTTTTCCCCACGTCGTCATGGGGGAGGTGAAATGTGTTTTAAGAATTACACCATCTTGAACGGAGAAGACGAAAAAATCATACGGACATAACAAAAAGTTTGCAAGAAGTTTAGGAAGCACAAAAAATTCCTATTACATAAGTTTTTGGCCAAGTTATTTCCTCGTAAAGTCGACAATATAACTCAAATTACTGTCTCGCATGTCCTTAAGCTAATCCCTCCTTTTCTTGAGCCTCCTTAAGATGTGGATGAGCATTTTATCTCATTCGAGATGTGAGAGCATTTTATCTCGCCCAACTGATTACGTCATCTTATTTCCCTTTTGCGCTTAGCTTTCGCAAACTCGCTGGTGGCACTGTTGTTTGGAGTTCTCCTGAACTATCCTCATATCCTCAATCGCTCTTCCCTTCACTCTACCACCAAATTGACCCGTTCTTTGTCATCTCCTGCCATGCATTTCTATAATACCTACCTACGCTGGATACTTATTGCTTCCATTCGTACGTGCATCCTCTTCTGCAATTTGAGTCATTCTTCCTTTTTTTATAACTCCGGCATTTGCTATATTATTTCCGGCTTGATATGGTGGAACTGATTTAAGAGACCCTGACCTTGTGAGTTCCCAAGGTATTTCGCCATCTCGCCACAATGAGGACATTCAGCCTCGACTGTGTGAGCTAAAACTAATACTGAATTCCGACATTTCATTTGTATAGTTTACAAAATCTCTGCTTTCACTGATGGGGGTATTTAGCCATTGGGGAACAAGGTGAATGTGCAAAGTATGCTGATCTTTCGACAAATGTTTTTTTCAAGAACATTTTTTCCAGCCCCAGTGCCGACCGAAGCGCCATTCATATTTAATTTTCGCATTTTTAATAATAATATCTTAATTCATGGACATAAGTCCTATTTACAGTGTGACAAAGCATATTTTTTTGCATTATATTATACATAAAAGGGCATGTTTATGCACTAATTCAATACAATAACTTCTTGAAATATGTTATTTTAAATATTTAAAGATAATGGACTTTGTTTACATGTTTGTAGATTGTGGACATTAATAGAATAGTGAAAATATCATTAATTTACACCAGTGAGGCACAGTTTGTGTCTTAAGTTTACAAGGAGAAAAATAGATTACTTATTTCCATAGTAGAGCAGCATTGCAAGCCTGTTAAAAAGAGGATAATGAGAGAGTATTCTGGTCAATGTTGCTTGGCAGTTCATTATATATCCTCATCATTCTACTAATGACATTGAAGCAAGAGAAATTACTTCTACAAAATTTAACATTGAAAAACTTTCTTTCACGTGTATTGACTATGTTGGTGCTTGGCAACAGACTCAAGAAGAAATGATGCAGTCGTGTTTGATTGTTACAATGTTTGCTTCAATTATTGCAATAATCTGCCAAAAAATCAAAAATTGAAATGGGCAGGTGCCTTAATTTTGTTATTATTCAATTCCTTGGGAGTATTCACTTGCTATAAACAGTTTTTCGCGAAAGAGGAATATATATTAGATACATAATAATACTATTTTTCCCAATTTCTCACCCATTTTCTCATTTAACGCCATTTTATTTCATGTTCAATTTGAGCAAAAAATTGTGCGGAAATGTATGATTATGCTGTTCATATCAAGCTGGGGAAAATTTTCTCCACGAGTATTTAATAATAAATAAGAATATAAAATGACGTCTTAGTCACATTACGGTGGACCCACCTTAGGAACAAGGTTAAAAAGTCCTTACGGTGGACCTGATGATGACGCCATAAGAAACGTCGAAACACGTGTAGTGTAATGTTTTACATTGAAATTTAAGTGGACAGTACAACTACTGCAGTTTTATTTAAATACTAAAATGCTCTTCCACCATAATAACGCCACAGACTGTCGAATTTATTCGGGATGATTTAAAGTAGTTTGAGCGAGATTATAGTTCCCTAGTCATTAATGATGGAGACCATATTCGAAATCATTTTTTTATTTCAGCGTCGGTAAGAAGTATGAAATAAATATTTTAGTATTATTGGCGCAAAAATATAGTTATGTTTGATCAAAATTCTCTGTAATAAAATAAATAAAGCTGAATAAGTCTCTAACTTGGCTCATTTTTTCACGCCGTACGGCTAAAAAGCCTTCAAAGAAGCAGTTTTTTGAGATTCTGTAAAAATTAATTCGGTGAGTGATTGATTCATTTTTATAAATTGTCGAGAGAACATACTAACTGCACAAAATTAATTTTTCACGAAATCTAGGTGTTATAAATTCCTATTTTTTTTTTTTTTCAATGTTCTCCCTCTGGAGCGCACAGCCGTAATCTCTATCCAATGTAAAACAGCTTATATTTTGAGGCATATTGCTCGAAAAGTAGTTCGGCATGGGGTTGATATTTTGATATCATTGGAAAGATGAGAGTTTTTTCTTTAAAATGAGGTCAAATTCATCAAATTCTAGGTGGAGTGATTTTTCGCTCAAACTACCTTGATAGTGAAATGGTTGGGTTGATCATGAGTGTCTCATTCAACCCTGTGAATGATTAACTGCAGCCCTCAACCCTTTTCCCTGTCTCCTGCTGATTCGTTCCTGATTGCTTCCTCTGTTTCCCGTCCCGTGTCATACATACGGCCAGCGTCGTACTTATCCCTTGATACTCTTTGTATTGGGACGTTCCCTTATGCTCCTAAACTATAACGTAGTCTCAGGATGTGGACAATCCATCTGGATCAAATGCGTACAAACTGCAGTTTTGCTGTCACCATGACAGCGAATAGAACTTCCTGAAATACCTTCTCCGGCATGTCTTTCAAAACATCTTCATATTTCCTTTACTGGTAGATCACCTCTAATTTTATCGGTAGATCACATGTAGATAAATATTCATTGCTCATGTACGCGGAGAAAGTGCACAAACGTGAATTAAAACATATGAGCTCTAAATAGATTCAAAGTTATTCCGATGGGGAGCTACCATCGGGACTTTAATTCTATAAGTAGGACAAAATAACTACAAAGTAAATACATATTTAATGCACATATATTCATGAAAATTGAATAAATATGCCAATTTCAAGATTTGGACAGTGAATAAATTTAAAAATATTGAAGACAAAAAATATTTGTTTTTCTCAAAACAATTACACACTTTCAAAAGAAAGCAATCAAGCCTTTACTTTTATTTAAATAATGTGAACATATTTTGATAGCCTTTCAGAGCAGCTGGTAATGTGGTTATACAATTTAGGGCCAAAGTGTGTAAAAGGTCTTTTAAATACAGAACCTTTTGCAGAAGAAATAGCATTCTTCTCTCTTCTCATTCACCCCCAGTAAGAATTGAGGTTAACTGGCATCGCAGAACCTGGTGGAACTCGAAATCAAAGATTTTTGTGTCGCAGAGAGTGAATCAAGCGTGGATAAGCGGGCAGAGGTCCCCGAGGAAGGGACAGCCAGAGATATTTGCGGTTCTTTTGTCCCACTAACCTCATCCTCCTTCCACTGTCTACGCTATTCGCAGGTGGGTACCACTAAGTTTTGCTACACATATAATTCGGGAAAAGTCATTATTTTAAGCATAAATATGTGTTGATGAGTGGATATTAGAGATATTTTAAATAGATTGAGAGCCTTCATAATAGAGAATGGAATGAACTTAGTTACTTCCACACAGTTTATTGGTTAACTCCGACTGGTTTCATAACTTGCGTATCAATGGGGAATCATATATATTATTACAGAAAGGTATTTTTCTGTCATTCCGTATATGCTCCGTTAGTACTGCACCTACAGTGATAAATGAGGTATCATTTTAAACGTTGAACCACCAGCTTCTGACGAAAAATACAATCTCAATCTCAAATTTCACTAATTACCCATTAATTTGACTTAAAAGTTTCGATAAACTCTCTTGCCTGTATTGTATTCATATGTTATGTATATTTTTGCATGAAAACAAGTATAAAGAAAGTACTTTATGATACACCTTCTTCTCTATTTAAAACCCAATTACACCTTTTCCTAAAGATACTTATTCCCTGATAGCGTGAAAGTGCGAAATTTTCGCACGGGTTACCTAGTACAAATCTGTTTTGCATTGTCTGATTTTTATTGTCCCTTGGTAATCGAATCGAAATGAATCCGGGTGGGGTTTACCAATAAACTGTGTGGAAGTTACAAGTTTATTTAATTTAATTCTCTACTATGAACTATAAATTCCACAAAGATCGCGAACCATTGAAGAATTAATAGGCCTGATCTGAACAGGGACGAAATCAGGTGAAATTATGGCAATTTTGCAGTCTGCGAAAAAAAACGCTGAAGCCTCCGCGAAATGTTTTCACGCTTCGGAGGAGCTATAACTAGGGCACACATTTCTCTCCACCAACCTCCTTTACTGTCTTCTTACTAAATCGATCGGCCCGCCTGAATTTCCCACCATTTCTCTAGATACATCTGTCGCACTTTTTTATAGAAAAAATCTAGATTTTCCTGCCATGGCAGCGGCTGCACGCGGGGGAGCCTGGTCTATCTCGGAAGAGGTGGTGGCCCCCAACATAGATTATTGCCATGGCTGCAATATTCGTCGGCGCCGATGCGGCGGAGTATTATAAGACACTTCACAGAGTTAGAATGAACACGATTATGATAGGAGATTAATTAGAATTTTTCATTTCCTAATTCTTTTCGATTTCGCAGCTCTGCAGGTGTTCAGTGACAAATATTAGCGCTAAATTAATCGTGACGTTCATTGCAGAGGTAAAATAGTATTTATTTTGACATGGCATGCATCGAAAAGTTAACCCTTTAGCTACGAACGACGTATTATAACGGCGTAAATATTTCTACGCAAGCAAACGGACGGCGTATTATAACGGCGTAAATTTTTCTACGCAAACGAACGAACGACGTGATAGAACGGCGTGCCGCTAAGCCTTTTCATAAAAATAAACGGTTTATCGTTGCGGAATAAGTCTGAAATACACATTAATTAACATTACCTGCTGAGAATTCCCGTTACAAATTCATTTTAATTATTCAAGTACTTTTAGCATTTTATTGAGGACTTATAGTCCATTGTTAACTCCTACGCCACTTTTTCAAATAAATATGAGACTCCCTTCGCCTATTGTGAAGACGAACGATGTTAATAAAGAAACTCACCAGACAGACTGACATTTTACAGGCTTTAAATACGTCAAACTTACCCTGCGGTACCTTTATTCCCGAACCGAAATTTAGCAACATGAAAATTATCTTATTTAAGAGGCTTATTCTGTTTTTACTCTTCTGTCATTGTCGTGAATGAAGACGATATTATCCTTATTTCTCCGAACAAACGATGACCGCCTGCAACGGTTACATGCTAGTCCACAAAAAGATAATTTCATTTCTCTTCCAGAAGACTAGCAAATCGCCGCCCATTAGTTGTTCAGGTTTCGCAGAGGTCAGGTAAACTTGACATTCACTCTCTTTTTTTCTGCCCGCTATACTTCGCTGAGTAGAATACTTCTTTGGCACGGTCAAAAAATTTGGTATCAATAAAGGTGGTGCTGCTATTGTAGATGTGGTTAGGGTAGTGTTCCAAGAGTAACAACGTACAGTTCCTGAAGTACCAAGCTGGTTTCTTACATCTGCACCTAGTATTTTTTCTTTGATATATTTTATAGGATATGAGACTTTTGTTCCCATCAGTTCGGCTACTTCAACTTTATCAAGCGAGTGAAGGCGTGGGTCTATAAGGGCACCCAAGCAAAAAACTTCCGTTACTGGGAAACGTTGATCAACCTTTAGACGCATACTTTCCTTTATATCTGCACTATCATTAGGATTTTCCATGAATACAGAACGCGAATCTGACTAGGAAATCATTACAAGATTGAGCACGCTTTTTCCTGCGACAGGATTTCACAGTGCAGCAATAAAGTTTACAGACTCCTTCCACAAGTTCCACTGCCGATAACTGAAACGTAGATCACTTATGCCTATGTTAGCTTGCACACTGTCAACAGGATTTTTGTTTTGACCCCAAAGATTCTCTAGCATTGCCAAGTACCAACTATGCCAGCTTGTTGATGTCATATATTGTTTTAGTTTTCTGACCTGGAATGGTCGCTCCCAAAGTAATGGACTAGGTATATGTATGTAGATCCATCGGTGTCTTTTTCTACGGGATCAAGTTCTGTCTCCACCTTAAAATCATATTCGTCCCCGGAAACTCCTGCAAGAGGATCTTCCTTCACCTGATCCGAGAAGGTTACCTGTTCATGATCTCTTGTTGTTCCTTACGAAGCGAGCTACCAGGTCGAGAGATCGAGGACGGTGTATAGCGGATGGCTTTTACCCAACTGACATGCCTACTTGTCTCTGAATTTTGGCTCCTGACATTTCCCAATGCCATCTAGAATGACCACATCGTGCAGTGCGTGCCCGTTGCAAACCGAATTCTGGAGATAAGGGAGCCTACAAACACGCCTCAGCCTCATAGTCACTCCGCGAACAGAAGCAGTGCGTAGATATAGTGCTCTTCCAGGCCGAATCTTGCTCGCAAATCTATGTCATCCCGGATCGACATTCCAGTATGCTTCCCATACATACCAATATGATAAAAGTCAGATCGCGAAGGATTCTAGAAAGATAAAACGTTATACGTTCCACCAACCACGTCTTTTAGTTTTAAATGAAGCTACTGATAGGCATTCATTTCAATTTATTGTAAAGAGTCACCAGGCGTGTACATACATACTTGCAACATGTGAGTACGTGAACTTTATCTAGTTATGTCGATTCCTTGAAGTCAACATATTCAGGGTTATTGATTCAAATCTATGGCCTCTCGTATAAGTAATTTCACCTTACCCACAAAGGTCAGGTAGGCATTGGTCAAAGCAAGGGGAGAATTAAGGTCGTCGTTTGTGGGGGGGAATACTACCTTCCGAGGGTCTGGGACGTATGGAATACCTTAGGACCACCATTTTTCACTAATAACTATTTGATTTCATCGTAAATACAGGTTAATTCACGACCAACCTGCAATATTCCGGGACAAAAATACCCTAGGGCTAGTGATTTTAAGCAGTATCTGTCCTATGAACATGGGGTCGCGACTCCTTAGTTACCGAGCCGTGGCAACGAAAACATTTTGTCAGAAGCATTTGGCAGCTACCATGAAAACGTCAAAAGGCAGTGAATTACATTTATAGTTATGACGTAAATCCTGCCTTATTGTACCTAAGGTATTCCATCAATCAATCAATCAATACTAATCAAATTCACTGCGATAATCGCCATGTAAGTACTTTGGAGCCGCTTCATTGTTATGACCCACAAGAAGACATCCATTCCGGTTTCACTTGTTGATTTGTGCCTTTTGATACATTTAAAATGAAACACGGAAGCTTTAATCAGTGAGCTGAATTGTCTTTTCCGGTTAATAAATGTCAGTTCCATGCTTGGAGAAGAGCTGTTAATCAATGAGCTGACAAGCTCATGTAGCAGTATCACTTAAGATGCAATAACTTCGATAAAAATTAAGATAGTAAAATAATTTTGACCACAGTAGAAATAAAATTAATTTAAAAAAATATTTTCGCTCAAGAAGGTTTTCGTATCTATGAAAATAAAATAAAAGTTTTTATAAAAAGTAGTTTTTTCAAGAAGAAATATTTTGCCGATTTCGGTTACCATCTTGAAAATTGGAAGCCAAAAGAATAAATTTCATCAGCGCGTTTTAATTTATGGAGTGTCGTCCACCCACTCGCCGGTCGCGTCAGGGGTTCCTCAAGGTAGCGTCCTGGGTCCCCTTCTGGTCTCCCTTTTTGTCGATGATGTCGTGGGCTGCGTTCTCCCACTGTGATGTAACATTTTACTGTAGGTATGCGGATGATTGCAAGATATTCAGGAAGATTGATGGCCCCTCAGATTCCAGTTCCCTACAATCCGCCCTCTCCTCCGTCCACGCCTGGTGCTTCATATTAACACCTCGAAGTCAGCTTTACAGACCTTTTCACTAAAGCGCAAACCTCTTATTATTAAGTATTCCTATACCCTCTCACAAAATCCTACCCCATGTGTCAATTCCCACTGTGACTTAGAGGTAGTCTTCGACTCTCAACTTACCTTTCGCGATCGCATAATTAAGACTACCAGGAAGGCGATGTCAGTTGTCGGCCTTTTGTACCGCCACACGGACATTCAGGATCCTTTTGCTCTCCGGGCAGTATTTTTTGGCTGTGTCCTTCCTATTTTAGAATACTGTGCTCCAATTCGGTCGACCGCTTGCCCCACAGCCTTGAATACGCTCAATCGCCAATCTTTAACTTCTTTCTCGCCATTGCCCGCCATCGAATCCCTTCCCTCAGAAACTTATCAAAAGAATACATCCTTTCTTCCCTTTCAATCCCAAACCTCTCTCTCCGTCATGTACTATGCGACATGAAGTTCCTCCATAGCATCATTTGGAGTGGCTCTCACCGTATGTACCAACCGCCTTCTTCTTCCTCTCTTTCCTCTTCTATGTTCCTCCTCGTTCCCCACGCAATAACTCCCTTCTTGACATTCCCAAATTCAGACTCTCCATATCTTCCTATTCTACCGTATCCCAAAAACTTTCAACTCCCTAGCCTCGCAGTTACTAGCCTCCCTTGACCTCTTCTAACCACACCCTCCTCCGTTTTCAAATCAGTCCTCAGAAAACATATTGCCGAGTTGACTCTCCATCTATTCCATCTCCTTGTCCATAAATCACAATGCAAAACTTTCTTTCCAATGTATTTTTCTGTTATGTTTTACATTTTTTAGGGCATATTTTGTTAAAATTTCTATTCATTTGTTTGCTTGTCGACCAATGTAATGTCGGCCTTTGTGCCGTTTTTGGGGAATTTTCAAATAAATAAATAAAATAAATTTCGGCAGGAAAAGAAAGATACAATTCTCAAGTGCCATTTAGATAGGTTTTACTTCATAACTATTGGTCCAGTTCACTGATTTTTGGATTTTTCTTGGTACATACTTAACTGCCGAATGCTTCTGGTAAAATGTTTGCATTGCCATAGCTCGACAACCAAGGAGTTGCGACCCCGTGTTCACAGGACAAAAATTGCTTATAATCACCTGCCCTACCAACTCCCTAAGTGTTGTAGTTTGGTCATCCATCACCCTGTATATTTTAAAAAACTATTTTTTTATGTTAGAGTTAAATTAGGCGCCTCCAAGCAGTGGCGTATCTAGGATTTGACTCTGGAGGGAGGGGGGAGGGGATCTGGAATATTTTTGATAGGCGAGTACCGGGGGTCTGAGACCAGCCAAATTGAGGGGCCCTACCCAGGAAAGTTTTGGAAAATTATAACAACAAAACTGCATTTTATAGTCCTTTTTGATGTAAATATTTGAAGATATTTAGTTACTTTTTTATAAATTAATGTTGGTACCCTTAACAGAGTTGCTCCTGGGGAGGGTTCGTCCCCCCCCCCCTCCCCGTAAATACGCCCATGCCTCCAAGCGATGAAGTCGTCCAATTTTAACTGTTTTTCCTTTAGCGCCTTCCAGTAAGAGTAAGAGCTAAGCTGACACCGGGTTTCACTCCACCCTTTCTCCATTTCACCCAAATAATTCTTCCCTAGCCATCGTAACCTGCAGTGGCACGAATTACATATTTGTCGGTCGCTTTCCGGAATAACCAACCAAACAACGGGCTTCAAAGTCGCCGCTGCTTTGATTGATGTGCTGTGTGAGTCATCACTATAACTGACACTTGAGGAGGAGAGGATTCTCGTAAAAAACGATTCGCGGGTGCTTTCCGTCTGCGCTTAATAGGTCACCTTCGAATAATGAGCACAAACTCCAAAGAAAACGGTATAATCGGCATGGTCTGGCCTGCTTGAATCGCCAAAATAAGTCTCCGATTAATTACATCCCCAAAAATTAAGACGCTTTCACAGCCAACGAGCAAAGTCATGCGGTGTGCCAATCTCTTTAACAATGCCCGTGGAAATAGAACGAGAAGTTAACGGAACCGCTGTCAGTCGGAAAGACCACGAAAATTACCTCAGCGGGGCACCGCGACGAACCACGTAGAGTCCGAGATGTAAGTAAGTATGTACGTACATTCAGGCCGTCGCCGCCGCCCCCACTTTTACTCCAGAAGTCCTTCGAAGAACGCGGAAGATGCGCTTCCATGCGAATCTTCTTACGGCGAGGTTTTAAAAATGTGTGCAATTATATAAATTCATATACCGCTTTTTAAGGGCAAATTAACCCTTATTTACAATGCGTATGCACTTGAGTAGTCATTATCAGTATTTTAGCGAGGTATTTCTGGCAATAATGAAATTTTTGATAAATTTAGTAGTAACTGTAGGTATATCCATTACATTCTTGATAGAAAAACACATCCCGACACCCAATCGAATTTTTAAGAACAATCTGACACAAAATGATGACGATAATGACTTACATTGGCTTCTCATTGTCATGTGATCTACGAATATAAGAGGTGTACGTTTTTGGTTGAATACGGTATGGGTCAATTGCTACCTAACAGTCATGTATACGTACCCGTTTAAGCGATTCCCTCCTCAATACAACCAACTGCCGCTTCCATGACACGCAAGGTGGCATACATTTTACGAGGCATGTGATCCAGATAAGTCACCAAAAAAAGTATTTTCATCTGGAAGAGGTGTCCTCAGATATCGTGTCCTTACTAATACTCTTGTAATCGCGCATTGCACTGGTTTAAGAATTTCTGCTGATATCAGTCACGATTCATTATCTTCATTAAATAAAATTTACGGTACTAACCAAGTGTCATACCTGTCATAAAAACCTCCTCTTCGAATTTTATTCCCTTAGCTCCGTTGAACATTGTTGGGCATTGAAAATTTTAGGCCTATGCATTTACAAACAGATGACGATCGGAATTCGGGCCCGTCATGGAGGCTACGACAGCGAGCCACTACTACTACAATGGAGGTTCTCGCCCACGGGATGACGTAGTTTCTGCCGCGATCGCGGAATGAAAGTTTCTTGAACCGACGGTCGTTCGTCGAACCTCACGCCACTTGAGTGAGCTTCGTAGCAAAGGAGAAAGAAGTGTGAGGAGAAAGTTGGATACGTATTGATAGTTCTAGAAGGAAGGAAAATGGGGGAAGGAGAGTCAGGAAGGAGGCGCGAATGAAAGTCTACTTTTTCAGCATTTCTCTCAAACTTTTTCCTCCCCTCCCTTGCTTTCCCAAAACCGTTCTTCATTTCAATCGATCACAAAAACGCCCGACCTTCCTTAACTGGCTTTTTCACGTGCACTCGCTATATACCCGCGCGTCAAGCACGCTGGTCAAGGGGTGGTCAAAACCGTTTAAGAGAAGACACTTGTTACTCACCTCTCTTTGTATCTTCACTCCTCTTCGCGCTCCTTGTCCTAAATCCGGGATCGGAACATAAAAAATAAGTGAGGCGGAGAAAACAAAAAAAAACAGTGATGCGCGCCTTTTTCATCCTGTGACTACTAGGATGTTTTAGGTAGATGGAGGAATTTCCTTCAGGTACCCATTCTTTCACCATTTTACGACCGCAGACACTGAATGGAAAGAGACGCAACGACAATAGTCCCTACCTCTCTCTCTCTAGCCATTCTGGCTTCTTCGCCATGATTTATGACGTGTGCATGAGCTCTGTGCATACCGCCGCCGTCGCCTGCTCACTTGAGAGAATGTTTCCTAATCTTCGCTCGACTGGCGAGCACATTCCTTGCTTCGAATCAGGAAAAAAATAATACAAATATATACTTGCATTCGGGAATGCATTTTGCCTCACGCTCACTGTCTCTACCAATGGTCACTAAACGATCCGCGGACTACATCTATATATACAAAATACCCTGCAAGCCACCTCAGGGGTGTGTGGCAGGGGGTGAGTATTCACCAACATGCATTACAATATACCCTAAAGTTAGTGTAACTACGACTAATTATGATTTAGCATAAATCGCTAATGCTTGTCACCAGGCGAAGCCTCACAAGCATGCATTACTACACTACAGATATCATCACAATGGAGAGGGATCGTTAATATACATATTTTATATATATATATTTTTATGAGTTCGTGGAAAATCACACACGCGATAATTTAAATAAACTTTGCCACAGGCAAAGTTTATATATATATGTAGAAAACATGCACGGCGTACTGTTAGTACTAGGTAACAGATAAGGATTCAAGTATTAGGGAGTACAACTACTACTGAGAGCTACACTACTTATCGACAAACCTGGATAAAAGTCTCATTGGCCGCTGTTATGGTCCCATATAGTTCGATGGAAAAATGACATTTTAAATCTGTCCGTTCTGCTGTCTAGTTCCCTAATTTTATTCTCATGATTTGATCTACCGTAGTATGTCGGATTTCGGGGAAGGACAGAGTAATGTCCTGGTCCATGCGTGTAAAATAGAATGGAATTCGAGAATGAATATGTCTTTACGACCCTCATTTTTTATGTGGAGATGGGTAAGTGAGAAGATCTCCACGTTTATCGAATGAATTTATTAGAGCTTTTATGCAATGCCTCTTGCAATCTCAGTCCATGACTTAGTTACATAAACATAAACATCAACAAATCAGCAAGGTCTCCTTGGCAACAATATACAAGATGATGGCACCATTTACGGTCGCCACATTCATCGTCCCGTGTTTCTCCGCTCCATGTCGTGGAGTTTGGATCGCTTATGTCTTTCCGGATTTGTGTACATCTACATAGTACCCCGCAAGCATAAACTTAGGTTTGAAGCCACCTCAAGAGTGTGTGGCAGGGGGCGAATATTCTCCAGAATGCGCCACGCTACTTCCTACGATGTCATAAAAACTGCTGGTATTGATACATTAGCAAAAACCTGCAAATTCTCGTAAAGAGACGAGTTTTCACCAATATGCTCTATATGCTACCGACGTTTGAGTATTGATGTTTTATGCAACTGCATAAATGCACAGAGGTACAAAAGTTATGCAGGAAGTATGCGAGGAAAGCTGTTAGTACTACGAAGCAAATTAAGACCAGCGCTTTGGAGAGCGATTCAAATAATTAGCTGCACTACCTATCGATATACCTATATCTAATTATATAGTCTCAGGGGCTGCCATTATGGTCTCTTGCCGTTCGCGGGAAATTCACATGCTAAACCTGCCCGTTCTACAGTCTATTTCCTTAATTATATTCCTTAATTAACATTCATAGTTATATCTTGATCCCCGTGACTCTCCGGTATAGCCATCTTGATTATTCTCTTGTATATCAGTCGTGGAGATCTCATGCCTGTTGTGGAGCGGGCAGAGCATTCGGATTCAGTATCTGTAACATGGTGCCATACGTCCTGAAAAAGTGGGATTATCCTGAATTTTGGCTTGTAAAAGAAAGCCTACTATATTAATTAATGCATAAATTTTAGTAGGCAAATATTTTCACTCAGAATATTTTATTATGTAGAATAATAAGTGTGCTAGGTCTATTTTACTTCGTTTTTTAATGTACATAGTATCTATTAATACCTGTTTTTCTAAATGTATGCCATAATTAATAAATTTCGACGAATTGATCTCCTCAATTTTTTACCTCACCTTTATGGCAACCCTAGATATACTGTAGCTTGTATCTAAACTCATACCCGTGATTTAAAAAATCAGTGGAATTTGACACGCTGTGACTGGGTTGGAGTTGTCGCGATTGGAGCTGCGTGACGAAATATCCCAGCGACATTCCATCCGCGGTGTCCATTGTGTTGTCCTTGCACTTGGGGCACTTATGCAGTCTACCCAATTGGGGACGATGCATTTAAGACGCGGCACTAGTATTCTACGAGCTTTGCCTTTCATTTTTTAAGGATTCCATATTTTTAGAGCAAATTATCAAGATGTTTCATTTTCCCTTCCTAGATTAAAGTAATCGAAAAGTACTGTCCACTTTATTTTAAATTGACAACACGTGGTTCAGCCTTTTTACTTATCCATCTCCAGCTACAATGGTTACTCTGGATAAGTAAAAAAAGTAGAAACGCGTGTTGTCAATTTAAAACAAAGTGGACAGCATTATATCGATTACTTTTCATTTTTGATAATGCAGTTACTCCACTTCTCTCCCGATACTGTTGACTTCCCTTCCTAGAATATTTGAGTTAAGAAACACTGTCTTCGAGTGAGTGACTCAATGCGATAGCAGAAGACAACTCGTGGTTCGCGGCAAGATTCGTGGGAAGATAGCAAATAATGGCGCAACGTTCAGATTTATCGTCGATATGAGTCTACGATTTCATTTGTGAATTCCGAATAAGCGACTTATCTCGCAATGGCTTATCGTCTAATAGGTAATTTCGATTTTTTCTCTCGAGCTAACTCGGTTGGCTATTTTGGGAGACAACGACAATTGAGGTAATTTTCACCGTTTAGGACAGGTGGGTGGGTTGACAAGGCGAGGATTATTAAATAATTATTTAAATAAAATATAATTTAAAAAAATTAATTTTTAAAACGGGCCAAAAAGCATAAAAGTTTTAAAGGCGTAGTTATTTTAAATTATTTTTTATTTAAATAATCATTTTCTGCTTTTTAGTCTTGTGTAATGACCTATCTTTGAAATAGAAAATTGTTATACCAATCTAACAATATTATATTAATCTGTTTAATTGTTCTTTTCCTGCAAATTAAATTGAATTAGCAAGCAAAATTAATGTTATGAGATTTTTATATCAATAAAACAACTTATTAATTATATTAGTTAATTATTATAATATTATATTACACTTCCTTGAACTACGACCTTGACGTGGTGGAAGGGCTTGTGCGTTCTAATGACCCCTAGAGCTGGACTGGCAGGAGCAAGTACAATTGCTCCTGGTAGGGCCACCCATGCCAGATAGGTCGAAGGGTAGGAGCCAGACGAAAGGTAGTTCCGTGATGGTGTCACGTTAAAAATACCGTTGAGTCGCGTGGGAATACCTCTCAACTATCTCCTCCCAGAACATGAAAGTCATTCAAAGAGAATTGATTCCTGGCAACTACGGGACGCCTCCCACTAGGGCGGGTGTCGTGCCCGGCAGCGGGGGAGGCAAGGCCTCCGCGGTCTTCATCACACGAAATCCTTGCACAGAATCATCATCAGAAGATACAAGGGAAAGGAGGGAGAAGAAGAAGAAAAAGAGGAAGAGGAGGAGGAAAACAGTGGTAAAAATAGGAACTTGGAACGTAAGGACCATGATGAGGGCCGGGAAGCTTGAAAATATTAAGCAGGAAATGGAAAAAGGAAAAATAGATGCTTTGGGATTGTGCGAGGTTAGATGGAAGGATAGCGGGGACTATTGGAGTGATAGCTACAGGGTAATCTATAGTGGGGGAGATGAGAGTCAACGTGGTACTAAAGGCATGGTTCTGAACACAGAATTGGGGATTAGAGTGGTAAACATTGAACAGGTGAGCAACAGGATACTAGTGGTAGAAATAAAAGCACGCCCGACGAAATTCGTACTGGTCCAGGTATACATGCTTACGAGTAACCATAGGGAGGAAGAGGTGTACGATAAAGTAGAAGAAATAATTATAGAAGTGCCGGGAAAGAAAAACCTGATAGTGATGGGTGACTGGAATGCAGTGGTGGGGGAAGGGAGGGACGGATTAGAAGTGGGAGGGTTTGGGCTATGAAGAAGAAATGATCGCGGTGAAAAGGCAGATGAATTTTGTAGAAGAAATAAATTAGTGGTGACAAACACTTGGTTTAAACATCACCCCAGGCGTAGGTACACATGGAAAATACCGGGTGATAATAGGAGATATCAAATCGATTATGTAATGGCAAGGCAAAGATTTGGGAACAGTGTACAAAACTCGGACTCCGATCATAACTTGGTGATGATGAAGTGTGAAGTTAGATTCAAAAGGCTTTGTAAAGGTAGGAAGATAAGGAGGTGGAACCTTGAAGCATTTAAAGGGTTGAAAAGGAGGGAATACCAAGAGCTGGTAGAAAAGATCATAGGTGAAGCAAAGCGGATGGGAACAATAGAGAGAAGATGGGAGGTTATAAAAACAGGCATCGCAGGAACGGCAGAGAAAACAATAGGAACGGTGGAAAAGAAGAGGGTTAAGAAGCAGTGGGTTACGGAAGAAATGATAAATAAAATGGAGGAGAGAAGGATATGGAAAAACGTGAACACCGACGTAGGCAAGAGGAAGTACAAGGAATTGAATAATAAACTCAGGCGAGTGACCAATCGGGCAAAAGAAAACTGGTGGAAGGGACAATGTGAGGAAATGGAAAAGATGCAGGAGGAAGTGGGTGATTTGTACGCCAAGGTGAATATGTTATCGGGCAATAAGATAGGTCATACGATAACAAAGGTTAAGGACAAAACAGGGAAGATATAAATAGAACAGGAAGATATCCAGGAAAGGTGGAGAGAATACGTAGAGGAGCTATATGACAGCGAGAATAGACCCTTGAGCCTAGATCTAGAGGATGAAGGAACAATAGATAAGGATAACCTCGGACCAGAGTTACTTGACAGTGAAATAGAGAGGGCATTAAGGTTAGAAAAGCTGTGGAACCGATAACCTACCTTCGGAGCTACTGAAGAATGTAGGTAGTGAGGGGAGAGAATCCTTTTTTGAACTTATTTGCAGGATCTACGAGGAAGGAGTATGGCCAGAGGATTTCGTGAAAACAGTACTAATACCTATCCCAAAGAAGAAGAAAGCATCAAAATGCGAGGAGTATAGAACAATCAGTTTAATTTCGCACGCGGCAAAAGTGTTGCTTAGAGTACTAAATAGAAGGTTGTAGAGCAGAGCAAAGTGCTATTTAGGCGATGACCAATTTGGGTTCAGGAAGGGGAGGGCAACCAGAGACGCGATTGCGGTAATGAGGACACTTATAGATAGAAACATGGAGGTAAATCAGGATGTTTTCCCTTGCTTTGTAGATTTCGAAATGGCGTTTGACAGAGTAAACTGGGAGAAACTAATGCAGATACTGGGGAAAAAAGGAATAGATTGGCGTGATAGGAGACTCATCCGAAACTTATACATGGGGCAGAGGGCTCAGTTAAGGGTAGCTGAGAGTGAATCAGGGTGGGCAGTTATAGGTCGCGGGGTGCGGCAAGGGTGCCCGTTGTCGCCTTTACTTTTTAACATCTATGCTGAGGAAATGGTAAGAGAGGCATGGGATGAGCTAGATGTGGGAATGAAAGTAGGAGACCAGCGAATAAAGCCGGTTAGACCAGACGACCAGGCATTGGTCAGTCGGTCATCGAAAGGATTGCAAACTTTAGTAGATGCATTGAAAAAGAAGTGTGAGAAATACGGGATGAAGATTAATAATAAGAAAACAAAAGTAATGAGATTCTCTAGGACAATGAAAGCGAGGCTGGTGTTAAGAGTAGGAAGTCACAAACTGGAGCAAGTAGAACAATTTAATTACTTGGGTAGTACGCTAGAAGAAACAGGACATTAGTAGCAAAGACATTAGGAGGAGAATAGCGCTAGCGAAGGAAGCGTTCGATAATAGAAGGGATCTGATGACGGGGACCTTAAGTAAGGATGTAAAAAAGAGGCTAGTGAAGAGCTTGATATGGAGTGTGGCGTTGTATGGGGCAGAAACGTGGATCTTGAGAAAGGAAGACGAAAATAGGCTGAAGGCTTTTGAGATGTGGGTGTGGAGGAGGATGGAGAAGCTGCGTTGGACGGAAAGGAAGACAAATGAGGAAGTGCTTGACATGGTGGGCGAGGAGAGGAAACTTATAGATGAGATTAGGGGAAGATAGGGTAGGTGGCTGGAAGGGGTAATGAGGGACGATGGTTTGCTGAAGGCCGTGATAGAGGGTAGGATGTTAGGTAAGCGGGGAAGGGGAAGGGAGAGAATAGGTTTTATGGACGGGATTAAGAAAGGAAGGACTTATGCTGAGATGAAGAAAGAAATACTAGAGGTAGAAAGGGCACAGCACGTGTAAGAGTCCGTTGGATATTCTCTGACTTTCATCACAACCTACCTCTAACCGGTAGATTACTGTAATGAATGATATTATATTAAGTATATAATGTATGTATAATTTATAATATATTATATTGTAATATTTAATATATGTAACATATATAATATATTATTACATATTATTGCATTGTCATCCAGTTCTGGTTAATGTTTAAAGTTTCAAGTCTCTAGCTCATCTGGAAGTTAGTTTCAAATCGATTGTAAAATGTGTACCGAACACACAAACATATATAATCTTTCTTCTCCTTGACCGCCTACCCAACATTCTCCCCTCAGTCACGGCATCCCCATTCGGCCACTTAATTACCCTTTTAGCGTCGTCTGCCTTCCTTAATATATGTCCTAGGCAGTTTCCGCTCTCTTCACCCATCACGATGATCACTTTCCCTTTCCGTCTGCCTTTCCGTTCATTGCACTGTCTCCATCATTCTCCTCCAAACCCACATCTCACTCTTTTGTTTCTCTGTTTTCTAATCCTCTTTTCTCTTGATTTCACGTTTCTGAATCAATGCAATGCCTCTTTCTAAGTCTCTCTACACGTTAAATCTTCGCCAATCTTTTGCTTGACATCTTCACTTTAGGTTTCAAGGCATCAATTTTCTCCAACCAGCGAATGTCTCTTCCGCTATCGCAATTCTTCTTTTAACATCCTCTCTTCTTCGCCAATTTTCGTCCAGACTACTTACTGAGTAATTAAAAGCCCATCACAAGGGCGTTACGCGTAAGGAAAGCTCTTGGGGGGGGGGGGGGGGGGGGGGGGGGGCGATTAGTATTTGGGTGCCTATGTGCATGTAAAATAACTGAAAAATTGGCAGAGTTTATAACCACTTTATTTCAAAACAAGCCTTATAATTGCAGTTATTACACTCAATTATAATTAATACAATTAAAAATCTATGGCCATTTCATTTTTTCAACATTTGAATTTAGGACATTAAAATTGAGTTGAGTGGGACGACGAGCCCCCCCCCCCCCTTGGTTACTCCCTTGCATCACCTGGACCATTCATACTTATCATTACACATAACAGACTCCGTCCTGATCCTATCTTAGGAATGCACTAATTCTTCTCTGATCTTCCAAAAGGTAAAGAGGGCTATTGGCCAACGTTTCGACGCTGATCGATTTGAGCATCTTCCTCAGGACAATTTATATGACTCGATTCTTATCCACCAGGCTCAAATTGAGGGTATTAAACCAGTACGCTGACCTTCACCTGGTGGAAAAACCGCGAAGACTTAGTGCAGCTGATTACGCTTGGAAAGCATCATGTTTATTCCGTCGTATGCATATTTTCACAACCATTGGGAGGCTAGATATCTTTGCGCACTATTTCTTATCGTTTTAGCCATTACATATACATATGTGGTGCACTAGCAATTATGGTGGTGGCGAAAGGTCTGCAGAGATTTCCGGTTTGAAAGGTCCTGCGATCGCAATGTGTGTACCTATCGGATAGTAGAATCTGAATCAACTGACTTCGCTTTGCCTCTGATGCGAAGTTAGTCATGCTGTACGAGATTTCTTCTCGGTGGAGGAAATCCTGAATGAATCATGATTCTAGTAAGAACCTTCTAACGCTGTTCCTTTCGTCGGTGAAGTCACTCACCTTTCCCCATGCTATATATCAATGAGTTTTCTCGATGCCATAAAAAGCAACCGCCTGTCCCGCATTCCGATCGTGAGAAGAGAGTGGAAGAAGACACCTAACCTCTAGGAGAACCGATTTCACTCCTAACCTCAACAGGGGAACAAATTCTACAAATAACTGAAGACATTCTTCGAAACAAATTTTCATGAGTCCCTTAGAAATTAACTCTCGGATTGAAAGGTGACATCATGTTATCTTCAGACGGATACGCCCACAAGCGCTTATATGAGTCACGACAGCGAACAACCTTGGCGAAGGTTGCAGTCATCGCAACGCTGTCGACACTCCATGCTAAGGATGTTATACTAACCTTTGGTGGCTAGTAGCAATTACGGGGATGGATTTTCATCAACTACTTTTATTATAGAATATTTTTCATTTTCAACCAAGTTTATGATCTGTAAAACGTATTTACAGTGGCAGCGATAAGAATATGCATCTACGAAATCTTTTATTTCTTAGTAACGAACGTCGTTGTCTTCGTCTAAAGTGGTGAAATATCGCCCGGCTTTTGAAGTCGTCCGCATGTAATAATCTGGGGCAGCTTAAAGCCCGGTTGACCGCCTTGCCAGCCCTCTCATAGGTGCGCCGAATTAATTTCTGACCTTAAAAAAACATTATTTTTAAATATTGTCAAAGTAAATATTATATTTATTAATGATATTTATGCGATATATGAGGAAATTATACGAATCAAATAATTGATTAATAATGCAACTATTGTTTGAAGAAAACATCCTAAATACTCAATAATTTACGTAATGGTGAAGTGGGAGGGGCGTGCGTAAAACGACCTTGACCGCGTGAATAAAATTCAGAGCCGCCCCTTGTAACAATTACCCAATTTTGGGAGTAAATGTGAGTGTGACTTCAATAATGAGTTATCTCTGAAAATAAAGTCTAAAAACGAGCAATACCCTCCTAAAAATGGAGGAAAAGGTCCTATCTAAATGTATTCCCTTTTCCGTCGCGAGGGGAGTAAGTTCTTCCAACAATTGCCGCCACGGACCAATAATCCCACTAACCTAATTTTGTTGTGGATGTCTTTTTCATAGTAATTTTGGAACGGATAAAGCCTAAGTTTTTTTATGAAATCAGGGTATTCGTAAAATATTTCATCGGAGTGAGCAGAATGCCATATGATCCTAGAACCTACATTTATTGAAAGTTATTGAAAAAAACTATTTCAAAATATACGTTGTTCAACTGTTATCTTTATTGTGACGTCACCGTTTCGGGCTGCTCGCACCGCTCGGGCGTTTTCTGCTTCATTCCAGCGCAGTTGGATGGGGAACGTCAAGGTGTGTGGAGTTGCTGTGAGAAGCGGTGGCCTGAGAGTTGTTTTTAATGGATTTTGTGTTAATATGAAACTAGACTGGAGGGACTTGATCAGGATATAACCAGCAGGATGTCCACTGCGCTATTGGCTGTTATTGCTGTGATCCTATGTGTTCTTTTTCGAATTCTCAATGTGAACAGTCAACCTTTAAAACCGTCCGTGTACTGTAAGGATCTTAATTTTTTGGAGACAATTTTAAAAATTGCACCTATACTTCAAGAGCCGTAAGTAACATATCGTTCAGGGAATCAGCAAATTAGTCTATAAAGAATGATGCCATCGTAAAACCAGTAGAGTATAATATATTAGTTACTGCAAATGGATAATGTTAGTATTTCATGTAAATGAGCGAAGAGGCTGGGTCATATCACAATTTAACGGTGATAGGTTTCGGCAGTTTTCTTTACTTAAATATCATCTCCAAGAGGAAATCTTGGGATCATTCCGATCCTTCCCTTAGTGTTGTTAATGCGTAATTTTCTTATAAAAAAATTTTATATCGTTCATTTGTATGTTGATGACTGTTAAAATTTGCCGTTTGAAGTTTACTTAATGTGCATAGTGATAATCGAATTAAATCAGTCATTCCATTGCATTCCCAGCTAAGTATATTACTTGGAAACATTTGCACACCGGTTGCTGGCATGCTCGTTTTTTTTTGGATTGCCATGAGCAGGATTTGGAATTATGAAATTGTCGGCTGCCAGCCATTAGCTATAGTTTTCATTCGGTGTTAATCAATATCCGTCAACGAATTGCTATCAGTCTTTACATTGATATTCTTACTTACTGTGTGAAGCGGTGTTCCAGTTGACTTTATTTCGATTTCGTTGCATTCATTGGTAGATACATACCTACACGGTTATGGGGATTCAGTGGGCACGTGCAAACAATTGTGCACAGCATCATTGGGCGGGTGAAGTGCCCTTGGCCCTTGGGAGAACGTGTTTACCTAACCCTTAAAGATGGAGCCACCCTGACCTACGATCTCTATCAGCCATTGGATACGTCTCTGTCTCGTGATGCAGAAGGTAAGATTTAAAACCCCAACCAGAACTACATTGCCATTATTTTTATGTTCCTGCAATATGATATTTATTTGCTATACCACTGCATCATAGTAGTTTGAGTTATGAAAAATCTTTCAATACTATGTACTCCCTTTGTAAACAATGGTGCTTTGATGCCGCGATATTCATTCATATGTTATTTCAATTGCAGATGATTTCACTTTGGCAATTTGCCCAGGAATAGGTAACACCAGCGAAAGTGTTTACATTCGGACTTTTGTCCATTATGCTCAATGTCATGGGTATCGGTGTGCTGTTCTCAACCATGTTGGAGCACTTTCCTCTGTCCGCGTTACTTCACCCAGAATTTTCACTTATGGTGAGTAAGCATTGAAAATCTTAAATCCTCCCTTCAAGTAAATCAACCAAAAATTATTGTACTTCCAAAGGCACCTCACGGACAATGTTAATGGCTGATTAAACCTGTACTTGCATACTTCGGGTCATGCTGACCCATGCTTTTCTTTTACCTCTTTAAGCTACAATTTACACTCTTTGTTGAGCGTTACATACCCAGATAGCAAAGTAAGCTTGAATCCAGCTTGACAGTTCAAGTTAATAAGCTTATTTCAAGCTTGAATCAAGGAAGCTAGTCTCTATCGGTCAAGCTTTCTGCAACATTAACAGTGTAGGTTGAATCAAGCTTGATTTTTCCAGTTTGGTTCAAGCATAACCCAGGTAAAATTTTTTGGTCTGTAACTAAACTGGAACAGATCTGGAACCGGGGTGGAGCTAGAGGTCTGCGGTGGTCTGAAACTGGGAATAAATTGAAACAGTGCTCCAGACCAGTATGGTCTGTAACCAGTCTGGAACTAGTCTGGTTTAGTCTGGCACACCCTTGCTGCCTAATGAGCTGGCAATCCCTTGCTATCTCCACTGAAACTCCCTTGCCCTCCCTCTCCCCTGCTCTCTCAAAATAAAAAAATGATAATTTATATTTAAATACTTTGAATGTACTATTACGCGATGGCATGCTTTAGTATATTAAATTATCCTACCTTGTAACTACCTAATGACATTGCATCTATCTCGCATGATCAGCTACCCTGCGGCTCTATGCACATATTCTTGCACCCGACATCGAAATTCCAGGGTCAAGAAAGTCTTAGGCCGTGGGCAAACTTGGCCACTTGTGGTCGCGACTAGTGGCGGCCACAAGTGGCCACCATCAGCTCCTAGACGCGGTCACTAGTGGCTGCCACTAGACGCTCAACCCGTCCACCTGCCACCGCTACTTTTTTCACTGACTGATTCTATTCCGTAGCCAAATTTCAATAGAGACGAGTCTACTGTCTGAGCCCCGCTCGATTGCCTGAATGCTTTTTTCGGAAAAATTAGGAATGAATTTCAGGCACAGTTCATTCCAGGCCTCGGTTTTCTTCACACGATCACTGTACCAGTCCGATTTCAGGTCCCAAATGGCAGGACGTGCTTCAATTTCGGATATAAAGACATCCACTTCGAAAGTCTCCATGTCGAGCAATACACACGCACGCTCCACGGAGTACCTACTGGAACAGACCAGAGAAACACAGAGTGGCTAGCGGCGACAGTGGCCAAGTGTGCGCCTGAAGTCGGCAACTAGTGGCTGCCACAAGTAGCGAGACCCAGCCACAGCCCTAGCCTGTGGCCAGACGCGGCGACACCAATCGCCGAGTTTGCGGAGGTCTGATGTAAATGTACGCAAAGCGTCGGCCGCAGCTTGTCGCGGCCACTAATGGCTGAGCTGTGGCTTGTACGAGGGGCCTTATATACCCGGCCGCTTCCGTGGGCTAGTGTAACTTCGAGAGCTAATTATTAAATGGAAATTCCATGGTTCCAGTTAGAGGAAATACCATCACCTGACGATAACAGTTATTAGGCATTAATTAATTGAAACCTATATTGCCACATAGTACGAATATAGGTGCAATATTACTAAGATTACAAGATTTTTCCAATTCCCTCACGTTTGCTCACATTTCAATCAATACGTAACTAACTTGTGGAAATGTAGAAAAGAGAAAATCGCTGAATGTAACGATAAACACAAATAATATAAATTATAACAGAAATAAATGATGCAAAGCTCTCAGTGAAGTTTTTATTGGCTGAACTAAAGTCTCTCCAAATAGTTTGCAAGCTTCCCATTTTTGCCAAAATTTCCAGATCAGTCAAGTCCTGTTACCAGATCAGTCCAATCCTGTTACAGACCAAATAATAATGTTTACAACTTACGGCATTACAAAAATATTATACGAAAGGATATATAAGAGTGGGAGTGATCCCTGGGGAAAGAGCAATAAAAGTATTGAGCTCCCAGCGGGTGGTGGCTTGGAATTGGCTTTAGTGGCAAGCTTGAATCAAGTGCTCGGTCTGTAGCTTGGCACGCACAGCTTGAGACAGGATTGAATCAAGCTTGCAAAAATCGAGCTTGATGCAGCAGGGGAAAATCAAGCTTGATGTAAGCTTACATGCTTTCTGGGTAGTATGTTATGTGATCAGATGTGAGCAATTGCTACTGCTTTTTATTCCTGTCTTACTCCACATGAATTTTTACAACCCTGGATTACTTCACTCATTAATGCAAATATGTGGAAATATACATATTTGCTAGAATATGGTGCTCAAATGACGAAGGGCAATCTCAACCAAGTTTATTGAAATTTCTCTAAAAAATACCTGAATGGAGATGAATGACTTCAGGCTTTCCTGGTGAATTGAGTTGGCGAGAGTCTGTCAGATTTTCATCTGGGTTAGAAGCAGGGTTGATTGATTTAAATCTTGATTGATTTAAAAAAATAAAAATCAAGTGATTTTAATTCAAATATGAATAGCATAATTCAATTTGGAGAGTCAAAAATAAGGAAACCATGCATGTATTATTTTGAAAAATTAATTTCTTTGTAAATAAATTGAGCATGCATATATCAATAATGTCTCTTAAAGAAACAAGCAAACATTTTTTAAGAGAAAAACTTACAGCACAACTTATTAAATAAAAAAATATTGTTTTCACTTGGGCATAATTTTGGGTTAAGAAAAAAGTCTGTTCACATTAATAGATAAATTATTTTACCGCAGAGTTAATAAGTGCATGTCAGCATAAACTGTGTCCATGTCAAACTGACCTGCCAATTTCTCCTGAGATAATCAGGCAAACAATTGGATCATTGTGGATGTTAGACTGGATCATCCATGTTGAGGTTAACAACTAACCCATGAAGTGGCTCAAGGACCTTTTATTGCTCTTCACTAAAAGTTTCCTCCGAAAGAGTTCGACCGACAGAGAAAAGTGAAGGGGGGCCATAATCTGGCTTATCACAAAAAATTCTGAATTGGTAATGCTCCACTGCTCGAAAAGGTGTATTGGTTGCGAAAACATATTTTGCCACATGTTTATCTAAATCATGCTTCACTCCGGCTGATGTTTTCATTGCTAATGACGTCATTTTCCTTTGTTTGCTCGTGAGTCACCATGCTTTCCTTTATCAATTGGTAATACAATTCAATATCAATATCAATTGGTAAATGACCTCTTCGAACTACAGCCAGCCTGTTCTATAGATTTTTTAAGAGGATTTACATCAGAGAGAATGAAATCCCTCTTCTTTTGAGAGGATCCAGATAATAAACTCTTGATAAATATCCAATTCATTCCTAATACATTAGCACTTTTAATTGGAAAACAATGTGATCGATGGGCTAGCTTTGTGAAATTATGTAAATATATATATATTAGGGATGAGTCGATTCCACTTTTTTTAGATTCTGATTCCAATTAGTTCAAATTGATTCTTATTCCTAATATCAGACTGTGGGATATTGATATACCAGTAGCGTACAACTATTATTTAAATTCAGTTACTGCCGGGAATAAAATAAAAAAGACAATTTAGTCGCTCAAAAAGTGTACTTAATGAGAAATAGCAAATATATCCTCAGCTTATAGTCTATGTTTAAAATATTTTTCTATTTGGAATCTGAATCTAGTTTAGGCGATCGATTCTAAAGCAGCGATTACACACTGGAGTTGACTCCTATATGAGTCCACTTGGAAGGTGAACTTTGACATGTATCATACCTACTCCTATAGGAGTTCACCATCGATAGTGGCAGAATTCGATACTTGGGTGGAATAGCCGCCATCCTAGTTGTGGTTCCTAGTGGAGTCGAACATCAGTCGACTATATAAATTGATCAGATAGGAGTCAACTCCTGTGTGTATCTGGGGCTTAAGCCTGGGAATCAGTGGAATCAGAAATTGACATTAGGAATCGACTCATCCTTAATATGTATATATATATATATATATATATATATATATATAAATATTTCGTTCAAACAGGTGGTGAAAGAAAGAGTATAGGAAACACATAAAATGTGATGACACAATGGTGATGTGAAGATGGAATGATGGCCGATTCCAAGTGAAAAAAATTCGTCTAGACCGGGAACCACAGACCTTCCGATTTCGCGCCGGATGCTCTGACCACTAAGCTATCTAGACTACTAAAGAAACACTGGAATCGGCGGGGGGTTTATATGAATCAAACACCCCCAAGATTAGTCCGTAAAAGTCGCCTAGAGATGGCGCTGGACATTTTCACTCACCGGCAGAGAAGAAATTACGTACACAGAAGAGGAAAGCAAAGTTTGAATCAGGCACACAGACAGTGGTAAAGATACAGAACAGGCGTTTCGGGGCACGCAGAGCCCAAGAAATCTTCACATCACCATTGTGTCATCACATTTTATGTGTTTCCTATACTCTTTCTTTCACCACCTGTTTGAACGAAATATTTATTATTTACGCCTGTGAGCGGTTTGAGTGAATGAATGAATGGTTATATATATATATATATATATATATATATATATATATATATATAAACACTTGACAGGGGGTGGGGAAAGAAAAGTAAAAAGATAGAAGACTTACTGGGACGTTTCGGGCATACAGGCCCTTCTTCAGCTTTAGAAAAAGTGAGGAGTGGGATATATATATATAAGCTAGCAACAAGGCATTGAGGTTGGGAAAGGATAGGATCAATCCCCTTTCCCCAACAACCAACCCCATTCCAAGACATACCCTAAACTCTCAACTCCAGTGTCCATTTCATATGATTCACAATGTCATGGAGTGTTACCCTAAATTACTGAATTCAGTACTTTAAGTTTATAATATGTAAACCACCTTAGAACAAACACTTAATGCCCTCAGTGAAACAATATTAAAAATTAAATTGGAGATAATCTGTGCTTGTTAGTCACTTAACTGTAAAGGAATCCAATTAAACCAGAGTGTGGGCACACTCATGAATACAATAATGAACTAAATTCAAAAAGTTTGTGTTTGAACTGCCTACAACTACATCAATATCAAAATTTCAGGAAAAACAATCACTGCTCATGTTAAAAGTGTACATGATAATCATAAATGGAGTACAGGACAATTAAATGTCAAATTAATAAACAGTTTTGACTTGAGTAGTTAATTAAAATCAATAAAATCTGATTTAAATTTTAAAAATTGGATTTAAATAAAAAAATCAATATTTTTGATTTTTTAAATAAAAATCATGATTTTTTATCAACCCTGGTTCGATGTTACATGGCTGATATTTTAGCAGTGTACTCTGTCATCATCCTGTGCCTGATGAGTGACATTGAAAGATAATGGCCACTTTAAATAGATATATATAGCTATAGGCCAGTTTCATTCCATATCACTCATTGCCCTGAGGGCAGCAACAGACCTGTCGCAACTTTGGTCATGGAGCCACCTATATGGATAGAAACCTGAGAGAACTTCTCGACCTGAAAGATTATTTCAAAGGGTAGTCTTAAGAATGTAAATTTTTGATCCTGGGCATATTTCATTGTTCAGGCTGGGCATTATTGTTCTGGGGTTAGAATAGGCAAAAAGCCTGTGTCTGCTTAGAAAGAAGAACACAATCAAGACTGTTGTTTGATGGAAGCTAATGTTCATTAGAATAAGGTTGGTTTGGTGGGTGGAGTACTGGCTTCCCACCTTGAGGACCTTAGTTCGAATCCTAGAAGTGGTGTAGAGTTTTTGGAGGAATCCAGATCCCTACGTGGGTGCTAAGTGGAGAGAGAACTTTAAACGTAGTACTTGGTCACTCAGATATCATGTCAAACTGTGGACCTCTTGGTGTCTGTCATTAATAGCAGGATCAAGTCAACGATTGCATTCTCGACACATTTCCTCCGTTCTCCAAGCAATCCTCTTTAACTGCCTACCTGCCTATCCTTCATAGTGCATCTAATCTCAGTTATTGGTCATGTCCCCCAAGTCCAACCTGTTCATATTCTTGTTATTCGTTATAAGACTATGAAGGTTTGATGGTTTCCAGAATCACTTTATTCATGAACTCTTATACTCAACTAACAAGATGATGAGGTCCTAGGAATACAAAGAGGGTATTTGCATCATCAGCAGTAATTAATCCAAAGATTGGTTTGCTGCTGCAGCTGTTCGGTCTGCTCTCCTACCAGCCAACCTCTTCATTCCTTATTATTTCCCCACTTTGACATCTTTCATAATTTGTCTGATGTATTCCATTCTCAGTCTTCCCCTGTAATATTTCCCATTTATTTCTCTGTCTGTTGTCATTTTCAGTGGGCTATTGTGTCATGTGCCTATGTGCCCATTATGTTTCTATTTACCTCACGAGTTTTTGTCGTACTTAGTATCTCTCCCAACTCTTCGTAGGACTTCTACGTTGGTGATTGATAATGGGTGTAGAAGTGTATGCTCTGGTTGGGCCTCAGAAATTATATTAGGAGACAAGGTACTGCAATTTACATATTTCTGGTTCTCATAGTGTGCATTCCATTTGCGTGTGTGTGTGTTCCTGGTAAATGTTGTTTTGACGTTCACCTTCGTGTCAAATTTACCACCACATGAAATGAATCTCTCCTCTTATACTATGAGTCACCTTTCCTACTTATTGTTTTCACTTAACCCTTCGGGTGACTTACTTAAAATACACTTGTGTACAGCACTCACGAGAGGCCTGCGCAGATGTGCTGTGTATGAAGTTTGGGACTGGGAGGGTGTAGTCTAGGGGACCAGTCACTGTGGGTGTAAAAGTAGTGGATGTGTGTGTTTGTTTACTTTTTTACTACCATGTGTGCAGTGCGCCTAAGGTTTTCTCCCTGTTCCCATATTACAACACCTTTCAATAGGCCGACCTCATCCATGTTACAAGCAGTCTGTGCATCAATTTGTTGGAGTTGTATCTACTTGTCATTGGAACCAATACCTTTCTTATACTGTGAATTTTTTAAACATTTTAGTTACCATCTGACTCCATTTCCATTAATGTTCATGTGGGAACTCTTTAATTTTTTGTCTTTGAATTGTTGAGTGTGCATTAACCTAGCTACTTTGATTTTCAATGCATTTTCAGGTCATTTTTCTGGAATGTGCATTTCTGGTATTTATTTATTTATTTATTTATTTATTTATCAAAACTCCAAAAACAGCAACTAAGGCCTTTGCATTGGGTTCAATAAACAGAATAAATTAAAAAAAAAAAAATCATGTCATGGTATCATGTCCAAATATGATAAAGATTTTGTGTTACTTTCCCAGACGATTCTGGTCCTCTGTATGCCCCTGCAATCTTGATCTTGGCCATTTGCAAGACATTTGTGACTTGTCATCAGGTTTCTCAGAGGCCAAACCACCCAAACTTGACAGAAATGTTCTTGGTAGGGAAAAACCAACCCTGGCGGGACTTGAACCTGCAACATTAGGTGTAGGAGGCAAGGACTCTACCCCGCTGCCACCGGGGCTAGCATGGTTTTGTCTATTTTTTTATTCTTTTCTGGTTAGAATCAATTCTGTTTGTCCTAGGGACATTTGTTTTCCTAATATTGTTGCCATATGCAGTCAATGCTTCTGTGTCAATCCTTATAAAATGTACCTCTATATGGTAATTTTATTCCATGACTTTAAAAATATATGTCTCGCTACTTGTGTATTTTAGTTCGTATGTTGGTGGTACATATCATACTTTAAATGAATCAGCAAGAAAAACTTAGGTTGTGAAGGCATTTTCTGCGTACAACATATGACAAATAAGTCAAATCAAAGTCTTAAGTATGCATATGGTAATTTTATGCAATATTCGTAGTTTTGGTGGTATTCTTTGCCCCTAAATGCATTAATTTATACAATTTTTCCTTCTCTTACTACTGCGTTATTACTTTATGCATATCTTTTTATATCCTTGTGTCAATTGGTTATAATTGTATCTGAAATTCTTATCACTACTAGGACATACTGGGGATTACATGGAAATGGTGACTAACATAGTTGAACGTCACCCTAGCACAAAAATTGTATCCATTGGATTCAGCTTAGGAGGTAATCTCGTTACAAAATACATGGGTGAAACTAAATTAAAGAAACCATCGAACATAATTGGTGGGATTTCAGTGTGCCAAGGATATTCTGCCACAGAGTAAGTGAATCATATTGTTACTATACTTTCTTATGCATGTTCTGAGACTGACAACCTTTCACTTTTTTGCATTTGTACACAAAATTCAGGGACAGATGAAAGGGGGGTGCACAGGCTCCCCCATCCCATCACTCCTGCAAAAATGGAAAAAAATTGTAATGATCCCCCCCCCATCCCTGGGCCCCCAAGCAGTGACCCTGATCCTTTAACCATGTCACCTGATTGTCTTGAGTATTCTTGAGAATAATGAGTCTCGAAAAAATGAAAATTTATTTATTGGCTAGTTTTTTTACCTAGCTGATTCTGGGAGAGAATAGTCACTTCACGCGACAAAGGAGAAAGATTTTTCTTGAACGTGGGGCAGAGTCGCTCTCTGCAGTAGGGACCCAAAATATGCCCTGCGACTTAAGTCTCTTTGCGTGGCCAAAGGGTTAATCCCCCCTGACAACATTTGCTTGCTTTTTTATTAAACTGCATAAAATGAGTGTTTTTTATATTTGTAATATAAATTGTATGCAGTTGTTGAAGGTGAAGTAGATTATCCAATCTGATGAAGAGGCAAAACTACTACTACTTACATATACAGTGGAGTGGTAATAATCCATAATTATTTGGGGAGGGCCCTATCATGTTACTGAATTTGGTGAAGCATTTATAAGTCTTCATTCATCCATTACTTAAAGCCTTATTTTGTGTCATCTGATTCAGAAGTTTCATACTTTAATGTGTGTTTTATTTTTTCACTTACCATCATGGAATGAGATAATTTATTCATTTAATTCTCCAAGTAATTTCGTTCAGAAATTATTTGCTGAGCATGCTTCATCATTACACTACCTACATACAAGACTTTCTCCACCATGCTTTGCACCTCATTGGAATTTACTGACCTTTGCTTTATGCCGTCCTGTGAGTGTTACTGATTGCACCAAGTTATGCATACATCTAGGAATATGAAGCTATGTCATCAGTTTGCATTCTTTTGGATGCGTTCCATTGATTGCTCAATCCCAGATCCCACTCAAGGTAACAAAATCAAGGTCATTGACCTCCCCTACTCCTAAATATTTGGTCTGCTGCCATTAACCTTCTGGCCCTATTCGAGATCAATCTACCTTCACTAATTAAAGTTTGATTATAAACCAAAGATGGTGAAATTCGCATGATATAAAATCATTTGACTTGACTGGGATTTGAACGCGTATCTCCCAATTGCCAGTCAAGTACACGCCAGACCGGTAACTGGGAGATCCAGGTTCGAATCTTGATCAAGTCAAATGATTTTATATCATGGTGAATTTCACAGTCTTTGGTGTATAACTTTGCACCTGTACACTTGACTGCGTCCCATATCATTTGTGCAATCCCAACGATTGTAAAATTGTCAAGTTTGATTCATTTCATTATGATGCTTAACCTTTTTCAAGAACGCCTTTGGCAAAATGCTGCCTGCTCCTGCAAACAAAGTACAAATGCGTAATTTGGTATTTATGATCCATTTTGTTCTGAAGCTCTATGGTAACTATGATGGGATAATGTCTATTGCTAACTACTAGCTAATTATAGGTTACAGAATTTTTAAATGAGTAAAAATACATGCTGCATCAATTGCAAAATTAGTTTGGTTAGTACTGAAAATTGCACACTTCTCGAAACATCTGGATACTGCATTGGTGTAGAATTCCTCAGTCATTGTTTAAAAAAATCATTACTATGAATGAATAAAAGTATTTCAATTATTTACTCACCTTTCTCCAATGAACAAACACTGTCATAGTTTATTATGTTCTGAAAATCCATTGACTGTAAATCAACTCTTTAGTGCTTAATGACAGATGGCATTTTTGTTTGCCGTGTAGAAGCTCTGCAAGTGTGATTGGTAGGCTCTCTCTCTCTATTGGATCGTGTGGTTGGGGGGCTCTCATGCCTTTTGGCTGGCAAATTCTCTTTCCATTCTAAATTGCATTTTGGCAGAAGTGAAAAGTGAAACATGTAGTCCGAGAATATGTGCGTAGGGCAAGCAATGTCTATAGGGAGTTGTATATTCCTACCTTCAGTAATCTAGAATAGGATATGGTTTTAAGTGTTCAGTTCTGGTTCAAGTGAGGTTTGGTGGCTAATCAAAGAGTATTGTTCTCATAAACTGCTCCAAGAGCCGTACCAAATGTCGGTAGCATGCAGAAGTCATTTTTATTTTATTTAAATTATTTATCAAAATAAATTTGAGGTGAATGCTGCCAATCATAATTGGTATGTCTTAAGCCATGTTTTCTGACCAATTAGTGATTCCAATGGCAGTAGATTGTCCTGTTAATGATGGAAAACTTTTTCGGACTAGCTTGCCTGTGCACAAAAACTTAGAATGCCAATTAGGAAAGAGAGAAGAGTTTTGCACACACCTACGATTGACAAACAAGAATCTAAACTTTCTAGCATAATTGTGTGATTTGGAAAATAAATTAATAATAATAATAATATAATTTTATTTCTGGTGGTTACCAAGTAACATAGAAATCGTCAAATGATACGTAGGGACAACAATGGACAAATTAAAAAAGAAAAAAACAGGCAACAAAGGCTAAGAAAAAACAAAAAACCACAGGACACAGCATATGCATAATAAAAAATTCATGATTCGCAGCAATTACAGTCGGAGTTGATGAACTCAGCAATACAATATGTAGTAAGCTTCATCTAGTAATAGGTGCTTTACATGTTTCTTGAAAACTGATTTGATTCATTTTATGTCAGCTGGTAATTTTTTGAAGATTACTGATGCTGCGTGATGAGGACCTCGTTGAGAAAGGGAGGTAGAGTTCTAGGAGAAATTGATGTTTATATTGTTGCATGTATGGTTGTGGTGTACATTATGTTGAGATGAGAAGATTTGGGGGTTTTGTTTAACAAATAAGGCACAGTTAAGTATGTATAGGGATGGAATGAGTCTTGAATAAAGGTCTACCTGGGGTACGGATAGGGAGGTGAAGCATTGCCTTTATAGAGTCTGCTTTTGAAGGGAGGAGATCTTGCGGGAAAGGCTGTTGTTATCCCAGAATACCCCAAAATTGACCGGCCCATGTACTCTATGGTCAATAGTCAAACATTACCCAATGAATGCTTTGATCTTTTAGTTTCTCTGCATCTTCTGTTTGAATTTTCATCACTTAAAAATTATGTAAATGATGCTTGTCTATGAATGTTAGAAAGAGTGGTAAAATTGGAATAATTTTACCTAGAGTTGCAATGATTAAGTTGTAGGTTTTTATGTTCTTTCATCAAATTCAAATATTCTTTCGAAAATGAAATCTTGCCATCCATGTGGTTTTTGCTATTGAAATTTGCCATGATGATATTACGCATCCCTTTACTTTTTGCCTCCATTTGAAGGACTTAACATTTCATATTCTTTTTATTTTACTTTAGGGGCACAAACTATTTATTAAACTGGCAGAACTTCCGCCGATTTTATCTTTATGTGATGACAGAAAATATGAAGAGCATTATCTTAAGGCATCGCCACGTACTTCTGTCTGAAGAGACAAAACAACGTTGTGGCCTCAATGAAACTGACATTGTTGCAGCAGCTACACTTCCTGAATTGGATGAGGCTTACACAAGGTACTTAAAACTAACAACAGTAATTGTGCATATTTTATTCTCTCTCTTAGTCTGTATTAATGCTAGTTTTAGATCTGCTGACTTCATGCCAGGTTGTGAATTGAATTTATAACAAATTTTCCATTAAAATTTAGTTGCCTCACATTTCTTAAGCAGATTTTTGGTAGTTTTAAGTGATTTGACAATAAATAAAAGTTTTCAACAAACATAATTGGCACAGAAGGGCAAGATTCCAGCATGGAAACTTATTTTAGGCTTTCGATATGATATGCAATGTAGGTTTAATTTTTTTCATTGATAAAATATCTTTTTGATATAAATTGGCAGATTTTTGGCTGCTGGATTTTGGTGCGGAATTGCCGGCCTCGGTGACGGCAGGGCAACATCCTCGCCTGCTAACCCGAAATTCGGGGGTTCTAGTCCCCCCTGGGGAGGATTTTTCACCTCCCAGGGCATGGTTGTGTGTGCTCGTCTGTTGTTAATTGTTAATACCCCGATATAAATGCCATATAAGAGCTGTTTTCAGTGGTGGTTGTTAATTTAAAAAAAAAATTCTGCACATGATTGTCTCCTACCTTCTCAGGCTGCACAAAGGATAGATTACACATACTCAGCTCTAAAATATGTGGATACTATATTTGTAAAAATTACTTATCCATCAACTGGTACCTTCTCTGTAAAGAAAAGAGGAAAACATTGGGTAGGGAAAGGGTGTTCCCAGGGTATTACATAGCCCAGAGAAAGAAGGTTATAAATTTCTCAGTTGTAGTGTAGCATGGTGACTCAGGTGTAGATGAATTGTGTTGTTGGCATGAGGCTTGGAAATGTAATGCTGAAGAGAATGTTTCTGGAGTAGTAGTTTAGGGATACCCACATGGTAATGCTCCTCCTGATTTCATCTTGTGCAGTTCATTGTCATAACGCAGCCAGGATCACTAAATGGTATTCGATGTTGCAAAGAGACTACTTAATTATTTGCATTGACTGTGATCCTCTGCAACAGTGGCTTATCAAGCGCAACAATTTCTCTTTTGCTACATTGTGGGCTGCAGATGAGAACATTTAGGAAGTTTGTATAAACCCCTGCTGACTTTATCTTGAACTAATATTGCTTGGTGTAAATGGCTACCCAGACAGCACATCAAATTTTGTATCTGTAGACAATGGTGGACGATTAGGTTGCAGGGATGACCTTATGGGATGTTAACAGGAGAATTTTAGGAATATTGAAAGCATTATTACTCGTAAGGAGGATCATACATTTTTATTCAAACCTTGCATGTAAGATGTACCATTAAAAAATGTAACACTAGCATATTTATTTGCCGTAAGCTTGAATAATTTCACGCAGATACTAAATCTGCATTGTATATGATTATGCAGGATACTAGTATCTTGATTTGAAATGGCTTGAACACGGAGCCATTTTACAGGCACAGAGGCTCACTTTGCAGTGGTCACAGGACTCTTGGTTCACCGGTCTCCAGCCATTGTTTACATTTGTGCCTGTGTTTCCAAATAAATTATTCTAATACTTCATACCTTCCACTTGTTTTTCAGTTATTGTGGGCTTAATATAGTTATGTTTATTTTTGCTCTGGTGGCGTTAGTTTTCATATTATACCATTTATGTGATGTTGTTTGTGTTGAAACTCCGCATTCATAAAGCATATGCATAGTATTCCTGGGGGACGTCCAGTTATGAAGGTATCCTGCTTCATTGCCAACTAAGTGTTTGGCTGAGAATTATGGATTTAATCACTCTGATGAAGTTATAATTTGGCAAGAAGACTGTGATTGAGAATTGTGAAAGGATATACATAGTCCACTCTGTCCACTTGTCAGCAGTTTTTACGATTGTGCAGCTCTAAAAAGAGCTATTGCACTCTGGGGGGTTATTTTGTAATCTCACTTCAGTGAGAATACGTCATAAAATGTCACTTTTTCGTAGTTCAACTCCGCCACCCAGGCGGCGTGACCATCTTCGGATCTCAAGCGGTGAACTGCCGGTCATGTGCTGGTCTTTTAAACGATTCATTCGCTCTGACCCGTATCTTTCGACTCTTGATCCGTTTCATTATCTCCGCCTGCCAATAGTTCCATCTCATGTGTCATAAAGAACGTGACATGGAGCCACCATCGTTTCCACTTGAAGCTTGAGTTGGAAAATAAACAAGGGTACGAAAGATACAAACGATTTTAAATCGTATTGTTGTAATTTGCTAAACGTGAAGAACTTCAGCATTTTCAACTCCAATATATTGGGCACTTGAAGGTATGCTTTTTTTGAAATGCTTATGTTATTATTAGCTTGAATTACCTGTGTCCATATTTCGTATCAATATTTCCCAAACAACCTGTGTGCATGACTGCATATGACGTCACTTGTGCAGTTTGCAATGATTTTGGTTTAAAAAAACTTGTATGGATCTATGAGATCGTCTCAGGCTTGACCATGTGTGGAATCTTTCCATATTTGAAAGAGAGGGGAAAAAACTCTGCTATTCCACTTAAAATAATTATTTGTTTATTATGGGGATTTCCCATTGTACAAAAATTGGTTAATATCATAATATCGTAACACTGTATACAAAGCAAAAAATATAAGATAATAGACAGGTTATGAATACATGAAAACACAACTGATGGACAATTTAAACATGGAAACATAACTAATAGACACATTTAAAGATTATCATCAAAGTACTCATTCACACTGTAATATAGTTGACCGTGCAAAATTTCACGTAATCTCCTTTTGAAAATAGCTGGAGAAGAAATAGATTTTAAAGATCTTTGGAGCTTATTGAATATTTGGGATGCTGAGTGGTGGTGAGGACCTCACCCTAAATATTCTAAATTGTGACCATTCAAATGAATAATTGTATCTGTCACAGGTCATGTATGTCTGTTTGTTGGGAACAAAGAGGAATTTTTTTTACCGACATAGTGCACTGAGTAAGATGTAAATACAGGGGAGGGGAAAGATTTTACGAGCTCCAAATATTGGTCTTCCAGGGGTCCTAACATTAGCATAGTAAACAATTTTTATGGTATAAATAGATGTAATTGGTCTTAATTTTCTAATCGTGTAGATGCCAGTAGAGACTTTATTGGCTAGATGGTCGCTATGAGCAGTCCAGTCGAGATCCTCAATTAAATGAAGGCCTAAGAATTGAGTTGTTGAGGAACGTTGAATAGTATGGTTATTTAAAGTTAACTAAGTACTACATATGTTGATGGAGATGTTTTGCAGTGGAATTTTTTGGATGTTTTATTATTATTTAATGACAGATTGTTTTCTTGACACCTTTGGGACATATGTATTATTGATTTTTTTGTATTTGAAAAAAGAGCTGCCGGAGTGACTTCAGAATTTAGGAAGGAAGTGTTGTCAGCATACAAACCACATTGCTATTCGGTAGGGAGAGTGGTAGGTCATTGATGAATATAATAAATAGTTTTATTTGGAATAGCAGAGTTTTATTCCCTCTCTTTTCAGCTTGTATTTTTCTGTCAGTTACATCCATATAGCTGACTTTGTACAATAAAATCTTGCTGGGGAAAAGGGAAAATCTAAGCAGCCCCAAATCAGATAGTCAATTTATTATTTCAGAGATTGGCCTATAGAAAATACAAGCGTAGCTTCTTGTTGAGTATTTGTGTCGGGGACACAGCCTTGGGTTTTCCCATTTCCCTGAATAGTTTTTCCATACTTAGTTGTGAAGCAATTTTATCCACTGTGATATTCTTCTCATTCCACTTAGTCGCATAGCTAGCCTCTTTACTATCTCATCTCGTGAATGCTCCTAATTGTGTCGCCCAAATGGTTAAACTCCTGTGTGAACTTCCAAAAAACTTGTGTAAACTGTTTTCACATCCACACCGACAAATACATTGAGGCTGTAATTAGCAGGTTTTGTGGGAATAAACTGTCTGGATTATTATTTTCCTCAAAAAGCAATGAGTTGGTCATCAACAGCAAGTATTATTATGGTGATAACAATTTTTAGCATTATTAGTGAATTTTTCAAACAAATTTTCAAATTAATAGGGTACAATTTACCTTAGATTTAGATTGCTGTCGGGGGGGCCTTCGTCAGGAGCCCGGGCACTTAGACCTTTCTTGGTCCATTGTGCCAACCCCATGCCTGTCTGCCACTTGCAGACAGGGGACAAGAGCACCTCGGTAGAGGTATGGAGGATTGGCCTCCCCCTGCCTCACCCCAGTACCAGGTATAGAGGATGTCCTCCCTCCAACCGGCCCGCTCTGGGTCTCCCTCCGGCCTCCCGGTATAGGTATGGAGGGAGTATCATCTCACCATCCATGCCTGGTCGAGGTATGGAGGAGGGTCACCCTGTTATGACCCGGGCCCCCACATATTTGGGAACCCGAGAGCATAATGTTTTACGTGGGTTCTTGCCCTTGGTGTCGGGAAGCGAATAATCACACACAAATATTTAAAGTCTTTTACCCAAACTTTATTTCCATTTAAAATCCCAAAAGAATCAATTCATTGAGCAAATAACAAATAATGAATATGTGCGTCTAGAATAGCAGAAAGTGAAAACATTACCAATGTCTCGGGAAGGAGAGGAGCTGCTGGTGATGGCACGGGTGGATAGCGAGGCGCTTCGGTAGCACGGGCCCCATGGCCCGCGCTTCGACTCCCACTGACGGCTACATTGTGACTGTACCGTCAGTGAATGGTTGCAGAGTAACCAATAGCCGGAATCACTGTCCGATGAGAGACTAGTGAATCACTGTCTGACTGACTGCCTGACGAGTGTCGGGTGTACTCCCCCATAGTGTCTCCACCGTGCCATTATATAGGAAAGGTGAAACTAGGATGTTTTCGACAAAATGGCAAGGGAGGGAGGGGAATGACAGAAGGAAGGTTAACCGTTCTCGAAAGTGAAAGGTACAGTTCCTGAGGTATAGTTTGACATAGCTGGCTATTCTGAGACGTCACACAACAACATATTTATGCATATTTTTGGAAATGGAATACTTCCATTTCCAGATCATTACAACCCATCCAACCACCGTCCGGGCCCAACGTTGCTTAACTTTGGTGTAAATACAATTTACCTTACATCTTACATTCTTCTCAGTCATGGTAATCACCAAACCATAGGCATTGCAGCATTAAGTGGAGCCTGTTACATGGTACTGATAAATAAACTGCTTATTATTGTGTAAAGTAAAGTTAATACAATAGGAGGAGGGTGTGTATGAAGCAAAGCATGAGTGTAAGGGAAGCGAAAGAAGTATTCAAGGATAGGGTATTATGGAAGAAATTATCAAATGAGAGCCAGTTTCCTAGGCCTATCAGCGATGACAAAGTTCTTTGACTGTGCCTACTCCAGAAGGGAATGGCATGATGGGTGTTTGTGTTTTAAAAAACTCTTGATTCTCACTCAAACATTTGGCCTGGAACTCCCTTGCCAAGTTTTGCTATGCCTATTTTATTATTAAGTAGTGGTTTATGAATTCATGAAAATATTGTGGTTCACTTGTATGGATGAGAGAGTGTAATGGTTGTAATATGGCTACTGTTAAAAAATGTTGTGAGCAATATGTTTATATCTTGAAAATGCATAATGTTTTGTATTCCGTCGTATTGGGTATTCAGTCAAATCTATAATCAAGGTTGCTGCTTGCAGCCATGATTTATTTTTTATACCATAGTATCCCATGCGAGCATTGGAGTGTTAGCAAACATGTAACTTGCTGCTGGTGATGTCAGTATATGACTGATGATAAATAACTATGCCTTCATGGCGTATGTAACCCCCATTGTAATTTATAAGAAAGCAGGTACTATAAATTTCTTGATTGTAACAATTACTTCCCTTAGAACATTCCTCAAAATTCTGCTGCTTTAGTTAATCTAGGTGCTGATGGTTAAATATTATGTGGTAGGTAATTTTATTATTTTATTTTCAGGCGGGTGCACAACTTTAATTCCGTTTCAGAAATGTACGCTTGGAGCAGCTGTGTTCATTACCTTACTGGAATCACTATCCCAATGGTGTTCATCAATGCTAAGGATGATCCAATTGTGCCTGAGCCATTGCTTGAACCGATTCGAAGGCACTCTTGTAAGTACATATGTTTTTAGTTATGCCTGATGCACCATGCACCTCACTCATATGTGCATTTGAGAATGCGGGAAAATTGTCACAGCTTTCTTCCATTTGGACCTGGGTTCACAAGAAAAACGCAACTAAAGAATTTCCCTCCGTATAAATCCTTTGCAGTACGGTCGCGTATCAACACAAGCTGTGGCCGAGCGGTTGGATTTGGATGTATTTTTCTTTTGGTACTGCTAGAGACTTAGAACATGGTCTTAGGTACAGGGGAAATAGGAACCCTTACAATGCATTTAACAATAACAAACAATGAAACCCTTACAGAAACACGTAATATGTACTAGTTTACGTTTTGCACTGTTTACCTTACACATATGCATTTTGGTTGTCAAGGAGCATTAACCCTTTCGCTACGAACGACGTGATAGAGCGTCGTAAATTTTTCGACGCAAGCGAACGAACGACGTGATAGCACGTCGTGCCGCTAAGCTAGCCCCAAGCAAGCCTAAAAGGTGTGTATTATAAACAGGGATGCGACCCGAAAAGGCACCCAAACTCAGAGTCCGACCCTTCACCGCGATTGGTTTATGGCACTAACTGACCAGTCATACTATAGTTTTTAACTTCTTAAAGTTAAACATTAATCGCACAATTGTGTTCGTCTTTGTGTTGGACTATTCACGTTGATAAAAATAGGTTTTTAAACAAAGTCATACAATATATATTAACCATTTTACGTACATTAGTAAACCAAGCCAGTTTAATATACATTAAATTACTAAAGCACATGAAATGGTTAAAACTTATCGTATTACTGCGATTAAAAAACCATTTTCATCAGTGTGAGTAGCGCGACACAAAGACGAACGTAATTGTGCGATTAATGTTTCACTTTAAAAAGTTTTAAACTATGGTATGACTGTTCAGTTGGTGCCTTAGACCTCTTATAAAGGACTTCCTCTCGGGACGCCGTTGGTACCCTTTCTCGGTTCGCGGGAGGGGATTACCTCGATCCCTCCTCGCAGTGTGCGCCCCACTCACAGCAGGGGTCCGCGGTCAGTTGCTTGTTGGTGTAGTGGAATAACAAATGTAAAGGTTTTTGTGTTAATGGCAAATTGAGCATTATAAGTGCATTGCTTATGTTTAGAAATACAACCACAAATTTAAAACGGAGTTCTACTGTTATTTTTAACGTAGTTTGTGTGTAAAGGAATCTTTACCATTGATACGATTTTTATTGCTAAAGAGCTTAATATTAACGATAGAATTTCGTTTAAAAGCTGTAAAGTCATTGTAAAACAAGAATAATTCATTTCTGATTAAATAAATATCGAGGCTGTAGTAACAATGTTTATATCAAAACCATCGCATAAAAAATAGTTGACCGCGACCGCATGCCGTAATGGGCACCCTAAGCGGAAAAGAGGGGAGATTATCTCACCCCGGTGGCCGAGCAAAAGGTTCAACACCCCTCTAGCCCCCGACTCAAGTTAGGGAAATAGGTGAAGATCCTAGCGTAGTGAAAGCTCCGTACTGGCAAAGCAAAAAAGTTTTCCACGTCCCCGTCGCGAAAGGGTTAAGGTACGCAACATGCATATCAAATGACAAGAACTAAGTATAGGTATACAAGGAATATGAAAAAAAGAAAATGGAGGTAGTATTTTTATGAGATTAGGAACCATCCAAAAATGAGTATAGGCTATAAAATTCTTCGTTTATTAGAAAAGTCTTGAGGGACTTTTTGAATTGTGTGATTGGGGATATACTTTTTACATCTGGAGGAAGTCTTTTATATATGATGGGGGCCTTTTTGGCTTTTGGACAGGTTATAATCCAGGATATGGATGTCCATTTTGTGTCTGGTTTTGTAGTGGTGGTAGTCGCTATTTGCTGGAAACAGATCTGGGTGCTGCCTATTGACAACTGCGCAATATAAAATGAGCAGAGATGGAAGGGTTAAGATTCCTAATGTTTTGAATAGAGGCTGTCCAGGACATCGATAGGGAACCCGACTCATGCTTTTAAGGCTTGCTTTTGGAGTGAGAAAGCCTTGGTAGCATAGGATGAGTTTCCCCAGAAGATGATGCCATAAGTTAAGTGGGATTCTATTTGGCTGACTACAGGAGCTTCAGGGTATTGATAGACACAATATCCCGCATCATTTGGATAATGACATCATTGAAGATAGAGAGAGGCACGTGAGGCCTCAGTCGTCATCGTGGGAAGCCTGGGCTCCTGGGACCCTAAGAACGACACCGATCTCAGGGGCCTGGGCCTACCACAAAGATATTGTAACACCATGCGGCGACACTATTTGTGACTTAATGTGACGGGGGGAAGGGGGTCTAGTTTGGTCCAAAATTGTGTGACATCATTTATGGATAGCCCCTAGATATGAACGGTACAAAATAGATAAGAATGAGGTACACAATGTACCGTGCATTAGGAGATCAAATATAAAAAGCAATTATTACAAACAATAATTTTAGTCTAGGCAGGGTCCGCCTCAGGGACCTCGGGATCGTCATCCCGGCACTTTTTGTGATTCTTGAAAAGCTGCTCTAGCAGAGTCGATGTCCTCTTCTCTATTTTCTTTTGCAAAGGCTCCTTTTTCTTCAGCAAGTCACCTGCCCGTGACCGCAGTATTTGTGCCCCCTCCAACATACCTTGGGCGATCTTGAATTTTGTCATCTTTTTTGGCAATAGCCTCCTCCAGCCCTTTTTTTGCCTTCGTTCACTAGTTGACTGCAAGCCTTGCACTCCTCAATCTCCTTCTTACTTGTCGCATGCAGGTCATCCTGCAGATTGCCCATTGCCTGTCTTTCCTTTAACTGGGTGGTCTCTCATCTCTTCCTCTCCAGGCTAGCGTTCTCCTCTTCTTGCAATCTCTTCAGCTCGTCTTCTTTCAGTTTCCGTTGAACCTCCAGGTACTCTTCATACTTGCTGCATGCCGCTGCTGCATGCTTGAGCAGCTGCAACGCCATGGGCACATGTTCAAGGATGGCATTGTAGTCTCGAAGGCCATCCCTGATGTTGAGCCTGGTATTAAGAGTACACTCCAGCATAGCCAACATGTCAGCAGGGAGCTGATTTCTGGAAAAAGAAAATCCTCCCTTGACATCAGAACTGCCATGGGCCAAACAGGTGGTAGCTTTCACCACTTTGCTTAAGAGCTGATACTTGGGATCACTGGCAACATCTGTATTGGTAAATATCTGGATCCAGTAATCGTCAATCCTAGTTCCAGGTTCATGCAGTGGAAGAATTTCCAGCTGCAAGAATCTCCACTCATCTTGAAGGCCATCTTCGTCCACTTCCATCGGCATCTGCAGCATCTTCTAAACAGATACAATGTTCTGTGAGGAACTTTCCTCGGTGTTTTGAGGCTTCAAATATTTCAGGTGACGAGCCTCTCTTCCCTTCGCGAGGACTGCTTTCTGGAGAAGGTGGCTCACAGCCACCTGATAATGTTTTTAAAGCTTCTTGATAAAACTTAAAACTCTGGAGAGGCGAGCATTCCTGTTTGACAAGAAGCCAATCGGCATCCTTACCAATGTCAATTTTACTCATTTCCATTACATTGTAGGTATTGAGAAAGAAGGCTTCTTCCATGCATTCTTGCTTGCTCATGAGAAGCTCTGGCTTGCAGAACCGACTTAGCAATAGGAAATATAGACTCTCAACCTCTTCATACAAAACATGGATCATAGGCTGATCATGTTGAAAAAGTTTGAAAATATTTCAAATATTTTAGCACTATATAGGACGAAGGATATCTCTGCAGGGAAGGTTTTATCCTTAAGGATGTTAGCAATAGCCTGATAGCACTTGGATGCAAGGGCCTCTTTGTCTTTCTGACAAGGTAACACTTGAAGAAAATAGTGTTGAGAGCCGGCAATTGCTCTTGAAGTCTCTCTGCTGCTGGGGACAGGGTGAGCCACCGGGAAACAACATGCTTAAGAAACTCATGCATAGGCACTTTCCTCTCTGTTTGAAATTTTTCAAACACCAAAAAACGACTTGGATAGTCTAGAAATTCATGTACAAGAATAATGACGTCAGATACCTCCAATCCAAAAATTTCAAGCCCTTTCTGAAATGATGTATGGATGATGTGCAGGTTGAAGAAACCAATTTCAAGAAGTCCTCTGTCAAAATCAGATTTGTGTTTCAGAGAAAAAAAGCCTAAAAATGGCTTTGTTTACATTGGGGCCATCAGTTGTCTGGTGCAGTGCAGCTGGTCTGTAACTGCGAAGAAATTGAAACACCGTTCCAGACCAGTCTGGTTTGGACAATGAGTCTCTAACCGACTTGAGTGACATCTGCAGGCACTTAGGAGAAATATAAAAAAAATAGGAAAGAATAAGGCTTCAGTGGGATTTGAATCTGTGCCACATGCGCATCTCAGGTTGTCTTCCTAACACTTGACCCCTAGGCCAACAGCTCACCTCAGTGATACACATGGGAATAAGGCTATTTCTTCTGAAAATCAGAGTTAATACACGCAATGACACAGTAATTTCTTAAAGGTGGAGAAAGAGTGCTTGCTATTTTTTGACCATACATACAAACAAAAACCGTAAGCCAGCATAAATAAATCTTGGTGCTTTTAGAGAGAGGTTCTTAAAGATATATACACGTATGAGGCTATTTCTTCCTAAAATCAGAGTTAATGCACACAATGACTGATAGTAGTTTGCACTGATAACACTAATATAATATCTAACACCCCTGCACTATAATAACACTTACTTTACATATTTCGACATGCTACATATGCGCTCTTCATGCGCACGTCAGTACCTTTCATTTTCTTCATAATTTCATTTTCACGGTTGTCGTCATTTTGCCGTCAAACTCAACGCAACGGCCAAGCATCAACTGTTGCTCCACCATTGACTTGGGCGTTTACGTAATCCGATTTGAGTATGCTAGCTGGGAAGGAACCAGTCAAAAAAACTAGTGTGGATCATTATTAAGTGGTGCCTTTAACCACTTCCCTGACAGATTTTTTTTACAAAACCGGTCAAAAAAAGTCATATTTTTTTATTTCAGATTCAGAAGCAAAAAAGGGAGGCAAATCTGAAAATGTTTTCCTTTATTTTTTATTCCAAATAACTAATGATTTATTCAATAATTTCTGAATGTTGCCCCTTAACTTAAGAGAATTAGGCAACCTGCATATCAGTATAACTTTCCTTCCCGTAAACCTTAGTTAGTTAGCCAATGATGAATACATTTAGTTAATATTGCAAAAGCATATCTTTGCCGACAACGTTAATGTTAACTATTAATTTTAGTCCATAGCACATCAAGAAACAACGCACAAACATTCATGGAAGTTAGGCAACCCTCATGACGACGACTTTCGCTCTGAAAATGTTATAACAGAATTCATTCTATGACAAAAACAAGAAAATTCATTTCTTTTACTTGATTGTCTTTGAAGTATGCTGGAATCCCTTTCCTCAGTGTTCCATACGAGTCAGTGGAGTGTGAAGCGAGCAAGTCGGCTAGATCTGGAGACGTATAAAAGTTATCCATCGTCAGGAAATATCATAGGCCAAATAATGGCTTCAGTAGAGTCATCATCACTTTTGAGGTCATGGATAAATGGGCAAAGTCTTTATCCAACACAGTCCCATTTCCCGTGTAAATTGTCGTTGACCACACGTATCCAGTTCTCGATTCACAAAGAAAAAATACTTGCCAATGATGAAGCTCTTTTCATAGGCATGAACTGCCGTGGCGGCTTAGGCATGAACTGCCGTAGGCTCTTTTCGATGGTAACATGTATGGTATGGAGTGCCTTGAACTTTTCCTCCAGCCTCTGGCAAATCGGCCATATTTTATATAGTTTGGGGTGTGTTTGGGGTTCAAAATCGTTATTATAGGCAAAATGTAAATATTGCCTTATTTTTACGAATCATCGGTAAGACATTGTGTGTCCAAAAAAAAGAGAGGAGAGTATTGGTCTCGTTGACCAATAAAACTCAGTATCTGGCTTTCGCACTCTGCTCTGTAGCATTACAAGGGCAAAAAACACGAATTTCTGATCTTGTCATAGCTCGCCACTGATTTACGCTACCACTGCTCGGCCCCGCTTTTTCACGCAAAGTGTTACTGGCGCAGTGATTAGTTTCCCAAGTTATAAAGTCAACATTTTCATCGGAAAAAATGTTTTTTTAGGGAATCTCATTCGGAAAGCAGGTCGAAGTTCATCAAAGAATTACCTTCAAAAAGAAACCTAGGTGGTGCCGGAGGAGGATTCGTTGTAAGCATTTCCTCCCACTCCGCTTCCCACGAATGTTCCGCTGCGCATTCTGATTCGGAGCTTGTTTCTCCGGAGAGAGTCGACTAGGAGCCAGGAACTTCAATGTCCATAACCTCCGAATCACTGCTGGTCAACACTGATTCCTCTCCAGAATCCATTTCTGATTACTAAATGTTACTGCGCGAAAACAAATAATTTTCCTTAGAGTTCACTCCTACTACACCGCTCGTATTAGAACGAAAATGTTAGAACTAAAAATGGAAAGTTAGTATCGGTGGAATTTCAGCGAAAAAGTGCATGCGCTCTGAAAATCAAGGATGCGTATTCTCTGAAACTCAACGAAAGACTGTCACTATCGTCCTTCCGACAAAGTACTCGTGGAAACAATCACGATATGCAAAGGATCTCGCCCCTAAGTGTGAAAAGCCCATCCCATGCTCATCATAAAATTTATCTTTTCCGTTCCTACCATTTCCTGGAAAATAAACACACGTGTGCGTACCGCAACAGCATGAATTTTCCAACTAACGGTAAATTTATATCGAGAAAAGCCCATTAGTAAAGGGTTGGCTGGTGGGAAAGTAGCTCGGGGAGCAAAGGGTGGCATATTAACATGACATGATACCGGGTGCCAGGTTGCTCAGCGGGCCATCGGTTCTCGAGCGGGTGTTTTCTGACCTCAGGAAAGTGTCAAGCATGACAATTGAAGGCATTACACATGTTTGGGATTTATCTCTATCTTTCCTATTTTCTCGTACTCATGTGGGTTAGGGTAGCACATACACAGGGCACTTGTGTTGATTTCTATTGAGAACGTACGACCTTCAGACGTCTTCTACGTAAAGCTGTTTCCATAAATATGTTTCACAACTTCCGCCAGTATTCAAAGTAGAAAAATGAAAGGGGCTGATGAAATAACATTCGCAACATATCTAAACATTTACGCTCACGCCATTTTATCTAAAGAGAACGGTACAATAGACATTTCCTACATATATAAAAATTACCGTAAGAAAAATTTGCGGACGAATAATATAGAATTACATAATATGTATAGTAACAAATATATATAGTAACAAATATATATTGTAACAAATATATATAGTAACAAACATATATGGTAACAAATATATATCTATTGTAAAAAATAAGGCAAGGAAAGATTCATGTTCTGTTGCTAGAGAAATATTGTATTCCAATTACTGTGGAACTCATCGTAGCAGTGAAAATTAGCGCAAAATTGAAATTGCAATTTTTATAATGACCGCTAAAATGTTGAAGAAAAATGTAATTGAATGCTCATGTAGTAAATGACGAAATAAATGAAAATAACTAATTTAAAAATTATTTACTTATTTAGAAAGTTTTTGTCATGTAAAACAGAAGTTTTACATCATAAATTTGCAATAATTATCTATAAATAACAAAAATTGAAGTTGTAAATTTCGTAAAAAGTTCGCAAAAGAAACTCCATGCATGAAGTAAATAGACGGATAGTTACGAATGACAATGTAGGTGATTGAAATTTCGTATGGGGATAACTTTTCAGTGCGTAAAAAATTATAACCCTCGAATTTCTAGAAATATTACCAAAAATGACCATTGTTTTAACATTAGAAATCACTGTTTGAAAAGAGCGCCGCTTGCCGCATCGGTGGCTCTGGACCTTCAACAGCATGGGAGGCGGCAGGAACGCAAACTACTAGCATCGGCCGACTATATGCGGGCGTAAAGAAAAATATACGGACATCGCGGACTTGCCCGAATATATGCGGGCTTGTCAGAATTTGCACAACCTCGGTGCCCGAATATATGCGGGCTTGTCAGGGAAGTGGTTAACACTAGAAGATCCGGGGTTGTATGGCTACCTAGAAGGACCATTACCCGTCATTTTGACGCGTAGTAATTATTTAAATATTTCTTCGTTTATGTTAAAATTAAATTGATAACTTCATTAAATATAACTTTTTTCTAAATTTATCAATACAACTGAGTAATTTTTTACAAATCGTTTAACAATAAAAAATTTAAAATTAACAGCGGTCAATTTCCAAACTGTTATATAAGTATTTAAAAGTCGTACTTGCCTTTTTTATTGGAAGGAGTTGCACTTAAACGTATTGTTCATGTATAGCAATTATTTACACATAATCTAGTATGGCAAAAAAGGAAATACATCAATTTTCATCCTCACTGCATCTGATACAAATGTACTGTACGTTTCTTGCACAGGGCCTGCACACATACTTATTGCAATGAATGCATTTATTCCGGCTCTTATTTTTGCCTCTGCATCCTCCTATTTGACATGTCTTGCGCACATCACTCTTGGTAGTTGCTTGTAGTGGAATTGGCACTGGTCTTCTAGTTTCGACGAATAGAGCCGCTAGTTCCTCTGCTAATTGAAATATATAATTTTCCGGCGTGATATTTTTTCCCCAGGGACTTCTTGGTACAGTACCCATGCGTTGACAGTGGCAATATCAAATACATTGCAAAATACATGCATTGGCCATCTGCGGCATCCGTATTTTACGGTATACATCCTAGTCATTTGGTCAAGAATGTCAACTCCACACTTGGTAGTGTAATAAAATGCTACGGTCTCTGGAAGCTTTTTTGAGCTTTGTGCATCGATATTCACTGATTGGTGCTACGTACTGAGAAGAAGGACGTTTTTCTCTGCTTTACCCTGATAGGAGGTAAGCGTGGTGTCACCCGACCTGTAAAGGACCGTTGTATAAAACAATCCCGTGTTTTATTAGCGGATGGAGGAACCTCACGTCGAATTTTATTCATGGTGCCTACCAAACTTGTTCCTTTCCTCTTCAATGCATCCCCAAGTTTCTTAGAGGTAAAGAAATTATCACAAGTAACATTTCTTCCTTTTGAATAAAATGGTTGAATAAGACGTGAAACCACGTGCTTCGCAAGTGTTTTGTCCATGGGCCATGACTCATCTTTACCGAGATACGGATACCCGTTCAGCATTTAGTTTGTCTTTGCATCTGCAGAAAGCCAAAATTTAATACCAAACTTATCTGGTTTGTTTCTCATGTATTGAATAAATATACAGCGAGCCTTGCATGGAAGTAGTTGCTCATCTACAGTGATGTTCTCGCCAGCCTTGTAACACAAAATGCAATTGGTCACAAAAGGATTCCAGATTGGGGATGCAGCTGCGAATTGGTCAGTATGCCGTTCGGTCGGCTGCGATCGGTCAGTCATCACTGCCGCTCACACTACACAAGGAATCGCCGTAGTACAAGGGATTGCACACATGTCCCACTCTTTGGGTTTTTCCAAATGGGAATTCTTCTTCTCCAGGCGGTAACGGTACCCTGGGCTGGCCTAGGGCACCGAACTCCTGCTCCTACCATAACCCTTTTATCCCTTCCGCCCAAGGGAGACTAGGGATCCCCCAACTGCAAGGGATCACAGATATTACTCATTTATGGTTTTCCCTTACAAAATATGTCCTTTTTCTCGTGGTAGCGGTTACGTTCTCCGATGACATCGCTCCTGCTTCCACTGCTCTAACCTACCACGCGCCACATGGCATGGCAGATATGCTACTTATTTCCATTCAAAATAAAATAAGGAATGTTAAATGCATAAATGTGCTAACTAAAACATCAAAATGGCCAGACGTAATATAGTGTAGTGATTTCCTGAATAAAACATGAGTTACCGTTACAAATAAAATAGAAATGCCTAACCCGTCATTTTGTCGGGTGTTGGTCTTTTAAGGTAGACAGGTGGTATAACTCCATTCTATGTGAAAAAATTAAATTGTATTTTAACAGAATACGTACCATCAAAAATAAATAAAAGTCAGAAAAAATTAAGACGACGGAAAAAAAATTGTAGGCAATATGATTAAGTAAGTAGAGGTTACCCGTCAAAATGACGGGTCTGGTCCTTCTAGTGTTAAAGTTTGGGTTACCTAGTTCCATATGGTGCTAATGCCTGAAATGTATTCTAATCACAGATTAGTTACAAGTCAAATTTCAGAGTAGTCACAGATCGTGGAATCAAATATGGCAGCTCTGTTACGATCAGAATATAGACCAACCAATATTGCAGGGCATTTATAGACCATTGAGTATTACAGAGCAGTTCCAGCACAGTTTCCATATCAGTTTCAGACCATCGAATATTACAGACTAGTTTCCAGACGAGTCACAGACCATGGAATATTACAGACCAGTTCCAGACCATAGTTTCCAGACCAGTTTGTTTAACCCATTCAAATTCCGGACCAGTCCATTTACAGACCAGAAATTGCACTTTTAGACCAGTTACAGACCAGTTCCAGATTAGTTACAGACCAGATATTTTTACCTGGGGAGGGCTTCAGTCCACAAATAAAACCTTTGTCCTTCCTTAAAACATCCCCTTTGGTACGTGACCTTCCCTGAATATTCCTGTGAAGGTGTCCGCGTTGCCGTCACAGGATGCAGCTGAGAAGCTGGACTGGATACACTTCATTGCTCAAATTAGTTTTCAAATTGTGCAAAGGCGACTGATTTCCACAAAAAGGATGGATTTTGTTGTAGGATAGTATTTGCCAGAAATGTGAGCTATTTTTTCAAAATAGTGAGAAAAGTGACCCAGTTTTCAAATAAGTGAGTAATAGTGAGTCTGTGGAAGCGCTGTGACAGTGTTTATTTTTGAAAAAGAATTCTTTTATGCAATGTTTCATTTCATTTCATTTTATTTTCGTACACGAAGATTTGTATTTTTTCTCGATTTTAAATGTTAATACGTTCAATTAACATATGTATTTAACCCAAGTTGTCCTGTTTTCGTTCATCCTATTACTCCCATGTCCTAAGTGTGAAATTAGGAAAGGTTTATTCGTGCTTGGTGGCCGAAAGTCTCTATTTTTGGTCCTTTCTAGGTCAATTGTTGGTCCTTTCTAGGTCACCTTTTTTGTTACTATTTCACCAAGGAATAGTCACTAAAGTCACTTTTATTCAGGTCACAGACTGGTAGCAGCCCTGTGTATGCTAAAATAACATTATGTAATGTATTTAATGTGAAACATTTTTGTTTGTCAATTGTGTCAGTAATGTTTTTTCCATTGTACATTTCAGCAAGCAATGACAAGTCTCTCTACCTCGAGTTAGGACATGGAGGTCATCTTGGCTTTTATGAGGGTGGCCTAATGTACCCGAATCCAGTGACGTGGCTCGATCGATCACTTGTGGCCTTGGTTGGTGGCTTAGCCTATGTGCATGCTAATAACTCGAAACCCGCACCCACGCCTCCGCCCATGCCATCTGTGGAGTCTGTGAATTCAATGACATCCTTTGTGAATGACAGGCGAATTAACCGCCACCCAAGCACACTCATCGGCCAAATGTAGGTGGAAGACATTACTGAGCAACAATATTATCTGAAAATTTCAAATCCCTTACCTTAACATTTTTGGTATAGCCGTTGTCAATGGCTGTGAATTATGCTCATTTTAAATCTCTGAATCAATTCCAAATTAACATTGCTGGCTGGGATAAAATGGTTGAGGAGTATTTTTTACGAATTCTGAATTATTGTTAGGGAACTTTATAAATAAAAATGGCAAAATCATTTGTAATATTGAAATTTTTGTAAGCCTCTCTTCGTGAGTCAATTTTGAAGTGCTTCATTTTCCTAACATCCATTTGATTAAGGACCTCAAGAGAGGCAATCCAGGTACATGCTTTAAAGTTTTGGTTTTGTACATATGAGAGAATCAGTAGGCGTGAGAGATTTATAGGCATGCTGAATTTGTTCAGCCGGAAAGTGAATGCACTTCAGATGAACCAGTATTTTGTCATGAAGTTTAATGCAGTATTGCCCATATTTTCTAATGGGGTGTTTTACATTTGTGGGAGTTTCAATGAAACAATATGCTGAAAGCATATTACTTGTATTGGTTTATTGATCGTTCTAACATTATTACAGTATGTGGGGAAATAATATCTGAGTGTCCAGTGGACGGGAACGGATGGTACATTTCATTATTATTGTAATTCCTTGTCTGTAACTGAGTAGAATGACTGTATTTACCATGCAATTTTGCTTTCAATTTCAATCCAAAAATATCGACATCTTCGTGTAATGAACATAACCACAAGTTGTGCTAAGATGAAAGATCAACAGTTCAGTGCGTAGAATGTCAGCATTGGATGAAGGTATTATTGCAGTGCATTTATTTTGTGGGATGTATGGGACCCCTTGTTCATAGCATCACCTGTATTTCTTGCGTATGATAATTTTTTTCTGCAAGATTTAAAATTGGCAGGTGATTGCTGATTTTCATCTGCAAAGACCATATATGTTGTTTAAGATTTTTCAGATATTTATTTATATTTTTCATGTATTTCGGCTACGCAGTACCGGTGAAAGGTAACACTTGTGGCATTGTGCAATTGAACTCAGTGTGAACTTTCCGTACACAGCTAGGGAATCTGTTACTTCTCTCTGGGTGAATACGACTGAATGTCTAGGTGAATCTGGGCAATAAAGTTTGTGTGGAGTCCACTCATTAGTGTTGCGTATATTTTGCCCTGGGCTGCATGTGTGGCTGGCTTTCATCAACATTGAAGATTTATCTCTCATGGCCATTCTGTGGGATTGGCAAAGACATGGCAACTTGACATTGTATTTTTTATTTGTTATTGCCATTCCTACTGTTACCGACAACTTTGATTGCAATTACCTACCTACTGTTAGTTTTTTACTCTCACCAATCCTCATTGAATGTTCAGTGTTGCTTTCTGATTATAATGGTTAATATTCATTGCAGTGAAGTAACAATGTTGTGCCCTGCCCTGTACCCATTGCACCTTTGAGTTCTTAGTTTCATCTCGGTTACGAGTTCATAAGCTGGCGTAATGTGATTTGAGTCCGACAAGCTTGAATTTTGGTGTTCTGGAACCCATGTAAATTGCTTGCGGACCATCAATTTCATGTACTTGTATTTAAATTGTGGTGCTGTTGTTCTCAAGTTGGGTGACATAGGAGTTCATTCCATGTATCATCATTGATTCCATTGATTTACAACTTTGAAATTTTCAACTGTTTTTGTCAATATCTCAAGGTATTCCAAATGTGATGCTATCATTTAAACGGACTACAGGTGATAAGGATCCATGCGTTTTGTATTGGTCTGGAATGACTTGGGAAATTGAATACTGTAAACCAAAGACGTTAGTTTTTTAATATTAGATGAATGGCGTGACTATTCTATATTGTTGATAACTTTATTTAAAGAATACCAATGAGCTTAACTTATTTATTTTCTGTTATAAAGAGAGACATTTGGAAATGGCACACTATTTTAAGTATGTATAGAAAACATAGTCAATTATTTTCATAAGCGAATGGCATGAGAAGTTGCAGTTTAAGTGACTTATGTGCCAAATTCCTGTCAAAAGAATGCACAGTGCATTTACATTAATGGTGAAATTTCAAAATTTATGGCTTGATTTTTTTTATATGCAGCATAGAGTTAAATCAAAGCCATGGATGACTGATTGAGAAGTGGTACCAAGGTTTAAAAATAAACCCAAATGTGATAAAAGAATGAAGTTATATTTTAATTGGCATTGTCACTATTCTTAACCAGAGCAGAGCTATGGTTGACTAAAGTGCAGCATTTTATTATGTACATTTATATTTTTCCCATTGATGTATGAAATTGCAGATCTATAGAGAGTTATAAATCTGTATTGTTTGACAATAAAAATGTGTTATTTCAATTGTTTTAGATAATTTTATGAAAAATTGATAATTTCTAAAATGTTTTTATAAATTGAATTTGAGATAGAAATTATGTGGAGCTTTGCTTGGCCTTAACATGTTGGAGTGCTTTGTTGTTGCAAATTGTGTTTTATGGTGCAAAGCTTAAGCAACTGTTGAAATAAATATTCAATTCCATTGTTTGTGTTGTTCATATGCCATAATTATCGCCTCTTACAACATCACCTAGTTACGGGTAGGCCCTGGAGTGAGTTGCTTTTCTCTCAGTTATATGTTGTCTCCTCCTGTAAATTTTTCCTGATAATATTATTTTCTTTCATGATCAATGAAACACACAATAATGTTGACAACTTCCACTGTTATATTTATTAGTTCTTTTCTATAGTTTCACCCCGAATCTTTCGTAAAGCATTTCTACATTCACCAGGATGACCATAAGGAAACGTTTTTCTTGGTATACCATCACCTTCCCTCTTCGCAAATCCCTCTAGAAAATTTCTGGCCTGAACTTTAAATGCTCGCACATATTTTCTTCATTCTATTCTTGGGTATATCCAATGTACATTGAATTAATTTGAATTGAACAGAATTTATTGTCCTAGAGCAGCAGCTCCGTTAGAACAAAATACAATAAAAGAGTAAATAAACTCTCATGAGGATTACATTTTGAAGTTACATGAAGCTGTGAATAATAATACAAACAAATATATGAAAGAAACAAACAATAAATAAAATATGATGAATAAATAAAACAATCGTGATTGACACTCAAAATAATAAATATTGTTGTTGTTGCATAGTTGATTTGGCATCAATGTTAAACCTTACATCCAGGAGGAATCTTCAAGTCTTAGTATTTTCCATTGCATTTTTGCCTCTTAATATGTATAGGGATAGCCGGTTGTTAAGGAGAACCCTGATTGACTGTCGTGCTGTGTGTTTCCTTGGAACAACCTGATTGGCCATTCATATATTTCTACAAAGAAAGGATAATTATTCCACTAAAGTCTGCCTGCATAAACTCTGCAGGAGTTATAGTCTTGGTGTTGTCTTGTTCTCACCTGGGTGGACTGAAATGCAGGATTGTTACAAGCCCAAACTTTTTTCATACGTAGTACCCATAGGTACTGAGCCAGGCTTAACTGTCATTACTTCTGAACATGGATTTAATTTGACTTACTCAGCATTTATGTTTGAAAATTTTTTAAACCTTGCCTCTTCGTGAAGTGGAGCTTCTCTAATTTATTAAGTTTTCGTCACAATTGGAAGAATTTAGAAGAGATTAACAGGTTACATTTAAAAAATTGAAGTGTTTGCTGAATTGTTTTGCTTAGCTCATATTAGATCCATCATGACCATCTCCATTGCGTGCAGACCCACTTGGTTTTGTTCAGTCCACACAGATAAGACTCTGAAGATGTAGACTTTGTTCGGTGAGATAGGCAGGGGGTCCATTTGGATGATTGGTTTCCATAGAGATCAGACAAGAACACGCAGAATTGACTTGACTACTTTTTTCTGAACGGAAAAAGTCCATAATCTGCTGAAGAGTTCCATCAAAATACAGTCCCATCAACCAGGAGAGATTCCTTCGGATAATGGTTATTTGACTTATCGTAGCCGAATTATGCTTTTGTAAAAACTAGTTTACTTTGAGATGAAATTTTTGCATTTATTTCTTGATCTTGCTTTGTGGTTAAGCAGTCCACTCAGGAAACTATGCACTTGGTGTCTCACCTTGGATTTTTCCTTATCCGCATTACCCCAAATCATAAGTCCCCTGTCACTCCTTTTAAAAGTAAATTGGCCCAGATGGACACCTCTCAACTGTGTGCTTTTGGCATCACTGTCCCTTCTTAGATAAGGTGACCATGTATTTCTGGTTAGCCAGGACAGTACCTGTTTTGAAGTGTTCGTCCCGCTCTTCAAATTTTCCATTTCCATGAAATGGAGATATCAATTATGAGTGGAGCTAAAAATATTTATGAAAATATATGAAATTGAAATAATTTTTTCCTTTGACATTTCATTACTTTTTTAAAAATCTTCAATTGACTTAAGGCTTGATATAGCTATGTTCCCCCTCTATTTATAATACACTGGGCTCTTAAAGAAGTAGCACCAATTGAGGTCAAAAAGAAGGGAGCCATTAGGACTCGAAGTGTGACAATATTTCCAACGATTCATTGATTGCCTCCGGCTACGACTAACTGCCGAACTAAATTGCTTCCCTCCAATGGGCCCCACGCTCCGAATTGAATTAAAAACACATGCTGGGGTCTAATTCTGGTTCTTTCGTATAGTGCGATACCAAGCACGGACGCGTTCTAAAGCCAGTTGCGTTACGTGGTATTCTCTTAGTGACAGTGTTCGTGATAGCGTTAGGGCTTGTCCAATTACTGTGGTGCTCAGTATTCTCTTACTACTTATCACGAAAGTTAACGCGTGTTGCGATTGCGTTGCGAGGAACATGTATGGAAAGTGGTCTGCTCTCCAGGAGAAATAAAAGTTTGTCCTGATTTAGCGGATCAGAAATATGGTCACCTTATTCATTGGGGACTCTTCCCTTGAACTAAAACCTTTATCTGGTGGAAGGGCTTGCGAGTTCCATAAACCCTAGAGCTGGACTGGGAGGAGCAATTTATATTGCCCCTGGTAGGGCCGTCCATGCCAGATAGGTCAAAGGGTAGAAGCCAGGTGAAAGATAGTTCCATTATTGTGTCACGTTAAAAGTACCGTTGGGAAGCATGGGTGGAAATCCCAACTATCAATTATCCAGAATATGAAAGTCATTCACAGAGGTTTGAATCCTGGTGACTACGGGATACTGCCCACTAAGTTTCGTGCCCGGTAGTAGGGGAGGCAAGGCCTTCGCAGTCATCATCTCACAAAATCCTTGCACAACAACGTCATCAGATGATACAAGGAATAGCAAGGAGAAGTAGAAGAGATAGAGGAGGAAAGCAGCGGTAAAAATAGAAACTTGAAACATAAGGACAAGGATGAGGGCCGGGAAGCTTGAGAATATTAAACAGGAATTGGAGAAAGGGAAAATAGATGCTTCGGGGCTGTGCAAGGTGAGATTGAAGGATAGCGGGGACTATTGGAGTGATAGTCTCAGTGTAATCAACGGTGAGGGAGATGAGAGTCAACTATGGCACTGAGTACAAAGTTGGGGCTGAGGGTAGTAAACATTGAACAGGTGAGCGACAGGATACTAGTGGTAGAAATAAAAGCACGCCCAACGAATTTCGTACTGGTCCAGGTATACATGCCTACGAGCAACCATAGGGAGGAAGAGGTGTACGATAAAGTAGAAGAAATAATTTGAGAAGTCCAGGGAGAGAAAAATCTGATAGTGATGAGCGACTGGACTGCAGTGGTGGGGGAAGGGAGGGACGGATTAGAAGTGGGAGGGTTTGGGCTAGGAACAAGAAATGATCGCGGTGAAAAGGCAGATGAATTTCGTAGAAGAAATAAATTATTAGTAACAAACACTTGGTTTAAACATCACCCCAGGCATAGGTACACATGGAAAATACCGGGTGATAATAGGAGATATCAAATCGATTGCAGTCTGTTGGGGCAGAGATTCAGGAACTAAAAAACTCACGAAGCTATCCAGGGCTGGATGTGGACTTAGATCATAACTTAGTCATGATTAGGTTTACCATACATCCTCTTTTTTCTGGACATGTTCTCTTTCCCAGGTCAAGTAAAAGTTCGGGCGGATTATATGAAAAATTATGAAATGTCGTCATTTTTGGCTTTGAGAGAAAAATGCTTGTTTGAAACACTGTGTTAAGCCTATGTGGTCCATCAAAGATGGAAACACAAGGGAGCAGCAGACTTCAAAGAAGTCACTTTGGCAAACAGCATCTAGTTAATATCTAACACCCCTGTATCCTCTTAATTTGATTGGGAATTAGGAAGCCAGTATAGCGTAGTGTTGTGTGCATTGGCCTGGCTAGCCAAAGGTCTGTGGTTTGATTCAGATTTTTTTCTAGTGGCAATTTCTACATATTTCATCGTCATATTTGCAGCAGGCACGAATACATTCAAGATTATAGTTTGTTCACTCATTGATGTCAGTTTGCAACAATAATATATTAAACTTAGAGAAAGAATCTAATTCTATCACTGAAAGTTTCTGTTTTGGAATCCACTTTAGAGACTCTTGAGAGAAGATACAAGAATAATTTTAGGTTCTTAAAGGAAATAATTACCGAAAAAAGAGAGGAAAGTTACAAACAGGGGTGTGATAGTTCAGGTGAGGAGATGACAGTTGTGTAAAGAACTAGTTGCTGCTATTGAGTATTTTAAGAAGTGGTTGGCTCAATATCAACAGTTCAAACCATTCAAATGGATGCAACTTTCAAGAACTCCTAAATGGGAGGATATTGAAAACTGCATCACATATCTTAATGAAAAAACAAATGTTAGACTGAACGACACAAACTGTTTTGATCTATTTTGTAGTTTTGCAAAAATATTTTTTTAAAGAACTAAGAAAGAAAACAAAACCAACAAGACGGTGAATTGTGGTGTGCATATTTCAATCAGTCGACAAATTATGTATAACATTCTGAACTGCTAAAAATTGCTGAGATCTATTTTTTCTATACCTAGTCATAATGCTAATGTAGAATGCATTTTCTCTCTTGTAAACACACAGTGGACTGACAAGAACAGATTTAAAATAGAAAACATGAAAGTGTGCTGTACAATTTTAAGCACTTCGGCTGCTTAAGCTCTTACAAATATGTACTAGCTGGGAAACCGAAAACTGCTAACAGAGATTTCTTCATCCTCCAAATAGTCATGGCATAAAAGTGAAAAAGGCAGTGATGAGATATGTGAATTTAATTGTAATGTAATGAGATATGTGATTATGATAACAATGGTGGGAAAAATAACAAAATAAGAAGTGTCCTTTTTTTATGATGGACCCTTTAGTCATGATGAACTGTTAAGTTAAATTTAAAAGGTAGGAAGATAAAGAGGTGGAACGTGGAAGCATTAAAAGGGTTGAAAAGGAGGGAATACCAGGAACTAGTTGAAAAGAATTCAGGTGAATCAAAGCGGATGGGAACAATCAAGAGAAGATGGGAAATTATAAAAACAGGCATAGTGAGAGAGGCAGAGAACACAATAGGAACAATGGACACTAGGAGGGTAAAGAAGAAGAAGTGGGTCACAGAAGAAGTGATGAGGAAAATGGAGGATAGAAGAATGTGGAAAAATGTCAACACTGGCCTAGGCAGGAGTAAGTAAAAGGAATTAAATAATAAACTCTGGCGAGTGACCAATCGAGCAAAGGAAAACTGGTGGAAGGGACAATGCGAGGAAATGGAAAAGAAGAGGGGGAAGTGAGTGATTTATATGCTAAAGTGAAAATTTTATCAGGTGGTTAGAGAGGGCAAACAACACCTAAGGTTAACAACAAAACAAGGAAGATATTAATCAAACAGGAAGATATCCAGGATAATTGGAGAGAATACGTACAGGAACTATATGATAGCAATAATAGACCTGTAAACCTAGATATAGAGGATGAAAGAACAATAGATAAGGATAACTTTGGACCGGAGTTCTTAACGGCAAAATAGAGAGGGCATTTAGGGAGATGAAGGACGAGAGCCAAGCCACGTTGAAACACCGGTTCCCGTCAGATCACCGAAGTCAACCAACGTTGGGCCCGGACGGGGGTTGGAGTGGTGGCCCTCCTCCATGCCTCTACCGGGCAAGGATAGAGAGGTGACACTGGAACCCATTGTGGGAGAGTCACCCATACTTCCCACGACCAACGCTCCAGCTGGGAAAGTCCCTCATCTGGCGTTCACCCTCGTTTCCACGAAAACAGCAGCGAGGCAGCTATGCCACTGACGTCTGGGACCTTGTAGTGTGCCCGAGGAGTCGTGGCATAGGATTAAGGGTCGCTCACCCAGGGTTTAACCCATCGGCGGTTCCTTGGGTGCCGCAACAGTACTTGCCGGACGAGGACACCGACCTCCTAGCCCCCACTTCCTGACTTACCCCCCTTTTTCCCTCCCACTCGCAGGATATAAGTGATCGCCTGCACAGTATTCGAAGAGTTGTTACCCAAGCTGAAGTGCAGCATGTCCTCTTGATTCCCTCCCTACGCAGACCTGCTTGCCAGGCGCACTCCCATCCTACGCAGACCCACTCCTATCCCGACCTGGTCGCCAAGTGACTCACCCGGGACCAGAAGCAACGTGTCCCCGACTCTCGCTTCTCTCCTGTCGGACGACCCTCCTTCGCACTCCAGACAGCATCACCAAGTGCAACAATCTCCTGCAAACTGGGCCAACCTGTATTTTGCTATAATATCCAGTAGACAATAAATAATTCCATATGCCAACTGCACTGCCACCTTTAATTTGTACTCTCAATAACCAACATCTGTGCTCCCCCAAATCTTTATCGGCAACGCCAGCGCTGCAACACTATACCAGGAGGCCAGAGGGAGGTATATCCAGACCGGAAAGGTTGGGGGAGGCCCCTCCTCCATACGTCTACCGTGGTGCTCTTGTTCCCAGTCTGCATGTGGCCGGCAGGTTAAATTTGGGATGGCACAATGGAGCCAAAGGGGTCTGAGTGCCAAGGAGGGCTCCAGAAGGCCCTTGCCCACCCATACGATCAATCAAAAGAGATGAAGGGTAGAAAAGCCATGCGAACCGATAACCTACCTTCGGAGCTACTGATGAATCTAGGTAGTAAGGGGAGAGAATCGTATTTCGAACTTATTAGCAGGACCTACGAGGAAGGAAAATGGCCAGAGGATTTCGTGAAAAGTCTTAATAACTACCCCAAAGAAGACGAAAGCATCAGAATGCGAGGGTTATAGAACAATTAGTTTAATTTTACACATAGCAAAAGTTTTGCTTAGAATATCAAATAGAAGATTGGAAAGTAAAGCAAACAACTATAATAACTCGGGATGCGACTGAGGTAATGTGGACACTTATAGATAGAAATGCTGAGGATAATCAGGATGTTTTCGCTTGCTTTGTGGATTTCGGAAGGGCGTTTGACAGAGTAAACTGGGAGAGACTAATGCAGTTACTCGGGAAAATAGGAACAGATAGGCATGATAAGAGACTAATCTGAAACTTATATATATGGGGCAGAGTTCGCAGGTGAGGGTAGCTGACGGTGAATCAGCGTGGGGCAGTTATAGGTAGAGATGGGAAAATAAGTGTAATTTTCATCTGAGGTAAATTACCACGTGGTAAATTACGATAATTTGCTAATATTACCGTAATTTTCCAGTATTATTCTGTTTTAAGCATTAAACAGAAAATGTATGGTTAAATAAGAATGCCAATAGCAAAAGGGAGAGGATACCATGTTTAAACCATACTGAATGCAACATTAATCTATTATAAATTTTTAAAATTGTAAAAAGAAATACAGCAGCAACACACAATCTGGCTTTCTTTTGTCAAAGTATGAGAAATTTTCAAGTATAATATTCTACTAATAATTACTCAATATTGTTATAATTTAAGTAAAATTACCCAAAAATGAGTCTTATATGCCTCGATTTATAATTAAACACTTTGGAAATGTGGACTTGGCTTAAAAGAACATTTTGGGAATTTATCTGTTTGAAAAATTATCTCAAACATAGGTGAATTATCTTGAAAATTACCAAAAATTACGGTAATTTTCAAGGGGCACGGTAAATTACAAAAAATACCATGGTAATTTATGAAAATTTCCACAGTAATTTCATAAAGTAAGTCACAAACTGGAGCAAGTAGAACAATTTAATTACTTGGGTAGTACGCTAGAAGAAACGGGACATAGTAGCAAAGACATTAGGAGGAGAATAGCTCTATTCATTCATTCAGGAAGCAATCAGTAAAAGAAGGGAGCTGATGACGGGGACGTTAAGTAAGGATGTAAAAAAGAGGCTGCTGAAGAGCTTGATATGGAGTGTGGCGTTGTATGGGGCAGAAACGTGGACCTTGAGAAAGGAAGACGAAAATAGGCTGAAGGCTTTTGAGATGTGGGTGTGGAGGAGGATGGAGAAGGTGCGTTGGACGGAAAGGAATACAAATGAGAAAGTGCTTGACATGGTGGGCGAGGAGAGGAAATTTATAGATGAGATTAGGGGAAGACAGGGTAGGTGGCTGGAAGGGGTAATGAGGGACGATGGTTTGCTGAAGGCCGTGATCGAGGGTAGGATGTTGGGTAAGCGGGGAAGGGGAAGGAAGAGAATCGGTTTTATGAACGGGATGAAAAAAGGTAGGACTTATGCTGAGATGAAGAAAGAAATACTGGAGGTAGATAGGTACGTGTAAAAATCTGTTGGATACTTTCTGAATTTCATCTCGCCTCAACTGTGTGAGTGACCCAGGACCGAACTAGAATTAAAGCAACGTAAATTGGCTCCACCTAGTTTGTCATTTAAGAATCATTCCCCAACCCTATTCATCCGGGGTGCTAAGTCGTGAGCAAAGGGGACTTCATAACAGCTTGGCACATTCATAGTACAGTGTTAGTGAAACTTTATGGCAGTCACCCACACAAAGCAAGGTGGGGAAGGTATCTGTGTAGTCAGAGCCGTCCCAAGGGATTGAGGGGCCCTGTGTAAACGAAAGTCGAGGCCCCCCTATTAACTTTGCTTTGATATATTTTAAGCATATTCAATGGAAAAAAGGAAATTAACCTACAAAATTGCTAATGACTTCAAGAAATTTACACATGTACTAAGTAGTAAGCAATTTCGGGAAATGGGCGTGTTTCACCGCACCGTCTGAAAAAGGTAAGCCCGTGTGGGTGCCCTCATAGACGGCCCAGAGGCAAGCGCAGTGCAGTGTCACCTGTTGCACTACCCTAGGGATGGCACTGTATGTAATGCGTTGGCAAAGGAGAAAGGAAAACCCTCTGCATTCAATGCTGCTTATATGATTACACAAAACAAGAGAGGGTAGGAAACCGTGAGCGGTACGTTACATAAGGATGTTTCAGATTCAAGCAAAGCCACAACAAAATATGCTGATTGCATTTACAATCCCATGGAGAAGCCCATTGAAAAAAATTGATCGAGAGCCATTAAGTTTAAACAAATAACAGGGAGTATTTTGAATTTGGCAGCTAAGTACTGTAACTGTTGTCTCTTGTGGAGATTGCCTTATAGGTACATAGTTAGTACAGGCAATGGACCTTTCCAATGGAAAGGGTCTTCTGCTTAACTGCCACCATTTTCTTCCTATACATTGGTGCATGAGTCAAAATTGTTTTTTTGTTTCTCCCTTAGCTCTTGTGGTCCATCCTCATTTTGTGGCCTAAGAACCTAATTATGTATTCTTTTCCTAATCATACCTGCCATTTTTTTTTGCTTTCTTTATTTATCCTGTGTCTAAACTCCTCTTTCTCTGTTTTCATTGGTCCCTAGATTTTCCTCAGAATTATTCTTTCCTTCTTCTCTCTCTTATTTCTCCTAATTTCATTGAGAACGTACGTCTGGTGGTGCAAAGACTTTCTTGCTTGATTACTGTATTTTAATATCTGATTTTGGTTTTAGTGGAAAGATTCTTCCTATTGTACTCGTCCTTCAATTGTTGTACTAGTTCCATTTTTCTCACTCTTGCTTTGTTTGCTTCTTTGTCTTGTTCATTTATTTGAATTATTTCACCCATACATATTATGCTTGAATTTCTCAAATTAATGATTTTTTTTCATATATTATGCATTTGGTTTTCTCATGAGATAATAGCAGCCTAACTTTCGCTGTAATTTTCATTCAGAAGGTTTATTGGTTCAAATTATGTTTCTATATTTTTAGAGAAAATTGCGATGTCATCTGCAAATGCCAAAAAATTATTACCTACCCCCTTAAATTTAGACTATAGTGCTCTAGTCTGATCTCCAGATGAAGTCCCCTATCTTTTAGTTTCTCCTCTAGTGCCCTTATTACATATCTCCTCCAGGACACAGTGAAAAGGAATCAGGACAAGTCAATCTCGGCCCTGTCTGACACCAGTATTAACATTGAATTCCTCTGAAATCTCACTCAGGAGTTTCACTTTGGATTTGGAATCTGGGAGTTTGTTTAATTATGCTGATTGTCATTGAACCAACTCCAAATTCTTCTAGAATGTTAAATAGGGAGACTATCTACTTAGTCACTTGCTTTCTTAAAATCCGTGAGGATTATTATGTACCTAGTTTTTATTTCTTGTTGTTCTGTCTCATACTATTGTTTTCAAATTTATAATATCTGCTTTCCGAAACCCACATCAATACTCTCCTATTTGTTTTACCATTGTGGGCTCTATCCTGCTTTGGATAAGATCTTGCAGGAATTCTAGAAGGGAGATTCCTCTGTATAGTGTGTGTCCAAGATAATAGTGTAGTTGAAATATACTGATTTGGCTTAGAAAGAAATGAAAAGTAAACAATTTCTTCACGATCAAATGATTTAAATAAAGGATACTTTGGTCACGTGATTCCCTTCCCCAAACAGTATTGGACGTGTTTACAAATTGGCTGCATTTCTGTCAACTGCGCTATTATCTTAGGATGCACTCTAGTTATTCACATTTGTTTTGTCACCCTTCTATAATGCAGTGGGTATATCACTGTTTTTCCAACCCCTTGGGATTTTTTCCATCTGCAACATTTCTTACCTAGTCTTTTACAAACCTCTGGAAAAATAATAATAGAAACAAATTTATTGGTTACCCATTTAGCTGTTCCCTTTCAGGGTATTCGTAGTCAAGAGAACTTAATTATTGCTGATAGGTGTAGAACACTGGCTGTTTCAATAATTGTCTCCATACTGCTTCATCCTCATATAGGTACCTATATTCTGCAAAATTCATGCATTGCTCGATTCATGATCTCTTGTTCTAAAAGACTCCTAATATATTCCTCCCCTAAGGACAGGCCACTCTGAAAATTACCTCAGTAACTTTCGTAAATTACAGTGGTATTTTTCGTAATTAACCGTGCCCCTTGAAAATTACTGTAATTTTCCATATAATTCACCTATATATGAGATTTCATACAGATAAATGCCCAATAAGTTCTTTTAAACAAAGTTCACATTTCCTATTTGTTTAATAATAAATTGAGGCATGTACACTCATTTTTGGAATATTTTACTTAAATTATAACATTATAAGAGTAAAGCATTAGAATATTCTTCTTTAATATTTCTCATACTTTGACAAAAGAAAGCCAGATTGCGTGTTGCTGCCGTCTGTTCTTTTTACAGTTTTAAAATATTTAATAATTAATGTTGTATTAGGTATGGTTTAAACATCGTTATACCCTTCCTATTGCTATTTGCTTTTTTATTTAATCATACAATTGCTGTAAAATGCTTACAACTAAAAAATACTGGAAAATTATGGTAATTTTTGAAAATTACCATAATGTACCGTGGTGGTAATTTACCTCAGATGAAAATTACGTCAATTTTCCCATCTCTATCCTCCCCGAACAAGTCTTGTGATTTATTAATTTCCACCTTATCGCCCAATCCTTGCATAACTCTTTTGCTTCCGCTACACTATAGTACATTGCTTCACGCACGCCCTCAAGACTCTCCTTGAGCATCTTCAACCACGCATTCAGCCATCACTTCTTCCTCAGTCTACCCCTTCTTCTTTTCATAAATCTGTTTCGTCATTCAACTCTCATCCACTATAAATGTGGCCAAACCAACAACGTACATATAACCCCCGACTTACTTCTATGGCAACAGCTGGAGCATCCATTCCACAATCTCTCATGACCTTCTCTATCCTAATTATATCTCCCCGAGGTACTTCTACTGCAAACACTTCTCTGACACCCATGACCCACTGCACTTCGCCTATACTTGTGCTTGCGATAAAGTGGGGATGAGTACTCTTTTGTATCCCACAATTGTTGCTTCCATAAACAAACATTCATTCCGTGATATTCTCCACGTCACAGAACGTATCCAGGAGTCCCCATAATTCCTTCAGGCAGCAGCAGAGCGTAGAACTCTTACATTTAACTTTCCCAACCATCAAACTGACATTGTCACTACATGAATTTCTCATACATCCATGAAAATGCATTGAACAGCCACAGAGGCATTACACACATCCTTCTTTTACGTCCTACTCCATATCAAACCAGGAAAGGCTCCATTAGCTCTATGCAAGAGAAAAAGAAATGTACTTCAACCACTTTAATGTGGACTTTTTTTAAATAGCCACCACGTGGTGGTTTATTTTTACCTGTCAGTACAATATAGAATTTAATTTTGGTGGAATATTTATTTTCAGAGTTACTTTAATAACATTCTCCTCAGAGTCACTGGCAAGCATCGGGTTTCATTGCAGTCATAAAGGCCGGAGACTCAAAGAGGGGTTGGGCAGTGTTCACAGCAACGTCCATCGGATGGGTGACTACACTGCGTTTGGGTCATGCGTACGCAGTAGATGGAGTGACCCCAGGATGACGGCCTTCTGCATGTGTGCAACTAGTGATTCCACCTGTGCCACGCAGGATAGAATGCACTTCATGCTATCTAGCAGTGAGTCCTTAACTCCACCAAGCACACCTATGATGAGGACCACTAGTTTCACAGTGTCCGGGGTACATACTCCATCACCAGGCAGTTGGAGGCGACTAATCCTGATATCGTTCTGCTTGACCACCTCACACGCTCCATGTCCGTAATTGAGTTTTCGGCTCTGGCTGAAACGAACATGGATGCGAAGGAGGAAAAACAGACGAAATATCAAGACCTGCTTTTCCAACTTCAGCAAATGCACCCTGGTGGAATATAGTCTTATTGACTTGCGAGTAACAATATTGAAATCATTTTTTTTAACTCTTGAATTATTTAAACGATTTTTTTTTCAAAAGATGCACTCCCCGTTGAAGGGGTTAATAATGTCCTGAAGATCAGAAAAAAAAACACAGGGGCTATAGAATGGATTTACCTAGTCTGCAAGGTCAGAGAATGAACACGATAGATTAATTTAAGTGAGAGAATTATACTAACATACGTGGCAAGTATAGAGCATTCCAGTTAAGCACTTTCATTAATGGTAAGCACCAACTTTTTCTGTCCCTCTGAACTTTTTACTTGTGCCTAGAATCATTCCCATTAACTATAGAAAATTACAACCATCACTTTATATAAATCAAAATTCGTTAATTGAAAACAGCATGAATGGGAATATTCTAGTGAAGAACAATTAAATATTCAACCAATCCAAGCTCCCAAATTTTTAACACCACACCAACCTGTAGTAAGGCACCAACAACCTCAAGTATTTCAAGGTATATAACATCAGGTTTGCCAACTGTCCGGAGAACGTCCAGAATTTCTCCGGACAGTCCAGATTTTGATCCCTTAGTCTGGAAAGAGGAATTGCCTCATTTTGGACGGCACTTCGTCCAGAATTTGGGAAAAAGTGACATTTTCACTACTTTCGGCTGGACAGTAATCAATCAGCACTGGCACGCAAGCAGAAACTTGAGATTTCAGGAGAGTCCATTTGTTTAGCAACCGTGGACAGATGTGTCGGCAATTAACTTACTGTGAGAGGCTTTCCTGTCAGATTGTTGCACCGTGAAATGGAACTGGTAGGCAATTAACTGCCACAAAGAAGAGGAGAGTTTGTGTCTTTCGTGACGAATGGCTTCAAGATGAAACATTCATGAAATGAATGAAGAAATTGCACGCAGCCAGAACTCATCAAAGCAGAATGATGCGTGAAAGAAAATTTTAACTTTATGTGTATGGAGTTTTTAGAACATGTTTCCAAAAACAAAGAACTTCTGAAAGCTGCAAGGGGTGAAAAAATTATTCTTTCAAAAAATAAATCTGGCATAATTAACGTCTAAATGACAATGGCACTTGGTAGAAACTAGTACACCTATAGGTCCGCATACGGATCACAGTAATTAGATAGTCATCATTTAGTGAAGTTATTGTTCATCAAAATATAATATTAACTAGTTATTTACAAATTGGATAAAGTTTAACTGGATTTAATTTTTTTTAGCTTTAAACTTTATTTAATCCCCTAAATGTTTTATGGATCATGCTTGTATGCGTTTTACATTACATTTAAACAAAATTCTAGAGTAAAATTGCTATCTATGTTATTATTATTTATAATTATAGCAGGAGTTGATCCCAGATTCCAATCCAACGATATATCTAAGTCAATTAATCTTTAAATTACGTGTCCGGCTGTTTTGGTAGTAAATAGTAAAAAAAATTGTTCCCCTTGCATGCCGGCAAAATCAGTGCTTTGTCCAGAATTCCAGTTGAGCCAAGTTGGTAACCCTATATAACATGGAACCCTCAGAAGCATTGCTGCTATTTCTAGACAAAGAATGCACCAGATATTTACATTAAAATTTATTTGTTAAACCAATTCACAAAGAGCTGTGTACTTATTCAACACACCGTTCATACAAAAGGTGGGAGGAAGGGGAGTCACATAAATGCACACACAAAAACATCTAATATGCAGTAAAAAGAAGTCCTGTAAAGTGAAATTCAAACAGTATACATACATCACAAAACACAAACTGCACTTAAAAATGACATTAAGCAATTTCCTTAACACCTTCATCAATTTCAGGCATCAATTCCTTGATCTTTTTCCACTGACCAACTGAAAGGCTAATGCCTGCAATGAAAAACCACAAGAGTTACAGAACATCGATAACGAATCCTGAAGCAAACATAATCTATGATGTTGACAACAAAAACACCGAATGTATATAGTAGTAAAAACTCATAACGATGCATATGCCATTGTACCGTGCAATGAGAGATGCTAATGCAATCTCCAGGGATGTTGACTATTTTACTCCCATGTTCAAGTGCCTTTAAGAGATATGTGAGAAGCAATGTTTCCAATGACTGTTTGTCTTCTTTTATTAAGTCATATCTATATTTTTATTTTAGTTTGCCTTGCTCATTTGTGTACGTTTGGTCTTCTTAAGATTGTTTGTTGTTGTTAAGAACAATTGTTTACTTATGTTATATCTACAAATTTTAATATTATTTTTTCATTTTACCTTGATCTTGAATTAAGTGCTTTTATTCACTGTTAAGCTGGTACTACTTGTTGCCTTATACTAGTATTCCATGTATACCTTTATAAAGGATTCAAATCTATATATATTCAATAAATATTATATTATAATGGGAAAGAGAAAACAATGACACTTACCCTTCTTCCCCGGTCGCTTTTTCCCATCAGCCTCATAATATTCACGAATATCAATATAAACATTCCCCTTAAAGGCCCGCACTTTGACGTATCTCATCTTCTCCAAGTGCCAAGAAAAATCCCCATCCTCATCCTTTTCCAGGGAAGTTTTAGCTTTCTTGCTTGCTGGGGGCTTCTCCTACAAAAAAAATCAACCGTTAATTTAATATGATAAGTCTGCATGCACAAACGATAGAATCAACACTAACGCAATTATTTCAGAATTTACACCTTTTGCGTATTTGCAATGACAGTCTCGTCCAAGATACCAGTAACTAAATACAAGTATTTTGTGTGGTCAACTACCATTAATTTCAATTGCATTAGCCACATTGCGTAGCTACAAAACAGTAAAACCGTGAATAGTTTATTTTAACCCGTTAGTATCTTTATTTTGTCACAAGAACGATTCACGCTCTGAAATTCATGCGTAACGTTACATTGTCACTGGTGTTATAAATACTGCCCTCAAATCAGTTCATTTTACGGAATATTCACAAAAATCCAGAACAAATTAAGTCATCTTAATCTATCATTAAATCGACAACTGCACTGCAGGATTGTCGCGTCATAATCGCCAAGTCTGGTTGGTCCTGTGTATATAATCTTTGGGTTGGACGGGTTGGACGCTGTGTTAAATGGACGACTTGGGGGGTCCCCTTCGAGGAAATAAATTGAACCTTAAGAAAAGACTGATACGGTGTGAAACCGTAAACCCTTTACAGCGAGTGAAATTAAGAAAAATAAATGTGTGTGAGACGTAGATTAAGCAATGATGGTGATTAAATCGAATTTGAACATCTGATTGAGGATGACACAGGTAACACCCGCGAAAACCAAGGTCCGGATTTAAACGAAACCCCTTAATGGCAATATTCGTGTAAAAACAAGAAAAGTTATGTAGGAGTAATTAACCTGTTAATTACTGCAAACACGTTAAAAAATATCACTGTCACATCGAAAATCTAAACATCTACAATGGCTTCTCCTACCCCGCCATGGACGCACATGGTGCCGGCGAATAATGCACACAGGAATAGTAGAAAATGAGCCAAACATATAAATCAACAAGAAACTCACTTCCACAGAAGAATCACTGTCGGAAGACTCTGATTCGGAGACCTTTTTCTTATCTTTGTTCTTCGGCATTTTCTTCTGACACTGAAACCGATAAATCTTTCATGACAACATAAGAAAACTACGGCATATGAGAAACATGGTCTAAATAACTACTGGCCTAACAAAATAGTTACTATAAATAAAACACATTAAAATAATGCACAACTTACAACGAGAACGACTAAAAGTTATGGCGGGATCCTTTCCTTGGCTTCCAACGGTTGTTCAACAAAATCAATTGGATCAATTTTGAGCAGAATGTTGAGTTGGGATTTCAATTGTGGGGGTTGTAGTCTTCAGTAGGTTCGCACGAGATTCAGCTACATATGACCACTGAGTGTACTTTAACACCTAAAGAGGACTCTGTGCAGTAAGCGCGCCGTATACAATTGTTCCATTTGATACTCAAGATGCCTATATCTTGGGTAGCAAACGTTTACTGCAATACGTGTTACGTTTATTTGCTGATAGTCCAGAAGATTGGAATCTTGAAAAATAAATAAAATGTATTCCTTGGATATCTGAAACTATATGTCATCTCATCAACGTGTCGACATAGAAAAAAATGGAATGGTCCATCCGCGACAATAATGTAACAATTGTTATCTTCCAATAGTAAGTTTTAAAGTGCACATAGGCGGATTGAGGGGGGGGCACGTGCCCCCCCCCCCCAGATGCTTAGAAAATGGACAAGATTTTTAATACGGTCCCTTTATAATTAAGTTCTTGCCGGTCATTCGCTAGTCAGCGCTCTAAAAAAAAACATCGCCCAAGTGGGAAGGAAGACATTGTGTCAAAAATGAACGTTAATGAAGTACTGGACATCTTCAGCATGAAACATAAAAGAAAACTGCCGTTTATATATATGTAACTAATTAATATTTTCATATTAGTAATCTTTATATTAAAATAAAAAGTATATTTCGATCATTAATTGTTGTATGTTGTTTTTTAATCCCAAATATGAGAAGACCGTTTGCCCAACAGACGCCTTGCCCCCCCCCCCCCCCCAAAAATCCTGGATCCGCCCCTGAAAGTGCATATCATATTGCGCGAGCTAAAATTATGTCCGTGATACTTTCCATGTAATGCAGGATTGGGCAGATTAATTTCCTGTTGTGATTATTACTATTATTACCAAGGTACATACATCAATAAATTATTATATTATTATTATTATTACAGTTCTGCTACACTTGCAGCGAACGACAGTTCGACGAGTGTCGGATAAAGTTGTTGTTCGGGGGGGAAATAGCTACTTTCCGGGCGGTACGGAATACTTTATGACCACCATTGTTCCTCTTGTACAAGTAAATGTATGGTGCCCCCGCCTCCCTCCGTAAATCCGCCACTGCTGTACATATTTTCTTTTCTGCGCGGGAACGATTACAAATTATTCCTCTGGGGGGGAATGACGATTGATGACAATCTCTCAAAAAGTTGGGGTTAACACCACCAGGTGTCAAAATTGATCACAACTGAGTGCTGAGAGGAACCTGCCCCACTCTACCACAACTGGTTGCAGATGCTGCTCCAAGTGAATGAAATTTGTACTTTGAAATGTTTGCAATATATTAATCCTTGATGACAATCTCTCAAAAAGTTGGGGTTAACACCACCAGGTGTCAAAATTGATCACAACTGAGTGCTGAGAGGAACCTGCCCCACTCTACCACAACTGGTTGCAGATGCTGCTCCAAGTGAATGAAATTTGTACTTTGAAATGTTTGCAATATATTAATCCTTTTTGAAAAGAATACAATAGTCATGTATTCGCGTATTACACGAATTTATTCAAATATTTACTAAATATCTTTGTAACAGAAGGTGAGGATTTTAATCAGCAAGATTATTAATTTCAATATTTTGGAAGCTTGACTGACATCAGCGCTGATTTCACAGCTGCGGCGTACGCAGGCGAACCTCAGTGAGCAGCGGAGGGGGTTTTCTTCACGAGTCAGTTGCAAAACTCGTCCAAATATTGCTGGAGCCCTCATTAACTTGAGAGTCGGATCACTCTCCGAAGATTTTCTGCAGGAAATTCAAAATGACACGTAAGATTCATTTATATGCGAATATTTTTAAGGTTTTCAGTGAAGCGTACGTTTATGGTCATGTTGACAGTAATTCAGGGTGTAGTAATTTTACTGTTTTTAGTCTGTATGAATTTTTATCTTCCTCCAACACGTAACCTAATTCATTATTAATAAATAATCATTTCTGGATATCTTCACATAGGTTTCATGTTATAGGTACATGCTCGTGCCTCATACAGTCAATTTTTACGTTTAGTAGGGCGACATCTCGCGAAAATGTCTTGTGTATGCTGGAGCCATTGAAACTCCATTAATGAGCTTTAATTCCTAAAATCTTTGTTAACCTACTGTTTAAGTAGTGTTAGAATGGTTTCCCATTCTTGTTAATGTTTTGTGCTGACCGATAATTTGATGAAAAGAGCATATTGGGTGAATTCTTTTTGGCAACTGAGGAAGAAATACACGAGATCGTCAACTTCCGCTATTTGGTGCATTCCATAGTAATTTGAGGTGCTTTTTTTAGTTGTACTAAGGTCACACTACCCTTTTCATTGATTTATGTTCGCGATTTCCTTACCCGTGAAAGGCGAAGCAGAATAATATTTTTACGTTCAGGATTATAAAGTAGGCCATGTTTTCGCATTCAAGGTTATAAATAACTCTATGTAAGGCACTCTGACACTTTTCTAACATTTTCCCATAATGTAGATAATGGAATGCTGTATGACGAATGGTTTCTTTGGTGTAGGTGGTAATCAACGGGAACTTGCTCGAGTTAAGAACCAGAAAAAGCAGCAGGATTTGCAGCGCAAAAAGGGAGCAAATGACAAGTCGACTAACAAAGGCATGTCCTTGGAACAGCGTAAGCAAAGGTATTTTAAAGGCAAAATTCAGTGCTGAAAATTTACCCAATTATGAGTCATTATACATGTCGAAATATATTTTAGGGACGCCGATCTAATGAGGGAGAAGCAGAAGAAAGCAGTCGAGAAGGGTGACTCTCCCTCAAGTTAGTAAACCAATAAGTTGGCAATCTACCAGTCTGCCTTTTAAAGTTTTTATCAACACAGTGGAATGAATTGAACATCCTTGTGCGTGTTGTGGAATAAACAGTTGGAGATCAGCTTCCTTACAATATAACCTATTTTTTTTACTGAAAGGTATCATTTGAAGTTCGTAATTTCTTTTCCATTGTAAAATACCAGAAAACCGATGTCTTAATTGGAAATATGAATTTTTTTTAGACATTTTCGTTTCAGCATTTTCTGTTAGTTATAAAATGGTGATTGAATGCAATGCTCTGAATTCTTCCTAAATTGATTGGATGTATTTGTGAAGTTGATGATGAGTATCATGTCTAGTTCATGTTTTCTTAAAAGGACTTCTAATGATCAATATGTAACATTTCAAGATGTAATAAAATATATCAGTTAATGTATTCAGTGTTCTTTTCTGATTTAGTACATCTATTTTGTTGAAAGTTTAGTGAATGCCGTGATTTTTAAGGTGAAGTGGTCACATAGGAAACTGCGGACCTCATGGTCATTTAGAATATTATTGGACCATAGAATAAGATATATTATGACAATATATTGTCATAATATATCTTATTCTTATTATATATTATAATATATAATTAGAATAAGAATATATTATAATTAGTGGCCACTTCTGGAACAATTGGCTGTGAAGCCTTACAGAATATCTTGTGTTACAACTTATCAAATAAACGTTTAGTAGTTGTGGCAGAGGTTAATGGCCTTATTTTAGGTTTTCATTCATTCAATCCGGAAGAAAGTGAGAATTTTTTACTTTTTATGGAGTAAATGGGAACAAGTCTTTTGAAAGATTTTTGGAATTAGGGTTCAATGTTTCTTAATGCTACCATGGCATTCATGTATAGAAAGTTTAATAGGCTAATTAATTTTCCATTTGAAAATTATTATTATCTGTAGAAATGACATTGATAGTATGCTACGATGGAAGTTTCTGTGCTAAAGTAACTGTGTTCAAAGAACTGAGAGTATCGCAAAGCCAGGAATGCCTTGTGGAATTATTTTTAATAATCATCTTTTGTCTTTGAATTGCATATGAAGTCTGCCCTGCATTGTGTTAGTTTTGATGCTTACGTTACTATCAATGTATGCTGTATGATTTATTTTAGGAAGTTGATAACATCAGTAAAATAGTGACCTTGTCATAAAATGGTAAAAAGGACACCTGTTATTTTTTGCAAAGTCCTTACTGCTACCACATTGATATTGATTTATATAATTCAAAGTAGTTAAGAGATCAATTGCTTGATATTTTCAGATTTGTGTGTTAGTTTAAAAATTCAAGGCTCTTATTATTGAAATTAGATTCTTGTAGTCATGGTAGGTCTAAGCAACAATAGTGATGACAAACTAATTGAAAGAATTCATCCTGCCTGGTTTGAGGAGTGGAAGATGTGTCGTGTAAGATTTGGTTCTTTTCTGGTGTTCGTTATGAGTGACGTCTTATTGTGTCTTCCTCCAGGTCAGGTATTTGGTTGCCTACTAAAACACGTACTCGCAAGATGAATCATGTCCAATACTTGTGAAGAATATTATCTTCGAGTCGTTCCCCCTAAAATCTCTCGTGGGTGCCTCGATTGCCGTATGCAATGTGATGCCCAACGTAGCTAAACAGTTAGTTACAGTCCGGACCCCCATGCTCAAGGCACCCGAGATGTGTGTCATGTCCAACGCTAGTCAAGAATATAGTGGGGTGAGGTGTGACGTAGTACATAATTTTAATATTTTTCAGCAGATGGGGTACTATATTTTGAACGAAGCCATTTCACAAAAAAATAGCAGCCTATGATATTTAGCATTGGTGCACATTCCCACCAGGCTCGGAGACTAATTCCCACCCCAATGTAAATACACAGATGTCTACAGATCCTTATATATGTCCTTAAATATTGGAATTATCCTTGAATACGAAAACACTCCTGAAATATCCTTGAATTTATTTTACAGTCCTGTTAAAGTTGACACTATATTGTCTGTTATTTTGAAAATTCATGTTTTTCCAGCAAATGCATTCTTATTGATATTGAAATTACTATGCTTTATGTTTCAATATAATTCGCTATGCACAGGAAGGGAGCTTTGTATGTATATTCTATATGTATTTAGTATGCATTTGTACCCCCCAGTACTACATTAGTTTGTCCCCTTGCTGCCATAAGTGTGTGTGTGTTAAATTGGATGGGTGCTATGATTGCTATGCAAATCTCCACCAAGCATCTGCACATAGTGAATAGGCAATACATACATACAGTACGAGAGACATAAGGCTCCTCCACGCTAAATGTCATACGGCATAGAAGTGCATATGTTGGCACACGACATGGGCAGAAACGAAAACAGTTATACGCATGGACTTGGGCAACTCGATGGTTGATGTGACGATACATAAGATTTTCTCTTTTCTCTCGAAGAACTTTTTCTCGGCAAGTCAGGGTTAAAGCCTATGATTTTCTGATTTACCAGTATGATACATAAAATTCACTGCACATAGTGCATCAAAATTTGAAGGGTTTACTTTTTGTATAACACTTAGAACTCCTAGCACTGATCCATTTAGAAAGAGTCTTATTTATTCATGAAACACAGAATATTTTGAATATATATAACAAATGGGAATTTTTATAAAAAACAATATTTTTAAAATCTAGTGCTATATAAAATGATAGAAACTCCTTGAATTTTTTAAAAGTTTGTCCTGGAATACTTGAAAAGTCCTCGAATCCAAAATGTTGAAAGCTGTATACACCCTGTAAATAAATTTGTATTTCCCCCTCCCCTCAAAGTATCCTTTTTTTATCACAAAAAATTATTTTTATGGTTCACTTAGCATCATGATCACCATTTGTGGGCACCACTGATACTTAGTATTGAATTTTACTCGTGATCCAATGGATGGATAAAAGAAGGAATGAAGTGTGCTGAAGAGAAAGAGGAATGCTGTACTGAATAGGGGAACTATTTGGATGGGGTTTCCGAGACTAACTTTAAATACGAATTTAGGTATAAGAAATCAAGAGTGAAATATGTGGGACGGTCCTGTTTCGGAGGCTCAGGGGTAAGTTAGTGAATCCAGAGGATTTGCACTTTGGGAGAATAAACTGGGTGTTGAGCTACTAGCTGTTCCCTACCTGTGATATGCATACCCTGAGGGGTACTTAATTGCTGTGGTGGCTAAGGGGTACGTGAAATAAGTGGAAAAATGGTAGCAGTAAGTGTGAAATAGTAGTCTGCATGCAAATAATGAACATATTCTGTTAAAAGGGGTACAATTGTGGGAAATGGGTGATCGAGAACTACGGAAATCAAAATAGGTTGGGAAGTATTGAATAGGAAGTTGTAACATATAGTGCACCAATCTGCTAATTAAACTGAATATGATTAATAGTATTAAAAGCACTAATGCCTATCCACTGTGGACTTGTGCGTTGCAGTTATCTCCCCTCTAGGAATTATGCGGAGGTGAATTTTTTCATTGTTTTGTGTGTTGCATGTCTTGCACTGGAATTAGTCACTTGCAATTGTTTCATTTGAACAAAGGAAACTGTTGTTGGCTTGATCTTGGGGAAGTTATCCATTGTGGAAGAATTAAAATAACTTAGTTAACTCAACTAATTATGTATTTATTATCACGACCCAGGACCTGAAGATGATGCTTAAGTGTTGAAACCAGAGTAGAGATAATAATAATTTCTGTATAGGTAACAGCTTATTGCCAATTACTACCTATTTATTATTTTTCGACAACACACACAACCGTGCCCTTGATGGGGGAAAACCACCCAGGCGGGACTCGAACCCGTGACCTTCAGGTTGGTAGGCGAGAACATTACCCTGCCACCACCGAGGTCGACTAAATAATTAGTGGAGTTAGCTAAGTTATTTTAATTCTTTTAAGTTGGAATAAGTGGTGAACAGTTCAGCCCTGTGCTTAAGTGATGCTTGGGGCATTGTTACATGAGGAATAATTACTCAGATCTAATTAAAGAATCCTCATTTCATTCACAAGTATTGCTTCTGGACAACTCATACTAAAATAACTTCACCAGAGTGATTTTTCTGGGTAATATGTCTTCGCATAACACAGCTTTGTGAATGAAGAAGAGCATTTGGGGACTTCAACGTTGCGGTGAACAACTAGGGAAGGGACCTCAGTTTCATTGAGCAAATTTGATGGCACATGAAGTTCCTACTCAAGTGGAAGTTCCATCTTGTAAGAAGCACAGGGGAGAGTGGAATTAATTGGTTTACACCATGACAAGGGTTTCTTTGGAAGATTTCGTCAAAGATTTCCTAGTTCCCATAAATTTATTTAGTTAGAATGAAGCCAGAAGAATGCACAAGGTGATTGTTGTGGTGGCTAGAATACTGACTTCTCGTACCAAAGGACCCGGGTTAGAATCTCGATTGTGGAATAGACATTTTTCAGTGGAATCTAAATTCATACTTGGGTGCTGCTCTGTGGTGATCATTCGAATTCAGTATGCCATTCCTTTGGTGAGATGTTCAACTATGAATCTTGGTGTCTTTCGTTGAGAGTTGTGTGATGCTGATGCCAGGTTTCTCTCCCCTATTCCCAGGGTAATCCTTTCTCTGCACGAAAGAAGTCCAATGACAACTCCAAAAGTGGAAGGGCGTCTAGAGCCAATAGCCGAGCCCCTTCACCATGACATTATACATGCCTTTAACATTTTAGTCTCTCCCAGGGTCATCTTTCTCGCGTTTCTATCCGGCAAAAAGTGTTTCAGGTCTTGGATTATGACCTGTCAACTGTGTTCCCTCTTTGATTGGCCGCTCTAGTTCGGGCTTAGTCGTTGGGCTTCTTTCGCTGTGGCTACTATATACCAGTGCAACTCACCATCTGTAATATTGCAGATGACCTCATTGTTACCTTCCTTTGTACATAGCCAGCCAGCTTGTTAGAAGAACATATCTGCGCATCATTAACGTCTATAAGGATAGGAGATAGACTAATCCCTCCAAAACCCACCTCAGCTATCGTCCCTTAGTTTCTTTTTTCTATGTCCTTCCTATTTATGGCTAGTGTTCTCGCACCACCATTTGTGTCATGTAATGTCATTTCGATTGGGAGAATACTTGTGATGATGATAAATATGTAGCCGACACACCTGATACTTGAGCTTCTGGGTAAACAATCTAAAGGCCTAATAGCAGGCAGAGAACAAAGGTTTTGAATTTCGAATAAAACCCGGCATTTAAATTTCTTCTGCCTCTTGGCGGCACATATCTCAAAAGAGTCCAAGCGAGGAAAAACTGGTGTAGGTATGTACAACTCATGAGTGGATAAATGCCTTTTCAGGGTGGCGAACGTCAGGGAAAACCTGGAAATGTCAGGGAATTTTGAATTTCTGGAAATGTCAGGGAATTCTCGTCACAGCCAGGGAGAAACTAGGATAGGAAATTCTCGTTATTTTTCTACCATTACCTTTATCGGCTAGTCTTTCTTGCCCTTTATTTCACCAACTAAAACTAATGTCCGTCGCTGACGTGCATGGAATAAGCCCCATCAATTAGTGAAATATTCAGTTATGAATCTCATTAGTTGTGAATCTTAGTTATTTAGTTGCGAATCAGACATAAAATGTATCCCTTTTGCATATCCTTATTGTGATATTTAACGAGTAGGTTTAAATTCATGATCAAAATGTATTACGCTCATCACAAGTAATCCGAGGCTATGTTGTTCGGAAAATTTTACCTCGCGTTTTTTTTTAACTTCTGAGACTCAGGTCGAGAGATAGCTGGAGCACACTAACTCGTAGTAAATACATGCTTGGAGTTCTAAAAATATGAGACGATGATTATTAAAATAGTAATAAAAGTGCGATCTCACGTGTAGACATAATCTTACGTAAGATCATCTTCGATTCCCATACCCCCATTCGTGAGACAGTAAAAAGAGCCCTCCTCCCCTCCCCACCTTTCACGCTTGACGTAATTATTGAATGGCCCCCTTTGCTCCCTATCGAAGCAATTCAGTCAGGTCACAAACCACCTCAAATATGATATTCCTGAATATGATTATGCCGTTGTTAATTGCCTCCTGTCTTCGCTCGCAGTGGCGCGCTTACGTTTTGTTTGTTTATCCAAATATTTTTAAATTTTTTGTTCCCTCTTGCAGTCAAGGGGTTATTACGACGTTAATCAAATTGTTATTCGCTTCTGAAGGTCACTCGCGCCATCCTATTTTGATCCAGTCCATCAACTTGGCTTTGGTTTGTATTTTGCGCAGCTTAGTGATACCCGTGCCGGAGTCCGCCAGTAAATTGGCCATTAACTTTCCCTTCGATACCTTTTCAGTAATCCTCAACTTCCCAGAACTACCACGACGCGACTAAAATTTGGATCAGAGTTTAACTTTTGAAGGTTTAATATATTTTTTTATTAGAATGTAAAAAGCAGTACTTGTTGCTTTTAATGTATTGATTTCAGCTTTTAACATTTTCTGAGTTTTGACAAAAATTTAATTCGACATAAATAAAATATTCCAATAATAGGTGACCTTTTGGTAATCGGTCAGGGAAATTGGTAAATCCTTCAGGGGAAGGTCAGGGAATTTAAGAATTGGATATCAGTAGCCACCCTGGTTTTTGACCAGCGCAGCTTATTTGGCGTCTTCACCAAGCTTTAAAGGGATGCAAGGGTTTTTCAGGTCGGCCCTACCTAACCTTATGGAAATACGCATAATGGCCCCCGCGGCCCGTTTGAGAATTTAAACTGTCCAAAAATGTTCTCGTTAGATTAGCTTCACCTCCTCAAAGAACCACCAGATAGGAATGTGCCTATTGTCCGACACTCTCAAGACCCCTTGAACAAAATGTGAATTACCTTTATTTCATCGATACTATCCTTGCGTTTAATACGGCATTGTGAATCAGGTATATTCTATCTAGTGATAATGAATAGAGAGCACTATATACTTACCTGTACCTTAACCCGTAGACCTGTAGCACGGACGCATGTCTGTCAACGTAATACTTTCCTAGCCGTTTTACCGTGCATTGTTCCCTAGACTACATACTATATTTGGCCCGCGTTTAGCCAATGCCACCTTTCTTTTGGTGTCGTTGGCTTAGCAGTTCTCCCAGTTCTGCCCGGACTCCTGCACCTACTATTTAACCTGCTCGTCGGCCCTGGACCACAACAGATGCATTAGTCAGTAAAAAATAAAAACTCGGGCAACTACCCATCGACCGTCCGGGGGGAGGCTAACCGGCTGCTCCTCCTCCTTATCACCCTCGGGGTGGCGCCTGTGTCGTGCCCCACTCTGGTTGTCTCCTCCAGTAACCCCGAGAAGAGGGCTTGAACATCCACTGCACCCTCGGGGAAGCTGGGGGGGGGGTCCCCCAGCCAGGGTGTTATCTTCCCCACTATACCTCCTTCCCTCTTTGAGTTGCCTGAGGGTAAATTTGAGTTATTCCTGATAAAATATTTACTAGTAATAAAAATAAATTCTACTCTTAACCTCATCAAAACCTTGCGAAAATGAAAAAACCGGCTCTATACCTCAGGTCCCCCTCGCGACTGCCCTCTCCTCACCTTCTCCTCTCCTACGCTGGTGCTCTCTCCGATGAGGGACGTTCCTCCCTTCGCTTCCTTAAGATCAGGAAAAGTACATTCACGGCCTCCAGCACCGCCGAACAGGGCACAAAAAGCAAAGTGAACTACTCCCGTATAAATTACCGTGACCCCCCCCCCCCCCAATAGTTCAACCACCTCTAAAGTCGACACCTCCTGTGCCTCTCAAGTCACTGCTTCTGCTAATAATGCCTCTTCCCTCTCGTACCTCAGCCACTGTCACCCCTCCTCCTCCTGCCTCTATCCTCTCATCCCGCAGGCATCGACACCTATCTCGGTGCTATCCCAAAACGCCCAACAGCTTATCCTCTACCTCTATTCCCGAAAAGATCCCCGGCCCGTCTACTGTCCTACCTCCTTCCTTGACCGGTTGGACTACCGTAGAATCGCGCTCCCGCTTGTCTAAAACCGCACCTGTCACCGATTCCTCTGGTCCTTCCTCCACCAAAATCCCTCCCCACCGTATCATGGCCTCCACCCACTCCACTCCAGTCACATCCAACAACTTTGCCTCCTCATTAACTACCTCCGCCCCTTTATTATACCCACTCCCAGAACTTCCTTTACCTTCACCATAAAACACCCGATGGCCATCGTAAATTTTGCGAAACTAACAATATTGATTTTTTTACTAACTCCCTAATATCCGAAAAGCGTAGCTAATACATCATCAAGAGCATTCCTCCTGTCACCCCCACCGATGACATCTCCCATGATTCAGCTGAATCCGGGTTCGAGACAACCGTCGAGGTTGTCCTGTTTGTCTCTGACCCCAATCATCTCAAACCCCTTTCCTTCTAAAAATTCTCCCTCGCAGATCAATCAAGAGAAAAAGAATTGCTCCTCATGAAATCCTACTGTGGCATTGATTGCTATCTCCATTTCCCTATTCACTCCCTCTGATAATCCACCTCAATGTATTAACTGCCAGAGTTTTGGGTACACCCGAAACTTTTGCCATCTCCCTCTGCGATGCCGCCGTTGCGGAAAAAACCACTCCCCTTCAACCTGTCCCATTTACCCCTAACCCCCGACCCCCTTCACTGTTGTAACTGCGGGGGCAATCATGCTGCGACGTACCGCCAATGCCCCCTACCTTCTTAATTGCGAAAGCCAACAAAACTTAACGTCCCTCTTGAAACCCTTAACTCCCCCCACCTATGTCCCTGCCCCTCCTCCTCTGTCTGGGACATCAGACGTAACCCACCCCCCCATGCTGCAGCTGAAAAATTCCCATCCCTCCTCCACTCCCACCCCCTTCCTCTTCTTGATTTATCCCTCCCCCCCCCTTGTCTATGCTACGATTGCCCGATTCTCTCTCTTCAACCTCTGCTCCTACCATCATCTCCCCTTCACTCCCCTCTCCTTCCCCCTCTTCCTCCCCTGTGAACCCTTTGCTCAGTTGCTCGCTGATGCTCGGACGAGGCTGACGTGCCTAGCGGACGCTCCGTCTAACTTTCACTTCCTCGTAGAAACCTCCCCCATTCCTGCCACTACCACCATGCCGCCGAAGCCTGCCTCGAAGAAGGAAACCGACCGCGACGATCTTAAGTCTATGGTCGATGGCATCATGAAGACAATGTCTTCGTTTAAAGAAGAATTGGAGCTGGCAAAGAAGGAAGATACGCCCAAGAAACAGGCAAATCTCTCAGCTCTCGAGGAAAGATTTCTAGCCTTCAAGGTGACGGTGGAAACTGATCTCCGGCGTTTCACGCAAAAGTTGGATGAGCTCCAAAAGAAGACAGAGGACTTCGACGATCGCCTCGATGCCCTAGAGCAATACTCCCGGAGGAACTGCCTGCTGATCCATGGAGTGAAAGAAATTGATCGGGAGGATTGCTTGAAGGTGGCTGAAGACTTCTTCTCCAGCAACCTAAAGGTTAAAGTCAACCCTATCCTTCTTGGGCGAGCGCACAGGATTGGCCCAAACCGTGCTTCGAACGATCTCTCTAGGCCCATAATTGTGAGATTCGTCTCCTATCAGGAAAGGGATAAAGTCTGGAGGGTGAAGAAAAACCTTAAGGGAACGGGCTTCCTAATCACTGAATCTCTCACAGCGACCCGCAAGAAGATTCTCCTGGAAGCAAAAAACTGGGTGGGCACCCGTAATGCGTGGACGCAAGACGGAAAAATAGTCATTCTACGAGAAAATGGCACGAGGGCCTTCATATCTTCGATGAGGGACCTTCAGAGGGAGAGGGGAGGTTAGAAAATTCTCATTAACAAGAGACGGAGTCTCCGCAACATAGCATAGTCATCTGACAAAGAGGCAGAAGAAGGCAACGCTGTTCTGTGTTTTGGTCATTGCACATCGTTACCTCTGCTATCGCTTATTCACCTGTTACTGGTTACCCAATCATCCCTGTTCCTGGTAATCCACTCGCTCTCGTACCTGATCGTCTATTTCATCCCTGTTCCTGGCCTGTTCATCCCTTTTCCTGGTTGTTCATTCATCCTCGTTCCTGGTGGACCATTATCAACCCTGTTCCTGCTTCGTCATCGCGCCTGATCAACCCATTCTGTGGACGCCAGATTCATCCCTGACGGCCCACAGTCTCATCCCTGTTCCTGAGTATCCAGTCATCCCTGTTCCCGTTTCATCGCTGTTCGTCTCACGCCACACCGCTGACCCGGCATCATCTTTCCAGCGGAATATCCTCGTGCTCCCCCAGCGTTAGTGTCCCCTAGTGTTAATAAGTGATCCCATAGTGTAATATAGCCCTATTGAAGGGTAATTAGTGTTATCTAAGTGTGTGTTAGTGCTTACTAAGTGTCTAAGTGTTAAAAAAAGGCATACTATTTTACTATAAGTGATCTATAATTGTGTGTGTTCCCAAGTGGTTTTCATTCCCCTTTTCGAGTTTCACTTTTCCTTTTGTCTATTTTATATGCCAATATTTCTTTTGTCAGTGTAAAGTTAATTTTCCAATGGAGAATTTGAATAATTCCGATAGTGACACTTTTCGCTCGCCCTATCCCATACTCGGTCAGATGTCGCTTCAAGCTTCTGCTGCGATAATCAGCATTCCCTCAATAACTACAATGTCCCCTCATTTCCAAAATGCACCTCATGCAGTGCCCCGTCCTCTAAATATTCCACTCCCGAGCGACTCATCGATAAACCCTCTAGCTGAACCCATTGTCCCTTCCCTCACTTCGACCCCTGCGGCAACACTCCACAGCTCATGTACTCGGCGAAATTCCCCCCCCCCACATGACTCACTAAATGTTCCACTCCCGAGCGACTCATCGTTAAACCCTCTAGCTGAACCCTTTGTCCCTTCCCTCACTTCGACCCCTGCGGCAACATTCCACAGCTCATGTACTCGGCGAAATTCCCCCCTCCCACATGACTCACCTGAAATCCCTCTTGCCCAAGCATTTTTACCTGCACTTGTCCCAACCCCCGCGGTCGCACAGACAACCAACCTAAATCCTAATGTACCTGAATTCATCCCCTCACGCATAAGCAAAAAGCACTCTAATAGTTGCCAATCAACATCTAACATGTGTCATACATATTCCACGGGGAAGCTTCTAGAAAACAAAATAAAATGCTTTCCACGCTCTTTCAAAATGATACACCTAAATGTACAAAGTTTGCCAGCTCATTATGACGAGCTACGTTCACTTCTCACTAGCAACAATCTACACATCATATCCATGGCCGAAACATGGTTGAAGCCCTCCATGCCGTCTAAAGCAGTTGAACTCCCGGATTATACTCTTTTTCGTAATGATCGCGTTGGAAAACGCGGTGGTGGCGTAGGAGTATACGTACGCAACGACTTAAAATGTAAAGTACTTTCAATGAGTGAGTCCAACTATGACAGGAGGCCGGAATATCTCTTTGTTGAGATTAAAATAGATTTCACTAAGATTCTTATCGGCATCATCTATAGGCCACCTAAACTGGGTCACCTAGACGATCTGGATTCGGTAATATCGGAATACTCCACGGAATATGAACATATAATAATAGCAGGAGATTTCAATGCAAACTTTAATACAGATGCGCATGACACAGTCTACTTTAAGCGAATGTTCACCGAAAACAATCTCAAAATCCTACCTTTAGGCCCGACTAATACTACGAAAACTTCGTCAACATGGATTGATCTTATGGCTACGGCAAAAAGAGAAAAGGTTATTGCGCACGGACAGCTTCCAGTTCCTGGTATCTCTTCTCACGATTTACTGTACCTTGCCTATTCAGTTAAAGCTAAAAAATTCGAGCAGAAGTTTATAAGTCAACGAAATATCAGGGAAATAAACGACAATGAATTACTTAATGCAGCATTCTCACTTCCATGGGCCCATATTGAATTCACTGATTCAGTTGACGACAAAGTTGAGACTCTAAATTCACTGATGATTTATCTGCTTGACAAATTTGCTCCTGTAAAGATGATCCGAGTTTCGAAGCCACGAGCGCCCTGGTTAAATTCAGAAATAAAACAATCAATGGCAAAACGAGACTCAGCCTTCCGTTTTTTTAAGAAAACAATGACTCTCGATGCATTTCAAAGATACAAAAACTTGAGAAACAAGACGAAACAGCTTATAAGAAATTCCAAAATTAAATTCTTCCACTCAGTCACTAAATCTAACCACTCCTCGGGAAAATTGTGGAACAAACTTAAATCACTTGGTATAGGTAAAAGTAAAGACCTCATTCTCCCTCCTGACTTGTGTCTGAACTCCTTAAATGATAAGTTTTCCCAACCCCCGAACCTTATTCAAACCGAAATCAAAGATAAAACTCTGAAACTGTACGCCTCTAAAGACTCATACATATTAAATAGAGACCAAAAATTCGAATTTACCCCTATTACCCAAATACAAGTTGAATCGTGTTTCAAGAGAATCAAGTCTAAAGCACAAGGCTCTGATGGTATACCGCTAGATTTCTTAAAAAAGCTCTTTCCTGTTATTATCCCATACATCACCAATATTTTCAACTCCTCCCTATCTCAGAATCACTTCCCAAGTCAATGGAAGCGAGCGTTAATCAGACCTATTCCAAAAAAGAATAATTCCCAAGGGGAAAAAGAATTCCGTCCAATATCCTTTCTTCCCATCCTGTCCAAAGTTCTCGAAAAACTTGTATATGAGCAGTTAACACATTTCTTAAAGTGCAACAATATTCTTGATAAATGCCAGTCTGGTTTCCGACACGGTCACAGCACGTCTACCGCATTAGCTAAAATCACCGATGACTTGAGACGCTCCATGGATCAAAAAGAAGTTTCAGTACTCGTGTTGCTTGACTTTTCGAAAGCTTTTGATTCCTTAGACAAAGATATCCTTGCAGCAAAAATGAGAGGCATGGGTTTTTCTCCTACAGCAGTCCACTGGATAACATCATACTTATCAGGCCGGTATCAGCGAGTAATTACAAATGATTTATGCTCAATGTGGATCAAAACAGCAAGAGGTGCGCCTCAAGGCTCTATACTAGGACCTCTGCTATTTTCCCTGTACATTAATGATTGCCCTTCAGTGATTAACCATTCCAAATATCATCTTTATGCTGACGATCTCCAAGTATACCTAAATTCAAATGTTAAAAGCCTATGCAATGGAATATGTAATTTAAATAATGACCTAGAAAACATCAACAATTGGAGTAAATCCAATTTTCTAAGCATAAACCCTAGTAAGTCGCAGGCTATTATAATTGGATATCCGAAAATACTCAAGTCAATCGACAGGGATCAATTACCGCAACTACGCATTTCTGATTCTCCTATAAAGTACTGCGACGAAGTTATTAATCTAGGACTGGTCATTGATGAAAGTCTGTCTTGGTCATCTCATGTAACTAAGGTATGTAAAGCAGTGAATAAGTCATTATTTCCTCTAATTCGTTTCAAACACTTTATTCCTCTCTCCTTAAAGAAGCAATTAGTTTCAACCTTAATATTTCCCCATTTTGACTATGCCGATGTTGCCTTTCAAGACATATCTCAGGCCCTGTCAACTAAACTTCAACGCTCCTTCAACGCCTGCATTAGGTTCATATTTAATTTACATATATCAGATCATACTACCAATTATATTAACAATCTCAATTGGTTAAAACCTAGTTCACGACGCCGGCTGCATATCCTTGGTCTTCTCTATCAAATTTTACAAACAAATACACCAGCGTACCTAAGAGACGAGTTTCAAACACTTAGTAGAGTACACGACTCAAATACGAGGGGAAATGATAAACTCGTTATTCCTCACCACCGGACAGTCAGATTCAATAAATCATTCATTGTGACCGCATGTCGCGAGTGGAACAACATTGACTTACCGCTACGTAAATCATCATCACTCGCATCCTTCAAAAGGGCACTATACGAAAAACTTCTCCGAGAACAACAACGAGACACATAAAACACCATGGGAACAGTAGGAAAGATTCAACACTAATCTCCTCCTGCCTCATCTTATATTCTTTTTCTTTCCAGGTACTGGGTGATATTTTCTTGTATTTGTATACATCCATGTTTACATTAGCTCTTTCTCAGTAGGTTTTCGCAGGTTTTTCACGCCCCCCTTCTTGTGTGGGCGTTTTCCTGCAGTGGGTTTTTTTCCAATAAGGACGACAGTCAATATCCTTAGGTTTTTCCCACGTTTGCTCACATCTTTTTACACTTTGCTAACTTATAATTTTGATTGTTGAATGTAATTCCAAGAGCAACTTGACAATGTATTTAACTGCAATAATTTTATGTTTGACGAGGGGTTAGATGGAAGATGGGACTTTCTAGTCCCAATCTCGCCCAATAAAGACGTTTTATTATTATTATTATTATTATTTGCCACTAAATCATTCCGATTCCAACTCCCCGATAACTATTCCCACGCCAATGGTCAATGCCCCCCCCCCCTGGTTCTCACTCCCCCCACCCCCTCATCGGCTACCTCGACAGCCCAAATTAATTGTGCAGCGATAGTCAACTCGGCCATTGAACTTCTCGCCCGCTTTATTCCTGACCGTCCTCAAATTTTCCCATCTTCCTTCTCTACCCTTTGTCACCTAGTCCTTGACGCCAAACAGTAACAACCGTATTAAGTGTCCGTATTCTGTGGAACTGCAATTCCATTTCAAACCGTATTCCTGACCTCCAATTGCTAATATCTCATCGTTCTCCTGACATCATTGCCCTAACAGAAACCAACCTTCAACCCAATAAATCTCTTTTCGCTCAAGGGTACTCCATCTACCGTATAAAGACCGCACCCCCAACAATCCCGTCCAAGCAAAAATCGGAGTTGCCATTCTTATTAAAATTCCCTTAAGAACACTCAAATTTCCATCCGTTCTAACACCGCCGAAGCTATCTGTGTCTCCCTTCACACCTTTCTTGGACATATACGCATCTTTTCCTACTACCACCCTCCTAAAACCGTCTCTCCTACCTTTCTTCGCTCTATCCTCTCCTCATCCTTCTCTCCCACTATTGTTCTGGGAGATCTAAATTGTAAGCACCGATCGTGGGGCTGCCGAATACAGAATTCCAACGGAAAAACACTTTATAACTTCATTAATGAACACGACATACAATTACACTCTCCTTTCGAATTCACACACATTTCATAAAACAACAACATTGATACATCTGACATCGCACTCTCATCCAATTACCCTTACGAAATTCCCGCGAACGTTATTTACCATTATTCTTCCGCAGATCATCTTCCCGTATCATTATTCTCCATTAAATCGTCCCCCACGCTCCCTTCCCCTTCATCCCTTATCGTCCACAACTAGGACCGCTTTTCCAATGTCTTCTCTCTATCCGACATTTCCTCTCTCCCACAGGTGACCCAAGATCCTGTCCTCAACTATCAACAATGCTATCGACTCTCTTAAACACGATTATCACAAGTGCCCTCAACCTCTCCCAACGATCCCCTAATTACCTCCCACTTATCTCCTCCGCTCTTCCCCCCCCCCTATCTACTCTCACTCATTCACGTTAAAAATAGACTTCGCCACAAATTCAAGACCACCCGATCGCCAATCACCAAATCTCAATTTAACTTCCTAACCAAACAAATAAAACGTGAGATGCCCAACTTCAAAACCCAACAATGGAATATTAAAATATCTCCCCTCTCCCGTACTGAAAACTCCATTTGGGAATATGCCAGATGCCTTAGAAATACCACTAAAACTACTCCTTCCCTCATCATTAATTAAACCAGGCTCGACACTGACACAGATCGCGGCGAAGCATTTCTCACATGCATGTGCTCGGCCTTCGCCCCACACACACCTTTATCACCGATGCTTAAGAATGAACTCCCCTCGTCAACCAATCCCTAATTTCCCTCTGCCCTACTCCCAGACCCATCTTCTGTCAGGAGAACGAAGTCAAGAAACTCATTTCTTCCCTTCCGAACAAATGCCCCGATCACATCTCTCCACGTGCTGTCAAACTACTACCTCCCCCCCCCCTCATTTCGTACCTCACGCCCCTCATCAAACCCCCCCACCCTAAATTTTCCTCCCTCTTGCTTATACATTTAACTCAACCGTGCTCAACATCTGTAGAGGGCTCGGGCCCGTGGCAGCGTTTAAGGTCTACTACCAACTGGAACTGGTACAGTACCTACCATTGTTGTCGTGGTTCATTCAAGTCAAAAGCCGTCCGTATTATCCGAGTTTTAGATATCGAAGATACTCTCCGTCCGCATAACCTCGGACAATCGGGACATAGGAGGAAAAATTGGAAAAGTCTTGGCTGTGGGAATGCACTAACTAAGCTCCGGTTTATACTTAGGCGGTGGGGAACCTTCGGGCATCTTTTCCGGCATACGGTATGCTTTAGGGTTCACGTTCGTCTTGGTATTTGAAGTTGTAATCATTGTAACTTAAAGAAGAGAATAGATGGAAACATGCACCGAATACATAGGTATTAGTGTCGGCGTTGTCGTGGTTCCGTAATGATACATCTCTATTGTAAGTGGGTGATATTCGCGAAAACGCTGGCTGGACGAAAGCTCACCTTTACCTAAACTTTTTTGTAGATTTTCGCAGCTCATTGTTTATGGTATTCAGGTTCTGCGATTAAATTATTTAATATTATGCAACAGTTTCGCCGTGCTATGCTGCCGGCATCGTCTGGCTTTTAAGAACAACAATGGTCTTTTTTCAAAAAGTAAATAAACAATTCCAGCAGTTGATGATTTTGAGAAGTAAAAAACTTAATTTCGAATAAGTCTCTTCCAGATATAAGGGAGTTTATAACTATCCTCTCTATTGATGTTATTTGGTCTTTTTTCTATTTCAATCGCCTCCCTTATGAGCCGCGGAAATTAACTGCTTTCTTTGTGTAGTACTCTTGCCGTCTCGATGTCAATGGCGTGACCTTCCTCTAACGTAGTGTGCTCAGCCACGGCAGAAGGATACCAGTCTTTCTTCCGGATTGCACGTTCATGTTCCTTCAATCGGCATCCAATTGCTCTCTTGGTTTGCCCCACATATGATCTTCCGCAACTGCAGAGAAGTTCGTACACACCCTCATACATTGTGGGTGGTAATGGATCTTTAGTCCCTCGTAGATGATCTCGTACTCTGGAGGTAGTTTTGTAACTTGTGATAATGTTATACTTTTTCATTATTCTACCTATGCGATCGGTCGTACCCGCAATGTAAGGCAGCATAACATACCCCAGAGGTTTAGGAGTCTCCTTCTCTTTAGGTTTTTTTGATGTCACTCTTTCAATTAATTGGTTACTAAACCCATTATTGTTTAATGCCTTCATCAAATGGTGTATTTCTTGTGTGATGGAATCAAGATCGGAAACTTTTCTGGCGCGATCAAACAGGGCCTTGATAACAGAAGCCTTCTGTTGTGGATGGTGGTGTGAGCGTGCGTGAAGATATCGATCGGTATGAGTTTTCTTTCTGTACACACTATGTCCAAGTGTACCATCATCTTTTCTTTTGACTAGGACATCCATGGTAGCTGTCCGTCTTTTTCGATTTCCATCGTGAACTGGATTGAAGGATGCTAACTATTCAGATGTAATAGGAACTCCTCGAGTGTCTTCGTTCCATGCGGCCAAACGACGAATGTATCGTCAACGTATTTCAACCAAATTGTTGGGTGATGGTCAAAGGTGTTTAACGCTTCTTCTACACAAAGAAAGCAGTTAATTTCCGCGGCTCATAAGGGAGGCGATTGAAATAGAAAAAAGACCAAATAACATCAATAGAGAGGATAGTTACAAACTCCCTTATACCTGGAAGAGACTTATTCGAAATTAAGTTTTTTACTTCTCAAAATCATCAACTGCTGGAATTGTTTATTTACTTTTTGAAAAAAGACCATTGTTGTTCTTAAAAGCCCGAAGAAGCCGGCAGCATAGCACGGCGAAACTGTTGCATAATATTAAATAATTTAATCGCAGAACCAAAAGCCTGAATACCAAAGTGGAAATAATTCTCAGGCAAATATCTGCATAATTCTTTAAATTAATGGAAAAAAGTGCGAGCGATATCCATGTCAGGAGGATCATGTTTCGAAAAACAATTTCAAATTCGTGCGTCAGGACGTCATCTTCTTGTTCTTTAATATATAAGTTGGGAATCTATTTTTACGCGCGCAATTTGTCCATAAATTTTATGAATTTTAAAGTGTTTTTGTTATTAAATCTATTTTGAATCTTTATAGATAAATCATTACGGTACTGCGACAATTACGCCCATGGATACTAGAATTATTACGCCACTAATACCTATATGCTTTCGGCGTATTAGTTGCACACCTAATCAATTCGTCGTGGCCGATTGTGGATTATAATGGCTTCAATATTCGCCTGTGCTATCGCACGGTATGGTTACAACTATCCTATCCTTTAAATGTATGGTTTTTCGCCATAGTCGCCGTAGACCTTTTCACAGAAAGAGAAAGGAAACGCGATATGCGATGGAGTTGTCGAGGCTTTCAACAGATAGAAATCATCGTATTTTGACTGTTTCGTTAGACTTTGGGGTCGGAGCAGTTTCGTAAGTGGTACTTAATACAAGTTTAAGAACGGAATGAGGAGTTCGCCGGAGGCATACACACCTTGGAGATGATTCAGATTCAAGAGCGAGGTAGAACAACGGTTGATGAATATCAGGGTGGTGGTGGGTGGGATAAGATGACTCATTTTCGCTTGCGTTGTCATCTTCAAATGTAAGTCATGGATAGAGTTGGAGGGCCTCTATGGCTCTGCTCAAGTGAGTGGCTCTCAGAAACTCTTGAAACACTCTTGATTTAATTTTAAACGCCAGAAGAATTGTAAGGGGGCTTGGGAGGATCTTGAGAAAAAATAGGAACAAGTTATAAAAATCTCCAATGGCCGTTGTAATAAATTGGCACCACTCATCAAAATTACACCACAATTGCTGTGTTGGTTTGCGGGGAAAAAGGTTCTTTTTTCCCGCAAAGCAACACTGCAATTGTTTAATTTTGACGAGTGTTTCCAATTTATTACGGCCATTGGAGGTTTTTATAACTTGTTACTTTAAGAGGCGGTAGAGCTTAAGTTTCCTAGATTTTAAAAGATGGGAAGTAGACTGAAAGTAGATCAAGTCGGACTCGTGGATTGGAAGTCGTCAGCCAGTTTGTAATTTAAGTGTTTGCAAAGATTGTGAGCATTCCATAAGATCATTGTGAGTGACATGTGACCGTAACGTTAACCTCAAGAGAATGAAAGCAATGAGATGGTCAAGAGTTTGGGAAACTAGGGTGACTTACGAATTTTTACTTGTAAGCCTTTCCTCTTTTCATTGGTTGCCTTGTAGCTCCATCTTTCACGCTGCTCCATCATTGAAATCTTTTTCTTCCAAGCCTCAATCCCCAAGTATTCTGAGGTAAAAATATTTCTTTTACTACTTATTTTCAACTCATATACCGTACCTACTAATCAGCGATTCATCGAATTCTGCAAATTGAAACAAACGAATATCAGTAGATAAGGAGGAAAAGAAACTTATAGTGACTTTCAAAATAGTTTAAAAGGTTTAAATCTGTTGGAATTAGTAATTGGACCTGAAAATCAGTTGCTTATCAGCTAAGTAGAAGTGAGTAGAAAAAAGTTTGTAATTGAGCCGCAAGAGAGAGTGGAAAATTAGTTTAAAAGAAGTGCATTTTGAAAAATGAGGGTGAAAATCAGTGCAAATCAATTTTAAATCAGTTGTAAGTAAGATATGTTAAAATATGTTTAGTTTATGGAAAAGTATTTTCCGGGTTGGTCCATTTGGGCGGACGACAGTTTCGGGCGCATTCCAGCTCCCGTCTTCAGGTCCAAATGAATTCTAATTACACTTAATATACTAATTCAGTTGGACCTGAAGACGGGAGCTGGAATGCGCCCGAAACTGTCGTCCGCCCAAATGGACCAACGCGGCCTTAACCCGGAAAATACTTTTCCAATTAATCACCGCGGAAGCCTCCGTACCTATGTTTAGTTTATGTTGGTCAAAAATAGCAGTTATCATGCATATTTCGTTTTTCTTTTGTCTTTGTTACGCTATTTTTAATTGTTGTCTTGAGTCTATAATAAACTGCCATTAGAAAGTATGCCTGTGCTTATCTTTATTATATTAAGTTAGGAAGTTAGATAGTCACTGGCCAGTCTTAAGAATAAGTTTTCAAACAGGATATTTATACCTTAGTTAATGATATTCCCACTCCTCGTTTTCCTAGGCCTACCATGTTTCCTTCTTCCTGTTGGAGACCAATCTTTGGTCATCCTTTCTATCGTGGCCATATCATCTCATTTAGAAATATCTAATTCTCAACTATTTTAGGTATATCTGAATTTGAACTCATTTTTTTCCTTTCATTAGAAATTGAATTGTAATTTACTCTCAAATTGAAACAAGGGAAAATCGGTAAATTTTCGCGAAGGAGAATCTACCGATTTCCATTCATTACCTACACTCTAACCAACAGCGCCAGATCAATGATCGATGCCTTATTTAAACTTAAAGGTCTGCATTTATTTTTAATCAAAAAAAAATTCGCATATCTCCAGGTTTTTAGCCGATTTTTCCATTGGAAAATGACCGTTTTTCACACTTTTTCCCGATTTCGCCACCATATTGATGTGTTTCCCAACTCTCCACCATAGATAGTTACCTCAGAATTTCGCTTCTACTCGTCAATATCAATCACCAGCGTTTTAGAGGGATTTTATTCTTTAAAAAGTACTACTACTACATAGTCTCGGCTACAACTTTTACCCTTTCTGTACCCTACAATCACCAACTTTCTGGAGGGATTTTATACTTAGAAATGTAGTTACGACTACTGCATTGTCCCGGCTACAATTTTTACCCTTGTAATAACCAACTTTCTCGAGAGAGAGCTTTTTTAACAGGTCTCAGATTGCAAGATGGTGAGAATGACGTCAAGATGACGCTTGTACAGTAGTCCATCTGTCACGCATGCCCGCCTTACGTATGTGCACTTTTTGTACTTGGTCAGTGAAGCAAAGCAAACCTCAGCGTCAGCTGTCAAAGAGGGGGAAGTGTGACTGTGATGACGTTTCAACCCTTAGCGGAGAAAGAAAAGGAAAGATAGCGTATGGCGTTATAATACAAACTCTTTTCTTCCTTTTCCTTCGCCGTGGCACAATGGCGTAGTTGCATACATTTTGAAATGTAATGAAGTCTTTGTTATTATTCTAGTTTTTACGCGTAAGATTTACAAATAATTACCGAAATCTCGAAAAGTTAGTGTACACTAAAATTTTTCAACTATGCGTAAACATTAATAAACGTTTTTGATTAGCTTTTATGAACGTGTACACTGTAGGTTTTTTTTAGCTAGATTTGATCTATTGAGAGCACTCTGCCAGAAAAGTATGCGATGTAAACATGATTGAGATATCACTGTGTGACGAGAGAGCGGCTCTCGCTAGTCTCTTGGTGGTGGAGGCAAGTAGAGCTCGGACCTCGTGTGAGAGCGGTAGTGTGAACAGACTGGGAGAGTGCGTGATTTATCTGCTCTAGCTCTACCCAGAGTCCTCTGGATTATACACTACATAGTTATGTTACTACGCTAGTTGCTACAAACCTATGAGGGAGTAGTGTTGAGATCGGTCATCCAGAGGACTCTGTCTCTATCTATTCGGACCGATAGATTTGGTAGAAAAAAAGAGAGGGATGGGGAAAAAAGAAATGGAAGACGGAAAAAAAGAAATAAATATTTAGGTACAATCATTACAGGTGCGTGGTGAGAAATAATTCTCGTACTTAGCCATTAGACAGAATTTTTCTTAATTTTGACTACTCACCTCCTGCCATAATCCCCTGAGGTGGCTTTCAGGGTATATTGTGCGTATACATCTGCGAAGTACCAATCCCTTCTTGCCCTTTGGGAGCTTTTCACACTCACCTTGACGGCTGCGAAGAGCTGGTCGATCCTGACCACATCTCTCTCAGGGCTCCTGCTGCCGGGGTATAAAGTTAGAGGCAAGCTTAGCTTGCGGGGAATTCCTGGTCATGAACAACTTGGAATAATAAAGACTTATAACCACGTTACCTATATAGTAATTGTTAAGTATTTTGTGTCACATTTGTTGGTTGTGCCTACATTGTTTTATTTTTAGTCACAAATAATCACATTCTGCCTGTTGTAGGTCAGTTGTGATAGCTTAAAAATTAGTAGGTAACTACTTTTTAGTACATTTTTTAATAAAAATATGCTTTTAAAAAGTCTTTTAAATCTCTTCTTTATCATTAAGGCAACAACTACTGCAGCATATCACTGAGTTTAAATTCTGCATCACTGAGTTTAAATTCAATGGGGAATACTGAAGACAAATGAAAGGATTAGCAATGGGGTCGCCGTTGTCACCGCTCCTAGCCGACCTATTTATGGACGATTATGAACAAAAACCTTTTCAGTGGTGGTTCAGTGAACACTAACAATATCTTTTGCTGGTTCCGCTATGTTGATGACGTTTTTGCAATCTGGACTGGCACTGAAAGGCAATTGAACATTTTTTTAAACAAATTTAAATACCCAGTGCGACAGTATCAAATTTACGCGTGAGAAGGAAAAAAATGGAAAATTGAATTTTCTGGATGTGACGGTATCTAAAAGTGTTAAAAATTTTAAATTTGCTATTTTTCGCAAAACCACCACCACAGACCATGTAATCCCCTCCGACTCCCGCCATCGCATATCCCTAAAGTTATCGATATTCCACTTCTTACTGAATAGACTGCTGAATATCCCCCTCTCCAAAGAAAAGTTTAATGAGGAATACGAAACGATTAAATCAATAGCAACGGCAAACGGTTACAACAAAACCCTTGTAGATAAAATGCTCCTCAAAAAACGCTCCATAAGAGCACAACATATGCTATTTCATCCGATTGAGACAAAAAAGGATAAAATTAAGTGGGGTAAACTACCGTATTACGGAGTTCTTTCACAAAAAATAAGCAACCTGTTCCCTAAAGACCATTTTAAAATAGCTTTCTACAACAATGACAACTTAACAATTTTTTTAAATAAAACAAAAGATAAAATTGATCCATTAGACAACAGTGGCATATATTTATTGGAATGCAACGAGTGCTCAGCGGCCTATGTTGGACAAACGGGCCGCACTTTCCGGATGAGAGCAGAAGAGCACAAGAGGTGTTTCCGGACATGTAACCTCTCCCAGTCCCACTTTGCAAAACACCTGTGGGAGGAGAACCACACCAATGATTTCACTCCGAAGATTCTGCACCGGGAGGTAAAGGGGATGAGAATGGACAAAAAGGAAGAGTTGGAGATTAAGAGACATGAAGAAACGTCCTCTACTTAACGACATACTATTTGAAAACCTTTCCCCCTTCCAGAAGCCTCCCTTACCCTCAGGGAAAAGACAGTAGCCCGTAATCCTTCCCCTCCCCCCACTCCCACGGACACCCCACCTCTACCTTAGTCACCCTTCAAAACTCAAACTTGCCAACAGTCATCCAACCGACCCTCCTTTCCGACCCAACACACGCTACTACATTGTATCCACCCTCTAAACATTCACTACATTGTATCCTTGAGGTTTTCCACCCCCTTCCACCTACCTTCTTCCTCCCCCTACCCCACCCCCACGCCTACCATGGATGCTATATAAATATAATATTTTTTGCTGTTACTCTTTGTACCTGATGATGACGCCGCGGCGCGCCGCTGCGTTGAAACTAGTTGTACCTGAAAATAAATTGGTGGAATATAACAAAGTTTTCCTTTCATTTACGAATTAATTTGTCTTTCGCCACGAATCCTTATTCATCATATTATACAGTCCCCTACCTCCTTCCCTCCTCCATGTGGATTCCAGAGTACAAATTTCCCTGCGTCTTCTTATCAGCTCTGCAGTTCCTAAAATAATCCATATCAATAAACACTCATCGATCGCGTTCGTCATCTACGACGGAAAGTCTTGAGGAGCTGCTAATATGCTTGTACCGAGAAAATCTGTTGGCTATCATTTTTGTAGTAAACTCTGGTAAACATAGTTAACTTCCGAGTTATATTCGTTAGCTTTCTTTTTCTTCGAAAGTTATCGACGTCGGAAATGTAAATGAATGAATAATAAGCATTTTAATAAGCATTACGCTCCTTGTTATACAATAAAGCTAGATATTGTAATGACAATTCATATCCTGGGGCTTTTCTCCCAGTTTTTCGCCATATTTTAAAAATATTCCCTGACTTTCGTTGCATTAGGAGTTGCATTGAGTTGCTCTTTGGAGAATGCGTTCACCCATAAACTGCGACAGACCGTCGTTGAGTTCGGAGAGATGAGTTAAACTCCTCGTTTCTTTATGTGAAAGTAAAATGGGGCGGGTTTCTCAAGCGCTTCGCAGTAAGGAACCGAAAATAATCATCGAGTTTGTATGCTCGAATCATGCTTCCTTGTCATGTGCTGTGTGCATGAGCGAGCTCTCTGTCCATTAGCAGGCCTCTGGCAGCGTGGAATCGCAAATCCGCAGGCAAAATAATCTACGTGGCGCTAAGTTTTAAGTGCCATGTGTGTGCATCACAAGCGTGTTCATTACTTTTTATCATGAAATATAGTGAACACAACTCCTGGTACCCACTCACGAAGTAGAGTCAGTGATGACAAAAATCAAACATATCATATTTGTTACATGCTAAGCTATAGTAAACATCTCATATTTATTAACTGCTAAGTTATAGTAGGTAGAGAGCCAAAAATTAACTGTAGCGGGGTATCGATGAGTAAATTAATCAATTTATTTGTTCACGTACAAAATGTTCATGAATAAGAGTAAATAGTATTACGCTGATATGGAAGACTTTAGAGCCTCTAATGGCTCATCATCATGGAAGAAATGAAGAAAAGAATCACTCCGAGAATCAATCTTATTGTTTGAGTTGAAGCCGACATTTCTCTTTAAACTATAATATATTCAGAGAATCCCAGCATATTAGGGTTTTACGGATAATGCAACGAGCGTTCAGCGGGACATGTGATTTTAATTATCGATTTGCTAAACAGTCTCGCGAGCATCGCTCGCCCCTTTGCGTGCATCGTCGCGATATTCGAAGGATGCTTTCGATTCCGCTTTCTTATTACGTTAATTATATACTAATGCTTTATTTTATTTTCTCATTCAACTAAATCTGTTTCAAATCAATCAGTTATTACCACCCTAAAGATAATTTTACATACCTTATGCTCCCGAAATTATTGATTTATGTCCTAAAATCGGTATTTTACTTAAAAGTAAATCACATTTAGAAAAACATGAGGATTTCAGTCGTATCGCTTTCTACCTTCCAATTCTATACTCCGCAATGTGAATAACTGATTTTTCGGAATAACCCCTTTCCAACCCTGACGTCCCTAGTTCACGAACTAAACAGTCATAATATGCTGGAATCGTCCTTTTATGTTTGACAAAATAGTATTCTTGGAATATATTTCTAGGTAATTTCATTTAAAGCTATAAAGCATAAACCCAATTTCGAATACTTCTGGACCGTGTTTTCCTGTATTGAAGTCTTCTTCAGTTCTTTCCCTCTAAATCTTTTCCACAGTATCGGTCAATATTTTGACTGATTCTTACCGTTCATCCATGATAAATATAGTTTAGTGGGAATAAAGGAATATGGATGAGAAAACTTCGCCTGGTTTTTTTCCGGATTGGGGAGACAATGATCTCCTTTTTCTTAATTCCCTCGGTGACATTCACTCATTATGAGTCCTGAAAGTCGGATATCATCATCGGGAATCGCCAAAAGAAAAAGACGAAAGGTGAAGGAAGATATGGATCAAGGCGAAAATGGAGGGATATGACTAAAGGCACGAATAAATAAAACTCTCGTGGTAATGGGAGGACGGGGAAAATTGTGAAAATAAAGGCACGAAAATAACGAGCACTCCCCGTACCTGGTACTTCTTTGCTACAAACAAAAAAACTTCATATCAACATAAAATAAGTTTTGCACCCAGCGCTGTCATCCAAAATTGCAGACAGAGAGAGAGAGGGAGAATTAATATTCTGTGGCATCTCCCTCCAATTCTATTGCCCGCGTTAGTCTTGATCTCATGGAATTTATTAAATTCTTACACAAGTCTGGGCGTCGGGAAAGGGAAGCCCACGCCTCTCTGACATGATCCTCAAGATGTTGAACGGTCCTCAAGCGGTCTGCAGACCACTCCCGAGATATTATCCCACACAGATTTTCAATGGGATTGAAATCGGGCGATCGCGCCGGCCACTCTTGGGGACAAAGTTTTGGATTTTGTGCCAGGAAATCTTTGACAACTCGCCCAGTATGAACTGGACAGTTGTCCTGGACAAAAAATACTTCTTCTTCTCCGGGGACTATCTCGGAAGCGTACGGAATTAGGTTTTCCCTTAAAATACCGACATAATCCACAGATGTCATTCTTTTAGGTGCTCTAACGAGGGGACCAGGCCCAGCTGCCGCCAAAACCGAGACGCTCACGCGGCCAGACCTATTGTTTCTCACAATATATGTAGGCGGGATCATACCTGTTGAGAAAGTAATTGACGCCTTGAAATGAATATAGACGCCTTTTCAGAATAAGGAAGAAACACAATACCTACTGAAAACAATTTCATTTATGATTACCTTTTCCCTCGCGGGCGCCATAGTTGAATGGTACCATCCTCATTGCTCTGAAATGTTTTTTCGTCTGAAAAAATAACTAAATCCCAATAGGCCTGGTCCATCTCACAATATCGTTGAGCAAATGTGAATCTGGACTGTTTATGAGCCGCCGTCAAAAATGGCTTTTGACACGGTTTTTAATTTCTTAGACCTACTTCTTGAACCCTACTTCGATATGTAGAGTAGCTGCAGCCAAACCCCATCTCTTGCGGCAAGGACGCTAATCCTCCCCTTGAAACGGGGTGCTGCTGGACATACTCTATAATGGAGCGATTTTGTTCCTCGGTCGTACACCGCGGTCTTCCGGGACGAGCTACACTCTTTAGCTCCGTGTCCCCTTCTCTGCTTCTCTTCAGCCACCTATATACACAATTTCGGTGGACACCAAAATGTCTTGCCACTTCTGCCACTGATCGGCCAGCAGAAACCATTCCAACCATTTCACCTCTTACTGCGGGAGAGGTTTCCATGAACGGAGCGCGTTCCATGTCGACTGATCTGTATACTGCGTCAAGCGCTGCACTGATCAAGCGTCGCAGGTAATACGAGTCCCTGACGCGATAAACTACGTTTGGTTTGGTATATTTGTTGAACTTCAATAGTGGCGCTGCTATAGTTCATAATCGCCAGGCCTATTTATATTTATTATTGATGGTGTAAATCAAATCAAGAATTGATAAATTTATTCGTTTCATTCCATTTTTTGAAATAATTATTAGTTATTGGAAATAATCAGCCTTTCACGGGAGAAAAATACCACGATATAGCATTGTGTTTTGAAGGGGTGAAGAAGAGCTGAGGCCGAGAAAAACCTCCTTTGCATTCGAACGAATTCATTGGAGGTCAAGGCATCAGAGTTGTCAGGCTATTTTGCTTCCTCCAGAAATACTTTAAACAGAGAGCTCGCTCGTGCACACAACACATGACATCATGGCAAGGAGGCATAACTCAGCATACAAACTCGATGATTATTTTCGGTTCCTTACTGCGAAGCGCTTGAGAAACCCGCCCCATTTTACTTTCACATAAATAAACTAGATTTCGAGTTAAACCTGGGGTTATGCGGTTTATCTTAGTCTGGTCTAAGTGCGGTTTAGAACGATACTAAAAGTTGATATTCATAGCTTGGGTCGAGGGAGATAGCCTCGGGGACTAACGGAGTCCGAGACTTGCCTACTGCGCGAGGATGGAACGCTTTCGTTCGATGGATTGTTAAAATTGTGTATATCTTTTGGGTGAAATAAACTTATTCTTATTCTTTCATTAAGTAGCAGAGTATTTCCTGGAATTTCTGAACTAGTTTTTGGGGTCTCCTGAGGAGGCGTGCGTTATCTGCGAACCCTATACCACTCATTACTTGCTTCTGGGACTTTCTTGCTCACTGAAATCGGCCTGAAATCCCGCTCCCTGCTCTTTGTATAGGAATCTTCCATTTCATTTTTGTAATGTTTTATGGCTTAGGCGTGTTTCAATTCATTTTTATATTTTTATTTAAGTTTATAATCCTTATTGAATATATAACATAATCACCCGGCTTTGTTTCGTGCAATTCACGTCATTTGATTTAGCTACACAAATAATTAATTCACTAACATAACTTATTATTTTAGTGAATTTATAAAATAATATCTTCAATTCTTCATATTTTCCAAGTCCTCTTATTTCGTCCAGCCTCCTTCCTCTTCCACGCTTCCCCAGTGTTCTCCTCTATATCACTCTCTTCAGCATGCCCTCTCCTCTCAAAACCTCCTCCATCCATCTCTTCTGCCTTCTCCGAACCTTTGCCACAAGCTTCCTCTCCTCTCCGACCATATCCAATACCTCCTCGTTCGTCTTTCCCGCCATCCAGCTCACCTTCTCCATCCTTCTCCGAACCCACATCTCAAACACCTCAAGTCTACGCACATCCTCCCTTCGCAATGACCAAGTTTCCGACCCATATAGCGCCACGCTCCATATTACAGTTTTCACCAGCCTCTTCTTTACGTCTCTTCTCAGACCCCCCTCATCAATTCCCTTCTCTTCGAATATGCTTCTTTAGCTAGCGCAATTCTGCATCTGATGTCCTTACCACTAAACCCATTCTCCTCCAAAATACTACCCAGATACGTAAACTGCTCGACCTGCTCTATCTTCTGCCCTCCCACCCTTATATTCAGCCCGGCCTTCTGTCTTCTAGAAAATCTCATTACTTTCGTTTTCTTGTGATTGATCTTCATCCCATACTTTGCGCACTGCACCTCTAATGCATTCACCATTGACTCTAACCCCTTTGCAGACTGACTAACCAATCCTTGATCATCTGCAAATCTCACTGATTTTATCAGCTACCCTCCTACCTTTATTCCTACCTCCTCCTCCCCCCATGCCTCCCTTACCATTTCTTCTGAATACGCGTTAAAAAGCAACGGCGATAGTGGGCACCCTTGTCGCACTCCCCGTCCTATCGTGGCCCATCCCGATTCTCCATTGGCTAGCCTAACCTGCGCAGTCTGGTTCATATACAAATTCCGAATCAGACGCCTGTCCCTCCAATCGACCCCTAATTTCTTCAACACTCCCATTAATTTCGTCCATTCCACCTAATCAAACGCCTTCTTGAAATCTACGAAGCATGCAAAAACATCCTGCCCATACTCAGGGCACAGTTAGACTGTGCTCAGGGTTTCTTTCTACTAGCGTCCTCATCACCGATATAGCGTCTCGCGTTCCCGTTCCTCTCCTAAACCCGAACAGGTCGTCACCCAGGTATTCATTTGCCTTCTTCTCCAGCCTTCTGTTTATAATTCTCAGAACTACTTTGGCCGCGTGAGATATTAAGCTTATTGTCCTATAGTCTTCGCACGTTTTTGCCTTGCTCTTCTTTGGTATAGGAATTAGTACAGTCTTCGCGAAGTCTTCCGGCCACACTCCATCCTCATAAATCCTACGAATAAGCGCAAAAAGTTTTCCTCTTCCGTTCTTCCCCATGCTCTTTAAAAACTCTGCAGGTATGTCATATATTCCCACCGCCTTATTCCTTTTCATGTCTCGTAGAGCTCTTTCAATTTCGCTATCTAGGATACTTAGTCCGATGCCAGCTCTGCCGATATCGTCTTCCCTTTCTATATCTAACCTATTGGGCCTTATTTATTTACCATACAGCTCTTCAACATACTCCTTCCACCTCTCCTGGATCTCTTTAGGTTCTACGATCATCTTTCCCGTCTCGTCTGTTATCGTTGTTATTCCCCTTCCCTTAATACCACCCGTCAGTTCCTTTACTTTCCTATATAATGCATCTGCTCTTCGCTCTTTTTGGTAATTCTCTAACGCGTCGATCTGTTCTCTCCACCACTTCTCTCTTGCTTTCTTGGTTTCTCTTCTAAGCCTGTTATTCAAATCTCGGTATTTTCTATGACCTAGCTCTGAGTTTACGCTCTTCCATTTCCTTCTCTCCTCCATCTCCCTTATCATCTCCTTCGTGATCCACAGTTTTCTAATTTTAGTTGCTCTCACTACGCCTACCGTCGCTTTCGCCGCTTCTACAATTCCATTTTTCTAACTTCCCCATTCATCTTCCACTGATCTAACTCCATGTTCCTCACCCACCTTCTCTCAATACTTCTTCTTCATTGCCCCAGTTAATGCCTCCGTATTCCACTTTCGTACCCTCCTTCCCATTCTTATCTTTTTCAGTTTTACCCGACATTTCATGACTAATAAGTTGTGGTCTGTGTCTGCATCAGCTCCTGGATAAGTATGCGAGTTCTTAACACTATTCCTGTATCTGTGACGAACCATTACATAATCTATCTGGAACCTATCTGTGTCTCCTGGATTCTTCCAAGTTTACCTACGAAGAGGATGATGTCTGAACCATGTATTTGTAATTACAAGATTATTTCTGCGGCAAAACTCCACAGCTTTCTCGCCCCGGTCGTTTCTCCTTCCTAGCCCGTAATCGCCCACCTCCCACCCATCTCTTCCTTCGCCCGCCACCGCGTTCCAATCCCACATTACTACCAAGTGCTTACTCCCAGGTATCCTACCAATTATTTCCTCTAGCTGATCGTATACCCCATCTATCTCCTCCTCTTTATGATTAGAGATAGGCATATAAACCTGGATTATAACTAAATTCGTTGGATCTGCCTTTTGTTCCACGACTATAATCCTATCACTCACCTGTTCTGCATACACTACTTTTCTACCTAGTTTCCTATTCATTACGAATGCAACCCCGCGCTGACTTTCATTCCCTCCACTATAAATTACTCTATAGTCGCCGCTCCAGTAATCCCCGTCATCCTTCCATCTTACTTCTCCCAGACCCATGATGTCTACACCCACCCTCTCCATTTCTTGCTTTATATTCTCTAGCTTCCCCGCCCTCAGCATAGTCCTAACATTCCACGTGCCTATTCTGATAGTTTCGTTCCTCTTCATTATCTTCTTTTCCTCTGCTACTGCTACGTCTGAGCAAGGATTTCGTGTGATGACGACCGCAGGGACCTTGCTCCCACCGCTGCCGGGCACGACACCCTGCCCTCTGGTCCGAGTCCCGTAGTTGCCAGGATTCATTATCAATTGAGAACTGTCCATAATTTCAAGGTTTTTGTTTTAATTGAGATGGTATTCCGTGGCCTATCTCAATAGTGTTTTTTACGTGACACCATTACTAAAGAGACCGCCCCACTGGGGTCAGACGCCTTTTGCAGCCGCCTCACTGAGGTCCAGACGCTGCGCGGACTACCATTCGTCTGTCTCCTAACCTTCGACCAATCTGGCATGGGTGACCCTACCAGGAGCAATGCTCCCGCCAGTGCAGCTCTAGGGGTCATCGGAACACGCAAGCCCTTCCACCACTTCAAGGTTGTCGTCCAAGAGATAGGGAAAAACTAACTACATATGTAAAATGTAAACAAAAGGATGTTACTAGGTATGAAAGGAATGAAATATTATTGATGTTACCGTGATTGAACCAAACTTATCATACGAAATGTAAACAAATGAACACAACTAAGCGATGTGAAAACAAATTTAATCAATGCGAGCTATAATTCCTAATAAAAACTGTACTTACTAAATTATAAAGTTGACTAATTAACCCGTTTACCGATAAAATTAAACTAAATAAAAACAAAATTAATTAACTAGGTATCCTGAGAACGAAACTACTACATTACTGCCCATTACTGTCTATACAACCATTTACGTCAGTATAAACCTAAGTCACTTCGCCAGCAATATTCCTAACAATAGACTAACAAAAAATATCACCCCTTAAATTAGCTCTAACTTGGAGATTACCCGCGATTAATCACTTAACACCTTCGACAATCACCACACCACAAAAACTGAAGACAAAATGGCGACGCGCGGAGCTTAAACTCAACGTTAAACCATTATTTCATAGGTTTAACTTCCTCCGGACTAAAGCTTCCGGGGCTAAGGTCGATCAGCGCTGAGACGACGCTATGAATATGAGTTCAACGACATTGCCGGTCTAACTTACTTAAACCTGCCGTAGGCGTAGTCTAACGTAACTATGAATACGGCCGTATATGTCTCTTTAGCAGTGTACTGCAGGTTCGCATGTAGCACTCTCCCAGTTTCTAATTTGATTGCGCACACTTCTCCTGACTGCTTTTTGGTCGGTGCCCAGCGGCCGGGGGAACGTGCGAGGTCCCGATTTGTGCTGGGACGAGTGCTGCATGCCTGGTGTGGAATCACCCCGTGCCACGCACCCTAGTGGTGGTTTGCACGGTACTTTGTAGATGTAGATGTAGTGATCGATGGCAAAGTAGTCCATTTAGCATAAGGCCAGATTAGACCGCATTAAACAAGGCTTTTAAGTTTTATTTAACTATAGTATAATGAAATTTTAGTATGATTTAGTGGACTCTGATATCTGGATCACGTTAAGAATGTCTTATTGTTTTTCAGGCAAGAAGAAAATTTCGGAATTACATTTGGCATTCAGCGACCGTTTAAAATCCCGATATTTAAATAAAATTGATTTTGAGTGTGCATATGCTTTATAGACACAACAAAAGGAAAATTTGTGGTTATTTTATGCGTTTTGAATACAAGAAGACCGAAATAACGTGGGATCAATTTAAAATACAGCGGCTGATTTTCTGTCATCTACAACTACAAAATATCCTGCAAGCCACCTCAAGGCAGGGGTTGAGTAATCACCAACATGCATTAAACTTTTCCCATGAACTTAGAAGGTAACACTATACCCTAAAGTTAGTGTAACTACGACTCATATGGGGTCGCCATGGTGTCGCTTAGGCCAAAGAACATAAAATATGGCGGGTGGTTTCCTCCTCTATTCTTACCCTAGCACATTGGGTGGATTCAATTTTAACGGCTAACAGTGGACGTTTTTTGAGGAGTCGGTGCTTAAGCATTGCTTCAAATTGGCATCAACGAATGAACACAGTGGCTGGAGTGGTAATCGCGTGTCAATGAGAGCATATTTAAGGTGGTTGGAGCTATTTTTGTTCATGTACGGACTTGCGCGAAACTTTGCATGTACGTGTCCTTTGTAGGTAGCATCTATAGATTAAAGTGAAAAAATTAGCATTTTACCGATTTTGTTTCTTGGAAATTCAATGCTATTTTAACACGTAGCCTTAGGGTGCATGACATGTACATCGAAATAATTCGATCGCATATGTGCAGATTTTGCCTCAAACGCGAAATAATTCGTTTCATATCATTATAATAGTTGTTAGAAAAATACCAAGGTATCATGACGAGTAAAAAAACATATTATAGCATGTAATTTTTGCTGGAATTTCGAATGCCGAGCCGAAGACCCAAGTCATAACAATGTTTTAATTAAGGCGAATACTTAAAAATATAATTCTTGTATAAATTCCATTTCCACTGCATAAACAGATTTGCTTAAATGAAATGTAGTTCAAGAATTTTTTTCGCCTTTAAAAGCTATTAATATGTTCGCTCAATGACTCACGATTACTACATCAGCCACCTTAACGTATTGGTATTATATACCTCGCATCAAATATACAATTTCTATATAATTCAAAGAAGAGCAATTTTTATTTCATATAATTCATAGGAAAAAAGTCATGCATTGTCTCCAAGTTATGGAATATTTTATGTGGGTGCCCACGATAATGATGTTATTGCACACGACTCCTTTCATGCCTTCTTGCACTCCTATGCTGGTTGAAATGCAAATTTATAACATTTTACGCCTAGTTTCCTTCCAAGGTATTTATGATTACGATTCAAAAATAATTCCTGTTCTCATTGACCTTAAACTGATTGGCTTTAACTCTATCGTGTACGTGGCGTGGTGGTTTTGTCGATTTGACACATGATAATCTTTTTAACGACATATTAATATTTTACCAAATATTTAGAAAATCTTATTGAGTGAAGAAAACTCTTAAATAAAAGTTAAAAATATTGATTCGTGGATATGGACATCACCCGATGTATCGGTCTGACAACCGATATATCGGGCGACACGCTTCAAAGGGATGTATTAAACCTCTACGAGGTGCCGGTATATTGTACCAGTGGGTATATCGGCCGCGACAGCAGACTTTTATGTGGTCTGGTATATATGCTTGTTTTCCCCCTGTAGTTCCCTTTGTCAAAAAACAAATGTAAAATTTCGGGAGGGGGGTGGAGGGTTTCGGATCCCATGAACCCTCTTGGCTAGGTTGCTGGTTGTTGGAGCATTGAAATACTCAAGTCAACCACGGCTGAACGAGCCGTCGCAATTGCTTATATGTTGGAGGGGTTGTTATGACACCAGAAGTGAAGGACGGAAGTGTAGAAGAAAAATAATTTGGGAGTGGAGAGCGATGATCCGTGAGGAGTGTTTAGGTCGAATTGGAATCTTTTTCAACCGGCAATACCAATTTGATCGCGGCCATTCTCAAGAGAGTTCGCCCTAACCGATACCAGAAAATACTATCTCCGTCCCGCGAATTCCGTCATTCCCCTCAACAACACAGCCCATTCAAATTCAGCAGATCCCAATATCCACCCATTGCACCAACATATCGCTCGCTGAATGACGAACGTATCGCCTACGACGTCATACGCTCGACCAATCATACCCTCCGTTACAGAGAGTATCCAACCAATGGATGCTATCCGTTTGAATCGTTGCTTGCTTCACTCCCCCAACTCCCCTCTATGCTCTTGGTCATTTCATCTTCAGACAACAATGAGTTCGGACGGACGTCGTTGGTACGGACGTAGACGGCGTGTCAGTCATTGGGAGCCACCTGTTTAGAATCTACGTACGTGTGAGCATATTGAAGTTTAACCCCTCCTGATGTTTATATTGAGCATATTATTTTAAAAACTTTATTACTTACTAATATCTTGCAAAAGTGGAGTTACTCGAATGATTTAGGACCCCGAGGTAATAGTGCTCGACTCCCTATATTATTATGACCTTAAGTACGCGAGTCCTGTTCTGCCCCGGTATTGTATTCCGGGAAATTTTATTCTTATTGCGTCTTATCGTCGTCTTCATATTTCCAGCGTTGGCTGTTTGAGGGTATTGACTCGCAATGCTCTCTCGTAAAGTTGGGGTCGGGATAGTGTGTGGTAGCTGTAACACAGGCTTTCCATTTCGATGGCCCGGGGTCGAATATATTAAGCAGCAAAGATATTTTAGTACCATCCCGATCCTTGGCTGGGTGATTTGGAAAATGAGCACTTAAAGTGAAGTACTCAGACCGTTGTATGGGACTTCAATCTGTGCAACCCTTGGCACCGTTTGTTAATAGCAGGATAATTCCGACGCCAGGTTTATCTCATCCTAAAATTCCGAAATATTCTGTCCCCTGTTACAACCTATCCACCAATCCTGTAGGAAGCATTGGTTGCAAGTAATTTTGCTGAAGCCAGGATGCATTGTCTGGAATTAAATAATTTTGCAATTAATTTGTCCGTATGTTTGCAGCGTATGTTAGACATCTATTTTAGTAACGGTAAAATCTGATTGTTTGAAGTTAGTTTCATGACTAAAATTACTTATCTTCACTTGTCTAAAAATGTGGTTAGCATTTAATTTTTTTCTGCCATGCTTTCAACAAGTTTTCGCGATATTTTAAGATTCATCACATTTTAAAAGGTCTTAATCTGATTGATATATAAGTTTCTCGCTATACTTATATCCTTTACGGGGTTAGCCCAGAGTATTCACCTCGGGAGGAATCTTACTATAGCTTTTAAAGATGAAACATTTGTCTTACTTAGCTACTCTGCCACATATTGTCTTCCATACTGGAATTCGTAAATATTGTTAATCTTTTCATCTCTCTTTCGCAGTCGCGGCTAGCGAATGGAAAGAACCACAGTTGCCGCAAGTGGAATTGAAGACCAGAAAGTGTTGGCCGGAGATTTCAGTTCCCATGGATTGCATGAGGATTCATGAAGCTGTCAATTTTTCAAGACGGCCAGTGCAGCGGTGAAACATCTGCCACCTGATAAGCAGAGAGATGATCCGCTGTTACAGCGTTGATCCTGTCAAGTTGACAAACCCACGAAACAGCACAGATTTTCCAGCAGACTGATTGGGTACGTAGCTGGTTAAATTTCAAATTGCATGAATGATTATCAGTAGTTTTTTCAGTGTTATGGAATAACGTCACGCTTCTGAAACGTAATCGAATAGTGTCACGGATGTCTGCGGTACTAAATCTTGCTTATATATGCTCACTTAAGCTGGAACGTATGCTTCTGCAATGGGTTGAAGAACCGGATTCCATGTTTCAAGGTTGAATTACGTCCGTCAACGTTATGATTACAAAAATTTTCTGTTACAGGAAGCGTCTTCATGTCGAACTGTAGGGGTTGTTTGTTGGATCGTAGCCGGAGTTAGTGGTGCCAAAATACCTGCTCATTCGGTTCTGTGTTTCCATTGGTTAAGGGGTTGAATAGCCTTTTCCATGTTGTTGCCCGTGAATACAAATCCTCGCTATAGAAGTTTCTGGATTCTTCATAATTTCAATGGCCTCGCCATCAATCTTCTTATTCTTGGGAAGTTTAAGTTCGAGCTGAAGACGCCTTCTGTAACGGAGGAGAAAACGTTTATCATAACGCTGACGCACGCAATTGAACCTGAAAACATGGGATCCCGTTATTCTTACTTCAATTCCTACTCCGCAAGAAAGGTGTTTGGCGCAGTGATTTTTAAAAAAAACATATGTACGCAATCTCATGCTATGCGAATGTTATGAACTTTATTATGGCGTCAATTTTGAATAAAAAACTTAGTACTTTTCCACACCTTATTTGAAAACTGCGGCATCTTCGGCATCATAATACGGCATCTTCTGCCAGATGATGCCTTAAGGTGAAACCGGTCGCAGTTTTAAAAATATTGTTTGGAAAAGTAAGAAGTTCTTTTCAATGAAAAATAGATATCTATCACTTCCACTGAGCCAAGCCTGATAAAAATAAATTATATTATGGTGGTTAGGCTGGTAGTTAATCCCACGATAGGGGTTTACTATTTTTTTCTGTGATGAAAAACTATAGAATTCAATCATCGATGTTATGAACAAGCATTTAAGGGGTAAAGTAGTGTCTGTGTTATGTTTCTAGGCTCAGGTTCCTGGGATGGATATAATTTTTTTTTCATTCACTGTTATGTTACTTGACTTACTCGAGCGGTAAATATTTTTCACCTGTTTATCCGATATTTTTAATGCGTTAAAACTGTTCTATATTATTTTGCAAACAGAAGCTGACATTTAATATCTGGCGCCGCGAATACCTCTATTCCAACTATTCTTTGATTCCGGCTAATTCTAATATTGTTTTATAATAGTTAATGTAATAATCCGGTTCTCACATGGAATGAAAGTGATTCTCGGCAAGATAGTCCTACATACTTTGACGCTGCAAGTGAACCTTGCGTGCGGAGTGTGATAAAGAAACCCTTTTATAATTCAGCCCACCGCGCGTCTGTTTTCCGTAAATGTTATCACCTCTCAACCTTGGTGTTTAAAATTAATTTTTCGTAATGAAGGGAAGGAAAGATTTGTGAAGGGCATTATTACTATAAAAATTCTTTGGGTCTTACTCAGATGAAAAGTTAAAAATATCCATATATTACATAGACTAAAGTTACTGCACCTCTTCGAAACAAAGAATTACAAATATTCGCCTGACTATCATCGTAATAGCTATTGGAAGCGTGGAAATAGAGCTGTGTTGTCGAGGGTTGTTTGCAATATACCCTTATCATAAACTGATGGCGGATGGACGTCACAGAGCGAGTAGCGTCAAGGGCCTTTGTCCATCCATCTCAGTTTCTGGCACCCACTCTGGCTCCGCCACTCTTCTGTTTATAATGGAAGTGCGATCCAAATGAGTTTTGAGTTACAAGTGATTTTTATGCGAATTATCATTCATTGTGTAAAAGAATCTTGAAGGTACAATTGAAAAATATTTAGTTGTGAATTCAAGCATAACTTAAAATGAAAAAATCTAGAACCTATCACTCCTTTAGTCTTGGGATTCCATGTTCATAAGAACGCAAAACGGAATTCTAAATTTTACAATTGCAGCAAAGCAATTAAACTTAGTGTTTTATGATTAAGCTATTGGGTATGTAACCCCAGAATTGTCGCGATTCGTAAATTATCCACGGACTGGCTGCCAGCAAACTTTCGTTAAAATTCTATACCCGGCTATTGGGTGCTCCCCTTGCTAGTCTCAGGTTTAGGCTAATGCTTTTAACATAATAAACTAAAGCAACTTTGAAGTTTCTATATAAATTTGTATTTATTTTATACCAATGGTGTGATAGTGATTCCAATTTGTTGTCAGAACTGTTTGCTAGGATTTTGACCCTCATATAATTATCGCGACACTTTTCATGATAAATTGAATTATTGCTGAACTTGTTAATTTTTTACTTTTCAATAATTTGTAGGAAAATACTTATATTCATTCACATTTTTCATAGTATTTGATGCTGATTTGCATAATGAAAAACTTTGGTGAGACATTTATATACGCTGCGGTGAAGTTGTTTAACAGTAATTCAGCGACTATTATAAAAATGTTTAACATATTTTAGTAACTTTTTTATTTATAATCTAACTTATTTGTATTGTGTAAAATATTTCACTTTCATTCCTTTAAATATTATTCACTAGTGTAGTCATTTGGTGGATTGTATTATTTTTCAGCATTTCGTTGAGCTTTGACCTGGGGATATTTCTGTGAACCAATTTGAATTGGATTGGAATATTATTAACACACATCTACTGGTGACTGATAGTCAAATCAAAGCAGTAGTAAAACGGCAGGGCTTCTTAGGTATGCCTTCACCCTTTCTTCGACTTGCACCAGCATCGTAGTATTTAATGGCAATCGCTCGTTTTATTGATGCTGTAGGGGTCATAATATATGTCACATTTCTTTTCAGTTACTTCCTCAAAATTCTCTGCAGACAAAAATATTTCTCCCTCACTTCTCGTGGATAATCTTGGAACTTCAGTTTCTACTTCTTTCATCACACTGATTATTAATTTTTGAACATCTACTCGACACTCTTACTCGGTGGTCTGCTGTCCTTAAAACTAGTTCAGCAATTTGTTAATGGAAAACCAGATGTTTATCCAACCACTCTGAATCAAAGTTCTCGCTACCACTGCTCGTTGAGGTTGGTCGGGGTCAAGGTGTTCTATCACCTTGTGTCGGGGTAATACCTTGTACAGTGGTGATTTTGGAAAACTGACTTATTTGGAGATTAATCTTTGCTCTGCAGTTTAAGGCAAGGCAAAGTAAACGATCCCGATCAAGAAATTTCTAAATGGTGGATAAGAAAAAAATAATGGTATTTTTTCTTTCAAATGTTACCCGGTGAATACTAGCCTCCCTGTTTATCTGCAGATTGAGTAGATTTGATCTCAAATGGAATCATTCATTCACGCCCAGTTATGTTCTGCCACTATTATCGTCTGTTTCCATATGACAATGAACTTATATCAGAAGAGTGCTTTCGTGCATCGTAGCTTACGCTGTTGGCTCTTTGTAGACTTCTTCGGATGAATGCTTTCGCTTCTATTTTGGCTTGGGTGGGATATTTTCTGTTTCTAGCTTACTAAATCAATCTTTCTTCCAACATTGCTCCTCCTCCACTCGTCAAAGAGTATTTGCTTAAGTCTCACGGTGAATTAATCTTTATTCCACAGAACAAAACTATTCTTTACGTTGACCTTAATGTTCTATTTCTTCGTAGTTTTTATAGCTGTTCTCAATCTCGTCAATCGTTCTTCACTGCCAAAATTATCATCATTTCAGCACAGCGCGGCATGACAAATGTTTAATTTTTGGATTTCTCCCCTCGCTTTTTCAATGTAAACATTGAAGCTCTCCTTTCATTATATTTCTTCGCATTTATTTACGTCAAACTGGTCTTAATACAACTGCCTTTTTATTCAATTCATTGAAAGACACTCCTTTCATGTAGTCGGCTAGACTACTTCAATTCATCATACGTTGTAAAATGACAGTTTGTCCAATTTTTCCTAAAATTAATTTATCCATCATAGTCCACAGATTGTTTGATGCTAGGTTTTCGATCGAAGCTAGATCGATAGTTTTCCCAAAATTGTTTCACACATGAAAATGATGAAAAATAATGAAATTCGAATACGACGTTTATTATGAATAGATAATGTATCGCTCAAACTATTTTAAATCCACACACTACTCGTTGCTCATAGCGACTCTCCAAAAGGCATAGTCCAGCAGTTCCGAGGCAACTACAACAACAAGCGTCAGGCACTTTAGTTCCTCTATCCCTTAACTGATGCATAAAGTTTTGATATTTACAAAATAAGTTTAAATCTACATTCTACCCTGCAAGATACCACAAGAGCGTGTGGCGGGATGTGCTAAGAAAAAAGACAGGCCATGAAAAGGGGAGGGAATAGGTAAATAGACAGAACGAAAGTGATTTGTGTGTGTGTGTGTGTGGTAGTGGTGCCTCAGCTGTTTTTGCAATGGTTATTAATGGTGCGCTGGGTGAGGGAATTTTCGTTCCTATCAGTTGGGCAGTCTTTCATTCTGTCACTTCTATCGTATATAGAGATGAAGTGCGAGGTAAAAATATACTCTCATCCTGAAACTCGCATGATCTGAATATAAGTAATCTCAGCCTGGCGTGCAGCCTCAGTCTCCAGCGACTCTTATCTAGTCCCTCCATTCTCTGCGTTTACACTTTTCCATCGGAGCAGTTTTATTTAAGAAACGCGGGTTTTCCTTGTTTTGAATTTCGCGAATTTGATATTTGGTCATGGGTCACAAAATGCTCGCGGCGCATTAATCTACATAGTGTTTTTTCGGAGTGATGTTCACTCATTGGGACGCGCATGTCCTGTACGTGTGAATCTTGGAATGCGCCTTAGCAATGCAATTCTCGGAGTCGAGCCGGCACTACCCGGATGTTATGTTTTTCGCTACGATCCTTAGGAATTGAATTCCAAGACGCAGAATGAGGTTAAATTCACTGTGGGGGCACTACCAATCATTATCCAATACCCCGGTGTTACACGACTCAGCATTAAAACGGTTTATTGGTACTATTTTCATTTATTGTATCACTTTTCTGTTAACTTTTTACACATCCCAACGTCATAATGATATAGCTATTAGCGGGACTGTTCTGTAGGCAGCTCCAACATTTCCCTGCTGTAATTGTGAAGGCCCTACTCAGGGACTTCAAGATTGCATCCATGCTTCCCTGGATCTCACTTGCGTTGCAATTCTAATATCTTAATTTGTACACTTGCTTCGCTTATGCTCGAATGCTTGTTTTTTTCTGCATATAGGTCTCTGCAATACCTCCTAATGGGTTTCCTATTTTCTGTCTTCTACCCATGTATCTCTCTGAGATATGTCAATGTTTTTAAAATCAGGGGCTAATGTTTAAAATGTCTATTGCGAGAATGAGACCCTTATATTATTTATCCTCATTTTCTGAACGTTGACAAAGGACGTTAGCGTTGGCTTGGTTCGATTTAATACGAACAGATGGCGATCGGTCAGCTCGATCCATCATACATCCTTAACAGTTAGTGCCTTTTATAGGTCTTCAAATTAATATTATTATTCAAGCTTATACAGCAGATGATTTACTCGTTGTGTAAATATTTCCAGCTTTTATTTTAAAGTTAATCCGAAATTGAATTTCTCGGAGGGGAAACTTCTTTTGGTTGTTAAATATGAGGAAACTGCGAGACTGGCAGAGAACACTTTCTAGACTGTTAATAAGGATGAGCGTGGTTCACCTTGTTATTTCACTATAAATATTAAAGCAATCTTTAACTTCACCTTCCTGGGCATTGCAACCTTATTTAATCGCATCCAAATCTTCTTCATACATTTACTTCTTATTGTATACATTAAATGATGCTCATTTCCTTTGTTTAGAAGTGTTCAATTCAAGAAACGTAAAGAGAATTCTCATTTCCCAGCTTTTTCTAGAATACTATCTCCTTATCTTATGCAACATTTTGTTCCATTCTTCCGTCGATAATTCTTGAAATATTTCATGTAGATACACAAAAAATACTTCTAAAATGTTTGCGTCATTAAGCTCTTCTTTATCATACGGATAATGGCATAAATATCTCATGCTAAAGTTATTCAATGCCGTCACCAATTAGGCATAGTTTAGCAGTTCTGATGAGACTTTATCGATGCATCCTGGGGATAGCTTCAATTTCTCAAACCATTCTCTCTTCTTGGTGCCTGAGCGTGCTTTGTTGGTTTTGGCCTCCTCCACAAGTAACCTCAAATATTTCATATCTTTAATTCTTCTCCAGAAATGTGAATCAAGTAGTGAATAGCAGTAACATTAATCCAAGTGTTGCCCTACACTTTCTTTTTGCGTAGTGAAACTATACCCTCAGCATTCTTCTGGAGAGAAGTTCTTCGTCATTGTACAGCCAGTACTACGCTTCGTGTCAGAGATGAAAATGCTTCTTGTTCTGATTGCATTATGTAAAATATTTAACGACTCATGCCAGGAATTTGTCTCAATGTCCCGATTCTTTTATTAGTGGTATTAATAGCTCTGAACTGGGTGTTACTCTGGGAACGCTTCTTTGGATTATTTATTCAACACGAGGCAAATGACGAAATTTCGGTGAAGCAGCTTTCTAAATATTTAAGAAAAGCTTGTCAAACTTGACTATTTTCCTTAGGTAAAATAATGTGCAGTGAAGAATAGAATATTAATTGGCAAACAATAGTGTATTGTTCATGGTACTACTATTAATACTTCGTTAAAATCGTTTAACGTTACGAATGTAAATACGAAGCTGTCGTCAAACCCATTATTGGTTTGCTGCAGATCTCAATTTGAAGATTTTTTTCATTTATTTCACCATTCATTATTTTACTACCGTTCATTCTTTGCTTGAAATGACTGTTTGCATGTCTGACATGCATGTTTGCATGTCTGCTTCAGTAATTTTCCTCGTTCATCCTTTCGTCCATTGCTATGAGGCAGAGGTTATACCTCTAAATATGAAATTATTTCCTCCAGATTTTGTCAAAATTTTTGTCCCCTGCTCTTCGTAGGACTTAAGTGTCAGATCTCCGTCCATTTGACAGTTATTCATTCTTCTAAAACTCACCATTCTCCTCTCTTCGGCTGCCGTTATCGTCAAAGGATCACTGCAATTCATCCTTTGTTTATACATTTTAAAAGTCCTTTCGTTTTTCTAAGAATATATTTTCTTGAGCTTCTGCTCTGTTCATAGTTCTTGTTCCTTTCATCGCCAGTGATCCTGCATCCCAAAAATTCAAATTCTTCGACTAGGTCTCGTAGTTTCGTCTTTTTGTGACATTACTGATTTCTACAGGAATCATTTTATTCCTTCCAACTTATTTTTTATATTTTTATTTTTCTTTATTTACAAATTAATAGCCTAATTTCGTGAATATTGGAGTTTATAACCTCTAATGTAATCTTTCCTGGATTATCCTGTCTTGACTAATATTTTATGAATTTACCGTTGCTTGTAACTCCTGCTTTTATTTATAATGTTTTAAATATCAATTCCTTGCCAGCTTTCTCCGGTTGATCTTTCAGCGCTTTTATCCTTCGTCTGGAATATTAGGTAAATCATTGTTCGGTCTGTAATACCTTTTATACCTCCCGTCCAACTAAGAGCATGTTGTCCTTGCTATTGTAGTATTTTTTTAAATGAGTGATACTTTAGTATTCAGTAAGTAATTATCACATTTGAAAATCTCTTCAGGTTTAGCACTTTGTGTATTAAAATAGAAATCTATACCAATGTCACACAAGAATATCAAATTGCTGGCCAATTTTTCCACTTGCCATTTCGTTTATTACGCGGGTTAATGCCAAGACTTATAAGCACTAGTCCTTCAGCGAAGTAGTTCAAGCTCTTCGTCTATTCCATTCTGGTTCTTATGGAATTACAAAGTTTGTCTTTTATGCTGCCGTCATTATACCATCAATTAAATCTCGATATTAAAATAATTACTGCTTTTTCTAACTGTTTTTTAAACCTTTATATCCTGTTAAACTAGAAACTATGTTTAACGAAATAAATAAAACTTGAATTAGAAAATGGGTATAAAAAATTTTGCTGACACAATTGTAACTTTTTTCTCTCTTGTTTCAGATACTTGACTAATGCACCACGTCCTGCAACTTCTCCTACTTCGATGCTTCGATGCGTGAATCAGCTGATGATCACTGCACCAAGAGCTCGAGTTTATCTCCAACTGGAAAGCACGAGTCGCCGAGACGACAGTTGGCGTTTGAATTAATACTTCATGCTGCATGGTGGAATAGCTCAGAAGATTCCACTGTCATCTCTTTAAAAAGATTCAATTTTTTCTTGTTTCTGTGCTGCATGCAGTCACGCCAATAAAATACAATTAAGCGCGGTCGCATGCATTTTTCAATGTGAACATTCTTAACATTTTGCTGATTGTAACAATTTCTTTAGAAAAGTTATTGTTACTTGATTGATACATTGTTGCTTGATAAAATCTCATCATTTATGTACGTGTTTACAGTGAAGCTAATAAAATTGTTAACCTTGAACTTCTTTCTCAATCGCATATTTTGACCCTCAACTGTTTCTCTCGTTTGGTACTTCCCCATTCAACTTCAGACTTATTCGCTAATGTTTACATTTTGGACTTGGAATATTTTCGCGGCTTCACCAAAAAAGAAAAATATCAATAAAAATAAATACAATTGGTAAAATATCGGTTTGATAGCAGATTTTTGTTAATTTTTAGCAAATTTTTTTGAAAAAATACCTTATATTACTGCTATAAGTCCAACGTGATTTTTAGGGTCTTCTGTCCAGCGTCGAGACTACGGTAAATAAAATTTTGGTAGGGTTCATTTAAAAATTTTATTTCATCAAAAAAATACAAATACTCCTTCACATTCGACGGCTAATAGGAGACTGGCTTTCAAAGTTCATGTCCCGACTCCCAGCAGCTGAGAATTAGGAGGACTTTTACTCAATAATACACCAAAGTCCCAAGAGTCGCCGTATGTGAAGGAGTGCTGACGATGATATGCGTCAAAGGTTAGAAGATGTCAGCATAGCCATTCCGGGTGATCCACAATTTTGCTTCTGGTCGGGGTTCTCGTTCCCTGCCACTGCATCACTGCGCGTTGGTGTAACAGCGAGGAATCTCACGAACAAGACGAGTGATGTCCTCATCCTGGGAACGGCTCCAAGTTAGGACTATTCCTCCTCTGAAATCAAGAAAATTTGGAAGTAGATCAATTCCTTCAATCTGCATAGTGCTATAAACAGTATCAGGTTAGACAATTAAAAAAATAGTAGTAGTGTCCCTAAAAAAATTAGAATGAAACTGGTGCCAAGAAAGGAAATTATAGAATGTAAATTGTACTGCTAGGACACTAAAAGATTAAAAAACCTTGGCTTATCACCTAAACGCATGCAGAAAAAGGTAAAAAGTATAGTAAAAAGAACTAACTGGGAGATCAAACAGCAGAAGGTGACCTGAGAAAAATGGATCTTAAGACAGAAGTTCGATACGGTAAGAGTGGCTCCAACAAACAGCATTTGGAGTTGGAATGATCACGGCAGCAGAACATAGAAGATTGAAAGCAATGGGAATGAGGCGTTATCGAATAACTGAATGATCGTATGGTTAGACATAATCACACAAAATAAGTCCTAAGTAGAGGAGAGATAATGTATGTTTAATGAAAATTATGTAGAATGTATGAAGAGATGAGCTTATAGGGCACATCCAGGATATAAAATTATCACTGAAAGAGTAACTAATCAGTAATTTAAGGAGAAACTAAAGCGAAAAGTTTTCGTGGACGACTATGGATGGAATAAATTTAACAGATCATGGGGGACTTGAGTATGAAGACTAATAAGTAAAACAACTATTTAACTGCAAGGAGACTGGAGGGGAGCAAACCATCCTTCGAATGGATGACTACTGATGATGATGAACATTTTTCAAAAGTAAAAAAGTAATTTTGAGACTGACAGATCAAAAAGACAATGAGTGGAACATTCACCGAAGAATATCACGCCATGGATCAATTCTTATGCGTTGCGATCGGTCAAGGGCAATACATTGTTGATCAGTGAAAGTTTTTAACATTGTCTTATGCACTGTGTTCATGCAAGTGACTGAGGACTGTTATTTACATGATATATTGACAAAAACTAAGGAGAATTGACTGAAACCAATCAGTTCTGCACAATTATGAAGAGCTCATAGTCGGAGTCACAAAATCTTGAGATTGGCCGACTAAAAAGACAAGTGGGATAGACAACGAATGAAATCACTTCATGGATGAGCTCTCATGCTTTGAAAATGGCGTAAGGCAGTTCTATGTTGATGATTTGGTGATATGGATAGAAGGTGAAGTTTGTCAGGGCACTCGGGGTGTAGATTTGACGCTGAATATCGAGTATATCTCCTCAAGATTGCTTAGAATGCATATAAAAGTTACATAGAAGCATAAAAAGGAGTGGAATTGCGATTCTAGCATGCTAAGGGACACTGGATTGAGAGGCTGAAAATGTGAAATGCTGGCTGTGAAAATCCGTAAGAAGATTTGAGAGACCGTCACAAAGGTTGAATACTAAGAGTACCCAGGAGTTTACATGATAACCTTGATTAGCGTGAGATGGGATGCTTCTAAGGTCAATTGTTGACCCTCAAATGAAAAATGATTGTGTACCTATACTTCTAAAATGGTTCAATGTAAAAAGTTGTTTGTTTTGCTTTTAAATATTGACTTCAACAAATACGGACGTGGGATGAGGTAATTAGCTACAAAATCATCAGATTTAGCAGACTGGAAATTTAGTCTCCAACCCGCCGGCTAGTTTAATGAACACACATGAAAGGCAATTGGTTTCAATCTAGGGGCAGACGGAGTTTCAGGACAGTATTTCTGAGGCTAATATCCCCGTGTTGATGTCATACCTTACACCTGAGTACCTAAATATTAAATCAAGAGAAGTTACTTGTTCACTGTTTAGTATACTCAGTGAAAAACCCGTGACTTATTCACATTATCGATAGGATATCTTTAGTAAAAATTTCTAAATACCATGTTGTTAATCATGCCGCTTAGTATAAACGGCTAAAATTTAAACTTTCAAACGCATTGTCAAGGAAAGTTTATTAAAGAATAAAACTGTTAAATTAATCCCAACTCTTGCATCCTACAACTTTCGTGTTTCACCACCATGACACAATATACTGGGAATATATTCGACAAATAAATAGTTTTTCATATTATTGTACGCATATTTCATTGCATGTACGCGAACGTTTTATTAAAACTTCAAAATACGCCTAGGAACGTAATTTTAGGATGAATCATTCCTTAAAGTATAGAAAATTTATCTACTCACCATCGAATTTATTCCCATTGTATTGCTTAAAATTGTTATTTAATCATTATAGCACATAAAAAGTATTTAAAGTCAATTTTAGCATGCATAAAAAGTGCTTAATGTGGAAAAGACAATAACATTTTCGGTTATCTCTATCGTGAATGCAATTCAAAAGTGATCGAGGAAGAATAAAGCGTATAAATAACAAAGAGAAACTGTAGTGAAGCATGTAGTACGTATGTAACTATGTATGTATGGATGAGGATGAACTATTCTCGAAGCCGGAGAATAGAATGGTAACATCGAGAGAGAAAGTGCTAAAGAAATACTTTGGAAAAACTGATTCAAGGATTATCGAAGGCTCTGAAAGTACGAGTGAGCGTTGGGTGCCAAGGAGAATAAAATACTATTCATGGTGGAATGACATGATGTTTAAGATGCGAAAAGAGATAACCGTATTGGAGGTTAGCCCCCACTCAATGTAGTGAACACTAAAAAAATAATGAAGTGCTTGTAAGAAATTAAAGAAAAACAAAGTCACAATGCCACGGAAGAGAATGCAGAAAAAAGTGCTGAGCAAATTAGGAGACTAATTTGGAAATGAGAAAAAAGGGCATAGCAGTAAGATACCAAAGGGAGTGGTGTTGAGGCTTTCTGGGATGGGTACGAAATTAGTGATACCCGGAGGAAGCACGTCGAAAATGTGTTCGGTGAAGATCTTGAGGATGGGTCATATGAATTACAGTGTGAGAATGATGATAGGAGGAGAAGTTAAGTGAAAAGGTATTAGTAAGATTAGTAAGACTTCACAAAGTGATCCATCTCAAGAGACGTTTGATAGGCAAGTACATTGGCCACCTTATTTTAAACCCAAGGGCTTTCACTCATTACGGGTGGAGTACGCTTCCAATCCTCTGAACTGTATGGACAAAACTGTGAAAAAATATAGCTTGTAGCACAGCAAAGCACAGAGGGTGAAATTCGCCCAGAAAAATAATTTAACTTCTCCGGGATTTGAGCTCGGATCTCCCAATTGCCAATCAGGTGTGATAGCCAGTTATGCCAACAGGTTTGGTGGTATAACTGGCTATAGCACATCTGACCGGCAATTAGGAGATTCTGTTGGAATCCCGGAGAAGAGAAATGATTTTTCTGCGCAAACTTCACCCTCTTTGCTGTGTATCTTGGTACCTGTGACCACGACTTGCATACCACATCGTTTGTGCAATCGAAACGATTGGAATAAATTAACGACTTGAAGACAAATATTAAGAAAAACGATGTTACGGTTCGTGGAAGAAACGAAGAAGAGAGACTCATTGTCACACTTTGACAACAAACACTTGCGCAAGAGGAAGAATTTTGTTATTTAGGAAGCAGGATCACCAACGATGGAAGAAGGAAGAGAGACATTGTAAGAAGAAAAGCCCAAGCCAAGAAGGCATTCTAAGTAGAAGAGGAGTCTGCTGACAGCTAGCAACACAAGCGTGGAAGTAACGAAGTTCTTTCAATAACAGCTGTAGAACAGAAAAGAATGGGAGGAATGTAGATGTTGCGTTACCGAAGAATTATGAAGATCAAATGGGTGGAGAGAATCAGTAACGAAGAAGTCGTGCGAAGAGCAGGAGAGGAAGGAAGTACAGTGAAATCTTTGCAAAGAAAAAGAGACAAACTTATTCGACACATCTGGCGACTCATCAGCCTACTGACAACAATTTTGGAAGAAGAAACGAATGGAAAGAATGACAGGGGAAGACCAAAAATGGAGTACATCAGGAAAATTATGGAGTGAAAGTGAATAAATTATGCAGGAATGAAGCGCTTGACAGAGATGGGAGAGGAGTGGAGAGCCCGTACCGACCAATATTTGGATTGATGACTACTGATGATAATTTTGCATGTTCCTGACGATGGTGACAAAATGGATTTTTTTGAACAGTTATTAATTTCCTCTAAGTTAACCTTCTCTAGCATAACAAACATAAACCTCTATTTTCCTTGATTTTACCACCCAAATCAAAGTCCCCCTGAAAATTCCACTGCCTTATCCCTTACCTTGAAATGTTTACCTCTCCATCTTCCCCTCTCCTTCCCAGCATGTCTGTATATTACTGTTGAGAACATGAAAAATGTTGTTTTGGAAATGACTATAGAGCGACGAAACTGGGGTTTACCAAATAAACTATCGCGTGCAGAGGCGAAGTGGTCTCTTTCACAATTATGTTCTTCCATTAAGTACACAACCTGAATTTTTAAATTTTTTCGCCGGCACTTTTCTACTGGAGGAAGCAGCCAAACATCCCAAGAAATGGGAATCAAAGGAATGAAGGTAAATATAGAACAAATCAACGTGCTTTGTTTCGCCGATGACTTCGCAGTCATAGCAGAGAAGCCAGAAGACCTGCAAGCATCCTTGATCATGTGTTCACAGTCCAGTCACAGTCAAGTTCACATCAAGTGTTCCACAGGGGTACAACATGAAGATCAACGAAAATAAAACGAAAATACTAGCATTTGAAAGAGAGAAGCTAAAGGCGCAAAAAACAAGTACAATCTTTTACCTACCTAGGAAGATTTCTGAAATGGGATTAAAGGTGTTCAACGGACGTCAGGCTGAGAATAACTCAAGCCAAGAAAAGATTCATGATGAAAAAATAACTCTCGTGTAAAAAGGAAATTGGATTGCCAATAAAGAAATTTAATGAAAATAAATTCGTGTGGAATGTTGTGCTTCATGACTCAGAGAAATTGGCCATGGGAAAGCAGAAACAAAGGTGAATAGAGGATTTCGAAACTTGGTACTGGAGGCAGACGCTGAAGTTCAAATTGACTGATATGAGCAGTAATGAGGAAGGGTATAAAAGAAAAGGAGAAGAATACCATATGGGGAACTTGCTGTAGGATAAGGTCCAGATGGTTACACTTTTGAGACACGACGAGTTTGTAAAAGCATAATAGAAGGGAAAGTCCCACAAGGAAGAACTTGGACAAAGGCGAGGTAAAGCGGTGTACGAAACAGAAGAGCATTTAAAGTTTTAAAAACTTAAGAGATAAATGAAAAATCGCTAGTGGTTTGACAGACTGGAGGATTGAGTACAGACAGATCAATAATCAGAGTACTCCAAACAAAGCAGAATCGGATGAAGACAAGACACGATTAATTAAATGGAGATTGCAAGAGATCGAAAAAGAATAAGAAAATGAAGTGGAAGAGATATTATTACGGAGGAAAACCGCTAATCAGTAACCATGGATTACATAGTGTCCTGGACATAATAGATGAAATAAGGGCGTATAAAAACTCGAAAACGGAAGAAAGACAGTAGATGCATAAAATAATGAGAAATACGATACGCCATAAAGCTAAAAATGACGGAGACGAATGGATGAAAAACTATTATAAAGAGATGGAAGGTAATCTCCCAGAGAAAAATTTGGACGCTGCGTATAGAACTGAGAAAAGTTACTTTAAAGATTAAAGTTTAATCAAAGTTAATGTCATTCGAAGTAAATAAAATTAAATTACCATTGAAATTCCCTCAGAGTTCGTATAATATGCAGGATTGAGGACCCTAAATTAGCTACATAGATTAATACGTGACATTTATTCAACAGCGCTAATGACAACGGACTTAAAGAAAATATCCTCATCCCTATTCCGAAGAAGAAAAGAGCCGTGAGATGCAATGACTTGGGAACAGCACATGCATCGAAAAATCTTACCCAAATTGTCTGCAGGAGGATGGAACAAAAGATGGAAGAATTTCTTAATGAGAACCAATTCAGTTTCTGGAAAAGCAGGAGAACGAGAGAAGCTGTTAAAGACCCGAAACTTATCGTAGAGTAGAGGAATAAAAAGGACAAGCACACATAAACTAAAGAATTCAAAAAAGATATGGTACTTTTTTCACAGATTTTTATTTAAAGTCGACCGGTTTCGTCGCATAGGCGACATCATCCGGTCGACTTTAAATAAAAATCTGTGAAAAAAGTACCATATCTTTTTTTAATTCTTTAGAATGGATTTTCACAAAGTGAAGCCTGAAACCATCGAGTTTAACACATAAACTAGTTTAATCGATCTAGAGAAAGCATTTGATAATGCGTATTGGAACAGACTATACTGAAGAGAATATGAGTGCCATTTAATGCCAGAAGAGCAATACGTAGGAAAAATGCAGAAATGAGGAAATGAGTACGACAAGGATGTGCTTTGTCACCTATGATTTTCAATGAGTACCATGAAAAAGCATTATGTAAATTAAAATTAAAAACAGGGAATAAAGGTCACGGAGAAAAAAAAATCAGCACCCATCACTTCTCTGATGTATTGCAATTCTCGCAGAGAAGGAAGACATGACAATAATTCTATACTGTATGAACAAAACTATGAATAAATAAACTTGAAGAGTAATGCTAGGAAAACTAAGATCATGGTTTGCTAAATAAATCAAGAAGCCAGAATCATTGTCAAACTTGACAACTACAACTTGCGAAAGTGAAAGAATTTTATCTAGGACGGAGGATCATCGGCGATGGAAGAAGCAAGAAAGATATTGTGAGCAGAATAAACCAATCAAAGACGGTATTTTACTATAAGAGGAGTCTGCCAGTAACTCAAGCGTGGAAGTTAGAAAGAAGTAAATTAATATGGAGCACGATCTTATATGGCAGTGGAGTCTGGGCAATAACGACTGCAAAGCAAAAGAGATTGGAAGCAATGGAGATGTGGTGTTACCGATGAATAATGAACATTAAATAGACTCAAGAGAACCACCAACGAAGAGCTGGAGAGAAAGAAAGCACAACGAAAAATCTGTGGTGAAAAAGAGAGAAACTTATTCGGCGCATTTGGCGACTAATCAGCCTATTGGAAACAGCATTAGTGGAAGGAGAAATGAATGGGAAGAGGAAAATGAATTAGAGAGGGAGATTAAGAATGGAACACGCCAGGCAAATATATGAAGAAGTGAAAGTGATTAATTCTGTAGGAATGAAGCGGTTGGCAGAGAGAAGAGCAGACTGGAGTGCTGCAGCGTACCAATATTCGGATTTATGACTTCTGACGAAATAACGAATGGAAATAGCTACATTAGAGTTCAAGATTTACAGTAGCTGCTGAATATTGCCCACGAGGTCATGGATAGAATGAGTCTGTTGTTAATTGCGTTCAAAACACAAATACATAGCTATGATCGAAAAGGAAGGGAGAAAGGATGATAGCATAACTTGTTGAAGTTTTAATTAAAAGTAATCCCGCACCGTATTCTTCTGTACTTGTGATCCATGTCTTTTTTCCAGAAACAAATAATGATGATTATAATTAAAATCTTGTGCTTCCGGTATTAACTATTGTCACGAACTGTGTTTTTATTAACAACAAACTCTGCATCACAACCTAATCTTAACATAACTATGGTAACGGATGAAATTACTGAAAGAATCGACGATGCTACTTTCCTTGGCTAAATACTGAAATAAAGGTCTTAAGGTGTTTAATAGAACATATCTAAAAATGAATATTAGACAATGAAAGACAAAACTTCAATGTGCAACACTACATTTTTCCTCGTGTTAATCGATAATAGCGTAGTAAGCAATAAGGAGAGCCAGGGCAAGCTAAAATATTGGCCAAGTACTGTGGTATAGTGTTCCTGAGAAGCAAATAAAATATTAAGGTTCATAGAAAGAAAAATAGCTCAAAATTGACTTTAGCGTAGACTTTTTGTGCCAGGTACCATGCCGACAATAATAGCCATTATAGAAAACGTCACGGAAATCTCTAGTCGAGGAAAATGTTAGGGTTGGATTTGATCGAATTTGAGTAAGCATGATACTCAAGAGCGAAGTTTTATTTTTTCTAGCTATCAAATTAGATTTTAGCCGATCACCAAAACACTCTACAACTTTCGGAAAAAGACAGAAGATGCACGCGAAGCAATTTGAACTCATGACGCCCAATTCGCAATTTTTTTTTCGCGAAAGCTCTCAATCCGTCACGTTTCGTGCTTGAGTTTCGTAACGTTAATTTCTTTGTAAAAAAAACAGCCTTAAATGCAATTATGGAAGTTTTGAGTTGAATATGAAATATTCATAAAATATTACGGCCTGGATGTCCAGGTAAGAAAAAATACGACAGAGTTATGAGAAGGGATACGAATTGAATCATTCATGAATACTAGTAAACCCTAATTTGTAATCGAGGTATTTTGAGTGAGATATCACTTGACCTAGAATTAGATAAATAGGACCTCATTTTAAAGAGAAAACTCTCATATTTCCAATTCTATCAAAATATTTACCCCTTTCCTGACTACTTTTCGAGCAATTTACCTAAAAATATAAGCTGTTTTCGAGCTTACGGCTGTGTGCTCAAGAGGGAGAATATTGAAAAAATTAGCAATTTTTAACTTCTAGATTTCATCAAAAACTAACGGTGTGTAGTTTGTATGTTATATAAACTATTTATAAAATGTAATCAATTATTCACCGCAGTAAGTTTTACAGAATCAAAGAATAAACCTGTTGTGAAGGCGTTTTCACCGTACGGCGTGCAAATACGAGTCAAGTTAGAGACTTAAGTAGATATATTTATTTAATTACTAAGAATATTTCTCCTGTATAAGTTTACTTTAATTCCATTAATATTAAAATATTTACTTCATACTTCTTACAGACGCTGAATTAAAAAAATTAAAATTCTAAAATTGTTTCCATTATGACCACAGGGACAAATCTCTCTCAAACTACCTTAATGTGAGAGGGGAGAAAGATATATAAGAGCCATGGCTTCGTTCTGATGTGGAGACGAAGATGGTTCCATGTCGATAAATACAGGGTCTCAGGTGAAAGGGATTTTTTCAAGGGTTTTACTCGAAAAAATCAAACGCTGTACGCAAATTCAGCATGGAAAAAATTACATTTGAAACGGCCATGTTCCTGGGGAAAATTTTTGGCTTTAGTGAACCTAACTACCTCAAAAACTATACACGAAATTATTTATGCTTTACGATAACTTTAGATAAAGGTAAACAAGATACTTCATGAATCAAGAAGGAGCGATTACAACTACTACGACTCCCTCCCTTTCTATTTCTGGAATAATTTTGCCTCCTAGGAGCGCGTTTTTCCCGAAATAATTATCAAGCATTATAATATATCCTGGTGACCCAAACCTTATGGGTATAGCTGATCCACAATGTCTATGTAAAGACCTAGAAATTGGTTCAATCGGCAATTTTCGCTGGTGCTTGCTTCAGGAGATATTACATTTCCATAAATAGTTTAATAATAGCTAAACGCATAAAGTTATTGGGGTGTAATTTGTACTTGGGGTGGGGAGTGCTGAAAAAGGACTTTTCCCGGGCACAAATATCAATTGAGTAAATGATTATTAAATCAATTGTGATCAATAAAAATAATAAATAAATGTGCAAATACGGTTGAAGACATTGTTTGTGGTTGATCAGACGGTTGTCATCAAAATCATTAGAATACAATGACTCTATTTATAGGGCATGAAAAATGACCAGTATATCCGAGTTTACAGCATCTATATAGGCTCAAATGTCTACGTATCTATATAATGAATGACTCATCGACATAAGCAGCCATGCACTTAGCCTCTCACACAGCATTAATTAAACTCCAAAAAGATGAAGGCATGGAGGAAACAGCAGGGATTTTCAAATACACGACACTGACTTATGCCCGCAAAACTTTTTAAGAAAGTTATTTTATCAATCACACAAATGTGAAGGAACCAAAATGCAAGAGGAACACGGAAAATAAGTTTGATAGAACGACTTTCGCATATGTTGCTAAACAAATTGAATCAAAAACCGCATTCTTATGAAAAAATTGCAAAAGAATAGTAGTATGGCTTTAGAAGAAGAATAACAACTCCAACGTGCATTAACTATATACGGAGAGAGGAAAATAAATAAGTTTGTTCCGTAAAGAACGGGATAATTTTGTGACCGAGTACAATTGCTAAGGTTGAGAAAGGTTGACTGGACAGGTGTTAAATTGATCAAATATAATTGAACACGAAATTAAAATTGGCACTGTAAAATTTTGCAAAGTAAATATTTGAAGGAGTTATAAACGGAATGTGAGACGGGGAAAGAGGGTGAAGTTAACGGAAACGGCCGGATCGGGCTGGGAGAACGAAGCGCCAAAGGAGAACAACTAGTGGAGTTCTGCAGTGAGAAAAATATGGTAGGGGCAAAATCTTTCTACGAGCAGCATTGGAGTAGAAGGGACACATGGAAAATGCCAGGGGAAAGAGGTTGGTACTAAATCGATTACATACTTGTCAGAGATAGATACAAGTACCAAGTGAGGCAGTGCAAGAGCTATTCCGGTGCAGATATAAATAAAAACCACAACAAAAGATATTTTAAAAATATTAGAAAAATTATAGAAGGAAGAGGAAAATACCAGAATTCCAGAAACGAAGGGTCGGTAATTATCTTGAAGAAGTTTCTCAACAACTCAGTCAACAATTAATGCAAACAGAATATTACAATAGAATTTTGCATGATGAAAAGCCTATGAATGCAAATGATCACGTGTTTGTTACAGAAGAACTAAATATACTACTCGCAGGATAAAACAAGTCATTCAAAGGCCAAGGCTAAACATATGAAGTCGAACTGCAAAAGCAATGTATAAGTATAAATAAATTCCGATTTATAAAATTCCAATTACAATATTTACCTATAGTTATAAAAAAAGGAAATATTTATATTATTATGTCAATATTAATATGTCAATGTTAATATTATTATGTACTCTTGTTACTATGCTGCCATCTTATTATGAGTTTTATAGATGTTGCTATGAATGTTGTTTACAACTGAATTGAAGTTCTTAAAGGACTTTGTGGCACTTGATCGATATTTGATTTGATTGATTTTTGCCTTGACTTTTCATCCAAGTTGAGTGGACTGTACTTACCTGATATTCCAAAAGAAGGTTTATCAGTGAACGTAGAAGCAGACAAGTGCTCTACTACATATTAATTCATACATTAATTTTTAATCTAGGTAGCAGGAGGTTGTTTTTTTTCTTTTTGCAGAATGACCGGGCTGCTCATCGAGATGGCCTGGGATCTTCTGGTGTACGAATGCAGAAGGTGCGTCTGCGGAGACCAGAGTAACAACGTGGACATTCCCGAATATAGTGAGTTTTCATATTTAAACTGATTGAACTGTGATTACGTAGCAGAACTAAAATAAAAACATGCATTTGGCTTCTTGTTACGCTTAGTTGAGTGAGAAACGTAAACTATTTTCTTCATCAAAAATAATGTTATTCATCTTGCCCCACAGCCTTCATGGACGGGATAGTCGACCGATCAATCACATCGTCAAGGGTTCGTCCGTTCCGGAGAACCAGAAGGGTAATTGAAGGTTTAAGGAGGGCTTGGCGGAGGATACGCGGTAGACATAAAGTGTGCCCTTGTAGATTACATTGTTTTTGAATCCCCGAGAGGAAGAGTTAAAAGGGAATTATGCAAAATTCATACACGCGATATGTTTTGGTGAAAACGAAGTACATAGAGCCGACAACATATAATGTGCAGCCGGCTGCAAAGATTTTAGTCATTCGGGGCAATTTAGGTACACTCTTCCTCTTGGGGTTTATATTTCGATGGAATGTTTCATGTCTTGAAATTCCAAATTCCATGTATTTTTAAATTGTAATTAGTAGATAGGTTTTTTTAATTTTTACTGGAAATATTGTGATTCGGTAAAGGTGAGCTTTCGTCTCGCACTTGTTTTCGCGATTTTCACCCACTTTAAACAGAGATATCGTAACCAAATTCACCTCACTTATAATGTAAACCTTGCAAATTTTTTTAACACTTTCAACATAACAATGCATCAACTACTTTAGGAATGGGAAACTTTCAAACCTGAGAAGTGCGTTTTTTCCTCTCCGCCATCTTGTGAAAAAATGCCGTTTCCTCTTATCCACTGTACGTGGCGCAGAGATCGAGCAGTTGGTTCTCTAGCATATACACACCTCTCCTACACAGTTTCTTCCCTCCTTCCACTCAAACTCGCCCCGCAACAGCCATTTAATACAATGCAATTCCATTCATTCCACCGCAGTACACATTGCACATTTCACTTCAAATGAAGGATTTACACTTCCTTATCACTCGCATTCATTCCACTGCACTAATAACATTTCACGTTACACTTTAAATGGAGGATTGCGAGTTCCCGCAGCGGGGAAACGAGTGTCCATCCCCGGGTAATGTTACCCGTGCCTTTCAAGGAATAGCAAGCCTGAATCCGCCGAAACGAAAGTCTGGATCGCAGAAATTTGAACTCATGGCGACCATACACCACACATGCAAGTCAGAAAATGATTTACGCCAACAAGTCCCTCAACTCTCGTTGGCGAATGAATACCGGGTGACTTTTTAACAATTAACTTCCAATTATTGACAGTTAATTTCCCCCTTCCACTCTACCCGAGAGAACTCCGTCAACAATACTATTTCATTAGCCTCTAACAAAAGCCCACTTATATTAACGTTGTCACCTGAGGGATTTTATACCAGAAACAATACGCAGAATTACATTTTAGCCTTTTACCAATGCCCACCAAAAATCACCAATGAGCGAAAACTCCTCTCGACTAAAGCACAACACCCAGAATTATTCCTAACAAACCTCTTTCCATTTTCACATTTATTGTAAAATTCAGCATTTTGAAACTTCAACCATTCCCAGAAATGCCCATTTCCTCGTTATCGATCGCGCTAAAAATACGTTTTCCGCTATTCCAACTCACGAAAATGCGTTTTTCACTTTTGAAAATGACCAATTCGTGTTTCACTCCATTGGCCCGCAAGCCTCTTTGTGGGGTGGGTTCAGGGCAAGCTATGGAAGGGAAATTCGTTTTCCGATTTTCCAAATCACGAAAATGCCGTGAAAATCATTATTTTCAAACTTCCTCCACTCCCAGAAATGCCCATTTTCACTTAAACATTCCCGCGAAAAATGCGTTTTTCGCTTTTCCAACTCACGAAAATGCCTTTTTCACTTTTGAAAATGGCCAAATCGGGCCCGTGTACCGTCCCACCCTAGCACCCCTGTTTCACTCCATAGGCCCGTAAGTTTGTTGGGTGGGTGGGTTATGGACATGTTATAGAAAGGAAATTAGTCATATCCCCCTAACGGATGTTCATAAAACCTCCAAATATGGCGTCGAAAACGGACGAAAAAAAATCGCGAAATTGGTCATTTTCATACGTCAATATCTCAAAAACTACTAGTCACACGGGTATGATTCTTACATTTTTACAAATCCGCATTCTTCCTCTACACTTAGGTATCAATTTCAATTTCGTCAGTTTCCTACGTTTTTCAAGAAAAAATTTTGAAAGAGCGAGACGAAAGCTCACCTTTACCTGATTCTAAACTTGAAAAGTTGTATGACATTCTAAAATGGATGTAAAATAATTCTGAATTAGAAGTATTCGTATTTAAAATTGAAATTACCGTGTTTGTAAATTGTTCGTTTTGCAAAAGTAACATTTTTGATCATTTCACATTTTGATTTCAATAATTAAAATTTTACTCTTAAATCAATAACAATTCAAATTTTATATAGCTCACGCGTTTAACAATATTGCTACACATGATCAATCATCTCATTTTTTATCGTGATCATGTTGTCGCAGACCTATTCCACCGCGGTAGAAAAATTATGCACCCTAAAAAAGAAATAAGAATATCGTCATATTTTAGTAAACATTACAACTCCCATGTTTCAAGTATATAAGAGTGCAAAAGCGTCTATCCTTATTACATTTTGATTTAATTCCAATGTATTATAGGATTCGCGACAATATAGATATCATCTGCTGAGCGAATATTTGCTATGCTTTATTCCAATTTTTTCAAAATATTTAGGCATAAATTATAACTACACTTCAAAGGGGAAAATAGAAAAGGCTCGATCAAAAGTAATGTCCGATGTATTTCATTATACAAGGTTTTAAAAAAAATACGCCGAAATTTTTAAATTCTGTATAATGTACGCGTCTACATTTTTCATATTTAAGTTGTTTTAAACGGAATATCATTCTTGCCCATTAACAACCGATGATGATCTCGAAATATTTAATTTTAATAAAAATGGAAAATCACTGGTTCATCATGGAATAGAATGCTCATAATTTTGGCACATCATGTGCAGCGTGATAATCCATTACTTTGGATAATTTGGGTATTGGACAACATCATTTAACCCAAAATTGAGAATTTCGACGAAATGTTGAATTTCGATAATTCACCTGCTCACTGCTGGATTGTGATATTTTGGCGATAAACTTTACCGTTGATACCTCTCACCCTGCGTTTTCGCCGGTCATTACCCTGATTGTCATGGAGTAAGGAATTTATTTAAACTAGGTTTCTATTTATTAAGCCGACGAGTTCCATTAGTCTCCACGGATTTAACATGACCTATTTTTTCACTCTAGTATATTTGGAGTGAACTAATCGCAACACAACACGCTTTGATGGTAAAATTCTTTTACTTTATTGAGTTGAAAAAAATGCAATAACTTCAATATGACAGGGATAAATTATGAATTGAAAACGAGTTTTAATATTAAAATTAATATAATTACCACATTTTTTCATTAGGTATGATTAAAACTTAGTTTTGAGAGTACGTTCGTACTTTGAACGTCAATACTAAATGATCACCCCTGCGAAAAAAACTGCGTTATGTTGAACATTTTTCATGAAGACAAGTGAAAATACTTTTATGAAATGATTAGCATCGATATTATTTCGGTTTTCTTACATTTATTTCGCATATATTTTGTTGGGAAACAATATGTTCTGAGGAAGATTATCATATGCTACGGGAAACGTGAAGAAATGAATTTATTCCATCTCTTTCATACACGTATTCCCGGTTTTCGTTGGATGAGTCCGTTCAATGTAATTTCCCGTTAGTAGTCTCTACACGTATTCCCGTCAGCAGCTAGCGTATGTCTTATTGATTGTGTCTTAGCCTTTACATCTACATCTACATATTACCCTGCGAGCCACCTCTAGGGTGTTTGGCAGGGGGTGACAAGTCACCAAAATGCAGCATGCAAGCGGACCGCCACATGCACACCGCACGGTCATGAATATTAAGGATACTAACCAATTCCATCATTAACTAAAAACCATCATGCAGCATGCAAGAGAATCCCCACATGCACGCCACACATGTACGATGACACACAATATTCTACTTGCTACTTAAGAGGGCAATCTGCCTATGAAGCTAGAACATGCAAAACATGCTGTAAGAAACACCATAAAACTCCGTAAACATGCTTTAAGAAATACATAAGTTAGTAAGCTACACTACCAGTCAACTAATCTATTTCTAGTCCTTACACAGCCGTTATAGTCTTATCGCTCGCGGAAAAAACGACATTTTAAATCTATCTGTTCTACAGTCTATCTCTCTTATTTTATTTTTATGGTCTAATCTACCATAGTACGTTGGCGGTCGTAAAATATGATCAACTTCGTCGGAAAATAAACTACTCTTGAATTTACATAATAGATTTAGTCTTGTTTTCGATCTACGGTCTGACAGTGATTCCCATCCGAGTTGTTCTAAGAGGTCAGTAACACTAACAAGATTATCGTAACGGCTTTTCACGTACCTGGCTGCTCTTCTCTGTACACGTTCTAACTCTGTTTTTAAGCCTGTTTCATGAGGATCCCAAACACTGGAAGCATATTCTAAATGGGGTCTAACGAGGGAGAAGTAGCTTATTTCTCTCACTTTGTCGTCGCACTTGCCTAGAATTCTTTTAACAAATCCCAATTTACGATTAGCTTGACCTGTTATTTCCCGAATATGTTTATTCCACGATAGATCATTATTGAGCCTAACTCAGAGATATTTTACGGATTCTACCGTCTCTAATTGGGTATCCTGAATGAAATAGCTCTGTTGTGGGGAGTTATTTTTCCCCCAGAATTTCATTACTACGCATTTTTTCAAATTTAACTCTAGCTGCCACGCATCGCACCATGCTTGGATTGCAGTAAGGTCGTTCGTTAGTTTATCCTTATCTTCACTGCTACGGATTTCTCTGTATACTACAGCGTCGTCTGCAAATAATCGAAGTTTACTGTCTATTATTTCACCAATATCGTTGATATAGAGTTGGAAGAGGAGTGGGCCTATGACACTACCCTGAGGGACGCCAGAAGTGACTCTAACTTCGTTGGAGGCTATGCCGTCTAATACTACTCTTTGCACGCGATCGCTCAAAAGTTCTCTGATCCAGGAAATTACATCATCGTCTAGGCCGTATGATTTTAGTTTTACTAATAACTTTCCGTGGGGCACTTTATCAAATGCTTTTTTGAAATCAAGAAAAATCGCGTCCACTGGAATGTTGTCCTCTCCGGAGACTAATATATCGTGGGCAAACAGCGCTAACTGAGTTTCGCATGATCTACCTTTCCTGAATCCGTGTTGAGTTCTCATTAACAAGTTATGCGTGTCTAGGTGTTTCAATACTGAGCTGACAACAATGTGTTCAAGGATTTTGCATGAAATGGACGTTAAAGATATCGGTCTGTAATTACATGGCTGTTCCTTGTCTCCACTTTTGAATATGGGCATTACATTGGCAATTTTCCAGTCATTTGGTACTCCGTGTTGCTTTATGGATTTTGTGAATATTAGCTGCAAGTAGGGGGCAATTTCTGACGCTAGTTCTTTATACACGCGAGAAGGGATTTCGTCTGGTGACTTATTTGGACTGAGCAATTTCAATAAAATTTCTATTCCGTGAGCACTAATATCAAGGGGAGGCATCTTTCGTATGCAGTGATTATCAACCGCCACGGATGAATTCTCAGATGACTCGGTGAACACGCTCTTAAAGTAGGAATTTAATAAATTGGCTTTATCGGAACTGTTTGTTAACACATCTCCATTATCGTTTCTTAGCGAACAAACGGTAGATCTTTTACCTTGAACTTCCCTAACATAAGACCAAAATGCTTTTGGGTCATCCCGTAACTGCTCTAAAAGTGTTTTCCTTTTAAAATTCGTGAATGCTTTCCTGAATGCTTCCTTTGTAGCGGCTTTAGACAACTTATATTTATTCATTATTATTTACTCGATCACTAGGAGATACATCATGAATGATTTTTTTCATCTTAGCATGACACGCTCTCTGTCGCCTTAACGATTTTCTGACTTCCGCGTCATACCATCTCGGTTCGCTACCTTCTTTTTTTATTTTACTAGGGATATATCTTTTGATTCCTGAATTTATGAGCAAAAGAAAAGCTTTCCAAGTCCCTTCCACATTTGATTCCATTACTGATTTTTGAAACACGGGAAAAGCATTTTTCAGATTACTCTTGAACCCATCAAAATCAGCTCTTTTAAATATGAAAACTTTTCGTTCTCGTTTAAAACTTTTTGCGATATTTAAAGAAAACTTAGCTGTTACTGCCCTATGATCACTGATTCCCTCGACGGTGCTCACATTTAATGTGGACGGAGATGAGTAAGACTTTATGTTGGAGGGGTTAGACTCTTGAATAAAGTTAACAAAACTGAATAGTATCTTTTAGTTTAATAATTCAATTTATTATTTTTATTGATATTTTTTTATTTTTAATCGGTACACTTGGCTGAGGCTTGCGGCACACCAGTGTGTCGCGGCACACAGGTTGAGAATCACTGAGTTAGAGCCTACTCACTCACAGGCGACGTAACCATTAGAAGGACTGTGCGGCACCAAGCCGTAAGCAAAACTCTGGAATTGGAACGCAGTCTGCCGGTAAGATACCACCAAATTTCCCAGTAAAATAGGCCATTGCGAGCCTAACAATCATGGCTATCCCCGGTTATTCACCTCGCCACGACTCAACGGCCCCTCCGCTGGCCTCACTTCTACGGGAGAAAACCCACACACGAAAAACGAACGACCTGAAAAAAGAATGCTCTTGTCGACTGCAAGGTCATCGTTAAGTGCTATTATCTGAAGTAAGTAATCTCAAAATATCGCCAGAATGCCTACATTTATAGCGCCGCAAGGAGAGGCTAGAACGGCTAGAATCAAGTAATGAAAAAAGTATCAGATTTAAATGTATCTACTCGTTTTTCGTGAGTAATATTTCATGTTAATAATAGTAGGGAGAAATCATAAGACCAAAATATGGTAAAAACAAATGCATTTCGGCACATCGCAAGATGGCGCGGAGGAAGAGGGCGTAATATCGATCTATCCTACTCCAAGTTAAGCTTGTTGAAAAAATACTTATTGTTAGTACAGTTCCACATTATTTTTCCCGTTCGATTTCGACGTATAAGGCGTACTTTTCAAGTTAAATTGACCAATTTATCTTGAAAATGACGCTGTATGCGTTGAAATCGATCGGAAAAGAAATGTGTGAACTCTACAAAGTATTCTTTCATCATGTTTAACGTTGTAAATTTCCACTAAGTAACGTCTAACTCAATCAATATAATTAAGTACTCCAAGTTGCTAGGTCTGAGACAGACAAATCCTTAGAATCGTTAATGAATGAATAAAATGCCCTACCTAAACTATCACACGTAGTCAATCAAATTCTGTGTAATCCAGCTAGTAGTGTTCGTCCAGTGAAAGATTATTTTAACCAAGTGAAAACTATAATTTCTCATCGTGGCTTGCCCATGGGGAAGCTGCTCTCCTGAGAAACACAAACACCTATAAATTAGAAATAATGAAGAGTGATCATGCTTGCGATATTCATAGGACCTGTATCCTATATCTGGAAAAATATCGTGTCCATCTAGTGTGTGTATAAAAAACATTCTGTTTTTACATCATCTGATGGTTAAAAGAATATTTTTCTTTCAATACCTATAGTGAAAACCAGTTACCTTTAATGTCAGGAGAGGCGAATACTATTTTAACACCGCGGCTTTCGTATCATGAGATTGCATTAATACAATTAAAGCGTTTAAATAGCATTGGATTTTTATGGCTCGTCCTTCAATGATTTGAAACGTAACTGAAGCCAAAAGCGTACATGGTTTAAAATTGAGGGTCATAGCAGCGGATTCACTGTCTGCATTCCGAAGTCGCCGAGCAAGGCGAAACTAGAAGAGGGTCTTGCGCGAGAATCGTGACTTGGGGCGGGTTCATCAAATTACTTCGCCGAGGGGGAGTTTTTCCGACAGATCTTGGTAATCATGGTTAAATTCAAATTACGCCGGCTTGTCCGAATTGGCAGAGTGAGCAACTACAAAGGAGCTTTTTGATTTAAGATTACGATCAGAGGAATTTTTCAACTCGGGTCAGGTGGAGGTCGAAGGAAGGAGTGGGGAAGAAGGGGTGGGGACACAAACAGGGAGAAAAGGACGAGAAGATATAAGGCTTCTTCAATGCTTTGTAAATTAAAAGGGGACGTGCAGCGGCGAGCATGCATAAGATGGACAACAAATCCTATATTGAAGAAAGCAAAGAGAGAAGAATTGGCGATTAAATACAGACCTGCTATAAACGTGTTCTGCACGATAAGCAATACAGTTTAAGATAAGTATTTCTCAGCTGAGGAAGTATTAGCTACAAGACGTTCTGCCGGAGTTAGAAGAAATGACGCTAAGGAAGGATTTTGGGCCACGAAAGAGCATTTATTCGATGCGTTAAAGTTGCATGGTTAATGTTATTATTGGGAAAAGTGAATTCAATCTATTCGAAGGCGTTTGAGATGTAGGATAAAAACGAAGAAAAGTTAACACTTTTGGCACGGGGAGGAATATACCCAGAGAATAATCGAAGATAATTAATAAGAGAAGCTCAATCAATAATAATGGGGTGTCGAAGGTCAGGATTGAGGGGGATTGCTGATGAATATGGATGGAAATTATAAAATACAATAAGTACCATTTGATCTTTAAGCATCGTGATCGTAAGATCGTGATGGGACTAAAGGTATTATGCAGGTACGCTTGAAGAGTCCGAAATTTTAAAACATAATTATATCCTCCCAAAATCTGATTTTTAAATAGACGAGTAAGGATCTGATCTGACCTGACTGACACACACAAACTAGAAGGAACGAGAATCGTTAAAACTCGAGGTCGTAAGAAAAAAAAGTGCAGAATGCCACGGGGTTTTAATTTACTTATACACAGAATAAAATCCATAAATTAGGAACCGTGACGTTTACTTCCTCGAAAAAGCGTTGCGCGACCTTAATTATGATTACCCTCTGGTGTAAAGCAATTCCTTAAAACAAATCTCCCAAGTCACCCGACACCTAAAACATTATGCTCTCATATCCCTTCATCAGACTCACCAAGCATGCCGCAATCCTGGATGATCCACGGGAATATTCTGCAAGACAGGATGATACTATGTGAGCTAATCGTTCTTCAGCTTGGACTTCCTGTGAATTAGTAAATAGAAATAAATGTGAGATCTTAAGAGTAACAATATACAATTTCGTATTCTGAGATAGAGAAATCTGGATCCCACCTTCAAGGGCAACATCAGAACATTAAATTATCACAAGGGAAGAGAATATAACGGAAAATGAAGAATGATAAATTTGTATACGATATCGTACATTAAAATTCACCCTTGGCGTGTTGGGATGTATTGGTTTGAAAACGCATATTGATTATAAATTAATGTCTATTAAAATATATGATTGAACGTATTAGGCACATTTACCTTAGGCAAGTTCTTCCCTCCTAGTAACGTTGCTCCGTGCTTCCACGCGAAATTACCATTCAAATGAACGTTTCCTCAAAAGTCCTAGCGGTGGCGCGCCGCGCGTTTCCACTCCAGTTAAATAGGAGGGGTAAGTTCGGCCCACAGATAATAGTGATTCGGCCGATGACAGATCCTCCCCTGTCATACAAGGAGCGTTGAAGCTTCAGCGGTCAAATGCTTCTTGCTTTAAATTTTATTGCTTATCTTTGCGAAACCGTAAACCCCACGCAGCAGGTACTCAAGTGCCTGTCACCCTTCGGAGTGAGATACATAAAGGTTTTTCGTCAACAAGCCACAGGCGAATGAGAAACCACCCGTTCCACGTTAACTTTATTCCAGAATTAACGAACTGGCAGTGGCTATATAAAAATGCATATTCTGATAATAATTCAATAATTCATCTAAGTTATCAATACAAGTGAGAGTTTGGGTGACACGGCTTGTGTCAACACACGGTGTGTGTGTGGCTTTAAGATGAATATTACCTTCATCTTAAAGCAGTGGCGGTTCTATTTGGGGGGCAGAGGCCCCTACCCCCCAATTGGGTCAAAACTTACACTAGATAAAATCGAAATATTTGGAGGACTCCCCGAACCCCCCTTCGACTGGGGGGTATCCCAGACCCTCCCACTCCCATTGATCCAAACCTATATCCACCGCTGTCTTAAAGCATAATTTTTATGCGGTTTAACGTTTGAGGATTCACTTTGTGGAACAACGATATTGGAAATAAAACGTCGCTTTGCACATTTCACACACAAACTTTATTAACTTTATAAAAAGTGTGTGTGGCCTGTTAATAAAGTTTGTGTGGAATGTACAAATCGTCGTTTTATTTCCCATAGTTTTTATGCTTAATTATATGATGTTTGTAAGATTTTTACATAAAGCCGCATTTAAACTATATATAACTTGCTGTATAGCAAATTTGTACGACATTTAGCAAGTATATATAACATTTGACAAAAGTAGAAAAAGTCACTTCTGAAAAGTGCCATATAACATTGCTATATTTAGCATATTCTGCTATATATAGCAAAAATTGTGCTATCCAATGGGAGTCGGTAAATATCAAAAGAAATCCGTGATATATCTAACTTTGCTATATGTAGCAATGTTGTACGCAGGTTTTTCTTCCAGCATCTGCTACGTGTAGCATTTTCTGTCATCAGTTCAGAGTTGTAGCCTCGTGTGCGCGGACGTTTGAGACTGTTCTATATTGTTTTTTAAAATGTTTCTCTCAATTCTATGACCAATCATGCAAATAATATATTCAAAATCTTCACTTGTCATACGTAAAAAGTTTTTGAAACAACCATCGCACCGAATTTCATGTCTTGACGAAGGATCACTAGCGTGATCATCAGAATTCAGATCACGTTATAAATCGGTGCCACTGTATTTCACTCTTAGCAGCCCGCGACGGCCAAACCCAAAACCTTCGTCTTCGTCTTTGACTTGGAAATCACTGACTATAAAAATGTAATATAACTTTTTGTTGCATAGAAAAAGTTATTAAACAATGTTATATTGCTAAAGCTACATAGCGGGTTTTGCCAAATTGTGTAAACGCGGCTTAACTGACCGTCGTCAAAACACATTTCAGTGGGAATCATAGCGCCACACAATTCCGCCAAAGCAGGCCCTCATGCTTTTCCAGCATGTTAAATTAATTCAATAAAAAATCGCTGTTAATGATATGGTACGTTTTTTAATCTGTAACTAATAAAATGCCATGGAAACCGTTTTAATGTGCATCTTTCTTAGATCATGCATGTTTAGATACGACTTCAGTGGAGGAAGTAGTCTCCGCAGCAACTACAAGATGCAAGACGTCAGACAAAGAAAGTCAGACGATGTAGCCCGAAAAGCTATTTATGTAATGATGCGGTCAATATTCGATCGAATCTACGGATTCGAGATTTTATGGAATTCTTCTAAAAAATATTCGACTGCCGATTGTGCGGGAGACATATGAACTACGCCTAAGTTAACTCCAGAAGCGAAGATAATATGCGTAAAAATCATTACGGCATTTATATTTTCAAGGTGATTTTGTATGTAAATTTGTCACTAATGTACGTTTTAATGAGAAATTCAGCATGCGGCGCATGCGCATACCAACGGCATAACCCCCTAATGCGAAATTTTCAAAGCCGACACGCGCGCCGCAGACCATTAGGTTTTCCCAACTGAAAGGCCCACAAGTATTCTTTTTGTTTGGAAAAGACAAATTTTTTGAGCTGCAGAAAAATATGCAACAAACATAAAACGCCATGGCTTTTTTGACGCCGATGAAGTTGAAACATTTTCAGCCAACCGTTTTTGGTGCTAAATCGTTCCGTGGTTTTTTCGCCCTTCAAATAAAAGGACATGCATTCTTAGCAGTCCTCCGTTATGACTGATCAGGAAATTTAGACCAGGTCCTTTGTAAGGATTATTAAAAGAATTATTAGCTTCTGAACATGGAACATACCTACATTACTGCCCATTATTGCCTACACAACTATTTACGTCAGTATAAACCTAAATCACTAAAGTTTTTTTTCTTTTTAATCATAAATCACTAAGCCAGCAATATTCCTAACAATAGACTAACAAAAAATATTACTCCTTAAATTAGCTCTAACTTGGAGATTACCCGCGATTGATCACTTAACACCTTCAACAATCACCACACGACAAAAACTGAAGACAAAATGGCGACGCGCGGAGCTTAAACTCAACGTTAAACCATTATTTCATAGGTTTAACTTCCTCCGGACTAAAGCTTCCGGGGCTAAGGTCGATCGGCGCTAAGACGACGCTATGAGTTCAACGACATTGCCGTTCCAACTTACTTAAATCTGCCGTAGGCGTAGTCTAACGTAACTATGAATACGGCCGTAGGAGTTTAACTCATCATCTCTCCGAACTCAACGACGGTCTGTCGCAGTTTATGGGTGAACGCATTCTCCAAACAGCAACTCAATGCAACTCCTAATGCAACGAAAGTCAAGGAATATTTTTAACATGTAGCGTAGAACTGGGAGAAAAGCCCCAGGATATGAATTGCCGTTACCATATCTAGCTTTATTGTACAACAAGGAGCGCAATGCTTATTAAAGGTATTCATTCATTTACATTTCCGATGTCGATAATTTCGAAGAAAAAGAAAGCTAACGAATATAACTCGGAAGTTAACTATGTTTACCAGAGTTTACTACAACAATGACAGCCAACAGATTTTCTCGGTACAAGCATATTAGCAGCTCCTCAAGACTTTCCGTCGTAGATGACGAAAGCGATCGGTGAGTGTTTATTGATATGGATTATTTTAGGAACTGCAGAGTCGATAAGAAGACGCAGGGAAATTTGTACTCTGGAATCCACATGGAGGAGGGAAGGAGGTAGGGGACTGTATTATATGATGAATAAGGATTCGTGGCAAAAGACAGAAATTAATTTTTGAACTGCAGGCGAGTGATTCCGAATCCGTTACTCGTAGACGCAGACAAGGTAACTTTTTAAGAGTCGGAAATTGGGGACAAAAAATGTTTTGACTTTTAATATTCAAACTGAATTGATGTTTAAAAGCATATGATTACATGCGTAAAAAAGTAGTAGTAACAAAAAAAGGAGACATTTTTTTCGAACTCGAACCTGCGACCTTCCTTCGATCTTACAGTCTACCCACCAGACCAAATCCTCCGTATAAACGGTGAAGGAAAACATAGCTAAATGTGGCAAGCTAATGGCATAAGTACGAGTGCGAGACGTCTGTGTGAATAGATTTCGCGCATATTTAGTATTCAGTTTATTCATCCGAAGGATCTTGTTTTTCCACGAAAGCTACCACTATTTACTAAACTCCAGTCAGGAGTCATGCAGGAGGAGGAGATGATCTATTCTCGCTAGGAAATAAAGGGTATTTTGTCCAATGGTTCTTAATTTCCGAATGCTTGACGCTTGATATATATATATGAAGCACGGTGTCATTGATTGATATATATCATTTTACGCCGAAATGCCTTATTGAAAATTATTTTGATAATTCGAGTGAGGACTCCAGCTTTCGTCATTAGAAATAGTTTATCATTAATTTCTACCACAATATTGTTAGACCATTCATCATACTCCCTTCTCATTGTAAAGAAAAATGGTACCATAATTTCCAAAAGTGTATTTATCGGATCAAAAACTAATTTGTTTATTAATTAGCTGCATAAAATACAAGAAACGTTAATAGACTGCAGAGACACGCGGCCTCGAAACTAGACCAAGTGATTTTTTTTACGAATTGTTTTTACGAAAGCCGTCAATTTCCCGCCCTTACCATTTTCGTCGATTCTCAGTTAAGTCTTACGAAATATTTTGCTTCAATTGACCCTTGGAATTTGATCATTTCCAGCATTGAAAAATTTTTTTAAAACCCGCCCTGTTAAAATCAAGTGTGACTTCTTACACCTCATTGGTCCATACCCTGCGGTCCGTTCCATTCCTTCACGTATTAACGTGATATTTTCCCCAACTGTCACATACCTTTCAAGTCTCTATCAGTCAAGTGGAGCCAACATTAATTTTAACTTCACTACTTGGCAAAAAGAGGCGCTGCGGATTTTGCCCACAGACTTTTACAAATGACTGTACCTTAAAGGTAGTACTTTAGTCCGCGTGACCCGAAAACCACGCGTCGCGATCGTCCGTTACCGTACCGTTTGAAAGTCACGTTTTGCTCTGCGTTGTAAAAACTCCTTTAATGGTTCGATTTATTTTATTTCCGGATATAATGATTTTTGGCTAATTAAGTTAATTTGTTTACGATAAAGTATACTTTGCGACCGAGCTGAGCGTGGCATTCAACGCGGAGATCGTCTTGCTTTGATTATATGTTGCTCTTTTTATAGCCGTAAATATATTAGAGAAAGAAATGATTTTGAAACACCTTATTGGCTTGGTTCCGCTGTGAGAAGCCACCCGTAAAAAAGTGAAATGCCCTAATGAGACTGTTGTTGAAACGCAAGTGCGATGAAGAAATGGTTGTAGAATAAAATGACACCTGTAGAAATGCTTGTAAAATATTCCCTTATGCTCCTTTGACTTCGACACTGAATTTTTCATATTGTAATTTGCGTATTTGACGTTTGAACCGCATGAGTGGATAACTTTACGATCGGGTTATGGTAGCTGCTGAACCAATTCGTCAAACGCCTTATTACGCGATATCAGTTTTTTTGCCGTGTAAATCGTCTTTTCGTCATAATTATGCTATAGAATCCATGCTCTGGACACCTCAGGCAAAAACAACTTCCAGGTTTCTTTTCTTCATATCGTATCGAGTCTGTATTTCCCTTTGAATGATGATTGCAGCCCGCACAAAAACTTGCGGCAGATGCTCAGTGAATGATTTTGGGGAATTTAAAGGTACTATTTCCTAAAAAAAAACAGCCGCAGCGTGTTAACGGGTAGGTAGTAGCATAGAGTAAGTAGTAATATGCTTACTCTATGGTAGTAGCTATGTATACCTTTCTTTACTTGCAAACTACCCTGCTTGCAAAATACCTTATACCATTCGCTCTCGATTGCAAATTAAACATACAAGACTTCAGACGTATATGAGACTTTTTTTTCACTCCCACCTTACCCTTCGTTCCTGTTCACATCCCATCCATCTGAGCATCGACTCATAATCCAGGGTATGTGTACCCTAGGGGGGTACGCATACCCTGGATTCGCGTACGCGAAAGGGTTGATATTAGAGTTCTGCATCGGCCGTACTCTCCGAGGTTGGATAGCCGAGCAGTCTAGCCTCGTTGTCCTATCCTGCATCTTCGCTGTTCTCGCACGGCACTCCTTTGGGGAGGGGAGAAGTTACGTAAAAGAATCACAACCGGAACTTTCTGGAATGTCATGCATAGGCCCTCACGGACTTTTGCATGGGTGTAAATATGTGAATAACTAACTTAACCGTAATTGCGCGTGTAGACATAACCATTCCATCGATTATTCAATATTTTCACGATCTATTTTATCAGAATCTGTGTGGATCAGTGACAACGCTCAGAACTTGAAAACCGGGAGTGAGAACTATCCCAGTCAGCAAAACGATGTGCTGAGAACATCCTAAGCATGCGCTGCCAGCACATTGGAATATGCTGAGAATATTCCAGAAAAAGATGCTGAGAACATGAAAAATGGCACTATAAGTGATACCTATTGCAATTATGCATGCTCCATCTCGATGCAAAATTGATTAGAGGTAAATAGGTTTTTACTATGTGCGATCGTGTCATTCCATACCTCTGGTGCAGTTAAACGTAATGGTATTTCCAGTTCCCTGCGCGCGGAGCTGAAGCGCGATGGAAAAATCAAATTTATTTACTGCGTCGCCTCAAGAATGTTAAGAATTTCTCTCAGAAGTACCTTTTGAAGTCTTCAAATAATGCTCTTATCTGGGTACAAATGTCACCTCAAGGGTCTTTGCCTGAAAGCCATTCGCACGTAACATTAATACACTTAACGCAAAATTTCGTCTGAAAACAGCGTCAGCCATTGTGTGATCCAAAGCATATAGATATCAAAAGTTATCTCTGAAACTTAGGCTTAGTAAAGGAAAAGCACCATGTTAATAGGCCGTAATGATTTTATTCCATGAAGTCCTCCCATAACCCCGCCAACTGAACTTAACACATTTTCCGAGAAAACTGAAGGCAGCTTTTTTTTTTAATTTGGTCACATTTGGCCTCTGCATCTAGCTAAGAACTATGAACATTGACGTGCCATTCCACATTTATGTATTATAAATGGGTATATGTGCGAAAGCTTAAGTTTGTACCTAAAAAAAAAAACAATTTTGGACTAATACCAAACTTGTATCGATTTCCGACCACTGTGCGACGTCTGAATCAGCACACTCTTATAAGGAAAGGCGATAAGGGCTCCATCCAGTTCTATCCAGTACCATACGACGGACGAAATATTGCATTTGAATTTCTATCCACATAGCACCCTGATGGGGATCGGAATGCCACTGAATAATTTCCTCCACATCTGGAATTCAATTCCAGGCTTTCAGTTCGTTGGGAAACCAGTTCTCTAACCATCTCACCAACCCCGTTTAATTCGTTCCAAGGGCAGTTTCCCCTCCTTGCAAGTGGCAGACAGTTAGTAGGAAATGGCTGAAGTGATAGAAGCACGTTAAACTCAAACACTACGACTACTGATCTCCCCTTCTTCAATAAGCAGTGGCTGTCAAAATTAGGTGTTCGATTGAAAATGTATGTTAGTACCAAGGGAAATTCACACCTTTGTAATGCGGAAGAGGAAATGACTTTGTGTTGGTTGCATGCAGTAGCCAGATTCAGTTGCATATGAGTAAAGATATATGTGGCTTATGGAAAAACAATTTACGAGTTGTAAAGGCTTGTGAAGTATTCATCCGCCGTGGAGTTGGAGGGTATAGACTGATGACGGCGTCTTAAAAGTCCTACAAGCCTTTGTAGACCTTTTTAAGACGCGAGCGAGATATCACTACTAAAAAAAGTCAATGAATTTGGCCTCTGTATAAAGAAAATATCTCATCTTTCTAATGATAAAAATATCAGCCATTTATCGCCCTACTTTTTTAGATACTTTTTTTTAATTGAAGCTGTTTTCAATGAGATATGGTACGGTTATACGCTCCTGGGAGATATTATGTTAAAAAAATTATAAATTTCTAATGCACAGATCGCGTCAGTCAGATTCGGAGTGTAGTCTATATAAATATATGTTTCCAATTATTTTTTAAATAAAATTTTTTGCTCACGCAATACCTATTAGAAAATAGCACGAAAACCATTTATTTTAAAGGCGTCTTTGTCACACTGCTTGAGACAAATATGTAATGTTAAAACAGTTTTTATACATAGGTAGTGAATTGCGGAGAAGTTTAGTCATTAAAAAAAAAGTTTTTGCTTAATTTGTAGTTCCATATTTACTACATGCTCCTCATGACTACTTAAATGAAATTCGAAATTGGTCTCTATTATGCCATAATATAATAATGATTAAAGAAAAACATATACAATTTAAATGTGGTTAGGGTGACCAGATCAAAATTTTCAAAAGCAGGACATTTGAAGGAAAAAAGCAGTACATTTTGAAAAAATGCCTGACAAAACATTAAATACCTTTTCATTTGCTTTCCACTTGTATATCATGTGGCCAAAATGTTAATAGAGTCGATGAGTAAACAAAAATGCATCGCACTGAAAATCAGAAAATGTTGCATTTTTTATGTCCTCCATGAAACATTTTGCAACTTCGTTAATTTAAGTTCAACAGATTTTGTTAGTAAAAAAGTTTTTTCTGCCAAAATTCTCCTATTCTTTGAGTTATATAGTCATGCCTGTTTAATTGCAGTTCTCCCTTCGGTCCTTACCCCGCCCTGCGTGTTCTCACGTAACGAAATAAGTGTGTGCTATCGGGGGTTAAAACAATATGATACGTCAACTAGAGCAGGAATCAGAAATTGATCTAAATCCCAGACCAGCCGCAGACTCTGTTGCGATTATTGTGGCTGTTAACCGGAAGCAGGACCGAAACTCGTCTTTAATTATAAACAGCGAAATTCCCTTTAAAATGTATATATTTCAAATTAAGACAAACAAAATAACACTGTTTCCCTCGGATATTATCTTATATGCTATATTTCAGCACTTGAAACATAATGTTTTTGAAAGGCAGAAAGTCGGACAATTTGGATTTATCGGAAAAAGCCGGCTGGATGCTTTATATATTAATAAAAAAGCAGGACATATGTCCGGCGAAATCCAGACGTCTGGTCACCCTAAATGTGGTATTTACTATGGCTAGAGAAAAATTTCGCTCAGGGTAAGTAGAGAAACTAAACTACCTGCAGAGGCTTCCTATCCAAAAGAAGGATGATGTATAAGCAGCGAAAAAGATGGAGAACGCTGTACGACGTGCTGCTGAGCTGGCTGTAGCAATGAGCTGCAACGGCACGTCAAAGCGTGCAAACCGGCTCAGCATGTTGTTTGCGCTCGCGTTTGTGTGGGTAACCATAACACGTTTGGCAATACACGTCATAGATATGTGTTCAAGGTATGCTGATGGCAGCACATCTACACCTGTGACAGCTGGCGCGTCAAAAGTGAGGAGTAGGAGGGGTAATGAGGGACGATGGTTTGCTTAAGGGTTTGAGATAGAGGGTAGGATGTTGGGCAAGCGGGGAAGGGGAAGGAAGAGAATAGGTTTTATGGACGGGATAAAGAAAGGTAGGACTTATGCTGAGATGAAGAAAGAAATACTAGAAGTAGAAAGGGCACGGCACGTGTAAACGTTCGTTGGATTTTCTCTGACTTTAATCACAACCTACCTCTAACCGGTAGATTACTCAGATGATGAAAATGACGAGCTGTCGAAACTTCATTTTCTTTTCGTCGGAAAAAATAGCGAATCAAATATTTAATAGCATAAAAGCAAAGCAACGAAAATAATAATTCAATGAGAATGCTTCATTTTTATTAAAATTGGCATTGAGAATCTATGTATTAAAAATCACTTATTAATAACAATGCAATTTGACCGTGTTAAATTTCATGTGGGCCGAAAGCTACTGCCGACCGTTCCGTAATGCTACTGCTGAGACGGCAATACATACATGTGTATACTGTATGAATACTGTTTTCGTTTCGTTTTACGGGAGTACTGACAGTGAACTTAGAATCACGCCCTTGGACGTGGTGAGTGGCAGGGGGTCCCAGGAAGCGTTATGTTTGTTGGCGTAGCCCAACAATGGACACTTTTGGTGCGAGAAACCAAACGAGAGAAAATGCACATACTCGATGAATTCGAAATCCTGATAACGAATTCGATCGTCGTTCATCTACAAATTGCGCCGTTTGTGAGATAAGTGTGTAGTTAGGTTGAGGTTATCTTTATAAAAATATTTTTGCGCTATGATTTAGCATAGTCTTCGTTTGTTATCAATTGCAATTCTTAACTCTCCGAATCGTTGATAGTTTTACTCTCCTTACTTTTAAAAAGTTTGAAGCCCTTTTCACACGGGGCACGAAATTGCACAACTTCAAACTGCATTTTTTTCTCAATCGGGCGTGCAATCATATGCGAATTAGACCAAGGGCTATTTTTCCATCTCGGGTTCATGCATTCCCGCATCCATTCTTGCAATTCACGGCTTTACACGATGCAATTTCCAATGCACTTTCGTACGTACATCAGATTGTGCAATTTCGGAGGAAGCATATTCGTGTAAAATGGGCTTTATAATAAGTTCTTTTTTTACCAAAAAAGCAGCTACATAAAAGTGCCAACCAAGGTGGACCACCCATCTCCTAGCTACGCTACTGATTTATTTGTTTACTATAATATAGGGAGCTACCCAAAAATACAAGATTTAATATACAACAATATAAAATAATAATAGTACCTAATACAATAATACCACACTTACAAAATTTGATTTACTAAACGCAAACATCAAAGCCACAAAATCACAACAATTGTAAGTTTCTCACAATGACCTCTTTAAAATATGTACCCTTAAAACCATCCAGAGACAAGTAAAAAATCTACGGTTGGAGGAAGCATATTTGCCTCTCTAATTATTCTAGCTAATGCGACATTGCGCATGCAGTTTTTGTAATAAAAAATCAGTTAAATGTCTCGATGTTACGAGTTTTACTAGTCGGTACACGAAGAGTTATTAAATATCAATTGGTTAGGACATGATAAATTATGAAATATATTTAGTAAATAAACAAAATGTCGTGATACCAACGTCTTACTTCTAATGATCTCAGGTTCATGACTTCGTATACCATACTGTATGTAATAACAGATAGATCGAATACCACATTTCCTTGCAAACATTCTAGCGAATAAACGCAAACATTTCTCAAATCTATATCTATGACACTCATAGTATGGACTCCAGACTGGGGAGCAATACTCAAGAATTGGCAAAGATAGACTGAAAAAGAAGACCCTTAAGTCACCAACACGTTTTATACCTATAGTAAATCTGGAAATAAAGCCTAGCATTTTAAATGATTTATTCGATTAAAAATTCCATTTTAAATGATAGAACTCTAAATGCATGACGAAAAAAATGTTGCTCCTGATTTTGGAAAATTTTCCCTTTAGATTTCCCTCCATATCCTCAGCTCAATGTAGATATCCCCTCTTTCAACCCCCTCGGAACGTTATCCTGGCTGCGTCACAGAATACAAAAGTCTCGTTTTGTGTTTCTTATATCGTGCGCGTAGACCTGGAGGGTGGGTCATTGCTGGGAGGGAAAAATTCCTCTGAAACTTTCTGTGAGAGAGTGATGTAGATATTTGCGTTCTGCAAATCCAAGCGAAGGAGTCACTGCATTTCTCTACTGATTATTTTATTGCGTTTACTCCTTGGTGAGATGTGCGTCAGTAACGTAGGAATACATTCTCCCATAAGAATGCGTGTTGAGTGTTGATTGAGTTGTTTTTCTGAAGGAGGAATCACATTTCTGTGGCTTAAACGTAACATATTGTAATGAGGAATTTACTTTCCCTCCGATACTGCATTCATGTCTCAAAAAAATAGTACGTCTTTCGGAGATATTGACTTTAGATATGGAATGGATTCTTTGGTGTAGGATTTAAGTCTTTCCCGGCGAATGCTTAGGATGAATAGTTCTCGGGTTTCCAGCCGGGTAATGGTGTTAAACTGCACCGACGCTTCAATGGCGTAGTCTACCATAGTCTTCAGGGTTAATGATTTTTGCCAGAGTTGTCATATATTTATAGTGTCACATTTGTATTAGGTTTTTCCTGATTCGTCAGTTTTTTCACGCCTTTCTTTTAGCATTCTCAGTGTAGGTTTCCAAGCACTGCTGAGTTGGAAACCTTTGTCTCGGTTCATGGTTTTACTTTCCAGCCTAATCTCCACAGCTTCTTTCACAATGCGACCCCAATAGTCCTTTGTTTTGCAAAGCACTTTGGTGTTGGCAAAGTCGATCATTTGGCCATTTTCCAGGCTGTGTTCCACCACCGCCGATTTTTCTGGATGGAAGAGACTGATGCACCTTTCGTGTTCCGCGATTCTTTGGTGATTAGCTAGGATGTGTTAGATCAGGGTTGTCCAACTTGCAAGGCCTCAAGGGTCACAACTTAACCTTTAATATGGTTGTGGGACATATAGTAAGAAATTATTATTTTTTAAAGTAACAATAAGAAGCAACGTAAGGTATAAGTATAGATAATAATAAATTTCTGAATTTTTGTCCTATAACCTTTCGTGGGCCACAATAAATGGCACCGCGGGCCGCCAGTTGGATAACCCTGTGTTGGAGCGAGAATACCCAGGGTCGGTATTGTTTATTGGCATAGACAAGGGCGTACCCAGGATCTGAACTAGGGAGGGGCAGCTCATGTTAGATCCTAGAGAGATGAGGGGGGTGGCGAGGTGCTTCTGCTTGTTGTTTATTTCAAGTACACAAAGCTAGGTTACGATTGCGTCTTCTGTTGGGCAGCCAGTCATACCTGCACCAACGCGAAACAATATTTGATGCAATTCTTTAAAAATCACTTTATTCTCTTTACATTTCTAGGTTTTATTTTTGAGTTTCTATTGGCCTCCACCTCCTGCCCCTCGCTGGGTATGCCCGTGGGCATAAAAAACTACGTAGCCAAGTCTGAGGTGCAGTGATTAATAAATCTGCCAAATCCTTTGACAATAGAATGTCTACATTTTATCCTCTTTAATAGTTATAGAATTTCCATTCAGACTTATTTCGTTGGAACTGGAGCATACAGGTTAATGGTATCTTAAATTTATAATTAGTATTCTGAAATTCAAGTTTAACATTCTACTTCGCAGATATAATTTTGCTGTCGGAACGTATGTCTCGTCTTTGTCGTGTCTGAAGGAACTACGTGGCCCATTTCATCGTAATTAAAGTTTTTTTAAATGTCACGTAGGTACTTAATTACTCATGTCGATCCATTCGTTGCATATACGGCAATATACTTCTTCGAGATACGAGGACATGGTTTTCGGGACTGAGGCCGTGGATAGGTGTTATTTCACCCACTCATCATCCGTCATTTCCTCCTGCTACAAAACACTTGTCGAAATGCCCGTCGGTGACGTGTGACTATTTTCGTGGAATATCTAACGTTAATTTTATTTTAAAATGGACTCACGGCCCTTGGGAAACGCGACGATCGCGAGAGCTAGCGGGAACTTCAGGAACGCAAGCGAACAAACACAGGTGAAAGTTCGCGGTGAATGTCAGATTTATTGCAAAATCCGACGTTTTCTGAACGGTGAAACGAAAGTTGTCTCCCTAAGAGAATTATGCGCGATATTTTAATGTCTGTAGAATGGTAACATCAACGACGTCGGCCGAAAATGAAAATTCGCCCATCAAAACATCGCTCGGGCTGATATCGAAAAAAGCTAGCCAAAATTACATAAATTCTCAGGTGATCAAACAAAACCTAAAGAGAATCGTGTCCTGAATATGTTGTTCACCATCGGAATCACGGTCATGCATCTCTGCACATCTCATCACATTAGTAGTAACTCTGCGGAATATTTCTTAAACCTAATGGATGGATACATACCTACGCAATTTTTCATTAAAAGGCGTTTTAATTATAACCCGGTTAAATAATTACTGAAGATTGTTTATTTCAAATAAAAATTGGAATATAAGGAAGCTATTTTACTTAATTTCTTGCCGGCCGATGCTTTCGTACTTTTGAACTGGGTCGTAATTAATATTGTTATTTGTTGTGGAAAATTGCGCATATTTTTATTAATTTATAATATTTAAATTCCACACAATATCACCTGAAACTTCTGTATTTCTTTAACCTTTTATCATGAAAGAATCCCGAATCTCACCGAGTTAAGGCTGAAATTGTTACCTGCCAACTCCTCACAGCTTGGGCTTAATTCTAAAGAAAGCGGGCAAAAATCAAATGCTTTATTTTCAGTCCAGACATTGAATATTTGTATGCCACCTAGTATAATGGGAACCCATTTGCGTGAACGTGCATCAAAATCTCCGTAATATCTTGGTCAAAACATGTAAGGAGGTACGTTTTAACGGATACAGCTTCGCATTGTCATTGCGATATAATCTTGTGGCAATAGCGTATCAACGTAATAGCTGCGTCACTGCGCCCAGCAAATGCAGCCGGAGTCCGCCGTAGGTTCGAAAGTTCGATTTTATTTTCGGCGACGCCCACGGACACTAACTTTTTCTTCGGATTCACAGTCTGGAAGCTTTTTAGAATATCCTGTATGTATAACTCGTCGTATATCGGTGCATAAATAGAGTATTATATTGCTTACAATAAAACAATTGTCAAAAATCTGCCCGTCTTTCTGTTGCATACCAAACGCGACTATCTCTCAAAATTCATTTAATTTAAATTAATTAAAAAGCAATGATTTATTTTGTAACGTAAACAGAATTTTTTTTCCCATAACTACGAGTATAATTTCAGAGGTTTTGCAACAGCTTCTTTTTCAGAGAAAATTGAAGGATTCAAGCTGAAGGAAGGAGTTTTCGTGAACTTTGTTCTTTAAACCGTTGTTAATTGTTCATGAGTGAGAACTATGAAAAATTCCATGCCACACTACATACAGAATCCAATTGTTGAGTGACCATGCAAAGTTTCAACGCCCGGACTGAAGACAGTGTTTGTGGACAGCGTAACAATTTCAAGCTTAATTTGTTATCATTTTGTCATGGTAAAGGGCTAAAGAAATAATTAACTAATTCCTTGAATTATTTTATATGCCATAAGACTGAATAAATCTCTCTGATACTTGAAATATCATGAGATCAAAGCTATTTTTCTTCACCTATAAAGGAGATTCTAATATCATCATCATAAATACTCAATTGAAGTAGACATAGGGATCTCATCGGTAAGCGGGCTCTTAGTTGCTATTTCTTACTTTGAATCCTCTGAATTCTTTTACCCTTCAAAGATTTTTTTTATTCTCACTATCGAGCGAAAAAAAAATGTGGCCATGACATTTCATTTTCATCGTGGCCTGCGGTTCTCAAGACCGCTAGAGAGTTGCAATCGCGGCTCTAAATTATGTAAAATCTAAAATGACGAGATGAATCTGAACTACCGTAGAATGGGGACTTTCAGTTTTCTTTCAAAGAGTTATTTTTTTAAGAAAAGGACATATTAAATGCTTAGTTCATCATTTTAGAATACAATATATCTGTGGAAGTAGTTAAAAACTATAAAATCGTAGTTTTTATGGCATCTTTGATTAAAATACCGTGTTAAAGTTAATTAATTTATTCTAATAGTGATGCTAGGCGTCCACTCATGGGGATTAATTTGCATTACATTTTCATTCCATCTTGTATTTTTGGACATGTTGAAAAGGGTGACAGAGGGAAGAACGCTGGGTAAGTGTGGATATGAGGAAGGAAGAGGTTTAGGCATTTTGGACTACTTATTTAGGGCATGAGGAGTTTGAAAGACCTGATGGCGAGCCATTTATATGATGGAAAGTGAGAAGATGCCCCAGAAATTTGGAAGTTAGGATAAAGACATTCTGAAAACCTTACAGTCAGTTGGTAGAATACCCAAATGAATGCAATATACTAATTAGAGAAGATTAGGTGTTACGAAGGTGCACGTTAAAGATAACTTAAGTATAACTTATAACGCCTTAAGATAACTTATAACGCCTCCAAAATTTAATTCCAAGGACTCGACGTAGCTTACTGGAGCAAATCAACCAAACATTCCGATTCTCGCAACATAAATTTATTCGGAATAAATATCACATTAATATGCACACATTATCTATTGTTTATCTATCTTACGATGGAGGGCAATGAACTTTTATTTTTCACTCATTAAAAAGTATCCCCTCGCAATTGCAAAGTACTCCAATGTGATGGCACTTCATAATGTCCATGATGAACCATTTTCTGTCTTATTCAATACATGTTAATGATTAAGTTAAGCAGAGGTCGTAGATGCCCCCACCAGTATAGCATGTACGCAATGATAGTTGTATATTAAACAAAATAAAATACAATTTGAGACTTCTCTTCAACCTCAAAACATGAAAAGAAATTCAGAATTTCAAATATTGGATTTGAACAGCGACTCCTTATACTTTTCGACATGTTCGCCCCCCGCCATAAGTCTATTTTTCTAGGTTCTACTCTAGGTCTAGGTCTTTTCTAGAGTCTTCTAGATCAGTTGGACCTCTTACAACATGGATATATGATCATCAATGTTTCGGCATCATTTATCTTTACCTGCATACTCCTGAACCACCCCTGAACGTACGCGCACCCTATAGTTTGGGAAACGCTAGTCTGGAATTAAAATGGGTTCTCTCTCAAAATAAGATTTTTCTCGTAGTCCCAATACCTCCTTTATCGGTGCGTATATTTCAGGTACTTGGTTGCAGTCCGTGATTTTGCAATCACCCACACGTCCGTATGTTTTTTTTTCATTAATAAGGCATTTGGTGTCTAAGAAATGTAAATAGGTAGAATGGAAAGAATAAATGGAAATAGGTAAACATCAAAACATATGTTATAATTTTTCTACCACAGAGCCTTATTAAAAAATCAATCCTTCATGGTAATTACGTTGCATTCCAAGTTCTTCCGCTAGAATGGGTGGCAAAAAGGGGCCTAATAGTGATTGTTAATTTTTATAGCTCGCTACTACCGCAGGTAAAGTGGTCTATTATATAAATCCTGTTGACAGTAACCACACTCAAAGTGCTAGGGTCTACAGAACTCATTTTTAATATGAATAAGATAAGAAGGGACATGAATATAATACAGAAAACATAAGACGGAATTTCAATCGCGGAAGTATTGAAATATAGTACTTACTGAGCGTAGAGGTATTGAGTGTAGTGGCAGTTAGAGCCATGGGCGGTAGTGTCACTTGTCGCCGTTCGCCTTTGCGAAATTCACATACATACTCTAAATAGGTTTTTATACATTATATACAAAAAAACTATTTAGACAAAATTTTAAAATGAATTGTAAGGAACATTAATTTTATTTCATGTACTAAAAAGTTCAAATGCAAAGTTACGGATTTATTTTCTTTCTTTTTTATAGCAAAATCATTCATGATACTATCAAAATCTATTTAGTTCATCCGTTAATGTTCTACAGCTAATTTTTAAATATTCCATAGACTTCATTTGTTAGTAATAATATTGCCAACTCTAGGGATAGTGGATAGTTTAAATCTTTTTATGATTGAAAAATGATTTAAGAAAATAGTTTCCATGCCAAAATTGCCGCCCGGGGCAGCCAGTAGCTACGCCACTGATCGAATGTTTGTGACACAGCTCATGTTGATTCGTCAAGGCACAGAACGGTCCCCCAGGATGTCAAAAGCAACGTACGTATTCATATCAGCCAACATTAGACGGTCTTTTTGGACAGACCGTGTGCTGTTCTGTTCCCCACGAGGAGTCACATTCAATCTTAACCTCGCGAAGCTACCTATCTTTCTTCCGTGCATTAACTCTCTCTTCCTCTCTCTCTCTCTATCAAGGTTTAATATCTTCTGCCGACCTCCATGTCATCTAAAAGCCCTAATTAGTCCGTTCCTTGTTTTTCCTCGCCTGTCCAACTTTCTTTGCTCTGTCGTCCTATTCGTCATGTCCCCCCTTCCAGGCCTATCTTTGTTGACCTAAACATTCTTCCATTCCCTTGTGTATATATCTTCCTTACTGTTACATTTGTCAAACAAAACATCTCCCAATTCTCCATAAAGTCAGACTTTCATGGGTATGAGACTCGCTATTCAAAGCACCTACATAAAAGCCGGGTTAGAACCAGCGCATCCAGCTCTGTTCCCAAAGAAATGGGAATCAAGCTTTTTAACAAATTGCCTGAACATATAAAAACAAGGCATCATTGAATATGTTTAAACACCATGTTCACCGTTTTCTCATGGAGAAATTGTATTATTCTGTCAATGAATGTCTTTATGGTTAACCCCTAATGGTGGTGTATATATATGAATTAATGTAATATTACTTTTACACTATTTTTTGTATATGAATGTTTCACTAATGTATTTCCACTGTGTAATATAATGTTGAAATTTAAATGTATTGACGTGTCTTATATCATGTATCAATGTGATCTCTGGAATAATAAACAATTGTTATTATTATTATGTCGTTACCTCTTACTCTCGACCCACTTACGTCGTTTTCTTAAGATGTTATTAATTCCTCGCCTCTTTCCATTCCTCTCTTGCTGTACTTGACAGAGTCCTCTCTTCGAATCCGTCCTTCTCCATAATCACATCGAAAATGCCCACGACCTAAACTCGAACGATTTCACTTCCGACTTCTTTCTTCGTCGTATAACTCTCAAGTCAATAAAAAAATAAAAACACGCTTTTATACAGATTGCACTAAAAAGGAGAAAATAATTTTCGTAAACAGCCACTACGAGTGATCACAGAATATATGCGTACATGCCAATAAAAATAAAATGACATACGCTTATACTATGATCGCACATAGTACTGTGGCTGTTTACCAAAAATTATTTTCTCCTTTTTAGTGCAATCTTTATCAATCGTGTTTTTATTTTGTTAAAAATATAATATGATTTTCTGTTTTTTAGTCTTCGTCATAATAAAAATAGTAGTCAATTCTAACAGCACTTTGGTTAAAAAAAAACAAAAACTAATAAAACGCTCGTCATTTTCAATTTTAAGGAAATTTCATTTAAAAAAGGGTCATTATTTGACTCGATGCATTCATAATTTGCGATTGGAAAGGGTTACAAATATATAAAATTGTACATAAGTAATGTACAATGTAAACTGCGAAGGTAGAACAAATTATATTATTAATTAAGCCATTAAAGAATGCGTCGCGAAAGTTAAATTCCCTTTCGATTCGATTATTATAGGTCTACGTCATTGAGCCTTTCATCTTCTTTATAGTGGTGGCTGCTGTACCGGCTTCTCACTTCGTGGGTCCGAGTTCAAATATCGACTTTGGCGGAGGGTTTTCGATAGAATCCTAATCGCTGTATGTATGCCAAGTGGAGAGCACTTGCAATACTCCGTGTAAATATCCGTGCAATACTCCATAGACCCAGTGGCGACTGCCGTTTTTTGTAGTTATTTTATGTTCCTTTTCGGATTCGCATAGACACAGTCCTTTCATTTCTGCAGTGCTTCTTCGAAGGCTAAGGTCATTTTCGTGCTGCCTATACTGCCGCTTGCAGACTCAAAACTGTCTCCCAATTGAAGACAAGGGCAACAAGACTATGGATGAATAGCACGTATAGAATCACTCTTGGGGATCGGGTTGGTGCGGTGGCTTTCCATCCCAAAGTCCTGGGTTCGAATGCATAATCAATGAGTAAATGTCCCGTTGTATATCATAATAATACAAATGATGATGATAAATTTACTCTAGTCGAGTTAACAATTCATAGTTTTACTAGTATCTCTCTAGTTATAGCTAATACTAGCCTGAGCGTCATCCATTTTTTGCAAAACTGTCACCCGCGCTGAACTTAAGCCGACGTCGGATGTGCCTCTGAATTTCAGTCACCTCCCTAAATGTACACTTCTACTCATCACATAAATATAGTTGGTTCTCCTCTTCTTCAGTCTTAATGTTTATCTTATAGCCATGCATGTCTGCATGGGCATCGAATTTATTGCCTTATAATCCCTGCATACCTTTTATAGACTTTTTTTTCGGGTGGAGGTCTTCAAATCTGCTCTTATGCAGTGTCTTATGCCACACTTCTTCCGCAAAGACACTCTGCTAATAAGCACTATGAGTCGCGTATTTATTTTTAGAATTCTTCCCCCGTGTTTTCTCTTCCGTCAATCATGTTGTTCCTTTACATTTCACGCATCGCTTTCTCTACTTCAACCGTCCCTCGACCCATGCACTGACTATGCACGCTGACCAATGTGTTCCCGTTAGTGATGGGCAAAGTAACAGATCCAGGCTCTTCTATTGTATTTCTTACCCAAAAGCTGAATAGCATTCGGCTCTTTTGATATAGCTTTCCTTTCTTACCTCATATTGTTGGCATAGCTATCCCTTTCGTAACTCCTGACAATTCTTTAACTTTCTTAATTATCGCGACTTTTCGTTATTTCTGAAACATCACCTGGATTAACATAAAGAGAGGAAAATTGCCAGCACAAGAGAAAGAAAAGTCTGCTTGAACACTATAGAGTGCATTTACAATTTTCTGAAATCGTGTATCATGCAAGCCAGTTGCCATATGACACCAATTGCCATGAATTCATGGAAATGGAATCACTTAATATCGCAACGTACATTACATTTCAGCTCGTAAGTATTCCGATCTTGTCGACAAATCCTTTGAATCATTTACCTATGCATTAAAATAAGCTCTTAAAATTAAAAGGAATTTTTTCTTTAGGTTTATTTTAACGCATAAATGATTCAAAGGATTTGTCGACAAGATCGGATTACTTACGAGCTGAAATGTAATATTAATCACGATGTTAACTGATATTTTTCACCTCATGACTGAATTGTTGAAGTATTAAATTAATTATCAAAATGTTAATTTAAATTAAGAAAAGAAAAGCAATGGAGTTGTCATGGAGGGCAAGTTTGTTTACACAATACTTGGAATTCTCACTTAAAACAGACACCAACAAGATTTGTCAGTGATATAAATTAAATCTCTTTTTATATTATTCTGTGTCTGTGAGTTGAGTTAATTAGTTAAAATAATAATAATACATATGAATAAGTCTATTAATGAGCAAAACGATAATATTTTACTTCACGTATGTGCGACATTGAATATGGTAAGAACGGCATGAAGGAAAAAAAACAAGTTTTTTTTTTTTGAAAGACCTGCGTCCACTACCATCGGCGTTCAAACTTCTTCGAGCGCACGATTAAAATCGTGTGGTAGTTTTGTAAAGACAAATTTGCAGCCTCTATATCCATATGCCACTGATCCATAAAATCCCCACCAATGCCGACACACGAACCCAGGCCCTCGGGATGGACAATCAATACTTTAGCCATCACATAAGCCTGAACCACTAAATTTTAGAGATTTTCTAGGTATTTTTGAATACTTAATACGTTTCAATGAATAAACGGTAGTGTGGACAATTGAAACAACAATTGTTGGGCGCCGTGACCTGGGGGTCCGGCCACATCGACTAGTCGGCTCATCAACGCGGGAGTTCCGCAGGGAGGTCTCTTCAGCCCGCTGCTCTTCAAGATCTTCGCAGCGGGCATGCCGGTGGACCTGGGATTGCAGTGCCGAACCGCGTTCTGCGCCGTCGACGCTATACGATCATCGCCAGGTAATCGAAGTAACCTAAATGGCAACGCGCTACTTACTAGCCGTCGATCAGTTGATGGAGTGGTACGGGACATACGGGGTTCGCTGTGTACGCGCGGAGAAACCAAACAGGGGACCCGGGAGAGATCCTTGCCGGGGACAAGGAGGTACCCTGGCCGCCAACGGCAGTCTACCTAGGGATCACACCATTGACCGGCGGCGCCTCACCGATGCTGCTGGCACACTTCGCGAGAAGAAACGCCGGGATCCGACTCGCCCTCTACCGAATATAGGTATAGCGAAACTTGGTGGCACTCGCCAGCGGAGAGTTTAAGGTCACTGAGGACGATTTAAGCGTTGATGAGCGGGAAAAGTTATCGATGGGCTCAGTTTGGGGACTTCTAGAGAGAACCTAAGGATCTTTATCCCTCCTCACTTGTATGGTCTCCTCTCCCTGACATCATTTCATGTACGTGCGAATGCCACCAAGTTTTGCTACACCTATACATACTCTCCTCGCCAGCGGTGACGGCCCCTCAGAAGTCCCACCTGATGAACAGCACCTCCTTTAGGGCCCGGGTACCTCTACGCAACCCGGCGTGGAGTGGACTCTTATCACCATAGGCTCTTCGGCTTCTCGAAGGCTCGCTACATAGGCGCAACATCTTGACCGATGGGTGGCACATCTACTAAAAAAGAGGAGAACGCCGAGCTGTATTCCGTCGCCGGGGAAGACAACCTCGCCGACATCGTCACCTTCCGGGCAAGGAATTTCTACGCCGCAGACCAGAAAAATCACAGCATTACAGAAATCCACTGCCACATAGCATTATACACCCTTAATTTGATGCCCTGTCTTATTTCAAACCAGCTACATTAGGTCCCATTCACTCTCACACTTATTTCACCACAGTCAAAATCACTAGCCGGCCCCGGTGGCGGCGGGGTAAAGTCCTGACCTGCTCATCCGAACGGTCGCGGGTTCGAGTCCCGCTTGGGTCGGTTTTTCCCTGCACATGGCATGGGTGCTTCTATCAAGATCCGATGGTTCGGCCCCTGATAAACGTGATGATGAGTCAAAACGGCTTATCGGGATCGAAGGGACGTATACCTACCACCAAAATAATCTGGGAAAGCACAAATAATATTTTTAAAATCGCCTTTTAAGTAAATAAGGCGATTACACCCCATAGCCACTCAAAACCTTCCTCATCCTATACATATTTACCCTGCCATACTTCTTGTATTGTCGACTCCAAGGGGGAGGACTTGTATTGTCGACTCCGCCCACCCTACAAAACTCATTGCCCACCCTAGAAAAATCGACAGTGTTGAAGAAATACAATGTTTTCAATATTTATATCTTGCGAAAAAGATTCATTAGGTACCATTCCTCGTAAACACGATTCCACATAATCTGAGTCTACTAAAAAGCTAGTTTATCTCCAATCGGATTAGCGAAATAGAAACATTGCGGTGGCTGATCAGCTAGGGATGGTCCTACACCACCCTAAATGGTCCCCCCCTCCACCCCCCATAGGAAAAATCCCTAGCTGCGCCAATGCTCATGACCCGAATGTAGCGTAGTCACCTATCCGATGGGCGTCGGACGAAAACGGCCCAACCCCTCCTGAGTCTCCGGCCATTATGGTGGCAATGAAACCTGATGCTCGCCGAGGACTTGGAGCCGGGAATGTTACAAAGGTAACAAATGGAATGATGTTATATTTCACTCGGAATGGTACACTTATTTAATTAAATTACATTACTTAATTTAAAAACCACCGTCCACCCAGCCGAGAATGCCGAGAGACTTCGACAGAAATAGGGAACATAAAAATTAATTTCTCCCTTAAAAAAAATAGCGCCATCAAACTTCAAGAATGGTTAGGTGAAGTATCTAGCCACTAGATATAAAAAAATGAGCAAGATAAATATTAAAGGGGTATGTGTTTTGAGAAAAACGCATTTGAAGTTTTAAAAATTAAAATTTATGCATTTAATTGCAAAATTTTTAATTGATGACTTTACCCTCGCCGTTGCTTTTTCTTTGTAAAGAACATTTGTGCATTGGCATCAGTATCGTATATCCGGATATATTGAGGACAAATGAAACAAATTTAGGAGAAGCTCAATTTTTCACGCTCCCGTAACTAAAGCAACGGATGCATATTTTGCAAAGCAGTTGGGCATCCAACAGCGTAGTATCAAAAATGTTAAAATTGGTGGTCTACGTCAATTCTCGTATTTAAAACACTTTTAATTGACTTCACTTGTCTGACAGGGACAAAATTTGTAATAAAAATTTGACCTACTTCCTGACCAGCAATCGCTCTGAAATTTGGCAGAGATACGCATTCCGGATGACAATACAATGATCAGTCATTGTACTTTGTATATTTTGTCTTTGGTTCGACCCCCTGAGAGGGTATCGTGTTTTAATGGGATTAAATGGGAAAACTAAAATTTTCCGCGTAAAACATTTTTCTTTCGCTCATTGAAATATGAAATAATTGAGCTAGGAGTTTGGTACTTGGACCAAAATGAAGCCATAACATTTTATTATTTTATTTTATCAGACGTTTTTCCTCTACCTATCGAAAAATGAAAATGTTGAACTTTGCGTAAAATATTTATGCAAATTTATAGCTTTCTTCACTTTCGTTGATAGGGAATTTTTTTCATTGTCACAGAGCCTTTCAATACGCTATGCAGGCTATAAAAGCTGCGTTAAAGGGAATTTAACTTTCGCGACTCGTTCTTTAATGGCTTAATTAATAATATAATTTGTTCTACCTTCGTAGTTTACATTGTATATTATATATACTTTATGTACAATTTTATATATTTGTAACCCTTTCCAATCGCAAATTATGAATGCATCGAGTCAAACAATGACCCTTTTTTTAATGAAATTTCCTTAAAATTGAAAATGACGAGCGTTTTAATAGTTTTTGTTTTTTTTAACCAAAGTGCTGTTAGAATTGACTACTATTTTTATTATGACGAAGACTAAAAAACAGAAAATCATATTATATTTTTAACAAAATAAAAACACGCTTTTATACAGATTGCACTAAAAAGGAGAAAATAATTTTTGTAAACAGCCAGAGTACTATGTGCGATCATAGTATAAGCGTATGTCATTTTATTTTTATTGGCATGTACGCATATATTCTGTGATCACTCGTAGTGGCTGTTTACGAAAATTATTTTCTCCTTTTTAGTGCAATCTGTATAAAAGCGTGTTTTTATGTTTTTAATATAATATTATTTTGGTTGTTTTCGTATGGAATTAAATAAGAAACCAACGCATGTGGAAATAATAAACTGCCGAGAAAGAATCCCCTTCGTTGCGTCGGACTGAACCGACTTACTTGTTGTGAATATTAGGAAACGCGATGAAATTTACGAAGCCCAAGAGTATATGGTAGTGGCGGATCCAGGGCGGACAATCCCCCCCCATGCCCCCAAAGAGGTCAGACGAGCAAAAGAAAAAGCATGCGATTTGATGGTAAACTTCAATCTACCAACAGCTTAATAGCATTGATTTGCTAAAAAAAAAACATGTCTCTTTCTCTCCGACGAGCATGAACTGTGTTTTACTGTAACGAGTTTTTTCGGGTATTTCAAGAATCCAATCGAGATGAGATTCGAGTCACAGTTGAGGAGGCTTCGTCTGTCCCACTTTTTGTCTTGCCTGCACCTCTTGCAGAGCTGCTTCCCTCATTGCTTAAAAAGTAAGGGATCTCTGATATATTTGTCGGTCACTTTCAAACAGTCTCCCATGATACCTCAAAAAGCAAGGGCTCATTTCCCTCGTAGTTGACGCGGGTTAACACGCGGCGTTTATTATTTTTTGGAGATGGGTAAGTGAGAAGTTCTCCACGTTTATCGAATCAATGTATTAGAGCTTTTAATACAATGCCCCTTACAATCTCAGTCCATGACAGTTACACAAACATAAACAAATCAGCAATACCTCCTTAGCAACAATATAATAGATGATGGCACCATTTACGGTCGCCACATGTTGGTTGCTGACTGACTGTGAGCATTTGGGCGCTAACGCGGTCTCATTCACTCTTTGCCGCGCATATATGTATATCTGCTATGTATGCTACTATGTATAATCGTGTTCCTTAAATGTGCTACATTGTATTGTCCCGTTGACGTCTCCTTCGGCACCTCACTTCGAGGGTCTACGTGTCTTTTTTATTTTACTGCGCGGACAGATTAATCATTTTCGTTTTGTCGACTAACAATAAGTGGATTTATCTTTTGCTGCATTTGCCAGATTAACTCTTCCAGTAAACAATACGACCAAGTGCCTGGGCATAGTGATTTATCATGCTGGATTTTATACATCTCCTCACAGCTGTCGTACATATTCATAGATCGCTGCATACCAGTGACTTATTTGACAGTATTACAGCACGTGTATGGAGTATGGCAAATACTTATTTTTAATATTACTCAGTGCATGACTTCATCATAAAAATGTATGATATCTCCCTTCTGTTATTTTTACTCCTTCTAATATCCCGTATGGATCCTAAAACGCGTGAATCAGTAAGCCTGTAATCCTCAAATAATTCATAATGTTATACACCATCATATAATGAAAAATAAACTCTAATGATGAGAAACTCAGACGCGTGTGTATCTTTTTCATTCTCAGTCATCATTGTAGAGGCTCATTCATAAACTAACTAAAGTTTCTAGAATCTGTATCACTCTCTGTCATTAGAAAAAATACCGCTTACTAAATCCCCCTAAGACGCAATCCACTATTCTGGTAGTAAAAAGATATCAAGTAATGTTGATTTTAACTTACTCCTTAAGATTTTCTACAACCAAGTTACTCCCAACAAAATTCAGTTATGTTACTCGCCTTGACTTTAACATGTATGTATCTTCTCTTGGAATACGCATTTTGTCGGAATATCAACCAGATTCTATAAAATGATTTATTGGATGAAATTTTGAAAAGTATTCCGTCCTTGTGCCATCCGAAAACGGGTTGTTTCTTCTCTCATGCTCCCGATATTCATTGATATAAAATTATCTTATTAAAAATAGACTTGATTTGATGTGGTCGGTGTATATTTGTACTTCGTAAATTTGATTACGTTTCGTTATGTTCACGACAAGTACGTCGGTTCTTTCCGACTGAGCGTAGGAAATTCTTTCTTGGCAGTTTCTTTATTTTCCTGTTGAGCAATTATATGTCAAAGTGACCAAAACAAGGCTGGTATTTCTTCGATTTCGATCTATTTCGTTTCACCACATTGTTGGTCATGCCCAATGGTTTTGCAATATATGCATCCGTTGCCTTAGTAACGAGAGCATGAAAAAATGAGTTCGTAAATTCATGTTTGAGTTTTCCGCGATAGCTCCGGACGTATGTTACTTATGTCACAAATGATCTCAATCGTCTCAGGCTCAAATTTGTGGAAGTTCATTTTGTTCCACCATTTATTCCACCTTATTTTCCGGTACTACTAGTTTCGACGCAGCGGCGTCATCTTCAGGTATCTCATATGTTATATATTGTATAACATTTATATTTTATGTCACAAATGATATTTTGAAAGAAAAAGCAGCGGCGCATAATATTATGATGCCATTAGTTAAAATGTTTGCAATTTAGAGCATCAACTTTTATTTGGAAAATTTCAAACGCGTTTCTCTCCAAACATGTACCACTTCAATCAGGCTCTTTTTTTATATTTGGTAGCTAAATATATCTTAGCTATCCATTCTTTAAGTTATGTGAGGGTAATTTTTCTCTTAAGGGAGAAATTAAGTTTTACATGTTTGCATGTTCGCTTTTCACGTCTAAGTTTCGCAGCATCCTAGACTTGGGGGACGGTGAATCTGCGAGAAAAAAACACCGTGCTCACATATCACTTCTAATTCCGTGGGCTGAGGTCGAGCTAATAACAAAAAATTTTAAAGTACCAAATCGCAAAAATCCTGTTGTAGCGATGTCTCCATCTTGACGAACCACGACATTTGCTCTCGCGATTTAAATGTTTTGAATCGTTTAAAAACTCGTCATTGTTAAGCTAATTGTTTACACCTGCTGTATTTACAAACGTATTAATCTCATCATACCCGGTCGATTTACTTCCATCTTCTTTGCTACCATCTTTTTCAGCTCCCTAGTCAAACAAGGTGCCAAAGAGATTTAACTTAAGTCCTTTTCGTAATAATTTCCTTCCATGAACGCGGAACTGTATAGCATCAAATATTTGACCTAATTTTTGTACTAACCATGTAGTGCTAGGATTTAACTGGTTTCGCTAGAAATAAATTATTATTTTATAGAATAAAAAGCATGGCCTTGAAAGCATACTTGATTTCTTTCGAATGGGAGAATTTTTTGAGTGAGAGAGACTAAGGGAAATAACATGAGAAATACCTTGGTGGTTCAACAGTCAACCTATCACTTGCACATGGACGCACATGTAACGGCTGGGCTGTCATTCCAATGATAACCTTGATTCATGTCTTGGAGCGCAAAACAGTCATTGATCATGGTGGCCTTTCTTTTTTTTAAATCATTAACACACATCGGCTTTCTTTGCTGGCGATGAAATCACCCGCACAACCGCTAATTTTAAGATATTCAGAACCGTTTCTCTAGAAGAATAATATCCATGATTACAGTATCTAGGTTGCACTAGTCTACCATAGTCCACTTTATCTATGACATTGCATTAAAACGCTGTCCTTCTCAAAAGTTCTCACAGTAATCATTGTGAATATAATTCTCGACTCTTCTACTCTTCGCACGAAATCGAATGCAACACGTGTCTGGAACCCTTTAGTAAAAAATGTTCTCCTACAAGCATCTCCCTATAGTACCTATAAGGTTGAAATAATGCTATAATATAGTAATATAATAGTTATTCTTCCCGTAAAACCCTATTCAGCTTGCTACCAAGAATCTGCAATATCATGTTGTACTACGTTCGCCGTGCAACTGCCTGTTGCACCGACTAAAGTAGGTACCTAGTATTTACGGATTCCAGAGATGCAAATTCGTTAAGTTTTTTAGACCTACCTTTTCGTTTGGATGTCTCTCATTCAAGTTGGTGTGTTTTTCTTGCAAGCTTGTAAATAAAATATCTTTTATTTGACAGTTATTTCACCTCTCCTACAAACTTTTAACACCTACTCTTGTCATTTCTCCCATAAAAACTGAATTTAATTTCCCCCCCCCCCCCTGGGCTCCCATTTCCTTTCTACTAGTCCAACGCCAGCAGCAGGTTACCAGGCCGGGCCTATGTAAAGTGCAAAACATTTCTTGTTTTCTTCTTAAAAGTTTCCCTAGCGAAATAGGGAGATATAACACTTTTTGTGTTTTAGCAGTACAACATGATTTTCAAAGAACATTTCTATACTTTTTAACTACATTGCAAAGCGGAATTAACTTTTCCAAAAACCGGTATAACATCTCTCTTATGTCATGTACTTTGACCGCTATTCAAACAGAGGTCATGAACCCGTTGTGTTAACTTTTCCACATATTCCGTGGTCTGATGTAAAAATAATGTAGCCCGTAGCAATTATAATATTTCCCGTTACAGTTCCATGAAAGTGGGATGCAGGCAAAGATGGTTAGACCTTGGAGTTTGTGACTCTGGTAATTGGCTTGAGCACAAGTGGGTGACGGGTATGGGAGAATGAAGAAAGGCGTACACTGACAGATAGTTCGTTTAATGTTGCTTCCTTTCCATTCTGGCGTTCCCTGTACCATATATACAGGCTGCACCAGATCGCAGATAGAATATGCGGAGAGGAGTTAACAAACCCATAGCTAACGATGTTAAATAAATCGCCTTTTGGAATAGTAAAAATATACAAGCTTAGTTTTGAGTAGATACAAGATGTATGACATACAATTCACAAAATCACGCAGGCGCAGGAATGCGCATGTACGCTCAGACCCATTTTCTCATACGAATTTTCCAAATCCCCCTCCCAAGATTGCTCCCTGGATCCGCCCCTGGTATATATATATACCAGGGATGGATCCAGGGAATCCATATGGAACACATGAATTCATGTCTATGCATATTTGAATAATTTCTCGGTGAAGTCATGGTAAACTGGTGAACAATAATAAAAATATCGGGATTATGAGAGTAAAAAAAGAGCTGTCTTCGTATGGTATGGGGACTAGCTTCTCTTTTGTTCAAAAAATAAATGCACTGGAAAGGTTCCACAAATATAACAATCATTAAGGAGTTCCGTCGTGTTATGCCTGATACCATTGAAATCCTCTACGACATTTCTTCTAATTACTAATATTTTTATTGACTTTGGTTGATATTTCCAAGAGATCTTACTCATCCGGCAGCGTCCAACGTAGTCCAGCTGCGGTTCTTAACTGAAATTTTGTGGGGGAGAACTTAGCTCTCGATAATTTTAGGGAGCATATTAAATTAAAATTATTTGATATCTTGTCACTTCCAAAATACTTGATTGCGTATTTGTGGGATTTGGTGAGCGATAATTTTTCTGATGGAAGTGAGTAATGCAAATTCCAAGAACTTATAAAGTTGTTTGCGAATCATTTACACTGGAACCTCTACGGTGTTAACTAATAATTAAAAAGATACACATGCGTTGGAGTTCCACGCCGTTGGAATTTTTTTTTCATTAGCTACATAATTGTATTGACATTTTTTATTATTTGAGGATTACAGGTTTACTAATTCACGCGTTTGGTATAGGAGCTACACGGACTATTCTAAATTTTTGCTCACTCATTCAGTGATTCAACCCGAAGGTTGATGTAAGATTTAAGTCTTTCCCGGCGAATGCTTAGGATGAATAGTTCTCGGGTAATGGTGTTAAACTGCACCGACGTTTCAATGGCGTAGTCTACCATCGTCTTAAGGGTTAACCAGACTACGCCATTGAAATGTCGCTTCAGTTTAATACCATTACCCGGCTGGAAACCCGAGAACTATTCATTCGAAAGTTGATTTATGATTGGTGAGAGTAGAATAAGGCACAAGCGTGTGAATTTCAAACATTCAGGGTAGGGAGGCCAGTTCCTTTCCTTGAGGCACTCGGAGGATTTTTTTTTTGTTTTTGGGGGCGTCCAAAGGCTTCACCCGGATTTGAACCGGGGAACCTTCGATCAGTAGCCAAGCGCTCTACCCACTAGACCACCTCACGGGATATTATAAAGTGGAAAAATAGCAGAAGAGAAATATCGTACATTTTTATGTGTTTGTGCACTGCGTTATACTTAAAATATGTACTTAAGTACATATTTTAAATATAACTCAGTACTTAAGTACATATTTTAAATATAACTCAGTACTTAAGCACGGATTTTAAATATAACTCAGTGCTTAAGTACATATTTTAAATATAACTCAGTACTTAAGTACATATTTTAAATATAACTCAGTACTTAAGTACATATTTTAAATATAACTCAGTACTTAAGTACATATTTTAAATATTTCTTACACTTGATATAATTCATTTAGGTACCGACTGTAATATTGTCGAAGAAGTCACTGGCATGCAGATTGCAGAGATCTGTGAATATAATTAGATGTGACCGCTGTGAGGAGAGACATTAAATACAGCAAACATCGCATAATACATCACTATGCGATTATGAGGCGGTGGATTCATACGCAAACTATAAGGTACATGTTCAAAGTTAGGCTTATCACATAGGTCCCGCTTTGGCCGAGGAAGCTCCGGTTTGAAGGGTCCGCCCTAGGCCTGGGCGATATATCGTAAAATATCGTGATATTTTAATATATCGCTAATCCGATTTTGAGTTTTTAAAATTGACGATATATCGTTGCTCGATAAATATCGTCTTATCGTGCCCCAATAAAATGTCGGGGAACGAGAAGATGTCGGGGCACGCTAAATATCGTTATCACGATAAATATCGCGATAAAATGTCATGATATCGCCTCCCGATAAAATATCACGATACCGCGCCCCGATAAAATATCACGATAAAATATCGTGATATTGCTCTCCTTGCTGAGTTTGTTTCGGTATATTTAGATCAGTGGACAATATATACACTAATGTACAAACAATTTTTTTCAGTTCCTTCCAAAATTTGAACAAGATGTCACCTATAAACTATTGGACCACTGAAATTGAAAGAGATAGTGAGGGAGAACTGCTGAGAATTTGAATTAGCAGATATCAGAATAGTAAGTTTTCAAACGTGCTTGCTCCAGCTTAAGCGAAGGCCAACCCAACGGCTGTCTTTTTCCGACACGATTAACCAGTGCAATACCACGATAATTCATCGGGCGCGTTTACGCGATGTTTGAACGAGCGCAATATCACCATCTTTTATTGTGATATTTATCGTGATAATATATTGTGATATTTTATCGGGGCGCGATATCGTGATATTTTATCAGGACGCGATATCATGATATTTTATCGCGTGATATTTATCGTGAGATTTATCGCGATATTTATCGTGATCGCGATGTTTATCGTGATATTTATCGTGATATTTATCGCGATATTTATTGTGCCCCGATATCTTATCGTACCCCGATAAAATATCGGGGCACGATAAGACGATATTTATCGTCACGATATGAGTTATCGATATCGCCACCTTTCGATATGCTAAAATTATCGTATCCCGATATTGAATTATCAATATCGCCCAGCCCTATCCATCCCGGCCGGTTGGCAAACTTCACCTGTAGGACACGGAACTTCTCCCGAGGGCCCGCTGTCCATTGCATACGCATCGACAAATGTATGACGAGAAATGAGTCAATTGAAAACATTGTATCAAATTGTATCACGTAAAAGTCTAACTGAGCAACTTTATATTTCAACTTTTCCCGGGTATCGCAGAGGAATTACCCGACAGGGGCCAAGAGCCACACCCCACACGTAACGAGATTTGAACTCGGTACTCCCGAGTGTGGCACTAAAACTAGCCGCCGCAGCTGCAATAAGTAATGCTTTTATTTTGTCATTGCAACCAAAGAATTAGAAGAAGACCAACCTGTAGAAAATTTGCTTAGGTTTATAAAAAAAACGACGATTTTGTCCTTTTTGACCCCTGAGACCTTTGACCTCTGAAGGTCAAGGTATGACAAGATATATCTGAAGACGTTACCATCGACCATGTGACTTTTATAAACCTATGATTCGATATGTTTGTAGCTCCGATTCACCTTTTGCCACCCCGGTGACCTCTGAGTGACCCTTGAAGGTCAAGGGATGACAAGACGTTTCTGAAGACCTGACCATCGACCTTGGAACCTTTTTAAACCTATGATTCGACAGGTTTGTAACGGCGATTCGCTTTTCGTCACCCCTTAAGACCTTGACTGTGCCCTTTCAGGGGTCACGGTTTCAATTTCGAACTCGAATGTTCTTCCATCGTGTTTCTTGTGCCCAAAAACCTTAAAAATTGAACGTTTCGCAAAGCAATTCTGTATTTTTTGTATTTCGAAAAATTTAACATTGAAAGCCCATAATGCAAAATTTGGATTTTTGGTTGGACTCTATTTATTGGGTCAAAAGTTCACATTTGTAAAATTTCGCTTACACTCAACAAAACTTACGACCTTTTTCTACCCAGGTACCAAATTTAATCCATTTGGCACGAAAGAAAGTGTCTGAAATTATAGGTTAGAAATGATACACAATCAATGGAACAATGGATAGAGCCAATGGATAGAGCCATGGCGTGGCTCGGGCTCCGGAGATTTATTACCACGCATTAGGTTTATATAGATATAATTTGCAAACCTTTTGCCCTTAACGACCTGAAACACGTTTTTAACGCACAAATATTTTCAGAATGAGGGAGGGGGTCACAAAAACCAGGTCCCTCTGGACGTGCAGCGGCCCGGGCCCCTGAGCACCCAAGCCGCCCCTGGGTAGAGCACATTGCATATGGAGCATTCATAAGAAAACACAATGGCACAAATCCGCTGGGAAAATAAGAGTAATAATTTATGGAATTATAGCAGTGAACGGTTTTCGCGAAATTACCTTCCAACCCCAATATCGTCCACTGCGCATCTGCCACGAAATTTTGCGGAGGTTGTGCAATGTGCATGCATGCAGGTACACTTCTGGGTAAATGTGCAATGTAATAGTGCAATGCCGAGCACTAAAAAAGGGGTTGTGCATAAACTACGTGACCGTTTTCGGCGATTTTTTTACCCACTACCCCGACATGTAACGTCGACGTCTCTACAAATGAAACTTTCAATTCTAAAATATTTTCTCATTTATTGGAAGGAAGTAACTATCTAATCTCAATTGGAACAAGTGATATTCATTTTTAAATTCTAGAAATCAACCATAAATCACGGTGCAAGGTGTTGTGCTCATCTACTTTGTTTTCTCCCCTCCCCACATTTCAGACTGCTGCCTTGGAAAGTGTTGTCACGAGGTCGCTATTCAACCCGCGAGAAAGTTAAAATGTAAGCAATTTGATGTTATGAAGACTTGCAACATTGTATAGGCAATGGTTCAGTTACATTGATTTAGAGTAGAAGCTCGGGATGTAAGAAACACCCCGCGCGCCCTTTCTGATGTTAAACTCAGTAAATGTAGTACTGTCGACGCGATGTTGACGAGTAAGAAACGTAAACAGGCGAATTGTAACAGCTAAGTTACTTTGAGTGAACCCCCCCTCCCCCTCGTTGCCCGCCGTAAGGTTTTAGGCGACCCCCCCTTCCCCCCCTAACAATAATTTGGTATTACGTACCTATGCTCGGCCCCAAACCTTGGGCTCTATAAGGAACTTGGAGTGAAAAATATTGAATTTTTTCTACAGCCGCTTCCCAAAGGAACAAATGTACGCTGCCTGCCGATGTGAAATGGAAACGACTGCGGAGCTGTTTTTGGTGAAACAAAGTTTGATTTTTCATCCGACGATAAACTGAAAATAGAGATACATACAATGTGATGCTACGGGAAACCAAGGCCTTGCCCCTGAGCCTACGCCCGCAACATCGCCTAAGCCCAACTCGCGAGCTCAACATGACACATTTTCCTTCCAACTACTTCTGGATTTTAATTTTTGCGAACTTGAGGAATGTCCATTTACTTAATTTCTGGGGATTAATTTGTTTAACCATTAACGTCCTTAGAGGTAAGCGTTTGAGTGAGTTAAAAACCTTATTGTAGGAATTTATTCAGAATTTGAAGAATCGCTTCAATTCGCACTCTTCGCATTCTCTTCATTTTGATTTTAGCATTGACTGCTCCAGTTCCAAAGGCCTCATTTTTATACCAAGCAGTTAATCAGTTGCTGTAGATGGTTGCAATTTTTTCCGCTGATCGCGAAGTAGGCAGGTGGAGAGCAAGTATACAGAAGAATACATGGGCATTCTTGCAAATAAATGTGCGTCTCTCTTTTCTGATAAAGTGAATGATTATAATATACGGGAGAATAAATACGAACAGAGAGCAGATTAAAATAAAGTGGTAGCAATAGCAGTTTCCCTTAATTGACTTAAGTCTTCTCTTTCCTTTTTTATTTATTGTCGTGGATATGACAATCGACGCGGTGCAAAAATTAATATTATCTAACACGACCTGACCTGAGGATTTTTTCCCTTTGGAATAATTGCAATGTAAGGACAGCTTTCTCATCCGAAGTAGCCGATTTCCCCGGCATTTTCCTCATTGGACCTTCAGGGTGCGCGTTGAGTCCACCGCAATTCATTTGACTCAGGATCTGACTGCAAGCCTGCAAGTCATCGTCATTCGGCCTCGTCCTTTTGATTTTGTCGTTGGAGGAGAACACGGTACTTAATATTAAAGAGACCTTGGCGTTTTACTCATCAGTCAAAGGTTAGTAATTTTTTAGAATCAACATGTTCCCAATTGTTCACCGATGAATTATAAAACATGAGAAACGTGGAGGTATTCTGGTGCATGGCGCCAAAAGTACAACGAAGTAAATTTCTATCATTTGAGACAGTTTTGCGTTTATTCACATTATGAGTGCATTTCATTTCTGTTTTCGGTCACATATAATTATGCTTTCGGCATTCTGTGCGTTTATGCTGACGTCGCCATTGATAAAATTGGTTAATAGGGCAAAGGTGGCCAGTTCAACGTACACTAGAGCTACTTATTGGAGTTTTTTAGGCAGTTTTACACGATGAAAGATTTTTTACATGCGAATGTACGTGAGATTGTACGTTAGACTCCACGAAATTCGAACATTTCCCGTGCAGGCATTGAGACATTCGCACAAGCCTTAATACAATTTGCCGCTTTACACGATATATTTTGCCTCATGCTATAGAGTTCACGGAAGAGTTTGTACTAACGGTACTAACAAATGTATCGTGTAAAAAGGCCTCAGAAAGTATGTTATATTGGTCATATATTCCCTGATATTTTCAAATAATTTCTCTGGTCGAACAACATCCATAGGTGTACACCCATGGGTGTCAACGGTGTCAATATGAGCTTATTCTTATCGATGTGCTCCCGGGAGTGCTCCTAGCAGTGTCACCCACCCCGAAGATGAATTTAGACTTATGACTAAAAGCAACACGTAGATGGTGGCATTACACTGAATCACTCTCATTTTCTAATTCTAAAAAGATCTAGTAACATTTGCATCCATTTAAATTTTACTTTATTTACTAAACTGGAAATAATCATACAAAAAATCTCATTGTTTTCTGTTTCATCATACCCTCATTGGTGTGCGTCAGCTAGAGTGAATGGTTGTGCACCTATATGAGGGTGGGGTGTGCACCTATATGAGGGTTAGGTGTGCACCCATGAGGGTGGGGTGTACACCAATGATGGAGTGGTGTGCACCAATGACGGAGTGGTTTGCACCAATGAGGGTGCAGCGTGCACCCATGAGGGTGGGGTGTGCACCAATGATGGTTGAGTGTGCACCAATGAGGGTGCAGCGTGCACCCATGAGGGTGGGGTGTGCACCAATGATGGTTGAGTGTGCACCAATGAGGGTGGGATGTGCACCCATGAGGGTCGGGTTTGCACCCATGAGGGTGGGGTGTGCACCAATGAGGGTGGGGCGTGCACCAATGAGGGTAGGGTGTGCACCCATGAGTGCGGGGCGTGCACCCATGAGGGTGGGGTGTGCACCAATGAGGGTGGGGCGTGCACCAATGAGGGTGGGGCGTGCACCAATGAGGGTGGGGCGTGCACCAATGAGGGTGGGGCGTGCACCAATGAGGGTAGGGTGTGCACCCATGAGTGCGGGGCGTGCACCTAAGAGGGTGGGGTGTGCACTCATCTCTATTGGTACACACCTATGCATTTGCATTGGGTTCATGGGTGTGCACCCATGAGGGTGGGGTGTACACCCATTGGGATGGGTGTCTGCACATACATGATGGGGGTACACCTCTTATACCTAGGCTATTGCATCCATCGGTAGAAAAATCCTACTGAAACCAGTAGACATTTATACTAGGGGAAACCAGTAGACATTTTTACTTTTAAAATCCAACATAAACTGGAAGTTCTTACCCAAAGTCATCCCCTATAGTATATTAATTTCTACCATTGCTATCCAACGCACTCCCCTTCCTCATTACAACACTCGTTGAAAACTCAAAAACCATCCCCATTATAAACTCTATGGGTAAAGTCATATCCCTATATGAACATTTCAATAGGTTCACACACTCTATAGGAGTCTCCATTGAAGACTCATAGAAATATTTAGTTCCCCTGGATATGGGGATAATCTTCTAAAACTGAACACCAACAAGTCTGGTCTCATGTACTTTGCCACCAAAAATAAAGCCCCTGCCCCAATTTCCGTGAGTTTAGATGGAACCTGTATCCCGCAAATCTCCAGCACACAATCCCTCTGAATATCGCTGACCCATACCATTTCATGGGATGAACACATCTGCAAACTCCGAAGTAATCTAAGTTCTATGTATGCTTTCTTATTAGAAGCATAAGACGATCAGTAAGTGTTGACGTGCTGTTAGCCATATATTATGGTGAATTTTATTCACATGTGGTTGTTAGCATTCTGTTCTGGGGTTCCTCCCGCCATGCTAGCATTATCTTTAAGATTCAGAAACGTGTGATAAGGCTAATATGTAATGCTACGGCTGATGCACACTGTCTTCCATTGTTTAAGAAGCTCGGTTTACTGCTGATTCCTTGTGTTTACATGTATGCTGTTTGTGTGTCTGCCAAGATCAACTTATCAAACTATATAACTAATAACAGTATTCATGGTCACAATACCAGAAGGCACATGGACCTTCATCAAAATTTTGTGGACTACCACTGCCATGCATGGACCATTGTCCATGGGCTTAATGATTTATAAACATCTACCATCTGAGCTTAAATCTGAAACTAAGGTTAAAGTTTTCAGAAAAAATGTATTTAAGTTTTTTTTGCTCCAAAATATTTTATTCTGTAAAAGAATTATTGAGCTCAAAGTTTTAAATATCTGAATACATATTGTATAACACTGAGTGTATGTGTAATGTACTGTGTCTATATATAATCCTGTGACGTGCCTTATATCTCCTACATATCTAATGTAACATGATCTTCGGGCAAATAAATGATTATTATTATTATTATGGAACAAAATTCCTATGAGGAATTTCACGTCCCTATACATATACAGAATTTTAAGTCTTGACATTCCCTCTAGGGATTTTTAATGGTGTTGCTGTCTCTAGGTATAAGGGTTTTCAATGGAGATTTTTATTGTATACCACCATTGTATATTTATATACGATAAATTAAAAAAGAGTGCATCAGAAAATCTAGATTTAATATGTCTTCATTAGGATTTGAAAATCTACATTTAGAAATCTAGATTTGCAATGTATTAAAGAAGGATTTGAAAATCTAGATTTAACATTAATTAAAAAAGGATTTAGAAATACAGATTCAATGCATTTCCAAATCCTAAAAGAATCTAGATTTAATCCTTATCTGGTTTGTAGGGTAGGTAAATGTGTGTGAAGCTGCTTGTTGAGCCTCGGTCACGATATGAGGTTTTATGATTGTCATTGTGATTAAGCTGTTTACTCAGCTGTGCGAGTAGTAATACCTGTGAAAAGATCAGTACATAACTCCTTGCTACCTAGTTGTTTTTATTTAGGGATGGGTACATTTCTACTCTGTTTATCGGTGAATGTATAACTTTAATTTAAGGATGAGTCGATTCCAAATGGCGATTCTCGATTCCAGCGTTTCTCAGGATTAGAATCGGTATCGAGAATCGATCGCCTTAAGTCGATTCCGATTCCAACGATTCCAGATGGATAAATATTTTAAACATGGTCTATAAGCTGAGGATATATTTGCTATTTGTCATTAAATACACTTTTTGAGCGGCATAATTGTCTTAGTTATTTTATTCCAGCCAGCATTTGAATTTAAATAATAGTAGTACGCTACTGGTATATCAATATCCCACCTGTTATTAGGAATAAGAATCGATGGAATCGAGAATTGGGAATCAGTTTGAAAGAATCGGAATCGGAATAAAAAAAAGTGGAATCGACTCACCCCTAGGTACTTAAATTAGAATGTTCTTATTTTAATTATCCCTTCGTCATAGAGGGTTGAAGAATGTATCTCATTCTTATGGGGTTGTTTTCCTTTTATTTTCAGCATGGACTTGAGAACCCTTTCATCCCTGCCCGTTAGTACTGCTCCTCATAAGAGAAAGTATGATTCTTCAGATTGTGAGGAGGTGGATTTGGCATTAAATCAACCCAGGAAAACAAAAAAGCAAGATGGGTAAGAATATTATTTTGATTAGTTAGGAACAAAGACAGTGAGGATTTTGGGGGGGGCAACAAGGGGTAATGGTCCCTTGAAATTTTTCTACGCAATCCAGACCCACTATAGTAGTATGTGTCCCTATAACTGTCACTCCCTCAGTCAAAACGCTCTATTCTCACTCATAAAGTGAGACGCAGATGGTTTGTGTTCATGTAAAATCCCAAGTAGCAAAAGAATGTTAAAAAATGATTTTAAAATTATTTGAAATAATTTTAAAATCAAAATATCATAAGATGGCTAAAATCATGAGTTTTTCAAGATTTTAAAATAATGTATGATATTAAAGTTCTGTATCCTGTCATTTCATTTTGTTGATAACATATATATGCATATGTAGGCTTCCCATAGTGGAGGGGCTTGGGAGAGGAGAGTAGGGGTGGAGCATTACTTCAAGGTCGATGACGAACCCAGAATCCCTTAGCCCTCCGAAAGAAGCTTTAGGGAACCCAAGAAAAATCGCTGGCAGTGTCGGTCAGACACCACCCAGAAGTAGTCCCTATAACTTCTGCCTTCCTTGCCTTGTGATTCACATTTGAGTTTGGGAAGATGAGACGAGAGTAGATCGGAAAAATGTAAACAAAGCTGAGAACCATAACTAGACAGCGATTCTGGGCAAACAAAAGAATCCGGGGATGCATGCGAAGGAAGATGGGAGGAGCGGCTACCAAACGATAAAAGTCACAGGGAAAATGGATAATGGATATCACACCATCTGGAAACTACTACTCCACCATACCTACAGCAGATGAAGGATGAAAAAATATCTGCTAATGGTACCTTAGTGAAGAGCACCGTTTCCATTTCCGCAAATGTCGACTTCCTGGCAGTTTTTCTCTTATTGGACGCGTTAACACATTTATCTATTTGCTCTCTGATCTTGTCCTTTTTTGTAAAGATTGAATTTAATGTGCCAGCCGACAGCCTGAGGCATTTTCCTATGTCCACATGTTTCCCCCCGGATTCTTTTCTACTTCTACTATTCTGAGACGATCTCGCAAAGTTCTTACTTCCTTCTTTGGATGAGGCATGATCCGAAGAAAAGTTAAATGAAGCTTATAAACAAACAAAAACTGACACCAGTAAGTGAATGAAAACTACGGATGAATGCACACAGAACCACTTGAAACTAAATGAACTCGGGGAATGACTATCGTGGTCATGGAGTCGACTACAAAGTGATCAACGTGATTGTGTGACTGTATCTCCAACATTTTAGTCTTAAGAGATGGCAGCACAAATAAAACAATATAAATTCTTCGTTTTATTATTTTTGAAGTGCAGTATGTGGGAAATGTTGTGGCCGGACCGTGATATACAAACGATCGTTGCGGGAAAACGATACTTAAGAGAACAATGCATGCGGGAGTAAATAACGTTACCCATATGGAGCTTCATACGGACTAAGAACGGCGAACGATAGTTGTGGGAAAACGATACTTGTGGGAACAATAGATTGAGGTTCCTCTGTACTTATTCCTATTTAATTCTTTCTCCCTTTGTATTAAGTTCATAATAATGTTGTGTCATTTGTTTCTAAGTTTTATTTCAATAAAACAAGATTTCCATTGTATATTGCGCACTATCATTTCTGCCATTTTCCCATATTAACCCAGTCAGCACACAGAAGTATATAATATGTATTATTTACTTTGAGCCAAAGTAAATCTTAAGTAAATGATACGTATTGCATAGATATTGAATACATCAATAATACGTCAATACGTCCCACTTTATTTTGTAAATAATACGTATTACTAATACGTAAATTTACGTAAACGATATACATAAATACCCAGATGAAAAAAAATTGCTTTCCACACCCTTTCCAATTGCTTTCCGTAGGTTGCTTTCCGATTGCCTGCCAATGGTGCAAAAAGAAAGCATTCGGAAAGCAAATTCATACTTTCTGTTTGCTTTCCGAACATTTTCCGAAAAAAAGTCGTCGAAGAAGCAGAAATTTAACGTTAGATCCCGAAGCGAAGTACATTATACTACCTCGTATCTACCTAACGTGATTGTACCTGCAACCTTGTATTTGCATACCTTTCATATGACGCAACGCATCTATTCTCGCACCTATTATTTAATATATATCGTTGAGAACGACGTATATATGTAGTCACTTCCGAGGATAAATGTGACTTCGAGAACTATAATCATTAAATCTTAATTCCGTGATAGTTTGAGGAAATACCAAAAATTCTTGATAAAAGTTATTTGCAATTAATTAATGCCAGATAACTGTTATTCTATGTTGCCACATAGTATGAATATAAATGCAATACTACTGCAAATAAACAAGATGTTTCAAATTCCCGCATGTTAGCTTCAGCGTCGTAGCTAGGGGCTGGCCAGGCGGGCGGATGCTGTTGATGAATTTTTCTTTAGGAAACTAATACTAATCGTGAAAAGAATATAATTATGATTACCACGAATCGTAACATCTGATAAATAAAAAATGTATATGTTAACTTTTGAGAGATTTAAATCTCTTTTTGAAGTATTATAGTTTCTATTTGAAATCCTTAAAGCAATACGCTTGAAATTGAATCTACTATTCCTCGCTCTTTAATATGTGGCACCAGCCATTCTTGCGACACACAACCATTTGTCCAGTAAATGAACTATCTGGCATGAATCCAGGAAAATGGTTTATGTATATTGGACGTAAATATATGTATATTTTATGTCAATTCTAAAAGTATATGGAATGTAAATAATTTACATTCAGTATACATTAAATGTATCGAGAAATAGGCCAGAAAATAGGTTTAAATCAATCACATATTAAATAAGACAGCATTTTATGTTGACCTAAAAAAAAAGTTAACAACATTTTCTATGTAAATATTTGCGAGTATATGATATGTAAATTTTACATATTTCAATATACTTTACATAGTTTACCAAGATTGACTTTAAAAATATGTATATAATACCTCTTGTGCTGACTGGGAATTGTATAGATAACGCGCACGTTATCTACCAGAAAATACGGTAATATTTTTATATGAATTTTAAACTTATTATTATTGAGTGGCTTTGTAAATATAACAGCCAACTGAAATTCTGTGGGGTAGTAATTTGTTGACACTTTTTCTGCCACCTTTTCAGAAATAAAATTTTGCCTAACATCAATGTGCTTACTGCGTCTATTTAGCTGCCAAGTCTCTATTAGTCTGATAGCACTTTGCATCAAATATTTCTTGCAAGTCCTTACTTAATGCTGACGACACCACCTTCATCCATAATTCAGATAATCTGCCCAACACCACTATGATAGTGCACTTGCACTAATGATACACGAGCTTCATTAAGTTTCTGCAAGCATGTTTCAGCATGAGCTGTTCATGTTACACAAGCTTAAAATATTGATAACAAATACTTCGCCTTATTTCACTGCCACATAAACTATGGAATTGGGCTATTCCTCGTCCTCCGTAAGTTTTTTCAAAATGCAAAAAAAGGCAGAGTTGTTTATTTCTCCCACCCCAGGGACCATTGTAAGCCTCTTTACCAAACTTGGTATTTTGAAACTGTACTGTATCTGTATATAATCAAATGTCTATGTGATGTAATTAGGCTAATTTCAACTCTTGAGTTTAGAGCAAATGTGCGCTCACATTTCAAAAGAAACAGGGATATTCTTAATGTTCCCAATTGCCAGCTATCCAAAACCTGCAACTCATGTAATATAATCACTATTGCACCTATTTAATAGCTTGCCTCCTGAGGCAAGACATGTTAGTCTCACTATATTTAAAAGTGTTGTTCATGACTGGCTCCTGAAAAAGGCATTTTATTCTAATGAGGAATTTCTCACGAGTGATGAAGGTGACCTGAATTTCAGTAATTAACCATCCACTGCTTTTAATACTTGAATAGTGTGTGTATGCTTTTCTAATTTTGTATTTCATATCTTATTGTATCTGTATTGACGAGGACCAGTGCATAATAGTGTTTCGAAGTCTAATAAACATTATTTTTTGTTACTTTTGAAACATTCCCCTCCATGGCAAGCATCAGGTTTCATTGCCGTCATAATGGCCGAAGACTCGAGAGGGGTTGGGCAGTAATCGCAGCCACATCCAAAGCCCATCGGATGAGTGGCTACGCTGTGTTCAGGTCATGCGTACGCAGTAGACGGAGTGACCCCAGGATGACGGCCTTCTGCATGCGTGCTACTAGTGTTTCCGTCTGTGCCACGCAGGACGGAATGCACTTAATGTGAGCCCTTAACTCCACCGAGCACACCTATGATGAGGACCACTAGTTTCACAGAGTGCCCAGGGTACATCTGTCGAAGTTCGAAAAGCACGTCTTGATATTTCGTCCGTTTTTCCACCTCCTTCGCATCCATGTTAGTTTCAGCTGGAGCTGAAAACTCGATCACGAAAATGGAGCTTGTGAGGTGGTCGAGGAGAACGATATCAGGCTTGGTCGCCTCCAACCTCCTCCTCCAACAAGCCTCCTTGGTGGTGGAGAAAGAGTAATTCCACCAGATTGTGCATTTATCATTGTCCACGACAGACTCGATATCTGCAGGGGCATAGGGCAGCACATGTGTTCCGTTGATGCCATAATGGTGTCGAAGGTGAAAGTATAAGGTTGTGCCGAACTAAATACGCTGACCTGGCATAGTAACTACAGTCAGAGAGAAGGTGACTTATAGTCTCTGGCTGATTTCGCCACGCCTTGCATCTCGTGTCTGTGACCTCTGCCTTGAATATAATGTGGTGGTACACGAGTGTGTTTATGACACCATCTTGGCACGCGTGGACAAAACCCTCGGTCTCGGACTTCAGACCGGTGGAGCGTAGGAAGGCAAACGTCAGCTCCTTCGATAACCCATTCTTCTCTATGTTTCAATAGGAACATCCATGCATGGGCTTATCGTAACCCATATTTCCACCTCCTTCGCATCCATGTTAGTTTCAGCCGGAGCCAAAAACTCGATCACAAACATGGAACGTGTGAGGTGGTCGAGGAGAATGATATCAGGCTTGGTCGCCTCCAACTGCCTGGTGGTGGAGAAGGAGTAATTCCACCAGATTCCACCACATTTATCGTTTATCGCCAGTACATTTACCGTACCACGACCGACTCCATTCAGTGTTCATCCGTTACCGATTTTTATTTTCTTGGGTGTGCTGAGCTCTTGGTAGTTCACCAATATGCCAATTTCATTACACGTATGCTCACTTGCCCCACTATCCAGGTACCACATGTCTTTGTTGACTCGGTCATTGTATGATACAATTGAGCTTTCTTTCCTTCCTTCTCCTTTCATTATACGACATTATTTGATGAAATGTCCCGGTTTTTTACAATGATGACACACTTGCTGGTTTCTTGATTTATCTCGCAATTTAAGTAACATTTTTTTTCGTGATTTTTTTCTTACACCCACGTCAAAATCAATGTGGCTGTCCACATGGTAATTCCATGTGGCTAATGTGGAACATGGCCGTATGGAATTTATGTAGATGGCCAACAAGGTGTTTGACACAGTCCATAAGGACGATGTGGAACATGAAACGATGTGGAACGTCCACATGAAACCAATGTGGAACAAAACTTACCATGTGGACTTGGCCAATGTCTTTCATCACTGATATTTTCTGATACTACCACATCACCATTTGCAAAACGAAGATAAGGTACATCGGCAAAAATTGTTACAGTCACAAATAAATTCCTAAATAGGCAACTACCTACGGTAATGCAATGAACATAACTCTCCAGGTATAATCAATTAATGGAAATTACTATGAAAATTGGCAGAGGATAATGTTGGAGAGGCTAACTTAAAAGAGGATAATTATAGCGAGAGTCTTGAAAGACCAGGGCTCTGACATTCAAATATTAATTATCAAATTGATTACTACTTGGCCTAAATGAATGGATAATTTATGAGAATTAGATTTCGAACGGTCTTCTGCATCCAACTGGATCCAGCAAGATCCTACTGGATGTAACTGGAAGTGAACATGCCCCTGTGATTTCTGCAAATAGTTATACTTCATTGCTACATCCTGCATCATCTTACAAGATCCACAGGGATGTCGCAGGAGCCAATACTAATTGATTTATCCTTAAGTTCATGCTTCCTGCTGGATCCTACTAAAATCAAGCTAGTACCTGCTACATCTAGCTGGATCTATTTGGAATTTGCTAAATATTCCAGCTGGAATTTTGACCTGAGAAGTTCTCACTGGATGTTGTCATTTATGTATTTCATGATTATCTCATTTCCTTTTTTTTAATCTTTACTTCATTGGTAACTTTGGCCAAAATGTTTTTGTATTCTGCATAATTGCTAGGGCAATTAAAGGTTACTTCCATATTTCAGTTGAAAAATCCAGGCTTCATCATTTTCATTTAAAAAAACAATGTTTCCATTTTCATCTTTCCTGTGTCTTTTAAGTGAGAGTAGGTGGCAATGCATTCTTAAATTGAGACAAATAGATAGTCCAAATTTGAAGCCTTCTAGTATTTTGTCATACGGCACTTGATCAGGAACAATGTGGACAATGGGGAACGAAGGGCATTCCACATCATTTTTCCACCTTGCCCACATCATTTGCCCTCTTTGTCCACATCGCCACATGGACTTTTGGTGTGGAACGTTTTGACCAGGGCATTTGCTGCAAAACATGGATTTGCGATAAAATCTAGTTTCTTTACCTGAAGGTTTCGTTTCTGCCTGTGTGCTGGATGTTTTCTTCAGCACAACTTTTAAATTTAAGTTCTTCTGCCACCAATCTCGCTACGAAGATTTCAATTGTGTTTTCACTTCCCACGCTGTGCTAAAGTTTTGAAATTCAGCAGCTGGCAGCACATCTTCGTTATTAACATAGTTTTGTCAATATTTTGCTGCAGCGTCTTAAGTATGTGAGTTATTGATTTTATATTTGATACATTAGTCATTATGTCGGCGCTCTTGTCAAATCGGAAATTATAGAACTGTTGCAGTAAGTTATACTTTTGTTGGTCTGTATCCCATTTGAATATTTCTGAGAGTTTTAAACATGTTGCATGCAGTGGTACATGACATTATGTGGACCATTACTTTTTTATCGCAGTTGTCATCACTATACACTTCTGAGATTTGGCTTCAATCATCTTCCAGAGACGTATGTCTTTTTCGTCTTTCAAATCAGTCAGTCTTTGTATCCCGTCAACCACATCCAATAGACCACTTGCTCAGAAGAATATTCTTTTTTGGAACTTCCAAAATTCAAATGTATCGGCTCCTTTTAATAAATCTATGTTTGTTAGATCCTTCGTCATTGTTGCCGAGTATGTTGTTCACTTTCTTCTTTCTCAATTTTAATGGTGAATTTTCTTTTTTATTGCTTTTACTTTCATTCCATGTTCACTAGAAACTTATTTTACGTTCGCAGTAGGGGTTCTGGGCCCATGACCTGATGAAAATTACATTTTACATACAGATTAAGTACCAAAGTCTCAAGACATTGCCTTTTTAGACTTAATCATTTCTCACTATTTGGTCCAAGTTCCCTATCAACAAAACACCCTCACCAGGATGCATCATACATTCAACAATTTGAGATTATTTGGGCCTTAAAACAGAAAGAAAAAAGTGTCATGGTTTGCGCTTATTCAGTAATAGTTTATGTCATAAATTGCTACATGATTGTATAGTTGTGAGTGCTTACTCAAATAAAAAAGATGCTCAGTTATCTACTGTAATTATTTTTATCTGCAGATATGAAAAGGAATCCTGTGGTACTGCATCATGCCAATTCAGCCTCAATGATACCAATGCAGCATGTGATGATGCAGCTACAATTTGCAGGCAGAGAGCTTATAGTCCTGCCAGAAATGTGTCTAATTCTATAAGGTTAGTTTTATTATTTATTACTATGCCCGTAGGCACTCATTAGCTGGTTATATAATAAGATTCCTTTTCTGGTAAAACTAATGGTGTGAAGAGAATCTACCTACTGAATTGACTTAAGTGCCATATATCTGTGTTTATACTATACTGGCATACCTCGATTAATGACAGGTTTAGGTTCAGTATATCTCAATTTTTTATTAATCTTTGATTAATTTTTGTCTAAATAATGATTTTTTTTAGTTTTCATGGCTCACAATGCATTCCCGTCATGCGTAACAACTTCTCATCAAGATGTGAAAAAGATTTTGGAAAAGTGAAACTAATAGGAATCGGTGGTTATGGAAAGGTTTATCGTGCTACCCATAAAATTGATGGAGCTCAATATGCTATAAAGAAAATCAAGCTCAGGTAAGATTGCAGATTGTAATGCTTCTATCAATTTCTTAAAAACTACTGACAGCTTTCAGGCTAATGGCTGATGTAATGCAATTAAGGTCTGATATGTGTAATTCCACAGTTACAATAAATGTAATACAGTTTGATCCCAGTGTCCACCGTAGATACATTTCAAAACCTCCCGAGGGTAGTGGAAATAGTGGCTAACTGAGTATGCAACGTACTGGTGCATCCCATGAGACAGGAAGTATGGTATATTTGTCCATTACCTAATTGCAAGGGGTATGTTGACAATGCATTCCCAGTATTCTTACTTGGGGTCTTTTTGTTTATTCTAGCTCTTTTTTTTTTACCACAAAAAGAGAAATTTTATGTGAATAACCATCTCAGAAGTTAACGCTGCATGCCATGGAGGGGTAAAAGGGTGCCGACTTTAATTTATCACCTTATCCTTCCTTCTAGTGCTTCCCTTTCCAAAAGAGAAGGTTTTTCTTTTGTAATTCTAGGATCATGAGGATTAGGTAATTTAATTAGGACTTGTCACCTATATGTATTAGAACGATTGATGGTATTCAACCTCTTCAAGCCACAATAATTCGCAATAATTGCCTTTTCGGGTTGGAAGATGCATCTGCGTTTGCAGTATGGGTATTTCCCGTTGATTAGATGGAGAGAAGTGAAATGGATATTTGTGTCCTGTCTTTGGGTAGCTTTCGAAAACAAAGGGGATTTGGTGACTTCGAGCGACCGACTGTGTCTATCCTAAATCCTTGCTCACACTTAAGCTAACAGGTGCCCTGACCCAACCCATCCCCTAACGAATAATCTCTTCTCAGGTCAAAAGTTTCCTTTGAGGGGTGTTCCCTTTTACTCTTCCCATGTGAGTTTGGAAGAAGGGGCACTACTCCCATTTCATGCATTATCATTACTTTCCCATGTGGGGGGCAATGCTATCACATCTAGGGACGAAAATGTTTTGGCTCCCAGGTGTTAAATTTTTTTTACTGGGCTTTACCAAAGAACAAACATTGCTGCTTGAAACCAGTAGCGTGAACCCATAAAGCACATTCCATCTAAACCGGCCCACCTCAAAGCCTCGTAACCAAAGCTCAGTGCAGTCGATGATGGCTGAGATTATTGAAAAGATCGTCTACCTGCTTCACGACGCTCCTACACCGAAATCCCACTCTCTAGTATTGAAAGTCTTCATGCCGAGAAGGGCTGAGATGCCCCCAAGCATTGCACTGGGCACTGCGAGGTAAACCCTCCATTTTGCTAGGCGAGATGTTTTCTTTCGTTTCCAGTGTTTATTGCTGTAGCCCTTGATGACAGGTGGGTAAATGAAAAAAATATTTTTGACACAAATACTCTCAAAGGAAAAATTAATTATGGCCATTTATTAAAATATTGAATTTAGATTGAATAATTTTTTTCGTTCTTCACTACCACACCAACAGACCATTCATCCCCATTACAAATTTTGGGACTTTAGTTACTGCTTGTTTCTCTGAAATAAATGAGAATTCACACTTTATCCTTGATAGTTAGCACTTCACACATTCTCTTCACTTTCACTGGACTGCTGTCACTAAGTACACGTTTGGGAGCCATCATCAAAATACAAATGGTAGCCGTCACTCACCTTGTCACTCACACGATGGGGCGTCAAATACTGACCTTGAGAATTCTTGAGGCCTAATGGTGCATTTTGTGTGGGCTTAGATGGTCGCTGTGGACAGAGTGCAAGGATTCATGCACCAACGACTCGGCGATGAAGTTTCACTTTGCAGAATAGCTCATATAAACTTAGGGATGATTATTTCGGGAAAATTTCACTTTAAATTTCTGAGCCAAGTGAACTGTGGATAATTGAAACGGCACTTACAGGAACCACGGATGTCCACAGCGCTCCACTGTCCTTAAGTTTCATTGTCATATTTTATTTGGCCATCATTTCATAAATGAAGTTCTCTTCTGGGATAGTCCACTCTGATGTGAAATATCAAGTTATCGATGTAATCAACCACTACACCATCAAAATAATTTGGATATGCGTAGTGTTCATCCATAGTGGCTATAAGCATCCAAGGTTGGACCAGATTCAAATCAAGTTGGGTGAAATTGGTGCTGATGGTAAAACTTGCATTTTACACATTTACACGGTAAAATTTGGAATTTATATTTTTCTCTGTGTTACACCATTTTTGTTCCAACATCCCAAGACAGAAATACAGTAGAAACTCGGTAATACGAAGCACGATAATACAAAGTAAAACTGTTGATCCCGACCAAAAGCCTATACTAAATACATGGTGGTATTCAATAATATGAAGTTTCGAAATTTACGATATTACGAACCTCGGCCCCGGTCCCCAGGATAAAATGGAATTCGTTTTTACAAACCATGGTGAATAACTGTCACCAAAACTCTTTTTGGAGACGTAGACACCTAGCAAATCAGCGTTGACGAATGTGATACATCAAACATGTGAAATGCGTGAATGATAGTGCATTCTTATTTCACATATGCCTGAGTCACCCAGTCATTTGCCATATTTACACCTTGAGTGATGGGGAAAATGGTAGCTTGGGCCGTTATTTCTCCTAGCGAGTGGTTATTTTTTTTTAACTGTTGGCAGCATTTCCATAATGTAAACAATTCCCTTTGGTTAAAACTCGCGACCGGCGCCACATGTTATACTCGCTGTCAACCGCTCGGAGTAGAGGCAGTTCAAATTCTTATACTGGTTAGAGACGTAAAAATGGCATGATGAAGTACAGTCTAACATCTTTAACCCTGGGACCTAGGTTATGCCGAATAACAGGTAATGTCTTTTTTATGCAAGGCATTTTCAATCCAGTTAGCAATACGTCTATAATATCATTCTTTTCCTGTTTCTATGCATACAAATGTGTATAAAAATGATTGTAAACATCTGGTTTTAACTTCGTAAATCGTTGGAAGATAGTACTTTTCCAGTGAATCTGTTGACTCCCCTTACGACGGGAGCCCTGTGCGACATCAAAATGCTGGAAATAATTCAACCTTTTGCCTGTTTGTACACCCCAAAAGCTTTAATTTGCAAATAATCATTTTTAGAAAAAAAATATATTTGTTAATATAATGAGTAAAATTTGAGCATACCGAAATAAAAATTAAATCTATGAAAAATTTGCATGACGCCACACTCCTTACCTCAGCTGATTGATTGATGCGATTGATGATCAGTTATTTCATCGATTTTGATGCTATCCTCGGAAGTTAGGAAGTTAAGGTTTATTTCAATGAAGCAGTTTATTCTGCTTCATTGACGAGTGACGATTCTGCTTCATTGTGAATGACATTGGTTTCAGGAGGCTGGTGAGGATAAACTTCTACTTTTTCTACGGCAATAATGTTTTGTGCCGTCGCTTCACGCCTCTGGCATTGCTCCAGCCGTTCAGATCGAACATAGCCAATAGCTGTGCTTATGTAGCAAAGAATTTTAATTAAGTTTATTGTACCTTACAGCCCGAGAATATGCAATAAAGCATTATATTTAGGCATGGCTAAACGTGCGCGCCATGAAGTAGTGTAGCCGCGGCAAGTCACTAAATTAAATGTAGTGATTTCTCAGCCAACAGCGAGGACTTCAAACTACAATGTGAGTAACCTAATCGTGTAATTTGTTTAGATTGTGAGTACAATAATTTTTGATTGTAATAAGTTTCAGTATATTCCAGCAATTAAAGGAAATATTAAAAAAAAAGTACAGAGTCAAAATCTCTTAAAACAACGTTTATGATTTCTTGGATAATGTATGAGGATGGTGTTCAACATATTTCCCAACAACCCATGACGTGAAATATCAGTGAAAACATTATGCATAGATAGATAAAAATAATAATTTTATTTTGTACTCTAGCAATTTTTTTCTGAACAGAACTCATGAAACTCAACTAAAGTAGAAATCATGAAAGTGAAAAAGATAATTGAGAATGAGTTAATGATTCGTTCACTCTATCCCTCGCACAAAGCCGGACGAGGGTTGTTTGGATTTGCCAACTGCCTACAGGTCTCTTAAGGACTCACAGGAGTTGTCATCATACAAGTGTGCGTCAGCTACCTTGACGTGAGTCTCAGAAGTTAAAATATGTAATTTGGCCAATCTCAGATTCGCCACAATGAGTATAAGACGTTTCAATCATGAATTTAAATTCTTACTCGCCGACTTAAATCATTAGCATAGCGAAACTACAAGGTGATTTTTATTTTACGATCCTTTATGGCATAAAGTTTATTATATAAAGGCATTTTTTAAAGAATGCTTTCACTAATAACGACCAAAAATGGTTTCAAAACGTTGCCCAAGAACACTTAAGTTAGGGGGAAAAATAACTATTTTTCTGCAATTCCTGTAAAAAGTTCGATGTTATGAAATTCGATAATATGGTGCAGATTTTTCGGTCCCGCTGACTTCGTATTATTTAGTTTCTACTGTATTATTCTTAAGATGCATCCAAAGTTACAGTTCCCTGAAGGAGATATGTATGATATTAGTTCACTCATAGCACTGTATGTATTTAATTAGTTGCAAGCCTATGAACTGAAATAATAACAAGGATTGAGCCCATCATTCATTATTGATTTTTAGCTCTGTAGGAATACGTGAGTACTTGTTTGTCATGGGTGAAAATTTATTACGTATCATATGACAGGTATTTTTTAACCATTTGGTGTCTCTACCTTGGTGTGGAGTAAAAAGGCTTGTGACACATATTTGCCATATTTACTGCTTGTTTAGTGTTGAGTTTGAGCATGATTCAATGCCCAGTAGATTGTAATGTGCTGCTATCATGCAACTTAGCAGGAATGCTATAGAATCTATAATTTTCATACTGTATCCCTCTGCTCAATTCGTCCTGATGGTGACAGAGTGGTACACAGCGAATGTTCATTGTGTGCATTAAAAAAATGTGCTAAGACGTATTCATATAAATGATGAATAAAGTAGTGTACAATGAACTGGAGAGTAACAGTGATAAAACAGGGCATTAGTTTCTTGGACCCATCAAATCGAATGATGATCGACCTGTTTTGAAGTTTTTGACTAAACCACTCCCTTTTTGACAATAAAAAATCCTTAAAGTCTAAGCTCTTGCAATGGACATTATTTTCATGTTAAGAACCAAATGAACAAAAACATTTCAATGAATTTCACATGCTGATCACGAACCTCATCATTGTTCATCTGCAAATTGTGTTATTCCTGAGATAAAAGTATTTTTAGTTAGGAATATCAATTTTAATTTAAATATTTTATTGTACTATGGTTTTAAATGCCAATTATGGTAGAAGCAGTGGATAAAATATTTGTGGAATTTTTTGTCAGAATTGAATTCTAATGGTGCTTTATACATAATTTATGTTGTAATAATTTAATTAGGGGGAGGTGGTGTAGTGGTTAGCGTGCTGGACTCCCAGGTTCAAATCCTGGTGCCTCCAAATCTTCAAATTTTGAAAATTTCAAAACAAAATACAAATTATTTTCTGGAAATTTGGGGAGAAGCTATCCTCAGCTACTCAGCTCCACTGGTGAGAGGCAGTTTCACCAGAAGGCAATGAGTCATGATGGCGAAGATCCAGAGGATTGGTCAGGTATCAATGGTAACCAGAGGATTGCGGCGAGAATCTGAATATTCAAAGGTGTCAGATGCAGGATAGGGTCATGGAACGTGAGACCATTGGGGGTGTGCGGGAAGTTGGAGAACTTGAAGATGGAGATGGCCAGATTGGAGTTAGACACCTTAGGAGTGAGCAAGATCAAGTGGATGGGAGCAGACGACTTCTAGAGTGATGGGTATAGAGTCCGATAACCAGAAGATTGCGGGATTCATCCTGAAGAAAGAATGGGAAAGTAGAGTAAAGGCATATTGGCAGTACAACGAAAGGATAGAAGGAGAAGATAATCAAGATAGAAGGAGAACCGACAAACAGTAATAGTGCAGGTGTACAGGCCAACGTCCAACCAATCAAAATCAAAGAAATGTACGAGCAACGAGAAGAGGTCCTGAGCACAGTCAAAGGAAGGAAAACCTGACAGTAATGGGAGATTGGAATGCAGTGGTTGGAGAGGGGGAAGGAGGGGAGCAAAGTAGGAGAGTTGGAGGGCTGGTGAAATGGAACGAGGCAGGAGAAATACTTAATGGAATTCTGCAGTGAGAAGAACTTGGTGTTGGTAAACAACCTCTTCATGCAACACCGACGGAGAAGATACACATGGAAGATGCCAGGAGACAGAGCCAGATATCAGATAGACTACATTCTGGTAATGCGAAGGTACAAGAACCAAGTGAAGTATTGCAAGACTTACCCCTGGGCAGATATCAACAGTGACCACAATCTAGTGGTAATGGAAAGCCAGCTGAGATACAAGAAGATAAGAAGGATGAAACGAGAACAAAGATGGAACCTAAAGCCACTGCAAGAGGAGGAAAGAAGAAGAACATTTGCTGCTGCCATTGATCAGAAGGTGGAAATAGCAAAGGAATCCAGCCTAAGTGCAGGAGAGAGATGGAATAGCCTCCAGAAGACCATCACAGAAGTTGCACAGAAGTACAACTGGCAAGCAAGCTGGTCAAAGTTAACCCCTTCCCTGATGGTTTTTTTTTTCAAGAAACAGTTAGAAAAAATGTCATATTAATTTTATGCATTTTTTGTTCGGTTATCTGTTTCTGTAAAGTAAAACAGGTCAATACTTATAGTGCTCAAAACGTTTTTTGCTGTTTTTATTGTTACAAATTTAAAGTTTTAAGAAATTTTCAATTTTCATAGAGAAATCAGTTTTCAATTAGCCAGTTGTCAACCAATTAATAATTTTACGACATGAAAATAGGGAAAACTGAAGTAATTTATACTGTCCTTCTGTTGAGATATTACATTCAAGGAAGACCTCTAAAAATTGTACATTAAAAAAATTGGGTGTGCTTAGGACCACACGCTGGAAGTGAAAACTTCTTTGACCAATTTATATTCCCAAATAAATCTGAATAAAAAAAGAGAATAAAGTACAATCATTTTTAAAAATGAATATTCCATTTATGTAAATTTTATTTTTTGTTGACTAATAGGTATTTATCTGAAAAATAGGTATTGTGCATGCGTCTGAATAATATAACGTTCATTTATATCTCTTATGTTAATTATATTTCTGCCAAGAAATCTGCCAGAAGACTTCAAGAGGAGCTCAGTGGTGACCATACCAAAGAGGGCAAGGGCTGAGAAATGCAAGAACCTTGAGTCTAGTGTCACATGCCTGCAAAATCCTTACTCAGATAGTAGGCAGAAGAATTGAAGGAAAAATTGAAGAAAACCTGTCAGAAAACCAATTTGGATTAAGGAAGAATAGGGGGACATGGGAGGCAATACTATGCCTCAGACTACTGGTAGAGAAAATGATCCATGTGAGCAAGCCATTGTATATAGCCTTTGTGGACTTGGAGAAGGCATTTGATGTCGAATGGAATAAGATGTTTAGCATTATGGAAAAACTTGGCTTGGACTATAATGACAGAATATTCCAGCCAGAATACCAGCTCTACAAGGACCAGGTGGCCACAATACACACGCAATACGGAAGAAATAAAGAGGAAAAAATTAACAAAGGGGACCGACAAGGATGTAACCTGTCACCAGCATTCTTCAATATGTACATGGAGGAAGCAATAAAAGAAATAGAAGAACAAGGAATCAAAGGCATCAAAGTGAATGGAGAAGAAATCAACATGCTACGCTTCGCTGATGATATCGCCATTGTAGCAGAAAACGAGGAAGACCTACAGAGCTCACTGAACACAATTGAAGAAGTGTTCAAGGAATACAACATGAAAGTCAATGAGAAGAAAACCAATATACTTGTGTGCAGAGGAGAGGAAGTAGTGGCCGACGTCCGCCTCAAAAGGAGAAAGATTGGAGCAAGTGGAATCATTCACCTACCTCGGGAGCACTATTACCTGGGATGGAAAAAGCACAACGGATATCAAGCATCGAATAGCCCAAGCTAAGACAGCACTCATGGCCAAAAGGCCGCTACTCTGCTCGAAGAGCATAAGACAGGAGACAAGGAAACAGTACGTGAAAACATTTGTGTGGGCAGTAGCACTCTACGGATCAGAAGAATGGACCATTGGAAAAACTGACCAGAAAAGAATAGAAGCCTTCAAGACCTGGTGCTGGAGGAGGATGCTGAAGATGAAATGGACAGATAGGGTGAGAAACGAGGAGGTATGCAGAAGAATTGGAGAAGAAAGTACACTGTGGAGCAACATATGCCAAAAAAAAGAACACTGTGGGTTGGCCATGTCATTGGACACAACAATTACGTAGGAAGCATAATGGAGGGAAAAATTGACGGGAAAGTCCCCAGAGGAAGACCAAGAGACAAGTACTTGGGGCAAGTCAAGAGGGATACGGGGAAGAAGAATCACAGGGAAGTGGAGAAACTGGCATGGGATAGGGCGAAATGGAGGGCTGCAGTATACCAATCCTAGGATTGTAATACTATGATGATTAATTTAATTCTAAAATATCTCTTCTCATTCACATCACTAGGTGGAGAGTACTTTTAACATCATAAAGGTATTCTGTGATAAACATCAACAGCAAAGGAGAACCACCTGTTATCGGCACGTAATATGTATTTTCATGCAAAAAAACATTTTTTAAACTTTTATTCTCGACTTCAACTGTCTATCTCCTAAATCATGCAGTATGCAGATGAAAAATGATCAGCATATCAAATTTATTAAGATAATGTGTACTTTCTTTGATTTGGTTCTTTGCACCAGTATATATGTCATTGTCAGTTTCTTTTACTTGCCCTTGATTGTTGTGTATGGTTATTTTTGGAGCCGATTGTTATTAATGAGCCTAAATGTGATGTGCAGTATTTAAATTTTCTCTCTCTTGGCCAAAGTAAAAAAGAAATGGTCGAAGCATTGCAAGAGGTGAGGATTATTGCTATGCTTAATCACCCAAATGTTGTGGTGTATAAAACTGCTTGGATTGAGAGCTGCTATGAAGACAGTATTACAAAGGATGAGGAATCCTCCTCCTCCTGTGCATCTGTAAACTCTTCCCCTTCGTCAAGTAGCAGGCAAGTCTCTTCTTCATGTTTTATAGTATGTCATCATTCAGTACCACCCCGAGTAAACATATCTCTTTTACAACAGATTTTAATCTGTTTTTGAACTTGTTTTAAAGGGCTTATCTCCTTTGGAACTGAGTCGAGCACATTTCCATCCTAGTCATAGTTGTTCTTGATGCACTCTTTTGGAACTGATTTTCACTCACTTCTTCAGCTCATTTTCAAACTTTTTTTCCATTTTCTGCTTGAGCTGGTATACAACTGATTTTATGGTCAAATATGTCTTTTGCAACTTTTTTTTACCTTTTCAATTCTAAATAGTTCTAACCTTAAGTGGGTGGTAAAATACCACTGATGTATCACCAGGTTGGGCTTTGCGATAAAAAAAGATATAATTTTGGATAAATATTTGCATAGTGAAGAATTAAAAAATAAATTATCGTCTCTAACTAAATTGTTTTGTTATATTTTAGCAATTTTTATAGTAATATTTATACATTTTCCAAGGAACAGTCAGTCTCGGAAAAATCGTCAGTATATGTCTGAAGGAGCTCCTAGGTAGCAATGCACTCCCTAAGTTGGAAAGTTGTATGTGCCATACTTCCAGATAAATAAATTGTTGCGCATTACTTTTTGAACACCCGAAATGTGTACCGTATATTTTTGCAGATAAGAAGACCTTCAGATAAGACGAGGTGTAAATTTTCATCAAATTTTTATAGTTTTTGCATATATCTGCCCAATTTTGTTTACATCTGTCCTATATAAGACGACCCAGGATTTTGGGGGTCTTTTTTTAATGATTCAACTATCGTCTTATCTGCCGAAATATATGATATGGAATTTAATGTATAGATAATTTATATATGTGATTAAAATAAATATGCCTGTAATGTAAAATCATATTTTTCATTTGTTCTTTCAGAAATCAGTTCCACCAAAATGTCTGAAGATTGACTGATACACACAATACAATCACAATTGCATGCACAATTTTGGTGATACAGCGAACTCTCGATTATCCGGGCTAATGATGGGGAGAGTGCACACGGATAATCCAACTTTCTCTTTTATCTCTTATTATTTTCATAACATATATTAAAAAAAAACAATGTACTATCATTTGCGCACACAGTCCATTATTTTAGATTGTTTCATGGACTCATTGTGAGTTTTCTTCACTAGACCGCATACCTTTTTAGGAGTGATAATGCCACTGTAGTCGTATTCCCACTGCTCTGTATACAGCTGCAAACCATCTAGGAAGTTGAGCGCCTGGCTGTGATTTATGCGTTCGCTGCTCCCCTCCTCTTCATCCCCTTTGCTTCAACTATCCCCACTCCCTTCCTCTCCCCCTTGTCTGATCGCGGCGGAAACAATATCGCTATCAGTTGCATGCTGGAAGTCCAGGTCACTTTCGTCTCTCTTTAGCCATTATTCTAAGTTCTTCGCATCAACATTTTCCATTTCTTTCATGGTTTTCACTAAACCCCCAACTCGGAGTCGTGCGCTTCAGTTTCTGAAAAGCCTCAAAAATCACCTTCGAGGTTAAAAGTTTCCTCAAAGAACGAGCTAGTGTAACAGGTTTCACTGAGGACCAGGCCATTGACACACCATGAACAGTATCCAATATTGTCATTTTCTTCCAAAATTTCAGTAAATTGCCAATTTCATTGGGTAGCAGCCTGAGAAGACAAACTCGTTAATTCCTTTTCATTGCCACGATGACGCTGTGATTCATTGGCTGAAGTGTGGAAGTGACGTTCGGGGGTAAAAACTTTGCTTCGCTGCACTGTGTTTTGAGAGGCTTGTTATGTCACCGATTGCTCTGATGACCTCTTGTGGATTCTACATGATTCTTAGAAGTTATCTTGACCGTCACAGTGCGCTCGCTCATATTTCTAGCCTTTCTTTGGTCTGTTATCTTTTTCCTGCTGACAGCTTTTGAGCTTGAGGATTTCCCTCTCCTAGACAGGTTGGCCTTGGAAGTTGATGAGGGTCCAGGGTTATCCCTTAGCTTCGCAATAGTGCCTCTGGAGTATCGTTTTACCCACAGCTGCTAGATTTATTGCCTCTATGGATTTCTTTACGGTTATTTTTTCTCGATGCATCCTTCTACTCGATGATTTTCTTCTACTGGGCTAACCTTTTGAGTTTGATTTTCTTAGTTCCCTCTTGTTCATTTTTTGACCCATCGCGTACTGTTTGGACTTTGTCTTCGGAAATAATTCCACTGTGCATTTATTGATAATCTCTCTGGACTATCCTAGATTTCTCTTCTGGCATCGACCCCTGCTATTTTTGGTCATTCATCTCTGGACCTTTTACAGACCTCTGCGTCTTATTGGTGGAAGGGTGTTCTTTGGATTACCTGCGCCAACCTCAACAGTGTTTTTTTCGTTTATAGTTCTGCGTGTCATCTTGGACATTTCTCTCGACATTTTGGGACTCTTGATTATTTTTACATTGACTAGTGCTTTATTTTGGCTGTCTTGCGGCATCCTTGTAACTTAGGCTTTATTTTGCACTCGGATTATCGTTGGCTTATTCTCCACCTTCCCTTTTGAGACATTCACTGATTCTACACTCAAAAATACATGAAGAACGTATTTATTTTTCAAGAATAGCTTTCCTACGGAAGGTGTTAAAGAAATTCAGGAAGAAAATGAGCGAGGGGATGAATTTTTACGAAGATTACTCCGAGTAGGGAGAGGAAGATGCTTCTAGAGCTCAATCTGCTAAACTATCTAGGTCGGGCGGGAGCCTTTGCTAAAGAAAAATAATTTCTAAGTTCACCTTCGGAATCTGAAGATTACTCAGATGAAGACGATTTACCACCTTGTGTAGCCTTGATGGATGTGAAGATACAGGTATTCCGGGTTTTACTCCGCATTAGTCCATCTTCTTTGAACGACATGTTTCGTCGGCGTTGCATTCGAAGTTCGGCGTTGAGTCGACCACTTGACGACTGCAACGCCGGCAAAACTTTCGTCCGAAGATGATGGACCAACGCTGTAACCCGATGGGTCGGATTTTTCTTTTCCTTCTACGACGTATTTTTTTCTTTATCTTGTTTTTTGTTCATCGGTCTTTCCGCGTTTACTTCCGTGTTTCTTCTCTCACCAATTCTAACTCTCTTTGTTACTTGTTTATTTATTTCTCCCGTCTCCTAGTTTCCCCATCTTAAACGTTATTTACTTGCGCTTCCCCAATTTTGCATTGTTACCCCCCGAAAAAACTACTTATATTGCTATTAGTTTATTTTATCCCTCAAAAACACCACTTTTACTTAATTACACCATTATTATGGATGTTGGGATACAATGTGGAGTAAAACCCGGAAGGCCCCTATCTTCATGATTCGAGGAAGAAATTCCCGGAATTCGTATGGCACTCTACGGAACTGAATCCGTAAATTCATGGATTAGATCCCCAAGATTCTAGATGCAAGAGGAGTGCTAGCGAAGATTCTGCGATACTAAATTTTTTCAATTTGTTTTGTTCTGTGGATCTCATGATGTATATCGTGGATGAAACCATTAATTATCGTAAATATACCAGCGAGAAAGCTCCGGAGAGTTCATATTCATGGCTCAAAAGTTGGAAAGATACTGACGATGAACAATGACGTAAACATATCGTGTTCATTGTAAGCAAGTAAGGAAAACAATTATGTTTTATATGGTGGATTTGGTTGGCAAAAAATGGCCTTACGTTAGTCTTGCTTGTATTAGATTGATAAAATCCAAATGTGTTTTTTGATTGAAATTTTTTATATTGACAAAGACAAAATATCTACAAAGAGTAATAAATCACGCACGGATAATCCGCAACACGGATAATATGCGCACGGATAATCGGGAGTTCACTGTACCATGTTTTACATTTCTATGTTATTATTGAGTGAATAAAGCAAGGATAATAAATTAAGCATAATTTAATACACTGCCAATAATTTGAACTCAGTTTACCTCCCAAGAGAGTAGATAAAAAATTTGTGATTTTTTTGAAGGTTTACAACTTGTTGGTCGATATGCAATACATAGTTTATTTTTTCATCAAATTAAATAATTTTTAAGGGCTTAGAGAATCATGTGCTTGTAATTGAAGGTGTTTAAATAATTTTACAGTTCTATATAGTAATAAAATATATTTTCATGTGAGGATTGTATCCCAAATATATTGATGGAGTGGTAGAAATTTACCTTGATCACTATTTTTAATTGTGATATATTTTTCATCAGCATCTGTGAATAATGAGAAAATAGTTAGATTTTGCCTAATGTTCGTATTGAAGGTCCTCAGTGGTGATTTTATATTTACTGTGATTCTTCTTTCTGTGCATTTTTCAGAGAAAATCTCGTAAAAACTAGTGCAAATACACACAACAAAACTAAAGCTTTGAATAATGAAAGTAAATGCCAAGTAGCTAAAGCCTCACTTATTAAATCAATTTTCAATTCAGTTGAAAAATACTGGGAAAAAAAATTTTCAAAAGAAAATAACCCAAAGGAACATGACATTGGAAACTCTCCGAATGAAGAAGACTGTCTCCAGAAGCCTTTAATGACATCTGCCAGAGACGCCAATTGTTGCAGTTCTGGTGATGGAAAAAACTCTTCTGTGCTCAATGAGTCATTCACATTAGAGTTAAGCCAGGAAAGTTTCTCCAAGGTAATTTGCTGACTCTCTATTTATTTTTTGTTTATATGGTTGGCTAATCTCTGCTTGAGATGGTAAGTTCTCTCTGAAAATTTCTGCTCAAATCAAAAACCACTTTAAGTGGAAGCACCACCGTTCACCGATTTTGGAACCTAAGTGGTTAGCTGTGCTACTTTATTACCATAGGCAACCATTGCAGAAAACACAATCTTGCTGTGTGAGCATCTATATGATGTGATCATAATATGTAAAACTCTTTCAAAAGTTATTCAAACCCAGCTGGCACACACAGCTGTATATATCCCTAATGGCACGGATAGTATCCATGTCATTAGGGATAAGTCATCCCTTTAGGGGGGGATAGGACGTGAAGAAATTAAGGTTAGATGAAAGATATTTGTCCATATAGACTGGGATAGAGGATAGAACGAGGATAATCTATCCTTAAATCCTCTTCTTTGATTGGCTCTGGCAAACCAATGAGGGTGCGGACATTAAAAAGAACCCTGGTGAAAATATAGTGTAAAGGTGATGTCAACGGAGCTCTTATCGTAGGATGAATGAAGAGTTGCTCAAGCACCAAGGGAGGGTGACACTCCAAGTCATAAATAAATCTCCCAAACGGAACCCTCCACTTTGCCAGTTTCCGAAATCACTAACTATGTGGTTGTTGACCAAAAGGCATGACTAAGACCCTCCGAGTCATAAACAAAGTAGCCGCTGGCCTAATCTCTCTGGGTCACGCCGGTGGCAACTTTGCTTACGCCTGCAGTGCCTCATTGTAATTGTAAGCTCACCTTTAACAATATTTGTCGATATTTTTCTTTTCATACAGCATTTCACTCATCATAGAGAAAAAATTTCCTCGTAAATAAAAATTTAACTCATTCGTATCGCACGCAAATGGAGATAGGAAATAGTCATTCAACTTAGTTAGCATGTGTCTCTTGCTCTCTCCTAAATGCAACTGCTTTCTATGGCATCCTCCACTTTTCCTGTCACTGTCATTGTAATTGTTAACCCAAGCGCATGAATCTTGTGCACCGCAAACGTTTCAAGAGTGGTAGCATCTCAGTCAAACGAAAGTGGGGAATGCATGCCCGGGAAGAAAGCATTCGTCTCAAAAACACCCCGTATCCCGGACTGATTTCCTATCTATTAAGTGAATTTGAGTAGTATTAGGTTCGTAGAACATTATGAAGCTAAAATATGAAAAAAATTACAGCGAGTAATTGAGTCCACAAAGCTAAAATATGAAAAGAATTACTGCAAGGAATTGTGTCCACAATGAATAAAGAAACTCTCAACTTAGCGTCACTATAGGCGATGCTGGCACATTTGAGATAGTTTTTGAGGGTCACCTATAGCGATGCTGGCACTTTAAGGGTTAAACTGAATCTAAGGCATGTAGAGCAGAGCCATGCTCGAGGAATGTGGTAATACGACATGTGCCTTATGGGTCGTTTTTGACCCACCTAAGTTTGTACATCAATATTGTAGCTGTTACGAAAGTCATTCCACCAATCAATAATTAATTATTTTAGGTAACATTCTTTTCAACAAAAACAGCAAATAAAGATTTTTTTCATCAATACATAACAGCATTTAAAAATTAATTATTCACATAGGCACCTGATTGTATCAAAAAACTATATTTTATTTTTATAACAGTAAAAAGCAGCACATACGTAGTGCAGTAAAATCGCAAAGGGTTTTAGTTTCATGTTTAAATAATCTAATAAAAATATTATTAGAGTATATCCAATGTTATTTTCCAGGTTAAATTTTATTTCGAGATGGGTCGCTAACAACCCATGGGTAGGGACATGCATAACTCGCAAATGCGATAACGCGAATCCTGGGGGTTTTCCACGAAAACGCAAATTTCGTATATTATCGTGAATTTCAACATTTCAATCGCGAATTTCAGCATTTCCAACGTGAATTTCCTCATTTTGGCGGTCTCTGTCATTTAACTTGTGACTGTAAACATTTAGTTAAGCAGTATCTACATATTTGTAAATGGCCTTTCCGGTACAAATTTATTTAGAAATGTTACTCGGATATAATATTCTTCAATCAAGTTTTGTGAATTTGAGCAAAAGGAGTGAAAAATACATGACAAAATTTCAGATTCAGAAGTATTAAAGGGAGGCAAATCTGAAAATGTTTTTCTTTATTTTTTTATTCCAAATAACTATGATTTATTCAATAATTTCTGAACGTTGCCCCTTAACTTAAGATAATTAGGCAACCCACATATCAGTATAATTTCCTTCCCTTAAACCTTAGTTAGACATCTAATGATGAATACATTTAGTTTAATTTGCAAAAGCATATACTTTGCCGACAACGTTAATGTCAACTATTAATTTTAGTCCATAGTACGTCAAGAAACAACGCACAAACATTCACGGAAGTTATGCAACCCACATGACTTCGACTTTCGCTCAGAAAAATGTTATAATAGAATTCATTCTATGACAAAAACAAGAAAATTTATGTCTTTTACTTGATTATCTTTGAAGTGTGTTGGAATCCCTTTCCTCAGTGTTCCATATGAGTCAGTGGAGTGTGAAGCGAGCAAGTCGGCTAGATCTGTAGATGTATAAAAGTTATCCATCGTCAGGAAATATCATAGACCAAATAATGGCTTCATTAGGGTCATCATCACTTTTTAGGTCATGGGTAAATGGGCAAAGTCTTTATCCAACACAGTCCCCTTTCCTGTGTAAATTGTCGTTGACCACACGTATCCAGTTCTCGATTGACAAAGAAAAAATACTTGCCAAATGAAGCTCTTTTCATAGGCATGAACTGCCGCCACCCCAATCTTCCCTTGTTCGAGAGCAGGCTCTCGTCAATGGTAATGTCGGTCTCTGGTGTATGGAGTGCCTTGAACTTTTCCTCCAGCTTCTGGTAAATCGGCCATATTTTATTTAGTTTGGCTTTGGGATGTGTTTGGGGATCAAAATCGTTATTATAGGCAAAATGTAAATATTGCCTTATTTTTACGAATCATCGGTAAGACATTGTGTGTCCAAAAAAAAAAGAGAGGAGAGTATACTATAGTATTTTATATAGTAGTATACTATAGTATTTTTACTCTTGTAAAATATCAGGATCAATAAATATATTATTATTATAGGTCTCATTGACCAATAAAACTCAGTATCTGGCTTCCGCACTCTGCTATGTAGCACTACAAGGGCAAAAAACACGAATTTCGGAGCTTGTCACAGCTCGCCACTGATTTACGCTAGCACTGCTCGGCCCTGCTTTTTCACGCAAAGTGTTACTTGCGCAGTGATTAGTTTCCCAAGTTATAAAGCCAACATTTTCATCGTTGAAAAAAGTTTTTAGGGAACCTCATTCGGGAACCAGGTCGAAGTTCATCGAAGAATTACCTTCAAAAAGAAACCTAGGTGGTGCCGGAGGAGGATTCGTTGAAAGCATTTCCTCCCACTCCGCTTCCCGCGAATGTTCCGCTGCGCCTTCTGATTCGGAGCTTGTTTCTCCGGAGAGAGTCGACTAGGAGCCAGGTACTTCAATGTCCATAACCTCCGAATCACTGCTGGTCAACACTGATTCCTCTCCGGAATCCATATCTGATTACTAAATGTTACCACGCGAAAACAAATAATTTGCTGTAGAATTCACTCCTACTACACCGCTCGTATTAGAACGAAAATGTTAGAACTAAAAATGGAAAGTTAGTATCGGTGGAATTTCAGCAAAAAAGTGCATGCGCTCTGAAAATCAAGGATGTGTATGCTCTCTAACTCAACGAAATAATGTCACAATTGTCCTTCAGACAAAGCACTTGTGGAAACAATCACGATATGCAAAGTACCTCGCCCCTGTTGTGAAAAGCCCATCCCATGCTCATCATAAAATTTTTCTTTTCCGTTCTTACCATTTCTTGGAAAATAAACACACGTGCGTGTACCGCAACAGCATGGATTTTACAACTAACGGTAAATTGATATTGGGAAAAACCCATTAGTAAAGGGTTGGCTGGTGGGAAAGTAGCCCGGGGAGCAAAAGGTAGCAGATTAGCACGACATGAAACCAGGCGCCAGGTTGCTTAGCGGGCCATCGGCTCTTGAGCGGGTGTTTTCTGACCTCAGGAAAGCGTCAAACATGAAAATAGAAGGTATTACACATGTTTGGGATTTATCTCTCCTTTTTTCTTGTACTTATGTGGGCTAGGGTAGCACATACACAGGGCACTTGTGCTAGTTTCTATTGAGAACGTACGACCTTTAGACGTCGTATAGCTGTTTTCGTAAATATGTTTCGCCAATATTCGAAGTAGAAAAATGAAAGGGGCTGATGAAATAACATTCGCAACACATCTAAACATTTACGCTTACGCCATTTTATCTAAAGAGAACGGTTCTATAGACATTTCCAACATATATAAAAATTACCGGAAGAAAAATATGTGGATGAATAATATAGAATTAGACAGTATATATAGTAACAATATATATATATATATATATTGTTACTTGTTATATAGTAACAATATATATATATATATATAGTAACAAAGATATATAGTAACAAACATATATTGTAACAAATAAGGCAAGGAAAGATTCATGTTCTGTTGCTAGAGAAATATGTTATTCCAATTACTGTGGAACTCATCATAGCAGTGAAAATTAGCGTAAAATTGAAATTGCAATTTTTATAATTACCACTAAACTCTTGAAGAAAAATGTAATTGGATGCTCACGAAGAGTGAATGATGAAATACAAATGAAAATAACTAATTTAAAAATTATTTACATTTTAGAAAGTTTTTCATCATGCAAAAACGGAAGTTTTACGTCATAAATTTGCAAAAATTATCGATAAATGACAAAAATTGAAGTTGTGAATTTCGTAAAAAGATCGCAAAAGAAACTATGCATGGAGTTAAAAAAATCGATGGTTACCAATGACAATAAAGGTGAATGCAATTCCATAAGAGGATAACTTTTCAGCGAGAAAAAAAATTATGACCCTCGAATTGCTAGAATTATTACAAAAAAATGACCATTGTTTTAGCATCAGAAATCAACACTTGAAGAGAGCGCCGCTCGGCTAGTGAGAGCTACGGCCCTAACCTGTTCCTCTGACGGCAGAAAAACGAACTACTAGCAGCTGGCGAGAATATTCGGGCATGAGAAGAAAGGGACGAAATCTTCGGACTTGCCCTTCGGCTTCGGACTTCGGGCGCGTCAGAATTTGCGCATCTTCGGTGCCCGAGTATACTCAGTTGCGTCAGAGAAGTGGTTAAGCCTTGCCTTAGGCCGGGTGCACATGAGCGGTTAAGTACGCCGCATCAACGCTGCGTTTAAGCCATGTCAGTTGTCACGGCAGTCCGTAGCGCGTTGACGCCAACTGGAAGCAATACAGTTCCGTGCCAGGGGTGACCAAGGATGGACGTGTATGCAAGAAAAGGTAGTTTTTTATAACTTATCCTACAAATATTATTCAAAGGACGAAAAAGGAAGTATTGGGCTCATCCTTTTGTTAGCTTTTGACTTCTGAAAGGAGCGTTTGCAGCTATGTTTACAGATTTAAGAAAAGATGAAACCAAACTCTTCACCTTCTCGATGAACAATTCGACATCGAATGCGTTTTCAGCGGCGTCCATCGCTGGTTCAAAATCACGTGTGCACTGTCTGACGCTCTCTCACACGCTGCTTCACTGCAAAACTCGGCCCTGACACTGTGTTGCAGCAGTGGTTGGCGGTTGAAATTCAACCGCCGAGTAGACACAGCGGCTACGTGGCTTCATCGCATGTCGTATGTATGAGCCCGTAGCAATAGGCCTACTGCTAAAACGCACAGTAGACTGACGCTGCGTCAACGCTAACGCAAAATGCTCGTGTGCACCTGGCCTTACGTTAATATGTACTTACGTGAGTGGGAGCGTTACCCAAAACGATGAAAATTACGAAGTAAGGAACGGAACAGTTGTACGGAAGTTACGGGATGCGAAGGCTGGTTGCCTGCTTTCAGGGGGCACGTGTCTAGTATACTCATTTTCTTTTGTAGCAGTTTTATCATATTCACCAAAACTTATGATGCCAAAGTGGACGGTGATGGCAAAATAGCGTGAGGCAGGATTTCGACAACATGGGTTATATTGTGCTGATGACGAAACAATTCTTTGTCATTTTTGCAAAACAAATGTCTCGTGGAAAAAGGACAACTGAACGAAACAGAATTTGAGTGAAGAACATATTAAGGCTAATGTTGAAAACAATTCTACCGCTGGGAGTGGAATAAAACGGCATGCATCCACAATATTAATATTCAGAGTGATATTTTTTTTAGAAAACTATTAATTCCTTGCAAGGTATGACAACTTCTAAAGCAGAAGCTGTAAAGTCGATACTAGTGCAGATGGCATCAAAGGCATCAATAAAACTTTGTTCTCTTATAGTAGAATACCCGAATAGAGTAAGATTTGAAAACAGTTTTTGATCCTCAAGTAGTTCTCACCACAGAGGTGAGCCCTGACTTAATCACGAAATTGAAAAAAGTTCATGGCCTTGAGTCAATTGAGACGGAATAGTTGATGTTGGGGTTTGGGGAATTACGTCGAATATTACGGTAACAAAATTTCCAGGGTTCAGTGGATATAATGAAACCAATTCAGGCACTATAGTTGTTTGAACCATCTTTTGCATGAAAGTGCCTTGAAGCGATTTGGACCCCTGTGCAAATGTGGACTCTGAGAGATTTCTTTCCTCCTACTACACTGTGCTAACAAATAGGAGAACAAATCTAAAAGAAGAAATTTTGGCCACACTGGCAATTCTTTCATTTGAAAATATGGACATGTAACTGTATTTTGGCTCTTTATGTAAATTTGTTAGGTATGTGAAATGTACAAAAATATAAAAAGTGAATACAGCATGGTATCAATTGTTTAAATTTTCCCTAATCAATGGTATTCAACATTTATTGCCAACAGGTGGGCCTGCTGGGAGAAGGGCACTTAATTCACACCAAATATTATGTCGTGAAAATAACATAGATTTCAGGGTAAAATAACACCGCTTTTGCAAAAAAAACACCACTTTTGGCTATAAAATAACCACACCTTTTGCAGGTATCTACCCATGGGGCATTAATGGGTTAATAACTCTTCAATATATTTGTGGTGAAACAGTGTAGCGATTTATTTTTTACCAAATATTGAAACAAATGAGTGATATGGAGTGATCAGGAACGTCATTCAGGGTTGATTCAAACGCCTGCAACGCCTGGAAAAGTAATGAAAATTGATTAAGAGCCGTGGAAATTTGATTTTTCTAGTCAAAATATTTTTTTGAAGTTATACTTCTTTGCGCCCGTTGGAGACTTTTGGGATGGGATGTTGGTCGAGAAACCGCGTCACGCTCTTTTGGGTGAGAAAAATCCACAATTGTACTCATTGATACGAATTCCTGGGTATTTCTAATCGAGCTAAAAGGATGAAATTTTCAGGGAAGGGTTCAAATTTGGTGTCGAGTCAGGAAAAAATCGAAAATCCCAATATTTTTCATTGGTTTCGAGTCCAGATAGGATTTTGTTTTTTAATGGGTTTAAATGGGAAAAACGAATAATTTACGTGTAGAGTAATTTTCATTCATTCATTAAAATATGAAATAATTTAGATACAAGTTTCATTCTTTGACTGAAATGAGGCCAAAAGATCAATGCATTTACTTCTTGCAACCGATGTTTCTCTATCGATCGATAAATTGAAATATTTTAAGTTTAAACGCAAAATTAATGCAAATTTCGATCTTTTTTCATTTTCGTTGCTAAGCAATTTTTTCATTGTTCCCGAGACTTCCAGTACCTTATACGCGTGCTATAAAGATTAAACTTAAAGGAATATAACATTCTCCGTGCGTATTTCAATCGCTTTTAACGATATTATGCCTTATTAATATACTTTTTACAATGTTTTATAATTATATACATAAACTGTTTCGTAGCTTTGACACTCCTCCATTTGCTCATGCCTACGAAATCCGTTGGGATCGCTCCAGATTCCTCCATTTTGCTTCTGAAACACTCTTTACACCTTATTCCGGGTTTCCCTCTCTCTGTTTTTCCAGGAAACATTAATCCTTGCACCTACTTTCTGAAATGTACCTCGAAACTCCATTCTACAAGTCAAAACCATGTAAAATGATAATGTTCTATGATGCATTATCTCTTGGATTTTGAAATTATGAATTCAAGTACTACGTCATGTGTTTAATATGTAAATTATAATAATTGAGATCAGCAAAAATAAAATGAAATGTGAAAATCCATAGCATTTACTTAACTCATATTGATTGAATTTCATACTGCCAAATAACTGTAATCATGTTTAATTACAAATATTTACTTCAAAATTGCTCAATGGCATGAAAATAAAAGGAAAAATATAGCAATTACTAAGAAGAACAAAGTACATATGTCATGGGACCATTCGTTTTATGCTATTATCTCATTATTATATTCTTAGGTCAAAAATTGACCCAGCTAAAATAATTTCCAAAAGAAGTAAGACCTTATTGCATTCGTTTTTAATGATTTACAATGTACTATCATACACTTTTCCCCTTTTGCTTGCAGTTTGCAAGCAAAAGGGGAAAAGTGTATGATACTTGACCTTTCATAGTATCATACACTTGGAAAAGTGTATGATACTATGAAAGTGACTCGTTTTGTACGTTTGAACTTTGAAAAGAAGTTTTGTTTAAAATAACAATATATCGAAGAGAAATATATTGAATAATAGAGAAAAAAATGTCTTTTATTTCATTTATATATCCTGTCTGCCTGTGTGTGTGAGCGGGTGTGTGCGACCGGCCAAAGAAGTATAACTTCCACCGTCTGGTCCGACGCAGACCACGTTTTTTTTTTTCAATAAGTGATCGGTACCATTTTAGGCTTTGTTGGTTGGTGTGTGGGCATTAAGATTTTAGTACCTTGCTTGAATGAAGCAGTGTAGCTATTTTTTAGTGTTACCTATGCAATGAATTATGTGCAATATTCCACAGAGTAAAAATAATTTGCATTGACCGGGATTCGAACTCAAATCCCTCAATTTCGTGCAAAGTGCTTTAACCAGTTAAGCTACCGAGGCGTCGTTCTCCCCGTGTGGATTTTTGAGGACTTAACAGGAACCAGGTGTTCAGGACTGCTAGAGATATAATGTCATTGAGCAGTCCAAAGTGTGCGCTTAGCGCCACGTGCCAAACAGCCTAAGGTAGATAAAGCCAAACATGGAATACAATGAGGTGTTTGCCCTTTTGACCAATTTTGAGGATACAGGGGTCTGGACCGGAACATTTTTTATGAAGTAAAAATGGGGAAATATGAATAGAATGAAACCTGCATGCATGTAAAATATACAAAAAGCACAACCGATGAATTATTATGAGCTTACAATAGTTACATTTCAGAAAACTATGGCGAGGGATTAAATCCTATATCGAGTTTGGGATTCATGCACAATATGCAGTCATTCTCTGTTTTACATGTTTTAAGAATAGTGTGGTACCTTAGGACATGGCGATTTCAAGGAAATACTGCACTAGGAGGGACAACATTACATTTAGCATACATATATGCATTATAAGTTAAGGTAATCATAAAACAGGAATTAAGACAAAATATAAGATCATTATGCATGTCTTTTGATAAAGAGTTACCTAAATTTTCCTCGCATGCAGAAAAGAGTTACTGCATGTTCTCCTTTGGTATTCGGGATACCAGCAATTCTGTGTATGTGATTATGGCAGAACTTATATTCATGATTCTGAATGCTGATGAACTTGTGAGGCATTGATGCAATGGGCACAATATAGAACACCAAAGAGGCCCATGTTGGAGATGTTATAACATCTCCAACATGGGTGCAAGATGCAGAGGCACCAGTTTACATTTCTCAGAAGTATTATTTTTTGTTTTTTAAAACACTTGAAATACTGCCCAGCCCTGTGTATGGTTAGTTTCTTTCCTATTGAATGCATTAATTTGCTGTTACATTATTTTCATTTCAGGGAATCAACAGGCATTCAACTCCAAATTTAATTTTGAGTAACATACTGCACATTCAAATGCAGTATTATGAAGAAACTTTAAAGGACTGGCTTGACAAAAGAAATTTCTGTTTTTACATTAGAAGAGATGAAGGTAGAAAATTTAAACATATAGCTATATTAAATGGAAAAAAATATAAGCTGAAGCTAGGATTTTTTTATGGATTAGAAGATAGATTTGTGGCTCTATGTCTTCATACCTTCTTGCGTCTCCTAAAAGGTGTGAAATACATTCACTCCATGGGAATCATTCATCATGACCTGAAGGTGTGTATTTTTTGTGTGAATTTTGTGGTAGAATTTAAGGTGTATGCAGATTTTTATTCAATGGCCAATCTTCTATTCCTAATTTTGTCATTATTTTCAATAAATATTTGTAATAATCTATGTGGAGTGCCTCCTATACATTAACAAAACAAACAAACAAGTCACAGTTACACTCTAGTTTCATTTCTACTTACTTTCCTTCTCATTGATAGGTATTATCACAAATTGCCTTCCTCTAACACACAAACCCGACTGTCCCGTCAAATATTGTTTTCCGTATTTTTTATATGTTCAATTAAAAGTTCAAAATATAAAGCGTAACCAAGTATGTATCTCATTTTTCCTGGACAGTCCCATTATTTATAAAAATGTCCTGAGTTTATTCCAAAAGTTCAACTTTTTTAATTGGTGTTCTGTATAGTTTTGGAGGATTAATAATTATAATCATAAATTTATTTGTTACAAGAGGTCACAAATACAATGGGCACAGGATTGGATTTTAGAATTAATTCGATGTCAGAGTACTAGCTATGTTGTATTCATGACTGGCTCACTGACCATTGATGGTAATTAGGCTTTGAGGACTGTTCGGTAGGTTCTTTTTGAGGAAACTCAAAGGTTTACAGGTGTTAACAATTTTATTTACATCATTAATGTTGGGCAAGGGCCTAGCCACGTATACACACCAGTCAGATCACCGAAGTTAAGCAACGGTTGGCCCGGACGGGGGTTGGATGGGTGACCCTCCTCCATACCTCGACCCAGGCATGGATGGAGGGGTGATATATTATTTTATCCCTGTTGCTTTAAAACTAGTTCCAGCTTAAAATTTTGAAAAATTAAGGATTATAGTCTCAACCAAAAGTCTAACATGGCGTACAAATTGCCAATTTCCTCATTACTTTTTCCACATTCTCCCCTCACTTTTTCGGCAAAAATCATTCACTTTCTCACTTTTCTGTATCATAAGTAAGTGAGTGGAAGACCTGTTGCTCACTCAAAATCAACACCGCTATCACTCCTAACTTTAACAAAACTGGAGAACATTTTCTTCCTCGAATGTCTCCCTATACTTACGAGGAGACATTGCGTGACTTATGTTTGGGATCCAAACGAGGCAATTATTTTCTGAAACTGTCGAGAGAATGTGGCCAAACATTTATTTGAAGAAAAACACAGAGTGACTTTGAACTGGAGATTCTGGGGAAAAGAAAGGGCCGAGGCTGGACGCGTTGGAGCAAAAGGCAATTTTGAAAAGTGTCCGTTACAACGAAATGATCGTTAACGAATTTTTGTTCACCTCTCACTCCCTTCCACACTTCATATCTCCACACCTAATCTTATCTCTCCCACCCTGGAGTCGAGTGTGGACACGGAGTTATCTCTGGAGCTCCCACTTGACCCGTACGCATGCAAAACCCTCCTCCCTCCCCCACACCTTCTAGATCTCTTATTCTGGGCCTTTTTCTTCTAATGTACCTAGGGATGAGCGGGAAAGGCATTCCTGGTTTCGGGATGGGAAAAAAATTTTCTTGATGATTTCGGGATGGGAATCAGGAGAGCCGAACCTTCTTGCTTTCTCCCCATCCCCAGCATCACACGAAAATAAATAAAACTGTCAAAGTAAAAAACCTACTTTTTCCTAATATTTTCTTAAATTTATCAAAAACTATTAGGTTGAACGTAAATATGTTAGATATTAATATTGTATAACATTTAATAACAAACAAAATTGAAAAAAAGTTGAACTTTATCTGATCATTAGCAACAGAGATAATGGATGCTCGGTAAATATTGGTATATTGAACCTTCGAGGGGGCTGGGGATGAGGGGGGGGGGGGAAGCTCCAGGGGGATTTTTTGGGTCTTTTGTAAAGATATTCCTCTGTTAGTAGTCTATCAGTTGGGTAAAATTCAGCTTTACCCTAATTATTTCCCAAGCTTGATGTTTTGACTGCCCTAATATTATGTTGTTATTTAGATGTAGATTAAGATGTAGCCACGCTTCGTTTACCACCAATGATACGTTTCCAAGAGTCTTTGATGATATTAAAATTTGCGATAGATCGGACTTTGTAACCATGGTTAACATATAGATGTATCCCAAGTACATAATTGGGAAATCATGCATTGTATTTCCATTCAACCGTTTTCATTTCAATTGTATATATTTTTTGCTGCTTTTTTTAAAGACTTTCATATGAATTTGGCTGTGAAAATTTACCTTTTAAAATATATTTTGTGATAGAAGGTACTCGGTAAAAGTTCGTTGCTATGTGTAAGAATTCTAAACAAAATCTCTCTGCCGGTTTTTGAGATATTTGTTGTTAAACTTTTGAATTTTTGATATTTTTCTTTATTTATTTCCTTTCTTTTTGTATTTTTTTTATTTTAGAAAAAGTTTTAGAAAAATATTCCCAGTAAAACCATTAAATACTTTAACATCTTATTTGTTAATATTTTTATTGTAAAATTAGTATTATTCATATACGAGTATTTTTGGGGAAAACCTTTCCCATCTCGAACTTTGGGAAGGCCAAAAACTTCTGGAATTCCTGAAGTTTTGGGATCCCGCTCATCCCTAAATCTACCTGATGATGACGAGCTTCGTCGAGGCCCAGGTCATATTTTTCCAATAATTTTTTATGTGGAATAACTAAAGTATACTTTTCATTTACAATGTTAAGCAAATTCCACCAAGTCACGCCTGAGACAACGGCTGTATCAAGTACAGGAAAATGATTTCTTTCCACTGTGAATTTCCCACATTGGATGCAAGAGTGGGCTGAGGATGGGTAATTAATCATGGAAGGGAGGAGTGAAGTTGGAAACAGGGAGTGTAGTGGGGAATTTGTCTCCAATAATTGCCATATTTTCTGGCTTATAAGACACATGGGGCTTATGAGAAGCTCCGTAGTTTTGGCGGCATATTTGGGGTACAATAAATGACCCTTAAATGATCTTAGGCTTTCCCAGCGAATAATATTTGTGAAATCTTCTCGGGTTCGCCACCGGGTAAGGCTTTTAAAGGCCAACATGCCGACGAGTGACTCCCTCATCGTCATCAGGGCTGAGACTCATTGCCGGGTTTGGTCCATGCTGGGTTTCATAGCTGGCCAAGGGCGGTTGAAAACCCATAGTGGACTGGCTAATTCTAATTCGTTCCAGATGGTTTGAATTTGAATTGTCTCTACGACCGTTTAATTTTACTGAGTAGCGGTCTCCATAATTGGCTGATGTTCTGCCCAGAGTCATGATTTATCTTCTTCTCTTTCAAACTTACCTCGATATCATCTTTCATTAAATAATGCAAGTATCCATTTGAATGGAAAAGGATTTTGGTATCGTTAAAATTGATGGAGTGCGCATAGTGGAGACTATGCTCTGCCAAGGCCAATTTTTCGGGTTGAAATTAAGGAACACAAGAGGCATATAAGACTATTTCAACCCGAAAAATCAGCCTCTGCCATCATCCATCGTGGCATGATGCAGTAGTTGTCATGATGCATTTTTGTACCTTCTTTGAAAAAGGCATGACGTACGATCGTAGTTCTGAGATTAGCATCATGCAGAATTAAATAAAAATTAATGGATAAAGAACTTGTAATTATTCTCTAATAAAACTGCTGATAATTGTTGGAACAATACCTCTGCAATTGATCTTTCACAGTGTAATTGGCGCAAATTCCAATGGCAAAATTTTGGGATTCAGAATTCCACACTAAGTACACAAAAGCTTGTAGCTGGTATAGTAGGTAATTTTTTAATTGTTGCATTATTTTTGGCTAGCTCTGTACAGCTTTTCACTATAACTAGCAAAAGTATATTAAAATATAAATCCTTCTACAGCCGAGCAACATTTTTGTGGAGGGATTAGACTTCACCTGTGGATGCAGTGATGATACACCTGGGATGAGTGAAATTCAGAAGAAAGGCAGTACTTCAAATTCTAAAAATGTTGCACATGGATGGCAAATAAGGATTGGGGACTTTGGTCTTGCATGCTGCAAAAGTTTACCCAAGACTCTATTTAGTGGAAACTGTGAGAGTTTGGAAGAATCTAAAGAAGGAGATAGTTCCCTTGGGAGAGGAGGAATACATGAAACAGACGTGCATGACTGCCGTATTGTGCAGGGAAAATTTCTGAGTGGTTTGTTGGAGGAAGGAAAGTGCAGAGATGGCATAGGAACCAAAGTGTATGCAGCTCCAGAACAGCTGAAAGGTTGTTGTCACCCTAAAGTAAGTTACACTTGTCAATTCTTAAGACTTGGAGCAAAGGCGTCCACAGTGGCTGATCATGCTGGAGCTACATTTTCCGAAGCAGCTGCGTGTGTCAATTAACATGACAGTTACCCCTCAGTTACAGAAGGTGTCTTCAGGTCGAAGAGCCTGAAGCTTCGACCTGAAGACGCCTCCTGCAACGGGGGAGAAACTGTCGTCATGTTAATTGACACACGCAGCTGCTCCAGAAAACTTAGCTCTAGCAATTCTTAGACTTAGTTTAATTAATTGAAGTTTGTATTTTATCTTAGTGTCTCAAGTGATGGATGTTTCATGTGTTCTCATACTTGGTAATTTTTCAATCAATTGATTGTGTTCCTTGAGAAAAATTTGTAGAAATAGTCACAGATTTCCCATAAACTTTCTCAATTCAGACAGCCCCTACAGTATAATGTTAATTTACCCCATTTTCCACGTCCTTTTTTTTAGCAGTGGATAAAATAGAGGTTTCACTCGGCTAGATAGTCCATTAAAACATGCATGCAGCTGTCAAATTTTAGATTATGCTGAGTTAACGTGTTAGGGAATGGAATCCCTTATAATAGACCTTGGTTTTACCATTTTGTGGCATTTCATCATTGCAAATGTCTCGGAATTGTCATTCTCTGCCCTAATTGTTTATGTTCTTTTTCATAGAGTGATATATACAGCCTTGGGATCATACTTTTTGAAATGCTAGTTCCATTCAAAACTTATATGGAAAGAGCCAAAGTTCTATCAGAGTTGCGTTCGAATGGAAACGTGCCCAATGAGTTCTCAAAACGGTATCCTGTTTTGGTAAGTAAAAAATTATAATGATTAATGTATGTAATTACGATAAAGTTTGATAAATAGCAGATTCCAGTGAAGTTTGAACATGGAATGCTGGTGTAAAATTATTATACTTAAGTTTCTTAATATTTTCTTTCACTCTATAGTTATCAATTTTGGAGATTTTCGAGAGTTAATGTTATAATTTATGAGATTATTGAAGTTTGGAAATTATTATTTGTTATGGAAATTATTATTTGTTACCTATACTTGATTGAGGAGTTTGATGAATGTGGTGCCAAATAAGTTGCACTTTTAGTTCATTTACTTTCAGTACGTCTACATTCCCAACATAGAATTATTGTTAGTACGTTGAGGGCCTAACTAAATCTTTAAAAAGAACTTATTGTGATACTACCGCTATTTCAATGAAATTGTTATGCATGTTATAGGAGATTGTTTTTCTATGTGGACATTACATCGGTTGGGAGAAAACGTTCTCCAAGGCAGGATCCAAGGTCCCTATAAAATGAATATAAGGACCATGGCAGGATCCCTTCCACTGTTTCATTTTGTCTGCAGAAACAAATGAAGTACGTTATTTCAAATGGCTTCCGCGAAATGTCACAAAGAATGCAAATATACTCATCATAAACATTAAGATCAACCAAGGGAAAGAGTAAAGGCAAGTAATAAATGAGATACAATTGTTGATTTATTAAACATGGTTTACATTTTTGGTGAAGCTAATCAAAATGATGGAATCAACATTAAAATTCACGAGAAAAATATAGATTGGTCAGTTGTGCACTTGGGAAAATTACCGACATTTCTTGAGGCTTTTTGCGTCTTTTGGAGTAGGTACGGTGCTTTTTGATTGAATGGTTAGTTGGTAAATTAAGTAGAGGTATGAATTACTGCGAAAACTTTCCCCTTCTTTTGGGATTTGTGCTCAGGCTCACCGGATGGAAATACTTCGGCCACCACACCAACCCGATTCCTAGAAAAGTGTTGACAATAGGTTTCATGGCAATTATGTGCTCCACCCCTGGTCAGACAATAATTTGCCATAGCAAGGGATTTCTTGGGCACCGTGAGATCTCCTTTTACTGAGGCACTCTATATCAATTTTTATAATATAGTTCATTTATGTTTTCAGTCTTTTTCAGTTCTGTTTAATTTTTATTAATAATTCTTTCACTTATCGTGATCGAGAAGGTGTCCGCAGGTGTGATCTATCCTATTCCAGGTTATCCCTCTGCCGGAGCCGTGGTTCGTGCGCACAATCGGGTCCGGTCGATTATTATTTCCGCTCTTTCAATGATCTCCCTCAAACCGCTCCTATGATGTGTTGTTGGCCTCTCTCCTTCTCAGTTCACTCCTGTATGTCCTCCTTGCGTGTGTCTATCACTTTCTCCCCCTTTTTCGTCTTACTTTTCCCGTATCTCTTCCTTACGTGTCCCACACTTCCACCTACTTTCTCTACAATAATCCCCTTTGTTTATTTATCCTGTTCCTTAGCTCCGGTTTTCATTGTATTACTGTAAATTTATATATTAATTTATCATTTTAATAAATAATAAACTCTTTCTGGAACTCGGTATGGGTGTTTTTTTACAGTCACAGTAGGGTCGAGGATATCAGCATTCAGTAAAAGGCTGAAAAAGTGTCGGGGTTCGTCTCCTTGGGGTGGGGCAATCATGCTAGGGGTCTTTGTGAATGGGATTTGGTCTTTTGTTGGCCTGTCGAAATTCCAAGAGTACGTGGTCTCTCTCAGTCTGGAAGTGGTGGCATGGAAAGAAGGGCTGGGGAGGCCAGACTCTGGGGATAACCTTTAAATTACCCTGTGAGGGATCCCCTTCCTCCTCCAACTCATCCTCGCCACTCTCTCCCCACTCCGCCTCCCCTGAGAAATGACTCCCTTCGTCGTCATCACTCCCGCTGCCGTCGTCTTCCTCCTCAAGAAACCTCTAGAGTTGCACTACATGAGTTACGACTTTGGAACCCTCAAGCCTCCCGAGACCTTTGTGGAGGTGGGTTCATCGGAACACCAAGAGGCTCTAGAAGAGACAACGGCTGGGATCTGCCTCAGGATGTTGAGGGCTCTAAAAGAATGTGAAAGACCTAACACCCTGGGCTGGTTGCCATTCTCCGACCTCCAAAACAACCCTCTCTCAACGGCTGCATGTTTGACGGGGACTTCAACATGTAGGTCGGCAGTTCTTGATTCTCACATTTCCCAACTCTGCAGGTCGCGGAAACTAAATGTTTTGGAGAAATTTTTATATGCCCAAACACTAAGCGAATTAGATATTTTGAGAGTTTTGCACAAAAATAACAAAACATTCGGTGAGATCGTGCGGCAGTTTTTTAAATTATTCCGCATCCCCTGAAACATTTCATTGGAAGCACTTGATTACAAACAACGACATACCTTAAGGAGTCAGAAACATTCACTACTTTTGGGATTATTCACTAATATTAGTAATAGTGATGAATTTACTAAGTATACTGAACTATGTTATATGTATTTATCATGTTCACTGACCGAAGGATTAGCTGTACAAAAATTCAGGAGAGCAAAACTAGAAGTACAAAAATACACCAATGTGAATATTCACCGAAACAGGGAAGAAACTTGGAAATGATTGACAATGTTGCAATGATTGATAAACTGGAAAAAATTATCGGTGTTAAATTTTTCGTAAACACATCTTAGAAAAAAAAATAAATTCACTTTATACACTGTTGGTTTAGTTACCAAAACTGATGAGAAGAGAAGGAATCTTATAAAGATGAAAAAATCCAGGGTCAGGTTGCCTACAAATACAGGATACAAAATACAGGATTTTTGGCTGTTATATTTTCACATGTATGAAGTAATTACAGGAATAAATGAAAACCTGGATGATTTTAACGGCATTAGATGCGCGTTTAAAGAATGACAAATAAAACCCAGTTCCATAACTCATCACTACAGCGATCAAAGAAGTAACGGAAATATTACGAAAAAGTTAGGAAAAAAACTTAAGTTTATCTCGATAAAATAATGAAAAGTCTTCATATAAGTCTGAATACTTCCAATTTTCTGTTGTTTACCAATATTTAAAAGATATTATATAACACATTTAAAGCTAGAAATAAAAGTTAAATGTCGTTAAATTACAAAATTCAGCAAAATACCATGCGAAAAAGTGGCATTTACGCACCTCCAATAGGAAACAACGACACTCACAAGAAACACTGGAGTAAGGAAAACGGACCTTCCCCAAGCGATGGGTGAACTCTCGCTGATGACTGAGAGCCCACTCAAGCTCATAAGAATGGCTGAGATACAGTGGTACAGTTATATAAGGAGCTGAGCGCTGGGCGTGAATTCACGTCATGGTGCCAACGGCTAGGGTAGTCAGGACGTAAATTAAGGTCATGCCGCACGGAAAGGGTTAATACTAAATGAAAAAATCTTGTAGAAAAAAATATTAATACTGGATAAATAAAAGAAAATCAGAAGGTCTGGAAGAAAAAAACTGTTTTTTGGTGATTCCTTAAAAATTCTCCCATTACAAACGTCTGATTTGGAGTTAAATAAGGGCCAAAAAAGTGAAATATTTGAAATCATATGCTGGCTGTAGTATAAGTAAATTGATGTAAACTTTAAAAAAATCCAGTAAAATATTCAGGAGTATAAGAAAATTTAATTTTAGTAATACACTACCGGCTGGTACCAAACGGCACCGCTAGGCATAATGTAACGGGGTAGTCAAACATGAGGAAGTCATATCATGTGCAATGAATCAGCAACATTCATCAGGAAAGCCTGAAATCATGCATTACTGATGTAATGTTGAGTTTAACTTTGAGTCAGCAGCCTTGCATCAAACATTTATCTAGAATTGACCGGATCATGAATGGACTATAAATGGATCTGTGCCAGCTGGGTTATAATAATAACGCAATAAACAAAAAAATCTGATAATAATTATTATTGGGTTAGGTCTGAAGTCATAAGCGACTGGCCCTTAAACTCAAGACTCAGACATATTTCACAGGGTTATATGGAGTTACTCTGTACAGCACCCACATGTGCCCCATGCACTAGTTCATCACAGACTGAGTGCTTCCATCAAGTCCCACGTGTCCCTTCTGTCACATGTCAACTGTTGGCATCACCTCGTCACCCCCAGGTTTGAATCTAATCGATGGTTGCTCCGTACTAGCCTTACCATAGGCAAATTCTATCCTTATGATAAAAGCACTAATTGCATTTTTGTCTTGTCTATTATATTGTATTTGTCCCTCTCTGAATTTAAGCCACCTTATTGCACAACTTTTATTCTCTATTTGTAGAAAAACTTCATTTCTATCATGAGCCATCCTTTTCATGCAAATCACACATTATATTAATTATAGAAAACACTAACTACCATCAAAGCTTAATTTTTTAATGCACGAATGGGCTGGAATATCTAGCATCTACTCAAAATCTAGGTGTTGACTTCAAGCCATCCTTCAAAGGCTATTTTACATGAGGCAATTTATTGCACATTATGATGTATAGATGGATGTGCATTGAAAGTTGCATCCTGTTAAGCGGTGAATTGCTAAAATGTATGTAGGAATGCATAAATGACGGATGGGAATATAGCCCCTTCTCTAATTCCATGCCAGCATTCTCAAAATTTCTGTGCATCAAATTGTGCAATAAAGTGCCTCGTTTGAAACGGCTGCCAACCAAATCTAGGATTACGTTAATCTGTATCATGGCTCTTAAAAAATCTAGCTTCAACATTAATGGCATGTATTAATGTGAATGGATAAACACTTAAGATGCAAAATTGTGTTCTACCAACACAGGTTGACTTGTTTTGTGCATTATTTTTTATCTCAGCCCGTGGGCTTTAATAGTTTTAGCTTAATGAGAAAGCAGTGTCAGTGATCATTTTGTAATGATTTCACAATTTTTATCTCAATCTAGGCATCAGTGGTCAAGAGATCATTAGATATTGATCCAGAAAGAAGACTGTCTATTAAAGTTCTTAAAAAGAAAATTCAGCTTATTTTGAAGGGGCAAAAATATTAAGGAAATTTTTAATGGTCAACTGTGTAAAATCGTTAATTTTCATTTATGCAAGGACCAACAAAAATTACACTCATGAATCGTAAACTGAATTAAAAAGGAAGTTGGAACATGGATGGACTCCCTTAGTCTTCCTACCATGCCATTAAGAAAGTGAAAGTTTGTTTTGCTTTGAGATTTTAGAATGATTTGAATTTGAATGCTTCATTATACATTTTGCTATAATTTTATTTATTTTAAAAATATAGGGGCTACATTAGTGGAGATATACTATGTGTTCCTTAAGAATTCATTAGTCTGTATTACTTTATGAAAGTATGTGATAAGGTTATTAACCATGAGCTGTGAAATATTTATTATTCCCTGTTTACCAGTTAAGCTATAAGGAGCAGATAATGATGATCACTTTGTTATTTTTAAAATTTTAGATTGTCTGAGCATCTGTTTTATGTATCAAAATTAGTTTTATAATTATTTGACAAATGAGAAATTATTAATAGTAACGTTAATTACATAATATAAGAGAGGAAACTTATGTTTAAATATTATGAATGTCAAGTTCAAGATGGTGCTATATGAATCAGAGTCCAGTAGTTCCAGAAAGGAACTACTTATATTTTCTATCCAAATTCTGAACTTTGACACATTTTTGTATGATGCTTGGGTTGAATATTTGACTTTTTAATTAAAAAATGTTCTCCAAATGGATAATTCATAAGTGTTTGTATTTGAGACTTTTTTGGACTGTTAAAAGAATTTGAATGATAGATAATTCATCATAGGTTACATTTCAGCTTTCTTCAAGACTAAGCAGTTTTTTATTATTTTTTTGTGTTTTGAGAGAAATATTATTTGTTATTTTCAGTTTATGTCTTCATGTAATATTTCTTTGATTCAAATGTAATAAATACTTGGTGGAGTTATTAGCTTTCAAGCATTAACTCGAAAATGTCCACTTTTTTTTAGCTTGACTGTGTTGTAACCCAATGTCTATAAACTAATAGCAATATAAGTAGTGTTTTCGAGGGGTAACAATGCAAAATTGGGGATGCGTAAGTAAAAAATGATTTAGAAGGTGAAAACTAGGAGACAAGAGAAAATTAATAAACAAAGTAATAAAGAGAGTTAGAAGTTAAGCTATAAGGGCAGAGAGACGGATGAAAATAAATAAAAAGAAAAATATGACATAGAAGGAGAGAAAAAAAAGTTAAAGGTGTTCCGGAGAAGGAAAATCCGACGCATCGGGTTACAGTATCCAAGTATTTACCACCCCAGATACTATGGACACAACACCATTTCTTGCCTTTATTAAACAAGACAGTATTCAATTAAATATCCATTTTGAAACAGCGGTTGTGGTAGGCATCTAGTGTTAGTTGTTTTGTAATACACCCAGTCCCCGATTAATGCTCTTAATTTATTCCAGGAAATTCAAGTGCTAATTGAAAGAGTGCTATTCGAAGCTTAAAACTGCATAAGGAATGATGCTGTAGTAAAAACATATGTTCCCAAGATTCTGTTGAACGATTTGAAACTGTTGGAGTTCTAACATAAGGGCGATTCCGCAGAAACTGACAATACGTCTTGGCCATGGCTTAACCATCTTCGATTCTTACAATTTTGATTCAAAAGACATTTCACAAAATATTAGCCCTTAATATTGATAAATTTTAAAGATAGAACATTTCAAGATTCTAACTTAGCACAAAATGGCATCCTGCTGCTCCGAACTATCACCCCAATTTATGATCTAATGACCAGGTTTTGAATATAATGGCATTTTCATAATAAGGAGACAATCTTAAGTTTTCTATTAACTTTTGGTGACATTGACATGTTTTACGAGCACTTACATGAGCTTCATAATATGTATAATTTTTTTTCAAATTTGGTTTGTTTAGGGCCTAATAACTCTTTCAATAAGTCTAACAAGGGGAGTATCTAATAACTGGGTCCAGGATCTTGACGACATTTGGCAGGCAAGTAGTCCCTGAATAGTATTTCAAGAATCACCCCCCTACCACCTACCCCTCTACTACTTGTAACCTACCTTTATCTTTTTTTTTATGAACGGTGGTCCTGCTTAAATTTACTTGGGTTGTTTAGTAGTCTGGCGATTTCTCCCGGTCGTGCACTACTGGGGCCGATGTCTGGTTGTGAATGGCGGCACTGGGTTGTCTTTCCCGGTGATCTTCGCTCTCTCTGCCGTCAGTTGGGTCGTCTTCACCAGTTGGGCATCTCCACTCATCGTTTTCTTCACGTACACCTTTCAAAAAAATCTCACTTCCTCTTCACCCATTTGCCGTTCCCGAAAAAACGTCCTCTCTCCTCTCAAGTAAGCCAACAACAACCCCACTTCTTTTCCTCACTACCACGAGTTCCTCACCTATTGTTGGTCCCCATTGTTTCAACGGGTGTACTGCCAACCCTTTCGAGTGTAACAGACAGGGTACCAACAGTATCGCTATACACTACCCCAAGACTACCTCTCCTTGCTATTCCGACGTGCAATTCTGTACATTATACATGCTGTAAAAATATTCAAGTTCGTTTTTCTTTAAACTATTGGATCTATAACCCCATAAGAGGGGCGATTCTTGAAACTATTCAGGGACTACTTGCCTGCCAAATTTCGTCAAGATCATAGACCCGGTTATTGGATACTCCCCTTGTTAGACAAGACCAGCCTGTATTTCAAAGAACAGTCATGATGCAGGACAATAATCCGAATTCAAGAACTTTTATTTATGGTGCACAACCATGGCATGAACATTATGGGAGTGTAAATTGAAATGTTTGGGGCGTGAAAAAAGTGACGTTAGGCAAGTTGTTTTATTCGATACATATATAGTTTCAACATTTTTAAAATTTTGTCTTTCAAAAACAAAAATTGTGAGTTTTTCTTAGTAAAACTGACAAAAAAGGCAAACATAATACTCTGTATCGCGCACACCACTTTGAAAACAGCACGTTGGTATGTTGAATGTGCTCTGAGCATGTGCTACTCACCAATACTGTCCAATGCCCATTTAATCTCAGCTGTACTGCTAAGGATGATGAATCCTGAACTAAGAACAGAGTTAGGAGAAAAAGTATTTCTTCTACAACACCATCTGTTGATATTTTCGCATCCCTGTGGTGACCAAGGACCTTCTCAAGGGATCGCGGACTGTACGGACTACAACCGGGTGGGTCGAGTGAAGTCAAAGAGAGAGAGTCTAAGTGCATTACGGGTTTATTACAGTCTATGTACAGACACAAGAGTACTCTCGGTCTCAAGAGTTCCCTCTTCTCTCAACTCAGACGACTAGTGCATCCAAGGGTGCATTCCAATGTTGGGCCAAAGACTGACAATTGTCTGGGAAAAGGCTTCCCTTTTTATAGTTGGAGCACATCCTATTTGTGCTCTCGTTTGGACATCTGCAAGTGCGTCAACGGAAACCCGAGCATCCGCTTGTGATATCACGCAGCTGCGCAAGAGTACGCTCTGGGGTGATAACACTTCCACCGAGCGCTTGGAGGATGAGTGAAGGTGGACCAGCTGCATGTACCATTCGAGGCCGTCGCGAGTGCGTGTGCACTCAGTGTAAGCGCACTCGGGAGAGCGCTAAGTTTGAAATAAGAATAGAGCACAAAGTTTGAAATCAGCTGGAGACACAACAATGTTAGTTAATTGTTGTGTGTACATACTTTTTTATGTCCGCTTTTTTTTAATCCTGAGAAAAAGTTAAATACAGTAGAAACTCAAAATTACGAAGTTGACGGGACCGGAAAAATCGGCACTTCATAATATCAAATTTCGTATGAACAAGTATCTTTCAAAAACATCGCGATGAAGCTCTTTTTTGTTTCCTTAGATTAAGATGTACTCTCGCGATGTACTTGCATGATTTACGAAGTTATAATTCATGAAAGGATATTTTAAATGTGTATTTATGCCCACAGGGTGCACTCATTGTCAGTTGAACACAACTTATTTGTCGGAGTTTTATTATTCCTATTTTCGGGAATTTCAAATTTGGCGCCACCGGATAAGTTATTTTGCCGTTGCAGCTGGCGGTGCGGCGTGCAGCAACTCGCGGATTGGTACTACCCCTCTTTGCCGTGACGAATTTTAACAATATTATCTGGATATATCAATTGGCAATGTTTATTGTTTACTTGCGTCATAAATTTTTACGGATGGTTCGGAAGTAAGACGAAAGCCGCGTTTCTATGGAAATCGACTTCCGTGTGTCACGCTACCATTGCATCAAATCGATGCATTATTCCATTCACTCATTCGTTTTGTGATGACAAATTATTATTACTGGCAATACGAGGCTCGATTCGGGTTATCGTGATGAATGGTAAATTATTCTTTCCAGGGTATTTGGAAATTGCCTGACGAGCAGTCCTTCAATCCAGCTATCCCTCTCAATCACTCAGCCGGAAACATTAAAGCTGTCAGATTTTAGGGTGATACCTTAGTCGGATCTGAACAATTGGCGCGTCTAAACCGGCTTTTCCCAGAAGATCCTTCAAGAAAAAAGTTCTTCGTTCCTTATTCCTAGGCACGACGACATTCAGCGAGAAAGAGAAGGGGGTAACCCAAGAGGATCACTCCTTCACCTTATCTGTTATTATCTACCCTCACCCAGTTTCGCTTTTACCCAGGTGGCTTTCACTAGTGGGGGAGGGGTTGGGCCTCCTTTAAGCGGCCTCGGCAGCCAACACTAGGTTGATACGGCCGATGATCGAACGAGGGAGCCGTTATTTCGGTCGATTCAAATTGTAACCTACCCCGGTGGTAGCGGTGAGGTTGACTTTGCACTCCTTCATGATTTTTCCACAACCTGAAATTATGTTGCGTAGCGCCCGAGAGACCTTTGAAATGCATCGTCACATCAATGGGATAAATAACGCAGTGCATCGGCGCATGCGAAGAGAGAATCGGAACTCCAATCTTTTTTTACTTCCTTTTATAGGAAGCATCATTCACTTTTGGAAGTGGAAACCACGCCAGGAAATCCATTTTTAGACCGTTGACTTTTACATCGCCATGCTAATAGATAAAGAAATTCTGTTTTCACCGTTTCGCGCAGGAAGGATGTTGCTAGAACTTATTTCATAGGGCTTGATACATACTTGTGCGTACTTTATATCAACCATATCGGAGAAAAAATTAGTTAACTTGCCTAAAATCGATCATTTCGCGGAAATGCTACTCGGCTATGAGAAGTGATTCGAAAATGAGCTTTGATATAAGTTCTAGCTGCATCGTTCATCTTTCAATGCAGATACTCCTCAAGTTGGCACGCAAGTTTAATACAATTACTGTAGTCGTGTAAAGCAAAGATGTCCAGCACTTTTCCAGAGGCATTCGTGCCGAGAATTGGCGCTTGCGGCAGTCCAGCGAATGGCTACGCGTCCTTGGCCTGCCTCTTGCTACATTTCACTCATCACTTTCCCACGCCCTAACTTCACAAGTGGCTTCCAAAAGTTAGGTGGGGGGGGGGGGGGGGCGTTGCCCGTTGGGAGTCCCTTATCAGCTATGACCGCGAACCAAACGTATCACATTTCACTCATCGCATACCCGCCCTAACTTCTCAGGTGGTTTCCACTAGTTGGGATATCCTTTCGAGGACATCCAATAGACATCCTTTCGAGAGCATCAGCAGCCAACTTCCATGGTTCCAACTAGTTCCTACATCAGCCGCAACACAGGATGACTGTTATTTAGGGCGATTTTAAAGGTATCCACTCCCCAGTGTGAGTTTTTTTATTTGATCCAGATCCGATTTTTTTAAATAAATTAGGATTTGATTTCAGTATCCGGAGAAACGTAATACCCACGGATCTTTAGATCCGATCTGACCATCGCTAAATAGTATTTTCCCAGCGAATCAGCTTGTGTCTTAGAGGACGAACGAACAATTCAAGAGCACATTTTGGAGCAAACAAAGTGGGTCTTATGGGCCAGGAAATACAGTAACTAAAATTTTCGATGCCTGGCTAACGTTTTTCAACTTACGAACAAGTTCTTGGAACACATCTCGTTCGTATGTCGAGGACTTACTGTACATTGGATGAGTACGTCAGTGACTTCCAACTGTTAGACGGACACCAGACGCCCCAGCGAAACCACACCTTTACTATTGAAGCATTGAAAAATGAGATATCGTTCAGGTAATACATTCAGTGCATAATGTATCATTAATTAGATGTTTAACTCTGAAAAGGAGCGCCGAAACGTTACTGTGATCCAACACTATTCGTATAAACTATGGATGAGTCGATTCCAAATGTCGATTCTCGATTCCACCGATTCTCGGGCACGGAATCGAGAATCGATCGCCTACAGTCGATTCCGATTCCAACGATTCCAGGAAGATAAATGTTTTGAGCATAGACTATAAGCTTGGGGCATAAAGGCCGCCACACACCAAAGCGGCCGCGGTGTCAGCCTTGCCCGCGCGGAGGATACGCCCGGCACGCGGGTGCTGCGACGAACATACCTAAGCGGCCTCGGAAACATGAAAATGTTGGCAAGAGCGACAAACCGACGAACCCTGAAATGGCGCGTGTTCATGAGCAACTCTCAGAGAAAAAAAATTGGAAACCACGGGATCGGGAAGCAATGCATGTGTTTTTCGTTCTTTTATTTACCGCTGGTCACGGCAAATCAAATTATTGCGATTATGAATCACCATCGGAGAATTCATCTGGACCACCAATTTTAACGTATAATAGATCGAAATATATATTTTCTATTTTCGAATGATATTTGAAGTCTGATGATAATAAAAACGTGCAGAGAGCGAGTTTACCTGTGAAAAAAAAGTTTCTTATAAATACGCACAGAGAGCGGGTTTTTTTATATAACTTTTTTTCATAGACTAACACGCGTCTGCGTCAATAATAAATATTTAGACACATTCGCGTTTGCATAGCCCAGTTTCATCAATGCAACCCTTGAGAAAGTTGATACTTGCTTGGCTTAAGCCACCGCGGCCTCAGGGCGGACTCGATAGGTTGCGTTCGGCCGCCACCGCGCACCCACCAGGCTGCTCTGGTATGTATGGACGCAATGAACGCTACATTATTGTTTAGCCACCGCGGCCAAACGACAATGTAGCCACCGCGGCCGAACGACAATGTAGCCACCGCGACTAAACGACAATGTAGCCACCGCGGCCACTCAGGTGTGGAGTGGCCTTAACGGTAACATCTGAACGAAAGACAACCGAAAGAACTGCTGTCCTGCACGAGTCATTGCAAGCGCTGCTGCTTGATAATCTAGTGCTCTTTTTGTGAACAATGTCCTCTTACGTGTGGAAGTATTTTCAAATAGATTCTAATGACAAATTTGCAAAGTGTTCTTTGTGTAGTACTCTTATTTCAAGAGGTGGGAGCAGCAAAACAACGTCTAACTTATTGAAACACCTGAAAAAAGTGCATCATATAAATTCAGGAGCAAATGTATCCACCAAGACGAAGACCTCAGCCCTAGAAGCCCCCCAGAAAAGCCTTGCTCAGATTCTGGGCCTTCTAAAATTGTGTCATTTTTTCAGCCCGAGAGTTCAAGTAAGTTTGCCTCATTGGATAACCTAGCTAGTTGCAATAAATTACCAGTGTCTGCTACTGAACCATCAAAGGAAGTTTCTACAGGCATGGAAATGAAAAAAATCTTTTATGACCAGCTTATTGATGAGACAGATACCGATGTCCCAACAGAAGGTGTAGAAATAGAATCACCAAATTCAGATTTACTTCTTTCAGCTTATTCAACCATTGAACCTATTGATAGGGCATCTTTTGATTCAGATATGTCAGTCACTGTCTCAAATCCACAAGAAACACCACATCGCTCTTATCCAAAAAGTATTAATGTAGGGACCAAGAAGAAGCAGCCAACATTGGATAATCTCTTCGACAGAGTGACTAAATTCAAAAGTAGTGATTCTAGAGCCAAAAAAATTACAAAACTAATTTGTGAGATGATGTGTCTTGATTTGCAGCCACTGTCAGTAGTGGATAATAAAGGATTCAGAAAATTGATAAACCATCTAGAGCCAAGGTACACCGTCACGCAAAACATTTTCAAATAAAGTTCTTGTTGATATGTACAGTGAGGTGCACCAATATGTTAAGGAAGAGTTGCATTTGGCCAGATATGTGGCTATTACAACAGATATGTGGACATCTATTGCAAATGAGGACTATATGGCTGTTACAGCACACTTCTATTCCGGAGCAAAGTATGCCCTCAGAATGACACACAGGTGCCTGGAAGTAGTGCCTTTTACTGAAGTATCCCATACTGCTGTCAACCTCAAGAGTTTCTTATTGAAAGTTTTCAGTGACTGGAGCATATCCTCTAAAGTTGTTGCTATCATAAGGGACAATGGAACAGACATAACCGCGGCTCTGAACCGATCACAGTTTGAAGCAATATCATGTGTAGCGCATACACTGCAACTGGTAATTAAAGATGGCTTGATGAACAACCAAAAAATTACAACTCTATTGAAGAAAACAAAGAAACTTGTGGGAAGTTTCAAACATTCTGCAAAAAACTCAAAGTTATTAAAAACCTGTCAAACTCAGCTAAGACTGCCGCAGCATAGGATGATACAGGATGAACCAACCCGCTGGAATAGCTCCCTCCACATGCTTCGGAGAGTAATTGAGCAGAAAGAAGCGATAATTTTAGTTTCGAGTAAGAGTGACATCAAACTTTCTGTGGACATGGTTGCTGATGATTAGATGACAATGCAATTTGCTGTAAGCATTCTTGAGATTTTTGAGCAAGCAACTCTTCAAGTGAGCAAATCATCTTCAACTATTTCCGAGGTAGGTTTATTGTAAATTACTATTTGTTACCACCACCATTTGTTTGCATCTGTTACCATTGTTTTAGTTGAATTTAGGTTCTTAAGCTTGAGCTGCAAATTAAATATTATTAATCAGATTTGTTGATTCATATAGCCTAGTGGCTACTATTTTACAGGGTATCTCAATCCAACTACCGTACTAACATATTTATTAGTGGATATTACAATTTTCTTATGCTTTTTTTCAATAGACCTCCTTAAAATAACATTTTTTGCTAAACATTTTGCTTCATGGGCAGTATAAATAGTAAATTTTATAGGCTAAAGGTTACCAGAAAACAAGAGGGTATGGGGCATAAATAAATCTAAATGAGGTTAAGCATTTTATACTATATAATCAAGAAAAGAGACGGGATGATTTTTATATAATTTTCCTCAGGTGATTCCACTTATACATACAGTAAAAAATGTTGTGGAGAACTCGAATTGCCAAGGTTCTGGACTTCAAGGACTGAAGAATGATTTGATATCATCCCTGAAACACCGCTACCCTAATGTGGAAGCAAATTTGACCTATGCTTGTGCAACAATATTGGATCCTCGCTTTAAAGCTACACCTTTTCAAAACCCTGATGCTATTGAAGCCGCAAAGGTGAAAATAATCAAAGAAATGGTGGCCTTGACACAGCCGGATTCAACCTCACTTAATGAACCAGCAGTTGAAAATGCAACCTCCACCTTAGACTCTCCTGGTGATAAGTCTAGTAAGGGGCTGTGGTCCCATTATAAAGACTACTTTTGCAAAAGTGTTGAGCAAGTTGATTGCAGTGCTTCTTCTTGCGAAAATGAACTGCTGCAGTACCTAGGAGAAAAAAACCTTGATCCAAAAGACGGTGAAAAAGTTTCCCATTACTGGGCTAACAGTGTCTTTCTGAGACTTAAAAATATTGTATTCAAGTATCTGTGTGCTCCTCCTAGCACTGTGTTTAGTGAAAGACTATTCAGTACAGCAGGGAATATATGCGATGCAAAAAGAAATAGACTCGATCCTGACAGAGTAAAAATGCTTGTTTTCCTTAACAAAAATATTGAATAGATTGTCATTTTCATTGAATATTTGTCATTTTAACTCTCACGTGTAACAGGTTTTATATTTGTGTTTTTTTTATAGTGCATATGGGTGAGCATCCTTAAGCGTATTACTTTGGTGGTTAAATAAAATACTAATTTAATGTATAATATATTATGTAAAACATCAGAACGGCATAAGTAATGCTGGATAGTCATCTAAATTTAATTACATAGTGCACGGTACATTATTAAGTTCACAATGTTTGTCTAAAACAGTCAGTGTTTATTATTTTATTTAACCTGAGGATATATTGCTATCATACTATTTTGCTATTTTTAGTAAATATACTTATTGGGCCACTTAATTGTTTTGTTATTTTATTCCATTCAATTCTTAAATTTTAATGACAGCAATGCTACAGATAAATCAATATCCCACCTGTTAGAAGGAATAAGAATCGATGGAATCGGGAATCGATTTGAAGGAATCGGAATTGGAATCTAAAAAAAAGTGGAATAGACTCATCCCTAGTATAAACGAGTAACTTTTTCACGTCGGGACCAAGATCCGAGGTTCGTAATTTTAAAACTTCGTTATTTCGTAATATCGCGTAGTGTTACATACATTTAGATACCCTTTCGGTCGGGACCGAAGATTTTGCTTCGTAAAATCAAAATTTCGAAGTTCGTATTTTCGAGTTTCTACTGTATTCAGCAAATTCAAATTAAAACTGCAAACAGTAGCTATAAAAATGCTATTTGCTTTTATCTCTGATGACTATTTAAAGGTCAGGCCATGGGTGAACACAAAAGTGTCGGAAACCTTTTCTTATTATATATATAGCGTGAACATTGAAATAGAACTCAGCTCAAATGCTCAGCACAGAAATATAATGAGGTCTGAAAGAAATTATAAAAAGGCATTTTTAATGGGAGAAAAATTTATTTTTCAACCAGAGAATCATTTCATTTGGTGTATAAGAGTATGTAATTATGAATTGAATTATTTTGCTGGATGTATACTATATTTAAGCAAGCTGACTAAATATACTTGCACATTAGTCAGTCTTTTAAGTACTTCACAATGATTAGCAGATCATAGTTAAAAACATCGTTTAGCTCACAATATTTTTGGATAATAAAACGGTGGCATAAAAAAATTACTTGCATTCCTTTGCTCACATAAGGAAAACTGATGTCCATTATTGATAATTCCTCGGAGCACTCGAATGCTAAATTGAAAATTTGTAAAAATAGATCATTTCTTGAGTAACACAGTTGCAGTTTCACACAGCTTAATGCATGGCTCAATTTAATATCGGTAATGCTCAGGCTTGTAAGGTCCATCTGCATTTATTCCTAAGTAAGATGACTGATCAGGAGTCAAGCGAGTCAGCTTAACGCCCAAATGCTCCAAATGAAGAGCAGCAACCTCTTCATCGAGCTGTCAGAATAAAGAGAAAAAGTTACTCCTGTACACTAAAAAAAAAACAAACTTAAGTATAGCCACACAGCCTCAATCTTATGCCTGTTGCTCACGGTAAAATTTTCGGTAAAACATTTTATAAAACCGACTAATTTTATAAAAATGAACTTGCTAACAATAAAACAGTTTTATAAAACGTTTTACGGAATAGGACAGGTTCTATTTCCATAAAACCGTTTTATGCAACAACCAATGAGATGTTCCGCTCATCGCGAAGGTGAGCTTTCGTCTCGCACTTGTTTCCGTGATTTTCACCCACTTTAAACAGAGATATCTGAACCAAATTCACCTCACTTATTATGCAAACTTTGCAAATTTTTTTAACACTTTCAACATAACAATGCATCAACTACTTTGGAAATGGGAAACTTTCAAACCAGAAGAGTGCGATTTTTCCTCTCTGCCATCTTGTGAAAAAATGCAGTTTCCTCTTATCCACTGTATGTGGCGCAGCGATCGAGCAGTTGCTTCTCTAGCATATACACACCTCTCCTACACAGTTTCTTCCCTCCTTCCACTCAAACTTAAACTTAAAATGATTGTGTTAAATGGCTGTTGCCCCGCAACAGCCATTTAACACAATCATTTTAAGACTAGAAATGGTTGGCCTCCCTCGCGGTTGCAGCCCCTCTAGCGGCCGAAGTTGGAACTTGATTTCTTTCGTGGCCGTTGATAACACGATCGAAGTAGGAGATAAACGTCCTCTTATAAGGTTCTTGAGTTTTACCGTGAGCAAGCTAGTACGTTTTACGTACGATTCATAAAACTTTCAATAAAAATTTTTATAAAACTGTTTTATGGAAAATTTTACCGTGAGCAACAGGCATTAGAATCGAAAATTCATCAGAGCCTCATTTTCATTTCAGTTATGTTTGCTTCCATTCTACAGATAGAAACAGGCCTCTTAATAGGCCTCTGCTGTTAGATGGATTATGGCAAATACTTATACTAAACATAGGCACTAATGACAACAGTACAATGTATGACATTTCTTGGGACAATATTCCAAGATTTAAAAATAAACATGTGAAATTGAGTGAGGATATCAGTTGAAGAAGCAAAGCTTAACACAATAAAATGTTGGTACATTAAATTGATAGTAAAATAGATTGGGCACCCAAACATAATTGTGTCACCACAAAGATGCACTATGCATTTTCATTGAACTGTCCTCACAAAGCTATCCTAGAATTCACGGGAATGTCTTCGGCCATTACAAATGTTTGTAAGGCTCTCTGGCATAAAAAAACAGGGAAAGAAGCTTCCCTTTGGAGAAATCAAGGGATGGGCATCTACTACTTGGCACTAATTTGAGAGGCAACAGAGGCAGTTATAACTTGCCAAAAACTACAACTGGGAGGACAGGAAATCAAGAGTCATTTCCCAACATTGGGAAAATGTTTTCAGTCAGATGACCTTCCAGCACATTCAGCCATTTGAGGGCTTAGACACACATGTGAATGATGGACAAAGGAGCATGCGTCACCACCTCTAAAGATACCTGCAGTAGCCCAAGGGTGCGCCCAGGTGCACCCAAAAGCCATAAATACTTCTAATTAAATCCTTACACTTAGTGTGCGATGAGCACGAATACCCGGGTGACTGTGATTGTTAGTAACAATCAATTAAGTGTTTGGGATAGTTTGACATTGAGTCAGTCACCTTTGTGCCAACACTTGGCATGTTCACTCACACAAGTTTTTATTGCACATCCTGTTTGGCCAATGTAAAAGACATTAAATTAGTAATCGTTTCAGGCTTAACTTTGTGGAAGTTGGTAACATCCATGATAGAAAACCACTTAGTTTATGTAATTTTAAACATTTTAGTGATTTTAATTTTGAAATTTTACATTTTAATGGCAAAGGTGCCAAACTGGACTTTTTAGAACAATTTGAAATTGATAATAGCCACCATTTGTTATGTAATGATCAATTGTTCCCATCTCATTCCCCCCATCTTAAAATAAACCTCCCCAAAACCATTAACCGCCCCGGCCACCTTATCCGTCCTTCACAGTATGAACGCACGCTCCTTCTTTTAAAAACACTGATTGACACAACCTTTCCCTCCCCCCCTTTCCATGCTGCGCAGCCCATTTGTTCCTCACTCCCCACCTTCAGCCATATGGCCTGTGCCAACCTGGCCACCTGTGAAATTTGTTACCTGAAGATGGCACAAAGTGTAAGTTGCTGAAACCCGGGTCGTATGTAATAAATTGTGTGGATTCAAACTAAGTGGTTACCTATCATGGAAATTAAATTAGGTGTGTCACAACATAATCTATATACACTGATCAGGTCCTTATCACTGAATTTGCGGTTCAAGTTACTAACTAGCTTCAAGAACTAACAATTTTTTCCAGATGAATCACAAACATGCATGCTATGATACTTCCAACCATGAAACGTTATCCCCTTTTTCTTGGAGATCACACTGATTGAATGCTTCACTGAATGACCAAAGGGAGAGCCGATGAACTCTGAAGTGGGCACAAGATGAGCACAGATATACGACTACATCTTATTCATCCCACATAACATTGAAGCAAATCGGCAGGAAGTGAAACATCGAATACTTGGTACACTTGTAGTCCCAGCTATAATAGGAAATTTTAAAGATACTAACCTTTTTAGGCAACATGTGTACACCAACAGAATAGTGCCCAGGCTTGGTCCACAACTCAATCTGAGCCAGAACTTGATTGGTAAAGGAATTGGACATGACAAAAGATGGATGCCCCATTGCACATCCTAGGTTCACTAGACGACCTTCAGCCAGCAGAATTATATTTCTACCATTTGCCATGAGATACCGGTCAACCTGTCAAGAATTCACAATAGGCAATTAAAACACATTTTATTTCCATTTAATACCTATTTTTAGAAAAAACAAAATACCAATAATGCTATGGCAGTGAATAAATCCAGCATTTAAATTTTTGATAGGTAGTAAGCTAATTGAAAAATTACTAATTTTGTTCTTCGTAAATTTTACATGAAAAGGGAAAGCTTCTGCTCATCTCATTGGATTGACATTTTTTCATGAGACATCTGCCATGGGCAAGAAATCAATGTACGACAAGGTTTCATAGCATCTCAGAACTGCAACTATTTCTTTGTGGCAGTTCAAGCATTATTTGGGCAAAGGAGTAGAGCTCTTCTTGCCTTGTCTTTCATGGGGTGCTTAGGGGTTCGAGATCATTTGATGTAAGATTTTAGTTACATTTGAGATTATATTTTTATCACTTTTTGAATTGGAGTCAGATGAAATATGTATCTCCGTTTGCAGCACTGCAAACAACATGCTGTTTCCTCCTTAACAGTTGTCCCAAAGATTATTTCTTTGATATTCCTTTCCTCTGGACCAGAGCCTCACTCGTAGCTGAATAGGCTTTGGTCAATCTTAATTACTTCCTAAGCTCTCTTGTCTTAAAGCAAATGAGTTTTGTAGCTATTTAACTAAATTTACTTTTACCAGTGATATACAGTGAAACCCCGTATTTGCATTATCAGAAATTACGTTTTCCCGCAATTTACACCACTTTTACGAAGTCCCATTCCATTTCCTATGTTTCCAATGTATGCAGAACCCCGAATTTAGACTACATTTTTCAGTTTTCCCGCAATTTGCACCACAACGCGCTCAATCAAAATAAAATTTAACTTTCAAAGTCCATTACTCATGATTTTAATCCTTTGTTAAACACTTTTTAACTTTGTCTTGCACATATTTGCAGAAAAAATACGAAAGAGAGCAATAATAGGACCTGTTTGAAGAAAGAATTTGAATTTGGGGGGGATAGTTTACAGTGCCACTCGTAGCAGAAATTGGAACTACGTCAACTCGTCAATCTGCCAGGAATGATTCAAGCTATGAAATGAATACATTGTAAGGCTAGGAGCTAACTACGTAATTTATGCAATGTAATTAAACCTGCGGAGGAGTATTCAATTTTTTTACCTAAGTAGAAACTTTGGAGAATGAAAATGGATTCTTATCCAGACATGATGAAAAATGAAAGAACTCGTACTAGTGGACAACAGATCATTTGCACTGCCTCGATTCCCGAGTTATAACTATGATAGGCTACAAATGAATTAAACTTATCGAAACTTGCATTATCGTACCTTAATTAGACTGAATCATTAAGTTTATTTTTTAGTTGAACAATTGTTTGGACTAGTCAAACATCACGGCTGATCAGATTCCCATGTGTTGTTAAGTCATCCTCAACTAAACTGGGACTTAATTTTATCCTGCTTGGCAATGGAAAAGCGAGGAGGAAAAAAGACTTTTTCAATCAAGGAGACAATTGAAATTTTAGAACAAATCGATTCTCATGGTGGAACTCGCGTCGCTCTAGCGAAACTGATTCGATTGCCTATCTCTACACTAATTGTAAATAGTGAGAAATCGCGATGGGATTCTGAAACAAGCCAACCAGTGCGGTAATTTGTCTAAAAAGATAAAATATGTTAAGAACCTCTTAGTATGAAGAAATGGAAGGGTTACTTAAAGAGTGGTTTAAGAGTGCTAGGTCTTCAAATATCCCTATATATGGTGTCATCATACACGAAAAAGCTCTGCACATTGCCACAAGATTGGGTATTGAAAATTTCACAGCAACCAATGGTTGGTTGGATAAATTCAAAAATATTAATATATAATAATAATTTTTATTTGTTCTGTGGGATTTCTACAAATCATAGAACACGTCATAAATACATGTAATTAAAACATATTTTACATGTGCTTCAAACTCAGTCAAGGAATAATATCTCTTCTTTACCAGAAATGTACATAATTCTTTCTTAAATTTTATAACATTATCAATTTTCTTTATTTTGATAGGAAGATTATTGTAGACTGTTGAGAGCCTGTATGTGGGACTTTTCTTATGCTGAGCACTATTATTGGGAAATATATGCATATCACAATTTCTTCTTGTTCCATAGGAATGCACATTATCATTCTTTACAAAACATTCAGAGTGTGTTTTTACAAATAAGGCACAATACAATACATAAATACATGGAAGAGTCAGAAAGCCATTTTCAGCAAAGACAGGCTTGCAACTAACTCTAGGTTTTAAATTGAAAATAACTCTCAGAGCACTTTTTTGTAAGGCAAAAATCCGTTTAGAGAGGGTGGAATGACCCCAGAAGATAACATTGTTGCACAAATGAGTATATATATAACTAAAATACACCATTTTTAATGTATCAAATGAGACAGTGTTTCTCAAGGATCTGAGAATGTATATACCACGAGACAATTTGTGCGAGATAAAGTTAATATGAACCCTCCAATCAAGAGTTTCATTTAATTTTAAGCCTAAGAAAGAGATGTAGTCAGGATGTCTGATAGTGGAGTTGTTAATATAGAGGAGAGGTAACTGGTCGTGTTTAGTATATGCTGAATGAAATAGTAGAAAATTTGATTTGGTCTCATTGATTAGGAATCCATTACTGTAGGTCCATTCAGCCATAGATTGAACGGCTTCACGACTCAGGTTAATAAGCCCTTCTAGGGTTTTGTTTGAAAGTGTGTGACTTGTGTCATCTGCAAACAGAGTGACAAAACCCTCTTTCAAGTGACAAGGTAGATCATTGATTGCGACAAGGAACAGAATGGGTCCCAGTAAGGAGCCCTGTGGTACACCTCGGTTCCAGATTTTCATATCCGACATGTGTGCTCTACTAAACCCATCATCATCAATATACTTCAATTCCACACACAATTTCCTATTTGAAAGGTACGATTTGATGAAGTTCAGGGTTATTTTCTTTTTTATATTATTTCTTTTCTTTTTCATATTTCAATATTATTTTCTGAAGTTAATATATGTATTATTATTATTTATGGGTAGGGTCCACAGTTAACATGAGTGAAGTGAATTTTTGAGAAGCTGTTTCTGTAACTTTTATTTATTCATTTGATCTTGATTTTGCGCGATATGTAGTAAACCCTTATTTTATGTTTCAAACATTTTGGAGAAAAATAATTTTCACATTTCTATTCATCTAAGGTGTTCAATGTCTTTTTTTTTCATCGTATATAAATTAATGAGAAGAGCTAGTTCAAAGAATAATTTATGACACTGCTCTTTTTCAGTTTATCAGTCTATTTCTTATTTTTACCCTTACTCCAGTGAAGGAACATGGCTGTAAAAGTGAAAATTCTACTTTTCCCACAATTTGCACTTTCCCGCAATTTGAACCTTTTTTTTAGGGTCCCTAGAAAAGTGCAATTTAGGGGTTTTACTGTAATAGTAATTCATTATGATCAAATTCTTAGCATTTTATTTTGCAGTTAATTAAGTTTCCTTTCACAAGAACACAAGTATCAATCAAAAGTAAGAGGCTACCTCTTTACAGAGCAGACAGACATTCTTTCAACTTGTTACAATGTTTTTTGTTCTTAAGCATCCCTTCTGTTCTAAAAAAAATCATGTACTTCCCCAAAAGAGGGCAACACGTCACAAATAGCATTTTCGAACATGCTGGGGATGTGGTGAATATTGGTACCACAAACTTAGAGTGCAGCAATGAAAAGTAAAAAGCAGCTCCAATACACACCAGAAACGTATCAAGGGTCAACGTCAACAGGGCTGGAAAAGAATTTAAAGTAATCCACATACCTGGGGTTTAATGTTGACTTTGCTCTTGGAATTTTCCTCTAACCAACGAGCCTGAACTTCACAGTCAAAGTGGCCAATATTGCAGACAATGGCATCATTGGGCATTTGAATGAAGTGCTCTCCCCTAATTATATCTTTGCAACCAGTCGTCGTAACAAATATCTGTCCAATACTAGCTGCCTCCTCCATTGTGGTAACCTTGAGGGAAAAATGAGATAATTTGCACCAATGAATACTCCACTAAGTAATGAAAATTTAAAGTATACAAAATAACTATAGCAACTTATTGTTCCAAACTCATTTCAGTAGGCCCTCTCTAATCTGGACTACTTTAGGCAAGGGGGTTTTCCGGATAAAGCAAAATCCAGATTATCCTTGAAAAAAGAAAATTGATGCAATTTTTAGGGTACTTTAAAAGGTAGAGTATCATTTCATCTGAGAAAATCGATCATGAAATATATTTCTCAAAAAATACAGCATATTTATTGCTATTATTTTAATATTTTGGAAAAGTATGCAATTTTCAGGTATTTTTTAGCTATACAAAAAACTTATGATTATACATTTACTGTTACTCCAGCAGTTATGACACTTGATGGGTGAGTGGAGGCATATGGGTGAATTCACACGGAGAAAAACATCATTGATTAAAATATCATGCATAAAACAGTACATATATAATTGTTTTTCCATTTAGCCACTGTCCTGAGAAGTTAGGTTTTCTAGGACTTGAAGTAATAGGAAGTTATAAGATTTGAAATCATGCAAGTTGAGCATGAGACCAGAGGTCCAGAGCGAATTGTCATTCTAAGGAGCTGATACTTCCTGGCTGAAAATAATCAGGAACGGATCCATAAACAAAAGCTATTAGATGAGGGTGAGTTTTGAATCCAGATCAAGTAAACTTCTTGCAGTTCAAGGATAATGCAACTTATTTAGCTATATCTGAGTTATCACTTACTTGATATCCTTCCATTGCTGCCTGTAGTGCATTGATTGGGTCAATTTCTGTGATTATAACACGTGCACCAAATGCCCTCAAGGCCTGTGCACATCCCTTTCCTACGTCACCATAGCCAGCAACCACAGCCACTTTCCCAGCCAACATTATGTCAGTGGCCCGCTTGATTCCATCAACCAGAGACTCTCGACAACCATATAAGTTGTCAAACTTACTCTGAAAAAATTTATGAAGAAAATTCAAAATGAACAGTTAAAAACTGAAGTTCAAAGTGTACAAATGGGAGGTGCGATTACATTGCACCTAAATTCACTCGTTTTGGTGGCAAATGATTACATCCTCAGTGCATATCCATGCTAATATGTATACCTAACCATATCCAAATCTACAAGTGTGCTATGAGTATGCATATTTGACTGTGACAGAGGCGAAAGTGACCAAGCCACTTTAGAATAAAACATATGCAATCTAAATATGTACACTGCTGCGTACTTAGGCTGAGGCTAAATGCTTCGGCTACATGCGTCATTTCTTGTATACGCTTCAACTATCTTCAGAAAAGAAAATGCTGGCTCAAGATCACCCACATGCTTTGACTCTATGAAGAACATATATTGGGCACCACTATACTATATGTATATTCTTATCCCAAGCGTTGACACTAGGTAGACGTCACTGCTCATCTACTATTTTTCCATTGGTCTAAATATTAATCTCGTAATACAGTCTCATCAAACATCCTAAAACTCTGGATGTAAACTTTTTGCAAATAGGGCTGTACAAAAAATTAGCACGGTGTTTCATCTGAAATGACTAGGGGTCTGAATATATAAACTTGCCATTGGCATAATTCCCTAGGATGTCACATCACCCAATGCTGTTACACAACATATATTCACTTTTAAGTGAGAAGGGTATCTTCAAATATTTCCCATTATAAGCAGGTTTGTAGCTTGCATTACTATTACGAACTTGTCGCTTGATTTTTACCATGACGTTAAATCCTGTTAAATACTACACATAACAAATTTTATAATTCCACAACACATATAGGCAATGTAATTCTCTAAAATTTCAACTAAAGCTAAAAAGACATGCCAATGATTCACTAGCTTCGGGTCCAGCTCTTTGTAAATTGATAATATTCTCATCATTCCCATTTAAATGAACCCAATTAGCACCAATTTGGCAAAGATGCCCACTTTGATTTACCCTCCGAATGAGTAGTTATGTAACACACTAGATCTCAAACCATCAGTGAAATCAATTTAGTAGTACATAATTTGTATTAATTTTACTGAGAATATTTATTCGACAGAACATCTTTATTTCTGAATGAAAAACAGAAATCACAAAAATCATTTTTATAACTACATGACTATGTAACCTGATTGCCCATAACATTTTTGCAAGTGAAGCTGTTATTCATTGAATAATATAAACATTGGTATGGTTTGCACACCTACCTTGGTGACTGAATCATTTACGTTGAATGCTGGAATTTTGAGCATGCCAGTCTTCATCATTTTGTATAAATTATGGACACCAGTGGTAGTCTCTTCTGAAAGACCCTTAATCTCTGGGAGCAAGTGGGGGTACTTCGTGTGAACTAAATTTGTCAGGTCACCACCATCATCAAGTATCATATTGAGAGGCTGTAGTAATCATGCAAGTAGAAAAGGAGGCAATATTAAGAGAAAATCTGAATTAGCATGAACTGAAATAAAGTAATTTCACGATCGATTTACAAAAATATCAATAAGGAACATAATAGCTTCTTTGTAAAATCATAGAAACTTCACAACGAGTAACTAACCTTTCCATTAGGAAAGATGATTGTCTGCTCAATACACCATACGTATTCTTCATCAGTTTCACCCTTCCAGGCATACACAGGAACACCAGTGGCAGCAATGGCTGCAGCAGCATGATCTTGTGTGCTAAAAATGTTACAACTAGACCACTGGACCTGAAATGCAATTTGACCATAATTATCATTTAAATGTTAAGAGTCATGAGAAAATGATACACCAAACAGCATGATGAAGTCAGAGATGGACCACTCTTAAAAATACCATGGTAATTTTTGCAAATTACCATGGTACTTTTCGTAATTTACCGTGCCCCTTGAAAATTACCGCAATTTTTGGTAATTTTCTAGATGATTCACCTATTTGAGATAATTTTTCATACAGATAAATTCCCAACATATTTAATTAAAAATTGAGGCATGTAAAACTTATTTTTGGAACATTTTACTTAAATTATAACATTATAGAGTAATGCATTAGAATATTTTCTTGAAAATTTCTCATACTTCGACAAAAGAAAGCCAGATTGCGTTTTGCTGCCATAATTCTTTCTACATTTTTTTTTTATTTATAATTGATTAATGTTGTATTAGGTATGGTATAAACATCGCTATTCCCTTCCTATAGCTTTTGGCTTTCTTATTTAACCATACATTTGCTGTTTAATGATCTAGACTAAAAAATACTTGAAAATTACTGTCATTTACGTAAATTACCATAATTTACAGCTGTAATTTATCTCAGATGAAAATTATGGTAATTTTTCCATCTCTAGATGGGGTGGGGTTAATACCTGATGTGCAAAACTCAGTAGGGATGAGAGTAGACCTAGAATATGTTCCAGGTAATGACCTATGGTATCACCCAAGCAGAGTGATTAATTTAGAGATACATATAGGCAGGCCTTTTAATTTAATTTGACTATGCCATACATGGTACAGACACTTCCAATGAAAAGTTACCACTTCAGAGCCGAAATTTTTTAAGTTCCGAGTTGACGGTGATTTGACAATGCTGCGTCACGGCTTCCCTCTAGCAGAGCCTCAGGAAGCTCTAACCGTAAACAAACCCCCTTCCCTCCTCTGCCCTGCTTTCCTTTCTTAGCGGAAGGGACCAAGGGATTACTGACGGTCGGTCTTCTTCTCATGCCCTAAAGATGGTCGTTTCTCCGAGTCGCACAGCCCGACTTCTGAGGTCCCAAACATAACTCTACGCTCGCCACCACCATCACGCATTGAAAAAACATCAAAAATCCACGTTCACTTAGAAGAGGAAATCACAAATCATCATCAGGGTGATAATGACCCTCCAATTTGTATGTGTCCCTTGAATAATCGATGAATAATTAATTCCTTGATTTATTGGTGTTGTTTCACATTCGTGGTATTTCAGAGTGAGTTCATAAACATGTTTTATTCTCACATCGATGTGGTCAGAAGCTTTATAAATATGCGATCTCAACGTTTTAAGACTAGGAATAGGCTAAAAAGAAGAAAATAACGTTTCGAATTGTCGTAATTTCCATGAGTTTACCGTAGGATTTATGGTATAGACTCATAATTTGAATAATAACAATACCCATTAGATTATTGCTTGTATAATACCAAAGCACTTCTGTCATTGACCACGCAGCCGTTTCCCTAAAATCTGGTCTAATATCTGCTGCGATAAGAGACGAGGGCCTCCCTGCGACAATGATGCAATATGGAGAGCTGCGCGTGATTAAGGACCTAGGTTGAGAGGAGAAGAGAGAAAATACCTCAGGCAGGAGACCTTCCTCATGCGACTAGTTTCACCCAAGTCGTCAGCATATAGATCTTTAGTTGCAATACCTCCTATTTACGATTCTATTCTTCACCCGCGAAATTCTGCCGTCATAAACTACGGCCACCATGTGCATATTCCTGTAATGCATTAAAAGCAATCTTATAAATCTCCTTAGCGGACCCTTAAACTTATAGGGCTGTCTCCGCTACTGGAACTGCATTTTTACACTCACTATCTCCTGCGTCCTTCATTCAAAAACATTGACCGCAATGGACTTTGATGGTTGTGGAAGGTGGGATATGCATGAGGGTTACAGGTCCTAATACACCTAATTGCACGCACATGCGTCCACAACTAAATAATTATCATTATCAGATTTAACTGATTGCAAGAGCTCCGTAAGCATGTGAAGACGTTTCTGTTGGTCAAAGTGCAACTAATGTTACGCTCAAATTGGTTATTCGATGCCTCTTTCCGTTCTTCAATGGATGAGGACAGTGACAACATAAGAATATTCCCGACTACTTATTGTTTATAGGAGACCTGCAGACGGTCACAAAATACCACAGACTTCTTCGGTCTATCTTAGGAAGCCTGATGATTTAAGTTTAGATCATCAATTATGCTACACTTGAATCTATCTGAAAATACTTATCAACAGGTTAACATCTACATTTACGTAATACCGTGCAAGTTCCGTACCATGATTTATGTACGAATGATCACCAAGTACTCCCTTGGTGATTGTTGTGAGTGACAGGAATGGGATTCTACAATATAATTGAGTCACTTTTTTGGTTGATAACTCCTATTCTCAGCTAACTAAAGTTCCAAAATTACTATTCATCCCTTTCATTCTGTCATGACTGTGAATGTATTCATAAATTCAGAATTTTAAAACACTTCCTTTCCTAGCTCCTAATCATCTATTCACGAGTCTTTCTAAAGCCTCAATATCTTAATAAATTCCACCCTCTTTCAGCATTGTTGCATATTCTGTTCTAAAAATGGACACAGGAAGGAAATTCTTTTGAGGACACTTTCAAGGTTCTGCATTAATTGGTGGAATTTACATTAATGTACCATAGAATTCTCCACAAGATTATGAGAAACTTAGCTCATTTGAATTGGTAAAATTTGAAAATTCTAAAATTACATCTATATTATTCTTTTAGTCAATGGTCGGAGTACACCTTTGCATTTCAAAAGTATTCGCCACTTGAATTCACATAACAGAATGTATTTTATTTTTCCAAAGTAAGTTACACTCGTTGACGTCTTCAATACGACAGCTTGTTCTCTTTTTGTGGTTCCTTAAAAGGACTTTCATGACAAGTGATTTTCCTTGCTCCTCTTTTAGATTAAGTTTTTGTTTGTTGCCCGTTGTTACCCATGCACCACGACATGCATCACCGGTTGTCAGAATCTATGCTCACTGCCACAATCAATCCTGACTGCAACAATCAATTCACTTCTTGGTGTCACCGCCATACTTTTACAATATATGGACGTAATTCTCAAACAATGGCAAATTCAGATTAACTCAAATATGATGGTCACCATAGCCTTGACTCATTAATTAGTCCTTCGTTAGCCAAGACATGCTATCTAAAGCCCCACTTTCTCCCAGGCAGAAATATTAATTATTGAGACCGAAAAATCAATTTTCTTCTTTTCCTTTTTTTAGTCAATTGGTCTTCATAATTACCCCTTAAACACAAGCAGGTCATTTGCAGGGCAGGGCATTCTTTGTCATCATATGTATTATGTTGGATGCTGCAGCAGTGCTACCAGTCTGTTGACTGTTAATAAAGAAATAAGAAAATCGCTCTTTGACACAATCTGTTTAGGCACGATACATTTTGCTGTCCATTAGAATCAATTTGTAGGTCTGGGACTGATTAGGGATTTATTTTCTGATTTTGAAAATGAATGTTCAAAACCTCCATGAAGTCTGCAAGCCTTAAATTTATAGTTCGATTTTTAGTTTACCAGCACGATGCATGCTGACCTACAAATGCAGGAGGATCAATCTTACTTAGTTACGCCTATATTATTGGCTTGGGATTTATATTTCAAGTTGTATTTTTCCATTGCTGGCTTTGCATAATCATTCTTCTGTTTTTTTCAATTTTATCCTATCTACCCTATTAGAGTGCAGATTATCTGAACCAGCAGGCACTCCCTTCCCTAATCTGGCTTCTATCCTAGGGTGGCCAGCAGTATTTTGATAACTATGAAACGTGAAGCTACATTTTTTACTCAAAAAAGGCTATTCCAGCAGTACTATAAAGCATAATGCAACAGTACTATGAAGTACAGTTACATTACGTAGATTCCTCAGAACCGTCTCGTATGATGTGGTGGATAATGCATCTTTTATGATTTTTTCTTGCTGCAAATATAAACTAGATAGAGCGAGAAGTACAAAAACTGACCCAGCATGAAAAATCAGCCACCCAGGACTGTGGCCCATGCACCCACAGCACAGCATAATGTGTGGCACATATGGCAGAAGCCTTTGCAAAATCATCTTGCTCATGGAAATACATAGTTACACATTCATAGTAATTGAGTGAATATTGGCCCTCAAAAACTTTGTCTGTTACCCTCGGGAGAAGTGTTTGTTTCTGCACATTGACAGAACTTAATGCTGCTGTATTTGTGCCTCTTGACCAACCTCTAAATTATATAATCAAGCCAAATTTTTTGGAACTCATTCCTAAGCCCTACAACAAAATTTGAGAGGTTGAAATAAATCTGTGGAAAAATGAGAAACACCCTAGGATACACCTTTATTCACGTAAACTAAACAGCAAATTGATAATCTTTGTAAAATACAGAAAATGAAGCAACAATGCATAGACAATGTAACATCTAATAAAAATATTCCAAAAACTTGCGACACCGGACTGACATCCACTGCAGAAAGACAAAAAGTAAGCTTTTCAAAGTTGCAAAGTTTGGAAACTGTAAAGAGATTACTTTTCACTCATTGGCCCAACAGTGCATCTAACTTTGACAAATGATACACGATATTAATAAAGGATATATTAACCACCATGGCTCCTCCAATTTACCAATAATAACAATTATGCCATCAATATTGCAGTCCTTGAGTGAGCCATGTGCAAAAATGGTTTCAGTGGATTTTCAAGCAACTAGAATGAACCAATTGATTAGAGGAAAAGTTTCTTGGGAAATACTGAATTTATGCAATATGTGATCTTTAACGGATTACTTTTTGAGGATACTGGTAATTTGAGATTACTTTTTAGATGTACCACAGACGTAATCTGCACTTATTACAAGTAGCTAATTAAATACTGTCAGAAAAAGCTTTATTTTAGTAATTATATGATTTTAATACATTTTTAGCTATCACTACTTATTAAGAGATCAACATGTAACTCATACAGCCATAATGGCTAACCATTGTTCACTGACTATGTTCCCATTTCAAGGGCGTAACCAGGGAAAGCACTTGGGGGGGATTAGTATTTGTGACACTCCCCTTGGCGACTCTTATCAGTGATGATCGCCACAGTTGTTCCTTGAAAAATGTACTTTTAACAAAGACTTTAGCTACCACACATCAAAACAGATTACGTGCACTTGATTTGCATGTATCAAAATTTGAATGTAGGATATTAAAATTGAGTTTTTTCTCCATCGTTGAAGGGTGGCGGGGTGCAGTTAGATTGCCCCTATCGCCCTCCCCCCTGGTTACGCCGTTATATTTTCTGTGCTAAAATTAGTTTTTTCAGTGATGAAATATGAGCGTTTAACTAACAAATTCTCATCTCTAATATTGAGTTATTAGGTTATTATGTCTATGAAGTTTTTGTCCCCACTTTTAAACAATTTCCAATAGACTGGTCAAACAGCTTGATTAGTCATTAGGAATACTTTATAGAGCATAGTAAATTTCCTCATTTCTGAATGTACAGACATAATCTTTCTAATTTTGGACTCGGCCATTCTTCTAAAATCACACCACAGTTGTGCTTGTTAATGTTGTGTGCTATCTATTCCTTTCTCTCCTTCTGTTTGAAAGATATACATTTAAATATAGATATTTACTAACCTCAGCACCCAGTTCAATGAGAGTTTCTATCAGCACAGCAGTTTGAACAGTCATATGAAGACAACCAGCTATTCTGGCCCCCTTGAGTGGTTTAGATGGGCCATACTTTTTGCGTAATGACATCAAACCTGGCATCTCATTTTCCGCCAATATAATCCCTTTGCGACCAGCATCCTTCAAGTTGATATCAGCTGAAATAAAGGATGCATCTCAGATAGGTTTTGTGTTAAGAAAAGAATAAGGGATTGCAGTGGATCCTGAGAAGATGCTTACGAGTTCCCTGTGGACCAGAAGATAACAAGAGCCATTCCATGTCAAATCAACACACTTTAAATTCAAATTTAACCTCACCATTTTAGATTTTACTAAAATGTGGTATACACATAGTTGGTGCTGAGACTAAGCAAACTACCAAATTTCAATTTTTTATCTTAAACGGTTTATGAAATATGGCTATGTAAATTTTTCAAAAATTGGTCAAAAAAGCGTGAACAGATTGTTTTTTAATTGCTCTAGGAGCTGTCCTAATTGAGATAGAGAGCTGGGAAAGGTGTCATTTTGCAGCATTTGTTATGCTCTTTCCAGTGATATACAACACAGCATAGGTACTAATTAAAAACTTTTTTCAAAATACAAATTAAAACTTTGATTTAATTTTTTTCCAAAAAGTACATAATTTAAATTTTTCAAATTTTTTCCATAAATACTTAGTACTGTTGTAAATCACATGGCAAAATATAAATGTGGGATGATAATGGATTCATTGTTTAAAATATTATTTCTGGATCTTGTTGTTCACTAATTTTTGACCAAACCTACCTTTAACAAATAGGAATTTAATTAAAATATACGGACAAAAAAATAACAGAAATATCAAAATATCATCTTCTTAAAACAAAACCAATCAGTATATTCTATATTTAAATTATGTTAATAGCTTACTTTAATTTTATACAATTTAAACGCTCTTGAAGAAAATTTAATTGAACGAGTTCAATTCCGCCAGCGGGTGTCAGTTGATCGCTGTAACCTGGAAATTGTACAGAAAACTTCCGAAGAATTTATGTATTTATTCTGTAGTAAGATGTCCACTTTGGTTCGGCATGACTTCATCGCCAAGCAACAAAGATCATTTATTAATTCCACAAAAGAAAATCTTAATGAATCGGAATTTGTTGATACATGTGATTTCTCAGAAAATTATAGTATAGTTATATTCGAGTGGGCAGTAGATAACATAACAAAAATGTATTTTGCCTATTCCACTCAAGACGATTATGCTGCTTCAGAAATGTTCTTAAAAAAGCCGGCTTGAAGAAGAGATAACAATCAAAGGAACACAGCAATTTCATGAATTCATTCCCAAAACTAAATCAAAATTATTAGTGAAACACTTTTCAGATGATGTGCAAGGTCACGCTATGTCACCACTGTGTGTGACAAAATTGGTGGCTTGTGTACATTTTAGAAAAACATGAAGAACTTGATGGAGTGAAAGTAACTTTTCTTCATCCATGTGGATCAGCTACATCATTCTCCTATGCTACTCATGCGGATGTCCTGTGGGTGTCAGTTGTGGATGTTCTCACAAAAGTAAATCAGTTTACTCCGACTGGAAGAACATACTCTTGTTGAAGGTGATGTAAGCCAAACCCAATTGGCTTAAAAAAAATGTAATCTGTGAAAGTCCAAGATAGATTTTTGGGAAGCTGTTTTCAACTCAAAACTTAATATTTCCTCAGGTTAGTTAGTGCTCATTTATATTTTATAAATAGTTGTTCAAATATGATCACTAGTACCTTTTGTGTTACATTTAGCTGTATGCATATAGATACGTATTATTCAAAAACAAGAATCATGTATTTATTTTTTGTATTTAATAGTTCTGGTCCAAGCATCACTTTTTCATACCTTATTTAGATTTGCAGTTATAGGTCCCATGTTCAAAATTTATGTTTTACCAATATATTAGGCTATTAGTTTAAATTGTATAAAATTAAAGTTTGCAATTAACTTTATATAAATATAGAATATGCTGATTGGTTTTGTTTTAAGAAGATGATATTTTGATATTTCTGTTATTTTTTTGTCTGTATATTTGAATTAAATTCCTATTTGTTAAAGGCAGGTTTGGTCAAAATGGGGCTATTAGTGAAAAACAAGAGTCAGAAATATTTTTTTTTAACAATGAATCCATTATCATCCCACATTTATATTTTGCCATGTGATTTACAACAGTGCTAAGAATTTATGGAAAAAATTTGAAAATTTTATATTATGTACTTTATGGAAAAAAATTAAATCAGTTTTAATTCGTATTTTGAAAAACATTTTTTGACTAGAACCTATGCTGTGTTGTATATCACTGGAAAGAGCATAACAAATGCTGCAAAATGACACCTTTCCCAGCTCTCTAGCTCAATTAGGACAGCTCCTAGAGCGATTAAAAAACAATCCGTTCACGCTTTTTTTTGAAAATTTTACATAGCCATATTTCATAAACGGTTAGGAAAAAAAAACAAATTTGGTAGTTTGCTTAGTCTCAGCACCCACTATGTGTATACCAAATTTTAGTAAAATCTAAAATGGTGAGGTAAATTGGGTGTGTTGCTTTGACACGGAATGGCTCAACTTATTCGTGAAGGAGAAACTCTTATGGCTAATAAACAAAGCAAATCTACTCGGGTACATTGTTCTAAGACTTTATTATTATTACCTCCAAATATAACTCAACTGACTACCAGAATATGTTCATATTTTAGATGTTACTTTATTGTATGTACCTAATTTTATTATACATCAATCGTGCAATCCTGTATAGAATAATTTTAATGGGTTTATTCTATATGTGTGTTTGTTATTTTATATTATCTGTGGAAGTTTTGTGTGAGATTATGGTAAATGGGTTAACCCGTAAATAAATAAATAGGTAAAATAAAAAAATTAATATAGATCCAAAATTACCCCAATGAGGGAGACCACATACAAATGTCAGTTACCATGGTGTCCAAACAGGCATACATCTCAAGTGCATTTTACTTTCCGAGAAAAATGAACACCCAACTTAACATTTTCAATGATCATTGCAGGATATCAATACGTAAAAAAAAACAACTCTGAATTCTCTGGGAAAATGTTATTTAATAAACTTCCTTTAGAAGTAAAAGCAATGCGTAGCCAGGAAAAAAGTTAAAAAAATACTTTGAAAGATTATTTTTGTAAAAAAAGCCTATTACATTATTACAGCACAGAGTATATAGAGAGATAAAAAAAGTCAAAATATAAAAACTAAATTCTTTTCTCTTTTTGGGAACTAAAAATAAGTATCATGGCTAAACTTTTTGTAATTTTATATACTTGAAGAGACCAATACCAGCGTAATCTTGTTTTTTTTTAAGTGCATAAATCAGTCAAACAAAATTACAAGGCCGTTCATCTAAGGCAGGGGTCCCCAAAGTGGTCGATATCGACCCCAAGGGGTCGACTATTACAAGAGGGTCGAAAGTTCACACACAGGGGGTTCTATTAACGTTATTGGGTGGATTTTATAAGATATAGGAAAGATAAATTCTTTCGTTGAGTTGTTATGCATGTTTCCTTATTGCTTGACATCAGAAATGTAAAAAATTATTTAATTTTTTTGCTAAATACTTAATCTGGGGGTCAATAAGAAGGCAAATATTCTATGAAGGGGTCGACGGGATAAAAGGTTTGGGGGCCCGTGAATTCTAAGGCATAGCAGTACCTAAGGAATACTTAATGTGCACGAAGAAATACAATTCAATTGGCAACTAACCAGCTCCCAGTGTTAATCCCACTGCAGTGGTGCACCATGATGGTAACCCAAACAATTTTCGACTTGGGTACCTACATTTTTATAATGTGGAGGTAAAATACTTTGAATTTATGAATGCTGGTTGATTGAATAGTCTGTGGACTTTTTGCAATACCCTAACGATGTGTAACAACTTAGTAAAATTCCACCCAGAATTGAAGAACTAACCCAGTAATGAAGTGATGAAATAAGTTATTAATTATGGTGTAAATCACATCCGGAAAGTAACTGGATGTTTTTCATTTAATATAATTACACATTATGTTACTAATCTTAAATTTAACGGGGAATAAGCAAATAATAAAACATGACGGTTTATTTGCAGCAGTTAATAATTTCTTATGGTTACAAAGGCACTCATTTTACAACTTCGCTCATAATGCAGGATTAAAACGGAAGAGTTATAGATACGTAGTGAGCCAACTACAAATATACTTGAAATGCAAACGTCATTAAATAAGTAGAGGAGTACAAGGCAATATTCGGCTAAAAATTCATTATTATTCCCAATATTTAGATATTTTTTGCATTGTAAGCCGTTGCAGTGAACGTTTTCTATTATCCATCCCTCATATCATCATTACCTCATCCCTCCCTCATACCATCATATCACGAACGCTTCCGAAGAAAAAAAATAGTGACGCACGATGGGTAAAAGGGTCAACTGATAGCAATGTTGATAATAAAAAAAGTGTTAACTTGTGTCCCATACCAGTTTCGGTCAATGATACATATAGAATTATAGCAATGGACACGAGAACTAAAGGCAAACTGCTAAAGAAACAAAATCACTATTTATAGAACTTTAAAGCCGTGCCATGTGCTATGACAGCAAGACAAATGTGCCGCTCAAAACTGGGTTCCATAAAAAACAACTTACCGACTTTATATGCTGGCTTGGAACTCATGGTAGCGTCGAAGAGTGAATTTGCAGTTCGAACTGAACTTTTTATCAGTGAGGTCGAATACAGAAATCCCGGCTTCTTTTATATCCAGGAAAAATTATAATAAAAAGAGACTATCGAAATGGAAGGTTTGAGTCAATACAAGTATTTAAATTATTCTCGGCAAACCTTCGAGAGACCTTATTGTTGCATTTAATATTCGTATAAATCCACCAATTAATATATTGACCTAATTAGTATTAAAATTATATGCTATGACTCGTATTATTGGAGGCGATTAATGTTTTTGTAACGTCTCTATATATCATATATATGCTCTAATGAAGGAAAAACTTTTTTCCTTTTTATTTAATATGCTGCGGTGAACGAAGAAATGTTAGTTACGATGACTATCTCAATTACATTAGTCCTATTTCATTATTTCGGAAACAAGTTGTCAATTTGCTCTCGTATTTGTCCATACGTCACGTCCTCTAGTCATATGATCAACCTGGGTGAAACTGTCTGATAGTCGTCTGTCAAGTATTAACCCAAATCAGTATTTGTTTTTAAAGTGAATTCTTTGGATAAAAATGATGGGATGCATGTTCAACATTGATGGGGGGTATTTGGAAGGCCTCTGCCGTGGCTTGAAGTGTGGAATACTGAAACAAACGGATTATCACAACTTAGTTCAGTGCGAAACTCTTGAGGGTGTGTACGAAAAACATATCAGACTTAAAATATTTTCTAACTTCAGTTTTATATAGCCATATTTTATTTCAGATTTGAAACTGCATCTCCAAGGTACAGACTATGGAAACTTTCTAGCTAATGAACCTAGCCCATTGCAAGTCTCTGTTATCGACGACAAACTGCGAGAGAAGCTGGTTATTGAATTTCAGCATATGAGGAACCAAGCTGTGGAACCTCTTTCAACATTTTTAGATTACATTACGTAAGATATTATCTTCTTTAATTTGGAGTTTGTGCTTCGTACTAGGGATAGTAGCCTGACGACTTGATTTTCTCCGACCCAGGTACAGCTACATGATTGATAATATCATTCTTTTAATCACTGGGACTCTTCATTCACGCACAATTTCGGAGCTAATTCCCAAGTGCCACCCTCTGGGCAGCTTTGAGCAAATGGAAGCTATTCATGTTGCCACTACGCCGACAGATCTCTACAATGCTGTTCTAGTTGACACCCCTCTCGGTGAGTAGCATTTTGTGGCCTCGTTGTCTTTGCTCACAGCCCAACATTTTGTGATTGAATGATTTCTCTCCTCAGAAGATTGTTGTGCATTTTTATTTTTTATGGTTCTGCAGTTGTTTACTGTGAGAAATCTTGCCACCTGCTTTTAAGTTTTTTGTCATCAGTGCTTTGTCCACACAATCATATAATATTCTTTGGCAAATCACACGATCTAATTGAAATATTTTAGGAGCGTTCGAGTAGTTCCGAATGTAAAATAGGTTAGGAAATTTGACGCGTATGCTGTATGGAATATTCCTGAATAATTTATGCATACCACAAATGTTATTTCCTAGCACAACAATTCGAGGGAACATCTAACCCACTGGCATAACAGTATGAACACAATATCAATCTTGACAGAGTCGAGTATATATAAGTGGAATAAATGTATGTATATGTACGTCCAAGTTTCTAGTCAACATTTGTAGGATTTAATTGTCAGCATTTATCCTCCTTGTTGAATATTTTTATTTTCCCAGCTGTTAACCCCTGAACTCAAGGAACCAACATCTTCCGCCAAGGTCAACGCCACACCTGCAACTTGGACTGATTTCCCCGACTGCAGGGGCCAGGGATTTTATTCCTTAACAAATATATGATACTACTTTCACTACACGACAACTACACCACTCAGAATTACGAACCATCTCAGGGAATTTTCTTCGTGAATGGCCATTTCTCTTTACTCAGGGTGCCCGCAAACAGGGAAAAGACAGGGAAATGAAATGCAACAGAATTGGGCAGGGAAAAGACAGGGAAATGTCTGGGATCTCTGAATCTTTTTTGAAATGTGGGAATTAATAATTAGTTAGGGCCATAATGTCTATGAGGTTGGGATGCAGTAATGGGACTGTCCAAGAACCTACCAATCAGTTGGTAGAATACTTGAATGATGATATACCGTGCAGCACAGCGGGTTCTTGGTCTATGCTCTCGCTCTGTTCGGCTGGTGCTCTCACTCTTGCATGGGCTCACATCGGACCAGCTTGGCTGCCGAAGTAGACCCCTCTCTTTCCTCTCACTTCACCCTCTCCGCTCGGCTAGCGTCGGCTTGGCTGGACTCGGCTGCATGGATAGGGCGTGTTGTGAGACGGACAACAACACAACAGGGAATATCGTACTGTAGGAGTAAACCTTTTCAAAATAATAATGACTTCCAAATTTAACCCTGCATGGCTTGATGCTATCCTTCACCCTGAGTGGCAATGCTGGTTGCGGGCAGACAAACGGGATGTGAACTCTGCTAAGTGCATTGTGTGTAAGAAAACTTTTTCGCTGAGTTCAATTGGCAAGCGGGCTGTGACAAGCCATGCTGCAGGGAAGTGGCATCTCAATGCTATCCAGGGTCGTCAACGTCAGGACAACTTGACTAATTTCGTCTTCCGAACACCACTACAGCAGGTATGCAGTATTACTACCCAGACTTTTTGTATGATGAACAGTACTGGTATGGTTTTTGTTATTCGATGGGATAGTTTTTTGCCGTTCTTAGCATTTAAAACTTAAGCTTTTATTATGTATGCTGTATGTTTAGGTAGATAAGTTTTTTAGTTGGACACGGCGTACGCGGGTATGTAGGACCAGCACTCCCTTCTCACACCCCTTGACCATGCAGGCAACATGCTAGCAGTTCGGTAAGGGGCGGACCAAGGAGCCTATTCTATAACTCGAAGCTACCGATGCGGTTGCTTCGAATAAGCTACCAGAATTGGCTACCAAACGTATTCTTTAACTCGCGGAAGCTTTCTCAAGAACGTAAAAAGAAGTGGAGAGAAGTTTGACGAAAGGCGGGTATGAGAATATTTTTAAACCAAATCCACGGAAACTTCATTTCTGGTGACGTCATTCTTAGAACCAATAGGAAAGCTCGTCTCAATGTTTTTCCGTGAATAAAACTGGTGAAACCTGTTTTTAGACAGTTTTAGACGGTGAAGATGTTCGTGCATCGTGTTTAGCGAAAAATTCCACGCATTGAAAATGATGCGAGCAAAATTCTAAAATGTTTTATTTTCGCTCACATAATTTCGTGAACAATCTTGTAAATACGAACCAATGACGTCCATCTGGGCTGTTTTGGTCAATTGTAATTAGATTGTTCGTAAATATATTCGGGAATTAGGGTTCATGTCAATTGTATGATTCAATATGATTCGCGCTATTTTCTTTCGTCAATTACTCGTTGCTTCAAATAATTTAAATAATATACCAAGATGAAGCTTTCAAAAGAAATGTGAAGGTTACCACAGCCCATAATGTCTTCAAGGATTCTCCCGCATGCCGTGCAGTTTTTACACGTTTTACTGAAAGTGATGAATTTACTCTCAAATTTTGCAATTGCCGATGGCTTGAGAATGGTCCTGTGTGTGCAAGAGCCATTAAAATACTCAAGAATTTAAAGACATACTTTTCCACTATGAAGGATTTGCCTGACACATGGTCGATTAGGAAGGTGAAAGAGTGCTTTGCTGACCCTCTTCTGCTGGCAAAACTTCATTTCTTTGCAACAGTAGCATCATCTTTTGAGTTATTTCTCAAAGTATATCAGACGCTGAAACCAGTTATCCCATTTCTTCATGGTGACATTGAGAATCTTCTCCGAGAGGTGTACGGGTGGTTTGTGAAGTCAGACTTCTGAAACAATGACATTGATTAAACAGATTGTCTGTAAAACAGACATGGATTCTTGTCTTGGGGTTCTTGTGTCTGCAAACCACATGACCGCTCTGCAGGCAGACCACGCTGGTATCCAATTTAAAAGGTTTGTATCCCAGGTGGATAAAGTACAGCTCACGAGCTTATATAGGGATATGGATAGACTGGACTCATTCTATACAAGCCAACTAAACAAACGAGAAGACTTCAAAGATGTTTGGGCAGCTGTTAAAATTATCCTGCTGTTCTCGCACGGTAAGGCCTTTGTCGAGAGTGGGTTCTCTGTGAACAAAGACATGTTAGTAGAGAACCTACATGAAGACTCTCTCATTGCTCTGAGAAGAGTTTGAGATGGGATTTTTTCTGCGGGAGGTGAGGCGTCAGTGGAAGTCGATCGGGAGTTGATCAGATATGCGCGTGAAGTAAGCGCCAAGTACAGAGATGCGCTTCAGAAGAGGCAAGAAACTGAAACTGAAATGACGAAGAAAAGTAGATTACAGAGAGAAGAACAGAAAAGGAAGAAAAATGAGCTAGATAAGTTAAAAGCAGAGAATCAAGCTCTGAAAGAAAAACAGGAAGAAGTAGAGAAAAAAATTAAGAAGATGAAGAAATGAAAATCTTTGCTTTTTTAGTGTAATTGTCGGGTGTTACCTGAATAATTAATTTTTGGTCATTTAATGTAAGACAGCAATATTATCTCAGATAGTTCCTGATTATTCAATTAGTTTTGTTTGATCTTTCAAGTTAGAGGATCGATTGACATGTTTATTTTTTTCTCCCTGTACTCTCATTTTTTATTGTAAATTCTTATCAGAATATTTTTTCATAAAAATAAATACAAGTCTATTATGATGAAAAGTGTGTCTTAATCTCTGTTCCTATTTACCCTAATTTATTTAGGTGCACTTTCGTGACTTATTGAAACCATTTAGTTAGCACATTTCTTAGGATATTATGGAGAAAAGTGCTAGGGAAAAAACAGGGAAATAATGCAGAAAAAGCTGTGGGCACCCTGTTACTTCCTTATGCTCATTTTCTCACTTTCCCCGTTTTTTCACCCCTGAGAAGTCTATTTTACCTTCTTCCTGTTTACTTAAAACTGCATTTTTGTTCTTCTTTACACCCATAAATGCCTTTTTCCCATTTGGAAATGCCCATTTCGAGGCTTAGTATTGTCCCAACCTAGCAACCCTGTTTCACTCCATAGGCCCGCAACCTTGTTGGGGGGTGGGGTAAGGCCATATTTGAGACGTGAAATTATTCCGTATCCCTCTAGCGGGAGTTACAAAAATCTCTGAATATGGCGTCAAAACATCACGGTAAATACGCAAATTTGGTCATTGTCAAACTTTATTTTCTCAAAAACTAAAAATAGGTATCTCATGCCTTTCTTTCTTATATTACTTAAATGCGCATTCATTTCACTTTACTTTTCAATTTCTCCAATATTCCTTACTTTAAAGTAAGAAATTTCTACATTTCTCGCAAAAAAATTTCTCCCAAACTGTACCCTACGATTTATTTACCATCTAATTAGCGTACTGGCATTACAGTAGTAACATAATACCAATCTTAACAGAGTCGAGTAAAGATAAATGGAATGATTGTATGTATATGTACGTCCAAGTTTCTGGTCAACATTTGTAGGATTAAATTGTCAGCATTTATCCTCCTTGTTGAATCTTTTTATTTTCCCAGCTGTTTTTCTTTTGATAATAAATTAGGCAGGTATATTTTTTTGTGGATGGTGGAAATTCTGTGAAATTTTACTAAGGTTATATATTTTGTGTAACGATGAGATTTCACTAAGTTAACCCTGACTCAATCAAATGCAGCTGATTATGTAATTAGTTTGCGGAGAGTCCCAGCCTTAGCTTCCCTTCTCTGAGTCATTTTCTCTCTTTATTTTATGGTTGAAAAACTTGAGTATGCCAGGATAACCTTAATGGATGGCTAAATACGGTCGGAATGGGGTATGTGAAAAGTGTTAGCGGTAGAAGTAGGAGCAATTGAGTTTGGTATGAGAGGGTCATGAGAGAATGTGGATTGAATGTTCAGGTAATCGACATATATATGAGATTAGCATGCCTTGTTGGTTTGGCCATGGTGAGAGAATGGATGATAATCGAATGATGAGACAGATTTATGATAGAGGAGTGATTGTTGTAAGAGGGAGGGGTCGACTGAGGAAGTCATGGGTGAATGTAGTGGATGTCTTCAGAGGAGGAATATTAGGAGTCTTAAGAACAGAGAACTTGTGTTAAGAAAGGCATGAATATGATAGAAGTATGTGAGGACAGAGCATTATGGAGGAAATTATTACAAGAGAGTCAGCCTCTTAGGCCTATCAGTAATTACTGAGCTCTTTGACTGTGCCTACCTGGAAAGAGAATTGCATGATGGGTATATGTGTCCACTCGCCCACCATCAAATCTCTCATTCCTTATGCCACTCCATCTGTGACAGATTAACACGCGTGGGGGCCTGTAGGCAGTACAAGCAATGTTTATCCACAAGATTTATCCACGTTAATAAACAAGTTGCAAGAGGAGAAAGGGGAAAACAATTCTCAGGCTCCCTCTGAGACCTTCCAAAGCCTCAGGGCCCATAGGCAACTGCCTTCTTTGCTGTAACCCAACGTCCATAATAATGGCATAATTAGGTAAAAGTAGTGATGTAAATGGTATGTTCAAGGGCTAACAGTACAAAATTTAGGATGTAAATAATGATGAAGATGGCAAAACTAGGAGATGGGTAAATAAATAAACAAAGTAACAAGAAGAGAGTTAGAAAGTGAGAGAAGAAAGCGATAAACGTGAAAAGACAGACGGAAAAAATAAGCGAAATAAGAAAAATACAACGTAAAGGGAGAGGAAATAGTAAAAGGTGTTCCGGAGAAGGAAAATCCAATGCATCGGTTTATATTGCCTTATTGGTAATCCGGCTCTGCCCTCCCATGAATCCAAATTCTCTATGTATTTTTGATTTATCCAAAGCATTTGATCATTTAAACCACCTAATACTCCAGGGAAAACTTGAAAGACTGGGAATCAGAGGGGAACCCAACAAATGGATTGGCTCTTTCCTCAGAGATCGCTTACAGGTTGTTTCACTCACTGTCAATGAAGTGAAATATGTATCCTCTCCTCAAAAATTACCCTGGGTGTTCCACAAGGATCCATATTAGGACCACTTCTCTTACCGCTCTACATAAATGACCTTCCTCACGCTGTCAGTAATATAAATTGCCTAACCCCAATCCTTTATGTCGATGACACAAATGTCATTCTATCTGACTCATCATATCCCAACCTTATTAAACAAGCAAACAGAGCCATGGAGAATAGAAGGAATTGGTGTCAAGAAAACGGACTACATATTAATGAAAATAAAACCCAAATTTGCAACTTTTCCTATTGTAATTATGTAGAAGAGAACTGTTTTGTAAAAATAGGTAATCAGTCTATTGTGCAAACCTCTGCAGTTAAATTCCTTGGGGTACACCTGACTGCTAATATGACATGGGAAAAGCAGGTTGAGTAAATAAAAAGCTACATTCAAGCTGCTGTTTGTTTAGACAACTGAGGCACACTACAGAGAGTGATGTTTTATTGAAACTATATTATGCTGAATTCTATGCTTGGGTGTTGCAAAGCATCTGTGGCCATCCCCTTTCCTTGACGAAATATTCATCTTGCAAAAACGAATTATTAGAATCATCACTTTCCGTCACATAAAATCTCCCTCCAAGCCTATTTTCCATTCCCTAAAAGTTCCTCCACTCCCCTGTATATATTTATTCTAACTTATTTTTCATTTGAAAAAAAAAACTACTCAGTTTTCCTCTAATTGTGATATTCATGATCATTAAACTAGAAGAAAAAACGGGTAAAGGCATTATGTTTCCATACCAAGGGTTCCAGACATAATTTCTCTCATACAACTTGACAAATGGTAGTTTCGGTTGCTATTCTTCCCATAACCTTTCATAGTTACCATAAATATAATATTTTATGCCAAGTTTTCAAGTTTTTCCCTTATATCAACTGATTGTATTTACAAACATTGAACTCTCATATAGCATAAAGTTCACTGAAGTGGTACGTAATTTAGCAGTTAGTGTTAACCAGGTATATGAATGGGACTTTTATCAAACCTTTATACTGTAAGTACTACTCATATGAAAAAACTTATCCACATTCTCCTTATGGTCTGATGTGCCAAATTCCAGCCATATACTGTAGTCTAACGTAGTTGACTGATGTACTATCTTAAGTAGTTCCTATCTGGAGCTCCCAATGAGGGGCTTGTTTACGTATGGAATATTTTAATCAAGAACGTGTTCCACCACAGTTTTTATTTGTTAATTGAAAGAGAAAAGAAGCGGTGGAATGGTATGCTTCAGGATTATCATGTGGTGGTTTCTTGCTTCCATGCTCAGCATTATATGTAGTTACACTACGGAATGCTTTTACATATTTGATTTCATCTTTTCTCATTTTGACCAGCTCCATTTTTTGTGGACTGCTTTGTGAAAGAAGATTTGAATGAGATGAACATTGAAATCATCCGCAACACCCTTTACAAAGCCTACCTTGAGGCTTTTCATTCCTTCTGCAAGGAAATTGGAGGCACAACAGCAGACACCATGTGCGAAATCCTGGCAGTAAGTACTAGTCGTTTCATTGTTATTTCATAATCATTGTGATTATTTTCTGGAAGAACTATCGTAGTTGATAATAATAATAATTTTTACTTTATCTTCAATTCTGCAAGGCAAGTCATCAGTACATAAACAGAATGTTGGCTATGATCAGGTACCTTACCATAGTTTGATGCATGCTATTTCACAAAATGATCATGTTTGTAATGAAGTAAAAGTATTAGGTTTGTTAGGTGGAAAACGTTTTTGGCTTCATGGGGAAAATTAAAAATAACTTTTTGAATACCACTTTTAAGATTTTATTGAGACAATCTTAGGTGTCGACAATAAAATCTCAAAAGTGGTATTCACAAAGTAATAATTTTCACATTTTTTTTCGGGATGGATAAATACCACCAAATCAAGCCTGAAACCATTTCCTCTGCTTTAAGGCTTCCTTTTTTATTTTATAAGGAAGAATTTGATGGCAATTGTGAGAAATTGTTAAGAGGCTTTCAATATAATGTTTTTAGTTCAAGTTCATCACCCTGAAACAATTTTGTGAACAATCAGTTTCAGGTTTGACTGATTCTTTTGTGTCTACTTTTGGTCGAATTACTTTATGACCTCTACTTCATCGAAAGCATCTGCTTGTGTTGTTGTATCAGGATGGCTAAGAGGAAATTTGTCATATTTTTATTGATTACTTTTCCCTTTACTATGTACATGCTCATAATCTTGGGTCAGGGGGTGATTTGAAAGAGAATGGAGAAATGCCTTGCTTACCTCCCCATATCCTCCTGCGAGGCTAGTGTTCCATTTAATTGAAGAGAAAATCGATTGCGCTCAATATATGATTGTTTTATTTTTCAACTCTGCAACAGTCTACTATCCCAAAATTAGGATAGGCTTTGAATTTCCTGCCAGTTCCCATGTGAGGTGAAAACTCACGTTTTTCCGATGATTTGTATATATTTTTCTTTGAAAAAAATTGTGGATTATATGAGAATGGTTAGCCTGGATTATGGCCGTTTGATATAGATCCCAATGATGGCAACATCATGCCGAGATATTATTTATTATGAGGTTAGCTGTTCCAGTTCTTGGGAACATTTACTGATATGGCCATTCATGCCTGATAAATATTTTATGATTTGTACATGTAGGTTAAACTCAGAAGGAGCAAAATTCTTTTCTCAATGTAGTTTGAAGCTGATAGAAGAGCGATTATCATCACTATCAACTCTTTTGGGACTGAGCTGACGAAGGACGAGCGAGCAAAGCTCTACCCCCGCTGTGGAAAGCTTCATCCTGATGGCCTTGCTGCACTTGCCAGGGCTGATGACTACGACCAAGTGAAGGCAGCTGCTGAACATTATGCTGTAAGCATCGTGAAACTTTTCTTTAACTTTATTCCAATTTTTGCCATTTCCTAAAATGTACTATGGCAGTATGTCCTCAATTTTAAGTGTCTGTATATTTATATTATCCATTTATTTCGCAAGCCCCAACTGCAATTTTTTGTGCAGTTTTATGTTTCGTATTTTCTAGTTTTAGTGTTTCCCAGTATTAGCAGGGGTGGCAATTGTGTGAATTCTATAATCTGATTTGTTGATTTAAAACTCATCAATTTCCTCCCTGGAAGCCACATTACTTGATATTTTGCGTAGGACAATTCATTTCAAACCTCTTTGTGTGTCCTTCATTTGGACAGGACCACGAGAGATTTTTTCTCAGAATTATGTATCCTCATCGTAGACTTTAGCACACTTGTTCTCATGGCAATTACCTCAAAAACCACACTCCAGTTTGAAAACCTGGATGGCAGATGGTTTCACTTGGAAAGTAATGGATCACTTATTTCACAATTTGTCGATCCTATTCAAACTCTCCAATCTAACATGTGCCAATGCCAGCTGCTTCTTTTGCCCTCATTTTCATAATTTTGAAGAGATGAAGGTGGTGAACAATGATATTTGGAATTTAAATTGCCGAGGTATGAATATGAAACTACCTTGAATAATCTTGGAATAAAAATACTGCGAGAGAAACAAAGTTCAGGGATAGTAAGTAAATAACAGACAGAGTGTGCAGGACTTAGTTTAATCCATCCAGAAACCCCAGTGCGAATATATTTACAAACAATATTATCGACCAGAATCAGCATTCAATCATTCCCGAAAGCAGAACATCAAGCGACGGCACGACATTGTCGCAGGACGAAAATGAGGGCTGCAGAACGACAAGGAAGATGTATTACTAAAACGCCCGCACTCACAAAGTTTTTCGTCCTAGCATCAACTGTTGCAGAAAGATAAAAAACATTCTGCTTTGGGGCAATCATTTATTTCCTGCACTCGAAGGAAGCAGGGTTCAACCTTTGGGGTGATAATTGTAATTAAAAAAGTGGAAACAGAGAAAAATGTTAGACCAAGAACATAAAACATAACTGGGGCATATTCAGGAAAATCCGTGAAACATTAGCAAACCATTGACCTCCTGCACCACGCAAAAATTATATCATTCTAAAAGTCCGGTCAATGTACATTGTCTCTCTTTGTGAGTACCTTCAAGGCTGAAAATTTTAATAGTGATTTGCCATTTTAGGTGGGAAACTTATGGTCTGCATTTTTACCTCTCTGTGTATAAACTGATGACTTGACATGACGGTATATTGTAAAATAGTAATAAATAATACGAATATTAAACCTTTCCTCCCCTCCCCCAAAGTGATTTATTATTTATTAAATGAGATAAATTTTTATAAATTTCACAAATAAAAGCAACATTCCTGCCAGCAATAAATCTTTCTTCTTCGTTTTTTATTTATGTCTCCATTGGGGCATTCTTGTTTTGTTACGCTTTTGTCTAAAAGATTTTTCTTTCAACTTACGGTATAAAGAAGCAATTTTTTAACATAAACTGAGCATATAATGTTAGAATTTGGTAAAAAAATCCTTTCTACTGATATCTATTGACTTGATCACCAGAAGCTTTGTATTAGTTGAGAAAAGGGGATCACAAGTCGCTTTCTGTTTTCCCTGTTATTCTTTCCAATTTACTTACCTTGTAAGGCTCTTAGAAATTTCCTTACAAATTACAAACACTTGTAACTTACAAGTCCATTTGAGAAACGGAATGTGTCCTCACCGTGGAAACACTAGTAAGTTGTGAAATGGAGTTGTAACTTGTGGACTTGTAGCTTTGAGAAACAGGCCCCATATTTCCAATGCTAAAATGGGACAAATTGGATATCCTGAAGCATAGGCCAATTTCCATACATGCTCCTCTGGTCAACTGATGGGCAGTGATATGTGTCAATCTGAGTCCTTCACAACTCACTTTTTTCTTAGTTGGGGCATCCTCCTTTAGAGCTTATCATATTGTACCCCTCCCACCCCTTATCGCTGCTCCCAGCAATGCACACTTCCTGTCCGTGACCACCTCCACTTTTCCCCTTTAGCTCTTCCTGAGGTGCTGACTTCAGTCTTTGGTCATCAGCTGTACCAAATATTTACAAGTCAGCTTTTAAAAGAGATTTTTATTCAATTAAAATAGAAAACTTTTCGTATCCAAAAAGCATTCAGTGTCAATATGTATCGTTATTTCATTCTGTCCCTCATTGTTTAGTCTCTTTGTTTGCTAATATTTATGGGTTGTGTAACTAAAACTTTGGATCAGGGGTTGTATTCTGTAACTCGTATCACTGGCGATGAGCGACTGCTGACGATACCACATCATCCATTACCGCCTTTGCGATTCTGTATGCTGGCAAGGAGATGTTCTTCACCCAAAACAGGGTGAAACGACATCACTGCCAAAGTAGGCGGTCTTATCCCATCACCTCCCAATATGGCGTCGAAGCATTGATGTTTTCATTAGCTGATGGCTAATCTCACGTAATTAGCATAATTTCTGCGATCGGCAGACTATTTAAGCATATAAAACTACTATACTTGTACTACTATACTATACTTGGCGGGGGGTGTTAGGACACCAGCCGTTTATATATAAAAAGGAAACGCTCTAATGAAATTACGCCTAGCATTTATTATAGTCCCTTATTGTTCGGGGGAAAAACGAATTTCCATACCTATCCGTTCGGCAAAATATCTCTCTTAATTTATTGTTTCTGTCGGACCTGGAAAGATAGTGGGGTTCCAATATGATGTTTTCCGTGCCGCTCTTAAAGATATCTATTCTTAATTGCTCAAGTAATCTAAGCCTAGCGCGCAGCCTCCCGAGTCTTTAGCGGCTCCCAGCCTAATTCGTTTAACATCTGTGTAACGCTGGCTGTACGCCCGTAGCAGTTTTTGACGAATCGCGCAGCTTTCCTTTGTATTTTATTAAGTTCCCGGACTAAGTCTTTCTGTACCGGATCCCATATGCTCGCTGCATATTCAAGGTGTGGCCGGACGAGTGCGAAATAGCACCTCTCTTTTACTTTTTCATCCGAAAATCTTCCCACAATACTCTTGACGAATCCTAGCTTCTTCAGAGCTCTGCCACAAATATTTCTTATATGTGCTCCCCACAATAGGTCCGAAGTTATCGTAACTCCTAGATACTTCACTTCATCTGTCACCTTTATGTTAACACCATCCACAGCGTATACATGGGAATGATATGCTGTGGAAACTTGTGATCGTACTCCAATACGTCACGGCAATATTTAAGCTAGTATTTCCAGGTATATATATTGGGAACACGCTTTCTTCTTTCGGAATATTCTGATGAACATTTATGTGGAGCACACACTTATTTCATCGCATAAATTTACTATATACAATGCCCCCTTTAAATTTTCCAGTAATTCCCCGCAATATCTAACATTATTGGAGACTTCAATGCCAAAATTATAAATTTTGGGCTTCTGCGGTGGGCTGTAGGTTAAGGTAATGGTGTCTGTTAGTGCCTGTGGCATGAGGAGTAAATATCAGTGGGGAATAAATCAAGATATTTCCTCATTAATCAGCTATACTTGTAACAGCAGATGATTCGTCAATTATAGCACTAAAGAATTGGCAACAGAGAAAACTGGATGCCTAAATCATTAAACACAACCTAGGAGAGGAACTTGAAATAATGTAAACGCACAGTTATGCTATTTAAATATCCTCACTATATTCACGCGAGGTTCGTGTGCACTATACAAGCAGCTTATTCCCGTAGAAAGATAATTCCTATTTAGATAGTGTACTCTATTTCTGCAGGCATTTTTAGAGAATTTTCACTACATTTCCCAATCGTAAGCTTCACAAACACTATAGTTTGCAGCAGTCCAAGTCAACTGTTTTGTTTACATTAGATTGTCTTTTGTCTTAGGAGTCCACCGTTATGGGCTGCTGATAATTAGCGAGAAGCGTACCCAAGATGTTTTCATACATATCACCATAACCTCATATCACCTTACCATCACCAGGTGGTGGAACTTCTACCCCTGGTTACAGAATCGCAAACGGTGATGATGGGTGAAGTTTTTCGGTGATGTTCATCACAGGTGATCACTAGTCATCACCCGAATTACAAAATACGGCCTCAGCATACTGAAGATGGGTAGGAAAATAGTTATTTTGTTCAGGCAATCAGGACATCTGGACAAACACCCTAAAACCAGTCCAGTCCCAGCCAAACAGATTCATGTGGTCACAATAAATTGACTAGAAGTAGAAAAGTTAGCCTGAATGTAAAGGTGAGAGGGCATAGCATAGATCAAGTGGCACTGGTTATCTGTCTGGAGCGTATTTCTGAGGAGAGAGGGTTTTAGAATAAGGATATGAGGCATATTTTTGCATTGGTCATGAAAACTGTTACAAAAAGGGCATAATATGTAGCATATCATTGTATTGTTCAGGGACTGCATCTTTTCAGGAAGTGGATGTGCCTTTGAGATGTGTACTTTTGAAGAATATGATTTTTGCTGGAGACTATCAAATTGTGTGGTTAGGTTTCTTCTTGGAGAGGAATTATACATACCTCTGCGAAAAAGTTGGAAAGTTGCCCTTATCAGTTGACTTCATATTTGGTGAAAGTGAATTCAATAAGCATAGGTCGAGTGCAGTGGTGAGACAGAGCTAACTCTAATGAGATATAAACCAATTAACCTTATGTATAGTAATGAATGATCATCTTATACATTTTAAAATGTATTCAAAATATCTAAAATATATTTACAAACTGTTGGCATCCCCAAAGATAATTTCTTTTGATTATTATTCACTTAAATGATGGCATTCTAAAATCCAAACTTTCCCTTTTTTTTTTCATTATTAAAAATTTTTTCATGCTGTGATCGCACACAGTAGTTCACTTCCCATGCTCATCACCTCTTTTTGTTTAAATTGCCATACATGTGTTCATGTTAGTTTCAATGGACTCATAATGTTCTGGGCCGGCAGAAAAATCCATAAATGTTAAATTAATGCCAAGTTTCACTAAGAAGGGAATTGTTAAGAAGGGAAACTAGTGAATTGGAAGTGTGTGGGAAACACTTATTCTGGAAGCCTCTGCTCTAGCACTCGGGTGATTTGATTTTTATCTTGTTAAACTCAAAAATAGGGAAATCAGCGAGATCTTACTCAACACACTTACAAAGCACTCACTCGCCCAAGTAGTTGACAAGCCTACGAGAGGAAATAAAATATTAGACCTTTTTGCAGTGAGCCATCCTAGGTTGATAAAACAACTCGATATTATTGATGGCATAAGTGATCACAGAGTAATTTTTGCAGCCTTAAAACTTGAAGTAGAGTCAGCTGTAAAACCGAAACGCAATATTTATTTATTTGATAAATGCAACTTCATAAAATTTGGCGAGATGCTTAATGATTCGTACACTGACTTCGTAGCTAAAACAGAGGACAAAAGCACTGATGCATCATGGAAATATTTCTTAGAAATTCTACGCCAGGGAATCAACAAATATATTCCGCGAAAATTGAAATGTGATAGTAAAGAACCTCGCTGGTATAACAATAATGTTAGGAGGGACCTTAAGAGACAGAGAAAACTGTACAACTTATTCAAAAAGTCCATTACGTTAGGTGACAAATCGAAGGAACTTGAAGTAAAAGAAAGTTACGCTGCACAACGCTCAAAAACCAAGAAATCAATGCGTACTGCATTGCGAAATTTCAAGAAAAAAGTACTTGGTGAATTACTCGAAGAAAATCCGAAATCTTTTTGGTCATATGCGAGAGAGCTTCAGGGAAAATCTTCAACCGTAGATTCGTTATTTGATAAAGATGGCAAACTTGTCACCGATAATATTGACAAAGCTAACACGTTAAATTCCCACTTCGAAAGTGTATACACTACAGATGATACTCCATATTATTTCGACATTTCATTCACTGAGGAACCGATGAAAGAAATCACTATTCAATGTGATGTGATAACTGAACAGCTACAGTCGATCAAAAATAGTAAATCTCCGGGTCCGGAGGGAATACCCGCGCGTGTCCTCAAGGAATTAGCACCACAGATCGCACCGTTCTTAGACATAATATTCAAGAAGTCATTGTCTGAAGGAAAGATACCAATAGACTGGAAAATTGCAAACGTTACACCGATATTCAAAAAGGGAAACAGACATGACCCGGGGAACTATCGACCAATTTCATTAACGTCTATTATAGGCAAGATACTCGAACATATCGTCGTTAGCAATATCATGACGTTCCTGGACAGTCAGACAGTTCCTGGACAGTTCCCTAACTTCCTTCATGGCTGTCAGCACGGCTTTCGGAAAGGTAGATCATGTGAAACACAGCTCGCGCTCTTTCTTCATGACGTTCTCAAATCTGGTGAATCGAAAACACAAGTGGACGCATTATTCCTAGATTTTAAGAAAGCTTTCGACACGGTACCTCACAACAAACTTTTATACAAATTACAGTCATGCGGCCTAAACGAAACAGTAGTAAACTGGATACGCGACTTTCTGAGTGATCGTAAGCAAAAAGTAGTTCTTGACGGAATTAGCTCTGACACAGTTAAAGCGACATCAGGTGTCCCACAAGGAAGCGTAATCGGCCCCCTTTTGTTCATTATATACATAAATGATCTATGCTCTCGAATTAGCAGTAAAATACGTTTATTTGCTGACGACACTGTCATCTATCGCAAAATTAATGATCACTCTGACTTTGAAATTCTATCATCGGATTTAAACAACGTTCATGTGTGGAGCCAAGAGTGGGGACTCGAACTTAATCTGAGCAAATGTGCGGCGGTACATTTCTTGCGGAGGTCGTCCAACTATCCCCGTGTATATGCTGTGGATGGCGTTAAGATAAAGGCGACAGATGAAGTTAAGTATCTGGGAGTTACGATAACCTCAAACCTATCGTGGGGAACACATATAAGAAATATTTGTGGCAGAGCTCTGAAGAAGCTAGGATTCGTCAAGCGTATTGTGGGAAGATTCTCAGATGAAAAAGTAAAAGAGAGGTGCTATTTCGCACTCGTCCGGCCACACCTTGAATATGCAGCAAGCATATGGGATCCGGTGCAGAAAGACTTAATTCGGGAACTTAATAAAATACAAAGGAAAGCTGCGCGATTCGTCAAAAACTGCTACGGGCGTACAGACAGCGTTACGCAGATGTTAAACGAATTAGGCTGGGAGCCGCTAGAGACTCGGAGGCTGCGTGCTAGGCTTAGATTACTTGAGCAATTAAGAATAGATATCTTTAAGAGCGACACGGAGAACATCCTATTAGAACCCCACTATATTTACAGGTCCGACAGAAATGATAAATTAAGAGAGATATTTTGCCGAACGGATAGGTATGGGAATTCGTTTTTCCCCCGAACAATAAGGGACTTTAAGAAATGCAAGGCGTAATTTCATAGAGCGTTTCCTTTTTATATGTAAACGGCTGGTGTCCTAACACCCCCCGCCACACGCCTATTGAGGCGGCTTGCGGGGTAGTATGTACAGTAAAACCCCCATACAACGAATTTGTTGGGACCAGAAAAATTACTTCGATGTAGGGGGTTTTCGATGTATGGAGGGGGTGTGCGGGTTGCGTCTCCAAAGGGGCATCCAAGTGTTCCGCGTGCTTTACGATGCAAGTCGAGTAAATATCTCAATCTTGCTTTATTCACCATTAAAACCTTTCCTAGAGTGATGATAAACAATTTTTATTATTTACCATCAAATACTGTGGCTATCACCGTGTTATTTTCAATCTGCGTATTTCTAATTGAAATTATTGTTTTTTTCGTCGATTCTGCTCTACGCCTCATCGCTTTCTTTAGTTACGGTCTGAAAGTAAAGGAGCGCCAAAATTAATGCCTAAGGATTAGGTATATTTAAAGTACTCCATAATTTTTCTGAGTATCTAGTCTATATTACTCTTAGAGTGCAATAATTTAAGTCAATATCAAATGGCAGTTTTATGCAGCAATTTTGCTTGAAAGAGCACATATTCCCATTTATACTTCCGAAATGAAACGCACTGTTGGAATCCCATTGAAATACCGGTAAATATCTATGTTCGTGACCAGAATATACTAGATATCGATAAACGACGATGGAATATAGGTGGGGTGAGTTAGTTACCACGAGTAAAAACGTGGCAGTCGGCAATGCATTGAGGTCACATTGGCAATCTCTGATGATAATGCATTGACGATGCCGTTAACGCGTGTAAGAGTCGCACCCCTCTTTTTATGCGTCGACGTTGAAGAAAAAAATTTGGGGCTTTTTTTTCCTATTGCGAGGTGTTGCGGGACTAACTTTGAATATTCGGCCATTATCAAAGCCGCTAGCAATATTCTCTTATAATTTACGTGGCATTTTCCATAGGCATGTATGGACCTCGGAGGCAAGTTTTCACTTGTAGCCTAGGCCCTACAATGCTTGCATTGTTTATTGTCCTTTGGAATGTGTGGAGTAATTGATATTCATTAAAACAAAACAAATCCGACCTCGCTACAATTCGTGTTTAGTTGGTAAGTGCGGACAGTCGCACCGAGCTCTGATTTATAAATCCGAATCCCCCCACCATTTTCCTAATGCACAAGTCATAGTCGCTGTAAGTCGCCTTTTAAAACATGGTTAACTTTTACAAATTATATTTTGCTGTAAACGATGACGAGTGGGAATGCAAACACGTTAAATTCAAAATACCCCAGCGTCAGCCGCGTAAAAAACGAACGATAAGGCGTAGATACGACATCAAAACTTGAAAAAAGTCAAACTTTGAAAGAAATCATAACTGTCTATGGAATTTAAAGCAGTTAATATTTCAATATGGTCCAACAAAAATCTTCAATGAATGACAAAATAAAAAAAATCATGATTTAGGTACATACATAAAACCTGACTTACTAGTGAGACGGGCGTCGCAGTACGGTGGCACGCGCGCGCATGTCCTGTCACAGCTCGTAGATTTTCCCCGAAAAGACCTTCTGTCCCTATTGGTATGAATAGTGCAACCTTATGTTCCTCCATCTTCTAATGCACGATTCCGGCACATCATGCCTTAGTCCGGCAGCGCGGTTTCCTACATCCTCAGCGTCTTTGTTGACTTAAAGCGCTTTTATTTTTTCAACTACCGTGAAAGACCACAACTTTTTGCCCTTGTTCATTTTGGAACAACACTGACCTATATTGACGCATGCACAAATGTTAATAGTCACAGAATTCTCTCAGTTGAGCTTAAGGCAGGTGCATACAGCCACTCAAAGTTGTCTGGTGACAGAAAATGAGAAAGTTAGGGGGGTGGAAAATTCCAGTGCTTGCACTTGTCGCGCGGCCAATCGCTGTCCCCCAATTGCACCCCACACGCTTGCCTTGTCAAACAACAAGTTTTTAAAGTTATTAGGCAACTGCATCCACCGTAAACAAGCGAGCGAATGATACCCTCCCCTTGATGACTCACGCTAAGCACCAAGGTCACTCAGCTCTCGAGGGACTTGCCTCGGGCACGATACGAGCGGCGCGAGCCGCGGCCACGATACGAGCGGTGGTAGGCAAGCGATAGAGTGGCAACGATGAGTTTTATGTTCCTAATGTTTGACATGGACCGCACTCGAACCCTGCCATGATAGACGTGAGTGGCATAGGTGCCGCTCGCCACCAATCCCAGATATTAAATATTTCTTGTGCCATTCTTCTCATTCTGTGGTAAAATGTCGGCCGAGAACGTTCTGTCTTCTGACAGTATGTACTGCCATTTCAGATTCTGAACTTATCTTAGGACGAATCACTGCTCGTTTCGTGGCCACTACCACCCTGCCGCGTTATTTCTCTGCAGCCCACCGCTCATATCGTGACCGAGGATCGAAGGCTGGCAGATAAAAAATTCGTGTCAGAGGCACACCCTCATTTTCGGCTGCGATTTCTGGGAAAAAAGGTATCCTCAAGCAATCGAGCAAATATTAGGACGATCTCGAGCAAACTTGCCGGTTAACAGACCACATCCATCAAGGTTAAGACGGCAATAGCAATATTTGGATAGAGAAGAGAGGTTACTCCAGATTTTCCTTTGGGATGGGGACAGAGTAGATAAAATTGGCTCTCATTGGTTGAACACCAACCAATGAAGTTTTGAATACTTCGCCCTCCTAACGAGGGGAGTGTCCGATAAACGGGTCGCAGATCTCGATGAAAATTCGTATGCATATAGAACTCGGAATGCTTTTCACGAATCACTCCACATATGGGCGTATAAATCCAATAGTTAACAAAAAAGGCGTTTAAACATATATAGATGTTATAAAATCCCTATTTATCAGCCTACGGCATCAAGGGTGTGGTCCATTGATTAGCGTACGGGGCTGCGGTGCAGAGGGACCATGTTCGATTCCCGTCGGCGACAAATTTTTCATGCTTACTTTCTTTGTTTTTCCTTTCTGGAATTCTGTTAAAATCTAATTTTTACTTTTCTATTCAAAGTTTTTTTTAACGAGTGGAAATATTTTTCTTTTGCGAATAACATAGGACTTATTTTTTTTTCTTTCCCGCAAAATTTCTTTGTTTCCCCATTCTTTCACCACGCAAACTTGATTTGTTCCTTCATTTGCAAGACCTCCTGTTGATATCATAATTATACAATAATGAAAATAATCTGCAAGTGGTCACTCGCCATTTAAAACACGAGCCTTTCTCGACGAGCCTTATTACAATGTATTTATTTGTACGTCTTTAGATCGCGAAATGGTGATTCGATTACAGAAATTAGTAGATAAGCCGATCACATTTTCCCCTCCTTTTTTCAAAGCACAACAATACAAGAAAACGGGGATCTTTGATCGTGGGTCTTATAAATAATGATGTAACAATTATTTAGACTATTTTATAATTATAATATCAACAGGAGGTCTTGCAAATGAAGGAACAAATGAAGTTTGCGTGCTGAAAGAATGGGGAAACAAAGAAATTACGTTAACTTCGCGGGAAAGAAAAAAAATAAGCCCATTGGTATTCGCGAAAAAAATATTTCCACTCATTAAAAAAAACTTTGAATAGAAAAGTAAAGATTAAATTTTAACATATAATTCCACGAAGGAAAAACAAAGAAAATAAGCATGAAAAAATTTATCGCCGACTGCCTCTCCCAAAATAAAATCGGATACCGAAAGGTAATTTGAAACCATGGAGCTCCTCCCATTCAGGGGTCCCGGGAATGTAACCCAATATGGGAAAGTTATCTGATACGATTTAAAAAGGGAAAATTGAGCTCCATCCTCACCACCTGCACCTTCGCAAAAGAGGTGGGGTGGATGAGTGAGAGTGGAGAATAGCCCCCCTGATCTGATCTTTTCAGAGTATTTTTCTGTATTGGGTTACGTCTGGCCGGCTGGAACTGACTGGTATTCCCCCTCCCCTCTTGGTGCATAACTCATCCACCCAACTATCACCCGGCTCAGCTAACACGGAGCGGAGCTTTGGCTTCCCTTACACGTTTTTTATTGTGGGAACCATCAGAGTTGCTGGTTCCCACCATAATAAACGTGTAAACGAGCCTTCACCGAGCGAGAGCGTCAAGTTTCCTTCATGCCCTCTGCTCTGTAGGTCTCGGATGTAAACATTTTCGAAGCCCGGAGCGGAAGGGTTAAGACGCGGTACTCTCCGCTACGGTTCAACTTCCTGCTCATTACGTAAATGTCTATGGAAAAATTACCTGTAAATGAAGAATGCTACGTTTTTTTTCTCAATAATTCTTTCTAGAGGGGCACTTTTCATGTTTTGGGCCCAAGCGCAGACTTCGATGTACGGAGTTTTCGTAGTTAGAGAGGTTCGTTACGGGAGGTTTTTTTGCGTGTATTGTCCATTGGAAGGGTCCGGGACCGGGCCAATGACTTCGAAATAGGGAGTTTTCCTTAAAATATCGCTGTATGGGTGTTCGTTGTATGGGGGTTTTACTGTAGATGTAGATGAAGATTTGCCACAATTTTCACAGTAAAATTTGAATTTTCTAAAAATGTGAATGTTGGGCATAAACGGTGCATATTTTTTTGGACAATTTGCCATGTGTATTATTTCAGCATTTGTCACAAACAAATTTCATATCATTTGCAGGAATATCGTGCACTCTTTGATGGAGCTGGGAATAACCCCGGGGAGAAGACTTTGGAGGACAAATTTTTTGAACATGAAGTTAGTATTTGAAGCTCGAGAATTGGCCCTTTCCATCTCAAATCATGCAGAGCACTATGAAATGTGCAGGGTGACCATCATGAATGTTTCTCAAAAAAATATATGTAATATAGACCAATAAGATACATTCAAAAATCTGCCATTTTTATAAATTGGTTTTAATGAACTTACAGCAATTTTAAAAAACACCTAAAATGGCCATTTTTTCAAGCAAGGGGAAAACGGTGAATTTTCAAACATCTCTAATTTGGCCAATAATGAAGCTAGGATGTTGAATGGGAAATGGAGCATAAATTTTACAATTGTTTAAAAATCAGAACATTTTTCATACTTTAACAATTTTTTTACAGCTATGAAATGTGCTAAAAGAGTAAAAATCAGTTTTACATGCATTATTTAGGCATATTAGTGACAAAATATTTTTTTAATGGCTCCGATAATGTTGCATTTCCATGAAATATGCCATCAAAGTATGAAAAACTGCCATTTTAGCATAAACAAAAGATGGTATATTAAAAAAAACCCATCTTTAAAAATTATGAAAATTGGCTGAAGTATACCAGTAGTTGTGAGCAATAAGCCCATGCAAAAAGAGTGGGCAGTATATATGTAGATAATTATTTATGAATTTTATAAGTTAGTGCATTACACCCATCAGCCAAGTTGGCACATCCTGCCTGGTTCCCTTGATATTCCCAATTTTAAAAAGCAATGAGGAGTCTGAAACTCTGAATTAGTCCCAACAGTGTTAAGATATTCATGAATTTATTTTAGTAATTAATTATTAGCAATTATGGTTTACTTACTTGCCATTCATTATATCTTACATTGAAGCTCTGAGGCAATTCATTTTAAAATGAATAATAATAGCGGTGTCAGATGAACTTGGGGATATCACTGTGTCTTTTATGAGTCCTCGTGGTCCAGCCAACAGATATAAATGGCCACTTCAGATGGATGAGTGTATTATACCACTTAGAAATATTCTTTTAAAGATAACCACCTTCTCAGTGTGGCCGGTCAGGATGTTTGCACAAATTTTAAAAGAACCAAGAGAATGCAACTGAAGAAATATACGCACAAAATTAATTTTTAAATTTGAGTAGTTCTTTTCTAATTTCATTATGGTATGTATAAAAAGCGGTTAAACTAAGTTATCAAGTTAATTACCTAATTGAGACAATTCATTTTAAAATGAATTGCCTCAGAGCTTCAATGTAAGATATAATGAATGGCAAGTAAGTAAACCATAATTGCTAATAATTAATTACTAAAATAAATTCATGAATATCTTAACACTGTTGGGACTAATTCAGAGTTTCAGACTCCTCATTGCTTTTTAAAATTGGGAATATCAAGGGAACCAGGCAGGATGTGCCAACTTGGCTGATGGGTGTAATGCACTAACTTATAAAATTCATAAATAATTATCTACATATATACTGCCCACTCTTTTTGCATGGGCTTATTGCTCACAACTACTGGTATACTTCAGCCAATTTTCATAATTTTTAAAGATGGTTTTTTTTTCTAAATATACCATCTTTTGTTTATGCAAAAATGGCAGTTTTTCTTACTTTGATGGCATATTTCATGGAAATGCAACATTATCGGAGCCATTAAAAAAATGTTTTGTCACTAATATGCCTAAATAATGCATGTGAAACTGATTTTTACTCTTTTAGCACATTTCATAGCTGTAAAAAAATTGTTAAAGTTGGCAAAAATTTCTGGTTTTTAAACAATTGTGAAATTTATGCTCCATTTCCCATTCAACTTCCAACTTTTTTCAAAGCATGTAATAAAAATACAAATAAATCAAAACATCTTCAACATCCTATAGCTTCATTATTGGCCAAATTAGAGATGTTTGAAAATTCACCATTTTCCCCTTCCTTGAAAAAATGGCCATTTTAGGCCATAAGTTCATTAAAAATCAATTTATAAAAATGGCAGATTTTTGAATGCATCTTATTGGTCCATAACACATATTTTTTTGAGAAACATTAATGATGGTCACCCTGCACCTCCTGCATGATTTGATATGGAAAGGGCCAAATTTTGTAATAACCATAATCTTTTTCTGTTTGAACTGCATTAATAATTAATTTTTGATATTTCTCTACCTTCTTTACAGGTGAGATTAAATGTTAATGCCTTCCTGCAGCAATTTCACTTTGGTGTGTTTTACTCCTACCTGAAACTGAAGGAACAGGAATGCAGGAACATTGTCTGGATTTCTGAATGTGTGGCACAGAGGCACAGGGCTAAAATAGATAACTACATTCCTATATTTTAAATTCACAATCATAACTCTTTATTGGAATATGCATTTACGTAGTTAATGTTGGGGGAACATTCCGATTAAATGGTAATTGGTTATGGTGAATTAATTAAGGCAGTGAATTAATTAAGAGTTGAAGTCATACCATAAGAGCAGAAGAAAATGGAAAGATAGTATTTCATCTACATTATGTCTCATGTACAAAAATACATTCAACCGTGGCAACTTGTGAATTAATGATTATTATTTACCTGTAAATTATTGATTAGGAATGTTGTATAGAATCAGTGTTGTAATTTATGTACAAATTTCAAAAATTAGATGATGCTCTTTAATATGCAATGAAATAATGTACATATATAAGATAATGCAATGTAAAATAAATGTATTGTCCCTGTTGTATATATAAACATTTCATTTATGCATCAGGTTTTAACCATTTTTGTAGCGAATTTTTCTGAGCCTTCAGAGAAACTTCATACAGCTATAACCTTTTTTCAAACTGATGCCGGGTGGAAGTCACGGAGCGAGTAGCCAAGTCAAGGCATTTCCCCTTTCACTTCATTTTTTAGCCCTCGGTGTGCTGTTTTACTGCCGTGGTGGCAGAACAGCGTTGTCCTCTCTTGTGAATACATTCACGTTGTATGGTGGTGGGTGGCAAGGAGTTGTGTTAATCACTGGCTTCGAGAGTAAATTTGGAAAGACAAAGCAAGCATGTTGCCCCTCCAATGCATGGCGAGCTGCTCTAAAGTGATTGGCTGGAAAAGTGGAAGGCACACTCAAGGTCAGCCGCCATGAGTTCGGAAAAAGGGTATAATAGAGCTTACACACATGCAGGGAAGATAGCAGCACACGATGCAACACTTTTGAGAGGGAGCAGTGCTTGTGCCTTTACTGCTCCTGCTCAAAGTTTCAAGACGTACACATATGATCGTAATCTGGATGACCGGAAAGTATGAGAATGTTCGTACTACTCTTAAGGGTTAAAAACTGGGCATTTAACATAAGAATCAACATTAATTCAATTGAACTAAATTCACAATTCATGTTCATTTAATTACTTAAAAACAAAAATGTTTTATGATTGGCAATATTTATAAGAGCTTATGTCTCTGCAGAACTAATTTTCTACTGCTGTGGTAGCATCATTTTTTATTGTACTCTCTGGGATCTTAGAAATGGGTAATCTATTTTTGTTCATTTTGTGCTAACAGGGTTAATCCTGCCTTATATAAATACTGATGAACAACTAAAGATAAAGCAACAGACATAAGATAAGCATCCGTTAAAATGTTCTCCTCATTACCAAGAGGGTTGCAGAAAACATTGTGTTCACCATAAAGACATTGTCGTATTCTAATGCTTAGTTAAGAATATGTTACATCTGGATTTACAACTATGGATGATCACCATGGTTTTCCAATAAAAATCCCTCACTATTGGCCATTTAACATTTACTTAAATTCTTCAATACCACGAATATTAGTGAAATAGCCAAATTTTTAGGGTTAACAGTGGGCTGAGTGAGCTTTCAGCATATTGGGTTTCCATCAATTCCCAAATTCAGAATATGTTGTTGATCATCCAGAGATTTAATGTTCTTTTTGCTCTTACAAACATACTACACACAAATCTCCACGTATATACTTAATTAAATCTTTGGATAATATGTATATTATGATTTAGTCAACCAACAACAGATATGCTTGCACATAAGAGATGGGAAAATTGCCGTAATTTTCTTGTATTTTTTAGTTTTAAGTATTAAACAGCAAATGTATGGTTAAATAAGAAAGCCAATAGCAATAGGAAGGGAATAAACATGTTTAAACCATACCTAATACAACATTAATCAATTAGAAACTGTAAAAAGAACTATGGCAGCAACACGCAATCTGGCTTTCTTTTGTCAAAGTATGAGAAATTTTCAAGATGAATATTCCTAAAGCTCTAATGTTATAATTTAAGTAAAATATTCCAAAAATGAGTTGTACATGCCTCAATTTATTATTAAACACGTAGGAAATGCGAACTTGGCATAAAAGAACATGTTGGGAATATATCTGCATGAAAAATTATCTCAAACAGGTGAATTTTCTAGAAAATTACGGTAATTTACAAGGGACGTGGTAAATACGAAAAATGCCGTGGTAAATTACGAAAATTACCGAGGTAATTCTCAGAGTGGCCCATGTCTACTTGTACATATGTACTTAGAAATATGCAATAACTAATTGATGCCCTCCTAATCAATGTACAAACATTTCCACAAGACCTGAACTCCACCTTCAAATTGAAAAATACTTGGGATGGAAAGATTTTGTCACTTAAAAGTTTTAAGCACTTGCTACCTCCTTTTTTATAATCATAAGATTTGGGCATCACTTAGTGGAATTTCTGTATTTTTTAGAAAAAAGAATAATATGTAATTCCTTACGATAGTTTATTGACGACTGTGATTTAGATGCTGTAGCATCATTTTCAAGACAGCAATTTTTAATTCTCAAGAGTAATATACTCCTACCAGGAAGGTGATTGGGGGGGATGAAGAGGGGAGCTGATAAGGGGAGGAGGAGATAATGAGTGGGTGGAGTTTTCTTTGGTGGACCTGACCATCATTCAAAAGGATCTTGCACATCAGTTCTCCATTTACTGTAATCAGTCTCAATCATCCCTCAAAATTCAAACCACCACTATAGTCATTAACTAGCTGATTTAACTCCACACTACACAGGCTAGTTTCCATCCTATTAAGGGACACAACCTTCTCCCACCAATTGGAGTGATCAAGTATATTGCACAGCAAAACAATTACCAAGCCAGTTAAACAACAATCAATAGACTAAACTCCTTGCAAAGAAGATTATGCCAAAGTGCTACAATCACGTCCACCTGTTTAAAAAAACATCCTCCAGACAGACCCACTCGTTGGCGTAAATTACCTTTCATGGCTAATCCCTGACAAAATAGCTAGATTGATGCCAGGAGAATCCTTCAACATATATCCTTCTATAACCCAATTATGTAAAATGAGTAAACTCCTTCTTAATTTGAAAGACAAATTGCACGTCTGAGAAAAGTATGGTGTATATGTTTTGTCTTGTAATGGCTGCAATAGTGTTTACGTTGGGCCAACTGGGAGGAATTTTGAAAAAGTAAATGCAAGAGGTGCACAGCCAACAAAGACTGCAAATCTCACTTGGTATACTTAATATATGCTATTTGCTACACTGCACATAATTTTACTTGCTTTGCTATAAACTACATTTAATTGAGACTGGCCACAAAAGGAATTTTAACCTTGCCATTATTCATTAAGATAAACTATATTTCTTGGTTAGGAATGTTAAAAAATTATGCGAATTTCACAAAAGTTGGTTTATTCACGACCCAGGTTTCAACACATTATGTCATCTTCAGGTATTAATAATACATTCGCATAATTTTTTAACCTTCCTAACATGGAAAAATGTCACATAATACACCCTGAAACCGCAAATTTTCTTATATTTCTTTGAACAATTAAAAATTACCTTTAAGGTAACTTATCCCAACATAACCCTCCTATATGACTTTACTAATATTAGACCTTCCCCTCTCTTGTCGTTGCTTTTCCTGCCCAATACCCAGTCCCATTAGACCTTCACTCACTTATCCCTTGCCATAATCAGCTCCCGTGACCCCCTCAATCACCTTCCCAGTTGGTATGTATATATGACTGTTGAGATAAATGAAAATTGTTGTCTTAAAAATGATGCAACGGCATTGAAATAGTGGTTGACATTAAACTACCCCATGGAAATATAAAGTAATCTTTTTTCTCAAAATATGTACCTTTAATTGACCAACCTATTTCAACAGTCCTACTATGTATGTATTCTTGAAGTAAAGATGGCTGGAAAAAAAGGTCACGTCATACAAAAGTGCCAAAACCACTTACTCATCACAGAAAGTGTCAAGTGATCCACCCCTTAAAAAGGAAGCCTATAGGCAGTAAAAGAGTTATTTTTCTAATAAAAAATGTAACATTGATTTCTAGACCCACCATCTAAATGTTTACGTCCTTCATTTGTACTTCAGTCTTTTACTTTATTGGGTTACTTTAAACTATTTTTGGCAATAACTTTTCAATACTTGGGCATCATTCGGACTTCATACAGCATCTTTATTATTCTGCATATTACCTAATTGGGTTACTATTCGGACTAATTCAGAAAGAGGATAGCTGATTGCAAAAATTAGGACTCCCAGAAATAGGTTAACAAGGGACAATTATGGCTTGCAAAGTTACATAAATTGATTTCATCAATTGCATTCACAAATTGTGAAAGCTAGTACATATTATGTACTTTTATGCATTGAAAAAAAGTCTGAAGTAATCTTTTAAAAAGTTTCTTCTCTACTCACAATCAGTTTTAATGTATTACTGAACACTGGGATGATGTAACAAATTATCATTCATGATATGCATTTTGAAAATCCTTGAATTCATGTCATTATTAAGGTAATCTACCGGTTAAGATAGGTTTATAAGGCAGTAAAAATCCTCTAGATTTTTACAGGTGCAGGCCTCTATCTACCTCCACAATATCTGTCTTCATCTTAGCATGCGTCACACTTCTCCTCACCCCATACTCACTCTTTCTACCCCTATCCCAGGGGCCCAAAATCCTCAACCACTGCCTCAAGCAACCCTTTGCCACTCATCTCTAGTTCCTACCACCAATACCGTCTATACCATAAGGGCAAACAGGGCCCGAGCCCAGGGCCCCTGACCTCAGGGGACCCCCAAAATGCTGATATATTTGCTTAGACAAAAAAGAAGCTCAATTATTTTTCGGTTTTCAAGTAGATACCTAGGTACTAAAATTAGTCAGATTTTCAATTTTTTTCCAGAGAATGAACCGTGAACATTTTAATAATAATAAATATGTATTATTTGCTATTTGGTGAAACTGATTAACTGCGCAAAATATTTTTTTCTTGTCATTCACTTTTTTTACTTTCCAACAGGGCCGCAAATTTTTGTGTGCCCGGCATGTCCTAAGACAGCCCTGCCAACCACCTACTCTGCTTCTTCCTAATCTCATCCAGAAGTTCCTTACCCACCATTCCAAGCACTTCCTCGTTCGGCTTCTTTTCGGTCCACTTCACTTTCTCCTCCCCACCCACACCTCATACCAATTATTCTTGTCTTCATTTTTCCAAGCCCACAATTCCGCGCTATACATAGCTGCACTCCATATTAGACTCTTTGCCAGTCTCTTCTTCACATCCTTACCCAAGTTGCTCCTCATCAGCTCCCTCCAATTGCCTAGTACTTATTTCGCTAGTCTCCTAATGTCTTTGCTACTATGCCCAGTACCCTCCAACGTAATAACCAAGTAATGAAATTGCTCTAGTATCTTCCCTCCAACTATTATCACCAGCCTTACTTTCTTGGTTATAGAAAATTTCATTAATTTTGTTTTCTTATGAATTATCTTCATTCCGTATTTCCCACAATGCTATTCCAATGCATCTACTAAAACTTGCAATCCTTTAGATGATCGACTAACCAACGCCTAGTCGTCCATGACTCCAACCAACTTTATCAGCTGGCCTCCTGCATTTATTCCCACATCTAGCTCTTCCAATTTCCTTGCTGTAAATGTTAAGAAACAAAGGCGACAGTGGACAGCTATGCCTTACCCCAGGACCTGTAACTGCCCACCCTGATTAGCCGTCAGCCACCCTTGCCTATGTCCTCTGGGCAGTGTTTTGGCTGAGTCTCCTATCTCAACCATCTATGTATTCACACGATTGTGTGAAATTCACAGTGAAAAAATCATTCGCCTGTCCTGGGATACGAACCCAGACCCCTCGATTTCGCGCCGAGTGCTCTAACCAGTTAAGCTACCCAGGCGTCATCTCTCACTGTGAATTTCATGGAGGCTTTAAGGAGCGAGTTGTCTTCACACGTACCGTGCATACAATGCCATGGAGTACCCATGTGCTAGCGCTAAGCACCACTGTCCACTACGTAAAGCGAAACTTTAAACACAAAAGTGTTTACTTTGACAAATTCAAAGAGCTGCAGAACCGGCTGCGCAGTTCTATGAATCTATGTATTCCTTTTTTCACAAGTCTCATGTTTTTTCCAATGACTTCTGTCAAACCCCTTTTCGAAATCCACAAAGAAATCAAAGATTTTATAATTAGATTGAATTTAAATGTAACAATAACATTTTTTACACTCAACAGCTAGACAATATTTTATTCTGTGCTCTATTGGGGCTGAATAAAAAAAATCTACATAGCCATTACCTATGAGGTGGAATTACTGAAATGAACTCAGCCATTTTGAGAAGCCTTTTTGCTCATGCCAAAATGTGGATGGTGTGACCAAACAGTTTTCAGTGGCACAAGATGGAAGGTTGTTGAGCCAAATGAATGGGAACCACCAAAGGAGACAAAAACTTTAAAACATGTAAATTCAGACGTTCCTCCAGCCCCGGACTATGGTTCAAAAGACATGGACGTGTCTGGGTAAAATACAATATCCTAACCCTAGAATAATTGCAAATTAAATTTTTTTGTGATAGTATGGCTGATTGTGAGGGATACTCATTAATAGATGTGAGTAAACGAGTACAGAACATGATTACTGAAGAACTTTAAATAAGGAGTAATTTTAATACGAATATGAGCATAAGGCAGTTTTTTTAGGGAGTATGGAAGGTTGAGAGGAGTACAAATAATAAGGCCATATTAATTGTTCCATTTAGGTTTATCCAAATCAATCGCAATGATTGAAATAAATCAATGATGTGAAACAATTTTCGATAGCATCAAATGTGGTCAGCCACATTCATAATGAGGAATTACACATAGTTGCCCATTACACTCCAAACTCTCAAGTGCAAAAATACATAATAAAATACTCCTTCAGGAATGTATGATTTCATTTACATTCTTGTTTTCAATAAAATTCCACAGTCAATTTCATTAGCGTCAATGTAACTTTTGAAACAAGAGCATATAACATGAGGCATGACAGAGTATTCCACAACTTACTTAAAATTAGAATGCAGGAGTTCATAGGCCATAGCCTGGAAGTAATACATTTGACCTTCAAAATGAGTTTTTAAAGGGTAATGCCCCTTGACACGTATGAGTGTTCACTGAATATTTTTGGTTGAGACGATGTCAACAATGTGACAATTTGGACAGTGTCCCAGAGGGGATTTTTCATGGGTTATGAAACATAAAAACTGGATGTGTCAACATGAGATGAAAAATCTTATTCCACATGTGGCAACATGCTAGTTGGTAATGTCGATAGCCACAGCTACAAGCAGACTTCAAGAGCAATCCTTATCCTCCACATAACTATTTTTGTTGTATGTTATGGGGATCACCGATTACTTTTTTTCATTACTGAATGAGGACTACCCGAAAATCTTTACTCTTATGTATACATAGTTTCTCTTCACGAATAAGGCCCCAAAATATATTCATGCTCATTCCAAAATTTGTCCCTAATTATGTCACAGTGTAACACAGCCAATTCTTGTACACGCTTTTCATTTTCTGCACTTGTTATCTTCCGAATAATGGTAGTTCCTTTCCGAAACATTTCCGGCTCGTTGTTGTAATTTATATTGAATTCAGAAAACAATATTTCATTTTTATCTGCTGCCAACGTTCTTTTAAGACGCTCTTCTGCCTGGAAAAGAAATATTAAGATGTTTATATTCATAGATATTTACAGTTGAAAATGTGTTCTTCATAATAGCCAGCAACGAACTGTATACTGAAATACATAAATAAGCATCATGAATTCATTCTTCCAAAGGTCCACTCACATCGGCATTAGAAAGACCCTTCTTCAAAACCAATGACCAAAAGGTTGTGTTGTACAGATTATTAACATGTACATCTGCTTGCCTCCAGCTCAAATAATCTCTTAAATTTTTGTTTGTGGGATAGAGAACAATCCTTGCGTCGAACGATGGAGGATAAACCATTTTCTTATCGACAAAGTATTCTGGCCAGAAATAAACGAAAGCCGAAGCAAATAGGCTATTGACGTTGGTCATAATTTTGACACTCCTCCTATTATACAGGTTCGTATCCTTTTTAAACACGAAACTATATTCATCACTTTGTCCATAAGCAATTTTTATGTCATGAAATTCGTCCATGACACATTTAGCGCATCTTGTCATTAAGTCGAGACCTCTTTTGTCATTAGGCTTTTCATAACCATGAGAATCGGCAAATTTGTGGAAACCTTTGCCATCGATTCGAATGACAATCCATGTGTTTGGAAGACATCTCTCTTCCGTTTCGAATTTTCGAACATACTCAAAGGAACTTTTTGCCATTTTTACGGCTCCTTTCGTACGTAATAGAACTCACACAAACCCAAAAATTGATATCAGTTCTTTTCCTTAATTGGTATGTATGTATAAATCACCAAATACAGCACAACACACCGATCAGCAGGGGTCCAAGCTAGCGTAGCGAGCCGTCATGGCGTAGCGAGCACAGATCATAGACTCAAACACAAGGTTTAAATGCATACAATCCTGTTTTAAACGTTTCCATACATCACGACTTCTAAGCAAGTCTCATGTTTTAGCATATTTTTCACTATTACTGCAACTGATTTGGACGTACTTGACTGCACGCAGCATAATGATTTTAAAATGAATCAATCGAAGCACGAACCAGATATAAATTGGTAAACCTTGAAAGTTGCTGGATAGTGTTAATCTTCAGGATCGGCAGGTAATCCTGGATAAAACAAGGTCCTTGCATGAGGTAAACAATATGACGCGGCACTACCGTCATTCTGTTTATTTCTGGTTTCGCCGATAATGAGCAATGTCGCCACCGTCGGTATAACAAGTAAGAAGCGCTTGGCAATCTGTTCAAAACAGTTTAATTGCAAACCTCATATCCCTCATATGGTCATGGCAGAGGAGTAGGTTTGTGGGACGCTCTTTTATCAAGTAGACTTCTATAACAGAGATTGCGTTTTAATACGGAAGTCTTCGCTGTATCTGATAACCTCGAGTTTTCTGTTAAGTGCAGTGGTTACGTTTATCCAGTTTGGGCATCCAGTGTTGAAGATCAGAATGACTTGCTCTGCCATACATTGGTTTCGCAAAGGATTGCGAATTCACGATAATCCAGCTCTTTTATGCGCCACAGAAAAGGTATGTACGACTTTAAGTATGATATACCATTGTGCCCTAATCAATTTGCTGGGCACTGATGTTTACACCAATTGCGTTTCACTTGGACGCTTTGAGATATATGTTATAAGATAGAGGAGTATCCGAAATGAAAGTATTGTAATTATTGTTACTCTCCGTTGATATTTAGCGAAGGGTAACTTATGTCTTTCCGTTTATCACGGCGTCACTTCAGTTGACATCCTAGAAGCGAAAAACCCGGTGTTATCCTTCATTTAAATAATTTTTATTGTTCTCTAAACATTTGCCTTCTTTTCTAAAAACAAGTTGCGAGTGAAGTGCTATAAAAAAATAACCTTGAGAATAATTGCTCGGTTTGTGATCTTATCCTCAACGGAGCGTGACGTCGCGTGCACAGTGCACATCTTGGGTTTTACCATGACGGTTTGTGCAGCCAACTATGGATAAAGCTACGAACATGACCACCATCTGTTGCGTCTTCCCCTTGCTGAAATTTAAAGTACAATCCAGAATATGCATAAATTTGTGCTCTGGGCCACCTGGAAACATTTTCGTCTTACTGCTTGCCATGTTTCTTGTGTGTTTTCTGCTCGTAGTTTTTACCATCTATCAATATCAACTACCCAGCTGGCACAGAGTATGCTCCTTACTCTTTTCTTACGAGATACTTACGTAAGAAACCAGTAAGTAGCTCACCAGGAGGTAAGGCGCCTCCGTAAGAAATTCCTCAAAAACAGGTAAGACAGTGGTAAGGAACGGCATCAAATAGCCTCACAATGGGAAGCTACTTACATACAGTAGTGCAGTGCATGGCAGAACGCTGTTCTACCACTTAAACCAGCATATATGATTACCTACTGTGAGATATATTATTAAATCATTTCCACTAATATCTCGATCACCTACCGTGAGATATATTGGGCAGCTTTAAATTATTTCCACTATTTCTCCAGGCACACACAGCGGCACTCAAATAAAGGAACATTATTGCTAATGACATCAAGTCGAGAAAATGAAACAATAACTTTTGAGGAGGTAAAATTGACTGAATGAAGCATAATGAAACAACATACATTTCAAAAGTAGAAAATAATCATCACTCTTTCAATTGGGCGTGAACAACCATGCAATTTTAAACACGTAAATAAAACAATAATCCTGGCCAACGACAATATCCTACTGCTAATTGCTAATGAATCATTACCTGCCTAAAACATAGACTGACTAATTATTTCAACAAATTCACATAGACACAGCAATGCAATGAAATAAAAGGAGGACACTTGGGGTGGCAAAATTCACTGAATAATAATAAAACACTACACTATTTATCCTTTCGCTGGAACGTAAACAACCATACTTACAAGACAAGAGCAATTCACATATATTCCACATCTTAATGTAGTCAATACTAGAAACTACGAAATTATTGCTGTGAAGTCTTCTCCAACATATCAAACTAAATAGACAAGGAAAGCTGCGAAAGCCTTCAAACAAAATATCTTTGTAACACTTTAAATATAACTCCTGTCATGACACGTTATTTAAAGAGATAAATCCTTGCTAATGTACGTAAATATATCAACACTTATGACGCATGCAATCCAGCTCAGCAAATAAATAACTCTTGTAATCACTGGAATGTAAAAATGGACACCGTCAACGCATTCAAAGCACACGATAAACCTTTGTTTACATATCATCACAAAAAATGACTCTGTTATTTCTTGCACATTGAAACTTATAAGTGATGCCAAACTTATTTAAACTTGAAATTAAATGTTCCACTGGGATAATTCGCTACAAATCGTCACAGATAAACACCAAATTATCGTTCTCGTGGTTTCGCGTTTCCTCCGAAAAAGGGAACAGTTTGGGACCATTAGTCCATTCCTCAATTATCCTTAAGTACATACATACCTGTTTCGCCCGCAAGGAGTCATGCCATACGTGTGTAAGAAATAAGTAAGTGACTTACATTGTAAGCTACTTACCTATTTATTCTTCAAAAGTTACCTCAATGACTTACATTGTGCCAGCTGGGTACTGAGACTTACACAAATCTTATTGTGTGGTAGAAATATCGTTCTTGGTAAATGCATGTTATTCCTTATCAACTCAGACAATTTTTTAGAGGTTTTAAATCAAGCATTTTGAAATGGCCTACTACCCTATCCATTTGCTAGTTAATGTCGATGGTGTAATTTTGGCCTCAAATAATCAGGAAGTTATGCTGCTTGTTAAAACATATACACACATTTTTTTAAGAATTTTAGCATTTTTATCTCAGAAAGCATGCAAAAAGCCATGAATTTTAGTTTGTGAGGTGGTGGATTATATATTTAGGATTATTAGAAAAATTAAATTGATTAATATATTGCCTTTGGTTAATAATTAATATTTTATAGAACCTTGTTTCTGCGTTAAAATGTATCAAATCCTTTGAAACATAAGTGCATAGAGAATTTTTGATATCTCTGAGGGTATCAATAAATTTATTTCTGAAATCCTCATAGTTTCTTTGATAAAACTGCAAATTTTCATAGGAATTGGTTGAGAAATAAGACTGAGACATTTTTTTTCCTCTGGTGGTACAAGTGCCCTTGGAGACCTTGATCATAGAAAAACTACAATTTCGCCTAAACTTCAAATGATTGTGAAAAAAACTAGAAGAGATAGACAAGAAAAACTTCACATGGTTTCATGTCTACATGAAAGGATGAAACATACCAAGTTTCATCAAAATCTGATATGATGGGTGTCAAATCTAATTTTTTCTGGATGTATTGACAGGGAATGACCGGGCATGGAATGACCCTGAGGGAGCACAAGGCCAGGAGTATTATATATATATGTAGCAATCATAGTTGGGAAAGTTACCAAAGAAATTAACTGATTAAAGTTAAAGTTATTCTCTGTAAAAAGTAACTAGTTAAAGTTAAAAGTTACTTTTCTGAAAAAGTTACTGATTAAAGTTAAAGTAAAAAAGTAACTGTTACGTTAAAAGTTACTTTTAAGAAACTTGTAAAATTTATTTTACTTTTTTTTTTTTGAATTCATAAAAATTAAGTAAAATTCTCATTTCAAAATTTGTATCGGACATCCGTCCTGGTCGAAAAAGTTTTGCAGTCACTCCACTCAACCCCGCTTACGACGGGATGTCGCCGCGTAAGTTATGCATAAACTGGCGCATTTTACAGATAGGTATGTTACTTTGAATGAACTTGTCCCCCTCGTTACCCATCAAAGGTTTTTGGTGACCCCCTTTCTCATGTTCAACTATATGTAGTATTGATGACACGACATCGCCGAGTATGGCATTCGTGCCCTCGCGGACATGGTCTTTGAGTGGTCTCGTGTTTTCTCGTTCCTAAACTTTGGTGATCACTCCACTCAACCCTGCTTTTGTTTGGATGTATTCGTCTGGGCCTATTCATTGCATTCCTGCACAACTACCCAGCTATATTGCATTCTTTGATTCCATTTTATTTTCCACTTTGTCTGTTGGGTAACTTTACGCCCAAATTCGAACAGGTCAACATTCACCAAAAGTTAACGAAAAAAATTAACTGAAGTTAGTTTTGTATCAGTTAATGTGTAATTTTAACGATAAAAGTTAACTATTCTAAAAAGTAACGGTTAAGTTAAATAGTTAACTACATTTTTAACGATTAATTTTAATTGTTAATTTTTTAATTCGTTAATCCCAACTATGGTAGCAATATAGAATACTAATAATAGTCGAGGAACTATGCTGTTGGTAAAGATCATTCTTCTCCAATTGATAATATAAGCAATGACAATCATTGAAGAAGATACATTTATTTTTTTGGTCTAATGTGTATGACGTGCAATCAGGCTGTCAGAAGAAACAATATGGTTGGAAGGGGAGTAATTGAGCTAGGTACATTGCAGCAGTAGATAGATTGTCATTTATTTCCCAGTTCTGACTACCAGTTGTTCATGATATTTATGTGCAAATATTCCAACCACCATATTAACTATTTAACATGCTGTGTTTAAAATCTGATTCTTTGATCACCCTGCATTTTGTCCTTGTAATGACCATTGCTTGTTTCATATTTGGCCACATATGATTTCATCTATGAAAAATAAAATATTGGGGTGCAATTATGCTTCTATTCTTATTAATTATGTTCAGGGTTTTGCTCTCCAAGGGCATATAATAATTAGTTATGACTCAATAGCTTTTTTTTGCATTTACCTTAGATCATAAGTTTGTCTTGAATAGTGCTTGAAGGTACTGTGGTGGTATGTCTTAACATCCTTTAAACTTTGATCATTATCAATAATGTGTAATGTCATATTTTTCATTCTAGTACGCTTTCGGCTCCTAAAAGAGGGCTAAATTTAATTTATTATGTGCATGGATTTAACATGTTCCTTCTCTTTGATTACAAATGCGTTTATCCTAAAGAAATGACAAGCTATCTAATTGCGAGTGTGGCTATCTTTAGGTTGGTGGAGAGCTCTGTGTCATCCGTCCCGTATTTATTCTTGACCCATGGATTGTGAAGAAGATGCGCGTTGGACCCAACAGATGGCGCTTCCTTCAACAATCTTTGACGGATCTACACGAAAATTTGCAGAAAATGGGTTCACGGTATGAGAAAAATTTATGCCCTAATTTCTTGGTGATATTACTTAAATCAAATGGCTGACCTTGTGATGATTTTGTACGTGATTGATCTCAGGGAAAAACATCAAGGCTAGAACTGATAAAAAGATATATTTTTGTTTAGCTCTTATTTTCCCTGGATTTGAGTTCTCCTTTTACAAAAGTAAGAAAAACTCTGGTCTTAATAATTTTGGAATGGACTATCTCCACAAAATTTTCTCTCACATCAGACAGTAAAAAAAATATCTATATTAGCCACACCATAAATGTTTTCCCCCATGATTGAACATCTATGTTTGGTCAGAGCTTAAGCGTTAAGTCAAATATATGCTGTTTTCTTATGGAAAGTTCATGATCGTAATGAGGTCATGTATCAACTGTGCTTTCATCTTCATTCACTAACCCCCATACTCTTTAAGGAGATTCCACTGTGACTGTGTGGGTCAAAATAAATACTGAATTCCACCTTTTTCCTTTTTTTGTTTAAAAAATACTGCTCTAACTGTTGACAGTCATAAGCTACTAGTAAACAAGGTTTATATACAAATTCAGCAGGTTATATTGTATCGGTCCCGACCCTCCCAGATGGGTCGTGACAAACTAGATTTATTAAAACATCATACGAGTCCGTAGTGTGAGTGGACGCGCGAGGCCTGCCCCGAATCACTTCAAACAACAAGAAAAGACAAAATGACTTTACGCACCAAGCGTAAAGTATTGCTGACCTACCTTTCCTTCCCATGCGGTTTCTGGATTTCTTTGGGGCATTGAATGGAGTAGGACTGATTAGGAAATGATTTTTAAGCAATGACAATTATAAGTTCACAGAATCTATTTCACTAGAGACATCTTACAAAAATGCACTCACTAAACTTAGATGAAAAATTATGGGATGACGATGAAACATGAAAAAACATGTGAAGAAATAAACCCTAATGATCGTGAACACAACGAAAAAATGAATAGTCATAATGAACAAGGAAAACCATTCATTCTACTGACTAATAACAATTCATTTTTTTTCTTTGATCGCCCCACCTGACAATTGCACTTTATGATTTAAGATGAAGCCCCTTAGGTGGGGGGAGGGGGGGGGGCGATCGGTCCGATTGAACAAAGTACATATCAGGGCACTTGAAGGCACCAATCACTTTAGTCTTTCATTCTTCTTTTCTTGACGACAAAATGAAGGGGAAAAGAACAAAAAAATGTGCGAGAAGAACAAAAGAATGTGACCGCTACTTATCGTTCTATGGGAGTAGGCAATTCCTCCAGCCTGGCAGAGTCTTGGAAAGTGGACCAGTTTTTACTGCAGCGAATCTCCTCCTCTCTTGCGTGCCCATGAACATGGGATGCTGGGACTAATGCCTCCCTCGGCAATCCCAGGCGTCTGCCTTCCATCAATTCTTCACCTGTGCAATATCGTACTTTTAAAGGAAATTGTTTTCTGGCCACAGATTGGAACTATATTTCATTACCGTTTTATTCCCTGGGATTATTTGGTTCATATTGACAGTTTTTTTGTGAAAATTGCATTTATATAAGATAAAGAAGTATTATTTTAATTCATGTTTCACACATTCTTGCATTTAACATCACGCAATCTCAAATTCAATTTGCAAAAAATAGCATGTTAAGGTAGTATGTGTTTTGTATTTCATATTGAGCAGGGTTCAATGATTTTCTACAAGTTACCAAAATATTAATAAAATTACATTTAATCCTTAATCCTAACCACCCTTAATCCTTGATGGAACCAGGACTCTCAAACTTAGACCCTTAGAAGTTTCTATATTCATGCTTAGACCATAGCACTTGCTATTGTTTGCTTTCATTTGCTCCGTAGTTAATCCCATTTATTCTTCTGTGAATTCACTCTTCAGCAAAACTTGTGGTTGTTTAGTTCCTTTCTTGGCATTTACTGTATTTTCTGGCCCATTACATGCACTGTGATTTCTAGATGCTATCAAGATGCAATTGAGTTTATACCTATTTATTGCTCTGTTTTCAGGCAAGAATATAGTTGTGGATGAAATAAGTGTTTTATTTATCAATGAAATAGATTTTTAGTCTGTGAAATCATCTCCCTTTAAAGTCCTGAAGACTGTTATAAAACTAATGTTCAACGTCAATTCAGAACATAGCTTAAATGATTGGTATAAAATGTTTATCTTTTTTTTTTATCTCCCGAAGGCTATATGTTCTAAAAGGAAAACCTGAAGACGTATTGCCAATTGCTTTTCGCGTTTGGAACGTCAAATTGATCACTTTCGAGTTGGACATAGAGCCATATGCACGTGAAAGAGATGAACGCATTGAAGCTTTGGCGAAAGCTGCTGGAGTACGTGTGATGCAGAAAGTTTCTCATACATTATATGACACAGAGGCGTGAGTACATTTTCCATATTTCATGGATGTAAGATAATTGTTTTTTACTGTAAGAAATTGAAACCATTAGTATTCCTTCAACTTGTTGTTAAAATTACTTATCTTAATCATTTCAGCGTTATTAAGGCGAATCTTGGTCGACCACCTTTAACTTACCAAAAGTTGCTCTCTGTGGTAAATGGAATTGGTCCCCCCCCGAATCCTGTTGCAATGCCGGAAAAATTTCCAAAAGAGTGTTTAGTTGGAAGTGCGATGGCAGATAAAGACAGGGAGATACCGGGAGGGCCGGAGTTCAGCGTTCCTACTCTGCAAGACTTGGGAGTAAAGAAAGAGGATGTGGGACCAAACCTCTATCCTGGTGGAGAAACTGAGGCACTGAAAAGACTGAAGAAGTACATTGCTAAGAAGGTGGGTATGTTTGTGAGTACCTGTATTTGAATTGCAGAGCGGCGACAAAATAATCGGTAATTCTTCTATCACTATGTACATATTGAAAGTATGAGGAGAGTACCTTTGGTCGCATGTAAAACATTATAACCTCACCCGGTCACACTTTTTTTATACATAATTAATAAAATTATGCTCTACATGGAGAAACATAATAATTAGGCATTTACCTCCTTGCCGACTGGGATTCAAGGGTGATTAGAACATAAATACATGCAAATAAAACACTTCATATAACATTTGAAAAAACACTCAACACTTTTAATTAAAAATTTTAAACCTTTGTTTAAAATAAAACTGATGATCTCAGGCCTGACCTCGTGGAAATTATGGATATCCATGATGAGAAAACCACCTTTGTTAATTCCACAAACTTTCTTACGCTGGCACGACGCGCGTTTCACCACACTGTGGCATACTCATGTGCATTTAGCGGGAGGTTGCGTGGGAATATATAGCCTGGGCTTGTGTTGAGGACAGGAGAGGGGATGGGTTGGGATGGGGGAGGGGAGAGGATTTCCGTTAAGTTTAAAAATGAGTACCAAAGATGCTATGGGTTTCTCAGAAGACTGCTAGGTGACTCCGATGGCTGGGGGGAAGGGGAGGGCTGGAGTGTTTAGAGGGGGTTTCTAGGGGTGTAAGGGGGAGGTGGAGGGGGTGAGAAGAGGTGCATGGTGAAGGAGGATTTGGGGACCAAGCGCTTTAAAAACCGCCGTGACCACCCTCTTAAAGAGGAAAGGTCTAATTATCACTAACAGAACTATATAATAAACACACATTTTTTTAAAAATCACCGTCATTAAGGTGTCCGACTAAAACTTTACACAAACAAGTAAACTAATTCTTCTCCCTAACCAACAAAATTATCAAGAGTTAATGGCCTACTGGTAATAAAACTACTGTTAACTAAATGAACCACACTCGTCACTTGCCCACAATGTGTACCTCCTGTCCATCAGAAGAATGATGTCCATATGAAAAATTGAATAACACACATGTTAAATCACCTTACAGTGTAATAATAAAAAATCACACCAACAAGTAAAAACTATTTCTTCTCTCTAACCAACAAAAATTATATGGAGTTTATATCCGGCCTAATATTAATATAAACAAATTTTCACTATATATACCACACTCGTCAATTGCACATAATATGTACCTCCTGTCCATTGTAAGGGTGGTGACAAGATTTAAAATTGAAAAACATATATATTAAATCAATGTCATTGCAGTTTATCACACAAAAATAAAACAGACCACACACGACACTCATCACTTGCATACAAGAAGAACTTCGTGCCCATCATAATGGTGACTAAAAATAGTATACACTATAAACTTTAAAAAAGAGCACTGTCATTGCCGTGCCCTGCTAAAAATTAACCACAAGGAAAAAACACTAGTCCCTATACATCTCACTCATCACACCCCATGGAGGAGGGTGGAGGGGGGGGGGGGGGTTGAAGATGTCTTTGCTAAAGGGAGAGGAGGGGGATGGGGGGGGGGGCAGGGTCGTTTGTTAAGGTTTGGTGAGGTTTGAGACAAGGCTAAGGGATGGGGGGGAGGAGAAGGTGGGTGAGTGGGTGGGGAGTGAGGGGGGGGAGGGGGTGACGGAGACACCACGGGTAAAGGGACTCGCTACTGTCGGGGTTGACCGTTTGAATGGCACGATGGGGGGGGGGAGGGGGGGGGTGAAGGGGGCAGGCAGTTAGGGTAGGGGCAACGTCCCCTACATATGGTTCGATCGCGGCACTTTTTGGACTAAGCATGGCGTAAGGAGCCAATATTTAAGAATTTACTCAATGATTAATATTGGGTCAAATTTACAATTGTAACCTTTTAATTTAAATTTTATACGTTAAAATATGACTTTACAAATGGCAAACAATTTTGTTACTAAGGTTAGTTTTGTTTTTCTTTTGCAGTTTAATCACTCTCATACGTGATTGGTGTTATCAATATTTAGAGTTTGTAAGGGTCCTTTCTTTTAACTTTTTCTTTACTGTCTATTTCTGTTACACTTATCGTGATCTGGACCTTCCTTTCACTCTCTCTGTGGCTATGGGCATGGGTTTTAATCTTTCCCTCATATTTCCGTCCTCGATTGGGCCATGCATCGTCCTTCTTGGGTGTCCTTCCTGCTCCTTTCGCGGCCACGCAATTATTTCCGGTAATGCTCCTGCTTTGGGAACCTTTGTACCTTCCATTGCCCTTTTTTCCTGCCGTCGTGTCTTCATATTTATCACGATTCTTCCGCTCCGCGTACCTTTACGATCTCCACCTTCTTACGTCTCTCCTTATTGTTAACTGTTGATCTCCTCAGCGTCCCTCGTTTCCTATTGTTAGCTGTTTACTTTTCTCCATTGTTCTTTACTCCTCTTACATAAATATGTATTGATTTTATTTTGGCATCCCTGGTTTCCTATTGTTATTTTGTGATTTCTTAAATGATTTTCTTATTTATTTAAATTATGTTTTATTTCTGGATTTGGTGTGGTTGTTCGGTTTGCAACACCATTTGCTTGTAACATCCATATCATTCTCGCCAGCATCCATGCATTGAATAAGGAGAGCTTTCTGTGGAGACATGAATAAGGAATAGTAAATGGTTGTTAAATTTCCAAAGGTAGCATCGCTGAATCTCAGTGGTTGAGGTATGGTATGGCACAAGTGTTTTGGAACTCTCTGCCACAAATGAGGGTTCTAAAAATGCCACAATCGATAATGCAATAGCATTATGGTTTTTTTCTTTGATGAGGAATTGTTTCCTTATATCCTGACTTATTCATAGCATTTTCTCTGAGAGAGCAATATTTACAGTATTTCAACATAAGTGGAAATACAACATCTCACCTATTTTTTATTACAGCCTAGATGTCAAGTCCCTAGGTATGACTCTGCAGTATGAAACATCCTTATTAGGTATTCATATTCAGGATCATCTTTCAGGAATTAAGTGACAGTAGTTCTACATTTTCTGTGATTCAGTGGCCATGTTAGACCTAATTATCGCAGCAATTGCAAAAAAGGTTCTGAAATCATTTTTGGTTTTATCATTTTTTCAATATATGTTTAAGAGTTCATTTTTATGTAAAATTCAATAAGTGAGATATCTGATGAGTATTCAATCAATATTCCATTTTCATTTGAGAGTGACCCAAACAGTGAATTGAATGATGACTACAATGGGGGCATAGGAATAAGTGCATCAATAAAATCACAAGGGATTTGAGAAATAGGTTTTTTTAATCCTTTCATAAAAATATGCAAAATGTTGTTGGCAAATTGGTTTAAGATGATTTTCAAGGTGTTTTGCAAGGATGAAGGTTGGGGGAAGTAGTCATCAAAGTGCCGCTGGTCACCATGTAATTGTGTAATTCTGTGGGGTAACATACCTTAACCCCTTCCCTGACGCGGGCGAGATATCTCGTCCTGAATGGTCTAGCAAATTCTGACGTGAACGAGATATCTCGTCCTACTCTACTTTTTCCCTTCTTTAGCTGTTTTGGACGAGATATTTCGCCCCCTTCGTAGTAATTCGATGCTTCGCCGCTAGATGTCATGTATGGACGCCTATCTCTGTATTCTCGCTTTTTTTATGGCTTTTCACTTGTATTATGGTTAAAAAAAAAACTTTACGCACCAAAATTACCCTCCGTATATCAAAATTTACGCACTTTTTTTTCATCCAATATAAATGTTAGGAAACGTTTTATGGTCATGAAAATTCAATTTTATCAAGCGCTCTGCCTACTCCTAGGATTATTGTAAGTTTAGCTACTTGATATCCCGAAGTACAACAGTTGGAATCTTGCTTATGCAATTGTTAACGTAATTTATATAATGATTGAAGGATTGATTTTAGATTTGAATTATTTTTATTCACGATTACTTACTATTCCCCATCTACTAATGAGAATTATATTTTATCAGTTCTCACAAAACTCATCTAGTTTATTTATCTATCCTACCGGAATACTAGTGGAACTACGCTCCCTGGAAGCGAAATCTTCCTATGGGGTCATACGTTCTTTTCTGCATTATCGCTAAATTGCATTCGATCAAGAAGACTCAAGTAACAATTGTTACTCAGTAAGTCCTTATCTGTTATAATATGACAAACAATGTATTCCCGATTTTTTTATTGTTTAATTTGTAATACATATTTACCTATTAGTTGTGTATTATTTACTTATTTACGCTGTAGTTTTGGTATCCGTAAATTTACCGACAGACCCCTGCCGGTCGTTCGCCGCTTAGGCTTCATTCACGTACCCTTTCTGATGCTCCTTGTCTTTGGTTCTCCGATGGGTCCTTTGGTATTTCCCAAAATTCCCCTCCCCAACCCTTACGTCTGGCGTGTGTCACCGTACTGGGTGGTCAGCCAGCAAGACACGGTCGGGCACGGACGAGAAAGATCACGCGCAAGGGCAATAAACAGGCGGTCGGAAGTCTTTTGGATTTTCCGACCGTCTGCAGGTCTCTCATTGAACATCGTCTACAATTTTCTGCTAATCTTCTGTTACTCAGTCTATTTTTCCATTTTCCCCGGGTTATTCTCCTTTCAGACCCCTCATGCCCTTTTCCCCCATCCTATTCTCTTCACTTGTGAAAATGGTATTTTATGACGCTACCTCTAGGAAAACAGATTACAGTAGGGAAAAGGGACGAAGATTTTTCTTTCATTTACTGATATTTCACTTTCGGCGAATATGTTTTGGTTCTCCTGCCATCAGCCTCTTTCTAGCTGTCGCAAAATTTTAGGATGCGTTAGTTATTCATCGTATGTACGCTGTAGTGTGCACATCTCGAAGTTTCCCTTGAACTGGTGATATCATTTCGTTGCTTCAGAAGTTTGTTTCTCTTTGATATACGAATCTTACCGTTATGGAGAGTGGATCCGAAAGTATTTCGACCGTTGATGTTTCTGATGAGGAATTGGAGGATGTTGAACTCTCTGGCTCTGAGTGAAGCCTCTCTGAGCATACGAACATTGATTCGGATGTTAGTGAGGATGAAAATATGATGCAACGCAACGACAGGGAAATGTTTAGATATGTTGCCAATGTTATTTCATCAGCCCCTTTCATTTTTCTATTTCGAATACTGGTGGAAGTAGTGATACATATTTACGAAAACAGCTATACGATGAAGGCATCTAAAAGGCGTATGTTCTCAATGCAAACAACACAAGTGCCCTGTATATGTTCTACCCTAGCCCACATGAGTACGAGGAAAAACTAGAGATAGAGATAAATCCCAAACGTGTAATGCCTTCTATTGTCATGTTTGACGCTTTCCTGAGGTCAGAAAACAAACACCCGCTCGAGGACCGATGGCCCACTAAGCAACTTGGCGCCCGGTTTCATGCGCACGCACTTTTTCACTGAAATTCCACCGATGCTAATATTCTATTTTTAGTTCGAACATTTAGGTTCTAATACAAGTGGTGTAGTATGAGTGAATTCCACGGCAAATTATTTGTTTTCGCTTGGTAACATTAGGCAATCAGCAATGGATTCCGGAGAGGAATCAGTGTTAGACCAGCAGTGATTCCGATGTTATGGACATTGAAATTTCCGGCTCCTAGTCGACTCTCTCCGGAGAAACAAGCTCCGAATCGGAAGGCACAGCGGAACCTTCGCAGGAAGCGGAGTGGGAGGAAATGCTTTCAACGATTACTCCTCCGGCGCCACCTAGGTTTCTTTTTGAAGGTAATTCTTCGATGAACTTTGACCTGGTTCCCGACTGTGGTTCCCTAAAATAATTTTTTCAACGATCAAATTGTTGAATTTATAACTTGGGAAACTAATATCTGCGCCAGGAACACTTTGCGTGAAAAAGCGGGGCCAAGCAGTTCTAGCGTAAATCAGTGGCGAGCTGTGACAAGCTTAGAAATTCGTGTTTTTTGCCCTTGTAATGCTACAAAGCATGATGAGGAAGCCAGATACTGAGTTTTATTGGTCGACGAGACCTAAACTCTCATCTTCCTTTTTTGGACAAACAATGTCTTACCAATGATTCGTAAAAATAAGGCAATATTTACATTTTGCCTATAATAACGATTTTGATCCCCAAACACACCCCAACACCGAACTAAATAAAATATGGTCGATTTGCCAGAAGCTGGAGAAAAATTTCAAGGCACTCCATACACCAGAGATGGACGTTACTCTTGTACAAGGGAAGATTGGGGTGAAGGCAGTTCATCCCTATGAAAAGAGCTTCATTTGGCAAATATTTGTCCTTAGTGAATCGAGAACTGGATACGTGTGGTCAACGACAATTTACACGGGAAGTGTGATGATTTGGCCTATGATATTGTCTGACGACGGATAATTTTTATACATCTCAAGATCTAGCCGACTCGCTCGCTTCACACTCCACTGACTCGCAGGGAACACTGAGGAAAGGGATTCCAGCTCTCTTCAATGAGAATCAAGTAAAATAATTATAGTTTCTTGCTTTTTGTCATAAAATGAATTTTATTATAACATTTTCAGAGCGAAAGTCGTCGTCATGCGGGTTGCCTAACTCCCATGAATGTTTGTACGCTGTTTCTTGATGTACTACGGACTAAAATTAATAGCTTACATTAAAGTTGTCGGAAAAGTATATACATTTGTCATATAAACTAAATGCACTCCTCCTTAGATGTCTAACAAGGGATTACGGGAAGGAGAGTTAAACCGTAATGCGGGTGGCCTAATTCTCTTAAGTTAAGGGGCAACAATCAGAAATTATTGAATAAATCATTAGTTATTTGGAATAAAAAATTAATGAAAACATTTTCGGATTTGCCTCCCTTCAATGCTTCTGAATCTAAAATAAAAAAATATGACTTTTTTTGACCATTTTTGTAAAAAAAACCCGTCAGGGAAGGGGTTAACTACCTACCTACCTACCACTGGATCCACTGAGCGACACATATTTGGGTAAAAGGTACACAACGCCGAGAGCTTCGTGCAGATGGTTCTTTCTGTATGGGAAAAGATTTAGCAGGATGGACTGGCCGATGAAACTGTGTATAATGCAGATAGCATTGCACTCGACCATTAAAAGGCATACGACTTGACCAGCATATTGTGCCTCATGAAAAAATAGGTTCAATACCATGTGCTACAGTAGAAACTCGAAAATACGAACTTCGAAATTACGAAATTTTGATTTTAAGAAGCAAAATCTTCGGTCCCGACCAAAAGGGTATCTAAGTGTATGTAACAGTACGCGATATTACGAAATAACGAAGTTTTAAAATTACGAACCTCGGATCTTGGTCCCGACGTGAAAAAGTTACTCGTTTATACGAATAGTGATGGATCACAGTAACGTTTCGGTGCTCCTTTTCAGAGTTAAACATCTAATTAATGATCGTTGACGAATACATAATGCAATGAATGTATTACCTGAACGAACGAACCTCATTTTTCAATGCTTCAATAGTAAAGGTGCGGTTTCGCTGGGGCGTCTGGCGTCCGTCCAGCAGTCGGAAGTCACTGATGTACTCATCCAATGTACAGTAAGTCCTCGACATACGAACGAGATGCGTTCCGAGAACTTGTTCGTAAGTTGAAAAACGTTAGCCAGGCATCGAAAATTGTAGTTACTGTATTTCCTGGCCCATAAGACGCACATTGTTTGCTCCAAAATGTGCTCTTAAATTGTTTGTTTGTCCTCTAAGACACAAGCTGATTCGCCGGGAAAATACTATTTAGGGATGGTCAGATCGGATCTAAAGATCCGCGGGTATTACGTTTCTCCGGATACTGAAATCGGATCCTAATTCATTTAAAAAAATCGGATCTGGATCAGATAAAAAAATTCGCACTGGGGAGTGGATACCATTAAAATCGACCTAAATAACAGTCATCCTGTGTTGCGGCCGATGTAAGAACTAGTTGGAACCATGGAAGTTGGCTGCTGATGCTCTCGAAAGGATGTCTATAGGATGTCCTCGAAAGGATATCCCAACTAGTGGAAACCACCTGAGAAGTTAGGGCGGGTATGCGATGAGTGAAATGTGATACGTTTGGTTCGCAGTCATAGCTGATAAAGGACTCCCAACGGGCAACGCCCCCCCCCCCCCTCCCACCCAACTTTGGGAAGCCACCTGTGAAGTTAGGGCGTGGGAAAGCGATGAGTGAAATGTGATACTTATGATGAAATGTGATGCGGACTCAAGAAAAAATATCACTTTACTCCGACCCCCTAACTATGAGCGCCGAGCCGAAGGTGAGGGGGGGAGAGAGAGAGGTGGAGTGGAGAGCAAGAGGCAGGCCAAAGACGCGTAGCCGTTCGCTGGACTGCCGGAAGCGCCAATGCTCGGCACGAATGCCTCTGGAAAAAAGTGCTGGACATCTTTGCTTTACACAACTACAGTAATTGTATTAAACTGTGTACCAACTTGAAGAGTATCCGCATTGAAAGATGAACGATGCAGCTAGAACTTATATCAAAGCTCATTTTCGTATCACTTCTCATAGCCGAGTAGCATTTCTGCGAAATGATCGATTTTAGGCAAGTTAACTAATTTTTTCTCCGATGTGGTTGATATAAAGTACGCACAAGTATGTATCAAGCCCTATGAAATAAGTTCTAGCAACATCCTTCCTGCGCGAAACGGTGAAAACAGAATTTCTTTATCTATTAGCATGGCGATGTAAAAGTCAACGGTCTAAAAATGGATTTCCTGGCGTGGTATCCACTTCCAAAAGTGAATGATGCTTCCTATTAAAGGAAGTAAAAACAGATTAGAGTTCCGATTCTCTCTTCGCATGCGCCGATGCACTACGTTATTTATCCCATTGATGTCACGATGCGTTTCAAAGCTCTCTCGGGCGCTACGCAACATAATTTCAGGTTGTGGAAAAATCATGAAGGAGTGCGAAGTCAACCTCACAGCTACCACCGGGGTAAGGTTACAATTTGAATCGACCGAAATAACGGCTCCCTCATTCGAACATCGGCCGTATCAACCTAGTGTTGGCTGCCGAGGCCGCTGAAAGGAGGCCCAACCCCTCCCCCACTAGTGAAAGCCACCTGGGTAAAAGCGAAACTGGGTGAGGGTAGATAATAACAGATAAGGTGAAGGAGTGATCCTCTCAGGTTACCCCCTTCTCTTTCTCACTGAATGAGTCCCTCGTAGATGAATGTCGTCGCGCCTAGGAATAAGGAACGAAGAACTTTTTTCTTGAGGGGTCTTCTGGGAAAAGCAGGTTTAGACGCGCGAATTGTTCAGATCCGACTGAGGTATCACCCTAAAATCTGACAGCTTTAATGTTTCCGGCTGAGTGATTGAGAGGGATAGCTGCTTGGAAGGACTGCTCGTCAGGCAATTTCCAAATACCCTGGAAAGGATATTTTACCATTCATCACGATAAGCTGAATCGAGCCTCGTGTTGCCGGTAATAATCATTTGTCATCAAACAACGAATGAGTGAACGGAATAATGCATCTATTTGATGTGAAGGTAGCTTGACACACGGAAGTCGATTTCCATTGAAACGCGGCTTTCGTCTTACTTCCGAACCATCCGTAAAAATTTATGACGCAAGTAAACAATAAACATTGAAAATTGATATATCGTGATAATATTGTTAAAATTCGTCACGGCAAAGAGGGGTTGTACCAATCCGCGAGTTGTTGCACGCCGCACCGCCAGCTGCAACGGCAAAATAACTTATCCGGTGGCGCCAAATTTGAAATTCCCGAAAATAGGAATAATAAAACTCCGACAAAGAAGTTGTGTTCAACTGACAATGAGTGCACCCTGTGGGCATGAATGCACATTTAAATATACTTTCATTAATTATAACTTCGTAAATCATGCAAGTACATCGCGAGAGTACATCTTAATCTAAGGAAACAAAAAAAGAGCTTCATCGCGATGTTTTTTAAAGATACTCGTTCATACGAAATTTGATATTACGAAGTGCCGATTTTTCCGGTCCCGACAACTTCGTAATTTCGAGTTTCTACTGTATTAGGTACATAAAAGTAAATAGGGTTTTGAGCTCCTGAAAGCTTTTCCCTGATGATTCTAAGATGTATCACATTTAGCAATGCACACGGACAGAGACTCTGTGGCAACTTGATAATGCTACTTGATGTGTTTCCCTTGATGATTTGGACTCTTTCTTTGCCTCTATTCTTCACCAATGTGTATGTAAACATAATGTAGTATTTGATGCTTTTCCGGTGATTTATTATTGCAGTGAAATTCACTCGGGCTTCCATTCCGTTCACTCGGCTTCTCCATCTCCACCAACGTTTCAATCGAAGACTTTTCCATCATACTTAGGGACGCGTTAATGACGACGATGCAACAGCCCTGAGGATGACGGAAGTCTTCCATCAAAACATCGATGGAGAACCTGACCCGGTCGGAAGCCTGAGAGAATATCAACGCACATTAAAATGCTTAAGAGGTGTAAGGATACATAGTTGAGGAAATTATGTATTCTCATGTACAATTTTCTTGAGTTTTTTACCATTTTTGTTGCAGTTGAAGTGTTAAAAATTTGATTTGAAGTAAAAAAGTTTACATTTTTACTTTTAAGGAATGGATTTGTAAATTTGAGAAGCCAAATACCTCTCCAAATAGTTTGGAGCCGAGCACCACTGTTCTCAGCCCATACCTCAAGTTTGGGTGCCTGTCTGCTCGACTTTTCTACTTGAAGTTAAAAGAGGTGAGACTTTCTGGCTAAGTAGTATTTATGCGTAATAATATTTAAGCTGATGGTTTCTTTGCCATGCCCCATGAATTCATAATTTCTCTATGTCATTTAATATTTAGACATGAAAGCTTTGCAATGCGACAACCCTGTGACCATGTTTGAGCAAATATAGCTTATATTGAGACCTCTGATGGTAAAATAGATTACTGGGGCAGCATCAATGTCCACCATGCTAATTAATGCAGCTATTACAAAGACCTTTAGCTGTTTGTACTAGTTATTGCAAAATTTGCATTGCTGATGAAAGTTAATGAAAAAAATTATGATTGCTGCTGTTGCTTCACTTCTGAAATTTATTTGGCAGTGAATAATTTGTCAAGGAGTGCATCAGGTGGATGTGAGTGGTACAGTAAATCCTTGACTTATGATCTGTTAATTCGTCCCAAAAATTTCCTTGTGAGTCGAAATCTGCATAAGTCAAAATTCAACAACTTACCTATCCATTTTTGAACCATTAGGGGTGTCGCTTTTACTGCAATTAGTGGCAATCGGTGACGATTACAGAAAATGCTATCTTTTGTGAGGCTGTTAAGTTTACTAAATACGACAATTCTGAGAGTAACACAAATCCAATCCTTATTTCACTGGATATTTAAATCTAAAATAAATATTATTACGCACAACATGAGCAAATTGAAAATTTGTTAAAATTATCATACTCATGTGAATGCCTGTTTTTTAATTAAAAAAGTTCTTAATAAATACGTATATGCTCTTTAATTTGACTTTTATCATGTACAATTGTTCTAACTGTTGACTCATTCATCCCATTAGCACGTGCAATTTCAACAAAGTTTTCACCTTTGTCATGTAGCTCTTAATAATTTCCAGTTTCGTTTCCAAAATTATAGCCTTACTTTCCTTTTTGCCACTCATAGAAATCTCACCACTCATACGTTTCTCAGCCTTTATGAAGGTTCACATCCAAAATAAACACATAATACGATTTTGATGATTTAATGAGATAATTTCTTCAAATTGAAAAATAACGATCCCAATGATCAAATCATAACGGAATCACAAGTTCGTCGGTCTGCTGCACGAATGTGTTCTTTTTTGCTGTGATGAGAGGCACTGTGTTACCAGAGGTTGGCCAAGTCGAAGACAGGCGCCGTGATTAGTTCGGCGGAGCTCGTCTGATACGTTATCGCTTATGGAAGTACGTACTAAAGACGTCAATTTTATTCACTTTTCTCCCTCTCAGCCAACTGATTTTTCTTCTAAAACACACGTAGCAAGTGCGGGAAAGTTTCTGCATAAAATTAAATGATCTTCACGTTAATTCTCAGCTGGACATGATAATTATATGCGAAAGCAATGTCGCTTGGGCGAAGTTTAGGTATGTCACAGACAAGTATTTCGTGATACCTCGATTAGAGAACATGCTGTTAGGACATTAGTTTTTAATAGGGCAACCGATTATGATGATTCTTAAGCAACGGAAAAGGCACAGGGCTATACTGTTGCGTAGCGGTAGACAAATTCTGTCAAAACTGTGTAAGCTGACAAACACCATGTTGCTTGCTACTGTAACATCACGACAGTAAACATATTACTCAGAATTTGCTTTGGAATACCGTTCATTAATGTGAAATGTAGTTTACATTTAGGCACGGCTTCTTGAGCCAGGGCAAAATACTCTTGAGGTGAGAATCCTCAAATAAAAAACACCCCTTACAACTCATTTCCAGTATTTCTTGACTGCGCTTAAGATTAGCCAGACCAATTGATAAACTTTAGGTCCTGTTGTATGAAATACTTAAACATTACGCTCGGAAAAGGATTGTGATGCACTCAAAAGGAAACTCTTAATATCTAGCACTGACAGTAAACAACTTTAATAATGCAATGCCAGTAATAATAAAAAAGTCAAGGCAGCAGTATGAAAATCCACGAGAAACAGGCAAATTTCTTTCTAAAAGGGGATCGAACATTGAATAAAATATTTTTAACGATAATAATAACAGGCTCCATGTCACAATATGGTTGACCTTCCAGCCTTTGACTTAATTAGCCACAACTTAAATTCAGATGACTTTATTGAAAGTGAAAAGAAATACATATCACAATAAGCACAACAAAAATAAATAAGCAGACAACAGCTTACCTCCTATTACTGCCTAACACTCTATTTGCCAATTTTACTTAAAATCCGCATCACATGCAAAAATTTCTTTTTGTTAAGAGAGTATGATCATGAGCTCATACTGTTGACAGAAGCAGGACGGAAAAGGTCATCCACCATCTTTAATATCATAGTTTCTACCATTTTACCACTGAGATTAATGAATGAAGATGCTAAACATTAGAAACAATAGGGAACTGACCTAAGGAGCAATGTTAGGGGAGGATTATCATCTAAGTCATATGACAGATGCATGTGATACATCATTAAATTATTTCTTAAGTTAATATGACGAATAACACAATACCGGCATGTAAATAAATTAAATTGTGAATTGCCATGTCATTGTTGAACCTAATTCCGAAGCATCAGCACCCATAATTTTACTCCAAAGTATAAAACTTAAACGTCAATGCTCTCATTCGAGAGACAATCTCCTCCGACTGGAATGGAAGGTGGTTGTACTACTATGAGGCATTACTCACGATAACACTTCTAAAACAAAAGTTTGCAAAATACCTACTAACTGTAACTGGACGCGTGGTCTAATTTACAATTTTCACTGATATTCTTCGGAAAAATATATATTCTGTTCGACACTAAAACAAAGTTAAATTCTCACGCGTTAGCAAACGGATGAAAGAAGAGGGATTATTCGCCCTGGTAGGTAATGTAATATGGCCTGACCACGCCCGTCCCCCTTTCGCTTCCCACTCATATTCCTGGGACAGTATCAAACTATGGACTCTAGACACATTTATAAGTAAACACTAACTCATTTACAAACTGTTGTTACATCGCAAGGGTGTATGTCGAGGGGATTGCTGGAAACAGCCACATAAATAACATACTAATAATAAAATATAGTGTCGGGTATTTGAAACGAAAGTATTAAAGAAATTGCACATTTACAAATCTTCGATGGTTAGCAGAGAGAGCAAAAAAGATTCTTTGCAGTGGAGACCACGCCATGTCATGTTTCCTTTTCTAGCATTTTATTAAGAAACTAATACGTTCAGTGCTAAGGAATCGTTAATAGTTAAACAAATGCATCATTAAAAATAACAATAAAAGAAATCAGCCTCATACGTAAACAAAGGAAATCAATATAGGAGCATTAGTCACAGCGGTTGTAAATGACGTCTGCGGCCCGACCACGCCGTTTCAGCGTCACTTTCAACCCATTTTGTATTGACAATTATAAAGTCAGAGCTTAAGCAAACTGAGCAATGAAAAATATTAGGATAACTTATTATTTAACAACCCATAATCCCAAGATAAGATAGAGCAACAAGTCATATTACCTGCATGACATTTCATGTTGTTTAAAACAGGATAAAACAAAGGAAATCACATTTCAATGACTTACACTGATTCTTCACCCTATTAATTCACTAACTTCACTCTATTAATTTTAGTAAAAATATTAGTGAACTTACCTTCACAGAGTACCTGAATAACAAAATAGCTCAATGCTCCCATTCACTGCAATGCTAATGAAGAGGCAGGCTGAACTAACCATGGTGTCCAGTGCCTTCCAGTCAGAGGGATTCATGGGTAAAAAAAGCGTCAGCCAATAGGAACAAGCAGGCAACTTGGCCAACCTCTGGTAATACAGTGCCTGTAGCTGTGATGGGCAACAGGCGTCATCTATGGAGTAGATAATTAACTACTCGTCGACTTATGCGGGAAGGGCCATCTACGCCGAAAAAAGACATTGATGCTGTGTAAGGCCGGTGACAGGCTCAAGTTATCTTCGCAGTTCTGTCGCCACGACAGATATGCGGTGACAGCTAGTATAAGGGCAAACACATAAGATTCTTATGGAGCCGGCTAGGCTTGCGACCAGCGACAGATTTGAAAGTGCTGCATACTGTGTCTATGCCACGACATGACAAATAGCCGATGTACACTCCCCATACAGAGGACTGGTGGATGTGTTGCTTCTTATCGCACCGTGGTAGTAGAGTGGGCGTTCCAAACGCTCATAGTTTGGCATCAACTCTTGCGTGCTTGACAATGAGTTGCTGGTCGTCATCCGGTGTATCTATCGCGGCAACAGAAACGCAGAGAAAATGCAAGCATATCACTGGCCTAACTGAACATCCGCATAACTCCTGATCCGTGTAACTCGGATCCGCATAAGTCGAGGACTAGCTGTATAATAAATCTCTAACATGCATCCAGTATACTTTTGATGAATTGGAGCTATTTTATCTGGTTCAATTGTGGGTGCTTCAGCATTTGTTGTTGCATGATTTTGATCTTCTTTTGGATTCAAGGAAAACTGATTGGTCTGAAAGAAAATTTGGAAACAATACATTACAGAGATAGTAAAATGTTAGGGAGGAAAGTTTAGGATATTTATCTTTTCCCTCTCATCATTACATATTGACAGTTTATCAGTCTGCAGCAGTGATAGGGAAAAATTTGTCCAACTGAAATGCCCAAAGAATGTTGCAGAATGTCTCAGGTGTCACTTGGTGGAATACTTTCACTTCAAACGTGGTTATTAAAAGACTTGGTTGCAGGGCGGTAACTTTACATTATGAGGCCCCGGGGCAGAACTTGATGGCGAGACCCCTATATGCATATAGCAGATGGATGAAAATTTGCACGTGGTGAAAATATGTATTCAATAAGACGTCACAGGCGTGACAAGCAAAAACACAGGCACCAAAGTAAAAGAAACACACATTAGTTTTTTTTTTGTTTTCGGTGTCACCACCACCTTCTTCCCAAAAGAGTGAGTAATGAAATACTTTTTCCTTTCTCTCTCTTGTACGGAAGAAGGCGGTTGTGCTGCTGAATTTGTTTTGTCCAGAGCACAGAGCAGACAGTTGAGCTATCTGCTGTACAGGCGTTCAGCAGATTACAGTTAGTACAGTTTTATTACTAAGCTGGCTATTTAGCGGGAATTAGAGTAAGCCGTGTTTACACAAAAAAATAATATTTGAAAAATAAACCATCTGTGTGTGGGGCCCCTTTGTCTTGTGGGTCCCGGAGCTGTGCCCCATTTGCCCCGGTGGTAGTTACGACCCTGTTTCGTTCTAGTCCACACTTTTAATTTCTAAAAACCGACATGGTTTCATCATATACATGCAGTTATCCTTCATAATGGCATATATGTGCCGAAACCATGGTTGGTTTTTAGAAATTAAAAGGGTGGAATAGAATCATCTTTTGTAAGATTTAAGGCTTTCCTGGCAAATTCTTATCTTGTAGAACACTTGGGTTTCCAACTGGGTGATGTTAGTGAGTGGCACTGATGTTTTGAAGGCGTAGTCTGCCATCATCCTCAGGGTGAATGGTTTGGCCAATAGGATGTCATTTATTTGTACTATTTCATTGGAATCAAGTTAGCTTTGATTGGTCATCACTTTCCTGCTATGCTTTTATTAGTTTCAGGGCTGCTCTCTATGCACTACTTAGCTGGAAACTTTGTTCATGCTGTTTTTCTTGATCCTGACTTCCTATGCCTCTTTTACAATCCAGTCCCTGTAGTTTTTAGAATGACAAAGAAGTTTTGTTTTTGTGAAATTGATCCTGTGACAATATTCAAGCCTTTGTTCTGTCACCATAGATTTATCAGGGCGGAAGAGCCTGATGCACCTTTCATGCTCTTTCAGGCGTTTTTCTTTGGTGTGGTAAGCGCTGCATCCTGTGTGAATGTGGGAAAGTTTACATTGATGTGTGAAAAGATAATAGTTATGTAATCAGATTTGGGCATGTCTACCCAATGCTGCCTTGCTTACCATGTAGATCAGTTTAAAGGCCAGTTGTGGGAAGTAATTGATCACAAGTTATCTGATTACCGGTAATGATTACATTTGACTCACTTTTACTTATAATCATTACTTTTTAAAAAATAGTAATTTTTCTTGTAATCTACTCCCAAAGTAATCATTATATTTGGGTAATGTTTCTCTCAAGATAATTTGTAATCAGGGCGTAATGGGTCAGCAATGTCGATTACTCCAGTGTTCGCATTTTATCGACTGCAAGAGCCTTTGTTCACATTCGTTTATATCAATTATTTGTTGCGACCATCACCCCCTTGATCATCTTCAGTGCATTCTTAAGCTGGGTCTTTACCAAAAACATTTTCTGTGCAGCATCATGCCATAACACTGTTTGTTTTTTTTAAGTCTAACGCTCTTAGAATTCAATTTTGAGGTAATCCCCAAGTTTGCGATTACTTATGAAGTAATTGTTATCTACTTGTAATTGATTACTTTTAGTGAGAGTAATTTTTTCTTGTAATTGAGTACTTTTTTGCTGAAGTAATTGTATTCTGCCCCAATTATACATTTTGGGTAATTTACCCAACACTGGTATTGTCTGCTACATTGTCTAAATCTTTTGGTATGTTGGTTTTGACCTTATTTCTTCCAAGGTGGATTAGTAATTTTTTGCAATATTTTTGTTTAAGGTTACCAAGGGTCAGCCCCGTGTATCTCAGCCTCCTGTGTCCTTGATTGGACAGCTTCTTTGGAGAGAATTTTATTATGTAGTTGGATCTGCGACAGAAAATTTCGATCGAATGAAGGGCAATTCTGTATGCTGTCAAGTTCCATGGGAAAATAAGCCGGAACATCTGGAAGCTTGGGCAATGGTAGCGCATCTGTCTTGAGTCATAAGACAACATTTAATTTGGATTTTAGATTGGTTTGCAATGATGGCTAGATTTCTGAATTCATATCCTCGGAGGCTTGGGTTCAAATCCTGGCAGTTGTGTGGATTTTTAATGGAATCTCGAGTGCCCTTGGATTGGAAAATGTTCACTCTAGTGTTGTGCTTTTTCTATTTTTGTATATTTCACCCAGTGAACGAATGATTTTCTCCTGAAGATGCTTGCTGCATTGCAAGACTTAATATCGAACCATTGAAAATGCTTGTGATGCAGCTCAGCTCAAAAGTCTTACCAGTATTAAAAAGTCGCTGAAAAAGCATTTGATCAAAGTCATTCCATGTTTTATTGATTTATCTCATGAAATATTTCTTCTGGAGAGTTGCTTAATGAATTATAAAATATATGCTGCTATTTCTTATTTGGAACTTGTTTCATTGATTCATTTATCTCCAGTGCAGATAATGATTTTAGCTTAAAGCTATCTATAATTTCAGAGGTGGCGTGGCCAGGGCGGGAAGGCGGGGATTCCCGCCCAGACCACGCACTAGGTTTCGGGCTCGGGTCCAAATGGCCTGGCGTGCCGGGCCCCGAACTTTGAACAGCCAGCAGACCAAACTTCTCTGAGTGAAAGTACAATTTTGTCACACTGTACATAAATTCCTATGAAATTGTAGTTTAGCGCGTTTTTAACACAAACATTTTTTCAGAAGGGGGGAGGGGGGGTCACAAAAACTGGGCCCCTCTGGACGTGCAGCGGCCCGGGCCCCTGGGCACCCACGCTGCCCCTTCTTCAACTATCCTCTCCCTTCTTCATCCCCAAGCCATGATACCCTCTACAGCGGGCTTTATTTATTAGGATGGAAACGTTTTGGCAAAAATAATTCATTTTTGCTTAATTTTAATTATTGCTTTAAAACAAGTTATATTACCTGTTATTGTACTCATTACCTCTATTTCATGGTTTCTCTTAATTTATCAATGTGTGTCATTTCCTCCTCCTTACAGGGACGAACTGGCTATCCCTTTATTGATGCAATAATGACACAACTTCGATTAGAAGGATGGATTCATCACCTTGCCAGACATGCTGTTGCCTGTTTCCTTACCAGAGGTGACTTATGGATCTCATGGGAAGAGGGGCAAAAGGTTATTTCACTATATTTCAATGTCTATATGCATCTCTTTAATGTTTACTCTAGTGTTTTAAGAATATTTTCATATTTGTGTCGCATTGTCTTTCCCCAATAGGACAAATTATCAACAACATGATTGAAGTATGTGATATCTTATAATTAGGGATAGGAATTTTTTGGTGGTTTCAGAGGGAGAAAAGTGGTACTTTGAAATTAGGAATTCGGTACTTTCAACAAGACATTTCGGTGTTTTCACAGTGACCACAAATTTATATATGTATATATATATATATATACGCATAAAATACCGATTATTTCTAAGTCTAGAAAAGGGTCACTTATACTATAGTTTAACCCAATATGATCTGGGCTATTATGCGACACTTCCCCTTCTAGCCGTGTTATGACTAAAGACAATCACCTCGGTGGCGGAACTTGGAAAAGTGGCAATAAATTTAAAAATAAAATTTGGTACATTTCGTAATTGACACATAACTTAAGAGAATTTCCATAGTTGTGAAAGTTTGCTGCAGTTACGTTCTTCGAAGATTTTAAATTTTTCCAATTGAGTCTTTCCCAAGCAACCTGACAATTGTAGAATATGTACATGACCGTACTTTTATCGATACAATAAAATCCATCTTTTTGATACTGGAAAGCTCGGTCTCTTGCGCTTAATTTTGCATTCGGCATCTCAACAACTCGTCAAAATCACTTGCAAGCAGAGAAACCAGGAATAAAACTAGGATACTTAACAATTGTCACTGGAAAACAAACAGTCATTTGACAGAAATGGCCAAAAACTAGAGATTCGAACAATAAAATCAATCTTGGTGCCACGCAATAAATAAATATATCGACAATTATATTGATGTCGTAGTTGGCCTTGATTGGTGCTTTAAAGCCAGCTACGCAACCATTGCAATAAGGTCGTTCCTTTTAATGCAAAATTGCAATTTAATTCACGAATTCGGTAGATGGATTGGAAAATAGATTTTCGGTGGAGACAAAATTCTGCTATATTCAGCCACTCCCTCTTAAATCAAAAATAAAAATTCACGAAACTTGCCGCCCACTCAAAAAGTTTGTTACGTCATCAGAGATACGGTTCAGTTTCTAATTTGCTCGCTGGAATGCGAGGGAAGGGGAATGCTGCATAGTGCCCAGCGTGATTGGACGGAGCAGCGAGTGACTTCAAAACTTTTCATGTTGGTTCTTTTACGTGAAAGGGTTAAGAACCCCGATTTTTCGCCGCCGATAATTCAAAAAGCAGGCGACGGATCAAAAAACAGAAAATACGTCTCTCTTTATTTTTCAAACTCTATCAGAATTGGCATTTTAAAAACTCTTGGCGAACAAGTCCATTGAAATGAAACAACTCAAAGCAGCTATTCACGCATGCGCAGTCCGTCTCATCTTCAAATCCGCAGTAGTCTAATGAACAAATCAGAAAAATACGTGTCTCTTTAGTTTTCAAACTATAATTAGCATTTAAAATCTCTTGGTGAACGATCCCATTGAAATGAAACAACTCAAAGCGGCTATTCACGCATGCGCAGTCCGTCTCGTCTTCAAATCCGTAGTAGACTGTTATGAAAAATTCAGACCCAAAATAAAAAATCGGAAAAATACGTGTCTCTTTAGTTTTCAAACTATAATTGGCATTAAAAATCTCTTTGTGAATGATCCCATTGAAATGAAACAACTCAAAGTGGCTATTCACACATGCGCAGATCGTCTCGTCTTCAAACCTGTAGCACAGGAATTCCCAAACTATGTTCCACGGAAGGCTAATGGGTGTTCAGAGTAACCTATAATGGCTTTATATTCTGCTACGTAAACGCAATTGTTTAATATATGTGAAGTCCACAAGGTGTTCCGTTAAAATATCATGATTTACAAAGTGTTCCATCGCAGGAAAAGTTTGGGAAACCCTGATGTAGCAGATTACTTAGAATAAATGCGCATATTGCTTTTCCTTTGTTCGACTCACCTCGGAGCGGAGAGCCACCGATCATAGATGCCGATAGATGGTTATTCCACTAATTGTAAATAGAAAGCACCGCGGCGTGACGAGCTGTGTATTGCCAGTTAGCGCCGTAAATCGAAAGCACCCGATGTCATCCTCCCGCGATTGTTATCGTAACACTGGTTATGCTACGATGAATTGCAAACTTCCGCATACCTCAGGAATATTTGCACGTGAGTTCGTTTAAATTGAATTGAGAACATTTTCTTGCAATTTTAATGTTTTTCTTGCGTTTGAAATGTACTTCCAACCATTTTTTCAAAAAATGAAAATTCATGTTTTGGGGCACAATTTGTGACATTTTTTGCTAGTTCAAAAGTCATTTCCCCAGTCAGTATGGAGTATGTTGTAACTAACTACCACTCCTAGGACATTTTTGTCTAAATTCGCTAAATTCGCGATCGTGAAATATTCCTATCCCTACTTATAATGCATCCTTGCTAGTACTAGACTGTTTGTCATGTAAGTTAAAACCTTAAGCTGATATGTAACTATGTAAGACATGAATGCATTCTTTTCTTTTTTATAGCTATAGCTTACGTTTGAGGTAAGCATCCATCATACACTTTTGAGTCAGTAATGTGGTCAATCAGGAATTCCTGGGGAATTTACTATTTGGTACTACAGTAATTCTTTGATAACACATTCTCACTCAACATGAATCTCTCGATAACACAAACCTGAATCATGGTGCTGGCAGGGATATGAAGTGTCTTATGGAGTTTTGTTTGTTTTACAGAAATTTTGGTTAACGCGAATTTTTAAGTTTCCTCTATCCCTGGAAACAGTTTGTTCGCTTGAGGCAAACTGCTTTTAAGGAATGAAGATAACCATGGCTTGCCTACGGCAAAAGCAACGTTTGAAATTCAAGATAAAATCAATGCAGTTGTAGCATGTTCCACCCCACATTCTTCCCCATCCCCATTTCTTCCACATTCCAGCTTGTCTTCTCACTTGTATTCCTTTTCCCTTTTGCTTTCTGTGTGTCTATTTCCTCCTCACGCCACTTTTGTCAGCTGGGAGTATAATCCTTTCAGTGAAACGAGGGGCCAATGTATTAATGAGTGCATGGGACCCTGAGAGGGACTTGCTCCTTATTTTGGATTTTTATCCGTCTTGGAATTAGCCACGTGTACGAAGGGCGAAGTCATTTGGTGTGGAGAAATGAGTTTGGACTTATCTTCTTAATCGGCTCTTGTTGATGACAGTAAGTGAAGGATCTAGGGTGTCCTGCATTGGATATACATCTGTGTACGGCATTAGGTGTTCATCCAGCTGTGACAGTAGCTACTGAAGCATTAACTGCCAGTTAAATGTTTAAGTTTTGTAATGAGCAAACGAAAGCAAACAGGCATTAATCTTCAGATGAAGCTTAAAATATTAAGTGAGGTGGATGGTGGAGTTTGGACGAAAACTCCAATTGTTCAAGATTTTGGGATTCCGAAGTCAATGCTTTCAAAGATACTCAAGAATCATGATAAAATAGACCAAGTGGCTGCGTTGGGATGTGTTGAGCTGAAAGCAAAGCTTATGAGTGGAGCTTCTAGGCAGGAGATGTGCCCTTGTGTGTGGGCCCTTTATTCAACAAAAACCAATGTCAATCGCACCAGTTTGGGTATCGAGGACTTCCAAGCACTCCACTGGTTGGCCATGGCGATTTCAAAAATGCAATGGAGTCTCCGCCAAAGTGATGTGTGGGGAAGCAAATAAAGTGTAAGACAAAGCAAGTGTAAGTGAGTAACTGGCAGCTCTCAAACTTCTCTGTAAACATATGCTCCTTGAGATATTTTCAATATGGACAAACCCAACATTTTTTATAACCTCTTGCCAAACCGTACTTTGAGCATGAAGGGAGAGGAATGCCATGGAGGTGGCCACAGCAAGCAGAGATTGATCATTGTGCTCATCTGTGGTTTGGACAGAAGTGAGAAGCTATGAGGGTGGGTGGTGATGGGAAAATTAAAGAGCCCTCGGTGCTTTAAACACATCAATCGTTCACAGTTGCCCTGCAATTACCCTCACCACAAGAAGTCGAGGATTGATGGCATGGCATTCAATGATTGTCGTATATAGTTTAATCATTGCATGGTAGCACAGAATCGTCATGTGTTACCTACAATGGACAATTGCTCTGCCCACAACCTAGGTCAATTGGAGTTGACTAACGTCAAATTTTGGTTCTTTCCGCCAAACACAAGTCATTTGCTGCCAATAGATTAAGGAATCATTGCCTTAATCAATGGAGATTATCGGGCTTGCCTGGTATGAGCAGCGATCTGCGTGGTGGAAGGCAGAAAAAATCTTAGATGGGCTGTTTTAGATGCTGTAAGAGCTATTGGAGCAGCTTGGGAATCTGTTTCTGGGAAGCACATCAACAGTTGCTTCGAGAAGGCCTGCACTCGTTCTGATGTCCATTCTGATGATGAGCAAGGAGCTGCCTGCAAAAAGGAAACACCCGAGGAGTGGTAGCTTTTGCTGACAGAAATAAGGATGGAGAAGTATATTGTCTGAGCGTTAATTATTTCATCTTTATAATAGTTTATATTTATTTTTCACATAACTTTTCCAGGCCGGGTTAACTTGTGGAAATTTATTGGAGTGCGGTGATTTTATCGCAGTTTGTTATTTTCCTCACTAGGAAATAAAAAAAATACTTAGTGAAGGCTCTTGAATGAGAGTGAAATGGAATTGCTTGAGCCACCTACCTGTAAAGAAGTCATCACTGCACTCAATGTGCTTCAGTGTTGAGGCAACAGCAAATGGTTTCTAGTACCTTTTCAGGCAGTTTAGAGTGGGTTACATTTGAATGCATAAACCATTTACACTCAACTCTTTGGCAAAAGAATATACATGATTTTTTAAAAAGTCTAATAACAATTAAAATTTAATTAAAAGTACATGAAGCTTGAAATTTCTGGATGTAAAGGAATTATTGATTAAAATTGTGTTTAAATGTACATAATGCCTCACATTTGTGAATGTAAAATAAACAGGTATTGCTAATGAATTACAAATATGAATGACCACATTTAATCATCGGAATATTTTTACCTACCTGTTGATAAAGAGTGAATGTAAAGAGATTGTTGTGTATACATGTACCTAAATGTACCATAATGGACATCAGAATATCAGCAAGCTTACTCAAACTTTTTTGCCACAAATTTTTCCTTGCACAAACTCTCTTCCCGGTCCCTTGAGATTCGTGTTAGCGAGGATTTACCTTATATTTAATAATATGTCAAGTGCAGTGTGATACTATGCACAATGATGACATACAAACCTAAAAAATTTATGTCATCATAGAACAAAACTATTATTATTATTATTTCTTTCTTCAGGTATTTGAAGAACTCCTTTTGGATGCTGACTGGGCATTGAATGCTGGCAATTGGATGTGGCTTTCGGCCTCTGCCTTTTTTCATCAGTTTTTTCGTGTTTATAGCCCTGTTGCATTTGGAAAGAAGACAGATACTCTTGGAGATTATATAAGGTGATATGAAAGCCTTACCATTAATTGATTTGTGTAGTTGCCAAAGTAAGTGCCATATTTCTTGGCCCATAGTACACTTTGCATCTCAAATGCGTTCTTAAATTAGCCTGTGTCTAATTGGCTGAGGGTAAAGATACATTTTCATGCATCCGGTTTTGCACTGCCATCAGAAGTGCCCATCTCTTTACTGACACTGCTGACTGCATTGCAACAGCAAGCGAAAGGTGCACTCTCCCATCATTCATTTGTTTCTAGGATACTATGGTAAGTTAAATCCAAGATGGTGGGATTCTCTCCTATGGATGTCTACTGATCTGAGTATCAGGAGACTCTTCCTTCCTCTTTGTACGGACCATTTTTTTTACACCATCCGTGGAGAAAATTCTTGCAGGTATACACTCACAATCAGCTCCAACCTTTTTCGATGCCATCTAGCAGGGACCTCGCCATTATATCAGTCTCCAGCGGCAGTTAAGCTCAACCCTTCGCAGGTTTAAACCCTTCCCAGTGGCATGGGTTCGCGGTCAACGAATTGTTTATTTATTCATTTTACTACATGTATATTTGTTGCTTTCTCTCAAATTGTAGACTTTGAAATGAATTCCTCGTTTTTTACTGTGCTTTTACATATTTTAAATGAAACTCTACCATCAGTATTAACGGATTTTATGCATAAACCAATTCCGAAGTAAAAATGTCGTGACTGATATCTTGGAATCAAGATATCAGTTAAAATTGATGGTAGAATTGCACTTAAAAATTGCAAACGCACACCAAAAGACAGAGTTCAATTCTGATTTTATATTTTTGAGTGAGCAATAAATATTTATTTAGCAAAATCACTGAATAAATAATCATATGACGGTGGACCCTTGCCGCAAAGAGCCTGCTAATATGTCGAACGGTCCAGGTACTTGCTCCCGGATTCTGAAGGAAAAGCCTGACCCCACTGCGTTGGGTCCCGAAATGTAGAAGCTGTGTACCTGTGAGCGCCAGAAAGGGGGAAAGCATAGTAACGAAAATATACGGCATTCGTTCTCTTGTGTAGGAAAATCTCCAATGAAAATTTTCGGCGTTCGTCTTCCTGGTCAGGAAACCTACTGCCATATGTTTCCGGCATCCATAGGTTAATACAGATGCTATTTTTGGAAGGTAATAATTCCATTTTCTACTTATGAATTGTCATATTTAATGGATGTTGATAAACATTTAATGACATGATGAGGTTTACCTGTATTTATGGCCATGATGACCTTATGGAGAGAAATTAAATTTCTTCATTTGCCCTATAATTTTTTTCCATCTGTAAATCTTAAAAATTCATTGCATGCATTGAAAGTTTATTTTCATGCTGCTCAACGAAATTTTTGTTATTTTTTATTATGGTGCATCAATTTTTTTCATAATTGCCGTTTTTACATAAAAAAACTAGAAAATTCTTTTCCACATCCTGGACATTACTATTTTTACAAAGCTGTTATTTTGAATGAGCTGGTTGTGGAATTCTCTGTTAAACACCTAAATTTTTGATGGTGAATCAGCTATTTCACAATTTAGAGCACTTATTCAATGTAATAAATTTTAATAAATCTGTAATTCTTGACTGCTGAGATTTTTCATAGGTGAGACATGCGTTCAAATTTATAATGTTGGTAAATAGCAACATAATAAAGTGCAAAAGATTATTTAGTTGTACGAAGTATATCATTAACTATGCTAGTAATATACATAATGTTATTTGCATCCACAGAGGTCATGATTTTTTCTTTCCAGGAAGTACGTCCCGAAGTTGGCCAAATTTCCACCGCAACATATCTATGAACCATGGGATGCTCCATTATCAGTTCAGAAGGCTGCTGGGTGTATCATTGGAGTGGATTATCCAAAGAGAATAGTTATTCATGAAACAGTATCAAAGACAAACATACAGCGAATGTCTGCAGCATATAAAAGCAATAAGGAGAGAAAGATGGGTGAAGAGGGTGAAGGTAATTATCTTTTAATGATGACAGCCATGTTTGATTGTGCCAGAATATTTTTCCTATTGTGTAAAACTGAATATGCAGTGTGTCCTTGTTTAACGTTGTTAATTCATTCCTGAAAAACTCGACGTTAAGCGATACAACATTAAACGATGCAGTATTTCCTATAAGAAACAATGTAAAAAATAAAAATCGGTTCGGAACTTACCAATTCTTCATCACAGCACAATGACAATTTCCGCACACACATCATTACAGCACAATGATAAAAGGTTGGATATATGGCATTATTGAATGAAACATACTAACTAAATTTTTTAAACATTTTAATGGTGAAACTTTGATATTTTCACTTTCACAAAAGAAATTTTAACTACTTTGACTGGATGTTGAGGGTTTGGGTTCAGGAAAATTGGTAGCACTTCTGAAGTAATCATTCAGGGTTTTCTGGGTGGTGACCTTCTTTTTCTCCCGGTATAGTTCTGTGTAACAAGCCACATCACTCTCAATTGCCCTACACACTTTTGCACTCCTCTCAAAGTCAGGGCCACGATCTCTCAAAATGTCCATTGCACACTCTTATGTGTTTCATAGATCAACTTATGTCTTTCGAAGTGAGTTGTTTCATGGCAGCGACTTTCTCAGCATCTTCCACACTCCTCTGTTGTTCCAGCTGGAATAGGTCCTGCATTGACAGTTCCTCTCCATGGGATGCCAACAGCTCCTCCACATCATTACTGGAAATTTCAAGGCCAAGGTCTCTCGCAATCTCGACAATCTCTTCATTAATGGTTTCCTCCTCAAAACCGACAATTTGATCTGGAAGAACCTTTCTCCAGGTTTTGTGCATAGTTGAAGATTTTATTTCCGCCCAGGCGTGCGCTATATTTTCGATGGTATTTTTAACATTATATGCCTTCCAAAACTCACGAAGAGTAATGCCAGACTCACCTTCAGTTGCAGTCATTGCCTGCGAAAAGTTTCTGCGAAGGTAATATGATTTAAATGTCTTTATGACAGCCTGGTCCATGGGTTGCAGGAGTGATGTTTAGGGATAGGAATTTTTTGGTGGTTTGAGAGGGAGAATAGCAGTACTTTGAAATTAGGAATTCGGTACTTTCAACAAGACATTTCGGTGTTTTCACAGTGACCACAAATTTATATATATACACATAAAATACCGATTATTTCTAAGTCTAGAAAAGGGTCGATTATACTGTAGTTTAACCCAATATGATCTGGGTTATTTTGTGACACTTCCCCTTCTAGCCATGTTATGACTAAAGACAATCACCTCGGTGGCGGAACTTGGAAAAGTGGCAATAAATTTAAAAATAAAATTTAATACATTTCGTGTATTGACATGAAACTTGAGAGAATTTCTATCCTTGTGAAAGTTTGCTGCAGTTACGCTCTTCGAAGATTTTAAATTTTTCCAATTGAGCCTTTCCCAAGCAACCTGACAGTTGTAGAATATGTACATGACCGTACTTTTATCGATACAATTAAATCCATCTTTTTGATACTGGGAAGCCCGGTCTCTTGCGCTTAATTTTGCATTCGGCATCTCAATAACTTGTCAAAATCACTTGAAAGCACAGAAACCAGGAATAAAACTAGGATACTTAACAGTTGTCACTGGAAAACAAACAGTCATTTGATGGAAATGGCCAAAAACTAGAGATTCAAACAATAAAATCAATCTTGGTGCCATGCAATAAATAAATATATCGACAATTATATTGATGTCGTAGTTGGCCTTGATTGGTGCTTTAAAGCTAGCTACGCAACCATTGCAATGGAACAACCCCATTGCAATAAGTTCGTTCACTATGATGCGAAATTGCAATCTAATTCACGAATTCGGTAGATGGATTGGAAAATAGATTTTCGGTGGAGACAAAATTCTTCTATATTCAGCCACTCACTCTTAAATCAAAAACAAAAATTCGCGAAACTTGCCGTCCACTCAAAAAGTTCATGACAACATCAGAAATCTGGTTCAGTTTGTAATTCGCTCAGTGGAAATCAAGGGAAGGGGAATGCTGCATAGTGCCCAGCGTGATTGGACGGAGCAGTGAGTGACTTCAAAACTTTTCATGTTGGTTCTTTTACGTGAAAGGGTAAAGAACCCTGATTTTTTGCCGCCAATAATTCGAAAAGCAGGCGACGGATCAAATAACGGAAAAATACATGTCTCTTTATTTTTCAAACTCTATCAGAATTGGCATTTAAAAAACTCTTTGTGATCGATCCCATTGAAATGAAACAACTCAAAGTGGCTATTCACACATGCGCAGATCGTCTCGTCTTCAAACCTGTAGCACAGGGATTCCCAAACTATGTTCCGCGGAAGGCTAATGGGTGTTCAGAGTAACCTATAATGGCTTTATATGCTGCTACGTAAACGCAATTGTTTAATATATCTGAAGTCCACAAGGTGTTCCGTTAAAATATCACTCCTAGGACTATTTGCCTAAATTTGCAAAATTCGCGATCGCGAAATTTTCCTATCCCTAGTTATGTGGTATTTGGCAGTAAATAAACTACTTTTTTCACTATAATCATCTAGGTTGGGAGGATGATCAGGCCAATTGTCCAACAGAAGAAGTATTTTATTGGCCAGATTCTTTTCTTTGCAGTACTGTTCTACCTCGGGACAAAAATGATCGGTAAACCATTCTATGTAAATCTTTTGCATAACCCAAGCTTTTTTGTTCGCTTTCCATATCTCAGGCAAACGATGTTTGGATAATCGTTTAAGTGCCCTTGGGTTCTCAGAGTGGTACACTAACATTGGTTTGAGTTTTAAATCACCCGATGCATTGCCACCCTATAACAGCGTCATGCGATCTTTAGCCATCTTAAACCCAGGAATGGACTTCTCTTCCATTGAAATGTAGGTTCTTGTAGGCATGCGCTTCCAAATCTCATCTCATCCACATTAAATATTTGCTGAGGTAGGTAACCTCCCTCCTCGACAATTTCCCCATAACTTTCAATAAATATATTGGCAGTCTCACTATCAGCACTGGCTGCTTCACCGCCAGTTTTCACAACCCCATGCAAATTTGCACGTTTCTTGTATCTGTCAAACCACCCACGACTAGCAGTAAAAGACTCAGGATTAGCTATGTCATTAGTTAGGTCACCATAAATAGCCAATGCCTTTCAGTTTATTTTTACTTTAGTTTACCATTAATATACACGAAAGTGGTGTGCTCTTTTTAATTCAACCGTAGTATACTATGGGACTCACTAGCATGGAGAAGAAAAATAAATAGGCTTTGCGCACTCTTCCGTACACTTGCGGGGGGAAAAGCATGGGGGGAACTGCGACATAAGATAGAAAACCCCAACTATATTGGTAGGAATGATCACCAATACAAGATGAAATGTCGGTCACAAAGGACCAACGTAAAAAAGTTTTCATATCTTAACAGGACGATTGATGATTGGAATAGACTCCCTGCAGAACTGTTTCAGCCCTTTCCTAGCAACTTAAAGATTTTTAAGAATAGGTGCAATAAATTTATTTTGGAAAACTAATTTCAATGTTTATTTTAAATTTTCGATGACTGATTTAGTGATGTACTTTCATTCTTTCACTGTTACCACCTGGCAAATAGCCAACTTGTAATGATTTGTGTATTTTAATAATAATAATAATAATACTTGATGAACTCTTCTCGGGCTCTACACCGGGTGAGTAATTGAAATGTTGCCGACATTTCGGGTAGCGACTCGTTACCCATCTTCAAGGCAAATGTTACGTAACTAAACTGCCATTTACAGTTACGTGACATTTGCCTTGAAGATGGGTAACGAGTCGCTATCCGAAACGTCGGCAACATTTCAATCACTCACCCGGTGTAGAGCCCGAGAAGAGTTCATCACTGCAATTCGCCGGGAAAGTGTGAAATCTTACTTAGTATACTTGTTCGTACATATGCTTGAGAAATTCTAAGATTATAACCAAGTTTTTTTAGTGTTCGTAGAAAAAATAAGGGATAGGAAACATGTCTTTGTGCTGGAAAATTGCACTACGGAGTATGAAATTATTCTTTCGTATATTATAATGTTATCCTGTGGCCAGTTGCAATTATATATTACGTTCAATTCATAATGGGAGATAATCCACAACTGATGGGCAGATAGACGATAGTTCTCTCATCTGAATATCGGTCTCCGAAATGATACAGAAACAATTTCAATGCCTTTAAAATCATTGAATATTAGCTATTATGTAAACCAATAAGGTTTTAGTGAGTATTGGCAACTTTATGCATTATTTTCCCTGAAGAGGAACCCATTTACGTGATTTTTTTTACAATTTTCACGGGGTGAAATTGTACTTGTTTCAGTTGATTTTTACTTAAGTTTACCATTACGATTCGTCAAAGTGAATGACATTTGAATAAATTTAGCGTGCTGTTTTAAATTAAATCCTCGTATACTTGTGCGAACATATATGCTTGGAAATATCTTTGATTATATAGTGGAGTCACAGTCTAAACTATCGAGGTTAATATAAAAGCGTATCAGGCTTAAATTTGTGGAAATACTTTATGTCCATTTTAAATAAAACAAAGTTGGTAAATTTCCACACAGTATATTATCAACCACAAAATACAACACTGACCAAGGTTTTGGCACGTAATGCCATTCTCATTTCCTTGAGAATGGCATTACGTGCCGAAACCTTGGTCAGTGTTGTATTTTGTGGTTGATAATATACTGTGTGGAAATTTACCAACTTTGTTTTATTTAAATTGGACATATCGAGGTTAATGTCCACTTTCGTCACACCAGCCTAAAGGTCTTTTTCACCCAGTTAAAACTAACGTATTGCCATGAAATCCATGTCAGTCATCATGCAAGGTATGCGCATTTATAAAAACTTTTCACTCTGCGAATTAACCCATTTCTCTTGAAATAGTAATGTGTCAAGCTGAAGAAGTATGTTTTTCCCTCTCCGCCATCCGTGAGAAAGGGTCGAACTATTGAGAATAGCCCAGTATCAAAGGCCGAGCAATAATATTTCGGCCCTGACCAGTGCTATCCTCCGTTCAGAATACCGAATAGCCACCGCGTTGTTGTCATCTTTAGAATAGCCACTTCCTGTGGCTATTTCAACATTCAAAATACCGAATAGCCACTGGGTCTCCAGAATCGGGAAAATAGCCACTTTTCATACTATTCTGACGAATAGCTTGGTCTTATTTTCATTCAGAATAGGCCTCATTACCTGCTTTCGTTAGGCCTGTATTTAAGATGGATTGATTCCAGATTTTTTCGAATGCGATTCCAATCCAGATTCCTTTGCTATTGATTCTCGATTGTCATTGTCTCGGTTTCCAAAGTCATACTCTACAAACATAGTTTAGACCATTCATATATTTTATTTAGCTACTAATGAAGAATACTGAACAAAGTTTGCATTTGTTTGTAAGATTTACTATAGACAGGCATATATTTTTTGTAAATATTACACTAAACATAACTTTCATCTCCAATGCCAAAATTAAAATATTACCATACTCCTGAAGATTCAAGTTCTATGTGCTGAACAAACCCTACCCACCAGTATAGGTAAATCCGCCTCACATCTCAAAAACATTAGGTGACATGTTTTTTTTAAGTGCTAAAAAAAAGAAAATTGATGAGCCATTGAAGTTTGTTGGTCAATTCACCAGCATGGGTTACAGTAATGATGGAAGACCCAGGAAATGTAAATTATTTCTGTTTTAACTGTACTTTAATTATTTCAGATGCAACTTTTTAGGCTTAATTGATTCTGCAATTCTTGATTCCTATGAGAAATGGTGGAACTGAGAATCAGAATCCACCCACCTTTAGTTTATATAAGATATAAGACTTGTAAATTATTGATGGCTATCACTTTGTGTGGTGAAGGTAGCCTGAAATCAGTGGAGCTTCGTGTGAATCAATCAATTTGCCAATGAAGTCTGCTGGGTGCAGGTTTGCCTATTTTAACCTTTGAAACCACAATTTGTCTAAATGGTTCACTTTATATTTTCTCCTATTCTTGATGTAGAGTACTCCAAGGGGCAAGCTATTAACGTTGTGATCTGAAAGATTTAAGTGAAACTCTCTTTTAATGAAATCAATGATTCTCTGCAGCAATGCTGAATTTATTATTCACTTCAATTGCAGGGGCAGTGAAGAAATCTAAAGGAAACAGCAAAAAGAGAGTTTCAGAAAGCGATCAATCTACTTCTAATGCTAAGAAGAAAGTATCGGCTAAGGGAAATACCAGTATTACAAAGTATTTGAAAAAGTAGAAAGTTCTTTTTGTACCAATATCGCATAATTTATTTTGTTGGTTTCTATTAATAGTACTCATGTGCCTGTAAATAAAACTTTCAAAGCCAGCTTGGCTCCATCTGCTCATAACACAGTACTTTAAAAGAATTCAGTTTGTTTTAGGTAAGTGATTAACTATATTTTACTCTTTTAGTGTTGAATATTTAGAGTAATGAAGTGCCTTTAGCTAATTGTTTTACTGAATCCACATTTTTGCTTGTCTTCTGTTTAACTCTTTGTTATTCCGTGTAATTTCATGAATTCTGTCCAATGTTTTACACTGAGTTATCGCAGATGAGTTATTCTGTACAAAGTTTACTTATTTATGCATCACCCTTCTCAAAATTTAACCATTTTCAAGGAACTGAGTTTTCATTTGCCAAATTTAAAAGGTACATGAGTAAAAATGTACTAAAATTCAGTAGCCTATGTATGGATTATTGTACAAATTACCTCTACAGGCAGTCCCTGAGTTACGTAAGCCTCCACTTACATAAATATGTACTTACGTAAGTGGCAACCTTACCCAAAAAGAAGTGAATTAATTACGGAAGTTACAGAATGCATAATAAGGTTGCCTAAGTTCAAGGAGTGCATGTGAAGGAAGTGTCGGACTGTTGGTAAAAGGGTCTGAGAGGGCGAAGACTGGAAAATTGGCGTGGACAGCAGTCGTAGAGTAGCATTAAGACACCATGCGTTCACACATCCACGAATTTGTTTAATTTGTAATTGTGATATTACCCATTTTGATTAGAAATGCACGAGGTGCAACTTTCAGGCAATTTCAATATTTTGATTTAAAGATTAGGGAAACACATTGTAAGGTTCACTGTTACGATCGAGAATAATGATTCCTCCTTTCTTGATATTAACATACATACGTTTATATTATTGTTACACACTCAAAATAATACTCGCACAACAACTTCTTCCAATTCCAATGCCTTTTATTTCACACACATTACAAATCACCAACCGATCACCGCGGCGGTCAGGCACACACTGCCTTCCCCTCTCACCTTCCATCTTCTGCCTCCCCTCTTTCCCCTCTCACCATCCATACACGTCTCCTCCGCTGCCTCGTTGTTCCCCTCTCCCCACCACACACACTCTCCCCTCTGCTTCATCTCGGCAGGCCATACTATGTGTCAGCCGTCACCCTTCGCTTTCATGTAACATTATTATTATATTTTTCCCAGAACTTAGTAAACTGTATTGTAGCAAATTTTCCTCTGCGAATGTTTATATCCCCACGCTTCAAGCTCAACAATGCAAAGTAGCTTTCCCGCCTTTCTGCAAAAGGCCATCTGTGGTCCACTCCAAAAAGTCAACAGTTCCTCTTTTCTTGACATGCGGCTTCCAAAGTCACCACCCAAAGAAAACAACTTACTCCTCTCTACACAATTACCTGGGTTTATTTCACGCCACTCAGGATAGCAATCCGTGGTAAGGGAGAAACAGAGAACTCTATGGCATGTACATGCACAAAAAACATTTATTCAGGCAAAAACATGACACATGAAAGAATAGTCATGCATTATGCTCTGTTTCAAATTTGATTTTTGTATCCAACTCTTAAAAAAAAGGTTTTTGGGCCCAATTTACATAGATCCCTTAGTTAACTTAACACATACCTATATATTTTTATATATTTCACCATAATTTAACCAATTGACCTTGCTCTTAATTCTTATAACATAAAAAACTAGTTTCTCTTTCTTTAGATGGTTATACGAGGGCAGACTTAAAAGTAAGGTCTACAATTTATTTTGTCATAGAATATGACGTTTATTTACATTGTTGGATACATCGTTGGAAAGGTCATGGCTTCAGCTATTTTTCGATGTAGTCACCCTGGCGCTCGATGATTTTCTTCATCCACATGATGAACTTTTGAATACCGTCGTCATACCAGCTTCCGTCCTCGTTGCAAAGGCGTTGACCTCCTCTTGCACCTCGTCGTCCGTCGCGATCTTCATCCCTCCTAGGTGTTTCTTCAGGGTGAGGAACATGTGGAAATCACTTGGTGCGACGTTGAGGCTGTACGGAGGATGCCCGATCACTTTCCACCCAAACTTCGAGATCAGTTCCTGCATCTGACTAGCCGTATGTGGTCACGCGTTGTTGTGATGAAATGAGACCCCCTTTGTCAGCATTCCTGAACGTTTGTTCTTGATGGCGCACCGAAGCTTTTGTAGTGTGTGGCAGTATCTTTCCTTATTGATAATGGTTCCCCGGGGCATGAAATCCACCAACAATATTCCTCACCCTGAAGAAACACCTAGGAGGGATGAAGATCGCAACGGACCACGAGGTGCAAGAGGAGGTCAACGCCTTCGCAACGCGGACGGAAGCTGGTATGACGACAGTATTCAAAAGTTCATCATGCGGATGAGGAAAATCATCGAGCGCCAGGGTGACTACATCGAAAAATAGCTGAAGCATGACCTTTCCAACGATGTATCCAACAATGTAAATAAATGTCATTTTCTATGACAAAAAAAATTGGAGACCTTACTTTTAAGTCTGCCCTCGTATAATCCCAATCAACAAAATTTGTGTCCACTTATCCGTCTTCCTGGTCTTGTCTCAATTATGTTTCTCGTCTCGAATTTGTGGTTGGCCATTCCGTTCCTCGAGGGTCCTCCCTCGCGATTATTGTGCGTCTGGGGTATTTCCTTCCCTCTTGGATCCCTCGGAATATTTTCCCTTGCACTATACGTTTGCGGTCTCCTCCTAGTAATCTCCAATCCGCAATCACTTTTCCTTACTTCTCCTTTCCTTCCACGTGGCGCCTGTCCGATCATGAGGACAGCCAAACTTTGACTCCCTTTTCACCTGTTTCCCATTGTTGTTCCTCTTTACGTCCCTAGTTTCTCCGTCCCTTTTGTTGGTGTTTACTTTATCTCGCATCTATAGTGATGGCTCCTGAATCCTTGAAATTATATTTGTGACCACCTTGATAACAACAACACATGTTTGGAAAGTCAAGAATTCTACACCTAATGGTTATACTCATTTATGTCGTCTAATTTTTGTTTCATTAAAAAGGTAGTTCTGGTAAACACAGTAGAACACCATTTTTGAGTGATAATAGAGACGAAGACCTAATAGGGTAATCAAAGTGATGTATAATGGGGACATCTTCAGTTCTCCCGTGGTCAACATTATTTTCAGTGTCATGTAGTGCTGAAATCAACAATATTTATGTAAATATTTAGTTTAATTTCACATTTTTTATCATACAATCTCTTCCTTCAGCCAATTTTTTTTGCTCTAAAAAATGCAATGTACCACATTCCACAGCCCATGAGACACTTTTTTTTTGTTGCGAAAACTCATTCTAAAATCAGCCAGCATCTTATGGACCGAGGATAAAGTTATGTTTTCACTCATCTGATTTTTCATGCAGTCAGAAATTCCCACCTCTCAACTTAATAAAGGTTATTATTATGTTAAAGTTTATAAGCACAGACTGTGTTCCAGCAGCAAGCAAAAGGGGCACTCTCCATCATTCATTTGTTTCTGGGATTCCACGATGAATACATTTAATATCGTTGCTTTTTTTTGGAAGTTAACCATACAAATGTCTTCCAATAAATTATTAACATTAATTGATGTTGATTACTATTGTTTTCTTCTAAAATTAACCCAAAAAATCAAGTGTATTGAATGGGTTGGTGTGTTCCATGGGCTGGGAAATGTGATGTATCAACTTGTCTTTTTTTTTCTTTTTAGTGTGTAAGTATACTTCATTATGCAATTTGATTTTTAAGTTTTCCTCAGTCACACTGTGCATTCACAAACTTTTGGTATATGCCAAGCTATGATTATATTGTTTTATGCACAATACTATAAGTCAGAGTTGAAGTCAAGTGGGAAAAAAATCACTAAGTTTTTTGTAGGTCTACCAGTGTTACGATGGAAGAATATTAACATGAAGGCTTAAGCCCTTCAGAGTTCCATTCGTCTACCTGGAGGTTACTATGTACTTCCCTGTGGATGGAATGGACAGGAGGCAGTCACTGCGGATGTTCCTGACCTCCCTACTTGCTCTTGACGTGCTCTCTCTCGTACTAAATCAAGATCACCTAGCTCTCGTACACAAAAGCGTATGGTACTTATAGATAATGTTAAAATCAGAGTTTAATGTTAAATATTTAATGCTCTGTTGTGTTTTACAATTTTCTGAATATGATATTTTTTAATTATACTCCCATCTTAAGCTCATTCAATTCATTTGACAATACAAAAATTACAGTTCATGTTTCCAAATTATGCCAATTTGTTTCTTACACATTTAGTGTGGGAAATATTTTTGTGAATGAGCTTCCATGGAGAGCTCAGATTTTTCATCATGCTTTCAAGCTAAACATATAGCTCTGTGAGTACATTGTCTCTGCATTTTGTCCTTTATGAGAAGATTAAGTTCCTTGAAATGGTTGAATTTGAAAAGTTTTAGTTTTTAAATGTTTAAATCTGAAGTAGAATATCCATAATTGTAGCTTTATCAGTCCTGCTTAAGGTATGGAAATCATTTGTTTAATTTTTAAATGTTATTAGCCAATTTTATTTCCTCTAGTACTTACATGCTTCAACCTGCTACATTGTTTAACCGTTATGTAGTCATTGTTTGTTTTCATCACCTTTTTTGTCTGTCTTTTATTTAATGTGTGTATAACTGTGTATGTTATTTGCCCACATTTTTACTAACCTCTGTTGCAATTTTGACCTTATGTGGCATAGTGTCAAAGGAAATGATCATGAGGAAGATGAATTATTCTCAAGTACAAAATTCAATGCCCACTCTCTAAAGAGACGAAAAGAATATGGTCTAGGTGTACTAATAGAGCGAGAAACTTTTTTGTTAAAGGGAATGCTTAGCAGTTATATCTTTAAACACCTGAGGATAGGTTGGTGAAATTGAGTGCAGGGAAAATTATGTGGTAGAGAATGAGGCATTTGAGAGTATGATTTGATTAAAAAACTTGGAAAGGTGGAAAACTATGTGCAGAAACACAGATCTATTCTGATTGTTATGAGTCAAAGGAGGAGAGGTAACGGCATCAGCAAAATCTCCTCGCCACCAAGGTGAACACCTGTTGCCATTCACGGTATTCAAAAGGGGAACAAAAGAATGGGCATGGACTTCATGTGTCAAAGTAAAGAATTATTCTGTTTTTTTTTTATTCCCCAGCACCAAAGTGGATGGATAATGTTGATGTAGGTGGTTCAAGTTCTACTGGGGAGCTTTTCTCACCCCACCAAAGATGCTCTATTAGGGGAATTATGACCTTAAGTTTTATATTGTAGATAGTGCCAAATCACAAGGGCCTAGCCACGTTGAAACACCGGTTCCCGTCAGATCACCGAAGTTTAGCAACGTTGTGCCCGGACGGGGGTTGGAGTGGTGGCCCTCCTCCATGCCTCTACTGGGGTAGGTGGAGAGGTGACACTCCTCCAGACCTATACCGGGAGGTAGACCCAGACTGGGAAGGTTGGAGGGAGGTGACCCTCTTCCATACCTGTACTGGGGAGGTTGGGGGTGGCCGCCCCTCCTCCATACCTCTACCGTGGTGCTCTTGTCTGCAATGGCAGGCAGATTAAATGTGGGATGGCACAAGAGGTCTGAGTGCCAGGAGTGGGGCTCCAGAAGGCCCTCGTCCACCCAATCACTCTAGTGCCAAACCAGGTTGGTTGTGGTGGGCAAACTTGTCTTTTTTCAATGTAAGCATCCATTTGATAGGCTCTGTGCCACACCAATACTATGCATCTGCACAGTTTTGTGCCTTTTTTTTACCACACTGATGCCATTTGAATCAGGGAGTCCAGAAGAGGGTGTTCGGTATCAAGCTAAATTGTGAGGAAAATTTGCCCCTCCCTGATTTTGGGATGAAAGGAGGCTTTTCAAAGACCGGCAGAGAGAAGAAAATAAGATGACCATAGTATTGCAAGGCTAAGATATGAAGGCTGTTGGAGGCCAAACAGACATGCCATTATGAATGTGGGTTTAGTCCAAATGGAGGAAGCAAGTATAGGAGGCAGTCATGAAAAATTCTAGTAGTGCATGGCTGTACATTTCAAACTAGTGTTGCTCTCCTGATCCTAGATATGTGATACTCTGGAAACAGCTGTTGTTATAGGATGGTGGAAGGTACACCACCAATTTGAAGAATTACAGGTCATGCTTATCCATTAGGGTGGTGTTTATTTTTGGAAAGTTGAGAGGCATTGGAAGTTGTATGCTAAAAATGATCGATTTGGTGAGAAAATGCAAGTGTCAATCATATAGCTGTGCCACCCATCAAAACCCCGTGCCAGATGCACATTTTGTTGAGTGAAACATGACACACAGGCTCATGAGACCTCAGCTCTCATTTATGTGTGCACTCACTTCCACACATAAGTAAATATTCCATTTAACGAGTTGAAATGTTTCAGATCCTGCAACTTTTACTATCTTGAGTTGCAAACCTTCAAATAATTTAGTAATTAATGGAGGTCCTCATTTTTAAAACTTAAAATAATTAATGTTACTAGTTCATGCAGTCTAATTAATTTTGAAAATCAGTCTTGCATTAAACAGAATGAGTGAAAAGTATATTTCCATAAGTTAGAAATTGGTTTTGCCTTAGCTGGTGCTGTTGTTGGTTCTCAATTTAATGCCAGTTCACCTCCTCAACAGGTTAGGTTTAGATAATGCTCCCTTTTTAGTATGCACATGATCTTTAATTAGGTGAGTTCAAGATATAGCTAAGCAATCATAATGTTTTTGCAAAATATTTTCTAAGTTGTTTTGGCCTGTGTAAGGGAGAACCAAAAGTTTGAACGGTGTATGTGTAGTTAGCCCAAATGAGTAAGATCCTGCTTCAATCTTCATTTGAGCATCTCTCCCTACTTATCTCAGAAACCTTTTCTCAAACTCATCAACTAGCAGTGAATTAATTTTTAAAGGAACTCATTATTGTTTCCCAAACCCAAGTCTTATAATAAAAATAAGTCTACTGCTCTCTCTTGTTGTATTTGGCCCTTGCTTTCTGGTGAGTCATAGTTTGTCATGTATGTACGTATTTCAAGTTTTTAAAATCATTCATCACATTATAAATTGTCATCTTGATGACCGCCATTCACCCACCGCTCTGAAATATCATTGAAGTCTATTAATTGAAATATTTTTCTAATTATGGTAGAGTATGATGGCCCAGCTGTTATGAACACATTATTTTTTTGTTCCCTGATGGTGTATTATCTTGTATGAGTCAATTAGTGCCCGGGTTTTATAGGTTTTGTGTTTCATTATCTTGTTACCAATCATTTTGTACCTATTATGTTCGGCATTGTCTTTTAGAATGTGATGACTTGTGTTCTAATAATTTTCCTTCCTTTTAATAATTCTGGAAAACAGGATTGTCGTGATCATTACAATTTCAGGTCTTGTGTAGTGTATTTTCTTGCATTGACTATCAACCACCTAATGACTGTACATCATTCTATAAAAGCGCAATAAATTGTATTTTTGTAAAACTTCCCTTTTTCTTTATTTCCCTCACCCCAATCGCACGTTCATCTGTGTGTAGCAAGTTTGCAGGTCCTGAGAAACCTATTTTGTTCTAAGGAATTACTAGAATACCACATTTGAAGGATTACTGAGCTGGCTGCTTGTCTCATTCAGGTGAGTATTGTGTTTCCACGTCATTCCTTATGAAATGCAGTCTTTGATGTCTCAACTTACATACCCAATTGGAGAAAATATTTTGTTCAGTAGATAACTGGATGTGGGTAAATATTAGGTTAACTCCTTTACATGTGGCTTGATATGTTGGATCTTATTTCTTCAGGTACAACTGTGTGTGTGTCTGCATTTGTATGAAAACAGTTCCTCCTCCATTGCAGGAGGCATCTTTGTGTTAAGTGGTGATTGCTTGATCATTGCCGGATATTGTCAGGCTAGTGACACCAAAAATTTACTTAATTTGGTCCTGCGTTTTGAATGGTTGAGGGGGTTGAATTCCTATTATTGAGCCCTATTCCATCTCGTGGCCAGCAAATGTCCATTCTCCCTGTTGTAATTTTCTGGGTGCTTGATGATTTCAATAGCCTTGTGAATCACGCTTGGGACGTATCTGCTTTCTCTAGCAATCATTTTGTGTTTTCTAAGTCAACGCTGTGGCCAGGTTCTGAGACACTGCTGACATTTTCCTGTCCTCTAAAATAAAATGCGGCGATGTTGGCAGCTTTTCCTATGATGATCAAAATGTTTTTCAGGCGTGATGATCAGGTTTAGCCCGACGTTTCATAACCTCTACTGGTCGCTTTTTCAAGATGGAATTGATATCCCTGTTGCCGGTCAGGGATATATATATATATCTCAGAAGGGTGAGTTGGAGGGGGAAGAGAGTTGGAGGGAGAGGTACGTGAAAAATATTTATTCACATACCTCTCCCTCCACCCCTCTTCCCGCTACAACTCACCCTTTTGAGATTTATATATATCCCTCACCGGCAACGGGGACATCAATTCCCTCTTGAAGAAGTGACCAGTAGAGGTCACGAAACGTCAGGCTAAACCTGATCATCACGCGGCAAACCCGAAAAACATTTTGATCACCATGAGCCACGAAAGGTTCAATGAAGAATTTTCCTATGATGTACTGTCCCTTCCCCTCCACTTCTTAGCCAACCCCTTCCAGTTAAGCCTTCCCCTCCTTAACATCACGCTTTGCACAAGTGACACACCATGATGTTTTACTACCACTATATAACTTCCTTGCTGAATGTTTCAAACTCTGAAGTTTTTCCTCAAGTGCCTAGTTCTGGCCTGTAATCTTCTGTTCGTCTGTCAACACTCAAGAGGCTTTACCTTGATAATAATAAAGCTAACAGTAATTATCAACTAGCAGATTTAATCCCCCTTGAGGACCAAGATTTGATTCATCAGAAAAGTGCCATGGGCTGATGTGTTATATATATGTCATGCATAATGTGCATTTTTTTGGGCAGTCCTCCCCGTAAATGTTGAGGATATTGTGACTAGCCACGGTATTACCTTTATGGAATCACCTGCAATTGCATATTAAGTGTAAAATTCCACAGAGGGAAAAATCATTTGCCTTGACAAGGGCCACATGGGAGAAGGATGCCTCAGTAACTTAACTGACTAAAGCACTTGGTGTAATATTTAGAGATCTGGGCTCGTGTCTGTCAAGGTAAATGATTTTTCTTCTGTTAAGTTTTGCACTAGTCATTCCAGGTAAAAATAATCATTCATGGATTCGAGGCATTTACTATAAGAGGCTCCAATCTGAAACTTGGTGATAACAAATGGCCACTTGCTATCCATAGTGGCTAAATGACTTCATTCATGGACACCCAGGCAAGAAGGTCATTCGGTAAAGAAGAGTTAGGGTCCAGTCTGGGAGAAAATTTTTTGTGAGAAACATAGAAAAGTGAAGGGTATCAGAGAAATGTGAAAGGAAAGTGAAAGGATTGCGCATTTCATAAATGTAAGAAAGAAAGTCGTGAGATTCTTAGTTTTTGAGAAAATAAATGTTGAAAATGACCAAATTCGCGTATTTTTGGTGATATTTTGACGCCATATTGCGAGATTTTCTGAAGTCCCGGTAGAGGGATACGGACTAATTTCACGTCTGAAAGATCACATACCTAATAACGTTGCGGGTCTGAGGAGTGGAACAGGGGTACTAGGGTGGGACGGTACGCGACCTCAAAAAGGCCATTTCCGAACGGAAAGATAGGTTATTTGGCGGATAGTTACGTTTTATTTTCACGAATACCCTTTTAAACCAACCACCAACGGGGCGGCCCTGCGGGCCGCCCCGTTGGTGATTATACAACCCACCCCAATGGTGATTGCTTTGCGTAAAATTATGGCGAGAGGAGAGTTGGTGATGAATTTTCCGTATGGAGGAAGTGGAATGAGGTACCTTCAAAGATTATAGGGTAGCTCCGAGAGGATACCCGTCCCTCTTGAGTGTGATAAAGCCATCGAAAAGCGGGAATAGTTTTAAGTTGAAGGCGGGAAAAATCATGGGTGGTGAATATAGAAAATGAAGAAACTGCTCGACCGCTGCGTCGTCTGGGGGAACTAGGAGGAAAACGTCAGTATTTCCAACATGGCGTCGAGAAATTGATTCACATCACAGGTTTAAGTGAATAGTTTACGAAAGAAAAAGGATTTATGAAGCAAATGAAAGGTTAGTATAAATGCGCATATGTAGCGTAGCAATATAAGTGAAATAGGTGGTATAAGGTGATCGGGAAGCAGGTGAAATTAATTTTCTCCCAGACTGGACGCTAACTCACCTTTACCGGTCATTCAATGGTAATTTACACCTCATCAAACAATAAATTATTCAAATCAATTATTAATAGTAGACTATATTAAAAAGTTCTGATCGAGTGGCTGCATGCCATGGAATATACCAAGAACATTTTTCTGGTGAAATAGTTTTTTCAAAATGTTACCTATCAAAAATGATAACATTCTCAGTTTGTGACGGATATGTTCACCTAATATTCCTCGACAGCTAAGAATGAATGATGATGAAAAGGAATGGTTCAATTTTCAGTCATGAAAATTTTCAGTTTCCCCAAACTCAAAAAACGAGACTGAAGAATTGTACTCCATTACAATTCACAAGCGCGAATGGCATTACTGGAGTTAGGACTCACTAGGTGCCAGCTTGAAGGTTAAGAGACTTCTAAATTTAGCCATTACATAATCATGCCTGGCAGGTTAATATTCATGCAAATTGCCCTTGGCAATCTTTTACTCGCGCCACTAGAGGTAGCAAAACGATGATCACGTTGGTTCTGTCACCGAGAATAACCTTAATGAGGCCCAAGTACTAATAAAAGCATAAAATATGATGCAAACGAAGTGACTCCAGAGAGCAAGCCACCAGATGACAGAATATTTGTCTCTATATTCAAATGATTACTAAGGACTACAATACCTTGCTAATAAGAAATCAAGTTCTCTTTCAAACCCTTGTTATCATAATGCCTATTACAAGGGTGAAGTAATTAGGAGGCGAAAAATTAGCGGAGTTTAGCAAAATATCCTTCTAGTCCTCTCCCAACGAAAGGATAGAAGAGAAGTTTACTCTACGGATACAAGTTAACCGAAAGAAAGACACGTCCTTTCAGAATCATCTGATTAAAAAACACATAGCCTAGACATGATATCGATCGTGAAGCGTGTTGCAATCATCCTCGTCCACCTTTGCTTTGTCTCTTAACCCATTTCTCCCCCTCCTCCTATCCCTAAGCAGCGCTTCAATCCCTTCATCTGCCGCTGTTCATTCTTGCGCACTGGTGCGCTCAGTTGAAATCGTTGAAAAATACATAAATTATTTTCCTTGAATATAATTTTCAACGTTTCAGTATTACTCGTACCTCCTTTCTTCTGGTTGTTTTTGTATATGGTGAGAAATTTCTCCATTATATATATGGATTAGTTGCCCATGTACACCCGGAAAGAACATCTTTGTTTTCCTTAAGTAATTGCAGCAAACATGATTTTTTCCATAGAAATGTGTTAATTTGACAACGAACTATGTTGTTCACGATATATTACGTTGCCGCCACTTGGATACAATCATGGAGATTAAATTATCTAAAAAACAGAGTAAATGAGTACCTTCTTCGAAATGCCACAGTGGTTTTATATCAAGTTCCCGAGGTCGATATTTCATCGGATGCGTCTGCTGAGGGTAAGAAATTCAACCATACGTGAACAGTTTTATTCAGTTAACTCTGCTGTGGTTATTTTTGTCTCATATGAAGTTAATTAATTTCAGGTGGATTTACTGTGCAAGTTCCGAGTGTGTCCTCTAATTACTGTGTAAACAAAGATGATGCAAAATTAGGCGATTTACTTTGGAACGTCGGGAGCAAACGAGTTTACTCTCTTTTCCCAAATGTAGGAAAAGAATCTGTAAGTGACAAGTGAATCCTGATGGGTTTGTGAATAAAAATTAACGGATTTCTTCTTTTTCAGCAAATCATTGACCTCAGTCAATGGATAAGTTTTAAAGACAAGGGATCATCCGTGTTTCCCATTAATATTGATCCGGATAATACAAAAGAAATTGATATGGACAACAAAATCGATGTTCTAATTGAAGCTGACTTTTTGGATGGCCAAGGTCCTGGGGACTTTGTTAAGGTTGTTATACACTAATCATACTCCCTAAAAAGTCGGAGTACCCGATTAGCCTAGTTTGTAATTCATGTTACCTACTAAAATGTTGACATGCAATTATTTGATTAGTCACAGCTACTTCTGCTTATGATCACTGAATAGTGCTTATTGCTTTTGGTAGTTTAAAATATTCTGGTCTATTTCTGCTCTGAAAACAACTGTTGAAGTAAAATTATCGCATACCTTAAGCCATAGCCCCCCGCACAGTACACCATATACCAAGAACAACCAATATATATATGCCCATTGCTTTCCAACTTCTGGATGTATACCAGTATACAACTTGTATATACAACCTCTCTATGTACTACATGTACTCAGTGGTGTATTCCAAATGGCTAGACGTCAGCTTTCAGGCTTATACCGTATGCAGCTACAACCCTTACACTGCATACGTATGCCATACATGTACCGAAGTCTCCTAATGGTCATGGATATATACTGTAACGGTCCCTCTTGATGTCCCGAGTTTTTCTCCCTTCCCTATCAACACGGGTCCGCCAAGCATTGCCGCATCATGCACTTAATGGGGTGGAAGGCCAACCCAAACAAGGGGCATTAGATACATTTTAACATTTTCAAAAATAATTAAACCAATACTACTTACCTTGGTTCCTGAATGTGGTTGACTCTTATGGCTAATCCCACCCAAACACGAATTTTCCGCATCTCCCTCCGAAATAATCCGGCTCAGTCGTACATGCGTCACGTTAAGGCAATATACAAAGAAAAGGGGGTCAAGTATCGACTGACAGATAGACACGTTTGACACAGCATTTAATACCTCAAGCGCATTTAAGCAAAACCCTAATGAGATGAGGGATGGATGATTCATGGGTGAACATGGATTATTGTGAGGAAAAGGAAAAACAAATGATGTGACAAAGGCAATGAACAATACAACAAAAATTATCTTTGAGCAATAGTTCGCGCACAAAGAACAAACTCAGAGTTCATCCGTCAGCGAAATACTTCTTGATTTAGCAAATTAACGAAGGTGCATGGAATTCCTCTCTGACATGAAGGGGAATTATGGTGATGGATGAGGGACATGTCACAATGGGGGCAAACCGTTTCTTGATGATGATAATTATGATGATGATGTGCTCCTGCTGAGCCGGAAGTTGGCGCAATCACTGGCGTCATCTCTCGGCGTAAGATTCACTGCCGCTCCTGAATTGGCAGAATCCTGATGTATAGCCAGTCAGCCTGACTGGCGACATCTGTTCCTCCTGTCTCTCGGTTAAATTTCCGAACGTGAATCTCTCACGGCCACTCTCTCTGTCCTCCTGTCTCTCGATCGACTCTCCGAGTGTGACTCTCTCACTGCCACCAGCCCAAAAGAACTGACCACCTTGCTTCACGCTCATCCCATTTTATTCATTTTTCCATACAAAACACACGGAAATCCTGCACTTCCACACTCATCCGTGGCATAGTGAACTACGTCCACACTATGGTGCACCATTGAAACATCCATACCGTCGACACCTTCCATTCACACCACGAAACACATGTATTGAAATATACATATTTCATTACAATACTGATCATATATAATGGGCATTCAAATGGTAGAGGCTCAATAGAGTATTTGCGTAAGTGAGGTATTTTGTTGAAATTTATTATAGCGAGTAGTGTTTGGTTTCGAAATGCCACGTACGAAATACCAAGCTATAATTCCAACTAATTAATTTAATAAATAGCTTTTAATATGCATTGTTTTAGCATCGAAATTGCCTAGGTCTAAACGCCCAACCATTGTTTCTTCGTAGTGTGACGTCATCTCCCATATTAGCAGAAGCGAAATAGCCTAGCTGTGCGTTGATAGTGAAATACTATTTGCCTTTTCGAAGCTATTTCGATATTTGCTAATTAATAGCGAAAGTTTCGTCCGCACGCTAAGACTACACAGTCACACAATCTCCAAATCAACAAATGGTCGACTATGGGAGATGACGTCAGAGCCTACACAACATGGCGGACCAGTGTTTCGGCGCAATAATAATTTATTAGATTTTTATTAGCTAATAAAAAATTAACGAAAAGCCTCTCGAGCGTCAGAATGAAAATTTAGTGTCTGAAGTATCGATAGATTTTTTAGATGTCACTTCCCAAAAGTGTGCAAATACTCTATTCCTGAGCAATTCAGCAAATAAGGCAATCGTATGAATAAATATTTGCATGTAGTAATGAGAATTTTGCAATTTAATGCATGCAAGTGCACTGAAGCCTAAAATTAATTTTGTGACCGTACAGAAAATGTAAGCGCACTAAATTTTGCAAATGCATGCCGTCAAGTAGACGCTAGATGCATAAATTCTTCTCAGGTTCTCCACTTGATTAGAAGCATTATGGTCAGTGACGTTTCGTTGGCCAATGCTCAACTGCTCTCAGAAATCCTAAGGAAAATGTGCAAGCCATACATTGAAACATTGTGGCCATGGAGTCACTGACCCTGTGGAGAGTTTATGCATCTGATATGCCGGGAAGCCCTAGATCTTGCAAATAGATGCTAGCTTTGTGTTCTAGTCTATGTTCTAGCTGGTGTAGTGTTTGGTGACTTAGACCCTACCTTGCTATATAAATCCACTCAGCTGGATCAGTCATGTGTTGAATTTCATTGTACAGTGAAAACATAAAACCTGGCCTACTCATTGAATTTTCGGTGTGTTTACTAATACATATTTACGTACTTTTGGGAAAAAATTCTCATTTTTCTTGAACATTTTCCTCATCTATCGTGGAAAGAGAAGTTGGCACTTGCACACAATTTCAGATTTGCTCTTGCATATGACCGAAATTTCAAAATAAAGGTGGGTGCATAAATAGCATGGTACGCAGTCACATGCATGGGTGTCAGGATATACTTACACGAAATGGATGTAATTCACAATAAAAAAAAAAACTGTCAAGTGAAATGATAAATGTTCTTCTACCAATTGGAGATGATAAGGGAAGTGTGTGTGTGTGATATATATGTACTATGTACTTGCTTTTTTGATTTGGCAGTATGTAGTCTTCAGGGTGTGCCGTGATTGAGGGTTATGTTATCCCTGATTATGATGAAGTAAAACAATTGAAACAAGACAACTCACTCTAAATCTTGTTCATTCTTTTTGCCTGTGGTTGTTTCATGTCCACATGCTCCCAGACAGTGGCATACACCGACTAAATGCTGAAAAACCCTCCCTTGCCCACAGAGGCTACTTACTAGCCCTTTCTTGATGGGTTGAGGGGAGGGCTACCTGGGAGTATCTCCTCGACTGAGGACCAGACGCAAGGGTCTTAGCATTCCAATCCCCACAAGGGTTGGGAGATTACCCTGTGGGAGGACTGCGAGCAAAACAATACTTACCCCAAGGATGGGCAAGGGCCTAGCCACGTTGATACCGGTTCCCGTTAGATCACCGAAGTTAAGCAACGTTGGGCCCGGACGGTGGTTGGATGGGTGACCTTCCTCCATACCTCTGCCGGGGTGGATGGAGAGGGGTGACACACCCTCCAGACCTATACCGGGAGGCTGGAGGGAGATATATTCCCAGACCGGGATGGTAGTAGGGAGGGCTCCCTCCATACCTGTAGGGTAGAGAGGGGGGGTGGCCCCCCCTTCATACCTCTACCGTGGTGCTCTTGTCCCGTGTGCAAGTGGCACGCAGGTTAAATGTGGCATGGCATAATAGACCTAAAAGGTCTGTATGCCAGGAGGGATCCAGAAGGCCCTCGCCCACATCGATACAATCTACATCTACCCCAAATGTATGTAGGTATTGTTTTGCCCAAGGAGGCCCATTGCTGTTGAGGCAATCCAGGTGTCCCGGTGCATCGAGTGATGGTGAGAGTTTTTAGGGTTCAGGCATGGGAAAATGCACACTTTTCGAACGAGTGTACCAGTTATCATACTCTTGCAGCAAATCCTACATCGGGCAAATGCGTAGATCTATACAATGAGGAGATTACGGAACATGAACAGGCCACAGAGTGGACTTCAAGGGACCCAAAGTATTATGCAATGAGAGCCAATACTTCCTCAGATTGATCTGGGAGGCCATCGAGATAGTCAAACAACTACAACCATGGAGACGGGGCCAATCTATCCAGTGCCTGGAGGAGAATTTTCAAGGTAGAGGATGCGGGAAACCAGTCCACCAATTAGGACGATCCAACTGCTCACACATGACAAAACAAGATGGACCAAGTTCTTGTATCACCACTTCAGACCTGAGGACGCCTGGAGGATGGCTGGCGAAACTCTTGTTAAAAGACACCACGTGGACGAATGTCCGAAAGCAGATACTCTTCATATATGCTGAAAATGCTGGTTGCATTGGTATCTTTCCATAAATGATACCTAGTAAAATCTTAAAGTTTTGATTGTTTTCCCTGAGGAATTATTTCCAATACCTATCACTTTTCTGTATTAGAAATGATGCGTCTGCCTTCACTTTCATAGATGTGACTAATTTGAACTGTCAAGTATTTGTTGATGGAGACTACACTGTCAATGATTGAAGGCATTACCTTCTTAGGTGTACTGGTGTGTTCTTATCCCTTAACACTTCATTTTATGAATCTCTTTTCTTATCTCTCCTAATTCAGGTTGATTGCCCTCTGTGAAAAATTTTGGATTCAGCTCTTAACTTTGCATTTCATCATCTCCTAAGCTTGCTATAAGTTCTACATATTGCTCTTTGACTCTACTCAACCTAATTTTGCCAAATGATTAAACCTTATTTTAAGAGTGTCTTTGCATCAGAAGGAACATGTTGGGAAAATTTATGTTGGTGTATTGATTTTCATATACTTATGATGGATGCTCATCAGAATATAAATGCTGAACGCATTCATATTAAAATTTTCTTACACATTTGTCCATTCCATTGGATGATTCTTTGTTCAAGAGATAATTTGGAGAGGTGTTTTGCTGATTGCTTTAGTGATTGCTGTCTTTTATTTTCATGCCAATGTTATACAGCCATTACCCAGTTTGATATTATTTCCCAGATTGACACATATGGTGTGCTTAAAGCATGGAAGGCAAGTGCTCATTTTGGCCTGATCCTAGAAACTGACATGGAGCACCTAGCTAGATTGGGCCTTTGCTTTTTGTTTGGGCATCCGAACATCCAAGATGGTATGGAGATTATACGATTGGAAAGTAAGTACATGATTATCTTTTGGTTTTTTGAAGCATCACGAGTTCTACTTATTGAGAACGTGACTTAAGTAGAAAAATTTTAGTTCTATGTGGTTTAGTCGTTTTCCACTCCCAGGATGCTATTCAATTGCAGAAGGGAAATTCTTATTTATATTAAATGTTTTGATGCACAACTCGCTCATCAATGAAGGTTCTTATTTTTTTTAAATATTGTGATGTACAAAGGTTCAGAAACCCTTAAGATAATAACCCAGACAGCACAAGGTAGTACATATCCTTAACTAGCGATAAGTCATCCTGATTTGGGATAGGCTATCCCTAAAAACAAGGATAGATATGGATAGAATGTGAAGAAATAAGGTATAGATGAGAGATATTTGTCCGCATAGACTGGGATAGAGGATAGAAAGGGGAGAATCTATCCCTAAATCCTCTTCTTTGATTGGCTCTGGCAAACCAATGAAGGTGTGGTCATCAGAAAGAACAATTACAGAATCACGAATGGCAATATATGGAACTACGCAAAGTGGATTGGCCAGCAGCACCACCTACTGGAATCTACTTTATATTCTACTGCCCACGATGTAATTATGCAGCTAATAGTTACTTAAATTTCAACCAACTATTACGTAGGCGCTTTCATGATCTGCTCTCAGCCACATCAAACCATGATGCTCAAGAGCTTCCACGCACCAATATCCACTCTTGAAGAGCATCCATCATTACCTAAACTGAAGTCAAGAGAACACCCAGGAAAAGGACAAAAAGGCACAATTGCACAAGCTCCAAAAATATAAATAAAACAACAAAAACATCCCTACGGGCAATGGCCTGCCACAATGGAAACACCTGTTCCTGATCAGTCACCAAAGTTAAGCACCGTTGGGCTCGGCTTGAGTTTTGAAGGATGATCCTCTGATTCATCCGAGTGCTGTTGCCCCTATCTGCATGTGGCAGACTGTAAGTGCGAAATGACCTTTAGCTGTCGAAGCACGTTAAACAAAAATACTACTACTACAAAATCCCTAGGGAAGGATATCAATGAATAAACCAACCACAGGAAATAACATTTTTCCATAAATTAGTTTATTGACATAATATTCACTTAAAACAATGAAAGCAGCAGCATCATTAACAATTCAGGTAGCGTATTCAACAATGTTCAATGACCAGGTGTAATGGCTTCCATCAGGCCCTCGAGTGGTTAAACAATCAAAAATAAACAAATTAGTTACTTACCTTCCATCGCTCTAATCTTAAAAAAAATGTACTTCTTACAGTATCCAAATATAAGTACAAAGGAGGATTCTTTATTATACAATCTGGACATTAATCTGGACGACTCATTGTAACTTCGACTGGGTCCACTTAACACGAGAACTTCATGCATAATTTTAGAGGAATTTTTCAACATTGCAGTGTCATAATCAATTACAAAAATATAATAAGCACTTTAAGATATGTAACTGGAGAGATAATTCTTCATTCAAAAAATATGGCGACTCTGCCGTTCAACAATGTTCAACACAAATTCCATCTCGACACAATATCATAACTTCTATTCATGATTTATTAATTAAAATATTAAAGTACCAAGCTCATAATACAAACTGGAATCCTTTTCGAAAACAATTTGGGAATGCTATAACCTGTCACAGCCGAGACACGTGGTGAGTAAAGTATCTTCTCGTTGAATATAATGGAAAATCAGAATTTCTTTATTCATAATAAGTAGGTAAGTTTTATCTTACTTAAATGGCACGAGCAAAGCTGGAAGAAGGTGCAGAGTTTTCTGTAGTTACTCCCCAATTGCTGAAAAGCAGAGTACATACACCAATGTGCAATCAGGCAACGTGCTTACAGTCTCTGTCCGCCTTGGTTCTTTCTTTGAACTCAGCTCATCATGGCAGGGAGGACTACTGAAGTCACACATGTTGATCACTCTCAGGCGAGTGCAAATAATTATACGTACTACTGCCCAAACAACATTGCAAAAATTTATTGAATTATTTTTGTTGGTAAATACCATTTTATGAGTAATAAAACTCCATCTGAGATAATTTTAACTTATTGAACTTAAGGATAGATCGTGGAAAATAATGGAGATTCTTTCCTCAAAAGCAATAATGAAGAAAATATCCATGACTATCTCCAAGTGCTGAAAGAAGAAGTCATTATCTTGATACAGATATGTGCCACCGATCAGATCAATTCAAAACTATTGCCTGGAAATGTGTGTCGTAATTTTAAGTCATAAGAATCAAATAAAATATTCTTTTTCAGCAATATATTTCCGTCCGAAAGATGTTATATTGTGTCACCAGATGGGATAATTTGGGGTTGTAAATGGGATATAAAACATCATCTTAGATTCAAGGAAATGTGGTAATTAAGGTTTTTAGATGACATTTGGGAGCATAATGGGTGTCAAATGAGCTACGTACATTCAAATTACATATTATTGAAACATTTTCCATATTCCCTGAATTTTATTGCATGAAAGTGTAGGAATTTTCTGGGCCAAATGCTAGGCATTGCAAATGACAGGGTAATGTTGAATTTCCATGCAGTCCTTTTCGATGGACATTAGTTGACAATGTTGCATGATGAGAATTTCTTTCAGAATATGTAGTTGCTCAGTGACGTAGCTTTCACAATTCAGTGCTCAGTGTTTCCTTCCACATTACTCAAAGAGTATAATTTCTGAAGAGAACGATGCTATGCTAGAGAGTGCCTATCAATCATTGAATGGCATTCTTTGCTTTAAAAATCTGGTGGATATTTTATGCCTGCCTATGCCAAGTCAAGAAAGTAGCATGATCATTTACAAAAAAATTGTACTAGAAACCTAAAATTAACAAACTCCAAATTGAGGAATTTTCATGAATTTGATGAGCCAAATGTTCCATGCAAACATCAGATCATAAACATCAAATTGAATTATGTTTCCTGGATCCTACACAAAATATGAAATTCTGAGAATTTATGAATCCATTTTATATGTAAAATCATATTTTTGCTTTTTGAGAGCATTCGTTTGCTGCATATTTTAGCTTGGAATTTTGAAATTTTTATAATAGTTGATTTAGAAACCCTTTTATCTTTAATAAATTTATTTTCAAATCACAAACAGAGGTTGTAGTGGATTATCATTTTTATGATACATGCATTAAATTCATATTTTTGTTAAAATGCCACTATCCATTTCATATGTCTTTGGGTTTTGATAGATTATTCAAAACTAACTGGGAACTTTTAATGGAAAGCTAGGGGTTAACTTTGAATGCTGTTAATATGAATAGAATGTTTTATTTTTCGACTTACCTCGATGGTTTTCCTGTCTTGACAGCTGTCTCTTGTAGTGGCCATCCATGCAAGTTATTGAATCCTGATTCGATTCCTATGCCAAGGACAATCATCCATAGAAGCAACCAGGAGAGTGAGTCAGGGGAAGAGGTTGAAGATGGATACATGAGCCAAAGTTCTTTTACTGGTTTGTAATTTCTTCATGTTTAATGTTTTGAGAATTTTAAGTATTTTATAATTTCAAAAGTTAAGAAACTTAATGCCTTTTGTCATTCCCATGATTAGCCTGTGCCTGTGTGCTTATTTACTCTTGAGGCTATTGGTTTTAACTCTGATATAGCTATAATACCAATGTAAGAAACTGGTTCCAATGTAATGGGCATTAAAATATTATTATGATTATAAATGACTGATGAAAAGTAATCATTTCATTTTTTATAGAAATCATCATGTTGTAGAATAATTGATCATTTCAGGGAAATGTTTTCTATTTTGTAATAATGTAGGCATGTATTTGTATTGAGATAAATTATAACTTGCCTCAGGTGAAATCATTAAGAAAAACTGTTATTAACAGGCTTTAGTTGGTGTTTTTATTTGGCAGGTAGAACGATAAGCATGGATTATTATGTATGTTTTTAGATATTAAGTTCAGTCTTTTCTATTTGGCTAGTGTCATCCAGTAGAAAGGAAAAGATTTGTTTGGTAATGGAATTTCACTACTGTTATCAAAATTTTGGGTGATTAATTGTTTCTGAATTGAAGTGTTTCAGCATTTACTAAAATCATTGCTTTAAAAAATCTTCATTTTGCCTTGGAACTACTACTGCTTTTGACCAGACATGCAGTTCATTTAATTTTTTTCTTACTACGTTCTTAAAATTTTTATTTGCACGAGATACCAATTTACTTATAGCTGCAGCGATGAAATGTTTTCGTGTCAATTAATTATTTTCCTTTGAAAATATCTCAGAATATTTAATATGCATCCAGAAAGTATGGAAAATTGAGCATGAGGAGACAGGGCATTTGGACTATAAAAATGCCTTTGGTTTTATATTTTGATATTTTTGGTAATTTTAATGTGAAAATGGAAATCGAGCCCCATATCAAGAAAGTTGTGGCCACCCAGATATTGATAAGTTATCAAGTGTGCTAAGCTCTTTCAAATCATTATTTACTGTAATTACTTTGGTCTAATATCCATGTTTTTCCTTTGAAGACATTTCAGCAATGTCACCAATGCAGTGGAAGTCTCACATAGAGTTGCTACAAAACTTCAGTGAAGCAGCTGATGGGACTCCAAGTGGGGAGATTACCCTAGCAGCTGATAGATCTATTTCTGTTGTACCAACATCAGACAGTCCGAGGAGGCCTGAGCCTTCAGAGGCTTTGAAAGATAGCCTGAAGGCATTGTACAACTTCAAGATGGATGAAGATGAAATTCGTCTTGAAGTGCTGAAAGGAATAACTCCTAGCAATGGCAGCTCATCCAGAAAGACCACCATAGAAGTGGAGGCCAAGAAGGGAGAACCAAAGCCAAACATAAGCTTACAAGACGGGGCACTTGTTGTTGGAGAGAAACCAGCGGCAGCACCACCACCTGGGCCTGATCCAACGAAAGGGAGTACTGGTGAGTCTTACAGATAAATGTTTGATTGCTTTGAAATTACTGTCTATACTTTTAAGTTTTTGTGAGATTACTTTTTAAAGTCTCATGTATATGCAGCTTATGTGTACATAAATATTTGGTGAATAATCTGTATTTTTCAAAGTACTAAGGATTGGTAATCACATTTATTCTTTTCCAATTATAATTTTACATTAATACATAACAGCCCCCATATCCATGGTTTCAGTTTCTGCTGTTCACTTGGCTTGGAAATTAGAAGTGAAAATTTCATAAAATAATGGACTCCTTTAAATTCAAGTACCTCAGCTAGCCCTTTCATTACTCACCTGTAGGCCTTGAGTATTCTCATTATCCTTAGTTGTTGCAGCGTAACGTGCTATTGTGACAGTTTGTGTTATTTTTTTTATGAATGCTCCTAAACATAAATGTAGTGATCAGTGATTGTGAAGAGAAGGGATGAAGTTCTGACTGTCAAGGAAAAGTATAAATCCTCATTTTAATTCCAAATGAAAAGAAAAACAATGGCTGAAGTTGCTAAAATTTACATCAAGAATGAATCATTTATTGGTGAGGTGGTGAGAAAATAGGTATTTGATCTAAATTTGGTATTCGATGTTTTAATGAAATGAATTTGAGCAATATGCACTATAATAGTAGTAACTGTGTCAGAAATATTTTCCATTCACCCGTCTTTGCTTGAGGGTGACGGCAATAAACATTCAGAATGAAGGAAAACCCAAAAAGAAACCATCTTGGCTCAAAAGGTAAACGACCCTTTCAATTACCTCTGCCAGGATGACCTTGAGTCATGAGACTTAAAGGTAGGGAAGGGGCATTGTGGGTGCATTGTATTGATTTGAGGAGCTGATGTGTGTTTTTCAGGACAAACATCAGCTCCTGGGGGTGTGAGACTACAGACTAATGAAGGGGCCTAGACCCCCTGCCTCCCATGGCACTTTTCTTTGAGAAAAAGACAAGACGATATGATTACTGGTTTGTCAGAACTTTGAGGAATATTCCATGCTTTCACACCCCAGGACATTGCATTGATTTCATACAAACTTAGTGCGCTCTATCCTCCTACTCTGGCCTTCCTTGCTACAAGAGGGCAGAGAGAGGGACAGGATGAAAGAGAAAAATTGAGTTTCTTGTCCCTGCAATGTTGGTTAGTACAAGAAAGTTGTCCCTGCAAAGTTGGGTATCAGCCTGTTGTTAAGAACAGGACATGTACCAAGTTGGACTTATTCCAAAGCAGGTGTTTACCGAGGTACTGCCGTATTAAGAAATATGGGAAGGTTTTTTCCTTGTGTGGTAACCAGACTGCATTTAATTCATGTGTAACACGTAGAGATGGGAAAATTACCATAATTTTCAGTTGAGGTATATTACCGTGGTAAATTACAGTAGTTATCTCAAATATTGGTGAATTATCTAGAAAATTACCAAAAATTACGGTAATGTTCAAGGGGCACGGTAAATTACGAAAAATACCATGGTAATTTACGAAAATTGCCACGGTAATCTCGAGAGTGGCCCATCTCTAGTGACATACATCTGTTCTCGTTTATTTGCTGGTGGACTCCACAATGGTTATGGGTGTCCCTGTATACAATGCAGAATTGAATGTAAATTCATACTCTGAAGCTCTTTAAGTATATGGAATGAGTTTTCTTCTAGGGAGGAGTCAACTTTTCAAATATAAGGCATACATTTAGTAATTGAATGGCAAAAAATAATGCATTTAGGTTGAATTTCAAGGTACTCAAAATGTACAAATTTTAGCAGTTACCGTAGACCCCCAGAGGTTATTTGAACAGCTGATGGCTCAATGATCTGTTCAAATATGATGTCTAGTTCCAAGTAGTGGTGCTGATCCATTAATATTTCGAGCATGTCGTAGTCTTTTGAGCAGTGGACGTTCCTTCCATGTCTACTGCTTTTATAAAGTACCTACAGATTTAGGCATTATTTGGTGGAACCATTCCATGATGACAAACAAATCACTCGTAGTTTTCCTTTGATAAAATTTATTAGTGGAAAACTACAAGTGGTTTTTTTTGGACTCTACAGCTTATGGTCATCCACCAAGAGAAATAACATAAATATGATAAAAATCCTGGTTGTAGCAGACTACAGTAAGAAGCATCATAAGATTTTGGTTTTAAGATTGAATATTATCATGGTGTTAGGACTGTATCAAAGATTCTTCTTTTCTGTGTGAGTAATTACCGTATAAACTCGTGTAAGAGGCGCACCTTTTTTCTCAGAAATCGCAGCCGAAAATGAGGGTGCGCCTCTTACACGAATCTGTCCGTTTCAAAATTCCGTCACCCAAGTTTGAAGACTAATATCTCAGAGATGGCTCAATCGATTTTAAAATGAAGTACATCAAATTAAAGCTTGTTTATTTCTGCGTTTATTGATGGTGTACAAAACATTTTACCGTTTATATCGATTTCAGTGTGCTTAAAACAGAATTTTAGCGCATTTTCCCGGGTACCGGACGGATGCATCGCATTTACGGCTTCGTAATAACAACACGGATCAAGATATCGAAATTTCCTGTACAAATATTGTAGCAAAGATCTTTCCTAACAGCTATACGAAGTTTCATATTATTTAATGCATTAGTATTTTAGTTATAGTTGCAAATGCACGGATCCGTTATTTTCCGTTCCGCGCATCCCTGAAAACCGCCGTTTAGACCTTCTCCAAGCTCTCGAGTTCATCATCATGAATCCACTTATAAAATCTTAAAGGAATTCGTTGGTTAATCAATATCGATTAACATTTATTTTGGAAAAAGAGCGCGTTCAACTGCCAGGAGCATGCACGGAAGAGAAAGGGAGAGGCGCGCGCTGTTGCCCAGTCGGAGGGCTATCCGTAAGGCGCGCGAGGTAGTCTACTACAGGCATTACCTGCGGGGGAAAACCAGTTGTCTTTTCTCTGTGCATGAGTCATTTGGACTCGGTAAATAGTGGCATAAAGTGTGACGCGGCGTTCGGGCACGCGGCACGTGGGCGTTCCTCCGCGTTGTCTTGTAGAGGAACACCCAAAAGCCGTTACCAATATGGAGAAACGCCGCGGAAACCTCAGATCCAAGTGAATACTTACCTCCGGGGTCTATATATGCCTATGTAAAATGCCGCGTAAATTATAAGAGAATATCGCAAGCGGAAGGCTTTGAAAATGGCCGAAAGTTCGCAGTTAGGCCCGCAAAACCTCGCAATAGAAGAAAAAAAACTCAAAATTTTTTCTTCAACTTCGACGCACAAAAAGAGGGGTGCACCTCTTACACGGGTGCGCCTCTTACACGCGTTTATACGGTAAATTTCCCCCACCTTCCAGGATATTCTTCAATTTTTACATATTTCACACTTAGTTATTCATTAAATTTGGTTATGTGGCTCAACAACTTAAAAACTGAGTTCTGTAAATCTCAGTGCAATTAATAAGTCACCTTGCAGGAAAAGCTTCCCCTAGAGAGGATAAATGGGTAGATTTCTGAGTGAAATGTTTCTTAAGCATGGAAACCATTTTTGTGATAACCCAGTTGCATTGGGATAAAAATTATAAGAGATCTCTAGGATATCTATTGTTATAAACATAATGTGGGATCTGAGACTTCTTGTAGCTGACTGAAAGGTATTTTCATGACCCTTGGCTACTGTTCACCTTGAATTCTGGAAATAGAATCAGAAAAGAAAAGAATTGTACATACAAACATATTTGTAGTCTTCGGACTCTTGACAGTTGCCTAATTTGTTTGGAGTAGGCAACTCCCCAATGCAGATATGTGCATCTGTTGCGTACATTTCGGGGGATGATTTTTTTTTCCTATATTTGTGTAGCATGTAAACTAATTTGAATAATGATGCGTGGGCTCAAATCAAACTCCTAAGTTTATAGATATTATAAATGTTGAGACAATAACCATTTGTTGAATCTACATGGGATACCCAGTTACTATGAACTATTTTTGCTATTGTTTGCTAGGATAGGTTTCATTATGCTTTCTGTGAAGAAAACAATGTCACTGCTCTACTTATCTCTAAGAATACATTACATTTGTGAATCGGATCAGGAAGGATGCAAATAATGAACCTAGCTGCTAGGTTGTTGATCATGAACTACCTCTATTTCCCATGAGGCCCACCATCTCTGGTTAGATAGAAAACAAACACAATTATTTAGTGGCGGTTAGCAGGCATACTTCCTCATGAAAGGTAATTAGTCTGCCAAATCATTAATGACGAATTAATGCACTTTAAGCAGTTTCATTGTTGGCTCTCCTTTTAGTAAATTGAATAATGGTGTTCTGATGCTTTTTATCTTTGTAATAATCTGTTTTTCTCAGGTATATTTGATGAGTAACGTCACCCTCTCTTCGGTTTTGCATAATTTGTAGTTTGCTCATCTATAATTACTCAGATTTCAACCCAAAATTTTAAAATACGTATCTTATATTATAATCTTTTATTTGCCATTGATCAATTTATCGGAGATATCTACATTATGTTCATAAAAGGCACATGACTTAGGAGATATCAATTGAGTCATTAGTGCAGTTTAGTTTGAGTGTTTCCTGGCCCTCATATTCTTCTCCTATGATTTTAATACTTGGTGGTTAAGCGTGTACATAATTGGATTAGTATTTCTTTCTACCCCTCTTGATTTTTAAAATTTGAGAACTGGCTGTCTTTGCAATTTTTAATGGGGATATTTATGTTTGCTGGTGCATCATTGATGAAAGTATTGAAGCTGCACATTAGTACCATCTCCGTCTACATCTCTTTAAGATTCTTTTTGAAGGCATTCTGCTGTTGTTTTCTTCTATAATCTGATATTTACCATTTAACTGGAGTAACTCTCTTTTCAAGCTCGGTGGGACTTTTAGCTCCACCCCTCAAAGCAACAGTTTTCTTTACTGCAGCAAGTACTTTTTCATTTTGGAATCAGGATCTAAGTGAATTCTGGGAATCAGTAATCTTAGAAGCTGCATTGTGGAAGGAAGCTTTGCTACTAGAATGCGCACTGTGGAGAACTTGAAATAATATTGGACAATAGACCTATGTTCATGGAAAACATTCCATTCAACGTGTAGTCTTCATTACTGTCTCATAATTAGTAAATGTTTCCCCTGATATTTTCATCAGGTTTTGTTTGGCCATCATATTATTTCCATAATGATAGTGCTTCGCTTACATTTTTTATGAGCATACCCCCTCAACTATACATATTCTATGTAGTTGTATCCCTTATGGAGGAAAAGTGATCATAGTTAACATTTTTTATTATTTAAACCTACTTCCACCATTATTCAGCTTTTTTCATGCACACCTGAACCATCAAGCATGAAGTCCCCAGGGTACTCATACTCCATTTCTAATGACTGCTGCATTATATTATCTCATATATATAAAAAAGAATGTTTGTTTTGTTCGTGTTTTATGCACGCCAATACCATACATCCGATTGCGATGAAACTTTGGTGAGTTGTTGCACGCGTGCCCATAAAAGGTTTCTGAATCATAAAAATGGCAATTTTTGGGGTTGTTTTTACCCCAATATTGTTATCATTTACTCCCATAAGAGAAGCATTGTATTCGGTGCAGGTTTTTCTTTAATTGCTTTTTTAAATAACTTACACTCAAGATATTGGATAGTAATTTGTATCATAGAATGCATAAAAGAATGTAGTATTTAATTCTTTCATTCAATTTTCTTATACACTTCATTTTTGTGGAAGAATTGCATTTTTATCTCGAAATTCATTAATTTTCTTCCTTTTCAACAATACAAAATTTCCTTGGCAACCAGGTGTGAATATCCATTTAATAGCGATTTCACGAATGGCTATTCACTCCTGCAGCATTTAAAGGCCAGGTTTAGTGGCTAATTTGATAGCTGTAGTCAAACGACTACAGTTCGCGTTGCCTTCTCAATGACCATCAACAAGGCAAAATGTCAATTAACGTTCAGCATGGTGTACCCAGGACAACTGTGTTGTGGAGACACTCCAGACTCAACAGTCCTCTACCACCTACATTGCGAGGGAGAATCAATCTGGCGACAGAAGATTTTGGATGAAGACTTCTATAGTTAGTCATCATCTTCCTCGTTCCCCTATCAAGGATCTGCTACTCGTTGACGTTCCACTTCATGCATCCGAAGGTATACAGCAGTGTAGGAACCGCCGACATGTTTGTGGCAAGAACCTTGTTCTTGCCTGACAGCTCAGAACTCCAGGTGTTCCTGCGAGTCTGTCTGTATTTGGCAGTGACCCTTTCCTTCACTGCTGCAACCTCCTGCATTCGGCGCTGGGGGACGCCGAGATATTCATAGCTGTCATCGTCCTTGAGGTGACGAATGACTCTGCCGTCAACAAGTTGCACGTCTTCTTTGATCTCCGAAAATCTTCCTCTCGCCAAGTGGATGGATGCACACTTGTCCAATCCGAACTCCATCCCTCTTGCCTCACTGTATTCCAGTACGGTGTCCAGGGCAGTGCGAAGGTCTTTCGCTTTAGAAGCGTAGAGCTTCAGGTCATCCATATAAAACAAATGGGTGACCTTATGCTTCCTGTCACCTGGAACACCGCACATGTATCCTTTACCTCGTCGCAGTCTAAGGGTCAGGGGTAGGAGGGAAATACAGAACAGTAAGGGGCTCAAGCTCTCGCCTTGAAAAACGCCACGGTGGTATGTTGCCAACTCTGTGGAAACTGACCGCTTGCCTGAGGTCAGAATGAAGCGCGTTTTCCAGAGTGGTAACAGGTGTTGGATGCAGGACACTAGGTGGACTTTCATCAACTTCAGCATGGCGATCAAAAGCTCATGCGAAGTGGTGTCAAAAGCCTTCTTGTAGTCCACCCAGGCCATTGATAGGTTTCGCTTATGCCGGATGGCATACTGACATATGCACCTATCAATGAGCAGGTTGTCCTTGCATCTCGCAATTCCCTGCTTTGAGCCCCTCTGCTCGTACACCTCCTCCCACACCAGCTGGACGTGCTGTAGGATAAGGTCACTCAAGATCGAGGTGAACGCCTTATATACAGTGTTGAGGCAGGTTATAGGGCGGTAGTTCTTTGGATTGGACAAGTCTCCCTTCTTAGGTATTAGAACCGTGCGTCCCTCAGTCAGCCAAGGTGGAATTGGTTCGCCACCTATCAGGAAAGACGTGAAGATTCTGGAGAGTTGTTGGTGGGTGGAAGTAAATTTCTTCCACCAGAAGTTATTCACGGCATCCATTCCTGGAGCCGAGAAGTTCTTCTTGCCAGAGAAGGCCTTCTTCACATTGCTTTCTGTGACTGAAAGAGGTCCATCCACATCTTGTAGGTGGCGGTCACAGAACTCTTTAAAGAGGCCTAGGGCCGGAGTGTCTCCATTGAATGGCTTCGACGTTTCATAGATTTCCTTCCAGAAACGTTCAACCTCTTGGACGGGTGGCGGAGATTCAACGAAAGGCAGTGGTGGCCGAAAGAGACGGAACGGGTGAAGGAGAAAGGTAGAGTTCTCCCTCATGGCCTTGCTCCTCTTGAGGAATTTTTTCTGGGCCGTGGTGAGCGTGCTTACTGTGTCGACCGGGAGCTGCTTAAAAGTGAGCTGCACGCTTTTATTCAGTGTGTGATGGTTATAAATGAGGCTGCGCACTATGCACCGAACTTTAGGAGTGAAAGCTCGCCCAGATGCGATGTAATCCGTCACACATTGAATTCTCGACGCCTGTCGTCTCGCCTGAGTGATCTTGGCCTCCAACTGTTCCAGACTTTTTTCTGCTTTGTCCTCCCAAGAGGCGTTCTTTAGGGAGTGAGCCATGATTTTGGCAGCAGTGTAGACCATGCAATTGACCGTCCAAAGGTCCGACGTCTCTGTCAGGATTTCGTCGATGAGGCCAGTCAACCGGGAAAGGTGATTACCCCGCAGAGAGATTTTTCGGTGGATATCTCTCTGCCTTTTTTGTCCATCATCATAGGATATTGTGCTTAATAACCGCGTTCGTAGTTCAGCGACGGCCTGACCAGCTTCCTCCCCATTTGGCAGAGACTGCGGCATGAGTGCCGTTCTAGCCTCAGGTGGTGAGAGGCTGCCTGTGTCGGGGAGGGCCACTATTATTATTATATAATAGGGATTATATGACGAGCCTGGTGGTGCATTATTTTCAACACAAAGATCACATAACGAAAGTGGATTGAATACTTAGCTCTAAAACATTTTGAAAGCTTGGTGGTGTAATACGTGAAGTTTGCCTATATTGAGGAATTCATTCAAGTATTCTACCAGCTGAGGAATACGTTTAATAAAACATTTATTCAAAGAGGAGTGATAACAAATCTTGGAAATCAAAAATAATTAATAAATAAACTCAGGTTATTGTTAATATCATGACGAAGCATACAAACTTTGCTATCTTTGGAGCCATTGGGAAAGGATGAGATCTCTTACTCGAGTATATGAAACAAAAAAAAGTCATCCCTTAAGTGGTAATCATTGCATCATGTTCATCTTTTAATATCCCTTTGGTTTCCATAAAATTTTCACGAAGACTAGGAAATATATAAAGGCAGGATCTTCCAGTTTCACTAAGTATTCACGAAACAGCTGATTCTCAAATGTTTTACTGCTGTGAACCATGGTGAACTACCTGCAGAATTAAAGCATTGAGGCAGTGGTGCCAATGTGCAATGCTTTTCAAGTGGTAAATTACGGTCATTCATAATTTCATCGGTCGAGCTATTCAAATATTTCTTGCTGAAACAAGGTATATTTAGAATGAAATGCATTGTTCTTTTGGGCTAGCATATCCCTTCCCCCTGACCTCAAAGAGCAAATTGGTGAGGGATATGAAACACAGGGAAAGCACAGTTAATTAATAAAAAAGAATGTTTATTCAACTACTTTCGACGGTATAGGTTATGGTCGCATTTTCCACATTAATGCATTCAAATTAAAAACAATTTCAATCATTTAAGTCCTGATAATTATATCTTGAAGTTTCTAAGTGACTAAATTAAATATAGCCTTAAAGTCAGCATAACGATGCACAGATAATATGCACTGCCCACTGAAACCATTTAGAAAATTACAGAGGAAACAAACTAGTACACAGCAAAGGAGCAGAAAATCGTGTGTGGCACATCTCACAGCAATAGCATACCCAATAATCCTTAGCAACACAGGTAAACTCACAAAATGTCAACTCAAAAGACAATTTCGGCCAACACAAATTACAAACAAAATGAGTAATATCATCAAATACCTCGGACCATGTAAAGCAAAACATCTGTTAGCAATAGCAACACAGGTACACTCTGAAATGGGTTTGATCCTTAAACAGGAAATCCAAAAGTCTAACGAGCACCACACAGCTTTGAGCAAACAGCACATTTGCTCTGCGATATATGCATAGAATTATGATACATCACGGAGTAAAATTATAAACAAAATGAGTAATGGCATCAAATACCTCGGAACATGTCAAGCAAAACAGCTGTTAGCAATAGCGACACAGGTACACTCTGAAGTAGGTAACATCCTTGAATAGGAAATCCAAAACACTAACGAGCACCACACAGCTTTGAGCAAACATCCCAACAGCACATTTGCTCTGCGATATATGCATAGAATTATGACACATCACTGAGTGTCCCACTTTGCACACCGTGGGATTAATAACGATCAATTAACACACGAATTCACTGGGTAGGGTATTAGTTTATCACATTGAATATTCAAATATATTGGCATAAATGTTGCTGATATTCAAATAGTCATTCACAGCAGTGGTAACATGGGTATAAATCCCCGGGTAGTTCCAAGCGACAAAGTGGACTCGTCATAATGTTGCCAATAACTGAGTTCAGGAAGAGAAAGAGTAGTACTGGTATTACTATCCATCGCAAACATCTTAAAATAGCAATATTTTACCATAAAAATTAACACAACTCTGTGACAATTACTTACTTAGAATAATTTCCATTATCATGTGCAGACTATTCGCTTTTCATTACGATGTGGGTATAAACAATAAAATTATTGATGCCCAACAATGCTACTTTCACTTAACGAGTGTTTGCTCAGCTATCCTGAAAATAAATAATAGATACCTAAGAAGAATGCTACTATTGCCCTGACATACATATATAGTTTTACGATCATCAGCTATAGCCAAAGAATTAAACAAACCTCTGCCATGTTGAAAATCAAGGCAGGCGGGGTTACAAAGGCAGGTCCCCTGTCCACGGTGAAACTCCGACCCCTTGGCCGCTGTATGGCAACGTCCGAGACCTGTTCGTAATCGCAGCGGGCGGTGAGAGCGATTTTCAACGGATGAACTCTGCCTGCGGTGTTTCAGGGCATGCAGTGAGCGGTTCGTAATAGGCCCCCAGAGGACTATAAGAGGTAGATAAAAACAAAAAGCACCAAGTTGTAGGTAACGATGAGGTCTTAATGCCTGGGAAAATAATTTTCATCAGAATTCTAGTTTATGAACTATAGTAAAAAAAACCGCAAAACAATGGAAATTCTTCACTAAATGTTGTGTTTGAGGACCTCCGATATATTTATTCTGTAAGCCAACATTTATTTTATATTATTTTGCCGTTCGATGTATAACATATTAACATACGTCATTCCATCCTCGTCTTCAACATACCTGGCCTGTCATCTATGCGAATTGGTTGAGTCCTCTCTTTCCTTTGCTTGGTTTTGTTCACATTGCATTCCCTTCATTCAATTGATTCCCTACATTCCTACGAATCCTTTTCTTGATTTGATTCCTTCAAATCCTTTCTTTCCTATGAATCCTTTCCTTTATTTGATTCCTTTTGATCCATTCGTTCCTGTTGGTCCTTTGGAACGAGAATATTTCCACAACCGGATTCGTTCCTTCTCGTTCCATCAGTGGATTCGTTCCAAAGGAACAAATCGTTCCGAAATGGCCCATCACTAGTCAAGAGGATGTGGGTCAATACCCAGGGCCCCTAAAGTTTGCTTTCGCTGTATTTCCACTCCATGTTACAGGAAAAAATCACTGTGTGAAAGTTGTGACTCATATGATCCCTGAAATGATCTTTTGACACATACCCTTCATCATTGTTAACATTTGTCTGTCTTTCTCCATCAATATACCAGAGTGCTTTCCTCTGTTTCTTTATTGTGGCTCCTTCAATGATTATCCACTGTTTCAATGACTTCTACACATCTCATTGATTCATGTGCATCATGTACATATATGATTCATTCTTTTTGGATGATGTTTTTGCACTCAATGTTTTTTGTGTAGGATGTAGTTCATTAACCTCCTGTTTACTGGTCATTTGTAAATGATTGATTAACAGTGGAAATACTTAATTACAGGAACCTGAATTCAGGAACCCCTCAATGTGAAAAAGGTATATTTTCAGTGATGTATGAATTATGTTTGAGTTTGTACTATGTATCGTCAATGCAGGAATTGCATGAACTGGAGTTTGAAGCCTCTTGTTGGAAAAACATGGAGAAAAATGATTGAGTTCATAACTCTTGAGTGTATTTCATTCCCTCTCTGTCCATTACTAGTTACATTATTTCCTCCTTTGAAAGTTATCTTTTAAGAAGAAGGAAGACCAGTACATTTTTCATCAAAACCTCACACTCTCTTTCTTTGCTGTTACAGAAGTAGTCCCGTACTACTCTGAAGTTGTAATATACTTCAGCATCAATGAGAGAGGAGATAAGGAAAATGTTTAGGCCTGAATGATAATGTGTTTCATTTAGAAATTCACCATTAAATTTTCTCTTTTTTGAAGCTTCAAACTTGAGTGTGTATGATTTATTCTCTGACAATGACCCACATCTTTCTTTGAGGTTTCTTTTTTTGAATTATTGTCATATTTTTTATTATAAGGTGATCTTACTTTAATGAATCTCAAATTTATGGCAAGACTGTTGAAATTCACCCTTTTTATGGATATTTTGGTCTGTAATATGTTAATTCTGCATTCTCATGGACAAGAGTTCTTCAGGTAATTAAATGATTTTCAATGAAGCATGAATTAGGTAGTGAGTTGAACTGAAATAGTGCCCATTTATTTTTATTTCAGTGCATGAAAAATTATTTCACTGTCAGATTTTGTTTTGGCAAAACTTAGATTGGTCACTGCTTCAATGTCAGCAACACTTTAAAGAATTAAGTGAAAGGTATTTCAAATTGATAGTGTGAGATTAGTTGCAAATTAATTTTAGGAATGGGCATGTAGTACGTGAAAGCATATTTTACTTTATTCTATAAGGCTGGAAAAAATCAAGTCATAGAACATATGTTAAGTTTTAGGGTTCATGTGTTAGTATTCTGTTAATAAATTCCAGATTATGTTTAAAATGCTTGTTAGTGAAATGCACCAGTTGACACCAATGTATTCAGTACATACTGTTGTTAGCCACCCATTAGAATGTTTTAACTACTGTCAGTCTATCTTCTTTCTTCCATAGTTATGGCAGCATAGCAAATATTTTATGATCTTAGCTCATATATCCAGATCCCTCCTGCTTTTCTTCTGAGGTATGCTGAAGCAAATTAAAAGTAGCAAACTAGGAAATTGGCCATTTTACTTATTTCATGTACACTGACCCGTCCAAACCTACTTTCAATCTTCCTCAAACTCTGAGAGTAATCCACTTTTTAACCATTTCACACCATTCAACATTATTACGTATTGATTCACAATATTCTCTTCATAAAACAAAATTTCAACTCCATTATATCTGATACATTCTTTCCGTTGCCCTACTTGTGCTTTGTTGACACTCAACTGAGACACAAAAGTATTATAACTTGCGGAATGGAAATACTCTTGGGTAATATGCTGATGTGTATCATATTATTTTTTATGTGTTAATTCAATCTTTTGGGGTTTCTCAGGAATCAGTGAAAGTGTGCCAACCTTAGTCTGCTAAGTGCATTCATTTTTATACTTTGCTCAATTTGGGCTCTCACCTGGTTGAAAAACAAGGCATTGAAAAGTATGGAATTTATTTTATTCCATCAGTCAATTTCCCTGCACTACTTCTTAGGCGTCAAATCACCCCTGTACTTTTGGGATTATGTGACTAAAATTAATTGCTAAAGAATACATACTTAAGTATTTGTTTGGCATTTTAGGCTAATTTCTCTGATGTTTATATTATATACAGTAAAACCTCAATTTTATGTAGTTGGAGAGACCCAAAAAGAGGCAGTATGTAAAATCAAAGGTTGATAAAAATGCATGACGTAATGACATTTTTCATTATATTTTAAATCAAGCCATGAGTCATATAATTTTTTTTAATGGGTGAATTTGATTTAAATCATCGCATTTGACAGCATATAAGACACACCCAAATTTCTAAAAAATAATGGCACACATATCACTCCAGGGCATGCGAAGGCAATTCCACACACAGGCTAAAGTTATCCTCAGTGCTCTCTACTGAGGAAAAATTGTACCCTAGATGGTCTGTACTACTATGCTCTGCCCTAAGTATTATTATTAGGGATGGACGGATCCAGGATTTTTTTTGGATCCAGATCTGGACCGAATCCTTGATTTCAAATCTCAGATCCTTTGGATATTTTTGGGTCCTAGTGTATTTTTAATAGTATGCTAGAAAACAATGTTATTAAAGTAGGTTTCATACGTGAACACATATTTGAGAACTCTTTAAGAGCCATGGATGAGGCTGATGAAAAATAGATAATGATTGGTCTAGGGGGATCCACAATAGAGGAATCCAAGCAGTCCAAGTCATCAGGATTATCAGTCAGTGTGCATACTCTTAAGTGCGAAAGTAGGCTTCGGTCTTTGGAAAAATTATGACCCGAAGTGGATTTCAACATTTTCTAATATACCCTGGAGTTTTTGTCGGTTTCTCATGGGAGATATGGATAAAGGTTTCATCCACAGATTCTTAAGGGGGCAGGATACCTTGCTAAAAAATGTGTTTGCAGGCCATCGGAATTTACACTGCTGCAATGGATTGCTGGTAGATAAATACTAAAGTTTTCACGATTCAATATATGTAGTAAATATTGGCTCTGTCGGAAGTTATTTCAAGCATATGTAATTTTAACCATATTGAAGAGATAATTGTGTATATTAAGCCTAAATCAACCATTTTTGCCAGTGCAATAACTTGGCCATGAGATGGACTGTATGAGCCAAAAAAGTCCATAACCTGAAATGATACGTTCTCATTGAATTCTCACCTTTCTCGTAAGAATATTTTCGATACAATAGAAGCAATCATTTAAAGCATGAACCATGTCGCGCTTATTCTTTGGAGCTTTACTGCAATGGCAGTGCTAAGGTCAACCTGGACCTCCGATTCAACCAACTCCTTTGTCTTCACCACGTAGCTCACTCTCCCCCGACCCCTGCCGACATCAGATACTTTTTTTGTGTTCGCTTCGAGAGGACAGTGTTAGATCATTCCGTGATGAGAAGAGGCTGGCAGTTTTTTCCTCCTCTCTCGGCTCTTATGACGGCTTGGGTGATTCCTTGACATCACCCAGGGGTCCCGTCCTGCTACTCCAAGGCTCGCTGACTCGATAGGCATAGACTGCTAATTCCCCCACGTGCCCCTCCCTGGGCTGTAACGCCCTCTCGCTCAAGATAAAAAAACCTCACCACTAACTCTTGGTCAATACAAAATTCATGATCATGGGATACATTCTGCGAGAACGATATGGGAGTCAACCGAGATGATTGCACCTTCGCCTTGTGTAAACAATGGATGTTGCAATTATCAATTTATAATGCTCATCGACTTGTGTCATACATTTTTACCCGTAACTAGGAAGTAAGGTGAAAGCCGAAATATGCCCTGCAAGTAGTGATATTTTTTCAGATAGTTGCAACTCTCGAGATTTCGATGGAAAACAAGTTCCACGCATCCGTGACTTCGTATCAAATAGAGGCATTCCATTCACTCATTCCTTTTGTGATGAAAAATTATTATTACAGGTATCACAAGACTCGATTAAGCTTTTTGTGATGAATAGCAAAACATCCTTTCCAGCTATCTCTTTCAATCACACAGCCAGAAACAATAAAGTTATGTATCAAATTTTGGGTCGATCCCTCAGTCGGGTCTAAACAATTGCCATATATCTAGCTCAAGAAAAAAAGTTCTTCATTCCTTATTCATCAAAAATTCATCTGAGCGGGACTCAAATCAATGAGAAAGAGGAGAAGGTGTAACTCGAGAAGATCACTCCTTAGCTTTCTTTATTTACCTTCAGCCAGCTTTGCCCCGACCCAGGTGGCTTGCATCAGTGGAGGGAGGGGAGATGGGCCTCCGCAGCCAACACTGGGTGGATGCAGTCAATACTTGAATGAAACGAGGGGAGCTGTTATTTCGGTCGATTCAAATCGTAACCTTACCCTGGTGGTAGTAGTGAGGTTGAGTTCGCACTTCCTCGCGATTTTTCCACAACCTAAAATTATGTTGCGTAGCACTCGAGAGAGCTTTGAAACGCATCGTCACATCAATAGAGCAAGTAAGTGAATCGGTGCATGTGAAGAGAGAATCGGAACTCTGACCTCTTTATTACTTCCTTATATAGGACGCATCATTCACTAAAGTGTGAATTTTAATATTTCAGATCCAGATACGATTTTTTTTAATGAATTAGGATCCGATTTCAGTACCTGGTGAAACGTAATATCCATGGATCTTTAGATCTGACGGATCCAATCCGACCATCCCTAATTATTATCCATTCTCGATATTATTGCTACAGACAGAACTAGGGTTGATTATATACCTTATTTGTCCATGTATGTATAGGCTTTCCACCCCTCTCCAACTTTTCATCCATATTTTTGGAAATGGATACTATGATTGCTTTATTTTCCAAAAGCCACAATATTGCTTTTTATACTCGGTACAAGGCATGCCAGGTGAGTCAGTTAAATATTATCTCACTGTAGACCCTTTTTCAATTACATTGATAATATGTAAACCATCACTGATTAGTAGAATTAGAAATAATAACTCTGTGGTCTGTTTATCATCTACTAAATATCCACAGTGTATTTTATTTAAGTAGCATTTTTTGCTTAGTCTTTAAGCTATTCATGCAATTGATGCAGTTCATGGTTTCTGGCATTTAATTATTCATCCCGAGTCCCATTTCATTTGAATAATAAGGTAACAACTTTGTTTTTTTCCACATTTAGGTTTGAATTAAACGACCATGGTTTATGGACGGTTAATGCCATAATCAGTTCATCACCTGATGATGACGTTAACCCTCGAAACCATGGTCGTTTAATGAAAACCTAAATGTGGAAAAAAACTAAGTTGTTACCCTATTATTCAAAATAAATAGCAAATTTATCAAAGTTACTCTGGGAACCACTAACTTTTTTCCCATTTCATTGGCTATATTTCTTTGTCCTCAGTCTTGATGAATAAAAGACTTAGTTCTCTCCCACAAATTCATTTAACCGGCGTGATGCATTACACCACACTTATATAATCATGTGAGGGGTGTGCAGAATTAGATCATAGATATATGTATGTAGCTTAAGGCCAAAGTGAGGGGAGAAAGGGAAGTGGGAGAGTCGGGTTTAAGTGGACCGCGGAAGAGATAGGCACGAGAAGTAGTGGGGTTAGTAGTTGGGATCTGGGTACTTTCACCCCAGTGTGGTGAAATGCATCATACCAGTTAACCCTTAGACTCTCAAACTGTTGATATGTTGGCTTCCTCAGGTTACCTTTAAACACTCATCGTGCCATTATATCGGTCTTTAAGGAAAGTTTGAAAGAAAAGAAAGGAGTTCTGTGCATTAAAAAAATATTTTTATAAATAGATGAAATTTTCTAAAATTAGCTATGAGCTTTCTGAGAGTGGAACAGGAAAAGGCATGTAAGATAAAGGCGTAAATAAATTATAGAAAGATTTGTGTGTCATTCATCATGAATATTGACAACTTCGACCAGGTTCAGCCAGAAGAAATTACTATGTATATTTATTCTTTGGCCTTGTTTGGAAATAGCAGTGGTGTTTGAATGAGAATACATATAGGGTGATGAAAATATGAGACATGTATGTTTTTTTTATTTTCTGAATTACATAATGCATATAATTTTTATGTCCATTCGGTAAATTGTAAAAAAACTTAATCAGCCACAGTTTTCTAAAAAAGGTTGCAGTAAAATATTTCTATCAATTAATTTACCCCACTTTTTCTTCTTTGTAGCAGATGCGGAGAAAATGAAGGCAAAACCTGATCAAGGAAAACAACCAGGTTCGCTCATTCCTGGAGATAAAGAAAAAAGCAGTGACTCTATTCGTTCCCTAGGCTCTGCAAGCACTGCTTCAGCCAAGTCAGGGAGTCCCAAAGGCCCCGGGTCAGCCACTGCCTCCAGCAAAGGTAGCTCCTCCGCACCTCCCGATGATGATGCATTCTTAACGCGCAAGTGCCCAGCTCCTCCATTGCCTCATGGATCATCTCCACAGCACGGCAAAAAACCCCCTAATATTCTCATCATGTGTACTGGCAGCCAAGATGTTGCAGTTCAGTCAAAGGAAGCATTGGAGGCAGCCTTACAAAAACATAAGTAAGTTAAAAACCATTCAGAAGAAAGCTGATTACAAATGTTTAAATTTATGAGTTTGGACATTTAAATGTGTACCTACCTTGTATTTATTCAAAATCTGTTGATTATAGCTATTTATTTCTGTGAGTGGCCCCCAATCAGTTCATAGCTGGCTAGATGATAAACTTTCTAAATCTCTGTGCTCAGGTGGAGGCTGTTCACAATTTGGCCCTGGCAATATTGTATCTGGTATATCCTTAAGCTATATAATTTTCGTATTTTTATCTTATTTTCGCAATGTTTAATCTTGCTATTCATAAGAATTTGAAAGATTATTGGTCCGTAAACATTAGCGTTGCATCTACAAAATTTTGGTTGCTACAACGGGAGCTCCAATACTTATAAACTATTAAACAATGTTAAATGAAATGACTAAAGTCTTTATCATAATCTATATTTTCTTTACCACTTTATTATTTACTTATAATTGATTTAGATTTGTGTAGCAATTTATTTATTTCTTATTTAGTTCACAGTAAATTGAAATATGTATATGGAATCTCGACTGCAACAATCAACATGGTAGTTACGAGGGTGATTTATCAAAAACACTAAAATGCTGCCAGAATTATATTCATTTTATTTAAGTGTTAATGATTTCAACTGGAAAACAACATTTGGTTATAAAAATAACAATGTATTTTCAATTTCACCCAATTTTCTACGACCATTATTTCCATTCATATTTTGTAAATGAAAAAAGGTCTACAATGAAATGGAAAGTCAGCATTACTTTTATTTTTATGGGAGTTACTGACAAATACATAAATGTGTACACAATGGTGATTATTATGATAGGTACAGAATGAAGTTTCATAGTTGGTACACTGCCACTAGTTGAATACAAAAACCATAAGTCTGTTATTGAAATTAATCTTCAGTGGCTTTTTCTGCTTATCTTTCTAAAATAAAATTTAACTGTTTTTTTAAGGTACAGTAGAAGCCCCGTTTAACATGTAGGGCATATAACGAGAAGCTCGAATTAGCGAGGAATGGCCAAAGAACAATTTGAAACCCTATCATTTACATGTAAAATAAATCTGTATTAGTGCGGACAACAACCAGCCTCCACTGGGGTCGTTTACTATAACGAGTGGTAAATGTCTGCTTCAATCTCGGCAAATGTGCACAAATTTGTGCTCATGTCCTCTTGTCATTGGAGTTATATGGATGGCAGTATTTTTTCCACACAATTTGATGGTCAAATGCTCATTTTGGACGTACTTGGCATGCCCATATTCACGCAAATAAATTCCTCTTAAGTCCATGCATTTCATTGTTCTTTTGTCATTCTCCCAATTTTGTTTCAAGTTCAGTCCCACTGATAAACATCGTGGCTGGAAAACGAAAGTCGTTGAGTCTGAAAACTAAAATACGAAATATTAATGAATGCAAAGTGGCGAGGGCTCCAATTGCGAGATTGGGAGGCGATTTGGCGTATCTTCCTTGACCTTATTCACAATTCTGAAGCATACAGAAAAAAATCATGCGGCAGTGCTTCAAGAAGGACGTACACGCAGCCAGAAACTTTTGCAGCCAGGAGAACATACACATAATCTGCCCTTTTCTCATGGTGTTGCCAGCAGAGAGCAGCCTGAATTCAGAATAAATGGCCCATTGATTGAGGCAAAAGCGGAGTATCTAAGTGAGAGGCTCGGTTTTGACAAGTTTAAATGTTGTGATGCTGAATACGTAAATTGTTATGAATTTGGATGCCCTATATTTTAAGTTGTCTACGTATGTTGTATTGCCTTTTGTAATTGTTTCAAAGAGTATCTTAATTAGGGATGAGTCAATTCAACTTTTTTTCGATTCCGATTCTTTCAAATCGATTCCGGATTCTCGATTCCGATTCCATCGATTGCTATTCCTAATAACAGGTGGGATATTGATATGCCAGTAGCGTACAACCATTATTTAAATTCAAGTACTGGCTAGAATAAAATCACAAGGACAATTATGTCGCTCAAAGAGTGTATTTAATGACAAATAGCAAATACATATATCCTCAGCTTATAGTCTATGTTTCTCTCTCTCTCTCAGTGATTCGACCCGAAGGTTGTTTTGGATAGTTGAGGGTAGAGTTCACCCCGGACTAAGCCACAGGCGTGTGAATTTCACACATTCAGGGTAGGGGGAGCCAGTTCCTTCCCCTGGGCCACCTCGCACTCAAAGGATTTTTTGTTCGGGGGCGTCCACAGGCATCACCCGGATTTGATCCCGGGATCCTTTGATCAGTAGCCAAGCACACTACCCACTAGACCACCACGCTCCTTATATTTAAAATACAGTAAAACCTTGATTTTACGCAGTTGGAGGGACCAAAATAAGGGCACTGTGTAAAATCAAGACTTTATGAAGAGGTGACAGCAATGCAAGGTGTCTAGTTATTTAGGATGTCTCTTACATTTTATTTTTAATCAACCTTGTCATATATTTTATTGTAAGCTATGAATAAGGAATATTTAAACAGAATTTTTGAATATTTATGAAATCACTAATTGTGGGTGAAGGTAGTTGCTTATTTTAGTTTGCTGCATCCCATTATCCAAAATTTGATGTACAACTGTCTCTGAAGCATTCAGATTTTCAACTTAGCCCTCTACAACCTATGGGTGTGCATAGCAAAAATTCTACAAATTTCTGAAAGCTTCTCTCATATCACTACGAGCAGGATGAACAGGAACTGCTTCACTGTTATCTATCATATCACTGTCTCCCTCAAATAAATCAGAATCTGGCAGTTTGGTACATTCTGCACTTACTGTTTCTTCATTTGTAGCCAACTCTTCATCTATCTGATTGAAGGTGAGTGGTGAAATAACTGGCATTATTAGGCAAACCTGATTGAGTTGCCCAAGTTCATTAGCCACCAGATCCTGCAGTTTCGGGGGCCTTGATGACGTCTCTTCAGCCACATAAAACTTCTGTCTCGCCATAGTCTGCTGATTTCCAGCTATTTTTTATGATTTCCTCTGAAACATTGTTCCATGCTCGAGCAATGCTTCTGAAAGCATGGAGGAGAGTCCAAGGAGCAGCTTCTGAGAAACTTTTGCCATGATGTAAACAAAAGGAATTGAAAACTCATGCAGGGGTGTGATACCTCGCTAAAATGTGTTTGCAGACCGTCGGCATTTACACTGCTACGATGGATTGCTGGCAGAAAAAAACTACTGTTTTCTTGATTCGATATAGTAGAGATAGTGCTATACTGGAAGTTGTTTCAAGCATACGTGATTTTAAACATATTGAAGAGATAAATGCATGTATTAAGCCTAAATTAACCATTTTTGCCAGTGCAATAACTTGGCCATGAGATGGACTGTATGAGCCAAAAAAGTCTATGAACTGAAATGATCCTTTCTCTTTTAATTCTGACCTTTCTCATAGGAATATTTTCTCATTACAATAAAAATATTTTAATATATTTGATACAATTGAAGCAATCGTGTAAAGCGTGAACCATGTTGCGCTTATTCATTGGAGCTTTGCTGCGATGGCAGTGTCAAGGTCAACCTGGACCTCTAATTCAGCCAACTTCTTTGTCTTCATAGTGTAGCTCACTCTCCCCCAACCCCTGCCAACACTGGATACTTTTTTTGGGTTTGCTTCGAGAGGACGGTGTTACATCATTCAGTGATGAGAAGAGGCTGGCAGTTTCTCCCCGCTCTCTCGGCTCTTATAACGGCTTGGGTGATTCCTTGACACCACTGGCCAGCCAATTTCGATACAATTTGAGCTGTCGTGTAAAGCGTAAACCATATTTTGCTTCTTCATTGGTGCTTTGCTGCGATGGCAACACTTAGGGCAACCTGTATCTCCGATTCAGCCAACTTCTTTGTCTTCACCGCGTAGCTCATTCTCCCCCCACCCCTGCTAACACCGGATACTTTTTTCGGGTTTGCTTCACGAGGACGGTGGTAAATCATCCCATGATGAGGAGAGGCTGACAGTTTCTTCCCCCTCTCTCGGCTCGTATTACGGCTTAGACTCAATCAGCGAGAAAGAGAATGGAGTAACCCAAGAAGATCTCTCCTTTGCATTATCTGTGTTTATGTATCCTTGCCCATTTTCTCTTCGACCCAGGTGGCTTCCACTCTCGGGGGGAGGGGATGGGCCTCCTTTTAGGGTGACTCCGCAGGTAACATTGGGTTGATGCGGCTGATGCTCGAACGAAACCGTTAATTCAGTCAATTTAAATCGTAATATTACCCTTGTGGTAGGGGTGAGGTAGATTTCGAACTTGCTCGTGATTTTTCCACAACCTGAAATTGTGTTGTGTAGCGCCTGAGAGAGCTTTGAAATGCATCATCGCATCAATAGAACTAGCAACATAGTGCATCCGTGCATGTGAAGAGAGAACCGGAAATCTGGCCTCTTTTTTACTTCCTTTTTCAGGACCCATTCACTAAAGTTTGAATTGTAATACTTCGGATTTAGATACAATTTTTTGGAATGAATTAGGATACGATTTCAGTATCCAGTAAAACGTTATATCCGCCGATCTTTGGATCCTACGTATCCGATCCGACCATCCCTAGTCTAAATGCCAAAAATGCTACGTAAAATCAAGATTATTTTGCTCTTTGGGACTGAAGTTATACTGCGTAAAACCAAGAAGCTACATAAAATCAAGTTTTTACCATTGATATTCCCAATGTTCCTGGCTGAACTTGCATATCGCAACTTAGAAACAGGAATGGCGTAAAATCAATGTGCGCAAAATCGAAGTTTTACTGCATTTATCTATCTGGAATTGATGGAATCGGAATCGACTTTAAGCAATTGATTCTTGATACCGATTCTAAGCCTGAGAATAGGTGGAATCGAGAATTGACATTTGGAATCGACTCATCCGTAGTATAAATATTGAAAACATGCCAACGATGATTCATTTTGATGTGCACGAAAGGTATGTGTGTATAAGTCATATGTCTATCTCACAGCAGGGAGTGTAGTCAGCATTCACGGTATTAAAGTTCCCACTGCTGCCGCTAGATGTAAGTATGGCAGAAGATATTGCGAGTATCTTGATAGAATTCATTTCGGAACTTACAACTGTCATTTGTGGACCTGCTAGTAACAATTTTCACTCAGTGATTCAACCCGAAGGTTGGTTTGGATAATTGAGGGTAGAGCTCATTCCGGAATAAGCCACAGGGGTGTGAATTTCACACATTCAGGGTAGGGCCAGTTCCTTTCCCTGGGCCACCTCGCACTCCAAGGATTTTTTTTTGTTCGGGGCGTCCAAATGCTCCTCCCGGATTTGAACCCAGGACCCTTCGATCAGTAGTCAAGCGCTCTACCCTCTAGGCCACCACGCTCCACCTAGTAACAATTATGTTTCCATAAATTCAAGAGAGTAGTCCACGCATAATTATTATAATAATAACAAAAACGAAAGTATATTGCTAAGGGCTAATCGTAAATGCTGGTAATATTGGGCTCTATGATTCCGAAAAGACGAAGTCAGCTGTTTTCTGAGGTGATCTTACAGATGTTGAAGTCCTCTTCCTTTATTTACACCTTTTAACTATAGAAGATAGCAGCCCGGTACTTGCGTGGAACTAAATCCCTGTAGGTAATATCTTGGTCATGTAGTTATCTAGCATATTTGCAAATTTTAATTAATAGAACTTTCTCTGAACCATATATACGTTTTTATACACTTTTTAGAGATGTAGGAGGTATGAAACTTTTTCTTGTTTCCGAAGTGTTTGTTGTTCTTAGTCCGTTACATTGCCATTACTTGCAGCTGCAACATATTTGCCATACCCAAAACATCGGGGCAATAACAATACAGCAATGTGCAGTACAGTGTTAAAATTCGATGTTTTACATACTAGTGTATGACATCTAACATGGACTTTGATGTCATTGAAAGTGAATACGATCATAAGTTATTGGAGTGCACAAAAATATGATTTTTAATGGCTATCTCAATAGAATGTTTTTGCCATTCACCAAAAATTCCCACAATAACGGATAAATCAGCATTAAAGTTGTAGGAATTGGCTGTGGAGTGTTTATTTAATCATCATCAGTAACAATGGAAGAGCCATTTAGTGAGTGATTTTTCAGATCCCAAGAGCCCACGCTATATAGAGCTTACTTAACCACTGTATATACGAAGAAATACAAAGAACACTGTGCACAATGCAAGAAGTGCCAAAGACTTATATGTGTCTTTTGTGCGTACAACAACAGCCCTACATGGCCCAAATTCTATCGGTCGCAGACTTTTCAACGCCTTACCAGATAATCTAAAATGCATTGGAAATGGCTCAGTTTTTAAGAAGAGGGTTAAGCATCTTCTACTGGACAAATGTACTACAGTGTCAGTGAATTCATTAATGATTGATTTTTTTATATTTTTTTGTCTTGACTTGTCCTATATCATGTTTAAAATGATCGCTGAATTAATGAATTTATTAATATTATTATACATATTAATTTGAGGGATTAATATCAGGAAAGATTCAATTAAATATTCTGTCTGAAAATTACTGTAATAATCACATTTTATTATCATTATTCGTCTACATATGATTAAAAAGTTTCCATTTCTTATTTCTGTCATATGAAGGAGAATTTGATAGTTTTTTTTCTTTCAGGTATGTTTTATACTCAACCACTCAGTCCGAAGTATGTTCGAGCACACCGTGGGCTGACAACACGAGTATGCTGTTCACTCACGGGAGACTTGGTGGGGATATGGTGAAGCCTATATTGAATTATATGTCAGGGTCTGGCGATGGGACTGAAGGTGGAAGGGTCTGGTGTGTTTGTCCTGGGGCTGAATTCCTACGCTTGCTCCTCACCTGTCCTGCTTTCACCAATGCAAAGGACTCTCTTGAATCCAAGGGCGTGGTTTCCTATAAACAATGGAAAGGCCTGAAACTACCTCATTGTTCACTTGGAGTCAGGTATTTAGCTGTTAACATCATGCCATCATTAGAACTAATATTCTTACATTTATAACTTGATATGCATGTTCATATTATTGTTATGCATGACCACGTTAAGTAAGTCTATTTCTGGAGGCAATATTTCTAAGTTATTTCTTTATATTTACGAGGCCTAGAATGATAATGGGAAAAGTAATGAAAGACAAATCTCTTGGTCTGAATGCATAAGTGTACTGCCAACTTATTTTTTGCCTCAAGAAATTACCAATTCATTAAAAGAATGTTGTAAATCAACTTATAGCTTTTAGAATTGGATCTCTGGTTCTTTTCCAAGTTATTGAGTTTGGATTGGTTGACATTGAAATATTAGGGTAAATGCTGTTTATGTAGTATCGTGTGGTGATGTAGTGCTAGAATTTAGCCATGAAATTTCCAACATTCCTTATGTGTTCTACTGCTGATTCAAGCAACATGAAAATTGTAGATTTGATGGTATCAATTTTAACTTTATTATATCAGCTATGCCAAATGATATTTACATTTAATATGTTCTAGCTTACTCCATTGCTGTTTAGTCTTGAAAATTGGACAAAAACAAATGAAATTTTTAATATTATTTGGAATACTTTCAATTTCTTTGGGTAAAATTATCAGACCTGAATCAAGGCTAACTGAAATTTGATTCTGTTTAAGAAACCAATTGTTGGCAGAATATGAATTCAATTCATACCCATGTCTCAGAGATCTTCAGGTGTAAAAAATGGTATTTTGCTTCATTGGTGCTCAATTTTGCATCTCTGTGCTGGTTCTCTGCGCTTTGAATTGCAGATGTACATTTGAAAATTCCACAAGGTGGCCACTCATCCCTTGCACAAGGCACTAAGAAATAATTTAGATTAAACAAAGAAAAATGACAAAAACATCTGGCGAAAACAGCGTGGACTCTGGTCAAAGTTACTCTTTTGAGGATCATTTTTTTAGACAGTGATTTATTAATCATTTTGTTGAAACAGATGTTAGTCAGATTCCTCTGCCAAAGTCATGCCATTGCTTACAGTGATATTTGCATTCCTCATTCTCACCATTTTCTTAGTTCTATTCTAGCCCATGAATTCCCTTCTGAATGAGGATATACGTAGATATTTTAGATGGTGCTGAGGTGTATGATTTCTTGTGGTAAAGATACCTGCAGCACCAATATATTGTTAATGTTAAACTTATTTCTTTTTCCGTAGAGCATCGGAAATACCTCCTACATTGGAATTAGCCAAATCACAAGGTAAAGTAAATGTTACCTTGAAGGTTTTGGCAACAGAGGATAGTAGCCATGAACCAGTACTCCTGCTCATCTCCTCACAATCGGGAGCTGGAAAAATACTCATATCACTGGTCAGTAAATGTTTAAATAGTTTGAATATATTTTAATGCAGCAGAATGATCTTTCACGTGCAAAGATTGGTGCATAAATGCCCACTTTTAAAGTTTTCCATCTATGATGATACGCTTCACGCTTGTCTAGACTGAAAATGAGTATTAATGGAGAAAAAAGTGTTTTCTAAGAAAAATAAATGAGAAACATTTTGCTGCATTTTTGCCCTGACTTGCTTGTTCTGCTTTAAATTAAAGGGAATGCTGTCTGCTGAGTAACATTTCCAAACAGTTGTTTTCAGTTAAAATTCACTGGCATCATAAAGACTTTTACCCTACCACCAACTTCGTAATTCTGTCCCTGATTTGAATTTTACTCCGTGACATCGATCTTCTCATCTTTGAGAGCTAGCTAATCAAAGGTTTCTAAGTTGAGGAATGACTGTGTCAGAAAATCGTTAGTTCTTGTGATCCAGACTCATTAAGTATTAATTTAGTTCTGAGCAGATTCGATGTACAGTAAGTCCTCGACTTATGCGGTTAATTCGTCCCAAAAATTTCAGCGTAAGTCGAAATCCACGTAAGTCGAAACACAACAACTTGCCATTATCCATTTTTAAAACATTAGCTGCGCCGCTTTTACTGCGATTGGCGGCCATCAGCGACGATTACAGAAAACGCCATCTTTTGAGAGGCCGTTGAGTTAACATAATACAGCAATTACAATCACAAATCCAATCTTTATTTCACTGGATATTTAAATTTAAAATAAGTATAATTACACAAAACATTAAAAAATTGAAAATCTGTTAAAATTATCGTACTCATGTGAATGCCTGTTCATAATTGGAGAAAGTTCTTAACAAATACGTTTATGCTAAAAAATAAATATAACTGTTTCAGGCTGGATATGGTGGAAGTTCTCGATATTCATAATGAATAAAAACACTTCTGATTATGCCACAGTGTGGTGAAACACGTCGTGCCAAAGAAATAAATCTGTGTAAGATTACCTAGTGTTTTTATTCATTACGTATATGTTCTTTAATTTGACTTTTACCATGTACAATTGTTCTAACTGTTGACTCATTCATCCCGTAAGCACGTGCAATTTCAACAAACTTTTCACCTTTGTCATGTACCTCTTAATAATTTCCAGTTTCGTTTCCAAAATTATAGCCTGCCTATTCTTTTTGTCACTCGTAGGGACCTCACCACTCTTACCTTTCACAGCCATTCTCACAGGGTTCTCATCCAAAACAAACACATAAGATGGTTTTATGAGAAAACTTTCTCGAACTTGATAAATAACGTTCCCAATGATCAAATCACAACGACACAAGTTCGTCTGTCTGCTGCACGAACATGTTTTTTTTTGCTATGATGGGCAACAGGTGTCATCTATGGAGTAGATAATTAACTACGCATTGACTTACGCAGGAAGATCTAACTACGCCAAAATAATACATTGGTGCCGTGTAAGGCCAGGGACAGGCTCACGTTTTCTTAGTGTTTCTTTCGCTGCGACAGATATGCGGCGACAGCTAGTAAAAGGTCACAACATAGATTCTTATGGAGCCGGCCAGACTTGCGACCAGCGACAGATTTGAAAACGCTGCATGTCGTGTTTATGGCACGACACGACAAATAGCTGATGTACACTACCCTTACCGAGGACTGGCGGATGTGTCACTGCTTATCACGCCGTGGTAGTAGAGTGGGCGTTCCGAATGCCCGTAGTTTGGCATCAACTCTTGCGGGCTTGACAATGAGTCGTGGGTCGTCACCCGGTGTAACGGCAATAGAAATGCAGGGAAAACGCAAGCATGTCACCAGCCTAACTGAACATCCACCTAACTCCGGATCCATGTAACTCGGTTCCGCGTAAGTCGAGGACTTATCCTAATGTATCTTGGTAAGGATCGTTTGACCCGGTATGCAAATATATGATGAGGGTGTCAGCATTGTAATTTTCAGATATTGCAATATTTTGTGGCAGCAAAGGAAACTCTCCCTTACCAATACCATTGGAATTTCCTTCAACCATGGTAACTTACTGCTAGGATAGTAGGATGACAAATATTTCTATGATCTCTGGGTTTTTCATTTAATTTTTTCCGATTTCATTTCCTTTATTTATCGAAGTATATTGTCAAAGTACATGCATAGTTACAAGGAAGAAGATTATGGTAACATATGTTTCAAGGAACAGAAGAAGAGATTATTTTTCAAATATCAAATTAGGCAACAGCTATATATGACAAGAAGCATAAAAAATAGTAAACTAATTTGGTAATCATGTCATTAAAACGAATAGATTGAAGGACAGATAAGTATGTATACTAGATAAAGCAGTTACAGTTAATATTTTTGTGTAATTTTGTTATGGATTGGTTTTAAGTTTTATGGAAATATTTTTATATTTGACTTTCATATACTCATGAATGATGTACGGATTAAGTACTCATTGGTACTGTTGAATTTCATTGATGAAATATTTAAGAAAGCATTAAGACCTCGGATAAAAATATTTTTATTAGTTACAATAGGGATTGTCAAGTGGTGTGATAAGATAGAACTGAGCTATTGAGGTAGGTAGTCAATAAACGGGTGGATTGTTGAAAAATAAATGATATAGAAATGTTTTCCCTGAAAGATAATTGAACAAGATTTTTAAAAATGTTCTAATACATCTTTAAGCATTTTAAAAGACTGTAAAAGTTAAAGGTATTCATTTTGATTTTTGACTAATGAATAATCTGGTCAACTTAGATGACATGTAAATATATGACTTAAATAGACTAGCATTTTCTCCTTAGTGTTGGGTGAACCTCTCTAAATTGGAGAAATCTTTGAACTAACCCTTATGCTGCCAGTGGGCAAATTTATTAGCCTTTTGCACCAGTCCAAAAGTTTCCATGGGCTAACATATTACTTGGCTTTTTTATGTGTATTAATATGAATCGATAATGTTTGTTACCTTTAAAATGCAATGTACCATATTTGCGTGAATCGAAGACAGTTTTTTTTCCCCTTCCGGGTTTCCGAAGAAAAGTGGGTTCGTCTTACAATTAGAAGCAAAATCCATGATATTTTTTCCCATTGAAGATTTCCAAAATAGGGGGGGTCATCTTAGAATCGGGTTCATCTTAGATTCATGCAAATATGGTAAATGCATTATTTTCACCATTCCGTTCCTAAATGTATACCTAATCCATGAAAAATGAGCCTTATTAGAAAGAATATGTGCATGTTTATATTGGATAATTTGAAACCAAAACAGAAAAAATCAAGTTTGTTGAGGTACAAATTCTTGTAAATTTGAGAAGTTTCGAGCTAGTGTACCAGTGGAAATATAGTGGAGATATAAATTCATCAACTTCCTCATAAATGTGAAATGTTTTTGTTTTCAAGGTCAAATTGGGCACAGGATCTGGGGAGAGTGAGCAGAAATGCCTTGAAGTCATGAATGACCTCCTTTCGTCTCATTTGGGTTTAAGTACAACATCTTCCCCTTCAGTCCCTTCCTCTGTATCATCTTCTCCGGCTTCCAAAGGGGGCCAAGGAACAACATTCACCAATGGCTACTTTTTAGGGCGCCATGAGGTATTTGACTTTTAATTCCTATTTTACAATTTTGTTTCCTATTAATTTTGAATATTTATCCCTCTTAAAACCTCGCACTCATGTATAGGTTTCTGGTTTTCACATGGACGGTGCCTTGGGCACCTTTAGCTACTCATGTATATATATGATATTGATTAAACTTTTACGACTAATTATACTTCGTTTCTTTTTTTATTTGATGAAAACTAAGAGTGCATACCATAAAAAATGGCACAAACATAAGATAGATAAACTACTGTTTGCTATTTAAAATATTACCACCAGAAATTATTTTTGTATGGGTTACGTTTTACCTTAAAGTTGCTCCTGTCTTTTCTCAAGAGGTTTCCCTGAATATAAATGGGAGCATGTGTGTGAATTCTGGGAATAGTTTATTCAGTCCATAAAACATAGTGCTGACACGTGAAATGGGGGCGGGAGTGATCTTAGAGATAATCTATGTTGTTTTAATTGGAAATTGTAATTTGTGCACAAATGTGTTGCAGGCTCTGTTTAGTGAAAATAAGATTTTCAGCAACAATTTTCTCCAGTTTTTGCAAGTATGAGTGCAAGATTCAAATTATTCGTCATTATTTATTTATTCATTTATTTTTAATTTAATGGCCTTCATTGTCTTCCATTTTAGTCATCTTGTCTGGATGTCTTCTGTTTTTCCTGTCTCAGCCCAGTATTTCTTCATTCGCTCGGATCGTAGCTTTCTTTCTTCATCGGAGATCACCACCCTTCCTATTCTCTGTTTGTTGATCTTGGTTTGTAGTCTGATCTGTTTGTACTTGAGTTTCACGATAGCATCTGTCTTTTCTTTCTCATCTTCTATTGTAATGTGTAATTCACTCATATCTTCCTTAGTTTCTGCTATCCATCTTCCACTGGTCTTACTGTTCCATAGTTTTTCTAAATATTTTTGCTTATTCTGTTTTCTGGTGTTCTGATTAGGTGTCCAAAGAATGAGAATTGTTTCTTTCTCATAATGCTCATTACAGTTTCTATTTCTCTGTAGAATGTTTAATTGGAAGCTAATCTCCAGTGCCCCTTTTTTTGTTTTTTTTTTATTTGTCATTTTTCAAAATATTACCAGATTTGCAGTTTGTGATATTGAATGATGAAATGTTTTATGATCCCAAACTGGTAAAAATTAGACTTTATTGTATCAACCATTATTATTATCTTTAGTATTTAGTCGTCCTCATCAATTTTCTTGGAGTGTTGGGGTAAACTCCATTATCCATCTCTTTACTTTTATGTTGACTGAATGCATTGAACACAAGATTGCATTGGGGGATGGTAATGTGACCACTCCCTGAGATCTACTACATAATAATTTTTGGGTTCGATTTTGTGTAAGAAATAACAGTCGATATTTCAAAGAAATTTATTTTATACCTTGATATTTAATTATATCGTTATTAGCAGGAATTTGTTTTAATCAACTTAACCAGTTCTCTACCTTCATTCTGCTTTTACTTAACTTATTTATATGTAAAATGCATGTTTTATTAAAGCTTGAAAAGTTTATTCTACAATATCTGACTGCTGGCTGAAGTAACTGCCTATTAGTATGACTCCTTTGGTTTGTTGAATATATATTATAATGAATGTTAGGAGTAAATGCTAAAGGAAATTAAAAGTACTGTTATAGATTTTTTTTATTTTTTCAGCTAAAGTTGGAGTTTCTATCTCATATTAAAGACCGCTTGAAAGAAAATGTGCTGCCAATCAATGGGGGAGGGCTTTCATTAAAGTTTTGTCAGTCTATTGCCGACATTCCAAAAAGTGGAGCTAATTCTTCATTCCTACCTGTTCTACTTCATACATGTCCTCCCAAGTTTTCCACGGTCGAATACTTTGAGGTAAGATATAATAATAATAATAATAATAATAATGTCTTTATTCATCTGTGGCACAACAATAATTGTGGTAGATGTCGTCAGTCGTTACACTCATCTAATGAGGATACAGAAAGAAAGAAATACAGTGAATACAAAGCTCAAATATACAGTAAGAAGCAAAATGTAGATATACAGTAAGAAGCAGAAAGTAAATACAATCAGAATCAAAATGCAAGTATACAATTAAAAACTTATTGTGGAGAAATCAATTTCAAAGTATTCCTCCAGTGAATATATAGGTTTAGACCAGGTCAACCATTCTTGCTGAGTTGGGCAGCATGTTGAAACCCTTGATAGCCAAGTTTTCGTAGTTAAAAGATTTAACCAGTCTACAGTGAGGCATATCTATTTTATGATTTACTCTAGTGTCATGATTGTGTACATCAGCTCTTGTGGAATACATTTGCAGATTTCCCTTGACGAACAGCAGAGTATGAAATATATATAGGCTGTATACAGTCATTAGGCCTAATCTGACAAAAAGTGGTTTACAATTTTCATTAAATTTAGAGTAAGAGATAACTCGAACCACCTTCTTTTGGAGTATTAATAACTGTTTTACATCTGAAGCATGCCCCCAAAGTCTGATTCCATATGAAAGGTGAGATTGAAAAAATGCATAATATGCATTACGAAGATAGTCATTGGTCACACAGCACTTAAGCTTCCTGATTAAGTACAGGGCTCGGGCAAGTTTTTTCCTAATGTTAAAAACATGCATACTCCAGGTTAGCTTAAGATCAAGATAAAAGCCAAGAAGTTTCACAACTTCATTGTCTGGTGTAATTTGTTGAAGAGAACAGGTTAAGAATTGGGTTTTCATAGGATTCATAAAGAATCTGTTCGCTGAAAACCAAACATTTGCTTGCGCCAGTGTATCAGATATCAGCTTATTAGTCTCAATGGGATTGGTACCCTGATGCAAGAAAGTTGTGTCATCAGCATATAGGACACAGTCAGTGGATACATTCACAGGTAGGTCATTGATCATAATTAGGAAAAGGAGGGGACCAAGTACTGACCCTTGGGGTACCCCATGCTTAACCTTGAGGAATTCTGATTGAGTACCATTAACTTGTACTAGTTGCTTGCGATTACTCAGATAGGACTCAGTACTCCACTGAAGAAGCCATCTCTTCTTGATTTAAGGAATTCTGAAAATATTTTTGTTGCTGAACTGAAAGTTTGAACAGTTTTAAGCTGCTGTCAAGCTGAGTTTTAGTTGCTAATGCTGGGCCATAAGCATCCATTCTTAAAACTTGGGTGCATCTAAATCAGGGTTGTCCAACTTGCTAGGCCTTAAGGGCCACAACTTAACCTCGAATATGGTTGCGGACCATATTGTAATATTTTTTTAAATAACAATAAGAAAGAACGTAAGGTATAAAAATAAAAATAAATTTCTGAATTTTTGTCTAATAACCTTTCGCGGGCCACAATAAATGGCACCGTGGGCCACATGCGGCCCACGGGCCACCAGTTGGACAACCCTGGGGGCTTATTCTCTAACTCGAAGCATCGGAGCTTTCTGGCGAAAAGATGCTTCAATAAGCTACTTGCTCCCATCGGTATTCTCTATCATGGAAGCTACCTGAGAAAGAGCAAGCTGAAGCTACCGGTAGCATATTAGGCTCCCACCCATATTCTGTAAATGTCACGAAGCTACTTCCGTAGCCCCAATAAGCTCCCACGGTAGCCTTACGAAGCGCGGCCTCCGTATACCCTGCTTAAATAATGGTCATTTTCTAACGCTTATCTATCTATAATTATCCAACTCATGGGTATGATACTTACATTTATTAAATGCGCATTCTTTGCACTTTCACTGGGTTACTTTGTCATTTTCGCCATTAACGGGATTTTTCACAAAAAATATATTAACTGGAGTGACGGTTAGCCATATTTACCTTGGGTGAGTTACGTGATTCCAGCCCATAATGGGATACTTTTTGGGCCGTGGTAGCGAGTATCACCTTCGCATTTCTTTTAAAAGTTTCATCTTCGTATATTATTTAAATGATTTGAAGCAACGAGTAATCGAAGAAAGCAAATAGCACGAATCATATTGAACCATTTCATCGACATGAACCCTAATTTCCGAATATATTTACGAACAATCTTATTTTAAGTGATCAAAACAGCCAAGATGGACGTTGTGCGTTCCTATTCACGAGATTGTTCACGAGATTATGTAAGCAAAAATAGAACATTTTTAGGATTTTGCTCGTATGATTTTTAATGCGTGGCATTTTTCGCTAAAGACGATACAAGAGCATCTCCACCGTCTAAAACGGCCTTAAAACATGTTTCACCAGTTTTATCCACGGAAAAACATTGAGACAAGCTTTCCCATTGGTTCTAAGAATGACGTCACCAGTAATGAAGTTTCCGCAGATTTGGTTTATAAAGATTCTCATACCCGCCTTTCATCAAACTTCTCTACATTTCCTTTTACGTTCTTGAGAAACGCGAGTTAGAGAATATGGTTGGTAGCCAATTCTGGTAGCTTATTCGAAGCAACCGCATCGGTAGCTTCGAGATAGAGAATAAGCCCCCTGGTCTAAATCAAGGCCAATTCATAATGTTCTTGAATAGCTTTTCAGAATGCATGAGGCCAATTACTTTGGTTCACTGGTAGGACCAAGTACCCATTTCCCTTAACTATTAGATATTATTCTACTTTATTGCTGTTTAATCCAATTGAAATATTTTTGTGGTCAGCTTTGTGTGTTTTTGTGAATGTTAACGGCACCTGTGATCCCTGTGATTAGGGTGGGGGAGGATACTTGATGTGGTAGGAGTTCTTACTAGTTCCAAATGTTTTGACAGGGAAGGGAGGGAGTGGGAGGATTTTGCCTTGCTCAAGAATCTACATCTACCTGCTACACTGCACACCACTTCAGGGATGTGTGGCAGGGGGTGTTTAACCCCTTCCCTGACAAGGACGAGTTAACTCGTCCTAACCAGGTGTGTCAAATCGTGTCAGCGACGAGTTAACTCGTCCAAGGCCGCTCTTTTGACTTCCTAGCTTCCGAAGATGAATAATCTCGTCCCCTTCGTAGAAATTCTATCTCTAGGCAGCAGATGGCGTTTGCGGACACACTGGCTCATTTTTAGCCAGTTTTTGAGACGTATTTCGTTGCATTAGCGTATGGAATTGCGTCATAATTTTCGTAATTTTTACCTTGGTATTTAGACAATTACACGTGAGATTTAGCGCATTATCTGCTCTTGTTTTAGATAAATTTATCTGTTATTGAATTCATACATTTAGACGTAATATCAATGCATGTATACCGCATTCAAATGTTATTACATTTACAAAAATATTGCATTTGTTTTTTATTTTTGGGTTCATAACGCTAAATTTAATTGATTCCGACATTCATGGCGACTGGCCGGATGCAAAAATAACAGTCGCGCGATATACACTCGTAACGGTGATACTATGTATTAGGAAAAATAAAAATAATCCCTTACAATCGCTTCTAAACAATACATTACATACCTACCTACCAGTAAACTGCACCACGGAGGTGTGGCAGGGGGTGTTATGCAACCAGCCATATAAAAAGCGAATACAGGATAAAGGAATATTCGGATAAAGCTATGACTAGTGAAGCGTGTTTTCGCGTGACTAGTCTAGATATGTTCATGCTCTAGTAATACATTGTGTGGGAGTAGAAAGAATTGTTGAACTTATGCATACCTATTACAGCAAATTTCTCAAATACTTAGCCTTCCTTTCCTGTCCTTCGAATGCGGTGATGTAGTCAAATAAAATCTGCCGTGTTGACGTGAAACTCGTGATTTCTCAGACTCGTAAGTAACCTTTCAGTCTCTAGTGGCTTCCACTTATGCAACAAACTGCTTTTAGAGGTTGAGATTTAGACAATGATAGTCATCTTATATCCAACCCCCGTAAATGTCATTTTTCGGGAAAAATCAGAAGAAATCTTTCGATTACAGCATTACTGGTAGTTCAAAAAATGTTCAGGAAAGTGGCAGTGGCTTGCTCTCCCGTTCATTACATTACTTTCAGGTTTCCTCTCGCGCTCATGTACTACGCTGCAGCCCTCTTTCTTCCAAGGTCACCCGAGAAAAAAGGGACAATAGATAAGGGGCGCCGCCAAGAGTGCACTGTCCGTCTGGGAAGCCCCAGAAAAATGGTTGGGCGTGCGGTCGCTTTCCGACCGTGCTTGATGCCTGGCATAATAGGGCCATAATTTCTTCACTCAAGTGGGACAGCGGACCCTTATGAATGGGAAAGATCTTCTGTGGAAAAGAATGCCTTCATCCTCATTGCTTTACGACCTCATGTGCTTGTTTTTCGGTAATATTTGAAAGCGAAGAATACGCACATAAGGAAAAGGCATATTTTCCCTCAAACGTGCATTTAGCAAGACTTTGAGCAGGAAGACTCCGCCTTTGTTATTACTCCCCCTGATTTCCATCTTTCTCGGTACCCCTCCCTTCTCTCTAAATCTCACCGATTTGTCTTATCCTCTTCGGGAAGGTACTGTGTACAAGCTTATGTCAATATCTCAGCGGATATTCCTAATATACCCCTGAAATTCTTTTACCTTTATCAAAGGGTGTCGACATAAAATCATTTAAATTTATCCTAAATTTTCAACAGAGACATACGTTAGTTCTTCACTCTCCTCCTGAGCATTCACGTCTAGTGTCCCTTCTCCATCAGCGTTTCACAGAAATCCGTTTTTATGTGATTAGATGTCGATAGCAATTTTTGGTTACCTCAGTGTATTTTTAATGTTTTGCTTTATTCATTCTGCAACAGAAAGTGAGAGTGAAAGGGTGTTGAGGTGGAAAAAGGAAATTTAGAAACTTCGGGATCTGAATCGAGCTTCTCCGAGCACACCATATTAGATGCCGAGTGCGAAGGTGAGCCTATTGAAGACGACCAATGGAGAGAAATGAAAAGTAGCGAATCTCCCCCTCCTGCACCCGCAAGGTTCAATGTTGAAAGTGCTTCATCACTCAATTTTGAAGTTCAAGAAGATGGTGGTGTACTCCAGTTTTTTCAACTGTTCTTCGGCAATGAATTCATATAACTAATTACTGATGAGACAAATTGGTATGCTAATCAGTGTCTTCGTGTAAAACGCTCTGGTTCCAGAGAACAATGGCGTGAAGTGAGTGCTCCCAAAATACAAGTTTTCTTGGCGCTAATAATGCTGCAGAGCATTGTGAAAAAGCCTGACAAAGAGCATTTTTGGACCACACGGGGGAGTCTGTGTACGCCAATTTTTTTGGGAAACGATGTCATATCGCCGATTTGCAAAAAAATTGGAATAATTTACGCTTCACAAAAATGAGGAATATGTCGCAGAAATATGTACTAATCCAAAACTGAATAAGATTTGAAAAATCTAACAAATGTTGAACAGGTGGAAGGAAGTCATATTTGAATAATAGACTTGACCTCATCGAAAAAAATTATTGAGGAGTACATCCCCAATTTTTGGCTCCTGAAGTGGGTAGGCCACCTGCAACACCCCACCCTTTCCGCCCCTTAGAAATGCACTTTCCTGAGCTGATCCTAGCCACTAATAAGAAGGCAAGCCCAACACGCAAGTGCTTTTTATGTACTAGAAATCGAGATGTGCACGGGAAAATTATTCAAAGGGAAAGCAGATATTTTTGCCCAGATTGCGATGTAACTCTGTGGTTGTAACGCTGTCTCTCACCATGATTTAGGACTTACCTCACGAAAAAAATCTGAAAATAATTAAAATTTGTACTAATCGATTTGAATATATGTTAGGGTTGTAGAATTTTCAATAAACGTATAGATATTTTGGCTTAAATACTTGTTCTAGCTGAGGTAGAAGTGAATCTCTCTCACTTTAGACAATTGATAACAATAAGGGTTTAAATTGAAATTATTAAAAAATATAAGCTCAATGCTCAAAATAAACTTTTTTCCCATCATTATAACATATAAATAATTAAAAAATGCAATAAAAAAATATGATCCTCTTTGGAACCATTTCCTCAAAAAAATGTGTCAGGGAAGGGGTTAAGATGCAATCCATGAAAAAGGAAGGGAAAAGCAATTGTAAGATGGGGAATTGTTTTAGTTTATCACTCTCTTTTTGTTGTAGTTACTAATGGTAGCTGGGAAGAAGGAATTTATTGTACTATCACTTCGACAATGCATCTATCTTATTTTGTCATTTCTATCAGTTCTAGATGTATATGTAGTGTATTGTACAAAATATATATCTTTTATGTCACCCTGAAACTGGAGTGATCCAAGTTTTTCAAGCAATCTTAGCTTACCTTGTAGTCTCAGAGTCTCTTGAACATCCCAAGGATGGATAATGCATCATCATCTTGACTCACAGTAGGGATGACTTAGGCAACTTAGCGTGAAACATGAAGCAACAAAAAATGAAGTGAACACAACTGAGGCTTGACTGAAGTTTTCAGAGGATATACTCAACCTTCTAATTTCCCATTTGCTCTTTCTAAGTGATGTGCTGGAAGCTTTCTTCCCCCCCCCCCCTAGACATTAGAGGTATGAATATATAATAATTGGTTTTTGAAGCATGTGCACCTTTGGTAAGCTTCCATGCTTGGGGCTTGATGAAATTTCAAGGAGGGAAATGAGCACCAGCTATGTAGATTCCTCTATTTTTTTAGTTTATTATCTTTTTTTACCTATTTTTCAATATTGTATTATATTCAGGTAAATAATGTAACAAATGAAGGGTTATATATACCCAATTCAAGATCATAGCAAGGAGAAAACGCCCCATCCACTTTGATTGAGTATATATCACCCTTCATTTGTTGTATTACTGTATTTGCACGAATCTAAGACAATATTTTCTTCCCATCCAGGCTTCCAAAGAAAAGTGGGTTCATCTTACAGTTGGAGGCAAAATCCATGACTAGCTGTGCCCTGCCATGCATTGCAGTGCCTCTTTTTCTTTCTAAGCACACATATACAAAGTAGACACATTTACATGTACAAAATAAATGAAAGACACTGATTTTTGTGTTTTAAATTAACGTTGAAAAAATGTATTCAAGTGCCCATTGGGATATACAATATTTTTGGTCTTACCGCCCCCTCTGTATGAACAAATATATTTTCGGCTGTCCCACTCGTGAGCATGCAACATATAATTGACCATGTGAAAAGCATGGATTTTCCAGATTTAATCCACACCTTTTGCCTTGTTGATGGTCATCGAGGAGGCAAGGCAAACAGGGAAGTGTAGTCATTTGACTACAACTATTTAATTAGTCACTAAACCTTGGCCTTAAAATGTTGCAGGCGTGAATAACCATTCATGAAATGGATATAAAAATGGATATTCACACCTGGTTGCCAAGGAAATTTCGATTGTTGAAAAGGAAGAAAAATTGATGAATTAAGAGATAAAAATGCAATGCTTGGACAAAAACGAAGAGTACAAGAAAATTAAATGAAAGAATTAAATACTGTATTCTTTTATGCGTTCTATGATAAAAATTTACATCCAGTTGAGTCCTTGAGTTAAAGTAATTTTAAAAAGCAGATAAAGAAACACCTGCACCGAATTCAATGCTTTTCTTATGGGAGTAAATGTTAACAATATTGGGGTGAAAACAACCCCAAAATTTGTGCTTTTTAAAATTCAGAAGCCTTCCTGGGAGCACGCACAACAACTCACCAAAGTTTCATGGCAGTCGGATAAATGGTAGGCATTGTTTCCATTGTGGATTTCCAAAAAAGGGGGATCATCTTAGAATTGGGTTTGTCTTATACCGCGTTTACACATTCGCACGAGTGGCGAGGCAAATGTGTAGTCGGTTCACTCATCATTCGCCTCGTCGCTCGCCTCGCCGCTCGTAGCGCCCGCGCTAGAAGCGGTCTTAAGGGACGAGTCAAAGGGTTGTGGGGACGAGGCGAATACTCGGCGAGTGTGTAAACAGTCATTCGCGTTGTTGGGACGAATGCACGAATGTCACTCGCGAATGTTGGCGAGTGACGAGGCGAATCACGAGCGCGAATGTGTAAATGCACTATTAGATTTGTGCAAATATGATATTTACCTGAGGTTGACAGAAGGTTTTTAAACCTAGGCCGCAATAAACAAAAATTAAGTGGAATCTATGTCCTAGTAGGTGGTCATTTTCCTTCTTGATGGATCAATCCCATATCGTTAAGCCTGATACAGTTGGTTTTGTTGATGAAAATTAGTCTTATTAAAAATATGGCTGATATTGCTTTTCATCGTTTTTATATGTCATTATTATTTCGATTTAATGAATCAGTTCAATTAATTTCCCTTTCCAGAATTTGCAGACTGAGTCAATTGGGCGATTAGTCATCTACTCAAGAATCTTAACTTCTACAATGAATGTGTTATCTGGAGCTGTTCTACACCATGGCCTTGCTGTCATAGCCAGCCAACAGACCGAAGGGAAAGGTGATGTCAATTAACACAATGCAATGATTTCTTACCAGAGCTTTGGGAGACTGCCAGAATTCCTTTTAACCTCTCGTTTGGTTTTGCTCTTTTGATGAGAAAATTTTCTATATTAACGAGACCATGCATGCTTAAATGGTAGACATGTCTAAACATTGGCTTTGACCAATATTTCATCAGCATCATCTATTATGTTTTGAATCGTACACGTCTTGAGCTGGACATATATATCTCAGATTTTGAGGTAGTGTTGGCACGTTGTTTTTCAGTATCTTAGTTGTTGACAGGTTATTAGAGGCACTTGATTCTCCCTTGAGTAATTTCCCTATATCATAGAAATTTCCTTGTGTTACTTTAAGTAGCCGAGAACCAGTATTTCTTCTGTTTGTGTGTTAGTTCTTTAATCCTTACACTCCCAAAGACTTAGCCTATTTCACCCACAGTGGGGTAATGCTTAATTTTGGAAAATTTCCATTGAATATTTAAATAATTTTTTGCAAGGCTACTGATGTGCATAGTTGGTTGAAATTGTAGCTAGATATTTACAATAAAATGCAGTTGAAATTAAAAAAACATTGACAGAATCAATACAAACTTTGTAAATTTTACTATGGTTTTTATTCAATACAGCCGGTTTCATTGCATAAGCAACATATTCACGTGTCCTCACACATCGCATAAGCGACATCCTCATCGCATAAGCGACACCTGAAGATGTCGCTCATGCGATGAAACCGGTCGTATTGAATAAAAACCATTGTAAAATTTACAAAGTTTGTATTGATTCTATCAATATGGAATTTTACAAAGTAACACCTGAGAATATCGAGTTAATAAAAAACATTAACTTGAGACAAAGTTATTGTATCATTTTTATATAAAACAAAGTGTAAAGAAAAGAACCTCTGCATGTGCTTCAATATCAGCACCATGCTCATTTTAAGGTGATGTGAGAAAGCCAATGTATCTAGGGAAGAATCTCTTAGAGAATCTAAGGGTAAATCAAGTTTACACTCTAAACTGATGTTATTTCTTATTCATTTTTGATACAGGAAGAAGTTCAAATGTATGGCTAAGCCCTGAGGGATGTGGAATGTTTTCTCTTCAATTGGTGTTACCTGACACTTCATATCTTGGGCGGCATGCTCCCCTGTTGCAGCACATAATTGCATTGTCTGTTGTTAGTGCCATCAATGGAATCCAAGGCTGTGAGGTAATCTCAATGTGCACAATACTCTTGTCTCCTTTGAATGGTGATGACTCTCTCATTTTTAGGATTACATTCATGCCTTGCTTAGTGCTAATCAGTTTAGTGCAAACTCATTTATTGCCATCTTTTAACTCAATCTTCCATAGCGACTATCAAGATACTTTGTGGCTATAATTGCCCCTACCTCCTCCAATCCCCACCCCTTTCCCCTTAATCTTGATTAAGTCATGATCAGAGCATAGCAAATACAGAGCTAGCTGTAAGTACCATCTACATCTATTTACAACCTCACAAACTACGACAAGGGTGTGTGGGGGAGGGGTTTGTGGGGACAGCAGCAATAAAAAGGAAGGGTTTGGGAGGAAGGAATTTGAGGGTGATGAGTGAGGTGTTTTCCAGTGAAGTAGGTGTCTCAAGTTGTGTAGTCATCAGGGGTGGTGTAACAATGGGGTGTGGTGGAGAGGTCATGAGTTAATGCTTCTGGCAACTGCTGCTAGATTTCACTAACAGTGACAAGTACCATGTTTAAGGGTAACTGGCTACCAAGAGTATTTGAAATATATGAATATTTACTTATTGAGTGACGTTACCATTGCCATTTAATTTAAATACACATTTCCATTTGAATGTGAAATTAAAGGTATGTGTGTACTTAAAATAAAAACAATGAACCCCATAATGAACAAAGCATAATTCTCTTAAATGGAGCACATTTATTGTCAATGGCTTTCACCGCTGGATTTATGATGTAGGCAAAGTGTACAGTTGACCCCCTCATTATGATGGAAATCCGTTCCATAGGACCCTTGTAATGTGAATTCCATTGTTAAGTGAACCATAATATTACCAGACGAAGGATCGGTTTAAATACATCAATGCCAGTGCATTCAGTGGTACACAATAGAGTATCGGTACGAAATATGCTGGAATAAAATGTTATTTAACCAAGATTTAAACTTTAATAAGACGTTGTAAATTGTCAAAACATCGAATTTCATTGCATGAATATGCAAGATGCACCTCGCCTCTGTACTCACCGTCTAACTGTGTGCCAATCTCAGCAACTTCATATTCAACATCTTTTTCAAGCAATGGGAAAAGAACGTGGCATAGAAATTATTCAGCTTTCATTATACCCCTGCATCGGCAATTAGGCATCTTTCTTTTGGTCTCACACCATCAGCTGTGCATCGCAATTACCTCAATGATACCTGAATAAATGCATAACTAGAAAGTGGCATTGCAAGCTTATTAAATTATGTATGCAAAATTAGGCATTGAGTTATGATAGAAATAGGCTAAGTATGAGTGAGAAGTAGCATATAGTCATACAAGACGACAGATGGATCAGTCAGTAACCTTTCCATGAGTAATAATTAACGTGCACATCACTGTTGTCGCTCGCCTGTCTTCTGCTTCTGAAGATCTTCCTTCTCCTTATGCCAAACCAGCGGCATTCCTAGCCAGCACAGCAGATATTCTTTACAGAAATGAAAGGGAAGGAATGGGTAGAATATATCGCCAGGGAAATTAACCTTTAAACGCCCGTACGGGCACGGGAAAAAAGCTCCACTCGGTGCCGAGCATACCCATACGGGCACGCTAACTTTGATCGGCTCTAACTTAAATGAATTTCAACTTAGCGGGGCGAAAGTTTCTAGGATTGTAGATAGATGTCTTTTTAATAAGGTAGTGTTGTTTTTAGATTTTTAAATACAACATATTTTAATAATTTGATATATAAATGATCGCGCGCGGTGCTAATATTTCACATGACACAGCATCGCGGCAAGTCACCTTTGGATGCGTTCTCAATCTGTTATTTACCTTCCGCATTTCAATTATTATGTACTTCTATTTTTTATTTTCTACTCACGCAGGCAATAAGAAAATAATATTCCAAGTCTTTTGTTTGGTTTAGAGCGGTCAAACCCTCATAAACATTGGCGGTGGCTCAATTTTTGATGGTTCACTGTGACCTCATTTTCTTTCCAAGATAACGCCTTCCGTCGGGGGCAGTAATACTATCCAGATGCTGAGAAAGAGACTGCCTGTTGGTAGGGGAACAGGGCCTTCGAAGGTCAAAGCCCTTATCTCGGGCCAGGGGGGGAATTATGGAAAACGAAGAACCTTCTCCCTCTCTCGGCTGCAGGGCGCCGCCGGCACGAGAGCAATAAAGAAAGTGACTGCAAGATGTATCCCTTCTTAGTTCTGTTATATTCCCTTGCCACATTTCGAGTGGACTCAAACTAAACTTCATTCCGTCTCAGTTTTCTGGTGAGTGTGCTCTTTTGTCTGTTTGTCTGCTATGTTCACTAGGCTATATAGAATGTTTTAGAGGAATTGTGAAATTTTCGGTAAGAACTCATTTACTCCTGATATCAAGTCCATATTTCCTTTATCGCATTATCGCAGATGAAATTATCGTGGTTTTCAAAGGCTGGGTGATATTCCGTCAGTATATACCGATAAAGCATAAACGTGTTAGAATAAACATTTATAAAATGTGTGACAAAACTGAATACACTTATGGCATGAAAGTCTACCTAGGAAAGGATCGACTGACTGCGACGCAGGACATGTCAGCAACACACGCGACAGTGAGGGCCCTGACAAGGAGAGTGGAAGGGACAAGTATATGGACACCTTTTTTTCCTCTCCAGCCATTTTTGACAACTAGCAGACTAAAGAAATTTTATGTTGTGGTTCGGTAAGACTAAACCGCAAAGGCATGCCACGAAATTTTGACTGTCAGAGAGCTAAAATGAAGCGAAGAGATTTACGGGTACGTGTGAGAAATTACTTGACAGCCATAGTATGGAAAGATAAAAGGGAGGTATTCATACTGACAAACATACACTGTTCCCCAGAAGAGGGTAATTTCTGCAATGAACAAGGAAAAACTTTGAAGCCGGCCGTCGTAGTGGACTACAATGCACACATGGGATACGTAGACGAAGGGGATAGAATGGGAGCGAGCTACAATATTTGTCGTCATAGCTGGAAGTGGACACGAATGATCTCCGCTCACCTACTGAAAGTAAACGTCCTACACAGCCACGTGTTGTTTACGTCTTGAGGGGGCAAATTGACTCATCGGCAGTTTCGGCTATCTCTGATAAGGCAAAAGATCGAGGAAGGGGCCTCTGCCATTTCTCCTCACCGCTCATGGTGGGAGAGGCCCAGTAGCACAGTTGGAAGGCAACTGCGTCACTTGGAGGTGAAAGATATTACACACTGGCCAGTGAAAGGGAACCGCGTAAGGTGCAGAGTGTGTTCTGAGAATGGATTGTACGAGGCATGTCCAAAAATTAAAGACCGTTTTCGTTTCAAAAATCAGGAAAATTTTATTTTTACAAAACTAAATGGAATTGTTTGTACATGTATACACTATTTTTCTACACTGTCTCCTTCAACTTTGATGCACTTGATGAGCCGGGGAACGAGCTTCTTGATGCCTTCGTCATAAAAGTCCCCCGCCTGTGACCGCAACCAGCTCTTCACCTCTTCCTGGACTTCCTCCTCAGTCTCGAAGTGTTTTCCAGCTAAGTGTAGCTTAAGGTGAAGAAAAAGATGAAAATCGCTTGGCGCAAGGTCAGGGCTGTAAGCCGGATGGCTGAGAACTTCCCATTTGAAAGAAGCCAGAAGCGCTGTGGTGACGGCTGTGGTTGGGGCCGAGCATTGTCGTGCAACAAACACACTCCCTAGCTCAACCTGCCTCGGCGCTTGTTCGAAGTTTTATTAGAGTCTCACAATACCGATCTGCGTTGATTGTGGTTCCGTATGGCAAAAATTCGACGAGGAGGACTCCTTGACGATCCCAAAACACGGTTGACTTGACTTTTTTCGCAGAGATTGCTTAACGAAATTTTCGGACGCGAGGTGATCCGGGGTGACGCCATGTCATGGATTGCTGTTTGGACTCCGGTGTACAGCGGTACGCCCAGGTCTCGTCACCTGTCACGATCGAGTCCAAAAAATCGTCCCTGTTGAAGCGATCCAAAAACTTTTGGGCACTCTCCACGCGATTTTCTTTGTGCACTTCAGTCAACATTTTTGGCACCCAGCGAGCACACACTTTCCTGTAACCTAACCTGTCCATCAAAATTGTATGAATAGTTGATTTGCCGGGATCATCTCTGCAATATCCCAGACCGTCAAACGTCGATTTTCTCGAAGTTTTCCCTCAATTGTCGTCAACAACGCTTGGTCGATGGATGATCTTCTCCCCCTCCCTTCTTCGTCGTGGATGTTGGTTCTGCCGCTTGAAAACTCTGCACACCACTTCCTAACATTGCGCTCATTCATTACATTCCCGTATATGGCCGTCACACGTCGATGAATTTCGATAGGGCGGACTTTCTCCGCGTTCAGGAATCGGATGACTGAGCGAACTTCACAGTTAGCTGGATGCGGCACTGGGACATCCATCGCTATTGCCAGCCAAGGTCACACTGTTTGGAATACAGAGCTGCGAGAAGGTGCGTTGTGGAGGAGGAAGTCCACGCTTCAAGATAGTGCTGGCCTCGGGCGGAACAGTTCGCCCGGGCAGTGGCAAAATTCAAACGGTCTTTAATTCTTGGACATGCCTCGTACACACACGCATACCATTATGAAGTGCGGAGTTTGCGAAGTAAGGCAATGCACCTATAATTGTTTCCAGGAGTACCATATGATGGTATAACTTTAATACTTTATTAATTACCAAGATGTATATATCCATGGAAATAATTTCTATCTTATATATTCACCTCTCTGTATAAAAAATTATTTACATCAACTTTGTTCCCAAAAAAATATTTTTTTCAAATCCTTTGTAACTTGATCTCGGCTAAGACATTTCATCTACATCTACATTGAACATTTAGCTACATAACGCTTTTTTATTTGAAATATTTATCTCTAGTAGTTATTGAGATATTGATGTTTTTCGTGTGAAGAACAAGAAAAAATTAAAGAGCCGGAATGAAATCCGGCAGTGAAGGTTGACTATTGGACATTTAAATCCAGCTCTTAAAGGTTATAAGGAAAACATTGGGAGAATATATAGCTAGAGAAATTACAGGGTAAGAAGTTCCCTAACTTTTCGGTTCGCAGAGAGCCGAATAAGATCACTTGGATCTAATGCTAATAATGCAGTGAATTTAGTATGAAATTATATTCGCAGAGGACTTTTGCTGTTTGAGAGATAATTGATTTTTTTTGTTCCACCATGCAAGGAACAGATTTTAACATATCTTGAGTGAGACGCCCTAAGTGAGTCAACTTCTCTGGAAGTTACAACATATATATACGTATTTCAATGTCAGGCTTTGCCGTTTTTTCACATTGCCATGGGGAAAATTGGATATTAAATATGAGCTATACGAAGAGATGTAACTTCAAGATGTATCCACTAAAGAGCATTGTCAATTCTGTACTCCTGTTCATCCGATTTTGTACAGGCACTATGGGTGAATATATTTTAGAATACGGTTTTCTTCCCTGTCAGATCTTTGTATGTAACGTCACCCTTTTCTTTCATCCATTCTAATTTTCCCTCATCACTATAATTAATTATCATCATTCATTCATTTGAATCATCTATGATGTTCCAAAAATTGACTTGGTTATATTCCTCACAGCTTTCATTACAACTCGACTGGTTTCAACCATTTCAGGTCATTATCAAGCGTTAAAACCATGTCATGTCTTCATTACACCAAGTGAACCTACCATACATTGATTTGATACGTGATATACGTTTTGATTCACGATAACATCATTCATTCATTTGGAGTTCGTTCGCAAATGCACACAAGTGTTTTTAACTATGTGGAAAGGGGAAATCAGTTCTTTGCATTACATTTACCTTCTCAAGAGACTCCGTGGCCGAGTGGGTAAAGGCGCTGGGTAGGAGAGTGCGAGTTAGGTTCTAGTGTTCGCATGCCGCTTAAGGCATTTTTTTTCGGTCGAATATGAATCCAAACCAGCCGCGGATTTTGCATTTTTGTATTTTATCTGGTTTGGGACAGACAAACAAACAGATTTCTTCCACTTTCTCATGTGTAAGACCTGTTTTTACATGAGATAGCTTCCAAATTATACACTGCAGTGTATAATGCGTATGCAGGCATGCCTATAGTGTAAGTTCCTCCTCCTATGCCCGCTACGTAGCACCCTTTTCGCTGTTAGAGAAATGATTGCTGTCGTATTCTGGAAATCTTTCCCATTTATTTCTCCAGCTTTTCTCTGACTTGTTATTGACGTAAACAGAAATCATTTCCCTTTCCGTATATGATTTCTCCGTTATAGTATATAGAAAGTTTCTGTATATTGTGGTCCTATTTAGTACATTGTGCTGGCTGGGATTGATATCATTCTCCCAGTCAAGGTCATCCCTTGGAGATTGAATTGCCCAATAACAAAAGAGATAGCAGCAGATAACCTTCACTCAAAGCCTTTTTCTCGGACCAGCTGACCTGACTCCTCGGGGCTGAGAGAGTTATTGGGGATTGGTTGTTTACTTAAGGGACCCACAACCTTCTTAGAGGTATCCATACATCGAGAATGAGGACACAAAACAAAAGAGAAACACTGAAGACATAAAGTGCTAACTTGAGTACCCTCATCGTGTTTCTTCAATATCTCCAGCTTAATTTTATTTGTTATTTTCTGCTTGAGCTGCACTTTAAGGGGCATGGTCACTACAGAAACTTCCCACAATAAAACACCTACTTCTAGCAATTTTTATTATGGAATGGTTAATGCAGTTGGAAAATAGACTGTTCACAGTGCGAACCATGTCCTTTGTCGACAATATCACTACGCACCGAAGACAACCGAAGACTGATATTCACACAATGGTGGAGCGAGTCCTAGATGGCAGTGCACGCAGATTCTCTTGGTATCTCGGTGCGAAGTCATGAAGGGGCATGAATTTCGATGCAAATTTTGATAAGCCATTACAATACCTCCCTATATTCACTGAGAAATGGTATGATTTAATTAACTTGTTTGATTGATGTGATTAATTAACTCGCACCAGCTGTATCCATTAAGGAATCATATCACTTCGTTGGTAGATAATGTGTTCTAACAATAAGTTACTCTTCGGTGGAAGTTCTCTTATTTTTACAAGTTGGAATGCAAAATGATGTCTCTGTAATGGCTAATGAATGCCTTAATTTGAATTATCATAGATGTGATCCTGACTACGCAAGGAATGTTGTGTTATCTCATCGGTGCTGATTGATAGCAGTGCTAATCACAGCATCATTAAATATGTAAATGTTGCTTTGATATTAAATGCAGTCCGTTAACAAATAAGGCCTAGACTGCTGAGCGAATAACAAATTATGGAAGCAAAAGATCATCAAAATGGAAATTTTTAAGGGCGTGAGCAAAATCAGCACCCTTTGAAATCCCAAGCTTGCAGATCATTAATTGAATCCATCATAAAGCGGGGGTCTACTGCATTCCTTTATCCATCGTGCTGGAAGCTGTCATGTTACCCAAATTATTAACGTACATGCAAACTGGATTTCATTCCTTCTCATAATTTGGACTTGTATTTCGCTCAGTGTGTATTAATTTTTTTTCTTGAATAGGAGTTGGATCTGCGGCTAAAGTGGCCAAATGATATTTATGTTGGAAATTCAGACAAAATTGGTGGTGTTATCGTCAACAGTACATCCACTAAGAATAGCCTTGTTTGTAATGTAGGTAAGTAAATCATTTCCTAGTTTTAAAATTATCTTATAACAATTGTAAAAATTGCATGATATTTGAAGTTAGTGATTGATGTACAAATGTATTAATACTGGATGCAGACATAATGTGATCCTGATGGTTCTTTTGCTTTTCTTCTGTTGCATTCTCATGAAAAAGTAGTATGTACATATGTACAGTAGGAAACTCTGTACTATCTTATGATGTCATTTTCTTTTATCGTGTAATCACAACTCCAATTTCACTTTTCTCTCTTTGAGTATAGCCAACAAAATTCAGGATTTCATGCATTTTTGTCGTTTATAAATCATGAAGGCCTCCTTTTACCTTCTGTCGCCAGTAATGAACTAGCTGTATGTTGTACGTCATTTATAGTTGTCTCTCTTATTGAGTAAAATGAACAGTTTTTTTCTGTAGTCTTTGGAATTTTCAACCCTGAATTGCTCTAATCAACATTACTTAAATGGCTCATGTGACATCTTTTTCATCTAATTTTATCGAAGAAAAGATTTCTATTGAAATTCTTATCAAGACCCAAGGATAGTTTTTTTATGGTCTTCACACTTTATTTCCTTATAATGAACTAGAATTTTTGTGATTTTAATAGGATGTGGTGTGAATATCAGCAACTCAGTGCCTACTGTTTGTGTGAATGACCTTATCAAAAACAAAAATAAGAGTAAAGGAATTGTTGCGAACAAGGATGGCAAAGGAGTGGCACCTCTTACCATTGAAAAAGTTCTTGCCAGAACATTTACGCAGCTGGAAAAGCTAATAGATGCAGTACAAAGTGACAAAGTTGAAAAGGTGATGAAGTTATATTATGATTACTGGCTTCATAGGTAAGTGGAAAAAAACATCCCTTAATAATTAGCCATATATCCACATTGCAAGGCTGCCTTGCGATGCTCGTCTTGTGCTCTGGGTACCTTGCTGAGCAACAGTACAGGGGAGTACTCTCACCCAGACTTGGGGAGCCAACCAGAGTCTGTGTTCTAATATGGTGGGACCTCCGTATTCCCTCTAGATACATTCCATAACCTGCAGACAATCGAAACTGCAGATAACTCAGTATGCAATGTGTTCATCATTTCTTCATTACCAAAATGTGGTCAGGTTACCAATGCAAGAGGAATAACCTTCCTGGTATAGTAATAATAATAGTTTATTTGCCAAGTTAGATCAGATGAAGTAAAAACTATCTATAACCGATATATGTCAGTTTTTTAAATAAAAACTCTTCGTGAGAATGCTAGAAGTTTTGCCTTGAGGAGGCTAGCACTTCATTATTTTTTTAATTCTGCAGGAAATTTATTGTAAACTCTAATTCCCATCTCATGTGGTCCAAATTTCAACCTATCTGTTCTAATAGAGCATCAATGAAGGTCGTTTTTTCTTCTAGTTTAATGATCATGAAGATCACAATTAGAGGAGAACTGAGTAAAGTTTTTTTTTCAAATGTAAAATAAGTTGGAATAAGTATACGCAGGGGAGTGGAAGAACTTTTAGGGAATGGAAAATAGGCTTGGAGGGAGATTTTATGTGATGGAAGGTGAGGTATTCTTGATTAGGGTGTTTTTTTATAATACAGTAGAAACTCGAAAATACGAAACTCGAAATTACGAAATTTTGATTTTACGAAGCAAAATCTTCGGTCTCGACCAAAAGGGTATCTAAGTGTATGTAACAGAACGCAATATTACAAAATAACGAAGTTTTAAAATTATGAACCACGGATCTTGGTCCCGACGTGAAAAGTTACTCATTTATACGAATAGTGATGGATCACAGTAACGTTTTCCGGCACTCCTTGTCAAGGTTAAACATCTAATTAATCATCGTCGCCGAATACATTATTCACTGAATGTATTACCTGAACGATATTTCATTTTTCAATGCTACATTAGGAAAGGTGTAGTTTTGCTGGGCCATCCCGTGGCCGCGTCCGCATCCAGCAGTCGGAAGTCACTGCCATACTCATCCAATGTATATAAAATGGGTTCGGTTTCACTAATACGTCTCGGCCGTCACGATCGACGGCTGATGCCAGACATCTGCGTCTCAACTGCTTCGGGAGCAGTTGAGACGTGGAAGCCTAGTCGGACAGTCCCAATTTTCGGAGATTTTTCTGCTCTACTCTCTCCGCATTTTATATTACGCGTCCTTTCCAGCTCTTTTTTGTAAAACTACGTGCAACATTGGTCGTCCTCTTCTTCGTCTTCCATCAAAACTAAATCATCACCATCCATTTCAGCTTAAAATCAGCTCACTCTCAGGAAACACAAAGCGATAACAAATTAGTAATTAAACTAAACAGGTTAAGTTCAGTTAACCTGATGAAGCTGGCAGGAGGACCAGCGAAATATTGTTTTTTTGCAATTTTAAACATCGCGGAATGAATCCCGAAAACAGAAACAGTCAAGGGTTTTGTAGCTTAATCCTTATTAGAGATATAAACAAGAAGAGGATAAGTGGAACCATCCTATGAGATGCATCTCCCCCCCGGGAGGACATTGGGGGTGGGAGTTACCTACCAGTGCGGAAGCAGGATACCGAATTGGCCAGGATCTTAGGGTATTTGAAGTGTTGAAGCATTACTTGTCACAAGTTGGCAGTTTATTGGCTGTAAACCCCAGCAATTTAAATCGATGGATCACGATCTCCAAGCTTGTTATGAAAATGACAAAGTCCTGATTTCTCCTAATAAGAATGTAGTTTTGCTCACTCGGGATACATTACATCGATTCCAAATTGTTAATGACGTCAACTCCCAGTTCAGTTTGCATTTATCCAAATGAGAGGCCATGGTGGGAGCGACGATGGAGCGAAGCAAAGTGCAAAAATAAATAACTTTTTTTGGTTAAATGAGTGATTCTTCCGACAGAAGAGCTGAAGTATTTTTTATAATATAGATTCATTCGTTTGTCGTACTTCTTCTTCAATTCTTATTCACTGATTCCCTTTTAGAAGACTGCCTGAATAGACCGGAAATTAAGGAAATGCAAAATAGAAATGCCTGCACATTCCCAAATTGCTTTACCCCACCCGGCAATCCCCACCAGGAAAATTCACCCTGCTTTCCATCTCCGTTGTTCCAAAACCACGGCTTATTCTTCTCCATCACCTTTCTCACTTCCGGCGAACCTATCAAACGCTTCCCTTCTCTCACAAACTGGTCATATTTCCCCTCAAGTCTCCGTGTCCCCCTCCCTCCCTGCTATTCAAGGTTGGCACGAGCCATCACCTTCACACCGAAGCCCCCAGGAGATCAGGCCCCTTGGAGTGGCCCCTCCCTCCCACCCCCTCAACACTAGGTCAGGATGCGATGTCCCACGCTGACTCTGCCGGCCCCCCATGCCAACTCTTGGACCCTTTAAGTAAAAGCATCTAAGGAAATCTAAGGAAATCTAAGGAGAAAGTAATCTAAGGAAACAAAAAAAGAGCGTAATTGCGATGTTTTTGAAAGATACTCGTTCATACGAAATTTGATATTACGAAGTGCCGATTTTTCCGGTCCCGTCAACTTCGTAGTTTCGAGTTTCCACTGTAACAGCTATTTTTTTACTTCATGCAGAAAGAAATATTATGTGAATTACTGTCTTACAATTATTCACTAAGTACTGACTTTTTCTTACACTGTGCAGCATTTCAGGGATTCCCTTTATATGCATAGTCCTCTCCCTTGCCAAAGGTTTGTCCCAAAGAACATACATCAGCTGCTTGAAATCTGTATGATGAGCCCACAAAGCCCCTTCTCTCCAGCTACTCAGACCAACCTCATAACCACCTACCCAAAGTCAGCTTGGTTGGCGACATCAGAGGTTATTAAAAGGGTCATAGGACAAGTAAACTATGTATGTATGTATGTCTTATATTAAAAGTACACTGTAGTAGAAAGTAAAATTTCCTCAGGCGTATTATCCAATTAAACCAAAGAGGCAAGCATCAGGTGAGGCAGTGATGCGGGGAGGGAGCCTTGCTAGGTGGATATAGTATAGCTGTAGATACAGTAAAAACTCGAAATTACGAAGTCGACGGGACCGGAAAAATCGGCACTTCGTAATATCAAATTTCGTATAAACGAGTATCTTTCAAAAACATCGCGATGAAGCTCTTTTTTTGTTTCCTTAGATTAAGATGTACTCTCGCGACGTACTTGCATGGTTTACGAAGTTATAACTCATGAAAGTATATTTAAATGTGTATTCATGCCAACAGGGTGCACTTTTTGTCAGTTGAACACAACTTATTTGTCGGAGTTTGATTCTTTCTATTTTCGGGATTTCCACGGCGTCGTTCCCTCAGAGTAAGGATACTTCATATTTACTCTGAGGTCGTTCCAGCTTTTCGCGGCGGAAATCCCGAAAATCGGAAGAATTAGCCTCCTTCCAAGCCCCACCGAAATTTACATCACGACAACTAACTTTTCGTTCTTTTTTCCAATGAATGATTAGGCAATGAAGCGTCTTTGCACAATTTTCGTACAGTTTGGACTAACAATAAGCCTATGATGCTTATTAGCGCATTTTTATATATTATTTCCTAACTGGAGAACTCGTAACTTTAGTGTTAGCGATGTATAATCATCAATAATATTGATTAATGCATACATTAAGGAAGTGAGCGACTTGCGCGATCATTTGCACCGGATATTGAAGACAGTGAAAATAAGATTCTCCCGCGGATGCTATGCGTTGGATACATGTTATGTATTTTGTACAAATATTGATATGCCCGTTAATCTCGCGAAATAACAATCGTTATTCTCCCTTGGATTCATCTTTTTTGTGCGTGGTTATTTCCGATACGATGGAGCTTATAGTCCAACTAAATATGTACCTCCTTTCAAAAGTAGATTGTACATACAAGCCACGCACTTCAACTGTGAAGGCGATATAACCCCTTTTACACTCCATCGACTACTAACGATGCTATCACTACAAATCAATAATTTTCGTTTTTCACTCTACTATGCGAAAGCTTCATTTGTGGCTCTATCCAGATTAGGTCGCCTGCTCTTCATTCATCAAGTCTCAGGATCCATTTAAAGATTCGATATTGAACTAAAATTTGGGATATTTTTTGTTATTGCTTTTCCTCTGCTTTCGATCAAGCAAGAAGATTTTCGTCCGAGCATTGCAGCTCCAGGTCAGGCCATGCACCACGCCGGAATCAGCTGTCTCCCCCTCCTTTCCCCGACATTGCGGGGGTTACTCACCCTCCACCATTCTCCCTCTCAAAAGAACAGCTACGCGACCCATGGTCTCGGAGTATCGTGCGTCAGTTGAGACGTGGATCTACCTGGCTGCCAAGGCCAAAAGATGCACGCGAGGAATAAACATCGAATGAATCATCGGCTCTACGCCGAACTGTCACATCTTATCTTCCTCCTCCCTTACCTCGACCGGCTGCGTCAGCGGAGAGGGAGGACATGCCTTTGGAGAGTGGGGGGCTTTTACTTAAAGGGCCCAAGAGTTGGCATGGGGGGCTGGCAGAGTCAGCGTGGGACATCGCATCCTGACCTAGTGTTGAGGGGGTGGGACGGAGGGGGCACTCGAAGGGGCCTGATCTCCTGGAGGGAGGGAACGGGGGCTTCGGTGTGAAGGTGATGGCTCGTGCCAACCTTGAAGAGCGGGGAGGGAGGGGGACACGGGTACTTGAGGGGAAATACGACCAGTATGGGAGAGAAGGGAAGCGTTTGATAGGTTCGCCGGAAGTGAGAAAGGTGATAGAGAAGAGTAGGCCGCGGTTTTGGAGCAACGGAGATGGAAAGCTGGATGAATTTCCCTGGTGGGGATTGCCGGGTGGGGTAAAACAATATGGGAATGTGCGGGCATTTCTATTTCGTATTTACTTAATTTCCAGTCCATTCAGGCAGTCTTACAAAAGGGAATCAGTGAATAAGAATTGAAGAAGTAATACGACAAATGAATGAATGTATATTACTTATATAAAATACTTCAGCTTTTCTGTCGAGAGAATCACTCATTTAACAAAAAAAGTTATTTATTTTTGGGCTTTGCTTCGCTCCATCGTCGCTCCCACTATGGCCTCTCATTTGGATAAATGCAAACTGAACTGGGAGTTAACGTAATTAACAATTTGGATTCGATGTAATGTATCCCGAGTGAGAAAAATTTAATTCTTATTAGGAGAAATCAGGACTTGGTCATTTTCGTTACATGCCTCAAGTTCGTTTCTTTACAAGATCGTGATCTATCGATTTAAATTGCTGGGGGTTACAGCCAATTAACTGCCAACTTGTGACAAGTAATGCTTCAACGCCCCTACCCTAAGATCCTGGCCGATTCCGTATCCTGCTTCCGCACTGGTAGGTAACTTCCACCCCCGATGTCCTGGTGGGGGGGGGGGTGCAAGGTAGATGCAAGTTCTTCCAATTGGGCTACGATGCTGACGAGGTTTTATGCTCCCGAGCGTGAATTTCGGCATCTCATAGGATGGTTCCACTTACCCTCTTCTTGTTTATATCTCTAATAAGGATTAAGCTGCAAAACCCTTATTTAATTCTCAATCAATCTGCAGGAACGCACCTGAGCTCTCGTTTAGGATATTTGTTCAATCACTGGGTTGAAGCGTAAGGGGAGAAAGGTACCTACACCATTTTCTGATACAAATAGATATGTATGGGTGCTTGAGCGTTTTTTCCCTTTGATTATGCATGCGCCCAGCGCTAGTCATACTTTTATAATTAATGTGCGTAAAAGTAATAGGTCGTACGAACCAAGCGAACTCGTATTTTCTCTCGTTTCTTGGCTGTTGGCGACGGAAGAAGGGAAGGGCAACGCCTTGCTCGCAGTCTATATCAAAACGCTCAATTAGGGCGGGAAATGAAACCTGATTCTTTCGATGATAGCTGTTGCCAGCAGGAATAATTATACCGTGGAGCAAGGTTGAATGTAATCAGTCTGAAATAGTGCGAAAAAAAGCTTCCTTGGGTTATATTCACGACTGAGTATAACGCTCGAACAATATAGCACCATCTCCGATACATGCCATAGTTTTTGAGCACACACGCGCAGCAAACAAATGCTGTACCAGGAATATTCATCATGGATTAATGCTTGCGAAAACCGGTAGCAAAAAAATCCAGGGATCATGAGAGGAAAATGCTGATTGTAGCAATTAATCTCTCGCGGGCGAGTATAACCGTACACGACTAATTTACATTTTTTTACCCGTTGGAAACTCTGTGGACTCGTGGTAACAAAGCTTAACGCAATTTTTGTCCGATTGGTTCCATATTTTATGTGCTACGATGCCTACGATTCAAAGTCGTCCTTAAGGTCTGGTTTCTCTGGGGCGTCCAGCGGCCACGTCCAACCACCGCGTTTGGACGTCGCGGCTGGACGACGCGGCCGGGTGGTTTCAATCAGGCAACTACATCCCGTTTCCGCGGCTGGGAGATGTGGGAGAATGTGGATTTAGTTTAATTACGAATTTGTTATCGCTTTGTGTATCCTGAGAGTAAGTTGATTTTAAGCTGAAATGGATGGTGAAGATTTAGTTTTGTTGCTTTTGTTGGAAGAAGAGTTGCATGTAGTTTTACAAAAAAGAGGACGCGTAATATAAAATGTGGAGAGAGGAAGGCAGAAAAATCACCGAAAATTAGGACTGCCCCACTAGGCGTCCGCGTCTCGACTGCTCTCAAAGCAGTCGAGACGCACTCGACGGCCGAGACGTTTCAGTGAAACCGAACCCATTTTATATACATTGGATGAGTACGACGGTGACTTCCGACTGCTGGACGCGGATGACGGACGTGGCAGCGGGATGCCCCAGCGAAACCACACCTTTACTATTGTAGCATTGAAAAATGAGATATCGTTCAGGTAATACATTCAGTGCATAATGTATTCGGCGACTGTGATTAATTAGATGTTTAACTCTGACAAGGAGCGCCGGAAAACGTTACTGTGATCCATCATTATTCGTATAAACGAGTAACTTTTTCACGTCGGGACCAAGATCCGAGGTTCGTAATTTTAAAACTTCGTTATTTCGTAATATCGCGTACTGTTACATACACTTAGATACCCTTTTGGTCGGGACCGAAGATTTTGCTTCGTAAAATCGAAATTTCGTAATTTCGAAGTTCGTATTTTCGAGTTTCTACTGTATTGGAATGATTCATTAAATGTGATTATCCTTATTTTCCCGGAGATCTGGCACATAAATATGAACAAGATATAGGGAACGTCATATTCATATATACATTAATACATACATTATACACACTTAAATGTTTGAACACACAGCATCATTGAGGTATTCCTCAATGGAATAGAACAAATGAGTTTGTAAATACCTTTTCAATACAGATTTGAAAGCATTGATATTCTTTATTTATTTTACACACGGTGGCTATTTATTGAACAACTTCGTGCCCATTTCTTTGGGTCCCATTTTGGCTACTATTGTTCGTACATAATTGATGTGGGTGTCATTTTTGTCCTTGTGTCATGATAGTGGAAAACACTATTCACATCAAAATTACCAATATTGTTATATTATATGATGATTATGACTTCCAAATTTCAGTGATGCTGAAGTGCGGGTAACCCTTCCAAGTGGCCAGACCCAAAGTGGAGTGATAACTGGAATTGATGCTTTTGGGTTCCTTCAAGTTAAGCCATCTGGAAGTAGCTCTGTGTTTACAGTCCACCCCGATGGCAATTCATTTGACATGCTGCAAGGTCTTATTATACCAAAGAAATGAATTAAAACCCTCGTAGAATACATATAATTAAGTGGTACTCATGGGTTATTTTTAGAGGTAAAAGTACTAGTTTTATTCCTCTTGTTTCCCCAATCTTGTGCTGTGATGGAAAATATGCAAGTTTAATTTAAAACTTTATTTGATGAGTTCATTACTCTGATGGTAATGAGAGAGGTAATGGCTTGTGTTGCAATGACCAATGTGAGAACAAATGTGGTTTTTGTAATAGATGTGTGATATTGTTGTTTGCGAAGTAAATTCATGTAGATATGAGATTTACTGTCCATTTTTAACAAATGGTCATTATTTTTTTCTTTAAACTTTCTGTACAGAAAGAAGTGATATTGATTTTGACTGAATGCAAACAAGCCTATAAAATGCATTGTTAAGTTATTATTTGTGATTGAATGACGCCATGTTATGATGTAGTTGCATCAGAGCATTGTGCAAATGTTAGTATAAACAAAGTACTTGCCTAGTCTTGCAGAAGTATTGTAGGATAGTTAATTATTGGTGCTTTTAAATTCCTTTGCCAGTGAGGACTTGTGTGTAAGCTTTCCAGTTGCATTCAAGCTTGGCAAAGGGATCTTTTTTATTGTTGACTTTTTAGGCATTCATGTTTGCTTTTGATAGTTACCACTCTTTTTTATATGCTCACTTTTTGTTACTTTTTTATGCTACGTGATTTTCCAGTGGGCTCTGTCCACGTTATTTTAGTGTAAACATTCCCATTTGATCTGCATGTAATATTTTATTTTGAGTCCTTTTCTGTTCATGCTATATCATATTTCTGTTCATGCTGCAGTCTGTGGTGGATTAAGGTCGTTGTTTTGGGGGAAGTGGATTGCTACTTCTTTCCAGGGGTCTGGGGGGTATGGAGTACAGTAAAACCTCTCTACAACGAACCTCCATAATTCAAAAAACCTCAGTATTTCGAAGTCATGTTCCAGTCCCGGGACCATTGAATATATGGTACATGTAAAATTACCTCCGCTAATGAACCTCTATAATTACGAAACCTCCGTAGTAGGAAGTCCACGGGAGGGCCCAAGCATTGAAGTGGACCTCCCCTGAACAAATTTAAAAAACGGCACTCTCGGTGTTTCGTCGGCATGTTGTTATCTATATTGTGCTAATGAACAGCATTTCTACAGCTACTGTACGTTCTCTCTTTCTCAGTCGTTGACTCTAAAAGCATTGAAAATGGAAATTAATATCTGCGAACTTTGCCACAGTATGGGAAATTGCATCAATGGAAAAACAGATTTTTTCATTGTTAATGAGAGGTATCATTTCTTCAAGATTGCAGGAGAGATGATCTTGCGGTGTGCCACTGTTATAAAGTATTAGTGAATAGTTGCAAATTTTCGTGGCGGTCGATTGGCTAGGGTTACTTCAAGAGATTCCCTGGCAACCAAGACACCCAAAGTCGCTGTTAGTAACCCTGGCGCTATGAGCACCATTTAACTGGTTGAAGAATTTTTCCACGCATGCAGCCCAGCTGCTGAATATAAACAGCATAAAATCTTTCGTGCAAGAGAACGAACGCCGTGATAACTCGGCTCTGCTGTAAATATGCTGTGGAATTCCCGTTAAACATTGATTTTAACCTAATAGATAAATCAATTTTTAGTTTTCCACCTTAAAATAAAAACTCCGATTTTTGTTGTCTCTTATACAATTACTCAGGCGTACTAACAGGGACAGAGTTCCGTTTACGAATGCACAATTATATATAAGAAATGCACATTCAAGCCTATATTATTTTATTACGCTACACATACTTTTTAAATTAATCCAATGTGTGAAGAACTAGCTGAGCGCGGACGAATTCCATGAAGGTGGTTGGCACGGGCAAAGGGTCTGGATTACCTCTGCCCAGTGGTCGACCCAGCATCCGGTCCAAAGATGGAAGGGAAGAAAACTCCTTCAACTCAATTTCTTCACATATCCTCTTTTGAACTCGCTACTTTGTTTCCCTTTGAAAACCCTTCTTACCAAAGGAGTTGCTTAAACCCTCCGATGAGTTTTCCATTTCTTGAAAAACCTATCACAGCCACCTCCTCCCGTTCTTCAACGCTCGTTTCCCCTCATCGCCTGGTAAGATGACCTTGGAGAGGGGTACATGAAGCGCCTTTTGTGGACTTGCACCATTCTCGGAAACTGAGCCCAATGGGTTTGAAGTGTCGAAATAATTTGATCTGCATAAAAGACTTGTCCAGGTCAGTAATGAGAACTTTCAATGAGTTCAATGAACAAAGTGGAAATTAAGAGGCTGCTTAATGATCGGCAGGTGCGACTACTCGAGCAAGCTTCATATTATGTAGCTAAAATAGTTTTTTTTTAATTTATCAAACTATCCTTGGCTGGCTTAGAAAATAAAACCCTTCCTCTTCTTCATCCCCATCTTGCACTTTTAAATAGTCATAAATTTATAGTACTTTACTTCTTATAGTAGATCCTTCCAAAGGAGTATTTTTATCGAGTGATCTTCTATCCTAATGTTCCAAAGTTTTTCCATTTTCTCAACTTTTGCGTTTCGCTTGCTGGCATAGGAGGTACTGGCAGATGCATCTGAACTAACAATAAGACTGGAAAGAATTTTTTCTTCAGTCTTCTTTATAGTGTAGCGTTTGAACAGTACCTTGTTATTATAATTTGTTTAATTTGGTATAGTTTTTATTTAAATATTTTAATTTATTTTTGTGCTGATTGTTAAAATGTTTTGGTTACGAATTTTTTGTTTTGGGGAAGGGAGAGAGGGGTTGTTAAAGGAAGAAGGAGAGAGCAGGTCTTGAAGCTGCTCTGCTTGAGTAAGAAGAAGGATATAGAATAAAGAAAACTGAAACTAGGTGTTTCTTATTTGTACATACTGTCCGACGCTACAAGTCTTTACTGTCGACTCGTTGACACCGTCCTGTCGTGTTAACGATGCGGTGGAGCTTCCATCTCATAGTTTATTTATTTAATATTAAAAGTTTATCCAGCAAAAGTAACCCCTACCCAATTTCTTCCTGGGATCATTTCAAGAAATTAATATGGAGGAAAGCACACACTTCGTAACGCACGAGAATAATACTAGCTGCACACAATGCTCCACTTGTCATTGCCCTGGAATAATTGGTTTCCCTCCGCATATACCTCAGCTTGGGAAGATTGTGCTTACTTTGTGTTTCCCATAATAACAAGCTTATCTCCCTCCTTGGTCTTCCCGCCTGAATCCCATCGATCACTCCCCTCCTTGAATAGGAAGGAGGCTAACGGGAAACGGGATCCCTTCCTGGAATAGGAAGGAAAATCGGATCCCTTCTTGGAATTGGAGGGAGGGTTAGACGAACATGGGTACCTGGGAAAGACTGTGCTGACTTGGTATATTTCGAATAATCGCAGGCCAGAACAAGATGCATCTCGGCAGATGCAGGCCTTCCCGCACAGTCCCGCATGTGTCTCGTCGATGATACAGATTCATCTTTGGCTACCTCCGCTGTGATTTTCTTAATGTCAAGACGCAGTGATATCTTATTGTTAGTGTGGGAATGCGCTTTGCAGGTACATCTAACCAGATAAGTATACCAAATGCTGTATTAAGTGTTCCGCGAAACAATCGTAGTAGTACCAAATGTAACGATAAAATGCATTGAACAAATGAAAATAGCAAAGCATCGTGCCAAAACACTAACAGAAATGTATTCCAACGAAGACTCGTCTTCAGTATAGAGAAGAAATTTTTATCGACATTAATCCCCCCAGATATTGAATGTACCTATTGAACGGTTCTCATAAGGCACAAGCGAGAGCGTCAGGAAGTGTATGACACAAAGCTGGATCGCCACGAAGTGGAAGAGTGGCGGGAAGAGAGGATGGGGTTTGCCCACGGAAAGGCAAAAAGTGAAATTTGATCCTTTTGCTTAGCAGTCGGAGCTGATATTTTTCGATGAACGCCTTGTAGAATATTCGCTGTCCTTATCAGCCCTAACCCTTATCAATTGCATGAATCCGTTGCCACTCCAGCAGATAAGCTAAAATCTGGTATGTATCCCAATTCTAAGGGTTGGATTTTTTTGAAGGGTTGAAGTGCACCGGTAACCGTGACATTACCCGTACAGCGTAAACGGCAAGATACACAGAAGTGCGAATTCCATAGAAGAAAACTCACCCGCCTTAACCGGGACTCAAACTTAGGTATCTCAAAATTCTCACTGGCTCGTCTACGCCCTATGTGAAATTCATCATTGTCTTAACTCAGGGAATTCCGAGTTAGAATGCACACAGCAGACATAGGATGAAAGTTGGAATTGTATACCACCGAACGGTGACCACGTCATGGAGGACGCGTAAACAAACTTACATTTGTGCTGGTGGTGGAGAGTCAATTCTTGCGTGAAGATTCTCTGTGGTGAAGTAAAATCTTTTGCTAAGATCGGTGTGTTTTTCAATAAAAATTTTTTATTAGGCTATAATCTTACCGAGAAAAGCCGTAAAAACTGCCTCCTATGGAAACGGAATAAATAATAATCCGCGATGCTTGAAGCCGCGTGCGGGGAAGTTTCACTGTACTTCTAGTAAACACAACCGAATTCATTGCAGTAAAATTAACCTCTAAGATTGTGTATTTCTCTGGTTTATTGATGTGCGTAAGAAATTGTTGCCCAGATGCACCTTTAATCAATTTTAATTTTTTTAAGTCGCTGTTTTCAGCACTTAACATATAATCGACCATGTTTGAGCGCTTGTTATTCTGTTGCTTTTACTTCTAATATCTTGCAATTTTGAAATATGAAACCCTGGTGTTTTCTTGACAGGCAGAAAACAACTTTTATTTAATGCCTACAAAATTGCACGAGTCATTGTAAAAATTGTGAATATCTCCACAAAAGGCTCAAAAATGGGAGATTAGATTAAAAGGTGCTGAAAACCATAACTTTTTCCAAATTAAAATACGTAAAATTGCATTTAAGGCAACAAAAAATGTCAACGCACATCAATAAGCAGAGAAATGAGCTTTGAGACGCATTTAACTGAACTGAATTTGGTTTCTTCATTTTGAAGAAAAAGCTCCTCAAACTCCAGTATTTCCAATTAATTTTACAACTATTAAAAGAGCTGACTGTATTTTCTAGAAAGTAAGATTCACCTTGAATTTTTGCATGTGTTTTGTCAGTTTAAAGTTCTTGCCGCAAATATTACAAAAAAATAGGTGCGCACTGTAGATTTAATTGCATTGCATTTGGATTGAAATGTTCACAAACCGATTACAGGTAGGACATAATTAACACTTGTTTATGAATTGGGTGCAAAGGTCAACACACTACTTCAAATTATTTTCAACACTTAGTGCATGAATACAATGAAAGTCATCGTAATTACATTGATCATTTCCTCAATTTAATTTGCTCACCGTTTAATTATTCACCTTGCGTCGCAAAGTAAGGCCCCGATCGCGACGTAACCTAGAGATTCCCCTGTGGTGATGCAACCCAGAATAAAACCTCCAATACTACGAACCTCTGTACAACGAACTCATTTTTCTGGTCCCGAGGAATTCGATACATGAAGGTTTTACCTTTTGACCACCATATTTCCAATTGTAATAGGAATTATGGGGTTGCCCCCACCCCTCTGCACCCCTCCTTAATCCACCACTGATCACAGTTAATTTGAGAAAATGAATTTGGCAACACTTTTGGATTCTTTGTTATCTTCTTATACCTATTTACACTGTTGAATATTATTCTTTTGCTTTTTAAGTCTGCTTTTATTTTTTTTAAGGATTGTTTCTTTTTATTTTTGGCTCCGAAACTCTTAGTATCAGAAATTTTAATAAATGTTAATGAAGGGTAGTGGTTCCTGTGCATAAATATTCCTCTTATGGTATTAAAATCTTTGAAGTTATTTTCTGATGATAATTTTAATCTTTGTGAGATACATTTTCACATGTGATGCTTATTCAGCGTAGATGTTTCTAGTGTAAAAAGCATGTGAAGAATTACAAAATGGGTCCACCTCATATGTAGTTTGATTCTAGAAATGATCTTTGTATGGAGTGTGATATCAGTGGAAAATCTATGGAATATTTATTGATATATATCAATATTAGTTCTAAAAATGCATATAGAATAAATGTTGGATATCACTTTTGCTACAAATGTACATTATTGGTCATAGTTTCTTGTTTGGAAAGTAATTAACTCCAGTAGTTTTTCTTGTTTCTTTCCTCTCAAATTATTGACTGGAGTGTTGAATGCACTCTCTTTTTTTATTGGCATTTTTGAGGTAAATGTTATTTGGTTAAAGGTAGAATTGACATGTGGCACTGCTTCTGGTAATCATCATGTCAATCAAGGAACACTTACTTGAAATATTTGGCTAATGGCGTCAATAGCATGGTTTTCGGGTGCCTGGTAATGATCATGTGTGAAGGAACACTTGATAGAAATTTTTTTTTCTATTAGCATGGTTTCCTGGTGTAATGATCTATCTTTTTAATTTACGGGAATGTTTTAGTATTTTTCAATCTTGTGTTTATGTAAATGTATCATTGGTATATATAATTTTTTTTTTTTAATGTTATGGCCTCCACCGTTTTGCTTTGTTGCACTATTGTCATGAATCAGTCAAGTGATGTGGAACTCAAAACTTGACCTATTGCAATTCGTTTTTTCCATTCTACTGCTTGTTTGATTCAGTCAGATAACAGTTTTCACCCAAGGGAGTTCAAGTATGTCAAGGAGACAATGTGCAAACATTTGATACCTGTAACTGATGAGTTTAATTTTGGATTCTTTTACTTAATTGCTAATTTAATCAATTTCAACATTGCAGTGTGTTCATTTTTCTGTTTTTGAGAATAATGTGATGAGTGTTTAGCCATCGGTGTGCTATTCTGGTTTTCATTCCCAGACATAAATGTTGACCTTAAAGTGAACATACATTACATTATATGGATAATTGTGCATTTAAAGCTCTAAATTTTTCAGGATTATTTCCTCTCTTTAACAAAAATTATATTTTCCCAGTCCCACAGTGATATGCCAATGTGCTGGTTTCTTAGAAAATGGTAGAGCCCATCCCTCGCTGGTACTTAACGTGTAAACTTCTTGCATTGTAGCTTTGGGGCATCATATTTTAAAGCCATATGTTATTCATTCAATCCATTCTGTTTCACTTAGTTTACGTCATTGCTACAATACAGGTCATATAATGTACTTGATGATTGTACTAAGTAATTTCTTTCCACTGATTTTCTTAAATGCGAGTTTTTTCATCACTCATGGCTTCCCTATTAAGTTTTCAAAATGCATCATTCCTGTTTGAGTTCTTGCAAAAGCCCATTTTTCTTTCAATCATGGATGGGAATATTTATGATAATTTTAACTGTCACTCGTATGCATTGAACTCAAATAAACTCTTTCATCCTTAGAAACAAGCTTCTTGTCTCTCAAATGGCAAACTGTATGGGAGTGACAAAATACTTTTCAAATTCTGAATTAGTGTATGCATATATTCTTAGATCAAGTTGATTTCCTTCTAATGTGACTATACTCTAAGTGTATATTTCTCATTTTTAGAGCATAGTTTGAGGTTACATTGGCTTGAAAAACCTAATTTTTGCATATTGTGACACACAAGTTTTTCATTGGCTATGGTGATATGTAAAGTTGAGATGTAAAACAAAGATATTGATTCCGTTTCTGTCTCAATAGTTTAAGAAGATTTATTGAGCTATGAACAAATCTGTAAATAAGCTTTTATGCTGTAAAGTCTTTATTATAAGGCTTATCCTTTTTGAAATTTGTTGCTGATGCTGCAAAGTTTGTTGTTGTGCCATGCATCTGTATATTGCATAGCAGGTGACATAAAATGGGTTAACTCCAGGCTTACAGTTAAATATTGTGCATTGATGTCATTTTTATTTGGAATGTTAAAGTAAGCCTAAAACAGTCAAAAGAGAATAGATCAATAAAAATGAGAAAGGAAACATTTTCTAAAAATTTGTAATGTTTGAGTCATGTCTGTCTAGATTGACCAAATTCAAATTCATGAAATTATGCATATTTTGGGATTGATGTGTCCCAACTTCAGAAAGTGACAGAAACTATGTGGAGCATTGAGCGTAATGAACTGACCTAAACGTAAGGAACCTCATGTAGGTACAATGAGAGGAGCTTGCTGTTCTATAAACATTCTCATCAGAGTGTCCATCCTAACTGGGAAGATTCCATTTTTATCCTACTGTGTCAATCAGCAATTGATACCATGTGGAGTTCGTATTTTAGGCTGTTCAAATTTTTTAGTATGCGACTTATTTTTTATTATCAATTTTCAAAATCTAACCATTTTGCTGCCAGTGGGCTTAACTATTGACCTTAGGTGCCTGTGCAAAGACTACTATCGGCTGATCAGCTGGCCATTTTACACATACCTATAAGTTTGAATTTGTTTTTTTCCCTAAATGCAATATAAATGCATTATTTTTCACTATTCAACTGCTTAATACCTTATCTCTCCCTCTATACCTTAATCATCACAGTAATTACTTCAGAATTCTTTGATGTTACAAAATACCCTGAGATCTTTGTTACCTCTAATTGGCTGTCATTTGGTAGCACGTAGCAGGCAGCTGTAAAAACGCAAGGACACAGAGAGGGCTTATTTTATAATCCATCGTCTAAAGCATGCTGACTGACGCTTTAAGTGCATCTTGAGGACTTGTTAGTGGATGTGAACAAATCATAAATGGTGTGTTCCATTCACATGTGTTTTACTCAAAAATTAAATTTTGAGTGAAAGAATGAGGGAGGGACTATATGCAAGATGTGACTGAAGTCGAAGTAATGACCCAGAACAGTTGTGCTCAGGGATCTGCCCATTGTAATTAATTTTAATGTAGAACAAATGTTAATGTTAAAAGCTAGTGAAGTTGATGAATTTGTCTGAGCCTTAGGGTTCAAGAAATTAGTCAGAAAAAGACGTCAACATCCCAAATACTTCTTCACTACACACACTACTAGCAGAGTAAAGTTGTGAAGTCATTTGTGTAACCTCTTCTGGTCAGGATAATTTTGTCCTTTAGTGTCTCTACCTACTGCGGAATTAGTCTTTGCACTGCCTGGCGAGGTAAAAAAATTAGTATTACACGAAATCACTCCTTCAGTGAATTTGTTTTGGGATTGGTAGTAACATTGTCAGAAAGTATTCATGTGGCCTTGTGAACTAAGTATTCAGCATTACACTGCCTTAATTGTGGTTGGTCTGTGGATCTGTTTCCATGAGATATTTTAACTTTCAAATTTTTGGAATTCTCCACTTTTTCTTCCCAAAGCTGATCATTCTTTTTATCCTTCATGAATCACCTTACTATCAAAACTCAACTTCCTGATCTCCTGAATTTTTCTAAGAAGACATTGCCATTTGAGTCTTGATACCTCACATATGGAGTTATTATGTGTGAAAAGTCCTATTTCAGATTCTATAATCTTTCATCAGTGTCTTTTGAGGAATATTGCCAGTTGTAGAGTAGGTACTATAGCCAATGCTCGTCATGTATTTTCAGTTGATTTAATTTTAACCATTTCTTTTTACTATTTAAAAACTATACAAATGCTTTTTACCTTAGTGTAGTATCCTTTTAGATTCTTATTTTATCATGCATGAGATTTCATTTTGTAAAAGAGAAAAATCCTATAATCATACATTTTCTGAATTGAAATGGGGGAATTATTTAATGCATTCTACTTCAGCAAAATAAATGATTCTTAGATGCTGAGTTATGTATTTTAATAAATTTTATCTCTGAAAGATAAGTGCAACTTATATTGAAATCCTTTTCGTATACATACTTAATTTGGCAATTCTCATGCATTTGGATGAGTTGTTATTCTTTTTCGTAATTTTATGGTGGGGTGTATTGTAAAAAAATTAAATTAAACCATTGTATTAAATTTCTCATAATGTGTCAGTGATCTTTTAAATTTTTATACCTAGCACATTACATTCATAGGTAGGTATTCTATCTCTACAACCTTGTGATAATTTCCCCCTTCAATAAGTCCTAATTTTTCCACTGTTAATGATTGTGATATATTTTCAAGACATTAAAAGCAAAGCAGTAACACTGTGCCAAAATCCTTGTGATGTAAAATGAATAAATTATTTTTATGCCAGTTACAGATGTAAAAAGTGTAGGTACATCATTATATCATTTCCTGCTGCAATACTGCCAGTTTTAAACATGGCTTCGTTTACCATTTGTGATGAAGTGCTTGCTTATTGCATTGGTTTTATTGTATGTGGCTAGTTAAAACCATACTTACATATTGTGCTCATTAGGCCAATACTAAAGTTTTTTTGTCTCTGGATGTCAATGTATTTTGCGAACCCAGTCTCTTCTTAGCTCCTGTTCTGAGAACTTGTGTCTTTTCCCAATGAATATTGGCTGTAAAAGCTTTCCATCATTGCCCTTACTTTCAATGGGATCTTATGGCCCCAACATCTTTATGAACATTTCAACATTTTTCATTCAACATCCATCCTCCTTTCACTAGTTTTTCATGCAGACCTAAAACTATCAAAGTTAATTGCTGCACTTTCATCTACGAATTTTTTATTTTAAATTAATTCAACGATTATTATTCAGAGTAATTTTACAAAAATAATGGTAGCGTAGATGCTTTAATAACTTCCCATGTGCTTGTACCCTCTTTCAATTTACCATGTCTTCCAGATCTTAACTGCAGTAGAAAAGGCAAAAGCATATTCTTTTATTCACTTGTCCAATCCAAATTTCAGAACTATCAATCTAATCTGTGGTCATTCACTAAGCCATTGTTTTTTTCTTTTTACGATGTTTGAACCTCAAATGATCTCGTGTTACCCATATGTTTACATTAAGATACACCCTTCAGGCCCTGAAATCTTCCATTGTTTTACATTCATTACATGGTGTCTTTCTCTGCTCCTCTGACATTAGTTAATGCACTTGACATGATTGTTTGTCTTTGTAATTGTACTTAGTGAATGAAATATTTGGGTCCAATAACCTTGATAGTCCTTTTTTATGCATATTGGTCGAAGTAGATGAAACAACTTATTGGCACTTACAAATTTCTGTGGCAACACAATCATGTCGATTCAACTGCTTGTAGAAAATCAATAAGAATCATGTGCTGCTGGTCCAGTTGGATGTTTATTCTCTAAGGCTACACCGTTCAATATGCCTTTGATGTGGTGTCATCCCTGTGAAATTCTGCAAATTCATCAAATTTTCTAATTATTCAAAACAAGGTGAAGAGACATAATGTTTCTTTTCCTGATTGAGAAGTTGCACAGAATTCAGGCAGTTGTCACATATGTTTGGCAGCTCTATATTTAACGAAAGTAGCAAAATTACATGTATCGGTGTCTTGCATCGATTTTTTCAATAACGCCTCCCTTTAAAGTTAACTGGTAAAGCATATTTTTGGAACGTTAGATATTTCATGCCTTGATGAGGAAATAGGTATCTACTTCAATTATTTCTTTAGAAGTTGAGCTTTCAGTTTGTAACTTATGGATGGGATGAGGTTGTGGCCAGTGATTAATTTGTCACATTGTATATAGCTTCATTCAAGGCATAAAGCTTTTGCTTTTTATGTTTGTATTTTTTGCTATTAAGTTTACATTTAGCATTAAATGCCTTGATACTCAATACTAATTTACTAATGTTAAAATTGTTGTTATTTAAGTGTGATAGCACTCTATAGAGTGGCCGATAGTGTTAAAGGAAAGCTCCCTAAATGGATACAAATATTGAATAATATCAGTTACTCTATAAAGAAAAATGTATTGTCATTCTGTGGGAGGGTGTCCTCGACCGGTGCATTATTTGGGAAGTAAGAGGAGTTATAATAACGGAAAACCAAAGTTTTTCATCTTAATATTCGGTAATTTTGTGTGCAGAAAATATGCAGAATTAGTTCCAATTTTTTAATTTGATGAATAGGAAAAAAGGTCTCAGCCAAATCCTTTTAGCGTGTTAAATATCAGAAAATGTCTTTTTTTCAACATTGTTAAAGTTACATTGAATTAGTGTATGGAGAGCCATGGGTGGTGAAAACGACTTTACACACTTGAAATCCCTCAAATTTCCACCTCACGAAATTAATACAGGTTCAATAGGCTTCAAAGGAATTTTACTGCTGCAATTGCACCTTGTAGCTAGAATAAGCTAACATGCTTTAAGCTAAACAATCCAGGGGACAACAGTTACTTTAAGTTATCCTTACCAGTAGAACTTGCATGTTTTCTACAATTTCAGTACATACATAGACATTTGTTTTTGTGTAGCTCACAATAAAATGAAAAATCCTGATTTGAAATGGAATATCTGATTGAACGTGGCATAGTCTGTAAGCTTATTCTAAGGTTGAATATTGCAGTTTTATATCACCTACCATTTGCAAAATGCAATGACATGAAATGTAGAGTTAGGGGATGAATAATTGAGAAAACGTTATTCTCGTTAATTTGTTAATTCAGGAGAAAAAGTTTTAAGTGGTGTCTTTCATTTGAAAGATTTTCTCTGATGAATTCCTTGATTTGATTCATTTAATCTAGATTTGATGACAGTAGTATTTCTATAGAATCACTTGCTGTCATTTGCATGGAAAAAGTCATGTATGTATTTCATTAGTCGTATATTCTTCATCCCTTTGTGTAATGCCAAATTTCATGGAGATTATGATGCATGCCAAGATATTTTTGAGGAAAAGATTCAGTAATTTTGTTGGAAATGAATAAAAGTGTATTATTTAACTTATTTTTTTAAACTATCAATGTAGGTACTTTGGGCTTGAAGGTTCAAATATCAGTTAGTGAATTTCATGGGGTTTGTAAAAGTGATGATGTGCTGTTATCTATATTTGCTTTTAATGAAGAGTAGGAATAACTGTTTAGGTGTTGTGATATTGGTAATCTCAAGGAGAAGGTAGGAATGTAATTGATCTCCTCATAATCATTAAGAAAACCAACATGTATTCTTCAGTGGTGTTGTTTTGTGGATTCCTCCACTGTTTGTTCGTGGATATTTTGTTTGGATCTACTTTATGAAGCAAGCTGGAACAACTTGAGCCCACTTCTGGCATTAGAGTCTCATATTTATCACCATCCAATGAGTTTCAAATGTATCAGGATACATTTCACAACACTAACAAAAAATTACGTCTCACATGAAGCGTACAATCGCCTAAGAGTTTGGTGCGTCAAAAGATCCTGAACCAGGTGTGAAATAAGCTTTGACTTTGAATAATGGCCTTATGATGTCATTTGCTGTAACATGTCATCTGCCTTGTATGCCAGAACAGTTAAATGGCACTGTGTTATTCACTTGAATTTTGTACTTAAATGTATGACCAAATGGAATTTTTTAATAACTTCATTGTTTTCAAGTAGGTTCTACTATTGTCCACTGTTTGCTGTGAGCATTATGGTTGTGCTAGTTGAAGAGGAAGAAAATTATGTGTGAGCATATTTATAGTTGTGTACTTGTTGTCTAGTTTTATTGTACACTTAGTACTGGGATTGTTGTTTGAGGTAATGATTTTTCTTCATTCTATTGCCACATTTTGGATAGTTATTTTTCTGTGGTTTAGTTCCCTACTAAGTGAAAGAATGTGTCACTAGAAAGAATGAATATAAAATATGCACATTTTTAAATGCTTAAGGTTAAATATGGTTTATTTTTGTGAATATTATTTTCTGTGCCAATTTTAGTCGTTGTTAGCCTTGTGTAATGGATGGTGGTAGTAATTCACTGCTTAGTATCTGTTACAAGTGATTCTAACTGTTCAGACTTCTCATAAATAGGTATGCACACTATAATATGTGGCAATTCATTCTTTATTGAAGCATGTTTAAATTGTTATTTATTCTATTAATTTATTTTTGAAGCAATCATCTGAAATGTATTACGTGGTGCTTGCTGGGAGCGTACAGCATAATTATCTGGAGTGCATTGGAAACATTTCAAAATTTTATTCGCTAACCTTTTAATGAACAGAATTAATATTTTCATTACTTGAGGGGCATGAACATTTCATTACATGTACTTAAAATTGTAGTAATGATCCATGTGAAATTCTTAGGTGCCCATTTCATGAATGATATCTCAGTCTAATTTAATACTAAAGAATTTTAAATATTTTTATCGAAACAGCTTATGTCTGCATGGAGGAATGTAATATTGTGTGCTTGTTACAAAAATGACTTAACACCATTGCCTTTTGGAAACCATTAATTTAATTTCTAAGATGTTTAGTGATGACATGACCGAGTTTCGAATGCAGTATCTGTCAGTAATTAAAACACAGTTGTTGAATAATGGTTTTTTGATTGAATGTCACCCATGTTGAAAAAAATGCGTTACTCTTCTTCTGCCTGTGCAGGTCACCAGAGCTGGAGTGTGGGTATTTGTTAATCTTTAATTGTATATTGAATTTTTCAATTTGTGCTTGAAAACTTCTTCCAATTCACATGAAGCATGCCATTGTAGTACCAATGTACCAAGGAAAGAAGAACAAATGTAAAAAAATAATTAGTTTGTTGAGCAGTCAGGGAAAAGTGTTCAGTAAAATATTAGTCACAATGGTGAGGAAGATAACAGCTGAAAAAATCTGGGGTGTGCAGTTAGGGTTCATTACTGGAAGGGAATGTACACGTCAGCTGTTCACACTTAAGCTAGTGCCAGAAAAATGTGTGGGTGTCGGAGAGAAATTATATTGAGCATTTGTATATTTAGGGAAGGCATGTGATGGGTTTAATACAAATAAGTTGTGGGAAGTTTTTAATGACGGTGGGATGAATGAGTAGTTATTGAATGTTATAAATGCAATTTATTATAATATGTAGTAAGACAAGTGTGAGAGTAAATAACTGACTGGCTTGATGGCATAAAACAAGGCTACGTTCCAAATTTTCAGTGGATAAATGTGTGATAGATGCACTCAGTGGTCATATAAGTGAATGGTTGGAGACGTTAAGATACAAGTTGTACTGTGTGCGGATAGGTGGTGCTGCGTTGCAATCAAGGAGCCCACTGGGTTTACAGAAGCTCCTGGCTAACTCCTATCAAGTAACAGAGAGAATGTAATTGCGAGTGACTATGTGCTAGACCAAAGTAGTGGTTCTTGACTAGGAGAATAATTTTATAATTAGGGTGAATGTTGAAGTTATTGAACAAGGGATTATTTTGTGTACATATTTACTTTGGCCAAATGTTTTTGACATGAACTGCTTAGATACTGCTTGTACTGTAAGGATACCTTGCTAATGGTGGATATTCATAAAAGTCAAACACAGGGAACTTGTCAGAGTATATCTAGGTACACAGTAGGTACACTATATAATAGCACAAGTTTAGAACCAATAATTTGGAGCAACGTCAGTTTTTGCAAGATGCTTTAATCTGTTGCAATGGGCATTACATAAATGAGTTAGAAATCTTTCTTCTCTCGCAATTTCTATGCCGTTTGTTGCTCAAGGCTCAGAGAACTTATTGCCTCCAATGACTATTGCATGGATTTGACACCATTTATGCCATTGCATGATTTCAATTTTTTATATTGAACAATATGCATTTGAGGGGAAGAAGGCCTCTGTGGTAGGAGTGCGCTAAATGTATTTATTCATCGGCATTTGAGTACCCGAATGAATACCTGGATGATTACATGAGTACTCGGATGAATACATTAATACCTCGACAAATACCTGGGCAACTACTTGAGTGCCACGGTGAAGACTCGAATACCTGGGTGTATACCACTGAATACGAATGCTCGAATTGAGTACATCGACGAATAACCGAGTACCTCGATGAATACACGGGTCTGGATGAATATAGCTATTCTCATGCGACTACTCGTGTAGTCTCAACTCTCGCGTGATTTCTCTCTGCGTCAGTGCCCCGAGCACTCAGAGCCTTGAAGGAACCAGATGAATGCCCGAGTTTTCGGGGTGGCCATTGGACCAATTCAATCAAATCGAGGACTGGACGCTCGTAAACAAACATCCTAGACCCAAGATTGCACCACTCCTTCGGGGTTGCTCGCCTGAAATAAGGTAGCAGGAAGTGAATATTCGCTTTACATTCAGTAGAACTTAGTGGACAGCTGGAGAGCCCAGTGTGTTCAACCTGAAGAAACCTATAATAGCAAATTCAGCGTAATAATCTAGCAATTAGCTTTCAATTCTCTTGAGCCTTCATATGAATAAACTATCATATTAATTCCAGACTGACGAGTTTGAAGTTGCCTATATGATTAGGAGGAATTTTAGCTTTCTTTTGTCAAGTCTTATATAATTGGCAGGGAGTATAATCAGAACCTGCATAGCCACGCAATGCATTCTAGGTATTAATGTATTCATCCGAGTACTCATGTAATCATCCAGGTATTCATTTGGGTACTCAAATGTCAACATTTGGCGCACTCCTACTCTGTGGTAATAAATCTGAACCAAAATTGAGTTGTTTTTTTCAAATGAGTCCAAAAGTGCATATCCTTTAAATTACAGTTAAACCTCGATGTTGCACAACTTGATTTTCCTTAAAGACAATAAGATCCTGCTGGGAAGTAGAGGGTATTTCAGTGGTAAACCCTTGATTTGACATTTTTTTTGTTTTTATGCAGTCATACTTCGGTCCTTACGGTCAAATTTTCCTCAATTTAACATAATTTTGCAATACCTTCTACTAATTGCGAGCAAAGCTATTGAATCCAACCCCAATATGTTAACAAGCATATCTTACTTCATATGTACTCCATTTTCCTGGAACATGCACAGAAAATACAGCAATAAATTCTCGGTCTTCTGATATACATAATATTATTTCGGCAGTTATTACGAGTATGACATATAATCTGTGTTGGAATCATACACCTTACATTTGGAGACTTTTATTAGTTTTGTCTGGTATTACTATAGTTAGGGGCATGGTATTTCAAAGTCTTATACGGCGAACATACGACGTTTGATATATTCTTCTCTTTGGTATTGCAGAAGCAATGAAAAAGATTAATCGCACATGTCTGCATATGCCCCTCATTTTTGGCCAAGTATTGGTAATCGAAGGGGAGATATTTTCACTAATTAAAAGAGAAAACTACTCAGAAATTCTGTGGGTTATGGTTCAAACAAACGGAGAAAAATAGGTAGTGATGGGCTGATGTAATATCCATTAAAAATGAACAATATTTTGTGTAATTAACGAAAAGTTCTTTATAATTTATTTTATCATTCTTCATTTCGATGTTGTGATGGTGTTACAGCTGTATGGCAACGTAAAGGCCTTATGCAACCCCCAATGCGTCGGTGTCATGCAATTTTCTACTTGAACTTCGAGGTAGGTATCCGTCGAAAAAAGATCAGCACCTTTGTTCATATATTCAACAATAATTTAAAAATTTACGTACGATTTTTATCATCTCATTAATATTCCACCATTATGGTCTTCCTATAGACCTAAAATGGAGCCTAAAAAGTTCTTATATGCAACTTGCTCCCATTTGTTGTAAAATTTGTCCCGAGTGGAGAGTACATATCAGGGATGACAATCCTGCATGTGGTGACACCTTCGCATGTAAGATCCAGAGGTGATTTTCAAATTATTATTTTTGGGAAAAAGGTGTGTCGCATATGCCATTATTACAGTAATTCAAATCAGTCACTCATCAAAACAAATTTATATGACTCATGGCTTGATTTTTAATATAATGAAGAGACCTAAAAAATGTCATTACGTCATGCATTTTTATTAACCTTTGATTTTACATACTGCCTCTTTTTTGGTCCATCCAACTATGTAAAATCGAGGTTTTACTGAATTATTAAAAATTAGTTCCACATAAGTCTAGCGAGGACAGCAAAAAACATGGAAACGTGAGCATGTACTACTTCTTTGGCCTTCTAGCACAGATGTTGAAAATTCATTAACCCTTTCAGTGTGGAAGACTCACCGTGTGAGTCATGAATGCATGCTTTCCAGGGGTTGATGCCTCACAGCGTGAGTCAAGCTTTTAATGGCAAATTATGTCCTTTTTATTATTCTGCTGCCCAGAGAAACACTCTTTGAAAAGTAATTCCGCACTGAAAGGGTTAAGACATGAGGAGACCACAGTGTGTTACGTTATACTAATGGTGTTGATTAATGCAATCAATTTTGCCCCCTCTGTGAAAGCCTTTCTTATTGGTTTATTAATGCTTTTTGTTCTAGTATTACTGGAGCATAAGCTCTCCACTGTGTATTTTTTTTGCGTGAAGACTTACCCAGCCCAACAATGGTGCAGTGGACATCGATGCATCTATATAAGACCAAGCTGAAGCTAATAAACACTCATTCTCTTGATGATGCTTCCAGTAGGAGAAGCGAAACATTCAGTCAAAAAAAAATGAACGTCACGCAGCATACCCTGAAAACATCATCATTTATATCCACTGTGGACATGGACTAAAATGATGTCTCTTTATGAGCTCATAAAAAAACAATGTTCTTCAATAGCAAACCCAGAATCAAAGTATAAGTCCATTGGTTCAATTTATTCGTCAACTAGAAATTATTTTACATGATCCTATGGTCCACACATTTTATTTAAATTCAAATACTAGCCATGTAGACTCATCACTGATTGTATTTTACTTTGTTGAGAGCACACAGTACCTTATAGGTGAAGTATATATAGTAGAATTGTTGGTCTGATACTCCTGAATTTAATCGTCTTCAATGTGAGACTGAAAGTGAGCTAGCAAATTCTGAGATGGTGTGAGAGTCATATTGCATTTAGGGCAGTGGTTTGGATCAAACTGCAGTCCACCAATGTTGAGAGTTTCCTGAAAAAAATTAACCGATTAGTTTACATTTCGAGGTCACTCAAGAACATAAATGTAAAGACGTTCAATTATATATATATATATATATATTTTTCCCCCGATTGGAGAAAAGAAACATAATTTCTAGGGGTAACACACCATTACAGCCCTTAAGTATCAAAATTCACTCCATTTTTAATGTATGCACAACCGTTTTCCACAAATTAAATATTTTTGTGGGGCCAATTGCCCCTTCTCTAACTCAATTACAACTTTTGTATATGGGGTGAATGAAAATATTTGAGTGCATTTTTGGAGGCTAATTGACAACTGGGACCTCGCTGATAAGCCATTTATTTATGAGATTACAAGCATACCCCATTTCTACTTCATTTGGGTTTATTTTTAAATGGTAACCCGATACATATGTGATTTTCGACACATGAATGCCCAACTCTGTTTCAATACTTACTTATTTTTAATTGTGTGATGATGAAGAATTATTATTATATTTTTTTACTCTTGTGCTTGAGCTAGTTAACATTTGAGAGCATTTGTCCCTCATCACATTATTACGGAGTCTATTAGGAGTCCTCTCGTCTGAGGCTCTCGACAGAAGTTGTGACGTCAGATGAGGTCACGCCCCCTTTCAGGCCATTTGTCCCGGCGCTCAAGTTTTGACTGATTTGCAAATTTTTATCTCCAAAACTAAGCTTCACTTTGACCTCAGGTTTTCAGCATTGTGGTATACTTAACAGGCTCTATCACCTTAATTTTCTTTTCAAGAAATTAAAAATTCCTCATTTTGGGGGGTCATTTGAATCCTGGCTCTTTTTAACTAGGGGAAAAACATTTGCTTTATTTCATGCATAATCCTACATAATATAAAATGCAATTTTATTGTGAGACTGTTAGATATTTGAAAGTGGAACATGACCTACCAAGGGATTATTGTCAATTATGTTTGCATTAGAGGTACCATAATTTGGAGTAAGTTTTAATGCTTGAACGCCTTAGCACCTTTTGTTAAGAGCAGGCTAATTTAAATTCTGGTTTTCTCTCCTCCTGTCTCTCTATAGTTATACCGCCCTAATTGTCCAATCCTGAAGAGCACAAATTATGCCAGTATTACCTTTCCTCTCCTCATTACTCTCGCTGACCTTTTTTGGGTCTCTTATTAGGGATACTCAAAGCTTTGATGACTTCTCTTTTTCCCTATGCACATGTTTCTAAAGCCAACTAATTTTTCATCCAGGAATTCTTTCATCTTCAGATCCATCCTCCCATCGATAATTGTCATAAAATGTTTTGATACATGTGAGTCAAAACTAATTGTCCTCACAAGTGTCACTTCTGTAGGTAGTTGGCAAAATTAAGGTAAGTTTTCGAGCTACTCACAAATTTTCCAAATTAAACCATATGCTGGTAAATTAGAGAAAGACAGAATTCTAAAAGCTGGGGATTAGAACTTACTTACTTAGATTACGCTATTTCGTGGTAAAAAAATATTGTTTTTTCCTGTCTTTAAAGAAATTGAAGTGTACTCCGTTTTCCTCGTCTGAATATTGTTAGTAACTTCTAACTGGATGAGAAAATTGTGACAATACTCCTCAGTAAAATACTCTTACCTTAGCTTTAGGAGTTGCTCTCTTGCTTTTTGTGTAGGAATTTAAGTCACATTCAGATTGAGAACTGGCAGCTTGGTCTTCTATGCATGTCTTGCGTGCTTTTTTCCAGGGAAAATGAGTTTTATTGTTTCTACCAGCTTTGCATATTTCATCACTCCTAGCAGATAAATCTGGTGTTCTCTTGGTATTCCTTGGTGTCATATTCAGGTTGCCATACATTTTCAAAACATCATCTCCAAAAAGATTTTTGTTGATGTACTTATTTTTCACATTAGACTCTTCATTATCCATCCACAAAGTTCCTGCTCCTCCAAAATAATCTCTCTTTCCCTTTTGAACATTTGTAGCTGTCTCCAACTCTCTGTCTTTAAATCTTGGTTGATTCAAACCAGAATATGTCCTCTTTTTATGGTTATCACTGAAGTTAACTGAGCCATCCTCAGAATCAACATTATTGGAAATTCTGGGCTTATCCTTGGAATGTGACGTAAGTCTGAAACCAATGGTTGAGTAAATAGTTAGTGAATAGCTTTCTTATAGGACATGAAGTGTAATATGTTCTGATATTAAAAGTGATAAAACAATATAGTAATCAATACATTTCAAATATGTACATACTATTAGGAGGTACCATTTGAAAATGCCTTGAAAAATTGGTCAGACAAAATTATGAGTGTGAGAGTAGGAAATGCTGATTTCAATAATTCAGCGGTACACTTGCTTAAATTTGTGGTACACTTGCAGTACATCATTCTTTGCCATAAATTTTGATAATTGGATATGATGAAAAGTGTACTGTGTTTCACTTACAATGGAGAGAACCTCACTATTAAGGATTGAACATTCTGGTCAGATGATAATCTTGGAAAAAATGGGGCATATTCTGATGCATACTCCAAAACAGATGAGTAAATATGCCGTGGGAGGGAATAATGAAAAGCAAAGTAGCAAAAACTAAAATGATATGTGCATCGTTACTTGACACATGTATATGTGACGTACTGGCTCTTGGCCACGGGCGCCCATACTCGGGGGCAGGGGGGGGGGCATGCCTCTCCTCCCCTAGCCTCCTGGGAAAAATAAAAAAGGGAAGGCAAAATTTTATTTATTTATTGTTTTTGCAGGATTAAATTAATATTTTAGCAACAAATTTAGAAAAATTTCATTCACCTAAGATGTCTCAAAAATGTACTCCTGAGACCTCAAATTTAGTCAAATTTCCAGGAGAGGGCTCCTCGGACCCCCTTCTTATACCTATGTCTTGTTCCCCCCCTTGGAAAATATTGTATGGGTGCCCATGCTCTTGGCACCTTTCACTGGAGAAGCTGAACCAGATATATTAATGCTACAGTTATATTATTTTAGCAAGTCAAATAGCAACCTAATTGGCAAGAGAAAGCTACTGCCAGAAAGCCAAAAATTATTGTTACATCTTGAAAGCAAAATAATTTTTCCATCATGATCAGGGAGAAAAGTCATGCAAGTGAAATATACCAACATATAATTAAGGAGAAATGATCATGGCTACAGGGAGCGTGGTGGCCTAGTGGGTAGAGCGCTTGGCTACTGATTGAACCTCTGGATGCCCCCTGACAAAAAAATTCCTCTGAGTGCGAGGTGGCCCAGGGAAAGGAACTGCCCCCCTACCCTGAATGTGTGAAATCCCCACGCCTGTGGCTTAGTCTTGGGTGAGCTCTACCCTCAACTATCCAAACCAACCTTCAGGTTGGATCACTGAGTGAGTGAGATCATGGCTATAGGTCTATGTAGACCTCATCTATTAATACTTATGAGATAAAGGATCTAAGTTTTTCCCGGTGAATTACTTGAATGAATTCCTCTCGGGTTTCCAACCGGGTTAAGGTCTGCATGATGTATGCCGACGTTTCATTGGGAGACTTTCCCGACATCTTCAGGGCTGATGATGACGACGTCGGCATACATCATGCAGACCTTATCCCGGTTGGAAACCCGAGAGGAATTCATTCACTTATGAGATAACTCTCGGAGTAATCTTGTTAGTATTAAATGAGCCTGTTCAACATATTACTGAAAGCAAGTAATTGATAATAGCTTCAGATTGATGACTTGCTCTAATCAACAATGTACACCCAAAAAACTCAAAATATATGCACAACCTATGGTGGAAATGCATTCACCTATTTATTATTTAAATGGATACATTACAACAATTAGTGCATTCAAATGATTGTACTATTGAGTAAGAAATATAGTATTAACCTTAAGAAATAACCTCCCTTAATTATATGTTGCAAGACAGTACCTTGTGCATTTCCTCTTTGGGTTATCAAAATGTTCAGAATAGTTCTGTTTGTCAGAAATGAGGGTAAAATTTTTTTTCATAGTGCATGATGTAGGTGAGACATCATCGCTTCTTGGTGGGTCACTGTCAAGAGGCTGAAAAATATGCCAGTTGGTTATTAATATTGTATTGTAACTATGGAAAGGCCCACATAGCATTTTAAAAGGTACCACTAAAATTTCTGACAGAAATTACCTCCGTGGTTTCAATAAAAAATGTTTCATGATCAAAAGTTTTATAACCCCCATTTGAAACTGCTGATCCTATAATAGATGATGCATTTTTTATGTTGACATGTTTTCTTCCTCTGTCTAAATTATGTCTGAAAATTGCTTCTGAATTAAAACTCTTATTCCATAGTTCAAAGGATTTTTCCAATTGTGATAAACAACTATAGCAAATGGAACTAGGTAATCCATCTCCATGTTCGACCTATAAACAAGCAAATTATATTATTCTTGACAATTTATGAATCAGTGGACTGCAAAATGTTTTCCTATAACAAAATCGAATAGTGACTGCAAAAAGGAAAAAGAATTAAGCATTTACTTTTACTGGTAAGCAGGTTCGTAGCTTCATTAAAATCTGCTTGTGATGCAGCTCTTCTTGGAAAATATTCAGCTGGAAACTATCGTGGCCCATGCACAAACGACACTGATGGACGACAGGAGCCTCCATTACCTATATCAAAGATATAGCCACAATGGTTTTAATTGAAACACGGAAAAGTCCTGAAAGGCGGATTAAACCTATAAATAAAGCCGTGAGGTTACATATTTTTATTTTTTAATGAGTAATTCCTTAAAGAAAGTTGATTAAATCGTTTTTATATACACGTTTTCAAAGGCAAAGAAAATCTTGTTCAGGCTTTCGCGGTGATTAACTAGTGATGGGTTTGCGGGATTTCTACCGCGTGTGTCCATTTTGTAGACAACAGTTTCGCCCAACATGCAGTGGGCTTCTTCAGGTCCGAAGAAGCCCACTGCATGTTGGGCGAAACTGTTGTCTACAAAATGGACACACGCGGTAGAAATCCCGCAAACCCATCACATGGCAAAGAAACTCCTCTAATACACTGAGCGAAATGTGAGTAGCATCATTCATTTACGTTTAATTGATCACATTATACTATTAAATAGCAAGAGAAGTACAAAGTGGTGGTAAAATGCCCATTAAAAGAAATATTTGCAAAAGTTTACCTTGCAATTCATTTAAACGTTGCGGTTGCGGTGTTGCGTATTTACGGCGATTACGATTGTCAGTTGTTAAAGCGCCAATTTGAATCTTGAACCGTAGTAACGCTGCGCTTGAACCAACTTGAACGTAGTACCAAAAACATTGTTCTCGGAGTGTAGGCGTTGGTAGGGAGTGTAGGAGAGTAGGCGCTGCTAGAGGAAAACTTGAACTTATTCAGTGTCGACTATTCACTAAAATATTCAAAGATAAGAATTAAAAATTATGTATTTCCTTGCAAAAGAGCTCAAAATGACTGGGTCTAATTGGTTACTAAGACCATAAAGATTCTAATTGGCTTCGGTGGCTGATGGTGCTTCTTCTAAAAAGGTGCCTGTGTATAAGGAATTGATTGCTCATGCGGCTATGCATCCATCTATGCCAAGGAGATTGGAATATATTATAATATACTCCAACCTCCTTGATCTGTGCAGGCATTTCCTTTTCTCTTGCGCTTATGTTTACCTTATATTTGTAGAGTTGATACTCGAGAAGAGTTATTGCAGAATTCTAAACTCACATTTTGGAAATAATTCCTGGTGAAAACGGCCATGGATGGCCTCTTATGATAATTTAATATTGTCGTCAGCCACTTGAGTGGACATGAGTGATGGAAAATTATACCTTAAACATCATAGTTAAGAAATTATTTCGGTAAATGTTCGTATTTTTTCTTCTGATTGCCCAGATGTTTATTATGATCATGAGTTGAAAGGGTTGGAGATGGGACGGGTGAAGGAGAAAGGTGGAGTTTTCTCTCATGACCCTACTCCTCTTGAAGAGTTTTTTCAGGACAGTGGAGAGTGCTCCTATTCTATCGACCGCGGGCTGCTTAATAGTAAGCAACACGCTTTTATTCAGTTTGTGATGGTTGTATCTGAGGCTGCGTACTATGCGCCGAACTTTGGGAGTGAAGGTTCGCCCAGATACGACGTATTCCATCACACACTGGACTCTCGACGACTGTCGTCTCGCCTGCGTGATCTTGGCCTCCAACTGTTCCAACCTCTTTGCTGCTTTTTCCTCCCAAGAGACGTTCTTTAGGGAGTGAGCCATAATTTTGGCAGCAGTGTAGACCACTCAATTTACCGACCAAAGGTCTGACGTTTCCATCAGGATTTCGTCAATAAGACCATCAACTGGGGCAGGTGGTTACCCCGCAGAGAGATCTTTCAGTGGATGTCTCTCTGCCTAGTTTGTCCTACATCATATTCTATAGTGCTTAATAACCGCGTTCGTAGTTCAGAGACGGCCTGACCAGTGTCCTCCCCATTTGGCCGAGAGACTAACACAAATGTCGTTCTCGCCTCAGAGGTGGTGGAGAGGCTGCCTGTGTCGGGGAGAGTGGTCTGGATGGTGGTGTGTTACTCTGAACTGGCGGTTGGTGGGGAGTTTCCTTTTTTCGCAGGAGGTTGGCATAATCGTGCAGATTCTGCTGCGATAAATGGTCGTGTTCCGGATACATCTCACACCACAAAGAGTGCATCCTTGCCATATACCCCCTGCGATCGGGCTCGCTGGCAGCATGGCATGCTTATAGGAGGTCGCCCCTTAGGGCTTCCGTCCACTGCATACAACCCAGATAGCAATGCAAGCTGGAATCAAGCTTGATTCAAGCTTGACAGATCAAGCCAGCAAGCTTGCAGCAACCTAGAAAATACAAGCCTGCAAGCTTGATTCAAGCTTAAATCAAGCAAACTAGTCTCCACCGGTCAAGGTTGCTGCAAGCTTGAAAAAACAAGCCTGAATCAAGGTTTTGACACCTTGCTCATTAACATGCCAATGCAAGCCCTTCTATTAGGAAAAGACTTGAGTGGTTCACCCAAGTTTGAATTTATTAAATTCTATTTCCATTAGAAATAGAGTAAACATGTTTACTCTACTTTTAATGGAAATAGAATTTAATACATTCAAACCTGGGTGAACCACTCAAGTCTTTTCCTAGGAAATGCTTCAAATATAGAACAAGTAACCAAAGAAAACAATTCTAAAATAAAAACCCATATAATTCCTTGAAAAGCAAAAATAGAAAAAAAATCTAACAGGAGTCATATCAGACCATTCTTAAAAAGCCTTGTAAATACAGAAGTACTCGTATTCAATTAAATCAACAAAAAACCTTTAGGACACAATGAATGAACAACTAATAACACATCCTAACCACAAGAACTAGTGTATTGTGATTATTATTAACAGCTGAAAGCAATACTTAACTAGACAAAAGCTATTAACTTCGATAGTCTGATTGTGAGTTGATACAAGGGTACTAACTTTCAAATTCCAAGTGGACATATTTGGCATAAATAATTATTTACGACTGAAAAATGGATAGTTCCTCTCACCATATCCCAATCTCAGAAAATATATTTGTAAATATAAGCAATTCTCATCTCTGCTTAAGGTGCAATGGATTAAAAAAAAGAAATGAATCAAATTAAGGAGGAGAACCAAAGTGCAGATATTAAGACCAAAATTCCTAATATTTGTATATACCCTGGGCACTAATGCAGGAATAAAGGTTTTAAAATTTATGAGTCATACTTGCTTATAATTGGGCTAGTCAATTAATATATTTGATCACAGTGAGAGTCACAATCATTCCTATGCATATTCATTTAGTATATTTATTGTGGAGACAGATATATATATATTCAACGGGGACAGGAAAAGGTCAGCAAGCTTTGCTTATGGAGAAGGAATATCCCCACCTTAATTTACACCCAAAAGAATGTGCTTACGTTCAACTCCTAGTTACACAACTGATGTAATTATACCAGAAAAAGAATAGGGATGCAGTATTTTAATAGACAAATGGATATTTCAACCACTCATATATCTCAATCTCAGAAAATATGTTGATAAACATGATAAGCAAATATCATCTCTGCTTAAGTTGCGGTGGAAAACACTACCCAAATTAATGGCAGGAATCATGCGGGCAGATTGCCATCCATTTGGGATGGCTTGACATAGACTGGACAGACTTAAAAATTTCAACCTTGACATGGCAAGGGAAAATCAAGTTGGGTAGTTTGACATAGGCTGGACAAAGGCTTGAAAAATTCAACCTTGACATGGCAAGGAAAAATCAAGCTTGACTTAAGCTTACATGTTATGTGGGGAGTTCCCTTTTGAGGTGGTGGATTTTCATTGCCACGCCCAACTGTACTAGGGCCCCCATTCGAGAGGGGCCGGTTGTGGGTGGCTTTCCTGGAACTTATACTTTTTGGATCCAGTTTCACCGCGTGTGGGGTGGTAGGCCCCACACACAGGTACATCCACCATTAGCCGGCAAAAGCCGTTTCCAGGTACGCCACGGGGAGGCTGGTGGTCCGGATTTTGTACACTGGGCCGCCTGAATATATAATAATACATTATTATTATATGTTCATTCATAAAGTATTGCCAATGCCTGCGCATTGTTCCAACTGGAGAAATTGTTGCTGCCATTCACAAAGGGAAAATAGTTTCTGGAATACAAAGGTAAAGGGAATGGGTGAAAAAAAAACGAAATGAAACGTAACAGCAAAGTGACAAAAAGTTGCATCGGCCGGGAATCGAACCCGGGCCGCCCGCGTGGCAGGCGAGCATTCTACCACTGAACCACCGATGCTACACAGTTTACTTAAAAGTTTTATTGTTATAATAATACACAGTTACTTCACTTAAATTTTGTTTTTGTGTAATTTAGGATTTATATTAATTATTTCTCGTGGGTCAACTTTGCTGGACATTTTCATGGCCTACTTATTTAAGTGTTGCTTTTTTATACATTAATAGAGATGGTATTTTTTTCCTCTTCATTTATCAAATTCTCATTTCGTATTAGTTTTGAATGTTATTATTATATGATGAATATTTAAGCTATTGAGAGAAAATTATAATAATTTCCTATTTTATGTTTAAGGTATTTGGTTTCAGAAAATCAACTCCGCGATAATCACGCAGGACACATTATTACGTTTGTGCTTCTATGGCTTGTTCATCATACAAATAATCACTATAATTAATAAAACATCTGCCAGAAAACTTATAGGTTAATAATACTGTAAAATTGACATTACATTTGTTTCATACTTTTCCTTATTAAATGTCCAGTAGTTGTCCTGTTCATTTGTGCCATCTAAGAATTCAAGGTGCCATGTTTTAGAAGTCTACGCTCATCGGCTCTAGTTTTCGCAATTTGTACATGAAGTTCATAAGCTGATTTCACAATGGTAATTATATACACTCTGTTAAATTCTTATACATTGAATTTGGACCTTCATTAGCATGTATTGTCCTTCATTCTATCACATCTGGGACAGCTTTTTAATAGTAGAAACTCTGAAGTACAACATTGGGTATTGTCTTTTATCTTCCCCATTTTATGTTTAGGTATATTTTATCTAGTAATTAAATGAACCAACAACCAAATATTTAATTGAATAGTTTTTTATATGATATTTATTTAAGTTAACTATGCTGTTAGGTAATGATGCTTCATTGTGGGGAATTTCGCTTTGTTTCATCGGGAAATATGATTTGCTGTCGCCAGTTTCAAAACCTCATTTTAAGATTTTTGCTTTATTTTGTTCTGTGAAACTATTGATATTTGTTGGCATTTTTTCAAACGAAATGTCGCTTTGCATAATCGTAAGATCCATGATAACCCATTAGTTGTTCCGATGCAAGGTGTGTTTTTCATTGTTATTTCAATGATTTTGTGCACTTCAAAGGTGCTAGTGTTGTTAAATGTGATAATTTTATGCATGTAATCCTTGGAATTACTAATACCTCTAAAATCGTTAAATAGAGTAGAACATTAACTTATGTATAATAACAGTTGATCCCTGTTTGTTTCAGTCTGTTGCCGAATTTTTGAAAGGCTTGCCCTCTTATAATGAAAACAATTTTGCCCGCTTTCATAGCGACAGTGGTAGTAGAACATGTGTGAAAAGACCATCGGTGTATCTTCCAACAAAAGATTACCCCTCTGAACAAAGTGAGTATTGTTGACGAGTACCTCAAATTGGTTGGGCACCATTACAGTGAATGCTAGCACACAAAATTTGTTGTTGTTTATTTTTCGCGTAAATGTGAGCTTAACCGGAATTAGGTTTTTTTGCTGTTAACGTGTACATTTTCGCTCGATTTTTCACCAAATTTTGTAAGTCGATGCCCAAACTAGGCTCAGATTTTCCGTCATTCCTTGTGTATATTTTATCATGTGAGGTGGGCGAAATAGACCAGGAAGATTGGACGTTAGCGGTGGGTTATGGCCTTATAATTTCAACTCTTTCCCTTTGTGTGGCGAATGGGAATGAGTGTTCGTAAAATAGGGTATAAGGTTTCTCTGTTTTGCTTGTTCGTCAACAGTATTTGTTTGTGTAAAATTTGATATTGTAATCCATTTTCATCCCTTTTTGTTTGATCATTGTTTGTTTCAATGAAATAGTTTCTGTACACGTTTACTTGGCTGCAAAGTAGATAGATTGGAGCTGTCAAAACAGCAACATTTTGAATTATCTGCGTAAGCCAGCTTTATAGTGGTAAAATATTGCTTAAGAACGCTATTTAAAATTTTAAATATAATACTTGTTGGGTTCTCTAGAAATTTTACACCTTTTTGGTTCATCATGTTAGGCATGTGGTGAGGCTTAGTGAGTCCTGGGGACAAATGTCAAGGAGGGAAGTACACACTTTGGGTTGATGTAAACTTCAGAGTTTTCATCCAAGGATAATTCTAAAAGTGATACATATATAATCTCACTAGTAAAACTAGAACCTAACATAAGGTGATCTTGAGCTCATGAAACCTCCTGCATTAGTCTCTACCTAAGAAGATGCCAACTCAATATCTTTGAAACATATCACGTGAGGGTGATGGTATTGTGTCTGCAGCCAGGACCTAGAACTGGTTGTGTCCGAACATCAACGGTAAACTAGCCATGTGGCCAGATTTGTTGTCTGATGTTTGGTCGCATGCTGGCTGTCTGGAATGAGTGCTGCCCTATGCAAGTTCATATGAATGGTGGCAGCAATTATCATTAGCCAGTTGACACAAGTGTGGCTGGTGTGACCAGCTGGTGGCATTTCCTGAAAGTGCATTGGTCTAAGTATGTCCTCGCTCAAATCGATCCCATATGGCCGACCACCGTCAAGGGTTACCACCCTAATTTGAATGGCCTGTAATTAATGTTGTTAGTACACCAGAAATGAATTTGTGTTGGTTTGGAATCTTTGGAGTCTCTTCTGACGTTAAATTTGACTGGTTCCCCGTTTTTACAAAAAGTCCAAGATTGAGTCTTGAAACTTTAGCTTCAGGTGGATTTGGGGGTGAGAATTCGTGGGAATACATGGTATGTAATGAGTCTTGGTTACTTCCGTTGTCCCTATTGGTGACATTGATACCTACCATTGGGGATCCCGTCTCAACGTGAACAAGTGTTTCTTACCCCTGAGAATCTTGTCAGGTTTCATGGGTGACTATGACCATTGAAATGGAAAAGTGGTGGGACAAAAAATATTGTATGAAGTTATGAGAGATAATGGAACTGAAGAAATGGGTGATGTGATGAGGAATACTTCACAAAGAAGTAAAAGGCAAATGAAATAACATCATTACCTAAACTAGTATGGTTAGCTGATTTCATATATTTTGCAATTTCTGTAGAATATACAGATATCATTAATATCCAAACAGCTAGTAATTTCTGTTTTATTCTGAGCTTTCATTTCCTAGAGTCCAGTGGCGGCTGGTACAGAAGATCAGCAATGTGCTGCCCCCCTCCCCTCGCCCCTCCACTGCCCCCTTCTCCCCTCCTCACCCCCACCCACAAAATGAAATGTGTGGTAATGTAAAATGTACACAGTGACAAAAAATGAAGTCCATACGCCGCTCCTTCCTGCTACAGAATTTGTCAATCACCCTGGCATTGAACCCTTGCATGGTGGAGACCATCTTCTTCTCAATGGAGAGCATTGCCAGTGCACTTAGCCCTTCCTGTGACATGGTGTTCCGTAGGAAGGTCTTAATCCGTTTTAGCGATAAGAAACACCTCTCTGGCTCTGATTTTGTCATTGGTGTTGTTATTAATATTCTTAGAAGCTTCGTTATTTGGCAGAAGGTGCCTTGCAAATTGTCGTTAATAATGAACTGAAGTAGTAGCACTGCTCCTGCTATATTCTTAAAATCTGGCCTACAATACAAAACCGATAGTTCTGTTTTGAGTCTCTTTATTTCCAGAATGTTGCAGGCCCTGGCTGTTATATCTAATTCTTTATCAGAAAACTGTTTGGAATATAGTTCGAAATTTGTGGAATTTAATAGTTTTGCAGCTTCTAAATGATCCCAAGGAATGGAAACGATCTCGTGCTTCTCGTGCAATTCTGTCACATACTTCTTTGGCATCAGTACTTCGACATAATACCTTTCTGCGTTTGATTCCGCCCCGCGTAATTCTTGAGGATTAACGCCAATATTTTCTGTCAAGTCCTTTATTTTATTGGCTTCATGAATGAAATTTAAAACAGCAGAATTCACTTTCACACTATCAGCTGTTCTTGATTGTAGCTGACTGTAAAGGATATCCACATGTGGCATTAATTTATGGAAAAATTCGAGCCAGAAGATGAATCAATCGTATTCCAAAATGTGCCGAAGTCCGTTTGCTTCAAGGCAAGTTTTATTTGACGTGGTTTGCCCTAAGTGTAGCAAGCGATGAAATAATGAGTCCCTATATTCAAATACTGTGTTAGCAGTGCATGTCTTGAAATCCCACCTGGTTGCTGATCCTCTTAGAATTCTCCGAGATGCTACAGCATCTAATGCACACATCCTCTGCGGCGATCTTGAAAAAAAGGCAGTGAACGCTGACAGATTTGCGAAAAAACCCTTGCCGAATGATTTTGTGAGGCGGTTAATTATGAATTAATGTAAATGAAATTAAGTTGGGGAGCGTAACAATGGACGTAATGAGTGTTGGGATAGGAGGCTTTTGTCTTTGCTTGCACTCCTCCTGTACCACCACTCATTACTGAAGCACCATCATACATCTGTGCAATGACAATATGCGGAGTGTCCTTAAATATTCCGTCCATTGCATGTAATATACATGATGCAAGAGCATTCGCACTTTGACCCTCTGGTTTAAAGAAACCCCAAAATCGCTCATAAGGAACACCTTTATTCTCATAACGAAACACCAACACGAACTGCGTCTGCTCAAAAACATCGGTAGTCTCAACAGCCATGACACTCACGTAATCTGCTTGTTTTATTTCCTCTGCTATAACTTCTCAGCAGATTTCTAGCATCAATTCAAAAATTCATTTTGGATGGTTTTCGAGGTCCCCTTGAGAACATTATTGGACTTTATATGCTCCTTCACTGCACTGCCTATACTGGAAACTAAATCTACTAGGCCTAAGAACACACCAGGATTATCGGCACTATCACTTTTGTCGTGACCTCTCAAAGCTAACTCAAATGCTCCGCAAAACTTTATTTAATCAATTATTCTTGAGAGCACATACCTGTTTTTTCCACTTGATGGTTTGGCCTTTATTTTTCTTCGTGGTAAGCTCAACTTAATAATGTTGCTATGTTAACAGTACCTAGATCGCTCAGGTTTAAAACATTAATAATATGCCTTTCACTGTCGTTGTGTTTTTTTATTAAAGCATTAAAGTGTCCAAGATCTCGAACGCCAACTGTTCCCCATGAGTCACTTTTGCCGAAGAGCAAACACGGAAAACAAAAAGGGCATTCCGAATTTTGCATCCACACACCCAATCATGCTCGTACACTTTCTTGTTAAGTTTTCTAATGTACTTGGTTTTGTTCGAAGAAGCACTCTGAGTGATAACCAAGTCCGGGGTGGGTCTTCCTAACACTTTAACTTTAATTTTTTCTTCCAAAGTTCTGGTAGAAAATGGACTACTCAACAGTTTTTCCACGGAATTATCCATGTTGAACTGGAACTAAATACGCAGAACATGCAACGCTCACACCTTAAAGTTAATCGATCATTCAAAAATACATGCGGCACTTGCACCAGACCACGGCCGTGTATACTAAACAGTAGACACCAGACTGATCCACAGAACAAGTAACTGACTGCGCAAATATTTTCATTGTTACCATAAAAGGTAAATACATAAACTAAAAATGTACTGAAAGATGAGATAAGTATTTTCCCCTAATCATGTTAGGAAATTTCAAGACTTTTTTATTAGAAAATAGAAAAGTATCAAAATCTAAGTCAAGTGTGACAAGCGCTGTCACTCTGTGTCCAGAAGAAGAAATGGTCCCCGCTTGGACTACTTGGGGGGGTAGCGCGGATAGCGCTGTCCGATGTACAGCACGCAATTTACGTAGCTCGCCCATGCGCAAAACCACACTGTCTACTCGATGAGAAGAATCCTTCCGAATTCTTGCTAGCTGTGAACTCGCCAGCACACGCAGCGTGCTACCCCTCGTACGAAGGGGAGTCGGGGAGTTGTGAAGAATTCTCTGTGTTCAACGGATGAGTAAAGCAAGCGCGCTCAGATTGTATTTAGAAAGGATCCTATGTCTTATTTTCAAATATTTAATGTGCTGCAGCTCTTCAGCGCACAAGCACCAACCGCCACTGCTAGAGTCATCATTACTTATTTAACGAGTTCCATTATGTTTCATTCTCTTCAGAATGAAAACTTGTTGTGCCGTCTCTTTTGTTTTCTTCTCATTTTAGTGATAATTTCATCTGTGATTAGTATTGTAAGATAGTAGTAGATCTTAGGAGATACTAAGATAAGGATGAGTGTAGAAAAGTTTAATGATATATGAATTCTGAGACAAAATTTAAAGCAATTTAATGCTCTAGTCAATGCTCTAGCTCTATTTAAATATAATTTTTACTTGGTACCAACTTAAAAGTTTTATTGCGCTTTAACTAAAATATTTTATATCTAATTCTTATGTGGTAGATTTTATCATGTCCATTAGGGATAAGATGTAAACTGAAGATAAAATTGCTCACTCGGAGGCAGAATGATCTATTCTCTTGTATTATTATAGGCAGGGATTGGGTAGGTTCAGTAGCTATTGTGCTGGCATCCTTTCCCAAATAGGGTGACCAGACGTCCAGATTTCGCCAGACATGTCCTACTTTTTTATTAATATGCGAGTGTCTGACGGGCTTTCTGCCTTTCAAAAACATTAGGCACCAAATGCTGAAATACCGCTTATAAGATAATATCCGAGGGCAACAGTATTATTTGAAGGCTTGTCCATTGTTCGGGTTCCCACCACATTCATTGTTGACTTTAGACAACAGTTTCGCCCGGTATCCTCCGAGTATCTTCAGGTCAAAGATGCCTGGAGATGCTCTTCGACCGCAAACTTCGACCTGAAGACGCTCGGAGGATACCGGGCAAAACTGTTGCCTGAAGTCAACAATGAATGCAGTGGGAACCCGAACAATGGACAAGCCTTCATTCAAGCCCCGGGGAAACCTAAACAGTATTATTTGGCTTCTGTCTTTTTATGAAAAATATGAATTTTAAAGGGAATTTTGCTGTTTGTAAAATGACAGGTTTCAGTCCTGCTTCTGGTTAACAGCCACAACGATTGCAACAGAGTCTGGTTGGTCTGGTGTTTAGATCAATTTCCACTTCCTGCTCTAGTTTACGTATCATTGTTTTATCCTGTGATAGCCCATACTTTTTTTGTTACGTGAGAACACGCGGGATGGGGAAAAGACCGAAGGGAGGACTGCAATTAGATAGGCAATACAAAATAATTCAAAGAATCGTTATTGGATAATTTTGGCAGAAAAAAATGTCTGACTTACAAAATATGTTGAACTTGGAGTAACAGAGTTGCAAAATGTTTCATGAAGGACGTATAAAATGCACCATTTTCTGATTTTCAGTGCGATGGATTTTTGTTTACTCATCGTCTCTATTGACATCTTGGCCACATGATATACAAGCGAAAAGCAAATGAAAAGGAATTTAATGTGCTGTCAGGCTTTTTTTCAAAATGTCCTGCTTTAAAAATTTTGATCTGGTCACCCTAATCCCTAAGGGCTTGGGTTCAAATTGCAGCTGTGGCAGAAGTTTTTCATTAGAATCCCAATGCCCACTCAATGCTTTGGGAAAGTACTTCAAGTACAGTGCACTTTTTCTGTTGAATGATCTTTTAATCATGGATCTCATGGTGCCGTTCATTGAGAAACTAGGATTTATCCAGCGAATAGTGAAAAGGTTCTCCGATGAAAAGGAGAACGAAAGATGCAACTTCACTCAGGTTAGGGCTCATCTTGAATATGTGGGGAGCATTTGGGACTGCGCACAGAAAGTTACAATTCATGAAGTAAATAAAATGCAAAGAAAATCGGCATGCTTAAAGTCTGAGTTCTGAAAAACTTTAAAACACTTGGAGCGAGCAGAATGTGTTGCACAGCTGATGAAAGTACGTATTAGGTTGGGAACTGTTAGAGACTCGGTGGGTACATGCTAGGCTTAGAGTACTTGAAAAGCTCCGATCAGGCAAGTTACAGTGTGACAGAGAATATTATTTTATTTCTGCACTATATCTGTGGAACTAAGAGTGGAGTGACTAAAGAAGAAAGATACACCTTTGAACTGATGGGTAAAAAAATTCCTTCTTTCAATGCACCATTAGTGATGTAACAACAACCACATTAGACGCATCACTAAGATACAATTCACCAATACATATTCTCCCCCCTCCTTTTCTGCATTTCCTCCCCTTCAGTGGCTGGCGTCCTAGCACCTCCGGCCCCTTTCCTTTTTGAGGCAGCTTGTGGGATAGCGTGTAGATGTAGAAGAGTAGGCTAATGTTGATGCTGGGTGATATGAAAACGAAAGGCTTCCTGCCTTTGAAAATGCCTGCCTGCCTGATCTGAAAAAGAAAGAGTTCATTGTTGTAGAATCTCTTTATTTTTTCGGGTGTTCTCCTGCATGTATTTGATGTTTGGCGGCAACTGTTTTTAGCTGGCACATATACCCACATCTTTTAGTCAAAGAGGCCATAAAACCCTTGATGAAAAAAATGAATTCCCGAATAAATGAAGTTATTCAACAATGATTTTGGGTTTCTCTTTACCCATCATTTATTCATCAGTAGTTGTCGCCTGCCTCCCCTTTGAGACAAGCAATTACAGACAGCCCTAAATTTTTAAGGGAGGTTCTTTTACCTTCAATGATTAGGAAAATGTTATGGAATGTATTTTTTGTTTCTATTGCATTAATAGTTTCTCATCGTTGCATCATAATTATTTTGCCCAGCCATTATATTTTAACGTAAAAGTAATATGCCATCTGTGAGGTATAAAATATAGTATGATAATAAGTTTTGCCTACTTAAATGTTACTGTACTGTTTATGGGTAATATTTCTATCGGGATAATGTTTTATTGCTGCATTTGCTTTCTGATTTGTCATTTTTACATAGTAATTAATATTAATTGCAAGATGCCTTGTCATTGTCTCATATTATCCACATTCACTTCAACTATTGCCTCAACCTTCCACTGGATTTTCCATTCTATGTCATTCTTTTTACATAATGAACATAAGAAGATTTTTTTCTTTAGTTTTTTTCCACTTATTGCAAACCTAACCTGGCACTGCTAATGGGATTTGGAGACTCTTTAAGGTGGCTCTATACCGGGGCTAAGAAGCTTGTTTCAGACATTACCCTCTAACCCAGTAATGGCTTTGCCGTGACAGCTGGAGACTTGCAATTTTTGTCTTCTGTGGATGAAGAGTCATTTGTTGATTTAAGTGGAGTAACTTTATCATGAAGTTGTTGTGTTTTTTATAAAAAATAGCAAAACTTTGGTTTTTACGAAATGTGTTGGTAATATTCTGGAGCACATTGCAAAGGCTATATTATGAAATGTAGATTTTCAGCCCGCTTAAATCAAAGAATCATCTTTGATATACGCAAAATATCAACAACCATTGATGCTGTTTTCGTATTAAGGCTATAGCAACGTTAAGCGTTCAAGCCTGCATTGACAACGGAGTAGACCTTTTCCATCCCCACCCAAGGATAATCGTTCCCCACTCCATTTTTGTCAGCGCCGCCTTCACAGTTTCCCGTTGGGCTTCTACCACCACACCAGTAGGCAACCACAGGCGGCGACCGTTAACTTAAGTTGGCTTGGAAGTATAGAACCACCTTAACTGAGAAATGAAATTCCAACCTTGTGAAGTTCAGCATTTCTCTGTTTTAATTAAAGTTCTTCTCACAAACTCTGAACGAAATAGACAATGTTCTCGAGCATAACTTCGTGACACCCTATAACTCAGCAAAAGAAAACTTTTTATAGTCCATGAAACAATTTTAATTGAACTTACCGATCAAGGTTTTTTTACTCATAGTCTTTATCAATGCCTTGATAATGACTTTGTGAGTTGAAAATTTGGTAGTCTAGTTCAATAAAAATGTTTTGTGGGCTACACAAAGTACTCTTTTACTTAAATCTGATGGAAGTTCCTTCCTGTAAATTATTGCCCCATTACTTATCTAAATATTATCCTAGCATGTATTTATGACATGTCGAGATTCAATACAGATTCAGTGAAAGTAAGCCAGAGCCCTAAGAAACAAAAAAGAAGACATAAGCTGTGATCCTGTTTTTATGGAAGGTTTCGTGAGAATTAATGCATCGTTTTCGGAGAGACACCCTGATGGCATGGATGTCTGTTCAAATCATGTTCAGTAGTTTCATAGAGCTTCTGTCTACTGCTAGAAATATCTGTAGCCCAGTTATCTCCATCCTGTGTGCTGTGAATTGGGAGAAAAAGCAACTGGTTTTACTAAAGGAATGCTGTTCCTCCTCTAGGAAATAGCTTCTGTATAAATAGTATTCTAAAAAATCTCTCTCTTGTAAATGAACTTAAATAAATAAAAACTTGGTCTGTCCACTGAATAATTTATTATTCTACATGTTTTGGCATCAAAGCATCATGTTCTGGTATAATGGTACAGGAAGCAGGTGGTATAATAAATTATTCAGTGTACAGAACCTAATTTTTAAAAAATTGAAGCTCTTAATGCTGTTCCACCACATCTAACCAGACTTTGTTAAATGTATCTTCCTCACTGCTGAATAAGGAACTTATTTCTTTTAATTCTTAGATGAATTGCACTGGTGTATTTCTCATCATATCTGGGGATTCATAATAGTTTCTTTACAAAAGGGTAGCCTTTAATGTTTGGACCATTATGGAGAAAGACCAAAATTTTTGGGAGAAACTCATTCGTTGAGAGGAAGGAATAGAAACCAGCATTTCCATTTCTTCACTTAAAAAACTCAGCATTTACTTTATTGCTGTCAGCTTGTGAGGGTGAACTGTCAAAGGGTGTGTTTTGGATGGAGTTAATTATGGCGTAGTCATTAGGCCGGCCCTTATTTTTCAGAATTGAGAAAAGTTATGTTTTCCTAGTCTCAAAATGATCCAAATGAGGTTTATATTCACGTGCTAAAATTTGGTTACTTTAAAATTACGGGAACCCATGCCCCAAGGGCCTTAAGTACTGAGGACCTACAATTGAGTTTTTTGGGGCTGAAAAAGCACTGTCCTTATGAAATACTTGAAAGTAGAGCCCTTTAGCACCGAATTTCTGTTGGTTTTGACCTATCTCTAAGCGTTTACGAGATATGTTGTAATGCGATCCACCCCCCAGGGCGCTACTCTGCACCGCGGTGCCACACCGCTGAGGTACGGCCCGTACCACTTGCTAGAGACCTTCCCTCCACCCCTCCCTGCCCTCGGCAAAGTCTTTGCTCCTGCTGGCAAGATCTAGCCTCTGAAGAAATGTGCTTGCGTTAGAAAGGATTTAATTGACATGACAAAATTTCCAATCAAAATTAATCTATTTATTTTCACTCTGTCCATGAATTTAAGTACATATTAACTAAAATAAAATCCATTTTTGGTATATTTCTTATCTTCCTCTGACAGACCGTATTTGGCAGTTAAAGTGTCTTTGCGCACATTGGGGGTTGTGCTACGATGAAAATTTACACTTAGTAATAAATTTTGAAAGCTCTCTTCCTTCTTCGTAACTGACTTAAAATCTTGAATTAGTTTCACCCCTCTCTCTGTACAATCATTTACCACTTGAAGACCCCAAATAATTTGCAAACCGTTCTTGTAGTCAGGATGTTCATCCCATTCTCGCGTGGGCACATTAAAGAATGCAGTGCATATTTCCAATGTATTAAATAGCTTTTTCGAATTAGTAGTGGCAAAGTTTGATATAGATAGCTTAGTCAGGTCTTTATGTTTATAGGATGCCTTCTTCGGTGGATCACATTTTCCCTCACATGTCCTCATACGGCATATCACGTTTTCCTTTTCACGCCTAGAAAGGGATCCGTCAAACAATGACAGTCCTACCAACTCCTCGCTCAGGTACCACAAGTGGTTTGAAAACCTCTTCGTGCCGCTTTCGCTATGTCCAGGTTAACACTTTCATAATTAACAAGTCCTTTTAGGAACTGCAGGTCACTGTTGGGAGCAGATGCAGCACAAGGAGCGGAGAACCACATCTGAATATATAAATTCACTACAAATAGGGAGACATGCATGAGACCATCTTCTTGGGCCCGGCTCAAGTGGAACTGCGAGCGAAAAAGCCACACCTTAATAGAATAAATGGCTTTTGACATCCATCGGGCATTATGTATCGGGCCCGGTTGCTTGAAGCGAATGCCTCCTGGAGGGACTCCTCAAAGAAATATTATTGTCAGCTCCAGTAATTCTCGATAGTCGGTTACCCTACCTAAATGGATGCCCTACCTAAAGAAAATTGTAGTTAGAATAAAAAGCACCAAATTAGACTGAGAAAGGTTATAAGGAGACAGGAGTTACCTCGAGCTGATTTCTTGCATAATAAATTATAGAAATATTGTCATTAATCAAGAGTATATCTCTTTGCCTACAATTGTTTAAAAATTTCTATTTGCGGCCCCATACTTAATCCCATAGCTGCTTTATACACAGATTCCAGCACTCTTTCAAACACATGATGGCGGCATGGGAGCCACAATAATTCTTTCCCCAGAAGCCGTTCCATTGTTAATGCCGCACCATTTTTGCGACCTGAAGGGTAAAAATGGCAAATTAAATGTCGGGCAAGGTAAACCATGATTTTGGAAACACATTATGAATACTTAAAATTAGCATAATTATGCCTACCTGTGTTAACATTAGTTGTGTCAAATGACATGGCTCTAACATTTTCTTCGATTCCCCATTGCTTTAGTGCATCCACAACAGCATTAGCAATCAGTGTCGCTCTGCCGCAGGGAAGATTTGGGGCTCCCAGTAATTGATTAGTAGTTATCCCAGTAACTACAATAGCCTGTCGTTCATCAAATTACATTCCTGAAAGAGATTTAACAATCTTCCCATCCCAGTATACGGTTAGAATATGATCTGGTGAGAAGTTATGCTTAATTTTTTTAGCAGAGACCTTTCGAAATTTTTCCCTTCCTCTTTGCAGTGAACTCCGGTTGACATTGGTTTCCTTAAAATTCGATTCGAAGGCCTTCGATGTGGATGCTAAAATCTTCACTGCTGCGGTGCTGCTAACCTTAAAGGCATCAATCACCTCGTTAACTTTTGGGCTAATAATGTCAAGTCTTCCTCTCTTTTTCGTGATAGGGGATCCAGAAGTTGAAGGCTCCATATCTTTCTCCTCAGAGAATTCACTATCTACTAAGTTGGAGTCTACTATGGCACCTGAAAATATCAGATATTTTACCGTCACATTGATTTTCACCTGCAGTGGGCAGCTTGACTCTCCTTTCCGAAATCAACCACAGTACCTCTCACTCTGAAGGAGATGCATTTAAAAGTGTATAATAATTGGAAGAATTACCTGAGATTTGACGCGAATCCAAATCCTTCACTCTTCTTTCACGCAACTTTTCTTCCCGCTGCAGCTTCTTCAATAATTTCTGAGCAACCTTTTATTCCTTCTTGATCATATTGAAATCTGTTCCACCAATAACTGCATTTCGTGCTCTTTTATCGCGTAATAATTTGATTTCTTCAGCCCAAGCACATTTATCCGAGAGATTAACTGCACTTTCTTCCTCGTGCATCAAAAACTCAATGGCACCGCTCCTTGCAATGTCGAACAAATCATCAAGTTTTGACACGAAAGATTTTCTTCTCTTCTTCTCCACGGCAGTTCCCGCTCTCTCTTTATGCCGTCGCACATTCCTCCATTCTTTGTGTAATTTTTCTAACTTTTCAATCGCCTTTATTTCCCTAATAACAGGAATTCTCGTTTTGTTCCATAAATGAAACATTTCTTACGGTTTTTCTCGCACTAAGTCTAATATATTTCGAACCCCTTAGGTGCTAGAAAAAAATACACAGTACTTCTCTCACTGTAGGTAACTTTGAGCCAAGTATTTCTTCACTTTCTTTTCCAACCAGTTCAATTTCTGAATTTAGTCTTAATTTCATGCCTTTCCTTGTTGGCCTATTCTTAAACTGAACGTCACGTGTATCCATGATAAACTAGTTATTTCACTACTTTTCTCCTTCAATCCTAAAAAACTTAATACTTCCTATCCTTTGCACACTCACAAGAACTAACTCTCTCTCCATATCGATCTACATTCGTGAAATGACTTCCTCGTTTCTTCTTTCTTGAATATTTCTATCTACTGGTGGAGCCCTGGAAGCCCCACTCATTTCCTTCATTCCTTTGTAATTCACATACACAATTGTATCACATACTTATAATATTTTATGCATAAAGAGCACTTTGAAACAAAGCATGCTGGAATGGTGCGCGGCCATATGGTGGCGACAAAGTAAGGTTAAAGGGGTCGGTACCCAGCACGTAGGATGGCGTTGAAAGGTTAAAAGTGACATTGTAGGCTTTAACAATATTAATCATGAAACAAGAGGAACAACCTATTCAAGTCTGTACCACTTCAATGTAAATCTTGCCAGCAGGAGCAAAGACTTTGCCGAGGGCGGGGAGGGGGTGGAGGGGAAGTCTCTAGCAAGTGGTGCGGGCCGCACCTCAGCGGTGCGGGGTAGCGCCCTGGGGGGTGGATCGCATTACGACATCTTGTAAACGCTTAGAGATAGGTCAAAACAAACAGAAATTCGGCGCTAAAGGGCTCTACTTTCATGTATTTCATAAGGACAGTGCTTTTTCAGCCCCAAAAAACTCAATTGTAGGTCCTCAGTACTTAGGGCCCTTGGGGCACGGGTTCCCGTTATTTTAAAGTAACCAAATTTTAGCACGTGAATATAAACCTCATTTGGATCATTTTGAGACTAGGAAAACATAACTTTTCTCAATTCTGAAAAATAAGGGCCGGCCTAATGACTACGCCATAATTAACTCCATCCAAAACACACCCTTTGACAGTTCACCCTCACCAGCTGACAGCAATAAAGTAAATGCTGAGTTTTTTAAGTGAAGAAATGGAAATGCTGGTTTCTATTCCTTCCTCTCAACGAATGAGTTTCTCCCAAAAATTTTGGTCTTTCTCCATAATGGTCCAAACATTAAAGGCTACCCTTTTGTAAAGAAACTATTATGAATCCCCAGATATGATGAGAAATGCACCAGTGCAATTCATCTAAGAATTAAAAGAAATAAGTTCCTTATTCAGGAGTGAGGAAGATACATTTAACAAAGTCTGGTTAGATGTGGTGGAACAGCATTAAGAGCTTCAATTTTTTTAAAATTAGGTTCTGTACACTGAATAATTTATTATACCACCTGCTTCCTGTACCATTATACCAGAACATGATGCTTTGATGCCATAACACGTAGAATAATAAATTATTCAGTGGACAGAACCAGGTTTTTATTTATTTAAGTTCATTTACAAGAGGGAGTTTACGTTAAACTGTGATCCTCGTGGTGTCTTTGGTCAAGAGCAGGCCGACACCAGGTTTTCCTCCACCCATCCTCCATTGGTCCTTTCATTACCTAGCCACCTGTCCTTAATGACCTCCCCAAATAACCAACCAACAATCCCATTGCGTCTCAGAATGGTGTCAACAAACCACAGAAACTTAAGAGTACCGTGTCAAGATAACCTTTATACTATTTTTAGAGCCTGTCATAGGCAAAAGTATTTCCAAGGTTTTAGGCTATACGCAAATCTATGAAGCTGTTGGAAATGTAGATTTGCTAGTCTCCAGACTATGTTTTGGAATGTAGAATTAAATTATCTTAAGTAGGGATTGGATATTCAAGTTCCTACTTTATTGAATCCCATAAACCTTAAGGTTTGAGTTTCAAATTATCTAGGTTCTTTTACATAGGGAGTAGAAAAAGTAGTATTTTTATGCTGTGAAATAACTTATAATCATCCAGTTTTAAAACCGATGATATCAGTCCTGACATCGTTTGGTATAGTGGTTAAAAAATGTTCACATTATCAGAATTACAAATTACTTAAAACATGGAAAGGTATAGTGCTATAAGTACATGAATTTTTTCTTGTTGAACCCATGGAAATAGTGCATATTCAGTAATGTTTAGTATAAGTTAAGTTGAATTTCTCCATTCTCTCTGGAATGATGACTTTTAATGAATATCTTCTTTTTCTGAGGTTCTTTTTATCTGTAACTTAGTATTTTTCTTATGCTTGTTGCTCATGGTTAAATTGTCTATAAAAGAGTTATAAAAATTTTTATTGAAACTTTTATGAATCTTACGTAAAACCTACTTGCTTGCTCACAGTAAAACTATTCATAAAACCGCAATGTTGACCAATCTGCCATCTATGAGACCCTTTGCGAACACTTCAAGTGATAAATGCACTCTCTTTTGGATGACGGTTTGGTTAAAAACTATGTGAATTGTTTATTTACTTACTTTCTGATCACCCTCAACTGCATTAAGGCTTAGTTTATAAGTCTACGCTCTAATTGTGCTTAATATGAGAGTTTGAATGATCAGGCAAAAGCAATTAATAGCAATAATTGCCATTAACTGATAGTTCCATGAACTTCCAGCCGTGCTTGTTTACTTTTTCCTTGTTTGGCTTCCATTAGATACGAGATTATCAACGCGATGAGCGTAACATCTCAGTGGTTGTTGCATAAAACGGTTTCATGGAAATAGAACCTGTCCTATTCCGTTAAATGTTTTATAAAACTGGGTTTTATAAAATGTTTTTATTGTTAGCAAGTTCATTTTTATAAAATTAGTCGATTTTATAAAACGTTTTACTGAAAATTTTACCGTGAGCAACAGGCATTCGAATTATTTTCTTCGGTAGTGTGTTCCTTGTTTTTTTAGTTATCATTAGGTAGATTGTGCTCTGAACAAGTAAAAATTCAATTTGCTTACTTCCATTGAAACTCACATGAATTGGTTATCACCCTTGACCATATTGGGGGTCGTGGTGGCCTAGTGGGTAGAGCGCTGGGCTACTGATCAGTGTCTCGGGTTCAGATCCGTTTGTAGCCACTGTGGACACTCCCTCCAAAGATTTTTGCAGTGTGACTTTCTGATTGTCAGAACTTCATGACAAACTACCCTGAATGTGTGAATTTCTGACGCCTATGGCTTAGTACTAGGTGAGCTCTACCCTCACTTTTCAAAGCCAACCTTCAGGTGTGAGTGTGTTACCAACACTGAGTGTGTGAGTGTGTTAATAATATTAGTGGAAGAGTTGTTTAAATTTTAAATCTTGTTCTTTGCAGTTATTGTGACTGAAAAGACAAATATATTGTTACGATATTTACACCAGCAATGGGATAAAAAGGTGAGCATATTTTGGTGAAGTGTATAAGTTAATGGTATCCATTTAGTAGGTCCTTTTTCAATGTTGGAGTTAATGCTATGGCCTTTTTTTCAGAATTCTCAAAAGAAGAGAGATCATATGAACCTGGACCCACCAGAAGAATCTGGTTCTAGAAAAAGGCCTCGTTTGGATGCTACTAGTTCTCCCTAACATTGTTAATTTATTACGGAATAATCTCTGCTTACCTCATCACATGCATTACTCATTTTACACTGGGTGACTTTCTACTGTTTTCCGTGTACATGGCTGTGTGGAGAGTGGTTCGTGCCGAAAGTGGAGGACTATTATGCATTAATATATTTTTGTTACTTTCGAAATGAAGAAGTTTTCATTGTCATTTTATGTGCTCTTTTTGATCCTTATGCCTGTTTCCCTTCATGCTGATAGATGACTGGCTCAAAAATTCTTTTTGGCAATAGTTAGTTAATACATTGTTTGTGGTGTGCTGATCTATGAATGAGGTGACTTGTGTCCAAGGGATTGGAGAGGAATACCATCACCTGATTTTGTTGTAACTAATTTGCTGTATATCTGAGAGTTTACTTAATCAATGGCACAATACTGAGTAAATTTCAGGTTAGCCCCCCTATTAGATGTTGATAAAAAGAGTAACTGATTGGTTTTACCTAAGTGTAAAAAAATTTGCAAAAATTAACAAAATCTGGTAAGTTAATTTGTCATAAGTTACTATAAATGTAGTGGGTGAAATTTACTGTATTGCAGAGATCTATTCATTTGCACAAAACATTTTTAATGTTAGAATTTGGATAAATGTAAATTTCTGGTCATGTACACTTTGAATGAAATTATAAATGTGTCTACGTAGGTTTTATAGTGTTAATTTTATTTAGACCCCTACTTTTTATAGAATTCATACTTTGGCGATCATTTGATGAACGACTTTTAAGCAAAACAGAATTTTCTAAATTGATTAGTGTTAGATAAACTATTTCTTATTTGTTTTCATCACATTTGAAATAAATTGGTGGATTTAACGAGTGTGACTGTTTTCATTAAATGCCCGGTGTTAACCGTATTTAATGCCATGAGCCTTTATTGTAATCCTTTGAATGCATTTATTTTTCCTACTTGCTTAATTACCTTTGCTGAATTCAGTGGTGGCTACAATTGTCTTGCTGATAAAAGTCAACATTTCATTTTTATTTATCCATTGCATACTATCTATAAGACTGACTCGGGTGCATATATATATTGTGTTCTTGAGTATTCTTAGAATGTATTTGAATGTGCCTATATTTGTGTTTAGTTTATCTCCCTTGTGTTTTTGATCTGATTTTCTGAAGTGTTTCAAGTACTGGCTTCATCAAATTTGAGTTAAACTTTGATTCAAAGGTTTGTAACGAATGGCGGAAATAGATGTTTTATTTTTCAGTATTTTACTCGAAGCCTTGATGGCATTAATGTGAATATAAGTTATGATCCATCCTTGGGCCGTTCACTTATTTATGTTTATATGTATATATTAGTATACAAATAAAGGCAAATTCTAATGTGAATTTTATTTTTTGTCATCCACAACTTAAAGATTACTTAACACTTTGATTGCTATGGACGTAATGGTACGTCCCCGTATTTTTTTCAAGAAGGACGACGGCCATGCACGGACATCCATGGATTATCGTCGATTAAACGGCAGCTGGACGTAAGGATACGGCTGCAGTCTTTTTGGTAGATGTACTTATAGCCACGCAGTGCCTAAATAATCCGCTAGATGGCATAGAAAGTCCAAAATTGAAGAGAGACTTCTTAAAAGAATGCTCAACTTGAGAGAATTCAATTAAACTTGCTGGAAACCTTTAATTTTGTTGTCTTAAAGCTTGCTGATTTTTTTTCAGAATTATTTGCCGCCGATTTCTTAAGATATTTGAACCAGAAGTGGGCATGAAATTACATGGGTTCTCATGGAAACGCAAGGCTTTACCCATCAGAAAGAACCTTTTCTAATTATTCAATGAATAGTAATTTATATCGTTTATAGAAAAATGTATAACAAATTCTTACTCTGAGTGCTTGAAGAAATCCGTTGTGGATGATATGGAATTGGCACGAGTAAGGTTGTAGCTTACGTGGTGAGGTACTTTTATGTGGATGCATAACTTACAGGATGCAGAAGAAAAGGCATAAGAACCCTTGGTAATTTCATGCCCAACTCTCGATCAAATATCTTAAGAAACCTGTTGCAAATAATTGTGAAAATTTGCAGGTAGCTTTAGGACAACATTATTAATGCTTTCAGGAAGGTTAATTGAGTTCTCTTAAGTTGAGTGAAACCACTGAACCTCCTGAAACTGATGTGATATGTATATACGTTTGTTTGTTAGTGCATGAGGCATGCACTCTCAAACTGACAATCAGAAAATCTTGCTGTGTGTGCTTTTTACTGCTCTTCATGACAGAAGACCTATTCCAAAGTCAGCAGGATCCCTAATACACAAAGCAATAGAGTATTTACTGCACTGTGCCGACCCCTTTGACTTAGTGGAAATAAATAGGAACAAAACTAGATTATGCAGATAACTTCTCTTTTTCAGCTAGTTTGCATGGAATTTCTAACATTGATGCAAAGAGAATGCCAGTTTTTTCATGGCCAGGAAATGGACAATGAATGCAAAACATGATGATAGTAAGGGGTACATATGGGTATGTAACCAGGATTTCATTTCCAGGAGGTCTATTTTGAGCACAAGAAATTTTTTTAATATTAGGAGCAAATTTGTGTTTAAGTGGTTGCAATTAAGAACACAGGGTCAATGCTGCATCTGTCAAAGAATGCAAGAACGACAATCCCTCGAGAAGAGACTGGAATGAGATAAAATATCTGTTGATATATTTAAAGCATGCCAAACCTCTAAAACTAGTTTTACCAGTCGGAGGAAACCAACTGGAGGGGTACATGGATGCTGACTGGGCGAAGGACCGGATTGACAGAAAATCCATCTCTGGTTTCCGCTTGATCTTGGCAGGAGGATCTGTCAGTTGGCGCAGAAAGAAGCAGTCGTCAATCAGCTAAGAATTTAAAGCAAATTAACAGACTGTAGCACTTAAATTCAATTTTCAATTACAGTCAGTATCACGTCTCACTTGTGCAAGAGACGTAATACTTGTCGAGAATATTGAAAGGAAGGTTTCTCGTGTGTTTAAGTGACAATGCAAATGTGGAAATTCAGTGATTACAAATGTTATATGTGCTGTGATGTATTGCGTGTGTTCTTGTGGTGATATTTTTACATTTAAAGGTAATTTGTTTTAGACTGCTCCTAATGAATGTGTTATGACAGGAGATGAGTTTAAAGTGTTGCATAATCTTCGTAAGAGTCGGATAAGACTGATGACTGCAATTAGTTCGTTGTTTCAACTGTTATATAAAATTTGGAATCAGTGCGAATTGAGATTAAGTTATGGACTACAGGGATGCTCTTGAATTTTAAGTTTGGCAGTTCACATCCTCAGTGAAAGGATAATGATTGATTTGTGTATTTAAACAATGGAGGTATTATAAATAGATATTAGTGTATAGTTTTTATTACACTTTTTTCAATAAATTTTGCCACCTCAGAGCAGTGGCGGATACATATGGGGGCGCCCCCCCCCCCCCTTGCGTGGCCGCCCGCATTGCCGCCCCCGCCAGTCAGCCCGCACGCTATTCGTTCGCGTCTTTCGTCAGTCGACTCTGAGTCGAGTTATCGAGTAGTTCTACTTTCTTATGTAGCACGCGCGCGCGTCCGCGTCATCGTATTTTATACGTTTCTGTATGGCACATATATAGCTAACCTACGAGAAAAGTCGCGGCCATTCTAGTGATCTCGATACGTTATTCTGTCTGGCATTTGTTCGAGAAAAGTCGCGAATATTCTACTGTTTGTATTTGTTCACACTCCTTAAAAGTCTGGAAGCGAACATTCTGGCACCGAATGTTCTCGAAACAACCGAGCTACCCCATAGATAAGGGAAGCAGAGTCGCTGCCAGGCGGTCAGTTTGAAAGCTACAATCGTCGCGATAACTTGAGTTTTTTCTGTATCCGCCACTGCCTCAGAGTCATCTCTTTATTTTATCTCATTATTGTTTGGCCGGTCTCTATATTCATGGGCCGGTCTCACATCTCGTGATCGATACTTGATGTTATACTATCATTCCTATCGTGATCGGTAAAGATGAACTACTCGGTCATTGGAGAGATCCAGTTCATCAATCAATCTTTTAAGAGAACTTGATCTCGGGATTCGATCAATCAAGATCGACCATCACTAGTGTGTACATCAGATTGTGCAATTACGTGCCCCGTATAGAAAGGGCTTTACGCCCGGTCGACTACCGAACTGCGCGGTAGCCCGTATGGACGAAGGACTGCGGGGCATTCGACAGCCAAAAGATCGGGCGGCAAGGGGCAGTGCGGAATCTCGTTGGATAAACGAGGCTGGTCCGCTCCCGGCGGGAGCAAGGCAATCTAGGCAGTCACGAGCCAAGCGTGTTTTGTCGGGATTTTGGGACCAGAGCGAGCAGTAGACGGTTGACTCACTCCTCACGAGCACAAATAACGCGCCGATACAGATTCTCAACTTCCCGCTGTTGCGGCGGACGCGTTGTTGAACGATAAATACCTCGGGTCGCCGATCGGAGAAGTCTGATGCCCCAGTTAGTTAAGGGATCGGAACCCGTGGAAAATGGAGAATTTCGAAAAAAATATTCGGCTTCACTTTAGAGGTTACATTTATGAAGACGCTTCGAAATCAAGAGCATTCGTAAATGCTTAATACGCGCGAAGTTCGTCGCATACAGGAGGAACCCAGTAGACACGATGGCCAGGTGAAGAGAACCTTGACGTGTATGAACGACGTGATGTTTTCGGTGTTTTGGAGGATATTGCTTTCCTGTCACCTGTAGTTTACATTTTATTTATTCCACATGCTTAAGTGTAGGGCGTGCATTACGCATTGTTAAGTTAACGAAATCGCCATTCAAAGCCTTCTCCCATTATAAAATCCCAAGGTAGTTGATTTATGTATTAATATTTTCACGTAATTGTGTATAATGGTTCTTGCGTTTTAAATTGCCTTGTAGATTTGATGTAAGCGTGTGATATAATGTTGAGCCCAACACTCATGGATGTGGAGAATTAGCCAAGAGATCACGCGACATGCAGTGCTCCTAGGCTTTTTCTATGCCATGCTATGCTGAAGAGATTGAAAATTGATGAGTTACGGCTACTACATCACATAGATATCATTACCTCATGGCATGGTATCCAGGGGCGGATTAAGGGTGGGGGGGGGGGGGGGGGGGGGCGGCCGCCCCCCGTAATTCCTGGGAAAATAGAAAAGATGGTAATCATTAAGGTGATTCTCCATTGCAAGTTTTTATTTCGCCTGCTCAATATACAATGTTAAAAGATAATTGGAAAATATCTAAAATCCACTTGTTTAATCTGATACAGCATCCTCAATGTTCGCAATTGTACTTTTGTAGGTCTTTTGATGAACAATGCTGTGAAAGCTTTGGTGCCGAAACGGAAAAATTATAAGGTATAAACTATGTATGCAGAGAATCGTGCCGCGAGTTTGGGCGGTTGAGCCGTAGTAGGTCTGCGAGAGGAGAATACAGTTCAAGAGTTCTTCACATGTTTAGGACTCTGCGTCCTTTTTCCTTTATTCTGCGATATACCTGACGTGAAGATCAACCTTTCAGCCAGAAATGGTAAGTTCAATCGATAAATTACAACAAAATAATTTCATTGGGCTTTCTCGCGCTCGTCATTAGGGTCGGACGGCCGGCTTCAAGCTCGGGCCCATATTAGCCTCTCTTGCTGTTTATCTGCTTTTTGATCAAGGAATTGAACACCCACCTATTTACAGGACTTTCGTTTTCATTGTGTTATCATATAAATCGATATAAATGCTGTAAGAGGTCCAACCACCGTAATATTGACCCCTCTCCTGTTGATAGCAGTAAAATGGAGGACTCTCTATACTTATAAATAAAGCCAAATAATTTTCAAGTATTACGCTAGAGGGTGAGAAAAAGATACGCTTATAATATTTTTTTGCAACTCGTCGCAGAAGGAATAGCTAAAGCCTCAAGTACAGGAGGCGAGTTTACAAGCTATAAGCCAGTTTTTTCACAAGCAGCTCGTAAACTACTATAGTCCAGTGTACTCGATGCACTCGCTCCGTTAGCTGCTTGTAAAAACGCTCTGGAAAAGGTTGAACTGCCGGCGACTTTACACTCCACTCGCCGGCTTTTGAGAGAGCTAGCTTGTAAACTAGCCACGTGTACTCACATTAGCTTGTGCATAAGTTGCTAGTAGCATTGGTCAGCAGACGACAACACGTGGTTTCCACACGCCAGCTAGTTGGCTATTGAGCAAGTGGGAACTTTTGTGTGTACTCGACTACTAGCGTACTCACAGACTCGCCGGCTTTTTACAAGCCGGCTTGTTAGCTTGTAAACTCGCCCCGTGTACTTGAGGCTTAAGGCTTAATTTTGTTAACAGACGGCCTCTAGGCCCGGTACATAGCGGGAACCTAATAGTGCCTCTGCGGACCTTCGAAGCTTTTTCTCTCGCGTCCAAAAACAAAAGACACCGGAAGCAGCAGGATGATATAGAAAATTAGCTAACACCATTCCTTCATGCTGCACAACTGACAATGAGACTCAAGCTGAGTCCATGGTCCTTTTACAATCCCCTCCACGTAGCCACGAAACATCGACTGAAGCCTCAATTTCTTCACTTCCTTTGGCTGAAAATTTCAAAAGCAACGGCCGCATCGCGCTCCTTAGGAGGAGAGATGAACGCCCTGAGGATTGCTCAACGGCAATCATGTCGCTCAAATGCACCGTTTCAATCTGCTGAGGAATATTTCCGAAGAAACATCTTCATCCCCCTTTTGGACTGAGTTATGGAGGACTTCTCTAGATTTTCTGATGTGGTTATGGACGTATTCAAAATAAGTATCTTTCTCCCACAGGCCATTTTGGCTAAGTGTGTTGTTCTAAAAACCGCAGACGTTAAAAGTGATATAAACACACTTTGCCAGAAGTATTCTGACCTCTTTGGTCTCCAAAAAGAATATTTTTGTTTTTCAGCTGAAATCAGAGTATGAACATTGGATAGTGAAATGGAACCGGAATATTGATGATGGTAAAGTTATTCCTTCAACTGTCATCGATGCTTATAATGCATGCCATCCTGCCCTTTTTCCACTAATAAAGAAACATTTCCTTGTCCTCTTTAAGTTTGCTTGTCAGTATTGCAAGTGCTGAAAGATCTTTTTCTGCTCTACGCCTTCTGAAAAGTTACGTGCGATCAAGATGCGGTGAAAGTCGTTTAAACGGCCTTGCTATGTTGTCCATCCATCGTCATATTCACGTAGACCCCGATAATGTAATAAACCGATTTTCGGAGCAGAAAGAAACAAGAAAGCAAAATTTGCTGTTGTAATTTGTATAAATAAATCTTATACTGTCAAGACCTAGGCTATTTGCATTAAAGTTGGTTCTCAAAACATTACAACTAAATAGTATTTTCTTAATTTACGTCAGCCCGTATATCTGTATTTGTGAGAGCAACTACATTACCTCAAAGCACAAGTCGACTTTGATCTATAGATCTATACTTTGTTCATTTAATTAATTTTAATATTAAGTAGGGCCAACTTGTTTTAGTCGTTATTTAAACTATTATAAATGTATTCTACAGTCTGTTAGTTCTTCTTTGAATGTTATCATTTTGACTTTTGCTGATGAAATAAAAATATTAAAGGAAAATAGTATTTTCTGAATACTTATTTTTTTATTTCATTCCAACCAATTTTCATTTTGTTCGGCAATAAAGAAGAAAGGAGTTTGTAATCCTTGTGTAGGTTGCCGCGGGTTGATGGATGTGAAGATGCAGGTCTTCCACGTTTTGCACCGCGTTGGTCTGTTTCCTTGGACGACAGTTTCGTCGGCTTCTTCTGGTCGGTGAAGTGAAGTTGCAGCCATTCGTCGTCTTATATATCTCAAGCGTTAGACCTGACTCCAACTGGTGAGATATATAATACGACAAATGGCTGCACCTTCACTTCACCGACCAGAAGAAGCCGACTGATATGCCACCGAAACTGTCGTCCGATGAAGCATGGACCAACGCGGTGTTAAAACCCGGAAGACACTTCACTTCTTCACAAGAATGGCATTCTTTACATCGTTTGCTTACCTACGCTTTTCAAATGTGATTAGAGAGCTTTACTCAATAATTTATCACGTCTACTATTCAATATAGCCACAACCAAACTACGTTCCAAGGGTTCATTCCTTTTAATTTTCCCAGTGAAGTCCACCCGGACCCCGTTTAGTTGAGAGGTATTGTATACCCCCCAGGCGCAGCGGAAAGTATAGTGAACCCACAAAACAACGACATTAATCCGCCCCTGATGGTATCAGGTATGCATTGGCGCTACTTTGTGATTGGCTCAAATTGGGAGTATCTTGTTTTATCTAGCTTTACTTTGTCGGTCAAGAAATTTTAATTAAGCCAGGTACCGCCCAGAATTATTATCCACATTTTACTTTACAAGCCACAGTAAGAGCGTTGTAAAGGGTTATTAATTGGGACGCAAGAGATTGCTTTAAGTTGGTTAAAAATTGCTGAGGAACAATATCCTCTGCTCCTCGAGGGTCGAAAAATGGAACAATTTCTAACATGCAATTTGATAATAATTCACTAAAATTCTGGTTATTTTACGGCCAACTTACATTATTTCGAAATTTTGCATTACTGGTAACTCGCATTTGACATTCTTGACAAGCCACTGCCACCTCAAATTGTTCTATCAATCATCTAGTTTTCTACTTTTATATTTTACATGTAGCACATATGTTTGAAAGTTACCTACTTGAGTGGTAATGATAAATTGAACGTTTGACATAATGTGAGCTCCATTTATAACAACAACGCGCATTGCGCTCATTCAAGCAAGTTTTTATCATACGTCTAATATTTCCTCCGTAGCAGGCATAATAATATTATTTTAGCCACTACTCATGGACGCCCATACAATATTTTCCATGGGGATTTCCAGGATTACGGAAAATACGCCATACGCAAGACATAGGTTTAAGAATGGGGGGTCCGAGGAGCCCTCTCCCGGAAAGTTTAGTAAATTTGAGGTCTCACGAGTACATTTTTGGAACATCTTAGTTCAAGTATTACGTAAGATGATTTATGCCATTTTTGACCCTCCCCCCCTATGTAAGACAATGTAAGATTTTCCCAACACCCCCTCCCTCTCCGTCTTACGTAAGACGTTAGATATTTGTATCCACTCTTCGTTAAATGCTCACTTTCTGTAGTTTCAGCTTTCCATAGAAGCCATCGTACAGCTAAGAGCACTAGATATCATATAAGTATGCAGTGTTGGAGTATCACATTTATTGGGCATGGAGGTCATGTAATTAGCCAGTCAGGCGGTGTAGCGGTGAGAATACGGAAAATACGCAATTAACGAGCGCATGCTCCATGTCACCGCTAAATTTCATTCGGAAACGTTGCAACGTTTCAAGACGGACAAAAATCTTACGTAAATTGGTTTCAAACTCCCTGCCCCCCCTACATAAGACAATCTAAGATGATCCCAACCCCCCACCACCAAAAAAGTCTTACGTAATACTTGAATGGTCCCTTAGGTGAATGATAATGTTCTAAGTTTGTTGATAAAATATTAATTTAATCCTGCAAAAACAATAAATAAATTAAATTTTCCCGGGAGGCTAGGTGGGGGGGGGGGGGGCGCCCATGCCACTACTATTTGTAGTTGCGATTGAAATCGTTGTTTGAAACTTGGACTCCTCTATCACTAGCAATCTATGCAATAACCCGCAAGCCTTCGTGAGGGAGTTTGGCAGGGGGTGTTAGGACACTAGGTATAAAAAGAAAGGGTCGGTTAGTTGCTTTATTAGGTTATTTGGGGTAGGTGACCCACAGGTCATTCATTTGCTCCATGAAGGACATTTTCTCCATAAGGGAGGGATCATTAGGGAATGGAGGATGGGTGGAGAAAAACCCGGCGTCGACGTTAGCCATTCTCTTAATGTGGGTGGAGCTGTAATCGTGGGCCATTGGGTGCAATTATTTATAGTTTTTCTATGAAGTCGAAAACAAATTCTTGGACAACATATCATTCAAGTGTATCTGTTTATGCGTTGGAAGGCGCCATACAGGCAGAAATGGAAATGATACAAGAATAGGATACTATATTTAAATATTTTCCTTTAATTAAAGCGTGTTATTACCAGAATTTTCGGCGCGGTATTCTAAATTCATACAAAATTTTATTTTAAATATGTTGTTTTCGAATATTGGACTCGGTGTGACACCCTGATATTTGTTCGCAATCATTATAATAACATGAAATATATTATTTCGTGTTTGGAGTAAAATATGTAGGCACAAATGTAATCGAGTTACCTATTACGAAATACATATAGTATGTCATGTGCCATAATGCTACGTGTTAAAATAGCATTGAATCGCTAATAAATCCAATCGGTACGATGCAATTTTTTCACTTTTATCCATAGATGTCACTAATGAGAACACGTGTGCAATGTTTCACGAAAATGTTTACCCGTACAATAATTCTCCAACCACTTTAACGAAAGGCGCCAAGGGGACCACGGTTTAACGTCCCATCCGACGACAAAAATCTCTGCACCCGTGACCTCAGGATGTGAAGGCCACTGCACCAACCCGATCCCCATTAAAAAGAAAGGGAATTCCTACAAAAGGAACGAATTTTGCAATTTTTGCGGGATTTTGACTGAAAAATCCGATCCATTCGTTATCGCCAATTAAGCATTTTAGAAGCTTAAATGTTCCATTGTGATATCGTCAGTGTATCGTGCCGCATTGCTCCACCTTTCCTCCTCTTGTCTGCGAGAGTAACAAGTATTTACTCAATGAGTGATGAACGTAGTGTGTATTAGCTGCTGACAACCGCACGACAATTACGACGAGGCAACGTCTTCCGGTGTTGCTTGCATTAATATATATCCTTGGCGCCCGAGAGGAATAACGGTATTGGTAGAGATCCCAATCCTTTTTTTGCATCAATTGAGACCGTCCCGTTTTACGTCTCTGAAAACGTATGCGACACATCAAATGAATATTGTAAACATTAGGGTAATTATCTCGCAGTAACAGAAAAAAACGACTATGTGAATGGGAAAATGATGGCTTGAGCTTCTATTTTTTCATTTTATTTATATGCTATGATTCAAATGAGTGACGTTATCAATATTTAATTTCCGGGATGAAGAATTTTTTTAAATCACGACCAAAATTAAGTTTTTAGGCAATTAAGAGTGCAATTGTGCCTGCAGTGTATCAGCCAATTTTTATAGATTTTAATGCTGCAAATTTATGAAATAATACAATACCGACGGTTTTTATATTTAAAAATTACAAACATTTTAATTGAAAAAGTTGTTTTGAAAAATCATAAGTGAAATCAATAGTTTTAGTTAAAATTTTTTTAAAAATTTCCTTTAGTGCCCTTAATTTAAATACATTAACAATTTCGGGGTAAGGACCGGCTACCAAATTACCAAAACAACTACTAAGAGGGAGAAGGATTCAGCCTCTGTGCCGGATGTTGCACCATCTTATGAATACACATTTCTCAAATCGTATGTGTAAGAGCTACGAGTCGAAGCACGTGAAACTCTAGTCTTAAATACCCCAGTTTCTTTGATACCACTCTGTTTCTTAATCCTCAGATGGAGCTACTTGGAGCTAAAACGCCCCTTTGGATAGAGATTGGCCATATCACAAGTTAGGGATCTACAATCCTCATGAAAAGGACAAGTGTAATTTATTATGCTTAGAGTAAAGGATATGATATGGGTAATTTTGCAACAAAATACTGGTACAGAATGTCAGTATTAGTGTATTTTACGGGAGATAAAGCGATCGTTCACTTAAATCTCCCAAAAAAGGAAACATATACGAAATTTAACCCATAAAATAATCCATTTCCCCGGCTAGGTCACTGGTTCAAATGATCCCTGGGTATGTAGGTACGCGAAAAATGACTGCAATTCAGGGTGAAGCACCAAATTAAGGATTGGGATTCCGCTACTGCCGGATTCGAACCCGAGTCTTCGGTATAGGAAGCCAGAACTCTAAACTACGCGCGTTTTTTACTGTAACATATTATTTTTAGTTTGGTGTCGGTATGATAAAGTAAAAGTGAAATATCGAAATATTCGACCACATGTTCTTCGAGATATCGACTCGCCTTTGTGTCGCCCCACAATGAACGGTGTTCTTCCCCACGAAGGCGATGACTTAACACGCACACTTTCTCCGCATATTGCATATTCATACCAAATATAGGCACGGGCCGATTGGTTTTTTTGCCTTTCAATGCGGTGGCGCCCACGAGCGAAATGAATATTGAGGTCACGGCCTGAATCTCGCTCCAGAACTGGCTGCCACTCGCGAATGACATGCACAAAACACTCATCTCGATCTTTTAAAGTTGGAATACGTATGAGATGCACCCAGATCGAAGGAATGCATGGGACGTATTTCGAATGCATGTGTGTGAGTAAAGTGAGGGTGAAAGACGGGATAATTTGAATAATGGCATTGTGGTACGAAATCCCTATAGCCTCTACTGGATATAAACCAAAGGACATTCTAAAGGCCGTTTCACGCACGTGGCACTTTTCAGCGCAGACTGCTCTATGGATGAATGCGCAGGATGAAGATTGCGTGGTTCGAAGCAAAATCTGTGCATCAAACTGACAATGAGAAATAAAGTGTCTCATGTAAAACAGCTTTTTAACAGAGACTGGCCCAAAGGGATGGAATTCGCAAATTGAGAGATTCGAATCCTGGCAAAGTCAAAATACCATTATCATATACGAGTTATAGCCCTTAAATATTTACCTTTGCATACTTTTTTATCAGTTTGCCATTAGTAAATAGTGGGTCGCCTCCAATTACCAACTACCAGCCAACATAACGCTACGAAAGGACAGTATATTCATGCATAGGTACAGTCACCGCATAAAGTCGTTCCCTTTCGGGGTAGGGCAGTGTCAAAAGACCTTAACCCATTGGTGTTAGGCCCAGGAAACTGGCTGTTCCGTTAATTTCCTCCATACTGCCCTACCTCCTTCGCCTGTACTACACTCGTGTATTATTTTATGCTCGCCCTCTTGCTCTTAAGACTTGAGGCTAATGATGGGCGCCCCCAAAATCAGGTTTATATTCGCGGGAGCTTGATTAGAGTTAGGAAATTCTAATTTATTTTTTAGTTAAGAAAATTATTTAATAGCTTACACTCCGCTGAAAAACATTATTTTGAAACAATGAAATAGCTAAAATTAATAATCATTTTCCAAAATAGAATAACAATATATTATTATCAAATCACTAGACATTATGGGCAGTTCTTATTATGATGAAAACCACATTAAAATGTTATCGGTCTGTGAATATATTCATCCTCTTCAAAGTCACTTCAACCATATTAACCCAATGACTTTCTCGATCTACCCCTTCCTCTCACACCACTCACTCTCCTAGATCACAAATCTGTTTCGAGCGAACAATTACGTAAATATATTATTTCGTTGTCATACGAGTATATAAAATGGGGTGTATTTACTGGACTAAATTCCTTCCCATGCAATTCCACCTTGGCGAAATGACTTTGGCGTCCCCATGAGCCCTGGAGGTGCAGTGTTAAAATGTATTATGCTCCGTCTGGTGAGCCGTGCGAAAACTGTCGAAAAGTACGACCCGCGGCGTCTTTCTTTGAGAGATGACTGCCGAGGCGACTGGCCACACGTGAGCTGCCTGATAGTGCCGATATGGCAAAGTAGGCAGTTGCCTATGGGCCCCGAGGCTTTGGGGGCCCCGGAGGGGCTTCGAGAATTTTCCCCCCTTCCTTGTCTTGCGACTTGTTGATTAATGTGGGCCCCGTTGCTCGTACTGCCTACAGGTCCCCAAGTGTGTTGATCCGGCACTGGCTGCCTGCAACGCTAAAACATTGTTGGGAAAGGTAAAGGGAAATGAATAAACCACTTCAACCACGATGATTAATCGATGGACCTTACGATGGCTATGACTTAAAGTAATGTGAACCGTGGTCATTGAGAGACTCAGGCCTCTCAGGCGGGTGTCGTGTCCGAGCTCGGGCCTCAAGGTAAGCAACCAAGTCCTCCGCTTTCATTTTACGTAGCCTGAAGGAGATTCGTATGGCAAACTATAATGGTAGGGACACATGTTGTAAGTTGCATAGAAGATTATTTTCTGTGGATGAGTCCATTGCCTACTTGATAGATCGGCACGGGGGAGAAGGGTATTTTCCTCGTCTATCAGGATTTTCAAGGTTGAAAACCGTCGTCGCCGTCATTAAAATGATCAATATGTTAATAACATCAGCTTTCTTCCTTTCTATGGCTATTGGTCGAATTGATTAGATGGGCTCACCCGATGGGTTGCGAAAACTATCAGCGTAGTTTGATGCAACTTTGTTCGGTTCGAAAAAATTGACGAGAAACGTGCTGCTGGCACTTATAAGCCCTCTCAAGTTAAATTGAGTTATGTTGGCAGAATTGCCAATCATTTGTCGTCCTCCCACATCCGCTCCTTTGCCGACCCCTTCCACGCTTGGTGCTGGGGACTGGAACCAAGTTTCGTTACCACTTTGACTCGTTTTTTCTGACAGAACCGACAGAAAATTTATACAAGGGATTTCTAACATACTTCTTACGAAATCAGATCGAGAGAGAGAGCAAGTTATGAACTGTTGCTCCTCTGGACGTAGGCATCAGTTGACTTGGGTTCCAACTGCGCCAACATGTCGCTCCGTTGAACTTTAGCGCGTAGGTAATAACCAAGTACCTACTTCCACGTCGGAGGCTGAATTCGGACACATGTAAAATACATTTCTGTAATTAAACTATATAGATTGCAATAATAAATTTGATCTTATCCATATCGATTGAAACGGTTGCGAAGGATATCTGCGGAATTAGTAAGAAATGACTTCGCGTTCCTCAAGAACGAAAACTCGTGGAAAATGATAACGAAATTTCACGTTGGGAAGGATATGGAAATGCTAGATTTAAACAAATTTAAATTTGGATTTTAAAATAAATACATGTTTATTCTAATTCGATGAAATAATACAGAAATGTTTTATTCAGCTTTTATGGATATTTTTTAAAATATTGAGTCTTTGAAAATTATTTGTTATTCACTAACCCTTGATTGACCGAAATTTTTATTATTGAGATAGGACTTTTTAATTCTCAACATTGACTAATGGAGGTTGCAGAAATAACTTAAATCGTTTTTTAAGTACCTATTTATTTTGATTTTTTCTGTTCAGAATTCAAAGCATTGAGAATTGGTAAATGAGCTAAAATGTCTTTAGAAGTAAGTGCTGAGTACGTAGCACCTGGAATTAAAGTGTTAGCGATATTATTGCTCTTTCTTGTATAAATTATAATATACTGCGAACAATTCGGAGACCGACATGAATTGTTCACGTTAAACTCTGCGTCATGATCGCCAAATTTGTTTTAGTTTTCGTGGAAATTGAATAATATTTGACTAGACTTCCTACGTTCAGGATAGAATTCCCTGCGCTTCTGTTGGGAAAGAGTTTTCATTAACCCTTTATGAACCAAAATAGTTTTTTATGCAAAATAATTTTTTAATCGCAAAATTAATGGGGGTCATAAAAAAGATATTTTAAAGTATTTCTTATTGAATTTATCATTTTCATTTGTTCCGAATCAACATGTTGCGCATTGATAAATGAGCTGAAATTACTCCAGAGGTACCTACCTACGTGCCGAATACGAAAAATGTGAAATGAATGGGTAATAAGGGTATTAATTAAGAGTAAAACGATTTTATCACCCTCTCTCGATTGAATTATTATGTATCACGGACATCTTGGAGATCGAAATGAATACATGACGTTTAACCCTTCGTCATGATCGCCATTTTTTTCAAATAAGTTTTTTCATGGAAATTGAGTAGGTAATATTTGATGGGACGTTCAGCGTTGAATTCCCCACGCTTCTGTGGGCGGGGGTCACTGCGATGACTGTGGAGCTGCCCTGCCCACGTTGAGTCGCTCTACCCACGCTTCCTTTCGGTTCTTAAAACCGCCCCCGACCTCCCTGACGCTATACGCGTGACGTAACGGTCCATTTGACCGTGAAGACAAGAGAGCGTGGGCACGCGCTTAATGGCCCTTAACGCTCAAAGAAGACGACGGCAGGCCGACTCACCAATCAGCCGGTGGCTAGAAAGCCAAGGCGGCGCATACCTTTTAAGGCTAAGTGCGGATTATGCAAAAGCCTCACGAGTGCCGCCCGAGAATATTAATCCCATATAGGTATTTCGAAAACCGCCGAGATTATTATGTAATGCCATACACTACAGAAAACTTAATAGCTGTTATCCCTGTACACGTGGTCGGAAGCGTTCGCTTCCTGTAATTGCGGCGCTCACATTTCATTAAATCTACATTTACTTACTAAACAGCCAGCCGTCTCTGAGGCGTGTGGCAGGGTGTTTTAGGCCACCAACCATGAAAAGGGGAGGGAATGGAAAAAATAATAATTTGAAAAGGGAATGAATGTGAATAAATTTCACGTTTGCGGAATTTCTATAAGTGCCTCGAGATATTTTTATTTTAATTGTAGTCACTAATGATGGGTGGGAAGAATGATTTTTTGTACCCATATCTGTTAGGCAGTGTTTCTCCCTTAAATTGCCACTTCCGTCAGTTCTTGCGATATGATGCGAGGTTAAATTAATATCATCCGTGTCATATTGAAACTCGATTGATCTGCACACTTCTCAAGTACTAATCTAAGGCTAGCGTAATAGCCTTCGAGTCTCTTTGACGGCTCCCAACCTAAGTCCTTCCATCTGCTGTGTTATGTATTCACTCCGTTCGCTCGAGGCTGTTTAAACGTAGCGTGCGGCTTTCCTTTGTGTTCGCGAATTCGCTAATTAAATATTTCCTTGCAGAGTCCCAAATGCTAGCAGCTTATTCTTTCACTTTTTCTTCCGAAGTCCTCCCTGCTGTTCGCCTGATAAGGCCTGGGTTGCTTGAATCCAACGTCGCAGATGTTTCATACATGCGTTTCCCCCACGCTTCTATCTGACTTTATGGAGATCTCCAAGGATTTCTCTTCATCTGAGATCTTCCATTGGTTCGAAGAAGGGTATTTTATCGGCGAGAGAAGTGAGAGAATACATTCAAAAGGGTCTGAAGAAGGGCCGTAGCCAAGGGGGGGGGGGTGACAGGGGGGCGCCGCCCCTCTTTTTTCTTATCTTTTTAATTTTTTTAAGATTTTAACGCCTCCTTTTAGTACTCTGCTTTACAGAGGCGAGCTTTAAGAGTCGAAAAATAACCTATATTAATGGATATAAATTAAAGGATAATAATTTTGTACCAGGCTGCTAATTTTTGACACAAGAACTATAAAACGTTTGCCCCTCATAAAGACATGACCTGACTACGGCCTAGGTCTGAAGTCAGAGCTTTCTTTGCCAGCGAAACTGCTAACGATTCAAATGCGGTCGCCATTTTATTTCTGACCACATTTTTCATCAGACGAAGATCAATAAACAATATTGTTGTACGCGTATATGTATGTCGCATCAGTAGTCATAAGTGATTTGGTGCATGATGGGATACCGTGACATATATTAATTTCGGTTTCTACCACGTTTTGTTTCGTATACCGAAATGAAATAGTGGCTTTATGTTCACGATTTCAAGACGTGGTACAAATGAATAAAATATATCACTGTAAAAATCTATGTATATGTTGTTGTTAGACTCGTATATAATGCCAACTGGGGTGTTCAACAACCATCTTCATCCGTTACCGTGGAAGGAGACGCGTGCGAAATACCAAATAATCTTCCTTTTAACACTAAATTAGCATTGCTTTAACATTGTACTTATTACTCCTAGCTATTCACCGTATTTACTACACTCATGAATACACGAATTCTACAATTATTTGCAATTTTTGCATTAATTTCATGCAAAGATTATCGTTTAAAAATAGTAAATTCTTTGCTGTTCAAATAAAAAAGTACGAAAGTAGTTAAGTCATATTTGAATGGACCATGTTTTGCGTGGCGATTTTCTCCTGCTTCTATCCCTATTTTCCTCTTCTAAATATTGAATGTATGTACTCATAAATATGCTCTCAGAAATTGACCGTGCAAAATTGAGGATTTAAATGAAAATTCGACGGCAAATTAAACGATGAATTATATGGAATGGTGTAAGCATGATTTCAACACAAGTCTGCTAATTTTATTCTGGCAAAGTATTTGGCATTTCGTGCGAAACCTTGTTGTCCTCAAAGATAATAAAGTCCTTTTAAATTTAGTGCAGACCAACGTTTATACAAGTCCTCTCGTCTGAAAGAACGTGCTATGACTCTTAAATTCCGAAAAATGTCCGTCGGGAAAGTTCCTCCAAAGAAATTACATCTATTTTTATTCTACAAGATTCTTTAAGGTCTTAAGCCTGATTCCCACGGTTGTTTTTCACGTACAAGTCAAGGAATCATTTTAGCTACAGATGTACAATGATAGGGAAAATGATTGCTCAAGTCATTAACTTCCCTACCAAACTGTCACTTTATTCCGCTGCTGCAAGATTAGTTTTCGTAGTTTTAAATCCTAATTTGATTAAATCTCACATGTGACGCCACACTCCCTGTTTTCTGCTGCACGCCCTGATTGGCTGCATTTCAATTCAAGTACGTGTTCAGGGATGGAAAACAGGACGGTTTCAAAAGATAGAAAGAATGACAGGGATCCCTACCAACGAATAATAAATAGCTGCATTCTTCGAGTGCATACCATTACCGCTATCGCTGAAAATGGTGGCGTCACGAAGCCATAAGCTGCGGTACCACTGCCGCTGTGTCTGTACTTGTACGTGAAACATGACCGCAAGAATCACCTTTAAGTCTGTTTTATACGGTACATTTGTTTTACAAACTGATTCCGTGAACTCTATCATGAGGCAAAATGTATCGTGTAAAGCGGCAAATTGTATGAACGCTTGTGCGAATGTCTCAATGCCTGCACGGGAAATAGAACCTGTTCTAATTTCGTGGACACAAGCGTACAATCTCACGTAGTAAATTCGTTTGTACAAAATCTTTCATCGTGTAAAACGGCCTTTTGATTGGGTGATCTACTGCGCAATCGTTAAATTTTCGCTGAAGAAATGGCGCTGTGAACTGACGGACGTGTTTGCATATTTTTCGAATAGTAAACCCGATACATACCATGGCACAATGAACCAAAGTAAAAACTACAATATACATTTTCTGTCAGAATTTATCAGGCACCAACTAATACTTTCAACGAATCGGTGTACCATCAGTTACATGTGTTGAAACTAGTAGGTGCTAGTAGTACCCAATTATTCTGCTGAAAAAAGACGTTGCAGTTTTTACTTCGTTTAACTATGATGTTCCACGAAGGTAAGCCAAATGCTATTGCATATTTCATGGCATACCACTAAGGGAACCGTAGGCGGTTCGCCATTTCCTCAAAACACATCCTCGCGCCGTTGAGATATTTGTTTGGTCAGCGAGCCCGGCTGTTAGTTATTCTGAAGCTGGCAGGATCGGATTTCGGGCGTCGGGACCCATCCATTTCGAAGAGTCGCACCTCCTCAGGTACACACCCGTTAATTGAGGTTATGTGGACAGGCTACCAACAACCGATGTCTTTTTCGCCACTAAGAACATTGGATGGGTAGGTTGGTAAGTTATGTAGGGGATGGAATATGAGAGAGAGGAAATATTTTATTTCGTAATCACAATACAGAATTTTTTAACAAAAATTTGAAACATACTCAGAGGCTACTCAGCCTCATGTGAGCATTCTATAAATTTACAAGAGAATAATCGTCCGTATCGTGCAAATATTCCAGTATTTAGCGGACCTTTTTTTAGGTAATACAAACAAAACAAGAAAAAATAAAGTGATATAGGCAACTCAACAAGACAAAAACTAATTCAGAAACAAAATTTTGTACAAATATGCCATTTGAACATTGCATTAAATTACATTTATTATGGTTTGACCAGATCAGAGCGTGAACTTTGTTTTAGAAACAGGTAGTTAAAGAGTCTTGCTGTGGAGATAAAGAAAGAATGTGGGAGGAGATAAAGCCGGTGTCGGCATTTGCCTGCCTGCTTTTAACAAACGGCGCAAAGTGATGCGAAGTGTTCTTGATGACCCAACCTCTGGATGGATTTCTGGACTTGAAATGTTCTCCATATTTTATATAACTTCAAGGGATCGTTATTCTGCTATAAATCTGCCGCTTTCAGAATCCGAACCCCGGCCTTTGTGATGGGAAGCCAGTACTCAATCCACTACTTCAACCTGATCCTTGGATATGACCAATACATATATGATATATTTTATTTCATTACATTGACCAATGTGCCATTGTGCCGTTTATGGTTGTGAGAGATAATACATAAATAAATGACATGGTTTGACGTTAAAGTCTTCGCATTCTTAGGTCATGAAAACATTGGCACTAGGTAAAAATATTTCGTGGAAAATATCGGAGTGAAGGAATGGACAAATTCCGTTCCAATGAGCAAAAAGCGTCTCCGCTTTCTTGAATGAAAAGGAATTCGCAGCCGGGAAGTGGTTAGATCATCGCTAATGTCTTGTGCCTGGCATAAGAGGTTTCACTTAACACCTATTCATGCCATATAAACGTTTTCTATGAAGTCGCAAAGTCATGTCTTCCATTGAACAATGGAGTGGATTTTCGCAGTAACGATACAGCTCATAACCCCGTGAATTTTCGCACTGGACTCAGCGGCCTTGCAGTTTTAAATTATAGTATTCAACGGGCGTTAATTGTATTTAAATGAGCGTTAAACAGTATTAAAATTCATCACACGTTATTGCGTAACTTCTTCAAGGTTATACTGCTGAGTGCACATTGTTGTCGAACAAGTCAATTTTTTCTTACCTCTGAAAGACGCTAGAAATTGAATTCGGTGCAATTAAAGATTGTATAGGCCCCACGTTTCAGATACAGAAGCATTTTTATGACTTCATGCTTCCATGCTGTTTTCTCTATTTTTTCTGCTCATCCACTGCTGACGTGTATGTATTGAAGATGTTGGAACGAAGAGGTAGATGTATGCGGTACGTACGCCTTAATTTATTTCAGTAGCAATGATTAACCGATATACTTAGCTTTATGACTTTGTAAATCGATTAACTTTCTGAAAGCGTTGATAGCCTTGCCGCATATTTCGGTGGAAAAACTTCCATCCGCTATAGTTAGGTGATTTTATGAATGCATAGGTCATTATACGCCTCTTGGGCCAAGATCACTGTCGACTTCTCAAGTCGGGTTGAAAAGTGGTGTTTTTTATTACAATATAAAGGGGAACCATTTCATGTGGAGATTGACGTTACTGCTGGAAATTATCGTTACGGCTGAATTGTATGTGGAAATTAACGTTACTGCTGAATCACGGGCGTTTTTCTAAATGTAAATTAGGTGCTGGCTGTTGTGAGCACGGACTTACCATATTTGTGTACGATGTTTTGATCTTCGTATTACACCTGGATAGCAGTTGCCGAACATGGAACATTTACACCAATGGATATTCCCTTCTAGGTGACTCTTTGCTATTCCCAATCCACCAATGTAAGTGCGGGAAGTTTAGAACTTGAAAGAGGAAAATGTGAAAGTACCTACTAACAAATGCGAAAGGTTTGAAGCGTCACCTTGTCCATCCATATTCTGGCTGGTTCCAAAGTTATTTATTTATTTATTACATCGCAACCAATTTTGATATCAATATGATACTAAGATAAGAAGGCGCTGAAAGAATATGCTTTGTATCAAAATCGGTCGCGATTAAATAAATAAGTACCTACTTATACAAATAAAATAATGGAACCAGCCAGAAGTGTTTCTTCTTATTATGAATCATCAAGTTCTGACAATTCGAGATATAAGCTAGACTGAAAGGAAGGACTATTTGGCAATTAAGAACATTTCCAGTAGTGACATTAAATCCTGACGCGTGGAAAAAAAAGAAAACGACGAATTCACCCACGCGTTTTCCCGCCTTTTAATGTGTTGATGGCTTAAATTCCCACTGCACTCATTACCACGAACACCCACCCGCATACTACAATGCGGTCAACAAGGCTCTCTGGTCTCGAGAGATAGGCTAAATTGTAGTTAATTCGTTACACAGGCAACTAACTGCTCCCCGAGAAACTATGTCAATGATTAAGGAGGCGATGTTGAAGAATGCGGAGGAGACCAAACAAGCATTTTCTTTGAATGAGTGCATTTCACCCGCTCTTCTCTTGACCCACATTTCTGTTTGAACTTGCATGAACCACCAAGATGCAGGAAAGCAAAAAATTCTCGGAAATTATCATGCACCTCGCTCAAATATTTCGAGCATCAAAATTTAAAAAAATACTTAATACAAGAAGCAGCACTCATTGAACCTCTGTAAACACATGCGAAAAGAGCCAAAAATTCTAGCACTTCATTATGTGAAAGTATAACTACCAAAGTCAAGGCCATATCTGTTATTGAAAATACTCCCTTATGTTCCCCGTATGCTCCAAACTCACCTACTTCTCATGATTTTTGGAGTGTTTATTCTAAGCTAGTCAAATATTTTACTGGCGATTGCATAGAGTGGGATTTATGGTTCTAATTATGCATAAAAGAATACCTCGATCTTTGCTTTGGCTGAAGAAGCTAACTTCAGTGGAATGCCAATAGAATAACGATATATTTTACCAGCCATCCTCATATTATCCACAAATGATGGTGATTACCAACCAAGTGAAGCGAAGATCTGCAGTTATGATTTTAAACAATTGAATCAAATTCTAGCACTTACCGTTCGGATTGATTGAGAACCGAATGATTCAAAATGCTAAATTTCATGAAAATAAACACTCTTGTCATCTTTATTTGGAGGGCAGCATGGGCATTTCTAGCAGGTAAGAAGCGTTCGCTCATAGCCAATGATTAGGACCTATTTTCATATGGTAACGTACATTCGTATAAAGTAAGCAATTCCGAAGCGTAGATATTTATCGGAGAAACAACATATTTTTAAATTGCTTTTTTCCCTGCATTAGCTTTATATGTCGCCATTCTTACGAGTGAAAAAGTACATTCGAGCTCAGGGAGCAGCAGTAAAATACTTAAGCAATATGTACACAAGACCTTATATTATTTACCTATATAATACACAAGACCTTATATTATAAAGTCTTGCACTTGAGCCTGTGAAATGACCTAGTAATAGACTCAATGATTTAATCATTATGTTGCGAAGTAACGAGAAGGAAATACTTTATCAAAGTTGTATGTCAATATTTGTCATCCCTGTCTGTGGAAGCAAATAAATGCCATATTTATTATTGACCCGGGAGGAATTGTGAGGAGTTATTACGGTACGAAAATAAACGATCAACGAATCTGTATTGTTCTTTCAGAAAGCGCTGTGTCTGAATTTACGGCAGTGATATGGGAACTAAAAGTAGATGTGAACCATTTTTAGACATGACCACATTTCCATGAAAACGATTATGCCTGTTATCTTTAATGTTTGCATTGCTATTCATCTCCTTTGCTTCTTCGTGTGGTAAATGAGCACGGCTAGCATTGAGTTGGTTTTATTATCTACGTCATCAGTCGTCATCACTATGAGAATTGGTTTACTGCAGCTCTCCAATCTCTTATTGTATCAGGTGAACGCTTTATTCCTACATAATAAGGTGAAGATATTAAGCTGTTGGAATTTAAGGCCAAAAGAAATTTAAATTCAGCTACTTGTTACTTAGGTAAACGTAATTTCCGATGCATGAAACATTTCGCTAGCCAGAAAAAATAGCGGACCTTACAAAAAAATTCACATATAAAAAAACGGGTTGCCATGTTTGAGATATCACGAGGTAGTGCCGTATGTATGTATTTGTTTACCCACCAGGGATCCTCAGACACGTTCGTCCTTATACCCTTTCGAGGCTTCATCAATTCCTTAAAGAATCCTTCCACTTAACAATTACATAATTATGATCGGAAAAGCAGGAAAAGACCCTCATGCGATTTTAGATTGTTAATTTCACATTTTCATTATTTGTTTTACATGCATGAATATTATTTATCAAACATCTTTGCATGATCAGATGGTGTGTCGTGGGAGTTTTTGATTAGTTAGTAAAATTGACTGACATTGTCAATGTGACGGTTGTGCTTGGTGACACTTTGCAGGATTAGTCAAGCAATTTAGTAATCTGTAACTTCAACTTATACCTAACATATTCAAATGCAAACAAATCACTCGTACTTATTCATAACATATCGAAATGTTACACAGAATTTAATAATATTTACTTATAAATTATATAAGTAATTTTATTAAATTCTTTTCCTTCAACCCCCAATCTACCCTGTAGCCTGAATCGACCCTTTTGGTTATATATCGATCGATTCGAGGAACCCTGGTTTACGCTATTAACAATAAAACTGCCGTTATTCACTCAAAAGCGCAAGAGGCAAGTAATTTCACTTGCATTTAAGGTAATGGCTTCTTGGGACACGGCCAATTATGATAATATTCCTGAATTATGGCAAGGGAGTTCCTAAAATAATGACGAAATATTAAACGTTGCCAAGATGATATGAGTGAATGCAATTTACCAGTAATAAATAGTTAATTCAGTCTATTCGAATGTATAATTTATGTTGAAGTTTAACATTTTAAGTGCCACGGGTCAGTGTTTACAGCCTGATGACGTTAGCATAATAGCCAACATGACGGCCTGCCTTTTCAGCCAAAATATGTCCTTCCAAAGCGTTTTATAGCTATTTGACGTTAAATAACCACTTATTATCATTATTATTTCTTTTTCTACATTAAACTTCGATGGTAAAAATTGCAGAGTGAGTAGTACTCTTTCTATTCCTTGTGTTGACATCCCTCTCAGTCACGGCGAAATAAATATTATTTACGTTGTGATAATTTACAATTCCTGTCGAAATTGAATTACAGTTTAAATATCTATAGAGAGAGTGTATATTGAGAAAAAATACATTGAGTTGTGGCGGTTAGTTGGAACCTGCTACATTTATTACTAATGCGCTACATCTGCTTTAATTTCTGCCGTCACATATCAATGTCTCTTTTGGTCGTAATGTTACTTGACAGTCTCTAAACGGCTCAGGCACTCAACGGCTGTCAAACTTTGACTGACTACATCATCATTTGAAATGCTAACTTTATTAATATCCCTGCCTATATTCTCATTCATATGTCATATGCCCTTCCCACCTGCCTCTGGTTATTTTTTCGGCGTCATTGAAAAACAAGTTATTGTGAGTCTGAATCCTCCGCATTCATCTTCCCGTCCTATTTCTACATCCGCCACTAATGGGAGCTTTCCATTCGCTCTAGAGCGCTGCTCACTTCGCAAAACAACAACAACGCACTTGCTTTCCATTCGTTTAACAGACCTTGCGCACTGGGCAGCGCATTTATAAACAGACGAGCAGCAGAGTTGAAGAGTTGTTATATATACAATAATAGGGTGCTTTCGATTGGCGGCGATAGTCTCTCAGAGCGTCGATAATCGTGTCCGCGATTTTCTTGTGCCGCGATTGTAAATCAAGCCGTCCAACTTTGATAATTTAAAGTTTTTATTTACTTTTAAAGGTTAAAAAAAACTTATGTAATAAATACGTCTGTCGTAATTTTCCACCAATTTATTTAACATTATCCTCAGGTAGAGACTGAATTGTTTCTCAACTAGTTCTGATTTATATACCTGGTCCATTTGTGAAATGAGAAGAGTATTTGGATGTGGTAAGGGGAAATGTACTTGGGAGAAGTGGTGGGGGGGGATTCGTGCTCTTCTGCTGGTGAGGATAAAGATTAGGGAATGAAGAGGAATTGAAAAACACATGACGCTTTGAACTGAACTCTTTTGTACCTTTGTTGCACTATTTATAATTCCTCAATAACGTCCAGTCTTCTTCCCTTTCTTAAATAAAACTGCAGTAATTGTACTTGTTCACTTAAATTTTAATGTAAATATTACACTACACGTGTTTCGACGTTTCTTAGGACGTTATCATCAGGTCTACCTCGTCTAAGAAACGTCGAAACACGTGTAGTGTAATATTTACATTAAAATTTAAGTGGACAGTACAATTACTGCAGTTTTATTTAAGTATTATAATGCTGTTCTACCATATAACGCCAGAGACTGTCGAATTTCTTCCCTTTCCTTCTACGTGCAGAATCCCTGGCACGAATATCTGAGGAATATAATTCGAAATATGTTAAGAAACATTAATTTAGCCTCAACCTAGGGATGATGTGGAAAAGTCGAAACACGTCAAACTTGTGAGCTAAATTTGTGATAAATCACGACAGACTCCTCTTCATTATAAAATGAATTTCCACTAAGTCACGCCTCAAAATGTCAATTTCGTGAGAACCGATGACCGTAAACAATTAACTTAGTCTTGCATGTTGTGAACTTAAAGAAAGCTAAGATCGGCAAGAAAAAAAGCGAAGATCGGCAAGATACGTTAAAGGCCGTTATGATAATCTCGTTAGCGTTACTGACCTTCTGCAGCAACTGGGATGGGAAACGCTTTCAGACCGTCGATTAAAATTTAGACTCAATCTATTATGTAAGTTCCAAACCGGTCTATTCTCTGACGACGTTGATAATATTTTACGAAACACGACATACTACGGTGGATCAGATCATGAGAATAAAATTAGGGAACTAGACTGCAGAACGGGCAGATTTAAAATGTCATTTTTCCCACGAACGATAAGGGACCATAACAGCTGCCAATGAGACTTTTATCTAGGTTTGTCGAAAGGTAGTGTAGCTCTTAGTTGTAGTAGTACTCCGTAATACTAGAATCCTTATCTGTTACCTAGTACATACTAACAGCACGCCTTGCATGTTTTCTACATGGGTTTTGAGTCTCTGTCCATCTGTGTTGTTGTAGAATGCATGTATATTGACGGCCCCTCTCCATTGTGATGATCTGTAGTGTAGTAGTGCATGCTTGTGAGGCTTCGCCTCGTGACAAGCATTAGCGATTTATGCTAATGCATAATTAGTCGTAGTTACACTAACTCTAGGATATAGTGTAATGCATGTTGGTGATTACTCACCCCCTGCCACACACCCCTGAGGTGGCTTGCGGGGTATTTTGTATATGTGGATGTAGAAAGCTGCCTATCGGCCGGTATCCGAAAAGCACCCGTATTTACCTGGCTTATTCAGTTTCGAGGAAGGCGCCCGGCCTCACAATAAGTATACCTACTCCTTCGTGCATACAAATCGTTCCTTATGAGAAAAAAGAAGACATTGGTGATGATATCGAGGTCAACCCGACACGTTTATTTTGTGGGTGAAGTTAGAAGGAAATGGCAAAAGAAATTTTCATTATCTGAATCTATTTCCGTCCTTAATAAGTTTCAAAAGTCCTCAGTATTATTATTCAAACCTTGCAACCCATATTCCCGTTCTGAGTCATATATTCTTCCATTTAAAGTGTAAGTTTTCCTTAATATCGAGGAGGAATGTTTTCTAGTTTCGGTGACGCATGGAAATTTCTAAAAATTAAAACTCGGTGAATTTTTTATTGGCTTTCTGAGGAAAATGGGATATGTATGGTCGGTGACGTAGGCGCTTCATTGCACTAGCATATCGTCCTCAGTCTTGCAACACCTTTTATTAGACTTACTAGAGCTCGTACTAATATATATCACTGGTGGCGTTTGAATCACGCGAGCTTTGGTCCGATTGAAAGAACTTTCTAGCAGTTGTATTCGACGGAGAGGACATCTGTTTTCATGTTCGAATTCCATTTCATGCCATTCGTAGTTCGTATTTCATGAAGCTTATATTTATCTTCTACCTAAAATGGGTAGACATTTATTTGAAATGCCTAAACGAAATTGGGTTTGTGATAAATTTTAAGTATTATGCATTAATAAAACAATATATAAATAAGTAATAAAACAGTTTAAAGTATAACAAAAAAACATATTTTTGCGTTCCTCACGTGTGCTAAAACCGGCTTAGGGGTCGACAACTAACTGCCACTAGGGAAGAAATTAAAAAAAAACTCTACCAAACAAAGTTGGTAAAACACATTTGAGTGGATCAGTGACCGGAACACACCGCTGTTGTTACTTTGTTATAACGTACGGCCACCTTAGGATAAGATATATTCAATGCCAAATTTATAAACCTATTATTGTATCTTTTACTTTATTGTTGTATTAAATTCGTGTTAGTATAGAGTTGATTTCGTATATTGTTCAATGTTTTATTCAGTGGTCGTGAGGGGGTGGTCGTGAGGGGGTGGTCGTGAGGGGGTGGTTTAAAATGAAGGTTGAGATTTTTATAACGTAACGATAGTGTTGACGGAACTGTTCTCCGAAAAGCTGGATTTAAGATAAATCAATTGACCCTAATCGGAAACGATCCATTTCTTTGAATTTGTATGACGTTTCACCGCATTCTTAAATCTAGAAACTTCTTCATTGATGTGAGGACTTTATGCTGGTGGCAAATTTTGCCTTTTTTGGTCGATTCTATGGACAAGAATTTCCCAATTGTTTTGTGCTCTGAGCACTTCCGTGACGGATACGGATGTATCCTTTAAGAGATGAGGGTTTGAATGGATCAGTGACGGCAACGCATCACTGCTTTTACTTTTGATTAGTTGTTGATTTTGTTGATTGAACTGTTAGTTGGTTTTGTTTATTTTTAAAAGTTTGATTAAACGGTCGTGAAGGGCTTTGGAGATTTTTCTGAAGTAATAGAAGGTTGGTTGACAGGACTGCTTTACGAAAATGTGGATTTAGGAAAAATGAATTGACACTACTTGAAAAAAATCGATTAATTTTGATATGTACGACTTTTCACAGCATTCTTAAATATAGGAATCTTCTTCGTTGATTTGAGGACTCCTAACCGGTCGAGGAAACTAAAGGAGGCCTTCCCCATTGTATTGCGCTTAAGGCACACCCTTGTGCAGACGAGATGGACCTTTTATTTTGTTATATTTTGATATTAAAAAGAAAGATTTACTTTGGACTTATAAAATTATTCCTGTCCTTTATTGGAACTTCAAAACTTAAGTCGTATTTGTCTCGAGTAAATTATGTTTAATGTTCATAGTTTAATGTTGTCGTCATTCCCCGTTAGTATTACTAGCTTTTTACCATGGTTATCCATTACAGGGGTAAGAGCTAGTGATAGGAATGCCCGGTTGGTACCGATCATGGTAAATTTTTCAACCCGGGTAAAATTACCACAGTTAAAAAAATTTAACAGTAGTTGTTTTCTGCATCCGGATTCACGTTAGTTACATTGGTCCAGTGGTCCAATCGTCGCCATCTTCAAGAGACCGATAGGTGATGAGAAACATTTATGGTGCGCGTCAAAGGCAGTAAATACCAGATGTAGTACGTACCATGGTGATTGGAGACAGGTTCAAATATGGGTAGAAATTACGAACGTTTTATACAATGGTGAGGTACAAAGTGTTACCAAGGATTTAAGGTTTTTCCGGCGAATAATATAAGTGAAAGTTTATCGGGTTTCGGGAAGCGATATTGATACATATGGAGCAAAATAACATCAATAGAGACAACGTCTTCAACTTAAGTATGTCTTGGCGCCCAGTAATTGACGAAATTCAAAGAACGCGTAACGCCTCCCACAACAATGGGGCATCTGCGGCTCTATATAACCGCCATCAGCATCCTCGCTCGACTCATTATCCTGATGACGATGGCTGAGTCAACCATCGAAACGTTGACACATTTAAATAATCTTACCCGGTGTGTGAAACCCGAGAAGCTTTCACTTGTACAAAGTGTTGTTTGGCGGGACTACTCTCCGAAAACCTGTATTTTAGATAAATTAAATGACCCCAGTCAGTAACAAAGTTTTGCGACGTTTCTCAGCATTCTTGGACTTCGAATTGAGGACCCTCCTTGCTGGTCGCAAATTTTGCTCCTTTCGGTCGATAAGGAGGAAACAAAGAAGGGGGAGGAGGAGTTGTTCCTCCCTTTTGTTCAGCGCCCAAGGCACTCCCGCGTGCAGACGAGATGGATCTTTTAAAAGAGGTGAGGTGAAGGTGCCAAGACATCTTCTCACGTCCGCCGGCCATCGCCGCCCACCGGAATACTTCCACAGGCTCTGCCTCCCGGCCGGGTGCAACCGCGGCTGGCTGGCTGGCTGCTGCCGGGGACGGGGACGGGATCTCCCACGACCGACGACTGGTTTAGGTCACCACTCCTTCGAAAAAAAAGAAAAGAATCACTTTTCAAGGACATTGTTATTTGACTCGAAAAATATCCCGTTCCGTTTACCCCCACTCTCGGTCGTGTCAAGCACCTAAATAAGGAATGCTTGGGAGTGCTCGGAATTCTTTGTCTCTCTGGTTTTTTCGGCGTCTCTCTTTCGACCTCTTCAGTGTAACCAGCCTTATAGTGGTAGCGAAACATGGTGGTGGTTGAGGTGGCCGGAGCTGTAATCGTGGGTCATTGAGTGCACATTTTTATAATTCTTTTATGAAGTCGAAAAAAATTCTTGGACAACATATCATTCAAGTGTGTATCTGTTTATGCGTGGAAACGTACCATTCAGGCAGCAATGGATATGACACAACAGTAAGTTAAATTTTAAATATTTTCCTTTAATTAAAGCGTGTTATGACTCGAGTTTTCGGCGCTGTATTCGAAATTCATACGCAATTATATTTAAATATGTTGTTTTCGAATATTGGACTCTGCGAACGACACCTTGATATTTGTTCGCAATCATTATAATAGCATGAAATACATCATTTCGTGTTCAGAAGAAAATTTGTAGATACATATATAATGGAGTTATTACGAAATATAAGTCTTGTGCCATATGGCTACGTGTAAAAATAGCATTGAATCTCTAAGAAATCCAATCGATATGATGCAATTTTTTCACATAGATATCAATGAGAACACGTATGCAAAGAGTCACGCAAATGCGTACATAAACAAAAATCGCTCCGACCACCTTAATCAGAAGGCCATTTTCTGTGGAAGAGTTTATTCCGTACGAACTGGCTCCGCATGGGGGGAGTAACGCAGTCTACGCGTTTGAATATCGTTCTCAAAGCTCGCAAACATTCATTGCCTCAAAATTCTCAACCTCTCATTCAAATCGACTACCTTGCTCTCCTTATTCAATTGCTAGGATGAGCTTCTCCGATGGGTTCCGAAAAATGTCAGAAAATTTCGATCCAGCTTTGTTTGGATGGTTCGTTATCATTGCCGTGAAATTCGCTGACGACATTTCACCGCCCTTTCACGTAACATGCGGTTATGTTGGTAGCCTTGCCTACCATGTGCTTGTCTCCTCTTCCCCCCGCTTTTCAGCTGACCCGTTCCACTCAAGCCTTCCCCTCCTTGAAATCCCGCTTCGTGCAGGGACTGCCACCATGTGTCTTTACCGCTGTATCCAAGTGCTGAGGCCGTTTCACACTACGGTGTTTCTATTGTGAAGTTTGACGTTCGGAAATTTCGAGAATGTGTGCTTGGAATCAGAGCAGCGGCAATTTCCTGTACCTCGTTAATGCGTTTGCTCATTGGTCATTCTGGCGAATCTTCTATTTACGCGACGAAAAATTACACTGAGCATCCACCCGTGCATCGTAATTCGCATTAAAATAATGTATTCCATAAAACGGCGTTTTGTGTTTACTCATAATAGTGCTGAATGCATTGAAAATTTGTAATTTTCCTCAGCGTCTCCTTGGATTTATGCCCTAATAACACAATAGAACGTGAAAGCACATAATTACTACTATCATCTGCAACGAGTACTGATAGGGGCTCTTATTACACTTAAATACTATGTCTCTCTAAACATCTCTTTCCTTCCCAGTTCCTTTTCTCTGTAGGTGCCATTCGTTTTCTATAGCTAGTGCCCTACACCCCATACCACACGCCGATTCGCCATCTAGCGGGGTTGTGAAGAATTGTAGATGTCGATCATCAGGTACACATTTAAAATACCTAACCGATCGAAATGTAAATGAAACTAGGGAGGGAATCTCAAACTGATCGAGGGGAAAAATATAGGTTAAAACTTAAGCGAAAGCTCGAAGCATGCGATTATTTTGCCGCACATTCAACATATTTCACTTGAGGTAACGTAGCTCAACTGGTTAAAGCTCTCGGCGCGAAATCGAGGGATCCGGGTTTGAATCCCGGTCAAGGCGAATGATTTTTCTCCTGTGGAATATCGCACGTACGTGCACTTGCGGGTGACTCCGTAAAGGTAAATACCGTGGCTAATCCTGGTATCCTCAAAATTAGTGGAGGTAACGTATTACGGTGTAAACGATCACAAGCATAAAGCGGAGGAAATAGATAGCAGAAACGATAGATTTAAAATGTCATGTTTCCGAGGACAATAATGGACCATAATGGCTGCGGTAGATCACTCCTATTACATTTCCACCCTCACCAAGTAGACATTTTTGTACTTGTGATTAATTACAAATAATAATAACGTACACATATCCTCGTTTGAAATGTCCGACATGTCATCGTTTCTAAATCCGACATCGATTTCCTCTCCCATCTTTCCTCCATTCCCCAAATAATCATTTTTTCTCCAAACTACCAGCCATTCTTCATGACGCAAATGACCTCTGTTGTTTTTTTCCTTCCAAAATATCCAACCTGTAGAACATTTACAAAAAGAGAAGGCATGATGTTCAAGACAGAAATTGCAATGTTCCATGGGTAAAATAGATTCGTTGCGACCAAGGTTTCGATGTACTACATCATCATTACCTCACTATCTCCGTTTAATATGGCATAAATAGAGGAGGCATTTAATGCACAATCTGATGCATGTATGGATGCGCATTGAAAATTGCGTTGTGTAATGCGGTGAATTGCAATAATGCATGCGAAAATGCATAAACGACATATGGGAAAATAGCCCCTGCTGTAATTCCGTGCTCGCATTATCGCAATTTCTGTGCATCAAATTGTGCAATAAAGTGCCTCGAGTAAAACGGGGCATTTATATTCAGCATTTGGAAAGGAGTCCGAGTCAGTGGTACCACCTAATCCATTATTATTTCTTCCGAGCGCGAGCCCGCTAGACATGCGGTCTATTTTTCATTCTTCGGTATGGCTTCAGGTTGAGGTTTTATGGATGGAGGAAGGTAAGGGTGGGGAAGATTTTTAAAATATTTATTAAATAGTGTGGGTTCTTAGGTAGAGAGGTTTATTTTGGTGGAAAGGTTTATTTTGGTAGGAAGGTTTATTGTGATTCAAAGTTTGGGAAAGGAAAGATATATTTAATCTGGTGGGGGAGAGGAAGTAGGTTGGGGAGGTGAAGGGGAGTGTCGTCCAGCATTAGGAATTGATTTTGATGGCGTTAAAGCTTGTCGGATAGGAAAGATTGTTTCTTTTGATTGGCAGGTGATAGAGGGTGGAGGGGAATCTGCGCAGATAGACCTGAAATCATGTTGAGCCAGTGACTCATTTGAGCTTTTTTTTTGGAAACTGGCGAAAAGGGTGGATATAACGTAGAAAGGTGGGTTATGGTAGGTTCGACCTTTTTGGTATTTTGTTTCTTTTTATTCTTACAGTGATCAGGAAGGGTTTGACGTGGGTAAAGGAATTTGACAGAAGGAAGAGTATGGGACCACAGAGAGGAGAGGTGAGAGGTTATGTGCGAATGTTATGGATGAGGAATAGTTACGAGTGATCGAGACATAGATCTATGATTTTTTTGATTGGAGGGAAGGAGATATAAGTTTGGATGTACGAATTAGAGAGGTACCAGGGGGACCCAGAGATTTGTATTAGCAGTTTATTCAGACAAATTTGGATCTTATTGAGGTGGTAGGGTTTAACTGTGCGCCACGCAGGTGAGACATATAGAGAATTTGCGGAAGGATTGTGGAGGATAAGAGTGTCAATTTGGAGTTGAGTGGCACATGGATATTTCTATGAAGAAAAGGCTGCAGAGGAAATTGAGTACAGGTGATTTTGGAAAGGATATTTTCTATGTGAGGGGTAAAGGAGAGAAAGTCGTCTTGGATGATGCCTAGAAATGAGGTAGCAGTGGTATTAGGGATTAAGGTGTTACTTAGTTGCAGCGAAAGGTTGGCTATTTTTTTACGATTGAAAGTGAAGGCTAGAGTATTGCATTTAGTTGGATTGACCTTAAGATGCCTTGAGTCCAACCAATCCTCAATAAGATCAAGGTGGTATTACAAGGGGTGTTGGTTCTTTTCCGTTCACCAGCTCTGAGTGGCAATGGTGGTATCATCTGCACAGAAGGATAGTTGGGCGAGGGGAGGGGGGGGGGTGCGGGAGGAGGAGGGAAGGTCATCAATGTTTATGTTGAAAAGTAAGGGGCTAAGAATCGCACCTAGTGGCACACCAGTAGTGATGGGATATGGGGATGAGAGAAAGGAGTTGGATTTAATGGAAAGCAACGGTTCTGTAGGAAAGATTGAATGATTTTAACTATGTACTTGGGGATTGGTGATTGGGTCAGCTTGTGGATGATACCATCATACTTCATCAAAAGCCTGACTACGAATAAAACAGCGGTGGTGACTCGTTTTTTGGTAAATCCAGAGGTAATGTATTCCGTGAGACGGTTGATTTGATGTGTGCAGCGGATATTCTAGGGGTGAACACGAACTGCTAATGGTGGAACATAGGAGTAGGGAGTTTTTGTAGTTGGGACATGATAATTCTTTCGAGTAATTTGGCGAAGGTGCAGGTTAGGGAAGTGGGGCGATAGTTAGCGACACCTGAGAGGATTTTGCTGGGCTTTAGGAACATGATTATTGTTGAGGATTTCCAGGAAACTGAGAAATGTGAGGATGGTAGGCAAGTGTTAAATATATTTGAGAGTTGGAGAATGAATGGGAGTGGAAGGAGCTTTGACGGCACGTGAGGACATGCCATCAGAGCCGGAGGGACATTTGTAGGGGAGGGAAGATTCAGGTGAGGGGGGCAAGGTAGGTGGTATGAAAGGTTGAGGTTGGATATCAGGAGAGGAGATTCTCCCTCTCGTCTTGGGCAACATCTTCGTCACTCGCGAACGCCGTCGCTCGCATGCGAGAGATACACAAAGGCCTCCCCGCGCAACCGTGACCTGTTTTTTTATCATGTGAACGGAGGGGTGAAGGTGTTGTTTGGATCGGGTTACGTAGGGTGCTTGTGAGTTTCCCGACTGTGTTGGCGTTCTGTGTAAGTGAAGAAAGTTTTGTGTAAGTGAAGTAAGTTTTGTGTAAGTGAAAACCTTCACTACGTGATGAGGAACATAAAATAATGTCCGAAAGAGGTAAAAGAGCTGGCATATTTCACTACCGTTAGACCAATGCTTGAGTATGCCACGAATGTCTGAGATCCCCATGGTAAGGGGAAGGCAAAGATCTTGGAAAAGGTCCAAATGAAGGCAGCAAGGTACGTTTTGAGACGGAGACATAAAAATACAGATAGTGTTAACAGCATGTTAGAGGAATTGGGGTGGAGTCCACTGCAAGATAGAAGGAGAGTAAATTGGTTGTTGGGAATGTTTAAATTCTGTTCAAAACACCCACCTTGGTTGGAATTGGAGAAGAGGCTGGAGCCACCAAATTTTGTGGGGAAAAATTACCACCCGCTGAAACTCAAATTAAGGAGGCAAAAAACTAATACTGCCAAATACTACTACTTCTTAAATCGCGGCGTCTTGGAATGGAATCAATTACCAGAAGAGCTCACGAAACCATTACCAAGGAATGTAAATATTTAAAAAAATGTTATACATAAAAAACGAGAGGAGTGTTTGATGTTTTATGTAGGTATATGTATTTTTGAAACTTTACTATTATTATTTCCACCTAAACTAATGCTATATTGTCACCAGACAATGTCTAATTGCAATATCAGGGTAATAAATAAATAAATGAAGAGGGTTTTTGGTTCCATTTTGATTGCCGAAAGTTGAGTAGTTCTGTCTTGATTATCTTGGATAGGGATTTATATCGAGTTTTAAGAATTATGGAATGGGTGAGCTGGTATTTGTGTCTCATTGTCGGCTTGTTTTTGTCTTGGATCAGGGATGGCAGGTAGGGTGGGAGTTCGGTTGAGGTGAAGGGAAGTACTTAAAGGTTGGGATTTAACAGAGTAGAGTGGATGGCATTATGTCTGAGAATCTATTGATGGAGGATAGGGTAAGGAACCGGAAGAGGTGATATCTGGGGTGGAAAAAAGGTGAGCATATTTTTTTAACCAATTTTGGGCATTGGAAGTCGGTGGAAGGGAGATCATTCATTGGTGAGAGTTCAGTGGAGAAGAGGACAGGAAGATGATCGGAATGGTGAATGACACTGTGGTGGTGAATGACACTGGCTGGGATTTGATGGGGGTATTTGGAAGAGAGAGAGAGAGCAATATCCAAGATGTCCTACGTGTCTGTGTTCTGAGATGTGTGCGTGTTACGAGGGGAGTGTGAATGGTAAGGTACATTGATTAAGTGCGTGACAGTGCTTTGCCGTGTGCATTTGTTTGTCGGCAACCCCAGTGTGATGGTATGTTGCTGTTGATGTCATCTAGGACTACAGAGGGGATAGATTTAGGGAGTTAGGCGTTTGAAGTCATGTGAGGGAAATTTTGTAGAATTCTAACCCAATTTCATTCTATTTTAGGTAATACCAACCGCAATTACGCAATAGAAGGCTGGTATCTACACATCCCGTGCCAATATTCCTGATGGTGGCTAGTATAGTGGCTAGCTAGTATAGGATAGTATTGACTTACCATCACGTAGTTTCGGGTTGGATTCTCAGTAGTGGCGGAAAATTGTTCAGTTACATCCTTATCGGTACTTCAGTGCCATCAAGAGAGAATCTCTGGTGCAAAACTCCGATCGGATGGCACGTGAAACCGGGGACCTAGTCACCAGCGTCTTTCCTTGTGAGTAGGCTTACTCTTTTCTCAATGAGTGTCTCTCAACTCTTCCTCACCTTCCGGGAAATAGCTAGTCGAGCGAACCTTTCAATTTATATGCTAGATATTGGGCAAATGCGCCGATAAATTTAGGGAAATTTGCTATTATTGCTTCATTCGATTTTCGGGAAAATTCATAGCATTTGTTGCTACGAGGATAACGATTCATCTCACATCCGAGAACCGTCTTAAGGTCAATGTTTTTTTGTCAGCTTTAATTTTTAAATAAAAATACTTGCTTCTTTTCTACAGGTTAATCTTTCAGTTGCAAGACTGACGACGCGTTTTGCCGATTTACGGCATCATCACATACTTTACAAGTCAGATTACGTTTGTTAATTTTCGGTTTATTGTTGCCGTAGTTACAGGAAGGGGAATACCACATTTGCATGGTACATTTCAAAGGCCTGGGGAAGGTTGAGACAGGCCAGTTGACACGTGGCTGTCGATGCGGGAAAGGTTTTTAGATGTTTTGTCCGGCATCTTTCCGACAAAGACCTTCGACCAGAAGAGCCTCCTGGATGTGAGGTCCACCGCCATGTCCACCAAAAAAATAAAATTTTCCAAAAATAAAAAGAAGCTTATAAACAGCCCTCACAGAAAAAACAAGGATAACCTAGCCGTATCATCCTAGTAATACCTCATCTGAAAAATGCTGTCAGTATTTGCGATCTTTAAGGGGCAGGCTGACATACCGCATTTGGACTTAGCAAATAATCCCTTCATTTCCCTGCAACACACTCATCCTACATTGTGAATGTCCTCAATTCTAGGTATAATCCGCTGAAAATACTCCCTACTGATGAGGGCACTCGAGTTCGGTATTATTATTTTAGTTACTAGCGGAAGGTACCCGTTGAAATGTAACGGGAGTGAAAAGCATTGAACTTATTTTATAAGAAAACCACAAAGCCTGAAGAATACTGTCAGCGTGATCATTAGAGGAGTTCGTAACCTATCTTGTATGTTGTGTTCGTTGTAGTAGACATGCTGACCGTTTTTCAGGTGCACGGAGAGATGAGTGACAGTTGGTCCTCTTTAATGGACGGGAAACCCAAAAATCGGCCATGCAGACTCATTACTACTTAAGTAGCAAAGGTTGATAGATGGTCACCTAGTCCCTACGGTTCTCTTGAGCCGTCTTCAGAGTGAATAACAGCTTGATCGCTTCCCTTGTGTACATACATATATTTGCATTCCATGACTAAATTCAGTTGCACTATTCAACGTTGATATGTGCGTTGAGTATCTTAATCAGGATTGGACAGTAGGGTTCAATCCAGCGGTTGACGACGTCAAGAGGAGTAATGGCAGCAGAAGCCATGTTTATTTGACCTATGAATCCTCCATCACCCGGACTGCGCCTTCGGCATAGCCATAATCATTGGTTTCGGTCGCTAAATAAAAAATATATGGTGATTCTTAGTGCACTTGTCGATTTTAATGCACGGATGTCATTAACTGCGCAGAATTTCCGTTCTTCTTTCGGGTAAGAAGCATGTAGTGACGACATTATAATTTCCGCCATCTGAAAACAGTTGAAGTTTTGAAACAGATGGGTCTATATTTGAACCTGATTTATAGCTGGTTACCCGTACGTAGGTTGGGTTAGGATGACATTTGTGCGGATCTTAGCGTAACCCGAGAAACACCACGGGGAGATACTCATGCGATCGCTGGTGGGCATGTCTTTGAGCATCCAAGTCTAACCTTTGTCGTTTTTATTGTAAGGACTCATTTTCTCGCAAAGAAGACATTCGTTTTGCTTTAGAAGATTGATTCGAAAGGTTACTCTTTTTTCTATTAGGCATGTTGATGGATATATTTTTAAACCCAAGGAGGGTAAACACAGCGGCAAGTGAGAGTCTTAAATAGGCAACTCAATGATTAAGTGAATGTAAGTTAACTGCACTTTAACACTTTTAAACATATACGAATAACTCCTATCGTTTATGATGTGAGAATTGGTCTAAAAAAGTTCGCAATTGTAATGAGAGGCAGACAGTTCCACTACGTGTAATACATCTGAGTATTAAACGATGATAAACAACGCCGTGTTTGTTACAGCAACAGAAGAATTATTACCATTCTCTGCACGTAAATATTTTTGCATGTTTTATTCCTTTATGTGTATCGGTTACTACTTAAGTGTTCTCTCATATACATGCAGTGCCCCTATGAGAGCTACTTTGAGAATAGACATTGAAGAATACACTTGTTGTAAATATGCATTGAATTTATCTTTTACTCCCCGAATCAATCTATCATGTGGCCCTTGGGACTCTGGGCCTTTCTTTTACAGATTTTCTTCCTACGTGCTACCAAGGGCCTGCAGGAAAACTTAAATGCCAAGGCGTGAATATCCTTTGAAAATCAAATCTCTGGTTGTCAAGGAAATATGCTATTGTTGATTTCAGAGAAAAATGTGAGATTTTTCAGCAAAAAACATGATTATCAGACAATTACGAAGCGTAAAAGAAAATCGATTGATTGAATTAGAAACTTCATTTATTCAGCCATCTGATAAAAAAATTCTAGCCTTCTACCTTGAGTGAAAGTACTTTTTAAAAGCAAAAACTGAAACCATTGCACCGAACCCAATGCTTAGTATGGACCACCAGGATTCCAGGATATGATTCCACCAGGCAGGACCACCAGGGGGGGGCCCTGAGGCATAAGGGGGGGAGCCCTGAGGCACGGCGTGTAACATAGGCTATATTAAAAAGGGGCCCCTGAGGGCTTTTTAATATAGCCTATGTTACACTCCGATACATTTTCTCACTACATGCCAAATTTCAGCTCAATCGGTTCAGTAGTGTTTGCGTGATTGAGCAACAGACAGACAGACACCAATACATTTTTATATATTAGTATGAATATATTATAAAGTGTCATTTTATTATAAGAATTTTATTGGAAGATTGATAAGTTAATGACCGAAAGTTAAATTGCACTTCCTTCAAATTCCACCTGCCGCTACTTAAAAGTATAATACTTAAAAGCCCGTTTGGTCAAATTTTGTAACCAAAATTTTGACCTTGGGACATCGTCACAGTTTCGTCAAATGAACTTGAGTCGTGAAAAAAGTTTTGGGTGCATCTCTGGATTCGAGGGATTTCCTCGCGGTAATACTTTAATCAATTTAAATATGTTTTTGAGATGTTCACGGTGCCTGAGGAATCAGTGGGAAGGAGAGTGAGTTATGCCATTGGTTAGCGAGTTTTTGAAGTTGGGTTGGAAAATGGTTTTCCCGATGTGCTTTTCCTTCCCCGTCGCATCCCAAAATTGATTTCGGCCGCCATGTCACACTTTCCGGCCGAAGTTTTCACCATTCATTCGTTACTAGGGATGTGGTTTCCTTTCGTCGCATTAAGGAAAAAGTTGAAATTCCAGAGTCATTTGAAGGAAGCTTCAATTCTTGAGATATTTTAGCTGTAACCCGCTTTAGTAATCTTAATATTAGTAGAATCCATTCTTCCTTATTTTTCTTGTTCATGTCCAAAGGTTCATTCTCATTTACATAATGGCCTACAAACCACCGCAAAAAGTGTGTTACAGGCGGTGAGTTTTTGGCGGAATATTCCAACATTATATGATACGAAAGTTTTATTAACAGCGAGTGTTAAAGGATTAAGTACCTACTCTGTCCATGCATAGATATATTATATTTCGTGGGTTTGGCAGTGATGTCAGACGTACTGTTAGAATTGGTTGGGGAGTTTATAAAAAAAACTTGATAAAGGAAATGAGGAAAATAAACTTCCAGCTGCAAAACCTATTTAACCAGTATCGTAGGCATCTTTTACAATACCGCATCATTCACGGGAAAAATGGCATATGAAACCTGTTTATTCGGTAGTCTTTTGCCCAATATTTATGCTAATGATCTAATCGGCCATCGTATGAAAGTTATCCAAGATAAGGCACGAAGCGAAAACCTATTAATCGGCAGTGACAGGGTTGTATTGAAAATCGACTCTTACAGCTTACTTAAAATACTTCACCTTGTATCTTAAGATGGGAGCTTTAGAGAGAGAGAGCTGTCTCCTCTGATGTACTAAATACAAATTTTTCATGGCGAAAGGTCGATTGCAAATGTGCGACTCGAACTTTTTTATTTCACTAATTATGCTGAAGAAAGTTGCAACTTGACCCTCTAATGTCATGAGCGCCAAATATACACACACATACCTTTGAAGTCATCTCAGCTCATTTACCAATGCCTAATGTGCTGAATTCGGTGCAATCAAACATTACAAACAAATTTCAAAATAAAATCCTTTAAAGAGTCTTAATGTCGTTTCTGATACCTCCATCATTTAATCACCATTTAACGGGAAAGAATAATTTCCCATGAATAAACATTTTGATCCAAAAAGGGGTAAAATAATGTGGCAGCAAGAAATAATCACCGTTAGTTCGTCACCAGGGCATGGCAACTTTTTAACATCGACTTGAGCATGCGCTGGCAAAATATCACACGCTTCACAATAAATCCTCTAGTTAATCTTCACTTCGCATTCAGAACTCGCGCGCATCTACTTCAATTTGTTCACGAGTACAGTAATGAAATTACGACAAATGACGGTAGGCATTTATGGAATTGTCACCAAAATGAGCGCCATATTCCATAAATTGAGACAATGAGTGACAATGAGTTGCTGAAGGCCGTGGTAGAGGGGTGTATATTAATGTATATGTTGGGTAAGCGGGGAAGGGGAAAGAAGAGGAAATTATGAAGAGAGGTAGGTCGTATGCCTAGGAGAAGAAAGAAATTGAGTGGGTAGATGTTGGTCTGCGCATGTAAAAATATGGATGATATTTACCCATTCCATTTTCATTTACCTTTTAACCGGTAGATAAGCCGGAATAATAATTATATTTCTGTATGTCACACAACATGGCTTCCAGGTCTTGTTTATTCAACAAGCGCCGCTAAATACAGTTACTTTTGTGCATTTATTGCTTTTCTCACCGAATGTAATCACGTATCAACAAAAGCGAAATCTCTTCCTTGCCCAAGTGTCCTTTTTCGCCCAAGAGTGATGATTACGTCCCATCCGACGATCGGAGTTCGGCACAGTGATGCTGTCCTCGTGACACTGAAATAAAAACAGGGGCGCCACTAACAGTCTCCGCCACGGCCGAGAATCGAACCCTTGAACCTCATGACGTCGATCCAATGATTCACACAGCGCCTACCACTGACCCCCTAGATCAGTGGTCGGCAACCGATATGTGTATGCGAGCCATACAATTACATACAATTAAATAACAGCCACAAGAAATACACGTGAACCTTCATTTGGCTGCAGACCTTTTTGTATTTGCAAAATTAAATTAGAAATAGTGGTTTTATGTTATTGGGAAATGTACCAATAGAAATAAAATAAAATAAAAATTCTTATTCCTTCTCAATCGAATTTTGTATTCCGGTCGAAATTACGAATTGTTTGCTGAAACGTAACGATTTTTCGCAATATTTTTGCGTTTTTGAGTCATCGTTCCCATGACGACCATACTCACTGTTTAAGATTCCGTGTATATCCATTAACTCAATGATTCTTGGCACTAAATAAGATATGAATGGTTTATTACAATCAATGTAAATGATAGTATTTTGAATGATAAATGGAAAATTTATTTTGCTATTAAATGGTAAAATGTTTAGTAAATTTCATGGAAACATTTGACGCAGTACGCAGTCACGCGTAGTGTTTTATTTTTTCCCTTCCCGTTGATATTCAAACGGGCTACACCTTCACTAGTAAGTCTCATAATTTTGGACCTTCCTCAAAGTATTAATTAGATTTTATGAGTAAGAAGGGCATAAAATGTCGGAAGTTTAATTTAATCGTCGTGTCCTTCACGTGTCTCCAAGAAACTTCTCATGCGCCATAGGTTACCGATTTACGAAATTCACAGCGTAAGATGGTAGATTTATAAAAGTAAACTCCATAAAGGAGAGTGGACGCGTACATATTTTTAACAACCGGTGTTTCCAGACGATTCTACATTTTCTGGCTGAGTAGAATAGGCAAGCAGCGAGGACCACTTTTAAAATTTGAGAAGTTAAGGAAAAATGGCAAAAGAAATTCTATTTTTAAACTTGAAAAAAACGCCGGAAACTGAAGTTTAAAAAAATCAGAATCCACAGGAATAATTCGCTAAGTTGAGTAGTTACGTAGTTAATTCCCGGATTCTCAGTCATTTGTTCACCCGGAAGTACACCGAGATGGGACACGAATACTCCATTAGAGTTCCTACTCTTTTTATACATCACTGAAGTCATGAAATTAATAAAATGTTACGATAGTAACTTCATAACAGGCTACAGACAAGGTGGTCGAGAAATGAAACAGAACCTCTTCTCTGTGTTTACGAATTTCTGAATATTTTATTTAAGTTCATTTACAGAATAGCTCTAGATGTAAACCTTGAGAAAAACAAACAAAGTATTCGCCGTATTTACTCCAGCCTAATCCTTACCGCTTTTCAGCCGCAGGGCGGCGGGGGGGAGGGGGGCGAGAATTATCCCGCCAGCCACGAAAATTATGAGGTGGGATAGGTCCTAAAATTATCACAAAGCATGGGAAGGTGTAGGTTCAAAGCATTTAAATATTCCACGATGATTCACAGTCGAACAGTACCTACTACAGTATACCTCAAATTTAAATCGCATCATTAGGTTATAAATTAGCGGAGGTTTACAACTTTTACAACAGTTCGTGTAAAACTCCACATACAAAACAATTGATTTCCTTTATTACGTTAGTAACATGTTTAGCTAACTTATATCACCTATGTCAGAATTACCAGTTTCTATGTCTGATGTTAAGAGAACAGTGATAACTTAATGGGGGGGCAACGGCCTGCCACGATGGAAACACCGGTTCCCGATCAGTCACCAAAGTTGAGCACCGTTGGGCTCTGCTCGAGTTTGGATAGGGGTTATCCTCCGATTCGTCCAAGTGCTGTTGCCCCTGTCTGCACGTGGCAGACAGTAAGTGCGAAATGACCTTAGCCGTAGGGTGACCAAAAATTTTAGAAGAAAATAAGGGAAGTTTCTATATTCTTGACCAAATACAAGGGAGATTTAGAACACGGCCAAATTTCACAAAAAAAAGGAAAAAAGCAATGCAGTGTTTGTAAATAAATTAAAAGAACTTTATTTTATACTTTAAGATGACCTAAATATATTTTGAAACAGATTTTGCTTCGGACAATAGTTTGCCATCACTTTTTTCAAATTCTAAAAATTCCATGCTAGAATACTTGAAGTTCATGGCAACTTGCAGTTCTGATTTGATCAGCTTTGTAAAGCTCCCATTCCTAATATCTGTCCGCTTGTTATTCATAAGACAAAATACTCTCTCTGCATGAGCATTACTACCTGGTATGCTCATAACATACCCTACCAACTTCCCCAAGTTTTCAGAAGTTATATTGCTTAATTTTAAGCTACTGGAAACCACCGCCCATTTCTAGCTAGCGTTACCCTCTAAAGACACAGCAAATGTTATTGCATCCTTACAACTACAAAATTCCACAAACAATTCATCTTCATTCACACAATCCAGTTGGATATACTCCACAACGTCATGTATGTCATTGAATGTTAATTCCCTTTCATGGCATAGTGATATTAAACACTTAAAACTATCATCAACTTTGTTAAGCTCGTAAGAATACAAAGAATCATAAAATTCAAGGAATTAGCTTTCACATGTCGATTTCAAATTTGAACTGAGAACAGTAACTAACATTTTGTGAGTAGCACTACGGAAGTGAAATATAGAAAATAATGTATGATAATTGATAGAAAAAATCCGATATAAAATCAATTGCGTCTGGTCTCGAACGTTCAAACGAATTTCGACCGTGTGAGCAAAATTTAAATGATTGAAACAATGATTTTACTTGAAGAAAAAATACGGCAGAAATTCACCCAAAAGAGACAGAAAATACGGGAGCCAGGATGTCGTGGAAAAATAGGGTAAAATACGGGAGAGTTGGTCACCCTACTTGGCCGTCGAAGCACGTTAAAGAAAAATACTACTACTACTTAAAGTTGGGCAATCGGATTTTGAGCGCCGAAAATAGTACATTTCTAAAGAGCACATTTCACAATAGACAATTTTTCAAATAAAATATCGTAGAAGGGTAGATAAGTATAGAGGAAAAATTTTCAACACACATCGATAAACGTTGGAATGATCAAATCGGTTGACCCTAATTGACGATTTAACTTCCTAAACTCGAGAGACTCAACTTTTGTAATGGACTTTTTTTTAGTAAGTTAGTAAGGTCCAAGTTTTCTTCAATATTCTTTCTTCGCATCATTACTGCAAGAGAGGAGATCGAGACACCAATCCAATATAAAAAGAGGCACCACGCGCGTCATTATTCCTTCCCATTCCCCTTCCATTAATGTCTTAAACCTTTTTCCTGTGGCCTTCCCGTCAATGGCTGGTGTCCTAACACTTCCTGCTACACACACATTTGATGTGCATTGCTAGGTGGTGCGTAGATGTAGGAAGACGAACGGTATAGAATGCGATGAAATTTGCCAGAGGAATGAAGGTGTCCCAGAAGAATGGTCAGCATGCAGAAGGCCACCTGATTGTAAAACTACATTTATGTAAATTCATACATAATACCTCTAGAATGAAAATTAAAATTTACGTCAAGTAAATATCAAGTGGAACTACCATCATTGGTTATTCTGCCAGCTGATAGGTTGGTTTTTGGACTTAACGTCCCCATTTCTTGGACATCTTTCACTATTCATCTCATTGTTTGCTTGCCATCGGGTCCCTCTTAAAGTTCCCCATGCCTTCAGCCTCTCCCTAGGTTGTCCAAAATTCCTATTCTCCCCATTCGCCCTCAACCCTGGAAATGCATTCTCCCTCTTAAAGGTAGTTTAAGTGACCTAGTCACGATGGAGACCATATTCGAATTTGATTTTTTAAATTTCAGCGTCTGAAAGAAGTATATAATAAATATTGTAACATTAATGGCGCAAAAATATAGATATGACAAAAATTCTCAGTAATTTAATAAATACACTCACATAAGTCTCTACATTGACTCATTTTTTCACGCGCCGTACGGCTAAAAAGCCTTCAAAACAGCAGGTTTTTTTGTGATTCTGTAAAAATTACTGAGGTGAGTAATAGATTAATCTGTAAACATAGTTGAGAAAACATACAACCTACACAACGTCAGTTTTTTTTACGAAATATAGGTGTTATAAATTCCTAATCTTTTCAATATTCTCCCTCTGGAGCGCACAGCCGTAGTCCATCCCATGTAGAAACAGCTTGTTTTTTTCAGGCGAATTTCTCGAAAAGTAGTTCCGTAAGGGTTAAATATATTGATATCATTGGAAATATGCGATTTTTTTTCTTTAAATTGAGGCCAAATTCATCAAATTCTAGTTGAAATGGTTTCTCGCTCTCAAACTACATTAACGTCCTCTTCAGCATGCCCTCAGCCCATCAACCCTTTCTACCTCCTCCGCCAACAACTTTTTCTCTCCTCCCCCCGCCACATCCAACACATCTTCGTTCGACTTACTCGCCACTAAAGCTCTCCATTCGTATCCTAGCCCACATCTCACTTGCCTCCTGTCTACGCACATCTAAAGATGGAAAAATGTCGGTCAAAATCGATTTTTTGAGCGATCGATTTTTAATCGAAATGAAATGCTCGACTTTTCAACAAAAATCGAAATTTGAACCAAAAGATCGATTAATAGAAAAAATCGACGGTTATTTATGAAATAAATACAGTTGGTACAAAAACATGTTTATTATTCATTCGAAAAATGCTCATAATGCATATTTGAAAAGTATAAAAATCCCTAAAGATGAACTTAGAACACATTCTTGAATTATTTGTAGTAAAAATTTACAAATGCACGCACATTAAAGTTTGGGGATCACCGCTTGGAACCATTCGGCTTCACTAAAATTTTTAAGAAAGATCAACTGATTGAGATGCTTTCTTGATGGTCTAGGGCGTGCCTTTCCAATTTTACCGGCCTTACAGAAAGGTCTTTCACATGGGACGGGATATGACGTTATCATACTCAGCACTCTGATCGCGAAACGGTACGAAATGGTCAAGATCGAAGTTGAAAAATCGAGTTTGGATCGAAACTCGTAGATCATGGCTCGATCTCGATTTCCTCGATCTTTGACTATTAAAACTCGATTTTCGATTTTAATCGAAATAGATTTTTCCATCACTACGCACATCCCCTTCCGGCACTGACCCATAAGTTTCCGACCCATGCAGCACCATGCTGCTTATTGGCGGTTCCATATTTCTTTACGTCTCTCCTCCTCTCATTAATTCCCTTATATTCGAAAATGCTCCTTTGGCGATACCCAACTGTACAAGCGATGTCCCCCCTCCCACTACACCCATTTTCCTCCAAAATACTGCCAGTGTATGTTAACTGTTCCAGCTGCTCTTCTTTATGTCCTCCTACCCTTATGTTCAGCCCCGCCTAACTCATAGAACCTTAGTCTTCCTGTAATGTATCTTCACCCTGTATGTTTCAAATCGTGCCTCTAATGCACTCACCATTGACTGCAACCCCTTGGTGGACTGGAAAGATAATGCTTGAATATAAAATATATTAAGGAATAATGATGAAAATTCATCACATATCTTAACTGCAAGGAAATAATACTCAAATATCGGGTTGAACGGCTAAAAATGAACTGAAAACTGCCAAAGGAGTCGGAACCACGGAATTTCTTACTTCTGACGATTGTTAGCGCGTCCTTTGCCATTCATCACGGCAGTTGAAAGAATACTGCACTCGTTCCATTATTCACTCTTTATGATTCGCGTGCGGAAGCGTGGGAAGCTCCTTGACACGGGGCGAGCGATTTGAGTATGGGCAGAACAGTCGACCCGGCCTCATCCACACGGAAAAATGTCTACGGCACGGAAAGTTTTTGAATGGGCGAGTTTATTCATAGGCGCCGTGTTCCATGAGGCCATGCGGGTAAAGAAAAGGGGCCACGCTTCTGGAGCTATTCGGGATCCAGTGACGAATTGCTATTCTGCGAGGAATCTCGAATTGATCTCGCGGGCTCTCGCTAAAAAAAACCTAAATCTTCCTCCACGATAAAGACTTGGTACTCATGGAAAACAGGTTTGTGGCACTTTCCCTCTGGGACTCCAGCCAAGACTTGACTGCTCGCTGGGTGTGAAACAAGATAAACAAGGTCGGAAAGAGAATGCTTTGTCTGAAGACATTCAGTTTTACGTATTAATCTATTCAAACATATATGCTGTGATGTTTGATGGTATTTTTTTGAGGATATAAAATCACTTAAGTTAGTCTTTCACGAGCATTTACATCAAGAAGTATGCTGTCTGTGGCAACAACCTGACCTTATTAATTCAAATAGAACTAAATTTCAAGAGCTGTCCTTGACAAAATATCAGTACAACGAGGCGATAATATTCGAACCTCAAAAGGATAGCGTAATAATTGAGATTTACGCCCTCTCGTACATACTTTTTCGACGTAATTAAAATAAAAAATATTTAATGTAATATAACAGTCATGTATCATTAGGTCCTACCCTTATTTTTCCCGGTTAAATATTGTTCTTATTAAGCATAATTATCTGACCTTATGCAGCGAGAACTACTTTCGGAATTTTAAATTATAGGTACCAGCCTTTAATTTGGCGATTCTTTTTTTCGAACAGAATATAGATCACAGTATATAATAACGGCTACAAATTCCCTTCGTGGAAATAGTTATTACTGCATCGGCTCAAGGAAAGATTCAAGTACTACGCAGTGACTGTCTTGATATGGTAGCTCCGTCTAAACGCATTAATTGATAAAGAGGGTGGGAAAATTTTAATGTCCTCCTGTTGACAACGGTGGATTCCATATTTCTTTTTATCCATCTATATCGGCGAACAGATACCTATTGCAGCTTGACTGTAATGAATAATTTGAGGTACTCGCCTGGAAACTCCAAGGTCGCACGTTCTAATCCCGCCTTCGATATGGATTTATCCATTATTTAAACGTTTAGGTCTTGGGTTAGATGAGGTGACATTACCTTGGCAGTAGAAGCACCTTAAACAAGTCTCTTCTACAGCTGAGTTTCATTGATTCAAGCGTTGTATACTCATCTGCAAATAGTCAAATTGTCCATGAAATTCCCTTCGCCTACCAGGTTTTGACGTCGACTACCTGCAAGAAACTCGTTTCTAATAAATAGCTTTTTAAGCATAGGGTGTGATCGTAGGTTTTTGCCCGCAAAGATGAATGAATCAATATGACTTCAGAGAAGACTTATTGGAAAACATCCATAAATGAAATTATGTTTCAGGAACACCTTCTCAAAATTCTAGGACATTTTAAAAACCCATTGCTGAATGCCGTTGTTGTATGAATCATATTCTATCTATTGTACGCACATTAAGTCCAATATCGAACAGATGGGTTTCAGAATTCGTTCTTCCCGTGCATCGAGACATAATTTCTTAAAAACACAGGTCTATAATCGTCACTCACCCCAACCCCAATCCATTTATACCATTCATTTTTTTACTGCTGCCTTATCACTCCCCGCCACACTCCCTTGTGGCGATTCGTGGTGTAGTGCGTACATGTAGATGTGTTGTTTAGGCATTTTTTAGCCATTAAAATTATCAAAATTTGTACAGTGACAATGAAGACTTCTCAATAGTTCACGTTCCACTTATAGGAATCGATAAAAGGCTGTTTCCTGTATTTGTTCTTTATCGCTCTCATACTCCAGGAAATCTGCGGTGTCCTCACCGCGAAGTTCCGCGTGAACATAGATTCACAGAGTTCCGTTTGAGGCGACTTGCGCGCATTTTCCTTGTTGGACAAAAGCTGTCATAAATCGGATGATTGGTTTGCTGCAGCTCGACGCTCATTTATTTCATTGCTTATTACTGTGTTTGCATTCTCCCTTCACCCGATGCAACACTTGCTCAGACCTTACGTTATTTAAACGACGTTTTCCGCATTTAGGACCTAACGAGTAGGTAGGTACTATTGTGTTACATCAAAATATGTAAATACAATATGAAAAAATGTTGTCTTGGCCATGGCATTGGAGCCGAGGTCTTGGGGAGTGGCTCTGGCTTATTCCATAGCTCCGACTCCGGACACATTTATCGGTTTCAAATAACATTTTATTGCTTTAATATTTCAATATGAAAAGATTTTCCAGTGTTTTCATAAAAAAAACAAAATATGTACCCTTGCTAAACAAATTTCATCAATTTATTTTAAAATAATCTCATCATTTTACAGAATGAAACGCACCAGATCAAGTGTAACTACAAATATGCAATTATATATCTGCTAAAATTCGCATTGAGCAAGTGTAACTGCAAATATAAAATCACTGCCACAATAGAAGCCACAAGTGTTCCTAGCTTCTCTAATTTTTGTTTCAACATTTGCTACTCTTTTAAAATTCACCGAGAGACATGTTGTGTCCTGCTTTGAATTCTGATGATGATATCATAAGGCTTTCTCAGAATTTTAGAGAGTGTTTTCTGAAAAAAGTCTATTTAAAAATAGTATATTTAAAAAAGTCTCAGTGTTTTCTGATATTTTAGATGTGAATGATACACAGGATCTATTGCAGCAACGTCCTCGTAGAATGAACGTTAAGCAAGAAGTCACTCATTCTTGTGAAATGTTGACCCCTACCGAGTCCCTTCATTATCCAACACTGGGACACATTTGTTCTGCTTCTTTGCTGAATAAATCGTGGCACTGAACAGATAATTCACAATAGCTCGAATGCTCTCCAATAATTTCTCTGCGTAGCTTTCCAAGAATCCATCCATCACGAATAGCTTGTTATAATGAATGAGAGTATCACACATTGCGTGAGACGGCTGCTGCCGAAGCCATTTCGGTAAATTAAGTCTATCATGAAGGAAATAACAACCGAATACATGGGCGTGAGATATAAAGATTGTGGGAATCTCAGACTCGATTCGTTTAAAGATAAGGATGGCATACCGATGCTAACCATGAAGGGAATTGAGATAATTTATTGACAGAACAGCGCGCACCTGGAGACGGGGCTTTAAGCACCCTTTAAATTTCTGCGCTATGAGCCTGTAGTTCATTAATGATCTAAGATTATCCTGGTGAGTCTGATGTATAAATTTATCGCCCTGTGGAATACTCATGAAAAATGTATACTGTAGTTCATTAACTTGCCCTCAAGGTTCACGCACTCGCAATACTAAACGCGACGGTTTTAAAATACAGGTAAACGCGACTAAGGATTTTGGATGACATTTATTCTTCGAGCTCGATTGGGAAAATAATGAGGTAAAGTCACTTGAGAAAATATCAAGCTAATAAAGAATTTACGGGAGTTACACAGGCGTTTTGATTTTTCATACAAATATGAGGACAAGATTATGACACTATCGCAAGTACTTTTGAGTAATTCAAAAAATCCTCAGGGCAGTAAATGTAATTGGGAATGAAATTTACTTAATTGCGAACGGAGCACATTGGCACACTGGGTTAATTAATATTCGAAGGTCGGAGCCGTAGCGGGGAAATTAGACAATTTTGAGCTCCGGCTTTAGCAAACATTTGGAGCTCTGGCTCAAGCTCCAAAGCCCTGGTCTTGGCTTCTTACTAAAGCAAGCGTGGAGGATATCTCGTTATAACAATGCGAAATATGACAATAATTTGGTTATTTAATGTATGTACGTACTGATAACTTTAATTGCAAGTAATTTTGCAAAGGCATGTAATGAGCATGTAAAAAGGATTTGTAAGTAATTTTGCAAATCCCTTTTACATGCGCTGTATGTATATGAGTTATAAAGCAAAACCAATGACCATTTGATGGTAGCCTTAACACAGGTCCTCCTTAACGCTAGCTAAGGTTACTCTCTAATTGTTCAATATTAATTTAAGGGTTATTTCTGTTGGAGTAATCGACATTATCTATCATCACTATATTTTTTATGACTTCTCCTTTCAGCCAACTGCCTTGTTCCTTTAAAAGCCTTTGTTACAAGGTACATATTTGGAGAAATATTTTTCCCTAGCCATAATAAAGGCCATATTCGAATTAAATTCTTTAATTACTTTAAAATTAAATTAATCACAGTTGTGAAAAGCACGAAGTCATCATCATCAGTAGTCATCAATCCGAACAACTGCTTCATTCTTAAATGACTAATGAATGACTTCACTTGGACGTCCTTCATAATTTGCCCCTGATGTAGGTACTACCTATACCATTCTTGGCCTTTCTCTGTAATTCTTCCCACTCATTGCTCTTCCTAATATTGTTTTCAAAAGGCGTTTGTGTCGCAAAATGTGACCAATAAGTTTGTCTCTCCTTCTTTGAAAAGTTTTCACTGTAGTATGAAATAATATTGCTAATATAAATGACGCCAAACTTTTTTTATGACTTAACTTCTCCGTGAATAACAAAATATACATAGGTAAGACTTAAACTTGACTCCGAATTCCGAACCGATTGTATTCCGAACTTGGTCTTTTTCGGAAATTCTTCCCATAAGCTAACAATAACTAACAAAGGAATGACAAAAATTTAGGTGATGATGAAAGAATTACAAACGTTAAGGTTGCTTATAAACATCTAAATATATTACCAATTGGTAAATTGTTTGATTACATATTGATAATTGAAAATTAGTACAGTGATAAATATAAAGTTCCAAGAGCAATAGAGCATTCAATGGCTTTGAGGAATACATATGGTGAGAGAAGACTCTGTAATATTATACCAAAATTATTAAATCAATTAAATAGAAATTCCCAAGAAAAACTAAAAACTGAATTTTAAAAAATTTTTCTAAATTTTATTTGAGCATAATTATATTTTATTGTAACTTGTATTTGATCCACCTTTGTACGTACATTTCACTACGTGCATCAGCTCTATAAGAGTATGCTGAAGCACAGATATATACACATATACACAGATATATACATATGTGTATATATCTGTGTGCTGAAGTAAGCACCTTCTGACGAGCATTGTGCTCAAGAGGACTTCTAATGTGTTAATGTTTATTCTTTTTTTCTACTTTTCTTGGATCATTGTTTTTTGTTTGCTTGTATTACTCAATTGTTTTTTCTGTATTTGTAATATTATTTTCTGCATTTGTACTTTTGTTTCTGTATTTGTATTTTTACTCTTACTCTTGATAACATTTTTTAAAAACTGTCAAAAGTGGTCTACAAGGCGAGCGAGGATATCTACGTATTTTGGCGACATCGAGCTTCGCGTATTGTGTCCGGGTTCTTACAAGCTCACAGGGTCAATTTGACTTACATTTGACTTGATCTTCGCTTGACGTCCGACCACGAGCTGCCCGCAAAACTGATCCTCCCATCCCCACAAGAATTCACCGGTGAAACATCTCGTGAGGCGATTTCAGGTTTAGGCTGAAAAGTGATCCGTATTTCTTTCGCGAGGAAGATTGCCAACATTTCCTTAAGTCGCTCAAAACATGAGTCGTCGCGGCAAAGCGAATTTGAGTCATGCGGACCAATGGACCAATGAGCAACATGATTCGCGACCGGAGGTTCAGGTATTTTAACATGCTTCCAATGCCAAAATCTGTTGGTGTTAATTACGTTACATAGATCGCCGAGGCAAATGTTCCCTTTGGTATTTAGTTGAACTATGAGTCAGGGACTCACCACCTTGTTAGCTCTGTTTCACCTGATTCAGTGGCGTAGGAATTCGAATAGCCACTTTTCCGTCTTGCATGATGCGCATTTTTCCCAGAACAAAAACCCGAGGAAAATCGTCCAAAGATAAATGTGGTCAATTTCCAAGCGCCCAAATTATGTGACCAAAACTAAATCGCGTGTTATAAGCCAATGCGTATTGTAAGCCGGAAAATAGTGCGTATCCGGTAGTAGTGAATTACTGGAAAACGAACTACTTATACACCTACTGCATCCGTTTTAGCAAACTAGAGAACAAAGAACCAGTTGTATGTACAACGTGGGAGACACATGATCTCTCCTCGAGTAAATCATATTCCGGAAATAACTGGCGAAGAAAGTCGTAAATTGAGATTTATTTAAAAAGGTATTGGGCTAGTTCGACTATAAAGTTAGGGGATTTAGCTACCTCCACCTTGTTAGACCTCAATTAGAATACGCTGCCATTAGTATTTGGGATCCCTATGAGGTAGGGTTAAACACCAAGTGAGATCACGTGCAGCGAAGATCGTCAAGATATTTAAAAGGTCCGTATATTAATTTCATAAGTGTGTTACAAGGCAACTAAAACAACTGGGATGGGAATCGCTACTCAGGTTACAATTTAGACTTAATATTTTATTCAAAGAAGCGCGGAACGGGCCGCGCAGTAACTTTCACGAAATCATCTTCCACTGATCACACAAATGTATGAAGTTTACAGTGAAAAAAAATCATTCGCCTGGACTAGGAATAGATTTTTTAATTGCAAAATTCACGCATTTCCATGTGATTACTAGCGGGTGACTCCGTTAAAGTTGCTGCGCGACTCCGCATCCATTTGAATTGTCAAAAGCAAAGGCCGATGTGTACAAAATTGGGTTTACCTCGAGGACGGAGGCGCTATGCGCTCAAGCACGAATACTTCAAAGGATTAGATGAAAGGTACTCCGTGAAAACACCTCGCTACTTTAAAACTCCATGAAATTGACAGTGCAAGAGGACGTCGGGGTATAAAGCTTAACTGGTTATAGCACTACTAAAAAAAAGGAGACGCGATATTGAGGGTTTGAGTCCCACTCTAGATTAATCTATTATATAAGTTCCGACTTGATCTATTTTCTCATGGCTTCAAAAACATTTTACGGAACCCGACATTCTACGATAAATTAGATCGTGAGCATTAAATTAGATAAATATACTAAAGAACGGACATGTTTGAAATGTCATTTTTTCACGAACAATAAGAGATCATAACAGCTGTCAATGATATTTTCTAATAAGGCTATTGGGTAGGTAGTGTAGCTTATTAAATTATCTACTCCATAATGGTTTGGTTAAAATTAACCTAATTGTATCAATGTCTTGCAAGCAATGTGTATAAAATATTAACTTTCTGCATTCGCATTTTGCATTCGCATGCAGTCGCAAAATGCATTAATACTCATGGATTCTATAATAAGTAGCTGATAACGAAATGCAATTCACTGCCTGACACATTTTTCAAGGCTTTTGCTGATACATCAGGATTCGTAGTTTCAATAGCATTCGTAGAGTGCAGCGCCGTGCATGTTGGTGAAAACCCTTCTGGTGGATTGAAGAGTACAATGTAGATGGAATATGGTTTGTAAAGTAACTGAGGCGTGACTTTGTGAAAATGTCTAACGTCCATGATGAGCAGTTATTCATGTGTACTATTTTCACACTTTTTGTATTGACCGACCAAGGTTTAAAACACATGAATGTCATTACCGAGGTTAAATTATGTATGTGTAGATGTAAAATATGTGATGGCGTGAAATAAAAAAACTTGGTTCGGTCCACTGAATTATTTATTGTAGGCACATGGAAGGTAGGTACATACAATCATGTTCCTGAACAACGTAACAAGCATGTGCGATTCATGCTAATGCATCATTAGTCGTAGATACACTAACTTTAGGGTATAGTGTAATACATGTTGGTGACTACTCACCCCGTGCCACACACCCTTGAGGTGGCTTTCAGGGTATTCTGTAGATGTAAACTATTCAGTGGACGGAACGTAGTTTTATTATTTCAGTTCACAATGCTGTCCCACAACATCTCGCCAGGAATTGTTAACTATCTATGATAATAGATTTCAACACTTTAAGTGTCATTAATGACACCAATGTGTTGAAACCTTGATAATGTTCATCAAGAACGGAATATTCTCCATTAAACATTCCAGTGTTGTTTTTTTTGAGTTTCGATTGGCTCACGACGAACAAAACGAAACAAATGCCGAACTAATTGAGGCGTTGGCCGCGTTGAAGATTCGCGAATGCCACAGGGAGGGAGAATCGGACAAAGAGTAAAAACGTTGGATATCCTTTTGCGTGGGAGGCTGGACGAGTCAACAAGTTTAGTTACGCCCCCTCTCGATTCCCCCTTCCCCCCCCCTTCCTCAACCATTCCAACACCCCCCACACACACACACACAGACTGGAGCCATTCCACACCCTCCCGGCCCCCCTTCTCTTTCTTCAAGTCTCGCCCTCTGCCAACAACTTCAAGGGGAAGAGGAGAGTTTAGGAGGTTCCCCGTGCATGACGTAACCTCACACTCACGAGCATTGATTGGTCAAGGAACCGCGGGGGACGCTGTGCTGCAGCGTGCGTGATACGTCACCGTGGAAATCGTGCGAGCAAGCTTTCGAGGGGCTCAAGGGGAAGGGTAGAAGGGGAAGAAGGGTGGGGTAAGGGCGCGCGCGAGGAGGGTCCAGCGGACTCGTCTGCAGCAGTTGACTTTGCGCCGTGCCCGGCGTCAGTGTCTTGTGAATTCCGAGAGTCTGGAGGACGTCTTCGTCCTTACCTGGATTATTTTCGTTCGGTCCAACGAGCGAGTGGATGTTATTGTTGTATCCAGCTGAGGATGTCGCCGCTGCTTTTCTGCTCCTTGTTCTTCGGGTTCACGGAGGCATTCAACCTGAACGTCGAGCACGCCAAGGTGTTCAGCGACCCCACGCGACAGACTGGCAGTTACTTCGGGTTCACGGTGGCGCTCCTGAAGGAAACCCGACCGAAAGTTCGATCATGGTAAGGAAACTTGAACCACGCGGTTATTTTTCAGGTACGACTTGGTAAAAGTACACGGATCATTCAATCCTTAGCTTTTCGAAGAAATGGAAAATGGTAGACCGAGCTATCTTTTTTTCCGATCACACGGTCATTTTTATTGTATCGGTTTTTTCATGATTTCCCCATCCGAGATATTCTGAACGCAACACTGTCCTTTTGATACGAAATGAACGTTTCTCATCTATCGTAGATTGCACTATTGTTGTAATACTGTCGTTGTTTAGAAGAAACTAGCAGCAATAATTTGTAAATTTCACCAGACACTGAGCCTAGTTATCTATTTTGTGATAAACCCTCAGCGTGTGCCAACCAGAGTGCGAGAAAGTCACTAAATTAAGTTGATATTATTGGCTAACTTAAAATTAATGACATTAATATTACCCGATTCAATGAAAGTTGACTTTTCGACACCTTATCTTGTGTTCTGCAGCTATAAATTGACCGCGCAAAGCATTCATTTTTGCTCCCACATTTTGGAATGATGTTCCGGGACGAAAAGGTTCCCTAGATTGTAGGAATATCATTTAGGCTCATCGTCATAATGTATTTATTGTGATAGTGGGTAAATTGTGTCTCGCGAAGATGCTCGTGTGTCGTATGACTCTCCATTAAGAAGTCTATGGCTTCCATCGTCCAAGATCCGGTATTGCCGCAATGCATTTTGAGGAAGGAATACTTCGCTTTTATTTTCGCCTTTTCGTAGTGATAACGTTCGTCTCATTAAAAACTTAATTTCCCGCTGCGAAATCGGATTCGCTCCTGTTGAGATGATTCACGTAAGTGTTCAGAGACAAAAAATAGGATGTTCACGAATGATGAAGAAGAGGATGAAGATCCTTATCATCGCCGCTATCACTGAAAGTGATCGCAACTCCATCAAAGATATCATTTCCACTCTATCCTTAGACTAGTACGTTGAAATGATCGAGTGATTCAGGGTATTTTCTGCGTCTCATAAGTGCTGTGAATGCAGATTAAGTCGGTACTGTTTGGCGGTACTTAAAAGAGGATTTTTTGAGCATGAATAAACAGGGGGTCTCAGGTGGAATCTGTGTAACTTCTGGAGGCGATGGCGGATATTATTTCAAGCATTTTTTTTGCAAACGGACACGGAGTCGTAACTCCTTACTCACGGAGCTATGGCAACGTAAACATTTTATCCAGCACGCACCAATGTATGGTAAAGCATGATGTCACGAAAAACTGGTTACCATCGTATTATTTTCCAAATAAATGCAAAGTCATTGCTAAATACAAAAGTAATGTGACGCCACGGCTATACCAGCCCATACCGATTGAAGCGATATGAAAATTGCCTTGGTGGTGCGCAAAGTATGTACCGTTTGATGCTTCAATTTTGTCACTCATGCTTGTGGTTTATTTGTAAAACATCACCGTTATTTGGCGTTTTAATGGCGACTGCGAAACGTGTTGGATAAAATGTTTGAGTTGCCGTAGCTCCGTGAGTCAGGAGATGCGAGCGCATTTCCTTTTGCCAAAAAATGCAAATAATCCCATCCCCCATCCCTTCCACATGCTGCACTGATTCCTCCTGAAACCCCATGCATGTATCTACATTTACGCACTAACCAGCGAGCCTCTCTGCAAGGGCGTGTGGGAGGTGGTGTTTTGACATCATCCGTTTAATGAAAGGGTGCAGGGAACGGAATTGGGAGAGCGAAAGGTCGATACATCTACAGAATACCCTGCAAGCCACCTGAAGGGTGTGTGGCAGGGGGTGAGTAGTCACCAACATGCAATACACTAAACCCTAAAGTTAGTGTATCTAATACTAATGATGCATTAGCATTAATGGCTAATGTTTGTCACGAGGCGAAGCCTCACAAGCATGCACTACACCATATACATATATATTCTACCAATGTTAGAGGGACCGTTAGTGTTTATATATATTGCAACTACATAAACGAACAGATATTCAAGAGTTACAGTGAAAAAATACACGGCATGCTGTAAGTACTAGGGAGCAGATAAGGATACAAGTATTAGGGAGAACTACTACCATTAAGAGCTATACTACCTATCGACAAACCTAGTTAAAAGTCTCATTGGCCGCTGTTATGGTCTCTTATCGTTCGCGGGAAAAGTAACATGCATAATTAGTGTAGTGCATGCTTGTGAGGCTTCGCCTCGTGACAAGCATTAGCGATTTATGCTAATGCATAAATAGTCGTAGATACACTAACTTTAGGGTATAGTGTAATGCATGTTGGTGAATACTCACCCCCTGCCACACATCCCTGAGGTGGCTCGCAGGGTGTTTTGTAGATGTAGATGTAACATTTTAAATCTGTCCGTTTTTAAGTCTAGCTCCTTAACTTTATTCTCATTTTCTGATCTACCGTAGTATTTCGGATTTCGTAAAATATTATCAACGTCGTCAGAGAATAGACCGGTTTGGAACTCACATAATAGATTGAGTCTAAATTTTAATCGACAGTCTGAAAGCGTTTCCCATCCCAGTTGCTGCAAAAGGTCAGTAACACTAACGAGATTATCATAACGGCCTTTAACGTATCTTGCCGATCTTCTCTGCACGCGTTCTAACTCAGTTTCCAAGCCTTTCTCATAAGGATCCCAAATACTGGCGGCATATTCCAAGTGGGGTCTAACGAGGGAGAAGTAGCTGATTTCCCTAACTTTATCGTCGCAATTGCCAAGTACTCGTTTAACAGATCCCAATATACGATTAGCTTGACCGGTAATTTCTCGAATATGTTTACTCCACGAGAGATCATTAGTCAGTTTAACTCCGAGGTATTTAACCGATTCCACAGTATCTAATTTGCTGTTGTGTATGCAATAACTGTTATAAGGAAAGCTTTTCCGTTTTCTAAAATTCATGAGTGAGATGCGTTTTGACGGATTAATGCTCCTTCTCGTTTTGTAGCGATCATCAACGGAAGGGTTAATCATTAATGTTAAATTGCCTGGAGGTGACTAGTGAGTCACGTGGTACAATCACGCACAGTTCTAGATTGTGGTGTACATATTTGAACCAATCTTGAATATCTCACGCATCCTTCCTCGATAGAGTTTCTATCACCGCAATATATTGTTGTTCCAGGTTAAAATCCCTATTAGACGCTATAAACAACATATTCTAATGCTCAAGTCATCCATCCGAAAGGTTCAAACGCACCCAAAATGTCAAGGTGTTCGAAATATCACCGCGTGACTCAGTAATTACTTGACCGGAATTATCTCGGACATTTGCAACACCCCTCTGACCGATCACGACCGAATAATATTTGTAAACAGTTCACGAAGTCGTTCAAATCACACCCTAATAAATGCGAGCTTTTTGCCACGGAGTAATTAGATACTTGACGTTACCCATGTTTTACGCTTAAACAGATAAAATATTTCTCCAATGGCCGTAAAATATATGCACCACTCGTCAAAAAAAAATTAAAAAAAAAATTAAATACTTACTGTGTTGGTTTGCGGGAATGAGGTTCCACAACAGGGACCAATCACAGCCTCTCCACCAGAATACCCTCCTGTGGTAGTTTACGGGAAAATAATTTCCTCGCCAAGGACTACCACAGACACACACACACAACCCAATTGGAATCCTTTGTAGGCTAATGAGACCTAGCTAAGGATTCCTGGGTTATAACCTGGGATCCTTCGGAGAGCTGTAGTGACTCTACTAAGGCTGCCAAGTTATTAACACAACCACACACGCAATCACACAAAACACTCACTCACACACACAGCAGGGCCCCAGATTTCTGGGAGAACAGCTCAAAAAGAGCGTTGTCAAATAGAAATACAACAAACAGGGAACGAGGGTGAAATTCGTATACGCGTATTTCGACCACAAAGTGGTCCTCTTCAGCGAGCTGAAGGGAAAAAACACTAGCAACACGAGGTTGAAAGTGCCGGCGAGGAAATTATTTTCCCGTAAACTACCACAGGAGGGTATTCTGGTGGAGAGGCTGTGATTGGTCCCTGTTGTGGAACCTCATTCCCGCAAACCAACACAGTAAGTATTTAATTTTTTTTTTTTTTTACGAGTGGTGCATATATTTTACGGCCATTGGAGAAATATTTTATCTGTTTAATCTATAGAGGCCGTAGAGCTCATCTACCTTGATTTCATGTTTTACGCCTTTGTTGAAAATCATCGCATAAGCAAAAATTGCGAATGTGATTATCGAAGTTCTCCAATATCGTCTGTCCCACAATCAAGTCTATTCCGATCCGTTTATCCCTCCCCCCCTTCGCCCCCCCCCCCGCCCCCCCACTCCTTTCCTCGGTATAAACCCTGTCTATATATATTCTCACACAACGTGGTACCGCTAAATGCTCATGAGTAATATGCCACAATGTGGCGAAGCGCGCGTCGTGCCAGCGGAATAAAGTTTTGTGGAAATAACAGGCTGTTTTCTCAACATGGATATCCATAATTTCCACGAGGTCAGGCCTGATATCATCAGTTTTATTTGTTTTTATTAAGTTGAGTTCTTGTATGTCTGTTGGGTACAAATTTTACAATCGATTTAAACTACCTTTCCGATGAGCTTATAGTGATTTGAAACTTAAAACATAGATCAGAACTGGATGGCATTGCAATAATATGTAATAATATATATTAAGTATACATGTTATATACAAGGTGTTTCAGGAGAAAATTGCAATACTTCTGGAAGAGGCTGGGGAAGTTATTTCAAACATTTTTCGTCCAATGAACATGGGGTCGCAACTCCTTAGTTACCAAGCTATGCCAACGAAAACGTTTTGTCACCAGCACCCTGCAGTTTCCATGAAAACCCTCAAAAGCAGTGGCATCCAGCAATACTTACATAGAAAAACTGGTCTAATTTGTACTTAAAGTTTGTATCTTTCTTTTTCTGCCGAAAGTTACGCATACTGCTTACATTTTCTAAAATAGCAACTGTAATTGTCAAAATTTTTCTTATTCAAAAAATTATTTTTTAGAATAACCTTTTTGTTTCCAGATACCTATACGAAAAAAGTTAATGGAGTCATAAAAATTGGAAAATTTTATTTCATCTTCAAAATTGGTAAAATTATTTTTGTATCTTAATTTTTAGCGAAGATATGGCATCTTAAACGGTACCGTTACATGATCACATTTTTCGACGGCTCTCTTCCACGCATGCGGAACTGGTGATGATTCACCGAAAAAGGCAATTAACTTCTCCAATCTAAGCTTACGTACTTTAAACTTTTTAAAAAAACAACCAATGAAACGTAAATGGAGGTGTTTTTGTGGACCAAATTAATAAAACAATCAAGCGGCAACAAAGGTCTCAAGCGGAGATCATCAACCTCTTCCAGAATTAATGAAAAAACAGGCACTAGGTTAATATTCCACACTTGATTAGAATCAACACGACCTATAGGTGTCAGCATGTCATGCCATCATCATGAGATGCTGAATCATACGTCGTGTTGATTCTAATAAAGTGTGGAATTATAACCAAAAGCCTGTTTTTTCATTAATAATGAAGGATTTCCACCGAGTAACGCCAGAGACAGTGCCTTATACAGAAGTTTTGCACTTTCCTCCTGGAACACCCTGAGTATTAAATATTACAATATAATATTATAAATGATAAATGCAAAATAAACAAAATATAACATAATCTATCTTTTCATATAAAAATTGATGTTTGTACATTTGTTTGTTTGTTCGAGATTAATAGACTTCGACACCGTTTCTCCGTGAACCATGAATATTGGCACATATATGTATTTTTGCAAGGAGAAGGTTGGTGGTTTACGCTACGAATTGGGTATGGTGCAGTGGTTTCATTTTTAGCTTTTTTAAACTACTTCCGCTCAAGATAGAGGGTTGGGATTTAAAAAAATCAAATGGCTAAAAGAATGAAGTTCATAATTATTTCAATCAATTATCTTTTTCTATTCGTATTTGTGTGAATATCACGTTTTTATCTGAAAAAAAACGCGCATAATTCTCAGAAATCAACAATACCATATTTCCTTGACAACCATAGATTTGATTATTTTGGCTGTCAGTTTTTATATCTTCTTGTGCTATACTGATAAACCTGCCTCCTAAGACCACCGTCTGTCCGGCTGTCAGTCTTTATATCTTCTTGTGCTATGTCGATAAACCTGACTGAGACCACGTCTAAAGACCTGTTTATATGAAGAATTCGCCCGCATTAGCTCATTAGAATGCATACATGTGCCATCAACAATTCACCGATGAGCCAACACGACTTGGGCGAATGCTTGGCCAGGAAATAGGCACACTGTATAAGTCCTTTCACTCGCGCAATCAGAAATGAATTCGTGCGGGTTAATACATAGTTTAACGGGACCTTAATGTTGTGGAGTCCGAAAAGATCCCGCGGCTAATTGCAATTAGTTTCGAGATGAAGTTTGTGGGACCGAAGAAAGAGCGACGGCGTGACGTTACAATTTGACGCATCATAATGCGGTTTTCCTTTTATAGTTGGGGGGACTGCCTTCGTTATAGTGTACCCCCTTTTTATTTTTAGTTTTGACTTTCGTGTCCGTTACGGTTGACAGTCAAGGCTTTAAGGGCTGTTCCAGTGAGATTTTTCTGAAGTCATGAAAGAGACATATTAGAATTTTATAATAATATGTAAGCATGAAGCGAATATAGTAGATAATATTGACGACTGAAACACTTCGTTCACAATCGAAGAATTTTTTCATGTTATAAATTACGTAAAACGGTGAGTAATAAATCAAATTAAAGAAGAATATAAATAATATACTGTAATATATAAAAATCAAATGGTTTCTGTCTGTTCGTCTGTAACCCAATCACACAGAAACGGCTGAAAGAGATTAATTTGAAAATTTTCACTTGGGTTATTAAGTGCCCTGGGACGAACAAAGGCAACATTTAAATTTCTCCAAGGCCCCAAGTGCCGCTTAATGGATTTTACTACACCGTAAGAAAAGCATTTGAATCAGTGCAGAGGTTTCTTCTTTTTATTTGCTTTTATATCCATTACATGCACTCGGAAAGGTATCCGTTGCTCTGGACCCAGTAAACATCTAAGTAAGATCCAACACACTCCTTCGTCGACCAAAAATACTTAGGATTCACAACTTAGCATCGGCCCCGAACCCACCAGTAGCGTTGAGGAACACAAATAATTATCCCCCCTTTTTATCTTGATATATGACAGGGCCGAGCAGCCGGGGAAGAACATCTCTGGAGGGGAAGGAGTGTAGGATGATTCTCGGGAGAAATGGCTCGAAAATCTTCAAAGCGATCGAAAGGCTGGCTCCAAGGGGTCACTATTTTCCAAATTGTAGCCTTTTAGTAAGAAATGCGCTATATATATAATAGCTTATGTTTGTTGATGAAAAATTATATTTTGCTTTACTCAAAGGAATTTCCCAAGTATGATTTTTTCGCCGTGCTGATAGACGTCCGAAGTCAAAAGAAAAAAAGCAAAATTGATCAACTTTGACGCATGACATCTTCACTTGTGAAAGACCCACGCACCTCGTGAATAACACACGTACAGTGGAAGGCAATGATTGAACTTTTGTTCGATTTTTAACTAAAAAACCGCCAAGTATCGATTAGGGTGGGAGCGTAAAACGGGAAATAAAAAGCGTCTGCAACGCCTTCTCTGGCCGCACTACTAGCGCCTTAATGGCCGAACTGCATCCCGTGGAAAAATCTTTTTTCTTTTTAGTAAAATGCATATCTCGAAAAATAGTTCGATATGTGACTAATGTGTTGGGGTCATTAGAAATATGAGATCTTCCTCTTTGTAATGAGGACAAGTTCATCGAATTTAGTACGTGGTGATATCTCGCTCTAACTATCGTAAATACGAGGCACTAAAAAATTGTAGCGTGGTCTATTGGATGGACCAATTTCAACATTTTTACCGATTTCCGATCATCTATTAGCAGAAAAGGAGGCTAATAGCCCGTAACCATAGAAACATGCCGATTGCACTGGAATCCCATCATAATGAAAATCCAATTGACACAACACCACCGCAACGTGATAAGATGGCGGTGGGTTTTCATGCACGTTTTATTCGTCATACATTTATATACTACCCTGCAAGCCACCTCAAGGGTGTATGGCGGAGGGTGAGTGTTCACCAGCATGCACTGCACTATACCCTACGGAAGTTAATGGAGCTCTGACTATCGATGCGTCAGTTAAAACCTGCCAATACCTGTCAGGAGGTAAAATCTCACCAAATGCACTTCACCAAAAACAAGTAGTGTCATAGATCCATGAGTATTAAAACATTTTGCAACAACATGAATGAACAGAGAAACAAGAGTTTTACAGGAAGTATGAGAGACGAACGAGAGATGTTAGTACCTATTACGTAGCTTATTAGGCCAAAAGCATTAGACAGCAAATAAAAGAATTAGCTACGCTGCCTATTGAAAAACTTAATTATGAAGTCTAAATTGCTGATATCATTGTCTCTTATCGTTCCTGGAAATAATTACATTTTGAACATTTTCTTTCTGCAGGCCATTTCCCTAAATTTATTCTCATGATCTTATCTAATGTCGGGTTTCGTAAAATATCTTTGATTCCAGAAACTTAATCGTCATGGAACTTATTAAAGTGAGCCTAAATTTTAGCCGACGATATGATAGTGATTCCCATCCTAGTTGTTTCTGCAGGCTTGTTAAACATAAGAAATTACCCCAAATGCTGGAAGCGTTGTCCAAATGAGGTCCAAGGGAGAAGATGAGAGGTTCCAAAAGGTTAAGTCTTAATTTCCCACTACTCTTTTCTCAAATCCCTTCTTTAGATTACAGATGCACAGCTACAACGCGGAATACATTGCACTTGGACCAAGTCAGCTTAGGTCATGATAACAAACGTCAGAATTCGGCGATAAGTTTGGTCCTCATGTACATATAAATGGCGATTCACAGATACATTTTATCCTAACTGCGTCACAGACTGATACACGACAAGTCATCAAGATATCTTCTTTTTGACTTAATTTATTCACAAGATGATGTCTTCCGTGCCATTAGATAGGGGTGCTTTACACCTTGAAGTGAATTAAACTTGGAATGGAAGTGTATAAACGTAGCATACAATTGAAAAAAAATTGCCGTTTGTGCGTCGGATATTGAATTGCATGCACAAGATTAGTGATATGTTTCAATGCACAAGACAGTGATATGGAGCAGCAAAACTGTGTTTTACGAGAACCGCTTCACCATCTGGCTTATGTATGCCCCACCTTAAATTACCTTCACCGTGAGTCGTACGGAATGAAGTCGCAGAGGCTCTTTTGGTTATCCTTGCATCGACCCATCTTCTTTCAAAAACGTTCACAGGGAATGAAAAAGTGACGCAAAGATATGCCTGCACTGCAGAGGACACTTAGTATTTAACAAAATTAATATGTCAACTGTTAACGGCTCAACTTGGTGGAACAACATATCGTGGGATAATTTAAAACACTTAGTAGTATTCCACTATGATTTATTAACCCAACCGGTTTCAACGGTACAGCGTCATTATCAAGGGTACAATTCTCAAAGTTTTGGGAAGTGCGCCAAATACATATATGCATACCCAATTCTCAAAAAGGGGGGAGGGGGTTTAAGTAGAAAGGGGGGAGGAAACTGGGGGTGGGGGGGTTAGGGAGGGAGGGTGAGGGTATTGCGAGGAAACAACCGTCAAGGTGAGGGAAGGGACTATAGGGTATAACACCGAAGTGAACGGAGAAAATTTAAAAACAGAACAGTCATTTAAAAGGGTAACATCATGGACACCTTGTCTCATACTTATTCCGAAATTCTCTAAAAATCCAGCTTATAGCCTTTGTCGTTAACATGTAAAGCCTTAAGTTTAAAATTACATTGGTGACCAGTTTCAATTATATGCTTGGCAAAACCTGATTTTGGGTCATTATTAATTGTATAGTTATTATGTTCTTTCGCTCTGGTAGCAAATTTGCGACCAGTTTGACCCACATAAACACCACTGCATCCTTCACACTCTAGTGAGTACACACACCACACTTTTCCAGAATGTCCATCTTGTCCTTGGAGTTGAAAAGGAGATTTTCTAACGTCACTGGGCTATAGTACCCTATTCTTAACCTGTTGTCCTGGATGTGTCTCGTTATTTTGTGAGTTAATGCCCCTAAAAATGGGAGTTTGCACCATTTATTGGGTTTGTCTGGGGTTATTCTGTCGAAGGTTGAAAAAAGAGAAATTGTTTTCCGTTTTAATTGCTTGTCTAGTAGTTTTTACACAAGAGAGCAGTTATAGCCATTACTTTCGGCGATCGTTTTTATTGTTTTGAGTTCCTCTTGAAAGGAGAAATCCGAAAGGGGGATGGATATTAGCCGGTTTATCATATAATATATGCCAGCAAATTTGTGGCTGTGGTGGTGAAAAGAATTGCTCGGAATGATTACGTCCGAGTATGTGTCCTTTCGATATATTGTAAATGAATGTTGATTTGTATCAATAGAAATTGTTAGGTCTAAATAATTAATTTTTCGATTACCCAATTCCATTGTGAATTTGATGGCTTCGTGTCGTGAGTTTAAAAAGGCTAAAAACTGTTCTAATTGTCTGCGGCTTCCTGTCCATAAACAAATAATATCATCTACATATCTATAATAATATACAACATTCTTTAACAGTGGATGGTTTGAATTGAAGAGGTTATTTTCTAAAGAATCCATAAACATGCCTGCAAGCATAGGGGACAGTGGGGAACCCATGCTGAGGCCGTGTTCTTGTTTGTAATATTTCCCGTTAAACAGGAAATAATTTTGTTCGATGCACAAGGTGAGAAGTTGGTGGAAGTCGTTGATAAGGTCTTCTCCACACTTGGCTCTTTTTAACCAGGAAGTGGCTACACTGATGGATTCCTTGGCTTGGGATGGACGTAAACAAACGGGTGAAGAAATTCAAATGAGTATTTCTCTGGCTGTGAATCCCTTTTATCCATCCCACAAATGCAGTTTGGCAGTTACGTAATTTCCGCCGTGACAGCCGGGAACACGTGAGATGTGACTTTTTCTTGTGACCTTGGCCTTGCGTATACGACCTTCGTATCCCTCAAGCTGCTCCCAACCGAGTCCAGTGTGGTTTTTCCTCTTTATATTCTGTTTAATATTTGCCGAAAATAGCGCCTATAACATTCGTATAAATTTGCAAAAGTAATAGGGCTCCAGAGGTGCAATCCCGGATCCCCAGAAGGCGTGCGCCATCATTATTTTTTTCAAATTGCGCTCATGAAAGTGAAAAAGTGATCGTCTTACTTCAACTTATGACATACGTCAGGTGCTATTCTTCACAAGTGTAAATTGATGGAGTGCATTCTTAGGTCAGGGGCCACTAGCATTGCCCTTCTACAGCGGTTTGCACCTTGGACAACGCGAAAGACGGAGCCGTGATCCAACACCTAGAATCTTCGTTCTAGCCACGGGCATCAAGTTCGCCAGGTCCTTGCGCACACTACCACTCGACGAAGAACTTCTCATTTCCTTGGAAAACAGTGAGGGTATTCAAATGAAGAAGAGAGCTCTACTATTTAACTGGTAGTAAAAAGTTGTTGTATGTGTGCAGCGTCCAACCCTCATGTGTAGATTATTGGTAGCTAGAAGCCGTATTTCCTGTGAAATCTCCTTCCTCATAGGTAGCTACAGGCATTGGTAGATGTCTGTGGGCCAGCTTGGTCACGCTATTCGCGGCCATGTAGTGAACGAAAAGATTATCCTGGCAATCCATGAATAGGTCGATAATACAAGACTTCAATTAATGGATGATTATGGGAGAATGAATGTGTTGCTTTGGGCTAAGGTAGTTTGGGCGATATTTTCCCTATTCATAATAATGATAATATTTTATTTCTCCTGTGATTTAATACAATGTTGCTAAAATATGGAACCCGTCATACAATCAAAGAATAAAGTAATAGGAAATTGTACAGTGATTATTGATTTAAGAACTCATTCAGTAAATTTCTTTTGAATACACCTGTATACCCTTTCTATTTTCAGCTCGTTCGGTAGTTTGTTGTATAAAATGAGGTCCATGGCCTTGGGTCTACGAACAGCAATAGATAATGGAGACCATATTCGAATTTTATATTTTATTTTCAGCGTCTGTAGGAAGTGTCAAGTAAATATTGTAACATTAATGGCGGAAATATATAGTTATATATGATAAAGTTTCTCAGTAATTTAATAAATACATCCACATAAGTCTCTATATTGACTCATTTTTTCACGCATTACGGCTAAAAAGCCTTTAAAACAGCAGGTTTTTTTGTGATTCTGTAAAAATTACCGCGGTGAGTAATAGATTAATTTTCATAAATTGTTGAGAAAACATAAAAAACTACGCGACGTTAGTTTTTTGACGAAATCTAGGTGTTAGAAATTCCAAATTTATTCAATATTGTCCCTCTGGAGCGCACAGCTGTAATCTATCACATGTAAAACAGCTTGTATTTTTGGCAAATTGCTCGAAAAGTAGTTCGGCATGGGGTTGATATTTTGATATCATTAGAAAGATGAGTGTGTTTTCTTTAACATGAGGTAAAATTCATCAAATTCTAGGTGAGGTGATTTGTCGCTCAAAGTACAACTAACAATAAGTAAAGAAAAATGACGAGAGTGATGGGGGGATGTCCCTCAGAGTGCCTATTGCTCACGGTAAAATTTTCCATCGAAGAGCTTTATAAAAATTTTTATTGAAAGTTTTATGAATCGTACGTAAAACGTACTTGCTTTCTCACGGTAAAACTATTCATAAAACCGCAATGTCCTGCCATCTATGAGACGCTTTGCGAACACGTGAAGTGATAGATGCACTCTTTTGGATGACTGTTAAGTTAAAAACTATATGTATTGTTTATTTACTTACTTTCTGATCACACTCAACGGTGCTAAGGCTCTAACGCATTCCTCTAACAAGAAGGATACTGCGTCAACGTTCCAAGAACTTCCAGCCATGTTTGTTTACGTTTTCCTTGTTTGGCTTCCCATGGATACGAGATTATTATCAACGCGATGAGCTTTTGGGTTTTTGGTCTCATAGGCTTTTGCATAAAACGGTTTCATTGTAATAGAACCTGTCCTATTCCGTAAAACTTTATAAAACTAGATTTTACAAAACGGTTTTATCGTTATCAAGCTCATTTTTATAAAATTAGTCGATTTTATAAAACGTTTTACCGAAAATTTTACCGTAAGCAACAGGCAGTAGAGGGATGCCTGAGTAGAGGGTTCGAATGGATGCTCTACCTCGTGACAGTAGAAGGTTCTACGAGAAATATCCAAGGACAGAATAGTGTTTTTCGTCACTTTCAACTACTATGCTCATGGTATGGCCGAAATCCACCAGCAGCCGGCACGGCTGAAATGAATGGTGCGTAGTTTCGTGTTTTATTCCGTCTCCATTGAAGCCGCGGTTAACCGTGACCTCAACGAGTTGAAAACTCAAGACACGAAGAAATCATGAATTGTTATTAACTTTAGTTAACCAGTGGGTAATGATTTGATTTTGAAATAACGCAATGCATGAAAAATCACTTCAACTTCTAAAATATTCATTTATTTACATATTCTTAATTCAAGAAAGTATCTACAGGTGTTTTATTGATGTCTATATATTTTATTACTCGGAAATTGGATTCTCCGGGGTTGACTCGAGAGTTTTTTTACGACTGTGTACGATTAAGTGTTTTATTAAGAGTTCATTCTATTCTGTGCTACGGGTAGTTTATAAAAAGCCGTGGACAGTTGATAATAAAAAACACTAATTTGCATGATTTATTTATCAAAATTTCATATTTTTTACTTAAGACATTTTTAACGACACCTAAAGTACGTAGTTAACCTAACTTACTACTTAAACTTAAAAAATACAGGTGGCGTTGCACTTCTCTACCATATAACGTTGGTATCGACAACATAATCTTTCCCGTGTATTTGAAATAATTTGTATTGAATCGATACATTTAGCTACACGTTTAGCTTTCTCTTTTTTTCTGTACAATGTTCAATGATGTTTTTTTGGAGAGTTGGTCTTCAATAAATTGTATCACATTAGCGCTCTTGCCAAAGTTTCGAAAATTTATCTTTTCATAATCAAGGCTACAATAGTAATATAAAATACATGTATTAACAAGAACCTTTTTATTTGCAAAATTAAATTATAAGGAGTCGTTTTCTCTTATTAGGAAAGGTACCAATGAAAGAAAATAAAAATTCTTATTCTATCAATCGAATTTTTTATTCCGGTCGAAATTCCGACATTTTGGCTATAACGTAACGATTTTTTGCAATATTTTTGCGTTTTTTGAGTCATCGTCTCCATAACTACCATACTTATTGTTTAAGTCAGGATTGCGTGTAGTATATCCATTAACTCAATGATTCTTTGCACTAAGTAAGATATGAATGGTTTATTACAATGTATTATTAGTGTTGATTTTTTCCTTTCCGTTGATATTCAACGGCCACCTTCTCTAGTATTACATAGAATACAGAATGTTCCCTAAAGTCTTTCGTCACTGGAAAGGCAATTAAAGTGTAGTTCAAATCTTACATATTCATGCTCTTCAACCTCAAAGAAGTTTCCATGGAATAGATTCTAACTCAAATTAAAACATTAGGCTTAATGAGCGTAAATTATGCCAGTTATCAGTGGCGTAGCAAGGAATTTCGTTCGGGGGGGGGGGGGGGGGTCCAAAACCAGGGGAAAAGTTTTGAAAAACAGGGCCCGAGCGACCGAGCCCAAACGTATCGTTTGAGAATTTATTATTCAAACAAAAGGACAAACCTTTTTTAACAACGGTATGATAATTTATTATTTATAGACTTTCCCCTGCTCCAAGCTTAATTTAAATTTTTTATATGTCTTAATATTTTGTCTTTGTTTAACCAAAAGTAGCCTCCGAGGAAATCCGCATTGCGAAAATGTTCACATCCAAGTAAACTTAGGAGCGCTAAAGCCGGTAAATAGTGACAATTTTCCCAAAACTCGTACTCCAGTGAAAGAAATTATATCAAATGTAATAAGCACTTCCAGTGAAATTCGCCCACCTAATACCCATAAGCGTGGAAAAGAAACAACCGATACTCAATCTACAAAATATGACATTAACTTTATAGTAGTTAATTGCCGTAGCGTTAAAAACAAGCGCGCTGAAATCGAGCATATATTTCAGGACGCAGACGTGGTCATAGGAACGGAGGGCTGGCTTACAGAGGATGTGAGCGACAGCGAAGTTTTTCCTCCAGGATATAAAATCTACAGAAGCGATCGAAGCGATAGGACAGGTGGCGGAGTTTTTCTAACAGTTAGATCACATTTACACATCACCGCCCACGAAATAACTGACAATGAAATAGAAAGCGTGTGGTGTACAATTAAACAAAGAAACAAAAGGAGTATACATGTTTGCTCTTTTTATAGACCTCCAAACTCCAAAGTTGATGTTATTTACCAATTAGAAAATCAAATATCCGCATTTACTGTGAGAGACAGTAAAAGTGTAATAATTATTGGGGGAGATTTTAATCTGCCATCTATAAATTGGGAATCTTACACTGTAAAACCGAATTCTAGGAATAGGGAAATCAGCGAGATGTTACTCAACACACTTGCTAATCACTCACTTTCCCAAGTAGTTGACAAGCCTACGAGAGGAAATAAAATATTAGACCTTTTTGCATTAAGCCATCCTAAGTTGATAAAACAACTCGATATTATTGACGGCATAAGTGATCACAGAGTAATTTTTGCAACCTTAAAAATTGAAATAGAGTCAGCTGTAAAACCGAAACGCAAAACGCAATAACAATGATGTTAGGAGGGACCTTAAGAGACAGAGAAAACTGTACAACTTGTTCAAAAAGTCCAATACGTTAGGTGACAAATCGAAGGAACTTGAAGCAAAAGAAAGTTACGCTGCGCAACGCTCAAAAACCAAGAAATCAATGCGTACTGCATTGCGAAATTTCAAGAAAAAAGTACTCGGTGAATTACTCGAAGAAAATTCAAAATCTTTTAGTCATATGCGAGAGAGCTTCAGGGAAAATCTTCAACCGGAGATTCGTTATTTGATAAAGATGGCAAACTTGTCACCGAAAATATTGACAAAGCTAACACGTTAAATTCCCACTTCGAAAGTGTATACACTTCAGACGATACTGCATGTAATTTTCAAATTTCATTCACTGAGGAACCGATGAAAGAAATCACTATTCAACGCGATGGGATTACTAAACAGCTACAGTCGATAAAAAATAGTAAATCTCCGGGTCCGGAGGGAATACCCGCGCGTGTCCTCAAGGAGTTAGCGCCACAGATCGCACCGTTCTTAGACATAATATTCAAGAAGTCATTGTCTGAAGGAAAGATACCATTAGACTGGAAAATTGCAAACGTTACACCGATATTCAAAAAGGGTAACAGACACGACCCAGGGAACTATCGACCAATTTCATTATCGTCGATTATAGGCAATATACTCGAACATATCGTCGTTAGCAATATCATGACGTTCCTGGACAGTCGTAACGTCCTCCATGGCTCTCAGCACGGCTTCCGGAAAGGTAGATCATGTGAAACACAACTCGCGCTCTTTCTTCATGACGTTCTCAAATCTGGTGAATGGAAAAGACAAGTGGACGCATTATTTCTAAATTTTAAGAAAGCTTTCGACACGGTACCTCACAACAAACTTTTATACAAATTACAGTCATGCGGCCTAAACGAAACAGTAGTAAACTGGATACGCGACTTTCAGAGTGATCGTAAGCAAAAAGTAGTTCTTGACGGAATTAGCTCTGATGTAGTTAAAGTGATATCAGGTGTCCCACAAGGAAGCGTAAAGCGTAAGCGTGCCTTTTGTTCATTATATACATAAATGATCTATGCTCTCGAATTAGCAGTAAAATACGTTTATTTGCCGACGACACTGCATATATCGTGAAATTAGTGATCACTCTGACTTTGAAACTCTATCATCGGATTTAAACAACGTTCATGTGTGGAGCCAAGAGTGGGGACTCGAACTTAATCTGAGCAAATGCACGGCGGTACATTTCTTGCGGAGGTCGTCCAACTATTCCCATGTATATGCTGTGGATGGTGTTAACATAAAGGCGACAGATGAAGTGAAGTATCTGAGAGTAACGATAACCTCGAACCTATCGTGGGGAGCACATATAAGAAATATTTGTGGCAGAGCTCTGAAGAAGCTAGGATTCGTCAAGCGTATTGTGGGAAGATTTTCAGATGAAAAAGTAAAAGAGAGGTGCTATTTCGCACTCGTCCGGCCACACCTTGAATATGCAGCGAGCATATGGGATCCGGTGCAGAAAGACTTAATCCGGGAACTTAATAAAATACAAAAGAAAGCTGCGCGATTCGTCAAAAACTACTACGGGCGTACAGACAGAGTTACACAGATGTTAAACGAATTAGGCTGGGAGCCGCTAGAGACTCGGAGGCTGCGCGATAGGCTTAGATTACTTGAGCAATTAAGAATAGATATCTTTCAGAGCGACACGGAGAACATCATATTAGAACCCCACTATATTTCCAGGTCCGACAGAAACGATAAATTAAGAGAGATATTTTGCCGAACGGATAGGTATGGGAATTCGTTTTTCCCCCGAACAATAAGGGACTATAATAAATGCAAGGCGTAATTTCATTAGAGCGTTTCCTTTTAATATGTAAACGGCTGGCGTCCTAACACCCCCCGCCACACGCCTATTGAGGCGGCTTGCGGGGTAGTATGTAGATGTAGATGAATATTTCCGGACCCCCCGGACCCCCCCCCTCGCTACGCCACTGCCAGTTATGTATGTATTTTTATCTTTGGCTAATAGACACTGCGTTTGTGTGCTTCACCCTGAAAATAATTTTTCCTTCACCTTGGAGATATCGTTCATTTGTATGCATGCCAAATGATAATTTGAAAAAATATCAAGGTTAAATTTAATTAAAAAGCATTTAATTGAGCAACTTGAGTATGTAATTTTTTTAATGCAAGAAGAATGAAGAGTAATGAAAAAAAGAAGAGCCGTACCTTTCCGGGTGCGGAGACAAACCGATCGTCCTATATGTCATTCGCATCCTAATGCTTTTTCTCTTTTTAAGGAAGGGGTATTAAAACTGTTTTCAAATAATAATTCCGCCGAACCTTATCCTCATCTACTCAAAGAATCAGTTGGGAAAATGTTCGTGTTCCTAGTTGTAACTACTTGACAACCACCCGCCTTTATTTCCCTTTTCTTCGGGAACTCCAACGGCTCAACTATATTACCCTATATTGCTTTTCTAGCATTCCTTTCTAGTATTCCCTTCTCTTTCTCGTCAACGGGTATTCTTGTGGTCAAGGTTATTGTTCTCGACGTCTTTTTAAACGTTTTCCACTTTGTTCTTTAACGATTTTTTATAAACAACTTGCAAAAAATTACAATTTTTTTCAAATAGGCTCTTTGACGCTTGATGAATAGATTGAGACCATGAAAAATGTTTTAGTCGTTGCCCAGCCAATTGTAGAGCCAATTAAGAATGGCTATTTTTAAATAAAAAAGGGATAGGTAAATAAATAGAATTTTGCAATTTTTGAACTACTTGACGGATATTTGCACACACTTTGAGTAGTATGTACTTACATAAAAACTCAAAAGTTTAGAGAGCTAGGTGAAGTTTTAATAATTATTTCAAAAGTTTTAAACAGTTGTAAAAAATGCTGATTTTATATTTACTTTTTTGTTTATAGACCGATTTGAATTTACAAATTCTCATTTTTTACATTTGTTCCTCACGTACAATTCATCTGCACAACATTTTTCTCTAAATTCTATACTTTTTTCATAATATCGTAAAGAACAGAAGAAAACGATTTTTTGATCCAATTGTTCGTAAAACACAATGACGCACCAAAAATGTCATGACCCACGAGATGAGGTATTTTATTTTAGCTTCCGAAAGACAATAGCACAAAAAAATCGCGGCCAGTACTTTTTCGATTTTTTAGATGATTTTTCACCTCTGTTTCTTGGTCTATTGCCAATTATAATCTCTGTTATATTCGGGAGCTCTTTTACTCATTATTCACCAGATTTTATTTTGGCAAGATTATCAATTTCCTTATCTTGTCCTTAATTATTTGTATCAATGTAGTACTCCAATTTCTTCGCGTTTTACTATCTGCCGGCTTTCGTTTGTCTTTTTGGTTTGTCGACTAAGTTTAAAAAACCATTCTTCCTACCTACTCATACCTAATTCAAGGTTGGCGTTTTTCTACCTTCTTTCTAACTCGATCATTCATCTAATGACTTCTTGCGTGATCTGCTTCCCTCGATCTTAATCATGGCTCTTAATTCTTCTTCCGTCTTTAGCTCTAACAGTTTTCTCCGCCGCTCTCATTACTCCGTCTTCTTTACTATCCCAACTTCTCTCTCAGCCCTTTCCATTCCTTTGTGTTCGTTAGTGGCTCCCATGCACTTGTGTTTCTTTCACTGGTCAACATTTTCCAACACGTACCTACTTTTCACGCATATAGATACATTTGGTCTGAAATTTGTGTGAAAGTATTTGAAGAATAGCGTCTAAACATTTATACTTAGCCCAATTTACTTAAACATAATTAATAACAAAGTTGTAACATCATTCGGGGAAATTTAGCTATTTTTGAGCTACATTCTAAATATAATTAAAAAAAACAAAATTCACTCCTCATTTTTTCCAAATTTGCGTTAGCTTGCGTGAATATTTACATAATCGTTTTTTGGAACATTTATGAATCTTTAGGACAAGTCGCGCAATACCTTTCCTAAATAAATTCTGTAAAGTATAAATATTTTGACGCTATTTGAAGTCTCATTGCCGGTGTTTCGGCCAAACTTAATCCAAACATAAATTTGGCCCAAATTTGGCGCAAACGTAAAAAATTTTGTAAGCGGGTAAAATCAGAACTAAAATTTAATGTATTAGTAATCAGCAGAGCTGAGATCTTAGATTAGGCGCACGCAGTTTCATTGCTAATCCCCTAGCATGAGTCTGAAACACGTAGTCATGGTTGTGGTTAGGTTTGGCTTCAATCGTGCTGCAGTAATTATGCCCGTGATTTGAACGAATCCTTTAAGCCGGGCAGTATACTCGTGGGTTTCGGCCGTATCCAGAGTAAATGCGGAATCAGCGACGACAGACATTTTCCCGTCGTGAATGAAAAGTATAACTTAGTTCTTCCACATAGATTTATTAAAACAAGACCACCTAGGTTTAGACGAAGCTCTTCATCATCCGTTTGTATACTTTTCTTTATACTTTTCATTTACATTGTTAAGCAAATTCCATGAAGTCACGCCCGACACAACGGAGTATATAAAAAAACTAGCCCGTCGTTTAGTATTTCTTGTCGACCTATCTACTACAATGGCGAGAAGGGGCCTTCATTATACCACGGAAATTCGGGCAATATCCCACTATTCTTCTCTTCGTCGTTAACTTTTCCCAATTCATCACCCACCCCCCTTATCTCCTCAACAGCCTCCATGCAGTGAACAACATAAATGTTTAGTTCACGGCATGGTTACGATTGGCGTGACCGAGCTTGCCCACAGATATCTACTGATGCCTGTGCATGTGTGTTACTAAAATCAAATGTATATTTTGCACAATTATAACAACATTAAAGCGTGGTTAGTTAATGACTGGTGTGAAGTGGTCACTACCTGCTACACACCCCTGATTGGTCGGAAGGGCATCACGTTGGTGTAGATTGTCTCTACATTTGATCCCATTCGCGACCATAGAGAAATTGTTTCTCGTGCAACATTTTCAATGACCTCCGATATTGAGCCTTGTTAAGTACTGCTGCCCTATTGAGGATATTTAAAGTACAGGTTAGGGCGGCCACCCACGGATATTACTGGTAAAATAGACAAAATGAAAGTCATAAGGTATTCCGTATCTCAAAGACCCACGGAAAGTAGTAATCCGCTACCCCCCGTTTCATCTGTAGATTACTCAGATAAAAAGCTTGATGTTAAGAGTCTACTACGTAATGAGTTACCTGTCGATCCACGTCATCCCGTCCATAGAGCCTATTCTCCTTCTTCCCCTACCCCGCTTACCCAGCATCCTCCCCTCCATCGAGGCCTTCAACAATCCTTCGCTCCTCCTGGTTACCAGATCCCCCCACCTATTCTGCTGACTCCTCGTATCCCCCAGCAGTTAGTTATTGGGTACCTTTCCTCACCCACCTCGCACCAAGCACTCATCTTCCCTTCAGTCCATCGGCTCATTCTCCTCTCTCCTGAACACCCACGACTCTAAACTTCTCCTACTGCACCCTTCTATCTACCTCAGCATCCCGGACTATGCGCCATTCAACGCAGCGCTCCATTAGATTCTTCGCTAGTCTTTTGGATAAATTCTTACCCAAGGCCCCAAGGTTCCAGCGGTAAGCAAACTAATCGGATTCAACAGCTAACTTCAAAGAGCCTCTAGTTAGTAGCCAGATGAAAAATTATCTAAGTCACTTGTTTTATCGCAAGATGGTAATGCACGAAATATAATCATAAATGTTGAAACCGTCTCGGGAGGTTCCCGTTTCATCTTTTGTATACTATTTTCTGTCGGGTTTTCTTTGTGTCTCCCTCCCCTCCCCCCTCGGGCGAGACGAACCGCACTTGTTTTACAGTTTGAAAAGGTACACAGTCAGTGGAGTGAGTGATGTGATGGAGGCCCATGCCCCTCACACGGGGCCGTGTCAGTCAAGTGGCCCAAGTCTAGTGGTGCAAGTGTCGTTCAACTGCCTGTGAAGTGGGAATCCCCAGTTGATCCCCCCCCTAGCCTTTTATGTCCCCACGGACGCCTCACCCCACCAACATTGGGGTGTACAATGGCCAGGGCACATCATCCCAAAGAAGGATTAACTTACATTCGGCGGTGGAAGGCTATGCCGGTCTCCGACCTGAAGGAAGATAGATTTGGCATGTGTGTGTTGCGGTAGGCTATGCCGTTTGAGGAGCCAGAAGTGACAGAGTTGGTGACGGGACGCGAGCCAGGGAAAGCCGTCATACTTCCGCCGTATATGTCACTCAAGTTGTGCGTGGGAGGAGTACGCCTTCGAGCCGCTGGGTGTCCCGGTCGACATTTTCGCAGGACACGAGAGCAGCGAAGTCTATCCTTGTCTATCGTGCAGTCATACCACCGTGCGTGGAGTCGGTGCATCTATGGTCCCCCTCTCCACTCATTTCTATCCCAGGAGGGAAGTATACGTCGTGACCAGGGCCGTCTTAGGACATGCCGGGGCCCCTGGTCAGACAAAAATTTGGGGCTCCGTTGGAAAGTAAAAAAAGGGAATGACAAGAAAAAATATTTTTCTGTCATTATAATATATTTATTATGCTTATGGCGCAGTTAATCAGTTTCACCAAATAGCAAATAATACGTATTTATAATAAAGTTTGGTATTCAAATTCATCAATACGTCATAACATGTCATTGTTATTAGAGTTGATCATAATTTCTGTTCGGGAAGTAGTCTGCAATTCCGGGATCATAAAATTGAGGTTAGTATTCAATTACTTAGTACCGTTCATCATTACCTATGTTTTTTAAAGCTTTGAAGAGACGTTCCGCATTGTGCGGTGCTTGTGCTATACCTTGTGGCTTAACCCTTTCGCGACGGGTCCACATTTCAGAAAATGCTACTTCCCTGACGAATGCCACTAAAATTTATTTACATAGTCAGTACGGAGCTTTCACTACGTTAGGATTATCTCAGGTAGTACCTGTTTCCCTAACTTGGGTTGGGGCCCAGATGGGTTTCGAACCTTTTCCTCGGCCACCAAGGCCAATACAATTCAAGGCCGAGAAAAACACGAGCATATACAATTTTTTCACGTAACTGTACTGTAAATATTAACGGAATTGTGTTCGGGATGGAAAATGATCTCTCAAAAATTATTTGACAATTTTCTATGTCAAGGCGAAGGCCCAAGAGAAATATGTTGTCTTATGAAGAATTCCAAATTTTTAGGAAACTGGATCGGATAAGTTTTTTGCATCTACGCTAGTGTACACAAATAATACAGTTAAACAGGAAGCATTCTAGACGTGATGTTAGTACTAACTAGCAGTTAAGACTAATAAATTAGTGAATACATATAAAAGTAGCTAAACTAGCTATCGGAAACTCTTAATAATTTGTAAAAAAAAGCCTAAATATACATTCTTCATTACTGCTTATATGCTCTATTATTGTTATCTGTCCGTTGTACAGTCTATTATCCTAAGTTTGTGTTCATGCTCTAATGTACTTTAGCACGATATATCGGGTTTCGTAAATTTTTTATCTAGATATACGTACCCTGCAAGCAAAAACTGTTATTTTAAATTAAAAAACACCCGATTTTAGGAATAAGAAATTCTTCGAAGCGGATGTTATAACTTCAACATTTGTGTACCTCGGGTTTCGAAGGACTGCCAGGAATCACTGTATTCTTTAGGCGGAAACCATTGACCAACGAAAACAGAACTGAAATAGTCAGCTGTCATAATTAAATTAGAATGAGTAACTACAGGGAAAAATAAACATTGAACTCACGAAAAATATGGCCGTCAACTCATATGAAAAAATAAAATTCAGTTGTTGAACCTAAAAACATAATAACTCCCTTACTAAGTAAAACCATGAAAGAAATCACTCACAAACCAACTAAATAACTAGCAAAAATTAGATCGGAGATAACTTTACACACAAACTAAGTTAAAAATAACGGCAGAGTTCGTTTAAAATTTGTAAGTTGTAGAGCTAAACATAAGGAATGCACTTAATAGTGCTTGTAAGCTGGGAAACTAACCACTTGGATAGCAGGAAGGTGGGAAGAGAATCAATTCCAGAAACAATTGGTCTCACTGGGCAGTCGATGTTATGGACTTTAGGAAGACAATATCTACATCCTTGGCAGGGAGGGATTGGTCACACAGAGTTTAAACTTCAATTTATTGTCAATCAGGACAGTGCAATCTTTAAGTACGGACAGGACAGTGCAATCAGGACAGTGCAATCTTTAAGTACGGATTTGAACTGGGAAGTCAGTTTATTAATTGGGTTCTTTTTAACTTCACTATAAGAGCCGTTAAGACAGTAAAAAAAATTGACTTTTTGCTGGTAATTCTCTTTGTCAAAATGACACATTGATTCCCTTTGTCTTCTTTCAGATAAAAACAAGTTCTACTTTTTAGGCGTTTGACAAGATCGAAATTTTTAATATAGTTAGAAGGAAAGTTATCTGTGAACTTGAGGAGATTATTCTTAATTTGTTTCTCACAGCCTTTACGGATGAAGTCCTTGGTAGCGTTATCAAAGAGTTTAAGGGAACCAATTCAATGTGGGCTACTAAATCTGTAACAGGAGGAGATTTAGGTCGCAGATTGAAATTTAAACCGTGATTTAATAATTTAAGCTCCTCCGTAGAGAAAAATTCTTTAGATAGGTTGAGAACATTTTCAAAATTGTCATTACATGGAATGGAAGGTTTGGACTTACTCAGGAGTCGTTTTAGTTTGCGGTTCGTGCATTTGTTTTCTCTTTTCTTCTGCACGACGACATGGATTTTCTTCTCAACCTCTATCCAGGAAAGGTGATCCTCCGATGACAAAATTCTTAGTTAGTTTCAAATGAAGACCGTAGGCATTGACCTCCAGTTGGCTTCGTTTAAAATAAAGGAAGTTGATTTCCCAAATAAGAATCCTCCGTCTTATCCGGTCATCCAAATGATTGTTACGCTCTCTTTGTAAAGAGGGAGAGAACTAATGAAATTGGGGAAAACATTATGATGTTTACAACTTTTTAAGAAACGGATGTCTTCACCAAATTTAGCTATTTTAGTTTTAAGCTGGTGGAATTTATTTAGCTCAAATGACTGGAAAGCCATGACAGTGACAATAATGGGGTGAGCTCTTACGGCTAGACAGGGAGATCGAAGATTGAAGGGAGTCTCCAATAGCCGTAAAACAATTCCCCCCCCCCGCCTCCTCATATCATCTTAGGATGTCATCACCATTCTTCACTTCAACATTGAGTTGTTGTGACGCTTTTCCTTCGAATCGCTGAAGAGGGCTACTTGGTATTAGCCGAAATACGCGTATTCGACCCTCACCCTCGTCCGTTCTTGCTTGAAAGATTTTGACCACGCTCCTTTGGGGCAGTTTCTTCCAGAAGTTGGGCCCATTTGTGTGTGTGTGATTGAGTGATTTTGAGTGCTTGTGAGTGTGTGTCTGGTTGTGTTAATAACTAGGCACCTTTAGTAGGGTCTCATTAGCCTTACGAAGGCTTCTAGGTTATAACCCTAGGTATCCTTAGCGGGGTCCCATTAGCCTACCGAAGGATCCTATCTGGGTTGTGTGATTGCGGCTGTGTTGGTCACTGGCGTGGAAGCATCCTTCCCGTAAACTATCACAGGAGGGTATTCTGGTGGAGAGGCTGGGGTTGGTCTCTGCTGTGGAAGTCCCATCCCGGCAAACCAACACAGTAAAGTTTGTGATCTCTGACGAGTGGTGCCATTGAACTTGTTCTCATTTAACCTTGTGGCTTTGTATATCAGCAAAAGTAACTGATGATGAAAGGTAACTAATGGAATATGCAAGTCATGAATGATAGGAATGGTAAATGAAAGGAATAGAAGATGAGATAAAGGAAATGTTTGTAAAAACGAAAGTGATCAAAACGTAAACATCTAAGCCGGAACACCACAGAACGCGAAGTCACAGTGACGCAGTTTCGTTATTCATTTCACTGCGCATGCGACGCTTGCCGCGAAGAACGCCTTCGCGGTAGCTCTGTACTAGCAGGGAGCGTAGAAAACGTCTTTTAATGGCATGCTCAATGGAGGAGACTTTCCGAATTTTGAGCATTTTAATCGAGGTATATTAATACATGTTCACCAGATTTTAGGGACTCTGAAATACAATAGTAAGTACAGTCCATGATAATTCCATATACCTCGCAATGTTGGCTATCTACCTGTTACGTCATCATTAAAGCTGCCGCTGTCCCGCCATTTCAAATGAACTTCAAATTAACATTCAATTTTCATGGAAACTAAGACTTTTTAATCCAAATAATTTGCGTGTAATGAATACGTTTATGGTGGGGCACCATTCGCAATTAATGAATTCTGTTTTCTTTGATGAAGGAAACTACCCTATTGTTTACGGCTATTGGAGACTCCCTTCAATCTTTTAATTGTCTAGCCGTAAGAGCTCACCCCATTATTGTTGTTGTCATTGACATTAATGGTGAATTCAAGTCAAAAGTAAGATCGTTAACAAGACAAAAAGTTTTATTTCCAGCATTAACAATCTCATACTTCTCTCAAATATCCAATGTTTTTTACCCCGTTCATATAAAATGTTCGGTTCATAGTTACTTCTATGGTCACACCCCAGTAAATGCTTAGCAAACATGGATGAAACATCAATAGTTATGAAGTACTTTTTATGTTCTTTGAATCTAATAGCAGATTCGCGTTCAGTTTGGCCAACGTTCCCAGCATTGCGCGAGTTACCTACAGTTTAAAAGCATGAACTACACTCTTTTCAAGATGATCCAGTTTATCTCTAATGATAAATTAAAATTACCTATATTCACGGAATAAAAAATTTCCTAGTTCAAATTCTTCATAGACTTTCATGATCCTGTCGTCAGTTTTCCTAATATGTAATGGCAGCTTTCGTCAACGTGACGGCTCGTCCTTGATTGAAAAAGGAAGGGTCGTCTAAGATCGAGTGGCCTGCTAAGCTTACGTCCTAAAACATTTTTAAATAAATTGAATCATTATTATAGCCATTTTCAATCGCAATATTCAAAATAGCCAAATACTTCTAATTGTATCCCGAACTGTTTTTTTCCAACATCATATTCTTTTGCCAATCTATCCGAATACTCCTTTTTCATTCTTCGTGATAAATTCAAGTTTTATTTAGCAGTGGAAAGCACTTATTTCTTCTATTCTACAGCAAAACTGGTTGCTGATGTAGCCAGAGAAAAAACAACCGACGGGTGAAAGACGGTCGCTGACACGGATTCCTTTTCGTTATTTGACAGCAATGAAAATAATGCTATATGTGTGATAAATAAATTGTTTTAGACCCGCTTGAGATAATTGGGATAAACCCGTAACGAATAAGATAGGTCAATACAATCTGCCTTCTAAATTCTAATTGGGGTTTAGATTTCCCTGCTCTTCTCATAAGAATCCACGCATTATGAATCGCTGTAACGATCAACCAGGTAAACAATGGCCACCACCAATTCTTATATCCGGAAACCTATGCGGTAGTTTCCTACATTTTCATCCATACGATCAGTGCCCCCCATGTACTTATTATACTGACTAATCGCATCCCAAGTAGCAATATCTTATGTAAAAAGTATTTTAAAATACATTGTAAGAATATTTTAAAATCATTTTAAAATTATTCTGAAAACATATTAGCTCTCTCTTTTTAGGCTTTTAAAATGTTTTTTATTATTTCAATATGAATTTAACAAGTTTCAAATATGTTTTAACTCTTTAAGAAGCTATGAATTATTATTTTAAATTGGGTATTTTCCACGTATTTCAAACTATCTATATTCTGATTCAGTCACTTGAACTTATAGCATCGGCTAAAAATTTTCTTATCAAATTGTATTAATTTCGGTTTTAAAAGCTAAAGAAAGTTGAAGGTTACGAATACTCCCGAGCACACTCCGAAAACAACCGAATGGCCTGTGACGTCATTTTCGCTGTTTACATTTAGACCCAGGCGTTTCCTTATGCTTACGGTGGAAACAAATGCGGCGAAATTAGTTTTTGACGTTTTCGCGTTTCTAGATATGCCTTTAAATGGCATCTAAGTAAGGGATATAGATGGTGTTTTGTGCCACAATGTACGAATACATCGGTTGAAACACCGAACAAGAAATTTATTCACGCAATCACGACATTGAATGATTGAGATTTCTTCCTTGGATTCCTCAATGTCCACCCGTAAAAATGTATGCTTTACTCCGCACTTTGTGTTCTGGACATATTCTTGCAATGACTGTGCACAGTGGTCCATCTCTCTTTACTTGGATGTATCCTATAGCATTATCACCATAACTCTCACGAGAAGCTTTATAATATAACAACACTTAAATTAAACTTTGAATAGACATTTAGGAGATGAGAATCTATTTTTAGGCATTTCTACAGCAGATAAGCCACTTCTAGAAACCTCCTCTACAAACAATCACTAATTAGCAAATAAAAAATTAAAGTTTTAGGTGTTTCGAGTATTGGCAGCACAAACATTTGGCAAGTACTGTGTTATGTTGATATGTTACTAAGATACTGTTTGTTTACTGTTGCATGGACTGATATGGACTTCGATAAAGAAAGAAGTATCATAATGATTATGAGTATATTGGAAAAACAGTTGATAAAGTTCATACGCCAAATACATAATTATATGTATCAAAAATGATATAAAACAGTAATGACGATTTTAAAAGCAAACTTTAGGCTTACATTTTTTGGACTTAAGCTCATCAAATTTCCGCAGCATTAAATCGCTCGTACTTCTTCATTAAAACGCCCACCATAAACATATCCACTTTGGGTAAATTATCTTATGTGGTTTTAATAAAACCATTGCTGGCCATAGTCTTTGTTTTCAATGAAAACTCTTTAAATATACGGTAGATCTTCTACAGTTACTCAATTTTCCCTCACATCCGTTTATCGCTCAGCGAAAATGACGTCAAGCCAATCAGATATCGTTTCGCAGCGGCGTAAAAAAATTTGAAATTACGACTATTTCAATCTTAAATATCTCAATTAATATTGAATTAATTTTAAAACTACTTTCACTCCGCAAGCTTGTTCGAGTTTAAGTAGCGCATAAAGATCCGTAAACTTAAATTTAAAATTTTGGAAAATACCCAATTTCCTCACTGTTTAATGGGTGTAACCAGCTGTAACAATATCGTCAAGAAGGAAAATTAATGAGATCGTTAAATAAATTTGAAAATTCTAGCAACTATTGTTGAGTCATAAACAAAATTGTTTTAACATGTCTCAGGTAAAAATCTGAAACTCCCTAGCCAACTAACTCCCTTGCCCTCTCCACTGACTCTTCCCTGCCTTCTCGAAACAAAAAAATGATAATTTACATTTAAATACTATGAATGTACTATTACGCGATGGCATGTTGTAATATATTAAATTATCCTACCTTGTATCTGCCAAACGACAGTGTATCTATCTCGCATGATCAACTACCCTACGCTCATGTTCTCGCACCCGAAAACGGAAAGCCCGCGTCAAGAAAGTCTTATATATATCTACTTATGGCCACTTCCGAGGGTTAATGTAACTTCAGGAACTAATTTTTAAATGGCAGTTCCGTGATAGTCTGAGGAAATACCATTACATCACGATAATAGTAATTTGGCATTAATTAATTGAAACCTATATTGCCTCATAGTATGAATATAAATGCAATATTACTGAGAATAAACAATATTTTTCCAATTCCTTCACGTGTGTTCACGTTTAAATCAAGACGTAACTAGCTTGCGGAAATGTTGAAAGGAGAAAATTGCTGAATGTTCCAATAAACAATGACATAATATTATGTATAACGGAAATTAATTACGCAAAGCTTTAAGTGAAGCGTTTACTGGCTGAACTAAAGTCTCTCTGATTCGTTTGCAAGCTTCCCACTTTGGCCAAAATTTCGAGAGAAGGATGAAGGTACCGGTTGAGAACCGAAACGCAGACTAACTTTATCATTATTAACTATGTACATTAATTTATCGCTTTGGAGCATACCGCCCGATATATCAGTTGTCACACGGATATGACATTCCAAGTTATGCCATGGCTATAGTCCCGATATTTTAAAAATACGCAAAATATAATTCACTGGGAAAATAAATCCAAAGCAGATTTGATCGGTTATTTTATGCACATATTTACAGCTGTCGGTCGCCCCACTCTATTTGAAGCTACGAGAATTCTTATACTGGTATATTTTAACATTTTGATATGACTACAATTATGTACCAACAAAAATTTCAATGAGGGTTTTTTAATTATTTCAAAATAATTTCGAAATAAATTTCCAATTATTTCAAAATAATTTTTAATTCATTTAAAATAATTTTGAAATAAAATTAACATAATATTTTACTATGAAATGTTAAAAAAGAATTTTCATGCAAAACGATGTCTCAGTACTTCCTACATATGCATATTTCATGCATATATGTGATCAATGAGATGACAAGATACGGAACTTTAAAAGAAAAATATCTTATTTTATTATTTTATCTTAAGCATTATTTTAAAATCTTGAAAAATTCATGAATTTAGTCATGTTATGATATTTTTATTTTAAAAATATTTGAAATAATTTTAAAATAATTTTTCAATATTCTTTTGCTAGTTGGGATATGGTCGGGGAATAGCTACTCGTTAATTCTTTTCTGATCGACAGTACTGTCCTACCGGTGAGACTTGTGTTTACACCATAAGTAGTTGGTGCGACTGTAACCAATGAATTATCTATTCAACGAATTAAGCATAGGTATACCATCAGATGATACTTTACTTTCCATTAATCCTCGGGACGTTTTTATCATAGACAGTGAGATGGCATTTTTTTCGGAGTCCTATTCTCGCGCACTGTTCCCGTGCCACCCAGTCCCCTTTGTTTTAGATGCTGAAGAAGGTTGATCCCGTAAATAGATTGTCAAAATACAACTGATACGATAAATTCTTTATCGGTGGCGGAAAATTGTCAAGCACTGTGATCATAGGAGTGGCCGCTTTACTAAATTTAGCCTCATAGTCTGTGTTTGGCTCACTAGATTCTCCCGTCGAAACCCGTCGTGATAGTCAAAAGAGCCATCTGGTGTATTCTCGCACCATATTTTGTAACCAAATCGAATGGACCTTACCCTTGATGAATTGCTTACAGCTATGCGGCGGCCGTAATAGGGAACCATGCACTCAACATAGTCGAGGTGTCTCTACGGCCGAAATTTCATCAGGTACCTACTTATTTTGAAGCATGTTAGAGAAAGGTCTCAGTTTACATATCTTATCATTACTATCCATGGCTGTTATTATCTGCACAGTGTATAAATCGGCATATTTAAAGGAAACGATCCCTTCAAATGGCATTTAGTATGAGATCATTTCGAAGATATTTTTCGTTCTCCCAGTAGCTTTGCTTACTTGGCACCACATTATACCCTGAGAGTAGGTACCAGAATAGCTATAAAAACCTATCATTTCATCATAGCGCTTCTCGATGGCCGTGCTACCTCCACTCTTCCTGGAACTATCGCTTGGCGGCGCGGCGGCTGCCTTGTCCGGTGCAAGACTCCGCGGTTTATGCGAGACGGTTGACCGGGGCGTGGTGTTGAGGAATAAATGTACGGACTTCGTGGTTGACGGATGGGGTCCGTACGGCGGGCTGCGTGATCTCAGGATACTCGCGCAGGATGCTGTGGTACTGCCCTCAGCCACTGATGGCTTTCACACTCTCCGATACGGCCCTTCTGTCGCACGGCCCTTCACGTCCAAGGTAGTCAGGCGTTTACGTTTGACGTAAATTCTAGACGTTTACGGCGTATGTCCACTAGCAGGGCGAAATACTTGAGAGCTGACGGGGGCCTTCTGCTCTGCTGGTGGGTTCGTAATTATACCCTTGAACCTCGGCCGCGTACGAACGCGCCGACGACGTACCAGAACTTCTTGATGCCGTCGGTCTCATCACTCAGGTGGGGCTGTAAGGTCTCGAGTAAGGCAAACCACAAAGCCGGCCTTTCCAGGCAAAATGGCGGGACCCTGAGTGAGGTGGGATTCGCTCCAACCAAGGATGTTAAAATGAAATGGAGGAGGCATGACCGTGAACGCTCATGGGCGAAAGTGAAGCAAGAATAGGGGTGCTTGGGAAGGATTTTGTGCCGAGTAGGTGTACGGCCAAACCAGCACAAAACATCGCCTTGCCTGTGGTTTTTAACTTACATTTGACAAAAATCGAACGCGACCGCCGGACACGTAAGCCAGAGGAAGGTCTAAACTGTGCCGACTGCAATGGCGGAATTGGCTTCAAGAATCAAGTGGTATATGTCGCCTCCATTTCTTTTCTAACCTCCTTGCTTTTAACCGTACCCGTCGCCATCGTGTGGCACCGAGAAGGATAATATCACGGGAACTCGGTGCAGAAATTAATGAAAACTCCCGGAGTATCACAGTGCGAAATAGCGTTTGATACCTAATTGTCGTGCTTTTCGACGAAACCACGTGTGATCCCCGGGACGGCTGTATTTCGCGAGATCACGTCGGGGTCACCAATTTGTGGGTCTCAGACACCTAATAACTAAATAACCTACACAACACAGCCGTCCACGTGAAAGTGATTGTTTTGTCGGTTACTGCAGAGGTGGCACGGTAATATAAGTAGAGATGGGAAAATTACCGTAATTTTCATCTGAGGTAAATTACCATGGTAATTTTCGAAAATTACCATAATTTTCCATTTTTTTAAGTTTTAAGCATTTAACAGCAAATGTAGGGTTAAATATGAAAGCCAATAGCAAAAGGAAGGAAATAACTATGTTTAAACCATACCTAATACAACATTAATCTATTAGAAAATTTTAAAATTGTAAAAAGAACTACGGCAGAAACACGCAATCTGGCTTTCTTTTGCCAAAGTATGAGAAATTTTCAAGAAGAATATTCTAATACATTACTCTTATAATGTTATAATTTCAGTAAAATATTCCAAAAATGAGTGGTACATGCCTCAATTTATTATTAAACACGTAGGAAGTGTGAACTTGGCTTAAAAGAACGTTGGGAATTTATCTGTATGAAAAATTATCCCTAACATAGGTGAATTAACTAGAAAATTACAGTAATTTACAAGGAGCATGGTAAATTACGAAAAATACCACGGTAATTTTCAGGTTGGCCCATCTCTAAAAATAGGAATAGAGAAAGTGCAGACGAAGAGAAATGGCGGACGCTCCGTTCGGTGGTCAGTCGGTACTGCCCCTATTAGCAGGGAAGGAACTAAGTTACTAAACTCCTAAGTTACTAAAGTTATCCTATACTTACTGCCCCCATGGTGGTAGGAACGCGGATTCCTGACTCCTCTTGTAGTCTATCACTATGGTACGCTAGGCGTTAAAGGGTGGACACCATCAAGGGATTTTTTTGGGGTTCATAGAAGTAGCACTTCTTGTTTTTGGCGTGAGCGATCATAGCAGATACCAACGTCAAAGCTGGAGCAATTGGATGAGAGTACTATATGCTTGCTTAGGGGCTTCATACAAGAGGGCTTCGTAGCACGTTGAAGTGACAATCGGAATGGCAGCCGAGTGCTTTGACGAGCTTCAAGCGAGAATCGGAACGCACCCTTGGGCGCAGGGCAAGAGAAAAGGGGATCGCAGAGCTTGGTTACCTCCGGCCAGCTTCAGCAGGAGTTTCATCTGAGAGAATGACCTGATGCACTGCCATCTATTGACCTGGCTTACCCCCAATGCACACCACTGGCAACAATAATATCTTATCCACCCTCAACACAAAAGTATATATCTATTTGCATATGATACAACAATAACCTCACTGCGCAGATGGCTTGCTGTGGTGTGACAAAACGTTCAAAACCATCTTGATGAATACCATTCTTGGGTCTCAAAATGGAAAATAGCCAAAGACCCTGAAAAATGCACAAAAGTCCAACTTTTTCACACCCACAAAAACGCTCTGTTAAACTGAAGGGTGCATCATTAACCTTCAACAACATACCAATTTCCATGGCAAAAAACAGCAAATTCTTAGGCATAGCCATCAATTCCTCTCTCTGCTTTCAGCCAAATTTAAAAAAAAGTCATAATCTACTTCCACCCAGCTCTCTCTTCCCACGCCTAAACAGACAGAGCAAATTATACTTAAACCTGAAAAAAAATCTCATTTACACCACAGTCATCAGACCAGCAACAATGTATGGAAGTCAAATGTGGGCAGAATATCTCTCTCCAGCTCTCAAATAAGAAAACCACAAATACTACAAAACAAAACAATTAGAAATATTACCAATGCCAAATGGTTTCCTACCAATGCTTTTCTTCACAATGAACTTGGGAGTACAATTTGCAAACGAATGCCTCATTCACAATTCCAAAGAAGTCAAAACATCTCTTAACAATCCCCCCTATTTAGAGATCTCTGGGAATTGGACATTGATCCAAACCCTCCTCAACAAATACTTTCCTCCACCGACACCTCCAATACTTCCCCACTACACGCAAAAAGTAAAAATTCATCCATCCATTATTCACCTTGACCCAGCTGGACACCTTTCAGCGGATTCCTACTGTTACTGTGATCTAAAATTGCAGAGTTAGTTGTTCTGCAGATGTGAGTAATTCTTTTGGTTTGCCCTTTTGAAAGATGCTTTACATTGAATCTCTTTCACTAAAATGGTACACAGGTCAGTGTTGGCATAGCTTGTAATGGAATAAACCAAACCTTAAGCTAGAATTTTCAAAATTTGATCAGATTGAAAATCAGCAGTAGCTGACTGGGAGTTTCTCACAGGGATTTGATATTGTGTATCTGATGCATTTTCCATCAAATGGGTTACTTGAAAGGAGCTAAGTTATTACCTAATTCTTTTAGTTTACCCATTCTTGCCTATTTTAATTGCAGTTTTCTATTTTGTTTAGGTTGCTAGTTGGGGCTCCTCGAGGAAATGGCACCTTTCTCAGCGATGTTATTGAATCTGGCGTATTATATCAGTGTGAACTTGGGAAAAAACAGGAAGCATGTAAATCAGTACTCTTAGATTCAAAAGGTAAGAGCATGGTTATTTAATGAGGATGTGGTGTCTTTATTATATAGTTAATAAAAAATGTATGTGATGCAAGTCTTACTCCTGGTTTTTTCTATCACAATCAAACAAGCAATAACAAAAAGAGAATAGCCAAGTACGTATGTATGTACTAGGAAAAAACAGCTACGATCTTCATTATACCCATCACGATCCTTTATTCTTCTTACCATTCTTTTACATTATGTTTGTATGCATTAAAATGTGTTCGTTTAAACATGTTTTCAAGAGAAGCAATCGTTATTTCATGTTTATCCTGGAGAAATTTTCACAATTCACCTTCTTCGGGGTCTTCAGAAGCCCCAACCACTTTCTGAGAGGTATCCTTTTCAGCACAAACCATCTTTTCAATTCACCCAAGACAATGGGGGCATTTACTCGGAACCAAAATAGCCATTTTTTCACAAAATCGTTAAATGGAAACAAAAAATTAATTTTAGTGAAAAAATCAAGCTTCTAATCGCAGCCATTCACTCATAAATTGAAAATTAAAATACGCAAAAGGTGACGGCCATCGAATGAGCTGTGCTGAGACTTCCACGTCATCCACCTCCCCTCGTTGGCTGTTTTGGGGAGTGGAGTGGGGGTGGAGTTGGGGAGGGGAGGATTTTGATTGGGCGAAGGGATGACGTAAGAAGTCCCACCATGCCCATTACAGCAAAAGGGTTAAGAACATCAGTTTTTCATCGCTTATAACTCGAGAACTGGGTGACAGATCGAAAAATGGAAAAACACAGGGCTTTTTATTTTACAAACTATATCAGAATCGGCAATAAACAAAAATTGGTAAACGCCCCTACCTATTATTTAACCAGCAATTCAATCATTCTGTACTTTCCTCAGTTTTTCCCAGAAGTCATCTTTCATCTTCAATTTCTCATTCCACTGTTACATAAAATACAATTCTCAGCTTCTCAACCCGTCAAATCCTAAATGCCATTAAAAACCAGAGCATTATTATTAGACATTCATGCTCAAATTATCTCATGAAACTTAGGGCCGTATTTATAGTCGTTACCTAGCAGTCCCCTTATTCATCCCCTACCCAGCAGGCTCCTTGAATTGTGCGTCCTATAGTCTAAGCTAAGGGGGCTGCTAGGTAGGGGATGGTTGGGGGTTAGATCTGGTAACTAAGGACTAGAAACGGCGGGAAATGGAATTCGCAGCTCAAATGTTTCAGTGGTGACGGTCGTGATCAACATGGATACGGATAAATAAAGACCCAGACGCAGCATGAAAAGTATTGACATGGCCGCTCGACGCGCAAATAGCTTCAACGGCGTGGAGAAGAAGATATTGTGCAACCTAGTGGCGAAATATAAAGATATAGCGGAAAGCAAGAAAACAGACGCAGTTTCCTGCCTCAAGAAAAAGAAAGTATGGGAAAAAATATGCTGTGAGTTCAAGAAAAATCGAGATGTCACTGCGAGGGACGAGGTACAATTAAAAAGGTAAAGGGAAATTAACTACTTATCTGTTTGTCTGAGTCTTTGAAAGGCATTTAATCATATTAAAATGAAATAAAATCATAATTTTAAGGATGATACAACATTTTCTGTTGGCTGAATTTCAGTTGGTGTTATCCTAAGGTAATATTGTACTTCTTTTAGAATTTAGAACTTCCATTTGGGCAAACGATTTTCATCGCATTTCATGAATCTATGAATGAACCTATCAAAAATATATTAAATAAAATAATTGAGATACACCTAAGTGAAGAAATGTTGTTGATAATTATCACTTGAATAATTTCTCTTTCATTCTGTAGATGCTGGGAAAAACTGAAGACGAACTACAAAAAAGAAAAGTCAGAAGAAATGCGCTACAGAATGGGTACTGGGGGAGGTCCTGATAGACACATGATAGAAAATCCTCTGTCTGTCCAGGTGGAAGTGCTAGCAGCTAAAGAGGAGTGGCTGATGTTTAAAAATTTAAGGATGAAGGCCGAGGCAGATAGGGAACTTGCCGAATTAAGGCTGGCACAAGAAAAGGCAGAAATATATAATCTCCACTGTCCCACCATACTGAAGAGCGCAATTTATTAATAAATATCTTAATAATATACAAATTATATCAATGATTTTAGTTGATAATTATTTGAATTTTCCACTATCCATTAGGTATTGATTTATGAGTCAAACATCATCGCATGAGATTAGTAAAACCATTCAATCCGAAATCTTTTTTAAAATGTGTACCTAATTAGCCTGGGTGGATTAGTATTATATATTGATATTTTATAAGGAACAAGGTGATTTCCACGAAAATTGCTACAATTGTAATTTTTCTGATAATTATGGGAGATTATCGGGAATTCCTATGAAGAGTGGTCTTATTAAGGTTATCCAAAGGCAATTTAATTCTGAAATTAGCTTGTCAAATAAATTTCTTTATTTTAAAGTAAAACGAATTTTTAAAAATGGTGTTGTATAAAATGGAATCTTGCATTAGCACCACGCTCATTAATGGGCATTGGAGGATGAAGAACGTCCCCATTCACGTCTTCTTCTGCATTTTCATCCTCTGGCATAGCCACATTTTTGGCCAGAGCAATGTTATGCAGCACTCCTGTTGCACAAATTACAGCCACAGTGGTTTTTAAATTATTAGCAAGACCTCTTCTAAGGCATGGAAACCTCTGCTTCCAGACGCCAATAGCCCTCTCGACGACATTCCTAGTGCCAATATGGCTCCAGTTGAAATTATGTTCTGCTGGATAAATATTTTTAATCAAAGAAGGACACACGATTGGTAATAAATATCCCGAAATTATTTCCTTCGAAAAGAGGTAACGACACAAAAACTCACTATCCCTGAAACATTCCATGGGATTGTACCCATCCCTAATCCCTTGGGTAATCTTGCTAACGCTTCATATATATCTTCCCATCTTCTGGCGAACTCCTCAAATTCATTCATCTTGAAAATGTCAGACAGAGCAGTTAAAGGTAATTAAAATCAACAGACAACTAAAGAGATGAAAATTAATGAATTGATACTTATATTTGTGTACTGAATGAATACTTGCAATACATTGTTATTGAACAAAAATACAATTCGTGTCAATATTAATCAAATTTATATTTCATTAAAGATCACGGTGAAGCCACACTAAACTCAATTCAAAGCAAATGGGGATAGTTGTATATGTTGATTCCAGGCCACCATAGCAACACTATGAACATCCGTGGAATGAGTCCGGCGTCACATCAGATTTTTATTGATTAAGAACAAATATTACCGTTGTTTTATAAGCACCAAAGATAGGAATTATTAATTTAACGTTATGCACAACCATTTGAGTTAGTTAATTTACTTATATTGTACTATTTTTTCGATAAGGGGGCCCCTGGTGGAGCATGCATCTCCTGCCAGAATTTTGAGAGGCTAAGGGGGCTGCTGGGGGTGGAAATCCGACTATAAATACCATTTTTGACGAAGGGGCCTGCTAGGGGCTGGGGGACTGCTAGGTAACGACTATAAATACGGCCCTTAGAATCATCATTAGAAAGTATGACATCCATAAAAGGTACATTTTCTGAAAATCCAAAAAAATTATAATGGGCATCTTCAATGAAAATAATTAGACATTAAAAAGTGCCATAGAATCCTCATATTCTGGTGTGAAACTTATAAAACTTAGGGATGTATATAGAACAGCAGTTCCCAACCTGTGGTATGCATACCCTAAGCAGTACATGCTTGGCACTTCAAGGGTACCTAGGTGAAAAAATTTCAATAATAGAGGTTGATAGCAAACAAATTATTTTTTTATGAGTGGGCTTTTACTTCCCTGAAATGCATTTTCCTACTCCTATGACCAATTAAATGGAGTGCTTTTTTCAGTTACATTGCACAGAGGCCTTAGTTCAGTGAATGATCAACATACTCTATAAATTGAACATGCCTAGATATGATTTCAATGATTATACATTTGTGGGGCTAGGACTGTCCTCTGCTGTAGCTTTCATTTTTGCCTCGGAGGGTTATATTTCAATTTTTTTATATTACACTTATCTTAGCTTACTTGGATGCCATAACTATTCAGCCAATCTCATATGGTGCGTGTATCCTTTTGATATTAGTCTGTACGATGTTCTGCAAGCATAAACACTGCGTGAGTGCAACTGCACACTCCCTCCAAACACGCAGTACTAAGTCCATTACTGAGGGGAAGATACATGGGAAACTGGTAACCACCTAAGGGGAACCCATTCTTTTTTAGAGACCTAATTTGGTATAGACAACTCATGGGCCCATGGATTCCAATTCCATGAAAGCTTGGTTTAAGTGCAATAGCCTAATGAAAGGTGCCAATGGGCCCCATGTTTTCACATCCCATTAGATTAATGGAGTGCTAAGCTTACAGAGCTCTTTTACCCGAATAGATATCATGATTCCTTTCATATATCCCAATGCTGGGATTCAAACCAGCACCCTTGGGATGGGAAGGTAATATTGTCACCACAATACCAACCTGATATCTTCATGAAAATGGCAAATTATTCAACATCATAAGTATATGTATACCTACATATATGTAGTACATGGATACTTCAAAGAGTAGAAAACTTTGCAAGCTCTTCGGTGATTTATTGCTGACGGAAAAAATATGCCAGAAACAGGCAGTAACCAGCAATTCACTGCTGAAGTTGCATTTGATTGACCCTCCAAGTAATGTAGATTAAGTTACTTTGACCAAAGTAGATAAGTATGAAAGAAATTATTGAAAATTGTTCCAGGCTATGACATGAACGTATTTTCTAGCCACTGTGTTACATGGTAAAGCAGGCAATAATTAATGATTAGAAATGGGTGGTAGAGTTAGATTTTGTTGGTGAACGTCTCAATTTTTTTCAACGAGTTTCTTTTTGGGGTTTAGACAGTAGGCTAAAAGAACATAATTTTTCAAACCTAACAATAGAAAAATCTTCAAACTAGAGACATATATGACTTTAGTATACCTGTCGTCTCTTCTTCTAGTAATCATAAATAATATAGGGAGTTGATCTACTAGTTAAGGTTGGTTTAGATGGAAAAACATCAGCTCCAATGATATTTTTAACAGCTGCAGGCCCCTATTTCCATTAAGCAATTTCATTCTTCAGCTCAGCAATCATTCTACCTCTATTCATTCATTCTTCCCCTGGCCTGCTTACAATACATCCAAACCCTCTATTATGGCCTTCAGGCTTTCCCTCTCCCATAATTAGAGGGAACCTACTCTGCCTCCTTCGCTTCCCCAGATGTTTTCTATTCTCAATCCCCCTCATGCTGAGATTAGTTTTCCTTTTAATTAATCTCACTTTCTTCCTTCCTCATTCAATTCTTAAACTCCACTCCAATCCACTACCATCCTCCCTCCTCAGCATCCACGTTTCTGCACCACTCCACATTATATTCTTCACTAGTCTTTTCATTCTCTCACACGTTTCCTGTTATCATCTCTCTCTCCTAATATTGAATGCCTCTTTCATTTATGCATTCCTCAAACGTTCTGTCCAAGCCTGTGACGTACCTAGCCATTGGTTCTACTGCCCCCCCTTAAAATTTTCAATTAATTGAAATAAAGGGGGCAATAAAGGAAATATGTAGTTATATTATTTTCTCAAAAATAGGTGAATTTTCCTGTAAATTATGGTAATTTTCAGGGGTCATGGTAAATTATGAAAAATGCCATGGTAATTTACGAAAATTACTGCTTTAATTTTCAGTCTTTCCAGAGACCATCTCTAAATCTACTCCCATTTTCATAATTAAATCTTTTCTCAATTCACACAGTCAAATTCACTATAAAAATTGATTATAAAACAAGGAAAAACATTATGTTTATATATGTACTCAAGGCCCTCATTGTTATAATTCTATTATGGTTTGCCTTTCCCTTCCTAAACCCTGAAAACTTGCAGTCACCTCTAAAGTCATATTCTTGATTCTTCAGCCTCCTATTGAGGATCATTGCCAAGTGTAATTAAGATACATTTTGCCCCATATTCTTCACACTCTGATACATTCTTCCTTTTCAGGATAAAGATCAAAACTGTTTCCATGAAGTCCTACTTCTTCCTCACATACGACGTCCCTCGTATGCGAGGTCCCCTATAGGTCCCTCGAGTTAGTGAACAAATCTTTATCTCCCATTTTTTCCAAAATTATTCAGTAACTCTGAAGGGATATTATCCACTCCCACATCTTTTCATGTCTTTTTTCTTGTATTGCTATCTATATTCCTGGACAGAGGTTATCGCCTTCTCAATAGCACTTTCATTCTCTATATCAAAGTTCTGAGGCCTATATTATCATATATATGAGGACTGTCATATAGTTCTCTCATATACTTCCTCCATGCATCCTCTTCTGGTTTTTTCTTACATTTCCATTTAGTTTCGTTGTTTTTTTCTCAGTCTTAAATCAAGAATATGCATAATCATGCAAACATTTATCACATTTCCTTATCACTTCTGATCATGCAAACATTTATCACATTTCCTTATCATTTATGAACATGTAAACGTTTCTCAAATTTCCTTTTCATTTATGAACATGTAAACATTTCTCAAATTTCCTTTTCACTTATGATCAAGTTTTTTCCCTAAAGGTTAGGAAATGGCATACGTTTATCACATGCTTTCCATCATTTTTGCTCTAATGCTTGTAATTTTTCTTCATCTAGGTAACACTCGCAGAGATATCCTGAACAAAGGTTCCTATTGGCATAAAAAGGACAATGCATGGATTGGAGGATCCTTAAGTGTGCAGGGAAATGAAAATGGAAATATTGTGGTATGCAGAAGGTACCTTCTATGCTTTCCATCACCTGAAATTAAACATTCCCATAGAAATATGTTAATCTTAGGAGATTTCCTTTTTAATTCATAACTGTTTGCCTCTAAGTTAGCAATTCCTTGTTCCTCTTGTTCCAAGACAACATGATAATTTTAATCCTAAACCTGTGTAGTATCAGATGCAGTGGAAAAGATCGAATGCATTTTAGGATGGAATAAAATAAAGTAGGTTTTGATTAAAAATATGTACATGCATATTTGCAATGCCAAACATTTTTGTTTTGGCTTGCTTATTCAATGTAACAAATCATGTGGTGTGTGGGTATTTCTTGTTTTTTTATTAACGTATTATAACCTAATGCCCGGTAAACAAAATAAATAAGATAACAATGCGTAGTTAGGACGCAAATAAATAAGTAAATAGTAGCAAAAAAACAAACCAGGCAACAAAGGTCGTAACTAGGGACGAGAAAAGAGAGAGTTATATCGTGGAAGCAGAAAAGAGTTCGAACGAGTCAAGAGGCGAAACGAGAAGAGGGAAAAAGGAAATAAAAGTGTGCGTGAAATAGAGTCGGTTTTTCAAAGGGTGACGGGAGGAGTTTTGGGAGCGGTTCTCGGTAAGGAAAGCTGGAAGAAGCCAGGAGAGAGGTCGAACCGGAGGGAATTACGGCGGTAGCGGCAGACTCACGGTGGGCCGGAGAACGAGATCTCCGAGTGAACAACGAAAGTTGGGAAATAAAGAACAGGATAACGATAAGTGCCATGTAAAAGTTTTATTGTATTCATGGTTAAAATAGCAAGAGGAGGAACTGAAGGACATAAAAAAAGTACAAGCCCTCGAAATTGTAAAGAGAAATCATTCAATTAAGTCGTTTAATTAATTATATAAATACAAAGGTTTTGAACATTTGTAAATTGTGCCCAATGGACTTTTACTAAATTAAAAGATAATTTTTAAGCATAAGTGTTTTCTGCATGTTATTTACATATAATAATTGAAATAATATCCAAGGTAACAGAAAGGAGACGAAGGTGAGGGTTACAGTATATATGTTGTCAATTACTGCACCTATATGCTATCCTTTACTTCTAGAAATGAGGTAGATAAAAACACATTAAATTTATAACTTTAAGGAGTTTATTTAAATAAACTCCTTTTGTTTAAAAGGGTTGTCTGAAAGTTCTTATGCATATATAGTTGCCATGAGTTGAATCGAATTCTAACTATGGAAAGTTGTGATTTTTTCATAATTTTTCCGGTGCATAATCTCATTTTGGATTGAAAAATATATTTTTATATTATCAATAGACTTAGCAAAGACAATAACAAAATATTTATACGTTAACCCTTTCACACCAAATGCCGGCTATAACCAACGTGGTTTTTCCTATGCAAAAGAACGAGTGACAGCCATAGCCGACATGGAATTTCCTGCGCAAAAGAAAGAATGTCAGCTATAGTCAACGAGGGGGAAAGGAAGTGACCACCCCCAAATTAATAAACACAAGTATGTATGTTGTTACCCCCTGAGACCCAGCTTAGCGAGAGCTTAGGCCCTCACTTTGGCAACTGCAGAAACCTTTCTTCATCACAGTGCCAGCCCCACTCACAGCATGTGTCCACGGTCAGTTGCTTGTTTATCCAGAGGAATAGTGAAGGTAAAAGTTTCTATGTACTCTGGAAATTAAGGCTTTTAAGTACATACATTCCTTATGTTTAGGTGCACATTTACAAATTTTAAATGGAACTCTACTGTTTTTTTTACGTAGTTCGTGTGTAAGGAAACCCCAAACAAATTTGGGAGTCTTTATGCTAGAGAACTTAATAATAACAGTAGAATTTTGTTTATGAGTTGTAAATTCTCTGTATAACTTAATGAATTCAATTCTGATTTAATATATCTTGAGAGTGGACACTATATTTTTAGCAAAACCATGGCATAAACTATAAATATTTGACTGCTACCACATGTCGTAATGCAGAAAGGGGTGAGAAGATTTTCTCTGCCTAGTGGCCTAGGAAAAAGGTTCAGTGCCCAGCTAAGTGCAGTCCCAAGTGGATAAAACACACACCTGAGTTATTCCTCGTCGATCGAAAGCTCCGTACAGGGAGTGCAAAGAAATTTCAGTGACATTCATGAGGGAAGAAGCTTTTTCCAACGTGAGATGCCTGTGCGAAAGGGTTGAAGACTGTATTTCTTGCAAGTACGTCCCATACTAGATTATAACTCATTATGTGGAATCCTCACTGTAATGAAAAGTTTGTCGGCCTCGGTGGCAGCGGGGTAACGTCCTAGCCTGCCAACCCAAAGGTCGCGGGTTCGAGTCCCGCCTTGGAAGGATATTTCTCCTCCCAGGACATGGTTGTGTGTGTTGTCCTTTGTTACTGTTTAAACGCCTGATGTAAAATGGTCATCGAGGCTGTATTCAGGTTAATGAAATAAAAAAATAAAAATAAATAAGGTATCCGAAGAACATATCGAAAGGGTGCAGTTAGCATTTTTATAATTAGTTAACTACTATGCTAATATGGTATTTTACTAATAATAATATGTATACTAATACAGATGTCATTCTATACAAATAAGCCATGCAGATACTTGATCTATGTTCTTTATTTGTGAGAAGACAAATGTTTGACATAATTTTCATTTATGAGTTGTGCAATAACTTTTATGACTGCCCACCATTACTCGAACTTGTACATTTAAATTGTCTGTTCCCCGCAACAAAGAACAATACATTGTACTGTATTTAATTTTGCCGCTGAAACTTTTCATACCATGAACCTGTAACTCGTATCATGGGCAATTACAATAGACAAGAAGAAAATATTGACACATTTCATGACTAGATGCCTGTGTTTAAAAGAAATGTACTTGATTACCTTGTGCAAAAATTTACAAAATCACTAATTTTACTTAAATGTTCATTGCTAAAATATATATATATTGTTTTTGTTGAATTGTAAATTAGTGTGGTAGTATTATTGATGTTTGTATTTATCTATCATATATATTTTAAATGAAATAAGTTGTGTAAATATAAGTTTGCATTAAATAGGGAAAGTTCCTATGAAACAAATAAATAATCATTATTTTTTCAAATAGGTTTGTGGGCCACGCTGGATACATGATATAAGGGATTATTACGCTATGAATGGTATATGCTATTGGTTGAATGGTTCCAAAGACTTTGATCAAGAAGCCATACAGTTAATTCCTCTCAAAAACATTGGTAGGTGTGAAATTTAACATTCACGATACTTACTATCACTTAATCCTAGTTTTAAGTTTCACGGTATTTGTTGATGAATTTGTCACTCAATGTGCACCTTTAAGGAGATGGCATTATCAAAATATATAGGGACAGAAAATGTGGTAAATTTTTAGGAATTTAATGTTGCACACCACAGTAGTTTTTGTTTCTCTACTTTTACTCCTTGGTCCTCATTCACTGGTTTGCGAGTGATGAATTAAATTATCATATCTTCAGGTATTATTGTGTCATAGCTTCCAGGTACATGTAAAAACTTAACTCAGAAACTTTTTAATTCAGATTACCTAGGATATGTAAATTATTTAAGAAGACATGGCAAGGATGAAGCTCTGGCCAAAAATTATAAGTTTTACTATTTATATGGCGAAGCTGGACTTTCTGTTGACTTTCTAAAAGTAAGTGATATGATTTATTTCTTGTAGACTTTAGGTACCTTACGGTGTACAATTTAAAAAATGCATTAATCATTTCCTTTCTGCAGAATTCATCTGATATCATAATGGGTGCCCCAGGCGTTTTAGATTGGATGGGTTAAGTAAATATTATCATTATAATAATAGAAAAAATTGTAATAGAAGCTGTTTCTTATAAATTTTTTGTTTTTATTATTAATGTGTTCTAACTTTTTATGTTTATTTGCTATTGTGCAGGAACGGCAATAACAACCAAAGGGAAAATCGAACATTATACAACTGATGATGATTTTTTTATTCCTAATCCTGAGGACAGGATTGATGTTACCATTAGTTCTTATTTTGGTAAGCAGAGGTGGGAATTTAAGATTTTATCAAACTTTCACTCTTGTAAATTTTTGGGATTGAATATTTACATGTGTATGTGCATTCGTTTCTTTAGGTTATTCAGTTGGCTCAGGCCATTTCTTGCAGTCAGAAGAGATATTTATGGTGGCTGGATCACCAAGGGATGGCAATCTAAAAGGAAAGGTGAATTACCTACTTCTAAAAAGTAGCATCTACCTAATAAAAGTAACTGAGGCAGGCGAGATGTAGTGGAATGACATCCTGATTTAATGAAAAGAGAGATGGCACTTTTCCACAAATTTATTGAAGTACAACGCGTTTCGACCGTTAGGTCATTTTCAAGTACACTGAGTGGTTTTGGAAAATAGGAGCTGTATTTATACAGGTCGGATGAGTGGGGGTGGGAAGTGGAAAAGGGTGGATGAGGAAGGGGGGGGGATGTGTCATGTGGTTGTGCACTTGGAGAATGGGATGGCAAGGAGTGGGGAGTGGCTCATGAATGTTTGTTCATTCATTAAGTGAATGTCTCCTTCTTGCACAATTTCCAATTTTTCCAGAGCGTCGAGTCTTCGGCCTTTCCTCTCCACGTGGACGATCTCCGGGTCAAAATCACACGAATGATTCTCTATAAGGAGATGTTTCGCCACGAGTGAGGTGGTATCTCCTTTCTCCCAGCATTTTTTGTGTTCTTTCAACCGGGTGGTGAAGCTCCGGCCTGTTTGACCGATGTACACTTTTTCGCAGTCCTTACATTTTATTTTGTATACACCAGACTGTTGAAGGGGATGGATCTTATCTTTCGTTTGACAAAGTAGCTTTTCCAAGGTGACCGGATTGTAAAAACACGTTCTGAGTTTATTTTTTGGGATAAGTTTGTCGACTTTGTATGATATATCGCCAATGAACCGAATTTTGCACCACGTTTTGGTTTCGGGTGGGGGCAGCACGAGGGCAGACAAATTGATTAAGGCGACGTCGCGTTGTTTTTTATTTAAAAGTCTGTCTATTAATCCGTCACTGTAGCCATTAGCTAGAGCTATGTGTTTAATTATGTTGAGTTCTTTTGTGAATTCCACCGGTTGAAGGGGTAGCGATATTAGTCTATGAATTAATGAGTGGAATGATGCCATTTTGTGCGCTATGGGATGAACCGAGTCTATTGGAATCACTGTATCATTGTAGCACTTTTTCCTAAACACTCCAAATTCGTGTTTGCCATTTTTTAGGGATATCGTGAGATCTAAAAAATTCAACCGTCCATTTTTGTCTCTCTCCAACTTAAAATTGATGTTAGGGTGTTGACTATTTAAAAGCTTTAAAAAACAGTTCAATTGGCGATCACTACCCGCCCAGCAGCAAATGATATCGTCGACGTATCTATGCCAATACGTTACATTTCTTAAAAGTTGATTTCCGGAATTAAAAAGATTGTACTCAAAATTTGCCATAAAAATTTCGGCCAGTAACGGAGACAGGGGACTACCCATCGCCAGGCCTTCCGTCTGGTGATAAAAACCGCCATTAAACGTAAAATAGTTTTGGCTAGTGCAGGTTGTCACAAGGGTCAGAATTTCCTCTATTAGGACATCATTAACAAGAGAGTCCTGAAGTAAACGACTCGTCAATTCAATAGTTTCGGCGACTGGTACTGAAGTAAAGAGGTTGTCTACATCGAAAGAAACCAATCTGCAGCACTTGGGGGGGTTGTGATTCACAAGGCACTCAGTCAGGTGAATTGAGTTCTTGACACTGAATTTAGAGGTGAAAGATGTGAAGTTCCTGATTACGTCGTTTAGTTTGGCCGCTAGTCTATGGGTCGGGGCACCTCTATTTGACACCACGGGCCTGATGGGATTGCCGTCTTTGTGAATTTTTGGGAGCCCAAATAGTCTCGGGGGAGTGGGTTCATTTGGATCAGACTGTATTTCATTCTTTCGTCAAAAAGACCGGTGCACTCCGCCACGGCTCTTTTCACACATCTCTGGAAGCGAGGGGTCGGATCATTGGGAAGGATGGCGAACGTGTTTTTACTGATGACGTCCGTGCATTTGTTGACATACGCCTCTTTCTCGAGAATCACGATGGTGTTCCCTTTGTCAGCTTTAGTCACAACTATGTCTTCTGTTTCTAATTTCACCGAGAGAGATTTAAGAGCTTTCTTGATGGGGTCAACCCGTTTCCTATCGATTGGCTGGCGAATAACCTTGGCTAATAAGGCTGGCTGGCACGCGTTGTACTTCAATAAATTTGTGGAAAAGTGCCATCTCTCTTTTCATTAAATCAGCATCTACCTAATTTGGACACTTGATCTTGAATCCCAATCTTTCTTTCCTTCTCTCACATTGTATTTGCATTTATCTGTTGGTAATTCAAAACCATCCCTTGAAGCAATGGTAAACAAAGTGCCTCGCCAGTGGCATATTAATGCTAATCTTACAGGATCTTTTTCAATTTTTGATTTTCCTTTTTCCTCCTTCAAATCATGTCTTCACCTCTTTACTAGCCTGTGTAATTCCTTTATTCACCTCACTTTATCTCCAATTCATTTAAAAATCCTTTCCACTTAATTTGTTATGCAGCTGTTAGAGGCTGATCCCTAAGCAGAGATTTACTACCTGTGTTCCAAGTTTTACAGTTGCAAATTTTCCCTGGCGTAATGTTGGGGAATGTGTAATTTGTTTTAAATCCAAACATTCATTTCAAACATCCTTCCTGATGATTGTTGGACTTGCTAAGAAAGTAATGTCAATGCAGATCCTCAATCGATGGGCGGAGGATTGACTTCAGCATGCTTACATAAAGTTGTTTCTTCATTTTTTATTGGAATAGTGCTTCGCTATCATGAGTTTTAAAGAATAATTAATGAAGGTGGTCGAAAGAAGTTTTATTAATCTAAATTACCTTTTAACGTATTGAAGAAAGTAGCCTTATTTTCATATGCAAACATCCTTGCCACTTTCTTGTGAGAACTGTGGTATTTTTTATACACCCCCACCCCTTTTTTTCTAAATTTCCCTCTTTGGACATGTTTCCCCTCTGCGGACTGTTTACCCTCTAGACTTAGCCAAAGGACTTGCCAAGGCGCACCCCGTCATGCGCACTATCGATACGTGCACCAACTATGGCCAAAATGCCTACGACTCCAAAATGCAGCGACTTATGCCAACAACTTCTGCCACGACTTGCACCACACATTTTGCCGCGCCTTTCCCTTGCCAGGTCCTCCATTGTTTATATAGCCCCTGAAGTGAGGAAGGATTCCAGAATTTTGGTCATTCTGACCAAGGCACAAAGGCTGTGATCCTGTATTCTGGGGCCGGAGTCAGAAAACAGTTCCTGTTGCTCCAATTGAAAACTTCCACCCTATCTATTACCCATTCCATTATTACCTCCCCTCCAAGGCCACCAATAGCCTATATCCTAAGCTAACCCATTCCACCTCTTCCTTGCCGACAAACCCCCTCCTCAGCTGATTCACCCCTGAGAATGCCCTCTTTTGCAGTCGAGACGGCAACTGGGAGACATCGTTGTGTGAACTTACTGCATTTCAGTCGATTTTACTTAGAGAGAAGCTCAATGTCTCGTACTTGGATAACTTATTCATTTTCTGAGAGAAGCTCAATGTCTCGTACTTGGATAACTTATTCATTTTCTGAGTGGAAGATCGCATAATGGTCGCCTGGCACTAGACCTTTTGGTATTTTGTTTGTAATTTGGTTGGTTTTGTTTGAAATACACTGCTGGTTCAGTTATTGATTGATAATACTTGTGTTATGTTCAATTTGCTCATTTGTCTCACCCAAGCTTGGAAAGAGTTTGTTTTAAACGGGTGTTATCAGCGAGAAAACTAATTCCCTTCTCCCGTTAGTGCTTCAGAACTAGGTAATACCATAATTGTGAATGTCTGCTTCATAAATTTGTATTTTTGTCTATGCTTTTTTCAGGTTTTCATTTTTTCTAATGAAGATGATGAGTCAATGGCTGTCAGAATAATGCTAGAAGGATCACAGTTTGGAGAGTATTTTGGTTCCTCTCTTTGTGTGCTAGATTTAAATTCTGATGGTTTGGATGATTTAGTGGTTGGAGCACCACAGCATTCACTTTCAACATCAAGTATTACCCAAAATTCAGGAGATGAGGGAAAAATCTATGTTTTCATCAATTTTGATAAGGTAAGTTGACCCAAAAATTCTTCATGACAAATTAATTGCAGATAGCAAGACAGCAAAAAAAAACAGATGTTGCAGTATTCTATAAGAAATAATTAAGATTATTGCATGACTAGTTTTGACATACTACTTCATTATGAAGTGATGAGCTTGAGCTTTCATTCATCATATATATACAGTGAGGAAGAAAAGCAATTAACTTATTTCTAGTGACTTGTATAGAACATATTTGTGATATTTCCTTTGCCTGAATGCAATCAGGCTACTAAACATGGGAAATAACCTACCCAGTATTCTTACTTGGGGCAGCTTTTTATTATTTTATCAGAGATTTAGCTCTTAAAGAGAAATTTTACGGAATTACCATCTCACAATTTCACTCTAACTGCCACCTTTACGCCGCATGCAATGTTGGAGGCAAAAGATTCCATTATTCTACTATTCCATGTTTTCCGGATAAAGCTGCGTCGGTGTATCTTGACGATGACGTTTCGTGGCCAATGGAGGCCACATCTTCAGATTAGGTCAATCGGGCCAGATCTGAAGATGTGGCCTGTATTTGCCACAAAACGTCATCGTCAAGATACACCGACGCAGCTTTACCTGGAAAACATGGAGATACCAGCACAACAGTGCCGCAAAACCCACTAGCAGAAAAAGATTCCATTTTTGTTTATCATCCTGTCCCTCCTTCCTTCTTGTGCACGCACTCCCAAAGGTTTGTCCCTAAGAGTAGACCAGCTGTTTGAAACTGGCACAATGGACTAATAAAAACTAGGCATTATCTCAGGCTTATCCTTACACCGACCCAGGGTCTAGTGCAGTCTGGGATATGAAGGTTCAAGCAATTTAAAGGGTCATTTACTTCCTCCATCCCAAACATCGTATTCTCTTCCGTCAGGAATGACTACCATGCTCCCTGTAGTGCTACAACTCCTGGTTTTCTATTTGATTAGAGCTGTGCGGATGCTTCAAAATCGAATCGAATCGGGCTTAATTTTATTCACCTGCGAATCGGGATGCTTTGAAACCGAATGATTTGAAACACATATTCGAATGTGATAGAATCATCTTAGAATCGTTACACGCATTCAAGCATGGCGCTCATTCCCAAATTGCATGCCATCCATTTAGAGGATGCTTTCATCATGCAACTAAACTAAAATTTAAACGGTCTCAGAATGAAATTTACCTTTATATGTGAAGTTAGTTGTGGTAATGGCCCATTCAAGAAAATTTTCTTAAAGTAATTCCCTGAAATGTTGTGAAAATCTTTAATACTTTAACTCTGCATAAGTTCTGCATTTGATTTAGATTCAAAATCGATTTGCAAGTGAATTTTTTTTAGTGTGATTTGATTCACTACTAAAATTTTAAAAGATTCGTTTCGATTCGATTAGAAATTTTTTTTGAGAGATTCGATTTGGTTTGATTCGATATGAAAATACCTGATTCGCACAGCACTATGTTTGATGATAAGGTATTCAAATATGTAACTCATAACTCTGGAGTTACGGAGAGTAAGGAGTTATAATGGCCGCCATCGCTCCTTTGACTTTTACAGAACTGAAAATATCTCCAATCGGAGTTATGAATTGGAGTTATAAGGGTGGGTCTAGGGTAAGTGGTATAACTCCAATTGGAGTTATTTTCAGTTCTGTAAAACTCAAAGGAGCTATGGCAGCCATTAGAACTCCTTACTCTCCGTAACTCGGGAGTAAGAGTTACATAATAGGCCCAAAAGAGTGATAAAACATAAATGTCATAATTAGGTGTCTGATATCTTCAAGTGCGAGTCATAGTCTTTATTTTTCAGCCAAAAAATAATTAAAATATGTCAATGACAGTCAAAAGGAAAAATATCTTAAATTCCTTCAAGCAAAACAACCCCCGAGAAATATGGGCTCTATTACTCCACTGAATCTAGTTAATTCATTCATATATTCTTCCAAGAAATATGAAGGCATTTATTTCAATAAGGAAGCGGTGAAATAACTAATATCCTCTCATATTGTTTGACTTTTAGGGGAGATTGGTGGAGGTTAAAGATCAAAAGAAAATCATGGGCTCTCAGCAGCAAGGAGCAAGATTTGGGACAGCTGTATCAAACGTGGGAGATTTGAACAATGATGGATACCCAGGTATTCTATTTTATCAGTTGTGCTTTTGTGTCTTCTTAGAAAAATTATTATTTATTTACTGCCTTCATTCTGTTACAGATATTGCTGTGGGAGCACCATATGAATCTTTTGGTCACGGCGCAGTGTATATCTACCAAGGCTCTGCCAAGGGCATTAATCCTAAATCTGTTCAAAGAATTTCGGCAATGGAAATTGACCATAGCCTAATGGGGTTTGGAATGAGTATCAGCAAAGGTGCTGATGTTGATGGAAACCACTTTAATGGTTAGTAAGCATTTGACAACAATTTTTAGATGCTTTTGTTCTTTTAAAATCTCAACAAAATTCACTGTGGAAGAGCACATCTGGAGGGCATTACTTTTACTGTCTATTGACAAATGTTGTCTGTATCCCCTGCAGCATTTGCTGTAGTTGTCAAGTCTATAAGCCTCATTTTTCTTGAGTTAACATTTTTGGCAATGTCGACTATTTAATGTGACTGGATACTTATTTTAAGCACAACCACTTACCCAAATCCTAAAATTGTCGGCTCTTAATAAAAATGGGCTAGAAGTGTACATTAGGTGTCCACAGAATTTTTGCTTTTGCAACACTAGTTTTCACTCAAGGTTCAGGAAACTTTTAATGGTCACTCTCTCACACTAAGTGCACATTTCCACAGTTAAAAAATATGCCAATACTGGCTGAGCAAAAAAATTATCAAACTGTGAGATGAGGTCAGCAGAGGCCACCTTGTTATCGAAAGTGTGGTATATATATAAACCAATGTCAATTTAGCCCGCAAGTGGAGGCAAAGCATCCAGTAAGGCTCTTAGGCTAAGCCTATCCAATTGAATGAAAAATTCTACATGAAGAGATTGACTTCCTAAAACAATTATCCTGCAGTTTATATGGTAATTATGCAATATGACAGCCAATTGAAGAATTGCTCCGCACAATCCTAAGGCTCTATTGCAACGTCATCTTGATTAGAGTGTGTCAGTGAGGAATGTATCCCGCTCAGCTGGGGCAAGGGCCTAGCCATGTTGAAACACCGGTTCCCATCAGTTCACCGAAGTTAAGCAACGTTGGGCCCGGACAGGGGTTTGATGGGTGGCCCTCCTCCATACCCCTACCGGGGTGGATGGAGGGGTAACACTCCTCCAGACCTATACCGGGAGGCCGGAGGGTGGACCGAAACCGGGAAGGTTGGAGGGAGGTGACCCTCTTCCATACCTGTACCAGGAAGGGTGGGGGTGGCCCTCCTCCATGCCTCTACCGTGGTGTTCTTGTCCCCTGTCTGCAAGTGGCAGGCAGTTTAAATGTGGGATGGCACCATGGATCAAGAGGTCTGAGTGCTAAGAGGGCTCCATAAGGCCCTCCCCCACCCTAACAATCAATCGATCCCGCTCAGCTGAAGAAACCTTAAGGGATGCCAGTAAGAAGGCTGTCTCCAGTCAGCCTTCAGCGTGCATGACCAGTGAAAAATATATGCCTCAGAGGGGTGAGAACCAGCACTGCAGTTATTAAGTGACTAGGCATGACAACAGTTTTTAGGCTAGCCTAACTATGAAATTGCTGGCTGATGAATGAAATGTCGACTTCGTTCTTCGTCTGGCCCCAGAGAGAGTCCATTTTGGCCCATTTTCAAGTCAAGCAAAACCATAAGTAGGTGGAGTGGACTTGCATGTGGCATTGTTTTTCAGTAGAAAAGTGCTCTAATGTAGTGTGTGGTAACTCTTAACAGAAAACTTATGAAGGTTCAAGGTATTAAGTACCTACATATATATTTAGTACATATAAGGTGAATCTATACAGGAAAAGAGAGCATCTTCTCCATTGTAATTTTTTTAAATGTGAAACCATCATGTTTGGTGACTATAGTATTTTTCTGTGATTTTCACCAAATAGTTAACACACGTCATAACGATGTATTGTGTCCTTGTTATATAGTTCCATCTGAAATGCCATTCCAGCTATACAAATTAATAAATTGCTTTTAGCAACCCATGTTAGCTCCAGTTACTTAAAAAAAGTACCAAATGTCAAAACCCAGGCTTCGCCTCTGCCTGCAAGGGAGAAAATTGGCGTTTGTTGAAAAGTTAAAGAGTTTCTTAAAAAGTACCTGATGCCAGTGATTTAAGATTCAGTAATTAGGCAATAATCACTACACACAGATGATCCCTCTAATGGCTACATAGTTTTAAAACCCCCAGGCTTTTCCCCCCTGCTTGCAAGGGAGAAAGTTGGTGTTTGTTGAAAAGTAAAAGAATTCTCCTCCAGGGATCTATTCTGCAACATTTGTCGCCCATTGACAAACTAGAATTGTCTCCCCCATGGCCATAATCAACACTGGTGAGTATATAGACCTCATCTTTCATGACAGTCAACAGTTTTGTGATATAGAATTTAGAAAATTTAAAAGATGCCAATATTCACTGTAATAAAAAATGGTGAAACTGTGAGGTTGGCTCCGTGGTGGTCACTGTGATGTCAAAAGTGAGGATTATTGACCCACCAATGTTGATTCAGGTTGCAACAAGGGAGGCAACCGATGTTTGTCAATTGGTGACTTAAGGCTTTCCCCCCAGGGTTTGAATCCCAGTCCAGGCATATGATATTTTTTCCCTATGAATTTTGCACATTTCTCCATAACGGGTAGTGCCTCATAAAGTATCATGCTATAGATTCAAGCTATTCGAGCATCAAGCCTTTCAAATTTCACAAGCCCCCTTTACTCCTACAGTAATACATCTGTGGCAATAGCAAAAGCAATAAGTCAAGAAAATTTTCTGTTGAAGAGTTAAGTTCAAGAATTCTTTGTTTCCATTCACGGCCACAACACGAGTGGGGGGGGGGTAGTCGTACATTAAGAAGAGGGATATGCTGCATTAGTGTAATTTAAATTCCACAAAATTCCTTTCCTTTCTTGAAGTTTCTTTCAGTGGCAGAGTTTTCCCTATTATTTGTTCTTATAAACCATACAGTAGTCTGTTAGCCATTTCATCGCAGACAATTCCACTTTTTCTTCTTCTGTATAAGAACAGGACTGCTTTTTCAGTTGTAAATTGATCTAAGTTCAATTATTTTTTTTATTTATCCCAGTACATAAACACAAAGCGCAGGTTGCTACAATTCTCTTGGTCACTTTTCAACACTCCTACAGTGTAAATACAGTAGAACCCCATTTTTGCGTTATCAGATTTTGTTTTCCCACTTTTTGAACCATTTTATTAGGGTCCTGTCAACTTTCCTACTATTCCAATGCATTTTAAACTCCATATTCACACTAGTTTTCCCGCAATTTTGCACCATTTTATGTCCGATAGCGAAACATTTCCAATTCCTAATTCAATGTTGTATGCATATTAAAACTGTTCAAAAACATCACGCAATTTTGTCTATCAGGTCAACTTAAGCTCACGTTTATTATGAAATGGCTGAAGTGCATCTTGTGGCAATTATGCGCACTGTTTTGTGTAATGAAATGAATAAAAATGATTTTAAAAGGGCGGAATTGGCGGAATAGTACCCACAGCGCTTAGTGGCAGAAATTTGAACAACCTGTACTCGCAAATGGAAAATCATAGGATCTGAGGATACTCGCAGGATATTTCAATTTACCTCTACGAAATATTTCGTCAACTAAAATTGATGTTTGTTTACGTGCAATAAATACGCTCCATCAATTCGTGGAACTTTCGGTGTTGAATCTTTATTTCAGATGCACAATGCGTTCAGTTTTTAATATACGAACTTGTGATATTTGCCCATCAGCAGGAATTTAAATTCATGATTGCAACGTGTTACACTCATTGTGAAGAATCTGAGATTGGCCAAATCACGTATTTGAAATTCTGAGACTCACATCAAGGTAGCTGATGCACACTTGTACGACGACTGCTCCTGGGAGTCCGTAGAGACATCGCCTGGCTGTGTGCGAGAGATTGACGCTCTCTTTCCTCTCTGCCTCCCAAACGGTGGGAAGGACAAAAGGGGGTGCATGCACCGATCTTGAACCGATCCTTCAGTGGGTGGACGAGCAACCGTTTTCCAAATTGCAGAAACCACTGTTTTCCTGAGGCCAACTTCACGGACATTTTTTCCTTCTCTTGTGGTGTCAGGGAGCGAGGCAGGCTCCCGGCTGGAGGTCGGGTGACCGCGCACAAATGGGCAAGCACGGTCATCTACGCCACTCGGGCGGGCGCGAACACGGTCATGGGCAATAAACACCCGGGCTGTAGTTGCTCTAGTTTTAAGGACTGCATGACCATAACATGAAGCCCGATCCCTCCACCCCAAGCTATAGCCAACTCATCACATGTCTGGTCTGCTGTGATTTATGGCCGCCCCTCGGGAGTTACCGAGACCCCTATCTCCCTGCTTACTCAGCCCAATCTCGAAGAAAACAAGACAAGGTCACGGACCACCCCAATGCCCGGACAGATGATGCACTGCCAACATCGGACATAGCCGAACCCTTCATTGGTTTCCACTTCTGAAGTCCACTCACGCTATCCAATTTTGAAGCATAGTCCAGTAATTTGGCTTGGTTTTTCATTTTATCATGCACTGTGGTGATGCCAACACCAGAGCCTGCCGCTATATTAGCCAATGGGTCCCCCTTTGCAAGCCCTTTAAATAATCTTCAGCTTCTCTAAAATGTGTATTTCTATTTTTTGAAGAATTGGACATTTTCAACCAGTTGTATTACTGAAGAAAACTTGGCACATATAAAACACCCGCGGAAGCCCAAGTTGCGCAAACGTAGAGCAGTGATTCAGGGGGCTCGGGGTAATACAACACTCATCTGTGTGATTGAACAGCCCGCTGAGGACGTCAGAAAGGAAGAGTTGGGGAGGGAGGGGCGGGGACGGAAAGAGGGAGTAGGGGAGGAGGTTGTCGCGGGATCATGAACGGATAATCCACCAGACGGATAACCGAAGGACGGATAATCGACGTTCTACTGTAATAATAATATTTGTAGTTTCAATATGTGTGAATTTTATTCATAATACCTTTTTTCCACGATGCTACAAAATTTTTTTAGTTTTTAAAATAATTTTAATTTTGCGTTGCACTTGTTTGTGATGTTGAAAACGGAACTGCACTGTTCTTCCATTGTTTAGATGCTCTAAAGCATGTACCTATATACATGTTTCATCTATAGGTACATGCTTACGTATCTTGCTCTGAAGTAACACATTCATTAATCACAACTTTGCTTTTACTTCACTCGGATATGGAAAAGCAAGTTACAAAAAATACTTTTTCTTAAAGTCATTTTGTTTTATTTCAGATAGAAAATACCATTTACTTTCATTGTAAAAATGACTTTTTACTTCAATTCTATTCCTGGTATTTTTATTACTCTTTCTTGAGTGTTTAAATGAGTGGAAGGGACTTATTTTTCCTTTTCCCACATTTTACACTTTCCAGCTCTTTACACTTATTTTGAGGGTCCTTTGAAAAATGCAAAAAAGGGGTTTTACTATACATAGGGAGCTAAATTGAAATGTAGGTAAATTAGTTACCGAGGATAAATACATAATAGACAATGAAATGTAAAAGGAAACAAACTCACACGCTCGCATTTCAGTTATCCAGGTGACCATCTTTAGGAAGGAGAGACGGTGGATTTGTTTTGGCAGTGTAGAACTCAAGAAAACATACGCATCAGCTGAGAGCATTTTTCACATTTGGAGTCTATCTCTCATCCGATACATGTGTTCTCGAGTTCTACATCACCAAAACACATCTCCTTCCAGTAGATGATCACCTATATGACGGAAATGCTAGCAGAGCAGTTCTCTCCCTTTTGCATTTCATTGGTAATTGGGACTTATGCTCGGTAATAAACTCCTACAACGTCTTAATCATGATGCTCAATCATAGGTTTATATCACAGGTTTTTAATGGTGTCTGTTGATGAAAGGATTTCTGCATTTATCAGGTATTCATTGCATAGATTGTTTCTGCTGACAGCAGTTTTGCCCGTATTCCAAGGGGCATCTTCTGTTGGAACTCGTGAATTGAAAGATGCCCATTGAAATATGGGCAAAACTGTATCTCTGCCTTTCATTTCTTTGGTTACAATTACATATCTACTTTGACACTCAACGCATGGCTCTGGTTCTAACTATTTTATGAACTGATTGAATATCTTTCGCATTTCATACTTTAAAACTGCCCTTTATAGGAAGCCGTTGGGCATCTACTATTATTTTAACCCCGTGTTATATCTCTAGAACTGACAGCAGAGACAAAATAAGAGAGATACACTGTCAAACTGATGGGTACAAACATTTCTTCTTTCCACACACAATTAGTGATTAAAACAAAAACAGCGTGATGCCAGCATAAGACACATAGTGAACACATAGTAATTCGTCTCTGCCCTTTCCCGCCCCATCCTTTTCCCTATCCCTCCCCATTTTCATGGCTGTGACATCGGCATCGGTGGCGGTGCCTGCCAACCCAAGGGTCGTGGGTTCGAGTCCCGCCTGAGGAGGATTTTTCTCCTCCCAGGACATGGTTGTGTGTGGTCCTTTGTTACTGTTACAACGCCTGATGTAAAATGGACCTCGAGGCTGTATTCAGATTGATGAAATATATAAAAATAACACCCCTGTACCACATGGCTCTGCGGCAGCTCACTGGGTCATATGTAGATATAGATGTACCCACTCTACTATTTTAATCAAAGATACAACATAACAAAGACTGTGGAGAGGCCATTTTAAACTTCACCATAAGCGCAACTTTGGATCTCTATTTCAGATGTTGCTGTGGGAGCGTATGCATCTGGACAAGCTGTGTTATTTAGATCTCATCCTGTAATCTACTTTCATGCTAATCTAGCCACAGATGTTCAAAGGATAAATTTCACTACAGAAGGATTCAAAGCAAAAGCTTGCTTTCACTATACAGGACAACATGCTCCACTTTCAATCGGTAAGTAGGAATTTTTAGTTTCATATCTCTCATTTATTTTGGCAAACTTGAAATTATTCCACAGCTTTGATCAAATATGTATACATTCTATGTTGCATTAAAAATTCAAAATTAAACCACCTCTTTAGGTAGACTCCCATTTAAAAAAAGGTATATATATATGTACCTATATCTGAACTCTTACTGTATGAGGTGTGATAAAAAAATAAGAGGAACTTTCGTTTTTCTTAAAGAATATTTATTTATTATGTAATCAATATCAATTTTGTCCCCTTCAAAGTAATCACCCGTACACATAATACACTTGTGCCAGCGGTTTTTCCAATCTTGGAAGCACTTCTGGAACTAACTTTTCGGTACAGAGTTCAGCTCCTTCAGCGATTCCGTTTTTATCTCATCAATGTTGGCAAAACGTCATCCTTTCCTGGATTTCTTCAGCCTCAGGAATATAAAGAAGTCACAGGGGACCATGTCTGGTGAATACGGTGGCTGAGACAAAATAACGGTAGATTTTTTTACCAAAAAAATCACGAATAAGCAGTGAGGTGTGAGCGGGAGCATTATCGTGGTGCAATTTCCACGAGCTGTTTTTCCACAATTCTAGGAGTTTTCATCGGGTTGCTTAACGCAAATGGCGCATAACTTCCAGGTAGTATTCCTTATTGACCGTATAACCATATGGCAAATAAACACAATTATTGAAAATCGGAATTCCCATTATTTTTTTGACACACCTTGTATGTCATAATTGAATATCTATTTCCTAAGGTCTTAATTTCTGCTAAGTGAACTCCTCCCATTCTATCGGCAATTTTGGCTCAAGGTTGAATGTTTCATCATTCTGACGAGTTTTAATGAGAAGGGGTGAACAGGATGAGGCTTCATATCCCCTGTTTATGTTAACCCTAGCTTTACCGGGGCCATCAATTGACTTGTTTTCAAATTTTGAAGCACAAGTTCTCAGTCAAATGAGACATTTTTGGTATAGTCTCTCAAATTTACACAGTAATAGCATCCCATGTTACTTTTTGGCCGAGATTTGCCAACACCAAATGCAAATTTCCCAAAAATGTGATGTTTCAGGCTTGCAACTAAACTAAATTGACTGGGTTCCTGAATTGTAATACCAGCATGAATGAACGAATTCTTCCCAGGGAAGAAGAAAAAAATCTGTCTTATGGATTTCATCTTTCAGTTAATGAACACATTGCCTTTCCTTCACATGAAGTCACCCTCATTGGATATTGGCCATATTTGACCCCTAGACCTCCGGAGAGTTGCAATCCACCACCACCCCCCCAAATAACAACTTTTATCCACCACTAGAGATGCCATAGGCAGATATCATGCTGTAATTGAGAAAAATGAAGACAAAGGATTAAGGTTGATGAAGTTATTACAAATAAACTCATCAAAGTAAACAATTTTGCAGTCATTTTTTAGAAGGTTCAGTGAAGCAGTGCAACCATCCAGCGAGAGATATGGACTTTCATTTTTCTACTTTCATTTATTTATATTCTTAATTAATATAATTTTTTAATTTTCATTTGTTGTATCATTTTATTGCATATATTTATACGTATTTTTATTCATATCTGTTTCCCTGTTAGATTCTGCAGTCACACTTACAGCTGATGAAACTTATGGCAGAGCTCAGCTAATATTTAACTCACTGATTACAACAGTATATCATGTAAATATCTCTCTGAAATACAGAATTGAGCACTGTGAAACATTTGATGTTAAAATATTGGTAAGTTCCTGTCATACTTTAGCAACTTAATGTATTGTTTAGTTTTAACCATGATTCTAAAACATTTTAAAGATTTGGTAACTTAAGGCTTGTGCTTCACAGTGAAAGGCAACATAAATAAAGTGACTATATTTCCCAGCCTATAGGATACACTGTGATTTTTTAGATAGATGTTAGAAGAAAAAATATAATAACCACAACCATTTATGTTAACTGTTCATAGGAAGAAAATGGTAGTGTTAACTTCTGAAAATAGCAACTGTATTATAGTTGTTCATTGTAGAATCCCAGAAACAAATGATTGAAAATCACCCTTTAGTTACCTGCATCGATGGTGAAAGTAGAGAGATGGCAATGCAAATGAGAGATGGCAATGCAAATGCAAAATGAAGACCTCTGATGGCAATGCAAAATCTGTTGCATGAAAACATAGCTTCACCCTCAGCCCATAAAAATACGTTTTCATGCAACCATTTTTGCATTGCCGGACACAACATAGTCAATCAGAAGTGAGATCTTCAACACAGACTGTGTTGCTGTTGGAGTTCCCCATTTTTCTACTTTTGATGCAGCTTGCGTCACCAGAGCTGCGGCAAGGAGTGGGGACTGATGCTTTCAGCCTGTCACTGGTTGGTCACGTGATTATTTCCAGAGAAATCGTGGGTCATCTCTAGAATGTTGGCTAAAGTTGAACTTAAGACAGAGCAGCCCATAATTGCCAATGCTCCTCATGAACATCCATTTTTCTTCTTTAACTCGATAATACGAAGCAAGATAATTTGAAGTTTCAATTATACGAAGCGAAGCTGTCGGTCCCGACCAAAAGCCTATGCTAAATATATGGCGCTATTCGATACTACAAAGTTTCGAAAATACAAAATTTACGATGTTATGAACCTCGGCCCCGGTCCCCAAGAAAAAATGAAATTCGTTTTAACAAACCATGGCGAAAAACAGTGTCAGAAAAACACTTCTTGCAGACGCAAACACCTAGCAAATCAACATTGACTTGTGAATGTGCATCAAACGTGTGAAATGCGTGAATGATAGTGCATTCTTCTCTCCGGGCCTCTTCTAACTGTTGGCAGAATTTCCATAATGTAAACAATTCCCTTTGGTTAAAACTCACAAGCGGTGCCACATGTTATACTCGCTGCCCAAGGTCCATAAAGAACAGGTCATGGCACGCACTTGTGTGCCAATTTAATCTGCCATCTTGAGTCTCTGTCGCGGCGGGAATTCAAATTTTGCGTGCAAATAAATGGAGAACATAGGTACAAAGAACCACAATTTACTTTGTTGTTTAGCAATTGAGAGCTATGAAATGTTATGTATTCATAGGCAATTCAACGATAATTGATAAAATTGTTGGACTTTAAGTCTACGGACCTCGGTTCGACTCTGGAAAAATTGTTTATCTAGCTGTGGCCCAAAACGTCATACTTGAGCGTATCTCGTGCATCGACACAAAGAACCATGTTTTACTTTGTTCTTTAGCAATATAGAGATATGAAATTTTAGGCATACATAAACAATACAATGGTGATTATGATGAAATAGTTACTGGCCATGGTCCTTAACAGACTTTGTCGCTGCCGTGCACTCGGATTGGCAGCAGTTCAAATTCTTATACTGCTAAGGGACGGAAACGTGGCATGATAAAATAATGGTAAATAAGACAGGGATACCTATTGCAGCTACTTTCCCAAAAAAATAGCCGCGTCCCTAAAAGCTTGGTACCAAGTGTTTTCTTTGCATCATGATTAATTTCCACATAGTCATGCCTGAACTCACCGAGTTGGTAACCCATATTGATTTTATTTGCTACGAATCACGTTTTGTCACGTCGCGACATCTTCAGGAGAAGTGTTGGACCAACTTGAGTAAATTCCACAAAGTTGCACCACAAAAAGTTAACCTTATTTTATTTTTATGTTACATACTTCATCGTGTTGACAACTATACAAGACCACATTGAGATAGAGAGGGAAGATTTTCATAGTTATACCATGAAGTCGTGCCATCATTGGAAAATTAGAGGCAAGTCGGAGCAGGGAAAGAAAATAACTAATTAATGAAATGGTAAAAATCAGATCTGGAACATCTTGGTGATGTCAATTTGAGATGAAGTTTCTCTTTCACACTTCTTCGTGTGAATAAAGAGTTCCCGAAATCATAGAGTGATTCGATAATCACATTTCAACTATGAAGTCATTACGTGAGATTCTACGTTATGAAAGTCTAATAGACTCCATCGTTTAAGCTTATCATCTGTAAATAAGGATGTTATTAAATGAAATGATGTTCAACTTATCTCCCAACATCCACGATGCGAAATGACGGCAAAAAGATTAGGCATAGAAAGATAAGAAATAATAATTGTAATTCGTACTTGAGTTATTTTTTGCGGAACAGAACTCTAAAACACAAATCATCAAAGTGAAAAGAGACTTGGGAAAGAGTTGTCGAGGATTGGGAAAGAGGACTCACGTACTTCTAGGAGCGATGAATCATTGCTAAGAACTGGATAGGCGAATTGCCGTCATTGAAAGCAAAGGTATTTTCTGGGAGGGAGGTAAATCGTCGTCCTCGTAAACTAAAGGATGGATATACATAACCGTTAACGGCGGTACTATTTTCTTCGGTATCATTATTCACCACCTACACATTATTACTCCACCTGACAAAAAATTCTTGCTCTTCGAAACTGAAAGCTTAGTATATCACGAACTGACGGCGATATGTAAAAAATGCCGATTGACGCCCCATTCGTCGTCGTCGTACCCTGAGCCCCTTGAATCACTGCTCTGTGTTAGTTCGTTTTGGGCTTCCTCGGGCGTTTTATATTTGCCAAGTTTTCTTTAGTAATACAAATGGTTGAAAATGTCAAATTCTTCAAAAAAATAGAAAGTGCATTGTGTTAGACATTTTGGAGAAGCTGAAGATTATTGAAATGGTTTTATAACGTTGCCGAAGACCACAAAAGTTCGGGGGGAAATAAAACAATTTTTTCACAATTTCTTTAAAAGGTTCAATGTTACGAAACTCGATAATACGAAGTGCCGATTTTTCGGTCCCACTGACTTCGTATTATCGAGTTTCTACTGTATCTCCACAATGAACAGGAATAATTAGGCAAACTGAACGTGTCATGGTTTTCCACTGTATTCATATTATTATATTATCCATCCCAGCGAAGAAAACTGGGTGTGTGTGATCAGGCCCAGCTTAAGACAAAATTTTAACCCGGGCGAGAGAGTATTCCGGTGCCCCCCCTTAGATTAAATCTGAAAGTGATCGCAAGTAATAATTACAGGTCTTATGAGACTGTTACTATTTCTTGCGATCCTAATGAAGATTCCGCCAGGCGATGCGAAATCTGGATAAAGGCTAGCACCCGCCGACAATCATTTTTGTGACAGCATAGGGGAATAGCGTCACTCATCACTTGGGAACAGAAAGAAATTCCTCAGAAATAACCGCTATCTGATCCTTTTCGAAGTGCAATAGATTTTATGTGATGGTAATAATGGGTTAAAACTAAGTATGCAGACGACGCTGAAATGTAACTTAAAATTTCATTAATACTTTTGTTACTGAGCACCTTAGAGCCAACTGTAAGTTTTAAAATGTTTAATGTACATGGAGTTGCAAATTAATAGCCATGCTTGTAGTGATAAACTTCATTATCACCATTAATTAATGTGCAAATACTGTTGTTACGTATACCAATGTATAGGCGACTTGCCCTCCTGGATAGGTTGTGCCTCTATCGCCCTCAGCGGGAAATGACTTCTTTAATTAACATGCCTAGGCAGCCAGTTTCCAGACCTTTACTTCTCTACGACCGTGGGTTCCACACATGATTTGATCATGCACTACTGCCTCTCCCAGCCATATTTTATCAACGTCAATAAGAGGCACTTCACAAATATCCCTCATCAACAGTGACAAAGCCAGTTGAAAATTCTTTCTTGGTTTTCACGTAAATGAATTAACTATATCAGTGGTCACCATATTCATGCTGGTCCATTTTGTTAAGATGACATATGCGACCTTCTGCTCATGATGATCAGAGGTCACTTCATTCAAACATGGAAGGATTATGAAAAGCATTTTCCGCAGAGGGGTAATAGTCTATGTTAACGACACGATCTGTTCTCATTCACAGGCTGAATCTCAAGACTTTTCAAAGCCAATTGAAATAAAAATGAAATATGTCCTGAATGAACAAAGGGTTCAGTCTGATACTTCAAAGAGTGAGTGTATAATCTCTTGTGTTGAGAACTTGTTTACTAAGCATTTAATGTTTTTATCAAGCTTAACTCATGTGATCTTCATTATTATATTTCAGAAGAATTTTGCAATACATGTGCAGTGGTAGACCCATCTATGCCATCTTTCATTATTCATAAAGTGCCATATGTTACTGGATGTGGATCTGATGACATATGCAGAACTGATATAAAGACAGTAGGATCACTGTTAGACGTCAGGTAAAAATTTACTCAATACATTATAATGTTCTTCAGTTTTGTAGTACATACATCATTGTGTTATGATAGTAGTCATAAGCTCAGTACATTTATTACGTTTATTACAAGTGCATACATTAATTATTTCATGAGATGTGGCAAATTGCATCAGCATCAAAGAGAGGTTGAAGTCTTCAAGTAGATGAAAGAAATGAGGAAGTAATATGCAGCTATGTAGAGGGCATTAAATACGTCATTATACTACACACAGCTATTTAAGAGAGATTATTGTCATAGAGATTTTGTCTTTATAGAGCAAACCTGTCTCATAAGTCCTTGAATAGATGATTATAGGAAAAGTAGAAAAAGTGGAAATGATGATTCCAGTTGAACCAACCTCTTTATGGGATTGGCAATCTCTACCAAATCTCATTCACTTTGTTTTTTTTCTTAATTAATTATTTTTCTTAATGTTATTCTATGAAGTCTAACTATTCAATCTGAGGGCCATGCACTCATTCAATTATGAGTTTTTATTTTTACAGCTCACCTGTTGTAATTGGGAGTACTGATTCAGTGAAAATGAAAGTCATTGTCAGGAACACTGGAGATCCAGCATTTCTTTCCCAAACAAACATTACCTTCCCAAGTGTAGCACCTCTCATTCGAATTCCGAAGAATTGTGAAGAACTTAAATATATAAATGGTACTCTGGAAATGATAATATTACAATGTGAAATGGGCAATCCATTGCCTACAAATGAAAAAGTAAGACCTTTTTTTTCGTGAAAATTTGAATTCCATGAAAAATTAAAATTCATTTGCTTGCATTATCCACGAATTTTATTCATTCTTTGTTGTCTCTTATGATTGGAACATTTGCTTTTTTAGAAAGAGATTTTGCTCGACTTTGATATGAAGAATATCCAGCCAGGAACTGATTATATTTCCATTAATATCAGCTCTGGAAGTGTTGGTGAAGAATTAGATGGCACTGATAATATCCAAGAAATAAATTTGCCTCTGCAGACAATTCCTGACTTGTCAATATCAGGGTAAGTACATCAGTTATCAAGTGTGTGATTTATCAAATCTACCAACAGTTCCTTCGTAAATATTTATTCTCCTTTCTTTATGGCTGGTGTCACCCTCTGCCTAACACCCTAGCATTGGCTCACAGGGTGGTATATAGATTTGGAAACCTTACATGGCTTCTGTAATTTAAACATAATGCATTAAATGAAGTATAAAAAATCAAATTCCGTTCCTATTGGGATGATAGTGCGTAGTAGTATTTTTGTTTAACGTGCTTCGATGGCTAAGATCATTTCGCACTTACTGTCTGCCACGTGCAGACAGGGGCAACAGCACTCGGGTAAATCGGAGGATCTCCCCTCCAAACTCGACCCGAGCCCAACGATGCTTAACTTCGGTGACTGATCGGGAACCGGTGTATCCATCGTGGCGGGCTGTTGCCCTTTGGGATGATAGTTCTCATATTAGGCCTAAGGAAATATTACCAGAAAAAAGAAATAGGACCACTCAAACGAGAAACATCAAATGCACTAATTATTGGAACACTGTATGCTCAATTAAAATTTCCCCACACCCTTTATGTGGCAGCTCAGACTGTTGTACGCATGTTGACGCAGAAAATTGGAGGGACACTTCCAAGTTGGGCACGCGATAAGTGCATGTGCGAGATAGGAATAAAATAGAAAGAAGACATAAAAAGGAACGTGTGAAGCAGATCAATCCCTGTCTACAAAAATTAAATTTAGATCTTCAGCATTCATCAGCCTACATTTATAAATATGCTATTTATGTGCTCGATTCAATTAAAGGCTATATTACAAATGGTGTGAAAATGATACCAGAGCAGTATTATTTACATTGAAATTCGATATAATGAAATGGAAAAAATTTGGGCTATTACTTTCACTTAATTAGGTATTTATTTACTTAGGTGTTAATATATAAGGGGGGCCATATTTCCTTGCCCTGAATAACCTGTGGTTTCCCTGAAAGATCTGATAACTGTAAAATCATATTCTCAGCAGTAGAAAGACACTTCCAAATTACCTGTATGCCTATAGAATGTGGGTGCCTATAATTAGAGATGGGAAAATTACTATAATTTTCATCTGAGGTAAATTACCACCACGTGGTAAACTACGGTAATTTTAAAAATTGATCGTAATTTTCCAGTATTTTTTAGTTTTAACCATTTAACAGCAAATGTATGGTTAAATGAGATAGGCCAATAGCAATAGGAAGGGAATAAGGATGTTTAAACCATACCTAATGCAACATTAAAATGTATTATAAACTATTATAAATTTTAAAAATTGTAAAAAGAAATACGGCAGCAACACGCAATCTGGCTTTCTTTTGTCAAAGTATGTATGAAAATTTTCAAGAAGAATATTATAATACATTACTCTATAATGTTATAATTTAAGTTAAATATTCCAAATGAGTTGTACTACATGCCTCAATTAATAATTAAACACGTAGGAAATGTGGACTTGCCTTAAAAGAACATGTTGGGAATTTATATTTATTAAAAATTATCTCAAACATAGATGAATTATCTAGAAAATTACGATAATTTTCAAAGGGTGTGGTAAATAATGAAAAATACCACTGCAATTTACGAAAATTAGCGTTGTAATTTTCAGAGTGGCCCATATCTACCTATTAAGTCCTTTATAGGATTCAAGTCTGGGCCAAATGGTACTAATCATTTTGGTCTATATAGACCAATGAGAACCGTATTATTACTTTTCCAAATTAAAAAATGTTTTCATTAGATTAAATACATAGGTATCTTTGTTTTAAAAGAAATATCTTGAGAGTATATTTATATTCTCTTTCCCTATTCCTATTTTACTGTACTAAAGTCGACGAGTGTATTATTTAATGACGAATCCATGCATTAATGTATTTGCTGACGGGGAATAAAATAGTATTATTATTATGCCTATGACTTTTAATTGAATACCTAAATATTTTAATATGCATGTATAAATATGCTATTATACGTATTAATACGTTATGCTCATCTTTAACATAGGTATGTACCTATGGTGTTATAGGTATATCTTATGTGAAATTAAATTTTATACCAACATTTTATAATTATATCTATGTGAATTTTAAATTTTATAAATTGGCACCTCGAAACAAGCCTCTGGGTTTGGAGGAATTTTGTGCAACGCATAATTAATAAAAAATATCTAAAATAAAAATAATTGCAACTAACTAATACCTGTTTCATCTCCCTTTGAAATTTGATTCCTCCAGGAAATCCAGCCCAGATCAGATTTATTTGATGAAACTTAATGAATCTCATCCAGACAAAGTTATTTCCAGTCATCACATTTATGAGGTGAGACTTAGTATGAGATAGCGGAGTGTTACAGTTAAATTTCTTTTTATTTGAATTAAAAATTTTCTATAATACTTTTTCCTGTAAAATAATAGTTTGATTCAATTAACATTTTTAGATCAGTAACTTTGGAGTGAGCCCAGTGGCAGAAGCAAAATTGACTTTCATCATTCCAATGAAGTATAAAACTCCATCAGGATTTGTGCAGCTTGTTGAAATATTTCAACCTAAGGTATGCTATAATTTTTTGCCATTAAATCTTTATTTAAAATTTTGAATGGAATATTTTTCCAGAATTATATACATAGCATTATATTCTAGTTGTAAATATTGCCTCGTGATGAGAATAATTTTATCGATTTTAAATTCCCTGAGACAAGAAGTAGGTATGAAATTCTGCTGACGGATCCTCTGAAATCCTCCTCTCCAGACTGCATTTACTGCGTGAACTCGATGTAACGATACTTCATGGTGCACAAAAAATTGTTCCTTCTATTTAATGCGTTAAGGGCAATTAAGTACCTTGCAGTAAATCCCATTACTATAGTCATGAACTCATATACAGTGAAACCATTATTTTCATGATAATGGTGTAATTTGCTAGTAGAGAACACTGTTTCTTCAGAGAGTAGATGTGTAAACAAGCATTCCTTCAAAAACGCATCATGAAAACATGTTTACTTGCAATTACCAGGGTTGCTACAGACCTGAAATTATGAAATTCCAGTACTTTTCCAGGTTTTCCAGGCCAAAATTTTTATTTTTCCAGGTTAAATATCCATTCTATCGCAAGCGGGTATTTTAAAGGAAGTCCAAAGATAAGAGAAAATACATTAACGCATGCACACCATATAGTGAGAACTATGTGCATTATGGTGAAATACATGAAAAACAGGTTATTTTTAAACATTTTTGTAAACAAAAATCCAAATCTGGCTATGTAATGGGCTATGACCACTAGCGCTACACCTCAGCCCCCTGCATACCTACCTATAGCAAAAGTGGCGACATTCTATGTCAAAAATATATAATAACCGGCATTTCTACATTTCTCTCGATCTGAGACCGAAACTTGAAGGCAAGATAAAAAATTCCCAGGGAAAGGAACTGGCCCCCCTACCCTGAATGTGTGAAATTCACACGCCTGTGGCTTAGTCCGGGGTGAGCTCTACCCTCAACTATCCAAACCAACCTTCAGGTTGGATCACTGAGTGAGAGTGACACAAACTAAGGAGAAATCAATATTCCATCATCCTCAGAATGATTGTATAAAATGGGACCTGATATTTAATTTTAGGTGCACATAATTAATTGATAAAGACTAATTAAAGTTCCCCTGCCTCGTTTAGGTCAGGTACTAGAAGCAATAAGCCAACGAACACACAGGAATTGCCTAAAATGGTACTGCTCACTTATTGAAAACAAACAGATTTTGACTTGGAAAAGAAAATTTCCAGGTAAGCTCTCATTCTCCCCGACGTTTCCAGGTTTTCCAGAGCTATTTTCAATTTCCCTGACTTTTCCAGGTTCTCCGGGTTTTCCAGGTCTGTAGCAACCCTGAATTACATAAAAAGCATTCTAATGCGTGTGCATATATATTGAAATCTACCATTTGAAACGAGTAAGATCCACTTCAATCAAGGCACTGTTTCCCATGGCACTGCAGAGACAAATATTTGATCATTTTGCAACAAAACGTCAGACACTGTTTAAAGTCAATTTTTTGCAGTCAAGTATGGAAAAAGGTAGTTCTGACACTGATAGACGCAAAGATATTCACATGCAAGACTCTCCAAAGCATCCACTGTGTTATTCTAAGGAGATTGGCTGCTACCATTTGGGACCCCGAGAAAAAATTGTTTTTATATCACGGGGCGGATTCTGGCTCAGGCCACTGACAGCTTGGTGTACGGCGATGCGTCGAGTTCCATGATCCACTCTCGGCAAATTTTCTCCCTAATGGTGATATTTTTATATACTAGATACCTTGAAAAAGAACTTTGTTGGCATTAACATTGAGATTTAAGAGGAAATTGATACATATTTACGCAATTGTGCTGCTTTTAGTCAAAATGGCATTAGACTGCTTACTTTAGATACATTCCATGTGAATATTACTGCCTTTGGAAGGCCTCCTAATCGTGGGCAGCAGGACAAACAGGAGCACTCGGTTGTGAAGGCACTATGAGCTAATTTGTTGCTTGCTGCCCCTCCTGCCTTCGCTCCAAGTGCCAGGATGTGTGAAATGGTTCAGTCGTTCGTTGACATGGGAACCTCTTCGAAAGCATCTTTGCTTTTCTCGTAAAGAGGAAGTTAGAGATACGCGTGTTGATTTCAGTTCTATTTTGTCCATGGAAAAGAAAAGTTTTGTTTTTGTAATTTTGTTGATCAGCTGCTGCGCCTTCTGGGATTTGGCTGGTAAAACCTCTTGATCATTGTGTATCATTTTTCGGCCACCTATGGATTGATTTTATTTTGCCACTCTTTCTGCATTTAAAATGGATGTAAAACACATTTCTCTTTTATTTTACCCAGCTGTTTTATTTATAGAATCTGGTTTTTATACTATTTCTAGCTTAAATTTTGAAATTATTCTAAGGCACCACCATAATTATTCCATCTTTCATTCATTGTTAGATGTTGCACAAATTTATCTGCAGAAAAACTACTTCATTTAAAAAAAATTATTTATATAGTTGTGCATAAGTTGTGTTTCTATGTCCTAGATTGATTTAACTGTTAGAATAGGTGCATGACTTACACTAGTGTACTTCCACTTCTACCAAAGTTCGGGTTACATCACTGTCGGAGGAACGGAACTGTTTCGTAACCAGATGACCCCTGGTATTGCTATTTTCTAAGTGAGAACTTTCCAAATGTTTGGTTAATGTACATTCTTATATTTTAAACATAGTCTTTACTTTACAGGTTAACATAGAGTCAACCAGTTTGTCGTGCAATCCAGTTGAATTCGACTATCAGCAATATGAAGATGTCTCTCAAATAGATGAACACCATCGGTTTGTGGCAATATCTGCCCGAGAAAAGTGGCAAGAAATGAAGAAACAAGAAAGGAAAGAGGGAACAAAACCAGATCATCAAGATTTAATGTCATCTCTCAACCTTCCAGAAAGTAGAACTCAATATATAAATTGCTCATCACAAGAATTGGAATGTGTGAAAATTGAATGTGTTGCAGGTCCTTTCACAAAATCTTCACAGACCATATCAGTCATTTCTTTTCCTCTGAGGATCAATTCTAAGCCATTAGGTAAGTTCATTGTTTACTGCATATTATATTTGACACTGTAAGTAGTTCCTAGAATGACTTCAGAAATCCTGTATTACTCTTCTGCCTTTCACTGCCTCCCATGATTTCTCATAATTAAGCCAGGATCTAGTTGTTGTTTTCGGTATAGGGTATTGACTTCCCATCCTGAGGGCCCAGGTTTTAATCCTAGCAATGGCAAAAAGTTTTGAGTGACATCTACGTACTACGATATGTCAAATAGCCATATTGGATTTGTATTGTAATTGTTAGGAAGCCATGTTTGTCAAACATAAAGTAGGGGCAAGTAGGCGATATTCAGTCAGTTTTAACTTTTCAGTGGAGCCCAGTCCGCATGAGACCGATATGCTTCTGAGCATTCTTTTGTTGAAATTTATTCCATGATTCTTACTGCTTGATCCTCTTCAGCGACTTGGATTGGTTCCTTCTCGATAAATAACCATGAGCATTGCAATCACTTTATCTTCCAGGCATTCAGTGCCACTACTGTCAGTGTTTCCCTACCTCAAAGGCATAATGCTATGCCTGCTTTGGAAATAATTCTTAAGTTGGTGTCTCCAATTAGGGATAATCTCATTCTTCTTTTTACACCTGACGAGCATTTCTCATGTAGTTTTAATTAAGGAGATTTATGGAGTGTTTTTTATTTCTTCCAGAGACTTTATTGGAAGGCAAGGATATTGTAGTGTTATCCTCATTTGGCTTTGCTGATATTTTAGGTAAACTTCACTCACTGCAGCCGGTCGGTCATAGGTAAGTTCTAAATGGTTATCAAGCTTTATTCTTGGTAAATCATTCTTATTTTGTTGTGTTATAATGAATTCATCTCATTTTCATTGAACCAGGTTTCACATAATATCTATTAAGACTTTCAGTCCACAATCGAAAAGAGGGAGACAGTGGTGGTTCTCCATATTTCTTGAGTGCAACATATTCTAGGGTTTTCTCTTTTGCTGCTTCACAGTGTTGTCAGAATTTTCACCCATTTGATTGATCCACTGCTGATCATTTTTTTCATTATTATTAAACATTATCAACCCCTCTTTCAAACCTGAGGTGGCAGCACAATACTTTTTGGCAGGACACAACTGTAATATTTTTTGTTTATTTTCACTTTTGATGACTAATAAAGGATATTTTTTTATGTTTCGCAACTTTTTCCACATGGGTAAAAAACCTAGAAATAGTATTCTCGAGTAGAAATTTTATTCTAAAGCATGGATTTCATTTTTTTTCTCTTATTCTCAGGCCAGACTATGCTGATGCTAGTACAGTATTTATTGGGAAGCTTCCTGAATCAAAGATATCACCTTGGTTTATCATTTTGGGTATAATTGTTGGACTCCTGATTTTAGCACTCCTCATTTGGGCACTAGTCAAGGTATAGTTAATTTTTGACTTACTTTAAATAATTACCATTTAGAGGTTTAGTATGTTTTTGTTTTATATTTATAAAGGCCAAACTGGAATAATCATTTCAGGTAGGGTGTTCAAAAATAAACCATTAACATATCTATCCATACAGGAGGTGAGGCAATACTAAATTTTCTCGAATCTGAACCTGAAATGTTCTTAAATCCTTTGGTTTTTGTTTTTTTTTGTTTTTTTTTTTTAGCCTTCACATTTAGCTACCTATTTGTCAATAAGCATTATATAATAGTAAGACAAAAGCAATTATGTATACTTAAAACTAGCAGTTTTCAGTTATGGCCAAATTTGACACCATTGTTTGATGAGAAAAAAATTTATGAATGCACATTTTAATAATAAGGGTTTCGATGCACTGCATCATCATCATCAGGTGAGCATGCAGTGCATCGAAACCTGGGTCGATTAAAAATTTCTATCCGTGGAAAATTGCATCGTCTTAGTTCTTATTACGTTCATATTCCACAACATCTCGCCTGATTCCTCCCTTTTTGCACATTTTAATATAATATTTTTTAAGGAGATACAAATGAATGCCGTAACACTAGAGCTCCCACTTCAGTAGTCCTACAAAAACTGCAGGGAATGTGCTGGCTGTGATGTTCTTATGATGAGGTTCCAAAAAGTTAGGCAATTATTTCTTACCAAATGTTACATGGCCACTTTGCTCTTGCTAACAATATATATGCATTTGGGAAGCAACAGAACTATTTTAGCGAGGCTTTTTAGGCAATTGTTATAGGAAATTTTTTATAAATTAGTGACTGTAAGTTGATCACTTTCTTGATAGATAATCACGATCTGACACCAGTTTCAATGCAATAAAAGGACAATTTGACACAAAGTAATAAAAGAGACAATAAAGACTTGCATTGGTCTTTCATTGTCATGTGATTTTCGAGTTTCTAAGGAGGAAGAAGTTCTTGGTTTGAAAACAGTGCGAGTCAATCGCTACCTATTTGTCAATAAGGCCAATATACTTCTTTAAGCGATTCCCTCCGCAGCACAACCGACTGCCACTTTCATAATACGCAAGGTGCTATTTATTTTAGAGGCATGTGATCCAGATAAGTCGTTAAAAAAATATTTTCACCTGGAATAGGCACCCTCAGTTTTCGTGTCCTTGTACTGTCATAATAGTGCATTCAGAATTTCTACAGCTATCAGTAACAATCCATTTTCTTATTTAAAGAAAATTTTATGGGACTAACCAAGTTTTAAATGCCATCCTAACCTTCTATTCAATTTTATTCCATTAGCTCCGTAAGGAAATTGAAAGTTTAAGGACTATACTACTACATATTTAAAAACAGATGACAATCGAAACTTGGGTGTTAGACCTGTACATCTCCAAGGCAACAACTCTACCCATTAATATAAAAAGTGTTAGTAGTTGTTATGAAGACTACGTGCAGGATATGTATTTGTACTCCGGGTATTCCTGAAATTGCAAAAACCGCATTCTTTAAAATTAACACTTCAATTGGATGCCAATAAATCTGCCATATTGGTCTGAATATAGGACTTGGAAGAGGTTGAAAATCACTATCGGTCTTATTTTTGCACCCTAAGAACATAAAATTCAGGGACGCAACCCGTACATCATTGGTTCATGGTGTAACTACTGGTTCCTCGCGATTACGAATTCAAACTTGATTACAATGTTAAAATGAACAAAAACATTGCATTTAAGCATGCTAGGCAGATTATGCTATTTCATTATGCATTGTCGTCTGCATGGGCTAATATAAAATCGCCATTACCAGGTATTTAAAATGACTTATTTACGTCATGGATGTCAGAAATGAATCACTAAAAACTCTAATGGAATAATACACTGTGTAGTAAGTTTCCTAGGCAAAATCCATTCCTGAAAAAGAGGGGTAGTGCGATGGTTAGGATGGGCTAAAACAGTTTATCAGTTTCCTGCTCTCGTCTGATAGGCTAGAGTTCAGCCCAGAGAATGTTGCTTCCCTACGGAGACACAATGTTTCTTTCATAGATTGAGATAAAGGGTTTACTCACCAAGTGAAAGACAATACATAACTAGAATTACTGCAGTTTAAGGGGCAAGGTTACAATTTGAATCGACCAAAATAACGGAACCCCTTGTTTTGTTTGAGCATCAGCAGTGTTGGCTGCGGAGGCCCCCCAAAAGGAGGCCCCTCATCTGGATAAAAAGTGAAGCTGGGTAAGGTAGATGAACAAAGATAAGCCAAAGGAATGATCTTCTCACGTTACACCTATCTCTTTCTCTAATGATTTCAATAAATATATGGCACTTTTTTCACAGTTTTTTATTCCAAGTCGACCGATTTCGTCGCATAGGCGACATCAACCGGAGTCTGATGCCAGATGATGTCGCGACAAAATGCGACGAAACCGATCGACTTGGAATAAACAACTGTGAAAAAAGTGCCATATCTTTTTGAAATCATTAGAATGGATTTTCACAAAGTGAAGCCCGAAACCATCGAGTTTATCATCTCTTTCTCGCAGAATGAGTCCCGAGCAGATGAATTTCTTCGTTTTCAGGAATAAGAGGCAAGAACATCTCTATCTTGAGCAAGAGGGGTGTTCGGGGCAAAACTGGTTTTGGGCCGTCAATTGTTTGGACCCGATGGAGGGACAGACCACTTTATCAGTCAACTTGACAAACATGACAAGTATATTGTTTCCAGCTATTGTTTGCGTTAGAGGGATAGTTAAGTGGCAGGAATGTCTTTTCATGCAGTTTACAAGATTCCATAAGGCTCAGAAAGGATGAAATTATCCGTAAAAAAATTATGACAGAATTTATGATTGCTTAAGAATTAAGAAATTTATGATTGCTTTAATTTAAGATATTTAAATGTACCTGAGGTTGGTCCTGAAGCAGCAAATAAAACAGATTTATTAATAAAAAAGGTACAGTTTACAATCGTCTTCTGTTTTCACTTAGCACTGTCAAAGGCATGAAAATGAGGTTTGATGGTGATGCAGACTTTTTTGACAGTGAAATAGAAAATTAGATGCGTGAAAACATAGATTGATAGTTCCATTTATTGAAATGTTTCAATTATTTTGGCTGGTTAAATACACTTAACCAGCTTATGATGCTCATGATCTTTTAAAATTTTGAAATTTCAAACCCTAGATTTAAAACAATGAAAAGCATTTCTTGAACATGGTTCATCCCTCAATTTTTTCCCAACATTTTTCTTACGAAAACTCCTAACTTAACACAAGCATACATGGAGAATGAGTTCAGTGGTGATATCGAATGAAAAACTCAATGAGGAAAATTAGCAACTATGTATTGCGTCGTCCTAGAAATTCAGAAAGCTAAGTAATTCAAAATGCTTTATTCCAGATGGGATTCTTCAAACGAGAAAAAAAAGAAGAGATGAAGTCATACAAGAAACAAAGTGAGGTAAGAATAAGTACTGACATGTATTATTAAAGCTCTACCACCCAAGGAAGAAATTTTCGGCTCTTTAACTGGGATGGAACTGGGGTGTAACTGGCATGTATGAAGACCTTCGTAACTGGGATGGAACTGAAAAAAATACATTTTACCAAAATATAAAATATTTTAAACGGGAGTTACGGTGATGAAAACACAACTTCTAAAGATATAAACGTAAAAAAACTATCAAAAATAAAAAAAAATATTTCCCATGCCAGAGTATGAAACGCCATACCTTCCGCTCCTCAATCCACCACCTTACCACTGGGCTACTGCTGACATGAAGAAATATGCAGTGTACAGGGGTTAAATCCTATTTCAGTTTCATAATTCTGACTTAAAGGGATTGCGCACTAACTTATGAGTTTATCCTGAGGATACGGAAGAAGCGGAACGTATCGAATTTTACACAACTTTATGATGATAGCACGTTAATAAGCATCCATGGATATTATGATGTCAAAAAATACTTCTCACAAGCTCTAAGTTGGTTTTTTTCTAAATGGTCTAGCCGTAAACACTGTTGAAACCAGCATTTGTGTAGCAGTCTGTGGCCGAGTAATTAAGATCTCATTGATTCGATGGATAAAGATATGATTATTATATAGGTTAATCCACCCTAGGGGCATCCAAGGAGATTTTTTTTACAAGTCCATAAATGCACCCCAGTTACAGATGAGAGGGTCATCCCCATCACAGACGTGGAACTATGGGGGTGGACAAGGGTGGAGGAAGGCAATTAGCCATTACAGAAGAGTTACAAAACCCTGATGCACCCCAGTTCCACCCTTATATACCTCCATGTTTACGAGTCCACCCCTTTGCAGTCCAGTTCCAGACCATAGATACAGACTAGATTTTGCCCTTACATACCAGATTAACCCCATAGTTCCACCTCGGATACAGAACAGATATTTTTTCCTGGGACCCTCAAAGAAGTTTTTGCAAATGTGTATGCATTTGTCAGTGTGATCTTGATTTATAATATATAGTTTTTTTTTACAAAAATAGTCAGTGTTTGCAGAGTGTGGAGGGGTTGATAGTGAGGAATGGAAAGGAATAGACCAGAATGAATGTATTATATACTTTGTTGAAATACGGAATAGCAGTCCTCAATGTTCTTTCAAAATTAACCATTGCTATGCCTGGATTACGCACTGATTGATTCAACTTTGTACATCTCCTGATACATTAATTGTACTCAGCCTAGGTATTAACAAAATTTTATTTTCAAGAGTAACGTTAGTTATGTACTTAGTAACCTTGGTTGGTTGTAAGGAAATTAATCGCAGAAAAGAAGAAAGTTTTATCTCTACAATTGAACTTAGACGAAAAAAAGCCCAGCAAGAGCAGAATAAATGCCTGGTTTTTGCTTCAAATATATATGTAGTATTAAAATTGTGAATTTTATTACAAATTCTCTTGGATACAAATATACTAGATATTGTGATATTATATGGTTCTTGCGAAAAATGCATCAGGTGAATACCAAAAGAATGAAATTATACGTAAATAAAACAAAGTACAGGCAGTCCCAGAGTAAGCCTCGACTTACGTAAATCTGTACTTACGTAAGTGGCAACCTTACCCAAAAAAAGACGGGAATTACGAAAGTTACGGATTTGGAAGGATGGTTGCCAACTTTCAAGGAGCGCATGTGCCGTAATGTTAGTAAGAGCTGGCCTTCACTGTATTTTTTCCGAATCAACCGTAATCTTGAGAGCACGGACTCAGTAACTTACGTAACTCGGGGACTGCCTGTATACAGTTCTTGTAATATTGACATAGAGGACTCCAAAGGAAAATATAATTTGCACTGCACAAATGACATCAGCATTATCAACTGATTAGTGCATATATATATGTTTGTTTATTATTTTTTTCAAGTGTGCTCATAGTTGATTACTAATCACCAGTTATATTCACTCTTTTTCATTCATTTTCAGAAGGAGGCATTGACTGGAAATATGGATTAATAAGGAAGCATTGGATGAGTTATAATTTCTACCATGAAATAAGCAATCAAATGCCTAAAAGATGTAGGCATTGCATCATTAGCCATGGTGCCTTTAATCTTGCTTTGAGTGTGTTCGTTCCTCTCTGACACTCACGAATATAATTTGAAATTAGGTAGCTGCACCTCCATGAGCTCATACATTATTGAATAATTTAAAAGTATTCTCTTTGCCTGAGGGAATGGCACCCCTCATTGATGAGTTCATTTGAACAATTGGGTGTTATACACGCATATGCTGCTACCTCATTCATTTTTTTCTCCTAATGCTTCTCATTTTTCTCATCATCTTTCCAAAGCATTATCTTTGAAATCAGTGTGACCATCGTGCATCAGATGTTAAGCCAGGTCAGATAAGCATAAGCTGGCAAGTTCAAGTTCTGGTGGAGACTTGGTGTATGCATTATTGTGTACTTTGGTGGCAGTGACGTGGTGTCATGTGTTAGGAATGTTGATTCCTATTAATTTATACCATTATTTTTATGGATTTCAGTTCTAAAAATATAAACATTGTTTTGTGTAATGTACAGAACATAGTTTGAAAATGCATAAAAACACCATAAATTAAGGGGAAAAAATTTCAAATGGCATGCATACAGATGATGTCAGCAGAAAAAACGCCCTACTGCATTGTACATATGCGTAACCGCCCATCAAGAATCAATGGTCAGTTACAGTATTTAATTAAATGTAAAATTTATAATTATATATATGTAGTTATGATAAGTTTCTCTGCATGCTGTAATCAGCATGCATTTCCGAATGAAATTGAGAGCATGCATTGACCCTATCATTGATTAGATGACAGGGTCTTTCTATTGTACACGAACATCTTAACCTCTCAAGCCGTTTTGACGTACACGTGTACGGTGCCTATTTTCTCTCCCAGCAGCGTTTTGACGTACGGCTTACGTCCACTTGCCTCATGCATCAATTTAAATACCCCCTGAGGAGTTAAATACTCAAATATTAAATCCTCGCTTGAGGGGTTAAAGGAAGTTTACCTTTAAATATTACTGAAGAAGTAAGACTTTAAATATTAACGAAAGCAGGGACAGTATTTCGAAGAAAAAGAATCGGCTCAGTGTGAAATGGGAGAAAGAATCCGGAGGCAAAGCACGAACCAGATAAAATCTCAAAGATTTGGTAAAAATTTCATCATGCTCGATTGAGGTTGCATTTGGATGCCTTAAATGTATATTGTAGAGAATGAAAACAGAAATGAATTGATGGTTCAACAATATGAAAAAATAATGTTGCATGGAGTGCAGACAATTTAGGAAAATTTTGCAGACCATTGCACCATAGCTTTATATGACACAGCCATTTCTCTAATTCTTGGGCCAATTTGGAATTAGCAGTCCCAGATGTGGCCAAAGCATGAAGTATTTCACTTTTAAGGGAGGATGTTGTCTTTCTACTTTGTATGCTTCCCTTTCCAAGCTTCACGAGTTCTGGCTCTGGAAACAATACAGTAGAAACCCAGTGCATCCACTGTTCATTTGACTTGTAAATAATAAACAGGAATTTCAGGGAATCTCAGGTAAAAATATTTGGTATGTAACTAATCTGGAACTGGTCTGCAACTGCTCTGAAAGGGCATTGTCTATTCTGTAAGTGGTCTGTAGCTGGATTAGACTGGAGTTCAAAGAAGTGAAAGGAACTGGTCTGGAACTGCACTGTTATGCTCGATGGCTGGACTGGCATGGATTCTAATTGTAACTTTTTTAGTGAAGCTTTTGATAAGAAAGATCCTCAGTGATGATTACATCAAAAGGCACTTTGCAACTGGCCAAAGGGGGAAAATCAAGGAAATCCAGGTGCTGATCCAGAATTTCTTCTTGAATGACCAGACCAGTCTGGGACATTGTTTCAATTTCTTCCCAGTTACAGACCAGTTTCAGACCTAGATCCACACCAGTTACTGACCAGTCACAGTGGAGTTACAGACCAAATATTTTTACCTGGGATAGTTGACCACAAACTGAAATATGTAGCATTCTGAGTGATGAAACTGTCCCCATGTCCATACTGCAAGATTCATCTCAACCTGTCCTCATCTGCCACCCAATCATGCAAAATATACCCCCCTATGCCTCTTATCATTCTCCATGCCTGCACTCATTGCCGCACAATTCAAATGTCATTCAACAACTGCCTCTCATTTTTTGGTATAGTTGAGCAAATTAATGCAAGTCTTAAATCTTAAACTGCCAGCAAATTCCAAGTGTGGTGAGCTCAAACTTCCAAGGCCATTTTCATCTAGTTTAATGTTGTAGTTTTTAATTGTTAAAATATCATTGTATTTATTTGTTCTACTAAGGAAGATTTTTCCAAAATTAGGCATACATTTGTGAATTGGATGTATTTAATGTAATGAATTGATTTCATAATGGAAAATTAACTAATTTATATTAAGTATGGAATAGGTATAAAAATGCTAGCCAACCTAATGGCCGGTGGCAGTTTTTGCCCAGTCAACAAAGGTTGATAGATCGCATGAACTTGCAGCAAGAGGGTAGCACAAATTAAACTAAAATCATCGCTCTTTGAAAAATGTTTTGAATCAAAATTAAGCAAAATCCTTTCTTTAAAATTTGATTACACCACCATAAATGCTTCACTTATGGTAAAAATAATCAAAGCCACCGGAGGTGAAATTTTTATTTAGCTTCAGAAAGATGCAGGTACATTCCAAATCAAAGGAATGTTTGGGAAGCCTAGTTACATGTATGAGGCTGACTTAGCCATTTATTATGGTGATGAACAACTGAGTTAGTGAACCTTACTCTCAGCATTTTACGTTACTCTCCAAAATATTACGTATTTCATAGTGTGAGCCAGGTGTTGAAGGTTAAAGTTACATTCTAGTATCCATCATGAATAATCTGCAGTAACACAGTAGATCTATCACATTTGTGGGTTTTAATAAGCAGTATCAGTGTTTGTGGTTAACTTTAGCGGTAAAGGTGAGCTTTCGTCTCGCACTCGTTTTTGCGATTTTCACCCACTTTAAACAGAGATATCGGAACCAATTTCACTTCACTTATTATGCAAACCTTGCAAATTTGTTTAACACTTTCAACACAACAATGCATCAACTACTTTAGGAATGGGAAACTTTCAAACCTGAGAAGTGCGTTTTTTCCTCTCTGCTATCTGGTGAAAAAATTTTCCTCTACTCCTAGGTATCACATTCAATTTCGTCAGTTTCCTACGTTGTTCAAAAAAAAATTTTGAGAGTGCGAGACGAAAGCTCACCTTTACCCCAGAAACAATACGCAGAATTACATTTTAGCCTTCTACCAATGCCCACCAAAAATCACCAATGAGCGAAAACTCCTCTCGACTAAAGCACAACACCCAGAATTATTCCTAACAAACGTCTTTCCATTTTCACATTTATTGTCAAATTCAGCATTTTGAAACTTCAACCACTCCCAGAAATGCCCATTTCCACGTTATCAATCGCGCTAAAAATGCGTTTTCCGATATTCCAACTCACGAAAATGCATTTTTCACTTTTGAAAATGACCAATTCGTGCTTCACTCGATTGGCCCGCAAGCCTCTTGGTGGGGTGGGTTCAGGGCAAATTATGGAAGGGAAATTCGTTTTCTGCTTTTCCAAATCACGAAAATGCCGTAAAAATCAGCATTTTGAAACTTCCTCCACTCCCAGAAATGCCCATTTCCACTTTACCATTCCCGCGAAAAATGCGTTTTTTGCTTTACCACTTCACGAAAATGCGTTTTACACTTTTGAAAATGGCCAAATCGGGCCCGCGTACCATCCCACCCTAGCACCCCTGTTTCACTCCTTAGGCCCGTAAGCTTGTTGGGGGGGTAGGGTAAAGGCATATTATAGAAGGTAAATTAGTCTTATCCCTCTACCGGTTGTTCGTAAAAACCTCCAAATATGGCGTCGAAAACTCACGAAAAAAATCGCAAAATTGGTCATTTTCAAACGTCAATATCTCAAAAACTACTAGTCACACGGGTATGATTATTACATTTTTACAAATCCGCATTCTTCCTCTACTTCTAGGTATCACATTCAATTTCGTCAGTTTCCTACGTTTTTCAAAAAAAATTTTGAAAGTTCGAGACGAAAGCTCACCTTTACCACTTTAGCTTTTATACATTGAATAATTTTAGCAAGATGATGTGTCCACTGAATAGGTGTCAGGGTCCCCTGAAAATTGCATTTAGGAGGCAATGAATCCTCTATTAATCGAAATAAATCTGTTATCAGTAAATAGAAATGCAGTAGATTTTATAATTGAAAACAAAGGGAACTTTCCATTTGCTCCAGTGGTCGGCAACACAACAGTGCACTTGGCTTCCATTCTTTTCAGAGCCTGCACACTTGGTAGCGGCACTTCCAAACATTGGGAGCAGAGTTGATGAGTGCTCAACGACAGAAAAACATCGATAAAAATAATAATATTTATTTGATGTTAAACACAGTAGTGCAATTGTCCTCACATCACGTAATAGTAATCATATCTGCAATAGTCGTTTTTGTGTTGATTTTCCATGACGTCGTCAAACTTGGTGTTGTTTACAAGTTAAACAAGTTTTTTATTACTCTGTGGTAAAAAGCTTAAGTTTTAAACACTTATTTTGAACGAATGCGATAACTCCATGACTGTTGTGCACCCACAGAATGGTACCTACAGGCAGGTTACCACACGCTTCACCTGCGCACATCGTTCCACTTAACATCGTTTGTGTGCACCAAAGTGTGCTGATTGATATGTGTTAACTTCAACACCGTGAATGGAAAATTCCACCAAGCTCTTTGGTGTTACTCTCCAAACGCCTGTCCTCGGGAAACTTCTAAGTTAATTATTGTCCTGTTACTGTATTTTCATAGCCTAAAATATTTGATTTTTACCCAAACAAATCCACAGAAAATAGAGTTCAGCTTAAGGTCAGATTTAACTTAAAGATTACTGGAAATTAATTAAGGTCTTGTAGCATTGGTTGACTGAATTTCGAAAAAAAAACAAATGAAATTCACTCCAATTCCAGATTAGATTTATCTGTTGAAATAACATTTTAACCATTATCCATGGTTGCAATATATGGCAACAATATATACCAGTGTTACTTTTTACATCGAAAATTTGTTGAAATCTGTGTGAAATGCATCTTTAAGTCAAACATTAGTGCATAAAAGCATGGTGACATCCCAGATTATACCTTTCCACCACATTTGCTCACATCATTCCTTGTAAAGAATATTTGTTCAGTTTCACCATTATCAGTGTCTGAGGTGAACCCTTAAATGCCGAAAGTGCCAATATTGGCATGCGGTTTGGTGCTTCTCACTGCCGAAAGTGGCATTTTTGGCTTGGACATGACAATACAACCTTTAAAGGGCCACTTTAAATCCCACGGGGAGGGACTTCTTAGGAAATTTAAATCCGGCGTTTAAAGGTTAATTATCTGTCCATAAGTATGTGGCTAAAACTGAGGAGCATCATTAATGCATTTGCTTCTTATAAGCTGGAAAATACAGCAATTGTTAATACAGTCGATCATCTTTAATCCGGCACCGCAGGGACCAAGGTGATGCTGGATTAGAGATTTTCTCAATTACAGGTGTTTTGCGTGATGTCTTTTTTTATGCAAGACATTTTCAATCCAGTTAGCGATACTTCTATGATATCATTCTTTTCCTGTTTCTATGCGTACAAATGTGCATAAAATTATAATAAACATCTGATTTTAACTTCATAAATCGTTGGAAGAAAGTACCTTTCCGGCGAATCTGTTAATGCGACTATGGGAGCCGTGTTGGACATCGAAACGCTGAAAAAAATGGAAACCTTTTGCCCGTTTGGACACCCCAGAAACTTTAACTCGCAAATTATCATTTTTAGAAAAAGTATATTTGTTAATATAATGAGTCAAATTTGAGCATACAAAAATTAAAATGAAAACTGCGAAACATTTTCACGACGCAACACTCCTTGCCGCGGCCGATTGATTGTTGCAATTGACTATCTGTTTCATAGTTTTTGATGCTATCACCGGTAGTTAGGAAATTAAGGTTTATTTCAATGAAGCAGTTAAGTCTGCTTCATCCACATTGGTTTCAAGAGGCTGGTGAGGATAAACTTCTACTTTTCTGTGGCTAATAAAGTTTTGTGCCATCGCTTCATGCCTCTGGCATCGCTCCGCCTGCTCAGATCGGACATAGTAAATAGCTGTGCGTACATAGCAAACAATTTTAATGATATTTCTTAATGATGCACCTTACAGCCTGAGAATAAGCAATAAATCATTATATTTAAGCATGGCTAAATGTGCCCGCCACGAAGTAGCGTAGCCGTGGCAAGTCACTTATCTAAATGTAGCGGTTTCTCAGCCAACAGCGAGGACTTCAAACTGCCATGTGCGTAACTCAATCATATAATACTTTAGATTGCATGTACAATTATTTTGTAATGAAATTACCGCAAAATACTTATAAGTTACATTATATTACAGCAATTAAAGGAAATATGTATTTTAATAAAGTGCAGAGTCAAAATCTTTTTAAACAACATTTATGATTAAGATTTTTTGATATCTCGGAATATGTATGAGGTTGTTTTCGCAACACTGCCGGACTATAGGTGCTCCCGGATCACAGATTTCCAGATTATGGGCGCTCAACTGTAGATCTTCTTGATACTTGTGTCACCTATATGTCCAACATTGAGTAAAAGAGCCTTTAAATGCACCATGTGATTTATGTGCTAAAAATTGTAAAGGAATTGTGAATTGTTTTCATAATTTAATGATGAATGACTATGAATGTAACATTTCACCAGTCATCCCTCCATGCTGTCTGAGGGTGAATTGTGGTCTGGTCTTGTGACTCAAAGACTTGTAGGTTAAATATTTTGAACAGAGTTTCCTTAACATATTGATTGCATTTAAAATTTTGTGGCTTCTCTCCATTTCCAAAAGTCTTCAATATCATAATTATAATTATTTAATATCACCCTCCCACATGTGAGACACATGCTAGCTGCTTGTGCTGGGTATTTCACTTACGTATCGTACTCAATGTGTGAAAAGAGTATAATTGGTTAACTGTTTGTGTTCCTCATACCTGCATGTTACTAATCTGTAATGCATATATGTATGTATATTATAAAACCAGAAAAATGGTTGTTCATACAGATAAATCAGTTCAAAGTTCCAAGAATGGCATTCCCAGTACATTCCATAGTATGTATTGGGCTAAAGTCAGCATTTTCTCTATAAACCACCCCACCAATTTTGGCACGAAAATATCCAAAAATGTTGTTGTTCTCAAAAGTACCTGGTGAGTTTTCCTCATTCACAGTGCAAATGTTCTTCACTTATAAAGTTTGCACTCTAGTCACTGCGATTAGCAGCATATTTGAGAATGTGATTATAGGAAAGTAATTGACTTGTTTGAACTTCTGTGAAAATCCTTAGTGAATAAATTGATTCCAAAATTTCACATTTTTTTAAACTTAAAACCTTACAAGTACCAGCCATAGTATTAAGAGTGGTCTTGCAGACCCTCACATCCATACCTATGATATTATTTACGATTTATTGTAAGGGCAGCCTTAGTAAACTAATTCTTAATTTGAGTTAATTACCATTGGTATATCAACATTGCCACCGCTAAGTTAAATTTTAAGCTTCATCTCAATAGAATGCATAGCAAAATGCTAAATGAGCATTCCACCGACTAAATTTTAATGTCAGAAAGTAAAGAGAGATTACAATAATATATTCAAAGACAAATTTATTCCTCACCTTGTACTCAGGCCAACTATATACATACATATATTCATATTAGAAATTTCTGAAACTCCAACTCTGATCATTGAGGCAAGAAATTATTCACACTTGTTTAAAAAGTCATACGCTCAAGTCATTCACCCACTTAGTGAGGCTGCCTTGCCTTGTGAAGTGTTTACCTTGTAGCGACGCCACATGGCTGCCCCTCCAGTGAGCAAAGCCCAATCAGTTTCTCGGTGGGATCAAAAGTGCCTCACACACAATCATCATGCTCCGTGTGGACAGTTGGCTGCTTGGCTCAATGCTTTCCCCTTCTTGCATTACACTTTCACATAACCTCACTGTGCCCTCAAAAATGATGCTTAGAGTGAGCACAATATATCTCTCGGATATAGTTTATTTTGCGAGTTAACTTTTTTTAGTTTTTTAAAACCTATGGCAACTTTTTAAAAAGTTTTTTATAACTTATTACCTTTTGCTGATGAGACTTTTGAGTTTTGTGGCGGTTCAAGCATTTTTAGCTCAACGTTTCACTTGTGTTGCAGCGAGCATCTTCAAGAACGAACTTTGACTTCACTCCTTAAGATGCTCGCTGCAATGCAAGTGAAACGTTGAGCTAAAAATTCTCGGACCACAGCAAAATTCGAAAGTCTCCTCAGCATCTTACAACAGCTACAAAAGCCTACCCTATGACCTCTTTGTTTACTTTTGTAAGTTCTACGCTATGGTTTACTTCTGTCACCAAAGAAAATCACCTCCTCCAAGGGATCCATGAACCACTTTGGATAACAATGGACAAAAAACTTGAAATTCTGGATGGTGGAGCCATCATTGCACAAGCTGATATGTTATTATAGCCCTCGCAAAAGTTCCTGCCACTGTGCATTGGACAAATGCCGGATAGAGGCTACCAAACTTTCAAAATCCTAGAAAACTGAGAAGGGTGGTTGTTTAGAATGGAGCCGCACCCTAAACTCTAATTGCCCTCAAGAAAAAAACAAGGCAAATCATAGATGAGCTTGCCTTACAAAGCAATCTCACGTAACAGCTTCACTATGTGGATGTGTGGATTAGGAATATTCTCCCCCATTTCGAAGAAAAATCTTCAATGAAACCAATTCTTTGATTTGACCACTGTTACCCTTGAAATCCCAACTAGCCTCGCGCTCAATCACATTTTCAGACAACACAAGAGCTTTAAAATTAAGATTACATGGAGTTAATTGCATGAAATATGTATTCCTCCGTACTTCATTTGAGTGTCTTCAGAAAATATCATCAACAGTCAAATTTTAAAAACTTAGGACTTCCTTGGACTAAAGCTGAGAAAAATGTCTTTTTAGCACCATAATAACTGCTTTCAGCCAAACCAGAGTCCCATAAGCTCCTGCATCATATTCATGGAGATTTGCTGTATTCACATAGCTGGCCCGCCCAACTCTGAAATAATGAGTTATACTGTAAGCATTAAATATGATCCTATTCCTTCCATGATGTAACAACTTTTAGGCAACCATGTAGAGAAGTATAGCATAGGAATACACTTGAGGCCACAATGTCACAGCATAAGCATATCTTTAACTTCTACGACTAAAAATGCATGGTTTCTTAAGGTTATTTAATATTTTTCTAGCTAATCACATTCCTTAAGCCTTAAAGCCATAATGACAAATTATTTCCTCTAAGTGAAGTAACTTTTGATGTACTTATGGCAATGGAAAATTTCACAGACCTTTTATTTCACCTGAGAACAATGTATTTGTAATATTTATTACAAAAATATTCCAGGATAGCTTCCAATTCTTGCTTTTAAGTAGCTACCTACTCCAAAGCACCAGTTCATAATATGACCATTAATTTGCTTCAAACTCCCCACTTGTATAGACAATGTAAAAGACAACCCCTGTATTGATTGACATTTAACCTTTAAATGCCTAGCGTGCCTGAAAATTCCCTTTAAATATTGTCGCTGCATGTCATTAGTGCCCAAAACATCCCCGCTCTGAGTATGCGTCGATTTAAATCCGGCAGCCAGGCGAAAACACCACGCTATTTAAATCCAACGGATACGGGGTTAAGGGAAAAAATGTAGGCCAGATACACAGGATCACATAATATGTATGTATTAGTTTTTACATAAATTTGGTCCCATAAAAATGTCTGTAACATAAGTAAAAAACGATTTTTTTGTCCCACAAGCAATCTGTAAGTAACACTACCTGGATTTGAGGATTCAAATCAATCGCTGTAACATGACTTCAAGCAAATTTTTATAAGGTTTTTGGCACACAAAACTTTGGAAGAATTTAACCAAATATGTATACCATGGACTCCATGAAGTACTCCTTAAAATTTCCTGATGCTAAAATAAATCACTCTCAGGCCTTTCTTCATGTCTGAGAAACAATTGCATAAGAGTAGGATCTTTGAGAGGAATCCATCAATGCAGGCAAACAAAGCAAGGACTATTGCTTGTTATTGATTTGCACAGGAAATTGTATTTTGCAAACATAATATTCTTGCAGTGTGAATAACAGCTTGATAATTATCTGTATAGAATAGTCCAATACATACATATTTGGTAAGGAACAATAACTTCCATTTTAAAGCATACTTATCAAACCGTAAGCAAATGGTTCAAATTAACATTAAACATAAATCGGGCACTAACACATTCAAGTTCAATTTCGTTGAAACCAATTGTGGAGTCCTACAGGGTTCTATAGTGGGCCCACTTCTGTTCGTTATATTCATTAATGACCTTCCCACCCACTTACCCCATTGTGAAGTGATTTTGTATGCCGATGACACATCTACACTAAGTGTAGGTGACAATTTTGCAGATCCTTTTAATTCTGCTCATCGAACTTTAATCAAAATGTTTAATTGGTGTAGGTTGAATAATTTGAAAATGAATGAGAACAAAACCAATTTTCTACAGTTTCACAATAAAATTAATTCATCAATATTGACCCCTCTTCTTAGAGTGGATACAAGTAAACCTAAAAAGAAGTCTAGCTCCGTAAAATTCTTGGGAATATCTTTGACTGAAAACCTTGATTGGTATCCTCATATTAATGATATAATTTAAAAAATGGCCTCTGGGAGATTTATGACCAGGAAACTTGTCCCTACTACTTCCGTGGAAATTTTGAAACTAATATACTATGCTTAAGTTCACGCTCACTTGACCTATGGAGTTGTCTTATGGGGTAACTCGAGTGCAGCAAGGAAGACAGTTTCTATGCATAAGAGGTCTATAAAGGCCATTATGAGTGTACCCATCAGGACCCCTGGAAGGCCTTTGTTTAGGCAACTGAATATCATGACTTTACCCAGCATATATATTTTTCAGTCATGTTTATTTGAAAAAAGAATCCATCTATGTTCATTCCTAACTCAATGGTTCCTAGTCACTTGACTCGTGGAAGGGAGAATGTTCACCTGCGAGTACAATCACGTGCTGTATGTAGGAATGGCCCTATTCACTCGGCATCACTTTTGTACAATAAGTTACCTACAAACTTTAAATGTATGTCCTCTGTGTCTTCTTTTAAATTAAAACTCAAAGAACTACAGCTTAATAAATGTTACTATAGTACTGACGAGTTTTTTTCAGACAATATTGTAAATCTATTGTGAAAGGTTATAATGTATAAATGTTTCTGAATATATTCTATGTCAAAAACGACCAACAGAACAATAAAGCTATGTATTATTATGAGGAATGACCTTATTCTGGTGAGAGAAAAATGATTAGGTACTGGAAGATTTGACTTGAAAGAACATAATTCACTTTCAAAACTCTTTAGAAATACATATATATTTTAATGTGATACCCATTACAACTAAATGCATTAGGATAATTTATAACAATGATGTGTCATCATAGCTGATGTAAAGTTTTCAAAGCTGAAACTAGAGGTTCATTCGAATGGAACAAAGGAATGAGGACCCAGCATCAGAAAAGCTAAGACAAGCATTGTTTTAAACAGAATTTGGGATCAGTTTCATAGTTAGATTTAGAATTACTCTGAACATGTTTAAGAGAAACCCAAAAAGCTATCAATAATAACTAAAAAAATAAGTCTACTGCATGCAAATTTAGGAAGAAAGATCAAGGGGTACTTACCTAGGAGTCATTTTTCCTGTAGCAACACACCCCTGTTCAGCTGCTTCCAATGTTGCATCCAGAATCATTACCAAATCTTTATTTTCTTTCTTTGCAGCTAGCTGGTACTTCGTACACGCTGGCTCCAACACATCCACCTACATAATTAAAAGTTGTGATAAATATTAAGGATGAGTCGATTCCAAATCTAGATTCTCAGGCTTAGAATCGGTATCGAGAATCGATCACCTAAAGTCTATTCCGATTCCATCGATTCCAGATAGATAAATACAGTAAAGGTAGGCACACACCGGCGCTAGATGCGGGAGAGAAATTCAAGTGGGACAAAATTACTCTGTGGGATACCACTACGCGCAAACCAATCCGAATCCCACCCGGCGGAACGCGGGATCGCCGCGGATAAAATCCAGTTCGCTGCATGCAGTGTTTTCCCACGTCCTGCGACTCTAGAACGAAGTTGCAATGAGAAATGTCGCCTTGAGAAAAAGTGCTGATGCCTCCACATGCCCTGTAGTCCCGTGAATGTTTCGATTTTAGTCTGCGGGATATAAAGTTCGCCCCTTGGCAAATTTCCACGCAAATTTCGCTCCCGCAACCAGCGCATGTGTGTGCTGACCTTAAAACTTCGATTTTGCACACTTTGACTTTACGTAGTTCTTGTTTCTATGTAACGATATGCAAGTCCGGCCAGAAATATAGGGAATTTCAATGGTAAAAACTTGATTTTACGTAGTTTCTTGGTTTTACGCATTTTTTTGATTTTACGCAGCATAACTTCAGTCCCCAAGAGCAAAATAATCTTGATTTTACGTAGTATTTTCAGCATTTCCACCAGGGATGGCCGGATCAGATAAGTCGGATCCAAAGATCCACGGATATTACGTTTTACCGGACTCTGAAATCCGATCCTAATTCATTCCAAAAACTTATATCTATATCCAAAGTATTAAAGATCACACTTTAGTGAATGGCCTAAAAAAGGAAGTAAAAAGAGGCCAGAGTTCCGATTCTCTCTTCGCATGCACCGATGCACTACGTTGCTAGTTCTATTGATGTGACAATGCGTTTCAAAGCTCTTTCGGGTGCTACGCAACACAATTTCAGGTTGTGGAAAAATCACGAGGAAGTTCGAAACCTACCTCACCCCTACCACAAGGGTAAGATTACGATTTAAATCGACCAAATTAACGGCTCCCCTCGTTTCGTTCAAGCATCAGCCGCATCAACCCAGTGTTGCCTCGGGAGTCACCCTAAAAGGAGGCCCATCCCCTCCCCCCAAGAGTGGAAGCCACCTGGATCGAAGAGAGAATGAACACAGATAAGGCGAAGATCTCCTTACTAATGGAGTAACCCGAGAAGATATCTCATCATCTCGGGCTACTCCATCCTCTTTCTCGCTGATTGAGTCTAAGCCGTAATACGAGCCATGAGAGGGGGAAGAAACCATCAGCCTCTCCTCTTCATGGAATGATTTACCACCGTCCTCGCCAAGCGAACTCTGAAAAAGTATCCGGTGTTAGCAGGGGTGGGGGAAGAATGAGCTATGCGGTGAAAACAAAGAAGTCGGCTGAATTGGAGATACAGGTTGCCTTAAGCGCTGCCATCGCAGCAAAGCACCAATGAAGAAGCAAAATATGGTTTACGCTTTACACGACAGCTCAAATTGTATCAAAATTGGCTGGCCAGTGGTGTCAAGGAATCACCCAAGCCGTTATAAGAGCCGAGAGAGCGGGGACAAACTGCCAGCCTCTTCTCATCACTGAATGATGTAACACCGTCCTCTCGAAGCAAACCCAAAAAAAGTATCCAGTGTTGGCAGGGGTTGGGGGAAAGTGAGCTACACTATGAAGACAAAGAAGTTGGCTGAATTAGAGGTCCAGGTTGACCTTGACACTGCCATCGCAGCAAAGCTCCAATGAATAAGCGCAACATGGTTCATGCTTTCCACGATTGCTTCAATTGTATCAAATATATTAAAATATTTTTATTGTAATGAGAAAATATTCTTATGAGAAAGGTCAGAATTAAAAGAGAAAGGATCATTTCAGGTCATAGACTTTTTTGTCTCATACAGTCTCATGTCATACACATACACATTTTGTCTAATGGTCAAGTAATGCACGCAATGCTTAATACACGCATTTATCTCTTCAATTTGGTTAAAATCACGTATATTTGAAATAACTTCCGGTATAGTACTATCTTTACTATATTGAATCGAGAAAACAGTATTTTTTATCTGCCAGCAATCCATCGTAGCAGTGTAAATGCCGACGGTCTGCAAACACATTTTTAGCAAGGTACCCCGCCCCTGCATGAGTTTTCAATTCCTTTTGTTTACATCATGGCAAAAGTCTCTCAGAAGCTGCTCCTTGGACTCTCCTCCATGCCGTTAGAAGCATTGCTTGAGCATGGAACAATGTTTGAGAGGAATTCACAAAAAATTGCTGGAAATCAGCAGACTATGGCGAGACAGAAGTTTATGTGGCTGAAGAGCCCTCATCTAGGCCCCCAAAACTGCAGGACCTGCTTGCTAATGAACTTGGGCAACTCAATCAGCTTTGCCCAATAATGCCAGTTATTTTACCACTCACCTACAATCAGATAGATGAAGAGTTGGCTACAAATGAAGAAACAGTGAGTGCAGAATGTACCAACCTGCCAGCTTCTGATTTATTTGAGGGAGACAGTGACATGATAAATGACAGTGAAGCAGTGCCTGTTCATCCTGCTCGTAGTGATACAAGAGAAACTTTCAGAAATTAGTACAGTTTTTGCTATGCACACCCGTAGGTTGCAGAGGGCTACGTTGAAAATCTGAATGCTTTAGAGACAGTTCTAAATCAAATTTTGGATAATGGGATGCAACAAACTAAAATAAGTGACTACTTTCACTCAAAATGAGTGATTTCACAAATATTCAAAAATCTGTTTAAATATACTTTATTCATAGCTTAAAATAATATATATGACAAGGTTTATTAAAAATAAGATGTAAGAGACATCCTAAATACCTAGACACCTTGCATTGCTGTCACCTCTTCATAGTCTTGATTTTACACTGTGCCCTTATTTTGGTCCCTCCAACTGCGTAAAATCAAGGTTTTACTGTATTTTAAACATAGACTATAAGCTGAGGATATATGTATTTGCTATTTGTCATTAAATACACTTTTTGAGCGACTTAATTGTCTTTGTTATTTTATTCCAGCCAGTACTTGAATTTAAATAATAGTCGTACACTACTGGTATATCAATATCCCACCTGTTATTAGGAATAAGAATCGATGGAATCAGGAATCGATTTGGAAGAATCGGGATCGGAATCGAAAAAAAGTGGAATCGACTCATCCCCTAATAAATATGAAACACATCTAAAGCTATTCTCCGCTAAATATATACAAGGTAATGAGGACAAAGCAAAATGTTCCAGAACTTCATCCAAACATATTTTTATCAAGAGATACAGCATAAAAAGAGAGGAAATTACAAGTAGAGGGAATTGGGCATAAGTATGAGTGTCACCTCTGTGATACTCATCTCAGTCAGCATGCTTGGGAATCACCTACAAAACATGCAGACACCTGTATCCTTCATAATTGATCTACTAACAAAAGATAATTATTCTGAGGAAGAAAATGGTGGCCAATGGACACCCAGGACACAAGGAGCCAACCATGGAGTCCCAAGAAAGAATGATGCTCAAGGTCAAGAGAGCAGTGTACCCTCTTCCGCCCCTAAACACCATTTAATACCCCTCTCCCAATGTCGATAACCTCTCACTTCTGTCTTTCTCTCAATCACAATGGTCAATTAAATGGATAATAATGTGCCACGTTTAATAAAATCATCTCCCCATCATCTAAATTCCCTCAGTAGTCTTAGAAGAGAGCACGATCAATGCACATGGCCAGAAAAATTGGAAATGAAACAGCTGCACTATCAGGGTATAAAAGAATTGGCAGGGGACAGGGAAAGAGAGTGGAGGGCTGAAATAAGCCAATCTCAGGAGTGAATGACTTATGATGATGCAATCCTATTTCATCAAAACTTAAATAAGCAGACAAAGATGCACTGCCAAGGACAAATAGTCGACAGGCTAATTTTTAAGCTGGTACATGTAATTGGTGGTCATAGGGTCACTAGCATTTGCAGGGGAGCTTGGTGGCATCAAATCAATCAAGTAGTCCATTACAACTTTAAGGGTTTGTTTGGGTGTAAGGCAACTATGTATCCGCTGCAGCGCACCCACCCATCAGGGCTCTCAAAGCAAAATCCCGGTGACATGGGAACCCCGGTGTAAAATATTTTAACTCTATGGTCAGACCCTCTCTCCGGTCAGCGTGGACCAGCATGGGGGGCATCCTCCTCCACAGGAAGAGCCTCCTTGTGGCAGTCTGAACCAGCCCTCCCATGGGCCAGCGTGGGGGACCACGCATCTTCCTGTCACCCTATACATGCATGACATTTTGCCTTCTTAATCTCTTTTGTGCCTCGTAATGAGTGTAACCATTTACTAATTTTTTTTTATAAATACAGATCAGGTTTCAACCACGAATATTTGTGCGAGCAAAAACTTAACTATCGTGCACTAATCTACCATTCATTTCACTAGCAGCAGAAAAACACATTCGTACATACGGGTACAGGATTAAAATTTATCTTTTATTCAATAAAAACAAGAGAACATTGATATCATTATAGCATTTAGATATAGCTCACAACTCTCCTTACCATTGTTCTATCTCCAATTTTGGCTCCAGAGTATTTCAGTATTCCATCCAAGCCACATCTCCATGCTCTTCCCCATGCATCTGCCCACGACAAGTGTGATTCCCCGTTCCCTGGTCCATCATAATCAGCTAGCGGAGGGGAACAGGTAGTAAGCAGCAAACAGTATATGCTTCCAGCAGTACCGGCCATATGAGGTTCACATGCTGCAGCCAGGCAGGGCATAAGTGCTCCTGGGCAATCCAGAGGGAGGCTATCTAGTACAGCCAGGATGCCTTGAAGGAAAGCACAGTTATGCATAGACAACAAATAAAAAAAGTTCCACATGTGTTCACTTCAGAGACTATCGAAATTTTTCACTGCTGAAGACATCACCTAATACATAACTAGGGGCATCATAGGTGCATCACATCTTAGCAACGCAACTATATGACTCAGAATCATAGGAAAATTGCTTGAACCCCGCCACTGCATAATACTCAAGAAAATTCCATGCATGACCTACTACTGCCAAGACATTTCGGCATATTTTTTATTGTTGCAAATTTTAAATTTATAAAAAAATCATGACATTCACTTATTTCACTTCAGTTAATTTTTCAAAGAAAAGGAATGTATACATTTGAGAATTGAATCATCATTTGGGTATTCTAACAGCTGACTGATAGGTTTTTTGGACAGTCCATGCCCAAAATTCCCCATTTCTGAACATCTTTCACTTTCCTGCATATTGCTTGTTCTCCATCAGGCCTATCTTAATGTTCCTCAAGCCTTTTGCCTCTCCCTACTCTCCAGCATATCCTCACTTCATAACATGTCAACCATCCATCTTTTCTATCTCATCAGGTTCTCTGCCGTCAATATCCTTTCCACTCCCACCATATCGACCACTTTCTCCTTCGTCTTCCATACTACCCAGCTCACTCACTACGTTCTACATCCCAAATGCTTCCATTCTATGCACATCCTCTTTCCCCAATGACCAAGGTTCTCACCCATTTAGTGTTACATACAGTTTACAGTTACCGAGTTTATACTAACCTTTTATGACTCTCCTCAGATCATCCAAAATACATACTGCCAAGGTACGTAAACTGCTTTATTTTATGCCCTCCCACCATTACATGCAGCCCAGTTTTCTTACTTTTAGAAAATCTCATCACCTTAGTCTTCTTATGATTTACCTTCATCCCATAGCTTTCACAATGCACCTTCGATGAAATCATCATGGACTGCAACCCCTCGGCTGACTGGTAAATATTTGGTCACCTGCAAATTCCTCTGACTTTATCAGCCCCTTTCCTACATATATTCCCATCTACATCTCCTCTCATGCTCCTCTAACCATTTCTTCTGAATAAACATTATTAAAGCAATGGCAATAGTGGGCACCCCTGCCGCACTCCCCATCATATCATGGCTCATCCCAATTCTCCATTGGCTACCCATACCTGTGCTGTTCAGTTTGTTAAGATTCCCAATGAGACGTCGGCCTCTCCAATCTACCCCTAATTTCTTCACCACATTCATTAATTTCATCCAATCTACTCTACCAAATACTTTCTCGAAGTCTAGGAAGTAAGCAAAAGTACCTTGTCCATATTCTATCAAGGTTTATTTATTGAAATCTTCAGCACTCCTGTATTGCCATGCATTCCCGTCCCTTCCCTAAAACCCAAACTGGTCTTAGTTCTAGGGTCATCAGAGCACAAAAGCCTTTCCACCACATGACGTTGTAATCTCTGGGAAGGGGGGTTTTGATTAGAGAGACATATGGCATTTTGAAGGCAATGAAAACTAACTAACTAATTCATCATAATTACAATAAGTTATCTTTCAGTTTAGCTAGGTTAAGATGGAAAAATATTATCACAACAAATCTGTTACAGCTCTTCTCTTGCTCATTAACTGATTTTGCTTTCTTCATCTTGGCATATATCATCCTCCTCTTTATCCCATCCCTGAGGACTCTTCTCTTTCTTTCCTGCGTATCCAACATCCCCCCCTTTTTCATGGCCTTTTTTCATAGCATATGTTCACCCCTCATTACCCATTCCAATCACCAACTACGCCTCCTTGTAATCACCACCAGTAGTTTCCTCAATCATCATGCCCACCACTTCCTTACTTACCTTTCTTCCCATTTATCACACCTTCTTCATTCCCCATATCTCATATTCTCATCCTCTTTCCTCAGAGTTCAGTATTTAAAAATACTGGCTGACACATCAGCTGGTGATATTTTCTACACAGGCACCAGAGGATAATAGATCGGCCCACTGGCATCAAAAGAGTTAGATATATTTAAGGAACATGATAGTGTCATGGTGGGAAAATCATTGGGGATATTAAGATATCTAGGTTAACATTATATTCTAGACCATGGTTTCAACACAAATTCCCACCCTAATTATTAGTTAGTGGGTGTCTCCATTAACCCTTCAGCTGTGACAGCTAGATTTTTTGCTTGCCACTCTGTGCGGAAGAAAAGGAGCCGGAGGCTGGCGCTCTCTTCTGTAGGGAGAGGCTGAGCAGGTAGAAGACCCTTCTAATCCCCTCAATGGACACGGTCTAACGTAAAAGAACGTTTCTCCCACAATTGCCCATTGATACGTACATGAACATTTACCACAGCTAAATGGTAAAAGTTACAAATAAGAAAGATCCCATAGGATCATTTAACAATGTAACAACAACATATTTAAGTAAAAAAACAATGACATCTGAATTTTTAATGAAAACTACAAACCTTCAGCCCCACGGCGCAACGTTGTTCCACAGTCTCCATCTCCACATTCAGTATCGAGAAAATTTATTTTTCTTTCTTCTTTAATTAAGGCATGCATGGCTTCTATTATACACGTACGAATCAATTTAGGGCCATCATTTCCAATTTTAGGCAAATTCCATCGTTTATCAATTTCCGTCTAAAATGACAATTATAATGGAGAATTCAATCCTCACAACCATTTCTTGTTCATAAATATGTTTCAAAAGAGTTAATACATAGGAGTACCCTTGTAAGATTTGGTCCTTTCCCAGCGTATGCTGTCCATGAAGTCTTCTACCAAGTCAGCTATTTGGTTGCCAATGTTTAGATGGCTGCCTCCGCCATCATCTTCATGGCATGTATTGGATCCCATGAGAGTGTAGACATGCACTTTGGTGAGACAGGCTGGACCATCGAGGCTTGGATTAAGGAACACAGGAGGTGTATCAGACTGGGCCATCCTGGGCCAGAGGATATATATAAGGGGGGGCAGAAATTGCCCAACAATCATAGCCCTGAAGACGTTGATGGAGGCAGTCATTGAAACATCGGCAAACCAAATACCTGACCTGGTGAAAGACCCAAGAAGACTTCATTAAGGAATACCATTGTATACCTTCACACATAATTACCTTTAAATCAATATAGGGAATTGTGTTATTGCTTAGATTTTCAGATCCTGATGTGTGTAAATGAGTACATGCCGAGGAGCCACTGGCAAGCCAAGCTGGTGCATTTGTCTCTGCATCCACCCAATTTAAAATATCACCAAGCACTTCATCTTCTGATTTGCATTTAAGGATACATATCTGGACCCCAGACATGCCCAAAGATGTCATCAAGTGCCCACAAAAAATACGTAATATTTTAATGCCATCTTTACCTGAAATAAATACAACAATAATAAGACCCTGCAAAAAGCAGCAAATAGAGAACAAAAATACCACAACTTACTCAGCTGAATGTTCACTTCTCTTACAACAATCCACTGTTCCATTTGAGTTGTAGAGCCAAGATTATTAACAAGTACAACTACTTCATTTCCAAATTTAAGAGAGAGACTTTCCTTAATTTTTCCCAACATTAGAGAGACAATTTCTTTTGCAGAGCATAGCTAGTGAAAAGAGTAAAAAAAAAGGAAACGAAAATCAATAATTAACGAATACGCGATTCAGGCTTAGAATGATCTGCCACCATCTGATCTGGGCATTTTGTAAGGGTAATGCACCAAATTTCCATTCTAGAATCTTTCACAAAATGAAGAAAGCTAAAAAAGGATCAAAATAAATAAAAATGTATGGCAGCTAAAATGAATAAAAATAATGCTTTTATTTCCAAGGCATAATCACCTTTTAGTCGCCCCTCACTATCCATAAATCTCTCATAATCAAATTAACCTTAAATATCTTTGACTTGAGTCAAAGTCTTCTAATCAGCCTAAAATATTGACTAAAATCCATCACTCTAGCATCTAATTGGCGATTAAAATTGCTCAATCTCCTTTTTTCATGAATAAAAAAGCGAACCAATTAAAGGCTTAAGGATATATGTTGAAACAAAGAGTTACCCACATTGAAAAAAGGAAAGACTAACTATGTATTAATAAATTTATGACAAATAAAATAACATCTTTAGCTGCAACAAAATTAGCTGGGTAGATGAATACAGTGTTTTTTTATGTGATTGCTGGCATTATTATGTGATAAGGCAGGTGCAACATTGTCGTCACCCTGAGTAGAGATATCATAATCTGTAACATTGGCTATAGCATGTCAAGTGCTGGATGAAAAGTGAGTGGTCGGTGACAAGAGATGTGATGTATGCTTGGGGTGGGAGAAGTTATGTACCATGAAATAAAGCATTAACACTGAGGTGTCCTCGATCACGATATTCTAACATCTGGTGAAGAGGATAAAGAAAGCTGGTTAGATGAGAATAGTAATAGTATAATAAATAACGATATAAAGAAGGATAATAGAGTATAATACAGAGAACACCAACCAATGACAGCGCACCTGACTGAATTGGCAGGAAAATAACAGCCCATATAAGACGGTCACGGACACCTGCATCTTCACTTCAGACCTGAAGAAGATAGCTGCAATGCTATCGAAACTGTCCTCGAGGACAATGGGAACACGTGGAAGAAAGCCCGAAAAGCCTTCACTGTCATTGGCATAGTACCCTTGGAGCAGATGGTTTAGGAAATGTGAATATGTATTAAAAAGAGAAGGATATTTCCAAACATTTGGGTCAAAGAAAGAAGACATTAAGCAGGATTGTTTAAGCTAGTGGCGAGTCATAACTGGCTCAGTCCCATCTGAGTATGTGGTGTTATTGAAAGCATAGAAGCCAGGAAACTCCACATTTCAAGTCATAAAGTCGACATGTTTTTCTTCCTCGATACATACTGAGTTGAATATTCATTAACTTGTAACTTAATTCACTTAATGTAACTTAACCCAGTTATTTTCACCAATAGCATGTAAAAAAATACTCAACATATTTATCTGTATTGTAACTGTGTATGATTCTCAAGGTCAACTTTGGGAGCCGTCACTAGGGATGTGGAGTTGAAGTAAACAGTCCACAATAGCGGGGACTAGGGATGCTAAGGGGGGAAACAATGAGAGGATGAGGGAAAAAGGAGTCGTGAGCCATTAGGAGCAGACTGATGTCGTGTGTGTGGCAGCCATCATCATTTGTGCCCGTCCAGAGCAAATGAAAAGTCCCATGGGCGGAAAGGAAAAAGGTCGCGATTTGACGGCTATTGGCGAATGGACGGAGATTGCATGTAAGGAAAAGGAGTGAAGAAGGGCCATTGTGAGAAATTGGGTGAATACAAGAAGGAAGCTGTGGAAGAATACGGAGAAGGAAACTACCCAGAGCTTGAAAAAGGAGATACTATAGATGCGCCACAAGATTGAGAATGAATCTGGGGAGAAGTATTAGTGGACAAAATTTCTGTTAATCAGGGTTATATATATGTTTATAAAAATAATTATGTGCTGTTGAAGTTGACCTTGGGATATATACATACATACGTGTATTTGTGTAAATTGGCCCAAATAATCTTTCATGTTGAATGTGAAATTCCAAATTTAATACCAAATTTTGTGCACGACTCTCTTTTAGATTGTGTTTAAAAATTTGAATAAATGTTTTTCTATTCATGCAAAGAAATTCTCTGTCTCTCTCTCATTTCACAAACAATCCAGAGTAGCATGGAACAAGCCAAGGTAAATATACAAGGAACATCAGTTAATTTCTTTGAAAAGTGTAAGATTGAGAAGAAAATTATTTAATATAGCTGCTATTCGATATGGGGCCTATTTGGAATTTATATTTTATAACATTGACATAGTCTACACAAGTATACTAGGAAGATGCCTTTTCCTTGCATTCCTGCAGACCCAGAATTGACTATATATCAATGCATTACGTCATTTATCTCAGTATTCACAGAATAGTAGGTTAAAGGCATCCTTACACTCTTTTAATAACTTTGATGTAAAGTACCAGTACCCAGCGCTGGCTTATGGCCACAGGAAATTTACTTTAGCATGCTATTCCTTCGGCAATGGTATTTAAAAAGTATGAAATGAAGTTGTTTTTTCACAGCATTATTTTATTTACAATAGAAATCAAACCCAAAAGTTAAAAATTTAAATAATACAGTAGTAAGAATTTAAATTCTTTCTTGTGAGCTATTACCTCTGAAAACTGTTTTATTGAATCTTCAAAATTTACTCTCTTAGCAACAGCATTCTCTATTGATATTAAGGCTAGGCTTGTCAGGCAGGGTTGGCTCATTGTTGAGTGAAGATAGCTTTTAATTGGCGCTCTGATTACTCTATGGTATTACGAATGGTGATTAGAAAATTCCCATATTTCGCTTGTAAAAATGTATGCGTGTTATAATTGGAAAATTGAGGCATAAAAAACATTTCGTTCATTGCATAGAGAGTTGACTTACATTGGCTGGAGGGTAGGGTGGGTGACGAGTGGGGAACAGCTGATTCTGCGTCCGCGAATCTGTGCAGCCTGCTTCGCCCTGCCCTCTTCTCTTGTTCTGCTTGTCGGGCTTAATCTCATTGAGGTACGCCGGGCTTAGTAACTTCTGAATTCGGTGTTCATTCATTGTTCCTTTGCTCATTAATTCATTTACAACCAAATTTACGATGCATTTCAATAGACAGCTCAGGCAACCAATTATTCATTCAAACCAAGGTTTTTATGGGTCTGGTAAAAACAGGAAAACTAAAGCTTGGGGGACTATGGTGAAAGAGGGGCCTGGGGGAAGACCGCTTCCCCCATCTCGCTACACCTCGAGGGGGCGAGGGAGGGAGAGAGGGAGGGAGAGAGGTGGAAGGAGAGGAAGTGAGAAGAGGAGAAATGGGGGTGGATGATGAAGAGGTCGATAGGTAGAGGGAGAGGAAGAATGAGAGGGAGGGGAGAGAGGGAGGGAGAATCAAGGAGGAGGGAGGGGGAAAGAGAGGAAAGGAGTTGTGGGGGTGGAGGATGGAGAGGGTGAGAGGTGTAGTGAGAGGAAGGGAGGAGGGGAGAGAGGGAGCAAGAGAGATGGAATTTTATGGGAATTTCTGAACAAGTAAAAGCGATCTGTTTGGTCTCCCCTATTATCTACACTATTGCACAGGTGGCGAGATAATAGCTGACAGGAATATACCCAACTTTTTCACCTCATACAATCATTTTTTTACTGCTAAGAAGAGCATTTTCATTTATATTTCCTCATTCACTCTTGCTCGCAAGAGTGAATGAGGAAATATAAATGAAAATAACTAATTTAAAATTTATTTACATTTAAGAAAGTTTTTCGTCATGCAAAAACGGAATTTTTACGTCATAAATTTGCAAAAATTATTGATAAATGACAAAAATTGAAGTTGTGAATTTCGTAAAAAGATCGCAAAAGAAACTCCATGCATGGAGTTCATAAATCGATGGTTTCCAATGACAATAAAGGTGAATGCAATTCTATAAGAGGATAACTTTTCAGTGAGAAAAAAAATTATGACCCTGGAATTGCTAGAATTATTACAAATAAATGACCATTGTTTTAGCATCAGAAATCAACATTTGAAGAGAGCGCCGCTCGGCTAGTGAGAGCTACGGCCCTAACCTGTTCCTCTAACGGCAGAAAAGCGAACTACTAGCAGCTGGCGAAAATATTCGGGCATGAGAAGAAAGGGACGAAATTTTCGGACTTGCCCGAGTATACTCGGGCGCGTCAGAATTTGCGCGACTTCAGTTCCCGAGTATACTCGGTTGAGTCAGGGAAGCGGTTAATCTATCAATTCTTTCAATCTAGGTTTTATCAATGTAACAGGAAAGCAACTGAATTAAACAACCATTTTGTGTAATTTCATCACCAAAAACATTGAAGCCTAGGTATTAAACAATTAAAATAGATAGGTTAAAGAACTTGTGCATGTTCATTGGACTCTATCATAAGAATGACCTTACCTCAAACTTGCCAATTCCAGTTTCACCATGGACTCCCACACCTAATGCTATTTCCGTCTCTGTCAGAGTAAACGAAGGAGATCCATCTAAAAGAAAAATTCATGGTTACCACCTATTTATAATTAAAGAATAGTTGAAACAAATGATTGATTTAAAGATGTCAGCAAGAAGGACTTGTGGTGCAAATATCATAATGTACATTATAAAACCGGCCCCTGACACATCTGGCAATATAACACATATAGGCACCTACTGCCCAACACAAAGAGGAGAAGAAGTGGCATTCTAATAACCAATTGCGACTAATATTCTTCATGTTGACACTAAGCCACTACTCTTTGCAGTGTGGTTTCAACAAGTGTGTCAGAGACAACTCATAAAAGTCCCAAAAAAACAGACCATCTCCATTCACAAAAAGTCAACTTCAAGGTCACAGATATTCATTGGCATCTTCAAAAATATGATAAAAAAATAAATTCATAATAAATAATAAGATTCCAAAACTAGGATAAAAACAGGCTAACCTGGTAATATGCAAGGTGACAAACAAATTCCAATGGTAGACATTAATGTCACGGCTTTCTTTGCCATCCAAGCTATTTCTTCAAGAGACTTCCCTTCAGCTGACATGGCACCAGTTATCTAAAACCAAATACATGCGTACAGAAAGCAATTATAAAACTTCCAAGCTATTTTTAATACATTGATAGGCAAGGGCCTAGCCATGTTGAAACACCGGTTCCCATCAGAACACCGAAGTTAAGCAACGTTGGGCCTGGACAGTGGTTGGATGGGTGACCCTCCTCCATACCTACACCAGGCGTGGATGGAGAGGCGATACTCCCTCCAGACCACCGGGAGGCCGGTGGGAGATATACCCAGACCGGGAGGGTTAGAGGGAGGACACCCTCCATACCTGGTACTGGGGTGAGGCAGGGGGAGGCCAACCCTCCATACCTCTACCGTGGTGCTCTTGTCCCCTGTCTGCAAGTGGCAGACAGGCATGGGGTTGGCACAATGGACCAAGAAAGGTCTAAGTGCCCGGGCTCCTGACGAAGGCCCCCCCAACAACAATCTAATCTAATACATTGATAAAATCAGCTCTTACTGTAATTTATTTGGATCTACTAGCTTATCGTGGGCTAACGTCACTAATTGAGCAGAGAAAACATACAGGATAAGGCATTTTTGACACAAAAATTTACTGAAAAAATTAAATAATTAAAAAATAAACAGGGGAAAAGTGGTTAAAAGGCCAAGAGATATCTACTCAGGACCACGCTCAGGGCTTACTGCCGAGGTCAATTTCATGGACTGAAGAAACTTGACAGAGGAACATGGACTGCTGCTGACTCAGTCCAAGGCTTCATTCTGACTCTATATTCTCACTTTTCCCTTCTAATTATACCACATTCAATGAACAAGCTTGTAGGTGATGTGAAAAAAACTTAAAAATTAGTACATATAATGCTGATGAGTTGTTCTTGGGTTTCCCACCGGGTTAGGCTTTCCATGATTGCCGACATTTTGGCAGGAGACTTTCCTGCCATTTTCAAGGCTCTGGATGCGGACGGTCTTGGTGTTCCAGTCTTTATACTATGTTCCTCCCACCATGGTCTTCGTTCATTGGCTATCCGTTCCCGCCAATATTATGGTTTCCCACCTTTTTCAACATAGGGTTCCAGGTACAGCTGAGACGAAAACCCTGATCGCTGTTGAGATTGTTGGTCGTGAGCCGGATCTCAATGGCCTCTTTAGTAATTCTATCCCAGTATCCATAATATTGGCAGGAACAGATAGCCAATGAAGGGAGACCACGGTGGGAGGAACAGATTATAAAGACTGGAACACCAAGACCGTTCGCATCTAGAGCCTTGAAAATGGCAGGAAAGCCTCGTGCCGAAATGTCGGCAATCATGGAAAGCCTAACCCGGTGGGAAACCCAAGAACAACTCATCAGCATCATTTGCCAGGAAAGCCTAAAATCATACAGTACATATAATGGTTTAATCATGTATGGACTAGGTTCTCAACCACAGGGTAATACCCCTGAGGGGAAATTTAGGGGTTTAGGGGAGTACTGGAACCAGTATTCAGCAAAATATTTTTTTAGATTATCTAAAATCTGAAAAATAGAACTTTTTAAAAATTTTTTCTATTAAAAAAATCAAAATAAATATACATACATAACCTACGAAAAAAACAAAATATATTTTTTATATTATAAGCAAATTATTTGAAATGGATAATTTATAATTAGGGGAGGGAGACACAATATACTGAACTCCAGTGAAAGGGGAGAATTGAGGCAAAAAGGTTGAGAACCACTGCTTTAGTTCCTAAAGCAGACCACTAACAATATTAACAAGGTTCACAATGCTTCTCCTTATTTCCACACCACAAGTCATGAGTCAAACTGCAAAATGAAACTAAAAACCTCATGTTCCACCTCAGAGTTTCCTTGCAAAAGGTTAAATAAGCATTTAGAAAGCTTGCAGTTAATCAGTTCCTCATCAGGCCGGCCTTGGTGGAGGGCAAGGTAACATTCTCTCCTGCCAACCCAGCAGTTATGGGTTCCAATCTCACCAAAGTGTTCTGCTAATGAAGCTCACTTTGGTTATTACATGCAGTATTTCTTTGACAATACCTCCAAGTACCTTGGTGATTTTAACGTTTCTGTTGTCTGCTCTGGATGCCTTATTTTTCTTCACCTCTTTAACTGCTACGATGAATTCATTCCTGAGCAGGACTGAGCCTCAGTTGCCTTCATCCACCTTCCACAACAGCAATCTATCCTCCTTGTGCTGATCCTTCAATAAGTATGCAATAAGTGCAGATCCTTCTTAAAGTGAAATTTCCACTGAGGAAAAATCAGTTGCCTTGACCATCCCGGGGAGAAGGGTGTCTCGGTAACTTAACTGGCTTAAGCACTTGGCATGATATTGAGGCATCTGGGTTCAGGGGTGGCTCCGGACCAGAGGTTCGGGGGGGAGGGGAGCACCAGCGGCTCTTGGGGTATGAAATACCCCCAGGAAAAGGCGGGTTCGTGGGTCTCATATCGGAAATTCGTAAAAAACTATGTGCAAAATGGCGCATTGTAAGTGATTTGGAAGCAAAAGTTTGCCTTTTAGGAAAAGCAAGTTTTTACTAAATGCATATTTGTCTTTTAGATTACCACCAAATTTCGACTAATTCCAAAAATATTTTGATTAACATTCGATTTAGATTGTGGTATTAAAAACCGTTTTAGTTAATAGAAAATTTTACTGGATTTTAAAGTAAAATAACCAAAACTTCAATAACAAACAAGCAACAAAATAATTTAGGCTTATAATTTAAGGTCTATGACAAAGAAATACACCAGGTTTTCTGGGGGGGGGGGGCAATTGCCCCTACCGGGACCGCCAATGTCTGGGTTTGCATCCCGGACAAGGTGAACAATAATTCCTCGATGGAATTTTCACACTTATGCACATATATGTGCACTTGCAGGTGACTCTGTGAAGGTAATACTGTGGCTAGTCCCAGTATCCTTAAACTTTGCCTTCATAAAGCTTTTCTGTATGTACTTCCCATTTGTTCCTTTCATATGCCAGCCTCAGTGATTGCAGGTTAGAGTCCTAACCTGCTAATCTGAAGGTTGCAGGTTCGAGTCCCGGCTGGGCCGATTTTATTCCACTCAGGGCATGGGTGCTAATGTAATGCCTAAGGTTAAGTGTTAGGGAGGGCTGCATAGCCCTAATTTCGCCCTAAATAAAGAAAAGGCAATAAATAAAATAAATATATTTTTGATATCAGTACTTATCTTGGGAGTACAAAGTACAGATGTTATTAATAAAGGATGAATGATGATGCCATTACTTAATTCTACTGTGCTTAGGACACATACGAAAACTTTCTGCAGAAAATCCTGAATATTTTCATGCTATTTTCCTGCAAGAATTTCAGCCGGATTCTCTGAACAGAATTTTCACCAGAATTCTTTCCAGGAATTTCTGAAAATTCTCGCATGCGTTTCTGGTTGACTTTTATACAGGAATTTGTACAGATATTCACGTGCTTTTCAAGCATACAATTCTGCAGGAATTAAGGCCTCATTGGTTGCTTTAATGTGTGCGTAAATTTTGGTAAACTACGGGCCTATATTAAATGTTGATTAATTTGAAGGGTAACAAATAAATATGAAACACGAATTCTAGGATTATTGCGGTTTGACAGCACGAATTATTGGCACTGGTCCCAGAATGAGTGCTCGAAGTGGCGGTGCTAACTTGATGGAGGTCCCTCGTACTCTTTAAGAAATACATAGTGGCAGAGCCATGAAATTCTCCAATGAGCGCACTCATTGGAGAAGATCACGATTTAACTGCAACATATGTTTCGTATGGATTATCTATAAGGGTGCCTATTGGATACATGGCTATAGGTTTACCAAGGTGGATCACGGTTGCTATTTTTCTTCATTTTGATTACAAGTGCACAGATTGATGTCACACATTTCCAGGAATTATTCCCTCAGATTACTCAGCTGCTTCGACTCAAAGCCGAGCCAACATGAGTGTTTTTTTCAATAATTTAAGATACCTGCAACCAGACTCTACAAAGCAGTCAAACTACAAAACACCAGTTCTTGATCTATTCCAGGGAATTAATTATTTTGTTTTATTTTAACTGAACTATGTACGTCAATGCCAAAACATTGGCCGATAAAAAGCTTTGATAGTGCATATTGACTTTTTTTCCAACTATGGAAACAATTTTCAATGGAAATTCCACTGTTTCATAAATAAATGTAATATTCATAGAGATTTGGCATCCTGACGGCGTTAGGGTTCTACTGAAACCCAGACACTTAATAGATTAAATACAGCTGTAACAATAGTTGACCCTTCTGTTATTTTGGGTAGTAAACCAAGGTCCACTTTATCCAAAGGAGGCACTGTTCCATCAACTATGGACGAACGTGAATCTTAGTTAGTCTTAGTCTGAATTAGTTATTTATATGTACCATTTCAATATGCTGAGGAATATTTCCGAAGATACATCTACATCCACCTTTTGGACCGAGTTCTGGAGGGCTTCTCCTCTAGATTTTCTGATGTGGTTATGGACGTATTCAGAATAAATATCTTTCTCCCACAGGCCATTTTGGCAAAGAATGTCATTCTAAAAACCGCAGATGTTAAAAGTGATATAAACACACTTTGCCAGAAGTATTCTGACCTCTTTGGTCTCCAAAAAGAATTTTTTTTCAGCTAAAATCAGAGTATGAACAGTGGATAGTAGGGTGACCACAATTTTTCATAATTAAGAAAAGTTATGTTTTCCTGCTCTCAAAATGAAGTTAATATTCACGAGCTAAAATTTGGTTACTTTTAATTAACGGGAACCCGTGCCCTAAGGGCTGAAGTACTTTGGACCTAAATGTGCATTTTTTGGGCGGTAAAAGCACTATTTTAATGATAAACGTAAAAGTAAAGCCTATTAGGACCAAATTTTCAATTGTTTTGACCTATCTCTCAAAACGTTACGACTAACTAATATTTTCTTAATTTACGTCAGCCCGCATATCTGTATTTGTGAGGCTGACTACATTACCTCAAAGCAAAAGTCTCTACTTTGTTCATTTCATTTATTTTAATATTAATTAGGGCCTACTTGTTTTAATCGTTATTAAAACTATTAGAAATGTATTCTGCAGCCTGGTAGTTCTTTGAATGTTATAATTTTTATTTTTGCTGATAAATAAAAATATTAAAGGAAAATAGTATTTTCTGAATACCTTTTCAATTTCATTCCAACCAATTTTCATTTTTTACGGCATTAAAGAAGAAAGGAGTTTGAAATCCTTGTGTAGGCTGCCGAGGGTTGATGGATTGGAAGATGATGGTCTTCCGAATTGGTCTGTTTCCTTGGACGACAGTTTCGTCAGCATTGTAATCGGCTTCTTCTGGTCGGTGAAGTGAAGGTGCAGCCATTCATCATCTTACATTTGTCAAGCGTTAGATCTGATACTCCAACAGGTGGGATATATAAGATGATGAATGGCTGTACCTTCACCTTACTGACCAGAAGAGGCCAACTGAAATGCCACTGCAGCTGTCGTCTGAGGAAACATGGTCCAATGCTGTGTAAAATCCAGAAGACCTGCATCTTCACAAGAATGGCATTCTTTACATCGTTTGTTTATGTTTTTAAAAATGTGATTAGAGAGCTTCACTCAATAATTTACTCACATCTACTATATAATATAGCCACACCAAACCTACTTTCCAAGCGCTTCATTTCTTTTAATTTTCCGAGGGAGGTCCATCCAGACCCCGTCCAGAGGGAGGTCCATCCCCCGTTTCATTGAGAGTTGTTGCATACCCCCCAGGTGCCGAGGAAAGTAGTGAACCTCCCCCACAAAACAACAATCTTAATCTGCCTGTCACTAGTTTTAATACAGAAAATTTGAACTCTTCCATTGCCTTCTTGGTTTCCCATATTGTTTCATTCAGTAATTTCTTACAAGACATACTTTAAGGAGTGTCTTATACATAAATTCAAGGATAACTCACAGTTGTTTCTTGTATTTTCTTAATTAAATCTCCATCAAGATCCAAGAGACACATGAACATTGACCACTTTACCCAGCACCAAAAAATTGCCATTTTTGTTTTTCCATTTGAATAGCCAAAATTTTGAAAAAAAAAATTAACTTAAAAAAATAAAATTCCAAATTTAATAAATCTCTCTTATAGATCTATCATTTCTGTTTTTTCTCAGTGGAATCTATTGTGGTCAATTGGCACCCCAGGTGTGATTTGAGATAGGACGGCCCTTAGATTAAGATACCTCATAAATCGTTTCTTGGATTCTCTAATTTCTTTAATGACATCTTTGATCTCCACCATCTCAGAAGTCACTGTGGAGGAAACCAACTGCTGGGGCAGGCCTAGGTTGGAGTTTATGGGACAACCAATGAAGGAGTTAGTCTACTCCACTTATGTGCAGTTGAAAAGAATGGCACAAGACAGAAACGGATGGAGAACTGCCGCCAACCAACCTTTGGGTTGATGACTTAGGAAGAAGATCTCCGATCTTCATCAAGGTCTAAGGAAGATCCATCTCAATATGCTTACTCAACATTTGCCCTTTCAAATATTCCATAATTGCATTCTTTGGAGTACATCATATATTTGTTTTCTGCATCGGTCTCTTTTTTCCATGATCACTGAGCTGAATCTTTCCAGGGCTTGGTATTCCAGCAGGATCTCCACACTCCAGTTTGACAGATACTGCTCCCTTTTCATCTTCTTACATCATATAAATTGATTTCCATGGCCAATAGGTCATGATCAATATAATTTCACTTAAAAGAATTGGTTACAATTGGTTCCTGTACCTCTGTCTAACTAGGATGTAGTCACTGGGTATCCACCCATGCCTCCAGGTACCTTCTACATATGTATGAATGCTTATAAAATAAGAGGCCTTTAATCCAACAGAAAAATAAATTAATCATACTACGCATCAGAAAATGAAACGTAGAGAATACCAGAGTCCACTCTTGGTCAAAATTACCTTGAAAATAAGGACTAATCCACAAAGTCCCCTCCTTCCAGCATAGTCTGATTTTGAATTTTGATGTGCACAGTCCTCTCCCACAATGACAGAATCCACCTGTGAGAGCATATTGCCAGAAAGCGATCAGCAAAGGAGCAATTTAGCTGGGGTAGAGAGTAAATCTAATAAAAAGAATTATGGCATAAAATTCCTAAGTTGAAAACAAGGGGAAGTGGAGACACTGCTACACTCATACAAGTATAGGGTTCTTACCCTGATGAAAACGGCTACATATATGACCACAGGAATTTTATGAGGCCATCTGTGTATATACTGTGACCATAAGAGGCACCATTGGCACTTGCAGCACATCATCTGTAGTCACGTCAGACCTGTGTCCGTGGCCACAGATGAATAGAAAAACTTCATGGTAAGGTCTCCGACTTATTTGCACAATTCATTTTTCATTGAGAAACCTTTGCTTTTTCACCAATTTTCAAAGAAGTTTTTTTTTTGTTTTTAAATGAAACGAGAATTTACTCCCCTAAATTTATAATTTGTGTATGAAAGTACAACCCACATAGCATGCAAGCTGGATTCCAGCCTGGACTTTGGCTGGATGCATCCAGCTATAATTGGCAAGCTTGATTCAACCCCATGTAGCACCAACGGTTGGGCCAACGTTGGGGAACTGTTACATGCAACGGTTGGTCAACCGTTATTCATGGCCGTTTGGCCAACCGTTATCCAACTGTAATGGCCCAACGGTTCCCAAACCGTTGGCTCAACAGTTCCCCCACCATTTACCAAAAATCATACAACCATTTTTTCTATTAAAGCTTGACATCTTTACAATTGAAAAAATACAGGCGTGTCATTCCATGCCAAATCACCGAACACTTGTTGCGGCACCATTTCAGAAAAAATTCAAATTTTATACACTGTTTCTCCCACGCGACATGCATGTGACAAAAGGAACAGACAACTGCAAAAAAAGAATATACTCATGGACAATTTATTATTACCAATCTACTGGACCGTAAAGACTCATCGACAATCTTTCATTTACCTATGGGATGTCTAACTAGCAACTACCTACGTCATATCCAACTTGCAACTACCTATGTCAAATCCAACTCGCAACTGAAAGAAGCGCTTCAAGAAAGTTGTATATATACGGCCATTCCCGTGCGTAAATTGTTCGCGAGAACTAACTTTTAAATGTCAATGCTGTGATAGTTTGAGGAAACGTAACATCCAATCACGATAACAGTTTTCAGGCATTAATTAATTGAAACCTACGTTGCCATATAAAATGAATATAAAGTCAAAATTGATGACAATAAACAAGATGAAATATTTATATCTTCTTCTTTCGATTGAGACTTTCACCATCTCCCAACGTTGGCCCAACGGATAAATAAATAACCGTGCAAATGGCACCGTTGGCCCAACGGATAAGAAATAACCGTGCAAATTGCACTGTTTCCCAACGTTGGCCCAACGGCCAAAAGATAAGCGAACCATTCCCCAACCGTGGCACCGTTTCCCAACTTTGGCTCAACCGTCTGTGCTACATGGGAAGCTGTATTTCAGCTTGATTCAAGGTCTTGATTTCAGCAGGAATTAGACAGCTTGATTCCTGCTGGATTTCGGATTGCATACTAGGCTTGATTCCAGCTGGAATTGGCAAGATTGATTCCAGATGAAATTAGCCAGCTTGATTCCAGCTGGGTAAACCTATCGAAAGGTCATGGTGTCGAGAAAGAAATGTACTCCAAAGGTTTAACGAATTGTATTGGAAAGGAAAAGGGTTACTGAAGAAAATGAAAGGTTAATATAAGAGTGCATATGTAGCATAGCGAAATATGTTAAGTAGGTGTTATTATAGTGCAGGGGTGTTAGTATTATATTAGTGTTATCAGTGCAAATTACTGTCAGTCATTGTGTGCATTAACTGATTTTAGGAAGAAATAGCCTCATACACGTAATATCTTTAAGCGCCTATCTCTAAAAGCACCAAGTTTTATTTCTGCTGGCTTACGGCTTTTGTTTGTACATATGGTCAAAAAATAGCAAGCACTCTTTGTCCACCTTAACGAAATTACTGTCAGTCATTGCGTGTATTATCTCTGATTTTTGGAACAAATATCTTCATTTCACATTAATTCTGTAAGGATAGCTGTTGGGATAGGGGTAAGGCGTTGGGTTGTGAACGTAAAATGATCATGTGACACAAGTTCAAATCCCACACAGGCCATATTTTTTTTCTAATTTTGTTTCCTTATTTACCTGGATTCCCGCTGGAATCCAGCCTTGGGATCCTGTCTGTCAAACAGCCGGAATCCAGTTGGAATCGTGCACGCAAAGCACACAACCAACCTGCCCCTGCCTGTTGAGAACCTGTTCACTGTTCGTTCCCTGTTGTGTGAAATAGACGATCAACCGGCCCCTGTCTGTTGAGTCCATGTTCACTGTTGTCTGTTCGTTCCCTGTCCGGTGAAACATACAACCAACAGGCCCCTGCCTGTTAAGAGTCTGTTCACTATCATCAACTCCAACCTGCTTGTCAATTGCCGGTTAAGGAACAAGCTGCAAACAGAGTACAAACTGTCGGAGGGCTGTTTCCAAGTTGTTTCCATTTGTGTGTGGCGCGAGATTGTTTGTAGGCTGTTCATACTCTGTTCACTAAATCTCCAACAGGCTTCAAACTGACAGTGATCAGGCATTATTGTTACAGAAATCGACAGGGTGTAAAAAGACAAGCTGTATTCCAGCTTTCCCACTGGATTGATCCAGCTGGATTTTGGCTTGCACGCTGGATTCCGCAAGGTGGATTCCAGCAGGAATTTAGGTTGCCTTGCTATGTAGGCTGTAGCGATCATCACTGGGAAGAGTCGCAGAGGAGAGGGGATCCCCTCCCCTCCTCAAGGAGCACAAATACTAATGCCCCCCCCTCCCAAGAGCTTTCCCTAGTTACACCCTTGTATGCTTGAGTGGTTCGTGTGGTCATGGCCACCAAGTAAGCAACAAGCTAGATTCCAGCCCGGATTTTCTGCTGGAATAGTCCAGCTGGATGTGGGTGCCAAGCTTGAATCAAGCCTTATACCAGTTTGGATACCCATATGGCTTCAGTTCTGCTGGGCGTGGCAAGCCTGAATCAAGCTGGATTCCATCTTGAATATGTAGCTTCAATCCATGAGCTGGTCAAGCAACCTTGGAATGCTTCCATAAAATCCCACTGGATTGAAGTTGATTCCAACCTGGAATCCAGCTGGTCAAGTAAGCCAGGAATGTTTTTTTAAAAATCCAGCTTGGTTCAAGCAGGATTCCAGTCTGAAATCCAGCTTGCACATTGTTGGAATTGTAAAAACAATGCAGTTGAAATCTGGCTTGAATCCAGCTTGCACACTTGATTGGGCCAGTTGGATGCCAGCTTGCACACTGGAGGTTGCAAGTCGGAATCCAGTGGGATTCCAGCTCGCTTTGCTATCTGGGCATGTATGAAGCCAGACCATATATTTCCGGGTGGGTGGCCGTCTGTAGCCATATATATATTGTATATCAGGATAAAAATGGAGGGCTTTTTTAAAGGGTAATTAGTACCTTGACACCCAATTGCACAGCTTTCTCAACAGCTAAGCCGAAATTCAATCTATCTCCGGTGTAATTTGGAATAATAACTAATATTCCAGCACCTGCAAACAGGCGCATTGGACTATTATTCACATTTTGGAGCTGGATACTTCGTCAAACAGTGCCAACTGTGTAACGAATAAATTCACAACTACTCAATATTCAACAGGTTCGCTGAAAAGTGGCAACAATAAAAAAAACGTACCCTTATTATACGCAGACAACTGCTGTATTGCTTCAAAAATTTGTGAAGATGGAGGAGCAGCAAAGACGGAACCACTTACTGCTGCTGAGAGCATACCTTTCCCAACGTACCCTGCACAGAAGGGCTCATGGCCCGCCCCTCCACCGGAGAGCAGTGATACCTTTCCTGGTAGTATCTAAAATAATAACGTAAAGATTTTAAGCCCATATGATACATACTTTAAGACCATGCTTTGCTATTTGATACTCGATTACGCATTAACTCATTTGTAAACGGTAACATATATGCATGTCGTAGAAGTTAGGATCTTACAAAGTTGGAGAAGGCAATTTTCGGATATTTTGTATGGACATGCAGCAATCCTTTATAGGCAAAAACTAAGCCCTCCATCATTTCTTCCACGCATTCTTCTCTAGCATTCACTATAATTTTGTTAACAGCAGACATCGTTGATTAGAATGCTGTCTGGGAACAATTCGATACAATCACTTCTAATTACTCGGAAGGCTAGCAGCGCAGCACAGTACACTAGATCATCGTACCAACATGCGGAAATATAATCATGTAATAAACTTTGTGAGCCAACATAAAGTAATATGCTTGTTCAACTTCCTTGACTCTTGCACGCTTGTATTGAGATCACGCGTAAGCGCTACCCCCTAAACGTGTTTTTCGGCAGCCCCTTTTATTGGTCTAAGCAGGGATAGAATTCTATTCCATGTCAAGTCTTACCACCCGAAAGTCATCATAAGCGCTCGGTGATAGTTTAGTTGGCCTCCCTCGCCGGATGACCTCGTGACCGTGTCCCGCTCATGTTGTGGTTATTCTTGATATTTGACGGACTTTAATTCTTCCGATGACTTACTAATGAACACCAACACCAGTGATTTGGACCACTGTCAAGGACGTTTCCTCACAGCGCGTCTTCCCCCATTAATGTACAAAGTTAGGTTCCCGACCTTTTTCAGCGGTCAAATTTCTGGGATTTTCCACGATCACCACCGGTTAAGGCCGCTTTACACGATGAAAGATTTTGTAAAAAACGAATGTACGTTTGTCTCAACGAAATTAGAACAGGTTCTATTTCCCGTGCAGGCATTGAGACATTCGCACAAGCGTTCATACAATTTGCCGCTTTACACGATACATTTTGCCTAGTTCACGGAAGAGTTTGTACAAACAAATGTACCGTGTAAAACGGCCTTTAGAAACGTAGTAAATAAACTATTAGCCTCAATTTAGGACTGTTGGGAATAGGAAAAATGGTTTTAGTCAGAAAGAAAATTCGGGGTATATTCCCAGAAACTTAAAATGAACAGGTACACATGCTGAGATCAGCTAATTTTTGTGCGGGGTTGATTGCCTCACGGCACTGTGCATTGATTACACAACATTTGCGATATGTACCACAGTGTATTTTGCCAAGGACGTACTCAGGATCTGAACAAGGTAGCGATCATAATGAAAAGTAAAGAAAACTTTGTAATTCCACATAAATATTCAATGTACGACTTAGATTTCGACTGGCACATCATCATCTTGTACAATTGCATAGAAGGTAGAGAATAAATAGTGACACACAAAATAATTTCAAAAACAAAATTCCCAAAAACACAACGGTCTGAGGTGTGGGTTAAGGGGTGAAATTCCCAGGGGCGGAGTTTGGCCAAGGAGGTGGGGAACAGACATTGTTTTTCACAAAAACTTTTTGCATTTCATTCTATGATCCATAGACTAACATCGATTCCAATGACTAATTCAAAAATTTTACAGGAACTAAATACTATTAAAACAATAGCAGTGAATAATGGCTACCCTGAAAAATTGATAGACAAGAAAGTGTCAAAAGAAGAAATAAAGTGTCCAAACTAGCTAGAAGTGGTATCTATGGGTCTCAACCTTGCGAAATAGTGAGTGCTCGGTGGAGGTGGTTTCTCTTTTTAGACCCATTATCCCCTAGGGTATGCAGTAAAATTCCCAAAGACCGAATAAAATTAGCTTTCTATAATAAACAGTGCCTGAGGAATTTGATTTCACATACCAAGGACAGAATACTTGAAAGTGATAAAAGTGGCATGTATAAATTGAATTGTCAATGTGGAGCAGCATACATCGGCCAGACTGGACGCAAGTTTAAAGATTGGATTAAAGAACAACAATCCTGAGTCAAAAATAAGGACCCGGCATCTCTCTTCGCCAAACATTTGCTGGATGAGAATCATCTTAGTGACTTTGTGCCAGAGATCCTAGACATAGAGAAGAAGGGACTAAGACTTGACGCATTAGAGCAATTTGAAAATTTAAGAAGTGTCAAAAATAAGGAAAATATTGTAAAGAAATTTTGTATCCTTCCCACTCCCCCCTTCCTTCCACACCAAAAGAAGGCGAACCCTTTTCCTACCTTACCTCCCCTACTACCTCAGATTATGATGTTTTCGCGGATGCACTGGAATTCCCCCTCTTCCCTTCCACCTGACCCACGCGTCACCTCCGCTACATTCCTCCCCCCCTTTTGAGGACAATGTAAGTACAGAAATTCCTAATCCTCTCCTTCCTCCTGGACTCTATGCTCTCAAACCCATTCCCCGCCTCCTTGGCCAAACTCCGCCCCTGGGAATTCCACCCCTTAACCCACACCTCAAGACCATTGTGTTTTTGGGAATTTTGTTTTTGAAATCATTTTGTGTGTGACTATTTATTCTCTACCTTCTATGCAACTGTACCAGATGATGACGCGCCACGTCGAAACCTAGGTCATACATTGAATATATATGGGGAATTGCTAAGTTTTCTTTACTTTTCATTATGTTAAGTCGATTCCATGAAGTCAATGCCCGAGACAACAAAGGTAGCTCATGCTGGATTGGGGAATCAGTGAATCTCTTTATACTTCTCTACAAGGTTTACTTTTGAGCTTCTAGGGGGGAAGCGCTGCCCCTCTCAGGGGGCTTGCCCATATGCCTAACGCAGATGTCTACAGTCCTATAAAGTGATTTTATTAAGGTCATTCATTCATTTGTTGTCACCAATGGCAGAAACAGGCATTGAAAAATCTCGAAAACTATAAGTTTTAGGTTAACTTCATGATGAAAACATTTAATCTCTCATCCCTAATTAGCATGGTAATTGCTCATGCCACTCAAAAGTCAATTTTAAAGGCCTGGTGACACAATTCATGACCCTGTACTAGCTCATGAGCGAACCTATGAATGGAATTAGACCATTTTTCCAGGCCATTTATTCACATGGGTTGTCAAATTGTGGTTACATGAAGTTTTGATGAGACATGAACTGTGCGCATGAACTGGTATGACCTCAAGTATTGTGCAACCAGGCCTTAAGAATCCCTGAGTAGACATCATGATATGAAAATCCTGATACAAACAGAAATTTCGCTATGTATAGAAAGATCAAGTCTTACTAGGCTATCAATATCTATTTACTCCTACATATTTAACCTAGAAATTCAGTGATTCAAAATGTAATTTTAAAGGCCATCATTCAGTATTATGAACACCGATTTAGTGCGGAGAAGTTCCTGTGGGTTTCAATTATAGGATTAAGTTTATTTACTTGTTAATTGCTTCCCTGGTTGTTATAAAATCCAGGTTTAACCCATTTCATCCAGAATGTGATGAAGAAAAACTTGGGGATGAAATTTATTAAGATCAATCAAGATGGAAAAGAAACGTATGTTAGGGGCTGTCCATAAATGATACCACAATTTCGGACCTAACTAGACCCCCTCCCCCCCCCCATGTCACAGTTGGTCACTAATAGTGTCACCCCATTTAACCCGGCGTTACTCGCGCAGGGTGCCCTGAACATCCCACCCTATTTTTCATTGTATCATTTTTTTAGTCTTTATTTCACGGACCTCTTTTCTTCAGTAGCTCCAATGTGTTATGTTTTCTTTCTAATGACACCAGTATTTCCAGGCATACATTGTAAACAACCGGCGTAGTAGCCTCAAAAGAGGACAATGTTCGTTCCACTCAATTTCCTACGGCCAATGCTTACTCCAAACTTCACTGTTTTTTGTTGCTACTTTGTGGCTGTGAAATGTTTGTTACAATATTACATGCATTCTCATGTTTTACTATTATCTGCTGGAGAACGCCTCTCAAACCATTCGCTATATTCTCACTCCAGGGGGTTACTCGTGCAGGGTGTCCTGAACACCCCAGTTGTCTCTGCGTCATAGACACCTCGGCATGTGCTTTTTGTGAGGTAGGTTTTTCTTGATATTATCCTACAATTGAACAATATTGATGAAATAGTAAATATATTCATGGTTTATTGGTCATAATCTCTTATCTAAATTTCAAATTTTCTGCTCAAGATTACTACCTACAACATTTTCGATAATATTTTTTTATTCATCTTCATATTGCCATAAATGACTTCATATTGAGTGTAGTAGGTCACCCAGTAAAAGGTAATTACCTAATATTGAAAGTTTAATTTGATACATTTACCTACTACTAAAATATAATTCAGAAACACAGTTTTTATGGGTTACTCCTTTGCACGGTATAACAATGTTAGAAGGAATATTTTTTGTGCTAATTACTTCGAATTCATTCTTGTGTTGGTGCAATGGAACAATGTAATTGTATATTTTAATACATATCTACTATTCTTTAGCTAGTGAAATTTATTGCAAAATCAAAATTATGCTTTTTTATCTGTAGATGTCGAAAAATTTAGAGAAGGAATGAGAAAGATTAATAAGACTTTTGAATGAATCATCCGATGAAGAATTGACTGATCTAGGCGATATTTATTCTGATGATTGCGTTGAATCTTCTGAACAATACACCGAAACATAGGAAGAGGCTGACATTTCCAAAATGAACTGTCTATTGAAAATTACAATCTTTTATTGGGGAGGTAAAACACAACTACATGGAGCAAGAAGGAACTGCACCCCAATGTAAGAACACCAAAATGGAATATAATTTCCAAAAATCCTGATTTCAAAGGTAGGGAAGAAAATATCAAGAGCCCTATTGATTGCTTTTGATTATCTTTTGGTAGGCAAAGTAAATACAATTACTGTAGGCACAAATATTCAAATTCAACTCGTAGGTGTGAATTATTCGCGTGCGAGAGTTACCAGGCCAACTGACGAGGGAGAAATTAAATGTTTCATGGGGCTTCTGCTCTTCGGAGAACAAATAGATCTGGGCGACAAATTATAAAGAATTTATTTGATCGAGATTGCTTGGGTGCTGGTATATTTTACGCGTCCAAGAATTATCAAAGATTCTGTTTTCTTTTGCAGTGTCTCAGATTTTATGATATAAAAAGTTGGGCAGAAAGAAAAATTATAGACAAATTAGCTCCAAATCGTCAATGTTTTGGAATGCTGGTGAGAAAGTTTCAGGATAACTATGCCATATTTGAGTACACCACGGTAGACGAGCAATTAGTCGGCTTTAGGGGAAGATCTTCATTCAGGCAAATTAGCATGCAAGATATGGCTTCAAAATATTGGCATTGGTTGACGATAATGTATTCTATACTTTCAATTTGGAGGTATATGCAGAGAGTCAACCCGAAGGACCCTACAAAGTAGACTGTACTCCTAAAGAGGTGGTGAAGCGCTTAGTGGAACCAATTTTAGGGACGTGGAGAAATATCACGGCTGAAAATTGGTTGCTTGTGTTCCCCTAGCAGAGGATTTGTTACAAAGTAAATTGACACTATTGGGAACTATGGAAAAAATGGAATTGCCACCTGAGATGGTTTGCACAAAACAGAGGGATGAGAATAGAAGTCTCTTTGGATTTAGAAAGAGCATGACTATCATATCTTATATTCCCAGAAAAAGGTAAAAATGTAATTTTTTGCCAATGATGCATAGAAGCATTAGCATAGAGGGGTCGACAGGTGACAAGAAGAAACCAGAGATAATAACTTTTTATAACCTTATTAATGGCGGTGTTGACCCAGTGGGTGAGATGTGTAACATATTATGTTTCAAGAAGCACAATAGATAGCAATGGTATTTTTTCCACTTGATAAACGTGGCATACATTAGCTCTTTTGTTATATACAATGACTTAAATCCAAGAAGCAAGATGTATAGATAAAATTCCTACGAAAAATTGCGAGGGAATTGACAAAGTTATTTATAAGAAGAAGATCATATATGAAAATTATCCCAAAGGAACTGAAAAGAAAAACGGATTATTTCAGTGATTCATCGTGTGAAAGTGCAACGAAAAAGAGAAAAGGAAAAAATGGTAGATTTTTTGTATGCCCGAGGAATAAAGACAATAAAACAAAAATGTTTTGTTGCTTGTGCGGTAAGTGGATGCGCACGAAACATATGAATGAATATTTGCTACTGTTGCAATCAAAAAGATCATTGATCATCTAAGGATCATTGAAGTTAAATATAAAGGTCAAAAGTACAATTTGTGATTTATATTTTTTTAAATCTGGACGATGTATTTTTTATAAGTTATGGAAAAATTGGTGAGAATGAGGTGACAATGGACTACGGTCCATACGGCGGATCCGGATATAAATTTTGGGGGGAATTCCCCCCCTCCCAAATTAGCAATCAGCAACTTATTTATAATCAAAGTTTTCCGGTGCATGTAGAAAACAAGGAGCTTCTCGGGTGGTACACCAGGTCGCAGTGTTCATTGAAGCAGGCGTTACAACACTAACTGAGCATCGCCCTCTGAGCAGAGGTGACTCTCCTTTGCCCTGAGAACGCTGTTCGATTAGTAACTACAATGAACACTGACCCTGTGTACCACCCGAGAAGCTCCTCATACATTCAGCAAAATAGACTCTTCTGAGCCCCATTACCCCTCGGAACTTAGCCTCACGAAAATACATTCTCTTGAATTTGTAATTGGGAATTTTCCCACTCCTCCCCCCTTGAATCCGCCACCGGTAAGAGATGATGAGGTAGTATGATCAACTCCTCCTCCTCAGCATAAAAACTACAAGTAAAAACATATATTTCAATAAAATTAATGATTTTTATGAATAAAATATTGTGTAACCCATTCTGAAACAAAAATGTTCAATGAGGTGTCAGGAGCACCCCGCGTGAGTAACCTTGATTGGAAAACGCACGCAAGTAACCCCGGGTGAATGATGTCACAAAAATAAAAAAACGTCTACCCTCCCTCCGTCTGAGTAAAAATAAGATGTCACGTGAAGCATAGATACCCCCTCCCCCCTGTCATACATTGTCGCAAGGTAGTGACCCCCCCAATCGTGTGGACGTCATTGATGGACAGCCCCTTAGATGTTATTGACACCTATTCTTCTAGCTATTTTTAAGGAACAATTCCATGTCCAGTTTATCTCCTTCTGGGTTAAAAAAAACAGAGGGGCTGGTAATGGGAAGGTCTATGGAAGAGAAAATCAATGATAACCCTTTAGCAGAAGATAAACCAACCAATCGTTATGGGTCAAAAACACCAACCCCTTGGCGAAATAAATATCTAGACATCAAAACACCCTCCCTTGTTCAGGTGCTGGAACAGAGTCACACATCTAACCACATTGGCACGGTTCGCATTTGGCCCAGATATAAGGAAAATATTTATTACTGGAAGTAAGACTTAGGCAAAAGGTCTACCAATTGAAGATGTCCAGGTTGAAGTTACATTTCATATGAGTGGAAGAGGGAGGTGGTTGTATCAGCATGTGGGAAAATATTGTAGGTTCTGTAACCAAGACTATGGATGACTGAAGGATAAAGGTCAGTTGGTAACAGAGCAGATTACCAACAGGATTATTGCTGTAATATTGATTTATTCATGACACTTTGACAAAACGGTAATTTTAACGAATGTGTTATATCTACCAGATCTAGACCGAATAGCTCCATTCTTAATAGAGTGCTTAAAAGAAGATGAAGCTCAAATACGATGTCTCTTCTGAATGACAGCATTCAATTAAAGATCATCACCAGAATTACAGGGAAATCTGTTTATATTTTAATGCATCAAATAGAAAATCAATATAAGTATTTACATAGTAAACATTATCAGAAAAAATAATAATTACAAGGGGGTGACCTGATGTACAGATGAATTCTCATTTTAAGGGCAATGCAACTATTTCATTTTATCTTTATTTCCCATGTTACGTCCACCCATTCCTCTTCCCATTGGCCCAGATCGTCCCCTTCCACCAAAGCCACCTGAAACAACACAATTTCCCATGTAACGAGAGAGTATCGGCAAATAGCAAGTGACACGGAAATTAAATTACGAATAATCACCTCGGCCACCGCCCCCTCCGCGTCCTCTTTGTCCACCTCTTTGATTGCCTCCTCCTCTCCCATCACCACGGCCACCACCTCTTGCTTTCGACGCTACTTCTTCTTTAACCATATCAATCACTTCGTCTGGGATTCTAAGGTATTTAATCGTGCTCCCTCGAACATAACACTCAGGCATCCGCCAAAACTTGTCTCCTTCCTAGAGATATTTTCATGGTTAATGACATCCAACATGATTAACAGACAATTATATGAAAATTTGCTTACCCGAGAGGTACAGATGACTTCTCGAAGCATTATATTCATCCAATTATCGCATGTTACTAAGTGCCCGTTGTAAGTCTCGCCACTTTTCAACTCCACCAGCTAGAAATATATAATGTTTTGCTGGTTAAATGCGTTTAGCATACCAAGTGCATCTACACATCGGGTTCATAACAAACTTACCATTGGGTGATTCTGAGCAGTTTTCAGGAGTGTCAATGGCAACTGGAAGGTAAATTGATCATATGAATCACATGAAATCAAGCAAAAATTTGACTAGAGGGAATTTACTCACCATGGTTTCACCGGTTTCACCAAATTTCTCGCATGAAATTTCGTAGCAGCGCACACAAACAACTGAACCCGCAACGACAGCCAACGTTGCCGGATGTAACTCTCGTCGTTTTCTCCGAGAATACATTTTTGGCGTTTTAGTTATCTAAGTATTTACTTAATTTCACATCGTTTCTAAAAGAGCATAAATACATGTAATCCTTTTGTCGTCTTGTGCGTGTATTTTTTTATACATTGCATAGCTGAGTCAGTAAGGGGACGGTATATATGTTATTCTCTTAGCTGGAACGGTACAGAATAGTTAAGCGATGAAATCCTGACCTTTATAGAGATTTATAAAATTTATTAATTACATTTTTTCATTAATTTTTCCCATGGTATTATTGTAAATGTTTGAATGCTGTAAGCGTCCAAATCTTTGAATAACCCGCTGAAAAGTACCATCTGGCAACCCTGAAAGAAAGCTCAAATTGCTCATCAATTGTTTTGACAATGAACGGTCGATATGGATAACTGAAGTATATTTGTCTGCTCTTTTCTAAAATGATCGATTCTATTCTCCCTGGAGCAGCATGAGTGGTGTCGAGGTAATTTTAAGGTTACTTGTAGTCTTAACAGGGCTTGGTCATAGTTGTAGATATTCATGACTTCCACTTGTTGTTCCACTAGCCTTTACAGAAGCCATTACCTTTGGAGCCCTTACCTGAGAAAGCACTCGAAGAGAGACGACTGTGGATCGGAAATCTTGACTCTAGGATTACTGAGTAAGTTTAACATAATGAAAATTCTCAAGGTTTCAATTTAATTGCTTAGCAAATCCTAAAAACAGCTTCAGCAAAAAATTTATTTTCTTTACTCATTAACGGTATCAACTCCTAAAACTGCTGCAAAAATACGGCCCTATTGAGAAGTTCGACCTCCTATTCCATCGTTCTGGACCGTTGGTGGGCTTGCCCAGAGGCTATGCATTCGTTACCTTTGAAGGTAATGAGAACGCCACAAGAGCCAAAGTTGCATTGGATGGCAAGTTGGTTGGTTGCAAGAGGATTGTCTTGAGATGGGCGCACAGTATAAGCAGGGTAAGAATTATATTATGCCTTATTATGAAATGTTCATATCTAAAATAGGGCATTTTGTTCCTCAAGGCTGAAACATTGTGTTTTTGGGGGTACTTCTCAAAATGTTTTCCCATTTCAAGGAAAACAAATGTGATTTCGATCTATTGTTGACACCTGTACAAGTGGCTGATTAAGGCCCATCTCTGTGAAACCAGGTAATTTTTATAAAAACGATTACTTAGTATTTTCCACACTAATTTATTACCTACAATGGTTTCAGCAATTCACTGTCATTTTCAATATGCAGTTAAGGTGTAGAGGTGTGTATTTATACCATGGCCGAAAGAGGAGTGAGGGGACGAAGGAGGCTACAGTTATGAAATAAGGAGACTGTGTAAAGAATCGGAGAGTGAACCATGGCTGGCCTCAGTCCCTTCCTCCAGAATAATGGTAGACTTAAGAGGGGAATGGGCATCATATGAATGGTCATTGACCTGAGGCCTTTTGGACGAGTTTAGAAATTCAAACATTTCTATAAAGTCCCATTTATGCCCTTTATCTTCTGTATGTTAAACTTCTGGGGCCAAATCACTCACAATCAGACGTCCACATTTTTGCTAAACATTCATTAGTAAGTAATGCCAATATAACAAACATCGGGATTGATTTAGTATTAAAGTCTCTGAAGGAATCTTATTACATATATGATATCTATTCATACTGAATACTCCTCAAAAATTTAACAAATCATAAAGTGATTGTGGTACTAATTTAAAATCCAGCATGTAATGCATACTATTACTAATTTATTTATTTAAGTAATTTCTCATGTACAGCATTTCTGCCAATTTACAGTGACATAGTAACAGATATAAAATAAAGACAAAAACAATCAATCAAAACCAAGCGTACAAGGTGAAAATAATCAAAAATACAAATGAAATGTACGTAGGCTGTTGAAAGGGAGGTAGATGGGAGAGGTTGTAACCTACTCCCCGGTCACATTTTTCTTTCTTATTACTATAAAATTCAAAAACCTTCGCTATTACACAAAACATGAAAAGCTTACCTCCTTGCTGAAGGGATTAATGGTTATTATTACACAAATACATAAATAAAAACACTTCGTTCAACCATTGAAATAGCATAACTCTTTTTTAAATGGGAAATTAAACCTTTGTATAGGCAACAACAATATTCAATACTTTGTAAGTGATATCTTGGGTCCAATTTACAATATTAATCTTTCTGCTCCAATCTCGTTACATTTAAGTTACTTTTCAGATAAAAGCAATTTCAGTCATGGAGGTTATTATATTTCTTTCCTTTACTGTCCTTAAAGGCTACACTTATCATTCGTCTGGAATTCTTCTCCACACTCGTACGACTACGGGCTTGCGTTCTCTCTCCTTCCTTATCGTCAGATTTATGGGCCGTTATGGTTTATCACTTGGGTCTCCTGCCCGAGTCCTTCCTGGACTCCGAATAAAGTTTCTGGTTCCTCTTTCATAACCTTGATCCCACCTAGTCTCCGCTTCCTGCCGCCTTTTTTCCAGACTCTTCGTACTTCTTCCCTTTGTGTGCCTTTCCGATCTTAGCTCCTCCACTTATCTCCCCTTATTGTTCTCCTTCTCAGCATCCCCCGTTACTGATTGTTACTTATGTATTTTCATCGTCCTGAACTCCTCCGATGTAAATATTGATTTATTTAGACGTCCTTGGTCATCTATTGTTGTATTGTACTTTATTATGATTTTTCTACTATTTATTTGAATTGCAATTTATTTCCAGATTTTGTTTATGGTAGTTTGATTACATTAGCCCCATTAAAAGAAATGTTGTAAGGGACTGTGAACATGTTCTGTTAAAGCCTTCAGATGGTGATACTGGACCATTTCCTTTTAAATCTTAGCCGAAGCCCCATCACCTTCGGTTTTAAACTTCCCCTATCATTAAGTTCAATCCCTATTATCAATTAAAACAAATAAAATCGTATTTTACAAAAGAATCTTCCCTTCTTATATCTAATCATAAATTTATAAACAATTACATTCTAGCATAGTGTATGCCTCATCGATCATTTGGATCGGACACAAAATTCAGCATCTGCTGGTATTCACTTTAAATAATCAACGCAACAAATTCAAACAAACAAATAAACAACGCAACATTTCAAAAAACATTAAACTCTACCATTTTTCAACACGTTCATCTTCTTGTTGCACAGAACTCACTCCCCCCTCTTCGAAATATAAACGTCGCTTGTTCCCACTTATTCACAATACATACACCATTTGTCCATATGCCACGCCCACTTCACTTAATCACTCCCCCGTTTATCTGTTCGAACCACCTCTTTCCACTATTCTCATTCACACTACATACACAAACATCAATTATATAGTACCCAGTATAAAATCAAGTGAAATCACTGACATAGTAAATAATTAATTTTAAATTATGGTTATATTCGTATACCTCCCTACGATGTAATAATACCGCCTCTCTGTCAATCCCTTCTAGCATAATTACTGAACCATGTCTCTGATTTAATTCGACTATTCAAGGTTCTAATGGCGAGTGGCTTATCTTCGCGCTACAATGTAGTACATCGCCCTTGCCGTCTCGCCGCTAAAGTTACGCCTACCCCATGTCCTACTCTCAATCAGTCTGGCGCTCTTTCGGTGTCGTGTGCCCCTGTGGTTATTTCTTCGTATATTTTTGAAATTGCTCATGTGGGATATTCCTCTTGTTACGCCTTTGGAGGGATGTTCCATGATGCACGTTGGCGTGGATGTCGTGGATGGAACGTGGCTACAAGCATCATGCGGAGTCGATGAACAGAAGGTAGCGAACTGGATCACGAAGGACGCTGCAGCTCAGAATTCCATATTAAGAATGGTGGACAAAACAGTGAAGGTACATCTTTTGACGTGTGAAACCGCAAAAGATATGTATGATACGCTTCTGTGCATCTATAAGAAGAACACCGACCAGAAGATGTGCTTAATGTTACAAGAATTTTACAATTATAAATACGATAAGAGTAAAAACATCCATACCAATATTAGTCAACTTCAAAATTTTGTTTTTAAGCTTAAAGTTTTAAATGAGGAAATTTCTGAACCAACGCTCATTTCCAAAAATATGACAATTTTGCCCGAAAAGTTCAAAAATTTTAGTTGTGCGTGGGTCTTGTCATCGCAAGCAGACAAAACAAGAGAAAATCTTATATCGCCTTTGTCGCAGGAAGAGGACAAATTTAAGTTTAAAGAGTTAAAAGAGGAAATACCTGTATCATTCAGAGCAGAAACTAAAAGACAGTATAACAGCGGTGTTAAATGCTTCGTATGCGGGCAAAGAGGACATGTTAAGACACAATGTAAGAAGAAACCGTGCAAAATTTGTAAGAAAACTAACCATGACGAACAAGAATGTTTCCTCAAAAGTAAAGCTTGTATGTATTGCAAGAAACTAAGTCATAAATCAGAAGACTGTTTCTTCAAAGATCATCATGAAGAGAGAAATAAAAAACAGATTAGACCGATGAAAAATAACTACTACAGCAATGAGAAACCATAAAAAAAGTAATGACTTTGAGATGGTGGTTGTAATAATATGATGATCAAAGAAAAAGATGTTATATCAGACATGAAAGAATACACAGACAGTGTAAAGATAGCAAAGAAAGGACATTTTATGTCAATAAAAGGTTTATGATCAGTCGAACTGTCAGTAAACTGTGTAAAAAAAGTAACAGAACAGTGTATTTTGACGATGAAAAAGTATACATCCTGAACGCAAAATTAGAAATACCAAAGGACAGGGTTATTATAGAAGGAAATAAAACGGACAATGGACGTTATGTTGTAAACATGAAGAAATCTGGTAAGAATGCTTTAATTGCTGAAGAGAAGGCAACAGAATAGAAGAATAGCACATAAAATTAGGCCACCTCAGTCACAGTCAGCTGATGAAGATTTCCGAGCTGTGCAATGGGGTATCATTCAATGCTGATAAATTTAAGACCGTTGATTGCAGTATTTGTGCAAGAGCCAAACAAGTGAGACTGCCTGAGAGAACAGTGAGAAAGAGAGAGAGAGCTAGTCTTCCCCTGGAAATTATACACTCAGGCCTGTGTTGGGAAATTGATCCTCCAATCTATGACAACAAGAACTACTTCATCACACTGCTGGATGATTATACACATTTTTGCAAGGTATATCTCCTAGAAACGAAAACAGCTTCAGAAGTTTTTCAATGCATTAAAAGATTTATAAATGAAGGAGAAGCCCATTTCAATCTAAAAGCCAGTAAGATTAAGTGTGACAATGGTGGTGAATTTAAAAATGAGCAACTCATTACATGGTGTGAATAAAAAAACGGACTATATTGGACTTCACCATTCTGCATTGAATGGAAAAAGTGAACATTTAAATCTAAAATTAATGAATAAAGCCAGAGCACTCATTTTTTATGCAAAATGTGAAAAATATCTGTGGGGTGAAGCAGTACAAACAGCAGCCAAATTCATAAACAGCATAGTCAAATTTAATAAGGAATGTTTTTAGAGAGATTGAAATAGAATTGCATTTCCTAGAATTCAAGTTGAGCTTCCAGGTATTGCACCATTTAGCGATCAAATCTAAGGCGTTCTGAAGGTCTTGGCAGTCCGAGGTAGGGTGAATTTGCTTAAAAATTTTACAGTCATCAGCATAGTGTAGAGTATCAGCTTGAGATGGAGAAACAAGGGAGGCCAGGTCATCAATAAAGAGGTTAAATAGATATAGCCCATGCCTGAGGAACACCAGATGTTACCAGGGACCAGTGAGAAGAGGTGCCTGAAAGTATAACCTACCGAGGTCTATTGGTAAGAAAGGATTTGATGAGATCAAGAAAACTTCTGTGAACGTTAAACCATTGACTAATCTTGTGAAAGAGGAGGGTATAGTCAAGAGAGTCAAAAGCTTTGGGGAAATCAAGAAAGATGGCATCAAGTTGTGTATTTTTTGCTATTGAGTTGACAGCGTGGTGTTGAAAGACAGCTAGGTTATTCAGACATGAATGATAGGAAGGAAGCCGTGTTGATTGTTTGACAGGAGAGGAGATGTTAAGTAGTATAATCTGTTGAGGATAATCCTCTCACAGACAGAGGATATGATTGGCAGCAATGGAATCGGGCGATAGTTAGCAACTTCACATTTAGAACCAGTTATATGAGTAGGAATAATGTGTGTCATTTTACATTGCAGTGGAAAGACGCCGAATGTGAAACAGCAATTCAACAGGAAACTCAGTGGAATCGCGAGGGAGGAGGTGCAATTATGGACAAAGATAGGATTGAGACTATTCGGACCTGGGGAACGGTGGAGAGGACTTTTGGAAAGATACTGAAAGACTTCCTGTGGCTCGATCACTATGTAGGATAGACAGTGGGTAAAGCTAGATGTGAGGGAATGGTCACAGGTAGTAGGGAGATTGGATGCAGTCATTAAACAATCCAAAAAGAATTAAAGAAATAAGGTTGGTCTATTAAAGTTCACAGCATTATTATTTTCATAACAAACAGTGTCCGGAATTCGGGAGTGATTGCGGCGTCAATTCCCAAAAATCCAGAATTTTTTCTGGGTGGAGGTAATACATAGATAAGCACGCATCATCCGCCTACTCCTTCTGGTCACAATGGATGAGTCTTTGAGTATTGCCGTAGCTCTGTAAAGGTGTGCCGAGTGTGTTCATTCGGAGCGGTCTTGTAGAGATACCACGCTTGATTTTTTATTCTAAGAGCGTGCAGGGTGTCGGATTTAATCCAAGAGGGAAATTTCTTAGTTGTGGGTTTCACAACAAGGACAATATCCTTAATGGCACTCTCAATGACGGCGTACAGGAAGTCCACTCCTTCTTCGGGGGTGAAAGAGGAGAGCACAGACCAGGGGATGGGGACAAGAGAGTGGTTAACGTCTTCCCAAGGAACCTTTGACCAGGCGAGGAAGGGTTTCGGAGGTGCTGATGGAACCCCGCGGCGATTCTTAAAGCTAAGAAAACTGTAAATTATGTCAAGGGACTCGTGGTCTGGGTCGAAGATGTTTCAGCTTGGAGTTACTGCCTTAGGGGGAACGGTGGAAAGCAGGAAGTCCAGCGTTGCCACATTTCATGTCCCTTCGGTGCAGAAATGGGATAGGTGAAGTGCATTTATAAAACTTTGTATGAAATACTCATCATGGAAGTCGGACGGACACCCACTTGTTGGAGACTTCCAATGAATTGAGAGGTTGAAGTCGCTAAAAAGGATGATAGGACCAAGACTCATGGCTCTCATCACAGAGTCAAGAAAGTTTTCCAAGACAGTAAGATCATTGGCAGGGGGATGATAGAAACAGCCAACAAAAGTTTTTATTGACTTCGAAAGTTTACCGGAGGGTAATGAGACTTCAGTCCACACAACTTCACAGTCAGTCTCTAGGCCCATGCGACATTTAGAGGGATATTTATTATTGATGGCGAGAACCACTCCACCACCTCTGGAGAGCCGATCTCTGAGATATATGCTGTGAGTGATTGAGAAGGACATTTCACCATCACGAACGGTAGGGTTCAACCAAATTTCAGATGATGTTTAGTTTGGAGAGCTCATGGGCATGGAATCACAATTTGATAGCTTGTTCTTAATGCTTCTTACAATTTGGTAGTACATGTGCACTTGAAGGTCAGAGGGAGGGCCAGGGTTGAGTTGTATGTCACCTGAAAGAAGAAAAATAAGCAAGATAACGGCCTCACGCGGAGGGTACAGTTGGGCAGTTGAGGGCCGAGGGTGTCGCTGGGACCTGGGGATGGGGTATTGGAGGCCAATGAGGGATAGACCACACAATGCAAGTATGGCAAAATAATATCTTCTTTCACTGAACACTTCAGGAGAAACTGGGAGCACAAATGATGTGATGGGTTCACATGGAAAAACTGCACGAACACCACACAAACACAGATTCACTGGCACAGAAACAATAAAAAAAGCATGAATTAAGTGACTCTTTCTGATTTTCCTTCTGCCCATCATTATATTATTACTGTGGGCAGCTTATTTATATATGCAGACTTATTTAACTCCCATGCTCTCCAAACGATTGCCTTAGGGTTTACCAGAAGGTGGTTATGCACCATAGTTCTGTAATTGATTTCAACTCTCTACATCTGAATCCCATACCACATCCAGGGATATACTTTCAAGGCCCATATCCAAGTCTCATACCTGTGTACATAATATTGATGGGTACTATAGTTCACCTAATTAAACTTTTCACTGTCGTGTTGGTTGCCTGATAACGTGTAAACATTTGGTCTGAGTATTATTAATCATGTACCTGGTACAACATTTTCTCTAGTTCCTCTCTTATATTTTTATTCATTACATCGTAATGTGATGAAAATGACTATCTGATTTGCACTATCAGCTTTTATCATTTCTAAATGCAAAAATTATGCGTAAAAGATTTAGTAAATTTTATTAATTTTTTCTATGTGACCCTGATTTTGACTTATTATTCAGAAAACGCCTTGAAAAAGTTAGCTTGTAAACAATTGTCTTGGATTGAAACAAGCTTAATTTTTATGTCCATTTCATAAAACTGACTGAGGCATTCTCTGGATAGCACATCTCAAACTCAGGGTCACATTCTTCCAGCTCTCATGGTGAATGCACCAACCAGACCTATCTATGTCAGCATTACTTGAAATTTTTAAGCAGGATTCATTATTTTTTTTTAATTTGTCACGGACCAGTAGGCAATTGGTTGAGTTGAATTTGCAAAAAAATATAAAATTGTGATAATATAATCCTGTTAGTCCCCCTAATGTTTTGTCAGAACCTCTTAATTTTTAGTAGCTGCAAATATGGCCTAGCAATTTTTAGTAACCATGATTTAATAACTTCTTCTACTCAGTCTTAAGGCATAACTTATCTTCTTGAACATATTTTCCATATCCCTTTGCTTCATTGCTTTGGCCAGGAGCATAGTGTCTCCTCGAAGTAACCATGTAATTCCATCTTATTGGCTCATTTCTTCAACGTCCAGTAATTACTAACGAGAAAGTCCTACTCTAAGTACATCAACATTCAGAAATGCCGGCATGAAAAACCTTGCACAGAAAACACTAAAATTAATAATGCATAACTATCCACCGAGCGATCCAAAAGTAGTAACGCCCATCAGTGGAATGATTCCCTGGAACTAGTCAGTAAATGAACAAGTGGTGCCAACTGTTGGCTTAACTAAATGGTCTCATCGTCCACCAAGTAATCACCATGCAAAAGTGGTGATGCCTGTCGGAAAAGTTAGGGAAATCATTGTCTGCATTTTCAGTAAGCTAAAATGATAAAAACATTTCAAGTTAATGGAGTAGATATTGGATTTTTAGTTTGCTCTGAACGATTCACTGTTTTGGGCCGTGAATAGTTTCTTATGAATCATTTTTTTCTTTGCAAACTGCCCATCTCTATTACATACCCACATATTTCACTCATGCCCCATTTTCTCTTAATTCATCTTTAACTCCTTTCTAGGCACCCATTGTGTGGTCTGTTACCCTGAATGCCTATATTGCCGCCTTGAATACAATATCTTAATTCATATCATTGTTCATTTTGTCAGAGCATAATAGAGTTATTTTCAGTCCTCGTCTTATGTTCTTTTTAAATTTTCTGGGTTGGCCATATCCTATTTTTTTCTTTTAGACCAAGCATGATTCCAATGAAACAGGTTATTTATTTCACTGAATTTTGGAATCTTCTCCTTCATTGCAGGAAGACTTAGAAAGACCAAAGCCACAATTGGAAATCCCAGCTCTTGCTGGCACCAAGAATGAAAAGAAAGTCAGGTAATATGCACGAATGACTGGTTTAATTTTCAGTGATTTATCATACATAGTGCATATCTCAGTCTCTAACATATGTGCTTCATTATTTATAGTCGACTGAGTGTCATACAGGCCATTGAAGCAAAATTGAAAATGATGGAAAGGGGATCATCAGAAGATTTTGAGTTGAATGCTGGACCATCACGGGGGTTACCCTTGAATCCCGCACTCAGTACTTCCAATACAAGATCACGAGGCGGTATGAAGCATCACCATGACTCAAGGCCATATAATAGGGCTTACAATAGAAGGTGAAACCCAATCAAATTATTTATGTATAAATTAATTTGTGGTGTATGTCTAAGGTGAAACTTTGACATTGTTGTTCACTCTCTCAGCTGAGGGATGGTGTAATTTCCAATGGACTGTATTCCCAGGAGTGTACATCAGTCATTTACACCATCACTCAAATTGAATACTATATGTATGATGTTGGTCATTCTTATGAATTTTCTGATTCCTTGAAACTGAAAAGAAAGGATGAATGTTTTTAGTCATTTTTTGTTACCGACTGCCAAAAGGTTACACAATTTTACATGAATTTTGTTACTTACTGGCATTTTGTGCAGGTGTAAAATACTGTTTGCCCTTCATCAGCAGATCGTAGCTGCAGTGTTGCGTAGGACATTTTATCATTGTTACACATCGGGCATTGTCTTTCCACTATTGGTCCCTCAGAACCACTAATTTTCTTCTTTTCGAATGTTTTTCCTGTTATTGAGTTGAAATGTATCGTGTACTCTTTTTCCATTGCTGAATAAACTGAAAAAATTAAGTCCTTTAATTGTAAGGTTCCTTTTATTGTATGGATTAGTATGTTATTGTGTTACCAGTGGTACATGATGGATAATTATCCACACAGAGAATTGACCCAAAGAGAGGTTTTGTGGGTGGTACGAGATATAAGCTGTATCATTTGTGGGTGGCACTCATTATTTAGCCAAAATCTTTAGTTCTGTATCCAAAGGCCCAACGATATGCACCCACCTAAAAGTGGAACTACTCAACTTTTACAGTAACATATGCAAGACACGGATGCAACAAAGATAATGGGCCAGGAAATTGTATGTTAGGGCTGCTCTAGAATGAATACTATTTATTGGAGGGTTCATTAAATAATGATATATATCTTTAAAATGAGGTAAGTATTCATTCTCACTAAGTATTTTAAGTTACACTTAAGTGTAGCAATTATGACCTTGTCGAAATGAATGAAAATGAAATGGGATATGCGAGTACTCGAAAAGTCGAGTCGTTGGTAGTTGACTCGAGTACTTAGAGCAGCGGTTCCCAAAGTTTTTCTTTCCGCGACCCATTTTAGCCCATACGTTTTAGCCGCGACCCCCTAAAAATAACAAACAATGTGTAAATTCAAATGATATTGTTTTTAAAGTAATTACAATCCTCATCTCCCGACCCCTTTCCGAACGGCCCGCGACCCCCAGTTTGGGAACCGCTGACTTAGAGCATTTTTATGAAAGTCGAGTCAAGTCAACGGAGCCGCCGAGGCCAATAGGTTCAGAAATCTGCCGACAGGAAGCACTATCATAGTAAACTTGCTTAAAATCGATCATTTCGTGGAAATTTTCCTCGGCTATGAGAAGTGATATGAAAATTAGCTTTGATTTATGTACTAGCTGCATCCTTTATCTTTCAATACGGATACTTCTCAAGTAAGTAAGTTGAATACAAGTACTGGAGTAGTAAAGAGCAAAGAGGATGTCCAGCGCTGTTTTCCTCAGGCCTTCGCGTCGAGCGCTTTTGGCAGTCCAGTGAACGGCTTCGCGTCCTTGGCCTACCTCTCGCTCTCCCCTCCACCACCCCAGGTCTCTCTCTTCCCCCACCCTTTTGCCTTGGTGCTCGTCAGAGTGAAGGAATATTTTTTCCTCTTGTTTGCATCACATTTCATCATAAGTATCACATTTCACTCATCGCTTTCCCATGCCCTAACTTCTCAGATGGCTTCCACTGGTTTGTGGGGGGGGGGGGGGGCTTTCCCGCTGGTATTCCCTCATCAGTTATGACCATGAACCAAAAGTATCACATTTCACTCATACCCTAACTTCTCAGGTGGCTTCCACTAGTTGGGGGGGGCGGGGGCGTCCTTTCGGGAGTCTCAGCAGCCAACTTCCGTGGTTCCAACATCGGCCGCAATACAGGATGACCGTTATTTAGGACGATTTGAATGGTATCCACACCTCTCAAGGCGTGAAGTATGTCGCACTTCTTCATTGGCGGCTTGCTGCGATGGTAGTGCAAAGGCCAGCCTGGGCCTCCGATTCAGCCGACTTCTTCGTCTTTGCTCTCTCCCCCCACCCATTCCGACACCAGACTTTTTTCGGGATTGCTTCAGGAGGACGATGGTAAATCATTCTGTGATGAACACAGGCTGACAGTGTCTTCCCCCTCTCGGCTCATATTTTGGCATGGGTGATTCTTTTACACCACCCGGCATCATCCCGGGGTCGCATCCTGCTGCTCAGAGGTTTGCTGACTCAAAAAGCATTGACAGCTAATTACCCTGCGTGCCCCTCCCACACCTCCCTAGGCCACCCTCTCGCTTAGGATGAGAAAACATCACCGCTAATTTTGGGACAAGAAGAAGTTTATGAGCACAGGACACATTCTGCGAGAACGATATGGGATTCCTGCGAGAAAATCATTCCTTTGACTTACGTAAACAATGAATTTTACCATTATCAATTTCCAATGTTCATTGTTTACTTGCATCATAATTTTTATGGATGATTTGGAAGGACAGCGAAAGCCGAAAACCAACACTGGGTTTATACGGCCGGTGCTCGAACAAAATGAGAGGAGCCGTTATTTCAGTCAATTCAAATTGTAACCTTACCCCGGTGGTAGCGGTGAGGTAGATTTCGCACTTCCTCGTGATTTTTCCACAACCTGAAATTATGTGGCATAGCTCCCAAGAAAGCTTTGAAACGCATCATCACATCAATAGGACAAGTAACATACCTAGAGCATCGGAGTATGCGAAGAGAGCATCGGAACTCTGATTTCAAATTAGGTACATTTTCTTTTCAAGGTGATACATTGCCGCAAAGTAATTTCTATTTGAATAACTTAGTTGCTCGTAGCAGAAGGTGCCTGTAAATTATGCAACCTTGATGACATAAACAAAAAATTGTACTCGTTATGGCGATACAAGAGAAATAACCACTCGCTACAACCGTCTAACTTTGTATGTTTTCCATGAGACCAAGCATTGGTAAAAAATCACTCACTACAGCCAGATTCTCGCTATATACCACACTCGTAATGACAGACTTCTACTGTATTAGGCATTGATAGTCTGCTTGTTGTCTAACTTTAATTGCTACGACTACTCTGGGCTCATCCTAGGAATTTTAGTTACACAAGTTTTCAACCCAATGCAGTCATTAAATAAAATTGTTGACAAATTACAAGAGGTTATTTAATTTCAATTGTCCTATTGGAACAGTTCATGACACATGAATTTTACTTCATCTCCTAATTCTTTCACGATTACAATAAACATTCCTTATCACCTTTTCACTTCTAAATCAGGCCATATGTTCAGAAGAGAAAATGCACTAGGGGATTGGCATAAAGAGAATATGTATGTTGGTGCATGCATTATTATATTGCCTGGTTGGGAAAATGCCATAGTTCATACAACTCGATACTCGCAACTACAACTCGACTCGAGATCAAAAAGTACTACTCGCACATCCCTAAAAATGAAGTTAATTCACTCAACTTCCTGGATGTAAATATGTATGTATTTCGAAAATCAACAACCACTAGTAATATATACCAACCAAGTGATTCATTCCCATTCACGAGTGTTGTTCAGAAGTGATCGGCTTTCAAAGCCATGATCCACAGGCTGGTGAACAATTGAATGCCATAAACTTATTTAAAAAAATAATTGGCTAAGATAAAATTAATAGCTATCAACACAATGGATACATGAGCAGTTCATTGATAAATTACAGCATAGCAAACTAAATAAACTGGCAGTCAAAGACATTTACAAATCTCAACTTTGGCAAGACTCTACAGCCAAATGGCATAAAATCCTATATCTTGATGACATTACACCCTAAATTTGCAAGAAACTGCCAAAGGAAAAGATACAAGTAGCTTACAATAATAAATTGGGCCTCAGGAGCCTACTTTCCCACAATAAGGACAAAATTCCAAATGAGTGGACTTGAAGCTTCGGCGTGTGTACGAAGCTGTGTATGTTGGGTAAACAGGCCGCAAATTTCTTGAACAGGAGAAGGAGCACCAAGCCTTTGTACAATCCGAAAGCCAACGTCACATTTAGTAAAACATATGTTTCAAGACCAACCACACCTATGAATTTGAAATTTTACATGTGGAAAGAGGGTATAGATCGGACACAATGGAGCAGTTGGAAATTTTAAATAGTGTACGCTACAGGCAGGATTTTATAAACGACATTTTGTACACCTCTCACTCCCCTCTCCAAAACATCCCATCCCTCCCCCTAAACCTCCTACAATTGATTGGACAAACCCTGCTCCTTCCCCCACCCTCTACGTTGACCTCCGAGATATGCAAAGGATCTCATGGTTTCGTTAATTTACAACTTAAACCCCCACCCTCCACTCCCTTCACCTCTTGAGAAGAGTGCTCCCTATAGGGGTCATCTACCCTCACCTCCAGCATGCCATGCCTTCCTGACCCAACTCCAAACACCTGCTCCACCCACCCTCCCTCCCCCGCCTGAGTGTAATATATATGTATAGATGGATGCTTGTAGAGTCTTTACCTGAAGATGATGTTGAATGTGGAAACCCAGGTCGTTACTTAATAAAAATAATGTGGAATCACAAAGTTTAAAGTTTTTCATTCTAACATGAATCAATTCCATCAAGTTGCACCTAAAACTACCGATAATAGAACTGGTGATCCATGACTGATGGCAGGTTTTGATTTACTATGGATGCTATCCTTAACTACTTTGAATTATCTCCCTCCATATACTATAATCTCTATTTAGTTATGCATACATACATTTCCTACATTCATCTTATCCAAAAAATCCACCCTTTCCCATCCTCAGTCCACATTACTCACCACTTCTACCTCCAACCATACACTTCAGTATCCCATCACTTGTAACAACTTGCTTCATCTGCAAAATCAGCTTCTTCCTCAATTTCCAACAGCTATATTTATCTTTCCCAGTACTTTTGTCTTCCTCTTGGTCCATCAAATCATCTCCTGACCCACCACATCTCAAAGGGCCCCAATGTATTTTGTACCATTGTATCTATCATTTCACATCGATGAGAGAATTTAGTCAACATTCTTCCCTTCTATTTTTTAATTCAATCTATAAGACAAAGTATTCTCTTTTGTTTTTCCCTTGACTATGGTGGATTCTACGTATTCTACTGGTATATTACTAATTCTGATACTCTCATACCTTTTTATTTCCTGTTATGTTATCTAGCTATAGAATATTCAGGAACATAGGCTTCTTTCATGAATGCCATTGTCCCCGTCTACATTAGTATGACTTTTGATGCTCCATTAAGGATTTACACATTCCTTATCATTATTTCCTTAGGCTCATTTGAATTTACTGGCAACTTTCCAGCCTTTTCATTCACGTTGGTACTTCTCTTCCTATAAGAGTTGTAATAAATACTTTAAAAATATATAACTCAATGAATAGTTATTACCCTGCCAGAGGTCTTTTACTGCTATCTAAATTACATCATTACACATTACTTATTAAGGACTGATTTGGTAGGCTGTATCCTAATGCTAGCACAGAAACAATGGTGGTGATCACAGTTCTACATACCCATGAGACTGATCACATATGTGCCTAACCTGGAATGCCTCAAAGAGTAGAGAATGATTAGTGGATGCTAATTGACAATGATAGAATGATCAACAAACGAATGAAAAAACATCGAAATTAACAATATATTCTAGTAACATTTTTCAATAGTCCCAATGTCATCTGCTGGGACCCCCTCCCTGCAGATGAAAAACTCCTATTCACTTCTCGCAAAACAGTGCCCAGGCATGTTAACGTAACTATGAAGTCCTCACTTCTTCTCACCACCAGGTTGACTGCAGAAAGCTGAGCATTGATACCTTTTTCTCTCCCCTTACCTAACTAACCGCTTCATCTTGCCTAATTATATCTCAACCTCTTTCTTTCTTACCCCATGGTAGAACTTTGATCCTCCCACTGTGGCAGCCTCATATTTTCACCACTAAAGAGTGAAGAAGTTAAGGGAGCATTCCCCCCTTCTATCACAGGCAAGAGATAAAAGTTGTAGTTTCAGGCTTAATTTTATGGAATAACATCATAAATGAAAATGACTGGCAATTTTCCACAAGAATATATTTAAAAAACGACCGGTTTCAGTGTACAACACCATCATCAGGTGAAATCATATCTTTTACATCCGTATATATACCAAATTGCATGAGGGGAGGAAAGGGATGAGAGGGGGTGGGGTTGGGAAGAATAAGGATTGGGAGTTGAGAGAAGGGTGAGAGGTGGGGGGGGGGGAGGTTGTTAAAGGGTAAAACCCGCATGGTAGTGATCTGGGGAAGTCACAGGTCGTTAAGCGACACAGGACATCCACCCAAGAGTCCTGTTGATGTCCGCTGTGCTCCTAAAAATGGAAGGGTGGAACCTCGCAAGCTGGCGGTCTGGGTGAGGCCCCGGTCATTATGAATCCTCAGAAGTCCACGTGAAGTCCAGAGTGGAGGGGGTGGGAGGGCCGGGCGTTGGCATCCATCGGAGTGACGGAGACTTCGGGTTAAGGAGGATTAGCTCCTTGGGGTTCCAGTTGTATTTGCCAAAGGTATCCAGAGGGCATGGGCTTGGAGGTGATAGGGGGGAGGGGGAAGGGAAAGGGAGAGTGTTCGGTCCGAAGATGACGACCCCAGGTGCTCGTTGAGACAGGAAAGGGTCGAGCGGTAAAGTCTGTCACGTAGCAAACGCTGTAGTAGGCTAATAGGATGGGTCTTACACAATGGTTGATGAGGGGGTGGACAAGAGGAAGGGAAGTTCATGCAGAGAGCAATTATGTGATTTTAGGAATGAGAAACACAAGGGAATCGGTCGTGGAGGAGGGGGGTTTTTCGTTGACTATGGTTGCGGCAGTCCTAACGAGTGTGCACTTCGTGGGAAGGCGATGGAGAGGAGAGGGGAGGGGTACGAAAGGAATTGAACATCGTTAAGAAGATTCTGCTTCCAGTTCCTTCTTTGGATAATTTCAACCTGCTCCATGGCGTCCAATTTCTTTCCTTTATCCAAAGTGTGGAGCACGTTGAAATTAAAATCACTAGAGTGTTTCGCATCCATAAGATGCTTCGCGAAAATCGAAGTTTCGTTCCGGAAACATAGCACTTTTTATGTGCGTTGCGTTGACACTTGACACAACTGGTCTGATGGGGACATCTTCTTTATGAAGTTTTGGCAAGCCATACAGCCTGGGGGGTGATGGATTCATAGTTGTTAAGAAAAACTTTTCCCTATTATTAAAAAGATGCGTGCAAGAAGAGATGGCTTCTTTGACCCTTTTTTGGTACATGGGGGTGGGGTCTTTTCGGAGTATTTCAAATTCGTTGGTGGATAGGAAACTATGGCACTTACTGAACGCACGCACCAGTGCAAAAACTAGCCTATAAACTAAATGTGATATATCGTCAGCTCTCAGGTTTCAACCCAAAATTTACTATAACCAACTCAATCTCCCTATCCGAACGCCTTCTGCCCATTACTTTGCCCCCCAACGCAAAACTGGTGTCTTTCGATGTGTGTAATCTTTTCACCTCCATCCCGGTCCAAGAAGCATTGGGGTATGCTGTTAACATCCTAACCAACGCTAATGTCAACCAACATCTCATCAACGAACTAAGTTCACTCCTAAAGATTTGTGTCGATCAAAACTACTTTCTATTCCGTGGGATCTTTTATAAACAAAAGGATGGATTGGCTATGGGATCACCCCTATCCCCACTCCTCGCTGAAATATTTATGGATGCGTTAGAGCACAAGATTCTCAGTGATCAAAAATTTTCTAAAAATGTACTCTACTGGTTTAGATATGTAGACGATGTTCTGTGTTGTTGGACTGGAAGTGAAAGACAATTGCAACAATTTTTCCAATTCATAAACTCCTTCCATCAATCAATAGAATTTACTATGGATCTCGGTGTGAATAGCAAAATTAATTTCCTGGATCTCACAATTGAGATCAGTGAGAATAAACACAAATTCTCAATTTTCCGAAAACCTACCTACACGGATCAAGTTATTCCTTCCGATTCATGCAATCCCATAACCCATAAACTAGCCAGTTTTAATTGTATGATCCATAGGCTAATCAGCATCCCCCTTTCAAAACAAAACTTTGAACGTGAACTTACTATAATTAAATACATAGCCCAGAAGAATGGTTATAGTACTGGAACAATTGAGACATTACTCCGGAAAAAGCTGAAAAAACAGGCCGAAAAATTAAACACGTCCCTCTTACCAGGCCCCAGTGCAACGGAGAAAAAGTGGTGCAAAATTCCCTTCCACAACCAAACATCTTACAGAATAGCCAACAAGTTCCCGAAAGACAAGTTCAAAGTGTCATTCTACACCCCCACAAACCTACACAAAGCCCTCTGTGCTAATAAAGACCCCATAGAAGATTCCAAAAAGTGTGGTGTTTATGAAGTCAAGTGCGATTGTGGAGCCACCTACATTGGGCAGACAGGGAGGAATTTTTCCACCCGCATCAGTGAACATAAAAAGTGCTATGTTTCCGGAAACGAAACTTCGATTTTCGCGAAGCATCTTATGGATGCGAAACACTCTAGTGATTTTAATTTCAACGTGCTCCACACTTTGGATAAAGGAAAGAAATTGGACGCCATGGAGCAGGTTGAAATTATCCAAAGAAGGAACTGGAAGCAGAATCTTCTTAACGATGTTCAATTCCTTTCGTACCCCTCCCCTCTCCTCTCCATCGCCTTCCCACGAAGTGCACACTCGTTAGGACTGCCGCAACCATAGTCAACGAAAAACCCCCCCTCCTCCACGACCGATTCCCTTGTGTTTCTCATTCCTAAAATCACATAATTGCTCTCTGCATGAACTTCCCTTCCTCTTGTCCACCCCCTCATCAACCATTGTGTAAGACCCATCCTATTAGCCTACTACAGCGTTTGCTACGTGACAGACTTTACCGCTCGACCCTTTCCTGTCTCAACGAGCACCTGGGGTCGTCATCTTCGGACCGAACACTCTCCCTTTCCCTTCCCCCTCCCCCCTATCACCTCCAAGCCCATGCCCTCTGGATACCTTTGGCAAATACAACTGGAACCCCAAGGAGCTAATCCTCCTTAACCCGAAGTCTCCGTCACTCCGATGGATGCCAACGCCCGGCCCTCCCACCCCCTCCACTCTGGACTTCACGTGGACTTCTGAGGATTCATAATGACCGGGGCCTCACCCAGACCGCCAGCTTGCGAGGTTCCACCCTTCCATTTTTAGGAGCACAGCGGACATCAACAGGACTCTTGGGTGGATGTCCTGTGTCGCTTAACGACCTGTGACTTCCCCAGATCACTACCATGCGGGTTTTACCCTTTAACAACCTCCCCCCCCCCCCACCTCTCACCCTTCTCTCAACTCCCAATCCTTATTCTTCCCAACCCCACCCCCTCTCATCCCTTTCCTCCCCTCATGCAATTTGGTATATATACGGATGTAAAAGATATGATTTCACCTGATGATGGTGTTGTACACTGAAACCGGTCGTTTTTTAAATATATTCTTGTGGAAAATTGCCAGTCATTTTCATTTATAATACAGGCAAGAGATAGCAGGTAGTGGGTCCTAATAGTCCCGAGTCCACCTTTTCCCTTGGGCTGCGGGAGGCAGTCATTGTTGATCACGATCATTGGCACAAGTGGAGATTCGAATGCTTAAAACTTACTGATTCATAGGAAACTTCAGAGAATATGCGCTCCACACTTACATTCCTTGTGTTTAATAAGTAATTCGATAATCTGTGTAAATGTCCTGATTTTCTGCTCAAGTCTTTGCCAGTAGAAATTACTTTCCAAGTTATGCAACTTTTAATAAATTATACTCTAGTTTACATTATCATGGGAAACCTTGGTAGCACCAAGAGAGGAGAATCTTCATTCCTCTGCAAAATTGGGCGCATGCTGAAGAACCCACCTAAGTGCAACCGTCAGCCGAAATAGTGTCATGGTTTAACACATTGGGTGGTAGATCCATTACTTTAACCATTCGGTCAATCCGAATCTACTGGCCCTAGGGTTATGATCTATGCCAACCTATATCTGCAACCAAATTTCCCTGGGTGTATAAAGCATGTTTTCAGTAAGTATATGAAAGTGCTGAAAACTCGATGTCACATACATGATTTTTTCCATTGTTCATGTACTGCAAAATAATGCGCGACGCAGACCTTGACTAATTAACCAAATAAAGGGATAAAACTGGAGCCAAGGCTTTAAATAACTCCAATAAATGAGCAACAAGGAAACGTGAGTGTAATCCACGAGACTTTCGTTGCTGGGTCAAGAAGAAAGCAGTTTGAAGGACACATTTCAATGAAAAACAGGACTTGTTAAGTATTGTCAGCCGAACATTTTCCTCAATATTCATGAGCTTACATAATTGCATCAATAATGTTTATTATAAAATAAGCAGGTAAAAACGGTTAGCTTCACGATACCATGGTTGTTTCATAGTAAAAACTGTCAAAGGAATGTCCTACCTTCAAGCGCACTATATTCCTGTTTGCAAGAGTAACAATTTATATTTCCAGTGACCTTCATTGCAGGGAGAATAGTGCCACACTTCGGACAAAATCCTGGTTTGCTCACAAACGGTTTCTTGAACATTTTCTCTGAGGCCTGAGTCTTGTAAACCTTAATTTCGCAATTTATTTTTGCCAAATTAAATTACTCCGTAAGGATTTTTGCACCTTGGATCTTTATGTAAAATCCTGCATACATTTGGTCCCTTATTAGCCACCAAACCTATACGCCAGTTCTAACATTTGTTTTGAAACGCACGTGTGAAAACGTAAACAAATGAGAAGAAGATTACAGCAAGAGCAGCTGTTTTAGCGATAGGCAGATGTTTCCTGTTGCAAGCTGCAGGGGCAGGAGGGCTATAGTTTGAGTGTTTTTTAGCATAATGTGGAATTTATAAAGGTATTAGTATTTTGTTCGAAGGATATTTTACAATTCACTATTTATAAATATTGCATCATAACTTTTATAAGACATATCCATTATCGCCTTTCCATGTTGGCTTAACTATTGGTTACAGCTTCATTATATCACCGTCCGAAGAATAATTATAACTTTAAACTGATCGCATTTTACACCGTGAAACTTCGTCGAATTTAAAAGTTATACATAATTCATTCATCAAATTTCAAGATGATGAGTGTTGTCGGATTTTTCCGAGCCGTGGTTAGTGAAATTAAGTGGTTGAAATTAGCAGAAGTTAACGTGGATTGTGAGTAATGTTTTACTAAATGCGATTAATACATGTCAGCAATTCTGGTTTTAGGCTCGTCCATCGCATTTAAAAATGTTTCCAAGTCCTGAAGCTAAGGTAACAGTGGCAATGAGGAGCTTAATGACTCAACAAAACCTTCCCCGCCTTCCTGTACCACCTTTGCAGAAGACGCTTGACAAGTATCTCAGGTAGGAGTTACTTGTTATACGTTAACGTTCAACTAATTTTTTTGCTGAATGGCCCAGGACAAAGATTTATTGCTTTGTCCTATCGTCTAACCTCCTCATGGTTTATAACGGCGCAAGCAATGTAGAATAACTATGATGATAACTTTTCGTTTTGTAGAGTAGAAGTGGTGGAGTTAAAATTGTTTCTTGGGATGATGTATTAATTTCAATGGATTTATCTTCTTTCCATATGCTTTACTAAATGAGTTTGATCCCATAATCCACCCGAAAATTGGTTATAATATGCACTATGTTAGCTAAAGTTCACCCTGTTGAGAGGCATGTGACTCTAGGTGTGCAAACCTAATAAAACTACTTATTGGCTTAGTGAGGTGAGGTGTTTTTTCCAAAAAATATCATAGGACTCAGATGAGGGTGCCTTAATAATGGCCAGAAAATAAGGTTAAGGTTGGTAGACAGTGGGTTTGTAAAAGAGTAATAACTGCCCATTTAGCTCCAATGGTTGGGGTATGGTTATGCATGGTTCTTTTAAATTTCTATTTTTTTTTTTCAAAGATCCACCACACCTTTGCCCCTTTGACCGCACCTTCCCCTCACCTGGAAATCCCTGATTTACATATAGTGGCCTGAACCAGGGGGACTGCACACCCACCTCCACCACAAAGCCCCTTTGCCGCACCACTCCCCTCTCCAGGAAAGCCCTGATTTATATATTAGTGGCCTGAACCAGAGGGACTGCAGCATCACATTCGTTCAGATAGTAGCATGGGGGCCAAAATCCTATATAATAATAATATGACTTTACTGAGGTAAGATTGAGGCTGGGCAGTCCCTTCTTCCATCTAACCCTTGTGCACCGCCATATTGCACCAATTAGCACATCCATATTGCAGCAGCCAAGACAAAAGCCTGTTCATGGTGCTTCATTTGCAAGCTACTGTAACCGAACGACTGCACCAAATCCGGAAGTACAAAATAATTTGTTAAATGAATGGTAGGGTCCAGTCTGGGAGAATTTTTTTGTGAGAATCGTAGAAAATTGAGGGTTATTAGAGAAATGGGAATGGAATGTGAAAGGAATGCGCATTTAATAAATACAAGAAAGAAAGGCATGAGATACTTAGTTTTTGAGAAGATAAAGTTTGAAAATGACCAAATTTACATATTTTTGGTGATATTTTGATGCCATATTGCAAGATTTTCGGAAGTCCCAGTAGAGGGATACGGACAATTTCACGTCTAGAATGTGGCCTTACCCAACCCCCCCCCCCCAACAACGTTGCAGGCACAGTCGTAGAGAAGAGAAGGTCTGGAAACTGGTCGCCTAGGCATGTTCCCTTAAAGAAGTCGTTTCCCACGGAGGCCGATAGAGGCACCACCTATCCAGGAGGGCAAGTTCCCTATATATCGGTATATGTAACAACAGTATTTGCATATTAATGTACGGTGATAATGAAGTTACGAGCATGGCTATTAATTTGCAACTCCATGTACATTAAACATTTTAAAACTTACAGTTGGCTCTAAGGCGCTCAGTAGTATTGGTGTTATTAAAGTATTGGTGAAATTAACACTTTCCCTTCTGAAGTTTAAATGCCCAAAAACCCTCTTTAAGTCTGCTGAAACCGGCCGTAGATTCTTCTCTCTCGATACTGGGAATTTAAATTCGTCGAGCGGCCAGAGAACGCAATACGGCCGAGTTAGGAGGGAGAGGGTTAAAAGTTACATTTCAGCGTCGTCTGCATACTTAGTTTTAACCCATTACTGCCATCACATAAAATCTAATCCACTGAAAATAGGAGAAAATGGCAGTTATTTCTGAGGAATTTTTTTTCTCTTACCAAGTGATGATGGAGTGAGTGATGTTATTTCCCTATGCTGTCACAGAAAGGATTGTCGGAAGGTGCTAGCCATTATCCAGATTTCGCACCGCCTGGCAGAATCTTCATTACGAGGTCATAGGCGACTGTTAATATTTCTTGCAATCACTTTCAGATTTAAATATGACAGAATCGCGTAGCAATTCTCTCGTTATACATCGCCTAAATCAGCAATGCTTGTCGTACGAATTTTGCCTGTGCAACCAACGGTGTAATGAAAGGCTATAGCCTTATAAGTAGGTGACCCATTGCCGTGTACCAATCATACAAAGTGCAATTGGTAAAAATACTTCCAAAATAGAGAATGGCACTCTTGAAATAAGTCACCGTGACTGATACAAACATATACCTACCTGTACAAAAAAGGTGATTCTAAAGAAAGCAGCTTTAGCTGTATACTGAAAGGTATATCGAGAAAGAAAGGTATACAGTTCATGTGAAAATAATAGTGAAGTTTATAACGCTCAGATTATTTAATTCATATACAATATACAACTTAGCTAGTTCCTTACTTTGCTAAACATTGGAATTCACAAAAACTAACTACAATTTAGTGGCAATAGACATTCGAACCACTCATGGCATTCAAAGCTTGATAACTACAAGTGACTATAGGTCTCCCCATCCCCATAAATGGGGAAAAAACTGTCATTATTGGCCCATTAATAGGAATTGACTAACCACTATTCATTATTTCTATGGTGACTGCTTTTCTGTCAAATCACACAGACATTTCTAATGATGTATGATTATTAGGCATGTTCAACAAAAACCCATATCCTAAATACGTATTTTCAATTTTGTTGTTTTTAGACATGCTACAAAAGCGAATTGTAACCTCCAAAAAGCGAACTGTATGACCTCCTGAAACCCTTCATCTTCTACTAATAAATCAGCAATAAGTTATCTCTGTCATAGGGAGAATGCTTTTTTTTACTCATCACCTGCCTATATAAGCTACCTACTTCTTAATTTTCCATCCACCATCTAGTCGCATACCCTTCCCCCTGAATGACCGTTTTGAAAAGGCTGTCGAATTTTCTAGGAGAAATAAATAAGTTATTACAAGCACTTATGCTTCAACATAGCATCAGACAAGCACACAAGGAGAATACCAAGGAACCCAGGTAGCTACCAAATTGATGAAATCATGGTGAGGCATAGGTTCAGCCAACAGAATCAGAAACTCACACAGCTTTTTGGGGGTGGATGCAGACTCAGATCACAATTTAGTTCTTATGAAATGCGATGTTTGATACAAAAGGCAGTGTAAAAGTAAAAGGATGGAGAGGAGGAACATTGATGCATTGAATGGGGCAAAAAAAAGGGGGAATTGCTAAAAGCTAGTGGAAAGAAACAGAAGTGAAACAAAGGTTAAGGGAACTTTTGAAAAAAATAGGAAAGATTGAAAACAGGAGTTGGGAGAGGAGAAAACAGTTGTGTAGGTTAGTCGATTATCCAACGGATGACAAGCTTTTTTGGATGCTTCAGAAAAAGTGTAGGAAATTAACTCTTTTCCATATAAACCTACCCCAATCAGTTGATTACAGTCACACATACACACACTATGTAAAGGTATGGTACCACACACGTCCACAGCATTCTTTTATCCTTTATCGGAATTATTTACAATATTTCGATGAAAATTGAAGTTGAACATACATATAGTGATACAGGAAACTAATATATGGAAATACATGAATATAACATTTACATTAATCACAATAATTGCATTCTCATCTCATCTGACGCACACGATCTGCCTTCAGGAAATGGGAATACCCACTAATTCTAGCACTTCTAGACCCGTGGCGCCACTACGTGAATCATGCGGCGGATTGAGGAAACGACTTCTTTAAAAGAACATGGGCTCCAATGGGATTGGATTGGGAGTTTCAGGGGGCTGGTTGCCGGCCTGTGGAGTGAATATGAACACTGTATATATAGTGTTCTTGGAAGTGAAACAGGGGTGCTAGGGTGGGACGGTACGTGGCCTCGAAATGGCTATTTCCAAAAGGAAAAATAGGTTATTTGGTGGATAGTGTGACTGAACGACCCCGAACAAAAATCCTCGGAGTGCGAGGTGGCCCAGGGAATGGAACTGGCCCCCCTACCCTGAATGTGTGAAATTCACACGCCTGTGGCTTAGTCCGGGGTGAGCTCTACCCTTAACTATCCAAACCAACCTTCGGGTTGAATCACTGAGTGAGAGTGAGTATCCTCTGGAATACCAGTCATCTTCGTGATTGCCACCATCTTCCTCATCCTGCTGTCCATTGGGTCGCAAGGTAGAGGCTGATATGGTGTTTCCTGAAGAATTTCATTGAGCTTTTCAGAATGCATATTTCTCCATTTTCATTACCACAGTGGCGTTTCCCTTATCCACTGGTAGGATAGCAAAGTTTGTATTTTTCCATAGGCACACCAGGGCTGCCTACGTAGGCAGACACATGGAAGGAATTTCACGGAGAGATTTTGCTGGCCCTAGAAAGCAATACCAAGGAGATAGATAGATAGAAGATATTTGTTCAATGCTCTGGGTACATACCCCTAAAAGCAACAAATATATGACGTACGTGACATTTTGAATAGATATTAAATAAAAACAAAATGAAAATGTAATGCAAAATTTACATAGACACAGACATGTTAATTATATGCTCAAAAATAGCTGAAAAATTACAGTAAAAATGGATGGTTTGATTTCTGCTGTAACAGGTAACTATAACATTTCTACTTGAAGATTCCACAGTCCATTTCCAAGCAGCAAGAGTATATTTACATGACATTGTGAATTTATATTAAGTAAAAATAAAAACGTAATATAATATGTATTATAAAGAACAGACATAATTACGTACTCCTAAAATAACTGTGTAGATTCCACAGTCCAATCCAGTTCCAAGCAGCAAAAGTATATTTACATTACGTTGTGAATTTTTATTAAGCAAAAATAAAAACGTAATATAAGATGTACTTATTATAAAGAACAGACATAATTACATACTCCTAAAATAACTGTGACATTAAAGTTAATATAAATAATTTGATTATTGCTTGTAACCCACGCCTTCGCATCCTTTAATGTTACCTTGGATATTATTATTATAGTTATTACATAAACAACATGCAAAAAAAACATTTATGGCTGCTTAATATTTATACTTTTAATTTTGTAATAATTAATTGGGCCCAATTTACAAGTGTTCAAAATTTCCAATTTATATAATTAATTAAAGACTTAAATGAATGATACGACTTTTCAATTTCGAGGGCTTGACTTTTAATCTGTCCTTTTGTTTCAATCTTGTAAATTAAACAATCAAGACGACAAAATGTTTGGAATGGCACTTATCGTGATCCTTTATTCTCCTCCAAGTATCGCTGTCTCTCGGAGATCTCTTTCTCCGGTCCGTCGTGAGCCTTCCGCTATCGTCCTTCCTCTCGGCTTCTTTCAGCTTTCCTTCCTTAGGACTGTCCCTAGAACACTTCCCGTCACTTTTTGACAAACTGGCCCTTTTTCCCACACTTTTATTTCCTTTATTCCTTTTTCTTCTCGCCTTTTGACAAACCGAACTCTTTTTCTGCTTCCACCATCTAGCTCTCACTCCTCACCCTCGCGTCCCTAGTTACCATCCCTCTGTTGCCTTGTTTTTCTTTACTTACGCCATAACTACGCATTCTTGCATTATTTATTTATTTACTGCGCGTTTTGTTACATGCTGTAGCAGGTATTTATTACATTTGTACTTGTATGATTCCACAGTCATACAAGTTTTTATATCGTTATGAATTACATTCCATACAACGGTAGATCTGACAATGAACGATTTATGGAACATTGTAGTTCTGTGTTATGGTAAATAGAGATTAGATGGTACACTCCGTGTTAGCATGGTTCTGGTTGTAGGCACATACTGAAAGAGGTCAAGTAAATATTTTGGTGTTTTGTTTTTGAACAGGGTAAATAAAAAGATACAAAGAAGGTATTTCCGCCGAGAGGAAGGAGAAGACAAACCCAATCTCCAATGCCTGTCTCCTGTATGTACATATCTACAATAGCAGGAAAAATCTCCAAGATTCTGAGGAAGCACTACACAGAGTTGATCCACAGACCACCCAGAAAACTTAAGAAGCCAACAAGTTCTAGTGATAGACAACTTGGGACAAAAGACTCCTGTTGTATACTGCATTCCATGCCAATGCGGAGAGGTGTTCTTCGGGGAGACAGGATGTACAATTGAGACAAGAAGAGAAGAACACAGATGATACATCAGGATATTGGGACAGGTTGACTAGGGAGACCATTGCTATCCGGCTGGAAAAATGGAATTTTAACAGACTTGGGATATGGCCTAAGCCAAACCTGGAATCCTGTCATCAACAAAGTTGAGACTACATGGGAAAGTACTATGTCCGGCACAAAAGAGACTCGTCTCAACAACCAATTAGTCACATCCTGACCCAAACTTAAGGTATATAACATGGAAAAATCATAGTCCTGGCATCAATCAATTTGACAATGATGGTATAGTTAGTCATTGAAGCGTCAGTAGCTGAACTCTTGACCTGGTTTGAAACCCATGAAGAATTTACCCATGCGATTTACCGGGAAAGCACCAGATCCTTAGTTGTCCCATTACTATTGTCGTCACCATTTCCTGCCATCAAATTCTGTCCCTCAGTAATTCAACTGGCGAATTCATTTTCTCTTCCCCGGGAATTCCTCTCCTCTATCTGCCTTGGGCTTTAATGTCTTGCATGCATCGTGAACGGAGGGCTTTGCACATGCAACCTTCTATTTCTCTTTTTAATTTGTGTTCCTCATTCCCCCAACAAAACGATATCTCCCACACATCTTAAATTCTACCATTCCCTCTCTCAACGTTCCTGTTTTCACCAAATCCCCTCAGACTTTGACAACTCACATCAAAATATCTCTCCCTATACCTCCTCTCCATATGCATTTATTAAATGCCATATGGGTAATGAAGATCCTATCACATCTCATTTTCTTTGATTTTGCTGTTGTGTTTCTTTTTTATTTAATTTATCTCGTCATTATTTTGTTGTTGTTCGGGTATTTATTTTTATTAAATCAACAAATGTAATTTTCCATTGTGCCATGCTTGGTTATTTATGATAATTGATAATTTTATCATGTCTTGCTTAGGTCTGTGAAACCTTTGATAACAGATGAAGAATTTAAAATCACCTCATCTGTTGTGGCTAAGTTTGGAGCCTCGGGAGGTGTTGGGGGAAAGTTGCAGTCGTTACTGGAAAAGAGAGCTCAGGGCACTAACAATTGGGTGAGAATTTATTTATTTCAATATTCATACTTATAAGGTTCTGGGAATAGCACCCCTAGCAACATATGTAAAATCTATTTTTAAAGGTTGCAAAAATGGGGTTTACAGTTCATACATACTTGCTAAAAAAAGTTTTATTATTCTTTTGCTATCCAGTGGCATTTGGGTTAAAAAAATTCAAGTACCTGCAAATACTATTGTCTCATTCAGTTTGATGTGACTTGTTAACCTTTCCATTGATGCAATCATCTCAGTATTTATTTAAAAACTGGTATATCTACAATCCCTCCCCATGGACTACCTTGACCTTTCACACCTAAGGTGCTGGGTGTATTTTGCCAGGTCTATCCTTCAGTGCAGGCTATTATTTTGCACTTTTTATAGTGATGTTATGAAAAATCTTTTTAAGGTATGCAGGGGTTGATAGCATTAATACATATAAAGATTACACATTTATCTTTTAAATGGTATATAATTTTGTTCACATTTCTTTATGTACAAAGTAACAGCTTGCGCTTAAAAAAAGGAATACATATATAGAATTTTCAAAAAGTTGAAAAATTATTCTTTTTGCTAAATATGTAGTTATGCAATAAAATCCAGTTTTGACGAGGATCTCGGGGGACAAAATTATACCTGCATTATAGGCAGCCTGTGCTATTCTAAGAAGGTTAGTGTGATAAATAAATTCCAGCATAAAATTATAACAAATTTGTTTTAAAGGAATACAATATTTTGTTTTAATTTTGTTAATGCTTTGTTAAAATAATCTAGTATTTTTTTTTGACATGAAAGTTGACAGCTTTTCTTTGTCAAATATATAGACAAAGACCCGAGGTTCGTAGTTACAAAACTTCATTATTTCGTAATATCGCGTAATGTTACATACACTTACCATTTTGGTCGTGACCGAAGGTTTAGCTTCGTGAAATAAAAATTTCATAATTTAGAGTTTCATATTTTCGAGTTTCTACTGTATAACATTGTCATGAAGGAAAATTAATGGCTAAACAACAACTGGCCCCAAATTTTTGGAACTATTGTTGAATACATGAGCAAAATAGTTTGCATTTTTGGGCGAGAACCTCAGTTCTCATGAGTGGAAAAATAATGACAACGCAGGTTGCAAAAGTCTTTACTGAGGTGCTATATTATGCTAATAAACCCTATAGAATTATAATATGTTTTCAATTGTATAACTGTAAAAAGAGGAGCAAAAACTCGTCTCATGTTCAGTTTGTATGGTAAAATTATTTTTACTCGTGTAATGAATTTCATTCTAGCTGTCAGATTGGTGGCTCAATGTTGCCTATTTGGACTACCGTTGGCCTGTGACCGTGTATTCCAGCCCTGGGTTGGTTTTTCCTCTTCAAAATTTCAAGTCTTTGGAAGAGAGGTTGACTTATGCAGCCAAAATGATAGCTGGTGCATTGGATTATAAAAAGTGTTTAGATGAGTAAGTGCATAAATCATGTGAGTTATAATGCATTCTTATGAATGAACATGGTCTATCTTGCTTGGCATTTCTTTAATTGCTTTGTGTCTTGGAACATTTTGGCTGGAAAATATTGAAATCAAAATCTTGCCATCAATAGTTGCCTATTGGTTTAGATGAGGAAACAATTAAATTTATGTTCAATTCAAATCTTTAACATCCTGGGGTGAGGGTACTTCCCTATGCCTATCACTGGGCTCAATGCTAGCTGTGTGATCCCTTAAATCCATTTATGAGACAAATATAATACCTTAACTTACATTTATAATACTGTATTTTGATGGGACGTGCTTTTTTCCAGGTGTAAAATTCCACAGAAAAAACCCTTTTGTCTTAAATGATGATCAATGTCAAGGTTAGATTTTGCCTAAAAGACATCCTTGTTCAAATCTCTTTAACCTTTATCTTACGAGGTTTGTCGCCAGCTGTATATCTAGACTACCGAGGTTTTTTAAACTTTCTGCCACTAAAACATAGTGTTTTAGAAAAAAAAATATTATAAGAAAAGTATTTGTTGAATCACAATAAAATAAAAAGTGCTTTATAGAGTTTTTATAGGGCTTACATGTGATTTAATTTTTAGGAATAGTAAATATAACAATATTTTAAATCAAAGTTTAATTTTTGTTTATGTAAAAAAAATTAAATTATTTTCGACTGTGAAGGGTTTTTTGGCAAAAGAACGAGCAATCCCTCTCCTAAAATGGTGTAACACAACGCCCTTAGTTCAATTTAAAGTTTTCAAGTAATGGAATGGTATATAACCATAAAAAAATGGAAAATATCCAAAGTATGACAACTGCCTTTTTCCGAGAGTCGCCGTTTTTCTCTTCCAAACACTATGAAAGACAAATTTTTCACTTTAATACTTATATGTTTTTTTCATTATAAAATACTTTATTTGAATTGATTAATTAATTTTCCGTCTGCTGTGCTTGTTTTAATCCTTCCTTTTAGACAATATTTTACCGGATTATCGATGTAATTACGTTCAAACTCATGTTGCGTAGTAATGTTTTTTTTGTGTTCCGAAAGTCTAAGAAAATTTCAACATCGAAAAAAATGTTTGTATCCACATTATGGATATAACTCCTACGCGCAGTAACCAAGCAATATATGCGACATAAATTGATTGTTTTTAGCCATTTATGGACCACTTCTAGCTCACTTTAGCGGACCGTTCCAATTGCGTCAGAAGTGAAAAACCGCAGTCGGTGTTTTGTGCTGAGCGGTGCTGTAGTAGCTGATGCTGTAGTAACTCACTCTAACCCTTTATTTTTGGAGGCGATGTTTGGAGGAGTGAGGGAAAATACTCTTGATAAAGAAGGGGGAAGAGATAGGTGGAGGATGGAAGGGGGAGGTAGGGGTAATAGAGAGATATGAAGAAGTGAGACGGAGGGAGAGAGATGGAGGCTCAAGGTACTGCTGAGGGTTGATGATAAAACCTAGTACGTACAGCGATATTTTTTTATATTTCTGAAACGAAAACATGAGTGCACCTTGCATACGGAAAATTACTGTACTTCAAAAACTTAAAGAGCAACTTTGGCAATAAAATCCATATTTATGAGAAGTCATGGAAATTTCGTAAATACCTGCACATTTTCCTTCAAGCTGAATATTATCATAGTGATGTCAGCCAGCTACGATTTCATATATTGACAATTGTACGATAGATCATGAAAAAGAGGTCTACACACAGCCCAACTTCACATTCCGGGCACCAAAGTCGTGTTTCTTAGAAATATACTGATGAAAAATGACTCGTCCTTTGAACGACACAATCACCTAGTTCCAAAATAACTTTGTTTCCAAAAAATAATTTGACAAAATCGAGGAGACTATTCTCTATCGTGAGTGCTGCTTGATTTTTATCTAATCTATACGATGGTCCGGTGAGCGCATGCTCTGCTTGAAATTCCGTAACGGTAAACACCAGGAGTGCTCAACATCCATGTCACTGTCACCATCACAACTGCTCTCTGTCAGAATTTCTATATCTTCCTCTTATTCCAGAAGTTTACTTTCAGAAGTCATATTGCTAGAACTACGATATTACTAATAATATTGTCTCAAAAATACTCATGCCACAGCCTACAACACGCTTGAACGATCAGTTTCAGGAGAGACTTCTCACCGAGCCAGTCCGCGATGATATGTAAATGTTAGTCACAACAAATTTTCAGACGGGAAAGACTTCGAAGTGTGTATGCAGAAAGGCTCACATGCTATCAAAGGCATCATTCAGCATCCTGTTATCTTGATTTGTGCTCACGTAAAGATTCCCTTTCCTCCTTACCAGCGAGATAAGCAAACTCAAACAAAGAGGATGAGTCATTCACTGGACAGATGGTCCAGCGGAACATAGTACGCGTATGGAGATAAGGAAAAAACCTCTAATGAAAGTAAGATGCTCCTATCGTTGAGTGCTTTCTGAGAAGATAAGGATATAATTGGGCTATATATCCTCCGTTGTCATGGCAAAAGGATGGAGTTTCCTGGTCTCACACCAAGTAAACAAACCTAGAGTAAGGAGATGTATCATTTATGCGAAATATGGTCGAATAAAATCACATTATCTTGACATAACAAAGAAAAAATTCTCATGATAGGAGGACCTTCTACATTCTGAATGCTTCTCTTACAGAAATATGTATATATCTTTGTGTGGTCTATAACTTCATTTGTACTGAGGAAAGTATTCGGTTCCCTCCTCATACTAACGGCAAGCAAACCTTGTTTACGGTAGTTGGATTCGTCATGTTATATTACGTCAAACAACATATAATAACGTGAGATATCCTAAGAAAAAAATTCAGATGGAAGAAAGATGTATTCTTAGTCAAATGACGCAAAAAAAATGACTTTCTATCATTTGACAGTCCCAGGGGCCTTGAGAGTGAAAGGAGGACGCAGTGTGCCATATGAACACGCTCGGCAGTCTAGCGATATTTTTTTTGTGCCGGAGAGTCACGCTCGGTAGATAAAGGTTAATGCGAATCTAACTATGAGGCACAAGTAAAAATAAACACTATAACTTTCCAGATCACACTATGTTGCCATATTAGTTATCGTATTCGATAAAAGATCACTTCTCTGTTTCACTGTAAACGACCCTTTACATTCACTCTTGCGTGCAGCTCACTTTGTAACACAACACCACAGTTGCTTTCTGTTGGAGTCAGATGCGGTGCACTAGGCAGCACACTTCAAAACAGATCAGGAGGATTGATGATGTGTGCAACATATACCGTATATTCTCGTGTATGAAGTGCACGTTTTTCCCCTTACATCAGCACAAAAAAATGGGGTGAGCGTCATACGCGAGGATTTCCATTTGCAGTGGTATTTATGTATAGCCAAAGAATCATGACCGCCAAAAATGTCCATAATACATACTTAGTTACAAGTTCGTGTCGTTTTAATGAATATTAAGAATCTGTCATTGTTTATGCCAGATAAGACAGAAATATTCGTGCAAAGTGAGCATCCACCGAGATCTGGACCGAAGTCAATTACATTGAGACAAAAAACATGGTATCAGCAAGCTTGTAGTTCCTGGCCGAGACCACTTAGTTGTCTTTCCATTGCTCGGCCCGCCTGATTTAATTCCGAGATGCATATTCTGTTCCATGTACTGAGTTATTCTTCAGTTCATCCCATTTGCATGGTGCACATGACAGTTGCTTTAGTTTGTGACAATCAATACAAACAGTGAATTCAATTTTTCTTTAACGAAAATTTATTGAAATGAGCAGTGGTATGGTACTACATTCATTCAGTGTTGGCGATAAACTAAAGATTATAAGAGAAACGGAAGAGAATGGCAATCGTGCTGCTGGACGTAAATATGACGTGCTGGAATCTTGCATACGAGACTGGAGGAAGAAAAAAGACATACTTCTTTTTAATTACAGTAAGAAAAGAGCATTTAGAGGGCAACCTGCAAAATATTATTCTGATGCATTGAGGAACAACTTTCAGCATACATAAGAGACATGCCAATTTGGCTTAGCATTGCCGATGGAAATGTGCCAGATGAAAGCCCAGCAGATAGCGAGAGAGCTTGGTTTAATCTTGGATGAATTTAAGGATAAAAGGGGTTGGATGCTGAGATTTTTTAAATAGGAATGTCCTTTCAATAAGAAGGAAAACAAATTATATCGCAGCGCTTGCCTGAAGCATACGAAGAAAAGCTGTTGATATTTCAGAGGTACATCATCAACCTTAAAAATACGTATTCCAATATATGAGGGCAAATTGGGAATGTAGATCAGTCACCTGTTTACTTTGAAATGCCATATGATACTACAATGAATGAAGCTGGAGCAAAATCAGTTCAACTGCAAACAGCTGGTGCAGAGAAGCAACATTGTATCGTCATGCTAACAGTATTGGTGGATGGAAAGATGCTTCCGCCATATGTAATATTTAAACAAAAAACCCTCATCGAGTGGTTGCAACATAGAAGTCATTCCTCCTTTAATTATCACTTTGTCAGTATTTCCCTCTTTTAAGGATTTCTTCACGTCGTTCGTAAGATGGCCACGAAAACTGTCCAGCAATAGCATACCACGGAGTTGAAGAAGGGCTCCTGGACGGCATTCCCACATACACTTAATCCAGTCCAGAACAAGATCATTATTCATCCAACCCTTTTCTTTCGACATGACCACTATTCCTGCTGGGAACTTGACCTTTTTCACGAGTGTTTTCCATTTAAATATTACATATGGCAGAAGCATCTTTCCATCTGTTAGCATGACGATACAATGTTGTTTGCCTTATTCAGCCTTGCTTTCTTGGTCCTAGAATTAACCTTTAGCTTCAATATATATTTCCTATATTTCTGTGTTTGCTTTTATGACTGCAGGGAAAATGTTCATTTACATTAAACCATTACCTTCATTCCTCTTCCAGTCCCTCTCCCAATTTTAGGGCCCAATCTTATCAGGAGAGGCTCCTATGTCTCATTTTCTCATCATTTCAGAGTATGATTTTCTATTCCAGCATAACTAGAAGGGAGCAATATCCTCATATGAGGTATATGACCGTTTCATGTGTTCTTACTGTAATTCTCAGCCCATAGGCCAGTGAGACTCACTGTGATTTTTCTGGTTACATTTTAAATTAAAAGAATTGTGGCCAACATTAATTAAAGTCATAACTATTTAAAGGAAGAAAATGGGGTAGTTAACTTCCAAAAATAGCAACTGTATTAAATTTATTCATGGTAGAATCCCAGAAACAAATGAGTGATGGAGAGCACACCTTTAACTCTCCACCCCAATGCAGCATGTAGTGAAAGTAGAGGGATGGGAACCTCCCATGGTAACACAAAGTCAGATGCATGAAAACATAGCTTCACCATTGGCCCATAAAGATGCAGGCAGATTTTTGAACGCATTTTCTGGGAAAAAACTGCATCCTATGGGCTGTGAAATATGGTACTTTAATATCTGATATTATGGTTAATAACAACAGAATTTATGCTTGATATCAAGGTAATCATTTAAAAAAATCAAGTAAACTCAATGTGGAGTGCAAATTCAATTAAACTTATGCATAAATTCGATCAATTTTCCGCATTTGTATTGATGACTACGTTAAATTTTTGAATGCATAAAACCCAATAAAGCTATTTAAGTTGTGTTAATATAATTTCATATATGTATTTGCTAATTTTTCATATTTATTTAGCATATTTTCAGGTTTTATTGATAATTTTTATTCTTTATTGTATCTGTATCTATTGGTATTAGCAAATGAGTTATTAATTTGATTTTTCAGAAGTATGACAAACTTGAGTTACAAATATGCCTTTTATTCTTTATTATATCTGCCGAGTCACATTTCTCAGTTTCTTGTTTTGCTATTTATTTTATGATGTATAGGCATTCCATTCCTGTAGAGAAGTTGGGAAAAGATCCATTGGACATGTCTCAATACTATAAAGTATTTGGAACATGCAGAATGCCCGGAGTAACTAGGGATGCTCTTCACTTTGCAGACTCCAGTAATCCTCCCAATCATATCATAGTTTCACACAAAAATCATGTGAGTCATTTGGCTGATATTATTTTGAAAGACAATATTATTATTATTTTAATTTTATTTATAGTACATTTTATTTAGTAATGATAACACCAGTCTGCATTTTGAAACTTTTTATCAGATGATTTATTAAAAATAGGTGTTCTTGAATCAATTTTTTATGCTCATCGTAAAGAGTACTTCCATTTTTTTATCACATCAGGTTTTTACACAAAATAAGAATCATGGTTTCAAGATTTCAACTACTGTAAGCACATTTATACTGACATTACTTCACGCAATGACAATTTTTGTAACAAAAATGAATGATGAACAACTCTTCCAAGATCACACAACAGTATAGCAGCAGTTGTATGTATGTGCCTACCCAATGCTCATTAGCTTGTATTGAGAAATATCCCTCGCACAATAATTACCCACTTGCATATATTGCACTTGACAATTTCTTTTGTTTATTTGAAAATTTTATGCTGTTCTTTGAGCACTGTTTTCTTAAGAATCTACAAGTTCATAAAAGTACGAGTAAAAATAAAGCCAATAAGTGGTTTACTGCCGAACTATCACTTCTATGGTCTAAAGTAATACTGTTGCATGCCAAATACAATCAGTCCGGCAGCTATGAGGATAAAAATGCATGGCGCCAACTTAGGAAGGAGTACATTAATAAAATACATATCTCTAAAAGTAAGGTTCCCTAATACTAAATGCCAATAACCAGTTCAAGACAGCTTGGAAAATAATTAATCAGGAAGTCGTGTCTTCACGTTTAACCTCAGCACCCCCTTTCAATCCGGACAGACTAAACAAGTACTTCATTGACTCTATCAACGATATAATCACCAATATTAACTGCCCATCAGTAACAGCCACTGACTTGCTTAAAAATGTCTATGTAGTGACACCCTCTTTCAAATGGACCTGGGTTACTCCACTAGATATTCAGAAGGTTATTAGTAATCTTAAAAAATCTTCCAGCGCTGAAATATATGGGTTATCTGCAAATTTAATCAAAGAATTAGCTGATGTTCTAAATGAACCTCTTGCTACAATCTGTAACACTTGTTTTCAGTCTGGTGCTTTGCCAAAAGCTCTGAAAATATCAAAAACAATCCCTATCTGCAAAAAGGGTGATGGAAATTTACCATCCTACTATCAACCCATTTCCATAACTCCAGTTTTTGGGAAAATAATAGAAAAAGTTGTTAAGAAACAGCTCTACGATCACTTTCAAAATACATAACAATCTGTTTTCATCATGTCAATTTGGCTTTCGTAAAGGTCAGTCAAGTATGTGATTGACCAAATACTGGGTGCTTTTGAAAATAGATCTTCCATTGGAGTAACTGCCTGTGATCTCTCCAAAGCCTTTGATTGTGTTTCCCATACCATCCTCCTCCAAAAACTGCAATACCATGGCATTAATGAGTATGAACTAAAACTTTTAGACTCCTACCTGTCTGATCGCAAACAGTGTGTTTATTTAATTAATAATCTGTCATCACCCCAAATAGTAAGTATGGTGTACCTCAAGGGTCCATTCTAGGCCCATACCTGTTTTTAATTTTGATTAACGATCTCCCTTGCAATGTTCCATCTGCTTCACTATTATATGCCAATGATACAACATTTATGCATGGACCAAACGACCCAGGCAACCACCATAACCCATCTGACTCCATCTTGTCCGTAGCCCGTGAGTGATTCTCTGCAAATGGACTTTCACTGAATAAAGAGAAAACACAGCAGGTGACATTCTCCTTAAGTCCAGCATTAGTCAACCATGAAAACCTAAAACTTCTTGGTTTCGAGCTTGACTGTAGACTACATTGGGACAGTCACACATCCTTGACCCTCGCTAAACTATCTAAAGCCATTTATATGCTCCGTAAGTTGAAAATGCACATTCCAAATGACTACCTGAGGTATGTCTATTTTGCCTTTTTCCACTGCCATTTAAATTATGGCATTGAGCTGTTGGGTCATGCGTCATCAGCTTATGACTTGTTTATCCTGCAAAAAAACTGTGAGGATTATTTCTAATTCCCACACACTGGAACATAGAACAAACCTCTATTTAAACAGTATGGCATAATGACCGTGTACGGCCTATACGTTTTTAAATGCCTCTGCAACGTAAGAGAAAATCTGGAATCTTTTAAAATCGGGGCTAGCATACATCAGTACTATACCAGAATTAAAAATAACCTTGTATTGCCCCACTGTAGATTGACTAAAACAAGCAAATCTTTTGATTTTATAAAACAACACCTTTTCAACAATTTACCCTATGAAGCTAGAAATGCTACCTTACCGAGGTTTAAGCATGCTCACCACACATGGCTTTTGACCAAAGCATTTTACTCAACAAATGAATTTTTGGAGTAAAAATCCTGATATTAAATTTTAATGTATTTGTATGCGCATACCTTACGAAGACTATTACATTGTAACTTTGTTTAATGTCTAATAAATATATCTATCTATCTACATATCTATCTATCTATATAATGCACTTATCAATAAATCTAAGAAGCTAAATAGGATTCATTCTGAAAAAACTGTGTATGATAGAAGAAAACTAAAAACAGTTTTGAAATCAGAATATCAAAGTTAGCTATTATCACTTACTAGTTTTCAGTCATGTGATATCATGCAGACTAGTGTAATTATTAAGTAATATATGTAATGCTGTTCTTCTTTTAGGGGTGTGCAAAGTTTATTCTTTTTTTGATTTCTAAGTATGCCAGTCAAAATGAAAGTAGTATGGAAATACATGAAAGTGTACCTATAATATTTTAGTGCTTTTAATAATTAGGATTGGCTTTTCCCAAGCGTGCATGAAAACAGGCGGTAAAACTTGCACCCATGACAGGAGACATAATGTAAAGATAGGTGTGGTTTACTACGTATGAGTTTTATGCATATTTCAAAGGTAATTAGTACAGTAGTAGTGAAAGATGGTGGTAGTTGCGTAGAAAACACATGTCAGTGGTAGGATCCCTAGTCTACAGACTTGCTCTTGTACAGAGCTCAAGGCAGTCTTCGTGTGTGACCACCAGGGTTTCCATGGTCTTGATCCTTCGCTACTGTCTTCCGTATGCTCATTATGTTGCAATTAAAGCAGTCTATGACTAGTACATTTTGCAGTTTTTTCCAAAGTGGGCTTTTCTTTCGGGTTGCCATCACTATAGGTGCAAACTTCAGTTTGCTCTTTCTGTTATTTACATCAGGTGAAGTGCTCGCTGCTACTATTAATCCAATTTTTTGTGCACATATTTTTTTCTTTCCTGCAGTTTCACAAAGTAGTGGTCTATGATGAAAACAACAATATTTTATCATGGAAGAAATTAATGCAACAGCTCAGCGAAATAACTCAAAGCAAAGTAGAGCCTGGCCCACCACTTGGTGTCCTTACTGCTGAGAATAGAAACACATGGGGAAAAGCATTCAAGAAGTTATCAGAGGGTAAGTCAACACATTTTCATCGGGGTTTTCTTTTTCAGTCCTTGGGAGATTTTTCTATTGATTCTACAATTTTTATGGACGAATAATTTTACACTAAGCCTCTTGATAGGCAGTGAGATTTTCTCACAAAACACTGGGGCTCTTCATCCTGACCCTTGAGCCACCTGGAAGAAGGAAATTTAGAATTTTTTTTACCAGTATTTTAAAAATTTGTAATATTGTTGCAACTTATTTTTAATTGAGCTGTAATTTACCGGAGGATATTTCTTCTGCAGAGGAAAAAGTTGAGGGGACAGGGCAGTGAATTTCTGAAGATAAAAATTTGTTATCCACTCTTACAATATTAGCCAAGTTGTAGCATTATTTCTTAGATATCACTCTATTTTTTATCTGTAAATAAATGTTTTATTTTCATGTTATTTTCCATTTGATGGGAAAAAGAGTTTGTTTTTAGATGCCCATCACAACTTAACACCTAGTTTATTTGTGGTGTTTCTATTTAACTGCATGAACAGCCAAATCCTTGTGGCCGTTATTCCATTTACCAACAGGGACAACAGCTTTCATTTCAAAAGGAAAAATACCCGTCCCTATTCAAACCAAGCCCAATGATGCTTAATAATTTGCGACGCCAATTATTGCACCAATCTGAATGGCGCAGATAGCTAAAATTGCCAGGTTCGGGCGCCAGGTCAGTATGACCAACAGATTTCCGAAAGGATGGAATTAACCAACCTTTGCCTCGGATGGCGGCAGTGGAGACGAATGTCCAGGGTTGGATGGGAGGGGTAGCAGAAATAATTCTTTTGGTCAACCGGGTAACGGTTAGGAACACCATTTAATGCTTCACAAAGAAATCTACAAAAGTGCCATAACGGCTTGACCAAAACATCTCCCTCCTGTTTAAGCCAGGTTGTCTAGAAAATCTAAACCACAAAACAAACAGAAACAAGGAATGTGAACTTTCAGGGAAAAACACGGAATCGTTACAGCAATTAACCCGACGGCTACCGATACTAAAATAAGCCCCCAAATATCTGAATCTTTCACTAAAAGGCAGGTCCCACGACATAGGAAATTTTATATTTTCATTGAGCACAAAAGGCGCATGGCCATACCCCACGATGAAGTACACGTGCAACTAGCGACAAAATTTTGATAGAAAAGAAAAAAAATTAAACAAAATAAATAAGATATAAAATACCCTTACAAAATCCCCACGACAACCCTGACACAGCAGAACTCAAGCCACATAACTTACGGAAAATAGACCAGTCACTAACAGGTCCATGCCCCAAAAAAATACACGGGTGAAAGGTAAAACAAGAACTCGATGAGGAGGTCCGTCGTGGTCATCGTTCAGGCAGGCAAGACAGCTTGCGACCTGCCACTCTCCAGTTCCTCTCGTCGCTATGTTGGGTTGTGCATGTGCGATGGTGTAAGATGCCTATGTGGACGTAGTTGCTTCCTGAGGCACTTGACTGCTTCCAGTGCTTAGGCCCCGACGACACCCAGTCGATGAGCTGATGCAATGAGCTCCGCAGACCCCACGGTCACGGCAATTAGCCTCTCATCACACCCTTAAGTGGTTTGGGCAGCATTGGGTCGCGTCAACTAGGAGTAATGCGGGCCCTGCCGTACTCCTTTAGACAACTCCCCCAGTCCAGGGTGGCGAAGGCTGGCCAATCTGACGTCCCCGGCAAACAAGCATTCCTCCCCTGTCCACTTGAAACACGCCCTGGTGTGACAGCGATGATGTTTGGTTCTTGGTTGAAAACAGGATCGGAGCTCGTAATACATACAGGAATAACAAAAGAAGGTCAATGAAATAAAAAGGAATACAAATAAATTGTGTGGCTCGTCGTGGAACCTCCATCCCAGACTATACCCAGAAACAACCCAGCATCGGTGACCGTTGCGAACAAACAAAAAAAATCAGAGATAGTGGTTAACATATATACAAAATAATACTCCGGACTTAGCCTTCCGAATACAAATTAACAGTGACCATGGAATTTAATACAATTGAACAAAGAATACTAAACCTAAAAAATGGTACTTACCGGTCTGAACACGATCCACGATGGTTCCTAAGCTGGTGACGATTTAAAGCGTCACAAATTTATTAATTTGAAGCCAATGCAGGCCATTTCCTGGTTTTTTAAATAACAAGCACCTGTATTTTTTTAAATAATTGTTAGCATTACTAATTATTCACCTACTCCAGTAACATGACCTTTGTTGGACGTTATTTATGCTTGATGCAAAATTATTTTGTAACACAATATGGTTAGTCTCTCAACAAAAAGTTTCTAGGATTTTGATGTCATTTTGTGTTATCAATATTTCATTGCAGATAAAATAAACCGGGAGTCCCTTGATATAATCAAGAAATCACTATTTCTTTTGTGTTTGGATGACCCCAATCCTAACCTTGGTAATGTGAATTTCCAAACTCAGGCAGCCTTGCAAATGGTTCATGGTAATGGCAGTGAAGTAAATTCAGGGAATCGATGGTTTGACAAGACTGTACAAGTAAGTCATGTATTAGTAGTAGCATGAAGTAAGTCTAGTTTAGATATTTTGTTCACATGCACTTATGATATTGGTTTGTGTGGTTGGTTATGCACTTATGATATATGTGTGGTATCATCTTTTGCTATGTTCATTTATAATTTATATTTTAGTCACTGATATACAATGCTACTTTGTGAAAGGTAATCATGTTACATATTTCAATTAGGGAAATTAATATTTTTTCATGTGATTCAGTTTGTTGTAGGACATCAGGGAGAAGTTGGGCTAACATATGAACATAGCCCAGCTGAAGGACCTCCCATTGCATTTCTAATGGACCACGTTGTGGATTATATGTGAGTTTCTTTTGAATCAATGAATAGTTTACATATGCACATACTGTGGTTTAGCATGTGAATTGTATCCTGAAATAATTATTTACAACCAAGTATAATTTCAGCATTGTAGACTGTAGAGATCAGTTTCTTGCCTTGTCTACATTTTGTGCATTGATCAGTAAGTGTGTCATTCTGTGAAATTCAGACCCAAAGAGATTAGTTTTGTGTATGAATTCCTATTGACTGCTCCTCTTAAGTGGTGAATTGCTTTTTTCAATGAATATATGCCTTTTACAGTCCTCTTACATTAAGCCCTTATCCAATGTACAGTGGTGGAAAAAAATAACACAAAACCCATTGTTATCTGAATGAGAACTTGAATTTTTGGGAGCTTAATCGAATCTTTCTTTCTTTCTTTCTTTCGACAACTCGACAACACCAAGAACACCAATTGAAACCCCTAATGTTTGTGACTATATATTCTGAGTGTTCCGTTATGATTGTAGCTGATGATGACGTGCTACATCAAAACCTAGGTCATTTCCAATAAATACTTGTGGAATTACATAGTTACTTCTTCTCATTCACAATGCTAAGCAAATTCCATCAAGTTACGCCTAAGACAACGGAGTTCATCTGACAGTCATTGCAACTACAGTAAAACCCCCAAACAACGAATTTGTTGGGACCGAAATCATTACTTCGATGTAGGGGGTTTTCGATGTAGGGAGGTGGTGTGCGGGTTGCGTCTCCGCAGGGGCATCCAAGTGTTCCCCGTGCTTTACGATACAAGTCGAGTAAATATCTCAATATTGCTTTATTCACCATAAAAACCAATTCACCAAGAGTGATGATAAACAATTTTTATTGTTTACCATCAAATACCGTGGCTATCACCGCGTTATTTTCAATCTGCGTATTTCTAATTGAAATTATTGTTTTTTTCTTCGATTCTGCTCTACGCCTCATCGCTTACTTTAGTTACGGTCTGAAAGTAAAGGAGCGCCAAAATTAATGCCTAAGGATTACGTATTTTAAAGTGCTCCATAATTTTTGAGTATCTAGTCGATATTATTCTTAGAGTGCAATAATTTAAGTCAATATCAATTGCCATGCCGTTTTATGCAGCAATTTTGCTTGAAAGAGCACATATTGCCATTTAGACTTCCGAAATAAAACGCACTGTTTGAATCCCATTGAAATACCGGTAAATATCTATGTTCGTGACCAGAATATACTAGATATCGATAAACGACGATGGAATTTAAGTGGGGCGAGTTAGATACCACGAGTAAAAACGTGGCAGTCAGCAATGCACTGAGGTCACAATGGCAATCTCAGATGATAATGCATTGACGATGCCGTTGACGCGTGTAAGAGGCGCACCCCTCTTTTTATGCGTCGAAGTTGAAGAAATAATTTTGGGGCTTTTTTTCTCCTATTGCGAGGTGTTGCGGGCCTAACTTCGAATTTTCGGCCATTATCAAAGCCGCTTGCGATATTCTCTTATAATTTACGCGGCATTTTTCATAGGCATGTATGGACCTCGGAGGCAAGTATTCACTTGTAGCCTTAGCCCTACAATGCTTGCATTGTTTATTGTCCTTTGGAATGAGTGGAGTAATTGATATTCATTAAAACAAAACAAATTCGACCTCGCTACAATTCGTGTTTAGTTGGCAACTGCGGACAGTTGCACCGAGCTCTGATTTATAAATCCGAATCCCACCACCGTTTTCCTAATGCACGAGTCATAGTCGCTGTAAGTCGCCTTTTAAAACGTGGTTAACTTTTAAAAATTATATTTTGCTGTAAACGATGACGAGTTGGAATGCAAACACGTTAAATGCAAAATACCCAAGCGTAAGCCGCGTAAAAAACGAACAATAAGGCGTAGATACGACATCAAAACTTGAAAAAAATCAAACTTTGAAAGAAATCATAACTGTCTATGGAATTTAAAGCAGTTAATATTTCAATATGGTCCAACAAAAATCTTCAATGAATGACAAAATAGAAAAAAAATCATGATTTACATAAAAACGACTGACTTACTAGTGAGATGGGCGTCGCAGTACGGCGGCACGCGCGCGCATGTCTTGTCACAGCTCTTAGATTTTCCCCGAAAAGACCTTCTGTCCCTATTGGTATGGAATAGTGCAACCTTATCCTTCCTCCACCTTCTAATGCACGATTCCGGCACATCATGGCTTAGTCCGGCAGCGCGGTTTCCTACTTCCTCAGCGTCTTTGATGACTTAAAGCACTTTAATTTTTTCAACTACCGTGAAAGACCACAACATTTTGTCCTTGTTCATTTTAGAACAACACTGACCTATGTTGACACATGCACAAATGTTAATAGTCACAGAATTCTCTCAGTTGAGCTTAAGGCAGGTGCATACAGTTGAGTCACTCAAAAGTTGTCCGGTGACAGAAAATGAGAAAGTTAGGGGGGGTGGAAAATTCCAGTCCTTGCACTTGTCGCGCGGCCAATCGCTGTCCCCCAATTGCACCCCACACCCTTGCCTAGTCATACAACAAGTTTTTAAAGTTATTAGGCAACTGCGTCCCCCGTAAACAAGCGAGCGAATGATACCCTCCCCTTGATGACTTACGCTAAGCACCAAGGTCACTCAGCTCTCCAGGGACTTGCCTCAGCCACGATACGAGCGACGGGGCGGTAGGCGATTGAAAGAGTGGCAACGCTGAGTTTTATGTCCCTAATGTTTGACATGGAACACACTCGAACCCAGCCATGATAGACGTGAGCAGCATAGGTGCCGCTCGCCGCCAATCCCAGATATTAAATTTTTCTTGTGCCGTTCTACTCATTCTGTGGCAAAATTCGGCCGAGAACGTTGTCTTCTGACAGTATGTACTGCCATTTCTGATTCTAAACTTCATCTACATCTACGATGTACCGTGCAAGCCACCACTAGGGTGTGTGGCACGGGGTGATTCCACACCAGGCATGCAGCACTCGTCCCAGCACAAATCAGGACCTCGCACGCTCCCCCTGGCGCTAGGCGCAGGCCAAAAGTAGTCAGGAGAACAGTACGCAGTCCAACCGGAAACTGGGAGAGTGATACGTAAATGAACATATAAACTTATCTTAGGTCGAATATAATAAACTTATCTTAGGTCGAATCACTGCTCGTTTCGTGGCCACTACCGCCTATATCGTGACCGAGGCTCGAAGGCTGGCAGATAAAAAATTTGTGTAAGAGGCACACCCTCGTTTTCGGCTGCGATTTCTGGGAAAAGAGATCCTCAAGCAATCGAGCAAATATTAGGGCGATCTCGAGGAAACGCACCACTTGCCGGTTAACAGACCACATCCATCAAGGTTAAGACGGCAATAGCAATATTTGGATAGAGTAGAGAGGTTACTCCTGATTTTCCTTTGGGATGGGGACAGAGTAGATAAAAATTCGCTCTCTTTGGTTGAACACCAACCAAGAAGTTTTGAATACAAGGGGAGTGTCCGATAAACGGGTCGCAGATCTTGATGAAAATTCGTATGCATATAGAACTCCGAATGCTTTTCACGAATCACCCCACATATGGGCGTATAAATCCAATAGTTTCAACAAAAAAGGCGTTTAAACATTTATAGATGTTATAAAAACTATTTATCAACCTCCGGCAACAGGGGTAGTGTGGTCCATTGATCAGCGTATGGGTCTGCGGTGCGGTAACCGTGTTTGATTCCCGTCGGCAACAAATTTTTCATGCTTATTTTCTTTGTTTTTCCTTCGTGGAATTCTATGTTAAAATCTAATTTTTACTTTTATATTCAAAGTTTTTTTTCAACGAGTGAAAATATTTTTTTTCGCGAATACCATAGGGCTTATTTTTTTTCTTTCCCGCGAAATTATTTTGTTTCCCCATTCTTTCACCACGCAAACTTGATTTGTTCCTTCATTTGCAAGACCTCCGGTTGATATCATGATTATACAATAATGAAAATTTTCTGAAAGTGGTCACTCTCGCCATTTATAACACGAGCCTTTCTCGACGAGCCTTATCACAATATATTTATTTCTATGTCTTTAGATCGTGAAATGGTTATTCGATTACAGAAATTAGTAGATAAGCCGATCACATTTTCCCCTACTTTTTTCAATGCATGACAAAACAAGAAAACGGGGATCTTTGATCGTGGGTCTTATAAATAATGATGTAACAATTATTTTGACTATTATATAATTATGATATCAACAGGCGGTCTTGCAAATGAAGTTTGCGTGGTGAAAGAATGGGGAAACAAAGAAATTACGTTGACTTCGCGGGAAAGAAAAAAAATTAAGCCCTATGATATTCGGGAAAAAAAATATTTCCACTCGTTAACAATAAACTTGGAATAGAATAGTAAAAATTAGATATTAACATAGAATTCCACGAAGGAAAAACAAAGAAAATAAACATGAAAAAATTTATCGCCGACGAGAATGAACACGGTCCACAGGCAGGTGGACAGTCTTACGATAACCGTCCACCTGCCTCTCCCAAAATAAAATCCGATACCGAAAGGTAATTTGAAACCATTTAAGAGGAAAACATGGAGCTCCTCCCATTCACGGGGTTCCGGGAATGTAACCCAATACGGAAAAGTAATCTGATACGATTTAAAAAGGGAAAATTGAGCTCCATCCTCACCACCTGCACCTTTGCAAATGAGGTGGGGTGGATGAGTGAGAGGGGTGGATGAGTAATGCACCAAGAAGGGAGGGGGGGAATACCAGTCAGTGCCAGCCAGCGGTAACCCAATACAGAAAGATACTGTCAAGATCAGATCAGGGGGGCTATTCTCTATCTCGAAGCTACCGATGCAGTAGCTTCGAATAAGCTACCATAATTGGCTACCAACCGTATTCTCTAACTCACGGGAACTTTCTCAAGAACGTAATAGGAAGTGGAGAGAGGTTTGGCGAAAGGCGGGTATGTGAACATTTTAAAACCAAATCCGCGGAAACTTCATTTCTGGTGACGTTATTCTTAGAACCAATGGGAAAGCTCGTCTCAATGTTTTTCCGTGGATAAAACTGGTGAAACCTGAAAAGGCCGTTTTAGACGGTGAAGATGTTCGTGCATCGTGTTTAGCGAAAAATTCCACGCATTAAAAATCATGCCAGCCAAATTCTAAAATGTTTTATTTTTGCTCACATAATCTCGTGAATACGTAAACATGACGTCCATCTTGGCTGTTTTGATCAATTGAAATAAGATTGTTCGTAAATATATTCGGGAATTAGGGTTCATGTTGATGATATGATCCAATATTATTCGTGCTATTTGCTTTCGTTAATTACTAGTTGCTTCAAATCATTTAAATAATATACGAAGATGAAGCTTTCAAAAGAAATGCGAAGGTGATACACGCTACCACGGCCCAATAAGTATCCCATTATGGGCTGGAATCACGTTACTTACCGAAGGTAAATATGGCTTTCCGTCACTCCAGTTAATATCTTTTTGTGAAAAATCCTGCAAATGGTGAAAATGACAAAGTAACCCAGTGAAAGTACAAGGAATCCGCATTTAGTAAATGTAAGAAACATACCCGTGCGTTGGATAATTATAGATAGATAAGCGTTATAAAATGACCAATATTTAAGCAGGGTATTCGGAGGCAGCGCTTCGTGAGGTTACCGTGGGAGCTTATTGGGGCTACGGAAGTAGCTTCGTGACATTTACAGAATACGGGTGGGAGCCTAATAAACTACCGGTAGCTTCTGCTTGCACTTTCTCCGGTAGCTTCCATGATAGAGAATACCGATGGGAACAAGTAGCTTATTGAAGCATCTTTCCGCCAGAAAGCTCCAATGCTTGGAGTTAGAGAATAGGCACTCAGAAATCTCAGATTACCTTTCTGTATTGGGTTACGGCTGGCCGGCTGGCACTGATATTCCCCCCTCCCCTCTTGGTGCATTACTCATCCACCCAACTATCACCCGGCTCTGCTAACGCGGAGCTGAGCTTTGGCTTCCCTTGAACGTTTCTTATTGTGGGAACCGTCAGAGTTGACGGTTCCCACCATAAGAAACGTGTAAACGAGCCTTCACGGAGCCAGAGCGTCAAGTTTCCTTCATGCCCTCTGCTCTGTAGGACTCCGATGGGAACATTTTCGAAGCCCGGAGCGGAAGGGTTAAGACGCGGTACTCCCCGCTGCGGTTCTACTTCCTGCTTATTACGTAAATGTCTACGGAAAAATTACCTGTAAATGAAGAATGCTACGTTTTTTTCTCAATAATTCGTTCTAGAGGGGCACTTTTCATGTTTTGGGCCCAAGCGCAGACTTCGATGTACGGAGTTTTCGTAGTTAGAGAGGTTCGTTACGGGAGGTTTTTTTGTGTGCATTGTCCATTGGAAGGGTCCGGGACCGGGCCAATGACTTCGAAATAGGGAGTTTTCCTAAAAATTTCGCTGTATGGGTGTTCGTTGTATGGGGGTTTTACTGTACATCCTGAATTTATTCATTGCCCCAATTTGGGAAAATTTGCATAAAAACTCATTTGTGGAGGGAATTCGAACCTGGCTTCGCTAGACGGCTGCACCATCAACTCAGAGAAATCTATTTCATTCATGACATTTCCCTAGGAACTGAAAAGTCAATTTAAACAGCTTTTTTGAATTTTTATATGCAGCGCAGGCATGGCCACTAAATGTAATGAAGCCAGGCATCAATGAGTATTTTATACCTTGTTAATATCTAATTGAAAATTTATTTAGTGGTTGTTTTTAATTGTTATCCTGATTATTTTTATTCACGTACTCTATATTTGTTAAATTAGTCCACACTATGACCAACTGCTCACAGAGCTCCATGCTATAAGATTCCAAGAAAGTCAGAAAAATATGCTGAAGTTATTTGATATCAATGCGAGGATATTTGCTTTTATTTTCAGAAATATTATCTTCAGTTATGTTTTCATCTTGTATATCTACTCCATACCGACTCCGGGTGGATCCCTATTTAGATCAGGATTTCCTATATTCTTAGAATGATAATAGTGAAAAAATTATGTCCTGTCGACACAATACTTGCTTTTATTATTTCCTTTGGTACTAGCTCGGCATTTGTTATGATATAAAAATTTCACCGAATGTTGGTGTCGGATGGGATTATTAATGTTTTTTTTAACCATTCACTCTAAATATGAAAAACATCATTGTAAGAAAGATACGGAAATGAACATGACAGCATCCCAATAGAACATGGGTAGGGCTTTAGAAGTATGTTCGGAAAAGAGGCAATTTATGGGTAAGTTCTAGGCTCCGAATTATGTATGTGCCACTATGGATTTTGAATTTTTGTGGTTCATGATGCTTTCCTCCAGTGTTGCCATTCTTTCGTGTTAAGTGCTCTTCTTAGTATTTCCTCCAAATGCCAGATTCAGGCACGTGAAAAATATTAATTTCTTCCGCCACTGTACATAACAGTTAGTTGATGTATTATCTTATTATTATGTTATTTTACTCTGTAAAATTCTGTTTTAGTGAGAAGGCCCCATCCAATGTGGCAGATGGAAGCTATCCCAAACCCGAGAAACTTCAATTCAACATATCAGGAAAAATGCAGAGAATATTAGAAACAGCAAAGGAAAATGTTGACAAGTAAGTAAAATATATGTGCATATTTAAATGCTTGGGAATATGATTTTCTAGAATAATGGTTTGGGATGATAAAATAAAATAAATTTATATGAATGAAATATGAATATATTTGCTAAAAATGCTGCAGTAGGATAACCTTGGTTCAAATTATAGTCACAAATACTCCCTTAGGTTTAGCTTAAATATGTTTTTCTGGAACAGCCTTCCATTTCAAAATTTTACTGAGGAATTGGGCAAGGGAAGAGGAGCATATCAGAATTATAGGTGAGAGAGTTTTGTAAGTCAATCACATTTACTGATGATGTGGCATTTGTTGGTTGGTCCACTGAGGGATTACAGTTATTAGGCGGGTACAAAATCATGGTGATAAATGTGGAAAAATGCTTATCCATTAGAAAACAAAATATATGATAAGATTTTCAGAGAAGGTGTGGTTGATGAACAACTAGGAAATCATTAACTGATATGGTTACCGGTTAACATTTTGGAGGAAAAAGGATATATTTATCATATCAAGATGAGAATTAGATTGAAGGAATGGCTTGCCCTTAAGAGAGAACTGATGACTGGGACCTCATAAGAATCTTTGGAAAAGGCTGATGAAGAGCCTGATATGGAACATATTGCATTGTGAAGTTCAGGGATCTGGACACTTGAGGATGGACTGTGAGAATGGATTGGAGGTGAGTTATCTGTGGATATGAACGAGAATGGAGAAGGTATGGTGGACAGAGAGGAAGACGAAGAAGTGCTTGACATTGGAAGAGAGGGAGCAAGACTCATTTTATAATCTCTGGTTTAATGTTTTCTCTGTGTGAAAACCAAAGTTAATATATTCTGCCATGGATAATGCTCATTTCATTTAACTGTTGGTGTGATGTAATATACTTAACCAGAACACTCAGTTTACATCAAGTCAGTTAAAATGTCTCGTCATCGCAGGTTAGCATTAATCTGACAGAAAAATTGGGCTTGAGTGGATTGAGCTTGGGAAGTAATTGGCAATAGGATGCGTCAAGTAGTTTGAGTGAAATATCACTTCACCTAGAATTTGATGAATTTGACATAATTCAAAATAAAAAACTCATCTTTCCAATGATATCAAACTAAACATTTAAGCCATTTTGCATGGCATAGATTATGGCTGTACGCTCCAGAGAGAATATTTTTAAAAAAATTGAATTTATAACACCTACCCATACAGCACACACGGAGCATATTTAGTTGCAATCACGAGTAGAACACGTGATTTATCTAGTCGAAAAACTGCTTTTCAACAACTAAGAATGGTTTAAAAATGGTCAATATTCGGTTTACTGTCCGCTATTTCTGGTGTAAACACGTGTATCGACCACAACCTGCCTAATATGCAAATTCCCATGCAAATGTATGTTTACCAACGGAAAATAAACTGTTATTAGTATTATGACCGCTAGACAGCATTGCCAGCAAAATTCGCGGCTGATTTAGATTCATATTTGACCGAGAAAAAAAATTGCAGCCGGAGAGCTGGGAACCGTAGAACCTGACTCTTCCAATCTCACTTACGCCTTAACCCACTCGGCCACCAAGGTACTTGTTGAAGATGGTAATGCAAAGAAGTTATTTCCTCCGCTTTCATGGCCAGACCAATATAAATTATTCCATATTTGTGCTTGGCCTGGAGAGCACTACATATTTACAAATATTAGGTACCAAGAAATTAATGCAGATATTCACGTGTGCTTGAAAATGGCTGTCAGAATCATACGAAAGCAGATAATATTATCGTGGAACATGATTTTATTTCTGGTTGGTTACAATTGTACCAAAATGCAACGTATGATCAAAAAAGGAAGTATTTATCGCATGGAAAAATCATCGTTTTTTGTTAAAAAATATATCCACCCATTGTGTACAAATAAGGTTTTCACGATTATCAGGATTACCGAATAGACAAAGTTCTTTGGTAGATGCATATGTTACATACATACCTATATAACATATGTTATAACAGAGATATCTCTTCGTAACGGAATAATAGCGTATAGCTCATCTTTAATATGCAGTTATTCCCATGGAAATGTGAAAAAAGGCAAAGTGGCATGTTGTACATTAATTAAATTCTATAAAATACAGAAGTCCACTCAGATAATTTGGACCAAAATTTACACTGAAAGAACACGTGTAAAAAAGGGCTAATTTTGGAATTATCCCTAACCCCATATATCGACCGAGAGTACACGAGTATGTTTCTCCCCGTGCTGTGTGGGTAGAGTTCATCAAAAAACTAACGGTGTGTATATTGTATGTTTTCTCAACTATTTATAAGAATTAATCTACTACTCACCACAGTAATTTTTACAGAATCGAAAAAAAAAACCTTCTGTTTTGAAGGCTTTTTATCAGTATGGTGTGAAAAAAACGAGTCAAGTTAGGAACTTATGAATATATTAATTTAATTACTGAGAATTTATGTCATATCTAAATATATTTTTGTGCCATTCATATTACAATATTCAATTCACACTTGTTGCAGATGTTGGAATTAAAACGTAAAATTTGAATATGGACCCTGTAAGGACTAGGGAAATATCTCACCCCAACTACCTTAAGGCTGTGATGGAGGAGAGAATGTTCGGTGAGGAAGGGAGGGGGTGAGATTATATGAGCTTTGAGAATGAAATTAAGATAGAGTATTTGGTGTTTTTATTAGAATTTTTACGTAACATGTATCAAAATTATAATACAATATACCCTCGCTAATCCGAACTATGTCCAGATTATGCAGAGTCCTTATTACCCCGGTATTTCTCAAAACGATCATGCATGTATAGTTTTTTTGTAAACTTTCAGTTACTGACAGCTTTTAGTTACTTGCCATGAAACATGAGGCCCTTTGGAGTTAAATTAGCGGCTTGATTGTATCTCATGTGAAGAGGTGTTACATGGCATTCCTGAATAGTATAGACAAATATTAAATTTGTATGTATGTTCCAACAAAACAGTGGTAATGTTTTGCAGCTATTGTTAATACAGCATGATTCTATATCCTGTAATCAATATAATAAAATTAAATATATTGCGACAACTTTTTAATTGCCATAAGATTTGGGACTTATTATGGGCTTGACAGTCAATTACTGTGTCAGTGGCATGTCAATGCAGTAACCGGGCAGACCCTGACATCGTGTGTCATAAATTTTATTCTATTTACAGCGTCATCTACAGTCGCTACTTTTCCCTTTTGATTCTCAATGTACATATAAAGTCTTTGTGGAGTCTTGTGGCAGTAATAACTTCTCTTAGATTGTTCTATAAATTGTTTTCACTGCGTAAAGTGATGGAGTTGGCCTTGAAAAGGAACCACTATTTTTAAATATTTTATTCCATAGGTGAGCTGTCAGTGGCACCACAATAGCTTTAATGTGAGTGTTTTCAGAGAAATCTTAAGCCGATGTTTTTTGCAGAACTCATTCAACTTTGAGTCGTATTTATTTGTTAGCAAGCTAAAACTATGGAAAGCAACGTGCTATATCTGCACATACTGCAACCAGTCAATAGAGTGACCATTTGAAGTTCCAACTTCCACATTGGGAAAAGCATGTATGTATGTAGTTGGGAAACAATTCACTTGGTAATATTCCACAGAAAGATTTATTTCTTCCGACCAAGGGTTTCGACTGTTCACAGTCATTATCAAGGTGACAGTTGTTCACCACGAGCCCCATATATATACAGAGTGAGGGTGTAGGGGGGGAGGGGGAGGAAGAGGATGGGGAAGGAGCCGATGGGAGGAGAGTGCATGGTCTGAAACACAGGAGGGAGGTGGGGTTGAGCGTTGTTAAAGAATTATTGCATTACGGAGGGGGAGGGAGGGAGTGGGGGGGAGAAAAGGTATATATATTCAGAAAAGCATTTGTTTTTTTTTTCGATTTCAGTCTATTGTCCACGGAGTAAAAATTTTGCAGGACAAAATTAAATATGCATGACGCTATTGGAGCACACATGCTAAAGCAAATACTGCTTGACCAAGCACAGAAAATCTATTTCAGGTCGCTCCAACTGGTAACCCTCATCCTGCAACTCAGGTTAAATAGCTAATAGCAAAGTGTATTGAAAAAATTTAAAGCTCTTTCATAGAATCCTTTGCTAATGTGATGAACAACGAAGAGTAATGTAAAACATATGTCATGTGATGCATAAATATGTAGGTAAATGGCAAATGATATAGTATGTATTTCCTCGTAACAACTGCTGCTTTATATGGCTCGATTTCATGAGGGAAAGTTAGAATTTTCATCCGTGAAAAACATTTTACTAAAGAGTGCAAGCCTCATCCAGATATCGCTGTGATCTTATCCTATCTGTTGTTCACTATTGGAATTCGTACTTTTGGAGTTTTCCATGCATATTTAGTTCTCATGTTCGGTATTGCATCCCTCACTGGTGTTTTCAGATTGTTACTGTAAGAAGAAAACATAAATGGGAAATTAATTTCTGAGTATTCAGTTTTGGTGAAAAGCCAGCAATATGTACCAGAAGTATTGGTTTAGGAAATAATTTTAAATTGTATTCAATTAATTACATGATGTTAAAATAAATATGTAGTGTGAGTTTTGTTCAGTTATTGAAGTATGTATGTATTATATTTGTCTGAAAGATCCTTTGATGAAATTTCTCCATTAATGATTTTAACAGGTTGGTTGAAGACTTAGAAATGTCCTGCTTCACCTTTAAAGCCTATGGAAAGGATTTCATCAAGTCACAACGTCTAAGTCCTGATAGCTTTATACAAATGGCAATCCAATTTGCATTTTACAGGTAAATTTCATATAAGGAGAGTTTGAGAAATACCATGCGCTCTTGTATTCTGCTATATAAATAAAATTAGTTGTGATCACACTTAAAATCAAGGTCAATTTTAAAATATGGACCTATTTATTATTGAAGGATTCACAACGAACCTGGTGCTCATTATGAAACTGCATCAACACGAAAATATGAGGATGGACGTACTGAGACAATTCGTTCTTGTTCCCTAGAATCAGTGGCATTTGCTCGGGCTATGTTAGGAAACAAGACAAATGAAGAAAAAGTGAAGGCTCTTCAAGAAGCTGTTATCAGTCACAAGCATTATACAAATGAGGTAAGTGGTTCATTTTGTACCTAATACATATAATGGTTCACGTGTATGCACTAAGAGGAAGTACGTATAGGTAGGACATTTATTTCTTACAGGTTGTCAAGTTTTTTAAAATGAAAATAATAATAATAATAATTGTTTATTACGGGCATATACCCAATTTAGAATAGACATGTACATTTCTTTCAATATAACTCTTAATAATTTATAAAATATTCTTAAAATAATAAGTATTACATGAGAAAAAGGACCACTAGAATATGAATTATATTATAACAAAAGATATTGCTCAAATAACATGAGGTCAGACAGAGTTCGACAATGATGAAATACACTTCTTCTTAAATATGGAATGTTTATCGCTAAAAATATCAATGTTGCCAATAAGGGAATTATATAGTCGAGGGATCCTGGTTAATGGTGAATTAAAAGTGAAATTTCTACTACAGTATTTAACATAGAATAATTTTGTGCTTCTGGTGGTGGAAAATGTGGCATTAAATGGGATCAATTGAAGTAGGGATGGACAGTTAATAAAGTCATTGCATAGATTATATAGGAATAGCAATTCAGCAAAATTTCGTCGAACATGAAGTGGCTTTAAATTAAATATCTGCATTGTTTCTGCATATGGAAAAAAAGTGATGCATGTCAGATCATTCACTGCCTATGTTTTCCATTTATACTAGACAGGTTTTCAGGGATGAATTTTCATATTTATGTACCTATTTATCATGACTCCTTTGCTTCCCTTAGATTTGGACTTACATTTAGAGAGTCTATGCTGCGTGTAAAAGAAATCTTTTTTTTTTTTAATATTGATTTTTTGTAATTTCACAACTGCAGAGACTTATGCTGTGTCCAAAAGTGCCAGGATGTTTTTATTTTTTGCAATGTTGGGGCCTCTGAAAAATATGCAACCCGACAAAAAGTCAATATTAGCAATGTTAATATGTACTAATAATATAATAATGCATGACTGTAGGCTTTCTTGGCGAATGATGTGAATGAAGATCTGTCAGATTTCACCACGGGTTAGGTTCTCCATAACTTCCATACAGGAATTCCTTCTGGTGTGAAACCCGAGATATCTTCATTCTAATATGTAATAATGCATTAAGAAGTTGTTACAAAACTAATTCAAATTTTGTCAGTAATCACCTACTCATTGAACCTGTTTCCCATATTTAGGCAATAAATGGATTTGGAGTAGACAGGCACTTATTAGGCCTCAAGCTAATTGCAATTGAAAATGGAATGGATATACCAACTCTTTTTATGGACACAGCATACATCAGAAGTTCACACATGCGGATTTCATCAAGTCAGGTCAGTAAATTTTATGCATTTAGACATACTGTCTGTGAATTCAGCAATAATTGTCAAGATGATGCTGAGCTTACTGTTAGCTAGAAATATCATACATAGAAAATATAATCATCATTTAAATTTAAGTACAAAACAATGAAATGAAATGGAACACCTTATTTTCTTGAAGATCCTACTTCCCAGGCAGCAAATCTACATTGGTCCAATATTGGGACAACATCGCCAGCCATTGTAAGTTTGCTGGGCCAACGTTGGCATAACCTCAAAATGATAACACTTTTCAATATTGGGTCAGCGTCGGCTGCCACAATTGGTCCAACATTGGCTGCCACTGTTGGGCCAGTGTTGATTAATGGCAGCCACTTCTTTCATTTCCACTTCCAGCTCTTCCCACACCTTAGCAATGTGTACAGCCTACACATTGAAAAGGACTAGCTCTAATGGGCAACACTGTCTCACTCTCCTTCCATTGATTAAAACTTTATATTTCAAATACATAGCATAAGCACACCAAGGGCCTTCAGGGAGCCAGAGGGAGACATTTACAAAAAGATAGGCATCTACCACAGAAATGCACCTATAGTATCTCATATATGTACATATACCTACCCAAAACATTTTTGATGAAACTTGGATCATTACTTCTACAACCTTACCAACTTTGTTGACCAACTGTAGTTGGTTGAAAGTTAAAACTTTCCTAACAAATCTGAGCATACAGCCATGAATACTGAAAATTTCAAACAATATTCAAACAGCACGAACCAGCCAAATGGGAATTAAAGTACAGGTTGGTACAGGTATCCACTTCACAACACTTCTCTCTCTCTCTATCCTTACGTAGTCATGTTCACCAAAAGCAATATGGCCGAATTGGAATAAGCGGAACAAGAAATGTGTGTCCGATCGTCAGTGCAGATCTAAGCCAATGACAGGCGGGGATGTCATCCTCGCCTGTCATTGGCTTAGCTGGTGCGCCGGCCCACAATGTTGGCCCGATACCACCTGCCATTATTAATTCGAACATCAGGTTCACAATGGCTCCCAATATAGGCTGAACAGCGGTAATACCGGGTGGTATTACTGATGTTCAAACAACGTTGGCCTGGTATCGGCCCACGTTCAATGCTGCTTGGGTTGTTGCAACTTACTAGCTCCTTGTATCTGTGGCAATGCTAATTCTCATTAAAATTATTCCATATGTTCTGGTTTTGGTTGTCCTTGTCTTAATGTGACTTAATTGTCTTGATTTTTTCCACTATGTAGCCATCATTATGGTTGTCTTTACATTAATTGTCATATTTTAAATCTTCTCACCTCCACATGAACCCGAGCTCTTAAGGCTTTCCTTTGCTAGATTCAGGACCAATAGTCATTGTGTTTTGTACTTACTACTTTGATTTGAACTTAATTCTTATTCATATCATGCCTAACATTTGGGTCATTTACCTTATTATGATTCTTCATTTTTATCTCTGTTGTTAACTTCGCTTCATTTTTTATTATTTCTTTATCGATGGATTATTGTTATAGGTTGCTGGAAAATGCGACTCTTTCATGTGTTATGGTCCTTTGGTTGTTGATGGCTATGGTTGCTGCTACAATCCTCGCCCAAAAGAGATTAATTTTGGAACATCAGCCTTCAAGTCATGTCCAGACACTGATGCAGAACGATTTCGACAAGCATTGGAAAAGTCTTTCATTGAAATGCATGATGCCCTCCTAACCATTCAAAAGTCAAAGCTGTAGAAATTTGTCTTTGTTTGTGTGACAAACAGCTTTACTGTGATTTTATAAGACTGATGTGTAATGAAGTATTTGATGAGTAAGCACATGTAATCATCATTCATGTTGTCACTGCAAGCATATGCCTATGAATAATGGCACTATAACCATCAGATTTGGAGTGGAGGATCACCAATTTGTTATGAATATTTGATATACAACCGTTTATTATAGTAGTTTTTCTATGTATCCAACATTCAGGTTATGATCAAATTATTTTCTGATGTTTGTTATCAATAAATGGTAGATTTGGATTTTCAAAGTTTGCCATTTGTAAATATTAAATGTTGTTATGAGTGTATGTATTTTTACATGGAAATAATATTTTATGAAATGTTACTATGATACTTTAAATTAAATTAATATAATATTCACCCTAGGCAGAGGTGGATTAAGGGCAACACCTCCTAGAAGAGAAAGCCGTGACGTCAGCCTGCTCGGTCATAGAACCGTCAGCTGTCCAGCCTAACAGAGCTGTAGTCCGGCCAGGTATTGAGACTGCAGCGTAATTTTCACCATTAGATGAGACAAAAAAAGAAATGCAAAGGAGGATACGTATCAATACATTTCGGTATGATTTGCGATAACATTGTATTCTGCGTTTTTCATTTAAATGCGACCACATTAATGAAAATATTCCTTACCACATCATTTGCCATTCATGCCCAATGAGAATTTTGTAATGTTGTGTATAGAGCTTGGCACTAATTAAATACTACGATTCATTTATAGCAAAGAGCCATTTTCTCGGTCATCACGTTGCAAGTTCTCTCAAATAGAATGTTAATATTTCAATTGAAGGATATGAATCTTATCAGTAAGAGTTACAAATTATACACATTATTAGTGGAGCAATGATATCGTTTATAATAGTCAATAAAATTTGAAAATTATAAATCTGCTATCTAGGACACCAAAGAAAAGGGGTATTTCTGTAGGGAACTGCAAAAATGTTTAGTACAAGAGCAGTGGGAGCAATGGAAAAACAATTAAATGGTTCTGAATCCCGAGATAATCAAAATGTCAAAGATTTCCATTTCCACCACTTAATTTTACTTTCTTGAAAGACAAGTTTAAATTTTAAAAAGGAGGTGATGTGAAGTAGCATCATTGTAATTTCGACTAAAGAAAAGTCAGAAAACTAACGGCTTTAGGTGTTAGTGGTTTCAGAGGTTGCTAAAATAAGGAAAACACTATTTCTTTTGAGAACTAAAATGAGATTAAAGTGCTCAATTTTCTTTTATTGTTTCCTTTGTTGCCAAGCACCTTCTTCTGAATCTCATCATTTTTTTCTCATGCACACATTTTTCAGCATCATGTTGGTACAAACAAAGACAATTTTCCTATAAATAGTTCTCATGCATGCAGCTAATGACCACGGTCACACTCAAAATCAGTGATCATTCCCTCATTGTTCAAAATTTCTAAAATAGTATTTACAATACCGTTCCTTTGGTTCATGCCTTGCATAAAACCTTCACTCAGACATAAGTTGTCAACCACAGTGTATGTGATCAAAGTACACGTCAATACAATGTCGCAAGGGCATTTTAAGCCACCTGCATCCAGGTTCTTTATACGTCCATACTGCTAATCCAAGTTTTTATCTGAGTCCAGTACAAGCTACTCCTTACAGTCTCTGCAGTTTATTTTTTTTAACTGCATGACTTCAGTAACCTCCCAAATAGACCAACACTGGGAGATGACTTGAACTCTTAAGAGCTTCAATGTCATCCAAATTTACACAGCACTTAATGTCGCTTTACACCCACCCACACATTCAACATCATAATCATCAAACCTCTGTAATTAAACATGCCCAGATTTCATCAACAATTCTAGTTTCACACATTAGAACGAGAACATGACTGCATCCTCAGCTTTTTCTCACACTCAAGAAGCTGTCTCATTGAAATGTGGTATTGAGAGCCAGCCAATTTTCAGACTGTATTTCCGAAATCTAGCCTCAAGAAAATCAGTTTGGATTTTCCAAGGCAGAATGTACTTGAATCCCAGTTCCTGAGCACAGTACTTGGTCAACTCAATCATTCCATGAGTTGTCTGAATTAATGCGCTGTGAGTTTCTTTGGAAAGAGAGCCAGAAGCCTTCCCCACACTTTCCCAAGCATCAAGCCAATTGAGAAATTTCACTAAAAAGACTCATTTTTCATCCCTGCCTTCGATGGATCCATAAAAATACTTCTTTTATGAATGCCCTTCATTGGTGTTTTTACATTAAAAATCTCCCACCACTTACTAATTATGGTGATGAATTCAGCAGTCCCTTCACAGTTTTCAATTTGGTACTCTGATCCTAACTGAATCAACCCCTGAATAACAAACTTGTTGAATATTTTCGTCTCTAGTTTCACATTTTGGCGTTCCAAGTTGGAAGGGAAAATGCTTTTGATGGTCAAACCTGCGAGGCATATTTGACCAATTCTCCACTTTCAACTTCATGCAGTTTCTTCAGGCTATCGAAGGAGGCTACATTTTTGTGCCCATTTAAGGGATTCTCAAAATCTGGGAATAAAAAAGTTTTCCCAGAGTTCTTTTGATTGAGCCAATTATTTTGAATGTTCTTAAAGAGATGAACTGAATCAATTAAAAAGAAAAGTGGTCAGTTACCTTGAGCAGGATGTGGATACACAAATGATCAAGTTGCAGGCTTTAAGAAATATGCTCATTGATTTAGAATTGATGGCATTGTTGTCTGTAACAATACATATAACACGAAAGCCAATGCTTTCCAACCCTAGAATTACCTCCTTTATGACTTTGTGTAAAAGACTGACACATTTTACTTGAGGGCAATATATGTACTAACTCCTTTAAGGATGACAGCACACTCGATATCATAAATACAAATGCACTAGTAGCAGCATTACTGGAGTCAAAAGCTGCACCAACAACCCTTTGTAATAAAAAAAAGGCTTGATATGAATTTCATCCAGCATGAGAATTACAGTCTCCTCATGCTCCTCAATAAACTTAACTCTATTTTTATGAGAAGCAAGAAGTTATCATCACGCATTTCTAAATGAGAAGAAATATTACTTTGATTACAAATTTTTCTCAATGTGTCAGGATGTGGCATAGTAAAATAATTGCTTGCTCTCATGAATTTGTATGCATGAGGTGAAATGGAGTGTAGCAAAGGCAGCAAAAACTAAAAACTCAGAGGAATATCGCAAGCGATTTTTATGTGAAATCAAATTAGTCACCTGCTCCTTTAAGAAATTGATTGAATTTTCATTGTCTTCTGAAGATATATGTAGTTCCCAAAAGATTATTAATCAACTCCACAACAGTTGAGAGACTAATGGAATCTTTTAGCTTGTTGGAAGTAGCTAATTTTGTTTCTACTAAATCAAGAATTTCTTCAATCTGATTGAAGTTTTGTACTTGAATGGGAAAAGAATATTGGGATAATTTTGGAATTGCAACTCCACAAGCTGACAGAGCAAGATTTAAATTGCCATCAACTTTGACAGAGTACTTAACCGCTTCCCTGACGCGCCCGAGTATACTCGGGCAAAGTTATAATGATATGCAGGTGGCCTAATTATCTTAAGTTAAGGGGCAACATTCAGAAATTATTGAATAATTCATTAGTTATTTAGAATAAAAAATTAAGCAAAAAATATTCTGATTTGCTTCCGTTTAATGCTTCTGAATCTGAAATAAAAAATATTTACTTTTTTTTTACCATTTTTGTAAAAAAAACCCGTCAGGGAAGTGAACGGCTCAGGCTCAACTTGAATATACAGAAATCATAAGATAGAGCTACCAGTTGAATGATGGAAAGTCCAGTGCTTTGGTACTGTTAAGGTTTCAACACATCTGATAATATCATTAATGCTTCTCACTTTTCTCTTTTCGACATAGCTTGAGAGGGAGGTAATACTGGCATCAACTGCTTTCTGAAGGGCTAATGATTCCTTTTCAATTCTCTTATCTTCATCTACATCTATATACTACCCCGCAAGCCGCCTCAATAGGCGTGTGTGTAACGCTGTCTGTACGCCCGTAGCAGTTTTTGACAAATCGCGCAGCTTTCCTTTGTATTTTATTAAGTTCCCGGATTAAGTCTTTCTGCACCGGATCCCATATGCTCGCTGCATATTCAAGGTGTGGCCGGACGAGTGTGAAATAGCACCTCTCTTTTACTTTTTCATCCGAAAATCAAGAGCCTTCCAAGAACAGGTGGTCAAAGATGATGCACAGGATTTGGGAAAGCTGACAAACACTGAGGGAATGGCAAACTTTTTTAAATGTCGCAGTTTCGGTGACACAGATATCACTTGCCCTGTTCTGTCATCATATGCCCGTGATTCACTCTCAAAGTCAGAATCCTTAAAATGGATTTCACAGACCTGCAATGAAAAACAAAGCAGTGGGATAAGTAATATGAAAAGTTGTAGGTCATGCAAATGAAACTTTTCAAGAACTGTTGTTTAATAAACACAAGAATGTTCCAAAACAATTAAAAAATTTTACAAACTCCTTTTCCTTAAGAAGCCAACAAAAATGCCTCCTACTTGTCAATGCAATCAGTGAAACTGTAATTTTGCAATGCATACACAGGCATTGTATCGTGAATACTTAAAGACACAAATATCTACCTACTTAAAGTTTCAAGATGCACACAAAACACATACACAAATTAAAATGAATACCAATATCAACCCTTAAACTACACACCCGAGATGTTGCAGATGGTTTAAAGCCCTTCCGCTGAATGACTGCAATCCACTTTTTTTTAATTTCCTCATTCCTCGGAAAGGAAAATATAGACTCTTTCGGTCCAGAAGGATAATTACCCTTATACAGGGGAACACAGCACCTGCTAGACATTCCTAAAACAAAAAATGTGATGTTATCATTCAGCTTCTCACGTCATACTATTACAATTTCAACGATGCTTTCGCAATGATAATGACAATTTCGAAGCTAATATTTCAATAACTCCGCATACATCCATATTAGCAACAGCACGCATGGTTATATTTCATAATATAAATATATCCAGCAAATTTGGAAGTAAGCAATATTCATTCCAAATGCCATGCTGGCATTTGGAATAAATAGGGTGGGGCAGAATGGACTCCCTGATTTGATGGGTGAATTGTAAAAAAATAAACAAAGATAGTTTTAAAACGTTTTTATTTCCCAAAACTACATTCAATGCCATTTTATTTTCATTTGGATTTGAAAATTAGTTGATCCAGGTGACGACCTTGGCGAGTGATGCACATATTGAGTCGTTCAAAAAAGTTTTTGAAAACTCTTCTCAGCATATCTTCTGATATTCCAGCGATGACATCTGTAATTGCCTCCTTAAGAGCTTCCAAGGTTCTTGGTCGAACTTTGTAAACCTCAGCTTTGAGATATCCCCTAAGAAAAAAATCGCATGGACTCAAATCCGGGGAGCGAGGGGGCTATGGAACATCGCCCTGTAAGGAGATCAGGCGGCCGGGAAACGGTCTTTGCAGGATTTGGCGTGAACGAAGGGCGGTATGAGCCGTGGCACCGTCCTGTTGAAACCAAAAGGCTTGTGTGTCATATTGCTGACCATACTCTTCCATTTTAGGTTGAAAAAAGTTCTCCAGCATGTCACAATAACGCTCAGAGGTAACAGTAACAGTTAAACCTCAAGATTCAAAAAAGTAAGGCCCAATAATGCCTATGGAGGACTTGGCGCACCAAACTGTCACTTTGGGCCTATGAAGCGGTCTTTGGTGAAGTTCACGAGGATTTTCAGTCGCCCAGTACTGAAAATTTTGTTTATTAACTGTGCCGGAGAGGTGAAAATGCGCTTCATCGCTAGACCACAGAATAGCGTCGGGTTGCACAGAGGTTAAAATTGCATTGCAAGCATCTGTACGTTTCACCCAGTCTTGTGGACTCAATTCTTGAACGACCATCATGTTGTAGGGGTGTAAGTGAAGGTCAGTGTGTAAAATTCGCCTTACCGTTCTGGGCGATATTCCAAGGGCAGCAGCATGTTTCCGCGCAGAGCGCGATGGAGACTGTTCAATGGACGCTATCACTGCCACGATGTTTCCAGGTGTCCTCGCACTTTTAGGTCGCCCAGCTGGGTTTCTAGGAAGTGCAGATCCTGTCGCCCGTACACTAGTAATCCATTTCCTAATGGTTTTAGCAACAGGAACCTTGTCATGACGAGCCAAACCAAACTGCCTACGAAAAACCCTCTGCGTAGCCACCACACTATCATTGTTTTTAAAGAACGTTTCTATGACAAAGCCTCGATGCTCACCAGACCACTTCATGGCGACTACTGAAAATGGCGTCGCTTCCCCCACCTAACGCCACTACTCCCACCCCGGTAACCCACCTGCGCGCTCTACAGTGATTGTCTGAAACTAGGTAGTCCATTCTGCCCCACCCTGTATTACATAATTAAAAATTATCTTAAAATGTTACTCACCTTAGATGTCGAAAGATATGAAGGTTTCAATTTCCAATTGAAGCAGGAAATGGAAGACGGGAAGCTACCCATGATACCCTAAGAGAGCCTGTCTTGGGGCACATGCACATACCTTGCTCCGCACATGTCTTGGGGCCACGACCCCCGAGATACTCTCTGGGGTCATGCTTGGGGCTCGGTCACATTTGACAAGAGTGTGATGACGTCAGATACAAATAGCAGCTTTAGCTCGCAGGCTTTCTCTTCAAGGAGGTGTTGTTAAGGGGGAGTGCAGCGGGGGTGGCCACCCCCATAATTCCTGGTGAAACAGGAAAATAAGGTAATCAGAAAGTATTCCCATGACCCCCACAAAGTAGCAATCCATCCCACCAAAAGAACCATCTTTATTCTTCCCTGGCCCTAGAGTATTTACTTTGGTGATGAAATAGGTCCATGGTGGTATTAATTGAAAGTAATGTCATGAAAGTTGATTAAGTCATCAATCATTGACCTTCTGTTAAATTTATTAAAGTTTTATTTGGACTTGGGAAGCAGTCATTTGGAATATTCAAATACTTAATTTTATATGGAACATTCAAATATCTTCATTACATAATTTAATATTTTGTGGGTCCTCATTAAATTAAACAAGGTGTTTATCATTGGGACCATTACTGTACAACTTCATGGCTCCAGGACCCAAGTGTAGCCCTCTGCAGGTCATTGTATGTTGCTTAAATTTTGTTTTGTTGGATATGCGTACTTTAAGCCATTGAAGGGGCAAGAACAGCCTAGGGCTTGGATATAAGATTGTTACCATTAGCAGCACTGGTGGCCAAAATCAGGTGTTTTATTTTGATACCATGAGTTACATATCTGTGAGCAAAATCTTAGGTCAAAAGTGTTTCTACGACCCAGACTTTGTCATCCGAAGATTGCAGAAATGCTGATGAACTAGAATTTTGCTCCCTATTAAATTTAAAACCCTTAACCTTTGGAAGGGATAAGAAGAGACAAGATCTTGGGGTGCAGCCGAAAACCAGATTGTCCTTTCAGACTTCAAGTATAACATATCATTTGAGTTATTTACCTTAAACTGCAACACGATGCTGAGAATTGCAGCTTCAGTTCCACGAAGTTATGCCTGAGACTATAAATGTGAATAGGACCTTTGTTCAAAAGGAAAGGTGGTAAGATAAGTTTGACAGTTCCAGGCTCAACTAGGTAAAAATTCATTCTTGTGGATGACTATTATGATGTATCTTTCCTCAACATTGTATTTCTAAGATACAGCTAGTTTAAATTCTTCTGTCATCATCAGTTAAAAATTTGAGCCATAAAGGTACAGTATGTTGTCGCACAAGGGACAAAGAGGGTCGAATGAATGGGAAACCGTGGTAGTTTTCCTGTACACGTATTAACAATAGAGCAGGCGCTGCCAATCCGGTGGATACAGGTTACATCGAGCACACTTACATGGCTAAATCTATGGTTGGGCACTAGTCTGAGTTGGGCAGATTCCGATCCTATCTGATACGGTGTCAGGGGTCTGGTCTACGGAGGGGAATGCGACGCAGGCAAGCCCTAGTTGACATGAGGACACTGGACTAGAGCCGCCTCCGAAGAGACCGGTGGTGCTTAAATACGATCCTTATGGTCAAAGGGTTGGTGCCCGCCACCCCTCCGGAGCAGATATGGTTCAGCCGATAACTCAGGGGGCCAATGTTTCTGATAGATATGACTCACCCAGCCACCACCCGATAGTGAGTCAGAGGGTGACGTGGCTTTGGGCAATCCCGGGCCGAACATTGACCCAGGGACAGGGAGGTGCCCTGTCCTCATGGCCGAGACGGCGTGAAACATATATCCTTGCGACAATGTGAATATATGTACACTCAAATTTAGATGACTGTGGGAGAGGTTGGTAGAGTGTTTGGGAGTGGTGTTGTGGGTGCTGGGTGTTTCCTAAGGTGATGAGGGTAATGGTGAGGGGGAAAAGGGCTCCCATTAGAGGGTCTCTTCAGATTTTATGTAGTTGAAACAGAGGCTTTAGGAAGGGGGAATGTTTTGGAAAAGAATGTTGTTTATTGAATGATGTTCATATTCAAATTCCTCCATTTCTCCAATTGCTTCCTTTTGCACATCTTCCTCCCCTCCTCCATCCAGTGCAATACTCTGGGGGTGAAATCTCCCCCCCGATTCTCATCCCACTGGAGGGACTTTGAAATGTTAGGGTAACTGCGCTTGTGTTCTGCCCTAGTCTGGAAGGAAGTACCCATTTGGCTGATACAAGTTGCATTATTATTATAAAACCTGAGGAAAAAACAGGTGATACAAGGTGGAACAAGAATGAATGGAAGTACATACCATATTTTCCGGCTTATAAGATGCACCCCAGTTTTGGCCACATAGGTACTTTGGAAAAATAATAATGCCGCTATTACTCTTCGACTCAGATTGTGGTGAAACTAAGAACCGATCTTTTACAGAATCATATATTCAAATATGATGACATAGCGTGATCCTTGTATTAGCTGGCCTATTTTCAGAAGTAACTCGTTTCACATTGTGTATAGGCTTCACTCCCAACAATGTGTAAACTGAGTTACCTTTTGCAAGGTAATCACTTAGCAGGTGAAACATTACCAAGAGAGAATTTTAAGGTGAACTGAGGTGAAAATAATTTTTCTGAGGATACTCGTATCACCTGTTTATTTCCACCAAGGAAATGCTATCTTAAACCATGTCTTTTGGGAAAAGGTTGCCTATTTCTAGTGAGATCATCCTTTTGAAAGTCAACTTTCACCAGCAATAGTTTTTTCCTCTTTCTTATGGACTGAATTAAAAAGCAAGTTTCGTGTTCTGATGAAAAATATTTTAATTAACAGCTTGTCAATCAACTTCTTACCCCCCCCCCCCCTTCCCTCACCTTATCCCTTTGGAATTACCTAGCCCCCTCCCCCAAACACCAGTCCCATTCTCAACTGATTCCAACCCTTTCAATCCTACATGACCCCTCCCCATCCACCCAATTTTTTATGTACATTTAGAATATATGAAGGGGTTAATCAGAACAGTACAAAATGTAGAATGCGATTCAAAAGAATCCCCAAGAAGGGACACCCCATTTGCAACATAGAGAGAATTGAACTTTTTTTCTCCCAACTCATGCTTCTTTTACTTTTGTATGCAATTTTTTCGAACCTTAAGAAGCAATTTTTGATGAGCACCATAAGCAAAGGGGAAGGTGACCTAGGGTGCTCAACCCTTCGAAAAATCTGAAGGCACGATCATGGCCCATTTATATTTATTATCATCCTGAAAACAGCCTTATACATCAGGCGTTGTAACTAAACAGCAATGGACAAGAACAGACAACCATGCCATGTGCAGGGAAAACTGACCGAAGCGGGACCCGAACCAACAACCTTCAGGTTAGCAGGCGAGACGTTACCCCACCACCGGCAGATTCATTCTTTAATGTCATCTTTTCTGATTTCTTTGGTATTTTTAATTGTCTTTTTGTCTATTTTAAGATAGGTTTTAGTCATTGAAGAAAACACCAGAAATATCATAATTCTGGAAGACTTCCCCACACATTCCCGGTAGGCGATCTTCTACTGTACTCCTGTTTATTTTAATTATTGAAATAGAGCCAGTTTCCAATATGGCAAAAGGGTGAGGGGGATAAATTTATGAACTGTAACTATATATAAAATCCTTTCAAAATATGCTAGTACTTAGTGCATACAGCAGTGCTCCAAGCATGTTGGTTACAATGGGCCAACAATGACAACTGTCAGGTATGCTTCCTGTATTTTGTGGCCATTGCTCCCGGTTGAGTGGGGTGATATTCAGGGAGTGATCTTTGGTCATCTCATTTCAGAGGCAGGCACGATAACACCCTCAGAGAAGGCCTTGAGATATGCTTTAATGGTTGAAAGATCAAATATTGAAGGAAAGGTGCATATGAAGGGAAATATCACTAAGTAGTGATGTTTAATTGATTAAGGAGAATATGACTGTTTAGGTAGTTCAGTGGACTCCTGATTAGAGTTGGGTCGATCAGTCACGAGTCGTTCAAATGAATGAGTCACTGAGGTGAGTGTGATGACTCGAGTCAATAGGTCTCGGAGAAACAACTCTTTAGTGACCGTTTGTGCCGGCTGAGCCACTGAGTGCAGCGCTGACTCATAAAGGAGAGAGTTGCAGAGTCCCCATGATTCCCGTGATTCTCAAAGATTCAAAGGACTAGCTGACTCAAAAGTCTCACTGACTCGGAGACGTGAGGGCGTGACTGACTGAATTGCTGACTCAAAAGACTTCCCATTCATTGAATCCCAGCGACTTGTTGAGTGGCAAGACTGACTATTCATTAATGACTGTCAAAAGAAGAGTCTTACCGTAAGATCAGCAACTTTGCTAGATTTGAGGAGTAAATTAAGTCCTTATTTCAGGATTACGTAAATGATATGATGACTTTCAACTTAAATCGTTGGTTCATTAAAAAGCTATTAATTATTTCTGGAAATCCACTGTTTAAGACACTGTATTAGCAGTTCAGAAACTCTAATTTTACCCTTAGATGAATATTGTAGGCAGTTATTTTTTTTACAATCAACGATACAGATATAGGTGGTATCCAGTAAATGTCTTTTGCATGTATTAATACATTTTACAAAATTAACACAGTTTACAAAGAGTTAACACATATCAGAATGATGATCACTTAATCGGAGGTAGATGACCAATACTACTTGAAAAAACAATTGTATTACATCAATACAACTTGTAGCTAATTATTTTAAAATGCAGTAACTCTAAACTAAACTACTTTCAAACAAAAAAAATACATTTAACCTTCCCAATTATGATTTAAGAAAATCATCATTGATAGTTTGTTTGGGACCAGTCTACTTCTATTTTCAGTAAGAAACTGGCCTCCCTTCGAAAAAACACACTAACAAAGCACTGAGGTGGCCATCACACACAACCTTCTTTTCATTAGTGTTTAGAGCCTAGGGAAGACCTGTTTCCTGCTCCTCCACCAAACAAGTGGGTCAGAGGTCCTCTCCAAGTATTCCTCCTGTAAGTACTTGTCCACTTCCACAATTGCTGCAGATGTTGCAGTTCCTTTCTTCTGACTTGCAACGTTGGAATCAAACTCCTCCCACATAGGAGAAGTTTGCAGGGGCCTCTTTTCTTCAGGTTCAGTGTGCTCAATAATGGGTACTTGCCTGGCTTTATTGCATAAGGCATGGTAGGCTGCCTTGTAACATGTATCTTCAGAGAAAGCATATTCTTTGAATCATGGATCCAGTAAACATGCTTCTCTCAGTATGGGATTAAACTCAACATCTTTAAATCTCTTCTGGAGTCTCTCCAGCATTTTCTCAGCCATTACATTTACTTCAGGTGACTCATCATTCAAAGAAGGGGGGGAGCAAGGGTTTTGAGTGGGCAGAGGAAGGGTAGACTTAAGAAACGGCGATTGCAGGTGTTAGAGACAGGGTGGTGACGGATGCAAGGGTTATACGAGGACCCGGGTGGCAGGGGAGAGAGGGGGGAGGTTTAAATATCAAGTGCATTGCCAACGCCCGGGCTCTGGAGGAGGCATCTTTCATGCTCCCTGGCGCCAGACTGGTCGAGCGCTCTTGTTTTAAGCATTCCACCAGTCTGGCCGATGTACACCGAAGCCCATCCCAGCGTTTTATACTCTAGCTTGTGCACGCCAGACTGTTCGAGAACTTTTTTCTGGTCTTTCTAGTAGTTTTTAATTTATGCATACTTTGATGCTATCAATAGGGTGTTTCGGGGAGTATATATCTGCGTGTAATGCTTTAGTGTGAGAGGATTTCTGGTGGGTTGCTCTTCCCACACCGCCGACAACCCGCTATCACAGGCTCATTGAACGAGCGAGAAATATAGTATATTATATGTAATTACTGTTATTTAAAGGTATTGTTACTAGTAAATCATATGGGATGGCTGTTTTAAATGGTGTTGTAGGCCCTTAGATTCAGAAAAGTGGACATATAGAGTTGGTATTTATAGAAGCCACCGTTAATTTAAAAGGCAAAGACTTACGATCAGTGAATAATGACAAGAAGTTAATTAGTGTTTAAGAAGTAAGTTATTTTGTACATAATATGATTTTGGCATTTAAACTCTCGGCTTTATTATTTTTATTTGACTGCACTATTTGTACAATGCTTGACATAGAGTGTGACTTTCCTAAGAACGAATAACATAACCACACATTTAGAGATATCAACGAGATTGTTTTTTTCCTCTGTCATCGTGCGTAATGGTGATTTAAAGATCTGATTCTGGGTAAAGTGGCTTTGGTCACATTAACCAAAGCTAATTAGTTTACCCGTTTATTCTATAAATCTTTAAAGGCATCATTACTCATTCACAATTCAGGTTTACTGTTGTATGTAAGCCTCATCATTTATGTACCCCACAGTAGTACAAAGTGATTCTAAAGACTCACTCAAGTGAACGAGTCATCAAAGTGACGTGATCCAAATGACTCGAGTCAATAAAAAGAATCATTTGGCCCACCTCTACTCCTGATCACTTCCAACTAAGGGGAGAAAGATTACCTCAGGTGAAAATGGGCTGATCTCCTATCACGCCACTGGATAGTGAAACAAGTAAAAGCCACATGAATGAGCAAGCGGCTTTAACGTGTACCTATTCATGAGGAAGTTTGCCCCCAAGTCTTATGTTAGTTTCTACAAGCCTTGGTGCCAACCATCATATGACAAGCTGTTGTTTTTTGTGTCATTTTCTGAGAAGAATTTTTAGACAAGGAATATACTAATGGACAAGCATGTGTTTGCCCAATCCATTAATACCTTAAGAAAAAAAATTTAAATCATGCTTCTACAAATTACTATTTAATTCAAACATTTTATTTCAGTATAAAATTCTTGGCTTCATGAAATCAATATGTACTTTAAAGATTTAGTATTCATAATATATCAATTGGTAATCATACCATTATTACTAATGAAATGCTGATTGATAATTCAAGAGATCACACTTAGCCAAAAATATAACCACCAAAATAGTAATGTCCAATGAAAACTCAGTAATTTGAATAAGATGTAACCATAGAGTATTACTCCGTGGATGTAACCCAGTCTCTCTGAAACGCTGGGTCCATCAAATAAGATGCCAGCCAGTACAAACTCTTATTGAAGTTTGCTGTGATACTACTAGATCTAGTAACTATGATTGTTCTAATCCAGATTTGGTCATATAATAGGAAATAGCATACATTAGATTATTCTAATCAATAATGTAAAAAACAAGTCTGTTTACAATTATTGATGTAATTCAATTCTTCAAACTATATACATCTTTATAATTCTCCATAATAGACAACACTTTAAAGAAATTCTTAAATTACTATAATTGACAACAAAGAGAATAATACAAAAGTAAATGCGTTTTGCAAAATTATATTTTGAATTTGTATATAGACATAAAAGGCATTCAAATTTGAAAATAAAACATTCAAGTAATGCTTAATTCATTCCACGGAAGTATACTTAATCACAAGATGAATAAGCTTTCGCATTAGACATCTCTTTTCACAGTCAATAACAAACTTTGCCCGATATAAACCTTTACTATAAAGGTAAATCAGACTCTCTTACTGTCGGTTAAAACTCTCACAATACTACCGACTCCTCCAACAGCATATGCCTTCTCATGCCACAACAGGAGATGGCCACTACTACCCTCAGACGGAAATTCAAAGCCACGATAGACGTACTTCATCAGGATATCCACATAGTCTCTGTCCAGAGAGTTGACTGCTTCTTCGATCTGAGAAGACTTGATGGATAACAGCACTTTCAGAGTAAGATTGAGAGCCGCATCCTTAACATGCAAAAACAAGGAATGAAAAATAGAGCGAATTACTAGAATGAAAATCCTTATCCGATCACATATTTACCTGAACTAGAACAGAACAAGCAAAATCAACAGGGAAATCTTGCAGAGATTATACAGCTCTTTATATGAAAAGTATTCACACATAGTAATTCCATATTTTTAAGAAACTGTACATCAACCATTATTTGAATGGATTTCAGATATAGGAAAGTAAAGGCTTCGTTGTCAAAACTGACAAGAGGGATATTGTGTTAACCAAACAATGGGACCATAAATTTAATTAAAATGTCGTTAGCTTGAAGAAGAAGGGCCATAAGTAAAGCAACCAACCTTGACGGCTTGTTGTTTAGATCCTAATGGAGCATTTTTCAGCACTGTTTTCAAAGCTTCTATGTTGCGGCCCGTGAGAAAGAACATTAAGGAAATAGTACACAAAAAAGATAAAATTACACTTCGCTTAACTTGATACAGTAAAAATTGCAGGAGAATAAATGTATCCAACGAAAGTATCTAAAAAAGGATATTGATTCAGCATTGCTGTAACTTCAGCTTCATCCGGCCCCACCGAAGGAGACTGTAATTCACCCTGGTCGTCTTCCCGATAATTGTCCTCGTTGTATTGATCTACATCAATTTTCCTAAAAGCTGAACTAGAAGTGTTTTTTGCCATTTCGGTACTCGGTACACTGTTAATTTATCGGGTAATCTATATGACAAATAGTTCATGGATAAAAACACAAAGGGTTGTAGGCGGGGTTACCGCTTCCGTTTTTGCTATTTGATGGTGATTTGTTCAACCGTCAGTTACTTCCGGAGATGAAATATATCAACCACAATACCAAACATGTATTGCATTATTAAATTATTAAACAAACTATGATATGAAAATTTTTAATAAATATGTATTTTAAAATGAATTTATTTTCAATTAACTCTTTCACATTCACATGATTTTGGATTGCGCTTTTGATCTCTCCCACTTCCGTGAGAAACACCTCCGGTGGCACACGTTGAAGCAAAATGGTAAGCATGTGTTTTGAATTTTACATCTTAATATCTCTTTGTAATCAAATGTTGTATGATAGTTTAGAAAATTCTAATGTTTAATTACAGCCTTTGTGTTTGTTTTGGGCGCAATCAGTTTTGCTATTTATGTAAATTGGTCATCGAGTGAGTATAGGCATTTTTGTTACCTCTTCCAGGGTAAAGTAAAATGTTCGGAACTGCGAACGAAAGACAAAAAGGAGCTGACCAAGCAGCTCGAGGAGTTAAAGACAGAACTGACTACTCTTAGGGTCGCTAAGGTTACTGGAGGAGCAGCTTCTAAACTGTCAAAAATGTAAATATGCATTGCGTACTCTGCTCCTTTTTAGTTATATGAGAATCTCGTTACTCCAATCCATCTGCCTTCTAATTGATGTCGTGAGTCTTTTGGCTCTTCGGTTTTCTCACAATTTTCATTTCTCTTATTTATGTTTCAGCCGTGTGGTCAGGAAAGCAATTGCACGAGTGTACATTGTTATGCACCAGAAGCAAAAGGAAAATCTTAGGAAACTCTTTAAGGTATGTACTTATTGTGTAATCATTTTTGAACTTGACAGATATGGTGTGTAACGTGCAGTGAATATCATTTGAAGTAAATTAAGTTCAGCTGGTGCAATTCAAGGCAGGGCATGAATAGTGAATATTCATATACTTCACATCACCCCTGTGATTTGCTTCCCGTTAGTGAGTGTGACTGATTCGAGTGTCGATGAAGCGCACCCGTATTTGCGTGCAGTGATGCTGTTAGGATATTTGTAGTACTACCATTCCTTGCACCTACAGGGCAGGTAAAGGGCAATAACGTAGATTTTATTCTTAGTGTGCCAGCAATCAAAATGTTTTTGTTGCCGTCAGAAATAGATAATCCTCGTATCTACTTAATAAACAACCGGTTTACAGTCGATTTAAAATTCAGACCTTGCCTGTGATGAACCACCTATTTCCTTGAAAATCTTGCTGGCCATCGCCGTGTACGTATTAATTATTCAAATGTATCTACAACTTCAGTTATGAGACACTTAGATAACTAGGAGTTGCTTTTAACTTGGTGCAAGGCTGGCAGTTTTTTTACCTTTTCGACCTGTAATTTGAGGGTGAGGAATGGGTTGATAAATTTAGTACTCAAATATGTATTGATGGACATTTGGTTTTTCTTTGGCGACTTGCGGCATATGCCATTTAAGTCGGGTGGCAGTCCAATTGTGTTGAGCAGATGTAATTATCAGGAATTTTAAAACACGAAGTTATTTATAATATCTCTAAGCGCATTATTGAATGCCAAAACTTTCAATGCTTGTCAGTCGTACATGCCCATACCGAAACCAGTCTAAACAGTGTTTCGACCTAATAATCCTACCGTTGATTACTTGAATACTGTGCAGGTAAATTTGAAATTTTTTTGATCTACATTTCTGAAGATGTATGAATATGGTAGAAAAAAGTAAATAGTATTGAAAAGTAGGTTATACTGCATTGTGAATCGTGCGATATAAGTAGAGGTTTAAACCAAATTATGAATTTTAGTGGTGGTTCTGATTTGAAGGTTTTTGGAAGAAAGAAGTGGTTGAATTAGGAATGGGGGATGACTGAAATGAGAGGTTTCAGAAATACAATTGCGTCATAGCTTCCTCCTTTTTGAGCCCTCAGCTAGTGTAAACAACTGCTAATGTGAGACCTGGGAGTGACTAGAAAGCAAGTATGTGTTAAAGGAAGGGATAACTAAAGCTATACTGCTTGATGACCTAGGTGGCAATTTTACATGAGGCACTTAATTGTGCAGTTTGACGTTCAGAAATTACAATGATTCAGGTTACTAGGCTATTTTTTGTCTTTTTTTTTCATGCATTTGTGGAGTCACTTCTAGCAATTCACAGCTCTATGCGATGCTATTTTCACTGCCCATCCACACTTCAGATAGTGCAGTTGTGAGTGCCTTGCATAACACCCCCTTGAAAGATGATGCACTGATTCAATGACTTGCTTCTTGTCTGATTGAGGGAGCTGTGGCAGGCCTTCGTGCTTTGGTTGGATGAGACCCTAGTCCTCCGCATCTCATTTGCCCCAACCAGAGGCTTTGATTCATGCCTCTCCCTTTCTCTTCTAAATCTCCTCCCGCATTGAAATCCGTGGAACTACAGCAATTCATAGTTAGTTTTCATTGCTACTATTGGCAATATGGAGGCCTTGTTACAATTGCCTAGGTAGTAGATGAGGCGCCAATATGTCTCCCATCTTCAGGGTTGCTATAGGCCTGAAAAAGTCATGGTAATTGAAAATGGGCCTGAAAAACCTGGCAAAGTCATGGGATTTGTGGAATTGGCTTAGAAATTTACTTTTCCTAGTCAACATCAGATATATTCATCAAGTGAGGAGCACCATGTATGGCACTGCCTGTTGGCGCCTGGATTTGATTTTATTGCCTTGCCTGAGTTAGGCCCCGGAGCTATGCCATCAGGAAGGACCCCAATTTATCTCTTGAGTGATAGTGGGATTGCTCCGTTTGCTGGGAAACATTATCCCCTAGACCATTCCTTAGTGTGGGGTGCTCCCATTCTTGTGCCTCTTTTAAATACACACCTAAGAAGGGATATTTTCACTTGGAAGAATGAAAATTTTGGCATGGATAAGTACTGGAATTTCATGATCTGTAGCAACCCTGATCTTAACCTGCCCTTACTAGTTGACTATCACTGTTAATATGTAGAAGAACTTTCCTTTTATTGTAGTTATCTACGTATAAGATAGTCATGACTTGTTAAGTGATTTCGTGATTAATTAAGGTCCAGTTTGATGGGAGCTGATCCGAGAAACTAATAATTGAACTGGGAAGCCGTATGCAAGGTGAACTCAATTTCATCCATCATCAGTTTTTAATGTCAGTTTACCAGTGATAGTTTATATGGAAGCTGCAAAGCAGGATGATTCAGAGAAATGTATCTAGAAATTTGATTGAGCTTGGGTGATGTACTGTGCAAAATTTTCATGAAGTGAGCTTTCTCACTTCATGAATGTTTCTTCCAAGTGTTCAATGATGTGTGATTATTATTATTGTATAAGTTGTTTCATTAGAATTGATTTGTTCAATCCATATATTGATGAATCTTACATGTTGAAACAATATGGATTACATGTGTATGCTCATGGTGGGGTATGGTTCCTTGTTCACTCTGGGCAAGGCACCATACTGGTTCTGTTGTTAAATTCTAGTGAAGTGGTAGTTCTAATTGCCATGAGATTGTAGTTGTGATGAGTGGAACCTTGGGTTTCATTAGTAGTTCCTTTACTAGGATTTTAAAATAACTTTAAAATGAGAAATATTAAAACTTATGATTTCTATAGAAACTTATGTTACAATCCTGTAGATTTCCATGTGACATTAATGTTAACCTCTTTGTATTTAGGGTAAGAAGTACAAGCCCCTGGACTTGAGGAGAAAGAAGACCCGTGCTATGAGACGAGCCCTATCTCGTAGTGAGTCCAAGATAAAGACTAGGAAGGATATCCGCAAGAAAATGATATACCCTCCTAGGAAGTACGCTGTCAAAGCTTGATCATTTGTTCATAATAAATAATTAATAAGAGTTTCAAATCTTTTTTCATTTAGCTTGGTAGCATGTCTGGGATGGGAATTGATCATCTGATGGTGTCAAGCATGCCATCACCCGTTAAATTTGTCTTTGTTACCGAGGGGAAGGTGAAGGAAGTGAGAGTTCCATGAAGTGAGGGAAAGAGGGGGACCATTCTGAAGACTGGTCCGGGGTGCTTCGTGACAGCTTCATTCTCTCCTGGAACTCATTACTCATTGGCTTCTGTGTACTGGTGCTAAGCTTATTTGGCATTATGTTTTTTTATGATTCTGGTACCTGCTGGTAGGAATGAGCTGTAATTGTTGCAATTCAATTTTAACTTCCTGTCTCCATATAATAACGTATCCCCCCACCCTCCATTACATCCCCATCGTGGCTTAGTCTCCTAGGAGGAGCATGGTTGTATAAAGGCCGTGCACCTTTCACTCTTTACCTTTGTTTGTTGAGAGAAATTTAATGGATAATAATGTTGGTTGGAAGTGGGAATTGTGAATATTGGTGAGATGTCTTATATCGAAATGAAATATGTAGCTTCCTTGCACACCACTCAAGTCCTATGTTACATACACCACGGAACTTCACGTTTTCAAGCGTAACTTATTGTTAGTGGAACTTCATATTGGAGTAAATCAATGACTTGGTATAGCCCACACTCAAATTTTATTCCAGACCCAGGTTTCAACTTATAAAGTCATTATCAAGGGTTGGTGCTGTCAGCTGTTTTCTATGTATGAGGATTTGTGGAGCACTGGGGAAGTGATTAACCCTTTGACTGCCAGTGGGCCGATTTATCAGCCCAACTGTAAATACCTGAATTTAATGGCCTTCCTTTCAAAACCTGAAAAGAGCCTTGGCAGTCTTGGCACATCTTACCTGAAATGGGCTGGCAGTATAAGGGTTAAATACTCAGTTGTGCCTGTCTTTTGGCAAAATGCTAGGGAAATGCAATGTTTTTTCAAGGTTTGTTGGAAGGCACTGGTACATCACACGAGGGTGAATTTTCCAATAATTTGTACTTTAAATCCCTCAGTTTTCCCATGGCCAAAGCAACTTCGTGGGCAGGTGCATTGTCCTTGTGAAAGATGATTTTCTTATTTTGCAACCCAGGCCTCTTCTCATGTATTTTCTCATCCAGTTGGTCCAGAAGACTTGCGTAGTATTCGCCATATATTGTTTTACCATTTGCAAGGTAATCAATAAGAAGAATCCCATTTGCATCCCAGATAACCCTGTCCATCACCTTTCCGGCAGATAAAATCGACTTTGCCTTTTATGGGGCAGGTCCGCCGGCTTCCACCCACTGCTTCAATGGCTATTTAGTTTCTAGCGTATAGTGGTGGACCTATGTCTCATTGACAGTAACAAATCAGTGCACAAAATCAGTTCGTTTCTTTTGAAAACGATGCAAACATTGCTGAGAAATTTAGTTTTAGAAAAGAGAGTGTACGCACTTGCTTTCAGTCAGCATTTAACAAATGCGGCACTCAACATGCACTAAGCTTTTTCATGGTTAATTCTTTGTGAAAAATGTACCGTACTCTTTCTTCTGATATGCCTATGGCATCAGCTATTTCATACACCTTTAATCAGCGATCGTCCAATATCATATTGTGCACTTTCTCGGTGTTTTCATTTATGGTTACAGTTTGGGGGTGTCCTTCACATAGTTAATCTTCAAGAAAGAGAAGTTTGGCCACGTTTAAATTCTGCCACCCATTTCTTAACTGCCGAAAATGAAGGAGCAGACTCCTTATAAACCTTCAACAAATTTGGATGAATTTCTGTAGGTGATAAACCATCCAAAATGAATATTTTTATGACAGCACTATTCTCCAGTTCATCCATTTGAACGAAACACAACACTTCCACTTCGAAAAGCCGTGCCAACAATGCTATGTGGGAGCTCAAATTGATATTTTAATTACATTGTTGGAAAACTTCAATGAACATAAAACCAAAATTTCATTGGTACGAACGCCATCTCTGTGTAAGGCCGAGAACTTTTCATCTTGCCCTATTATTCCATTTTTTGTAATATATTCTTAGAAAATTTATGGATCATCTTGATAAGTTAATTCCATCATTATGTTACAAAAACACTTAAATTGGTTCCCGTTGTTAGTGATACTATGTATTACTAAACAAATCAGTGACTGGACAAATTAGTTCCTTTGCTTCTGGTCCCTTTTGTCATGGTTCATTGTCTCTTTATTGCTAATTACCTTGTACAAGCTGGTAACCAGGTACATATAAATGAGCAGTAAAATTACCGGTCAAGGAAATTCATTAGTAGAGATCTTATGTATGATTTGCTTTGGTTATTTCTCATTCTGCTAGAGGCTTTTGAGGTGCTGTGGTCCCAGTATGTCCATGGTTACTGGGTTTCGCTGCATTGGGTTATCTTGATGGTGATAATGTTTCGTAGCCAATGCTGGCCACGTCTTCAATGACAAACCCAATTAATTGGTTCTGCTATTTTCTCCATCATTTCAAACCCCCTACCAGACAGACTTTATTAGCATAGATTAGACATTATCCATCTCATTTTCATTAAGTTTCCGGCTCTCTCTGGGGGTTGAAGTATCTTGTGAAGGGAAGTAATAAATTTATTGTATTTGAGTGGCAATTTTACATGTCACTACAGTTCTGAGATGGGTGCTACTGGCCCAGAAATGACGCTGGACATAAGATGAGATTTTTTGGCAAGATATGTGTTTACATAACCCGAAGGATGGTGATTTTTGTTGGGCTTTGTGTAGGTGTACTTGCTTTTATTTTTTTTCCACTCCGTAAGATAGATGCCCGAACTCTGCCCTCAGTGCAGCTATGAAGTGTAATTTAATTAAAACAATTACTCTTTATGTCATAATATACACCCCTCAGTTTTGTTAAAATGTGAGTCATTAATAGTGGAGTAGGGGGGGCTATTTTCAAGCAAAATGAAATAAAACTGCTCAGAAATTACATAGTTAATGATTAAAAAAGTGGAGAACAATGGATAGTTATGTGAATCAGTTAATAGCCATAATGCTAAAGAATAATGGGAAGTATTTTTATCTCGACAAGTTTTCTTTATGGCAGTCATCATAGCAGCACAGCAACTCTTCCAGAACATTATGCAACTCGGATTTTTCTGCTCATGAACAGGGGAAGTTTCAATAAGACATGGCCATTGGCTGGGGTGCAAAAAGGCCTCAAGTCAACAATGACGTGACTACAGCATCAGTGGTGTACCTAGCTATTCTGGTACCCTTAGAAAAATAAAGGGGTGGCACCTCCCCTCACTCATCTCATCCTCTATTTTCCTCCTCTTGTTATTACCGCGTATTCTCTAACTGTTTAAGTTGGATATGTGGATGAGATTATAACATCATCTTGTCTTTTGGAGAAAAATTGCTGCACCTTAATGGTGCCAGCCCCAACACCCATTGGGTAAGCCACTGGCATAGCCTTGAGAAAAATGGAATTACATACATACAGGCGTACATCGATCGCTTTGTCTTAATTTCCATCCTGCAATGCACACGTTACTTCGTTTTTGAAAAAATGCACTAGTCAAAGTTGCATATGGCTAGGTGCTTCTCTGACTCACTTTGAAAGCATACTGTATTATAAATTTCCAGATGAATAAGTGTCCATGGAGATTTTCTATATGGGTACTTCTCCATTTGGATGTTTCTTTATGGATACTTGTCCCATGTGGATGTGTATCCTTACAGGGCATTCCCACATGAATATTAAGAGGAGCAGCATATCAAAATGCATTTTCCCAATTGGAAATGTTCCAAAAAAATCATCCCGGAAATATTTAAATGGGAAATTCCAGTAGGGGGCTAGAGGAAAGAACTAATATGATACAACAGTGTTTAATTACTAAATCACTACATTAATCAGGCATATATGGCTGCTTTTGAATTTTTTTATTATTATCTGCAGCCTTTTTTTTGCTCTGGATGTGCCTCATGGTCAGCTGTTGACATATTAAGCCACCATTTGGAATATGGGAAAAGACCCGCGCAGCACTTGTTCCTATTCTTATTTTTCCAGATAAGTTCTCATCTAGTCCTAGTCTAACAAAAACACTAGGAAAAAGAATAACATTATTGCAACACCAACGTAAAGGTCAGAGGATATAGTGAGTTCAATGCATGCTAAGCACATGGCATGGCTTGATCTGTTGGAGAAGATTAAAAGTTAATTCAGAATTATCAACTTAATTACATAATGCAAAGGCATCCATTTCTAGTAACATTGCCTCGGAAATAATATCACAACTAACAATAAGTAAAAATTTTGATCAAAATTTAAATAGGCCGACATTTAATAGCCATTTTTATTTAACAATCTTTATTAAAGAGTTCACAGCAAGTTCATTTGCGAAATTGAAAAAAATCTTGGGAATTCACATAAGCAATTACCTACTAAAATTCATGGTGACTACACTTGACTGGCAATAAAGCAGATGTGCCCTGTGGCTATTAATCATGTAACCATTGGAAAAGAATATTTTAGAGCAGCTTTGAAATAAAACTAATGTATCTCTTCCAGAAAGATATACTATTGGGAAATGAAGTTTCCCAACAAAGTGTTCCAGCTAGTTATGGATTCCTAGCTACCCGCGGTTGGGAGCAATTTCTGCTGCTGGGCTGGGACCACTGTTAACCTTTATCGAACGGATTAAAATTCCTGCTTCAAACGCTGCTGGCTGGATTTAATTTTGAACACTCAATAGAAACTTGTCTCGTTTAGATACCACATCCAGCGTACCATATATTGTATGCACGGCCATAGGACCCTGCATCCCAGTATACATTTAAATGTACGCTAGTCCTTTAAAGGTTAAGAACACCACCTCGAATGATGTCTGATGATTACACCCATATCCTTTGCGTTTTCATTGCTTCTATACGTAAAGAAGTAATACCAAAATGCAAAGAAATTATATTTGAGCAGGACAACTGTCCCATCCACATTGCACGAAACTTGAGTTTTTGAGGAGCATTCGCTCAGTAGTGTTACCCTGGCCTCAAAACTCACCGGACCTGAATCCAATGTAAAATATTTGCAGCTTAATGGTCGTGGAATGACAGAATTCCAATGAAAGAAACCGAGAGGCACTGAAAGGCAAGGTCCAAGAGGTATGGGCATGTTTGGCATTCTGCTTTATGTCAAAATAAAATATGCATAAGACAAAATACTAGGTAATTGTAAAGGATAAAGTTAAACCATTTGTCAGGACATGGTTCTGCTAAGTACATATCTCTATATATGCTGAGTGGCTGGAAAAAATAGTTTCCTCAGCATTTTTATGCTGTTTTCAGTACATAATTTGACCAAAATATGCATGCCAAGAAACAAAAACTGATGCAAAAGTGGTGTTAACTAATGGATAAAAGATTCATCCTAATGGGAAGCAGCTAATTTAACAGTGTCTGTGACAAACTACGGAAATACTTAGTTCTCAAAATGAGAACACAAGGGAGAGGCAGGCTTTACCTGTGGCTACTTATTATAACCTTGGAATAGATTCCAGCTACTGATTGCACTGGTGGTCTCTCATGTGCATACTTAGTGGCCTGAGAATGGACCATGGAAATAAAATATGGAATTTTTAAGTCCAATAGCCAACATACTCTGTGCTTACTGAAATGTGATAGTAATTCCTAGAATTAGAACATGAAATGGCTATCAAAAATAGAGAAACATACGGCAGCAAAATACTTACTATGTATGTATCTATAAAAGTGTAATATTCTGGATACTGTAGTCTATAGTGGAAATGCTATCTCCCCAGGCTTTGTCCTGTTTTCCTTTTTAAGTTCCCTAATCTTGGCTTTCTAAGATTGGTCAGAAGCCTATTCCTTACTCTCCCTCTTTCCACTCAATATTTTCTTTCGTCTTTTCACCAAGCACCTTCAGGGCCATTACTTTTTTAGAATTCCTTGCATTTACCTTGTTTTGATTCTGAAAAAAGATCAGAATAATTTCTCAACTCATTACGCCAATGGCCACCACCGAATCAACTCCGTCTGTTTCACCAAACATATTCGTAAAAAAATATGCTGCCAATTGCATTTACTTCACTGCCATGAAATGCCATTGACCAGCAAAGGATCTGGTAGGGCATCATCTTTGTCATCACTCATTGTGGAAGTGAGCCTTGGCAAAGTTTATTCTTCCATCCTCTGAATTCAAATATGTAGTTCTGTAAACCTTCCCCTGTAGCTTCTTATATGCACGAAAGAAGCTTCAGTGGAAGTGAACCCTATATTGTGGTGGATCAGCTGTAGAAAAGTTTCATTGTAATTTCTTTAACCATTAAATTATTGTTTTATTAACTCATGTCCTGTCATGGGGAACTGTGACATAGCCATACGTGGTCCATGAGGTACAGACTCGAAAGTTTCAATTTAATTTTTTAAGGCCAAAGTTATATTTGTTTTCTTATGAAACTGAGAATTTTTATTTAATTTATTGTTAGAATACACTGCTTGAATACCGATAGAAGTGACTTTGAAGTAGAAGTAATTTTGAATGCAGTAGTCGACACTATTTTGAATACAGATATGGTATCTCTATTTTAAGCATAATGAATTTACAAGTCTATTTCCACACTTTTTTAATTAACCGACCATGGTTTCAGCACGTAGTGCCATTTTCAAGGTATACAGCTGTGGGTGGCAGCCTATATATACATGTTTCAATGGGAGAGGGATGGTGTAGAGTTTTCAGGGGGGGGGGTTACTGGATTTGGGGTGGGGGCGGGTTTTGGGGGGTGGATTCATTTGAGGGTTTAGGTAAGGTCATGGGAGTGAGGGATGACGTCAACGGGCGATGGGTGGGAGGTAGGGTGATGTGCAGGAGAGGCGAGTGGAATGGGAACATATGATCATTACATAATTTAAAATCAGTGTGGCAATTCACAATTTCAACTCCTCTGGAATAGCTAAACACTTGAATGAAGAACACCCCTGGTGCAATTTCGATCCAAAAATTTTACATGTACTTAACAAGGGGCAGAAACTTGATTTTTTCGAGCAGTATGAAATTGTGAATTGCCACACTGATTTTAAATTATGTAATGATCATATGTTCCCATTCCACTCGCCTCTCCTGCACATCACCCTACCTCCCACCCATCGCCCGTTGACGTCATCCCTCACTCCCATGACCTTACCTAAACCCTCAAATGAATCCACCCCCCAAAACCCGCCCCCACCCCAAATCCAGTAACCCCCCCCCCCCTGAAAACTCTACCCCATCCCTCTCCCATTGAAACATGTATATATAGGCTGCCACCCACAGCTGTATACCTTGAAAATGGCACTACGTGCTGAAACCATGGTCGGTTAATTAAAAAAGTGTGGAAATAGACTTGTAAATTCATTATGCTTAACATAAAAGATTTCCACCGAATTACGCCGGAAAATGTAATTTTTATCTCTATTTTGTTTGAATACAGATTTTGGTGAAAACACCTGTTTGAACACAAGTTTGAAACGTATTCATAATGAATAAAGACACTTGGTAATCTTCCACAGATTAATTTCTTTGACAGGACGCGTTTCACCACACTGTGGCATAATCATGTGCACATGATTATGCCACAGTGTGGTGAAATGCGTCCTGTCAAAGAAATTAATCTGTGGAAGATTGCCAAGTGTCTTTATTCATTATAAATATCGAGAACTTCCACCATATCCAGCCTGAAACAGTGGTATTTATTTGAAACGTAGTTGACTGGGAAAAATTTTATTAGGGTAAGGACATTATCTGTAGCATCCCACCACAACTTATTCTGAAGCAAAAAATGGTAGAGGTATTGATTTAATCATGCTACTAAAACATAATCAAAATGTAAATTTATTTATTGAAAAGATTTCTTAACAGTAATAACATAATATTTAAAAACATAGTACATCAATCAATCTTCATTTAGTGCACTTTGATTACACTCTTCTAACTGCTCCACCTCTACTCTCTCTTCCTGAGGACATGGTACAGCGTCTTTTATTATATTGTTGGTTGCTGGTCTCAAGGCCAGCATCCGGACTTCATATAAACATCGAGGGAATTTCCTTTGTCTATGATTTATTACAATCTTGAGACCTGCTTGATGTAGCAGTGATTTAAATGCCTGAAATTAAATTTTTATTTCAACATGACATTGTTTTCTCAAAATAAATTATCTTGTTAACATACAAGAAAATTATCAATGTTTACAGGCAGTGATTACAGTTGTGGCTGAAATGGATGCTTTGTGGTGTCCTTTGCGTGCTTTAGTGGCATGCGGGTGACACTGAGCAACCTTCCTCTTTCCCATAGGCATCACAGCTGTTAGCCACAAGCATCTATTCTCAACCAAAGTGCATAGCAAGGTACTCGGCAGATAAGCTGAGTGTCTTTAATGCATTCTCTATGTCATCCTGCTCAAGCAGGCTAGGAAGTTCGGCCACAGCTTATGTACCAGTCATACTATTGGTGAGTGGATCGATTGGCATTACTTCACTCTTGGGAGAGTCTTATATGACTCAACATTTTATGGTTCCACTGCCCTTTCCACACATTTTCAGTCTGCAATTTACACGGAATGCAAATATGTATGTATATATCATAATTTCCAGGTTCTTATCAAGTGAGGCTGGAAGAGTATCCCAATGAAAATAATTCCTTTGATGAACAAGAAACTATGACATCAAAATCAGCAATTCCAACATATTGTCTTTTATGCACTCAAAGAAGATGCTGTTTTATAGCTATGGCTTTAGATTCAAAAGTTATTTTTGTGAAGCCTTCCACAGACTATTTCATTAGAAACATCTGGTCTTTTATGCCTGAAGACACCCGCCGATTTAATTTAAGTAAAATATGCCAAAAATGAGTTGTACAAGCCTCAATTTATAATTAAACACGTCAGAAATGTGGACTTAAAAGGACATATTGGGAAATTATCTGTATGAAAAATTATCTCAAACATGGGTGAATTTTCAAGGGGCGCGGTAAATTACGAAAATTACTGTGGTAATTTTCAAAGGTGCCCATCTCTAGTTATGATCTTTATTCACCAGATGTCATCTAACATTCATAAAACAAGTATATAGCATTGCATAGATATAACTTGTTGTTCCTCACTTTGGTAAATAATCAACTAAACCAATGGGTGAATTTAGAAAAGCTGAGTGATTATCTTAACCCTTCAAGCCCGGAGGAGTATTAAATGAATCCCATCTCGTAGGTCGGAGATTTAAATGGAACCACTGGTTTTCCACTGATTTAAATGGAATCGCCACGACGTAGTCACGTCGCTCGACGGCATGTGAAGTTCGTGACCGACGTAGTGACTACGTCGCTCGTCGTAGAAGGGTTAAATGCCAAGAAAGTGAATGAAAATACATTGCACAAATTTGGAGAAAGCAATGTGGGACGTCCCACCGTTTCCGGACTGCAAGAGCCACATATTTTTATGTCTCACTTTGTATTGTGTTCTTGTTACAGCTGAGGGTGCTTGCTTATATGACAAAATTAATTTATAGTAGCAAAGAAATGGGATTTCAAAACACAAAAAACAATGAAGTAATGCTCAAACAACTACCTGCATAGGTCTTGTCACTGATGAATCCTGGTCATCCTTCTCTATGTCTCCTCCAGACATATTTTCTTTTACAATTATAACTCCATTGGGACACAACCCTTTCCTGGAAGAATATAGGGTTGGTGATTATTTAACGAAAAATTAGAACTCAAAATGCCAATGATCAGCTATTTTAATTGATCTGTTTCCACTGAGGAGCATCGTACAGCTGTTAAATCACATAACGAAAATGGCGACCTATTAGAAAGGCAAATGGTTTGCTCAGGGCAGTGAAACATTTTTTATTATTTTAAGCAATGTGCACAAGAAATAAAAACTTGATTAAATGGATGCGCTGAAAATATAAATAATGCAAATATCTCAGTTAAAGATAAAAAATGTAAAAATGCATTTCAAGGCTAAATGACCAATTAGGTGTGCTCATTCATTCAGTAATACCCTATTTGCATTACTAGCTTCTTGCTACTGCACAAGACGTTGGAAACTGTTCATCTAATTTTCAACTGTCTTTAATCACCATGCCACGTAACAATTTTAACTAATGTGAATTTGGATGGCAGAAAACAACTTTTGTAGATAGAATTAAGTTTACCCAGGTAGAAAAAGTTACCATGGTAGGTTCTGGGGCTTGGGCCTCGTCGAAACACCGGTTGCCGTCAGATCACCAAAGTTAAGCAATGTTGGGCCCAGATGGAGGTTGGATGGGTGACCCTCCTTCATACCTCTGCCATGGTGCTCTTGTCCCCTGTCTGCAAGTGGCGGGCAGGTTTAATGTGGGACGGCACACAATGGACCCGGAAGTGGTCTGATATGCCAGGAGGGCTCTAAGTAGGCCCTCCCCCACCCATGCAATTTCTTTATTTGTATGCCAAATGGGCATCCACGTTACTAATTTTACCCTTGTAATGGATTGCCATGGTAAAAAGCTAGTATTGCAAATGGGGCATAAGCTTCATTTACCTCTGCATGTGTCAACTTAGTAATTGTCATTTAGATATTACACAGAAACTATATAGAGTTTAAGCAAAGGATAGAAAAATTCAGATCCTCATAAGTTACAATTTTCAAATTCAAATGGCTATTTCTTAAAGAAGTTAATGTTTTCAGGCGTAACTTCATGGAACCGCTTCATAATTGAAAAGAAAAACTTTGTGAGTTCCACATAGATTTCACTAATGACCTAGGTTTTGGTCGCTGAGCAACATCATTAGACCTGATGATGTTGCTCAGCGACGAAACCTAGGTTGTTAATAAAATTATTTATGTGGAACTCACAAAGGCTATTTCTTAATTAATAAAAAATTCTCATGAGAAATAATTAAAATACCAACACAATTTCCTTTTTACACAATGTACTTCCGTATGTGTACGTTGAAACACAAGCACATGTCCATTAAATTCTCATTGTGTGTGTGTTTCTGCTGAGACTCATGCAAGTACATGCATTGTGTAGGTAGACGTTGAGAAATTGAGATGGAAGATTTAGCATCTATCATCTCAAAAATTAACATTACATCCCCAAGTTGTGCACTGCTACGACAGGCAATCATCACCAGGTATTCCACTAAATTGGTAGACCTTAGGACATGGAGAGAATGGATGTGAGTATAAGAACAGCCCAGCATAAAAATGATAGAAGTGCATTCAGCAGTATTAGGTGAGACATAGGGGATAGTAGGATTCCACAGTAAATTAAGAAAGCATCTTCCAGTTCTCATTTTAATAAGTTTTGAAATCTTAGCACCAAGCATTGTCTCGTGACTTTTCTGTTTCTGGAAAATATAGAATAGTTCACCACTCTCTCCTTGGCAGGCTGAACTCTCGAGGAGTATAATTTTATTGAAAAACTCCTATTTATTCTTTTCTCGCAAATGTTATTGCCATTCTTTGTTGCTCAACAGGCAGTCAAAGATATTTGCACCAAGTGAATGCTTAGCATCCTTTTTAGAGGGGGTCAAGGTGTTGGAGTATCCACTGTTGTCCTCTGTGGGCAGAAGTTCACAATGGAAACTATGGTCCCTCCATTTCTTGTGGAAGCCTATGCACAAATAACATACTTTTCCCAATCAATTGAGACTTGGGAAAGGTTGCACTTCCTCTCCAAGTCACCTCCCCAACTGCACCCACCCAACAAATTCCATAAACGGGGACACACACTTCAGGCAGGCCGTAATATAAGAAGAGTGGGGTGATTAGATAGCATTATATTGTTAGGAAACATGCCATGAGACGGGAGGAGCATTAGTTGAGCATAGAACACTAAACATACATGCTCATTGTGGAAAATCCCAGTAAAATATACATATATAACAGAGATAAAAGTAAAAATGCAATTTTTTTAAACACTCAATACTATATTGATCTGTAATCAAATCAAAAATGTCCGTAGATAGATGACCAGCTACAAAGAGCAATGCATTTTCAATTTCCCTTACTTGCAAGATTGGAAGAACTTCACGAAGTCTTCATCCGTGAGGTGCCCTAATACCCACTGACACCATATCACATCATACTTCTCACTTTCGGGTTGAAAGCTCTGCAAACCTGAAAAGGGTCTTCTTTAGGTTTACCATTACTTTTTACGAGAAAAATGAATTTAAAATATAATCTACAAATTACCAATGGGGTAGAAAGTTCCAATTCCTGAGCAACTTTCTAAGGACTTCTTCGCTTCATCTAAAAAGAGAGGATTTTGTTCCACTAGGTCAACAATTTCGAAATGCTTTTGTAAAAGATGCTTCGTTATTCTCCCGATTCCTGCTCCACAATCTAATGCAGTCAGTTTTCCTGGCGGGTCAGGCCACTGCAAGAATTTAATTACGTTAGCAATAGAACAGCTGTGATGTTGTATGGAATGAACATGCGCGAAACCCTTACTTTATAAATCAATTTTAGAAACTTTTCCGAGCCAGCAATATCTGTGTGAGATATCATCCCAAATCCTCCAAGCATTCCGTCCACTGTCGGCGGAACTTTTTCCCAATACTGAGCTGCTTTTGAATAAAATGTAGTATCTTTACTACCAAGTTGGCAAATTTCTTTGTCTATATCTTCCGATTGAACTTCCATTTCAGAAGTGGAGGTAAAAATTTATAGAATGCTATCTTGCAAAGTCGTTATCCCAAAATTGTCAAGTATAAGCCCATGTGTTTACAACACTTCATTAATTCATGTTCTAAAGGCGCCATTTGTTTCGTCTGAAATATCGAATGTCAGTTGTCAAATTAGCATAAAAACAAACAAAAGAAAATTGTCACTCGCAGTAACAAATGAGGTGGTTCCAACATGGCAGATAGAACGAACGCGGAGAAGTTGGCTGCTGGAAGAAGAAAAGTATGTTAAATTAAAGTTGAAAATCGATTGTTCAACTTATGTGTTATTAACGCATTGAACTTTACTCCGTCCTGCTATTGGGCACTTCTAAATTAGTATTGTTACTCTCTAAATCATTCTCTCTCTGATGAAATTACTATGGTTCATTCTTTGACAGCTCAAGGAATTCCAACAGAAATGTAAAGAAAGATCCCCTGTTCAAAATAAAAAGAGCCGGGAAATAGATGGCAAAGATGAAATAAGTGAACGATCGGCTGCCCTCAGTACCATTCGCCCAAATGAAACAGTATCATCTAGTGACCATTTTGATGGGAGACCTACTTCATTAACGAACTCCGATGCTTCGTCGGAGGTAACTCGAAGCAGGGACACTCTTATTATGATTGAAGGTAAACCTGAACAATCGCGGACGAGTGAACCCCAGCCAGTCATAGATAATGTGAGTACAATTGTATGCTACTTAGTCAATGTTAAAATATACTATAGCACAGGAACACTTGTCTTGATAACTGCCTACTAACTTTTATGCTACTATATACTAACATAAAGTATGCACATTTTTCCGTCAAAGTTTGCAAATTAATATCGTCATATTTGTCATTAGAAAATTAACGAGAATGGAGGTTGTGAAGAAGTAGCCACAAATGCAGACTCCCACCCTTCGTCGTCACCGGAGAAGTCCAGTACGGAAGCTCTACGCCAGCTCTCCATGCAGATGGATGGTCTGGTTGCGGATTCTTTGCTCCTAGAGGCAGATGCTGGCACTTCGCCGCTTCCACGTAGTCATAGAGTAGAAATGGACGTGGAACTATCAAATAGAAATCAGGAGCTCGCTGGACTTTTGGAAGAAGAAAAAAGACAAGTCGATGCGTTAAAAGTGCAATTAAAAGAATGTGTAAGTCAGAAGATGCTAATGTTTAGGTCGAATTTATTACAATTATTTTGGAATCGCTTAATCTGTAGTATAGAGATGAAATTGTAGCCGTCTTTAAGTGTGAGAAATATTGAAATGGGACTTTGCTTTGGTTTTATATCTGTGAAATTGCTGATGCATCAAAGTTCCTTTGAACTACAATATGCATAGAGTAAATGCTGAATGGGTAAAGTTATATGCGTTCCATTTTTCATGCAGTACAGGTACTTCTAGAATATTTTTTCACTACCATCATTCTGGTGTTAATTATCTCCCATTATGTCATTCCTTAAACACGTAACTCAACATTTGCATACATTTTTGTAGATCCCTAATTAGTTGTAGTCATAGCTCCATATCAGCAATTTTAATATTAATTGTTATGAGAGTTATTAGTAACAAGGGTACGGTAAGCCTTCTGTAGTACAACTGAGACTGATTTGAAAAAGGAAGGGCATTGACTTCATCCTCCTGCCTCTAAATTTTTTTTAGTGTTACCTATGACCTGGTTGCACAACAGGGCACGTTAATGGTAGCGTACATTTCATGTTCATGTTTATTAGTGACTATAGCCTTGTATTATACCAACTTAAAAGAGTTAGTTTAGAAAATGTTGTAATGTGCATCTCTTTGAAAGGTATGTTCCTGTAATGTTTATTTCATTAGCACTCTCAATATCAGAGGTCAATCTGAGATAACTCAGTGTTGAATGAAAAGGACATGATACTTAATGCAGCACCTATTCCATTTTCTGGGTCTAGAAGAAATCTATTAAAAAAGTTAACATATTAACCTGGTGGGTAACTCACCTATGTATAACGCAATATATATTACTATTTTCCTCCTGATATCAAAACAAAGCATGAGTCTGCAATTATTATTAACTCTATTTTTTTTAAATAAATGTTCTTTTATTGAAGCATAGATAAAAATTAAAATATTGTATCTTTCACTGATATTGTTGTGGATGCTGTATGTTGAATATTAACATGATTTTCACCATGCAACATGTTGATAGCAATATGCTATCAAGTTTCTGCAGCCTCTTGAAAACAGAAGAATGGCTAGGTTTAATTTTATTTCTCTTACATATGAGTTCTGCCCTGATAATTCATTGATGTGCCCGATAGACAGACATCTGTATACTGATTAACCACCTACGCTGTGATACTCAATCTAGTAAATACTTACTGTTCTTAAGTACTTAATGTGTGATATTGTTTTCATGTACATTGCACCCTGCAAGTCTTCTCATCAATGTGTGGCAGGCGTTGATTTTTCACCAAATATGCTCTACATTACATTAAGTGAAATCTTGAGGGTCAATATCATACCGATGTAGTTGATGCATTTTAATTGCTAAAATAGATCCATAGAAATATTAAAATTTATAAAAGAAAAGCTGGCATGTGAGATGTACTGTTGATAGTGATTTGGTCAAGCAATCTACTAAATACCAATCACCTAATTGGGCTACTTGCAGAACAGCTTTTTTACCAATTTAATACCAAATGTTATGCTAAAAAATATCTCAAAGAAAAATAATGTTTTGAACCCATCCGAAGTAAAGTCTTTTCATCTATTGTTCCACTGAGACATACACATGGCATATAACTTGTCAAATAGAACAAAAAAAATACAATTAGTTGAAAAAAATATCAGAATATTGCTTGCAAAGTATTATACATTCATCTGCAGAATACAGAGGTGTTTCCAATTAACAAAATTCAAATTTGATGTTATGTTTATGTTCATCTTTAGAATTTTGGAATTTTTTACATTGACTGCAGGAATATCATCTACAAAAAAAAAAGATTTTGCCTAAATTTAAACTTGGGAGTCATATAGTTATTCTTATTCAAGTTGTTTCAGTATGCTTATGACACCAATAATATTACTGTTCTGCCTTTCTAATGAAAAATACTAAAGCAGAGCTACCTGCACGTTAACACATCTACGCATCTACAGAGATAAATTATTTTAACTCACCGAGGCAAATGAATTTATTCATTCTGTTTTTAACAAAATTCATTTACTAATTTGAATATAAGGAATGTATAGGTATGTATGCATGCTTATGAATGCATATTTATTTTACTATTATGGGTGATCATGCTGAGGGTTGTCTAAATGTCCTAAAACACATGCTCCAAAATATAAACATGGTCGAGTGGAAATTACTTACACACTTTTACTTATTTCTGCTTTAGGACATTCTGATAATCCAAGAGAAATTTAAACATACTTCTTGATTGAAAATTGTTCTTGCTGTGTTCCGAAGGTACTGGGTTCAACTTGTATCTTGGCATTTATTCTATGTGCCTTTTAGCTTCTTGATAAGATTGAGGTTATAAAAATGTTGTGGATATAATAGCGTTCCATTGCACTGATGCTCCTCCAAAAATTGCTTTTGTCTCTTTAACATTTAATTTTGGACATTTGTCTTCACTTGGTTGTTGTTGTTGCAAAGGCATCTGCGTTGTTTTTAGTGATTTGACTTGCCTTTATGGGGTTGTCTGCTGTGTTGAATGAGTGTTCAGTTGACAACAGTTTTGATATATCCATTCCTGGATGTATCTTCAGGTTAAACTGGGGTCTGCAGGATTTTTGCTGGCATATGTTGGAACTTAAGAGGTGACTCACCTATCATAGCATGGGAGTCCTCTGCTAAGCACCTCTATTTACCAGCCTGCTGATGCCACTTTAACCTGAAAATGGGTATATGTATCATAGTGTCCAGTCTGGGAGAAAATTAATTTCACCTGCTTCCCGGTCATTTTATACCACCTATTTCACTTATATTGCCACGCTACATCTGCACATTGGTACTAACCTTTCATTTTCTTCATAAAACCTTTCGATTTCGTAAAGTATTCACTTAAACCTGTGATGTCAATCTCTTCATCGACGCCATATTGGAAAAACTGCCCTTTTCCTCCTATTTCCTCCAGACGGCGCAGCGGTCGAGCAGTTTCTTCATTTTCTATACCCACCACCCATGAGTATACCCGCCTTGAACCTACACTCGAACACTGCCGTTTGTAAACTAGCCGCGCTTTACGACGCGTTACAACTTTGAAAGACTACAACTACAACCCCCTCCAATCATCTACCCTCTCGGGAGATATTTTTCTTTAGAAAAATACGCTACAACTTTGAAAAGACTACAAATACACCCCCCTCCAATCATCTACCCTCTCGGGGGATATTTTTCTTTAGAAAAATACGCTACAACTTTGAAGAGACTACAACTACACCCCTCTCCAATATCTACCCTCTCGGGGGATATTTTTCTTTAGAAAAATACGCTACAACTTTGAAGAGACTACAACTACACCCCCCTCCAATATCTACCCTCTCGGGGGATATTTTTCTTTAGAAAAATACGCTACAACTTTGAAGAGACTACAACTACACCCCCCTCCAATCGTCTACCCTCTCGGGGGATATTTTTCTTTAGAAAAATACGCTACAACTTTGGCCCGCAACCTTGTTGGGGGGGTGCGTAAAGGCCATATTGTAGACGTGAAATAACTCTCTATCCCTCTAGCGGGACTTCCCAACATCTCGGAATATGGCGTCGAAATATCACGAAAATTACACGATTTTCGTCATCTTCAAACTTTATTTTCTCAAAAACTACGAATCTCACGCCTTTTTTTCTTACATTTTATAACTGCGCAGTCCTTTCACTTTCCTTTCCTATTCATCGAATACTCCTTACTTTTCTACGATTCTCACACAAAAATTTCTCCCAGACTGGACCCTATGATACCTTTACCTGAAAATGCATCCTGGAATATGCATGAAATTGCTATTAACCCAACACTCTTCCAAAGTAAAAGACCCAGAAATGCAAGCTGTATCTTCACTTTGTTTTTTATTGAAAATTATGTAATTTTTTCATCTAGTTAAAACTTATCTTGTTGAAGAGCACTTAATATTTCCATTTGAGGATGTTCTAATTATTGACCACTTTATTTTTCGTATGGTGTATTGAGATAAATGTTGTTTCATGAAATTTAGTAATGTACTTTGCTAAGGTAAGTTCTCATAATCATTTGAAAACTTCTTTTTATCTAGAAATCAAGACTAAATCAACTAGAATCTGAAAAGGAATCTTGGGTATTGGATAGCAATATGCGGCTAGAGCGAGAGATGCGCCCTCTTCGTGAACAATTGCAGTTGCATGTTCAAACAGTTGGTGTTCTGGTCGGGGAGAAAACTGAACTTTCTGCTGCATTGTCAAGATCACAAGTTGTTGCTCGTCAAAAAACTGGTAAGTTTCCATTTTCTTTTCAGTAAAGTATGCCTGGTCTTCAGATGGAAGGCCAGTGGGATAAAACTTACATTCCTTTTGCTGTGAGGGCAAACCTTACAGAGCCCTGACTATGAATAGAACTGTCAATCCTACTCACATGTTCAGCTGGGAATGCTTGTTCATAACTGTTGATGGCCTTAAGATTCTCTGCAGGGTCAACAGAACAGAAACTTTCACATATACTTGTTTGCCTGGGCTTTTCAATGGAGGCCTCGTGTGACTCACATTACGAGCACGAGTGTGAAAGGGAAACTAGCACCAGACCAATAATAGTGAGGAAATGTTAAATTTAAAAATCCTTCACAATCAGCAACCATCAGGGTCTTTGTGTGGCGTACAGGAGAGAGGAAACTCTTTTATGATAGGGTATACTTGATTATTAAACCCTCTTGCTACCATTTAAAAGAAGGATAAGAGTTTAATGGAAAAGAGAAAGTGTGAAAAAATGGATTGTAGGGAAAGAGGGATTTTGGAAGACAATAATTGGGCTAACTTTGAAGACAAGGGGTAAATCAGGTGCTTATTCCATTGAGCTAGATTGCTTCAGACTGTCTGTTATTATATTATTTTCATTTTGACTGTTTATCTAAAACTGAAGTTGTCATGTCAGTGGTACATGCTAAAATGAATTTTTTAAAATTATTTTTACAGAGCTTGTGGAAGAATTGCAAACAAAACTGAGGGACTCTCAGGTTCGTCTTACTGAGTTAGCTCGTGAGTTATCAGCTGCAAATGAAGACCGTGGAATGCTGAAACAGCAAGTGCTAAAACATGAAGATGAAGCTGCAAAATATTTAGTAAAACTGAATGACTTGAGGTATAAAAATTAAGTATATGTACGATTCTTTCAGTTCTAATAATTCAAATTTAAAAAATTTTATTTTTGTCATCAGTTCACAGCTAGAGGAACGAGGACAAGAAGTTTCAGAAGCCCGCCAGAAATTGAACGTTCGTTTCAGTGAAGCTGTTTCGTTGCAGAAGGAACTTGAGGATGTGAAGTCCAAATTGTTACTTTCCCGTCTTAGACTCCGTCAGGTATGCTGCTAATGTGTATGCTTTTCAATCAAATGTTAGAACTAAGGATGAGTTGATTCCAAGTGTTGATTCTCGATTCCACCGATTCTCAGGCTTACAATCAGTATCGAGAATCGATCGCCTAAAGTCGATTCTGATTCCAGATAGATAAATACATATTTTAAACGTAGACTATAAGCAGAGGATATATTTGCTATTTGTCATTAAATACACTTGTTGAGTGACTTAATTGTCTTAGTTATTTTATTCCAGCCAGCATTTGAATTTAAATAATAGTCATATACTACTGGTATATCAATATCCCACCTGTTATTAGGAATAAGAATCAATGGAATCAGAATCGGGAATCGACTCATCCCTAGTTAGAACCAATTAAGGAGTCTTAATTCCATAGATAGTAATGAAGTGCGTAAGCACATTTGAGGAAAAGCCACTGGGTAATGAGACGTTAATGTTGTTAGGATCTGTATGCTTTAGAGTAATAATCCTTGAAGTTAAGGGAAGTATATGAGAGTAATAATAATAATAATAATTCACACCATCGGGCAGCACCATCCATGGGTAGGGACAGGAAAAAATCGCATGTTGTGTTAAATGCAAATTTTCTGCGAAAAATAGGGATGTAAGTGAAATATCTGCAAAATTAGTAAATTTGCGAAAAATATGCTAAATGAGGTTATGAATACAAAAAACTAGTTGGAAATTGCAGTAAAAATATCTTTTCATGTTTTTATTTGTGATATATCCCACTTTTATCCATTAAAATTATGATTATTACCACATGAACACATCAAATTAGCCTATTTTCAACTTACACGTACTAATATATATATGCCATTTTTACCATGAGTAAATGGATTACGGGAAAAATCTAAAAGAAGGTTGCCTAACTCCCAGGGGCGGAAACGAATACGTAAAAATTGAAATATAAAGAGTGAAGTTTGCTATAAATAATAAGTAGCACATGAGTTCTAAACATTCACATTGAACAAACTTGCATTACACATGTTTATTTTAATCGTTTTTGAACAATACTTACATTTTTAGACATATTCTTCCTTCTGAAATCAGTGCAAACATAGTAATTATGTGATAATTTGAATTTTGCATTATTTTAGCATTAATTTGTCTTTACTATGTGTAATATTTTATTATATCACATCAGTAAATAAACCAATTATTAACATAATGAATTATTTATATAGTTTTCATATACAATCACACATGCATTTACAATGGCACATTTCTAAAAAAACATATCAAAGGTTGCACTGCATGCAGTGTGACTTATAAGGCCGTTTTACACGGGGCTCTTTACTGCGCAGGCTGAAGCAGCTTCAGCTCTCGCAGTAGAAGGCGCCAAAGTACACTGCGAGAACGAGAGCTTTTCACAATATGACAGCTTTACACGACGCATGCATATGCGCAAGTCTTCGTGAAATTTCTTCTTAAATACCGTTTGCATTTGACGAGTGTTTTGTTTTGCCAGTGAAATGGGTTTGTGCGCAATATTGTTTACATCAGTTTGCTTTCTGTTCAATTTGCAAGGGAAGGCATGAATATAGAAGATGCAAGGTTATATTAACGCTTCGCCAAGAAAGGTTTTACTTCAAAGTAAAGTCGGCAACTAGGGATTGATTTAATTTATTGGGTAGACACTTCTCTTTAAAAATATTCCTAATATTTGAGTGTAAAAATTGTACGTGCAATAATAAATCATTACATAACAAATCTAGAGAGGTTTGACCCGGTGCACTTCATGATACTAATCTCCTGCGTTAGCGACTAACTACTATATGTCATCAAGTTCCTGGTTGAATGTAAAACGAATTTAATGAGTGACAAATAAATAAATATGGTGAAAGAAATTTAAGTTGAGTGGAGAAATAAATAAATTTGCTATTATTACTCTTGGTTGTTGTACGTGTACCTACTTGGTGTCGTCCAACACATTGTTTCAGCATTATTTGATGATCAATCCGAGTTTTATTAGGATAGAAAGATGATTGATTAACAGTTCAATGCAAAAGATTCTTCAAATACATATATCTGCTCAACTACAAAAATAGCGGCCGAATGCAAACAAACATCAGTAAGAATACGAACTTTCGTTACATTGGCCCAGAATCGATGGCTAACATAACGCAACCAAAATACGATGCTCACAAATGTGGGAAATTTCCTATTTTCTGAAAATATAAGCTACTTTAGTATCTAATCTAGTTAAGTAAGTGACTGCATCAACGAAATTTGATTATAATTGAAAACTTTCAACGGGAATCATCCATTTAAGAGCAATTATTATGAAACATGTTCCGGTTATCGAGTGAAATTTTCGTTCACGCTTGGAGAATGTAGGTAACTTACTTATTAAATTTTTATTGTGTGATCAATTACTGCTGAATAAATGTCATGCATGATTTTAATAATTTACTAGAATGCATAAATCATCATTGTACGCCTAAATACCCTATTGATAGTTATTTAGAAAATGCGATGTAACGGTAAGCGATCTCCCTTTCATTGGTGGAAATATTTAATTATTAAATTCTGCCATATTATGCAACTAACAGCCTAAAAATATCTCTCAACTTAACGCACCATGGCAAGAGCATGTCTACATGTATATTTGTAGCAACAAACAAGTACATATTTTTTTATTAAATAACAGTATAACATACGAGGTGCTTCATGGACTGTGAGAACGCGGGCGCCAAATTAGAGCAGTGGCTATTTTCCTCGCAGTCATTCATACATTTGCGCAGGTGCGCAGCACACCACTTCACACGACGCAATTTTCACTGCGAATGCTTCCAAACACCAGCCTGCGCAGTAGAGAGCCCCGTGAGAAACAGCCTATAGAACTTTGAGACTATGTGCATATACAACTCATAAATGAGAAAAAGAAATTAAAAAAGAAAGATAACAAGAAAATCAATGCAACGTAGCGTATAGAAAAATTGTAAAATTCTTAACACTGGCAATTCATAGAAAATTGAAAAAGTGCAATTTTCTAGATTGTGCAGATTGGAACTCTTGACAGCATTTTCAATAATCAGCAAGATTGTAACTTATACATACAATTACAAAAAAGCAGTAAAAATCCAATCGATTTGATTCCGAGCCCACAGAAACTGTAAATAAACGGGAATTTAAAAGTCTCCCTTCTTTTTACTTGCACAAGTTCCCCTTTCCTAAGACTAGCTTGCTTTCTATGCACTTGAACATGGAAACAATCTTTGACATGATCGGTGAGTATTAACCTGAAGTCTTATTCAATTCTAAAATAAATCAGCCGTAAACTAGGTGACAATTTTTTGAAATAATAGTTTTTTTTCTAATATAAATTAGCTAAAAACTTCATGGCAATGTTTTGAACTCTTCATTTCTTTTATGTTTGAAAAAAATAGTTAAAGTGTCAGATGAATGTGTCATAAAAGGGATTGCATGAGTTTAAACGAACTTATTGATTGAAGTAATGATGTATTTGCATATTCTGCAAACAATTGCTTAAGAATTGATAGTTAAATTCTAGGTTATTCGATGATTAAAAACAGATGCTATTTTCAGGAAAATATATGCTATTTTTAGGAAAGTAGATGCTAATTTCATAAAAAATATATGCTAATTTTGAAAAAAAAAAGATGCTATTTTTTCTGGTCCCTATCCATGGGCTTCATCACAAAAAAGGGAGAAAAACAATTTATTCCAACATTATCAGTTACATAGCCAAGATTTTGTTTCAGGCTGAGGTCCTGGTGAGTATAAGTTGGAGAGAGAGGGGGGGGATTTTTAAAATGAGGGGTAAAATTGTGTGTTTAGGCAATCAAGCGACTGCATTGTAATAGCCGATTTAATTTTTTATGCAAATTTCTCAAAGAATACAATAGCCACGGTTTTGTTTCAAAATTACTAACATATTAATTGAAAAAGTTTGTCCAAATAAAGAATAATAGAAATTAACATTTGCAGTTAAAAAAAAAGGAAAATGATTACTTTCCCCTTAAGTGCCCTTATTTCACAAATAAATTCAAAATTTCCCCTGGCTATGTCACTTAAGTATTATATATTAAAAGTTCACAAATTTAACCAATGCACTTGTAATGATGGAATGCAAAATGTATCCGTTTGAAATTCATTGACAATAATATATGTAGCTTTTCTTAGAAGCGAAGTTTGCAGTCTTTTCAAATGTTGATTGAGATAGTATTTTTGGGAATCATATTTTAAACTGTGGCTTTTAATTAGTAAGTGCCTTTAACACACTAACTGTTGGAGAATTGATGGGTATTAAAATCTATCCTTATAAGGGAACTTGTTCAAATTTTGATTGAAATTGTAGGTAGTAGTGATCCACCAAAAGTGATTATTAATGAGATTACTTAAGAAAATTAAAAATAATTTTTTTCACATCAAAACTTTTACTGTGTTGTAAAAGATATGTTTATATTGTAGTTTATTTGCCAATAAAACTTTACTTTTCCCATGATGCGACTACAGTTCAACATTTGGTGTGATGAAAGCTAGAATAAAATATATTTCAAACAGAAATTGACCATTTCTAATTGATGTATAGGTTTGAATATTCCATAGATGTGACAGAAAAAATTACTCAAATCACAACTCCCTACATTGGTTGTCCTACAATGTATAGAATGTCTATCTGACGATATGCTCTTGAAATATTTTTCACAGCTATTATTTATTTGTAATGGATTAATGTGTAAGAATTATTTTTATAGCTTACTGGCACATCGGAAGGTGTAGAAGATGAATCGTTTGATCAAAATGGGAGGGATGAGGCTGCTGAGTCTTGGCACCATCATCGTATTCACCTTGAGCGTCAGAATGAGGATCTGAAGAAAGCCGCTCAAGAGGCAATTGACGAGAGGGAAGAAGCGAGTCGGCGTTTTCAAACTTATATTCATACTCTGAATGGCCAAATGGAAGTTCTTGCGAAAAAGGTACTTACATTCATTTGACCCTTATGGAGTCATCTTCATTTACTACTTGTTTCTTTTTCTTTAATTAAAAAAATTAATTGAAAAGTAATTTTCTTGTATCCTCACAAAATTTTATTAGTATCTGGTAGGTTTTGTAAGGATTGTTTTCTATTTTCTAAATAAATATTATGTACTGTGAAAAAAATTTCTCATCGATGTTGTGTTTGTGTATATGTATTATGGTTCAAGTATATTCTGAGAGTACCTCCTTATTTCAGTAACTTTCATCCCTTAGGTTGAAACGTTAACGGCTGAAAACACTATCCTTGCTGGAAGAGAGCAGTCCCTGGTAAGTCATCTTTCTGAACTAGAAAAACAGTTGCAGAAAGTCACAAGTAAGGCCAATTCTAAGGTTGAAGTTGATGCATCCTCAGATTACAGGATATCATTAGAAAAGAAATGCATATCATTGCAAGAACAACTTGATGACAAGGTGTGTTGATATATGTGACATTGAATTATTAGATGCTGTACTTTCCATTTGAAATAGTTCTTAATGTAACTTTAAAGTAAAATTTGTGTTTTGAAGTTGTAGCTGTAGTTATAAAAAAATCATGGCCTTAAATTTTGTAGAAACAGAAATATGTACTTTAGGTTTTATACGTAATTTGGTGAAATTAAGCGATTGTACCATATTGATTTGAATTTATTCAACCTTACCTTTAATTTCTGTAGATTTCAGAATTAGAGTTACTTGAAAACAAACTTAAAACACTTGAAAGCAAACTACAAGAGCCAGTGGATGAAGTAGAGGGTAGAAGCAGTAAATCTGATGATAATGCGGAAAATGATGAACCAAAGCACGACAAAGTGCAAATACAAATGCTAATGGCTGCAATGGAGAGTGATAAAGTGGCTGCATCCCGTGCAGTTGAACAGAATCTGACATTAAAGGCACAGTTGGGTGAGCTTCAAGATGCATTTGTTAAACTGGTATGTAATGAATTCATAGATTATGTGATATTAGTGCTATGTGTTTCTTATGTAAAATACTCGGAGATGTATGTCTTGACCAGTGCTGGACAGTGCAGTTGTCCTTAATGAACCAGTTGTGGTCAGATCCAAAGAAAATACACTTTACCCCTGCTGTATAATATTAATGGTAAACTTTGTCATAAAGCAAACTGATAAGCTAATGGACCACCAAATGGCATGTATTCCAAGATTTAATCCAGTCATTTGGACATGAACTCTGCAAAAAAAATTTTAAAGTCCTATACATAATTTATTTAATGTATAAAATTCAGTATGAATTATGTATAACTTGTTTTGCATACCCACTGAATATGAAATACTGTAGAAGATCGATAATCTGGAATTCTAAATAACGGAAGGTTTTCCAGAATTTTGCAAATTTTTTATTTCTTAAGTCGCGCCACCGAAAATACGGCTATGTAAGCGGTTAAAGTGCCACCTCAGAGCCTGTTTGGCTTCCTGTCAATCTCATGAGTGCCAAACAATGAAATACAATGATCTAGGACGCATGGATAATCAGAAAACACGGATAATCCAAACTTTCACTTTTATTTCCTATAATTTTCATAATATATGTTAAAAAAACAATGTACCATCATTTGTGCACATAGTCCGTTATTTTCAATTGTTTCATGGACTCATTGAGAGTTTTCTTCACCCGACCGCGTATCTTTTTAGAAGCGATAATGTCATTTTAGTCACATTCCCACTGCTCCATATACTGTAGCAAACCATCTACGAAGTTGAGCGCCTGGCTGTGACTCATGGGCTCGCTGCTTCCCTTGTCTCTATCCCCGCTACTTCAACTCTCCCCGCTCCCTTTCTCTCCCCCTTGTCAGATTGTGGCGTAAACACTATCGCTATCAGTCAACATGCTGGAAGTCTAGGTCACTTTCGTCTCTCTCTAGCCATTTTTCTAAGTTCTCCGCATCAACATTTTTTAATCCTTTCATGGTTTACACTAAACCCCCCAACTCGGGAGTCATTCACTACAGTTTCTGCAAACCCCCCGAAATCACCTTAGAGGTCAAACAAAAGTTTCCTCAGAGAACGAACTAGTGTAACACATGAGGAACAGGCCTGTGACACCATGAATTGCTTCCAATATTGTCATTTTCTTCCAAAATTTCAATAAATTTTCATCTTAATTGGCTAGCGTCCAGAGAAGACAAACTCGTTAATTCCTTTTCATTGACGCAATGATGCCGTGATCTATTGGCTGAGGTATGGAAGTGATGCTTGGGGGTAAAAACTTGGTGACGATTAAACCATTATCCAATGTTAGTGTTCTTTCATTCGGATGGGAATGGGCATTCGGCAAGTTTTCACTTCCCTGCATTATGTTTTGAGAGGCTTGTCATGTCGCCGAGTGCTCTGACGAACTCTTATGGGTTCTACATGATCTTAGAAGTTACGTTGACCGTCACAGGGCACTCCAGGGTGCTCGCTCGTATTTCTGGTCCTTTCTTTTGTCCGTTATCTTTTTCCTGCTGACTAGGTTTTGTGAGCTTGAGGATTTCCCTCTCCCAGGCAGGTTGGCCTTGGGAGTTTCCCCTTCTCGTTCTAAGTAAAGGAGGGTCAGAGGGTATCCCTTAGCTTTGCGATAGTGCTTCTGGAGTATCGTATTGCCCACAGCTTCTAGATTTATTGGCTCTACGGATTTCTTTACCGTTATGTTTTTCTAGATGCGTCTTTCTACTCAATTCTTTTCTTCTACTGTGCTAGCCATTCGAGTTTGATTATCTGCATCTCCTCTCGCTCATTTTTTGACCTATCACATACTCTTTGAACTTTGTCTACGGAAATAATTTCACTGTGCATTTATTGATAATCTTGCTGGACTCTCCTAGACTTCTCTTCTGGTATTGACTTCTGCTTTGTTTTGGACATTCATCTCTGGACTTTTTACCAACCTGTGCTTTTGATTGGTGGCAGGGCATTCTATGGATTACCTGAGCCAACCTAAACAGTGTTCTGTTCGTTTATAGTCCTGCACATCATCTTGGACATTTCTCTCGGCATTGTGGGACTCTTATTATTTTTACATTGACTAATGCTTTATTTTGGACTCTCTTGCAGCATCCTTGTAATTTAGGTTTTATTTTTTGCTTGTATTATTGTTGGCTTTTTCTCCACTGTCCATTTTAAGAAATTCACTGATTCTACACGCACATGAAAAAGAGAAGGCTTAAATTCTTAAAAAGAGATCAGAGTTCCGATTCTCTCTTTGCATGCGCCGATGAACGATGCTACTAGTCCTATTGATGCTACGATGCGTTTCAAAGCTCACTCAGGCACTATGCATCATAATTTCAGTTTGTGGAAAAATCATAAGGAAGTGCAAAATCTACCTCACCCCTATCACCAGGAAGTCTTGATTTTACACAGTGATTTTATATTGGTCCCTCCATCTGGGTAAAATCAAGGTTTTACTGTATTTGAAATCAGTACATGGTTTATTAGTCGTTGCTGAAATATTTGGTAATTTTTATATGGAATTCTCAACTCTTTTTTATAGATGTGGTCTCAGGTGCATGCATATTAACCCTTTTAGTGCTAACCTCCACCAGAAGTACTAGTGAGAAATGCGGGGGGTATTTTAATAAAATGTATCATCTTAGGAAAAATAACATTATGAACTTATTGTTTTAGATATTGATATGCGGTTTTTAACAATTTTATATATATTAAATTTTTAATAATAATACTATTCTTTGACATCAAATGAGAAATATATGTATTTATTTCAAAGTTATAAAGTTAAACAATATTTTTTTAGCAATAATATTTTGATTTCCACACAAAATAGTAATATAATTTTTTTCACATTTTATAATGAAACTGCTATATTTACATCAAATAAATAACCAAAAAAACATGTGGAAAAAATTATAACGATATAAGGAAAAACTAGCGATTGGCATAACTTTTAGTCAGCTTCTGTATAGTCCCACTTTGTGGAAAAGTCTTATCTTACAATTTACCACTGAGTTATATTAGGGCTTACCTCATTATCGTTGTGCCACACACCTAGCACCTATGGTGAACCAAGCAAATGCTGTGCATACCTTTCTGACACTGTATACATACTGTACGGGACCTTTTTCTCTTCTGGCCATGTTTTCCAGAACAAACAACACAATTTTTTTCTTTTCTCCCTGGAAGTTGCTGCAGTCCAGCTTTTGACCCATGTGCAGGAGGGGATACATCACTCTCGGTCTTTACAAGCCATTCCGACCCTAGAGAGTCTATGATGCTTGATGTATATTGAAGTCTTGTCATTATTTTTATTGGATTATTTTCTTTATAGATAAAAAAATTGAGCACCATACGAGCAATTACACAAAAAACAACTTTCTTCCAAAAGTTTACTGTACGCCTTTCATCCAAGTAAGAATATACCATCATGACAGATGTATCAATCCCACCCATGTAACTATTATATAAATTGATTATTTGTGGTCTAACTATTTCTTTGATTTTACCATCCCTCTTTTTACTTAGATGAATGCTTTGTGGTGTTGATTTTGTGGAAAGCAGCAATACTGGATTTTTTTTGTTTTTTTTTCCTTTTGCCCTAGAAAAAGGATTTCACCACTTCTATAAGAGTAACTGTGAATAGCTTTTGGTACCCACTAATGTTTCATCTATGCTAAGGTGTTCATGTGGTGTATACTGATGGCGAAATAGGTGATTAGCATGGTCAACAATGGGCTGAAATTTGGCACAAGGGTCGTACTTTTCATTGCCATGTGGGAAAAGTTTGGAATTATCTGTGAGATGGAAAAACCTCAAAAGCAATAGAAAGCGATCTCTAGACATCATTTTACCGAACCACGGTATGGTGCGAGAATTATTTGACCAGTAGAAAAATATAGTAGGCCTTTTAGTTACACCCATCTCCAGTAAAATAGCAATGAACCCTTTTTTCTCGTTCACTGTCACTTCCCGCAACCGCCTCACCCTCGATTTAGGAGATATTGTTTCATGGGCGGTGAGGAACTGTGCAGCATGCCTGATGGTTTCCTGTGTAAACAAATTCCAAAACACAGGGGTGAAGAACAAATTGAAGTATGCTATGGGTTCTGCAGTCGGTAATGGTGCATGCTTGGGACCCGGTATTTCTGCGTAACTGAAGGCGTTAGCACTCCAAGTGTCATGACCTTCAGATATTACGTTGAACTCCGGTGGTGGAATTACATCGGTAACGTCACTGCTTGCCCAATCTTCGTCACTTTCTGCCATAACTCTAGGCTTTTTCCTCTGCGTCACAATGTCAGAGTCATCTGAATCCGAATTCACATCGTCACTCAGACGCCCGCTCTCGTCATATTCCTCAGAGCAATCGTCATCACTTAGCGATAACAAGTATTTCACCAATTCTTCATCCACAATATCTTTCGAAGTCTTTTTAGTTGCCATTTCAGGTAACCAAAACGAACACAAAAAAAAAACGTACGTATTTTCTTGTAATAGCGCTTGATTCAACCGCACGCTTGCAAGGGAAAAGCCGCACGCTCGCAAGGAAAAAACCGGACTGAGCTTCGAAGGCAAAAGAGAACCCACTGCGTTCCTCGCACACTACCTACAATCTAGTAACTATCTCAAGGCAGAATAATAAAAATTCCCTATCACAAAGAGGATTGCTGACAATGTAATCCCATTACAAAGGGCCCATATGATTACCTAGGACGGAAGGCAAGAGAAACCGACATGATAACAAAGTAATGATTTCATTAGCATCGTATCGCCCAAGTCTTAGTTAGCAGTTTTATCAAAACAGATTCATCATGACGCATTCATGAGGCTGCAGATAAGCCTTTTAGTGGGCTCTCATAGTGGAAAGACCACTCAGCGAAAAGAGTGAACATATGATGAGGCTGTGCTTTCCCACACGTAAACAGTTCAACGTCAAAATTACAGTAAGATTCATACTTTATGAAAAGTATTTAAAATAAAAAATAAATAATTAAAAAAACACATTATATGTAGCAGAGAATTCATATTTTCGATAAGAGAAACAACAAACAACATGAAATTAATATTATATAAATTATAGCAATTTAAACAATAGCCTGCGTTTGAGCAGATATATCGGCCCGCCGCACTTTTCGCCCGAGATGCAAAAGCCGATATATCGGCCCACCGCACTAAGAGGGTTAACTAGTGATGGGACGACCGGTTCCATGGTTCTTCGGTTCCACCGGTTCTTAAAGGAACCGAGAGCACCGGAACCGGCCTATAAAACTGGTTCTTCGGTTCCATTTTGTGTATTATTAATCTTTGAAACGACCAATAACTGAAGCGTACATTAGTGCTGTATTCTCAATCAGAAACGTGTAATCAATAATGCTGAAGATGATTTGACGATAATCACGGTAAGGGTAATGAAAATGTGCTCCATGTCAAACACCACGAAGTTGAGAGGGATTAAGAGAGTGAATTGAAGCTATAGCGGTCGCATCACACAGTGAAAACATAATGCTAAAAAAATTTCTTGTTCATTATTTAAGTCCCGTCGTTAAGTCGGCCCACGGTGGAGTTTTTTTTAAGTTTCCGATCAAAGGCGTTGACTTGTGTACCGTAGGCATAGTTGAAGAGGAAATACAGAGTAAACAAATACAACGACTTTTAAAGCTCTTTGACTCACTGGCGAGGTAGAAATCACTTTTGTGCCATATTGGCTACGTAAGCCATTTCGGACGTAGTCACTGTGAATGATATGAGAAATCATAAGAAATTTAGCAATGTCCGAGGTGAGTCTTCTTTCGATAGCAGCAAACAGCAAACAACCTTCGTTAATTGACCACTACGATATTCGATTAGTCTCTCTGAGAACGCGATTCGAGTGTTCGGTGTCAGTGATGCTCAGCCGGTTTGTTATCACGATGAGCTAGTTTTGCTGTGAACTCAGAAAAAGTTACCATATAAAAGACATTAAATAAATTTTCAGTGCTCCCATGGACATATTATCCTCCAGTAATTAATTAAGAGAACGATGTCTGATGTGTGGAATCACTTCCGGATAGACCATTCGGACGACAAGTTTGCAGTATGTAAACATTGCAGCCCTAGAATTTCACGGGGTATCTCAAGAAGTACTTCAAACCTGAGGAAGCATTTAAAAGCCAAACACCCTGCGGTAACACGCGAGAGGCAATGCGTTGAAATTCCTGAACCTGAGACTGACTTCACTGAGGGGCTGGAAGTGGATATAGATGAACCGTCCGTATGCGACGTTAGTGGTGAGTGGTCTCAATCAACTTGCACAGTTTCAACACTGAGTGTTTCTCCGTGTGCTACTACTACGTCATCTCCTTCACTATCGGCTGAAAGATATCTTCGGTCAAGACGGCATGAATACCACCCCACTCTAACAACATTTGTGGAGTTGAAACGCAAATTTAAACCAGGAGACCGACGAAGTAAGGATATCACACGTTTAGTTGGCGAAATGATATGTAAAGACCAGCAGCCCTTCTCTGTAGTTGAGGACAGAGGTTTTCAAAAACTTATTGATCATCTCGAACCTCGCTACTCATTACCATCTAGAAAGCATTTTGCCAAGAAAGTGATCCCTGAACTATTCGAAGAAATGAGGGCTAAAGTAAAGTGTGTTCTTCAAAATGCAGAATTTGTCGCCATCACAGCGGATATGTGGACATCGTCTGCCTGTGATGACTACTTGGGCTTAACAGTTCAATTTCCTTGATGAAAGCTTTGTCCTTCACCATTATAAGCTAGAAGTAATCCCATGCCCAGAAGTAAGCCACTCGGCTGTGAATTTATGCGAATTTATCACAAAAACTCTAAGTGAGTGGGGTATTGCCGAAAAAGTTGTGACTATAGTAAGAGATAATGGTCGAAACATTAAGGCAGTACTGGAGATGTCTCAGTTCAGCCATATCCCTTGTTTAACTCATACATTTCAATTGGCAATAAAATATGGGTTTATCAACAACAAGGTAATTACAAATTTAACCGGAACTTGCCAGAAATTGGTGGGACATTTTAAGCATTCATCACAAGCATGTAAAGTGTTGAAAAGTTGTTAAAATATGGTACAGGTGCCATATCATCGCCTCGTCCAAGACGAACCTACAAGATGGAATTCGACCCTGCATATGTTGAAACGCCTACGTGAGCAGAAACCTGCACTTTTGCTAGCCGGTAGTGAACTTAAACTGCCAGCAGAGTTGACTCCAGATCAGTGGAACCTTATAGACAATTCTATTCCGATCCTTGATGTGTTTGACTCGGCTACATCTATTGTGAGTTCGGAAAACACAAGTAAATGCAGATGCAGTAAATTTCCACGTTTGCAAAAACTCGCTAAGAAATATTTATGTATTCCTGGAGCCACTGTTTCATCAGAAAGGCTTTTTAGTTCTACTAACATAATTGTTGACAAAAAACGAAACAGGCTAGACCCCAAACGTGTTAGAATGTTGCTCTTTCTGAACAAAAACTTGTGAAGTGAAATCTGAACTATGATCCACTAACTCAAAGGTTTCCAACAGAACATAATTTATTTTTCTGTAAGTCTCATTCTCTATTTTTTATTAGGAAATTATTCCAGGTATTTAAGCAATACATTATGCTCTATTTCTTTGAATAATGGTTACATCTGATTGGAAATAGCAATAAGTTTATGACTCCTGGTTGCTTTTCTTGCAAATTATATGTTTCTTTTAGACAGTTAGTCAATGAAAGAAGTTATTTCATAATAAAGCAATTTATAATTCAACAACAAAATTCTGACTGGCATGTACTGCAAAACTTACGAGATCAGTTATTAAGAACAAATCTAAATAATTTTTAATTGTACTCCCTGTCTTTTCTTGCACAACTACGAATGTGGCCCATGTACTTGTAACTGATTAATTTGTAATTAATACTTACTTATTCAGGCTTAAATATTATAACATTTATTTCCTTTAAATACAGTAATTAAAAACTTTTGTTTTAGTAATTAATAACATCTTATACCAAATTATATTATTCCAATTGTATTAGTGGTTTAACTATTATCAGTGATAGAGAAGTGGAGTTGGGAACCGGGAAACCATTGAAAGAACCGGGAACCGATTGATGAAACCGGAACCGGGAAAATGTGGAACCATCCCATCCCTAATATTAACAAATGTTTTTCTTTTATTTCAAATGTTATGCAGAGCAATGACAAGTTGGTATTGACGGAGAAACTCAACAATGCCCAGTATTTAAGTAAGGATCAGGCAGAAAAATTATCAAAATTGGAGGAGCAATTTCAACTGATAAGGTGAGTACTGAGATTGCATTATTTAAAATTTAGAACTCTGTTTCATTGTCAATTTGTGAAAAAGCTGATGTAGCTCAATATCTATGAGTTGATGTTTTGACTTCTATCTTCATTTTTGTATCTGGCTAAAGAAGTTTTACTATGTACATATCTAAAATTTTACATACCCCAGTGCATAATTTATTTTCAACTGAAGTCATTCAAGTATTACATAAGGTGATTTGAACACCCATTAACTCCTTTCTCCACCATTTTTAGATGAGGTTTCATGATATCCCCCACCTTCCATCTTACATAAGCTGTCATAGATTTTTTTTGGTACGCACATAGACACACGCAGATAGACACTTTTCCTTGAACATTGCATTGCCCAATTTGGGCGACCCATGGGAGTATCTATTGAGCGCATGGTAGAAAGATTTATGTTGGAGCTGTGAGGTGTTGTGGGTACAAAATTTGGAGTGATGATGAGTTGTGTGTTGACAACTGTGGAGGAGGGAAATACACTGTTTGTGTTGATGCTAACGTACACCATCACAAATTTATTTTAAGAAAACGTAATACTTTAGATGAAAGTTAACTTTCAGCGAGGTTTATCTTCATTTTCATTTTGCCCAGTAGGTTTATTAATTTTCTATGCAGTGCTATTTAACTTTCATTGAGTGGTAGACTTGAATTCTATTTAATTGGATAACTTTTTATAACTGGCTTAATTTGAAATGTTATATCTCAGTTTAATTCATACTCTCATACAGGTATGATTTTCTAATTATGTACATGCTCACTTGATTTAGTCACTTGTTAAAATTCCATACCTGTGCTTTTACCTGTGCGGCTATAAAGCTGTGATTATGTTCTTAAGTGCTATTGCACATTTTTATTTCAAATATAGTTACATATCTCTCCTTCTATTAAAATAGTTCTATTTTCTGCTACAGAGTATATGCAATAATGATCTCTTTGTAGTGAAAATAGTTTCACTGTCATTGTATTCTCGTATACAGTAAAATCTAAGCACATTTATCAAAATCGCTAATATCCTGATTTTGCATAATTTGATTTTACATAACACTGGCATTTTGAGTCCCAAGGTGTTATGTGAAATCAAGACTCTTCTGTACCATGGCTCGCCCTAGTATCCTGAAAATTTGTCTCATGTAATGCTTGAATGGCCCCCTCGTAATTTAATTCTGAAAATGGGCATGCCATGTCTGTATGCTTTCACTCCAAATAAATGGGGATGTTGATAATTACTGCCAAAAAATGTATTATTATAAAATTATGATGAGTATTGATAATGTTCTGGTGTAGCCAAAACAGTATAGAAATAAGAGATGCTTATGCTGTTGGAAAATGAGAAATGTAAAAGAGGAAATGGCCATCGTACTAAGCAGTTTGAGTTGAAAGAAGGTTTCATTTGAATTTCGTGAGCTTCATCTAGGTGACTCTAGCCTTAGGTCTAGTTGCTTAAAAAATGTATTTAATTTCATCACAGCATCTTTGCTCTACATCCTATTTGGTTCAATGATTAAAATATCAGCTTGGAAAATTACTTTTTGTGCAATATTTCCCTCAGAATGAAAGCACTTAACATTGGCTCTAGTTGACAATGTTCTATTTCTAGCAAAAATAGCTTTCAATTGAATGTGGAAATGTAATTATAATTAAATGGAAACCAGTGAAGTTACATGATTGGTTGTTGCTTGTCTCAGGTTATACTGTTATTTCAATTTCAAAATTAGATCTTTTAAGTATGTCATTCCCCTGTTAAAATGATGCCATTCTCAATCGGCATTGTACTACTCCAAACTGTCAATCGGTTCTATGTAACTTCAATGGAGAGCATTACTACTTCTTATGTAATTATTGACAATTTATCAGTATAATACGATCCCGTGATATGTAATGGAATTATTCCAACAATTTTTCTTCTGAAAGTCATAAATCTTAGGCTAAAGTCAGCCTTGAGTCCAAGGTCTTTGGGAGCATGAACAGTGATGTTTTGTGTGTGTAAGTGATTTGTTTGAATAAAAATTGCATGCCTATTTGTAATTTTCTTTCCATGTGCAGAACAAAACAGGAGGTGGAAACTGACCAAAATGAAAAACATGTATCAGAGCTTGAGTCTAAAATCAATTCACTGGAGCAGGAAAGAGATCATATCTGCAAGGAACTTAGGTTAAGAGAGGGAGAAGAAAAGAGGGATGTAATTACTTCTCTACCCCAGGATCATTGCAATGACCTAGGTAAGATATCCTAATAGGTAATATTAACAGAATTAGTTAACAAGAATATCAGTTAACTCTCACCTTAATTCCAGTGTTAGAATTGAATAGAATATTTATTCATCCAGAGTTCATTATACATTATATAAGACGCATCAATATTAATACATTGACTTGTTATAAATGGTAAGGATCAGGATGAGGACATTGTTTGTCTAAAGATCAATTGCAGTATGATATTGGACATATCAAAAGAATATAGGACCAAAGAAACATAGTTTAAAATTCATAGACATGTACATACCATCAAGGCACACGTAGGTATAACTAAAGTTATTTACACAAGTGATCATTCACAGAAAAATATAACTTATGATTCAGAAATTGTGGTTTCATATTTAGATGCATTAAATGTTAATACACTTTTCCCAGGTATGACTAGAAAAGTCAATATGTATGTACATTTAACAGGTTTTAAATGTAACTCAAGGGTACTGGAGTCCATATCTTCCTCTTGGTGAAAGAAAGAGGATAGGAAACATTAAATTTGACAACACAATGGTGATGTGAAGATGGAATGATGGCCGATTCCAAGTGAATATATGTATGATCAATCGTTGAAAAATCACTCGTGGTGAAAATATATATCAACTAAGGTGTCACCAGGCGTGTGTGTGTGTGTATATATATATATACAGGGTGTTTCAGGAGGAAGTAGCAATACTTCTGGAGGAGGTTGGGGACGTGATTTTAAGCATTTTTTGTCCTTTGAACATGGGGTCGCAACTCCTTAGTTACCGAGCTATGGCAACGCAAACATTTTGTCACAAGCATTCTGCAGTTACCATGAAAACCCCCAAAAGCAGTGGCATCCAGCAATACTTACAAATAAAATCTGGTCTAAATTTTACTTAAAGTTTGTATCTTTCTTTTTCTGCCAAAAATTAAGCATGTTGCTCACATATTCTGAAGTGGTAACTGAAATTGTCAGTATTTTTCTTCTCCAAAAATTTATTTTTTAGAATAACTTTTTTATTTTGAGATATACGAAGGGGTTAATATAGTCATAAAAATTGGAAAATTTTATTTTATTTCCATAACTGGTAAAATTTTGTTCATAACTTACTTTTTAGCGAAGATATGGCATCTTAAACGGTACCGTTACATGGGCACATTTTTCGACGGCTCTCTTCCATGCATGGAACTGATATTGATTTACCGATAAAGACAATTACCTTCACCAATCTAAGCTTGAGTACTTATTTTTAAACTGTGTGAAAAGAATAACCAACCAATGAAACCCAAATTTAGGTGTTTTTGTGAACCAAATGAAGTAAACAATCAAGCGGCAACAAAGATCTCAAGTGGAGATTATCTCCATGGATTAATTGTCGATCACTGGCGCTGAGATTCATTGTTTAAGAAGTTTTTTCATCTTATAAGATCTTATATGGATACTAACTCAATTTCATCATTAATTCTTGGATATGTTGTCAATGTAATGAGAGAGAAAATGGAGGCAATTTTGAACAGGTTCATGGTATTTCGGTACGTTTCGGCGAGACCTTTACAATGACTCATGATTTTACTAGTACTGAATATGGAGATACCCTTCACTTCTTTACGTTTGAAAAGCTGTCGCCAAGTACCGACTATCGTTTTCGACGCGAAAAATCCCGAGTAGACAAGTGATTTTTTGGGTTTTCAACACCATGGTGATACAGGCTCATTTCCCTGCGCTCGCATGTCTTACGAGCATTTGGTCCCCTAGAGCAGAACGAGAAGTGGGAAATTCCCGTAGTCATAGCGTAGTCCTATAGCAAGTTCAAGAAGAAGCATGTTTCTAAGGATTCACGGACAAAAGTGTAAAGAATGTTGCTTAATGAAGGCATACAGCCATTTCATATGCGTCGATTCCTACTTCTTCCATGGAGACATCTTGCCAGACAGCTGAATCGCTTCGTGAATGGTCGTATGGAAATGTTCATTTTTGCAGATACATCTCATTTATCGACGGAGCTCGGTTCCAAAGAGACGGTGGGAATACAGATAGTATTCTTATTTTGGTCAATAGAAAAACCCCCGTGGCACTATCGAAAGCAGCTTTTAACAGTGGTTCTAAATAAATGTTTTATTTGGAAAACTCAGGTTGCAGGTACTCTGTCCAATTATTTTATGATGATGTCTAACAAAAGAGTTGTACCTTCCATTTATTAAAAAAAGCATGACTTTACTGAAAGGGAATGTGTCGTTAGGTACGAGACAGCAGATGTACCTACTGACAAAGTGAAAGTCATCATTCCCTCGTTGTAGTCAACTAACAAAATGAAGGGTTACCTGAGCGTTTTATTGGTCTTAGTTCTGTTTATAACTAGTCTACGAGTTTGGCCGGCATATAAACTTTAAGAGTTTTACTCCGACGGTTGAATTAAAGGCCTTGGGTACACCAGTAAAGTTTAAACATGGTATGCATATCTACTTTGAATACTGAACGCACTAATCCCATAAAAGAAAACCGCAATAACCTAGATAAGCAACGCAAGGGGCAGACTATCAAATAAAAAATTACATCGATGTTGTTGGAGTACCTATGTTGTAACTTTATTACAAATGTACAATAGGTGACTCTCTAACATTTTTCCTTTTTTTCTAAACCCTTATTCTCCAACCAAATGGAAGGCATTTATTAATTCATTCATTTACATTTATTAATTCTTAAAAAATTCTAATTGATTCTGATGTGATGCCTATTGTCTTAATCTCATATCACATCGATAGTATAACCTATGAATAAGACATGCAATTAATTAAATATCCTTATAAGATCTTATAAGTTGAAAAAGCTTCTTAAACAATGAATCTCAGCGCCAGTGATCGACAATTAATCCATGGAGATAATCTCCACTTGAGATCTTTGTTGCCGCTTGATTGTTTACTTCATTTGGTTCACAAAAACACCTAAATTTGGGTTTCATTGGTTGGTTATTCTTTTCACAACGTTTAAAAATAAGTACTCAAGCTTAGATTGGTGAAGGTAATTGTCTTTATCGGTATATTAATATCAGTTCCATGCATGGAAGAGAGCCGTCGAAAAATGTGCTCATGTAACGGTTCTGTTTAAAATGCCATATCTTCGCTCAAAATTAAGATATGAAAATAATGTTACCAGTTATGGAAATTAAATTAAATTTTCCAATTTTTATGACTATATTAACCCCTTCGTATATCTCAAAATAAAAAAGTTATTCAAAAAAATAATTGTTTGAAGAAGAAAAAGTTTGACAATTTCAGTTACCACTTCAGAAAATGTGAGCAATATGCGTAAATTTTGGCAGAAAAAGAAAGATACAAACTTTAGGTACAATTTAGACCAGTTTTTATTAGTAAGTATTGCTGGATGCCACTGCTTTTGGGGGTTTTCATGGTAACTGCAGAATGCTTGTGACAAAATGTTTGCGTTGCCATAGCTCGGTAACTAAGGAGTTGCGACACCATGTTCATAGGACAAAAAATGCTTAAAATCACGTCCCCAACCTACTCCAGAAGTATTGCCACTTCCTCCTGAAACACCCTGTATATATATATATACACATACAGTAGAAGCTCTATATAGCGAGAGCTCTCGGGATCTGAAAAATCACTTGCTAAATAGGACTCGTTAATACCGAAGATGATTAAATAATCACTGCACAGTCAATTCCTACAAGTGTAACGCTAATTTAGCCATTATTGTGGAAAATTTTGGTGAGTGGCGAAAACATTCTATTGAGATAGCTATTAAAAATCATATTTTCGAAAACTTCAATTACTTATGATAGTATTCAATTTCGATGACATCAAATTCCATGTTAGATGTCATACACTGGAATATTAAACGTCGAATTTTGATACTTCAAGACACAGGTACTGTACTGTGCATTGCAGTATTGTTATTGCCGCAATGTTTTGGGTGTGCCAAATATGTCGCGGCTGCAAGTATTAGCAATGCAACAGACTAAAAACACTTCAAAAACAAGAAAAAATTTCATTCCTCCTACCTCTCTAAAAAGTGTATGAAAACGGATATATGGTTTGGAGAAAGTTCAATTAATAAAAATTTGCAAAAATGCTAGATAAATTAATAACCAAGATATGACCTACAGGGTTTTTGTTCCACGCAAGCGCTGGGCTGCTATCTTCTCCAGTTAAAAGGTGGAAATAAAGAAGAGGACTCCAACGTCTGTAAGATCGCCTCAGAAAACAGCCGACTTTGGCTTTTCGGAATCATAGGGCCTAATATCACCAGCATTTATGACTTGCCCTAAACAGAATACTGTCGTTTGTGTTATTATTACAATAATTATGCGTGGAATACACTCTTGAATTAATGGAAACATAATTCTTACAAGCAAGTTCACATATGACAGTTGTAAGCATGAAGCGGGAACACAACGCTGACTTTCAAGGATCGACTGCGTTTTGATAAGACGTGAAACTTTTTACTACTAACGAATACGTAGGGATAGGAAAATTTCGCGATCGCGAATTTTGACAAAAAATGTCCTAGGAGTGGTAATTAGTTACAACATACTCCATACTGTCTGGGGAAATGACTTTTGAACTCACGAAATGTTGCGAATTGTGCCCCAAAACGCAAATTTTCATTTTTTTATGAGAAAATGGTTGAAAGTACATTTCAAACGCAAGAAAAACATTAAAATTGCAAACAAATGTTCTCTATTCAATTTAATCGAACTCGCGTGCAAAATTTCGTGAGGTTTGCGGAAGTTTGCAGTTCATCGTAGCATAACCGGTGTTGCGATAACAATCGCGGGAGGATGACATCGGGTGCTTTCGATTTACGGCGATAACCGGCAATACTCAGCTCGTCACGCCGCGGTGCTTTCTATTTACAATTAGTGGAATAACCATCTATCGGCATCTATGATCGGTGGCTCTTCGCTCTGAGGTGAGTCAAACAAAGGAAAAGCAATATGGGCATTTATTCAAAGTAATCTGCTACAGCAGGGTTTCCCAAACTTTTCCTCCGATAGAACACTTCGTAAACCCTGAAATTTTAACGGAACACCTTGTGGACTTCGCATATGTTAAACCATTGCGTTTAGGTAGCAGCATATAAAGCCATTATAGGTTACTCGGAACTCCCATTAGCCTTCCGCGGAACGTAGTTTGGAAATCCCTGTGCTAGAGATCCCTTGAAGACGAGACGGACTGCGCATGTGAAAGTAGCCGTTTGCCTTTGAGTTGTTTCATTTCAATGGGCTTGTTTACCAAGAGTTTTTTAATGCCAATTATAGCTTGAAAACTAAAGAGAAACGTATTTTTCCGATTTTTTATTTTGGTCTGATTTGTTCATAACACTTCTACGGATTTGAAGACGAGACGGACTGCACATGCATGAATAGCCGCTTTGAGTTGTTTCATTTCAATGGGATCGTTCACCAAGAGATTTTAAATGCTAATTATAGTTAGAAAACAAAAGAGATACGTATTTTTCCGATTTTTTTTATTTTGCTCTGATTTGTTCATTACACTCTACTATGGATTTGAAGACGAGGCAGACTGCACATGCGTGAATAGCCGCTTTGAGTTGTTTCATTTCAATGGGCGTGTACGCCAAGAGTTTTTTTAAATACCAATTCTGATAGAGTTTGAAAAATAAAGAGACATGTATTTTTCCGTTTTTTGATCCATCGGCTGCTTTTCGAATTATCGGCGGCGAAAAATTGGGGTTCTCAACCCTTTCACTTAAAAGAACCAACATGAAAAGTTTTGAAGTCACTCGCTGCTCCGTCCAATCACACTGGGCACTATGCAGCATTCCCCTTCCCTCCCTTTCCAGCGAGCTAATTACAAACTGAACCGGATCTCTGATGTTGTCACGAACTTTTTGAGTGGACGGCAAGTTTCGCGAATTTGTGTTTTTGATTTAAGTGTGAGTGGCTGAATATAGAAGAATTTTGTCTCCACCGAAAATCTATTTTCCAATCCATCTGACAAATTCGTGAATTAAATTGCAATTTCGCATCATAGTGAACTACCTTATTGCAATGGGGGCATTCCATTGAAATGGTTGCGTAGCTATCTTGAAAGCACCAATCAAGACCAACTACGACATCAATATAATTGTCGATATATTTATTTATTGCGTGGCACCAAGATTGATTTTATTGTTTGAATCTCTTGTTTTTGGCCATTTCCGTCAAATGACTGTTTGTTTTCCAGTGACAATTGTTAAGTATCCTAGTTTTATTCCTGGTTTTTGTGCTTTCAAGTGATTTTGACGAGTTATTGAGTTGCCAAATGCAAAATTAAGCGCAGGAGACTGAGCTTTCCAGTATCAAAAAGATGGATTTTATTGTATCGATAAACGTACGGTCATGTACAAATTCTACAATTGTCAGGTTGCTTGAGAAAGACTCAATTGGAAAACATTTAAAATCTTCGGAGCACGTAACTGCAGAAAACTTTCACAAGGATGGAAATTATCTTAAGTTACGTGTCAATTACGAAATGTACCAAATTTTATTTTTAAATTTATTGCCACTTTTCCTGGTTCCGTGATCCTTTTCTAGACTTTGAAATAATTGGTATTTTATGTGTATATATATATAAATTTGTGGTCACTGTGAAAACACCGAAATGTCTTGTTGAAAATACCGAATTCTTAATTTCAAAGTACTGCTTTTCTCCCTCTCAAACCACCGAAAAATTCCTATCCCTACGAATACGGTATCGGCTCCCGCAAAACATGTTTTTTTTTAGCGAAAGTACACATTGCGGCCGCTAGGTGGCAGGGCACATCAACATATTTATGATTCACTATTTTTTATATATTCCATGGTACATATACGTTATTTGTTTCTGCTGTGAGTTTTGAGCGTGAGACAGAAAGTTCCGAAGGTTGTAATTTCCGTAGTGAATTCCATCACGATACACGTAATATATTCTGCCGTACTTACATCTGGCGGCAGCAGCGGGAACTTTTTGATAATGAATACCATGAATACTGATTAGACTCCCTGCTGCAAGATAGACGTATCAATTATAGTACGTACCTTTCGTGCACAACGAAATGAATAATCATTGACCTGTTTTCAATATTAATACTCTTAGAAACAATTACAAAAGACAATTCAATGCATTGGCAACTAAAAATATAGAGAATCGGATTTCATAACAGTTAACGTATTGAACTTTGGAACATTTAAACTTGTCAATACCGAGCCTCTCACTTAGATACTCCGCTTTTGCCTTCATCAATGGGCCATTTATCGGAATTCAGGCTGCTCTTTGCTGGCCAAAGCCCAAGAAAAGGGCAGATTCTAACTGCGTATGTTCTCCTGGCCACTTGGACGTCCTTCTTGAAGCACTGCCTTGCCAAATTTTTCTTTATTCATCAGAATTGTTAATAAGGTCAAGGAAGATATGCCAAATCGCCTCTCAATCTCGCTTTTGTACCCATCACCACTTTCGAATTCATTAATAATTCGATTTTAGTTTTCAGATCCAATGAATTTCATTTCCCAGCCACGATGCTGTATCAGTTGGACTGAACAAAATAAAAGCGCGGGAGGATAACAAAAGAATAACGAAATTCACGGACTTATGAGAAATTTATTTGTGTGAATACGGGCATGCCGTGAATGTCCGAAATGAGCATTTGAACATCAAATTGTGCGGAAAAAATACTGCTAGCCATATAATTCTAATGACAGAGCACATGTTTGTGCACGTTTGCCGAGATTGAAGCAGACATTTACCACTCGTAACAGTAAACAACCCCAGTGGAGGCTGATTATTGTCCTCGCTAATTCCAATTTGTTTTACATGTAAATCAAAGGGTTATAAATCGTTCTTTGGCCATCCCTCGCAAATTCAAGCTTCTCGTTTTATGCCCTACTCGCTATATGGAGCTTCTACGATATTATTAAAAGTGATAGGTTACTATTATTCACACTAAAATTTGTTACTGATCATGGTAATAAATTTTAGTGTGTATGGTATTGTGCCTTGATAATGGCATTGAATTGCTGAAACCATGGTTGGTAATAAATTTTAGTGTGAATAATACTAAGCTATTGTTTTTATCAACTATGACTTGGTTCCGCAAAGTTAGGCATGAATCAGTGTCTTATATTGTTTACGTGTTTTCTCCAGTGTACTAGTGTGGTATTATTCGATCAAAGAGGGGAGGAGTAAATGCGTCTTGAAGTTAGATCAATATTAGTTTTTATGGGTATTGTGCATGCAGGATCAAATCTTATGCAGGTCATCTTTCACAGCAATTTTATTGACTTATCATTCTATGTGATGACTATCTCAAACTGCAGTTTCTTGAGAAATTTCCCATTAGCTTTCTCAGACATCAGTTGTTTGAGAAAGCCAGCGTATTTGGTGGAAACCTGGGAAGTATAAGAAGTTTTCTGCAAACAAACACCACAAAACCTGTGAGTAAATCATCTGCTTGTGATGTGAAATTTTTGATAAGTGACTGTCACAAGTTGAAAGTTTTGTGTGACTGTGGGGATAAATGACTTCATTTCTTTTATCAGCCTGACCAATGGAGAACTTCTATCTACGTACAGCCCATGCATACCTTATTAAGGTTCTTCTAGTTTAAAAAAATCTGTTAATCCATATCCTTAATATGTTTTCCCTTAAATATTTCAAAAAGTTAGAAATTTAGGTTTACTTTGAGTTAATTATTGTCTCCTTAAGAAATTGCTTGTCATCAGCAGTCATCAATCTGAAAATTGGTTTGCTGCAGCTCTCTCCTCTACCCTCTTCTTTCCACCAACCATTTTATTTCTTCTTATGTCTTCATTTAAATCCCTTCATAATTTGCCACTTTTTTTATTCCATCAGTGGTCTTTGTAGATAGTTCTTCTCATTTATATCTCTTTGTTTTTGTTATCAAGGGGCTGTTGTGTCACAGAATGTTTCCAATAGGGGTCGACGGGGCCCTGAAATTGTCAGGTCGGGTCATCGTCCTGACCCGACCTTCGGGTCAGGCCTTTTCAAATCTCGGGTCAAATCGGGTCGGGTCAAAAATCGCTAGAATTCAATACATCGCGAAAAATATTTTACTTTTCTTTCTTCCAACCTCTTTTGTCTTTGGAAAAGTTTTAAAGCTTTTTTGGTAATTATTTGAGACAACACACTCAAAATATAACTTATGTCATACATTTAATGTCATAAAAGGTCATGGAATATAAGCTAGTGAATATTTCCTATGTAAATGGCGATTCCGTGTCGGCAATCAAAGATTTCACAAAATTTCCACCCAGTTTAGAAAAGTTTAAGAGCCATTTCGGAAGTGAAATTTCCTAATAACCCCTTGAGTTATGCTCTTGGACACATAGCCAGTGCAGAAGAACCGAGACTAAAACTACAGTTCGTAAAACCTCAAAATATGTAATTGAAAACATACGAAAAATCGTCAAATTGGTCATTTTCAAACACTATTCATGACAATGGTATGTTTCTTACATTTTATAAATGTGAACCCTTTACACAACCCCTTGGTATCGTTGTCATTTTCGCCATTTACGGGGGTTTTTCACAGAAATAAATCTCGCTGGTGAGATAGAAGCTCATGTTTACCGAATGAATCCAATGCATTAGTCATAGCAAATTTCCATCGTACCTGGTTGTATGATACATTAAACCGTACGAGTTAATGTGTCAAAGCATGAACACATAAATGAGCACGAACATTCACCATGTAACCGCTCCCACTTGTACGAACGCATCACGAATATACATAATTTTGTTTATTCATTCAACACATATAAAGGAATAAGGACCTGTTTGATTTTGTACAAGTTGCGCTTAGAGCTTTCGTTGTGCTCTTGTTTCAATGACACGGCAAGTAAGCATCAGCTGTTACCTGTGTCATTATACAATAATACCTTTCTAAGACTTGTGAGACATAGACTTACGCAAGCCTTGTGTTTCTTTGATAATGAATATGCAAATGATTGGCGACTATCGCTAGTATTTATATTTTTAACCCTGGGTAGAGATAACTGTATTTCTCCGGTCAACTTGGTATTTACCTCTCATCACTATGACCACTACTTAGCTCGCTGACACGAAGATTATCTAGACATCAACTCGAGAATTGAGCTGAAAAAAATCCTCAGATGATTTTTCACAAAACAAATTGCTCATATTGTGAAAAAAATAATACTTAAGACCAGAGCTTTTTTCTGGTGGTACGCGGCGAAACTGCGTTCCGGCACCTTTTTTGGTCAAAGTAAATTCCCTTAACTCGTATGAATCAATCGAAGGTCATTTGGATTTCTTTGTAACTCTTATGGACAACTGAGTTCCACCACCTTTTTTCCCAGATATAAAGTCCTGCTTAAGGGTTAACAAAATTGAGATATAAAAGTTCATTGTGGGGGTCACCTGCGAATCCCAGGCGAACGAGTCGAAGCACCTGATTGGCTGTGCACGAAATCCACATTACCTGCCTGAGAACCCGTCTATTTTCTACATACCTCTGATGCTTGCGGATGTTTATAATTTTGAAATTATTTTTGAGGTGATCTTGAATAAAACATTACAGTGAATAAAAGTGATGAGATGAGTGCGAGCACGAGCGGTAGTGTTAGGCCTGCTAAACTTGAAAAAGACCAATATGGAATTATTTCATGAAATCTTCAAAAGATGAATGTACGTGCGATTTATGTTTTAATACAATAAAGGCCCAGTATGGAAACACCACCAGCCTAAGATGCCATTTAGAAAGAAAGCGTATTGTGAAATTTAAACAATTTCTTAAAGAAGAAGGAGCATTTAAGGAGGAAAAGAAAAGGTCAGGCCTCCGCAAATCACTGCCACCAGCAGTTCCACCCAATTGGATATTGATCAATTTGTGAGCATGAAAGAAAAATATGCTCAAAACCACCCTAAATCAATAGCAATAATAATGTTAGTACTAAATGGTTGGTAGAGTCTTCATCCTTTTAGTTTGGTCGAGGAGCCAGTGTTATTTAAGTTGTTGGAAATTGCTGACAGTAAAATCATCTTGCCTTCTGCCAAAACATTCTCTAGAACACTTGTTCCTGAACTATTCCAAAAATCAGTTGCTAAAATTAGATTTGAGCTAGACAACGAAAAACTTACATTAAAGTCACTATCAATCACTACTGACATGTGGACGTCAGCAATACCACATCATATCTGCCAGTTACTGCACGTCATGTAACTAAAGATATAACACTAGCATCTTGTTGCTTGGGATGTATGGTTATAACAGAGTCTCACACAGGTGAAGTTATCAGCCAGGAACTGAAGAAATTGTTGACTGAATGGGGTTTATTGGAAAATTTGTTACTACCGTCTTACAGGCAATGCTGCAAATACTATGCGGTCGACATTAAATCTAATGCCAGAAGTCACATAGCTCTTCTGTTTCGCACATACCCTTAATCTGATGATTAAAGACACTATAAGGAGGAGTATAGTGGTTTTGAAAATTTGCACCACAAATGCAAGAGCATTGTTGAGCATTTTCGCCATAGTCCTACAGTTAAATTAAGCATAAATAAAAACAACTAAAAAGAAGAATATTGTTAGGATTTTTATATTAGATAATTTATAAGAATGTTTGCAGAAAATTAAATTAGAATACTTAACATACATCTTTCATGTTAGTGAACTGAGTTGGAAATAAAGAACAGTAAAAACATTTATTTTGTTCCATTATTTATAACTTTCTCTTGTACATATTAAGTTGTGTTAATTAAGTGGTAAGTTGATTACTGAACCACTGTTCGTACACATTTCAATTTTTATGTTGAGTTTCTACATTTATGCAGTAGTACGCCATATAGGCCCACATTGGTTGGAAGTTTCCTATAATAGACCTTAAATATCATATTTTTATGGATTTCTGCATGATTTTTTTCGGTGAAAAATAAGGGTTAAATTGATGAATGCGACTCGACCTGAGGCCCGAGGGTCAAAAAAAATACCCGACCCGAAACTAAAAAGTCTGACCCGTCCACCCCTAGTTTCCAATAAGGTTATTCGTCTTCTTTTTAGAGTTTTTATGCAACATATTTTCTCTCCAATACTTCATGTGACTTCTTCACTGGTGAATCCCTCCCATCCGTTTAAACGTCATCAGTCTTCGGCAATGTCACGTTTCCATTGCTTCCAATCTTCTAGCATTGCCTATGTTTTGATGATGTTAATACTCTCTTCAGAAATATTTAGGTGTCTGATAAATGGAATACCATGATGGTTGCTGCATGCCTTGTTTGTTTAACGGATCGGTTTATTCATTCCATTTTGTTGGGGTCAACCATAACCATTAATAAGGCTGTTTCATTGCATGTGTACGTGGTCATTTGCTTCTAAGAGGACATTATAGTGTGTAGTGAGTAGAAAAGGAAAATGACTATTTAATTTCCTGTGTATCATTTGTCTTACATGTGAACCCAGAATTACATCAGAAAGGTGGAGAGTCTGACGGAACGAATAATAAAGGAAGCGATCAATCTCTGACAGAATCAGAAGCTGTTCAAAAACTTCAAGAACGGTTCCGCTTCACAATGGAAGAGTTGGCTACCCTTACTGATGAGAAGCAAAGGCTGGAACATTTAGTCTTGCAGTTACAGGGAGAAACTGAAACAATTGGTAAGCTTTATTATTTAAATTTTGATGAGTGCTGTTCATGATAAAGTAACAACCCAGGTTTAGTAATGGTGAGTTCAGGTGATGGAAGTACAGTACGTTCTCTATTATCGGAGGTAATGTTGACTGTGGCTACCTGGGATAGTAAAAAACTCAAAAAATACTGGAAATAAGACTTATGGAATGCTCTTTTCAGTGGATATATGTACCAGGGCTTAAATAATACGGGAATATGGGACGTGGGAGCGAGAATGAATTACGACAAAAATTCCATTGTTTACCATATTCCAGTGTTCTATAATGCTGTATTTGTGTCACTGAAAAGATCAAATAAAGCTCTGAATCCCCGTGTACATAAAGATCAAATACATTGCTATGTTTAGACATTTGTTTGCGTGAGCTGAACAGGCTAAGCATGACCACAGCATTAGATCTGTGCCTCGGATAATGTGGAACCTCAGTAAACTGGGACTCAGATGATGGAGACCATGAATACATATACGCATGGATCTTTAACTTGTCCTCAGTGGGTGTTGCCAAACATTCCGCATGCACCGAAAAATCAGGACCAAGCAGATTGTAGCGCTGCCTCTCTAGAAAAGGTGATTCTAATGAGGAAAGGCCCTGATTTAGATGGAGTTACTGGAAATGAAAGTACCGGCCATTTTTGACACACAGAAGTGGAACAATGCCGATTGAAGCACGACCTATCATTTGCGGAAAGCTAGGCAACACCTTTGCCCGACGAGTGGTGCCGAACATTTAGATCCATATGTACATATATCCATGATGGAGATGGTACTAAAATCTGTATTTTGCTTGGAAATTTTCCTTCTGAAATAAGTATTGGCCACAAAATGTCGTAAAAGTATAACGAATGTAATAACCTATAACAATGAAAGGATTAATTTGTTTAATTTCCTTAGTGATCTTTTTAAAAGGACTTCAGTACACTCAATAGTACACAATAGTTAACATATATCTTTTCAGGATATCTAATTGAACTGCTTCGTGTTATTCTAGAATCTTACTTTTGTTGGTTGTTGCATGAAAAAGAGCCATTCTAATGAAGCTGTTTTTGGCATAATATACATTTTATCAAATATTTCCAATAGAGTTCAAAGTGAAGCCTAATCAGAGTTGTTGACTCCTCATCTATTCAAACCAATCCACACCAAAGAAATAAATGAAATGTGTGTATTCTAATGGCTAATGTTATTTAATGAATTTCTGGCAGAGTATTTGGAAGATATTAATTATGAAAATATAATAAGGAAAAGTTATTAAAGTATGTGAATGTTGTATGGCAGCCACAGTGATGGAAATGAGTTAATGGGATTTCCCAAGAAGTTATAAAAACCAAGCTTTTAAATATTTTGCTTTCCTATTATTTGTTGTGAATAAGTAATGCATTTTGAGTGGTAATTAATAAAGATGGTGATTTTTAGCTTTTATAAATTAAGACTTAGCATTATAAATTCTAAGCTTAGAATTCTATTGCTTCCGCAAATTATGAATGTAGCATGGATAGTTTCTGGTTTACACCAGGATGCTATAAGATCTTATAGCATCCTAGTGTAAACCAGAAACTAATGGTATGAATAATTTTCAATAATTAATAAATAAATGCATTTCTCAAAAAGTATATGCTTTATTAAAGCTAAATAAATCAATTGCTACATGTGATTGTTCCTGTTGTTTACTCATAATCAAGGTAACGGTTTCAGGCGTAACTTGGTGGAATTTATCCATCATGTAGATAGGAAAAGAAGGTACTGCAATTCCACATAAAAATTTATTGTACGACCCGGGTTTTGCCACAGTGCAGCGTCATCACCTGATGAATTCTTTTCCTACCTTCATACTCATAATCAGTATGAGGTCTTTTTAGCTCATATCGCTTACGTTGTTTGAGTATGGGCACACGCAAGAATCTCAGTAATATTTTAGGGAGAAAGAATTCTTTTTATTCGGTACAGGAGTTCTAGACATTTATATACAAGGCTTTCTCCCCAAATGTGACCAACAAATCACTGGTTTACCAAAACGAAAACTTAAGGGAAAGCCAAATGTGAACAAAATCTTACCATTAAGAATCATTCATAAAAAGTGCGTTGTAATGACACATGGAAACAAATACATGTCATGTTTAAGCAAATCTGTGCTGCATTCAAAATGAAATATTAAAGAACAACCAAAGAGAACTATAACTTCACTGATTTAAGCTAGCTCTTTGAGCTTTCCGGAGGACTAAATGTACCACCAGCGCAACGGTGATACACACCTGTAATATTCAGCTTCACACTTAAGCTAAAATATGATGAAAATTAAAATTTCAGCTGGCATTGCTTAGTGCTGGTATAATTATATTATATTATATTTGCCCAATCGACACTACATAGGATACAATTCACATAAATATTCTTTGGCACTATAAAAACACTTTTGCACTAGGTATAATGAGACATCCTTTATAAAAGCTGTCAATTTTTCAATACTCTAAATAGTGGCAGGTAAGTTATTAAACAATTACGTGCACATGGAGTGTGGACCTTTTGATATAAGTGCTGTTTCTTGATTCCACATGAATGTCTCTGCTTCTCCTGGTTTCATAAGGGTGAAAAGTGTCATTCCGTGTGAAACTTTCACCATGTTTCTTTTACATAAACAACACAATAAAATATATGCACACACGGTACAGTTAACATTTCTAAACTCTGAAATAGTGGGCGACAGTGGACATGATATTTTACATTGCATATTGTTCGTACTACCTTCTTTTGTATTATAGATATCTACATCTTTCAATAAGGAGGTTGATCCCCAGATAACAATACCGTAGGTAAGCCTTGAGTAAAACAAGCCATAATACAGAGTGAACAGAACTCTTGAGCTTACACTGTATTTTAGCACAGAGACTAAGTAGAATACTTAATTCAATTTTTTACTAAGGTACATAATGTGTGAATCCCACCTAAGATTGGAGTCAACATATTTTCCAAGAAACTTAATTTGCTCCTCTATGTTTTGTATGTAATTGCAAGTATCACCAGCTGATGAAATGAATCTATAGAGTCTTAAATATGTGTCTTTTTTATCCTCAAGCCAATTTCACCATTGATGGAATGAAGACCTTCTAAGTCTCTTGTTCCTGTAAGCTTTAGCGCATACCATTGTGACTTCATTAACAACTCCACTTGCTGTTGCATGTAGGCTTACCAGCTCTATGAAAACAAATTCTTTCTCATTACTCCCAATTGATCTGAAATTTAGATCGATGTGTATCATAAAACTCTGTCTCGCTGATGAGAATACAAAGGGAACAGTATGACCCATGAAGAGTGAAATATGTGTTTGTTGCGTGACAGTGCTACCAAACTGAGGTTTAAGTTTTAATGGCATCCTGAGTAGGTGAAAGTAGATTTTCTGGAAGATAATTAATTTTTTTAATTGGAAAATATGGTGGGAGGCTAAAAATCACCAACCTCAGTTTTGAATTCTGCTTGCTCTTACATTAACCTAAACTTTCACTAACTTTTATGTCCTATAGAGATAAAAATTAATTGGCTGATCGGAGATTGGGTACAACTGAATCGAAGTTATTCACATTGGTCACATGTGCATTTTAAATTTATCATCTAAATATATCTCATGAACTAAACATACTCATGATCTACTTGAATTAGATTCATAGTTAAGCATTATCAGTTATTAAAGGTAAACATCATGTCCAAAGGGTTGGGGTTCCTGCAATATATAATTGAATTTCATTGGTTTTGTTTTGTAACATCTGTGTCTCAAATGAAAATATAAATCAATTTTACCGTTTGATAATTAGATATGCCAATGATGTATTTTATTAATTTGAACAGGTGAGTATGTGGCCCTCTACCAAACTCAGCGTGGACTTCTTCGTCAAAGAGCTCGTGAGAAAGATGAGCAACTGGTAAAACTGTCCAAAGACCGTGAGGAACTCCGCTCTAAGCTCTCAAAGTTGGAGAATATGGTTCGTAAACTTATAAATGAAGAAGTAGGAAGGAGTAATGCTGGCAAAGGTGAGTCCAGTATGATACTTTTTGTGATGAATATTTTTGGAAATGCTTCATCAGAAATGTTTAGATGCCAAAATGTGGGGTGAATTCGAAAACATATTGAATTTGGATGCTGGTGTAGGGTTACCATACGTCCTCGTTTATGTGGACATGTCTGTATTTTCGACTTTTAATGTAGTGTCCGCGTACATTTTTACGATTTCTGCTAATGTCCGCATTTTTTATTTTTGTAAAGTAGTAATATGTTTTGATTTTTGTTTTCATCTCGTATCACCAACTACTTATTGATGAGAAAACGTAGTTTAAGCATCAGTTGCTGCAAGGGATTGAACTCACCCCATATGATTGAACTCACCCCACATTATGGTACTTAGTGAGCCATTTGATGTATTTTGAAGCCTTCCCTCTGACATTGTTCCAATTACTGTAAAAATACCTAGTGGTTTCATGCAATTTAGGTTCAAAGTGATTCTATTTTTTTATGCTAGAGATTCAATGAAAGGTGTAATATTATTGGGAAAAATTAACTCACTTCTTCAATTGTACATTAATTAAGGAAGATAATGAAGTTTATTTGTTAAGTTTTACTCATTTCTTAGTTGTTTTTTTTGTCCTATTAGCAAAAACAGAAGTTGCTGAGGAGGCTGGAAGCAAAACAGTGGAATCTAGTGAGTTGGAGAATATCTCATCAGAGTCATACGCTATGAAAGGGAAAGAAGCAGCACAAATATTAGCACTCCTAACTGAAATTGGTTCTAACAGTAGTCTTAATGAAAGCTCTATACCTTCTACTTTTCACCCGTGCCCTTGGTGCTCTGGACAGCTTTTAACAGTGTAGGTCGTACTTTTCCTTCCAAACTATAGCCTCACCAAATGGTTATTGTGTGGTGTTTTATATGAAATTTGTATATGGTAGGTTTGGCTTTGCCTGTTTTGTATTTGTAAAAAAAATATTTATTATGGAATCAAATTTTATGTTTAAATGCTTATGTTTAGGCAGCAAATGCCCAATTTGTTTTTGTACATGCTGTATAGAAGTATATATTTATAAATTGTTGCATTTGACCATTTGTAAAGTTCTTATGTAAATATGATGATCAGTGTGTGTTGTGCAACTAATACTATTGTAAGTTTTAACCATGCCTTTTTTATAAAACTATGGGCCTCCTAAACAGGATTTATTATTTCCTATATCAAGAATCCTGGTCCATATTCCATGTTCTGTTTTTCCTCACTGTATTCCCCTCCCTGAGATCCGAATGAGGGGAAGTTTAATCTCCGGACAATTTTACCACAAGGTCCATCACAGGTCATGAACTTCTTGGGGTAGTTCGTGAGGTAGGTTCCCATTTCTTCCCACACAGGCAATAATGTGCCCAGTCTACATCAGCCGCCCATTATGGGACAGATGCTGTTTGCAACCGCTCAATCTGAATCCGATGCTGCCTTCTGGGTTACTCTTAGCTTTGCTTCTCACCTTCAACTTTACCAGCAAGGGTGGCCCTGCCAGGAGATTAATCTCCTGCCGGCATCGCTCTCAGGACTGAGGAGGCTCAAACCTAATCTTAATAAATGCACTGCAGTAAACGTCTGACAAAAGAAATCACATTACAGTGAAACCTCTCTACAATGAACATCCATATTCGGAAAACCTCCATATTATGAAGTCATGCCCTGGTCCCGGAACTGTTGCATATACAGTAGAAACTCGATAATACGAAGTCAGCAGGACCGAAATATCGGCACATCGTGTTATGGATATACATATGCGTTTGAACTTTGTGACCGGAAGGGAATGCCGGGAGAAAAGACAAAGAGAGAGAATGCCAAGATGACTGACATGTAAAGGCTTTTGTAATTGCTGACTGTAAATTGATCATAACTGAATACATATCCTGTTCCTGATGTGCCACAACATATTATTTGAGCCCATTATGGACGTAACACTTTGTATTATTGAGTTTCGTAGCATCAAACCTTTTAAAGAATTTGCAGAAAAATAGTTATTTTCTCCCCCTAAATTTTGTGGTCTTGGGCAACGTTTTAAAATCATTTTTGGTCATTATTAGTGAAAGCATTCATTAAAAATGCCTTTATATCATAAAATTAATGCCATATAGGATCGTAAAATAACTATCACCTCATAGTTTCGCTATGCAAATGAATTATGTCGGCAAGTAAGAATTAAAGTTCACGATCTCAACATACACACCTATTGTGAAGAATCTGAGATAGGCCAAATTACGTTATTTCAACTTCTGAGACACGTCAAGGTAGCTGATGCGCACTTGTACGATGGCAGCTCCTGGGAGACCGTAGAGACCTGCAAGCGGTTGGCAAATCTGAACTACCCTCGCCCGGCTGTGTGCAAGAGATAGAAAGACACACTCTTCCCTCTCCCCCTTCCAAGCGGTGAAAAGGGGAAGGGGTGCGACCGCTCTTAGCTTATCCTTCAGTGGGTGGAAGAGTAACCGTCTTCCAAATTGCAGAAACCATTGTTTTCCTGAGGCCAACTACGCAGACCTTTTTCCAAAAGATACCCCTTCCCATATCTCGCAAGTTCAGCACGTGAGGCAGGCGCCTGGTGGGAGGGCGGGTGACCACGTGAACGGGCAAGCACAGGCATCTACGCCACTCGGACGGGCGTGAGGATGGGCATGTGCAATAAACACACGGGCTGGAGTAGCCCGGGTTTTCCAACCACCTGCATGTCTCTAAGTCCGATCCCTCCACCCCAAGCAAGTATCTACTATAGATCCCTCCACTGCCTGCAAGCATCACACGTCTGGTCTGCAACGATTTATGGTCGACCCTCGGGAGTTCCCAATTACCTATCTCCAGAGATGGGCACTCTGGAAATTACCTCGGTAATTTTCGTAAATTACTGCGGTATTTTTCGTAATTTACCACTCCCCTTGAAAATTACTGTAATTTTCTAGTTAATTCACCTATGTTAGGGATAATTTTTCATACAGATAAATTCCCAACATGTTCTTTTAAGCTAAGTTCACACTTCCTACGTGTTTAATAATAAATTGAGGCATGTACACTCATTTTTGGAATATTTTACTTAAATTATAACATTATAAGAGCAAAGCAATAGAATATTCTTCTTGAAAATTTCTCATACTTTGACAAAAGAAAACCAGATTGCGTGTTGCTGCCATACTTCTTTTTACAATTTTAAAAATTTCTGATTGATTAATGCTGTATTAGGTATGGTTTAAACATCGTTATTCCCTTCCTATTGATATTGGCTTTCTTATTTAACCATACATTTGCTGTTAAATGCGGAAAACTAAAAAATACTGAAAAATTACGGTAATTTTCGAAAATGACCGTAGTTTACCACGTGGTGGTAATTTACCTCAGATGAAAATTACGCTAATTTTCCCATCCCTACCTATCTCGCTGCTTACTCAGCCGTCTCTTGAATAAAACGAGGCAAGGTCACCGACCACCACCCCAAACAAATGATGCTCTTACACCTCTATGCTTGTATAGTGGCGTGCTTACCGATGAATTCTTCCAATTTTGAAGCGTGCAATAACTAGGTTTGGTTTTTTATAATATCATGCACTGTGGACATTCCAACACCAGAGTCCGCCGCTATACTAGCCATTGGGTCTCCCTTGGATGCCCTTTCAATAATCTTCAGCTTCTCTGAAATGTCTAACATGACGCACTTTCTATTTTTTGTAGAATTAGACATTCAGCCTGTTGTTTAACTGAAGAAAACTTGACAAATATAAAATGCCTGCAGAAGCCTAAGTCGTGCAACCACAATCGAGCAGTGATTCAGGGGGCTAAGGGCAAAGCAACACTCATCTGTGTGATTGAACAGCCGGCTAAGGATGGAAAGGAAGAGATGGGGAGGGGACGTAAAGAGAGAGTAGGGGAGGGGGTTGTTGCGGGATGATGCTCGGATAATCCACCAGATGGATAACCAAATGACGGATAGTCGACACTCTACTGTACTAATTGATCGACGACCAGTGGGGTGTGATTCGGCATATTTTCCATATCGCTGTCAGTTCGTGACCTAGAAATGAATACCTCGAATTGCCATCTTCCCCAGCTGTAGCAGTACACGACAATTTTCAGATTTAAAAACCAATTTTAGTCTGATGTAAATGAAAGGATCTGAAAGTTTAAGTGTATTGATAACTATCATGCCAAATGAAATTATTTCGATATGTTTCATTGCGTATTTCTTATGAGGATTTTTAAAATGGTCATCGAACAGAGACCTGCATTACTAAGCTTTCAGCTACTACATGCATGTACTAAGCTTTCAGTTCTAAAGAGCAAGATTTTTTTGATAGGTGAAGTAATAATGTGGAGCTCGTGGAGAATGATACAGAAGAAAATAGTACTGCTGTTAACAGTTATCTGTATCAATCCTTTAGTTGACAAGGATGACGATTTACCTCCCTCCCAGGAAATGCTTATGCTTTCAATGACAGCAGTTTGCCTGTCCAGTTCTTAGCAATGTTTCATCGGTCATTGAAGTACCTACGTGAAGTAATCATTAACTCATTCACAAGTCTCTTTTCACTTTGATGATTTGTGCTTGGAGTTCGGTTCCACACAAAATTATGAGTACGAAATAAAATTCTTATTTTTTATCTTTTTTTGCGTAATCTTTCAGCGGTCATTTCGCATCGTGGGTGTTGGGAGGTATGTTGAACTCTATTTCATCTAATGAAATCCTAATTTACATACTTTGATAAGCTAAAACATAGAATATCATGTAAGTAATGACTTTGTAATTGAAATGTGATTATCGAATCATTCTATGATTTCGGTAACTTTTTATCCACACGAAGAAGTGTGAAAGAGAAAATTCATCTCAAATGGACATCGCTGAGATGATCCAGCTCTAATGTTCTCAATTTCATTAATAAATTATTTTATTTCCTCGTTCCAACTTACAACTAATTTTCTGATGGTGGCACGACTTCGTGGTAAAACTATGAAAATCTTCACTCTCTATCTCATTGTGGTCTTGTATATGTAATTGTCAACACGTTGAAGTATGTAACACGAAAATAAAATAAGGTTAACGGTTTGGGGCGTAACTTTGTGGAATTCTCTGAAGTTGGCCCAACACTTCACCTGACGATGTTGGGACACGACAAAATGTGATATAATAATAATATAATAAATTTATTAATCCAGCGATCATTTTAAACATGATATAGGACAAGTCAAAACAAAAAAAAATCAATCATTAATGAATTCACTGACACTGTAGTACATTTTGTCCAGTACATAGAAGATGCTTAACCCTCTTCTTAAAAACTGAGCCATTTCCAATGGATTTTAGATTATCTGGTAAGGTATTGAAAAGTCTGCGACCCATAGAATTTGGGCCATGTAGGGCTGTTGTTGTACGCACAAAAGGCACACATAAGTCTTTGGCACTTCTTGCATTGTGCACAGTGTTCTTCTTATTAAATTGATTAATATTGCTATACACATACAATAACACATACAATATATAAACACAAGGGAAGGGTAGGAGGCCCAGCTTCTTAAAGATATAAGGTCTACTAGGGGCAAGGTAGTGGGCATTAGTCATAAGTCTAACTGCTCTTTTTTGCAATTTAAAAATTCTGTCGGCATGAGTTGAGGAGCCCCAGAAAACGATACCATTATAGGTTAAATGGGAATAAAATTCACCATAGTACAGACTCAAGAGCACTTCCAGTGATAACGTGCATCTCATAAATCTAATTAAAAAACATTTGGTACTCAACTTGTTCGCCAGAGTATGGATATGAGATTCCCATGTTAAAGAAGCATCAAGCTGCAATCCAAGGAATTTAACAGTGGATGCCATTGGAATAGGTTTTTGATCAATTTGAATGTTAATTTCATGAAAAATTTTATTCTTGTTTTTAAAATGAATAATTTGTGACTTATCAATATTTAGATTAAGACAATTGCTGGAGCACCATATGTCGAGGTTACTATAGTAACAGACTTACATTGATTGGTAACAGTATTAAAATCCACCGAAGAAACAATTACATTATAGTGTCATCGGCATAAAGAACTGGGTGGGCACCAGCAATTTTTGATAAAATATCAGGTAAATGTGATGATAAATCATTAAGTGATTCGTAGCAAATAAAATCAATATGGATAACCAACTCGGTGAGTTCAGGCGTGACTATAGGTGGAAATTAATTATGATGCAAAAAGAACTCTTGGTACCAATCTTTTAAGGACGCGACTATTTTGCAGTGACAGTAGCTACAATCCCTGTCCTATTTCCCATTATTTTATCACATCATTTTTCCATCTGAGCAGTATAAGAATTTGACTGCCGCCAATCCGAGTGCACGGCAGCGAGTACAGTGGCGGATACAGAAAAAACTCAAGGGGGGGCGCAATTTATCGTGACGATTGTAGCTTTCAAACTGACTGCCTGGCAGCGACTCTGCTTCCCTTATATATGTAGCTCGGTTGTTTCGAGAACATTCGGTGCCAGAATGTTCGCTTCCAGACTTTTAAGGAGTGTGAACAAATACAAACAGTAGAATATTCGCGACTTTTCTCGAACAAATGCCAGACAGAATAATGTATCAAGATCACTAGAATGGCCGCGACTTTTCTCGTAGGTTAGCTATCTATGTGCCAGACAGAAACATATAAAATACGATGACGCGGACGTGCTACATAACAAAGCACTCAATAACTCAACTCAGAGTCGACTGACGAAAGACACGAACGAATAGTGTGCGGGCTGACTGGTGGGGTGGCGTGGGCGGCCCCGCAAGGGGGGGGCGCGCACCCCCCACATGTATCCGCGCCTGAGCGAGTATAACATGTGGCGCCACTCGAAAGTTTTAACCAAAGGGAATTGTTAACATTATGTAAATGTTGCATACAGTTAAAACAAAAATAACCGTGAGATAGGAGAAATAATGGCCTAAACTACAATTTTCCGCACCACTTGAGGTCTAAATATGGCAACTAACTGGGTGGCTTAGGTATATGTGAGAGAAGAATGCTCTATTATTCACGCATTTGATACATCACATTCGTCAACGCTGATTTGCTAGGTGTCTAGGCCTGGAAAAAGAGTTTTGCTGATACAGTTTTTCGCCATGGTTAGTAAAAATGAATTCCATTTTTTCCTGGGGACCGGGGCTGAGATTCGTAATATCGTAAATTTCGTATTTTCGAAACTTAGTATTATCAAATAGTGCCATGTATTTAGTATAGGCTTTTGGTCGGGACTGACAGTTTGGCTTCGTATAATCGAAACTTCGTAATGATGTGCCTCGTGTTATTGAGTTTCTACTGTATGGTACTTGTAAAATTACCTTCGCTAATGAGCCTCTGTAATTATGAAACCTCCATAGTACGAAGTCCACGTGAGGACCCAAGCATTGAAGTGGAACTCCTCTGAGTGAATTTAAAAAAAAGTGTTCCCGGAGTTTCATCAGCATATTATTATCTATATAGTGTTAATGAGCAGCATTTCTACAGCCACTGCATGTTCCGTCTTTCTCAGTCATCGACTCTAAAAGCATTGTAAATGGAAGCAAATATCTGCAAACTTCACCGTAGTATGGGAAACTGCATATTCAGCGAAGCAGATTATTTCATTGTTAATGAGAGGTAGCATTTGCTCATGACTGAGTGAGAGATGATCTTATGGTGTGCCACAGTATTATGTTGTGAATATAGTTGCAAATGTTCGTGGTGGCCGATTGGCGAGGGTTACTTTGAGTGATTCCCTGGCAAACAACACACCCAAAGTCACTGAATGTAACTCTATTGCTATGAGCGCCATTTTAACCTGATGCAGTTTTTTTCTAAGAATGTGGACCAACCCTGTGTATAAACAGTGTAAAATGTTCCGTGCAAGAAAACAAAAGCCATGATCTCAGTCATCGACTCTAAAAGCATTGTAAATGGAAGCAAATATCTGCAAACTTCACCGTAGTATGGGAAACTGCATATTCAGCGAAGCAGATTATTTCATTGTTAATGAGAGGTAGCATTTGCTCATGACTGAGTGAGAGATGATCTTATGGTGTGCCACAGTATTATGTTGTGAATATAGTTGCAAATGTTCGTGGTGGCCGATTGGCGAGGGTTACTTTGAGTGATTCCCTGGCAAACAACACACCCAAAGTCACTGAATGTAACTCTATTGCTATGAGCGCCATTTTAACCTGATGCAGTTTTTTTCTAAGAATGTGGACCAACCCTGTGTATAAACAGTGTAAAATGTTCCGTGCAAGAAAACAAAAGCCATGATCACCCGGCTTTGCTGTTAATATGCTATGGAATTCTGAAAAAACATTTGAGTTTAATCTAAAAGAATAATTATATTTTTAGTTTTCCACTTTGAAATAAAAATTCAGATTTTTTTGTTGTGCCTTTTATACAATAACTTGGGTAATAACAGAGACAGAGTTCTGTTTACAAACTCACAACAAAACATAAGGAATGCACATTATAACCTATATTATTTGAGCACGCTACACATACTTTTAAATTAATCCAATGCGTAAACAAATAGCTGAGCACGGATGAATTCCTTGAAGGTGGTTGGCACGGGCAAAGGGTTGGGATTACCTCCGCCCAGTGGTTGAGGAAAGGGCCCAGCATTCTGCATCCGGTCCCAAGATGGATGAGAAGTTAACTCCTTGCCCTCTCTTTCTTCACATATACTCTTTTGGAATCGCTTCTTATCTTTGTTTCCCTTTGAAAACCCTCCTTACTGAAGGACTTGTTGAAACCCTCAGATGAGTTTTCCATCCCTTGAAAAACCTATCACAACCATTTCCTCCCATTCATCAACGATCGTTTCCCCTCACTGCCATTGTTTTCCCTGATTGGAACAAATATGACCTTGGAGTAGGGTGCATGAAGTGCATTTTGTGGGCCTGCACCATTCCTGGAAACTCAGCCCAATGGGTTTGAAGTGTTGAAATAATTTCATCAGCAGTAAAGACATGACCAGGTCGGTAATTAGGTACGTCTTTCAATGAGCTCACTGAGCAAGGGCAGGAATAAAAATGCTGCTTCATGATTGATAGGTGCAACTTCTCCAGCAAGCTACATATTATGTAGCTAAAATAGTTTCTTTTTTTTATTTATCAAACTATCCTTGGCTGGCTTAGAAAATAAAATCCTTCCTCTTCTTCATCTCCATCTTGCATTTTTAAACAATTTCTTGCAATTTTACTTTTTATCTTCTTTACTTTACTTCTTATAATACATATGAAGGTCCTCCGAAAGGAGTATTTTTAGTGAATGATCTTCTATCCTAATGCTCAATTCTCTCCACTTGTGCGTTTCGCCTGCTGGCATAGGAGGTACTAGCAGATGCATGAGAACTAACACTGGAACAAATTTTTCTTCAATCTCCTTTATAGTCTTTACCATCGACTCGTTGACACCATACCATTGTGTTAATGAAGCGGTGGAACTTCCATCTCATAGTATCATTTCAAGAAATGAAAAAGGAGGAAAGCACACACTTGGTAACACACAAGAAAAATACTAGCTGCACACAATGCTCCACTAGTCATTGCCCTGGAATAATTGGTTCCCCTCGGCATATTCCTCAGCTGGGGAAGATTGTGTTTACTTGTTTTCCGGATAACAAGCTTACCTCCCTCCCTGGCCTTCCATCTTGCATCTCATCGATCACTCCCCTCCTTGATAGAGGAAGGAGGGTATAGAAAAGGGCATCCCTTCCTGGAATAGGAAGGGGGATAAGGAGAATGGGATCCCTTCTTGGAACAGGTGGGAGGGTTATACTAACCTGGGAAAAACTGTGCTGACTTGGTATATCCAGAATAATAGCAGGTCAAAACAAGATGCACCTCGGCAGATGCTGACTGTCCAACGTATACCTCGCCGATGACCAAGATTCATATTTTGTCTACCTTGGCTGTGATTTTCTTAATGTCATGATGCAGTAAGATCTTACTGTAGGAATGCGCTTAGCAGGAAAACCCAACCAGAGAATTATACCAAATCCTCTATGAATTGTTCCACAAAGCAATGTCTAAAATGTCATTTTTCTATATTCTGGATACTAATAGAGAAACTTGTCTTCAATTTGATATAAACAACAAAATCTTCATGAACAGCAACAATAACTTTGTAAGCTCCACAAAAATTTTTTATTGGTACTACCGGTTTCGCCAGTTACGGTAACTTCAGGTATACAGTCGGCGGTAGGAACAAGTGGTATATATGCAGACATATCTCAGGGGGGGGGGTTGAGGGGAAAGGTGTTCGGGGAATGGGAGAGGATGATTAAGTCATCCTGGGTTAGGTGGGGGGTGAAGCGCGGTGGTATACCTAGTTGGTGAGAATGGATGGGGAATATGTTCTCATTGGCTAATTTGAAAACACTTTGGTGGAGAATGATCTCCATCCACTCACACACGTCCATTCCATTTCTTTTTTGTGTAAAATGGAGCGGAGTAGCCTGGAACTTGCTCCAACGTCCTGAGTCAATTAAATATCTTGCAAAGTGAGACTTCTCTTTAAGGTCGTGTATAAGGCTCTCCGATGCTACAGCAACCTCTCTTTAAAACATTTTTTGTGGAGCTTACAAAGTTATTGTTGCAGCATTCATTATGCAGTGGTTCCACCGAGTAACGCCGGAAAGTATTGAGTAAAATCTTTCATTTCCAAATTATTTTTTTCTAATTGAACTTGAAATTATGTACATGGTTTTAAATGCGAGAATGGGTTAAATTGCTATAATTGCATGAACCGAAGTTCATAATGAAATATGTAAATAAAATTTGTATATTCCACACAAATATTTAAAGGTATAAACCCCGACCGGTTTCAACACTTTCGTGTCATTTTCAATTGGGATAATACAATTCTTTCCTGTGGTGAGTGCGTTTATATATCTTGTGTTGGACGAGGTGGGAGGGATGACTAAGGTAAGGCGGTTGAAGGGAGAAGCATCGGGCTGGAGGTGGACGTACTTGGATATTTTCTGGGAGGGGGACAGGAACTTGGTAAAGAAGAGAATGATATAATGGTACCAAGTCTTTTAACAAATCATTACCAATGCTTATCCAAAATGCTTAGCATGTGTCATTATTTCAAAGTTCTCAATAAAATGCAGCTTAGTCCCTTTGTCATAAACATGTAAAACATCCACTTTAAAATCTGATATGTACATGATTAAAATTAGTTGATTAGCAAAAATTGATTAGTTGTCACAATTGATAAAAGATAATAATAATATTACATAGCTTTAAAGATAATAATACATAGATATAAAATTTTCTTTTGTCCGTGCACTAAAACTTTGTCCCGTCTTACTTAACCCTTCAGATCAACTTTCTTCACTTTAGAAAACTTTAAGAAATAACAAGGCATAGGTATATAAATGGTAATATGCCTTCACTCAATAAGTTCATATTTAGTATTTTCCACTTTCTTTTATTATTACTTCCCATGGTTTTCACATGAAGTAGTATTATCAACATACACATATTAACTAGTAAAGGCTGTACATGTATACCTACTTAATAGTAACCAGATTATGATATTTCAGTTCAAAACCATGGTTGGTGATGATAAATAAGGAGAGAAATATGCGAAATACAAATTTATTTAGTGACATGCACGATTACCAAAAGTGGAAACCAACCATTTTATTGTAATATGCCTCATAAGATGTTACAGGGATATTCATCCTCAAAGGTCCTAATTTTTTAAAAGTTTAATTGTCTTCATTTTGGTGCAAGGAGAGTAAGAATGATTAATGCATGAGGGAGGAGGAGACACATCAGAAACAATTTCCATTTATTCTGATATTATGATAAGGAAACATATGCTTATGTACAAAAGATTTCACACAAAAATAAAAATATATATAAATGCGTATCTTAACAATAGTCAACAAACTGAATGTCTTCCATTCCATCTGGCATGTATTTCAGGCCTGATTCCTCCTTTGGTGCCATGTTGTATCCTTTGCCATAATCTGAAAAGAAAAGTAATTATGAAGTTCATCATGGAGCACAAGATACCACATATTTTTCCATGAAGCATAACATGAAGGGTGTTATTCTGAATGAAACAGTGCCCACGCTACTTGTCAGGATAGCTTTTCAAAAATGCTTTTTTCCCAAGAAGTGCGTCTCGGTCACCATTTGCTATTCTGAATGTTGGAATGGCATCTGGAAGTTGCTCTTTTATTTATGGCAATAGGTCAGATGTTTTTGCGATTTTGAATGCAGGATAGTGCCCGGTGGGGACGTTGTTTTACAGCTGAGATCTGAATACTGCACTACTGTGAAAGCTCCCCTGCTTTCCTCACGTAAAATGACTATCACATTCTTTTTCACATGTTATTTTACAGGAAATCTGCCAAATGTTCTTCGAGAAGTGCTATAATTTCCAGTAAAATAGACAAATAATAATCCTGGGATTTAATTATCGATAACTATTACAGTGAGCAGAAGGCTCTACCTTTCATTTAAAGTAGTCGAACATCTAGGGCTGAATGAGAAGGAAAATTTGGAGAAGTGAGCAAAGTTCTTCGAAACTTAGCAAAGTTGAGCAAAAGCAAGAAGTAGAAACATTCCATGGCATTTCCTTTTGCCGTACCTCTCACTGTACACTAGCATATTTCTACCAAGTCTTAATTGTCATTTTCCTGATCACTCCAAGCCTGTGTAAACGTAATACAGTAGAGTAGAAGAACCTGCTTTACAGACATCTCATTCATGCTCACTTTTTTATCTCTTCCACTGTCACACAACAAGCACATACAACACACAAGAGTATTCTCAAAATATTGTCCACTTTTCCTTCACATTAGTTCCATCCTCATATTCCCCATTTATTTAAACCAGATATATGATTAAATAAATTTATTGTGGAAATTTACGAAGTATTTTTTCTTTTGTTAATGTTGTCATTCACTCATTTCCACAAGTTGTTGCCTGACACTTAATACTTTATCAATCTTAGCTCTTCCATGCCTTTGTCAGGCAATGCAGATTCCAAATAAGCAGGAAAAAAATCCCTTAACACATTCACAACAGAGGCAAAAAATGACTGACGTCTTCAGGAGCGTAATTTTTGAAGAAAAAGAACTATTTTTTTACAAATTTTTGGCTAGACTTGTTTGATAAGTGTTTTGAATGTTTTTTTACTATAAATGTTTTGCATATGTCCAGAATTTGCTAATTTTTTAATTTCTGGTTGAGGTTATGCAACCAAGCAATACTTTTTACAATACAATACAAGCAATTTGATACGAAAAAAAATTTGCCATTACGTACGGTTTTCACCCTTTTTTTAATCTAACCTACGTTTAGATTTTCGTACGGTGCAATAATAAATCAAAATGAAGATACTTGCTTATTTATTTTCCGACAGTTTTATATAAACATTGCACATAGTGTTATGGTATTGTTTGCAGTACATCACCCCCACCCCTACCATAGCGCAGCTGAACAGCCACAAAACACTTCCCGAAAACCAACAAGACATACTCAGGCATCTTCCTTTCCCACCCATTCTCCTTCCACCCATTTCCCTGGTCACCCTACTTTCTCAATAGACCTTGAGCAGGAGCCCATTGACGACCAGCCAGGGAATCCCACAAAAGGTGCCATGGGTGCTACGAGAAAATTTGTGTGGAAGAGAGAACGGTGAAAGCTCAGGCAAGTGCAAAAAAAGTAAAGACATTCACAGTGAGGGGAAGCCAGCATTAAGTTTGGAATTATTCAACAAATAAAATACGTAAAATTTTTGTCAGAATTATTCCAGAGAGCCTATTTTTCTACTTATTTATAATTTTATGTATGAATTACTTACTATTATGCCTATTTTCACTTTATTTGCATTTTTGTCACTAAATTTCTATTGGCATACCTACAAAACTTATGGCTGATAACTGTACTTCTGTTAGATACATTGATTTTCACTAGGTAAAAAATATATTTGCTACAACATAATGAATCACAGAAATGGCAATTTTCCACTTTTGCTGAACTTCCACCATATCACGCCTGATACTTCTCTATTTGCTATAGCATTGCATTTCTTGTTCTCTTTCTCATTTCAGTATTTATTTTTTACAAGGAAATCGATTTATAAGTTAGCTATGTACGTTTATAACGCTAGTATTACTGGTTACATTATTATTTTTAGCACTTTTCACATTTTATGTATCGATTTCATCTTTGAATCAGAATTTTTCCGCCCCTGGAAGTTAGGCAACACACATTTTGTATTTTACTTAATATTTTTTACCAATGGTAAAATGGTGAAAAAGCAAAAAATTGTTTAGTTGAGTACTTTATAGAGAAATGCAGATTATTAACTCTGTTTGACGTAGCCTTGTGATATGCCGTTGACTCTCAATATAGGGAATGGGAAAATTATAACTTCGAGTTTGTTTCCATAAAACATAAAAAAACTTAAAACATCCAATTTTTCCTCCTCTGTGCACGTACATATCTACATCTACATACTACCCCGCAAGCCGCCTCAATAGGCGTGTGGCGGGGGGTGTTAGGACACCAGCCGTTTACATATGAAAAGGAAATGCTCTAATGAAATTATGCCTAGCATTTATTAAAGTCCCTTATTGTTCGGGGGAAAAACGAATTCCCATACCTATCCATTCGGCAAAATATCTCTCTTAATTTATCATTCCTGTCGGACCTGGAAATATAGTAGGGTTCTAATATGATGTTCTCCGTGTCGCTCTTAAAGATATCTATTCTCAATTGTTCAAGCAATATAAGCCTAGTGCGCAGCCTCCGAGTCTCTAGTGCCTCCCAGCATAATTCGTTTAACATCTGTGTAACGCTGTCTGTACGCCCGTAGCAGTTTTTGACGAATCGCGCAGCTTTCCTTTGTATTTTATTAAGTCCCCGGATTAAGTCTTTCTGCACCGGATCCCATATGCTCACTGCATATTCAAGGTGTGGCCGGACGAGTGCGAAATAGCACCTCTCTTTTACTTTTTCATCTGAAAATCTTCCCACAATACGCTTGACGAATCCTAGCTTCTTCAGAGCTCTGCCACAAATATTTCTTATATGTGTTCCCCATGATAGGTCCGAAGTTATCGTAACTCCTAGATACTTCACTTCATCTGTCGCCTTTATCTTAACACCATCCACAGCATATACATGGGGATAGTTGGACGACCTCCGCAAGAAATGTACTGCCGTGCATTTGCTCAGATTAAGTTCGAGTCCCCACTCTTGGCTCCACACATGAGCGTTGTTTAAATCCGATGATAGAGTTTCAAAGTCAGAGTGATCACTAATTTCACGATAGATGACAGCGTCGTCGGCAAAGAAACGTATTTTACTGCTAATTCGAGAGCATAGATCATTTATGTACATAATGAACAAAAGGGGGCCGATTACGCTTCCTTGTGGGACACCTGATGTCAAGAATAGGTTCTTACTGAGGGGCCTCTGCTTGGCATTTCAAGCTGTGGTGGCGTGTACCACCAGTGGTACACGGCGGCCTTGAGGCCGATATCCTGTCCCCCACCGGTGGGTCACGACGCCTGTGAGGAGAGTCAGCCGTGACCCACCGGTGGTGAATGCCATTGCGAATGTGTTAATGATCAAAGAAATCATTATGAAAATGCCTCACAGTCATTTTAATACATACTATATCACCATGAGTTAAGGGTTTCGGAGATGTGGGTGCTGATGTGGCTTTCGAGTTATGTTGCATTCGAAGAATATTTGGCTAGATGTTTCCCTTGTGTTGCAGCGATTATCTTCAGGAGCAAAGTGAGCATGTTGTGAGTTCCCTAAATTGGATTCTTATATCACTAACTCCTGAAGGCACTCACTAAAACATGAGAGAAATGATGAGCCAAATATGCTCCAAATGCAGCATAACTCAAAAACCACATCAGCATCCTATGTATGTAACTATGTACTTATAAAATACAAATTGAAGTATAATTTATGAGACCTAGAAGACAAGTGAACTCACTAAGACTTTTCATCAAGTGGGTGGGAGCATTTCGCAGGTGAAGAGGCACAGGAGGTAGAGGGCCTTGATGAGATCGAACACATTCTTTTGCTTTGTTGATGGCAGAGTCCATTTCCCTTGACTTTGGTGCACGGGATAAATACACAGCACACTGAGCAAGTATGACATCACATTCAGGCATTCCAATCAACTGACAGCCCTGCATTGCAGAAACAGCTAGTGTTAGAGCGTTTGGATCTGCTAACCCTGTAGAGACAGTAAAACTTAGAATTAAAAAAAATCAGAATATCATGTACATAATTACATTAATAGTTAGACCTATGAAAAACAATACAAAACACACAGTAGAGTAAGACAAAAAATGACGATCACTGCAGAACCACAATTATATCAACAATGAAACAACAACAAGAGGAGAACCACTGAGCAATAATATATGCACTCTAAAGCACAAAAAAAAGTAAACTCAAGGACCATATTATGACCAAATAATGACTTTCAATCTATAACCTTAATAAAAATTCAGATCCTGGTGGCTCTTATATATATACAAGAAGCCTTACTGTGGTCTGCACTTAAGAGGTTGTACTTAAGAGCTCTTCTCAAATCTCCCAGCTATGGACTGGGACACTGGTACAAAAATTTCCTTCTCCACAGTAACTCAAACCTGGGGAGCCTCACAGTAATTCGAGAGAGAGAAAAAAGCTTATATTTCATGCTAAATAAAGTGAAATGAATTTGAAGTGTACATCTCAAAACATTTATTTGTCGAGGAAAGAAAAATTGACAAAATTTGAAATGATGAGAACTGAGTAGTAGAAGGGGGCACATACAAATGGAAGTGAATCCAAGTTCAGAAAGAGCTTTGCCGCACAAGTAGAGCACCATCAAGCATTTGAAGGAGAGCATGCTCTTGATTCACAGCACGAGCCATCTGACCCCAAAACGCATACAGTCATGACCCACAAGAGTGATTCATTTGCACTCAGCATATTAAAGAATGCAAGGTGTTGGAAGTAGAAAGCATATGATATGGATCTGGTGCTTTCCCGGCATATTATCTGGATGCAGTGGCGGATACATATGGGGGGCGCCCCCCCCCCCCCCTCGGGCGAACGAATAGTGTATGGGCTGACTGGCACTGCCCGCGCCAGTCAGCCCGCACACTGTTCGTTCGTGTCTTTCGTCAGTCGACTCTGAGTCGAGTTATCGAGTAGTTGTACTTTCTTATGTAGCACGTGCGCGCGTCCGCATATTTTATGCGTTTCTGTCTGGCACATAGATAGCTAACCTACGAGAAAAGTCGTGGCCATTCTAGTGATCTCGATACATTATTCTGTCTGGCATTTGTTCGAGAAAAGTCGTGAATATTCTACTGTTTGTATTTGTTCACACTCCTTAAAAGTCTGGAAGCGAACATTCTGGCACCGAATGTTCTCGAAACAAAAGAGCTACATATATAAGGGAAGTAGAGTCGCTGCCAGGCAGTCAGTTTGAAAGCTACAATCGTCGCGATAACTTGCGCCCCCCCCCCCCCCCCTTGAGTTTTTTCTGTATCCGCCACTGTCTGGATGAAGTATTCTTGGGTTTTCAACTAGGTGAGAGATTCCATAATTTCTGGCATTTAAAGGTCCTCCTCATCAGGGATCATATACTTGGATTGTGTCAGATCTTGAAACTATGAAACCTCTCATCCGGTTGGAAATGCCAGAAGACTTCATCTGGAGAGTATTGCATATCAGCAGGCAGCAAGCACCAGATAAGCAAGATTATGTAAGATAAAAGGTAAAAAAATTTAGTCAGAAGTGATGAGCATCAAGATACACATATTACCTGCTGGGATGATTCACCCTCAAGTTAACCTAGGGATGATTTTTATGGCAAAAATTTGCATCTCACTTGCTGTCAAATGCAGGGGAAAAATGGCAAATTTTAAAAGAAAATTTTGAGTCAAGGAATACTTGAATATGGAAGAAAAGAATTAGAAAGAAGATACCTAATTTAAATAGTATTCTTGTTCTACACTAACCAATGTCTTCAGATGCTGCTCTGACCAATCTCCTAGCCACGAAGAGAGGATCTTCACCACCTTCAAGCATCCTTGCTAACCAGTAAAGGGCAGCATTGTCATCTCCAGCTCTAATGGATTTATGCATGGCAGATATTGTGTTATAGTGCTCGTCACCCTTTTTATCATACAGCATGTGGGATCGCTGCACACAATATAAAATGTTATTCATTTGGAGGAAATTCACATCATGAGAAAACCAATCAATCAATGCAATCAAAAATTGAGAATAGGGAATTAAAATGCAGGATTAAAATGAGAGTAGGTAACTTACTTTAACGCCATCTTTAATATCTTCCAAAGTCACAACACAAGACTTCTCCCTGCAGGAATTCATGGTTCCTTGATAAGTTATTTGAAGGCTATTGAGGGCAATTCGAGCATCTCCATCGCACATTTCGGCTAGCCATATCAGAGAGGCAGCATCAATCACAAACCTGAAGAATATGAAATGTGTGAGAGTAAAGGTCAATAACCTCTGGCAAATTAAAAGTGATAAATGTGCAACACGTACACTGCAAGCTACAACAAATTTTGTAGCAGAGGACCCAGATTGCATTGCCAATCCCAGTCAAAACACTATGGTAGCATTGATTAAACATTTTTCCTCATATCACTGCCTAAATTACAAATGACACTTTACCAAGTCACACATGAATGCCAAGATATACACCAAAGGAATTCAATTTAACATAATAAAAATTTAACTTGGCCGGGAGTCAAACCTGGATCTCCCAATATCCAGTCAGGGACACCACCAACCCATCTTTAACAGCATTGCTAATATTCCACGTATTATAAGAAAATATGTACTTCACACCAAATTTAAACTAGGAAAATTCTAAGTACTCCACCATTACCAGACCTTTCATCATCACATGGTGAACTGGAAGAGGTTGCGCTACTTCCTTCCTTGACTTTGCCTCCAAGCTCTCTGACTGCTCTGCATAGCACTGTGTACAGATCTTCAGGAATTAATTTTTCCAAAACAATGACAGCACATCGGCTCAGCAATGCAGAGTTGAGACTGAATGATGGATTTTCTGTTGTGGCACCAATTAATGTTATCAAGCCACTCTCAACGTGAGGAAGGAATATATCCTGAATGATAAAGAAATGTCTGATAAATTTTCTGATGCTCAGGATAAAATCAATTTGAAATTACTTTAGATTCTCTCAAATTAATCGTGACATTTTAACCTGGGACTGAGGCCAATTAGCAATTGGTAGCTTTATATTCAGATTAACAGTAGACCAACCCTTATGTATAGTAAAAGCCACGAAAGCAAGAATAGCTGATAATATGGTTGGCTGAAGGCTGAAGTTTCAAGCTAATTGTTAGCATTACCTGTTGGAGCTTATTGAATCTATGGATTTCATCCATAAATAAAACTGTTCTCTTTTTAAACATTGATGCTTCACCTTGGGCAATTTTCACTATTTCCTTCACATCTTTCACCCCATCCATGGTTGCAGAAAGTTTAGCAAACTTCCACTGATTCTTGCTCTTCTTACACTTTTCAGCAATAATATGCGCTAAGGTGGTCTGATGGACAAAAATGAAAGAAATGCGGCCATTATACACCTTCCATCAGTGGAATGTTAGGGAGTACTTCATATAGACGTTATGCAGTAGCTCTGAGTCATGATTATTAATTCACTCTTATGTACCAAAAATAAAGGGTGTCTCCAATAGCCATAAACAATTGGCACCACTCGTCAGAAATCACCAACCTTGCTGCGTTGGTTTGCCGGGATGGGACTTATACAGCAGAGACCAACCCCAGCCTCTCCACCAGAATACCCTCCTGTGATAGTTTACGGGAAGGTTGCTTCCACGCCAGTGACCAACACAGATGCAATCACACAATCCAGATAGGATCCTTCGCAAGGCTAATGGGACCCTACTAAAGGTGCCTGGTTATAAACACAACCACACGCACTCTCACAAGCACTCAAAATCACTCAATCTCACACACAAATGGGCCCAACTTCTGGGACAAACTGCTCCAAAGGAGCGTGGTAAAAATCTTGCACACAAGAACGGATGAGGGTGAGGGTCGAATACGCGTATTTCGGCAACAAAGTAGCCCTCTTCAGTGATTCGAAGGAAAGGCATCACAACAACACAAGATTGAAGTGAGGAAGGGTAATGACATCCAAGATGTATATAAAGGTAAAATAGGAGGGGAGGGAGAGGGGAATGACGTAAGCAAAAGAGGGGGAAGGGAGACGGGCACAAACAAAAGGTAGAAAGCGACAACAAAAAGGGGGGGGCAGTAATGGACGTAAAAGAAGGACGCTGGAGGGAGAGAGAGGGAGGAAGAGAAAGTTAGTGTGTGACTGCATCTGTTAAGACAAGTGACGAATTACTCACAGTTCAAAACTGAGAAGAGGGAGGAATGGGTCCAGAGTCACTGTTTAGGAGATAGCCTTTGTTTTTAAAAATAATGATGCTCTTGTAAGCGTCTAATAGGTGTTTGTCTGTGTGCTTCACAAGTTTCAAATTATCTTTTGTTACATTGTGCCCGGTCTGGATTAAATGCTGTGCTACGCTAGACTTTTCGGGATTGTTATTTTTGTAGTGAGAATAGTGTTCTTTGAATCTGGTTAGTAACATACGTCGTGTCTGTCCTATGTAAGCTAAATGGCAAGTGTTACAGTTGATTTGATAAATGCCTCATTTTTCCATTGCCAGAATTTTATCTTTAGTGTTTCCCATGAGGTTTTTAAGTTTATATTGGTTTAGAATAGGAGAATTTATAAACGAAAAGGAAAACTTTGTTATATTCCACCAATTTATTCTCAGGTACAACTAGTTTCGACGCAGCGCCGTCATCTTCAGGTACCTGAACCTGTTGTTGTACCTTAAAATAAATTGGTGGAATATAACAAAGTTTTCCTTTTCATTTATAAAATGAACTTCCACTGGGTTGAGCCTGAGACGATGGAGATAAGGAGATTTTAGTTTTAACTGATTTGAATATTTTATCGATCACTTTCGTTAAACGGGGATAATAAAGCAATTACATGTACTTCTCGGTTTCATCTTTCTTGTGAGTGGTGGAGTTATAAATCAGATGTTTGAATTTGTACTTCTTCACTATGTTATCAACTATTGACTCCCGAAAACCGTTCCGTTTAGCTATTTCTTATATAAAATTCAATTCCTTATTAAATGCCTATCTCTCTAGAGGGACGTTAAAAAGTCTATGAACAATAGAGCAGAAGACGGCCAGTTTATGGTTGGGATGGTCAAAAGAAAGATTGTGGATGTAGTTAGTGGTGTGTGTTGGTTTCCAATAAATGTCAAAAGTTATCTTGTCACCAGATCTAGTTAGGGAGAGATCAAGGAAGGGAAGATGGTTTTCTTTTTCTATTTCCACAGCAAATTTGATGGATGGAAACAGGCTGTTGAGATTACTGACAAAATAATCCATGTTACATTTAGTGGTATCAAAAACTGCAAAAATTTTGTCCACATAGAGTAAGTACACCAAGGGGAAGTAAGTGAATTTTTCTTCAAAAAGGTTCTCAAAATGAGTCATGAAGACATTGGCTAGAAAGGGTGAAAGGGAGTTGCCCATGGCGGTTCCGAAATCTTGTTTGAAGAATTTACTTGGGAAAGTAATATAATTTTGGTTTATGACTAAATTGGTGAGTCTAATGTACTCCTCGATTGTTTTTTAGTCCAAAGAAATTGACTTCAACCAATCCTATAATGCTTGGACAGCAATTTCAACAGGTACGCTAGGAAATAGATTTGTTACATCAAATGAGACCATTATTTCACCCTCTGAAATTGTAATTTCTAGTCTTTTCAATAAAATCCATATTACTATTAATGGAATGGGGGCTTTTAAATCGAGGCTTGTAAGCTGGGAAACTAAACATTTGGATAGAAGGAAGGTGGAAGAATCAATTCCAGAAACAATGGGCCTCATTGGGCAGTCGATTTTATGGACTTAAGGAAGACAATATATTCTTGGCAGAGTGGGATTGGACACACAGAGTTTAAACTTCAATTTATTGTCAATCTTTAAGGATGGATTTGAACTGTGAAGTGATTTCTGATAAGTGGTGCCAATTGATTATGGCTATTGGAGACTCCCTTTATTTTTGGTATTTGTCCAGCCGTAAGAGTTCACCTCCACTGTCATATCATTGACACTCCAATGTGTTTGTCTATTTTCAAGATATAATTTTTGGATGATAGATGAAAATAAATAATGTTTTAAGGCTGTAAACTACTCCCCAGTCACATTTTTCTTTCTTATTACAATAAAATTCAAAAACCTTTGCTATTACACAAAACATGAAAAGCTTACCTCCTTGCTGAAGGGATTAATAGTTATTATTACACAAGCACATAAATAAAAACACTTCGCTCAACCATTGAAATAGCATAACATATTTTTCAATGAGAAATGTAAAACCTTTTTATTGGCAACAACAATATTCAGAGCTTTGTAAGTGATATCTTGGGCCCAATTTACAATATTAATCGTCCAGCTCCAATCTCGTTACATTTAAGTTACTTTATAGATAAAAACAATTTCAGTCATGGAGGTTATTATATTTCTTTCCTTTACTGTCCCTAAAGGCTACACTTATCATTCGTCTGGAATTCTTCTCCTCACTCCTACGACTACGGGCTTGCGTTTTCTCTCCTTCCTTATCGTCAGATTTATGGGCCGTTATGGTTTATCACTTGGGTCACCTGCCCGAGTCCTTCCTGGCATCTCAATAAAGTTTCTGGTTCCTCTTTCATTTCCTTGATCCCACCTAGTCTCCGCTCCCTGTCGCCTTTTTTTCCAGACTCTTTGTACTTCTTCCCTTCGCGTGCCTTTCCGATCTTAGCTCCTCCACTTATCTCTCCTTATTGTTGTATTGTACTTTATTATGATTTTCCACTATTTATTTGAATTGCAATTTCATTCCGGATTTTGTTTATGGTAGTTTGGTTACAAGGCCAATGCTTAAGAGCAGATGGATGAATGGCAATCATCATAAACGAGCAAGTACACAAGGGAGGAGAAAAACAAATGGTGCACAATGCAAAAGAGAAAGTCAATATTGATTGGCAACACCCTGAGACTTGACATGGAAAACAGAAGAGGAATTCCTGCAAGGAAGACCAAAGTTTTAAATACATCGGACAAATAAAATTGAGCATGGGTTGCAGTCAACCAATCTTAGGATTACATGATTTACGATCATGACAGTGATGGTAATAATATTGCAAACATTGATGAATGCTGATACGGTTGACTGTAGACTTATGAGATCATCCATTTCATGTCCCATTTATGGGCATTTTTTTAATTCAATTATCATATTATGACAAAAAACTAAGACAGAAACTCAATGTATCTCCCCTTTTAACAACTAATCATACCAACAGTCCATGGCGTATTTATATGCATACAAATTGGGTTCCAACTTGTATCGGTGGGTACTTGAAGTTCTGGACCAATACAATAGCTTGCCAGCCCAGCCTAATTATAAATCAAAATTGGACTTATTTTAGGCAACATTTAATTATATGCACCAATCTGTACATTGCTTCTACACAGTCGGCGAGAGTAAATTTTTTGTAACTTCAGTGTAATGTAACTTCCAAACGAGGAAAAACACATGCTCCAAATTTTTAGGGCATTCTTTATAAGATCATAGCTTATCATACTGAAGATGTCTAATTTTTAAAAGGTCCCCCACCGGGTATACTGGGGCCCAAAAATGGTAAATTTTCAACTTTTCCTATTTTTTGAAGCTTGTAACAGCTAGAGGCTTAACAAACACACAACTTTTTTCTTACAGACATTTACTATGGTACCCAAACATACTATTAAAAAAATATAAACCTTGTGATCACAACCTTTCTATAAGAAAAAAATAGCAAAAGTTGTAAAAAACAGTGATTTGTATCAAAACTTTGTACTCATCGTTCTCATAGATGTTATATAGTGAGGTTATTAAAAACTATGTCAAACGAAAGCTCAATTTGTGATGATTAATCTGGTATTTGAATCATTCTCCTACATCTTGTAGTTTTTGAATAACTATAATTACCAATATTCGCTGAAAGTGTCATTTTTACAATGCGCTGCGACCTTCACGGGCCTGTAAGTCCTTGAGGTCATGGAAAAAAAATAAACAAAAATTGGTTTTGTGCACTACAGACATGTAGTAGTAAGTGTGCAAAATTTGAATTTTTTCTGAAATGGTGCCGCAACAAGTGTTCGGTGAATTGGCATGATCCCCTGGGTCATTCGAATGACCCAGGGTATTATTTAAATGTCTAAATAATGTGAAAATCTGAAGTATTTGACATTCTACTTAATACCTATAAAGACACTATAATATGTACATGAGAAATCCACATCTGGAAGTATGGCCCTCAATCCCACTCATTTCTTTCTTACCTCAATTCCTCACCTCCAGCACCCACATCACTTTACTTGATACTGAAATTACCTTCTGATAACACATTTTTTTACCTCCCTGCATATCAAACCCACAAACTATAAACAACGACTTTATTTTGACAGATCCCCCCCATATCATACAAAATGTTCCATTACATTCTCCCTTTCTATTTTTGCACACAGCATCTGCAATTCTCTCGAACACCATCTCAGACATTTAAAAATCACTCTCCGTGAATGTGGTGCTATCCCTGATCCTTTCTCCTAGATCATCAAATCCTACCCTCCAGTACGCTGCATACTCCACAGCCAAGATCCATTACCGAATCACCCCTAACCTTTGCACCACTTTTATTTCGGGACTCCACAATGTTAACCTCGCCCTCAAGTCACCTTACTGCATTTTGCACGGCAGCCCACTCACCTCAGAGGCCATACCCAAAAGTCCTACCATCACCTACAAAAGACCAGCCAACCTCAACAATATTCTACCTCCATGCCAGCCCCCTTCCACCTTGATCCCTCCAGAAGTCCCCAGTTCCTATCCCTGCCACAGAATTTGCTGCAACACCTGCCCCATAATACATAAACTTTAAGCTTTCTGTAGTTCCAACAACCCAACTCTAGTTTCCCATCTTTTCCCATTGGAGTTACACCACCTTCAACGCTGTTTACTTACAACAGGTTAAAAAATACCCCACTATTTATATTGATGAAACATCCACCCCCTTGTCCACTTGCATAAACAACCACTGAGCCTCCTCTCCCCACATCCCAGCCCCCATATATGTACCCCTCCAAACACAAACTCTGCTTCGATTCCTGCTTTCCCCAAACCATCCTTCACGTCCTCCTTGCCGATGCTTCAAACACATAACTAAGGAACTGCAAAGTCTTTTCCCCACCCTGTCGCTATATACACCATTAACTTCACCATTGTCTCAAACCTGCCCATACAAATTTTGATATTCTTCCCTTTCTTTACCAACACTGCAACTCCCTCCCCCGACTAAACGTTTCCTCTCCCCTAGACAGCTAGGCACAACACCACATACCCTATGGACCCTTCCCTACATTTAAACCTTAACCTCCATTCTCTGCTGCCCCTCATAACCACTTGGACCAGTACTACACTTGTTCTAATACTGATTTATTTATTTATTTACGGAAAAATCCTTTTTTCATTATGAAGGGCCGACAGGTCTGAAACATTCAAGTAAGCAAAATAGCTCTTTACATTTTCCCCTCCAGCAAAGTTTTCTTTAATATATACACAGTTAATTTTTATTAATGCATACTTTATCTTTTGTAGCAAGTTCGTATTCTGTATTATACACTAAAATGTAGTATTTTTAATGCCCATAATTTCATAGGTGATAAAAAATTATATATTAAAAACTAACTCAAAGGTGCGTACATCAAACGAAGATGTATAATGCTTATATCATGCCAGTAATATTGTGGAATTGAGCTCATTAGTGAATTTTCCTTGCTAGACTTGTGGCGCGATGTGTTTCACTTATTTATCTAAAAAAGTATTAATAACTTTAAGAATCAAGAGATTTATTTTCGTTGAATCACTCACTTTCCCACAACCTGGTGGGCCCCACAAAATCATGCTAGGGATCTCTTCAGACTGAATAATTTTCAGTAGAACTTTATTAGGACCCAAAACATGCTTTTGACCAACAAACTGTGATAGATCTGCGGGTCTCATTACATCTGACAAAGGTTGGTTAAGTTTCTTCTGAGCTCTCGGCGATTCGTTTACAGTTACCTGAAAAGTGGTGACAGTAGTAGGACATTATCTGCAATAGGCGACCAAGTGGTACATTTATCTACAAATTTTATACGTTCACAGTACCTACAATATTCGTCGTCACTGACCCCTGATTATCATCAGCACCGGAACTTTCAGATTTCAATATTTTGGCTGACTCCGGGGTTTTAATTGACTCCGCAGGCCTTTTATTTGGCCGAGAAGAGTCACCATCCGAATTCAAGAATAGGCATCTGTTAACATGAAGATCGATTTCCTTTGGGAGAAACCCTTGGGCACAAACTGGGCATTCGATCTTTTCAGCCATCTTCCCCTCTTGAAAATTTCGGTTCTCCCAGAGGAAGTATTTTCGTGAAATTACAATGAATACGGGTCTCTATACCCTGGAGAAAAATGTGGAAATGGCCAAGTAGACGACTAATTTGGGCATCATCAGCAAATCCAGCAACACACACGAAAAATCTTGATCACAATAACATTCAAACTAAAGTAAACACCGACGAAGTCTCTTGACCTCCGGCGCCAATTTAAGTGTGACGCCTTTCGTTTTTCATTTTTTTCGCAACGCAGCCGTTTTCCGAAATTTTACATTTGGCAACACAAGCGGGAAGACACGTATGTTTATAATGAGTAACTGTAATTCTGTCTACTGGATGAAAGCAATCTGAAATGGATTCGGAGGTGCGGAACAGAAAGAATATCAAAGAAAACAAAACCTCTAAGAAGAATAAGACTTTGAAAGTATGTGACGACGTCGACTCCTTAAAGACTGACCAAATATTTAGTAAGGAAGAAGACGAGAACCCGACCCACTCCCTTCCCGACAAGAAGGTATAATCAACAAAATTCTAATTAAGGATTTAAAGTATTCTACTGATGAAAATGTAGGCAGCAGTGTTTCATTTTGCATTTCTATTTTACTTTTTTTGCATAGCTCCATCATCAGCCGGCAGATGAGTTTCCCCAGAAAAGAAAGCGGTTCAGCATAAATATAGAGCTCGACTTTCTATCATTAGTTCTGTTTTTAAGTGCCTTAATTACCCGTTTGTACCGGCTTGAGGAGCCCAGCAGTATCGTGTGAGTGTATACATTTTTTCAAAGCTTGTAGGTAATACTAAACCATATCCAAATTAACCCCGCATGTTCAAATGTAATAATCGTAGGTAAAGGTGAGATTTCGTCCACAATATGAAGGGGTGACCTGTCTATTACCATTATCAATTGTCGAGTATCAATGTGAACATTAAGATTTTAGGTTACAATAGCTGCCATACTATTTAATTGGTGTCCTAGGATTGGTATTCTGTGTAAATCCCATCTCTTTGTGAAAACTCTTTGATTTTTTCCACATCCCATTAAAAAAATAGATCATTGCAGGCTGAGGAAAAGTACATACAGCTGCTGTTCTGTTCAGAGAATTCTTCTAGGGGGTCACTCGTCCTTCCTCGCCATGTACATGAATTTCTGAAAACAGTCCTTAAACTCTTTACCCATGTCTATGTATACTTCAAATATCTTATTATTGGCTAATTTACCCGCTTAATCTCTTGATTGTTACCGTTTTCATTCCAAATAATGAATGGATTAGGTACTTGATTTCCAAGCATAATAGCAGTAAATTTTTGGCATTTTCTTTTGGGCATTTTGCTTCTCTTAAGAGTTATGGCTTTTGATTCTCTGTGTTTCAACTGCCTTGCCTTAATAGTTGAACTACTCAGTAATCTACTCAAGATAAATAATGTATATTTTGACTTTTTCAATTGGTGATTAAATTCCTCTGTGTCTATCATAGTGTACATGGAGTTAAATTTTGTTTTATTTCTCCTATTTGCAGCTTTGATGAACTTCACTATGGAAAATACATCAGTCTTTACATGAAAAGGACATTCTTCTTTGATTCTCATCCACCTCTTGGAAAGCAGTTGATTGCTCTGGTGGCTTACCTAGCTGGTTTTGATGGTAATTTTTCAAAACTAACACATAAATGGTGATTATTTACACTGGAAATCCAGAAACACAAAATGTATGAACCAACCTGATCATTTGGCATTAACCAAAAATCGTGCAAAACAAATTAGGTAAAAAATATCACATGATTATAAATTTATGAAATGAAAAGACTTTAATCAAATTTTAATAATGTTTTCTCGGCAGTTTATAAAATGATTTTAAACATTATGAATACAAAATTTAAATGCAGTTTTAAACACCAGCATAAATCTTTGTTGATTATGAAAATTTGAATATCTACTTTTTAATGAAATAATCATTGATTTTTTTATGAGTGGTGTATACAATTATTTAATGTTCCATGAATTGGTGTAATTCCTCTACCATCCCATGCATTTTGTCCACATGAGCCCTCTCTAGCCGAGTTTCTAAAAATCGCCGAACATTTCGTAGCACCCCACGGACATCTTCAGCACTGGTCATTGCCGAAATTACATCATCGCAGTCGTCACCACTCTAGCCACCTTCACATATTCTTGTGTTGAACTTGGCACAGTAATACCTACTAATTCACTGTCTGTTAAAATCGTTGTAGTGGAAATTTGTTCATCTACTGTAATATAGTCACTCGGTGCGATTTCTGAAGGCAGTTTCATCTATGAGTACACCATATTCAGTGGCCCCCTTCAACCCCCGAAAGTGCTGCCAGAAAACATAAGCTCAATTATCCAGCTTGATTAGCTAGAAGACATAAGATTGTTACGTATAGAACACCCCATCATGTAAATACTTAGAGCTAGGTTATTAAACAGTTCAGTGCGGTGCACAGTATTATTTTTGTGTAGTTTAATGTTTGAAGCTGTGCCCCTGTAAACAAAGTGCATAAATTAGATTTAAATCATAGTTTTTCAGTGTGCTGCTCATCTATTTTCTCATTTTGGTTTACACTGATAGTATGAGCTTATGCTGACCCTTCTGGCATCTTTGTTAGGCATTAAATAAGTAGTTGAGTTTATCTCGGGTCTCCCACCGGGTTAGGCTTGCCATGATTGCCGACGTTTTGGCAGGAGACTTTCCTGCCACTTTCAAGGCTCGGGACATCCAGATGCTTGACAATGGCAGGAAAGTCTCCTGCCGAATCGTCGACAATCATGGAGAGCCTAACCTGCTGGGAAACCTGAGAAGAACTCACCAGCATCATTCGCCGGAAAAGCCTGAAATCATACATTATATGCCTAAGTACATTGATTGTTACGTGACGTAGCTTTCGGGAGGGTGGGTGAAAACTCATGCTATCAATGTTAACCAAACGCCAAAAATAAATATAATGGTAAATTAGAAGTTGATAGATGAGTATGAGATAGAGATTGAAAACTTCCTCTTGGAAGAGTAATTAGGTAATGAAAAATTTTTTTCAGCGGGCAACGTCTCCCCAATGATATGTGTAATGACTCTTACATATGTATTTTCACTCAGGTGATGCTTTGCTTTCATTGTCAACTTATGTTTTAATTTTCAGGCCAGTTCAATTTTGACCGCATTGGCAGTGCCTATGCTAACTCTGTGCCAGTGTTTGCTCTGAGGCTGGTTCCAGCTCTGAGTGGCAGCCTCCTAATCCCTACTGCTTATCATGTTCTTCTTGAACTTGGATATTCTCAGGGTTCTGCAGCCCTCGCCGGCTTTCTTTTCTTATTTGGTGAGTTGGTTTTATAACCTTTCAAGTTCAATAGATACATGGCAATGAAAATTAATTGTTATGAAGGACTTATAGAGAGTGTTAGCTATCAGTGAAATATTTGCATGCCTCTTAGTATGTTATGTAGTTTATAATTCAGTAATCATTATTGTAGAAATCATTTAAGTGCTACCATCTACAGTGTGTTTCTTTGCTTTCATCATACTCTAATGACTCATATACTTAGTGCCAGAGATGTATTCTTACAAGTCTGTTTAAAAATTTTCTTAATGAGTGCATTCTAACAGTATGAAGTATAAGACACTGTCTCCGGCGTTCCTCTGTGGAACTCCTTCATTTTAATAATAAAAAAATAATAATAAAAAAGCACTTGGTTGATATTCCACACTTTATCTTCAGGATGGCATGATATGCTGAAACCTGGGTCGTTTCCTTAAAATAAAGTGCAAAAAATTGTTAAAGTTGGAACAATTTTCTGATTTTTAAACAATTGTGAAATTTATACTCCATTTCCCATTCAACTTTTTTCAAAACATGTAGTACAAATACAAAGAAAGCACTGAAAAACAAAAAAATCTTCAACATCCTAGCTTCATTATTGGCCAAATTAGAGACGTTTGAAAATTCACTGTTTTCCCCTTGCCTCTTAAATTGGTCATTTTAGGTGTTTTTTAAAATTGTTGTAATTTCATTAAAAATAAAATAAAAATGGCAGATTTTTTAATGTTTCTTATTGGTCTATAACATACATTTTTTTGAAAAAAATCCTTGATGGTCACCCCGCACCTCCTGCATGATTTGAGATGGAAATGGCCTATGGAATAACAACCAAGTGCTTTTTTATTACTATAAAGTATGAAGTATGAATGCATTCCATGTATCACAGAAATGGAGTAGTTTATGCAGTGAAAACTAAATATATAAAATTGCATGTATCTGGTGAGCATGGAAAACTGTTTGTGATACATTGTTATGAGATTACTTTAAAGTTATTTTTTGTTTTGCCCTTATTTTCAGACAATGCTCTTCTTACGCAGTCGAGATTTATTTTAATGGAGTCAATGCTACTGTTCCTCGCTCTTTTTGGTGTACTATGCCTTTTGAAATTCAGGAGACTGAGCTTGCAAGCATTTACACTCAAGTGGTGGCTGTGGCTGTTTTTGACGTCAACTTCCCTCACTGGTGCATTATGGTTGGTACTCCCTTCTGGACAGTTTATAATGGGTCATTGCAATTTTTTATTGCAGAAACTACAAGCTATTTAATGCTAAAAATAAGCATATTGAAATATGTGCAAGAATTACAATGTATTCACATTGTATACTTTCAGCAAATGATCAAATTCATGTGAAAATGATGAAAAGAATAGCTATTTAATTTATATGATACCTTTTTTCCTAAGGAGTGTAAGTCATGACCAGCAAATATGATAATTTTGAGTTAAATTGTCCATCACCTGTACAGGAATGTTTAGTCATTAATTTTGGTGACAAAATCTTGCCTTGCATTCAGTGATGTAAACATCATGGAATTCTACCATGAACACTGAGGTTATGGATGGTTATTAGCACCAAGGCCGAGAAAATAAATGAAAGCTGTTTAATTTGTTATTAGATAGTGGAAGGACCGGGTTCAATTTCCAGTCCAGTCAAACTTTGAATATGCCCCATTTTCACAGTAATGTCATGTTTTCATTTATTAATTTCATTATTTGAACGATATTTATTTTATTTTGTTATCTTGTGGCTTTCCAACACCCATCTGCTATTTAGCTGAAATAACTAGGTCAATATTTAAGTTTTTAGAACATAAAAATTGGTTGTAATTAAGTTTCAGCTCGGATTATTTTATGCTGTATATGTTTATTTTTTTACATCAGTGAAACATGACTCTGTTTTGAAAGCTAATGAAAGTACATATATCTTGTTTTTTTTCAGTGTGAAATATGCAGGAATCTTCACCTGCATGCTAGCTTTGTCACTGATTGTGAGAGACTACTGGAAACTGCTGGGAAATAAAAGTATTTCAGATGGTGCTGCTCTGAAACATTTTTTCTCTCGTTCATTAGTTGTCCTGGTTTTCCCCATGCTCTTGTACGTGGGAGTTTTCAGGACCCATCTGTATATTCTGTCTCGGGCTGGTCCTCATGACAGTGTTATGACAAGTGCTTTTCAGGCTTCACTCGAGGTAAGTGATGGTGGAAATGTTAGTGCATAAATTAATATTTTAGATGATTTTTTTACCTTCTTTTGTTCAGTAAGTGAGAAAATGTCATCTCTATAATTGGCATAATCTTCAATAATTCAGTTTAGTCTAGGTATTAAGTTAGAATTAGAACTTATTGGCCCTGTAGGTCTTGGTACAGACATAAGACAGTAATTTGTTTCTATAAATGGTGAATGCACTTGGACTCTTGTGTTCTTTTTCATACTATCTGTAACGTAAGGTAATTTGAGGGAGATATCATTTCACCTAGAATTTGATGAATTTGACCTCTCATTTTAAGGAAAAACTCTACCATCTTCCAATTATATAAAAATACATATTAACCCCTTACGGAACTACTTTTTGAGTATTTACCTAAAAATATAAGCTGTTTTATATGGTATTGATTACGGCTGTGCGCTCCAGAGGGAGAATATTGAAAAAATTAGGAATTTCTCACTCACAGATTTCGTCAAAAAACTAACAGTGTGAACGGTGTATGTATTTATAAAAATTAATCTAGGTATTACTCACCACAGTAATTGTAACAGAATCGCAAAAAAAATCTGTCGTGTAGTTTCTTCACGGTACATGTGAAAAAATGAGTCAAGTTGAAGATGTATGTAGTAATATTTATTTAATGACTGAAAATTTGTGTCATAGATAACAATACTTTTGTGCCATAAATATTGCAACATTTACTTCATACTTCCTACACAAGTTCTAATGAAAAAATAAAATTTGAATATAGCCTCGATTATGACTATAGGGAAATAAATATCTTGCTTACTACTTTAAAAGAATTATGCTCTAACATTTATGGCATTTGTTAATATAAATTGATGAATGATGAATATCCTAAAGCTTACTTCTTTATGGTTTAAGATTGGTTTGTTTCACTAAGTCCTTTTTTTCAGTTATTTTTAATTTTTATCCCCATTCAAGCACGTGCTATGACTAATCATGCCTAAACGAAACTATAACTTTAAATTAATGGTATGAAAATATTGTCAGCAACTCCTATTTCCTCGCATATCACAAATTTCCATCATATTTATCAGCCAAAAATTTCTAATTACATTGGTTTTCTTTTTTCAATGCATATTTAGATCTAATCCGTGAAAAAGTAATCACAATGTGATTGTATTGCGGGTTGCATAATCACTTTGCCGCTCCGTTAATGGACTGTAACAACATAGCCAACAATTAATGAGATAATAAAAACATTTGGCATATTATTGCAACTGTTGTTGAAAACATGTGCAAATTTGTTTGTCTTTTTTCGACGGGTTCCCACTAGTTGGATATATATGTACATACCTACATCACCTTGCATTTTGGTTTGTAGGAGGCCCTTACTGAGGCACTTAACGGCTGTTACAACATCACTTTGAAGAAAGATTAATAAAACAATAAAAAACTCATAAATTGTTACAATTGAAACTTCATTTACTGATATGAGTAATATTAGAGCATAATTATATGTTTTTCTCTGTGATTTTGCACCTTTGGCCATGAAATTTCTGAGTGATTTTTCTCTCTTTATACTCGAAAATAGCCCTGACCCTCATACTTTTGTCAACCGATATTTTGCCAGAAATGTGGGGCTTCTCTTGGGACATGTACAGTAAGAACAAATTATTAGGGAACTCGTCCATTTTGGTAAACTGAGAAAAAATAGGTGCTCATGTTGCACGATATCAAATGCAATCTGAATTTTTGAACTGAAAAGTGATTATGCTGTATCGAATCTTTATCTATTTCATTATGTAGAATTTTTTACACGTAAAAGCATATATTGATAGGCAGGACCATCTTGTTCATTTCATTGGATCCAATATTTCTTTATATGCATTGTGTTTCACTTTATGGAGACTGTAATGCTTTAATGATTTAGGTATTATTGTAAAAGGTAACCATCAATTAATGGAAAATATTTTGTTGGAGAATCTGGCTACATATAAGGGAGAAGATATACAATCTTTAGGTTTGATTTCAAATTTCTGTTGAAATGTAATTGATGGCTAATATGGATGTGAATGTTGGGCTTGGGCTGAGTTTCATGAAACACATCAATCCACCCGCTAGTCAATGTAGACATCAATAACAGAAGTGTGTTCTAATTGATTTTAACTGGAAAATTTTAAAACAGTTGAATCATGATCATTAAAGATTGCAGTGGAGACTAGCAGTATGTATCTCCAAATCATATTAATTAGGTTTGGTATGAGCCACTAGCTCTCTGTTATTGAATATATGGGGGGTGGGGTCCAGGGCCCCCACTGAAATAAGGCTGCATGGCCGCAGCGAGAGGCGCATGTGTGGATACCTAAACTACAGCCGGTTGCTGCTAGCTAGCAGGTCTTGGCCCCTCCCCCCCAAAGTTATAACCTATATTCGAATCTGGTTTGAGCACAATGCTTATAACTATTTAGGGAGGCATGCAGTGAATAGAAAAATAGCTGGTGTGTAATTTACTGAGCATTTTCAAAATATTTTATCCTTTGTGGAAACTGCAAGATGTATGAAAACTGGTGGCAATGTGCCATAATTCCACCCTGATCGTGTTGTCAGTATGTGTGTGTGATAACCCTCATTTTCTCACATTAACCTTCTTCTTTGACAGGGTGGCCTTGCATCAATCACCAAAGGTCAGCCCCTGGAAGTTGCCCATGGCTCACAGGTTACGTTGCGTCACACTCATGGACGTACATGCTGGTTGCATTCTCACGCACATGTTTACCCTTTACGTTACCCAGATGATAGGGGTTCTTCTCATCAGCAGCAGGTAGGTTTTGAAGTTATTGCTTTTTTAAACTCTACTGTCACATCAGTGCTTAAACCAGTGCCAATTTCAAAGTGCCATATTGGCATACATGTCAAGTGGGTTACATAGCTTCCGGACCCCTCTGTTCCTTGCCATCATACTTTCTGCCAGAGAAATAGCTGCGAAAATATACATTTTAATGTTTCTTTTGTCCATGACCAAGGAATGGACAGAGGGTATGGGAAAGTCACTTTGTGGAATGCTCCGTACTTGAACATTAATTATTCAGCATCAAGATCATAAGTACTGTATAAATTACCAGCACATTTTTTCTCCTCTATCAAGATTTCCTTGTCATGTTGAAACCTTTTGGTCTCTTTCCACGTTCCAGGTGCAATAGATCATTTTATTGCAGTGAGCAGTCACCCCCTGCCGATATACTGTCGGCGCACTGGCTCAACTGCCTTAACACTTGTAAACGATGTAACCCGCACAGCGTTGATGCCAATACTACGCTAATTGATGCTACGAAACTCCTTGAGCACGAGATCAGCTCTCTGTGCTCTGGTGTCCTTAGACCCAGATCCCTCAATTTCGAGGGATCCAGGTTCAAGTCCCGATCAACGCAAATGATTTTTTTCTCTGTGGAATATCGCATTTATGTGCAGTTGACACCGTGAAGCTAATATGTACAATGGCTAGTCCCAGTATACTCATAATTCATCAAAATAGCGAGTACCTCATTATGTTCCCATGTTTGGCTTTATCCTCGTGGACTCTGATGCTAAGCACACGCTTTGGGCTACTTTGTGGCATATGTCTGGCAGTCTTGAACACCTTGTTCCTACTTTATAGCCCTCAAAAATCCACCGGGGAAAAGGATGCCTTGGTAGCTTAACTGGTTAAAACACTCAGCATGAAATTGAGGGATCTAGATTTTAGTCCCGTGCAAGCCGAATGATTTTTCCTCTATGAAACTTCAGGCAGAAGTGAAGTTCTAACAATATAGATTTTTTATGCTACATATCTGCTTAGAGTAAACAATTTCATACTGGAAAACCCTTGATAAAATTTCAAAATTTACTGTTGATTGAATTTTTTAATGTGCTCAGGTAAGATGTGGAAGTGTATGACAGAAATGGTCCTCAAAACTATTTATCATTTTACTCTATTTTTGGTGCAGTTATGCATTATGGAGGGTATGTTTGTTCAGCATAATTTCACTAAAGCATAAAATGTGCTGCTGGCAAATACTGTTCCAACCTACTCTGCCTGTCACCCCTCCCTACATTTCATCTCCATTTTTGGGAAAGCTTATTTTCTATCATGACCATGCAAATCACTTTTTCTGTGCACGCAAAGCACTCTACATTAAATGGAGGAAAAGTAATTCACTTACATTAAACCTGAATTTATGAATGCATGAACAATCAATGACTGAAAATTCCGACATTCCACAAAGTCCAATTAGCATATACAGTAGAAACTCAAAATTACGAAGTCGACAGGACCGGAAGAATCGGCACTTCGTAATATCAAATTTCGTATGAACGAGTATCTTTCAAAAACATTGCGATGAAGCTCTTTTTTTTCCTTATATTAAGATGTACTCTCGCGACGTACTTGCATGATTTACGAAGTTATAATTCATGAAAGAATATTTAAATGTGTATTCATGCCCACAGGGTGCACTCATTGTCAGTTGAACTCAACTTATTTGTTGGAGTTTGATTCTTCCTATTTTTGGGATTTCCACCGCGTCGTTCCAGCAGTTCGCGGCGGAAATCCCGAAAATCGGAAGAATTATCTTCCTTCCAAGCCCCGCCAAAATTTACATTTTTTTCCAATGAATGATTAGGCAATGAAGCGTCTTTGTACAATTTTCGTGCAGTTTGGACTAAGCCTATGAAGCTTCTTAGCGCATTTTTCTATATTACATATTTCCTAACTGGAGAACTGGTAACTTTAGCGTGAGTGATGTATAATCATCAATAATATTGATTTATGCATACACTAAAGAAGTGTGCGACTTGTGCAATCATTTGCACCGGATATTGAAGACAGTGAAAATAAGATTTTCTCGTGGATGCTATGCGATGGATGCATGTTATGTATTTTGTACAAATACTGATATGCCTGTTAATTTCTCGAAATAACAATCATTATTCTCCCTTGGATTCATCTTATTTGTGCGAGGTTATTTTCGATACGATGGAGCTTATAGAGGAGTCCAGCTAAATATGTACCTCCTTTCAAAAGTAGATTGTACATACAAGCCACGCACTTCAACAGTGAAGGCGATATAACTCCTTTTACACTCCATCTGCTACTAACGATGCTATCACTACAAATCAATAATTTTTGTTTTCCACTCTACTATGCGAAAGCTTCATTTGTGGCTCTATTCAGATTAGGTCGCCTGCTCTTTATTCATTAAATCTCAGAATCCATTTAAAGATTCGATATTGAACTAAAATTTGGGATATTTTTTGTTATTGTTTTCCCTTTGCTTTCGATCAAGCAAGGAGTTTTTCCTCCGAGCATTGCAGCTTCAAGTTAGGCCATGCACCAAGGTCGGAATCAGCTGTCTGTGCCTCCTTTCCCGTCACTGCGGGGGTTACTCACCCTCCACCATTCACTCTCTCACAAATACAGCTACGCGACCCTTGGTCAAGGAGTATCATGCGTCACTTGAGACGTTGATCTACCTGGGAGTCAAGGCCAAGGGATGCATGCGAGGAATAAACATAGAATAAATCATCGGCTTTACGCCGAGTAGTCACATCTTATCTTCCTCCTCCCTTGCCTCAACCGGCTGCGTCCACGGAGAGGGAGGACATACCTTTGGAGAGTGGGGGGCTTTTACTTAGAGGGGCCATGGGGGGCCTGCAGAGTCAGCGTGGGACATCGCATCCTGACCTAGTGTTGAGTTGAGTGGGACGGAGGGGGTACTAGAAGAGGCCTGATCTCCTGGAGCGCCGGAATGGGGGCTTCGGTGTGAAGGTGATGGCTCTTGCCAATCTTGAAGAGTGGGGAGGGGGGGACACAGAGACTTGAGGAGAAATATGACCAGTTTGTGAGAGAAGGGAAGCGTTTGATAGGTTCGCTGGAAGTGAGAAAGGTGATGGAGAAGAATAAGCCGTGGTTTTGGAGCAACGGAGATGGAAAGCAGGGTGAATTTTCCTGGTGGGGATTGCCGGGTGGGGTAAAGCAATTTGGGAATGTGCGGGCATTTCTATTTTGCATTTCCTTAATTTCCAGTTCATTCGGGTAGTCTTATAAAAGGGAATCAGTGAATAAGAACTGAAGGAGAAATACGGCAAACGAATGAATGTGTATTATAAAAAATACTTCAGCTCTTCTGTCGAGAGAATCACTCATTTAACAAAAAAAGTTATTTATTTTTGCGCTTTGCTTCGCTCCATTGTCGCTCCCACCATAGCCTCTCATTTGGATAAATGCAAACTGAACTGGGAGTTGACGTCATTAGCAATTTGGAATCGATGTAATGCATCCCGAGTTAGAAAAATTTCATTCTTATTAGGAGAAATCAGGACTTGGTCATTTTCCTTACAAGCCTCAAGTTCGTTTCTTTACAAGATCGTGATCTATCGATTTAAATTGCTGGGGGTTACAGCCAATAAACTGCAACTTGTGATAAGTAATGCCTCAACGCCCCTACCCTAAGATCCTGGCCAATTCGGTGTCCTGCTTCCGCACTGGTAGGTAACTCCCACCCCCGATGTCCTCCCGAGGGGGAGAGTAGATGCAAGTGCTTCCAATTGGCCTGAAGTAGTGAGAAAAAAAGCTTCCTTGGGTTACATTCACATTTGAATCTACTGCTCGAACAACATAGCACCATCTCCGATACACGATTTCTGTACCAGGAATACTCATCATGGATTTATGTTTGGGAAAACCACTAGCAAAAAATGCATGGAACCTTGAGAAGAAAATTCTGGTTGTAGCAATTAGTCTCTCGCGGGCGAGTATATCCGTACACGACTTATTTACATTTTTTACTCGTTGGCAACTCTGTGGACTCGCGGTAACAAAGCCGAACGCATTTTTTGTCCGTTTGGTTCCATATTTTATGTGCTACAATGCCTACGATTCAAAGTCGTCCTTAAGTTCTGGTTTCACTGGGGCATCCAGCGGCCACGTCCAACCGCCGCGTCTGGACGTTGCGCCTGGACGACGTGGCCGGGTGGTTTCATTCAGGCAACTACATCCCGTTTCTGCGGCTGGGTGATGTGGGAGAATGTAGATTTAGTTAAATTACGAATTTGTTATCGCTTTGTGTTTCCTAAGAGTGAGTTGATTTTAAGCTGAAATGAATGGTGATGATTTAGTTTTGTTGGAAGACGAAGAAGAGGACGACCAATATTGCAAGTAGTTTTACAAAAAAGAGCTGGAAAGGATGCGTAATATAAAACGCGGAGAGAGGAGAGCAGAAAAATCACCTAAAATTGACGCAGATGTCAGGCATCAGCCGTCGATCTCGACGGGCGAGACACATCAGTGAAACCGAACCCATTTGATATACAGTGGATGAGTACGGCAGTGACTTCCGACTGCTGGACGCGGCCGCGGGATGCCCCAGCGAAACCACACCTTTACTATTGTAGCATTGAAAAATGAGATAACGTTCAGGTAATACATTCAGTGCATAATGTATTCGGGACGATGATTAATTAGATGTTTAACTCTGACAAGGAGCTCCAAAAAACGTTACTGTGATCCATCACTATTCGTATAAACGAGTAACTTTTTCACGTCGGGACCAAGATCCGAGGTTCGTAATTTTAAAACTTCATTATTTCGTAATATCGCGTACTGTTACATACACTAAGATACCCTTTTGGTCGGGACCGATGATTTTGCTTCGTAAAATCAAAATTTCTTAATTTCGAGTTTCGTATTTTCGAGTTTTTACTGTATTGCCTTCAATTAATTGTTACTTTATATATCAAGGGACGGAGAGAGCTTCTCATTCACCAAGGGATTATCAGTCAGAATTGCCTTGGTATCCTTTTTGCACTAGCCCTTCATATACACACATAAATCATGCTTAAATGGAATGAACAAGGAAATTAAATACCGCATTTCCCTGTCCATAGGATGCACTGTGATTTCTTGGCTTCAATTCTAGAAGAAGAAAACAATAACCAATATCAGTCAATGTTTACAATTTATACAAAGAAAACAAAGATTGTTAACTTCCACAAATAAAAACTATTAAGTTTACCATGGTAGATTCCCATAAATGGATAATGTGAATGAATGATGGAGGTTGCACCTTTCGCTCAAGGCTACAATGTAGTCGGCAGTGGAAGTGGAGAGATGGTCATCTCTGACAGCATAACATAATCAGATGCATGCAAATGTTGCTTAATCCTCAGCGCAGAGGGAGAAATAATAGAACATTTTTGTGAAATGAAAGTGCATCTTATGGGCTGGGAAATATGGTATGTATTCTCTGGTGTGAGTTTCTTGAGTTTTTATTTGGTGAACGTTGGCAAGAAAACATAAATAGTAGGACATGTGAACGTCTTTTATGGTTTTCAATATTTTCTCAACTTGAGAGTCCTTCTTCATGTTATTTTGCTTATTGCTCTCCTTTCATGAGAGCTCTTTCGTTAAAGATCATTTGCCTTTTCATTACATATGCATTTATCCTTTCCCTTTTGTATTGTTGTTTTAGGTTACATGTTATTCTTTCAAAGATGTGAACAATTGGTGGATAATTAAAAGACCAGAGAAGACAGATTTGGTTGTATCTTCAGCGACTGCGTCATCTCATGATCCTATGAAAGTGGATGCTATTCGCCATGGAGATATGATTCAGCTCATTCATGGCATAACTGGGAGGGCCTTGAACACCCATGATGTGGCTGCTCCAATGTCACCTCAGAACCAGGTTAGTGTGTGTACGTGTGAATGATATGTATCCTACTGATATCATCTAAACCTTTGCTCATATTTTTCACTCCCTGAATAGAATTTCATTAAAGAAATAGACATTATAGTGTATCAAAATATATGCAAATATTTGTGGTGATGATGTGTAATCCGATTGTATTCTTTAATATGATATTTTGAATTTGTCAAAAGAATCCATAACTGTACGTGTATTACTGACATGGATGACATCAGGATTAGGGATTTAAATGAGTCTTATCTCATTGTGAAGTTCCTCCTACATGATATGTATCTACTTAGAAGGATTAGAATAAGTGATGTTTAATACAGTGGACCCCCACTTTACGATCTGCATGCTAGGAATTTTAAAGCTCACTGATTTTGAGCTCGCTCTTTAAAATTCCCCATTTCGACGATTTTTTGCTCCCATAATAAGTTATTCATTCTGTATTCTAAGCCTTATTTGTTTACAGACTGCATTTTTTATCATAGCAACATCTACGTATTTAATGATACGTGTTATTTATTATGAGCTGTTCACGTGATTAGAGCAAATCAAGCAAATGTTGCAGTGGTTATCGCTGCCACCAATCAGTGCCATCAAAATAACGCAACATTCCTTACGTGATACCCAAGTGAATAGCTTGGTTGGTAGAAATGCAATGAAAACAATGCGATCAAAAAATGAGAAATAAATTACAACTAAGCCATAAATGAATGTCCAAAAACTATGGTATGTATTTGTCTTGATGTGGAATGTCTTTTAGCCTGCTTCTCATCCCATTAGTTGTGGTTCGCAGCCACTTTACAAAACTTGTCCCTAAAACTGCCACAGTGCTCGTCACAACATATGTGCATGCAGAGGAAGTTTTTAAAAATGAGATAATAACGGAGCTTCGTTTCCCCTGACACTCAATACACTTAGCAGGAAGCAACAGTTTGAGGATGTCATTTGCTGAAATTGTGGCCAATGACATGGTAGAGCTCATTTTGAGCATGTCACTGAGTGCCCCTGATCAGGCCAGAGTGACGCTTATGAAGGAAGTTGCCTCCAAAAGAGCCTCATCATTGCCATCAGAGGGGGAAGATACTGCAGTAGTTGATGACGTTGATGTCGTTAGATAACTCCTAAGGTTATCAAGTACTTCACAGTCATCCTCCAGGCAATTGGATCCCATAGTGTGAGCAGTCACCATGTCATTCAGAAGCAATGACTTGTATTATGCCCCAAAAAAAAAGTGGAAGCCCGTTGAGGCATCATTTAAAAACCCAATGCTTTTGAATGTTCCCAAACTTATTTTCAAGTGGACACTGATTCAAATTCCAAGACAAGGCTTTCAAATCCTGGGGTTTGTAATTTCTGTCAATCAGACTTTTGTGTTTCTAAGTGTCCTACCCCAAATAATTTAGAATGGAGTCCTACTTAGAGTTGGGCCACTTTGAAAATTATCACAGTAATTTTTTTAAATTACCGCGTTATTTTTTGTAATTTACCACACCCTTTGAAAATTACCGTAATTTTCTAGATAATTCATATATGTTTAAGATAATTTTTCATACACATAAATTCCCAACATGTTCTTTTAAACCAAGTTCACATTTCCTACGTGTTTAATAATAAATTGAGGAATGTCAGACTCATTTTTGGAATATATTACTTGAATTATAACATTATAGAATAATGTATTAGAATATTCTTCTTTAATATTTCTCATACTTTAACAAAAGAAAGCCAGATTGCGTGTTGCTGCCGTAGTTCTTTTTACAATTTAAAAAATTTCTAAAAGATTTATGTTGTATCAGTGTATGGTTTAAACATCGATATTCCCTTACTATTGCTATTGGCATTCTTATTTAGCCATACGTTTGCTGTTTAACACTTAAAACTAAAAAATACTGGAAAATTATGGTAATTTTCAAAAATTACCGTAATTTACCGTGGTTATTTACCTCAGATGAAAATTATGGTAATTCTCCCATCTCTAGTCCTACTTTCCTGGCGCCCACTGCTGTACATTATTGAGGCTTGAACAACAAGGCTTGTGAGTCAACTCTGCCAACTTCTTGACACTTGTAGGATCCCCTCCAAGGGATGACCTTGTCTGGGAGAACGATATCAATGCTGCTGGATTTGGGAAAAGGAGAAGGAAGATCTTAGGAAGCGAAGACAGGCGAGCGACGACAGCAATGCGCACATAAATTATTATTCGTGGAAAGGTTACTGACTGATCCATCTGTTGTCTATGTAATACTATATGCTACTTCTCAGCCATACTTAAGACTATTTCTATCATACCTCAATGCCTAATTTTGTGTACATAACTTTAGTAAGCTCTCAATGTCACTTCCTATGTACGTGTTTCTAATGGTTTCGTTGAGGTAATTGCGATGTAGAGATGATGGCGTGAGACCAAAAGAAAGATACCTAATTGCCAGTGCCAAGTAATAAGCAGAGATATAATGAGAGTTGAATAATTTCTATTTCACATTTTATTCCCATTGCTTGAAAATGCGGTTTAATATTCAGTTGCTGAAATTGGCTGGCAGTTAGACAGAAAGTACGGAGGCGAGGCGCATCTTGCGTATTCATGCAATAATATTCGATGTGTTGACAATTTACAACACCTTATTAAATTTTAAATATTGGCTAAATAAAATTTTAAATCATTTGAGTCCAGCATATTTCCTATACCATACCTATACCTATACTGTAATGTGTATCACTGAATGCATTGGCGAAGCTATAGTTAAACCGATCCGCCATCCGGTAATATAGTGATTCACTTTACAATGGAATTCACATTGCGATCGGTCCTATGGAATGGATTACCATCGTATAGCAGGGGTCCACTGTACTGAGTTAATTATGTGTCAGTAAGTTTAAAAGTTGATGACTCTGTCAAGGCTCGGCACATCACACATGGTCAGATTTGTGTATTCTCAAATTATGTAAAGCAAAATATGTATTAGAAGAAGAAAAAAATCATTCACCTTGACAGAGACTGAAACCAAATACATACTCTTAAATTCACTTTGGGTGCTGAAACCAATTAAGCTACTCAGACAACCTAATCCACTCTGGTTCTCTCACTTGCTCACATTATTTGGTATTTCTTTTGGAGTTTAAAATAAATATTTTTAGTTCTTATGCATTATTGGTTACAAGGTTTTGATGTTTGCTGCAGAGAATTTCTTATTGTGAGAGACTTACACTTTAATATTTATGCAATTTTAGGAAGTCACCTGTTATATCGATTACAACGTCTCAATGCCTGCTCAGAATTTGTGGAGAGTGGAAATTGTCAATCGTGATCAAGTTGGACCTGTTTGGCATACCATTGAATCCTTGGTAAGTCAGTTGGGTAGAGGTGCAGGATGTTGTAAAGAAAATTCTATTTATGAATTCTGTATCTTTTTTGGTTATCAGTAACAACCTTATTGATGACGGGAATGTTGGGTGTTTAAAGGTTTTGGTATTGAGGAATCATTAAGTTTTAATGTCTCTCTGTTAATGCTGAACTCTTCTTATGTATTGAAAAACTATAGTGTAGACAGAAACTTAACCAAAAGTTGGGGTTTCAAAATTATGCAGCATTGTGTGAATACATGTTGGTGGAATCATTGACTATATAAAAACTTGATTAAAAAAATACTCCTTTGAAGCCAGTGTGTACATGTGTTAGTTAATACTTTTTATTTTTTGTTAAAGGACTATACCTTGACCTAGTTGAAGTGTAGTAGGATTACTGTCAGTTGTTGTAGTGAACTCATATGGCTTATCAGTATAAATTCAAATCTATATTATCTGTGAAAAATTATGCATGATGTATGATATGTCTTTTTTATGTAGAGGGATGGGCAATCTTCATGAAGTGATTTGTGGGGAACTTACTCCCAACTGCTAGTTACCAACGGTTTGAATGGGCTAACACACATCGTTAACCGTTACGGTTAGCAAAAATTCAATACTAAGGAGTCAAAATGTTAAAATATGTATGGGAAGTGGGGGGCAAGGGTGCAAATTCATCAACTGTGGTTATTTTATAGTAAGTTGTTCTTGGGTAGCCTCGATGATCAAGTTACTTATCATTAGATGGGTTGTGTAGTCGGCTAGTGAAATTTAATATCTATGATATAACATTCTTAAAATTCTGTTAAATGGCCGAGAGGCTTTCTTGCCATTTATGAAATGATTATCACTTGATTTTTTCTCTTCAACAGGTGCAGTTCGTGCATGTGAATACCTCCCATGCCTTGCGCTTCAGTGGTAAACAGCTCCCAGAGTGGGGTTTCAATCAGCATGAAGTAGTATCCGACAGGAACATTCAGCACGATGATGCAATATGGAATGTTGAAGAGCATCGTTATACTCAGAGTAAGGCGTTGTTCATTTTTCTGCTTTATTTATGTGTTGGGGTTATCATTTTCATATTGGCACTTAGCCAATGCTTTTAAATTTTACATAAACTTACCAATCCTTCTCTCTCATCTGCCTTAAGAAAACCAAATGTTTTAAGTTTCTGAGTGCCAGAAGGATTTTTCTTGAAATTCTCTTAAATACCATTGGTTATTATTTTGGCATGAAAATGTTCAACATGCATCAACCTATCTTCTTAACGCTATTTATATTTGCTGTCAGCTTTGAATCATGACTTTCTTTTGGATTTTCAGGTGAAGACAAGAAAGATAGGGAGAAAGAATTGGTAAATGCAGAAATGATTCCTCTTCGTCCGACTCGCCTGTCTTTCTGGGAGAAATTTTCTGAGCTCCAATGGAAAATGTTATTTACTACCGGGGGTGGAGCTGGTGGAACAGATACTGTTCAGAATCATATGTATAGCAGCAGTCCACTTGATTGGCCATTTATGTCCACAGGAATTGCATATTGGGTCAGCCCAGACAGTAATGTGAGTACATATGGAAAGTCATAGTTACATATGCATTCCAAGTTATTTGATCAAGCCTGTTAAATATTGGCGGTGGTATTGATATTAACATTTATCCCGACTGACATGGATTCACAGAGAACAAACTTAGATCAGACATGTGGTTTAGTCATGATTTATTAACGGACATCAGACAACAAGTGAAGTACGAAAATGGCAACACAAAATGGAACAGTTGAATGTCAACGATTATACATATTTGAAACTTACTATTACAATTTCAACACACTCCCCTAATCATGACATCAACACTTTCTTAACAAATTCCAAACTTAATAATACACTTCACATGACTCTGAGCATTCAAACCCTTTGTCAAAACATCAGCTGGCATATCCTTAGTTGGCATATACCACAGACTTACTTTATCCAATTTACACAGTTCTCTAATATAATGAAATCTAACATCTATATGTTTAGTGCGAGCATGAAAACCTGGATGCTCAGTTAATTTCAATGCACTCATGTTATCATTGTACAACAACATACTGCCAGACCTCCCATACAATTCAAACAAAAAAACCTCTCAAAAAAACTCCTTCTTTGCTGGCATGTGTTATAGAGATATATTCTGCTTCAGTGCTCGACAAAGCAGTCACTTCTTGTTTCCTAATTTCCCAGCTTATTGCCCCATTACTCAGTACATACACATATCCAGACACAGATTTTCTACCAGACAAATCATTAGCAAAAGATGCATCACAATATCCAACTATGTCAATCTCATTCTTACTATACTCAATACCCAGATTTACAGTACCCTTCAAATATCTGAATATCCTCAGCACTGCATTCCAATGCTCCTTGCCATAACAATTACAGAACTGACTAAGGTAATTTACCGCATAGGTTATGTCAGGCCTAGTACAAAGAGATAGATACAATAATCCTCCTATTGCTTCCTGGTAGGGAAATCCAGTATCACTTTTCTCACATTTGCTTAGTAATAAGCCACATTCAATGGGAGTTTTAACAGGTACACAATCTAACTTACCAAATTTGGACAAAAGCTTTTCACAATAACCTCTTTGGTCAATTCTAATACTATTCTCAGTCCTCACAACTCTCATATTCAAACATTCAGTTATTTCACCCAAATCTTTGCTGCAGAAATTCTCAGACAACACAGCCTTCAATTTCTCTGTTTGAGTTTTATCATTAAAGAAAATGAAAAAATCATCTACATATAATGCTACAATCACAATTTTGTCACCTTGCTTCCAGACATATACACATGGTTCATATTCTGATTGTTTGAAGTCAATATCCTCAAGAAGTACTTGAACTTTTTCATTCCAACTTTTACTCGCTTGCTTAAGCCCATAAACTGCCTTTTTTAACTTGAATACTTTTCCTTCAACCACCTTTAGACCCTCAGACTGTGACATGTATATCTCCTCTTTGAGATCACCATTCAGAAAAGCTGTTGATATGTCTACATGGTGAACATACAGATCAAGTTTAACTGACAATGCAAATAACAGTCTCAGCATACTATATCTGACTACAGGCGCAAAAGTATCATGGAAGTCTATCCCATACTTCTGTGTACACCCAACAGCCACAAGCCTTGCTTTAAACTTAACAACATTTCCATTGCAGTCTCTCTTTATCTTGAAAACCCATTTACATTTCACAACATTCTTCCCTTCTGGTAATACAACTAGATCCCATACATCATTAGCGAAATAAGATTTGAGTTCTTCATCCATGGCTTTCAGCCAATGCACTTTATCTTTTCCACTTAAAGCCTCACTTACACAAGTAGGTTCTACATGGTCATCAAAAACAGCAGTATCATACAGGTATGCAGCGTACATTACATAATCATCAAAATTCTTTTTTAGTCTCTCTCTCATAGGATATCTTCTCTGATTATCATTTTCATTTACATTAATTTGATCATCCTATATGTGATCTATATGTGACTATATTGTGATTGTTGATTTATAAGTTGTGTAACATTAATCAAGTAAAACACATTAGTGAAGTTTTTGTCAATACAAAATGGAGAAAGTTAACTTGTATTGATGTGCATCCTGTATTTTGATGGTTTCTGTAAAGCAACAATCAAGTTATCCTCAGCAATGATGGGTAAGTGCTAAGAATTTCTTAAAATATTCTATTTAAAAATATATATATTTTTCTTATCGAGAGAGAAACAACCTGCACATAAAAAATGTTTTAATTTTTGCACTTATTATGTTATAGATTCATGTCATAAACATTTGCTTAGACATAGAAAACAGTTAACACAAGCATGTCATCACACTTGGAGGAAGACCCAACACTGACTACCAGAGTGGTGAAAAGACATTTTTTTGCACATAAAATTTTTTTTAACAACAAAGCAAGCAAAAAGCCATGAATTTTATTTTTACAGGTGGTGGGTCATACCTTAAGGAATATTAGAAAAAATAATTCAGCTTGATTCACATATTGCCTCAGGTCAAAATTTGATGTTTTATAGAACCATGTTTTTGACGCAAAATTTTCATAAATCTTATGAAACATATGAGTTTAGAGAATTTTCAATATCCCTTAGGATATTTTTCAATTAGTATTTGGAATCCTCATGACTTCTATAGTAAACCTGCAAATTTTCATAAGAATTGGATGAAAAGTATGGCTGAGACAAATTATTTCCCTCTGGAGGTACAAGTGCCTCTGGAGACCGCAATCATTGAAAAACCTGCAGTTTCACCCAAACTTCAAATGGTCGTGAAAAAAAAACTAGTAGAGATAGCCAAGAAATATTTTACACTGTTTCACTCCTACACGGAAGGATGAAAATTGCTAAGTTTTATCAAAATCCGAGTCGGTGGGTGTCATGCCTGGATGAACTGACAAGGAATGACCCATTTCCTACAAATGCTGATCTAGCAGCTGGTTTGTTTTCTAGTTTATACAGGCCATTTACCCTAGTTCCAGTGCACAACACAGATCCAGTTACGACGCAATCCTCAGCGTCAACAAATTGACATTCTTTTTTGGTGAAAACAACGTTAATATCACGATCAGTACATTGGCTAACAGATAACAACGTAGAACTAAGTCCAGGCACATGCAAAACATCTGAAATCTTATCAATGACACCATTAGAACACAGATTCATATCACCTGTTTCAGCAATTTTTAGTCTACTATTATCACCAACTAACACACATTGATCACAACTAGCATTACGATAGTTTTCGAGAATATTTTTGTCGGGCGACATGTGACCTTCTGCTCCAGAATCAATAAAAATTGAATTACTATTATCACATCTAGCAGATAATGCACACAGAAATGTTTTCTTTCCATCACCAGACTTTTTCTTCCCACTATCTTTCGTAGTCTTTTTGTTGTCGTCTTCTTTCTTCTTTTCAAATCCAGGTGTGGCGGGCGGTGAGTCTTTCGGCTTTGGGCAATCTTTGATTCCATGCCCCACCTCATGACATCTCCAGCACTTGAATTGAAAATTCTTGCCAATCTTGCCTTTTCTCTCAGATCCCTTTCTATTAGCATACAGGGCACACTTTTCAGACGAGTCACCTGAAGTCACGTCTCTTCTCAGGCTATCATCCAGCAGCTTGGCTATTACTATATTTAAATCCATCTCTCCCTCACAGGCACAGACCGTCATAACAATACTGTCATAGTCCGTAGGCAACCCCTGGAAGATCATTGCAATCAAGTATTTATCCTTGATCTCTTCACCCATGGATTTCAATTCCTGACCGATGGAAGTGATGTGTGCTATGTACGCCTCCATGTTGGCAAAATCTTCGAACTTTGACTGACTCAAATTTCTAACAAGATGCACATACCTCCAATGTCCCTTGGTCTCGAATTTATCAGCAAGTATTTTCCAAGCTTCCTTTGAAGTCTTCGCCCCTTGCACATACTGGTAATTCTGAGGATCAACCATGAGGCAGATGTCTCCCAACGCACGTTGATCTCGTCGTCTCAATCCATTATCTTTGTTGTCGTCGTTACCCTGAACGACATCCCACAGGCCTTGACGTCTGAAGTAATTTGTCATTGCAAACTCCCAGTTCTTGAAGTCTTCTCGCCCTTTCAATTTGGCGATACCGAAGCCAGAAGGACCAGGTCCCGAGTCAGACACAGCCATGATGCCGGGTCAACACAAAGATACAGTTCCTCAATCCTCAATTATCCAAAGCCATCAGTCACGAATAATTATTAATATTTCTGGGCCCATAACCTGTTAAATATTGGCGGTGGTATTGATATTAACATTTATCCCGACTGACATGGATTCACAGAGAACAAACTTAGATCAGACATGTGGTTTAGCCATGATTTATTAACGGACATCAGACAACAAGAGAAGTACGAAAATGGCAACACAAAATGGAACAGTTGAATGTCAACGATTATACATATTTGAAACTTACTATTACAATTTCAACAAAGCCTTGCTGGTAGTGTGTAGGCTGGTTGTGCCACTAATTAATTAATAATAAAAATATATTTATTTGTCCAAGGACCGGTAATACAAAAAAGTTTGCATACTAGTATAAGACACGTCATATTTACAAAGATAAATCACATTATCACTACACCTAAAAAAAGTAAAAACTAGCAAAGTGATAGATATTTGTAAATGCTGAAAAACATTTTCCCAAGCAAGAAGTGCTATAAATGGAATTTAAAAAGTTTGCATACTAGTATAAGACACGTCATATTTACAAAGATAAATCACATTATCACTACAGCTAAAAAAAGTCAAAACTAGCAAAGTGATAGATATTTGTAAATGCTGAAAAACATTTTCCCAAGCAAGAAGTGCTATAAATGGAATTTAAATTTGGGAACAGACATATCATTTTTTAAATTGTCAGGCAATTTGTTGTATTAGATAAGGCCCATATTCCTCGGCCCATTGTATGTAGACTTAGTGTGAGTAAATGAAACATGGAGATTTGTTGCATTACGAGTGCTGTAGTTATGTATATCTGCATTCGTAGCAAAATTAGAAAGATTATTTTTTGTAAATACAATAGCAGTAAAAATATATATACAGGGTGGAGGTAACAAATTAAGATCCCTAAAAGAGAGGAAGACTTGGGGCGTCATACTTAGAATTAGTCATCAAACGAACAATTTTCTTTTGTAATTTAAAAATAGAAATTGCTTGAGGGGAATAGCCCCAGAAAAGTATAGTTTGCACAATGTGTGAGTAACATAAACCATAATACAGAGAAATGAGGACATCTATGGAAACAGTGTAACGAATATTCCGAATAAGAAAAGTGACAGATTTAAGCTTTTTTAAAAGTGTATCTATACGAGAATCCCAATAGAGATGGGAATTTAAAAATAGGCCTAGAAATTTAGCTGACTCGACCTGAGGCAAAATTTGATCTTCAAGTGGAATATTAATCACTTGGGTTGGAGTGTTTTTGTGAATAAAATGTATAACTGGTGACTTTTCAACATTTATTTTAAGAAAATTTTGCGTGACCCAAGAATGAATTCCTTGGGTAACAAGAGTACATCTTGTTAGAAGGTCGTTAGTAGAAGCTGCAGAAATAATAACATTGATATCATCAGCAAATAAAATGGGATGATTACCTGGAATACCTTGTAGAACACCGGGTAGAACATTAATGTAAATGCGAAACAAAATGGGTTCAAGAATGTACTGAGAGAAAATGGGGTCAAGAATGCACTAATGTACTGAGGTTCTTTTTAAACCACCTTTCTTTAAATGCTATTGAAACATAAGATTATTATTCAGTCTATCTAAGAACTCATTAAACATGTTTTACTATAGTGTATATACATATATTATATTTTAGTTCTACAAATCAGTTCCATCTCAATATTTTTATTAGATTCTCAGAAATAGGGAATGAATATCACTGAGAATTGTCCCGAACTTCGCTGTCATTTGAATGAATATGCACAAAATTACTGAAGAATTAAAGAGAGAAGGAAGGCGGACATCCTGATGATAAATGTGACTATGTTTTGTTTTTCTGTGGAAAAAATGATGTCAGGATAATTTTATTCTGTTGGTGTTAGTACTCTAATAGCTGACATTTTTTTTCCAAATAATGTTTCTAAGACAGAGAGATGTAAGTCAAGAATATTCTCATGAATATTCCCCAAGCATGAGAATATTCATGAGAATATTCTCTGTAAGATTATGCTCGGAGCATTTTTGAGCATTTTCTTCCCAGTTGTCTGCAGTGCCAGTAAGTAGTTGAAAATTTGAATAATTCTTTGCCTATTTAGGTATGTTATAATAAGGCTGTGCCAACAGAGGAACAGCCAACGTCCTAATTAAGTTGGAAGTCGACTTAACCTCACATTTTGTAGTGTGCTGATTTAACGTAGGGTGCTTTCCATTCACTCTAGTGCGCTAATCACTACGTAACACAACAGCGCTCTTTGCCTTCCATTGATGTCGGAACCTACACACTAGGTAGTGCACTTCAAAACATCTCAGCAGCATCGTTCATGTGCACTAATTGTTGAGCGCAGTTGTGCAAATCCATGGTAACCATGGTAACTAAATATTTTGTTTTCTTATTGCTCGCATATATGGCCATATAGGTCGCGTAGCTCCGGTTGTAAAAATTTGGAGGGGTCGTTCACACTGATTGAATACAATTTGACGAATTTCAAACATATGAAATAGAGAAAGTTTTCAATACTAGCTAACAATTTATAATTGCTTAAATTATATGTTCTGAAATCTACCTTCCCTGAATTACTTTCGAAGAAAGTGACTGCTTTTCCGCCCCAATAAGCTAGCAGGAAGAGAAGACATTGTTAGATGCAGTAACATCTCGAACAAAAATGGCTCTTGTCCCACATCACTATGCCGCTAATATTCTCAACCCGAAGTTGCTTGGAAAAACCTTGACCTTTCAGCATCAAATTGAGGGTGTTGAGTATATTGACAGCTTAACTTCCATAAACCCAAAGTACTCTGCGTTCAATGTGGACATTTTGGTTGACCTTGCCCACTTATGGGAAAAAGAAGGTGCTTGGTCCAAGCAAATCCTGTGTAAGAACGTAAAGAAACTCACAGCAATCGATTGGTGGAAAGTGGTCTGCACTGGCTTGAAGTTACGATCACTTGCAATTAACATATTGGGTATGCCTCCAACGAGCGCTGCAACTGAGAGGAGCTTTAGTTCGTACTCTGTAGTTCACACGAAACAACGGAATCGGCTTACTGTAGAAAGAGCTGGAAAGCTTGCATATGTTGCCCACAATTTAAAGCTACTGCCACCAGTAGAACAGGGCAAGGTTAGTACTTTTCATTCTCCAGAACTAAAAGAGCTGAAGGTTGCCTCAGAGGAGGATAGCGATTGGCGGTAGATAGTGATATGGAAGACGTAGAAATGGAAGCAAGCTCAGATGAGGAGTAGTGAAGGTGAATAGTACAAAGCTCGCAAATTCATCCTTTGAAGAATATGTGTCACATGTAATTTGTGAGGAATCTCGTATCCCTTAGAATAAAACAGAATTCAGGACCTATTTCTTAGTGGTTTTTCATGTATTCCTTAAGACAATTCTGAGAGTAGATATATGGAATAATCCTGTAATATAATTGAATAATAATTTAAAAAAAAGAAAGTCTATAGAAACATGCAGAAAATCAGTTGTGAATTCAATCCGTTTAAGTGACTGCTGCTCATCATACCAGAAAAAAAATCATTATTGAAGGGACAAAAATAATAAGCTGAAAATTTATAATACTGGTCAAAATGACCTCTCTGGCGCTTTTAGGTATATCAACAATTATTTCAAAACCATTCAGCCGAGAATAAAAATTTTTGGCATGTGGGCGTAGGATATAAATTCATTAAAAGTCACAAAATATCAACAATTTTTAACCATCGTGAAGGATAAGGGGATCGTTTGAAATTCATAAAGGGTCAAAATGACTGCTCCGGCACTTCTAGTGTTAATAAATGCTTGTTTAGTGAGTGAGATACAATCTCTCTTGTGATGAAGTGCATCTTGTGAAGCAAGCGTCGGAATGAGGAGAAACAGAGAATTTACTTGAAATTAAGGATACGTTATCTAAAAACTAAAAATTCTATAAAAATAATACTTTGTATAATTTAGTATAGTGGTAAAAGAATAGCACCTGCCCATTTTTGTCAACATCTGAATAAGTGGGTGTCAAAAACATTTTTATTTATGAATTGTTGTGAAATGAACCATTAAACATATGCAAATGCAGAACAACTTTGTTGTGTATTATGGTTGATTCCCAGAAAATTCAACCGTAGCATAAATGTGATTGAAATCCTAAAATGGATTATTTTCTATGGTGAAACATCCATCTTTCTGGGCCAACGTGAAGATCACTGCACTACCAGGATTCTGAATTCCAAACTGACAGCTAGTTTCAAAAATTGCCCAAGGGATTTGGTATCCTGGATATTATATAGTGATTTTCCCATTGTCACAGAAAGCCGAAGGTCCATGGTTTGATCTGGGGCCCAGGAAAACTTATTTCCTCAGGCAACTTTCATTTCATTTCACTACATATTTCCTCTGAAAAATATTGTTTCATTGAGTCTCTGTAGTTCATTAAATTTTGTTTCACATCCACTGATTCTTCTGATTTGTATTTGACTTGGAACAGTGGGAATCATATTGCATCTTGGTGCAATTTAACATGGAATGATTAAATCAAGGTAGTTGAGCTCTACGGCCTCTATAGATTATCCAGATAAAAAATTTCTCCAATGGCCGATAAATATATGCACCACTCGTCAAAAATCAAACACTTACTGTGTTGGTTTGCGGGAATGGGGACTCTCTGAAATTTGGGGCCCTACCGTGTGTGTGAGTGAGTGTTTTGTGTGATTTCGTGTACGGTTGTGTTCATAACTTGGATTCCTTAGTAGAGTCACTTCAGCTCTGCGAAGGATCCCAGGTTATAACCCAGGAATCCTTAGCAGGGTCCCATTAGCCATACAAAGGATTCCAATTGGTTTGTGTGTGTGTCTGTGGTTGGTCCCTGGCGAGGAAATAACTTTCCCGTAAACCACCACAGGAGGGTATTCTGGTGGAGAGGCTGTGGTTGGTCCCTGTTGTGGAGTCCCCATTCCCGCAAACCAAAACAGTTAGTGTTTGGTTTTTGACGATTGGTGCATATATTTTACGGCCATTGGAGAAATTTTTTATCTGGTTAATGGAATGATTATTTTACATTTTTTAATTAATTTTTAGTTAGAAAAATGAGATTATTGGTTGTAATTGGAACAGTATGTTTAAAATATACAAATATGCATTAAAAAATTATCCTATTTAGAACTGTAATACATGATTAGCCTTCTATTCTTAGTCTAAGAACGTATAGGAACTCCTGTTAGGGATATATTTCCTTGTTCCCTTGATATTTTAACTTCTTTTGTCTCTCTCTTATACTTGAAGCGACCCATTGGGGTAATGGTATGTGAATGGGAATATCTTTTATTTCTATCTTATATGTGTACTTGAAGTGACTCATAGGGTAATGGTATGTGAATGGGAATAATGAGATGTACATACTTGGACCCTCTGTAATTTTGATAGTTGATAAATTTCTAGAAAGGCTTCATTAAATTTCTGTTACCACTCTGAAAACTTCAGAAAACGCAAATGCTCTCCTAATTGCTTTGAAAAATAGAAATGTAATTCAGCATTATTAATTTAAGTCCATTATTTTCTCCATCGCCCCTGAAAGATTTGTTTTTTATATTTCAGGCTCAAGTTCATCTTCTTGGAAATATAGTCATTTGGTATTCTGGGACTGCGAGTGTTGTTTTATACTGCACACTACTAGTGTTCTATCTTCTTCGGCAGAGGAGGAAATGCTATGACATTTCTGAGGGTAAGTTTAAAGTAAACTTTTGTACGTTTAATGTTCGTGCAGTAGAATCTCGATTTTACATTACCCGATTTTAAGTAAAATTTGATTTTACACTAGTGAATGAGCGGTCCTGGCCGACTCCTGTAGTATTCTTATGGAATCATTATTTGATATTATGTAAATTCGATGTAACGATTTTACGTAAGGCTATTTTGGTCCCCGGTGGAAGTATAAATTTGATTTTACGAAATAAAACGTCAGAAATTAAAGACACTGAAACCAAATCAGGAAGATTCTTGCCCATATTTAAAAGAAATCTTCAATTTAATGCCGTACCACTGTGAAATACATCCGTAACAAATCAATACATGGCATTTTAATTGTTATTGGTTCAAGGTGTTTACTTGTTTACGCCTAAACAGTAGTGCCTGAATGCTCACGCAAAGCTGCTTTATGACCTTGAGATAGGAATCCCGTCCGCTGTTCCGAGTGATGAGATGAAGCTCGCCTTAGGGTCACCTGCAAGCACGTGTGTCTTGAGACTGGCGTGCATTGTTGAGCGGAATAGAGTGCGGACAACGTTTGTCCTCGACCGATGCCAACAACAGAGGCTATTGGGAAGATAGGTGACATTGTAGTATTATATAAAACATCACAATTGATGGTTTCACATGGCTCAAACAATCATGGCTCAAACTCGCTTAAATCGGTATAAATGGTTGGCAATAAATGTTTTCCTGTAGAAGCATATTTACTCACTATCTTCCCCATGTACTGGATAGGTCTGTTTTGGTTACATTGTCTGTACTTTCCCAATCTAGAGCTATCAGCGGAATTAGATACTCTGTTTGGATTAGCCAAACAATAAATAAATTGAATTGAAAGGCCAAGCATTATCAAAATGATAGCAAACACAGTGTAATTCAAGATAGAGAAATGTTTAATAAATGATAATTACAATTTGTGTTATCGTATATGCTACCTGTGCTGTTTTTACCCTTTTGCGCCAGAGCCTTGAAATGAAAAATGTTTCCCTTGTCATGAGTGCCGTGAGCATATCCTTTTATTCCTCCGTACGGAACTCACTCGTGGCAAGGAATCGCACAGGTATGCTCCTCGTCTGTCTTGGATCACAAATCAGGGAAGCCAGACCCTTTTCTCGATCACTGTGTAGAGGTGATAACGACCCTCTTCTCAGTACCATCCCCACTCACGGTCAACTATTCGTTTACTCAGTGCATTGACTAATAATATTTGCCGCAGCAAATATTTGCTTCTGGGCCTATTTTTTATTATAGGCCCTGAAGTTCTCACTGTTATAAATCGATATATCGATCGATCTAATAGTATTATGCCAAGAATGAATGTTGCAGAAATTTAGGTAAATACAATCATGATACAATGTTTCAGAATTTTTTGATCAATTTTAAAACCTTAAACATAAATTAACAATATATCTAGGGCTATTTGACCTTAGTAACACCACTAGTAATGAAACCTTGCTATGATGTAAAAACTGAGAGGCCACTAATTAATTAGGTGTAGAATGTACTTATTATTAGTAGACCCTCAACGATACATGTTATTAAGTACAGTAGAAGCTCTATATAATGAGAGCTCTTGGGATCTGAAAAATCACTCACTAAATGGAACTCTCTTTAATACCGAAGATGATTAATAATCACTCCACAGCAAATTCCTACAACTGCAACGCTAATTTAGCCATTATTTTGGGAATTCTTGGTGAGTGGCAAAAACATTCTATTGAGATAGCTATTAAAAATTGTATTTTCGAACACTTCAATCACTTATGATAGCATTCACTTTCATTACATCATTTTCCATGTCAGATGTCATACACTGGAATATTAAACGTCGAATTTTGACACTTCAGGACGCGTGTACTGTACTGCGCATTGCTATATTGTTATTGCCCCGATGTTTTGGGTGCGCCAAATATGCCACGGCTGTATTTATTATGTGATCAGCTGATATTAAGTCCATTCTTTGCTCTGCCCGATGTTATGGCCTCATCATTTGCATGGTTCTTCATAGCGTCGTGCAACGTGACAACATGTACTCAGGTTTGCTACCATTAGCCAATAACTCTGTTTAGGTGGCCTGTTCAATTATGCTCTATGTCCTGCATGCTTTCTTTCTGATGATTGAAACATGTTTATGGCAAGTGCTCCTAAGGAAGCAAGCATAAACTCAAATACTAAAGTGGTGTGAGCTCGCTTGTCCTATGAAGGTCAGAGTTGAACGGAGATCCATGCATGATGTCAAATGGAGGGATACATATTGGATTGTCAATTGCTGTGTTTGTCCACCTTGGATGTCTAATTGTGAAGGACAACTTAATGCTTGTTCATGTATGTATAGTCTTCTTGGGATATTGCTACAGCAGACATCCCACATTGACACAAATGACATGTGACCCGGCAACTTTGCTATTGTCTGTTAAATACAAAAGTTTCCCTGAAGTGGCTGAATTTTATCTTCATTATAGTGAATGCTATGAAATTGCAATTCCTCTAACATGCTTGCTTCCGTTGTGCCATCACAGAGCAATGATTCAAGGACTCACCATCATGCAACTTATTCATTTGTGGAAATAAGTTACTTTTGGCCAGTAAAACATTTTTGGGAACAAGCTACCTTTATGGATGAAGACTTCTCCGGGTTTCTCCTGAAGCCATTTATCAAGCTACTGCTATATTTTGGACTATAATGTACCTCTGGCCGTCGCAGAAAAAATGAACAAGAGTAGGGAAGGGCAGGGCCGTAGATAGGGGCTGGCCAGGGTGGCAGCTGCCAGGGGCGCAAGCCTCAGGGGGGCACACTTTGCAGACTCACAGCCTGCGGGCCGCTGGGACACAGGCACACAAAATTAAAACATGATGCTGACTCGCATTGAAAAAACACCTGATTACGATAGGCACCCCCACAATTTAAGAATGGCGCCCCTAACTTAACACACAAAATTTGTACCGAACCCTAAATAAAAGAAAAAAAAAACTACACAGAAACTTATATTTTGTCACACTCATATGTACGTTAACATTGGCCGTTTTTCCTCTCTCCGGCACATACCAACTAAAGCGGCGCGCCATGCCGGTGCCAAACCGGCCGTGTCGGCTGGCCATACTTTGTGAGAACGACCAACGAGCTTAGCAAAACACTGTGGGGAATCCCCACAATTTGTTCGTTCTGATTATTAGATAGATAGTGTTTTTCCACTCTCCGGCACGCACACGCCGACCAAAGCAGCCAGGCGGCGTGGCGTGGTGGCACCACACCGGCGGTGTCGGCAGGCCATACTTCGTGAGAACGACCAGCAAGTGAAGCAAAACACCGTGTGGGGAGTCCCCACAGTTTATTCATGCTGATTTTTAGATTCCTAGTGTTGTAGTAGGTGTAGCGGGGGGGAGAAAATTATATATTGGGGGGCACAAAATTCAAATCTTGCCAGGGGCGCTGGTGACCCTAGCTACGACTCTGGGCAAGCAAGGGAGGGTGTACATCTTGCTGGTTGAGAGATCGTTAGATATATAATCTGCCAATCCAACCATGCAATGTTGGATGATCGGTGCTCTTCTGCACTTGCAATGCGTAGTAGATGATGCTTAAGAACCAAGAATTGCCATGGAGCGTAAAAGCGAGGTTTCACTATATGTAAAATCAATGTTTTATTGTAATAATAAAATTTGTGTGAAAGGTATGGATATAGTTTTAATATTTGTGGAGCATATGATAATGGATTAGTATTAACAATGTTTGTAGTACTTAATATACTCCGTTGTCTCGGGTGTGACTTGTTTGAATTTGCTTAACATTGTAAATGGAAAGTATTAACTTCGTTATTCCAAAAAAATATTTATTTACCTGAATTTATGTGGAATAACTAAATTATATGTACTTTTCATTTATAATTTGTAGTACTTCATTGTAATATGAATTTTTGGAGGAGTTAATTCAACTCAAAAAGAGGTATGTATGTTCTTATTTTTAGTGTGCACTAATAGAACTTGCTAATTTTCACTTCCAGATGCATGGAAGAAGTTTTTGATGACTGGAGAGGTTCTTCTTGGGGGTTACCTCCTTCACTACTTGCCGTACTTCTTCGCAGAAAAAACACTCTTTCTGCACTGTTACTTTCCAGCCCTTGCTTTTAAGATACTCCTGACAGCCGCCCTAATAGAACATCTTCATTACGTTATTTCGTAAGTAAAGGCTTATAATTTCCTTTTAATATACATATTTCAGTTTTATTAGTCCCTCAATTCTCTTTTTTATGTTTCTCATTCTTTGGGGAATAGCATTACATGCTCTCTGTCTGGTATTTACCTCAAGTGTATTCACAAAGAAATGGTGCACCAATAATACAGCCTATGGAGTGCATGGGCACCTTGATGAGAAGTATAGTGAAACAACACTGAGCATGGCTTTCCTCTAGGTGGAAAAGAAATTCTTTTTTTGTTTTTGAACATACCAAGCTTCACCAGCTGTGAGGTATGATTCTCTTTTATGTGATTGCCTTCAGTGGCCTTTTTCTCAATTTTTCCCAGCAAGATCAGAATCTGGTGAAAAATAACTCTACTATCTTAACTTTTGATTTTTCTTCTATATGGAGATTCAGTGAGCTTTTATATATTAGGTTTGAACGTTACTCCATAAACCATTTGAGCCTCTTTCAACGCACAGTTATTTTCCCAATGATGTTTCTGTGGTTGGAAAACACATGTGATTGAACATTGAAAAATTTGATTGAAAAACATTAGGAAGCATCCACTTGCAAATGATGTGTACCCTCTGGTAGCTCAGTCCAAACTGATGGCAGAGAGTGGACAAAAAATGGAAGCTCTTGGTGGGTTGGGTGGTGGGAGCCTTTACAGGGCCATCGTTTTTCATTCAAAGCTTGACTTACGGCCTGGGAAGCATACATGGTTCACATGTGTGTGTCTTCTGCACTGAAGGGGTTGTGGCGTAATTATGTATCAATCTTGAAATGAAACCCTCTTATAAGATTATTTGTTCCTCCAGTGCAGATTTGTACAGCATGACATAACTGTGAAACGTAACACCTGCTTTCGACAAAAATTGTTTGTAATTCATGTTTTCTAATGAAGTGGAATTATGCTAAGAATGATCTTACAGCAAAAAAATGGGGTTAAACTATAGTAAGATACATATGTCACAACTCTGTCAAAAATGGAGTGTTGTTACAACACTTCATTATTGGTGCAATCTTTAGATGCTATACTTCTAGCTTCACTTTTGGGCTCAACGTTGAACAGTACGAGGAAACTTGACACTGAGTGGATGAGTGAAGGCAGGTGGTAAAAATAGAGGTGCAAAAGGAAAATTAGAAATTTGCCCTTTATTTAAAAAAATGTGTGAAAAAAATTAAATTTACATTTGTATGTTCTAGTATTTGCCTATATTCTATCAACACGAGGTACGTATTATGTAGTTGATTGGAAATGCTCTTTTGACATTTTTATAACATTTTGCCTCTTGGCAATTGATATGAAATCAGCCTTTATTACAATGAGAATGAGCATGCAACTTTTGTTAGTTACCAACATCCTTTTATTATTTACAGACCTAGTAACTTAATTTCTTTTTCAGTAATTTGGTTTCGATAAAAAAGATAAAGTAATTTTTATTTGTTTCGTGTTCTTCTATATATAATTTACCCATTCTGCAGTTCATTGCCTTATTCCGCAGGTATTAATGTGAATGCACCCATATGAAATCGTTGTATTCTATGGCGATTAGGAAGTTGATCAGAATAAGCTATGGACACATTTAATAGTGAGCGCATCCTTGCGTAGCTACTGTAGCTGTCATGGTTCCGTGTTCGGAATATGACTTCAAAGTAATATGTCGAAGATGATAATAAAAAAAAGTTCCATCGTCCAGTGAGAACTCCTGCAATTGAAAATAATTTGAAAACTAACGAAAAATAATTTGAATCAAAATGAAAAAAAATTCCACCTCAGGGAAACAATCCTACAACTGTTGGTACTTAGGACAGAGTCTCATACCACTGCGCCATCTAATACTGACTGGGGAGGTGCCATTCCCTTGAGGGAGTTAATGTTTTCAGGCGTAACTTTATGGAACAGCTTCATGATTGAGAAGAAAAACTTTGCGAGTTCCACATAAATAGATTTTTATTATGGCCTAGGACATTATCAGGTTGATTGACCTGATAATATCATTCTGCGACTAAACATTGGTCGTAATAAGAATCTATTTATGCAGAACTCACAAAGTTTTTCGTTTCAATCACATTCTCTTGAGTTTATATTAGGCATGCTAAAAACAACTAAGGAAAAATGATTTATTTCAGCAAAACTAGAGCTCACATCCACCAAACCACATCGTAATCACTGCAGCATTTGGGATTCCAAGCAACATAAAAAATATGGCATTCAAAAAGGCGTAGCAACGTACGTAGTCTCTCCTTGTCAGATGGGCCAGCCTTTACCAACATTCCAACGCTTCTTTCACGATCACTCCTAGAACGTAGGCAACCTCTCTTCGCATTCCATAACTTCCGTAATTCTCACCTTTTTGGGTGAGGTTGCAACACAAGCCTGTGAAACTTGACGTCGCGAGTGAATTGACTGTAAATTGGTGGGCGTAACGTGAGAAAAATGAAAACCACCTTAGCTAGTTTGAAATAACTTCAATGACAGCATTTATATAATTACAAATATTACAGTAAGAAACAAGCCCGTTGGCTAAATACCGTTAACTTTGTCTCTACAAGACGATCACAAGTGGCACCAAGCCGATACCTCCTTCTCCAGCCGCGGTCAGTTTCAAAGAGGGCTGGTTTGTTCGCTGTGCACTTTGTCCGCGCAGGAGGGGAAACAGCTGAGCAGTGGAGAAGTGGGGAGAGGAGGGGAGGTGCTATCACACTTTGGATTGGTGGGAATGTTCACAGGTCGACTTGAAAGTTGAAAAAGATGTCAGCACCAGCGTGGGCCTAATAAAAGGAGTGTACTTGCTCGAATCACGATGACCTGAGCGTTCGCGTTGACCGGAGCAGACGCGGCACTTGTCTCATCGCTCTCTGGCACTTTGCGAGATGCGACAGTCTCCTGTGGGTTTCTGAGTCTCTGAGGATTTTCGAGTCTCGAGGTTTCGAGGGGGGGGGGGGGGAAATTGGCACAAGGTTGCCAATTACGTAAGTACAGATTTACATAAGTCGAGGCTTGCATAACTCAGTAACTGCCTGCAATAGGAGGCTGAAATTCTGACTAATCAACAATTTTAATGAATCCTCCCAGACAGTATATGACACGTAAAAAATCAGGATATGTTCTTGGGAATATGAGGGCAGTTTCCTTCTCTCCTTTTCAATAGTGAAATCATTCAGTTTGTTCATTAATTGAAGGTTTTCTTCTGCATCTTAATGCATTTTACTGTATTTACTGGCACTAAGTTACCAAAAATGGGTTCAGGACTTCCAGTGGAGTAAATAATTCTGCAGAACTTTATTTATTTCATTGTATCCTGGTCCTTCTTGGTTTTAAAGCATCTTTGCTGATCGCATTTTCAGTGCTGAGGTGAATCTAGATTAAGAGGAAAATTTTTGTTTGCATTGAAATTAGAAATAGAAACTTTTAAAAAATTATCACATTTTTCTTCTTTTTCAGGAGAGCCACCAGATGGAAGATATTTGGGTTAATGATATTTTGGATTGCTACTATATCATGGCTCTTATTCATTATAATTGTTTTTCGTAAATTTTCTGTCTTCTGCTACGGAAATATTCCTTTAACTGCAAATGACATTTTACATCTACGATGGAGGGACTCATGGGATTTCATTGTTCACAGGCAGTGAGAATTTCTCAAGTGAAGTTACTTAGAATGAAACTTTTATTCTTCCGCATGCTTTACATTTGATACCCTTTGGTTTAGCTAAGAAGTGGAAAAATCAAGAATCAGTCTCACAATAAGAAAAGGCAGGAATCGGTGGTTTAGTTTGGTATTGTAAAACCGATTTGTTTATATGTAATATTATAGTAATAATATAGGTATTTCAATATTGGCTTTTCTAAATATTCTCGGTTTACTGCATGTTTGTTTTCTGTCTTTTGGAAAGTTCGATTTTTGGTAGTCATGAAGCATTTTGAAGTTGTTATAGTACAGTGTGTCCTTGTTTAACATTGTCCCGTTTAACGTTGTTTCACGATAACGTTGTCCAACAATTAAAACCCTTAATCGTTCAACGTCATCAGTGCTTCACGATAACGTTGTTCAAATTATGCGCGACTAAAAAAAATGAATAACGAATAGACAATGACGCGTCTGATGCGTAATTTCCATTCGGCGGAAAAGTTTGGGGTTACTCTCCATAGCGTGTGTAAAAGGTTCACCTGAGCGAATAATTATTGCGTTATTTGTTTTATATCTGTAATATTTGCTTATTGTTTATTACGCTGTTATTGGGGGCAATGCATCGGGTGATTCAAACTCAAACCAATGTTAGTGTACCATTCTGAATGGTAGATCCAGGGGCAGATATCTACGTAAAAAAATACCTGTAAATCCCATGCCGCCATAAGGTAGAATTGGTGGTAGAAAAAGTTGATTCACTGCTGTTTGAGGTGATGCGAAAACGTGTTTTTCGTGTTAAATTAGTGTGCAAGAGTAAGTTTTCTAAACCCGCCCAGTTGCAGTAAATCGTCGAGGGTGATACTGTTCCTGAAAAATTATTATGAAATAATGAGAATTTTGTACACAGCACCGGGTTTCCCTCCATCACTCACTATTTTCATTGATTTCCTACGTTTTCGCAATCATTTCTATTTACATGGAGGGAAACCGGTGCTAACAGTGCTAAATATCGGAAATATAGGAGGGAAACCTGGTGCTTATTGTTTTAAAAATGCCTTTTTAATTTGTTTTATCTGTGATATGAATCTCTCTGACTAGTGGCGCCATCTGTTCCGCTGTCCGCGTAGCTAAAGTACGCCGTAAATCAACGGAGAATGACGCGAAGTAAAAACACATTACTTTTTAAGGAAATGGGCCATTTTGAGCATTATTCCATTGATATTGTCTTTCAACCAGGTCCCCTGTATTTTTAAATATCATTAGTAAGTTTCTATCACCTGCAGTTTCCGTGCCGCCAGGATAGAGAATAATTCCAAAATTTCTTTCATGAGTGAAAATATCAAAGTTTCTCCATTAAAATGTTTTAGAAATTTAGTTTGAATGCTTAATTCAAACTAAATTTTTTACCCAACCTTTTATCGCTGTGCTGTGTGGAAATCGTTATTGTGCTGAAATGTAGAATTGGTCAGTTTGGAACCAATTTAAATATTTTACATTGTTCGTTATGGGTAATATAGTATTGTTTAATGTTGTTTCGCTTAACGTCTAGTTTTTCAGGAACGAGTTAACAACATTAAACAAGGACACACTGTATTAATATTTGCTCTACATATGCCGAACTAGATGGTACATGCATTTCTCATTTCTGACTTGATCTGTTCCATTTCAATTTTTTTCCTTGATGCATAGCCATTTATGGTCTTAATTTACTGGTTAGACACTGTTCATTGTGGAGTAGGGAAAAAGGATATTCGGTTGATGTGAATATTGATGTACTAGTTGCCTTTTTTAGAGGGGGCCCACTCTTTTTAATCATGTCAGCGGTGGTGCTTTAATTTATTCTTGGATGACATGTGAAGAATGATTAAAAAGTGTTAGGCACTCTCTGTAGAATGAGATATTGAAGTATGTAGTTACTGATGGTATCTCCAAAGACAGCATTTGTGGGTAAGCTTATGTTAGGGACTGGGTTTGTCACTGACATAAACCAACACTTGTCTCTCACTCTATTGCCCCCATCAGCATTATTGTTATCATCCACCTATGTTACACATATGTATTGATAGTCTTAAGAAGTCCAATTTCTTCCCTTAGTGCCTTAAATAATGCACATATTATGGCCCTTCACTAACAATTGTTTTTTTTTGTGTCTGTTCTTGCTAAATATTTTCACTCGCTATTAAACATCACAACTTCTTGCCTCTTTTCATGTAACTGCACCAAAACCTGTTGTTGTAAATGTAGATGCAGAATAGTTAATGTTTTTAAATCATTTTTTGCTTAGTGTCTGGTGTGGAGCAAAAGGGCATCTGAGAATGTGGGTGGCCTTGAACATTGGGCAGACTCCCTCCACTGTGACCTCATGCTTATTGCTGCACTTGCTAAGTGTAGTCGTCTTACGTTAGTTACAGAGCTTCTGTCTATCATTCAATCCCCCACTTCAGCATCATCACTCTATTCCACTTGTACCATGTTATTACAAACATATCAAAATGAGATTATTTACATAAACAGCTGTCCTCCACAAACTGCCATTTATTGTTGTAAAAATAATGTTATTATTTAACTTATTTGAGGGTATTTTAATCTTTTTACTATCTATGATGAAGTTGTAAAATCTGCTGTTGTGCATGTGGAAATTTGCATGATAATATTGTTCACGTACCAGAATACAGAAGAGAACAGAGAATGGTTTGGGAGGATGACTCATTTATTCATGGTCTCTCTCTTGAGGTATGGCAGAGAGAATAGGAAGGAAAGGCTACGCAGTCTCTTTCCCAAAAGTGATTTCAGGGAATCAAAATTTTATTATTTCATGTGTTTATGCATACATATAGCAATACTTGATTACACGTCATGTGATGCAGTCTCACTCATATCCATTGAGGTGGGACGTGTCCAGTTGTGTGAAATAAAAGACCTCTTGTAAGTCTAGCTAATGGTGAAAGGGTCGTGGGTCCAGACACCTTGTGATAACTCCTGCTAAGCCTTACCTGCTCCTTAATCTTCTAGGTAACTCTATGTAGCTTTAGGAAGGGAAGTGGTCCCCTTCAATGAGTATGGGAATTTCATATGTTGAGATAAAACACTTGCCTATCAAACGAGCCCTCAAGTTGAAGAAATGGGTTGTTAGAGTACTCACTGATCATCACATTGAGTAAGACTTGAGACCGATTGTACATTTATTTTTGTTGAGGAAATTGGAATAATTCGAAAAATATTTTTGTTTATATTTATGCCCCACTTTGTTTATTTTTTTTGGGTAGTTTGGTAATATTTGAGACTTTTACTTGGAACTTCTCATGCTTTTTCCCCATTTCATCGATGTAGTCAAAGAATTTTTATGTATCATATGTTTATGTAGTCATAATTTTGTGACTCTGATCTGATAGAGTTTTATTTTTCTATGCTTCATTTTTAAGTCAGAAAAATCCAATGGCATGAAAAGATTGAGTGACTTCTCTGTTCAATCAGTTTTTCATTAGATAAAACTAATTTTTAGATGAGGGCCCATTCCAATATCACCTTTGTCATTCATGGTATTGACTTTAAGTCAATATATGAGTACTTCATGTCATAAAGCATGTTAGCTATCATAAGCATTGCATTGGTTGCTGTACCAAACATTTGTTAAATGCTGCACCGTGGTCAATGGCCCATTGTTATGCACATCACTTACAAAGATCAATCAAAGCCAGAATAAAGTGCATGTTATAATGCACCCTAGTTATGACTACAGTAAACCATGGTTTTTTCATGTTGATGTTGCGATAGAAACCATCTGATATTAACTTTTGTATGATTTTATGTAATTTATTGGTGAAGTTTATGCTGAATGTGACATAATGTTTTTATACTTAAAATTTTATTTTTCATTAAAAAATTGCCATTATCCAATAAATAACAGTGGTACTGGCCTGGGTGTTATTTTATTTATCCAAGTTTAATACAAATATGTGTATCTTATCTTAGCCATGGTGAAAATGGCCCCTCATAGCTATTCTAAAAAAGTAAATGGCCTTGGCCATTGTACCCGTTCGAGTATTCAATGGCCATAGGTAGCCTCCAACAGCCATATTACCTGAGAAGTTTTATTTTTATGCTCAATTGCATCCTTCCCACATTGTACTCCACATAGGGAGACCTTAGCATAGGGTCTCACCTCTCGAACCTCCATGGAGGGAACAAATGATGACAGACTGTGATTATAACTGTCCTGTCTCTGATTCCCCAATATTTTTCAGGGTGTGTTTTTACATGCATTTTTCCTCAGGTTTTCATATGTCTTTTTTGCCTAAGTGGTGAACTCTCAAAAAGCAGAGGAGGGAGTCCCTTCGATGAGTATAAAGGCACTATGAGAATACAAGTGGTTAAGAGACAAGATGGGGAGGATGCTGGTCAAAAAACGACAGCCCTCTTTGATATATGTAATGTAATTTGAACTTCCATGGAGAAAAAGAAGAGGACAGTGAGGGACTAGAGAGCAGTAAGAGGGGCCCACAGATTAAAAAAAGTGTGCTGTGGTCTTACTTCTACCTTGACATCCATCTAGCGTAGACTGAACAGAATGGCATTAAAAACTCAGTAGTACTCAACATACATAAGCAGAGCAATTAAAATCTGTAAAGTGCTATCAACATAAATAACTCTCGGTTAGGAAACAATTCCATTCTTCCTTTACCCTGATACTGCGGCATTCAGATATATCCGAATGAATATTCTCATCTACCAAATATGTATCGAGTTTGAGTTAACACCATAAGCTCAAAAAATATTTTCCCTCTACTATGGAGGGTGAGTATGTACATATATCCCTATTTTTATCCTTTTTTATTATTTATTTCTCCTGCAAAGAAAATGCACAGTGTAGTAATACATGGGAAAGTATATAGGAGACATAAAAAATTAATAGAGGTAATTAATTCACATCATAAGAAAACTTTTTGACTTGATATTAATGTGTCAATTTTTTAAATGCAGGAAATCACTCAACCTTTTTCAACGAGGCTGGTGAGAAGCGTAAAGGGAGAGGGAAATAATTTTCTCACCAAAAACCCCCGTCAAGAAACAAACTCTTCCCAAGTTCACGTGAGAAAAGGGAAGAAATCAGCATGAAGCAAGCATTCTCAATGAACAAATAATGAAACATTTCACAAAATCAACCAAATTACAAATCAATAATTCAAGGTCCAGCCAACCAGTTTCCAACTTCCATTCCTGAAGCAATGACAAAGTTGTACAAGTACAGGAAGTCAGGCTCTACGTAAAAATTGACTGCTGGAAGTGATGTATAACTCCTTGTGGTCTAGCCCCAAACAGAGGACGTTTTTAGGATGAATCAGCTTCAGGAGGGGGTTTTTTGGCAAGGTCGAGGTGGAGTGAGTGAGGTATAAAGATTGGTAGCCTAGGAGGGGAGCAAAAAGTGAAATGAGTACATAGATAGGGTTGAATCCTTCAATTGGAGCATGATAAACTGGTTTCTGTCTCCGTCTGCAGAATGCAGTGTGATAGCCTTTGCGGCATTGTCCCAGGGGTGCTTGAATTTCTCCTGCACCGACCACTAATAGCTGACCAGTCGAGGGTAAGGTCGAAGCCGAAGTGACTGGCAGACATTGCTGACAAGAAGTAGTCTCTGCCATTTGTAGTCATTGTTGGCACTATATGTTGGTTGTTAGTGCAAGTCCACAGGGTGGGGGGAAACATGTCCGCAAAGAGGAGGAAATGTGGCAATAAAAGAGGGGGTGGGGGAATGTATATAAAATGCCATTCCGGCAATACGTTATATTATTATATAATATATACGTATGAAGAGCTCTCGGGTTACCAACCGGGTTATGGTGTTGAAATGCAGTGACGTTTCGATGGCAGACTACGCCATCGAATCGTTGGTGCAGTTAAACACCATAACTCGGTTGGAAATCCGAGAGCTCTTCATATTAAGCATTCGCTGAGAAAGACTCAAATCCTACAAAAGTTTCTTTTATTTATTTATTTAGACTTAATTGGAATTTGACACACATTAGGATTGAAACCAATTATCAGTTTATGCAATGAAAGTGTTAAGCTCCTGGTTGTAACCAAATTACATCCGAAATTAAAATCACAATTCAAATTAATAGCCATAAATCATAATAAAACAGCACGTAACAATAGATAACTAGAGATGCCAAACATAAATCAATATTTACATCGAGAGTTCAGGACGACACAAAAATAATAAAGGAATAACAATAAGTAACGGTGGACGCTTAAGAGAAGATTAAGAGTTAACAGAGGGGAGTCAGCAGAGATAAGTGGAGGAGTAAAGATCTAAAGGACGCGAAGTGGGGAAAAAGTTCGAAAGTCGGAGAATAAAACCGGCAGGGAGCAGATACAAAGCGGCATAGAGGTGACGAAAGAGAAACCAGGGATTTATAAAGAGGCCAGGGAGGAATTATGAAGGAAACCCAAGATAGAAACCATACGGCCCAGAATCCTGGAAATAAGAAAGGAGGAAGACCGCGAAACCATACCCGCAGCCACATAAGAGAGACGAAAAGCCCCAGCGTCTGATAAGTCTTACTTTAAAAATAATAAAGCCAAGAAAAACAATAACCTCCATTTATAAAAATACTGCAGTCCAAAATAACGTAAATGTATAAAAATTGGAGCATAAAAGAGTAACATTGGAAATTGGATCCAATACATTTTAAAAGGCTCTAAATATTGATGTTGTAATAACCAAATCAAAATCTTTCATTAAAAGAAAGTATTATACTATTTAATTAATTGAGCAAAGTGTTTTTATTTATATGTTGTCCAATATTAACCATTAATCCCTTCAGCAAGGAGGTAAGATTTTAAGTGCTTGGGTAATTGTGAAGGTTTATCGAAGTTCTTTTAATAGGAAACTAAAATGTGACCGGGTGAGGTTACATGGTCTATAACCAAGGCGACCATTTTTGTGGTAATACATCCCAGCCACTGCAATGATGTCCATTGGATGTCCCGGCTGACATCCATGGACATCTATTTGATGTACTCTGGATGTCCAAATGTCCCACTTGTGGACATCCATAGGATGTCTATTTCAGGATTTTGACAGGATTTGGCAATTATTTCAGATTCTTGGTATGTACATGGTGCAAACCAACTGCAGTATAGTAATAAGTGAGAAAAAGCCTCATTTCCCTAGCGAAAATATTGTAGAGGGAATCGGATACGAAGAGGATATTTAAGCGTGCACGAAGCGAATCGGAATGTGAACGAATTGTAACTAAACCGTCTCCGAAGCCTAGCGTATGGAAGTGTTCCAGAGCCGGAAACCTAGCTGACGAAAACGTTCACGAGTCGGAATATCATATTGCCTCTCCACTGATTTCGCTGCTCGCTCAAAATAAAAAAAAAAGATTTATTACCATTTAACACTTTGAATGTGTTATTGCACCATGGCATGTTGCAGTACGTATGTTATATTCTAACTCATAACTATCGATCGTTGTGGAATATGTATTGCATATATACCTAACCTACGACTCGATGCACCTATTTTCACACCCGTTCATGAAGATTCAGTGTTGAGAAAGGCGTATATATGTAGTCACTTACGTGGATAAATGGGACTTCGAGAACTATTATCATTAAATGATAATTCCATGATAGTTTGAAGGAAATGCCATAAAATCTTGATACAAGTTATTTGCCATTAATTAATGCCAGATAACTGTTATCCTATGTTGCCACATAGTATGAATATAAATGCAATATTACTGCGAATAAACAAGATTTTCCAATTCCCGCACGTTAGCTTCAGTGCCGTAGCTAGGGGCTGGCCAGGCTGGCAGCTGCCAGGGGTGCAACCCTCAGGGGGCGCACTTTGCTGACCCACAGCTAATATTACCTCGATTTATGTGCTATCAACCAGTAGCTGTCGTTTCTTTTATTTCTCATAGGAATTTATATTATTTACGATTTATTTTGCATCATGTCCATTGGATATCATGCTGTGGCCTCCGTATGGATGTCCCTATAGGGACCTTCATAGTATGTCATTTGAATGACATCCTATGGATGTCCCTAGAGGGACCTTCATAGGATGTCATTTGAATGACATCCAATAGACATCCAAAGGATGTCCATAAGGGATGTCTGGATGTAAAATGGACGTCCATTGGACGTCATGCAGTGGCTGGGATAGAACCAATTTTGGAGTGTTTGGCCCGTTTACATGAAAGACTAAAAAAATAATATTATACTGGTCTTCAAAATGTCTATTCGCATTTCAAAATGTATATTTTTGAAAATTGCAAATGTTTGGGAGGGAATTCACGTTCCCTAGTTTTGAATTCATTCCTGATTATTTCCAGGATAATGGCTATTTGGTATTTGCATGAATTCTCCTTAGAAATAATCTCTTTAAAACTTAGGCTGGGAAATTGAGAGAATTCTTCCTAGATCCCTGTAAGGATGCTAATGTTTGCATCTTAAGAAAATCTGAAATGTGACAGAGACCAAGAAAAAATTATATTTTTATCAGAGCCAAAGTGACTGTTAAAGAGTCCTGGGGAAGTGATACAATAGTAATAAAGTCGACTTGTATTAAAGAACTGACTCATCATAATTTATTTTGCATTTGATTGGAGTGTCTCCATCCCTCTGGAAGACAGACCCTGTCCACACGCCAGGTTGCTTCACCCTCATTATGGCTTTGCAGCAAATTGATGTTACTGTTACAGTCATTATATATTACTGATGATATATGACATTTACACTAAAATTATTATATAGGTAATTATTAGAGGTGATCGACTTGTTAAGATAGGTTTAAATGGAAGAAGGAATTATATCCCTCTTCAACCCATTCATAAAGTCAATTCTCTTTCTTTCCTTTCATGGCATTTAACATCACTTTGCCCCTCATTACCTATTCTAAACTCCTACTCTGCCTCCTAATCTCCTGTAGCAGTTTCCTCTCCTCACCCACCATGCTTTAATTAGCAACTCGCTCATTCATCTTCCTTCCCATCTACCACTCCTCCGTTCTTGTTAACACCCACATCTCAAAAGCCTGCAGCACTGATTCTCATCATCTCTCCCCAGAGTTCATGTTTCTGCTACACTATATTAGGCTCCTTGCCAGTCTTTTCTTTGCGTTTTTACCCAATGTTTCTGTTGTTATTTCTTTCCTATTCCGTAAGGTGACCAACTTTTTTACAATGAAAAGGAGGACAGAAATTATTTTTCTTACAATGAATAGGAGGACGCAAATAGAAAATTCAAATATCGTAAATAAAAGAAACATTTCATTCATTGCAACAATAATACACTACATATAATATGATAAATGCATAATAAAAACATTTGTGACCGTTTATATTGTGATTATGCTTACATACATATTAATTATTATGTATTTAAATGAGTACTTTTCCATTGAATGAATATTTTTAATCAATGTGTTATCTTATAACAATATATTGGAAATATCTGAACAAAAATTATCTTTCATATTGAATTTTACGGCAAGAGCTACAGCTAGAGTATCAACATTCAATTTCGATTTTTCACTTGCCCAAAAATCATTAGCAATTTAAAAAAAACTCTTTCAACTGCTGCATTAGTTCCAGGGCAGCACAACGTAAATTGAACCAGAACAAATAAATGTTCACATGAAATATGATAATGTTTGAAATGGCTGAATATTTCCACCCATTTTTGATCAATTTCAACATGTTGATTTTCCCATTCAACCTGTTCATTTCAACATGTTGATTGCGTCCTGCTGCACTGTAACTACCAAGCCTTGACGAATTGTCGTATCAAGTACATACACATCACATCACGTGTAACGGACCGGCTTGGCATCGATCAAATACAGAGATTTACAGATTAGTCTTCAAATATCGAAAAGGAAGACATGTAGGAGGACATATTTCGAGGGAGGACAGAACTTACAAAAGAAGGCCTGTCCTCCCTAAAGGAGGACAGATGGTCACCTTAGCGTATTCGTGAATGCCTCCTTTTCTAATGATATTCTCCATTGATGTCCTTGCTAAAATGCTGATTTTATTTCAATGTATGTACTACCAGGGTAATTGAAATCCTCCACCAGTTTGTGCCCTCCTACTTTCATGGTCAGTCTTTGGCTTTCTTTGACCCAGAAGTTGCACAATTTTTTAGCACTGCCCCTAAACCTCTGCCTGACCTGTTTCATATCTCCTTGTCTCTCCCAACATTTTCCATGAGTAACTATAAGTATATGCATGAGGTGATGCTTAAACCAAGCGTTGGTTGCTACTTATTTATCCTGCAAAATTCAACTATGCCTTCTCACTGCGGTCATTCATATTCCTTAACCAAACTCCCCTGCTTTGTTTCCATCTTTCCCTTTTGCTATAACTACATTCTAATATCCCCATAATTTATACTATAGGTTTTTCTACCCCTATATAGACTTATATAATTATCTCGCCTAGTTGTTAACATATTCCTTCCACCTCTGCCTCCGTATGGTTACTTGTAGGTATGTATATCCTGGACCATCATGAAATTATTAGGGTTTCCTTATAATAAATTTACTTCAACCATCAGAATCCTGTCATTCACCTGTTTTTAACCAACCTCTTCCTAAATTTAGCATATAATATCAATTATGGCTACCCCATACTGACTTATCTGTTCTCCAAATTATCAAGCCCCCTATTCTCTAAACAACTCTAATTGTTCCTGCGGTCTGTCCTTCCCAGCTCACTCAATCCCAACACGTTTTTGCTTTCTCTATCTTCTAATTAATATTTTCTTTCCTCGAATTACCCTCATCATTGTCATCTAAGATTATTTCAGAAATTTTAGGAAAATAAGATTTCTAGTCTCGATTCCCGAGGGATGCAAATTGAAATTTGGAACCTCCAACTGTTCAGGTCCAAGATTGGACTCCACTGTCCCTTCCTGACCAGTTTTTCCACCGTGCCTTACATACTCTCCACCACATATGGTACTGAAGTATAAATTCAAGGAACTTTAGTACAGTAGTACTTTGAATGTAACCCGTGGATATAATCTTTGGCAATTAGCGTCTGTAACAGGAGCCACGGATGTATCTATGAATTCATTTACACAACGTGTACAATGTACGTAGTCTACAAAAAACAAAGAAAATAGTAATATCGTATTTTATTTTTTTGAATAGTTCTGGTAAAAAGAAAGGTTTAAATATCAAAGGGTAACACACTTCCTTCATGGTCATATAAATAAGGATATTATTCCTACCATTTCAGCACTCCTTAGTTTTGGTTAAATTGGAGACCGAAAGCCCGCCAATGATAAAACATATAAAACGTGAGTAGCGCAATTTTTTATTTGACGACACATCCGTTCAACGTTGTCATCTGCTGGTGATGTGAGGGGATAATTTGCATTTGAATAACATTTATATTGTAATATAGCATGTTTATTTCATCGTTTAAGTTAGAAATGTCGTGTAAACAGTCTTTTGTCAGTGTTAGTCATAATTAGTTTGATGTACTTGACGCATAAAGGCAGGGATGCGTAAAATTATTTGTTGAATGTTTAAACCTCTTTGAAGTTGGAAGGTTGGGAATGACATAATGGGTGTTTCGAACAGTCGTCTCGGTGATTTATCGAAAAATGAGTATATACAGAAATTCATAGGAACGGAGCACATATCACCTAATGATCCTTTTTGGAATAGATTTCTTTCATTTTCATTTATGCCACCCATCTCTAGGTGAGTATTGTCAACATCGTATCTTTGTCATTTCATTTCCTAAATTATAATAATCTTTCTGGTGAAAATATTGACATTTTCTTTTAGTTCTGAGCATCGGATTGTAGACGAGAGCATCCAACCTATTTGTCAGCAACTATTCGTCAACAATGTTCATACAGGAAATTTTGGTTCTCTTCTGCATGTCTTCCTCATCCGTGCGACAGAGCTCCAAATGTCGGCACAGACGGAAAAGTAATAATTTTCAAAAGTTTGTACTGCGCTATTTGAGATTACTCTAAGTCAGCGATTTGTTGTATAATTGTGTTGCATTTCCATTCTTTTAGTAACATGTTCTGCTGGCAATCCTACAATGCCTTGTTTCTCCTGAGATGTTTTATCAAGTATATCGTGGAGAATCACAAAGAGGAAGACCTAGTAAGGCATTTGGAAGTACGACCACCGAGAAGTGAAGGTTAGTTTCATCGGTTTAATTTTTATGTTTATTGTATCATTAGTAATGTGTCAAAGAGACAGGAAAGTCACTTCAATGGAACTAACTCTTGTAATGGCTAACGGTCTGCTGAGCGGTATTCATTTATTTATGCAGCTTCTAGTCCTTCATACCTCCTCTTACTTTATCCCCTCAAAAATCTATGCTTCGCTTGACACTTTTAGATTTTTAGCGGCCGGGCCTCATCATACTTTGGTCGAAAGTCCGGGCTTTCGACCAAAGTATGATGAGGCTCAGGGCCAGTAGTAACCCATATCATTGCCATTCATCCATAATACAAAGGCTCATGTTGAATATGGTAGATTAAGTAATAATAATGTTTTTAGTTAAAAAAAATTGTTTTGCCTTATTTCATTTAGAATTTATTTACTATGTGATGGGACATTCTGTCTTGGATGGGCTGTTGGAGGATGTGAAAGTTAAGATAACCTAGCCAGCACAAAGTATGCTTCTTACACATCACCCACAGAAGTCTTATGTTAGATACCGGTTATTTGGATATCTCAACATTAGAGACGTTTACATAAGATAAGGGGTGCCCAAGGGTAAGAAACAAGTAAGGCAAATCTAATCAATGAAGTCAAATTTCCTCAATTTTATATGAGTCACGGTTAACCAATGCTACCAACGGTCACACTTGGACCTCGGGAGCATCTACTACTCATGGTAAGCTCATAATTCTCATTGTAAATTACTAGTTAATATTTTAAAGACGTGGTACTTTATTCAAATTCCATTGATTTCCAAAAGTAACGCTCAAGCAATACTTCACTCTTGCACGGGCATGTGCAGAATATACAACTGAGGCAACTCCCTGCCACGATGGAAACACTGGTTCCCGATCAGTCACCAAAGTTAAGCGTCATTGGGCTCGGTTCTCATTCGGATGGGTGATCCTCCGATTCGTCCAAGTGCTGTTGCACCGGTCTGTAAGTGGCAGACAGGACGTGTGAAGTGACCTTAGCCGTCGAAGCACGTTAAACTGAAATACTACTACTATACTTGACACTGGAAGGCTTCATTTTGTAGAAGCTATTTATATTTGTATTCATGATTAAGATCACGATTCATCAGGAGAATCATGATCTGAATTCATCAGATTCATGATCATTTTCACTTAATCTCAAATACAAACTACTACTATACATACCCAGAACTACCATCAGTCTAGGAACTCACTTCAAATGTACATTGGAATCGCCAATGAACAAGGGACATTCATTAACTACCCAAATTTGGGCCCCTCCTGCATACCTCTACCGTGGTGCTCTTGTTCCCTGTCTGCAAGTGGCACGCAGGTTAAATGTGGGACGGCACAATGTACCCAGAAGAGGTCTGAGTACCAGAAGGGCCTTGCCCACCCATACAATCAATCAACTACCCAAATTTAACATAAAATGTGCACTTCAAATGAACCACAATTTCACCTACTAATCACACTAATACCTGGTAAAAAAAGTAGAACAGTAAAAGACACACACTCGATCACTGGGGTGTGTCGTTAAACAGTGACCCTTGTGAATCTCACTCACATTATACACTCAGGGTTTAGAAGGTTTTCCTCTTCTTCTAGGGACCCAACAATCACATAAATATAAAAAGTGAACTATGAAATACACTCTCACAATTACTCTCTCATCAAATAGTGAACCTCATCGATCTCATTCACACACTGTTTAGGAGGATTATTCCTTTGACAGTGACCCACCAATTACACTATTGCAAAGTAAAAGCAAAGGTGAACAATAAAATACACTCTCACAATCACTCGGGTGTGTCGTGAAACAGTGATCCTTGTGAGTCTCACTCATTCAGGGTTTATAAGGATCCCTCCTCTGCCAGTGACCATTCACGCACACATACAGGAATAAGGTGCTCGGCAAAATGATAATTAGGCCTGCCAAGCTGGCCTCTTCAGAGAAGAACGATTCATTCAATCCGGATAGATCTCTAACGGCCGGCATCCTGCAGTAGTACGGTAGTATCGTGTGGTATTTGAAATTATTTTATGCATTATGAAGTAGATTGAAAGTCCGTGAGTTCTCATATTTTTTCATCGGGTTGGCTCCAAATTTGATAGGTTTCCCTTTAAGCCTAAAAATAGTGACTTAAAAACTGTTTTTTGTAATTCAAAGTGATTACTGCTCATTAATAGTGATTACACTCTGGGTTGTAGTAACTTGTGAATACCATCATGCTAACTTTGTGCAAAATTGTTTATTTTTATTGACAATGAATCAAAAGTCAGGAATGAATTTTTCTTCTGCCTGCTTTATGGCACTTAATGTCAATTCATTTACTCTCTACAGCTATATTTTTGATACAGCTGACCTTCCATAAGGAAGTTTGTGAGTTATGATGAGCTTATCCTGCAAAAGAAGTGCCTTCTTTTTTGCTCTTATTCTTCTCATGGTTCGGTCCTGGTCATGGGCTGCATTTTGATTGATGGTTCGACACTTGACTTGAGCATTGAAACGTATTGCCAAAATTAAACCCTTGACACGATGGAAGACCAAAAAAGAATTTCTACAATTGATACTCATTGAGACCACCAGATACTGCCTTTCTCTTTTTCTCTCTTGGGTCTTTCTTAGGCTTGTCAATTGTGCCTCATCTGTGAAAGGAATTGGCGTTTAAGTCATGTGGGAATGGGGTTTTTGAAGTGACCATAGAGTATTGAACTCCCATTCTGAGGCTCCAGGCTTGAATCCCTGTTGTGGCTGAGATTTCTCAGTGGAATCCCAATAATTTACCCTCTGGGTGCAATGCCAAGAGCATTTATGTACTTACAGGGGTTCCAACTCATGAAGAGTTGATTCCGAAAATTGTCCATTCGCAGAGTAAGACATTCAGAGATGTTCCAGGAGATCTAATTTAAAAGCTTGCTTGTGACTACCATGTGAAATGTGTCATCCCCATTAACAGATGAATGAACAGATAAATGCACAAATATTTATTAATTTTCCATGTTAGCAACTCTAAAAACAATTGATTATGTAACAATTCACCTGCGTCGTATGGTTGTCTTGATTATTATTTTTTACAGTAAAGTATTTTTATAGTGAAATTGATGGGGCTCAAAATTTTTCACTTTCAATGTGTTGAATTTCACTATAAAGAATACTATGCACTGGTATCCTTTTGTGTACCATCAGTAACCGTAACAGTCGCAGACCTTAAATGAATCAGGCTCTAACATTGATGACATTCATTAATGTAAATTCATGAATGCTGAAAATCAAAAACATCCATTTTTACAAATATTTATTTGTTTCACGCAGATTTTTTACATTTATCCCTGTCTAGCACGCATGCATAATGCATGAATCAAGGTATTTTAATTCTTCCATAATGGATAACTTCCACAAATTTAAGGCTACAACTGTCTCCTTTGTGAAAAGTGTTAATGAGACAGAACAGGCTAAACTTTATTTTTAACTTGGCATCAAATTCCGTATTGCGTCACTAAATGTTTATTTTAATCATAAGTGTTTTGACTACCACCCCCTCCACACCTCCTCCAAACCTTTCCCACCCCCCATTCCTCCCCAACCCAACCAAGATGAAAGAAATCACTATTCAACGCGATGGGATAACTAAACAGCTACAGTCGATAAAAAATAGTAAATCTCCGGGTCCGGAGGGAAAACCCGCTCGTGTCCTCAAGGAGTTAGCGCCACAGATCGCACCGTTCTTAGGCGTAATATTCAAGAAGTCATTATCTGAAGGAAAGATACCATTAGACTGGAAAATTGCAAACGTTACCCCGACATTCAAAAAGGGAAACGGACACGACCCAGGGAACTATCGACCAATTTCATTAACGTCGATTATAGGCAAGATACTCGAATATATCGTCGTTAGCAATATCATGACGTTCCTGGACAGTCGTAACGTCCTCCATGGCTCTCAGCACGGCTTCCGGAAAGGTAGATCATGTGAAACACAACTCGCGCTCTTTCTTCATGACGTTCTCAAATCTGGTAAATCGAAAATTAGTGATCACTCTGACTTAGAAACTCTATCATCGGATTTAAACAGCGTTCATGTGTGGAGCCAAGAGTGGGGACTCGAACTTAATCTGAGCAAATGCACGGCGGTACATTTCTTGCGGAGGTCGTCCAACTATTCCCATGTATATGCTGTGGATGGTATTAACATAAAGGCGACAGATGAAGTGAAGTATCTAGGAGTTACGATAACATCGGACCTATCGTGGGGAGCACATATAAGAAATATTTGTGGCAGAGCTCTGAAGAAGCTCGGATTCGTCAAGCGTATTGTGGGAAGATTTTTGGATGAAAAAGTAAAAGAGAGGTGCTATTTCGCTCTCGTCCGGCCACACCTTGAATATGCAGCGAGCATATGGGATCCGGTGCACAAAGACTTAATTCGGGAACTTAATAAAATACAAAGGAAAGCTGCGCGATTCGTCAAAAACTACTATGGGCGTACAGACAGCGTTACACAGATGTTAAACGAATTAGGCTGGGAGCCGCTAGAGACTCGGAGGCTGCGCGCTAGGCTTAGATTACTTGAACAATTGAAAATAGATATCTTTCAGAGCGTCACGGAGAACATCATATTAGAACCCCACTATATTTCCAGGTCCGACAGAAACGATAAATTAAGAGAGATATTTTGCCGAACGAATAGGTATGGGAATTCGTTTTTCCCCTGAACAATAAGGGACTATAATAAATGCTAGGCATAATTTCATTAGAGCGTTTCCTTTTTATATGTAAACGGCTGGTGTCCTAACACCCCCGCCACATGCCTATTGAGGCGGCTTGCGGGGTAATATGTAGATGTAGATGAACCCTTGCCAAACTCTCACCCCACCCTTCCTCGTTCGATTATTTCCCCTCCCCCACCATGATTTTGTACATATATTGTTACCTAAAATGTATTTTTCACCTGAAGATGACCCGAAGTGTCGAAACCCTGGTCTTGACAATAAATCATTCAAGTGGAATTAACTAAGGTATTTCAATTCTCCCGTAATAGATAACTTATACAAAGTTAAGCCTACAACCGTTTCCTTTGTGAATTTCTGAGAGATTTTCCTCTCTTTATGCTCAAATGCAGCCCACCTTGAACTTTTTATGGAAGATATTAGGTCACAAATGAGGGTTATTTTCAGACAATGCGACAACTGCTGGCTCGGCCATAATAACATTTTTTATTAAAGTTAGTTTATGCTAACAGGAAATAACTACTATGCCATGCAGATGCTTAAAGCACTGGCTGTATTAAACTATTATAGACAAATCAGGAAATTTTCGCAAGTTCGTATGTAATCTCATATCATCAACCATTCAATGAACTACTGAATTATGAATTTTGCCATAAAGAAAAACTGGGAAAAATTCTGAGTACACATTTATCTGTATCAAATATTTCTCTAAGTAGAAGTTTTTACATGCAAAAGCCTATATTGACAGGCTGCCTTTCTCATATAACTACTTAAGAATTTCTCCATATGACGTTTCACTACAAAGAGACTTTTCTGTGAGCTTGAAAATTTTCAATATTACCTATACTTGAGTTTTATTATGGTGTTGTATTCAGAAGGACAGCTTTGTTACAGTAACTGAAAGTTGAAATGATATTTTTGTATGTTTATTTATGATATGCGTACTTGTGTAGTCAGAGTATCTGGCATGAAAATGTGTGGTAATTTTTGAATACTCATTACACAACGAACTATAATCCAAGGAAATTCAAATTTATTTTTATAAATTACTGGTTTGCTTGTATGTTTCTTTTTTTTATGGAGAACATGTCTGACTCCAGAAATTGTGACATTTATTCACATACTATTACATTAGCTCTAGATAACAGGTTAACAAAAGTATTAATTCATAGAGCAAAGATAATAATGGAGAGGATACCTCATTCCAGGAGGCAGGAGATTTTAAAATTAATGCCCAATTATGTATATCTGCTGGAGAATCTGGGCGAGTTGGCATACCTGGTGTATAGTACTCTGTCAAGTGGGCTGTTCAACTGTTGACACCACGTCACCTTTCATTAAGAGCTGAATAATGCTGATTCTCTCCATACTTACTGTATTCCTTAGGTAATCCTACCATTAGCAACCTATGCTTATGTCCTCAATGGTGCATATGGCCTCAGTTGTCGGTCGACTCCCCAAGCTACCAACCAAGCAATTAAGGTTATGAATGCCATTCCAGAAGGCATATTATTACAAAAAGGCAAAATACTATTACGTCTTGCAAGCATGATACTGAAATCACTGTGTGAGAAACCATATCTAAAAGCTAAACTCAAGCTGTGTGGTTTTTCCCAATCAGAACTGGGCAGGAAATGGTATTGTTTGCTATAGAATGAATGTGATATGTACATAACACCCTAAGAGCCTTTGGGCACTCTCTAGTCTATCCTGTCAAACTAACCTTAGGGTTTTCAACCAAAAGTAGGACTCAAAGATTGGTTTCATGAGACTAGATAAATTGTGACAGTTAAGAAAAAATATTTTCAGTAATTCTTTGAAGCTCATGCTAATAACACCCATCATTTCCGTTTCATTTTGTAGTGATCTTCATTTGCAACATAAATTCTGAAAATCTATTTAAGAGCAATTAGCACTCAATTAGTGAGCAATTATGTTAATTGTTATGAAATGTAGTTATTGTTTTTATCTCATGCAAATATAATGCTATACATTCTAAATTAATTTGTGGTTTTGTTTTATTTAGCTGCCCATTGCAGTGAAGAGGACTTCACCTCACGGCTGGAACTACTGATGGATGCCCTTCCAGAAATAATAATCAACGTTCCTATAAGGTATCTAGCCAGACACTTTATTTTAGCCATCCTTATCAAACCATCTACATAGTGATAGTTTGATTATAAAAACTTAACTTATGAGCATGCAGCTTTTGATGGAGTAATTATGAAATCAATTTTCTGTACTGATATAGCTTTTGGTGAAATTACTGATGCAATGAATTTTATCTATAATGTAATGAATTTTGCTTCTTTTCAATGCAGAGACTTCACTTATCAACTCCACCTGGAAGCTGTCAACTGTCTTTTGGTTTTACTCTCCGTTCAAATGTTTTCGCAATCGCAGGCTTCCTCGCTCACTGTATATAGGTAATCATAATATTTCATTTTTTTCAAAAGTTATAATTTGTGTTTGAGTATCAGTTAGCATTAGCTATCAGAGTTTTAGATGTCTTTCCAGCCATTTAAATCTTTTCGAGAAAATTCATGTGTTGGTTTAGCCAAAGTTCAAAAGTTAAATCCGACCACAACTATGGGTGATATTATTTTGCCATTTTCAGTTGTCCATTCCTTTAGTAAATTATTTGACATGTCACATAGTGATCCCTTCTGGGACGTTTTTGCATGTGGATTATATTCCATTTCACTTTTGAACATGGAACTATTTTATTCCTCTATCTGTATGGAAACAATACCTGACAAAAATATATTAAAAATGATTGGATAAATTGTTAAAATTGGCATCTATTTTAATGCTTATGAAAAAGTGAATTTAGTTGGGATTTTCTTACAATTAGTTATGGATTGTTCAATAAATGAAAAAATATATACCTGATTACTACTTTTTAAACTCCATAATTACTGTCATTATAAGTGCATAATCTTTTGGAAGAAAGCATTCTTTAATACAAACTTGTCATATTTAAAGAGAATTACTTTGTAGCTTACATCATATGTTACGTAAAACAGTAATTATCTTGGGTATAATTTAAAATCATAATGCTAAGTTTCTATTGCCTCTTTCAATTGATGATAAATCCGTCTTTGTTTCGATTTTGCAGTTTTTGTATTCAAGGAATTAACATGTCAGGCATCTTATGAATCCAATTTAAAATATGAATTGAGATTTTAGCTAGGTATGAAGGATTACTTATGTAGTGAATATGATGAATTGCAATGTGCAGCTATTTACGTGACAATTATTTTTTTGCTGTTGTCTCCCAGTGAAATTGGCCTGAAAGTGTGGGCATTATTGAAGAAAAGCAGAGTAAGTTTAGAGCCATTTAAGGTATTGCGTGAGACATTTAGGGGTAGGGCTGTTTTTACTTTGTGCTGCATTGTGGGATCTGGGGGTCTGAGATCATTTCACATAAGATGTTAGTTGCCTGTGAGATTATATTGAATTGTTGTCAGAGGAAAAACTTTTAATCTATATATGAAAAAATTGATGTTGGTATATCTGTCTGTCCCGAGATTAATAGACTTGGGCACCATTTCACCGATCACCATGAAAGTTGGCACGTATTATATGTATTTTTTCAAGGAGGTCCACCACCAAAGGTCTGAAAAAGGGCCCTTTTGGTGCTCCACGCTACGTACATGTATTGGGTTTTGTGCAGTGGCTTCAGTTTTTGCTTGTTAAAATTATTTCCGCTCAAGATAGAGGGTTCGAATTTAAAAAAAATCAAATGGCTGAAAGTATGAAGTTTATAATTCTTTCAATTAATTATCTTTTCCAATTCGTATTTGGCTGAAAATCATGTTTTTAGCTGCAAAAATGCACATTTTTATCTGAAATAAACAAAAGCATTGACAACCAGATTTCAAATTCATTTTGCTTGGTTACGCTGATGAGGAATGCATTAAGCATTGGGTTCTGTGTGCAGTGGTTTATTATTTTGCTTTTTAAAACTTCTTTCACTCAAGATAAGAGTGTTAACATTTATATTATCAGATGTACCCGAGAGAATGAAGTTCCTCATTTTTTCAATCGATTCTCCTCCTCTTATATTATATGATGAGTAATGAAGGCCAAGTGTGATCCCAAGCAACGCCGGGTAATTTCAGCTAGTACCATATAAATAGTGTAATCTCCCACTGGGAAAGGTTTGTTAAAGCTAAAGGATTGAATGACAATCTTCACCAATATTTAGTTCAATCAAATTACAGTTCAATGTTAAAGTAATGATTGACCCTGCCAAATTGTTTCATTATCAGATAATCAGCTGTCAATGACCAGTTTTTGGCGATGATCTCTCAATGGTGAATGCATATAAATGAATCTTAAAGCTAAACACTCGGAAGTAAATTAACAAAAATAGTTTCGAGATGGTGAGATATCTTTTCGAAGTCAACATGATGCAAATTTTTCAACGCAGGACTCTGATGATGGGTAAATGCTCTGAAAAGTCCAATTTGCTCTCCAAAGCATTGTTGGAGCATTTTGCAGCCCAGGAAAAGCTCCCCTTGAGTCTGCAGAGGAATGGTGCTGGTGGTGGAAGTTTTATGTTTGGCCTCGCATGTAAGGACATCTGAATGTTTTAAAAGTTTTCTTAATAATATCTCTTTTCACTGAGCCATTAAATATCTGTAAATTATTGTAAAGATTGTAATGTAATTCGTGAGGATGCATTTTCATAATTTGTCTTTTTTAATGCTATTAAGTTTGCTATTTTTAGAGGATTATTCTTTCAGAATTGTCTCATCTTAGAAAAAACTAAACTAAGAAAGAATAAAAGAAAAGTAAAAAAAAAGAAATAAATTATGAAAAACCAAAGCAATAATGACCATATGAATTTTAATTTTCTTATTTGATAACAATCATTGCACCTTAGTTGCTAATCTGCACAGTGGATTGTTTAAGTTCTGAGCTCTCTAAATGACTTAAATTACTGTATGGGTCTAATGAGTGGGCAACTTTTCAGCAGTTGTGAGTCAATATAAAACTGAGTTTAAAAATTCTAACTATTATGTACTGAGTAATTACAGGTGACGGATTGACTAATGCAATCAGACTGATTTTCTCGCTTAAATGAACAGTTGTAAGAAAATTAGTATGGGTCCGTGTCTATTTTATAATTTTCAAAGTGATGGAGAGGAACAAACTTCATGAATTTCACTTTTTTTATTCACGATCCGAGTTCCAACAGTTTTAAGTCATCTTCAGGCCACCTGCTGAAACTCGGATCGTGAATAAAAAAACAGTGAAATTCGCAGTTTGGAGAAATGTCACATAGTTACCCCTAACAATGTACGATTTGTTACTTATCATAGTGTTGAGATGATTAGTCTCCTTCAGATCGTCATCCTCTGTACTACATTATTTACTGAAAAACGGATTTGTGTTTTATTTAAATTTCTTGGCCTTCTCAATTGGAAACAATTGAAGCTGAATATGTCAATCTCCTTTATTCTATTTTTTCTCCAATAATATCTGGTTAACCTTCCTGTGAATTCGATTTTTCAACTTCAAATTTGGTAATGCTCTGTTAATGTGTGCGCTTGCTCGTCACAATTCATTGTCTTCTTCGTTTTTGGGTTTTGATGTGTGTGCTTATGGAGAATAGTTTTAAGTGAGATACACATTTTTATTTTAGCTGAGATATGGAATATTCTCACTTGGGGGATGGGGCAGCAGCACGCTGATGCTGGAAGAAATGGTGACGCTGGCACGAGCGCCACGCAGCAGACGTGGTCCAAAGAAATCCCTCCTCTAGCCTCTCAGTCTCTCCTCCTCTTGCTCTGTTTGGTCAACCACTGCACAGTCACTACGTCTGCAGTGCCAAATGGGCTTCACAATCCTTACAGGGCTGCTCTATTCTCATTAGTGGACTCAGCATCTTCACAAGGTGAGTGGCTTGCATGGTGATTCCAAAATTTGTCTTTTTTTTCCAGGATTTAAGTTATTTAATGAAAAGAGAGATGGCACTTTTCCACAAATTTATTGAAGTACAACGCGTTTCGACCGTTAGGTCATTTTCAAGTACACCTAAAATGACCTAACGGTCGAAACGCGTTGTACTTCAATAAATTTGTGGAAAAGTGCCATCTCTCTTTTCATTAAATCAGGATGTCATTCCACTATATCTCGCCTGCCTCAGTTACTTTGATTTAAGTTATTGTTAGTGCTTCTTCAGTGAATACTCCTGAGCCACATGGCTCGTCAGAATGTTCCATTATTTTCACCCAAAGCAGCATGTTACAAATCAAGTGCATTTAACCAAGTATAACCTAATGCCCGGTAAACAAAATAAATAAGATAACAATGCGTAGTTAGGGCGCAAATAAATAAAGAGTATAAGCGATGATAAAGAAAAGCAACAAAGGGCGTAACTACGGACGCGGAGAGAGAGAGAGAGAGAGTTATGTGGGGGAAGCGGGAAAAGAGAGCTCGAACGAGTCAAGAGGCGAAAGGAGAAGAGGGAAAAAAGGGAATAAAAGTGTGCTTGAAATAGAGTCGGTTTGTCAAAGGGTAACGGGAGGAGTTTTGGGAGCGGTTTTCAGCAAAGAAAGCTGGAAGAAGCCAGGAGAGAGGCCGAAACGGAGGGAATTGCGGCAGTAGCGGCAGACGCAAGACATCTCCGAGTGAACAACGAAAGTTGGAGGAAAAGACAGGATAACGATAAGTGCCATATAAATGTTTTATTGTATTCATGGTTAAAATGGCAAGAGGAGGAACTGAAGGACATTAAAAAAGTACAAGCCCTCGAAATTGTATAGAGAACTCATTTAATTAAGTCGTTTAATTAATTATATAAATACAAAGGTTTTGAACATTTGTAAATTGGGCTCAATCAATTTTTACTAAATTAAAAGATTATTTTTAAGCAGCCATAAGTGTTTTCTGCATGCTATTTATATATAATAAATGAAATAATATCCAAGGTGACGAAGGTGAGGGTTACAACCTATTCAAGTAGAGTACATAATTACTTCGCAATTTACATATTTTTAAGTAAAAAACAAATTTTAGGTGATAAACAAAATTTAAGTAAAAAAAAATCATTATAGGTATTGATTCAAATTTTTTTTGTTTTTTACTTGAATTTTGTTTTTACCTAAAAATATCTTAACTGCAATGTAATTATTCTACTTCTATAGGTTAAGGTTAAATAGGCTGACAAGCCATGTGACTTAGAAGGACCTAGAATGTATATATATGCAATAAAGGCATTCTAATTATTGTTACTATGTATTCAAATAATCAGGCTCACGACTTTGAAAGATCGAATCTGCTTTACAAATTTTAGTATATCTTATAACCCCTTTAAACTGCATTTGATTTTATAATAATTGATAGTTGATGTATTTGAATGCTGACTTTAATAATTTGAACACTATTGCCATCATTCTTTTAACTAGTTATTCAGTTATGAGGAAACCGGGACTAGCCACGGTAGTAACCTTAATGGAGTCACCCGCAAGTGCACATAAGTGCGATATTCCACAGGAGAAAAATCGTTCGCCTTGACCAGGATTTGAACCCGGATCCCTCGATTTCGCACCGAGTGCTTTAACCAGTTAAGCTACCGAGGCGTCCTTCTCCCCTGTGGAATATTTGGTGGCTTTATAGGAGCATGGTGGTCAGGACTGCTAGACATATGATGAGCAGTCCAAGTCGTGCGCTAAGCGCCACAGTCCACGAGGATAAAGTCATACATAGAACAAGGAGGTGTTCACTCTTGACCAATTTTGAGGAAACCGGGAATAGCCACGGTAGTAACCTTTACGGAGTCACCCGCAAGTGCACAGAAGTGCGATATTCCACAGGGGAGAAGGATGCCTCGGTAGCTTCACTGGTTAAAGCGCTCGGCGCAAAATTGAGGGATCCGGGTTCGAATCCCGGTCAAGGCGAATGATTTTTCTCCTGTGGAAGAACGCACTTAGTTTTTCAGTATCGGGAAACCCATAAATTTACAGGGAAATACTGAGCTGGAGAAGGCTCATGTTTATTGGATGCAGCACTAGCATGTTTTCAGGCAATTTGGTATTTTTTCAGGCAATTAGGTTCTCCATAGTGGTAGACATTTCAGTGGGAGACTTTCCCTTCATCTTCTGGGTAGATGAGTCGATGGATCGAAACGTCAGCCGCTATGGAAAACCTAACCCGGTGTGAAGCCGGAGATGAATTCACCTCAGTTATTCACCGGGAAAGCATCAATTCTTTCATCACTCATGTTTTGTTATAATTTTATTTTTTCCATTCAGTGGAATGAATTATTCTTTTTTACCTATCTACAATAAAATTCAAGATGCAGGGGCACAAATCAATTTATTTTAAAAAGGAAGAAATAGCTTCAAAATAATTCCTAGCGTAAACCTTTGCGTGAATGTGAATGATTATTGGTGTGTAAGTATGGTTGTAACGTTATTGGTTTGGTTTGTATCAGTTAATACTTCTGGCACTGCTATGAAACTGTATCGCTATTGGACTGGAGAAAGTAAATATTTAGAACAATATGTTTATTTTGCTGCGTTTCTTGATTACTTTACTAACAATAAACTAGCATTTGACGACCTTGGATTTCCGAGTATAATCTGTACTTCTTTGTGAACTTGCAATCTACATGAAGCTATTCATCCTTGCTGGAAGTGTGTAGAAATTCCCTCGAGAAAAATCGGCTTGGGCAGCTCAGGCAATTGAGCCAAAGGACCATAATTAGGTTCCCGGCCAAGGCCGATTTTTTTCTTGCGACAATTTCTACGAACTTGCATACATTTGTGCATATGTACTCTTAACCCTTTCACTGCTACGCACACACACATGCGTTTGGTCAGAGCAATGTCTCCAGCGCTACACACGTATATATGCATTTGGGTGGAACAGTGCCTCCAGCGCTACACATGCATATATGCATTTTACGTGCAAATGAGTTTAAATACAGAAAATATTATGCACGCTGGGGGTATTTAAATGGCTAGCAGCGTTGCATGCTAGGATGAGTGCTGTCTGGGATGAAGCTTAGCAGTGAAAAAGTTAATGAATTAGTTAACTGAGGCCTACTTTTATAACACCTGGTTAATATTAACTGCAACTGATGTAGCCCTTTCTTTAACTTAATGTTAACTGAGAGTTTGGTTTTTTCATATTTCCTCAGAGTTATTCTTAGTTGACGTGCATGTTATTAATGAATGAATGTATTAACTTTAGTTTTCATTCTGATAAATAAAAATTGGTGGTAAACCAGTCAATAACCAAAAAAGTTTGGGAATTACTGCTCTAGTGTATTATTTACAATCCATTGTGTAAGTTATGTCAAAAGTTGACTACATATAATTTTTCTTCCAGGGGAGTGTGTTATTGAGAGGACTGAGGAAAACTATGCAAAAATATTAAGCTCAAAGAAAAGCAATAGCCTAACTGCAGTTGATTTTGGATCCCTTTATAATACTCTATGTTCTACGCTAAGTGATGACCAGACAACTCTATTGCTGTATCTTCTAATTCACCGAAATCCTCACTTTCGAACTTATCTGATGGCTAGATCAGACATTGAAGGATTGGTATGAATGTTTTCTATAAGTTTTGTGGAAGTATAGGAGTTTTTATTTGATATATTAATTAAAAAATATTTGACTCTGATTTTACAGGTAGTTCCTATTTTAAAAACATTATACAATGCTCCAGATAGTAATTCCCATCACATCTACATGTCTTTAATTATTCTCCTAATTCTAAGTGAAGATGATTTATTCAACAAAACAGTACATGAAACAGTGAGTATAGCATTTTATTTTGTGTATAATTCCCTGGGCCAGTCACATATCTTGAAATATGAAGGCTATATATCCATTGAAAGTTAGTCTTGATAAATTAAAATTAACAGCTAACAACAGAAGGATGAAATTTAGGGTTTATGCAAATGAAAATTATTTAGAAAGTATTCCAGGATTTTTGCCTCACTAAGGAAAAATGTGTGCCTTTGGAGTTTCTTATGACTTTGTATTGGCCATTTTCTTGATTACTGCAATTTTTTCTGGGCTGTCTTTATTTTTGATTTGCTAATACTAAAAAAAAAGAATATTGGTTTGTTAGGTAGGAAAACAAGAGTACATATTTCTGTTCTCATTAATTGTAGTTATCGTATGCATGGATAATTGAAGATCTGCAAGTGATGTGAAAGCTCATTGTTGTTAAAATAGGATTTTATTATTTAACGGCAACTGATTCTTGTAAAATTTTCTCGGGAATTCCACCGTGTTAAATTGATCTTACAATCAATTGATGGGGCCCATCGATAGCATATGTTTTGAGAGTTACTCAACGACATTCACTCACCCAGATGACGATGGACGAGTCGTCCGTTGAAACGTTGGTGCTGTTTACCAATTTAACGCTGTGGAATTCCAGAAATTTTTTTACAAACATTGTTGTTCTTTTCTTATGCTATAACAAAGATATTTCATGCCATGAGTTGCTATAAAGTTTCAGACTTGGTGGAAGAATGTATTGTTCATTGTTTTAAGGCATTGAAAAGTACTTGGTGTGAATGCTTTCTGTAAATAGGTACACCCTTAGAGAAAATGACAGCTTAGGGTGGTCCACTAAAGTTGAAAGTCTTCAAATTTTTCATGTTGCCCTCCATTTCAATGCCAAATGATGAGAAAATTCTTTGTGCAAAATATTAGCCCCGTATGTACGTTAATGTACTTAAAGCCTTTAAGCTTTGTTCACAACAACTTGATTTGGCGTAACTTGGCTCGTCTCAGCACAACGCTGGAGATGAGACCTTGATACATAATAGCATCTGCCAATTCACAACGACGTAAAGTGGCGTTGCTTGACTTGGCATTGCCTGAAGTTGAGCCCAGATCAACGTTCTCTTAATTCCAGCCAATAGCCTGCTGCACTATCGACAATCGGGAAGCAATCGATTGCTACACTCGACATCTCCTCTCCCCTCGTGCAGCTATATGAAAATTGTGGTATCTTAATTAAGTCACTTGTGGTTACGTTTTAGCAAAAATGGATTCGGAGGAGTTGATCAAGTTATTGCAAAATAACCCTACATATAATACAAATCATCCATTTTAACACTTTTATAGTTCAATGCACTATGTATTTACTATTGATTCTACTCCTCAACGGAGCTGTTTCGGTGAACTCTTGAAATGTATGCTATTAATAGGCCCCATCAATTGATTGTAAGATCAATTTTGGTCAAGGTGCATTGTGATTGGTTAGTACATAATTTTATGCACTGGTTCGTTGTGGAATCCACAATAAGCCAAGTTAGGCCGAGTTAAGTTGTGGGCAAGCCTATAGGGTAGGCAACAAGAACAGCAAGTAGGGTATTTGATGTTTTGCATCCTCAAAGGATCCTGGTGTGGGCTGGGATTCAACGGTATAATTGCAAAGATACTTTGTATTTCTTACTTGCCTGAGCAATTAACGGATTGTCAATTATGAATATGTACTGAATTTAGATGTAATACATATACATACATACATGTAGTCGTGCGAAATCCCTAATGGGTGAGTGTGTCGGTCAGCTACAACTGTAACGAAACAAAGAAGCTATTTTTCATGTCAAATCGGATAGGGGTATAGGAAAAGACATATCTCTGTGTAATGGGGCCAAATGTTTGAGCAAAATATAATGGGTGAAATACCAGTGAATACAAATTGAATGCAAGATGGAGGAACTTGAACTCATGAATGACAAATGTAAAAAAAAATTAAACATCCTTTATGGACTGTATGTTCATTGCTCAGGCAATTAAGAAATACAAAGCGTTCTTGCCATTATTCCACTGAATCCCAAACCTCACTAAGGAGCCTTTAGGTTATAAAATATCAAAGCCTTCGTCCATTTGCCTGCCTGATAGAGTTATAGGTATTCATGAAAACAATTAAAAGTGCATGGAGCACAACCTCTGGTTAATGTTTTGAGGTAATATTTTTCATAAAGAGTTTTCTGATCATTTGGCATCGAATTGGAATGCATTTGAGCACATATTTTGATTTTTGGACCACCCTATTGTCCAACCATGTTCAAGGTCTTAGGCATCTGTGGTCCAAGTTGAGGGGCTGTCCATAAATGACGTCCACACGATTGGGGGTTCACCACCTTGTGACAGGGGGGAGGGGGGCACTATGCTTCATGTGACATCCGCACTTCCACTGTATATTATGTCTTATTTTAACTCAGACTGTGGGGTTTGGGGGGGGTAGAAGTTTTTTCGTTTTTCTGGCATCATTAAAGGGGGGGGGGAGGGAGGGTGACACTATTTGTGACTAACTGTGACAAGGGGGAGTCTAGTTTGGTCCAAAATTGTGTGACATAATTTACGGACAGCCCCTAACTGGCCTTTTGCTGAATGATATTCGATAAAGGCTAGCCTATAAATGGCTCTTTTTGGTGAAATTGAAGAATAAAAAACTAAATTTTATTATGAACAAAGACTTTTAATTTGCAGTAATGTTGTGTAATGAGGGTCAATGGTTAAATTCAGTATTTAATAGTGTGGGAGACCACCTACTTTTTAATTGAATGGTGAAAAAACAGTTCCCTGAATGTTGTTTAGGTGGTATAACATGGATATAAGAGGATGTGCACTTTCTACATGAATGAGTTTCAGCCACCAAATAGATTATCAGTTATGTGGAAATTGCCACTAGAAAAAAAACCAACAGTTACATTTTAGTTAAACAAACAAATTATGAAGTTTGTATCCCATAAACATTTTAATTCATGAGATTTTTCCTCAAATTATCTGACTTTCTTTAGTTTTTGAGTAGCTAACAGTAATTCCCTTAAACAGTCTTGTTTCTTTGATATATATTAACTGCAAAATTAATAAAAATGAATATCCTACAACTATGAATGAAGAGTGCAAGGAAATATAGTTTTATGACAGCTACTCAATGATTATTAATGAATTTCATAGAAATATCATGTGAGATTCTTCAAACTCAAGCGCTTGTGTAGATTTAATGCCAGTCACTGGATAACTTGGTTTAGTTAGTCACATTACTTGCCAGTCTAGGTTTGCACACCTGTGATTATTATGAGTAAAATTTAGGATAGGTGTTTTAACTTTAGCTAAGCAGAGCAAAGTATGTTCAGTTTTGACCATGAAACTAATGTAATTCTACCAAACATGTAATGTAAAACTAATGTAATTGTAAAACATTGGAACCAATTTACCACTGTATACTAATGTATTCTTATTAACACATTCAATGCGGAGCACGTCAATAGACGTGCTCCTGGCTACACCCATTGACGGAGCATGTCAATTGACGTGGTCGTTCCATTCCGAAGCTCTTTAAATTTTTTAAAGCCGATTTTGATGACTTTCATGAAAATTGGGCCCGCATTGAATGTGTTAAATGGCTAAACAATACAGGTTAATTATTTCTGTTATGGCTAACATTAATGTGTTTGAGAAGTATGAGTAATTCATCAATAAGTGTGTTCCATGAGCAATTACTTAAGTTTTTTGGCAATAAAAAAAATATTTTTTCTTTGTGATGATTTCAGAAACTCAAGGGAGTCGTGTGGTATACAGAAAGATCCATTTCTGAAATATCACTTGGAGGACTTCTAGTTCTGGTTGTTATCAGGACTATTCAGTATAACATGCTGAAGATGAGGGTAAGTGATGCGTTTTTAAGGAAGAAATTGCTTATCACTGTGTGTACTTGCAAATTCTGCACAAGTATATATATTTTATTGTTGGTTGATACAGTTGTACATATTAAAATAAACTCGGTAAGGTTTGTTTTGACTGCCCTCATTCTGTCGAAACATTTAGTATCTTTGTTAAAATTTTAAGAGATTGGATTTAACCCTGTTGCGGTCACTGTTGCCTTTTTATTAGCTTATACCTATGCTATGTAGTGGAAACACACTTGCCATGTATAAGTTTCCGGGGCTGAATCTGTAAAGATGTTTAATCTTAACATATTAAAAATTTGCCTTCTTTTCTTCCAAGTAATATTCTTGTGACTTAATACGAGAATCCTTTTTGCTTCTGTCATGCATTGAAGTCTTCATGGAAGTCTAGTATTCAAAGCATGTTGAGGACCACTTGTGATTACTTCTGATTGTCCTCTGAGGCATCCGAAGTTGTCCCATTAGCTTCATCTTCAATATTGGGAAAGAGTGAGAGAGTCACAGGGCTCTTTGTTATTTTAGTTAAAAATTATTTCTCCTGGGGTATGCAGATCTGATTGTTAATTATATCTGCTACTTACAGTTTGGTAAAATAATGTCATCTATTCTACATCATGTGGGCAATAGTGTGTCAAATAGTTATTGTTTTCTCTTATTTTAGACCTGTAAAAAATGAATGTCTGATCTTGTTTGCAGGATAAATATCTCCACACCAACTGTTTGGCAGCCTTAGCTAATATGTCCGGCCAATTCCGTTCTCTTCATCCTTATGTGAGTCAAAGGCTTGTGTCTTTGTTTGAGACTCTGGCAAAAAAGCATATTAGGTTAGCTTCAATGATCAAGCATCAAATGAAGGCGAAAGGGAACGAGGGAAATGGCAGTGTAACATTGCAAATTCCTGATGCTGAAGAAGATGGAAGCGGAAAGAATGAAATGCTCTCCAGTGACATGGTGAAGACTGAATTTTTTATTTATATTAATTCTTTGCGGCATGGCTTCAAGCTCATATCCCATGGTACAAGTTTCTCCTACACGATGGCCTTCACCAAATATTGTAATGTGTGACTTAGATTAGATTGTTGTTGGGGGGGCCTTCGTCAGGAGCCCAGGCACTTAGACTTCTCTTGGTCCATTGTGCCAACCCCATGCCTGTCTGCCACTTGCAGACAGGGCAGACAAGAGCACCTCGGTAGAGGTATGGAGGATTGGCCTCCCCCTGCCTCACCCCAGTACCAGGTATAGTGGATGTCCTCCCTCCAACCGGCCCGGTTTGGCCTTGGCCCCTCCGGCCTCCCGGTATGGAGGGAGTATCATCTCTCCATCCATGCCTGGTCGAGGTATGGAGGAGAGTCACCCATCCAACCACCGTCCGGGCCCAACGTTGCTTAACTTCGGTGTTCTGATGGGAAATTGTGTGACTTAGGAAAAGAATAATTTCTTATGAGCACATGTTTGCGTGTCCAATTATGATATCAGCTCTACTTTTGCTACAAGTTTTTGTTCAACTACCAATCGGAAATAATGATGGAGACCCAACACCACCCGTGGGAATATATATACATAAAAACAGCATTCAACTAGCAGACAATAACAATTGCTATTTTTAAACGTTTCACAAGTATTGCGCATGAATTATCTTTGGAGCAGCTAATTTCTCTGTTACATGTTCAGCAGCTATATTTTGTGGGTCTCTCTGTATCAGCTACATTTATTATTTGAAGCATGGAAGCAATCATGTGCTTAATATAGTTAATTGTTCACAAATTCCATTTTGAAGATTGCTACAATTACCTCCTTGAGTTTCTTGCACTGTGGGAATGCAAAGTAAGAGTTATCATGCGAGAAAACGTGTGTGATATATTGTTGCCGAGAAAATTTCAGAGAAACTTTTGCTATTGGTCATGGCCTTCATTTTAAAATGTCGCTAATGGTGCATGTGTAGCATAAACCAGTATGTGAAATAAATGCGTTACTTGTTTAAAGAAAATGCTGAATCTCTCAGGTGCAGGATTTAAACGTCTTAGAAGAAGTTCTTCGAATGGTTTTGGAGATCCTCAACTGCAGCCTTACCACTCAACTTCCCCACAATCCAAATCTCGTGTATGCCTTGCTGTATAAGAGAGAAATATTTGAGCCTTTTCGAAATCAGCCAGCGTTTCAAGATGTCATTCAAAATATTGAAACAGTAAGTATTTCACAGAGTTTCTCTGGGAGTTAAAAATATTCATGGAAGTATTAATAAGATTATTAAAATTTTATTTTCCAGGTTATATTTTATTTTTCAAATAAACTAGAGCAATTAAGTACTGATTTGAGTGTTGATGAAGTCTTGGAAACGATTCAGAAAGGTGCAACGTTATGGCCAAAGGATAGATTAAAGGTATGTTCTGGAGTATCATATCATTTGAATTAATTTTAATTCCCAACAAAATCTTAATAAATATGTATTTATCAAATAAACAATGGAGGGTGTGTCCAGAAACTGGTAATGACTCTGAAAGGGAATTAAATCCCTTCTTCTGTATTTTAGAGAAATTACTAATCTGTTAAATTATTTGTTCAATGGTGAACAATTGTCTCTTGAATAGGCTTGTAAAGAATTCTCATTTAATTTTGCCAATTACATATGTATCTGATTAAGTCTGTTTTGTGGTTGCCAAGAATAAAATAATTTTTATTCTTGACAAATGAATAACTGGATTCTGGTCAAACATGTTACTGTATATCAGATTAATGTTTCACGTATGTAGTCTGCATGCATTGGAGCGAGTTGCTGTTCTTTCTTGTTATCTCTTATATGTGATTTGTTGCTATTGGTCTATCTGTTCTTAGGTTCTCTCTGGGGACTTGAAGGTAGAGGTTTTTTATGACCTTAGTACATAAATATGATAAAATAGTTATAAGGCAATGAGAATGAGAGTTGTACGATAAAGTTTGAACTTTATTTTTAAAATCTTACAATTAGATTTTAACTTACTGGTCCATAGTGAAAATAATAAAAACTAAGTTTTATTTGTAAAAGTATTCAGAAAATACAAGGACCAAATAAAGTAAGATACTTAGATTCCTAATCAAACACGAGTTCATAGTTATCTAATGATGCTAATTTTTTTTACAACTGGTGGTAAATTGAAGCATTTTCACTGTTCAGTAAGGGGCTGTCCATAAATGACGTCCACACGATTGGGGCGGGGGGTCACCACAATGTGTGACGGGGGAGTCGGGGGTCAATGCTTCGTGTGACACCCACACTTCCACTGTATATTATGTCTTAATTTTACTCAAACTGTGGGGGGAGTAGAAATTTTATCATTTTTGTGACATCATTAACCCTTCAACTGCGCAAATAATCTGAAATATAGCTTTCCCCAAACGGAAACTTTTTTTTCTAAATTTTTGCATAATTTTAAAATTTGTCACTTTTTATTTAAAGGAAAATTAGTTTTAAAATTTACAATGAGTAATTATTGTCTGATTTTACTGTTGAATACGAATTGTTGAACTTTGTTTTTGCTAAAACCATAAACCATACTTCAAATCGCCAATAGATGATGGGAGCAGTTAAAGGGTTAAAGGAGGTGACACTATTTGTGACGGGGTCGGAAGGGGGTCTAGTTTGGTCCAAAATTGTGTGGCATCATTTATGGAAATCCCCTTATTAGTTCGATATACAAATGTAATGCATGCAGTATGCATGTTTAAAAATGTAAGCTTTTTACCACAGAGTAATTGAAAACTTTACTGAAAATTAACACAAAACAACAATCGTCGCTACAATGCGAACATCAAAGTTCTTTTTATTGTTTAGCACTCATCAACTCAGCTCTCTATGCATTCAGAAGTCTGCTGCCTAATGCATTAGGGTCTGTGGAATGAATGGAAGGCAAGTGGGCTGTTGTGTTGAGAAGTGGGCAGCGCACTCGGTGCAAATGAAAAAGAACTTTTGTAATTCAGGGTGTCCACGGACCCTTGAAAACCTGGAATTATCCAAACCTTGAATTTTTCCATGAATTATGCGGGAATTTCTGGTTAAATCCGGGAATTTTTTAAATTATCATTTCAAGACGAAAAAATCCTTATTTTATACAGTCGGATCCGGAATTAACGTCTTCGCATTTAATGTTTATTCGTATTTAACATTTAATTTTTGAGGTCCTGATTTATTCCATATTGAAACAATGTAAAAATTATACTCATTTAACGTTTCTCCATTCTGTTTTTCCACGTTCTAAGTCGTTAATTTTTAAGAGCTTTTCTGCCCGTTTTAACGTTTTTTCATGACTGTGTTGGTAAATGATTTCTCAAAAACATCAATGGTAATTATCTCCGCTGTTATTTTTCATTGGATCGACAGTGCTCAAAGTTTCGCTTGAAGATGTACATAGATACTGCACATATTAACATGAAGATGTTTTATGTTCATGATAATGTATACACAAGTATGTCCATGATGGTTATGCACCCGCTTTTTCCCCGTTATCAGTTTCTACCCGACGGTGCTATGACGTGTAACGCAGTTGAAATCGTCGAAATTTTCCAGGGAGAGTGGCGGAGTATATGGAGAAAAAATTAATGTCAAGTAGTAGTATTTTTGTTTAACGTGCTTCGATGGCTAAGGTCATTTCGCACTTACTGTCTGCCACCTGGAGATAGTGGCAACAGCACTCGGACGAATCGGAGGATAACCCCTCCAAACTCGAGCCCAACAATGCTTAACTTCGGTGACTGACCGGTGTTTCCATGGCGTGGCAATTGCCGTTGCCCATCAATGTCAAACTGCTGCTGCTGCATACGAAAATGTGCATACCTGCAGTTTATTTTCCCATTAATGCAGATCAACTAAATATGAAAAAAAATCGATGCTCACAGTAAATATTAGTTATTTTTTAAAGCGTAAGTGATATGGAAAATGTGTATAAACAACCGTATAAATATGCATTATTAAAATCCAATAATGCAGTTGTTAATAACTTTTCAAGCTATCTCAGATTTTAAAAACATGGAAAACGGTTGAGTTTTCATGGAAATATAGCGAATTTTTCCGCGTGCCGCCGATTTGAAGTTGCGTTTTCAGTTTATGTCTCACTTGCGAGTCTCTCGTCGGCTATCCCTACCACCACTCCCGCTACGGTCGTTATGAGTACCCTCCAATTTACATGCTATTTTAAGTCACAAAAAAGCTATTTTTTGAAAAACAGGTGGTCTTTTAAAAATATGTCTTTGACTATCTAATGCCGTTGGATTCCTTTCTTAGTTGTTATAAACAAAACGGCTTCGAATAAAAAAAAAATTCATAACTCTGTGAGTCGCAGGTTACTCTACTTTTGAAGCAATAAGAAGTTAATATTTAATTTTTTCATTGATTTTTATTAACAATTGAAAATATTCCAGAAGAGAATCCACTTTGAATTGACCCAAAAAAGTTATGGCTTCAAAATTAAGCGTCGTGGGATAAAAAAATTAACGTATCTCAGCATCAAGTTCACCGATTGACTTTTGCAAACTTTGTAATTTTTTAAATTTATTTTAACATCCCCGAAAACAGCACTGACAGCCTTTTACATCGGGTGTTGCAACATATAACAATGGACGAACACAAACACCCATGTCCTGAGCAGTGAAAAATCCACTCAGGCGGGACTCGAACCCGCGACCCTCAGTTTAGCAGGCGAGGTTCACTTAACCCCGCCGCCACTGGGGCCGACAAACTGGGGCCAAAAGCTTCCTTTTAAAATGATCAAAACATTAAAAAAATGCTTTTTAATTTATTTAAAAAAAATAGCCGTTTTGGACTGTTTTTCATTAATTTTGCAATAACAAACTAATCAAATCGAACTTACCATGGCTCATATTAATGACTTTGTATTACCTACGAGAATCCTATGCTTTTAATTCTCTAAAAATTTTATTTTGGCTTGTATGGTTAAAAAACATATTTTGGCCAACTTTGGACGCACGTAGCTCCATACAGACACCATATCTCGAGTTGCAAACATATTGTGGGGGATCTTCTTTCACCCCCCCTGTACAGCGTAAAACAGGTCCCACCCATTCCTCAATTGCATCCCTGAAATCACTATTTTTCCCCCGTTTCTTGGACTAAAGAAAAAACTCTTCAACAAGGCCACTGATCAACGAGTTACTAGTCTCCTTGGTGCTGATGGTTTAAAGAGAGCAGAGGTAACTGGTTTTGATGTTGGAATGGCTTAAAAAGGCTTAAATCTCGTAGTATCGAGGAGACGAGAAAAGTTATAGAGGAGGTGGTTTAAAATCCTCGCTTGAAGAGAGTTGACTTTGCGAAGAAGCTGCTCATGCCAGTAACAACCCAGACTTTTGAAAATTTCCATCATAGCTCAGGAGATCGCCAAATCAATCATAACATATTCAATTTTTTACATTTGCTCTGGGTCAGCTCCTAATCCTGTAAGGTTTATTAGCTAATTAATAAAATAATTTTCTTAAAAAATCATCAACAAATTGTATATCATATTTGATTATAATTTCATATTTATAGTTGTTTCCTGGAGAGTGACCTATTTTAGGATGAGAACATTAAATTGATGATAATTTTTATTATTGTCTGTCACACCTTTTAGTAACTTTAAATTATCCTTTTTATTCATGTAAAACTTTCCTAGCTCATTACATATTCTAAAACCTCAAATGAATGGCAGATCCTCATTTATTGTTTAAAATTTTGTCCCCTCTGAAAAACGTTAAATCAGGATTCTACTGTAATTTAAATCAACCCCGAAGGCCATAAGATATCTGTTTTGCAATAACTGTATATAATGTAATGGACTTAGCGTAGGAATGAATAAATAAATCGAAGGCCTGAACTTAGTTAGATTGAGTATGCATCCTGGTACTGGGTAAAAGTTGTGAGCTTCACGATCTGAATTTGACTACGACAGCACGGCGGCAGTCACGCTGACGAGCAGACTCGGTGGCCCGGCATGGATTAGCTGTCGGTGGTGCGACGGCACATAGTCTAAAATCAGGCTAAGGCTCGGACACGATTCATAAACAAATACCTTAAGCCGTGGCGAATATAGGTTATAACTTTGGGGGGGGGGGTAAGACTGTAGCCAGCTGTAGTTTAGGTATCCACACATGCGCCGAGTTCCTCTCGCTGCTTCTATGCGGCCTTATTTTGTTGGGGGGGGGATTGAGGCCCCCCCAATGTACAGTGTGTCCTCGTTTAATGTTGTCCCGTTTAACGTTGTTTCGCGATAACGTTGTCCAACAATTAAAACCCTAGATCGTTCAATGTCATCAGTGCTTCACGATAACGTGGTTCAAATTATGCGCGACCAAAATAAATGAATAATGAATACGACTTTGGCTCGTCTGATGCATAATTTCCGTTTGGCGGAAAAGTTTGGCGTTACCTACCGCGTTACTCTCCATAGCGTGAGTAAAAAGTTCACCTGTGTGAATAATTATCGCGTTATTTGTTTTACAACTGTTATATTTGCAGTTTCTAAATAAAAATTATGTTTACAAAGAGAAGTGGTGATCCTGTTGTATCATCAGAGGTGAAAAAAATGGAAAATGGTAACGATAGAACAAAAAGGGGTTGATATCTACGTGAAAAAAATACCAGAAAATCCCGTGCTGCCATAAAATAGAATTTGGTGGTAGAAAAAGTCGATTCACTGACTGTTGTTTGAGGTGAATCAAAAACGTTTTTTTTTATGGTGATCGAAAACGTTCACACGCTCACCGTGAAGGGCAAACATTTCTATTTCCTCGGAGGGAAACCGGTGCTAACAACACTAAATTTCGGAAATATAGGAGGGAAACCCGGCACTTATTGTTTTAAAAATGCCTTTTTAGTTTGTTTCATCCACCTATAAGATATACTAAACTAAAATTGACGTGTAACTAAAATTGCCATAAATCGGCGGAGGATGACGCGAAGTGGTCCATAAAAACACATAATTTTTTGTAGGAAATGGGCCATTTTTGAGCATTATTCCATTGATATCGCCATTCAACCAGGTCCCCTGTATTTTTAAATATCAACAGTAAGTTCCTATCACCGCCGCTGCCACCAGGATAGAGAATAATTACAAAATAACTTTTGTGAGTTAAAATATCAAACCTTCGCCTTTAAAATATTTTAGAAATTTAGTTGAATGTTCCATTCAATAATGCCATACATCCGGCCTTTTATCGCTGTGCTGTGCGGAAATCGCTATTGTGCTGAAATGAAGAATTGGTAAGTTTGGATCAGATTTTAATTTTTTACATTGTTTCTTATGGGAAATATTGCATTGTTTAACGTTGTTTCGCTTAACGTTGAGTTTTTCAGGAATGAGTTAACAACATTAAACGAGGACACATTGTATACGCCACTGACCTTAAGCGATACTAAAGCCTATATATGTACCCATTATTTCATGGCCCGTGTAGTTTTTCCTCCAATTCCATTTATTTCTCTGAAACATTTCGCCATCCAACATTACTGTCTATTTCTTACGTGCAGTAAAAATGCTCTTAATTTATTGATCATTTGGAGGTGAACCTTATTCACAGACGTGCAATACGTTCCGTTCCAATGCATTCCCGCAACTATTATTATACCTACTTGTGGTGTTTGAATGTCATTGCTGTTCAGTTGCCATCAGTAAGCATTTAAATTAAAGATTGCAACACATTGAGTGGTGTTTACTCGATGGATATCTCCGCACATGTTGATGTGTGAACGTATTCACCATAAAAATTTTCTTTTTTAGTTATTTATAGATATTTATTTAATGTGTATATTTTTATTAGGTTGTGTTTAGCTAGGAAAATCCATATTCTTCGTATGACATGAAAAATATCATTTTGGCTCTTATATAAACTGCGATAATATAACCTGGAAATTTTTAAAAGCTGGAATTGCCTTGAAGCCGAAAAGCCTTGAAAACCTGGAATTTTGCTTGAATTTTTTATTTTGACTTTTGTGGACACCCTGTAATTGTATTTTGATCAAGTCTGCCGAACACTGAGAGAAAATGTTGTGTCTTTTGAAATTTTTATTTAAATCATGCTCAAGTTTATGCTGTCTTACTGTACCGGTAACAACATTTGACAGCCCTATGAGAGGTTGGTCTGGCCTACTATCAGACACTAAAGTATGCACACTCAAGTTTGAAGCTCAATAACAAAATAACCAATGGTCCAAAATAAAAAGAAATTGCATAATTTCTTCAATTCATCCTGCGTTTAATGGTATTAAATAATATTTTGTTAAATTACAACAATATTTTATAATAATAAGGTCAGAACGTAAAAATTCCCCTTTTTTAGGCATACTTCAAGGAGTCGTGTTTAAAATTTTATTTCTTAAAAATGCGTCGTATTATCGGCAAAAAATTTTGGTTTATGATAAACAAGATTGCCTTCTATGTATGTAATAAATTTCAGAATTTTATCTTTGAGGGAAAAGTTTTTTTGTGTAATTTCTAAAACAACGTTTTCTCTGGAGTGGGACACTGTAGAAAAGCGTTCTTGGTTGCGTTGTCATTAGCAACGCATGAGTAATTTTTTATGACAATATTAGGAAATATAAATTGCTGCTTTTATATTGAATGATAGATACTTACCTATATCAGTTAAGTGAATTTTCACTCAGCGGCAATCCACCTGGAATAACCGTGTGGTGTTGCCGCGACGGTGCTTCGATAGACCAGGCCGAATGGCATGCTCGGTTCAACTGACCCCGTTGGTTTTTATTGGTAATATGTATTTGAAACATTTTCCTTCAGATTTTCCAGTAGCTTCTGGAAATAACTCACTCAGGTGATCCTTTTCCTAATAGTTGTTGTCAATTTTTCTACTTTGCTTAACCCTTCAAGCGCGGAGGAGATTTAAAGGAATCCCATCTCGTAGGTCGGAGGAGATTTAAATGGAATCGCCGGTTTTCGCATGTGGCTGGTAAATAATTTATAACTTTAAAACCAATCATTGAATTAATTTCAATTTTTTTGTGTGTATAAAATAATGTCTTGTCTATAATATTTTGTGGTAATATTTAAATTATCTAATAATTTTTATGCTATATTCTTTGGTGAAATATTTTTTTCCTCTTCTACCGCCTACAAAAATCGGATTTCCTTTTTTTTTAACGCAAAGAAACTCTTGCGTATTATTTGCATGTAGGTAGTACTATTTTATAAATACACGATTTAATATAAAGTACTAGGCGTTAAATATATTATAGTTGCACATGCACGAAAGGCCGCCTCTCGGCAAAGCGGGATGCAGGCATTACACATTCGGCGATGATTATACCAGTCGTAAAAATGGCCTACCTCAGTAATTCTGCTTGGTGTGGTAGATCTCAAAACAGTCGAAGCAAAGTCCCACGTCACATTTTTCACACCAGTACACACTATCTCTTCTCCTGGAATGTTTTGCGCAGACGACACACCTCCTTTGCGGATGTTGTTTCTTTCCTGAGGGAGGGATCCTTCTGATGAAATGTCTTTCTGTCAAGCGAGGCACTAAACTATCGGCAGAATGTCGGCCGGGCACTCGGACATCCTTTTTGGCATATTTCTGAAACAGTTTCTCTACTAGCTGGACGCGAAATGTGAAATGGTCATCGTTTTTATTTGTGTTTTCCCGGTATATTATTAGAGCATTCAGTACAGCCGAATTCAGGAGTCTTCTAAATAGCTTCATGTACCACTTGTTGAGACGCTTTCTTTCAATCAAGTAGGTTTGAAGTAACTGATCTTTTAGATCCACCCCACCCATATATTGATTATAATCGGTAACACTCATTGGTTTTATGAGTTCGTTCCCTCTTTTTACGATGGTCTTTGTTTCTATGCCATGGAATGTAGAAATCATGGTGATTACTTTTTTATCTTTCCACCTTACAACTGAAACTGGGCCGCAGTGTTGACCGACTACCTCTCCTTTTTTCAGTTGTTTATCTTTCAACTTTTGAGGGACATTTTTTCTATTGATCCTTAAAGTTCCGACACAGTCAGTACCGTAAGAAACTTTCAACAGTTTTGCTAAATCCGGTGAGTTGTAAAAATTGTCCATCCAAAGTGTTCTGCCTTGATTTAGTAAAGGAAACACAAGATTCAATACTATTGCAGTTGTTTTACCTGAGTTTGCGGTGCAAATTGGTGATCTAAAAACTGTATCTCTCCCGGTGTAGATTAGGAAAGACCATAAGTAACCGTTCGTTGCATCACAGAGCTCGAATGTCTTTATACCAAACTTCGATGATTTCAACGGCATGTACTGTTTGAAAGACAAGCGACCTTTCCATAAAGTCAAGGACTCATCAATTGAGATATTTCTATTAGGAAGATAGTATTCCTTGAATGTTTTATTGAGATGTGAAATGACTGGAAATACTTTTTTCAACTTCGGTGGTCCACAACAACTAAGCGTGTCTTCGTTGTTCATGAAATGTAAAAATTTACATATGATTTTAAAACGATCTCTTGTAATTACGTCTCCAAACCCAGGTGTGGACAGAACTCTTTTGGTGGAAAAATATGAACGAAGTGATGGCTTCTGTATTATTCCCATCAACATAAATAATCCCAAAACTGTATAAATTTCATCCACCGACACTATTTTCCAAGAGAAAATTCTGGATTTTTTGGAAAGGGACGGCCCACCCATGGTCATGTACTGATCTCCATAACGATTAGTTTCCCTTACGATTGTACTCACAAATTCTTCATCAAAGAAAAGTTCAAAGGCATCTAAAATATCAGTCACCAATGAAGCTTTCCCTTGCGGTCCAGAGCCACCGACGAACTTTTCTCTTTCTCCCTCGTAATTTTTCATGTTCTCCCATAAAAAGCTGTCTTCGGGTTCCTCCTCCGAATGATCGCTATACTCCTTTATCAAATCCAATTCTGAATGGTCTTCGATCACCTCGTCACTATCACTTTCAGAGCTTCCACTCACTTCCGAATCGTATTCCAATAGGAGTTCCTCCTCGATTTCTTCTTCAGGTACCGAAAGTCTTTTTCTGCTTGTCGATGCCATGATGTAAAATAAGGGATATTTTCCAGGTTCAATAAGTTGACACAGTCACAGAAAATAAAAAAATCCGGAGGAGATACCACACTCAAGAAAGGTTTCTTTTAGATTGAAGCATTTGGCGTTTTGAAAAGAATGCTTCCCCTAAGCCGTGAACTCCGACTCTACCGTGGTCAACATTCTCGGCCACGAAAGCAACTTCATAGGAAAAAATATTATACACAAGCCAAGCAAGATACAGAGATAAGACCCTCATCATTGTTTACGAAGTGTTGATGGAGATGAAAAGCAGATGAAGGCCCAAGATAAGACGGCCTGGTATTGAGAGGGGACGGCTCGGCGGCTGGCCGCTCTTTCTACGACGCATATGGAATGTCAAGAGGAGATGTGGAAGAGAGAAACAAACCGTTGAAGGACATAGTAAGCTAGTGTGGTCCTCTAAAACTCTGGCACCGACACTCTGTGAGAAGAGAGTCACATAAAATATTTTTTTAGAAATAAGTGTCGAGCAACAAGCGTTCAGAGACCGTGAAAGAAAATTTCGAAATTACCATATTATTAAAACACTCTGAATAAAACATCAGAAATTAATATATTGTAATAGCTATGATTGTTAAAAAGCCAAATTCTTCTGCTTTCGAATAATACCAAATATATAAGGATCGTGAAATAATATAATGGATTAAAAATTTAAAATATGCAGACGGTCGCCGCGACGTAGTGGCTACGTCGCTCGACGGCATGTGAAGTCCGGGGCCGACGTACTCACTACGTCGCTCGTCGTTGAAGGGTTAATACGGCTTTTCCACAACTTAGGCGTGACGGAGCATAAGGTTGATTGGCAATGGTCCCTAATCAGTCCTTCAGCATTTCCCTTTTCCCCTCTATTCGCTCCATTTAATTTTGCAATTATATGTATTATTTTTCACATATTCCCAAATCAGTTCAATCGCATTCAATTCACAGCGTGAAACTGGCAGCCAAATTAATTCCACGTCTTCTCTCAGCTCTTTCGTTATTATATTGTTTCCTCTTGGGGGTTCTAAAGTGAGGTTGAACATGGTTAATCAAGGATTTATCTGTCAACGATTGAAATTTAGGCGTGTATGGTGGAAGGAGAATGTCATTTTTTTTAAATTCAATCAATGATTCATCTTTTTTCCAAGACAATGTTATATTGTATGTTCTTTCCAAGACAATGTTATATATTCATTGTGCCAAGGTCTAACATTGTGTGGTATGGGGCCTGATTGATGACAGCAACTGATTTTGGTGGGAGAATTGTCAATACATATCGTAACCATTCCTCAAAATGGCACGTGTTCATTTTTTTGTGTTAATCTCCTGTTATTTTCATCCCTGAAAAACAGCTCAGCTCTCTCCAAAAATCCATCCTCACTTCTGATGTATACTATTATTACACGTTTTCATGCACCAGATGAAGTCTTAAACCCACCCCTCCGACCAAAAAACTTCTTAAAGATGGCCACAGTATTGGTCATATTTGTGTAGCCACAGTTTAATAATTCAGCTACACATTCCTGCTGAGCAGAATACATAGTGTCCACACCAAGTTTCATCGGTATAAAAAATTTTGAAATCTATTTCTCTGATATCCTTAATTTTCCTTAAAAACTCGTGCCTTGAGGCTGCTATTGAAACCGATTCCATTAAAACTGCTTTTTTATTGAGTTTCTTAAAATGAGATACAATGCTGATCTACAATCTACGGAGAGTTTCACATGACATTGATGGGAATTCTGGCATGCTTTCATCAAGTTTTTTCGTTAAGTTTTCAGAAAAATTGTGAGAAACATTTTAGCCAAGAAAGAATCATGTACAGACCTGCGAATCACCCCGATTGTAAGGTTATCGACTTCAATCTTCAGACATCCTGTAGAGAGTGGTTTCTTCTTTGACGGGACTGGGGAGTTATCATTCTGGTTCTTACTGTTTTCAGGGCACCCTTTTTTCACAGATTGAAGCGAAACTCCGAGGCAGTCAGCGATACATGGGATACCGTTGTACACTCAACCCCCCTCAGCTTTGAAAAAAATAGCTCTTAAAATCATTTGAATTTCTTATTCTGAAAATGGCGAGCTTGGTGGAATTTTGAAGATGTCTACACTGAACAAAATGCTAATCGAGACTGAAGTGAACAGGGGCTTCAAAACAAATAGATTATTCCAGGCTGATCGCCGCCGAGTGCAACTTCACTAAATTGATAAAAATATCAATCAATATAAATTCAGCAATTTATTTTGCCGAATATTGGCATTAAAAAAATTACTCATTCTTTGCTTATGACAACGCAACCAAGAATGCTTTTCTACGACGTCCCACTCAGGAAAAAAAGTTGTTTTAGAATAATCACAAAAAAACTTTTCCTAGATAAAATACTCTGTAACATCATCCTTCAACTCAGATTATGTTACTAACCTTTTCTTTCACTTGATCTGCTCTGCTACGGGAAATTCTAGGTAGCCCTACTAATTATAATTAAAACGATCGTGTTTGCTATTTAAAGATCTGTTTATTTTTTGTTGCCCTGACTGCACAAGTTATTACACTGTATGTATCCCACAAACAAATTAATAAACACTTGACTTAAATCACACACATAACTCATTCATCACCAACACAGATTAACTTCCTTGCGTATGCTTTTCATTCATGAATCAATCACTTGCCCAACACATAAAAAACACTCAATACGGGCATAACACAACATAAATCAAATCCTTTACAATATCTGGAGAATTGCTCCCTTCAAAATACCTCGCTTCAGGTGTCGTAAGTTGTATGTTCTCGTCTTTATCCCCGACACCACATCCAACACTTGGTTCCTTCCTTTACCGCGTCTCTCTAGCGGTAATAATCTTGACTCCTCCCGGCTGCTCCTACTTGACGTCAAGGCTCGAACTTCTGGATCTCACTTCTCACGTTTCACAATATTATTAACTCCCTCCATCTTTATTTCGCACCAATTACGTGAGATAAACTTCTTCTTTAACTGTATGGGCTTAGTTAGGACCGCGTTCGATTGTGAAAATCGTATAGTATGAATGTGAATCCACTATCCAGCATTAGGACGTGCAGCACCTGGATTTTTGAGACAGTCCCGACTGTTTAAGTGCATCGGCTTATATAGCAGATCGCTGATGCATTGTCGTCCTTCTAGAAGCTTCGATACTGATGTTCTTCCGTTTATCTGGAATGTTCTAAAAACCAGCGTGGTTCCGGTTCTTACCTATTGTTGTAATTTTCACGTGGTCATTAAATCCCGCCACGTGGTGTTCAATATGGAGGAATGCGCAATGTTGTAACTCTTTGAATATGAATAAATGGGTCTGAAATTGTAATATTGGTGTTCTAATTATGCAAAATTAATATAATAGAATAATCTGCATCACCTTCTGTACAATTTGGCTGCCGCGGTTTCAAAAATATGCATAAATGTTTTCTACATGCGATCTTGCTTCTATGTGAGTACGTTACAACTGAAATTTATTACATACATAGAAAATAATAATAATAAGGGTACAAAAGCTGGACCACCAGCCTCCCCGTGGCGTACCTGGTAACGGCTTTTACCGGCTAATGGTGGACGTCTGCGTGTGGGGCTAACAACCCCACACGCAGCTCTTCTGGTTCCAAAAAGGAAAACAGAAAAAGCCTCCCACAACCGGCCCCTCTCGGATGGGAACCCTAGTAGAGTTGAGAGTGGCAACAGAAATACCACCATAACGGGACCTCATATGCAGTGGACGGAAACTCTGTTTACTGTGTACGCATGACCCGACCGCAGCGTAGCCACACATCCGATGGGCATCGGACGTGGCTGTGATTACTGCCCAACCCCTCTCGAGTCTCCGGCCATTATGACGGCAATGAAACCTGATGCTTGCCGGGGACTCGGAGGGGCATGTTACAACTGTAACAAATAATAGATTATAATTGTTTGTCATGTACCAAAATCTGGTGCAGATAATACAATGCAGTTTTAAGAAAAAAGACTCCTTGACATACACCTAAAAACAGGCAATTTTTACATTCTCACATATCATTGTAAATTTAATAAAATATGTATTATTTAATAGCATTGAATGCAGGTTGAGTTGAAGAAAAATCTGATTTCATTGCTTTCTATGTAGGGCTGTTGGTTATTGTGTTATTGAGCTTCAAACTTGAGTGCACATACTTTTGTGTCCAACAGTAGGCCTTTCACACCCCTAAGGCTCTGTTGAGGAGCCAAGAGACAAGATAAGAAAACCTGAGCTCGCACGAGTATTGCTGTAAGCACATGGATTTTTGCTCAGCACTAAAACTAATTATTTCTAGGCTACTATCCTTTGAGACATCATCTATTTGAGTACAGATTGTCATGTAGCCTCAATGTGTGCAGTAATTTGTGTTTTTTTCATTCTGCGAATAATTGGGCAGGAAGGAAAAAATGAAAAGGCAAATATTAATGATATGTATTATACTCAAAATAAACTATTTGTGTGGTTTAATTTGGGATACAAACACATGATGTAGCGCTTTTGCACTTTTACCGCCAGTGGGCTGTGGTGCCCTGGTAAAAACTGCCCCCGATCTATCTGTAAGCATTTACTTGCATGGATTCGTAGTTTTCATTCCCTTTAAAATGAAAACTAAATGTATTACTTTTCGCCTTTTAAGGTAGTTTGAGCGAAAAACCACTGATTTTGATGATAGAATTTGATGAATTTGGCCTCATTTTAAAGAAAAAACTCATCTTTCCAATGATATCAAAATATCAACCCCTTGCCATACTACTTTTCGAGCAATTTGCCAAAAAATATAAGCTGTTTTACATGGGATAGATTATTGCTGTGCGCTCCAGAGGGAGAATATTAAACAAATTAGGAACTTCTAGTACCTAGATTTCATAAAAAAACTAACAGTGTGTAAATTGCATGTTTTCTCGATTATTTATAAAAAATAATCTATTCCTCGCCACAGTAATGTTAACAGAATTGCAAAAAAACCTGCTGTTTTGAAGGGTTTTCTGCCGTACGGTGGGAAAAAATGAGTCAAGTTAGAGACTTATGTAGCTTTATGTATTTAATTACTTAGAATTTTGGTCATATGCAGTGAAACCTGCCTTAAGCGGAACCTGAGATTAATGGAAACCTGTCTTATCCGGAAAAAAATGTTGGTCCTGGCAGTCGTATTAGGGTTTTACATTCATTGGTACCCTGTGTTGATTGGAAACTGTTAAACGTGGAAATGGAATCGATTTCCAGCACCTGAACCTGGGTTAAGCGGAATTGCAAAAAACTATTCCATGCACAATATTTGCCTTAAGGAAATAAAATCCTAAATGATTTGTAATGCCCTCTCCCTCGAAAACAATCCAATCCAAATGGAACCAGCCAAAGGTGTCGCTACCTTATTATTGACTGACATTACGTTGCTGGAGGGACAATTTGGCATCGACCTTGACCAAAACACTTCTACGTCTCCCTAATCCTAGCATTAACCCTCCCCCAGTGCCTAATGTCCCGCTGTGAGTTCTGTTTCACGTACATTATGTCAAATGTTCACCAACACTCCCCCCTCATCCTACCGTTCACCCCCTTTCTCTTTCTTGACCATTGCACCAACCCATGCTTGCACGCTTACCTCCCCTCAAACTCGCAGAACCCTCTCACCTCTCTACATAAACATTGTTGTGTAGCCTTGTTCGCAACCGAAATAGATGGAATTATTTTCCTACGTGCTGCTGTCAGGGTAAGACCACACCGGAGAACACTAAGGACCTTAGGGGAACTTCTGATTGATTTCCGCAATGCCACGCAACGTATTAAAGCTGAAAAATAAACTGGAATTGATTAAGTTCTTTGAACGAGAAAAGCTTTCCTTGAAGCAGATACAAGAGAGGTTTAAGTGTGGAAAAACACAAGTTTACGAAGCAATTAAGAAGAAGGATGAAATTAAGAAAGAGTTTGAAAGAGATAGGTACTAAAAAATGTATTTCTTCTTATCCCAATCAACAATAGTTTGCAAACCAACACACCATAAAATAATTGTTGTTTCTGTCTATTATTTTAGGCCTAAGTTTACATTCAAAGAGGAAACTCCTCTCTGCGAATATGCAGAATTAAAAAAATTAGTTTGGGAATGGTTTGTGCAAGCAAGATTGAGGAATATTCCTTTGTCAGGTCTGATGGTGCAAGAAAAGGCAGAGTTAGCAGTCTCTTTAGGAAAACTAGAGTTTAAGGCCTCGAATGGTTGGCTGGAGAGCTTCAGAGAAAGACTCAATGTTGTTTGGAGCAGTGTTGTTGGCGAATCGAACGACGTGGATATGGCAACCATAGAGGACTGGAAAGGCATGGTTCAAGAAAAAATTAAAGACTATCAACCATGTGATGTCTACAACGGGGATGAAACGGGACTGTTTTCTAGGGCACTTCCGTCTAAAACATTGTGCGTTAAAGGAGAAAACTGCAAGGGTTTGTATGAATGTTAGAGTTGTTTCTTGAAATTAGTGCATTAGTGGAGAACATTATTTTACATTTACGCTTATTCTTTATTCTGTAAGTGGGAAGCACTCAAAGGAGCGATTGACCATTCTCATTTGTGGAAATATGGCAGGGGAGCCTCTTGTCATCGGAAAATCAGCTCGACCACGATGTTTCAAACATGTTGAAATTGATATATTACCGGTGACATGGAGACATAATAAAAAAGCATGGAACACAGCTTCAATCGTGGAAGAGTGGCTGAAAAGTTTCAAAGCCAAAATGAAGAGGAAAAACAGGAAAGTCATACTTTTCCTCGATAATGCAACCTGCCACCCTAAAATTCACCTTACGAATGTGGAGCTAGCCTGGTTTCCGGCAAACACAACTAGCATCACTTAGCCAATGGATCAGGGGGTAGCACAATGTAGACAGTACATGATGCGATCGTTATTAGCTGCTGCAAATACTGTCGGAGGTGATAAAAAAATATCAGCGCTGGATGCTATAAATTGGATTAATTTGGCAGTGAAAGATATTAAAACATCAACGGTTAAAAAATGTTTCGCTAAAGCTGGATTTCTGCCACTACTAGTCCCCGAGGCAGGTAAGGAAAACAAATTCTATCCAATCATATCACCAATGAAAATGCATATTTACGCACTTAAAGGAATGTAGATATAGACAGGACCTTTTCTATTTCAGAACCAATGTACGATATAAGCGAATTACAGTAGGCAATAGGAAATAACATGGATGCTGAGAGATTTGTGGAATTCGACAATGATCTTGTGATGAGCGATGAAGATGGCTCGCTGACAGTATGAAAGAAGCTCAAGCCTGTGAATCCGACGAAGAAGTAAATATAACCGTAATGTGTGAAGAAAACAAAAAGTCCTATAGAGGAATGTTGGTTTCTTTAGAAGAATTAGCAGAATGTAGTCTTACCAAAGGTAACACTGATTTATTTAATATCTTAAAGGGGCTATCGGCAACGTAGAGAATTGTATTATACAGGAAAAAAAGGAAAAACAGATAAAAATGACGGATCATATGCATATTTTATAGATCGGTTTTTATGTTAACTAATTCAAATAAACAAATTTAACCAATATGTGAAACTGTTCTTTCATTATAATTTCGTCTTCATGTAGAATTAGAGTGAAACCAACCTTTTAGGCGACGCATGTTATGGGCGTGAAATGCTTTCGAGGTCTTTTTCGAAATGTTAGACCCTGGGTTAAGCGGAAAACTGTCTTATCCCGAAAAAAAAATGATGGCCCTGAGAAATTCTGCTTAAGTCAGGTTTTACTGTATAACTATATCTTTGAGCTATTAGGTAATATTACAATATTTATTTCATACTTCTTACAGATGCTGAAATCAAAAATTATAATTTAAATATGGTCTCCATTATGACTAGGGAACTATCTCGCTCAAACCACATTAATTTGTAAATGGATGCGTTTTGTCTTTGATGGATTTTTGAAAAATTAACCAAGTTATGTATTGAATGTTGAAAAATTTTAAACTACTTTTTTTATAAATGATGCAAAGCAATGACTTGGACACTCATTGCTCACCCTCTGTAGAGTTTGCTGGCTGTGAAACCGTTATGTAAATTTTATTTTAAAAAGAGTTGTTTTATCAAATTTACTAACATTCAGCTTTTCCTTTAATTCACAGAAATTTCCAGATCTCAAATTCAAATATGTAGAGGAGGACCAACCTGAGGACTTTTTTATTCCCTACGTGTGGTCACTGGTCTGCCAGTCGTCAGGACTACATTGGGATCCTTCGAAAGTAAAATTATTTTCTCTTGAAAATGGTGCAGTGTCAGTGTGAATGGGTTTAAATTATAGACACTGATTCAATGATGAACCAATTGCATCCTGTTGGTAGAAATTATTATTTCATATGCACCAGGATTGGAAATATTGTCTTTAAACATTGAATAAGGGCGTGAATATTTGCCAAGAATGTGATATTTAATCGTTAGAGCAGTGACTGTTTGAATGTGCTACAGAGTTATGAAGAATTTCAGGAGTCACCCGACGTAATGAGTGAGGAATACTGTTTTGGTGTCTATATTTATGTTGATTCCTGGGCAATGTTGCGGTGAAAAAGTTATTTGTAAGATTATTAATTTTTACACTTTTCCAAGGTGCAGCTAACAAGAGACGCCAAGAATATAGTTTTAATTGCAACTAATTTCTGCTTCTTTGGAAAATAAACTCAATATGACTTTGAGTCTCTTAGCCGTGAAACTGATGTGATATACTCACAGTAGTAATCTCTGTACTACATATTAAAAAAATGTGCTTTTACATTTGCTTGAAGATGAAGTATTCCATATTGTAACTCAGAAGCTCATATGTAATACTTGTGCAATTGGGTTGTGCAGGAAGTTCACATGTTGAAAATAACCTTCAAAGGAATCACCATTAAAATGTGTCAGTTATTTTAATATGTTTTTACGATCAAGTCTCATCCACAAGAGATTCCAATTTACTCAGCACGACGCACTAGGAAATTTTTCTTAATGTAATGACATGGCTCACAACTGCTCAGTGTATGGAAATAACTCTGTCCAACATCTTGAAATGTAAGAGGGATCTGCCATGCCAAAATATCTCAAACCAAAAATTGATTCTTACCTGTCTCTTGCCTGGTTGATAACGATTAAATGAACTGTACTGTGATTTCCTAGAGAAATCCATCCTAAGTTTTATAAATATTGAGATATGATTAGTGTTTCTTTTTAAGTAATGAGTGTCAAGTACAGTTGGGTTCAAAAGGGTCCTCAATAAGTGAGCCACATCACTTTCGTGATGGGAGGACATTTTAACATTTCTCTCGGCTTGCAATTCTTTGATTTGAAAATTCAAAGATGCAGGTGGACTATTTATGTTTTTTTTTATGACCTCACAACTTAGTTTGCAGTATGTAACGTAAGCAAAGGTGAAGACAACCATCGATCCATCGATGCTCAGCCCTGTGAGGATGAGAGCGTGTAAGGCCTGATGCATGGTTATTTTTTGGTTGAATTTCTAGTTGATGACTCCAAAAAATTAGATTTGTGGTCCAGATAAAAAAACCAGAAAAGCTAGCAGTCAAAGGATGAAGAAATCAAGTAACTCTTTGAAAAATACCGCATATGTGGATGATTATGTTAAATTTTATTTTTATGGAAAAAACTACAAGCCTAGCATTTTACCAAATATGTAGGAGTCACATCCCTAACATCAAGAAAAAGGGCGAGACATTGGATTTAGTGTTTAACATTGGTCTCAGTCTTTATCGTGAATTGATTCAAAAAGTTCCCATGGTATGGATCATCTGCATCTCCTTTGAATTCACCTCAGAGCGCAAAGAATCCTATGCTGATGGAGAAGAAGATTGCAGAAGTGCGGCTGTATTCACTTTGTGGGGATTCTTTTTTAATCCAACTCTACCTGTGTACTTGTCCCCATTTTTATAGCTCTATTGATTACTGTTTTTTGTTATTTGCATATGTACTAAGAAATTATTGTCTCTCTGAGAAGTGGGAGGTAACCATTTGGTATTAGACCAATTCACTGCCAGATGTTTTCCAACTGCCCTCTGGAAGGCAAGGGTAGTAAGTGCAATCACAACTTAGATTACCAAACGCAATCCCACGCATTTCCTAAATACTCCACGGGGCAGTCCTCAATAACGTTGTTGGTCACCACATATCAGCCATAAGCCTCATGAGGCACTACTACTGTAGGTGCGAGGGTATTTAAGAGTCCTACTTGTTGACAACATAGGAGGGAAAGTTCTTAAGTCATAGTCAATGTTCTTGACTGAAGGTGGAGAAGAATAATTCAAAATCTACTCTTTAACGCTATGGATATGGGGAGAAGAATGGCAGATGATGTAAAGAGATTGACTGAGATTGCTAATGCTTTATAACAATTTGAAAAACTTTTTGGTGGTATGCCTTCTTTGTAGAAGTGGTACACCCAATTCCTTAAGGAGCTTACTTTTGTTCATGTCAGTGCGGTGCATATTTTCTCTTCTGTTTGATAGGTACCAATTGTGTCATGTTTGAAATCATTTCATTATGTCAGCAATGGGTTTGGCTATGTAAAGCATTTCAGATGGAGGCATATGCTTTCACCTGAATTTTCTTTTTACGTACTAAGATTGCATTGTTGAATTTTACTTGATTGTTTTATGATACATGAGTTTCAGCATTGCATATGAATGCGTGAACCTCATTTCTGAAGAAGTATAGAAAGGAAATCTCCAGAATTAAAGGAAAAATAGTTATTCAAAGTTAATGTTATCAGATAAAGTTTTTCATCTATGTATTTTTTATTTATTATTCTATTTATTTCGTGTACACCATGATGATGTATACTTATGAGATATTAAATGTGTACAATTATTTTTTAAGGTAATTGAGAAAATATACAATGTCACATGAGATGCTTTGTATCAAGTCATGATTTTACTATTTTGTAACAAAAAATATCCAAATACCCCCATATAAAATTACTCCAATATAGTATCAGGAAACTAATGACCTTTGGAAATTCCTCCAGAATTTGGTAAGACTTTGAAATGCTGATAACTTAAAGTTGGTGAATTTCTTTGCTTGAAACACATTCCTCGGGATCATTCTGATTTCATGAAACGGTTTCTTGGCTTTTGAAAATGAGTCTTTGCCTTGGGTTCACAGTCTTCATATGATTACAGTTCTCAGCGATATATGAGTTAGTCACATCTTAAACCTCTGATCTTCAAATGAAAATTACTGGTTTGTTGCTGGTTTTATCTCACAATTTCCTTAGATCACATTTATATCTGAATTGATAAAACTCCAGGAATATCAACGAAGTGATTTACTCATCATCGTATGTATCAATTTGGGTGCCTCATAGCAGAAAATTGTGAGATGTTATAGATTGTGTGCAATTCTGAATGGTATCACTCCCAGTAAAATTTCTTTGGGTCATAATAAAACACCCTGGGAAGAAAGTATATTTAAATTACCCGCTCATAAACCTGCACTAAGTTGCCATTTTTTTACAAATATGGACTGTGACAGTAGTGGTTTAAATAAAAATGACATTGAAAGGTATAATGTATTACTTAAAGGAATGTTGCATATCATCAAGGTTCTCTGATGGCAATAATGAAGATGATCTGCAAAGACTCCAGCATAGATTTAATGCAGCAGCAAAGATTATCAATATGACTATCTCTCCAGAGCAAAACTAAATGTATGACAACATCAAAGCAATTCCCATATGCTGTAAACTTGAAGTGGATGGAAAAGTTATTCAGCCAGAAACGTCCCTTGAATAGGTAGGTACCTAGGAGTTGAACTCTCAAGCTGTAGTGATATTAAAAAGGTGGTCGAAGAACAGGTAATCAAAGCAAATAGAATTGCGGGCCGACTCAATTTAATCTGGCAGAACACACACTTAAGAAAAGTGACAAATGTTAGAATCTATAAAGTGACAGCGAGACCAATGTTGATGTAGTACATGGGTATATACAAGACCTTGTAAATATACAACCAAAGGGTTCCTGGAAACAACAAATCCTATGAAAAATATCGGGGAAAACTATTGGGGAGGGAAAGGAGTTTATAAGAAGAGAATCCAATTTAGAAAATATACAAGAAACGAGAATGGAATGAGGGTAATAATAGAATGAATGGTGAAAGAATCTTCAGAATTGAATGTAAAACTCCCAATCAATAGGTAAAAAGAGGCGTGGTTTGACCAAGAGAAAGATAGCGGGATAACGTAGATGCTTAATGAAATGGACAACGTACCTACTGAAGGAAACCGGGTTGAGGAAAGAAGAGTATATGTATATAGGTAGCGTTATCTCGCTTCAACTAACTTAAATGACGTTCGTTTGGTTGATGTGCCATTCTGAAGCCGCGGATGAGGATTAGTCGTATATTGAGGGTTTTGAGCCATATACCGACTGCAATATCGTGAAAGCCTCGACGAAAGTTAGTTCACCATTGCCTATATCTAACACCTTCCTTTAATTCCAAACGCGCATAGATTTAGTTGACGAAACGAGCTGGAGCACGAGATAGCTGTGGCATATATTGTAGCTAAGAAAGGTGTCAGAGGAAATTATAGGAATTTAGGGAAAATTTGACTAACTCCCTCCGAGGTAGATTACTTTGTGGAGTGTAATCTTTTACCCAACTCACGGCGGGTGGACGTCACAGTGCGAGTAGCCAACGAAAGGTGTTTCCCCTTCCACCTCAGTTTTTTGCTCCCGGTGGGCCAAAAGCGCTGTCAGTTCTTCGCAAATAAATGCACGATGGGCGGCGAGGATTCGCATTAATTAACCACTGATTTTTAACCTTAACCAACGACGTCGAACTTGCACCCATGCGTAAATTTGGCAACAAAGGTGATACGATACTGAAGTGAACCTCACGGCAGTCGAGATCCCCCTATCAGTACATTCCATGCCACTCTTCTCTGATTGGCTGTAAAATTGAAAAAAAATACAGTAAGTAACCATTCTTGATACTCCCGTCGGATCTTTATTTCGTGAATGCGGAATTACATACATTACTCTCGTTATTGGGAGAATTTTTTGTTTTATTTGTCAGATAGAAAGTTGAAATGAAAGAAATAAAATTACGCTATACATAACATTTATTCATCCAAATCATTAGTGCAAATGGCTAACCTACGAACAATTGGTCGATGGTAGCCAATATTTTCTGCTTTACAATGTTAATTTTATCTTTCTTGTGTTATTAACGTCTTAACTCACGTTTTCAGCTCTCCGTAGACATCTCGATCACTAAAATCGACCAACTCGTTCCGGAGATACAACTGAACCGTGCATTACAAGCCCAAATTTAGACCCCCACGCACAGCGCTAGGTGACGTCACCTCGCAACCCCCCCCCCCCCTCCGCTCGCGACAAACTATTTCCGGTAGTCGACAAAACGGGCTATCCAGTCATAGTTTTAGATATTCTGTAATCATTATAGTTTTTGCACACGAGACCCTCGAAAGTACACAAATATTAGTCGCGGCAAAACTTTACGTGACACCACGAGAACGAACCATAAAATATTCATTCGCATTCACAAAAAAAACAGCGCATTCAAGATCAGCCGCCGTGAGTTGGGAACAAGGGTATAGTGTGTGTGATTAGGTCGGACATTTCCTGTTACATGAACTCGGTTTGACGTTCTGTAAAGCTATACATCGATATACCCATTAGTGTGAGTCGAATAATACTTTTTAAATGAAAATCGTCATGAGGTTTCCGTATAAAAACGTCCTTATCATGCGAAAATTACGGAGAGAAGAAAGGAATTCGATTCCAGTGGGTGATATTTGAGCCGCTTGCTATTTAAAGATTCTAATTTGAAGTGCATTAGTTTGTTAGCAGTAGGTATCGGAACTTCCGCCTGACCGGTTGGCAACCCTCAATACTATCACGTTGAATGATATTTGTTGAATAGGTAATGGGTAGAGGTGTAAGTTAAATGGATTATCTGAGAGTTCTTTCGTTCACATCATGAATGCCAAATCCTTTATTTTTCCCAATGTAAGCTATTTAAGAGGGCAGTCGGAAAGGCGTTTCATTCTTCTAAAAGAGTTTTACCTACACATGCTAACTGCATTTACCATTACATCGTGGTGGTGTACGAGATAATCTTGCCTGTAATTTTCCTCCGTCTGGACTAATTTGCGGTAAAGTGTACTGCATATTGTGGTGCGAAATTAATAATTATTATCACTGGGGGGGAGAGTTCTTACGTAAGAAGAGGCTTTGGATGAGGTATCTGCAGCCGAATCTTCACTTAACTCATCCGAAGTTGCGAGTATGGATTAAAAAACTCTTTGAATTCTAGAAGAGCATTATGATTTTCAACCCATCTTGTTTCACACATTGATGCCTCGGTGGTTGCGTGACAATTTGGTGCAATAGATTTTATTTTTTCTCGCAGCAAAACCATCAGAACTGTTTAAAAATGTAATAACTGACTTAGGACTACCAACGCAATTTCTCACACTCTGTACCTTACATGAATGGCACGAAGCTAGATGAAATGAGTGAGAACTACAGTTAACGTGCAGATATTTATATGATGATATTTCCTAATAAACGCTTGAAAGCCTTTGAATGACCCTTTCATTACCGAAGCGCCATCATACCCTTGTCCAATCATATTTTCGCAATCCAGAACAAGTCTATGCAAACATTTTATGACAGTATTTGCCATATATTCTCCAGTTGCGCGTTCTAAGCGAACAAATCCCAAAAAAATCTTCTCTTTTGATATATCAAGTTTCGATTTTGAACATGCGACGTACTACACATAGAGACAATTGTTCATAACCCGCAATATCGGAGGTTTCATCTTCTAATAGAGAGAATACTTCTGCTTCGACTACATTTTTCACGATTTTTTTCAATTATTTCTCCACAGATATTTATTAATTCGTTTTGAATGGTGGGGCTCATGCATGTAGCATTCAATGGCATATTTTTGGTGTGCATAAGGAGTTTTTGATCACCACACTGCATCCTCATTCGTAATATTCGTGATATAGCCCTAAAATTGCCATCATTAACCTTTATAAACTCCGTTGTCTCAGGCGTGGCTTTGTGGAATTTGCTTAGCATATTGAATGAAAAGCCGTAACTTTGTGATTCCACATATATTTATTGCAAACGACCCGGGTTTCGACGTAGCACGTCATCATCAGGTGGTGATGACGTGCTACGTCGAAACCCGGGTCGTTTGCAATAAATATATGTGGAATCACAAAGTTACGGCTTTTCATTCAATCATTAACCTTTGGTTCTTCATCACTTGCAGATTAGTAGAATCGTTGGTTCCTCTCAAAGCAAAGTCTTGTCGCCCACACAACTTCATCGTTTCAACCATGGAATATAATCTGTGGCGGTTTTCTTGAATTTGCTTCAGCCTTGGAGAGTCAATAATACATATTTTGTAAGTCACGACTTGGATCATTAAAGAAGCTTAAAAGCTGGCTCCCTGTGATAATACATTCCTTATGGTAGGTATTAGAAGCAGATATTAAAAAAAAATAAATCTGGGGGAAACCTTCGGAGCCGGCGCCTGGCCTCTCGGGCCTAAATCCGGTTTATTCTCCGTAAGGGGGGAGGGACTCCAAGTCATAGGGTAAGGGTAGGGGAAAGAAAGCGACACAATCACCCCATGAATAGGGGTGACTACGTCTTGTGCGAAACCATTCACCGGGTGGTCCGAACACCCGGCATGCGAAATTTCTCTCTCGAAGGGTTTTTGGACAGGCACAATTGTGTGAGTGTTTATGGTAGGTATTATTGATTTTCGTGAGCCTTGAAAGTTTCCAATGCATTTTTCCAATTTTTAAATGGCTCTTTCACTAATGATTTCAATTTTTAATGGCCACCTTTTCCAACAATATTTTTTGAGAATACTACACCATTTTTGGAGTGCTATCCATCGACTTTTGTGTATACGAGCCACTGAAAACGAGACCATTGTCTTTGAAATATTAAATTTCTTTCACCGCTAACTGGAAAAATATTATTAGGTCCTGGGGTACCCCAGACTCTAAGGACTTACTTTCTTAGTAATTTTAATTCCATTTCATGCTCAATTTCATTTCCAGCGTCTTCAAGGAAGTTTCCTAAACTTAAAGGGTTCAGTGCCCATGCTGTGACTGTTGTTGCATTCAAGGAATTCTTAGTCTCACCTGAAGTTAATTCTTCCCTCACTACGAGTTCTTCTTCGTTTGCTGCGAGTTTGGGGGATTGTACTACATTATGATATCTGTCCGAGATGTTTTGTGCAAAAAAATTGCCAAAGTGGGTTGCGCCCCTAGGGTTTTATTTAAACTCCATATTGGGTTTTGCTGAAATAAATCGTACATTCTATATACTATCTCCAATTATCTATATATGTAGGATAAGAAGAAAAATATCACATAAAAATATTAATATTTTATTCTTGATATTAATTACTTAATATCAAGAACTACGCGCCCAAAGAAGGAAAATAAAGAACGTACTAGATCACATATAAATTATCTCACGAGGCGAAGCCGAGGATGACAAACATGTGATCTTAGGCGTTCTCTTGTACTTCCTGTGGTGTGTATTGTATTTTTTGTGCTGCCCCTGGCAGAAAGTGGCACTTCCGGTTTACGTAGATCCACCTTCGGCCGGGGTAGGGAGGAATATATTATTTCTAAACCCAAGATATTAACCCAATTAGAACGGTTTGAAAATAATGTGCTTGAAAGTACTTGTTGTGATTCACCTTATTACAATGTAATACGATTGGGTCTAGAAACTTGTCAAGGGCTTTCGGGGAGTCAGGAGGAAATGGATTACCTCCCAGAGAAAATGACATTTTTTTAAAGTTCTTTTAAAAATTATTTTGAGCCCTATTCATTACGAGTAAAGAACTGTTCAAAAACTGTTATTATTTCTCGGATGCCTTTATCACGTCATCCGCACTGTAATGTAAAATTGAAGCAGAAATGAGACCTTCACGAAGCAATGTATTGCGGGAATTCTGGGAAAATCTTGATTTTAATTCAATAGTAAAATGATCGATAATAGATTAAAAAAATAGGTAGCGCTCGAAAGTATTCCTCTGCGTTTGAAAATTCTCTCGCTTGGTATGGGTTGAGCAAGTTCTCCAAGCATGACTATTTCGCTTCCAATATCAGCCACCACTTTAACGGCATCTTCAAAATTGCTTCCGATCAATCTTCCTGCTAGAACATTGTAGAGTTTTTAGCACACACGCACGGCTCGGATCTTACGGGAGTGGTAGTGTGAATAAACTATTAGAGCGTCTTAGTTGTCTGCTATAGCTCTCGGACAGGTACACTTTGTGCCTCTCGTTTGAGCAGGACTGAAAAACGCGCTTACTTTGTAAAGACGATGGATGAAAAAGAGAACTCCCGTCTGAGTGAAAAGGGGCCATTAATGTATTACTTGAAACGAGGTAGGTATGTTATTATTCGACCCTCCCCTGCATGCAAAACCATGTAAGATTTTGGCAACCCCACCTCCCTTCTTAGTATTACGTAAGACGCCAGGTATACGTACATTATTTGAAAAATTCCATTTGGAACCTGACTTTCAACAAAGTAGGTGACGGGGCCCTTTAGTGGCAGGAGCTACCGTTTGCCGCAATCAGAGTGCATGAGTATACTGTAGCCAACAAGTCTGGCGACGAAATAGAGTCATGGTGTGGCCCTTGTTATATGAGATGCCGCGATGGAGTTACGAAGGACACGCCATAAACGAGCGGGCGCTCCATCTCACTGATAAATTCCTTTAAAAAATAGTTGCAATGTTGTCTCGTGACGACCAAAAAATCTTACGTAAGTTAGTTACAGACCCCCTGCTCCACCAACGTAAACACTTCGAAACCGCCCCTGGCTGGTAGTTATCGTTACTGTGAGGATGTAACAAAGAACTAACTGTAATAAAATTTTTCATTGATTTATTAATATTTTGTTCCAGGTACATGTTTATTTCAAGGCCGTGATAACCGTTAATTTAATTTATCAGATAATATGGTTAAAACTACTACGCTTTAGTTGGACTTAAGTATAACCGCCTAGTCTTCTACACGTCTAACTACAGCTAAAATTAGATCTTATTGTTAGACCATTAGAATTCAGCTTGATATGTGGCTGGACTGATGTTATTACACCGAACAGTACCTTCATTAGAAGATTTCCTATTAATTTCTTTTGGAAAATGTGAAATTGAGTACAATTGATAGGGTAACAGGGTTAGCTCACACTTTTTCAATCTCATTTTTATAAAAAAAACTACACTGATTATATGTTATTATTCAGAATCACAACTACATCCATGTCTTACATAACATTGATACATACTTATTGTCAGGAGTTTCTTTCAATAATATCAATAGTAAAATGTTTTTTCTTGTCAATCAATTTTTACTCTTCATTTTATCTCTGAAGTTTTCTTGTAAACAGCGCCTTTGTTTTTGGCTGTTTGTCCTTTTCAATTTTTCGAATGGCTCGTCTGTTGCTAAACTTTTACATTCGCAGTGATGTTGTCTTTGTTTCCTTTATTTTATTTTAAAACGTAATATTTATTTTGTTTTTCACTTTTTTGTTTATTTTTATGTAGTTTTGTAGTTAATTTGTAGTTCGGAATTGTTTTCCCTTTTAACAACAGTAAATAATTGGATAAAAATTCCAAAAAATAAGGCCGCGCTTGATACTTCTACGGTCGGTAATCGTCTATAAAACAGAAAGAGCGTGGTTTTGTTATTAACGGCTGCCGTCAGTCAACTCTTGTTTCGATGGTCTATTGGAAACTCACTCGCTGAACGAACTTGCTTGACGCTGTTGGCTGTTGTGGAGGGGGACGGACATCCTCATAAACCATACCACGGCCGCTGCCAGGACTCACGATACTTTCTGGCTTGACCCTTTGATTTCCGATCACATCAGGTCTCTTTCCGTGGACAACATTCTCTCAAGTCTATCTTTCCCAAGGATTGAAGAATAGAATAAATGGAACCATTCGTTAAGATATGTTAGGGGGATATGGAAGCCATAAAAATGCGCTATTAGCTATATTGAGTGGATCGGTTGCGCAGGTAAGCGGCGAAAATATAGGTTTGAATATGCAGGATACCTAACTATCGCGGGGCAGTAATGGTTTTTAAAGAAAAGTGAAAAAAGAAATAATTTACGAACTAGCACTGAAATTTAAAAAAAATTATTCATGAAGTTTATGGAAAAATTCCGCGTGATTTAAGTCATACCAAAGTTATTTCATTTTCAGAAAGACTTACATTTAAAAAATCAAGGAAGCAAGCGTCTCAGTCAATCGGGAATAGATTGGTGTCCTGGCTCAGGAGAGTGAGGCCTGTTTTTTGCGTTACCAATGATCCACCCACAATATCTTCCGCACGAATTGTGTCTGGTATGTATAACATAATATGAAAATTAAAAAAATATATTATTGGTTGAAAAAAATGTTAGCATGTTGTTGTAGTGCCAACACAATTGTTCTAATTCAGTACTATTGAATTCGGTGTGTTTAGCTGCAAAACCAATCCACTTAAGAAGGAGTTACTTTAATTTTCGTAAGTTTCAACTCACAGGTAATGTATGACCTATCCAAAGACTCCCAAGACAACGATGATCACCGTATCAAGCCATAGGCAGGATTCGAACCCGCGACCTTCGCGTTGCTAGGCTGGTGTGTTATTAGCCTGCCCACTGTGATCGGCTGATTCACGAGATATGGTCGAATACTCGTTTAAATGGCCCGTGATCCACCGTGCGTCGTAGTGGTTCCATACAATCTTAATCTTTGGTATGAGGGGTGTGCGTCGTTAGCGATGTGATGGGTAAGGGCGGCTGACAGGACGAGAAGGAGGTGGTCCTGTACCATTTGAGGGCACTTTGAAGAGTCAAGCACTCAACCATGGTTCGTGTTTGACTACGCATCACATCTTCAAGAAATTGATCGCAGATATCTCCAACATACACCACATACATTCCAACAAAAGTCGATTAGACAAATATACTACCAGACGTATGGGTTTGAAATGATTTCTTTTCCATGAACAAGAATACCACTGATCAAGACTGCCTAGCTGAAACATAACTCGCACAGCTAGGCTAGTTCGCAGCATCTTTGTATAGAAATTGTTTATTTTACCGCATCTTATAAAACTAATGCCAAAATATGTTTGATGCATCAACAAGTAATGTCAGTACCTCTTGCATACAAACTACTTCACTTTTGAAAATAGAATCATAGTACTAATAGGTATGGTGTATGCTTAACTTATCAATATTGTTTCTGCACAGGTATTAATCTTGCCGTGGCATAAAACTTTGAGCAGAAAATTCGCACCATGCATACGTGACTGCTAGGGAGTTGAGAAAAAATATGTTCTTCGAAGTTGTTGGCCCCAGTGGTAACGGGGTTAAGTGAACCTCGCCTGCTAAACTGAGGGTCGCGGGTTCGAGTCCCGCCCGAGTGGATTTTTCACCACTCAGGACATGGGTGTTTTTGTGTTCGTCCATTGTTACATGTTAAAAACACCCGACGTAAAATGCCGTTATTGCTTTTTTCGGGAATAAGGAAATTTAAAAAAAATGTAAGCGTTTGGAAATAAATAAGTGAACTAATTGACGAAAAAACGACCATCGTAGCAATTTTAATGTGACATTTTTATATTGAAAAAAAAAAATTATTAAAAATCATATTAAGGGAAAGTTTAAACGAATTTTTTCAGCCATTGGTTCATATTATTCTAATCTACCTTTTTCCCGCCCTACTTAAAAATTTTGCACTTGGTATTTGGAACTCTGAAGGCCTGAAGGCTCGGAACTGAGTCCTCTGTCGATTGTATGCTGTTTCAAGTTAGCCTAATTGGTAAGCCCGGCGTGTGAAGGCTCGCGTCCGTGATATGGTAATATTGAGTAGAAATAGTTGTGAACTAGCGTGGAGGACGAATTATTGATAAAGTCAGCGACGACCGCGGAGGATGCGGATCAAGTGTAGACCAATGTTTCATTACAGTACAGAACCATCGTGGAAAAGGTTTTGAATACGGTCTGAAGTAAGCGCAGAAGACTGTTTGAATACAGTTTGAAGCAGTAAAAACATCTGAGCCGCGGACGGTGAAAGTGCCTTCAAAGCGGATTCAAACTGTATTCAAACAAGCTATATTCAAACAAGCAAGTATTATGAAGTCAGTATTTCACTTTTCCCCCAATTATGTGTTTGAAGTCAGTTTGGGCATTTGTGTTTTGATGACTATTTGAACAGTCAGACATGTTTAACTGCGAAAATGTTTAAACGGGCGGGACAGGCCCTACAAACCGGGACTTATGGAATTGGAGTATGCTTCTATTTTGTGGCATTTAGTGATGCCAAAAGTTGGTGATATTTTAGTGTCATTAGAAGTAAATAGTTTTCATTGAATGGGGGATTATCATTCGAATGTTTTTTTGCTATTACCATTGAAATCAAATTTGCAAAGGTTTTCATACAGATGAACAGAGTTGCTGTGAAACATTAAGGCCTAATTACCAAATAACTAATCGTAGAAAGTTTCATATTTTCTGTTTCCGCAAAACGCCCTCTGTCCTTATTTCGTCCATCGATCAAAGGACCGTGGTTCGATTCACGGATATTTTTTCCCAGTAGTTTCTAAATCTTTATACTGTTGTATTTCCGGCAGAAGTGGACGTCTTCACAAAAACCTTTTGCAGGAATCCTTTAGAATGGATCGGGAAGAAGAAGCGATTGGATGAAATGACGTCACGACCGTTATGGGAAGGTTGCCCGTCCAACTTTACTCTTATATCTCGAGCAATTTTTGGAGTCTTTAAGAGATGAATTGAAACTGATCATTTCTCATGGTCCCCTGCGTGATAAAGTAAAAAGCGAAAATCGTGATAAACCCCCATTGAGGCCAAATTAATTAAAGTTCGTACGTATTGATGTAGTACATACGTACCTCCCCTTGAGGCACCGCCTTTTCGAATGCACCTTAGGTTCCGGGCGGGGAGGATTGCGTGTGGTTATTATGTCAAGAGCTATGCCGGTGGTAGTTTAACTACTGGTTAATCGTTTAGTTTTAGTTTGAATCGTCGAATTCGAGTCCTCACTCGAATTATCAAAATAATTTTCAATAAGGCATTTTGACGTAAAATGGTGATATATATCAATCAATGACATCGTGCTTCATATATATCAAGCGTCAAGCATTCGGAAATTAAGAACCATTGGACAAAATACCCTTTATTTCCTAGCGAGAATAGATTATCTTGTAAGTAACTATCAAAATTCTCTACCTCCGCGCTAGCTGCCTCCCTGACCCCTCCTGCATGACTCCTGACTGGAGTTAAGTAAATAGTGGTAGCTTTCTCGGAAAAAACAAGATCCTTCGGATGAATAAACTGAATACTGAATATGCGCGAAATCTATTCACACCGACGCGACGTCTCGTACTCGTACTTATGCCATTAGCTTGCACATCTAGCTATATTTTACTTCACCGTTCATACGGAGGGTTTGGTATGGTGGGTAGACTGTAAGATCGAAGGCACCAAGGTCGAAGGTTCGATACTCGAGGGTGAAAAACATTTTCTGCTTTTTTTGCTACTACCATTTTTACGCATGTAATCATATGCTTTTGAACATCAAGTCAGTTTGAATATTAAAAGTAAACACATTTTTTGTCCCCAATTTCCGACTTTTACAAAGTTACCTTGTCTGCGTCTTCGAGTAACGGATTCGGAATCACTCGCCTGCAGTTCAAAAGTTAATTTCTGTCTTTCGCCACGAATTCTTATTCATCATATTATACAGTCCCCTACCTCCTTCCCTCCTCCATGTGGATTCCAGAGTACAAATTTCCCTGCGTCTTCTTATCGACTCTGCAGTTCCTAAAATAATCCATATCAATAAACACTCACCGATCGCGTTCGTCATCTACGACGGAAAGTCTTGAGGAGCTGCTAATATGCTTGTACCGAGAAAATCTGTTGGCTGCCATTGTTCATCTACATACTACCCCGCAAGCCGCCTCAATAGGCGTGTGGCGGGGGGTGTTAGGACACCAGCCGTTTACATATAAAAAGGAAACGCTCTAATGAAATTACGCCTAGCATTTATTGAAGTCCCTTATTGTTCGGGGGAAAAACAAATTCCCATACCTATCCGTTCGGCAAAATATCTCTCTTAATTCATCGTTTCTGTCGGACCTGGAAATATAGTGGGGTTCTAATATGATGTTCTCCGTGTCGCTCTTAGAGATATCTATTCTTAATTGCTCAAGCAATCTAAGCCTAGCGCGCAGCCTCCGAGTCTCTAGCGGCTCCCAGCCTAATTCGTTTAACATATGTGTAACGCTGTCTATACGCCCGTAGCTGTTTTTGACGAATCGCGCAGCTTTCCTTTGTATTTTATTAAGTTCCCGGACTAAGTCTTTCTGCACCGGATCCCATATGCTCGCTGCATATTCAAGGTGTGGCCGGACGAGTGCGAAATAGCACCTCTCTTTTACTTTTTTTTACCGACGACTATTTCGAGAGACCATAATACCTGCACATTTTATCTAGCATATGCAGTTCCTAAAATAATACATATCAATAAACACTCACCGATCGCGTTCGTCATCTACGACGGAAAGTCTTGAGGAGCTGCTAATATGCTTGTACCGAGAAAATCTGTTGGCTGTCATTGTTGTAGTAAACTCCGGTAAACATAGTTAACTTCCGAGTTATATTCATTAGCTTTCTTTTTCTTCGAAATTATCGACATCGGAAATGTAAATGAATGAATACCTTTAATAAGCATTGCGCTCCTTGTTGTACAATAAAGCTAGATATGGTAACGGCAATTCATATCCTGGGGCTTTTCTCCCAGTTCTACGCTACATGTTAAAAATATTCCTTGACTTTCGTTGCATTAGGAGTTGCATTGAGTTGCTGTTTGGAGAATGCGTTCACCCATAAACTGCGACAGACCGTCGTTGAGTTCGGAGAGATGATGAGTTAAACTCCTACGGCCGTATTCATAGTTACGTTAGACTACGCCTACGGCAGATTTAAGTAAGTTGGAACGGCAATGTCGTTGAACTCATAGCGTCGTCTTAGCGCCGATCGACCTCAGCCCCGGAAGCTTTAGTCCGGAGGAAGTTAAACCTATGAAATAATGGTTTAACGTTGAGTTTAAGCTCCGCGCGTCGCCATTTTGTCTTCAGTTTTTGTCGTGTGGTGATTGTTGAAGGTGTTAAGTGATCAATCGCGGGTAATCTCCAAGTTAGAGCTAATTTAAGGAGTAATATTTTTTGTTAGTCTATTGTTAGGAATATTGCTGGCTTAGTGATTTATGATTAAAAAGAAAAAAAACTTTAGTGATTTAGGTTTATACTGACGTAAATATTTGTGTAGGCAATAATGGGCAGTAATGTAGGTATGTTCCATGTTCAGAAGCTAATAATTCTTTTAATAATCCTTACAAAGGACCTGGTCTAAATTTCCTGATCAGTCATAACGGAGGACTGCTAAGAATGCATGTCCTATTATTTGAAGGGCGAAAAAACCACGGAACGATTTAGCACCAAAAACGGTTGGCTGAAAATGTTTCAACTTCATCGGCGTCAAAAAAGCCATGGCGTTTTATGTTTGTTGCATATTTTTCTGCAGCTCAAAAACTTTGTCTTTTCCAAACAAAAAGAATACTTGTGGGCCTTTCAGTTGGGAAAACCTAATGGTCTGCGGCGCGCGTGTCGGCTTTGAAAATTTCGCATTAGGGGGTTATGCCGTTGGTATGCGCATGCGCCGCATGCTGAATTTCTCATTAAAACGTACATTAGTGACAAATTTACATACAAAATCAACTTGAAAATATAAATGCCGTAATGATTTTTACGCATATTATCTTCGCTTCTGGAGTTAACTTGGGCGTAGTTCATATGTCTCCCGCACAATCGGCAGTCGAATATTTTTTAGAAGAATTCCATAAAATCTCGAATCCGTAGATTCGATCGAATATTGACCGCATCATTACATAAATAGCTTTTCGGGTTACATCGTCTGACTTTCTTTGTCTGACGTCTTGCATCTTGTAGTTGCTGCGGAGACTACTTCCTCCACTGAAGTCGTATCTAAACATGCATGATCTAAGAAAGATGCACATTAAAACGGTTTCCATGGCATTTTATTAGTTACAGATTAAAAAACGTACCATATCATTAACAGAGATTTTTTATTGAATTCATTTAACATGCTGGAAAAGCATGAGGGCCTGCTTTGGCGGAATTGTGTGGCGCTATGATTCCCACTGAAATGTGTTTTGACGACGGTCAGTTAAGCCGCGTTTACACGATTTGGCAAAACCCGCTATGTAGCTTTAGCAATATAACATTGTTTAATAACTTTTTCTATGCAACAAAAAGTTATATTACATTTTTATAGTCAGTGATTTCCAAGTCAAAGACGAAGACGAAGGTTTTGGGTTCTGCCGTCGTGGGCTGCTAAGAGTGAAATACAGTGGCACCGATTTATAACGTGATCTGAATTCTGATGATCACGCTAGTGATCCTTCGTCAAGACATGAAATTCGGTGTGATGGTTGTTTCAAAAACTTTTTACGTATGAAAAGTGAAGATTTTGAATATATTATTTGCATGATTGGACATAGAATTGAGAGAAACATTTAAAAAAACAATACAGAACAGTCTCAAACGTCCGCGCACACGAGGCTACAACTCTGAACTGATGACAGAAAATGCTACATGTAGCAGATGCTAGAAGAAAAACCTGCGTATAGCATTGCTACATAAAGCAAAGTTAGATATATCACGGATTTCTTTTGATATTTACCGACTCCCATTGGATAGCACAATTTTTGCTATATATAGCAGAATATGCTAAATATAGCAATGTTATATGGCACTTTTCAGAAGTGACTTTTTCTACTTTTGTCAAATGTTATATATACTTGCTAAATGTCGTACAAATTTGCTATACAGCAAGTTATATATAGTTTAAATGCGGCTTTATGTAAAAATCTTACAAACATCATATAATTAAGCATAAAAAGTATGGGAAATAAAACGACGATTTGTACATTCCACACAAACTTTATTAACAGGCCACACACACTTTTTATAAAGTTAATAAAGTTTGTGTGTGAAATGTGCAAAGCGACGTTTTATTTCCAATATCGTTGTTCCACAAAGTGAATCCTCAAACGTTAAACCGCATAAAAATTATGCTTTAAGACAGCGGTGGATATAGGTTTGGACCAATGGGAGTGGGAGGGTCTGGGATACCCCCCAGTCGAAGGGGGGTTCGGGGAGTCCTCCAAATATTTCGATTTTATCTAGTGTAAGTTTTGACCCAATTGGGGGGTAGGGGCCTCTGCCCCCCAAATAGAACCGCCACTGCTTTAAGATGAAGGTAATCTTCATCTTAAAGCCACACACACACCGTGTGTTGACACAAGCCGTGTCACCCAAACTCTCACTTGTATTGATAACTTAGATGAATTATTGAATTATTATCAGAATATGCATTTTTATATAGCCACTGCCAGTTCGTTAATTCTGGAATAAAGTTAACGTGGAACGGGTGGTTTCTCATTCGCCTGTGGCTTGTTGACGAAAAACCTTTATGTATCTCACTCCGAAGGGTGACAGGCACTTGAGTACCTGCTGCGTGGGATTTACGGTTTCGCAAAGATAAGCAATAAAATTTAAAGCAAGAAGCATTTGACCGCTCAAGCTTCAACGCTCCTTGTATGACAGGGGAGGATCTGTCATCGGCCGAATCACTATTATCTGTGGGCCGAACTTACCCCTCCTATTTAACTGGAGTGGAAACGCACGGCGCGCCACCGCTAGGACTTTTGAGGAAACGTTCATTTGAATGGTAATTTCGCGTGGAAGCACGGAGCAACGTTACTAGGAGGGAAGAACTTGCCTAAGGTAAATGTGCCTAATACGTTCAATCATATATTTTAATAGACATTAATTTCTAATCAATATGCGTTTTCAAACCAATACATCCCAACACGCCAAGGGTGAATTTTAATGTACGATATCGTATACAAATTTATCATTCTTCATTTTCCGTTATATTCTCTTCCCTTGTGATAATTTAATGTTCTGATGTTGCCCTTGAAGGTGGGATCCAGATTTCTCTATCTTAAAATACGAAATTGTATATTGTTACTCTTAAGATCTCACATTTATTTCTATTTACTAATTCACAGGAAGTCCAAGCTGAAGAACGATTAGCTCACATAGTATCATCCTGTCTTGCAGAATATTCCCGTGGATCATCCAGGATTGCGGCATGCTTGGTGAGTCTGATGAAGGGATATGAGAGCATAATGTTTTAGGTGTCGGGTGACTTGGGAGATTTGTTTTATGGAATTCCTTTACACCAGAGGGTAATCATAATTAAGGTCGCGCAACGCTTTTTCGAGGAAGTAAACGTCACGGTTCCTAATTTATGGATTTTATTCTGTGTATAAGTAAATTAAAACCCCGTGGCATTCTGCACTTTTTTTTCTTACGACCTCGAGTTTTAACGATTCTCGTTCCTTCTAGTTTGTGTGTGTCAGTCAGGTCAGATCAGATCCTTACTCGTCTATTTAAAAATCAGATTTTGGGAGGATATAATTATGTTTTAAAATTTCGGACTCTTCAAGCGTACCTGCATAATACCTTTAGTCCCATCACGATCTTACGATCACGATGCTTAAAGATCAAATGATACTTATTGTATTTTATAATTTCCATCCATATTCATCAGCAATCCCCCTCAATCCTGACCTTCGACACCCCATTATTATTGATTGAGCTTCTCTTATTAATTATCTTCGATTATTCTCTGGGTATATTCCTCCCCGTGCCAAAAGTGTTAACTTTTCTTCGTTTTTATCCTACATCTCAAACGCCTTCGAATAGATTGAATTCAATTTTCCCAATAATAACATTGACCATGCAACTTTAACGCATCGAATAAATGCTCTTTCGTGGCCCAAAATCCTTCCTTAGCGTCATTTCTTCTAACTCCGGCAGAACGTCTTGTAGCTAATACTTCCTCAGCTGAGAAATACTTATCTTAAACTGTATTGCTTATCGTGCAGAACACGTTTATAGCAGGTCTGTATTTAATCGCCAATTCTTCTCTCTTTGCTTTCTTCAATATAGGATGTGTTGTCCATCTTATGCATGCTCGCCGCTGCACGTCCCCTTTTAATTTACAAAGCATTGCAAAAGCCTTATATCTTCTCGTCCTTTTCTCCCTGTTTGTGTCCCCACCTATTCTTCCCCACTCCTTCCTTCGACCTCCACCTGACCCGAGTTGAAAAATTCCTCTGATCGTAATCTTAAATCAAAAAGCTCCTTTGTAGTTGCTCACTCTGCCAATTCGGACAAGCCGGCGTAATTTGAATTTAACCATGATTACCAAGATCTGTCGGAAAAACTCCCCCTCAGCGAAGTAATTTGATGAACCCGCCCCAAGTCACGATTCTCGCGCAAGACCCTCTTCTAGTTTCGCCTTGCTCGGCGACTTCGGAATGCAGACAGTGAATCCGCTGCTATGACCCTCAATTTTAAACCATGTACGCTTTTGGCTTCAGTTACGTTTCAAATCATTGAAGGACGAGCCATAAAAATCCAATGCTATTTAAACGCTTTAATTGTATTAATGCAATCTCATGATACGAAAACCGCGGTGTTAAAATAGTATTCGCCTCTCCTGACATTAAAGGTAACTGGTTTTCACTATAGGTATTGAAAGAAAAATATTCTTTTAACCATCAGATGATGTAAAAACAGAATGTTTTTTATACACACACTAGATGGACACGATATTTTTCCAGATATAGGATACAGGTCCTATGAATATCGCAAGCATGATCACTCTTCATTATTTCTAATTTATAGGTGTTTGTGTTTCTCAGGAGAGCAGCTTCCCCATGGGCAAGCCACAATGAGAAATTATAGTTTTCACTTGGTTAAAATAATCTTTCACTGGACGAACACTACTAGCTGGATTACACAGAATTTGATTGACTACGTGTGATAGTTTAGGTAGGGCATTTTATTCATTCATTAACGATTCTAAGGATTTGTCTGTCTCAGAACTAGCAACTTGGAGTACTTAATTATATTGATTGAGTTAGACGTTACTTAGTGGAAATTTACAACGTTAAACATGATGAAATAATACTTTGTAGAGTTCACACATTTCTTTTCCGATCGATTTCAACGCATACAGCGTGATTTTCAAGATAAATTGGTCAATTTAACTTGAAAAGTACGTCTTATACGTCGAAATCGAACGGGAAAAATAATGTGGAACTGTACTAACAATAAGTATTTTTTCAACAAGCTTAACTTGGAGTAGGATAGATCGATATTACGCCCTCTTCCTCCGCGCCATCTTGCGATGTGCCGAAATGCATTTGTTTTTACCATATTTTGGTCTTATGATTTCTCCCTACTATTATTAACATGAAATATTACTCACGAAAAAAGAGTAGATACATTTAAATCTGATACTTTTTCATTACTTGATTCTAGCCGTTCTAGCCTCTCCTTGCGGCGCTATAAATGTAGGCATTCTGGTGATATTTTGAGATTACTTACTTCAGATAATAGCACTTAACGATGACCTTGCAGTCGACAAGAGCATTCTTTTTTCAGGTCGTTCGTTTTTCGTGTGTGGGTTTTCACCCGTAGAAGTGAGGCCAGCGGAGGGGCCGTTGAGTCGTGGCGAGGTGAATAACCGCGGATAGCCGTGATTGCTCGCATTGGCCTATTTTACTGGGAAATTTGGTGGTATCTTACCGGCAGACTGCGTTCCAATTCCAGAGTTTTGCTTACGGCTTGGTGCCGCACAGTCCTTCAAATGGTTACGTCGCCTGTGAGTGTGTAGGCTCTAACTCAGTGATTCTCAACCTGTGTGCCGCGACACACTGGTGTGCCGCAAGCCTGAGCCAAGTGTACCGATTAAAAATAAAAAAATATCAATAAAAATAATAAATTGAATTATTAAACTAAAAGATACTATTCAGTTTTGTTAACTTTATTCAAGAGTCTAACCCCTCCAACATAAAGTCTTACTCATCTCCGTCCACATTAAATGTGAGCACCGTCGAGGGAATCAGTGATCATAGGGCAGTAACAGCTAAGTTTTCTTTAAATATCGCAAAAAGTTTTAAACGAGAACGAAAAGTTTTCATATTTAAAAGAGCTGATTTTGATGGGTTCAAGAGTAATCTGAAAAATGCTTTTCCCGTGTTTCAAAAATCAGTAATGGAATCAAATGTGGAAGGGACTTGGAAAGCTTTTCTTTCGCTCATAAATTCAGGAATCAAAAGATATATCCCTAGTAAAATAAAAAAAGAAGGTAGCGAACCGAGATGGTATGACGCGGAAGTCAGAAAATCGTTAAGGCGACAGAGAGCGTGCCATGCTAAGATGAAAAAAATCATTCATGATGTATCTCCTAGTGATCGAGTAAATAATAATGAATAAATATAAGTTGTCTAAAGCCGCTACAAAGGAAGCGTTCAGGAAAGCATTCACGAATTTTAAAAGGAAAACACTTTTAGAGCAGTTACGGGATGACCCAAAAGCATTTTGGTCTTATGTTAGGGAAGTTCAAGGTAAAAGATCTACCGTTTGTTCGCTAAAGGCCGCTTTACACGATGAAAGATTTTGTACAAACGAATGTACGTGAGAATGTACGTTTGTCTCAACGAAATTAGAACAGGTTCTATTTCCCGTGCAGGCATTGAGACATTCGCACAAGCGTTCATACAATTTGCCGCTTTACACGATACATTTTGCCTCATGCAAGAGTTCACGGAAGAGTTTGTACAAACAAATGTACCGTGTAAAACGGCCTTAAGAAACGATAATGGAGATGTGTTAACAAACAGTTCCGATAAAGCCAATTTATTAAATTCTTACTTTAAGAGCGTGTTCACCGAGTCATCTGAGAATTCATCCGTGGCGGTTGATAATCACTGCATACGAAAGATGCCTCCCCTTGATATTAGTGCTCACGGAATAGAAATTTTATTGAAATTGCTCAGTCCAAATAAGTCACCAGACGAAATCCCTTCTCGCGTGTATAAAGAACTAGCGTCAGAAATTGCCCCCTACTAATACACTAATATTCACAAAATCCATAAAGCAACACGGAGTACCAAATGACTGGAAAATTCCGAATGTAACGCCCATATTCAAAAGTGGAGACAAGGAACAGCCATGTAATTACAGACCGATATCTTTAACGTCCATTTCATGCAAAATCCTTGAACACATTGTTGTCAGCTCAGTATTGAAACACCTAGACACGCATAACTTGTTAATTAGAACTCAACACGGATTCAGGAAAGGTAGATCATGCGAAACTCAGTTAGCGCTGTTTGCCCACGATATTTTAGTCCCCGGAGAGGAAAACATTCCAGTGGACGCGATTTTTCTTGATTTCAAAAAAGCATTTGATAAAGTTCCCCACGGAAAGTTATTAGTAAAACTAAAATCATACGGCCTAGACGATGATGTAATTTCCTGGATCAGAGAACTTTTGAGCGATCGCGTGCAAAGAGTAGTATTAGACGGCATAGCCTCCAACGAAGTTAGAGTCACTTCTGGCGTCCCTCAGGGTAGTGTCATAGGCCCACTCCTCTTCCTACTCTATATCAACGATATTGGTGAAATAATAGACAGTAAACTTCGATTATTTGCAGACGACGCTGTAGTATACAGAGAAATCCGTAGCAGTGAAGATAAGGATAAACTAACGAACGACCTTACTGCAATCCAAGCATGGTGCGATGCGTGGCAGCTAGAGTTAAATTTGAAAAAATGCGTAGTAATGAAATTCTGGGGGAAAAATAACTCCCCACAACAGAGCTATTTCATTCAGGATACCCAATTAGAGACGGTAGAATCCGTAAAATATCTCGGAGTTAGGCTCAATAATGATCTATCGTGGAATAAACATATTCGGGAAATAACAGGTCAAGCTAATCGTAAATTGGGATTTGTTAAAAGAATTCTAGGCAAGTGCGACGACAAAGTGAGAGAAATAAGCTACATCTCCCTCGTTAGACCCCATTTAGAATATGCTTCCAGTGTTTGGGATCCTCATGAAACAGGCTTAAAAACAGAGTTAGAACGTGTACAGTGAAGAGCAGCCAGGTACGTGAAAAGCCGTTACGATAATCTTGTTAGTGTTACTGACCTCTTAGAACAACTCGGATGGGAATCACTGTCAGACCGTAGATTGAAAACAATACTAAATCTATTATGTAAATTCAAGAGTAGTTTATTTTCCGACGAAGTTGATCATATTTTACGACCGCCAACGTACTATGGTAGATTAGATCATAAAAATAAAATAAGAGAGATAGACTGTAGAACAGATAAATTTAAAATGTCGTTTTTTCCGCGAGCGATAAGAGACTATAACGGCTGTGTAAGGACTTAGAAATAGATTAGTTGACTGGTAGTGTAGCTTACTAACTTATGTATTTCTTAAAGCATGTTTACGGATTTTTATGGTGTTTCTTACAGCATGTTTTGCATGTTCTAGCTTCATAGGCAGATTGCCCTCTTAAGTAGCATGTAGAATATTATGTGTCATCGTACATGTGTGGCGTGCATGTGGGGATTCTCTTGCATGCTGCATGATGGTTTTTAGTTAATGATGGAATTGGTTAGTATCCTTAATATTCATGACCGTGCGGTGTGCATGTGGCGGTCCGCTTGCATGCTGCATTTTGGTGACTTGTCACCCCCTGCCAAACACCCTAGAGGTGGCTCGCAGGGTAATATGTAGATGTAGATGTAAAGGCTAAGACACAATCAATAAGACATGCGCTAGCTGCTGACGGGAATACGTGTAGAGACTACTAACGGGAAATTACATTGAACGGACTCATCAAACGAGAACCGGGAATACGTGTATGAAAGAGATGGAATAAATTCATTTCTTCACGTTTCCCGTAGCATATGATAATCTTCCTCAGAACATATTGTTTCCCAACAAAATATATGCGAAATAAATGTAAGAAAACCGAAATAATATCGATGCTAATCATTTCATAAAAGTATTTTCACTTGTCTTCATGAAAAATGTTCAACATAACGCAGTTTTTTTCGCAGGGGTGATCATTTAGTATTGACGTTCAAAGTACGAACGTACTCTCAAAACTAAGTTTTAATCATACCTAATGAAAAAATGTGGTAATTATATTAATTTTAATATTAAAACTCGTTTTCAATTCATAATTTATCCCTGTCATATTGAAGTTATTGCATTTTTTTCAACTCAATAAAGTAAAAGAATTTTACCATCAAAGCGTGTTGTGTTGCGATTAGTTCACTCCAAATATACTAGAGTGAAAAAATAGGTCATGTTAAATCCGTGGAGACTAATGGAACTCGTCGGCTTAATAAATAGAAACCTAGTTTAAATAAATTCCTTACTCCATGACAATCAGGGTAATGACCGGCGAAAACGCAGGGTGAGAGGTATCAACGGTAAAGTTTATCGCCAAAATATCACAATCCAGCAGTGAGCAGGTGAATTATCGAAATTCAACATTTCGTCGAAATTCTCAATTTCGGGTTAAATGATGTTGTCCAATACCCAAATTATCCAAAGTAATGGATTATCACGCGCTGCACATGATGTGCCAAAATTATGAGCATTCTATTCCATGATGAACCAGTGATTTTCCATTTTTATTAAAATTAAATATTTCGAGATCATCATCGGTTGTTAATGGGCAAGAATGATATTCCGTTTAAAACAACTTAAATATGAAAAATGTAGACGCGTACCTTATACAGAATTTAAAAATTTCGGCGTACTTTTTTTAAAACCTTGTATAATGAAATACATCGGACATTACTTTTGATCGAGCCTTTTCTATTTTCCCCTTTGAAGTGTAGTTATAATTTATGCCTAAATATTTTGAAAAAATTGGAATTAAGCATAGCAAATATTCGCTCAGCAGATGATATCTATATTGTCGCGAATCCTATAATACATTGGAATTAAATCAAAATGTAATAAGGATAGACGCTTTTGCACTCTTATATACTTTAACCATGGTAGTTGTAATGTTTACTAAAATATGACGATATTCTTATTTCTTTTTTAGGGTGCATAATTTTTCTACCGCGGTGGAATAGGTCTGCGACAACATGATCACGATAAAAAATGAGATGATTGATCATGTGTAGCAATATTGTTAAACGCGTGAGCTATATAAAATTTGAATTGTTATTGATTTAAGAGTAAAATTTTAATTATTGAAATCAAAATGTGAAATGATCAAAAATGTTACTTTTGCAAAACGAACAATTTACAAACACGGTAATTTCAATTTTGGTAAAGGTGAGCTTTCGTCTCGCACTTTCAAATTTTTTTCTTGAAAAACGTAGGAAACTGACGAAATTGAAATTGATACCTAAGTGTAGAGGAAGAATGCGGATTTGTAAAAATGTAAGAATCATACCCGTGTGACTAGTAGTTTTTGAGATATTGACGTATGAAAATGACCAATTTCGCGATTTTTTCGTCCGTTTTCGACGCCATATTTGGAGGTTTTATGAACATCCGTTAGGGGGATATGACTAATTTCCTTTCTATAATATGTCCATAACCCACCCACCCAACAAGCTTACGGGCCTATGGAGTGAAACAGGGGTGCTAGGGTGGGACGGTACACGGGCCCGATTTGGCCATTTTCAAAAGTGAAAAAGGCATTTTCGTGAGTTGGAAAAGCGAAAAACGCATTTTTCGCGGGAATGTTTAAGTGAAAATGGGCATTTTTGGGAGTGGAGGAAGTTTGAAAATAATGATTTTCACGGCATTTTCGTGATTTGGAAAATCGGAAAACGAATTTCCCTTCCATAGCTTGCCTTGAACCCACCTCACAAAGAGGCTTGCGGGCCAATGGAGTGAAACACGAATTGGTCATTTTCAAAAGTGAAAAACGCATTTTCGTGAGTTGGAATAGCGGAAAACGTATTTTTAGCGCGATCGATAACGAGGAAATGGGCATTTCTGGGAATGGTTGAAGTTTCAAAATGCTGAATTTTAAAATAAATGTGAAAATGGAAAGAGGTTTGTTAGGAATAATTCTGGGTGCTGTGCTTTAGTCGAGAGGAGTTTTCGCTCATTGGTGATTTTTGGTGGGCATTGGTAGAAGGCTAAAATGTAATTCTGCGTATTTTTTCTGGTATAAAATCCCTCAGGTGACAACGTTAATATAAGTGGGCTTTTGTTAGAGGCTAATGAAATAGTATTGTTGACGGAGTTCTCTCGGGTAGAGTGGAAGGGGGAAATTAACTGTCAATAATTGGAAGTTAATTGTTAAAAAGTCACCCGGTATTCATTCGCCAACGAGAGTTGAGGGGCTTGTTCGCGTAAATCATTTTCTGACTTGCATGTGTGGTGTATGGTCGCCATGAGTTCAAATTTCTGCGATCCAGACTTTCGTTTCGGCGGATTCAGGCTTGCTATTCCTTGAAAGGCACGGGTAACATTACCCGGGGATGGACACTCGTTTCCCCGCTGCGGGAACTCGCAATCCTCCATTTAAAGTGTAACGTGAAATGTTATTAGTGCAGTGGAATGAATGCGAGTGATAAGGAAGTGTAAATCCTTCATTTGAAGTGAAATGTGCAATGTTTACTGCGGTGGAATGAATGGAATTGCATTGTATTAAATGGCTGTTGCGGGGCGAGTTTGAGTGGAAGGAGGGAAGAAACGGAAGAAACTGTGTAGGAGAGGTGTGTATATGCTAGAGAACCAACTGCTCGATCTCTGCGCCACGTACAGTGGATAAGAGGAAACGGCATTTTTTCACAAGATGGCGGAGAGGAAAAAACGCACTTCTCGGGTTTGAAAGTTTCCCATTCCTAAAGTAGTTGATGCATTGTTATGTTGAAAGTGTTAAAAAAATTTGCAAGGTTTACATTATAAGTGAGGTGAATTTGGTTACGATATCTCTGTTTAAAATGGGTGAAAATCGCGAAAACAAGTGCAAGACGAAAGCTCACCTTTACCGAATCACAATATTTCCAGTAAAAATTAAAAAAACCTATCTAATAATTACAATTTAAAAATACATGGAATTTGGAATTTCAAGACATGAAACATTCCATCGAAATATAAACCCCAAGAGGAAGAGTGTACCTAAATTGCCCCGAATTACTAAAATCTTTGCAGCCGGCTGCACAGTATATGTTGTCGGCTCTATGTACTTCGTTTTCACCAAAACATATCGCGTGTATGAATTTTGCATAATTCCCTTTTAACTTTTCCTCTCGGGGATTCAAAAACAATGTAATCTACAAGGGCACACTTTATGTCTACCGCGTATCCTCCGCCAAGCCCTCCTTAAACCTTCAATTACCCTTCTGGTTCTCCGGAACGGACGAACCCTTGACGATGTGATTGATCGGTCGACTATCCCGTCCATGAAGTCTGTGGGGCAAGATGAATAACATTATTTTTGATGAAGAAAATAGTTTACGTTTCTCACTCAACTAAGCGTAACAAGAAGCCAAATGCATGTTTTTATTTTAGTTCTGCTACGTAATCACAGTTCAATCAATTTAAATATGAAAACTCACTATATTCGGGAATGTCCACGTTGTTACTCTGGTCTCCGCAGACGCACCTTCTGCATTCGTACACCAGAAGATCCCAGGCCATCTCGAAGAGCAGCCCGGTCATTCTGCAAAAAGAAAAAAACCAACCTCCTGCTACCTAGATTAAAAATTAATGTATGAATTAATATGTAGTAGAGCACTTGTCTGCTTCTACGTTCACTGATAAACCTTCTTTTGGAATATCAGGTAAGTACAGTCCACTCAACTTGGATGAAAAGTCAAGGCAAAAATCAATCAAATCAAATATCGATCGAGTGCCACAAAGTCCTTTAAGAACTTCAATTCAGTTGTAAACAACATTCATAGCAACATCTATAAAACTCATAATAAGATGGCATAGTAACAAGAGTACATAATAATATTAACATTGACATATTAATATTGACATAATAATATAAATATTTCCTCTTTTTATAACTATAGGTAAATATTGTAATTGGAATTTTATAAATCGGAATTTATTTATACTTATACATTGCTTTTGCAGTTCGACTTCATATGTTTAGCCTTGGCCTTTGAATGACTTGTTTTATCCTGCGAGTAGTATATTTAGTTCTTCTCTAACAAACACGTGTTCATTTGCATTCATAGGCTTTTCATCATGCAAAATTCTATTGTAATATTCTGTTTGCATTAATTGTTGACTGAGTTGTTGAGAAACTTCTTCAAGATAATTACCGACCCTTCGTTTCTGGAATTCTGGTATTTTCCTCTTCCTTCTATAATTTTTCTAATATTTTTAAAATATCTTTTGTTGTGGTTTTTATTTATATCTGCACCGGAATAGCTCTTGCACTGCCTCACTTGGTACTTGTATCTATCTCTGACAAGAATGTAATCGATTTAGTACCTACCTCTTTCCCCTGGCATTTTCCATGTGTCCCTTCTACTCCAATGCTGCCCGTAGAAAGTTTTTGCCCCTACCATATTTTTCTCACTGCAGAACTCCACTAGTTGTTCTCCTTTGGCGCTTCGTTCTCCCAGCCCGATCCGGCCGATTCCGTTAACTTCACCCTCTTTCCCCGTCTCACATTCCGTTTATAACTCCTTCAAATATTTACTTTGCAAAATTTTACAGTGCCAATTTTAATTTCGTGTTCAATTATATTTGATCAATTTAACACCTGTCCAGTCAACCTTTCTCAACCTTAGCAATTGTACTCGGTCACAAAATTATCCCGTTCTTTACGGAACAAACTTATTTATTTTCCTCTCTCCGTATATAGTTAATGCACGTTGGAGTTGTTATTCTTCTTCTAAAGCCATACTACTATTCTTTTGCAATTTTTTCATAAGAATGCGGTTTTTGATTCAATTTGTTTAGCAACATATGCGAAAGTCGTTCTATCAAACTTATTTTCCGTGTTCCTCTTGCATTTTGGTTCCTTCACATTTGTATGATTGATAAAATAACTTTCTTAAAAAGTTTTGCGGGCGTAAGTCAGTGTCGTGTATTTGAAAATCCCTGCTGTTTCCTCCATGCCTTCATCTTTTTGGAGTTTAATTAATGCTGTGTGAGAGGCAAAGTGCATGGCTGCTTATGTCGATGAGTCATTCATTATATAGATACGTAGACATTTGAGCCTATCTAGATGCTGTAAACTCGGATATACTGGTCATTTTTCATGCCCTATAAATAGAGTCATTGTATTCTAATGATTTTGATGACAACCGTCTGATCAACCACAAACAATGTCTTCAACCGTATTTGCACATTTATTTATTATTTTTATTGATCACAATTGATTTAATAATCATTTACTCAATGAATATTTGTGCCCGGGAAAAGTCCTTTTTCAGCACTCCCCACCCCAAGTACAAATTACACCCCAATAACTTTATGCGTTTAGCTATTATTAAACTATTTATGGAAATGTAATATCTCCTGAAGCAAGCACCAGCGAAAATTGCCGATTGAACCAATTTCTAGGTCTTTACATAGACATTGTGGATCAGCTATACCCATAAGGTTTGGGTCACCAGGATATATTATAATGCTTGATAATTATTTCGGGAAAAACGCGCTCCTAGGAGGCAAAATTATTCCAGAAATAGAAAAGGAGGGAGTAGTAGTAGTTGTAATCGCTCCTTCTTGATTCATGAAGTATCTTGTTTACCTTTCTCTAAAGTTATCGTAAAGCATAAATAATTTCGTGTATAGTTTTTGAGGTAGTTAGGTTCACTAAAGCCAAAAATTTTCCCCAGGAACATGGCCGTTTCAAATGAAATTTTTTCCATGCTGAATTTGCGTACAGCGTTTGATTTTTTCGAGTAAAACCCTTGAAAAAATCCCTTTCACCTGAGACCCTGTATTTATCGACATGGAACCATCTTCGTCCACTTCAGAACGAAGCCATGGCTCTTATAGATCTTTCTCCCCTCTCACATTAAGGTAGTTTGAGAGAGATTTTTCCCTAGTCATAATGGAAACAATTTTAGAATTTTAATTTTTTAAATTCAGCGTCTGTAAGAAGTACGAAGTAAATATTTTAATATTAATGGAATTAAAGTAAACTTATACAGGAGAAATATTCTTAGTAATTAAATAAATATATCTACTTAAGTCTCTAACTTGACTCGTATTTGCACGCCGTACGGTGAAAACGCCTTCACAACAGGTTTATTCTTTGATTCTGTAAAACTTACTGCGTTGAGTAATTGATTACATTTTATAAATAGTTGATATAACATACAAACTACACACCGTTACTTTTTGATGAAATCTAGAAGTTAAAAATTGCTAATTTTTTCAATATTCTCCCTCTTGAGCACACAGCCGTAAGCTCGAAAACAGCTTATATTTTTAGGTAAATTGCTCGAAAAGTAGTCAGGAAAGGGGTAAATATTTTGATATAATTGGAAATATGAGAGTTTTCTCTTTAAAATGAGGTCCTATTCATCTAATTCTAGGTCAAGTGATATCTCACTCAAAATACCTCGATTACAAATTAGGGTTTACTAGTATTCATGAATGATTCAATTCGTATCCCTTCTCATAACACGAAGCAAGCTCTGTCGTATTTTTTCTTACCTGGACATCCAGGCCGTAATATTTTATGAATATTTCATTTTCAACTCAAAACTTCCATAATTGCATTTAAGGCTGTTTTTTTACAAAGAAATTAACGTTACGAAACTCAAGCACGAAACGTGACGGATTGAGAGCTTTCGCGAAAAAAAAATTGCGAATTGGGCGTCATGAGTTCAAATTGCTAATACTTCGCGTGCGTCTTCTGTCTTTTTCCGAAAGTTGTAGAGTGTTTTGGTGATCGGCTAAAAACTAATTTGATAGCTAGAAAACATAAAACTTCGCTCTTGAGTATCATGCTTACTCAAATTCGATCAAATCCAACCCTAACATTTTCCTCGACTAGAGATTTCCGTGACGTTTTCTATAATGGCTATTATTGTCGGCATGGTACCTGGCACCAAAAGTCTACGCTAAAGTTAATTTTGAGCTATTTTTCTTTCTATGAACCTTAATATTTTATTTGCTTCTCAGGAACACTATACCACAGTACTTGGCCAATATTTTAGCTTGCCCTGGCTCTCCTTATTGCTTACTACGCTATTATCGATTAACATAAGGAAAAATGTAGTGTTGCACATTGAAGTTTTCTCTTTCATTGTCTAATATTCATTTTTAGATATGTTCTATTAAACACCTTTAGACCTTTATTTCAGTATTTAGCCAAGGAAAGTAGCATTGTCGATTCTTTCAGTAATTTCATCCGTTACCATAGTTATGTTAAGATTAGGTTGTGATGCAGAGTTTGTTGTTAATAAAAACACAGTTCGTGACAATAGTTAATACCGGAAGCACAAGATTTTAATTATAATCATCATTATTTGTTTCTGGAAAAAAGACATGGATCACAAGTACAGAAGAATACGGTGCGGGATTACTTTTAATTAAAACTTCAACAAGTTATGCTATCATCCTTTCTCCCTTCCTTTTCGATCATAGCTATGTATTTGTGTTTTGAACGCAATTAACAACAGACTCATTCTATCCATGACCTCGTCGGCAATATTCAGCAGTTACTGTAAATCTTGAACTCTAATGTAGCTATTTTCATTCGTTATTTGTCAGAAGTCATAAATCCGAATATTTCTGCTGCAGATGCAGCACTCCAGTCTACTCTACTCTCTGCCAACCGCTTCATTCCTACAGAATTAATCACTTTCACTTCTTCATATATTTGCCTGGCACGTTCCATTCTTAAGCTCCCTCTCTAATTCATTTTCCTCTTCCCATTCATTTCTCCTTCCACTAATGCTGTTTCCAATAGGCTGATTAGTCGCCAAATGCGCCGAATAAGTTTCTCTCTTTTTCATCCCAGATTTTTCGTCATGCTTTCTTTCTCTCCAGCTCTTCGTTGGTGGTTCTCTTGAGTCTATTTAATGTTCATTATTCATCGGTAACACCACATCTCCATTGCTTCCAATCTCTTTTGCTTTGCAGTCGTTATTGCCCAGACTCCACTGCCATATAAGATCGTGCTCCATATTAATTTACTTCTTTCTAACTTCCACGCTTGAGTTACTGTCATCAGACTCCTCTTATAGTAAAATACCTTCTTTGATTGGTTTATTTTGCTCACAATATCTTTCTTGCTTCTTCCATCGCCGATGATCCTCCGTCCTAGATAAAATTCTTTCACTTTCGCAAGTTGTAGTTGTCAAGTTTGACAATGATTCTGGCTTCTTGATTTATTTAGCAAACCATGATCTTAGTTTTCCTAGCATTACTCTTCAAGTTTGTTTATTCATAGTTTTGTTCATACAGTATAGAATTATTGTCATGTCTTCCTTCTCTGCGAGAATTGCAATACATCAGAGAAGTGATGGGTGCTGATTTTTTTTTCTCCGTGACCTTTATTCCCTGTTTTTTATTTTATATTTCATAATGCTTTTTCATGGTACTCATTGAAAATCATAGGTGACAAAGCACATCCTTGTCGTACTCATTTCCTCATTTCTGCATTTTTCCTACGTATTGCTCTTCTGTCATTAAATGACACTCATATTCTCTTCAGTATAGTCTGTTCCAATACGCATTATCAAATGCTTTCTCTAGATCGATTAAACTAGTTTATGTGTGCTTGTCCTTTTTATTCCTCTTCTCTACGATAAGTCTCCGGCCTTAAACAGCTTCTCTCGTTCTCCTGCTTTTCCAGAAACCGAATTGGTTCTCATTAAGAAATTCTTCCATCTTTTGTTCCATCCTCCTGCAGACAATTTGGGTAAGATTTTTCGATGTATGTTCTGTTCCCAAGGCCTTGCATCTCACGGCTCTTTCCTTTTTTGGAATAGGGATGAGAATATTTTTTTCAGTCCGTTGTCATTAGCGCTGTTGAATAAATGTCACGTATTAATCTATGTAGCTAATTTATGGTCCTCAATCCTGCATATTATACGAACTCTGAGGGAATTGCAATGGTAATTTAATTTTATTTACTTCGAATGACATTAACTTTGATTAAACTTTAATCTTTAAAGTAACTTTTCTCAGTTCTATACGCAGCGTCCAAATTTCTCTCTGGGAGATTACCTTCCATCTCTTTATAATAGTTTTTCATCCATTCGTCTCCGTCATTTTTAGCTTTATGGCGTATCTTATTTCTCATTATTTTATGCATCTACTGTCTTTCTTCCGTTTTCGAGTTTTTATACGCCCTTATTTCATCTATTATGTCCAGGACACTATGTAATCCATGGTTACTGATTATCGGTTTTCCTCCGTAATAATATCTCTCCCACTTCATTTTGTTATTATTTTTCGATCTCTTGCAATCTCCATTTAATTAATCGTGTCTTGTCTCCATCCGATTCTGCTTTGTTTGGAGTACTCTGATTATTGATCTGTCTGTACTCAATCCTCCAGTCTGTCAAACCACTAGCGATTTTTCATTTATCTCTTAAGTTTTTAAAACTTTAAATGCTCTTCTGTTTCGTACACCGCTTTACCTCGCCTTTGTCCAAGTTCTTCCTTGTGGGACTTTCCCTTCGATTATGCTTTTACAAACTCATTGTGTCTCAAACGTGTAACCTGTCCATCTGGACCTTATCCTACAGCAAGTTCCCCATATGGTATTCTCCTCCTTTTCTTTCATACCCTTCGTCATTACTGCTCATATCAGTCAATTTGAACTTCAGCGTCTGCCTCCAGTACCAAGTTTCGAAATCCTTTATTCACCTTTGTTGAAGTTATACTTCTTTGCGCCCGTTGGAGACTTTTGGGATGGGATGTTGGTCGAGAAACCGCGTCACGCTCTTTTTTGGGTGAGAAAAATCCACAATTGTACGTTTTTGTATGGTTTTTTGTACGTTCGAACTTTGAACAAGAGCATCGATGGGTGAGTCGGTAGCGCACTCGACTTTCACATAAGAGTCCCATGTTCGATTCCCGGTTGGGGCGATTTCTTTTTTAAACAGAACTTCTTTTCAAAGTTCGAACGTACAAAAAACCATACAAAAACGTACATATAGTATATAGGTGTATATCACAGATAATATATAGGTGTATATTATAAAAATTAAATCACTCATAACAATATATCGAAGAGAAATATATTGAATAATAGAGAAAAAATGTCTTTTATTTCATTTATATATCCTGTCTGCCTGTGTGTGTGAGCGGGTGTGTGCGACCGGCCAAAGAAGTATAACTTCCACCGTCTGGTCCGACGCAGACCACGTTTTTTTTTTCTGCTTTCCCATGGCCAATTTCTCTGAGCCATGAAGCACAACATTCCACACGAATTTATTTTCATTAAATTTCTTTATTGGCAATCCAATTTCCTTTTTACACGAGAGTTATTTTTTCATCATGAATCTTTTCTTGGCTTGAGTTATTCTCAGCCTGACGTCCGTTGAACACCTTTAATCCCATTTCAGAAATCTTCCTAGGTAGGTAAAAGATTTTACTTGTTCTTTGTGCCTTTAGCTTCTCTCTTTCAAATGCTAGTATTTTCGTTTTATTTTCGTTGATCTTCATGTTGTACCCCTGTGGAACACTTGATGTGAACTTGACTGTGGCTTGACTGTGAACACATGATCAAGGATGCTTGCAGGTCTTCTGGCTTCTCTGCTATGACTGCGAAGTCATCGGCGAAACAAAGCACGTTGATTTGTTCTACCTTCATTCCTTTGATTCCCATTTCTTGGGATGTTTGGCTGCTTCCTCCAGTTGAGTAGAAAAGTGCCGGCGAAAAAATTTAAAAATTCAGGTTTGTTACTTAATGGAAGAACAGAATTGTGAAAGAGACCACTTCGCCTCTGCACGCGATAGTTTATTTGGTAAACCCCAGTTTCGTCGCTCTAGAGTCATTTCCAAAACAACATTTTTCATGTTCTCAACAGTAATATACAGACATGCTGGGAAGGAGAGGGGAAGATGGAGAGGTAAACATTTCAAGGTAAGGGATAAGGCAGTGGAATTTTTAGGGGGACTTTGATTTGGGTGGTAAAATCAAGGAAAATAGAGGTTTATGTTTGTTATGCTAGAGAAGGCTAACTTAGAGGAAATTAATAACTGTTCAAAAAAATCCATTTTGTCACCATCGTCAGGAACATGCAAAATCATCATCAGTAGTCATCAATCCAAATATTGGTCGGTACGGGCTCTCCACTCCTCTCCCATCTCTGTCAAGCGCTTCATTCCTGCATAATTAGTCACTTTCACTCCATAATTTTCCTGATGTACTCCATTTTTGGTCTTCCCCTGTAATTCTTTCCATCCGTTTCTTCTTCCAAAATTGTTGTCAGTAGGCTGATGAGTCGTCAAATGTGTCGAATAAATTTGTCTCTTTTTCTGTGCAATGATTTCACTATACTTCCTTCCTCTCCTGCTCTTCGCACGACTTCTTCGTTACTGATTCTCTCCACCCATTTGATCTTCATAATTCTTCAGTAACACAACATCTACATTCCTCCCATTCTTTTCTGCTCTACAGCTTTTATTGAAAGAACTTCGTTACTTCCACGCCTGTGTTGCTAGCTGTCAGCAGACTCCTCTTCTAGATTGCCTTCTTTGCTTGGGCTGTTCTTCTTACTATGTCTCTCTTCCTTCTTCCATCGTTGGTGATCCTGCTTCCTAAATAACAAAATTCTTCCTCTCCCTCTGTTTGTTGTCAAAGTGTGACAATGAGTCTCTCTTCTTCGTTTCTTCCGCAAACCGTAACATCGTTTTTCTTAATATTTATCTTCAAGTCGTTAATTTATTCCAATCGTTTCGTTTGCACAAAAGATGTGGTATGAAAGTCGTGGTCACAGGTACCAAGATACACAGCAAAGAGGGTGAAGTTTGCGCAGAAAAATCATTTCTCTTCTCCGGGATTCCAACAGAATCTCCTAATTGCCGGTCAGATGTGCTATAGCCTTATACCTTATATATAACTTACCACCAAACCTTTTGGCATAACTGGCTATCACACCTGATTGGCAATTGGGAGATCCGAGCTCAAATCCCGGTGAAGTTAAATTATTTTTCTGGGCGAATATCACCCTCTTTGGCGTGCTTCAAGCTATATTTTTTCATAGTTTTGTCCATACAGTTCAAGAGGATTGGAAGCGTACTCCAACCGTAATGAGTGAAAGCCCTTGGGTTTAAAATAAGGTGGCCAATGTACTTGCCTATCAAACGTCTCTTGAGATGGATCACTTTGTGAAGTCTTACTAATCTTACTAAGACCTTTTCACTTAACTTCTCCTCCTATCATCATTCTCACACTGTAATTCATATGACCCATCCTCAAGATCTTCACCGAACACATTTTCGACGTGCTTCCTATCATTGATTTCGTACCCATCCCAGAAAGCCTCAACACCACTCCCTTTGGTATCTTACTGCTATACCCTTTTTTCTCATTTCCAAATTAGTCTCCTAATTTGCTAAGCACTTTTTTCTGCATTCTCTTCCGTGGCATTGTGACTTTGTTTTTCTTTAATTTCTTACAAGCACTTCATTATTTTTTTAGTGTTCACTACATTGAGTGGGAGCTATCCTCCAGTACGGTTATCTCTTTTCGCTTCTTAAACATCATGTCATTCCACCATGAATAGTAATTTATTCTCCTTGGCACCCAACGCTCAATCGTACTTTCAGAGCCTTCGATAATCCTTGATTCAGTTTATCCAAAGTATTTCTTTAGCACTTTCTCTATCTATGTTACCATTCTATTCTCCTGCTTCGAGAATAGTTCATCCTCATCCATGGATACATAGTTACATACGTACTACATGCTTCACTACAGTTTCTCTTTGTTATTTATACGCTTTATTCTTCCTCGATCACTTTTGAATTGCATTCACGATAGAGATAACCGAAAATGTTATTGTCTTTTCCACATTAAGCACTTTTTATGCATGCTAAAATTGACTTTAAATACTTTTTATGTGCTATAATGATTAAATAACAATTTTAAGCAATACAATGGGAATAAATTCGATGGTGAGTAGATAAATTTTCTATACTTTAAGGAATGATTCATCCTAAAATTACGTTCCTAGGCGTATTTTAAAGTTTTAATAAAACGTTCGCGTACATGCAATGAAATATGCGTACAATAATATGAAAAACTATTAATTTGTCGAATATATTCCCAGTATATTGTGTCATGGTGGTGAAACACGAAAGTTGTAGGATGCAAGAGTTGGGATTAATTTAACAGTTTTATTCTTTAATAAACTTTCCTTGACAATGCGTTTGAAAGTTTAAATTTTAGCCGTTTATACTAAGCGGCATGATTAACAACATGGTATTTAGAAATTTTTACTAGAGATATCCTATCGATAATGTGAATAAGTCACGGGTTTTTCACTGAGTATACTAAACAGTGAAAAAGTAACTTCTCTTGATTTAATATTTAGGTACTCAGGTGTAAGGTATGACATCAACACGGGGATATTAGCCTCAGAAATACTGTCCTGAAACTCCGTCTGCCCCTAGATTGAAACCAATTGCCTTTCATGTGTGTTCATTAAACTAGCCGGCGGGTTGGAGACTAAATTTCCAGTCTGCTAAATCTGATGATTTTGTAGCTAATTACCTCATCCCACGTCCGTATTTGTTGAAGTCAATATTTAAAAGCAAAACAAACAACTTTTTACATTGATCCATTTTAGAAGTATAGGTACACAATCATTTTTCATTTGAGGGTCAACAATTGACCTTAGAAGCATCCCATCTCACGCTAATCAAGGTTATCATGTAAACTCCTGGGTACTCTTAGTATTCAACCTTTGCGACGGTCTCTCAAATCTTCTTACGGATTTTCACAGCCAGCATTTCACATTTTCAGCCTCTCAATCCAGTGTCCCTTAGCATGCTAGAATCGCAATTCCACTCCTTTTTATGCTTCTATGTAACTTTTATATGCCTTCTAAGCAATCTTGAGGAGATATACTCGATATTCAGCGTCAAATCTACACCCCGAGTGCCCTGACAACCTTCACCTTCTATCCATATCACCAAATCATCAACATAGAACTGCCTTACGCCATTTTCAAAGCATGAGAGCTCATCCATGAAGTGATTTTATTCGTTGTCTATCCCACTTGTCTTTTTAGTCGGCCAATCTCAAGATTTTCTGACTCCGACTATGAGCTCTTCATAATTGAGCAGAACTTATTGGTTTCAGTCAATTCTCCTTAGCTGTTGTCAATATATCAGTCTTCAGTCACTTGCATGAACACAGTCCATAAGACAATGTTAAAAACTTTCACTGATCAACAATGTATTGCCCTTGACCGATCGCAACGCATAAGAATTGATCCATGGCGTGATATTCTTCGGTGAATGTTCCATTCATTGTCTTTTTAATCTGTCAGTCTCAAAATATCTTTTTTACTTTTGAAAAATGTTCATCATCATCAGTAGTCATCCATTCGAAGGATGGTTTGCTCCCCTCCAGTCTCCTTGCAGTTAAATAGTTGTTTTACTTATTAGTCTTCATACTCAAGTCCCCCATGATCTGTTTAATTTATTCCATCCATAGTCGTCCACGAAAACTTTTCGCATTAGTTTCTCCTTAAATTACTGATTAGATACTCTTTCAGTGATAATTACATATCCTGGATGTGCCCTATAAGCTCATCTCTTCATACATTCTACATAATTTTCATCAAACATACATTATCTCTCCTCTACTTAGGACTTATTTTGTGTGATTATGTCTAACCATGCGATCATTCAGTTATTCGATAACGCCTCATTCCCATTGCTTTCAATCTTCTATGTTCTGCTGCCGTGATCATTCCAACTCCAAATGCTGTTTGTTGAAGCCACTCTTACCGTATCGAACTTCTGTCTTAAGATCCATTTTTCTCAGGTCACCTTCTGCTGTTTGATCTCCCAGTTAGTTCTTTTTACTATACTTTTTACCTTTTTCTGCATGCGATTAGGTGATAAGCCAAGGTTTTTTAATCTTTTAGTGTCCTAGCAGTACAATTTACATTCTATAATTTCCTTTCTTGGCACCAGTTTCATTCTATTTTTTTTTAGGGACACTACTACTATTTTTTTAATTGTCTAACCTGATACTGTTTATAGCACTATGCAGATTGATGGAATTGATCTACTTCCAAATTTTCTTGATTTCAGAGGAGGAATAGTCCTAACTTGGAGCCGTTCCCAGGATGAGGACATCACTCGTCTTGTTCGTGAGAGATTCCTCGCTGTTACACCAACGCGCAGTGATGCAGTGGCTGAGATCGAGAACCCCGACCAGAAGCAAAATTGTGGATCATCCGGAATGTCTCTGCTGACATCTTCTAACCTTTGACGCATATCATCGTCAGCACTCCTTCACATACGGCGACTCTGGTGTATTATTGAGTAAAAGTCCTGATTCTCAGCTGCTGGGAGTCGGGACATGAACTTTGAAAGCCAGTCTCCTATTAGCCGTCGAATGTGAAGGAGTCCAAGTATTTGTATTTTTTTGATGAAATAAAATCTTTAAATGAACCTACCAAAATTTTATTTACCGTAGTCTCGACGCTGGACAGAAGACCCTAAAAATCACGCTGGACTTATAGCAGTAATTTAAGGTACTTTTTCAAAAAAAATTGTGAAAAATCTGCTATCAAACCGATATTTTTCCAATTTTATCTATTTTTATTGATATTTTTCTTTTTTGGTGAAGCCGCGAAAATATTCCAAGTCCAAAATGTAAACATTAGCGAATAAGTCTGAAGTTGAATGGGCAAGTACCAAACGAGAGAAACAGTTGAGGGTCAAAATATGAGAGAAACAGTTGAGGGTCAAAATAAGCGATTGAGAAAGAAGTTCAAGGTTAACAATTTTATTAGCTTCACTGTAAACACGTACATAAATGATGAGATTTTATCAAGTAACAATGTATCAATCAAGTAACAACTTTTCTAAAGAAATTGTTACAATCAGCAAAATGTTAAGAATGTTCACATTGAAAAATGCATGCGGCCGCGCTTAATTGTATTTTATTGGCGTGACTGCATGCAGCACAGAAACAAGAAAAAATTGAATCTTTTTAAAGAGATGACAGTGGAATCTTCTGAGCTATTCCGCCATGAAGCATTAATTCAAACGCCTACTGTCGTCTCGGAGACTCGTGCTTTCCAGTTAGAGATAAACTCGAGCTCTTGGTGCAGTGATCATCAGCCGATTCACGCATCGAAGTAGGAGAAGTTGCAGGACATGGTGCATTAGTCAAGTATCTGAAACAAGAGAGAAAAAAGTTACATTTGTGACAGCAAAATTTTTTATATCCATTTTGTAATTATAGTTTTATTTATTTAGTTAAACATACATTGTTTCTAGTTTAACAGGATATAAAGGTTTAAAAAACCGTTACAACAAGCAGTAATTATTTTAATATCGAGATTTAATTGATGGTATAATGACGGCAGCATAAAATACAAACTTTGTAATTCCATAAGAACCAGAATGGAATAGACTAAGAGCTTGAACTACTTCGCTTAAGTGCTTATAAGTCTTGGCATTAACCCGCGTAATGAACGAAATGGCAAGTGGAAAAATTGGCCAGCAATTTTGATATTCTTGTGTGACATTGGTATAGATTTCTATTTTAATACACTAAGTGCTAAACCTGAAGAGATTTTCAAATGTGATAATTACTTACTGAATACTAAAGTATCACTCGTTTAAAAAAATACTACCATAGCAAGGACAACATGCTCTTAGTTGGACGGGAGGTATAAAAGGTATTAGAGACCGAACAATGATTTTCCTAATATTCCAGACGAAGGATAAAAGCGCTGAAAGATCAACCGGAGAAAGCTGGCAAGGAATTGATATTTAAAACATTATAAATAAAAGCAGGAGTTACAAGCAACGGTAAATTCATAAAATATTAGTCAAGACAGGATACTCCAGGAAAGATTACAATAGAGCACATAAACTCTAATCTTCAAGAAATTAGGCTATTAATTTGTAAGGTGTCCGTTCACACTCAACTTATTGCAGTTCTTGAGTATAGAGGAAGGAGTCCTCACAGAAAATCGAATGAGATGAAAAAAATATGACGATCATTCCGAAACTATTTGAAAGTTATGATTTACCTTTAACAATGTTAGAAAAAGGTGAAAATATTATAAAAAATAAGAAGAAATAAAATGATTCCTGTAGAAATCAGTAATGTCACAAAAAGACGAAACTACGGGAACTAGTCGAAGAATTTGAATTTTTGGGATGCAGGATCACTGGCGATGAAAGGAACAAGAACTATGAACAGAGCAGAAGCTCAAGAAAAGATATTCTTATAAAAACGAAAGAACTTTTAAAATGTATAAACAAAGGATGAATTGCAGTGATCCTTTGACGATAATGGCAGCCGAAGAGAGGAGAATGGGGAGTTTTAGAAGAATGAATAACTGTCAAATGGACGGAGATCAGACACTTAAGTCCTACGAAGAGCAGGGGACAAAAATTTTGACAAAATCTGGAGGAAATAATTTCATATTTAGAGGTATAACCGCTGCCTCATAGCAATGGACGAAAGGATGAACGAGGAAAATTACTGAAGCTTAAGTATGTCAGACATGCAAACAGTCATTTCAAGCAAAGAATGAACGGTAGTAAAATAATGAATGGTGAAATAAATGAAAAAAATCTTCAAATTGAGATCTGCAGCAAACCAATAATGGGTTTGACGACAGCTTCGTATTTACATTCGTAACGTTAAACGATTTTAACGAAGTATTAATAGTAGTACCATGAACAATACACTATTGTTTGCCAATTAATATTCTATTCTTCACTGCACATTATTTTACCTAAGGAAAATAGTCAAGTTTGACAAGCTTTTCTTAAATATTTAGAAAGCTGCTTCACCGAAATTTCGTCATTTGCCTCGTATTGAATAAATAATCCAAAGAAGCGTTCCCAGAGTAACACCCAGTTCAGAGCTATTAATACCACTAATAAAAGAATCGGGACATTGAGACAAATTCCTGGCATGAGTCGTTAAATATTTTACATAATGCAATCAGAACAAGAAGCATTTTCATCTCTGACACGAAGCGTAGTACTGGCTGTACAATGACGAAGAACTTCTCTCCAGAAGAATGCTGAGGGTATAGTTTCACTACGCAAAAAGAAAGTGTAGGGCAACACTTGGATTAATGCTACTGCTATTCACTACTTGATTCACATTTCCGGAGAAGAATTAAAGATATGAAATATTTGAGGTTACTTATGTGGAGGAGGCCAAAACCAACAAAGCACGCTCAGGCACCAAGAAGAGAGAATGGTTTGAGAAATTGAAGCTATTCCCAGGATGCATCGATAAAGTCTCATCAGAACTGCTAAACTATGCCTAATTGGTGACGGCATTGAATAACTTTAGCATGAGATATTTATGCCATTATCCGTATGATAAAGAAGAGCTTAATGACGCAAACATTTTAGAAGTATTTTTTGTGTATCTACATGAAATATTTCAAGAATTATCGACGGAAGAATGGAACAAAATGTTGCATAAGATAAGGAGATAGTATTCTAGAAAAAGCTGGGAAACGAGAATTCTCTTTACGTTTCTTGAATTGAACACTTCTAAACAAAGGAAATGAGCATCATTTAATGTATACAATAAGAAGTAAATGTATGAAGAAGATTTGGATGCGATTAAATAAGGTTGCAATGCCCAGGAAGGTGAAGTTAAAGATTGCTTTAATATTTATAGTGAAATAACAAGGTGAACCACGCTCATCCTTATTAACAGTCTAGAAATTGTTCTCTCCGAGTCTTAGTTTCCTCATATTTAACAACCAAAAGAAGCGTCCCCTCCGAGAAATTCAATTTCGGATTAACTTTAAAATAAAAGCTGGAAATATTTACACAACGAGTAAATCATCTGCTGTATAAGCTTGAATATTAATATTAATTTGAAGACCTATAAAAGGCACTAACTGTTAAGGATGTATGATGGATCGAGCTGACCGATCGCCTTCTGTTCGTATTAAATCTAACCAAGCCAACGCTAGCGTCCTTTGTCAACGTTCAGAAAATGAGGATAAATAATAGAAGGTGCTATTCTCGCAATATGCATTTTAAACATTAGCCCCTGATTTTAAAAACATTGACATATCTCAGAGAGATAAATTGGGTAGAAGACAGAAAATAGGAAACCCATTAGGAGGTATTGCAGAGACCTATATGCAGAAAAAACAAGCATTCGAGCATAAGCGAAGCAAGTGTACAAATTAAGATATTATAATTGCATCGCAAGTGACATCCAGGGAAGCATGGATGCAATCTTGAAGTCCCCGAGTAGGGCCTTCACAATTACAGCAAGTAAATGTTGGAGCTGCCTACAGTACAGTCCCGCTAATAGCTATATCATTATGAGGTTGGGATGTGTAAAAAATTAAAATAAAAGTGATACAATAAATGAAAATAGTACCAATAAACCGTTTTAATGCTGAGTCGTGTAACACCGGGGTATTGGATAATGACTGGTAGTGCCCCCACAGTGAATTTAACCTCATTCTGCGTCTTGGAATTCAATTCCTAAGGATCGTAGCGAAAAACATAACATCCGGGTAGTGCCGGCTCGACTCCGAGAATTGCACCTAAGGCGCATTCCAAGATTCACACGTACACGACATGCGCGTCCCAATGAGTGAACATCACTCCGAAAAAACACTATGTAGATTAATGCGCCGCGAGCATTTTGTGACCCATGACCAAATATCAAATTCGCGAAATTCAAAACAAGGAAAACCCGAGTTTCTTAAATAAAACTGCTCCGATGGAAAAGTGTAAACGCAGAGAATGGAGGGACTAGGTAAGAGTCGCTGGAGACAGACTGCACGCCAGGCTGAGATTACTTATTCAGATCATGCGAGTTTCAGGATGAGAGTATGTTTTTACCTCGCACTTCATCTCTATTTTCGATAGAAGTGACTGAATGAAAGACTGCCCAACTGATAGGAACGAAAATTCTCTCATCCAGCGCCAGTGGCGGATACATATGGGGGTCGCGGGGGGGCGCGCGCCCCCCCCTTGCGGGGCCGCTCGCATTGCCGCTCCCGCCAGTCAGCCCGCACGCTATTCGTTCGTGTCTTTCGTCAGTCAACTCTGAGTCGAGTTATCGAGTAGTTGTACTTTCTTATGTAGCACGCGCGCGCGTCCGCGTCATCGTATTTTATACGTTTCTGTCTGGCACATAGATAGCTAACCTACGAGAAAAGTCGCGGCCATTCTAGTGATCTCGATACGTTATTCCGTCTGGCATTTGTTCAAGAAAAGTCGCGAATATTCTACTGCTTGTATTTGTTCACACTCCTTAAAAGTCTGGAAGCGAACATTCTGGCACCGAATGTTCTCGAAACAAAAGAGCTACATATATAAGGGAAGCAGAGTCGCTGCCAGGCAGTCAGTTTGAAAGCTACAATCGTCGCGATAACTTGCGCCCCCCCCCCCCTTGAGTTATTTCTGTATCCGCCACTGTCCAGCGCACCATTAATGACCATGGCAAAAACAGCTGAGGCACCACTAACAAATCACTTTCGTTCTGTCCATTTACCTATTCCCTCCCATTTTCATGGCCTGTCTTTTTTCTTAGCACATCCCGCCACACGCTCTTGTGGTGTCTTGCAGGGTAGAATGTAGGTTTAAACTGATTTTGTAAATATCAAAGCTTTATGCATCAGTTAAGGGATAGAGGAACTTAAGTGCCTGATGCTTGTTGTAGTTGCCTCGGAACTGCTGGACTATGCCTTTTGGAGAGTCGCTATGAGCAACGAGTAGTGTGTGGATTTAAGATAGTTTGAGCGAGACATTCTCTATTCATAATAAAGGTCGTATTCGAATTTATTTTTCATCATTTTCATGCGTGAAACAATTTTGGGAAAACTATCGATAGCATCAAGCTATCTGTGGACTATGATTGAGAAATTAATTTTAGGAAAAATTGGACAAATTATGTCATTTTACAACGTATGATGAATTGAAGTAGACTAGCCGACTACATGAAAGGAGTGTCTTTCAATGAATTGAATAAAAAGGCAGTTGTATTAAGACCAGTTTGATGTAAATAGATGCGAAGGAATATAATGAAAGGAGAGCTTCAATGTTTACATTGAAAAAGCGAGGGAAGAAATCCAAAAATTAAACATTTGTCATGCCGCGCTGTGCTGAAATGATAATTTTGGCAGTGAAGAACGATTGAAGAGGTTAAGAACCGCTATAAAAACTACGAAGAAATAGAACATAAGGTCAACGTAAACAAAAGTTTTGTTCTGTGGAATAAAGTTTAATTCACCGTGAGACTTAAGAAAATACTCTTTGACGAGTGGAGGAGGAGCAATGTTGGAAGAAAGATTGATTTAGTAAGCGAGAAGCAGAAAGTATCCCACCCAAGCCAAAATAGAAGCGAAAGCATTCATCCGAAGAAGTCTACAAAGAGCCAACAGCGTAAGCTACGATGCACGAAAGCACTCTTCTGATATAAGTTCATTGTCATATGGAAACAGACGATAATAGTGGCAGAACATAACTGGGCGTGAATGAATGATTCCATTTGAGAATGATTTGAGATCAAATCGTACTCAATCTGCAGATAAACAGGGAGGCTAGTATTCACCGGGTAACATTTGAAAGAAAAAATACCATTATTTTTTTTCTTATCCACCATTTAGAATTTCTTGATCGGGATCGTTTACTTGGCCTTGTCTTAAACTGCAGAGCAAAGATTAATCTCCAAATAAGTCAGTTTTCCAAAATCACCACAGCACAAGGTATTACCCCGACCCAAGGTGATAGAACACCTTGACCCCGACCAACCTCAACGAGCAGTGGTAGCGAGAACTTTGATTCAGAGTGGCTGGATAAAGATCTGATTTTCCATTAATTTGCTGAACTAACTAGTTTTAAGGACAGCAGACCACCGAGTAAGAGTATCGAGTAGATGTTCAAAAATTAATAATCAGTGTGATGAAAGAAGTAGAAACTGAAGTTCCAAGATTATCCACGAGAAGTGAGGGAGAAATATTTTTGTCTGCAGAGAATTTTGAGGAAGTAACTGAAAAGAAATGCGACATATATTATGACCCCTACAGCATCAGGAAAACGAGCGATTGCCATTAAATACTACGATGCTGGTGCAAGTCGAAGAAAGGGTGAAGGCATACCTAAGAAGCCCTGCCGTTTTACTACTGCTTTAATTTGACTATCAGTCACCAGTAGATGTGTGTTAATAATATTCCAATCCAATTCAAATTGGTTCACAGAAATATCCCCAGGTCAAAGCTCAACGAAATGCTGAAAAATAATACAATCCACCAGATGACTACACTAGTGACTAATATTTAAAGGAATGAAAGTGAAATATTTTACACAATACAAATAAGTTAGATTATAAATAAAAAAGTTAATAAAATATGTTAAAAAAATTTATAGTAGTCGCTGAATTACTGTTAAACAACTTAAGTCACAATAACTGAGCAAGCCTAAAGATACCATCACCGCAGCGTATATAAATGTCTCACCAAAGTTTTTCATTATGCAAATCAGCATCAAATACTATGAAACACGTGAATGAATACAAGTATTTTCCTACAAATTATTGAAAAGTAAAATATTAACAAGTTCAGCAATAATTCAATTTATCATGAAAAGTGTCGCGATAATTATATGAGGGTCAAAATCCTAGCAAACAGTTCTGACAACAAATTGGAATCACTATCACACCATTGGTATAAAATAAATACAAATTTATATAGGAACTTCAAAGTTGCTTTAGTTTATTATGTTAAAAACATTAGCCTAAACCTGAGACTAGCAAGGGGAGCACCCAATAGCCGGGCATAGAATCTTCACGAAAGTTTGCTGGCAGCCAGTCCGTGGATAATTTAAGAATCGCGACAATTCTGGGGTTACATACCCAATAGCTTAATCATAAAACACGAAGTTTTATTGCTTTGCTGCAATTTTAAAATTTAGAATACAGTTTTGCGTTCCTATGAACATGGAATCCCAAGACTAAAGGAGTGATAGGTTCTAGATTTTTTTAGGCTTAGATTTTTTCATTTTAAGTTATGCTTGAATTCACAACTAAATATTTTTCAATTGTACCTTCAAGATTCTTTTACACAATGAATGATAATTCGCATAAAAATCACTTGTAACTCAAACTCATCTGGATCGCACTTCCATTATAAACAGAAGAGTGGCGGTGCCAGAGTGGGTGCCAGAAACTGAGATATAAGGACAAAGGCCCTTTACGCTACTCGCTCTGTGACGTCCATCCGCCATCAGTTTATGATAAGGTTATATTGCAAACAACCCTCGACAACATAGCTCTATTTCCACGCTTCCAATAGCTATTACGATGATAGTCAGGCGAATATTTGTAATTCTTTGTTTCGAAGAGGTGCAGTAACTTTAGTCTATGTAATATATAGATATTTTTAACTTTTCATCTGAGTAAGACAAAGAATTTTTATAGTAATAATGCCCTTTACAAATCTTTCCTTCCCTTGATTACGAAAAATTAAATTTGAACACCAAGGTTGCGAGGTGATAACATTAACGGAAAACAGACGCGCGGTGGGCTGAATTATAAAAGGGTTTCTTTATCACACTCCGCACGCAAGGTTCACTTGCAGCGTCAAAGTATGTAGGACTATCTTGCCGACAATCACTTTCATTCCATGTGAGAACCGGATTATTACATTAACTATTATAAAACAATATTAGAATTAGCCGGAATCAAAGAATAGTTGGAATAGAGGTATTCGCGGCGCCAGATATTAAATGTCAGCTTCTGTTTGCAAAATAATATAGACCAGTTTTAATGCATTAAAAATATCGGATAAACAGGTGAAAAATATTTACCGCTCGAGTAAGTCAAGTAACAAAACAGTTAATTAAAAAAAAACTTAGATCCATTCCAGGAACCTGATCCTAGAAACATAACACAGACACTACTTTACCCCTTAAATGCTTGTTCATAACATCGATGATGGAATTCTATAGTTTTTCATCACAGAAAAAGATATTAAACCCCTATCGTGGGACTAACTACCAGCCTAACCACCATAATATAATTTATTTTTATCAGGCTTGGCTTAGTGGAAGTGATACATATCTATTTTTCATAACATATCTAAAGCTGCATGGAAAATAATTAAGAATAACAAAAATGCAGGAAAAATACCTAAGCAACAAAAAATTAATTTTAGTAATAATACTACCTCTGCAAACCCCGTAGAAATAGCCAATAACTTCAACCTTCAATTTTGTCAAATTCAATCCGATGTTCTCCCGTCGACAAACCACTTCTCTAACTCCTCCTTTCTTCCATCATCTAGATCCTTTTTTCTGTTCCCCACTAATCCTCTGGAAGTCCAACAGGTTATCTCCACACTCAAAAACAAATGGACAGCTGGCTTAGATGAAATCCCCATTCCCATTATTAAGGCTGTAAAGGGGCTTATCTCCTCTCCATTAGCAGAGATCATAAATACATCCTTTGCTGAAGGTAAGTTCCCTGAATATCTTAAAACAGCTTGTGTGCATCCCATTCATAAAAAGGGCCCGTTATCTAACTCTAGCAACTATCGTCCAATCTCTATCCTCCCCAAGTTTTTCAAAGGTCTTCGAAAAGTTGTTTTACAACCGCCTTACTAATTTTGTAGAGTCACACCGCCTTATCCATGAATCTCAGCATGGGTTTCGCAATAATAGATCCACTAAATCTGCCTCTTTCCAACTACTGAACAATATCTATGATGCCCTAGATTCCAAAAAACAAACCCTGGGTATATTTTATGACTTCAGTAAAGCCTTCGACACCATTAATCACGATCTGCTCTTTAATAAGCTACAAACACTTGGGATAGTTGGCAATCCCCTCCGATGGATCAGATCTTTCTGTATAAATCGACAACAAGTGGTCAAATACACTGACCATACCCCTAATGGCCCTATTCCTGTCTTTTCTAAATCCCAGAAAGTTCTTCAGGGTGTACCCCAAGGATCCATATTAGGACCTTTTTTATTTATTATTTTTATAAATGATCTCACAGACTCCATTTCTTGCAGCCAACCTATATTATATGCCGACGACTCAACCTGTTTAATCACATCTAATGACACAGCCTTATTGAGTACTGCAGCTAAAACATCTATTAATAGTATGTCCCAGTGGTGCCTCGCAAATAAGCTTCACCTAAACATTCAGAAAACAGTATATCTACAATTTCACTTAAAAGGGCTCCTCCAAGCACGAGCCTTCTACTAAAGATTAATGATAGCCATATTGTGCGGTCATCAAATACTAGATTTCTAGGTCTTTCCGTTAGTGAAGACCTGAGCTGGCACACTCATATAAAGAGAATCGCAAGTAAGCTAACAACAGGGATCTTCATGATTCGAAGACTGGCTCCCATTATTTCTCTTAATATCTTGATGTTGCTATTCCATGCAAAAATTCAATCCTTCCTGACTTATGGAGTAATATTCTGGGGTCATGACAGCTTTAGTAAAACTGTCTTCTCCCTTCAAAAACAAGCTTTGAAGGCAATGCTATAGCTACCATATCGCACCCCCGGTCGCCCCCTTTTTCAGAAGCACAACATCTAAACCCTACCTTCACTATATATCCTACATTGTGCTATTTTTGTCAAACAAAATCCACATCTTTTTCCTGATAATCGCAGTTTCCACTCCTACCATACTCGCAGTACTCATGATATCCATATTTATAGCCATAATCTCTCACTGTCCCTAAAAGGACCTCACCATGCAGCATCTATAATTTTTAATAATTTACCTTTAGACATAAAGTCCATATGCTCCATGCCTAAGTTTAAATTAGAACTTAAAAAGTACCTTTTAAGCAGAGGATTTTATAGTGTCTGTGATTTCTTAAATAATCAATGCACCTGCTGTGAGGAGGCCTAGGTGATTAAATTTCCTTCTCACCTCATTTTCTTTATATTGTGTTCTATGTTTTTTAATTATATTTGTATTTGATTGTTGTGTGTATATTAAATTTGACGATTACTATGTTACTGAATGTAACCAGCAGTAATAAAAAATATTATCTTATCTTATCTTATCATAAAAAAGAACTACTTACTTTTCCATACAATATTTTTAAAACTGCGACCAGTTTCACCTTAAGGCATCTGGCAGAAGATGCCGTATTAAGGCGAAAACGGTCGCAGTTTTTAAAGGTGTGGAAAAGTACTAAGTTTTTTATTCAAAATTGACGCCATAATATAGTTCATAACATTCGCATAGCATGAGATTGCGTATATATGGTTTAAAAAAATCACTGCGCCAAACACCTTTCTTGCGGAGTAGAATTGAAGTAAGAATAACTGAATCTCATGTTTTCAGGTTCAATTGCGTGCGTCAGCGTTATGATAAACGTTTTCTCCTCCGTTACAGAAGGCGTCTTCAGCTCGAACTGACACTTCCCAAGAACAATTAGATTTGAGATTTATGGTGAGGCCATTGAAATTATGAAGAATCCAGAAACTTCTACAGCGAGAATTTGTATTCACGCGCAACAACATGGAAAAGGCTATTCAACCCCTTAACCAATGGAAAAACAGAACCGAATGAGCAGGTATTTTGGCACCACTAACTCAATTAAAATCCGGCTACGATCCAACAAACAACCCCTACAGTTCGACATGAAGACGCCTCCTGTAACAGAAAATCTTTGTAATCACAACGTTGACGCACGCAATTCAACCTTGAAACATGGAATCCGGTTCTTCAACCCATTGCAGAAGCATACGTTCCAGCTAAAAGTAAGAATATATGAGCAAGATTTAGTACCGCAGAAATCCGTGACACTATTCGATTACGTTTCAGAAGCGTGACGTTATTCCATAACACTGAAAAAACTACTGATAATCATTCATGCAATTTGAAATTTAACCAGCTACTTACCCAATCAGTCTGCTGGAAAATCTGTGCCGTCTCATGGGTTTGTCAACTTGTCGGGATCAACGCTGTAACAGCGGATCATCTCTCTGCTTATCAGGTGGCAGATGTTTCACCTCTGCACTGGCCGTCATGAAAAATTGACAACTTCATGAATCCATGGGAACTGCAATCTCCGGCCAACACTTTCTGGTCTTCAACTCCGCTTGTGGCGAATGTGGCTGTTTCCATTCGCTAGCCGCGACTGCGAAAGAGAGATGAAAAGAGGGTTAACAATATTTACGAATTCCAGTATGGAAGACGATATGTGGCAGAGTAGCTAAGTAAGACAAATGTTTCATCTTTAAAAGCTATATTAAGATTCCTCCCGAGGTTAATACTCTGGGCTAACCCCGTAAATGATATAAGTAGAGCTAGAAACTTATATCAATCAGATTAAGACCTTTTAAAATGTGATGAATTTTAAAATATCGTGAAAACTTGTTGAAAGCATGGCAGAAAAAAATTAAATGCTAACCATAATATTAGATAATTGAAGATAAGTAATTTTAGTCATGAAACTAACTTCAAACCATCAGATTTTACCGTTCCTAAAACAGATGTCTAACATACGGACAAATGAATTGCAAAATTATTTTATTCCCGACAATGCATCCTGGCTTCAGCAAAATTACTTGCGATCTAAGCTTCCCACAGGATTGGTGGATAGGTTGTAACAGGGGACAGAATATTTCGGATTTTTAGGATGAGAGAAACCTGGCGTCGGAATTAGCCTACTATTAACATATGGTGCCAAGGGTTGCACAGATTGAAGTCCCATACAACGGTCTGAGTACTTCACTTTAAGTGCTCATTTTTCAAAGCACCCAGCCAAGGATCGGGATGGTAGTAAAATATCTTTGCTGCTTAAGATATTCGACCCCGGGCCATCGAAATGGAAAGCCTGTACCACAGCCACCACACACTATCCCGATCCCAACTTTACGAGAGAGCATTGCGAGTCAATACCCACAAACAGCCAACGCTGGAAATATTAAGACGACGATAAGACGCAATAAGAACAAAATTTCCCGAAATACAATACCGGGGCAGAACAGGACTCACGTACTTAAGGTCATAATAATATAGGGAGTCGAACACTATTACCTCGGGGTCCTAAATCATTCGAGTTACTCCACTTTTGCAAGATATTAGTAAGTAATTAAGCTTTTAAAATAATATGCTAAATATAAGCATAAGGAGGGGTAAACCTTAAATATGCTCATACGTACGTAGAATCTAAACAGATGGCTCCCAATGAATGACACGCGGTCTCCAAGTTCTTCGCGAAGTGAAGCGATAGCTGGGTCCGTACCAACGACGTCCGTCCCAACTCATGGTTGTCTGAATGTGAAATGACCAAGAGCATAGAGGGGAGTTGGGGGAGTGAAGCAACGATTCAAACGGATAGCATCCATTGGTTGGATACTCTCTGTAACGGAGGGTATGATTGGTCGCGCGTATGACGTCGTTGGCGATACGTTCGTCATTCAGCGAGCGATATGTTGGTGCAATGGGTGTATATTGGGATCTGCTGAATTGGGCTGTGTTGTTGAGGGGAGTAACGGAATTCGCGGGAGGGAGATAGTATTTTCTGGTTAGGGCAAACTCTCTTGAGAATGGCCGCGATCAAATTGGTATTGCCGGTTGAAAAAGATTCCAATTCGACCTAAACACTCCTCACGGATCATCGCTCTCCACTCCCAAATTCTTTTTCTTCTACACTTCCGTCCTTCACTTCTGGTGTCATAACAACCCCTCCAACATAGAAGCATTTGCGACGGCTCATTCAGCCGTGATTGACTTGAGTATTTCAATGCTCCAACAACCAGCAACCTAGCCAAAGGGGTTCATGGGATCCGAAACCCCCTCCACCCCCCTCCAGAAATTTGTAATTTGTTTTTTTGACAAAGGGAACTACAGGGGGAAAACAAGCATATATACCAGACCACATAAAAGTCTGCTGTCGCGGCCGATATACCCACTGGTACAATATACCGGCACCGCGTAGAGGTTTAATACATCCCTTTGAAGCGTATCACCCGATATATCGTTTGTCAGACCGATACATCGGGTGCTGTCCATATTCACGTATCAATATTTTTAACTTTTATTTAAGTTTTCTTCACTCAATAAGATTTTCTAAATATTTGTTAAAATATTACTATGTCGTTAAAAAGATTATCATGTGTCAAATCGACAAAACCACCACGCCACGTACACGATAGAGTTAAAGCCAATCAGTTTAAGGTCAATGAGAACAGGAATTATTTTTGAATCGTAATCATAAATACCTTGGAAGGAAACTAGGCGTAAAATGTTATAAATTTGCATTTTAACCAGCATAGGAGTGCAAGAAGGCATGAAAGGAGTCGCGTGCAATAACATCATTATCGTGGGCACCCACATAAAATATTCCATAACTTGGAGACAATGCATGACTTTTTTCCTATGAATTATATGAAATAAAAATTGCTCTTCTTTGAATTATATAGAAATTGTATATTTGATGCGAGGTATATAATACCAATACGTTAAGGTGGCTGATGTAGTAATCGTGAGTCATTGAGCGAACATATTAATAGCTTTTAAAGGCGAAAAAAATTCTTGAACTACATTTCATTTAAGCAAATCTGTTTATGCAGTGGAAATGGAATTTATACAAGAATTATATTTTTAAGTATTCGCCTTAATTAAAACATTGTTATGACTTGGGTCTTCGGCTCGGCATTCGAAATTCCAGCAAAAATTACATGTTATAATATGTTTTTTTACTCGTCATGCTACCTTGGTATTTTGCTAACAACTATTATAGTGATATGAAACGAATTATTTCGCGTTTGAGGCAAAATCTGCACGCATGTAATCGAATTATTTCGATGTACATGTCATGCACCCTAAGGCTACGTGTTAAAATAGCATTGAATTGCCAATAAACCAAATCGGTAAAATGCTTATTTTTTCACTTTAATCTGTAGATGTTACCTACAAAGGACACGTACATGCAAAGTTTCGCGCAAGTCCGTACATGAACAAAAATAGCTCCAACCACCTTAAATATGCTCTCATTGACACGCGATTACCACTCCAGCCACTGTGTTCATTCGTTGATGCCAATTTGAAGCAATGCTTAAGCACCGACTTCTCAAAAAACGTCCACTGTTAGCCGTTAAAATTGAATCCACCCAATGTGCTAGGGTAAGAATAGAGGAGCAAACCACCCGCCATATTTTATTTCCTTTGGCCTAAGCGACACCATGGCGACCCCATATGAGTCGTAGTTACACTAACTTTAGGGTATAGTGTTACCTTCTAAGTTCATGGGTATAGTGTAATGCATGTTGGTGACTACTCACCCCCTGCCACACACCCTTGAGGTGGCTTGCAGGTTATTTTGTAGTTGTAGATGACAGAAAATCAGCCGCTGTATTTTAAATTGATCCCACGTTATTTCGGTCTTCTTTTTTCAAAACGCATAAAATAACCACAAATTTTCCTTATATTGTGTCTATATAGCATATGCACACTCAAAATCAATTTCATTTAAATATCGGGATTTTAAATGGTCGCTGAATGCCAAATTTAATTCCGAAATTTTCTTCTTGCCTGAAAAACAATAAGACATTCTCAACGCGATCCAGATATCAGAGTCCACTAAATCATACTAAAATTTCATTATACTATAGTTAAATAAAACTTAAAAGCCTTGTTTAATGCGGTCTAATCTGGCATTATGCTAAATGGACTACTATGCCATCGATCACTACATCTACGAAGTACCGTGCAAACCACCACTAGGGTGTGTGGCACGGGGTGATTCCACACCAGGCATGCAGCACTCGTGTACAAATCGGGACCTCGCACGTTCCCCCGGCCGCTGGGCACCGACCAAAAAACAGTCAAGAAGAAGTTTGCGCAATCAAATTAGAAACTGGGAGAGTGCTACATGCGAACCTGCGGTACACTGTTGAAGAGACATAGTTTCTATATGTGAAAGTAAAATGGGGCGGGTTTCTCAAGCGCTTCGCAGTAAGGAACCGAAAATAATCATCGAGTTTGTATGCTCGAGTCATGCCTCCTTGCCATGATGTCATGTGCTGTGTGCACGAGCGAGATCTCTGTTTAAAGTATTTCTGGAGGAAGCAAAATAGCCTGACAACTCTGATGCCTTGACCTCCAATGAATTCGTTCGAATGTAAAGGAGGTTTTTCTCGGCCTCAGCTCTTCTTCACCCCTTCAAAACACAATGCTATATCGTGGTATTTTTCTCCCGTGAAAGGCTGATTATTTGCAATAACTAATAATTATTTCAAAAAATGGAATGAAACGAATAAATTTATCAATTCTTGATTTGATTTACACCATCAATAATAAATATAAATAGGCCTGGCGATTATGAACTATAGCAGCGCCACTATTGAAGTTCAACAAATATACCTAACCAAACGTAGTTTATCGCGTCAGGGACTCGTATTACCTGCGACGCTTGATCAGTGCAGCTTGACGCAGTATACAGATCAGTCGACATGGAACGCGCTCCGTTCATGGAAGCCTCTCCCGCAGTAAGAGGGGAAATGGTTGGAATGGTTTCTGCTGGCCGATCAGTGGTAGAAGTGGCAAGACATTTTGGTGTCCACCGAAATTGTGTAGTATATAGGTGGCTGAAGAGAAGCAGAGAAGGGGACACGGAGCTAAAGAGTGTAGCTCGTCCCGAAAGACCGCGGTGTACGACCGAGGAACAAAATCACTCCATTATAGAGTATGTCCTGCAGCACACAAGGGGAGGATTAGCGTCCTTGCCGCAAGAGATGGGGTTTAGCTGCAGCTACTCTACATATCAGTAGGGTTCAAGAAGTAGGTCTGAGAAATTAAAAAACCGTGCCAAAAGCCATTTTTAACGACGGCTCATAAACAGTCCAGATTCACATTTGCTCAACGATATTGTGAGATGGACCTATTGGGATTTAGTTATTTTTTCAGACGAAAAAACATTTCAGAGCAATGAGGATGGTACCATTCAACTATGGCGCCCGCGAGGGAAAAGGTAATCATAAATGAAATTGTTTTCAGTATTGTGTTTCTTCCTTATTCTGAAAAGGCGTCTATATTCATTTCAAGGCATCAATTACTTTCTCAACAGGTATGATCCCGCCTACATTGTGAGAAACAATAGGTCTGGCCGCGTGAGCGTCGGGTTTTGGGTGCAATGACGGCAGCTGGGCCTGGTCCCCTCGTTAGAACACCTAAAAGAATGACATCTGTGGATTATGTCGGTATTTTAAGGGAAAACCTAATTCCGTACGCTTCCGAGATAGTCCCCGGAGAAGAAGAAGTATTTTTTGTCCAGGACAACTGTCCAGTTCATACTGGGCGAGTTGTCAAAGATTTCCTGGCACAAAATCCAAAACTTTGTCCCCAAGAGTGGCCGGCGCGATCGCCCGATTTCATTCTCATTGAAAATCTGTGTGGGATAATATCTCGGGAGTGGTCTGCAGACCGCTTGAGGACCGTTCAACATCTTGAGGATCATGTCAGAGAGGCGTGGGCTTCCCTTTCCCGACACCCAGACTTGTGTAAGAATTTAATAAATTCCATGAGATCGAGACTAACGCGGGCAATAGAATTGGAGGGAGATGACACAGAATATTAATTCTCCCTCTCTCTCTCTCTGTCTGTAATTTTTTACGACAGCACTGAATGCAAAACTTATTTTATGTTAATATGAAGTTTTTTTTGTTTGTAGCAAAGAAGCACCAGGTATTTTCGTGCCTTTATTTTCACAATTTTCCCCGTCCTCCCATTACCACGAGAGTTTTATTTATTCGTGCCTTTAGTCATATCCCTCCATTTTTCCCTTGGTCCATATATACCTTCACCTTTCGTCTTTTTCTTTTGGCGGTTCCCGATGATGATATCCGACTTTCAGGACTCATAATGAGTGAAAGTCACCGAGGGAATTAAGAAAAAGAACATCCTTGTCTCCTCAATCCGGAAAAAAACCAGGCGAAGTTTTCTCATCCATATTCCTTTATTCCCACTAAACTATAATTATCATGGGTGAACGGTAAGAATCAGTCAAAATATTGACCGATACTGTGGAAAAGATTTAGAGAGAAAGAACTGAAGAAGACTTCAATACAGGAAAACACGGTCCAGAAGTATTCGAAATTGGGTTTATTATAGCTTTAAATGAAATGACCTAGAAATATATTTCAAGAATACTATTTTTGTAAACATAAAAGGACGATTCCAGAATATTAGGACTGTTTAGTTCGTGAACTAGGGACGTCAGGGTTGGTAAGGGGTTATTCTGAAAAATCAGTTATTCACATTGCGGAGTATAGAATTGGAAGGTAGAAAGCGATACGACTGAAATCCCCATGTTTTTCTCAATGTGATTTACTTGTAGTAAAATACCGATTTTAGGACATAAATCAATAATTTCGGGAGCATAAGGTATGTAAAATTATCTTTAGAGTGGTAATAACAGATTGATTTGAAACGGATTTGGTTGAATGAGAAAATAAAATAAAGCATTAGTATATAATTAACATAATAAGAAAGCGGAATCGAAAACATCCTTCGAATATCGCGACGATGCACGCAAAGGGGCGAGAGCGATGCTCGCGAGACTGTTTAGCAAATCGATAATTAAAATCACAGGTCCCACTGGACGCTCGTTGATATATATCCGTAAAACCCTAATATGCTGGGATTCTCCGAATATATTATAGTTAAAAGAAAAATGTCGACTTCAACTCAAATAATAAGATTGATTCTCGGAGTGATTCTTTTCTTCATTCCTTCCACGATTATGAGCCATTGGTGGCTCTAACGTCTTCCATATCAGCGTAATACTATTTACTCTTACTCATGCACATTTTGTACGTGAACAAATAAATTGATTAATTTACTCATCGATACCCCGCTACAGTTAATTTTTGGCTCTCTACCTACTATAACTTAGCAGTTAATAAATATGAGATGTTTACTATAACTTAGCATGTAACAAATATGATATGTTTGATTTTTGTCATCACTGACTCTACTTCGTGAGTGGGTACCAGGAGTTGTGTTCACTATATTTCATGATAAAAAGTAATGAACACGCTTGTGATGCACACACATGGCACTTAAAACTTAGCGCCACGTAGATTATTTTGCTTGTGGATTTGCGATTCCCCGCTGCCAGAGGCCTGCATATGGACAGAGAGCTCGCTCATGCACACAGCACATGACAAAATGGCAAGGAGGTATGACTCGATGATACAAACTCAATGATTATTTTCGGTTCCTTACTGCGAAGCGCTTGAGAAACCCGCCCCATTTTACTTTAACATAAAGAAACGAGGGGTTTAACTCATCTCTCCAAACTCAACGACGGTCTGTCGCAGTTTATGGGTAAACGCATTCTCCAAAGAGCAACTCAATGCAACTCCTAATGCAACGAAAGTCAGGGAATATTTTTAACATATGGCGAAGAACTGGGAGCAAAAAGCCCCAGGATATGAATTGCCGTTACCATATCTAGCTTTATTGTACAACAAGGAGCGCAATGCTTATTAAAGGTATTCATTCATTTACATTTCCGATGTCGATAACTTTCGAAGAAGAAGAAAGCTAACGAATATAACTCGGAAGTTAACTATGTTTACCAGAGTTTACTAAAACAATGACAGCCAACAGATGTTCTCGGTACAAGCATATTAGCAGCTCCTCAAGACTTTCCGTCGTAGATGACGAACGCGATCGGTGAGTGTTTATTGATATGTATTATTTTAGGAACTGCAGAGTCGATAAGAAGACGCAGGGAAATTTGTACCCTAGAATCCACATGGAGGAGGGAAGGAGGTAGGGGACTGTATAATATGATGAATAAGAATTCGTGGCGAAAGACAGAAATTAACTTTTGAACTGCAGGCGAGTGATTCCGAATCCGGTTACTCGAACACGCAGACAAGGTAACTTTTTAAAAGTCAGAAATTGTGGACAAAAAATGTGTTTACTTTTAATATTCAAACTGACTTGATGTTTAAAAGCATATGATTACATGCGTAAAAATGGTAGTAGCAAAAAAAAGGAGAAATGTTTTTCGAACTCGAACCAGCGTCTTTCTTCGACAATCTACCCACCAGAGCAAATCCTCCGTGTGATCGTTGAAGGAAAACATAGCTAGATGTGTAAGCTAATGGCATAAGTACGAGTGCGAGACGTCGGTGTGAATAGATTTCGCGCATATTCAGTATTCAGTTAATTCATCCGAATGATCTTTTTTTCCACGAAAGATATGATAGATAAAATGTGCAGGTATTATGATCTGTCGAAATAGTCGTTGGTGGCCCTGAACTATATTTTTTGATTTGCTGAATATCGCTGCTACATAAGGTTTGGTTGTGTACAAAGCCAAATGTGCACAAAGTGGTAATTCAAAGAAACTCTTTCGGCGCGATTACCTCAACGGTGTCACTCTAGAGTCAGTAAAACCGCAAATTCAAAACTGTATGGAAGAGACTGGCGTACCAAAAATCATAAGGACCAAAATAAAACTACTTCTAGAAAAAAAGGACATTGCAGAGGAAAACGTTTTGACGGAGCCCCCCAGGATTCATAATGGAATATGCTACATTGTGCTACATGTTTCCAAGAATGAGAGATAAACAAACAATGAAATGGTGTTCAAAATACAGCAAATGGGTTTGTTTGGATCTCCAAACCTGTATTTGCATGAACTGTTTTGTTCTTAAAACTATAGATGAAAATGATATAGGTAAGTGAAAAATTCTAAAGCATTCATTGGTTGTTTGTTATAATATTCCTAAGTTGTAAATTGATACCAGTTTCTTTCTACTTCATTAAAGGGTGTGCAGAAAAATTAACAATTATGGCACTCTAATGACGTTATTCATTATTAATCCTATACTATTAAACGAGCAAATCTTGTATATCTATATATATAAAAATGGATGTTTGTATATTTGTTTGTCCGAGATTAATAGACTTCGACACTGTTTCACCGATCACCATGAAAGTTGGCACATACATGTATGTTTTCAAGGAGAAGGTTTTTATGCTATCTTAAAATACCTCAGGGCCCCAAAAGGCCCGAAAGAGGGGCCCTTTGGTTGTTTAAGCTACGAATTGGGTATGGTGCAGTGGTTTCATTTTTAGCTTTTTAAAACTACTTTCGCTCAAGATAGAGGGTTGGGATTTAAAAAAATCAAATGGCTAAAAGAATGAAGTTCATTATTATTTCAATCAATTATCTTTTTCTATTCGTATTAGTCTGAAAACCGCGTTTTAAGCTGCAAAAACGAGCATTTCTCTCAGAAATCAACAATAGCATATTTTCTTGACAACCAGATTTTGGTCTTTAACGCATTTAAAATTGATTTAGCATAATTCAGCTGATTAGGAATGCGAAGCATTGGGTTTCATGCAATGGTTTATTTTTTTCTCAGAAATCAACATCAGCATATTTCCTTGACAACCAGCTGTGGTCTTTAACGCACTGTAAATTCATTTTGCTCAGTTAACCTGATTAGGAATTCAAAGCATTGGGTTTTGTTCAATGGTTAAAGTTTTTAGCTTTTAAAAAATACTTTCACTCAAGATAGAGAGCTAAAAATTATTTTATCGGATACCCGAAAGAATGAAATATTTCATTTTCTTCAATCGATTCTCCTCTTATATGATAATTTATAAAGGCAGTGTTAACCCGGGCTTTGCAGGGGTAATTCAGCTATACATATATAAAAATGCTATGGTGTCTGTATGTCCGTCAGTCTGTCTGTTGCTCCATCACTCAAAAACTACTGGACCAATCGAGCTGAAGTTTGTCATGCAGATAGAAAATATAGTTATCTGGCTGTAACATAGGCTATATTGAAAAACTCTCGGGTGCCCCCGGTGATCCATGCTAAGCTTTGGGTTCGGTGCAGTGGTTTCATTTTTTGCTTTTTAAAAGTACTTTCAATCAAGATAGATAGCCGGGATTTTTTTATCGGATGGCTGAATAAATAAAGTTTCTTTGTATTGATTTTTTTAGGCTTCATATTTTTCTGAAATTTATTTTTTAGCTGAAAAATCTCATATTTTTCATTAAAATCAGCAATAGCTAATTTCATTGACAAACAGAGATTTGATTTCAAAGGATATTCATGCCTCTAGCATTTAAATATCATGTTTTCCTGCAGGCCCATCATATCATGTAGAAAAGAAATCTGTATAAGACGGGCCCAGAGTCCCAAGGGCCCCATGATATAATGTTTCGGGGGGTATTCGATAATTCAATGCACATTTACAACCAGTTTACTTTTCAAAGTCTATTCTCAAAGTAGCTCCCATCTTCTCTCTATTGTTCCCATCCGCTTTTCTTCACCTATGTTCTTTTCCACCAGCTCTTGGTATTCTCGCCTTTTCAACCCTTTCAATGCTTCAAGGTTCCACCACTTTTATCTTCCTACCTTTCAGTGACGTCACTAGGGGTGTGCGGACCGCACCGGGTGACACCATCACATGGGGTGATACCAACCCATGGGGTGACACCCACATGCAAAATATAACTGTCTATTATTCTATGTCACTCTACGACATTATTGTTATGCATTGTTTCAGCCCAGCGACAGAAATTTATTATTGAAATATAAAAATATCTCTGTTCTGTTAGTTATAAAAACAAAAAACGTGTCATTGTTTTGCGCGTACATATAATATGGAATGTTGCGCGGACACGAAGGAGATCCATGGGGTAAGTCGTGAGGAAACCATGAGTTACCGCACTGGGTGACACCAACCCTAGTGACGCCACTGCTACCTAAAGTTTAAAAAATCTAATTTCACAGTTCATCATCACCAAATTATGATCTGAGTCCGCATCCGCCCCTGGATAGCTTTGCGAGTTTTTAACACTGTTCCTAAATCTCTGCATTACCATTATGTAATCAATTTGGTATCTCACTCAAACAGCAGAAACAAACCCGTGTATGTACCATAGAATATATGAAAAATAGGGAAACTTAAAAATAATTCTTGTGCCCTGCCACCTAGCGGCTGCAACATGCACTATTGCTTAAGAAATACGTGTGTTTCGCGGGAGACGACACCGTATTCACCAGTGGTGACAAGTTTCACATCTCATTTAAACGCAGTCGATCCCGAAAAGCGTTGAGATCCCGTTCCGTGCTCCCAGCCGAAATATGAAAAGGCTTCACGGGTTCTTTCGCTGTTGAATTGTTTTGGAATGGGGAGTTATGCCAGCAGTAAGTGGTCGGATGTCATGCCAGGCCACCTAGCCGAATGCAAAGAAAGTTAACCTTCACAAGCGGCTGAAGTCAATTTGACCCCCCCCCCCTATTAGTCGTGAAACGCTTGAGAAATACGAGAAATCCCATTTCGGCAGAGTAAGGAGGCAGCCGAGCTCGCTTTGTGGACCGATTTTGAAGGTGATGGCACTGCTCGATAAAGCGGGGGTACGACCCTGGGGATTCTTACTTCCACCCTCGCCGTTTCTGGCGCTTTGAAACCTTCGTCTCCTCCACCTGCTCCTTGGCACATTTGACTTATCTCACCCCCACCTTCTCCTGTCATCCGACTGCCCAACCGGCACCAATTCATCCCCTTTTGACTCTTCCTCGTGAACTTCTGGACTGATCCCTACGACCCCAATAGGTACCTCTCTCTCGCTCCAAAGTACACCTCATCCTCCTCCTACTGACGTGTTGCATAAGAAGCGATTCACATTCTTTCGGTCTTTCATATCTGTCTCTGGTGAAGTCCGCGAGTTGCATTAATGTTGTAGCAGGCTAAGGTGGAAGCTTCGTGTGCCGGAGGGGCGGATGAGGTGGCGAAGAAGAATTCAGGTTAGTCCTTTCTATCACGTATTGCATATAATTTACATGATGTACATGCATCAATTCTCTAGGTATGTTATGGTTGTGCTAGTCTTTCCTTGTGTAATGAATAGCTGCGTTGCAGAAGGAAATGTGGGTACAATTCCTTATTTTAGCTGATGCGCTTGAGTCGAATTATTTTGCGTATTAGGGTGCATTTCTTAGATAAATTATCATCACGTTTAAGTTATGCTAGAGTTTATATACGAGTTTATATACGAGTTCGTGGAAAATCACACACGCGATAATTTAAATAAAAATAAACTTTGCCACAGGTGGGGCGGAAATAAATATAGAAACACAAAAAAGAAGAACACTCACACACTATACGTTCTGATATTTCGACAGCCGAGCTGCCTTTCTCACAGAAGGAAGGATACAGAAAAGGCAGCTCGGCTGTCGAAATATCAGAACGTATAGTGTGTGAGTGTTCTTTTTTGTGTTTCTATATTTATTTCCGCCCCACCTGTGGCAAAGTTTATTTATTTTTATTTATTTATTTAGCTGAAGGTACCCGTTGAACTTCAACGGATGGGAAAAACATTGAAATTATAAGAAAACCACAAAACCTGAAGAATACTGTCAGCGTGATCATTTGAGGTGTTCGTATCCTATCTTGTTTGTTGTGATCGTTGTAATTCGTTCGTTTTCCATTTCGTGCACGGAGAGTTGAGTGATTGTTTGTCCTCTTTAATACACGGGAAAACCCAATAATGGCCCATGAAGACTCATTACTACTTAATAAATAGCACCTAGGTTGATAGATGGTCAACTCGTCCCACCGGTTCTCTAGAGCCGTCTTCTGAGTGAATAACAGCTTGAGCACTTCCCTTGTGTACATAAATATATTTGCATTCAATGACTTAATTGAGTTCCGCCATTCACCGTTGATATGTGTGTTGAGTATCTTAATCAGGATAGGAGAGTTGAGTATAATCCAGTGGTTGACAGAGTCATAAGGAGCATTTTCAATAGCAGCGATGTTTATTTGTCCTATGAATCCTTCAATACCCGGACTATGCCTTTGGCATAAAGGGTGGCTATATTCCTTGTTTCCTAAATCATAATCATTGGTTACAAAATTAAAAATCTATGGTGATCAGTCTTAGTGCACTTGCCAATTTTCATGCACCAATGACGTCCATTGTGCAGAATATCCGTTCTTCTTATGGGTAAGAAGCATGTAGTGACGCAATTATAATTTCCGCCATCTTAAAACAGATTGAAGTTTCGAAACAAATGGCTCAATATTTGAACCAGATTTTTAACAGGTTACCCGTCAGTAGGTTTGGTTAGGATGAAATTCGTGTTGTTCTTAGCGTAATCCGAGAAACACTACGGGGAGATTATCATGAGATTGCTGGTAGGCATGTCTTTGAGCATCCAAGGCTAACCTATGTCGTTTTTCATGCAAGGACTCATTTTCTCGCAAAGAAAACATTCCTCATGCTTTAGAAAGTTTTTTCAAAAGGTTACCCTTTATTCTATTAGGCATGTTTATGGATTTTTAAGTCCAAGGAGCGGAAACACAGAAGCAAGTAAGTGACTCGAATAGGCAACTCGATAATTGAGTGAATATAAGTAAACTGCATTTTTAGACGTTTAAGTGTATATAAATAACTCGTAAAGTTTATGTGGGAATTGGTCTAAAAAGCTGTTTGCAATCGTAATGAGAGGATGCCGGTTCCACTACGTGCAATTCATCTGAGTATTAAACTATAATAAACGACGCCGTATTTGTTGTAGCAACAGAGGCATTATTAACATTATTATTCGCTGCACGTAAATATTCTTCCACGTTTAATTCCTTTATGTGTATCGTTTTATACATAAGTGTTCTCTCGTATGCAGTTCCCTTATGAGAGCTACTTTGAGAATAGACATTGAAGAGTATACCTGTATATATGCGTTGAATTTATCGATTACCCCCCGAAGAAATTTATCATGGGGCCCTTCTTATACAAATTTTCTTTCTACGTGCTATCAAGGGCCGGCAGGAAAACTTAAATGCCAGATGCGTGAATATCCTTTGAAATTCAAATCTCTGGTTGTCAAGGAAATATGCTATTGTTGAATAAAGAGAAAAATTTCAGATTTTTCAGCAAAAAATATGATATTCAGACAATTACGAAGCGTAAGAGAAAATCTATTGAAAGAATTAGAAACTTCATTTATTCAGTCATCCGATAAAAAAATTTCAGCCCTCTATCTTGAGTGAAAATAATTTTTAAAAGCAAAAAATAAAACCACTGCACCAAACCCAATGCTTAACATGGACCACAAGGGACCCCCAGGGGGGGCCTTTGGGGGCCCTGACAGATTTTTAATATAGCCTATGTTTCATCCCGGTACATTTTCTAACTACATACAAAATTTCAGCTCAATCGGTTCAGTAGTGTTTGCGTGATTGAGCAACAGACAGACAGACAGACACCATTCAATTTTTATATATTAGTAGGATATATGTACACACACTCGTATAGGGTAGTTATAATAAAGACTATAATAGAATTATTTAATTATTGAACATTGTACTTAATAACCCCTCATTTTACTAAGAAGGACGTTGACATTCTTTCTCTTTCCAGGTACAGGATTCAAAGAGTCGTGTTCTACCGTGCAAGTTGTAATTAGTCTTTTCCAATAATCTCATTCGCCGTAGTTGCCCAATTGCATACTCTTTAAAACACAGTGTCCTTTCATTGTCACTTGTTTGTAGTATTTCTCCCCTTGAAGAAACTTTCGAATTAAATTTATCACGCAAGATCAGCCGGTCTCTGCACACGCTTTCGTGTCTACTCGCCATTTGACTTCGGTGGCTTTCCCTCTGTAAGCCACAATAGGTGTCGCGGCGTTCAGTATTCTCTCTCAACCAAATGTATCTGTCTCGCCCTGTCACTTAAATTATTTTCTGCGGTCCACCTCGTTCCAATTCCACCTTGAGCGGGAGTATTCCTTCATTCTAAATCTAACAATGCTAATCGATTGTTTCAGGACTTGGGTAATTATTATTTCAATCTGGGACTTTCTCAATTTTGAGATTTTTGATTTGGCAAGTCTATCCCGATTTCATAATACTTCCTATCCTCTGTGAATTTGATTTCGTCTTTCTTCTAGTCCTTCTGATATTTTCTGTCAATTTATATCCCAGTTTCTCTGTAATTTCCTCAGAAACGTTAAATTCTGAATTTCACCCAATGGTTTCTCGTCGATATGACGCACCTGGAAGTCATTATGTTATATGACGCCATAGTAATTGCTAATATCTGTCGTGAATAGATTTTGTTCGAGTAAAACTTTAATCGCCGAAGTTCTCCAATTTTTCCTTCCATTAATAGCTCATCTTTCAAGTTTTTCGTTTATCAATGACGAAAAAGTTCAGTTACCTATACGGGATAGCCTAAGAATCATTTTATCATACCCTGGCTTCGTCTAGCAGGAAATGTTCTTTCAACTCATTGGTTCAACATAATACAACGTCGTACACAAGTGTTCGAAAGTCCCGATATTCACGCAATATCCACCACTACAATATTCCACCGCGCCCATTCCATAGGGGAGAAGACCAAGTGTTTTCCCTTACTGCACCCGTTGGTGAATGTTCTGCAAGTTGAAGTGAAAGTGTGGTTATTGAAAGAGCATGGTCAGTTGTGTGTTGGAAGTGAAGTGTTAGTGGATGGTGATCAACGAGGGACCGTCGATGGAAAGCAGAGTTCCGCCGCCGATGGACCTTGCAGTTGATAAATGAAGGTAGGGAAACTACTCCTTTTTCAGAGCAGTGTGTAGTGTGACGTGTCTAGTGTGTTTATACACTAGACACGCGAGACAAGGTACCTCCATCGCGGCAGGGTCCCACGACGGGGCTTAAGGGACCATGGTCCGGTTGCAAAATGTCTGTTTACGTCCTTAGTTACGGTTATAGCCACGCTTTACATAAGAAAAGATATTGTGACCAGTCGTGACTTCAGCCGTAACTAGGTACGTAACCAGACATTGTGGAACCGGTCTCAAATCACGTAAGTGACAATAGCACTTAAAGAACTGGCGGGAGGGGATCTTAAGGTGACTTAGATGAACGAATTAGGTAGGGCCCTTAAAGGAATTAGGCTCTTATGTGACTGCAATGTAATTTAAAGAACCTCTTTCAATGATTGCCCTGACAAATCACTGCTCACCATACATAAATATGCAAATAACACGGTTAGGTTGTTGGCCTGTTGTTTAATCCTATCGATGCAATGAATTCCAATAACTATCGAATTGAATGTACAGGTACTGTTGTGATATTGTAATTGAATATGATGAAATTGTAATTCTATTGGTGTAATATGTATTGTAATTTTTCTCTTTTGAACTCGTTCCGTAACTGAATGGAAGGAAAATTTGTTAAATTCATGAGAAAACCATGTAAATGAAATTGTTAGCATGCTATTCTTTCCTTCATGCTGTTCCATATATAATCATCCTTGTTCACGATCTTTCCACGCTATGTTTTTCCGAAGGCAGCGGTCGCCTGTTTTGAAGGCGTCGCTGTAACATGGTACAGTAGGACGTCACCCTGTCTATTCGTATGGATATTCAGGAGTTAGGCGTGATGGACCGGCCATCGGCCTTCGTCTCATTTGTATCACGAAGGCCGAAAAATGGGTTTCCAACGAGCTGGCACGATACCTCTTAGGGTGGCAAACTGGAAACTCGTGCAATCTTTAATTTCTCATTCTATCATCCCGTTGCATTTCTGTCGTTTAAGGTGGAGGGAGTTGGTCATTGCGGGCAAAATGTTTTTTTTAAGAAAAATAATCTTGGACCATTTGCATTTAAGTCAGTTTGAATGTTTTGTTACTCATTAAAACAGCCATTCATGGTAATATAAAATAATTCTATTTAAATATTTTCCTTATTTGAAGCAGTGACCAGTTTTAGGCGCGGCATTCGGAATGCAGGCGAAATTATATTGCCATGTTTCTATCGAATATTGGACTCTGGATTGACACCCTAATATTAGTTAGCAACTGTTATAATAATATCTTTATTAGTAGAAAATCTTAAATATTATTTCATCAACAGTAGATAATCTGTACCAATGTAACAAAATTATTCCGAAATGTCATGTGACATAAGGCTACTTGTTGAAACTGCTTTAAATTACCTGGGAAACCAAATGGGTGTGATGCAATAATTTCACTTTTTTTATGTCTTTAGAATAAGAGAACGGGTTATAGAAGTGTTAAAACGAGAAAACTTCTAAGTTTCATGCAATTCTGTCCGTAAACATAAATCGCTCCCAACACCGCTAATTATTCTCGCCTGTAGGTGCATTGATTTTGGGTGATAGTACTAACACCTCCTATCGCATATCAAGACTTCTGGAAATGGTACATTTCAGCACAATCTAACGCGAGTATAATTCAGTCCTGGGAAATTTTTAGGTGCCGAAGGTTTGAATTTGAATAAATGTGCTTTCGTGACTGGTCTGTTTCTTTCTCTGGTAAATGTTTTCCTAATCTGCTCGCGAAATTTCACAAAGTAAAAGTAATGCAGTTGAAAAAATCTTTGCTACTCATCAGGAATTGTGCGTCGATATGTATTGTATACTCAGGTATGCGAGGAAAAATACTTGGATGCAAAACATCGCCTTTAATAGAAATCTATTGGTGTGTAAACATGACATATTTCCCTGCGATTTATAAGATGCGAACGCAGAATTTATTATTTTATTTTCTGTTCTTGCAGGTAAATACATAATTTTTTCCTATTTCACATTTTGAACTCCAGCCTTACTTGCGGAATATTCCCTAGCGGAGGTAGTATTAAAATACTGGCGCTTAACAAGGACCTTAATTTTAAACTGTAAAATGGGACGCCGCTAAATAATTGTTTTTGCATTCTGCGGAAGATAGAGTAATGCGTCGTCACGATGAATTCTTTAAGTCAAGCGACTGCTGTTAGTTGTCTTTAAACTCGCCGTAAACATATGCGTGAAAAAATGAGTTTTCTTGGGGACTATTATTTTTTGTCACGACGTTGACTTAAGGACGTTCTGTGGTTTCACTCAACTTAAGAGAATTCGACGAAACTTGCTGGAAGCATTACTTATGTTGTCGTAAATCTACCGCATTTTTTCAGAATTATTTACCGCAGATTACTTGAGATATTTGATCGAGAAGTGGACAAAAAATTACATGGGTTCTTATGGGAACACAAGGTACGAGTAGCTGAATGCATCAAAAAGAACTTTTTTCTAGTTAAGAATAATAAAAATAAAGTATATAAAATGATTTTCATACATTATTCTATTGATGATATAAATTAATTTTGTGTTTCTTATTCTTAACTAGAAAAAGGTTCTTTTCGATGAATAAAGCTAGTCGCACCTCGCGTTCCCATAAGAACCCATGTAATTTCATGCCCACTTCCACATCAAATGTCATAAGAAATCTGCGGTAAATAATTATGAAAGAAATCGGGTAGCTTTAGGAAAACATAATTAATGCTTCCAGCAAGTTTCGTCGAAATCCCATAAGTTGAATGTGAAACCACCGAACGTTCTTATAATGTGGTCGGAGCGAAAAATCACTTCACCTTGAATTTGATGAATTTGGCCTCAATTTAAAGAAACAACTCATCTTTCCAATGATATAAAAATATTAACCCCTATGCTGAACTACTTTTCGAGCAATTTGACTGTAAATATAAGCTGTTTTACATGGGATAGATTACGGCTGTGCGCTCCAGAGGGAGAGAATATTAAACAAATCAGGAACTTGTAGTTCCTAGATTACGTCAAAAAACTAACGGTGTATAGATTGCATGTTTTCTCAACTATTTGTAAAAAATAATTTATTACTCACCGCAGTAAATTTTACAGAATCGCAAAAAAACCCCTGCTGTTTTGAAGGGTTATCGGCCGTACGGCGGGAAAAAAATGAGTCAAGTTAGATGTACTTATGTAGCTTTATTTATTTAATTACCGAGAATTTTGGTCATATGTAACTATATATCTGCGCCATTAATACTACCATATTTATTTCATATTACTCACAAGACGCTGAAATCAAAGAATGAAATTTGATTATGGTCTCCACTATGACTAGGGATCTATCTCGCTCAATCCGCCTTAAATGCTACCCGGAAAATGTTGACAATCAACCGTTTGACGTATTCCTTGATTCCTCGTTTCGCTAAGGTCTTTGCGCCTGTCTTTCGCTGCCGACGTCCAAATATCCGGACGTTAATTTGACACTGGGACTAATTTGAAATGCCCTTCTTGTCAGAGTGGTTGATAAAAGGGCCTTGTGGCTATACTACAGTCATAAAGGTTACTCATAATATTTACTGAGTACTTATTAATGGGATATATGGGAAAATACTCATAAGCAATCTTGAAGTGCCAATGTTTGGGTGGGTTGCAAAGCCAGACTTATTAACTTCCATTGTTCTGATGGTCTCATATTCACATATATGCTACATGTGTCGTGAACTTTCCACCTCCTTCACTGTTAAAGTTTGGTGTTTAAGAATTTGGTTGAAATATATTTTTCCTATTTTCAGGATTAAAAAGACCAAACATAGTGATGCAAGTTAACCAAGGCAAGGTGATTGAGAGACAAGAAGATGATAGTTTTTTTTTGGATTATAGTGATAGTTTTGTGATTTCTTTCTTTTGGCAATTTTACTGTGAAATGTTTGTATTGGATAAAAATATTTTTATTAAAAATCATATTAAAGGAGAGTTTGAACGAATTGTTTTCAGCCATTTGTACATATTATTCTTATCTACCTTCTTCCCGCCCTACTTAATAATTTTTCACTTGGTATTTGTAACTCGGAAGGCCAATTACTGAGCCCTCTGTCGATTGTATGCTGTTTCAAGTTAGCCTAATTGGTAAGCCCGGCGTGTGAAGGAAGGAAGGTTGTGAAGCCCGGCGGAGTAGAGTTGGATACGGTGCGGATCTAGTGTAGACCCAATTTTCATTACAGTACAGAACCATTGTGGAAGAGGGTTAAAATACGGTCTGAAGTTTGCGCGTAGGACTGTTTGAATACAGTTAAAACATCTGAGACGCGGACGGTGAAAATGTCTCCAAAGAGGATTCAAATTGTATTATGAAGTCAGTATTTAAATTTTCCACCAATTATGTGTTTGAAGTCAGTTTGGGCATTCGTGTTTTGATGACTATTTGAACAGTTACACATATGGGCGCCCATACAATATTTTCCAGGAGGGCCAAGACAGGTTTAAGAAGGGGGGACAGAGGAGAGAAAGTGTCCTTGAAAGTTAAGCAAATTTGAGGCCTCAGGATTACATTTTTGGAACATCTTAGATGAAAAACAATTTTATAAATTTGTTTCTAAAATATTAATTTAATCATGTAAAAACAATACATAAATTAAATTTTCCCTTCCTTTTTTTATTTTTCCCGGGAGGCTAGGGGGGGGGGGGGTGGCGCGGCCCCCCCTGCCCCTATGTACTGGCGCCCCTGGTTAGACATATTAAACTGCGAAAATGTTTATACGGGCGGGACAGGCCCTACAAACCGGGACTTATGGAATTGGAGTATGCTTCTGTTTTGTGGCATTTAGCGATGCCAAAAGTTGGTGATATTTTAGTGTCATTAGAAGTAAATAGTTTTCATTGAATGGGGGATTATCATTCGAATGCTTTTTTGATATTACCGTTAAAATCAAATTTGCAAAGGTTTTCATATAGATTTACGGAGTTGCTTCGAAACATTAAGGCCAAACAATCAAATAACTAATCGTTGAAAGTTGTATATTTTTCTGTTTCCGCAAAACGCCCTCTGTCGTTATTTCTCCCATCGATCAAAGGCCCGTGGCTAGATTCCCGGATATTTCTTCCAAGTACGAATATTTTTTCCAAGTAGTTTATAAATCTTTATACTGCTGTATTTCCGGTAGAAGTGGACATCTTCACAAAAGCCTTTTGAAGGCATCTTTTAGAATGGATCGGGAAGAAGGGGGAAGAGGCGATGGATGAAATGACGTCACGACCGTTATGGGAAGGTTGTCTTGAAGTTCCGTGCTATCAATTAAGGAAAAGTAATCTTAGGAATTCATTTGTTTTGTAGTTATTCGTTTTTGTTTGAGCTCGCTCATGTTCTCGCTTTTGTTTTTAAGCTGTAGGTATCTCCGAGAGTAGGTACTCAATAAAACACCGAACTGGACAATCATGTCATGTGTTCTAATTACAAGTGCTCGATCCGGGCGAATCCATCAATTAGAAACCTCATCTACCCAATTAGTTCATTAAAGGTTGCCCGTCCAACTTTACTTTTCGTACCTGGGTTACGGAGCGTTGCTCGAGGTTTATTTGGTGTATTAAGAACTTGTATGCTCCTATTCTGCTACTTAGTATATTTTAATTATATTGGGCATTCACATAGTGCGATTAAAGGTTTTCATAAAACAAAGTTTATAAAGTATTACGGATATTTATTTAAAAAAATATAGTATTGATGATGTAATTAGATAGTACAATAAAGCAAACTCAAAAGCACCACTAACACAAAAATGTTCTAACGAAATTCTAAAACCCTTAATAAATTCAATATTTACATTGTTTTCATTATTTCCAATATTCATTGAGTTAGATTAAAAATTATTCAATATTTCTTTCCATACAACGTTTCTCGTGTGTCGAAGTTGTTGAGTCAGGACGTTCTTGGGCAAATTGTTTCAAGGTTGATCCATCTTCAAAAGTTGTACGAGCTGCTTCCGCAAATTCGGGTCATTCAGGATTGCACGTCATTGTGATAAAGAAGTCTGATGATCCAAGTCGACGGACGAAGTCCATAGCTTCTTCAAAATGTTCAGTGTAAAAATGTGTAGATCCAGGAAACGAAGAAGGCAAATTAATCCTTTCACAAACAACAGCATTCTTTTTTTCATCCAATTCCCTCAAAAATTGAATCGCTCTTGTACAGTTTTCTGTAAGTATTTTTTTGAATTTGCTTTAATCCATTGGATACGGTCATGTTCCACTGTTCTATAAGTATAAACCAGATATTTCTGAAAAGGCCGACCCCCGAAATGCAAAGCATTGAACTTTAAAAGGCGGAGATCAGGATTTCTTAGGTTGATGTCTGAAGGAAAATATTTGGCAAGTTGAGGTCTAAGTGCTAATCGGTACTGAGCTAGTTCAAATCTACCACTGCTACCTTCACAGAATCTAATTTCACAGTTCATCATCGCCAAGTTATGATCTGAATCCGCATCCGCCCCTGGATAGCTTTGCGAGTTTAGCACTTCCTAAATCTCTGTTTGACCATAATATAATCAATTTGGTATCTCCCAGTACGTATCATCCAGCATTTTACTTGTGTACGCACGCCTCGAGTGATGTTTAAACCAAGTGATTGTCACTATACTAATTCATTTCTTCCACAAAATTCAACTGGCTTATCACCGCGACCATTTCTTGTCCCTAGCCCATGCCCACCCTCTTCAAATTCGTCCCTCCCTACCCCCACCAATTCATTCCAGTCGCCCATCACTGTCAAATAATTAAAAAAAAATAAAAAATAGTTTTATAAGTATACTACAGCCAAAGACTTTAAAATAAATGTAGAGCCTTTTAAATTGTGGAAGTAAAATCTCAGCTAAGACGTTTGTAATTTGGATCACGTAAACCTGGCAATAGTCGTTCGACTTCGCTTGCGTTCTAAGATTTTGAATATATTCTTACCTTTTTCCGTCTTAAATGTGCACCATTACTTCCAACGCATGTAAACATAACTAATCTTGTTCATGCGTTCACTGATGAATTTCTCCTTGGAATTTTAAATCAGTTTTTCATAGGATATGAAAGAAACCCCTAATTTCATTCTCTTAGTGTCTATGAAGATTATTTACTACGCGTAGGTATGCACGATAGTGCTAATTAACCCAAACGAATTATCCATCGATCACGGCCTAGAACTGTAGATTGCCTCCATCAAGATCTTCCCAAATCTCCCGTTTTACGTAAGCATTGGTAAAAGGTCTTACTTAAATATATTTTCACGTTGAGCACCTAAAATTATTTTATTCAATGTCGACTTTCAAATGTATCCTAGTTGATAAAATCGGAATTGGTTATGTAATTATGCCAGGAAATGTTAATACCACGGTTTTAAGTCGACCCCAGGAATTTGTTTTCCAGGCTATCATTTGTTTCTTAGAAAGTATATGATAGGTACATGTCGCTGACCCTATTGAGGACGTTAGAAGTCCATTACAGGCGTATGCCCAGCCAAAATAGTGGGAAGCTAGTGGCGAGAGGTTGGTCCCGTCCCCCAATGATGTGGGCAGTCTTCTCCCGACTATATAGTCCCTATTGAAATTGGAAAAACGATGATCATGAGGTTTTTCAGATCTCCGGAAAGTATCATTGCAAAAACCCCCCCAAACAGCGACTTTGCTTTCACTTTTGACATGTGACTCAGCCAGGGGCGGATTAAGGTCGTTGTTTTGGGGGGGGCGGTTCACTACTTTCCGCGGCGCCTGGGGGTATGCAATACCTCTCAACGAAACGGGGGTCCGGGCAGACCTCCCTCGGAAAGTTAAAAGAAATGAAGTGCTTGGAACGTAGTTTTTGTGTGGCTGTATTATATAGTAGATGTGAAAAAATATTGAGTAAAGCTCTCTAATTACAGTTGAAAAACGTTTACAAACGATGTAAAGAATGCCATTCTTGTGAAGATGCAGGTCTCCCAGGTTTTACACCACATTCCAATTATATTTAAACATTGTATATTGAGCTGGTGAAATAAAAAATTCCATTGGAGAACCACATTAATGATTACCATATTTTCTATTTCCCCGGGAATTACGGTGGGGGCGGCCGCCCCCCCTCCCCCTTAATCCGCCCCTGGACTCAGCTGTCAGCTCTGTGTGTAGCCTGCCGCACCTGCTCGCAGAGGCCCCAATTGGCTCATAGTGACCTCCCCGCGTCCTTTACACCATCACCAGGTGCATCATCATAACCCTTATTCTCGGCTAGTTGCGATTTGTAGTACGTGTATGGGAAGATGAGCTTTAAGGCCTCCCCCCCCCAGCAATCGAATGTCCCTGTTTAACGGTTCTCATAAGGCACAAGCCGGAGCGCCATGAATCGGAAGAAAAGCGGGAAAAGAGGAGGGGGAAGGGTTTGCCCGCGGAAAGGTGAAAAGCGAAATTTTAGAGTTTTGGTTTGCAGTCGGAGAATATAAATAAAGATAGTAAAAATCAAAATGTAAAAAAGAGTAACTCAAGGATTCGGAACTTGAAACGCGCGCCCATTCTCCCAGCAGCACAGAAAGATCTCCGTTGCTCTGGACCCAGTAAACGTATAAAAGAAGTGAGATAAGCACACTGCTTCTTCGACCAAAAATGCTTACGATTCAAAACCTAGCATCGGCTCCGAACCCCCTGCCAGCCCCCCCTCCCTCAAGCCTCCTTCCAGGGGCGTCCCTGGGGATTTTGAGGGGCCCTGTGCAAATGAAAGTTGGGGGGCCCCATGACTTTGAATTCCCTTGGATGCTCCCTAGGGGGGCCAGGGAAGGCGATGTAGGGTCTTTCTACTTACCGATTTACGCTCCCGCCATAATAGAAACTTGGCGGTTTCTTTGATTAAAATTTTAACAAAAGTTTAATCTGTGCCTTCCCATTAGCGTGGGTCTTCCTCGAGGTTTCCAAGTGAAGATATCATGCCTCAAAATTGACGAAGTTTGACTATTTACTTTTGACGTCTATCAGCACGACAAAAAAATCAGTTTGGAAATGCAATCAGGTAAAGAATAATATAACTATTCATCTACAAACATAAGCTATTACATTTAGCGCATTTCTTACTTCAAGGCCACAATTAGGAAAATAGTGAGACCTTGCAGTCTGCTTTTCGAATGCGTTGAAGCCAGGTGAAGATTTTGGAGGCATTCCTCCCGAGAGTCAACCTACACCCCTTTTCCTCTATAGGCTCGCCCCTCCAGAGATTTTTTTCTCCAGCGGCTCGGTCGTATGACAGCTTGCGTCATACATCAAGATAAGAATTGGGGATAATTGTATTCCTCGTCGCTATGGGGGGGGGGGGTCCCTGCGTAGTGTAGTGCGACAGGTGCCGCTGCTCTGGGCCCCGCGCCTATGGGGAACCTGCCCGGGCTTGCAACTTTCAGACGGCGCGCCGCGGGTTTCCCCGCGGCGCACCGTCTGAAACGGGTTAGGTTTGGGAATTAGGCGGGTTTCCACGCGCCGCGGCGCGGGGAAACCCGCCTAATTCCCAAAATTACCTACTACCTAACGCACATGTAAATTTCTTGAAAATATTTGCCAATTTGCCGGTTAATTTCCTTCTTTCCATGGAATATGTTTTCAATATGATACTATATCAATAAAGCCCGTATGACACTTCCCAAAGGTATGGTATGTACTTCCTTCGCCTCACCTTTCGAAGACTCACTTGAGGAGACAGCGAATGGCACGCACCCAAATATCGCTCGCTGTGGAGTGACGTCATCCTAGGTTTTAGTATGCGGGACGATAACTTTCTCCGCTATCAAGAGGCTTAACAGAGAACGATGTTTATCCATGGTCACAACCAGTCACAACGTCAGTCTCTTGTTGGCATCCGGGGTCATCGTCCATGTGTCGTGGGGTGCAGTAAATTTATGTACGATTGCAATTCAGGAAAAGTAAACATATGATGAGAAACTTCCGACCGTTTTTGTCACCAATATGAAAATCAGTGATCAGTGTATTTGCCTTCTATATTTCCTCAGTTTTCATGGTAATGACCTCTTTATTTGGACTTTTTTCATTGCAATTAAACATTGGATATAAGGGGAAGTTTTTCCTTCAGTTGAAGGCAGTGATTCCTGTGTACACAAGGATTATGGCAATGGGGGCACAGTGTGTGTCTGCAACTCGGAGTACTGCGACACAGTCGGACCTATTCCCCCCATGGAAACGGGAAAATATTTTCTCTACTCGTCAAGCAAAAACGGGGACAGGCTGACGAGAACTGAAGGGGAATTCAATCGGAATGAGAATTACGGAAACCGTAAGTTATTGTCAAAGGTGTACCGTTGTAGCTCTCTGGCTCGATTTCAAGACAGTTTAATGTCAGTATCTTGAACATTTAAGGATATGTAGAATTAATAATGGGTTCTGTATTCACTGTGTGATATAACCACGCTATAGCCTTTAATCTATTCCGTTGAATAATTTTGCGAGTCAACAGATTTCAAAATCTAAGAAAAGCTTGTAAAAGTTGGGCATTTCGACTGTCATCTGTTTAGCTTTATGAATCAACCGCCAAGATTGACTCAAGCATAAGTGTCAACCGATGCTGTGACGCTTTCAATACTCATTATTTATCAAAAAGAAACTAATATTGAGGAAAAAAGCTTTCTTAGAAAATTATTTTCTTTAATTTATACGTTATAGAATCTCGTATTTTCGTTCTACCAACTGTACTGTCAGATTTTCAGACATGTCTGTACCATTAACTATCTTAATTAATTTACATGTACTTCAATTTGTTGATGTATTGCATATTTTTCGTCCTGGAATGTTTTAATGAGTTCCAAATGGCTATAAAAATTGTTTATGAAATATCTTGGAATATGCCTCTATGAACCAAAATGTGGCAATTTATGGACAGTAAAAAAACTCCAGTTAAGGGGAAACTTTCATCTTATTCCACTAACGTTTTTGAAAATTAAAAAGGTAATTGCATGATATGGCTAAATCTCACCTACCTGAATTATCAAGTTATTAGTCATAACATCAAAACCTTTTACCCAATTGTCTTTGTAGGAATGATTATGACCACCTACCTCGGAGTGAGAAAATAATTCTTTACATAATATCTACAACAAATATCAGTGAGTATGAGGAGCAAAATAAAGAGAATCTTAATTCACTTCTTGACATGCCATATGCATTAAAATCACTAGGATAAAGAGAGAACTTTCCTTTAAATCCAACAAAATCATACTTTTAGATCTGTAGTGGGGTGTAAAAAGGGATAATTGTTAGGAGAAACAATGAAAATAATTCACAATTTCAAAATCTCTTGAACAGTTGTAAACGAAAATGTATATTCCCAAGCTAAAACATCTGTTGGTGATCTAGAGAGAAAACATTCCAAGGAGAACGACAGGAAGTATGAGCTCAGAAATTTACAATTGAGGAAGTTCTGCTCCAGAAATGAGGGACTAATTAAGGATTAATAAAAAATAGGAAACTTTCAGATGAATGTGCTTAGTGTAACAATTCTTGTACTGAACAGTTCCCGTCAAAGAAAAACTATAAAATACAAATTCAGTACATACAAGGATATATCCATTGGATATATACTTGATGTTCATGGTGGATATCCATGATATCCAATGTCCTCCTTATGGATTACGAAAAAGTCGGGTACATTATCTTCAAAATAAATGTTTAATATAAGATAAAAGCTTCAGTAATTGAAGAGAAATTCAATCCCAATGCTTTGGGAAGGCGTAGCAAATATATGTTTTACTTCTCCACTTCTTCCTTAAGTTTAAATAGGTAAGTACGGGGATACAATAAGCATATTTCGATTATTCTGAGCATCTACTCTAAAAGTAAAAGAAGTTTCTATTGATCGCTCATTCCTAAAATATAAATGTATAAGCACATTATTGAGTTCTCAAGCTGAGATGACTTCTTGGCTTAGTTCTTGACATTTTGGAAAATACGAAAGAGCTTGCTATTTTACTTCCTCATTTTAGTGAACACATTAGGATTACTTTTTGAAGCACTCTGTAGTATCAAAGCTTATTAAAACTTCTGCCCAAGTTAAAACATTTCTTTCAGGAGTTCGCATTGCAGTAAACAGAAGTTCAACGTTTCAAACTATTGTTGGATTTGGTGGTGCATTTACAGACTCTGCTGGAATAAACATTATGTCATTGAGTGCCAGTGTGCAAGAGGTATTATTAAGGTATATATTTACTATTTTACATTAGCCTAAAAACAGCTTGAAAGGTCTTTTACTTTAGACGTTTAACAGGTAGCAATGGATAAGCACACAAACATGACCTGGGTGGTGAATCCCACCAAGATGACCATGGGGTTGGCAGGTGCCGACTTATGCTGCTGCCAGCAAAGTACATATTAATACATATTTTCATAAGAAATTTATCTGGGAAATTCATGCAAAAATATAGTTAATCCCTTTGAATTTCTGCATTTTCTTAAATTTGTGGTAAGTAATTCTAATTTCTAATATTACAATTTTAAGACTTTTATTCTATCCAATAAGTGGGTTCAGTTAGGTATTGTTTAATATTAAATTCTAAAACATCCCCTTGGATCTATTTTCCCATCCTAAGTAGGCTGCATGAGAAGAATGGGAAAAATCAATGTATTTGAGCATGCAAAATGTATTTCAATTCGGAATCTAAAACAAATTAGCCCAGCAGAGCAAATCTCTCATCACAAGTTATCTTCCTTTCTTGCTGGTGGAATTGGCTTCGTTTTCTTTTCTGCCCTTAGTTCCTAGATATTCTCTACCCCTCTATACTGACTGTTGTCTAATGAGAATCTCACTGGTAAACAAATTAGCTATTGCAGAAATAACTGGCACTGCACAGTGGACTGCTCATTTGGGAGATAGGCTATGGAACTTTTGAAATGAACATTAGGGGAGGAGCATTACATATTTAGGGTGGAGGATCAATGAGAAAACATTTATAATTGCTGTCAATGCAAGGACTTAGAGATGTGGGATGACTCTTCACTCCCTGCCGTCCCATTATAACTGGTTTCTCAAATAAACCTCAAGTTAGTCCCCTGCAAAGTCATCAATGCGTGGTTTTTAACAAGTTGCCTCATGTACACCTCGTAATATTTTAAGTGGTTTAGTTCTCCTGCCTCAATCTGTTTACCTCCCTGTCTGTCGTCCTACTTCACCCTCGTCACTTCTACCTCCCCTGCATGTCATACAGATCTGTACCAGAAACGTTTGCAATAGCTATACTAATTGGGGCTCACCTTAGACACGAGGCCATTTGTAACAAAATAGAATGCATATATTAACTCGCATGTTCAATGAAGTATAGGCCTTGTGGAAGTATATTGTTAGGTTCTGGTGACCAATATACTCATCTTCTGCTGAGGGAAGTGGAAGAGGGCAATTCAACTACATACATACATGTTACGTAACTTGCTTTGTAGGGTTAGGGTTCCTTTAAAGTTGTCTTAAATGGGGAAGTCCAAGCTCATCACGCATGAAATTTTGTATTACCTAGTGATAGTATTTTTTCAACTTCATAAATAATTGTTATGTAGTTTCAAATAATAATTTTGTAATATAATCTAAGTTTGTAACTCTGGAAACAGCCTGTAGTTCCCCATAAGAAAAGGGCTGTAAAAGCATAAGAATATTTTCAGTTAAAGTAGGTACTGCAGTGCAAAGAAACAAGCAGCTGTTGCTGGGTTCACGGTTCTATAAATTATTAACTTATAGGTTAAATTCTAGTGTAATGTTTAAGGATAAGGTTTTTCATTCCTCCTGCAATAGGTGAAGAAAAATAAACTGTTTTGTTTTGCATGGTAAGGACAAATAATATCAAATAATAAATGGCATGGTCTCAGGAATCAATGATTTCACAGTATGACAATGTACAATCCTTGACAGTTTCTGGTTTATTTTATACGGTCTCCAAGACTAAAATTCCTCATGCACCTTTAGCATGATCTATCTATGAACTCCCAGCCGCTGAATGTTTCCATATTGGCAGATGGCATATCTTGGTAAATAAAACTTCAATACATATCTTGTGTTCAACAATGACGTGGGGTGTCTAAATTGTGCAAAATATTGTTGCTCAAAAAGTTAATTTATGTCCATGCATCTTGAAATCAAAGAAAAATAAATTTAAGATTTGGGAGAGGGAAGCATTCATGAAATTTTTTTCTTACATAGTGGAAGGGGTATCAAAAAGTCTCCAATATTATCTTGTACTATACGTGACTGGCCTCAAGGTAAAAGAAGATTTTCTTCTGGCTAGTGCATGCTTGTCATATTTTTCGCTAGCATATGATGTTAAGACCATCTTATATAAGACTTGGGAATGAAATGACTAATGGGAAGGAAATTACTTGGGCATAATAATTCTTTTTTTTATTCGCAATATTTTTATTTTAAAATTGTTGTTTAAAAATTGAAGTTCTGGCATAATTGTAGCCCAACATGGAAATTCTCATTCTGAAATGCATTTTTCCATTTATTAGCAAGTCAAGGCAAATATCAATTACCTCTGACGAGGTGTACGTGTGACCTTCTGTACAATTTCCTTTCTCGATCTCCAATGTATAGTAATAAATTTTTAATTCTCTCTGCCAATTTTACAGCCTTTGTTTGACAAGGGCTCCTGGGATCTTTGCAGGCCTTTGAAACCATAAATCTCGTTTTTATCCACAGATCATACTTCTCCCCAGATGGGATTGAATATGGCATTGGACGAGTACCAATCGGAGGATGTGACTTCTCAACTCATACTTACACTTACGATGATGTGGCTGGAGACATTATGCTATCACATTTTAGTCTCTCAGAGGAAGATTTCAATTACAAAGTAAGCCTCTAAATCAATTGAAAGGGGATTTTTTTCTTGAATACGAAATGCCACATCAAACTCTATGTAATATAAATTAATAACAAACAGCTTTTTTATCAGAGGATTTTGTGTTTTTAGTTTGAAATGGAGGAATTTTTTTAGACACTCATGAATTTTACTTATTTTTTTATTCGGATAACAATTATTTGTGAACTTTTTATTTTTGCAGCTTTAAGTCTAAAATGTGCATATGTTAAAAAAACGGAAATAGGCATTTTCATTGTTTATTCTGTGGCACTTTGTTTCCAAAATAAACCTAGTTTTCAATATTTCTGCATTTACATTAGATATTGTTTTATCTGAAAAATGCTACTACAGTGTTGTGGAATATTTGGAGGATGCACTTTGAATTGTAATTGGTATGATGTTTCTTTTTTCATGTATGTATGTGATTGTATTTTCTATTCTTGGACTTTAGCCATGCAGATGTACGTACTTCCAATGGTGAAATAAATTATTATTATTGTCATTGGCAAGGCCTTATCGTAATTGTACCAACATACATATGTATCTACTTAACCCTTTAGCTGTACGAAACCTACCCCAGTTTTCCCTGGTGACTTTGGGAAAAACATACTTGAATGTTTTACTACCATATTAGTCTCTCTTCTCATTCAAGTATTAGTTTGATGAATCCATATCTCATTAATACCGTGACCAAAATGTTCCAAATGTGTTCATCCCTAAATAGATCTGAAGATGGGAGATAATGATGTAAAATCTGATTTCCAGTTAATTGACTTAATCTCCTAATTTTACATCTACTCCCACCACATCGTACCATTATGGGTTGGATGGGTTTTCTTTTGAGAGAAGTACACTGCTGTGCATTTGAGAAAATGTTGGGAAGTCATGTAAATCCTCTTTCATCTGCTGTGTGTATTTTTGAATTATTATTAAGTTAAGGCTTAACTGAGAAGTTCACTACCATTGCAGCAAAAATATGTATTCTCCTTCTTTTGAAAAGCCATTATTTCTAAAACTAAGAAACTGCATGAAGATGTTTCTCCTCTGCAATAAAAGATGATAAAAACACATAGAAATTGTCTCAGGAAAAAATCTGGGTCAGTAATTGAAACATTGGACCTTAGGCATACCGGGCCAGTGTGCAGTCACTATCTGGTTCCATTAAATGCTTATGAAATCGACTTAGGAATCCGGAAGCCTGGGTAGTGTGGTGGTGGCCTGTCAAGCTGAAGGACCATGGTTCGATTCCTGATCCAGGTGATTTTGTCACCAGGCAATGTCTATATATGAGAAACTGCAGTTTCTGCTACATGATTTACTATCTGGATTTATTTTTAACTGTAGAAAATGCCGTAAGTGTAACCTCTGTAGACTCCCTTGGTTGATTTATGCATGCATAATACTGTGGAATACCTATTTTCTTCTTTACAGATACCTCTCATAAAAAGGGCAATGCTCATGAGCCAAAAAGAGGTCAAATTGATTGGCAGTGCATGGACTGCTCCTCCATGGATGAAGACTAACAATGACTATTCTGGATTTGGCTTCTTGAAATATGAGTATTTTCAACAATGGGCTGACTACATGGTACGGTAAGGAAGAGTGCCTTTGATTAAAATATTTTTATGTAAAGTACCTTCCACGGAAGTATATGTACATACTATAGGCTTAACTGAATTCGCTCTGTGCTACTAGGTTGAATTTTTAAGAAGTATACAGTCTCCAGTCAGCCAATCATCATTGTCTATCATGTCCTTCACTCCTGGTGACATCATAATCAACCACCAATGTTAGTCTATTCTCAGATGAAACTAGTCTCCCTATTCTGATCCCATCTGAAGTTGTTACCATGCTTTTTTTAACTTGCCCTGTTTGTTGGTTGTTCGTGTGGATGGAATCTTATAATCGAAATCTAACCCACCTCCCAATGTTCAGTCGAGCCGAAATATGGCGCACTTACTTAACTCTCTATCAAAATACATTAATCAGTCTTTGAATTCACCTATTACCAAGTTAATCTACTAACATTAAATGGTTTAAATGTTATATTACTTTATCATAACACGACGCAACCCGCATCGCATTGTCTACTCGCAGTCATTCATTCATTCATTCATTGCAGTAATCTATACCGGTCAGAGGTAGGTTGTGATGAAAGTCAGAGAATAATCAACGGACTCTTACACGTGCTGTACCCTTTCTACCTTTAGTGCTTCTTTCTTCATCTCGGCATAAGTCCTAACTTTCTTCATCCCGTCCATAAAACCTATTTCCTTCCTTCCCCGCATACCCAACATCCTACCCTCTATCACGGCCTTCAGCAAACCACTGTCCCTCATTACCCCTTCCAGCCACCTACCCTCTCTTCCCCTAATCTCATCTATAAGTTTCCTCTCCTCGCCCACCATGTCAAGCACTTCCTCATTTGTCTTCCTTTCCGTCCAACGCACATTCTCCATCCTTCTCCACACCCACATCTCGAAAGCCTTCAGCCTACTTTCGTCTTTCTTTCTCAAGGTCCACGTTTCTGCCCCATACAACGCCACACTCCATATCAAGCTCTTCACCAGTCTCTTTTTTACATCCTTACTTAAGGTCCCCGTCATCAGCTCCCTTCTATTATTGAACGCTTTTTTTTCTAGCTCTATTCTCCTCCTAATGTCTTTGCTGCTATGTCCTGTTTCTTCTAGCGTACTACCCAAGTAATTAAATTGTTCCACTTGCTCCAGTTTGTGGCTTCCTACTCTTATCACCAGCTTCGCTTTCTTTGTCCTAGAGAATCTCTTTACTTTTGTTTTGTTATTATTTATCTTCATTCCATATTTCTCACACTGCTTTTCCAGTGGATCTACTAAAGTTTGCAATCCTTTCGATGACCGACTCACCAACGTCTGGTCGTCTGCGAATCTAACAGACTTTATCCACTGGCCTCCTACTTTCATTCCCACATCTAGCTCATCCCATGCCTCTCTTACCATTTCCTCAGCATAGATGTTAAAAAGTAAAGGCGACAATGGGCACCCTTGCCGCACCTATAGCCTGTTCGTACCGATTTGTGCAGGAGCTAGTTTTATACATATATATCCTCAGCATAGATGTTAAAAAGTAAAGGCAACAACGGGCACCCTTGCCACACCCTGCAACATATAATTGCCCACCCTGATTCACCGTCAGCTACCCTTACCTGAGCCCTCTGCCCCATACATAAGTTTTAGATGAGTCTCCTATCACGCCTATCTATTCCTATTTTCCCCAGTATCTGCATTAGTTTCCCCCAGTTTACTCTGTCAAACGCCTTTTCGAAATCTACAAAGCAAGCGAAAATATCTTGATTATGCTCTATGTTTCTATCTATAAGTGTCCTCATTACCGCAATCGCGTCTCTGGTGGCCCTCCCCTTCCTGAACCCAAATTGGTCATCGCCTAAATAGCAGTTTGCTCTGCTCTCCAACCTTCTATTTAGTATTCTAAGCAAGACTTTTGCCGCGTGCGAATTTATACTGATTGTTCTATACTCCTCGCATTCTGATGCTTTCTTCTTCTTCGGGATAGGTATTAATACTGTTTTCACGAAATCCTCTGGCCATACTCCTTCCTTGTAGATCCTGCGAATAAGTTCGAAAAACGATTTTCTCCCCTTACTACCTAGATTCTTCAATAGCTCCAAAGGTAGGTTATCGGTTCCCACGGCTTTTCTACCCTTCATCTCTCTTAATGCCCTCTCTATTTCGCTGTCAAGTAACTCTGGTCCGAGGTTATCCATATCTATTGTTCCTTCATCCTCTAGATCTAGGCTGAGGGGTCTATTCTCGCTGTCATATAGCTTCTCTACGTATTCTCTCCATCTTTCCCGGATATCTTCCTGTTCAATTAATATCCTCCCTGTTTTGTCCTTAACCTTTGGTATCGTTTGACCTCTCTTACATCTCGATAACATTTTCACCTTGGCGTACAAAGCGTCCACTTCCCCCTCCTCCTGCATCTTTTCCATTTCCTCACAATGTCCCTTCCACCAGTTTTCTTTTGCCCGATTGGTCAATCGCCTGAGTTTATTATTCAATTCCTTGTACTTCCTCTTGCCTATGTCGGTGTTCACGCTTTTCCATATCCTTCTCTCCTCCATTTTCTTTATCATTTCTTCTGTAACCAACTGCTTCTTAACCCTCTTCTTTTCCACTGTTCCTATTGTTTTCTCTGCCACTCCTGCGATGCCTGTTTTTATAACCTCCCATCTTCTCTCTATGGTTCCCATCCGCTTCTCTTCACCTATGTTCTTTTCTACCAGCTCGTGCTATTCCCTCCTTTTCAACCCTTTCAGTGCTTCAAGGTTCCACCACTTTATCTTCCTACCTTTGCAAAGCCTTTTGAATCTAACTTCACACTTCATCATCACCAAGTTGTGATCTGAGTCTGCATCCGCCTCTGGATAGCTACGAGAGTTTTTTACACTGTTCCTAAATCTCTGCATTTCCATTAGATAATCAATTTGGTATCTCCCAGTATCACCCGGCATTTTCCATGCGTACCTATGCCTGCGGTGATGTTTAAACCAAGTGTTTCTCACTACTAATTTATTTCTTCTACAAAATTCAACTGCCTTTTCACCGTGATCATTTCTTCTTCCTAGCCCAAACCCTCCCACTTCTAATCCGTCCCTCCCTTCCCCTACCACTGCATTCCAGTCACCCATCACTATCAGGTTTTTCTTTCCCAGCACTTCTCTAATTATTTCTTCTACTTGCTCGTACACCTCTTCCTCCCTATGGTTGCTCGTAGGTATGTATACCTGGACCAGTACGAAATTCGTCGGGCGTGCTTTTATTTCTACCACTAGTATCCTGTCGCTCACCTGTTCAATGTTTACCACCCTCAGTCCCAATTTTGTGTTCAGTACCATGCCTACCCCACGTTGACTCTAATCTCCCCCATTATAGATTACCCTGTAGCTATCACTCATATAATCCCCACTATCCTTCCATCTCACATTTTTCCTTTTTCCATTTCCTGCTTAATATTTTCAAGCTTCCCGGCCCTCATCATGGTCCTTAAGTTTCAAGTTCCTATTTTTACAACTGTTTTCCTCCTCCTCCTCTTCTTCTTCATCTTCTCCCTCTTATCCCTTGTATCCGCCGATGATGATGCTGCTGATGCTGTGCAAGGATTTCATGTGATGACGACCGCGGAGGCCTTGCCTCCCCCGCTGCCGGGCACAACACCCGCCCTAGTGGGCGGCGTCCCGTAGTTGCCAGGAATCAATTCTCTGTGAATGACTTTCATATTCTGGGAAGTGATAGTTGAGAGGTATTCCCACGCCACTCAACAGTATTTTTAACGTGACACCATCACGGTCAGCCTTGTTGAAATGTAACTCACTTCCCAATGTTCAATCGAACTGAAATTTGGCACACTTACTTAATCTTGATAACAATACGTGAATCAGCCATTAAATTTGCTATTCGCTAAGTTGATATACTAACATTAAATGGTTTAAATTTTATATTGCTTTATCATAACACGACGCAATCCGCATTACATAGTCTACTCGCAGTCAGCGCAGTTGCAATTCATTACAACCATCATTTTAGCATTTATAGTGAGAAGAGATGCAAATAATTTAAATTTAAAAGAACCGTTGCACAATTAATATAAAGACTAAAAAGCAACAATGAAGCGTTAGCTGAAATGGAAAGATTGAGATCATTGACATAGAATCGACTGATCGATAGAACGACATGATTCCACTGACTGTACAAAATAGACATAGTGCTCTCGGATCGCACTCTAAAATGTAAGGTCCACTGATAGACCATATAGGATCTATGTTTTTGCATCTCAGAAAAATAAAATTGAACAAGTATGAAATGTATCTCAGAAAACATCTCAGAAAAATAAAATTGAACTGTATTATAAGTGATTACAAAGTCGATTACAAGATTTGTTTAGGACTAAAAAGTTTTTTTTACTTTTTAGTACACTTGAATAAAAAGTGTTTTAAAAAAAGTATTACCTATTTCTATATGTATTTAAGTATTTTTGTCACAAAACACAACTTATGCAATGGATTATCTCAATCTTTATCTTTCCACGTATTCCCTCACACTGTTATAGGCCCTTTTCTAGTCCATCTTCTCCCTTTCTTACGTAGCATTTTCCCATTCAGGACAGTCTTCCACAGTCACCAACATAATTATGCTCTCCAAATTTGTCTTTTCTATTTCTTCTAGCATTTAGAATCCATAGATTCTAAAGGGCAAGATCTATACTTATCTAGGTCTATTTTCCATGTTAGATTCCTACCTCTCACACTGTTGGTGCTCAGTAATTACATTGGTCCCCAAACTGATTGGACAACTAATGCTTTTTCGTCTGCTAAACTATTTTACTTGATTCCCTTGTTTGCTGAGAGATTACTATTTGGTATTTTTTTTGTAAATTAAAAACTTAAGCGACCAAATGAGATTGAAATCTAGTAACTCTTCCTCATTGTTGTATTCCTGTATTACATGTTACTATTTGGAATAATTTGATAACTAATGCCCACTAATCATAGTTATTTCAGAAAAACTACAAACAATGATTATTACAATAGGCCAATAGTCAGAAAACTCTTATAATAAAAAAAAACAGTTTCTAATAGTTGGAATACCAGTCATAGTCAATTCACAGTGGACTGGCAGTTGGACTGCGTATTATAAGTAACTTGGAATAATCACTAGTATAATGATTACCACAGTCCTTCTGCATTACATTCAACTCCTCCATTCAAAGCTCCGCTCGTGGCTCATGTAGTCCGCATCATATAAAAGATTTTAGATGTGTCTTTGGCATTGTATTGCATGTTCATTTACGTAGCACTCTCCCAGTTTCTGGTTGGACTGCGCACTGTTCTCCTGACTGCTTTTTGGGCTGCACCTAGCGGCCGGGGGAACGAGCGAGGTCCCAATTTGTGCTGGGAGGAGTGTTGAATGCCTGGTGTGGAATCACCTCATGCCAAACCCTAGTGGTGGCTTGCACGGTACTTTGTAGATGTAGATATAGGTATAACAGAGACTCCGATATGTTAAATGGGTATCTCAAGGGTTCTACAGGGTCTCTCCGGTAAGTAAGGCAAATATATTTTTTTAGAAAGATTTAATAAACTTTTAAAACTCTTCAAAGTAGTTCCCTTGGGCATTTACACACTTTTTCCAGCAACTCTGCCATGCACGGTACGCATCCTGGAAGGCGTCTTTGGGAACATCTTTAAGGGCCTTCGTTACTGCGGTTTGGATTGCTTCTATCGTCCCAAAACGGGTTCCTTTCAGGGAGCTTTTGATCCTGGGGAACAATAAAAAGTCAGCCGGGGCAAGGTCCTGACTATAAGGGTACTGTGGCAGTGTTGCCAAGTATTTCTTGGCCCGGAACTCCCAAACGCGCAGAGCAGTGTGGCTGGGAGCGTTGTCTCGTTGGAGCGTCCAGGTGGTTGGGATCTCACCTCTCGTGCACAAATTTGGTGCACACTTTCCGCATTTGCAAATTTTCCTAAACGATTTAGAGCACAATTGTTTTAGGGAGTTTTAAAGTATCCGCTATGATCCAGAAACTCAAACTACGATCCATGTTCAACAAATTTCGCACACGGGCCACGTTTTCCTCACTTTTGGTTGGCAAAGGACTTCAGAGCGGGGTTCATCGGCTACCTCTTCCCGGCCATCCTTAAACATGTTCAACCATCTTGAAATTCAAGGATACGAAAGAGCTTAGTCCTCGTAAGCTTCCTTAATCATTGCGTAGGTGTTGGCAAGATTTTGGTTGAGTTTTGCGTAAAAGTTGATGGCATACCGTTGTTCGAGCGAGTCCTCCATCGCACGTCGTGACAAATGTAGTAAAATGGGGTACACTAAAAAAGAAACGATGTTGACAATTCCAGAGCTCGGAGCACACTGAGATTGGCAGCATTGGATAGCTGAGGCCTTCCTCCATAGAGCCCAATCAATCCGCTAGTGATACTTCCAGTAGAAGCGTGGGAAAAAACATTTGCCTTACTTACTGGATAGACCCTGTATTCTGTTCTATATATGTAACTAAATCAATTTGATAGCTAATGAACCATACTCATGAATTACTCATTATTAATGTCCTGGTAACAGAAATTGCACCTTGTAGCAATTATAAACTAGCCGCTGACTAATGGGGATTTCTTCATCAGTTGTCACTGACTACTGAGGACTAATTCATTACTAGTCACTGACTAATGGACTTGTTCATTAGTCGTAATGACTAGTTGCAACCATTTATAGGAATAGTCGCTAACAACCAGATTACTATTTTAAGTACTGTCAGCAACTACTAGTGACTACTTGCGATTGCTGGGTGCTGGGTGACTACACCAAGTAGACCCTAGACGAGCAAGCTGCTTAATCAAATGGTTCAGTCAATCAATTGATGCTCACTTTAACCAACCCTTCAATCTTTTGATCAAAACTCATTCTCAGTTGAGTTTCAGACTCAGAAAGTGAAGTGTCATCATGAAGTCTCTCTGAAAATGGTTTCGAATACAGATATGGCCTTTCTTGCCTTGACTTTGGTTGTTCTCAAGCGGAAAAAACAAGAGAGGAAACGATGTTGGTCCAAGGAGTGGTAAAAAATGAGAAACCGCTTCAATCATGAACATTTACTCAATGTTCTGCAAGAGACAGAACCAGAAGACTAGAAGAATATCATTAGAATGGACCAAGAGTTTTGATTATGCTTGATGTTGCAATGCTTGATCAAAATTGGTCTAGATGGTCCAGCACCCTTGTCAACCGCTTGAGCCATTCTAACTTTCTCTTAATCTATGTCAACGCTTGGATCAAGCGTCAAACGGGTTCGTAGACGGTCAATCATGCTGGACTCAATCGATTGACTCCAGCTTTTGATCAAAATGATTGACTGTTTAGGGCCTCCTTTAAAGACTCTTTTATGACTAGTAGTCATTTTCCTCAAGGGAATTGTCATATTTTCTTTGAAATGAGTTCCTATATATATTTGCTGATAAATATCACATAATTTTGCTTCAGATTTTTGGATGAATATCAAGAGAATGGCCTTAAATTCTGGGGGATCACTACTGGCAATGAACCAACGAATGGTATCATACCAATCAATCGTTTCAACTCCATGGGCTGGACCCCAAGAGATCAGAGGGAGTGGATTTCAAAGAACTTGGGCCCATCGATGACTGCTTCTCGACACAACAATACCAAGTTAATACTACTTGACGATCAAAGGTTCCTGCTTCCCTGGTGGGTCGATATGGTAAGTGGGTGTAGAAAAAAACCTTACCATGCAGCATCCTTTGGACAAAGCAGTTTTTATCCATACATGATAAATACTTTCAATGGATTGGAAGGAAGTTGAGATAAAGTTAATTGCTGGAATTAAATTATGGCTCTTTTGATGTAAAATTTTCTCTACTAAAGTACAATTTTCAATTAAAACGAATACACACTTAATTAATCATTTAGCTTAATCTCATGATTGGTAAAATTAAGTTCAAAACATGTGGAAGCTTAAGTAAGGGATGATGATTCATCCACTGTTTTTGTGGATGCCTGTGAAACTTGAGGGAATTGGGTTGGTGTGTGTGTAGGGTGAGCCCTGGCTGATCATTCAGGGGGCCCAGGTTCAAATCCCAGCTGTGGTGATTTTTTGGTGGAAACCAGATCCCAACTTGAGTGTCATTGCATTTCAATTATGTTACTGGATTTGTCAGTTTGTTTAACTGTGGTTCCCTTGGCACCTTTTGTTTAAAGTAGGCTAACACCATTGCTGGGTTTCTCTTTACCCTTCCTCCATTTCTGTCTTCTTCCCTTCATTACCAACATGTCCTTAGAGGTAACAATGACCTTTTTCAGACACCTCTCCCAAATAATCTCAAGATGACTGCAACACATGACTAGAGATTGTCTTCTCATCTCTTCCTCAGAGTCTCAAAGATATGTATTTGAATTCTAGTAAATCTGCTAACCAGATGGTCTCATGCATACATATTTTTTATTGATACCTTTGAAACCCCTATATCAAAGCCATTGCAAGCTTTTTTTCTGGGTATCTATGTTCTGGTTTTATTTTAGAGACCAGTTAATGTTCACAGAAAGTTCTCTATCATAAAGCTGACCTTATATTCCATACAAATTTGAATGTAATTAATTTTGTCTCTTTTTAATTCAATGTATTGGTTCAATGTAGTGTAGTAATTACCTATTCTGAAAATAGTTGATTTGACTGTCACAGGTCTTGCGAGATGCAGATACTCAACGTTATATTGATGGAATTGGTGTCCACTGGTACTGGGATAGTCTAGTTCCTGCTCGGGCCCTAGATGCCACTCATAATAACCATCCAAAGAAGTTCATTCTGGCAACAGAGGCAAGTATAGGTAAGAAAAATTGGATGCGGTGAAAGTCAGGCCTTCATTCATGGTTCTGGGAAAATGCTTATTTATAAAAATGTCACTTATTCATTTTAAAAGTGTTTAATTACCATGCCATTGTCAAACATTCATTTACCACATCCCCGTTATTGTGACCCTCTGCTTTTGACCATGATGGGAGTGTAGGCAAATTCTAATTAATGAGAGGGATTTGATTTGGACATATTTGCAGAAAACACACCTCTTCTCATTAGGATCTTAAATGTTTATTGTACCACCAGAAAGTTAATTCAAAAATTTTATTTCAAATTGACATGAGATGAAATAGACTATGAAAAGGTAGAACATTATATTAAATAGTATCTACTTGCATACCTGTTGTAATTCTGTGGAGCAATAAAATTGGGATTTTAGAGCACTGAAAATTCTGTCATTTTCTTCTTGGTGTATGATGAATTTAATTTTCATGCTTTTGCTCTAAGGTGACAAACCATGGGATTTCAAAAAAGTGCTGTTGGGGTCATGGAGTCGAGGGGAGCAATACATTAAGGACATCCTTGAGGTAAAATTATGTATAAATTATTAAAAATATCACAAGTATTAAAACATATAATAAATATGTTTGTATTCATGGTTTTACATTCAATACATAATATTAGCACTCACAACATGAAAAAATTTCCTCTGAGACCTATACTGAATAAATGAAGAACAATACTTAGACTTCCCTCCTCCTACCCTCACTCTCATCCCGGATAGCATGCTAGATTGTGACAATCTTGCCATAGACTTGATTTTTCCTGACTCAACAAAATTTTCGTGGACAAGTGTACAACATGTTTGCAGCAAAGTTATGATTACATTTCTCACATGTAGCTAGTAGTTTCAGTAACATGTGGCATTTGTATTAATCTCTTAAAATTTCTTGTAAATACTAAATTATCTTGAAATTAAGAAATTTTCTTTAATTCAACTTATTTGATTTGGTGTAGGATTTACAGCATTGGGTTGTGGGATGGATCGACTGGAATTTGGCACTGAACCCAATAGGAGGACCAAATTGGGCAAAAAACTATGTGGATTCACCAATTATTGTGAATGCCACTGCGGATGAATTTTACAAGCAGCCAATGTTTTATGCCATTGGTCATTTTTCGAAGTTCATTCCAGAAGGATCTCTACGCATTGGCCTCAATGCAAATGATGGCGAACATTATCCCAATGGTGTAGCATTTCAGAGACCAGATGGTGGAATTACAGTCGTGATGCAAAATCCGTAAGTTTCTATGATTACTGTTTGTCTTGCTTTCACAAGCTTAATTTTCTGTTGTGTTACAATTTCAACTAGTTCGAAACAATTGAAACTCAAAAGATCAATGCTACACGCAAATGATTAAAGGAAGTGAAAACTTACAATTTAATGTAAGGTTTTATGATACATACTTCAGGAGTTACGCTAAGAGAAACCCATTATGGTCATTATAAAAAAAGAGCATCTAATTTACAAAAATGGTAGCCGAGTGTGGTAATAATATTAGAGAATCGGGTCAACTGAAATGTGATTTTGCTTGACATTTTCTCAAACTCCACTGTAATGTTATTACTTATAGCTTTGATAAAAATCATGCGAACTATGCACACAAGAATTCACTTGTGCATGTGTATTCAATAGAAGTAAATCAAAATAGAGTGTTATAAATTTCAAGAATGCAACATGTGAGCTGCCAAATAAATGTAATTTCCAAATATTTTACAGGCTAGATTCCAGTGCTGCAGTCACCATTGCAGATGACCGCTATGGTGACATAAATTTTGAATTTCAACCAAGGTCTTTTCAAACACTCATATACACATGAAAATAAAAAGAATTGAGCCCAGTACGTATAAGACATTAACAAGAAGCCATTAAACAAAATTGGTATCTCAGCACCCTTAAAGAAATGTAGTGTGCATTTAGCCAATCATAATTTGTGAGTATAACCTTATTCACAAGCTTGAAGGAGAAGCAGGATAATTTTTTAGACTCATGGGAGGAGAGTGAAAAATGTAATAGCCCTGAAATAATGATACTATGATAAGGTTGAGATATCTCAGGCCTTAATCATCAATTATTGGCTAAAGCAAATTATGTGAACCCAAAGTTCCATCATATCAAAGACCCATAGATTTTGTGACAATTGTTAGAGTTAGAATACAACATTACGGTGGTCTTCATATCAAATCAGAATGAATCAATAGATTAATAATTGAGATTCAATTAACTGTTGATGTAAGTAATGTCAATAAAACCATTTTTTTATGCGCTAAGTACTGCTTTGTTATTGGTGCATTTATTTTCCTTGAAATCTAATTTTCTGCATCATGATATACAATCATTTAACCTGAATCTAATTTGAAAAAAAACTATGTGTGTGTGAGAACAGTTTTCTGAGGGAAACATGTCCAAAGAGGAGAGGGAGGGGGGATGTAGATAAAATACAATGGATGTGGAGAAGACTGGGGTGCAGAGTCGTAGCTAGAGTCACCAGCACCGCTGGCAAGATTTGAATTTTGCACCCCCCGCTATACTGACTACATATAACACTAGGAATCTAAAAATCAGAATGAATAAACTGTGGGGACTCCCCACACGGTGTTTTGCTACACTTGCTGGTCGTTCTCACAAAGTATGGCCTGCCGACACCGCCGGTTTGGTGCCAGCATGCCACGCTGCCCGGCCGCTTTGGTCGGCGTGTGCGTGCCGGAGAGTGGAAAAACACTATGTATCTAATAATCAGAACGAACAAATTGTAGGGATTCCACACACAGTGTTTTGCTCCGCTCGTTGGTCATTCTCACAAAGTATGGCCAGCCGACACCGCCGGTTTGGTGCCAGCATGCCACGCTGCCCGGCCGCTTTGGTCGGCGTGTGCGTGCCAGAGAGTGGAAAAACACTATGTATCTAATAATCAGAACGAACAAATTGTAGGGATTCCACACACAGTGTTTTGCTCCGCTCGTTGGTCATTCTCACAAAGTATGGCCAACTGACACGGCCGGTTTGGCACCGGCACGCCGCGCTGCCAGGCCACTTTGGTTGGCGTGTGCCGGAGAGAGGAAAAACGGCCAATGTTAATGTACATAAGAGTGTGACAAAATATGTATTAGTTTGTATGTAGTTTTTTTTCCTTTTATTTAGTGTTTGGTACAAATTTTGTGTGTTAAGTTAGGGGCACCGTTCTTAAATTGTGGGGGTGCCTATCGTAATCAGGTGTGTTTTTTAAATGCGAGTCAGCATCATGTTTTAATTTTGTGTGCCTGTGTCCCAGCGGCCCGCAGGCTGTGGGTCTGCAAAGTGTGCCCCCCTGAGGCTTGTGCCCCTGACAGTCGCCCCCCTGGCCAGCCCCTAGATACGGCCCTGTTGGGGTGAATGCCATTACGGGTTGTGCTGCATGAGTCACTTTGTCATTTTGGAAATATGATACGTGCAGACTCGAGGCATTAAAGATGTGTGCTTGTAGAGAGATTGGAGAGAGTGAGCTGGGTAGCGAAGAAGATGAGCAAGAAAGTGTATGCTATGGTGGGAGAGCAAAGTAAGGCTGCTGGTGGTGGAAATTCATGTAGGAGGCAGAAAAGAGGGGCAGAGCATGTTTTGATGGGTGTGAGAGTAATGCGACGGGGGAGGAGAGAGTGCTCGTCGAGCATGGGGGAGGATTGGGATTTTGGACTGCTTAAGGAGAAGCAGAGGGTGACAGGAACTTTAGAGAGACTATATAGAGAGTGAAATATGCTACTACATATATTTATGTGATAAGTGGAGCACATCTCTGAATTCTTACTGTTAAAATTCTCTCATTTAGTGCCATTTTGCATGCCTCCATGACTCATAGGAGTTCATCCTTTGTGCCTAGCTACTCTATATCTGGTGCATGACTACATATACTTGAACAGAAAGTTAGCTGTAGCTGCAAGAGGCTGTGCGAGAGAGAGAGAGGTTGCTGGAAGGCCTTGGCCCAGCCTTATGTTATCATGGATGATAATTTTCATCTGTGACTATACATAATACCAAGTGAATACTCATTAAGAAGAGAAATAAATTTATTTACATGTGAAATACTGATATGTTTTGCTTCTGACAAGTTTTATCCATAATTGTTTATTGATTTCTATCATTCGAATCTGTATTGTCCTTAAAATAGTAGCACAAATCTGTAGAAAGAACACATTCTACTTCTTCATTGTAGTGTTCAGAATGTTTCTTTTATGTGACCACAGGCACTTCATTCTTTGTAGTTCATCAAGTTCAGCTTTTTTCTTGATGTAATCCATTACATTTGGTGCCTGCAGGAAAAAGGCAAACCAAAATAAGGGATGATGAAGAAATTACTTTGTAGAAAATAGATGGACTATTATGCATGGATTTCAGCACAAATTTTCTAGTAAAATAAAATACATGGGAGCGTATGGATAGTGATGGGTGTAAGGAGAGATGGCCTATAGAGGTAACGTGTTGGATTACTAACTTGAGATGCTCAAGTGGTGCAGGTTCAAATCCCACAGTAACCATATTTTGACACACTGCCGTTACAGATAATCTAAGATGGCGCCAACCGAGGTGGATTTAGTTATTAACGGTGCTCAAAATAATGAAAAAAAACGATAATAATAACTGCAAAATTTGCAATAAAAGAGGAGTTGTTAAAGGAATTAAATGCAATATGCGTTCACTCTGGCTACACAACAAGTGTGCGCAAGTTAAAATTACGATATTGACCAGGACGAAAACATGGCTATGTTTTACGTGCATCATACAAAGAAAGAAGGATGTGTTTAATCGCGAGCTTCTTTCAAAAGATAAAATCATCTCAACCTTAATGAATGATATGACTATTTTAAGCGAAAAAGCCAGGAACCTTGAACTAGAGAATAGCAGACTACAGAAGGATCTTGAAAAGAGTAAGGACAGATTGTTCGTCAAGGTTGTAAGTAAAAAAGATCTTCGCCAAAATCAAGACGTTTCTAGTCAGTCTGTGAATTTTGTGACGAAAAATAGTTTCAGTGCTCTCAGCGATGTTCCAGAGAATGTTACTCGCACAGAAAATATGAATAAGCCGGTGAAGCACTATATAGTGCCTCAAACTTAAAAACGTCAAGTCCTACTTCGCCAAGCACCTTACAGAATCTGGTCCCAAGTGCAATTTTAAACCCAATATCTTACATATTCAGGGAAAAGGTTTAAAGCTGGATGTCTTTGTAAGCTTAGAAATCACCAAACATTGTCTCTCATCTGACTGTACTATTCTTAACGACTTAACATATTTCAAATGCTCCTCTCTTTTGTCTACCGTTTTAAAATCTGACTTCTTTGTTACTAACCCACCCCTCCCTTGTCTTTCACCATCACCTGATCTTGCTTCCGCTACCTCCCTCACGTAACTCAAGTTTTCTTTCCCAACCGTCAGAACCGACCCCCTCCCTCTTTCGTCTGAAGTGTACGACTTTAAATGTTTTAATGCTCCTACTCTTTGTTTACCATGAATATATTTCTGACTTCTTTGTTTACCCACCCATCCCTCCCTTGCATTTCACCGCCATGACCTTTTCTCCCATTCCCTCTCCCTCGTAACCAAGTCTCCTCCCCGACCTGCACTCCTTTTTACCAACCGTTAACTGACTCCCCCACGTTTTTTCACCTGAGTGTACTATTTCAGATGTCTTGATGGATTTCAAATGTTCCTATCCTGTTTGTCTACTGTTGTTAAATGCGATTGCTTTGTTACAACCCACCCCTCCATTGCACCTTACTACCACCCGACCCCCTGCCCCACGTAACTTAAGTCTTCTCCCCGCCCTGTCCTCCTTCCAACCAACTGTCAATTCCTGACCTCCCCTCATTTCTCCCACCCACCCCTCCGTTATTATATCAGGCTAGCAGTAGCATAATTTTTCCTTGTTTGTCTTGTAAATGACGCTTTAGACGTCGAAACCGGTTGACAGCATTAAAATAAATAAGTAGTGGAATTTTGTACCGTGTTTTTGTCATAATGAATTCTAGGTTCATTTAGTTTCACTTCCAACTGTTTTAACAAGGTGGTTAGAAAGATTCAGGTTTTCCTGAATTTTACCAGACTTTTGATTTTCTGGCTAATTCAAAGAGAACATATTCTATTTTTTGACAACTAATAATATAATCAAGGAACTATGGTCCAACATCACATACTACCTTGATTTGAATGCAGAGAGTGTTTGGGAAAAATTCACCAAGGAAATTCTCGGAATCCCTTGACCACTGCGAAAGTAAGAATTTCAATAACAAATACTATGCATTAGCACAAGCTATGCAAAATTGGTGTAAATTACACATGTTACCCATGATTTATCTCATCGAACTGGGGAATAGTGGTTTATAATTGAACGTCTGAGTAGAACAACAGTAATATTCCAAAAAAATACAAAAAGAAGTTAAGATAGCCATTTCGTAGTTTGAATGTAGTGCTATCGTTTAGCGGAAGAACAGTAATATTCCCGTCCTACCTGTCGTTGAAATAATGCTTAAAAGTTTGCAATGAGTGGAAGAAAAATAACATTCCAGGAATGTTACTCTTCTTCCACTCAGATGCCGCGCCGTGCTCGCCTAGTCCTCGTTTCTACCACCCAGGGCGCTGTCCTCTCACAACTGACAGTACAACAATATTGTTATTTTCGTTGAGTTTGTTGTTGCGAGGTTATATTGTGGTGAAAGCTGTGTTTAAGTTCGAGAATTATTTAAAGTCCTAATAAACTCTTTATTGTACAGATTGCCGGGAAACGAAAGAACCAAAACTATTATGATTACATAATCAGTAAATGGACTCACATTTAAAAGAAACTCATTCTTCTATATTTAAAAAAATATGTTTACTTCTCCCAAACATTATTATTTTCCCTTTTTCATGCGAAATAAAAGAGTTATGTCTCAAAAAGTAATTAAAGAAGCTGCTATTTATTCCTATTTTTGATGAAAACTGTTTTGAGTGGAAGAAAGATAATATTCCATGGCACATTATAGTAAATACATATAAAACTAAAATTTTGTTTTTTCCCATTTTCAGACAGTATTTAGTGTCCAAATATCTACATATTTTCAATGGTAGGTTTTTTTGTAAAACTTCAAATTTCTTAGTTAAAAGTTTTTTTTAATTTCCCGAAAAATGAGATTTTGGAATAATACTGTTCTTCCACTCAGACGTTCAATTGGTCTATTTAGCTGATAGTTCTCATGTAAACATGTGTATTGACAAGCAACGAATGATGGGAAACATGTAGTTCAGAAATTTTTCTCAAATATGAATGTCTACCTCATGCTATGGTGACATGCCTGCGAAAATATTTCAAACTCGGAGGTTTAACCTTTTCGTGACGGTGTACTTTTCATGGAAATATTTTTAGTACCCTGAGCTTCATGTGAGACTTTGGTCATCTCTGTATGGAGGCTTTTCGAAGGGAATATTCTCTTCGCCATACGAACCCCACCCTTCCGACCCTTTGCTCGGCAAGTGTTCTCGACCCTTCCACTCATAAACAGACCCTTTCACAGCATGGGGTTGCGGTCATTTCTTTGTATGCGCAGTAGTTTTTTTAAACAATCATTTATTGCAAACGTGAGAGAATTGATGTCTGAAATGAATTCCTCATGTTTACTTGATCATTTTAAAATTTTCGATGAATTTCTAGCTGTTATGTTAATGATTTTAGGATATTAATCGGACAGTAATGATTAAAAGAAAGCCGAAGACAACTCTGTTAATATAAGAGCTAGAATTTTGATTAAAATTTGAAAACACACTGCAAAACCAAAAGGAGTTAATTTAAATGGTTAGTATTTTGGGATGGACAATGAATATTTATTTAGAAAATCCACTGTACATACAATTAGTGACGGCGGAGACATGCTGAGAGAATGACCACTAAAGAGCTTGAGGGTCGAGCGAAGTTACTGAGGGAAGGGTCTTGCAACCCACTGAGTAGGGACTCGAAGGGTCGAAGGAACACCCTTCTCAAATGCCTCAGCGGCGGTCACTTTCCCACCCTCCACGATGCGTATATGAGATGTCCGATCTTTTGCGTATAGAAATCTCCGGCGCTTATGTTAGACATCCGGTGTTTTGCATAATGACAGCCCAACTCCTATACGAGACGTTCGGCTCGAAAGGGTAAAAAAATCACGGGAGCCTCCAACTGGTGGCTTGATACATTGGAGTGGTTGCTATGTGCCCATGGGCGCACTTGTCCACCCCTTCTTATGATTCCACAGGTGCTTAATGACAAATTTTGACCAACCTGTGGCATGGCCAATTAAACGAGTACTGAATCCGATTTCAGTGATTTATGGCGCACATTATTCTTAATATTATTCATGAGGGCCTTATTTACTCGTGAAAACTATTGCTACTCGCATATCTCCATTCAGACTTCATATTTTGGGAAGAAGCAAGTGCAGAAATAGAGTGCCACGAATGCATATATGTAGTAGTATGGTGTCCTCATTGATTGGAAAGATGTGAGTGAAATTTGTCCATTAGTTCTTATTATGCGAACAATTGACGCTTGATAAATATCGAGCATGGCATCAATGATTAACTGGAATGCATAAATCATCAATGTTCATCAAAATACCCAAATGAAAGTTACTTAGAAAATGCAAGGTGAGGGATTTCCCTTACGTTGATAAAAATATATTATGGTTATTTCTATGCCTCAAACAACCTGCAAACACCTTTCTCAATTTATAGCACAATGGCACTAACATGCCCAGAAGTATATTGTTAGCATAAAATAATTAATATTTAATTAAATAACAAAATAATTAAAAAGACAAGATGTGGAAGAACAGCAGTCTAGCTGAACAATAACCTTTTTTGTATTTTCCATTTTTTTAAACTTTATCCTTTCTTTACTATGTATTATGTATTCATATTTCGGAGTGAATTTAATTGCGAATAAATTAATATTATTATCATTAATGCAAGGTTCTTCCGAGACTGTGAGTCTGACATTTATGCTCGAATTATACCAGTTTTAGCTTCGCATGAACTCAGCAACACAAGTATATCTCAATCCTGTGCTGTATGGGTTAGTAAATTCTGTAAATCATAGTACATATATTTCTTTCATGCCCCTTTTTAGTTTTCCCCATTTGGTTGATTCATATTTTACCCTTATTTTGGCAATTAAATGATTTTAAAAAATTACCCATATTCTCATTTCCTGCAATTTGCACTTTCCAGTAATTTACACTCTTTCTAAGCTCCCTTGAAAAATACAAGCACCTTGGGTTTTAATGAATTATTAGCAGATATTAGACTGAAAATGTTACCAAAATGTTTTGTTACTCCAAAATAAACACTGTATTGTTCTTACATTGTATCCAGAGATGAGATTTCTAAGGGAGTTCAATTTTACTAGCGCAGCACGAATTTCATCGTTAATGGCATCAGCATCCTTCTCCATTTGAACCTGAGAAGCCTCAATAGCTGCTATACGTTGCTTTAACGTTTTAGTCTCCTGCTTTTGCTTCCAAAGATTTTTCTTCTTTTCAACCATTTCAGGGCCACATTTACCTGTCCCATAAGAAAATTGACAATGAGAATATTGACATTCATCGACACATTTGCTTTCCACACTTTGTTTACTTTTTCACAGCTTGTGGGTGATTTTTTTCATCATATGAATAACTGCTTAAAAGTTGACTTGGTCAAAAATATGTTTTGTACCAATCCCAAGTAGCAAAAGAATGTTGAAAAATGATTTTAAAATCAAAATATCATAAGATGTCTAAAATCATGAGTTTTTTGAAGATTTTAAAATAATTTTAAAATAATGTATGATATTAAAGTTCTGTATCCTGTCATCACAATTTGTTGATAACATATATATGCATATATAGGAAGTACTGAGACATTTATTTGCATGAAAAGTCTTTTTTTAATATTTCATGTTAAAAAAATATGAGAATATTATTTCAAAATCATTTCAAATGATTTTAAAATTATTTTAAAATATTTTTAAAATGATTTTAAAATATTCTTAAAATGATTTTAAAATGATTTTAAAATATTTTAAAAATGATTTTAAAATATTCTTAAAATGATTTTAAAATTATTTTAAACAAATTAAAAATTATTTTGAAAAAATTTTAAAATTGATAGATTTTTGTAATTATGTTCCGCTGTACACTAAATTATTGTTATGCTTTCATTGGTACATTCATCAGTTTTCTCATTTCCACATTCGTAACATTGATTCTACATGCATATTCACGTTCGTAACATTTCTGCAAGTAAGTTAAGTCTTCATTGAAATGTAAAAAACGTGTGGAAATTAGAAAAAATATTGTTTATTCTCATTAATATTGACTTTATATGCATGTTATGTGGCAACGTAGGTTTCAATTAATTAATACCTGAAAACTGTTATCGTGATTGGATGGTACGTTTCCTCAAACTATCACGGCATTGACATTTAAAAGTCAGTTCTCGCAAACACATTTAGGTACGGGAATGGCCGTATATATATAACTTTCTCGGAGCGCTTCTTTAAGTTGCGAGTAGGATATGATGTAGGTAGATGCGAGAGTATTTATCGCAGTCAAAGATGAGTTCGTCAGCAGAGCCGAAATATTTCCAGATTGTAATTTAGAAAGTGTGTGGTGTTCCATTAAATGCTCAACAAAAAGAATTTTTATTTGCTCATATTATAGACCACCCGATGCAGACTTAAATTCAGTTCTAGAGTTGGATAGACAGGTGAAGCGTCTCACACGTCAAAATAACGAAAATAATATAATTATCGGTGGTGATTTCAACGTTCCCTCGATTGACAGGAAGACATATAGTTTCAAAATTGGCGGCAAAGATAAAGAGTTGTGCAACACTCTACTCCACACATTCACTTCTAATTCCTTACATCAATTAGTCACAACACCGACCAGAGGAAACAACGTTCTAGATCTTTTGGCGACTAACATACCTGAAAGCGTCCTTAACGTAGTAACAGTGAACGGAATTAGCGATCACAGAGCAGTAAATGCTAGATTCCATATTGGTACTGACAAAAAGGCACCCATAAAGAGGAGGGTATATTTATTTCACAAGGCGGACTTCGAAGGCTTAAAACAAGAACTATTGACCTCGTATAAAAAATTTAGTGATATTAGTGAAAACCGTTGTACTGACTATTCATGGAATACTTTTCGTAACATCACACAACTAGCCATAACTAGCGCAATACCAAGTAAACTTAAAAAGGTCAATACTGAACCTAGGTGGTATAATGCGGACGTCCGGAAATCTCTCAAGCGACAACGAATACAGCACGCAAAAATGAGGAACGCACGTCAGGATCTCCCCGAAGAGGAGTATAAGAAGTTATGCGACAAATACAAGAAAACGAAAACAGCAGCTAAGGCAGCCTTTCAAAATGCATTAACGAATTTCAAAAATAAAATATTGGGCGAATATTTAGAGGACAACCCAAAGGCTTTTTGGTCATACGTGAGGGAGGTTCAAGGCTGCAAATCAACAGTAACATCACTAAAGAACAATCTAGGAGAAAGAGCAAACGTCAAATTAGATAAAGCAAATATCCTCAACGCCTTTTTTCAAAGCGTCTATACCAAATGCTCTCCAAACGACACCACTATAATGCCTAGGCTATATAAGCACCCAATGCAGTCTATTAATATCACTAGTCGTGGAATAGAAAGTCATCTGAAATCCATTAATTCCAAGAAATCACCCGGTCCCGATCAAATTCCCGCCAGAGTTTATAAAGAAATAGCATCAGAAATAGCACCATACCTTAAAATAATATTTGAAAAATCTCTAACACAACATCGTGTTCCTTATGATTGGAAAATCGCGAACGTTACACCAATATTTAAAAGTGGCGATAAGGAAGAGCCCAGTAACTATAGACCGATTTCCCTTACGTCTATCTCGTGCAAGATATTGGAACATGTAATCGTCAGTTCGATTATGGGGTACTTGGATAGTCAAAACTTGTTAACGCCAAATCAGCACGGATTCCGGAAAGGCAGGTCTTGCGAAACCCAGTTGGCCCTCTTCCTTCACATTCTTTCCTCAGGAGAAAAGCTTGTCCAAGTTGACGCAATATTTCTTGATTATAAAAAAGCTTTCGATAAGGTCCCTCATTCAAAGTTACTCGTTTAGTTGGAAGCATACGGAATACACCACGACGTAATATGTTGGATAAAAGAGTTCTTAGCCGACCGCGAACAGAGGGTAGTTCTAGATGGCGTTAGCTCAGATGTAGTGAAAGTTACATCAGGTATAACTCAGGGAAGTGTCATCGGTCCCTTATTGTTCCTTTTGTATATTAATGATATCACTACAGTTGTTACTAGCAAAATTTGCCTCTTCGCAGATGACGCAGTGTTGTACAGGGATCTAGACAATGAGTCAGACAAGATTGCGCTACAAAAAGACCTAGATGCTATAAATGAATGGTGTAATACTTGGCAGTTAGAATTGAATTTTCAAAAGTGCGTTGTTATGAATTTTTGGAAAAAGAATAACTCGGTCAACGATACATACACAATATCACAAACAGACTTATCAAATGTAGAGTCAGTTAAATACTTAGGTGTAACCCTTACTCAGGACCTGTCTTGGGGGAAACACGTTCGGGAAATCTGCGGACAGGCTAGTCGTAAATTGGGATTTATCAAGAGAATATTAGGAAAATGCGACGAGAAAGTTAAAGAGTGATGTTATTTTTCACTCGTGAGACCTCACTTGGAGTACGCCACTAGCATATGGGACCCTTACGAAGTAGGACTAATCTCTGAAATAGATAGAATACAACGGAGAGCAGCAAGATTTGTGAAAGGTTGTTACGATAAACTTAGCAGTGTTACCGAATTGTTGAAGGAATTAGGGTGGGAATCTTTAACTGATCGAAGGGAGAAATACAGGTTAAATCTTTTGCGCAAACTCGGAGCAGACAGTTTTTTGCCGGACGTTCAACACATACTGCTAGAGCCAACGTACTACGGTAGAAGCGATCACAGGAATAAAATAAAGGAAATTGACTGCCGAACCGATAGATTCAAAATGTCATTTTTCCCACGTACAATAAGGGATCATAATAGTTGCAATCAGATCAATCACATGAAACTCCCACCCTCAATAGGTAGAATAGAATTTTCACTTGTGCTTAATAACATCACATAATTACTAACTCTTCACACCGGTCGATTAGTCCGGCATTATTTTATTTTGTTCTTTGCATGAGGTAGCATCTCGTAGTATTCATAAATTAACAGTATCAGTAATATTAACCACTAGATGTGTCTATAGCATTTTTCTGCATGTTTGTATGGTCTTTTACGTATCACTCTCCCAGTTTCCGGTTGGACTTCGCACTGTTCTCCTGACTGCTTTTGGCCTGCGCCTAGAGCCAGGGGGAGCGTGCGAGGTTCGGATTTGTTCTGGGATGAGTGCTGCATGCCTGGTGTGGAATCACCCCGTGCCACACACCCCAGTGGTGGCTTGCACGGTACATCGTAGATGTAGATGAAGAATCATGCTTTTAATTCTCTTCTCCCTCGTTCTTCTTCTCCCTCGTTCTTCTTCTCCCTCGTTAGACCCCACTTAGAATATGCTGCCAGTATTTGGGATCCTTATGAGATAGGCTTGGAAACTGAGTTAGAACGCGTGCAGCGAAGATTGGCAAGATATGTTAAAGGCCGTTATGATAATCTCGTTAGTGTTACTGACCTTTTGCAGCAACTGGGATAGGAAAAGCTTTCAGACCGTCGATTAAAATTTAGACTCAATCTACTATGTAAGTTCCAAACCGGTCCATTCTCTGACGACGTTGACAAAATTTTACGAAAACCGACATACTACGGTAGATCAGATCATGAGAGTAAAATTAGGGAACTAGACTGCAGAACGGATAGATTTAAGATGTCATTTTTCCCACGAACGATAAGGGACCATAATAGCTGCCATGAGACTTTTATCTAGGTTTGTCGTTAGGTAGTGTAGCTCTTAGTAGTAGTAGTACTCCTAATACTTGAATCCTTATCTGTTACCTAGTACATACAAACAGCACGCCTAGCATGTTTTCTACATGGGTCTTGAGTCCCTGTCCATCTGTGTAGTTGTAGAATGCATGTATATTGAGGTCACTCTCCATTTTGATGACATCTGTAGTGTAGTGTTGCATGCTTGTGAGGCTTCGCCTCATGACAAGCATTAGCGATTTATGCTAATGCATAATTAGTCGTAGTTACACTAACTTTAGGGTGTAGTGTAATGCATGTTGGTGATTACTCACCCCCTGCCACACACCCCTGAGGTGGCTTGCAGGGTATTTTGTAGATGTAGATAGATGTAGATGAGATAGGTAAACCTTAGGAAGATGTGAGATTATAGTTGAGTATATAGGGTTCGGAGATAGGTTATATACTGTTGTCTATGGGTATACACAATTTTTTTGCAGTTTGAAGCGATCGTGAACACGCTTGTGCAGTGCTCCTGACACCCGTTTGCCGCGCATCCGACATTCAAAAAACAGAAGTTTAGGAGTGCTAGATGAGCTGCAGCAGCGCCCTCGCGGTAGCTGCAGCGCTACTGCGCAGCGCATCAGATGCGCATCTGCAGCATTTTGTGTTTACTGGGTAGCTTCTTAAAGAGTTAAACATATTTAAAACTTATGTTAAAATCATTTTAAAATTTTGTTAAAATAATTTTAAAATTATGAAAAAAAAATTTTAAAAGCCTAAAAAGAGAGAGTTAATATGTTTTCAAAATAATTTTAAAATGATTTTAAAAAAATTTTTAAATATTTTTAAAATGATTTTTTCATAAGATATTGCTACTTGGGATGCTTTTGTTTGTTTGTAAAACCAATATTGTACTTAGTTGATAAATATCTTAAATATTATCACATTTATCTTCACTGTCAGACATGTAATTACAAAATTTTTGGTGTCTTCTACAATGTGGGATTTTTTGGCTGGCAGCCCGTCAATTTATAATAAGATTACATTTTTTGCAAAAGGTCGCATTGGCAATGAAATCATTCCCCTTCGACAAAATATACCAGTTCAGGTATATATGTACCTACATAGGGCAAAAATCATTTTAAAAATTTTTGCATGACTGAAACTGTTCCTTTATTAATGTTCTTGATCTGTTTTTCACTTCAAAAGTGAAATAGATACTACAATTACATTGTTTTCATATTTCTATGAAACATAACAGAAGTTATAATATTAGCTGTTTCAAAATGTGTCCCTTAAATTGCACCAGAATATTTTGAAATGAATGTTTGAAGGTCTGTATTGATCGTAATAAAAGAAGCTATCCATATATCAATATTAGTTTGTCTTTAACCACAGTTGAACACACCAAACAACTTGACATGACTTACTCTCATCAAGGGTTACACACCCAATGTGTATAAGAAAAAGGCACATTCTTGCTGTCAAAAAGAAAAAAAATGGAAATAATACAGGAACTTGCACTTGCATTAAGCATGGAGGGCATTGAACAAAGATAAAACAACTGAAAAATAATATTTCAAACTGATACCAGTCAGCAGAATTATAAAATATTTTTCTTCTAACAGATTTTTCAAATCCATATTGAAGAAAGAGAAGCAAAAACACTGGTTAACATTTCCCCCTTTTAATTACCACCAAACAAGGGTTTCGACACATTTTGCCATCATCCTGATGAGGCATAGCATGCCAAAACCTTGGTCGGTGGTAATAAAAGGTGTGGAAATTTTAACCCATGTTTCAGTTTCTCTTTCTTCAAGATGGAGGCATTAGGTTTCTTCCAAGTCAATGTCAATACCCTAGGATATGATTTTTTACAGTTTAAATCCTTTTTTATATTAAATATGAAAGATGGATCAAGATGTTTTGCATAAAGTTACATGGTTATAACTTAAGGCACCCATGGAGTACCTACTGTCCTTTACTTTTTAACATATTCAATGCGGGAGAATTTCACCTGTCTGTTACCTGGTGATGGGAATGTTTTTTTCGACTCAAGTATTTGAAAATAATGTCATATGATGAAGTAATTTGTTTTGCTGCATGAAATAAAATTAATTTTATTTTTATTGCAATTTGTTTTCGTGGCCTGGTAAGAGGCCAAGGGTAATGTACAAGGTGGTCAACTCCATCAACAGGAGTGATGAGTGTAAGGTCTCTCTTCTGGGTTATCTAGGGAAAATGGGCAAATTTTCAACGGTCATGGCTTAGAAAATTTCGCTTCTGATTTGTGAACCTGCCAAGCAGCTTGCGAAAGCTTTGCAGAAAGAAAATTACACCCCAACTTGAGCTAAACAGTCTGCTTAGAGTCTGTATGACACATTCAGTGCAATGAGTGAGTTGCACTTCGATCGTTTGTGGGCAGAAACCGAGACACTAAACAATGAACAGAATCTTGGGCTTACAATTCCCAACCCCAAAGGATCTGGGCCCCTCCGAAGAAGTTGAAACAGCTTGATGGAAGCGCACCACCCATACTTGTTCCGCTTACCGCAAAAGACCAGCTTCGGAAAGACTACATATCTCTGTGGGATTGGGTCAAGTCCGAGCTAACGAGTCGATTAGATTAGCCTGGTATGAATCAGCTGAACAAGCTTGAGCAAATTTTGTCTCCGGGTGGTCCCAGAGGTGTCACGGAACTCAAGGGGGCACTTAGCGGATTTCATGAGAGTGACTTCAACGTAGCCGAGTTGGCCTCCCAACTTCATATTGCGGACACCATGTTCAGTGAATCAAAGACTAAAGCATTATGCCGATTCACTGAAACTGGTGTCACCTAAGATGAGGGAGGATCTCCTCGAGCAAGTGACTCGCCTCGTTATTTTGCTGTTGACTGCAGTACCTGCTACATCTACTTCATGCGAGAGATCCTTCAGTGGTCTGAAAAGGTTAAAGACCTATATGCGATCCACTATAATGCAGCAGAAAAGATTAACACATCTGCTCTTACTCCATATGCATTACTTTGAAGCTGTAGCTGGAGGAAATTATGTATGAAATTGTGAGTAGGACCACTGAATGAAGGAAGTTTTTTGGAATTGCTTTGAATCCTTTGTAATCTCAATTGAATAATGTGAACAATACAGTTCCTATGAAAACATTTAAGAAATGAGTAGTCTTCATTAATAAAAATTAAATTTCACTTGTTTCCAGCTTGTTTTTTCCCTTCTGACACACATTCTCACACCTTCATATGCTCTTTTAGCGAAATTCTAGTCTCTACCCCCTCCTATCCACAAAAAAATGTGGGCCCTTTTCTTAGGAGCCAGGCCCTTTTCAAGGTTGGCCCCCCCAGCGAAAATAGTTCCGACGCCCCTGAGCTTAACTTAATACTCCAACAGCTAATAAATTCCTGTGCCAGATTCATATTTGACATGAGAAAATATGAGTATATCAGTCCCCACCTCTGTGAACTTGGGTGGATTCCAGTCACTCTCAGGAGAACATACTACTTTCTGGGTGTTTTTGTTCAGGATGCTTCTCAACAAAAAGCCAACCTACCTAATGAATGTGTTTTCTGAAAGACCACAAAGTGAATGTGCTTTAAAAACATACATAGCATGCAAGAAGGTTGCCCATTAGGGCTTCTGTCCACTGTGTACGAGCTCCCTTCAAGGTCTTATCTGTATTGCCACACCCGGCACAATGGCGCCCCCATCCGAGAGGGGCTGGTTGTGGGTGGCTTTTCTGGTTTTCTTACTTGGAACCAGTGTTACTGCATGTGGGGTGGTTAGCCCCACATGCAGACATCCACCATTAGCCATCTTTTATTCTCATTCTCTGACATCTACTATTATTATTTTTTAAATTAGCATGCATGAAATTTTAGAGTCTGTATATTGGTGTTGAACTAGAACCATACCTAAGATTTGTTTCAAATCCAGAAGGTACTGGTTTTTCTTTTGTAGAGTTTCCCTCAGTTGAGAAATATCCATTTTGAGTAACTCAAAATCAATAGCACACAATGTTTCCCCCAATTCCTCTTTGTCGTGGAGTTGCTCTTTTGCGCGCTTGTAGTGTGCCTTCAGTGTTGATGTCTTTAGACGACAGCGGTCTAGAGTACCCTCTGCCATGTGGATTTGCTCTTTGATGAATCTGGAAAAATGCTGTAATTTAGAAGGGTCAGGCACATACTGTACCAACATGCTGTGACGTGAATCATTGAAATTAGCTGTCTTCAAAATACGAAGGCTGTTAGTGCAAAGGTGGCCCACACCGACCTGTACCTGAATGGACAGAGGACACCACCATCCTGCCCATTACGAATCCTCGTTCATACACTGAGCCAGATCAATTTCCAACGAGGAGAGATAGCAAGATGATCTAAAACATCTCAGAATGACATTCCTCCAAAACAATTTCAGCAAGCAGGAAATTGTCTTGGTCCTTAAAAGCTCCTTGAACACCCAAGAAGCATGGGAAAGGGTGGTCGACACGAAACCTCAAGCCAAAGCCTGCCTACCATAAATCTCCCCAATGTAAGGAAAATTCCCAGACTTCTCCAACAGAGCCAAAGCCTGCATGCCATAAATCTCCGCAATATAAGGAAAATTCCCAGACTTCTAAAAAAATATGACATTGAGTTGATCCACATGCCGGCAAGAAAGATGAGAGACATGCTGGTGAAAGCGAAAGATCCCACGGCAGTTTTTGGGGTCTACCAGGTCCCCTGTGAATGTGGAGAGGTCTAAATTGGGGAGATGGGCTTTACTGTTGGAACTAGGTTCAAGGAGCATCAATGACACCTAAGGCTGGGGCAACTGGAGAAATTGGTCATTGCTGAGGATAGTTTCAATGTGAACTAGAGGAACAGCTTGGATAGTACTCAATTGCTTTGCCACTCCAAAGAGTACTGGGATCGCATTACCAAAGAAGCCATTAGGATCCACCCCGACAGAAGCAACTTCAACCAGGATTTAAGCTTCCAGCTAAGCACAACATGGAAGTCCATTCTAGGCGCAATCAAAAAAGCTAGGGAAAATCATTTGGGGAGGGAGGCAACAATTAGCCAATCAGCAGTCACCTGGGCTCCCAGGATGGCATATAAGTAAGTCAGTTTTTGACACAGGTATAAGGTGGTCAATTTTCACTGAGAATTATCATAGACCTGATGATGATGAGGGAAATGCCCATTGAAATGTGGAAGTTGGAAATTAAATGGAAGAAGTGACCCAGAGTGAAACCAGATAGGAGTTCACATTCACAAGAAAACCACATTTATAACTCTGAAGCAAAGAATTATTTAGGGTTATAAACCCAAAAAAAATGCAAGACACTTTCAATTTAAATTAAAACAGTTATTAGGGTAATCAGGACAAAAAATTTAAAAATACCCGAAATGCACAAGCAAATTTGACTTATATTTTGCTATTACATATATCAGGCAATGTACAACAATCTCATGCATGGAAAAATAATGTCATTAAGAAGTGAAGTGATAAAATTTAAGACTAAAAGAGGAGGAGTGAAGAGGTGTGTGAAACGGTATGCTAATTTTGAGACACACCATAGTATGTTAAATGGAAAATCTCTTTCAATTGTACAATGTGAATGATTATGCTGAATTCATGATAGATCAAAATCAGCAAATCCATAGAACAAAATGAGGAACTTGAGGAGGAAAGGAAGAGACGCGGATCTTATTATCTGCCAACCTATAATTATATGTGATTGTTAATTAAAATACCTTATAAATCTCTCTGCTGGAACTCGCCCAGTTATTGGATCCAGCCATTCACTTGAAAATCCTCTTTCTAACTTTTCTGATGCTTCTTTTGCCATGTTCAGCATAAATGTTGCTTCCTCTTTCGCAGCAATTATATCACCCTGGGAGTGTTTCCATTTTTGCTTATCTTCTTCCATGCATGTAGTCAGAATTTCTATTTCTCTGGCAACAATGCCCATTTTCTGCTGTACACTTAATCTGTGAGGTTAGAAGATAGAATTCCTGGGTCGAACACAACAACAAGAGAGGCGAAGTAAATTTCTTTTGCTACCAGTTAATTTAAAAAATATTTCCTGAATTTTCTTAGGTGCAATATATGTAAGTGGGTTTTTGTTTTAATTTTTATCTTAGAGGAGGATCGACTATGCGTGATCTTTTCGTATTTATAATAACATCACTTGCTAGTGAAAAAGGTTTTGTAATGATCCTTATAAAATTTGAAAAAAATTACATACCTATAGGTATTTTATATACTTGTTATTTATATAATATATTATTATTATATGAGTGAATACTCTGAAGCTGCCAATTAGTCTAATCAATGGCTATAGGTGCCAAAATATGATTTAAACATGCAAATATGTATGTGTAGGTACCTTAAAGTGTAATGTTTGAGACATCTTTCAACATTTACTAGATTTGGTCATTAGTAATGAGCACCAAATTACACCCTAAAGGTACAGTTCATTGGGAACCAGTTATTCCTGGTAAATGGTTTACCTGCAGGTACTTACAGCAATTTAATTTTGTTTTTTTTATGAAAACAGCAATTTGCAATGAATACTTTTTGTGGTGCAATTTTTAACTTAAGAAATTTCACAATAGTTCAGAAACTTATGTTCAATTCCAATGTGCCCTTTTGTGACCTGCACACCCAAATGTTAATTTGACAGTGAAAGTAATGGGAGAAGCTGGAACAAGACAATGACATGAATCACTAAAATGAATGTCTGTTTCTTTAAGCACATAATACAAGGTGTTGTATACATTACATATACAATATTGTGGTAGAGAGCCAGGTGCCTGGCAGAACAGGCATGGCCTTGTACAGACATACTTATGCGCAAGATGTGCACCTGATTTTTTCAAGCAGGTTTTGGGGGAAATGGGTGTTTGGTGCATGTGTGAATAAGTTAGTCACAACAGAGAGACGATGATTGCATGTTGGAGGCTTTTGAGGCGTGGTTATGGAGGAGGTTGAATGATGAGTTGAGAGGAAGAAGTACACTAATGAGGAAATATTAAACATGGTAGGGAGAAGAAAAGGCACATTGAAAGAATTCATAGGATATAGACAAGAGTGAATGGAGTACATTCTAGTAAAATTAAGAGGTAATGGCTTAATGGAAAGAGAAGAAGAAACAAAAGCTGGCCTGAAAAGGACGGTCGGAGATATGGAGGAGACGAAAAAGCCGATATTTGCCATAATTCCATATGTTGCCGGGACATCGGAGAAAATCGCAAGAACTCTCAAAAAACACAACATCGTGACACGGTTCAACTGTGTCACGAAGACAGCTAACCTCCTCTGCAAGGCCAAGGACTGAATACCCAGCGACATAAAAGGTGATATCTACGAAGTCAAATGCTGTAGCGGAGAATCATACATCGGCCAAACATCAAGAGCCTTGAAATGCTGAATCAAGGAACACCAGAGGGCCACAAAAAAACAGGAAGTTTCGCACATCTGCTATAGCCGAACTCGTTTGGGAAGGGCCCACGCACAATGTAGACTTTGATAATGCCAAACTTATTGCCAAAGAGAGGAAGTACCATCCTAGACTCATTTGAGAGGGGCCATCGAAATTGTCAAAACACCCACATTCAACAGGGAGGACGGCTACCAGCTCTCAACGGCCTGGAAGCGACTTATCCACCATCTGGCCAACCAGAACACAGCACAGGAAAAACCAAGGCCTATAAAAGATGGACAGGAACCTGCATTCACACTTCACACCTGAAGATGCCTGCTGAAATGCCAGCGAAACTGTTGTCTAAGATGTATTGACGTGGAGGAAATCCCAGAAAATTAACCATGCTTAGGTAATAGCTTGCTTCAGGGGGTCGTAGAGGGGAGAATTTTGGATGAATGCAAAAGAAGATTTTGGATATTGTGCAAAATTGATACATATGTACAAGAATTTTAAAAGGCATTTAGAATTAGAAATACAGATGGTTTCATGAAGGAAAAGTACCAGTGATTGCATAAATCATAGGCTTAACGGTCTAAGGAGCTGCTATTCTACTGTTAGAATGTCTTTGGTGAGCATGACAAAACAAATTTAAAGGTTATTATTTGATATCGAATTTTGTGGATATCCTGGTAGTATATGCAATCTCTCAATCTCTTTTAAACTACATGTTGCATAAGCTTGCAGGAGACAACCAAGCACCATTTTTCCCAATTTCCCTTAGCAGTTTTTGATTCTCCAGAATGAGGTCAGAATGAGTCCCATTTTTCATACTACGACTAGAATGCTGAAAATTGCATGATGTAACAAAAAATTATGCCCAAATCTGTAAACTTGTCCAAGACCATACAAATTACTGCATCTTCATCTGGTACACATGCACAATGTTTCCTGAAAATAGGCTCTAAAAATCTGGTGTGTATCATACACGAGGATATGAGTGAAGTCCATGTACATTAGGTGAAGTGGGTATGCACCCTCTTCGGCCGTAAGAAGGTGAGGAGGCATTTTGAGGGAGAGGACGCTGAGCTACTTATGGTCAAGCAAGTTCGCAAAGTATTAAAGCTCTGTTAATTCAGGAACTGGCTACAAGAGTGCAACTTATTTTTCGATAATCTGAAAAGTAAAAAGTTTCACCTGTGAAAAAATCCCTTTTTGATGAGAAAACGGGTGAAATTCTTGAGGGCATGAGGTACCTGAGTAAGTATGGTAGTTGAGATTTAGTCACATACTCGGAAACAAATGATAGGATAAGCCTGAATGTTGAGTTGGTTTCACTCTCATTTCTTCACTATAAATTTATGAAAGGAAGTTTATTTCAGGTAGAAGAAGCACTAAATATGCCTTTGACCAATTTGTGTGCTCACTATACAATACCTTTAGCAATTTTTTTCTTAATTTACCATACTTTTCCTTTCTCTTGAATTTACCTCTTTCCACCAGCAGTCAAGGTTGTACATATGTATATGAATCATAACAACTTTCTCAATGAAGTTATCGGTGAACTATGAATTGCATAATCAAACATGTCACCATCATAGACCTTTAGAGAACTACTAATATCATGTTCTATATTATAATTTTTAGGTATATTATGACTGTCCCATTGTACTTACTTAGGCATGCGCTCAGAATAGTTACGGTTAGCACTCGAGCTGGTGTGCCATTGCTTAGATGCACTTGTCCGAATAGAAGTCACTGAATCAATGCTGTTTCGTCGGCCTACTAAGCTTGTGCTAGACTGTGTTCCTGAAGAGCCATGATGATGTGCTAGAAGTTACAGAATAAAATGGAGTGAGCTTCTTTTGCATTAAAGTTGCAGAGATTTTTACCTGATAACTATATTGTAACGAAATAGATTTCATTATGTATGTTTTGTGGTGTGAATGGGAGGTGATGACGGTTCAAATGTTTGAATGGTGCGCCATAATGTGGACTTGGTTCGCTATGCCACGGATAAGTGTAAGTGCAGGATTTTCGTGTGTTTTATAGGGAAAAAATGGATAAAATGGGATGTGCGTGAAGCAAGATGGTCAGTTGTTTTGGGCCGGTGGCAGTGAGAGAGTCACAATCGGAGAGTCGACCGAGGGACAGCAGGACAAAAAGAGTGGCCATGAGACAGTCACGTTCGGAGAGACGATCGAGAGACAGGACAGAGAGAGAGGCTGTGAGAGAGTCACGTTTGGAAATTCAACCGAGAGACAGGAGGACCAGACGTCGCCAGTAAGCCTGACGGGCTAAAATACATCAGGATTCTGCCAATCCAGGAGCTTGGTGAGTCTTACACCGAGAGGCGACGCCAGTGATCGCGCTGACTTCTGGCTCAGCAGGAGTACATCATCATCATAATTATCATCATCAAGAAATGGTTTTTCCCCATTTTGACATCCCTCATACATCTCCATAATTCCCCTTTGTGTCAGAGGTGAAGTCCATGCACCTTCGTTAATTTGCTAAATCAAGAAGTATTTCACTAGCGGATGAACTCTGAGTTTGATCTTTGAGCGCGAACTATTGCTCAAAGATAAATTTTTGTTGAATTGTTTTTTGCCTTTGCCACATCATTTGTTTTTGCTTTTCCTCACAATTATTCATCATGTTCATATTCACCCATGAATAATCCATCTCTCACCTCATTAGGGTTTTGTTTAAATGCATTTGGAGTATTAAATGCTGTGTCCAATGTGAGAGTGTCTATCTGTCATACAATACCTTTCCCCTTTTTTGTATATTGCCTTACGGTAACGCATGTATGACTGAGCCGGGTTATTTTGGGGGGAGACACGGAATTTTTGTGTTTGGGTGGGAGAAGCCATAAAAGTCAACCACATTCGGGAACTGAGAAAAGTCTTGTTGGTTTAATTATTTGTGTCGTACGTTAAAATGTATCGCCCCTTGTTTGGGTTGGCCTCATCAAGTGGTGATGCGGCACTGCTTGGCGAACCTGTGTTGATAGGGAAGGGAGGAAAGCTCCCACATCAAGTGGGACCATTACAATATTGATTAACTAATAGCTTTTTAAATTTATTTGAAGCCCATGCTTATCATGCTGGGAATTTTCTTAAGATTTATGGCATGAAAAGATTTCCCTTTTACACTTTGCCAATCTAACAATTTGGAAAACTGTATTTTCGTTCTTGTTTGTGAAATTTAAATGGAATGATTTCTTGATTGAAGTTCTCATAATGACGAAAAAAATAATAATATGGGTGTTTGCCACATGTTATTTCAGTTTGGTCCGACATTTTGTGATCCACTGCTGGTCACTTCTTCATGGGAATGAAAAGTTAAATGTGAAAAATAATTTCAACAGAGATGGTGGACTAAAAATCAGCAGCACATGGAACCCAGTCATCCGCAAAAATTCTCTACCTCCCCATTCCCCTCCTGTCCTAACTCCCTCCCCCCTTCAAACTCTCCCACTTGAACCAATTTATGTTAGTGGGGGATAAGATATATAAGAGCAAACAGCGGCAGCAAGTTTCATTCCCATGAAGAAGTCCCTGCAGTGGGTCACAAAACAGGCCAAACCGAAATAACACACGGCATATACACCCGTATTATTATTAAATTAGTTGCATGGAATGATTTTGCATGATGTTTGTATTAGTTAATACAGTCTTTATCTAAAGAAAATAGAATGTAAAGAATACAGAAATTTGTCAATGACAGCTGAAGTAAGGTATGTAAGAAAAGTTATTATCCAGGATGAAGATATTGGAAGAATTGGGATTTATATAAAACGAGCGGAAGATACCCGTTGAAATTCAACGGGTGTGAAAAACATTAAACTTATTTTTTATAATAAAACCACAAAGCCCGAAGAAAAACCGTATTCGTGGTCATTTGAGGAGTAGGCGTGGTAACCTATCTTGTATGTTGTGTTCGATCTAGTAGACACGCTGACATTTTTCCATGTGCACGGAGAGATGAGTGACTATTGGTTCACTTTCATGCACGGGAAACTCAAAAATCGGCCTTGCAGACTCATTAATACTTAAATAGCAAAGGTTGATAGATGGTCACCTCGTCCCTCCGGTTCTCTTGAGCTGTCTTCTGAGTGATTAGCAGCTCTATCGCTTCCCTTGTGTACATACATATATTTGCATTCCATGACTTAATTCAGTTGCACTATTCAACGTTGATATGTGCGTTGATTATCTTAATCAGGATTGGACAGAAGGGTACAATCCAGTGGTTGACAACGTCAAGAGTAATGGCAGCAGAAGCCAGGTTTATTTGACCTATGAATCCTCCATCAATGGGACTGCGCTTTCGGAATAGCCATAATCATTGGTTTCCATTGCTAAATGAAAATAATCTATGGTGATTCTTAGTGCACTTGTCGATTTTTATGCACGGATGTCGTTGATTGCGCAGAATTTCCGTTCTTCTTTCGGGTAAGAAGCATGCAGTGACGTCGTTATAATTTCCGCCATCTTAACGCAGACTGAATGTTCGAAACAGATGCGTCTATATTAGAACCAGATTTATAGTTGGTTACCCGTCTGTAGGTTGGGTAAGGATGAAATTTGTGCGGACTTAGCGTAACCCGAGAAACACCAGGAGGAGAATCTCATGAGATCGCTGGTGGGCATGTCTTTGACCATCCAAGTCTAACCTTTGTCGTTTTTCTTTCAAGGGCTCATTTTCTCGCAAATAAAACATTTATTTTGCTTTAGAAGATTTTTTCGAAAGGTTACTCTTTTTCCTATTAGGCATGTTGATGGATATATTTTTGAGTCCAAGAAACGGAAACACAGCGGCAAGTGAGAGTCTAGAATAGGCAACTCGATGATTGAATGAATGTACCTAAGTTAACACTTTTAAACATATAAATAACTCGTGACATTTATGATGTGGGAATTGGTCTAAAAAACAATTCGCAATCGCATTGAGAGGCCGACGGTTTCACTACGTGTAATACATCTGAGTATTAAATGATAATAAACAACGCCGTGTTTGTTGTAGCAACAGAGGCATTATTACCATTGATATTCGCTCCACGTAAATATTCTTGCACATTTAATTAAGTGTGTATTCTATTAATTCCTTTATGTGTAAAGTTTACTGCGTAATTATTCTTTCATATACATGCAGTGCCCCTTTTAGAGCTACTTTGAGAATAGACGTTGAAAAGTATACTTGTTAAATATGCATTGACTTTATCGAGTACCCCCCGAAGCAATTTATCATGGGGCCCTTGGGACTCAGGGCTCTTCTTATACGGATTTTCTTTCTACGTACTATCATGGGCCTGCAGGAAGGCGTGATATTTAAATGCTAGAGGCGTGTATATCCTTTGAAAATCAAATCTATGGTTGTCAAGGAAATATGTTATTGTTGATTTCAGAGAAAAAGGTGAGATTTTTCAGCTGAAAACATGAAGTTCAGACAAATACGGAGCGTAGAAGGAAATCGATTGATAAAATTAGAAACATCATTTATTCAGCCATCCGATAAAAAAATCCCAGCCCTATATCTTGAGTGAAAGTAATTTTAATAACAAATAAATGAAACCACTGCACCGAGCCCAATGCTTAGCATGAACCACCAGGGGGGACCTTCAGGGGGCCTTTGGGGGCCCTTAGGGATTTTTAATATAGCATATGTTACAACCACATATGTTTTCTATCTGCATGCCAAATTTCAGCTCAATCGGTTCAGTAGTTTTTGCGTGATGAAGCAACAGACAGACAGACACCATTACATTTTTATACATATTAGTAAGGATCACACCCTTAACCCTGAAAAAATAGGGTTTTGGTTAATTGAACCCTACAGTGTTTGTTGTCTATCAGTGACAAACTCGTGTTCCAAATTCCATAAAAATCGGTCCTGTGGTTTAGGAGGAGATGTGGAACATACATACATACATACATACATTGACTTTTATATATATAATAAAGATGCTCCGTCCCTCATGATGAAAAATTGGAATATTTATTTTTAATTTGATAAAACTAATTACAAACATAATAATAATATGGTATATACCCATACAGCACATGACGTCCCTCGGATATCCTATTTTAGTCCATAATGTCCTGTTGTCCCGGATATCTCTAAGATATCCCTGAGATATCCCGTCGTAATTTTTGTATTTTAGATGTTTTTTTACGTTTTAACGTATTTTTATCCTTTTCATATACAGATCGCTTCAGAAATTAACTTATATGTACTTGATATCTACTGAAAATTTACATACTACTTCTTAAATCCTGAATTATACGTCCCATGGACGTCCCTGAGATATTTCATCACCACAAGCATACAAATGATTTTTGTTGTGTCTGTATTTCTGCCGGGGTCTGTAATCATTGCTTTATATGTGCTGCGTACATAATTCTATATTTAATGAACTTTTTAATTATGTAAATGTAGATCTCCACGCACAAAGTATAGTTGATTTTTGAAAGTTGTAGACCTAAAACATTAAATTTTCATAAGCAAACATGAGGGAATTGGAAAAATCTTGTTTATTCTCCTTAACATTGTATTTACATTGGTACTATGTGGCAATATAGGTACCTATCAATTGAGGGCCTGAGAGTCAAAGTAATAAAAGTGACAAATGTCGTCCCATGACACCTGTATACTTTACTCCGATAAGAAATTATTAAAAGCAAATTAGCTTAAGTGTTTGGCGGCTAGATCGCAGCACCTTACCTTCGATCACTTTTCTTCCTTTTCCTGTAGCTGACGGCACCCGACGGTACAAACTTAGAACATATACACTTATATCATTTTTCGTGTCCATGTCACTTGTATTACTTTGACTCTCAGGCCCTCAATTAATCAATGACAAATATCTGTTATCATAATGTGATCATATTTCTTCAAACTATCATGGACTCACCATTTAATAATTACCTAGTTCTTGAAGTTACATTAACCCATGGAAGAGGCCAGGTATATACGACTTTCTCAATGCTGGTACATATATCAATGTTGGGTGCGAGAATATGCATAAGGTAAGTGTAAGGATAAGCATAGATAAGTGTAAGGATTATAAATTTATAAACTGCAGCATGCCATTGCGTTATGATACATAAATAGTATTTCAATATGAATTATCATTTTTGATTTTGAGAGAGCGGGGAAGAGTCAATAGACAGGACAAGGGAGTGCCAGCTTATTAGGCAGCATGGGTGTGCCAACTCATTATATATTTACAAGGGTGAGTGGATTATGCGCCGCTGCAATTGCAAGGCATTTTATTGCACTGCTTCTTTGCTGCCACCCCACTTCCAAACTCCCTTGGCTTTGTTTCAATTTCCTGACTGATTTCAGTCTGACGTCCGTGAGACATCCTGGGATATCCCATGGACATCTCATGAAGACATCTCAGGGAAATAACATGGGTGGACATTTGGATATCCTATGGACGTCCCATTGTGGTTGTGGGACATATGTGGATATCCCAGGCATATCACAATGTCCCGGCAAGATATCCCACAGGTATCCGAGAGATGTCAGTGTGCTGTGTGGGTATTTCAATTGGTTACAAGATTCCATATCATAGAAAACATAATTGTTTTTGCTAGTATCATACAGCAGTTAGTGTTAGTACATGTGACTAATACAAAAATATAAAATAACATGATTAATATATGTATTTGCAATTGGATATAAGGAATGAATATTTTAGAGTACCTATACCCAGCTAGCACAGAATTGGTCGTATCCTTGGAGAAATCTGATATTTTGGGGATAAGCTTATCTTCCACGTTCAATATCCCTTTTTTCCACGCACAGATTTGGCCGTATCCTTGGAGAAATCTGATATTTTGGGGATAAGCTTATCTTCCACGTTCAATATCCCTGTTTTCCACAATTGCAAGCGTTTGGGGGAGGGGGTGTCACAGTACATTAATGGTATATGCAGTGTAATTATTGAATAAATCTAATCACCAGCGAAAGTGAGTTATTTTAAGTTGAATGAGAGTGTTGAGGTTCAAAAGTGCCATGTTGAAAGAGAACATCGTGGCTAAAAATGGATAGTGATCTGCGACTGTATTTATGATAATAAATAGTATGGATAAATTGATATTAGTGTTAATCATTTTGAGCCCAGGATCAAGAGAAGTAATCACTCCGAAGCGTAGCAGTAAGTAAGTAAAAAAACCCACTTAATTCGATGAATGGTGGGGCATGAAATGGCCATTCGAAATTGGCGGCAAGAATGTGACCGTGAAGTGTTAAATAAAGATAAAAATGAAATAAGTCGAGTCAATAAAATAATAATGCATAACCGTTAGAAGGCCATAATAAAATGAAAATCAGTGAATGAGATCTCATAGCGCTGGACCCGGCAATAACCACAGAAAACATGTAAATAGAAGTTAGTAATCGCATAAAAATATGATGTTCGAATGGTACGATTAAAAGAAAATTTTCAAATTTGAATAATAATCTCGTTCTAAAAATGCAAGCGGCGGTGCTCACGAACCGAAGCCTTCTGAAGCCGCCAGAACTTGCAGAAGCACGGGAAGAAACCCGGAAGAATGTAGTTAGCCCCTAGATTTGGGCTGATTTCCACAATTTTTGTCGCCTTTGATTTCCAGTAGATAATATGAAAAGCCGTTAGGTACGTGCATGTAGCGGTGTTATTCACATAGTTCTTAAGATTCTCACCCGATGGCGCTGCGATCGTTGTCCGCCGCCCGTATTGGTTAAAACGACGTAAGGATACGGGTATCCCTGAAAATGCGGAAATTCATCTCTAATTTCACCTTACATACGGAGTGGATTCGTCATACTTTATCTCTGCGCCGAGATAGGCTTATCCACGGTATATATGTGGAATATCCTCGTATTTAGGGATGCGGGCTATCCTGTGCTAGCTGGGTAGTGAATGTTTGGGATGATAGAAGACTGTATAGTTAGTGCTGAAGTCTAAAAGGATAAATTAAGAGTCAAATTCATGGCATATTGTTCATGCACTGTGACTGTGACAAAATGAGCATGCCATTGATTAGTAATTAAAGACTTCAAGTTAATCATTATTGCTGTCAAGACATATCTCAATTTTTAATTATCACAAGATAGACAATACCAATTATTGAAGAGATGATAACACACTTTATAAGTTAAACTGTTAATAAAAAACCTTATTTTTAATAATGGATAATCATTGCATTGATCCTCCAGTATTTTTGGAGAAAATTAGTAAGGCAGTACCTACAATTTCTTTAGATAAGGATCATCACTGAAGCAAGGCTAACCATCACAGTGGGAGGTCACCAACAGTTGTAGGGTTAAACAATTTAACCATTTCAGTAGTCAATGAAGGGCAATGGGCACAGCAGAAAGGATATGAGGAGAATTATGCTGGCTAAAGAGGCCCAAATGGAAAATAAATGATGACAGGAACCTATAGCAAGGATTTTTAGAAATACTTAGTGAAATCAGAAATATTGAATTAATTAAAGGTACCTATTGGATGCATGAAATGACTTTTGACCCAGAATATAGTAATGGAATGATGATTAATTGGAAGACCAGATCTATCTGATAAAAGTTGAAGGTAAAGGTGAGCTTTCGTCCCACACGGTTAACATTTTTTTTGAAAACGTAGGAAACTAACGATATGCGCCCTCATGATGACAAATAGCATTATGAGTTTTATACTTATGGACAGAAAAAGTTACTAAAAAACTGAAGGAGGGATATAAACAAAGTTAGTTTACCAAAGTTATAGCTTTGGTATATCTAACTTTGGCTAAATTTTAGCTTTGGTATAACTAACTGAATATTTGATGAATTATAATTCTTATATATATAAAGAATTATAATTCAAATAAGCATAGAAAGATATACCTTTCTATGCTTATCTGAAATAACAATCTGTGCTTAATTATTTCCAGTAAACTCTCTTTGTTACCACAATCCATATTTGGTCCATCATGCAAATTGTCCCAATTCCTGAATGTCTGCTTTCATAGGTGACATATTCAATTTTCATGTAGTGGTAATTCTTTCTTTACTAACGTAAAAATGAAAAATTAAGTTGCACGAACTTACTTGTGTGATGCGTTGATGCTTGATTTACATACATTAGTATTGATGGTTCGGCATGAGAAGAAAATTGCTCAAATAGCGTATTTTCGATTCTCATAAGCTTCGTTGACATTTGCAGGCGGTCATACAAGGTTTTCAGGGCTTCATCGCTCATATCTGTGAAAAAAACATTTGTTAACAAAATGTTCAAGAAAAATGGCCTCTTTTACTATATTTTCTTCAGTACAAAACACCTTCACACAAGAATTTCGTTCTTACCTTCGAGGCGATCATCGGAAAATGTGTCAGAAAAAATCAGGGAAGATGCTCGAGAGCCAACGCTTTCAATCATACTAGCCTTAGTGCTCCCAAAAATTTCATTTGATTGTAATAACTCCATTTTCCCCAGTTAAATTATAATGGAGGTCTTGTTGTTGCATTAAGCATTTAACTTTTGGATTAGAAAGTGATTAGAGTGGACAAGATTCAACGTATGAAAAATACAAGGCTACAGCATCTACCCCTACTATCTACGATACCCGCCGTTGCTAGGCGTCCATATAGACAACAACGGGAAGCGGTCTCTCGCGCACGAAGCGGGAGCAAATAAAAGGCCTCTTAAGAAGCACAGCAAGGGATTTGAGGCAATATGATTGAAATGGAAGAAAGACTACAAGGGAAGTAAGAAGCCCGGAATCGATATTAGCCTGCTATTAACGAAAGCTTCAGAATGACCTACAGTTGAATGTCCCGGGCGTAGTCGAAGATATCGGTTAACTGATGAAAAATATCTGCCATCACTAAGACTTGATCAGTAATTAGGATGCAGAACTCGGCGGAAATCTAACCCTTTTTTCGTATGCCGGAATCTGTAAGAGGTAACCAGAGGGACCATAAAGGTTGGCAGTGGTTGGCAGCAATCCTCTCCTTCATGGCCGCCCATTGTGGGGCTTCTCGTATGTCACTTTTTTCTGCATTGCAGCTGAGCGCGCTCATGCCTGATTTGATTTTCATTTTTGCATCACCAGCGGGATGACATGAATTGAATTGACGGCCGGAGAATTGGGGAATACACTATTCAACACTATTGCCAGTGGCGGATTAAGAGGGGGTGCATGGCTAGGGGGGAGAGTGAGGGAGGGGGGGTGCCCCCAACTTTTTCTTCCGTACAGCTAGTGGCGCATATCGTCAGTATTTTGTTCAATTATTTCAAAATGGCGCGCCGAATCTTCGAAAATTACCCATTCTCTACGAGGAAGAGCTGATTGCCATGCGAGAACTAATTGTTCAACGAAGGAGACTCCGGAATATTAAAAATTCCTTCGAAATTCCTGAAGGTGCTTTCAGGGCAGTTTTCAGGGTAAGTAGGGACATCGCACAATATCTGTGTAACTGCCTCTCGCCCGCGCTTTTGGAAAGAAGAGGGAGAAGAGGACTAAAGTGTTCGTACTCAGGTAAATGTGCTTACTTTGCTGGAGAGAGTGTTAAACATAGTCTTAGAAATACCTAATTTGGTATTAAATTTACGATTACATAATAATTTGATCTATTCACTCCCTTGTCGTTAATTATAGATGTTCATACCATGCTTTCCTTGAGTTAATACTATCCCAAAGTAACTAATTTTCTGCTAAATTTCTTTCATACTCACCCCTCGATCAAGGTTTTGGTCACCCTGCGGATCCTCGCGGAGGGTGGTTACCTAAGGGGTGTTGGCCAGGACTTTCTAACCGCCGTAGGTCAGCCCTCGGCATCTAGGTGCATCAAGGCAGATACCACAGCGATGTGCGACATGCTTCAAGAGGAATGGATTAAGTTTTCTCTTTCAAATGAAGAGGAAGCTTTGTTAGAGCAAGGGTAAGGCGACGTATTTTCTATAATATACTAATTGGCAACTATTCTACTACCTATCTGGCTAAAGCTATAGCTTTCAACCAGTCATTGGGTTTCCGGGAGTAGTAGGTGCAATAGATTGCACAATTGTGGCTATCTTGACCTCTAATGAACATGAGGAGTCATACAAAAATCACAAGGGGTTCTACTCGAGGGATCCCTCAGTGTGCAGATGGCAAGTTGCAAATTGGATTAAACTTTTGAACACTATTGGCATTTTAAAAGTTTTACGGGCAGGCTACCTTCCTTTCCTATAATGCATTTGTTGCACGATTGAATTATTTATTGTTTTCTATTTTTTGTACATGCCTGAAATTACATTTCTCACAATGTTTTGGGATACTAATGCTCTACTTGCATCTTTCAGATTTGTGACTGTAAAATGGAGATTATGGATGTTGTATGTTACCCAGGGACTGTCCATGATCAGTTTATCTGGACATATAGTAATGCTTGGGCATTGATGAGGAGAAGTCATGACAAAAGGATGGGCAAACACTTTAATTGGTAAAGTTGTAACTACTCTATGCTAAAATCATTCTTAATCGTCTGATCAACCATGATTTAATTATGCCTTCCAGCTTATATTCCTCCTGCTTACCATATGCTCCTCACATTTATCTGCGCACCTAGTTACTATTTTCTTCTTGTTCAACAGGTGATTCTGGAGGAGTGGTTGCGTACACCTTGAGGCGTGGTTGCGTACACCACTGCCCCATGCTGAAGACGGAACCTCAGAGTACCGATTGTACTGCACCATCTGTAGTGGAAAGGTCGTTTGGGTTGCTGAAAGCCAGGTGGTGATGTCTCCACCACGACAGAGTTTTGCATTATCAGCCTCAGCAAGCTTGCAAAATTATCGTGTCATGTGCAATTTTGCACAATATCATGATTTACCACAGGTGAGGTCATAAGCTAAAATCCTTTAAAAATTCTTGGTCGCACGGCAGATTCCTTGTCACCTTGAGTAGGTTAATGCCGATACTGAGTTTTTCTCCACCCTTTCCTCCAATTCCCAGCCTCGGTGGCAGTGGGGTAGAGACCTCGCCTGCCAGTGCCATTCTAAGGTCACTGAATTTTCACCACTCAGGGCATGGCTGTTTGTGTTCATCCACTGGGAGGACTGAAGAGGCGGCATTATAATTGTATTGTATTAATTCTATTCCCTGACTCTGGTTCACTTGTAAAACTGTGCACAAATGTCAAAGGAGGGCTGATTACCTTGGAAGCTTATAATGGTTCACGGATAACGTTAGGGCATGTGAAATTGAAGTTAGAAGTAAAAGAAAATTGTTTTGTGACAAATTTATGGTGATAGAACAAACTAATAGATGCTCCGGTGATGGACAAAATCGAACAGAGCATGCTTTTATGGTTTGGCCATGTTGAGAAGATGGATGAAGCTTGTGAGATAGTGAATATCCACTGTGCTATTTGGATATTCGCAAATCTTATCCACTATATTTTATGTGGATATCCACAATATTTAGTGGATACCCATAATTAAATTTTATGTTGACTTTTACACCTGGGGGGTTAGAATACGACCTCAGTCGTCATTTGAAACGTTGAAAATATATGTAAAATTTAGTTTCTGCGATGACTCGAAAGAGTATTTGATTTTTATTCATGTACATTTACTTTTGTATTAACTGCGCAACGTTTTTTTGGCTTATACAGTGTTAGTGTTTTTGTTATACAGTGTGAATTTTCATATTTTGGTTATCAACGACTTCTGCTGCTTGAGATCATGCTGCTAGCTTAGGGACAGTAAAGGCTGTAGTAACTTCATAGAGGGCATTCAGAGATTGCATTGATTACAGAAGTACATATTTGAATATTATCTTCTGTAATTAAAACAAAGCTTCCTGAAATTTAGTATTACTTGTGGTGTATTTAACTTCGTGGATAGCCTTCGGGCCGGTTGCACAATGACTGGTTATTAGGGTGGTTTGAAAGAAAGGATTTTATTATTTTGAAATCCCATTAGCACTCAAAAGTTGAAGTTTGGTATCCTAAATACAGGAAAAATAATAAATAGATTCTAAGTCGACATCTTCAGCTTGTGCATTTGGATTAAAGTTTGAAAAAAATTGTCAAAAACTGAAATTTTGTACAAATTAAACTTTAAAAATTTTTGGTTTTATTTTGATGAAACAGCCATTAAATGGCAGTTAATAGCATGCTTCAACACCAAAAACATTTGTAACTTTTGCAAACCACCTTTAGTTCGCGCATTATAGCCCTAAATTTGGCTAAAATAGCAAAAAAAATAAATTTGTTGAGGGTACTTTTAAAACGTCATATTATCATATGTTAGGTAAAATATTTATACTATTGAGCGAGCAAATAATTCTAAGTCTACCGTTGAAGTACTGGTAAATGTGATGTTAAATGTGAATGCTAAAACAACAATTATGCATTGGTAGAGGCCTAGAGGGCTGAGATGCGAGTGCTGAGCAGCAAGCGATGAGCTGGCGCAGTCGCATTGCTTCGCCGACTTGTCTCGACAGGCAGTAAACTAGTCTAGACTAGAACAGCTTGTTTGGACATGAAATCACTCTGCACGCACTCTACTCTCACTCAATTGCCACTAAGATTTACTCGAAGCAGCATCGTCTGTTTGTGAGTGAACATAACAGTGGGGTACGTGTGTTTGGCTTTTAGCGTCATAATTTGTAAGGTTTTTATGTTCAAGGTCTGTATAGTGCTCCCCTAATAATAAAAAATGGGGCCTCCCAAAACTACTAAACGATGAAGTGTTTGTCCATTTTTTGGTGCACCAAAAGTTTTATGTCAAAGTGTTTTACCCACACGAGAAGATGCATCGTTGGCTTGCTTTGAAGATACATCAAAATCTGTGAAAAACTTATTTTTTCCCGAGATATCTCATTGCGTTTCTGCTCAAATAGAGGAAGTTTACCGTAAAGCTTCTATGCCAACAGTGAGTCGTGAATGTATTGTAAAATTAATTAAGGATTACCATGGTAAGAACTACTCTTAGAGAAAGTAGTGATAAAGAGAAACTTAACTTCAAGACAAAACTCAATCAGTTTACCGCTGACACAAAATCCAAGCTTTTCGGTGTGGCTTTCTGCAAGTGTGTAATGGATCTTACGTGCTCGTGTGGTAAGAAGCATATCTCTTGTGGCTGTAGAGTAATTATGGAATGTAAATGCGATATAGAAAAGGAGATCCCTATTATTTAGAGAGAGAGAGTTAATGTACGACCAGCGAAATAGCCGGTTGAAATATATTGGCACTTAAGATAGAATAGAGACGAATAGGATAGTAAAAAGAGATGAAAGAAAACAAATGCATACTAAAAAAGAGATTGTTCTACCTGAGGTGAAAGTTAGTGAAGGAGATACTCTAATAACTTCTGCCCAACGTTCCTCTAACGAACGTTTTTGGGGATTTAGTCACGTAACAGTGATCCTTTTTATCCGTCTCGGATGCGTGCGTTGTTTTACTGATGCGGAATATACGGAATACAGATTATACAGAATGCGTGGTTTTACTGATCTTTGTGCGTGCTAACATTTTGAAGCGCATGTGCTAATCGATTTGAATGTTGCGCTAGCATTGCATGCCGGGAAGAAGGGGTTTCGACCTTCGTATTTTTCATACGGGATCTGACGTAGGTGAAGTTGGAGGTGGTTGGCGTGACGTGGAGCTCAGCTGCTGACGTTTTCAAAGATCTGTGTTGCGGGTGTTGTCAGGTTGATTGCTGCAGTTACATCGCAATCCTATCTTACAGCGTGTGTTGTACTGAGGTGATAATTTCGGCAAGAGAGGCTGGAAGAGTTTGTTACTTTAGAGTTGCAGTTTCCATTAAGCCATACTAAATTATTTTTTGTCGCTTGTTATAGTATTTACAACCTCAACTATGGATCAAGTCACGACATTTGTGGAGCCTGGTCGCCAGTTTGCTAAGGATTCCATAAGGCTGGTGAAGAGGTGTACGAAGCCTGATAGGAAAGGTAAGGCATATTTGCTTTAATTTCGTTGTTAGCATATTTGTTGCTCAAATGTTTATCATGTCCGTTGTTTTACTTGTTCTATCTCTTATGTATCGACAGAATTCCAGAAAATTGCCGTTGCCACTGCCATTGGTTTCTGTATTATGGGATTCATCGGTTTCTTCGTCAAGCTAATCCATATTCCCATCAATAACATTATTGTGTAAGTAAAGAGATACTTCCCACTTATGTGACACTCCCTGGTAAAGTTAACTTTTTGATATTAATTCACTTTCTTTATTTCAGGGGCTCATAACTTCAAAATCTCAGGAATCATCCCCAATTTTTGTGTTCGAAGTACGTCTGCATCTATGGCTCCATAAATTAAAACGTTTTTAAATACTACAAAGTTTTTATTTATGAACTGTTGATTACAGTTTTGTGTTTGTGTTGCTTGTGTTGAATATCGGAGGTAAGAGCTTTAGTAATGCCCAACTGATATTTTTCATTTTCCCGCTATGTTTCTCTCGAATTTGTTAATAAAATTGAGTAATTTTGAAAAAAAATGGATTCCGATTCTTGGAAGTCTAGTGTGCAAGGAAGGTCGTGAGAGACAATTGATAGGAAGCTCTGTATTGAAGTTTTATGACAACAGGCGGTAATTTCATGTCATTTCAAAAATATCCATTCCTATGAAAAGTACTGTGTGAAAACTTGAACACATTTTTGTAATGAGGGTTATTGGCCAAAATGGATATTAACAAGAGTTGTGAATTTAAAATATTATTGGATGAAGCAGATGTTTGTCTGGAGGAAACTCATCAATTGATGTACACCGTGTTAAAATAGACTTGTTAAAAAATGATTCCCTTGTGTTCGTTTTCACTAATTGATGCCATTTATACCTTAGATGTGTAGTATTATAGAAGCATTTCATATCCTCAATTTCTGAGGTTTTCCATAACCCCCAACGCTTTAATGAGAGACTCCTTCATTGTCTTAATGGCTAGAGGATCATTCCCAATCATTGAATATGTTGAAGTCTGTCATGGTGGTAACATTGGGAGCAGTGGAGACATTCACGTGGTTGGAAGTCATCCGAAAGATTTGCCGGGTACATGCCAGACCTTTCTTCAGTAATGTAGAAGTTGGTGAGCATGGGTATATTTGAATGAGTTCTCATGGATGCTTTCATTGAATTTCTTATATTACACTAACTTCATGCAGGTAAAATATCGTTGTAAGTGGCTGTTAGGTAACCAGTGACGGAAATAGGATAGAAAAGAGGAAAAAAGGGGAAATATTAATAATCTTCTGTGTTTCTTTATTAACTGTTGGTGTGAATAGTGTATGGGTCAAAATAAGTTTAGTACCTATCCGTTTAAGAATCATCTTTGTCTCATAGTATTTGTCTATACAGCAGGCACTATGTGAGATCATATATCATGTATGCCAGTTGATATTGTTTTAATTTTTCTATTCCTTAGCATCTGGTTATGGTATATTTAGGGACTGTAGAAGGTCTTTTGCCAGCCCATCTGTTAGTCACGGGAAACTTTATGTTCTATTATGGGGGCTTTATATCGAAATCAGGTGGTTGAAAATGAGAAACTAGAAAATGAGCATATTTGTTATGTTCTTGTTACCTAATGATATCAGTGAAATAGCATTGCTAGGATGATATTATACCGTTGAAAAATGTGCTAACTAAAGAGTGTATTAGTCAGTAGTTTAGGTGATTTAATGCGTTGATGATTGTTTTTTCAAAGAATTAACTATGGCAATGATAAGGGTTACTCATACTGTGGAGAATTGATTTCGGAATATCTCTGTTAAGGGTGGAATAATTCAGTGCAACTCCATTTATGCTTCTGTGTTTTAGGGAAGCAAATTCATTCAAGGAGAGATTCTTAATGCATCCATTGTGAGGTACATTTTTGCATGGGAAATGGGTGGCGAAGCTCAGGTATTTTCCCTAAGGATAGTGGAAGTTTTTCAGTCTTACTGTTGATGCTTTAAAGTCATGTGCATGGGTAGCCTAACGAGAATAAATTGAAATAACCAGCCTTGCGCTTTGTCCATGTTCCTTGTATCAAAACAATGATGTCTGATCATTAACTCTGTACATTTAAGGAGTGCTATTATAATTGAACATCAGCCAAGGAGCTCTTATGACATGTGAACTGAGCTTATGCTTAATAGTAGAACTTTGCATGTTACAATTATGTATGTTCCATCCTTTCAATTTGTTACAATTCGATGTAATGGTGAACATATACTGGTTTAACTGGCAGTGGCGTACAGACCTGGGGGGTTAGGGTTTATACCCCCCAAAAACATGTTTACCTGAATTTGTTTTCGTTCGTTTACCTGAACTAGCGTTTAGAATTTTGCTTATTGGGCTGAAAAATATAGTTGATTTGTTTTCAAAGAAAGAGAATTTTAATTTAATTTTTGTTTCAGTGAATAACTACCTAATTATAATTTTATGATGATGCACATAAATATTAATGAAATCCCCCCCCAGAAGTCAAAACCCCGCCCAGAAGTCAAAACCCCACCCAGAAGTCAAAAACCTCCCAGAAGTCAAATACCCCCCCAGACGTCTATCCTGCGTATGCCACATATAACTGGTAGTTTCAGGGATAACTTAGTGGAATTTATGGAAGTATGGAAATGAAAAACTTTTAACTTTATGGTCCCACAATGGTCTTTTTATTATTCATTGTGAAACCACTAAGTGAAAAGTTTCATTGTCATGAAAATGCCAAAAATATCATCAGCTTCGATGCCAACTGAAACTGACACCCAGAGGTGAAAGACTAAGGAGGCATAGGACATATATGAACTGTAGTTGAGTATCAGAATTGTACATGCTTCGTATCAAGTATTTATTCCAACCAGTCCGTTTGCGGTAGTTGATGTAATTATGAAAACCAAGACATGCCCAAATACAGCGTCCACTCTCTGTAAAGAGAACTCACGTAACTCAAAGTGAAATGAATTTTCATTTTTCTCACTTTTTACAGATTGCATTGCACTAATCACTATTTTCTAGGAAGCACTTATTAGCATTAATTCTGATGAGCATGTAATTGAATACCCTTCCCTAGAACTGCAACTTTGACGAGGTGGAAGTGCTTGCACATTCCAATGACCCCTAGAGCTGGACTTATGGGGGCAATTATGATTCCAGTGGGATCCATGCCAGATAGGTCGAAGGGTATGAGCCAGGCAAAGGGTAGTTCACGTAATGGTGTGCTGTTAAAAATACTGTTGGGGAGGGCAATGGGAATCATCCCTCCCACCCCGAGCAGCCATTTCCCAGAACATGGAAGTCGATCACTAATAATTGAATCCTGGCAACTATTGGACGCCTCCTACTAGGGTGGGTGTAATGCATGGCAGAGATCGTCATCACACAAAATTCTTGACCTAAAACATCATCAGAGAATATGAGGACTACAAGAGAGAAGAGGTGGTGGAAATCAGCGGTAAAAATAGGAACTTGGAACGTTAGGACAATGATGAGAGTTGGGGAGGTAGAATGCATGGGAGTCTACATACAGGAGGCTCCAGTGGATGGTAGACATTGCAGATTTCTGCCGTCACTTTGCACGCTTTTTAATGGTTTCTAAGACTGCCCGAACCGTGGTGCTGAATAGCAGAGTTATCTATTCATTCCCGATTTTTTCATTGCAGCTAATGGAAGTGTCTGTGTGTGACTCCTTTTAAATCGGCTATGCTAATTAGTGAAGGTTTTTAAGGTGGCATTTATAAGTTTGTAAGGCTTTAGAAATGAGGCCTAACTGTCGTTGCTGTGTACCTGGGTGCAACTGAGGTTACGATAGGTCCAAGAAGGAAAATAAGGAGTTGGGGTTACGGAACTGAAGCCTCTTCATAGCGAAGGAATTGCAAAGAAGTAATAACAATAGTTGTTGTATATGTCCACTTTAATGTTTAGCTCTACAACTAATTTCGACGCATTAATGCATTGAAACTAGTTGTAGAGCTATTAAAGTGGATTATAAAGTGAACATATACAATTACTAATGTTATTATTTTATTCAGTATGTTCCTCACATCTCGCCTCATACCGTTGATTTAAGAAGGAATTGCATTTAGTACTGCCATTTGTTATCAACATTTAATAATAGCATAATAAGTTCAGTCTTACTGGGAATTGTTAATTCAAATTCAACTTTCACTACTGTAATATATTTATTGGCTGTAGTCGTCTTCTCACTCTACTTAATGTTCCAAGGGTTATAGCTCCATCGTTATTATTTGGAATTGTCATCTCTTTTAAGCTTATGAATAACATACCTCTGTGCCCTTCTGAGGCCTTGCTGATTGGAATAATAAAACTTGCAAAAATGTGAATAAGATATCATACCCAAGTTTCTGGATATACCAGTGGAAGAGTAGTTTAGGGTTATGTAGTAGTCACTGGATGAAAATAATTTAAACCTTGATTTACCTAACCTACTTTATATTAGTGTAATTTTACTAGGGATTTAAAAGGTTTTATACTGGTAATGAGTGTATACATATATATTTAATTCATGCTAGTTTATTGCATAGGGATATGCCTTCTTTTTATATTATCCACTTCTGAACCACCTCCCAAGGTATCAAGTTAGTTTTACCCAGAGGTAATGTAGTTGTGTACCACGTCTAAGGTTTGTAATTCATCTGCCACTCTATGACGGTCATTCAAATGATATAATAATAATCCTTACTGACAGGCTAGGAATTGAAAAAATTCTTCGCCATATGCCTCATGTGAACCTCTATACCTATAAAACACCTTGTAAGATAAGGTAAGGTGTTCGGTGATAAGGTTTATGAAATATGTAGCTGTAAAGTATAACAACTCAAAGTTCGGACTTCTGTGTCATAAGTAACTTGCACCATTTTTTGTGATTGGATATTTTGAAGTGGCTTGCAGGTAGGGATGGCACGTGTAAACGTGTACACGTCTGGTTGCGTGTAAACGTGTACACATCTGTTTGCGTGTAAACGTGTACGTGTCTGGTTGAGTGTACACGTTTGCTGTTTCTTGCGAAATAATACGTTAGCATCGTCCGCAATTGACCACAAATTGTTGCCAACCCCCCTCCTCTTGTCTTCCTTTCCGTCCAACGCACCTTCTCCATCCTCCTCTACACCCACATCTCAAAAGCCTTCAGCCTGTTTTCGTCTTCCTTTCTCAAGGTCCACGTTTCTGCCCAATAGAATGCCACACTCCATATCAAGCTCTTCACCAGCCTCCTTTTACATCCTTAAAGGTCCCCGTCATCAGCTCCCTCGTATTATTGTACGCTTCCTTTGGTATTCTCCTCCTAATGTCTTTGCTTCTATGCCTTGTTTCTTCTAGCGTACTACCCAAGTAATTAAATTGTTCTACTTGCTCCTGTTTGTGACCTCCTACTCTTATCACCAGCCTCGCTTTCTCTGTCTTTGAGAATCTCTTTACTTTTGTTTTTTATTATCAATCTTCATCCTGTATTTCTTGCACTGCTTTTCTATGGCATCTACTAAAGTTTGCAATCCTTTCGATGACCGACTGACCAACGCCCGGTCATCTGCGTATCTAACCGACTTTATGAGCTGGCCTCCTGCTTTGATTCCCACATCTAGCTCTTCCCATGCCTCTCTTACCATTTCCTCAGCATAGATGTTAAAAAGCAAAGGCGGCAAAGGGCACCTTTGCTGCACCCCGCTACCTATAACTGCCCACCCTGATTCACCCTCAGCTACCCTCACCAGAGCCCTCTGCCCCATACATAAGTTTCGGATGAGTCTCCTATCACGCCTATCTATTCCTATTTTCCCCAGTATCTTCATTAGTTTCTCCCAGTTTTCTCAGTCAAATTCCTTTTCGAAATCTACAAAGCAAGCAAAAACATCCTGTATATGCTCTACGTTTCCATCTATAAGTGTCCTCATTACCGCAATCGCGTCTCTGGTTGCCCTCTCCTTCCTTAACCCAAATTGGTCATCGCCTGAATAGTGGTTTGCTCTGCTCTCCAACCTTCTATTTATTATTCTGAGTACAACTTTTTCCACTTGTGAAATTAAATTGATTGTTCTATACTCACGTCCTGACGCTATCCTCTTCTTCGGGATAGGTATTAATACTATTTTCACGAAATCCTCTGGCCATACTCCTTCCTCGTAGATCCTGCAAATAAGTTCAAAAACGATTTTCTCCCCTTACTACCTAGATTCTTCAGTAGCTCCTAAGGTAGGTTATTGGTTCCCACAGCTTTTCTAACCTTCATCTCTCTTAATGCCCTCTCTATTTCGCTGTCAAGTAATTCTGGTCTGAGGTCATCCTTGTCTATTGTTCCTTCATCCTCTGGATCTAGGCTAAAGGGTCTATCCTTGCTGTCATATATCTCCTCTACGTATTCCCTCTATCTTTCCTGGATATCTTCCTGTTCGATTAATATCTTACCTGTTTTGTCCTTTACCTTTGGTATTGTTTGCCCTCTCTTACCACCCAGTAACATTTTCACCTTGGCGCTCAAATCACCCACTTCCCCTCTTCCAGCAGCTTTTCCATTTCCTCGCATTGTCCCTTCCACCGGTTTTCTTTCACCCAATTGGTCACTCGCCGGAGTTCATTATTCAATTCCTTGTACTTCCTCTTGCCTACGTCCGTGTTGACGTTTTTCTATATCCTTCTCTACTCCATTTTCTTTATCACTTCTTCCGTAAGCCACTGCTTCTTTTCCCTCTTCTGTTCCACCGTTTCCCTCTTCTGTTCAATTTTATCATCTCTATTTATAAGATTTTAACTCTTAAAGGCATATTTTAACCTACCACATAAAATAATTTATTTTACAATAGGAATCAAGCGCCGCTTATTTTCCTCTATTTGTGCCATGCACTGCGAATGTGTTTGATTTTCTATTTATAATGCAGGAATGTGGTATGTCAAGAGAAATATTTTCCCAGCTACAACAGCATCAATATGGTATTGGTTTTCCTGATATACACCCAAATCCCCATTTTCCCCTGTGAGGCCTAATGCGATCAACTTTTCGCCAAATTCACAATCATTTTTCTGTGACAAAATAATCGTCTAATGTTTAGGGGGGGTCATGCCCCCCCCCCCCCCCCTCACCTGTATCAACCCCTGTGCCCCCTGGCATTTTCCACTTTTACCTATGTCTGAGGTGATGCTTAAACAATGTGTACATTACTATAGTTGAGCACCCCTAACCCGGATATCACTAATCCGGGAACACCCGTCATCTGGGAATATTTCCAATGCGTGCTTCGCGGAAAACAGAAAATTCTTGCCGAATCATTGCTTCGTATTTATTAAAACTGTACCCACTCTGAACAAAAATTCTCCCATTAAAGAGCGAGTATTGGATGATTTTTTTCATACAATGTTGTCTACATTATTTATGGTGTGCAATGAAGGTCCTTATTCAGCAAATTGAAGATATTTCATCGTTGCCGAGACTCTGGTGTGTGACATCTCGGAGATAAGCAGTACCGGTCTTACATGGCGCACGAACGTTGATTTTATACTTATTGTTAGTGGTAACTCGAAGTAATAACTACCTGTCATCTGCATAGTTTTATCCGTAATTATGTCTAACGTAAGTAGTTATAGCAGCAGCAAGGGGGCGAAGCGATAGCACAGAACATTAACTATCGCAGAAAAAGTGGAAGTCTTGAAAAAATTGTCTTCGGAACATCAGTGAACCGCCTGTACGTGTGATATGTACTCTGCTGGATTTTCGACAATCTATAACAATAAGAAGCAGAAAGAGAAGATCCTCAAATTTTTCTGTGAAAGTGACACTAAGAAAGGAATGGCAAATGTGATACTGGGAGATACCAAATTGATTATATAATGGCAAGGCAGAGATTTAGGAACAGTGTAAAAAACTCGCGTAGCTATCCAGGGGCGAATGCGGACTCAGATCATAACTTGGTGATGATAGAGTGTAGAGTTAGATTCAAAAGGCTTTGTAAAGGTAGGAAGATAGAATGGTGGAAGCTTGAAGCATTGAAAGGGTTGAAAAGGAGGGAATACCAAGAGATGGTAGAAAAGAACATAGGTGAAGTAAAATGGATGGGAACAATAGAGAAGAGATTGGAGATTATAAAAACAGGCATCGCAGGAGCAGCAGAGAAAACAATAGGAACGATGGAACAGAAAAGGGAAAAGAAGAAGTGGCTTACGGAAGAAGTGATAAAGAAAATGGAGTAGAGAAGGATATAGAAAAACGTCAACACGGACGTAGGCAAGAGGAAGTACAAGGAATTGAATAATGAACTCCGGCGAGTGACCAATTGGGTGAAAGAAAACCGGTGGAAGGGACAATGCGAGGAAATGGAAAAGCTGCTGGAAGAGGGGAAGTGGGTGATTTGAGCGCCAAGGTGAAAATGTTACTGGGTGGTAAGAGAGGGCAAACAATACCAAAGGTAAAGGACAAAACAGGTAAGATATTAATCGAACAGGAAGATATCCAGGAAAGATAGAGGGAATACGTAGAGGAGATATATGACAGCAAGGATAGACCCTTTAGCCTAGATCCAGAGGATGAAGGAACAATAGACAAGGATGACCTCAGACCAGAATTACTTGACAGCGAAATAGAGAGGGCATTAAGAGAGATGAAGGTTAGAAAAGCTGTGGGAACCAATAACCTACCTTAGGAGCTACTGAAGAATCTAGGTAGTAAGGGGAGAAAATCGTTTTTGAACTTATTTGCAGGATCTACGAGGAAGGAGTATGGCCAGAGGATTTCGTGAAAATAGTATTAATACCTATCCCGAAGAAGAGGATAGCGTCAGGACGTGAGTATAGAACAATCAATTTAATTTCACAAGTGGAAAAAGTTGTACTCAGAATAATAAATAGAAGGTTGGAGAGCAGAGCAAACCACTATTCAGGCGATGACCAATTTGGGTTAAGGAAGGAGAGGGCAACCAGAGACGCGATTGCGGTAATGAGGACACTTATAGATGGAAACGTAGAGCATATACAGGATGTTTTTGCTTGCTTTGTAGATTTCGAAAAGGAATTTGACTGAGAAAACTGGGAGAAACTAATGAAGATACTGGGGAAAATAGGAATAGATAGGCGTGATAGGAGACTCATCCGAAACTTATGTATGGGGCAGAGGGCTCTGGTGAGGGTAGCTGAGGGTGAATCAGGGTGGGCAGTTATAGGTAGCGGGGTGCAGCAAAGGTGCCCTTTGCCGCCTTTGCTTTTTAACATCTATGCTGAGGAAATGGTAAGAGAGGCATGGGAAGAGCTAGATGTGGGAATCAAAGCAGGAGGCCAGCTCATAAAGTCGGTTAGATACGCAGATGACCGGGCGTTGGTCAGTCGGTCATCGAAAGGATTGCAAACTTTAGTAGATGCCATAGAAAAGCAGTGCAAGAAATACAGGATGAAGATTGATAATAAAAAACAAAAGTAAAGAGATTCTCAAAGACAGAGAAAGCGAGGCTGGTGATAAGAGTAGGAGGTCACAAACAGGAGCAAGTAGAACAATTTAATTACTTGGGTAGTACGCTAGAAGAAACAAGGCATAGAAGCAAAGACATTAGGAGGAGAATACCAAAGGAAGCGTACAATAATACGAGGGAGCTGATGACGGGGACCTTTAAGGATGTAAAAGGAGGCTGGTGAAGAGCTTGATATGGAGTGTGGCATTCTATTGGGCAGAAACGTGGACCTTGAGAAAGGAAGACGAAAACAGGCTGAAGGCTTTTGAGATGTGGGTGTAGAGGAGGATGGAGAAGGTGCGTTGGACGGAAAGGAAGACAAATGAGGAAGTGCTTGACATGGTGGGCGAGGAGAGGAAACTTATGGATGAGATTAGGGGAAGGCAGGGTAGGTGGCTGGAAGGTGTAATGAGGGGCGATGGTTTGCTGAAGGCCGTGATAGAGGGTAGGATGTTGGGTAAGCGGGGAAGGGGAAGGAAGAGACTAGGTTTTATGGATGGGATAAAGAAAGGTAGGACTTATGCTGAGGTGAAGAAAGAAAACTAGAGGTAGAAAGGGCACGGCACGTGTAAGAGTTCGTTGGATATTCTCTGACTTTCATCATAACCTACTTCTAACCGGTAGATTACTCTAATTAATGAAACATAGTACTCACATTGACTCTCATTTTACCCTGTTACTATGAATTCATTAGTCCAATATATCTCACCTCACGCACCCCCAAGGCAACTATTTTACCTTTATTCATTCCCTGTTTAATATGTTCTAGCATGAATACTACATACAGGATTTCCGAGTTGGCCACAGAAGTCACCACTCACGCAATGGGTGATCTGAAAATTTTGTGGAAAGGCATGATAACAGTTCATATTAGGGGGATATCTTTTGCAAAATGGAACAAATAGGGAATTTGCAAAGATTAATGTGGATGCAGGCCCACGTAAAACACTAAGGTATACATCTACATCTACATACTACCCCGCAAGCCGCCTCAATAGGCGTGTGGCGGGAGGTGTTAGGACACCAGCCGTTTACATATAAAATGGACATGCTCTAATGAAATTACTCCTTGCATTTATTAAAGTCCCTTATTGTTCGGGGGAAAAACGATTGGTATAAGGATAACATACGGTTAAACTGTGTCACAGGGAGTAGGCTTTGACTGTAGGCAGTGACAGTAGTCACCAACTGCGATCCAGATTCCAGGAAGTACCGTCACTGATTCATAACGATGTTTGTTTCCTGAACTGATGTGTAGTATGCTAGTATGTCGTTAATACCTACACACCGTACACTTGCTTTTGATTGCACTTATGCCACACACTTGCTTTTTTACACAGTTGATTTTTTTATAACCACAACAATAACTATTTTCCTGTCTAATTTCAGATGTACGCTCATAAGGTATGCTGCCAAATGGTAGCATATCTATAGTGTTTTGCATGGTTGTGAGACTTCGCCTGATGATAAGCATTAGCGATTTATGCTAATGCATCAATAGTCGTAGTTACACTAACTTTACGGCATAGTGCAATGCATGTCGGTGTACTCACACCCTGCCACACACCCTTGAGGTGGCTTACAGGGTACCTATTTTGTAGATGTAAATGGTATTGGGTGTCTCCGGCATCGGCTGCACCTTGACTCAAGGTGACCGGGGGAGTGGAGGGGGAAGTGCACATTGGGTGGCGACAATTCGTGGTCAAATGTGGACGATTCTAATGTGTATTATTTTGCAAGAAACAGCAAACGTGTACACGCAACCAGACGTGTACACGTTTACACGTCCCATCCCTACCTGCAAGCCACTTCAAAATATCCAATCACAAAAAATGGAGCAAGTTACTTATGACACAGAAGTCCGAACTTTGAGTTGTTATACTTTACAGCTACATATTTCATTAACCTTATCACCGAACACCTTACCTTATCTTACAAGGTGTTTTATAGGTATAGAGGTTCACATGAGGCATATGGCGAAGAATTTTTTCAATTCCTAGCCTGTCAGTAAGGATTATTATTATATCATTTGAATGACCGTCATAGAGTGGCAGATGAATTACAAACCTTAGACGTGGTACACAACTACATTACCTCTGGGTAAAACTAACTTGATACCTTGGGAGGTGGTTCAGAAGTGGATAATATAAAAAGAAGGCATATCCCTATGCAATAAACTAGCATGAATTAAATATATATGTTTGCACTCATTGCCAGTATAAAACCTTTTAAATCCCTAGTAAAATTACACTAATATAAAGTAGGTTAGGTAAATCAAGGTTTAAATTATTTTCATCCAGTGACTACTACATAACCCTAAACTACTCTTCCACTGGTATATCCAGAAACTTGGGTATGATATCTTATTCACATTTTTGCAAGTTTTATTATTCCAATCAGCAAGGCCTCAGAAGGGCACAGAGGTATGTTATTCATAAGCTTAAAAGAGATGACAATTCAAAATAATAACGATGGAGCTATAACCCTTGGAACATTTAGTATTAAAATTACGTTCCGTTCCATTTTTAAAATGATTTTCCTCTATGATGACATGCTTAATATTTTTCTTTTGCACATTCTTGCCCTTATAAATAGAATGATAAATTGCTCCATTTAAAATTTTGAAACACACCTCTTATTATTTTTTCATTGAAATGTGGGGTTCTGTTTTATAGGGAACTCTATTTTATGGAAAGATCTTTTACAAGTTGCCACAGAAATGTATTTTCCGCTCTTTAGCATTGAATTGGAGCCTTTAATACATACCCACAAAAAGTGACTGAGTCAGTATGGCAAGGTATGTAATTTATAAAATGGCATTAACAAAGTTTTGCTGACAAGGTATCTGTTTCACATTTCCTGTTAACTGCTTTATTAATTGAGGTGCATACGTTAGTAAGGGCAATTATTTGTAGTAAAATTGACTGTGAATTTTGCATGTGACTGACTATTATTTACGCAGGTGTCACTTGTACTTTTTTCATAATAATTGTAGTATGCATCATGTACAAGGTTATGCATGAAAGACTGCCTGATTATTTGGGAACCCGGTTCGTCGTCATTGGGCTGGCAATGCATCCTTGTCATCAAGGTGACATTTTGTGAGCAATGAAAATCATTTTATAATTCTCAAATAACTGCTGGTTCATTTGGCATTTTTTGCCGTCAGTTTGTCTATTACTTGGGCAAACAAATGGGCAAAATAGATGCTTTAAAGTTTGCAGACAAATGACTCAGTAGTAGTTATATGCAGTAGTGGTATTTTAGTTTAACAGCTTTGACCACTAAGGTCCTTTCGCACATACTGCTTGCCACTTGTAGACAGGGTCAACAGCTCTCGGACGAATAGGAGGATTACCCCTCCATATATGAGCCAAGCCCAACGCTGCTTAACTTCAGTGACTGATTGGGAACTGGTGTCTCCATCATGGGAGACCATTGCCCCATATGACTCAGTTAGTAAACGTTGTCATGGTCTATCAGTCTGTGGAGGCAGACAATCCTTATTTGGCATGACAACATGGATGGATAGAGTGAGGCAGCAGTCGCAGTTGATAGATCCATGATGGACTGTTCTTAGCTGGGACTGCAGGAAAAGGATTGGGTGAGGTAGTGATCACAGTCGGTCTTCGATGACCTGTCCTTATAGCTGCACCCTCCTAGTTAAAAAGAGGGAACTGAACGTGAATTCCATCAAGGAATTATAACTATTTAGGCGCAGGTTTTGTAATATAATCATGATATGTCCGCAGGTTTTGTAATATAATCATGATATGTCCACTATGTAGCATGCTGATCGTAGTCCAACACTGTTCTGCAATATCTCCTGGTGCCATTTTAGGTAGGGCTTTCGTCCACTTTATCGGCTGGATATGAGTGCCAGAAACACTACTGAAGTGCTTATTCAGTGCTGCTGCAGTGCATCTGACATGGCAAAAATGGAAATTTGGGGGTGTTAGGCATGCGTCAGCAGCACATCTGATGCAGCAGTAGCGTAGCCAGGGGGGGGCGAAGACCCCCCTGCCCTGTGTTCTAGCACTCCTAAGTCTGTGTATTTTTCCACTCATAAGTCCCAATGTTGTACAAATAAATGTGTATAATACGTTTGCTATTGTCATATTTGGTACAAACCCATCTGCCTTTTGCATCACCAATATTTGTAAAGTTTAGGAAATTGGCTAATTTATGAGTCAGCGCCCCCCAAAAATTTCCTGCCACCCCCTAAACATTTTATGCCCCCCTCCCCCCCCCCAGACCCAAAACCTGGCTACGCCACTGAGCTGCAGTGCAGCAACTAAGTACAGCTAATGTGTGTTGTCAGAATTTTGTGTTTTTTTCAGGGATGTGTCAGTTAGTGAAGGCATAGCACATATCAAAGTAAATCTTAATATCTATCCCTGGAGATATTTCAGGCCAACCTTTCTTTACAAAATCCTTCACAACTGACAATTGAGGGTCAACTTCAGTCTTCAACATAAGTCTCTTAGCAAACAGGAAAATCTTGCTAGTCCACAGCAAGATTCCATTGATATCGTTGGTATTCCTTTAGAGGCAAACAAGACAACATATCAGCTGCTCCCTTCTGACTGGACCTTCTATACCCAATCTCATAATCAGAATTCCCCAAATTGACTGACCATATTTGAAGTCTCTGTGCTGCTACTTTGGGTGGAGCTCTCAAACAATTGTTCCATTTCCTAGCACTTGCTGAGGATTGCTACATCAGCTGGCTGTGCTTTCAAACTTTGCCTTTAGTTCAGGAATTTTTATACCTCTCGTGAACCTATCAACAATCAGTCTCTGAAAAAGCTGTGTCATATTCACACTTGCTTACCAGAAGCTGCAATACATTGACATACTGGACAACACTTTCATTATTTTCTTGGATCTGCATTGCTAGTTAATTGCACTGAATTGATTGGATAAGGTTTTGGGCTCTAAGTTTTGCAAGAGGAAATCCTTCCAAGACCTGATGAGATTTTGTGCGGGGCAAATCCAGTATGCATACCCAGTGAAGAACTTTGTACACTTAAGGACCATCAAAAAGCATAAAGGTGTTCACTTGATCTTTAGTGATTTCAGCAATGTTCATTTCAAGAAATAGTTATAGCCTCTCGATCCACTCTAATGTAGTTTGTTCGTCAGGATTAAAACTTTCCAACTCACCTCATTGAAAAGCCATGGTGGCATGCGGTCCAAAAGTTGCATATAAAATTCCATAAATTCTATTTGAAACCAGTCACAAATCGTCTTCAGTCTCACATGTGCAAAGTTCATATGTCAATTTGATCTTTGCACATGCAGGAACGTTTTAACCTTCTCGCCATTGATATGCATTTATGTTTTTCAGCTGATGGCCAGGGATATGCTTAGCACGAACGAAAACACCAAACTTCATTCAACCATTTGGTCTCAACTTCCTCTTTATTTCACCCAACCATTTGGCCAGCCACACACAAACAAAAAACACTGTATTAACAAAAGCGCAAATACACCACACTATCTACAAATTCCAGTGAATACGGCACTAGTTGAGACTTATCTCCACTTTGTACCTACATATACATAACTTCTCAATGGCTAGTGTTGTAGTTGGTAAAGGATAAGGTAATTGGGTGAATACATACTGGGTGTATCTTCTTTGAAGATCACTTTTACCTAATGCTGCCATCCATTATGGACCATAAGGAAATATGTTGTTCCCTTTAATCTTCTTAATATACTTATCAGGAGAACTAGAAATCCTGGGAAGTGAATTTATCTGTAAATTATTCTGGGAGGACAAATGGCCATCCCCCCTGCGGGTAGGGGGATTGAGAATACTCCCGCAGTATCCCTGCTTGTCGTAAGAGGCGACTAAAAGGGCGGGGAGACAACCCCGAAAACAAACCCAGAGCCAGCAAGGGTTGAGCCCGGACAGTCTTATGGGTCAACTGTCTGTGTGCGGCCACACCACCTGGCCTGCGATCCACCCGCATGTTTGCCGTGTGCGGAGACCCGTAAGGAGGAGAAGGGGATCCTGGAGGGTGAGGTCCGTGGTTCCCAGCCGGGTGTCGGATGCCCGGTATGGACCGGGGGCCAATACCCCTCTTTGGCCCCGGATTCTGTGTAAACGGGCGGCCGGGAGCTAGCCACTCCCGGTCAATCGGTTTCCGTGGCGTTAGCTTAACGGTGGCGAGTGCCAGGGAGGTGGGGGTCTGCGTAGGGCGGTCGGAGATGTACGGGTTTGGTGGGCTCGTGCTTCGAAGATCCAACCTGAAACAGACAACCACCTCTAGGGTGCTATATACCCTCGGGTAGCCCTGGCGACCGCACCGGTTTGCGGTGCGGCATCCCGAATGTGTGGCTCCATGGTGGATGGGGAGCCCGGGGGACGAATCAAGTTTAGGCATGGCAGATGAATCCCTTCCACCACCTAAAAGATCCCGTCCGGAAACGGGCGGGGTAGTTAATGTTCCCGGCGCTAGTCAGCGCTATTTAGTGATGAGGTGTCAGAAGGAAGGGGGAAAGCCTGAAAAATATGTCTCCCTTCCTTATACGTAGAGTATTGTCTGGTTCCGTTTCTGGGGAACTAAAATCAGCCAAGAAACTTCGTGGCGGCACACTGCTCGTCGAAACGGCTCAAAGCGAAAAAATATTGAAAATGGAAAAGCTGCATGATATTCCCGTCAAGGTCGAGGTGCACTGCACCTTGAACACCTGTCGGGGAGTGATTAGTCACTACGACCTTTTGTACGTTGAGATCGGCGAAATCAAGCAGGAGATGGCCTCTCACGGGGGTCACCGATGCTCGTCGACTCACTACAAAGCGCAACGGAGAAAGAGTAAACACGACATCTATTGTACTCACCTTCGCGCGTGACCAGCTCCCCGACAAGGTGTTTGTCGGTTATGAATCGGTGCCAGTGCGTCCATTCATACCGGCACCCATGCGATGTTACCAGTGCCAGCGATTCGGCCACATGGCCACACGGTGCGAGGGCAAGGCCACCTGCCCCCGCGGCAGCCTGGAGAAGCATGAGGGTGCGGAGTGCAGGGTGACCCACTTTGCGTCAGTTGCGAGGGTGCACATCCCGTGTACTCTTGTGATTGTCCGGAGATGGCCGAAAAACGCAAAATAATGGAGATAAAGACGGTTGACAAAGTACCTTATTTCGAGGCTCGGAAAAAGTATGGAATACAAGTTGCTCCTACTTTCTCCAAGTCGTTCGCCCATGTCGCTTCCCATCCTATTGCCAAGGTCACCATCTCGACACAGACGGAAGATAATGCGAGCCCAAAAACAAAAGCCTCTGTGCAGAAATCGGCCATGGCTACAAATCCGGCAAATAAAACGAAAACCACAGGTCCAGGTTCTCCTAAGAAGAATCGCAACAAAACCACCGCCGGGGCCACGCAAACGAAGCGTGTCAACTCTCAATCCCCCGGCCCATCTGGTAAGGTGCGAAAGAGCCAATGGAGGAGTATCTATCAGACACCGAAATCCTCCAATTTGGCAGTAAGGGGAAGAAAAATCCGCATCAAGCGCTGATCCTCCCAAAGTTTTAACTGCTCGTTTTTATTGTTTTATTCCCTTTTTATATTTATATATTTACTAGCTGAACCCGGCAGACTTTGTCCTGCCAGTGTATATTTATTTCATCTTTATACAGAGCCATCGAAAACGTTGTTCGTGATTTCATTAGGACTTAGGACTTCATATACATGACTTTCTCAATCGCTCAACATTCTCTTCCGACGCGACGTGGGTGGATTCTATATACATCTAGCGAAAATGCCAGGCTTCGCTAGTATTAGTAGTATTTTAAAGCCGGCGACAGACAACTAAGGTCATTTGCGCCAAGGGAAACTGTAAAGAGAAGGATGGAGGGACACCTGGCGTCGGCATTAGCCTACTCTTGCGAACGGCGCCAAGGGGTCCACAGTTTAACGTCTCATCCGACAGACGGTATACTGTACTTGAAATGCCCCCAGCTTCGCTCGAGGTCATTTCAAAATATATACACATTTGACGTGGATAGTTACTCAATAAGCATAATAATAACAGTTATGCATAGTTATTTATCATGGGTAAATGTTTAAATTGAAGTTTTTCTTCATTTCCAATGCCCTATTTTAAAATTTCCCATTGCAAATTGTTATATATTTTTAATAGCTGTACCTGTCCACGCGTTCCGGTGGCACATTCTGATTAAATGGAAAATAAAGAAAAGGGAAATCACTTGTTTTTAATATGTTAAGATAGATATAAATATAAAAAAGTCAGAATTTAATGTCAACCAAATGACTTATTTTCTCCCATTAAATTTCTCCCAACGAGACCGAGACTAAGTCGACTCTGGTACCTCACGGGGACCTAAAATCTTCCCTGAGAGAGATAGTTCTAGGGCAGTGGAAGGAGTCTTGGCGTACTACACAAGATAATAAACGTCGTGACGTTAAGCCGGTTTCGTCAGCGTGGCCCTCCTCCGTCAGGAACAGTCGAAGAGAGGGAGTCGTCATCACACGTTTGAGGATAGGGCACTGCCCTTAAGGGGGATTCACATTCAAGCATTTCACGCGTCTCGCGCGTACAGTTTACGTGCGAAACGCACGAAAGGTCCACATTCAAGCGGAGGCAACGTCGTCGTACGCGTGAACTGCACATGGTGACACCTATTGGAGGATGAATGAAGTTGTAAAAATAAGTCGAGCCTCTGCGTGCGTGGACGCGCCGGGAGCGTGCGAGCATCGAGGTGGTACGAGGAGAGCGACTAAACAAGTCTTTATTTCATTATGAGGTCATGTAAATGCACGGTGGGCTTCAATCGACTTAAAATTACAAGTGCTTGCACCGATAAAATCTTTTCAAATTTCATTTCTACGATGTCTCACGAATATTTTTATCCCCGAAAGAAAATAATTGGTAGAACGATTTGTGAGAAAATTGATTTTTATTGTTTACATGGCATTTTTCCGTCAGAATTTTTCTGTGATGAAAATTCCACGTTCGGACATTGTTCACGTATATTCAATTATGGTAATTTTATAATGCATTTCTAATGAAATTGAATTGGAAATATAAATTAAATTAATTTTATCATCTCGAACCAATAGCACGAGTAATGATTTGGAGTCACTTAATGCATGAAAATTGTATCTTATTACCATTCTATGTTATAACATACATATTGTTATTATATAATCTATAATATCATTATTCTGCAAGATAAAACAGCTTACTGTCTAATAAATTATTGCTTTAGATCAAATTCAAATAATGAATTTAGAAAAATAAAAATCCACTTCAGTAATAATTAACTTACCATTTATTCAAACATCAATAGCACTAATAGACATGAGCATGAGTGATAAAAAGTATATTTACTAAAAACATGAAGCAGTCTTTCTGTTAATTCCGGATGGTTCTTAGAGATTTGATGCTTAGATGATTTTCCCATATAAGTTTGAAATCAGCGTGGACAGATTCCATTGACTATTCACTGTAGAAACCAAGGCCTACTTGCATTTTTCCGCAAAAATCGGGTATGTGAAAAAATACTGCGTGGACTTTAGGTGTTGCCGTTGTATTGAGCATAGAGCTCTCTTTGTATGCAGCAATCTTATTTTTGAAGTTGGGATTGAAGTTTTTACCAAAGCAGACCATAACATCATTTATAAAATTTTCAAATACAATTACGTGTATCAAGCTTCTCAAATTTTGACTTCTTGATCGCAGTAAATCAGGCTTTACTCACAGTGTTTTGTAAGGATTGCCGTTGAAAGTTGAACTCCCTTGAGGTATATCGCGAGTCACACTGCATGTTTCTGCCGACTGAAAAGAATCTAGCACAAATTCATTCAGTAAATGTTTATGTAAATTGCTCACGACACCTATCATTAAATGCAACTCTGGCGGAGGAACAATTTCGAGGAGAAGAAAAAAAAATGACTGTAGACGCTGTTTTTGTGAAAATTTTCGCCCGTTTTCTGCTCATGCCGAAGGCCATTGAATTTAATTTACTAACGTATAAGCTATCGTTCTGTAGGTATCGCAAGTACCTATTCAAATTATCATTGGTTTCGTAACACTAGGCACATGGGCAGTAACTGCTATGCGACATTATACCAACCAGAATGTAGGCCAATTTAAGATCGGTTGCGATAGTAAATAATAAATAATGCCCGAAAAGTTGATAATATTTACTGCAGACCAGAAGGATACATTTCCATAATTTTCCTAAGAACTAGGTGCGAGATATTTTATCATTATTTTATATAATAACTATCATTCATTTATAGCCCGCCCGACCCTTAACCAATTATAATATATAAAACCACCCGAATCCTTATAGCGTTTAGCGGAAATACCATATTAAAACATCTTCGTATAATAGTTTTAGTCAAGATCTCCAAAACGCGTAGTTAAGATGCATTTATGATATAGTCCTTTTCCAACCAATGAAAAACATTAACCGCAACTACTTTCAATAGAACGTAATTGCATTTTATCTAAAAAAATACGTTTCATTAGGAGAAGGAATGCACGTATTCGCACAGGGAATTACGAGGAAAAGAATGTTTCAAATGTTACTCATGCAACATTAACTAGGAATTAGTCCGAAAACTAACGCAGAAAAATTTCCTGCATAAGATTATTCACTACTGTTAAAATATATCGCTATAGTAGTGGCTAAATTAAATGTTTACGTTAAATATTGAGGGTAAAAAAATTTACACCGCATGGGATTGAACCTCCGACTTTCGCACTTACAGTCAAGCTCCCTGCCGACCGGTCTACCGTGGTCTTCTGCAGATGGACATATGTATACCTTTTTCAATGAACCTCGGGTTATGGCCTGAGAGTGTCGGTCCCCACCTTGAGGAGTTTTTTGTTGTTATTTTGCTCATTGTTCACGTATGGAGGTCCTTATTTACACTAAAATCATTATTAATAGCTCGTATCTGATCCAACTTCACATTTTTGGCAGGCATTAATGGGGAAATCGTTAATTATAATGAATACTGCGACGGTGTCCCGTTGTCGCCTGGGATGTTAATGCACGAAAGTTAGCCCATAAATTTCTCAATGTGCCAATAATACAACTATTATATATCCAGCACTGTAGCAATGATTAACAGAAATGGACGATTCATGTATGCATGCTAATATATCCCAGTGAATCTTATAAGTAAATACGAAATGACTCCATGTGTCCGCCATTTGTTTCACGCGTCAGGCGCGTCGCGCGCGTAGAAAGTTGAGCAAAATTCAACTTCGCTCGCACGTAGCCAGGCGTACGAAGCGAAGCATCTGATTGGCTGCGCGCGAAACGCTTCGCTTAGTACGCGTGAAATGCTTGAATGTGAATCCCCCTTAACTCACGCATTTCTCTTGTGTGTGATAATTGCGACTGACTAATCCTCTCGACATTCGGCACATCCTGACGGAGTGTGGCAAGTACCGTGACGCGCGAAGGCGACTAAATTTAGGGGGAGACCTAAAATCCGTCCTAGGAGACGAACCTAATGTTTTAAGCTGAGTCATTTTATTTCTGAAAGAGACAGGACTATTCAAAAAAAGTTTTAATTTTTAAAAATCACATTAAATATACTTTTAAATAATTGAGTAATATTTATTACTTTTACTACGAAGATGATGTAGTGGTGCAAAATGACCTAGACGTCGACACACCTTACAACCTTAAACTTACCTACCTACAATTGACCATGTTTGATTGCTGTTCCTGATGGATTTTACGTCATGCCCATTTCTACGAATGCGATTATGTTTTTAGGGTTATGCTGGCACTCTATAAGGAAACCTTTTGCTCTAAATCTTGGGTTAATGAGAGAATTTTGGCTGCTATGCTTCCCATGTAATCTACTAGTAGTATATAGCTAGGAGGGGGTGCTCTATCCTGGGTGGCAATTTTTTGCAGGCAGCATTTTTTGCATTACCCATAAAGAATAATAAAAAGAATTAAAACTATCAACTATCTGCAGCGTTATTAATTAAAGCCTACCACAAGGTACATTTCTTTATTTTGTTGAGGCAACAACTATTATTCAGTTAGAGAGCAATTAACAAGTTGGTTGGTACATTTCAATTAAAGATTCATCCAAATTGTCAATGAAAGCAAATGAATCTATGCATGCATTTCCATCCAGGTGACCATCTACAGGGAGAGTTTAAATCGCATAAACGCATGGGTGTTCGCGAAAAGTTTACTCCCTCTGTAGATTGTCACCTGGGTGACCGAAATTCATGCACAGGAATCAAAGTTCCTTTGCTTTTAGTTGACAATTAGTATTATTTTCGATTTAAATTATATTTCCAGCTAGAATCAAACCTGGTATACAAGCGGAAATCCAGCTGGCTAATTCCAGCTGAAATCAAGACCTTGAATCAAGCCGAAATGCAGCTGGAATCTAGCTGTATGCATCCAGCCAAAATCCAGGCTGAAATCCAGCTTGCATGCTATGTGGGTCTCACTCCTCCATTGGGTGATCATGACCCTGCACAGAAAGATTTAATATGTGAAGTAAATGAGATGCAAAGGAAAGCCGCACGCTTAGTTAAAAACTGATTCGGGCGTACAGGAAATCTCACACAGCTGATGGAAGGATTGGGCAGGGAACCGTCAGGGACTCGGATTCTACACACTATAGTGTCTAACTCTAAGCCTATAGGCTTAGATTACTTGAAAACTTCTGATCAGGCGAGTTTCATTATGACACCGAGAACACTATTCTCTCCCCGCGCTGTATCTCCAGAACTGATAAGAGTGACAAAATAAAGTGAGAAACACTGCTTAACTGATGGGAACAAAGATTTCGTCCTTCCTCACACCATTAGTGATTATTAAAAAGACAGCGTGACACTCAAATAAGACACATCTTTAACATACAATTCACCTAATTTTCCTCTCCTCCCCCCTTTTCCCTATTCTCCCTCCATGGCTGGTGTACCTCCTGCCACACGCCTCTGCGGCGCGGCGGCTCGCAGGGAAGTGTGCACGTGTAGATGATCTTTGTGAATCTGCTTTCTGTGTTGCCAAATGTCACTAGCCCGTAAATGTCCGCTGGCAAGGCTGAGATAAGAAATCCTTGGAACGTGAAGAATGGATTGGCCACCCTCTCTAATGTCTTCTCTCGAACTAGGTGTTGGCCATGCACCCTAGGGTTTGGGGTTTGATTTTCCCTGGGCGAATAGATGAGGTAAATTCTTCACGGGTATCCGTCCTGGTTAGTGGCTCCTCATCTTTTCCTCTGCCGACGTTTCGAAGGAAGACTTATCCGCCATCATCAGAGCCGTTCATCAGCCTTCATCAACGGCCCTCATGGTGACGGATAAGTCTTCCTTCGAAACGTCGGCAGAGGAGAAGATGAGGAGCCACTAACCAGGACGGATACCCGTGAAGAATTTACCTCACACTAGGGTGTGGCTTATTTTTTTTATTTTTCTAGGATTTCAATTTCTCTCTCTCAAATTATGCTGCGGGGTAAAGAAACAAGATCGGCTCGATTAGTTGACATTCTCGCTCGCTCAAGGGGCATAGATGCAATGACGCTCAATTTTCCCCTATGGAGGAAAATACAACTTATAGGGGTAGCGCGACAAGTTACGGTTCTTCAAGGGCCAAAATTCACTCCATTTTCACGTATGGGAAACCGTTTTCCACAATTAAAGTATTTTGTGGGGCCTACTGGGGTGCGCGCCCCACACACAACCGCGGCCGCGCCGCGGGGTGCGCGTGCGCGGGCCGCAGTCCCGGTCATCTGATTCCTCCTGCGCCCTTCATAATCCTCGCGCGTTCCCTAGCTGGTGCCTACTAAGGAGCAATTTCTCATAGGTAACACCATGGATACTACGACATGGGATGTAAACTCCATGGGTAACACTTACAGACTGCTAGTGACACACACGAATTCTTACAGGATTCGTGTGTCTCACAGGTTTAATAGCATTAAGTCATGCATGCGCATGTAATCATTTACTTAGAAAAAGATTCTTGCGTGCGATTATCTAGGCGTATTTCACACAGTACATCAGTCATGTGTGACTAACGGAAAAACTTACATAGTTTTAAATTTTCACCAAACATATTGATTTTCAAGTTGCCGCACACTATAAATTGAAGGAGTCATTTAGAAGGGTGCGTCTAGGCCACTTGTAGTGTTTGAATTTGTACGCAAGTTTGCATGTTTCACGCCTCCCTACTACCCTTCCCATCCTTCCTATCCTTCCTATAATAGCGTAGTCCGATTTCGAACAGTGCCTAGTTAAGATCCGTAATCAACTCTCTTTTCTAAGTTGCGTTAACAACGATGTCCGTAACGATGCTTACGTCAAGTGCAGAGTACTTAATCGGCGTCCCTGGAATTGTGACTGTTTTTTGTACGCATGAGCTGTAATTGATTCGTGAAGTGACGCAGGTGTTCTATCATCTCCACATAATCCTACAATAAACCGTGCGTGCAAACTCAAAGGCAACCATAAGGTCTGTCGTCCCATTCTGGACTGATATGCCCAGAATTCCTGTAATTCAAGACATACTTGGAATAGAGAATATTCGAGCGCTCTACAGTGAGTTGATAAAATTTAAGGAAAATGACCGACACCGATCTTGACTGGAAATATGAAAAATAATTTTAATGAAGAAAAAATTGACTGATTGTTTGACATTGCAACGTTAAATGCTCAATATGGCATAAAAATGAAGGGGGACAAGAAGATCTTGAAAATGCATAGACAAAATGCATGCAAAATGCTGCTGCCGACGTTTCGATAGGTAGCACTTTTCAATAGTATTCAGAGCATTGATGCTTATCATCTGTCATCGCTGGGTCTCCTCAACTCCTCATGGGTCTACTTCGTTGGCGATTCTCTCCATTCGTTTGATCTTTATCTACATCTACACATCTACATACTACCCCGCAAGCCGCCTCAATAGGCGTGTGGCGGGGGTGTTAGGACACCAGCCGTTTATATATAAAAACGAAACACTCTAATGAAATTACGCCTAGCATTTATTAAAGTCCCTTATTGTTCGGGGGAAAAACGAATTCCCATACCTATCCGTTCGGCAAAATATCTCTCTTAATTTATCGTTTCTGTCGGACCTGGAAATATAGTGGGGTTCTAATATGATGTTTTCCGTGTCGCTCTGAAAGATATCTATTCTCAATTGTTCAAGTAATCCAGGCCTAGCGCGCAGCCTCCGAGTCTCTAGCGGCTCCCAGCCTAATTCGTTTAACATCTGTGTAACTCTGTCTGTACGCCCGTAGCAGTTTTTGACGAATCGCGCAGCTGTCCTTTGTATTTTATTAAGTTCCCGAATTAAGTATTTCTGCACCGGATCCCATATGCTCGCTACATATTCAAGGTGTGGCCGGACGAGTGCGAAATAGCACCTCTCTTTTACTTTTTCATCCGAAAATCTTCCCACAATACGCTTGACGAATCTTAGCTTCTTCAGAGCTCTGCCACAAATATTTCTTATATGTGTTCTCCAAGATAGGTTCGAGGTTATCGTAACTCCCAGTTACTTCACTTCATCTGTCGCCTTTATGTTAACACCACCCACAGCATATACATGGGGATAGTTAGACGACACATGAACGTTGTTTAAATCCGATGATAGAATTTCAAAGTCAGAGTGATCACTAATTTCGCGATAGATGACAGAGTCGTCAGCAAATAAACTATTTTACTGCTAATTCGAGAGCATAGGTCATATATGTATATAATGAACAAAAGGGGGCCGATTACGCTTCCTTGTGGGGCACCTGATGTCACTTTGACTACATCAGAGCTAATTCCGTCAAGAACTACTTTTTGCTTACGATCACTCAGAAAGTCGCGTATCCAGTTTACTACTGTTTCGTTCAGCCCGCATGACTGTAATTTGTATAAAAGTTTGTTGTGAGGTACCGTGTCGAAAGCTTTCTTAAAATCTAGGAATAATGCGTCCACTTGTCTTTTCGATTCACTAGATTTGAGAACGTCATGAAGAAAGAGCGCGAGCTGTGTTTCACATGATCTACCTTTCCGAAAGCCGTGCTGACAGCCGTGGAGGAAGTTTTGACTGTCCAGGAACGTCATGATATTGCTAACGACGATATGTTCGAGTATCTTGCCTATAATCGACGTTAATGAAATTGGTCGATAGTTCCCTGGGTCCTGTCTGTTTCCCTTTTTGAATATCGGTGTAACGTTTGCAATTTTCCAGTCTATTGGTATCTTTCCTTCAGACAATCTTCTTCATTCTTAGGAAACACCACATCTCCAATGCTTCCAATCTCTTTCGCTGTGCTGCTACTAACCATACAAGGCTTCACTACCATACAAGTGCATGATACAAATGTATGTTTTAGCAAAGTGCTTCCGTACTTCCAGCCTTGTGGTATTGGCTGTTAGCGGATTCTACTTCTGGTAAAATTCCTTCCTTGCTTGGGCTATTCTGCTCACAATATGTCTCGCTACTTCCGTCGCGTCGCTGGTGATCCTGCTTCCCAGACAGCCAATTTTTACTTAAAATGAATTTTTGTTAACACGCGCAGCCATCGTTTTTCACGTAGTTGAACCGATTTAACTTTGAAAGATGCGTTTAAAGATTTTATGAAAAATGTTATCGGATACGCGTTCCCTTGCGCCATCGGTCTTTGCTTTTCACAGTTGTACGCGCGATCTACTTAAGATGCCTACCAACTCAGGCACCAGCCGGGCATCTGTAGTTATCGGAAGTAATACGAAAACTCTGAGAGGAAGAAAAGAGAAACTTATTGGGTGAATTTTGAAACACGTTGACCCATCGAAAACAATAATGAAAGGAGAGATGATTGGAAAGAACATGAATATAGATACTGGATGGAAATCCGCCATCTTGTCCCGTGTAAATTCACCGTAAGCGTTGTTGTCGGTAAATTCCGCACCCTATAGAAGTTCCATTTTCTAATTCTGGGTAGTTGGTAGGTAGCGTTAGCGTCGCTAAAGTTGTGCAAGGTCGCTATAACCCAGGTGATGACTCGCACTTAAACTCAAGGAGGTTAACTTTTCTAACCTCCTTGCTTAAACTAATGTAATCCGCCATCTTGAATCCAGATCGCAGCGAGAATTGAAATTTTCCATGAAAATGAATGGCTGACATAGATTACAAGAACCACGGATATCTCACTTAATACATAAGATGAAACAATGGAATTTGCGAGGACAATAGGCAATGACATGCTACTTGGGAATATGTTTAGACAACCGGGCTGAAGTCTTCCGTTCGACTCCAGAAAAATTGTGAAATTACCTCAGACTCCGATTCTTAATAGGTAACACGGGTAACATAGGCATAAAGAACATAGGTTTCCACTTGTCAGCCGGCAGTTCAATACCCATTCCTTTCCTCTTGCTGGATCAGTAGGAAAATAGGTAGGTAATTTGTAATTGCAATTTTTGCAAAGGATACAACGCTGACCATAATGAAATTCCCGGATTTCTACAGCGGTTTTTTATAAAAATGAATTTATGAAGTTAAGGCTTTTTTTAAATGAATAAACGTTATTAGTTACAGACATCGGTATTTAATCCAATCTAACTTTAATCAGTATTTACTTCCTGAAGAGATACTCATTTATTTACCCGATTAATCATGAACATAACCCTTGGTACTCGCTCTGTGGTCAGTTTAAACCGCCGCCAATAGTTCTACCAATGCCCGTTTGTTTACAGCGCTGCCATCGCCTCAGTCGCGGTAGATATCGGTAGATGCGGAATTTTCGACAACAGATCCGGGCCATTGATTCCCATCCAGTATTCTATATTCATGGGAAAGAATTACAGAGGAAGACCTAAAATGGAACTCTTCGGACAAATTATGAAGAGCGTCAAAGTGAAGAATTACGAGTATGTTGGAATGAAGCGGTTGGCTGGTGGATGAGCAGGGTGAAGAGCTGCAGTTAACCCATCTTCGGATTGATTTTTGCCGATGAAGTAAAAACTATTAGCTTTAAAAAAACTAGGTTAAATTTCAAACGTCTGCGTAAACCTCCTTCGTCGAAAAGGAGCAATAATTATAATCTTTTCCCCCTCGATGCTGTAAAACATGGATTAATTTTCGCGATAATGTGTATTTCTAGGGATTATCCCTTGTGTTTTTGTAAGAATCCATTCCACTTTATCCATTAAAAAAACATTGTTTTCAAACGTTTAGTTCTAGTAGTAGTCTAACGTCCGATGTCTGAATACTCGATTTATCTATTTACAGATGCCTTTTCATGAATAACACAGGTCCTTTAATAATACTCTTCCATGTGATACAAATTACAGAACATATTGCGTCGAGTAGAAGGGATGTTTCATAAGGATCGATATCCATGATGAGAAAACCACCTTTGTTAGTTCCACAAAACTTTATTACGCTGGCACGACGCGCGTTTCACTACACTGTGGCATACTCATGTGCCACTGTGGCGTACACTTGTGCACATGAGTATGCCACAGTGTGGTGAAACGCGCGTCGTGCCAGCGTAAGAAAGTTTATGGAAATAACAAAGGTGGTTTTCTCATAATGGATATCCATAATTTCCACGAGGTCAGGCCTGTGATCATCAGTTTTATAGGATCGACATTGATTAAAAGGCAGTGTGTGGACAAACTACAAGGAAACTTAATAATAAAAAGCACTTGGTTGTTATTCCACACTTTATTTTTAAAGAAACGACCCGGGTTTCAGCATCTCATGCCATCATCAGGGAGATGCTGAAACCCGGGTCGTTTCTTTAAAATGAAGTGTGGAATAGCAACCAAGTGTTTTTTATTATTAAAATGAAGGAGTTCCACAGAGTTACGCCGGAGACAGTGTCTTATAAGGAAACTTCATTTGAATTATAGGTTTGTGAGGGGGGCCACATGCAAAATGGTCGTCTTCCTTTGAATAAGATATTCCTTGGATGAAGTTCAGCATCACTGTTACATACTCTTCTCTCATCCAAAAACATAACATTCCACTCGGAATGGACACTTCCTCAACATATCTATACAGCAAATCCAAGCATGTTTGATAGTGACAAGTATGGTGAATTAAGTAACCTTGAAAGAGATACGACAAGGGAATGATAGCGAGCCTCAGTTATGCGCAGTTATTGATTTTATTGCGCTGGTGAATGCATCTTACTCGCATTACTGCAGTTCGATTTTTTAAAGCATGGTGTACAGTAAATTCAATATTGAGAAGTATTGACTCTCTCAGCCCATGGCCCGGCAAGGTATATATAATTCCTTGGGCTGACGCATCTTGAACTAAATTAAAGGTTTGACCAAATTGCCAAAAGAAGCAAAGGAATTTAGACTCACGTGCATGCATTTCAATAATCCAGATGACCACCCGGGGGGGGGGGGAGAAAGTTTCTAATCTCGTGAACCCGTGTGTGTCGCAACATTCACGAGATTAAAAACTTCTCCGTCTGGGTGGTCACCTGGATTATTGAAATACATGCACGTGAGTCTAAATTCCTTTGCTTCGATCGATAAAATGGTTAAACCTTTAATTGAATACCCTTGTCAATTGCTCTCCTCTTTAATTACATCTTGAACTGTACAACAACCCGTTAATTCCCGGGTTTTAATTTTTCGTTTGCAATTGAAAATCCCTAAGTTTGGATAGTTATAGATCTTGTGGCACTCATTTTTTCGTAGATACTACACAGAAAAATGACAATAAATTGAGTCATAATTGAGGATACGGCAAAGGGTATGCGAAAAAGGGTCAGGACTGTGACTGTGTGAAAGTTCTTCATCTCTGATAATTAAACCCAGACTAATTACTTAGTGCCGTACACACCGTCCACGAGGAAAAGACAAACGTGAAACACAATGAGTTGTTCACTCTTTTTGACAAATTTGGAGTACCTACACCGGGACTATCCATGGTATTACATTTTACGGATTCCCTCGCAAGAACCGAGGGATCCGGGTTCGTATCCCGGTCAATGCGAATGATTTTTACTCTGTGGAGTTTTTACACGAAGAAGAGGTATCCATTTTACTTGTCAAAAAAATTAGGTCATTCGCTTCTTGAATGTTTTTTTCTTCGAAATACAATGTTCAAGGACAAGAAACGTGCGCGGGTTTCAGTCTTGGTTAGTATCCCCGATTCCGCCCCTTTATCCCAGAATGCCTTTCCTCAACGTTCCACGTCAACCCTCCCCTCCCGTCGACCGACCGGCTCTGCCGCCCTTCTCCGTATTTTTTATCCTCACCCTTTGCACCCTTCCGCGAGCCCTCCCGTCCACGCTCCCCTATTACCACCAGGGCAACCAAAGGGTGTGTGAACCCTACTTTCAGGGCAAGGGCGAAGCGAGCGGTGGAGGACGAGAAAAGCGAAAATCGTTCACCCATAAGAACAACGGGGACGGTGTGTTGACTTTGCATTAAAATCCACCGATTCCTGTGCCCTTCTGGGAAGTGTGTGCGAGGGACGTGGAGAACTAAAAGGGAGAGAAGGCCGCCCTTCGGGGGGTGTTGAATAGGGGCCGGCGAAGGATGGACGTAACCATCTGCCTTTCATACATACATATGTATTCGGTGTGTTTTGCTTCCGTCTGCCTTCCAGTTTTTCCTCGAGGTTTCTCCTCCCTATTCCCTGCGCACCTTTTTTTAGCCCCGACCTAGAAATGGATACCTTGAAAAATACGAAACGTTAAAAACGCGTGAAATCTTTGTTTTTTTCGATTGAAAAAGAACATGGAAAAAACCTAGGTAAATTTTACTTGAAATTTGGCGTTGAGCCTGTGCACAGATATTTCCAATTTTTTCTTCCGGTGTATCACAGCTTCCATTGTGAAGTACGTATTTGTCGTGTTTTACTGTAATTGTGAATGAAATTACGGGAAGTACTTGGATTTATTTTCCGTTTGCCAGATGAATGTTGTTCCGGAATTGAGAAGACGGAAGCCGAACTTTATATCATGCAGCTGAACTCACCCTCATAGAACAGCGACAGCCTGTGATCGCCAAGGAAACAGAATTTCGTGGTTTTGGTTCATAGGAGGTTTATTTTTCGAGATCGTCTCTATGACAACTTGCTATATAGCCAGATAGCCGTCAAAATATGACCCAGCGTAAGTCACGGGAGCCGTCGAGTTTCAGAGTTTCATGCTGATGACGTATGGCTTCGTACGCCGAAAGAACTCGCGTGTCTATTATTAATAGGTCTGGAGGTTCTTAAAAGATTGGTCACGTTGGCCACTATGCGAAACTTCCTCGAGAACTTTTACGGAAAAGATAAATTATCACTTAAAAAAGGCATTAAATGGTGTATTGAAGTATCAACTTTTGTAGGTAATTGTAAGTTTAGAGAACGAGCCCAGAAACATTTGATGACAAAAGTTTTTTTGTCAAAGTTTCAAATGCGTCTTTCGAAAGAAATAGTTGTTTTCCATTTTGCTGTGATAACTTGAGATGGATGGTATTGAATTTTGAGCTGTTTAAGACGACGCGCCGAAGCGATTTAAATGAAATGTTTTTAATACTCTGCATATGTTTCCTTTTTGATAAAAAGTTGCGAGTTTTTTTCCTTCGCATCGTAATTATATTACGTCAAATAAAATTAATCCACATTAAATGTTCTGTTGTGCACATTCTTTTCAGAAATGCCGAGGGAAAATGGCAAATAAAATGTAACCCATGTATTTTAATGTATGTTCACTAAGTGACGCCTCAAGTAACTTCTTATATGAAAAGTGATCTGGCCGGTGCGATGTCTGTAGTACTCCCCGAAGGGGCTCCTACTTCTCGCCCGTAGCGGTGGCGGGAGATGCTGCTTTGTAATCTTCCCTGCTTGGTTGCTGTGTGGAGAGCATTTCGGGCGTGGTCCTCACGAAAGGGACTTTTAACCGTGGACGCCTTGGCATCATCTTCCTTTGGGAGTAGGCTTATCCTATCATCGTGTCTCCCAACCCTTCCTCTATTCCCAAGATATAATCCTTCCCATTTCAGCATAAGCACCCTAACCAATGTCGCGCGGAGGAACTACGTTGTCGGTGGCCTCCCAAAAGAACAGTCCAACGAGAGAAAAAATAGGCCTGGGTAATCTAAGGGAATAAGGAGAGGGATAGGGCTATGAATGAATGGAACATTAAAAATGTGGAATGGACGCTCGAGTAATAGAGGCATATTAAAGGAGCCCGCTTTGTTGGTTAATATATATGTCGGGTCGAAGTCGAAGAACGACACGTGTTAAGGTGGCTGGAGCGATTTTTGTCCATGCATAGATTTGCAAGAAACTTTGCATACGTTTTTTCATTAGTGATATCAATAGATGAAAGGGAAAAATTTCATCTCACCGATTTGGTTTTTTGGCAATTCAATGCTATTTTAACACGTAGCCTCATGGTACGTGACATATTACTTACCTCCTTCATTCATTCAAACCTCAGAAGGTTTTTGGCCTCGTCAACAATGTGCCTCCATTCTTCTCTGTTCTCCGCTTCCTGTGGAGTCCTCCTCCCCATTCTCGCAAGGTCCTTCCTCAGCTGGTCTTGCCGTCTCAACCTTAGGTCTCCCCAAGTGGACGTCATCCATGCGGCTTACCCCTCACACACCGCTTTTATAAGCGACTCTTGGCTCCTCCACACGCGTGCCTTGCCCACCTTAGTCTTCTACTTTTTACTATTAGAGCCACTGCATCTGCTGGAACTTATACAGCATTCTCTAGTTCTCTATTTTTTTCTAATCCTCCACGCTCCATTGTCGTTTATTGGGCATTTTCCTAAGCACTCTATTTTCGAACACTATCAACTTCTTTTCCATATCTTTACTCAAGGCCCATGTCTCAGCTCCATACAGTAAAACAGGTAGGATTATAGTATGGTATATTCTTATAATCGTGTTCTTTGATAGCATTCTTGACTTCAGGAGTTTTTCAAGTGCCCAGTAGCGTTTTGATGCTGACACAATCCTAATTTTTATTTCATACTCTTCTCGATTGTCGGCTGTTATTTTCACTCCTAGTATTTGAAATTCTGTGACCATTTCAAATTCCATTTCCCCAATCATCAAGTTTTCTTCCCTCACAGGGTTTATTGAGACAACTAAATATTTGGTTTTGTTTTGGTTTACAGGAAGGCCTCCTTCCTTTGATTTCATTACTATAATTTTTGATAATTCTATTAAATCATCCTTCCTCTCAGCCACCAGTGTCACATCAACCGCAAAGGCTTAAAACATTGATTTTTGATCCAATTTTCTATCCAAATACTGACTGCTTAGCGTCTTCCAGGCACATGAAATATATTTCGTAATAATTCGATTACATACGTACAGATTTTCTTCGTGACATGACATTTTTTAAAACTTTTGTTGTTGCTAATAAATATAAATGTGTCATAGTGAGTACAATATTCGAAAAAAAAACATATTTCAGTATATTTTTGTCTAAATTTCGAATACCGGGTCGAAAACTCAAGTCCTGCTTTAACTAATGAAAAACATTAAAATATATTTCTCTTATAATTTGTATTACTGCATGAATGGTGAGTTCCAACGAATAAAAAGATGCACTTAAATGAAATATGGTCGTAGAATTTATTTTCGACTTACTTAAAAAATATTAAAATGTGCACTCCAATGACCCCCGATTACCGCTCCAGCCACCTTAATGATTAAGGCTCCTTATTAATGATGGAGAAGTGAGTGGCGTGAGGGATTGGCCCAGAAACTCGTGGGTGAATGCGGTGGAAGAGTCGCTTAAGAGTAGGAATAGAAACGAGTCTAAATAAGAGGAGGACATTTGTGATGCAATCCTCGGACAAAGCAGAAGCAAGTGAGACTTGCACGGGTAGGGCAGTACGGAAGAAATTATCCAAGAAGATCCGCAATGAATGGATAAAATATGAACCAATTTCCAACAAATAAATATCACTTTGATCACGACATAGGTTTATAATTTCATTTAATCATCATCAGGTGTTATATTTCATATTATCCGTATTGTTTATTTAGCATTTAATTTTTTGTAATAGAACTTGCTCCAAGGGTAATGCCCAGAGTATAATAAATATATATTCTATTCTATTATTTATGTATTATCATCCGATTCATGTATTCATTAAAAAATGTCTGAATTGTATTTACGATACCGGTGTCTATTCTCTTGTGTTTTTCAAAACTATTTGTCTACGTAAAAAAAACTGTGTTATGCATGTCGACCTCGGATATTCAATAACCATTATTTATCGAGGTTAGTTCTCGTGTGTAAAAGGTAATTGCTTTGATGAATGAATTCTTCTCGGGTTTCCAACCGGGTTAGACTCTCCTTTATGACCGACGTTTCAATGCACGAGTTGGACATCGAAACGTCGGCCATATTGGAGATTGTTGGGATCCGGTTGTAAACCCGAGAAGAATACATGCATCAACTACCCCGGGAAAGCACCAGATAGTTGCTTTGCTGATTTTGATCTTTTTATACCTGTAAAACTATGTAAAATAGTATACTAGCACCTAACACAATAATTAGACCAATAGTTTATGTGGCAATACTTGGCTGTTTTCACAGTATTATTCCTGTTTTAGTTGACGAACGGGTCGGTAACCGCAAAGCGGAGTTACTCCAGACCTATATTCCTAACATGATTAGCAATGTAATTCGAATATCTGCAGAGATATTGAGGAATAATGTCATTATTGTTATTATTTATTACGTCCATTCATTTCGTTCGAACTCAACGTCATATCGTCAGAATCCTCTGACTTTGAAAGAAGAGCTAGGTGTTTCTCATGCCGAAAAACAATAATTCGCTCTTTTAGCTGGCCCCCCAAAGGTTACAGCGCACAATGGAACAGGATCCCTAAAAGGTGGTCATGTGATGTGTGGCCCAATTAGTTTGTAATTCGGTATATACAAGCTTTTTAGGTTGCTGAGAACTGATCTGAAGTCAAGCGAAGATTATGAAGAACAAAAATGCCAGCCCGAAGTCGCAAATTCAATAAAATATTTTGGATTTTTCAATCGTGATAATTGCAGTGCATTTGCTAGCAATAAATAAATGGACTTGCAAGAAAAAAATTAATCAAAGTTTTAAAAATTGCCTAAAATTTATGAAAAAAGTGCATATTTGATATTAAAATGGTTCGTCTCGCAAGAAAAGTAAGGTACCACGTGAAAAAAAGTTTTGGCGTATGTTTTATATTAACCTCTCTTAAACAACATTTAATATTAAAATAAAACAATACGGGTAAATTTTCACACAGTATATTATAAAAACAGTTAAAATACACCACCGTCAAAGGATTCGGAACGCAATGCCATTACCAAGGTGCCGTGCCGAAACCTTGGTCGGTGGTGTACTTTAACTGTGTTTTTATAATATACTGTGTGGAAATTTACCAATATTGTTTAATTTGAAATGGACATGAAGTATTTCCACAAATTTAAGCCTGATACACGAATATAAATATTCTAAGAATTTACAAAATGGATATATTGTAATATACAAAACAAACAATATATATTAAGAAGTTTAACTACTGTAACATGCTGGGTATGCGTGTAGGCATGTACAAAGTATCTCTTCTTTTGTTTCGGAAAGAAATAGACGCACCCGTACGTGCCCTCGTGCCCTCGTTTAGGCATTTGTTCACGATTGATGAGGTGACGTTTCGCACGAGTGTCTGGTTGGCAGCTTGCGGTTTCGAAGGCGAGGTGAGAATTTTAAAGCAGGTTTTTTTCTTCGGGTTTCGTCCCCGTTTCTTCTCCTCCTTCCTTCGAGGACTCCCCAGCGAATACTTTCGACCCAGAGGACGTGATATCCAGCGGTGATGATATACGTGCACGCCCCAGTTTTTCGTTTCGGATATTAATGGTCGGAAGACCACTATAAGACCCTTTAAGGGAAGTACGCAAGCAAGGTTTGACTAGTTCGGGAGCAAGGGGATGTTATTGAGTGCAGACGTCTAAACCTGCAAGTGAGAAATCTTGACGTATACTTGGAGGCAGCCTTTCCCTGTCGTTCTTTCAGTTTGAAATTCCGATTTTTTCTTTCCTGCACGCCGCATAGTGGTATTGAAACACGGTGGCAGTTGCGAAGCTGACAGTTTTCAGTGGAAGAGTCCATTGCCTGGTACTAGCTCTCCTGGGGGGAGAAAGGCTGTTTGACTACCAGGGTTCCCAGTGTCGGAAAACTTTGTTGTCAACATTAAAAGGCTCAATCTGTTATTCACGTCAACTTTCTAGCTCTCAATGAATCTTACTCCAATTGTTAGTTAGAATACTCCGATGGGTTGCAAACTCTACCAGCATATTTGGATGCAGCTTTGTTTTTGACCGTAAGCATTGTCGAGAGACAAAGAGAAATGTTGTTAACGTTGCCTACCATATGCTGTCCTCTCCTGTCCGCTCCTTTGCTAACCGCGAGACTGACACGCATTAGGCAGGCGACTACCACCAAGTTTCGCCACCACTATAAGAATTTGAGAACCAAGACAGTAATATTTAATCCACGTTCTCAATAAAGTACGAATACAAGCTGCAATTTTTGATTGGGTCTACCATTAGCGAAAAGGAAGCTTCACAAAAATGTTGGAAGTTCGGTGGTATGGGCCATTATAAACTTTTAAGTTTACTCGCTAGGCTAATTGTAAGATTAGTAGAGAAATTCGTGTCTCAAAGAGTTTGAGATTGAAACGACGGACATTATCTTACCTTCACAATTCATCCGCAGGACAGACAATTAATACGACTGGGTAAGAGGTAGGTAGTACCATAGAGTTAAGTATATGATTACTCTATGGTAGGTACATACTGTCGAACAGGTGGCTTTATGGAGGTACCTTTGCTACTGTGTGACTCATAACAAATACTATTTTCTGCGTTTTCGTTCTCATTGTTTAAAAATACGGCTTTTACTGTTTACATGTCTTAGCTATTTACAGACAAAATGAATGTAACAGACATTCAGATTCGTTGTTGTGTATATATTTTTAGTGAACTCTTTTATCCGGCCAGATGAGTCGACTACAGCGCCATTTCTATCAAACTAACGCATTTTTACTTCAGATCTTGTTGTATTCTTTTTGCAAATTTATCGAAAATTACTATGGGGTGGTGTCTTAATTTGTTCATCATTGGATTCACAAGGAAAGTTTATTTATCATGTACGCTTTTCGTGAAAATAGCATTAATGTTGGATAGAAATGTACCATTTTCCCATTCGCCTTGACCGGGACGCTCGATATCGATTTAAAATACCGCTCATCGATATATCGCTCGAAAATATATATCGTACTTACTGCCCTTTCACTCTTCCGATTGCCTTGCCGCATCTGTTTATGCGGTGGAGATCACCAAACATGCAGTAATTTAAATAATGCAAGAATTACATGTTAAATATTTCGCCATTATGATCAGCATTGGTATGACTTGGACTTTCGGCGCGGAGTTTGAAATTTAAGCAAAAATCATATCTAAGTACGCTTTTTTTTACTCGGCATGATACCTTGATATTTGTTAGCAATCATTATTACAATATAAAACGTATTATTTTGCGTTTATGAGAAAATCTGGTCCCTTGTAATCGAATTATTTCGAAATATATATATGTCACGTGCCATAAGGCTACGTGTTAAAATAGCATTGAATTGCCAAGAAACGAAGTTGGTAGCATGCAGTTGTTTCACTTTTATCTCTAGATATTACTAATAAGGGCACGGATTCAAGGTTTCACACAAATATGTTCATAAAAAATCATCGCTCCAACCACCTTAAAGTGAGTTGATTCCTTCCTTTTAGCCTCCTTGATTTCAACCACCACGGTTGACGCAGATACAAAATGGCGAAGGATCCTCTTTTTTCAATAGGCCGCGCCTATTCCACAGCATTCTTCTTGGCATCGATAGGGGAGACGTTCTCCCCGATGGACCAGTGCCCACTCTCCTCTTGTGCCTGTCCCTGGCGCCTTCAGACTTGTGCTCTTCTTCTTCTACCGATCTCATATTTATGTTCTCATTCTTTTCCCCCTTTTTCGCCACCACCCCGACCCCCCCCCCCCCACATATTCACCCCTCCTCTGGGTCGAAGGAGTTTGTTGAAGAAGTCGCTCTCCTCTTTTGCTTTCCATCACCACCCTCTTGGTTGACGTGTCTAACTGGGTATTACTGGGGTAAGGGGGATGAGTGGGTGGGATAGGAGGAGAGAGGTTGGTCGAGGAGAGCAAAAAATAAAATATAAAACGATACAGCGGCCAAAAATAAAAGTGTGGCTACACACACAATGTAATAATTAACCGGCCAATTACTCCAAAAAATACCATAATAATATGGGTTCAATGTACTTTATTATGTCAATGTACAGGTTACAATAATAATCATCTGTGAACATTAAGCCATTCCCTTTCTTTAGGGAACATGGCGGTATGGCTTAGGCCGGCCATATTCCTCGGCCCAGGCATAAGTTATAAGGCCAGTCATTTAATATATAATTATTAAATATAATTAATTATAATTATAACTTAGCAATTAATGACATACTATAGTCTGATAGCGACTTATATAATAATCAATTAACAATATAATTATTAACTCATTATTAATAATATAATATATAATTAACCGGCTAGGTGAGGTTGTTCGATATTATGGTATTAACTAGCTGAATTATCTCTGCGGTGCTCGGGATCACACTTGGCCTTCATTACTCATCATATTTAAGAGGAGAATCGATTGTAAAAATGAGAAACTTCATACTTTCGGGTCCATCTGATAAAACAAATGTTAACTCTCTTATCTTGAGTGAAAGAAGTTTTAAAAAGCAAAAAAATAAACCGCTGCACACAGAACCCAATGCTTAATGCATTCCTAATCAGCGTAACCAAGCAAAATGAATTTTAAATGCGTTTTATAGACCAAAATCTGGATGTCTGGTTACATATGGACATATCGATATCGGCGACAGCAATCGGAACATCGACGTGGATGATGATGCATATTAAAATCTCGATATGCACGATAATTGTCTACGATTTGATAAGGACCATATTTACCCACATTGTGATTTTGACGATACCCGATGAGAAGTATATCCGTTAAGCCGACGTGCTGCTTCGTTCAGGTAGCTGTAATTGCTCTTTCAATGATGTACACTGCTTTCATAGTACGTGGACGGCTATATATTCTAATTGTAATTTATAATGTACGCACGCTTTGTTTGATTAAACTCAGTTACTTTGGAGGTTCTTGAGCCCTCGATGCTAAGGGTGGCGTGGTCAACTGACGTATTTATTTTTGGTGCTTCTATCGTACAACTTGGTGACAGCGTAGAGCAATACGCAAGGAAGGGGAAAGCATGCGTGTGTGGTGGTAATGCTTTACCCGACACAAGCTTGAATCAGTACCTATTACGTCAAGGTAGCGGTTTAGATATCGTTCCCACCATTTAAAAATCACATTCACCTTGCTAATGCGTCATTACATTTATTTAATTTCAGTTTTTAAAAGTTAAATATGTGGTAGTGATCGTGTAATGGTTGATAGTTATCAAAGATTGGTGTTTATGTTGTAACGGATGTCATCGTTCATCAATTTAAAACTACATTTCAGTGACTTCTTTTCGCCCCCTGGGTAAATGAGGGCATTTTTTTTGAAGATGTAAAATATGGAGAAGAGAACAATACTTTATTATTGCTCTACATATTCAAGAGCTCTTCTTTTTGTTTGCTCAGCTGTTATCTTACCAGCTGCGGTTGAGAGCTTGGTCGCGAGCTCTAATCTCTTCGTGGGCTTGTTTGTTATGTTTTTCGTACCCATTTAGTTCTTAGTTTAGGCAGTGCGATATGACTTTTGCTGAAGGTACTTATAGAACCCTACTGTATTTTTACAAGTGTAGTCGACGAGTGCAGGTTTTTGTGTAAAATATCAAATACCCAGGTCAAATACTCGTCACTGCGGATTTTAATTTACAAATGTTTTGTTCTGGCGGTTTAAGTTTTCACTCGACGATAGCTAAATTTCTAAACTCAGTCTTTTAATTTAGGGAAAATTTTCCACTTCAAGAGACTTTTAAAGATGCTAATACAATAATTTCGAAAAAAATTGTTAAACTGTGAGATGTGACCGCCTGCCGTCGAATCACCCCTAACCCGCAACACTGCTATTACTGTGAGATATGGTCAGTGGTGTTACAACTCATTTTGCATTAAATTTGGCGCAGAATAAAGCGACGTACATACATCAGCTTGCATAGAAACAAGTCATCTTATCAATCCCACTTTTCGTCCTTTACCCCTTGCAATTGTTTTTCTGTTTTTTTATTTATTCTTTTCAATTTAAAATTTCTGCTCAGGGTGCTTATTAGTTTTATGCTTAGTGTGCCTGTAATTTTTTTTGACAAGTTTGCATATCAGCATGACTGTACTTAACAGCACAATATTTATGTAATCGTATTGCATGTTAACATGACTAAACTTTCACCAATATTCCCTTTGATGTTTACGTGTAGCTTCCATCCGTTATTAATAAAATGATAGAAGCCGTATTGCATGAGAAATCTATTCATACATACGTTACTTGTCAGTATAATTAGTATAATTACGAATAATAGGGTGTTACTATGTTTAACGGTTGGTACATTCCTGATGAGATATATCACCCCCTGCCACAGACTCTTGAGGTGGCTAGCAGGGTATCGCATAGATGCTGATTCCTTTTATATATTCCCTCGTATTTTCACAGCTGATACCCTAATCCCCCCTGCCACACGCCCTTTTGGAAGTTCGCGGAACAATTTGTAAATGGCGTTCCAGTCTATGATTATAAAGGTGTGTGGGGAAGAGCGCGTAGGTGGCTGTCATGGGCGAATGGCGATGTTATTTTTTCCTCGTTTATTCCTCCATGGGAGGTGAAGATGGCTCCGTTAGGGATGATTCAAGAGAAGGGAAGGGTTGTCTAACTAGTTAGTTCCGCAAGCGGTAGGTGATGCTGGATAGTGGGGAAGAAGATGGAGTTGGGTTTAGTGTGGGAATGAAAAGAAAGTGCGTCATCTTTTTAAATACAAATCTGTCTCGATTGAAATGGCACCTCTATCAGCGGTGAAAATGTGGAAATTTCAATGAAAAGTTAAGAAAAATAGCAATTATCCATTCATATACAGAAAAAACTCCAATTATCCGAACTCCCAACTATCCGGATCGATTTTAGGAGAAAAAATCCTCGAAATCGGCTTTTAACATTCAAGGAAATCGACTATCCGAAACGTGTATTGTATCTTTTATAGAGTTGATTTTGTTTGACAGCTAATGGTCACAGCAAATACGTTTCTTTAGCGTCCTTAGATCAATCCGAAGCGAAACCTAAAGAAGTTTCCGAAGAAATTACATTTTTTTTGCGAGTTATCCATTTATCCGGATATTTGATTATCCGGTCCGGTGCCAATTGATCCGGATAATTGGGAGTTCTACTGTATTCGTTATGTTGGCTTTCACGCGTGAGTTAATTATTCAATTCCTTAAACTTCCTCCTGCCTGTTTCGGTGTTTACGTTTTTCCACTTCAGCCTTTCCTTTCTTTTCTTAATCACTTCTTCTGTAGACACAGCATCTTTATTTATCATTGGTCGTTCAATCCTGAGATTGGTTGATCCTCCATCTTTCCCTACTTCTAATGCTAGTTCCCTTTCTCCGGAGTAGTTCTTCTTATGTTCTTCCTATTTATTTGGTCTATGCATTTATCTCTTGGCCTTCTTCTTGCTACTTTTACATGTATTTTTACTTAAAATATATTCTTCACCGACCCATTGTGCTCGATCCATCTGGTTCTTCTTTTCTGTATAGTGTTCCATTTGATTCTTACCTCCTCTACTCTTCTGCAAACATCTTCAATTCTTATTTTATCCGTCCATTTGATCTTAAACATACTCCTCCATCACCTGGTTTAGAATGCGTCTGATATTTTCTGTTCTGCTCTTTCAATGGTCCATATTTCCGATCCATGTAGTTCCACGCTCCACCCGAATGTTTTCACATACTGTTTCCTCGTTCGCAGTCCAATCTTCTGTGAACACAGTAGTTGCATTTTCATCATGAACAGTTTCTTAGCTTGGACTGTTCTATGCTTGATGTCCGCTGTACTTCTTCCGTCCCACGTGATGGCAATTCCCTTCTAGATTAAGGAATCCACTTGCTCTTATTTATCACTTCTGCATTCATCTTCTCTCCTCTGCATACTAGGATTTTGGTCTTCTTACTTTTTTCATGTTATATTCTTGAAAAACTTAGTCCATTGTGTTCAGTGATCTTTGAAGATCATCACCTATGACTGCAAATCCATCTGCGAAGCGGAGCATATTTATTTCTCCTCCGTTAGCCTTAATTCCGTTCAATCCCATTACTTCTGCTTTTGTCGTTTCCTCTTCCAAGTATATGTCGAACGATGCCGGTGCAGAGGTTGCATCTTTGTCTTACTCCTTTCTTAATCTTAGCGTCTATTTTTATTCCGTCTCTCGTTCGCATTGTGACGACTTGTTCTGTTAACCATCGCTTTTTTATTCTTTCGTTTCCATTGATTGTTTTCTCTTCTGATCTTACTATCCGGTTTGTTACTCTCCCATCTACCATGCTTCACCTATGCTCCTGTTCATCTGCTCCTGGTGTTCACTCCTTATTCTCCCTTTGATTGCTTCCGCGTTCTTCCTCTTTATTCTCATACTTCTTACTTAACCTTTAAAAAACCTACTTAACCTTTTGAATAAAACATGGAATTTCATTAAAACTAAATAATGATCTGAGTTCGCTTCCGCCCCAGGGAGGCGAGTTTTTAAACCTCTTCTTTACCATGGTATTATTATTTAATAGATTCGATATCTCCCGGGATTTTTCGGCCTTTTCCTGTGTAACTACGCCTGAGATGATGTTTAAATCAAGTGTTAGTGATTAATAATTAATTTCTCAAGCAATATAGTCTTCTCTCCGCGGTCATTTCTTATCCCCATCCCTTACTCTTCCTCTTTATTTCCATCCATTTCCTTCCCCTACCACTGCATTTCAATCCCCAATCACTATCATGTTTTTCTAACCCGGAACATTTTTAATTATCTCTTTTAGCCGTTCCTATTCACCATCCACCTCTTCCTCACCATGGTTGTTTGCCGCCATGTATACCTGGACCACTATGAAATTGAAATGGTGTGTGCGCCTATATTTCAACCACCCGAATCCTATCGCTCAACTGTTCCATGTTTACTGCCCTCTTTCGATTAATTTTTATACCTTTGTTGCACCACGTTTACGCTCGTCACCACCCGTCAAAACCCCCATTTTATTACTTTATGACGATAGCATTAATAGTCCTAGCTGTTCTTCCATCTCATCTCACAACCCCAACACAACCAACCGTCTTCTCTTTATCCGTCTCCTGTTTAATATTTTTCACCTTCCATTTCTCATAACTGTCCTAAAATTCCAACTATTTATTGCTATCCTCTTTTCTTTTCTGGTTCAAATGATAATTTCTTCTCGACCTCTTCTATTATACGGTGCAAATATCAGGAGTTTTTAGCTCAAATAATATTTTTATATATATTTTTTTTTAAACTTCTGCCAACTTTTCGGGTCTTTATTTATCCATCTTCAAGGCTATAAATAAATAATACATGATAATGAAAAATGTTATTTACAATCCTTTTTTGATGACAAAATGGTTAAACTATATATTTTACAGTCATTAAAAAGGGAAATACATGGACGTATTCAAGATTGTGATACCTTTCAACTTTGTTGATGTTTTATTTACAATTTTAGTTTGGTTTCTTGGTTTTATTTCTTTGTTGATAAATTATATTTAATTTATTAAATTATGGTAAATTTTACTTAGATAAGAAATGTCTGTCCTTTTATTGCAACTTTTTTGTTTCTGGAGATATGGAACATTTCTTTGAATAATCTTTTTGATACATTTTGTTCCGAGTCTAAAATGTTGGCTTCTTCGAAATTAAACGAGTGACTATTGGTATTTCTTTCTGGTCTTCTCTTCGTACTGTTCCTTGTATCAGCTGTTGTTTCTGCGCAAGAATTTCGTGTGATGACGACTCCATTGATGGGAACTGATTTCTAGTGGGCGGGAGTCCCGTTTTTGTCAGGGTTCAATACTCACTCACTTCCATAATGTTGAAGAATATAGATTGTTGGGTGAGCTTCTCATTGCTACTCTCAATGGTACTTTTTACGTGACACCATCACGTGATATACCTATTCTCTTGTTCCTACTTTTCCTCTTTATTCCCTTCGATCTAAATGCAATGGGTGGGCCTATCAGGAGCCGTTATTTATATTGCTCCCACTAGTTCGGATATATGGTTGTGCAACGCGCAAGCATCAAGGTTGTAGCTAAATATATTTTTATTTTTTCTTCATTGAAAAAAGAGTAAAAACCTCGGGGTTGAGTTCGTAAACTCGTCCCTTGCATTTCTATACGAAATTGTTACCTCATATAAGCCAATGCCAGTTTTTTAAGTGCATTTGTTTTAGTGCTGAGGCTTGTCTCGTGATAATGGCCCCTCACTACTGAAACTTTCTGGCTGGCCCACTTCTGATTTCATGAGAAATACCTCTATTATTATTGGTTTTGCTCCTAAAAGAGTTTGATGCAACTCTTTTTCGTGTCCCTATGGCTGTAGTCTGGTTCAATAATTTATCATTTTCGAATCACCTCGTTGGCAAATGTACCGAAATGAACATTTCATTCAACTAAAAATACTTTATTTTTTAAAAAGTAAATTTGATGCGTGTACTCCTGCAACTTCCGGGAAGAAGTCTTTTATCGATGTCGTATCTGCTTGCTCCAGAAAAAATAGAAATCCAGGCCATGTTACGATCGAAATGTGTATTTTATATTTCCGCGCGAATTCCGCCGGAGTTGGCCGAATTGAATTTAGTATGTTATCGCAAATGATCGCATCAATTGAGCTCATCTGTCCCGCGTCGTAGTTTTTTATAGCTTGCTCTAAAAATTAGTTCCAAATTTGGTGCCCTGGGCTTTACTATTGGGGAGCCATCTATCCAGAGTGATTGAGAATAGGAATCATAACTTCGGAAGTTAAGTTCTGGGAACGAATCAGCTGTCATTTGTGGAAGAGATGCCTAGTTCGAATGTAGTCTTGGTTAACATGCAGAAATTCTAGATTTTTGCTAGCTTTACTATTTAGTCTTCTGGCCGTATCGGTATGAAGTCATTTCAAATGGTAACGGTAAAAAGTCGTGGATTAATAGATAAACTACTTATGGCCAAATTACGCCTCGTGAATTCATTTTATTGATCTTTAAAGGTGTTCTTAATCGATATGGTCTTTGTTTCTTCGGTATTATGTTTCTTAGTATTCGCTATTGCGTATGTTTATCTTTAAAAGAAATGACGAGGATATAAGATAACTTCTGTGGTTTTTAAATTTATCTCTCCCGATAATTCAGATTAACTTCGGAAATACAAGTTTTATTTTTTGCATGCAACCTTTTCAGAAGAAAATCTATTTTTAAAGTTGATTGTTCTGTTGAAATTTAACTTTTGGACTGTTATTATCGAAATTAATCAGAGTGTTGCGTATAAATGATCCTTCTGCTGATATAAAAGATTTAATAGGCTTGTTGGATTTTAAGTTCGATAAATCCCTAGATAGCATATTTGAAATAAAGACTGCTAGTAAAGTAGATATCTGTCGGAGGGCTTCCATAAGTGCACCGTGGTTGCGATAGCTAAGATGAAGGTCTAGGGGTGCGAGAAATGTTGAAATCTTAACCCTTTTACAGTGGCGTTTTTTTATTTTTCATTAAAAACTGCTTAATTACTGCCCAAGCATTCAGATAAACACTTAGTTTTAAAATTCTGTTGATTCGTTCTTGCTTGAGGGGGTGTGCCCATATGGGCACGCTAGCCGTTCCGTGCACCGGTCTGCAATCTGCAGAAAAATCGCTCATACCTTCATAATTCTCATTTTTATTGCGTGATACGGCATATATTTTTGCATTTACCCAAAAAACTTCATTTATTTGTCACTTTGAGGTAAGTTTAAATCATTATACCTTATTTGTTCCGTTTAAACATTTTTATTGAGCGGTCCAAGGAACACAACAGTATAAAACTCAGTTTTGGAAACAGTTATTGATTGAAAACACACATTATCAATGAAGTTATTGACAAAATTAGTCCCATATTACTGGTAGAGTTATTGAATAGTAGACATTTGGTTTACTATTGCGGAGTATGATAATCAAAATTGCACTGAAGACAAAGACCTACGTCGCACTTAACACGTTTTGAGCGCGCGCGGGAAGGACATTCTTCGTAAGCACATCGACGTCTATCACACGGGACAAGTAGATGAACCCTGCCATCATACCTTATGTCATCAAACACTCTATGATTGGTTGCACTAGATAGCGAATGTCGAACACGACCACTAGGTTTCGGAAAGTTACATCTTCGTTTCAAATACACTTGTGCAATCTCTCGCCTAAAGGCTAACTGCGGTATATTTGAACCAGAATTTTTCATACATATCCAGGCATTTACAATAACAGTATCTTGGAGGTAGCTCCATATGGACCACCACCATTTTTTTTCCTCTGATACCAATCCTGTACCTGTTGATATTTTGATTCATGAGATCAGTTCCGCCCATGTATTTATTGCAGTTAGAGAACACTGCTGGCTGCCTAACTTGTACCATTTTTGAGGCAACACGTGAGAATCTCGTGACACTTGTGAGTGGGTGTACACCATGGCAAGATGACAGGACAGTCACCACCGAATTGTCATTCCATCTTACGACAACAATATTCTCATTTTTCTTCCGTGCGAATGCATGGGAGCCGTGGGGCTGCTTAGCTAGCTGTTTTTTTTTATCCTTACCTTTTTGACCTTTGGGTAGTCTATTTTCCCGAACTGTTCCAGTAACCTCATATCCTCGAGATTTTAACTGACTTATAAGAGGAAAGCTAGTAAATAGATTGTCAAAATAAATGGAAAAGGGAAAATTTATTGCTTGTTCTGGTAAATTGTCCAACATGATAAGCAAAGGGGAAGAGCATTTCCCTACCAATTTATCGTAGTTCTTTTTGTCTTCAACACTCCGTCCCTGGTATATGCTGAAGTCCACCAAGTACCCTTGAGGAGTATTCAAACACCACACTTTAAAACCGAAGTGTATAGGTTTACCCCGAATAAACTGTTTGCAGCCATTTCTGCCAAAATATTTTATCATGGATTCATCGTAATTTAGCTCGGGGGTTGGCACAAAGTTTTCTGAACAAACGTGCTTTATCATATTTATGAGTGGCCTAAGTTTGCACATGTTGTCACTCTTATCTAAGTGATTATTATCTGCACAGTGAAAAAACCTCATTGTATTTCGAAACTTATCCCTGCGAATGGCGTTATACACTAGAATGTTTCGAACGTCATCACCACTCCCCCAAAAATACTCTTTTCCTGGCAGACAGCAATAACCACTCAGAATTAAAACTGCTATAAAATCCCTAATGCCCTCAGGTGTAATGATCACACTAGGTTCGTTGATAAATGCTGCAAATTTGGTGCTCTCATTAGCTAAAAAAATTACAATTTCTTCAGTAATGAACATTTCGAACACCTCAACTGGAGATTTACCGCGAAATGCAGCGAAATTCATTTCGGGGAAGATAATCTTAACGGATGACATGTCATCTTGTGCCCATGCGTACGTCTTGGTCACTTTTCTCTCTCTTCCTACCTGTTCAGGAGTAGCACTGACGGAGTAGGAGTCATCACCACTGTCTTCCTCTGATGATTGCGCACAATCAACGGTTGCTTGTTAACTTTCTCCTTGATTGTCTTCCTTCAGCTTACGATCAGGGGTTGGACTTGGTTGGCAAATCTGGCAACGAGTGAAGGTTCGATGTGGTCGTTTTGGAGGAGGACCATCTGCGGAATGACCAACATCGTCTGCCTGCTCGCCTTGTTTTGCGCCTGTTGTTGAGTCATAATTTTTCTTTTGGCCACTTCCGAATCGCTTATAGTGCACCTCGCATCCAGCAAGAAGTTGCCGGCCGGAGAGATGGTCAATAGTACCCCCGTCATCTTCGTCGGCACTATCCTCATCGGACTCAATATTAGGCTCTGGTGGTTCAATGAAGATGTTTGGTGAGGCAACGATATCGTCATCCTCTAAAAAAGCGAGAACTTCGTTGAGAGTTAGACCTCTGAAACAGGGACAAAATGTACGCATGTACACATTTTATGGAAATACTATTCAAGTCAATCATTCCAATTGTCACAAAATCAAATGATTTTGGTAAAAAAAGGGATTTTTCTTTCAGTACCAAGTGATAAAATTTTCATTTATTACCATGACAACTTGAAGGAATTAAAATAGCCGTTATTATGTTTGCGGCCGAGGACCGCGGTAAATATTTGTGAGCCAAATTCTGATTACTATCATTTTTCATATTCTATCGAATAAGTTAGGTAGAAAATTTAACGAAATTTATAGTAATTGAAAAACAAATGCTAGCGTCACAATACGATCGACCTTTTCAGGTTTCACTACGTTACAGTAACAAATATACGTTTTGATTGTTAAAAAATGTACTTTTTAGAGTTTCAAAGTTTTATACGCGGTACAAAGCGCTTCACCATCAGCTTCATCATTGTATTCATCCAAACATCCTTTCCCCCTCCACCATATCCCTGATTGTTCGGTATGTATACCAGTGATAGAAAATAACCCTAATATTCTTCATACTAGATAGCTCAGCAAGGTGAAACGCAAGCACCACGAATAAAAGTGTTGAATAGTACAAAGTGTATTTTTTTACTCAAATTAATGGAAATGTCACAAAAAATAAAGCAAAATTAAGTTTCGTGTAACGTAGGTACATACATAAATTATAAAAATACTAACTCCAAAAGTAAGGCTAACACCGGTCCTGTTGGAGGACCAATTTGTAATCTGGAAGGACAGAGGTACTTGAAGAGTCTTGCTCGTCCTAAATATAATTATTGAAAACATAATGTACGCGTGAAACCTTTGGATGAGGCATTTGTGGATTTCAAGAAGGCCAACGACGATGTCTTGTAGAACTAGATGCTCAACTGTGGAGAACCTTGAAAAAAGATAATTTTTCCGTTAAAGAACTGTGATTTACTGTTATGAAAGAAGAGTTTACATGGATCCGGAGCGGGTGCGGATTGTGGAACGCGGAAATGCATCTAGCCAATCACATTCCGCCTTTCCGCAAATTCCTTGCTTGTGATTGGCTAGATACGTTCCCGCGTTCCGCATTCCGCATCGGTTCCGGATCCATGTGAACTCTGCTCAACCCTATCGAGCGATTTCCTCTCCGTAAAAGTACGGTGTGGACCTGGAATGTGACGGGAAATGTAGTATCTCCGGTTGCAAAGTTCAACCAGTATAGTGGTAGCGGAACATTGTGGCAGTTGCGGAGAAGACCCTTTTCAGTGGATGAGTCCTTTGAACGACCAACTATAGCTGAGTGAGTAAGGTAGTCTCCGCGTGTGACTATCAGTCTTCCCAAGGTCGCAAACCGTCGATACTCCAAATGAATCTTAATTCAATTTCTTAGATGAGCTTCCCGATGGGTTGCGAACAATATCAGCGTATTTTGATGCAGCTGTTTTGATCGTAAACATTGTCATGAAACATGCTGCTGACACTTGTACCTCCCTCTCAAGTTTAATATAGTATCGTTGGTAGCGTTGCCTACCACTGTGTGTCCATCATGCTTCACGTTGTAAATTTTCACGAAGTAATGCCAAACTCCATCAATCTTATAGAATACAGGAAGTATCGAGAAATCCCGGCGCTCATTACAGATTGCTCTTTCTTTCGAAGGAGTTCACGAAAAGTAGCGAAAATGGTCGGTGGTGGTTAATGTCATATCGAGGATTCCACAATGATGAACTCAATGATAGTTATAAATGAAGATGATAACTTGTTAAATATTCCCGAGGAATTTATCCGAAATGTAAAAAAGAATTTCGACTGGAGGAACTCTACGGATTGTGCTAAGTAATTGCTCAAGAAAATGCTCGAGAATTCTGAAGAAATTCCTTAAATAAGCGTGTCCATATTTTAAGAAAAGTCTACACAAATGCTTAAAGAATTATGTAACGATATTTTATGAGAAAAGTGAGCATAATTTTCTAGCGGGGCTGTACCTCAAAATATGCCCAATAAGTTAGAATCTTCGTCTGTTCAGGCTTTTCATTCTACATCTTTTCTCCACCTCTCTTCGTAAGACTTCTTCATTAGTGATTTTCTCCGTCCATTTTACCTTCATAATCCTTCAGTAACACCACATCTCCAATTATTTGCCCTGCTGTCATTGTGCAACTTTCACGGCCATTTAAGAGCATGCTCCGAATTTGTCATTTGTTGAAATGTTTCCGTACGACTTCGCTTTTACTGCTGGATGTTCTTAGACTGTCCTCCTATGAGAATGTTGCCTTTGCTTGGGCTTTTTTACTCACAATATCCTTCTTCCAAGGTAGCAAAACACCACGCACGCAAAATGTTGTTCTCCAAGTTTGACAGTGCCTGTGTCATCGCCAAAATGTGGTAAACGTGAATATTTTCGAAAGCAGTGTTGCTTTTCATTCATGTAGCCAACATATAAGAGAGTGATTAACCGGTAATGTTTTCCTTAACAGCTAGTTTTGGACGCTGTTGCCATCGAAAAATGAGGGAGTCAGAAATGGATTAATTTGCACAAATTTTGGTTTTTGATGTACCTACCGCGATTCATTGATGATCTTTTGCCAATCATATTAAATACAGCAGATGGACAGGCGAACAACGTCCACAAAATATTCGTGTGTAATAAAGACGCAATTTAACCGTGTTCTTTCATGCCACAATTCAACAAGAACTCAAGAAAGCAAACGGTTTAAATCACCAGGCAACGAGTACAATACGCACCATATTAGAAGTTTGTACTTGGTATTACATTTTACTACAAATCATGATGATTTTCACTAGCGATGGATAAAGAAAGAAAGATAAAGTAAGCGGGCAACGGCCTGCCACGATGGAAACACCGGGTCCCGATCAGTCACCGAAGTTAAGAATCGTTGGGCTCGGCCAGAGTTTGGAGGGGTGATCCTCCGATTCGTCGGTGTGCTGTTTCCCCTGTCTGCACATGGCAGACGGTATGTGCGAAATGACCTTAGCCGTCGAAGCACGTTAAACAAAAATACTACTACTAATAGATATTGTAAGCAAAATAGCTCAAGAAAAGAAGGTGTTCTACCAGAGTAGGAATGTGCTAACAGCCAATAACACAATCCTGAGAGTAATAAACCACTTTGATAAAACATTTTTGGAGCATGCTCTTATTTGATAGCGAAGGGTGGACACTAACAGTTGCAGAGCAAAAGAGATTGGAAGGAATAGAGATACGGTGTTATCGAAGAATGATGAAGATCGAATTGACGAAGAGAATCACCAACAAAGGAGTCTTACGAAGAGTTGGAGAAATAAGAAGTTCAATGAAAACACTGGGGAAGACGCAAACTGATTGAAAACATTTAGCGGCACAATAGGCAATTGAAAACATTGTTGTACCTAAAGGGTTATGAATGGGAATAATTACAGAGAAGGATTACAGGAATGGAATTATTAAGGCAAATTATGAAGGGCAGCAAAGTGAAATAATTATGTAGGAATGATGCGGTTTGCTGGTCGTAGAATGGAGAGGAGAAATGCAGCAAGCTAATCTCCGCATTGATGACTGCTGATTATGATTACATACCATGATGATTTTTTGTAATAATTTATTGACGATTATATGTCGTGGATAACTGAATCATACAGCATTTTTAAAAATTATCTGGGACGCCGTTTTATATCATGAAATTTCTCGCCGAATGATTCTTGTCGGGTTGATCACCGGGTTAGTTTCTCATCTCCGCCGAATTACGAGAATTCTCATCGTCCTTAGGGCTTCTCATTCACACATTCTTCTGCAGCATTTTTCGGTGAAACATGAGATCGTATGAGAAATGTATCGCTGAAAATTGCGGAAGGTAATTGGGTAATTTGCTAAGCTACTGTTTTCATTAATTCCCAGTTAGATCGAGTGCTGATTTCCTCATGTATTCTTAACTTTCCGTTACATATACTCGCCTCTCGTCAGCCTCCGCAGCAACGTTTTATAAGCCTCTGTTTCTTCCTCTCAAAGTGCAGCCGAATGATTCATGTAGATTAGAGCGGGCGGACCTCATCATCCTGTTATCATTTTGATGCACTGAAAAACCTAGTTATCTGGCGTGTTCGAACGGAGGATCGCTGAGATCGAACTCATGAGCACCCTGTGCACTCAACGGTGAAGACGACTACATCTAAATAATACCCTGCAAGCCACCTCAAGGGTATGGGGCAGGGGGTGAGTTTTCACTAACATGCACTACACTTTATCCAACGAAAGTTAACGAGACCACGACCAAAACCTACAAATGCCAGTCAAGACATTACCTACATGTAATGCACGAAAGTATTCTACCAACGTTATAGAAACAATGAGTATTAATGTATTCTGCGACCACGTAAATGCTGAAGGAAATAAAAGAGGTATACTTGAAGTATACGAGACGTGCTGTCAGTAATTCTTAGCAAATTGAGACAAAAGCATTAGAAATAAAATAAAATAATTAGCTTGATTTTAATTAGCCAATAATAGGCACACCTAATTATATAGTTCTACTGGCAGCTATTATGATCTCTTATCGTTTGTGGGAATACTTATATTAAACCCGTCCTACAGTTCATTTCGCTAATTTTATTCATATGAACTAATCTACCGTAATATGTCGGGTTTTCAATGATCCAGAAAATGGATAAATAAGATGTTCTCTTTAGGCGTTGCCTGCAATGGGGATGCCTCAAAAGTCACAGTAACAATGTAATCAGATAAATTAATTAACCAATAAAATGAAAGAAATATATTCCAACTTGATATGGATAACAATTTGTTAAATAATCATGTCGTGTCACAGCTTAATATGTATTGTTACCGCGAATATAAAAAACACGTTTAGTTCTTTAGGGGTTAATAATTAACTTTTTACTCACCTTAAAATAATATAAAAATAAGATGCCGTGAAAAGGAATCATTTGGATCTATTAAAATTTTTGATAAACTCTTTGCATTTATAATGTTATTACATGAACATAAGAAAAACTTGCGCCCCATTTAAAAATAAAAGTTTGAACATTGGTTTTCATGGGTTTTCAGTAGGTAAGAGCGGTCATAAATAAATTCAGTATTCGTTGAACGTGTAGGGAAGGAATTATTTCATCTGTTTGGACCTACGTAACCGCGAGATAACATCGTTTAAGGTGATGAGCGAGAGGGGTCATTCAAGTATTACGTAAGGCGGTTTTGGCAACTTTTTAACTCCCCTCTCCCATGTAAGACAACGAAAGATTTCATAAACCCCCCTCCCAATGTGGTCGTAAGTGGTCGTAAGTGTTTGGAACCATGCAAACATTTATATAAATTGATTATTTGATGACCGATGTAATACTCAACTTTGGCTTCGCTTAGGGATGGATATTGACCGAAAGATATTGAAGTGGTTCCACCCGAACTCCGCCACGTATAAGAAAAATCGATTTTTATCGGGGTCGCTGACGATCGCAGCTAATCCCTTTTGAATCACAATGTAGATGCTTTGTAGAGTCTCGTGTGTGAATATCATCCTTTGTATCGGTGTCTAAAATTTATTTTTCCATACGTAATTGCGAAAATTTGAATGAAAATAATGTCTGCCATTTTTATGTAGAATGGAGTTATAGTGGAATAAAACATATAAATTATAAACAGCTGAACAGAAAAAAACCTGTTGTATTTGCTAGTACGTTTCCGCATCCCGTAACTTAGCACCAAGATGTTCTGTATCAGCGTGATTAACGATCACACGAAAATCGTTATGGATATCCGTCTAAAAATGTACATTCTAAGTTTCTCTATATGGCCTATGATCGTGTAAAAATAAAAAAATCAACGGAAGGATTACGATCATTTTTTAAGCACTTGTACATGGAATCGCCGACATCTTTTTAAATGATTTGTGCGATGCTTTAAAAAATAATCTTTCAGATAAAAGGAGAGTCGGCCATCTCTCTTTTCTTTTTGCAGCTTGCTCGTCGAGTTCTTCAATTTTCTGTTCTCGACTCCTTTTAATCTTAAATTTTCCTTTCGACCCCACCAGCATTTATTTGCACTCTGTCGCATTCATCGAGACCGTTTAGGGGGAAAGCATTTCTTAAATGCATTGAAAAGTATACGTAAATTGCCTAATCCCTCCCGGAGCCTTAAGTTGACCGCTACTGAAAATATCGCGAACTCGAAAACCCCGCAGATTAGCGAGGAGGCAAATTCGGCCAAACGAGCGTTTGGGTCGCGCCACACATTTCCGTAGACTCTCGAAACAGTGTGCGGTACCTTTGTGTGAGGGGCCATTCAAGTATTATGTAAGACGTTTTGGGGAGGGGTTGTGCTTTTCTTACGTTGTTTTACGTAGGGGGGGGCGGGGAAAGGGGAGGGGTACGAGACAATCAAACATACGATTTAAGTTACGTAATGTAAGATTTGTATCTCGAGGTTAGGTCAAAAATTTAAAAACTATAACTCCTTGACAACGTTTCGGTGTTTAATTGACCACACCATCTTAAGGGCTACAATATTACGGTACAACAACATTATTAAAATGAAGTAACATAAAAAATATCACAAGTTTCACCTTACAAACCAAAGTATCATACACGTCATTATTACAATATATACAAATAAGAATTACCTCGGATTTAGCCAGGAACATCATGTTTCAACAATCCACTTCTCAAAATAAAACTGTATAATATTTTGCAAATAAGGAATTTTTTGTTAGTCAATTGTTTTAAAAGTTCATTGTGGTTATGGCATTGGTACCCATAGTGACATATGGTCAAAATATAGTAATGTACTATTCCATAAAATGATACTGATAGCTCCTTAATTGGAAAAATATTATACAGTTTTATTTTGAGATGTGGATTGTTGAAACATGATGTTCCTGGCTAAATCCGAGGTAATTCTTATTTGTACATATTGTAATAATGACGTGTGTGATACTTTGGTTTCTAAGGTGAATCTGGTGATATTTTTTATGTTACTTCATTAATAATGTTGTTGTACCGTAATATCGTAGCCCTGAAGATGGTGTTTCAATTATACACCGAAACGTTGTCAAGGAGTTATAGTTTTTTTAAATTTTTGACCTAACCTCGAGATACAAATCTTACAATCCATGAAGAGGTCGATAATACAATACTTCGATTTAAGTTACCTCCGAGATCGTATTTTTATCAACTTGTTAAATTATAATATATAATAATATAAATTATCGTCAGACAAAATCTTACTTAGTAAGATAACAGCTGCGGAAGTGCGCCTGAATTGATGCTAAACTATAGAAAAAGGTATCATCAATTCCTTGGGTTCATTGGTTTGGCGACATCACATTTGTGAAGGTCTAGTGTTTTGCGAGTCGCGCCTACTGTGAGTCGCGAGATATCGAAAATCTTTATCGATATCTGACTAAAAATTCATACTTCACATATCTGAAAAAGGCCTATGGTATTGTAAAAAAAACCATTTTAATACCGGAGGGGATGAGTTGAATTTTTGCACACTTGGACATGGAATCGTCCATGCATTATTATATATATATATATATATATATATATATATATATATATATATATATATATATATATATATATGTGTGTGAATGTTTCCAAAAATGTATGACAACTTACGTGAGATTGGGAGGGGTTTATGAAATCTTACGTTGTCTTACAAGGGGGAGGAGGAGGGGGGTTCGAAAAGTTGCGAAAATCACTTTACGTAATACTTGAATGGCCCTTAAGAGTCCTGAGGGCAGTGGCGCGTCGCGGAGCGAAACAACGCGCTGTTTGCAGAGTCACAGAGTCAGATGTCTCGTCCGATAAAATTTACAAAGTGACTAAAATAAAATCTCAGAATGGCTAACATCTTGTGTAAGATTGTATCGGATCGCCTCATCTCCCTACGCAAGGCAACGTAAGAAGAGCCCAAACCCCCTCTGCCCCTCTAAAAGGTCTTACGTAATACTTGAATGGATCCAGATCCCGAACTAAAAGTCAGTTGTCTCGTCGACAGAAAGCAGAAGGTGTGATTTTCTCGTCTTGACAGGCGAAAGAAAGCAAAGCGATGTAAATTATTCGACGAGAAAAAGGTCAAATAAATATGTATGAAATTTTCTATTAATAATACACCATAGAAGTGATAGATGTCCATCAGGATCTAAAAAAAAGCGGGATCAGGGAAGAGAGGATGTGGGAAATAGAAAACTTTTCGGAACGAAAATTGCGGAGGTGAGAGCCTGGCTGAAGAAAACCCGAGAACAAAAAGTGTATTCTCAAAAGAAGAAGGAGCAAAAGTGAGTCAAAGACTGAAAGGAATAGCGACGTGAGAGTGAAGACCTTGGGAAATCGAAGGAAGTTTTGTAAGCGCAGCCCAAAGATGGTGGCTGAAACGAAATACAATTAAAGAAATAATATACCATTCTAGCTGACAACCCGTCAAAAATGGAGGGCAAAATACCCAGTTGTTCACATTTTGCCAAGGTTTTATTTATATAAGTTTTGTGTCAATTACTTCACTGTTAAAGAACTGGTAGTGTATAACACCACAAGCAATTGGTTACTAAGGATTTATTTTCCAAATAAATCCGAAGCCAATGGTAAATACAAAAGAAAATATTGTTTGACAAGCAATTTGACGTCACGAGTTTAGCAGTATATGATCTAATATCTGGAGCAGCTGGAGGCCTTAAATATTTGTTTTACCAAATATAAACATCTGTGCTAAAGCAGTGCCAAAGTGCAATGTCGTTGATGGTAGCAACATGGTTGGCATGCAAATTTAACATGGGGCAAATGAGTTTGAGATAATGCGTGTTTATTTCTTCAATTATGGAATTTATCTTGGCCGAAAAATGGAAACTTGGGGATTTTTCCTGATATATGTGATTCTAAAAGATGAAAATGACACGAAAGCCAGATAAATTGGTTCAGCCGTTTTCTCGTTCATTAGCATCGCCCTCGGACATTGGCTTTAACTAGTAGAGATCGTACCATACACCGCTACATTATACATTCGGAGACTTTTGAAATTTGTTTTGACGCACGTGTTCGCGAGTTAACCTCCTGAAAAGCAACGCACGGGATGTCGAGACGCAAGTCTGTCATCTCTTCGGGAGAGAGCAAAAGGTGTGAATTTCCGGTCTTGAAAGGCGAAAGAAAGAAAAATGATATAAAAAATAAACGATAAAATATCTACTGAAGGTATAAAATATTTTATTAATAAAAAAACAATAGAAGTGAAATAAATTCATCAGGACCTAAAAAAAAATGTGTGATGAGAGAAGAGGATATAGGAAACAGAAAATGTTTCAGATGGAAAATTATGGCGGTGAAGGATCTGGCTGAAGGGAAACAAAATGGTTTATCCAGAAGGAGAGCGAACGAGAGTAAGCCTTTGAATGAAGGAATGCTGGCGAAAGAGAAAAGAACGTGGGAAGTTGAAGTAAGTTGTGTAAGCGCAGCCCATAGATAACGGGAACGAATAAGTGAATAAAAAATGAATAAATAAGCAAATAATATATCATATAATATAATAATATATCATACTATAGCATACTTTATTGCACTACAAATTTTAGGAATTTTCAAACTTGTTTTGACTAACGTGTTGACAAGCTAACCTCCCAAAAAGTGACGCATGGGATGTCGCTACGCAAGTCTGTCGCCTCTTCGGCAGCGGGCAGCAGAAGGTGTGAATTTCCCGTCTTGGAAGGCGAAAGAAAGCAAAATGATATATAAAATACTCAAACACTCGAGGGCCTCTCGGAATTCGTCCTCGACCCCTCTCGATTTGTTTTTTTTAGTCTCTCTTTACTTTCCCTGTCAGGGTCTGGGAATGGATGGAAAGGTTTGAGGCGAAGGCAAGGATCACATTGAAGGAGGGCGTCCCAGACGATTTCCCAACCCACGTAGATACCCTCCCAGAAAGTCTTCTTATTCGTCCCTTCTGCAAGGGACCCTGCCGTGCAACTGCTGCCTTCTTCCCCCCCCCCCCACCTATCCCCGCGGAAAACTGACACCCTTATTTCTCACCCCACCTCCCAACCCCCAAGAAAAATCTTCTCGAATACCCGCCCTCAGATCCCTCTCTTCGCACTCCCGACTTCCAGACTCCCTCCTCAATCATTGCCCTTTCCCAAGATCCCCCCTTCACCCAAAAAATACCCTCGACCCTTCCCCCCTCCAAGCACATAACTAGGCGGAGAATATAAGCAATCCATCACGGATCCAATCCAGAGCCGATATTTTTTTTTATTCTTCGAAGGGGGTGGGCGATTGGTGTGGGAGAGAGGTGGAATTTATGCCGTGTGAACCAGGATCTCCCTCTCTCGCTTCTTTCTGTCTCTCTCTCTCTCTCCCCCAACAGTTCCGAAGACCCGTGATTTTTTTCCTTCTCCATACCCCTCTTACATTCGGAGTGATCATTTTTTTGTCACGTCCAATCCTCCGGTTAACTTTTTTTTTGCATCGGTGCTGCAATACGGGTGAATGAGTGCTGTTTTTCTTTTGTTATTTTTTTGGTCCTGCAAACCCATCGCTGCGAATTATTCTGGTGAATTCTTCTCGGACTTCCCACCGGGTTAATGTCTGAATTATAAATCAAAAGAACAATTCCTGGTTTATTCCACTCTTTATTGACAAGTGCTCTATGTTCGCCTCGTATCATGGAAAGACCCTCGTCGAACGTAAGAGCTATTACCTATTATTATTTTCGACTTATCACACTTTCTCAGCTGGACCCCCAACCCTGGATTTAACCCCCCCAACCCTGGTTATTTAATGGCCCTACTAGCTTAATTGAAATGAATATTTTTCCGCAGTATACTCAGTTTTCGACATTGATTTATGCTCATGAATAACCTTAATTGTCTATTTATATATTAAGTGTTCAATAGCATGGTAATATTTATTTAGGATATTGCATCGGTATTTTTATAACATTTTTTCCTTCCTCTTGAAAGAAGCAATTTTTGCCCATATAAACTTCACTAAATCACAATGATGGGAATTTTTTTCTTCAAAGGAGGCTTTCGGTTTAACATCAGCCATCCCCTTCCCTACGTCTGCTTCGTCCTCAGCACTGTTGAACGAATGTCATTTCAGCTGGAAGTAGTGATGGCCAGTGACGGTTTAGAAGTGGAGATGAGTTCAATGATGTTTTCTTTTCGCTTCCGTGTATCTCAGCAGGATACGTTGGCCAGTATGGAGAGCCTAACCCGGTGGAGATCCCGAGAAATATTCATACATAAGCGGATTATCTTGGTTGGTTACGTGGGTTTGGTTTTTTTCTAAGTGCAGTATAGACAGCAGGATATGGGAACCCTGTTAGTAGCTGCTTTCTTCGAGAAAAGTGAGATAATGAAATGGTCGTCCTCTTCTATCACTTTCACTCAGTGATTCAACCCGAAGGTTGGTTTGGGTAGTTGAGGGTACAGCTCACCCCGGACTAAGCCACAGGCGTGTGAATTTCATTCATTCAGCGTAGGGGGGCCAGTTCCTTTCGTAGAGCTCACCCCGGACTAAGCCACAGGCGTGTGAATTTCATTCATTCAGCGTAGGTGGGCCAGTTCCTTTCCCTGGGCCACCTCGCACTCAGAGGATTTTTTTGTTGGGGCGTTTCAGCCGGATTCAAAGGCTTCACCCGGATTTGAACCCGGGACCCTTCGATCAGTAGCCAAGCACTCTATTCACTAGGCCACCACGCTCCCCGGTCGTCCTCTCAATAGGCCTAATTTGAAAAGGGTTTATGGGAAAGTTAATTAATTGATTTTACTTTTCTGATGGAACCCCTGCGAATACTTGCTAGGCCTCATCATTAATTGTGCGCACTCCGCTGACCGCACCCCAACGTTCTACCTTGTCCCCTCCTAACTCCTCTTATGTCCTTGTAGATCTTCTGTTCCATGTCTCGTTTTAGATAGCCTATTCATTCGTCCCTCGGTTTTCCTCGTGGGGTTCCTTTCTCTTCTATTTTCCCTTCTACTATGTTCCCTTCCCGCAACCGAAACAGTTTCAAAACGAAACAGTTCCGCGTAACATCCTGTCGCGGACAACCGCTAGAGGCACACCAAACAATAGGCTATCGATCGGCGCTGTTTGAAAATGGCTGGTATTTCTGTAGTCTATGTAATAATGAATCTTTCACTTAATTAAAGTAACCAGTTCATTTGGATTCATGAAATATGGGTACTTCACAGTTCTTATTCTATCTGCAACGATGGAAGGACATGTGTTGGCTGAATAAACCAACAACCGCCTGCTACATATTCAAATCCAACATGTTGTAGCTGATAACAGCAGCGCAGCCACACGTGCTGCAGAAATGAAACGGAATAGAAGACGAAACAGTCAGCTCCATCTATCATTTGCCTGCACAAGCACAGAGCGCAACATCGCGGCTGCGGCACGATCTCGAAACCAACCTGTTGTCTGCTACAGTTATTTAATACACTCGTTGTCTGACCGAAACAGTTGCGGCTGCAGCCGTTTCGCTGATACAACACTTTATGCATTCACTAAGTGTGGTCTATCCATCTGAACTTTATGTTCCTGATAGTCCTCCATTTGTTTTTCTCCTCTCCTATTGTTCGTTACTATTCCTCCATTCTGATCTTATTATCCGATTTGATATTCAGCATCTGCCTTCAGAACAAAGTTTCGAAAGCCTCTATAGCTATCTGTTCTAGCTTTCTAGTGATTCTACCTCTGACCTATATAGCGCTACACTTCACAGGAACGTAATTAGATACTGCTTCTTTATAAGTAATACTATTTTTTTTCTAGGCTAAATATTTTCTCCATCATGAATGCTTTCTTGGGTTGGGCTATTCTTCACTTGTTGTCCGTTGAATTTATTACATCCCATGTCCCAGTTTCCAAGACAGGTGAAGAATTTCACTTGTCCGAGTACCTTTCCTGGCAGTGTAATGTCTGCCTTCAGTTTCTTTTTCCTCTTTCGAATTTACAGACAGTTGGAAGGATGTCGCTTCCCCAATAAGAGGGTCTTTTCGGAATCTTAGTATCGGCGAAATATCTTTTCCCTACTTTTTATTGTGAGGTAATTTAAGTTCGTTCCTCACTCTACCAAACTCTATGTCAAAATGTACTCTAGAATTGTTGGTCAAGGTGTCTCGAATAGATTTTACGTAATTGAAACTTTATGTTGGCGGGACATGCTGTCTTGAAAGCTCTTGAAAGATTTGGTTTCCATCAACTTTCTCTATATTTGAACGGTTCCAATTTCTCCGGAAGAGTGAATGGTCTCTAAGAATCTCTACCGATAGTGACTGGTCTCAGACTACCGGGTGTAAGATGGACGACACGGGGAATAAGTCCCGTTGGAAGTACCACGTACTTTATCTTCTTACTAGCTGTGCCCGGTATCCGTTGCAATGCCTCTTTTTATTTCTAGGTAGGCACTCATATACAAAGCAGACACATTTACATGTTCAAAATAAATGAAAGAAAATTATTTTTTTGTGTATGAAAATAGAGTTGAAAATATTATTCAAGTGCTTTCGGATATACAATAATTTTGGTCTTACCGCCCTCTTGCAAAATCAAATAAATCTTTCTGCTGTTCCACTCGTGAGCATGCAACATATAAAATTAATTGACCGTTTGAAAGGCATGGATTTTACAGATTAAATCCATACACTTGAAGCTATTGACTTAGTGCCTTATTGATTGCCATTAACAATGCAAGGCGAAGGGGAACTGTAGTCGTTTGAAATCAAATGGTAAATTGGTGGAAGTGATGGGAATACGCGGAATAAGCACATTTTCTCCTTTTGACTTGCCATTCCGAATTGTCGCTTCAATGACGTTTGGCATCAGTTATTTGGCAGTGAGCCTGGTTCTATTGCACAATCGTGGTGCATTAATGTTGCGCAAGCGAATTATTGGTGCGCCAAGTCTGAGTGACAATTTGTGCGGTGGTACACCAGAAAGATCCAACTAATTTAAAAAACTCAATTGAATAGTTAAAAATCTCGTCCGATTTCATGACGCTGTCAATCGATTTGTAGGTGACAGACTCGCCCGAAATTTGTTCGTGGATGGCGTAGTTGATAGTATTGACGTCGGTTTTTTTGGTGCCAAAATAGCAAGTTCACAAAGCCATTGGTGATGTTTGTAATTGGTGACAGTTTGTGTAAATTAATGATTTAGTAATATACACGAACTTCTCAACATGCTTGTGCCATTTTACCCATTAATTTAGGAATGTGCTAATAAACTACGTAAGACATATTGTGGAGTTAAGTGTAATTAAATAATATGGTAGTTGTTAAGATAATAATTGTAGTTATTGTAATTAAATTAGATTATAAGTTAAGATAAATATATACTCTTCACTAATCGTATGCTGCATGAGCTAAAATTTTGTTAATGTTTTTTTTTGTGTTCATGTGAGATATTACTCACATTGTGGCAATTACGGTATGTGTGGACATGTATGGCATCTGTCACGAAGTAACAATTCTTATGTTCTACATAAGCCTAACAATTCATTGTTTAAACCATGCTTTGTCTATTTGGGAGCCAAGATATGGTACATATTACCGCCGGAAATGAAAATCATTGAGAAAATGAAACTATTTCCCAAACATGTAAAGCTATAGCTATTATACCAATCAAACTTGAATAATAATGCTCTCTGGTAAATTCACAATTTCTTATTATGTATTGTGAAAAATTCAATATTGCTGTTTTTGTTTTCTTATTTTGTATTCATTTGTATTTCGTATAAACTCAGTATTGGTGCTAAATTATGAAGGTGATCCCACCCTCAGGCCTTAGGGGTCACCTATAGCCCCTTTTATTTGGTCTTTTGTTTATTCTTGTATTGTTTATTTTTATTGTACATTTAAAAGGGGAAATACATTTATTATTATCATCATTATTATGTAGGGCAAAAAATACCGTAAAAACATGATGGGTTGTATATAGGCGGAAAACATTTTCGTTGAAAGTGATTCGGACGGTGACATTTGAAGTTTGATGGTGACAGAAGGGTGAAGGGCGAAATCGATCGCTCCTAATATACAAACGATTTTCCTCATTACGATACTGTTGAGGTCGTGTTAACAGCGTTGGAATTTTTCCGGAAGGGTACTACTACGGGAATAAAGACAACGTTATTTGTTATGTCGATTTTCATGACATAAAATGATATGTGCAAATTATCGCGCAAACATTCACATGCTCTTTGATCGGGAGTTTTCTCATTTCGTTTGAGGAGTACCAAAGACTTTTTTTGAAGAACGGAACCTGCAACTCGTTAATGTTTTGTCAAAAAGAAAGGTTTTATGTCGGTGATTCTTGAGTTATATAGACATCTTTTTGTGTCATACATATCCTGAAATTTTATATTCGGTCCTGATTCCTATTTTTTCAATTGAATGACGTGGAAGTATTCCATTGTCGCCATAGGATGACAAAAGGAAACACCAGTTATCTTAAGCATTCATTCTGAGAATTCCTTGAGTTTTTAGACGCAGTTGATTTATTTTCCGCAGTGCGAACTACTATCCGGGCAACAGCAATGTGCCTTCAATTGTTCTGTTGCTAAATTAATTTTAGCGTACATATATTATAATGTGATCATGTTCTTATATTTTAGTGGGAACTGTATACATATATATAATTATGTATGGTCTGCAGGATCCGGTGTGAACGCATGGGAATATGAAGATGATATTGTGGTGCCTTTTTCGCGTAAAATTCTAAACTTTATTCAGTTAAAATTACAATTTAAAACTCAACAGTTACCAATAAGTCTGTATCACTGCATTAGGTCTCGTTTAGTAAGCGAAATTAAGTTATTTGCCAAATCTGCAAACATTAGTGGCAATTCGTAAATGCCGTTAGAAAATGTTTTTATAGTTAGTTTGGTAAAACGGTAATTATGACACGAAAAATATTTTTACTTTCGTTTAAAAAAATCTTACAACTACAGCAAACTCTACAGTTATAAGATTTAGTTTTAAACGAAGCCTGTAAACTCCGAATCTCGAATTAACAATCCTGCGTGAGACATTTAATCCTACTTTTGTTTTTTTTTGTGAAAGGCTAAATGTTTGTATTTGAATTGCTCTCTTGTGTCTTGGATGTCCTACACTTTTTTCATTGTGTAGGATGCTGAGTTGAAAAAACTTCAATGACTTTCTAAAGAGTTAACACTCATAAGTCTGCGCTTATTTTTGGCTTTCTCGGGGTTGGACCAACAGTGATTATGTATGATTAAGACCGTTGTATTTAAAGTGGCACACCTTTATGCTATAAACATTCTCATTTAATATGCATTTAAGGTTTCCACTAATGACCGAAATGAATGCATATTGTGGACAAAGAATCTATCATAATCTTCATCTGAGTCCACTTTGATGCCTAGTGTAATTACACTTCCTCAGGCGACGGCGTTCATAAAATACTCTGAAATTGACTTACTATCACGGCAATGTGCAGTTATTTTTCCTTCATTCCGTCTTCTGTTGAGAGACTTTAATAAAAACGAGAAACGAAATTATGTCCCGAAAATAGTATTTGCTGAACGAATAGTCTTTTCCTCTTAACCGTATGTTGTGAGGTTTACCAACTGAATCGAGAATTCAATGAAATATTCGACATTCACGCGCTTAAATGTATTTCCGAACTTCAAGTTGGACGAAAAAATGGCGACTCCTTCATTGAGAAATTTTATTAAGAGCGGCGCGTTTTGAATATGAATCGCCGACAATTGCCCATCGCTGTATCAAAAAAAAAGATGGAAAAAATACCCATCTTCTCGTCTTTCTTCATTTTAATTCACCCCGTGTGGGAATGCAAATGCAAAAAAAACGGGAAAGAAAAAAAATAGGAAGGAGGAACTTACTGATTACATTTTTTTTAAAGGTTTTCGGCGGAGGAATAGTGGAAATTTTGCTTTTTGGGGAAGTGGAGTCGAAAATGTTTGAGAGGAGGTCGACGGACCTGTAAAATCGATTGCTCTCGTTGCAAAAGGAAAGATAAAATGTATTCATGGAAAGGCATTGCTCGATATATATATCGGTCAATGCCGATGCTGCCAACAATGCGCCTTATATGCCAGAGCGGCATTTTAGGAAATATTAGAATTGTGGATTTTTTCTTGTCGACATTTTGTTGCTTTGCTTATTAGAAAAAGCTATATCCAAAAATATTTGAATAACGGCCAATTTCAAACCTTATGAGATAGCTGAGAGAATATTTTAATTAATTATTAGAAGAAATCGTAAAGCCTTTTTTAAAATCCTGTGTTCCATTGCTTTTTTTTGTTGCAAACTGTGTCAATTACTCGAAACTGAGCTTTTTTTCTGTCGATGCATCACACTAATACACGAGAAGGTAAGGAGTAAGATAAGTTTCCAGGAGTAGCAATATATTTGGAAGTTCTGAACGCTGTAGATGCTAAATCTGAAGTTAGCTTTTTCCTTTTATGTAGACGGTTGATACGCATTTTTGAAGACGATGAGCTTTTAAAAGGATGCCAAGCCTCAAGATGTTAACTAACCTTTAATATTTCAACTACGACGCTGATTCGATCCATGCCCGCCCGGAAAAAGAATTAATGCAGAAAAAATAGAAAAACAACAAAATAATTCCCTCTAATCATCCGAAGTAAATAAAATTAAATAACAACGTCCTGTCAACGGGTTGTTTCACTAGTAGAACCCATTAACAAGATTCTCGCTGCTGATAACATCTGGGCCTTGGTACGAATTTTTAGCATTTTGGATACGTATCTTACTGTGTGATACCTCGCTAGTGAGCAGATCGCTCATATTTCGCTCATCGCCACTCGACGAAATAACTCTTTTTGCAGTTTTACAATGTGCCAGATATTTAATTCAACCGGTGTCGAAGTTTTACGAGACGCTGGATTGTATCCTACTCTCCAATCCTGATTAAGATACTAAACGCACATATCAACGTTGAATTGCGCAACTATATTTAGTCATGGAATGCAAATATATTTATGTACACGAGGGAAGCGATCAAGCTGTTATTCACTCAGAAGACGGCTCAAGAGAAGTGGAGGGACGAGGTGACAATATATCAACCTGGGTGTTATTTAGTAGTATTTTGGTTTCCCGTGCATGAAAGAGGACCAACAATCACTCATCTCTCCGTGCACTTGGAATATGGTCAGCGTGTTTACTACAACGAATACAACGTACAAGATAGGTTACAAACTCCTTAAATGACCACGCTGACACTATTCTTCAGAATTTGTGGTTTTCTTATAAAATAAGTTCAATGTTTTTCACACGCGTTGAATGTCAACGGGTACCTTCCGCTAGTAGCTAATAAAAGATGTACATAGAAACGAAGGCCTTCTGACTATGTTGCAGTAATGAGATAAAATTAGAAAAAATAAAAGTGAAGTCGAGCATGGAAACGATTTCGAGTGAATCATCGGCAAGCCACTGACGTTGAAAAACAGCTTTAAGGAGAAGCCACTGAAAAAGAATGAGATATGAAGACGATCAAGTCTGAGTAACGCATGAGTTCCTCGTGGCCCCGTGGCGAAACAAAGGTGAAGATCACAGGTGATACTCATGGCAGCCAAAAGGACATGCAAAATAAATATTAAATCAGATTTAATTTTAAGAGGTTGGTATTATCCAATATTTCGCTCAATATTGACCACGCTGATGAATTTACTCTGTGAGAAGAATAGGTACCAAATTACTTTATGTGGACTTTCAACAGTTAATAATAAGTAGCTATATGTTTTGATGCTATGTGATGAGATAGTATTGCATAATATGGGATAAAATACGATTTACTCTAAATAACGTCGTCACATCACTAGAACCCCTGCAGTTTTGTTGCCCCTTGCGGCTCAGTTAGGTACGATGCATAGAAAATATATTATCGAATGTATACACATTATTTTCCATTTACTTTGACGTGACGGTATTAAATTTAATGTCATATATACATATTATAAAGATATTTTTACTGCGACTGTTCTTTTCAATATGTTATGATACCTTGCTATCCTTCGACCATATACCTATTTGGTGGTATGTATCAGTTTTATTCATTTATAGTGACAATATTATAATTTTTATTGGAGTAAGTTGTGGTTAAAAAAATGTGTTTTCCGCCAATATATGGAATTTTATGTTGCTTAATATGAACATTGTTCCAATTAATCGTTCCATGTTTTTCTGGATCTGCAGGCATTTCTTCGTTTGTGGCAACAAATATTCTCGGTAATCACAACCTATGTCTTCTATTTACCGTATAAATTACAACTTTCAAAGATTTTGTGTCAGAAAATATAAATTGACATTTACTCTAAGGATACATTGACGTTTTCAACTCATACTCGTATTTACTACATCACACCTGCGTCACCTTTTGATGATAAAACTTGCCTTTAATTCAAAATTAAAATAAAATCATCACGTCACTACGTATTAAGATAAAAAAAGTTGCCCACAGTATTTCTTTACACCCTTTCAAAAATATGATTTTAGAATTATAAATTATATTGCCATCTTCTGTTCGTCCGGGATAATCATGCACCAATAACGTTTCACAGTGAAAATTAGAAAGACATTTAAAGAAACTGTTTTTGTATGTGCGATGTGTCTCCATTTCAGTCTAGGAATAATTATTAAATAATGCATATCATAAATCGGACAGTTTACAATTAGAGTTCGAAAACGTTTTGGTATTTAAATATGGCGTCAGGTTGAAAGAGTTTAAATGTGGTATATATTCAATTCTGGAACTCATTTCTGGATCAATTACAGCAACCTGATTGTTTCAACTGCTATGCGATTTATGTTTTTCCTATTATGGAAAATAAGGTCCTTTGCTAAAAGCTTTATTTCTGCAAAACCATTATATTTTCCGGACTGGAAGAAGCGAGTTCAAGAATTATATACCGGCCCATACTTTACCACAATACTGTTAGCAATTTGGTAATGCCACCCCTGACTTCACGTTAGCAATAGACCATACGTGCCGAACTCGAAATTATTTCATTTCGTTATGCCTAAGGAATGCCTAGACCCTGCTGGAGTACATGCACTGAACAGACATGACTGTGTGAAAATACACATTATAATTGGCAGTATAATTATATTCCCATCAAAGAATTAAAACCTATTGAAAAATTTATTTACAATATTCTAAACTCATTCATTGATTGTGCTGAATTGTTTTCCTCCATAAACTTCAGAGTCCCTTGTCGATCTACACGTACGCATTCCTTGCTCCATATATGTGCCTATCCCCAGATTCTCCCTTGTCAAGCGCTCACTTCACTACCGCCTCTCCACCTCCCTATACTGAATTCTTTGCCTAATAATATTGATCCGTTTTTTATCTCTTCAGACTCATTTATCAATCTCGCTATGTCCCATTTTCCCATGAATAAATAATACCTCTACCATTTACCACCCTTCATACCCACGTTTTATTTGTATTTTTTATTATTTTCACCGCATACTAATTGTTTTCATTGATTGTTTTTGTTTTTATTTAAAGTCTGTTACTGTGTCACTTTAAATTGGCAGAAATGCTGTATTACCTGAAATGGTGATTACCTGAGTGTATGCATTAGTTTTTACTACTCCAAAAATAGATTAATCTGATGAGGTTAGTGCTATTTATACAACCCCTATTAGTCCGGCAACTATTTGGTTCCCCCATTAGAAAATTTTTAAATAATCCACTGAGTGCACTGTAGATAATTATGTACGAGTATATGCTCCTAACGGCGAGCTTCTTCCTAGTTAAACTAGGCAGCTGCCTAGGGTCTCGTCCTCGGAGTTTGGCTAGGCGAGGAAATAGTTCACATTGAGGACACTACACAAAATATAATGTCAATTTTGTCAAAACATTTTTCGGTACTTGTCTATCTCATTTCTAAGCCTGTCTGTATATTTTATAAAATCAAAGTACGTCAAATTAAAAAAATTAGTTTTTTTTGTGAAATAAAGAAGTTGGCTCCTTGAAATGCAGTTTTGCCTGATTCCAGGTGGTAGAAAAATATTACGATGTGATGCTTTACTTTTTGTGCTTTTTTAAATTTAAAAGGAATATCTTAAAATCACGAAATCACACGTCTATCTGTGCAAAGAACGTAATTTATCCTGTAAGCATTCATCGAGTGACTGATTAGCATAAATGTATTTAGCACCGAACCTAGTATTACTGTTTTTTATGAACTTTATTCGCTAATTTTACCGATAAAGTGTTGAATAAACCATTGTCTGTTAATACCATGCTAAATCATGTTTTTCAAGCTAACGAGATCAATCTTCATTCCACCTTAAAAAGTTTTTATTTCCTTGTTCATTAATTAAAACGTTCCTTCCCACTGGCCATATTAATTAAAATATCAAAACAAAAATATTCAAGGCAGTCATTGCGACAATTGGGTGCATGAAACGGATATAAACTCTTGGTTTGATAGTATTTCATAAATTAGAGTGGTAAAAGGTAACAGACATTCGGAAAGTGCTAAGCAGTGAATATGCCATGAGATATAAAATTCAGCTTTGGGTGTTTTTTATGTAACATACGAGAATTTGCGAAATGGAGACTCAGGTGTCTAAAAGAGCGCTCTTTAATCGAAGCCACTCTTACGTACGCGCAAAGAATGTTCAATTAGATCCTATAAAAATAAAAAATAAAGAAAAATCTCTATATATTACCGTGCGAACATTGACTTGCTCGCCTTTCTCGGACAGTATACACGAACCATACGAGCAAATCACGTACAGATTTATTCGAACGCTCGCATACGTTTACTAGAAGGGATTCTCGTTGATTGATTTCACGTTGTTTTTTGTTTTGTTCTCCGACACTATTTTGTTTTTTTGAATGGGGGAAATGAAGAAGGTGATCGTAAAAAAAATCGTACGTCGAGGGCTTCTCCGAAATGACTCAGTCGCTGTTGTGGTGCGAAGGTATAAACGGTCTCATTTCCTACGTTCGAACGCGCAAACGGAGAGACCTACGGTGACGACCGCGCTACGGAAGGAACGCCGGAAAAAAAATTGAAAGACGTCGTCCATCAATTCCTCCCCTCGCCACTCTTGGAGCTTGCGTCCACCATTTCGCAGAAATGTTGAGTCTCACCTCTGCCGGGGTGATGCACCGTTTTATCCACCATCATGCGTAACAGCGTGACCAAACTACATGCATTCCGACTACAACAGAGTTACCCTCGTCTCTCTCTGTGATTCCCTCTTCAGGAATGCAATTGGCAAGTGAAAAATAAGCTGCTAATTACCAAACGAAATTAGAATGGTCACTTTTCTCTGACGTTTTGAATTATTCGAAAAGGTTTTCGAAGCAAATGAATCTACTCTTACTTTATGAAACAAAACAGTACTATGTAATTCTTCATTTTGTTTGCCTTATTATTTGGTTATCGCACTTAATAATTCCGGGTTTTTCCCCCACCACGCCAACGCTTACCTCCGTAATTTGGCTGTTTGAGGAACTAAATGTTACGCGCGTTGGGTAACGCCGTTTGGCTTACGCACACACGTTTGCCAGCAGGGACGTTGAGAAAAATAAATCGTGTTTGTAAGGGCGATATTGAGACTGTAAAGTCTTCTCTACCACCCAACCCCTCGTCAATGTAGAGATGAAATAAAAACATAAATTTATTAAACGTGAAAATAAGTTTTTTTTTACAGAGAAATTTCTGCATTCGCAGCGTACACCTAATGTGGTATATGACACAACATCACCTAATGGTGTAAAAATAGATCTGTTCATAAATGGGGAAAGTATTATTAGGCTTACGTCCTTGTTGATAAAACTAACTGCAGGAAAACAACTGCACACAAAAAAGGGGTGTGAAAAACCTGCAGAAACCTGCTCATAAATTAGCAAACGTGTTACTGTATAAAAGAAAAACACACACAGAAAAATGAACTGTAAATGCGATAAGTAAAGTGAGAAAACACATCAATAGTTCTATATGAAGTAGCAACGATTACAGCAAAAATAAGTGAGTAAAAATGGTAAGAAAGTGTGCATTGTGCACTGTTCAGTAGTGGATAACGGGTATTTTCGGACAATTGAGCGTAGCCAGTCCCTTGGTAATCTGCTGAATTAAGTTTAGCCAATTTCATGAATTAATCTGTAGATAGCTGAGGTATTTTTAGTTCATAATTTGATAAAGTATAGAAAGTTGAAGGTAGTTGGTGGTGGAAACTGGACAGACTGCCTGTTTCACACCTTCATTACTCATGTACAGGCTTCAGAGATAGTGGTAATTATAGGCATCTCTATATATTTTTCCATAATTTGAGATCTTTCTGTTTTTCCGTCCCTGGAACACGTGTACGTGAATCTGAACTGCAGCCAACAAGGACACGTGGCATCATAAGTTGAGTATTTTCAACATTATGGAAATGAGGATTGCAGTTATAGCGAAAATGACCAAAGGAAAATTATGACTTAAACTATTCATTTTCTCTCCTGTAGTTCAATTAATCCCTGGAATTTTGACTTATAAAATGACCTTGTGATTCAGGATTAATCGATTATTGAACATTTCATTGAAAAAGTGGGTTATCATCAACAGTTGCCAATCCGAAGATTGGTTGACAGTAGCTCTCCGCTCCATTCTTCTTTCACAGACTGTATTTTCCTACTTACGTAGTCCGACATATAATCATAAGATTGCACTCTATTAGAAGAAGAATCTTCTGGTAGCTAATAACTCAAGCTTGGAATTAAGGAAGCACTTTATTATAACAATAATTGAAAAGCCGGCCGAAAAGGGCTATAATACTGGCGAAATATACAAAAGGTACCCAATGAATGAGGTAAATAATTAAGTAGAAATTAATATGTGGCTTTCTATTTTTAATGAAAATATATATGTAACTATGGTAAACAATATATGATATCTAAATATCAGAGATTTATTTGCAGAAAAAATATTTGGTAAAGCAGACGGAGCTGTTACTAAGCAGTTTCCCTTTTGTGTATTTTGAAAAATTCATACGCTCGCGCCATGAGTCAGTTAGTGGAGAAGGTATATGGGAGCTCGCTTGACATCTGTTGGCGCACATCTGTATCACTTCACCTAGCAACTGCATCATACGTACGTACGCATAGCCTTTTACATAGTATACTTGTTTGGATCATGCCCTTATATGGCAATGAAACCTGGACAACAACGGCTGCACAGCAAAAGATATTAGCAGAAACAAAGATGCGGTGTTACTGAAGAATTGTGAGCAATTGGACGGAGAGAATCACTGAAGAAGAAGTTCTACCAAGGGTTGGAGAGAAGAATAAGTATAACGAAGGCTCTGCAAGGAAGGAGAGACATGGGACACATTTGAATGGCATGGCAGCCTAAAGAAAAAAATAAATCAGGAAGAGAAATGCATAGGAGGAGCTACAGAGAAAGATCAAGAATGAAATATTTTAGACAAATTATGGAGGACATCGAAGTGAATAATTACGTGGGAATGAAGCCGATGGTGGAGACGAAAGCGGAGTGGAGAGCTGCTGTAAACCAATCGTCCCGTGGATGGCTACTGGTGATGATCTTTAAACATCTATAAGCATCATATTTCATAAGTGTCCTTGTTTTTTCCATCCTAGATCATCCATGTATTTCTTCCAATCCATTTCATTGTCCACAATAATTTTAAGAGGTCAACATTGGTCTAATAAGTTTGTCTCTTGTATTTACTAAAGATTTAAAGAACGTTATTTTCTCCTAAACTATTCGTAGCACATCTACATCTGCTGATTACATCGGTCCTTGTGGTCTTACTTATTCCTCCTTAGCACTGCACTTTCATTTCTTTCAATCTTCTCTGACCTCTGCTGTTGTCATCCAAGCTTATTTACAAAACAATTGAATGCTCCATACGTACGTTTTTATGAATTGCTTCTTTATTTCCAAAGTTTTGTAGCAAGGTTTCAAGAAATCTTCTTCTCATTGCATGCATTCTTTGCTTGGCTTGAATAATTCTTCTCACAAAATCTTTCCGTCCTCCATTATATGAGTATATACACTCAGTGGAACATGATGTGCGCAGCGAACTTTCGTTTTATTTTCGATTATTCCTCTGACTAATTAGTAATTAGGCATCGTATAATGTGTTCATGGCCTAAAAAGAGAGCAAGATAGAGCGTTTAACAGCATAATCGCCGCACCCGTTCACCATCGTAGTGGCAGAAGCGATCAGAAGTGCATGATTCACTGAGCATCATGCACAACTGCGGGTTCGCTCTTGAAATACGATTCTGTCCCATTAACGTGGTTCCACTGTAAAATGACTCAAATATAATTTTATTCATATTCTGTTTACTTGTAAAAAAACTTGTCCTCTATCTGATATGAACAACAAAATAATACCTTTCCAAGCTATTTTATTCTATAATTGAACTTGAAATTACATGGTGTTCAATGGGGGAATGAGAGAAACACGGGGAAAAAAAATATTTTAACATAAAATACAAATGCCATTTTCGTGGAAAACTGTCTCTTTCAAGGAAATAATCCAGAAAAATTGAATAAAAGTAAAATACAGTTATCTTACCACCTTATTCTTCTAGTTATTGAAGAATTAATGTCGTAATTGAATTCAAAATGCGGTAATTCGTAGGAAATGGCGCTGCAGACGGCTCCTATGGCTGGAAAAAAGTGCTCATTTAAAATACATTCGTGGAATAATCTGCATATATTGTAGCTTACTTTTGGGTTTCTATAGGTAACGCATTGCATCAGTGAAAGCAGGATTTTTTGGACAAAATATAAAAAAATGTGGAATTTAGTATTTGTTTTGACTCACACAGTCGCGGCGGAACCTCCATAAGAAGAATTAGTGACAAGAGTTCACTGCGGGTTAGTGAAAATACAGATTTTTTCCATTACCTACACGATTTACACGATAGTTTGAGCGAGATTTCTAAACAAAGTGTTGTAGGGGTCTAACAAACTCTCCACCGTGTCATACCGTAACTCAACCTATCTGACTTCTTCAAGTAATCCAAGCCTATTAGTGTGTAGCCTCCGAATCGCTATTGGATCCGAAAGTTGTCCTTCCATCAGGTGTGTTGTGCTCAGTGCTCGCTCGTAGCAGTTTTTAACAAAGCGTGAGACCTTTCTTTGCATTTTATACATTTCGCGAATTAAGCACTATGCTTGACCCTAAATGCTCGCGACGTATTCGAGATGTGACCTGACGAGAACAAAAAAGCATCTCTATTCTAAAATGTTAACCCGAGGACCTTACTGCTGTTTGCTTGACAAATTCTAACTTCTTTTATGCAGCAAGATGGTATTAAGGCAGTTTCAGCGAGATAGTTCCCTAGTCATAATGGAGACCATAGTCGAATTTTATTTTAATTTCAGCATTTGTAAGAGGTATGAAGTAAATATTGTAATATCAGCGGCGCATAATTAATGTTATATATGATACAAATTCTCAGTAACTATATAAATAAACCTGCATAAGTCTCTAACTTGACTCATTTCTTCACGCCGTACGGTGAAAAAGCCTTCTCAACTGTTTTTTTTGTGATTCGGTAAAAATCACTGTGGTTAATTATAATATAAAAATTTATAATTTATAAAAATTAATTGATTAATTTTTATAAATAGTTGAGAAAACATAAAAAATACTCACCGTTAGTTTTTGATGAAATGTAGGCGTTAGAATATATTAGTTTAAAAAAATAGCATGGTCTCCCTCTGGAGCGCACAGCCGTAATCTATCCCATGTAAAACAGCTTATATTTTTAGGCAAATTGCGCCAAAATCATCAATATTTTTTGTGATGTGATATCTAGTTCAAAATTCCACGAGTAAGCAAGGTGCGAATATCTATGAAAATGTTGACTTGACCAAACCAACTACATATTTCTAAAGAGGGATTCTAGGAGCGTGCAGTGGCAGAGACGCCACCTAATGGCAGGGGAGAAGCGACGCAGGAACGGATAGGATGGAGTGAGGAAGAAGAGGACCTCTTGTGTAGGTACCTATTATTGTGTATTTCCTGGGGGATGTATTTCAGTCGACGGCAAGAGAATGAAGTATTGGAATTCGACGATAAGCTGGATTGGGTAAGGTGCTTCGCAATAAGGTCTCAACAGGCGCCGCTGGTTCGACGTGTCCCCAGACTGTGGGGCACGGAATGGCCTTTCGTGTCGTCGAAGAACGGCTAACAGTTCAATGTTTTTTACCTTTTTTTCTCTCTCTTTTCTATGCCGAGCCGTTTCGAGGAGTAGCGTTCGGGAAGGCGTGGGATGTTTTCCGGGAGTTTTTGGAGGCAAAGGTTGTGTGGGAGTCTGTGTGTGTAGGGGGAAAGGTCGCATCGGGAGGTATATAAGGGGTTATGACCCGCGAAGGACCTTGAGCGGAAATTATGGGAATAAATCTGAACCCGCTCCTCTCCACTTGTTTCACGAACCTCCCAAATACAAAAGCTGTGGATTCTCATTTTTTTTTCGCAACTCGGATTCCGCGTTCGCCCCACCCCACTCAAGTTTTTTTCCTTTTCGACAATTTGGTTTTATTTTCGTTATTAGTTTTTATTTCTGCGGGAAATGAGGCCACGGCATCCATTTCGGATTAACCAGGCGGGATGCGGGCGACTGCATCGTCGAAGCGAGTCAGTAAACACATCAGCCCCATTCAGGGGAAGGCCCAAGAATATTCAAACTTCGGCAATGACGTGATTTTGACATCATAACCTCGAAAAACTCAATCCTATTTAAGAAGCTTCCACCGTGACTGTGTGAGTGAAAACATAGTTCAAATGTTTGTGTGTTTGGTTAAAAAAATCTACATTCACTGACGATATGCCTTTAACTATAAAAGAACTAAATTAAGACACATCATCATCTGAGTAATCTACCGGTTAGAGGTAGGTTGTGATGAAAGTCAGAGAATATCCAGGAGACTGTTACACGTGCAGTGCCCTATCTACCCCTAGTATTTCTTTCTTCATATCAGCGTAAGTCCTACCTTTCTTCATCCCGTCCATAAAACCTATTCTCTTCCCTCCCCTTCCCCGCTTACCCAACATCCTTCCCTCTATCACGGCCTTCAGCAAACCATCGCCCACCATTACCCCTTCCAGCCACCTTCCCTGCCTTCCCCTTTAATCTCATCCATAAGTTTCCTCTCCTCGCCCACCATGTCAAGCACTTCCTCATTTGTCTTCCTTTCCGTCCAACGCACCTTCTCCATCCTCCTCCACACCCACATCTCGAAAGCCTTCAGCCTATTTTCATCTTCCTTTCTCAATATCCACGTATCTGCCCCGATAATTAGTTGATTGTCTCCCTTCTGTTTGTATCCTTATCTGCAAAGTAGTAATAACATCACGTCATGCCTGTTTCCGGTATAACTCTTGTATCTCTGTACATTTATGTGGTTGCAAAATGCATTAATGCAAATAGTTTCTCTGACATAGGTGGCATACCTATAGTGCAGTGCATGTTGGTGGAATTTCACTTTCTGATATACATATCTATAAGTATTTGCAGGTTTTTGCTAATGCACCAATGCACCGTTAACTTTATTAGGGTACAGTTTAATGCATGTTGGTGGTTAATTACCCCCTGCCACACACCATTGAGGTGGCTCGCAGGGTATTATGTAAATGTAGATGCATATATTTAAATTACCACTTGTGTTTTTTTGATGTGAAAACAAAATCGAACCATTTCCCTCTATTTTTCATTCCACGGACTCAACTTGAAATAATACGGTGTGCTGGAGAAAATAAGTATTTTTAAATATTTTATAAATGTCATTTTCGCAAAAAAACTAACATTTTTTTTGGTGTGGGGAATTGCACTTTATTTGGTGTTTTTATGTGTAGAGAATACTCCAATGGAATAGAATTTACTCAAAATCCAGGCTCATACCCATCATATTTCTTGAGCTGTAAGCAAATTACCCCAAAAAAATAATTCACAATGCGATAATTCAAAGGAAATGTCGCTACAGTCGACTCCCATCTAGAATAGAGGGCCTCTTCTCCCATCGCGCTGAAAAAGTGTTCATTATAAATATATCCCTAGACTTATATGCAAATGTTGTTCCTTAATTCTATTTTATTCATACCGTGCCATCAGCTTAACAAAATTATTTATACAATACAAACAAAGAGGTAGAATATAGTACTTGCTTTTGCTTATTCAGTCGCGGAGTAACATTATGTCTGCTACAGTCCGCCGTAAAGGCGCCGCGCCGGTAAGAAACGATTGTAGTACCTGTCTTGATGGCAGAATATCGTACGATTTCCCTTCAGAGTTCTTTGATTTATTTGGTCCAGTCGCACCTTTTTAGACATCACTATCAGCTCAACTCATCCCTTCCACATGTAATTAAGCCAACAGTTTCGTCAACAGTTACCGCCAATCAGCCAATAAGAAGTAGTCTAATTAGAGCCGGTTGCCTTTCCTTCCAGCTCTACTCCAATTCCAGCTCCAGAAGCCATCTTGAAATACTTAGTGGCCCGCTGCGATAGAACTACGAGTTAGCTGCAGTGGATGTAGACACTCCGTGTTAGGATAGAAGCAGTGATGTGTCGCGTATCGAGAAACTGTAAATGAGACTTTACCAAATAAATAAAAGAGCTCCAAAGGAGCAATCGAACGTTATTCTACCATCAAGATGGGAGTAGTCGACAGCTACGAGGAAACCAACCTTTTGAGTTGCGAGTTATTTCATGAGATACGCTGATTTATGCAATATATCTAAATATGAATGCTATAACGTGAACGTAAATAAGAAGAATACCAAAATCCAAGTATGCCGATAAGAGACGCTGAATGCAGACGTCGCTACTAATAGAAGAGCAATTTTAGCAGGTGGATTTCTTCAAATACCTCGTAAGTGCCATTATGTGGGACAAAAGAAGTACAACGGACGTCAAACGTAGACTAAGAAAGATTTTATGATGAAAATTCAGCTACTGTGTTCAAAGAAGATGGGTGCACGAACGAGGAAAGAGTATGTGAAAATATTCGTGTGGAGCTTGGAACCCATGAATCGGAAGCATGATGGCCCATTGGGAAAGCAGACCTGAATAAAATTAAATGTATCCAAAACCTGGCGTTGGAGGCGGATGCCTTAAGATCAAATGGACGGATGCAATAAGAAATGAAGAAGCATAGAGAAGATTAGTGGAGGAAATGTCCACACGGAACGCCATGCAGACAAGAAGAATCGGATGGATTGAACACACCCTGAGGCACTAAGGTTTTGTGAAGGATATACTTGAAGAAAATAGGGGAAAATTCTTAAGAGGAAGGCAAAGGGATATAGATGAAATGAATAGGAAAGTACGTAAAAGGAACTACCAGGTAGCAAGTGAACTAGAATTACATTGGGAAGGATAGAAAGCTGCAGTCAACCAATCTTAGGATTGAACGACCAATGAATGATGCAATATCAATATCATGTAGCCGATCGTCGATCAGTTTCAATCTTTAGGCGAATTCATGAAGAAATTAAACGTGATAAGCAAATAAATTTGCGGAACGTCTTTAAATATCACACTGTTGTCAGTCCACCAGTTGCTCACCTCTGCGGCTACGGCATATGAACCCTTTTTCGTTAATAAACCAACGTGTAATCGCAAAACCTCGAATGTAATAACAGCCCTAACTGTGGTGCAAATCTTAAAAAATGCAATAAAACACCGAAATAGTGAGTTTAATATTAATTTATATTCCAGAAAATCGCAATAGGTTGTTAGAAATTTAAGCTTAAAACTCTCGCGCAATGTAGCTCGTGTCACTGTCTTTATTGCACTTTATTTAATTTCAGTGTTAAAAAAAATATAAAAAACTTTTGCTTCAAAGTCCGAATTACTTGCCATGCTTATCATGATTCGGTCCAGAAATCTTGTGTGGACTCAAATTCATTCATCTGTCGAATTTTCCCGAAAGTATGACCTAACCCCATGAAATCCTTGCATATTATCCTTCAAGATACAGTGTCCTATCAAAATTGCTTGGGGATTTTTTGAAATAAATTTTACATGCCTACAGTTATTACTAGTTTAAGAGTAAAATAATAGTATAGAGTATAGGATGTGGAATACTGTATACGTGTGGTTTGCGATTTGAAGTAGGTTTCAATGCTGTATTAAGACTTGAATTCCAAACTACCCTATCCATTCTCCACTTCTTGTTCCGAGGGGTTCTCCGGAAGGGGGCAGATACAATAGGGGCTGTATACAATGCATGGCCTCCTTGATATAGTAGGAGATGAGGGTAGGTGATCTCGTGGACGGTGAAGTTTTTGATTTATTTCGCATATTTTATATTTTTATTCCTCCTTAGGGTAGGATTGGGCCGATGAAGGTTTAAAAATACTAACCATTACTGGGAACAGATATTTCGTCGTCAGACAAGGGAGAAGAGGTTTATAACTGCTTGTTGTAGAGACGCGGAGGGGTTCACAGTAGAGTTGGGTCGATCAGTCGCGAGACGTTCAAATGAACGAGTCACAGAGGTGAGTGTGATGGTTCGATTCAATAGACCTGAGAGAAACAACTCTTCAGTGAACGTTGGGGCCGGTGAGCGCAGCACTGACTCACGATTCCCGAATGACTAGTGACGCGAAAGACTCTGAGAATGATTGCTGAATCAAAAGAATTCCCGTGAGTCTCAAAGGGGGCGTCCATTAATTACGTGAGGCGTCTAGGGGGGGGGGGGTGGGGGTCGAGCCGAATCTCAAGTGGGGGAGAGGGGTCTCGGCAAATATCCCATAATATTTTTTTCCGCAAGAAACAGTGTAAAATTGCGAGAAAACTGGGTTCAATTAAGTAAAACATGTGGAAACAAATCACATGGACATGTTGGCTCCAGTATTCACTCTTGAGACCACACATGAGTCCCCGTGGACTGAATTAGAATGAGTATTCTTTTACGAATTTTAGTAGTTCCTATATAAGTATTTTATTGTTCGATTTTCTCGCTGTGATTCTAGATTACGTTCTTAATAGTCTTAAATACTAGTCTTAACTAGTCTTAAATAAAAATAATTAAGCAAATTATGTTTAAAAAAATAAATCCAACGCAATCAAGCACAGATGAACGTATTTACACTAAAAATACGTATTTTTAAAAATCTCACGTGAGATTAGGGTGGGGGGGGGTCGAGCCAAATCTCATTACATCTCACCGAGGGGGAAGAGAGGGGGGGGTCCAAAAATCGCCGAAATCGCCTCACGTAATTAATGGACGCCCCCAAAGGTTCAATGGACTCGCTGACTCGAAGGACTCACTCACCCAAAGGACCGCAAAGGACGCACTTACTCGGAGACGTGAGGGTGTGACTGACTGAATTGCAGGCTTAAAAGAATCATCCTCGTTAATTGAAACCCAGAGACTCGTTGAGTGGCCAGACTTCATTGATGACTGCCAGAAAATGAGTTTTACCGTAAGATCAGTAACGTTGCTAGATTTGAGGAGTAAATTAAGTCCTTATTTCAGCATTACGTAAATGATATGACTTTCAACTTAAATCGTTGGTTCAATAAAAAGCTCTTAATTATTGCTGGAAACCCATCGTTTACTGCACTGGATTAGCAGTTCGGGAACTCTAATTTTACCCTCAGATGGATATTGCAGGCAGTTATTTTTTACAAATTAACAATACAGATATAGGTGGTTGCGGTAAATGTCTCAATTGCATTCATCAACACAGTTTACAAAGATTTTTATACATATCGTAGACATAATTAGTTAATTGGAGGACCAATGCAATATAAAACAACAATTGTTACTTAACTAGGTTTATGCAACAATTTACATAACAATTGATAAAACTTGTGGCTAAGTATTTCAAAATGCAGAACCTCTAAACTAAACTACTTTGTAACAAAAACAGTATATTTAACCTTCCCAATTAGGATTTAAGAAAATCATCATTGATAATTTGTTCGGACTTAGTCTACTTCTGTATGTTTGTTTTTTCGGGTGTACCCCGCGTACTATGACCAGGTGTGAAACCTGACGTTTCGTGGCCGTTGCTGGCCACTTTATCAAAGGGAAATTAGTCTACTTCTTTTTTCAATAATAAACTGGCCTCCCGTTGAAGAAACATGCTCACAAGACACTGAAGTGGCCGTCACGCACAATCTTCTTTTCATCAGTGAACAGAGCCTAGATAAGACCTGTTTCCTGCTCTTCCACCAAACAAATAGATCAGAGGTCCTCTCCAAGTACTCCTCCTGTAGGTACTTGTCAACTTCCACAATTGCTACAGATGTTGGAGTTCCTTTCTTTTGACTAGCAACGATGGAATGAAACTTCTCCCACATTGGAGAAGTTTGCAGGGGTTTATTTTCTTAAATTCAGGTTCAGAGTGATCAATAATCGGTACTTGCCTGGCTTTATTGCATAAGGCATGGTAGACAGCCTTGTAACTTGTATCTTGGAAGAAAGCATATTTTAAAAATCTTGGATCCAGTAAACATGCTTATCTCAGTATGTAATTAATCTCAACATCTTTAAATCTCTTCTGGAGTCTCTCCAGAATTTTCTCAGCCATTAACTTTACTTCAGGTGACGATCATCTTTCAAAGTTTTTGAAGTGTGGTTGATCAGATATCATACAATGAAAGGAAACATGGGTGGACTTCTCCCCACTGATGTCTAATGTGGCAGTATAAAACTTTTATAAAGTTTCTATTGCCTTCTCCAAAATAGCCCACTCCTTCTCATCTAATATCTGAAGGTTGTAACTATGAACTGTTAATCTTGAAAGAATGGGCTTCTTCAGCAGAGAGAATCGTGCAAACATCACATAGGTGGAATTCCACCTTGTTGGCATATCCTGTTTTAAAGTGAAGCAGGGGAGTAAGGGTTTTGACTGGAGAGAGGAGGGATAGACATAAGAAACGGCAGTTGTAGGGGTTTGAGACTTGGTGGTGACGGATGAGTGGGTTATATGTGAGGACCCGAGTGGCAGGGGAGAGAGGGGGGACTTAAATATGAAGTGCGTTGCCCATGCCCGGGCTCTGGAGGAGGCATCTTTCATGCTCCTTGGAGTCAGACTGGTCGAGCGCTCTTGCTTAAAGCGCTCGATCAGCCTGGCCAATGTACACCGCATTGCGTCCCGGAGTTTTATAGTTTCCCAGCTTGTGCACGCCAGACTATTCGAGAAGCACCTTCTGGTGCGTCGTCTAGTTTTTGATTTATACATACTTATATATGCTCTCAATAGCGTGTTTCGGGGAGTATAAAGTTGCGTGAAATGCCGTGTGAGAGAAGCATTTCTGGTGGGTTGCTCTCCCAAACCACGCCTACAACCCGCTATCACAGGCTCTAAAGAGCGAGCATAGTACCTGTATGTAATTACTGTTATTGGGGCTCCTAATCAAGGTACTGTTTCTTAAGTGAATCAAATGCGATGGCTGTTTAAAATAGTGTAGGCCCTCAGCTTCAGAAAAGTGGACATGTAGAGTTGGTATTATAGTGGCCACTGTTAATTTAAAAGGATTAGAACGTACGATCAGTGAATAACGACAAGTTAGTGTTAAAGAAGTGACTTTGTACATTATATGATTTTAGCGTTTTAACTCTCGGCTTTATATTTTTGATTTTACAGCACTATACGTATATTGCTTGACGTTGAGTCTGTCTTTCCTAAGAACGATAGAAGGTAACATTTATCAAAGGTAATAAGTTGGCCCGTTCATTCTATAAATCTTTAAAGCCATCATTACTAATTCACAAATCATCTTTGCCTCTTCTTTTATGTACCACGCAGTACTCTAAAGTGATTCAAAAGACTCACTCATGTGAACGAGTCATTGAGGTGACGTGATCCAAATGACTCGAGTCAATAAAAAGAATCATTTGGCCCAACTCTAGTTCAAAGTGGTGTGAGAAGGTAGTGGTGGAGTGTCATTGTGTTTCAGAAGGTTTAGGTTTGTCTTTCTATTCAACTACCAGAGTTAATCCCGTCAACCTCCTTACCGATATGTACACTCAATTTCAGCCGAAATCTAAAGTGAAACTTCTTCTGCGATTGTGAACTGTCTGACCAATCATCTCCCTCATATCCATCTCGAACCTTACACTCTATCCTCTCCGAGTTAAAGCCTCCCTCACAAAAACCTCTCACTTCCAATCATTCCGTAGAGATTTTTACTAACCATCTTTCTAAAGTGTCCGATTCTTCCTTTCTCAAATCCTTAAATCCCCCATCCAACCTCACCATGGCTGAAAAATCAGCGCTCAAAAATCTCTCCCAATATATTCATCACTCCTTCTGATAAATGCTCCACTGTAGTAGTGCTTGACTCCTCAGATTACATCGCTGAAGCCCTCAGACAACTCTTCGACCCCTCCCCATTTCCACAGATCCCAACCCCGAATTCCACGCGCAGATCATTTATTTCCTTCAGAAAAATGGTCCCGAAGAAGACCTCTTTTGCAGTGACATTGCCTTGTTGTCTCCTCCTCACCCCCGAACTCTTCACTTCTATATTCTTCCTAATATCCACAAACCTAAAAACCCAGGCCGACCGATAGTCTCTTCCTATATCTCCCCCTAACTCCGCTTTCGTGGACCATTACCTTCAGCCAGTTGTCCATTCCCTACCCTCTTATACCGTGGACACCTATCATTTCCTTTAACGAATTCAATCCAACCCCCTTCCCACAGACATCTAAATGGCAACCATAGGTGTCACTTCCCTCTACACTTCAATTCCGAAGGCCTAAATTTTCTTCTTTACCGCCTTGATGCCCGCCCTCCTCTTATTCCCAGTTCTGATTTCCTAATTGATATATTCCTCATGCATACTCACGCGCAACGCGTTTGCCTTCAATAACCACCTTTTCTTCCAAACCAAAGGTTGCACTATGGGTAGCAGATTCAGCCCCTCATATGCCAACCTATTCCTTGGCCTTATCTTTCTTGTCCTCAAACACGCTCACACCTCTTCTCTGGCTTCGATTTATCGACGGCATCTTCCTTCTTTGGCCCCACGACTTCGGTACCTTAAATTCTTCATGCCTTCCCTCAATGAATTCTCCTCTGTTTTTTAACCTCTCTTCGCTTGTAAGCTTCTTTAATGTTGATATCTCCCTCTCCAACCACCAATTCACCACTTCTGTTCACATAAAACCTACTTACAAACAGCAATTACAATAGCTGCCAGGAAGAGCTTCTCACACAGGAAGATCCCTTCCCTACACTCTCTCCACCAGAGGCCACCGAATTTGCAACAACGCTGAAATCCTTGATAAATTCCCATCTAACATACACCTATTCCTTCTCCAACGTGGCTATCCAGAAGCTCTCCCTGAAAATAAAATCCTTATAAATTCCTATTCCCCGAAATCACCTCCCAGGTAATAACCACTGAAACCTTTCCTTATGCACGACCTATTTTCCTGGCGCACATTTCCTCAAACGAACCCTTAAAAGCAGTTTTCCTATCCTTTCTCACAACCTCACTATCACCAAAATCTTCCCAAAATGTCCTTTCCTCACCTTCAGGCGCCTCCCAAACCTCTCTAGTATCCTTATAACCACCAACCCTACTTTCGAAATTCATTATTAAGACGAAAACTCCACCCAACCCATGCCATCGCGGCATTTTATTCTCCTTAATGTATCACCAGCAATGTGGTTTGCTTTCCTCTTTGTAACATATATGAATCTTTCTCTATTGGGCTCACCACGGGACCTCTTAACCTCCGAATCAACGGTCATTGAGCGTCGTGCAATCCTTCCTCTCAAAATACCTCTTTCCCCGTCCCTATCCATGCCTCCAGCTGGCATTCATTTATTTGTATCAAGAATTCTCTTTTCCGGGTATCAATCGAGCTCACTTCCTCATTCTTTCCCCTTTCCTTCCCCGCTATTTTTTTCTCCCCCTTCCCTCCCCCTTCCCTCCCTCTCCCCTCCCTCTCCCCTCACCTAATTTTCTCCGCCCCGTCTAACCCTCCTCTTCCTCGCTGATCATTCAGCTCCTGAAGAAGACCAGACCATTTCTGGTCGCAAATTTCAAATGTTGTTACTGTGAGTGACATGACAATGAAGAAGATTTTTCTTTTACCTCTCGATGAAGAAGATGGTGGCAATCCACCGAAAAATCCAGCTCCTTGTGTCTTTTAATCTGTGTTTCTCCTGTGTATAGTCACCTTAGTGATGAAGCTTTTTAGACGCTCACGCTCGAGATAACTTTCTACACGGAGAAGACAGTGCCTTTTCTCATCGCTCGAAGACGAGACATGATTGTCTCCCAAAATTGGCAATGCAAGTGTGTTTGTGATCGTTTTTTTGTGATTCTGTCGGCTCCTCTCCTGTCTACATCGTATGTGCATCGCCGAATGGTTGTCTTCCAATTCAGAATTATAGGTGAAATTGTTAGTTTGAATTCGACTCATTTTCATCTTCCCCACCAAACTCTGTTTTCGTCCTTTTATGTATTCCTATCCATTACCAATTCCTATGCTTGAATGAATTTATTCGCGCCTTTGATAGTCATGATTTCGTATGACTGAGTGTGTATGTATAATTATATATATATATATAATTATATATATATATATTATAAATAAATATATATATATATATATATATATATATATATATATATATATATATATATATATATATATATATATATATATAATTTGAACAGAAGGTGAAAGAAAGAGATAGGAAACATGTAACTAAAATTGGACGAAGACACTGGTGATGTGGAAGATGGTAGAGCCGAGAAATCAGAGGGTAAAAATGTGCCGGGACTCGAACCCGAAACCTCCCGATTTCGCGCCGAGTGCTCTACCAGTTGAGCTACCAGGACACTTAGATTTACCATGATTTCGGCTGGGGCTTATAACAGAGAATGCCCCTTCAAGCTTGAGCCCGTAGCCGTGGCCTCTGGATGGCACACAAGGGCAGCTATTCCAACACCAAGAGATAAGAATTAGACATGGACACAAGAAGAAAGCAAAGATGAGTTCATTCACACAGAGAGTCGGACAGAGATAGGAACATGAACTGAAGAGGAAAAGAGCCGGTTCGGCCATACATTTCGTTCACTCACTCACACACCGCCTTTAGGCGAATACATATATAATCTTCGTCCAATTTTAGTTACGTTTCCTATCTCTTTCTTTCACCTTCCAAGTTTTATTTTGTGAGTGTCCTTTTTGCGTGTTTCTGTGTTTGTTTAGTGTATTACTGTTTTTTTATGCATGTGCATCGTCGCCGAGAGCGATTTTCGACCAAGACATTATATATATATAAATATATATATTCTTTTGAAGTTTTCGCCAATTGGCCACAAATATATAAATTCAAACTTACAGGAGGTAGGAGAAAGAGGAAAAGATAAAGAATTCGTTCTTACGGGAACGTTTCGAACCAGTTGGTCTTCTAGAGCTGACGAAGGACCAACTGGTTCGAAACGTTCCCGTAAGAACGAATTCTTTATCTTTTTTTCTCTTTCTCCTACCTCCTGTAAGTTTGAATTTATATATAAATAAATATATATTTAATATAATATTATATAAATAAATATATAAAAGTTTGAATTAATATATAAATAAATATGTAACAGAAACACGTAAAAAGGACACTAACAAATAAACTTGGACGTTTCGATGATCAAGCAGTCATCGTCGATGGTAGAATAATCTTATATATGTATATATATATATATGCATACACTCATATAAATATTTTTAGAGGGAGGTGGGAATGATAGGGTAGGGAAAGGGAGGGCCGAAGGTATGGACGGGAAATGAGGGGGTGTGGGAGGAAGTTGGAGAGGGGAGAGGAGGAAGGTGTGTTTTTAGGAAGAGCGGAGAAGGGGTGGTCCCCCGGATTTTGATATGCACGAGGAGTAGTGTCAATATTCTCGAGAATGTAAAGTCGGTTGTGCGGTGACATCGTTTGGGGTGGGGAGGGCTGCTTGGGATTCATAAGGAGCGGCCATGCGATGCCTCCTCCGACGCCGTGCCCGCCGTAAGGGGTTTGCACGTGAAAATTTTTTTTCCGGAGGTGCGCGTACCGGAGCACTATTTTTGAGAGTTAAGGGGAGTATGGAGGGTTAGGGTGCATCATGGTAAGAGGGGCGGGGGGGGGGGGGGGAGGATTCTGGGGGATGAGTTTAAAGGGGATGTCCGGGGGTGGGTTTGAAATTTATCTTTGGTCGAATCGCACAAATTTACACTTTATGGTTGACCTAACTCTTCGTCTGCTCTCTCTCAAAGGGAGTTAACATTCGCTGTCAAGACGGAATCTTTTCTTTTCCGGCCACGTTTTAGCGTGATGGCTCGAATCGTGCACATATCGTTATTTTGTATCTATCTGTATTTATTGTGTAAGGACCCAAGACTTTTACTTGGACATTACCCTTAACCTGCGCTTGAAAAGTGTTTTTGTTTTCATTATTAAGGTAGTTTTCAATATTTACATTTCAATTCTCATTTCAATATTTAAATTCAATAAATTAGACAAATGTTGAGGATATTGGGACTAGCCAAGGTATTAACTTTACGGAGTTGACCGCACTCAATGAATTTGTCTTCGTTATAAGTAAAATGTTCATGTTCAATCACTTCAATATTACCTTGATAAAGACGCAGAGACGTTGAAATCGATTAGAGAAGAAAAAGTTAACTTGGTTCGAATGATATATTACTTCGCATGAAATTCAATAAATTTGGCATCATCGTAAAGAAAAAGTTATCATCTTTCCAATAGTACCAAAATGTAAGCCTTTTACTACACTACTTTTCGGGATATATGCCACAAAATACAATCCGTTTTCCATGGGACATATGGCATGACTATGCGTGAAACATGATTTAAAAATAGGAGGTTCTGAACCATAGATCGCGTCAGAAATTTAATTGTGTCGTTCGTATGCTTTGTCAACTATTTTAAAAATTGAATCAATTACTCACTGCAACATTTTTATAAAATTGCGAAAAACCTTCGGTAGGGAAGTCCGTTTCCTCGCATGGTGTAAAACTAGCGAGTGAAGTCAAAGCCATACATGTGCATATTTAGCTTATTACTAAGAATTTTAGTCTTATAAATCAAAATTTTTGCGACATTAAGGGCCGAATTTATAGTCGTTACCCAGCAGGCCCACAGCCCCTAGCAGGCCTCTTCGTCAAAAACGGTATTTATAGTCAAATTTCCACCCCCAGCAGCCCCCTTAGCCTCTCCTAATTCTGGCATGCTCCACCAGGGGCCCCCTTATCGAAAAAATAACACAACAGATATAACTAAACTGACTCTAATGAATGTGCATAGCCTTAAATTAATAATCTCGAAGATTTTGTGTTAATAAAACAACGGTGAGATTTACTCTTAATCGATAAATATCTGATGTGACGCCAGACTCATTCCAAGGATGTTCATATTCACTCGCAGCACATTTTTTCCCACAATTTCTTCTTCTTGTGGCAGGAAACTGCGTCCGTTTTCTTACTTTCCACTATATCTTTATGCTTCTGCGCCAGGTCACACAAAATCTTCTCCTCCACACCGTTGAAGCTATTTGCATGTCGAGCGGCCATCTTAACAGTTTTCATGCTGCGTCTGGCTCTTTAGTTATCCGTATCCATGGTGATCACGAGCGTCATCACTGAAACATTTGAGCTAGGAATTCCATTTCCCGCCGTTTTGTAGTCCTTAGATATCAGATATAACCCCCAACCATCCCCTACCTAGCAGCTCCCTTAATTTTGACTATAAGATGCGCAATTTAAGGGGCCTGCTGGGTAGGGGGTGGATAAGGGGACTGCTATGTAATGACTATAAATACGGCCCTAATTCTGCAATATTTACTTTGTACTTCTTGAAGTGGGTTTACTCTGGCAAGGTTATTGCGAATTTTGATTGCAGCAAGCGACCTTTGACGTAAATTACTCGTGTAAACGCTCTTTAAGTCCATACGCAGAACTTTAAAAAGCTTCGGCAAGTCGCTTGCGTCTCGCTGCCCATGTAAACAGCCAGCCATCTGTCTCCGCACTAACTTGTGAATATTTTTTCGTCCGAGTGAAATTCCCCGCAAGCTCTTGTAGAAGAAACTTGAGAGCCTGCGCGACTTTTCGAATGTGGTATATTTTATGACTCGGGGAAAATCTCACAGAAACTGCCTTAAGAAGGTGTTGTGACCTCTTTTAGTCGAGTTAATAGATAATGGTATCCGGAAGTATTAAACGGATCACCTCAACATCACCCAGCCTTAAATTATGGCAGAGAAGAGACATTCTCATAGATTTGTGAAAAAGAGAACTAGAAATGTTTGGGGAGGTCACTAATTAATAAAATGTAGAAGATAGTCCCAGAAATGGAGTTTAGGTTTTATAATCGACATATTTGTATTATCCTCGAGGACGTGAGTACTATGAAATCGGTTTTCCACGCGGTAATAATGCTCAACAGCCGTCACACAATATGCATAAGACCAAATTTTATGACTTTCGAGCCAATTCTTTTGATAGCCTCAACTCACTGCAGAACTTCCTTTCAATTTCCATAACACCTCCGTGAAAACCTAGCTGCTCGCGATCTAATTCCGGTATTCTGCTTCGTTTGGCATTCCAAAGGCCAGACGCGTACTCTAGGTAGGGCTTAGCAAGTGAAGAATAGCATCGCTCTTTCTTATCGAATTTCTCTATTATTCTTTAAAAAATGCTATATTTTTTTACTCGACAACATTCTTCTCGATTAGGTATGTTTACTCCAAGACAGGTCCTGAGTAGGTAATTGTGATGCTTAAATATTTGATGGAAAAAATGTTGACCATTTATTTTTGTAAATTCTGTCCTATGTCTCTGGTTTATTTTTTCTTCCCAAACAAACGACGGCCTAGCATTTTTTAGTTCCAGCTGCACGCTATTAGTTCTCTTTCTGGCGTTTGGATTTTCTAACGCTTATTTTCGCCGTTGGCGCTCGCCGACAGTCAACTTAGGCTTAGTTCTTGATCACCGCGTTGGTGACTCTGTAGTCGATTTAAACATCCGTGTGTAGAACACACTGATTTAATTAATAATATATTTAACCTAATTACGTATTTAATTATAAGTGTGTGTAGACGGGGCACTGGTAAATGATAATTGATACATTTTAAACACTTTCCATGATTCAACTGTTTTCCATGATTCCATCTTACCAAGATCTTGCCGTAGTTGCGTTCCCACTATTATAGAAGTTACCCGGGTTGACGAATTCCTTGGTTAGGTCAACCCGGGTAAGATGATCTACTCTGGCAGGCGCTTACGAGCGTTTCCATTTCTAACATTACGCGGGTGGAGGATTACAGTAGGAGGAATGTTAGTAGTGGACACGAGGCATTATCGGCATTTTATGGCGTTACGGTAGGGGTATATTAAGGGCCTGGGGGAAACTGTAAGGAGGAGAAAGGTGGACCAAGGGTGTTTGAGAAGAGGATAACTGGCTCTCCGGCGTTAATTTCACTTCATTTGCTCCTGCCTCCCCTCCATATCCCCCCCTTTCGGGGATCCAGACAAGGCTATCACCCTCTTCCCAATCAGGGCACCCCTTTTATCACCCTCTTCCCCTCATGCCTCTGCGCCTTGAAGTGTGTAATTGTTTTCATAATCTTCCCCATCCAATTTCGCACTTGATTGGACGTATAAAGACCCTCGTCTACGGAAAGACAGAAGAAAAAATTAGCCTGAAAAAGACAGCCAAGGGGGGGCGAAGGGATGATGATAGGAGGGAAGGGTCTGGCGGAAGGATTTATTTTTACCGAATGCCTTTAAAATAAAAAAATAGAAATATGGCGGCAGGGTTGACGCACCTGAGCGCGCTCTCGATAAAACGGCCCAGTTTGAATTCCCTAATCTCCGATTGAGGACGTCAAACCTTTACCTCTGTGTGTATATATGTGTGTGTATTTTTATGCGGGGCATTCCTGTGACGAAAAGGATGAGGTAAGTCCCCGTGTTAACAGAGATTGATAAACGTCACTAGGGGTGAGGGGTGGGGGGCAGAGGAAAGGGATTAAGGGTTGATTGATGATGCTCGGGACAACGGGGGACGGGAAATTGTTGCCCTGCCCTCCACAGCCGCGCACCTGTTTTATAACTCTCTTTTTTGCCCACTGTATGTTTCATAGGATTTACTCGCCGTGGTTTTGTACGTTTTATTTTCGCCGTCCCAGAATAAATGAATTTAAATCAACGTCGTGTTACATTAGATTTTTAATCATGTAACATTATACATTCATAAATTTGTTTTTGCCTTTTATGGTCGTTATCAACATAACGTTCAAGTGTGTGATTTTTTAAAAATATTTACCCCTTAATTTAACTGAGTATATAGCACATGTTGGTTTAGATTTTTTCAATACCGACTGTTATAAATATTAATCTATACTTAATCATTGATTATTACTGTAATCTCAATGGCTAAATTTAATGTTTGGTGATGGATGAACATTACGTTAATCTTTTGAGGTTGGGAGTACATTGAGAGTGTAGCGTCATCATCACTCTAATAGCGTACTCAAAGATATCCTGATTTTTTTTAAAGAATATAGATAGATATTTGCTTATCAGCGGGAGAACTTACACCCTATTGGTTTAATGGCAAGCAAAATGGCACTATTAATTCGCTGCTAAGGTATTTATTGCGCAAAACATACAGTGACTGGTTTCAGAAAAAGTTTCTGTCCCTTCAATTAATTTTTTAATCTTGTAAAACGTATTGAACTGCTTTTTTTTTTTAGTCTTCCAAAATTCTACTCGTAAAATTTCCTCTTGCTCCTTATTGGCATTATCCATATGACTTAGGGATTCCCGGAAGGCTCTTTGCTTACAATGTGGTCCCGTAACTAGAAATAAATTTATAGCAAACTATGAAACATATTCATTCGCACCTAAAATTGCAATTCATGGGGTTACGAGTAACATTTTTGACTAAGAAAAAAAGACCACCGTAATTTGCTTCTTGTGAAAAAAATAGTAATCTAGAGTGTGTAATTTATTAAGCTGAAGGTGTAGATATAAGAGTAGAAGGCGGCGGTGAATACCTATGCATTACTCTTAACTGTGGACTTTTCATGAGGAAAACACATGAAAAGTTCTTGCTGCGATTATTAAAAGAGACAGAATTATTAACTGAATCGCGGTTTTAAAAATCAATGTGCGCTGGAAAGATATTATTTCGTTATATTCGAGGAGCGTTGGGTATACAATGCAGATATTTATTCGTGAATTGAATGGAGTTTGCAGAAAATCCGCCAGTATCGTCAAAAAAACACGACTATTGGAAATTTGGGATTTAAGTCGCTATAAATGATAAAGTCACTCGCTAGTTTCAAATTAAAGTACGTCGCTTATGTAGATCGTCCAAGGTTTTAGACAGCGCAGAAGTACAAACAGCGTCGCACTTGATCTAGACTTGACTAAAAATAGTATCTATTTGCTCGTCTGTAAGTGAAGCCAATTTCGTTTGAGCTTCCGATTTATTTGGGTCTACAATAATATAATTCGTTTTAACCTCAAATTTTTGCAATGCGAATTCATCTGGTAGCATTAATCTGGAGAGGTAGCTTCGATTACGTAAAGGCTCCCTCAACCTGCCCTGCCCTCCAGATAGTCACGTGACGTCCTCTGCTCGCTCTTCGGAGTTTTTTAACGAAGCGTGCGGATTCACTGTGTATTCTTAAATTCAATTTACGAATTAAATCTGTCAGTTCCGGACCCCAGACGCTCGCAACGCCCACGGGATGAGGGCTAACTAGAGTGAAATAAAACCCCTTTCACTTTTTTCTCTTCAATGAAGGGGCGAAAATATTTCCGTGTGTTATTTCCCCGACGTAAGTACGCAAGCTCTCTGGGAGTTCGAATGCCATTCCCTTCAATTAATGCTGTAACTGTAACCATTGTGGTCGTCTTTTTCCTACCCAGGCATACAGAGCCATGATAGCTACTGAAATCCTCTGCAATGAGCTCTTAATAACCCTCAATATATTGTTGACTGTTCGCCTCCTTCTTGTGTACGTGAAAGGAAGGGATATGTAATGGCGCATTGCTCCGTGTAAAACATTTATCAAAGAATATTTTCGGTTGTGAAATATCGACCCGGTGCTTAAAAATACGTAAAAGGTCCTAAAATGCATCGTCGCTACGCTCGCAGAACTGAAAGTCAGCTATTCCAATGAATGTTCATGTAAAACAGGTCTTTTGAATACAATACCTTGAAGTATAATGGATTTGTGCAGTACTATATAATTGCAGGAAAAATAGTGGGAAAAGTCCCTTGGAGGTAGGCCAAGGGATACATCCTCATCAACTGGTATTCTGCCTACTGGCAAGTCCCAAACACCAAAGCCTTCTCCGATTCGTCCTGTCCCGGGGGCCTCTTCCTTGGTTTCCTTATAATTTCTTCTTATCTTCACTTCGTCTGTCATTTGGAGCCTTCTTCTTCTTCTTCTCTTTTCTCCCTCCACTGTTCCCTCGACTGCTGTATTTAAAATTCCCTTCCCTTTTAATATTAATATTTATTCAATTTTTTAATATTTATTCAATTTGTTCTAGGAACTAGTCCTGTGGAACATACATCAATTTATTATACAATTTATTCAATGGACAACCACAAACAACCATGCCCTGGGAAGTGGGAAAATCCTCCCCAGGCGGGATTCGAACCCGCGACCTTTGGGATAACAGGCGAGGACGTTACCCCGCCGCCACCGAGGCCGGCGGGGTAACGTCCTCGCCTAATTATTTTTATTTTTATATCTGCTTCTGCTTCCCTTTTAAGGTGGTTCCACCGTAAAATGACTTTAAATGTCATTTTATTCATATTATGTCTACTTGTAAAAAAACTTGTCCTCTATCTGATATGAACTGTAGTGTTTTCTTTCTTAGATTAAAACACCAACTTCCAATGAGTATACTAATTTATTTCTCCGGGAATACAAGTGGTAGAGTTCCGAGGTGCCGTGTTGCGAGCATGTTGACTACTCCCCGCGCCGTGCCGAAGATCGCCCTTTTATATTACTCCGTCGACCTTGGGGAACTCTCTCGAGGGAATCGGGGAATCTTCTCGAACTCTCGACTGGCACATGGTACTGAAACACCGTCAGGCGACCTCGGGAACTTTCTCGAAGCCATCGCCGGCATATGACAATACAACATGAACAAAAAACTGGACAACACCTTTCCACGCTATTTTATTCTATAATTGAACTTGAATATAAATTGTGTTCAGTGGGGGAATGAGAGAAACACGAGGAAAAATAGTATTTTTCCAAAAAATATAAATGTCATTTTTGCGGAAAACTATTTATATGAAGGAAATAATCCAGAGAAATTGAATAAAAATGTAATATAGGCATCTTACCACCATATTCTTTTAGTTATTAGGGAATTACTGCCGTAATTGAAGTCAAAATGCGGTAACTCGTAGGAAATGGCGCTGCAGTCGGCTCCTATGGCTGGAAAAAAGTGCTCATTTAAAATACATTCGTGGAATAATCTGCATTTTTTCTACTTTACTTTCTACTTTTCTACTTACCTGATGGTTTTCTGTAGGTAACGCATTGCATCAGTGAAAGCAGGATTTTTTGGACAAAATATTATAAATGTGGAATTTAGTATTTGTATTGACTCGTACATTCGCGGCGGAACCTCCTTAAAATGTGTCCCATTCAGTTTCCCGTTCTCTTCTGTATTGTTTTAAGTAGTGTTCTCTCCTCCCACCACTCTTCCCAGCACCACCTCCTCATTTATTTTCATCTATCCACCCATTTCTTACTCTCTCCCTAGCCTCCTCCTCCACACCCACATCTCAAAAAGCATTGATCCTATCCTTCTTCTCTCTCCTTCCCAATGTCCACGTTTCGCATCCATACAGCATAACACTCCACGCATAACATTTCACCAGCCTCTTCCTCAGTTCTAGGTCCATACCACTGCATAAGACATTTCTCTTCTTATTTAAAGCTTCTTCTCCCATAGCTTTTCTTGACTTAATCTCTACCTCACTCTTCCAATCTTCCGTCAGCATGCTCCCCAGATATATATATACCTTCTAACATGCTCTATTCTTCCCTCGTTTGTCATAACATTCACATTTCCTCCATCATTAACTCTCATAACTTTCGTTTTCTCAACACTTATTTTCATTCCATAGTCTTTCATTCCTTCCTCTAAACTTTTTATCATACCTTGAAGTGCCTGGTTGTCATCGGCTAAGATCACCATATCGTCAGCGAATCTGATGATTTTTATCGCGGAGTTCGCGGCGTTTTTCGTTGGACTCCAGATTCGTTTGAGTTGCCGGCGTTTCTTTCCGTCGCTTGGGTGTTCCTTTTCCTTTTTATCCATCCATCTCCTTAACTTCCCCCTTATCCCTGTCTTTCTCTTCCTTTTCGTGGTTCTCGATGATGAGACGAGACTCGCGACACTTGGTATGAGTGTAAGTCGCTGAGAGAATTACGACAAGGAGATTCCTGTCCTTTTTGTCCTATCCTTCTCGTCCGAGTGCAGGCGGACGTTTCCCTTTCCTCTACCTGTGCTGGCGCACACCCCATTTCCTTTGTTTTACACCCGATCCATTACGCACTTTGTCCCCCACAACACCTGACCCCGCCCAGAGATAGTTGGGAGACCGAGACATGTGTCTACGCGGTACTCTGTAAGCTACGTTAAGTGTATTATGTGGCAAGGGAAGAGTCCACACGAGGCATGCACTAACCGTCAAACACAGTTGAAATGTTACTAACTAGTGCAGTGAAATTGCCTTGTGCTAAATTATGTTACGTGCGCGAAATAATAATAGCAATAATATAATTTTTACTGTTCACAGATTTACATCCGATATGAAAAATTGGCATGAATCACATTTGAGCTCAAAATACATATAAATTTAGTGCGCAAAGCACCAATTTGAGAAAAAACTATTGCAATTTAGTGAACAACAAAAACCAACATGCCAAATGAATGGAATAAATATCAGAAACAAAACACAATATAAAATATGGAATACGAAGCAAGTTCACACTATGAATTAAATATCAGCAGGATTAAATATTTTGATATTACAATTTTGAAATAAATAAGAATGGAAAATATACCACAATAGTACATCCCATACATGATTATAAAGCATTGAAATGAGTGAATACGGCTTATTGAGGGAAAGTTAGGTACGAATATAATTTCCTTTCGAATTGGGGCAGCGATGGGGAATATTTGATTGATTTAGGTAGGTAGTTGTAGTAGTAGTAAAGGGACTGCACATTAGGGTGGGCCGAAAAACACGAAAGTTTCCGAATCGAATCGTAATAGCGCGGAAAAGTTGTTACTCGTCACCCTGATCACAAAGAAAGAAAAATTTTCGAAATCGGACCATGACTTCCAGTCGCACATCTCGTTCGAAATTTTGAAAAATCGAAAAAAATATGACTTTTTTAGGGATTTTTTAAATGAGTTACAGTGATTGGATTACGTTCAAAATCGGTATGTGGCCTCTTCTTAAGAATCTATGTCTTAAATAAATATGTAACACCCCTTATCTCCTTCTTTTAAGGGGAGGGGGAGTCGCTCATCGCGTTCAAATTATCGAAAAATCGTAAAAAACATGACTTTTTTCGGAATTTTCTCTTTATGAGTTACAGTGATCGGATTGCGTTCAAAATCGGTATGTGGCCTCTTGTAAACGTCCTTTGTCTTTTAAGAAAGATATAATTCCCGTACCCCCCTTCTTTTATGGGGGAGGGGAGGGACATGTATCGTAAAAATGAGTGCCCATACGGTAGGCCTACGCTTATTTTTGAAAATTGGTTTTTCTTTTGATTTCGTCCCTTCAAAATAGTTGTTTTGGCGAGAATACAAATACATTTCAGGCTGGTTGATGTGCGACTACCCATAGCCGTGCCTAAGGGGTCAAAGTGCAGGTGCACTAGAATAAGCGGATTTTGATGCCAGACACACGTCTTTACAGTAATTCGCTGATTGTAGAGCTCCGCAGGGGCGAAAATTTTAACCATTTTTCCGTATTTTGAAGCCATCACGGAGTAATATTAGTTATTACTCCGCACCGGCCTAGCCGCTGCGCCGTGCACTTGGCTGACGGTCGCCGCTACGCTGGCATCCGTGCCGAGCTCTGAGCGCTCCCCCCTCTGTCCCCACCCCTTATTTCTCTTTGTACTTCCTCGTGCACTTTTGAGGGTAAATAAATGTTCAAGATTATCTGATTACCTGGATGTGTTTAATAAACATATTTGAAGATACAACGAGTAAGTACACAATTCGGTTCCGGTCTCTTGATGTAGATTGTGTGTCATACTTATGAATTAATGTTGACTTTTTGATGTCAGGTAGGGACTTCCGGTAGGAATCTACGGATATGAGCAAGTGTTGAAAGGCGTCCTCTTTTTGTGTTATTGTTCTGTTGAAATCGGACATAAGTTTTACGCCTCGCCCCGCATGATCATTAACCACTCTAAGGTAAGTAGCAATTTGCTGTCCCATTTTTTAATCCTCTCTTTCAGCCCATTCAGTCACAGGGTAATCTTAAAAACTCTTGACTAATTCCTAGTATTTGGAAAATCTGACGGAGCTTGTTGTGGCTAAGTCACCAAGTGTTATATTGGGAACATCCCTCAACTGCACCTGTCTCTTCTTCAGCGACTCCTCTTAACCTTCATTATTGAGAATACCGGTGGCAACATGCGTTTTGTCTTCTTCAGTGAGTTTCTCATCAACCATTCCTCACTGCTCTCCTCTGATCATCCTTCTTCATCTTTAAATGTACACCCCCGATAACTCCTAACCTCGGTCCGCGTTGATCACACAAGAAAAGTATTTATTCCTTCCAAGCCTTTTTTCTGCTTCTTTAGTTGCATCATTTGCCTTTTTTTCCAGCTGTTCCATTGTATCATTTTTGCTCAAGTCAAACAGAGTCTAGCGTACTCTGAAAATTTTCTTTCCTAACCATCGCGGCTGCACTTGGCGGTTTATTAGTGGAGGTATTCTTATGAAGATTCCGCCATTCCTGATAAAGCGACTCAAATTTGTCAATAACCCGAATGTCTTGGATACGGGAAATACGGGATAGTTTTGTTCCACAGATCAACAACTTCTTTCATTGCAATCCAAGCTGCGTCCCGGACGTCATGATTTTTTCTTATGTAATAAAAAAACACACACAGTACCTCACATATTGTTGGAAGCGTTGATAATACTTAAAGCTCCACAGATTCTTTTCCAACAAGGTCAATCACAGCTCCACTCCGCATCCACGCCATTGTGTAAACAAACTGTTTCACTTGAAATAGATTTCTACGCAAGCCACACACTTGCAAGGGAAACACCTCACTGAAATTCTTTGGCCAAAAGAGAAGAGACTGCGATTCTTTTATTCTATATATTCACTATGTCAACGCAGAGAAACATAGGACTGCCGATAATTTAACCCCATCCCACAGGGCTCAAATGAATATCTTGGAAGGATAACAGGAGATACCAAAATGATTACAAAGCAATGCTTTAATATGCATCGTATCACTATAGACCAAGTTAGCAGTTTTGTATCAAACCACTTCACCAAAACACATTCATAAGATAGCAGAACTATCAGGTTATTAGCTTTTCGGTGTTTGTTCAGAGTGAAAAGAACGCTGTGCGCTCCAGAGTGAGTTTAGGAATTTGTAACTCCTAGATTTCGTCAAAAAACACAAAGAAATATTTTGCCCCTGCGGAACTCTACAATCAGCGAATTACTGTAAAGACGTGTGTCTGGCATCGAAATCCGCTTATTCTAGTGCACCTGCACTTTGACCCCTTAGGCACGGCTATGGGTAGTCGCACATCAACCAGCCTGAAATGTATTTGTATTCTCGCCAAAACAACTATTTTGAAGGGACGAAATCAAAAGAAAAACCAATTTTCAAAAATAAGCGTAGGCCTACCGTATGGGCACTCATTTTTACGATACATGTCCCTCCCCTCCCCCATAAAAGAAGGGGGGAACGGGAATTATATCTTTCTTAAAAGACGAATTTTGAACGTAATCCGATCACTGTAACTCATAAAGAGAAAATTCCGAAAAAAGTCATGTTTTTTACGATTTTTCGATAATTTGAACGCGATGAGCGACTCCCCCTCCCCTTAAAAGAAGGAGAAAAGGGGTGTTACATATTTATTTAAGACAGAGGTTCTTAAGAAGAGGCCACATTCCGATTTTGAACGTAATCCAATCACTGTAACTTATTTTAAAAAATCCCTAAAAAAGTCATATTTTTTTCGATTTTTCAAAATTTCGAACGAGATGTGCGACCGGAAGACATGGTCCGATTTCAAAAATTTTTCTTTCTTTGTGATCAGGGTGACGAATAACAACTTTTCCGCGCTATTACGATTCGATTCGGAAACTTTCGTGTTTTTCGGCCCACCCTACTGCACATGTAATATGATTGATGAGCATCATACAAGGCATGAACATCAGCATACAAGACATTTACTCATAGGCATAGAGGGGTAGACACAACACTCTTACATCACGGGGATCATTTTACAGTGTTGCGTCATGCAAACGTGGAAATTAACAAAAATTAGAGTCACTTAAATCATAGTATTAATTATCATCCCATTCATAGATTGAAAACATAAGAAAATAAATGTTATAGAATAAAATAGAATAGATATACAAAAAGGGAGTGAAATACGTCATGAAAAACCATTTGGCTCGATCAGGATCCCGGTCAAGCCAAATGATTTTGTCATGGCGAATTTCACCCCCTTGGTTTATATCTTTACACCCGTGTGCGTGACAGCGTACAACTTAATTTGTGCATTTTCGCAGTGATTGATGAGAAGAAAATAGGATGGGATTGTGCACGATAGAACGGGATAGAATAGGGCGGAATAAAATAAATAGGGCATAACCAACATGACGGTCGATGCGTTACATGTTTTTGACGTCATTCCGTCATGGCGACATCGCAGTGATCGCGACCCACGTCTGCAATCTCCTCCTCGGGAGTTCACACCCCTAGGGCCGAGAGGACTCACCCTCGAACCGCCTCCTCACATCGCACACACGGAACTCAAATCGCTTCCTCAGAGCAGCGTTCACCTTCATCGTCGACGCAGCGTTTTCCGGTCCGAACTTTCCGACAACTGCTTTCGACTTTTGCCCCCGACCAACTCGCACTCGTTTAGACCCCATTGACGGATAAAAACCGAAGCTTTTGGTAATCGGGGCGGGTTGCCTGCTGCCCCTCGCCCACATCAGGGTCCCGGATGAAAAGGGGAGGAGACCGGGAGAGGGAATAAAGGAGAGTGAGGAACGGGGTTGGGTCTGCTATAGTGGTGGGAGAGGAGCAGTTTCTTTATTCGATTCGTTGTGAGCTCGAGAACATGACGTACATCCGGTGATGTAGCCAGGGGGGTGCCATGGAGACCGGACATCCCCAGAAATTTTGAATTTATTTTAAAAATGAAGGGCACCCACAGAGAAAATTATATTAGTTTTTTTTATTACTAAGAATGCTGTATTCATTTGCTCTTCAACTTCCATAACTTTTTACACACGTCTGTTATTTTTTTAAACAAAAAACTTTAAAAATTCCTGTTGCTTCTGCAATTGGTTGGTCTACATTTGATTTTTGTCTGCAATTTTAGCAAGGTTTTTTTTTAGAGGTTTCAGGTTTTCATGAACTCTGTTACATACCTTTACGTTAAAAAATATGTCACGATATGTTATGATAAAATGCGGAGGATGGGCGTGGAATGCTTTAAGGTCCATATGCTTCTTGAGAATGAATTCACGTTTCGGTGATGTTGTGAAGATTGATGTGCTGGATTAGTAAAAATGTTAGAGAAAAATATTCTAGTATTCCTTGTTACACTTGCTGCATTTCTCATTGTTGTATTAAGTTGATGTGCATAATAGTAAATGAAAGGTGCATTATTATAGATTGCTTATATTTTTTCTTGAACTGCTTTTTTGCCTTTCATGAAATTTGCACCATCTAATGTCTGAGGTATAAGTTTTTGTCCATTTCCTTAATTATGCCTGATTTTTATAAAATACATACAAATATGCAAATTTCAGTTTAATTTTCTAGAATAAAGAATCCTCAAGAAAAACTATCGCTACTCGATCCCGGGCTTTTGAGGTGGGATGCTAGTACTTTAGTCACCACAGTAACGCGACCCTCAAACATATTTTTTCCTAATGTTTCACGAGTTTCGCACAACATTTAAGTACGTTCGGTGGTTTCACTCTTAACTTAATGGGAATTCGATGAAACTTGCTCTGGAAGCATTAATAATGTTTTCCCAAAGCTACCTGAATTTTTTCAAAATTATTTACCGCAGATTTCTTAGGATATTTGATGTGGAAGTGGGCATGAAATTAGATAGGTTCTTATGGGAACGCGAGGTGCGACTAGCTTTATTCATCGAAAAGAACCTTTTTCTAGTTAAGAATAAAAAAAACAAACATAATTCAAATCATCAATATAATAATGTATGAAAACCCTTTGATAAACTTTATTTTTAATATTTTTCTTTTTCTTATTCTTAACTAGAAAAAAGTTCTTTTTGATGAATTAAGCTACTCCTACCTTGTGTTCCCATTAAGAACCCATGTAATTTTTTGTCTTCTTCTCAATCAAATTCCTTAAGTAATCTGCGGTAAATAATTCTGAATAAAATCAGGTGGATTTAAGACAACATAAGTAATGCTTCCAGCAAGTTTCGTCGAATTCTATTAAGTTGAGTGAAACCTCCGAACCTCCTTAAGTAATCTTTCTTTTTCTCATCCCTTTTTTTCTAATTATACGTTTTGGTACAAATGACCTCAGTTTCCGTTCACCTATCTAAGTAACCAGTACAGAATCGGAAGCTACACACTAAGCTAACAATAAGATTGCTGGAAATATTCAGAGAAATCGAATTTCGGTATGACACCGAGGATGTTATTACAACCTCGCCCTTTATATCTAGAACTGATATTAATGACAAAACGATAGAGATAGATTCACTCTCGAATTTGTGCGAAGTGCAAAACTCCTTTCCTCGCCGTACTTTCCACGCACCATCTACTATGACTAGTACCAAAACATAGCGAAACACATGGACATTCCTCTCACATTTAATTCACATTAGTCTTAATGCCGACCAAGGTCTCGTCGCTGGGCGACACCTGATGATGTCGCCCAGCGACGAAACCTGGGTCGGAATTAAAATTATTTATGTGGAACGAACGAAGTATTTTTCTTTTCAATCATGAAGGAGTTCCATAAAGTTACGCCTCAGACCATTAACTTCACATTAGTCCTTTCTCTCTTCCAATTCCTTTTCGCCAATCCCCGCTTTTTTCATGGCTGGTGTCAAAACATGTACTGCCACATGATCATGCGGTGACTCATAGTGTAACATATAGATGCATGTATAAGCTAGACCCAATAGTTTACGGAATTCCGCAAGTGCTACTTAGAACACGAATAGGCAGTGTGTAGATAAGCAAGGGTTACCGAAACTCTTTCAAAGTTGATTCCACAAATAGTTAGTTCCACAAATAAGAAATTCTGGGAGATCTTGTAACAATTAAAGTAACAACTATAGTGAAATTTGCATTATGCAGTAGTGATAATCATTAATGTGCAGTTTTATCAAAATAGAGTTAAGTTTACAAAAAAACACGAATTTTTAGATGAGTTAAAGTGATTACCAAAGGAATATAATTGAAATTAGCTGAGAGCGCATTTATTTCTAAAATGCTTCAACATAATTGCAAAATATCTCGAGACAAATATGCGACTGTTAATAGATTACCCTGCTGGGCGGATGAAAACTAAATGTGAAAAAAAATCATCGTTTTCAATCAAGCTTGGTTGACCTCCAATATTTCAAATAAAAACGAAGTGATGAACGTAATTTCAATGGTTAACTTGCAGAATGTCTTGAGTATTATGAGATAGACATGAATTGTTTATCAAATGTCACTAGTTTTGTCACAATAAATTAAAATATGAGTAACATTTCGATTCTTTGGTGACAAAAAAAGAATATTTTTAATCTAATACTAAATATGAGGTAATACTGGCATTAGTAGCATTCTGCGAAATGTTGCGCAAGTATATTCAAAATTGATTCAAGTCTATTGAATCCTTAGAAAAGAAAACGTATTTAAATCAACTAAAATTTTATTTGCTTACATATTCTCTGATATCAGAGGAAAATGGTGCGAAAAATAATGAATAAATAAATAAATATGGCCAGCGTCTATTTATATTTTTAAAGAGAAAATATTACTCAGAAATAATGTACAACGTGAGAATCATGTTTGTTTTGGGGACATTCCACGTTGATTTTAGAACAGCGAGTTTTCCTTGACCTCTACGATTTCAGCTAAATTCGCCGGGCGTACTATATACCGTTTTAATACATTTTTGGCCATTTACTACATTTGGCCGAATTGTGTTACAAAATCGCATCCGTTGCCTAGTTACGGGAGTTTGAAAAATGGAGTTTCATTTGGAATTCTGCGATATGGAGACATTGCATCAACATCATTGTTGTAGTTTGGTTCTAATTGGAGATGATGAGGACAAATGAAACGCAAGATAACGCGTTAAGAAGGAAACCGGGAAGGAGAAAATGGAATCTTTGAAGTTGACGATCTCCGTTAACGCTTCCACTAGATCGTAATGCGCCCGTATGAACCCTGACGGAAATTCCCCAATGAGAATTCATTAGAATATTGGGAAAATGCAAGGGTAAAACTGAAAATTTCTTAGAAAAATTAACTTTCTAAGGAAATGCCCTAACATTATAGGGGATTTTTTCCTAGAACGTTTTTCCTTAGAAATTACTGTCTTCAGGCAGCAAATTCCCTAGCACAAAATGCTACTTAAAAGAAAACTTTAAGGCATAGAAAAATTACACCAGCAATTGCATAGAGTGCAGTGTACATTGCGCAGAGTAAAAATATATATTCATAAAAAGAAATAAAATATTCTGCATAATTTCTGTTTTACAACCATAGAGTTATCAAAATGAATTATACGGAGGCTAACAAAATATTTCTCAGTGAAAAAAGGTGTGCAACCATTATAAAAAAATCACCCCTCACAGTCAACTACACTAGGCGTAAAATAATCACTGCCCTAAGCCACTGCAACCCACTTTCAAAAGCATTTCCCATGGAAAATGCTTTCTAGGGAAATTGTTCCCTAGAGGTATGTTTTCTAGGGAAATCGGGGGTTCAATTTTCTGGGGAATTTTCCGAAAGCATTGGACTCACGGTTGAAGTTGAAGCTTACGTGGACGCTAATTTCAAACCGTCCTACACCAATCTAATGCCTGTTGCTCACGGTAACATTTTCGGTAAAACGTTTTATAATATTGACTTATTTTTTAAAAATGAGCTTGATAACGATAAAACAGTTTTGTAAAACCTAGTTTTGTAAAACGTTTTACGGAATGGGACAGGTTCTATTTCCATAAAACCGTTTGATGCAACAACCAATGAGATGTTCCGCTCATCGCGTTGATAATCTCGTAACCATGGGAATCCAAACAAGGAAAAAGTAAACAAACATGGCTGGAAGTTCATGGAACTATCAATTCATGACAATTATTGCTATTAACTCTTTCGCCTGATCATTCATACTCTCATATATTAAGCACAATAAGAGCGTAGACGTATAAACAAAGCCTTAATGCCGTTGAGGGTGATCAGAAAGTAAGTAAATATACAATACGTATAGTTTTTAACTTAACAGTCATCCAAAAGAGAGTGCATTTACCACTTCACGTGTTCGCAAAGATTCTCATAGATGGCAGATCGGTCAACATTGCTGTTTTATGAATAGTTTTACCGTGAACAAGAAAGTACGTTTTTCGTACGATTCTTAAAAGTTTCAATATTTTTTAAAAAACACACTTTTATAGAAAATGTTCCCGTGAGCAACAGGCATTAGGATTGAATGTATGATAATGGTGATGCATATACTCATTGAACATGCCCCATATGCCATCTACCTCAATGTTAGGGAGGACAATCGGGGGTCAGGATTGCTCTTGTAGAGGTGTAGCTGTGACGTAGGTGACGGTTTGGGAACATCGTTAATGTGGGCGGAGTGGGTGGAACTTTCTGGCATTCTCTTTCCCTACCCCCCCATGGTTCCTCTTCTCCATCCTAACCCCTATTTGCGACCCCCTTACCCCAGTAGAGACGATCCTTTCGCTTCCATCCCCTCCATACCTTGCTCCTTCCTCCTCTCCCCAGGGTGCCGTCTTCAGGGTTTCGTGGGAGGAGGAGGAGGAATAGGGGTGGTCGTAGTAAGCCTGCTACATTCCCAAATTGAGTTCGCGTAGCTTCTTTATTCGGAAAGAATAAACATTGATTGAGGGCTCGTTTCTTTTACTTCTTCTTCCTTGGGGGAGGTGGGGAGCGGTGTTTTGTGGGGTTGGAAAAAGAAAGAGGCAGAGAGAAGAAATAATATAAAAAAAATAAACGAAAGCTTGAGTCGGAAGTCGGTCTCGGGAGCTCACGTGGTTGAACAAAATGGCGGTCGTGATAGGGTGACGTAATGGCGGAGGAGAGGGTTGTCATGGCGACCGGTCTTATTTTGGAAGGAGGAGGAGGAGGGAATCTTCATCGTGTTTCCCTTCCCATACTCCCCTTCTCCCCCAGAGAAAAAAAAGCCGCAAATCGGGTGACGATGGCCTATAACGTGACTTATCGGCCAGTTTCTTTTTTACTCCTATTTTGTTCCTCGAGGTTTTCCTGAAAGGAATCGGGGAAAGAAACTTGGCCTTGGCTCTGAATGTCTTGGGGAAACATTTCGCGCCCGAGAAAAAAAGTCGTGAAAAAGAAGTGAGGAAGATGGGACTATCGGGGTATTTTCGCCAAATGCTAAATGCATCCAATAAATAGAGTGAAGAAGGAAACGACGACGACGGTCTGAATGAGAAGAACGGTGGCGCGGGGAAGAATAAATAGCGCCTCCACACACAACCTGAATGTGATACGCCGCCATTGAATTCGCAGTCTATTACTCTGCAGAGATTGCTGGGACGTGACATCAATACGTTCCGTGGAGGAAATTAAAGAAACGGCGACCACGGTAACTGACTGGTTCCCAAAGACGTGTGATCATCATTTTTTTTATTTCGCTATCCAGAAGCCGTTAGTCAAACTACGACCATAAGACCTATCTTGGAGATTTCCAATCTGTGTTATTACAAGGAAAAAAAATCAGCCCATTTATTCAGAAAAAAATCCTGTGTGTATTAAAGTTACGTGTGGATGATAAATTCTGATTTTTATAGGATTATAAAGTTTCGATTTTTTTAAATTCTGCCCAAATACACGAACTCGTTTGGTCGAGTTTTTTCAACAAAATATTTGCGACAAAATTTGATAAAAACGTTCACTTTGGGATATTGGCTTCACTGAATCACACACGTGTTATAAAAGTAGTACTATACCGAAGCGCCAATGAGAATAGAGGGAAAGTTCGCAGAGTCTGGACACCGGGTCGCTTCAAAAATGCCGGGAAAACGAGTGTTTTTGATGTTTTTCACTTTTCTACTTCTCACGTTCTTCTCTTTGAAGTGGGCGGTGTGAGGAACTCAATCGGTCCTCGGACGTCGCCAAGGTATGAACGGACATAACCCCATCCGTGGCCTTCCACCTTATATTACAAGAGTCTCGTCATGGGAAACCCTTGTGTGAACGGCCGTCTCTCAACCCTCGATCGAACGCGAAATGGTATCGGTTAGAGGGGCCATCTGTCTGTGGATATTTACAAAGGGTCTGGAGACGAATAAGGGATTTAAGGTGTTTTGAGCAGCGAGATAGATCCCTAGTCATAGTGGAGACCATATTCAAATTTCATTCTTTGATTTCAGCGTCTGTAAGAAGTATGAACATAAATATCGTAATATTAATGGCGCAAATATTTAGCTATATATGCCCACAAATCTCAGTAATTAAATAAATAAAGCTACATAGGTATCTAACTTGACTCATTTTTTCCCGCCGTACGGCTGAAAATCCTTCAAAACAGCAGGTTTTTTTTTTGCGATTCTGTAAACGTTAATGTGATGAGTAATGGATTATTTTTTATAAATAATTGAGAAAACATTCAATCTATACACCGTTAGTTTTTTGACGAAATCTAGGTGTTATAAATTCCTATTTCCTTCAATATTCTCCCTCTGGAGCGCTCAGCCGTAATCTATCCCATGTAAAACAGCTTAGATGTTTAGGCTAATTGCTCGAAAAGTAGTTCGGAAACGGGTTGATATTTTTATATCATTTGAAAGATGAGAGTTGCTTCTTTAAAATGAGGAAAAATTTATCAAATCTTAGGTGAAGTGATTTTTCGCTGCAACTACCTTAAGGATGATGAAGGTAGTCATGAGTGAAGGAAGTAGAACGGAGGTTTCAAACCCTCACCTGGGATGAAAGTGGATGATCTAGTTGATCTAGTCTTGTCGGGTGTGGCACCAGGTTAAGCTTTCCACGACCTACGTTTCGACGAGTCACTCGCTCGTCTGCTTCGGGGCGAAATGGTCCTCAAACGTGTGAGAACAACTCTGAAAAGATTGAAAGCGCTCGAAAAAGATCGACAAAAGCCGACCAATCAAAATCCACCTGAATGGCCAACGTATAGATTATTTAAATCCGGCAAATACTCAACCTTGAGCTCAAGTTTCAGTTTCGGGGATGATGACCGAGTGGCCAGGTGAACGCCCAATTTACAATGCAGGCGCAATATTAAGTGATGCGCAATGAAGCGCTAGTGTTAACGAGGAATGCGAAATCATTTAATCGAAGTATGCACTTGAATATTATTGCGGAATTCCATAGAGTAAAAATCATTCACCTTGACCGGTACTCGAACCTGGATCTCTAGATTACGCGTCGAATGATATACATTGTCAGTTATGAGAGGTTATTTTTCCTTTGTGGAATTTCGCACTTCTGCGCACTTGCGGGTGGTTCTGTGAAGGTAATACAACCGTGGGTATTATCAAAATTTGTGAAAAGATCGAACGCCTCATTATTTTCTGTTGGTTCAACACCTTGTGGACGGTGGCGCTAAGCGCACGCTTTAGACTGATTTTGTAACATTTTTTCTAAGGTCAGCACTCTTGAAGATATTACGCCTGAAGGTAGTTTGAGCGAAAAATCACTTCACCTAGAATTTGATGAATTTGGCCTCATTTTAAAGAAAAAATCTCATCTTCCCAATGACATCAAGATATCAACCCCTTGCCGAACTACTTTTCGAGCAATTTGCCTAAAAATATATAAGCCGTTATACATGGGATAGATTATGGCTGTGCGCTCCAGAGAGAGAATATTAGCCAAATCAGGAACTTCTATCACCTTAGATTTCGTCGAAAAAGTAACGGTGTGTACTTTGCATGTTTTACCAACTATTTATAAAAAATAATATATTACTCACCGCAGTAAATTTTACAGAATCGCAAAAAAAACCTGCTGTTTTGAAGGGTTTTCAGCCGTACTGCGGGAAGAAATGAGTCAAGTTAGATACTTATGTAGCTTTATTTATTTAATTACTGAGAAGTTTGGTCATATATAACTATTTCATTGCACCATTAATATTACAATATTTATTTCATACTTCTTACAGACCCTGAAATAAAAAAATAAAAATTTGAATATGGTCTCCATTATGACTAGGGCTCAAACTATCTCGCTGCTCAAACCGCATTAAGTGCCCTCGAAATTCGACAGGGGAGAAGGGCACCTTGGCAGCTTAAATTGCTAAAGTGAAATAATGAAGGATCTGGGTTCGAGTATTGTTTAAGGCAAATGACTTTTACTCTGTGAAATTTCGCAAATATGTGCACTTGTGGGTGGATCCGTGACCGTAATATCGTGGCTTATCCCGGTATCCAAAAGTTTTAATTTGAATTTAGTGTAAATGTAAATTTCAAAGCTATGGCTTGTAAAATATCACAGCGTATTACATTCGGACCTATGCAGTAGATATAAACGGCATGTGCAAGCGAAAGGTCAAGAGTTCGTCCCAAGACCGTGAACGAGCAATGCAAATCACGTTATTTAGGTTGAAAGTACTCGAATTTTGAGCGAATGTAACTTTCAAAGGGACCGATTTGATAAAAAACACTTCGTCACATTCATGCTATTAAAGTGGCGAGTACAGTAGGCTTCCAATTATCTGGATCAATTGGGACCGGATCCCATCTGGATAATCAAATATCCGGATAAATGGATAACTCACAAAAAAAATGTATTTTCTTTAGAAACTTCTTCATGTATTCGCTTCGGATTGATTTAAGACCAATAAAGAAATATATGTGATGTAACCATTAACTGTCAAACGAAATCAACTCTATAAATGAAACAATACACGTTTCAAATAGTCTATTGCCGTGACAGTAAAAAGCCGATTTTCGAGGATTTTTTTTCCCTAAAAACGATCCGGATAATTGGCGGTCCGGATAGTTGGAGTTCGGATAATTGGAGTTTTACTGTACTCGAATATTGTGCAAATGTAGCCTTCAAAGGTTTCGGTTAGGAAAAAAACAGATAGGGCTATATTCAGGACCATACGGTATCTGCGTATACGGCTTGCACAGACGAGAGGTTAATGGTTCATCCCGCGTTCACCCGAGAAACGCGATATCCGAGGATAGCAAGTGGCGGAATGGAGTCATCGGCCGCGGTATCGTCCTCCCTTTTATAATTAGAGGGCCCGTGATAAGGCCCCAAACAGACCCTTAAAGGCCGCCGCCCTCTGCGGTTGGATTACACGGTCCTCGGGATCGGCGGAGGCTGCGGATGCGAATCTGAACGGGGGGAACATAAAGAGTGGGGGTAGGGTACTGAAGGGATGGTAGGGACTTCAGGGGGCGGGGGGAATGTGGTTTTCTCTTTCAAGAGGGTCCCCTCACCCGCTGCCGGTGTGGCGTGGGGGTTGGAACGGAAAACGGTGTGCGTTACACTCCATCGCATAATTCCCATCCACTGAGAATCCCACTCACACTCTCCCGCGGAAAACATTGTGGTGGGTAAGGATGGCGTGGTTCTCATCCCAGACCCTGCTAACGAGGGTGCCCGTAGTTGCCGTGGAGAGGGGGGAGGGGATTCATCCTGAGGGTATGGTGCTCTGTGGGGGGTAGGGTATGGGGGAGAGAGAGAGTTCTTAATTTTTTTCCGCGGGAGTTGAGAGAGAGAGAGGGAGGAGGGTGGGTTTCGGTGGGTGGACTGGTAGGGTTTCCTAATGGTGAGGTATGGATGTTACTGCGCCAGGGGTGTGGGCTGGGTTGGCTGGGGAGTGGGGGACGGCCCGAAAACTTTTCCACGAATTAGGGAGCGCCGGCTAATCAGCACCCCTTCCCATCTCCCACACCCAACACGGAATTTTCAACGCGTCTTTCGATAACCCTCTTCGTCTACCGCTTTGGATTTCCCCACTCACTTTACATCGGACCCTCTTTTGCCTTCATCCTCCCTCTGATTGTAATTTATCTAACGCTAGGTGCATTGGTCAAATATTACGGAGATTTATTACTTGAACTGAGGATCCATCTTCAAGGCAGAGAAAAACTGGTAAAATTTCCACGATTTTCCTGACCACCGACCGAGGTTTCGACACGTTACTCCATGGAGTAACGTGCCGAATCCTTGATCGTTTGATGTTTTCTTTATTTGCAGTGGAATATGAAAAAATATTCCGCTTAAATCATCGCTTACACCTTCCCATATCCTTCCTTGTTTGGCTGATGCCATGACAACCCCTGCCACACACACTCCCGACGGTTCGCGATATACTACGTGACTGTAGCGGAAGGAACACGTTTCAAATGGAACATGCCACATGCTGGGATCTACCCTCTACTTTTATCTTCAACCAACCTTTTATCTACCTCCTCCCCCTACTACTATACCCAATCCCTACCTTCCCATTCCCATCCTGCCTTTGTCGTATAAAATACTTTCACTCCCAACCCCTTATCGCGGTGCCCTCTCTGGACAGGAAAGTTCACTATCTCCCACAACTTTGATTTTTTTCTCTTGCGTCGATGCCCCTCTTTATGCATATTGCCCCTTTTTCTGTATTTCCTATCTTGTGGTGGATGTCGGCTGTCATCACGTTTATCAGCAATATTGACGTGTTCACGAAGATTGAATTCTTAAATGAATATCATGTAATGTTTTCCATGTTAACCACTCCTCTGGGCATTTTAAATTGCCTAAGATGTCCAAAGACGCGTTTGGTATTTAATTAGAGACCGACGCTAGTTTTTCACTGCTTTCACTTGAAAAAATAAACATGTTTCTATCCAAATTATTTTTAAAATAAAATAATTAGTTATACTTGAAAACAATTGCGTATAGAAATATCATCAGAATAAGATTGAACAAAGCACTTGACAATACTCAAAACCAGAAAGCTGAAAATCGTTGTGGAGTCTACACGAGGCATGACCTGATAATAGGGTAAAAGTTGCACCTCGAAGTGATAGTTTTCACGCATTGCATTATTTTGCTTAGAGATATTTCTGCCTATCTGCATGAAGTTTTTCATGAATCCTACAATCCTGAACGACGGCACTCACCAATGAAAAACTACGAAGTGTTGTGGGACAAAGCTGCTCAATAGAGCGAAAGGAAGAAAGAGGAAAAAAACCTTTTTGTGCACATTCTCTGACATCACAAACTCCTATAAACCATAATGAGAAGGAGATGGGAACACACAACAGGACAGAGAATACATCATGCATATGATGGAAGATGTTTAGATGAAGATGTTTTGGGTGTTGAATACTACGCTGTAATAGGATATTTTAGACTGCTAGGGTTTTCATCACCTAAGATGCATTTCATACTTCGTCCATCATAATATCGCATTTTACGGTTATATGCAAATGCAGCCAATCAGTTAACACATTAAATAAAGGTTGCGAATTACGTGACAGACGAAGCCAAGATGGCGGCCTTTGTTTACCTATTTAATTCGCGACAGCACAGTTTATTATTTATCAATTTCTTCACCAAATCAGTATATTTAAGCAAATAATAATCTTTTAAATTTTATTAAATTTTGTCGAAAGTAATTGAACGTATTTTTTACACCATCGAATAACCTATATTGAAAATTCCAAACGGCTGCTACTCATCCCTGATATTCGTCGTAACTACGTCATGTCTGCATCACACCGAAAGGCCTGTGCGAGCCGTTTCACTATTGGTCGTAGATTTAAAGGTCCAACTGCGATATTATAATGGAATATATATTGGTAGTAGGTGAAATAATCCTGTTTTCATCATATGGGTCTTTAAATAAGGGGCAATGGGACAAAGAACAGTTTTTTTTAAGTTTGTACTGATCATATTGGTAAGAAAATATCCCTTACTTTGCTAAAAACAGAATTTTTTGTACGTAGTGGTAAAGTGGTAGCGAAACTTGTGGCAGGCTCCTGTACGAATCTTAACGTAGAAGAAGGGGGAGACTCACCGGAAAGGGGTTGGCAAATGAGAAGAGAGTGGAGAGAGGAGAGTTCATTGTAGAAATATAAAATTAAATTTATTATTCCGGGACAAGTGTGTCCCTTAGTAACATACACGATTATACATACCTTTAGAGTCAAACAAATATTACAATAGCAAGATATACATCATGTATCAATATCACAGAATCCGACATAATATTTAATAAAACGGTAAAATTATGAATATACATAAAAATACATCAGATTCAGTACAGTGTAACCACTATATTCAATTCACTTAAAATACTTAGTTCACTTGTAATAATATTTCTTGATATTTCTTTTTAAATGTAGGAAATGCTATCAAAACAATAGCTCTCAGATTTCATTTTTTTCATTCAATTTTTCCGTTGCAAACCATTCTGATGACTGCTGACGATGTTGTGAGCTGTAAGCGTGAACAGGACATAGCTGTGTCCACCACACCTCGTCAGTCCTCGTCAGCGTAGCCAGCTTATCCTTGGCTATCCCTCCCCGCTTCTTCCCATCTGCTCCGTCCCTTCAAAAGACGCCTCCTGCCGCCCACGTTATAACCGCACGCTGTGCCGACGTCCGGTCCAATTAGAAGGCCCGAAGTTTTTCCAAAAGTTCCAATGGGGAGGAACTTGGGAAGGAAAAAAAAGGGAGGGAGGCAGGAAATTTTTAAGACATTTATTTGCTTTTTCCCCCCCTCGCGCCATCGCAAGTGGTCGGGTAGCATAGGGGGAGGGATAGGGGGAGAGGGTTGGATAAACAATAGAGTAAGTATATTATAGTGGAATCACCGCACGCGCAAAATTAGTATATATTTTTGATGTAGTTCGGGAGGGATATCGTAGATGGCGCAGATGGTGTTGGAAGAAATTCTGACAAATTATGAATTTGCTTGTTCCACAAGCCTGAAAATATATCCTGAAGCAGAAAGGGTCGCTACGTTTAGTGGTGACAATAGTTAGTCGATTTTGTTCATAACAAGAGTTGTAAAAAATATTTCCTTGAATTTCGGGTACTGATGTACTTACTCTATGGATAAACGCAGCAGGAGGAGGGTCGTTACACGAGAGAGTGCTGGTGGATGGGGCGTATAGATTAAATGGTGGTTGGGGCACTGGAGAAACATTTGTGGCATTCCAAAGAGAAGCAGCTGGAAGATCTTTTTTTATTTTTGATGGATAGTGATAGGAAAGTTGTTTAAATTTCATCAATAAGGTGATACTTGTTGAAAAATATTCATTGTCAGTTGAAGTACACATATTTAAACCTATCCACGATAGTTCTCCCCCTGACAAAACAAATATATGGTGCGAATTGCCTTTTATAGGTAATATGTGCCATGTAGTGACTTGACGAATACCTGAAGGTGTTTTCAAAGTTTGATTTTATAACGTTAGGTAAATTATTTTTTAATTCTTAAGATCAAATTGGTTGTGAAACATAAAAGTGGTGTTCACTTGTTAAAGTGTGGTGATAGGAACGCAGTTTATGTCGGAGAAACGGGAAGAAAATTTACGACTAGTGCAAATGATCATAAGAACTGTGTTAAAAATTATGATGTCACATCCATGTATGTAAAACATTTGATGGAGATTGTTCGCCGGGGAAACGTCATCCCACATGTTTTGCTTGTGAACGACAGAAGTTTTAGACTTGATTTTTTAGGAAAAATTTAAAATTGCTAAAAAACGACGTTCACCTATTATTGTTCTTTTAAATGACTTGACTGAATTAAATGGTTAACCTTTGACCTCAATTTTTGTATATCCCAATTTAAATCGCAACCCAATAACTGACCTAATCTCTACATCGAACCAGAACCCTCCTCCTATTCTCCACCTCCCCATGTTTTCCAATGACTCCACAAACTTTCCAAGGTTTAACTCCCGACACGCTTCACTTCATATATTTGTATGTGTAGATATTGTTTCTCGATTGTGGATACATTCGACAAAGAAAAGGCCGAAGTCGTAACTTATCAAGATACTTTTTGAAAAAAATATACCGTTGAAATTTCGTAGTCGTTGGAGCCATAACGTCCTCAACAGATCTATGTTAGAAAGCATCTGTATACTATATGTCACCTATCCTTTAATGCCTTTCCACGTATCTGTATGTAAGTCACGTCTGTTTTAAGGACTTTTAAAGGACCTAGGAAGTTGAAATTTAACATAAATACTAGTCGTGACCTTGTCTTGACCAACATAAAAAAACCCAAAAAAAGTAAAGGGCCAGTTTTAGATTACTTAAAATCTAGATATAGGAATAAAATTTACAAGACTGGATAGACGAATGCATTTATAACGAAAAATATATAGTGTTGAACCGCAAACAACAATTCAAAAGGTTTTTTTTACCTTCAACTTGTGAAATTTTAGCCCCATAAGAAAAGCATGGAACTTGATGCAAAGGATTTATTTGTTTTACTTTTCAAATTACTTGCACTCAAGGTTAATGGTTTAAACGTTCACTATCGGATGACTCAAAAAAATGTAGTTTTTAATTCTCGAATTTGATTGTTTTATACGCTTCGCTTTTGTCTGAAATTTGTGTTTCTGCCCCAAAAATAGTAGGTATATATGTTTTCAGTTTTTCGGCAATTTATGTTTTATAATTTCCTTGGCATCCGCAGAATGGGCTTTAAACGGGGACATTTGCCCGAGGCCTTTATGACTCAGGTTAAATGATAATGACAATTACAGAGAGATTACAGTGGGGGTATTTTTCACCCCATTTTCTTCAAGGATGATTTATGAATGGTATATGGTACAACTGCAACTACCTATGCAACTGCTTTAGTTATTTATTCTTTCCCAGTGATTTCGACGGGCACCCTCTTCTAGTCTTTTTATTATTATTAGGGCTTATCTAATGATTAATTTAATTTATGAAGGACATGTAAGTGCTGCTACATGATCATCTATGTTGTTCGATACGTTCCTTCAGCTCGATCAATGATCTAACTCCATATAATCTAGTAAACTTAGAAGTGCTACGATGGATTTGGAGAAAAGACATGTATAATGAAAACGCTATGAAGTGCATAGGTAAACTCTTTGGGCATATTTTTTCACAGCCTCTTGAAAACAATAATAATGGAAGGAGAAATGAATGGGAAGAATTGCAGAGGACGAGCAGGAATGAAAAAAAATCATGGAGGCAAGTTAAGAAGGACTTCAAAGTAAAGGTTTAGCATGGAGAAAATAAATCACTTCGTACTGTTCCACTAAAATTCTTTATTCCCCATCGTTTTCAACGTCTAGGTGTCATTATTAAGGTAACATTGAGCATCCCCGCCACTTCCATGTTACCATGATAACATTTAAGGTAGTTTGAGTGAGATTTTTCCCCAGTCATAGTAGAGACCATTTGAACATTTTATTTTAAAATTTTACCAACTGCAATAAGCATGAAGTAAATATTGTAACTTAAACTATGCAAAAAATTTGTTTAAAAAAAAAACTGAAACTCTCAGCAAATACCTGAATAAGCATATGAGGATTTAAGGTGCCTCTTTGTCATATCAATACATTCAAGGAATTAATGAAATCGCGGGTAAAACTAATTTATATAACCAATTTTGAGGATACCGGGACTAGCCACGGTAGTTACGTTTACGGAATCACCCGCCTTTACATATTAATTAAATTTATAATATAAAAAGTTATATAAATTTATATAAAAACTCATATAAATTTTTAGTCTCAATTGAAGTCTCTGAGTTAAATTTTGGATCGATCGATTTGGGTTTGGCGAGAAATTGCTCATTAAAATCAAGCTTTTTTACATGACACATGGAAAAAAGCAAAATACAGTGAAACTTCCTCGAACGCGGGGGTTTACATTCCGCGACTATGCCGCGTTGCGCGAATCCGCGTTGGGGGTTGCATTGACAATATGGAAATTGGGGGGTTCCGTTCCAAGGTGGAAAGAAATAATAATTCAGAACCTTTTTTCCATAACCTTTACGTGTGATTGAGCTTTATTTATCTAAGAAACAATAATTAACATCGTTTAATCAATTACAACGGTGCCGTATGGTACAAAAAACATTTAAATATGAAACAGAATCAAAACTTGAAGAATTCGCGTGCATGTATATTGAATTATGCATTTTTTGTCATATTGAACATTACTAGTAAACATTCAAATCAGCAATTTCTAACCTACCTTATGGAATCCGGATAAATGGGAGGTTAATCAATAATATCCGATATGCAGACGATGATGCTATCATAGCGGACAGTAGGCAGGATCTCCAGCACTTACTCGACAGGCTGAACTAGGAAGGTATGACATATAACTTGAATATTAATGTTAAGAAGACTAAGTGGATGGTCATTAGTAAGAAGCAACTCAACCAAATCACCATTAGTAATGAAAAGTTAATCAATTTAAATATCTGGGATGCTACACGACAGAAAACTTAGATCTGGATGAGGAAACTAAAATGAGAGGTGAGGCTATGCTCTAGCCGCATTCCAGAACATGAGAAGCTTGCTCTGCGATAGGTCACTATGTTTGGAAATAAGAAAATGTATGATCCAATGCTACATCTACGCAATCTTAAGGTATGGTTTAGAAGCTGCCACTTTCAACAAGAAGCAGTTGAACAGATTAGAAGCCATGAAGATGTGAATGCCACAGAAGGATGCTTAGGATATCTTGGAACACAAGAACGTCCAACAAGGAAGTACTCGAAATGTCCAAGTCTGCGAGAACGCTTATCAAGCAGATGAAAGACATGAAAATAAAGTACTTTGGGCACATCATGATGGGAAAAAGATATGAAAATACATGAAAGATACAAAAAAGATAAAAGACTTGAAAATAAAATACTTTGGGCACATCATGATGGGAAAAAGATATGAGATCCTGCAACTTATGACACAAGGAAAGTAACCAGAGTAAAAGGAGTCCGGGAAGAAAAAGAAGAAGGAGAACAGATTGGGTACAACACATATTAAAGACTGGTACAACATCCATTCAAGGACTGCTAAAAAAAGCCCGAGAACACCATATTTGAAGCCAGTGTGATCGTCTACGCTACAGGAAAAGTATGACACATGAAGAAGTAGAAGTAAACATTCACTGTTGACTTGAATTATCTTCATAGAAGTAACAAATAATAATAAAATTACTAAAGTAAGAGTTCCCTAGAAATCATGTCGATTTTCACTGTTGACATAGATATCCAACGATCGGATCCTTTGCTGTTTCCAAACGTACACCTTTAGATTGATTGGTACCGGTCGTAGGTTTGCAATCACTGAAAGGATGCATGCGTGCAGTTATTTTTGAGTGATTTTTTAGACCCTTATTTTATTTATAATCTGTCGAATTCTAATGAAGCTGAAAGCACGAAACTCACCGAGTAATTCAATGATCTACTCCTGGTCTGAGGATTTCGACGAGCTCGGATGTTCTCATGTTCTGGCTATGCTCGGACTGGGGGTGCAAGCTGGCCGGAAGAAGTTCGTGATCGGTTCCTGCATCGACTTTTTCAACTCCCTGTGGAGTTCTACATAGGGCAACACAGCTGCATCGAGACACCTCTTGAACGCAGGTTAAAATAAACAAACACATTAAACAGAAACATTAAAATTTACACACATTTAGTTACCACGGACCAAGGTTTCGTTATTCCGTCATCAGGATACAATTTTATAAACAAGTTTTAAAGCGAAGTGCTAATTTCGCCATGCACTTGTGGTCGTCAAATCATTTTCTTAATTTTGATGCCGTAGCCCTGCATTACATGGACGAAGGGCATAAAATGGATACCTTTGAACAATTTCAAATATCAAATAGTAGGTAATACTCAACAGTGCAATGATAATGTTGTCACCCACTCACCTCTCCTAAAACTCAAGACTTTCTATGACATGAGACCACCTTCCCATATTCTTTTTTGTAAATGCGAATGAACATCTTATGGTTCGTTCTGGGTGACATGTAAGGTTTTGCCGCGACCAATATTGGTGTCCATTCGAGGGCCTCGTGTGCAAAAACTGTAAGGATTAGAGAATATCTAAAACTATGACTGGATATCCTGTTTCGTCGACTACCTGAAATGTTTTGTCGCGAGAGGAAGGGGGGTTGCGAGGTGACGTCACAGCGCTGCGCGTGGGGGTCTAAATTTGGGCTTGTGTGGGCATGGCGCGCGCGTGTTCAGTTGTATCTCCGCGCGTATTCAGTTCAGTTGTATCTCCGGAACGAGTTGGTTGATTTTAGTGATCGAAGTGTCTACGGAGAGCTGACAACGTGAGTTAGACGTTAATAACACAAGAAACCTCAAATTAACATTAAAAATATAAAATTATCATTGGAAAGCAGAAAATATTAGTTACCGTCGACCAATTTTTCATAGGTTAGCCATTTGTACTAATGATTTCGATGAATAAATGCTATGCATAGCGTAATTTTCTTTCTTTCATTTCAAATTTCTTTCTGACGAACAAAACAAAAGGATTTCCCATTAACGAGAGTAACGCATGTCATTTTGCAGTCAAGAAATAAAGATCCGACGAGAGAATCAATAATACTCCCTGTATTTTTTTCTTTCTAAACTTCCTGATCAACCCCCAATGTATGGATATATAAGGCCGAGATATTTGTGAAACTGTTACCCTGATGTTGGTATAACGTGACAAAACTTTGGTCGGTGGTAATTAAAAGTGTGGGAACTTTGACCAGTGTTTCTATTTCTCTTTCTTCACGATAGTCGCACAATTCCACAAAGTGTCGCCTCCTTCCATCAGCTCAGCCGAAGTAAGGAATCATGTAGGAATGGAGAGCTGGTCAAAGAAGGGAGTGGGAAGCTACGGAATAGCAGTCTTCATATTGACCACAGACGTGGATGGTGATGGTGAATAATTTAACATTTATTTTACGTTGGAAACGTTTTTAAGGACCGGGGGTGGAGAAAGGTTTTGCTGCGCGGAAGTAGGAGGCCGTTTGCCGTTGTAGGCTGAAGTGTATAGAGTCGGTAGAGGAAATGATTCACTCTCCAGATTCTTGAGGATGGCTGGGTTTTGGAAGAGATGAATTTTGAACCGGACGGTCTTTCTTTTAAGTACTCAAAATATTATTTGATGCTCGAGGGGATGTTTTTACGTCCTTGAGGTTTCTCGATCTGGGAAGTGGAGGGCTCTTTCCTTGAATGAAATTTCGATGTCTTCTCCCCCATCCGACACAACTGCTCTCGAACTTTCTTTCTGATCATCTTCACTCCGTTTGCACTCTCGTTTGAGTATCGCACTCCTTGAGGAAAGTTTGCTGCGTGAGAAAAGGCTTATGGATCTCCAGCTGAAATTCTGGTTGAAATCTTTATCTTTTTCCAACTGCTCTCTCTCTCTCTCTCTCTCTCAATTTTATTTATTTTATATCTTTGGAGAGGATGCAAATAATTAATTAAAATAATAATGTATACATTTTTATTTTCAATCGATAATAGTGGTAATAATAGTTGAATTTCCCACGGCAAGCCACTTAGGACGAATACAGATTATAGAGAGTATCACACCACTGTTGACAGCGTGACAAAAACTCATAATTTTGGTGTTGTAAACAATGTTATGGATGATTGATGTGGTATCGGAGCAGATGTGGTGGAACTTATTCATCGTGAGTTAAAGAAGTTTTCACTTCTATCAAATCAGTTAGTTTAATGCGACCGGTTTCGTTGCAACGTTTCGTTCAAGCGACGGTTCTCCATACCGTTGCTTGACCATTCTCAGAACCATTGATTGACAATGATGTAAATACATTGAAACCGGTCGCATTAAAGACTGATTTGAAAAAAGGAAAAAATAACTGCGAGAATTCTTTCATTCACGAATGTTGTGGATTTCCGAAAAGTTTGAAAGTTGGTATAACATTCTTCATAATTTAGATTTATCAGGGCAAAGGACTCAAAATGTTAGCAATGTACGAACAATTTGACAGTGAATAATTTTTGTAAAAATGTGGAGTGTTACGAAAATTAGGAATTTATATGGCAAAACAAATTAATGGCATGACTTCTTAATATAATGCTTAATATGATATTTTTAACATTGGCGTGGTGCGTATACTCTTTATACTCCTAGGCAAGAAGTTCCATAATTTTTAGGTCGTTTTTTTGCCAAATAGCATCCTGAATAAAACACTCCCAGATAGTATGTCCTCTTGAATTGGACTGGAAGCCATCCAAGTTCACGGAGGTAAGGAGTGATATACTCTTATGTTATTGAGTATGGATCTGTTCAATGAGTTCATTAGCCATCAATATGCCAGCGAAAGAAATAGTTAACTAAGTTTGTGGTTATGAATTGACGATTCTATAGAAATATTGTTGCGGAATCAATTAAAAGATAGTGATATTAAAAAACAGTTGTCCTCAATAAAATCAATTGTGAAAATTACTCGTCTAATCATGACCTCCTGTGCCCTATCCGATGGAACATTGGTTAAAGAAGAGGGTAAGATCACACTGTGGGAAGATGGTGTGTTGGAGGGATGTGCGGTACATAAAAATATACCGATATATCGAAATCCGATATTTTTAAAATATATCGATTAGTCGATAGGTATATCGTTCAAAAATATACCAGTGTACCGGTATGTCGGTAACATTTATATAAGATATATTTATGCTACTATTGTTGCTGGTATTTGCAATCTACTTGTACCAACTTACCAACTATCTTTCGCTAAACTTATTTAGTTCTCAGAATACTAGAAAGTGAAGTAAAATTGTGTAAACTATTAATGATATTGAGGAATCGAACAATAAATAGGTTATTTACATTTTTTATTAAAATATATACATATTAGAGAATATTTCCGAGGAAATATTTTGCAATATTTTTGTTCGATTCATTGTGGTTTCCAGTCCAAGAATATGCGGAACAAATGCACAACTGTTACATTCTAAACATGCTTTTATCAGATAAGTACAAGTTTTTAAAGATATTTTTTATGCAGAAAGCACACACTCTGATAATTATCATATGCTACTTTCATCATTCTCAGTTAGGGTTTAGTTTTTCATGCGCGATAGCTTCTATAAAGACACAAAAATAGGCTAAGGAATTAGCCTAAAACAACTTCATCATCGTATAATGACAGAGTATGAATATATTAGATGTTATCAAGGTAAAGAAATACAGCGCACAGGTCTCAACAAAGTATTTAGAATTCAAATTTGCCATGCATTGATGCTATATTTCCAGCAGGCTTAACACTTGGCTGATGATTTAGTGACAAGGCAAATGCGATTGATCTCAAATGGCAATCATGGAGACCAATATTTTTTCTATTTGATCCCAAAAACAGCAGCTGGTTTATATGATCACCAGTCAATCTACTCCGATCATCAGACGCAACATAGTTGACCAATGAGACGGTGCGCTAAGATAGTACTAAGGACCCCAGAACAACCATGAATTTAAGGACCACTCCGGATAAAGCAGGGAAAGCCGTTCTACTGTTCTGCCAAAACATCAGAGGGTTCATTGCTTTGAGTGATAACGCCTGGCTGAGATATAATTGAAGCTCATTAGGTATTGAATGTGACGTGCTATATTCGTTCTTGTCCTATTACCACAGCTATTTCATAATAATTCGCCGAAATGGATGTAGAGGCTTCGTCATCACTCATAAATGGGTTTTCATGAAGACCCTGTGGGGGTGATGAGACTTGACCAAGGTGATGAAGGTCAGCGTTTCCTTCTATACTTATGTCAGCTATAGCTATACAACTGAAGGAATGGAAAAATAAATATGCTACATTATTATTCTGTGAATACATTTGCTTCGAATGTATGTTAAGGAAATATGATTCCGGTATGTGATATACGAGTAATAATCAAGGATAAATCTCGTGATTCCCCATATCCCCCGTGAAACTCCGCTCGTGAAAGGCTTCAATAAGGCTTCCTCACAGAAGCAAGATGAATAATATTGCGCCGTGTCGCGATACAGATTCGCAATACAATAGTTTTAATTGAGTTCATTCCTTGCGTTAACACGTGGGCAATTGACAGTCCTAGCGTTGTTTTTTCAGCAATTAGTTCGCGGCAAATCAACATTTTAGATTGAAGCGAAAGGCAATTTTTTTAGTGAAAAGTGTGTATTTTATCTGAGCAAGAGCAACGACTAGAAAAAACGACGATATCAAATCAATCTAAATAATATATTTAAATTGAATAGAATGAATAATTTACATTCCCATGTAATCACATTTAAAGTTGTCGTTGCATTCATTCAAGTATTCTACCAGCTGATTGGTAGGTTCTTGGACAGTCCCCATTCTGTATCCCAATATAATAGAAATTGTCTCGCTTTCCCTCCTAAGGATTTCGCGCGGCATTTCCATTACGAATATCCATGTAGGATGATTTTCTCGGGGAATGCTGCGTTTTTTTCAATTTTTAAATACTCCGTCCATGTTTTCAGCTTTTCAACTGATCCACTGATCCATTCAACATGGCCGACTGCGCATTTTAATGGTTACTATAATCCCCCTGTGCTATCGTACTGTATGGTTCCATCCATTCTCTTGTTTATTGTTTGAGGTGGATAATGACGAAAATTTTATATTATTAACTGGGAATCGAAGTAAAAATTAAACCAAGAAAGAACCGAGGCCACGTTATTATTTTTGTTTCCATCATGCTTGGGATAGACGATCTTCTTCTATTTATAAAGCAAAATATTTACACGTTTTCGTTTGTTGTCATCAGTGGAATTTTATTTAAAGAACCTCCAGGCTTGCTATGAAGAAGACATTTAACGGTAAAGAAGGTGGTGACCCAAAACCGACCGGAAAAATTGTGACCAACATTCCCACCGGATGGTTTTTACATTTTTGCTATTCTTCACTCATATTAGAAAAGCAATCAATTCGGTTTACGTGCCTCTGTTTTCATCTGTTAAATTACCTGCCCTCAATATATCGGATTGAAATTTTCAGTATCGGAATAAAACAAAATAGCACTTAATTCTTAATCTGGATCATCGTACACACGCTTAATATTGACTTTAAATTGCGTTCTAAGCTCAAAAAAGTAACATTTTGGTTGCCGGTATACCAATTTAGGCATGACACCCAAAGTTTATGATTTGTGGAAAATGGCTGAAGAATTAAACATTTTGTGAATTTATACTTTGAAATGATACGGATGTCCGGGTTGCTGAATTTCGAAATTTGGACTTCATCCTGCCGCCGCGCTCAATGTGACCCGGTGCTGATATAACTTCGTCTAGAAAGAAAGAGGAAATGATTTCGGGGACCCAGATGCAAAGTGCATTCCTAGCTCTTTATTTGCCCGCCATGACTCCGAGCAATTAGTAAGTAGCTTCATTGTTTTGTCGGTAGGCTTATTGTCCCCGACATCTGCAACAAATAATTCTTGCCACTATCGTCCACACAGGGTCCGGGAGACATGGACGGCTAGGGAAGTATATACATTTGTAATTTTGCTAATTGACAATGAAAAAAATCGTCCACTACGCGGAAGCTTTTAGTAGAGAGAAGGAAAATGCGCTCTAAAAAAATGAGGTGGAGGCAAAAAGGGAAAAAATGCGGTCGTATTACATGAAGTTGAATTTGTGACCGAAGTACAAGAGAGTACGGTCAGTCAGGGTACGTCAACATTCACATTTCAATCAGTGAGCCGCCGTGGGGGCGTTTGGCAGGTGGTGATAGGACAACGGACGTGTAAGGGGAAGGGATAGGGAAAAGGAAGGGGGAGAGGAAAAGGTTTAAGTGCAGAATAATGGTGTTAGTGCCGGGCTTTGCTTTTGATTTAGTCATTAACGATGCGTGGAGAGGAGGAACCTTTGTGCCTAACAGTTCGGCAGTGTATGAATCTTATTTTGTCGATTCCATTAGTTCTGAATAAATTGTTCGGGGTAAAAAAAAACATATCCTCCTTGTCATACTGAAGCTACCCTAATCTGAATTTTACAAGTAATATAAGCAGGGCGTGTTGCCCACGAGTCTCTAGCGGCTCCCAACCTATTGCTTCCATCAGCTGCGTAACCCTATCTGATCGCTTGTAGCAGTTTTTAATGAATCTTGCGGCTTTGATTTGCATATAACTTATCTATCGCATCGCGAATGTTCGCAATTAAAATATGAGAATTTTAAATATAAAGGACAATTGAAAAAAGATAATACTTTTAAAATAAATTTATTTACAACGTCTGCAACGGTTAAAAAACATCATACAAAATCATAGCCAGATGGAGTAATTTCTGTAAAATTAAAATCCCCAGCCGAAGAAGTCATCGATCTCCTTTTGGATAGCTGCTACGTCAATTCCGTGGTCTTTTAGGCGGGTGAGCATGTCTTGGTACTCGGGCATGGCCTTGACGTCAGCGACGAGCTGAGCGAATTCCGGAGACATGAGCTTGGCGAGGAGGGCCAGGAAGTCGGGGTCGTTCTTGAGCTTGTTGTTGTAGAAGTCCTGCATCTCCTGGAGTGGCAGCACTGCAAGGATCTCATCTATCATACCGAGGAGGGTGCGGGACTGGCGGCGGTATAGGGGTGGGTTAACATGGGGAAGGCCGAGAATATCATGGACCAGGTTGATGTAGGAGTAGATGTCGATTCCAGCCTTGTAGATGAAGTCGAGCAACTGCAGGAGGGAGAAAATAGAAAAAGGAATGAAAGTTATTTTATGTGAACTCAATATCCAATCGGTTTATTCTTTCCATTGATGCCGTCATATCATTCTTCAATTCAGGGATTCATTGACTTGCTTATTAACCCTTTCCAATCTACATACTTTTTCCTGGTTCTTGTAGTCTTTTCCGTACTATTTACGTATTTTCTGAGAGATCTATAAGTTTGTTTGGTCATCAATCACGGGAACAATGTTATTAATTAGTTCTTTTTCATCCACTAAAGTTTTAATGATATACTTTATTGCATACAGAATGTAATGTTGCAATCTTAACTAAAGCCATGAAGTAATAATACAAACTTCGCATGTCGAGTGATGCTCTTTACACGGACTTGTTATAAGAACATGCACTGTCAAGCAGTGTTCATCATCATTAGAAATTGAAATTGTGGAAATTGTTGGTGATAATATTATAGCAGTACCGGATTTGTTTTACCATTTAAGTTAAAAAGTATATTCTTGCTCCAATCTGGCTTTCAAATGACCCGATACTTAGCCATAATACAAGATGGCGTGGTGAATAATACGCCTGACCGACTATCAGTATACCCAGATTTGAATTTCGATCTAGATGAATAAATATTTCAAGGCGAACTTCTTCTTTTTAGCGCTATTGGCCACTATGCTGAGAATAGGATGGATTTAACGCAGCTCCCTGCTCAACCGCTCTACACGCAGTCTCTTACACTCTGGTACTCGACTGATGTTAGATGTGAGAACAATAGTTAGGTTAGAACTAGAGAGATTTTTCTTTTTTTTTACTAAGTTGTAAATTAATAAAAAATATCGACAAATTAAATTTGTCAGATAAAAACATGGAAGCCTAAATCTGTCATTCTATTGCGTGAACTCATATCTATTAATTCATTTGAGGCACTTTAATAATTAAATTATATCGTGATCTTGACGCTCTTCAATTAATTTAATATGACCATAGATATCTTAAACTGTCTTTATAATAATGGGCTGAGGAATACATTGGCAGTGAGACTTGGAATCTTAAAATATCCCTTAAGATTGGACTCCAAAAGTACTTTTTCGTAATCTCTGGTTATATTGTCATTTAAAAACATTTCAAACTTTTGTCGTTGACAAATTTGAAGGTAAGTATGGTTACATTTATCGAGTTGCCGAAATTTTAATTTATTTTCAAAATTGGATCCTTCATATGTGACTTATCAAATATATAATCAAGATTAATTAGGCACATAATTGCTTACAACATAAGTTTATGATTTCACCTAGGTCCGGTTCGGTACTGCACGATTGGCATTATTCGCAAGCCGTAACGTTTAATCTATATAAAATAGGAGTTTTGTACATAACATTCGAGTAACAGTTTGTTAACATGTTTCTTATCGGTGTTAGAACAAGGCAGCATCTGTTTCCATGGTATGAAAAATTTTCCTTATTAAAGATTGAACAAACCAGACCTAAGTGTAGCAATTCGTTCAACATTTTCCAAAAATGTACAGCAGTATAGCTAAAAATATCAGCTCCACATCTTGTTAAATAAAGCATCAACCGTTACACATTGAACCTAAGACGTTTTAAAACAAATGCATGATTAAAGTAGACGAAAAAAAGTATACAATATTAGGAGTATTTAAAAAATAAATATTGCTTGGATTACAATTAAATACCTAAAATTTTCCGAAATGGATGCCAAAGCTATTCTACGAATTGGGATTTGTATTCACGATATTAAACCTCAGACACCAGTTTCAATGTTAGAGATCACCACCGTAGGGAATAACTTACATCCTTAAAGGCTGGGTTGTTATCAACGGCTTCGACGATCTTGGCGAATTCGGGAGACTTGAGGAAGGCAACTGCCTCCTGAACCTCAGGGTCGTTCTGGATGTGGGTGGCGACGATTCCAATGATCTTATCGATTGGGATGAGGGCCACGAACTCCTTGAAGAGGTCGTCGAGGTGTGTGCCGAGACGGAGGCTCCTGGATCCCCAGCCGAAGAAGTCATCAATTGCCTTTTGGATAGCTGCAACGTCAATTCCGTGGTCTTTTAGGCGGGTGAGCATGTCTTGGTACTCGGGCATAGCTTTGACGTCAGCGACGAGCTGAGCGAATTCCGGAGACATGAGCTTGGCGAGGAGAGCCAGGAAGTCGGGGTCGTTCTTGAGCTTGTTGTTGTAGAAGTCCTGCATTTCCTGGAGAGGCAGCACGGCTAGAATCTCATCTATCATTCCTAGGATTGTGCGGGACTGGCGACGGGGAGGGACGATGGGTGGAATGCCAAAGATGTCGTGTAGTAGGTTGACGTAGGAGTAGATGTCGATTCCAGCCTTGTAGAGGAAGTCGAGCAACTGCAAGAAAAGCAATGTAATTTAGATGATACCGATAGTGTTTGAATGTAAATATACGTGCTGAGGGTATAGATTATTATGCTACAAAATATTTATTGATATCCATGTTGCACGAAAGGAATGCATTATTTAATCAATTGCGTATAATGATGTGACTAACTTTTGATTTATTTTTTTTCATTTCTGCCACTGACGGACTCTCTTTTAGTACCGTATTTCTCCGAATATATGCCGCACTCGAATATAAGCCGATTCCTGGTTTTTGCTGACTCAAACAGGGAAAAAGTAAATACGCGAAATTTAGCCGTACCGTTTTTTAGTGCATTCCGTACCACCGATAGTGTTAGGAATTAGATTTTTATGTGTTTGAACAAGCCTATGTAACTGTGACACAATGTTACCTGGATTATCCTTTAATATATGAATAAATGGTGCACACATTTGACTTTTTTCAGCGCTAGTTCTTACTTTCCCCGTGGCTTTTGCGAATTTAACTGGCGTCCGCGTGAATATGAATGGCTGGTTTTCTCAAATCGATAATTTTTACGATTTTTTAAGAAAGTTATCGAAGTTAAGCCGCACCTCGAACATAAGGCGCACCCCGATTTAGAGGCACCGAAATCAGTAGATAAATTGCAGCTTATATTCGGAGTAATGTGGTAATTAGACCATGGTAAGGGCAAGTACGAGTTACAATTTTGAATTTTGTCCATTTTGTGTAATTTTGATTTATTGTGGTGTTAGACTATGATTTAATAATATCGTTAAAATGGCATTATTAAAACAATACCTTTTGAAGGAAAACAAGTTGAAACAACCTTTTTCTTCATGTATGAATTCACTTATAAAATGTCGACAAATATATGGTGAACGTGTAGAGAACGATTGCTTTGGAGTATTTATTTTAGAAACATTTTTTGCAATTAGAGATTTTTACATATTATGAAAAGTATTCTGCATTTATTCATATTGTCATATGAAAATCAACTTTCCCGTTCCTTGTTGTTTAATGGTCCATTGCCATTGTGTATTCCTACATTTAACTGATAAAGAAGCCACATAAACTGGAAATTTAGCGAAATATTCGTTTTTAAAAGCTGTTTGATGAATAGTGCTCAATTCGTTACTCAACCTTTAACTTCGTCAATCCCATATAAAGGTGATATAAAGTCTTCGAGGGGAATTAAACCAGGTAATAGGAACCATATCTGCCAACATTTATCAATTTATTTGGTGTAATCCCCGTGAAGATTTAAAAAATCATATTATACGAGAAAATCTCATACATAGGGTTTGCGTTTTCAAATGACATACTTACATCCATGTATGCGGGGTTGTTATCAACGGCTTCGACGATCTTGGCGAATTCGGGAGACTTGAGGAAAGCAACTGCCTCCTGAACCTCAGGGTCGTTCTGGATGTGGGTGGCGACGATGCCGAGGATCTTGTCGATGGGGATGAGGGCGGCAAACTCCTTGAAGAGGTCGTCGAGGTGTGTGCCGAGACGGAGGCTCCTGGATCCCCAGCCGAAGAAGTCATCAATTGCTTTTTGGATTGCTGCAACGTCAATTCCGTGGTCTTTTAGGCGGGTGAGCATGTCTTGGTACTCGGGCATAGCTTTGACGTCAGCGACGAGCTGAGCGAATTCCGGAGACATGAGCTTGGCGAGGAGGGCCAGGAAGTCGGGGTCGTTCTTGAGCTTGTTGTTGTAGAAGTCCTGCATTTCCTGGAGAGGCAGCACGGCTAGAATCTCGTCGATCATACCGAGGATTGTACGAGAGTGACGACGGGGAGGGACGATGGGTGGAATGCCAAAGATGTCGTGGAGTAGGTTGACGTAGGAGTAGATGTCGATTCCAGCCTTGTAGAGGAAGTCGAGCAACTGCAAGAAAAGCAATGTAATTTAGATGATACCGATAGTGTTTGAATGTAAATATACGTGCTGAGGGTATAGATTATTATGCTACAAAATATTTATTGATATCCATGTTGCACGAAAGGAATGCATTATTTAATCAATTGCGTATAATGATGTGACTAACTTTTGATTTATTTTTTTTCATTTCTGCCACTGACGGACTCTCTTTTAGTACCGTATTTCTCCGAATATATGCCGCACTCGAATATAAGCCGATTCCTGGTTTTTGCTGACTCAAACAGGGAAAAAGTAAATACGCGAAATTTAGCCGTACCGTTTTTTAGTGCATTCCGTACCACCGATAGTGTTAGGAATTAGATTTTTATGTGTTTGAACAAGCCTATGTAACTGTGACACAATGTTACCTGGATTATCCTTTAATATATGAATAAATGGTGCACACATTTGACTTTTTTCAGCGCTAGTTCTTACTTTCCCCGTGGCTTTTGCGAATTTAACTGGCGTCCGCGTGAATATGAATGGCTGGTTTTCTCAAATCGATAATTTTTACGATTTTTTAAGAAAGTTATCGAAGTTAAGCCGCACCTCGAACATAAGGCGCACCCCGATTTAGAGGCACCGAAATCAGTAGATAAATTGCAGCTTATATTCGGAGTAATGTGGTAATTAGACCATGGTAAGGGCAAGTACGAGTTACAATTTTGAATTTTGTCCATTTTGTGTAATTTTGATTTATTGTGGTGTTAGACTATGATTTAATAATATCGTTAAAATGGCATTATTAAAACAATACCTTTTGAAGGAAAACAAGTTGAAACAACCTTTTTCTTCATGTATGAATTCACTTATAAAATGTCGACAAATATATGGTGAACGTGTAGAGAACGATTGCTTTGGAGTATTTATTTTAGAAACATTTTTTGCAATTAGAGATTTTTACATATTATGAAAAGTATTCTGCATTTATTCATATTGTCATATGAAAATCAACTTTCCCGTTCCTTGTTGTTTAATGGTCCATTGCCATTGTGTATTCCTACATTTAACTGATAAAGAAGCCACATAAACTGGAAATTTAGCGAAATATTCGTTTTTAAAAGCTGTTTGATGAATAGTGCTCAATTCGTTACTCAACCTTTAACTTCGTCAATCCCATATAAAGGTGATATAAAGTCTTCGAGGGGAATTAAACCAGGTAATAGGAACCATATCTGCCAACATTTATCAATTTATTTGGTGTAATCCCCGTGAAGATTTAAAAAATCATATTATACGAGAAAATCTCATACATAGGGTTTGCGTTTTCAAATGACATACTTACATCCATGTATGCGGGGTTGTTATCAACGGCTTCGACGATCTTGGCGAATTCGGGAGACTTGAGGAAAGCAACTGCCTCCTGAACCTCAGGGTCGTTCTGGATGTGGGTGGCGACGATGCCGAGGATCTTGTCGATGGGGATGAGGGCGGCAAACTCCTTGAAGAGGTCGTCGAGGTGGGTGCCGAGACGGAGGCTCCTGGATCCCCAGTGGAAAAAGTCATCAATTGCCTTTTGGATAGCTGCAACGTCAATTCCGTTGGCTTTTAGACGGTCGAGCATGTCTTGGTACTCGGGCATAGCTTTGACGTCAGCGACGAGCTGAGCGAATTCCGGAGACATGAGCTTGGCGAGGAGGGCCAGGTAGTCGGGGTCGTTCTTGAGCTTGTTGTTGTAGAAGTCCTTCATCTCCTGGAGTGGCAGCACGGCTAGAATCTCATCTATCATTCCTAGGATTGTGCGGGACTGGCGACGGGGAGGGACGATGGGTGGAATGCCAAAGATGTTGTGGAGGAGATTGACGTAGGAGTAGATGTCGACTCCGGCCTTGTAGATGTAGTCGAGCAACTGAAGTGGAATAAAATATATGGAATTATGAGTATTGGCTAGGGCAGCATTAGTAGTTGTTAAATTCTACTCGGTATATATTGATTTCGAGGAATTGTCAACACCACGGATATGAACAATTCTTTCTTGGACTAGGTTCTAGATTATTTTGCAAGCTCGACGTAAGTTTAACGAACCAGTAGTAAACTGTATACGCGACTTTCTGTGTAATCGTAAGCAAAAAGTAGTTCTTGACGGAATTAGCTCTGATGTAGTTCAAGTGACATCAGGTGTACAACAAGGAAGTGTAATCGGCCCCCTCTTGTTCATCATATACATAGGTGATCTTTGCTCTTGAATTAGCAGTAAAATACATTTATTTGATGACGATTCTCTCATATATCGCGAAATTAGTGATCACTCTGACTTTGAAATTTTATAATCGGATTTAAACAATGTTCATGTATGGAGCTAAGAGTGGGGACTCGAACTTAATCTGAGCAAATGCACGGCGGTACATTTATTTCGGAGGTCGTCCAACTATCCCCATGTATATCCTGTGCATGGTGTTAACATAAAGGCGATAGATGAAGTGAAATATCTGGGAGTTAGGATAACCTCGAACCTATCGTGGAGAACACATATAAGAAATATTTTGTGGCAGAGCTCATAAGAAGCTAGGATTCGTCAATCGTATAGTGGGAAGATTTTCAGATGAAAAAGTAAAAGGGAGGTGCTCTTTCGCACTCGTCCGGCCACACCTTGAATATGCAGCGAGCATATGGAATGCGGCGCAGAAAGACTTAATTCGGGAACTTAATAAAATATAAAGGAAAGCTGCGCGATTCTTCAAAAACAGCTACGGGCGTACTGACAGCGTTAACACAGATGTAAATCGAACTAGGCTGGGAGGCGCTAGAGACTCGGAAGCTTCGCGCTAGGCTTAGATTACTTGAGAAATTAAGAATCTTTAAGAGCGACACGGAGAACATCATATAAGAACCACACTATATTTCCAGGTCCGACAGAAACGATAAATTAAGAGAGATATTTTGCCGAACGGATAGATATGGCAATTCGTTTTTACCCCGAACATTAAGGGACTAATAAATGCTATGCGTAATTTCATTAAAATTTTTCCTTTTTATATTTACTGCTTGGTGTGACATTTTTGGGGAGTGGAGGAAGGGTGGAGAGAAACCTGGCGTCGAAATAACCAAGCTCTTAACAAAAGGCACCAAGTGGACCACGATTGACCTCCCATTCGACGGACGGAGAGCTGCACTTCAAATGCTCTTCTCAAAGCAGTTAGGTGGGGAACGAGTTTGCCGTGGAAAATGTCCACCACCACGGGAATTAGAACCTGAGCCTTCCTAAGATATTCGTGTTTCATAATTCGGTCTTACTGAAGGTTTTCAGTTTTCAAGATTCTCAACTTACGTCCATGTAGGCGGGGTTGTTATCAACGGCTTCGACGATCTTGGCGAATTCGGGAGACTTGAGGAAAGCAACTGCCTCCTGAACCTCAGGGTCGTTCTGGATGTGGGTGGCGATGATGCCGAGGACCTTATCGATGGGGATGAGGGCCACGAACTCCTTGAAGAGGTCATCGAGGTGTGTGCCGAGACGGATGCTTCTTGATCCCCAGCCGAAGAAGTCATCAATTGCCTTTTGGATAGCTGCTACGTCAATTCCGTGGGACTTGAGACGTTCGAGCATGTCTTGGTACTCGGGCATGGCCTTGACGTCAGCGACGAGCTGAGCGAATTCCGGGGACATGAGCTTGGCGAGGAGGGCCATGAAGTCGGGGTCGTTCTTGAGCTTGTTGTTGTAGAAGTCCTGCATCTCCTGGAGTGGCAGCACGGCTAGAATCTCATCTATCATTCCTAGGATTGTGCGGGACTGGCGACGGGGAGGGACGATGGGTGGAATGCCAAAGATGTTGTGGAGGAGATTGACGTAGGAGTAGATGTCGACTCCGGCCTTGTAGATGAAGTCGAGCAACTGCAGTGGAATAAAATATATGGAATTATGAGTATTGGCTAGGGCAGCATTAGTGGGTGTTAAATTCTACTCTGTATATATTGATATCTAGGAAATGTCAAGACCACGGATCTGAACAATTTTTTCTAGGATTAGGTTCTTGATTATCTTGCAAGCTCGACGTAAGTTGAACGAAACATTGGTAAACTGGATGCGCGTCTTTCTGAGTGATCGTAAGCAAAAAGTAGTTCTTGACGGAATTAGCTCTGATGTATTTAAAGTGACATCAGGTGTACCACAAGGAAGAGTAATCGGTCCCCTTTTGTTCATTATATATATAAATGACCTATGCTCTCGAATTAGCAGTAAAATACGTTTATTTGATGACGACGCTCTTATCTATCGCAAAATTAGTGATCACTCTTTCTTTGAAATTTTATTATCGTATATAAACAACGTTCATGTGTGGAGCCCAGAGTGGGGACTCGAACTTAATCTGAGCAAATGCACGGCGTTACATTATTTTTGGAGGTCGTCCAACTATCCGCATGTATATGCTGTGGATGGTGTTAACATGAAGGCGACAGATTAAGTGAAGTATATGGGAGTTACGATAACCTCAAACGTATCGTAGGGAACACATATAAGAAATGTTTGTGGCAGAGCTCTAAGGAAGCTAGGATTCGTCAAGCGTATTGTGGGAAGATTTTCAGATGAAAAAGTAAAAGAGAGTTGCTAATTCGCACTCGTCCAAGCCACACCTTGAATGTGCAAAGAGCATATGGGTCCGGCGCAGAAAGACTTAATTCGGGAACTTAATAAAATATAAAGGAAAGCTGCGCGATTCTTCAAAAACAGCTACGGGCGTACTGACAGCGTTACACAGATGTTAAACGAACTAGGCTGGGAGCCGCTAGAGACTCGGAGGCTGCGCGCTAGGCTTAGATTACTTGAGCAATTAAGAATAGATATCTTTAAGAGCGACACGGAGAACATAATATTTGAACCCCACTATCTTTCCAGGTCCGACACAAACGATAAATTAAGAGAGATATTTTGCCGAACGGATAGGTATGGGAATTCGTTTTTCCCCCGAACAATAAGGGACTAATAAATGCTAGGCGTAATTTCATTAGAGCGTTTCCTTAATATATTTACACGGCTGGTGTCCTAACACTCCCCGCCACACGCCTGTTGAGGTGGCTTGTGGGGTAGTATGTAGTTGTAGATGATGTAGATTGAGTTAAAATCGAGAGAACCTATCAGAGTATATCAGCCACATTTGTTCTTCAAAACAAACATAAAAGTAATCAACCCTATTTTATTTTGGTAATTAAATGGATAAGTAACATTTAGTGGATATTTCTTTATTACTTAACTGCTTTACCGTTTGAACTAATGACAATTTTAGCCTTATTGGAAAGGAAATAACTTACGTCCATGTAGGCGGGGTTGTTATCAACGGCTTCGACGATCTTGGCGAATTCGGGAGACTTGAGGAAAGCAACTGCCTCCTGAACCTCAGGGTCGTTCTGTATATGATTTGCTACGATGCCGAGGATCTTGTCGATGGGGATGAGGGCGGCAAACTCCTTGAAGAGGTCGTCGAGGTGTGTGCCGAGACGGAGGCTCCTGGATCCCCAGTGGAAGAAGTCATCAATTGCCTTTTGGATAGCTGCGACGTCAATTCCGTTGGCTTTTAGACGGTCGAGCATGTCTTGGTACTCGGGCATAGCTTTGACGTCAGCGACGAGCTGAGCGAATTCCGGAGACATGAGCTTGGCGAGGAGGGCCAGGTAGTCGGGGTCGTTCTTGAGCTTGTTGTTGTAGAAGTCCTTCATCTCCTGGAGTGGCAGCACGGCTAGAATCTCATCTATCATTCCTAGGATTGTGCGGGACTGGCGACGGGGAGGGACGATGGGTGGAATGCCAAAGATGTTGTGGAGGAGATTGACGTAGGAGTAGATGTCGACTCCGGCCTTGTAGATGTAGTCGAGCAACTGGAATGGTGAAAATTTTGTAAATGATAATGAATGCATAATAAAATTATTCTGGATGCTGATATATGTGCTTGCTTGAATATATGATGACGGAATATTTGAGTATAATCTTTGTTATATGTTTTTTAAATTTTTATGAATTGTTTAAATTTGAGAAATAATAGGAATTGGGATTTATTTGTTTTTTTTCCTATTTGGATGTATTTTTTGAAGGTTCGTTTTACACTTTTATTAAATATGTCACCAAAAGTTTATTTTTGATTGATTTGTTCTTTTATTATTTATTTTTCTGTACGGCGACAATTATCATTTTGATATATGCTTTTCCGTTGAAAATGCACATGTAACTTATAAACTTTCTCTTTTTTTGAGCTTAATAAAAGCACTACCAATTTCAATATTTTGTAATTCATATATTTCTTGAATTTACGATCAGGCGAAAATTAGGAAACTTACGTTTGCAGACTTTGTCGTTCGATTTTTTAAATATATCTTGAGGTGTTTAAAATATTTTCTTTTCGGATGTGCAATGTCTTTTTTTATTGCTTGTCCACAATATTTTTTGTTATGTGTAGCATCGATTTGAAAATTTATGAAATTTTTAATATATAAATTTGGACATTTCAAGGCTATAACTTGTAAAAGTAAAATGTGTTGTGTAAAAACGTGTCAAATTTGGCCTCTTAATTTAAGCATAGTAAAGTGTGAAAAACAGTCATTTCTTTTTTAAATGTTAATGGATACGTATTGTACCATTTATATCCTGACTTCAGGGAGTTATGCATTATGTTGAATAGGCTTTTGAAGCATATAATAAAGTTATTTTTATAGACGACCAGCAATTTTGGTCACTTGCGCCTTTGAAGATCGGTGGGTTTGTTGGAAGGGAATGGAATACGTTGGATATGGAGATGGAAAGGAACCCGGTGTTGGCAATAGCCTGCACTTAACGAATGGTGCCGTGTGGGCACTTTTTAACGTCTAATACTACTACGGAAGGACTATTAACCTTGAATGGCTATCAAGTTAGGGTCTAGATTTTCACTGAAATATGTACACCACTGTTGGGATTCGTCTCACGGACCCTAGGGATGGGAGGTCATCAATTTAGCCCACACGTAAATGCGATCCCCTTTTAATACATATTCCGCAATTCGTTTTTTGGTGGTTATTAGGGTAGGTGAACAACAGCTGAGGAGGTTCGATCATTTGAGGTGAGATGGGTTGGCTAGCGAAACATTATTTCGGAGTGGAGGAAGGGTGGAGAGAAACCCGGCGTCGAAATAACCATGCCCTTTATGAAAGGCACCAAAGGGACCACGATTGACGTCCCATTCGACGTACGGAGTGCTGGACTTCAAATGCTCTTCTCATAGCAGTCAGGTAGGGATAGAGTTTCCCGTGACAAATGTCCACCACCACGGGAATTAGAACCTGAGCCTTCCTGAGATATTCGTGTTTCATAATTCGGTCTTACTGAAGGTTTTCAGTTTTCAAGATTCTCAACTTACGTCCATGTAGGCGGGGTTGTTATCAACGGCTTCGACGATCTTGGCGAATTCGGGAGACTTGAGGAAAGCAACTGCCTCTTGAACCTCAGGGTCGTTCTGGATGTGGGTGGCGATGATGCCGAGGACCTTATCGATGGGGATGAGGGCCACGAACTCCTTGAAGAGGTCATCGAGGTGTGTGCCGAGACGGATGCTTCTTGATCCCCAGCCGAAGAAGTCATCAATTGCCTTTTGGATAGCTGCTACGTCAATTCCGTGGGATTTGAGACGTTCGAGCATGTCTTGGTACTCGGGCATGGCCTTGACGTCAGCGACGAGCTGAGCGAATTCCGGGGACATGAGCTTGGCGAGGAGGGCCATGAAGTCGGGGTCGTTCTTGAGCTTGTTGTTGTAGAAGTCCTGCATCTCCTGGAGTGGCAGCACGGCTAGAATCTCATCTATCATTCCTAGGATTGTGCGGGACTGGCGACGGGGAGGGACGATGGGTGGAATACCAAAGATGTTGTGGAGGAGATTGACATAGGAGTAGATGTCGACTCCGGCCTTGTAGATGAAGTCGAGCAACTGCAGTGGAATAAAATATATGGAATTATGAGTATTGGCTAGGGCAGCATTAGTGGGTGTTAAATTATACTCTGTATATATTGATATCTAGGAAATGTCAACACCACGGATATGAACAATTTTTTTTGGATTAGGTTCTAGATTATCTTGCAAGCTCGACGTAAGTTTAACGAAACAGTAGTAAACTGGATGCGCGTCATTCTGAGTGATCGTAAGCAAAAAGTAGTTCTTGACGGAATTAGCTCTGATGTAGTTAAAGTGACATCAGGTGTACCACAAGGAAGAGTAATCGGCCCCTCTTTTGTTCATTATATATATAAATGACCTATGCTCTCGAATTAGCAGTAAAATACGTTTATTTGATGACGACACTGTCATCTATCGCTATATTCGTGATCACCTTGACTTTGAAATTTTTTATTATCGTATATAAACAACGTTCATGTGTGGAGCCAAGAGTGGGGACTCGAACTTAATCTGAGCAAATGCACGGCGGTACATTTCCTTCGGAGGTCGTCCAACTATCCCCATGTGTATGCTGTGGATGGTGTTAACATAAAGGCGACAGATGAAGTGAAGTATCTGGGAGTTACGACAACCTCGAACGTATCGTGGGGAACACACATAAGAAATGTTAGTCGCTGAACTCTGAGGAAGCTAGGATTCGTCAAGCGTATTGTGGGAAGATTTGTAGACGAAAAAGTAAATGAGAGTTGCTAATTCTCGCTCGTCCGGCCACACCATGAAAATGCGGCGAGCATATGGGATCCGGCGCAGAAAGACTTAATTCGGGAACTTAATAAAATACAAAGGAAAGCTGCGCGTATCATCAAAAACAGCTACGGGCGTACATAAAGCGTAACACAGATGTTAAACGAATTTGGCTGGGAGCCACTAGAGTCGGAGGCAGCGCGCTAGGCTTAGATTACTTGAGCAATTAAGAATCTTTAAGAGCGAAACGGAGAACATCATATTAGAACCCCAATACCTTTACAGGTCTGACAGAAACGATAAATTAAGAGAGATATTTTGCCGAACGGATAGGTATGTGAATTCGTTTTTACCCCTAAGAATAAGGGACTAATAAATGCTAGGCGTAATTTCATTAGAGCGTTTCCTTAATATATTTACACGGCTGGTGTCCTAACACTCCCCGCCACACGCCTGTTGAGGTGGCTTGTGGGGTAGTATGTAGTTGTAGATGATGTAGATTGAGTTAAAATCGAGAGAACCTATCAGAGTATATCAGCCACATTTGTTCTTCAAAACAAACATAAAAGTAATCAACCCTATTTTATTTTGGTAATTAAATGGATAAGTAACATTTAGTGGATATTTCTTTATTAATTAACTGCTTTACCGTTTGAACTAATGACAATTTTAGCCTTATTGGAAAGGAAATAACTTACGTCCATGTAGGCGGGGTTGTTATCAACGGCTTCGACGATCTTGGCGAATTCGGGAGACTTGAGGAAAGCAACTGCCTCCTGAACCTCAGGGTCGTTCTGTATATGATTTGCTACGATGCCGAGGATCTTGTCGATGGGGATGAGGGCGGCAAACTCCTTGAAGAGGTCGTCGAGGTGGGTGCCGAGACGGAGGCTCCTGGATCCCCAGTGGAAGAAGTCATCAATTGCCTTTTGGATAGCTGCGACGTCAATTCCGTTGGCTTTTAGACGGTCGAGCATGTCTTGGTACTCGGGCATAGCTTTGACGTCAGCGACGAGCTGAGCGAATTCCGGAGACATGAGCTTGGCGAGGAGGGCCAGGTAGTCGGGGTCGTTCTTGAGCTTGTTGTTGTAGAAGTCCTTCATCTCCTGGAGTGGCAGCACGGCTAGAATCTCATCTATCATTCCTAGGATTGTGCGGGACTGGCGACGGGGAGGGACGATGGGTGGAATGCCAAAGATGTTGTGGAGGAGATTGACGTAGGAGTAGATGTCGACTCCGGCCTTGTAGATGTAGTCGAGCAACTGGAATGGTGAAAATTTTGTAAATGATAATGAATGCATAATAAAATTATTCTGGATGCTGATATATGTGCTTGCTTGAATATATGATGACGGAATATTTGAGTATATTTTTTGTTATATGTTTTTTAAATTTTTATGAATTGTTTAAATTTGAGAAATAATAGGAATTGGATTTTATTTGTTTTTTTTCCTATTTGGATGTATTTTTTGGAATGTTCGTGTTACACATTTATTAATTATGTCACCAAAAGTTTATTTTTGATTGATTTGTTCTTTTATTATATATTTTTCTTTGCGACGACAATTATCTTTTTGATATATGCTTTTCCGTTGAAAATGCACATGTAACTTATAAACTTTATCTTTTTTTGAGCTTAATAACAGCACTACCAATTTCAATATTTTGTAATTCATATATTTCTTGAATTTACGATCAGGCGGAAAATTAGGAAACATACGTTTGCAGACTTTGTCGATTGATTATTTAAAAATATATCTTGAGGTGTTAAAAATATTTTCTTTTTGGATGTGCAATGTCTTTTATTGTTGCATGTCCAAAATTTTTTTGTTATGTGTAGCACCGATTTGAAAATTAATGAAATTTTTAATATATAAATTTGGACATTTCAAGGCTATAATTTGTAAAAGTAAAATGTGTTGTGTAAAACGTGTCAAATTTGGCCTCTTAATTTAAGCATAGTAAAGTGTGAAAAACAGTCATTTCTTTTTTAAATGTTAATGGATACGTGTTGTACCATTTATATCCTGACTTCAGGGAGTTATGCATTATGTTGAATAGGCTTTTGAAGCATATAATAAAGTTATTTTTATAGACGACCAGCAATTTTGGTCACTTGCGCCTTTGAAGATCGGTGGGTTTGTTGGAAGGGAATGGAATACGTTGGATATGGAGATGGAAAGGAACCCGGCGTTGGCAATAGCCTGCACTTAACGAATGGTGCCGTATGGGCACTTTTTAACGTCTAATACTACTACGGAAGGACTATTAACCTTGAATGGCTATCAAGTTAGGGTCTAGATTTTCACTGAAATACGTACACCACTGTTGGGATTCGTCTCACGGACCCTAGGGATGGGAGGTCATCAATTTAGCCCACACGTAAATGCGATCACCTTTTAATACATATTCCGCAATTCGTTTTTTGGTGGTTATTAGGGTAGGTGAACAACAGCTGAGGAGGTTCGATCATTTGAGGTGAGATGGGTTGGCTAGCGAAACATTATTTGGGAGTGGAGAAAGGGTGGAGAGAAACCCGGCGTCGAAATAACCAAGCCCTTTATGAAAGGCACCAAAGGGACCACGATTGACGTCCCATTCGACGGACGGAGAGCTGACTTTCAAATGCTCTTCACATAGCAGTCAGGTAGGGATAGAGTTTCCCGTGACAAATGTCCACCACCACGGGAATTAGAACCTGAGCCTTCCTAAGATTTTCTTGTTTCATAATTCGGTCTTACTGAAGGTTTTAAGTTTTCAAGATTCTTAACTTACGTCAATGTAGGCGGGGTTGTTATCAACGGCTTCGACGATCTTGGCGAATTCGGGAGACTTGAGGAAAGCAACTGCCTCCTGAACCTCAGGGTCGTTCTGGATGTGGGTGGCGATGATGCCGAGGACCTTGTCGATGGGGATGAGGGCCACGAACTCCTTGAAGAGGTCATCGAGGTGTGTGCCGAGACGGATGCTTCTTGATCCCCAGCCGAAGAAGTCATCAATTGCCTTTTGGATAGCTGCTACGTCAATTCCGTGTGACTTGAGACGTTCGAGCATGTCTTGGTACTCGGGCATGGCCTTGACGTCAGCGACGAGCTGAGCGAATTCCGGGGACATGAGCTTGGCGAGGAGGGCCATGAAGTCGGGGTCGTTCTTGAGCTTGTTGTTGTAGAAGTCCTGCATCTCCTGGAGGGGCAGCACTGCAAGGATCTCATCTATCATACCGAGGATGGTACGGGACTGGCGACGGGGAGGGACGATGGGTGGAATGTTAAAGATGCCGTGGAGGAAATTGATGTAGGCGTAGATATCGACTCCGGCATTGTAGATGAAGTCGAGCAACTGGAATGGATTACATTTGATAGACCTTTCAGGATATAGCTGGTGGATTTTGAGAGAGTAATGAAAAGTATAGGACACTGTGGTTATAACCCGCTAATTTATTTCTCATTATGAATGTCATGATATTTGTGATACATTTAGATGAACGACAAGGGCTCTCTGTTTACTTATGCCTTTGATTCCACATTAACTTGATTAAATTCACTAGTCTTCAGTTCACAACTAATAACTTGCAGTTTATATGTCGTTAGGGAATGTTTAATCAAATCATATTTTTGTATTTGAATTGAAATTTTATCGGGAATTACAAAATAAGATGTTGAATATGTAAGGGTAAGAGTCTGGATGTAGATTGCTTAGGTTAGTTTATGTACCATTTAAATCGAGCTTTCGTGTTCGAATCAGAGATTATTATTTCGGATCAAACCGAATCGAGCCTTACAAAAAATTTCGAATCGAATGGAAACGAATATTTAAAATTGTTGTTAGCGAATCCAATCAAACTAAACAAACTTGCTTGGGAATCGAATTCGAATCTAAATAAAATGAGCAAGCTTTTGCAGAGTTAAAGTAATTACGATTTTCACCATATTTCAAGGAATTACTTTAAGAATATTCTCTTGAATGGACCGTTAACACAACTAACTTCACATATAAATGTAAATTTAATTCCGAGACCGTTTGAAATTTCGTTTCACGAGAGGAAAACATCCTCTAATCGGACGGCGTGCAATGTGGAATTGAGCGCCATGTTTTGAATGCACGTAACGATTCAAAGACGGTTCTATTTGATACGAATATTATGAATCATTCAGTTTCGAAGAATCCCGATTCGCAGGTGAACGGAATCGTATTAAACCTCGTTCGAATCGATTTCGAAGCAGTCGCACAGCTCTTAATTGAACCCATCCTTTAGCATCGCGAATGTTTGAGTGAATTATTAGGTGTCCAATTATGTTCAATCACACGAATTTGAGCTTAATTTTGTTGAGTTTTTTAAAGCCGTGTGTGCAATTATCTTTTTGAGGGGTGGCGAGAATCTCTCGTGATTTAGGTCCGTACAATATTTTGTCCATTTGTCCGTTTGTTTTCTTAAAAATATATTTTATTTAGCTGCTTATTACGTTTGCCGTAATGTATTAATGATGAATAATTCGCATATTTAATGTTTTAATTGAAATATTTTGCCTCTCTTTTTTACCTTATAAGTACATTCACAATATTTATGTGCTATATTTCAAGTAATGTATAGAGAAAAGAACTAGGTAAAAATTTGGAAGCTAGATTCGGAAAACCTAATCGTGCGATTGAAACTTGAGCTGAGGTACAGTTTGTGTGAATTTTATCTCTCTGAGTTATGAATTTAATCGTGTGTATATTATCAATGTTCCATGTAATTTACACTTTTTCCTCGGCAATGTGTTTCTAAGTGCGGCTTTTTTACTATCAGTAATGTCATATGTAAAATTGATATGTCATGCATACGGATCTATCGACATTGTCCCCATAATTTTGGTGTAATAAGGTTGCAGTACAATTTCAATTTTTAAAGTTTTTTTTAATCATTACCACTCCATTTATTACTGAAGTGTGTTATTGCTGTATGTTAAATAGGATTCTGATGATTATTCCGCAATTGGAGTCTCATGACAAGATCTCGTTGAAGGGTTTTGAATTTTCAAGAGTTTTAGGTTAGATTTTAACTCACGTCCTTGAAGGCGGGGTTGTTATCAACGGCTTCGACGATCTTGGCGAATTCGGGAGACTTGAGGAAGGCAACTGCCTCCTGAACCTCAGGGTCGTTCTGGATGTGGGTGGCGATGATGCCGAGGATCTTGTCGAGGGGGATGAGGGCCACGAACTCCTTGAAGAGGTCGTCGAGGTGTGTGCCGAGACGGATGCTTTTTGATCCCCAGCCGAAGAAGTCATCAATTGCCTTTTGGATAGCTGCTACGTCAATTCCGTGGTCTTTTAGGCGGGTGAGCATGTCTTGGTACTCGGGCATAGCTTTGACGTCAGCGACGAGCTGAGCGAATTCCGGGGACATGAGCTTGGCGAGGAGGGCCAGGAAGTCGGGGTCGTTCTTGAGCTTGTTGTTGTAGAAGTCCTGCATCTCTTGGAGTGGCAACACGGCTAGAATCTCGTTGATCATACCGAGGAGGGTGCGGGACTGGCGATGGGGTGGGACGATGGGTGGAATGTCAAAGATGCCGTGGAGGAAATTGATGTAGGCGTAGATATCGACTCCGGCCTTGTAGATGAAGTCGAGCAACTGGAATGGATTAAATTTGATAGACCTTTCAGGATATAGCTGGTGGATTTTGAGAGAGTAATGAAAAGTATAGGACTCTGTGGTTATAACCCGCTAATTTATTTCTCATTATGAATGTCATGATATTTGTGATACATTTAGATGAACGACAAGGGCTCTCTGTTTACTTATGCCTTTGATTCCACATTAACTTGATTAAATTCACTAGTCTTCAGTTCACAACTAATAACTTGCAGTTTATATGTCGTTAGGGAATGTTTAATCAAATCATATTTTTATATTTGAATTGAAATTTTATGGGGAATTACAAAATAAGATGTTGAATATGTAAGGGTAAGAGTCTGGATGTAGATTGCTTAGGTTAGTTTATGTACCATTTAAATCGAGCTTTCGTGTTCGAATCAGAGATTATTATTTCGGATCAAACCGAATCGAGCCTTCCAAAAAGTTTCGAATCGAATGGAAACGAATATTTAAAATTGTTGTTAGCGAACCCAATCAAACTAAACAAACTTGCTTGGGAATCGAATTCGAATTTAAATAAAATGAGCAAGCTTTTGCAGAGTTAAAGGAATAATGACTTTCACAATATTTCAAGGACTATTTTTAAGAATATTCTCTTGAATGGACCGTTAACACAACTAACTTCACATATAAATGTAAATTTCATTCCGAGACCGTTTGAAATTTCGTTTCACGAGAGGAAAACATCCTCTAATCGGACGGCGTGCAATGTGGAATTGAGCGCCATGTTTTGAATGCACGTAACGATTCAAAGACGGTTCTATTTGATACGAATATTATGAATCATTCAGTTTCGAAGAATCCCGATTCGCAGGTGAACGGAATCGTATTAAACCTCGTTCGAATCGATTTCGAAGCAGTCGCACAGCTCTTAATTGAACCCATCCTTTAGCATCGCGAATGTTTGAGTGAATTATTAGATGTCCAATTATGTTCAATCACACGAATTTGAGCTTAATTTTGTTGAATTTTTTAAAGCCGTGTGTGCAATTATCTTTTTGAGGGGTGGCGAGAATCTCTCGTGATTTAGGTCCGTACAATATTTTGTCCATTTGTCCGTTTGTTTTCTTAAAAATGTGTTTTATTTGATGATGAATAATTCGAATATTTAATGTTTGAATTGAAATATTTTGCCTTTTTTTTTAACATTATAAGTACATTCACAATATGTATGTGCTATATTTCAAGTAATGTATAGAGAAAAGAACTAGGTAAAACATTTGGAAGCTAGATTCGGAAAACCTAATCGTGCGATTGAAACTTGAGCTGAGGTACAGTTTGTGTGAATTTTATCTCTCTTAGTTATGAATTTAATCGTGTGTATATTATCAATGTTTCCATTTTATGTTATCCATCTAATTTTCCATCTAATTCTCCTCGGAAATATTTTTCCAAGGATGGATAATTTACTATCAGTATTGTCATATGTTGAAGTTATATGGCATGCGTTCGGATCTGTCGATTTTGTACCCATAATTTTGGTGTAATAAAGTAGGAATACAATGTAAATGTTTTAAGTTTTTTTTACGCATAGCCACTCCATTTATTACTGAAGTGTGTTATTGCTGTATGTTAAATAGGATTCTGATGATTATTCCGCAATTGGGGTCTCATGACACGATATCGTTGATGGTTTTGGGTTTTCAAGAGTTTTAGGTTAGATTTTAACTCACGTCCTTGAAGGCGGGGTTGTTATCAACGGCTTCGACGATCTTGGCGAATTCGGGAGACTTGAGGAAGGCAACTGCCTCCTGAACCTCAGGGTCGTTCTGGATGTGGGCGGCGATGATGCCGAGGATCTTGTCGAGGGGGATGAGAGCCACGAACTCCTTGAAGAGGTCGTCGAGGTGTGTGCCGAGACGGAGGCTCCTGGATCCCCAGCCGAAGAAGTCATCAATTGCCTTTTGGATGGCCACCACGTCAATTCCGTGGGACTGGAGGCGGTTGAGCATGTCCTGGTATTCCGGAAGTGCGTGCATGGTGTCTATTATGGTCTGGAATTCTGGTGATTTTAGTCTGTCGAGGAGGTTAATGAAATCGGGATTGTTTTCAAGTTTATCGTGGTAAAACTGTTTTATCTCATCCAAAGGTAATACGGCTAGAATCTCGTTAACCATAGTCAAAATGCTTCTTGTGTGGTAGTACATTCTGACTGTTGGTGGCTTGATTGTAGGGAGTCCGAACAAGTTGTTGAAGTCATTGACGTATGTGTAGATATCCAACCCAGACTCATAGAGGTACTGCACAAACTGTAATAGAGGAGGATATATTATTAGTCAAAAATCAAATGAAATTACCAAACACTATTTCAATATTTTCCTAAAATACCCTTCATGCATTTAATGTTTCACTATAGGAAGCGGCCGAAACCAATGTCCAATTTTTATAACTTTCAAATATTAAAAGAATAGTAGAACTTTATGCCTTAGTATTGGAAATATTCAGTTTTTTATTTTAAATTAAGGAATTTTTCATTCGTTAATATTTCTCATTCTCTTTATTAATGTAAATATTGAAGTCAATTCCTTCTGTTTTGTTCACTAAAATATGGTTTTGAATCATTCCAGTTCTTAAATGAAATATCTCTAGATGTTATTTGATTTTACCGTATATTATACTTATTTCTCTCTCATTATCTGTCGGCTTTTGGTTTAATAAATATTCTCAAAAGGTGCTGAGAAAAAAACTCTTAATGTGTGCGCGTGGCGCCACAATCCAGAGATTAAAGATAGTTTCAAGCACATGGTTTTTTTTGTCGGGCGTGATACAGAATGCCATGAAATCAGGATTCTAGTGGACGTCAGAAACAAATTGACGCGACGCGAATATGAAGGATTTAGTTTCATTTTAGGCAAGTGATATTTCCACAGTGAGTATCCCATGTTTCTAAGTGTTTCATCATGGGTGACGTCCCCTGAAATTTAACTCCTTTGACTTGATTATGAAATTAATCGAGTTGCTTACCTCTGAAAATGCGGGCAAGTCTTGCACCGTTGTGACAATGGTCCTGAAATCTTCTGATTTCATGTAAGCGACAGCTTCTTGAACTTCAGGATCATTCTGCACGTGATCTAAGATGATTTGGAGAACTTGTTCCTTGGGAATGAGGTCCATCAGCTGATCGAAGAGATCACCGAGACTGTTGGTTGCGCGCATCGTCTTTCGTCCCCAGCCGAAGAAGCCATCAACAGCCTGAAGGATTTCGTCAACTGGCACTCCCTTTTCTCTAAGGCGATTGAGTAAGTCTTGGTACTCGGGCATGGCGCGAAGGGTGTCGACAATCTTCTTGAATTCCGGAGACCTCATCCTCGCGAGAAGGTTAAGGAAATCCGGGTCGTTTTCAACCTTCTCGTGGTAAAAGGTTTGAATGTCTTGGATGGGCAGAACGGACAGGATCTCAAAGACCATGCTCATAATGGTTTTAGGAGCGACTAACCTTTGGCGTGTGGGTGGGTTTATGTGAGGGAGACCCAAAATGTCGTTGATGAAGTTGAGGTACGTGTAGATATCCAATCCGGAATCGTACAGGAACTTAACGAACTGCGGGGAAAAATAAACACGGTTTAGACACTTTTGAAATGACTTCAAGTTGAGATTTCTTTTAAATTCCCCACTGCTTCATAGTTCACAGATTTGAGCAATAAAATTCAACATATTTAGATATTTCATGTTTTTCAATTACTTTTCATTATTATAATGTGTACTCTAATAATTATTTCTCACTGACAAAGTGCTCTACTTTTGATGCATATTTTTTTCATCCCCATAAATTAAGTCTTTATCTCAATCAGATGTAGAGCCAGTTTTTATTTGCTCGCATGATGCCTTTATCAGTTAGCCTTTCATTGTGTCGGCCAAATTCAAAGAATTCTGAAGAATTCCTTGAAATGATATCTAGCTATCGGTTGCTAACCAATATCGCTCTTAGGCTCGTGGGATAACAGAGGATAGCATTTTTCGGAAGTATAACGAATTACTTTTAAATAAATAGTTTGAATAGCAGACTGTTGATTAGAAAAAGAATTGAGAGATTTTAAGGGAGTAAAGGGAGATTCTAGGGATAATGACTGCTGTTTTCAAAACTGAAGAGTAAAGAGATGGAATTTTCCCAGAAAATGGATTGTCCAAATTTTTCATTTTGCATGAAGCTTTGTAATATTTTAATAATAAAAATTTTTTTTTTTAAATTAAATGTATCCATATTAGAAATGTATGAATCATACTGCTCGAAAGACATGATCTCGAGGAAATCATAATCTTTGGATTCCAAAATATTCAGATTTTTGTTTTTTTTTAAATATTACTGTGGATACCCCAATTATAATCAAGGCTGATTTTGATACTTACATGGACCATACACAATACATACTTGGAAAAAATAGCATTTACTTTAGAATTTAACTCAGAAAAGTACTCAATGTGCCGACACTTACTATAATGTTCAATACAGGGAATGTTTGTCACACAGGGAAATATAATGTGGTAATCGGTTTCCTTGGTCAGTGAGGCCAACATGATAGTAGAACACTTTTTTATAATTTGGATTATTGTCGAGTCACTAATACTTACATCGTTAAATTCTGGCATTGCCTGTACCGTCGTGACGATTTTTTTGAATTCGTCGGACTTCAGATACTTGACAGCTTCTTGAACCTCTGGATCATTTTGCAAATGATCTTGGTAGATCTCAAGAACTTTATCTAATGGGATAAGACTCAGGAGCTCTTGTAAGAGGTCCCCAAGGTTTCGGGCGTCGTGATAGTGAACCAACGGTTGCTGTCCGCCTGAAGACAATGGATACAGATGTATAATAATTATACTTACAATGGCCAGAATAAAGATTTAATTTTAAGTTTGCTGCAGTTTTACTTACCATGTGGCAGAACAGCCCCGAAGGACAGTCCTAGGACAGCGCAGAGTACAATCGCAAGCTTCATCTGTAGGTAAATAGATTGGAACACATAAATGTTTTGAAATGCACTTTGTTGATTAGAAATTTGAATTAGTCTTAAATCTGTGAGGTTATAATAAATGAGATTTGGGAGAGCGTGGCTTAATTAAAATTTCCGAAAAAGTTTGTTGAGCGCTTTGGTATCTACTGAATGAAATGTGTGAATATTGTGACTCCATTAAGGATAACATTAATCGCATGATTTGAACTTTGGCATGAATTCAAAATCAACTCTTTCGAATGATAATATAAATGAACCAAGATGGATATTGAATAAGACACAAAAGAGTAACTATTAATATTCGCAAGTATCGCCGGGGAGAACAAAGTGTACCCACCACTCTTGCTCTGGGTGCTACCCTGGCCGGTGACACCGAACACAGCGGTTTATATACCTGCGACGTTCTTCGAGAAGATACGGCAGTGTTTCGCAATTTGATATTTCTTGATAACACGTTTGTAGTGGCAAGGCTCAAAGCAGAAGATTTAATCTCTTAAGAGACCTTGTTTCACTTTTTTTATAATCCATCGCTCTATGGTCAGATGATCTCTGTCTGATATTGATTGCTTATTTTTAATTGTTTATCGTATAGATACGGGATTTTATTGACTCAATTCGTTAAATGTGTAAAAAAGTTGTAATTTATCCTGATGTTGGTTCTGAATTGTAGTTGTCAGGAGCAATAGTTAGATATCGTTATTTAGCCATTAACCTGCCATGTTTTCAATGGAGGCAGAAGATTTTGTAATTGTGAAAGAGAAGGCCTCACCATCTCATCGTAAAAGGTCAATAAAGTCTGAGATTGGTTGGCAGCGGCCCAAGATTCAGGCTAGAATTTCCACTGATTATATCTATGTGCCCCCAACATAGAGCTACGAACTATCAAGGACATTTCACGGTTTATAACGCAGGTTTATAACCGTATTCCACGTGAGGTGAAGGCTTCACCATCATTGGTCTTGGTCCGTCCTTTTTATGTTATACCGGTTTCGCGCCTTCCGGTGGAGGTGTGTCGTGATTGGTCGGTACTATTGAAGAGCCGTTTTCAAGCGGTGGCGAGGGTGTAGCCGTCCTCTCGGTTGAAATTTTGCGGTGTTTTTTCTATCTCTATTGACTCCCGTATGATTCTAGGGAAATAGCGGGCTTCTTTTTTCAATAAATTTTGGTGGCAAAATTTCAACCGAGAGGACGGCTACACACTCGCCACCGCTTGGAAACGGCTCTTCAATAGTACCGACCAATCACGACACACCTCCACCCGAAGGCGCGAAACCGCTATAACATAAAAAGGACGGACCAAACCCTGCAATCCAACGGACCTGAGGAAGCTAGCTGAAATGCTGGCGAAATATTGCCCACTAAATATGGATAAACGCGGATGGAAACCCGAAAAACCATTGTCGGTTTATTGAGATGTTGATTCTTTATAAAAGTGAATAATTTCAGATCATGAGAGCCTCAGGGTCACACCGAGGATATCATCTTACCCCCAAACTCAAACTCCGTAGAGCAGACATGACCACAAAAATAAGAGAATCACCGCAGAACCGATAGTTACACAAATTCTTTTCCGCGGACCATTAGTCAATACAACGAAAACAGAGTGAAACACCAGCAATAAGGCACCCTGTTAACATACAATTATGTTTCCCTATTCCCTTCATTTTCATGGCATGTGTCCTCATATCCTCTGCCACACACCCCTGTGGGGGATCGCAGTGTGCAAATAGGATGTGGATGTACTATGACTGTTTATTCATCTGTATTGTGGTATCGAAACATGGTTGCAGTTGCGCAGAAGGTCCTTTTCGGTCTATCGCCTCACGGGGGAGTACTATGGTAGTTACCGCGTTTGATTACCAGGGTTCCAAAGGCCCTCCAGCTTGTCAACGTCAAAATGTTTACCTGTTATTCTTATCAACTTTTAGCCCACTATGATTCTTGACCACGTTGTTTGTATAAGATATTTCGATCGATTAGTGGAATAGTGTTAGCATATTTTGATCCAGCTTTGCTTGGATCGTGAACATTGCCGTGAAAAGTAATTTCACTTCCCCTCCCGCTCCAGTTGACATGCTGTTACACTGGCATCATTTTCTACCAAGTGCTGTCCTCTCTCCTGCCATGCCGACCTCATTCCCGCTGGATTTTCCCTCCTTAAGGACATGTTTCAAGCAGGGGACTGCCACCACTTATCACTACCGCCATACTTGTGTTTCATGTTCAATTTTTAGCCGGATATCGTATTCATCCCGCAAGTCTTTCTGGAATGGATTTCCCCTCCTTCCTTCTATCGTGCTCCTTTACAGTGAATTGTGTCTCCGGGCGTGGACACTTCTTATGGATATTTTACTCTGCATACTTCCCCATAGGCCTGTGCGATTATCGAAAATAATCGATATCGATCAATTATAAGAATAATTGAAAATGTTTTCGATTCAATTGTCGGGAATTGAGGGCATGACAATTAATTGAATTCATTCAATTAATTTACATCGAAATGGGTGTCAATTAATTGTCATTGCTCAATTAATTGGCATCAACCAATTAATTGACAGGACTTAATTTGATCGTGCTATTCAAAAGCGGCGATTACACACAGGAGTTGACTCCTATCTGATCGATTTACATCGAGTCGACTCCACTAGGAACCACAACTGGGATGGCGGCTACTCCATCCACGGATCGAATTCAGCCACTATCGATGGTGAACTCCTATAGGAGTAGGTATGATACACGTCCAAGTTTCACCTTCCAAGTGGACTCGTATGGGAGTCAACTCCTGTGTGTAATCGCCGTTAAAGGCTTTCCTTTGCCAATGAGAAGAATGAAAGAATTAATTTGAAAAGCAGCAAAATAATTTAGTTAGATTTTATTAATTAACTAAAGGAATAGATCGCTATTTGAAGACAGGCAGATGAGATCCTCAGCGTGTTCATCCGACAGACACTGCGGCGTGTGTCGATGACAATGTTTCCACCGAGACTAAACAACCTCTCGGACGCAGTGCTAGTTGCCAAGATATAGCTAGCTAACTTCTGGAGGGAGGGAGGGGTTGATGGTGACCGTCACCACCGTCAATAATCGTCAATTAATCGATTACCGGACAATAATTATGAATTGACTAACAAATGGCAATTGAACAAAAATTGGCACTTGAAAGAAATTGACAATCGAGTCGATTACCGCAATCGAAATCGACGTGATGGAAAAAATCGATCAATTGTAAAGAAATTGATTCGACGATTCAATTAATCGAATAATCGCACAGGCCTACTTCCCCGTCCCTGATTCAGCTATCACCACCAATACTAGGTTTACAATGCGCCTGTTTTGATCTATTCCTTTTCTCTAATGGCCAATATTGCTGATATGTAAAGCGCAACTTTAAAAGGAATTATGTTTTCGTACCTACAACTTCTATTGTTTCAATAGTATTTTCTTCGAACACAACAGCTTTTTTCACCGTAAATATCTCCTTGTCATGAGCTATTGGAGTTATAAGCTATAAGTTCTTTACGCGGTCAAACTTTGAAAGAATTTTACATATAAATGTAATTCGACAGGCATATTTTGTCTTGTTGAATTCCGGAAAGTAATGTATCAGGCGCTATGTGCTGGTATTTCAATTGGACAGGAATTGCAATTTTCCACTGGTAAAATAGATTTATTGTGACCTAGGCTAGTTCTATGCTGTAAAGAAGGATAACGCGAATGCGGCATGTCGCATTGTAGTAAAATGTGATTTTTATACCTTTACATCTGCATGTGGGTTCGTGATTGATGCAAATAAACATAAAACTCGGCGAGAGAAGTCGTTAATGTATCGTAACGCCCAATACTTGAGTGCTACGCTTGAAGGTGGCTGGAGCTATTTTTATTTGTACTGAGATTTGCGTGAAACTTTGCATACGTGTCCTTATTAGTAATATCTATCGATAAAAGTGAAAAAACTGCATGCTACCTATTTGTTTTCCTGGCAATTCAATGATATTTTAACAAGTACACTTATGGCACACGGCATATATTTTGAAACAATTCGATTACTTATGTACAGATTTTCTCCTAAATGCGAAATAATAAGTTTTATTTTATTATAATAGCTGCTAACAAATATCAAGGTATCATGCCGAATAAGGAAAGAGTATTTAGATATCACGTTCTCATAAATTTCGAATTTCGCACCGAAAATCCAAGTCAAAACAATGCTTTAATTAAGGTGAAAATTTGAAATATAACTCTTGCATCATATAAATTACTGTATGTTTGGTGATTAACAACGTATAAACAGGTGTACTTGAGTGAAATGTGGTCCAATAATTATTTTTTCGACTTACTTGGAAAGTTATTAGAATGTGTCTTCTCAACGACTCACGATTTCCGCTCCAGCCACCTTAATCTAAAAGTGAGCGGTCAAAACGGGAATGTAGTTTTTGATTTTGAAATGTGGGTAATTCTTCAAGAGAAATTAATTGAACAGTGTATGTATTCTTACTTTTTCTTCAAAGCGTGGAGAAGAATTTGTCTTTGGCTTAGATTAATACTTATTTGCAGCATATTCCAACTACTGTAAACTAATTGTTTGCGAAAATGGTTAGTGAAGGCATATTTTTATGATTGGATTCTGTCTCCTCTGGAACTTTATGAAGCTAACCAGGCGCAAGTGTTTTTAGTTTAAAGGGAGGTTGTCATCTTAGTAGATGGAGGAATACATATAGTAATTAATATTAAGATTACAATAAGTAACATTTGCACTTCGGCATATTGAATGAGCGAAGGACACACGGTTGTGAAAATGTATGAGCTTGGAAAAGACGATCCATTTTTGATGAATTATTTGTATGAATTGTTTATTTAATGAAATTCGATTGGGGAATGGGTGCATGCATGCAAATTTCTGATATCGGAACTGTAATAAATTGGTTGCATGCACTATTTCCTTGGACCTAACTAGGACATCTCTTGATATTTCATGGTCATTTTCAAATACCTCCTGCTCTTTCAATGACGAGGTTGAAGTTTCCCGGTGTAGTACATATGGAGCCATACTTAAAATGACTCAGCCACCATCCACGAATGGAGGGAAATCTATAATGAAAAAAATACACCATAGGACATTAAACATGATTAGAGAAACAGAGGAATTAGGAAGTGTTATGACTTTATGCTATGCATCTACCATTTCTCAAAGTAATTATCATTAAGAGTATACAAATCAGCGTTACTTAACATGACAAATTCATAGATTACAACATTAAGGTAGTTTGAGCAACAAATCACTTCACCTAGAATTTGATGAATTTGGCCTCATTTTAAAGAAGAAACTCATCTTTCCAATGATATCAAAATTCTAACCCATTGCCGAACTACTTTTCGAGCAATTTGCCTCAAAATATAAGCCTTTTTATATGGGATAGATTATGGCTGTGCATTCCAGAGGGAGAAAACTGAAAAAATTAGTATCTTCTAGCACCTAGATATCGTCAAATAACTAACGGTGTTCACTTTGTATGTTTACTCAACTATTTATAAAAATTAATCAATTACTCACCGCAGAAATGTTTACAGAATCGCAAAAATACCTGCTGTTTTGTAGGCTTTTTAGCCTTACGGTGAGAAGAAAGGAGTCAAGCTAGAGACTTATGTAGCTTTATTTATTTTATTACTGAGAATTTTTGTCATATACAACTATATTTTTGCACAATTAATTTGCACATTTATTTCATACTTCTTACAGACGGTGAAATAAAATAAAATTCGAAATGGTCTCCATTATGACCAGGTAACTATCCCGCTCAAAGTACCTTAAAGTCTCTCGCATTCCAAACACACAACCGTAGCATAAGAATCGCTACAATGAAAATGATAAGCGTTTCTTCAGTGCATAACTGTTGAAATGTGCATACTTTAGTTCATAACTTTGGCGTCCGTCCACTTCATAAGGAGAAGGCTACACAAGGACACCAAGCATAAAAAATCAGGAGGTACAATGAAGGAATGCGGAAGAGACGAATAATCAATGCCATGCGACTTATTGCAAGGATATCAATTGATTGATCTTACTCGCATCATCGAGGAGACAAACCAAGACCCGTGCTGTGCAGGTATTCCAGACTGCAATGATAAGAGCGGTTGACTTCCTAGATGAGAGATTCAAGGATTTATTTCTCATGCGCATTGTTTAAATTCACTATATACTAGCATAAGAGCTCCAGGTATCTGGATATCTTGAATTTCCGGAAGTGCTGAGAGCTCCCTTTAGAATAGAATACCATTGCTAGAACAGTTCAGAGATATTTTTTAACAAGGTGTTTCGAAACATATTGGTACCTTTTTTTGCGTTGATTTGAAGGCTTTTTCTGATGCGTGGGATGAAACAATGTTTTTTCATTGTGCTTATTTAATGAGTGGGTAGCTTTTAAGGCACCACCGCCACATAGTAATGCCGCAAAAGATGCAAATCGCGTCTTATAATCGGGAAGTTTCTCTGGAAAGCAATACTTAATTTAATAATTAGGAGGTTCCACTTGACTCTACCAAATGGTCTAACCCTCGTGGATCAACTAGCTTCGAGTCAAAATTTTGGCATAAAGTATAAGATTTGAATAGTCATTTTGTGAAATAATAGCTCACAATATTGATAAATGGAAATGATAGGGTATTTAGATATTAGAATTTAGGGTAAAGCAACTACTAACTGTAAACATAATCTGAGGTTTCAGGCGTGATGAACGGAACGGATGAAACGGAACATAACTGCACTTAATGCAAATGAGCAACTTCCACAGTTATAGAATTTATTACACGACCGGTATCGCTTTTTACAGCGTCTTCAGGTAAAGATTCTGTAAAAAGCGAAACCGGTCATGTAATAAATGCTTCCACCGTGGAAGTTGCTCATTTTCATTAAGTGCAGCCAAACTGTAACTCCAAAAATAGCCAATTTAATGGCCGATTTTCAAATGTAATGACTTGTTCGTGATGAGAAGACAACAAACTGATATTCTTATTAAGTTTTGACCGTAAAAATACATATCCGTCTCTCAGCGCAGTTTAATTTTATCCAGTTAAAAAATAATCCTTCTTAAGAACCTATTATCTCCTTCATTAATCCTTAGAAATGACCAGGGTTAACTTTGCTGAAGAGTAATGACTTAAAACTCGGCATAAAATGCATGGCCATGTATTTTCAGGGCACAGAACCAGAGCACGATGGGGTGGCAAAAGAGGTTCGGTGAAAATGTTGCAACTTCTGCGGCGTGAAAATAGGAATGCTTGAACAGGCTTTCTTGGTTGGGAGTACATTTTTCTAGGGATGAAAGCTTCGTATTTCAAAAAATGAATATCTTCGGGTGCATGAGCCTAAGAGATAGCAAATAGGTGGTCTGCGCGCGTACGTCGGCTATGAGAATGACACATTCTGTGGTAACGAGGGCGATGTGCGCATGTGCCACCAACTGAACTTCCAAGTGAAACATTGCGTGACTAATAACGTAAGCGTAACATAAGCTGTAGTGAAATTTCACGCAAATCATCAACAGTTTTTATGTTGGCTTGAGCGATTATTTTATATTTACAGATTTGTGTGAAACTTTGCATACGCGTTCTTATATGCAAAGATATAACTGTCATGGATAAAAGTGAAAAAAATATCGATTTTATTTTTTGGCAAATCACTAACTACTATTTTAACACGTAGCCTTATGATATGATATTTCGTAATAGTTCGAATGACGCCCACTACTTTAAATGAATAAAATAAGTCACAGAAAAGTTTAAAAATTCAAGTACCAATCGCCTAAACTGATAAAAGTTCATGGTTGGACATTCTTGGCTGGTGGTTGTGACAGTGACATCTTAAAAGAACGAGAAAATTCTGCACTAATACCATGCTTGCGAACCATTGCTCCGCAAAAAATACCGACACAGTGAATCCTTTCGTCTAAATGTCACTCTCTTAGCTTCTACGGCCGTAGGATATCTGCGGGTTTCCACATTTGGGAGGTTGATATATAATATTAACCGCAAAAGAACATGAAAATTCTAAACTACGGAATTCCCAGTCAAACCATTACCATTCTTCGATAACAGACAACAATTTTGAATGTCACTTGCGGACCTTTAGCGTTGTTTCGGGAACCTGTGTTAAAGTTCTTAGAATAGTAAAGGGCATAAATATGTTACGCCAAGAGATTCAAGCAAAGCGGTACTGCCAGTATAAATGTTTTGGGTACATATTTACTTGAAAGACGGATATAGAAAAATTTTCTGTGTTATTTGCTGCATAGGTTTACAAATTTAGGGATTAGAAGCACATGGTATTATTGCGTTAATTGAAAAATTGAACAGCATTGACAATGAAGGCATCTTAAAGCTGATCTTCTTTCTTCAACCTTACAGAGAATTATTTCGAACTTTCTTTCTTCAATCATCACTGGGATTGTTCGAAGAAGCGTGCTGGGAAGAATGAAGGAAAAGCACTTGAAAGCACTTCCGTAGTGATGATTAATGACGGAACTCTTGAATCTCCTGGGGGAAAAAATATTATTCTGGGTTTTCAATGTCATTGGATTTATTGCTTGAACATACATGGAGGTAGGAAACATATATTATTCTTTTTCTTTGGTAGGGAGATGTGAATGAAATATTCAAGAAATATCAATTACATTTAATGATGGACTTAATGGAACTGTAAACAAAATACTCTTTAAGAACTCGAGACCATTAGACTAACTGGGCTGGAGAGAGGGTCATAGATCCTGGTTTATAATGTCAAAAATACCGATGAAAGATTTATTTTTTTGACGAAACCAATGCCAATTCAATGAACCCTTAAGCAGGGTTGAGACCTACTGAACGTCCTGCATCAAAGAAAAAAATAACTCATTCCAGTTAGCGGAGCGAAGTACTTGGTCTTCCCTTGTTTGTAAAATTTAACCTTAGTTAATTGACAATATAGCGTGGTTTCGAAATTCTGAAAGCACATAGGAGAATACTTGATATACTTAGGATAGCTCTCCTAGAGCTGGGGTGATGGTATATGAGTTTGTGTGGAAATTACCCGTCGTAATTCTTTGCTCAACGTTAGGAAGCTCTTTGTTAGGGCTGTAGAAGACCGAAATTGCTGTGTGAAATTAAATTGCCATGGATTGTGCCTGATAATAATGCAAAAATCGATATCTATTGCAATAAACATTTCTCAGTGGAAAACGACTCAGTGGAATAATACTCCTTTTGTCAACGCCGAAATGATTTATATATGATGATCATGATGATGCTTTATCAGGATTTGATAAATATCTGTGTAATAGTCTTTTTAAGAATGCTGATCTGACCATCTTACATTTTACGGGCGTGGGAGAAAATACAATCCTTTGGGAGCAGTAAGTAATTATGAATAATCTTGGTAATTTAATTTCATGTAGTGACTAGGTTTTTCATAGCCACTCATCCTTACCCAACTCTATTATAATTTTTTAGACTTTCCTTTTAGTTCTCAGCTTAACCTCCCCCTTCACAAACTACAGAACTATATCTCTCCATCTTAGTCTCCCTTAATCCAAAATCGTTGTTTAATAAATAGCCCTTTTTGCATGCTGCCCTATTTTTAATTGATATTGTGAAATACCTTTATTTAAAAAAATTCTGTAAACTTTGAACACATGACCGATTCTGAGAACTTTTTGTTATCTTTGAGGCAACACAATGTGTCGAAACCTTGGTTAGTTGTCAATAAATTAATGCGAAATTTGGTTCCGTGATTTATTCAATGCAAACGAGCTTACGTGTACTTCACCTTATTAGCGCAACGACTTAATCTGCCACCTGCATTCTCGATTGTCTTCGCTCACGCAATAATAATTGTTTCCAGAATCTTGAATAATCTGGTGATTATTTCATTAATCTTTCTTATCAGAGATTTAATGCCTTGAAATAATTTAATCTGACCATCTTTATGTTGCCAACCCTGTCTGACGTTGGATAAACTGTACGGTGCAGAAATTATCGCTATAAAGAGAGCAGTTCTGGTTTGGATTTCTTCGAAGATGGTCCAGAACGTCTTTTGTACTTACGTTGTTATTCATGCTATCATGTAAAGGGTTCGGCAAGTAATCGTCAACATTTTGTTCTACCATGGCATCATTTCACTTGCCTAGGATTTGGTTTCTGATATGCATACATATCACATTAGGCACATGAAGTTCAGTTATAATTTTACAGCAGGGTTACGATTATGAAAATTTTCCAAAATATTGGCCATGTCTCTGTCGTATGAATTATATTTAAATGAATGTTACCTGGTTTATCAAGAATATACAGCGTGGTTATTGCCTTGATTTTAAATATTGAAGCAATGCCTCCCAGTGTAGTTCTCGCAAAGTTAATGGCGCACATCTGTGCGGCAAGAAGGGAAGGTACAAGTGTAAGGGGGTGAAGGGAAAGGATGGAGGGAAACAAAGGAAAGCAAGGGAAGAGAGAGTGACTTAGGGAAACCAAAAGTACTTAAAAGCATAAAAGGTATGAGGCACACAACACAAACGGCAATTACTTCAAATCACCCATTACTATGATTTTACCAGGGACTTTATCTTGAGGTCTCATTGCAAAAGTAGTGGAAACGGAACGGCGTTTTGTGGTGAGTCATCCCTCTTCTCGAAGTGCTTGTGTTGTCAGCAAATAGAAATGGTTTTTGACCGACCCTTCACTCTAAACAACCTTCCTCTACGCTTTCTAGGATTTTGAAAGTTCCATAGCCCACGCACAGAATTATTCCATTGCGCAGCGCCAGGAACTTTTGTGAGAGCTATAATTCTGGAGTTTTATAATGATACTATTTTATAATGCTGGTTGGTTTATTAATTGGGAAGGCGATGGATAATTGAGGTCAGTGGCGGCATCTAGGATCCGTGGTTTGCTTTGTGGAGAAAGATTCAATCATTTGGGGAATAGAGAAAGTGTGGAGCGAAAGATGCAGTCGCCATGCCTTACCCCTTAATGGTGATTGGTGCCGTGTGAACCACAGTTTAATTTCCCATACGATGCACGGCGTACTACACTGGAAGTGATCTCTGAACTGTATCCAAGTCACTGGAATCGAGATACCATTGACAAGTCTCCGCTACAGCGTGTCTCCGTCTACAGTGATTTGACAACTGGGTGAAAAGCCAGCTCTATCTACAACATCTAAGCAATCCTCATGATAAAATGAGGAATGTTGGAAAGATTGATTAAAGTATGTATGCCGAGTATAGTGGTAGCAAAAGATGGTGGCAGTTGGGCAGAAGATCATTTGTAGTGGAAGAATCCATTCCCTACGAACTTGCTCAGCTCAGGTGAATAAGATAATCTCCACGTTAGACTTTTATGGTTTCCAGGTTCACCAACCTTTGCTCCGAAAATAAAAGTTCTCACTCTGTAATTCAAATCAACTGTATAGCTTTGTTTGCATCGCTTGTTCCCTCTGTGACTTCTGTAACCGAGGGAGGAGCAGGAGAGAACAGCTGACGTCAGAGAGATTCAAGGCAGTCGACGCGAACGCTTTTTGCTCCTAAAAACATGGCGGACGATTTATTTTGCTCCAGTATATTACAAAGGCTTTTCGAGAAAAGTTTCTCTGGCGAAGATAGTGCAGAAAATGTATTGGCATACTTCATCCACAACATAGAGGCTATTAGTTAATATCTCTGCATAAATTTTACGTAACGTATTTACTTAATTCAGCTGTGTAGTTATCCCTGCTGAATAATCAGTTTTGTATTGCTTTGGTTTCTTAAGTCGTAAACGCGATGGGAGATGCTCTTTATTGTATCCTGCGCGTTATGGGTTCCCTGTCATGCTTGGCTAGCCGCGCTAACTTCATAAGCGCCAATCCACTGCCACAAATGGATGATGTAAACATGAGTTGTCGGTGATTTAAGAGTCAATAAAATGTTCTACTTAAATTGTGTTTGGAGATTATTATGATTTCGTATATTGTGAGTGCAGTGATTTAGGAGAAATTTGGCTTTACGTTGTGGTAATATCATAGGTAGTTGTTGTTATCAACGCTTATGTACGAAGGATAAAGTACCATTGAATGTCGAAAGCGTGATAAAGACTGATGTAAACATTATTTGTCGGTGATTTAGGGTCAACAAAATGTTCTTCTTAAATTTTGTCCAGTGATTATTATGCTTTGATTCATTGTGAGTGCAGTGATAAACGAGAAATTTGGCTTTAGGTGGTGATAATATCATAGTAGTTGTTCAACGCTGATGTACGAAGGATGAAGTACCATTAAATCTCGAAAACGCGATGGCTTTTGTGGATATTGTTGTGCTCATGAAAGTAAGTGTTTACCCTAAAAGTATTCCATAAATGCGCAAGGTTTGCATGATAAGTGAAGTGAATTTTATTGTGATACCGATCTGTTACAAGTGGGTGAAAATTGCGTTTCAGCTGGCAAGACGAAAGCTCACCTTAACCAATGTTCTTGTCGGTGTCTAAATAATTCTTGTGAATGAGCTATGTAAAACGATGAGGGACGAATATTGAGAACTTAGCAAAATTGCATTGAAGTCTCACCTTTTACTTAGGTATTAGATGTGTTTCTACTTCGGTTGAAAAAAATTGTACCAATTGAATTTTAATAAATGTCACCATACTCGAGCAAAGAGAGTTTTATCTTCTTCGGAGCATTTAATCATTCCCGTTAGTTGTAATCCACGGCAGAATTGTTGGTACATAACGTTAAATTTCTTGGCCTACTAATAATTGTGACGATCTCTGCTGGACTATCCATTTTGAAAGCATCACCAAATACTATCAACCGGTGTGTTTATGTCATTGGCTACATTAAACACCCTAAAACTGCTATACTTTGCAACTACATATACACACCTATATTTTGTACGGAGTCATGTTTTGTGGACAAGGGAGTATGCAAAAACGTTCTCTTGATACAAAAGAAGGCAATATGTAGAAGAAGGAAAACCACTATTTATAGGACCCCTCAGATATTAACCTTACCTTGTATATATAAATATAACTCTGTGTAATGTTTGCCATAAACAGTAGCCTGAACTTTATTTAACGCTAATGCATTTATGCACTCATTAAACTTAGCAGAAATATTACACCATGTCACAGATTGAAGGCTGAGTACTTGCAAATAGGCGCATAGTGTTGTAAATAATGTAACACGCTTCAAGAAGCAATTGACAACATCTATTGTAGCTTTTTCTTACAGCATCAAAGGTTTCCAAGAAAGCAGTGCAACAACTTTATGGAAGAATATTTTGTGTTTTTTATTTATATTTGTGTATTGAGGTACCAATTAAATTTGTCTTTATTGAGGTATTCAATTCAAAGAGAGTAACACCTAGCAGTAGCAATGCAAGGAATCAAGGTGAGAACCCATTTCAAATGGTGTGGTTTCGCTGATCAACGACTTCTTCGAAGATTTATGTGAGTTTGTTTACTCCATAACTTCTCATTTTCATGGGTTAAACAAAATGATTTTTGGTGAATTTCAACTATTTCATTACGTGCACAGTATTCTGGAACTACGACATTGTACAAAACCTTCTTGGCTCGAGTTAATTTCTAATGCATTACTCATAAAAACAAATTAATCTAAAAACTATGCCGTTACTTAGAAGTTAACTCATTCGACTTTGTGGTACCTCCCAGTGATGAAATTTTTAGGTAATAATTGAATAACTCTCAGTATTTTACGGGCTTTTCTTAACAAATCATCGTGCAACAAAGAAAATAGACGCTCAAAATGCTTATAATTGAGCTAAACTTTCGTCAATCGCTGGTTTCATGTGTTACACAGCACTAATTCGACATGCGAGTGCCTATCAATGGCTTTTCTAATGTTAACAGTCAGTGAACTAAATGCTGAGACATTTTTAAAATGTCAGCCTAAACTCTTAATTATCAGTCTTTTTGATTAAGGCAGCAAATATTCAATAATAACCACGAGAAAATTCCCTGTATATTATTTTAATTTACTCTCCGGACCGTATAGCAGACGAAACCCAGCCAATTTCCACGTCATTTCCCATGATTCTCTGCGCTGCTCCTTTCTGCCACTTTTGCTCCACCTCGGCAGCAGGAGCAAAAGGTACAGGCTCAAGTTGCACCTAAACTTGCGACGCGAACGCGTTCGTCACTTGCACCTTTTGCGACGCGAACGCCAAAGGAGCAAAAAGGTGCAGAAAAGTGCAAAAGGAGCAGCGACGCGAACAAAGCTCGAATCTCTCTATAGAACTCAATTCAATTGTTCAGATGGCTTATCCGGTGGGTTGCGAACGGTATCCGTTATCAACCCGCTAAGTTCGGATCGTAAACATTGCCATAAAACCTTTCCGTCCCACTCAAGTTAAATGCAGTTATGTTGGCAGCGTTGGCTACCGTGTGCTGTCCTCTCCCCTCACAGCCTCTTAGCCTACCCCTTCCTCATGAACCTACCCCACCATGATGTACCTCTACGCGTAAACGACTGCCACCATGTTTCGCAACCCCTATGTGTATAATTCTTCCGAATTACCGTGACTCTGGCTAGAACAAGGCATTGTGCGGCGTACTCTGTAAGTGTAGGGAGAGTAGGATGAGGAATGAAATTGTTATAATTAGGGCCAATCGGTATGCGCAGTATATCGCTTACTGCGTAGAATTTTGCACACTGCTAGAGACCTACGTATTACGCCTATTAAACCTTAATACGATCCTAGAGCTCAAGAGGTATGGTTCTGGTTACAAACGGCTCTAAGTCCTCAAATCACTCCTTTCTATTTAGCCTCGGAATGAATGAAGGAATGAACCGTTTATCTTGAAATTTTGAGCGTAGGTACATGATAATTTCTTTAAATAAAAATGCAAATATTGGTATTGGAAATAAATCTCGCACAAACTCACTTAAGGGAAATATGCACGACATTTATTGTGATATTCCCCACGCCCTCCATTGCGGGACTAGAAAACTTTTTAGTTTTGCTGTTTTAAGAATAAGAAATTTCAGTAAAATAGTTTAATACTATGCTACGCTAGTTAAGCTACAAAACGGGAAATTTCCACTTAGTAGAAAGACTAAGACGATAAAAATTGCAATCAGATTCTCTTCTGTCGGAATTGAATCCAGCTATATTATTTCTTACTTTTATCTCTGCCGTTGCGAATCAATGGGCATTTCTACTAATTTTATATATTTAAAGCAATGATTTACTAAAAAAACAATATTCCGAGTTTGTTAACATTATAAATGATTTTGCTATATAAAAGCAAGAAAATACATTTGTAATTTTGTATTCAGGTTTATTAATAAAAGCGAGATAGTTATGATTTTCTTATCTTTGTTTCAAGAGTCATCTTCATAGCTATTCTTTGTATCATGTGTTACCAAAAGAAAGCGCGGCAATTGACATGCTATACAAGTCGGCTCAGGACCACGTCCCTACAACCGCCATCTTTCATCACATTCTCCATCCTTTTTTTGCAGTCTTCTTCGGGTTTCCCACTCCAGAGCTCCAACATGATACAATGCATTCTCCACCAAACCTCTTCATGCACGCTGTTTATAAGCATGTTGTATGGTCTCATCCTCCTTCCGCAACGATCAACATTCAGAACCATACTTCACTATGCTCCGTATTGTAAATTATGAACAACATTTTCTTTGTATTTTTGTTCATAGTATTCAATATCAATGTCCTGTTCGAGAATATTTTCCAAGGCAATGCAGTTATTCCCTCTCATTACCTAATTACTGCATCCGTTTTCATCCAAATATTTCCCAAGATTTGAGAACCATATTTACCTCATATCTCATTGTCAAATGTATGGTTGATTATCATTTTTAACTGTTTGCACGATGCCATACACGTGCCTATCTTTGGCTGTAGTCTTAAAACTACCTTGCGTACTTTCATCCTCGAGTCTGAATTAATATCTAGTCATCTATTTTCATTCCATTTCCCACACGGTCTCACTATAGTCCAAAAATTACAACCCTAAAGCGGTTTTTAGATTTCCGAATTCCTATGGCCACAAAAGCTGCGGTGACGGTAAATATAATATTTTTTCTCTGTAATTTCTATTTGTACTAGATAAAATGAAAATTAGGAGCTACACAGGAGATGGTTAACGCCGGGTATTCCCCCAAAAGCCTGCAAAAGATTGGCAGTCTTCTAAGTGATGGATTCACGTTTAAAATCTGTTTTGGGAGTAAACAGGTCTCGACTATTTATTTATCCCTTCATTTTCATTCAAGTATTCTACCAGCTGATTGGTAGGTTCTTGGACAGTCCCCATTCTGTATCCCAACCTCATAGACATTGTCTCGCTTTCCCTCCTAAGAATGGCCCGTTATTAGATCCCTCTTCAATTCTTCATATCTTCTACCTCCTCTTATTTCGTCCAGAATTCCTATCCTCTTCCTTCCTCTTCCACGCTTCCCCAGTGTTCTCCCCTCTATCACTCTTTTCAACATGCCCTCTCCTCTCAAAACCTCCTCCATCCATCTCTTCTGCCTTCTCCGAACCTCTGCCACAAGCTTCCTCTCCTACCATATCCAATACCTCCTCGTTCGTCTTTCTCGCCATGCAGCTAGCCTTCTCCATCCTTCTCCAAACCCACATCTCAAACGCCTCAAGTCTACGCACATCATCCCTTCGCAATGACCAAGTTTCCGACCCATATAGCGCCACGCTCCATATTAAAGTTTTAACCAGCCTCTTCTTTACGTCTCTTCTCAGACCCCCCCTCATCAATTCCCTTCTCTTCGAAAATGCTTCTTTAGCAAGCGCAATTCTGCATCTGATGTCCTTACCACTAAACCCATTCGCCTCCAAAATACTACCCAGATACGTAAACTGCTCGACCTGCTCTATCTTCTGCCCTCCCACCCTTATATTCAGGCCCGCCTTCTTACTTCTAGAAAATCTCATTACTTTCGTTTTCTTGTGATTGATCTTCATCCCATACTTTTCGCACTGCACCTCTAATGCATTCACCATTGACTGTAACCCCTTGGCCGACTGACTAACCAATGCTTGATCATCTGCAAATCTCACTGATTTTATCAGCTCCCCTCCTACCTTTATTCCTACCTCCTCCTCCCCCCATGGCTCCCTTACCATTTCTTCTGAATACACGTTAAAAAGCAACGGCGATAGTGGGCATCCTTGCCGCACTCCCCGTCCTATTGTGGCCCATCCCGATTCTCCATTAGCTACCCTAACCTGCGCAGTCTGATTCATATACAAATTTCGAATAAGACGCCTGTCCCTCCAATCGACCCCTAATTTCTTCAACACTCCCATTAATTTCGTCCATTCCACCCGATCAAACGCCTTCTCGAAATCTACGAAGCCTGCAAAAACATCCTGCCCATACCCTAGGTTTCTTTCTACTAGCGTCCTCATCACCGCTATAGCGTCTCGCGTTCCCCCTAAACTCCCTCCCTCCCTCTCCTAAACCCTAACTGGTCGTCACCCAGGTATTCATTTACCTTCTTCTCTAGCCTTCTATTTAGAATTCTCAGAACTACTTTGGCCGCGTGGGATATTAAGCTTATTGTCCTTTAGTCTTCGCACGTTTTTGCCTTACTCTTCTTTGGTATAGGGATTAGTACAGTCTTCGCGAAGTCTTCCGGCCACACTCCATCCTCATAAATCCTACGAATAAGCGCAAAAAGTTTTCCTTTTCCGTTCTTCCCCATTCTCTTTAAAAACTCTGCAGGTATGTCATGTATTCCCACCGCCTTATTCCTCTTCATGCCTCGTAGAGCTCTTTCGATTTCGCAATCTAGGATACTTGGTCCGATGCCATCTCTGTCGATATCGTCTTCCCTTTCTATATCTAACCTATTGGGCCTTATTTCTTTACCATACAGCTCTTCAACGTACTCCATCAACCTCTCCTTGATCTCTCTCGGTTCTACGATCACCTTTCCCGTCTTGTCCGTTATCGTTGTAATTTCCCTTCCCTTATTACCACCCGTCAGTTCCTTTACTTTCCTATATAATGCATCTGCTCTTCCCTCTTTTTGGTATTTCTCTAACGCGTCGATCTGTTCTCTCCACCACGCCTCTCTTGCTTTCTTGGTTTCTCTTCTAAGCCTGTTATTCAAATCTCGGTATTTTCTATGACCTAGCTCTGAGTTTACGCTCTTCCATTTCCTTCTCTCCTCCATCTCCCTGATCATCTCCTTCGTGATCCACGGTTTTCAAATTTTAGTTGCACTCACTACGCCTACCGTTGCTTTCGCCGCTTCTACAATTCCATTTTTCAAACTTCCCCATTCATCTTCCACTGATCTAACTCCATGATCCTCACCCATTATCTCATCCACCTTCTCTCGATACTTCTTCATTGCCCCAGTTAATGCCTCCGTATTCCACTTTCGTACCCTCCTTCTCATTCTTATCTTTTTCAGTTTTACCCGACATTTCATGACTAATAAGTTGTCTCTTCCTTCCCATAAGCCCATCTCTTCCTTCACCCACCACCGCGTTCCAATCCCCCATTACTACCAGGTGCTTACTTCCTGGTATCCTACCAATTATTTCCTCTAGCTGATCGTACACCCCATCTACCTCCTCCTCTTTATGATTAGAGGTAGGCATATAAGCCTGGATTATAACTAAATTCGTTGGTTCTGCTTTTAGTTCCACGACTATTATCCTATCACTAACCTGTTCTGCATACACTACTTTTCTACCGAGTTTCCTATTCATTACGAATGCAACCCCGCGCTAACTTTCATTCCCTCCACTATAAATTACTCTATAGTCGCCGCTCCAGTAATCCCCGTCATCCTTCCATCTTACTTCACCCAGACCCCTGATGTCTACACCCACCCTCTCCATTTCTTGTTTTATATTCTCTAGCTTCCCCGCCCTCAGCATAGTCCTAACATTCCACGTGCCTATTCTGATAGTTTCGTTCCTCTTCTTTATCTTCTTTTCCTCTGCTGCTGCTGCTGCTTCGTCTGAGCAAGGATTTCGTGTGATGACGACCGCAGGGGCCTTGCTCCCACCGCTGCCGGGCACGACACCCGGCCCTCTTGGCCGAGTCCCGTAGTTGCCAGGATTCATTATCAATTGAGAACTGTCCATAGTTTCAAGGTTTTTGTTTTAATTGAGATAGTATTCCGTGGCCTTACTCAATAGTGTTTTTTACGTGACGCCATCACCTCAGAGGCCGCCCCACTGGGGTCAGACGCTTTTTGCAGCCGCCTTACTGAGGTACAGACGCTGCGCGGACTACCATTCGTCTGTCTCCTAACCTTCGACCAATCTGGCATGGGTGACCCTACCAGGAGCAATGCTCCCGCCAGTGCAGCTCTCGGGGTCATCGGAGCACGCAAGCCCTTCCACCACGTCAAGGTTGTAGTCCAAGAGAACTAGGACACAATATATAAGGTAATACATACTCCCCAATTATCGTGTTTGATTTTGATATTAATCTATGCTTCTCAGATATCCTGCATATTACGGAATTCTCGTGGTTTCTTTTTGTAAAAAAATAAATTCCTTAAATGACTTTTGAGCACATTGAAATCTGTTCTAAAAAAAATTGATTTTGGCCTAAAAGTTTGTATTGAAATTTAAAAATGAAAGATTGCTACTTTGCGGTCACCGATTCCTTCTGAGGTCTCAGCACTACCACTTGTCGCCTCCTAAGTGGCCCAGCTATTTATCGTGAGGTAGTAGGCGTGAATATGTCCAGTAAAGACTCGCAGAAGTTTACGTTTCCACTTCGGAATGTATAGTAGCAAGTTCCTTTTAGGAAGTAATTTAAATCTCTGTATTTCAATTAAGGTAGTTTGAACAAAGAATCACTTCACCTAGTATTTGATGAAGTTGGCTTAATTTTAAAGATAAAACTCCCATCTTTCCAATGATATCCAAATATCAACCCCTTGCCGAACTACTTTTCGAGCAATTTGCCTGAAAATATGTAAGCTGTTTTACATGGGATTGATTAAGGCTCCAGAGGGAGAATATTGAAGGAAATAGGAATTTATAACACCTAGATTTCGCCAAAAAACTAACGGTGTATAGATTGAATGGTTTCTCAACTATAAAAAATAATCCATTACTCACCACAATACATTTTACAGAATCGCAAAAGAACCTGTTGTTTTGAAGGGTTTTCAGCCGTATGGCGGTAAAAAAATGAGTCAAATTAGATACTTATGTAGCTTTTTTTATTTAATTACTGAGATTTTTGGTCGTAGCTATATATTTGCGCCATTAATATTACAATATTTATGTTCATACTACTTACAGACGCTGAAATCAAAGAATGAAATTTGAATATGGTCTCCATTATGACTAAGGATCTATCTCGCACAAACCACCTTAACAATTATGTTTCAAATGCAGTTTCGGATTTGAATCTGTAAAAATTCTCAGCCTACCAGATAAGTGCTGCAGGAGGAGTTAAAAGGGCGTTGGAAGAAAGTTAAGTCACGTACGGTGCGGAAGAGTGGACGATTACTGTGGAAATATGAAAATAAATAGAAACGCGGTGGAAAATGAAATGTGGAGGAAATTAAATGGCGTGACACTTATGAATCATGTTCGGAATAGTGAAGTGAGGAAAAGAATGGAAGTGAAATAGACATTAATTGTATGCAGACATGCATACCCGTCACGCCATTCCCTTTTGGGTTAGCCAAAGTGAAAAAACTCAGTTATTTCTGTTAGACTTAGAAAGCTGGCTCTCTTCTAATAATTTCTTCCACATTGCCCTATTCATGCATTCACTCGTTCGCCTCTCTTACACTCATACATTACTTCATACTCGCTATTCCATTTTTAAGACTCTTGATATATTTCTCCTCTTAACTCTTCCACCACATTCACCAATGACTCTCGCCGTATATCCATTCTTATCACGCCACTCACTCCTCTATCACATACAGAGTGTCCCATTGATCGTGTGTCATTTCTGACCTATAATTTCAGACACTTTCTTTCGTGCCACGTGGATGAAATTTGGTACCTACCTGGGTAGAAGAAGGTCGTAAGTTTTGCTAAGTGTTCAAAGTAAAATGTTATAAATACGACCTTTTGACCCCAGAAATAGGGTCCAACAAAAATTCAAAATTTTGACTTATGGGCTTTCAATGCATACTATTCTAAAGGCAAAAAAGACTTTCAATTGTTTGGTTTTTGGGTATGAAGAACATGATGAAAGATCTTTCGAGTTCGAAAATGCAACGGTGACCCCAGAAAGGGGTCAGTCGAGGTCACAGGGGTGACAAAAAGCGAATCGCCTCCACAAACCTGTCGAATCATAGGTATATATTTCGTTACCCGACTCGCGTCCATTCTCTCAGCGTGTCAAAACCAACGGAGCCCGAGCTTACTACAACCGTAAGACCTAACTTGGAAATTTTTAATCTGTGATACATAATACCTGGGAGAAAATCAGTCCATTTATTCAGAAAAACCCAGCGTAGGTATATTAGAATTATGCGTAGATTTTCAATTCTGATATTAATTGTCTTATGAACTTAGGAGAAATAAAAAAATGCTTCAAACGACGATGTTTGCTAGGAGAAATATATCATATCATTTTTAGGCAGCTTAAACAAAATCTTGAATGAAAGCAACAAAATTTAGTGACACGGTGTGAAGTAGCCGTAGTGAAAATGATGCGTCCTCCTTGAAAACACTGATGTTGAATTCTAGGTTTAACCAAATGCATATTTTTTTTGGAATAATTGTGGTTTGAGAACCATCGATTGCAGGTGAGATGGGTCCACCGACAAGAAACGTAAGTACATATGAATGAATGGAGCGGTCAATGTGGCGGCCTATGTCTCCAAGCGAGCCTTTGTATCCCTTCCCACGGAATATGGGCCTAGAGAAGTTTTCAGACGCATAGAATAAATACAGGGGAGCGTGGTGGCCTAGTGGGTAGAGCGCTTGGCTACTGATCGAAGTGTCCGGGGTTCCGGGTGAAGCCTTTGGACGCCCCAGGACAAAAAAATCCTCGGAGTATTGCCCAGGGACCAGGCTGGCCCTTCTACCCTGAATGTGTGAAATTCACACGCTCTACTCTCACCTATGAAAAACCAATCTTCGGGTTGAATCACTGAGTGAGAATAAATACCAATTAATTCATTTTAAATGGTATTTATTCTCGACCTCTTAAAAAAAAACGGTGCAAATATCACGAGTTTAGGTCGATTGAATTGTAAAACATTTTCAACATCATGTATCATTTGTTTATAGCACTGAAGATGGATCAATAAAGGTCCGAAACGTCGGCAAAAGTTTAAAAATATGTATATATATAAATTGACCTAAACTCGTGATATTTGCACCGTTAATTTATTTTGTTAAAGGCGTTGATTTTTACATTATACAACGACTATGTTCATGATATAACTTTTAGTTGTTTCCGTTGTATCAGTAGACCGCATATACGTGAGCTGCACAGGCTTTTGCCTCCGATTAAATTCAGCTTGCGTACACCCAAATTTTAAAATAAAAAGTAAACGTGAAAAATTACAAATTTTTGTGAATTTTCAGCACTTATTTTTGTCTCTGGTATTTGTTTCTCTTCGTAGGAGAGGCAAGCCTGGAAGTAAGGAGGAACTCTTCTTAAAGATGTATTTGGAGCATGCTTTTTAATGGCAGTGAAGCCTGGGCAATAAAAGCAGCAGAGATTGGAAGAAAATGAAGACGGGGTGTTACAGAAGAATGATGAAGATCAAATGGACGGAGAGAATCATCAGTGAAGAAGTCCTGCGAAGAGAAAAGAAGTACAATGAAAGGAAAGACAAACTTAGGACACATTTTGTGACACAGCGCCCTAGTGAGAAAAGTTTGGTAGAAGAAATGAATGGGAAGAATTATGCAAGAAGTCTACGAATGGTATACATGAAGCAAATCATGAAGAAAGGTAGATTATGGCAGTGGTAGATATGATTATGCGAGAATGAAGCGATTGGTAGGGGGGGGGAGTTGAGTGAAGATCTGCTGCTAACCAATCTTCGGATTGTTGACTACTGATGATGAGTAGGAGAGGGTACACAATAATGCAAGACTTCTTTTTTTGATTTCCCGTACGCTTGTCTTGCAGTATTTGAGAATATATCATCAACAGAACCTGTGTCTTCAAGGTTGAAAAATAAACTTAAATACATACTCTGGCAAAAAAGGAGAAAGGGATAAAGATACGATAGAATATGGACCAACAATCGACCACTCATTTGAGATTTTGCCTTCGAATAAAAAACAAAATAAATCAATTTTAAGATTCGGTTGCTCCACACAGAGTTAACACAAATTTTGTTGCGGTTTTCAGCTTATTTTTAATGCTCATGGGATAGTCCCGCTCAGCCAAACTGCTAGATAAACTTATTGTTAGATAAAGTGAGAGATAAAGGAGCGGATCACCAACTGGGAGCACAGAAATGACGAAATTTTCACGTCTCAGCCTAGAAAATTTTCAGATGTGGCTTTTTCTAAGTACAGATATGTCAAAATGGTAACGTCCTCCCTAAAAAAATACCCCAGATACACAAAAAAGTGATTTTCACAGCGAAAAGACATTTCGTTTGAGCTGGGATGATTTTTTCACCGTGTGTTTCATACATTAGTGTGTCTCCAAGCAGGTGACTCTCTTTCAGGTTCTCGGCAAGAGCTGCAAATATGTTGTTTCACAACCATCACCAGACATCAACCTGGAGATTAGTTTTCTGCAGCTCTCCACTCCTCTCTCCTGTCAGCCAACCGCTTCATTATTACATTGTTTTTAACTTTGACGTCCTCCATAATGTGTTTCCTTATTTCCATTCTTAGAATGCTCTGTAATTCTTCCAATCTGTTTCTCTTTCCATTATTGTTTTCAGTAACCTATTGTGTCGCAAACTACGTTCATTAAGTTTGTGTTAACTTCTTCTCAGATTTTTCAGTGTATGTTGTTTCATGAAACGCTTTAAGTAATCTTCACCTTCCATACATTTCCAGCATTAAATGGGCGATTAATTCCACAATCAGCAACGTAATTCGTACAGTTTTTGAAACAAGAACAAAATCTCTAACCTCTACAGCCTCTTCGCCAGTGCCATCTTAGTACAAAGAGACGATAATTGTTTACGCTCAGCTCTTCAGACACTCTTTACATGTATCATTCCTTCAATGGAAGACAACGCTGCACCACAATTGTTTGCAGATTCCCAAAATATATACCATCCCTCCCATATTTACACTATGACTTCCCGTCTTATAACCACCGACCCTTATCTATGGAATGTACTTTCGTGTCAACTTGAGTTAGCAATATGGATGGATAAAAAAATGCGCAATTTTCTACAGATTAGAAAAACTTCAATTACCACCCATTTTTTTTACCTACTAGCATGCCTAATGATATAAAACCATACACTACCATGCAAGCCGCCACCGAGGCGCGTGGCAGGGGGGTGTTAGGACATAGCCATGGAAATGGGGGGAGAATGATGAAAAGGAGGGGGGAGATGAAAGAGGTGAATCGCGTGAAAGCGATGTGTCTTAAATTAGTGTGACGCTGTTTTTGTTATAATCACTAATGGTGCGTTGAAAGAGGAAAGTTTTGTACCTATCAGTTCGACGGTTTGTCTCTCTTATTTTGTAACTCCTATCAGTTCTAGAGTTATAGCCTGGGGTTAAAACTATATTCTCTGTGTCGTATTGAAAAACTCACCTGATCGGAGTTTATCAAGCTATCTAAGCCAAGCAAGTAGCCTCCCAGTCTCTAGTTTCACCCAACCTATGCCTTCCATCAAATGCGACCCTTTCTGCTCGCTCGTAGCTGTTTTTAACGAAGCGATCGGCCTTTCTTTGCATTTTATTTACTTCGCGAATTGAAGCTTTCTGTTCAGAGTTTCAAATGCTCGTAGCGTATTTTAGATGTGGCCTAACCAGAGAAGAAGCATTCTCTCTTTCAACTTTCAATCGGAAAACTTTCCCACTGATTGCTTTACATACATCCTACTTTCTATAATGCAGCGCCGTACATTTTTTGCACGCGTTAATCGCACATTATCATATTGAAGCCTGAGTCTTAATTAAAGTTGTTCTTCTACGTCCACAATTGCGCATATTTTTATACATTCATAATATGAAAACTCCACGCAACATCTCCTGATTCCTCTAAATTTCTTGAACGAGGTAAATATTTTCTTTTCGATGTTTTTCTAAAATAAAGGAAATAAAGAAAGTCGTAATCTGATAAACCGGTATAAGTGATATTTTAATGGCGAATCAAGATTGAATAATTATAATCAAGAAGAATATTTATATATATATATATATATATATAATGTTTAAGTTCCTATGGTGAGCGTCAATTTCATTGCCTAATCGTCAAACAAGGGTAATGAAATTAAGAGAGCCCTGAGATTATGACGCAAGGTTAACTACATTATTGCGATACGCTGACCTTAGTGTAAATCCTTATCCCGATTGGAGGAAGACTATTTGAAGTACTGTGTCTTAATTGTCTTTAAGTAAGTACATATAGAGTCCCTTCCTCAACTAAGACTTTTCGATCTACATCAATGGTCACTTTAAGAATAAATAATAATTGTTAGATAAATCAGCTGGTATGAAGCAGGTAATAGACAGATAAGAATATTTAAACCAACCTCGTTGAATGCGCCGTTCATAGCTTCAGGGAATTAGCCAAAAATGCTCACGTTACCAGTAGAAAAAAATAGAACGTCTAATAACTTCAGTGACGGACGATGACACGAAAACCAACGTTGTTGAGCATTCCTAAGGTGTTACTGATCACGAATTTTCAGCTGGTATTATCCTAGAATCGATGTCTACACGTTTTTACTCTCTATTAGCTTCATTGCTCATTTTTATGCCACTATGGTCAGTATAGCTAGCCATTACTCGATTTATCCCGTTACCCGAGTTACCTCGGTGTACTCTAATTACAACAGTTGTAGCTTAAAAGTGTGCCCCAAATCGCGTGAAAGAAGCTATCCTCTTGATTTCTTTCATTAAGATAAATTTGCAGGTTCATATCGACTGAACTACCTATCTTCCATGTGTTGGGATATCTCATACATGAAATCGCAATTAAGAATACGTAACCAAATAGACGCTTTCCTCTATGATGGAGGGGAATCCCGGTTGATAAATGTAGCCTGATCAATTGAATGTATCTAAGTGGAATAGCGAGCCACAGCCATTAGAATATAATAGATGATTATCTATATAAATTATTGACAGGCAAGAAAGAGATGGCGACAAAGCTATAGGAAAGGTAAGTGGAGAGATAGAGGCGGTTATCTATAATATCTCAGCCGCTTAGGCTTTGTAGGTTTTCATTCAAGTATTCTACCAGGTGATTGGTAGGTTCTTGGACAGTCCCCATTCTGTATCCCAACCTCACAGAAATTTTCTCGCTTTCCCTCCTAAGGATGGCGCGCTATTAGATCCCTCTTCAATTCTTCATATCTTCTACCTCCTCTTATTTCGTCCAGAATTCCTATCCTCTTCCTTCCTCTTCCACGCTTCCCCAGTGTTCTCCCCTCTATCACTCTCTTCAACATGCCCTCTCCTCTCAAAACCTCCATCCATCTATTCTGCCTTCTCCGAACATCTGCCACAAGCTTCCTCTCCTCTCCGACCATATCCAATCAGTAAATAGATCACGTGTACCGCTTGCCAACGTTTAGAAAATTTATGTTATCATCTTCTGGACTTGAGTTGGAAAAATTAGATTGAGATATCAGAATATACAGACATTTGTTATAGATATTGTTATTTGTTTGTTTTTGTAATTTATTATATTTTTAGTACGAGGGATAACCCAAAAGTAAGATCTCCATAGCGCTATAGTCGTAAGGAAATGTTTTGGGTGGAAGTCGGCACTACTTCTGCATTATTTCTTCACCCTCTTTCAAACAAACGGTCATCATGCTCGCTAGTTTAGTTTTTGGTTGGTAGCCGGTTGAATTGTAGCTCCCGATCACCCTTCCCACCAAGTTCGGAGTACGCCAAATTATTAGACTTATCAACGCGAAAGGTGTTCAATCTATTGAAATTCATAAACAGTTGATTGAAGGACATGGGGTGGGGTGTATGGATGCCAAACACGTGCGCAAGTGCTGTAGAGGGTTTGAAAGCTGGTCGCACAGAAATTCACGATGAAGAAAGGCGGGAGACCGTCAGAGTCAGACGAGACGATCGCGAATGTAGAAGAAGTCTAGCGGCAAGATCGCAGATTCACCATCCACGAACTCTCTTGCTTGATTCCCGAAGTTTAAAAATCCACTTTTCAGTGAATATTTGTCTAAATAGTTGCAATATCGGAAGGTGTGCTCGAGGTGGGTTCCACGAACGCTCACGAAATACCACAAACGGCAACGCGTGAAAGCTCCACGCGCATATCTTGAGCGCTGCGCAGACGAAAGAGGGGCCTTTTTTAATTCAATAGTTACCGTTGGCGAAACATGGCCATTTCACCATTTCACTTCTGAAACAAAACGTCAATCACTTTAGTGTATTGTACTCAACTTCATTCACGTTGACGATGATGGCGAGATGAAGGAAGAGTTCTTCAAATGCATCCGACGTAATGGCTATTATGTGAAAAAATAGTGTGTTTCTATGCTTCTCAAAAATGTATAAAAGTTTCGAAAATTTTTTTTTTTCTCTTTAAAAAAATATGGAGACCGTATTTTTGGGTTAACCCTCGCAAATTTCAGTTTTGAAGACTTAACTTCCTTTTCATGTCACACATATTCTATACAGTTTTTACAGTCATAGTTGAACTCTTTAGAAAACATAAATTCGCGCTAATAGAGCAAACAGAACTCGTTTTGCTATTCATGCAATTAATATCATTTGAGCGGTCAAAACTACTGCTTCCAGGATAGTATGTAGATAAATTGCTCAACACCAAACAAACAAAGTCACTGAAAAAATATCGAAGCATGTTAAAGTTCAGGCAAAGTTAGAAAAACTCAGGTAACGTAAAATATAAAGAGGGTCATCACACAAGAGTCCATCAAAATCGAAAATAATTCAAAATATCTACATTCGGGGTTCTATTTTTAAGCCTAGTGTGCAGCATCCGTATCTCTCGCCGGTCCATGAAGGACAAGTCATGACTTGCTAAAATAATTCCCCATCTTGTGGTCTCTGTTGCGACAGGTTTTTCCGGTTCGAACAAAATGAAGGGACAGGCACGAGGAACCAATTTGTGCAAAACTAAGGGCTATTAAGGAGTGATTGATTTGATTGTTTCAGACTTGACTTCGTGGAAGCGATGGATATCCATTTTGAATAAAAAATTTCGTACTTTCCCATAGTTAATTAAAAAACTGCAAACCTTAATAAGGCCTATTCTAGAAGATGTCTTTTTAAGGTGAAACCGGTCGCAGTTTTTGAATAAAGTGTGGAAAAGAACGAAGTTTTTTTATTAAAAAAGAGGTGATTATTACGAAGCTTGAAGAAGAAACAATAAAAATTACAGATGAGATTTTGCGTTGCCGCTGAACGCCTTGGATTCGCCTGCTGAATTTCACGATTAATATCTAAGTTTTCTTCGGTCATTGAGGAATCTTTAGGACTTGATTCCGGGACTTTCGTCGCGACATAGATGAGGAGAAGTGAGAAAGTAGGTATCTCATTTAAAGATGGCAATTAGGAATTTAAAATGTTTTTAGGCAATAGACCTTACGTTTGACTCGGATTATTGAAAACCTTTTCTCCCGTTGTTGTTTGCGTAGAAACAGAATTCGGTATCAGTTCCAAAGCGAAGGGAAATGTGGAATGTACATGGAAATTTCGACTTACGAAAAAAGGAAACGAACCCGGAGATGATAAAACACTGGCCTTTTTGATGAAATCGATGGGATAAGGAATTTGCGCTGACTATCGCCTATCTCCAGAGAAAACATATTGGCTCATATTAAGGCCGTTTTACACGGTACATTTGTTTGTACAAACTCTTCCGTGAACTCTTGCATGAGGCAAAACGTATCGTGTAAAGCGGCAAATTGTATGAACGCTTGTGCGAATATCTCAATGCCTGCACGGGAAATAGAACCTGTTCTAATTTCGTTGAGACAAACGTACAATCTCACGTACATTCGTTTGTACAAAATCTTTCATCGTGTAAAACGGCCTTTATATTGAATCCAAAGCGATGCTTGTGCTCCCTTGAAAAATGTGAGTTTTTTCAAATTAGGTGATTAATCAAGAGATGCGTACATCAAGCATTCCTATCAAGAGTTCAGGGAAAATGCCTCTCAGAAGAATTCAAATCCATTCGTAAATTCTGCCAGTAAGGAATCAGATGTTTATTTGAATGCAATTCAACGACGAAGCTGGGGCTGCATATCCGTTGGACGGGTGGCTAAACATTGTACTCCGACACACGGAAAAGTTTGACGCACATGAGACTCGAATTAATGTTTGGTTTATCAACTTCGTGAAGTTGTTTACGGATGGCTGCCAAGTGAGCTCTTTTATTCGCGCGGCTGTAAAAGGTTATGGGCTTGTGAAGATATTCTTTGAGGATTTTCATCTCGTTCTCAACATTAATCTTCTTTGTTATGGACGTGAGGATTAGTTCTTCATAGGACGCCTCATGTCTTAGAAAAGCGAACTCTAAGAGCCTTTCCTGTGCATGACGCTGTGTCATTGTCACTTCCTATACATATTTTTCAGATGCCACTTCGGACGAGTCCTTTGCAGAACTATGATTAGCCGCCCTATCCGAGACCCTAAAGCAGTGGCCAACCCGCGGGCCGCGAGATTTATCACACTTTTACAAAATATATTAATTTTATAATGACCAAAGTAGTGAAAACAAATAAATTAAAAAATAAATTATTTGTGCATCCATATACTCAAAATTTATGTGCCCAAGTATTATCGATGGATCATGTTATGCAAGTGGTATTCAGGTTTCTGGTTCTGTGATTAAATTATTTAATATTATGCAACAGTTTCGCCGGGCTATGCTGCCGGCTTCGTCGGGCTTTTAAGAACAACAAAAAAAAGTTACAGCTGCAGAAAGCCGATTCAGTAATTTAGAGTTAGACAAATACAACAAACTTTTTGAAATATATTCATCTCCCTTTCATGTTGAAATCGAGTTGGCCTCAGAATATCTCCAAGTGGAACTGGTTGACTTACAATGCAATATTGAATCATAACACATTTATGAAACATCAGAATTAAAAAAAGACTTTTATAACACTTACGTCACAAAAGAGAAATTTGAGAAATCTGACACAAAAGGTTGTTAGCGCTTTTGATTCAACATACACCTGCAAATCGTTTCATTTGAAAATGAAATTGACCAAACACAAAGCACGCTCAAACATAACGGACGCTAACCTGCAACATCAATTACGATGCGCAAATACCCAAATTGAGATCGATTTGCAAAAGCTAAGTGAAAGAGTGGAGAGACAAATAGCGCACTAGTAAAATAAATATTTTTTAATAATTTCATTTTTATTTTATTTATATTTATATTTAATTTTTAGTGTTATATACTTCTTTACAATGTGCGTTTCGTATCATCATTATTACATTATCCATGTTTACATGTACGAATAATAGTAAACACCATAATAATAACTCATTATGTTTCAATTTTTCACTCCAAAATAATGTCTAAGTGGGTCTAAATTTAATATGGAGATATATAATTTTATATGCGGCCCGCGGAGTTATGATGCATTTCCAAAGTGGCCCGCAAGATCATTTGGATTGGCCACCTCTGACCTAAAGCAACGTTACACCGTTGTTTTGAATCTTACCTCACAGTGGACCAAGATTATTTTGATTTTTGATGCCTAAAGTGTCTTTTTGACAGATTATCGAAACGAAATCATCATTATTTTTATATTTTATTTTACCTTCTCGAAAAATATGCGTCTGCAGTTCCAATTGACGATGTGCACTTGAAATAATTGTTAGCTTTACATTTAGGAATACAGCTTTTACAAAAATGAACGGCTTCCGAGAGCATTAAAATTGTTTTGATTTTCCCTTTAGAGAATTTCTATTCTTTTTGGGGGAAATACACATGAAATAAATGCGCCCTTAAAGTAAAGAGAAAGAGTGGACCTTGCGTGGGAGAAACAGGTACAAACATTTGCAGCGCTGCATTAAATAAATAAAAATTTCTCCGATGAAAAGGTGACTTAGAGGCCACTTCTCGAATACTCCTCGACCCTGAACAGGAAGATTAAGTTGACGATTTAATATTAAAAAAGTAAACAAAATACAAAAGGAAGCCCCTTGGATTCGTTAAAAACAGCTACGAGCAAGCATAATGAAAGGATTAAGTTGGGAGCTGTAAAGAGACTCAGAGTCTACACGCTAGGATTAGATTGCTTGAAAAATTCGGATCAGGCGAGTTACAGTACAACACGGAGAATATATTATTTTATCCCCGCACTATATTTCTAGAACTCATAAGAGTGACCTAATAGTAGAGACACTCTGCCGAACTTACTGGTACACAGCTGTTTTCTTTTTTCGCACCACTAATGGCTACAACAGCGTGATGCTAGCTGAGGACCACGACTGAGGACACATCGCTAGCATACAGTTGACCTATGCCCTTTCTCCCCCATACTTTTCCCTATTCCCTCCCATTTCATACCTGGTATTCTAACACCCCCTGCCTCTCGCTTCTATGTCGGCTCGCTGGGTAGTATGTAGATGTAGAATGTTATTTCGCCGTGGTCAGACCTCATATTGAGTGCGTTGCGATGATTTTGAGCTTATAACAAGAGTGATATAATTCGTAAAATGTACGAAATTGTCGCGCTTTACTGAATTCTTTCACTGTTGAGATAGTAATGTTACTAGGCTAATAGAAGGAACTGGATTGAGTGCCACGACTGACTAGAAAGTTACATGGCAGACACAGGCGTTTCCCTCCTTACTGGGCGAGTCAATACATTGAGGCTATTCCTTTTTTCTCATTTGTCGTTGTTGCGTTGTGTTCACAGAAAAAATCCCCCAACAACTTGGAAGGTAGTGCTAAAATTCTAAAAATTCATTATATTTGACACAGTTCTTAGGCGTACTTTTTTCAGACGGAGTGGCTCCCTTCAGTAATCTTTCCATTGAATTTACAAAGTTTGAATTCATTAAATGCAGTAATTGGCTGGTAAATAAAAAAATAAGATGATTATGTTTCTTTGTTCTTTCACTACTATGCCAGCCTAACAATCTTGGAAGATGTTGAGCACTTCGATAAAACGTACATTGACAGGTAATTTTCTTACATTGAGAGAGAGAAGTAGGGACGATAACGGCGGGCAGAATAAATAAATTTTGGTCGGCGGAATGGCGTAGTTCAATCCCTTTTGTAATACGGAGATGGCGGCTTCGCTGAAGTGGCTGAAGTGCTAAGATATGCAAAGGTCGAAGCCGGCATACTGCACCGTCTTACCGTATGTTGCAGGAATGACGGAGAAGATAGCCAAAGTACTCCGGAAATTTAACGTGGTGACATAAAAAGGTTGTGTCACCAAAATATCCAGCCTACTGTGCCGACACAAGGACCAACTACCCCAGGGCTTACAAGGTGGAGTTTACGAAGTTAAATACGAATGCGGGAAATCTTACATTGGCCAAACTTCCCGAGCGCTGAAGTGTCGCATCTCCGAACACCAGAGAGCCATCAAAAATAGACAATCTAACCGGTCAGCCATCGCGAAGCACACCTTGGAGCCGTCCATTCCCTAACATGCATTTGCATGAAGCAAAAATCATCTCGAAAGAGACTCGGCACTTCCCCAGATTGATAAGGGAGGTCATCAATGTAGCCAAACACCAAAACAATGTCAGCAGAGAAGATGGTTACACGCTTTCGACCAATTGGAAGCGAGTTTTTCAAAAAAATGAGGGAAGAAATGACCCAATGCCGGCTATAGATTGCGGCCAGAATGCATCGCGAGCACTTCAGACCTGAGGAAGAAGCGAGAGCTGGAACACTATCGTCAGAAAAATGACACAAGGTGGAAGTTATCCCGAAAGCCATACCATGTGAAGAGACATGAACTTGTTTGCATTTCACTTCAATGCGGATGGATTGGCAGTCGTGGGTCATTGAGTGCACATTTTAATTATTTTTAATTGAGTCGAATAATAATTCTTGGACTAAATTTCATTTTAATGTACATACCTGTTTATACGTTGGAACTCACTATACAGGCAGTAATGGAAACGATACAAGAATTATCTATTTGACTAGTTTCTCGGCGCGGTTTTCGAAATGAAAGAGGTTTGTGCGAGATGTCACTTCCCCTATAATCAGATGAACTTGACCTTATTAAAAAAACTCTCATCTTTCCAAGTTAATGGAAATATTTATCCCTAGCCGAACTACTTATCGAGCGATTTTCCTGAAAATATAAGCTGTTTTAAATGGGACAGATTACGGCTGTGCACCCGAGGAGGAGAATATTGAAAAAATGAGGCATTTATAGCACCTATATTTCATGAAAAAAACTAACGGTGTGTAGTTTATATGTTTTCCCAACTACTTATAGAAAATAATTTATCACTTACCGCAGATATTTTAACAGAATCGCAAAATAAACCATCTATGTATTGTGAAGGCGTTTTCACCGCACAGCGTGGAAAGATAAGTCATGTTAGAGACTTATATAGTTGTATTTAATTTATTACTGCGAAGTTTTTGTCATATGTAACTATAATTTTGCGCCATCAATTATACAGTTGTTACTTCAAACTTATCGATCAAAATGAAATATCGTCTCCGTTATGACTGGGGAAATATCTCGCTCACTACTTTTTGGTGAAATAATATTGAAATATGTTCTTTTTGTTATATATTGGACTTGTAGTGACACCTTGATATTTGCTGGCCACAATAATAATAATAATAAATGCATTAATTTGCGTTTAGAAGAAATTCTATGTATATGTAATCGAAATATCTTCTATGTATCATACTAATATATAAAAATTGAATGGTGTCTGTCTGTCTGTTGCTCAATTACACAAAAACTACGAAACCGATTGAGCTGAAATTTGGTATGTAGAGAGAAAATGTATCTGAGAGTAACACAAGATATATTAAAAAGCCCTCAGAGGTCCCAAAGGCCACCCCTGGTAGTCCACGCTATGCATTGGGTTCGGTGCAGTGGTTTTATTTTTTGCTTTTTAAAAGTACTTTCACTCAAAATAATTATTTTTATCGGATGGCTGAATAAATAAAGCTTTTAATTATTTCAATCGATTTTCATTTACGCTTAAAAATTGTCTGAAAATAATGATTTTTGCTGAAAAATCTCACATTTTTATCTAAAATAAACAATAGCATATTTCCTTGACAACCAGAGATTTGATTTTCAAAGGATATTCACGCCTCTAGCATTTAAGTTTTCCTGTAGGTCCATGATAGCACGTAGAAAGAAAATTTGTATAAGATGAGCCCAGAGTCCCAAGGGACCCATGGTAAATTGCTTCGGAGGGTAATCGATACATTCAATGCATATTTACAACAAGTATACTCTTCAAAGTCTACTCTCAAAGTAGCTCTCATATGGGCACTGCATTTATATGAGAGAACTTTTCGTAGTGAACGATACACATGAAGTAATTAAACGTGCAAGAATATTTATGTGCAACGAATAGTATTGGTAATAATGCCTCTGTTACTAAAACATACACGGCGTTGTTTATCATCGTTTAATACTCTGATGTATTACACGTAGTGGAACCGTCTGCCACTCATTACGATTGCGAACTGTTTTTTAGACCAAGTCTCACATCATAAACGTTACGAGTTATCTATACATTTATGTTTAAAAGTGTTAAAGTGTAGTAAACTTAAATTCACTCAATCATCGAGTTGCCTATTCAAGACTCTCACTTGCCGCTGTGTTTCCCCTCCTTGGGTTTAAAAATATATCCATCAACATGCCTAATAGAAAAAAGAGTAACCTTTCGAAAAAATCTTCTAAAGCAAAAGGAATGTCTTATTTGTGAGAAAACGAGGTCTTGAAAGAAAAACGACAAAGGTTAGACTTGGATGGTCAAAGACATGCCCACCAGCGATCTCATGAACATCTCCCCGTGGTGTTTCTCGGGTTACGCTATCTTCATTTGGCTACAGACCATTTTTTATTTGCAAAATTAAATTAGAAATAGTAGTTTTCTGTTATTGGGAAAGGTAACAATAGGAAGGAAATAAAATAAGGATTCTTTCTCCTTCAATCAAATTTTGTATTCCGGTCGAAATTCCGAAATATTTGCTAAAGCGTAACGATTTCTCGCAATATTTTAGCTTTTTTGAGTCATCGTCTCCATGACGACCATTATGCTTATTGCTTAAGTCGAGATTCCGTGGAGCAATGATTCTTGGCACTAAATAAGATATGAATGGTTTATTAAAATGTATTAGTGTTGACTTTTTTCCTTCCCGTTGATATTCAACGGGCACCTTCTTTAGTTACGATATATAAGTCATGTGCCATTAGGCTACATAAGGTTAAAATAGCATTGAATTGCCAAAATTCTAATCGGCATGGTGCAATTTTTTAAAACTTTTATCTATAGATATCACCAATGAGAAAAAGTATGCAAAGTTTCGTGCTAATTGATACAAATACAGAAATCATTTCAACAACCTTAAGAATCGATTGCATTGTTCGCATAATTCTCATAAGTTTTCCGATCAAACGTAATCTTTCGTCAGCGGGACCTCTTACCGCCAGGATTCTTATCAAAACCCTGCCGGCATGACGTATGAGATAACGACGGATCAAATGAAATGATAAGCGTGGCAATTAAGTAATATCAGCCGTGCGTTTAATGAACGTAGTCACGTCCGCATTGCATTAAGGTGCATCACACAGGTGCGTGCTAATATTATTTTTATGATCGATTTCAGTTGAATTTTCTTTTCTGGAAAGGGAATTAAGTCGAGCAGTTCACTTTGATGCTTCAACATTTTCCTTTCTCAATTGGCAATTGGCGTCCTTAGCCCTCTCGCTCCCAATGACTTTTCAGAATTGGTTCCCAGAAAATCCGACACCATTTTAGAGCGATTTGATTTTTAAATAACAAAGAAAATATAATTATTTGGGTATAATAATTGATGATGCCTTCAAATTTAAGAACCATGTAATTGCGTTAAAACAAGATTAAGAAGAATATTATATCAAATACACATTAATGAATTAATACCATTTTCTGCTCTGAAATTAGTATATTCGAACCACGACCCCCCAGATGTCTATAGGGGGTCGTGGGGGTATCTAGGAGGTAAGATGTGTATCTAGGGGGTTGTGGTCGGACACGCTACCCAGTCATCTATCGATACCTTGATGTATGATTAGCAATTTTACAAATATATATATATATATATATATATATATATATATATATATATATATATATATATATATATATATATATAAATTTTCTACAGCTGAAGAAGGGCCTAGATGCCCGAAACGTCCCAGTAAGTCCTCTCTCTCTTTTTACTTTTCTTTCCCCACCCCCTGTCAAGTGTTTTTATTATATATATATATATATATATATATATATATATATATATATATATATATATATATATTATATATACATATATATTTGTAAAATTGCTAATCATACATCAAGGTATCGATAGATGACTGGGTAGCGGGAATATAAATAAACTATGCCACAGGTGGGACGGAATTAAATATAGACACATAAAAAAGAACACTCACACTATACGTTGATATTTTGGTTACTATAGAACCTTTCTCAAAGATAGAAGGTATGTATCCTTCTATCTATGAGAAAGGTTCTATAGTAACCGAAATATCAACGTATAGTGTGAGTGTTCTTTTTTATGGGTCTATATTTAATTCCGTCCCACCTGTGGCATAGTTTTTATATATATATATATATATATATATATATATATATATATATATATATATATATATATATATATATATATATATATTCAGTCGGCGGTGAGGAATGAATGATATAGGTACTGTGAATAAAAGGATGATTATTTCTATTAACAAGACCAATGAGAGATCATTGCACTGGGATATGTTCTGCGTTCCTGAATTTGGCAGTATCTCCCATAGTCTTTTGCCTAAAGCTTTGATGAAAGCTGTAGTGTAGATATCGTTGATATATTTACGAACATTTCTACCGTCCATCCTGAAGTAAAAATATGGCCAGATTCATTGTACTCGTTGTACCGCAGCCCAGAATAAACAATTCAAGGTCTGATCAGATCTATTTAGGTAAATTCTATGAGATTTCGATGTTTTCATATTGCAAAACCTCCAAGATAGTTTTAACCAAATGACAATTCCACGTCTGCCAATGCGTGTGCATTTCATCCTGCCTACAGAGATATTTATTTCCAAATACATTGTTATGGCTATCCTTTCCTTCATTATATGCTATTATGAGTTACTTTGAAGGTCATTTCAGTCGATTAGTCGATTTCCAACGAAATAACTCCGCACGGGGGAGAAAGGTAGTCAGTCTCCTAGTTTGTCTAGAACGGTTACCCATAGATCGCCAACCTTCATTTCCAACTTCAAAGTGGTCAAAAAACGACCCATATCAAGTTTAAAGGTGGATTTCAATTCAATTGTTTAGATGTGTTCATGCGATGGATTTACTACGATATTAGAAAACGTTGATGCCACTTAATTTGGAATGTAAAAATGGGGTTCAACCCGCGCTGCTGACACTTTCCAGCCCTATTGCGTTAAATCAGTAATGTTGGTAGCATTGCCTTCCATTAGCTGCCCTCTCCCCTCCACTCCTTTGCCCACCCCTTACACACAAGCCTACGCTTCGCGCTAGAAGATGATTCTACATTTCCCTACCACTTGACATTCTACATTCACCCAAAGTGAGAAATGTTTAGAAAACAGCTCTACAGTGTTCTACTTAATTTCTATGTGGAAATAACTTCAATTGCCGTAATCCGTTTGATTGAGCGTTTAATTGTGGATCGCTAAACGCTTGTCGTCAAACAATAGCTAATGCCGACGATAGATTTCTCTTTTTCTTCCTCTCTTTCCTAAATATTCCTTTTATTACCATCATAATTACTCTTATAGGATCTCTTTTTACGGTCAGCTCCCCAAAATGCCAACGAAATAATAATGATAAAGCCACAGCATAGTTATTTGAAAGTATAGTTTTATTTACTTTACAATAATTTAAAATGGAATTTTAGTTTTTTAACCTCCGTAGCATCGTAAAAACGTATTGTCTGACGTCGCTTCGAAGGCAGTTATAATTCGGTGGTGTCCAATGAGTGCAGTGGTCTTAAAGAATTGACCGCACTTTCTCAATGTCTGAAATGACGGATCATCCTTCCCCAACCGAAGAAGTCGTCGATCGCCTTGACGATGTCGTCGATGGGGATACCGTGTTGCCTGAGTCGGTTGAGGAGGTCAGTGTACTGGGGCATGCTATGGACGGCGTCGACGATCTTCTTGAATTCGGGGGACCTGAGCCTAGCGAGGAGGGCCTGGAAGTCGGGGTCGTTCTCGACCTTGTCGTGGTAGAAAGCCTTGATCTCGTCGATGGGAATGACGTCCAGCATCTCCTGGATCATGCTCATGATGCTCCTGGAGTGGATGGGAAGGGAACGTCCGAGCTTGGCTGGGTTAACGTGTGGGAGTCCCAGGAGGTCGTTGATGGTGTTGGTGATGTGGTAGATGTCGATTCCGGAGTCGTACACGTACTTGAGGAACTACGGAGGCAATATTAAATTTATTGTAGTTAGTCTTAAAATTCAATGTCTAACTAAAACAGTACTTAGAAGAAAAGCGTCATAATACCTTCCTGAGGTATATGAATAACATCTACATTCTTATTTTTTTCACATTTGAAACACTTTAATATGAAAATAACCTCAAGGGCTATGAAACTTTGGAAAAAATCTATTGAAGTCTTGATGGTTATTTTTATCCATTTAACTCATATCCGATCTGTGACATTTGTAATAAATGAATCATGGTCGTAGGTGCTGTTGTTTTCGAAATAAAAGTGTTAATCGTAAAGAGAAAATACGAATAATGGAAAAGGTACAAGCCTTGTCAAACTCGCAAGTGTAATATATATTGCACTTGCGAGTTTTTTTATTCATGACCTGGGTTTCGACTGTCACCAGAAGATGACATAAACTGTTGATACCCGATAAAACAACTTACTAGTGTTATTTGCTAGGCTTGTACTTTTCCATCATGGAGACATTTCACAAAGCTACCCTTGACATTGTTCTTTCTGTTAAAATTTGAATAGTGGTTTTGTTATTCTTTGTGAGAGAAATTCGATAAATGTGGACATTTTTGTAGATGAGAATCGGTGGAAATGTCATGGGTATGGTTGATTGTTCTCTGGTCAATGGAGCGGAGATGTATCCAGCCGGCGTTTGATCATTCTTAATGATAGGCATGCATGGATTTTCATTCAAATGCCGCGTTGGTTGTTGTGGCAAAGACAGACGTACCACGTCTGTCTTTGCCACAACCACCAACGAGTATTAGAGTACCACGGAATCTTTCTTTCTCATACTCATGGCTTTACAGGTTTTCGTCCCACCATTTGAACGTAGCAATACTCTTTGTATGCAAACCTTGTCTTTTCTTCAATAAACATATAAATGGTTTTCCCTCGAAAATGTGTTATATAACTTGGCATTAGAATCCGTATGCCCGTCATTATTGTCAATACTCAACTAATGAAGCAAATGCCTTCGAACGATGTAGGTTACTTAAAGTGAACATGTGTAATATTCTTTTATCATATGTAAAGGCCATGCTCAAATCAGGAAAAAATATTGATGAGCATAATCCTTCGAATTAGGCTTTGTATGGTTAGAACTGTGTTTAATTTTTTTCACCTATTTTTAAACTTTTTGGAAAAATTAATTTCCACTGTAATCAATATGTAATAATGCCATGCATAACTAAACATTAATTTCAGTAGAAATGTATGTGTATTCATTTCATTCAAAGGTGCGAATAGCTGTTATGGAAATAATGCACTATGTTTTGTGTGAAGTATGCACACTAATGTGATCAGGTAAAAACGGGATTGCAGTGAAGAGGAGTAGTTTTGATGGATAAGTTTTCTATGGTATTCCAGTCTAAATATGCGGAAGAACTCTCAATTGTTACTCTTCTTATATTTTATGTTTCCACATAATTATGAAACATGTATCAGGTTATTATTTGAAGTTGCGTTTTTACCATTGCGAGAAAACATTGGAACGTGCATCCCTTTTGTGCATGTTGGCATTCAATTCAGTATTTATGAATATGCCCTGGAACCGATACAAGAGATTATACGAACTGAATTTGAACCGGAAAACATTCGTGGAAACGCAATCCCGATGTGCATTTGACTTGCATTGTAGGATATCTAGGAATTTAGTTATGTTATCCTATCTTAAACATACTGAAATGTTGATATTTCTCTTCGTGTCTGTCAAGACTTGATTTTGCCTGGTAGTCAACTGATATTGCAATGGCTATGGCCTATGAATGAAGATATTCTTATCCGTCGAAGATGCGGTGATGAGATTCGCAGAATAGGCCATGGTAATAAAATCAAACTGGACCGGGAAATGTTCTATAGACCTGTGGTTGGCCGGACCTATGCACAGTACACCACGATACCCAGGATTCCTAATTATCGTGACAATTATTGCAGGATGCAATAGAGTGATGATGAATGAATAAAAAATAAAGATATATACTTGATGATGTATAGCCTGAGTGGCCCACTAAGTGACTTAGAGGGCCAATTTTTCTTGGTAGTCCACTGATGTTTCAATGTCTATGGTCTATTAAAGAAGATATTCTTATCTTTCGGAAATGTGGTGATGAGATACGCAGAAAAGGCCATGATATAAAAATGAAACTGGACTGGGAAGCGATCTAAAGACCTTTGGTTGGCCGGACCTATGCGTAGTAAACCACGATACCGAGGATTCCTAATTATCATGACAATTATTGCAGGAAGCAATAGAGTGATGATGAATGGATAAAAAATAGGATATATAGTTGATGAGGTATAGGTGGGAGTGGCCCAGTGAGTGACTTACGTCCTTGAATTCGTCCATGTTCTGCACTGTGATGACCATCTGCTTGAAGTCGTCGGACCTTAGGTAAGCTGCGGCCTCCTGGACTTCGGGGTCGTTCTCGAGGTGGCTGACGAGGATGTCGACGATCTTGTCCATGGGGATCATGCTCAGGAGCTCTTGGAGGAGGTCGTTGAGGTTCCTGGTGGAGCGGAATTGGATCATCCTTCCCCAACCGAAGAAGTCGTCGATGGCCTTGACGATGTCGTCAACGGGGACTCCGTGTTGCCTGAGTCGGTTGAGGAGGTCGGTGTACTGGGGCATGCTATGGACGGCGTCGACGATCTTCTTGAATTCGGGGGACCTGAGCCTAGCGAGGAGGGCCTGGAAGTCGGGGTCGTTCTCGACCTTGTCGTGGTAGAAAGCCTTGATCTCGTCGATGGGAATGACGGCCAGCATCTCCTGAACCATGCTCATGATGCTCCTGGAGTGGCTGGGAAGGGAACGGCCGAGCTTGGGTGGGTTGACCGGTGGGATTCCCAGGAGGTCGTTGATAATGTGTACGATGTGGTAGCTGTCGATTCCGGAATCGTACAGGTACTTAAGTAACTAGGAGATAAAAGTAAAAAGTTATGTCAGAAGTAACAAATTGAATGCATGTAATGGCTGGTAATTTTTTAAGCAGTTGAATTGTTTGAAATATTATTATTTTTATATTAGTGGATAATGGAGAGATATATACCGTTGACATAAGCATTTGAGGTGGAGTACGCCAACAGTGGTATTGTTTTTTCTCTTTCCGTATGCGTAGTGTTTCTATTCTTTTAGCACGATCGATATTGTAATATCATGGTTAATGATTTCGCCTTTGTTTTTTAAGATATGGACATTTTACTTTCTGAGAGTTATAAGGGTGAAATGCAAATCCAACACGTGGAAAAGTTCTTTTATCCTCTAAACTCACCTTTGGAATTTATTTTTAGGAATGAATTGTAAGAAATTAATTTATATTTTCATGTTTATCTACATACTATCCCGCTAGCTACCTTAGTAGACGTGTGTTAGGACACCAGCCGTTAACATATAAAAAGGAAACGCTCCAATGAAATTAAGCCTAGCATTTATTGAAGTCCCTTATTGTTCGGGGGGAAAACGAATTCCCATACCTATTCGTTCGGCAAAATATCTCTCTTAATGTAATGTTTCTGTCAGACCTGGAAATATAGTGGGATTCTAATTTGATATTCTACATGTCGCTTTGAAAGATTTCTATTCTCAATTGTTCAATCAATCCAAGCCTATCGCGCAGCCTCCGAGTCTCTAGTGGCTCCCAGCCTAATATGTTTAACATCTGTGTAACGTTGTCTGTACGCCTGTAGCTGTTTTTGACGAATCGCGCAGCTTTCCTTTGTATTTTATTAAGTTCCCGAATTAAGTCTTTTTGCGCCGGATCCCATATGCTCGCTGCATATTCAAGGTGTGGCCGGACGAGTGCGAAATAGCACCTCTCTTTTACATTTTTATCCGAAAATCTTCCCACAATACGCTTGACGAATCCCAGCTTCTTCAGATCCTTGCCACAAATATTTCTTATGTGTTCCCCACGATAGGTTCGAAGTTATCGTAACTCCTAGATACTTCACTTCATCTTTCGCCTTTATGTTAACACCATCCACAGGATATACATGGGGATAGTTGGACGACCTCAGCAAGAAATGTACCGCCATACATTTGCTCAGTTCAAGTTCGAGTCCCCAGTCTTGGCTCCACACATGAACGTTGTTTTAATTCGATGATGGAATTTCAAAGTCAGAGTTATCACTAATTTCGCGATAGATGACAGCGTCGTCAGCAAATAAACGTATTTTATTGCTAATTCGAGAACATAGGTCATTTATGTATATAATAACAAAAGGGGGCCGAGTACGCTTCCTTGTGGGACACCTGATGTCACTTTAACTACATCAGAGACAATTCTCTTAAGAACTACTTTTTGCTAACGATCACTCAAAAAGTCGCGTATCCAGTTTACTACTGTTTCGTTTAGCCCGCGTGACTGAAATTTGTATAAATATTTTTGTGAGGTACCGTGTCGAAAGCTTTCTTAAAATCTAGGAATAGTGGGTCCACTGTTGTGTTTTTCGTTTTACCAGATTTGAGAACGTCATGAAGAAAGAGCGCGAGCAGTGTTTCACATGATCTACCTTTCCGGAAAATGTGCTGTCAGCCATAGAGGTAGCTACGACTGTCCAGGAACGTATTGATTTTGCTAACGACGATATGTTCGAGTATCTTGCCTATAATCAACTTTAATGAAATTGGTCGATAGTTCCCTGGGTCGTGTATGTTTCCCTTTTTGAATATCGATGTAATGTTCGCAATTTTCCAGTCTATTGGTATCTTTCCTTCAACCATGAATTCTTGAATATATGTCTAAGAACGGTTTGATCTGTGGCGCTAACTCCTTGAGGACACGCGCGGGTATGCATAGAATTGAATGGGAACACTGTTCTCTATTAAGTAACTCCCATCTAATTTGTGACAATGCGATTGAAAAACGGTAGTGGCTGAGAATGGGGAGGGCTTGGACTGTTCTCTTTCGCGTTTGATATTTAATAAAGAAAAATAAAGATAAAATAAGGTGGATGAATTGGATGTGGAAATAAATGTTAAAAAAGAAGCTGATATAGTAAGATTCTCTGAACATGAAATTCACCTGGTAGAATGTGAATTCGATTGTGAGAATGGCGGAGTTGCAGTTCGAAAGAAACAGGGTGAAAAGAATAAACATTTCCGACGACATATGGGAGAGCTGAAGAATTCATAAGCTCATGCAGGAAATTTTGGCATGCAATTATACAATTATAAGTGATAAAACTTAAAGCTATTATAGAAATGGAGGAAATAAAGGAAAACGCAGTAAAAAACCTAGAAATCAATTAGCAAAGTACCGAGTATATTGATGAGATCCTTTAGAATGAGTTAGCATGGATAAAGTTAATAGTTTCTTCTTATAACGCTTATAATCAGATCCAAAATAACTGGTAGGTTCATAAAAGGACAATCCGAAGACCTAACAGTCATGTGGTGTTCTACCAGATGATGGTAGATGTCAACCCAATAAAAAAAACCATTACCTCATATTCTTTTGTGTTACGATATCAATTTTTGGAAGCATTTATAAAATCTTTGTGTTCCTCATGTTAGAAATGCGAGATCTGAGGAAAAGAATAGTTTGTGTTACTCACATCCTTAGCCTCGTCCATGTTTTCCACCGTGATCACCATCTTGGAAAAGTTCTTTTATGCTCTAACTCACGTTTGGAATTTATTTTTAGGAATGAATTGTACGAAATTAATTTATATTTTGAAGATGAATATAATTGAATGGGAATGTTGTTGTCTCTATAGATACTTCCACTTAAATTGTAGAAATGAAATTGGTGAACGGGAGGTGCTGACAATGGGGAGGGGTTGGAATGTTTTTTTTTGCGTTTGATATTTAATATTTAATGTAGGGTATCGTTTCGAGAGCTTTCTTAAAATTTAGAAATAATGCGTGCACTTGCCTTTTCGTTTTACCAGATTTGAGAACGTCATGAAGAAAGAGCGCGAGCTGTGTTTCACATGATCTACCTTTCCGGAAGCTGTGCTGTCAGCCATGGAAGTAGTTACGACTGTCCAGGAACGTTATGAGATGGCTAACGACGATATGTTCGAGTATCATGCCTATAATCAACGTTAATGAAATTGGTCAATAGTTCCCTGGGTCGTGTCTGTTTCCCTTTTTGAATATCGGTGTAACGTTTGAAATTTTCCAGTCTATTGGTATCTTTCCTTCAGACCATGACTTCTTCAATATATGTCTAAGAACGGTTTGATCTGTGGCTCATTTTGAAGATTCATATAATAGAATGGGAATACTGTTGTCTCTTTAGAAACTCTCATCTTTATTTTTAAAAAACGATTGGTGAATGGGAGTGGCTGGGAATAGGGAGGGATTAGAGTGTTCTTTTTCGCGTTTGATATTTAGTATAGATATATCCAATTATACAATTTTAGGTGGCAAAACGTAAAGCTATTCTACAAATGGAGGAAATAAAGGCAAATACAGCAAGAAACCTAAAAAATCAATTAGCGAAGTGCCGAGTTTATGGATGAGATGTTTTAGAAAGAGTTAATATGGGAAACATTAATAGATTCTTTTTATAACGCTTATAACCAGATCCAATATAATTGGTAGGTTCATAAAAGGACCATCCGAAGACATAACAGTCATGTGGTATTATACCAAATGATGGTAGATGTCAACCCAATTGAAAATAAAATCATGACCTTATATTCTTTTGTGTTATGATATCAATTTTTGGAAGCATTTATAAAATCTTTGTGTTCCTCATGTTAGAAATGCGAGATCTGAGGAAAAGAATAGTTTGTGTTACTCACATCCTTAGCCTCGTCCATGTTTTCCACCGTGATCACCATCTGCTTGAAGTCGTCGGACTTCAAGTAGGCGGCGGCTTCTTGGACTTCGGGATCGTTCTCCAGGTGGTTAACGAGGATCTCAACGATCTTGTCCATGGGGATCATGCTGAGGAACTCTTGCAGAAGGTCGTTGAGGTTCCTGGTGTCATGGCGGAGGACCAGGGTTTGCTGATTGCCTACGTGAGGAATATACGCACACGTATAAAGCGACTTGCTCCAAGAATATGTTTAACTATGTAAAGAGGTATACGTTGCTGGATGTACTCTACTCACCATGCGGCAATACAGCTCCCATGGACAGCCCTAGTATGGCACAAAATACAATGGTGATCTTCATCTGAAAAAGTAATAATCACTTCAGGTTTCATCCTTTTAGTCATAAGGAAAATCTTTGATGACCCGTAGCCACGAGTTTGAGTTGTTCTACACAAAAAATCGGGAATCACTACGGATAGAAAATTCAAGCTCAAGGTAGAAAAGAAATAGTTTGATAGATTTTAAATGAATATTAGTTCAGATTGTACTTGGTGAAAAATCCGTGGCGGATGTTTATATTTTAAGATATTCATGCGATGTCAAATTTTGAGTTAGTTGTTGCATAATGGCTGGAAGCTAAATATGGGAAATATATAATACAACTGAAGCGATTATACTCTCTGGTACATCCAGAGCCACTAATGCTATGGGCAGCTGTATATAATCCCGTAATTATAAAAGGGCGATATGTTTGTTGGTTGAGCTGAGCTAGACTTATGTGTACGTACCACTCTTACTTTCTCGTACTACCTCGACTGGCTAGGTTTCCTAGCCAACATAGCCATATATATATAAACTATGTTGTTGTGCAAGTTATAGGAGACATTTTTTAATTCCTAGATCGTTGCACCACTTTACTTATTCACGTTGATATCTCGTCTCCGATGTACATTTCCTTGACGCATTTTTATTTTAATCTATTTCTTATAGACTTTAACTTCCTAGATAGCAGTACTTCACCGAGTCTCCTCTTTAATCTTCTTTTAATCTCCAGTGGCACTCAGCAAGTGTATTGTTTGGGATTCCAACCAGGATATTGAAAATATTTCTAAGCTGGAAGAAATTCAGTGAATGCTTAAAATTCAACGCAAATAGCTATTGGTTTTACTTTCCGCCATGTCCATTACTTATTCAGCAAAATAATTCCAAAACTGCGGATGAGTGCTATGATTATCGAGCTACTTACATTATTTATGATAAATGAATGTTTCAACATTTTTGAAAAGGTTTATGGCCTCTATTTGCGTAAATTTAGTAGTTTAGTAATGTTTCATGGTTGTGGGTGCTTTTTCTCGTATAAATCACGATTCCTGCTTGTAATTGATGCTCAAGATATTGATCAATAACGCACCCATATGTTACAATATATAAAAGTTGAATTAGTCTCATATCCATAGCGTTGCATAAGTTGCACTTAAGGCATCTTTATGCACAAATTTTACTCGAGTAGTATCTTTTATGCTGATTTTCGAGGGTATTTTTAACTATAGTCATTTTTAGAAACATCCGCACGTCTTAATAGCATAACTCACGAGTAATATTCGGTCCAAATTGGAAACTTGATTGAATTATGAACTTCTTGTGATTGCTTTACATGCAAAATTACTCAGATAATTGTTTAATAACCAAATCCATTTATGATAATTTGTGATAGATTGTGAGAGTTGGATGATGTTAGGAGAAAATTCACTTTTCCTTTAAACGGGCTTTCGGGGTTAGTTTGGCACCATATTTTAATTTCGTTTGCGACTGTAATAATTTATTTTTACGTGGCTTTGCAATTTAATATATTAGCTCTTTATGTTGTACGTTGCAAATTGTTTATAATTGATTTCATTTTCCAGAATAAAATATTAATTTCAGTTGGGCTCAAGTTTGACTGCACTTGCTACAAAATGTGACCTATTACGACCATTTACCCATGAGAGCAAGGTGTATAGACTGGGTCAATTTTTGTGCTGAATTTGTTTAATGGATCAATCTAACAAAAATGCATTGGAAATAAATTGTTTTGTAAAACCTAGATCTTTGGATTCGAATTTGTGTAAAACAATGTAAAATCATCATAAAAGCTAGGAATGAGATTGATTCTTATCGAGTGCTCATTTGTTTAAAAGTCAATGTCTATTTGAGGATTATTGATAATAAATCTTGAGCAAAGCAATCTGTGTAAATGAAGTATTAGTCTAATCATGGGCCTGCTAGACAAGGAAATTTTTTAAATTTTAGATCCTGCCCCCTGTTTGACTGAACACGTAAAAAATTAGAATCACTTGTTTAAAGGAATAAATATTGGTTTGGAGTGTATTCATATTATTCATTTAGTTTGCTTGCTATTTATGTTAATATTCAAGGATTTTTCTGAATCTAAAATCCACGGAATGTTAGTTTTGGAATAGTTCGTATTGACAGCCTCAACGGGAAATCCCTTTTAAAGGATACAGTTGAGTGAAGCCGAATTGAAATGTTAAAAGTGGGAAATGTGGTTTTGAATTTTAATAATACCAACCTTATTACTTACCTACTTAATTATGCTTGAAATATATGAGGGTAGAATTCTTAATCTTTCAAAAATAGTTGTAGTTTTCCTTTGATCATCTCTCTTTGTCACTGCATTCATGTTCATAAAGGATAGTGCATTTATATATTCCTATTTAAGAAAAACTTTCTGGCTTCTTGACTTATTGCATAAACAAAAGTACCTATGCATACTTTTTTAATTGCCCTGCATGACTGAGTAGTCGTAGGCTAATTAGGCACATGTATTAGGGTTATATCTGTGATATAAATTACAATTTGACATGCATGGTTTAACATATAATCAAGTATCGCATGATATGGGATTTGAATTTTTAAAAACTTTCTTATGGACTTTGTGGGTGCCAAGTATAATATGTGCTAGTGACATTACATGTATGCCACTCATGTCATACTTCCTTTGTCTCTGTAATAGTTGTGCATCGACTCGATAGTTTATGAAATTTCTTATTTCAAGAATGCTAAGCCAGCCGATGCATTACGTATCTGGGCCTGGCTTGACCCATTTCATATTTCGCTGAGTGTGAAATCCAGAAGAGACTGAAACAATACATCCACTACAACAATACAAACAATTGAAATAAAGTCTCATGTAAATTGTGTATCTGAAGGTGAGGTTCGGAGAAGGCAGAAGAGATGGATGGAGGAGGTTTTGAGAGGAGAGGGCATGTTGAAGAGAGTGATATAGAGGAGAGCACTGGGGAAGCGTGGAAGAGGAAGGAAGAGGATAGGAATTCTAGACGAAATAAGAGGAAGTAGAATATATGAAGAATTGGAGAGGGATCCAATGGCGGGACATCTTTAGGAGGGAAAGCGAGACAATGTCTATGAGGTTTGGATGCAGAATTGGTACTGTCCAAGAACCTACCAATCAGCTGGTAGAATACTTGAATAAATTCAAATGAATGTGTAAATTGTTTTACGGCCGCGGCAGGTCCGATCATGCAAATTTTCGTCGGCCACGGGTCGGGTTGAGCTGGGCCGAAAGAAAAAGGTCCGTGTGGGCCTCTGTTCTAATGCGTTGGTACACAAAATAGGGCTACCCACGTCTGTATTTTCCCTAGGCGTGGATTTTAAAGTTTTTCTCCACGCTAGGGTCCACTCAGTCTGACTACATTTCCCGGTTGAACGGAGGCATGAAATATCTCAAAGCAGAGATTGCTGTCGGTTGCTCAAAGACTAAATCTTTTCAATTACTTTCGTATAGCTTTGATAAGCTTCTATCCGGATTGATTGTGTATCATCAAATCGTTAAAATTATCGCAAATCATTTGTCATTTCATTTTCAATGATCCAAAGAGAAATAGTTTGTTTGTATGACTTTTAAAAATAAGACATTGATAATGGTGGATAATTTCATGTTAGTAATAATAGTTGTGCCAGTCATAAAATTGTTTGTATTCAATATCCCACAAGTTTAAAACGGCCATAAATCTCTTACGGGTAGATTCTCTAACTTCATGTTGTAACTGTAAGTTGTACTTTTACGTAAATTTGTATTCTGTAAGCCATATATTTTTATAGTTCTTCCGACGGAGAGAAAATTAATTAAAAAATGGCTGATATTGAGCTTCATGTGAGTTTACAACTGCCATATATTTCTTTTGTGTAGAATCTCCAACTCTTTTTTTTAAGTTTTTACTATTTTTGTTCTTTTTTATGTATTTTTTCTGTTAGGCATCTAATTTTACTAACACTCCCAACGGAGAAAATAAAGTGTGAAAAAAGGCTGATATTCAGCGTGAAACCATTTGTTTTGCTTCGAGAAGAAAAACTTACCAAGCGTACAAAACATTTAAGATTATTCTTTTACTTTATTACTTAGAGTTGAAAAGTTCTGGAGACTGGGACTTACCTCCTTTTAACACTTTTCTCGAGTAAAATATCAGTTTATTGCATGAAAAAAATGTTGAATTCTTGATCAGTTTCAACAATAGAGCAATGTAGAAGGAAAAAAAATAAGGGAAATGGTATCCATAATGTGTATAAAAGTATGTCTTCAGTAGGTCTCCTTTGTCATGATTTGTTCTTGAATTATTAAGAATGGAACAAAGTAAGTCCAAATTAATAGATATTGTATCCGTGGTTAGCATAAGGGATTTCCCGGCAACTTGAAAAATAATCGAGGCGTGGAACCTTTTACACTGCATTGAAATAATGCTGTAAGAATTGTGACTTTTGAAAATGTGCACTGTCATCATATCATAGGTAATATGGGCTTAAGACAGCGTATGAGTGCAGCGATAATCAACAATAAACAAATACCTCCACAGAAGAGAATCATATCGAAATGATGAACCCATTTCCATTACAATTTATTGAATGTAACTAAAGGATTGCCTATGCTTGGCAGCGCATCGCAAAACCCACATCATCATGCTTTACAAGCCACTTATTGACATATGGGGGACAGAGATTTGCACCACCACCGCTCATTCAATCCTTTGATTGGTTGACAGCAGCTCTCAATGTGCCAGTCTAATGCTAGTTACCTCACTTTTCCGTAATTACCGTTAAGACTTTCAACGTAGACCTCACTTTTAAAGTCCCCACCCCGAAATAATGCGTCAAAGAAGGTCCAAAAAACAGAATAATGCAAGATTATGCAGTGCCTTCCTACAAACCTCTAAAAAATTATCTTAAAAAAAGTCGAGGGCAAGTTTAACACGAAAGAAGAACCCGATGACATAGCAATAGTACAAAAAAGGGTCAAATCGCAATAACTTAGTGGCAATGAATATAACAAAACAGGCTTGGGCTAATGACATATTTAATGACTCAAAGCAGAAACGTCACTTCTCCGTGGTAGCTAAAATACCACACATCAGCATACACATTCGAGCAAACCATAATTTAAGAAACTGTGGAGACTACAGGAAAAGGAATTAGGTACACCAACATAAAAATAGACATGCGAAAGCAATTCTTTTAGGGCTTATACCTCCTCTATTGCTTAATAATACTCTTGGCAGCTATGAAGAAGGTGGTGGACACATGGCTCCATCCGCACCATATTCGGAGTCCAGAAATAACTAAACTCGAAAATAAATGTCTTACCGTTAGCACAAAGAAAATATATGAATAAAAGGATTCTGGCTAACCTTAATATCGAAGGAAATATACCTATAAATATTAAGTTAGCGAAACAGCATGAAATATGGTCATCACTTTATGCAATATGGGTCATAGACAAGGCAGATGGTGACATTTCACAGACATGCGCTACTCTTTGGACACGCTTGCTATGTCGTGGAGACCATTGGGTATTTATGCCATGACTATAACAATAGCCTTAATGATAAGGAAGCGCTAACTAAGGACCTCGAGGCAATAAAGGAGTGGTGCAATGCGTGGCAGCTAGAATTAAATCTGAAAAAAAAATGCGCTGTTATAAATATTTGGAAACGGAAAAACGCTCCATGTAACAGCTATTGCATAAACAACAGCAAAATAGAAAGAGTAGAATCGGTTAAATATCTCGGAGTTGAACTGACTAATGATCTCTCGTGGAGTAAACATATTCGAGAAATTACCGGTCAAGCTAATCGTATATTGGGATCTGTTAAACGAGTACTTGGCAAGTGCGGCGATAAAGTTAGGGAAATCAGCTACTTCTCCCTCGTTAGACACCACTTGGAATATGCTGCCAGTATTTGAGATCCATATAAGATAGGCTTGGAAACTGAGTTAGAACGCGTGCAGAGAATATCGGCAAGGTACGTTAAAGGCCGTTATGATAATCTCGTTAGTGTTACTGACCTGTTGCAGCAACTGGAATGGGAAAAGCTCTCTGACAGTTGATTAAAATTTAGACTCAATCTATTATGTAAGTTCCAAACAGGTCTATTCCTTGACGACGTTGATAATATTTTACGAAATCTGACATACTGCGGTAGATCAGATCATGAGAATAAAATTAGGGAACTAGACTGTAGAACGGACAGATTTAAAATGTCATTTTTCCCACGAAAGATAAGGGACCATAACAGCTTCCAATGAGACTTTTATCTAGGTTTGTCGTCAGGTATTGTAGCTCTTATTAGTAGTAGTACTCCGCAATACTTGAATTCTTTTCTGTTACCTAGTACTAACAGCACGCCGTGCATGTGTTCAACGTACGTCTTGAGTCTCAGTCCATTTGTGTAGTTCCAAAATATATATATATAATAACGGTCCCTCTCCATTGTGATGATATCTGTAGTGTAGTAGTGCATACATGTGAGGCTTCGCCTCGTGACAAGCACTAGCGATCCATGCTAATGAATAATAAGTCGTAGCTACACTAACTTTAGGGTATAATGTAATGCATGTTGGTGAATAAACACCCCCTGCCACACACGCCTGTGGTGGCTTGCAGGGTATTTTGTAGATGTAGATATTAGAATAACGTGAGCAAAGTAAATGTGCAGAACTACGAAGGCTACACAGGAAAGGTATAAGGAGTGATGTTAATTGTTCATAGCAGGTAAAGAGACTAGAGGGCAAATGAAATAAATAGCTACACTACCAATCCCATGAGCTAATTATTAGCTCTCAAGGGCAGCTCATATGGTTTTTATAGCCGCTGAAGTATCGCAAATATCACAGTCTCTCTTGGTAATATATATTTAAGAATAACACAATACAGATACATTAATTGCGTTGACAAAACTGAAAGCCACCATATTCAAAACAGTCATCGTTTTTTGCACACACTACATTTTTGCTAGAGGCTACAATATACTTCTATCACTAGAACCACACTCCATAAATGCACACAAGCAGAACTATATGAAGTACCTTCTTTCACTTACTTCACAAAGGTAGGAAGTGTACGTTGCTCGCCAGAGTTTCCTCTTCACTTTAGCTTTCCATTCCTTCCTCCTGGCTGGGTGTTTTGGAAAAACCTTCAGAATTTTCCCATCGGAAAACTTGTTTGAGCATCCATAGCCTGCGCATCCTGGTATTGCGATGAAGAGTGTCGCTAAGAAAATGAGGGGATAGAAATATTTTAAGTGAAGACAAAATAAGTACGTCACTGATTATATTTAAGAAATGCATTACAACTCACAGAGACCGTATCGCATATAAAAATTAGGCTACTTACCTGCCTACTGTGCACTTCACATGAAAGTCACTAAACCAATATAAAAGGCAGAATTGTAAAATAATGGCGGATTCATAACTGTTTCCAATGTTCACAACGACCGTTTATCAAAACGAGGAATGAAGAATACGTCGGTACGGGCAATAAATGGTTTTAAAGTAGATTACTGACCACGTGAAGCATATGAACGTGCCTTTATTGAAAATTACATATGAAAAAATTAAAAACTCCATAATTCCCACATCATTTACCAATGGAAGAAAACACGAAGATTCGCTGTGGTTGTGAAATACTTATGCGTCCTGACCGTGCCGTTACCTTATCCTTTAATACTTAGACGTCCATTAAAACAATTCCAGTATCGTGAAACAATTATGATCAAATGCTTACATGATTGTATTTCATCATCGATCAGTATAGAAAGGAAATAACGGGGTGATGCACTAAAGGCTGTGAAGTACTTGGGCGTTCTAACCACGAGGTTTGATTTCCCGTAATCACGCTTATTATCCCGTAATCACGCAAAACAATCGAATATGTTCGGGTTATGTATTGCTTTCCACCACAAAATCGAAAATCACTAGGGTATTACGGATCGTATTCCAAGCGCAGCATAATATTACGGAAAATCCAGTGAAAACTCATTTTAAACCGTTAACTCGATACAGCAGTGTTAGCGCTCATGATTTCAGCAAAAAATTTGTCGTACTTACTTTTACAGTGACGCAGAATGGCAAAATTGCAATCACCTTCCCTTCACTTCAATGTAATCCAAGTGAATCTGATGCGAAGTATGGCGTCCAGTCTCAGAGTGAGTTCTGGGTAAAAGGCGTCATCCTGTAGAAAATTAGCGGAAAACTTGGTCAGCCTCTGCTAATGGCAGGCCTCTATCTGGCCCCACAATGCTGGTTTTACAACCTTTCTAGTTTTGACTCTTTCTACTTACCCTAATCCATTGGTATCTATCTCAAATTATGCTTTTTACACCTTTTTTGCCTCTATTTTCCGACCCTTGCCGCCACTTGTTCCGCCAAACGGAATCCTTAGTTGGTTTCCTTAGAGGTTTTCGGGTTATTTTCGCATACCACATGCATCAGTTTTCCTAGAGAGAGTGTCGAGTAAACACTATAAGTGACTCTGCTGTGCATCACTGGGTTGATCTGTTCAACGTTAGAATCGTTTCAAAGGAGGATATAGTTACCTACTCGTACCTGGGAACCAAAGACTCCTTGCACCCGTCTCCGTTTCGTTGTGGCATCACTACGTGTAATTTGCATCCATCGAGGAAGATTTTCCTTTTCATTTACATGAGAATACATATTAGGAAATTCCAGCAACACAATTCGCAGAAGATATCAAGAGAGGCGACTAATGAAGATTTATTTCTGAAGTTGCTGCTCACCTCTGATCCCTTGATATCATCAATTTCATTTCAAAGTAGTAAATCGATGGAAGATTTAGAACCAGAAGCGAAAAACCTAATTGACTATGGGAATGACGAATGTGAAGATGAGAGTGATGACTAGTTAACAGAGGATGATTGAACACTTATTATCAATATTATCATTTTATATATTTATTCAAGTTTTGATAACGATATTATGAACAAATAATTGTTTTATATTGACATATAAATAATAAATTATCATGGTCTCTACATCTGGTTTACATTTTTGTTGAATCCTGATCCCAGTAGTGCGACTAATTTATAGCAAAATACAACTGAGGGGAACGTAGCCAATTTAAAACTAATTTTGCAATAAAAAATAAATAAAATATTAATTTATTGGTGAAAATGTAATGTAAGTTAGCTGTAGCTTTAAATTATAGACGTTTTAACTTAATGTAAATACATTTTCATTGAGAAACATATTTACAATTCCTCCCATTTCGTTGCAGTAGTCATAATTTGTTAAAATGTATTATGATTTAAAATTCTGCTTGGACAATTTTTTTACGGTTGTTATAGCTCCTAGAATTATTAATTAATGTATTTTGATAATTAGCATGGGCATGTTTGAATTTAAACTTGACCAATCAACCGTCAAAATTAAGATTTGTTATTGCACATATAATTTTTATGCAATGAATAGCGCTGAATCCGGAGGATATATTGAAAAAATAAAGACAAAATAATGTTTATCAGCCCAAAATACCTAACAAATGCCCTTGATGTTGCATATGGACTGGAAATTATTAGAGTTATTATTTTTGGACAGCTCTTTTTCAGTTTGGCTTACTGTGCGGCGGTCCTATCTGCCCGAGCGAGCCAAACGTGGTTCCTCCTGTCGGCGAACTATTTGCCGAGGCATCACATATTTTGAACGCCTTTTCACTATAATCTCGACCAACATCTTTTCAGTCGAAAATTAATAGGGAAGAGCTTAAAAGTATTTCATTAGGGACGAAGTTAGAATGAAGAAGGAGGGAAGAAGAGTGATGGAATGTATTATAATTAACAGTGACTTTAGAAGAGTTTGAAAATAGAAGCTAACTATTTGAAGCTAACCATTATGGCGTTTAATACAAATGTTTAGATTCGAATGAAGGAGTGGCACTCGAACTCAGAGGCTTTGATTATTTTCAACATAGTCGGGTTAGAATAAATATATAAAATCTACAGATGCGATCGAAGCGATAGGACAGGTGGCGGAGTTTTTCTAGCAGTTAAATTACCGCTCTCGAAATTAAATTACATAGCACCGCTCTCGAAATAACTGACAGTGAAATAGAAAGCGTATGGTGTACAATTAAACAATGAAACAATAGGAGTATACATGTTTGCTCTTTTTATAGACCTACAAACTCCGAAGCTAATATTATTTACCAATTAGAAAATCAAATATCCGCATTTACTTTTAGAGACAGTAAAAGTGTAATAATTATTGGGGGAGATTTTAATCTGCCATCTATAGATTGGGATTCTTACACTGTAAAACCGAATTCAAGGAATAGGGAAATCAGCGAGATATAAGTGATCACAGAGTAATTTTTGCAACCTTAAAAATTAAAGTAGAGTCTGCTGTAAAGCCGAAACGCAATATTTATTTATTTGATAAATGCAACTTCATAAAATTTGGCGAAATGCTTAATGATTCGTACATGGACTTCGTAGCTAATAAAGAGGATAAAGGCACTGATGAATCATGGAAATATTTCTTACAAGTTCTACGACAGGGAATCAACGAATATATTCCGCAAAAATTGAAATGTGACAGTAAAGAACCTCGCTGGTATAACAACGATGTCAGGAGGGACCTTAAGAGACAGAGAAAACTGTACAACTTGTTCAAAATGTCCACTACGTTAGGTGACAAATGAAAGGAACTTGAAGCAAAAGAAAGTTACGCTGCGCAACCCTCAAAAACAAAGAAATCAATGCGTACTGCATTGCGAAATCTCAAGAAAAAAGTACTCGGTGAATTACTCGAAGAAATTCCGAAATATTTTTGGTCATAGGCGAGAGAGCTTCAGGGAAGATCTTCCACCGTGGCTTCGTTATTTGATATAGATGGAAAATTTGTCACCGAAAATATTGACAAAGCTAACACGTTAAATTCCCACTTCAAAAGTGTACACACTACAGACGATACTGCATGTAATTTTGACATTTCATTCACTGAGGAACCGATGAAAGAAATCACTATTAAATGCGGTGGGATAACTAAACAGCTACAGTTGATAAAAAATAGTAAATCTCCGGGTCCGGAGGGAATACTCGCGCGTGTCCTCAAGGAGTTAGCGCCACAGATCGCACCGTTCTTAGGCATAATATTCAAGAAGTCATTGTCTGAAGGAAAGATACCATTAGACTGGAAAATTGCAAACGTTACAACGATATTCAAAAAGGGAAACAGACACGACCCAGGGAACTATCGACCAATTTCATTAACGTCGATTACAGGCAAGATACTCGAACATATCGTCGTTAGCAATATCATGACGTTCCTGGACAGTCGTAACGTCCTCCATGGCAGTCAGCACTGCTTTTGGAAAGGTAGATCATGTGAAACACAGCTCGCGCTCTTTCTTCATGGCGTTCTCAAATCTGGTGAATCGAAAAGACAAGTGGACGCATTATTCCTAGATTTTATAAAAGCTTTCGACACGGTACCTCACAACAAACTTTTATACAAATTACAGTAATGCGGGGTGAACGAAACAGTAGTAAACTGGATACGCGACTTTTTGAGTGATCGTAAGCAAAAAGTAGTTCTTGACGGAATCAGCTCTGATGTAGTCAAAGTGACATCAGGCGTCCCACAAGGAAGCGTAATCGGCCCCATTTGGTTCATTATATACATAAATGACCTATGCTCTCGAATTGGCAGTAAAATACGTTTATTTGCTGACGACGCTGTCATCTAACGCGAAATTAGTGATAACTCTGACTTTGAAATTCTATCATCTGATTTGAACAACGTTCATGTGTGGAGCCAAGAGTGGGGACTCGAACTTAATCTGAAGAAATGCACGGCGATACATTTCTTGCGTAAGTCGTCCAACATTAACCCATGTATATTCTGTGGATGGTGTTAACATAAAGGCGACAGATGAAGTGAAGTATCTGAGAGTTACGATAACCTCACACAGTGGGGAACACATATAAGAAATACTTGTGGCAGAGTTCTGAAGAAGCTGGGTTTCGTCAAGCGTATTGTGGGAAGATTTTCTGATGAAAAAGTAAAAGAGAGGTGTTATTTCGCACTCGTCCGGCCACACCTTAAATATGCAGCGAGCATATGGGATCCGGTGCAGAGAGACTTAATCCGGGAACTTAATAAAATACAAAGGAAAGCTGCGCGATTCGTCAAAAACTGCTACGGGCGTACAGACAGCGTTACACAGATGTTAAACGAATTAGGTAAGGAGCCGCTAGAGACTCGAAGACTGCGCGCTAGGCTTAGATTACTTGAGCAATTAAGAATAGATATCTTTAAGAGCGACATGGAGAACATAATATTAGAACCCCACTATATTTCCAGGTCCGACAGAAACGATAAATTAAGAGAGATATTTTGCCGAACGGATAGGTATGGGAAATCGTTTTTCCCCCGAACAATAAGGGACTTCAATAAATGCTAGGCGTGATTTCATTAGAGCGTTTCCTTTTTATATGTAAACGGCTGGTGTCCTAAAACCCCCGCCACACGCCTATTGAGGCGGCTTCCGGGTTATATGTTAATGTAGATGTGAAGTATTTTCCAGTAATTTACGGAATAATTACTGGCGGCATGGTGGATTGTTACTAGAGCAGTATGGTATGGTCAGAAGTGACTTGGAACAGAAAGGAACTCAAATCCATGCTTCAATTCTTTGGACACTTCATCTAACGCAAGCGCGAAGCTATTTTCTGGATACCATGCCGCCGAAGGAAAATGCAATTTATTCAGGGAAAAAACAGGCTTAATCTTGTAAACTAACGCATGTGTGGCTGTTTATATTACCCAGAAATTAGGACAGAAGTGTGCTCAGCTGTTGCTAGAGGTTGCTCAGCAATGAAGTGGAAATAATTGTTCATACTACAATAAAAATGAGGATCCGGTTTAGGTGATAACTAGAGTTAACATCTGAAAGGCCCAGGGTCCTACTTCCGGAGGGCTTTGGCGGAGATAGAACGGTTGAATCCAGTTACTCACTTGAGTACAATGTGGAGAACACTTAAAATGCAGTACTCAATGCTTTTGATGGGTCATAAGTTTATTCCGAATCCGGGTTTCTCACCACCCATCCTCCATCCCCAAATTGAAAGTTCCCAAAACATGTAGTTGTTTGCCATTTAATGGCCTCGGGTGCAGGATACGTCCATCAATCAACCTACAATTACAACTAAAAATCAATTACAACTGGTGTGAGGTACAGATCTCACGAAAATTGGTGTCATACAGATGTTCTACACGCTTCATCAAGGTGGGAATTTGTATTGTTGAGGGGGTGATATTAAGGAACTGCTGCAAATGTCAGGCGGGTGGAAGTGAAAAAATACTTCAATTAGCCAGATAAGGCAGGGTTAAAAAAGCAGTACACATTGCATGCAGGGTAGTCAAATGTAAATCAGACAGCTATATAGTGATAATGAAACATGTTAGCAGTTACCTTGAAGGTCATTGCATTCGATTAGTCGATTAACATCGAAATAACTCCGTACGGGGGTGTAAGGTAGTCTCCTAGTTTGTCTAGAATGGTTCTCCAAAGATCGCCAACCTTCATTTCCAACTTCAAAGTGGTCAAACAGCGACTCATATCAAGTTTAAAGGTGGATTTCAATTCAATTGTTTAGATGTGTTCATCCGATGGATTTTTCTACGATATTTGAAAACGTTGATGCCACTATATTTGAAATGTAAAAATGGGGTTCAACCCGCGCTGCTGACACTTTCCAGCCCTATTGCGTTAAAAACAGTTATGTTGGTAGCATTGCCTTCCATTAGCTGCCGTCTCCCCTCCACTCCTTTGCCCACCCCTTACACACAAGCCTACGCTTCGCGCTAGAAGATGATTCTACATTTCCCTACCACTTGACATTCTACATTCACCCGAAGTGAGAAATGTTTAGAAAACAGCTCTACAGTGTTCTACTTAATTTCTATGTGGAAATAACTTCAATTGCCGTAATCCGTTTGATTGAGCGTTTAATTGTGGATCGCTAAACGCTTGTCGTCAAACATTAGCTAATGCCGAAGCTAGATGTCTCTTTTTCTTCCTCTCTTTCCTAAATATTCCTTTTATTACCATCATAATTACTCTTAAAGCATCTCATTTTTCGGTCAGCTCCCCAAAATGCCAACGATAAAGACACAGTATAGATATTTGAAATTATAGTTTTATTTGCTTTACAATAATTTAAAATGGAATTTTAGTTTTTTAACCTCCGTAGCATCGTAAAAACGTATTGTCTGACGTCGCTTCGAAGGCAGTTATAATTCGGTGGTGTCCAATGAGTGCAGTGGTCTTAAAGAATTGACCGCACTTTCTCAATGTCTGAAATGACGGATCATCCTTCCCCAACCGAAGAAGTCGTCGATCTTCTTGACGATGTCGTCGATGGGGATACCGTGTTGCCTGAGTCGGTCGAGGAGGTCGGTGTACTGGGGCATGCTATGAACGGCGTCGACGATCTTCTTGAATTCGGGGGACCTGAGCCTAGCGAGGAGGGCCTGGAAGTCGGGGTCGTTCTCGACCTTGTCGTGGTAGAAAGCCTTGATCTCGTCGATGGGAATGACGTCCAGCATCTCCTGGATCATGCTCATGATGCTCCTGGAGTGGATGGGAAGGAAACGGCCGAGCTTGGCTGGGTTGACGTGTGGGAGTCCCAGGAGGTCGTTGATGGTGTTGGTGATGTGGTAGATGTCGATTCCGGAGTCGTACACGTACTTGAGGAACTGTAGACGAAAAATCACATTGATTGACGTGGTGTTATTATTAAGAAGCCTCTGTCTCATGACATGAATATGAACAGTTAATTCCTTTACAATATATTCCAAGTGTTTAAAATCCTAGATTTTCTGTAGAGAACAAGGAACCTTACTCTGCTGGAAATTTTGTTTTTTTTTCATGCATGCTATTTTGAAACATCCAGTCACTGTTTGAAGTTTTTGATGGGGTATTTGCTCATCATTAATTTTGAGGTAAAATATAGAGAAATGCATTGTATACTGTCTTTTAGTTTTTAACTCCATCATAGTCAAATGATTTCTTAACTAAGCGTCAAAATATTTTGATCTGATAGCTTAATAATATATGCACCATATTTGTGAAAATTGAAAGGAACGAAATATTGCGTTGCGAGCTTCTCTGGAAATGTACAGAAATGTAATATCACGTCGTAATCACTTCACGTGTTAAGAATCTTTGTCTGGTAATTTGTGGTTAATTTTTTATTTATGTATTGGTTAATAAAATAGTTCTTCTTGTTATGTATTTAGGTATTTAAATTATTATTTTTTATAATTTTGTATGCAACAGTGGTGTGAAATGTGCGTCTTGCCAGCGTAAGAAAGTTTGTTTAAATAACAAAGGGTGTTTTCTCATCATGGATATCCATAATTTCCACGAGGTCAGGCCTGAGATCATCAGTTTTACTTTTATAAGTTTGTTTCCAAGTTTTTTATCAAAATTATGAGAATAGGGTTTAATAAATTCTAATGATATCAGTTTATTCATCTTTCTTGAATTTTAAAACATTTTACGGATATTACGCAATTGTAAAATCATTCATTCATCTTAAGCTTTTATCATGCATAAGTTAATACCATTTCAAATTCTAATATCTACAGACTTTGGTGCTTAATTATTCGTTGATACGTTAATTATTTTTAGCCAAGTGAACGCGATATTACTTCAATTTAGAGAGTGCATGGTGATGATGACAACAGTGGCATTGTCACCTTACACAACTCTCCCAGAAGTAGCTGAATTTAGAGTCCTATTTCTATATATGTCGAGTGTAACGATTTATTAAAATTAATAGCATAAGATAGTTTCCTTAAAAATCTCATTTTAAAAGAATATTTGTTGCATATTTGATGCAATTGGTATGTAGTCTGGAAGAGACATATTTAATAAGCTGATAGATTAAGGTGCAATTTTTTTCCGGGTGACGATTGAAATTCCTGTCAATGAATGCCTAAATTACATATAAAAAGAGCATTTGGGCGTTGCGGGTACTGCATGAACTATCATTCTTTATATATTATTACTGAATTCAAATCAACAAGATTTACCAAAATATAAAAAACGTCCCTATTAAATACACTGGTCCATAGTATCTAGGACCGTGGTCTCCAAATCTGTTTGCTGGGATTTTAAGTAGGGATGCAACGGTTGCACTAATATATAACAGTTTCTTAATTTGGCAATGAGGAAAATGGATTTTCTGAACAATTCATTACTTTTGAAGGAATGAAGTTTTTTATCTGTCGAAGAAGCATAGTTGTATGTCGGTCGAGTTCTTATCGAACTCAAGTGCATAAGGAAATTCACGTATTGAAGCCAACCTCGCTTTTGGCAAAGCTATAGGACCCCATTCTAAATCTCAGTAAGGTGGATAGCACTACGAAACAATAGATCGTACGTAAAATATCAAGAAGGCATTCAATACAATGTTCTGCCATTAAAAATAACGCTGAAGAACCCGCAAAATACATACGTCCTTGAATTCGTCCATGTTCTGCACTGTGATGACCATCTGCTTGAAGTCGTCGGACCTTAAGTAGGCTGCGGCCTCCTGGACTTCGGGGTCGTTCTCGAGGTGGCTGACGAGGATGTCGACGATCTTGTCCATGGGGATCATGCTGAGGAGCTCTTGGAGGAGGTCGTTGAGGTTCCTGGTGGAGCGGAATTGGATCATCCTTCCCCAACCGAAGAAATCGTCGATGGCCTTTACGATGTCGTCGATGGGGATACCGTGTTGCCTGAGTCGGTTGAGGAGGTCGGTGTACTGGGGCATGCTATGGACGGCGTCGACGATCTTCTTGAATTCGGGTGACCTGAGCCTAGCGAGGAGGGCCTGGAAGTCGGGGTCGTTCTCGACCTTGTCGTGGTAGAAAGCCTTGATCTCGTCGATGGGAATGACGTCCAGCATCTCCTGGATCATGCTCATGATGCTCCTGGAGTGGATGGGAAGGGAACGGCCGAGCTTGGCTGGGTTGACGTGAGGGAGTCCCAGGATGTCGTTGATGGTGTTGGTGATGTGGTAGATGTCGATTCCGGAGTCGTACACGTACTTGAGGAACTACGGAGGCAATATTAATTTTATTGAAGTTAGTCTTAAAATTCATAGTGTAACTAAAACGTTATTTTGGAAGAATAGCGTTATAATATCTTCCTTTGGTATATGAATAACATCTACATTCTTATTTTTTTCACATTTGAAACCCTTTAATATGAAAATTACCTCAGGGCTATGAAACTTTGAAAAAAATCTATTGAAGTCTTAATGGTAATATTTTTCCATTTAACTAAAATCCGCTCTGTGACATTTGTAATAAATGAATCATCGTCGTAAGGTTTTTGTTTTCGAAATCAAGGAGTTAATCGTTGAATTAAGAGAATTTATGAATAATGGAAAAGGGACATTCATTGCGAAATACACTTGTGTGTTTATTATTCACGACCTGGGATTCGACTGTTTATGGTCATCTGCATGTCACCAGAAGATGACATAAACTGTTGACACCCGATAAACAAACTTACAAGTGTTATTTGCAAGGCTTGTTCCTTTTCCATCATGGAGACATTTCACAAAGCTTCCTTTTACATTGTTCGTTTTGTTAATATTTGAATAATTGTTTTTTATTCTTTGGGAGTGGAATCCGATAACTAAGGACATTTTTGTAGATGAGAATCGGTGGTAATGTCATAGATATGGATGATTGTTCTCTAGTGAATGGGGCGGAGATGTATCTAGTCAGCGTTTGATGATTGGCATAGGCTTAATGATAGGCATTCATGGAATTTCATTCTACTACCTTTTTGGTTGTCGTGGCGAAGACAGACTACTTTGAGTACCATGGAATCTTTCTTTCTCACACTCATGGATTTACAGTTTTTCGTCCCACCATTTGAACGTAGCAATACTCTTTCTTTGCAAATGTTGTTTATTCGTCAATAAACATAATAATCGTTTTCCCTCGAAAAAGTGTTATCTAACTTGGCATTAGATCCGTATCCCCGTCATTATTGTCAATACTCAACTAATGCAGCAAATGCCTTCGAACAATGTAGGTTACTTAAAGTGAACATGTGTAATATTCTTTTATCATATGTAAAGGGTATGCTCAAATCCTGAAAAAAATATTGATGAACATAATCCTTCGAGTTAGGCTTTGAATGGTTAGAACTCTAATTCATTATTTTCACCTCTTTTATAACTTTTTGGTTAAATTGATTTCAGTAGAAATGTATGTGTGTGTATGTGTATTCAGTTTAACCAAAGGTGTGAATAGCTGTTGAGAAAACAGATCAATATAATTTGTGTAAAGTATGCACACTAATGTCATCAGGTAACAACGGGGTTGCAGTGAAGAAGAGTAGTACTGATGCATAAACTTTCTATGGTATTCCAATCTAAATCTGCGGACGAATTCTCAATTGCTACTCTTCTTATATTTTCTGTTTCCACATAATTATGAAATAAGTATCAGGTTATTATTTTAAGATACGTTTATAGCATTGTGAAAAAACATTGGAACGTGCATCCCTTTTGTGCATGTTGGCATTCAATACAGGATTTAAGAATATGCCCTGGAACCGAAACAAGAGATTGAACGAATGAATTTGAAACGGGAAAATTTCGTGGAAACGATATCCCGAGGTACATTTGACTTACATTGTAGGATATCTAGGAATTCAGTTATGTTATCCTATCTGAAACATACTGAAATGTTGATATTTCTCTTCGTGTCTGTCAAGACTTGATTTTGCCTGGTAGTCCACTGATATTGCATTGGCTATGGCCTATGAATGAAGATATTCTTATCCGTCGAAGATGCGGTGATGAGATTCACAGAATAGGCCATGGTAATAAAATCAAACTGGACCGGGAAATGTTCTATAGACCTGTGGTTGGCCGGACCTATGCGCAGTACACCACGATACCCAGGATTCCTAATTATCGTGACAATTATTGCAGGATTCAATAGAGTGATGATGAAAGGATAAAAAATAGGATATATACTTGATGATGTATAGCCTGAGTAGCGCAGTGAGTGACTTACGTCCTTGAATTCGTCCATGTTCTGCACAGTGATGACCATCTGCTTGAAGTCGTCGGACCTTAGGTAGGCTGCGGCCTCCTGGACTTCGGGGTCGTTCTCGAGGTGGCTGACGAGGATGTCGACGATCTTGTCCATGGGGATCATGCTCAGGAGCTCTTGGAGGAGGTCGTTGAGGTTCCTGGTGGAGCGGAGACGGATAATCCTTCCCCAACCGAAGAAGTCGTCAATGGCCTTGACGATGTCGTCTACGGGGACTCCGTGTTGCCTGAGTCGGTTGAGGAGGTCGGTGTACTGGGGCATGCTATGGACGGCGTCGACGATCTTCTTGAATTCGGGGGACCTGAGCCTAGCGAGGAGGGCCTGGAAGTCGGGGTCGTTCTCGACCTTGTCGTGGTAGAAAGCCTTGATTTCGTCGATGGGAATCACGTCCAGCATCTCCTGGATCATGCTCATGATGCTCCTGGAGTGGATGGGAAGGGAACGGCCGAGCTTGGGTGGGTTGACGTGAGGGAGTCCCAGGAGGTCGTTGATAATGTTGGCGATGTGATAGCTGTCGATTCCGGAATCGTACAGGTACTTAAGTAACTAGGAGATAAAAGGAAAAATTATGTTGGCAGTGACAAATTGAATGCATGTGATAACTGGTTATTTTTTAAGCAGTTTAACCGTTTGAAATATTATTATTTTTATATCAGTGGCTAATGGAGAGATATATACCGTTGTCATAAGCATTTGAAGTGGAGTACGCCAACAGTTGTATTGTTTTTTCTCTCTCCGTATGCGTAGTGTTCGTATTGTTTTTAGTACTATCGATATTGTAATAGCATGGTTAATGATATCGCCTTTGTTGTATGAGATATGGACAGTTTAATTTCTGAGAGTAATGTGGGTGAAATGGAATTCTGACACGTGGAAAAGTTCTTTTATGGTCTTACTCACGTTTGGAATTTATTTTTAGGAATGAAATGTACGAAATTAATTTATATTTTGAAAATGCATAGAATTGAATGGGAATGTTGTTGTCTCTATAGAAACTCCCACCTAAATTGTAGAAATTCAATTGGTGAATGGGAGGTGCTGACAATGGGGAGGGTATGGAATGATTTTTTTTGCGTTTGATATTTAATATTTAATGTGAGATACCTAGTCGATAACTTTCTTAAAATGAAGAAATAATGCGTGCACTTGTCTTTTCGTTTTACCAGATTTGAGAACGTCATGAAGAAAGAGCGCGAGCTGTGTTTCACATGATCTACCTTTCCGGAAGCCGTGCTGAGAGCCATGGAGGACGTTACGACTGTCCAGGAACGTCATGATATTGCTAACGACGATATGTTCGAGTATCTTGCCTATAATCAATGTTAATGAAATTGGTCAATAGTTCCTTGGGTCGTGTCTGTTTCCCTTTTTGAATATCGGTGTAACGTTTGCAATTTTCCAATCTATTGGTATCTTTCCTTCAGACCATGACTTCTTCAATGTATTTCTAAGAACGGTTTGATCTGTGGCGCATTTTGAAGATGTATAGAATTGATAGGGAATACTGTTGTCTCTTTAGAAACTCCCATCTTTATTTTTAAAAAACGATTGGTGAATGGGAGTGGCTGGGAATAGGGAGGGATTAGAGTGTTCTTTTTCGCGTTTGATATTTAGTATAGATATATCCAATTATTCAATTTTAGGTGGCAAAACGTAAAGCTAAAGGCAAATACAGCAAGAAACCTAAAAAATCAATTAGCGAAGTGCCGAGTTTATGGATTAGATGTTTTAGAAAGAGTTAATATGGGAAAAATTAATAGATTCTTTTTATAACGCTTATAATCAGATCCAATATAATTGGTAGGTTCATAAAAGGACCATCCGAAGACATAACAGTCATGTGGTATTATACCAAATGATGGTAGATGTCAACCCAATTGAAAATAAAATCATGACCTTATATTCTTTTGTGTTATGATATCAATTTTTGGAAGCATTTATAAAATCTTTGTGTTCCTCATGAAAAGAATAGTTTGCGTTACTCACATCCTTAGCCTCGTCCATGTTTTCCACCGTGATCACCATCTGCTTGAAGTCGTCGGACTTCAAGTAGGCGGCGGCCTCTTGGACTTCGGGATCGTTCTCCAGGTGGTTAACGAGGATCTCAACGATCTTGTCCATTGGGATCATGCTGAGGAACTCTTGGAGAAGGTCGTTGAGGTTTCGGGTGTCATGGCGGAGGACCTGGGTTTGCTGATTGCCTACGTGAGGAATCGCACGTTTAAAGCGACTTGCTCCAAGAATATGTTTAACTATGTAAAGAGGTATACGTTGCTGGTTGTACTCTACTCACCATGCGGCAATACAGCTCCCATGGACAGCCCTAGTATGGCACAAAATACAATGGTGACCTTCATCTGAAAAAGTAATAATAACTTCAGGTTTCATCCTTTTAGTCATAAGGAAAATCTTTGATGACCCGTAGATACGAGTCTGAAGTGTTTTAAACAAAAAGTTGGGAATCACTACGTATTGAAAATTAAAGCTAAATGCAGAAAAGAAATAGTTTGATAGATTGTAAATGAATATCAGTTTAGATTGTACTTGGTGACAAATCTGTGGCGGATGTATGTATTTAGATCTTCATGCGATGTCAAATTTTGAGCTAGTTGTTGCATAATGCTTAGAAGCTAAATATGGGAAATATGTATTAGAAATGAAGCGATTATACTCTCTGCTACATCCAGAGCCACTGAAGGTATAGATAGCTGTAAATCATCCCGTAATTATAAATGGGGGATATGTTTGTTGAGCGGAGCTGGACTTATGTGTACGTACCGCTCTTGCTTTCCCAGCTACCTCGACTGGCTTGGTTTCCTAGCCAACATAGCCATATATATATATACTATGTTGTTGTGCAAGTTGTAGGAGACATTTTTTAATTCCTAGATCGTTGCACCACTTTACTTATTCACGTGATATCTCGTCTCCGATGTACATTTCCTTGACGCATTTTTATTTTAATCTATTTCTTATAGACTTTAACTTCCTAGATAGCAGTACTTCACCGAGTCTCCTCTTTAATCTTCTTTTAATCTCCAGTGGCACTCAGCAAGTGTATTGTTTGGGATTCCAACCAGGATATTGAAAATATTTCTAAGCTGGAAGAAATTCAGTGAATGCTTAAAATTCAACGCAAATAGCTATTGGTTTTACTTTCCGCCATGTCCATTACTTATTCAGCAAAATAATTCCAAAACTGCGGATGAGTGCTATGATTATCGAGCTACTTACATTATTTATGATAAATGAATGTTTCAACATTTTTGAAAAGGTTTATGGCCTCTATTTGCGTAAATTTAGTAGTTTAGTAATGTTTCATGGTTGTGGGTGCTTTTTCTCGTATAAATCACGATTTCTGCTTGTAATTGATGCTCAAGATATTGATCAATAACGCACCCTTATGTTACAATAAATAAAACTTGAATTAGTCTCATATCCATAGCGTTGCATAAGTTGCACATAGGGCATCTTTATGCACAAATGTTACTCGAGCAGTATCTTTTATGCTGAATTTCTTGGGTATTTTTAACTATAGTTATTTTTAGAAACATCCGCACGATTTAATAGCATAACTCACGAGTAGTATTCGGTCCAAATTGGAAACTTGATTGAATTATGAACTTCTTGTGATTGCTTTACATGTAACATAACTAGGATAATTGTTAAATAACAAAATCCATAATAGACAAGTTGTGATATATTGTGAGAGTTGGATGATGTTAGGAGGAATTTCGCTTAACCTTTAAACGGGCTTTCGGGATCAGATTTGGCACCATATTTGAATATCGCTTGCGACTGAATTAATTAATTAATTTAACGTGGTTTTGCTATTAAATATATTGGCTCTTTATGTCGTACGATGCAAATGGTTTATAATTACTTTCATTTTCCAGAATAAAATACTAATTTCAGTTGGGCTCAAGTGTGACTGCACTTGCTACATAATGTGATCTTTCACGACCATTTACCCATGAGAGCAAGGTCTGGGTCTGGGTCAAGACTGGGTCAATTTTTGTGCTGAATTTGTTTAATGGATCAATCTAACAAAAATCCATTGGAAATAAATTGTTTTGTAAAACCTAGATCTTTGGATTCGAATTAGTGTAAAACAATGTAAAAACATCATAAAAGCTAGGGATGAGATTGATTCTTATCGAATGCTCATTTGCATAAAAGCCAATGTGTATTTGAGGATTATTGATAATAAATCTCGAGCAAAACAATCTGTGTAAATGAAGTATTAGTCTAATCATGGGCTTGCTAGACACAGAAATTGTTTAAATTTCTGTGTCTAGCAAGCCCACGTGTTTGACTGAACACGTAAAAAATTAGAATCACTTGTTTAAAGGAATAAATATTGGTTTGGATTGTATTCATATTATTCATTTAGTTTGCTATTTATGTTAATATTCAACGATTTTTCTGAATCTATAACCCACGGAATGTTAGTTTTGGAATAGATTGTATTGACAGCCTCAACGGGAAATCCCTTTTAAAGGAGACTGTTGAGTGAAGCCGAATTGAAATGTTAAAAGTGGGAAATGTGGTTTTGAATTTTAATAATACCAACCTTATTACTTACCTACTTAATTATGCTTGAAATATGAGGGTAGCATTCTTCATCTTTCAAAAATAGTTGTAGTTTTCCTTTGATCATCTCTCTTTGTCACTGCATTCATGTTCATAAAGCATAGTGCATTTATATATTCCTATTAAAGAAAAACCTTCTGGCTTCTTGACTGATTGCATAAACAAAAGTACCTTTACATACTTTTTTAATTGCCCAGCATGACTGAGTGGTTGTAGGTAAATTGTGCACATGTATTCGGGTTACGTCTGTGATATAAATTACAATTTGACATGCATGGTCTAACATACAATGAAGTATCTCGTGATATGGGATTAAAATTTTTAAAAACTTTCTTATGGACTTTGTGAGTGCCAGGTATAGTATGTGCTAGTGACATTACATGCATGCCACTCACGTCATACTTCCTTTGTCTCTGTAATAGTTGTGCATCGACTCGATAGTTTATGAAATTTATTATTTCAAGAATGCTAACCCGGCCGATGAATTTCGTATCTGGGCCTGGCTTGACCCATTTCATATTTCGCCGAGTGTGAAATTCTGAAGAGACTGAAACAATACATCCACTACAACAATACAAACAATTGAAATAAGGTCTCATGTAAATTGTGTATCTGAAGGTGAGTTTTCTTCCTATTTCATTTGTAATGTTGCTATATTTTTTTTCTGCATATGTGTAAATTGTATTGATATGGTCGGAGAGGAGAGGAAGCTTGTGGCAGTGGTTCTGAGAAGGCAGAAGAGATGGATGGAGGAGGTTTTGAGAGGAGAGGGCATGTTGCAGGGAGTGATAGAGGGGAGAACACTGGGGAAGCGTGGAAGAGGAAGGAAGAGGATAGGTATTCTGGACGAAATAAGAGGAGGTAGAAGATATGATGATTTGAATATTGATCTAATAGCGCGCCATCCTTAGGAGGGAAAGCGAGATAATTTCTATGAGGTTTGGATACAGAATGGGGACTTTCCAAGAACCTACCAATCAGCTGGTAGAATACTTGAATGAATTCAAATGAATGTGTAAATTGGCCGCTGCTCGTGCTGAGCTGGGCCGAAAGATAAAAGGTCCGTCTGGGCCTCTGTTCCAATGCGTCTTGTACACAAAAGAGTACACAATGCGTCTTGTACCCACGTCTGTATTTTCCCTAGGCATGGATTTTAAAGTTTTTCTCCACGCTAGGGTCCACTCAGTCTGACTACATTTCCCGGTTGAACGGAGGCATGAAATATCTCAAAGCAGAGATTGCTGTCGGTTGCTCAAAGACTAAATCTTTTCAATTACTTTCGTATAGCTTTGATAAGCTTCTATCCGGATTGATTGTGAATCATCAAATCGTTAAAATTATCGCAAATCATTTGTGATTCCATTTCTAATAATCCAAAGAGAAATAATTTGGTTGTGACTTAAAAAAAAACATTGTTAATGGTGGATAATTTTATGTAAGTAATAATAATTGTGTCAATCATAAAATTGCTTCTATTCAACTTCCCGCTAGTTTAATACAGTAATAAATCTTTTACGCGTAGAATCTCTAACTCCATGTTGTAACTGTAAGTTGTACTTTTACGTAAATTTGTATTCTGTAAGCCATATATTTTTATAGTTCTTCCAACGGAGAGCGAATAAATTCAAAAAATGACTGATATTGAGCTTCAAGCTAGTTTTCAACTGTTATACTTTTCTTTCGCGTAGGATCTCAAACTTTATTTTTCAACTATTTGTTGTACTTTTTGATGTATTTTTATTGTTAGCCAATTAATTTTATTAACCCTCCCAACGGAGGAAATAAAGTCTACAAAATAACTGATTTTTATCGTGAAGCCATTTTTGTTTTTTTTTCTTGAAGAAATATATAGTACATACTTACCACGCGTACAAAACATTGAAGATTATTCTTTTACTTAATTACTTAGAGTGGAAATGTTCTGGAGACTGGGACTATCCTCCTTCTAACACTTTTCTCGAGTAAAAAATTTGTTTATTGTATGAAAAAAATGTTGACTTCTTGATCAATTTCAACAATAGAGCATTGTAGAAGGAAAAAAAATAATGGAAATTGTTTCCGTTATGTGTAAAAAAGTATGTCTTCAGTAGGTCTCCTTTGTCATGATTTGTTCTTGAATAATTAAGAATGGAACAAAGTAAGTCCAAATTAATAGATATTGTATCCGTGGTTAGCATAAGGGATTTCCCGGCAACTTGAAAAATAATCGAGGCGTGGAACTTTTACACTGTATTGAAATAATGCTGTAAGAACTGTGAATTTTGAAAATGTGCACTGTCATCATATCATAGATACTATGGGCTTAAGGCAGCGTTATTGTGCAGCGATAATCAACAGTAAACAAATACCTCCACAGAAGAGAATCATATCGAAATGATGAACCCATTTCCATTACAATTTATTGAATGTAACTAAAGGATTGCCTATGCTTGGCAGCGCATCGCAAAACCCACATCATCATGCTTTACAAGCCACTTATTGACATATGGGGGACAGAGATTTGCACCACCACCGCTCATTCAATCCTTTGATTGGTTGACAGCAGCTCTCAATGTGCCAGTCTAATGCTAGTTACCTCACTTTTCCGTAATTACCGTTAAGACTTTCAACGTAGACCTCACTTTTAAAGTCCCCACCCCGAAATAATGCGTCAAAGAAGGTCCAAAAAACAGAATAATGCAAGATTATGCAGTGCCTTCCTACAAACCTCTAAAAAATTATCTTAAAAAAAGTCGAGGGCAAGTTTAACACGAAAGAAGAACCCGATGACATAGCAATAGTACAAAAAAGGGTCAAATCGCAATAACTTAGTGGCAATGAATATAACAAAACAGGCTTGGGCTAATGACATATTTAATGACTCAAAGCAGAAACGTCACTTCTCCGTGGTAGCTAAAATACCACACATCAGCATACACATTCGAGCAAACCATAATTTAAGAAACTGTGGAGACTACAGGAAAAGGAGTTAGGTACACCAACATAAAAATAGACATGCGAAAGCAATTCTTTTAGGGCTTATACCTCCTCTATTGCTTAATAATACTCTTGGCAGCTATGAAGAAGGTGGTGGACACATGGCTCCATCCGCACCATATTCGGAGTCCAGAAATAACTGAACTCGAAAAGAAATGTCTTACCGTTAGCACAAAGAAAATATATGAATAAAAGGATTCTGGCTAACCTTAATATCGAAGGAAATATACCTATAGATGTTAAGTCAGCGAAACAGCATGAAATATGGTCATAACGTTCTGCTATATGGGTCATAGAGATGGTTGTACATATAAACCAACCAGAAAAAACCATTTATGTGATCCATTGACACATCTACATTGCTGCATTTATTAAGACAGTTATAGTCTTATACTACAATACAAGTTCCAAAAACGACGTATATTTCCTGAAAAATAAGATAAAAGATAATTTAATAAACATTCTAATAAATTTAAACCACATAGTCATAGTATTAAGGTATAAGAATGCAGGGTATTTTATGCATCTGTGGTTATGCCAATTACCAATTGCAGAAAACATATGTCACTACATATGTAGAACCTTGCTAGCATTAAAGAGTAGAATAAATTCAGTAGTGTTAAGAACTTCATTTCTATCAAAAAAATCTTAGCAATTAAGCAAATCCAAATGGCTTAATGTCATACCTAACACAGATTTCACATTACAAAAATCAAAAAGGTAAATAAAAAAAAACATTTTTCCTTTGCAATTACTGGAATTCATTATACAATCAAGGTCATTAGATATCCTTTTAAATTCTCCAACAGGAGTTTCTTGTTTGTTGTTCACGTTTGAAGAAGAAGGAATGATTAATAAGATAAATAATCATTTGCGCTTGAACATCAATATACTAAATATAAGACCTTGTTCCTACCAATGGCATGAGGCTTATCACATGAAAAACTCATTGAAGACAGGGACTTGGGAGGAGCAGTAATTCCTATTACACATTACTCAGAAGTCATTTAAAAAGACAAGCAAGGTCGCCACTACCCCGAACTAATTCATGGAGTAATTTTGAGGATACCGGGACTAGCCACGGTAGTAACCTTTACGGAGTCACCCGCAAGTGCACATAAGTGCGATATTCCACAGAGGAAAAATCGAATGATATTTCCTCTGTGGAATATCGCATAATTCATAGAGAATAAAATGACTAATATGGCACCATAGAAACGACACCTGGCAATGAAAAAAGGCTCTAATCGCAATATATGGGAAGTCCACAAATGACTGAAATTGAAAAGAAATGTATTACAATAATAATCTAAAATGTAATACATGAATAAAAGTATTCTTGCTAACCTTTAGGTCAAAGGAAACACAAAACCTGGATGAAACCAGGAAGAGAGCATGGAATATTATCATCACGTTATGCAATTTGGGTCTTAGAGATGGCACCACATATAAACCAACCAGCTTAAAACATTTCTGTAATCCATTGACACATCTGTATTGCTGCATTTATTAAGACGTTTATATACTTATACTCCAAGAAAAGTTCCAAAAACGACGTATATTTCCTGAAATATAAGATAAAAGATAATTTAATAAACATTCATGTAAATTCATACCACACATTCCTGGGACTACCATATAAGGATGCAGGGAATGTTATGCACTTATGGCTATGCCGATTGAAAATTGCAGAAAATAATTTCCTTATCATAGAAGCCTCGAATTGTATATGTCCAGCTGTCAGGCTAAACTTCACAATACATTTAAATATTTGCACACAAAAAAATATCAGAAACACTATAATTAAATATACGGGTCCAGCTATAATGTAGATCAGCAGATGTAGATGTAGAAAAGCATCTCCAAGAATCTCCATAATAAATTTCAAAAAAGGTCCCAGTAGTAAATGTAAATATTTCAAGTTATCGATCCACATTAGTTTATTCCAAGCTTCATTCAGCCACACAAATGCGGCAGGTATCAAAATGTCCATGAAGTGCATCACCATGGCAGTGAGGAACCCCATCCAGCATAGAACACATATTAGGTTTCCTCCGCTGAAATCTAAGCGACACACTCTCAATCTTGAAATAAAGAAATATTTCAGTACTCAATACAGGTCCCCACAAAGTCCACAATTAATCTGTAACAAAGAAGAGAACTTACTTTACCATAAGAATCTCCATCATTGGGTGATGTAATATGTTCCAACAAAATTAAAGTTTGACATTGGTAGGCACATGTGTGGTGGCATTGTTACCATAAGACGTAATAACAGCTGGAAAGAGTGATTACTGGTCTGCACACAAGTAATAAATCCACAGAAATAATCTGTACTCAAGCTCAAAGTGGGTGAGTGTAACAGATATAACAGTGGGTGCATTTTTACCATCATGCAATATAACATATTAGAACTAAGGCTATTGTTACAATAGTTGTACCACCTATCAATATACCATAAATAAGTTTTCATGGGCAGCCTGTATGGTTTTCCTGTGAAGTAACATACCACATAGTTCTAAATTACAATGAACAAGTGAGTAGTGCCTACGTTATGAAGGAAGATGATGTCAGGGCACGGCTTTCTAATAGCTGAATAACTACATTTCCTATGGCTTGCAACAAAATTTTTGACATTGGTAAGCACATGTGAGGCATTGTTACCATTAGACGTAATAACAGCTGGAAAGAGTGATTACTGGTCTGAACACAAGTAATAGATCCACAGAATTAATCTGTACTCAAGTTCAAAGTCACCAAGGTACTGTAAATATTGTAGAGTCACGTTATAATGTATTTAGAATAACGTCATCAGATACCATCATACACTACCATATATTCTAATAAAGTTACTAGAAGTAACACTATTGACATTAGTTAAGGTGAGAAAACAAGGCGGAGGGGACATTTCACAGACATGCGCTACTCTATGGACACGCTTGCTATGTCGTGGAGACCATAGGTATTTATGCCATGACTATGACAATAGCCTTAATGATAAGGAAGCGCTAACTAAGGACCTCGAGGCAATAAAGGAGTGGTGCAATGCGTGGCAGCTAGAATTAAATCTGAAAAAAAATGCGCTGTTATAAATATTTGGAAACGGAAAAACGCCCCATGTAACAGCTATTGCATAAACAACAGCAAAATAGAAAGAGTAGAATCGGTTAAATATCTCGGAGTTTAACTGACTAATGATCTCTCGTGGAGTAAACATATTCGAGAAATTAGCGGTCAAGCTAATCGTATATTGGTATCAGTTTAACGAGTACTTGGCAATTGCGACGATAAAGTTAGGGAAATCAGCTACTTGTCCCTCGTTAAACCCTACTTGGAATATGCTGCCAGTATTTGGGATCCTTATGAGATAGGCTTGGAAACTGAGTTAGAACGCGTGCAGCGAAGATCGGCAAAATACGTTAAAGGCCGTTATGATAATCTCGTTAGTGTTACTGACCTTTTGCAGCAACTGGGATGGGAAAAGCTTTCAGACCGTTGATTAAAATTTAAACTCAATCTATTATGTAAGTTCCAAACTGGTATATTCTCTGACGACATTGATAATATTTTACGAAATCCGACATACTATGGTAGATCAGATCATGAGAATAAAATAAGGGAACTATACTGCAGAACGGACAGATTTAAAATGTCATTTTTCCCACGAAAGATAAGGGACCATAACAGCTTCCAATGAGACTTTTATCTAGGTTTGTCGTCAGGTATTGTAGCTCTTAGTAGTAGTAGTACTCCGTAATACTTGAATTCTTTTCTGTCACCTAGTACTAACAGCACGCCGTGCATGTTTTCAACGTACGTCTTGAGTCTCTGTCCATTTGTGTAGTTCCAAAATATATATATATATATATATATATATATATATATATATATATATATATACCCAATAAGGAGTCACAGGCGTGACAAGTAAAAACATAGTGACACAAACAAAAGAAACTCACACGAATGGTTGTTTAATTTTCGACAGCAATCAACTGTCTTCTTCCGAACTGGAGAGAGTACTGGATGCAGATGTGGGTAAGGAGAGAAGAAAGAAGAAAGGAGAGGCGGGGCAGGCAGGGGAGGGCAGGTTGGGCCAGGCTGGGAAGAGATTGGAGGAGAAAGAGGGGAATAAAGGGAGGGGCAGACAGGAAAGGGAATGGAGGGGGAAGAGGGGAAGGGAGTTTAGTGAAAGACATTGATACCCGGGGTTTGAAATGCTTTATACAGCCAAATAAAAGATAATTCCACCGATTTCAGTTCAAGGGGGGGTGCAGTTGGGGGGAGGGAAAAAAGAACTGAAACATTGTAGCAGTGGTTGAAGGATTTTTTGTGGAGGGAGGCGTGTATCGCAACGGGAAGAGAAGCAGATTGGGAAGGATTTTTACAATTAGCACGGTGATTATTAATACGTATATTGAGGGGAGTCGAGGATTTACCAATATAGTAAGCTGGGCAGAGTTTGCATTGCAAGTGGTAAACCACATTGCTGGTGATGCAAGAGGCGGGAGGAGGGTGAGGGAGAGAGGGGATGGAGGCGTTGGGAGGAGGGGGTGTGGTAAAGATAGGACATAGTTTGCATCGAGCACGATTACAAGGGGAGGGAGTGGGTTTGGAAGCAACAGGGGTTTTGGAGAGGGGCTTGGTGGATTTGAAGATATCGGACAAGTTAGCCGGCCGCCTATAGGTGATTGAGGGGGGCTTAGAGAAAATTTTGGCGGTGGAAACGTGGTTTTTAAGGATGGGATAGAGGTCTTTCAAGATGGAATTAAGGGACTGTACCCCTGGGAAATAGGTGGTACAAATGGAGAGGATGTGGGAGTCTTTGGTGGGAGGAGGTTTGGTGGAGCCGAAATTTTTCTGAGTTTTTTGAATTTTTTGATGAAGGAGGGATTCTGGGTAGCCACGCTTAAGAAGGGATTGATGAAGGTTGGTGAGGAATTTGTCGAGGAAATCTGGGTTGCTACAAATACACCATATTTTCACCACGTGTGAACTTCATCGATTGAATATATATATATATATATATATATATATATATATATTAACGGTCCCTCTCCATTGTGATGATATCTGTAGTGTAGTAGTGCATACATGTGAGGCTTCTCCTCGTGACAAGCATTAGCGATTTATGCTAATGAATAATTAGTCGTCGTTACACTAACTTTAGGGTATAGTGTAATGCATGTTGGTGAATACACACCCTCTGCCACACACCCCTGTGGTGGCTTTCAGGGTATTTTGTAGATGTAGATATTGGAAACCCTTGAGCAAAGTAAATGTGCAGAACTACGAAGGCTACACAGGAAAGGTATAAGGAGTGCTGTTAATTGTTCATAGCAGGTGAAGAGACTAGAGGGCAAATGAAATAAATAGCTACACTACCAATCCCATGAGCTAATTATAAGCTCTCAAGGGCAGCTCATATGGTTTTTCTAGCCGCTGAAGTATTGTAAATATCACAGTCTCTCTTGGTAATATATATTTAAGAATAACACAATACAGATACATTAATTGCGTTGACAAAACTGAAAGCAACCATATTCAAAGCAGTCATCGTTTTTTGCACACACGACATTTTTGCTAGAGGCTACAATATACTTCTATCACTAGAACCACACTCCATAAATGCACACAAGCAGAACTATATGAAGTACCTTCTTTCACTTAATTCACAAAGGTAGGAAGTGTACGTTGCTCGCCAGAGTTTCCTCTTCACTTTAGCTTTCCATTCCTTCCTCCTGGCTGGGTGTTTTGGAAAAACCTTCAGAATTTTCCCATCGGAAAACTTGTTTGAGCATCCATAGCCTGCGCATCCTGGTATTGCGATGAAGAGTGTCGCTAAGAAAATGAGGGGATAGAAATATTTTAAGTGAAGACAAAATAAGTACGTCACTGATTATATTTAAGAAATGCATTACAACTCACAGAGACCGTATCGCATATAAAAATTAGGCTACTTACCTGCCTACTGTGCACTTCACATGAAAGTCACTAAACCAATATAAAAGGCAGAATTGTAAAATAATGGCGGATTCATAACTGTTTCCAATGTTCACAACGACCGTTTATCAAAACGAGGAATGAAGAATACGTCGGTACGGGCAATAAATGGTTTTAAAGTAGATTACTGACCACGTGAAGCATATGAACGTTCCTTCATTGAAAATTACATATGTGAAAATTAAAAACTCCATAATTCCCACACCATTTATCAATGGAAGAAAACACGAAGATTCGCTGTGGTTGTGAAATACTTATGCGTCCTGACCGTGCCGTTACCTTATCCTTTAATACATAGACGTCCATTAAAACAATTCCAGCATCGTGAAACAATTATGATCAAATGCTTACATGATTGTATTTCATCATCGATCAGTATAGAAAGGAAATAACGGGGTAATGCACTAAAGGCTGTGAAGTACTTGGGCGTTCTAACCACGAGGTTTGATTTCCCGTAATCACGCTTATTATCCCGTAATCACGCAAAACAATCGAATATGTTCGGGTTATGTATTGCTTTCCACCACAAAATCGAAAATCACCAGGGTATTACGGATCGTATTCCAAGCGCAGCATAATATTACGGAAAATCCAGTGAAAACTCATTTTAAACCGTTAACTCGATACAGCAGTGTTAGCGCTCATGATTTCAGCAAAACATTTGTCGTACTTACTTTTACAGTGACGTAGAATGGCAAAATTGCAATCACCTTCCCTTCACTTTAATGTAATACAAGTGAATCTGATGCGAAGTATGGCGTCCAGTCTCAGAGTGAGTTCTGGGTAAAAAGCGTCATCCTGTAGAAAATTAGCGGAAAACTTGGTCAGCCTCTGCTAATAGAGGGCCTCTATCTGGCCCCACAATTTTACACCTTTTTTGCCTCTATTTGCCGACCCTTGCCGCCACTTGTTCCGCCAAACGGAATCCTTAGTTAGTTTCCTTCGAGGTTTTCGGGTTATTTTCGCAATTAACATGCATCAGTTGTCCTAGAGAGAGTGTCGAATAAACATCCACTGTAAGTGTCTCTGCTGTGCAACACTGGGTTGATCTGTTCAACGTTAGAATCGTTTCAAAGGAGGATATAGTTAGACCTACTCGTACCTGGGAACCAAAATCTCCTTGCACCCGTCTCCGTTTCGTTGTGGCATCACTACGTGTAATTTGCATCCATCGAGGAAGATTTTGCTTTTCATTTACATGAGAATACATATTAGGAAATTCCAGCAACACAATACGCAGAAGATATCAAGAGAGGCGACTAATGAAGATTTATTTCGGAAGTTGCTGCTCACCTCTGATTCCTTGATATCTTGAATTTCATTTCAAAATAGGAAATCGAAGGAACATTTAGATCCAGAAGCGAAAAACCTAATTGACTATGGGAATGACGAATGTGAAGATGAGAGTGACGACTAGTCATCAGAGGATGATTGAACACTTATTATCAATATTATCATTTTATATATTTATTCAAGTTTTGATAACGATATTATGAACAATAAATGTTTAATATTAACATATAAATAATAAATTATCATGGTCTCTACTTCTGGTTTACATTTATGTTGAATCCTGATCACAGTAGTGCGACGAAATTATAGCAAAATACAACTGAGTGGAACGTAGCCAATTAATAACTAATTTAGCAATACAAAATAAATAAAATATTTATTTTATTGTGAAAATGTAATGTACGTAAGCTATAGCTATAAATTATAGATGTTTTAACTTAATGCAATTTCATTTTCGTTGAGAAACATATATTCAATTCCTCCCATTCCGTTGCAGTAGTCATAATTTGCAAAAAATGTATTATAAATAAAATTCTGCTTGGACAATGTTTTTACGGATGTTATAGCTCCTACCATTATTAATTACAGTGAAAGAAATAGACTGGCGATTTTCCATAAGAATAAGATATTTACTCGACCGGTTTCGGTGTACAACACGATCATCAGGTGTATATTACAGTATTTTGATAATTATCATGGGCAAGTTTGAATTTAAACTTGACCAATAAACCAACAAAATTAAGCTATGTTATTGCATATTTAATTTTTATACAATTAATAGCGCTGAATCCGTTAGATATTTTGAAAAAATAATGATAAAATCACGTTTATCAGCCCAAAATACTTAAGAAATGCACATGATGTTGCATATGGACTGGAAATTATTAGAGTTATTAATTTTGGCCAGCTCTTTTTCAGTTTGGCTCACTGTGCGGCGGTCCTATCTACCCGATGGAGCCAAACGTGGTTCCTCCTGTCGGCGAACTATTCCTTGTAACTATCCGCCGAGCGATTTTTAAGTAGTACTGCATAACGATGAGGTGAGTCCTCTTAAATGCATCTGCACTCTATTGCCGTACTCATTCATACATGAACATGAAGTATCCCGTAGGAAATTATATGTCTCCGAGGCATTACATATTTTGAACACCTATTCACTATGATCTCGGCCGACATCTTTTCAGTCGAAAATTAATAGGGAAGAGCTTTAAAGTATTGCATTAGGGACGATGTTCGAATGAAGAAGGAGGGAAGAAGAGTGATGGAATGTATTATAATTAACAATGGCTTTAGAAGAGTTTGAGAATAGAAGCTAACTATTTGAAGCTAACCATTGTGGTGTTTAATACAAATGTTCAGATTCGAATAAAGGAGTGGCACTCGATCTCAGAGGCTTTGACCATGATTTTGGTGATTATTTTACACATAGTTGGGCTAGAATAAGTATTTTCCATTAATTTACGGATTAATTACTGGCGGGATGGTGTATTGATACTAGAGCAGTATGGTAAGGTCAGAAGTGACTTGGAACAGAATGGAACTTAAATCCATGCTAAAATTCTTTGGACACTTCATCTAACGCAAGAGGGAAGCTATTTTCTGGATACCATGCCGCTGAAGGAAACTGCAATTTACTCAGGGAAAAAACAGGCTTAATCTTGTAACCTAAGGCATGTGTGGCTGGTTCCATTACCCAAGATTTAGGACAGAAGTGTGCTGAGCTGTTGCTAGAGGTTGCTCAGCAATCAAGTGGAGATAATCATTCATATTACAATAAAAATTAGGATCCGGTTGAGTGGGTAAATAGAGTTCCCATCCCATAGGCCCAGGGTCCTACTTCGTGGGGCTTTGGCAGAGATTTTACAGTGGAATCCAGTTACTTACTTGGGAACAACGTGGAGAACACTAAAAATGCTGTTCTCTATGCTTTTGATGGGTTATAAATTTATGCCGAATCCGGGTTTGTTACCACTCTTCCTCCATCCCCAAAATGTTATCACGATATCTAACTGTCTGCCATTTAATGGCCTCGGGTACAGGATAAATCCACCAATCAACCTACTGACCAAAACAACTGGTGTGAGGTACAGCTCTCACGAAAACTGGTGTCATGCTGTTGTTCTAAACGCTTCATCAAGGCAGGAATTTGTATTGTGCAGGGGGTGATATTAAGGAACTATTGCAAAGGTCAGGGGGGTGGAAGTGAAAAAAGGCTTCAATTAGCCAGATTAGGCAGAGTTAAAAAAAATAGTACACATTACATGCAGGGTGGTCAAATGTAAAGCAGACAGCTATATAGTGATAACGAAACATGGTGGCAATTACGTTGAAGGTCATTTCAGTCGATTCCCAACGATATTACTCCGCACGGGGGAGTAAGGTAGTCTCCGAGTTTATCTAGAATGGTTCTCCAAAGATCACCAACTATCTTTTCTAACTTCAAAGTGGTCAAAGAGCGAATCATATCAAGTTTAATGGTGGATTTCAATTCAATTGTTTAGATGGACTCATCCGATGGATTTAGTACGATATTAGAAAACGTTGATGCCACTATATTTGGAATGTAAAAATGAGGTTGAACACGCGCTGCTGACACTTTCCCGCCCTATTGCGTTAAAAACAGTTATGTTGGTAGCATTGCCTTCCATTAGCTGCCCTCTCCCCTCCACTCCTTTGCCCACCCCTTACACACAAGCCTACGCTTCGCGCTAGAAGATGATTCCACATTTCCCTACCACTTGACATTCTACATTCACCCGAAGTGAGAAATGTTTAGAAAACAGCTCCTTCCAGTCAAGAAGCTTCCACTAAGCTGTAGTGATTACATTAACAAATTATTTTCTAATTTTCCTAGGAAGCTGCATTCCATATGCACAATGACAGTGTTCTACTTAAGTACTATGTGGAAATAACTTCTATTGCCGTAATCCGTGGGATTGAGCGTTAAATTGTGGATCGCTAAACGCCTGTCGTCAAACATAAGCTTATGTAGACGCTAGATTTCTCTTTTTCTTTCTCCCTTTCGTAAATACTCCATTTATTTCAATCATTATTACTCTGAAAGGATCTCATTTTTCGGTCAGCTCCCCAAAAAGCCAAGGAAATAATAACGAGAAAGCCGCAGTATAGTTATTTGAAATTATAGTTTTATTTACTTTACAATAATTAAAAATGGAATTTCAGTTTTTTAACCTTCGTAGCATGGTACAAACGTATCGTCTGACTTGGCTTCGGAGGCAGTTATCATTCGGTGGTGTCCAATGAGTGCAGTGGTCTTAAAGAATTGACCGCACTTTCTCAATGTCTGAAAGGACGGATCATCCTTCCCCAACCGAAGAAGTCGTCGATCTTCTTGACGATGTCGTCGATGGGGATGCCGTGTTGCCTGAGTCGGTTGAGGAGGTCGGTGTACTGGGGCATGCTATGGACGGCGTCGACGATCTTCTTGAATTCGGGTGACCTGAGCCTAGCGAGGAGGGCCTGGAAGTCGGGGTCGTTCTCGACCTTGTCGTGGTAGAAAGCCTTGATCTCGTCGATGGGAATGACGTCCAGCATCTCCTGGATCATGCTCATGATGCTCCTGGAGTGGATGGGAAGGGAACGTCCGAGCTTGGCTGGGTTGACGTGAGGGAGTCCCAGGATGTCGTTGATGGTGTTGGTGATGTGGTAGATGTCGATTCCGGAGTCGTACACGTACTTGAGGAACTGTAGACGAAAAATCACATTGATTGATGTGGTGTTATTATTAAGAAGCCTCTGTCTCATGACATGAATATGAACAGTTAATTCCTTTACAATATATTCCAAGTGTGTAAAATCCTAGATTTTCTGTAGAGAACAAGGAACCTTACTCAGCTGCTAAATTTGTTTTTTTTTTCATGCATGCTATTTTGAACCATCCAGTCACTGTTAAATATATATATATTATCATCACTCATTATTTAAACTCATCATTAATTTTGAGGTAAAATATAGAGAAATTCATTGTACACTGTCTTTTAGTTTTTAACTCCATCATAGTCAAATGATTTCTTAACTAAGCGTCAAAATATTTTGTTCTGATAGCTAAATAATATATGCCCCATATTTGTGAATATTAAAAGGCACGAAATCTTGCGTTGCGAGCTTCCCTGGAAATGTACAGCAACGTAATATTACGTCGTAATCACTTCACGTGTTAAGAATCTTTGCCTGGTAATTTGTGGTTAATTTTTTCATTATGTATTGGTTAATAAAATAGTTCTTCTTGTTATGTATTTAGGTATTTAAATTGTTATTTATAATAATTATACGTTTATAAATTTGTTTTTTTAAGATTTTTATCATTTACATCAATTATGAGAATAGGGTTTAATAAATTCTAATGATATCAGTTTATTCATCTTTCTTGAATTTTCAAATATTTTACGGATATTACGCAATTGTAAAATCATTCATTCATCTTAAACTTTTATCATGCATCAGTTAATACCATTTCCAATTCTAATATCTACAGACTTTGGAGCTTAATTATTCGTTGATACGTTAATTATTTTTAGCCAAGTGAACGCGATATTACTTCAATTTAGAGAGTGCATGGTGATGATGACAACAGTGGCATTGTCACCTTACACAACTCTCCCAGAAGTAGCTGAATTTAGAGTCCAATTTCCATATAGTATGAGTTTCACGGCTATTTAAAATTAATTGCATAAGATAGATTCCTTAAAAATCTCATTTTAAAAGAATAATTGTAGCATATTTGATGCACTTGGTATGTAATCTGGTAGTTACATATTTAATAAGCTGATATATTAAGGTGCGATTTTTTTTCCTGGCGAAGATGGAAATTCCTGTCAATGAATGCCTAAATTACATATAAAAAGAGCATTTGGGCGTTGCGGGTACCGCAAGAACTATCATTCTTTATGTATTATTACTGAATTCAAATCACTAAGGTTTATGAACATATAAAAAACGTCCCAATTAAATACACTGGTCCATATTATCTAGGACCGTGGTCTCTAAATCTATTTGCTGGGATTTTAGGTAAGGATGCAACGGTCGCACTAATATATAACAGTTTCTCAATTTGGCAATAAAGAAAATGGATTTTCTGGACAATTCATTACTTTTAAAGGAATGACTTTTTCCATCTGTCGAAGAAGCATAGTTGAATGTCGGTCGAGTTTTTATAGAATTCAAGTATATGAGGAAATTCACGTATTGAAGCCCACCTCGCTTTTGGCAAAGCTATAGGACCCCATTCTTAATCTCAGTAAGGTGGAAAGCACTACGAAACAATAGATCGTACGCAAAAGATCACGAAGGAATTCAATAATATGCTCTGCCATTGGATTACAAATAACGCTGAAGAACCCGCAAATTACTTACGTCCTTGAATTCGTCCATGTTCTGCACTGTGATGACCATCTGCTTGAAGTCGTCGGACCTTAGGTAGGCGGCGGCCTCCTGGACTTCGGGGTCGTTCTCGAGGTGGCTGACGAGGATGTCGACGATCTTGTCCATGGGGATCATGCTCAGGAGCTCTTGGAGGAGGTCGTTGAGGTTCCTGGTGGAGCGGAATTGGATCATTCTTCCCCAACCGAAGAAGTCGTCGATCTTCTTGACGATGTCGTCAATGGGGATACCGTGTTGCCTGAGTCGGTCGAGGAGGTCGGTGTACTGGGGCATGCTATGGACGGCGTCGACGATCTTCTTGAATTCGGGGGACCTGAGCCTAGCCAAAAGGGCCTGGAAGTCGGGGTCGTTCTCGACCTTGTCGTGGTAGAAAGCCTTGATCTCGTCGATGGGAATGACGTCCAGCATCTCCTGGATCATGCTCATGATGCTCCTGGAGTGGATGGGAAGGGAACGGCCGAGCTTGGGTGGGTTGACGTGTGGGAGTCCCAGGAGGTCGTTGATGGTGTTGGTGATGTGGTAGATGTCGATTCCTGAGTCGTACACGTACTTGAGGAACTACGGAGGCAATATTAAATTTATTGAAGTTATTGTTAAAATTCATAGTGTAACTAAAACGTTATTTTGGAAGAATAGCGTTATATTATCTTCCTGTGGCATATGAATAACATCTACATTCTTATTTTTTTCACTTTTGAAACACTTTAATTTGAAAATAACCTCAAGGGCTATGAAACTTTGAAAAAAATCTTTTGAAGTCTGAATGATAATATTTTTCCATTTAACTCATATCCGCTCTGTGACATTTGTAATAAATGAATCATCGTCGTAAGGTTTTTGTTTTCGAAATCAAGGAGTTAATCGTTGAATTAAGAGAATTTATGAATAATGGAAAAGGGACATTCCTTGCGTAATACACTTGTGTGTTTATTATTCACGACCTGGGATTCGACTGTTTATGGTCATCTGCATGTCACCAGAAGATGACATAAACTGTTGACACCCGATAAACAAACTTACAAGTGTTATTTGCAAGGCTTGTTCCGTTTCCACCGTGGAGACATTTCACAAAGCCAACCCTGACATTGTTCTTTTTGTTAAAATTTGAATAGTTGTTTTATTATACTTTGTGAGAGAAATTCGATAAATGTGGACATTTTTGTAGATGAGAATCCGTGGAAATGTCATAGGTATGGTTGTTTGTTCTCTGGTCAATGAAGCGGAGATGTATTCAGCCGGCGTTTTATCATTCTTAATGATAGGCATTCATGGATTTTCATTCGCTACCACGTTGGTTGTTGTGGCAAAGACAGACTACTTAGAGTACCACGGAATCTTTCTTTCTCACACTCATGGATTTACAGTTTTTCGTCCCACCATTTGAACGTAGCAATACTCTCTCTGCAAATGTTGTTTATTCGTCAATAAACATATTTATCGTATTCCCTCGAAAATGTGTTATCTAACTTGACATTAGAATCCGTGTGCCCGTCATTATCGTTAATACTCAACTACTGCAGCAAAAGCCTTCGAACAATGTAGGTACTTAAATTCAAAATGTGTAGTTTTCTTTTATGATATGTATAGCCCATGCTGAAATCCTGAAAAAAATATTGATGAACATAATCCCTCGAATTAGGCTCTCCATGGTTAGAACTGTAATTCAATATTTTCACCTTTTTTGAAACTTATTGGATAAATTGATCTCAGTAGAAATGTATGTTTGTGTATGTGTATTCAATTTAACCAAAGGTGTGAATAGCTGTTGAGAAAATAGTGCAATATAATTTGTGTCAAGTATGCACACTAATGTCATCAGGTAAGAACGGGATTGCAGCGAAGAAGAGTAGTATTGATGCATAAACTTTTTATGGTATTCCAATCTAAATCTGCGGACGAATTCTCAATTGCTACTCTTCTTATATTTTCTGTTTCCACATAATTATGAAATAAGTATCAGGTTATTATTTTAAGATACGTTTATATTTTTGTGAGAAAACATTGGAACGTGCATCCCTTTTGTGCATGTTGGCATTCAATTCAGTATTTATGAATATGCCCTGGAACCGAAACAAGAGAATGAACGAATGAATTTGAAACGGGAAAATTTCGTGGAAACGATATCCCGAGGTACATTTGACTTACATTGTAGGATATCTAGGAATTCAGTTATGTTATCCTATCTTAAACATACTGAAATGTTGATATTTCTCTTCGTGTCTGTCAAGACTTGATTTTGCTTGGTAGTCCACTGATGTTTCAATGTCTATGGCCTATTAAAGAAGATATTCTTATCCTTCGAAAATGCGGTGATGAGAAACGCTGAATACGCCATGGTATAAAAATCAAACTGGACCGGGAAGCGATCTATAGACCTTTGGTTGGCTGGATCTATGCGTAGTACACCACGATATCCAGGATTCCTAATTCTCGTGACTATTTTTGCAAGATGCAGCAGAGTGATGATGAATGCATAAAAAATAAAGATATATAGTTGATGAGGTATAGCCTGAGTGGCCCACTAAGTGACTTACGTCCTTGAATTCGTCCATGTTCTGCACAGTGATGACCATCTGCTTGAAGTCGTCGGACCTTAGGTAGGCGGCGGCCTCCTGGACTTCGGGGTCGTTCTCGAGGTGGCTGACGAGGATGTCGACGATCTTGTCCATGGGGATCATGCTGAGGAGCTCTTGGAGGAGGTCATTGAGGTTCCTGGTGGAGCGGAATTGGATCATCCTTCCCCAACCGAAGAAGTCGTCGATGGCCTTGACGATGTCGTCTACGGGGACTCCGTGTTGCCTGAGTCGGTTGAGGAGGTCGGTGTACTGGGGCATGCTATGGACGGCGTCGACGATCTTCTTGAATTCGGGGGACCTGAGCCTAGCGAGGAGGGCCTGGAAGTCAGGGTCGTTCTCGACCTTGTCGTGGTAGAAAGCCTTGATCTCGTCGATGGGAATGACGGCCAGCATCTCCTGGATCATGCTCATGATGCTCCTGGAGTGGATGGGAAGGGAACGGCCGAGCTTGGGTGGGTTGACGTGAGGGAGTCCCAGGAGGTCGTTGATAATGTTGGCGATGTGGTAGCTGTCGATTCCGGAATCGTACAGGTACTTAAGTAACTAGGAGACGAAAGGAAAACTTATGTTAGTAGTAGAAAGTTAAAGGAATGTGTTGACTGGTTATTATTTAAGCATTTAAACTGTTTGAAATATTATTATTTTATGATCTGTAAGCGTATGAAATGGAGTATGCCAACAGTTGTATTGTTTTTACTCTCTCCGTATACGTAGTGTTCGTATTGTTTTAGCACGATGGATATTGTAATAGCATGGTTAATGATATCGCCTTTGTTTTTTAATATATGGACAGTTTACTTTTAGAGAGTAATGAGGGTGAAATGGATTTGTAGCACGTGGAAAAGTTCTTTTATGCTCTTAACTCACATTTGGAATGAATTTTAGGAATGAATTGTACCAAAATAATTTATATTTTGAAGATGAATTTAATTGAATGGGAATGTTGCTGTCTCTATAGAATCTCCCACCCTGATTTAGAAATTCAAATGGTGAACGGGAGTGGCTGACAATGGGGAGGGTATGGAATGTTTTTTTTCGCGTTTGATATTTAATAAAGAAAAATAAAGATAAAATACGGTGGGAGGAATTGGATGTGGAAATGAATGTTATAAAAGAAGCTGATATATTAAGATTCGCTGTACATGAATTTCACCTGTTAGGGTGTGATATCGATGGTGAAAATGGCGGAGTTGAAGTTCGAAAGTAACAGGGTGAAAAGAATAAACATTTCCGACGACATAAGGGGTAGCTGAGGTATTCATAAGCTCATGCAGGAAATTTTGGCATGCAATTATACAATTTGAAATGGCAAAACTTAAAGCTTTTCTCGAAATGGAGGAATGAAAGGAAAATGCATTGAAAAACCAAGATATTAAGTAGCTAAGTACCGAGTATAGCGATGAGATCCTTTGGAAAGAGTTAATATGGGTAAATTAATAGATTCTTTTTATAACGCTTATAATCAGATCCAATATAATTGGTAGGTTCATAAAAGCACCATCCGAAGACATAACAGTCATGTGGTGTTCTACCAAATGATGGTAGATATCAACCCAATAAAAAATAAAATTTTGACCTCATATTTATTTGTGTTATGATATAAAATTTTGGAAGCATTTAGAAAGTTTTTGTTTTCCTAGCGTTAAAAATTCTGGATCTGAGGAAAATAATAGTTTGTGTTACTCACATCCTTAGCCTCGTCCATGTTTTCCACCGTGATCACCATCTGCTTGAAATCGTCGGACTTCAAGTAGGCGGCGGCTTCTTGGACTTCGGGATCGTTCTCCAGGTGGTTAACAAGGATCTCAACGATCTTGTCCATTGGGATCATGCTCAGGAACTCTTGGAGAAGGTCGTTGAGGTTCCTGGTGGAGCGGAATTGCATCATCCTTCCCCAACCGAAGAAGTCGTCGATGGCCTTGACGATGTCGTCTACGGGGACTCCGTGTTGCCTGAGTCGGTTGAGGAGGTCGGTGTACTGGGGCATGCTATGGACGGCGTCGACGATCTTCTTGAATTCGGGGGACCTGAGCCTAGCGAGGAGGGCCTGGAAGTCGGGGTCGTTCTCGACCTTGTCGTGGTAGAAAGCCTTGATCTCGTCGATGGGAATGACGGCCAGCATCTCCATGATCATGCTCATGATGCTCCTGGAGTGGATGGGAAGGGAACGGCCGAGCTTGGGTGGGTTGACGTGAGGGAGTCCCAGGAGGTCGTTGATAATGTTGGCGATGTGGTAGCTGTCGATTCCGGAATCGTACAGGTACTTAAGTAACTAGGAGACGAAAGGAAAAGTTATGTCAGCAGTGACAAATTGAATGCATGTGATAACTGGTTATTTTTTAAGCAGTTTAACCGTTTGAAATATTATTATTTTTATATCAGTGGATAATAGAGACATAAATACCGTTGTCATAAGCATTTGAGGTGGAGTACGCCAACAGTTGTATTGTTTTTTCTCTCTCCGTATGCGTAGTGTTCGTATTGTTTTTAGCACTATCGATATTGTAATAGCATGATTAATGATATCGCCTTTGTTTTATACGATATGGGCAGTTTACTTTCTGAGAGTAATGAGGGTGAAATGGAAATCTAACACGTGGAAAAGTTCTTTTACGCTCTTCACTCACGTTTGAAATGTATTTTTAGCAATGAAATGTACGAAATTAATTTATATTTTGAAGATGCATAGAATTGATTAATAATATTGTTGCCTCTTTAGAAACTCCCACCTAAATTGTAGAAAAGCGATTGGGGTACGGGATTGGCTAACAATGGGGAGGGGTTGTAGTGTTCTTTTTTCCGTTTGATATTTAATAAAGAAAAATAAAATACGGTGGTAGGAATTGGATTTAGGAAGGAATGTTATGTAAGAAGCTGATCTATTGAGATTCGCTGAACATGAATTTCACCTGGTAGAATGTGAATTCGATTGTGAGCTGGGCGGAGTTGCAGTTAGAAAGAAACAGGGTGAAAAGAATAAACATTTCCGACGACATAAGGGGGAGCTGAGGTATTCATAAGCTCATAGAGAAAATTGTGGCATGCAATTATACAATTTGAAGTGGCAAAACTTAGACCTATTCTAGAAATGGAGGTAATATTGGAATATGTAGTAAAAAACCTAGAAATTCAATTAGCGAAGTGCCGAGTTTAGGGATGAGATGCTCTAGAATGAGTTAACATGAGTAAAATTAATAGTTTCTTCTTATAACGCTTGTAATCAGATCCAAAATAATTGATAGGTTCATAAAAGGACCATCCGAAGACCTAACAGTCATGTGGTATTTTACCAAATGGTGGTAGATGTCAACCCAAGAGAAATTCAAATCTTGACCTCAACTTCTATTGTGTTATGATATAAATTTATGGAAGCATTTAGAAAGTTTTTGTGTCCCTGGCGTGAAAAGTGCGAGATCTGAGGAAAAGAATAGTTTGCGTTACTCACATCCTTAGCCTCGTCCATGTTTTCCACCGTGATCACCATCTGCTTGAAGTCGTCGGACTTCAAGTAGGCGGCGGCCTCTTGGACTTCGGGATCGTTCTCCAGGTGGTTAACGAGGATCTCAACGATCTTGTCCATTGGGATCATGCTGAGGAACTCTTGGAGAAGGTCGTTGAGGTTTCGGGTGTCATGGCGGAGGACCTGGGTTTGCTGATTGCCTACGTGAGGAATCGCACGTTTAAAGCGACTTGTTCCAGGAATAAGTTTAACTAAGTAAAGAGGTATAAATTGCTGGTTGTACTCTACTCACCATGCGGCAATACAGCTCCCATGGACAGCCCTAGTATGGCACAAAATACAATGGTGAACTTCATCTGAAAAAGTAAAAATCAATTCAAGTTTCATCCTTTTAGTCTTTAGGAATATCTTTGATGACCCGTAGCCACGAGTCCAAAGTGTTTTACACAAAGATATCGGGAATCACTACGGATTGAAAATTAAAGCTAAATGCAGAAAAGAAATAGTTTGACAGATTTTAAATGAATATCAGTTCAGATTGTACTTGTTGAAAAATCCGTGGCGGATGTATATTTTTAGATCTTCATGCGATGTCAAATTTTGAGCTAGTTGTTGCATAATGCTTAGAAGCTAAATATGGGAAATATGTATTAGAAATGAAGCGATTTTGCTCTCTGCTACATCCAGAGCCACTGAAGGTATGGGCAGCTGTAAATCATCCCGTAATTATAAATGGGGGATATGTTTGTTGAGCGGAGCTGGACTTATGTGTACGTACCGCTCTTGCTTTCCCAGCTACCTCGACTGGCTTGGTTTCCTAGCCAACATAGCCATATATATATACTATGTTGTTGTGCAAGTTGTAGGAGACATTTTTTAACTCCTAGATCGTTGCACCACTTTACTTATTCACGTGATATCTCGTCTCCGATGTACACCTCTTTGACGCATTTTTATTTTAATCTATTTCTTATAGACTTTAACTTCCTAGATAGCAGTACTTCACCGAGCCTCCTCTTTAATCTTCGTTTAATCTCCAGTGGCACTCAGCAAGTGTATTGTTTGGGATTTCAACCAGGATATTGAAAATATTTCTAAGCTGGAAGAAATTCAGTGATTTCTTAAAATTCAGCACAATTAGCTATTTTTTTACTTTCCGCCATTTCCATTACTTATTCAGCAAAATATTTCCAAAACTGCTGTTGAGTGCTATGATTATCGAGTTACTTATATTATTTCTGATAAATGAATGTTTCAACATTTTTGAAAAGGTTTATGGCCTCTATTTGCGTAAATTTAGTAGTTTAGTAATGTTTCATGGTTGTGGGTGCTTTTTCTCGTATAAATCACGATTTCTGCTTGTAATTGATGCTCAAGATATTGATCAATAACGCACCCATATGCTACAATATATAAAAGTTGATTTAGTCTCATATCCATAGCGTTGCATAAGTTGCACATAGGGCATCTTTATGCACAAATTTTACTCGAGCAGTATCTTTTATGCTGAATTTCGAGGGTATTTTTAACTATAGTTATTTTTAGAAACATCCGCACGATTTAATAGCATAACTCACGAGTAGTATTCGGTCCAAATTGGAAACTTGATTGAATTATGAACTTCTTGTGATTGCTTTACATGTAACATAACTAGGATAATTGTTAAATAACAAAATCCATAATAGACAAGTTGTGATATATTGTGAGAGTTGGATGATGTTAGGAGGAATTTCGCTTAACCTTTAAACGGGCTTTTGGGGTCAGATTTGGCACCATATTTGAATTTCGCTTGCGACTGAATTAATTAATTAATTTAACGTGGTTTTGTATTTTACGGTATTGTCTCCATAAGTTGTACGATGAAAATGGTTTACAATTACTTACATTATCCTGACTAAAATAATAATTTCAGGTGGGCTCATGTTTGACTCCACTTGCTAGAAAATGTGACCTACAATGACCATGGCCAAAGTATATGGACTGAGTCTCAATTTTTGTGCTGAATTTGTTTAATGGATCAATCTAACAAAAATACGTTCGAAATATAATTTTGTAAAACCTAGATCTTTTGATACGAATTTGTGTAAATCAATGTAAAAACATCATAAAAGCTAGGAATGACATTGATTGTTATCGAATGCTCATTTGCTTAAAAGTGAATTTCAATTTAAGGATTATAGGTAACAAAGCTTGAGCAAATAAATCTGTGTTAATAAAGTATTATTCTAATCAGGGGCTTGCAAGACACAGAATGTTTTACATTTTAGATCCGGCCCCCTGTTTGACTTAACTCGTAAAAAATTAGGATCACTTGTTTAAAGGAAAATTTTTGGTTGGAGCGTATTCATATTATTCATTTTGTTTGCTATTTATGTTAATATTCAAGGATTTTTCTGAATCTATAATCCACGGAATGTTAGTTTTGGAATAGTTCGTATTGTCAGCCTCAACAGGATATCCCCTTTGAAGGAGACTGTGGAGTGAAGCCGAATTAAAATCTTAAAAGTGGGAAATGTGGTTTTTTTTTGGTTTGTGGTTTAATCATGCCAACCTTATTACTTACCTACTTAATTATGTTTGAAATATGAGGATAGCATTCTTCATCTCTCAAATATAGTTGTATTTTTCCTTTAACCATCTCTATTTTTCACTGCATTCATGTTCATAAAGGATAGTGCATTTATATATTCCTATTAAAGAAAAACTTTCTCGGTTCTTGACTGATTGCATGAACAAAAGTACCTTTACATACTTTTGTAATTGCCCTGCATGACTGAGTAGTCGTAGGTTAATTACGCACATGTATTCGGGTTACGTCTGTGATATAAATGACAATTTGACATGCATGGTTTAATATACAATCAAGTATCGCATGATATGGGATTAGAATTTTTAAAAACTTTCTTATGGACTTTGTGGGTGCCAAGTATAATATGTGCTAGTAACATTACAAGTATGCCACTCACGTCATACTTCCTTTGTCTCTGTAATAGTTGTGCATCGACTCGATAGTTTATGACATTTATTATTTCAAGAATGCTAACCCGGCCGATGAATTTCGTATCTGAGCCTGGCTTGACCCATTTCATATTTCGCTGAGTGTGAAATTCTGAAGAGACTGAAACAATACATCCACTACAACAATACATACAATTGAAATAAAGTCTCATGTAAATTGTGTATCTGAAGGTGAGTTTTCTTCCAATTTCATTTGTAATGTTGCTTTATTTTTTTTCTGCATATGTGTAAATTGTATTGATATGGTCGGAGAGGAGAGGAAGCTTGTGGCAGTGGTTCGGAGAAGGCAGAAGAGATGGATGGAGGAGTTTTTTGAGAGTAGAGGACATGATGAAGAGAGTGATAGAGGGGAGAACACTGGGAAAGCGTGGAAGAGGAAGGAAGAGGATAGGAATTCTGGACGAAATTAGAGGAGGTAGAAGATATGAAGAATTGAAGAGGGATCTAATAGCGCGCCGTTTCTAGGAGGGAAAGCGAGACAATGTCTATGAGGTTGGGATGCAGAATGGGAACTTTACATGAACCTACCAATCAGTTGGTAGAATACTTGAATGAATTCAAATTAATGTGTAAATTGTTTTACTACCGCGGCAGGTCTGATCAGGCAATTTTTCGTCGGCCGCGGGTCGGGCTGAGCTGGGCCAAAAGAAAAAGGTCCGTTTTGGCCTCTGTTCTAATGCGTCTGGTACACAAAAGAGGGCTACACACGTCTGTATTTTCCCTAGGCGTGGATTTTAAAGTTTTTCTTCACGCTAGGGTCTACTCAGTCAGACAACCTTTCCCGGTTGAACGGAGGCATGAAATATCTCAAAGCAGAGATTGCTGTCGGTTGCTCAGAGACTAAATCTTTTCAATTACTTTCGCTTAGCTTTGATAAGCTCCAGTCCGGATTGATTGTAAATCATCAAATCGTTAAAATTATCGTAAATCATTTGTGATTCCATTTCTAATAATCCAAAGAAAAATAGTTTGGTTGTATGACCTTTTTTAAAAAGCCATGGTTAACGTTGGTTAATTTGATGTAAGTAAAAATGGCTGTGCCAACCATAAAATTGTTTGTATTCAATTTCCCGCTACTTTAAAACAGTCATAAATCTTTTACGGGTAGAATCTCTAACTTCAAGTTGTAACTGTAAGTTGTACTTTTACGTACATTTGTATTCTGTAAGCCATATATTTTTATAGTTCATCCAACGGAGAGCAAATTAATTCCAAAAATGGCTGATATTGAGCTTCAAGCTATTGCCATATTTTTCTTTCGCGTAGAATCTCAAACTTTTTTTTTAACTATTTGTTGTACTTTTTCATGTATTTTTTCTGTTAGCCATCTAATTCTATTAACCCTCTCAACGGAGAAAATGATGTCTAAAAAATGGCTGATTTTCAGCGAGAAGCCATTTTTGTTTGCTTATAGAAGATAAGTTTAGTATATACGTACCACGCGTACAAAACATTTAATATTATTTTTTTACTTTATTATATATGTGGAAAAGTTCTAGAGACTGGGACTTTCCTTCTTCTAACACTTTTATCGAAAAAAAAATCAGTATATTGTGTGAAAAAAATGTGGAATTCTTGATCAATTTCAACAATAGAATGAGAAAAACAAGGGAAATGTTTTCCATTATGTGTAAAAAAGTATGTCTTCAGTAGTTCTCCTCTGTCATGATTTGTTCTTGATTTATTATGAATGGAACAAACATAAAAATGCTCAAAACTTATTGGAAAAATGGCTGCGGTGAGTAAACGAGGAAGGATAAAACTTTTTAAAATCGCTGCATTCAACGGACAATGCATTTAGGTATGTGCGAGCAAAAAATGGATTAAAATTAATGGTCTTGCAACCAATTTATCATTCATTGGATCATTTGACATGGCATAACTATCATGTCAGTAATTTCAAAATATACTTTCTGAGATTATCTCCGCGTCAATATACAAAAAATGAATATTCACCTCCGATGCCGGAGGCTTCTTCGATGGTGAGAGTTGTCATTTAGAAGTTGTCAAATGTGTGAGAAGGAACAAGGAAGACTGAGTATGGGATGATGAAGTTCTAGAACATTTGGGAAACTATCTATTCGGGAAAATCTATCTCCGCGCTTCGCTGAGTATCTTTACCCTGGAGTTAAATTTATTTTCTGTGAGCGGATATCCCATGGAGAAGCTTCTGGCGTGGGAGAGGAGAGGAAACGGCTGCTTTTAAATACTCCCTCACATATTATGAGAAAATTGTAACTTTAAATTTGCCGAGGTTAAACGCCACAGTACAAGTTGTTACGAGATTTGCTCATGTAAAAATTAATAGTTGACGAGTTTTCTGCGTGAACATTCTCCATATCAAATGGAAAAATTCACTTAGTAAGTTTTTCACACAATTTATTGTTCTCTACTGGTTTCAATGTTTAGCTCGTCATTTTCAAGAGGCAAGTGTGCAAGTAGCAGGCAGTTTCTTATATTTAAGCTTAACATGAGGCGGAAGGGGGGAAACCAGCTGCGGTGGTAGCTCATTATACTGCAGCGTGTAATCGTCTAGCGCAGAAATTAAATATTTTATTTCGTAGTTTTTATAATTTTAAGTGAACATATGGAATAAAACATTATACGGTTTTGATTTGAAAATTGTCTTCAATGCGTCCACCATCAAATGGCAAACTGGTTTCTATCGATGTTAAAATTCTGTTTTCTCCTCGGTGGCGGTGAGAGAGGTCTTGCTATTCAATATTCGAAAAACGCCGGTTGCAGCGAGGCTATTGCAAAAGAATTTGAACAACTCTTGAGCCCAAAATTATTTTTATTTCAATGACACCTTTGACGCCCAAAAACCTGGGTTGTCAATTTGTTCACCCCTGTCTCCAATTCTAGCTGAGGTTTCTATGGACAACCTGGAGAAAAACTCTTTAGTTCTAATCATCACCTTATCAAAAATGTTTTTTTATTTTTTTTCCGTTGACGAGGTTATTTTCCTTTAGACTGAGAGGCCAAGACAGCTTGTCCAATTCGTAGCAATTTTGAACGCATTGCAACCTTTCAATTCTTTTACGGTGGAAGTCAGTATTAGAACCATGAATTTATTTTAGATCTAACAATAGTTTTAAAAAGAAAATAGGCAATGTTTTTCTGTCCCGAAAAAAAGTTTTACTGACGTGGTCATAACAAATAATTAAAATTGTCATATTTCGCATAAATTAGCGGCATTCCACGCGATGGTTATACATATATATATATATATAACCATCGCGTGGAATGCCGCTAATTTATGCGAAATATGACAATTTTAATTATTTGTTATGACCACGTCAGTAAAACTTTTTTTCGGGACAGAAAAACATTGCCTATTTTCTTTTTAAAACTATTGTTAGATCTAAAATAAATTCATGGTTCTAATACTGACTTCCACCGTAAAAGAATTGAAAGGTTGCAATGCGTTCAAAATTGCTACGAATTGGACAAGCTGTCTTGGCCTCCCAGTCTAAAGGAAAATAACCTCGTCAACGGGAAAAAAATAAATATATATATATATATATATATATATATATATATATATATATATATATATATATATATAATACTCGCTCTTACGCTCGATTGCATTATTTTATTTCCGGATAAGGTCAATGGAATTGATTATGCATCCGTTTTGTTGAATGTGTTCGATTTATAACTTGTCAAAATAACATCTCACCAGAATTGGAAATGATTTCAGTGCAGCTGAAATTTTATCTTGCTACCCCTGATCTTGTAATGAGCATATATGAAATGAGTGTGCTTTTTTGGTTTGGCCACGTTGAGAGAAAATCATAAGAGTCGAATAACGAAACATATGAAGTTCTGACGTAGGCTTGAGTAGGTAGACAACGAAACAAATGTGTGATAGAGGAGAGTGAATGGTGTGAGAGGAAGGGAAGTAGACCGAGAAAGTCATTGGGCGAATGTGGCGGAAGACTCTTTTATGAGGAGGGATATTATTAGATGTCTTAAGAATATGAGATCGTGTATGAATCAATTCATGAGTGGAAGAGAAGCGAAAGAGGCATTCAAGGATAGGGCATTATGGATGTAATTATCAAAAGAGAGTGTTTTCTAGGATTAACAGCAGAACTAAGCTCTTTGACTTTGCCTGCCTCAAAAGGGTATGGCGTGATATATGTGACATTAGGAGTTAGAAGAATAGGAGAGCATGTATGAAGACATGAAAGAATGTAATGGAAGCGAATGAGGTGTGCAAGGTTAGGGTATTATGGAGGTTTTTATTGAAAGAGAGCCAGTTTCCAAGACCTATATTGTATTTTAGATTTTATGGGTTGGCGAGGGCCTTCTGTGGCCCTCCTGGCATTCAGACCTTGTGCCGTCCAACATTTAAACTGCCTGCCACTTGCAGACAGGGGACATGAGCACATCGGTTGAGGTATGGACGAGGGGTCACCCCCAATCTTCCCAGTACAGGTATGGAAGAGGATCACCTTCCTTCAACTTTCCCGGTCTGGGTCCACCCTCCGGCCTTCCGTTATAGGTCTGGAGGAGGGTCGCCACTCCAAACCCCGTCCGGGTTAAACGGTGCTTAACTTCGGTGATGAATGATCCAAATCCTAACAGTGATAACTAAATTCTTTGATTTATTCCACTTCGAAAGGGAATGGCGTAATGGATGCTTGCATCCATTCTACGCATTTTTTTGGTCTGTTTCTGGTTTAATCAACAGGTTGATTACCAAAGTGGTTCTTGAAGAGTTTAGGTATCATATCAGAGTTTTTTAACAATCCTTTTTCAAAACTTATGAAGCTCAGCGAGATTTTTCTAAAAATACCTGATGATTTATATTATTGTTACACATACTAATATTACTAACTTTGATTACTATGAAAATACTATCTTGATGATGTCTGCCTTGTTGGATGCTGAATACTTTGATTGATGTGAAGTGTTGCCTCAGTTTCTTGGAAAGAGAATATGTCTTGGAAGATATTTGGCGGATTAAGAAGTGATAGAGAATTTATCAAGAGTGATACTGCTCAGCTGGTGTTCTGCTCCCTATCTGATTTTCCTCATTGGAGATAATTATTGAGTCATGCATCACGCTATCTTTCAGAAAATCCCGCTATCTTGCGCCTGCAAATTTCGATTCAAAGCGTTAGGAAAACCGTTCTAAAACTTTGACACGCATTCTGTGGAAGCGTCTAGCTGAGGAATGGATATCAGTACGTGGTAGAAGTCTTGACAGTCTTGTTTTGCGCATTGGATGATCCATGACAACCGTCTCAAAAAAACCCCGGACAGATATTATGAGCGTTAGTTTATATTTTTCAAATTATTCTTCCTTACATATACCACTCCTTTCTATTCACGTACTCGTCCCCCAGAAGTGCTTCACTACTTTAGTCTTCAAATAAACACTCTCTCCACCGTGAATTAGGTCTCCATTGGCTTTTCTAGCCTTTTACATTTATATTCTTTGCCATTCTAACAACGAAATATTCTCGTATTCTCATTACGTGTCCATTCCATTTAATTCGGCTTTCTTGGGCGTGATATTTCAGTGACGCTTACTCTTTCTCTCAATCTTTCGCCCCCTATCTAATCCTTTCTTGTTTTTCCAAGCATCCACCTTTCCATCCTCATCTCAACCACTTCCACCTTTCCTTTATTGAAACTCTTTCATGGGTCAGGTTTCCGAGCCATAACTATGACAACGCTGCTCTTGCCACAGACTTTTCTCATGACTCGTTCACTCGCTGTCCTGTCCCACTAAAGCCGTGAAACTTGCTTCGAATTTCTCCAGTCTGTGTGTGCATGTGGTGCCGTATTTCTTTGTATACGTTACCATCTGCCGAGACATGAAACTGCTACACTCTGTTCAACTCATAACCTTGCAGCTGCACTCCTCCACCAAACCGGAGATCTTCAGTCTTTTTTTCTACTACTTTCAGATTTTCCTTTTGTAACACATCCCTCTACCTTTAAGCTTTACTTTAACTTTTTGTTTACTCTCTTCTCATAGAAAAACATTAGATTCCACTCTGAAGAAATTTTTCCGCGGATTTCATTCGACTACAGTCGGCACTAATTACGCCACAGCTTTTGAGCAGTGTCATGGAGTTGGATAATTGTAGTCCGACGATGAATATAAATAGTTTTTTTTTTGAAGATAAGTCATATCTAATGCCTCCTTAAAAGGACTCGATTAAGAAAGAATTTCTTATTTCTGTGGCTTTCACATTTCCAATCAACCATTGAGTGACGAAGAATAAGGTGGAAGAGATCGATACTGCAAGGGGCAGGAGAGGGTACAGGCACTGTCAAAAGATTAATCAAAATAGTGCGATTTGGAAGGAAAAGTAAGAGGGAATATATGATAAAGCATTACTTATGCGGCTTAAGGATGTCGTGATTAATAGAGAAATGATCGATATATGTATATATTTTAATAATTGAATTATCTTGAATAATATTGAGAATACTTTGCTATTAGTGATTGCTGTGTGCAGCATTTTTGACTTTGTTTAATCGTTTTTTTATTATAATACTCCATTTCAGTTTCATAAAGAATTAATTTATTATTTTGAAGTAATTTTATATTTATCAATAAAAATAACAATTTTTCATTAAATTGAATTTCAATTTAGTTAAAGTAATTTGGGTAAAAATGTGTGTTACCCAAATTTACTCCTACCATTACTTGAATCAATACAGCATGCTGTCATTGTATAGTAATTGAAAACAAAATAAGTCGGCGTAATAGAAAAACGTTAATGTAAACAGTAGAGTCGATATAAATAAAATTAGCCATGGAAACAATGCCGCTTGAAAATTTAGAGTAAGGGATGCTAGAATATTCTATTTTGCGGCTTATGGGTTCTCAAGTTGCCCGTTTCCTCTTCCTCTTTCTTGGATTCAATCCATTCCCTATTCCATATTGTAATATTCGTTTATCCTGGCGAGTAAAGTTTTAAGTTTCTCACTGCATGCGAATAATTCACGCTGATATGACGTTTCACTTGAATTTACATTGTTGAGTGAACTTAGCACGGTGATGCAATATGGGAAATAGTAATGCGTTCGACATAGAAGTCGGATTTCATCTTATCAGACGTATTACCTCGATCGGGTAATGTTGGAGACAATCGTGAGAAAATAGGATGTATTTCTTTCCTAGTGACATATTTATAACCAGGGAAAAGATTAACGTGATCGTTCACTAGATTACTCTTTGAATTTCCCAATACCCTCATAAGTATCCAACTGAACCCACCTGACGATGTGTTAATCTCAACTTAGCAAACACTAAATGTTTGTAAAGTGATTGAAAATTGTATTTTTCTCTCCCTATATTACTATTTAGCAATTATATGTCCATGCTCGATGTAAACAAACCTTGCCATCATTACATTACCCCATTAGTATCAGTGCTCCTGCCAGATTTTTGGGCTTTGGCTTATCTTTATGTCATCAATTCTTATAGTTGTGGATCCTATGATGGTGATCGGGTGTTTCTCCAACGGGAATTGATAGTCAAATGCCCCTGACCCTGGTATTCCCTTATATTACGGAGCAGATTATCCGTGTTGGTTTAGCATGTTGTTTGGCTATCATCAAATCATCAGGAAAAACGTTGATTTACATCTAAAACCTGGTTCAAAGTACAGGCACATACGTGTTATAAGCTGGGAAACAATTTATCCGACAATGATTTTCGAAGCAAATGGTGTTTCTTATCAATTTTTATCGGTATACTGATACATCACTGACGGCCGAACTTCACTCATACAGACTTGTATTTGTCCTAAATGTTTCTTCTAAACCAATATATTTAGGTGCATTTTCCATGTCATACTTTGTGTTTTAAATATCTAAACTGTTGTGACTAACTATAATAGCATGTCATAACAATCATAACAATATTGTAGTATTGCACTCATATTGTACTCATTACAAATATATCCTTTCTAATTTCACCGTCTATTTTCCCTCATCGTAATTTTCCATAGGCTTTCACCCTGGCGAAATTTTGGCGAGATTGATATGCAATTTACTACTGTTTCTATTATATTGTGATTACCAAACCAAGGGATGACGAAAGTCATTGAAGGAAAAACTCTTTCCCGCCACGTGGGCTTTGGACTATAAGCTCATTTTGAAACCTTGATCTTTGTGACGCTTCGATGGCATGGATAATAAATGATAGATTAGATAAATGAATTGCATACTTTTCTTTGATTAAGTCAATTTCGTACTAATTTTGGCCACTGGATGATATCACGATCCGTATTATTCGTAGCCACCGTACGTAACCTATTCCTTGCGAAAGAATAGTTCCCTATAACTCTTTTCTGTTTTGGGTCATTCCACCTCAATTCAACAAACGTTTGTCCCTTAGGGTCTCAGATTTTGATATAAATTGGTGTATGGGTACAATATCAACTCAAACTGAATACACTCAAACCGTTTTGTGAAAAAAAAAAATTTGGAGCGAATTATGCATATTTTCATTTTTTCGCATTCGCACGGTTTGAGTGTATTCAGTTTGAGTTGATATTGTACCCATACACCAGTTTATATCAAAATCTGAGACCCTAAGGGACAAATATTTGTTGAATTGAGGTGGAATGACCCACTTATTGAAAAGTTGCATTCATTTAGAGCGTATGTTTGTGACTGCTTGGTTAAAAAAAGAAGAAACGTGTTTTTAACTACATATTTTAAAGTAAACATAAATATGGCCTATTCGGGACAAAACTTTTACTGAAGTTATCTTTCTTATTGCTATCAGAATGGTTGTTAGTGATACCTTATGCAGCATCAGTTTTAATAATATTAAAAATGTATAGCTTCCTTTTTAGTACAGTGTTTTATAACACATTTTTAAAAATATATGGAAGCTTTAGGTTACCCCTAAGATAAATATCTGTGTGGGGGTAACCAAAAGTTACCGTGCAAAAACATGAAAGTAACAAAACAATATATGTACCAAGTTGACATCAGTGCTACATTACACGATATCACTATTTACAAATCTGTTTCTGGCTGAAGAAACAATTTCATGCGAACTATTGAACATTATTTCAATATCATCAATTTTGAAGAGCAATATTTTGACTTGTATTATAAAAAAACATAACATTTTTTCCATGCTGTGGAAGTAGGTTAAAGATCTTTGGTGCTAAATAAACAAAACTTCTCTGGGATGGGGTAACATATGACCTCGGGGGAAAAACATTGGATTGAACACGAAAGTTGTCAAACTCTAAAAGAATGGTTGACAACTGTCGATCGGGATGCCGAGGGTGCAGAGGTTGACGTTGGGTGCGGGGTGGTTTTAGGTGTCGGATAAAGAAGAAGTGTGTTACATTTTCAGCTTATTAACACTCAGATTGTAAAATGTTTTCAATACTTTTTATAAATAAATAACGTAAAGGCAACATTTTCAGATCGCGAAAAAGTGGAAGAGTGTGTTGGAATCGATTTTTAAAATTAATTGTTCTCATTATTCTTTTTTTTTTTAGTTTTGCAACCTTATAATATTTGATTATTTATTTAGAAAGAGGGTTGAAAACAATTTATCTTCATTTATGAATATGCAGAGTATTTATGTGGTAATCTCTTTAGATGTGACTCATGTACTCAGCTCATGGATAGGTATTTGGTATTATTCTTCATTAAGGTCAAGGATTTTTGACATTATTTGCATTCATGCAACAAACTTCTGAGCCAATATTTGTGTCAAATGAAAGTAAATGTTACACTATATATTAAACATGATATGCAGTGTCCTGTGAGTGCTTCCCCGAAGTAATTGAAAGATTATTGGTTGTGGTGCAATTGTGTTGATCTTAAATGAACAATGGTCCTCATTCGCAGTTGAAAAACATAACAGTAGCCTACTCATGAGTATGAAATTACATGCTATAGCCAGGCTGCATTAGATGTTGTGTCTGTCTTCTCATTTACAGGTTAAAGCTAATTCAATACCATGTATCACAGGGATAACTTAATTGTGATTTATTAACCATACAGTAAAACTAAAAACGTCACTTAAGAAATACAGAGGGTTTTTTAGCAAGGAAATTTTCAATCATCCGCGGCGAGGGGAAAACATTTATTTTTTAAGGAAAACTTGTGCGTCACCTGAATTACACACACACGAATGTGTTTCCCTCAAACGTAATAATAATCTTACGATACATTTTTTCCTGTAATTAATATGAGGCTGATAACCGTCACCGATATAAACTTACAAAAAAGAAATATGCGACCCCAGCCACCTGGCACCTACGTGATCCAGCGTTATGGGGTATATCACGAAGGTAAAAAAAAAGAATAATCTTGCTGGCTCAACAAATTATACGTCTCCTGGAAATATTATCAGCTCATAATTACTTATCATGGTCGGACAAGGCAACTGCTGCTATCGTTTTGGAAGTAATGCAATCAGTAGTGAATTTCGCCGGAGAAACTCACTGGATTATTCGCGATAAGTTATTTCTTTTAAAAGGTTTTGTGATTCCTCTCACATACTGACGAGACGAAAAGCATTTAAGGAAATAACTGTCACCCCCACCTTGAGAGGAAATTGCGGTAAATATAAGATTCAATGCAACTGTTGTCAGATACTCCAATAAGAACGCGATGTTCGGAAGAATATTAATTATAAAATCAACGCAAATAATGAATGTTAACTCAAAAGACGAAAGTTAACTGAACGAACACACTCACAAATTTTCCTAGACGGCTAAGAATTCAGTGCAGCTCTCTCTGCAGAGTTATTTTATAAAACGGTTACATGCAGCATTTACTTTTCATACCTTTTAACAAAGCGTAATCCAGTTTCATTGATAGCCGTGGAAACAAAGCATCTTCAATCAATGTGAGATTTTGGCATATAATATTTTATAATTGTAGACGGCTAACGCGATTTAGAACGATGTAAAACAGGTATGTTATGAAATCAATGCCCTGAAAGACTTTCTGTTGCTACTACATGGACTAAAAGAAAAAAAAACCTTCCCCAAGAAAAATCTCGCGAGGTCTAGTGAAATGTTCGACAAGTAATCACAGGGGAGAATGAGGTTATGAAAATGTAAACGGAAAATAGAAGAGACGAGTTAAAATCTCAGTACCTCCGTTATGCACTGTACATAAAAACATAAAAGCAGCAACATGGTGGTAAAAATGCGTCTAATCACTTATGACAACACTAAACAATGTTTTAAATACCAGAATTCGATGGAACCTACTGATTTAACAAAGAAAGTAATGGAAAGTACACAATGTTTTCACGATCATATGATATTTACAAATGCTACCATCTTGGATTATTCGATCACGTGATTTGCCTTACCAGCCGACATTGAACGTGTATACTGATTGGCTGCATTATTAATGGCCAAGTTTGCTATCATCTTGGACAGGGCCTAGGCGATGTTATTCTTTTAATAATTCATGTATACCACTCTATTGTTTTTTGCTTAATCGTGTCGGTGCTTAAAGGTCTGTATCACAATTTAATAATGCTATGTGGTACTGTTGATAATACATTTTCCATTAGCCACGTCTTTTTGGTGAAATGTGATGTTACTCTGTGAGAAAAGGAATAAGTGATTTTGGTTGCCGGATGCTTTGTTTATGTCTGTCTGTGAAAGAATTTGTCTTTGTTGTCACTTAAGTCCTGCACCGAATATATGCTTTTCAATGGGAAAATATCTGTGGAACAACCAAGCAAGGCAATAATAATCGTATTTTTGGACAAAATTTGGGCCTATTCATGAGCAATATTAATGTTCCAAATCATTTTTGGGAAAAATTGGCGTTTAATTCATGGATATCTTTACGAAAAGTTGATTATTTACTGCGGAAATTGAGAATTTATCATATTCTCACTTTGATTATGTATATGTAACTGTTAAACTATTAACAATATATGGCCGTCACGTGGATAATCATTTACAGCACAATTAGTTACATGATAGGAAGTTTTCAAATCAGCTATTAGAAGATAGGACACGGGTGAAATTATGTCTGTACAGTATTGTTAAGTGAAAGAGTACAGGCATTCTTCATTTAAAATTATCTTTACTATCAAGGGTGAGAGTCACTGTGAATTGTTTTAGACGAATATTTTGCTCGATTGACCAAATAAGAACGTACAGGCGCTTCATAAATTATCGCGACAAACTGCTTTAGTGGATTGTGCAGGTCAAAATTATGAAAACTCAAAAAATGTTGCCTAACCTCCATCGTCTCAGGTGACTAGGAGAACTTTCGGTTACAAATCAATATATTCTTTCTCAGTCAAATAGGACCAAGTTTCACCCTGTACATTCTACAAGCCCGCCTATTCTACAAGCAACAAGTGCGAAATGGTGCTAGAAGCTCCCAATTAAGGTGGACAAATTTAGGGGTGAATCTAAAACTAGAGTGCAAAATATGCTCAATACCTATGATGGAGCGTACCCTAAAATGATCGTAGTCGTCTGAGACGGCCCACTATAGCAATCGCATTTCGCTCTCCCAGCGCCGACCTGTACGAACCGTTAGTGTAGTAAGTTGCAATGTTCAATAAATGAATATTCATATGAGGGCAGATTGGCGAATAGGATCAGATTTTTAAAATAATAAAATGCACGGGAATAGTTTCTATTTTTTCTTTTTACATTAAAAAGCGAAATCTACACACATAGGAGAGTTGAGACGTTCTGATGACAATGTTTTTTACAATAATTACAATTGCAAAACCTGACCTGCAATCGGGATATCTGGGTTCGAATCCCGGTCAGGTCAAATGATTTTTTTCACGGCGAATTTCGCCCTCTTTGATGTACAACATTCTGATTACATTAATTACCAACGGAGTAAACTGCCGAAGAACTTCTGCAATGGATCAGTGTTCACTTTCATTTTTCGGAGGTTTTGCACTATTTTGTCGAATGCGGGATCAGATCTAACGGTGTCCACGATTACTTTGAAGTCTTGGCTTCGAAGACGGGCGAGGAGGTCTGGAAACTCTGGGTCGGGCTCACACCTTGATTTGTACCACTCGTACATGTTGTCGAGGGGCAATGTTTCGATGATGTCGTCGACCATTCTCATCAGTCCAGATCTGGAAGAATCACTCTCACGGATTGTTTTGGACGAGAATGGTGGTGTCCCCAAAAGTTCCAGGAGATAGTTCACGTAGCCGTAAAGGTCATATCCTAGATCATCTAAGTACTCCAAAAACTGTGGAAAGAATAAGGTATAGGCTGTAGAACCTGCTTCTAAATGGGATTAGTATTAGATTAGTAGTATTAGGTGGTGGCGGGGTTGAGTCCTTGCCTATCAACCCTAGGGTTGTGGGTTCAAATCCCGCCAAGGTAATATTATTAACCCTCAGGGCATGGATGTGTGTGTTCGTTAATTGAGTTATATGTAAAAGAGGACAAGATATTCCTAATATCGCTCTAATCAAGTCACCATTTTTTTATTAATATGATGAAAACGTTGATTAAAAATGCATCAACTAATGAACAGCCAATGTATTCCTTCCTCGGCATATGATAGAGGTTCGGGAGGGGAAGGTGCAAGAAGCATGGTAAAACATTTGATCCCTTTCTTAAGGAGGTTCCACCTTAATACGAATTATTTTCATTGAGTTCATACTCTGGTGATTTATAGCAGAAATTGTCCCCTTTAAACAACAAAATGCTACCTTTATCGCAAATTAAACTTGGAATTACATGCTTTTAATAGGGAGAAACGATGACACAGTTACTTTATATTGAACAAATTCCCATTTTCGGCGGGAACTGTTTATAAGAAGCGAAAAATCCTGGAAAATCGAATAAATATTAAAAAATAGTCATACATTCTACTTATTTGTTGAGTTATCAGCTAATAACAGCGATAATTGAAGTAAAAATGTCGCTATTCCAAATAAATGGCGCTGCTGTAGGTTTCTATGGCTATAAAAAAGTGTTCATTACAAAATGTAATCCTGAAATAATCTGTGTATTTTGTAGCTTTTATTATTTTTTTAATAGGTAACGTATGTCATCAGCGAAAGGCGATTTTATTGAACCAATTAATAATATAGTTGGAATTTAGTATTTGTTATGACTCACGCAGTCACGGTGGAACCTCCGTAACAATATACGTATAAACCACCCTAATAATTTTTAATATTTTTATTGGAAGATTTGGGAGTAATTATAATAACATTTAATACCTGAAGACCGATGTTCAATCGGATAGTAACATTTAAGCGAATTCATGAATAAATCACTTGTGCTGAGTGCGCGAATTAATTGTACGCAGCCTCGTTGAAAATCACGTTTTCGCAAGTCCATCAATCGCTTACTTATCTGGTTTTTGATGTATTCCTAGTATCATTGATTTAAGTGTATTTTGTCAAGTTTTACTGCATTAAAGTAAAGAAAATGCATCTTGAAGTCTCCATTACTTTACATGATTTGGCCCAGAATTCTTTTCTGGGTTAGAACTCGGTTCCTAAACGCATATTCTCTTAAGTTGGGTTTAAACTGGCAAGTTTATTGCTCAAGCTACTCGCAGCAAGGGACTTTTGAGGTATACTATTGCTCGATCAAATGGCTCTGAACCCTTTTTAAGTTTCGGAAATTCGCTTGCAGAAGCGTATTGTTGTCAATGTAAACAGCAGCCAATCTGGACTCAATTTTCTTCCTAATAAATTCACCGCAAGCTCTTGTAGAAGACGAGTGACTAACTTGCTGGTGTAAATCCGCCTTAAGGTCAGACCATTCCCAATACTTTTCTCCTGCCTGAAACTATCATGGTGTCTAATCTAAATCTGATCCATGCAAAACTGCCGTTTTTGGTGATGAATTTAGCACACATACGTTCATAAAATTATTGATTCCTTTAGAATATAGCATAACAGACACGTTTCAAGAGACGTTTTGCTCTTTTAGTTCTTCCGTTTCACCCATAAACTGAGATATCAACTTGCGTTATTAATGATGCGCATTGGCACTTCACCCCGGTAAGCGGTTGCATTTTCAGAGAGCAGGAAAACCACTCTTTCAGCACAAAAATGTAAATTATAAATAGGGGTTTTAGGTCGATGGTTTTAAAAATGGATGCATAATAACAAATTGGAATTATCAGGCATTCTCCAAATCTATGCAATGAGCAGCTTTTTACACATACCTCCCCACTACTTCCTGGGAAATTTTCGCTGAAAAACGTTGACTTTTTTCATATTACCACCCCTTAATTTAATTGTTTTCGACAAGCATTGTATGTAAATTTTTCTTGTTATCATTTTCATGTTAATACTTTTTTTACCCTCTTTTCATTTTTTTTAAATTTCCTTTTTGAAATTTTTTGGATGTAAACATTTATTTAAAATCAAATTTAATGTTCTTTATCTAACAATGACAACAATATAATATATGTAAACCAACTAATACACCTGACGATGTCATAAAATTGGTGAAGCGCGTTGTGTGTTTAAAAAATAAAAAGTGTATAAAAGTACAAAACTTTATTGAAATGAATATTAAAAGTTTCTACAAAGTAGAGCCAGAAGCTGTGGATTTTACTAAATATGGTATTTATAACTTAAACTCGTTCCAATACTTACGAAATGCCTATACATGCATGTTGATTTCACGAAAAAGTAATTATAAATGCGTTATATATCCACTATGAGTACATTTAATTAGAAAGTGCGTTATTAGGTTTGCATGTATTATTATTGCATTCTTCTATATTATTTATATATTTACTTTTCGTGTATCCCTTGTGCACTGAAGTGATGAATACCACCATGAAAACATTATCTGACTCGACCGGGATTGAACGCGATTCATCGTCACCGGGTTCAACGAAACCAATACGACAGTAATTTAACAAACCTCTTGAAATGTCTAAGTAGATAGAAGACTGTCCTTGCTTTGACTGTGTTGCTAATTGAATAAAAAATCTTTGAGGAACTTTCATCTTCGCAGTTTTCGGAAAACGGTGTCAATTGTACCATGCTTCATCAGAATAATGGTTCTGTGGATTTCTTGAATCTCATGTGTTCCTTTTCCTGTTCTCTACGAATTGCTGATACATCATCATATTCAATGAATGAAACTATTAAATGGATATAGATAACATCGCTCGCAAAGTTAAAAGTGGAAGAATTTAATTTATTGGTTATTAAAACGTAATCATCAGTTGCCTCCTCCGTACAAAATCGTATACCTATTTTTTTATAATAGCAAGTTCAAGTATTCAAACGACTTCAGGAATACCGACATGCAACAATGAAAAAATTACGGTCGTAAACATTGTGCATGAATTTGATGAATATTCAGTCAAATAATTACAATTGGTATGACCAGAAATTTTAGTAAAATAATCAATAAATAAAATATAGGCTTACTGGAAGACTATTAATTCGTATGAATTGGCGGTCATTTCAAGCTCTGATTGGAGAATAAACAAACGATTTATCATTATTGTCTAAATGGTGCTATGAATTTCGAACTATAATCAATTAGAGGTACAATCGATCGTCATCAAACAAATCAGTCGTTATTGGTGACTAGGAACAATAGCTTTATGTCTTCGTCAGCAGGTACTGTCTAGTACTGTCTGTTTCTCAAGACCCCCGTGTAAGATGCTCAAACACGTAATAAATAATAAATTGAGTGAAAAATTGCAAACAGACTCGTGCTACAGATAAATCTAGAACATTTCCGCTACTTCTCGCCTGATATCATTGCATTACTTGGACATAGGGTTATTAATTTCTTCCTGAAACTTTGCAACTTCCTTTGCTGCGTAAACGTATGTCTTACCTTTTTCACTTCCGGTAACTCCTTTACTCTTAAGATCATTTCTCGGAATTCATCGGATTGAAGGTCGCTTAAGAGACTGAAGACATCGTGGTTGCCTTGCATGTACTTGAGTAAAATGTTTATTATATCGTCTAATTGGATGAAATGCATCAGGTCCATCGCGATATCATCCAGGCTTCTTATATGTCGATGCCCTTTGTTTTCTGATAGCTTCGTGGATGTAGTCTCTTGTTGGTTGTATCCTTCTAAAAAACATCACATTTGATTGATAAAATTTGTTTAAAACTTCGCTAGTAGTGCATCATTACTACTAGTTATTATGAGAGGTGATTTACTGGTAAATATAGGCTTATGTGGAAGTATCTATAATAGTACTAGTACAAATTCTATAGTAAAATTGTATTAGTACAAATTCTACCATTTGAATAAAAACCTTGGTGCAAAAAATGGATAAAAATATGGATAAAAACTTCGTAAAATATGGATATCTTTCACTTCTACGAAGTCAAGCCCGAAAAAATCAAATTTATTATATGGAAGTAGGAATACCTATCAATCAATCACAGGTAAAGGTCCTTTTCGCCCTTCGCTATTTCATGCTTCAGCTCAGCATACGTCCTACCTCTCTTCAGCCCGTCCATAAAGCCTATTATTATCTTTCATTCTATGCCTCCCTCGCCCAACATCTTTCCGCCTATCACGGCCATCAACCCCCATTTAAATAAAGTATATCAAATGATTTTCATACATTATTCTATTGATGATTTGAATTATTTTTGTTTTTCTTAACTAGAAAACGTTCTTTTCGATGAATAAAGCTAGTCGCACCTCGCCTTCCCATAAGAACCCATGTAATTTCATGCCCACTTCCACATCAAATGTCATAAGAAATCTGCGGTAAATAATTTTGAAAAAAATCAGGTAACGTTAAGACAACATAAGTAATGCTTCCAGCAAGTTTCGTCGAATTCCCTCAAGTTGAATGTGGAACCACCGAACGTCCTTAAGTTGTTCTACCTGCTACAGTTCTGCTTTTATGTCCAGCCTCTTTTTCTTGTTTCCAGAAAATCTGATTACTTAATTGTTTTATTATGATTGGTCTTTATTCCTCTTTTCATTGCAAAGTTCTGGATGGTCGGCTAACCAACACCTGGTCGTCAGCAAATCGAACCGAGTTTATCAGCTGCCCTACTTAGGAACTGAAAGTAAATGTAAAAAAATATGGCACGTGTGACTGCACGAATCTTTGCGGTGTCTACAATGAGGAGGTGCATCAACAAAGGTATCATGTACAAAATTCACTAGTTCATAATTAACTTTGTGGTATTCCATTATGTTTGTCGATCAGTATCTGTAACTAATTTACTTAGTTACATGTTACTAAACATATATCAATTAATGCCTGATGATGGTGATTATTCACTGACACCCGGGTCGCTTAATTTAAATAAAAGTGGTATTAGTGACAGATATTCATCGACAAAAAAAAAGTATCATGTACAAAGATAGAAATCAAAGAGAATTTAATCGTAACTTGCAGAAATATTTTCCATTTCTGTCATAGGCTCAACTCTATAAAGATCAATATGATCAGCTATACTTATTAAGGTATGTACCTATTTAAAAATAGCAGGGTTACTGAGACCCTGAAGAGAGATTCTTCGCCTGCCCAAAATATCTCTCTTTCATAGTAGTTACTCATCACTAAATGAATTGCTCTACCCGTCAAATAAAAAAAACTCTATTTTATGTCTTGCGCTAAAACCATCCATATTTATCATTTTTATGCATAATGCCTAGGCTTCATGAAAGTGTATTGAATTTTCACTCTTTACTTTTCTTGAATTATTGATTAATTTTCTTGGTTAATACAAAATGCTGATATAATATTCATTCATTACAGTAATCTACCGGTTAGAGGTAGGTTGTGATGAAGAGTCAGAGAATATCCAACAAACTCTTACACGTGCAGTGCCCTTTCTATCTCTAGTATTTCTTTCTTCATCTCAGCATAAGCCCTACCTTTCTTCAACCCGTCCATAAAACTTATTCTCTTCCTTCCCCTTCCCCGCTTGCCCAACATCCTTCCCTCTATCACGGCCTTCAGCAAACCATCGCCCCTCATTACCCCTTCCAGCCACTTACCCTGCCTTCCCCTAATCTCATCTATAAGTTTCCTCTCCTCGCCCACCATGTCAAGCACTTCCTCATTTGTCTTCCTTTCCGCCCAACGCACCTTTTCCATCCTCCTCCACACCCACATCTCAAAAGCCTATTTTCGTCTTTCTTTCTCAAGGTCCACGTTTCTGCCCCATACAACGCCACACTCCATATCAAGCTCTTCACCAGCCTCTTTTTTACATCCTTACTTAAGGTCCCCGTCATCAGTTCTCTTCTATTCTTGAACGCTTCCTTCGCTAGCGCTATTCTTCTCCTAATGTCTTTGCTAATAATGTCCTGTTTCTTCTAGCGTACTACCCAAGTAATTGAATTGTTCTACTTGCTCCAGTTTGTGACTTCCTACTCTTATCACCAGCTTCAATTTCTTTGTCCTTTGTCATTATTTTTGTTTTCTTAAAATTTATCTTCATTCCGTATTTCTCACACTGCATTTCCAGTGCATCTAGTAAAGTTTGCAATCTGTTCGATGACCGACTGACCAATGAGTTGTCATCTGCGAATCTAACCGACTTTATCCGCTGGCCTCCTACTTTCATTCCCACATCTAGCTCATCCCATGCCTCTCTTACCATTTCCTCAACATATATGTTAACAAGTAAAGGCGACAACGGGCACCTTTGCTGCACCCCGCGACCTAAAACTGTCCACCCTGATTCACCGTCAGCTACCCTCACCTGAGCCCTCTGCTCCATATATAAGTTTCGGATGAATCTCCTATCACGCCAATCTATTCCTATTTTCCCCTGTATCTGCATTTGTTTATCTCAGTTTATTCTGTCAAATGCCTTTTCGAAATCTACAAAGCAGGCGAAAACATCCTGATTATGCTCTATATTTCTATCTATAAGTGTCCTCATTACCGCAATAGCGTCTCTGGTTGTCCTCCCCTTCCGGAACCCAAATTGGCCATCGCCTAATTAAATGTTCGCTCTGCTCTCCAACCTTCTATTTAGTATTCTAAGCAACAGTTTTGCCGCGTGCGAAATTAAACTGATTGTTCTATACTCCTCGCATTCTGACACTTTCTTCTTCTTCGGAATAGGTATTAATACCGTTTTCACGAAATCCTCTGGCTATACTTCTTCGTCGTAGATCCTGCAAATAAGTTCGAAAAACGATTCTCTCCCCTTACTACCTAGATTTTTCAGTAGATATAATATTAAGCTATGCATTTCAATAATTTTCCAAGTGAGTCGAAAAAATAAAAATTCTAGGAACACATTTCATTTAAGCACTTCTATTTATGTGATGGAACTCACAATACGTGCAGTAATGTGATTCAATAATCATAGTTTACATTTTAGTTAAAGCATGTTATTACTTGAGTTTTGGGCGCGGTATTCGAAATTAAGGCGAAAATGATATTTAAGTATGTTTTTTCGACTCGTTTACTCGGCGTGAAACCTTGATATTTGTTGGAAACCGTTGTAATATTTGTATTATTTCGCTTACAGAAGAAGCTATCTACTTATTAAGAATTACTACAAAATATATGTCGTCTGCCATAAAGCTACGTGTTAAAATAGCATTGAATAGCAAAAAAATACAAATCGGTAGGATGTAGTTTTTCAATTTTCACCTAAAGATGTCTCTAATAAGAACAAGTATGCAACAATTCACGCAAATCTTTACCTGTATTAAAATTACTCAAAATAATTTACACGAGAAAAAAGCAAGATTAACAACTGCCTGCCTCGACTGATACCCGTGATAATGTTGATCTCCTGAGTGAGCTGTCGTTGGGCTCGGCTCGAATTGGGATGGCTCACATTCATCTCGAGTTATACCGCTCGCGCTGTCGTCTGCAAATGTCAAACATGCGCCAAATATCGTCAGCCGTTTAAACATATAGAACTGAAACACAACTTCTGGAAAGGAGACTCAATACAATTACTAAAACAACTATTACTCGGAACTATTCGACCTGGTAACCTTTCGAGGGGTGGAAATGCGAAAACTTCCTTGCTAACCGGCTAAAGTTAAAAAAATTGATTTGAATTTTGTTTTCTCAAACATGTTGTAACTTTGTACATGTAACATTTTTTAACATTGGAAGTAGGCAATAGGTGACGTCGATTAGTGCTCTCTCTAATACTGTACGTATGCGAGAAGTTTATGGTGTACGCCTATCTGTTTGTGTTCTCTGAACCAGAAACACAAGTTTCTAATTCTAGCACCGGCTTCACTTTATTGTTGAGGAAAAACTCACTCTCGTTGTTTCCTTTCCCTTTGAAAACACTGCTCTTAAATTTCCTTTGAAAGTATTAAAATTTCAACAAGGGTGCTAGAGGGCCAAATTTAATTTTTGCGATAATTTCAACGAGATCCCTCAGAGATGTTTAAATCCGCCAAAATATAGGAATTTTCTTCTTCTTGTGTGATTTACTCACGGGAACCTATCTGTTAGGCTTGAATTATTTAATTTATTTATTTGAATGAATTTACTGAGGCAAACTCATGGAAGAAGTTTCAAATATTCTTAAGGAAAGTCAGTCACCAGTGAAATTACGGGAACTTTTAGTTGGAGCTTTGAGAGTATTGCAAATGCAATGCATCAAAATGTTTTAAGCATAATGCGCTTTCTACTTGTCGTGGAATTTAGAGCAATGAAGGCTTAAAAATTATTAGGTGTGAAGATTTGTGATATGGCATTATAGGCATCTGGAAAGAAGGATTCCTCTCTCAGGACAAAATTTGCAGTAATAAAATGCATCATCCTCAATCAGCGTATAGGCATTCAGAAATTGACCCAACTGGCCCGATACCCTTTTTTCCTGCTTTGATTTTTTCCCGATGGGATACAGTATTGGTAATGCCCTTCTCAAAAGGGTGTTGATACCCGCGCTGAACGTTACTAATGTAGGCAGAGGTTTTCCTGGATTGCTACAAGTTCCTGCTTTCATTGAATGTTATCTCTTTACCATACATATAAATTGCCATCTTTCATGCGTTTCGTTAAAACTAAATTGAAAAATAAATATGTGGAAAAAACCAACAATATGCAGTGATGAAGACTGGTTTATGATGGAAAAATTAGAAATAATTATGATTACTATTTTTTCGATTCGTCCTTTTATGGACGCACTCTTCACGTGTAAAACTAAAGTATTTTTCGTTCGATAATAATTCAAAACGCTATTTATGCTTAGGTGATTGAGATGAACAATTTGTATTACACATAATTTAAAATTATCAGACAGCACCTTTATGTAATGTAGCTGCGCTAGCAATGCCGATGCAAGCCACGAGTATGACAGCGACTCTCATCTGTAAGTAAGTAGATCAATAAGAGTCATTTAGTTAATTGTGTGTTGATTCTCATTATATTAAGTAATTTGGGCGTTAAAATAATTTGTACATCTACATAATACCCTGCTAGCCGCCGCATGGGCGTATGGCAGAGGGGGTTGTAAGTGATATTTAAGTTGTCAAAAAACTTCAATTTTCGGTTTTGCTTAATTTTATAGTAAATTGCGTCACAAATATATGTATAGTTAAATCATTCGGCAATGTCAAGACTTATAAAGGCTCAAGTGTTATGGAAATATCACCATGAAAAAATGTTATTTTTCGAATCGAAAGAAATTTTTTCTTTACTCACCTTTTTTAAAACGATTCACCAGCTCGATATTCACGTCAAGAAGGAAAGTCAAACACCTTATACTGTTCTTAGTTTCTATGAGATTCTTGAGAGACACAAACTCGATGGCAGAGCCTTCCTTTCCTCGGGTTTTCAGACTACGCGGATATTTTTGAACTACCACTAATATATACTCATCAGCCGATGTATTTGTCTTCGACATAATTTAAGAATCATGTTCTAACCGTGGAAGAGGTTTGATTTGAAAATTCCATTCTTCAGTGTGTGAACTAATTGATATGGGATTTTCCCAAAGTCATTCCTGGCGTAGGTGGTTTGTTTTAAGCTCTAGGATAAGATTGTTACTATTTGTATTTTACGGCCACTTGTTAAGGTATTTAAAAAAAAACAGAGATATCGAAAATATTAAAAAGTTACACACCCACCAGGTTATCATTTTTTTTTAAACCGGAATGTAAACAGGCGTGTGTTAATCGACTTATAGCTTAGATCCACTCTCCATGTATGTCCAGAGGAATCAGCTGTTTCATTTAGAATGCAAGCAAAGAAATTAAAATATCATTCGTGCTTGGGGGACAATTTTTCTCGCGGCAACTTTAAAAAAATGTAGAAACCACTTTAATTACAAGAAAAAAATGCACGGAGGAAGCACACACTATGCATTTTTTTATTATTTTAAATGATAATTTTTGATTAATTTTTTTCACCTATCCATTCTCATCTCAGCCAACTTCCTCATTCCTTCGTAAATCTTTATTTGGTAGTCGTTCATAATTTGCCTCATGTATTCCATCATTGGTTTTCCTCTGTAATTATTCTCATTCATTTCTCCTTCCTTTATCGTTTTCAATTGTGTTCAATTGTATTTTGATTTCTGGCTATTGTGTGGCAATATGAGTCCAATAAGCTTGCCTCTTCTTCTTGACAGAGTTTACATTTTCCTCTTTCCTTACCAAATTCATATTGCTTCTTTTTTTGTGACTTTCTCTGTCCATTCCATCTTTATTTATGTATTTATTTTTCCAAAGACAGCGAAAACATTTCATATGGCTCTTTACATCGGGGAAGTTAACATATAACAATGGACGAGTAAACTTAGCCATGCCCCGATTGGTCCCAAGAACCCACCCACCCTAGGACCCTAGGATTAGCAGGCGAGGAATTATCCCCACCGTCATCAGTCTTTGATTAAACTGTACCTCTCAAATCTCTTCGCCTCTTCTTGAGAGACACAAACTCGATGGCAGGGCTTTCCTTTCCTCGGATTTTCAAACTACGCGGATATTTTTGAACTACCGCTAATATATACTCATCAGCCGATGTATTTGTCTTCGACATAATTTAAGAATCATGTTCTAATCGTGGAAGAGGTTTGATTTGAAAATTTTCATTCTTTAGTGTGTGAACTAATTGATAAGGGATTTTTCCAAAGTCATTCCTGACGTCATTCTTCTTCATTTAAAGTCATTCTTCAATCTTCCAATCTCTTCACCTCCGCAGCTGCTATTGTCCAGGCTTCACTACTATATAAGAGCATGCTCAAAATCCATGCTTCCTTACTTACTATCCTGTGCTATTTGCTGTTTCTAAACTACTATTATGGCAGAACTAAAAGACGGCGCCCGTTGAAGTTGAACGGGAAGCAGAAAAAATTAAAACAATTTCATAATGTATAAATATCTGGCCTTTCGGGTATTCTACATACATTCTACAGTTTCGCCGGCGTTGCAGTTGGCGTCTTCAATTAAAAATGCGGGGCCGTCCTAACGCTAAGTTTTTATTACTTCCCAAAACAACATTCACCAAAAAACAATGATTTCATACATTTTTGGAAGCTGTACATAGCCTCTAAGAATAACAAGGCTGAGGGTACCTTCACTGTAATAAATAGGTGCATATTTCCATAAAGAACCATGAAAACTCTTAATTTATTAATTCTAAAAAACAAATAATTTATACAGTGCAAATTTGCGTTGATCCAAATAGGATGAATATAATAAGTACAAATAAATAATCTAATTTGGGCTTTGTAAGTAACCATTGTGCTGCTATTGAAGAAATTTAGTTTTAATATTAACCTTAATACTCACTGGTATCAAATTATACACTTTAGATCCCATGTATAAAAAACAACTTCTAAAGAGAGTTTTATTTGGTTTAACTAACGGCACATAGAATTTCTTTAGCAGATTATGAAGCGTTCTTCGTTTATTTTAGGTCATAGAAGGATATTGAATTTAGGTTATTATTATTGAAGGTTTATTTCCACTTCTCAAATAAAATTAACTAAGGACTTTATTAATATCTAAATGTCATAACGGTAACAATTTTAATGAAAAACATAAGGGGAACGAGTGGCCGTATTGACATTTACCTGCAATGATAATAATTATTCTTATTATAATTACTATAATTGGTATTATTATATTTTGATAAGCTCGCCCTCAGCAATTTAATCCATAATTAAATTAAGATTGAACCAGAACGAAATAAAGGGCTTAACTTAAATGGGGTGAACACTAATTTCGTATAAAATATAATTTTGACAAACAGTACCTTAGTGTACCAGAACCATGTAGTATATGGTAATCCCATTTTAACTGTTGATCTATGGTGAATCCAAGATACTTTATTTCGCTAACTTGTTAAATTTCTGGAATGGACTAGATAATTGAGAGGAGTCTACTTGGTTGGTAGTATACTAAGTTTTAATGATGAGAGCTTAGTTTGCAAGGATCATAACAAAAACTTCGTTTAAAAAAAATATGCATCAACCGTTAAGCCGAGTTCACATGAATCCGGAACGGGTGTGGCATGCGGAACGCGGAAATGTATCTAGCCAATCGCACTCCGCCTTTCCGCAGTTTTCTTGCTTGTGATTGGCTAGATGCATTTCCGCGTTGCACATTCCGCACCCGTTCCGGATCCATGTGAACTCGGCTTGAGAGTCAGGTGCGCGGTGATTGGTTGATCTACCATTGTTGTTGAAGAGACGTATCCAAACATATGAAAGCTTTTAACCGTCTTCTGTATTGAAAATATTAAGATTTTTGTTAATTTCAATGGCTTCTCTTATCAGACGAGGAAAGTAACGAATTTCACTGGTGATTAATTTTGCCTCGTCAAAATTGATGTTGTTGATTATGTGATGTATTGTTATATAAGGTTAAGGGAATCCCCATGATTTGAAGTGAAAAATGATTGAGGGGAGGAATATGCAATTACTGCAAGTAACTTGTTAAATGAACTTGCCAGGTAAGAAATGGTAAGATGAGGTGAGTCCAAATTAACGAAAATACTAGAAAATCTGTTACTGTTCCTAGGCTTACAATTAGTTAAAGAGTTGAAACCATTTTAAAATCCTCTACCGGTTTGATAGACCTGTCGCAGCTTCACCGGAGCCCCGTTACCAGTCAGTTTTCAGGGTTCTCACCTGGCCGGACCAGCAATCTTGGAGATGCCAGGGACTAAGTCTCCTACTTCCTGCCGTTGTCCACCTCCCACGGTGAGGACGAGGGGTTGGACCTCGGGGGAAAACAAGATAGAATCAGAAATTCAGATATAAGATCACAGCCGAATATTAAAGATATAAGACAGCGAATTAATAGCGACAGAATACAATGGTTTAGTCATGTAATGAGAATGGAAAATGTAAGGATACTTAAAATGACGTTGGAAAATAGAGAAGAAGGTAAAAGCCGGAAGGAGAAGACCCAGGAGAAGATGGATGAATGAATTTAGAAACGACATTGAAAAGAGAGGATGTTCCTATGAGGATGTTGTGATGCAGGAAGTGTGGAATGACGGACCCAGATGGAGGCTCTTAGTCAATACATAGACCCACGAAAGTGAAACACGACACCAATATGATGATGACTAGAAAATCTGCTAACATAACTATTTTTGAAGGCATCATTTCATTTGTGTTTCTTTCTTCATATGGAGTAAGCATGAAGGAAGAATTGCAAAACCACGGCAAACACAAAGCGTAGAGCTTTTGCCTTCGCTTACTTGGATTGGAGACTATACATTTTTTTGATTACTCTTCAAACCATCAACACAAGATATGTTACTCACGTTGGACATTGTTTTATAATCTTCTAGCCTGTTCTCTTCAAAAAGCCAATTTCCTCTCACTGCTTGCAACTGCTCAACCGGCAGGGATGGATCTTTCTAAGAACATGCAGGATTGAGCAAATGCAATATTACTGCCACATTCACTTTTAGCCTCCCTCCGTGTTAAAAGCCTTCTGCAACAACTGGGAATGAATCTCTTTCAGATCGCTGGTTAAAATTTAAACCTTATCTTCTTTGTAACTTCCAAGCCAACATTTTTTCTGACAACGTCTATATCATTTTACCAAACCCGAATTACTGCGGTAGACTAGATCATGAGAATACAATTAGGGAAATAGACTGTGGAACCGAAAGGTTTAAAATTTCATGTTTCCCGCGAACAATAAGATACCATAATAGCTGCTAATTACACTTTAAAGTAGGTATGTCGATAGGTAGTGTAGCTAATTAGTTGGTCTGATACATAGCTTGTATCTTAAACTGCGACGTAGTACTAACAGCACGTTCCTCATGCTTTCTGTGTGGCTCTTGTTGTTCTCTTGTGTATTGATTGATCTCTGTGCGTTTATGTAGTTGCGAAATACATGAATACAAATTGTTTCTGTAATAAAGGTAGCATACTTGTCTTGTAGTGCAGGTTGGTGAAGTTTCACCTCTTGGAAAGTATTTACAGGTTTTTGCTAGTTGTCGTAATTTTATAAGCTTCATTAGGGGAATATTAGTGCATGTTGGTGATAACTCACTCACTACCACGCAACCCTAACGTGGCTTGCAGGATATTATGGCCACGCACCCCTGGGGGTGCTTGCAGGTAGATGCATGTATTCTGTTTCAGAGCTTAGAAGTGGTATATGAGAAACGGGACGCATGCAATCGTGAACGATCAACGTCAAAGAGTGCCGCTTGATTACCACATCAAATGCAGTCGACGGTATCTGGGCACGCTACGGGAGACTGTGAGGCAGATATCGTTCGTTAGAAGGTCGCCGCTTGAAGATGAGAAAAAAAACAACTCTCACACGTAACCGACACGGGGAGGAACAAAAAATGAAGCGAAGATACAATGTCACCAGAGACCATGACGGACAGTAGGTTAGCGACGGGGATGTTTCACTCCAGAAAAATTGGAGAACGTGCCGACGCCGACTTCTCCCACGCAAAGAAAAATTAATGAAATAAATCACACAATGAATCGATCACCACTTTTCCTGATTGACAATCAGTTTCTGTTACTTGCGTGATGTCTGTCACGTACAATTTTTGAATGAACTGTATATCCCTCCAATCCTCTTAAGGTTTTCAATACCTCCATTAAATTTATCCATTCTACCTCAATCGTCTCTTCGTAATTCCTTATCCTTATCATATGTTAGAATTCTTTTCACTTAAATACTCATCATTGTTGCACCGCACTATAGCAATAAAAGCGTCACTTATTCCTCTCACCTTCTGCACATAGAATTGATCGTTAAACAGCTGCTACCTGCTTTAGAGCACTGTTTACACAAAAGTAGCCTGAATAGCGGCTTTTAGTCCCTAGAGAACGCAGGAATATGAATTTTGCGTAAAGCTATGACGTTGTCCAGCAATAAATTCTAAGTATATATCACTGGTAAAAATATTTATATATTGATAATTAGTCTTATTTTCTTTATTCTTCTCTCTAACCTAGAACTATTAGCTCACAACCTTCCTACTCCAAACTGTCTTCTCAAGTAACAATGCTCTTTTTTTATATACATATCACTAAAGAACCAAGAACTCAATGAAAATTGACTGACTAAATATGTTGACAAATTTCTTAATTAAAAGTGACAAAATGTGTTTATAAACAAAAAAGTTATTTGAATTATTAACCCATGGACTACCAGTTCACCAACTTGACATGCGACCCCTTCTGTGGTTCTAAGAATTATTCGTTGAAACTTAATTATGTGGAATAAATTTTGCTGAAAGAATGATGAGAGTGAGTGAGTTGAGCAATTTTGAGATGACTTTGCATACCTTGGCCGAATACTTTTTAACAGATGGATGGAGAGATTAGAAGAGGGGGTGTGAATACTGGAAGGGAAGTCGTCGGTAGTACAGGAAACAAATTTTGCTGTACACAAAAGTTAACTCCTTCCCACTCTATTTTAAGGTAGCGAAACTGAGATATGCCAGTATAAGCATAAGAGTATGTTAATTTCTGCGGTTACGGGTTATCTGAGAAATGCTTGCGGTAAAAGGAGAAACATAAAGTATGGAATAAGTGGGTGGTGAAAGAATGTGGAATTAATATTCCCGTGGTGGTCACATATGGTAAGAGCATGCATAATTGGATTAGGCCATGTAGGGAGAATGTACGAGAGCAGAATATCTATAAGTAGATTCATGATAGAGGAGTTAAATGTGTGTAAGAAAAGGATAGATCAAGAAAGCCAGGAGTGAATGTGGTGAAATATACAGATAAAGAGGGGGGAAATTCTTAAGAACAGGAGGGCGTGAATGAAGTTATAAATGAGCGTAACTGAAGCAAAAGAGGTAAGCAGAACGAAATAGTGTGAATGACATTATCACATCTGAGTCATCTTTACAGGCCTGTCACCGAGATTTAAACTTTATTGACTGTGCTTTCCTCGAAAGGGACCGGCAGGGTGGATATGAAGTTACGGATTGGTATTTGTCATAGGATGTTAATGTGAGCCCAAGCTGTTGAGGAAGTTATTCCTTAAATTACAGTTTAACCCATGATGTTTGTCAGTAATGGTCGACTTACAAGGGGATTATCCGGTAGCTGGGTCTAGGATTTTGACGACATTCGACAGGCTGGTAGTCTTAGGATGGTGATTTATGATCCACTCACATTTTAGGGTAATAAAATCAAAATTACAAAGAAAAAGGAGGTTGAATATTTTTATTGCATTTATGGACAATAAAAGCCTAAGCCCTATAACGTATGAGATAGTTTTCAAAATTTCTTGTTTTGCGATGGTCCCAGGTGTAAGTCCCATGACTGGATGTCATTTTTCTCATAGGTACCGTTTTTTTAAATTTGGCCTACCTTCTTCTGGAGCTTGAAAACACATTACTGAACCTCAACCTCCTCCAGAATCTTCCACCATATATTTCTATCCTTTGCTGCAGCCCACCTACTCCAGAGACCCAGAAGCCTGGTGTCGCTGTTCACTCAATAAATCCATCGAAGTTAAGGCCTTCCTTTACCTCTTCTTCCCTCCAGATTTACGTCAATACTCTCTTGAGTACCTACGTCAGTATAATCTATTTCTAATAAAAAGTAATCATTTCAAGTTGCAAAGTTACAATCAGGGGCCATTAGACGATTTCCAGGTCTATTCCTTAAAAGTAGACCGTTACTTCCTAATTGCTGAGGTTTTGTCACAATTCTCTTTTACAAGGTTGGATTGTGAGTCCTACGCTCAACCTGGAGGACCAAGGGTCTCTCTTCGTCCGGTTCTTACCCTTTGACCTGCCTGGATTGGGTGGACCTTCCAGGAGCATAAGCTCCCACCAGTATAGCTCCCCGGGTCATAGGAAAACCCACCTCAATACGGTGGTGACCCATATGGAGAGGTATTTGACCTGCCGATACGGTAAACACTTTTATTTTTTATGTTCAAAATGCGTCAAAAATATTACATTATTTTCACTCAAAGAAGATGACCATTAATCTCTGGCACCTCGAAAACCTCTCTTGGTTCATTCTGGCCAATTACAAAATGATCTTTGAAATATTGTCATCCGCAGTCATTATGCTGACTAAATGGCTGCTTATGACGATGATTCCAAGATCATTTTGTAATTGGACAGAATGAACCAAGAGAGGTGTTCGAGGTGCCAGAGATCAATCAATGGTCATTTTCTTTATGTGAAAATAATGTAATATTTTTCGGCGTATTTCGAATATAAAAAATCCGACGATTGCCTTGCGGCAGCTCTCCACTCCTATCAGCCAACCTCTTCATACATAATCTTTCTCAATTGAAGAAATAGTGGATGAGCGGATTCTCCTAGGGATAATAAGCTAATGGTTTCTCGTTGTCTAACACCCCGTAGTACTACAGCCGGTTAGGTAAATAACTTACCGCGCCTGTAGTGTAATGAAAGTCGCTATGCCGTCCCTCACGGTCTCCACCGTCACTCTTGTGGGTGAAAGCTTCTGCTTCTTCCTCCGAGTTAATGGCTGCCTATTAGGTGGCGGTAGCCATTCACCCGGTTATGGCATCTTCTTCTTCATGTAAAAGCCCTCTTTTACCCAATGATGGCCCCCTACACCATTTGGATATCGCCGCTTTTAGTCCATGACTGCTCATTTGTCGAGTAAATTCGCTTATATCGCAGCTAACCTCTAAATCTATAGGTCGACCCACCGTCCGCAATTCATTGGATGCACTCGATAGTGGTAAGCTAGCCCCAAGAATTTTGCAGTATCTGTTATAATAACCTGGCTCTCATGACCATCAGCAGTCATCTATGTGAAGGGTAGTTTACCTTAGCTCTCCACTTTACTCTCTCATCAGCCAACCGCTTCATTCCTACACAGGTTCTGTCAATTATGTAACTTAGATTAATCTTCTCGTATCAAATCAATATGATCAATTCCTGAAATGCGATTTCATATCTGTGCATTGCAATGGCGAATGAGATTCGTCATGCTCTTTCGTATTATCATACAGTTTGATGTTGTGTTTGTTACTTTATATTCCATTATTCTTAATGCAAAACGTGTTATCAATGCGATTGATAATCTATATTGACTGTTTTCATTTTTCAATCTTTAATGTGTGATCTTAAATCCGTGCACTGTTACCCTAATTTTCACAAGTTGTGTATTCTCTTATTCATTTATTATGGTTGGTTTATATGTGGTGTTCCTTAGTGATATTTGTATGTATTGCTGTCACCATTGTCTCCATTTTGTTGTGGCATGTAATTATGTTTCAGTGTTCCAGGGGAATTAAAGTCCCAGAACAATAAAGACAGTTTTCAATTCAATACACAATTATTCACATTGACGTCCTTCATAATTTGCCTGATGTATTACCTTCTTGGTCTTCCTCCGTTATTCTTCCCATTTATTTGTCCTTTCATCATTTTTTCAATAAGCTATTGTGTCGCAAAAATGTATCCAGTAAGTTTTATCTTCTTTTTCTCAGTATTCATTGTTCTTCTTTTCTCTTCAACTCTTCGGAGGGCTTCTTTGTTGATGACTCTCTCCATCTATTTAAACTTCATCAGTCTTCGATAGCACCCCATCTCCATTGCTTTTAATCTCTTTTGCTCTGTAGAGGTAATTGTCCAGGTTTCAAAGCCATGTAAAAGCATGCTCCACATTTATGTATTGACAAAGTCTTTCCATACTTCCAGGATCGTGTTGCTAACTGTCAGCGGACTCCTATCAGGATAGAATGCCTTCTTCACTAGGGCTATTCTGGTTACAATGTTTTTGTTGCTTCTTCCACCGCTGCAGCTGATCGTGTTTCCCAAGTAGCAAAATTCTTTCGCTAGCGCAAGGGTTTGCTGCCAAAGTTTAACGGCGATTCTACCTTCTCGATTTCTTCCAAATACCATAATGTTAGTTTTTTAAAACATTAATCTTCAAGTTGCATTTCTTCATAGTTTTTCCATTCAGTTCAGCATTCCTGGACCTGACTTTATCTTTACTTAATTAAAATTACCTTCGACAATAGAGCCGTGTTATGAGGCTATGAGTGAAATTTGACTCAGAAAAGCTTAAAGGAACCCTTTGCTTATGAAGCCCTCCGCGCAAGTTACCTTTCCCGAATCTTTTTCAACTCGTTCTACCGCCAGGTTCCATTGTATTTTCCAAAATAGAGGGAACTGGCAATACATTTTTGAGAAGGAAAAGATTTTTCCATTGACTATAGGAATAACTTATGATAGAAATGACATTATTTATTCGTTTATCACCAGAATTAACTGCTCATATTTTCATCAAAAAGATCATGAAAAGTCGGATGATTATCATCAGAGTATCACTTGTAGTTTCAAATATACGACATTATTATAAATGATTATTTTAATTATTGGAAGATAGAGCCAGAGACACATACAATGGTAGTTGTATTTTTCTCTGGAATGATGATAATTGTCTCGTCTTGGCACAAATTCGATTTGAGCCGATCGGCACATATCGAATTTGTGCAGATTTCTTGGAATCAAAGTTCATTTTTCTGCCACCTATGGTCAATGTAGATTACGTTGGTCTAGTTTATCCCGTGACCCGAATTCTCAGGTTTACATTATATATTATGTCAGTATTGGCGATTTACATCAAAAGTTTAAATATGTTTCTCAACATATATGGCCGAAAGGTGGAAAAAAGTCGAGATGGTTGCCCCAATCGAGGCTCAGTGTCGAAGCTACATGAATTTATATCATGTCAAGTCCTCGATATATCGTAGCATGGGATGGTATAAGTGATTATCGAAATGAAGTACAGGAGGTAGTGAACATCCTGCTTCGGATTCTTCTCTAATCCACTGATTATACTTGAAGATCGCTTTTTTTTCGGGGAAAGAAGTGAATGTGCATTACAGCAAGAGCTGAAAGTTTATTCCACAAATGCGTCTAATAAACTTAACTATTTTACGAATAAGTTCTTCGTGTGACGTGCGTTCGTGGTGTTTGGGCCAAATTGCCAATTTAGCAGAAGACACACATACATACTCATCACGCCATTCCCTTTTGGGGCAGGCAAAGTCAAAGAGCTTAGTTTTGCTGATAATACTAGAAAACGCTCTCTTTTGATAATTACATCCATAATGCCCTATCCTTGCATACCTCTTTCGCTTCTCTTCCACTCATGAATTGATTCATACACGATCTCATATTCTTAAGACATCTAATAATATCCCTCCTCATAAAAGAGTCTTCCGCCACATTCACCCAATGACTTTCTCGGTCTACTTCCCTTCCTCTCACACCATTCACTCTCCTCTATCACACATTTGTTTCGTTGTCTACCTACTCAAGCCTACGTCAGAATTTCATATGTTTCGTTATTCGACTCTTATGATTTTCTCTCAACGTGGCCAAACCAAAAAAGCACACTCATTTCATATATGCACTTACATTCATACATTGCTTCATGCACCTAATATTGTTGTGTTATTTTGCACTCGTCCGGCCACACCTTGAATATGCAGCAAGCATATGGGATCCGGTGCAGAAAGACTTAATTCGGGAACTTAATAAAATACAAAGGAAAGCTGCGCGATTCGTCAAAAACTGCTACGGGCGTACAGACAGCGTTACGCAGATGTTATACGAATTAGGCTGGGAACCGCTAGAGACTCGGAGGCTGCGCGCTAGGCTTAGATTGCTTGAACAATTGAGAATAGATATCTTTCAAAGCAACACGGAGTACATCATATTAGAACCCCACTATATTTCCAGGTCCGACAGAAACGATGAATTAAGAGAGATATTTTTCCGAACGGATAGGTATGGGAATTCGTTTTTCCTCCGAACAATAAGGGACTTTAATAAATGCAAGGCGTAATGTCATTAGAGCGTTTCCTTTTTAAATATGTAAACGGCTGGTGTCCTAACACCCCCCGCCACACGCCTATTGAGGCGGCTTGCGGGGTAGTATGTAGATGTAGATGTAATATTCTTCCTTTTAAGAATCTCTTCAATCACATTCACCCATGACTTTCGAGGTCTACCTATTCCCCTCACATGATTCACTTCCAGAACCCATGGACTCCCTCCCCTGGCTACGTAATTGGTTTCTGGTGATGTATCAGTGTCTGTTGTTGTCACTCCAGCTTCAACTCCATATGTTATTATTGGTCCAATTACCTATGGTTATTAATTATAATTATAGTATTCTAACTAACGTCGAGTCGGTATTCGGTCCATTTTATTCTGGATGGGGGACTCTCTGTCTCATTTGTTTCACTGAACTCAAATTATTTTCCCTAATTGGCCCCGCGCTGTATAGTGGTAGCGGAATATGGTGGCAGTAGCATTAGCGAAACGTGACGTCAAGGAGGGGAAGGCTCTTGTGGGATGGTTCGGCTAAGGAGAGGAGGGGAGAGATACTTCATGGCAAGCAACGCTGCCAACATTACTGCAATAGACTGAAGAGGGCAGGGAAGTGTCGGAAGAACGTTATACGCATATGTTTACTTTCGAAAACTAAACTTACTTTCGGAACAAAATACGCTGATAATGTTGGCAACCCAACGGTGAATCCCATGTAAACGAACGGATTGAGACAATAGGGAGCTAGAAAGCTGTTGTGAACAACATTTTGAGCATTTTATAGTTGGCAAAGAAGGTTTTTAACCTTAAGAACCCCAGTAGGGAAACGCGGGGTCTATCTTACTCCTCCGCGCGGAGCCTGTTCATAAAGGAATGGGCCAACCAAACAGAGCATTTGCAAAACTGACACCATAATTCACCGCCACTATGCGTCATGTCGCTCATTATTTGCATTTTGTCAAGTTGGTAATGAAGGAAAAGAAGTGAGATTTCCGTACTTTTTACAGATTTATTTTAAACAGAGACGCGTTTCGATGTCTTACAACATCATCATTGGGTAATGATTATCACAAGCATTTAGTACGAAATTCTCACTTCATTTCCAGTATGAACTTCCATAATTTAACGCCTGCGTCCGTGAGTTATATTGGCAATGAAGGTTTGCGACATTTAGTAATCCAGGTAATAAAACTATGGTACTACCTTAATCCCCCGTTTAAGGGATTAAGGTAGTGTCAGAGTTGTTAGTTTGTAGAGGAATTCGGGGGCGACAGTAGTTCGTAGGGAATGGACTTCTCCACTGAAAAGGACCTCCTGCGCAAGTACCACCATGTTACGCTGCCATTACACGCAGGCGAGTGACACCAAGTTATGTGATATCTCCAGATTTATCCAGTTTCGTTGATCATCTGCGCACAATCCTCTCTCACGAGATATCCGGTGAGAAGATTGCAAAATCTGTATCAGTCTGCTTGATGGCTGGGATCAAGAGTGCCGAGCTTGTGAAATAATCCAATAAGGCTTGAGGCGAGAATTGGCGACGACGGGAGAGATGAAGCTGTGGGAATGAGGTGTGGTGGATATCACGCGTGAAAGCTACCTTTGAACGATTTCTTGAGATGCGACTGTTCATCTCCCACATCCATATCGTGTCTCAAGTGGTCCACGCTAATACGCAATATTAATATTCAGATATCTTCTCAATTAGCACGCGCGTATTCGTCTGCAGACGGCATGCACGCTACGATAACAAAAAAATTAAGACGTCAACCGAGTCCTTCATAAAGCTTACTCACGTATTATCGTTTTTCACTCTCAAAATTATGAAATAACGAAACGATGGAAAAAACCAATTGTTCTGAATCCTTTCTGGTCAAGTGTGCATGAAATTTGCAAAGTAGGCGACAAATCGTCGGCCATGTGTTTAGCAATTTTATTTCCTAACGAGCTGATAATTTGTCAGAAAATGACAGGTGAAACACCCAGTCACGCAAAACTTATTCTTTATTAAAAAGGTTTTATTTGTGTAGCTTATTCCACTGTTATAAGTCTGCTAACGCCGTTACTAATGTTTACTAAATAAAATTATTTGTGTTAAAGTACAGCGTTGTTAACGTAGTTGCTAAGCAAATTTTACATGGAGCTTATGAAATTGAGTAGGATTGTTTGTTTTATAAAATTAACAATTTATCTGGGCCAAAATTGGAAATCCGGGGATTTTTCTAGATACATGACATGCTATTCGGAAAAAATGACACCAAATTCAACTCAATCGATCCAACCGTTTTTTACACATTTAGTATCGCCCTTCCCCCCACCCTCGGATATTGGACTTTATTTATATTATTATAGGTAACAAAGAAATACGGATTTATAATCAAGTATAGTGGTGCGGCTGAATGCTGAATGAATTATAAGACACTGTCTCTGGCGTTACCCGGTGTAACTCCTTCGTATTGAATGAAAAACAAGTACTTGGTTATGATTCCACTCTTTATTTATGTATTGATTTTTATTTTTATGGCCTGTCATCTTGTCTGAATTTCTTCTGTTTTTTCTGTCTCAGCCCAGTATTTCTTCATTCGCTCGGATCGTAGCTTTCTTTCTTCATCTGAGATCACCACCCTTCCTATATTCTCTGTTTGTTGATCTTGGTTTGTAGTCTGATCTGTTTGTACTTGAGTTTCACGATAGCATCTGTCTTTTCTTTCACATCTTCTATTGTAATGTGTAATTTTCTCATATCTTTCTTAATTTCTGCTATCCATCTTGCACTGGTTTTACTGTTACATAGTTTTTCTATAATATTTTTGCTTATTCTGTTTTCCGGTGTTATGATTAGGTGTCCAAAGAATGAGATTTGTTTCTTTCTCATTGTGCTCATTACAGGTTCTATTTCTCTGTAAACTGTTTCATTGGAAGCTTATCTCCAGTGACCGTTCTCTTGGTATTTTTTATTTATGCAACTTCTGACTATTCTCCTTTCTATCTTGAGTAATTTATCTATTGCTATTGTGTTAGTTGTTTTGAAGATGGTTCCACTTGCATATGCTATTTCCGGTTGTAGAACTGTATCATATTGTCTTAATTTTGTGGCTATTGAGAGATATTTTTTTGTTATATTTGTCCACTCTTTATTTTAAGGAAAATGACCTAGGTTTCGGCATATCATCATTATGATGGCATTATATGCCGAAACCTAGGTCGTGATCCTTTAAATAAAGTGTGGAACCATAACCAAGTACTTGTCTTTTCATTCAACTGACTGAATTACTTATTTTCCCTTTATTTTTCTGTCTAAACGTAATAATTTTCGATGCAGATTTTTGTTATTTCATGATACCTTGGAAACAATACGCTTTTAAAATATAAGTATTGTTGAAGGTACCGCTGCATTGAAGATCATTTCCTAAAAATATCAGAATGCATGCTAAGTGTAATACGCAACAAAAGAAAGATTATTTTTTAAGTATTTAGTTTCACTCTTATGTACATGCGGAAATAATTTCCACTTATGATAAGCTATCATTACCCAATGAAACTCTGGCCTTTTTTTAACGAGTCCACAGCAGAGAGCGATAAAATTATCAGTCCTGTAAGATACTTAAGGGCAAGCCTGTCCGACAGTTATAACAGAACCCTCTCCGAACGCAAGTAACTCCATTTATAGTTTTGCTAGAGAATATGTTGGTATTTACTCGAATGTGTACACATTCGTCTATTAATATATTCTATCAATTTATTACAGTTTACTAAAGAAAGAATTGATAACGGAAAAACGCTATTCCACCTGTATTCGAAAACATCGGTCGGTTACAAACTTTGCGAGTGATTTTATTGGGATAATGGCTGTGTGGTGGATGGTGAATGGTTTCGGATAATGTAATGGTTTCAAAGTTGGATAACAATTAAACTAGTGCAGTCGAAGGTTCTAATCCTAGTATTTTAGAGTCACACAAAGTCTTGGTAATGTTGAGTGAATTCCTTTCCAAGTATTAATTGTGTACTAGGTTGGACAAGGCAAGCACCAATATTATTCTCCTATTTGAATTGTAGTTTAGCTAGGATTCAAGGATGGCGTCAATTGGTTCATTGTAGTTATTTTCTAATTAACACTTGGCGATAAATGTGCTATATGGGTTGATTTGTATTGACAAGCATTTATTTTACATTATTATGTCGTATATTGAAGTTATACTTCAATACATTGGACAAATTAATATAAATAAAAAAAATATATCGTTTAAGTCAATTGCAGTTCCGTGACGGAGTAGGATGGATTTGTAACCGCGGTACGTGTTTGTTTTGATCGATTTGTTTTATATATAGAAATTATATTGAAATGCGGCACATTGTGTTACTTAAAGAATTAACTTAATGATTTGTAGGCACTACTTTAACACAAATGCAATATTTATAATTATTAGATGAAAAGGTCATGCTTTTGCTGTTGCGCACCTTATGTAGATTTGTTAATTTTAATTTTCCCTATTAATGACTACCCTATAATAATGACATTTTTTATAACTTCAGATTATTTTGTCACTGCACTGTTATGCTTTAATTTTCCTCTCTTTTTAATCTCCAAATGTTATATAATACATTTCCCAGAGCAGTGCTAGGCAAAAACATGATACTTGACGGGTATAATTCCGTTATAATCTATAGTCCAATCAAAACTTGGAGCTAATAGGACTGTAATTTTTGGTCTCAGGAAAAGTGTCTTTTTTAGCCGGATCTCCTAGTTCATAGTCATTTATATTATTGAAGAGTCCAATTGTCTTTCTTGCTGATAAATTTGGAAAACGGATTTGAAGGAGAAAGTGGAAGATACACTGGGTTAGGAGAAACACGAATGAGATATGATCTAGACATGGTGCAGGAGGCTGAGGTTTTTAGAAGGCAACAAAAGTTAACTGGAACTCGTATAGAGAGGAATACAATGTTCACCTTCATCTGCAAATAGCCCTGCAAGCATCCACGGGGGGGTGTGGCAGAGGGTGTTAGGGAACCTGCCGCGAAGGGGGCTTTCCATTCAAGGTGCTGAAGTTAGTTCACATCAGCGAACTTTAAAGCGCACGAACGACGTTGAATGAAACGATGTGCGCAGTAATGTTTTGTAATCTGCCGGTAGGTGGCATTCTGTATGCTATTAGGCTTTTGGTTCTCCGAGTAATTATTTAATATTTTGCGCAACAGTTTCGCCGTGCTATGCTGCCGGCTTCGTCGGGCTTTTAAGAACAACAATGGTATTTTTTTAACAAAATAAATAAACAATTCCGGCAGTTGTTGATTTTGAGAAGTAAAAAAATCAATTTCGGAGAAGTATCTTCCAGGTTTAAGGGATTTTATAACTATCCTCTCTATTTATATTGTTTGGTCTTTTTTCTATTTCAATCGCCTCCCATATGAGCAAAATAATTAATAATTACTCGCAGAACAAAAAGCCATTCTGTATGGTTGAACAGCCGTCACGATCGAATGTTTAGTTCAAAGTCATGGAATTCATTTTACATAAGTATTTAAAAACGTTAGCTTTTTGTCGCTGAGCAATCAAGAACCGATCAATATGCGTGCTTGACGCCTTTACTGAAAATCAGCAAACTTGACAACAATCACGGATGCCATAATCGACGTTCATTTTTTTTAGAGCACATGAACTTTGCTACCGATATGTTTTGAAGTGCGCTGTGCCTAGTGCGCAGTGTCGGAATCACGAATAGAAGGCAGGTGTGCGCTGTTGTGAAAGGTGCATGGAATAAAGATATGGCGGCCAAAGTGCCTTCGGAGTGCGAGGAACGTTTTGGGGACAGGTTCATGGTTTTCACAGCTGCCGCTAGAAGTCTCTCCGTTCGAAGTCAGGCCGATTATTAGCAGAACGTTCTGTTCAAATTATACTCTTTTTCTACGAAAATAGCGATTATTTGTAATATTCTTTTAGATGTGGAAAACTAAAAATGTATTAGCATATTTTGAGCGTACGTAGATGCTGGTTCTTCAATCTCAAACCTGAATAATCAGGGTGAAAATATTTTCAACTCGCAGAAAACACCGCACTTTTTCACACTCTTTTCATAGATTAAATGAGATTCCTTTCAGTACATTACACCCTGTATACTCTGCCGAATATGTGGAATGAATATCGGCATCTGCAATAGTTTCCAAAGCAGTACCGCAGTACTGAAAGGACACATAGGCACAGCATAGGTGTGCTTCCATTTTTAAAGAAAAGCAATGTGAGATGTTGCGCCGAGTGATTCACCACGTTTACCAATCGATCTCAGATCGATCTGACCTGCTCAGCTCGGTATGGTAAACGGAGCGAGCTGGACAGATCGATCTGAGAAGCGAGCCGAGTCAGCCCGCTTTCCCTAACCGGTCTGAGATCTCAGATCGATCCGAAGAGGTTGGAGCGGGGCGCTCATCGTTCTTCTTTTGGTTTCCGATGGTAAACAAAATATAATCGATATCATTTACGGCGTGGCTTGTTGTAAGAAGGGAAAGGAGAGAAGTGTGCCGCCGAAATACGCAAGAAATCTCAAAATAATTCAAACTACTGAATTCGATAGTTCAATATCGATATTTTCAGACCGTATCGGTAAACCAGGCGATCTGAGTCAGCTCGCTGCGGAACTTTCGATTGGTAAACGTAGTAATTCTTCTCGAAGAAACAACTTCTGGAAGACAAGTTATTTTATTTCTCTTTTAAGAGGCAGTTATGTGAGTTGTTGATTTCTAATAATAACATAATTCAAGACATTACCCGCTCTTTGTTTCCTCTGGCCTCACCGATCCTCACCCAAAGCAACTTTTCTCCATATTTTCTGGTACAAAATGCATTACAAATGTTTGGCTCCCTGTGTATAGTTTCTGACATGACTGTGTTTCATGCGTTTTCTTGATGAATTAACATACCTCGTGACATAAAAACACCTCCCCCGTCCGCATATGTCAAATTTCAGATAGTTTTACATGGTTTTACGTGACTTTGTTACCACTGACGACAAACGTCAAAGATTTACACTTGTTCATCCGAAAATAGCGAAACCATACGATGACCACCCTTACGCGTTCACCTAACTTAATATAACAGGATTAAATACGGCAATACCTTAGGAGCTAAATGAATCAAATCCCTCAAAGCCAGACGAACACCCTGGAATATGTTGTTTGTTTTGCATTCTTGTAAAAACTAGTGCATATGCAGTAGACACATTGCGCATCGGGATGTGTCTTCACCGCCAAGTTTAAAATACAATCTGAATCGCTCATATCTAATATAGACATCTGTATGAAATTGTATCCATACATACATGTAGTGCATTAGATAATATTCCAGTGATTATCCGTAAGTGTTAAATTTTAACTACATGTAGCGGTTAACTACGCGCACTACCTATGCCATGTTTTCTGCTGCAAGGGCGAAAAGGAGGCAACCTGCCCTACCATCGAATAAAGGTGATGGAAGAAGAGTTTTCCATTGATTCGAAAGGTGATGCAGCTTTCGAATCAATGGAAAACTCTTTCGAAAACCAATCTCCAAGTCACTCTTTATCCAGCAACTGTCAACAAAAGGTTTCTTATGATTTTATGAGTTTTCTTGGACATTTGTATTTTTGCAATTGTAGCCCGTTCATCGCGGAATTGAACCACTCCTCTGAAATCCGCTCTTAAAATAAATATTTGATTGCAGAAGGGCCAGTAAAGTGAATAAATTGTTTGAAGATAAATTATTTTACCAGCTTATAGTGATATTTTTTGTTTACCAAGCTACAAGACTAAACAGCTAATATGAAAAGAATATTTTTAAATTTGGCTCATTTATAGTCCTTTATATGAGAAATGTCTTTATATTAGAAATTGGTTTTGTGGACTCAACTATTTATAAAGATATTAAACATTGAAAATTACCAAAATTTTGACGAAATCGAGATCATTGTAAATAGGTACCACATTTTTACTTTATAAATAATAACTTGTAAAATGAGGTGTAATGAGTTAAAATAATGATTTAAAGACATAAAAAATTACTGAAGAGGGTACTAAATGGCGCCATGTTGATCTCGATTTCGTCAATATTTTGGTACTTTTCAATGTTTAATATCTTTATAAATAGTTGAGTCCACGAAACCAAATTTTTACTGGACATTTCTCATATAAAGGACTATAAATGAGCCAAATTTAAAAATTTTCTTTTCATGCCCAACAAGGATAATAGACATGAAACTTTGAAAATTTTGAAAAATCAAGAACTTGAAAACATTTTAATTAAAAATCCACTTAAGTCCACAGCTTACAATTCTGCATAATTAAAGAATATCTTTATGCCTTTAAATTAAAAAAATTATAAACATTAAATCACTTGCCTTCCTATATTAAAAAAATTGTAAAAATTGATTTTTTTTAGTTAAGTGATGAAAAATTTTAAGCAATATTTGGACCCTTATGCTTAAGTTTAGGTCGATACATTACCCTATTTTTATTTAAATTCATTATTTACTGAATTGATTGGTTTTTGTTTGATTGTTCTAGGATACACAGAATTGGAGATATTTGCTTATATGCAGAACACTGAAATCGCTTTAAATCGGTGTTTCGTTAACATAAAAATGGCCACTATCAGGAAAAAAATAAAATAATGACATATTTGTATTTTCAATAACTGGTGGTTTGTATGGTAAAAATATATAAAAATATTAAAAATCATCAAGCAAGCAATTAAACTTTTTCTGGACCACTTCAATATGGATTGACCCGCCTGCAGTACGATGAATGTTCTTTCTGCATGGTCTAATGTTACTAATATGGGAGTGATTTGGAAAAAGAACCATTTTAAACAACTATGATTTTTAGAGCAAATTCTGAAAATTGCAACAATATATCACATGAGGATTATCTTGCATAGGACCTACTTTGAATAGAAAAGTGATGTTCCTGCCGGAAATTTTATCACAAGCTGTTAATCAATATTTTTATTTAAATTTCACACAGTACGTAGGTTCGCAGTTATTTTATGCCATTCATAAACTTCACTCACCCGAAATTTCTGTCACCTCATGCATAAATTTCACTCACCTTGTGGAATTCAGTTAACTGAACATTGCAGTTTACAGCAACTCGGTACTATTTTAAGTCACGTTGGCATACGCTGCAATTTCTGAGCGTGCACAGGGTAGGTACCGGCTGCTATTCCTCTTGTGGAAGCAATATTATTTTTTAATCGAAATAATAATGAATACAACCACGCCTTACCTTTCATTCACCAGACTGAAAAAAATAATAATTTATAAAAACGCATTGCACAACTTGGGAAATACTTCATGTTGACAGTAATTGAAGCTCTGAATGGAGTAGAACCTCGGCCAAAATCGTGATACAAGCGAAACAGATTTAACATCAAAAGCAAAGCCTTCTCAATAGTTTGAAGTATTGCCATTATTTGTAGTGGTGACTTCTTTCCCTAGACATCAGCTTGAAAGCGCCGAGAAAATATATTTTGATGGATATATATAAAAGAGTTATTAGTGTATTATGCAGAAGACTGAAAAAATGAAAAACTGCCATGCCAACTCAGTCTTTTCTAAATTCTTTCTAGATTTTTATATCAATTGCATGTTATGTGCTTTAATTTACACACCTTAAACCACTATATGCAATGGAAAACTCTATATATTTGCTTATTTTATTACTTCAGTTAGCCTCTTAAAATATTATAGAAAACATTGCTTGCAATATAGTTCCTTATTCTCACTTTCCAAATATAACGCCTTGCCTTAAGGAATGTTGATTTATAACTACGTGAGAAAATGTAATTGACATGTGCAGACTTAAGAATCGTTGAATCTAGTACAAAAACAGAAGACGCAAAAAAAAGAAAACAAGTGACCTGAAGGACTGTAATTCCATCAATACTAATCTAGTGAAGTCTCTTTCAAGACAATTGGCCCATGTTAGGCTTCTGTAGCGTGAATACTGGAGCGTTTACTGATAAAATAAGATAAATTCTTATTTTCACAACAAATAAAAGATAGTTTGGTGATTAAGTAAATTACTCCAAATATGAAAAAGCAACTTTTACTCATACGATAGGATTGGCTACTTAAAAACTTTTATTCGTTACAAGAATTTTTTGAGGAAGAGTGAATTGAAAGTGACTTATCGACTTTCAGTGATTGATTCCCCCTGCATGTAATACCTCCACACCGACTTTTAATCACAACAGTTCCAATCAAGTTCAGCTTCTATTAGGAGAAAAGCGTTTTATCATCATGACATCTTTCTCACAATGGAGTCTTGGGCACGTTGAATAACACTCAGTCACTGAAAAAGTTCATTATATGAAAAGTATTTCTTCTGCCATGCCGGTTCATGCCGGCCAAGACTACCACCCGAAGAAGCTTTGCAGCAGAATTTCAATTCCGTGGACGTCAATTCCCAGCTCGACGAGTCCATCATGAATGGTGTTGAATGATGGATGATGGAACACCACGTTAACCACCACTTTAAAGTCATCGCTTCGCAAGAGGGTGAGGAGTTGCTGGTACTCGGCGTCTGGCTCACACGTGTCAACGTACCAGTCGATCATGTCCTTTAACGGGAGGAGTTTCTTTATGTCGTCCAACAGGTCCGTCAGGCCTGAACGCGGCGTCCTCGTCATTTGGCGAAGTATTGGAGGTGGAACGAAATTTGGGATTCCCAGAATGTCAAGCAAAGAATTCAGATAGTCGTACACGTTGATCCCGTGGGCAAAAACAAAGTTCAGGACCTGGAAAACAATACGAAAGATTTCAGTCGAATTCTAAATTTTTTAACTCTTAGCCGGTTTTATATTGTCTGGTTAACGCTCACCAGAAGATGATACACCCTTTAACTTTACCTGCAGGTGGCTGAAAGTACTGGTTATCTATCAGTCTGGTCTTAAACAGAAGCTTTCCTGAACTTTCAGCCACCTCTAGGTAAAGTTAAAGGCTGTATTATCTTCTGGTTAGTATTAACAATACGTTATAAAACCGGCCCTTAAAGTAGCAACTTTAATCCCTCTTTAGGCTAATTTGGGTAATTCCTGCCCCTCAAATTTCAGTGCTAAATGAAATAATGTCTTTATATTTTATTAACATAGCCATTTTAATGATTATTAATTTTTATTACGAATAAAATTTATGATTAAATAAAAAACATTTATATTTCCAAAAAAATTGAATACGTAACAACACAATCTAACTATTAGGTAGAGTGGCGTTTGGATGCCTAGGTAACAGCTCGGCTTTTCACTAGGATGCTGTTGGCGCGTGAAAGACTGGTATAGTAATAGCATTTTTGTTTAACGAGCTTCGACGGCTAAGATCATTTCGCACTGTTCATTTGCACACTTCGCAATGCTGTTGCCCCTGTCTGCCACGCGCAGACAGGGGCAACAGCACTCGGACGAATCGGAGGATCACCCCTATCCAAACTCGAGCCGAGCCCAACGATGCTTAACTTCGGTGACTGATCGGGAACCGGTGTTTCCATGGCGTGGCAGGCCGTTGCCCTGTGTGCCAAGTTGAGTTAGTGATGATATTATGTAATTAAACACGAGTGCAAAGTCTACCTAATGAGACTAGGAGTTTCACAGAAGGAATACCAAGAAAGTGGGAGAAAAATGGGGAATTGTAAACTATCGGGAAACAAGAGGGAAAATCCGGAAACTTCGTTGTGAGTTCCGGGAAAAATGAAAGCATCTTAAGTTTGAAAGGAATTCGATCCTCGAACAAGGTGTAACTTTTTTTATGTTTCAGTTTGCAGAGTTCCGCAGATTCTTGATGTAATATTCAAATTCAAAGTAAAAAAACCTTCTTCTTGCTTAAAAAGAAACTTGTGGCTCAAAGAAATTGTACGTAGGTACTATGAGGTTCTGACTGTGAGGAATTGGGTAATAAGACCTCTTTGTCTTTGAATGTCTTTAATACTAACCATATCGTAGACTTAACCCCAGCAAGCCCTCGCCTGCTAATCCTGGAGTCGCGGGTTCATGCCCCGCCTGGGTTGGTTTTTCTCCAACACGTGAGTGGGTGTTTCTGACAATTTCTATTGGTTCGGTTTTCTGACACGTGATGACATGCCAAGAGCGGTTTATCGGTAATCCAAGTGCGTACGTACAACCAGAGTCGCCCGGAAAACAAAAGAAAAATTGCATTGTTAATATTTTAGATTTCGAGAGATCTTTGTAATACTATTGGCTTCTCAGCAGTGTGATCGTTTAGTGATTCCGTGAAGGGAAAATGAACTTTGGGATCTGAATTTGACGCATATTAATGTGAATCAATGCCTATTTCTGTGAAAAATACGTGCATCATATTTGCAAAATCTCTCATACAGGAAAATAACAGAAGAAGGAAATCGTAATTACAGGACTGTTCCAACATATCCACATTGAGTGCTACTACGTGTATTACACAACCATGTAGGCAAGTAATGAACATGTTGAACCTGCTAAAAAAAATCAGATGTTACCTTAATATGAATGAAAAAATATCCTTAAGCATTATAAACACGCTTGTATGTAGATGCGTACTGGCCTAACATTCTGAGAAGGCTCAGCTGTCCCTTCGAGAACCCAGAGAACTTGTCGAAACTTCATTTTGCTAGGACACTTAAAAGGCATTGTGAAATGAAATCGAGCTTTGAAATATTTCACACACATTTTATTGTTTCCCCAACCGTGGTCACAACGTCTTGACGTCATTTTCAAGGATAAAACTACGTATTTCATATGGATTTTATAAATTGATCTGTAGTTACAGGTGGATTGTAATTTGACCATTGACAATTTTAACCAAGACGTTGAAACAACGATAGAGATAGCAGTAAAAAAGTGTGAGGAATATTGAAAAGCTTGGTTACAGTTTGAAAATTTTGAGCGGTTTTGTTAGGAGCAGCTAAAAGAAACCGCGGTAAAAAACAACTCAGCTACCACAGTTCTGAATCAGTGATACCGTGACTCATGTGTGTAACGAAAAAATCGAAAGTAACCCTAAAGTTTCGTATGTTAACAGTTTCTTGCTGTTTTCTCTTTTACTCCATTTTGTAAATTTGTGTGATAAGCATTAAACATGCTTCAAATGTGCCTCTCAGCGTTGCCGTTATAACCCTTCCTGATCCTTTGACACCTGAGAAAACAGGAGGGGAATTACAATCTTCGCAAGCTGATTAGTTAAGGTAATTAAAACCGGAGGACACATTCAATTCCCGTCGCTTGTGAATACTAGTTTTTAAATTAGGAGCATGGTAGCACGTTGACGAAAAGTGACAAATAGTCCAAAATCCCAAATAATAAGAATACTTGGTGCTAAACAAGTAGAATACTTAGCTCACGTTTGACGCTCGTGAGACAAAAAGTTTGATATTTTATTGATCGAAAGGATATCGTCATTTTTGAAGAACTTTCTCTTTCACCGTCACCATTAATAAAAAAAATAACTCTCTTAGGCTCGAACTTAAGTAACTTTCCTGGGATTTTCAGCGTTTCTTCAATCTTAAACAAGCACTGAGTGATACTGCAATGCCACATGTAGCATCCGTAGCACACCAGCGACGACCTTCGACTAGCCAGCACCCTAGATGACATACCACTAAAAGTCTCAACAATAATGTTAACATTATTATCGGAATAAACCGATATTGCCCTACACATACGCGCTATTTATAATTTTATGGGTTAGGCGCCGATTTTAATGGATAAAATACTGAACGCTAGTTTGAATAAGTGCCTTACACTCTATTAAGGAAAATAGAAGGGGTTGTGATTATAAAATCATTTGGAGAAACTTTCCATTTTATGTACGAAAAAAATAGGGTCTGCCATATCAAAACACCCAAATAATGGAGAAATTGACCGTTGACCTCTCTGGGTTCGTTCGTATTGTTGTTATTTACGTATTGTTCGTGAGTTAGGGTAAAATATTTTTTTTAATTCTCAACAGTTGCTTAGTTACAGAATGACGTCATTTTGTTGATTCAAGCGAACACGTGGTCGTATTTTTGGTGATATATCCGTTCTTATTTGCATTACATGATTGAGCAACATTTCATTTGAAAGTTTGAGGAATTTTAAGTGATATCCTTCTATTAAAACTAACGAAAACGTACATTTTCAAGTAGTAATTGATATGAGAAATGTTTGAAATGGCCTTTGACCGTGAAGGCCGCGATTGATTCTCGTGTGAGTAAATTCGTTTTAAAGCTGGGATTCTAGTTTGTGATATAAAGAAAATATAATTTCATTTGAGAAAGATAAATGCTTTTAAATGTATACGTGCAAAGTAGCTGCCTCACCGAGTCTCACTGATGGCACGATTCAGTGCGGCGGCTTAACAATATACATTGCTGAAGTATTTTTTAAAGTAAATTTTTTTATTGTAGAAAATTGCACGTGTTATTTCTTCATTACTGCATGATATTGTAATTAAAACCCTTTCTTTCTTGGTAATTATTATTCCAACACTTGCTATGGCTTATTTTTGAGCCTGAAGACGGTTCTAGAAATAAAATTGGGCATTCATTAAATTTACTAAGAGACGACTGTCTTCCACAGATATTTACAATCTTTTTAATCCTAATATGAAGAATTTCCCCAAAAAAATTACATTTTATTAAAACCACCTAAACACCTTTCAGGAAGCTAAAAACTTGAATAAAAAGTTTATTACTTACATCAATGAGTTGCTGTGTGCCTTCAAGCTGTACAACAAGGTCGCTGAACTCAGCGGATTTCAAGTAGTTGAAAACAGTCTGTACATCCTTGTTGCTTTCAACATATTTCACCACCAGGGCTTCGAGGTCTTTTGTTGGCAACAATGCAACAAATTCTTCGAAGCGATCCTTGAGGCTGTTGGCACTGTTAATTTGGATGCGGCTGCCATTTCCATTCAAGAAATCATTAATCATTTTTTCAATCGTTTGGACGTCAATGCCTACGGATTTCAGTATCGTAGTAAGCTCCTTGTATTCGCTACTCGCCATGATGTCGGACACCAATTGCTTGAACTCTGGAGACCTGATCGTGGTTAGAAGGTCCTGGTAATTCTTGTTTGGATAGCAAACGGTGTTGTACCAATTCAGTATATCCTGAAGGGGTAGCAGGTTTAACATGTCGTTGATCATACGGAGAACTCCAGATTCATCGGCAAAAAGATTCCGCCGAGAATCTTTTGGTTGAAATGGGGGAAGATTGAGCAGTTCGTGAAGCTTGTTGACATACCTGTAGATGTCTATGCCAGAATTGTACAAGTATGCCAGGAACTGAGGGTATAAGTGAAAGAACCATTAAAGAAAGCATTTCAAAGATGAATACTTCAACAAGTATCCGAGTTTTATGAATGCATTAGAGCGGAATATTGAGAAAAAAATATTTGAAAAAATCTGTGACGTAGCTATGGGTATGAAAGGCGTTTATCATTGCAACTATTGAAAATCAATCTCAGAATTTTTAACTCAGCAAGAAATGGAGAAATTTTAGAAACAACCAAGCTGGTGTGAATTTATCGGCCAGAGATGAGTAAATCTGGTCGACTATCTTCAGCAAAAGATATCCCTTATATATCCACTATCTCCAGTGAAGAAGATGAATCGATTATGCCGTAGTTCATTCACATTTGCCACCTCGTAGAGAAATTAAATAAACACTTTTTACTGTATAACTAGCTGAATGGAGGTATTACTTTATGTTAAAATGAAAGGAAAAAAAGCGAATCGATCCCCTTGTAATTGTTTCACATACGCCTAAAGAAGGAAAAGTCTTCATTTGTTTTGTTCATCAACACTTAACTCGATGCTTATCACTAATTTTAATTATTCAGAATAAAATAACATGAATTGAATTATAAATAAAAGTATGTAGAAAGACCTCCAGCATCAATGCACCTCAAACTAATTTTACTATAGTATTATAAAAGTTTCAACAAAATAATACCTTTCGAACAGTGACGTAGGATATAGTTTCGGGGGGGGGGGGAGTTCCATATTGAGTATAGCCAGCTGGAAATGGGTAATCCAGCGGAAATATTTTGAAAATCAAAAGAAATATTTTCTATTAGGCATTTAGTTTTTTAAGGATGAAGACAAATTCTCCCTTGTAAGAGGAACCGAGCCTCAGGTATAGGGCGGTTCGCAGGTGGCGGATAGCAAATGTTCCATCAGATATGGTGGACAGCTGTGAATAAGGGGCAACCCGAATAACCAGCCCCGGACCGAGGCGGCAGCATCACGAGGGTGTGGTGAGGATGATCTGTGGCGTGGTCATACTCGTTAAAAACTACACAAAAGCCCAACGACGGTACTGTGTCATGGCGAGTAAGTGCCGCCATTAAATATGCACTGCTCCGTGCTGCCTTGTACGAGTAAGGGGAGGACCCCAAAGGCTAAGAGAAGGTCACTCTGACAGAACACCCGAGGTCAGGCCGAGATCTTTGAGCAGTAGTGAAAGCAATTGCCCTAGGAGAAGACGGCTCTGAACAAAAACTCCTGGTCCTCCAGGTTGGGGGTTGGGCGAAAAGGCTAAACTACCTTGCACCGGAAAAAATTATAGTTACGAAACGCCAACAACAAGCCTCGGATAAGGACAGAACATCTAGAAGAAGACCCCAGCTTAGACTAAAGGACATGCGATTTGGAACCTGGAATGTGAGGAACCTGGCCTTACCAGGGAAAATGGATATTCTTAGCGAAGAACTAGAAACATATAATATATACCTTATAGCGTTACAATAAACTAAGTGAACGTTTTGTGGAAGACTAAACTCCAACAAATACCAAGTATTGTACAGTGGATGTGATGACGGAAGACACTATGCAGGCGTAGGTTTTGCCGTCAAAACATTTTTATTAGAATCTGTGATATGTTTTAAAGCGTTAAGTGAGAGAATGTATTATATTAGGTTAAGAGGAAAATTTAATAATATATCTGTGATATTTTTTTATGCTCCAACTGAGGAAAGTAAGGATGAAGACAAAGATAAGTTTTATGTACAGCTTGAAGAAGTAGTGACCGATATCCCACGATATGATACACTTTTATTGCTAGGAGATGCTAATGCCAAAGTAGGCAAAGAAGATATTTGGAGCAAGGTAGCAGCAAGAGAGAGCCTGTTAGATTCTTATCTTACGACAATGGCACTAGGCTCCTCAGCTTTGCTTGCTCATCAAATTTGTTCGTTGTAAGTACAAAGTTTCCAAGGAAAAACATGTATAAAAAGACGTGGGCAATTGGATATCTCCTGACGGTCACATCACAAACCAGATCGACCGCATCCTGGCAGACAATAGACATGTAAGCTCCGTGACTCAAGTAAGAAGCCATAGAGGAGCAGAATGCGGTACCGATCATTACTTAGTGTTGATGAAAATAAGACAAAGATTAAGAATAGAGAAAAGAAACAAAAATACAGTTGAGGACAGAATAAATTTTGAGAAAAGCAAGATTAATGAATATAAAATTGAACTTAGAAAGAGGTTCTCAGTTTTAGCAGAAGAGAGAGAGAGAGAAAGAGTACTTGACAGTAACGCAGGAAGAAGTGGAAGAGATGTGGATTTAAAAAAAAACTAATATTAAAAAATCAGCAAAAGAAGTGTTAAACATAAAAAAAACTCCGAGAAATCCTTAGTTTAATGAGAATTGTAGGAAGTTAGTAAAAGAGAGAAAAGAGGTAAAAATTAAAGCACTTGCTGAAAAAGCACAAGCTACCAAGGAAATATATAGACAGGTCAGCAGGGAAGTGAACAAGGCAATCAGGGCAGAAAAAAGAAAATACATAAACAGTACACTTTCAAGGGCAGAGGAAGACTGCACACAAAATAACCCAGGGGATTTTTATAGAAAAGTGAGGTTTTTTCAGAAAGGTTTGAAATTTATTGTTATGGGAGTCAAAGACAAAAGTGGAGTGATAACGAGTAAACCAGCAGGAGTCTTGAGAGTCTGGAAATAATACTTCTCCGACCTTTGAAACGGGGATACAATCGAGAGAAATGAAGTGGTACAACAAGAAGAGCTAAGCGGTAGAGCAGACAAAAACGTTTTATGTATGGAACCAACAATAGAAGAAATAAAATCTGCATTGAAGACCTTTAAAAATGGCAAAGCGCCAGGTGAGGACGGAATACCGATAGAGTTAATAGCAAATGCAGGCGAGGAAGTAATCTCGTTCCGAAACAGATTAATAATAAAAGCGTGTAGAACTGAAAAAATGAGAGAATGGTGTGAAGCAGTTATTGTACCGTTGCATAATCAAGGAGATAAATTAGATTGTAAAAACTACAGAGGCATATCATTAATCAATACAACATGTAAAATACATTCTAAACTGGTGCTAAACAGACTTAGGGAACAAGCAGAGGAGATGATAGAAGACCACCAGGCGGGATTCAGGAAAGAGAGATCAACGACAGACCAAATGTTTATTCTGAAAGAGCTGGCCTCAAAATATTGGGAATATAATAAGGATCTGTTCATTATGTTTATAGACTTCAGCAAAGCCTATGACTCGATAAATAGAGAAAAACTTTGGACAATAATGAAGATATGTGGATTTCCTGAAAAAGTTATTGGATTGACAAAAATGTGTGTGTGTGTGAGTCTAAAGGAAAAGTCAAGGTTGGAAAAGAGTACACTGATACGTTTGAAATAAGCACAGGAGTGAGACAGGCTTGTCACCCCTTCTCTTTAACATAGCATTGGAAGAGGCACTAAAGAGGACCAGAAACGGTCCAGGAGGAGCCAGGATTCCAGAAAAAATTAATCTGTTGGCCTTTGCAGACGATGTAGTGATTGTGGCCGAAAATAAAGAACAGCTTAAAGAACTAACTGCAATACTTCTAATGGAAGCCAAGAAAGTAGGCCTACAAGTAAATGAAGCCAAAACAACTCCATGAAAATATGCAGATATGAAAAGGAATATTTAGAAATACTCAATTATAAGTTCAAGAAAACAAATCAGTTCAAGTACTTAGGGATAACAATAACAAGTAACAACAAAGAGGAGACCGAAATTCTCACCTGATTTGCAGCAGCTGAGAGAACCTACTGGAGCCTAGTAACACTTTTGAAGAGCAAACTTTTATCATGAAACACAAAAATTCGTATCTATAAAACAATTGCCCAACCAGTACCACTGTATGGTTCCGAAATATGGTCGCTTACAAAAAGATCACAAAAAATTGATAACATTTGAAAATAAACTGTAGAGACGAATATTCGGCCCCATTAAAGAGGGAGAGACATGGAGAATAAGGAAAAACAAAGAGTTGAGGGAACTGTACAAAGAACCAGATATTGTGGGTGTAGTCAGAAACAGACGACTTAGATGGCTAGGCCATGTCCACAGAAGAAGTGACAACACAATGGTAAAAATGATATGGAAAGGAAAACCGGAATGCACCAGGGAGACCAAGAATGCGCTCATGAGCGACGAAGTGAAGAAGGACCTGAGAACAATGGGAGCTCAACTCGACACAGCAGAAGACAGAGGGGCATGCGGAGGCGAGTGGTTGGCGAGGTCAAAGACCATTTAGGTTTCCAATGGCCACAGGAGTAAGTATTTAGTGTGCAATTACGACTTTAATGCAACAGCCTATTCTTTTAATTGTGCCGTGCTATTTCCTGATAGAATACAGTACTTAATTATGTTTTTTATTTTTCAAAATTGTATAAATATAGGAAGTTCTCCTCTTTAATCGACCACAAATTGAAAGTAAATATATTTTTTTGGAGTGGTTGCCTTTTTCTTTTAAATAATTAACGCTCACATGGGCTTAGCCAACGTTTCGTCACTTTTTATTGACATCTTCAGGGATAGAAGTTTTCAAAATATTTAACAATTAAAGGAAACCAGGATATAAAAATGATAATGCAATAACAGGTTAATAATTTTGAATAACTTGTCCGTAAAAGCGTGAATCATGAACAGAATGGTGCACAAGGAACCAAAATGACATACATAATGAACAATTCTTCTGGTTGGTATTCAATTATGTATGTTATTTTGTTTCGTTTTGCATCATTCTGTTCATGATTCACGCTTTTACGGACAATTTATTCAAAATTATTAAGTTGTTATTGCATTATCATTTTTATATCCTGGTTTCCTTTAATTGTTAAATATTTTGAAAATTCTGGCACTGAAGATGTCAAGATAAAAAGTGACAAAATGTTGGCCAATTCCATGTGAGTGTTAATTATTTAAAAGAAAAAGGCAAACACTCCAAAAAAAACTTTTACTACAAATTTTTGGTCGATTAAAGAGTTAAAGAAGAAGGTCCAATATTTATGTAATTTTCAATTATAAAAAACATAATAAGTACTGTATTCCATCATAAATTAGCACGGCACAATTAAAAGAATAGGCTGTTACACAAAAGTCTTAACTGCACACTAAATGCCTATTAGAAAATATTTCTCTTGATTTTCAAAATATTTCCGCTGGATTACCCCTTTCCAGCTGACTATACTCAATATGGAACTCCCCACCGAAACGAAATCTTACGTCACTGTTCGAAAGGTATTATTTTGTTAAACATTTTAAAATACTATTATTAAATTAGTTGGAGGTGCATTGATGCCGGAGGTCTTTCTACGTACTTTTATTTATACTTCAATTCATTTTATTTTCTTCTGAGTAATTAAAATTAGTGATGAGCCTCAAGCAAAGTGTTGATGAACAAAACAAATGAAGACTTTTCCTTCATTAGGCGTATGTGAAAGCAATTAAAAGGGGAGCGATTCGCTTTTTTTCCTTTCATTTAAACATAAAGCAATACCTCCATTCAGCTAGTTATACAGTAAAAAGTGTTTAATTAATTTCTCGACGAGGTGGCAAATGTGAATGAACTACGGCATAATCGATTCATCTTCTTCACTGGAGATAGTGGATATAAAAGGGATAATTTTTGCTGAAGATAGTCGACCAGATTTACTCATCTCTGGCCGATAAATTCACACCAGCTTGGTTGTTTCCAAAATTTCTCCATTTCTTGCTGAGTTAAAAATTCTGAGATTGATTTTCATCAGTTTCAGTGATAAACGCCTCTCGCGAAATGCCTTAGACATCTAATTTGTTAGTTTTGCCTGTGCTAAAACTATAGTATTTCCTTGTGAAGTATGTCAAATTTTACGTTATTATTCATACGTTTAATTATTATCAGGCTGACTATATTATCCTCATGAGAGGATAATAATGCAAGTTGTATTTGGCTAACTTAAAAGCCCAAAGAGAACCAGGAAATTATCTTTGATTTTCACTAAAAAGTGATACAAATAAAGTAAATGTGCCAAATGATAGATATTAGTGGTAAAGTTATTCTCCCTCCACTGCAACACAGCTTCACATTTGTCAGTTGACGACATCAACAACACTTAATAAAAATATCTGAGGTTAGGTGGTTTGAAATAATTTTTGCTCATCACTAAAAACCTTAAAAAACTTATGAATGCACTACCCGTGTGAAATAACAGAGAAAAGGTTACCTTTCTGTATTCGGGCGAATTGTCCACCGTGCTCACGAGGGAAGCAAATGAGTCTGAGTACAAGAAAAGCACCGCCTTCTGGACGTCTGGGTCCTTCTCTAAGTAGTCCATGAAAATTCTTGTCTCGTCATCCACCGGTATGAAGGCTAAGAATTGCTGGAGTAAGTCGTTGAGACTTGGTGGATCGTCTGCTTGAACAGCGTAGTTTCCCCGCCGTATTCCTGCGAGCAGATCACCAAATCAAATTTGCATAGAACAAAAGAAACACAACTGATGAACATATGTTTGACGGCAATGGTAAAACGACCATGAAATCGTAAATAAACGAGCTGAGTAATATGCTCATCTAACAGTATTTACTCTTTACTTGCATTCAATCTTGCTGATGTATTCATCAGCGTAGAAAAAAATACGGTTTTATCACTGAAACATATTTTTATCTAACCGAAAAAGGTTTTAGCTTGACACCATAAATTCTATGTTCTCGAGGAAATTGAGAAAATGATTGGCATTTGTCTTAGATTTCTACTTTTTAAATAGTTTCAGACTTCACTTCGTGAAACTTCTCGATAGATAAAGCCGTATAGTCAACATTATCAGGTCCTAATGATGTTGACAATTCCAAAATAGCCTTTCTTAATTATTTTCTGTGAAAGTTTCAAAGTTTTTACTTGCGTTATCAATTATTGCCCTTTACGGAAGAAAGCGGAAAGTGATGAATAAGGTATCATGTTTACCTGCGGCAAGTGCATCGTAGGATCCTAAGTAAAGCAAGAAAGCTAAAAGGAGCTTCATCTGAAAGAAAAAGATAGAAAAAAGATTAAGAACTACTCACATCCTCATTGTTAGCTAGTTTTATTCAATAGCGATCAGGAGCTTCACCCTTCTGAGGCGAGTTAATAGGTAGTGAGTCACAGGTACTGATTATAACGATAATCAGAAAGAAAAGCTTCTTCACTCATAAGCCCAGTAAGAACTGAAGCAAATCGTTCTATTCTCTATGGAATGACTCTGGATTCTCAGCGCTTAGCGCTCGCAATCTTACCTTGAGGGAGGCGTCTTCAACTTAGGACATTAAAAACTTATTTCCGATATATATAAGTTTTATCAGATATTTCAGGAAGGCGGAGAGATAAATTTATCTATATGCCTGCATATGCTTGGATTTCTGCTGCGAGATTATTTTTTTTCTGAAATTTATGTGAATAGCAATGGTATCATGATGTTCAAATATAATATATATTACTTTTCATTGTATCAGGAAGAGTTATTTTAGAGAAAAAAACTAATCTTCACCTCCTCTGCGCCAGTATATAACGACTTGTTAAAATCGGTGGGGTAGTTTTATAAAGTTATCTTTTGGACTACTCTAGTTAACTAATGTGCCAAATGTATATCTTGAAGTTCTTTTTCATTGCAAGGTATTTGTATCTTATTTTAGTGCATCCTATCATCTCTTGAACCTCGTATTTTCCACAAAATGGCAAAGCAACAGCCTATTCCGTAGAAAAATAAAGATAGATGTATTATCTTCAAGCGCAAAAAATTCAGTATTTTAGTTTGATATTTGATAGCAAGTTGGTCATGATGGGTCCAGTATAGCCCGAACTGGTGGGTGAACAGATCTGCTTAACAAATGGTGTCTCTCTTCTGAAATGCGTCTTTTTTTACCTCCGTGGTTTCACTTAACCTAGGTAGCTTTCTGAGGTATGTTTTGAACGTCTATTGACCGGGATTCGAACCCGGTCAAGGCGAATGATTTTTCCTCTGTGGAATATCGCACTTAAGTGCACTTGCGGGTGACTCCGTTGGAAGGTAACTACCGTGGCTTGTCCCGGTATCCTAACGTCTAATTTGCCACGACTGCTACAAGTAGATAATGCAAAGCTTGGCTGAGCTTTGGTCTCTTATCATTTCTCCTTGGTAAATGTAGCCTTGTTTCCTATCTTTTGAAAGTCGATATATTTTTTTAGCTACTCTTTCAAGCTTGGGTGCAGATAAGTGAAAACCCAAGTGTTTTAAACAATCTCTCCAAGACTCAAACAATGTTATTTACACTCTTAAAAAATCTGCAAAACTTATGTCAATTGAGAACAGGACCCGACCCCGAAATGACAAATATCTATGCACCTAAATGATTTAAGGTTTTGCCGGTTAATCTGATTTATAAACCATTCTCCAGTTTCCTACCTGGATATAGGATTCATAGGTTGTAGCCCTGGTGATGGCGAACAACCCGTTCGTTGAAAGGTTGGCGGAAATGAATCCTTTATAACCTGGTGTGAAACCCGATAAATATTTATGAATCTATGCACCTGTGATGGCTCCTGTGTGAACATTTGTTTGAAAAAATCATGCAAGGTTTACCTTAATAATTTAACTTATTTTTATTTGTTTTGTGAAAAAGTGTACAACTCACGTCTTTCCGAATGGATGTTTTCTCAAGCCAATACTATTGCTATTTCAAAAGAAGAGGTTCCTCGAAAGAGGCGAGTGAAGATGAACCTTTCTACCCGACACTTGGGCTCGGGAACGGACACCCCATATTTACGTGAAGGAAAGCCTGAGCCCAGGACGGAGGAGGAGACTCTTCGCTACCGCGCGAGAAGTGAAAAAAGAAAAGGGAAACAAATATATTTATGGTTGCGACGTGGGACAATACTCATGAGGAAAAAAGAGAATGACCAGGTGAATATTATTAAATCCACTGATGACCTGGAGAAACTGTAAGCACGTTATGAGTTATCTATGCTCGTATACATTTCTCTTTTACTAACAAAATCCTTAATACCGTTGACGATTCAAATTTAAATGTTGACAGTTTCTATGTTTTATATCAAAATATAAGGAAACTTTAGAGCGAATTTTGATAATTTCACATTTCAACTATTAAATCTTGATGTAAAACCTTGCAGAATAATTTTGTCGGAAATATGGATTAATGACACTGAAGTATCTCTGTATCAAATTACTGGATAAAGAAATTGGGCTGTGTGTAACAATAATTATAGACATGGAGGAGTGATTCCTTATGTGGCGGATAACTATGAGTGTTTTTACAGCGAATTAGGTGACATTATAACTGCAGATGTGGTTAAATTAACAATCGACATTAATATTTCCTCCTCCATATCTGTCATTGGAGTATATAGACGTAATTTCACGCCAGTGAAACAATTTCTGCAAGAACTGGAGCGAATATTAGCCTTTTCCCAAGAGAGAAATTTGAGAATAATTGGTGACATCAATCTTTGTTTATTACAATGAAACGATATGTCTTACGAATATGGCTTAGAACAACTTATTCAAATCCCAACTAGAATAACTAAAATTAGTAAAACATGCATCGATCATACATTTTGCCGAAGCAGAGATAATTTTCAATATATGGGAAGAGCAAATGAATGGGGTGTAACAGACCGCCATGCGATTACATGTACTCTAGTTGCTAATGTTAACTTTAACTACCGTGAGCGATTACATCAGAGTAATCACAAAATTGACTTCAATCACTTAAATGATATTTTGCAAAAATGCCACTAGAGCGATGTTTACACAACCAAACGTTTTCATAGCCTATGAAATATTTATGAACAAACTAAATTGCTGCATTGACCAAGCTGGGTATGTTACAGAAAGCAGCAGATCGGAAAAATTAAAGAAAACTTGGATGACTCTTTCTTTGTACAAAAGGATGTCTAGGCGGAATTTATTGTATAATAAAATGAGGAAACAACCTGATAATGAAAAATTGAAAAGACATTACAATTCATACAAAAGACGATTGGAAATTGATATTAATAAGTGTAAAGAAAATTATTATATGTACCTCTTTAATAGTAATGTTTACAACACAGCTGCCCAATGGCGCATTTTGGATTCACTTATTGGAGGAAAGAAAAGAAATGGAAACGTAATGCAAATATAATCTAGGGATGGAAATGTTGTCACTGAGTGTCAAAACATTACCTTTATTATTTATAATTCGTTTTCATTTTGAACAAGTTATTGAATCTTTGACGATTAAGATAAAATTGCAAAGTGACTTGGAAAAATATAAAGAATCGCTCCCATCCTTCAACTTAGAGGAATCACTGTATTTTTCCCAACTAATGAGAAAGAAATTAGTAACATCATAAAGGATGTAAAGCCCAAGAAATCAAAAGTTATTGATAATATTTCTGAACATGTTATTAAAGCAGTGAATGAAAATATTTCACATTTTCTTGCCTACATTATTAATCTAAGTATGCAAACAGGTATACCTATTTACTAATCAGTTGAAAACTGCATTAATAATACCTATTTTTAAAAAAGGTTATAAAATGGACGTAAATAATTATTGACCAATATCCTTAACATCCTTTTTTTTTAAATAATTGAAAAAGTTATAAGAAGTCGACTTCTTAGTTTTTAAAATAAACAAATGTTTTAGTACTAATAAATTCGGGTTTCGAAGTGGAAAAAGAACAGAAGATGCCTTATTAAAATTCTGTTCAAACTTGAATGAAGGACTAAATAGGAACTGCAAAGTTGCTGGCCTGTTTATCGATATTACTAAATCATTCGACTCTGTAAAACATAACACACTAATGCAGCGATTATGGGAAGCTGGTGTTCGGGGTACTGCGTACGATTGGTTTCAAAGTTATCTCTGTGATAGAGACTTATACGTGCGCCTACAAAATTGCTGCAGCAAAAGGATGAAACTTAACTGTGGCGTGCCACAGGGTTCTGTGTTAGGCTCCTTACTGTTTTTAATTTATGTTAACAATTTATGCGAAGGGAGAATTGAAGGTAAATTAACGTCTTTTGCAGACGATACTGCACTATGTTATTCTGCTCATTATATTTATGACTTACACGCACAGACGCAAAATGACCTTAAAACAATAAAGACTTGGTTTTCAATGAATTGCATGTTACAAAGTGAAAAAACAAAATATGTTGTATTCACTATGAGTAAAACTATCTCACATATAAATAATCTGTTTTATCAATGCATAAAGGTAATGTTAATTTCTGTAATAACTGTATTGTGATAGAACAGGTTAGTTTCATTAAATATTTAGGCATATATATTGATCAAAATCGTAAAATGGAAAATTAACCTGAATAAACTAAAATCTGAAATGATTTCCACAGTCAGAAAATTCTACTTCCTCAGATACATATGCCCAGAATCAGTATTGAGAATGGTTTATTATGCCCTGGTCAACTCCAGACTGCAATATGGAATCACATGCTGGGGTGGAGCCTATTTTACTACTATTAAACCTTTGCTCTCACTCATACTTTTCTATTAGTGTTTTTGAGTGTTTTTGAGTATACTTTTCCTGTTTCATCTGTGACATTCACTCGGTTTTGAGGGTTTGTTCATTTTTTAGTTTTAGTTGAGAGTTTTTAGGCGATTTATTGTTTGTTAGCTGGGATGAAACAATATTGATCAACATCATTATTGGGAATTTTACTATCTTTTAGGTAGGTGCTCGGGCAGTTTATTCCCTAACCTACCGGTTTCTGGGACAACTTTTAGCTTTCCTGCGCAATACTCGTTCGCCATCAATTCTCTTTTAAGTTCCTCAAACGCTCTGCACCCTCTTATTCCGCCCAAAATTCCCATTCTCTTCCTTCCTTTCCCCTCTGAATGGTTTGATGTTTTCCCAGCGAATCTTGTGAAGGAGGATATCTCAGGTGTTCCACGGGGTTAGAGTCTCCATGGCTGACGACTTTTCGAAGAGCGACTTGTTCCTCATCATCAAGGCTCCTGAATTTAATTTCTCTAATTTGGCAGCTCTTACATTCTCTCGTCTTCGGATCAGGTGTAGGATGATTGGCTGTCCCGTTGACTTTTATTCTCGTTTTTTTAACGCTTTTAATGCATTTCATAACTGTTTTCAAGGTATCACTTTAGTGGAAGCCAGTGTCTCAGTTAAAATTACTTGCCTCAAGGCGGGTCTCGATGGCTTCTTTGGTCAGTCGATCCCAATAGCCATGCGTGCGGCTATGTAATTTTGTTTTGTCCCATTGTATGGTCTTTGGTGATACTATGCTACAGCATCACCATACACCACGACATACAATAGGACAAGGAAAAATAATTAGCCGCACGCATGGCTAATGGGATCGACTGATCAAAGAAGCCATCGATATCCACCTTGAGGCAAGTAATTTTAATCAAGACACTTCAACGTGCTCTCACCTCTGAACACATCTTCCATTCACCTTTTCTGCCTGCTACGAATCTCCCTTCCTTCTTCACACTTCTTCTTCTTCCTTTCAACTTCCCAACACCAACAAACAACTTCCTTTCCTCTCCCACTACATTTCCTCTTGAACTGGATTAAGGAAGAAAAATGGCGCATATGCGTTTACGATGAAAGAGAAAACGACGGTGAGCAGGGAGACCTTAATGATGTGCAAGGTAGCGCGCAAAGTATTTTGAGTTGAGTTATAATTACTCGGAGAGACTCGGAGGCTACGCGCTAGGCTTAGGTTACTTGAGCAATTGAGAATAGATATCTTTCAGAGCGACACGGAGAACATCATATTAGAACCCTACTATATTTCCAGGTCCGACAGAAACGATAAATTAAGAGAGATATATTGCCGAACGGATAGGTATGGGAATTCGTTTTTCCCCCGAACAATAAGGGACTATAATAAATGCTAGGCGTAATTTCATTAGAGCGTGTCCATTTTATATGTAAACGCCTGGTGTCCTAACACCCCCCGCCACACGCCTATTGAGGCGGCTTGCGGGGTAATATGTAGATGTAGATGTAGATAATTGCGATATTCCACAGAAGAAAAATCATCCACCTTGACCGGGATTCGAACCCGGATACTTCGATTTCGCGGCGAGTGCTTTAACCAGTTAAGCTACCGAGGCGTCCTTCTCCCCTGTGGAATATTTGGTGGCTTTATAGGAGCATGGTGGTCAGGACTGCTAGACATATGATGAGCAGTCCAAGTCGTGCGCTAAGCGCCACAGTCCGCGAGGACAAAGCCATGCATGGAACACAAGGAGGTGTTCGCTCTTGACCAATTTTGAGGAAACCGGGACTAGCCACGGTAGTAACCTTTACGGAGTCACCCGAAAGTGCACATAAGTGCGATATTCCACAGAATAAAAATCATTTCGCCTCGGCAGCTTACCTGGTTAAAGCACTCGGCGCGAAATAGAAGGATCCGGGTTCGAATCCCGGTCAAGACGAATGATTTTTCTCCTGTGGAATATCACACTTATGTGAACTTTCGCGTCACTCCGTAAAGGTTACTACCGTGGCTAGAACCGGTTTCGTCAAAATTGAGTAATATTACTCAAATCCGAAAAACAGTTATTTGAACTAGTGTGGCTAGCCCGGCAGTACAAGTAATTTGCCCATAGTAGACACCTATGTTTGAAAGTTTACTAATCCAGTAAGTATTGATTATTACAATGTAAATGCATACATATTTTATGCAACATGGATCCTTTTTGAGATATCAACGACAGGAAGGCACGGTTTACAGGCGTTACCTGGTCGTATTTCTCATAAGAGAAACACCAATATAATATCCACTCCATAAAAAATATGGAATATATTGATATAATTTTAATTAATAAATAAATTATCCATTCTAAAAAGAAAAGTTTACTTTTACATTTGTTATTTCAATAGGAATAAACCAGGCCACAGATTGGATGAGGGACAAGCGAATTAAGAAAATATCGAGCTTAAAATAATAGAACAAATAAATGAGAATAGTTACATATCACTGGTTATTGTATGTAGAGCAGAATCACTTCAGATGAAGGGAAGTCGGTTTACGATTGATGAAAACGATAAAATGGATCAGGAAATATCTATTTCAGAGGAAAGTGAACGAAAGGAGTTGATGGCGAATTATAAGTGGTAGGTAAGGTCATAAAAATGTGAAGGTGTACAGTGTACATGCATGCATAGCCATCATGTCATTTCCTTCCGGGGTAGGCAAAGTCAAAGAGTTTAGTTACTGCCGTTATCGCCAGCAAACCAGGTTCCCTTTTAAGAATTTTCTCCATAATGCCCTATCCTTGCTTTCGTCTTCCGTTTCTCTTACGCACGTGCATTTCTTCACACACGCTTTCCTATTCTTAAGACTCCTAATATTCTTCCTCTTAAGGTAGTTTGAGCGAAATGCCATTTCACCTAGAATTTGACTTCTTTTTAAAGAAAATATTCCCATCTTCCCAATGATATCAAAATATCAGCCCCTTGCCAGACTACTTTTCAAGCAATTTTACTAAAAATATAAGCTGCTTTACATGGGATAGATTACGGCTGTTGGCTCCAGAGGGAGAATATGTTGTGCCAGAGCAATCAAATTAAAAGTTTTCTTTTCTCTTTGCACTTTTTCTTTTCTTTCACTTTCAATTTTTGATCTACCAGTTCAATACATTTTCATTTAATGACCACATCCATCTTCTTCCAAGACGTCCTCTCTAAACCAGTCGTAACAATGTTCTTATTTATTTTTCACATAACCATGACAAACAATTAAAAAAATGATTAAAACATGTTAATAAACAATAAATAACCAAATGAAATTCAATATTTAAAAAAAGATTAATAAATAAATACATGCAAGTGATTACAACTATCAATTATTTAGCCATTCATACGCTTGACATGCGTCAAATATTAGAAAAAATAGGAAATTATAACGCCTAGATTTCGTGAAAACACTAACGGCGTGTAGTTTGTACATTTTCCCAACAATTTATAAAAATCCTTAATAATCAAACACTCCCCACAGTAATTTTTACAGAATCACAAAAAAAACTTATATTATGAAGGCGATTTCACCGAACGTTGTGAAAAAATGAGTCATGTTAGAGACTTATGTGGTTGTATTTATTTAACTACTGAGAATTAGTGTCTTATGTAACTATAGTTTTGCAACATTAATATTACAAATTTATTTCATACTTCTTGCAGAGGCTTAAGTTAAAAAAATATAATTCGAATCTACTATGACTAGGGAACTATCTCGTTCAAACTACCTTAATAGTCTCTTCCACGGTCGTAGAGGTCTCTTCTACCCTTTTCACCCATGACTTTAGCGGTCTACCTCTTCCTCTCACATCATTCACTCTACTATAATGTATGTTTCGCTGTTCGCCTCTCTCCCATTATCTCGACATGGCCAAACCAAATAGGTACATATTTTAAAGAAAAGTGCTTCACTGGTTTGGTGAAGATGTCTATCCATATTTAATACATACATACTTTTGTGTATTGATTCAATTGCCGTAATGTGTACTACATGTGCTAAATATTCGAATGACTTTTTATTCAATGAGATATTTGGGTTAATTGAATCTTATGAAATTAGTGCCTAGCGTGCCATAAAATGCTTTTTTTTTGGGATTCATCGTTTCAAACAGGAGCCTACAAGCTCATTGTATTAAAATGATCTCAATGCCCTATGCCTTATAATAAATAAAATCAGGATTAGGAACACAACGGAATGGAATGCTCCCGTGTTGAAACGTGGCTATGACATAGTGGACTGAGGGCATAGCCCACGAATACGAATGCTGTTTATCATTAAAACTACGGAACCTTGTAATTACTAGATATTTCAAAGGCTAATGTCTAATCCAGTGTGAAGGATGACGCAAGGGGTGTTTGAATTAGTTTATTACTTCAGCGTGAATGCGGCGGGGATCTAACCTAAAATTTATTTGCGGTTGAAGTTCTTACACCCAGCCGTGCCGTGAATACACATTAAAATTCATTCAATTTCATTCATTGTATCTCCAAAAGCGTTTCAGAGCCTGAAATATTAGTTACACGGTTTGGAATATGCTCTCTAAATAAATGAATAACTGTGCAAAGTTGATGGAGTGGTAATCGTGAGTTATATGAGTGCGCATTTTAATAATTTTTAAATAAAACAATTTTGGACAACATTTCATTCAAGTGCATCTGTTTATGCGTTGGAATTCCATACAGGCAGTAATGGAATTGAGACAAGAATTATATTTTACAGTTATCTCCTTAACTTTAGGGTGTTTTAACGGGACCTTGAGTAAGGATGTAAAAAAGAGGCTAGTGAAGAGCTTGATATGGAGTGTGGCGTTGTATGGGGCAGAAACGTGGACCTTGAGAAAGGAAGACGAAAATAGGCTGCAGGCTTTCGAGATGTAGGTGTGGAGGAGGATGGAGAAGGTGCGTTGGACGGAAATGAAGACAAATGAGGAAGTGCTTGACATGGTGGGCGAGGAGAGGGAACTTATAATTGAGATTAAAGGGGAAGACAGGGTAGATGGCTTGAAGGGGTAATGAGGGACGATGGTTTGCTGAAGGCCGTGATAGAGGGTAGGATGTTGGGTAAGCGGAGAAGGAAGAATCGGTTTTATGGACGGGATGAAGAAAGGTAGGACTTACGCTTAGATGAAGAAAGAAATACTAGAGGTAGAAAGGCACGTGTAAGAGTCCGTTGGATATTCTCTGACTTTCATCACAACCTACCCCTAACCGGTAGATTACTGTACTGAATGAACGAGAATTTTCGGTGCAATCTTCAAAATGTAGAAAAAATAATATGGGAATGTTTCTTTTTCGAGAATTGAACATGAGTGGAATAAATAGATTGCCATTGGACCTATTCCGGCGAACTAAGTACTTCTTACCAAAAAGTTCGGTTGCCATTGGAAATGGTCATTTGGACTATTTGGCGGATAGAATGAGGACCAACCGTGGATTAAAAAGGAGAATATATCGAACCCTTTGGAAGAATAGCACAGGAGCACATATTGGACCCATAAAAATGCACATATCGGTCATATAGGATTGATCAGTTGTGCAGTTTAATACGTTGGAAACATGGAGTGGTAGAATTGTCGATTTGCGATGAAATGCAAGAGAGGAATAATTGACGTAAGCGGATTGCATAACTCATGAAGTCTTCGAGAAATCAGCGCACATGGTAGCCATGTTAGATGACCATTGTCCGCGAAAAACAAAGGATTAACTTTTGTGCTTCAAGACACTTTGATATGGGTTCGACCAATCGCCGCGCGTTGGCTCTGACCTCTAATAGGGAAACAGTTCCCTAAACAAAAAACAGTTGGAGTGAAGGAATCACTATTAATGACATCACAGGGTGGGATACCTAAAAATACTGCGACTCTGTGATTTGATATTAAACATAACTATCACAATGAAAAATGAAAAGAATTAGCTCAGTCTTCGTTTGGTCCGTTTCAATCAAATTGATGGTAGTTGATGCTACTCACAAACGGTGCGGACACGTGATGTGTGACGTTTTAGCACCACCCGTTCATTTTTTGTTTAAGAATCTTGTGAACGAGTTACTGTGCAAGTCTGGAGCGACGATACGGCGGTGCATGCAAGAGTCACAAACCTCGGTGCCAGCATTTCTCGTCCATAAGGTGGTCGCTGCGCTCACATACTTTTTGCTTGAATTTGTAGAGGAGTTTTCAAGTTGAGGTTGGGGGACATAAAGTGTCCAATCTAAAAAGTAAATCATTGCTCTCCATGAGTGAGGTGAGGTTCAACATACCCGTGGTTTCACAACTCTAAAACATTTTGGAGAATAATTTATTGATCCAAACTAATTTTCTCTATGACTTGGGAGGATGAAAAAGTTTGTCGACCAATTGTGTACGCTGTGACTTATTGGAAGAGTAGAGATAGAAAATGAAGACACAGACTTTGTTGATATCCGGAAATGGGGAACAACCTTGTTAACTTCATTCATCTTATTTGAGTAGTGAACATGGCAGAATATTTTCCAACAATGTCAAATATATAATCCATTTGTAGATGCATACTTGCATTTGGAAAGACCACTGAAATTGATAATCCTCTCGTTATCCACAAGAGCTTTACAATGGTTTCCGGTCAACATAAGGTCAATGCTCAACATGTATTTCAATTGGGAGGACTATCTACATCTACGAAGTACCCTACACGCCTCCGCAAAGGGTGTGTCGCAGGGGGTGAGTCTTCACAGTATATATTACACTATATCTGAGAATATCATTGAAACTGCGATTATTGAGTTATAAGGAAGACGGTGTATATACATCTCAAGGGGTGAATTTCGAATTCTCATCATCATTCTCAATTACATTTAGGACAAATTTTAAATTTTAGTATTAATGTGTTTTGCGACTGAAAAATGCTCAGAGTTACAAAGATTATTCAGAAAGCATGCAAGAACGTTCTGTAAATTTTTCTTAGCAAATTGAGTCAAAGCATAAAAGAGCAAATCCACTAATTTGTTACGCTATAAATCGAAAAATCTTATTATGAAGCCTCAGTGGCTGCATTTATGATCTCTTATCGTTCGCAAAAAAATTACATGATAAACCTGTCTTTTCTTTCGTCTATTTCTGAAATATTTTATACTCATCATCTAATCGGACGTAGTGTATCGGGTTTCGTAAAATGTTTTCGGCGTCGTCAAAAAATAGATCTCGATACTCTCAGGAGTTACTTTGTAAAATTCCATTTTGATAGAAACAAAACAAACTTTGTAAATTTTACAATCGATTTTATTCGCTACGACCGGTTTCATCGCATAAGCGACATCTTCAGGATTGCCTCTTGATAATGACGTAGTACGTCGAAACTAGTCGTGAAATAAACCTATTACTTGTAGGAGACAGCTACATCAGTGTTTTACCTCCATCACGGAACAGTTGCATCATTTCAGCTCTGAATTTTTACTTTATATAATTGTGATTATTGCTTAAAAAATTAATAATAATACGGAATTTTTTATTTCAAGAAATAAGTTTTACGACTTCGTAAAAGATACTGAATATCATGCCGCAGAAATATAGCACCTGATGTTTCCAATCGTCGACTTGAATAATATGCTATCGATTTTTCTTATCTGCTACAAGTTGTGCAAGGTGATTGGAAGGCTCACAAACTAATTGAATCCTTCTTCAGAGTATTAAGATGGAGGAGGACCCTTTATATATGGTTTTGGATGTGGCGGAGAGAAATAAATATATATGCATAGGTTAGCATGGATATTTATTAAAAGTGGCTTTTGTACAAATTTGAGTCTCTTAGAAACATGATACACATGGTTTCCTGTAGCATAAACAAGTTACTCGCGCTTTACCAGCCGAAGTAATTGTGAAGGAAGTTATGGATGGCGTCGGTGTCCACGTCCAGTTTCTGGAGTCCAGTGACCATCTCGGGGAAAGCTGGATCCTGCCTGACAGTGTTCACTACAACCAAGAAAGAATCGCTCTTGAGTCGAGTGATGAGTTCCTGGAACTCTGGGTCGGGCTCGCAGGTTTCGGTGAACCATTTCGAGATTTCGTCGACGGGCAAGACGGCGATGATGTCCTTGATCATGTTGGTCAATCCTGACCTGACCATTGGGTTCCTGAACCTCGGGAAATTCGAGGGCTTGATTTCAGGGAGGCCAAGGATATCGAGGACGGTGTTAATGTAGGTATAGGCATCGATCTTCTTGTTGACAAGCCAGTTGAGGAGCTGTAATGGAAATTTAAAATTTTAGAACAACACTTTGGAATTCAAATCTCGTCAAATCAACCGTATCCGGCAAATATAATAGAACAGTAGTTTCAAAAATGAGAATTTACAGATGAAGTACTGTCTTCTTAATGTTACAATTAGAACACGAGTTTTGGCGTATTGCAATGCCATCATAAGGTACAATTGAAAATGATGATGGTTATGTAATCCACCGATGATGATTGAACGCATTGTAACTGATGATGGTGATGTAAAATGCCGGATATGCCGGCATTTTACATCGCCATGCCGGACCACAAAAGAACATGTTGCAACTTAAAAATAAAGTGAAAAGTACTACATCTATAATTTCTTATTTTCATACGGATTTGTGAAGCGATCATAATGTGATCATCTTTGACGACTGTGTTACTATCTGCCACATGAATTTTAAGCTCTTATCTATGAGTGTACGTTTATTGGAGAGTGAATGATGAAGATAATTGTGCCAAATATTTATATTATAATGTGTATTTTTTATTTTATATGCGTTTACTTTACTTTAGTTTACTGTATTTCTTAGAATTACTTAGACATATATCACAGTACTTTGTTGAGTTTTTTTAAATTATCTTATTTTGTTATTTTTCATTCCTTGTTTTTAGTCTTTCAGCTGTAATTTTTATTGAAAAAGACAGGCATATGGAAAAATACTGCTTATGAAACCATGCAATTATGATGGTGATATTTAACATGGATGTTTCGTCAGTGATGCGTGGGAATGTAAAATCACCCCCAATGATAATGTTTCAAATTTTACATCAGACAGGTAGATATATTGCTTTTTTATTTTAAGCCGATAGAGAGTTCTCATAAAAAATATTCTCAGTTTAGAAATAATTTTGGAAATGGAAAGCGTTATGTGATGACTGGGCGTTTGTATGACAGTTCAGTATCAGGGCAATATAAAAAATATTTTTAAGAGCTTTGCGATAACCATGCCTATGTAAAAATGCCTAAAATTTGAAACTTTCCATATTTGTAACTTTAATCACATTAGATGCCTTTGTAGTCTGTGTTTACACGACTGTGCGTACTTGTGCTGTCAGGGCATTTTTATGAACTACGAAACCTAAACAAACATCGCCGTATTGTTTTGGCTTAGGTACATTCATGGCATTACCAATGTCATTGTGCGTCCCTTGGGTCGAGCGCTGTGACGTGGTGTAAACTGCATTAAGCGTTAGCTTGGTACGGAGTGCATCGTGTACCTATTTCATTCTTGAGTGGTATTTGGATTCGATAGTAATCCGAGGGAAGAGGATTTTTCAGATATTCCATTGATACTTTCTGATACTGACGAGGCGGGTCCATGTTTTTCGGAGGCAAAACAACTTTAATGTTGAAAATGGTCATATCAACTTTTATTTTTAAATAAATCGTTTCTATGGCTATTAAGCTGTAAACGAGATTACATCCTCAAACTTAACATTTACTTTGACGTCAAATATTCCGATTACCGAGATATCCGCGTGGTTCCATTTCCAGGTTTAATATATTTCGCCAGCTATCCTTCAGGTTTGGAAGACGATCTGAGGAAGCCTGCAGGATAGTCGACGAAATATATTATACCTGGAAATGGAACCGCGCGGAAATCTCGGTAATCGGAATATTCGACGTCCATCGAAGCTCCGTGGGAACCTACTTCAGTACACATTTACTAACAGATCAAATATTTCGCATATCAGAGCTTAAGGATGCAAAAATCCACTTGATTTCATTCTGTTGCTGCTAAAATCTAAATTATTGGAGCTTCAAACCATAGAGCCGTTTAATTGTAGATTCCGGCTCCACAACCCGCAGTTTCTCGAAACACTCGACTTGCCCTCTAACCTGTGATTGGTTGTTGGATCCGAGGATCGGATGGGAAATATTTATAACACTTATTTCTGTTTTCAGTACTGATAATCAAATTCGAATCATTCGTTGGATGCGATAGCATATTATATAGAATACGAATTTAAGGGTATTCAATTCAAATCGATTTCCAGCAATGAAGTGTAACCAGATCGTGTAGAAGGGTCTAAGCAGTGGTTGGGAAAGCATGAGGCTGATATCTTTCCAATTGGAATACTTACATCCTTGAGTTCCGCAACACCTTCCAACTTAATGACCAAGTTACGGAAGGACTCGCCCTGCAGGTAAGCGAACACGGCCTGGACGTCGGGATCAGTCTGAATGTATGTGATGAGGATGTTCAAGAGTTTGTCAGTTGGGATGAAAGCGATGAACTCTCCGAGAAGGGTTTCAAGGGTGCGTAGATTTACTCTCCTTGGTGGCTTGAGGTTGTTGAAGTAGTCTGCGATGGCCTTCTCGATCGCTTGTACGTCGATGCCCTGAGATTTGAGGACGTCGGTGAGCTCCTTATACTCTGTAAGGTTGATGACGTTTATTAAGAGTTTCTGGAATACAGGGAGGCGGATCTTCTTGATGAGTTCCTGAAAAGCAGGATCTGGAAAACACACATTTGTGAACCAGGTGTTCATGTCGTCCAGGGGAAGGACGTTGATGATGTCGATGACCATCTTGACCATTCCAGACTCCCTGGTGAGGGCGCGATTGTGAAGCTTCCTCGGCGGCTCAATTGGTGGCAGGTCGAACATCTTACGGAGGATGTTCTGGAAGGTGTAGATGTCAAGACCAGCATCGTACAGGTACTTGATGAACTAAAGTAAATTTCAAAAAAAGTGGAGAATCATTAGCTTGAACTCATCATCATGCTCTTAGAGTATATGACTTTTGCAGAGTTTCGGTTTGATGGAAACGTAGTTGGAGGGAACTTTTCATTGGCTGTTGAATGCAATAATTCCCCTGATTATTAAACTTGATGGCATTAATGTATATTACCGGAGAACATTTACTCAGATTTCTTTGAATTGTAATTGGTTTTATGCTGCATCTTTTCTGGGCAGCTGTGTGTTTTGGGCAGTTAACTTTTCTTCCTGATTCGTTACCAAGTTTGTTACTATTTGAATATAGTACGTGAGGGAAAATTTCACATTAAGTTTTGTACTCTCAACATTTCCGGAGGTGTATTTAATGCAAAATTGGAGGCTAGAACTTACAACATGTTCACGGCATTGTGGTCCATTGAAATTCGTAAAATCATGAAGCTTCTCTCCCTAATTAGCCGAGGTAAATTCGCTAGATGTATTTCATTTGGCTGAACTAGTTGAACTTAGTGAAAGTGTGTTGAAAATTTAATGGTGTCTATGCAATATTTGTTTGGATACCTTGAGTACTATTTATCATTAGATAATGTGAAAGATACATAACGCCATCGTATATGTATTGATTTTTGAAGCAGCAGTGGCTGGATCTTTTTTGTTAGATCACCTGCTTTTTGCACTATTAATATTAGTTGAGTAACTTTCTGTTTTCAGGTTTTTTTATTACTTGATTGTGGTACGTGGTACAATTCAACATACAAATGATGCATGAATTTTTAAACGTTTTTTTTGCTGATGTGATTCTGGTAATGCTTTCCATTTTAGGGACTTATAGAGCAGCTGTCACTAATCTTAATTGTTAGCCTTCACTAGATTAACATAATCTCGAATTGTCCTAGAATGCATGTGTAGAGTATACTGTTACTTAGTAAATAAGCTTGAAAAATAGAAGCAACAGAAATAAATTTTTTACAGAAATAGAAATGTAGTGCTACGGTAGTATGATGAAGATACATGTGAGGTTAGAACCAGCAAGGGAAATGTCCTGGAAGGTGTAAGGGAGACTTTGCTTTATCTGTATGAAGTTGAGGAGACAAATTTACTAGGCACATTATGTGACATAACAGCCTCCTAAAAATGGTTATGGAAGCAACAGCGTCTGAGACGAATGATTGAGGAAGACCAAGGATGGAACACATTCAGGCAAATTGAAACGGTTAGCTGATAGGAGAGCTGAAGGTAACCATAACCTTCACATTGATGACTGATGGACGATGAAGATGATTTTGATTGAAGAAAAATGATCGCGCAAATAGCCTACGTTGGATCACTTACGCTCTGATACTGCGGCATGGAAACAACCTTATCGGTGAGACTCTTGAACTCGTCAGAGAGGAGAAAATCGTAAGCCTGCTTGACATCTGGGTCGTTGGCAAGGTACGTCTCCACGATCGCAATGCACTTATCGAACGGAATAAAGGAGGCGAACTGCTGGAGGAGGTCGTCGAGGCTCCTGGAGACCTTCCTTGTTCCAGCGAAGAAGTCGGCAATGGCCTTCTCAATCGCGGCGACGTCGATTCCTTGGTCCTTGAGGATGTTGGTCAATTGCTGATACTCATTGGTGTGCTTCACGCGGATGACCAGGTCCCTGAACTCCTTAGAGTTGAGCTTGACCAGGAGATCTTGGTAGGCGGGGTCCGGCAGGCAGGTGTTGTAGTACCATTTCTTGATGTCCGCTACGGGGAGGGCGGCTACGACGTCCAAGACCATCTTAACGATGCCGGATTGCGAAGGGTCTGCTCTGATCAGGTGGGACATCGGGGGCTGGATAGGGGGAAGCCCAAAAATCTTACGGATGACGTTCTGGTAGGTGTAAATGTCAACGCCAGCATTGTACAGGTACTCCAAAAACTACGGGAAATCGGAAGGATAAATTTGTCTAATCAAAGTAGTTAAATTCTCATAGCTTATTCTAATATCCTAACCTACATATCCTGTTTCACAACAACTCCTGACACCTATATGAACCTTATTGTGTCCAAAAGGTCTAAAAACGCAAAGTATTCCACATCAATACGCCCTTGTATTCGTCCCGAAAGAAAGAAAAATTATCTGACAAATAGTCAACCTCTATGTTTTAATTCAAAATATAAAAACAGATAATACACTAAAACAAGTATTCAGTCGCTTACCTGGGTGTCGCATAGTTTCAGCATAAACTTTATCTATGCTATGCTTGCAAGACCATGCCATTTCTATGCAGACTACAGACTTGACTTAATTGTAAGTTTAGGGGAAGGATAACTGGGATATTGGAGGATCTTTTTTCACCCCCCCTACAAACGTAAAACAGGTCCTAACCATTCCACAATTACATCCCTGAAATCGTATTTTTGTCTCTGTTTCTTGGACTGTAAGTTTATGTTGAATATTGCCGAGTTTGTTTAGTTTTAACTGTTTGATTTTTCATATAATTTTAATTTTCATTAAACACAATCACTCGTTTGCAAAAATTCAAAAATGTCTTTCCCTCAAGTTTAACAGCAATATCTGACTCAGGGATTGTCTTTAGTTTTAGTTTTCATTGATTAAATTTGATTTTTTATCTATCCCATGTAAAGCTAATATCTACTCTTTGGGCCTTTTCAAGTCCATACCGTGTTTTTTAATTGGAAATGTATCTTGATTTTTCTCATTCTCGATAATATGATCTCAGAATAGTGTGTATGAACAAAGTATGCGGAATGTTATTAAAACGTTTTTTTATGTTGAGTTCTAGTCTGTCTGTTCGGTACAAATTTTACAATCGATTTTAAACTAACTTCCTTTGAGCTAGAGATTTGAAACTTTATACATAGCACAGAACTGGATTACATTGCAATAATATGTAATAATATATATTAAAGATGTTATATATAATATTACTGTATAATATATATATTATAAATTATACATACAATTCTTACATAATATAATAATTAAGATATTCATTAATTTAAAATTTAAAACGTTGTTAAAAATGTTTCTATCGTAAAAATCCTTTTTTTACTTTGTGATTTTAACGAAATATGTTGTTCCACCTAGTGTCCACAAAACCAATGATTGATATTGATTGACACTAGCATTTAGCGATATCTCTTAAGTCTACACAAAATTACTTACGTCCTGGTACTCTGGCATATCAATCACTTTGTCGGTGAGCATCTTGAATTCCTCGGACAGGAGGAAAGTGTAAGCCTGCTTCACATCATCGTCATTTGCCAAGTACCAATCAACGATCTCCTTGCACTTATCGAACGGGATGAAAGTGATGAGCTGTTGAAGGAGGTCATCCAAGTTCTTGGTTGATGCTGGGAGGGGCTGTATCTCATGCCTGCGTTCTGTATGCGAAGTTTATTCATTATTAATGTTCGATTCGAAAAACATTGCACAAATACTTATCAAAATGTCAAATTGAAAAAGATATTAGCAAAAAACTTAATCTTCAAAGACGAAGATTATTTTCATCAAGATGGGCAGTAATTTGTCGTTACCTGTGTTATGGGAACGTTGAGGTTTTTTCCCAAACTTATGTATTCTTAAATTCTGGATCCTTAGGTTTTACTTTCCTAAAGTTGACCCTTGTGTGAGGCTAGAAAGGGTTGTATCTCACGTCTGCGTTCTACTGAGAGCATTTATTTTAAATTTATTTCTGGTTCTTTGCAACATAAATAGTACCAATTTTTAAAAAAAGTTGAATGATTGAAATGTTAGGAATTTGCTTTAACCTTTATTTTAAACGACAGAGATTAAGATGTTCAAAATGAACAACAAATTGTGTATTCTATCCTGCATATAAATGTGCGAATTTCTTTTTCCAATCTGTCTTATCTCAAATTATAAAAAACATAAAACTTTAAATTTCATAAAACTATAAAGTTAATCGTGATTTTGTTTTAAAAGTAAAATATTGTTAGAATTATGGATATTGGTTTTCTCGTCAGATTAAATGTTTCTTTACATTAACTTAGGATCCTTGGTGTGAGGGTTGTCAAAAAAGGACATATTTCTTGATGGTGATAAATTGTGATAAAGATAACGGATACTAACTGTGGAATATATGTATAAGTAAAATGGATCCTTTAGAATAAATAAAATCATATTTTATTGCACGCTGCTTTGGCTCATGCCGCTCTACTCTATAATTCCCAGATGATTTCGGAAATTCTCATTAAATTTTCCGAATAAAATTGTTTCACCGAAATTATTACTTCTTTCTTTCGAGAAATCTTATCCGCGTGCATATCAGAAGGCATATCGAATTACATTATAAATATCCTATTTATACATTATATGGATTTAAATACTATGCCCAACGTACGCACGGACGGCGGACACCACATTACAGTGCATATTTAAATGTTCACTAGTCCATTAAAGCTAAAAACGAATGCAATGCTTCGGTGGTTAGCAGTAGCAATATATCCGACGCTGTTAATTCCTAACTCTAATGTTTATTTGGCCTTTTACATGAACTTTTTTGGGCTGACCAATCACAATAAATCGGAGAATCAACAAGGATGTAGTTGAGAGCGTGATGGCAACATCTATGGCTCCAGTTACACTTGCACTTACCGTGGAAAAGAGTTGATGCACTTGACAAGCCGAGAACGGCCACGAAGAGAAGAAGAACCTTCATCTGAAAGTAGGATAAACAACCGTTAGCCTTTTGTGTATGAATTTGAGTCAATATGCCATCCATAAATGTAGTGATAGGGATTTTAAGGGAATAGCTTCATGCCTTTCCGAAGTATTATGATGGCAAACTATTCTTAATTGTAATTCTTTCGCAATCAAACTCATAATCGTTGTGGAGATTTTCAGATTCTAGGGAACAAGCGAAAAAGAATCGATAACTACCGCTGTTGCTCCCGATGAGTCGGAGAACGAAGAAGCTCAGGGGGTTGTAGGTTAATCGTAGATTAAGATTCGATTTGCACAATAGTTAGTGAGTGATTTAGCTAAGACTTAACTGAGGAGGAATTAGTCTTACCTTGATCAGCTTTGGGACCTCAATTCGAGTTCCTCTCAATAAACGCCCACTTTTATACCTGTCAGATCTCAAGGCAGTCTCGGGCTTTCACAGTTGCGGTGGCGAAAAATCCTGCTATCTTCCTTTGGGTGCGTGCTTTCTTCGTACGTTGTCAATTTAATATTTCTCCAGATGGCATGTGATGTTCATTGTTTTCAGAGATATTGCTAAAGAAAAGAAACATGTAGCGTTATCTTATCTTGATATGTAGATAGTTGGAGGACAAAAATGAAATTATGAAGACATACCCGTCCTTTCTTTGCATGCATTAGCTCTTCTCCGAATTTAAGGAATACTCATGTACTGTTTGGACAGCTCCGCCTTTGGGTTAGTTTTGAGTCTAAGTAAGAGGTTTGGGATTAGGCTGGGAACTGTGAATACAATATAAAAGTATTCCCGAAGAAGACAGAAAAAGAAGAAAAAGGTTATCCCGGCGAGTAATATGTGAAAGTTTCTCGGGTTTCACACCGGGAAAGATTATTTTAATGTATCAACGTTTCGATGAATGACTCAGCCATCGTCATCAGGATAATGAGTCGAGCGAGGATGCTGATGGCGTTTATATAGAGCCGCAGATGCCCCATTGTTGTGGGAGCCGTTACGAGTTCTATGAATTTCGTCAATAACTGGGCGCCAAGTCCTTCTTAAGTTGAAGCCGTTGTCTTTATTGATGTCATTTCCATAGACAATAACATAACATCAATAGAGACTACGGCTTCACCTTAAGAAAGACTTGGCGACCAGTAATTGACGAAATTCAAAGAACTCGTAATGGCTCCCACAACAATGGGGCATCTGCGGCTATTTATATAACCACCATCAGCATCCTCGCTCGACTCATTATCCTGATGACGATGGCTGAGTCAACCATCGAAACGTTGATCCATTTAAATAAGCTTACCCGATGTGAAACCCGAGAAACTTTCACTTTTGTGAGTACAATGTTATTATCTATGGAAAAATGAGATTATTCAATGGTTTATTTTGTGCTATCGTTGTAATATTACCGTCTCCGCATAAAATACTTATAAGGTATTTCCGTTTGAATAAATTTCGGGAGGGAATCCCTAATTACCTCACAGATCACATCAGAAATACCCAGAAGAGATTTCGTTCAATCAGCTGCTTCCAACGCCACCCGATTCCTCGAACGAATATTTATTACAAGTTGTTCTTATTAATTGCCTCCAAGCTTTGGCCGAGAACATAAAATACACGAGTATTTTAAATACATTTTAAAATATATTACCCATGACGCTACTCAATTAGGATAATTAGTAAAATTTCCACTGTGTATAAATTGCACTCAGAGCCTAACAGGCTCACAGTTTTTAACACAGTTTTGTGCCAACAATTTTCTCCGTATCCATATATCTGTACCTTGTTTGTATATTAAATGGTTTTATGAACCATATCGTTGAGCCATATTTAATATGTTTTAGGATCATGTATAATAATTCAATGATGTTTCAGTGACATTTTTTGAAAAAAAATCCCTTTTTTGTATCGCACATGTCTGCGTGCATTGGTAGTTATAAAATTTTATCCAACATCGTTTTCTTGTGGCAGCTATTTTTTAATGATGGCGTATGCGAATTTTTGATAAATTTGGTGTTTACTCTATCCATAGCATCTCCAGAACTAATTATGACAGAGGCAATATAATGAAACCATACGATTTTATAACTAATTAAAAAAAATATATTCTATTTATTTTAGATTCCTTTATTGTTGATGTTGAACTTTCCCACTAAAAACTGGTTTTCGGTGTAAGGAGTAGAAAAGTCTCAGATGGTAGAGCTTTTGTAGTTTGAGTAATTATATAGAAAAATAATTATTAACTATAATCTTAGAAAGTGGCATACGTGTGGAAGCAACCCCTTTTCTTCTAGAGGCTAAGAAAAATGGCTTTACGCTCAAAATCAACCATTTTGGACTTGATGTTCTCGGTTGGGGGATATAACAAATTTGGGTCTTATAAAATACATGCAGTTCCCCTATGAGAGCTACTTTGAGAATAGACATTGAAGAGTATACTTGTAGTAAATATGCATTGAATTTATTGATAACCCCCTGTTGCAAATCTATCATGAGGCCCTTGGGACTTTGGACCCTTCTCATAGAGATTTTCTTTCTCTGTGCTATCATAAGCCTGCAAGAAAATGTGATATAGGCGTGAATTTTGAAAATAAAATATCAGGTTGTCAAGGAAATATGCTATTGCTGATTTCAGATAAAAATGGGAGATATTTAGCAAATAACATGATTTTCAGACAATTACGAAGCGTAAAAGAAAATCGATTGAAAGCATTGGAAACAAAAGTTATTCAGCCATCCAATAAAAAAATCCCAGCCCTCTATCTTGAGTGGAAGTACTTTTAAAAAACAAAAAATGAAACCACTGCACCGAACCCAAACCTTAGCATGGAACACCAGGGGGGGCCTTCAGGGGCCCAGAGGGCTTTTTAACATAGCTTATGTTCATCCCATTTGTATTTTATCTCTACATGCCGATTTTCAGCTCAATCGGTTCTGTAGTTTTTGCGTGATTGAGCAACAGACGGAGAGACAGACAGACACCAAAACATTTCTATATGTTAGTATTATAAAAAATAATGTTTGTCTGTTTGGTTTTTATACAAATCTACAGTTTTACTCTGATCGTGCTGAAATTTTACAGACTATTAGTTCAAGACAGGAACTGACAGGAATTAGTTCAACTGTAGGCTATTTTAAAGTGTTCTCAGGGCCCCAAAAGGTCCCAAAATGCAAAAGGCCCTTTGGTACGCTACGTTATGGGTTTTTTGCAAGTGGTTTCATTTTTTTTGCTTTTTACAAATACTTCCGCTCAAGATAGAGGGTTGGAATGTTTAAAATCTAATGGCTAATAGAATGAAGTATGAATGAATGGATAGTTATTTCTATCAATCATCTTTTAAAATTCGTTTTTGTCTGAATATCACGTTTTAATTTGCAAAAACGCACATTTTTCTCTGAAATCAACAATAGCAGATTTTCTTGACAGCCAGATTAAGGTCTTAAACGCGTTTCAAATTAATATTGCTTAGTTAAGCTGATTAGGAAGGCTAAGAATTGGATGTTGTTCAGGGGTAAATTTATTTGCTTTTTAAAACTACTTTCACTCAAGATACTTCCAAGTCGTGAGTACATTTCATCCTCTTTTGCTTACTGTAAGCTTAATTATTAAGTTCTTTCTGAGTTACCATGTTCGTTCAGCAGACTAAACTTGTGATGATGGGGAAATATGTAGCAGTAGAAAAGGGAATACCTCATTGCTTAGGATAACGGTGATGATAGTGGTAAAACACTGATGTTGCAATTTTACATAAGTGATAGGTGTATTTCACGATTAGTATCGACTTACTTCGTTATTACCGTGACGACAATATAACGAGCTCTACTTGGCAACAACGACACATCCCCCCCCCTCCGATCTACACCCTCCTGCCACCACCTCCTATGAACGGTGACTAAGGCCCAGTTTCACCAACACGGATAAAATAGTTAACTCGAATAATTTTTAGATAAACCGAGATAATACAATGTTCTTGTTTCACCAGTAGCATTATCACGGTTTTGGAGAATTATCTCGGTTAAAAATTTTACTGGCGATATTCCTCGGTTAAAAGTAAGGAGGTTAGAAAATAAATGGAGCCGATATACCACTTGATTCTTGAAGCCAATTCCGCCATTGCAGTCGGCACAGTTTAGATCTCCTCTGGCTTACGTGTCCGGCGGTCGCTTTCTATTTTCGACAAAACTAAGTTAAAAACCGCAGACCAGGCGATGTTTTGTGACTGGTTTGGCAACCCCTGCTCGGCACAAAACCCTTCCCAAGCACCCCCAATCTTGCTTCACTTTCGCCCATGAGCGTTCTCGGTCATGCCTACTCCATTTAATTTTAACCTCCTTGGTTTAAAGCTTATTATCCGAGATAACCCGAACGTAGAGACAATATGGCGTACAGGCGGCTTCATCAACTCTTGGAATAAACGAGTGATAGTGTTGTAGAATTTAAACGAGATAGTCGAAGAAGACACCCAAGATAAATAAAGGACCGTCCAGATTATTTTGCGATCCATAATTATGTGGAATTCGTCACGAATTTCAGGCTAACGAAGGCATCTGCTTTGTCCATTATCGTTATCATCGAACGAAACAACCCCTGCGGGTAGGGGGATGGAGAATACTCCCGCAGTATCCCTGCTTGTCGTAAGAGGCGACTAAAAGGGCGGGGATGTAAACCCCGAAAACAAACCCTTAGGCAGCACAGGGATGCGTCCGGACAGTCTTGTGGGTCTAGTGTTTGTGTGTGGCTATATCAGCTGGCCTGCGATCCACTCGCATGTTTGCCGTGTGCGGAGACCCGTAAGGAGGAGAAGGGGGATCCTGGAGGGTGAGTTCTTCGGCACCCAGCTGGGTGTCGGATACCCGGTATGGTCTGGAGTTCAATACCCCACTTTGGCCCTGGATCCTCTGTAAACGGGCGGTCAAGATCTAGCCCGTCTTGATCAATCGGCTTATCGACACGTTTCGATGGCGAGTGCTGGAGTGATTGGTTCCTGTGTAGGATGGCCAAAGGTGTATGGGTTAGGAGGGCCCATACATTGGAGGTCCAACCCGAAATAGGCCTCCTAAACGACAGTGCTATGTACCCTGGGTAGCCCTGGCGACCACACCGGCTTGCGGTGTGGCGTCCCGTATGTGTGGCTCCGTGGTGGGTGGGGAGCCCTGGGGATGAACTCAATTAATTGGAATGGATGGTACCAACTTACCTCCACCAAAAAGATCCCGCCCGGACACGGCTGGGAGAGAAAGAGTAGTTACCGCCAGTAAGCGATTCCTGGTAATGAAATGTACTAAGGAGGGTGAGACATTGAAAAAGATGTCTCCTTTCCTAATCCGAAAAATTTTCTCTGCGAAAGTGCCTGGAGATTTAATATCAGCAAAAAAGTTGCGAGACGGAACCCTGCTCATAGAAACAGCCAATGCAAATCAAAATGAAATATTGTTAGAAATCAAAAACATCCAATTAAAAGTGGAAGAACACCGCACCCTCAACACCAGTTGGGGGGTTATCAGCCATTATCTACGACCTTCTGTTTGTAGAGGTAGACGAGATGAAGAGAGAGACGGCGTCTCAGGGAGTAACTGACGATCGTCGACTTACTACCAAGCGCGATGGTGTTGTGAAAGATACGTCGTCAGTAGTCTTGACCTTCGCGCTTGATAAGCTTCCCGACAAGGTGTTTGTGGGATACGAATCGGTCCCAGTGAGGCCATTCATACCTGCCCCAATGCGTTGTTTCCAGTGCCAGCACTTTGGCCACATCACTACGCGATGTGAGGGTAAGGCCACCTGCCCGCGCTGCGGCATTGAACGACATGCGGATGCGGACGCGGAATGCACTTACGACCCAAAATGCGTGAATTGCGAGGGTGCACATCCTGTGTACTCGTACAAGTTCCCGAAGTCAATCGAAGAACGCAAAGTTATGGGAATTAAAACTACAGAGAAAGTGACATACTTCGAGGCAAGAAAAAAATGCAGGGAGTTGGTTGCACCCACTTTTTCGAGATCTTTCGCTGCTGTCGCCTCCACGTTGGTTGCAAAGACCACAACTGTCACCCAAACAGCATCCATAGAAGAAAAAGAAGTAATTGTGGTTGACACTGTAATTGCTAAGAAAGATATAACAGAAAAGCTTTCACCCAAACCAAATAACGCCAGCAAGGGTTTTCCCAATAAGAACGAGAAAAAAATTACATCCAGGGCGGCACACAATAAGCGTGAGATCACGCCACCCCGCGGACCTTCCGGTTTGACGAAGTCCGGTCAACCGGAATCGATGGATGAGGACGACAATCTGTCGGAGAATGAAATCCTCCGCGCGAGAACGAAGGGGACGCATCGTCGCTTCCGGCGTTGATCCTCCCACAGTTCCTACTGCTTGATTGGTATTAGCCTTTTAACTTATTATTTGTTTTGTATTTAATTTTCACGAAATGGCTTTCGTGTTACAATGGAATTGCAATGGTTATTATAGACACAAGGAAGAGCTAACGATTTTAATCCGAGATTTTAAGCCTTTATGTATTTGTCTCCAGGAAACTCATTTTAAAGTTACGGACAAGGGTGTTTTAAAAAACTTTAAAATTTTTAGATTTGACGACATCAGTGGCCAAAGACCCCAGGGTGAAGTGGCAGTTGCTGTTCGGGAGGCCCTTTACACCCCCCGTGTACAGCTTAATACGCCCTTTCAGGCGTTAGTGGTGACCGTGTGCGCCCACAATGCAGTGACCTTGTGTAACGTTTACCTGCCGGAGGGTGCACCGGTTACGCGTTTTAACCTCGAAGCCCTTGTTCGTCAGTTGTCTCGACCTTTTATTATATTAGGTGATTTTAATGCCCATGACCCTCTTTGGGGGAGTATGAGTCAGAGCAACCGAAGGGGTCGCATTTTATCGAGTTTTATTAATGTTTTTAACCTGTTTTATATTGAACAATGGGGAGAAAACTCGTTTCAACTGTCACACTGGTGACTATTCTACGATTGATTTGTGCATATCAACGAGCAGTCTCATGACCAAATTAAAAGTTTCATTTCACGACGACTTATGTGTGAGTGATCATTTTCCCCTTTTTGTTTTTAAAGAAAGCGGTTTCAACGCTGATTTTATTCCTCAAGGCAATGAGATTGCCCGTAAAGCCGATTGGTAAAGCTTTAAAGATAATTTTAAGTACAAATTTGACAATAACACTGATGGTGTAAGCAATGTAGAACGGTTTACAGCTTGCATTCTCCAGGTGGCTAGAAGTAGCATCCTCGCTCACGAGGAACCACAACCCGAGCAGCAGTTCCTTGGTGGAATGATGAATGCGCTAAGGCCATCCAACTACGGAAAAAAGCGCTGCGAATATTTAATATGTATCCAACGGAAAGAAATCTTTCATCTTTTCGCCGTCTTCGGGCCAAAGCTCGGCAGATGATAAAGAGAGCGAAGAAGGACTCCTGGATGGAATACATCTCGACCAATAATCACAGGACTCCTATATCTCAGGTATGGCGTAAAGTACGTTGCATCTCCGGAAATCGTCATGATTATGTCCTATGTAAGAACTATATCGAGACCCTCCAAAATATGCGAAATATTTGGCAGGCTACTGGCAGACACATGCAGTGACATCAATGATGACACTAGTTTCCTTAGCATTAAAAAGCGAGCTGAGTCATTGGCGCTATCCTTTAAAGAGAGCGGCGTAATGCAATAATGCAATGTCCCTTTCCAATTGTGGGAGTTAACTTCCGCTATTTCGGAGTCCCAGAACAGCTCCCCTGGATCCGATGAAGTCATCAATGCCTTTTTTTTTTAATCTTCCTGAATCGGCATTGGTGGAGGTTCTGAACTCCTTCAACCAAATTTGGACTGAAGGTACTTTCCCGCAATCGTGGCGGGATTCCTTGATTGTCCCTATTCCCAAGCAAGGCAGGAAAGGAGTGATCCCAATAATTATAGACCAATTTCTCTAACCAGTTGCGCATGCAAACTCATGGAAAGAATGGTCAATCGCCGCCTTATTTGGTGGCTTGAGTCACGAGACCTACTATCAGTCGCTCAGTGTGGCTTCCGCCGCGGAAGATAAACCACTGACCATTTAGTAGGAGAGGAAAATTCAGGAAGCTTTTCTCCTTAAGCAACATGTCGTTGCCGTTTTCTTTGACATGGAGGAAGCTTATAACAGGGTCTGGCGCCTTCAGCAGGGCTCCGTATTGAGCGTGACGCTGTTCGCTGTTCGCAGTGGCGATCAATAGTGTTATGGAGTGCATCAGAGCCCCTGAATTAGGTTGCCTTTACGTGGATGATCTGGCAATTTTTTCCCGATCGTCGAAACTTTTAAGTGCAGCCAGATTGATTCAGCTTACTGTTAACAAGCTGTCACAATGGTCTCGCAAAAACGGCTTTAGGTTATCCAGCGACAAAACAAAATGCGTTCATTTGCATAGGCTGATGGGATATCATGACCCACCCACGCTACGTTTGAATGGAAGGATACTTCCGTATATGGACTCAGTTCGTTTCCTAGGGATGACGCTTGACCATTGGCTAAGTTGGGGACAACACGTATATTCATAGAGGGACAAGTATTTGAAAACTTTAAATATTTTAAAGTATCTAAATAATTCGACGTGGAGTGCATACCGCACCATGTTGCTTTTTTATATCGGTCACTCGTCCGTAGCCGACTTGAATACGGATCAATTATCTATGCGTCAGGGCGGGAGTCGTATTTGAGACCGCTAACGGCGGTGCACAACTCCGGGCTGAGGTTGGCAACGGGCGCTTTCAGAACATCTCCGATTCTGAGCCTTTATTCTGATGCTGGCGAACCACATTTGGCGATTCGTCGTGAAATTTTGACGTGCAACTACGTTGCTATGATTTTTTCGATGAAAACCCACCCGTGTTTTAATGTATTTTTTAACCCTCGGTTTTTACCGCTTTTAAACGGAGGAGGAAAGCTACACCACCAGTTAGTCTACGTTTTAGTAATTTTATGGCAGAGAATGATTTTATACTCCCTGAAGTGTACCCGGCTGGGTACCTTAAACACCCTCCATGGTTAACCCGGAAGCCAAATGTTATAAACAGACTTTTACTTTGCCGTAAATCATCCACAACTTCCGCTGAGTACCAGTGTTTCTAACGGGAAGTTATAGGAGAAATTCCCGACTTTACCCCTGTTATCACAGATGGATCGAAGACGGAAAACCATTGCGGATGTGATGTGGTTTCTTCACACCACAGAGTAATTATTGCCAAACTGGATCCTTCGTTTTCTGTCTTTACAGCAGAATTATATGCTATTAAAATGGCCCTTCACGAAATTAAATGCAGCCATGGTGCATTCCTGATATGCTCTGACTCCTCCAGTGCACTCCAAGCTATCTCTCGTTTCTCCCCAAGCAATTCTCTTGTCCAGGAAATAAAAGCTTCTCTATTTTTCCTTAATACCAAAGGAATTAGAGATTAGAATCGTTTTTGTGGGTTCCTAGCCACGTCGGCATAAAGGGGAACGAAGAGGCCGACGCTGCCGCAGGAAATGCTTTGAAGAAAGCTGATATTGTATCTCCATTGGTGACCGTGGATGATCTCAGGGCTACGTTGCGAAACGTAGCGCTAAAGAAGTGGAAGGACATCTGGTCAGAATTGTTAAATAATAAACTCCGGGCTGTAAAATCAACGACTTCAGCGTGGACTTCTTCCATCAGAAATAATGGGAGGGAAGAGGTGGCCATCACCCGCTTGAGGATAAGACATAGTGCTCTGACCCACTCGTATCTCTTTAATGATGTGTGATGAATGCGACTCTCCCCTCAGTGTGCTTCACATTCTAACGGAATGTGTAAAATACCAAGACGCCCGCGAGAAATTAGGGATCCGAGGTAGCTTGGAAAATGTTCTTCATGACAGCCCATCTAGTGTCAGTATTTTAATGCAGTTTTTACGGCAGACCAATCTATTGATGAAACTCTAAATGTTTGAAATAAGAATACATTTATATGTATAGCGGTAAACGGATAATACCATATAGCTTCATATCGCGACCTCACTTAGTGAGACCTCACTCACATCGTGAGACCTCACTTGGAGTACGCCGCTAGCATATGGGACCCTTACGAAGTATGACTAATCTCAGAAATAGATAAAATACAACGGAGAGCAGCAAGATTTGTGAAAAGTTGTTACGATAAACTTAGCAGTGTTACCGAATTGTTGAAGGAATTAGGGTGGGAATCTCTAACTGATCGAAGGGAGAAATACAGGTTAAATCTTTTGCGCAAACTCGGAGCAGACAGTTTTTTGCCGGACGTTCAACATATACTGCTAGAGCCAACGTACTACGGTAGAAGTGATCACAGGAATAAGACAAAGGAAATTGACTGACGAACCGATAGATTCAAAATTTCGTTTTTCCCACGTACAATAAGGGATCATAATAGTTGCGATATATCAATCACATGAAACTCCCACCCTCAATAGGTAGAGTAGAATTTTCACTTGTGCTTAATAACACCACATCATTACTAACTCTTTTCACCGGTCGATTAGTCCGGCATTATTTTATTTTGGTCTTTGCATGAAGTAGCATCTCGTAGTATTCATAAATAAACAGTATCAGTAGTATTAACCACTAGATGTGTCTATAGCATTTCTCTGCATGATTGTATGTTGTTTTACGTATCACTCTCCCAGTTTCCGGTTGGACTGCGCACTGTTCTCCTGACTGCTTTTGGCCTGCGCCTAGCTCCAGGGGGAGCGTGCGAGGTTCTGATTTGTTCTGGGAAGAGTGCTGCATGCCTAGTGTGGAATCACCCCGTGCCACACACCCTAGTGGTGGCTTGCACGGTACATCGTAGATCGCTTCATATGCTTTGTTGCTTGAAAAATAGGATCGTGCGTGGTGCGACATGACCTTAGCTGTCGACGCACCCAATAAACTAAATCCTACCTACTATCGAACGAGACTTGCGGCCGTATTCATAGATTTCGAGTTAAAGCTGGGGTTATGCGGTTTATCTTAGTCCGGTCTAGGTGAGGTACTAAAAGTTGGTATTTATAGCTTGGGTCGAGGGAGATAGCCTCGGGGACTAACGGAGTCCGAGACTTGCCTACTGCGCGAGGATGGAGCGCTTGGCAACTCCGCTATCGTCAAGTAGCAGGGTTTTCGTGAAGGTGAGTACCTTCTAATCGCCTTGGGTTTTCCTGGAATTTCTGAACTGGTTTTTGGGGTTTTCTGAGGAGTTGTGTCTTATCTGCGAACCCTTTACCACTCATTACTTGCTTCTGGGACTTTCTTGCTCACTGAAATTGGCTCGAAATCCTGCTCCCTGCACTTTGGATATCTTTGATTTCGTTTTTGTAACTATTTATGACTTAGACGTGTTGCAGTCCATTTTTATATTTTTCTATACATTTATTATCCTGAAAAAAATATATAACATAATCACCCGGTTTTCTTTCGTGCAATTCACGTAATTTTATTTAGCTACACAAATAATGAATTCACTTAAACAAGTTATTCATCAAAACGCACTGCTAATTAAAATGAACGTCAAAAACTAGCTATTTAAATGTAAACAAAAGGAGGTTACAAAGTATGAAAGGTATGGAATATTATTGATATTATCGTGACTGAACAAAACTCACCATACGAAATGTAAACAAATGAACACAACTAAGCGATGTGAAAACAAAATTTATCACTGCGAGCTATAATACCTAATAAAAACTGTACTTACTAAATTATAAAGTTGACTAACTAACCCGATTACCGATAACATTAAACTAAATAAAAAAAATTAATTAAATATATATCCTGAGAACGAAACTACTTCATTACGGCCCATTACTGTCTATACAACTATTTACGTCAGTATAAACCTAAATCATTAAGCCAACAATATTCCTAACGATAGACTAACAAAAAATATTACATCTTAAATTAGCTCTAACTTGGAGAACTCGCGATTAATCACTTAAAAACTGCGAAAATCACCACATCTCAAAAACTGAAGAAAAAGTGTCGAGGCGCGGAGCTTAAACTCACGTTAAACCATTATTCCATAGGTTTAACTTCCTCCGGACTAAAGCTGCCGGGGCTAAGGTCGATCAGCGCTAAAACGACGCTATGAATATGAGTTCAACGACATTGCCGGTCTAACTTACTTAAACCTGCGGTAGGCGTAGTCTAACGTAACTATGAATACGGCCGCTGGAATTTTACTGTTTACTCACAAGGGGAGTTGGTCCAGGTTAGCTGAGGGTGATAGCTCAGTGGTCAAGGCGCTCGGCTGGAAGAGTCAAGTCTCCGAGATCGATCCCTACAGTCGATAACTTTTTTACGATCTTTTTCAAGGTTAACATTGTTTTAATTTTTATGTATTGTATTCTTATCATCGTTAATTCAATAAAAATATTTGTAGGTAACTTTTTAAAATTATTAATGAGTCGTTAACAGGGTAGGGATCGGAGCCAGGGCTGAAGAAGCCTTCCGGTTCCATATTAATTTTTTATGTTTATATATATATATATATATATATATATATATATATATATATATATATATATATATATATATAATGTCTTGGTAGAAAATCGCTCTCGGCGACGATGCACATGCATAAATAAAACAGTGATACACTAAACAAACACAGAAACACGCAAAAAGGACACTCTTTCTTGTGAGTGTCCTTTTTGCGTGTTTCTGTGTTTGTTTAGAGTATCACTGTTTTATTTATGCATATATATATATATATATATATATATATATAATTGGGTATATTTTCACCACGTGTGAACTTCGTCGATTGAATATATATATATATATATATATATATATATATATATATATATATATATATATATATATATATATATATATATATATATATATATATATGCATTTTTAAAGAATCATTTATAGGGAGGGCAGAATAATGTCATTTTAATACGTAATTGGGGGTGAAATCTACCACAAAGGCTGCTTATGCTTTCATTGGGAATTGAGAATGGATCAGCTAGGGATTGGGGACAGAAGATTAAGTGTGGATAGCAACTCGGCGTCGGAATTAGCCTACGCTTAACGTATGGCACCAAGAGCACCACAGTTTAGCATCCCATTCGACGGACAGTCTGCACCATTGGTGTAATCCACATTACACCCAAGGATCAGATTGAATTTTGGATTGCTCTGAAATTCGTACCCGAGAATAGGATGTGGAAGAACAGTACACTACCTAACCACTCCGAACGCGTACTCCATTATTTCGTGTAGCCGGCAATCATTCTGCTTTGCCTGTTCCTACGAGTTTTTTATTCATGCTATTTTACGATTTTTAAATGCTTTTTTTCGAAAAAAGATTACAGGAAGTGCGTCGTATCTCTTCAGCATATTGAATTATTAATCATATCTTACCGAATCGTGAAATTATAGCTCAATTGGCCCCCCTACGGTCGTGTACCACCCTTGTCAGACAGGTAAGGCATGCCCATGTTATCATCATTGCATTACGTGTTAAATGTAACATTGACGGTAAAGCATTATAATAATCATATTATTTTGGCCATTGTCAAGAGTAGGCTCTGAAACAATAAAATGTTTATATTGGTTGCTATGAAGCTCAAGTAGAATGAAGATTGGTTTTTTCCCCGGAAAAAGTCTAGTGCAGGTCCGGTGTGGTTTTATTTCAAACATCAGAGTATGATTCGAGCATTTGTTGCACTTGTTTTGCCATCATCTATGATTTAAGCTCCATCATAGAACAGAAACTTACGTAATCCAGGGTCGATCCAGTGACTATAGGTAAATCCGTAATATTGCCAGACATATGGAAAGAATTATTGTCTACCAGTTTCAAAACGATAATAATGAAATATTTAATAAGAATTTCCTGGGGATATTACAGTAAGGTGTAATTAGGTAAATCAAAGTTTGACTGTAGCATATACACTATATATTCCTCACCTCATTGCAATCAATTGATTTCCCATGAAATTGCAAAAACTACCGTTGTGATTAAAGCAACCATACGCGATGAATTCCGGAAACTATACACAACTTAAAAAATATAACGTTTAATTTTAAAGTTATCTACAGATAAGAGAATACCCTTCCCTTTAAACCACGCTCTTGTTAGTAACTATGCGGATGGATGCCGTCTTTTATATTACGGACGAGAGAAGTATGAAAAAATTACAATCCAAAGGGTTTCTCTCAATAATCTCGGTTTTTGAAAACTCATATAATAATGACGTTGGTGAAACACGTTCAACAGATTACTGGGATATTTATTTTATCCGAGTTTTCGTTAACTCCAGGGAGTATTATCTTTGTTGATAAAACTGGGCCTAAGACGCTTACGAAAACAATAGGCAGGCGTTGGCATCTTCTTAACCCAACGCCTTAAGTGGTATCCTCTCCCCTTCCTGTCATATCCCGATCTTGGCCATTCTTTCTTTGACGTCATTTACATTACCTGGAGTCGTGACCCGACCAACTACCCAACCACGAGGCACCACAGAGGCACCACAGAGGCACCAACCCTTCACCATTTCTCAAGACGAACCTTACTAAGAGAGTTGAACCACCTAACGCTCTATGCCCTCGAGGAGGCATACCGGACAGAGTTGAAGACGGAAACTGTGACTTCCCGCAAAGCTTAAATTCAATTCAATTTAAAGCAAATTTTTCATTATTCTACTAACTGTGCTCAGTATGCCTTGCAATACCTATTTTTCTTTCTAAGTAGGCACACATATACAAATGAGACACATTTACATGTAAAAAATAAATGAAAGACTTTTTTGTGTATAAAATTAAATTTGAAAAAAAATCAAGTGTTTTGGGAAATACATTATTTTTGGTCTTACCGCCCTCTGAAAACACAAATAAATTTTTTCGCTGTCCCACTCGTGGGTGAAAAGCGTGGATTTTCCAGATTTAATCCACACACTTGAAGCGATTGACGTTTTGTCTTGTTGATATTCATTGAGAAGGGAAGGCGAACGTGGAACTGTAGTAGTTTGCCAACAACTATAAAATTTGTCACTGAACCTGGACTTCTTATGTTGCAGGAGTGAATAGCCCTTCATGAAATCGCTATTAAATGTATGCCCGGTTTCCAAGGATATTTCTATCGTGGAAAAGGAAGAAAAAATGATGAATGTTGAGATAAAAACGCAATACTTGGACATAAACGAAGCGTAAGAGAAAATTAAATGAAATAATTAAATACTACATTCTTTTATGCGTTGTATGACAAAAATTTCCATTCAATATCTTGAAAACAAGTTATAAAAAAAAACAAATAAAGAAACACCTTCACCGAATTCGATTCTTTTATTATCGGTGTAAATGTTAAGTGGGGTAAAAACAACCGCAAAATTTGGCATTTTTATAATTGAAAAACCTCCATGGAGAATCGCACAACAACTCACCGAAGTTTCATCGCGATCTATTAAATGGTATTGGAACGCTTAGAATAAGAACAGACATTCTTTCTTACATATTAGATTTTTTCAACATCCCACCCAAGACTACATACACCTCCCAATGGCTGATGGTACCGTTAACCTCCTCCTCCCCATTCTCTTTCTCATTATATGTGTTTTCTGTTCTTTTCAAATGATGCTAGAGCTTGCCACTTAATAATGACGTAATACGTCGAAACTAGTCGTGAAATAAACCTATTACTTGTAGGAAACTGCTGCATCAGTGTTTTACCTCCATCACGGAACAGTTACATCATTTCAGCTCTGAATTGTTACTCTGTATGATTGTGATGATTGCTTCAAAAATGAATTATAACACGGAATTTTTTATTTCAAGAAATTAGTTTTACGAATTCGTAAAAGATACTAAATATCGTCTCGAAGCTATACAGCGCAGATGTTTCCAATAGTCGACTTGAATAAAATGCTCTCGCGTATTCCTATAAGCAACAATTCGTGCAAGGAGATTCACAAAGTAATTGAATCCTTCAGAGTATTAGGATGGAGGATGACCCTTTATATATGGTGTTGGATTTGGCGGAGAGAAATAAATATATATGCATAGGCTAGCATGGGTATTTATTAAAAGTGGTTTTTGTACAAATTTGAGTCTCTTAGAAACGTGATACACATGGTTTCCTGTAGCATAAACAAGTTACTCGCACTCTACCAGCCGAAGTAATTGTGAAGGAAGTTATGGATGGCGTCGGTGTCCACGTCCAGTTTCTGGAGTCCAGCGACCATCTCGGGGAAAGCTGGATCCTGCCTGACAGTGTTCACCACAACCAAGAAAGAATCGCTCTTGAGTCGAGTGATGAGTTCCTGGAACTCTGGGTCGGGCTCGCAGGTTTCGGTGAACCATTTCGAGATTTCGTCGACGGGCAAGACGGCGAGGATTTCACTGATCATGTTGGTCAATCCTGACCTGGCCATTGGGTTCCTGAACCTCGGGAAATTCGAGGGCTTGATTTCAGGTATGCCAAGGATGTCGAGGACGGTGTTAATGTAGGTATAGGCGTCGATCTTCTTGCTGACAAGCCAGTTGAGGAGCTGTAATGGAAATTTCAAATTAGAGAAATACACTTTGGAATACAACACTCATCAAATCAAATGTATCCGGCAAAATATGATAGATCAGCAGTTTCGAAAATGAGAATTTAGATATGAAGTACTGTATTCTTAATGTTAAAATTATATCACGAGTTTTGGCCGTATTACGATGCTATCATAAGGTACATTTGCAAATGATGATAGTTATGTAATCCACCGAAGATGATTGAACGCATTGTACCTAATGATGGCGATGTAAAATCGCGAAGGACATGCAGCAACTTCAAAATAATGTGGAATGTACTGCATGTGTTATTTCTTATTTTCACACAGATTTATGAAGCGATCATAATATGATCATCTTTGACGACTGTGTTACTATCTGCCACATGAATTTTAAGCCCTTACCTATGAGTGTACGTTTATTGAAGAGTGAATTTTAAAGATAACTGTGCTAAATATTTATATTATGATGCGCATTTTTATTTTATATACCATATATTTTACCGTATTTCTTAGTATATATCACAGTACCTTGTTGAGTTTTTTTATATTATCTTATTTTGTTTTTTCATTCCTTTTGTTAAGTCTTTAAGTTTTTATTTTTATTGAAAAAAGAGAGGCATATGGAATAATACTGCTTATGAAACCATGCAATTATGATGGAAATATTTAAAATGGATGTTTCGCCAGTAATACGTGGCAAGATAAAATACCCCAATGAAAATGTTTCAACTTTGACATCGGACTGGAAGATATATCGCTTTTTTATTTTAAGCCGATAGAGAGTTCTCATGAAAAATAATTTAAGCATAAAGAAATAATTCTGGAAATTGAAAGCGTCTTGTGATGACTTGGCGTTTGTATGATTGTTCAGTATCAGGGCAATATAAAATATATTTTTAAGCGCCTTCCGTTAATAATGCCTTTGTATAAAGTGTAAAGGTGGTTTACACGAAAGATAGGTCATCTTTGAAATTAGCACTAAAATGAGCGCCTAAAATTTGAAACGTTCCATATTTGTAACTCAAATCGTATTAGATGCCTCGCAGTCTGTGTTTACACGATGGTAATTTCAGTGCGTACTGTCTCTGTCCGGGCATTATTATGAACTACGAAACCTAAACAACTTCGCCGTATTGTATTGGCTTAGGTACATTCATGGTATTACAAATTGAAGGTATGTCATTGTGCGTTGCTTGGGTCGAGCGCTGTGACGTGGTTTGGAATGTATTAAGCGTTAGCTTCGTACGGAGTGCGTCGTGTACCTATTTCATTCTTGAGTGTTATTTGGATACGACAGCAATGCGAGGATGCGTATGAGGGAAGAGGATTTTTCTGAAATTCCATTGATACTTCTACACTGACGAGGCAGGTTTGTTGGAAGCAAAACAACTTTAATGTTGAAAATGGTCATATCAACTTTTATTTTTAAATAAATCGTTTCTATGGCTATTAAGCTGTAAACGAGATTACATTATCAAACTTAACATTTACTTTGACGACGAAATTTCCGATTTCCGGGATTTCCGCCGCGTGGTTTCATTTTCAGGGACAATATTTTTCGCCGGCTATCCTTCAGGTTTGGAAGATGATCTGAGGAAGCCTGCAGGTTAGTCGGCGAAATATATTGAACCCGGAAATAGAAACACGCGGTAATCTCGGTAATCGGAATATTAGACGTCTATCGAAGCTCCGCGGAAACCTACTACAGTACACATTTACTAACCGATCAAATATTTCGCATATCAGAGCTTAAGGATGCAAAAATCCACTTGATTTCATTCTGTTGCTGCTAAAATCTAAATTATTGGAGCTTCAAACCATAATTTCTAACCTAATTATCCGGTATTATCTTGTTTTTGTCATCCAGATAACGTCACGTAACATAATGGACTCGTTTTTATCACAAAAATGTCCTACCTTATATTAGTAGCACCATAGTAATATTTAAAAGGGTATTGAAAAGGCGATTAATTGTAGATTCCAGCTCCACAACCCGCAGTTTCTCGAAACACTCGTCTTGCCCTCAAACCTGTGATTGGATGTTGGATCCGAGGATTGGATGGGAAATATTTATAACACTCATTTCTGTTTTCAGTAATGATAATCAAATTTGAATCATTCATAGGATGCGATAGCATCTTATATAGGATACGATTTTAAGGGTATTCAATTCCAATCGATTTCCAGCAATGAAGTGTAACCAGATCGTGTAAAAGGGTCTTAGCTGTGGTTGGGAATGCATGAGACTGATATCTTTCCAATTGGAATACTTACATCCTTGAGTTCCGCAACACCTTCCAACTTAATGACCAAGTTACGGAAGGACTCGCCCTGCAGGTAAGCGAACACGGCCTGGACGTCGGGATCAGTCTGAATGTATGTGATGAGGATGTTCAAGAGTTTGTCAGTTGGGATGAAAGCGATGAACTCTCCGAGAAGGGTTTCAAGGGTGCGTAGAGTTACTCTCCTTGGGGGCTTGAGGTTGTTGAAGTAGTCTGCGATGGCCTTCTCGATGGCTTCTACGTCGATGCCCTGAGATTTGAGGACGTCGGTGAGCTCCTTATACTCTGGAAGGTTGATGACGTCATTCACGAGCTTCTGGAATTCAGGGGTGAGGATCTTCTTGATGAGTTCCTGAAAAGCAGGATCCGGAAAACACACATTTGTGAACCAGGTGTTCATGTCGTCCAGGGGAAGGACGTTGATGATGTCAATGATCATCTTGACCAATCCAGACTCCCTGGTAAGGGCGCGATTGTGAAGCTTCCTCGGCGGCTCAATTGGTGGCAGGTCGAACATCTTACGGAGGATATTCTGGTAGGTGTAGATGTCAAGACCAGCATCGTACAGGTACTTGATGAACTAAAGTAAATGAAGAAAAAGTGGAGAATCATTAGCTTGAACTCATCATTATGCCCTTATAGTAATGACTTTTGTAGAGTTTCGGTTTGATGGAAACGCAGTTGGAGGGAATTTTTCATTGGTTTTTGAATTTAATAATTCCCCTAAATATTAAACTTAATGGCATACATGTATATTATCGGAGCACATGTCCGCAGATTTCTTTGTATAATAATATGTTTTGTGTGCTGCATCTGTTCTGTGCAGCTATGTGTTTTGGGCAGTTAACTTTTCTTCCTGATTGGTTACCCAGTTTGTTACAATTTGAATATAGTACGTGAGGGAAAATTTCACATTAGGTATCATACTATCAACATTTCCTGAGATTTCTTTAACGCAAAATTGGGGGCTAGGACTAACAACATGTTCACGGCATTGTGGTCCATTGAAATACGTAAAATTATGATGATTTTTACCCTAATTAACCGAAATGAAATCGCTATATGTATTTCATTTAGGTGAACTAGTTGAACTTTGTGAAGCTGTGGAAAATTTAATGATTCCTATGCAATATTTGAATGCATACCTTGAATACTATTTATCATTAGATAATGTGAAAGATACATAACGCCATCGTATATGTATTTATTTTTGAAGCAGCAGTGGGTGGATTTCTTTGTTAGATCACCTGGTTCTTGCACTATTAACAGTAGATCAGGAACATTTTGTTTCCAGGTTTTTTAATACTTGATTGTGGTACGGTATAATTCAACATACGAATGAAGCATGCATTTTCAGACATTTGTTTGCTAATAAGATTCTGGTAATTCATTCCATTTCAGAGATTTTGTTAGCCTTCACTAGATTAACATAATCTCGAATTGTCCTAGAATGCATGTGTAGAGTATACTGTTACTTAGCAAATAAGCTTGAAAAATAGAAGCAACAGAAATAAAAAATTGCAGAAATAGAAATGTAGTGCTACGGTAGTATGATGAAGATACATGTGAGGTTAGAACCAGCAAGGGAAATGTCCTGGAAGGTGTAAGGGAGACTTTGCTTTATCTATATGAAGTTGAGGAGACAACTTATTGGACACATTATGAGACATAACAGCCTCCTGAAAATGGTAATGGAAGCAACAGCGTCAGAGACGAATGATTGAGGAAGACCAAGGATGGAACACATTCTGGCAAATTGAAACGGTTAGCGATAGGAGAGCTGAAGGTTAACCATAACCTTCCTGGTCATGACTGACTGACGATGAGGATGATTTAGATTGAATAATAATGATCGCGCAAATAGCCTACGTTGGATCACTTACGCTCTGGTACTCCGGCATGGAAACAACCTTATCGGTGAGACTCTTGAACTCGTCAGAGAGGAGAAAATCGTAAGCCTGCTTGACATCTGGGTCGTTGGCAAGGTACGTCTCCACGATTGCAATGCACTTATCGAACGGAATAAAGGAGGCGAACTGCTGGAGGAGGTCGTCGAGATTCCTGGAGACCTTCCTTGTTCCAGCGAAGAAATCGGCAATGGCCTTCTCAATCGCGGCGACGTCGATTCCTTGGTCCTTGAGGATGTTGGTCAATTGCTGATACTCATTGGTGTGCTTCACGCGGATGACCAGGTCCCTGAACTCCTTAGAGTTGAGCTTGACCAGGAGATCTTGGTAGGCGGGGTCCGGTAGGCAGGTGTTGTAGTACCATTTCTTGATGTCCGCTACGGGGAGGGCGGCTACGACGTCCAAGACCATCTTAACGATGCCGGATTGCGAAGGGTCTGCTCTGATCAGGTGGGACATCGGGGGCTGGATAGGGGGAAGCCCAAAAATCTTACGGATGACGTTCTGGTAGGTGTAAATGTCAACGCCAGCATTGTACAGGTACTCCAAAAACTACGGGAAATCGGAAGGATAAATTTGTACTTTCAGAAAATCTCATCAATGTAGTCGTCTTCTTATAGTCTAGCCTACATATCCTGTTTCACAACTACTCCTGGAATCTATGTGGACTTTCTTTGTTCAACAGGTCCAAAATCGCAAATTATTCCTCATCCATACGACAGTGTATTCGTACCCAGAAAGAAAGAAAAACTATCTGACAAATAGTCAACCTGTATGTTTTAATTCAAAATAAAAATCAGATATTACACTGAAACAAACATTTAGTCGTTTACTTACCTGGATGGCGCATAGCTTCAGTAAAAAACTTTATCCGTGCTATGCCAGCAAGACCATGCAATTTCTATTTAGAATACAGACTTCACTTAATTGTTAGTTTAGGAGAAGGATAATTAGGACTATAGTATTTTCAAAAAATCCAATTTTATTGATAGTTTTTCCCTGCGCGAAAGAAAATCGAGACCGCCGATAGTAACAGACTAGCATGTTTTTATCTTTTGCAAGCTTATTTATTTACGAAATCCCATCCCCTTAAAAAACATTCGAATTATTTGTGTCTTTGAATCTCAAGGTAATTTAAGATAATAATCTAAATCGGATCTGCAATATTCCTCTCTCATTTGATCAGAATTGGATTACCTTACAGGCACGATAGTAGATTTGCGATGAATATTTCGTAAATTTCACGAAATATTCATCAGAAAATATCATTGGACTAAATCTCTTTATACCAATAAACATTTGCTATGCAAAAATTGGAAAGTTTTGCCAATAAAAGATTATCGGTAGTAGTGACAAAATTAATATGAGATGATTTGGCTATTTATTTTTTTTAGCCTTGTATTCTGTAACACGTTCATATTAATATTCTTTGAACATTTTTTCCTCCCAGATAGTAATGATACCTAATAAAAGATGCCGAAATTATATAATACTGGCATCTCATGTCATCTTATTTTATTTCGTTACCTAAACGTTTGGTCACATACTTGGTAAACGATGTGTGATGATTGCGTAAGGTTTTTAGATTGTGTGCAGACAATACCTCTGAGTAGATACGCACAATCTTTCCATTTTTAGCTTTTACGGATCAAGGTTGGTTTCCATCCGAAGACAGATAAGTGAATTTAAAAATGGAATCAGCTTCTATTTTTAAAATGACTAATAGCATTATTTTGAGCACTTTAGCAGTGAATTATTTGGTCTCGTTAGATTAAACGAACAGGTACTTAACGAGCTATTTCATTCTCATGGACTCAGACACAAGATTTAAAGACGAAATATATATATATAACCATTAATTCATTCATTCAACTCGCTCACAGGCGTAAATAATAAATATTTCGTTCAAACAGGTGGTGAAAGAAAGAGGATCGGAAACATGTAAAATTGGACAACACAATGGTGAATTGAATATATATATAATTATATATATTATATATATATATATATATATATACACAAAACGAAAATTTCGCCAATTGGCCACAACAATAAAAACACTTGACAGGGGGTGGGGAAAGAAAAGTAAAAAGATAGAAGACTTACTGGGACGTTTCGGGCATGCAGGCCCTTCTTCAGCTTTAGAAAAAGTGTATATATATATATATATTATATATAATATAATATAATATAATATAATGTAATGTAATGTAATGTAATGTAATATAATATATATATAATATAATATAATGTAATGTAATGTAATGTGATGTGATGTGATGTGATGTGATGTGATGTGATGTGATTTGATGTGATGTGATGTGATGTGATGTGATGTGATGTGATGTGATGTGATGTGATGTGATGTGATGTGATGTGATGTGATGTGATGTGATGTGATGTGATGTGATGTGATATGATATGATATGATATGATATGATATGATATGATATGATATATATATAATATATATAATATAATATAATATAATATAATATAATATAATATAATATAATATAATATAATATAATATAATATAATATAATATAATATAATATAATATAATATAATATAATATAATATAATATAATATAATATAATATAATATAATATAATAAAAGCCATCTCTCGTCCGGCCTAAGCTTGCCCCTCAACATCCCTCCGCCACCTCCCAAAATTCCTCTTATTTCTGATAAACCCGATCTCGCCAACCTTTTCAACCTCCCACCGCCCTCGAAGACAATACCAACTCTTCCTAAGCGCCAACCTCAACCAGATCCGCCCCCATCCTCCCAGTCACATGAAGTAATTAACCTTTCTTCTTCCGTCCTAAACCGAGACCAAATAACTTTGCTGTCTAAAGGTCTTCCTATTTAACCAACCCCTAAATTCAATCCTGTGTCCTTCCTGGCCGATTCGCTCAATTTTTGCAGGAACTTAAGATGGCGCGCTTTCTGGAAAACCCACGGTCCTTCCCAATCCTCCATTCATCCTGCCCTTCATAAATTCCGACCACCTTCTGGTTACGAACCCAAATCCCTCCACAAAAACAACCCTGTTGAAATCTTTATCAAACAATTCCTTCACAAAATTTCCGACCACCATTTCCTAAACTCCATTAAACCCTAAATTAACCTATCCCGATCTGAACTCGCCGCCCTTCGGTCACTCCGGTCAGATCCCAGCCTTATAATTTCCCCTGCTGACAAAGGCTCATGCGTGGTGGTCATGGACCTGGATGACTACAATGCGGAAGCCTACCGTCAACTCCTTGACACCAACTTCTACAAACCTCTCCTCCACGACCCAAACCTAAGTTTTAGAAAATTATTTCGTCCTTCCTTAAATCGCATGGCCCCAAGGAAGGACTATCCCAATCTGACATTGCCATTCTTTCTCCCCCCAACCCCACCACGCCCCGATTTTATCTCCTCCCCAAAGTTCATAAAAACAACAACCCCGGCCGCCCCATAGTCAGCAATGTCAAGTCCCCCACCGAAAGAATATCCGCTTTCATCGACTCCTTCCTCCAACCTATTGTGTCTGCTCTCCCCTCTTTCATCCGCGATACCTACCACTTCCTAGAGCGTCTTCGCAGCCTCCAAATCTCCCCCCATTGCAACATATTAATGGCCACAATTGACGTAACCTCCCTTTATACCTCCATTCCCCACAGCGAAGGCCTCAATGCACTGAAACAGCGAAGGCCTCAATGCACTGAAACACTTTCTTTCCCTCCGCCCCACCCCCCTCGTCCCTTCCTCTGACTTCCTCCTAAATCTTTCCCAACATGTCCTAGAAAAAAATGCCTTCTCCTTCAGAGACCAAATCTTCCTGCAAACGAAGGGCACAGCAATGGGTACGAGAATGGCTCCTTCGTACGCTAATCTTTTTATGGGTTTGCTGGAGGACAATTTTCTATCTTCCCGGTCCCTCAAATCCCTATTTTGGGTTCGTTTTATCGATGAAATCTTTCTCATCTGGACGTACGGTCCTCAAACCTTGTCCACCTTCCTTTCCGATCTCAATTCCTCTTTTTCTGTCTCATTCACCTTTACCACTTCCAGCACCCACATTACCTTCCTAGATACCGATATTTCTCTATGTGATAACAAATTCCTAACCACCCTACATATCAAACCCACTAACCGTCAACAATATCTTCATTTTGACAGCTGCCACCCTTACCATACCAAACGTTCCATTCCTTTCTCCCTTTCTATTCGCGCGCACCGTATCTGCAACTCTCAAAATGCTCTCGACCACCACCTTAGCAACTTAAAAACCGCTCTCCTTAAACGCGGCTACCCCTCCCCTCTCCTTGATCGCCGCATCCTACCCTCCACCACCCCTTATACTCCTCGCCCTAGATCATCCATCACCAAATCTCCCTTGAACCTTTGCACCACATTCCTTCTGGGGCTTCACCAAGTTAACCTCATCCTCAAGTCACCTTTCCCCATTTTGATCGACAGCCCACTCACCTCCGACTTAATCCCCAAATGTCCTACCATTACTTACAGAAGACCGGCCAACCTCAACAATATTCTACGCCCCCACCAATCCAGTCCCACTTTGATCCCTCCTGAAATCCCCGGTACCTTTCCCTGCCATAGACCTCGTTGCAAAACCTGCCCTTTAATATGTAATCTCTCTTCTTTCCACAGTCCCAACAACCCCACCCCATTTCCTATATCTTCCCACGGCAGCTGCACTACCTTTAACGTGGTATACCTACTACAGTGTAAGGTCTGCCCTTCTTTTTACATCGGCGAGACCTGCAATAGGATAGGATAAAGATAAATATAATAAAATAAATAAAAGATAAGTCCATCAGGATAAACGGACACCGAGCCGCCCCGCCCAACTTCCCAGTCCCAAAACACGCCTCCACTCATAACCTCAAATTCGACTCTTGCTTCCGTCTCACCATCCTCCACGCCTTCCCCGACGACGCTTCGAACACACAACTTAGGAACACTGAGCTTTCTATTATTTGGTATTGTCGCGCCTTTTCCCCTCCCGGTCTTAACCTTATGCACTGAATTCTTGTCCATTTACTTTCTCCCTCCTCCTCCGATGCCTTTTATTCCCCTCCCCCACGCCCTCCTAACTTAACAACTTTGTTGCACTCCTCTAAACAGCCAGGCGCAATTCCATACTTTGTTGCATTCCCCCCCCTCTAAACATCCAGGTGCGACACCACGTGACCATTCCCGTCCCTCTTACACTCCCCCACCCCCTCCCAACTTAGCAACTTTGTTGCAGTCTTTTAGACAGCCAGGTGCAATTCTCCACTCATCCCAGTTCACCCACACCCACGCCCCTCCCTACTTTGTTGCACTCCCCCCTAGACATATAGGTGCGACACCAGTGCCCATCCCCGCCCCCCCTCCCCTATACCACAACTTCCCCTCACTTCCCTTCTTTCCCCGCTTCCCTTCCCCAACCTTGGAGCGGTACTTCTCAATTTTCTACAGCTGAATAAGGGCCTGCATGCCCGAAACGTCCCAGTAAGTCCTCTCTCTCTTTTTACTTTTCTTTCCCCACCCCCTGTCAAGTGTTTTTATTGTTGTGGCCTATTGGCGAAATTTTTGTTTTGTGTATATATATAATTATTATATATATATATATATATATATATATATATATATATATATATATATATATATATATATATATATATATATATATTTTTTTTTTTTTTTTTTTTTTGAGATATTATATGTTTTATACAACACTCAGAAATATTCCTGGTTTATGCAGGTATATGCATGTAATTGTGATAACATTAGTTCATTAAAGAAAATGCAAGTTTAAAACGTTGCCTCAGAGTTCCTTTCAATTTATTTTATGTGATAACGATACATAGTTGCTATTTATTTGTTTTTGTGAAGTGTTGGCAATTTTTAGTCCTTTAGTCCTTACCATGAAGCACATCAACATTTTTCATGACAATATATATGCCATGCTGCTAAATAGAAAAAATTAAAATAAATATTTAATAAATTAAATACAATTAATATTCTAAAAAGATTTTATTTTATTCCTATCCTTCATTAAAATAACTTACCACTTATGTATATATATATTAAACAAAACTAAATGTGAAAATAATCGTTGCACGCAGCAAATATTATTATTTTTTTAATAGTTAGTTCTTATTCTGTACAAGCAAAACTAAAAAACTTGGAAATGTGTATAAAAACCGTATAAATACGCATTATTATTAAAAAGCATTAGTGTAGTCGATGTTAACTTTTCAAGCTACCTCAGCTTGAAAAAAGAAACGTAGAAAACGGTTGAGTTTTCACGGAGATATGGCGAATTTTTCCTCGCGCCGCCGATTTGAAGTTGCGTTGTCCCGGGCGGGAGTCTCTCCTCGACTATCACCACCACCACTCCCACTACGGTCTCTCTGAGTACCCTCCACTTTATACGCTATTTTTAAGTAACTAGGATGCTCTTCTTTGAAAAACAAATAATGCCCTTTAAAAGTATAAATATTTTACTATTAAATGTCGTTAAATTCGCTTCTTCATTGTTATAAACTGCTGCAAAATAAAAAGTGGCAGCGAATTTTTAAAAAGGAAATTCATAACTCCGGCCCTATGGTTCGTAAGGCTCTTTTATTTCTTTTTTAATCATTGCTTTGAAGGCAACTTTTGATTTATTTAAGTTAGACTCTCGTACAATGTACGAAAAATGCTGTGGCTTTTATTGTTTATTTATTTTATTGTTTATTATTAACCCCTTTTATGAAGCAATAAATAAGAAGTTAATATTTAATTTTTTCATTGTTTTTTTGTAAAAATTGAAAATATAACTCTTCTAAAAGAAAATCCATTTTGAATTGACCAGAAAAATAAATAAACAAAAACGTTATGGATTTCAACATTTAGCGTTTTGGGCTAAACAAATTAACATTACTCAGCAACAATTTAACCGATTGAACTTATGAAACCCTCGATCAATTTGCAATTGAAAAATCTTCTTTTTTAAAAGATCAAAACATTAAAAAAATTGCTTTTGTGATAAATGATTCATTTTTTAAATGGCCGTTTTAGAGGGTTTTTCGTTAATTTTTAAATGCCAAATTAATCAAACCAAAGTAACAACTGATAAAATTAATGGTCTTAAAATTATCTTCAAGTTTCTTATGCATTTAATTCTGTACAAATCTCATATTGGCTTTTAGAATAAAAAAACTGTTTTAGCCAACTTTGGACGCATGTAGCTCCGAAAAGACATCGAATCTGGAGTTGCAAACATGTTGGGGGATTTTTTTACCTCACCCCCTAAAACGTATAACAGGTCCTAACCATTCCTCAATGACATCCCTGGAATCGCAATTTTTGTCTCTGTTTCTTGGACTATAAGTTTATGTTGAATATTGCCGAGTTTGTTTAGTTTTAACTGTTTGATTTTTAATATAATTTTAATTTTCATTAAACACAATCACTAGTTTGCAAAAATTCAAAAATGTTATTTCCCTTAAGTTTAACAGCAATATCTGACACAGGGATTGTCTTTAGTTTTAGTTTTCATTGATTAATTTTGATTTTTTATCTATCCCGTGTAAATCTAATATCTACTCTATGGGCCTTTTCAAATTCATACCGTGTTTTTTAATTGTAAATATATATCTTTATTTTTCTCATTGTCGATTATAAGAGTTTAGAATAGTTTGTATAAACAAGGTATGCGATACGTTATTAAAAGGTTTTTATTAGGTTGAGTTCTTGTCTGTCTGTTCTGTACAAAGTTTACAATCAATTTTAAACTACCTTTCCGATGAGCTAGAGACTTGGAACTTTATACATGGATCAGAACTGGATGACAATGCAAAAAAATGTAATAATAAATGTTAAATATGTTATTTATTTAATATTACTATATAATATGTATTAATATTACACAAACAATATATACATAATATAATATAAGAAATAATATAATCATTAATTTAAAATTCAAAACGTTCAAAATAAATATTCTATCGTAAAAAACGTTTTTTTTTTTGTGATTTTAACGAAATATGTTATTACACCTAGTGTCCACAAAACCAATGATTGATATTGATTGACACTAGCATTTAGCGGTATCTCTTAAGTCTACACAAAAGTACTTACGTCCTGGTACTCTGACATAGCAATCACTTTGTCGGTAAGCATCTTGAATTCCTCGGACAGGAGGAAAGTGTAAGCCTGCTTCACATCATCGTCATTTGCCAAGTACCAATCAACGATCTCCTTGCACTTATCGAACGGGATGAAAGTGATGAGCTGTTGAAGGAGGTCATCCAAGTTCTTGGTTGATGCTGGGAGGGGCTGTATCTCATGCCTGCGTTCTGTGTGCGAAATTTATTCATTATTAATGTTCGATTCTTCGAAACATTGCACAAATATTTACCAAATTGGTGTATTTATAAAAGATGTTAGCAATAAACTTAATCTTCAATAACAAAGAATATTTTCATCGCCATGGGCAGTAATTTGTCTCTACCTGTGTTTTGGGAACATTCAGGTTTTTTCCCAAATTTATATATTCTTAAATTCTGGATCCTTAAATTTTACCTTCCTAAAGTTGACCCTTGTGTGAGGCTAGAAAGGGTTGTATCTCACGTCTGCGTTCTACTGAGAGCATGTACTTCCAGTTAATTCTGGTTCTTTGCAACTTACACAGTACCAATTATTTTTTTAAATTTGATCGACTGAAATGTTAGGATTTTGCTTTAGCCTTTATTTTAAAGGACAGGGATTAAGCTGATCAATATGAACAACAATTTTTTTATTCTATCCTGCATATCAATGTGCAAATTTTGTTTTTCCTAACTGTCTGATCTCATATTCTAAAAAACTAAATCTTTGAATTTCATTCTACTATAAAGTTAAACGTGATTTAGTTTTAAAAGTAAAATATTGTTAGAATCATGGATATTGATTTCCTCGTAAGGTTAAAGTTTTTTTTACATTAACCTAGGTTCCTTGGTGTGAGGGTTGTCAAATTAGGACATATTTCTTGATGATGGTAAATTGTGATAAAGATAACGGATACCTACTGTGGAGTATATGTATAAGTAAAGTGGATCCTTTAAAATAAATCAAATCATATTTTATTGCACGCTGCTTTGACTCATGCCTCTCTACTCTATAATTCCCAGATGAAACTCTTCGGAAATTCTCATTATATTTTCCGAATAAAATTATTTCACCGAAGTTATCACTTCTATCTATGGAGAAATCATATTCGCGTGCATATCAGACGTCAATTCCGTAACGGTATTCATTTAGTACAGACCGCACCTAGGTACATTGGGCACGGGCACGGACTTCTATCATACAGGTATTAATCGGACCACTCCAGGCACTACCAGCTGAATTAAATTTTAAATATCCTATTTATACATTATATGGATTTAAATACTAAGCCCAACGTACATTTCTCTGAACACACGGCCGGCGGACCCCTCTTTACTGTGCATATTTAAACTGTACACTAGTTCATTAAAGCTGAAGCCGAATGCAATATTTTGGTGGCTAGCAGTAGGTATATAAGCGTTACTGTTAATGCCTAACTGTAATGATTATGTGGCCATTTACGTGAACTATTTTGGGCTGATCAACCACACTAAATCGGAGAATCAACAAGGATATAGCTGAGAGCGTGATGGCAACATCTTTGGCTCCAGTTACACTTGCACTTACCGTGGAAAAGTGTTGATGCACTTGACAAGCCGAGAACGGCCACGAAGAGAAGAAGAACCTTCATCTGAAAGTAGGATAAACAACCGTTAGCCTTTCGTGTATGAATTTGAGTCAATGTGCCATTCATAAATATAGTCATAGGGATTTTAAGGGAATAGCTTCATGCCTTTCCGAAGTATGCTAATGGGAAACTATTCTTAATTGTAATTCTTTCGCAATGAAACTCATAGTCGATGTGGACGCAATGAGGGTCGACTTCGATCGGCAATCAGCCCTGAAGTCGATGGACGATCGACGACCATAGAAATGTCGGCTGCAATGAAGAGTTTGACCAGTTTGGGAGCAAGTATACAGCTTTGAAACATTGATATTACACCTAGTATATGAAGTCGGTTGGCTGGTTATTCAAGGAGGCGCCCGGCAACATAAGTCATTTGCGCCATTGAAGACAGCTAGTTAGGTTTGGGAGAGAAGAATTACGTGGAATCAGGGAAGGATTTCGGAATCAGGATTCGCCTTCTCTTAACAAAAAGTGCCAAGGAGACCACAGTCCCATCCAACGGACGGACAAAAGTACTTGAAGTGCTCCCAATAAAGCATTAAAGTAGGTATCGGGGCATCCAATGAAAAATCTCTGCCCTTTACGGGATTCTAATCCGGGCCTTTCGGATGGAAGGGAAGTTCTCTAACCACCGCACTGAACTGTTCCCGCAGAAGTCGTCAGTAGGTTTCCAGAAATTGAAGCCCGATTTTGTCTTCGGTCGAAATTATTGATGTTTTCACTTTCCGAATGAAGATGACGTTAAGTTTAGCGCTTTTGGTTTGAAGTAGGATGCGATTGAAAGGTGGGAAAATTAAGTTAACCACGGTTTCGGGATGCAATCGTTTCCGAAACAAAGGTTGTGACTTTTTAAAAGGTGCTGACTCGCTATGTGGAGGCTTGATACACGAGGTAGTTTCCTGATGAGTACCGGATGATGGCACTTAGCGTTGAAACTGGGTCGTGAACAAATTTTATGTGCGGAATTTCAAGTGGTTAGTTTAATCAGTTAAAATGCTCGTTATATTTCAACCAAAATAGGCAACAATGATGTTCAGATTCTAGGAAACAAGTGAGAAGGAATTAACTACCGCTGTTGCTCCCGATGAGACGGAGAACGAAGCAGCTCAGGGTGTTGTAGGTTAATCGTAGATTAAGATTCGATGTGCACAATAGTTAGGGAGTGATTTTGCTAAGACTTAAATGAGGAGGAGTTAGTCTTACCTTGATCAGCTTTGGTACCTCAACTCGAGTTCCTCTCAATAAACGCCCACTTTTATACCTGTCAGATCTCAAGGCAGTCTCGGGCTTTCATAGTTGCGGTGGCGAAAAAAAACCCGCTATCTTCCTTTGGGTGCGTGCTATCTTCGGACGTTGTCAATTTAATATTTCTCCAGATGGCAGGTGATGTGGATTGTTTTCAGAGATATTGCTAAAGAAAAGAAACATGTAGCGATATCTTATCTTGATATGTAGATAGTTGGAGGACAAAAATGAAATTATGAAGACATACCCGTCCTTTCTTTGCATGCATTCGCTCGTCTCCGAATTTAAGGAATACTCTTGTACTGTTTGGACAGCTCCGCCTTTGGGTTACTTTTGAGTCTAAGTATGAGGCTTGGGATTAGGCTAGGAACTGTGAATACAATATAAAAGAATTTAAGGTTTTCCCGGCTAGTAATATATGTGAAAGTTTTTCGGGTTTCACACCTGGTAAGATTATTTAAATGTGTCAACGTTTCGATGATATAAACATTCATTCATTCATTACATTAATCTACCGGTTAGAGGTAGGTTGAGATGAAAGCCAGAGAATATCCAACGAACTTTTACACGTGCCGTGCCCTTTCTACCACTAGTATTTCTTTCTTTACCTCAGCATATCTTTCTTCATTCCGTCCATAAAACCTATTCTCTTTCCTTCCCCTTCTCCGCTTACCCAACATCCTACCCTCTATCACGGCCTTCAGCAAACCATCGTCCCTCATTACCCCTTCCAGCCACCTACCCTGTCTTCCCCTAATCTCAATTATAAGTTCCCTCTCCTCGCCCACCATGTCAAGCACTTCCTCATTTGTCTTCCTTTCCGTCCGACGCACCTTCTCCATCCTCCTCCACACCCACATCTCGAAAGCCTTCACCCTTTTTTCGTCTTCCTTTCTCAAGGTCCACGTTTCTTCCCCATACAACGCCACAACCCATATCAAGCTCTTCACCAGCCTCTTTTTTGCATCCTTACTTAAGGTCCCCGTCATCAGCTCCCTTCCCTTATTGAACACTACCTTCGCTAGCGCTATTCTTCTAATATATTTACTACTATGCCCTGTTTCTTCTACCGTGCTACCCAAGTAATTAAATTGTTCTAATTGCTCCAGTTTGTGACTTCCTACTCTTATCACCATCCTCGCTTTCTTTGTCCTAGAGAATCTCATTACTTGTTTTTTTATTATTATTAATCTTCATTCCGTATTTCTCACACTGCATTTCCAGTGAAAAAGTTTGCAATCCTTTCGATGACCGACTGACCAACGCCTGGTCGTCTGCGAATCTAACCGACTTTATCCACTGGCCTCCTACTTTCATTCCCACATCTAGCTCATCTCATGCCTCTCTTACCATTTTCTCAGCATAGATGTAAAAAAGTAAAGGCGACAACGGGCACCCTTGCCGCACCCCGCGACCTATAACTGTCCACCCTGATTCACCGTTAGCTACCCTTACCTGAGCCCTCTGACCCATAAATAAGTTTCGGATTAATTTCCTATCACGCAAATCTATTCTTTTTTTCCCCAGTATCTGCATTAGTTTCTCCCAGTTTACTCTGTCAAACGCCATTTCTAAAAAGGAAGCGAAAACATCCTATTTATGCTCTATATTTCTATCTATAAGTGTCCTCATTACCGCAATCGCGTCTCTGGTTGCCCTCCCCTTCCTGAACCCAAATTGGTCATCGCCTAAATAGCAGTTTGCTCTGCTCTCCAACCTTCTATTTAGTATTCTAAGCAAGACTTTTGCCGCGTGCAAAATTAAACTTATTGTTCTATACTCCTCGCATTCTGACGCTTTCTTCTTCTTCGGGATAGGTATTAATACTGTTTTCACGAAATTCTCTGGCCATACTCCTTCCTCGTAGACCCTGCGAATAAGTTCGAAAAACTATTTTCTCCCCTTACTACTAAGATACTTCAGTAGCTCCGAAGGTAGATTATCGGTTCCCACAGCTTTTGTACCCTTCATCTCTCTTAATGCCATCTCTATTTCACTCTCAAGTAACTCTATTCCGAGGCTATCCTTATCTATTGTTCCTTCATCCTCTAGATCTAGGCTAAGGGGTCTATTCTCGCTGTCATATAGCTCCTCTACGTATTCTCTCCATCTTTCCTGGATATCTTCCTGATCGATTAATATCTTCCCTGTTTTGTCCTTAACATTTGGTATCGTTTGACTTCTCTTACCACCCGATAACATTTTCACCTTGGCGTACAAAGCGCCCACTTCCTCCTCCTCCTGCAGCTTTTCCATTTCCTCTCATTGTCCCTTCCACCAGTTTTCTTTTGCCCGATTGGTCACTCGCCTGAGTTTATTATTCAATTCCTTGTACTTTCTCTTGCCTACGTCGGTGTTCACGTTTTCCCAAAGCCTTCTCTCCTCCATTTTCTTTATCATTTCTTCTGTAACCCACTGCTTCTTAGCCCTCTTCTTTGTTACCGTTCCTATTGTTTTCTCTGCCACTCCTGCGATGCCTGTTTTTATAATCTCCCATCTTCTCTCTATTGTTCCCATCCGCTTAGCTTCACCTATGATCTTTTCTACCAGCTCTTGGTATTCCCTCCTTTTCAACCCTTTCAATGCTTCAAGATTCCCCCATTTTATCTCACTTCCTTTACAAAACCCTTTAAATCTAACTTCACACTTCATCATCACCAAGTTATGATCGGAGTCTGAGTTTTTTACACTGTTCCTAAATCTCTGCATTACCATTATATAATCAATTTGGTATCTCCCAGTATCACCCGGCATTTCCCATGTGTACCTACGCCTGTAGTGATGTTTAAACCTAGTGTTTGTCAATACTATATTATTTCTTCTACAAAATTCAACTGCATTTTCACCGCGATCATTTCTTCTTCCTAGCCCAAACCCTCCCACTTCTAATCCGTCCCTCCCTTCCCCCACCACTGCATTCCAGTCACCAATCACTATCAGGTTTTTCTACCCCGGCACTTCTCTAATTATTTCTTCTACTTACTCATACGCCTCTTCCTCCCTATGGTTGCTCGTAGGCATGTATACCTGGACAGTACGAAATTCGTCGGGCGTGCTTTTATTTCTACCACTAATATCATGTCGCTCACCTGTTCAATGTTTACCACCCTCAGTCCCAATTTAGTGTTCAGTACCATGCCTTCATTACCACGTTGACTCTCATCTCCCCCACTATAGATTACCCTGTAGATATCACTCATATAATCCCCGCTATTCTTCCATCTCACCTTGTACAATCCCAAAGCATCTATTTCTCCTTTTTCCATTTCCTGCTTAATATTTTCAAGCTTCCCGGCACTCATCATGGCCCTTAAATTCCAAGTTGATATTTTTACCTCTGTTTTTCTCCTCCTCTTCCTCTTTTTCTTCTTCTTTTCCCTCCTATCCCTTGTATTCGCCGATGATGATGCTGTGCTAGGATTTCGTGAGATGACAACCGCGGAGACCTTGCCTACCCCACTGCCGGGCACGACACCCGGCCTAGTCGGCGGCGTCCCGTAGTTGCCAGGAATCAATTCACTGTGAATGACTTTCATCTCCTAGGAAGTGATAGTTGAGAGGTATTCCCACGCCACTCAACGGTATTTTTAACCTGACACCATCACAGAACTACCTTACATCTGGCTCCTACCCTTCGAAATATCTGCCATGGGTGGCCCTACCAGGAGCAATAGTACTTGCTCCTGCCAGTCCTGCTCTAGGGGACATTGGAACGCACAAGCCCTTCCACCACGTCAAGGTCGTAGTTCAAGGAAGGAGAATAACATAACATAACATCAATATATACAACGGCTTCAACTTGAGTAGGACTAGGCACCCAGTAATTGACGAAATTCAAAGAACGCGTAACGGCTCCCACAAGAATGGGTCATCTGTTGCTATATATAATCGCCAGCATCCTCGCTCGACTCATTATCCTGATGACGATGGCTGAGTCAACCATCGAAACGTTGATACATTTAAATAATCTTACCCGGTGTGAAACTCGAGAATTTTTCACTTATGTGAAAGAATCTCGTAAGAGATTTATGGCAGTTGTAAATTGGCGGGAAGTTAAATAAAAATTATGTGCTGTCACTCCCATTATTGTTTGTTCCTTTAGCAATTGGGTTCCCCTGGGAACACTCAAAAACGGGTGTCGCAGCCATACTTTCTCTGCCCATGCTTAGCGTCGTTGTCGACTTGCCAACGTTTGTTTTCTATCGTGTTGAATATTATCTTAATATTTTTAATGGTTAGTTTTCTATAAAATTCACAGTGTACTTCTTCTTTCCCTCGAGTTGCAGCCAAACAGTGTTTTTTAAGAGATCGCGCTCACAATGCTTGCCAAGATTCTTTGAAAAACACAATGAAAGAATGTTTACTGACATGAGAACTTACCTTGTATAGCGATATAAACTTTCAGACCATCGGAAGAGATGTAAGTAACGCTCCTCCACTTGCCAAAATTGAAGTGATGGACCAATGATTGAAGACTGTCACAGTAACACTTATCTATATCAGAAGAAAGTTTATGTTGGTATCCTCCGCGAGCATTAGCGCACGGTTTGATGTGTCGGAGTGACACCTTTGTGAGATAACGGAGAATCTAAGCCTTTGGATCCTTGGGGAGTCTACTTGTACATGTTGCCATGACTGCATCTGGGGCAAAGTAGTGGATGTTTCCGGGATGAAAAATTTTTACCGGCCATATAAATCGAATGTCGCTGAATATGATGCCATGAAACCTGGGGTTGGATAACGGTTTTGTAGTTGGCGTTGTAGTTATCGTTATTCAAAACGTAAAATGCTCTAGAATAGCAATTTTCGCAGTTATTGTCCGATTAACCCACTCCATTATTTAAAACTAGTGATTGTAAAGGGCCTGACAAAATGTTTAACAAAGACCATGACGTTTATTGCTCTCATGAGCGCAGTTGAAAAATAACGATAGCGTGAGTGTACACGTTATAGAAAACCGTGATAGCTTCCCTCGCTCTTGTGGTCTTTCCAGCATCACTTCGCGATCCCAAGGTATTTTCGTCCGTCGATTTTATGCTGTATCATCTGGAGTTGATTTTATGCTGAAAGAGTCACGCTTTATACACACCGGAATCCGTACTAGCGATAATGTAATATACTAGCGAACGGTATCCGTTGAAATTCAACGGGTGTGAAAAACATTGAACTTATTTGATAAGAAAACCACAAAGTCTGAGTAAAAACTGCCAGCGTGGTCATTTTAGGAGTACGTAACCTATCTTGCATGTATTGTTCGTTGTAGTAGACACGCTGATCGTTTTCCAGGTACACGGAGAGATGAGTGACTATTGGTCCTCTTTCATTCACGTGAAACCCAAAAATCGGCCACGAAGACTCATTACTACTTAAATAGCACCTACGTTGACAGATGGTCACCTCGTCCCTCCACTTATCTTGAGCCGTCTTCTGAGTGATTAACAGCTAGATCACTTCCCTTGTGTACATACATATATTTAAATTCAATGACTCAATTGAATTTCACGATTCATCTTTGATATCAGCGTTGATTATCTTATTCAGGATTGGAGAGTAGGGTACAATCCAGCGGTTGACAACGTCAGAAGGTGTATTTGCAGCAGCAGCCATGATTATTTGACCTACGCATCTTCCATCACCCGGACTGCGACTTCAGCTTGATGAGTGGCCATAATAATTGGGTTGGGTTTCTAAATAAAAAATATATGGTGATTCTTAGAGCAAATTCCGATTTTCATTCAATCATTTCTCGTTCATTGCGCAGAATTTCCGTTCTACTTTCGGGTAAGAAGCATTTAGTGACGTCATTATAATTTCCGCCGACTTAAAACATATAATTATATTGGGACTATATTTGAACAATATTTATAGCTTGTTACCCGTCCGTAGGTTGGGTTGGGATGAAATTTGTGCGGTTGTTAGCATAACCCGAGAAAAACCACGGGGAGATGCTCATAATATGTGGGCATGTCTTTGAGCAACAAAGACACCTTTTTTATGGATATATTTTTAAGTCCAAGGAGGGGAAACACAGCGGCAAGTGAGAATCTTGAATAGGCAACTTGACGTTTGAGTGAATGTAGGTTAACTACACTTTAACACTTTTAAACATATATTAATAACTCGTAACGTTTATGATGTGGGAATTAGTCTAAAAAAGAGTGCATAATCTTAATGAGAGGCAGACGGTATAACATCTGAGTATTTAACGATAATAAACAACGCCGTGTTTGTTGTAGCAACAGAGGCGTTATTACCATTACTATTCACTGCACATAAGTATTCTTGCACGTTTAATTCCTTTAGGTGTACCGTTTACTACGTAAGTGTTCTCTCGCATACATGCAGTGCCTCTATGAGAGCTACTTTGAGAATAGACATTGAAGAGTATACTTGTTATAAATATGCATTGAATTATCGATTGCCCCCCGAAACATTCTATCATGAGGCCCCTTCGAACTCTGGGCCTTTCTCATACAGACTTTCTTTCTACGTGCTATCATGGGGCTGCAAGAAAATGTGATATAGGCGTGATTTTTGAAAATAAAATTTCTGGTTGTCATATGCTATTGCTGATTGCAGATAAAGATGTGAGATTTTTCAGCAAAAAACATGATGTTAAGACAAGTACGAAGCGTAAAAGAAAATCAATTGAAAGAATTAGAAACAGCATTTATTCAGCCATTCAATAAAAAATCCCAGTCCTCTATCTTGAGTGGAAGTACTTTTAAAAAACAAAAAATGAAACCACTGCACCGAACCCAAACCTTAGCATGGAACACCAGGGGGGGCTTTCGGGGGCCCTAAGGGCTTTTTAACATAGCTTATGTTCATCCCATTTGTATTTTATCTCTACATGCCAAATTTCATCTCAATCGGTTCAGTATTTTTTGCGTGATTGAGCAACAGACAGACAGACAGACACCATAACATTTATGTATGTTAGTATTATAAAAAATAATGTTTGTCTGTTTGGTTTTTATACAAATCTACAGTGTTACTCTGATCGTGCTGAAATGTTACAGACTATTAGTTCAAGACAGGAGGGAAGCTATAGGCTATAACTATAGGATATTTAAAGTGTTCTCAGGGCCCCAAAAGGTCCCAAAATACAAAAGGCCCTTTGGTATGCTACCTTATGGGTTTTTTTGCATAGGTTTAATTTTTTTTTGCTTTTTAAAATTACTTCCACTCAAGATAGAGGGTTGGGATTTTAAAATCAAATGGCTAATAGAATGAAGTATGAATGAATGGATAATACTTTCTATCAATCATCTTTTACAATTTTTATTTGTCTGAAAATCTCGTTTTTATCTGCGAAAACGCACATTTTTCTCTGAAATGAACAATAGCAGATTTCCTTTGCAGCTTGATTTTGGTCTTAAACGCGTTTCAAATTAATATTGCTTAGTAAAGCTGATTAAGAATTGGATTTTGTTTAGGGGTAAATTTATTTGCTATTTAAAACTACTTTCACTCAAGATACTTCCAAGTCGTGAGTACATTTCATCCTCTTTTGCTTACTGTAGGCTTAATTATTAAGTTCTGTCTGAGTTACCATGTTCGTTCAGCAGACTAAACTTGTGATGGTGGGGAAATATGTAGCAGTAGAAAAGGGAATACCTCATTGCTTAGGATAACGGTGATGATAGTGGTAAAACACTGATGTTGCAATTTTACACGATTTACACGATAGGTGTATTTCACGATTAGTATCGAATTACTTCGTTATTACCGTGACGACGACATAACGAGCTCTACTTGGCAACAACGACACATCCCCCCCCTCCCTCCGATCTACACCCTCCTGCAACCTCCCATGAACGGTGACTATGACACCTACGAAAACAATAGGCAGGCGTTGGCATCTTCTTAACCCAACGCCTTAAGTGGTATCCTCTCCCCTTCCCGTCCTATCCCGATCTTGGCCATTCTTTCTTTGACGTCATTTACAGTACCTGGAGTCGTGACCCGATCAACTACCCAGCCACGTGGCACAACAGAGGCACCTCCCCTTCACCATTTCTCAAGACGAGCCTTAATAAGGGACCACATAACGCTCTATGCCCTCGAGGAGGCACCAAACAGAATTGAAGACGGAAGCTGTGACTTCCTGCAAAGCTTCAATTCAATTCAATTTAAAGCAATTTTTTTATTATACTACTAACTGTGCCCAATATGCCTTGCAAAACCTTTTTTTCTTTCTAAGTAGGCTTGTGCGATGACCGATTTTGGTCATCGATTTTCGATGAAAAAATTTCATCGAAATGTTTCGATGACGATGGCTGTCATCGATCATCGTATAAAGTGTACAAGATGATCGATGACTATCGCTCAAGTGATCGCTATGATCGCGTCAAGGCCAGGGGAAGCCCAGGCTCTGTCGCGGGATGGAGAGTGGAGGACCTTTCTCGGACTTCTGTGTCTCCGGTGTCGTCTCCCTCCGTTGCTTCGGGGTCATGGAAAGTGGTCTCGAGGCGTAGCCGCGGGGTCACCCTCCGAAAACGAGGATTGGCAGGGGCGGAGGCTGAGTCAATCCCCGTCAGCAATAGGTTCGATGTGCTGGCGGAGGCTGAGCCATCGGAGCTAGAGCTGGGAGGTGGGTCGCCGAGTGGGAGTGGAGAGGGAAGGGAGGGAATTTTAGTGATAGGTAGCTCCAATGTCCGGCGTATAGTGTCCCCGATGCGTGGAAAGGCCCGACGGGAAGGAGGAGAACCACGGGTCACCTCCTTGTGTATACCGGGAGGAAAGGTGCCACAGGTGACGAAGGCGATGAAGTCGGCGGTCAGGGGCGCGAACTGCTCCAAGTTGCATGTGGTTGCCCATGTTGGGACCAATGATGCCGTGTTTATGGGATCCGAGGAGATTTGTAGGCTCTGTGAGAGACCTATGCTCCGAGTTCCGCCGTATTCGCGGAGAATCTGGTACCAACTTGAGGCTTACCATATGCAGCTTGGTACCTAGGACGGATCGGGGTTCGATGGTTTGGAGCCGAGTGGAAGGCATAAACCAGAGACTCAGTGAAGTCTGTGGGAGCGAGGGAGCGGAGTTCCTGAACCTCAGGCCGGTGCTGGATTCGTGTCGGGTGCCTATAAATCGCTCGGGTGTCCACTATACATACGAGGCATCGCAGGAGGTAGCGCGCAGAATACTTGAGCACACTCGTCGAGTTTAACATAGACGGTAGGCTACAGGGCAGGTCAATTAGTGGGGTCAATAATTATGTGTTGCCAGTTAGTAATTTAGCTAAGAATACTCCGAATATAGGGCCCAATAATAGCTTAATTGAAGACAGCAATCTTGAAATTACCCCGAATCGCAATCATGAAGCATTAGTCGTTGCAGTAGTTAACAGCCGTAGTTTAAAAAATAAGATTCCAGAATTTCACCACCTTATTCATAGCACGGAGTGTAACGTCATTATTGGCACAGAAAGTTGGCTGACGGACGATATTTCTGATAGTGAAATTTTTCCTAAATCATTCAATGTTTACAGAAAAGATGGGTCCAACCGAACCGGAGGCGGAGTATTTATAGCTGTAAAGAAAACCATAGTCAGCCGAGCGGAAACCGTCCCAGATACCAGCATAGAATCTGTATGGTGCTCTATTAGATGCCCTAAATCAAAAACAATATTCGTGTGCGCATACTACAGGCCACCTAACACCGACGTCACCTCAATTTTAGAACTCGAAGCACAAATAAAGAATATCACATCCAGGAACACCGAAAGAAATTTAATCATAGGTGGAGATTTCAATACGCCCTCTATAGATTGGAGGACCTACAGTTACATATCAGGAGGAAGAGACAAAGATATTTACGAGTCCCTGCTGCACACGTTCTCATCAAATGCCCTACATCATATAGCTACGACGCCTAACAGAGGGGACAACATTCTTGATTTATTGGCAACAAATATACCGCAACAAGTAATTAAGGTAAACACTGTTGAGGGCATTAGTGACCATAGAGTAGTTACCGCAAAGTTCTCCTTGAGTATCCTTAAAAGTTTTAAAGAAAGAAGAAAATTCTACATTTTAAAAAAAGCCGATTTCAATGCGTTTAAGAGTCATCTAAAAAATTCTCTTCCCGAATTCCAGGAATCAAGCTTAAAGTTAGACACGGAGGGTAGTTGGAAAGCTTTTCTTTCGATCGTTCATTCAGGGATCAGAAAATACATTCCAAGTAAAGTAAAGGAAGAGGGCAGCGAACCAAGATGGTACAATGCAGAAGTGAGAAAATCGTTAAGACGTCAGAGAGTATGCCACGCCAAGATGAAAAAACTCCGTAGAGATTTGTCCACTAGTGATCAAAATTTAATATTTGAAAAATACAAATTGTCTAGAGCCACTACAAAGGAAGCCTTTCGGAATGCATTCATGGATTTTAAAAGAAAAACATTAGGAGAACAATTACAGGACAATCCCAAGGCATTTTGGTCATACGTAAGGGAAGTTCAAGGCAATAGATCAACAGTTATTCCACTACGAAACGAAAATGGCGAATTATTAACAAGCAGCACGGACAAGGCCAACTTATTAAATTCCTACTTTAAAAGTGTGTTCATCAAGTCATCGCAGATTACATCCGTAAAGTTAAATGATCACTTCCAGCAAAAGATGCCGCCTATCGATATTTGCACTCAAGGAATAGAAAACTTGCTAAAATCTTTAAGTCCAAATAAATCCCCAGGTCCTGAAGAAATTCCTGCCAGCGTGTATAGAGAATTAGCTTGTGAAATAGCACCCTACTTGCAGAATATATTTAGTAAATCCATCAACGAACACAAAGTACCCATGGACTGGAAAATTGCAAATGTCACTCCCATATTCAAAAGCGGTGATAAGGAAGAGCCATCGAACTACAGACCGATATCTCTCACATCTATCTCTTGCAAAGTCCTTGAACATATAATTGTTAGTTCAGTTATGAGACACCTCGATATAGAAAACTTATTAACAAAAACACAACACGGATTCAGAAAGGGAAGATCTTGCGAAACTCAATTAGCACTTTTTGCTCACGATATTTTAGTCTCGGGTGAACATAACGCTCCAGTTGATGCAATTTTTCTTGACTTTAAAAAGGCATTTGATAAAGTTTCCCACAGTAAGCTACTCATGAAATTAAAATCCTACGGTTTAGACGACGACGTAATTTCCTGGATTAGGGAATTCTTAAGTAATCGCGTGCAAAGGGTTGTATTATATGGCGCTATCTCTAATGAAGTAAAAGTCACATCAGGTGTCCCACAGGGAAGTGTCATAGGCCCGCTTCTGTTCCTTTTGTACATAAGCGACATCGGTGACAAAGTTGACAGTAAGCTTAGATTATTTGCTGACGACGCAGTGATGTATAGAGAATTTCGTAGCTTTAATGACAAGGAAGCGCTAACTAAGGACCTCGAGGCAATACAAGAGTGGTGCGTAGCGTGGCAGCTAGAATTAAACCTGAAAAAATGCGTTGTTGTGAATTTTTGGAAACGGAAAAAAGCTCCTTGTAACAGCTATTGCATAAACAACATAAAATTAGAGACCGTAGAATCCGTTAAGTACCTCGGAGTTAAACTGACTAATGATCTATCGTGGAGTAAACATATTCGAGAAATTACCGGTCAAGCTAATCGTAAATTGGGATTTGTTAAAAGAGTACTTGGCAAGTGTGACGATAAAGTTAGGGAAATCAGCTACTTCTCCCTCGTTAGACCCCACTTAGAATATGCCGCCAGTATTTGGGATCCTTATGAGATAGGCTTGGAAACTGAGTTAGAACGCGTGCAGCAAAGATCGGCAAGATATGTTAAAGACCGTTATGATAATCTCGTAAGTGTTACTGACCTTTTGCAGCAACTGGGATGGGAAAAGCTTTCAGACCGTCGATTAAAATTTAGACTAAATCTATTATGTAAGTTCCAAACCGGTATATTCTCTGACGACGTTGATAATATTTTACGAAATCCGACATACTACGGTAGATCAGATCATGAGAGTAAAATTAGGGAACTAGACTGCAGAACGGATAGATTTAAGATGTCATTTTTCCCACGAACGATAAGGGACCATAATAGCTGCCATGAGACTTTTATCTAGGTTTGTCGTTAGGTTGTTTAGGTCTTAGTAGTGGTAGTACTCCTAATACTTGAATCCTTATCTGTTACCTAGTACATACTAACAGCACGCCTAGCATGTTTTCTACATGGGTCTTGAGTCCCTGTCCATCTGTGTAGTTGTAGAATGCATGTATATTGAGGTCACTCTCCATTTTGATAACATCTGTAGTGTAGTGTTGCATGCTTGTGAGGCTTCGCCTCATGACAAGCATTAGCGATTTATGCTAATGCATAATTAGTCGTAGTTACACTAACTTTAGGGTATAGTGTAATGCATGTTGGTGATTACTCACCCCCTGCCACACACCCCTGAGGTGGCTTGCAGGGTATTTTGTAGATGTAGATGTAGATATCGATGAACTGTGCAGCAGTGATGAGCGATATATCGCTGTGATTGAATCACCGATACTGAAAAGTAGCAATCACAGCCTGTGACTAAATAATCGAAAACACTTTGATTGTGAATTCGGTGAATTTAGCCGATTTAGTTCAGGCTGCTACCGCTGCTACCAACTGCACCAGTGCAACCAACGAATCCAATGCTACCACTGCTACTGCGTATTAACTGTGATTGTACGTGATCGCATACTTCTGTATCGTCTACCACAAACTTGAGGAAAAACATGAATTCCAAACATCCCACTGTGGCCCTGCCATCGTCCTCAAGGAGCAATAGCTGGGGTGCTTATACTTATACATATATTTGAGATCTAAGGCGTTCAAATGAATGGAAACAAGGAAGAAAAAATAGTGATATAAGGATATCGATCATCCTCATCGATGATTCTCATCGACATCAATGATTCGCATCAACTAATCGACTCATCGGCATCGATGATTCTCATCGACATCGATGGTCGATGACATTCATCGTCATCGATTACGGTCATCGCACCGCGATGACTAAAATCATCGTCGATGACTTCGATTAATCGACTCATCGCACAAGCCTATTTATAAGTAGGCACACATATACAAATCAGACACATGTAAAAAATAAATTAAAGACAATGATTTTTGTGTATAAAATTAAAGTTGAAAATAAATCAAGTGTTTTGGGATATACATTATTTTTGGTCTTACCGCCCTCTGAAAACACAAATAAAGTTTTACGCTGTCCCACTCGCGGGCACTCGTGGGTGAAAAGCTAGGATTTTCCAGATTTAATCCACACACTTGAAGCGATTGACGTTTTGTCTTGTTGATATTCATTGAGAAGGAAAGGCGAACGTGGAACTGTAGTAGTTTGACTACAACTATAAAATTTGTCACTGAACTTGGAATTCTTATGTTGCAGGAGTGAATAGCCACCAATAAATGTATATTCACCCCTGTTGTGGAAAAGAAAGAAAAATTGATGAATGTTGAGATAAAAACGCAATACTTGGACAAAAGCGAAGGGTAAGAGAAAATTAAATTAAATAATTAAATACTGCATTATTTTTTTGCGTTCTATGACAAAAATTTCCATTCCATATCTTGAGAACAAGTTAAAAAAAACAAATAAAGTAACACCTGCGCCGAATTCTACGATTTTCTTACGGGAGTAAATGTTAACTGGGATAACAAAAACCCAAAATTTGACATTTTTATAATTGAGAAACTTCCGAGGGTAGGTACGCGTACAACTCACCGAAGTTTCATCGCAATCTGATAAATGGTATTGCAACGCTTAGAAGACGAACAGACATTCTTTTTTTTACATATTAGAAATGTTCAAAATCCCACCCAAGACTACATACACCTCCCAATGGGTGATGGTACCCTAAACCTCCCCCTTCATTTTCACTAGGCTCATTATATGTGTATTCTGTTCTTTTCAAATGATGCTTGACTTTGCGACTTGATAATGACGTAATACGTCGAAACTAGTCGTGAAATAAACCTATTACTTGTAGGAAACTGCTGCATCAGTGTTTTACCTCCATCACGGAACAGTTGCATCATTTCAACTCTGAATTGTTACTTTATATAATTGTGATGATTGCTTCAAAAAAGAATAATAACACGACATTTTTTCTTTCAAGTAATATGTTTGACGATTTCGTAAAAGATACTGAATATCGTCTCGCAGCTCTACAGCGCAGATGTTTCCAATCGTCGACTTGAATAAAATCTTCTCGCGTATTCCTATAAGCAACAATTCGTGCAAGGAGATTCACAAAGTAGTTGAATCCTTCTTCAGAGTACTAGGATGGAGGATGACCCTTTATATATGGTGTTGGATTTGGCGGAGAGAAATAAATATATATGCATAGGCTAGCATGGGTATTTATTAAAAGTGGTTTTTGTACAAATTTGAGTCTCTTAGAAACATGATACACATGGTTTCCCGGAGGATAAACAAGTTACTCGCGCTTTACCAGCCAAAGTAATTGTGAAGGAAGTTATGGATGGCGTCGGTGTCCACGTCCAGTTTCTGGAGTTCAGTGACCATCTCGGGAAAAGCTGGATCCTGCCTGACAGTGTTCACTACAACCAAGAAAGAATCGCTCTTGAGTCGAGTGATGAGTTCCTGGAACTCTGGGTCGGGCTCGCAGGTATCGGTGAACCATTTCGAGATTTCGTTGACAGGCAAGACGGCGAGGATTTCGCTGATCATGTTGGTCAAGCCTGACCTAAACATTGAGTTCTTGAACCTCGAGAAATTCAAGGGCTTGATTTTAGGGATGCCAAGGATGTCGAGGACGTTGTTAATGTAGGCATATGCGTCGACATTCTTGCTGACAAGCCAGTTGAGGAGCTGTAATGGAAATTTCAAATTAGAGAAATACACTTTGGAATACAACACTCATCAAATCAAATGTATCCGGCAAAATATGATAGATCAGCAGTTTCGAAAATGAGAATTTAGATATGAAGTACTGTATTCTTAATGTTAAAATTATATCACGAGTTTTGGCCGTATTACGATGCTATCATAAGGTACATTTGCAAATGATGATGGTTATGTAATCCACCGAAGATGATTGAACGCATTGTACCTAATGATGGCGATGTAAAATCGCGAAGCACATGCAGCAACTTCAAAATAATGTGGAATGTACTACATCTGTTATTTCTTATTTTCACACAGATTTATGAAGCGATCATAATATGATCATCTTTGACGACTGTGTTACTATCTTCCACATGAATTTTAAGCCCTTACCTATGAGTGTACGTTTATTGAAGAGTGAATGTTAAAGATAATTGTGCCAAATATTTATATTATAATGTGTATTTTTATTTATATGCATTATATTTTACTTACTGTATTTCTTAGAGTTACTTAGAAATACATCACATTACCTTGTTGAGTTTTTTAAATTATCTTATTTTGTAATTTTTATTCCTAATTTTTTAAGTTATTAAGTTTTTATTTTTATTGAAAAAGACAGGCTAATCGAAAAATACTGCTCATGAAACCTTGCAATTATGATGGAAATATTTAAAATGGATGTTTCGCCAGTAATACGTGGCAACGTAAAATCACCTCCAACGAAAGTGTTTCAACTTTGACATCAGACTGGAAGATATATTGCTTTTTTATTTTAAGCCGATAGAGAGTTCTCATAAAAAATACTTTAAGCATTTAAATAATTCTGGAAATTGAAAGCATCTTGTGATCACTTGGCGTTTGTATGATAGTTCAGTATCAGGGCAATATAAAAAATATTTTTAAGCGCCTTGCGATAACCATGCCTTTGTATAAAGTGCAAAGGATGTTTTACACGAAAGATAGGTCATCTTTGAAATTAGCACTAAAATGAGCGCCTAAAATTTGAAACCGTATTTGTAACTCAAATCGCATTCGATGCCTCGGAGTCTGTGTTTACACGATGGTAATTTCAGGTCGTACTGTCTCTGTCCGGGCATTTTTATGAACTACGAAACCAAAACAACTTTGCCGTATTGTATTGGCTTAGGTACATTCATGGTATTACAAATTGAAGGTATGTCATTGTGCGTTGCTTGGGTCGAGCGCTGTGACGTGGTTTGGAATGTATTAAGCGTTAGCTTCGTACGGAGTGCGTCGTGTACCTATTTCATTCTTGAGTGTTATTTGGATACGACAGCAATTGTGAGGATGAGTATGAGGGAAGAGGATTTTACAGATATTCCATTGATACTTCTACATTGGCGTGGCGGGTCCATCTTTTTCGGAGGCAAAACAACTTTAATGTTGAAAATGGTCAGATATACTTTTATTTTTAAATAAATTGTTTCTATAGTTATTAATCTGTAAACGAGATGGTACTCTTAAAATTAACATTTACTACGACGTCGAATATTCCGATTTCCGGGATTACCTCCGTGTGGTTTCATTTTCAAGGACAATATTTTTCGCCGGCTATCCTTCAGGTTTGGAAGACGATCTGAGGAAGCCTGCAAGTTAGTCGGCGAAATATATTGTACCTGGAAATGGAACCGCGCGGATATCTCGGTAATCGGAATATTCGACGTCCATCGAAGCTCCGCGGAAACCTACGTCAGTATACATTTACTAACCGATCAAATATCTCGCATATCAGAGCCACTTTCAATGCTAACCATATACAACGATTTTTTTTTCATTCTGACGGAATCCATTGTTTTGAACAAAATGTTACATTTAACCCTCCTAAAGCCGATAACAATGTTTTTTGTTACATAGGATTTTTTATTTTTGTTTAAAAAAAAATAATTTTTGACGTGATAGGACGTCATCAGTCAGCCGGGATAGTCAAGCAATGCGGGTTGCATACTTTCGCCATTTCTCCATTCACCGGCTAGTGTTTCTTTTAGCCTTATATTTTTATGCAACTTTTTTCCACACTACTTGCAGATCAAAATTTATAGCAATCTCATTCTTGCATTGTTTTTTATTCTATTTACGAAACTAGTACGCCTCTCATTAAGTGGAGAGCAACATCAATATCTGCTAAGTATGAAAGTAATTGCGGATTCTTTTACCTGTGGCTGAGCAGAAAATATCGCATATAAATATATCAAACTTCAACATCAGAAAGCATGATTCTAAGCATGAACGTAAATCAAAACAGTTTTACTTTTAATACACTAAATTATTTTATTTATCAAATACCAAATGATTAACAAATTAACCGACTCTAATATAACAATAAGAATGATACAAAGAAATATTACTTTACAAAACAAAAAAATTTGCAGTAAAATTATGCATTAAACGTTTAATATAACCTCATCCCTTTTATTATATACAAATTACAAAAAAATGTTTACATAATGCTTCTTTAATTTCTTTTTTTGTGGAAGTTCGTGAAGCATTCTGGGCAGAGTCGAGGGGGGACCCTTCGCAGTCAGGGCAGACATACGCCGTTTCCCTTCTACGCCTTTTGGGAATAGCAATATTTGCATCGACGGAAGGTTTTTTTGCCGCCGAGGAGGACTATTTGTGGGAAATGGAATGGTCTGGAAGATATTGCAGGTTTGGGATCGGTTGCATAGGATGGAAGAATGAGGGACTTAATTACGGAGAGTCGGAAATCAAGGATGGGAGTTTTTTATGAATATTTTTGGAAAATGAAAAAGCTATTGACTAAGATGAGGTGAAATATATGAATGCCTAACTTTTTATACCACTTCAGGGTTTTCCTCTCAATAGGATATTATGCCATCATTTGATCAAAGTGGTCGATTCCTCCCATCAACTCGTTGTACTTGACATCGGCCTCTGGCTTGGAAACAACCCCATCTCCTCTTCGAGAAGGCATGCTTCGAGAAGGCGAGATGTCAACCATGCAACTTCTGAATTCGGAACTGGAGCCTGATTCTGATGCTTTCCTGATGTTCAATTGTTCCACCAAAACGTCATTAGTTTCCACCAAAACTTCATGACTACGTCACACTTTCCACCTTCCACCAGAGAATCGTTCACTACATCGTTCATCGTTCAATGACTGGTGGGAAGTCAAGCTTCCCTTCCACCCGTCATGCACTTGGTGGAACAACGCTAGTGTCGTGGTGGAAACTCTCCGACGGAAGTAAGCGTTCGGAATGTAAACATTGTTTTCTTCGTGTTTTCGAGGTAAGTTGGACATCGGCATAAGTTTGTGACGTTCGGAATCACACACATTAGCAAGAATTTGCAATTTCCCTTGATAGTATTTTTACTTATGTCTTTATACTTTGTTAACCACATATTTAACGTATTCACGAAAAGTCTTTTCCTCTAAACCGTGATTGTTAAGTGGTGATGCTTTGTCATGTTTGGTTTTTTTATGCTGTTTTGGCACACGTTATTAAGATTCTTCGCTTGAAATGAAAGGGCAAAATGTTGATACGGATTAATTTCATTTGATGTCCCTCTTATACACTTAATTTAGATGGACTGGGAAGTGGAGATTGGAATCTTGCGGAGGCGTGCCAGTGCCTCCTTCAGGGCCAGTGCCAAGGCCGGTGGCAAGGGCCCGATTTTCCGTTATAAAATCCAGCATCACCTCCTTCTGGACACAACTCACTCTACGGTTTCCTAAAGGTTCCATAGATCAATTTGGTTTATTAACAACACACGCTACGACCGATTGATACAACACCATTGAATGATGATGTTAGAAATAGCAAGAATGAACATCAATTATCTAATGAAATTATGAAAACAAATATTAACCCTTCTGAAAACTAATTTAAAAGAGTATTGCGGAGTTCTCAGATGCCTATCTCCGTTCCAAACGTTGAAAAATCTAAATAATATTAACTAAACCTTATGACTCACCAATCTCTTCTTCCATTTGTTGCGCCAAACCTCAAAAAACAAAGACGAACACGTAGCGATGCATGGGAAAGCGACTCACAAAACTGAGCCAACGGCTTTCCAGAGGGGGTCATTGAGCCGTTCATTGAACGGAACAAGAGTCGTTCAATGAACGAATGGTGGAACTTTCCACCAGTCTTCCACTAGTGGAACATCAGAATCGGGCCCCAGATCGTCAGAACGTCTCTTTTATCCTTCCATTTGAAGACGCAAACCCCATCATTAGTATAGGCATCCACAACTTCACCCCGTCTCAATTTAGCCATTACCACTTCGGACGGGTTTTCCTTCCGGTTTGATCTGAGAGTTCCTGTGCAATGCGTTCTCCTCTCAAGCTGAGTGTGGATCAAATTAACACTTGTGTAATAGTTGTCCATAAACAATGAATGGCCCTTATCTAAACGACCAGCCATTAATTTATGGACAACGTGATCAACATGTCCACGCCCTCCAAGTTCAGAGTCTCCTGCACCAGCATACACAAGGAATCTCAGAACAAGCCCGGAACTCTCGGTCAGCATATATAGCTTGATTCCGTACTTATGCTTCTTGGATTTCATATAAATACGGAATCGCAACCTCCCCCTCCAAAGAAGCATAGACTCGTCAATGCAAAGGTTACGGGAAGGAATAACCAGGGAGTCCATTATGGTATGGAAGGAATTTAAAAGTGGTCGGACTTTAAAAAGGGTATCATCTGGTGGAGGGTCATCAGGATTGGGGTTAGGTGAAAAGTGGAGAGCTTGCAGGATGGAAAGGAATCGATCACGACTCATGCATTTCCGAAAGCAAGGCAGGTTAACCAGAAAATCAGTACTCCAATAATGTGATATTGTGCTTAGAGGAATAGTCCCCATGTGGAACAATAAACCTATGAATGTTAAAAACTCTTCAAAGGTCAATTGTTTCCATTTCCCTATCCTTGCTTTCAGAGACACATTTGTCTGCATAAGATGAACAGCGAACTCATTCGTCTGATCAACTATTGCGTGAACGAGGGAATCGGGAAAGAGGAGACGGAAGAAGTCGATAGGTTCCCTCGAAGACGGCGGGGTGATGAGGCCAGGGTTTTCAATGAAGGGAAAATTTTGTGGGGGTACTGAACTCCGGGACCATGTGGTATGACGTGGTAAGGAAGGATTGGTAGAAGACGGAATGGGTTCGGGGGCAGGAGGAGGAAGGCCTGGATCTGGGTGATTGAAAGAGGGCGTAGAAGGAGAAAACAGTGACGTATCCGACAGTGGTTTTTGTTCTTCATCGCTGTCCTCAGCACTGTCCCCATATTCGGAGTCCCCGGGGAAATCCGAGCTCTCCAGCCCCTTCTCACTTCCCTCCAAAAGGTCTCCTCCTCCGAGTACTCTCGCCTGCAATAGGCAGAGATTTCGGAGGGGAGTGTTAGAGGCATTGGATCCTGCCTCGAAGTGGAAGGCTGGGGGTCCTCCAGTGAAGAGGAAGAGGGAAGCGACTCAAATTCCGCCTTTCTCTTCGTTCTTCGTCGAATCATCTGCATAACATTTAAAAGTAAAAAATTGTAGAATGGTGGAGATGGAGGCTTAAAATTCCAAGAATCAATAAAAAAATATATGAAGGTATTAAATCGAGCTGACATCGATAAATCCTGGCCAATCCATTATAAAATTTACTTCGTTATTTCCACATATGTATTATGTAATGAAGACACGATGCTTATTGCGATATTTGGGCATAGTAAAGCGGAAAATTTCTTTGTGTGGATACGTATGCCTATCAGAGGGTGGGATGCGTGGCTGGGCAAGGGGGGAAGTTTTTAATCATGAAGGTTAGAGTGAATGTGGGGTTGGAATGGAAAGAATAAAGGATGGTAGATAGTAAGTTCGAGTCTTCCCTTAAGGCTCAATTACACTGGGCTAGTTTACACGCTACAAGCCAGCTTGTGAGCGAATGAGATTGTAAACTAGCCAAGTGTACTCACCGCACTCGCTCACACGCTGCTTTTAAAAAAGCTCTGAACAAGCTCATGGTGCCGGCGACTTTACACGCTGCTTGTCTGCTTTTGAGCGAATGCGATTGCAAACTAGCCAAGTGTACTCACAGTTGCTTGTGGCGTGTGCACAAGCGACAAGAAGCAGTTGTGTAGAAAATGTCGGAAGAAGTGGTTCTCGCGGGAGTGGTAGTCGTGTCAACAGTGCTAAAAAAACGCGTTAATAAGACGACATAGTGCAAAACGAAAAAATAGGAAAGTTTGGGTGAAACCATGGGTAGAAAGACGTTTTCGTTTTGGCGCATCAAGTGCATTAGTTAAAGAATTGAAGAACGAGGACCCTGCAGGTTATAGAAATTTACTAAGAATTAGAGCTGATAAGTTTGATGAACTACTTGAAATGGTACAGGAAATGTTGTCAAAACAGAACACAAAGTTGAGGATGGCAATCCCCGTAACCACAAAACTAGAGATAATATTACGTTATTTAGCGACTGGTGATTCGTTCAAGTCTCTAGAGTACTTATTTAGAGTACCAGAAACAACAATATCAAAGTTCATACCCTATGTACTTACGGCAATTTGTTGTGTTCTTCGACCATTCATCGAGGTAAGTGAAAATTTCTTATGATAATTATATATAGGCCCTATATACACACTCAAGAGTTTTTCTATACCCGAGTTGAAAATGAAAGCAAAAAATGGGTAAAGCAAAAGATAAGTACAGTATTTTGTAATGTTTAAACATCCTAAATTAGAAATGGTTGTTTTTTTTCGGAATGACCCTTTTAGATTAATTATCACATCCCTTGTTTTGATAATAGTATATTTCATCACTAGGTCCAAAAGTGACACTTTTTGATACGAGCTCATGGCCGTGGCCATTTTTGTGTGAACCGACAACAACAGCTGGCAAAACTGAAATACACAACAGAAGTGTCAAAAGGTCGTTGCCCTCGACATATAAAGATCATCAAAATGATGTTTATTTACCTAGGGAGAAAAAGAGCTACTTTAGCACTTCAACGCTAGTGTCATAAACAGCTGTTTTTAGTGCAGAATGACAAAAATTGGTTTTAAAATGACGTAATAATTATAAAAACACATTCCAAGTTTTAAATTATATAATAAACAATTTTTAATGAACAAAAATTCTGTTGACAACATGAAAATTAATACAGTCGTTTAATACACCATTTGTCCGAAGCACAAATTCTGTTGACATGTGAAAATTAATACAGCTGTTGAAATGTTGAAAACGACTGCAAAACTGATGAACTCAATATGTCCTCGCCATCATGGGATTGCCTTGAGCTACTGCTTGCCTCGTCGCTAGAAGCAACTGATTGAGGATATTCAAGATATCTAGCGAATTGTTCTGGAGCTGTTTCACTGTCCAATAACTGTAACTTACTATTGGTGATACACTTTTGTATTTCTTGTTGTAGTATGATGGCTGCTCTCGTAGGTAACTGACGCAATTCAGCAGCTACATACTTGCCAAACACGTCATACGGCTTGTCCACAGTAGTTTTGTTTGCAATTTCATCTAATTTTTGAATAGCTTGCGATATTTCTTTGTCTGCTACATCTACAGATTTTTTAAATTTTTTTTAGGCGGTTCAGGTGGCTTCATTATTGGAGACGATTTGGTGATGTTGTTCTTGGCCGGCGTATTTTCTGGTATACCAGGCTGATCAGGATCAGTTTCTTCTTCTACACCTTGTTCTGAATTTTCAGACTGGTTTAGGTCCTGAAAAGAGGCACAACAATTACAACAAAGACTGTACTAATATGTTACTTACTTATTTCAGCTGGAAAAGAAGTTATAATAAATTATTTTCGTTTTTCAGATGCCCAAAACTGTTGAGGATTGGAAAAAAATTGAAAAGTTATTCCTCCAACGCTGGAATGTCCCCAGATGCTGTGGGGCGATTGATGGCAAACATGTGGTCATCAAAAGACCTCCTTGTTCAGGTTCAGAATACTTCAACTACAAGAAAGCGTACAGTATTATACTTTTTGCAATGGTGGATGCTGATTACTGTTTTACATATGTAGACGTAGGAGGAAATGGCAGAGCGAACGACAGTGCAATATTTAGGGATAGTACTCTCAACATTGCAATTGAAAATCAAACCATTGGGTTTCCTGAGAACTCTGTTATCATTGGAGACGATGCTTTCCCATTACGCACTGATCTGATGAAGCCTTTTAGTAAGCATGGACTCAGTGATGAAGAAAAAATATTTAACTATCGGATATCCCGAGCCAGGCGAGTTTCAGAAAATGCTTTTGGCATACTAACCTGGCGTTTTCGAGTGTTCTCCCGACCAATTCAACTAAAAACCGACACAGTTGATAGAGTAGTTTGGGCTGCCTGCAGTTTGCATAACTGGCTTCGAAAAACTTCCCCAGGCTATTACTGTCCACAGCAAGCAGTGGACAGAGAAAATTTGTACACAGGAGATGTTACACCAGGTCAATGGAGGCAAGAAACTAACATAATACAACCAGTAAACATACGAGGCAATAGCAATGCAAGTAAAACTGCTATGGAAGTCAGACAAGATTTCATGAAATACTTCACGGAAGTTAATCCTCTACCCTGGCAATGGGAGAAACTTGGACTAAAGAAACCTTAAACAATGTATCTGAGCACCAAAAAATCATTTGTACTATGCTATATTGATGTGTTAATAAATTTACTTACCAAATTTGATGTACTGCTTCTAGTTGCCAAAACCTCACTCCAGTAACTTGCTTCGTTGAACCACTGTAGCTTAGGTACATACAAATCATCCGTCCCACAGCCACTCTTCCTGCTTTTCTCAATTTTAGCCAATTCTCCTCTATAGACATCTTTGAGGGCCTTTATTTTAGCCTTAACCTGCTTCATATCCATTGACCCTAACAACTTATGCTTTTCCAAATCAGACATGAGTTGTTGAAACAACGTATCTCTCAACGATTTATTGCAGTAGTCTTTATGTTTTACGTTCCACAATGCAGCATACGGTTCATAAACTTGTAAAAACAAAGAAATATTACTCACATTCCACTTCATGATGGGCACTGCTTGCACACTACAGAACACAAACCACTAGTAAACACTCAACCGTACGGATGAAGGCAAAAACAGGTGGTGTCCACACGCTAGCCTATTGGCTACTGAGCGAGTGGAAAAAACCCAGTGTACTCGGGAACAAGCTCACTCGCCAACAAGCCAGCTTGTTTAGTCGCCGGCGTGTAGCGTGTAAACTAGCCCAGTGTAATTGAGCCTTTACGGGTGAAATGGCCTCGGTGGCCGTTGGGGGTTTTCCTGGCTGTTGTTCCGCGGTGCGTCTTCAATTAGGGCCGGTGGAATTGCCCGAGGGGATGGCAAAGAGGAAAGAGAGGGGGAAGGAAAGCGGGATAAAGGAGTACGAGAGTCACTCACGCCAGACATCGGTGACCACTTCGGAGAAGGGGCGGGGGGGAATCCTTATGGTCAAGATGGTCTCAAGCAGGGAACCCTTCCATTCCTGAGGACTACCTGCCAGTTGCCACCCGCACGTGGATATCTAATCCTAACCCCTACCCCTCCAGAGAGGCGTTGCCTCGGCGACATGAAGAAACGAGGAAACAATGTGCCGCTGTTTACATGTACCCAGCTCAATGCGTCTCTTTCGGGAATACCAAATTTTATTGTTTCGTCGGCACGGCGAGGGTCGAAAAGCAGAGTGGGTCACTTTTGGTGTGGCCAGAAAGCCTACTGCGGAAGAAAGAAAAAAGAGAATTGGGATGAGTTGGAAAAACCCTGTACGTCGCACGTTTTAGGGTAGAGGTTAGAGCAAAAGACATGGGGCCAACGTGCTGTCCACAGGGTTTTTCCAACTTATTTATTTTTCTCGTTCTTTCCTTGTCTTTGGTCTAGCACTAATTGTTCTACGCACATTTGTACATGCATTCCAGATGTTGCTCCCAAGAAATATTGATTAGGAACTAACTTATTCACTTTCCATTACGCATCGTGAATTTTTAAATATATTTCTGAAGGAATAAAAACGAACGACATTCGCGACGGGTCTATTTAGAAATTTTGTTATTATTTTTTCAGGCTCACCTGTCAATGAGTTTGTTTTTATCTTCCACTTAATTTACGAAAGAAGCAGAATGCCGAAACGCGTAAAAATATAATCACGCGATGTTGAATGCTTTAATTCTCATTTCATCAATTGTCATCCGAGGAGCCCCTTGAAAAACCATTCTGTCGAGTGAAAAACGCACAAATATGAGAAATTTCGAGCATAAGGGAAGAATATCAACTCACTTGCTGGGTACAATGACATTCCGCTACCGTATACTAAGTAAATTTTACTCTTTTTCTTCGTCGTAAGTGCAGAATCAAAGCCTTCTCTAAAGAAAAACATTGTTACAAAGATTTCACGCTGAATAGGAAACATTTACGAATAAATTAGTTTGAAAAGGGGATCATATGATGACTCATGAGAAAACGCTTCGGTGCAGCCCGCGCGCACTCGACTTTCAGAAGTAAAATGTATTATCTACGCTATAAATGAAATCCGATAAAAGCTGATGTTGACTGACACTTAAAATACAGCGTTCTTGGAATAATCTGAGGTGGAAGAGTCATAAAAAGTATAAAAGAAGAAGTTGCGAAGAATATTGACCCCACTGGCGCTCGGAAAATTATGTATAAAAATATATGTCTTTCGATAGTACATACAAATAAAAACTGACCTAAATATTAACTAATTTAAATGTAATGTTATTCAATAGGATGGTTTAAATTTGGTTAGCTATGACAAATGAATTTTAAATATAAAATACCTTGATATAAGATTCCTTCTCCCAAGAAGATAGAGGAAGATTGCCGTAGATAGAGCGGTATTGGCGTAGGAGACGAACTAGAATAAAGGAACGGTTGAAATAAATAATATGCACCAATGGTAAAAGAACATCAACTTCAAATCATTTCATAACATAGCAAGAGATACTTACTTTGATAAGCAAAGGTCGACTGCTCCACGGATGCTAAGTTACCACAGGGAACAAGATTCTGATGAAAAATTCCTCTCACTGTCAGTGAGAGCCGAAAAAAAACCATTTTTGAAAGAAATAGTGATAAAAACAACATTAGATCTTTAAAACGACGATATACTGAACTAACCTGATCATAGAAATTAATATCTTATTAAATTTCTTAAAAAGAACAAAAGACCTATCCATTTATTACATAAGATAGGCTATTTTTTTCGAAAAATAACTGCTAATATATTCATTATTAATAATATAAATAAACAAACTTTTTTTCAAAATACAACATATTTATCTACCCGGAAATTAATTAAAAGATCTAGAATGAAGAAAAAAACAGGTTAAGAAAGCGAAAACAAATAAGTATTCACAAATTAGTGTGTGCAAGAGTTAATAAAAAACGAAAAAAACGCTTACCTTTAGCTCAAAGAAAGCGATGCACAAAATAGGCGTAGATCCAAACGGTCTTCAGTGTACGACTGCCTGAGCTGCACTTAGGAGACGGGAGAGCACTCCAAGGTCGCTAGACGAAGGGACCGGCCCTCTACGAAAGCAGAAAGATTAACGGTACCCATGACGTGATAGGACGTCATCAGCGAGCGGGTATAGACAACCATGACGTGATAGGACGTCATGCCGCAGTGAATGGGTTAAGGATGCAAAAATATATTTGACTTCATTCTGTTATTGCTAAAATCTAAATTATTGGAGATTTAATCCAATATTTCTATCCTAATGTTGTATTGTCATATGCCGGCGATGGCTTCGAGAAAGTTCCCGAGGTCGCCTGACGGTGTTTCAGTACCATGTGCCAGTCGAGGGTTCGAGAAGATTCCCCGATTCCCTCGAGAGAGTTCCCCAAGGTCGACGGAGTAATATAAAAGGCCGATCTTCGGCACGGCGCGGGGAGTAGTCAACATGCTCGCAACACGGCACCTCGGAACTCTACCACTTGTATTCCCGGAGAAATAAATTAGTATACTCATTGGAAGTTGGTGTTTTAATCTAAGAAAGAAAACACTACACCTAATTATCGAGTATTATCTTGATTTTGTCGTCCAGATAACGTAACGCAACATAATGGACACGTTTTTTTCACGAAAATGTCCTACCTTATATTAGTAGCACCATAGTAATATTTAAAAGGCATTGAAGAACCGATTAATTGTAGATTCCAGCTCCACAACCCGCAGTTTCTCGAAACACTCGACTTGACCTCAAGCCTGTGATTGGATGTTGGATCCGAGGATTGAATGGGAAATATTTATAACACTTATTTCTCATGTTTTCAGTACTGATAATTAAATTACTAATCATTCGTCGGATGTGATATCATCTTATATAGGATACAAATTTAAGGGCATTCAATTCAAATCGATTTCCAGCAATGAAGTGTAACCAGATCGTGTAGAAGGGTCTTAGCAGTGGTTGGGAAAGCATGAGGCTGATATCTTTCCAATTGGAATACTTACATCCTTGAGTTCCGCAACACCTTCCAACTTAATGACCAAGTTACGGAAGGACTCGCCCTGCAGGTATGCGTACACAGCCTGAACGTCGGGATCAGTCTGAATGTATGTGAGGAGGATGTTCAAGAGTTGGTCAGTTGGGAGGAAAGCGATGAACTGTTGGAGAAGGGATTGAAGACTGCGTAGAGTTACCCTCCTGGGTGGCTTGAGGTTGTTGAAGTAGTCTGCGATGGCCTTCTCAATGGCTTCTACGTCGATGCCCTGAGATTTGAGGACGTCGGTGAGCTCCTTATACTCTGGAAGGTTGATGACGTTTATTAAGAGCTTCTGGAATACAGGGAGACGGATCTTCTTGATGAGTTCCTGAAAAGCAGGATCTGGAAAACAAACATTTGTGAACCAGGTGTTCATGTCGTCCAGGGGAAGAACGTTGATGATGTTGATGATCATCTTGACCAGTCCAGACTCCCTGGTGAGGGCGCGATTGTGAAGCTTCCTCGGCGGCTCAATTGGTGGCAGGTCGAACATCTTACGGAGGATGTTCTGGTAGGTGTAGATGTCAAGACCAGCATCGTACAGGTACTTGATGAACTAAAGTAAATGAAAAAGCGTGGAGAATCATTAGCTTGAATTCATCCTTATGCCCTTATAGTATATGACTTTTGCAGAGTTTCGGTTTGATGGAAACGTAGTTGGAGGGAACTTTCCATTGCTTGTTGGATTTAATAATTCCCCCTAAATATTAAACTTAATGGCATACATGTATAATATTGGAGCACAAGTCCGCAGATTTCTTTGTGTAATAATCTGTTTTATGCCGCATCTGTTCTGTGCAGCCGTGTGTTTTGTGTAGTTAGGTTAACCTCCTGATTTGTTACCCAGTTTGTTTTAATTTGAATATAGTAGGTGAGGGACTATTTCACATTAGGTACCATACTCTCAACATTTCCGGAGGTGTCTTAAATGCAAAATTGGAGCCTAGGACTTACAACTTAAAGCTTGAACAATAGATGCAACAGAAATAAATTACTTGGCAGAAATGGAAATGTAGTGCTACTGTAGTATGATGAAGATACATGTGAGGTTAGAACCAGCAAGGGAAATATCCTGGAAGGTGTAAGGGAGACTCTATGCTTGATATGTACGAAGTTGAAGCGACAAATTTACTGGACGCATTATGATACATAACAGCCTCATGCACTATGCTGCTTAAAAGAAAAATATACAATTAATATTTAATTAATTAAATACAATTTATTTCTAAGAAGATTTTATTTTATTCCTATCCTTCATTAAAATAACTTACCGCTTATATTTATTAAACAAAACTAAATTTGAAAACAGTCGTTGCACGCAGGAAATATTTTTTTTTTTTAACAGTTAGTTCTTATTCTGTACAAGCAAAACTAAAAAACTTGGAAATGTGTATAAAAACCGTATAAATACGCATTATTATTAAAAAGAATTAATGTGGTCGTTAATAACTTTTCAAGCTACCCCAGCTTGAAAAAAGAAACGTAGAAAACGGTTGAGTTTTCACGGAGATATGGCGAATTTTTCCGCGCGCCGCCTTTTTGAAGTTGCGTTGTCCCGGGCGGGAGTCTCTCCTCGACTAACATCACCACCACTCCCACTACGGTCTCTCTGAGTACGCTGCACTTTATGCGCTATTTTAAGTAACTAGGATGCTCTTCTTTGAAAAAACAAATAATGCCCTTTAAAAGTATAAATATTTTACTATTAAATGCCGTTAAATTCGTTTCTTCATTGTTATACACAAAGTGGCAGCGAAATTTTAAAAAGAAAGTCCAAACTCCGGCCCTATTATTCCTAGAAAGGCACTTTTCTTTCTTTTTTAATCTTTGTTTGGAAGCTAACATTTGATTTATTTAAGTTAGAATCTCTTACAATGTACGAGCATTGCTGTAGTTCTAATTGTTTATAGCAATAAAGTAACCACTTTTTTTAAGCAATAAATAAGAAGTTAATATTTAATTTTTTCGTTGTTTTTAATAGCAATTGATAATATAACTCTTCCAAAAGTAAATCCATTTTGAATTCACCCAAATTATTTATGAACAAAAAAGTTATGGCTTTCAACATTTATCGTCTTGGGATAAACAAATGAACATATATAATAAGCAAATAAACCGATTGACCTTAAAAAACTCTCGTTCAATTTGCAATTGAAAAATCTTCTTTTTAAAATGATCAAAACATTTAAAAAATTGCTTTTGTGATTAATATTTCACTTTTTAAATGGCCGTTTTGGACGGTTTTTCGTTAATTTTGAAATGACAAATTAATCAAATGGAACTTAATACAGCTCTAATTAATGGTCTTTTAATTACCTACAAGTATCTTATGCTTTTAACTCTATACAAATCTCATATTGGCTTGTAGAATAAATAATCTTGTTTTAGCCAACTTTGGATGCATGTAGCTCCGAAAAGACATCGAATCAGGAGTTGCAAACATATTGGGGGATATTTTTTCATCCCCTTTACAACGTAAAACAGGTCCTATACATTCCTCAATTACATCTCTGAAATCGTATTTTTTGTCAGTTTCTTATACTATAACTATAAGTCGAATATTGCCGAGTTTGGTAAGCTTTAATTGTATAATTTTTAATATAATTTTAATTTTCATTAAACACAATCACTAGTTTGCAAAAATTCAAGAATGTTATTTCCTTTAGGTTCAACAACAATATCTGAAACAGAGATTGTGTTTAGTTTTTGTGTTCATTGATTAATTTGATTTTTTTATCTATCCCAGGTAAACTAATAACTACTGTATAGGCCTTTTAAAATCCATACCGTGTTTTTTAATTAGAAATATAACTTGATTTTTCTAATTATCGATGATAAGATTTCAGAAATGTGTGTATGAACAAAGAATGCGATACGTTATTAAAACGTTTTTATTAATTAATACCTATGCGATATAATATAATAGGTAATTAATATATTCATTAATTTAAAATTTTAAAAGTTCAAAAAAATGTTTCTATCGTAAAAAAACTTTTTTTAATTAGTGATTTTTTTCGAAATGTTTTTCCACCTAGTGTCCACAAAACCAAAGATTGATATTGATTGAAACTAGCATTTAGCGATATCTCCTAAGTCTACACAAAAGTACTTACGTCCTGGTACTCTGGCATAGCAATCACTTTGTCGGTTAGCATCTTGAATTCCTCGGACAGGAGGAAAGTGTAAGCCTGCTTCACATCATCGTCATTTGCCAAGTACCAATCAACGATCTCCTTGCACTTATCGAACGGGATGAAAGTGATGAGCTGTTGAAGGAGGTCATCCAAGTTCTTGGTTGATGCTGGGAGGGGCTGTATCTCATGCCTGCGTTCTGTTGGAGAAATTTATTCATTATTAATGTTCCATTCTTCGAAGCATTGCACAAATATTTATCAAATTGGTGTATTTAAAAAGATATTAGCAATAGACTTAATATTCAATAACGAAGATTATTTTCATCACCATGGGCAGTAATTTGTCGCTACCTGTGTTTTGGGAACATTCAGGTTTTTTCCCAAATTTATATTTTTTAAAATTCTGGATCCTTAAGTTTTACTTTCCCCAAGCTGACCCTTGGGTGAGGCTGGAAAGGGTTGTATCTCACGTCTGCGTTCTACTGAGAGCATGTACTTTCAGTTTATTTCTGGTTCTTTGCAACTTAAATAGTACCAATTTAAAAAAAAAAGTTGATGGATTGAAATGTTAGGAATTTGCTTTATCCTTTATTATAAACGACATAGATTTAGCTGATCAATATGAACAACAATTTTTTTATTCTATCCTGCATATCAATGTGCGAATTTCTTTTTCCAATCTGTCTTATCTCAAATTCTAAAAAAAATAAATCTTTAAATTTCATTGTACAATAAAGTTAAACGTGATTTTGTTTTAAAAGTAAAATATAGTTAGAATTATGGATATTGGTTTTCTCGTCAGATGAAATGTTTCTTTACATTAACTTAGGATCCTTGGTGTGAGGGTTGTCAAAAAAGGACATACTTCTTGATGGCGATAAATTGTGATAAAGATAACGGTATAAAGGTATCCTACTGTGGAGTATATGTATAAGTAAAGTGGATCCTTTAGAATAAATCAAATCATATTTTATTGCACGCTGCTTTGGCTCATGCCACTCTATTCTATAACTCCCAGATGAAACTCTTCGGAAATTCTCATAAAATTTTCCGAATAAAACGGTTTCACCGAAATTATCACTTCTTTCTTTGGAGAAATCTTATCCGCGTGCATATCAGACGTCAATTCCGTAACGGTATTCATTTAGTACAGACCGCACCTAGGTACATTGAGCACGGACACGGATTCTATCATATGGGGTTTAATCGGACCACATTAGGCACTACCAGCTAGATGAAATTATAAATATCCTATTAATACATTATATGGATTTAACTACTAATACCATCGTACATTTCTCTGAACACACGGCCGGCGGACCCCTCTTTACAGTGCATATTTAAATGTACACTAGTCCATTAAAGCTGAAGACGAATGCAATATTTGGGTGGCTAGTAGCAGGAATATATCCGACATGGTTAATGACTAACTCTAATGTTTATTTGGCCTTTTACATGAACTGTTTTGGGCTGACCAATCACAATAAATCGGAGAATCAACAAGGATGTAGTTGAGAGCGTGATGGCAACATCTTTGGCTCCAGTTACACTTGCACTTACCGTGGAAAAGAGTTGATGCACCTGACAAGCCGAGAACGGCCACGAAGATAAGGAGAACCTTCATCTGAAAGTAGGATAAACAACCGTTAGCCTTTCGTGCATGAATTTCAGTCAATGTGTCAACCATAAATATAGTGATAAGTAATTTAAGGGAATAGCTTCATGCCTTTCCGAAGTATTATGATGGCGAACTATTCTTAATTGTAACTCTCTTCGCAATCAAACTCATAGTCGCTGCGGACGCTACGAGGGTCGACTTCGATCAACCCTGAAGACGATGGAGCTGTCGACCATAGAAATGTCGGCTGCAATGAAGAGTTTGACCAGTTTGGGAGCGAGTGTACAGCTTTGAAACCTTGAGCTTATGCCTAGTATATGAAGTCGGTTGGCTGGTTATTCAAGGAGGCGCCCGACAACATAAGTCATTTGCGCCATTGAAGACAGCTAGTTAGGTTTGGGAGAGAAGAATTACGTGGAATCAGGGAAGGATTTCGGAATCAGGATTCGCCTTCTCTTAACAAAAAGTGCCAAGGAGACCACAGTCCCATCCAACGGACGGACAAAAGTACTTGAAGTGCTCCCAATAAAGCATTAAAGTAGGTATCGGGGCATCCAATGAAAAATCTCTGCCCTTTACGGGATTCTAATCCGGGCCTTTCGGATGGAAGGGAAGTTCTCTAACCACCGCACTGAACTGTTCCCGCAGAAGTTGTCATTAGGTTTCCAGAAATTGAAGCCCGATTTTGTCTTCGGTCGAAATTATTGATGTTTTCACTTTCCGAATGAAGATGACGTTAAGTATAGCGCTTTTTGATTTGAAGAAGGATACGATTGAAAGGTGGGAAAATCAAGTGAACCACGGTGTCGGGATGCAATCGTTTCCGAAACAAAGGTTGTGGATTTTTAAAATGTGCTGACTCGCTATGTGGAGGCTTGATACACGAGGTAGTTTCCTGATGAGTACCGGATGATGGCGGTTTGCGTTGAAACTGGGTCGTGAACAAATTTTATGTGCGGAATTTCAAGTGGTTATTTTAATCAGTTACAATGCTCGTCAAATTTCACCCGAGATAGGCAACGGAGATGTTCAGATTCTAGGGAACAAGCGAAAAAGAATTGTTACCTACCGCTATTGCTCCCGACGAGACGGAGATCAATGCAGCTCAGGGTGTTGTAGGTTAATCGTAGATTCAGATTCGACTCGATTGTTAGGGAGTGGTTTTGTCAAGACTTAATTGAGGAGGAAATAGTCTTACCTTGATCAGATTTCGTTCGAAGAAAATAATTGAAAAAATTAGAAACAACATTTATTCAGCCATCCAATAAAAAAATCCCAGCCTTCTATCTTGAGTGAAAGTACTTTAAAAAAGCAAGAAACGAAACCACTACACCGATCCCAATGCTTAACATGGACCACCAGATGGGGCTTTCGGGGGCCCTAAGGGCTTTTTGACATAACTTATGTTCATCCCATACATATTTTATTTCTACATGCCACATTTCTGCTCAATCGATTCAGTGTTTTTTGCGTGATTGAGCAACAGACGGAGAGACAGACAGACACCAAAACATTTCTATATATTAGTATTATAAAAAATAATGTTTGTCTGTTTGGTTTTTTTATACAAATCTACAGTTTTACTCCGATCGTGCTGAAATTTTTACAGACTATTAGTTCAAGACATGAGAAAACAGTGTAGGCTATTTTAAAATGATCTCAGGGCCCCAAAAGGTCCCAAAATACAAAAGGCCCTTTGGTACGCTACGTTATGGGTTTTTTGCAAGTGGTTTCATTTTTTTTGTTTTTTAAAATTACTTCCGCTCAAGATAGAGGGTTGGGATTTTTTAAATCAAATGGCTAATTGAATGAAGTATGAATGAATGGATAGTTATTTCTATCAATCATCTTTTAAAATTCGTATTTGTCTGAATATCACGTTTTAATCTGCAAAAACGCACATTTTTCTCTCAAATCAACAATTGCAGATTTTCTTGACAGCCAGATTAAGGTCTTAAACGCGTTTCAAATTAATAGTGCTTAGTTAAGCTGATTAGGAAGGCTAAGAATTGGATTTTGTTTAGGGGTAAATTTATTTGCTTTTTAAACTACTTTTACTGACGATAGAGAGTTAAAATTTATTTTATCGGATACCTGAAAGAAATAAATATATCATTTTCTTCAATCGATTTTCCTCTTATATGATAATTTATGAAGGAAGTGTTATCCCGAGCTTCGCAGGGGTAATTCAGCTAGTAAATACTATAAATCTTTCGTAAAATTCATTGAAACGACTTATAGAATAGTACCTCGGAGTAATTAGCATTTTACATCAAGTACGAAAACCCTTAAGTGGGTTAAATTGTCACCAGTCGACTCTATCGCTTCTATCTCGGATGTCACCTCGGGTATCGATCTAACCTCAGACTATACCAGATTTTAGTGCAGATTTCGGTGGACACAGTACTGAAACCAAGGGCCACGTTCATCCGGGACTAACAAACCTTCCTTGAACGCATGGTGCGCGGAGGTGCAGCTACGTAATAATCCTTCCTAGTTAGCTATCATGTCTTTTTCTTTGAAGCGAGAATCCCGTGCTTAGAAATTGCCACGAGAAAAAAGAACATCGGCCTGAACCTGAAATCGAATTCTAAATCTTGATTTTTTAATCCATATACAGCACTTATGCCGTGATTTGCTACTTATATGATGAGTTTACAATGTCATTTTTCCCGCGAACGATAGCAGACCATAATTGCTGCCAATGGGGCTTGAAACGGCATTAGGTTTGTCGTGAGATAGTGTAGTTAATTAGTTGGTGTCCTCTTTAATGCCTAACAGCATGTTTTGCATGGTTACTATATGACTCTTGCATACCTGTTCATTTATGTAGTTGCAAAATATTTTAATTCAAATAGTTTGTTACATTGGTAGCTTGCATGTAATACAGTGCATTTTGTTGAAGTTTCACCTCCTGGCAAGTTTTTGCTGACGAGTTGGCTGTGAAAGTTAATGGCTTAGCAATGCACCCCCTCTCTTTAAAATGCTGGACTATGCGTGCACTAACGGTATCTTCACACTAGTGATGGGCAAAGTCGGTCTTTTGAGAGATTTCGGTCGCGTCGGTCACTCCCGCTTGTGATTCGATCTTCGATCGTCGATCAGAGAGACCGATTTTCCAGCTAGTGAGCAGTCCAAGTTGCCTACGATCAATGATCTCTCAGGAAAATCGTGATAGATAAAAAATCTGGTCGTTCATGAGTTTCATACTGTAAGCATGACCGAGGTGTACAGCTTTGCTCTTGATAGCACAGAGTTTCAGTGCAGCTACCTCGTTCAGTGCCGGTTTCCGTGGAGTTGTGGGTAATTCTTTGAAAACAATTGAAGGCACAATTGTGCAATCGTGCGAAGGTTTGTTTTGTTTTTACACAATGCTCTTGGTTTGTGATTTTAAGTATAGTTATACGAAGAATATTAGGAATATCCCACTTGATTACAAAACTATTGAAGAGTGACATTTTATCGACCACAAATTATTAACAACTCATTATAGAAACCAATGATTAATACTAATTTAGTAGCGAAATTTTATTTTGGTATGTAGTTCGAAACGATCAACGTTTTCTTTTGGCTGCAAGAATTTAAAGCAAATTATCCGACTGTAGCACTAAAATTCAATTTTCAATTACAGTCTGTTTCACTTGTTCACGAGACGTAATATTTGTCGAGAATATTGAAACGATGGTTTATCGTGTATTTAAGTGACAATGCAATTATGGAAATTCAGTGATTACAAATGTTATATGTGCTGTGATGTATTGCGTGTGTTCTTGTGGTGATATTTTGATATTTAAAGGTTACTTGTGTTAGGTAGACTTACGCTCCTAATGGATGTGTTATGACAGGAAATACACCATGGAGGTTATAAAAGTTTCTGTGCTTCTGAAATGGCATAATATTGCGTTGTGTTTCTGGACGTGAGTTACACGAAGAAAGTGTATGTTCAACTTATGCTAAAGTTATAGTTTATGTCGTAAATTTACCAAGAGTTAGTGCTTCAAAAATAGCCTATATAGTGAAGTTAATGGTGGGTTTTTGTTTGTTTAATACGTCGTAGATTTTTATGTTACAGTACCCCCTGAAATAATCTCATAGTTTGCTGCTGTGTTTGTCTAAGAGTGAATTGCATGTAAAAAAGCGAACGTTCAACTTTGGTAAAGGTTTGTTTACATCGTACTATATATCTATAATTTAGTTACTGTGCATCTGAAATACTGTCTCGTGATCGTCGAGTGCTTACAATATTAATAAATGCCAAAATCGAAGATTTGTTCATAGGTTAACGTAATATTCGTCGTTTATTGCTTACATCGTAAATATAAAGCATAAATTCAGAGTATTAGTGCAAATACAGGAGTCCAAGACATTCGCTGTGTATATATATATATCTGTGATTTTAATAATAACAATCAGTCCTACGATGAATACTTTTTTGTGAAGTTGCTTCTGTCGTGATGTTGTTTTCTTCTCGTGAAGCACTTCTTGTGCCAAAGTGAACTGAATAGGACTTCACGTTTACTATTCTCAATATTTGTTGAAATATATGATTTTTTTCAGCCACTTGAGTGATTTATATCTAATGTAAAACGCTCCTTACAAAACATGCTTCGTTTGTTGCCATCGATTAAAATCGTTGGGGTTTCACCATGCACTTCGTCACTTAGATAACTAATCAAACTAGTCAATTATATTGATATTCAGTAAATATGTTTTTCGCAATGCCACATAGATTCTAGATGTTTAAAAAGCATATTATTAAATGATGGTTTGTATATGTACCTGCGTACCTTTCAATAAAATGTATATTCAGTAAAAATGCACTTTGTTATAGTATTGAATCTTTAGTGCTATATTAATTCCCCCTCACAAAATGCTTTTGCCCGTACATTGGAGATGTTAATTGGTTACAAAAACGATTTGATTATTATAGTTATGTCTTACAGGGTATTCAACAGTTATACATATCAAATTCTTATCAGTAAGTGTTAACATATATTGCTTCTAAGCTACCTATAAGAAATGCCTAATACACACAAAATATTTGTTATTATGATGTGTATGAGTAGGGATTTAAAAACTGATTGCAGGATGTGATGAATCTTCTTAAATTGTTTGGCACTGACAGTGCTAATTTTAAACCCACTACATTCGTTCTTCCTCTAGATGATATTGCTGCTATCATTAAGAAGCACCAATGCAATGCAATAAAATATGTAAGCGTCAGTGAGTTTCTCTGCTATCTGATTGCTACTCTAGTTGCCATTTACTAGACTATATCATGTAACAGGTAGGGAATACTATATCCAGGCAAAATTATAACTAGTTTACTCTGTAGATTTTATGAAATGCATGGAACAATCAGGTTATAAGAATGTTTACTAAATATCTGACGTCAATATATATGTTTATTATCTTTACAAGGAATAGCCTCTGATCAATTATTAATTTACACAATGGTTTAGTGCTTATCAATGGTTATAGCCATCAATAACTTCAGACCAATATCCACTCTGCCAGTTCTCTCTATATTATAGAACTGTAATCAGAAAACAGTAGTGTTTACATATCATATGAGTGATAACAGTTGTATGTCATACCTAGTTTTGATTCAAAGAAGAAAAATCAGCTGTGCATACTGTGACAAATGTTTATTTCCCCCATGCAATCATTGAATTTGCTAGAACAATATACATACCATCTTGGATTATTAAGAGTAAAGAGTCTGAGTGTATTTCATGTTGATTTTTGCTTGATATACTTACTGGATACTTATGGGAACTAAAGCTAATATCTTTTTATTAATTTTCTTTTGACATTTTGAAAATATCTTTTCCTTCATGCTACCGTAATGGACTTTATGAAAGGATTATTCTCTGTGGGTTTGGCAATGTTTAAATAATAGATTAGAGTTGAGTATTGGAACAGGATTGTGATTGAGGAGTGAATAGCGTAGGAGGATGATGGAAAAAATTGTGGGTTCATGATGTTGTGGAAGAGACATTAAAGGAGGAAGATTAGGAGTCTTAAGAATAGGAGAGAGTGTGAATGAAGTAATGTATGAATGCAATAGAGGCAAAGGATATATGCCAATATAGGGTATTATGGAGTAAATTATTAGAAGAGAGCCAGTTTCCAAATCCAAACAGACATCACTAACAGCAGAGAGCAAACAATATCATGTGATAAGTTGTGTGCCTCAAGTTATCCAGGTACTCAATTACTTAGCAGTCAACTTAAGTGTACAGATGTCGTTCCTGTGTGACTTAAAGTCAACTTGATCAGAATAAAATTATTTTTTATGCTCTAATTTAAATTAAATGTCTGTCATAATTTAAGTCAAGTATGCACTCATAGTTTTGGTAACACCCTTTTATAAATTGAAGAAGTTAATGGAGAAGAGGGTCATGGATGGATAATAAAGCAATGGTAGGTAATCAATGATTTTTCACTTATAACAAAATTTTAGTGTAAAATGGATTTGGTCTATAATGCTTCATGCTTAATGAATGCTGTTACATATTATTAATATTATTTATTTCACTGATATGAGGAACCTAAGAAGCTTTCTCGGGTTTCCAACAGGGTGATGGTCTCCATGTAGGCTGACGTTTCGATGTCTGACTCAGTCATTGTCATCAGGGGTGATGAAAACTAAGGGTTGTGCAACCATTCATAGATCCATTTATTTTTAATAATCAATAAGTGAAATAAATGTTGGTGTAGGTTTTTTACAATTACTACTTGGCTTATTTTGAATATGTTCCTTGAAACCCCAATATGATTAAGTCTTAAGTCGACTCCTATTGTCATGATCTTTGGTAAATTTATGAATATTAATCAACTGTTATCAAAGGACATGCTATGATGTATTGTTTACCTGTAGTAGAAATTAACAAGGGTAATTATAGCTGTTAGGCTCACACATGCCAGATTGGACGAAGAGCAGGAACGAAGGGAACATAGTCCACTCAGCATTTGTGGATATTTTTCCTCATGGTATGTGGCTTGCCAGCTCACTCCAGAGTATAGATTGAGAATGGTCATTGAGTAGAAACTATTAGAGGCTTAAGACAAATAGCAAAAAACAAATAGTGGAATGAAGTTGTAACTGGGGCAGAATTTTAGTGGAACGAGGTGTCCTACTCAAGATATTAAATGTCTTGTATCAGCAATATTCAAGAATTATGGGGGATATGTAATGCCTCAAGTCCTGATATAGGATGCAAACAAAAGGTTGGTTTGGAAGGTTTTATAAAGGGTTGTGGACTTCGGTGGATCTAAACCATTGGCTAATGTTGAGAGGGTGAGATTAGACTTAAGTTATATGAGGAGTGGCTCTCGAGAAGGATAATGAAAGTAAGATAGAAGAGAAGTTAAGAGATACTTGACTAGGCATTGAAGTTACATATAACAGTGAAGGAAATTTAGGAGTCCACTTTATGTCAGATAGTAGGTAATTAAGAGGAAATGAGGTCCTGAAAGGCACTTTTGAAGGGAAAGGTTTGCTTCGTTGGGAGAGGTAGGAAAAATATAGGCAATTGAAATGAATGGATGTGATGCGCAGAACTAAATTGAAATATTTAAGGAAAGAAATTTTTTAAGCAGGAAGGGTGGAGTGGTAACTGACCACTGAAATATATATGTCTGTTAAGCTATCTGTATACCATTATAATGGTGGTAAAATGTCATGGTCAGGCAAATATAAGAATTAAAGTGAATGTGGAATGATAACTGCATGTGGAATGAATAGACGTTGATAACAGTCCAATGCTATAATTGCATTACTCCACCAATGTTTAAGATAGGCATCAGTTTTTAAACTAAAATAAGATTTTCTTTGCCACTATAGGTTTCTGATTATCCTCATGAATGTTCTGCTAACTTCCTGCAGGTTCCTTCTAAATTTTCCTGCTAAATATTTACCAGGGATTTTGGATGTACAATGAGTAATTAGTACTATCAGAAATTTTAATTTTTCCTTTCCAAGGAATTAAATTTTAAATGAATATGGTCTAAGCTCCTGTGTACAAGCCATGTTCGAATACACACTTTGATGGATGATACGATGATTACAAATTTCCAGCACTATTTTACAGTATATGATGCTCTATTACACGCAGAAACACAGTCTTAATTTATTTAATTGCTCACATACAGCATTTCTGCCAATTTAAAGTGACACAGTATCGGTGGTATGAAGTCATATATTGCCTTACTAAACATGTTAGTACATTTTGATTGAAATAACTCCTTGCCCATTTCAATGGGATGCCTAAGGCTGATGTAATGGCCCACTCATGTAATTCATTTTTGCTTACAACCAATTACAGTATTACGATATTAACATTGTACCGTTTATTGAAGCTACACTCAGTGCAAATGCAAATGAAATTCCGGAAACTCATACTGATATTTACTGATCAAGCCTATGTACATTTTTTTAAACTTACTATTCACTACAAAAGTATAATGATGAAAGTATGAATCAAATTACCTGTGGGTAATCATAATTTGCAGTTATCATGTCTCGAACGGTGTTTGGATCTAACCTATATTAACTGGAATCACGCTATTATTCCCTGAATCAAGTTCTTCAAATACCATTCCTCTAAATGAAAAGGAGACTTATTGGCACATACGAAATTTTATTCTCCGAAAAAAGGATTTGCTGATGAGATTGCAGTTAAAAATATTTGAAATAACACCAAAAGCAAACTGCATTCCAAAAACAAACAATTCTGGATGAATTCACCGGTGATTTTAACACGCCGGTACTTCGGAAGACATATGGGAAGAAAATTCAGACGAAGGGAAAGCCAACGGACATCCAATGAAGCACTGGAAACATTCTTGATTGACAGCAACACCATCAAAGTCTAGAAAAAGTGATTGAAGAGAGAGGAGCGGAGTTGAATTTTTAAAATACATTGGCAATATGAATCACAGTTGTTTATATAAACGGCCGGTATATATATAATACAGCGGCATGGGTATCAGGTTTGATTTCTAAGCGATCACGTCATAGACTCAGATATTTAATTATCACACAATTTACGACTCGTCGCGGCAAAGGAAAACAATTCATAGGGATATAGTATTGTACTATACTACTTACAAGTGATGATTAACCTATTGCACGTAATAAATAACGGCACTACATAGCCAACGCAGTAACAAATAATGCATTGCTTGGCGAATTAACAAACGGATAAGTACCTGGATCATGTTTAATTTCCATTGCATTCCGTTTGAATCTTAACCCAGCTGTCTCTTTGCCGACAGTGTAACGGATTCGGTCTTAATTTTTAATGATGTTATTATTCTACTAAAAAGCGAGCCAGCAAAACTGGTAAAACTCTCTCGATGCAAGATATTTATGTCGTGATGTAAATTGTTGACTGTTATTACGCTGCGTCTTTGTTAGCGCAACCGAGCGGAGCATCGAATAACTGCCTACATCTCACGAAAGAGCGAGTAACTCTGGAATCTCTCGTTATAAAACTCACTCAAAATTTTTTTTTCGGTCTCAAGTCTCGTGATCGATATTTGATGTCATGCAATCATTCCTGTCACGATCGGTGAAGATGAACGCCTCGGTCATTGGAGAGAAGCCGTTCATCGATCTTTCTTTTAAGAGAACTTGCTCTCGGAATTCGATCTCTCACGACCGACCCATCACTACTTCACACATTTCCTTATCTAACTGATCGAAGATTCTTGTGACTTAGGTGAGCAATCAATAGGATGTACTTGGCAAGTGCGACGATAAAGTTAGGGAAATCAACTACTTCTCCCTCGTTAGACCCCACTTAGAATATGCCGCCAGTATTTGAGATAGGCTTGATCCTTATGAGATAGGCTTGGAAACTGAGTTAGAACGCGTGCAGCGAAGATCGGCAAGATACGTTAAAGGCCGTTATGATAATCTCGTTAGTGTTTCTGAACTTTTGCAGCAACTGGGATGGGAAAAGCTTTCAGACCGTCAATTAAAATTTAGACTCAATCTATTTATGTAAGTACCAAACCGGTCTATTCTCTGACGACTGTAATAATATTTTACAAAATCCGACATACTACGGTAGATCAGATAATGAGAATAAAATTAGGGAACTAGACTGCAGAACGGACAGATTTAAAATGTAATTTTTCCCACGAACGATAAGGGACCATAACAGCTGCCAATGAGACTTTTATCTAGGTTTGTCATTAGGTAATGTAGCTCTTAGTAGTAGTAGTATTCCTAATAGTTGAATCCTTATCTGTTACCTAGTACATACTAACAGCTCGCCTTGCATGTTTTCTACATGGGTCTTGAGTCTCTGTCCATCTGTGTAGTTGCAAAATACATATATTAATGGTCCCTTTCAATTATAATAATATCTGTAGTGTAGTAGTGCATGCTTGTGAGGCTTTGCCTCGTGACAAGCATTAGCGATTTATGCTAATGCATAATTAGTCGTATTTACACTAACTCTAGGGTATAGTGTAATGCATGTTGGTGATTAATCACCCCCTGCCACACACCCCTGAGGTGGCTTGCAGGGTATTTTGTAGATGTAGATGTATTTTCGCGAATGCACTGCCGTATTCTTAACCCCAAAGGGATCCTTGGAGGATGCTAAACACCTACGTGTCTCGTTCACGCTTACTAACATATAGGGACACCCATGCCGAATATAAAAATGCGTGGGGAACGGCCACTTGCGAACATATTGAGCGAATACTTTGCAAACCGTGTTTTTGAGTCATTTGGCATTTGGCAGTGGAGGGGTGGCGTGAAAACTGCTTCACTGCTTTCGATTGTGCTGGACCACACTACTGGAGGCTTTCAAGATGTAGGTGTGGAGGAGGATGGAGAAGACGAGGTGGACGGGAAGGAATACATACGAGGAAGTACTTGGCATAGTGGATGAGGAATGGATACTTTTGGATGAGAATATGATGAGGCGACAAATGTGGTTGGAAGAGGTAATGAGAAGCGAAAGATTGCTCAAAGCTGTGATAGAGGGGGTTATGTTGGGTAAGTGGGGAAGGGGATGAATAAAATAAAATTTCATGGACGGTAGGACGCATGCTGATATGAAGAAAGAAATATTATCGGTAAATAGGGCCCTGCGAATGTAAGAACCTAAAAGATTCTTACTCACTTCCATTTAAACCTACTTTAACCATTAGATTACCTAATAAACATATTCATGATGAAATTTAAAAATATTTCCACGTCAATGCATTCCGATGGTTTTGGCAATAAACTAGATTAGGAAGTCAAAAGTAACTAGCGTTTTGTTTTTAGAACCTAAGTTCATGCTCTAATTTGCGTTTCCAAATACAATTTATACATCATGTGGCTTCCTATCTTTGTTTTTAACTCTTTCATTGCGCTCCCTCATGGATGTACCGAAAATTCTTTGGAATAAGCCAGGGACGTCTCCATCCGATCGTAAAATTGTTCGGGACGTATCTTCGAACACTCCGTGAAATCATACACGTGACGAGAATTTCCGAGGAGGGTTTCCAGCTGCACACAGCGCATTGGTATATACAGTATGTCACTATCCATTGGGCAACGGGCCAGTTGCAACCTCTACTTCAATGACTTAAGGGCATCTCTCTCCTGCCTCTTCTCCTACTCGGCAGCCGGTTCTTCATTCTTTTTCTAGCCGAGAGGTGCATTACCTAGCCGGCCAGCAGAAGGTGAGGCATTGGCTCTGGCGATGCGAGCGGAGAAGGTCATTTCGGCCGCAGAACGTGACCGTCCCCGATTCGGTAATCTGTTTAATACACCTGCCACATAAAAACCACGACCTCCCTATGATTTGTCCTCTATCTTCTCTATTTAATACTATGTGCGTCTTTCCTATTTTCTATCATTCCTTCTACTTCGTCCATTCTTCTTTTCCTGATTCCTCACCACATTGCACTAAATTCGAAACCGATTATCTCAAAAAATGAAACGATAGTTATACGCCAAACAAAGAAAGTTAACATTCTCACGAGGTCACCTAAGTTATATTAAAAGGTGGTGTTCCTCCATAAAACGGTTCAAAGACGAAAAACTTCCCTTCCGAGAGAAATAAATCGATTCTACTTTGAGGGGCTACATGAGTATCAATCTTTCAGTATCATTACTCGGTATCGATCCCAATCAATACACATTACCTCTATATCGATAGCACATACAAACACTTTGATGTTGGACGAATACTCGTTCAAGTAACATCTCTGAGATTATGTAGCGAGCTGAAATAGCCTTTCGGTTGGCTTTTCAGATATAGATAACGCTTTCACTTGCAGTTAGTTAGTTGGTTGGTAGGCCAATATCCATTACTACATCAGGACACTTCATTTTTCTTCGCGAACAACATTTAAGTTTGGTATTTTTCCAGCTGAGTTGGTAGGTTCATAGACATTTCTTGTCCTAACACCCTAATTTCTGGGACATCATCTGACATTTCTTCCTATCTCTCACCTCGCTCGCCATCATGTCTCTCTTAAATTCCTCATCTCTGTCTACCTCTGCTGATTACGTCCAGAATTCCTACCCTTTTGTTTCCACTTCCATACTTCTCCATTGTTATCTCATCTATTCAACATGCCCTCGCCTCTCAAAATGTCCCCCACCCATCTCTTCTGCCTTCTCCGAACCTCCGTCGCCCAACTTCCTTCCCTCTCCCACAACATCCAATACCTCCTCGTTCGTCTCCCTCGACACCCAGCTCTCCCTCTCCATTCTCCTCCAAACCCAAATCTCAAATACCTCGAAGTGACGGTAATCGCTAAAATAGAGACTATAATTAGACTTTTCAATGGGTAGTGTATGCAATCATTTGGTTTGCTCTCTAACGATTGTGTCTTAATTTACTAAGTAGTAATAACAGCATGTCTCGCACGCTTTCTGTATAACTCTTGGATCTCCTGCATTTATATAGTTGCATGTACATTTATTTACTAGTACTATGTGCGTCTTTCCTATTTTCTATCATATGTCATTTTTCCCACGGACGATAAGGGACCATAACAGCTACAAATGAGACTTTTATCTAGGTTTGTCGTTAGGTAGTGTAGCTCTTAGTAGTAGTAGTACTCTTAATATTTGAATCCTTATCTGTTACCTAGTACATACTAACAGCACGCCTAGCATGTTTTCTACATGGGTCTTGAGTCCCTGTCCATCTGTGTAGTTGTAGAATGCATGTATATTGACGGTCCCTCTCCATTGTGATGACATCTGTAGTGTAGTGGTGCATGCTTGTGAGGCTTCGCCTCGTGACAAGCATTAGCGATTTATGCTAATGCATAATTAGTCGTAGTTACACTAACTCTAGGGTATAGTGTAATGCATGTTGGTGATTACTCACCCCCTGCCACACACCCCTGAGGTGGCTTGCAGGGTATTTTGTAGATGTAGATGTATTCTCTCGTAGTTGGGTAAACATTGATAGAGTAGTGCACGTCAGAGAAAATTCACCCTTGACAGGTATCTGTAAATTTTTAATAACGCGTCAATAGTCGTAGTTGCTTTAACTTTAGTAAGATATAATGTAGAGCATATTGGTGATAACTCACCGTATTCCAGGCACCTTTAAGTCGGCTTGTAAGGTGCCAATTAGATAAACGCATCGTAGAAATAAGAAAGACTATACAGCATTTACAAAACGGAAACAGTCAATTTCGAATGCCTATGCTAAATATTTAGGGGTTACGATAACTCAGGACCTATCTTTGAGGAAACATATTCGGCGGCGGGGTAACGTCCTCGCCTGCTAACACAAAGGTCGCGGGTTCGAATCCCGCCTGGGGAGGATTTTTCACTTTCCAGGACATGGCTGTTTGTGCTTCTCCACTGTTGATTGTTACTACCCCGATGTAAAGGCCAACATAAGTGCTGTTTTCGGTTGTAATCAAATAATAAAAAAACAAAACTGTTACGAGCGTGGAGAGCATTAGCCGATGGAAGTACGAGGTCAAGGAGGCGTTATAGATTCAGAGACGCTACGCTTAAACTACCTGAAAATTCAGACCAGGCCAGTTTCAGTATGACGCAAAGTATATTATTGTAACCCCACGCCATATCTTTAGAACTGAAAGAAGAGACAAAATAAGAGATATGCCCTGTGGAATTGTTAAGAACGGAAGTTCCCTCTATCCACGCACCGTTAATGACCATGGAAGCTTTTCATTTAAGGCGTTGAAATGAACGCAGATTGGAACACATCAGCGCTCTAAATCGCACACGAACGACGCTGAATGGCACGATGTGCGCTGGTGAAACGCTTGCTAACCAGCTGGTAGATAGCATTCTGTTGGTGTACAACAGTCACGGCCGAAGGTTTTGTGAATAGTTATCAAATTCGTTTAAAATAAGTGTATAAAAATGTAAGCTTTTCATCACTGATTACATAATTTAAAACTTTACATCATCAATTTTTATCGCCTTTTTGGAAAATAATCGCAATACAATATCGCGGATGCCATTATCGATGCTCTTTTGTAGTTTAGCGCCCACCAAGTCTGCTCTGCTATCTGCTTTGAGGTGCGCTACCCATTGCGTAGGGTGTGTAACGAATGGAAGGCAAGTGCGCTGTTTTATTGCGAACTGATTAGCGCACTAGGACGAATAGAAAGCTCCACATAAAACAACTAAACACAAGGAATCTCCCTGAAAATAAAATTCAATTTCGATTTTTCCACCTTCATTTTCCCTTCCTTTTACATATGGCTAGTACCCTTATATTCCCTGCCTTTCGCTCCCACGGTGGCTTGCAGAGATTTATGTAGATGTAGTTGAGGTGGAAAGGTATGAGTGGAGGTAGAATGTAAGGATATGTAGTAGTGTGGAGAGATACCAGGCGTCGGCATTAAATCAAGTTCTTAACGAAAGTCACATTACCCATGGTTCATTCCATGCAAAGTGGTCTGGTGATCCCCACTCGACCATCACGGATTTCAATGAAATTTGGTATGGACATTTACACATACCCTCAATGCAAATTGATAAAGTTTTACGTTCGCCGATGTTAAACTTGCTGAGATATAGAAATGTGTTGGACCCCGTTCCGCAGCCTCCCTTCAGTATGACTATGAGATTTCGGCAACTTTGATCAATAGTATCTCAGGCGATATTTTGATGAGAGAAACAAAAATCGGCTATCTTGTACAACATTTTTCGCTCTATTAAACAAAGTAATATAAATAACTGTAAGAGCGACCTCCTTGCAGAGACCTCTAGGTGAAACCGGTCCGAAAAATTGCGGATCGAAAATAAATAAAAATCACAGTACATCACAGATTTTGAATATAGATATTTTCGCGTACAATAATGGAACTTGTTATTTCCGATATGTCACTTCTGTGAAACTCCTACCCTCATTAGGTACACTTTGCAATCGTGTTCAATTACATAATATCATTACTAACCCGACTTGGCACACAGGGCAATGCCCTGCTCCACGATGGAGACACCGGTTCCCGATCAGTCAACGAAGTTGAGCATCGTTGGGCTCGGCTCGAGTTTGGATAGGGGTGGTGATCCTCCGAGTGCTGTTGACCCCTGTATCGTGCAAGTAGCAGACATTATGTGCGAAATGACCTTCGCCGTCGAAGCACTTTCAACAAAAATACTACTACTATCAAATTGACACTCCACCCCGCTTTAAATGACAGGCATGTCTATTTTTCTGCATGAATTCGTATCTCGTAGCATTCATAAATTAATTGTAATTGGTACTAATCAGTAATTATATCTTAAACAGTGAACTGCATGTTAGCATATTCGTCTACTTAGCACTCCCCCAATTTCTGCTTTTACCACGCATTGTTCTCCTGACTGCTTTTTTGTCTGCGCCTAACGGCCGGAGAAACGTGCGAGGTTCTAATTTGAACTGGGACAAGTGCCGCATGCCTGGTGTGGGATCACCCCGTGCCACATACCCTCGTGGTGGCTTCCACGATACTTCACAGGTGCAGATGTAGATGTACCCTTCTAGTCCCAAGCTCTTCTGCTGCACATCTACGTTGTCATTTTTTGTCATGAGGCGTTTTGACATAGGTATGTAATTTTTTCCGGGAACGGTCCTAGAGACCATAATAGCTGCCAATGAGACTTTTAACTGGGTTTGTCAATAGGTATTGTAGCGAATTTGTTGATTTGCTTCCTGATGCCTTTTTCTGAGTCTGATACTTAGCATTTACAAAACCGCTTGCATTTTTCTGTTTCTCAAGTGTGTTTTTTTGCATTTATGTAGTTGCAAAATGAATACAACACATTAATACAGATAGTATCTCTAAAAATTGTTATCACACCTATGGTTTTGCGCATGCTGGTGACATATCACCTGCTGATAAGATTTTGCATGTTTTTGCTAATGAATTAATAGTCGTAGTTTCATTTACCTTATTAGTAAGCTGAAGACATTTAGGCACTAAAAATGAAGAAATAGGCAGCCTAAATAGGCACTAAAAATTTAAAAATAGGCACTTAAAATAGGCGCTTAAAATATTATTTAATTGAAGATATAAAACAAAAATTAAAGAAACCGAAAAATCGACTAAAGTTCAATTATTAACTTTGGCCCCAAAGAGTTGTTCGATACCAGTAACAGCTGTCAATATTCTAGAAGCACATTTAGTGGAATAACGGATTCATTAAGATGAAATTTGAAGGATCCAAGAAATGAATACATGACATCACTCACAATTAAAATACTCGAAGTCACTCAATACAGAACGGCCACACGGCCACGACTTAACCCAAGTCTCCAGTATAGTCTCCTTACCCAGTTCTAAAAAAAACCATACGAGCTTCGGATTGGAAACTTTAGGCTTGGGAACCTAGGATAAGCTGCCCAACATTTGGCTTTGGAAACAGACAGATACCTACACAAGGATTTGGAACCTCGTCGAAGAAACCAAACTGCAGGATTGGGATCCTCAACCAAGAAACCCACCCGTGGCTGGTATTGCACGGCAATTGGGCGCGACCCCTACAGCGATGGGGTTACGGGTTCAAATGCCTGAACTGGTAGCGGCAATGTCACCATGGACCAACGCAATATACTAAAAATGTCTACATAAAACAAACAGGACGACAAACAACAGAATGCATTTGGCGCCACCATAACAACGTTCTCAACAGTGTTCATATTTTTAGGGCCGTATGTGCTCGCGATGAAAAACCAAGTCTACTTTTTTAAGAAGTTAGAAGCATGCTCTTTCAAATGAAAATGATTCAAAAGAGTACCCAGGAGGTCTTTCTTTTGTAAGAGCAGGCAGAAAATAACCTATTTTTGTCGTTTTTACAAATGTCATCCTCAACGTTGTCCCTATTTTTAGGGGCTTATATGCCCGCGATGAAAAACCAGATATACTTTTTTAGAGGGTTGAAATCATTCTCTTTTCAATTATCTTTTTAATGAAAATGATCCAAAAGAAATTCCAGAGGGTCTTTTCTTGGAAAAGCGGGGATAAAATACCCTATTTTTGGCGTTTTTTTACAAAAAGTGTCACATTTTGACTCGATTTTTAAAGTGATGGAAATAACTCGGAAGATAAAAATATTATATTTATTAGCCATGTATTTATATTTTATCATGCTCAAAGTTTCACATTAATTATACCTTTACTTAAAATTATAGCTGAAATTAAATTTTAAGCCAAAATTTTAATTTTCTTTGATCTGCAACTTTTTCGGCCAGTTTCGCCCAGAATTTTCTACAAGAAGGTCGCTTTTAAAGTTATTTTTATTATGTTGTTTAATAGAGCTTAAAGCTTTGTACAAGATAGCCAATTTTTGTTTCTCTTATCAAAATATCTCCTGAGACACTATGCCTCAAAGTTACCGAAATCTCATAGTCATACTGAAGAAGGCTGCGGCACGGGGCCAAACAAATTACTATATATCAACAAGTATAGCATCGGCGAACGTAAAACTTTACAAATGTTTATTGAGGATATGTGTGAATGTCCATACAAAATTTCATTGAAATCAGTGATGGTCGAACAGGGACCACCACTTGGCATGGAATGACCCAATAGTGTACCTCTAAGTGGGTGAAAAAGAAGTTCGAACTGATGTATCGGAGGCACACATTATTCCTTTCACATACCTCACGTATTTCAATAATTTTATCTGTAGAGTATAATGCAGTATTTAGCCATGTTCCCCATAATATCAATACTGGCTGTGGAGGCAGATCAACTTCAGGCATACTGCCTGAAGTTGATCTGCCTTTAAACTCAGCAATACTGTGTGGTACCTTCAAAAACAAGTTTTTGGCAATTGAAACCATCGCATGTACGCATCGCGTAAAATTACCATAGTTGTTTTTCTACTCTTTATATAATAATACTTTGGATGATTTTTCTTTATGCATGTTTGATGGCATTATTTCAACCTTAATAGATTAAAAAAGGAACTGAAATAACAGACAAGCTCTGCACTAAAGAGAAGTTTGGCGACGTTGAAAATAATATTGCTTTTTTAGGCCCTTAAATAGGCGATATCAGCAGAAAAAGGCATAAACAGGTAAAATAGGCATTTTTAGGCTGTAACAAATTTCCTTAATTTCGCCACAAATGATCCTAAATGAACTTATAGCTTCACAAAATTGGTTTCCTGAGTAAAAGAAAAAATAGGCATTTTAGGCAATGTCCTCAGCTTACTTATTAGGGTATGAGGGAATGGTTTAGTGCATGTTGGTGATAACTCAACCCCTGCCACACACCATTGTGGTGGCTTGGAGGGTATTATGTATATGTACCGCGAGCAGTTGTAAGGGAGATTCGTCAGAGCTGGGAGAATTTGTCTGTAACAAGTATTTCTCACGGTTAATGATCCGGATCATCTCAATTTTGAAAACCAAGCGCCAACCTCCTGGAGCACATCCATCGCAATACGGCCGCAGTGCGCAAGAAACCGAAGTTCCGTGGAGGGGAAGGCTGTGAGGTGAGTTTAGGTGGGGAGTTGAAGATGTTAGGGGGGGATGGGGGCCCCTGTGGTTTCTGCTGTTGAAAAGAGTGTGTGCAGTGGCAGGAGGGGGTTTGTAGATAGAGCAGGAATGCGGCGGGGGGCGTGGGTTGTTGGAGGGGGGATGAATCAGGACTCCTCCATCTGCTAATCCTCCTCTTTCCCTAATCAGTATTCTGGGTCGCTCCTACCCCGGGAAAAGGGGATTCGGTAACTCTATTATCCTCCAGGAGGTCTCTTCACCCCCCCCCTCCCGCCCGTGGCCTCTCCCCATACCCTCTCATAGATCCAGACTTCTTCTTTCCTAGTAGTCTAGTAGGTGTTCCCTTCCCCTATCCCCTTCCGTTCAATTCCTTACCTGTCCCCTCAACTCGATCTCTTTCTACGTGCTACTTTGACCCTTAAAACTAGCTGGCTCCCTCCTTGCTTCCTAGGTTTTCCTCTACTTCCAACGTCAAAAGTACCTATCCACCTACTAAACCCTATGGTAGGTTCGATTACATGCGTAAAATAAGAGAGATAGATATTGGGACCGAAAGGTTAAACATATCATTTTTCCACGCACGATTAGGAAACAAAATAGCTATGATTGATGCTTCATGAAACTATGTCTTTTTTTCTATTTTTGTGTCCTTTTAATTGTATTATTAATGGTAATGTACTGAAGTAGAAGAAGAATACAAAGTGTAACAGCATAAAATGTTTATTATTGTGTCCAGTATACACTTTTCTTGATGTAATCTACACATTCACTTTCGATTAATTGACAAACAGAACAAAGACTCCAAGAGATATGTTGTTTTTTTACATCCACTCAAAGCACATTAAACAAATTGTCTAATTATTACGTACGAAGAAATTATTGCAATAAAATCATTATTATAATTAGCCCTCTTCCATTTATTATTCGGCTCTCACTCAGTGATTCAACTCGAAGGTTGGTTTGGATAGTTGATGGTAGAGCTCACGCCGGACTAAACCACAGGCGTGTGAATATCACACATTCAGGGTAGGGGGGCCAGTACCTTTCCCTGGGCCACCTCGCACTCCGAGGGCGTCCAAAGGGCGACCAAAAATTTGAGTCGGCCCAACAATGAAGCGACGGTCGCAAGAATGCTAAGGTGATTGGTTCCATCGTGAAACGACTGAAATGTCATTTCAATCGCATTGTCTACTTGTAGAAAAACTTGTCCTCTCTCTGACATGAACTACAAAATGTTACCTTTCCACGATATTTACCTTGCTAATAGAACTTGAAATTACATGGTGCTATAGGGGAGAACGGGGAGAATACGGGGGAAAATAGTATTTTTTTCATATAATATAAACGCCATTATCGCGGAAAACTGTGTTCAAGAAGGGAATAATCCCAAGAAATTGAATACAAATAAAATATGGGCCTCTTACCACATTGTTTTGTGAGATATTAGCCAATTACTGCGATAATTAAAATGAAAATACGGTAGTTCCATAGGAATGGCGCTGCAGTCGGCTCCTATGGCTGGAAAAAGTGGTTATTTAAACAATATTCGCAGAATATTTTCCATATTTTTTGCGATAATTTTGATTTTGAAGTGAAAGTAGGATTTTAAACCAAATTAACAAAAAGTTGGAATATAGTAATTGTTTTGACACACACAGTCGGGGTGGAGCCTCCTTACGCTTGTATCTTTTAAGATCGAACGGACGTCGACAAAATCTGGTACTCCTGACGGTGCTCAAAGTACAAAGAGCGAAACATTGAGTTATTTAGAAATGGACAATACGCAGAAAATTCAAAAAGCATAATTTTTTATCGGTAAAAGAAGCCGCTATAATATTCATATAAAAAACACTATCACCCTGTTAATATATATATATATATATATATATATATATATATATATATATATATATATATATATATATATATATATATATACAGTACTCTCTCCAGTTCGGAAGAAGACAGTTGAATACTGTCGAAAATTGAACCATTCGTGTGAGTTTCTTTTGTTTGTGCCACTATGTTTTTTACTTGTCACACCTGTGACTCCTTATTAGATATATTTTCACCACGTGTGAATTTCGCTGTTTGAATATATATATATATACACATATATATTTTTTTTCCTGAATATCCTTTAATGTGGAGTTAAGGAACGAATGTGTGACTTCGAATTCAACATGGTTTCTAATAATCATACCACTCAATTGCGATAGATACTGCAATCATGTATCACTGGGACTACAGTATGCTAGAGTTGAGTCATGCTGGAATAAAAATATTACCACGCTATCACACACAAATAAGACAGATTTAACGGGCATCACATGCAGATATTGGGAAACGTACTTGGTTCCCATCGCGAGGGTTTCAATGCCCACAGTGGAGTATATTTCTCAATGAAGATCACGATCCATTTTCTAGTTCTGCCCGTGGAGCACTTCAAGTGCAGTAGTTAGACTGTGAGTCCTTTGATAGTATGACACTCTCTACCGTGGACTCCTTGGCGTCCTCCTTTAGGGGTTGGCCGATGCCGACGCCATGTTTCGCTCCACTATTCCTCTATTTAATAAAAAATCCCTCCCTTACAGCCATTATGGTTGAAAGGACCTCATTTCCCAGCAAATAACTCATTACCTGTGTACCAACTGCTAATGATAATGTCATTTTCTCGAAAAACTTTATGAGAAGGTAATTTTCCCAGAGAATAGAAGGCAAATGAAAACTTTGATGGATTAGTGCCCATATTTCATTACGAATATAAGACAGCCTCTGGCGTTACTCGGTTGAACTCCTTCATAATGAATGAAGAAAAAATCACTTGGTTATGATGGCATGATATGCCGAAACCTAGGTCATGTTGTTTTAAATAAAGTGTGGAATCATAACCAAGTGTTTCTCCCTTCATTCAATATTTCATTGCCATTCAATTTCCTTGCCGTATTTCCTTCATATTACTAGTTTTCGCAAAAATGACTTTCATATTGTATGCAAAAAATGCTATTTCCCCAATAGTTTGAACGATTCTCACATTTAACAACAAATATTTTTAACGGAATAATTATAATAGCTTTTTTATCTCCATCGTCTCAGGCTCAACCTTGTGGAAGTTCATTTTATCGTAAATGAAAAGGAAAACTTTGTTATATTCCACCAATTTATTTTCAGGTACAACTAGTTTCCACGCAACGGCGTCATCTTCAGATACCTGAAGATGACGCCGCTGCGTCTAAACTAGTTGTACCTGAAAATAAATTGGTGGAATATAACAAAGTTTTCCTTTTCATTTACGATATAATAGCTTTGTTAATTCCACTGATTATTCATTAACTCGACCCGGGATTCAACACTTGGTTTCATCTTCAGGTTAGTTCAGTGTTAATAAATAATCAGTGGAATTAACAAAGTTATTATAAATAATACAAGTTCTTTTTTAACTTTGTGGTATTCCATTTTTATAATCAGATGATTTAATGGTAACTTTTACAAAAACCACAACTTAAAAACACACACACACACGACCCGGGTTTCAACGCTTGAGCGTCATCTTCAGGTCAAGATGCCGAACTCAGGTCACCTGAAGATGACGCTCAAGCGTCGAAACCCGGGTCGTGTGTGTGTGTGTGTTTTTAAGTTGTGGTTTTTGTAAAAGTTACCATTAAATCATCTGATTATTAAAGTTATTATAATTATTCTGTAATGGATCAATTCCACAAGGTTAGGCCTACAACCGTTTCCTTTGTGAAATATTTTTAAGTTCAACTGATGAAATAAATTGCATGAGAAGTTAGAATTTAGTTATTCATGCCGAACAGAGGGCACATTTTTCTATAGGTAGACAGGACATGAATTAAAGGAAATGTTAGTCATTTTATGGTGTAGGTAACCGCCTTAACTTTCGTTTGCAGGCAAATGATTAAAAGGCGAAGTTCGCCTACGGTGTATTCGGTTATCAACGAGAAGGAAAACAGATTCAACAACAAAATTTGACTGATTAGCGGGCGACCAGTTGTGTAGATGAATGCCTTCTTCCTCCACACCTTCAAGTAATGCAACTGAAACAGAGTGATATATTTCACAAAAGCGCACTTCATAATTTGTCCCTTTCCCCTCAAAATTTCTTCTTCCTATTTCCTCCCATCTCGATCTGGAAAAATCTGAAATGAAAGTCCCACATGCTGACTGTATGATGGAAAATGAGTATCATTGTTTGGTGAAAAAAGAAGCATAAAGATGTCTGATATCTCTGGTTGGTCTCCAGACCTTGTGGCCGAAATACGCGTATCCGACGCACACCCTCGTCTTTTCTTGTTTTTGTGCCGTTTCTTGACAACGCTGTGTTGAGCTAGATTCTCCCAGAAGTTGGGCCCGTTGAGTGTGTGAGTGAGTTCTTGAGTGCTTGTGAGTGTGTTTGTGTTCATAACCCAGGCATTCTTAGTTGGGTCTCATTAACCCGGCAAAGAATCCCTCATTGGGTTGAGTGTGTGTGTGTAACCCAGGCATCCTTAGCAGGGTCTCATAAGCCCAGCGAAGTATCCCTATTCGGGTTGATTGTGTGTGTCTGTGGTTGTCCCTGGCGAGGAAGTAACATTCCCGTAAACCACCACAGGGGTTTTTCTGGTCGAGAGGTGGTTGGTCACTGGCGTGGATTTTTTCCCCCCAATTTTTTCCCGCAAACCAACACAGCAATTGTGGCGTATTTTTGACGAGTGGTGCCAATTTATTACGGCCATTGGAGATTTTTTATACCTGCGTGCGTCGTTCTTGTAGTTCGGGCTTCTCCCACTGGATGGGAGTTAAGTAACCTCTCCTGAGTCATTGCTGCAAGCGGCGTCCTTTTAGACGGTTGTAGCGAGCCCCTGTGACAGTTTTCGTTCGACGAGTTAATCGACCTCTTCGATTTTGGAAATGGCTGATATTCGAGAACAGCGTGCAGCGTTGAAATTTTGTTTTCTGCTCGGTAAAAGTGCGTCGGATGTGGTTGATATGTTGTCTACAGCTTATAAAGAACAAGCCTTGAAAAGAACTCAAGTCTATTAGTGGTATTCGCTATTTAAACGCGGCAACATGACGATCGAAGGCATTCAACGCCCGGGCCGGCCTTCCACGTCCAGAACTGATGAAAACGTGGAAAAAATTCATGCGCTTATGTACCAGGATAGAATGCGTACTATTGATGAACTCGCTGAACCATCTGGTCTTTCGTGGAGTTCAGTGCAGCGCATTTTAGCTGAAGAATTGCAAATGAGACGATTTGAAACGGCGCGATTTGTGGCGGAGTGGGGACTGGTTCTTCCACCATAGCAATGAACCAGCTCACACAGCGTGATTTTATAGCGAAAAACTGCATGGCACCGCTTCCTAAGCCACCCTAATCACCAGATCTAGCACTTTGTGATTTCTTATTGTTCTCCCGGATGAAAAAAGAGCTGAAAGGGAAACGTTTTGCACACATTCCGGAGGTGAAAAGAGAATCGAAGGCGGCGCTGCAAGGCATCGGAAAGAACGAGTACCTAAGGTGTTTCGCACAGTGGAAAAACGTTTGAACCAATACATTAGCGTTAATGGAGAGTACTTCGAAGGTGGCTAACGTTTCTAACTCAAAAAAATAAATTCAGGTATTTTAAAAAAATTGTGTCCGGTTATTTTTGGGTCCCCCATCGTATGCGCGTAGCCAGAAGTCGTGACCTTTTTAGCCAGAAGTCGTGAATTTTTTATTTTCAAGTTTGAAGCCATTATGAGATAGCATACAATGTACTACATCTACATATTACCCAGCAAGCCACCGCAGAGGAGTGTCGCTAGAGGTGTTAGGACACCAGCCTTGGAAATGGGGGGAATAAGGAAAAGGAGGGGGGAGAGGACAGAGTTGAACTGTGTGTTAACGATGTGTCTTACGATTGTGTCACGCTGTTTTTGTAACAATATCTAATGATGCGAGGAAAGATGGAATCTTTGTAACTGATAGTTCGGCAGTGTATTCTTACTTCTCTTATATTTTTATTTCTATCATATCTAGAGATATACCGCAGGGAAAAATTACATTCTAGAGTGCAGGCTTTCGCAGCTGTTGGACGATGCTGATGAGACTTTCGAGTTTTGCTGTGTTCCAAGCACATTTAGCTCAACGTTTCCCTCGCGTAACAGCGAGCGTCATCAGTTCCTGAGGTCTCTCGCTGCAACGCAAGGAAAGCGTTGAGCTAAAAATGTTTCGACCGCAGCGAAACCAGAAAAGTCTCATCAGCATAAAATAGTATTCTCCGTATCGCACTGAATCTCGCCTGATCGGGGTTTTTCTAGTTATCTAAGCCTAGAGTATAGCCTCTGAGTCTATAAATGTTCTCAATCTAATCCTTCCATCTGCTGTGTGACACTTTCTGTGCGCTCGTGGCAGTTTATTACAAAGTGTGCGGCTTTCCTTTGTATTGCATTTACTCCGCGAATTCAATATTTCTGTGCAGTCTCTCAATTGTTATCGGTGTATTTGAGATGTGGACTAACGAGATCAAAGTAGCATTTCGCTTTAACTTTTTCATCGGAGAATCTTCCTACAATTCACTCGATAAATCCTAGTTTCTTAAACGCAGCTCCAAAAACGTTTCGTTTATGTTTCCCCTCACTCCAAGCCTGTAGTCAAGGTGATTCCCAGGTATTTGACTTCATATGACTCTTTTATATAAAAGTTTTCCTTTTTTTTTATAGATAAAGGTAGTCTTGGAGCGATTTTCCACGCAAGAAGTGTACCGCAGTGAATTTACTAACCATAAGTTGAAGTTCGAGCCCCCACTCAAGACAGCACGAGTTAGCGTTGTTGAAATTTGACGAGAGAGCTTCTATGCCAGAATTTGTGGCAATTTCTTAGTAGATGACTGTGACGCTAACCAGTGAAAGAAATGTTTCATCAAATAAATGATGAGAGAACGTTCTTAATACGAAACTTTGAAAACCTCGAGAGATTATTTAAAATAGTGTTCCCTTGATTTGGTGAAACGTAAATCCGAAAACTTTTTCATTTAGCATTGATCCATATTTTGATACTGCCATCGTTTTGAAGCTTTCTGAATGTTTCATTTCTTCACCCTTGTAGTAACATGGTTCGTAGCTCTTCGAGCAGGAGGCGCTGCTTCCGTGACCCCGCCCTCCTGCTTAATGCTGGCACACTCTTCCATCTTCCGTATCTTATTTTTATCTTCCCGCAGCGCCACCAGGTGGAAACTTTTGCTGCCTCGTGCATCCGCCCTACCCTCCCCTTCACCCCCCCCCGCCTCATGTTACCCCCTCCTCCTCAACCCGACTTGATCTGCGGAGGAGGTTGGGGAGAAAGCAAGGCCCTCTAGGCATTCTTCTAACCCTCCAATGCCTTAGGATAATCCCAACGGCCCCGTAAAGATCGCAACAGATGAGCGCTGGGGAATCTGCAACGAATTAACATGCGAATTATTCTTCGATGATTCGATAAATACTCATGATTTTATATTATATATTCTATGTTACGTTTTCATATTTTCCTCATGATATCATCTCAGTATTTCAATCCTAAGATTGGTTCATCTATGCCAACGTAGGGCCATGTAAGTCACATCCAAGGTGTGTGGCACGGAGTGTATCATCACCAGGCACGCAATACTCGCCTTAGTTCAATGTCAAACCCGGTATCCTTCCGGGGGGGGGGGGTTATTTTGTAATCTCACTTAAGTGAGAATACGTCATAAAATGTGGAAAATTACGTCATTTTGCGTAGATCAACTCCTCCACCCAGGCGGCGTGACCATCTTCGGCTCTCAAGTGGTGAACTGCCGGACTATTTATTTGATTCATCCGCTCTTTCAACTCTTGATCCGTTTCATTTGGCTCCGCAATTCATTAGTTCCATCTCACCTGTCGTTAGGAACGTGAAATGGAGCCACCACTATATACACACACATATACATACATGTATCATCCTCTCGTCCATACCTTCCGGTGGAGGGAACGGGGAGGGGGGAGGGGGGGAGGGAAGTTGAGAAGGACGGAAGGTCGAGTGGCATAGAAGGGGGGCTGGCGCGGGAGGTGGAGAAGGAGAAGTAGGGATCACTTGTCGTGAAAACGGAGAGATAAGAACTTCACCAAACTTCGTATCGTTTTCTTCTTCGACAAACAAGCGTTCGCCTCCCAATTCTACAACCCACCCACCCACAACCTCTTCTCTTATTTCCCAAACTCCCCTCTCTCCCCCTCTCCCCTCCCCCCTCCGCCCCCTCCACCCCCTGCTCGTCTTGACGCCACCCGACCCCACAAGCCCTTTCTTCAACGCTGCTCATTTGAAAGTGATGTAGTTCTCTCTATTTCTTATTTATTCCTATTCATCCCCTTCCTCAACTCCTTAAAGAAACGTAGGAAAGTTCTGCTCCTAACTCGCCCTCCTTATGGTACTTCTCCTCTACATCGTTTTGTTTAAAAGTTTCTAAAAAATCTATATCGCATGCTATAGGTCATCCAAAATAAATTAGAATTTCTTATTTATCTTGGACATCATCACAGTAATTTTTTTATCAAGCCCGCTTATCGCAATAATGGAAATAGGTAGTAATTTTCTAACGATCACAGTCAAAGTGAGAATGAAATACACACGCATGTGTTTACTTTTCATGAATATTAAGATACAATACGATATCATGTGTAAAACCGGCTACCGAAGGTTTACTGAAATCTCAGTTATATATTCGGAAGGACTTTTAAAATCCATCCACAATTTCAAATTATTGGGGTCTTTTCATTCTAAAGTTGTTGAGTATGCGCACGTCGGCGCACTTTAGCGCACACGGACGAAATTGAATGTAATGATATGCGCTGGAAAAATGTTCAATTCGATGCCGGTAAGTAGCATTCTATTGGTGTACAACTTTCACGGCTGAATATTTTGTATATTTTCTTTCTTCCTGTCAGTAAATTAATTTATTATGCCTCTAGGTACACTCCAAGTTAGACTATGGCCTTATATGTTGGAGTGGCGCATACTACAGTGCTATTAAGTCTGTATGCAGATATGAATAATTGAGCCGTGAATTTCGATAAGGTTTCATCTCGGAAATATTTGGAAATGGACATTTTCCTTCTTTTTTCATGTTTTCGTATAGACAGATATTTTATGAGCGAGAAGACCTCGTATTTGTTTTTCATAATACCTTCAGCAGGATTTACAGAAAAAAAACTGCGCGCTTCCTTCAAATGGTTTGACATAAATTCAATTTTTTATGCCTCGTGAAAATTAAAAAAAAACCGAGATGAGCTCATTTCGAAATTCATGATTCAAATAGCCTTATATATCACTAAAAACACTCACTATGAGCACTCCCATCTCTCATTTTATTGGGCGGAAGATACTCCCTCTGAGTTATATGTACTCAAGGTGTTAAAAATGTTTCATGTACATATCGACTATAATCCAAAATTATTTGGCAGCAATATGACGAATAATCGCAGAGGTTTTTGGGTCCCTATTCCAAAACCTATATCAACGCTGTATAAAAGGTGTTTTTGTACATGGGGCATAAATTTTATAAGAAACTGCCAAATATTATCAAACAAATTTCTTGTCTCAAATAATAATCAAGGTTGATTAATGAATGGATATTGGCCACTGGAAACATTGAAATGTATTTTTTTAGTTAAAATGTATACGTACGTCTGACCATCACATATGGTAAAGCAATATATTTTTGTATCATACTAAACTAACCACTAAAATAATAATTTTTTACGCACTGTATTTTTTTATCTTACTTATGTTAATTTTGGGGTAATTAGTTCATTCCACAGCAAATACTTGATTGGAGTTAGCCAAAACAGAGGCCATTTACCGTTAAGGCTATCTACATTTCCCTGAAATGTAAATACAAATTGTATATTCTTGATGCATGGAAGAATAAATATTGTTATTATAAATCTTACTCCAATTAATTGAGACTGGGCTCAAAGGTGATTTTAACCCAGCCATTTTACATGTTCTTGACGAGGGTGATAAACTCGATTTCTTGGCACAGTTGGAAATGTCCCATAATATGACTTCCCCCAACATAAGCCTCCGCAATGGCTTAACGAATATTAGACCTTCACCTCTATCTCCCCTCGTTCTACCTCCCAAATCTCCGTCTCATTGAAAACTCCGCCCATTCATCCATCCCCATCACTCTTATCAGCTCCCCTTCCACCCTTTGCCCCACCAGTACCCACATATGCATATACATACATGGCTGCTGAGAAATGAAATAAAATTTTGTCTTAAAAATTACGCTATAGGTTAGAAACCGCGGTCGACGGTAAATTATCGGGTCGATATAAAAAGTATTTCTTTTCCATCAGAAATTCAAACATTCCTCAAATTGATGTCTTAAAATTTTGATTTCAGGAATTTTTGTATGTATGAACCTAATCAGTTCGACAACGTGTCTCTTTCATTTTGCCACTTTCATCAGTTCTTGCAATGCGGCGCGGGGTTGAAATAATATCCTCCGTGTCATCGTGAAACTCGACTGATCTGAATTTTTCAAGAAATGTAAGCCTAGCGTGTACCCTCTGAGTCCCTAACGGCTCCCAACATGGTCCTCACATCAGCTGTGTGACACATTCAGTTCCCTTGTAGCAGTTTTAAACGAAGCGTGCGGCTTGCCTTTGTATTTTCCTTATTTCGCGAATTGAATCTTTCTGTGCAGAGTCCCAAATGCTCGCGGCGTGTTCGAGATGTGGCCTAACCAGCGCAATCTCTCTTTCACTTGTTAATCGGGCAACTTCTCCACTCTTTGCTTGATAAATACACAAGTTTCTTTAGCGCATCGCCGCATATTTGTTCCCCCCGCGCTAGGTTGGAAGTCAGGGTGATTCCAAGGTCCATTTGACCTCACCTGAATTCGATAGTATCAGGCGAAACATAATGGAACTCCGTCGAACACTTCGTGATTGCACCACGTGACTCCTTAGTCACGTGATCGGAATAATCTCGAACGGCTCAAACACAACAACTCTTTTTGGCCCGCCCACGAGTGACCAGGGGGATTATTTTGTAATCTCAACTTTTCAATGACTCTTTGCGGGAAGGCGGGAGATCCGTTTCGCTCTCTTAATGATCGGCTCACGATTGACCATTATATACATACTTTATTATACACACATTATATTTCTCATTCATTTGAAAACTTGACCCTCAAAGGCGCGAATAAATTCATACACTCATAGGAAATGGATAGGAACACATAAAAGGACGAACACAGGTCGTCCTTTTGTGTCTTCGTATCCATTTCCATTTCCTATAAGTGTAAATATATATACATGTATACATAAAGAAAAGGAAATAAATATAAATGTATAAGCTCGCAACAAGGCGTTGAGTTTGGAGAAGGATAGGAAAGTAAATCAGTGGACACTCACTGGCAGATGATCCATGACGACACCGGTGTCCACTGCTTAGGGTAGCTTTAGGGCTTAGGATCCTTCTTCAGCTGGAGGAGATCACTACTAAGGAATGTCACTCTGGAGTTGAGAGTTTAGGGTATGTCTTGTTACGGGGTTGGTTGTTGGGGAAAGTGGATTGGTTGGAGGGAAGTGCAAAGGGGGGTGGAGTGGGAGGGGAAGGAGAGGGGAGGAAGGTAGCTGAGATTGAGTCCGGGCGGGCAGGTTGATTTTAAAATGGAAATATTAGACTGCTCCCAGTGGTGGAGCTCTATTATGAGTGTGTCAGGTATCTCCCGATATTAAGGAAATTCTCCCGGGGAAATCTTCTTTACTCGACCACGCCGTGCTTGTTGGCCGCGTCGGCGGCGGTCTGCAACTTAAGCTGCGAACTCGAATGTGCATACGTACACTCATCAGCAGTTTATTCCGTGATTTCCTGCTCTCGTTGCGATAGTGAAGGATATAATGCATATTCAAGCACCAAACATCTACGTAGTGCCCTGTAAACCTCCTCAAGGGGGCGTGGCAGGTTGTGAGTTCTCTTGGAGCAATGCTGTTGAAAGTACCGAGCTGACTGCAGCGATATTTCAGTTGAATTAACACATTTTGACTTAAGTCAGTGAAAAAGGAGTTGAGGAAGGCTCACAGACACTCCGTTAATGCGCTTATCTTTTTTTTACCTACTTTCCTGACCAAGTTTTTAAGTTCCTTTACCCAATTCCCTCCCTTTTCATGGCTGGTGATTCAACAGCCTCTGCCATCCGCCTCCTGCGGTGGCTGGCAGGGTGATAGTTTGATTCGATTTTCACATTTTTAAAAAGTTTCATGCGTTTCAGGGCAGCAAAGTTACCTATTGGGGTGTTAGTTAATCATAGCAATATCCAACAAAATCCAAGTATGCCCAATCCTATACATATTCGATTGAATGTCGAAACATTGACGAAAATAAGGTGGAATCTGGATGTATGCTCCAATAAACCTGGTTCCATTATATTATCTCACCAGGTAAGATATATAACGCCAGTCTTGCTAATCGATATCTGAAAATAAAGGATTTAAGTTTTTCCCGGTGAATTATATACGTGAAGGTTTCTCGGGTTTCACACCGGGCGAGATTATTAAAATACTTAAACTATATTACTACTAACCGCTTATAACTACTATACAACTATACTATACTAATGCTTACTTATACTATTATATAACTACTTATTTTTAATAGTTAATATTTATCGAAACGCTGATCAATTTAAATAATCTTTCCCGGTATGAAACCCGAGAAACCTTCACGGATATCTGAAAATATTTTATAAAAGGTCTATCTAACGCCGTGGTTCCCAACCGGTGTGCCGCGGCTTTTCAGAGTGCCGGGAAAACATATAGGGATGCTGCGAGATTATTATGCGGGAAAACGAAAAACGCTTAGTGTGACCAACGTATGAATTGATTACTGACAAACAGATGGTGACAAAAATCGAGGAACTTGTTCCATTCTGACTCCAGTAGTATACTATACCATAAAATGGACTAAGATGCCTTAAAAAAAACAATTTCGCAGAATTAAAATGAAAATATCAAATTTGGTGTTTGTATTAAGTTTAAAATTAATCAACTAATCTTAATTATGATGACCGTTTTGATATTTGTGACAAAAGTGAATGGTACGAGTTAAAATGTCACATAAAGAACAGTCATTGTTTTGTGTGGAACAGAGAGGAAAAAGTTTTAGTGCAACAACAAAAAATTTTTTAAATCTTTTATCGATTTGACTAAGATTCACTCTGACATCATTTTACCAATTCATGTTTTTAACCACATTTCTGATTTTCATGTCAGTGTTTTACAATTCACTGACAAAGTTGCAACGCTAGATTTAATGGATAATTTTGAAAGTATGTCCTCTACCAAGGTTTTATGAATAAAGTTGACAAACGACTGTGTACCAGCAATTCACTCACCTCTTCATCGAATACCTGTTCCACTCCAAGGACCAATTTTCAGTGAATTTTACGTTTGGTCTGTTTTTTATCTTCTTCATTGTCAAACTTTTTCCCTATCTCAACTTCCTTCACCTTGCTCTTCACCCCACCATCTACTTCCCGATTTCCCCTGCATCTACAAAATACCCTGCAAGCCACCTCAGGGGTGTGTGGCAGGGGGAACGTTGCAATGTTTTCCCTACGATGAACGTTTTCCCTACTTGCAATTGGCTTGACTATATATATAAAAGCTCGTCACGGGGAAAAATTTAAACCCTCTTGAAAATGACGCGAGAGCATTGAAATCGGACGGGGTTTCGAATAAGAAAAATGTGGAATGTACACAACTAATGGCGCCGAAATGTGGACTGTTGAACGTGGATAAAGAAGGAAGAGAATAGACTACAGACGTTTGAAATGTGGGCGTGGAGGAGAATGGAGGGGGTGAGGGGGGAAAAGGAAGATGAACGAAAAAGGGCTATAGGGTGTAGTGAGTGAGGAGAGGAAATTCTTGAGGAGATTAGGTGGAGGTGGAATAAGTGGTTGGAAGAGGTAATGAGGGTTTGAGGGGGGATGCTGAAGGTCTTGATAGAGTGGAGGATGTTGGGTAAGCGGGGAAGGAGAAGAAAGAAAATGGGCTTAATGGAGAGGTATGAGTCATGCTGAGCTGAAGAAAAAAATAATGCATGGAGATCGGGGCCCTTACCTGAAAAAATCCAGCGGATATATTCTCTCTTCCATTTAAACCTATCTCAACCGGTATATTACCCTATAAGTAATAGAAATAAAGAATCTTCTGGAGATTAGGAGGATACAGATAAGGTGGTTGGTAGAGCTGGCCGTGATAGAGGGGAGGATGTTGGGTAGGTGATGAAGAAAAAGAATAAGCTTTACGAACAGGGTGAAGTGAGGTCGGACGAATGCTGAGATGAAGAAAGAAATTGTCTAAGTATATCGTGACCTCTGCCGGTGAGAATCCAGAGATTATTCACTCTCTTCCATTTGAGCATACCTTAATTGGTAGATGGCGCAAACTATAACTTATTAAAGGAAATCAAAAGCAAAAACAAAAAAGTAGTTTACCATGCGTCTCGCCGGGGCGATGTGGTGAGGGTAAATAATGTCGTACGGTGGCCAGGGAAGGATGAAGAGATGTACGGCTGGGCGGAGATTTTCGGTGTAACGACCCGGTAATACTGCTCAGAAAGAACTCTCTATGGATTTAGAGAGAGAGATCTTACATTTATACTCCCTACAGAGGTACACTTTCCCGTTTACGGAGTCCCACTTTAGAATGAGAGCAGGCGTAAGCAAGCGGTCAGCAGAGGCTGGCATTTCCTTCCTACCTGCCAACTCAGTTCCGATCCTCTTGAGCTGAGTTGCATTCCCGCACATTCCTTCCTTCCCACCCCATCAAGTTCAACTCAGCACTTTAGATTCCTTCCCCCCCCCCCCCTTTTAGCTCCCCACCCCCTCTCATCCGGTGGAAGTATATGCGATCCCGTGAGTGTGATGATCGAGGCGTTGCGTTGGTGCGAGCACGGCTTGTGAATGCAAAGGGAAAATAAATCGAAATAATAGGATAAACGCCTTTGATTCCGGCATCCTTCCTCCCATGTTCCCTGTACGCTACTCCGGCGAACCGAAGAGGATATAACACAGGTGTAGTTTGGGTGATAGGTGGGTGACTATGCTCCCTCTATGCGTTACCAGTCTTCCCTTCCATAGTTATGCCTGTTGAGGGGCACAACACAAGACATTGTCTCTGGATCTTTAGTGTTCTCTCCCGCGGCTACTTTTACAGACAGAATTTTTGCCAGTTATCCTTCTGGCGTCTTCAGTTCTAAGTCTACATACCACCCTGCGAGCCGTCTGAGAGGCGTGTGGCAGGGGTCACCAGCCATGGTAAGGGAGGGAATTGGGAAAATGAGGGTGGGAGAGGACAGAGGTGAATTGCGTGTTAACGATGTGTCTTATGCATATTGTACATGTATATTGTGGTATATTTTCCATTGCTATTTATTTCAAAATTACTATATCAAAATATTTAATCCTGTTGATATTTAGATCATTGTGTGAACTTGCTTTTTATTCCATAATTTCTATTGTGTTTTGTTTCTGAGATTCATTCTATTCTTATGGTATGTTGGTTTTTTGTTGTTCACTTCATGGTAATACTTTTTTCTTAAATTCGTGCTTTGCGCACCAGATTTATATGTATTTTTGAGCTCAAATGTGATTAATGCAAATTGTTCAGATCGGATGTAAATCTGTGAACAATAAAACTATATTATTATATTATTATTATGTTAGTGTTACGCTATGTTATTGTTATAAACACTAATGGTGCGTTGAAAGAAGGAATTTTCATACCTATCAGTTCGGCAGTGTATCTCTCTCTCATTTATAGAGATATAGGGGGGGGGGTAATAAATGTTACCCTCCGTGCCGTACTGAAACTCGATTGATCTGAATTATTTCCGAGTAATCTCAGCCTAGCCTTCTAGTCTCCGAGAGCGGTTCCCAACTGTTAGTCCTTTCATCATCTGTGTGACACTTTCTGTGCGATCGCAGCAGTTTATAACGAAGCGTTTGGCTTTCCTTTGTGTTTTATATACTGCACGAATTAGATATTTCTGGGTAGCGGCTCTACTACTCGCTGCGTGTTCGAGATGTGACCTAACCACAGCCAAGTAGCATCTCTTTTTCATCGGAGAACCTTCCTACTATTCGCTTGATAAGCCTTATTTTCTTTATTGCAGCACCGCAAATGTTACGTAGGTCGAAGGTGTCAGACACGCTGCTCCAATGATGATCTCCTAAATAGGGTTTCAACCAGATGTAGAAACATTAACAATGATGTTAAAGTTTCTATGATAAATCAGCTGATTTATTTGATATTTTTCATTTAGTGCGTTGCAATAAATTAGGAAGTGTGGCTGAGGCACCTTGGAGGATTTACTGTAACTCTGGATAGAGTCGCAATGTAACAGGTTATTATTATAGATGATACAGTTTAAAGTTTACCCTATGGTCAGGTAAAAAACATATTAAGGTATTACATAAAACATATTCATAAAAAAAACAACACAGATACATATCATGAATTACAGCGTTGAATCCGATTTCAGTCTTTTTGCGAAGCACCTGACATTGTTAGGGAATGGATTGCAAAAACATTTGCATCTAAGCCATTTCATGCATCCACCACTCTGTTCAAAATGGAGAATTTCCACCAGTTAGTTCTCTACTGGGAGAGGGGGGTGGGGGCTGCTGCCAAAAAATATAAAAAATGCATAATGTTGAGTTATATCGAGTACCTATTAAATGATATTTTTCGCATTTTTCGATTTAATCGCATAACCTACTTGGCAGCTGTGTTGCTTTCAGAAAAAAACCTTCAATTACGTTTCATTGAGGTGCAAATATTGCGAGAATCTTATGAAAGTTATCAAATTATAACTAAAAAACAATGCGATGTCTTACCTTTTTCCACGACATAAACCGTGATATGAAATGTGAGAGGATTTGGCGGAAGATTATGACCTTATACACTGCCGGAAGAAAAATTAAAAACTCTTATCCGATGCTTAAATTCCAAGTCTCGTTTGTTCTCTTAGTGACTGGAGGGGCATGCACCCTAGTTTCCTTGATAACCTATTACTTTCCTATTGCTTTCACTCTCATGCCGTATAGCGTTTGTCTACTACTGCGGATTTTCTATGAAATTCATCTGATATTTCCTTTCTGACGGGTCTCTTAATGTTGCAGTGTGGAAGCTATTATACATAAATTGGATGTAATCGAACTACATTATTTTCAAGGAGATATTCGTAACTACCATCTTTTTTCTTTTCCTTGTAGTTCTTTGTATCCTCCTTATCAGTAGACAGCAAAAAATATGTTTATGAATAATTTTTATATTTTAAAACAATCAAAGAACACCCAAATAATATGCATCAAAAGTTTCATTCTGGCCAGTTAAAAATACATTATACCTTTTATTTTGTCCACGAGATCAAGAGAATTTTTGACACTCCCTCCAGCTCCTATTATCCACAATGACCTGGAAAGTTTAGCGATTGAGTTTGATGTTACCCTTAAACAAGCGAATTAACATTAAACATGTTGTTAAACATGTTGTTGTCGCGTTAAACATGTTGTTGCCAACGATATAAATAAGAATTATCCAGCAATTATTTAGCCACCACCTTCTAGAGATGCTGTGCAAATCATTAAAAAGATTCGAATTTCAATGGACCACAATGCCGTGAACATGTTGTAAGTTCTAGCCTCCAATTTTGCATTAAAGACATCTCAGGAAATGTTGAGAGTATGAAACATAATGAGAAATAGTCCCTCACATACTAAATTCAAATTGAAACAAACTGGGTAACAAATCAGGAAGAAAAGTTAACTGCCCAAAACACACAGCTGCACAAAATAGATGCAGCACAAAACAGATTATTATACAAAGAAATCTGCGGACATGTGCTCCAATAATATACATTAATGCCATCAAGTTTAATACTCAGGGGAATTATTGAATTCAACAACCAATGAAAAGTTCCCTCCAACTACATTTCGATCTAACCGAAACTCTGCAAAAGTCATATACTATAAGAGCATAATGATGAGTTCAAGCTAATGATTCTCCACTTTTTTGAAATTTACTTTAGTTCATCAAGTACCTGTACGATGCTGGTCTTGACATCTACACCTTCCAGAACATCCTCCGTAAGATGTTCGACCTGCCACCAATTGAGCCGCCGAGGAAGCTTCACAATCGCGCCCTCACCAGGGAGTCTGGACTGGTCAAGATGATCTATTAAGAGATAAGTATTGGCTGAAGACCTTATCTTGCAGAAAGCTGACAAAGGATATTGTCTGGTGATTTTAGATCGTGAGAATTACATCAAGAAGTGCTACGATTTCATTCAGAAATCTAATTTGACTCTATTGGAGAAAGACCCTACATCAAAGTTCCAACAAGCTATCAGAGATGCGATTAGAACGTCAACAGAACTTTTTAAACCAAAAGCTAGGCATTTCTTGCTAAGTAAAAAACCTATCCCTCCTAGGCTCTACGGGCTTATTAAAATTCACAAGCCGGACTCTATTAGACGAGTGGTGTCGAGTATAAGCGCTCCAGCGCACAAATTAGCCCACACCTTGACTCAACTTATATCGCAGCACACTGCATTCAAATCAAAGCGCGGTGTCAAAAATTCTCTTGATATCGTGGACAAAATAAAAGACATCATGCCTCAGAAGAACTCAAGACTAGTATCTTTTGACATCGTCAACCTTTTCACTTGTGTACCACCAGAGGAAGCAACTGGCCTGGATATCGATCTCCTGGGGGCAGTCAAGATCGCAAAAAAAGAAGAACGAATTATCCACCCTTCTCAAAATGTGTGTGGCCCAAAATTATTTCAAGTTCAACGGTAAATTCTATAAACAGGGTAGTTGCCTCGCTATGAGTTCACCTCTTTCCCCAGTGCTGGCAGATATTTTTGTTGATAATTTGGTAGAAAATATTTTTGTTCAGAACACAACCTACTAAATTATGTGGTCTAATGGTACAGATACGTCGACGAGATTATTGTGCTTTGGAATGGAACTGATCGGCAGCTGGATATTTTCAAGATTTTTCTAAATGATATTCATCCTACAATTTCATTCACCTGTGAAAGAGACTCTAACCACACCTTAAATTACCTGGACCTTACAATTAAGCTCAATAAAGACCGGCATTCCTTCTCCATTTTTCGGAAACCCTGTTATACCGACCATATCATCCCAGAAATGTCAAGACACCATTACTAACACAAACTGATGGCTTTTCATTCCTTGATTCATCGCCTGTTCAGCATTCCACTATCAAGAGAAAACTTCAAGAAAGAAATCAGCACAATTAAACAAATTGCTTCAGCTTACGGGTATTCACCAAATTTAATTGACAAATTAGTTTTTAAAAACAGAGAAGATTGACTGTTGACAAAATGTTTTCCGAGAACGAGAGTAAAAAGAAGCAGTGGTGCACGGTGACATACCTAGGTGCAGTATCTCAGAAAATGGCTAACCTTCTACCTAGAGACGAATTCCGTATGGCTTATAGACCTAATGCCACTCTCCGTAAGCCGCTAGTAAAATGTAAGGACCCGATAGAGCAATTAGACCAATGTGGAGTATATTCATTGAAATGCAGCGATTGCAATGGTGCCTACGTGGGGCAGACAGATAGAAGCTTCTGTATCAGGAGAAAAGAACATTTAAGTGCTTATAAAAACATCAAAGAGGATAAAAGTAATGTTGCTATACACTTAATATGTAGCAGCCACAGGAGTGATTTTACAATGAATATCCTAAAATTATGCAACAACCGCCGCGAATTAGATTCAAGAGCGCAGTTGGAAATTTTAAAAATTTTGAATAACCACCACAACACCCTTATTAACGAATACCTTTACCCTTCCTTTTCTCTTATTCTGGCCTCCGTTTCAAACTTCTTCTCCCTTTCCGTTACGTAACTACGGAAACAATAGAATAAACAGATCTCAATTAATGCCTAATGATGGTGATTATTCACTGAAAATAGGGTCGCTTAATTTAAATAAAAGTGGTATTAGTAACAGATTTTCATCGAAAAACATTATTCAGTTTCGTCTTTATATCTCTACAGTCATGGTGACATGCAAGGATTATTGTAAATTTACAGGCAAAAAATAATTGGCATTCCATGCAGACATTGAACAAACTGAAAAAAATGAAAGGTCTAATTGAATGAATAAAACTACCTATCCTAACCACTAACATCATTGAAGGCTTCTATCATAGCAATCTATTGTGGTCCTTAGTCGTCCGTGAAAACTCCGTAGCGGCCGCTCATTGCATTCCTTCTTCAATGAGTCTGTCCTTTATATGTTCTGCCAGGCGTCTTCACTTAACTCTCTCTGTCACATCCGTTACCCCCTTCCACTGTCAATCTTCCCATCGAGTTATTGGCTTTCTTGTCTTATTTCTTTTCGTGATATCCGACTAAAAAACTTTTATGGAGGTCTGCATCCTGGAATTCTCATCATATGTAGTGTATACCGTGGAAATTGTTTTTTTTCTATGTTTTCAGTTAATTTATTTCACATCCCGATTTTTTCCCGCAGCTCACCAGTTGAAACATATCTGAACCAAAGGTGACACAACATTCTACTAATGATGGGAGCATTTTAACTTTTGATTCATTTGGAAAATAATGAAGGACTTCAAAAGTAAAGAATTATGTAGGAATGAAGTAGTTGGCAGTTAGGAGAGTGGAGTGGAGAGGTGCAGTAAACCATTCTTTGTTTTAAAAGTATGCATAGAGTTCTGAAGTGGTGGAACTGTTTCATGATGGAGGTGAAAATCAGATGTTGCAGTTTTCTTCAAATAATAGGTTTATTTCACGACTAGTTTCGACGCAATAAGACATTATCAATGATTGTCATTATCAGCGCTTGACAATGAATCAGTACGTCTAAACGGGGCGTGAACAAAATTTATCACTTGTGGAAAACTACAACAACTGTTTTTACCTCAATTTTTTGATTGATGACTGATGATGTTGTTGGGTACTTGTTTACTCCGAATTACTGGGTGCAGCACCATTGTTCCAGATTTTCCTGGTCCACTTTTCCGTAGGATATCGTCATTATCCTTACCACTTTCAAGGGTACACCCAGATAATGGGATCCAGTTGCTTCTAAAATATGTTTCCACCTATTGTTGTGATATCTTTTCTATGTCGTCCCGTTGTCATGTACCGCGTCTTACTTGCTTTAATTTCCCAATCATAAGCTCTTCAATGAGCTTTCTTATCATATATTCATCATGTCATAATTATCCTCGACCAGCAAAACCTGATCGTCCGTAAAAAGTAGTTTCTATGTATCTGTGCCCTATTTTGACGCCAATGCTGCAGAATTTCCGGGTTCATTGTCTCAGCGCTGTGTTATAGTGTAACTTAAACAAGGTTGCAATAGAGAGCATCTCATTTGTAATAACTGTGATTTGATATCAATCTCTAGTCACTCAGACAGTATATACATTGGTCATAACTGTGTTGTTATCATAACCTTGATAATGCTGTTTCCTGTTTCTACTCTCCTCGATTCGATACTTTCAGGTGGATTTCGAAGAAGGACTACCTATTTTAGTATTTACCATGGTGCGACTTCCGGAAAATTTATAGATAGTTTTATGTTTCTTCCCCAACTTGCGGATTTTCTTCATCCAGTCAGTATTTGACGAAATTCCTGAGAACCTTGTGGCACAGGAAAATCAGTCCATTTATTAATCAAGTACTTACGAATGAAGAGCACTGTGTCAGAAGTATTTTATCGATTCGTCACTATTCGATCGACCTCAACTAACTTATACGAGATCCAAAATGGAATATATCAAATGCTTGAACATAGGAACTAGGTTGATGTGATTTATTGTCACTTGAGTAAATATTTTTAAATTATTCTTCACCCACTTCTCCGAGCTAAAACTAGAGGTCATAGTATTGTTGCTCGCATATACAACTATATCGATAATTATCTTTATGATAGTTTCTCTGAGTTTAAATTCCTTCTCTTAATGCGTACCTGGTGGAGATCCTCAGGGCTCTTATATAGGACGGTTGCTCTTCTCGCCATCCATCTAAGATCGCTTGGTAAAGGTTGTCCTTATCTTTATGATCGTTTAATAAAAATAATATTCATTATGAATAAAAACACTTGATAATCTTCCACAGATCTATTTCTTTGGCACGACGCGTTTCACCACACTGTGGCATAATCATGTAGCATAATCATGTGTACATAATTATGCCACAGTGTGGTGAAAGTCGTCGTGCCAAAGTGTCAAATCTGTGGAAGATTACAAGTGTTTTTGTTCATTATGAATATCAATGTTACTGCTATCAGAAATGTAAACTCCATGGACCTTTCCTAAATCTTAATCTCACTGGCCTTCATCTTGAATTGCGCGGGCACAATTTTTCTATATTTTCACCCCAGACGCGCCAGATTATGAGGACATTACCAGCTGTCGCCCGCCTCGTCTGAGTTGAAATTTCCCGGGAATTCTATACCCAGTGACATGCCGCCACGAAATTAAACTACGCATAGTAATGCATATTTCAACCCAAAAGGGAATAACCAGGGTTTTTTTGTCAGTTAAGCAGATGAACGCGAAAATGACAGGGGGGAGACGAGGGAAAAAGTGCGGAACGTCGGCCCTGAAGATACGTGTCAGGGGCACTGCTTGGAGCGGATAGAGGTGAATTCGGAGGGAGGTCTTCTCAAGGGGGGGTGGAACTGTGCAAGCGGAGGATGTATAGGGAAGATGATGAGGAAACATTTTTGAAGCGAGAAACAAAATTCTTCCTCATACCATCCGCAGTTTCTTTTACGCTCCCCCGCTACCTCCCTCCCACTTGCCAGCCTCAGAGAGAAAACCCCTTCCAGTCCTTACAAGCTCCACCCACCCCCAGCCACGTTAGTCTCCCATCCGACCCACAAACTCTTCTCATTCCTCCCGTGGAAATGCCTTAATTTGAAAAAGTAAGCGCGGGGGAATATGAATTTCTGAAGACCGGGGAGGTTGTTCCAGGTATGCGTACGAAATATCAATGGGGGGGGGGGGGGAGGCTAGGAAGAGACTTGGGCCGTGGAGAAGGTTAGGGGGGGGGGGAAAGGAGGGTTTTTTTTGAGCGTGGGTCGAGTCGGAAGATGTTGTTCAGAGGGGGTTGAAGGAGGAAGAAGTAAAGACGGGGACCCAAAAGGGGGGGAAGTAGCCGTAACTTCTTTAGCGTGGGAGGATAGGGGTGGAGGGAAGGGAGAAACCTCTGGTGGTGTGTGGGGAGGGGAAGGAGGAAGTGACGTAGTCAAGGTGGGAGGGGTTCTTCCCTCATTTCTGCCCGAAACAACACCACCCGACAAACCCCCTGCTTCCTTCTCCTGACGACCGAAAAAGGAACAGCGCGCGCGCACCAATAATAACGAGGGAACAGTTGGAAGTTGAAGTAATTTTTTTTCCTTTTTTTTTGGTTGTTTTTATGCCGAGAGAATTCAGAAATTCTGCCGTTATCGGACACTTGGGATTTCTGGAAAGTTGCGGAGGGTCGAATTGGGATGGGGTCTTGTGTTGCCGTTGCTTCTTTGCGGTGGTCAACCACCCTCCTTCCCTTCCCGCGGTTTGCTCGGATCTCCAAGAATGCCGTCCCTTTTATTTCCCCATCTGCGTGGATGCTCATCTTGAGATTTTTTTTACGCATTATTACTTTTCCGTGAGGTTCCATGAATGGTAGAAATGGTTTTTGGTCGCGTCCTCGATATGACACTTGCACATTCCCTAATACATCTACAACGTGGGAAACAATACTAGGAAAGCACTAAACAATTTGCATTGGTATTGAGAAACCTCAAGGGGAGTGATGCAACCATAAATGTAAAACTATATAAGACCCTGATTCCAACAATTTTGGGATATGCGTAATTAATGTGGGATTCAGATGAAGATGGGCATATTACGTTGTTGGAGAAGGTACAGAGAAACGCAGCCGGGTATATATTAGGGAAACATATGAGGGAGGAGAGCGTAACACGAACGCTAAAATACTGGGAGTGGAATCTTTGCAAAATAGAATAAATAAAAACAGGCTTTGTGGATTGTTCCTCATACTAAGGGGAGAAAAAGCTTAGGGACAACTAAGAAATGAACTTGGAAACCCAAATTGCATAGCAAGGAATGATCATCAACACAAGGTGAAATGCTATACACAAAGGACAATCGTAAAAAAAAATTTCATTCCTTTATAGTGCGTTTACACTGGCAGGTTTATTGCACAAGTATTCCTCAAAGTATCATATATTTCCCCAAGTAACAACAATCTTCCGCTGTGCGATACTGAAGAATGTCGACAGTGTTCTGCGGCCTTCACGAAATTTACACCACCATGATATTCGTCCAATAATGCATTTTACCAGGTGTAACAATGTATCGCATTGCGCTGTTATTAATTCAACTATTGGAGGTATGCGAGACAATTTAGATGTATAAGTTATGCGATCCGTTCACATCGGAAAGCCGAACACATGCGAGAAGTTCTTTATTTTTTTATTGAGTAATAAACTTTTGAAATCGTTGGCTCTATTTCTGCTGCTACTCTCCAAGTTTTTTATAGTAGGTACTCTTTCATCATCGCTGGTGGAACAGAAAAAAAGCCAACGAGATTATCGTATTCTTCTTTGAATATAGGACACTGTATCTGGCGTTACTCGGTGGGACTCCTTCATAATGAACGAAAAAACAAGCACTTGGTTATGATTCCACACTTTTAGTTGAAAGAACACGACCTAGGATACGACATATATCATGCCATCATCAGGATTGCATGTTTGCCTGATGATGGCATGATATATGTCGTATCCTAGGTTGTGTTGTTTCAAATAAAGTGTGGAATCATAACCAAGTGCTTGTTTTTTCGTTCATTATTTATCGTCCTTCGGAGTGTAGACTAAGGTGTAAATTAGTCTAATTAAAATTTTATCTTTTCGCATCATCTCACTGCTAATACAAGACAGTGAATAAGCGGGTCTTCCGCGCAGGGGTCCACCCTTCGCCCCCGGTCTGCGAGCCTTCGCTCATCACCGAGGGCTAGGAAGGGCTGCGGGAATGGGAAGGTAAAAGGATAGGTGAAAGGGTTTTGGGAGAGGGCAGCTTCCGGCCCCAGAGTCATAATTAGACTAAGGGGTAGCAAACGGAACGCGAAACAACATATAATCTCCAGCGTTGGCCGAGGTGAATTCTATAAATAAGAAAACACCGGATCGGCAACCGTCCTAGCCCGGTCCGCTAGATTGCTAATACAAGACAGTCAAAATAAGTCCACTTTGCCACATACGTCCATAGTTGTAAAAGGCAACCTCCATAGATACTCCCATGTAATGTTCTGCCTGACGATGAGAAAAACATTCATCGCTCTTGACGAGACTGCCCCAAATCTCAATTCCTCTGGAAGAACCTTTTCCAAGAGGCTAACTCATGGCGATATTGAGGTTCGAGTAGATTCTCTCGCTCGCGTACACTTTTCCATCGAATCCCTCGGCTTCTTCCCTTCGTTTCCCTCCGGACCACCCAAATCCAAGGTCACACGCGACGCAAAATCGCCTACTGCGTAGCGGCGGCCGCTAAACTCCCATCCCTAACAATTCACTATCGCCGAGTTCCCCTTCCACAGCCTTCCCATTCCACTCGGTACTGGGCGGGGATGGACACGAAGAAGCGGAACTGAAAGCTAGGGACTACCCTTTAGGTAGTTTGAGCGAGATAGTTCCCTAGTCATAATAGAGACCACATTCGAATTTTTTTTTTTAAATTAAGTGTCTACAAGGAGTATGAAATAAATATTGTAAAATCAGTGGAGCAAAAATGTAGTCAATAGAAATTTTGTCATTCAGTAGAACCCCACTAATGCGTCATTTACGAGACCGAGAACATGGTTGCAACACAAAAAAGGTCGGATTATCAGAGGAACACATTTATTTTAATAAAAACGTGATAAAACTGTAGTTTAAACAGAAAATATTGCTATATGTACGGTTTTACAGATGTTATATTACTGTAAACCATAAATAAAAGTATACTGCGATACAAATACAGTAAATGAAGAGAAACATAAGTTGTAGAGTCATGAAACACCATAAAACACAATAAACACTATGATCGTTTCACTATGATAACACTATTAACGTCATGAAACCCTAAGCTGTAGATTTAATGTTCTTGCGTTGGTTGAAAAAGTCTGTAATGTTCTTTTGTTTAGCAGATGACAATCTCGATTTTGCTGTTATATTCCTCCATTTCCGTATCCACAAAATGTCCATTGGTGTCCTTGACAACACCGTAAACAAACACCGATATAAGGGTCGGACTAAGCGAGGAGTCGGACCATCCGAGGTCGGATTAGCAAGGGGTCCTACTGCATATAAATATATGACAGAAACTCTCAGTAATTAAATAAATATATCTACATAAGTCTCTTATTTGACTCATTTTTTGACGCCATACGGTGAAATCGCCTTCACAATAATAGAAGTTTTTTTATTGCGATTCTGTAAAAGGTACTGTGGTGAGTAATTGATTAATTTTTATAAATAGTTGAGTAAACACATAAACTACATGTCGTTAGTTTTTTTGACGAAATCTAGGTGCTAGAAGTTCATAATTCTTTCAATATTCTCCCTCTGAAGCGCACAGATGTAATCTATCCCATGTAAAACAGCTTATATTCATAAGCAACATACTCGAAAAGCAGTTCGAAAAGGGCTTAATATTTTGATATAATTGGAAAGATGGGAGTTTTTTTCATTAAAGTTACGTCGAATTCATCAAATTCTAGGTGAATAGATATATCGCTCAAACTACCTTAAGTTTAGCACAATTGGTTACCACCCCTGCGTTTTCCCTCTTTAAGATGCGAGCTTCATTGACACCTAGCACTAGTGAATCTCTTTTTTGTTTTGTAGAAAGACGAATCGCCGTACCAACTTAAGCTACGAAGGCGATGCTTGGCGTTGTCTGATTTCTCCTTTATGAATCGTTTAAGATGCTCATCGTATTCTCCTTGTTACCCTAGGCCTCTTGTTTTCGGGCAGGGCTGCTGGGACATCCGTGCATTACCATTAAAGCTATAAATACCCACAGCGGAAGTACCCACAATTGCATACAGCGACCAAAACTTTGAGAAAATAGGAGAGAGGTGGAGATTTGTGAAATCATTAGCAACTTTTTGAAGTGAATATAGTAAACTATTTTAATGTTGAAATAATCTAACGCAACTTTTAGACTTGTAAGAAAAGAAATATATGGAGCAATTAAGATTTGTTTTGGTCCGTAGTTGAGACGCTCGGATAGGGAGAAGTTGTAATTTACAGTGAATAGTCATAAGATTTTTAGAATCACATAAATTTTTCTTGTGTGACATATCTGAAATAAATGTGCTTTGTTGGTTTACATATGTGAAGAAAATGGATGAGAGTCGAATAAAGAGACTTAGGCCCAGAGAAAGAAGATAGTAGCGTGAATGGTGTGAGAGGAAGGGGTGGACCGCGAAAGCCGTGGGTGAATGATGTGGAAGCAATTCTTAATAGGTGGAATATTAGGAGTCTTGAAAATAGGAAATCGTGTATGAAGCAGTGGATGAGTGTAAGAGAAGCGAAAGATTTAAGTACGGATATGGGCATGAGAAAAAATAATATTAAAATAGAGTCTGTTTTCTAGGCCTGAGTGTCATAGGTTTGTTCCTTGAATTTGTCTACGATGAAATGGAATGGCGTGATGGATATGTACCTATTTCTTTGTGGAATTTGATGCGTGCAACTTCATAAAATCTAGTCGGAAGTCCTCCGCAAAATTAATGAGGAATGGCTAAAACTCCGGTCGCCCACTCTAATCGCTATTACTTCACAGCCTCACCGCTACTTAACTCTAATTCCCTACGGACACATCCTCGTATTATAATGTATGCAACTCACTGCGCCGAAATTGTTCAAATCTTCAAAAGTACCTCTTCCATTAGACCCAGGGTTTCAACTCATTCCAGATGAACTCGTCGTTTTATCCTGCGCTGGATTCATTTCCAAGTACTCACTTTATTCTTTTCACCGATTTCCTGAATTTTATCTTTAATAGTATTACCTATCTTTAATATAAGAATTCATATTCTGAGCTTCAGCCACGTAAAGTTAGTAGGTAATTTATTTCTCGGTATTTAAGGAAATCATTCCGTCAATCTCTCTGGACCAAAGGAGTCATTTAATCTTCCCAACTTTCAGCAACAATAATTATCTAATTTTTAACTTTTCAATTAGGATCTTTTCAACTCATGTTCATACGATCACCTTTTCCTTTCCACGTCATTATCCTCCTTGATTTAAAATGCAGTAGACTGTGATTTCTTTCACATTATCCTTACAATCTCTCACATTCTTGACTCCGATACATACTTACTATTGCAACTGATATTCGGATGGCTTCTCCACAAACATGCAGACATTGCGTATTTTTAATTAAACTTTGCAGAATGTTACCCACGTGGAATGGCCGGCAATGTAAGACCATAACATAAGAACTTAATAATTGAGTGCTTGTATTTTAGTGGAGGCGGTTACAGTGTGCAATAATGACACAACGTAGGAGATGGTTCTATTAATCTTTTATGTTTTGTCGGTAAGCTGGACAGTGACGACGAAGCGCGAGACTTGAAGTTGGCCAATATTAAGTGATTCCTGCTTATTCTCCGGTGACGAAGGGAAGTTAAGAATGTTTATTTATCAACGATAGCCAAATCGGAATGAAATCAAAACTCATGAGATTTTGCAAGAGAAAAAAGTAGTCTTTATGATAAAAGAAGTCTTTCACCTATTTATTTCTCAGTTGAAAAACAATGGTTACTTAAAAGAGCAAGAAATCCCTCACTGGCTAGCATAAGTAACAACAGCAGCAGTACTCTAAGGTTTACTCCATCATTTGCAATGAAAAATGGTTTGCGAGTCGCAACTATTATAAAATGTTCTAATTTTTACTAAAACATAATATGTTACACCCTTTGTCCACTTTAACCACTGAGGCATAAAATTTGAAAACTACCATTCCTAAAATTACATATTCCTTCCTGATTTTGCTGAGACTGATTTTCTATTATGCATGCGCACTGTGTTCTAGTCCCAACCTAATACCTAAACCCTTTCATAAATGCAACAAAATTCTCACTCCTTGTGCCTAGTCTCAAAATATTCATTCTTTCTCTATTGTTCGATTTCTTCACTTTCTTCAACGTATTTCTTCTTCTTTCCCTCATTCCATTGTCGTCGGGGCCTCGATAAGCACTTTCCACTTCTTCCGGTCACCAGTCATTGTCATCACCTCCCTCTCTGTCTTCCTTACATCTTCTCTTTCTATACTTTTCAATTGTTTGCATTCATACATATCTCGGTCAGCTTTTATATCTTCTGAGATCTGGTTTGGTATTTAATACTTTCCTGAGGATTCAACCCCGGTCCATTCTTATGAGGTTCCCATAACACCTAAGTTGATTTCTCTCCATTTTTGTCCTCAAGTGCCTCTGCTTGAGTGTTTATTCAGATCGTTGTATTAATTTCCAGGAGTACAAACATGGATCCCCATAAGGCATGCGCTCAAATTATCGTTATTTTTCGGTTGCGCTCATTGGAGGGAAAACGTGATCGTTATTCTCAAAATAATATCAGGTGCTTTAAATCACTAGTGTTAATGGATGGAGTGCGTTCTTAGGACAGTAGCTGTGGAAAGTGCACTTCTGTTTGCGCTTTGGAAAACGTTTATGACAACGTGAAAGCAGGAACCATGTCTCCATCCTAAATCTATTTTGGTATTGCATCCTATTCTTCTAGAGTAGAGATGTTCTCAAAGAAGCAGAGAGTAAAGTTGAAAAATAGGAGAAATGTTAAAAAAAGCCCTATTAACATTATTTTATTCTTGAACTACATGAATTAAGCAAATGATGATGGATTTTTAAAAAAGCGATTGTACTGTTTAGGACAGTAGTTAAGGTGAAAGGATAGTGACAGTTTAGGTGGAAATGGGTTTTGAAAACAATTTTAAAAAGTTTGATTGGAATGTTTCCTCAAGAGATTACTATGATTGATAATGGTTGATTATATTCTATGAGCTTTTTGATGAATCTTGACAGGGTGTAATCGACAGATGAAAATCGTTAGAATTAGCCTGTTTGTCTGGATTATGTATGTGAAAATGAATCATGATTGTTTCTAAGTATATTGATTTTACTTTCATGGAGTTAGCAGAATAACTTTTTACTCCGTGGAAAGAACCATGTGTAATATTTCTCTCGGAAAAAAACAGTCTGACTGATATTTGGCGTATTCCATTTAGTTTATCTTTATTCTCGAGGGATTCTCTCTATATCTGATAACAGATTCTCAAATAGCTTGCGGTGTTTATCTGCCTGAAAAACAAACTACTTGAAAATCAACACCTGGCTCTGCTAACATAAACACCTTCTTATTATACAATCGGGAGATTGAACACTTGATGGGCGATATTTCAGAAATCGAATTCCAAAGCATTTCTTTTTTTTTATCTGAAGCGTTTTCTTTTGGTCTGCCTCCGGCAATCTCATCGTCATGGTGTCAACATCAAGGAAATTTTGCTGATAAGGGAAGTTCGATAATATTCAACGTTCCTCCGATTCAACATGTGATCACAGCGGCGGCTTTTGAAGCGGTTACGTAAATTCGTGGGAGTGACTTTTTATTGGGAATCACGTGATTCAGTTTCCTCACCATCTCCTCCCACTTGTCGTCCTTTTGGTACCAAGAAGTAGTCACTTATCGCAGTCAACCTACACTCTACCCCTTTTTCGATGGAGAAAATGTTTTTTGCCCGAAACCGGGAATTTCCACTGATTCCCACGAGTGGGTCTTTGAAAGCGCTGATTTCTCAGTTGGGAGACTGTTGGGAGGATGGGAAACTTTTAGGTTATCCCACGAGGGGGAACCACCGTGCTCACGTGGTGCGACAGCCGCGGCCTCTCCCGGCGCACTCGTTGTCAGTGGTGTCTCGCCTGGCGGCCGGTGAAGGAATCACGCACAAGTACCAACTTGTCGTTGGTCCACCATTCGCTTTACATCGACTTGTAACACGTGTGCTCTCGAGGTTCCACCTACGTGTTCATACCGTGTGATCGCTTTTTTTTACCAGCTTGCCTCCTGATTCGTTGCTGATTTACATTTACTCTCCTTAAAATTTCACTCTTCCACAGCAAGGAAGATTAGAAAAGTTTGGGGTGTTGGGTTATAAGCCGTTCACGAAAATAAGGGGGCTTTCCATTCAAAGTGTTGAAGTAAGCGCACATCGGAACACATCAACGCACTTAAGCGCACACGAACGATGTGCGCTGGCGAAATGTTTTGTAAACTGCTGGTACGTAGAATTCTGTGGGTGAACAACCTTCACGGCCGTATGTTTAGTTTAATGTTGTTGAATTCGCTCAAAAGAAGTATTTGAAAACGCAATGTTTATTTCACAGAGTAATAGAAAAACCTCACCATATGCATTTTTGACGCCTTTACTGAAAATCAACAAACTTGAAAATAATCACGAATGCCATAATGGACGTTCTTTTTTTTGTTTAGCGCGCATTAACTTTGCTCCCGATCTGTTTTTAAGTGCGCCACCTAGTGATCAGGGTCTGTGGATGAGAAGAATGCAAGTGCGCTGTTGTTTCACGAAGTGGTTAGCACACTAGAGGCTCCTGCCTTCCATTCGCTCCAGCCTAGAGCGAATTGAAAGCACCCTAACCAACCCACCTTCTCATCGTGCGCACCATCGTGGGTGCTACATGCCGTGTGAACGAGGGTTGGTAGCCGGGTTCCCACTTGTTTCAAACACTGCCAACTGACCTTGGTTAGGCGCTGGTGTCGCGGTCGGAAAACGGAAATGATTAAGCACAATAGTCAATGAATACTATCAATATGGAGGAGGGTAAAGTGTTATTCTAATAAATAAACAAAGATGTGTGCCATTTCCTTTTTATACCATTTTGTTACGTTTCAAAACGTCACATGGATGTGGAAATTCTAATGTCGTCCGAAATCAGCCGCTTGATCTTTTGTTGGTTCGTTGTGATTCCTGGTGAGGGCAGCACAGAGTTAAGATACTGGAAATGTGAATGCGTGTTGGGAGGCTACAATGTCATGTACGATAATAGTCTGAACCGGATGTGACTGACAGGATAACGTTCAGGGTTCAATCCGGATGAGGACTCTGGGATCGTTCAGAATTATCCCAAGGTGTGTGGTGTTCTGTATAGAGGCTTGTACGAGGGAAACAATTGGCCGCGAATGAAATACCCTTGATGGTTGAGTGACGTCCTCTTGGGTTCCCATGTTGAGTGAAGTGTTTCGATTGCCGACGTTTCGTAGGCCTACTCCATTATCTTTTCCGGGTCGTTGACAATTATCAGTGGAGGCAGTCTTCGTTATGCTGGCAAAAGAATCACTCACCTGGTGAGAAACCAGAGAACACATCACCTAGGGCTGTCATATTCCGCTTGAAATGAGGAAATTGGTTCTGATTATGTATAACGACACGAAATAAGTTGCTCCATAATCTATTTTATGCAATAATTGTTGCGCACACTCGCCATATTGTTTGCCAGTTCCTTCGGCGCAAAGCTTGAAACTTGTGCGCTCAGTGATTTTTTTTACAATTGGCATATGTATGTGTGGAGGCGGTACAAAAGAAAAGTTGGTTAAATTGTTCATTCACACTTAACTTAAAGAAAATTATCTTTCTGCAAGAAAAGGGGGTAATACCGATTGAAAGATAATATTGGAATTTCTATGAAATAGTAAATTCTGAAGGATAACGCATAACTTTCTATTTTATATCTTGTTCTCGGTACGGAAATATGATAGAGGAAATCTTGCAAAACTATTTCATCGGATCATACCAAAGAACATTATTTAAAACGGTTTGACTGGTTTCCCAGAGGACCCAAATGATCATTGTTAACTTCAAAATGTTCAATCTCTTGTTCACACCCACATTTTTGCTCTCTATGTCTCTTAACTCAATTGTTTTGATAGGCTTCTCCGATGAGTTGTGAATAATATCAGTGTATTTTGATACAATGTTGTTTTGATCGTAATAATTGTCATGAAACGCCCTGCTCTTTCCAACCATCTCAAGTTAAATGCAGTTATGTTGGCAGCGTTGCATATCACGTGCTGTCCTCTCCCCTCCGCTCCTTAGTCGACCCCCCTCCCACAAGAACCTTCCCCTTTTTTACGTCATGCTTCGATCAGGCAACTGCCAACATGCTTCGCTACCACTCATGGTCGCCTGTTTTGTTACAGTTAACACCGTCTGTCTCATACTTCATAAAACACTCATATACTTCGACCATACTCTTGCTAGAGATTACTTCGACTACTTGACAAAAACACGTCATTGTAGTACGCTATCTTTACCACCAGTTGAATTAAGTTAAAGAGGTTAGTATTATACACATCGTACATTTGAGCCAATGTGGATATTATTTTATTGTATGGAAGTTGCAGAATTATTTTTTGTGAACATCTGTTGTGACATTACTTGCTGCAATTTGACCAATAAATCACATATTATCTTCAAGGAACTGGTACTTTGGTAAGGTAAAGAGTTTATGAGTGTGAAACTTTATGCACATTAATGTTAGCCAGCGTGTTATTTCATGCTATTCAGTCAGTTAATACTTCGCGTTATAATTATTTCCTTCCAATTAGTATACATAGGTTTCCTTACTTCCACAGAGTCTACTCAGGCCGTCAGCCGGTCAGCGTCAATGTCAATAATTTTTCCTGCTCGTGTGACATCGAGGCATGCACGTTCATGCAACTTGTTTCATGAATAACTTTTAACGAAAATATTACCATATGACAAGGATTTAAGAGCATTTAATACGATATTATGAGGTTTTTATTTGAAATACAGGCCACGCGAGTTATTTTTTCACGGTGAATTCCATCCTAAGAATCCTCTATGTGACAAATGACATAAGTTATCGGTCACCTCACCGGACAGTTCCTACTAGGAAGATCATTCATTTGATCAATTGGCCATTAATTGATCTCTAAGATACCCATTCTCACGGAATTTCAATGTCTGTTTACTCAAGGTTATCTGCAGGTGCAAGGCGCATTTATTGGAAATAGAATTTTTTTCATTCTATTAGTTGGGAATACCTTATATTTGACATTGATATCTTGCGTAAATATTTCTTCTCATATTATCAGATTCTGTGTTAATCAAATAGAAGCCACTCATCACTAAATAGGCGTTTTATTTATCTTGTTATATTCTTAGAGCTTTGATGGCTTTGTAACCTTTTCTCCTGGCTGTATAATGTCGAGATATTAACAATGGGTAGATCTTGTACGCAGTGGGTGGACCCTTCGTCTTTACCACCAACGACCCTGATCTAGCGTAGCTAGAGGACAACGCATGGCCAAGCACGATTTTATCTTATCTCTCTGGAGGCACTTCCTACATTGATTAGTCTGTCATCCTATCTCAATGGAAGTTTACAATTACCTTTTGTTATCATGACATTGTGGCACATTTCGTTTCAAAAACCTTGCAGCGGATGAAAACGCGATTTATCCCTGAAGAAGAAGTTGAGTTTTACGTAATAGAAGGCGGTAAAATGTAATCAGTCAATGAAAAGTGCAGCTCATTTAACGTCGGTGTTGCACTTCGCAAGATACGTCGAGTTCGCCTTGTGAAGTCTGATTTGTAATATGACGATATGTTCATCTACATATTACCCCGCAAGCCGCCTCAATAGGCGTGTGGCGGGGGATGTTAGGACACCAGCCGTTTACATATAAAATGGACACGCTGTAATGAAATTACGCCTAGCATTTATTATAGTCCCTTATTGTTCGGGGGAAAAACGAATTCCCATACCTATCCGTTCGGCAAAATATCTCTCTTAATAAATCGTTTCTGTCGGACCTGTAAATATAGTGGGGTTCTAATAGGATATTCTCCGTGTGGCTCTGAAAGATATCTATTCTCAATTGTTCAAGCAATCTAAGCCTAGCGCGCAGCCTCCGAGTCTCTAGCGGCTCCCAGCCTAATTCGTTTAACATCTGCGTAACGCTGTCTGTACGCCCGTAGCAGTTTTTGACGAATCGCGCAGCTTTTCTTTGTATTTTATTAAGTTCCCGGACTAAGTCTTTCTGCACCGGATCCCATATGCTCGCTGCATATTCAAGGTGTGGCCGGACGAGTGCGAAATAGCAACTCTCTTTTACTTTTTCATCCGAAAATCTTCCCACAATACGCTTGACGAATCCTAGCTTCTTCAGAGCTCTGCCACAAATATTTCTTATATGTGTTCCCCACGATAGGTTCGAGGTAATCGTAACTCCCAGATACTTCACTTCATCTGTCACCTTTACGTTAACACCATCCACAGCATATACATGGGAATAGTTGGACGAACTCCGGAAGAAATGTACCGCCGTGCATTTGCTCAGATTAAGTTCGAGTCCCCACTCTTGGCTCCACACATGAACGTTGTTTAAATCCGATGATAGAGTTTCTAAGTCAGTTCAAAGTTTTCAATGTTGGGTTTTGCTCTTTTGTATATATTTCATTCTGCATTGAGATTTTAATCCCCTATTTGAATTGCATTGGTTGTTCATTGAAGTTTATTCTGCCGATGAGTTGGTTGTTATGCTGCTGCGATGGAGTTTTGATTTTGAGGGGATTTTTGGAGGCGATTCTTGTTTAAGTTAAGGAGATTCTGGGTTTGTGTTAGATTACGATAAATAATTGTTTTTGTAAAGAGCGTTGGGTTGATTAATTATTTGAAAAACGATGAAGAGGCGTCGAAATCATTAGTAATCTTGAGAGTGTGGATCAGACTAAAAGTAATCTCATTATTATTCATTCAGTTGTGTGACATTAAAGGACCGTAGTCCACTTACAAGAAGTAATATGCAATTATAAGCAAAATTACTATAACAAAAATAGAATGGCATAAGCAATTTGAAAAAGTTCTCATAAAACTTCAAGAAAAAAGTTTGGGACTGTCTTGACCTTACGGAAAATGTATTTAAAACATTTTCAATTATATTGAATTTAATGCAATATAATTTTTAAAAATGCACAGAATTAAGTGCATGATATGTTAGCGATTTCGGTTTTTGCATTCAATGAAAATATAATGAGTTCACATCTTCGGGTGTAATACTGTTTTCAGAACGGTTGAAATAAAATTATGTATTTGATGCGATAATTGTGGTTATCTTCAGCAGCTGCGTCTAAGGATTCTTTTTTCTACCATCACAGTGGAACAACCTAATTTTATGCAAACTGTTTAACATCACAGAGAACAATATTAAATTATTATTTTAATCTTAAAAACTCCAAACACGTGAGGAATTAGCACTACGCGTTTTATCCGCGATGTCCCATGAAATGGGAACGATATTTCGACGGCCTTCCAGTCGACTTCTTCGGCTAACCTGAAATGAAGCTGTAACTGACAAGTAGATACTTTAGCTGGACTAAATTTGCTGACGTAGAACACCGGTGAGTTGTCCACTGAACATGAAATATCGTGGACAAGAAGATCCGGAAGACCAAATTCTTCACCATTAAAACTGAGAAAATTTGTTCACCACAACTGAATCAATTTATTGCTTTTAAGCCTTCAGTTATTGATAAATTTTAATGTTCGATTTGAATAAATGTTTAATGAGTTGGTGACAATTGAGCGTTAAATAATTAACTCTAAAATAAAGACGCATGATGGAATGTTTGTTGTCATATTTCAGAGTTTAAATTGGAACGCAAATACATCAGCATTTTATTGACAATTGATAGAAGAATAAAAGCACCTAATAATTTTATTCGAGAAAAGTGACTGATCAACAATTCTCAGATTTTCTACACCATAAGATACTTTAATGGTTCTAGTACTTGGTATTAAAACTTGATTTTTTGCTGAGTTTATTCAATTAGTATTATTATATTACGTAAATTTCATTTGTTGTTTTCTTTTTGAACTGCAATTCGTGTTAAACTCTTTGTTTTGACATTTACGGATTTCAAGGAATGAATCGAGTATTTGCTTCAAGATTATTTTTTTCACTTGTGTGCTTAAGTTATGAATGGGAATATTTTCATGCTGCTGATCTATGCATGTAAACATTAAATGATTACTTTAGGTGTTGATATTAAATAGAAACTTCTTAAATTACATATTTTCAATTGTTAGCGCTACTCTTAGGGTTCCTTAGTTTAAAGATTTTTTTAAACCCTTACTCTTGCATGTCTCATACCATTCCTATCTCAATCATTTATGGGAAGTATATGTATAACAATCATATGCACAGCCATGCTCGGGAGCAGCGGCCAAAGTGATACATGTTCCACGCCGACATAAATGAGACCTTACAGATCAATGATGCACGGAAATGTGACCGGAGAAAGCAGAAATGAAATTCAACGAGGTGTTAAAATTTTACCAAAATTGATAAAAATAGTTTTCATGTAATTAGAGCGGAAAGTAACAATTACTATGGAACTTCGTAATTGACATTTTTCAAATGACAAGGGCTTATTTGCCTCTATCATTTATTACTTAGGTCTTTACTCGCCAAAATGACCAGACTAACGAATGCCGTGACATATTTCCGTTAGGGAAATCAGCTACTTCTCCCTCGTTAGACCCCACTTGGAATAGGCTGCCAGTATTTGGGATTCTTATGAGATAGGCTTGGAAACTGAGTTAGAACGCGTGCAGCGAAGATCGGCAAGATACGTTAAAGGACATTATGATAATCTCGTTAGTGTCACTGACCTTTTGCAGCAACTGGGATGGGAAAAGCTTTCAGACCGTCAATTAAAATTTAGAGTTATTCTATTATGTAAGTTCCAGACAGATTTATTCTTCGACGAATGTAATAATATTTTACGAAATCCGACATACTACGGTAGATCAGATAGTGAGAATAAAATTAGGGAACTAGACTGCAGAACACACAGATTTAAAATTTCATTTTTCCTACGAACAATAAGGGACCATTACAGCTGCCAATGAGACTTTTATCTAGGTTTGTCGATAGGTAGTGTAGCTCTTAGTAGTAGTAGTACTCCCTAATACTTGAATCCTTATCTGTTACCTAGTACTAATAGCACGCCGTGCATGTTTTCTACATAAGTCTTGGGTCTCTGTCCATTTGTGTAGTTGCAAAATATGTATATATTAATGGTCCCTCTCCATTGTGATAATATCTGTAGTGTAGTAGTGCATGCTTGTGAGGCTTCGCCTCTTGACAAGTATTAGCGATTTATGCTAATGCATAATGAGTCGTAGTTACACTAACTTTAGGGTATAATGTAATGCATGTTGGTGAATACTCACCCCCTGCCGCACACCCCTGAGATGGCTTGCAGGGTATTTTGTAGATGTTGTAGATGTAGGTGCTTGTGAGGCTTCGCCTCGTGACAAGCATTATCGATTTATGCTAATGCATAATTAGTCGTAGTTACACTGACTTTAGGGTATAGTGCAATGCATGTTGGTGAATCCTCACCCCCTGCCACACACCCCTGAGGTGGCTTGCAGGGTATTTTGTAGATGTTGTAGATGTAGGCGCTTGTGAGGCTTCGCCTCGTGACAAGCATTATCGATTTATGCTGATGCATAATTAGTCGTAGTTATACTGACTTTAGGGTATAGTGCATGTTGGTGATTACTCACCCCCTGCCACACACCCCTGTGGTGGCTTGCAGTGTATTTTGTAGATGTAGTTGCAGACTTCTCATGACCGGTTGCAGAAGGATCAGGGGGACTACTGGGCTATTAACCAGTCGGAGGCATGTAACGCGTAACTGCCTAGAAGTCGCGTTAATGCGCCGAGTGGGTTATGTTGTAATAAATCAGGAGTAGATGAAGGGTTAGGTGGAAATAAATCCTCCGTGTTCAGAAGAAGAGAAATCTTTTTAGCTGAGTGCCTCTTGGTGCTCCTTGGAGAATATTAAAAAAAGGAACAAAAAAATGGAAATTTCTCCAGACCTCGATGATGCTATATGATATGGCTATACTGATAACATATTTGTTAAAAATTCCTCTCGTAAACTTGAATTTTGTTTCAAATTTATCGTCAATTCTCTTTTACGGCTGTGGGTGTTTTGGATAAGCTTCTACCCATAGAGTTAATTATCCAAAGTAAAATTGTTTAATTGTGTAATTCTAACAACTTGAGAGGCACCCAAAAGTGACAAAAATTACAAAGCAAATTGACGGGTTTCTGCATTTTGTTGTTAATTATTTTGAGTCCACGTGATGACTTCTCTTGAGACGCCAAGCTAAAATAGCGTTGAAATTAAGCTGACACAATCTCTTTGCCATTAAATAGGTACTCTTTCTTCTTACTAACAGAGTTAAATGAGTATGGATGAGTAATGCCATGCAAAATGCTATTTTTGAGCGATATTCATGTTATTCAGGTGAATTGTTAATTTTTAAAATATTTAATTTCCTTTACACTAATAATGAAAAAGATGCAATGGGATGTAACACAATAGTTGACCGTATGAGCTCTTATAGAGATTATTTCCTGCGTAAATCTCCGAATGATGATTTCAATAGGTGAAGGAAAAATTCGCATGTTGCTTCGCAGTATTTTGACTGCATATCAAGGAGTTTTCCGTTATGCAAATCCCATTCTATATAAGTGGCTAAAAGTTTAAATTTAGCGCGGTGTTGGAAATAGCTGCTAACGTGGCTTAGGGGTAGGTACATGGGAAGTAGATTTGGCAACAGCGTCCGACGTAAGGCCCATAGTGCCTAATAACTATAGAAAGCTCTATAGAATGTGCTTCTTCTAGTTTCGTGCCCTGATCTCAAAATCTGCACGAAAACCTTACTCCTATTTATGTTTTACAGAATTCATCGCGTAATGAGGGGCTGCCTGTCTGTGAAGAACTTACTTTTTCTCATTTTCGACGAAGGATTAGGAAAATATGATAAATTCTACGAGAGGAGAGAAGCAGTCACTCTGGTAATTCGAGGAATTAGAGTTTCAAATTGAGATGTCAAGAGTATGTGTGTGAATTTAGCGGAGGTTCATTTTAATCCGAAACTTACATTACTCGAGCGAAATTGGCCCTGCACATCAAGATGAGCGACTCCCGAATTAAACGGCCAAGCAAATATTAGTGACAAATACACTTGGTTCCTTCCGTCGTCATTTTCTCATCCCGCCAGCATTCGAATTAGAACGATTCCCGTGTAATGAGGGTGGAGAATTACTTTCTGACGTTCCCGAGCACTAATCCTCCACCCAGTCCCAAGACGAAAACACTTCCCAACCGTCTCCTACTTTTCTCATTATCTCCCTGGAAACCCTTTACGTCGCGTCATTACCATCAAATCCTTATCTTAAATTTGCTTTTTTCTGCCCTGTCTCCAAAAGACCTTCACCCCTGTGCTCCGCAAGGCCATAATTTTCCATTAAGGTGGACGAGAAAGCTTGACATCCCACAGGAATGCTCGGATTGAAGGAAGTCACGGGGAAATGGTGAGAAAGAAGGGTTATTATCTAATAGTGGCAGTTTTTGAGTACATGAGTTACATATTTATAATTACGTTGCCATACGTAGACCTAAAAAATAAATTATTAGACCGAGTTATTTATTCCTAGGTCCAAAAATGTATTGCTCATCACCCATTTGTATTTTCAATACCAAGAATGAAGGTAAATATTGTCCAGGCTTACAAGTATAGTCATTTACTAATGGTGTTATATTTAAAACAAAATGTGTGAAATTCTATTTACGATAACGGCGTTTAGTTTTTTGCAATTTGCTCTAAATATTTATGAATAATGTTACCTTGCTAATTGTAACCCTTTTCATGCTGTAAAATTTAACATTTTAAAATACAATTACAGCATAAAAGATAACATTTATATTCATTTTGACGCATCACAATGACACAATCACGGTATTGGTTTTGCGTTATTGGATTCGGTAGCCCCAAAACGAAGTCAATCCAAAAGGGAATCTCATATTTCCATTTGATATTTGCTTATTGCATTTCTGATTTTGTATGAGATGCTGACGAATAAATTCATTGTTTACATTATTGTCATATCGTGGAGATATAAAGGAAATCTCTGGCAAAAATATTTTCTTTGCCACTCATTTTAAACCGATTTTCATCTCTTTTTCTAAAAGTACCTATCTACTAGTCTGCGATTGGCCAGCAATGCCTTTGTATGTACATTGAAACGTATAAAAATCAGTTTATATTCAGTTGTAAAGGGGTAACAAGTATTTAAAATGTGTTTTAAAGAAGTTTAAATTTTGTTGGAAGAAAGTTTCCTGAAAATCATCTGCGTATCGGCTCAAGTAGAAATGATTTGAAAAGTATTTTGAAAAAGTCCGAAAAAGTGAGTGAAAACCAGTTCCAAAAGGGTGCATCAATAAAAGTTGTGGTGTAAATCAGTGAAAATTGGTCACAAAAGAGAAAAACCATTAAAAATGAGCTGCAAAATAAATTAAATTATTTTAAAATGAAATATGTTTTCCTGTTTTTGTTTGTGACAGTGACTTTTCCTCCAACCGTTAGGAATTTCAATTTATCTCCGTTTGAGGAATGTATTCGAAAAAGGAATAGAGAGAAATACTTGGAAGACATATTTCTACTCCCTGATATGTGTTTGATTCTGCGTGGAATTATTTAAGTGTTAAGAATATCGGGAAAATATTATATCCACATACTACTTTGCGATCCGCTACAGAGGAGTATGGCAGGTATTTGTTTTTAGGATGATTGAAGTACAACGGATATAAAGCGTAGAATAGGCCAAACTAAGAAAGCGTTGATGATGAAAAGGCATTTACTGTGTTCAAATAAGATTATAGGGCAACGAACGAAGAATCAGTATGTGAAAAGTACTCGTGTGGAGCGTGGGACTCTATGGATCGGCAATATGGACAATTGGAAAAGAGACGAGAATAGATTAGAAGCTTTCTAAACTTGGTACTAGAGGAGGATGCTTAAGATCAAATTAACGATTAAAAAAAGAAACGAAGAAGTATACCGAAGGGTAGAGGAGGAAATTACTTTCCGGAACACTATGCAGAAAAGAAGAACAAAATGAATCGGGCACACCCTGAGGCACAATGGGTTTGTGAGGAGTATAAATGAAGGAAAAATAGAGGGTAGAGTCCCAAGAGGATGAACAAGGACATTGATGAAATAAAGAGGAAAGTATTAAGCACAATTGGTTTGTGAATAATATAATTAAAGGGAATATGGAGGATACATTTCCAAGACGAAGGTCAAGGACTGACGAAATGAAGAGGAAAGTATGTACAGAAGGAGAACTACCAGGGATTAAGGGAACTAGCATTAGACAGAGAAGGATGGAGGGCTCTAGTAAACAAATCTTAGGATTGAATGACTAATGATGATGATGATGATGACAGCCATGAAAGGGAAAGGAAAATAAATAAGAATAGGGAGAGGATGTCCTTCGTGTCATCCAGAAACTCACCTCTCGTGCAATCTTCATCTAAGCTTTGGGTGCAGCCTCCGAGTCTCAAGCTGCTCTCAATCTAGTCCTTTTCATCTTCTGCGTTACTCTCATTTTTCACTCAAAGCAGTCTGTAGCAAAGCGTGCGCATTTCCTTTGTGTTTTGTTTACACTGCGCATTAAAACTTAATATTGAGGGTCCCAAATGCTCGCGCCAAACCTGCAGACCGAAAAGGTTTCCGGGGAGGAAATTGGTGTGATCATGATTCAAGTGGAAAATAAATGTGCCACCTAAGCGTAGTAACAGCTACAATTATGCTTTGCATATCCTAAATAATGGCAATGTGAACTTTCCGAGCAGAAGTGTCGGTTGTATTTAGCAGTGAGCCAAAAGAGCATAAACTAAATGACAGAAATTCTTGCACATATGCTGCACATTTTTCATGAGGAAATTTGAAAGATTACCAGGCTTTGATTGGTTTGTAGGCTTGAAAATCTTTTATTGGTGATTATTATACAATAATTGCTCATTGTTGTGACAAAAAAATTTGGCGATTGGTCAAATGTGAAACGTCTGTCTTAATGTACATGTTCTCAGAATTTATTATGCTACCTTATTTTTTTTAATGGCGGGACCGAAGCAACATCAAAGTAGAAATTAGTTTTAAGTTAACTACTGTATTCTCTGTTGGAGAAAATACTTCAATTACAAAATTTCTCGTCAAAGCAGAACTACTTTAAACTACAATGACCGGGGTCGGTCAATTGACCGTTCGCGTTTTTTTATCACGCACGACTTCGTTATCTTCCGATTTATGAGGCTGTTTTTTTTACTTTTAATATTTTGGAACAAATAATGCAAAAATGAAGTTTTTTTTGGGGGGGGATGCTTCAGGTCAAGTGCAATGCTAGCTTTTACTTACAATGACCGCGTGCGGTCAATTGACCGTTCTTGTATTTTATACCATTATTTAGATCTCTTTGTCGATTCTTGGTGTCAATTATATCAAATACCATAGCGTGCACCTTATCACAAACCCACATTACTCAAGTTTGACTCTCATGTCTTAAAAACAGTTATGTGAAGGAGAGGCACATTAGCAAAACCTATGTTGCGTCGTAAAGAGTCGTTACTAAATATTTTATCGGAAGTGGTGATCACTCCTTTAGCTGGAATTCGCTGTTACGTTAGTGCGTTGCTGCTGGCAGCCAAGCCACCCCTGCCCGCCGGGTAGCCTGCAGGGCTGCCCTTGATAGCCCGGGGAATGCTCTTCCGCGACGTGTTACAATACGTGAAGGTACACGAAACGCTCCATGGAGAACGGCTAACCCCTTTCTAGCTTGCGATTGTTTGTTTGTGAACCTATACTTAGGCTCATAAAAAATGCACACAAACTGAGGCGCGTTGCGTAAAAGGCGTCAAGTTCCTGCAAAGTAAAAGGCAATCTTTGCAGGAACTTGACGCTTTTATTGCCATACTGTACGCCCGCGCGGCGTATGGCGCACGGGGAGTACATATCCATACGTTCTGGGGCAAAAACTGCGGGCCCGCTTTCTTCTCTAAATCGATGGGAAGAAATAAATTCAAGGAAATCATAAAATTTCTGAGCTTCAATGGAAAGGTAACCAGACCTCAACGGAAGGGATCTGACAAATTTTGCCTCGCATCTGAGATGTGGAACTAGTTCATAGAGAACTGTGTCGTCTGCTGTAAGCCTACTGAGAACATTACATTACCATAGACGAACAATTGTTCCCATCCAAGTGTAGATGTCCCTTTACCCAATTCATGGGTAACAAACCAGAAAAGTATGGAGTAAAGTACTGGATAGCTCTGAAAGGAACGTTACGTGCTGAATGCTTTCCCATGCTGGGGAAAGGACGAGTTGAGACCAACAGAGCAGATAGTTGCGGAAAATGTTACCCTGCGCCTGCTCGAACCGTTCTTGGATAAGCGTAGAAATGTCACAACGGATAACTTTTTCACATCTTTGTCCCTAGCTAAAGAGCTTGCAAAACGCAAGACAATTATTGTTGGTGCTCTCAACAACATTCGAAGGGGAGTTCTTCCCTCTGCAAAAAAAGCTTAAGATCCTTTGCACGCTAGAGTTATTTACGAACATGACAGCGTTACCTTGACTTCTTACCAAGGTAAATCTTCCAAGAATGTGCTGATCCTTAGTAGCATACCCTCAGGGGTAACCATCAATGAGGCTTATGAAAAGAGAAAAACAGATACTGTTGAATTCTACAACGCAGAAGTAGTGGAATGTGGAGTTGACACTGTTGATGGAATGTGTCGCCAATACAGTGTCCGGGCCGGGGCACGCCGATGACCTGTTCACGTGTTTAAACATGTATTTGACTTCGCAATGATCAATGCAAATACCTTGTACAATGTAAAGGTTTGTATATGGCTCCAAGATGTCCCGTAGAACTTTCATTGTGAAAGTAATTGAGGAGCTATTCGCACCTTATATTCAGAAATGATCTACCGTTCAACCTTTGGGACCTCTTCCTTCATTAGGCAAGGTTCGCAAGCAATGCCAGATTGGTCTTTGTAATCAGAAAAAAACAAAGTATATTTGCTCAAAGTGCTTCATTGTAACGCTATCTTCTCTTATTCATTTTTTCTGATATAATGTTTTTATCCAATAAAAATGCTACAAATAACGTGTTTTGAATGTTACTTGTGTTTTAAAACACATGACGTATTATTTTTACCGATGCAAATGAGACACATTTTTATTTTACAATAAAAAAATTATCAGTGTAATTAATATTGTTTGCAGTGTACAATTTTTTTTCTTAACACTACGCCTAACCGTAAAACATTATCAGAACTCTTCTACACTCGTTAGAAAAAAATTACGAAGGGAAAACGCACGAAAGAGCGCAAGAAAAGGGCGAACGGTCAATTGAAGTGGTCCTTCGCTGCGGAGAAACTATATTTTAGAGGTTTCTTTAATGATTTAAGATTTTGCTCTGTGACCAACTTCTTTTTCTTCCCTGTTTTTTAGGCATCACTTGCCATTTAAAGAAGAAATGCTATTTCAGGCCTCTTATATCTAATCCTATCTTGTACCTTGTTCTCACCCAGCTCTTTAAAGTTCTTTATATTACTTCCTTTTAGTTTTTAAAATTATTTTTCGACTTGTGGTTTTATTTGCGTTTTTAATGTAACTATGCTCGTGTTCAAGTAGAGACTTTCATTTGTAACAGAGTATGGTTTTTCGAAAATCGATCGTACTATTTTCCTTTCAGCCTGATTTACAATGCTTCCATTTGCTTTTTATTTAGTTAACCAACCCATGCGGGAGTGGCTTATAATAGTTTTGTTTTAATATACATGTCGTCGGTTAGTCTTTTAGCATTTTTAGAGGTTGCATTATTTTTCAGTATCGGGGCAAGTCCCGAGCCGTGTATTTTTGGTGTTTACTAGTAATCTCCATTTTTCATACCAGCGTACTATATTGTCTATGTTTCTTTGGGCGTAATCCACAGCTCGTTCCGTCTGTTTACTCTGCGACAAAATTGCCGCATCGTCAGCGTATAAAAATACCTTGGCACGCCAGTCTTGGCTCTCGGGAAGTCGGTAGTGAACAGGTTAAAAAGTAGTGGGCCATATATTGATCCTGGTGGCACTCCAGCTGTTATCTCTTTGTCATTACTTTTTTCCTCTCCCCATTTCACGAAGAATGTACTTCCTTTTAAGTACGAGTCTGTCCATCTAACCATCCATTTCGGTATACCAACTACGTCTATTTTAAAAATTAAGCCGTTATGCCATACCTTGTCAAATGCCTTGGATACGTCATGAAAAACTTCCATACCGTCTCCTTCCTGTTGAATGTGTCAGTGATGAAATCAATTACACTATGAATTTGCTGCGTCTTGGAGTGTAGTTTTCTGAATCCATACTGCTCCTCTGGCAATATGTCATTAGTTGCTACGTATTCTGAAATGAGCGGCACCACCGCCCTTTTCAAGAGTTTTCCTAAGTTAGAAAGAAGAGACAATGGCCTCATATCATATGGCTTGACCGTCTTCCCTCCTTTTTTAGGGATGCTCTTTATCATAGTTCTTTTCCATACTTTAGGAAAGCACCCTGTTTGCATTGATTTATTCACTATTTCTAGTATATACTCTCCCGCTTCAACAGGGATTTTTTTAATTACCTCATTTGGTATTTCATCCTCTCCCGGTGATTTTCTATTTGGCAGATTCTTAATTATATGTGTAATTTGTGCTAATGTCATTTTTGATATTTCCTCTTCTCTAATTGCATGCTCCCACGTGTCATTGTCTATTTATATTTTTGGAGTTAATATGCTCGCCTTGTTTACTGTGAACACCTTTTCCAAGTTTTCGGCCATTGTATTAGCTTTATCCTTGGGCCGATAATACCTTTCGTCTTCGCTCACTATCGCAGGGTCACGAGGTGGTATTTTCTTCATGGATTTCGCAAGCTTCCACAGCGAGCCGTCATTAGTATTCATTGACGCGAGTTGGTCATTCCACCTTTCCTCCCTTAATATTTTAACTGCTCTTTTAATTTTTTATTAAATTCTTTAACCTTATTTTTTGTAGTCGTTGTTCCAATTAGTTTATATTTCTTTCGTAAGTAGTTTCGTTCTTTAATATTTTCCTTTATCTCGTCATCTAACTTTATTTCATCTGCCGATCTTTTCTTTTTCTCAGGAATGGCCAATTGCATGCCCATTTTTATTGCCTTTGCTATTATTTCTGCCATTTCGTCAATGCTTTCGTTATTCTTGGGAGAGTTTTTACTGTTTAGTATGGAGCTGCCTACCGTTTGTCTAAACAGATCCCAGTCGGCAAGGCCATAGCAATATCGTTTCCGTTGATCTGGTATCAATATGGGTAATACTTCAATTCTTATCAAGACAGGATAGTGATCACTACTTAGTTCATTAATGGCATAGGCCAGTGGTCGGCAAACTCATTAGTCAACAGAGCCAAATATCAACAGTACAACGATTGAAATTTCTTTTGAGGGCCACATTTTTTAAACTTAAACTATATAGGTTGGTACATTGTTATTAACTTAATGAGGGTACTCCTAAGCAAGCCTTTGCTAAAATCTTCCTCAATCTGATTGAGGTTCATACGTTCGCTGATATCGACCCTTTCCAACTCTCCCATCCACACTCGTCTTGAATACTTGTTTCGTATATCTCCTTTCGTTCATCCTCTCTCTGTATGTCCAAACTTTCTCAACATACCTTTCTCAAACCTCGACACTACATCTTCTTTCACTCCGCAACGCTCCCTTAAATTAACTTAATGAACTTGACTTAAAGTTTTGAGTCTTAGTTAAACTGTAGGTGTGTTGAATAAAACTGAGATATCATACTTAATGACGATATTATTTATCGATAAAATTAAATTGTAAGAGATCCATAAAATTAAATCATGACAATGACAGACAAACACTTATGTGAACAATGACCTTGCATCTCATTGGAAAGTTTGGTAAGTCAGGTTTGTATGTTGTTGTTATAAATTTTAGGCACGATTCCAGGTTCTCATCAATGGGAGGACTTCTCAATTTACTCTTGATAAGGTTCATGTTTGAAAATGATTATTCGCATAGATATGTAGACCCGAATAAGGAAAGAACATCAAATTCTAGTTTTTTCAGCTGATTATATGAGTCAGGAATACTATTCCAGGTGTTAAAAATCAACATATCTTCCTTCTCCTGGTCTTTCACAGCAGACCACTTGTGCTGTGAACTAATGTAAGTTCAAATTTGTTTTTATCCAATATTTCTGTATCAGCACAAAGACTTTCAAATTTCAAACTCCACGATTCTTTGTTTTTTAAAACCAGTAATAGCATTTCAAAGTTTCTAATGTCAATATTATAGGAAGAAAACATAATTCTGTTACAGTAGATTTAAGAGGTTTTTTTAACCAAGGCTAGCGTCGCTTTGCTGTTTCTGAATTTCTGAAACATGTTGAGAAAAGCTTCCCTCATATTTAAAGTGTTGTTTTAAAAAAGCAAATGTCAATATCAGAATTATTTTCTTGGCGACGTTTCAACAGGCTTGGAAAGTGAATCAAAGTTTCTCTTCCAAAATCTTGAGCAAAAAGAGATATTTTTTTCTAATGAAATAACTTCTTCTAGCATCGAAAAAATTGTGTTTCCTTTCCACAGAAGGTTACCATTAAGATGATGTAGATGAGGCGTAACGTCTACCATGAAATAGAATATTTGGATCCCCTGATCGTGGGTTAAGTTCTCCATAGTGATAACCTTTCTCAAGGAGAAATGATTTAATTTCTGTTAATAAGGATGCGAAACTTTTCTAAACGTTTCCTCTAGATAACCAATGTACCTTATTATGCAAGAAGATCTGCGTGCTCACTCTCTATGCCAAGTAAAAATGCTTGAAATTGGTGATAATTAAGAGCTTTAGCTATAATAGAGTTGATAATCTTAATCACCAATTACATAACTTTGAAAATATCTTCTGGAAATATCTGCGCACAAAGCGTTTCTTGATAGCTGATGCATTGATAAGTAATTATCTCGTGATTAATTTTTTCTTTCAAAATAGTAACAAACCCGTTTCTTGCGCCGGTCATACTTTTCGCCCCGTCTGTGGAAATTGAGACAATTTTATCGAGTGAAATATGATGTTTCTACATGCACTCAATTACAGTATTTGCTTTTTATTCTCCTTGTCCTTGACCTTCGAGTGCCAATAATCCTAAAAGTTCTTCTTTAGGACCTGTAGATGAAATAAATCGTACAAAAAGTGAAACTTGCGCTGTATGCCACAGCGCTTCGGACAGAGGCAGGTGGAATTGCCAACCGCAGGGATTTTAACTAGAATTCTAGTCTTTCCTACGGAGACACGCGCTCGGAAGTATTACATTGTAGAGAACGATGTAAAGATACGACTTGACGATACGCGTTGACATTATATCTTTCTGGAAATGTTTTCTCAATAAGTCGCTTTAGAGCACTCGCCTAAAGATAAAGACACATAAATACCAACTAAGTATGTAAACATAGAAATAAGAAAACCAGTCATCACGAAGTTTCAATCGCACTGTAACGAGCGCATCCACACGTGGTATTTTGTTGAAGAGCCACACTCAAGGGACCAAAGAGCCGCATGTGGCTCGCGAGCCGCGGTTTACCGACCAATGGTATAGGCTTTGACCGGCCTTCTGAGTCCCTTTGTCACTGCCAGGTCAATTACACTATTTTCACACATTCGGGTCGGCTCGTTCGGTGCTAATATCTTCAATCTATTGACATTCGTCCAGTTGTAAAATTTACGCCAATTGGCATTTTCGCTCTGGCAATTTCGGTGTACGTGTTTTGCATTAAAATCTCCACCCACACTCATAGGTGCATCGTCATTCATTAATTGTTCAAATTCAGTCTATTGGAATTTAGCACGTGGAGGCAGATAGCAGGAGAAAATATTAACTTCCCCTATCTCCGTCTCTATTTTAATGCCGAATGCCTCCAGGTTTGTCATTATTTTCAGTTGAATGTCGTCTTTGGAGATATTATCTTTCGTCAATATAGCTACTCCGCCACTGGCCTTTTTTCCATTATCTCTTTTTTCTGTCTTTCCTCGTGACCTTGTACACCGGTACTTCTCATGCTTTTTCTTCTCTCTCCCTGATATGAGGCATACGTCTACGGAGTGTTTACTCAGAAAATTTATAAGCTCCGGCGTCTTATTTTTAACGTCGTCATTTGCGTTCCAAAGCGACATGACGTCAAAACGGTCAATTGACCGCTGGCGGTCATAGTAGGTATGCGGCTTACCCCGGTCATTCTAGTGTAAAATAATAAGGTACCCCTTTTCTGAATTTCAAAACCTGGCGAGTGGAGAGCATCCTTGTAGATTTTCGTTGTAATGCCACGAATGGTCGTGAAACTTGAGACGGGTCACGAGTTGTGGAGGCGGTCACAATGCTCCGTAATGACATAAAATGACGTATAAGACAATTTATGTCCATCTTTCATATTGTATTGTTAGGTAGTCCAATCATGACGAAGAACGAGGCATTGCGTTGGATAATCACTTGCAATTATTGCAAGTGCTCTAGTGACAAAGGGAAGTTGAGAATATTTCCATGTTAATGGTAACGTAATCGGAATGAAACCAAAGTTCAAATGTTTGGGTAAGGAAAAATATGTTCATTATAGGGTTACGTTAAGGGATAGTGGGGATGATAGGGATAGTTCAATAAAAATAAAAAATCGATTCTTGGATCTAAGTAGCGTCAATTCTTGGACTTAATGGTGCGTTGAAAAAATATTTCTCCGTCTAACTTTAGCTGTATGTGATTGAAAGTTTACTGACGGCCAATTGTTGATATTCATCTTTGTGCAGCTTTGTTGTATTTGCGACTCAAATGTTATTTTACTCAGCAGATTAAGCCTTCCAAGCCTGCTTGACAGAAGGATTTCTTAATTGGCTAACAAGCTACAAAATGAGCATTCCTATCGGTTGAACCTAGTGATTTTAAACGGTTGTGATTTGCCAATTTTATGTTATGTCCTTACGTTATGCTTTTACATTCAACGTGAGTCGGCCTCATAAATGCGTATAGTTCTCCCATTCTTGAGTAAGAGTTACCTCAGGTCACCTGTTAACTCAAAATGCATACTCATCTCCGATTCCCAGTTCTGTGTATAAATCCAAGTTCTGTATGTGTTTGTTTAATACGTTTGATCTCGATGGTAAGATGTTGGATTAGTACCAATTTATTTTGAATCAGAAACCATCATGCTCTCAATTTCGACATCACAAGAAAGATACAAGTCAATTCTCCCTAAAATTTAAGAAAATTGTTTTTGTACAGCATTACAAATGTATCGTATACTTTTTCTTCCGTCCGTCAATTTGTTGATTGAGGAAAAAGGTAATCTGAGACTGATCCTCATAAAAGAAATAGTCTATTTAACTTGATTTTCCACTTAGTGCTTTTACATGAAAAACTAAAGTGAAGTTCCGAAAATAAATTCACGCTAAATTTTGGATTTTTGAGACACCGCATAAGTTTTTCACTTTTCCTAAAATAAAATGTTTTCTTGAAATATTAAAAAAATCAGAACTGGAGTTTAAAAGAGCAAAGAGCCATATGTTTTTATTTGAAACAAATGATACATCTTTTCGTCAAATCTGTGAGGGAGAGGACTTTTGAGGATTTATTTTAATAAAAAACAACAAATGCAAAATACACCGCCAGAATCTTTCATCAGATAAGAATAACACACCAACTTTCAATCACTTTCATTTCTCATAATATTTAACATTGGGTGGAAAGACTCGAGGGAAGTGAAATGCTGGCGAAGGAAATTTTCTTTAAGAATTTTTTTTTGTGGCCGAAAAATACTTGAGCTGAACTCAAGGAGTGATTATAAGAAGTTTGATAAAGTTGTTTCTAACTTTGATGTGGGTAGATGTTTTTCCAAATACGGATGTTAATTCCCGAAAAGCTCAAATAAAAGAGAAAAATGCTGAAGAAAAATTTTGAAAATGACAAAAGACTCACTATGTTTACTTTCGTGATGTAATTGATATTTCTCCTGCTGAAACATCTTCCCATTTCTTAACGAACCATATTATTTTAATTGGACCCTTTTTTATTATGTTTATGAAACTCACTCTAATTATGTTACGAGAGAAAAATGTTAGTTTAATCCTAATGCTGAAGGTTAATTCACATGATTTTGGCATCTCGAGTTAAAGTTTATTTATAGCGATTTCATTAAGCGACTAGAATGTTCAGATGTAAAAGTTACATAAAATGCAAATAAATGAGGAACATATTGCAGGTACTTTTGTAGAACAGAAGAAAGTGCGGTAAGGTAAGAGCAAGTAGTGTATTAATTGTTGAAAAATTGCAATTCTACGCGTACACGCTAAAACTCAGTTAACACGACAACGGATAATAACGAGTTCGTTATAGTCTTATCAGTTGATCTTAGAATTTTAAAAATATTGTATTAATCTGATTGCACTGGAATTTTACTTCCCTTTGACCTAAGGGACTTGAATCTTAGACGAGAGTAAACTATCAGGCACAATCACTGGTCAAAAATGGTTTATTTTTGTAACTTTACGTCATGTAAAGGCTAGATACACCCTCAGCGGAGAACTTTGTCTCCACTGTATGCCCACTAAACACCGAGGCATGCAAGGCGTGCTGGGTTTGCTAAGTTTTTCTGTTGCACGTTTTTAAATCAAAGGCCACACACAAAATCTAAGCTTGGTAAGCATATTGAGATATTAATTCAGATTTATAAAGCTGAGTGTGGTAAGCCATCTTCGAAATCGGTCCGGCGCTGATTTGCAGAAAACAGAGCTCCCTCAGCTTCAATTCACCCGCGCTTCTCAAAAGACTCCGTCACCTAACGACTCTCCATTTATTGACTTCATGGACATGATGGTCACAAATAGTTGTGTTTCGTAGAGTATAGCAGTTCTTAGCGCATAATCATTTAACCCGTGTTCAAATCCAAGATATTGACTTGATTTTATGGCTCAACGTGGAAAAATACAATATAATCATCAACACAGTAAACAGATATAAGTACAATACTAGTGTTACAAACAGTACAGTAGTATATTAGAAAATCAAACCAACTCTGAATTAAGAAGATACATACACAATTTGCCTTTAAATGTATGCATGGAACACATTTTTCTGGTTTTGGGGCAAAATTAATCGGAAAATATAAAGGAAGTAAATGGTTAAGAATTAAATTAAGTAATTTTTGCTGAAAGGCCATTGGGAATAAAAAATTACCTCCTATTGGATTGCTGTAAGAATGCTTCAATTTTGAAAACCTCTAAAGATTGGAATCAAGAGGCTCCATTTAAATTTCCCGATCCCGAACGTATATACCTTTTTGTGAGGGTGGCTTTACATCGCCAGCAAATCGACCGAGAAAAAAAACAATTCTTTTCATAGATGGCCATTGATACATGGAACGCGAAGAATTTAATACTCTTCGCAGATATTTTACAAAAAAGAACCATCCAGCGTTGTATTTTTGCGTATGGGATCCCGGCGATGTTATTTCCTTCTGAAACCCAATTTCTGCTGTGATATTAATCTGAAGCACGTCCACCGAACGTGGTTTATGGTCATTGGTCACTTGTTTCATCTCCCGGGTGAAGGTTGACGCTATTCAAAATAATAGGTCTGCGACAATGGATGGAATAACGTCAATGTGTTCAATTTTCACTCCCAATATTCATTTGCTAAAGGAAATTACGCTTTCGCCTTTATCTTTCGGGCGCATGCGGAGTTCCCCTCAAAATCGCTTCGCTAGCGCCTTCTATGTTTGTGTTCCTTTCGATACCAGGCGTGTATCATAAGAAGGAAATGGTTATTTATATATTTTTTTCACTCTTTTGATTTCATTTGGGGTGAATGTGAAAGTTTGAAGCTCTTAGGCCCGGTTTATGTAACCTCTGGTTCAGCTGAATCTGATCTGGCTAGCCGAAAAACATCGTTTCTGATTCCTTGGTGGAAGACAGTTAACTGGTGCGATAATATATTTTTGTTGAAATGCACATCGTGAAAAACAAGAGAAGGGCTGCCTTTGTGGTGACGTCAAACAATTGAGACGATGCTTTAGATTTCGCGACATTTTTTTTTATTTCGTACACTTTTCAAAAGTAAATAGTATTATTTTATCCATCGGAATACCAAAGTTAAAACGTCCTCCCATTGATAGCGCTAGCATAAAGCGCTAGCTTTCTAGCGCTAGCTAGAAAGTTATTCTGATGTAGTATATGTGAAACCGAAACTCTGAGTTATCATCAATTTGACAAAAATGTTACATCATCTTCAGGTTTACCGTTTACCAGACATTTTAACCAAAATCGAAATTTGCTGTGTTTCAATGGTGTATTATGGATTACCTTGAGGACTGTAGCAATAAAATGATAGAAAATCTTGGATTATCTTCGGTGTAACTTTTCTATATTTTACATAAAAAAATGTGTTTCAAAATGGTTAAGTGAAAAATGTTTACTTTTATTAATAGATATCCCTTTTAATAACACGTGTGCAAAGTTTCACGCAAATCTGTATTTAGAAAGAAATCGACCACAATTTATTTTAAACACAAACGGTACCAACAGATAGCGTTGTTTTATGTAATGTATACCCTGTAACAAATACGCGCGCTTGGCGGCTTCTAAACGCTACCTCATTGAAAACCCGATGAATGACGTCACGGAGCGGAATGACTGCCAATATTAAGACCTATTTCTACGTAGAGTTCAGCTGCTTTACCAAAATATCCGAAAAGCATCGTTTCTGATTCCTTAGTGGAAAACAGTTAACAGGTACGATTATATATTTTTTGTTGAAATAAAATTAATGAAAAAGAAGAGAAGGGTTACCGTGCGGTGACGTCAGACAATTGTGACGACGCTGTAGATTTCGTGACTTTTTTTTTAAAGATGGCGTAAACTTTTCATAAGTAATTGTGGTTGACTCACGTTGTAGTTTATGCATTCGAGTTTGTTAGAAAATCTGCTATCGTGTATATATAACTTAAATATGAGAAGTAATGTTAATGTATGCTTTCTTTTCTAAATATATAATTCGTTACATGAAAAAACACGCACTTGGTAAAAATTCCACACTTTATTTGAAACAACACGACCTAGGTTTTGGGAATACCATGCCATCATCAGGCCAACTAAGTGCTTGTTTTTTCATTCATTATGAAGGAGTTCCACCACCAGAGACAGTTTCCTATACTCGTTACATTTCTTTCGATTTAAGTATGCAGGACTAGATGTTTATCACGTAAAAGGAACGATTAAAAATTATTTTAGCTTTACATTTCTGTCTACCAGCTTTCATTGTACCAAAAACTATGTTGAGACAATGAGTGACTAAATTTGTCACCACCAAACTATGCCACGACTTGGATTAAGGTTTAATATTGCAAAACCAGTTTCAAGAAGTTACAAAGGGTCGATACTGCATTCCGAAGTACTACTGCTTCCTTTGTCTCCCGGGTTTGCTCTTTCATTCACACAGAGCGATAAGATTGGAATTATGTAGAAAACGTTTTTTATACTTCTTTGTAACTTCCACGAAAGGTAACGAACGCGTTAGCTCCTAGAAAACTCCATCGCCTTATGCCGCGTCTCAACTGACCACTTAAGTATGCACTTAAGTGTATTTTTCACTTAAGTACACCGTGTAGACGCCCTCGCACCACTTAAGTTACGGGTCCAACTAAGTGGACCCGGGGACCCGCTTTTAAGTGGACTTGGTTGATATCGATAGTGTACCCCGTCGAGGTGGTCGAAGTCTCGTCATCGATAGGTCGAGGAGTTTCGATAATCATACACATCATACATGTGTTTATATCATGCATATAATGTGATGAGTAATTGTCAATGTGTTATCCTTCTATTACATTTGTTTATTGGGTTATAAGAATCTAGAAAATATCTTATGTTACTTTTCGGGCACATAATTTTTGCGCGGTGCAAATTTCTTTCCATCATCACCAGGTAGCGCTGAGGTAGATATAATATCTGTGTGTAGACGCTCACCTGCATTTAAATGCTGCACTTAATGACACTGAACTTAAGTGCACTTGTAGTGTAGACGAGGCATTAGAGATCGATTACTTTAACCGTAGATACCTCTACATGGCATCCTCCGAAAAAAAATGGACTCTAGAACTCTTGGATTGTGATGGGTAATAAAACAGTGATCTCGTATAATGAAATTTTGTTTTTAAAAAACTTCATTTTTTTACCAAAAGAAATTTGTTCTCATTTTTGTCCTGTATGTGTCTGTTGAACTGTTTTCAACGAGAATCAAACCAAGGTCTCTTTATCTTCCCTCTATTTCTCCCTCCTCCACCCATGAATTTGCCTTACTGCTTGCTTAGGGCTTCAGATTATTATTAATTACTTTGAACTGATTGAAGGAAGAAAACTTCCAGCAGTTGACGCAAAAAAATTAGCATTGGAGCTTCAATGATTCCTCAGCCATCGCACACCGTATGTTTGTTCTTCGGAAAATACTTCTTTCCTATTTATAATTTTTCTGCTCTATTTTATGAGCCTTTCAAATGGAACTAGTATACATATAACGCGATTTGGACATAACAGATAGATACCTATAATTTTTTTTCCTAGGGCACGCTTCATATGAACTTCTCCGAAAAATATTTGCTCCGATTTTTACATAAGATTTACCAGAAATGCGTTAAAAAGTAAATAACCGATGAGTAAACATAAAAATGTAGGGCTATAAAACAATAATGTGTTGAACACATTTTTTGGAAAAGTTAAAAAATTCTAAGTACCCACTGTTTCCTTTTAAATCAAAAATACCTATATTTATTTTACCTATCTATTGTTTTTTTACTCGTATCTGTGTCATTTCAGGCACAAATTCAACAAAATATCAGGTCAATATGCCGAGTAATGGAGGGCATAAAATAATGGCGAAGTAGGTGAACCACTTTTTTAGTTAGTAGTTATTCTTCTTATCATTTGAGAGCAGCATTTTTGCGGATAATAGCATAAAAAATTGGTTTAGGCCTGAGTAGGAGGAGTTATTTAACAAAAAATGGAACTTTGTAATTTATACCGAAGTTTTTCACCTTGAAATGACAGTGGCAGGAATGAAATTATTATTAGGTGATGCTTTACCGCAGCGAAACAATGGTCGTTTTTAACCCATTTCTTCCAAACGTTGCGTGAACGCAACGTAAACTTTGCAATTTTATTCCTCCACGTCCGTTTAAAAGACGTAGTTTATATTTTCGATACATGTAGGTTATTACATAAAAAAATATTATAAATTTTGGGATTAACACTTTCCTCTTATTTTTGTTTTTACGAAGACGTATTCACTTCATGGTAAATAGCTCTCGCCGGGTAATTGCTAAGGTCACATATTATGTAGAATCTGGGGCATATGCACAGTGGTTCACGCTGAAAATGGAATTATACATCTGTTGACTAAGCCACTAAAACATATTAGGAAAAATAAATATGATACTTTACTTATTACTTGTGAATCAACAAAGTGTTGCGTTTACGCAACGTTGGGAGAACTCCAGAAATCCTTGGCAATCTTTTTTGTTGCTTGCAGCATATCTTAAGGGACTCCAAAAAATGTTTTCAAGAATATGTTACATATTAATGAAAAAATTTAGATCTCAGGCAGTTGTACAATAATGTAGTCCTACATTTCCATCTACATAATACCCTGATAGCCACCTCAAGGGTGTTTGGCAGGGGGGGAGTTTTCACCGAGGGGTTGTTGTGTGTAATGATATTAGCTTCGGGTATCAGACAGGAGAAAGACAACATTTACTTATATCTTGAGACTTTACTATGAGGATCCTATCCACTTTGGAAGTTAAAAAATTATACTTTATAATGGTCCACTAAATACATAGATTTATGGTCGCGTCTCGAGTTCCATCACACTTCCATCACTCTGATCAGAGTGGCATTATGTTGGACATCCTACGCTCAGAACGAAATAGAAGGAGACTGAACGCATTTGAAATTTTGAAAATCAATCAGCACTTCAAAAACAGTATGCACCCGACGAAAGAGCAAGTGCATCATTGCCCCTTATTCTCCATTCCCCTAAACGAACCATTTCGTCAATGGCCATTCCGATTACCATCAACAGTCCCTCTTCTTCAACCCCCTGTACCTTAATTCTTAATTGGATCATCAACTGTGTCCGTATTCCAAGGAGCCTACATACATAATGCCTGCATAATGTAATATTCGTGCCATATTCCAGGAAAGAGTTTTCTCAAAATCCAAGTGCATTTACTTCCACCCATATTATTATCGCAAAAATTCCCTCAAAAAATCACCTGCACCCTCATTTGCAGCCTTGAGTTGCTCATTATCCTCAGTAACTATTGTGCGTGAAGTTCTCTGAAAATATTGTGATAATGTGTTCCCTGCTAATGCTTCCCTTTTTTCTCCTCACTCGCTAACCACCCGCTGCGACGCCGACGCCAATCCTGCGACAAACAATGTCCCGGAACCGTTCTGAAGAAATTAAAAAAAATATTTACATCTCTCAGACAAAGACAATTTAGATAATGGGGATAAGTTTGCTAAGATACGCCCATACTTTGAAGAACTCAACCGAATATCTTTAAATTTGGTGTGTTCTCTCATAAGCTATCTGTTGAAGAGGAGATGGTGCCATTCCGCTAAAATGTTTATTGGAGGTAAACCCGTCAGATTTGGATTCAAGCTGTGGTGTATAACGTTTTCATCAGGATATGTATACCAATTTTTAGTTTATGGGGGAGCATAAAAAAAACAGGCACCTCTGGGTTTAGGGGAAAGAGTAATTGTTGATTTGACAAAAGTTTTTGAAAACCCAGGCAATCACTTGTTGCTTTTTGATAATTTTTTACTAGCCATTCTTTACTTATTTTGCTGTCCGAAATGGGATTTCTTGCCACTGGTTTGCAATGGTTCCTCAACCAAGCACTGTAAGTCTCTATAACCAAGGAATGGGTGGAGTTTATTTTCATGACAATGAAATTTCAAATTAGGTATAGGATCAGATTTAGAGGAAAAAAGTGGTGGTGGCCTTAAGGAACAAATGGGTTTGATAGTTCTATGGTAAATACTTGGGAGGTCTACAGAGTCAACATTGAGTCAAATTGATCGGATTTTCGATCGGAAGTAGTGTTGTGTCTTCTCAAGAAAGGAGAAGCTTGTGAAGGTGCTACCACAACAAAAGTGCTATAATATGGGGCATTATAGGAAAACTATTTTGCCAGATGCTATAAGAAAAGATAAAGTTGACACATAATTGTTCGAGATGAAAACAATTCAGGGCGACAGTGCCGAGTCTGTAGCAATCAAACAATTTACGTGTGTCCAAAGTGCCAAATTCATTTGCATATCGATTGTTTCCCAAAATATCATAAATAAAAATGTGTCTTATCAGAAACATGTGTTGCTATATCTCTTTTGTAAAAATATAACATAGTTCCAGAAGGAAGAAGTGTCAACTCATTTGAACCGAGGAACTCCCAACGTTGCGTATACGCAACATTTCGTCAACGGTAAACTAAAAGCAATAAAAATATAAAAATCAATTATTTCCTTAATTTGAGTCTGTTTAATCACTATTTCGGTAAAAAGGTTGGACATTTTAAACTATTAAAATGCTTGAGAAGATTTGGGTTAATCACCCAATTCAATGTTGGACTGCAGTCTTTTTGTTCTTCTCTGCTTTTTTTACAAATTTATTTCACGACTAAACATTGAGTTCGTCACATTTCGTGGATTTAAATTTTTTTCCAAGTTAAATTTTTTCAATCCAGCCATCGCTAGTGCCAAATGTCTCCCTCTGAACTGGCAGACGGGAGGTTTCCAACAGATTCAAACGATGATTTTGATCTCGTCCTCAAATGAGATTTCAACGGCACCCTCCCCCCATGCTCCTCGGTCTAATTGCCAGGAATATTATTAAAACGGGTTCTCATTGAACGGAGGGCGTGCAATAAGTGCTTCGGCTATTCCCTTGATGCGAGGTCGGGGATCTTCCTGGAGGTCTTCAAGAGGGAGGGAGGGAGGAGGAGGAGGATGGGCTGGAGAAATCGGGAGAGGAGGTTTCGTAGGTCGGGTGTGGGAAAGTGGAGATTAGAGGAGTTTTAAGTTCCTTCCACTGCGACTGTGTGAGTCAAATAAGAAACTGATATCCTCTCTTTCATTTTTAGCACCATTTTTATTGAACTAACTTATTGGCTTCAGTTCCAATGGTTATTTGCAGATAGCTCAGAAAACAAGTTGTATTGGTGTCATAATATAATCACTACACAGTTCCTTAGAAGAATTTTTAAAATGTTTCTGGAAGAAAAAAAAAACATTAAAAACAGTTTTTTTTTGTGAAAATGGCATTTATATTACGAAGAAAAACAATGTATATCCCCATGCTTCACCCATTCCACGACTTATTTTTCTATAGTTAATTACACATCGAAATTTAAAACTCAGATAGCAAAAATTTGCGCGAAAAGTAAGGATTTTGTTGTTCCCATCGACACCCTCTTCGATTCTTAGGAGTTGCAAGGATATAAATGAAATGGCATTTGAGACATTTTTCTCTTGTGTCATATTAAGGAATAGAGAGAGAGCGAGAGGGAGAGGGGGGGAGAGAGAGAGATAGAGAGAGATAAAATTTGTGAGCAATCTGTTCAAAAGCACCCCCGTATCGGATACATTTTGAATTATCTCCAGAAGCACCCTGATTAACACCTCCTGGTATACAGTGGTAACTTGCTTCTAAGTCACGGAATTTTTAATAGTGAAAACAAGCAGTTTACCAATATATTTTGAAATATACCAATAAACAATATATTTTGCAATGTCGTTAATTTTTCTTTTTTATTACCCTTGGGAACCAATATAGACTCCGAAGTGTCACGTTAGGCTTACTTAGATTAATTGAAAATTTTCCTATTACGCAAATTTAAGAGGGATTATTTGGGAGACTCGGAGGATATTATTTTAATTTTCCAATTAATGCGATAGCGCAAGTGGTGTGGCACGCACTCACGCGCACGGGTGCGGAGATATACAGTGTATTGTTTATATTATACACCAAAGACAGCGAAATTCGCCAAGAACAAAATCTTTTGACTTGACCGGGATTCGAACTCGGATCTGCCAATTGCCGGTCAGGTGTGTTTAGCCCATTACACCACCAAGTCATTTTAAATGAACTGTCTAACGCATCTGACCGGCAATTGGGAGATCTGAGTTCGAATCCCGGTCAAGTCAAATGATTTTATTCATGACGAATTCCACCGTATTTGGTGTAGATATTATATCACATTGCAATATATATTAAGCCCTGATAGAAGCGAAAAAATAAGAGATAATTAAACTGGCCAACTGCTTGGTACAAAACTTTCTTTGTTCCTCGCACCATATGTCACTTCTGGAAAAAATAAGCGATGCACTAATGAAAGAAAATCCGGCGAAAATAAATCTCATATTAAGCTCAATTACTTAAGGCTCCACTTCGTGGAAGTTGTACATGTCCATATTATAAAAATGCACTGGGTTCTTTTCCGCAAAACGTACCTGACGATATCGTATCACGATGAAATACGTCGTACCAATAAAAGGTTGGCGAAAAAAGTACGTTGTGGATAATAACAATACCTATCTAATACATTTAATATTCATACTCTCCCTGTTTCAACTCTAATTCTCAATTCCCTTGTTCTTTCATGGATAGTATCCCGATCATAATCTGCCACAAACCACTGCGATGGCTCTTTAGGCATTATGCACGTATATAATAATAATAATGATGATATTATGTAATATCTTTTATTCCACTCATGCAACATTTACAGTATTAGCTTGGGCAATTAGAACCAAGTGATGGAATATAGATACCCAAGAGGAAAACCTGATTCTGATAATGAATAACTTTACAATCGTAGAGCAGGCGCTAATTCTTGCTTATCAGTTACATTATTATACATAAGTGATGCAGTGATTGCATTTTTAAGTAATTTTGTGAGTTCTTATTTTAGAGAACCCCTTCATTCAGCACATGTACAGAAATAAATCTCACATGAATAAGCCATTGTTTAACCGCTTTAATGAATCCACATTCAGTTTTTGCATTGACCACGTCATTTGACAGCGAATGAAATAATTTTGGTCCCAAGTATTGATGTGATTGTCGAAAAATTTCTTTGATAGGCCTTGGTATTTCAAAATCCCATTTTAATCTCGTAGAATTGTCATGCAGATAAGCGTAAGTTGTTCCAAAGGTTGTCGACGCAAAATCTATTAATAACTATTATATATTTTCTTCGGAGGTTATCACTGACTCTACAAACCGTTTCACACGATACCTGATCCCAACCTAGCATGCTGACCTGTACTTGTGATATTTAGGATGGAATCCAGTATGAATTGACTCGTCCGAGGAGGTTTTAAACGATCATTGTGTGGGCATGGGAGTGGGACCTTCATTCACATCGCAGCGTATGTCTACCATAATTTTAAATGAACCAATCTATGGCAGCAGACGACCAAAAGAAAATGTCGACACGTTTTCATCTATTGTGGATTTCACAGCCTGAAAAGTACGACTAGCTGCAGGGAGGTATAAGTGGAGCTGATTAGAATACAATGAAAATCGCACAGCGACTGAATATCTAATGTGATTGGTCGTAAGCCAGGAGAACCTACTGAGAGCTAGTAGAAAACTGGTACCATATCAATTATGAAATGAAGTAGCTCAGCTAGTTTGATATCAATTATGCTTGTTGTACAGCATGCTGCAATCTACGATTGTATCACACGGTACTGGAAAGATACTATACCAACGAACATCCTCGAACCTGCGCTAGATCAGGTATCTTGTGGTACGTGCTTAGGCTAAGTAAAAAATAGGAAGTAATCAATTTGTTTGTTTTCCAAACTAAAATTTTACTTTGTAAAAACAGATTTTTTTGAAGATTATCTACACGTCACTGACAGAGAAATTTTTTTCTTCCGGTGTACTATTATTCTAGTATTTTGACATTTAAATGATAATGTATTTATTCCGAGTTTTACCTTTGCCTCAAAGATGGAATCGATTTAAAAATCTTTTCAAATTCACGGTCGTTTACGTCTCCAATGCGCACTTCGCCATGACAGGTTGCTTTTTTTAAGGTTATCCCCCCCGCCCCCTTATCCGCCCACCCCCACCCCCCCTCCCCCTTCGGAACTAGCGAGATTGGAGAACCCCGACAGCTGGTTCCCGTTCCTCGCCCCAACTCCTCACCACGACGCCCTCTGCAGAGTAATTTCACCCAGGGCCTCTAATTCAGGACCGCAAGTGGTGGATCACCCACACCACCCCGCGTCTCACCACCCACCACCCCTGGACCCTGGGGGAGAGAGCCCTGAGGGAGCACACTCCGTACCCTCAAACCCCTTAGCGAAGTCATCCTCCCTCCACCCCTGTGCTCCCCACACCAACCAACCCCCCCCCAAGTAGCGCCTCTACTCCTCCTAACAAACACCATCGCATAGCAGCCTCTTCCTCCAATTCCCCAGGGAGGAGCAGGGGGGGGGTTCACGCAGCTGATGCCCCTTACTCACACCCTGTATCCTTCGAACAACCCCCTTTCACCCTCCGTACAAGCTGGCGCCCTCATCCACCCACCCCACCATGTCTCATCCCACCGTACCCCTACTTTACCCTCAACGAACACTCCTCCCTCATACCTCCAGAAACCCCTTTAAACCAGACCCCCTCCTTCACTTCCTCCTCATCCTAATCACTCCAGCGGTCATAAATTAATCTCCAAACTAATTTTGTCTCCTTACGAAAAAAAGTGTATTATTTAGGATGAAAAAATGAAACTTTTATTATTTTTTTTACATTTTTTAATCCCTTCAGGGGTATAGGATGAAGGGAGATGGTGAGGAAGGGTATCCTTTCCGAGGGTAAGGACGTGAAGGGAAGGCGGAGATGGGATTGAGGGTTAAAGAGAAGGAGTGGGGATGGGAAACGTTTTGAAGTGAGATCTAATGGCTTCCGTCGAAGATTAATTTCTCCGAGGAATATGCCGCATGCGTGATGACATAATTGATGTCTCTACGGCGGCCTCCTCCTCCCCCGCTGCCCCCCCCCCCCCCCGATCACGTACACCCATCCCATAGGTCCTTCTCCTGCCCCTTCCCTCTCCACCCCCTCCTCCATTCACGCCTCCCGTACGCCACCCATACGCCTCCCCCCGGTACGCCCCTGAGTACGCGCCCCCCTTACCCGCCCTCCACCCCCGACGGGACTTTACACTCCACCACACATCAACACCCAATCCCCACCGTCGTCGTCCTTATATCCTCTCGTCCTCCTCTCTCTCCACTGCTCCACGGGTCTTTTATTCCCTTTCTCAACACCCCCCACCACCCTCCGTCATCAAATTTCGGTCGTTCAATCATTCCTGAATGGTTCATCGGCTTCGTGACCTTTCACTTCTTTCTTTTTTTCACAAACTTATCGCTTTAATTATTTTTTTTTACATTTTCCAATCGCTCATCGGTCCTCCTTGAATTCTTCGCCCTTCTATTGTCTTCATTAAAATAATATTTTTTTCGTTTTTTCCACCTCTTCTATTTTGGTGCAAGTTTTCGACCTCCCCTCTACTTTTGTGAAAAAAGTCTGGTACGTTGCTTATGCATTTCTTAGCATGTGATAGAATTAGGAGTAACTAGACGGTTAAGGTAGGTTCTAGAGTCCTGTAGGTATTTTAACAGTCGAGGGTCCTGTGCCAATCCTATCCAATTACACGCTATCTTTCTTCATCTCAGCAAAAGTCCTGCCTCTCTTCATCCGTAAAACATATTCTCTTTCTTCCCCTTCCTCGCTTACCCAATACACCTCCTCTGTATCACAGCCTTTAGCCTCCCTTCGCCCCTTATTACCTACTCCATCCACCTATTCTGCCTCCTCCTAATTTTCTCCATATATTTCCTCTCCTCGTCCACCAAACCAACAACTTTTTGTTTGTCCTCATCTCCATTTACCACATTATCTCCACTCTTATCCGCACTCATATCTCAAAAGTTGAATTGATGAGCAGTGCGGAAGGTTGATCAGTGCTAACCTTTCCCTTATTTATTCTAATTTCAATCTGTTGGGTCGTTTTCCTCCCCTTTGTCGGCTCCGGGGGCGAGTGTCGCCATTTTCAGGGTTTTCTCACTTTTGGCAGTTTCGGCCGGCCGGCCTTCCTTCCGCGGTGTCCAGCAAGGAGGATTCACTCACCCTTTGGAGTGAGGAGTCCCTGGCGTTACCGTTAACCGAGGGTCAGTAACCCTGTCTCATCCGGGCCCTTTTGCCTTCGGCGTGGGTGTCACGTGGGGTTTTTTTCAAGCAGTGTATGTCGGAAGCCGGGAGCGTGTGGACGCGGACATGTGTCGTGCGCTTCGTTGGAAGTCGCGCGGGAAATAAACACAGATTCGCTTCAAGGTGTCCTCGTACTTTATTATCATAATCTGGGGCACACGGCCCCGCGCGCACATTTTCTGGTCATTCGGGCCGGATCGCGCACACAATCTCTTCTGCAATAATTCTATGCATTCAGGTATTTACATTTCTCCGTATTCATCTTACTCTTCTTCTTCTTTTTGCTTTAACCTCAAAAGAAAGATTTTAATCCCGTCACTAATTTAATAGATTTCAGATAGCAATGAAGTTTTTTTCTACTCCCTAATTGTTATCTAGCATATTCCTTTTGTAAATCGTCCCCCCAAAGATTTTATTCTTCCTTTTCAAATGGAAAAAATGGACATCTCCACAATATGTTTTAAATTAATCAGTTTTGCAATTTCATTTTCCTTCTCACATATCTAGTTTATTTAGTTTACATTTTAACTTCTCCTTTCATTACACGTAACTACCTAATTATTTAGTGTTGTTTTAGGAGAATAAATTTGTGCACATAAGATATTAATTGTTAAGTACAGAGAGGTATCTTAAACGCCTGCTACAACGCAGGCAAAACTGTCATCGGAGACGATTATACAAATCGGAAGACTTCCCTGATACCACATTGATTCAAATTATTGATATCCTCAAAGTTCAAGTAAACGTGTAGGATAATGGTACAATTCTTTTTCCCGGGATTGTCGCCTTGGATACAATGACGCTGCTATTTGTGAGGAAGTATTCGAATTGCTCGGCTTGTCCATGCCGGCCGAAGAGAGAGAGTAGACCCAGGAACAATTTCCTTAGTAGAAAAAGTCGAGTGAGATGGATGGGGATTAAGATGCAAGAGGTTAGGTGAGTTGTAACAAATAGCTTGATTAAAACGAAATTAAATGGCATATAACATCCTTGGTCTGGGTGGTAATCGATTCCGCAACGGTCAAACTAATCTTAAGTAATAATAATAATAATAATAATGATTTTTATTCCAGATTAGATAAATACAATTATTATTTATACAATGATTTGTCTGGAATATAGGTGCCCCATTGGACAGTATCTTCGTTTTGGGGTCACCGACTCGACCATCACAGATGAAATAAAAAAACAAGAACATAGAATAAGTGTGTTGCAACTACAATCACATAGATGCTATCATTGGTGCTGGATAATTTAGTAATTAACCCATGGTTTGAAATCTGAAGTAAAAGCAAAGCATTTAAGATACATTTGTTTAAAGGCTTGTGTTTGAGCTAACAGAGAATTTGGAGCATTTTATAACATAAACACCTTTGTCCGTAATCTGCAGTAGTTATTTTTTTACACTTCTATGTTAGTCTTTACTTATTTGCTTAGAACTCATACTAGGTACCTATGTATTACTATTTGAGGACTGTGGCGTATGTTCCAATTTTTATGCTGAATACTGTAGCCAGGCTGGCAACACTACTGCCTGACAACACTTGAGGCCGTAACAACACTTCTGTAAAATGAATCCCACCGATGATGGAAAGTGGCTCTAGTATTCTTCCAAGTATTAAGGTTTTAGGTTAGACCTTGCAAAAAACAGGTGTAGCACCGATGTACCGAACGAGCATTGACATCATCCTTCCCAACGCCGACATTGATCGTTGACACGTCCAACTAAACTTTGTACTGAAGCCCGTTGTATTCTCAAATTATCGATATCATTTTACCTATTCTTCTATTATTAAAGATCATGGTGTATCATTCATGGTCTTGTCTTGTTTTTGGATTCAAAGACGTTGCTGTTCTCAGATACCATTCCAGGTGTAGGTACCAGTCCAGAAAACACGTTTTTAGACCACTGGGGTTTTCATTGTTTCCGTTGTATGCTTATGGATGAAAAACACTGTGCTTACAATTTGACGCTTAAAATATGGATCAAGAGGGCACGTGCTTATTCCGAATAGATAATAATGATTATATCGGATAGAAAAATTCGCATAGTTAGCTAGAAATAGATAATTTTCAGCGGAGACGTACTTGGTCATAAGAAGTATTATAAAACCAAATAACGCATGCATCCATGACGCATGCATAATGTATAAGGATGATTGAATGATGCATTGCATCATTCAATGATCTTTTAACTTGTAATTCAGTCATTTCTCGGGAATATTGGTTTCTTTGGTTCTTTTTAACGCGGACGAACTACGAACGAAGAAGTGCTTCGCATGGTGAGTGAAGAAAGGAAACTTCTAGAAAAGATTACGAGGAGGCAGAGTAATTGGTTGGAACTGATAATGAGGAACAAAGGGATGCCGCAGGCCGTGAAAGAGGGGTGGATGTTGTGTGAGCGGGGAAAGGGTCGGAAGAGAATATGTTTTATGGACGGGATGAAAAGAAGGAGAACGCATGCTGAGGTGAAGAAAGTAATCGTATAAGAAGGTAAGGGCCTGCGACTGTAAAAATCTATAGGATTTTTGTTCCCTTCCATTTGATTCTACCTTAACCGGTATCAACAAACTCTTTTGAGTTAATCAACCACCGTGGATTCTAAAATTGGTTTACTGCAGCACTCCATCCTTCCCTATCCATTGCTAGTTCATTTACTCTCTTTAAGTTCTTTCTATATAATTTCTTCTTTATTTGTCCTATGTATGTATACTATGGCCTGCCTGTTGGGACTTTTCCCACTCTACTTTTCCTACCCTTCCTTCGTTCCCCTAATAACTCTCACTTAACCAACCAACCCACCAAGATTTAATGGCGCAAATTACCTGAATATGTCGGTTACCTCCACAAATAACTACGCAATCATATCCTGAAATCCTAACTCCAATAGTGACCGTCGAGGATTTTACTATGACTTCCACGGCTGTCGCTGACCACTTCGTGATTGTTGTTCCCGTGAGCTGTTCTTCGGAGAGTCAGTGACTCGATCACTCGTCTCGGGGGGAAGGCCCGGATAACATTTCTAGGTTGGCATAAAAGATCAGACAATCAGATGGAAAGAAATTAGGATGAGATGGAGGGAATGCGAGGGTGTTGAATCGTAATGAATCTCTTTATCTTCCGAGACGCCTCGTAGCGGTCTACTATTAATTCCTCCATCCAGACAGTCCCGCTTACTCTCCTAGCCACGAACAAAAGACGTTTGATTTCCAGGGTGGCCAGACATCTTCATCCCCCTCTCATCCCCCGCGACAGCGTTCCCAGCATCCACTCGTCCACCCAATCCAACCCCTCTAGCCGATGCACACACAGCCCTTGGCTCCTCAAGATCTTTCTGTGGTTTCAATGCAATTTTTGTTTATGAACATATTTTCGTGAAACTTTTCACACGCGTTCTCACTAGCGATATTTATGGATAAAAGTGTAAAAAAATTGCATCATACCGATTTTGTTTTTAGGAAATTCAATAACATTTTCACCCGTGGCCTTATGACACATGACACATATTTCGTAAATACTCGATTATATTTGTACTGATTTTTCCTGAACGGGAAACTATAAATTTCTTTTAATTAAAATTGTTGCATAAAAATATCAAGGTGTCACACCAAGTCCAATACGCGAAAAAAACAATTATTTCAGTACAACTTCGTCTAAATTATGAATATCGTGCCGAAAACTTTAGCCATGACATGCTCTAATTAGGGATTTAGAAAAAATAATTTCTGTACCATTTCCATTACTGCGTGTATTTTGCGCTCCAACGCAGATGCATTAAAGGAAATGTTGTCCAAGAATGTGTTTTGCTTACTTATAAAATAATTAAAATGAATGACCCATGATTACCGCTCCAACCTTAACTTACATTCAGTTCAATCCGCTCCATCTCGAATTCCTCATTTTCGATTCCTTTCCTGTTTTTTATCGCACGCACATTTACAATGCTGTGAGAAATCTCAGGATGCTCTTCATATTATAGTTTTTCTTATATAAACGATTGCTGTGAGATCTCTTTTACAATCTTATCTTAAAAGAAGAAGAATATAGACACTGGCAATGGTTGTTTTTTGCCATAACGTCATCCATGTTGTTTAAAAAAATTAACGTCTGGTTTTAATTTAGATAACACAATTTGTGGATATTTTGCGGTTAATACATGAATAAAGCCGGCCCCGGTGGTGGCGGGATAAAGTCCTCGCCTGCTAATCCGAGGGCCGCGGGTTTGAATCCCGCTTGGGTCGGTTTTACGCATGCTCAGGGCATGGGTGTGTTTGTCAAGTTCTGGTGGTTCGGCTCCTGAGAAATATGAAGACAAGCCAATGGCTTATCGGGATCGCATGGGGAATACGGGCCAACAGAATCGCACGAGGAATAAAAATATAATATTGAAAATTTTCAGTTAAAAGTTGTCCTATGCACAAGATTGTTTCTGTTATATTTGTCTGCAATTGTGTCGATGTATTTGTACTTAAGGCAAAGTTCGAAGCTTCGAGTTAAAAACGTAGTTGAATGATTTAAAGATTGACGAAAGAGTGGAATGTAATTTGACATATAATTTCAATGGTATGGCGTATCGTTGTCATTGGTGCTGTATACGTTTGCTATCTTGAATGATATCCTGGAGTTTCAGAAGGTTTCCGTTACGTTTTTCTAGCCCTTAAGGGTATTTATAAATAATTAAAAACGTCGGCGATAGGTCTATAAGTGTTTTCAATAAATTGACCAAAGCCTCTAAAACTAAAACTTAGGATCTTTTTTTGTAGATTTTCGCAGCTCATGTTTATGGTGTTCAGGTTTCTGGTTCTGCGATTAAATTATTTAATATCATGCGACAGTTTCGCCGTGCTATGCTGCCGGCTTCGTCGGGCTTTTCTCCGGCTTCTTTTTCAAATCGGTGAAGTGATGGTGCAGCCATTCGTCGTCTTATATATCTCACCCGTTGAAGTCAGGTCTAACGCTTGAGATATATAAGACGACGAATGGCTGCAACTTCACTTCACCGACCAGAAGAAGCCGACTACAATAATATTAAATAATTTAATCGCAGAACCAGAAACCTGAATACCATAAAACTTAGGATATTTAACTTGAGGATGATAAGATAATAGGATGTACTTATTATACTGTTAGGTAACGTACGTGCAGGGGCGGATTAAGGTCGTTGTTTTGGGGGGTGGGGCGGTTCACTACTTCCCACGGCGCCTGGGTGGTATGCAATTCGTTTCAACTAAATGGAGTAGTAGTATTTTTATTTAACGTGCTTCGACGGGTCATTTCGCACTTACTGTCTGCCACGTGCAGACAGGGGCAACAGCACTCGGACGAATCGGAGGATCACCCCTCCAAACCCGAGCCGAGCCCAACGATGATGCTTAACTTCGGTGACTGATCGGAAACCGGTGTTTCCATCGTGGCAGGCCGTTGCCCCGAACTAAATGGAGGTGTGGGTGGATCTCACTCGGAAAATTAAAAGAAATGAAGTCTTGGAACGTAGTTTTGGTGTGGCTATATTAGATATAAGAGATGTGATAAATTATTGAGTAAATCTATCTAATCACATTTGAAAAACGTAAACAAACGATGCAAAGAATGCCATTCTTGTGAAGAAGTGTTGTCTTCCGGGTTTTAACACCGCGTTGGTCCATGCTTCATTGGAGGACAGTTTCGGTGGCATATCAGTCGGCTTCTTCAGGTCGGTGAAGTGAAGGTGCAGCCATTCGTCGTCTTATATATCTCACCCGTTGGAGTCAGGTCTAACGCTTGAGATATATAAGACGACGAATGGCTGAAACTTCACTTCACCGACCAGAAGAAGCCGACTACAACGCCTACGAAACTGTAGTCCAAGGAAACATAGACCAACGCGGTGCAAAACGCGGAAGACCTGCATCTTCCCATCCATCAAACCGCGGCAGCCTACGCAAGGATTTCGAACTCCTTGAAAGAAATCTTCTTTAATGCCGTACAAAATGAAAATTGGTTGGAATGAAATAGAAATATAAGTACCTACATATTCAGAACATACTATTTTCCTTTAATATTTTTATAATTTTTTATAATACCTAGCAACGAAAACGCAGTAATGCTCGGAAGTTACCGTCATTCGTCAAGGGCTCTTCCAATGATAATGCACCGTCGCGTCGTCCCGATGACCTCTGAATGGTATGTTCTGACGGCCAAGAAAAATCACATTTTTAAGTATCAGCTTCAGATTTTCTCTATTTGCCATGATTTTCTCCCTTCTGAAGCCGTCTAGTTGGTTTGTGTTTTTTTTCCAGAAAATTCAGGGCCAACTGGGCACTGCACCTTTGTGATAGACTGTGTGTTGGTGGTTTTCCAGATCACCTAGTTTCCCTAGCAGTTTTGAAAACATTAACGGCTCTGTAACGAGGGATTTTAACTGCAAATTTGTAACGCAAGCTGCCGTTGATTGGGAAAAAAGGGCAATACCTACAAAAACGTCCCTTCATTGAGGGAGAAACCACAAGCCAAGGGTACTTTTCAAGATGTTCTATCCACACGTAACTATGCTCTTCCGCGGTTCCCTTCCTATGAGTTGAAAAGGGATACTTTTAGTCGCTTGTGGATGTCCAAGGGCTTTCCAAAGAGTTCTGCTATTTTCCTATCATCAGGTCTTTACTTTCCTGGTACAATGAAAAGACCTACGTCACAGCTGAAATTTTCAGCCAAAGGAAGTGAAGAAATTGAGACTTAAGTTGATTTTTCGTGGCTATGTGGAGGGGATTGTAAAAGGACCATGGACTCAGCTTGAGTCTCATTGTCAGTTGTGCAGCATGAAGGCATGGTGTTAAAAAAGTGTGTATTTCCTCCTGCTGCTTCTGGCGTCTTTTGTTTTTGGATGCGAGAGAAATGCTTCGAAGGTCCGCAGAGGCACTATTAATTTTCCGTTTTGTACCAGGCCTACTAGAAGAAGACGCCTGTAAACAAAAGTAAACTTAGCTATTCCTTCTGCAACGAGTTGCAAAAAACATTATAAGCATGTCTTTTTCTCACCCTCTAGCGTAATACTTGAAAATTATTTTGCTTTACTTAGAGAGTCCTCAATTTTCCTGCTATCAAAAGGAGAGGGGACAAAACTACGGTGGGTGGACCTCACAGCATTTCTATGATAACACAATAAAATGAAAGTCCAGTAAATAGGTGGGTGTTCAATTCCTTGATAAAAAATCAGATAAATAGCAATGGAGGCTAATGTGGGCCCGAGCTTGAAGCCGGCCGTCCGACCCTAATGGCGAGCGCGAGAAAGCGCCAATAAGTTATGTCGTTGTGATTAACCGACTGGACTTACCATCTCTGGCTGTAAGGTTGATCTGCACGTCAGGCATATCACAGAATAAAGGAAAAAGGACACAGGGTCCTAAACATGTGAAGAAATCTTGAACTTGTCATTCACTACAACTGAAACAATACACTCGCTAGAGCCGGGCAACTGACATGTCGCGACGAGCACAAGAGCGGAGGGTGTCGCATAATAGGCAATACTGAAGGAGGGCGTGGAGACTGTATTCCCCTCTCGCAGACGCACTACGGCTCAATTGCCCGAACTCGCGGCACAATTATCTCCATACATAGTAAATAGGAGTATATAGGTCTGCATACATAGTATAATATCTTATAACTATTCCATTACGGCACCAAAGCTTTCACTACACTGTTCATCAAAAGGCCTACAAAAGTCCAATTGCGAACATCGAGGATACGGTGTCTGTTTAGACAAGTGGCTTTTATATATTTTCCAATTATCTTTAAACATTGTGTATTGAGCTGGTGAAATAAAAACTTGCATTGGAGAGCCACCTTGATCATTACCATCTTTTCTATTTTCCCGGGAATTACGGGGGGGGGGGGGGGGGCGCTCCCCCCGGTCCCCCCTCTTAATCCGCCCCTGCCTACGTGTGAGGAGAAGTAACAATCCTCTAGAATTTCACATGTGCAGGGCCCCGTCCACCAATAATATGTCTTTCTTCGCCTTAGCGTGCGTCGTACCCTTCTTCATTCCGACCATTGGAACCTAGTATTCTCTTTCTTCCCCTTCCCCGCTTACCCAACATCCTCCCCTCTATCAAGGTCATAAGTGCCCCTCATTAACTCCTCCAACCACCTACTTTGACTCTTCCTAATTTCATCCAGGAGTTTCCTCTCCTCACCCAACATACCAAGCACTTCCTCGTTTGTCTTCCTTTCCGTCCAAAACACCTTCTCCATCCTCCTCCACTCCCACATCTCGAGAACCTGCAGTCCATTCTCGTCCCTCTTCTCAGAGTCCACAGAATCCCAGAGTTCAATGCAAAACAATTACGAGATTAGAGCGCTGCGTATCACACATTCTGATCCGCATAAGTTTTAGCAAACTTTCAGACACGCAAAACATAAAATTAATCACCATCGTATGGAAAAATTTATGAGGTAATAAATAGAAAAGACGCCAACGCCACCTATCGTTGCCATTATCATTAATGGCGGCATCGATCAAAGCTATTGTGGTCCCTAATCGCCACGACTCCCTCTGTCGCTCTCGGGATAGCACGTAAGCTTATGCAGATCGGCAGCTCCCTCTTCCCCCAACGGCATTCAACCGCTGTGTGTCCATGACTTCGCCCAAACGGTAGTCTCCTTGGTGGTCAGCCGGGGGAGAAAGCATGAATCACTCCCCCTTCTGCCCCAAACGCATTCACAAGTGCGCAGACAGACACAAGCTCACGTTCACAAATGAGGGGGCCGCCTTACCCTCTCTGAATGTGTTGGGGTGGAGTGGACAGACGGCCAAGAGACGACGCCTACTTGGACAGCCCACTTGAGGAGGTGACCGCCGATTGATGGATAGGCACACTGGCGGGCGAAGCTCTTGGGGAATATTGGACTGTCATCGGAGTGATAGGTAGGAATATTGGTATCGAAGAGCATTATTTTTGACAATACACTCGATAATTCTCAGTTTTATAGTAGAAAAATACCAGAGTAAGGCTAAAGAAGGAATAGATATTAACGTTAATAAAGAAAATGTTGAGGGATACTGGAACAAGGATTTGCTTTGAAGGAATGAAGTGGTTGGCTGAAAAGGAGGAACAGCGGAGAATTGCGTCGAACCAGTCCTTGACTAGAATTTGTTCCTCTTGTCCGGATTCGATTTTCTGGATCAGTTGAACTTTCGGAGTACACATTTAAATGTGAAGAAAATATCCCATTATTACAGCGGAAATAGCCCAGTTTGTCCTCTTGAGTTTGCATCATCATAAAGTAGTCCGACACTTCAAACCACAGCAGTAGTTATCAAGGTGGTTGAAAGTGGTAATGGGGGTTGAAGGGTTGCTTGAAGGCCGTGATACAGGGGAGGATGTTGGGCAATTGTGGAAGGGGAGGAAAGAGAATAGGACGGGATGAAGAGAGTTAGTACTCCATGCTGAGGAATCAAGGAAATTTAGACTTGAAAGATAATAGCTTTGGAAACTGTTACTCCCTTCCATCTTGACGTGACTGAACTGGTAGATTGCTTTCGTTTTAATCACAAAAATCAATCCACCTTACCAACCTACGCTGTATCATACATTTTTTAGGGTTCTTATTCCTTCCCTTCCTCATTTGTTAATACTTCACAGATGATTGTTATTTTTTGCCTTGGATGTTTTAGATTTAGAATTTATCATTCGTACCTAACATTCGGAAATATGTTGAAATGCCATTTAAAACATTTGAAAAAGATTATGAGAAAAACACTCTTTTTGACGTAGAACTCGCTGAAAACCTATGAAAAATATAAACTATAAAAAACTCGGTACGTAGGGCTTTTTTATCTCTGATAAAGGCTTCATATTGTCAGGAAACGGTTTCACTAATTTTTGGGTGAAGCATTAAAAATCTTCCTTACATTCTGTATCTTTAATCCTTAAGGAAAAAAATGTTTTTTTCAGTGTTTTAACTTTTCTTCGAAGAGGACCTCTATTTTTTTAAACTATGGTCCCACCTCGCTAAACGCATCTATTTTTTCTAATTCCCATACCTATATACAAGCTGTTGGTAGCAAAAGTGGTGTTATTAATTTTTTGCCACACTTTAGTTAGGTGCGCGGAAGCGTACCTGTATTCTGTTTTCAGCAAGAGTGGTGTCAATATAACTCCGGGTTGTTTTTACTAGAAATCAGCACATAGGGTTTATCTTTTTATTTATTTTTCTTTGAGCCCCAATTTCCAGGACGTGACAATTTTGAATCACACCATTCTTGCTTTGAACGTCTCGCATGTCCAAAAGACTCCACCGGAGTGGAGTATCGAATTCAATGTCACTTGAATATCGCATTTTTCGGTCTGTACACTGCGATATCCCTCGGTCCTAGTGGTCCGTCTGAGAGGGGGTGAGAAGGGGGTTGCATTCTCCCCTCGAGGGGGGATGAGGTCACGGGGTCGCTTTGGGGGGGGTCTCTGGCGGACTCCCGAGCGCTGTCGCCTGGTGGGTGGCTGGGGAGACATTTCGTGGGTGGAACAAGGGTGGGGGGAAGGGTGTATGGCAGGGTGTGCGCTGAGAGATGGGACATTACTTGGACCGGATTGGAACCCCAGTGACCGCCACTCCCTTTGCCTGATGAGCGACCGGGGAGAAGTTGTAACGCCTCCTCCCCCCACCCTGGCTTCTTTCTCCCCACCCTTTTTGGCAACCACCCCTGCCTGAGGTCTTAACCATGATCCCGTAGAGGAAGGGAACTGGCTAGGGGCTAGTTGGTGAAGGATGTTCATTTATATATGAGTGTATCGTGGGTGGGGAGACGTGCTGCGGGCATTTGAGCGAAATGTATGGCCATTTGTTAAGTTTGGGGACTCTCCGGGCCAGCGAAGGAAATTGGGCGGTGGACAAATTGCCGTTTCATCCACTAATGAGCTCGATAGAAGGTTTATGTGTGGCGTAATGGCTGCGGGCTGTATGATTTAATGCGATGTACAGGGTTTAACGGAACGTGATTCTTCTCGCTGTGGATGAACCAGCACTTCTCTTGAGTTCACTGACAAGATATCACATCAAGTGAAAACGACTAGATGGTACCTACATAATTCATTTTCGAGAATTGATGTGAGCATTCATTTGTATCCTTTAGGATGACAATTTCCGTGAGTGAAATGAAGTCAAAGGTGGAAGAAATACGTGGAAGAAGTATATGACTGAGAAAATAGGCATGTGAACTTTGATATGGAGAAGTAAACCGCATAAGAAAAATATAATCTGGATCCAGGGATACTAGAAATTGATATTGAGGAGGAAATACGGGAAATGAAGGCTGTGGGATTGTGAGTGTAAATTCCTATAACGTCACTGGAGAATTTTGGGAAATAATCAAAGACGAAGATTTTTCGAAATAGGGAGTATCCCAAGAGGACTTCAAGAATTGTTTAGATCCGTATTCCGAAGAAGTAGAAAGCATCAGAATGCGAGAATAAAGACTAATAAGTTGAATTTCACGCAGGGCTAAGGCTGAGCTTAGAATTACTAACAGAAGGTGGAAGGTGACAGAAATTGAGTACTTTGGGAGACAAATAGTTCGGATTTAGGAAAGGGAAAGGAAGACAAAGGGAAAGGGAAAGGAAAGGGACCCAGGGATGTGTTTGAGATGACGAGATCAATTATTGAATAAAAACAATACCCTGTCCTAGACAACAGCGTTGTTGAAAATTATAAATAAAGCCAATCAGGAAACACGTTCAATGCCATTTGGGAAGGGAATCACGTGACCAAAGAAACCATTTGGTGGTCTTTGTTTAAATCATACAATCGTGAAAAAATTGTTTTCTCTTCATTACTTTCTAAGCCACATAAGTATATTTCAACAGCGCTATTATCTTGGATGGACTTATAAAGTATAATCGGGACTCTTTGCTTTCTTTGTGGATTTTTAAAAGGATCTAATACGGGAAGTAATCGCAATAGGCGTAGTTGGAGGGATAGGAGATTCATTGAATACATACATACGTATGGCGTTGAAGGCATAGGTGAGGGTCGCTGAGGGAGAATTAAGGTGGGCAGAAATTGGTTGTGGGGTAAGATAAGGTTGCCCGTTGTCTCCTTTGACTTAAACGCGTATACCGAGGAAACGATAAAAGAGGCTATAAAAGAGCTATACCTCCATTTGGCTATCAGTAATTTTCAGGCTACGCAATCAACGGTAAATTAAAATTACCCAACTGCTATTTTGGCCACCTGCTAGCATAGATTGGCTAAATTTATATTTGAGTAGACATGCGTAAATATATTTTAATGAAAATGACGCGTCTCCGCCAGTATACTTTTAGTGATCTTGGGTAACCCTCTAGGGCGGCACTAATCATACTGGATTCCGTCCTCAATATCCAATAGGTGCCTGCTGGTGTACTAGGACTTGTGATGGATCATGAATCGTGTGTAATAGGCTGAAGATTACTTTTAAGTTCAGTTTAAGTATGATTTTGAGGGTATTATTTTCACCCCGCGCTACATCCCTAGAATTGATAGAAGAGACGACATTAAAGATATATGAACAACCGAATCGATAGACGGCCGCACCTGACTTATCCTCTGTTTTACGTGAGTAGTAGAATCATACCTTTCCTCGCCGTGTTTTTTCGCGACGGGAACTTGAAATTACAAAATGTTAAATCTGATAACTGGTGAAACTTGTGAAAAACATTACTTTTGTTCATATTTAATGGAGGTATTATGGAGAATTGGTTAATATGTAGGAAGACAATTCAAGCAGGCATTGCTGATGCATGCTGCTTTGTAAATTTATGACAGTTATTTCATTCACTTTCAGAATTAGTCAAAGGTTATCAAGCTTTTCGCTATTAATTAATTGCATGAAACAACTATAGTAATCTGCAATATCCTGGTTATGATTATTGTAATATATTTTAGCCCTGAGGAATTCTATTCTTTTGATGAAACGTTGGAAATACATGCTTGAGTTATTGTCTTACATATTGATCAATACTCGATAATACTCTAATTATGTTATTCAGGAGAAAAAAGAAGAAGTTCTTACATAATTTTAATTCTCTTTTTGTGATTAACCGTATGTCTCGATCGAACGGTAATAAAGTTTATAAACACTTGAATCTTATTTTTAGTGTTACTAGTAAATTATTGCAATAATTGAAGTAAAAAAACGCTGATGCAATATCAAAAGTGGAACAGCAATCGCCTCATACAGCGGAAAAAAGTATCGATTCGGAATATATCCGTCGATTGTTTCTCATATTTTGAACCTTAATTTTGTTTTATTACTAGCTAATGTATACCTTCAGTTGTAAGGAAACAAAAAGGTTGCATTCAGCAATTGTTTTGACACTCACAGTCTTGGTAGAGCCTTTATAAGCGAAAGAGTATGATAATTTCCACTGTTGAAATCATGGTCTGTTATTCCTAAAAAGAGTGTGAAATCAAAGAAAATGATTTTATTTGAGATACGAATATAGTTCAATTTCACCAAGTAACGCCACATACACTTTCCTACAAAGTAAATGGCAGGTGAGAGTTCGGGTTGTGTGTGGTGCAGCTCGATTTGCAAGGATCGAAGATAAGGAGGAGAAATCTGGGAATCTGGGGGAGGAGGAGAATGAGGGAATATTAGGGGTGACAGATGGAACCCTGATATCTTCCCACCCCCAAAACACGGACGAGAAAAACTCACCCACCTAGAAGTGTCGTTAGACAATTACGGTGCCCTTCTTTCGGTGGACATCGAGCTATATGACATCCGACGTTGCTACATTTGTGCCACTAGCGATGAACTCTTCGAGCCACGGTCGGCGAGGGGTGAAACGTGGCAACGTCGGGTGTCATAACGCTCGATACCTAACGATCGTTAAGGCACTCTCGAGTCCGCTAATGGCAAGCAATTCCAGACGACTCCAAGGAGAGACGGCGACATTTTGTGTAGACTAAAAGCGGTAAGGAGAGTCACTGTGAAAGAGTTTTTCGGGCTACTGGAGGGAGCTGCAAACGGCAATCTCCTTCGACGCCTCCCGAACAAAAGACGGCTGGGAAGCGGAGCTTTCGATCAGCATGGGGTGAGGGATGGAATGAAGCTCAGGGTGTGGGGTGAGATAAACCTCAAAAGGACCCATTGGGGGAAGGGTGTGTGGGGTCTCACTCCTTACGTCCCCTTCACCAATGCAAAATCTCCGACGCGCCCTGGATTCTCAACTCGCTGGGCCTTCTCGCTGGGCCCAGCCATCATCGTCACGACCCAACTCCCACAAAGCGCCAAAGACCGCCATTCAATCCGGCTTCACCGCTCGTAATCACCACCGGCTCATTGGGAGGGATGATGATTGATCGCTTGACACGCGGGATGGTGGGGGGAGGAATAGAGGCGGTTTCCCGAATAACAAGAGCTCTTCCACCCTCCCACAGGGTTTTCTTCCCATTTTTATTCTTTCCCTCCCCATTTTACCTCCCCCCTCCTCTCCATTCCTTCCCCTCCACCCTCTCCTTCCCTCCGAACCCCATCCCACCCGAACGAACACCCTATTGACATCACCAAGGTTAATAGCCAATCTGGTGGAATTTAGTAGTTTTTGGTATTAAAAATATGTGTACATAAAAGCGATAGAACAATTCATATGCCTAAGCCTTAAAAAAATAAAGCAAGAAAATAACGAATATATTAACTTCCTCTATTCCTAACGGATAGGTATGGGAATTCGTTTTTCCCTCGAACAATAAATGGGACTTTAATAAATGCTAGACGTAATTTCATTAGAGCGTTTCCTTTTTATGTGTAAACGGCTGGTGTCCTAGCACCCCCCGCCACACGCCTATTGAGGCGGCTTGCGGGATAGTATGTAGACGTAGACGTATTTGAATTTTTTATCTTTTTTTGCTTCAGTTCAATAAATGTAGGAGAAATCCATTCTCTCAAATTCATACAGTAGCCTTCAACTCCTTCCTCCACACTTAGAAATCTTTCCATTCAAGGTGTTGAAGTTAGCGAAAACGAACGACGTTTAATGGAGCGATGTGCGCTGGCGAAACGTTTTGTAAACAGCCGATAGGTAGCATTCTGAACAACATTCTCGGCGGGGTGAACAACATTCTCGGCGGAATGTTCAGTTTAAAGTTGTTAAATTCATTTTACATAAGTATTTAAAAACGCAATATTTTTCATCAGAGAGTATTAAAAAACCTCACAATATGCATGTTTGACGCCTAAACTGAAAATCAACAATCTTGAAATTAATCACGAGAGCCATTATCGACGTTCTTTTGCTTTTTTTAGCGCACATTAACTTTGCTCCCGATCTGTTTTGAAGTGCGCAGTGCCTAGTGTGCAGGGTCTGAATTACGAATGGAAGACAAGTTCGCTGTTGTGTTGCAATGTGATTAGCGCACAATAGCAAACGGAAGGCACCCACAATATGTGATTTTTCATAATCATCAGCAGTCATCAATCCGAATATTGGTTTGCTGGAGCTCTCCAAACCACTATCAGCCAACCACTTCATCAAACATAACTTTCCACTTTGACGTCCTTTATAATTTGTCTGCATAATTTGCATTCCATTCTTTGTCGCATTTTGTCGCAAAATATGTCAATTACTTTGTCTCCTCTTCTTCTCAGAGCTTTCAGTATACTTCCCCTTCCTCCAGATCTTCGTAAGATTTCTTCTTTGTCAATTCACTTCCTCCATTTAATCTTCATCACTCTTCGATAACTCCTTATCTCGATTGATTTAAATCTGATTCATCTGCAGCTGTTATTTTTATATCCATCAATATACCTACGGGACCAAAGTTGGCCGACGAACAACGATACATCACGGTGATATTTCCTTTTCAAAATTACGCGCATTTAGCAGCATCAAAAAGCTACGTCACCATGAATTCGGCGAATGATATCTCGAAACCGTATCTCTTCCTGCAATGGGACGAATTTTTATTGAATAATTAAGCTGGTTTACCCTGATTACACGAGAATAAATATTTTTTTTCTTGAGAATGACAAATGAACTGCAGAATTTTATCCTGCATGTTAAAATACATGCAGTACAGAGAAGCGATACCACGTAGTGGCCTCAGGTCTCTAGATACACCTTTTGATCGCGTGACTTTTTCGCATTTTCCTCCACTTTCTACTGGCAAGTATTAATGGCTGCGGTGAACGCATACACAAATGGATTACATTTCTAGCGCCCAATGACAGAGAAAGATGTGAAAAATATAGTAACCAAATCAAAACGCACCTGTGGGAAAATTCATAAAAATATGACTTAAAAAAGAAGAAAAGAAACTAAATTGAAATTTTACAAAACAATAGCAATAACAGTGTACGATAGTGATGCGTATGTAATGATCCGGAAATGGAAGAATTTAATTTCCCAAAATATGCATAAATGTGTTGTAGTGTGATCTCTCAGAATAGCCAGTTATGTCAAACTATACCTCGGGAACTGTACCTTTCACTTTCGAGAACGGCTAACCTTCCTCTTCTTCTTCCCCTCCCACCCTTGCCATTTTGTCGAAAACATCCTAGTTTCACCATTCCTATTAATGGCACGGTGGAGACGCTATGGCAGAGTACACTCGACACTCGTCAGGCAGGCAGTCAGACAGTGATTCACTAGTCTCTCATCGGACAGTATTCGGCTATTGGTTACTCTGCAACCATTCACTGACGGTACAATCACAATGTAGCCGTCAGTAGGAGTCGAAGCGCGGGCCGTATGACCCGTGCTGCCGAAGCGCCTCGCTATCCATCCGTGCCATCATCAGCAGCTCCTCTCCTTCCCGAGACATTAGTAATATGTTAACGTTTGGCTACTCTAGACGCACAAATTCATTACTTGATATTCTTCCCTTGAATTGATTATTTTGTGCTTTTAAATGAAATAAACTTTGAGTAAAAGACTTTAAATATTTGTGTGTGATCATTCGCTTCCCGACACCAAAGGCAAGAATCCACGTGAAATCTTTTGCTCCCGGGTACCCCGCCACGTGGGTGGGGGCCCGGACATAACACGTAGGTTCTCTGAAAAAGTGGCAGAAAAAACATCTCATTAACTTAAATGGAATACATAATTACAATAGAAAGTAGCGAAGTAGGAAGTAGCATTAAAAGACTGGATAGGAAGCGAATTAAAAAGATAACATTTTAATATTATTATTTTTTAAGAAAAATGAAAGAGTATAAAGCCAAAAGAATGGTACAGCCATTTATGGGAATTCCAAAAAAATTGCCTCCTTAGAATCACCTAAGGCTTATAAGCCTATACGGTCATCGCAATGCTGGTAGATCAAGGCAAAGATGTTTTCAGGAACAGGCTACGATGCCTTACCCTTAGTGAAGAAGTCTATAACATGAATGAAGTATGTCGCACCGGACTAGGGTGTGGCTTTCTATAGCCGACGTTTCGATGAGCAACTCGCCCATCTTCCTCAGGGCTAAAACAGATTTTTTCATTCATAACATCCACCGGGAAAGCCTACGGTCTCTCAAGTCTATTACATCAATGAGTACAAATTTTCTGTGAATACATTATTCGATATGACCGGGATTTGTACACGATTCTCGCAATTATCGGCCAGATGTATTTAGAAGTAGAACCACATCATCATCGTCTGTTGTAATCGATCCGAAGATTAGTTTGCTGTAACTATCCAATCCCTTTCCTTCTCGGATAACATCCAAACTCCTCAAAAAAATGCTTCACTTTTACGTCCTGCATAATTCGCTTGGTGCAGTTTATTTTTGGTCTTCCTAGGTAATGATTCTTATTTGTTGTTTCTTAAGGAGGCTTCTATGTCTCAGAATTTGTCCAATGAGTATTTTTGGACTACTTCAGAGAGTTTTCATTACATGTTTGCTTCTTAGGACCACGTGACGGAAGTGCAAGGACGAGCACAATTCTTAGTCCCGTATCGTATTTTCCCTTAGAATACACACGGGCCCACACGAGTACCGAAGTACATTTACAAAATACCCTGCAAGCCACCTCAAGGGTGTGTGGCAGGGGGTGAGTATTCACCAACATGCATTACACTATACCCTAGAGTTAGTGTAACTACGGCTAATTTTGCATTAGCATAAATCGCTCGTACTCGCCGGTCGGACCTTCGCGGATTTACCTAAATATGCGGTCGGTAGGCCCACGTTTCTTGAAAGGTGGAATATACATTACCCATCTGACTCTGGCGTGGCGTGCGCGGACCTACTCAATTTCGTCCAGTCCGCGCAGGTCCGATTCCGAAGGAGACGCCGATACCTCCGCGGCAGCTTAGCACGTGAAGAGCACCCATATGACTACTGCTTATCTATCCAGCCATTCTGGCAGTATTTGCTGTCAACTTTGAGTTCCGACTGAGTACGCCGATGCAGAACTATGGTGTAAACGGGGCATCAACTTGCTATCCGTCACGTGATAACTAGCTAAGTTTTGCGCCCCCTGAAAGGCATTGGGGTTGGGGTGGGGGAAGGGAATTATGGCGGTCGGGGCGGGGTTAGGAGGGTGGCACGAGGAGAAGAAATGAAAAGGGATAGGCTGTGGGGGAAAGTTAGGGAGCGAGGATATCACAGAGGGGGAAGAACTTAATGTGATACAAATAACCCTGGCGTGTCGAGGTGGCACTCTAATGACGAGGGTCGGTCGAGGTGACCCAGGAGAGGAATCCCAAATCCGAGCTACGTGTTGTCGTTAGAAAAAAATGGACGTGACTTGGAGGAGCACACGTGTTTATGAGTCCGAATCGAGGGAAACTCTCGCCGGATTGGACATTAATATTTTTTCGGAGAAAGAGGGGATGAGGGAGCTTAAATCATTCTGACGATCTCTTCTCTGTGCCAACGTTGACTGACATGATGAGTATCCAGTTGCCAGGTCCAGGATTTTGACGACAGGTTGCTTAAAATGTAATATTTCAGTCGCCTTTTTTACTGCGATTTTTAATAAGTCGCTACTTATGATTGAGCACGCAACCATAGGCCTCGTTAATTGAGCTTGATGTTATACCTATTGATCCAATATGCTTTCTTTTGTGTCACCCTTAAAGGAAGTTATGCTGTTTGCTGCAGTTAATGAGTATCGTCGTAATTCTTTTATTATTTTACCCATCGTCTTGCGGCAAATCATATTTCAGCTAAGTTCTTAGAACTAGTATTGATCCCACCGTTCAGTTAGTTCTCGATGTCATTTGAAATGCTCTCATGTCACAAATCCCTTTTCGGACTCAATAACCATCGTTGAGAAATCAACTAATCTAGTTTGCTAAATGTGTTTCTTAAATGCTGTAAATATCAGAAATGCTGTTCCGCTGCAAACAATGTATCCCATCTGACATTAAACACAAAAACACTATGATGGTCAACATGAAAGCATGGTGTAATTACATTTTACGCGTGCTAGTCTTGTATAAGGAAATTATCCAATAGCTGGGTCTAAGACTTTGACGAAGTTTGGCTGGCAGAAAGTCTTAAAATTGTAGTTAACGAGTCAACCTACCATTTTTTGGTAAAAAAACCCTATAATATAAACAGAAAACAAGATAAAATATCCTTACTGTATTTATGTAGAATAGAATTGAGCCCTTTGATGGCATAAGGAAATAGTCTAGAAGTAAAATAGTTAAATAATGACTAGGTTCTAATTACAGGTCAAGAAGATTTTTTCTATTTTCGTACCTTAAGAATCCGCAATATCTGATTTCATAAAACTTAAATCAACATAATTCTGCTCCACCTGCGCAAGATAGAGTGACAGGGGATGTTGAAGTAACATCCGTAAAAGGAAAAAGGGTAAAAGAAAGGGTATTGAAAGGAGGAAGGGAAGAAAAGGGAGTCGTGTTATGAAAAAATTTGTGTCTCGCTCACCCTTTGTTACCATCATTTATTGTGCGAGGAATGAAAGAATTATCGAATCTATCTGGTCAACGGTGGATTTCTACATCTACATACTACCCTGCGAGCCGCCGCACTAGCGTGTGGCAGGGGGTGTTAGGACACCAGCCGCGTAAAGGTGTGAATGAGAATGTTATGGGGAGTTGAACAGGTGAAGTGTACTTTGGCAGTGTTTTCAGTGGATATCAGTTTTTAACTTTTTATTATGGTCACGTATTGTGCGGGGAAGAAACGAACTTTTGTATCTATCTGTTCGGCAATCCATCTATCCTATTTTATCTTTCTTATCGGACCTAGAGATGTAGTGCAGCGTCAAAATGATATTCTTTGGCGGTGTCAAATTGAAACAAACCTGCTCTGAATTTCTCAAGCAATCTAAGCCTAGCTTGTCGACTCCGAGCCTCTTAACGGTTCCTAACCTGATCCCTTTAAAAGCAATGAAACACTCTTTGTTCGCTAGTAGCAGTTTTTAACGAAGCGCACAGCTTTCCTTTGTATTTATTTATTTTTCGAAACAAATATTTCTGTCCAGGGTCCCAAATGCTAGCGGCGTATTTGAGGTGTGGCCTAACCAGAGTGATGTACAACCTATCTTTCACTTTTTCATCCGAGGACGTTCCTACTGTACGCTTAATAAAGCCCAGTTTCTTTAAGGCTGTCCTACATATGTTTAATATGTGTGTTCTTTACCATAGGTTTAAAGCTAAGGTTATTCCAAGATATCTTACTTCGTCTGACGACTTGATGTTAATTCCACCCACAGTGTAGACGTGGCGTTGGTGTGTTGACTTCCGCAAGAAGTGTACTGCAGTACATTTACTAAGATTTGATTCAAGCCTCCACTCCTAGTACCACGAGCTAACGTTATTTAGGTCCGATGATGGAACTTCTAACTCCACATCTTCGCCGATTTTGCAGTAGATTACAGCATCATCTGCCATAAATCTAAGGTTGCTGCTATCTCGAGAAAATAGGCAATTTATATAAATAATGAAAAAAAAGGGGCCGATCACGCTTCCTTGTGGGACACCGGATGTCACTCTTGCCATATTCCTCTTACCTTGAGGCTTCTATCTGATGTGAAGTGGTAAACAACACATTGTGGTAGTTGCGCAGAATGTCTTTATTCGTGGAGGGTTCATTCCCTACAAATTGACTTCACACGGGGGAGTAAGGTCGTCACCACGATTATGGTACCAGGGGGGTGGGGTGTGGTAGAACCACTCGAAGTAATTCCGATCGCATAACTTAGGAGTCACATAGTAAATACAACAACGAACGAATCGAGATTTTGGTGTTTGAATCTCTGGAATGGATAACTTAAGCGTCCAATATATGTATTGTTTATTGCGTTTTCTAATCGGGATTTTCAACTCCACCAACAGAATGTCCAAGAGAGAAGGAATCGACGGGGAAGACTGCGCGAGATTATTTACGAGAGGTACAAAGACGCCAAAATATCTAACCCTTCGTGTTGTACCACGTGACTCCTTAGTTACGATCGGATAATCGGATCTAGAACGGTTCAAACACAACCCACCAGCTCCCATGGTCGCAAACCTTTGCTGCCAACTTAAAAATGCTTAATTTGTTATTCGCGTCAACTTTCTAGAGGTCTATGGCTCTTTGTTGAATTGTATGCAGTGGTTTGAGGTGTTACTCGGTGTAACTCCTTCATGACAAATCAAAATAAGGAAAAACTTTGCTCGTTCGTAAATTATATTTATTGCTTGTGACCGGTTTCGATGCAGAGCAGTATGATACTCATGGGTAGTTGCAGAAAAACTACACATGTATTCAATAGAATTATGAGTTCCATAAGTCAAGACATTTGCTAAATATGCGTTGCAGACATATTCGATGATTTTTTTGGTTTCATAAATGGTCTCGTAACTTATTTGGCTTAATAAAATGGAGTTTAATATTTATGAATTCCAAAAGTAATGAAGATGGTGGATGGACGATGTTCCACTTCAAAACTTAATAACCTGATAAAAGAGTTGTTAAGCGACGAATGACGAGTTCATTTACTCAAGCTCACTATTCAATATGTAAATAAGTAATTTTTTCACAACATAAAAATGCTTATATTTTCTTAAGCGGAATGAGAGTAGACCAAACATTCGAAGTAATGGCTACTGGGAAATAATTTTTGAAAGGAATAGTTCCTGCAATCCTAATTTCGTAATATGGCACATTAATTTATGGATTTCATAACTATAGCTAAGTATTCGTACAACCGGCCATCAGAATGCCAGGAGATGATGCTCTGAATCGAAACAGGTCCCAAGCAGTATATATATATATGTGTGGTATATTTTGAATTTTACTGATCGCGGCGTGCTGGCAGATCCATTACTAAATCTTTCTTTATTGGCTGCCAGATGCTTGCAGCGTACTCAATACTCAGGCCGGAAGAGAGTGAAATAGCACTTCTCATGTACATACTCTTCATGACAATACGTCTATAAAATCAGTCACGTCGTATATCATATGGATCACAATCGCTCCCAGCACAGTTCTTCAAACAGTGATTTCATGCTCTATATTTGCTTGTGGCTAGTTTTAAAAAAACCTCTTTTCTTTTAATTTATTTCATTTAGCGTATTAAATTTTGCTTTGCAGGACTGAAGATGCTGGTTGCGTATGCAAAATGTGGACTTATAAACGTGAGTTAGCGTCTTTTTATTACTTTTTATCTAAGCCTGTCCCAACTATTCACTAAATTAATTCCAAATTAGCGATATTTGGTTAGTTATTTGGAGAATGGGACCAACATAGTGGTTTTCTTCTACCAACCACCTGATTAGGCCACATCCCGATTACGCCGCGAGCATATGGGACACTGCTCAATGGGATTTCATTATCGGAGTAAATAAATACTCAGGGAAGCCGACAGATTCGTAATAAAAACTCCTACAGAAAGGAAAGGGTCTCACATATGATGAAAGGACTAGGTTTGAAGCTGTTAGAAACTCGAAGGCTACACGCAAAGTATTACTGAAAAAGTTCAGATCAGGTGGGTTTTAGAATGATGTGGAGGATAGAAAAGGAAAAAGATTTGCTAATTTCACTGTAAGTTTTTTATTCAAGATCGCGTTTCAACATTTTATGTCATCTTTAGGTGTCGTCTAGCAGCTGTCCAGGTCATGATTAAAAAAAGTTACAAGTGAAATTTGCAAAGTGTGTTCCATTTCCACCATGGAACAAAAATTTCACCAAGTTACCCTTGACAATGTACGATTTTGTAGATGCGAAGGATATTATTTAGGACCCGCACTATATCTATAGAACTAATAGAAACGACAGAATAAGAGAGATACCCTGCCGAACTGATAGGAGCAAATATTCCTTCAAAAAAAATTCCACACACCATTAATGATAATAAAATAAGCGTGGCACTAACATAAGACACATCGTTAACATCTAATTCAGCTGATTTCTCTCTTCTCCTTCATTTTCCCTATTCCCTCTCATTACACGGATGGCTTCTGAACACCCCCTGCTACACGTCTCTACCGCGGCGATGAGCTATATGTGGATGAATAACTGAAGTCATTAGGACCAGTAAGGAAAGGTTTGTTGATTGGTAAAGAAATGTTTATTTGGTGGAGATAAACCCGGTGTTGGCATTAGCCTGATGTCGGCGAAATTCGCCAAAGGGACCACCACGGTTTTCCCCAACCGACGGCCGGATGAATGCACTTTAAGTGCTCAAAACAGTAGTACATCCAAGAAGGGATAATAATAAATAATAATAATTATTATTTATTCACGGGCAGGGCCCTTTTGCATGTGTAAATAGAAGATTTATAATTAGTTGTCATATATAAATATAAGAATAGGTATATAGAAATACAAAAAAACTGAATACATAAAATTATACAAAGAATTGAGATAAAAATCAACAGGCAGAGTATGACGGATACAACGATTTCAATAATGAAATCATTGAAATTGGCATGTTTCACATTTTAAATAGACAAAAACAGGTGAATTTACTAGAAATGTAATGTCTCACAATTTGCCTAGACAAATTGACATTACTTCACCAGATATTAATAACTTCATGATATTATGGATAATCTCAAATTTTTGAGAGAGGATAATGAGATATTAAATAGATCAATATTGTCACAGCTATTGGCATCTCTCAAAATCTGACTAATAGGTGAGTAGTAGGCATAATGTTTTGCATGGTATCTGATATCAAAAAGTGAGTCAAACCTTGTGTTATGTTGTGGGACTCTGATGTTTATGGAACTTATTAGATCTGAAGAATCAATCATATTATTCATTAATTTGTAAAGGAATATTATGTTATTAACTTTCCGACGACTACGTAAAGAGGGAAGATTTAGTAAGGGAAGGGTTTCATGATAGCTATAAGGAGTTCTATAAAAATTGAATTTATAAGCAATTTTGCGAACACATTTCCTTTGCACTTTGAATAGCAGGGATCTGGTGAAAGCCAACGAGAAAATCGTTCCCGATTCTAGATATCGAACCCGAACCCTTGGCATGGGGAGCCAGAATTTTAGCGAACTTATTAATCCGATCCTTGAAATGACGATATCACCGTGTGGGGAAAGGGGGGAGTGGTATAGGGACATAGAAACGGATGAGTTGGCGAAGGTGCGAAATTGGGACGGGTCTGAACGGCGATGGAGGAGCCGTAACAACTCAGGGGCGACGATTGGAAGTTGGCATTGGGTCTAAGGGCCCAATAGGAAGGGGTTCTTGGGGAGGAGGTGAAGAGCAAGGGAGATGGATGGGCAGATGAGGCTAGAGTAGTTTGGCTCGGCACCGAAATGGGCGACCCGTGGTTTAATTGTTGCCACCCAATTGCCAGGATGTGCTCATGCCATTAGCTCCACACACCCCTTCCCAAAGCCCCTGAAACTGCCAACACCACCACTCCCTTCTTTCCTTCCCTTCCTTTCCCCCCTTATATCTGCCTTCTTCCTCTTTCTTTGCTCCTTCCCCACGCACTGCCAAAAGTCGGCTCGTTGAAAAAAATCAGCGCAAAATTAACTTAAATAGAGGTTCCACCGCATCTAAGTCAGAACGAAAAGGTACCTTTCTTATAATATTCCACATTTATCTTTGGATTTCTTTAAAAATGTCGAAACTCGCCGATCTACATTTACATCTACATCTACATACTACCCCGCAAGCCGCCTCAATAGGCGTGTGGCGGGGGGTGTTAGGACACCAGCCGTTTAAATATAGAAAGGAAACGCTCTAATGAAATTACGCCTTGCATTTATTAGAGTCCCTTATTGTTCGGGGGAAAAACGAATTCCCATACCTATCCGTTCGGCAAAATATCTCTCTTCATTTATCGTTTCTGTCGGACCTGGAAATATAGTGGGGTTCTAATATGATGTTCTCCGTGTCGCTCTGAAAGATATCTATTCTCAATTGCTCAAGTAATCTAAGCCTAGCGCGCAGCCTCCGAGTCTCTAGCGGCTCCCAGCCTAATTAGTTTAACATCTGTGTAACGCTGTCTGTACGCCCGACCGATGGCATGCCTCAACAGAATTAAGGAACAACATATGCAGTTTAGTCGAAGAAAATATATATATTTTTATTGAACACTTTCCCCAGCCGTAGGAGCCCACTGTAGTGCCATTTTCAATGAATTAACACATTTTTACTTATAGTATTGCCGTAGTTTAGAAATAACACGAAAAATAAGACGAACAGGTGCCTAAATTTTATCACTTTTCAGTTTAATAGGAGAATCAGCCTCTTTTTGAGTTTTATTTCTATGCAAAAGATGATATTATTTTGAAAAGAGATTTACTACATATTTTTTTCTAGTTTAATCCATTTTCAAATTTCACGCCGCGTAATTTCATGTTTCATACACCAAAAAATATGGTGGGGAGGTAAATGGTTTTGTTTTTTATATCATAAAATAGACTCATTTTAAAAAAAGTAGCAAGAATGAGATTAAAAAAGACATATAATACTTAATGCTGGAACCACTTTGTGTACGAAATTAGTAAAAATGGTGATAAGAAGCGTGAAACTAGCATATAGACTTATTGAATGAAAAGCAATTACCGTACAAAGGATGCCATTCTTCTCTATCCACTAATTACATGGTATAATCTAGGTATATGTCTCCTTGTTTTTCTGGAAATCGTTTGTAGTTTTTAGGTGAATTGCAGCGATTGAGTCAAGATGGAGAAACAATGTATTTTACTTTACTCTCGTTTTCTCTCCCATCATGAACACGTGTATTCAATAAGAAACTGACAAAAGGCTTGAAAATCGTGACGCAAATGTGCCCTTCAGTGAATTTGACACTAATTCAGATTCACTTGTATCCCACAGTATTTATTCCGTGAATAATCTTTATCGTTACAAAATGCAAATGGGCCTTAAACCAGGTTACAATGATAGCAAGTTAAATAAAAAGTAAAATACGCGAAAAGTAATGCATCACATTGTGAAAATTATCATATTTGCTTAAAACCTTATGAAATCTTAGTAGAAGGAAAGGTAAAGTTGTTAGAGAAAGAATACAAGCAGAATTTAAGAATAGGAGAGCGTGTATGAAGTAATGTGTGAGTATAAGAGAAGTGAAAGAGGAAAGAGGTTTGGAAGAATAAGGCATTATGGCTCAGTGAATTATTAAAAGAGAGCCGGTTTCCTAAGCGTAACAGCAATAACTAAGTTCTTTGGCTCTGCCTGACCCGAAAAGGAAATGGTGTGATCGGTGTGTATGTATGTTAGAGAAAGGGGGCCTGATTCTGATGCTTTCCCGATGTTCAACTTTTCCACCAAAACGTCATTAGTTTCCACCAAAACGTCATGACTTTCCGACCTACGTCACATGTTCCACCTTCCACCAGAGAATCGTTCACTACATCGTTCATCGTTCAATGACTGGTGGAAAGTCAAGCTTCCCTTCCACCCGTCATCCACTTGGTGGAACAGCGCTAGTGTCGTGGTGGAAACTTTCCGACGGACGTAAGCGTGCGGAAGGTAGACATTGTTTTGTTCGCGGTTTCGAGGTAAGTTGGAAATCGGCATAAGTTTGTGACGTTCGGCTCTCCAGAGTGGGTCATTGAGCCGTTCATTGAGCGGATCAAGAGTCGTTCAATGAACGAATGGTGGAACTTTCCACCATTTGAGATTCCATTTCCAGGATTTGAGAGTTTTCCAGAGAGAGAAACATTCACAAATTAGCTCATATTTACATGAGCGCTTGTGCAAGTCAATTTTCCTCCATCATCATTTCTCCCTGTACAATCGGGTCTCACCATTCTTTTCCCAATTCCTTTCCAGGCGTAGTTGTTGCGTTAACTCCACACGACTTCTACGATAAGATGTTCACGCCGTGAAGTGAACGCCGACATTCCCGTGCAGTCAGATCTTGACTCCCGATGGTTAACAAGACACTATGAACTCACAAAATGTCCATGCTAATTTTGATTATCTCTCTCTTTAGTAAAGCCTAAACTATTTAAAACCGCGTCTTATTATCATCTCTATGGTGTTTCACGTAGCTTATCGCCCCCGAAACGAAAAATACACTCGGCTGCTTAACGGTAGAATTACGAAAACTTGGGTGGAAACAACGGGTAATAATTGATAGAAGTATCAATGATAGAACAGTTCGGAAAAATGCGTTTGAACTTGACGTAGATGAAGAATAATATCCTAGAAATGATCTATGCGAAAGTTTCTAGAATTTATGCATGAATGAAATGTTGATGGAAGGACCAGATTAGGAGCCGCTAGAGAATCAAAGAGGTCGCACCATAAGCTGAGATTTCTTGAAATATTTTGATCATGCACGTTTCAGGGAGACGCGGAGGATATTTTTTTTATTAACACCCGCATTGTAAACCTTTTAGCTGGTTGAAAGTGACAAAATAAGAGAGAGATAAAGGTACGCTGCCAAATTAATGGGTTCCAAAGTTCCTTCCTTCCACGTAGAGGTTCCACCGCGTCTGTTTGTGTCAAAACAGATACTGGATTCTACTTTTTCGAATTCATTACAAAAAATACTACTTTCACTGATGAGAATCCTAAGCTAATAGATAAGAAAATTAACATAAAAACATGCAGATTATTACAAGTAAATATTTTAATGAACACTTTTACCTTCTATTGCAGCCAACTACTGCACCATCTATTAGAAATAACGCATTTTTTAAATTACATAAACGAATTAAAAAAATACGTATTTAGAATGCAGAAATCCATTAAGTGGAGAATTAAATAATTCACACATAATGCAGTCCTGCCAAACCTCTTCTTTTGTGGCAATGAATAATGTAATTAAGGATATTATTTTGGAGTATCGGTCAAATGTTTTCAAGAGAATAACTCAAGCGTATATATCCAACGTTCCGTCAACTTTACTGACTCTGTCAGGGGTAGGAAATATAAAAATAAACAAAAAAAGGATATTTTAGATAGTGAATTTTGATTCATTTATCTTTATGATAATCAACGAAGCAAAATTTTGAATATTAAAAATTTAATATTTTTCGTTGCTTGTTTTATATATATATGGCTCTACATTATTAATATTTAACATTCTAGTTTTTTTATTGTTATATTGTTTATCCCTGAGAAAGTTAATAAAGTTGAAGAAGCGTTGGAAATATACGCTCGAGTTGTTTTCTTAAAAACGTTTTGACCATTATTCAAAAATGATATCCTTAAAACCTTTATCCTTTTTTTTATATTTTTTCGGCAGGTTTTGTTACGTCGACGTAACTCATTATTTGGATCCACACCTTATAGCGCCTGTAGACTTACTAATAATTTCAAATAAATATGCTCATCACTACAAGAAGATACAATTATGAGAAAGTCCACTAGGTGGTACTATATTATGGCATCATAAAAGACACACATGCGCATGAACAGCATCCAAATTCTTGTTTTTCACAGAAAATTTATCGTCGAGAAAAAGGTGCAGGAACCCTTGCCCTGGAGAAACCTGTGGTAAACTGCCGATAGGAAGCATTTATGGGTATACATCAATCACGGCCATATGTTCTGTGTACAGTTCTCGAATTAGTTCAAAAAAAGTATGCGAAAACGTAAGCAATTTACTACAGAGTAATTTAAAACTTTACGTTATCCATGTTTGACGACTTTACGGAAAATCAACACAAAAACAACTAACGTGAATGCAATTTTCGACGTTCATTTGTTGTTTACCACCCATAAAATCTCCTTCCGATGTTTTGAAGTGCGCAGGGTCTGAAACGAACGGAAGGAAAGTGCGCTGTTGTGTTGTGATTAGCGCACTAGGAAGAATGGAAAGCTCCCATTATGTTGATGACGTTGAATAAATACCTTCTCTTCTTCGTCTCCCCGCGCCGTGTGGACAGCGCTCCTGGGGTTTAATAATGGGTAGAATATCTTTCAAGTCGCCTCGATGAACGACGAAAACTCCCAGCATTCCTTCCTGCCGACCTCTCCGAACCCCTCCTCTCCACTCCGCCGCCACTCCGCCCGTCTCCGACCACGCCCATGACAAGCCCAATTTCACGGCCCATACGAACAACACCGCAACCTCCCCTTCCCCACCCTTTATTGTCCGGCCCTGTAGCCCGGACCATTCACCCCCCCCCCCCCACCGAGACCATACCCTTCGTCAATCTCCCGCAAGTCACAGCCTACCCTACGTCGAAGCCCCGTGAGGTGGCGGCCCCAGGAGACCAACAGTGTGCCCCGCAGACTCGGTCGGGAACTCGGCGAATATCACGATTCCAGGATGGAATGACGCACACCTGGGCCAGTTCGCAGCGCCAGAACGATGATATCTCCAGGGCACGTTCCGTGCTTTCTTATGTGGTTCACGTGAAGATGTTTTTTTATTAAGAAATAAAATAGTATAATGTTGCGAATACGACCTCAACATGACCATCGGGCTTTTATTTTAGAAAAATGTACGTAAGTTCTACGAGACATATTATGGTCGAAATTAACGATAAAATATTTCTAGTGACGAATGGAAAACCAGATAAATTCCTTCACTTCGTCATTTTAATAACTTTCAATGGGGTATTTGAGCGCAAATTGATGATTTATGCCTTCTAGTAATTGATTGCTACCGTGATTGATGTTTATGAAGCATCAATTGTTGACACAATAAAAGCTTAATAGCATACATATCCCTCACAGAGTTTCCAGGCAAGAAGGAACACATTCATTGTACCTATTAAGGTATCTCAATTTACGATAGCTTTACTAGTTTCCTCCCAAAACATGATTGGACGAATCGTAACTATGTTTGTTTTTGCGTGTAAATAAGACCATCAGGAATAATCAAAAGGATAATAAGTGCCAAAAATAACTTGAATCGGAGACATGCCTTGAAGGCCATACGATAATTTGATAATAAAAAACATTGTTTCTCAAGTCAGTCGTACCCCAGTGCGTATAGCGTTCTCGGTTAGTATTGGTGATTCAGGTCGTTCAATGTTCCTGAGAAGCGTTTTATGACTTGTTATTTTTTTAGTCACAATATTGTTTTTTACTCAGGCTGTAAAATATTTATTGAAATGGTGTTGGAGGATTTGCATGATGGAGCAACAGACAGACAGAAACCATTACGTGTTTATGTATTAGTAAGGATGGTCAGTTATTTAGCATTTGGAGTACACAAATATAACGGCATAGTCCATATCAACTCAGACAGGGGGTTTACCTTCGTAGTCTTAGATGTTGTTGAATTTAACGAATATTAAAATTAAGGACAAAGTAAGAAACCCATATTTTTTTGTTTTGTCCAAAAACATTCCTGGCCCGAGACACAGGCTGCCAAAGATGGCGCCTCGGGTGTCATTGCTCATGTGCGATTTTTGGCAAAATGTTAAAATGCTCTATCTCTTGAATGGTTCAAGATATTTTGTTATTGTTTATTTTATTTGAAAGGTAATAATATTCTGATAAAAAGGAAAATCTTTAGCATAGAAATATGTATCCAAGTTTTCTTGCTGTAGTTTTTTTATTATTTTTTTATAAAAAAATGTTTATTTCGAAAATACCTCTTCAAAAATATTTATTTTTTTTACTGTCGATTAGTCTCATACAGTACTACCTTCCCTTAAAAGGAGAACTTCCACTTTTAAATACATATCTTTAAATCTCACTATTCCACCTTTCAAATAAAATAAACATCAAAATATCTTGAACCATTCCTGAGATAGAGCATTTTAAAATTTTGCCAAAAATCGCACATGAGAAATGGCAACCGAGGCGTCATCTTTGGTAGCCTGTGTCTCGGGCCAGGAATGTTTTTAGACAAAAAAAATATCGGGTTCTTACTTTGTCCTGAATTTTAACATATGTTAAAATCAATAATATCTGAGACTATGAAGGTAAGATTTTTTCTTTGCCTGCCTGTAATGATATGAACTATGCTTAACCGATATTTTCAGTCTCCTGAAGACGTTCTAATTAGGAAAATACGAAACGTTGAGTATTATAAAAACATTTTCTCTACGCAGCAGAAAACCCGAAAATGCTTGATAGTGGAAACGTTTCCTTTATTGAATATTTAAATTTCTTTTATTAACGGAAACATTCATTAGATTTGAGGAGCTCAAAGGAGAAGAAACATTTTTTTTATCCTGACGCGGTTTCTCCCAAAAGAACAGTCCTTTACGAAACAGTGGAAGGATTTTCATTTTTTAGGCTAGTAGTTTACTGTATTTCTTACGCAGGGAAGATGGCGAGAAATTTCCTCGGCCGCATGAAATAAAAATCGTCGGGTCAAGTAAATTTTAAGTCCAGTGCATAGGGAACAAACTAATTCACGATGAAACTTACGACCCGACCAAAGCTGCATCACAATACGCTGACAGTGTTCGTCACGAAACGGAGAAGGTCATTGAAAACAATGAAATTAAGATCCAGAGAGAGAACATTTAGTTGATGTGAATTACAGATTGAGCATTTCAAAGTTGGCGATGAAGGTTTGCGACGCTGGGAATCCTTGTAGTCAAACGCAGACGCTACCTTACTCCCCCGTGCTGGGAAACTTCCACTGAAAAGTGCCTTTTGCGCGATTGCCAACCGGTGTTTCGCTACCACTTCATGTGTATACAAGCTTACATTTCTACATCTAAGTACATACTACCCCGCAAGCCACCTCAATAGGCGTGTGACGGAGGGTGATAGGACACCAGCCGTTTACATATAAAATGGACACGCTCTAATGAAATTACGCCTAGCATTTATAAATGAAAATGACTGGCAATTTTCCACAAGAATATATTTAAAAATCGACCGGTTTCGGTGTACAACACCATCATCAGGTTTCCTTTACTGATGATGGTGTTGTACACCGAAACCGGTCGATTTTTAAATATATTCTTGTGGAAAATTGCCAGTCATTTTCATTTATTATGTTATTCCATAAAATTAAGCCTGAAACTACAACTTTTATCCTAGCATTTATTGAAGTCCCTTATTGTTCGGGGGAAAAACGAATTCCCATACCTATCCGTTCGTCAAAATATCTCTCTTAATTTATCGTTTCTGTCGGACCTGGAAATATAGTGGGGTTCTAATAGGATGTTCTCCGTGTCGCTCTGAAAAATATCTATTCTTAATTGCTCAAGCAATCTAAGCCTAGCGCGCAGCCTCCGAGTCTCTAGCGGCTCCCAGCCTAATTCCTTTAACATCTGTGTAACGCTGTCTGTACGCCCGTAGCGGTTTTTGATGAATCGCGCAGCTTTCCTTTGTATTTTATTAAGTTCCCGGACTAAGTCTTTCTGCACCGGATCCCATATGCTCGCTGTATATTCAAGGTGTGGCCGGACGAGTGCGAAATAGCACCTCTCTTTTAATTTTTCATCCGAAAATCGTTTATCATCATAATTTATGGGGCTCGCATAAGAGTTTCAACGAATTTCCGTACACATCCACAGGCAACGCTGTGTTATGTGTCTGGTAGGCCACGCTCAGTTGGCACAGAACCCTCCCCGAGCCCTTTTGTTGTTGATTCACTTTCGCCCAGGAGCGCGTATGGTCTTGTCTCCTCCATTTTATTTTAACCTCCTTAAGCGAGGCGAGTCTCGATGAAGCCAGCCGAGCGAATTGCTGGCCTCTAGTGGCTCCTTTCAACGTCTGAGTCAGTCCATATCGTCTCCTCTGCCTGCCTGCTGGAAGTGTAGTTGTCTCACACTGGCTCCTCCGATTGCTTACGCCTTACATCGATTACAACCGAGGGAAGGAAAAGTTCATTGTTTGACTAAAAGTATTTGGCAAGTTGGAGTTCTTGGAAGTCAAGCAAGACGAGCAGCCTATCGAGAAAAGCAGGTGAATGAAGAAATCAGGATCCTTCGGGTGACATTACAAGGTAGGACCTAAAAATAAATAATTTTATTTTAGTACGATCTAGAAATACCGATCACGTAACACTGACTTACCGATTTTCGGTTATTATATAAGACCATATCCGTTGTATACGAAGGAGTTTTCTACTCCCTCACGCTTTAGCTGCACAAGATAAACCTTTGATCAAAATTACGCACGTAATATTATCTTTCCTTGCTTAACATGCCTTCTCATGCATGCCAAATCGGTCTAAAATATCTAAAGGTTCAGCAGCACGATGCAACCACTCATTCTCGACATGGTTTTTTAGATGGATTCAAAACCATCTAAATAACATAACGAGGGGACTGTATGATTCATTTATGAGGGAAATGCCTAATCTAAAAATCAGAAACGATTATTATTCACGAGAAAATCAGCGCAGAAGGAATAGCATGTTCAAGATGATCTTTCCTATGTTTCCACTTTCTTCTGAAATATCTTATTCGGCGATCTGGAACTAATTCTTGTTCGTGTGAAAACCAAACATTTGAGGAAGACCCCATTCTCGCTTTTCCTCAACTTGTTTAGTGAGTAAGGCCCGATTCTATTTTTTTAAAAGCCTCTTTGCAATTTCACGAGTTATGTCTCTTCCTAGCCTTGAGCGTGCATCGATCGTAAATTGATAATCGACGTAAATAATATGTTGGCTGGTAAGACATCGTTGAAAAACCTGTATTTGTGGTGGATATTTGACCAAATTATGTCTAAATGATAACCACGAAATTACCATGCCACTTAAACTTAGAAATATGAGCGTGACATTAAAATTTACTTACTCACAGGGAAACATTTTGGAAAGCGTTAGAGCAAATAAAATAGAGAAAGTGCCTCATATGCCCACAACATGCCTTTAACTCCAAGTGACGTGTTTATCTTTCTTCTGCTATCAATCAGAAGTCACTGAAGGATGTGGCTTTCTCGGCGAATTGTTAGGTGAATTCTTATCGGAGTACCCACCGCGTTAGTGTCTCCATGATGAACGACGCGACGTTTCGACGAATGACTTTCCCTTCATCCTCACAGCTGTTGGCTGAATATCAGTTACACGATCATAACTCACCAACCAGTTTCGATCACCAGTCATTTTAAGTCTCCACTTCAAGTGTTGCTCACAATGGATGCATTAACGTCAAGAACGAATTAAAGTCGAATTTATAATCATGATTTGTGTTTCAACTTAATTTTTATGTGCTACATTAAATCTTAGATTCGATTTTGAGCAGATTGCCCATTGAAATGGCCTCAACAAGAGTATTACAGAAGAGGCATTTGTGTATTTTGTCACAAAGATATTCCAGGGTGTTTAGTTTGGCCGGCTTTGGAACATTTTAGTCGTGACTAAAAATTAATCGAGACCCATTGTGCATAGAAGACTGACGACGTACCCTAAATTTCATGTTTAAAAGCAAGATGCCCCTTCTAATAGTGGTAGTGAAACATGTTGGCAGTTGCGCAGAAGGTCCTTTTCAGCAGAAGGGTCCATTTGCCTACAAGCTAGCACCACACTGCGGAGTAAGGCAGTCTCCGAGTTTGAATGTCATGGTTTCCGAGGTCGCTAACCTTGAATTCCAACATCAATATGCTCAATCTGTTACTCGCATTTTCTAGCTCTCTATATCTCTTAATCCATTTGATTAGTCGTGATTCTCCAATGGGTTGCGTACAATACCATCGTATTTTTATTAAGGTTTCATTAATGATCGAAATTGTAATTGCGACACGCCCTGCTCACATTTTTTCCACCTCTCAAATGAAGTGCGATCATGTTGACAGCCTACCCTGTGCTGTCCTCTCCCCTCCTCTTCTTAATCGACCCTTTCCTCATGAGCCTTCCCCTACATTCTACGCTTCGCGTGACTGCCACTAAATTTCGCTACCACTATTCTGCATTGTTCGAGTATTACCTACGAAGAGTACTACCTACGGGGGGGGGGATGTGCGTGTCCGAGACAATCTTACGTAAGATTTTAGTCACCTCTGAGATCATATTTTGATAACTTTTTTAAACTCTTGTCATTAAAAAACTTACGTTTTATGATAACCGCCACTGATGCACTCCTGAATTTATTCTTAACTATAGGAAAAGGTTTGATCAATTTTTTTGCGTTCATTAGATGCATTTTTTATATCGCATTTTTTATATCACGTGTTTTGCAAATCACGCATACTGCTTATCGTAAAATCTCGTAAACCGTTATTGATATCCGGATAAATACTTATATAACTACAGGTTTCTCTATATGGCCTATGATTATGTAAAAAAACGGGGAGGTTTAGATAATTTTTTTGCAGATTCAGACGTGGAATCGCCCATATATTTTATCAATGTGCACGGTTCCAAAAATGTATGACAACTTATGTTATATTGGGAGGGGAGTGACTCATGAAGTCTTACATTGTCTTACATGGGGAAGTGGGGTTTAAAAAGTGACCAAAATCACCTTGCGTATTACTTGAATGGCCCACTATGTAGAGGCAAGAAAAGCCCTCTCTCTCTCTCTCTTGTTCGTCTATCGTCGTCCCTTCGGACTGAAGGGCTCAAGTGAGCCCTTCAGTCCGAAAGCACGTGGTAGGATACCCCGTGGTGCTAGCACCAATTGAACTCTTCGCTCACGGTGTATCGGGCTGGGATGTGATCCGGCACTGAACGGATCGGAGGCACGGAATGATCCGTTTCGGTTAAGTGCCGGAGGCCCCGTTTAGGTTAAAGAGTTTCGGATTGAAGATGTACTAATTCAAAAATAATGATTCGGACCAGTGCGAAACGCAGTTCAAGGTAGTTTTATTCCGGTTTTTAGTTCTAACGTCTACTTTCTTCTATAACCTTTCGGGACTTAAAAATACCGCTTAGGTTCTTAAATGCTTTTGCAATTTTATTTTCAAAAGCTTACAATAGCCTGTTGTTCATCAACAGTGCCGGTAATTAACAAGAATCGTTGGATGGATTTTTTCCCCCCGTTTCTTGGCATTCCCTAAGATATGACCATCCGTCTTCGTGGGTAATAAACCACGGAGTTTTCTCGACGAATAAACCGAACTGTTAACCCCAAGGTCATGGACATTACCGAAAAGGGTTTGAAGGGTCGATGAATGGAGCGTCAATAAAGGCATCCAACAGTAATACGGCAATTCTTGTGAATGTATACTCCGATTAGAGTGTACCGGGGTTAAAACAAGGAATAGGAGTCCTCCTTCCACTCCGGCGACCATGGCGCCGCTCCTTTGCTCTCATGCGTCACCGACCGCCTCCAGGGTCTTCGCGAATTCTTTGGGGATCGCAAATGTTCCTTTAGGCGAACCCGCCACGTTTCCTACGTCGTCCGCCCACCGTTCGTCAAGCATCTGGAAGTTCTACACCACCGTCAGGCTCCACAGTCTTGTGCTGAACCCAACGACGACGGCACCACGACCAGTTGCGACCATTCTTACAGTGTAAACGGTGAGCAGAGACATGGTGCGACCTATGCTGGAGTTCATTCGACGATATTTCTTCTTCAGATTGGAGAAGTTAACTGAGCCAGAGGGAGGGGATGAAAATGTAATTTCGCCTGGAAAAACACCGTCTCAAGAGAGCAGCGAAGGCGAGGATGAACTGGAATCCCTGCTAAGCAGCCAGGAAGCCGAAATCAACGTTTGGTATCAAAGAGGGCAGCGGTCTATGGATGTCACTCATACTATGTATGAGTTCTCCAAAACTCCGGGAGTTAAACTTACGGAATCGTTCAGTGTTCTGATCTTCTGGGAAGAGTGGAAGGAGTCCCACCCGCAACTATCGGCGTTAGATTCCATAGTGTTCGCGGTCCCGATGACACGAATCAATGTCGAGCGCCTTTTTTTTGCACTTGCGACAGACGTTGTCGACTTTACGATACAATTTAAGCGCCAAACTCATTAATGACATTTAACTGGCGAAGTGCTACAGAGTTTTGGTACTCATTAATCTGTATTATTGTTATCGAGATTAATTTTTGATAATGTTACATTTTAGTAGATAATTTGTTGCTAATATCTGCCGGAGGAGATGACGGAATTTATGCATAGGGGATCTGTTTTTTAAGATATATTGTTTCAGGCAGGATGTGATGGAACTTTTCAATGTTGAATGAAGACATTGTAGATTTCACACTTCAAGGATTTATTCACAAGACCCGTTTCGTTGCATACACACTTGAAAACATAATATATGGCATTTAAAAATTATGTGTATACAACGAAGCACGTCGTGTAAATTTATCTTTTAAGTGGTAAACCTTCAATGTCTTCCTTCAAAATGTTTTTTCTTCGTCAAGCAAAGCGTTTTATGGCGGCCAAAATTATTTTTGTAATTCTTTTCAACCGATTAGTATTTTAAAGAAATTCTTATTCTAGAAAAAGTACTTCACTAAACTATATATTTTGGCAATTTTGATAGGTTAAACTTTTATTTAAGGTGACATTGCTTGTTTTACCCTTTCTCTTTTGTTTTATTCTTGTCAAAGCGTTTTTACTCAGCCAAGAGGGAATTTCTACTTTGTTAATAGGTTTTGCGAAGGTGAAGAATAAAGAATTTACAATTGTTTTTAAGAAAATAGTACATAAAAATTTTGTGCTAACATTTTACGCTTTTTCTCTTTTTTTCTTTTCTTGTCGAAGATTCTGAACTCAATTATCGGAGTCACCTTGAGATCTCCTCTCAGGTTCCCTTGTTATCCTATTTCGGTGGGTGCGTTTCCATCCATGTGCATGTTTCCAACTATTACTGTCCCCTCCCTTCTCAACTCCCATTGCCCTGTATCTACCTTCCTCACGCGTACTATCTCACCAACTCGGTCAAAATCCTCGTCTCTCACCCTTTTCCCCTTCTTTTGTTTTAATGGTCAGAGGTAGGGAGCTAACATTTCTTTCTGAGATGACCATCATCCTGGTTTCACTCATTCCGCCCTCGACGATGCACATTCCCAGAAGTTCCCGATGTCTTTCAGCTCTCCTCAACTATATATCGCCTCCCCATCCTTTTTCTCGAACCCTTTTTACGTGGCACGTGTGCTTGTATACCGACTCCCCCTTCGAATGATCCTTTTACATTCCTTTTTTGTACCAGCATCCGTCCGTCTTCGCCGGTTCAGCTGACGTCGACCCGACCTTGGTCATTTGCATGGTATTTTTCCGGAAGAAAAGAAAAGAATCCAAAGGGTTTGAGAGCATGGATAGGGTGGATCGTACGGGGTTCTCCGCCTTCAAGAAAATGAACGCCAATAATTCCCTTTCTTGCCCACCCTCCCCACTTGCGACAATTGTCAATTGCGATAATTATCGGCATGTTGTTAATCATCCTGTCTGCTAAAATCCTGGATAATTGAGCATGTGCATTTCAGTGCATCCAGCTGTTGGCAGGGTGTAGCCATTTTCAATTGGTTCAGTAGAGAGTTAAGAATTTGTTAAAACATTCACTAACATTCTTCTGTTATGTCCCAGATATACTTTTGTTCATTAATTTATCTTGGAGACAAATGCAAACACTTTGCATTTAGTGGGGCCATTATAAGTTAATATCTGTCAAAATAAATCTTGCTTTTGTCATCAGTATGAATCTAGTCATAGGTGCATTTATCTTAAGGTTAACATGAATGATTTGTCGCAGTTCATCAGCAATATTATAACTTTATTACAAACTACAAGTAATATACATGCATTTCGTGTAGCAACCATCATTGTTACACACTATGTAACCCTGACATAATTTTAATAAGAACCAGTTGTTGTTAAATAACACCTGTTTTGTTAATCATCTAATTAAAAATGAAATGATGTACGTACTGCCTCCTTTCGGTATTTCTCTTTACAACCAAGAAACAGCAATAGTGAAGCATGTCGAAACACACAACACAAAGTCACACTTTCATCAACCAGTATTATTCAGCACAAAAATGGAAATAAACACTCACAAAACACATATTTTTCAATGCTATATGCACTACCATAGTCTGTTTCCGTACCAATGTCACGTGCCTCTCTAGCCCTGTTAGCCACTTACATATCAATGTAAGTACCAACAATACATACACACTTACTCTAAATACTGATGAAACAAAACATCAAACCAGGCATACGTACACTATATAAGACACTGTCTCCGGCGTTACTTTGTGGAAATCCTTCATATTATTATTTAAAAAATACGTACACTAGTAAAAATATTAATAATAAACATAAATTAATGTACATACATGTGTCATTCTAGAAATATGTTGTCATGGAACAAATTGCGTGCCAGTAGATCCCTTTTGCGGATACCCTCTGCATTGTTACCCTCCTTCACTCCAAAACTAGACTGCTCGCATCTATGCATGTTATCGTTGAGAGCAGGTGCTCACTCCAGATAGGAATATTCTTTTTATTGCTCACATATGTTATGCAGAACCACACAAGTTTTCACAACCCTCTGCCCAATCCATTCTCTTAAGGAGGATGCGCCATCTACCCTTGAGTCTACCTGGGCCTAAAACTTTCTTCAACTGCACTCATGTTGGCAGTGGCAACATAGGATCTGAGAAGAGTTGGCGACAGGGGGAAGCCTCCCATCTCCTATTACGTGGAGTTTTGCATCGAAATTTCTCCGGTCAATCTCCACTTTGAGGACACTGAAATTTTGTACAGTGGCATCATTCACTCTGCCGGGTTTTCCTATGTTGGAATAGAGAAACGTGTACTCGTGGTCGACTAAGGCCATTAAAACCATGGAATGGTAACCCTTATAATTACAACAGTCCATGGGGTCCAGTGAGGGTTTCAAAATCCTGATGTGTGAGTGCCGTCCAGGGCGCCAAACGTGTTGGGAAATTGCCAGAGACTCCAAAAACCCCTCGCAATTTCCTCTTTTCGGCTATTGCCATGGGGGAACTGGATCATAGTGGGGTATATTTCGTCATTGATGGCGTCGTACACGTCGTATAAAATAGCAGACTCACAGTAGATACTTGCACCCACCCGAAACTTAGCCCCAACAGACCAAAAGTCTGCATGACCTATTAGGCAAATTAGCGCCATTGCCACCCGCTTATATCTACCTTGATGGATCGCCTCATCACAGTATCCATCTTCTCTATTTGCACATACAGTAAAAAATGCACTAGGGTAAAAAAAAGTGAATCCCAGCCCATGTGAAATGTTTTTCGGAATCGCTCTTCGGAGTAGAAAGGAACAACTGTTTCCCAGTAGCCGTACTCCAAATTAAGGAGGTTCCGCCGCGACTGTGTGAGTCAAAACAAATACTAAATTCCACATTTTTGATATTTTGTACAAAAAGTCCTGCTTTCACTGATGCAATGCGTTACCTATAGAAATCCAAAAGTAAGCTACAATATATGCAGATTATTCCACGAATGTATTTTAAATGAGCACTTTTTTCAGCCATAGGATTCAACTTCAGCGCCATTTCCTACGAATTACCGCATTTTGACTTCAATTACGGCATTAATCCTTCAATAACTAGAAGAATAAGGTGGTTTGAGGCCTTTATTTTATTTTTACTCACTTTCTCTGGATTATTTCCTTCTTAGAGACGGTTTTCCACGAAAATGGCATTTGTATTTTATGGAAAAATACTATTTTTCTTCGTGTTTCTCTCATTCCCCCATTGAACACAATGTAATTTCAAGTTCAATTATAGAATAAAATAGCGTGGAAAGGTATTATTTTGTTGTTCATATCAGATGGTGGACAACTTTTTCTACAAGTAGACAGAATATGAATAAAATTTCATTGAAGTCATTTTACGGTGGAACCACCTTAATTAAGGTAGTGCAGTTCCGGCTGTAGCCATCGCTGCCGCTCTCTTCCTCGTTCGCTCAGCAGCTTATACGCCTGCCTCTTCCGTAAATTGTCGCCTCCTTCCTGTAACTTTACAGTGGTCAGGCGATTGGAAACAGGAAATGATGAAGGACGATAGTCAAAATAGTGAAGCAGATGGTGCTAATAATGTTGAATAACCAAATAGGAGTGTCGTATGCTTTTTAAACAATTTCGAAAGCCGCAAAAGGCCTCAGTTACGTGGGAATTGCTTATTTTGTTCGCTAGCTTAGTACTTGTTCGTCATAATTCCTGGAGAGGGCAGCACTGAGTTACCATAGTAGCGTGAATGCACGTAGGATTGCTACGTTGGTGCTAACGATAATAGTGTATTACCGGGTATTAAGCTTCCTGTTAAGAAGCGTCCGTGGTTGAGCGCTTCGGCTGAGCCAAGCCGTACGTGTAGAACAGGCATATACCCCTCCACAGTTCGGCGGTCAGAAAACAAATGAAAGGTGGTAGGCGTCACAATAACATTAGCACTCCTGTGCTTGCATGTCATCGAAATAGAAAACATTGTTTGATTGTTAAGTTTAATTGGCGCGATCAAATGTATGAATTGGTAAGTTGATAATTATTAATTAATGCTAATTCGATGGCGGTAGTTTTGCTTTAACCATATATATGTTAACATGTCGTGCAACGTCTTCATCGTTATTACCAGACATAAGTTGAAAATTAAGTCTCGCCACTGGATTCAAGCATTATAAAATGCTTTAGTCGTGATGTTTGTGCGAATGGAATGATATGGGTTTTTTATGCAAAATCGCTAGACGGGGTTTTATCGGAATTGACACATGAGCAGCTCCGCCGTTCGACCATGAATTAAACAATGGACACGACATGGAAATTTCCACTCCTTAATTGTGACATCAAGAATAGATAGTTAATTGTTAAAATAAATATTGTATGAATGGCCAATTTAGGCCATATTAAGCTCAGCCATAGGCTTAGGTTAACGCTAGTGGAATGGAGTTGCAATAACCTTAAGGAAGGCTTTTTTCGTTGAATACACGAGAAGTTTTTCTCAAATCGCCACAGAGAAAACTTATTAATTAAACTACTAGAATATATTGTAGAAATAATGAGTGTCGCTAAAAGCCTTTACAAAAACAGAAGGTCTCGCTAGCCTCCGAAGGGGGTTTCATTTTTGAATGGCAGCAAAGGCTTTCACGCTTCTTGGCCGCGGCCGCCGCCAGGGATTTTTAGTCGGGACGAAACTTTTAGTGTCGAGTCCCGGCCCAACATCATGATTTCTAAAGACGTGTTCTTTTACAATCACTGCGAAATGCACGAATGATATGGTTCGCAGATACGCCAAGAGGAAGAAATCTGCCATGAAGATGTCATTTGACTTGACCGGGATTCGAATCCGGATCTCCCAATTTCCGGTTACGTGTGTTAGCTACTAACTCCACCAAGCCATCTTGAAATTCGTAGTCTTAATGTGGTTAGATCGAGATAGTTCCCTAGTCATAATGGAGACCATATTCAAATATTATTTTTTAATTTCAGCGTCCGTAATAAGTATGAAATAAATATTGTAATATTAATGGCGCAAAGATACAGTTATATATGACGAAAATTCTCAGTAATTAAATAAATAAAGCTACATAAGTCTCATTGACTCAGTTTTTACCGCCGTACGGCTGAAAACCCTTCAAACCGGCAGTTTATTTGCGATTCTTGTAAATATACTGTGGTGAGTAATAAATTATTTTTTATAAATATTTGAGAAAACATGCAAACTACACACCGTTAGTTTTTTGACGAAATTTAGGTGTTAGAGATTCCTTATTTTTTTAAAATATTCTCCCTATGGAGCGCACAGCCGTAATCTCTACCCCATGTAAAACAGCTTACATTTTCAGGCAAATTGCTCGAAAAGTAGTTCGGCAAGGGGTTAATATTTTGATATCATTGGAAAGATGGGAGCTTTATCTTTAAAATGAAGTCAAATTCATCAAATTCTAGGTGAAGTGATTTTTCGCTCAAACTACCTTAAGATGGCTTGGTGACGTAACAAGCTAATACTGGCAACGACTGGCTATAGCTTCCCGGAAAAATTGGGAGAGCCAGGTTTGAATCCCGGTCAAGTCATATTGAGTTCTTCATGGCGAATTTCATCCCCTTGACTGTATATTGCTGCTAGTCATAGCATGCGCATTCGGGAACGGTCAAGACTGCCCCCGCTCTATCCCAGAGCCGACCACTCTTCCCACTTCTTTCTCCCGGTGGACTCGAAACCGAGTGTCGCTCTGCGCTCCTCTCTCCCTAGCGTCTTCTATATGGAATAAAAGGCAACTCTTTCGTCAGGGGGAACCAACGCATCGGGATCGCGCAACTGCGCAGCATTGGGAGCGGCAGCAAACCGAGTTTTGCACGTCTCTCTAACCTTCGATTAGGCTGACTTACACTTAGGCTTAAGAAAAACCATGTTAAGTTTTTCTTCCGTTTTTCTGTTGCTATTGCTCCCTCGCGTGTCAAATGCTGTTGTATATTCGTTGCGGACCATATCGATTGTTAATTTAAATCCTTACCTTGAAAACTTTCTTCACCCGGGAGCGATCGCTAAGCTTCTTATCACATGCGAGCGGTCGCGTGTGACACTTTTTCTCACACTCAGATGTACCATTGATTATCTATCGTAGAGCGTTAATTGGCAATATATTACACTATATTTAGATTTAATTCAGTTCTCTTAATGTTCATTTGAAATAATGATTTCCAAAGTTACACAATTACTAATTCAATTACGTAATCATTGCTAATTTTACTGGTGATATTATCATTGGGTATAAATGAAGAAAATTACCATTCTCAAGAAGAATATATTATTTATGAGAACATACTTTCTCATGACTCATAAATTTGCATTAACTTATCTGCTCTACACGAAATGAATCAACTTTGCCCGCATGTTGCGAAAGTGTAACGCAACTGAGTGATACAAAAACACTAACGTCAGTGGTCGCGCGATGAGGAAAAGTCTCACACCTTGTATCCGACGGCACCAGACATATCATTAGACAGCTGCGGACGCTTCATTTATAATTTTTGAGACGGTCGTTCAATAGGAAGAGATAAAAAGTCAGCTAGAAGGAATGGGAACTTATTCTAACTCATGATTACAAAGTGAGAACAAGTTTAAACTTGGTGTGAGAGAAAATCTCAGAGCGCGACCAATGGCTAGTTAAATATTTCTCCTTGAAATAAGGCAGAAGTCAAAATTTTACGTTGTGCTTAAAGTTTTGTCGTCCACGGGACTCTATACCTCGGCCGAAAAAGCTCCCGCAGACGTCCACTTCTATTTAAATTACGATTCTGCATTGCTACTCGAAGCTAATGTGTTTGTGCGGGCATCTAGAAAAAAGATTTACAGCCTGTAATTTAATGTTTTTAATGATGTGTTATTTTACCTGTATATCCCCTTTGAATGTTACGATTGTCAATTTACGGCTCTCTTTATAATTAGTTCAGCATAGGAAAATCATACTTTTACTGAAATTCATCTGATCTTCGTCTGATTTTTGTACTCACATGCCACGTGAATCCAGCATCACACCGCCATAAAGTGGCATTGTGCTTATGATGAAGCTGCAGTGAGCCCAAGATGGAACCAAACTTTCTTTATTCTTTGTGTGATCAGAGCAAAGAGAGAAATTAGATCCATTCTGACCTCGGGATCATTACCAATTTCATTTCGGTATACCCGTCGGACTCCTCCTCTCATCCCCTTTGTCTTTGTTCCCCCACAAGAGGAGGGCAAGGAAGGGGGTGGGGGAAGTTGTGTCGATCGGAGACAAAAGTACCGGGAAAGAAGAAGAAGAGAGGAAAGTGGGAAGAGAAACTTTTGGCCCCCCCTTCCCCCCCCCCCCCCTGGTCCCCAAAATGCCATCTTGCACGCCAACACACAAATGCGTATCGGCCCACATCAGGTTCTGGGGATTAAGGCGCTGTAAATTAATGGCATCCCTCCAATCACAGACGAAACTCGCAGAACCCCATTTCTCCGATCCCACCCCCTTTCTCATCCTTGCACCCCTGCCACATTCTCTCCTCCCCTACCATCCCTCGGAAAAATCCTCCCTGTTCGTAGCTTTGTCCCTTGTTAAAGGGCTCCTCCTGCAACAGGGCCGAGTGCACTGACTCAAAGTATTAAGCGCGGCTTAATAAGGACGAAAGAGGCGCAGGAGATGGGAGGTCGGTTTCCAAAGAGGCAGCGACTGGTGTTGGAAGCGGAGATACGGACGAATCCCCTCGATGCCCTGGACGGATAAGCCCTCTTATGAAGGAGAGTCAAAGTGTCCGAGTGGGGAGTCAAAGAAAGAAAAAAGGCAATTTTTGTCTCGTCCGGCTACTACCGCCGATGCTCTTTGTCCTTCCTTCCCCTCCTACTAATCTTTAACTTAACCACTGTTATTTCATTGGGCTTGGTTCTAGAATGTGCGTTAGTGTCCGTTTTGAGGACAGAGACTATTATTTTTAACTAATGGCATACGGTTTTAAGTAAAGGAAAAGGAGCACTTTTGTTTCCATGTTTTAAGTCTTGAATGATTGGTCATGATTTAACATTAAGTATCCAGTGCCCTAATACTTGTCAAGGATCTTATTTAGTGGTGTATATAGGAGTGGGCGAAAGGGAGCGGTCTGAACCGGATGGTAGTTGTTTTGGGGCGGAATTTGGACCTTAAATTTAAATTTTAAATTTTTTATTAACAATAAAACTATAAACTTTCCCGATAGTTGACAACTGCAATACATTACAGATGAAGATTAAGGAACATTTCTTTTTTATTTATCCTTACTAATATATGAAAATGTAATGGTGTCCGTCTGTTTGTCCGTCTGTCAGTTGCTCCATCACGCAAACACTACTGGGCCGATTGATCTGAAATTTGGTATGTAGATAGGAAAAATATCTGGTTGTAACACTGGCTATATTAAAAAGCCATCAGGGCCCCCGAAGGCCCCCCCTGGTGATCCATGTTAAGCATTGGCTTCGGTGCAGTGGTTTCATTTTTTCCTTTTTAAAGTACTTTCACTTAAAGATAGTGGTGGTTTTACCAGAAAAATCTCACATTTTTCTCTGAAATCAACAACGGGAATTTCCTTGGCAACCAGAGATTTGATTTTCAAAGGATTTTCACACCTCCAGCATTTAAATATCACTTTTTCCTGAAAGAATATCTATATAAGAAGGGCCCTGAGTCCCAAGGACCACATGATAGATTGCTTCGGGGGGTAATTGATAAATTCAATGCATATTTACGACAAGCATACTCTTCAATGTCCATTCTCAAAGTAGCTCTCGTAGAGGCACGTATATGAGAGAACACTAACGTAGTAAAGGATACACAAAGGTATTTAATAGACTGCACACGCAATAAAATGTGCAAGAATACTTAGCTGAAACGAATAGTCAGCGTGTCTACTACAACGAGCAAAGTGCATGAAAGGTTAAGAACTCCTCAAATGACCACGCTGACGATATTCTTCCGGCTTTGTGATTATCATATAAAATAAGTTCATTGTTTTTCACACCCGTTGAATTGCAACGGGTACCTTCCGCTAATCTAATATAAACTAACACACGAAACAGATTTTTATATTGTCACTAGTGATTTTTATTTAAAAAGTCAGATATATTTTTAACTTTCGTTTGGAGGTCGTGGACACGATATGCAGTGCGTGCCGAGCCCAGCCGGAGACTTTGCGTCACCTTCTCTCCGGCTGCAGTTACTACGCCAGCATAGCGTATACAGCTCAACGCAACGCGGCTCTGAGACAGTTATTTTTTCACATGTGACACCATTATGGCATCGAAGAGAAACCTGTGCTGCCCTATGCCCCTGGAGATATTGAGTCCGTCGTGGAGAACGATTAATGACAATCTGGCGATATTACTCCTTCCCCACCACCAGGCAGTTGGAGACGACAAAGCCTGATATGGTTCTCCTCGACCACCTCACACGCTCCATGTTCGCGATCGAGTTTTCGGCTCCGGCTGAAAATAACACGGATGCGAAAGAGGTGGAAAACGGGTTAAATATCAAGACCTGCTTTTGGAACTTCGGAAAATATACCCCGGACACTCCGTGAAGTTAGTAGTCCTCATCATAGGTGAGCTCGGATGGAGTAAACAGCTCGCTGCTAAGTAGCATCAAGTGTTCCATTTCTGCGTGGCACAGGTGAAATCACTAGTTGCACGCGTGCAGGAGGCCATCATCCTGGGTTCACTCCGTACATGACTCCAACGCAGCGTAGCCACCTATCCGGTGGGCGTCGGACGTAACTGCGAAAACTGCTCAACCCCACCCGAGTCTCCGGCCATTATGACGGCAATGAAACCTGGTCTTTGCCGGTGAATCGGAGGGGGCTGTCAAATCAAGAACAGCATAATTATTTTTACCTCATAAAACATTACAAACTATGGTTGGTTAGAGCCATAACTTAACGTTTTAAGGAAGCAGATATAAGTATACAGAAATTTTACATCGTCTGGTAATTAATTATTTAATTTTGACACAAATTATAATGGTCCTCTTTTAAATAAGGAAGTATTCACCTTAGATAAGGTGCTTACCATTCGTCTGCGGCCTCCTCAATTAAAAGGTTCATATAACTGAGCAGATATGTTCCCACTCTTAATGAAGAACGCACATAAAATCTTACTTTTGTTTACAATTTACCTGCGCCTTAACTTCCCAGCCACTTCATATTTAACTGTCATTTCCTAGTGGGTTGGTAAAGTTCCATGGTTAACCGTGAAGGCGTGCAGTGAATAGACCAGCGAGAGGGGCAACATCAGTGAGATCCTCACTCGTCATTCCTCATCGGATTTCGAGAACAGAGAGTAGCGTGGGGTTGAGATATTTTCCTAAATGTAGCCTTAATACTAAAACAGCATCAATAATTGTTAATTTTTAGCCTAAATGGAGGACCATTCTTAGCTCTGAATAGATTGAAAATCCTCGTTCTGGATTCTAGCCTTCGCTACGTCTGTCCCTCGAAATATTACAAATAAATGGAATGAAACAAGAAAAACCAATGCAAAGTTTTGCTATTTTTAGTTAAAAAACGCAACCACTTTATAAGGAAGCTATTTCATTGATAGCAGCTAATAATTAACCATCTACTGCAAATGAAAACTACTGAAAAATACTGCAAGTCTTCAGCTATCACGGTATGGCCGCTGGCAAACGTCAGAAACGAGATTTTTAGCCCATATGTAAAACCCCCTAAATGGGAGCAATTATTGCACAAAATAAAGGAAAACTAGGGTGACGTTGATTTTCTCGTAATTTAAATCTAACAATGCTCTTTTGTTTGCTCTTCATCAAAATCAGTGGACCGTAAGTCAAAGATGAATTTCTGTATCACTGCAGTCGGTAGCAGAGAGAGTTGATTCCCAGGATAGGCAAGGGGGGGGAGTTAAAGAGGAGAGGGAGAAGAAGGGAGGGAAGACAGGGAGAAATGAGGACGACTAGATTGAGGATGGAGAAGAGGGTCTTTCTTACTCCTCCCCCTCCGACTCGTACCGTGGCCACAGACTCCGCCTCCTCCTCCTCAAGGAGGGGTTGGGGTTGAACTCTAGGTCGCGGCGCGGACGAAAGAGGGGTGGGTGGTCGAGGTTGGGAGCAGGAGGAGAGGAAATTGATGACTCTGTTTTCCCAGAAGGTCCAGATGGCATATTTCATCATTCTCTCCGCGGAGAGACGACGGATCAGTCGATTCCCCGCAACCACCACTCACTCCCAACATCGCCGACCTCTTCCGACATCGCCGACACCCCCTCCATCAACTCCTTCCTCTTGCTCCCCCCCCCACTCTACCCTTGACGACGTTAAAACATCTTAAGGGTATTCACAAAAAATGCCCACTTTCAACCGTCGTTCATGATTCATTTTGATTTTTTATAAAACTTTCTAATATATTTTAACATTTGTTGGAGAGTTTTAAAACTACCACGGGAGAGGACATTAAAAATATTAATTCAGTGTTTTGAATATAATTTTATTGAAATATGTACACATTGGACGCAGAAATGAAAGATATTTTTGAAATACATTTATTGCATTTTGTATAAAGTGCATTCTTGTTTTCCATCGTATATTCCCAATTATCGCAAGACGACTTAAAATGTTTACAAAAACTTGGAATTTCGACTTCATACAGTTATTCTCGAAATATTTGTTTTTTTTCCAAAACGTCCTAATATACATAAAGCCTTTTAATGATGGTTGAAGAGTTGTATGTACAGTACATGAGGAAGGAGGACATATCAAATCAAATATTCGTTCAGAGTTTATAGCATTCGTTATAACATATGTTCAGTGAATTATATTTTTGAGAAATCTGGAAAATATTGGATGTAGGATTTAAAGATGTTTTAGAAATACCTATATTGCATTTAGTGTTCAATGGATCTCTTCCTTCTCTTCCCTATTATCGAAGGATATCTTAAAATATTTTTCAAAGAATATTTGATGACTCAATCCCTAATGTTACCATATTTATGAGATATTTGATGCGACCAAAATAACTTATTTAAATATATGTTGTAGACGTAGGGATAGAGAAAATTGAAATATTTCGTTTCTGCGTTGAGCAAATGTTCATGTTATTAGTGCATCAGAGTTTTAGAGATCAGTTTTTGCTGGTAGGGATGGAAGATGATCACTGAATAAATTTGATACCTGGTGGGAAGTGACTAACGATATGAAGGGAACTTTGTACAAAATATCTTACTGGCATTTACAAAAAAAATTTCAGTGTCTAATTCTATTTTACATCAACGTCTCTTAAAACATTGTAAACATGATTTAGACAAGTACTGTAACAGGGCTCCCCTCTTCTCTAATATCTACTAAATGCTATTATACGTTTTTCCAAACCAAAAGAAATTCATTATATATGTGATATATATAATGTAACTCATGTACTAAAATTTTATATACATACTGGAAACATGTCAAAACCATTTTAAAACTACCATAAATTTATCAGTGGTACAAAAACATCAGTCTTATCGTTTAGGAAACATAACATTTAAGGACTTTTGTATGTGCCTCCAATGCCCTGATAAAAACAGTGAAGGTGATATTTTAAACTCAAAAGCGAAAAAAAACTTTGTTAGAACTGCTAAAATTTGAGGAAATCATGTAAGCGACTCAAAAACGTAATACTTAGGTAAACATAAAGATTTATTCTTTGACTTTGCTGACGTTACAATATCCAAGATATTGAATAGTAACTGTATAAATGAAAGGAGTGTGCTTTGTTGGTTTGGTGATGTCGAAATCGGAATGGATATTCGAATATCGATCTAAACAGTTGAATGAGAGTGGAGTGAATGCTGTGAGAGGACGAGGTAGACCGAGGCAGTCGTGGATAGAAGTGTGGTAGAAGAGTCTACTAAAGGCCGTGCCACACTAGCGTTCGTCGGAGCGGTTAGCGGTTGCGGTTAACTCGTTAACCAATAGGAAGGCGCAGCGGCTGGCGTGGGCGGGTGCGAGAATAGCCGACCGTCTATTTTTCCGACCGAGAGTCGCAACCGCAGCCAATCACGGACTCAGATTCAATCACGTGACTGTCGTCTGACTGACAATCTGCTGCCGTTAGGCGCTTTTTTGTTTTGCTCGCAGGTGTAGTCCATGGGTGAAACAAAACATGGGGCATGTTTCGTGTATGAGTTTGATTAGCAGCACGCTGTTTATTTATATGTTTAGTTATATCTAGTTTATTTATTCTTTTGTATTGTATTGTTTTCACGATCGGTATTAAAGTTTGTAATCTCTGACTCTGAATAAAATATTTAATTTGGATTTAATCAAGATAAATCCATCCTCATTGAGATAAAAGATTATAAAACAGGGCCGAAAAAGGACGAAGGTTTGTTTTCACTCGGAAAACATTTTCCTTGTGAGTGATCTCATTGAAATGCGGCCAATGTAATGACGGCCAACCGACAACCGCATCGCGCAGTGTGATTGGACGAACCGACACCCGCATCCGCTAACCGCTACGAAGAACGCTAGTGTGATACGGCCTTAAGATGAGGAATATTAGGAGTCTTAAGAATAGGAAGACTTGTATGAAGTAGTGCACGAGGGCAACTGAACTAGAGGATGTTTGCAAGGATAGCACAGTATGGAGGACATTATTAATAGAGAGTTAGCTTTACAGGCCTATCACCAAGAATTATACTTTTTCACTGATATTATCCCGATGAGTATGTGTACAAGTGCAGATATCTGGTTGGTTGGCTATTCCTCATGGTTGCTGACTTCATTTCCGCCTGTGATGAAGCAAAACTTGATGGGCACAGGATGGGTTACTCGAGAAATGAAGAAAGATTGGAGAGAAACACAGTATTGAAAGTAGTGTAATTCTAACCAAGTTACCTTCAGCTACGCATCCCATCCTACGCACCGAGATATAATACACTTTTACTCTCAGCACAACGCTAATTTACGACCGGGGTTCCGCTGAAAAATAATCCGCCACTGCTTGGCACAAAACCCGGCCTCTCTGGGTGGAAAGCCGCAGTTCTTCTTACCACACCGGCCGGATTATCTCGCTTCTTTAAAACTTATAATGATTCATAGTAAAACTTATATATGCACATTTATGGAACAATTATTTGTGGGATCTACCGGTTAAGGTAGATTAGAATGGAAGAAAGTAAACATGGTCTAGATTATTGCAAGCACTATCTCCTTACACGATTTCTTTCTTCATCTCAACTCACGTCCTACATCTCTCTTCATTCCTTCCATAAAGCATATTCTCTTTCTTCCCCTTCTCCAGCATACTCTCCTCTAACACGACCTTGAGCATCCCTTCACCTCACATTACTCGTTCCAACCACCCACTCTGATCCTCCTAATCTCCTCCATTACTTTACATTCCTCACCCACCATACTAAGTAAGCACTTTATCGTTTGTCTCCCTTTCCATCCACCACGTCACCTCCATTTTTTGAATGGTTATTGACCACTTATTAATACATTGGTTAATATATGGAGGTTAAGTTATGTCTTTTTTAAGAAACTCAACTTCATTTTTCCGCCAAGAGGTTTCGCCTTTTTATATTAATGAGGCTTCTTCAGGGCATACAGTACAATGCAAGGAATACAGTTAATAATAATTATAATACTACAAAGATAAAATAGTTTTCAACCATAAATTTAGTACCTCAAAGGATTAACTTTATCTCACTGTGACAATGTTAACACAAAAACGAACTCTTCTTCTTAGCAACAAAATTCAACATAAAAAACAAAACCGAAATGGAAAACCAAGCCAAAATTTTGTTTGAAAAGTATACTTTTTTATATAGTATATTTTTTTTTTCAGAAGTGAAAATAAAAATATTTAAAATGAATAGTATGACATTAACAATTATATATATCGTAACTTCAAATTTCGAATATATATTACATATTTTACGATTAAAAAAACATATTCGTATTCTGGAGAACATTACATAATACATAGAAAAAAAACTTTAGTTTTTGGAGATCAAATTATGATAGATTGTCGCAGACGCAAGAAAGTTAATCCTTTGAGGTACTTAATTTATGATTGAAAACTTTTTTATCTTTGTAGTATTATAATTATTATTAACTGTATTCCTTTCATTGTACTGTAGCCCTGAAGAAGCCTCATTAATAAAAAGGCGAAACGTCTTAGCGGAAAAAGGAAGTTGAGTTTCTTAGAAAAGATATGACTTAACCTCCAAATAATTAACCAAATGCATTCCTCCTCCATTCTCCTCCACACCCACATCTCCAATGCCTGCGCTCTATTCTCGTTCACTTTTCATTCATTCACTGTTTATGAAACTATGGAATACTTTTCCGAAAACTATGTTTTTGAGATTTGAACTCATTAACAATGAAATAACATGGTAAATATTAAAAATATTCTATTTCATAATAACAATATAATATTTTATGAAAATTTCATGAATACTTAACTTAAGCACATAAAGAAGTACTTTCCAGAAGTATGTTTTTTCGCATTTTTACGCTTTGGCTTTCATGGCATTTGCTTTTTTTACTCTCTCGCCCCTATTATTTGAAAGTTTCAAATATGTGCTTAAATATTTCTGTAAGACTGCACATATAATCAATATTGAAATTACATTTAGATGGTCGTGATAAATACTGTTCACAAAAAATGCATTCGTTAAAAGTGATCCAATTAATAAAGTAGAGCACATATTTTCATAAAACGAAGTTTAATAAAAAAAAACTTTTTTTATGAGCCGATATTTCGGCATCTTGAGTCATCCAAGTTTAGGGTGACTCATTATGGGCCATTAAAATATTGCGTAAGACGTTTTATGGGGGAAAAGGGTTGATCTTACATTGTTATATATATAAGATGGTGTGGGGGTCCAAGGTATATTACGCAAGATTTTATTAACTCATGACATCGTACTTGTATCACTTTTTAGTAATCATCGGACGAAAAAAAATAGTTTTTAGTATTTTAAACCTCACAATGTTTCTCTTAAGGGAGAGTTTAGAAAAACGTAAGAAAATATCTAGTCGAATTACCGAAAATTAAATCAAACAGCGGTGGATATAGGTTTAAGGTTCAAAGTTGTCTTAAATACAGGCGAACCGACGACGGGGGAATTGAATGGTTAATGCCTCAAGACCCAAAATTTCCAATCATATACGTATTTTGTGTAATGACCACAAAGAACGTCCCACGATATTACCTGGAGTATTTTCAGTCTCTCTCGGTTTCGCATAATTTAAATGAATTGCATGCAAAACCACGTTACCTACTTAATTGGAAAGTTACTCTATTTTCATTCGTCAGCAAATGTATGTTAACTTACGTAAGATTTGGAGGGGGGATTCATTAAATCTTACATTTCTTTTTGGGTCGCTTTACACTGGAAAGTTACTTCAGCAAGTTTTTTATGAAAGAACTTGTGGTTGATTTTACACTGACGAAACATTTTTCACGAGTTAGTGCGGATCCAGGTTGGTTGTTTTTCACACTGGCGAGAATACGCTTTTACAAGTGACTTGGCGAAACGTTTATAAGTTCTGTTGGCGGAACTTGCAGAGCAGTTTTCATCAGAAATTTTCGTTGAAATTCGCTTGCTGCGAGTAAATTGTGCAATAAAATTGCCAGTGTTTACCCATCTTTATATATGGGAAGTTGGAAAAAGCGTTGAATATCGTCCAACATAATATGTACTTGAATGTATTGTAGTCCGTGAATACTCTAGTAAAGATGGGGGTTTAAATATTTCTCACGCAACCGGGTTTCAAACCTGGGCCCTCGGTAGGGGAAGCAAGTACGTTAGCAACCATACCAGCTCCATCTCCCAGGAAAGATGAAGGGGGAGAGTGGGGGAGGAGAGGGAAGTAGAGGGAACTGTGGAAGGTAGCGGGGGTTGAGGGGAGGTGTTTTTTTCACAAATTTTTTTCGCCCCCGGAAATGAAGCCCGTACGACGTGAATGGGAGCAAGAGGGCATGTTGGGAGGCTGCTCCTTTCAAAGGATTTATCACGCTGTCGAAGGTGTCCCTGACTCGAGAAGGGGGAGACGGAGCGAGGGGGTAAGGGGGAGCGACGGGGGAACTGAATAAGAAGGGGACAGGGAGACTCATTGGTATGCAAAACAGTCGACAGGGGGTGCGGAGGGCGCGGGAAGAATCATTATTATACAACACTGTCCCCCACGTACCCTAGTGTTCACTCTTCTCATACCCCTCTCTCTCTCATACCCTTGCCCTGGCGCTCCTTTTCGCCATATTTCCAAACCCATACGCTCTTCCGCTTCCCCTACCGACAAACCCCTCCCCCTGACCCTAACTCCCTATTCCTCACGCCAACGCACCCTCCTGCTCATTCCTCGGAGTGGGAAAATATGAGAAAAAGAAGCAGTCCTTCTCCATTCTCTATACCCCACGGATTGATGGGAACAGACACTGCACAGAATATCCACATGATGCGTCTACTTTTGGTCTTCACACACTGCAGATATTTTGAGTGTCTATAGGATGGATGGGTAAAAATATGCGCAGTTTACCTCAAATAAGAAAAACTTTATTTGCTACCCGGGTCTCAATGCATTATATCGTAAGCAGGTTTCAGTTCTAATTTGTGAAAAATGCCAAATCTTTTTATCCATCGATAAAATACAAGTGACACGCAATATGACGTGTATCATCAGATCTCATATACTGAGTGTTTATTAAAAAAACATCACCATGACACCATGAGTGCTGTTCACTTTTTCAGGCGTAACTTAGTGCATGTTACTCATGATAGAAAGTCAATAAAATGGCTCTGTTCCACTCATAAAGGAAAGCTTTGTTACACGACATTTGTTTCAAGTTAAAAAAGTTATCATGACGTGTTCCTGAAAAAACTTTCCAGTTTTGGACATGCGCCTTTTCGACCAGGACATTGGGAAGAACAATAAATTGGCAAATTTGTGTGAATAGTGAATAAACGGAGAAAGTGGATTATTTAGCGTACCTTGGCCGAATGTTTGTGAATATTGGGGAGATGGTTGAAGAAGCTATAGGGCGTGCAAACGCTGGAGGAAAAGTAGCAGGCATGTTGAGTACATCAAGGACTGGCTGTTAGGTTATGTAATAAAAATGGCAGTACAAAGAATTGAACTCCTTCGCACTTTATTGAATGATAGCGAAACTTTGGCATGCCAGGATGAGCATATGAATTGGCTAAATGCAGTGGGAATGGAGTACCTGGGAACATTTAGCGGAATAAGTAGGATGGATACGGTTATGAATGAGTGAGTGGGTGATGAAAGAATGTGGAATGGATGGTCCCATAATGGGCGTATATGAATGGTGTTAGGGGAAGGGTTAGACCACGAAAGTATTGGGTGAATTAATGGAAAGGAATATCCTTAAGGTAAACTTTGTTATAATCCACCAATTTATTTTAAGCTAGCGAAAGCTAGCAAGACGCAGCGGCGTCATCTTCAGGTACCTGAAGATGACGCCGCTGCGTCGAAACTAGTTGTACCTTAAAATAAATTGGTGGAATATAACAAAGTTTTCCTTTTCATTTACGATGAAATGAACTTCCACAAGTTTGAGCCTGAGACGATGGAGATAATCCTTAAGGTAGTTTGAGGGAGATAGTTCCCTAGTCATAATAGAGACCATATTCTAATTTAAGCGTCTATCAGAAGCATGAAGTAAAAATTGTAATTTTAATAAAGCAAAAATATAATAATATATGGCAAAAATTCTCAGTAATTAAATAAATATAACCACATAAGTCACTAACTTGACTCATTTTTTCACGTCGTACGGTGAAATCGCCTTCATAATGTAAGTTTTTTTGTGATTCTGTTAAGAGTTCTGTGGTGAGTATTTGATAAATTTTTATAAATAGCTGAGAAAATATTCAAATTACACTCCGTTAGATTTTTAACGAAATCTAGGTGTTAGAAGCTCTTAATTTTTTCAATATCCTCGCTCTGGAGCGCATAGCCGTAATCTATCCCATGTAAAACAGCTTATATTTTTAGGACGAGTGCTCGAGAAGTAGTTCGGCAAGGGGTTTATATTTTGATATAATTAAAAAGATGGGAGTTTTTTCTTTAAAATGACGTCAAATTCATCAAATTCTAGGTGAAGAGATTTATCGCTCAAACTACCTTAAGAAGAGGAGGGACGCCCCCCCCCCCCCCCCCCCCACTAGACGCCACAGAAGCCTGTGGCAGAGGGTGTTAGGGTACCAGCCATGGAAGAAGAGGGATTAGGAAAAAGGAGTGGAGAGAGGACCGAGATGAACTGAGTGTTATGGATGTGGCAAAAGTTAGTGGCTCGCAGTTTATGCTGTAGAATTGAATAGAAGAATTAATTTAGAATTAGAAGTTGAATTATAATATAAGTTGTAATCACTAATGGTGCGAGGAAAGAATTCATTTTTGTACCTGTCAGTTGGGAAGTGTATCTCTCTTATTTTGTCATTCCTATTAGTTCTAGAGGTGTAGTGCGAGGTCAAGATAATATTCTCCGCCGTACTTAAGCTCGCCTGATTGGAGTTCTTCAAGTAATCTAAGCCTAAGCCTAGCGTGTAGCCTCCGAGTCTCTGAACTGTTCCCAACCTAATCCTCCTCGCATCATCAGCTGTGTGGCACTTTCTGTTTGCTCGTAGTAGTTTTGATTCTTCTTCTTCTTCTATAGAATAACCCATTTGAGGGTGCGATAAATCACTTCTGGATATGCCTTTTTTAATTCAATTTTTTTTCTGTCCATATTTCCTTCATCCTTTTAGAGTGCCTTTCCTTTTGTTCTTGCGTCCATTTTCTTCCATCCCTCGATTTTTTTCTTTCCGGAAATTTTGCTGTGTGAATTACTTCTCTAAAAAGAGTTCGGTCATCTATTGTGTCAATCTTTATTCCCAAGTTTTCCATATCTTTTTGAGTTTCAATGAACCAAGTAGGTTTGGATTTGTAGCTGTTTAGTAGGTTGAAGATCTTCTTGGTTAGTCTGGAGTTACTCATTCGGAATATGTGACCATAAAACTGCATTCGTTTTTTTCTCATTACATCGACTAATTTTTCAACTTTTAGATATAGCTCTCTGTTTGGTCTTAGTTTGTATTCTGTATTGCTGTTACTTTTAGGTCCCAATATTTTCCTCAAATTCTTCTTTCAACCTTTTCTAATTTTTCGAGATCCCCCATTCTTGTGTTTCTGCTGCATAAAGCGTTTCAGGTCTAACCACTGTTTGGTAGTGTCTTAGTTTAGTGTTCTAAGATAAGGTTTTTTTATTATATACGTTTTTTGTCACACAAAATGCCCTTTCCATTTTGTGTATTCGAGTTTCTATTGCTATATTTTCTTTTGTGTTGTTTGCTATCAATTCCCCTAGGTATTTAAAGCAGTTTGTTTTGGATATTGTGTTTGTGCGGATTTTAAGATTTTGAGGGGCATCACTAATGTTTGTCATGAACTGCGTTTTTTCAAAAGATATTTGTTCCTTCTCCGTCCTGTTTTTCTCATTAGTTGGTGCGTGTACATTAACAATAGAGTAAACTTTGTTTGCTGATTTAATGGTTAAGATGGATAGCCTTTCATTAATAGATTTGAATTCTACTATTGAGTTTAATATGTTTTTACTTACAATGAAACCTGTTCCAAATTGAGGGATATTTTTCGCAACTCTTTTTCCCGGTTTTCCTTTCAGTATCCTAAATCCTTCTGAATCAAAGGGATGCGCATCCGTGTATCTTGTTTCTTGAAGCGCTGTTATGATAGTATTTTTCTGTTTTAGATAATTTGTTAGAGTTTTAAGTTTCCCTACCTTTAAGAGTGAGTTTACATTGAAGGTGGCTAGATTATTTATATCTTTGTGTTTGATTTTATTTGTTTGTCCAGAACCAGGCATGTCTTTTGCACCGCGTTGTAGGCCCCCAGAATCCGAATGCCTACTTTTAATTTCCTTGGAAATGGGAGATTGTTTACTTCCTAGGGGTTTTGTCCACCAGACTCCACCATTGGGTACTCTCTGTCCACCAGAGGTGCGGCTGAAAACACTTTCCTCGGAGCTAACAACCTCGAGTAGTACCCTTAGGGGACTTGTTCCCCTAACATAACAATCATTCAACTATGGATATGCACCTTGTAAGAGATTCCACCCCAGGGAGTAGTTTTAATTAGTAGCATTAATTTGTTAACATTATTTTTATTTAGTTCACGAATTAAATATTTCTCTGCAGGGTCCCAAATGCTTACGAATTATTCGAGATACGGCCTCACTAGAGAAAAGTAGAATCTCTCTTTCAATTTTTCATCGGAGAACTTTCCCAGTATTTGCTTGGTAAACCCTATTTCCTGCCCTATTGCTTCGCCGCAAATGCTTTGCATGTGTTTCTCCCGCGGTAGGTCTGAAGTCAGGGTGATTTCCAAGTATTTGACTTAATATAACTTTTTTTAAATAACCCCTCATACTTTATAAATGTAGCGTTTTTGTGATTTATTTCGTAAGAAGTGTACAGCAGTGCATTTACTCAGGCTAAGTTCGAGCCCCACCACGAGTTAACGTGGCTGATGTCCAATGAGAGAGCTCCCAAGTCAGCAATTGGTGCAAAATCTCGGTAGATGACAGCCTTGTCTTCAAAAAATCTAATTTTGCAACCTACTCTGAAGTTAATATCGTTTATTTAAATGAGGAATAAAAGGAGGGCCCATCACGCTGCCTTGAGAGACGCCGGATGCCACTCTAGCCATGTTGAAACTAGCGCCGTCGATTACTACTTTTTGTTTGCGGTCAGTTAGGAAATTAAGATTGCAGAGATGAGCAAGATGAATACATTTGGGTGGTGTGGTGGTTTTGCCTTCCCTTCTCACAGGGGCAGAATTCGTACCCCGGAATTTACAGAAGTTTCTATTTCAGTGGAGTCCATATACCTATCTTCTTACCATATGGAGATCAGTCCAAATGCAGTACTCCTTCCCTCGAATAGGGCTTTAAACCGTGAACCGCTTAGCTCCTTTTGTTATTGTACTCTAATGCCAACGTCGGATTTTCCTCTACCTTTTGTCTATTTCCAAAGTAATCCTACCTCTGTTACCTAACTACTTATCCTCACTGGCGCTAATTACTTCAGTTGTCGATCGCCTTATCAAAAACCAACCATCCAGATATCTACGCTATCTTTAATATCCTGGGTATTTTAAGCGTCAGAAAGATGTTTCGAAAAAAATCTAATCTACTCAAGTAGAGATTTATTGACAAGTTTTGTAATTGTCTTAAAATATTTGCAATATTCAATTTTTTTTGTACTTGTAATTGAGTTCAAAATCTTGGCTGACTAATCTTTGGCTTCTACGGTACCTTTTGTTTACAGTTGGCTAATTTCGACGCCGGGTTTCTGTCCACTCTTCCTCGTTTCCCCAGGTAATTTTCAACTCACCATTCTTGCCGCCAACGGTGCAAATGACTTCAATAGTCGGTAGCCTTTAGGGTAACTTATAGACAATAATGATTACATCGCACACTATATTAATAAATTTTAAACTTTCTCACTTAGTAAAGGTGAAATCCCTTTGTCTTAAGTGTACTTTAGAAGTAGGGGAGGCTTATTATTCCTGAATGTTACAATCTTCTAATCAATCTCAGTTAAGCGTAAAAGCAAATAAATAAAAAATTCATTACATCCCTATAAGGATATTTACAAATGATAATTAATGTAAATTTATGCAAAATCTACAGATCATTATAAAATGTTCGTTATTAATTAGAAAATATATATTAATCAACAAATTTCTACTAAAAAATATGTAAGAATCCATTAACGCTAGGTACGTTTTTTATTTAAAATATTTACCTCCTTTGACTCATTGTCAGTATAATGTAATCAAGGTAATATGGAAAATTGGTCAATTTTAATAAAATGTTTGCAAATCAAAACTGTTTACAGTTGCATGCTTTTGTAAATTCAATAGAATTATTTCATATAATCTCAGACTAAATCAAAACACTGAAGAAGTCAAATTAATTTGCAAACTTTTCACTGTCTGCTTCTTTAATTTTTAATTTTTACCAATTCTCCAAAATACCTTAGCTATGTTTTTCGCCTTGCATCTGTTTTTTGCCTTGCCGCAATTTATGCGGCCAGTTATGAGCTATATTTTCAACACTGGATATCTGAAGCATAACGTCCCATCCGACGGACGGACTTCTGTAGGTACTGAAGCACTTTCTATTACGGCTCCACCACTACCGGAATGCGAACCCGAGACCTCGGAAGCTGGAACTCGAGTCACCACACCCAGGTAAATAGGGATAGGAGTTTATGGATTCGTAAGCTTGAGTGTGAGAAGATGAATGGCATATCGAGTCTTTATAAATGTTTTTGGCTCCCTTTTAACCCCCACAGAAAATAAATGACGTGAAAACAAATGTCTATCTGAGGGTAAGGTTGGAGAAAAAACATTCAGTTCTCCATCCTTCAGTTACTCCTCACACAACCGTCTCTATGTTACCGTACCTGAAGGTCATCCTTTCCTGACTCCTGCCTCTTCATTTCCTCACAAGGGCGTCCTTTTCATTCGGAGATGAGTTGATTTATGTGAGAAGGGTAACCGTTTTATTTTCGACGATCTCTCGGAGCTTGATTTATGGGTATTATTTCTATTGGGAGGAGATGAAAAATATTGGGCGATCGCTCAGATTATTTCTTCGGATTCCACTTCTCAGAAAACGTTTTCGTTAATGAAATTGCCAGAGACCAGAAGATTTTTTCAATTATATTTTGCACCGTTTGTCTATCATTGGAGAAACTATGGTCAGTCTCGGTCGTGCCAAATCTCCCTTTTTTATTAAATCCTTCATTAAAAAAATGTTTTGAATATTTTTCTACCAAATAGTTTATGGGCAACGGACGGCCTTAGTTTATATGACTTTTATATTTCACATGAATTTTATGTGTTTCATAAATGTGATCCAAATAGTTATGATACGAGGGATTATTTGGCAGTGATAGTTGAGCAGTAAAAGAGCGATCTTCTCCATGTAATGAGTTTCTGCTCTGGAAAAGATCAATTACAATGTAAAAAGGCATTGAGATAATTTTATAGGCAGATATATTTTATTACTTCCTTATGTATACTATAAATTTAAATTCAAATTGTTGAATGGAGTATAATTTTCTGTGACTAAATAAGCTGAGCTATTAAAATAAGGCCGTCTTAAATGCATTTAAAAACCGTCAAGTATGGATTTTTTTAGCCGCCGAGTAAACTTATTTTGCAAACTAAATATACTTTTTTGTTGTCAAAAACCTCAAATTGTAGGCCAAGTAATGGAAATAATCGTATCTGTAAACCCTGTAATTGCTTGTATTCGGTCATGAAATAGGTTTGTAAGTAATTGCCCATGCTTTTGAGCGTTTATTACATTTATAGTGGCTTCTCTTGAATTCAAGTTATCCGTTCAGATTGAGAAAGAGTCTCAGTTGACTTGCATACGGTGAATTTCGAGTTGTATTTTCGCCGCCCGCTTTGATTTGTGTAGCTTTAAATACGACATTGCCAAATCGATTCCAATAAAGTCCCCAAAAATCTCGCTCCATTGTATATTAGTTTTGCAATTTAAATAAGGGCCTCGCCAAAAGGGTTCCCCGAGCTAAACTTTCGAGAGGAACGTCTTATTCTTCTGCTCTCTCTTCCCCTTTTGTCCGTTCCCGTCTCTCGCACACCTCTTCCCTCCTCCTCCAGTAAGCTCTCTCTTGTCGGTACATTCTTCGTATGAGAAATTAACTTTGCGAAAATAACTTTCCTTTGTGACGATGGGGGGAGGACTATCATTCATTCTAAATTGCCTTCCTGAATCAGTTCGAACGCGACAATCCCTCGATTTCCTTTTCAAATGCCGCGAGATGTATTCGCGGGGAAAACTTTTCCTTTGCCGTAATCAACTTTCGAACAGACGACTATCCTACTCGACGTCTTCAAACAATTCGGGTCGAACCCTTTACGAGAGCCACGAGAAAACCCCTGGAAACCAACCCACCCCTTTTCACAGTCTCCACCCACGTCAACCGACCCCAAAAGCTATCCACCCGACTCCTTAGCTTACATGGGGCTTTCGGGACGAACCTTAAAAAAACGATACGCGCAAGGGGTGAGGGTTATTTATTTCTCGATGAACAATAGGGTACTGCTCAAATGACAGCTTGATTTTTCTTGTCAACATAAATTCTGTTTAAAGGTAGTTAGAGCGATAATTCAATTCAACTAGAATTTGATGTATTTGACCTCATTTTAAAGAAAAAACTCCCATCTTTTTTATTAATCAAAATATCAACCCCTTACCGAACTACTTTCCGAGCACTCGTCCTAAAAATATAAGCTCTTTTACATGGGATAGATTAGGGCTGTGCGCTTCAGAGGAAGAATATTAAAAAAATTAGGAACTTGTAGCGCCTAGATTCTGTAAAAAACCTAACAGTGTATAGTTTTCTCAATTTTTTGTAAACATTAATCTATTACTCACCTAAGTAATTTTTATATAATCGAAAACATGCTGCTGTTTTGAAGGGTTTTCAGCCGTATGGCGTGAAAAAATGAGTCAAGTTAGAGACTTAAGTCGATATGTTTGGCGTGAACAACAAACCTTCTCTTGTTATTTTTTTCCGCATACTGACTTTCATCACAACCTACCTCTAACCGGTAGATCAATGTAATGAATGAATTGAACTTGAAATTACATGGTGTTCAAGTATAGTGATAGTATTTTAGTTTTAACGTGTTTTGACGGCAAAGGTCACTTGGCACATACTGTCTGCACACAGTATGTGCAACAGAACTCGGACCAATCGGAGGATCACCCCTATCCAAACTCGAGCAGAGCCCAACGATGATGCTTAACTTCGGTGACTGATCTGGAGCCGGTGTTTCCATCGTGAAGATGGTACTCAATGCGAGAATAAGTGAAGTATGGGAAAATACTATTTTCTTATCTTATTTAAATATCCTTCTCGTAAAAAAAGTATATAAGAAGCAAATTCTACCAGGGAATGGTATGTTGATGACAATTAGTAAACAATGCATCATAGTTTTGAGTTATAATCGAATAGCGCCTGTAAATCAAATCAAAATACGTTAGTTCAATAGAAATGGCGCTACAGTCGGCTCCTGTGTAAAGCTCTGGGTAGGAAAGTACGGTCAACGTTTGATCTCGACATATGCCGACAACCGAGGCTTCTGATTGGTTCCCGCCGTTTTTGCCCTATGCGAATATTTTGTTGGCATCAGTTTCCGGCTAGAAAGCATTGGAGTGGTTGTGTTTTTCCTAAAACAGCGGAGCGTTTTTGCTATATAGTTATAAATATGCCTCAGTGTTGTGCAGTTGGTTGTTCAACGCAGACGAAGAAAGGGGCGAAGTTGCATCTTATCCATTCGAACCAGGGAATGAAATAAGAAGAAAAAAATGGCTGCAAAGGATATTCAGAGCTGACTGGATTCCAGGGAAGGATGACGATAGTGCTAGAATTTAATGCCTTCATATCTCTTATGTGTTTATCGTACAGTGATTTGGATTTAATATTATTGATAAACATCAATTCTGCATAAACGTGCAATTGCAATCCACGTGCGCAATTAATTAATAGGTGTTGTTTTATCTGTGCATAGTTGATGATAGAATTGTCTGCCTTTATTTCTCTCACATGTGAATCATACAGTGAATGAATACTACTATTATCAATGCAAACCATTTGTGGAGAAGAGTGAATTTACAAACCGCGTGCTAATTATGAGGTGTCGTCTACGTGGTGAGAGTAATAAATCCATTCAAATTGATTTGGTTATGATTTTTCGCAGACATACGCCGTTGTAAAGCTGCAACTGAAGTTATAAGGAATGATTGATTGATCACGAGTGTTAGTGCTTCGTGCTTACAACGCTCTTAACTATCGAATTCATCTTGATTGCTTCAGTCATTAAACTGTATCTCCTTTTTGTTGCGATGTAGGTTGAAGGCTGTCTTGACGATTAGTTAAAAACGGCGTCAATTTCTTCAGTGACAATGGTGTTTTTATGCTTTAGATGATTTCGGTTTCTTTAATGATTTACTTACTCATAAAATTAAGCCAAAGCGTTTCGTGACCAGCCGGTTTTTGAGACGTACTACGTCATTTGATCATGTTTTACATCGCCTTTCGGTTTAGAAGTCTATCATCTTCCATTACGGGGTTGCGTATAACTTTAATGGCCCTGAATATGACAAAAGAATGTTGTTTCAGCGCTGAGAATGATTGACAGCATTTGTTTGTGAATATTCTGTCATAATTCTGATCAATTAAAATACTTGATGATAGAGCTAATACCTCTGCAGTGACAATGCAAGGTTGATCACCGTCTGTTCTCTGTGAGAAGTCACTTCATGATCGAGGAAAACTTGATGTTTTACTCCTATTTCAGACAAATATTCTATACCTAGGGTCAACTTTGATACCTCATTGACAAATACTCTAATAATGGTGTCAGAGGGAGGGGTAGACTGTGAAAGTTGTGTGTGATTGTAGCGGTAGAGATTAACAAGAGAAGTAATATTAGGCGTCTTGGAAGCAGGAGGGCGTGAATGAATTAATGTGTAAGAGTAAGTAAACCAAAATCGCTATGCAAGGATGGAGCAGTATGAAGGAAATAATTAAACTAGGGTCATAATTAAAGGCCTATCACAAAGAATTAATTTTTTTACTACTCCCACCCGAGATGGGCATGTTTGTCTGTATGTGTCGGTTAAAAGTTGATCATTTAGTCAAGAGGTAACTTGTATATATAAAATAGGACAGCATTATTTTCAGCAAGAATTGATAGGTAACAATCGATGAAAAAGTAAACAAAGGACGGGTTAGACCGAGAAATTCTTGGGCGAATCCGGAGGAAAATGCTCTGGACAGGAGGAATATTACGAGTCTTCAGGCCTTTTTGGCATATATTAGGCAATGTTTGAGTGTAATTGGAGAAAAAGATTTAGATAAGGATCTACATCTACGAAGTACCGTGTAAGCCACCACTGGTGTGTCTGGCACGGGGTGATTCTACACCAGGCATGTCGCGGCGCAAATCGGGACCTCGCACGTTCCCCCGGCGGCTAGGCGGAGACCAAAAAGCAGTCAGGAGAACAGTGCGCAGTCATACTATAAACTGGGAGAGTGCTACGTAAATGAACATGCAAACATGCATTGCAATGCAAAATACACATCTAGTTACAGTTAATATTACTAATACTATTCATTTACGAATGCTACGAGATACTACTACATGCAGATAACAAAATAAAATATAAAATAACGCCGGACAAATCAAGCGGTGTGAAGTGTTAGTAATAATGCTATGTCATTAAGCACAAGTAAAAATTGTACCCTACCTATTGAGGGTGGAAGTTTCATGTAATTGATCTATCGCAACTATTATGATCCCTTATTGTAGTGGAAAAAATGATATTATAAATCTATCGGTTCTGCAGTTAATTGTCTGTATCTTATTCCTGTGATCGCTTCTACCGTAGTACGTTGGCAATATATGTTGAACGTCCGGCAAAAATTGTCTGCTTTGAACTTGCGCCAAGGTTTAACCTGTATTTCTCCCTTCGATCAGTAAGAGATTCCCACCCCAATTCCTTCAATAATTCGGTAACACTGCTAAGTTTATCGTGACAACTTTTCACAAATCTTGCAGCTCTCCTATGTATTCGATCTATTTCTGAGATTAGTCCTACTTCGCAAGGGTCTCATATGCTAGCGGCATACTCCAAGTGAGGTCTCACGAGAGAAAAATAACATCGCTCTTTAACCTTTTCGTCACATTTTCCTAATAAATAAGAAATCTCAATTTGCGACTAGCCTGTCCGCAGATTTCCCGGACGTGTTTCCCTCAAGACAGGTCCTGAGTAAGGGTCACACCTAAAACCTAGTTAACTGACACATTTGATAATTTTTGTCTGATAAATTGTGTACGTTTCGTTGACCGAGTTATTCTTTTTCCAAAAATTCATAAGAACGCACTTTTTAAAATTTAATTCCAACTTCCAAGTATTGCACTATTCATCTATAGCATCTAGGTCTTTTTGTAACGCAATCCTGTGAGACTCATTGCTTAGACCCCTGTACAACACTGCGTCGTCTGCGAAGAGGCAAATATTGCTCGTAACAATGGTAGTGATGTCATTAATATGTAAGAGGAATAATAAGGGACAGATGACACTTCCTTGGGGTGCACCTGATGTTATTTTCACTACATCTGAACTAACGCCATCTAGAACTACCCTCTGTTCGCGGTCGGCTAAGAACTCTCTTATCCAACGTATTACGTCACGGTGCATTCCGTAAGATTTCAACTTAACGAGTAACTACGAATGAGGGACTTTATCAAAAGCTTTTTTGAAATCTAGAAATATTGCGTCTACCTAGACAAGCTTTTCTCCCGAGGAAAGAATGTCGTGAAGAAAGAGGGCCAACTGGGTTTCGCAAGACCTGCCTTTCCGGAATCCGTGCTGATTTTGCGTAAACAAATTTTGACTATCCAAATACCCCATAATCGAAGTGGTAATTATATGTTTCAATATCTTGTACGAGATAGACGTAAGGAAAATCGGTCTATAGTTACTGGGCTCTTCCTTATCACCGCTTTTTAATAATGGTGTAACGTTCGCGATTTTTCAATCGTAAGTAACACGATGTTGTCTTAGAGATTTTTCAAGTATTATTTTCAGGTGGGGTGTTATTTATAATGCTAATACTTTATAAACTCGGGCAGGAAATGGATCGGGACCGGGTGATTCCTTGGAGTTAATAGATTTCAGATGACTTTCTATTCCACGACTAGTGATATTATTGGACTGGATTGGGTGCTTATATAGCCTAGGCATTGTAGCGGTGTTATTTGGAGAGTATTTTGTATAGTCGCTTTGAAAAAAGATGTTGAGGATATTTGCTTTTTCTAATTTGTTGTTCGCTCTTTCTCCTAAATTGTTCTTTAGTGATGTTACTGTTGATTTGCAGCCTTGAACCTCTCTCACGTACGACCTAAATGCCTTAGGGTTATCCTCTAAATATTCGCCCAATATTTTATTTTTGTATTCCGTTAATGCTTTTTGAAAGGCCAGCCTGGCTGCTGTTTTCGCTTTTTTATATTTTTCGCATAACTTCTTATACTCCTCTTCAGGGAGACCCTGACGTGCGTTCTTCATTTTTGCGTCCCAGATTCGTTGTCGCTTGAGAGATTTCCGGACGTCCGCATTATACCACCTAGGTTCAGTATTGACCTTTTTAAGTTTACTTGGTATTTCGCTAGTTATGGCTAGTCTTGTGATGCTACGAAAAGTATTCCATGTATAGTCAGTACAACGGTATTCATTAATATCACTAAATATTTTATAAGAGGTCAATAGTTCCCGTTTTAACCCGTTTAACCCGTTTTAAACCTTCGAAATCCGCCTTGTGAAATAAGTATACCCTCCTCCTTATTGGGTGCCTTTGTGTCAGTACTAATATGGAATTTAGAGTATACTGATCTGTGATCACTAATTTCGCTCATTGTTACTACGTTAGGGACGCATTCAGGTATGTTAGTCGCCAAAAGATGTAGAACGTCATTTCCTCTCGTCGGTGTTGTGACTAATTGATGCAAGGAATTAGAAGTGAATATGTAGAGCAGAGTGTCACACAACTCCTTATCCTTGCCGCCATTTTTGAAACTATATGTCTTCCAGTCAACCAAGGGAATGAAATCACCACCGATAATTATGCTTTTTTAGTTATTTTGACGTTTGAGACGTTTCACCTGTCTGTCCAACTCTAGAACTGAATTTAAGTCGGAATCGGGTGGTCTATAGTATGAGCAAATAAAAATTCTTTTTGTTGAGCATTTAATGGAACACCACACTGGAAATATTTCGGCTCTGCTGATGAACTCACCTTTGACTGCGATAAATACTCCTACTCCTGTTCTCGCTATTCGGTCTTTACTGTGGATTGCATATGATTTTGGGAATATCTCGGTACCTATCCGCTTTTTCATTTGATAACCAACTTACCTACTGTTCCTATAACTACATCAGCGTCCGTGCTCTCAATGAGATGGTGAAAATCAGTAACTTTTTTTTAATACTACGGCAATGAACGACCACAATGGAAATAAAATCCCTGTGATACAATTTACAAGTCCCGTCTATCGAGTAGTTTATGCCATTGATCCCACTCGTTTTTGATGTACCTGAGCCACGATTTATATTTCTTTGGGATTATAAGTCATTCTGAATTAGAAGAAAGCTCTCATTCCTACCAATATTTCAGTGACTCCTGTGTTTAATAACCCACTACATGATCTACTCCCTGCCCTACTCTCTTCCCTAAAAAAGGCCTGCAGTGCTCTAAGATGGCTAAAAGGATGGTTTTTTATGCAAGATATAAATAAAACTGAGACTTATCCTTCCTATATTTAAGGCCCAGACCAAAAACTTTCTTTTGACCGTGCCTGATATGTTAAGTAACGGTCGCGATGGTATGTGTTATTTTAGCTCGAGAACCCGCCTGGGAAACATCCTTTATTCACACCGTTAAGGAACTTGCACGATAACACTTCCACCCCACAAGAAGCAACTCCCTTACCCAGCCCCATTACACGACCCCACCTCACTCCTTGCCCTTCCGAGGCCCCCGGAGGCGGTGCTCGGTTAAAAAACGCCACCTGCCACCCCTCTCTACCCCCTTTGATCCGTGGGTGAGATTGTGCGGGGGTGGGGGGGGGAGGGGAAGTTAAAAGGAGAGCTTTGTGTCCCCTTCAACCACCAACTTCCGCATTCACCTTCCCCTGTCCATCACCCTCTATAATACGGAAATTGGAGTGTGTTCATCGTCACTGTTCTTCGAGACTCTTTGCACTTCAAAACCGGTGCCCAGTGGGCTATACATGCATAAAAAAATTTGCTAAAATTGAAAATGTTCTTTTTTCTAACTAGAAGTTGCAACTGACCGTGGTCATTCCCCATTGGTTGGCGCATGAGGCGAGACTTGCCCTTTGGTTCAGTTCTTATGCCTGTTGCTCACGGTGAAGTTTTCGGTAAAACGTTTTATAAAATCCACTAAATTTATAAAAATGTGCTTGTTAACGATAAAACCGTTTTATAAAACCTAGTTTTTAAAAAAAATTTTACGGAATAGGACAGGTTCTATTTCCATAAAACCGTTTTATGCAACAACCAATGAGACGTTCCGCTCATCGCGTTGATAATAATCTCGTATCCATGGGAAGCCAAACAAGGAAAACGTAAACAAACATGGGTGGAAGTTCATGGAACGTTGAGGCAGTATCCTTCTTGTTGTTAGAAGAATGCGTTAGAGCCTTAGCACCGTTGAGTATGATCAGAAAGTAAGTAAATAAACAATAATTATAGTTTTTAACGTAACAGTCATCCAAAAGAGAGTGCATTTATCGCTTCACGTGTTCGCAAAGCGTCTCATAGATGGCAGGACATTGCGGTTTTGTGCAGAGTCCTCTGGATGGCCGTTCTCAACACTACTCCCTCATAGGGTTATGTTCACTATGTAGTGTATTATCGGAAATACAGAGGACTCTGGCTTTATGAATAGTTTTACCGTGAGCAAGCAAGTACGTTTTACATCCGATTCATAAAACTTACAATACAATTTTTTATAAAACTCTTTTATGGAAAATTTTACCGTGAGTAACAGGCATTACGCTTCAGAAATACACGGTGCTCAAAGTTGAACAAATTTTGAAAAAATCGCCTACCTTCTATTTTATCTGAAAATCACCTAAGTCAAGTCAATACAGAACCTGTTATTGTGAACGCCTAGAATGAAAAAATAGTACAGGTCAAGAGAATACTTCTTACTTTGTAATTTTTCACAAAATTTACGTTTTATTTGCCATTTTTGCTGCTGTTATGAAACATAATGTTGAAGGTGGCCGATTTGTTGCGAAATTTGTTAAACTGTAAGCTATCGCACTGAGCTAATGCGTAAGAACAGAACCTAATACTACATGTCACCTTATGCACTAATCAATGGAGTAATAGGTTAAGTTTCAACTTATATGTTAAAGATGAGTAGGTACATTTTGAATTTTGGCCAGCTTTACTCGATTTCAGCCCACTGTGCGGCGTTTCACACACACGCAAGTAAATGGTATAAGGATGTGAGTGGAAGGGGGTATTGGGATTGTGTGGCGCTTAGAAGACTATTGTGCCATCTAAAGGGCCAGGGTTTGAATCTCGAAAGTGGAAAGTGTTTGTCAGTTGAGTGTATTCCAAGGTTTAACGCTCTACCTCGTGGAGCTCAAGCATTGTGAAAAAATAACCCTTGGTGTTTTACACACGATTATCTATTAGGTCGACAGCAGTTAATTCGAAGTATAGACGTGCGCTCATATCGGAAAATATGACCGCACACCAACGACGATGAGTGTAACGATGTGCGCTAGCGAGATATACGTAAACATGCAGAATGGTAACAATCTACTGGTACACAATTATCACAACCGAATATGTTGGAAATATTTCATGAATTTCTTCAAAGAACTTGCTTGTAAAGGTAAGATTTTTATCTAAGAGCAATTAAAAACTTTACATTTTCCTTGTTTAACACCTTTCAAGAAAATCAACACAATAAACAATTGCAGGTGAGTGAACGAGGTTATTTTTACTTCAAATGATATATATATATATAAATAAACTATGCCACAGGTGGGGTGGAATTAAATATAGACACATAAAAAAAGAACACTCACAATATACGTTGATATTTCGGTCTATAGAACCTTTCTCAAAGATAGAAGGATACATACTGATGGAAAGGCAGGGGACAAGAGGTAGGGTGAGGTGGGAGGAGAGAGGGGTAGGAAAGGGGAGAAGAGGGGAGGGGCGGGAGGGGATCAGAGGAAGAGGGAAGGGCAAGGAGGGGAAGAGGCGGGAGGGGGTCAGAGGAGGAGAAAGGGATGTGGAATGGAGAAAAAGGGAAGGGGCGGGAGGGGATTGAAGGAGGGGAAAGGGGAGAAGGGGCGGGAGAGGTCAGTGAGCGCGATTTAATCCGGGCGGATTATGAGCGGAATAAAGCCAGATGCAGGCCATTTCTAGCGTACGCAATTGAAGGGGAGAGGCAGAGGGAGGGAGGGAAGCCAATACGCCTACACGGAAGCATTTATCAAAAATGAGATTGTGGGAGGAAGCATGGATCGGGACGGGGAAGGAGGCATTGGGCGAGGACGGCTTGCAACTGGCACGGTGGCCGGTTATTCTAACACTGAGGGCGTTAGTGGTGAGACCAATGTAATATGAATCGCACAGGTTGCACAGGAGGATGTAAACAACGTTGTGGGAAGTGCATGACCGAGAGGGGACGGAAGGAAGTGGGCACTTCGAACTACTAACTAACTTCGAACTCGTGGGCCTACTGCGCACTTCAAAACAGATCGGAAGCAAAGTTGATGTGCGCTGAACAACAAAAGAACGTCGATTATCAAATCCGAGACAGTGATTTTTGTGTTAATTTTCCGAAAAGTCGTTGATAATGGATATTGTAAAGTTTTTAATAATTCTGACGTAAAAATCTGACGTTTATTAACAATTGTTTTGAACGAATTCGACAACTATACCCAGAACATGCGGCCGTGGCTGTTTTACTCTCAAAGAATTCCACCTACCTGCAGATTACCAAACGTTTCGCCAATGCACGTGGTTCCATTCAACGTCGTTCATGTGCACTACAATGCGCTGTTGTGTTCCGATCTCCAACACCTTGAATGGACAGTTCCCAGTACTTTGATGTGTATTTTACTACTTGCTGGACATTGATCTGCTAATTTGTCACTTCTGACTTTCTATGCAAAACAAGAATGACGAAAATAAGGCTAGTAATGTATATAGTAAATATCACAGAGTGATTAAAAACATTGCATTACCCATGTTTGAATGTTTGACCCGTTTGATGAAGATCTACACATAAACAGTAATCGCGGATACCGTTATAGAACTTCTTTATCTCTAGGGCGAATTTAATTTCGTTTAGCTTCCAAAAAAATAAAAAAGAAAGGCAGGTGCTGAATTGAATTTTAGAAAATCGTGAAAGAAATAGTAAATTTGTGGTATAGAATCGTTTCTAGTTGATTTTAGAATCTTGGCAATTCCGCCATCTATTCCACTTATTATTTCTTCGATGGCATTTAAAAGTACTGAGGCACCGAGCTAAGCTCAATGCACTATATGCATAAATAGTTTTTTTTTAATCAAATGAAAACTTGTGTCATTTAATAAAATTATTTTAACCTTTTTATGTTATTTATCTAAAATAATTTTTATAATGGCTTAAAAACCAACTTTATTTTAGCTCAGTTGAGTATAAATAAAAATATAATTGAACTTGATAAGTAAATTAATAAGAAAATAACTAAATATTATTAGAAAGTCATTGGAATTCCTTTCTTTTATAAATCAATGCTTTTATTTCTGCGTTAAATAGAGTTTTCGCGGATTTGGTACTAACTCCAAATGAGTCTTCATGCCACAAAACCCTTAAATACCAACATGTGAATCTATTTGGATGAACAATTTTCTATAAAATCATTGCATAGAACATACATATGTGCAATTAGTGCTCGCTTAATAGAATAGGGTTAACGCAAACTGCTGATTCCGATCTATTTTGACATTCGCTGCGTAGTGCTCATGGCTCTAAACGAATGAAGAGAAAGTCCGCTGTTTTATTGCGAAGTGAGAAACAAAATTTGAGTGATTGGAAATCTCCCAGCATCTCTCAAGACCACAACAGTCATGTATAAATATGCATATGATATTAAGTTAGTGAGGGGAGTAAAATGGTAACTGATTATGGTAATACAAAAAGCAGTAGATTTTTAATGGGGACTGGGGTTTGCGTAGTAAAACCCAAGAAAATAGGGATGAAGGTCTAACATTGATTAAGCCATTGCTCCTTAATTATTCCCATTCCTCTCACCGCCCCTTGCCGATCCCCTTAACTCCTGAATATATGTAATTACGTGACTTTTGTGAACGTGAGATTGTTCTAAGAGATTGCCACGAGAAAAAAATCAGCATTGTCCAGGAATCTAAGCACGGACCTCCTTCATCTTGCGAAGCCAGTGCACAGCAACCACGCTACCCAGGCTTTCTAAGCTTCGAGACATTTTTTTTGGATTCAAAGGAACCAGATTAAGTGCCCTCACGGTCCATCGAGGACGGCAACGCGAGGTAAAATGTTACTTGGCCGATGCCACTGAAGAGAAACATAAGCGCAACCACCACCATGTTTCTTTACCACCATGTAGAGGCTCACTCGATACCAATGCTGATATAGAAAATATTGCCAATGGAAATGAATATGCGCATCTCTGGCGGATTTAGCGAGCTTTTCTGGGTGTCGTAAAACGGGAACAGTTGGAAGAAGTTGTGCCAGAAATGAGGCTACGAGAATTGCCACGGGGTAAGTAGGGTTTGGAAGAAAGGGTAAGGGAAGAGGGGAGGGGATGAATGGTCCATGAGAAGAGACGTGCGAGGCAGCGCCCCCTACCTTATTCCCAGACGCCCTCGAGGAGTTTCCTAAAGTGTGAAACCAATTCTTCAACGCTGATTTCGAATCACGTTTGGTAGGGAGGGAATTGACGTGGGCTGAACTTGATAAGAAGTTTCGAGGCAGGTTTTGCACTGCAAGATTCCTTAAGTAGTGGGAAAAGGAGAGGGTACAGGAGTTGGAGGTCGTTTTCTTTTTATTATTTCTTTTTCAACTTCAAATTCCCAATGCAAGTTTAATCGAGGATGTCCCCGGGATAGAAGCAAATCATTCTTCGTAAATAACCTCCTTGCAAAGTTGAAGTTCCATCGAGTCGCTTTGCTTAGCTTCAAAGTTTATTCTTTATTTCATTAATAAGACTGATCTAATTAAAACTTGTCTAAGTAGACTAGAGTCAGTGTGAAGTGGTTATCACTGAAGCATTCCTTTTTAATTTGTTGTCACATAAGGTTTCTATCGCTCATCTGTGTAAAATAACATCTTATATTTTCACTATTTTTTAATAGACTTAAAGGAAATTCGAAAGAAAACGTTCAAGAGACGGTTCAAATTTACTAAACATAGAATATCTTCGTAACAATTTTTTTCGGTTGCTATTATTTAATATAAATTTGTTCATTCTCCCGCTACTTGATAACAGGAAATACAAAGGACCTATATCTGAAACTTCGGCCCTATGATTGCAAAAAGGTAGCTTACTATCATGAGTTATTGGCAGCAATAGATTCTGTAATTAGCAACGCTAATTATCATGATTTTAAGCTATACTTTGCGTATGGATTAAAGGAGAGAGTAAAAGGCGTATGAACACATAAACTGAATGATATTTTTTGACGAAAAATGACTCAACTAAGATGGCCAGCGCTCACAGTTTGTCCATCAATTTCATAAAAAATGCAAAGACAAGTAAAAGAATAAGTTTTTACCGGACTATTAAATGAGAAAAAGGTTTTTTCGTGGACTATACAAAGTTTTTATTGTACTAAGTAATGTAGTACCACCCAGTAACGCCTAAGAACATCAAGTCCTATATTGAAAAGCTCTCAGGGTTTCCATCGAGGAAGGTTCTCCATCGCTTACAACGTTGCGACAGGCGAATTGTCATCAGGGGCCCTGGAATCCCAGGTGTCGAGTCATACATGCAGCGCTTTTATGGAAATTATTTCCATTTTTCATTTTTATAGGTACGATTTTTGGTATCACGGAAATTTCCGCTACTAATAACAATGCTTTCAGCGAACTGACTACACGACTGATCCGTTCAATATGGCCAATTGCGCATTTGAATATCTTCAGTGGCCCTGGGGAGTTATTATACTTTATGGTTCAAAATACTGTCTTCCTAAATCAGTCACTTCGTGGATGTTTTCTGAAAATAAATTGAATGCATTGTATCTTTCACATATTTAAATCCATAACGTTAATAGCACAATTCTATTGAGGGGTATCATACCAGATTTTTTCTATAAATTTTATTTTTTCAAATTGGGAAATATTGAAACTCCTTTTTTCATCGCATAAAAGTGACCAGTAATGTTAGAAGAGGGTTACTTCTTTTGGGTTTTTCCTCACATTGACATTAAAATAACACCTTTACTTCTCCTTTGCCGGCGGCATCACCTGTGTTGATCAATACTGATGTAGTTCCCGGCAAAGGTAAAAAAACGTCGGGATTTTACAATTGACATCCATCCTCGGAAAGAAGCTGTGTTTTTCTGCACGTTAATACTAAAATCTGAAACAAATATTTTATTTAAAACACAATGTAAGTTAATTGGGACATCAGCCATTTAGGAAAATGCGGTAGTTCACTTTGTAGAATTAGAAGAAGACCTTATAGCTAATGGCAATACTTACAGCAGAAGTCCAGCTAAACGAGATCAAGTCAGACGGGAAAATTAATAAATTATCGAATAAGTTGCTTATAAAGCCATTTTATGGCTACGAAAAGGGAAAAATCTTTACCGCAAATAAATATAATTTAGAAATCCGAACGCAGAGGTTCCTATTAATAACTGAGTGCAGTAACGTTGGATGATAAAAAATACATCCGCTGGGAAAATGGGATTTACTTAAAGTAATATTATTGCACTTATAGATTGCACTGAAAGAAGTATGTATGCTATAAAAGTCACTCTTATCTGAAATTAATGTCAACCGGAGAATGTAACTGGACGGTGGTAATAAACTAATTAACAACTATGAATCCTTCATATCTAATCTTTTAAATCATATTTATCTGCTTGAAGCACCATCTACGGGTAATATGTATCTATAATGCGAAATAATATGCATTGTAACCCTTATTCAACCTGCATTTCGGTGGACTATAGGTCTCATTTGAGCAAAGACAAGAGTACCGGTCAAAAACAAATACTACTTATGCTCTTTTCAACTCTTTTCTAATTCAATAATACCTTAGGCTAAACATTGGGCCAATGATGACTGAATCATGTTGAAAACTAGCCTTAAATGTATGAAACTCATGAAATCGGATGATTTATAAAATATAAGTCTTTTAATTTATAAAATTGTGAGTGATTTTAAACAAATGGAAATGAATATCATGAAATTAATTGAATCGCTGAGAAACCGATTTAAGCATATGATAGGTCTGCTATGTGATCGATTGAACGTATTGTGATAGAAAATTAAATAATTGAATCTTGAAACTCTTTAACGTTTTCTCCAGGACTTTTTATAAATTATCTTTCAAATTATTTTAAGCATATTCTGTTTAAGCTGGAGGAGTTGGGTTTTTTAAAGAAATATATTAGGAGTTAAATAAGAGAGGGTGCATGAAGTAATGCATTAATACATATTAAAGATAAAAAGTACAGAGCGCTTTGAAAAAATTAAAAAGAGAGACTGTGACGTCGTGCCATACCCAACAAAAAAAATGATCGCGTTGATGTGTTTAAAATCAAAGCTGCGTTATTCTTAGTTTTTCTTCAAAATGTTGATGGTTGTTTCGTTTATTTTATTTGTTAATTATAATTTTATTGATGTTTTAAAAGAAATGCTGTTTTGTTAATTGTTGAATGTTTATTTTTAGGAAAGGTTTGTCAGAGAAGTTTGTTTAAAGAAAAGAAAGTTGTGTGATAGATTACAGAGAGAGGATCGATTGGTCTGAAATAAAGAAGGGTTTTGTACTTTGGACCGTGAATAAATAATTAAAAAGGGGTCACGACATCAGAAGAGTTACCTAGGCCTAACGGCTATAACTAAGATGTATGACTGCGCTTACCTAGAAAGAGAATGATATGATGGGTATGTATGTATCTTCAACAAAATTTGCATGTTGCTTTTTCTACCGAAAGACAATAGGAAGGGAAATTTTTAGGCTTTTTATTTGGTTTTTACTAAGCGTTTAAAATTGATATTTGTTCCTTTTATACCACATTTAAAAAAAAAACAATTGTTGGATTGAGCAGGGGAGCTGTAGAACCGTGTCTCTCTCTCTGCGCCAATCCTATTTCCCACTATGCTCTCCCCCTTCATGCGTTCTTGCCAGCCCCTTCTTTTCTTTCGTCGTAACCCTGTGTTCTTCCCCTATCTTCATTCCAACACACCCTTCTTCTCTTTCATCTTCGGTTTTTTAAATTGTGAGCCAGACCTCCTCCTTACCTTCATTCCTCCTTCCCCTTACAGTCGCCTCCTTTCCAAGCGAAAGAAACGCCGAAAACGTCGTCTTAAATTTTTCGTCTTCCGTCAACTTCTTTTCTGCCGCTCCCGTTACTACTTAAGGTTGATTCCTTTGTGCGTCGGGGTTGAATGAAAAGGACAATGTAAGAGACGGCAAATTAATGTAATCCGCAAATGTATACACTTACTCATTTAGTTTCAAAGGAACGCTTGTAAAATCGTCTTCGATTCCCACGTTCCATTCCTTTTCTTAGTATCCAAATTCTCTTCTGACGCCTTCTTTTAAGCCATTTAGGTTTAAAAGAGCAAAGTAAGTTGCGAAGATCTAGGAATGAAAAGAAAAATGTTCAGTCACTAGAGCAATTGAATTCAAGGCAGAGGAAAAGGATTATGAACCACCATCGGAATTTTTTGTATTCACTGACGCATTGAATGGTATGCTCAAGTGAATACATTGTTTTTCCGTATTCTCTCCTGCCGGGTGCGAATAGACTTTTCGTTAGATTTTCCGCGTGGGTTATTTGCCATTCTTTTCGGGTTATTACCACATCATTTGTGCAATCGTAGTGATAGGAAAATTTGTCAAATGTTAGTTGTTCTAAAGCGAAAATGTTGGGTTTATTTTCCGCGATTGAGCATACCATCCATGGCATCTCCTGTGCTGCAATGTTCATTGGGAACGAGAACAACTTGTTCGTATAAACCTGGAATGAAATTCACATTTCATGAAGATGGCGTGTGGCGTAACCAGGCAAACAAACCTAGCTGGCAGTTGAGAGATTCAGGTTCAAACCCCAAATCGCAATTTCATAAAGTCTCATGAATATAAAAAGTTAATTTACAATATGTATTAAAATGTAAAATTAAATGTATTGATAATAATGCAGATTAAAGAGGGGTACATACCCTCAGAAATAATGTATAAATAGATGACATACAACATTCTGAATGTTTCATGCTGCAGCCATTAATTCAGTTCATTATAGATGACATTTTAAGCTTGTGAATGTACATTTCTTATGCAATAGAGCATGTTTCTGTTTGAAAAAAAGTGGAGGCAAATGATTTTTTCATGGCGAATTTTACCCTCTGTATATTCTTATCATAGAAATAAGTATTTTTAAGTTATAATAATGTTTTTGAAGCTGATGAATGGATTAGCTTTATTATCAAGTTATATAAAAAATACCATAAATTTGCTTGGCTCCTACCCCTCCATACATAAATACACTCTTCATCGAATTTATATTTGCATATTAAATAATAATTGTTATTTGTTTCTCTATTAGTGTTGAGCATAGCAACACTGTCGAGTTTTCATATGCCAACCATATTTAATAAATATTTCGTTAAAAATATCTGGTGATAGTTTAGCATATTCAACAAAATAGGGCAAAAATATATCATTTGTGCAGAATTGACCCTCAAAGAGTTAAAAAAAATGAAGACTTAAACCTTCTGTCGTGTGAAAATTCTGCAATTTTACATTATTCCATTCTCTCGTTTATCCTCACACCACATGATAACTTTGAATGTTAACGCGCTTTATTTTTACATGAATGTTCACCTGAATATGTTGCTCTGTAATGAAACCATGCTTGGTTGAAAGTAAAGTTATCTCGACGTGCGGATGTGACATTTTATTTGAGTATGTAGAGAAACATCATTGCTTGCATTTTATTGTGTAGTTTCATTTGTGTGTGACTAAATATGTCTAATAAATTTTCATGCTTATCTTCTTCAGTTTTTCGAGAACGCTTTTAGCCATCAGATGATAGTTGCACAGAATCTTCGAAGGGAAAACGCTCCTTACGAATAAACGCAAATCTGTATATTGGGAGTTTCCTAACTCAAACTCAAGTCCCTCAAACGTCATGTCCATTTGAAAATAAGCATCCGCAAGTCAAGCGATAAAGAATGGGGTTGTGTCGCAACATTTAAGATCACGTTCCAAATAATGATCTTAGGGAAAGAATGGGAGTGCGAAAGACATAGACTGAAAACATAGAATCGAAACAGCTATTATGGTATGACAATGTTATGGGAATGCTTTGAGTACAGACTCCCCAAAAGTGTTTTTTACTTGGATAACGGAATAAAGAAGAAAGGGCCGGCCAACAACTAGTAGATGGAAAGACGGCGTGAAGAGGCCAATTGAAGTGAGAGAGTTACTGTACTGTTGTATATAAATTATGTAATCCGAGTAATATCTCAAAATTATGACAAGCTACTTCAGTTTTTTCCACAACTTCTATAAAATCTTATTTTTTCTGCGCTTAATGATGATAAGCACTTTTGTAAAATATTTTTTTAAGCATTGTTACGTTAAGAACGGAAAAAAACATTTTTCCAGTTCCTATACGAATGCAACGTGTGTTACCACAAGGTAAATACGTAAGTGAAGACAACTGGAAGAACAGACAGGCATGGAGGAAGGGGTTAAACAACATTACTGCATCGATTGAAGATAAATGGTCACAGAAATTCATAATGGAAATTGATGTGATTTCAGTGCAACATTCATGCTACGCATATCAAAGATTTCGATACAATTATGTCTAAGACTGCCAACTAACTAATAACGAGGTACAGGGAGAGCTATGAGGTACCTTACAGAATACAAGGGAATGTATCACTCCAGCATCTTATCAATTCAACCCCTTCTAGATTTCTTCTTCATCTAGCAGTCTCTCCTTCTCCTCTCAAGAACTTCACCCCTTTTCCCCGCCATCCTATCCACTCACCCCTAGGGATCCTGATTAGAACGACAGGGGTTGCGGAAGGGGTACTTCTCCCCATTGGGTGTGTGGGTCGGCACTGTGGCATAATGGCATGTGGGACATGGTGGTGTCTGGGGATAAAAAAAGGGTGAAAGAATTCCTCGGGGGTGGTTTTCGGAAAAGGGTGGTCGGAATGGAAGAAATTCAGGGGGAGGGGGTTGAGAGTGGAGGGGGTTGAGAGTGGAGGGGGTTGAAAGTGGAGGGGGTTGAGAGTGGAGGGGGTTGAGAAGTGGAGAAGGGGGCAATTATCACTTGTGGGAGTTCGAGCATCCAGTTTTATTTCTTTTTTATTTTAAGCCCTTCTTTCCCTCCGGCCAAAAGAAAAGGGCGATTGGCTATAAAAGAAGTTGTGGGTGGAGAGAAGGAATTTATTCTTATTTTTTCATCCCTTTCCTTTTATGTTATACCCCAAACGCGGAGACCGCTCAAATGGAATTTTGATTTATTAGAAGGAGACAATGAAAGAGGTGTGGGGTGGTAGGTAAGGGTAAGGGAAGGGTAAGGGTAGGGAGGAGGGCAATTTGGGATAAATGGATTCTTTCATTAGTGTAATGCCACATCAAAGGGTTGGCTGACGTTGAAAGTCTTGCATCGATTTTTTTTCTCTTTCTCCTACTTGAGAGGTTTTCGAACGGAGGCAACGGAGAAAATTTCGTGTCACCTTTTAACCTCCGAATACCATCGCTTTATATATGTATATGTATTTAAAGAGATAGATAGTCGGTGTGTATGTTGGCGTGGTAGTTGATTCCTCTTTCCTCTGACGTATCGGTGATTTCTTTGTTGGAGTTCACCGAGTCATGGCATGAGTGCTTAAAATGTTTATATTTCAACTTCAGTGATCAAAAGATGGAAAAAGAGTGCAAATATATACATATTCGGTTGCTCCATTCAGAATTTATTTTCTCATGATCCGTTGCTTTGATTTATTCTTTACCTTCGTACTCTTTGTGACCTTCAGTTACCGTCAAAAATGAAATTGACTCGCCAAAGATTGGGAAAGATGGAACATTTTCGTGTATTTCATTCGAATCGGGCCATGTCCTTTGGAATTTTAGTAGTTGATAGGTTAATTTCTTTTTTAAAAGTTATCTATTTTTGGAAAAAGTTCTGCCTTAAAACTCGAATTCTATTAGTACTGAAATATATAAACTTTAGAATAACGTCAACTGGTGTAAGTACTTCTTAGTTTTATTTATTTGAACTGTAATAAAAGAGTTAGATTCTTATTGAAATATGTCTTGTTGACGGCAGAGTGAGTGTTGTGGGAAAATATTTCGATCATAACACATTTAATCTCTGAATTCATATCCACGAATAATAATGTGGTTTATGCTTATTGATAAGTAAATTCATGACAGCATTTATACAAGCCCGGTGTTGTCCATATTAATGAATTGTTTGAACCATTGTGATATAATTTCGATCTGAGGACTAACCCATCCCAGATGAAATTGTGAGAGTAAGTCGAAGCGTCAAAGGCATCCATCATTTTTATAAACTCCTAATGCGTAGTTGCTCTTATATCGCATGAATATTTAATGTAATCCTTTTGTCGAGCCCTTGGATTTCGTTACTCTATCGCATTACATCTTCTCGAATGAAAGTACAAGTATTGAGGCGTATTGAAATAATTAGTTCAACTGACGTTATTTTTGGAGATACTAGCAAATAAATCAAGCCATTGAAGTCAAGACACTCTAGTTTAGTAGAATATAGCGCTGCAGTAGGCTTCTGCAGTCTGATTACTCATTAAAAATATACTCGTCGAATAATCTGCATATATTGTGCCTTTATTTTATTTTTAATAGCTATGTCTTTTCATCAGTGAATACGGTATTTTATAACAATGCAAAAATAGAAGGAATTCAATAGGTACCTATTCGATTTCGCTCACATGTCTCAATCGCTTTACTACCTTTTTACCATGGTAATCCATTACAAGGGTAAGAATTAGTAATGAGATCGTCTGATTGGCGAATATGGGGCCCGTGAAAGTTTCTAAATACAATATAAAAATCAGTTGTAGCATGGCGATTGAAGACTTAGGATTGAAGGATTGGTGCGAATTTGGGTGGAACCTACTAACGTTTTGTACAGAGGTAAAAAGCTAGTAATGCGAACGGAGCGACGCAGTGGCGTCACGCTCATGTTACTGTCAAGATCGAGTCGTTTCTGAAAAAGGCCCCTGATCCGAAACCTTTGCGAAGGAATAAAATGCCTTGCCTGTCTGAAGCTATATTGAGAGATTAAACTTGTAAGAGAGCGACTCTCGTCTTTTCTTTTTTACTTTTAATTATATTTCATTTATCTCAAGAGGTTATTGTTGGGCGCCAGAAACATAAATGAAAACTAGAGTTAAGTTATCTCGTTAATTAAGCTCCCTTTATTATTAAGTTAAAATTAGATTTGATATGCCTGTATCTTTTCCTAGGTACAAATCACCCTTCACAATATAACATTTACACTCTTATTAATACTCTGTTTCACTTGTAAATTTCACCTTTTGCCTTCCGGTCACTGATAATTTCATTAATCACAAAGAAATACCCTTCACTCACAAAATGCTACCCTTCACTTATATTTTGTTTGCCTTCACGGCCACAAGGTGAGATATCTAATCACACTATTACCCATCACACACAAATATAACCCTTCACACAGAATTAGAAACATACATACAATTTTTGATAACGTCGACCTCTGACACACATGCGTTCCGGAAGAAATCCTGTCGCCAAACAAGTCTCGTTCTGCGGACGTGGAACCGGCTTCAATTCCCGACGATGTAGTCGATGTGTCTCCCTCATCTTGCGTCTGCTAACGCGTGTACTCTTAGGATGGACCTTTTTATGGGTGGTTTTAACTTCTAAAAACCTTACTTAAATTTCTGTCGAGTCACTAGCAAAGAATACTTCTTCTAATTCTCTTGTTTCAGAAATTTACTGTCCCGAGTTGCGTGGATTCAGTCTGCCCTTTGGGTATATTGTTGATCAGTGACTCTCGATGCAGATCAGACCTGATCACGGGCAATGGCAGGGCCCTTTGCACAAAGTAGTGGAGCGCTGCAACGCCATTGTTCGATTCTCCTAACTTTGTATTTCCCCTTCTACTGGGAAAATCCCGGAGTTGCGTCATTTGCACCTCGACAGGTGTAACAATGATTGTTATTGCAGCTATGATCAATTAACTGGTTACCAAGCGAGCTTCACAATAATAAACTTAAGAGTTGATGTGCTACAATAATGACTAAATGCGCGTTCCCCGCTGATAAAATTGACTAAAGAAGAAATATTACGTTATACCTATGCGCCGCGAAATGGATAATAAGAAGACAATACGTAAATACTTAATGTGGCGTCGTTGTTACGTTGCAAACTGTCGTTCCGTTCCAAAACATGACTGACTGTTATGCTACTGAATGCCCAAACGGATCTCATGCCTTGTTCACCTGTACCACAAAGCAAATAAAGAAAGACCTAAGGCAACAATAGTTTCAATAATTTTTTTGCGCTGTATACGGCATGATCTCAGCGATTTATTTACCAGCCAGTTGATAGTTAAGCAATGCCAAATAGTGATAGAAAATGTCTTTTCCATAATAAAGTTACACTTGGAACTCGAAAGTGATATCCTGCGGCAACAAAATGTCATTTTGATTTGTATACAACAAAAAAATGGTGGCATCCAACCCAAATTCGCCGAAGGAAAAAGTTATATGCTTGATGTTTTAATATTTCTTTTGGACTATTGGAATTGATTTCCTTCTCGTTAACTAGACATAAGTAAGTAAATATTGCGTCGCCTTTAAAAATCGTCGAATTTTCAGAGCTTGAATTCTCCTTATAACAGTTATTGCATCCTTTTATAGACGCATGATTTTACATTTTTTTAGTTATGGCAAACAAAAAGGTGACATTTTTGTTTGTGTTTTGACTCTTACCGTCGCAGTATAACCTACTTGTCACTTCCACGAGGTTGGCAAGGTCGAGTTATTTCTGAATGGTGCCCTCAGTCGGAAAAATGTGCAAAAGTCGTCCTGAATCCTGCGCAGTTTTGGTCTGTAGTGAGTTTTGAATGAAAATTTACAAAGTGTTTTTTGTGTATTGCTATCATTCATTGAATTCGTCAAAAATCAACAAGTCAACGGAATTCACTATTTTATGTTCTGCGTCGAAGGAACTTCAATGCATAAAATAGCATATAGGTTAGGTTAAATAGCATAGCGTATAGCATATCTTCTTCCTTGGGTGCCACAACACTCAATGGATTTTGGCCTTTACAACAATTAACGCCCATTATCTTTCATCTTTTGCACCATCCTTCCAGCTGGAGATATTCATTCTTTGTATATCGTCTGTGAAATCGTCTCTCCATCTTTTCCATGATCTCTTTCCTGGTCCATTTCCATATGGTATCCATTCATAAGTTTTCCGAGTAGTTCTGGTCTCTGCCGTGGTTTTTTTATGTGACATAACCATTGGATTCTTTTAGATTTTGCGAAGCGAACAATGGCTTCTTTGTTCATCAGTTCGTTTAATTCTGAATTTCTCTTAATTCACCCTTAACCTTATTTCTCCCGAGTTGGTGCGAAGATTCTCCTTTTTTTTCTTAAAATACTTAGTTTTCCTTGAGTTCACGTCCCGTAACCGTAGGTCACAACTAGTCTTATGGCTGTTTAGCAGATTTTAAGTTTACATTGATTGTGTAGGATATTAGAGTTTAGTATTTTCTTAAGGTGGTTGGAAACATTTTTTATTCATGTGCATAATTGCGTGAATATTGCACATGCGTGATTAGTCATATCTAAAGACAAAGTTTTAAAAAAACTTGCATCATGTAAATTAAGTGTTTGGGCAATTCAATGTTATTTTAACACCTAGCCTTATGGCAAATGACAAATATTTCGTAATCACTCGATTTCCTATGCACAGATTATGTTCTAAACGTGAAAGTATACACTTTTTATTATTTCTATTTGTTGCTTACGAATATAATGGTGCCATGGCGGGTCTAGTATTCTGATAAAATACGTTTTAACATAATTTCGTCTAAATTTTTAGTACTTCTCCGAAAACTATCGTAATTTATTGCAATGTCATTATACATTAAAATATTATTCCGTAGTCATTTCAATTACTTCCTGCACGGTGAGTTCTAACGCATTTAAAGATGTCTTTAAGTGAAATGTGCTCCAAGAATTTATTTTGGTCCTACCAAAACATTTATTTAAATGTGAGCTCAATGAGCCACGGTAACCGCTCCGACCACATTATAAGGACGTTCCGTGGTTTCACTCTTAACTTAAAGGAATTCGACGAAACTTGCCCTGGAAGCATTAATTATGTTTTTCTAAAGCTACCTGAATTTTTTCAAAATTATTTACCGCAGATTTCTTAGGATATTTGATGTTGACGTGGGCATGAAAATACATGGGTTCTTATGGGAACGCGAGGTGCGACGAGCTTTATTCATCGAAAAGAACCTTTTTCTAGTTAAGAATAATAAAAACAAAAATGATTTAAATCATCAATAGAATAATGTATGAAAATCATTTGATATACTTTATTTTTATTATTTTTGTTTTTCTTATTCTTAACTAGGAAAAGGTTCTTTTTGATGAATTAAGCTACTCGTACCTTGTGTTCCCATAAGAACCCTTGTAATTTTTTGTCCACTTCTCGATCAAATATCTCAAGTAATCTGCGGTAAATAATTCTGAAAAAATCAGATAAGTTTAAGACAACATAAGTAATGCTTGCAGCAAGTTTCGTCGAAATCTCTTAAGTTGAGGGCAACCACCGAACCTCATTTAGTTTCTAATAATAATAAAATAACATATGGGACAACCAATTTGGTCTCTCTTTACATTCCCCCCAGCCCATACCACGCTCTCAGCCTGAATGCAAAGCGGATCTATCTCCGATCATACACGCTAGATAGCAGCACGTCTCAGGAGGAGGAGAGAGGGCTATAAAGACACTCTCCATTTCGCAATCGTTCCCGGAGATATTCATCGCTGCCATACGGCACCGATATCCTTTTACCCCTCCCCCTGTACCACACCCTACACCCCCTCCTCTCTCGTGCCCTAGGGCTCATTTCGAACACTTCCAGTCCCCCGATCCTTAACCAGGGAGCGGCGTCGGTCCTTTTCGGTTTGCGCGACTCACGAAGCGAAAGGGGTTGCACAGATAAAGGTGTCGGGAGGGGTTCGTAAAGAGGGGAGCGGCGTGAGGGGGGCGGGGGAGTGTTTTAAGGGTTGGGGGTTGTTGGAGACGACGTCTGCGATGGGAATGAATGCCGGGAGACTAGCGAGGGGACGAGAGGCTAATACCAACCCTCCCTAGTCCTGTGGACACGCTCGAATTTGAGATTGCTATGAATATAAATGGGGCGAGAAAATATACCCTGGAAAAACAAAGGGACTCTTTTAAGGTAGTTTGAGAGCGAAAAATCACTCCACCTAGAATTCGATGAATTTGGCCTCATTTTTAAGAAAAAACTCTCATCTTTCCAATGATATCAAAATATCAACTCCTTACCGAACTGCTTTTCGAGCGATTTGCCTAAAATTATAAGCTGTTTTATATGGGATAGATTATGGCTGTGCGCTCTATAGGGAGAATATTTTAAAAAAATTAGGAACTTCTAGCACCTAGATTTCGTCAAAAAACTAAAGTTGTATAGTTTGCATGTTTTCTCAACTATTTATAAAAAATAATCTATTACTCACCACAGTCACTTTTACAGAATCGCAAAATAACTTACTGTTTTGAAGGGTTATCGGCCGTACGGCGGAAAAAAATTAGTCAAGTTACTTAGACTTTTGTAGCTTTATTTATTTAATTACTGAGAATTTTGGTCATATATAACTATATATTTGCGCCATTAATATTACAATATTTATTCCATACTTCTTACAGACGCTGACATCAAAAAATAAAATTTGAATATGGTCTCCACTATGACTAGGGAACTATCTCTCTCAAACCACCTTAAGTAGGGAGAGGATTGGAGGCCCTTTTTTTGTCCTGGTTCTCTTCAGTCGTCGAGGGTGATTTCATGCAAAAACATAAGCAATTAAGTTGGTTCTACTGCAAAATGACTTAAACGTCATGTGTGTGGCTCCAGGAAAAGCTCCTGGCACTGCGCAATAGACAATTTTTGGTCGTGGGTTACGGAACTTTCAGAATCTAAGAGACTACCCTTCTGGTAGAATTCCTTTCCTTCTCGGGCTATTCTCCTCACTACGTCTTTCTTACATCATCTATCGATGGTCTATCTTTCCACTTTTGCCAGTTTTTGCTGCCCAAGCTTTACGGTGATTCTACCTTCTTCATTTCTTCCACAAAACATTACCTTGTTTTCCTTAACATTAATTTTCGAGTTGTATTTCTTTAGAGTCTTTTCCATGCATTGCAGTATCCTCGTTAGATCTTATTTCTTCTCAGGAAGAATTGCTTAGTCATCAGGAAAGTGAAGTATGCAGATATAATGATATATTGGATTAAATTGTACACTTGGAACTCGGAAGTGATATCCTGCGGCAATAAAATGTCATTTTGATTTGTATACAACAAAAAAATGGTGGCCTCCAACCCAAATTCGCCGAAGGAAAAAGTTATATGCTTTATGTTTCAATATTTCTTTTGGACAATTGAAAATTAAAAATAATGAGATTTTCGGTGTTAATTCATGAACGCATACAACCTAATTTTTACATAAAATGTGGTGCAATGCGATATTATGAAGTTCAACACGATACGCGTGGTGATTTGACATGCGATATGTCGCGCTTGAATGCGATATGGGATGTATTGTGATGTGCCCAGAATTTTGCGAGGCAGAATTTATATCGCAAGGAGAGGTAGAAAATATGAACATCGCACAGTCGTAGTCAAAGGGATGGGCAAAACGAGAGGGTGCACGTTACGAAGAAATATTTCCGAGACGACAATTCCGGCTGGTGGGAAAAACTGCCCCCTCGCGGGAATATCAATCAATCACGAGATCCCGGAAGCGTACCCTAAGGGTGTTCGGAAAAAAATATTAAATGAAAGTGCGTTGACAAAAAAATTGAAATCCATGGGAAATGATTCTCTTCGGATATTAAGGTATTTCGAAAGAGTTTCCAATTGTTTCAAATTTCAGTTCCAAGTTCGATAGATGTCAAATATGTAACAGCCGGGGCCGTATCAAATCCATTTTTAAAAGGGCATTGTTAGAAAGTTTAAACGCCAATCCAACATTTTATGCTAATTTCTAACGAATAAAGGTTTGTGCTATGAGTTTAGTCTTCAAGCCATTTACTTCTTAGGCATTTTATTTGCTTACAGTGCTAAATAAAACATGCATATTCAACTTTTAAGCAATTTAATTTCGAATGCCATTAATTACTATTCTGATCATCTCTAAATCCATGGATTTAAAAAAATGGACTTAAAATAATTATTTACTCCAGTTCTATGTATGAACTTTATGCGAGAAAGGTTACGTTGAGGTGTTAACAATTGATAAAAATCAGGAAAAAATAAAAAATATTTTCAAAGAAATGAATGCGACCTTTATGCATGCAAATATTTGTAAAAAATATCATTGCATTATATTTGCCATCATTGAATAATTAGAGAAAAAAACCGTAAGAGAATCACAAAAGGGTAGTGCCGCAGCAGTAGCAACGTATAATAATTAGTTACGCTAAAACAAAGTACATTGACTGGACATAAATTATTGTTGTAAACCAAGCTTAAGGATATACAGTTTTCAAAGGCCAATGGTCAAAAAGCATCTGAAATAGTAAAATTCACAAGTGAAGAAAAGAGAGAGTTATAAAAATGAAATAAAGTTTACTTGATTATACACGGTGGGCCATTTTAAACGACACACCTAAATATTTATTAAAATACGAAAGGTAGAGAAAAATGCTAAATACAAAAGTTGCACGGTTTAAAGAGTGACACCCAACAATGACCTCGGCTTTGACCTTGAGACTGCCTTTAGAGGTCATTTCATGGTTATGTTGATTTCTTCAAACAGGAAACCCTATATTTTATTACAGAATTGAACAGCAGGTTCAATTTTGAGTCAACAAATTTCATTTTAACATGTGTTCGAATTTTCAGTTGCTGTGGAGTCACACATCTTCGACTGTTATGCAGAACTTGCACCTGCTAGCATTGATTAAGAGCTTACATAAGGTGTATTTATCCAATTAATAGTGAAAAATTAGTAAACTACTTTAGATAACATAAATAGCCCAATGCAGACTTTGAAGAACGCAAAAACAAATGAATGATGTACACCAGTTCTCCGCAACAATGCCGACAATCGCGTCGCGAGAGCTCGGAGGGATATAGATAAATATCAATCTTGTATTTTTCTACATAAATTATTTATTAACCGTGAAAATTCCGTAACTAATGTCTATTTTTTCGTCGTATTAAGGTTGTTCCACCGTAAAATGGCTTAAATGGCATTAAATTCGTATTCTGACGATTTGCAGATAAACGTGTCCCCCTATCTGATAAGAACAGTATAATCTTAACCATTACTCGCTATTTTATCCTCCGTATGAAATTGATAATACATGGTGTCAAATGGGACTATGGGATAAACACGGGGAGTAATATCTAGTATTTTCGTGTGTAATATAAATGCCATTTTCACGGAAAACTGTTTATAAAAATGAAAATGATTCCCGAGAAATTGAAAAAATTAAATATAGGCTACTAAACACCTCATTTTGTGAATAATTTGACAATTACTGTGATATTTGAAGTAAAAATGCGATAATTCCGTAGAAATAGCACTGCAGTCTATGTCGAGAACTGCATATGGATGAAAAGAGTGCTTATTTGCCATATATTTTGGTATATTCTCCATATTTTTACCTTAACTTTGTCTTTCAAAAGGTTAAGCGGGTCATCCCCGAAAACTGGGGTTTTAAACCAAATAATAAAAATGGCTGGAATTTAGTATTTGTTTTGACTCACACTGTTGCTGTAACTGTGCATGCTGCAAAGTGCATCCTTAACTGTACCGCTGATCCATTCCATATGGACGACTGCACATTTTTATGACTTCAATATACCCATGTGCTATCGTGCCGTATGGTTCCATATCTATTGCGGCGCCGAATACGCGGCTATGGTAACCGTACCGGAGAGTGTTGCTCTCCACAACCGGTGTGGAATTGGCATTGGCATTTGACTTGTCACCGGTGAGTATGAGATGTGTAGTGTTTGTTTGCGAGAAGAAGAAACTTAATTCTTGTGAGAACGTTGGATATTTAAAAAAAATACAAGGTCCTTTTCATCTGTTAGGAATGGAAGCGTAACAGGGTAGAACATTTTTTATTTTTTTTATTACTTTAGTGGATTTATTGGATTATTACTATCTTTTTGTATGATATTTTTATTTATAGCTTTTTTATTTTCTTTTTATAAATTATTTTTTAACTCCTCTTTTGCACGTGTTATAATGGGAGTATTTGATTTTTTAAGTTAATTAATTGTCTTATTATAACATTTGTTTAATAAACACGTACACTACATTGACAATGTTGTATAACAGAGGAATAAATTATTTGGTAGACAATTGAAAGACTCACAGAATAGAGTTGTATAGGCAGTGTAATTGTGTCTGAGTATAAATGGTTGGAGTATAAATGGTTGGAGTATAAATGGTAAATATATAAATGGTAGGAGGTTGTGAATTCCGCTCTAATCTAAAAAATAAAACTATTGAAAACGGTGGGTCTCCGGACACTCGTTCTGAAGTAGGAGAGAGATAAGTACTTATGGAGAGGAGCGGAAGAAGATTAGTTTTATGGTTCCATCTCTTGTCTTCTTCAATATATGGACTTGACGATTGATTCTAGTCTCTGGCCACTTGAATATACTTAACGTTTTTTTTAATTTTTTTAGTTTTGATGGAGTGTTGGTAGGTACTTATTTATGTCCAACTATTAAAAAATTGAGTCCTTAAGTAAAATTCCTTGATTTTGAATAGACACAGTCCAGGGGTTCTGAATGAAAGACTGGCGAGCAAGAGAGGAAAAAAGGGGTTGAGGGAAGCGTGGAAAGATTTCATGAATACATATAGCAGTGCCGATCCACGGTGTTAAAGGCGTAAAGAGTTAAGCCGCGATATGTGTGTGTGTACACCTTGGGTACGCGAGAGTGTCTCCTCTTCACCCGCTGTACACTGCGGGACCACGCAACTTTGTCTTCTCTTTTCACAGGAGACGAAAGAAGAAGCCCGTTTTTGTTTTGTTGGCGTCGGGGGGGGAGGGAGGCGGTTTAAGAAGGATGGGATGGGGGCTGCATGTGCAATGTCTTTTTCTTCTTTTTTTGGATGGAATGTGTTCTTTCTTCGGACGTGAGGGATGTGTGTTTGGGGTGCTGAGAGGGCGTATTCTTGAGTCGCGGGAGTCCGTGGCTTTTGTGAGGGGGGGTCGGTGCGTTGCGTGGCGCGTGCAGATCCCAGGATGCGATAGCGGGGGACGACGTCGGCTGATGATGTCGTCGGCGATGCGCGAGACTGTTTGGACGGAGGTGCGGAGAAATCCAGATGAAGGAGTTGGAGCGAGAGACTGTAGGTTGGCTGAAGCGGGTTGTAATGGAGGCATGCACGTGGCGACGCTTTATATCAGAGGAAGTAGGAACTGTGGGGTTGTGGACTTCCTCCTCTCCCCCCCCTCTCTTTCTAAACCTATAGGGTTAGAGGATTGGGTCGGTGAGGTAAAGTGGTAGTAAAACATGGTGGCAGTTGCGCGGTAGTCACTTAAAAGAGGTTCCGCCGCGACTGTATGACTCAAAACAAATACTAAATTCCACATTTTTTACATTTTGTCAAAAGAATCCTGATTTCGCTGATGCAATGCGTTACACATAGAAACCCAAAATTAAGGTACAAAATATACAGATTATTCCACGAATGTATTTTAAATGAGCACTTTTTTCCAGCCATAGGAGCCGACTGCAGCGCCATTTCTTACGAATTACCGCATTTTGACTTCAATTACGGCATTAATTCTTCAATACCTAGAAAAATAAGGTGGTAAGAGGCCTGTATTTTATTTTTATTCAATTTGTCTGGATTATTTCCTTCTTATAAATAGTTTTACGCAAAAATGGCATTTGTATTTTATGGAAAAATACTATTTTCCCAGTGTTTCTCTCATTCCCCCATTGAACACCATGTGATTTCAAGTTCAATTATAGAATAAAATAGCGTGGAAAGGTATTATTTTGTTGTTCATATAAGATAGAGGACAACTTTTTCTTCAAGTAGACAGAATATGAATAAAATGACATTTAAGTCATTTTACGGTGGAACCACCTTAATTAATGGGTAGAATACACTGCTTACATACTATCTCCATACACGGGGAAGTTACGTTGTTTTTGGGCGTTTGTTTGCACCAGGTATTGTAACCACTAATACTAAGGTAGGACGTTCTCGTGGCCAAAATGACGGTGTTCTGAGCTTGACGTCATCCGGATGATACGATAAGAAGATGACTCGTGCATAAGTACAGTAGAAGTGGACGTAAGCTCCGATAGTTTAGTTTTTTAGTAACGATAGAATTGAGTCAAGTAAATGCTTGCACCTTTAATTATACAAAATCTTTGATCGGTAATAATTAGTAAATGTGTACTTTGAGACTAAAATCTTGTATGCAGTGGAAATAACCCTAGCAACAATTTATTAACAAATGAAAGATGAAACATACCATGTTCGACAATAAGTTGTCTTGTCTCCGGCAAGGCTGGTGTTCGTAGGATATCGATAAAAAAACATCTTCCCTCATATGTTTTTCCTCGCATTGCTGTTGTATCCAAACACCACGCAAGCAAGAGTGCACTCCCTGCCTTGCTAGTGCTTGATGTAATCCAAGCTACGTCACAGCGTTTGGCTAAAACGATCCGCAACAAACTACATATGTGTACCTGGTTGTGCCATGCTACCAGGGTTCCTAAGGTGGAAAACTTCCATAGCCAACTTTCCAGCTCTCCATGGCTATAAATTCAATTGTTTAGATGGGATTCTCCGTAGAGTTGCAAGCAATATCACCGTATTTTTCTCGAATTTCGTTTTTACCGCAAACGTGGTCGCAAAACGAGCTGAATGTAGAATGAGCTGTCTTTGGACTCCATTGCCCTGTTTAAGGTGGTTCCACCGTAAAATGACTTAAATGTCATTTTATTCATATTCTGTTTACTTGTAGAAAAGTTTGTCCTCTATCTGATATGAATAACAAAATAATACCTTTCCACGCTTATTCCATAAAATAAAATTATCCGCTTTATTCCATAATTGAACTTAAAATTACATTGTGTTCAATGGGGGAATGAGAGAAACACGAGGAAAAATAGTATTTTTCCATAAAATAAAAATGCCATTTTTTTCGGAAAACTATTTATAAGAAGGAAATAATCCAGAAAAATTGATTAAAAATGAAATACAGGCATCTTACCACCTTATTTTTCTAGTTATTGATGAATTAATGTCGTAATTGAAGTCAAAATGCGGTAATTCGTAAGAAATGGCGCTGCAGTCGGCTCCTATGGCTGGAAATAAGTGCTCTTTTAAAATAAATTCGTGGAATAATAATCTGCATTTTTTCTACTTTACTTTTGGGTTTCTATAGGTAACGCATTGGATCAGTGAAAGCTGGATTTTTTGGACAAAATATAAAAAATGAGGAATTTAGTATTTGTTTTGACTCACACAGTCGCGGCGGAACCTCCTGAAATTACTAGGGCTGAATACCATACTAGGGTTACCACAGTGAGCCAACTTCACTTGCGTTCACACGATTTCCAGTTTGTCGTTGTAGAAATGCTGCTGACCTCTGGTGAAGAGTAAGGAACCACTAAAAAAACAATTGAAGTATCGTTCGCACCTTCAGCTGCACTGAGCAGTTTTTACATTTCGTATCCGTCTATAATGTTAATTCAATCAATGCATCATCTTTTGAATGAACTTGCTGGCGTATTAGTCCATAAGAACTTCAATTTCCCCTCAAGTGTACTACTGCCGTCTTTCTGCTTGATCCTCCATTCTTTTAACTCGCCATTGGTCGCGCTATGAGATTTTCTCTAAAACCAAATTTAAACTTGATCTTACTTTGTAATCATGAGTTAGAATAAGTTCCTATTACTTCTAGCTGGCTTTTTATCTCTTCCTATTGACCGACCGTCTCAAAAAGTATAAATGAAGCGTCCGCAGCTGTCTAATGATATGTCTGATACCGTTGGCTACAAGGTGTGAGACTTTTTCTCATCGCGCGACCACTGACGTTAGTGTTTTTGCATCACTCAGTTGCGTTACACTTTCGCAACATGCGGGCAAAGTTGATTCATTTCGTGGAGAGCAGATACGTTAATGCAGATTTATGAGTCATGAGAAAGTATGCCCTCATAAGTAAATATTTCTTCTTGAGAATAGTAATTATCTTTATTTTTACCCAATGATAACATCGTCAGAAAAATTAAAAATAATTACGTAATGAATTAGTAATTGTGTATCTGTGGAAATCATTGTTTCAAATGAACATTTAGAGAAATAAATTATATTTAAATATAGTGTAATATATTGACAATAAACACTCAATGACAGATAATCTTGTGTGAGAAAAAGTCTCACACCCGACCGCTCGCGTGATAAGTAGCTTAGCGACCACTCCCGGGTTAACATGCATTTCAGGAACTAACTCAACTGAATTACGTTACAACGCAATTCAAATGCCCGTAACCAGCGCTAACTCTAGTGGTTACAGCGTTATTAACAAGTTTACTTGGGTTAGCGCTAAATTGCGGTCACACCGTGAAAATCTTACTAGCATTGGAATAACTAGCGTAGAAAGCTAGTAGTGTAAACTGGGCATAAGTCACTTACTTTACTCTTTTACTTACAAGCAGCTTAGTTGGTTTGACCTATTGATCCATTGTGCAAAATATCTACACAAACAATTCCCGGAATGGATAAATCACCGATATCCCTGGCTTCCGAAAGGGAAGTGCCCAGGTTTCTAATTCGAGTCCTAGGCATTCGCGCAATTGACAGAATGTGGTCCCACTAAGACAGAGACTTGTCTGCATGTGCCATATTCACACAATTCAAGCTTATTATATTAGCTCTCGTTCGGGTGAAAATATTTATCTTTAGTCAAATAAACATTATTGCGTAGTAATTTTAACTCACGACGAGGAATAGATTGGTATGGCTGGTGAAGAAAGGAAACTTCTGGATGAGATTAGGAAGAGGCAAGGTAGGAGGTTAGAGGGGGTAATGAGGAGTAAAAATGTTACTTAAAGGATGTAATAGAGGGGAGGATGTTGGGAAAGCGGAGAAAGGAAAGAAAGAGAACAGGCTTTATTATGGACGAAGAAGGGTGGGAAGTATACTGAGATGAAAAAGGACATATTGTTAGACTACGCCCTTCACATTAAATGTATAAAGAATTTTTACTTACTTACTTCCATTTAAACCTGCCTTAGCCGGTAGATTACCTAATAAAAATAATATTGCTATGCCTGTTGCTCACGGGAAAATTTTCGGTAAAACGTTTTATGAAATCGATTAATTTTATAAAAATGAGCTTGCTAACGATAAAATCGTTTTATAAAACCTATTTTTATAAAACGTTTTACGGAATAGGACAGGTTCTATTTCCATAAAACCGTTTTATCCAACAACCAATGAGACGTTCCGCTCATCGCGTTGATAATAATCTCGTATCCATGGGAAGCCAAACAAGGAAAACGTAAACAAACATGGCTGGAAGTTTATGGAACGATGAGGCAGTATCCTTCTTGTTGTTAGAAGAATGCGTTAAGAGCCTTAGCACCGTTGAGTAAGATCAGAAAGTAAGTAAATTAACAATACATATAGTTTTGAACTTAACAGTCATCCATAAGAGAGTGCATTTATCACTTCACGTATTCGCAAAGCGTCTCATAGATGGCAGGGCATTGCGGTTTTATGAATAGTTTTACCGTGAGCAAGCGATTACGTACGATTCATAAAACTTTCAATAAAAACTTTTGTAAAACTCTTTTATGGAAAATTTTACTGTGAGAAATAGGCATTAGTAATTTTTTGAGTTTTATTGATTTTGCATTGACAATTGTTGGTGCAATTTATTCTCGTTTTCTTAACCCATTTCAGTACCGTGGTACTTAATATTGAATCCTATATCGTCTTTGTGGTGTTGGACGTTGATGCTATTTAGATGTGTTCAAATCATCTGCGTCTATCACCCTCTCTCTCTCTCTCTCCTTCAAACTGCAATCGTTAATGTGTTTCGGAGCAATATAAATGTCCTCTGGTCTCCTCCGAGAAGGCAAAGAGGAATGGTTTCCCCTCTCACCCCTTTCTTTCCATTCCTCCTCTCGCTGATTGCCACCCTGCTCTGATTGATTGCACGCAATCTCGCGCCTTTTTTCAGAATCCCGCAGGTGTATGCGTGCGACTTCCTCATTTCTCCCTTCCCTGACTTCCCCTAACCCCCCCACCCTTCCCCCCCATAGATCCTCCCCTCCACTGTTCTCACATCCCTTCTCCCCCATTTGAAGGTAGTTCGAGCGAGACATTAGTCCCTAGTCGGAATGGATATCATATTCGAATTTTATTTTTCACGATTTCATCTCTCTGTGAGAAGTGTGAAGTGAATTTTCTAATATTTATGGCACAAAAATAGTTAATTATGACAAAAATCTAAGTAATTAAATAAATATAACTACATAAGTCTTTAACTTGACTAATGTTTTCACGGCGTAAGGTGAAAATGCCCGGCACAAGGGTATATTTATAAAAAAAAGAAGGTTCAAAGTTTTAATAACTCAAGTTCAAGAAACATAGAAGAACTGACTACCAATGATGACTATCATGCAGTTAAAGAAAGCATAATTGTTGACTTGACTATCCTTGCCTGTCAGCTATTTTGCTCTGGCTGCGTCAATGTTTCATCCCTCTAGGATATACTCTTAAGGGTGTATATTTGCATTGGTAAATATATGGAGGTTTGGTCATGTCTTTTTAAAAAAAACTCAACTTCCTTTTTCCGCCAAGACGTTTCGCCTTTTTATTAATGAGGCTTCTTCAGGGCTACACAGTACAATATGCAAGGAATACAGTTGGTAATAATTATAATACTACAAAGATAAAAAAGTTTTCAATCATTAATTTATTACCTCAAAGGATTAACTTTCTAACTGCGACAATGGTAACACACAAAAACATACTCTTCCTCTTAGCAACAAAATCAACATAAAAAAGAAAAATGGAAAACCAAGCTAAAAGTTTGTTTGAAAAGTATAATAAGTGAAAATAGAAATATTTGAAATGAATAGTATAAAGCTTGAAATTAACAATTACAGATATCGTAACTTCAAATTTCGAATGTATACTACATATTTTACGAATATAAAAAACATAGTTGTATTGAAATCCTGGAGAACACTACATAGAAAAGAAAAAAAAGTATTACATATTAAAGTGGTCACTAACTAATCAAAGAAGAGGCGTATATATTCGGTCTTGCTAGCAAATGAACTGTAAATTGCCGTAAATATGGCTGACACAAAGCGGTTCCGTCTTCTCAACCCTGAGAAAAATTGCATGACTTATGACATCAATGTGAAGACCGATTTAGGTAATCAGCGTGAAATATGTTGGCAGTAAAGGTGACTTTCGTCCATTTGAGTGCTTGGCGAATGTTCATTCCTTAATCGTGATTTCATGTTAGGCATGGCTGATTCTGAGATTGGCCCAACCGATGTCAACGCTTTTTTGATTCGTTCTTCAATGTGTCTGAAATGCAGGAAGTCTTTCTTGAGAAGCAACATAAGGATAGTTGGATAAGCTTCTGAAAAAGTTTTGAAAATTCTGAATTAACATAATAGCAGCCAAAAGGTTTACCAACGTACTATGGACACAGTAATCAGTTTCACCAAAGACGTTGTAAACTGCAATTACTTTGCGTACGGCCTCTTATATTCTCTTTAATATATCCCATTGAAAAGCGAATATTTTCGTGCTATGCTGCCTAAGAGCATACTTATAAAATTCAGAATTGAATTTGTAATTGTATCTTGAGGATTAAAATACAAGCAGTCTACATAAGTTGTATACTGTACTTCATATTTCACCTCCCAGTACTTGGCAACCTTGCCACATTCACCGCATGCTGGCTCGGAAGAAAACTGGAAGTATGTTTTTGAAATTTAATACTGACGTTAAATTTTCGATGGCCTAATCTGAAAAAAAATGTGTCTCAATATCTAGTGCACATCATATTTTTTTTTACACGATATTGATTGGGCCAAAATTGAGATTGTAAAGTTACGTGAAGGAAAGTCATCATTCAGACAATGCATTGCAACGTGAGAATCCATCATTTTTAAACCAATACATATTCATTAAATGGGAGATAAAATTTAAATATTTTTACACCATTCAATAAGAAAAATCATCAATTTTAACACGTTTCAAAATCAGGGTAGGTTATCGAGCATGCCAAAAGTTATGGTTCCTCCTCAACGCTAATTATTTATGCAAATTTAGGGCTTTTATTACTTTCGTTGCCAAGGAATTTTTACATCCTTACTGAGGCTTGTTATATGCTATGCAGGATACAAAACCTACATTAAAGGAAGTTTAACTTTCGCTACGCGTACTTGCGTAAGCAGGCTAATTATCACAATCTTACAAAAACCTTTAGGAAAATTAATCTAAGATTTTCTCTCTATATCCTATGGTGTATACATGTTACTTGATTTGTATTTTAACACCCTATGTATAAAATGAGATCCGTGTATTCAATGTGTGCCAAAAGGATGGTACGTGGTGCTGAAGCAATTTCTGGTCAAGTTTGGAGTAATTTTTGGGACTTTAAGTGTTCTTTTGCGATTAAAGAATTAATGTTTTTGAAATAGCGATCTTTTAAGTTAGTTCCACCGCGACTGTGTGAGCCAAACCAACACTAAATTCCACCTGTTTGCTTATTTGTTTTAAAAATCCCTGATTTCAGTGAATGAATGCGTTACTTGTTGAGGACCAAAGTTAAGGTATAAGGTATACAGATTATTCCGCGAATATATTTTCGAAGGAACACATCTTTCCAGCCATAGGAGTTGACTGCAGCGCCATATGTAATGTCTATGGAATTATTGCATTTTAACTTTAATTATCGTTGTTTTTGGCTAATAACTCACCAAATAAGGTGGTTAGATACCTACGTTTTATTTTTATTAAATTTTGCTGGAATTTTTCCATTCATATAAAAAGTTTTCCAACAAAATGGCATTTATGTTTTTTGGAAAAATACAATTACTCCCCAAGTTTCTCCCGTTCTCCCATTGAATGCCATGTAATTTGAAGTTCTATTTGCGAGAAGAATAGCGTGGAAAGGTAAAAATTTGTTGTTCAAAGCAGGTAGAAGACGTTAAAAATTTGATCGAGCCAGACGGGTATTGAGAGGTGTACTCGCAGAGATTTGGAAGACAAATATTTCCGAAGAATTGAAAAAATGCACTAATACACCCACTATTCATAAAAGGTGACGAATAAAATTTAAATAACTACAGAAGAATCTCCCTTCTGGCAGTAGAATATAAATTCTTTTCAAAAGCTGTATAAAACAATATAGAGCTCAGTGGACAAACAAATAAGATAGTATCAATGTGAGTTTCAATAAGGCAGATCCTGTTCAGTGAAAATTTTAAATTTGAAAACCACTATACGTGATAGAATAACAGGAAACAAGAACTAAGGTCCTTGGCGATTTCAAGAAAGCCTATGGCTCAATAGATTGAGTTTCCCTAATTAATATCCTTGAAGAATTCGGAGTTGATTCAATGACAAGCAGAGTGTTCAATCAAACTTTTACAGATACTAAGTGCGATGTGAAATTTCTGGGAAGATCACGGAGGAATTCAATGACTGGAGTCAGACAGGGAGATGGACTTTCTCCGACTATTTAAAACGGCATCATGGAGAAGATAATAAGATCGCGGGAGGAGAAATTCAAAGATCAGAAGAAATACCCATTATAAGATCAGCCTGGAGTCGAAATGTAAGGGGATGGGCTTTGTATGTTTTGGCCTTGGCAGAATACATTGCTATTTCCTCTGAATGTATAGACAGAATGTGAAAAAATTATCTTTCTGTAAGAAATCGTGGATAAAATTTGGACTTCATATATCTTTTGAGAAGACCGAATTCCTGACCAGCATGGGAAACTCATCTTAAGTATTAAAAGCAGTGTGGGGAACCTCCATGATAGAAACAACGTGGTTTTAATCGACACAATTTTTTTCAAACGACCCGGGTTTCAGCAACTTACATTTTGTGCCATCTTAAGGTTACAAATTTCAACAGGTGGCCGGGTATATATATGGTTGAAGGTGGGGGTGGTGGGGAGTTAGGAACAAATTGGTTGGGCAGCATGGAAAGGGGGGGGGAAGGTTGAGTAAATCAGTGTTTTTAAAAAAAGGAAGGAGCGTGCGTTCATACTGTGAATTACGGATAAGGTTAACGGTTTTAGGGTTGGGGAGGTTTATTTTAAGGAGGGGGGAATGAGATGGGAACAATTGATCATTACATAACATATGCGGGCTATTAACAATTTCAAATTGTTCTAAAAAATCCAGTTTGTCACCTTTGTCATTAAAATATAAAATTTCAAAATAAAAATCGCTAAAATGTTTAAAATTACATAAATGCTCCGCAAAATTTGAATTGCCAGTACCATTAACAAAACAATTCATATGTTCTTTCACTCTGTCCTTAAATTTTCGCCCCGTTTGACCAACATACACTAAGTCACAGTCATCACATTTAAGTTTGTACACCCCACTTCTGTCTGCATCTGAATACCTGTCCTTCACATTAAAAATTATTTTCGACAGAGAGTGGGGGTTTCTGAATGATACACCGGCTGTTTCGTCACACAGTTTTCTGAGTTTGTCTGAAAGCTTTGTAATAAATGGGAGGGCATACCATTTTTTTAATCTTTCCAGAATGGGGAAGCATCAAGTACAGAAATGCAAGTATTTAGATGGCATAATTAAAATAAACGGGCTACACAAAGAAGCAAACGAAAAAAAAACGAGAAAAATGGAAATAGCATACGAAATGACAAAGGATACCTACAGTAAAAATATCTCTTCACTCGCACCATAATTGGACAATACCCTATAACAGTAATCAAGCCAAAAACTTTCAATGCCAAGGAATGTATGTTCTTAATGGAATCAGGAGAAATAAAAGAAACATGGAAGAAGGAAAGAAAGATTCTCAGAAAAATCCTAGGACAACTGAAAATAGGGAAAAGCGAGTTTAGGAATAGAAAGTGATGAATGTCTTCAAGGATGAAGAGTGCAAAAGAATATCAGATGAGATTGAGAAAAGGAGAGCTTCGTTTTTCCGCCACGTAACGAGGGTGGACAACAGTAAACTCTCAAAAGGAATTTTCAGTCATGTTTACAAGAGTAAGAATGGCAACCAGTGGGTCCAAGGGATGAAGAAAGACGTAGGGGATAACGGAAGACTTATACAGGATTTAACTAAACTTAGAACATCGATGCATAACTTCAATGGTTTCCGGAAGAAAGAATCGAAGGAAGCCAATAAAATCCTGGACGGAAGAGAGGAGAAAAAAACAAAGGGAAGGATAAAAATTTATTTGAGAGCAAGAAAAGAGACGGATAGTAAAAAAATTAATCCATTGGGTTACCTTACGTGATTCGTGGACGGCCAAAGTCGATAAAAGAAGAACAAGCCTTCAAATGCACGTATTTATTAATAGTATTTTCACTTACCAGCGGCACTGTTGTTGTTCAACAGTTTCAGGCTGCGTAAATGTCTTGTGTTGATTGCTAGAATTCTCATATATCCTCATATAAAGATTCCCCTTACCCTCTGAGCTGCGGGTAAGCATTTTATGTTTAAATTTAAATTTACATTTAACAAATACAAATGTCGTCAAACTATCGCTCCATAGTCCGGAAATACACGAAGTGAAGCGAAAGGTTTGGCGAATCGAACGAGAATCGCCGCTAAGATATTTTTCGCTTCGCTATAAATCAACTTGATGAAGCCAAATCTGGAGGGAAAGAGAGGTACCAGAATCTGGGACCTGAATACTTCAAGAAATCTAAGCCTAGCGTGTAGCATCCGAGTCTAGAACTCCCAACCTAGTTCTTTCATAAACTGTATAAATGTATTGCAAACTGTGACTAAAAATACCTATTGGTTCTACTATATTAGTTGTTCACCTGGGGTGGGATCACGGATTATTCTTTCGCCTTGTCGTCATTCAATTCTAAAACCTCTGTAGAAGGGCAATGTTCGTAGTTACTATCCTAAGAATGCACTCCATCAATTAAAACTGGTGACTTGAAGAATCTGACAGCATTTGAGCAATAACGATCACGTACTCGCTCTAATGAGGGCAATTTATAAAAAATGATAACGTGACGAATGCACGCCTTATGGAGATTCGTGATCGCGCCAAAGGATCGTTTTTGTTAAATGATCTTGTTGTTTTTTTTAAAGAAGAGAAATATTTGTATAAATTATCGAGGAAATATCTTTTTAGAAAAACTTTGACACAGCTTACATAGTTTTTTTTAAACTTGGAATAAATCGCCAAAAATTCTGGTAGTGCTTGCGTATTTAGGCTTATAAACAGAAACCGTCTTTTTTTTTAATGTTTCAAAAATCCATTTAATGAAATCGGCATTTGGAATGCGTAGCGACATCAAGTGATGTTTTGCTATTGTAGTTCCAGGAAAGAACGGACCATCGTGGGCACTGTCCCTCATGACTGCACGGTGAACAGCCATCACCGAGTCCATTCTCTGCGTTTCCTTTTCATGCTGCGATGAATATAGCGCCGGCGCTGTCTACCGCCGTCTGACGTCAGAGGGTGATGCCGTTTTCTGATGCAGCGAGAGAGGAATGGCGGAGAGATCAGATATTTCGGGATCGACACACGTGAGGTTCGTTTATCGTGGGCAAGGAGTCACTCACTCTCTTTTGCTGGGAATGGGCGATTGAAAATGGAGAAGAGGTGAGGAGGGGGTGAGAGAAATGATCCGTTTTGGAGATGCGTGAAGCCCCAAATAGACGGGGGGGAGTAGGAATTGGATTGATGTGCAAGAGGGGCCAGTCGCGTTGACGTGGCCGAAGGAAGTGTACATGGGAGATAGCCTTGATTCAATTTCGGAGATATTCATCGCCTCTCAGGATACGCCCGAAATACAGGGCTGTCGGCCGCTCAAATCACCTTTGCCCAGGGCGTAGTCGCTGTGGGGGGTGTGAAATGGACGGAAGTTCATCCCCTGGTCGCTATACGCAACTCCATCCCTCTTTCTCACTCAATACATGACGTGCGAGTATATCCTTCATTTTCATAGCGTTATAAATTAAACATTTGTTAATTTATGGAGATTTGGTTATGTCTTTTAAAAAAAAACTCAACTTCCTTTTTCCGCCGACGTTTCGCCTTTTTATATTAATGAGGCTTCTTCAGGGCATACAGTACAATGCAAGGAATAAAGTTAATAATAATTATAATACTACAAAGATAAAAAAGTTTTCAATCATAAATTTAGTACCTCAAAGGATTAACTTTGGGTTACTACGACAGTGGTAACATAAAAACGAACTCTTCCTCTTAGTAACAAAATCAACAACATAAACAAACCCAAGATGGAAAATCAAGACATGACCAAAATAAAAAGGCATGACCATAAAATAACAAATGTATTATTAAATTGGTCAATAGCCATTCAAAGAAGTTATAAATTAAGCCCTCAAAACTTAAAATCCGTTTTCTCCGGCGTGGCTTCATAGAATTTGCTCAGCATTATGAATGAGAAGAGTAACTTCGGTAATTCCAAATGAATTTATTTCAAAACTAAACATTTAGAGGTGATGCTGATAGCGACGTGCTACGTCGAAACATGGAGTGTGTGTGAAATAAACTCATGTGGAATCGCAAAGTTACTCCTGTTATTTTAAAAAATCCTCAAAACTTCATGTATGTCAGGTTTCGTCCGTCGAACATTTTGGTATTTATAAGGGAAAGGAGCAGTTCCCAAGGTATTTTCAAAGTGATAGCAAAACTTTATTTGGCTTCCTCTAATGAATAATTTATTCCCCATGTGAATAAACTAAACTTAGCGTTTATTTTGGGGATGCAATAGGGTTTCAGAACGATTTTCGCAACAATATAGTTCCCTTTTTCGTCAGGGATTCCATTTTTAATCTATAAGCTGCCTCGAGATATCTATATATAAGTTACTTCGAGAATTTATAGCGAGAATCTATAATTTTGCTAGGAGGTACACGTGAAAAAGTCTTGATAGGGGCTGTTTACATTACACGCACTTCTTGTGGGTGAGTTTATTTTCAGCCGTGTATTATAGTGAAACCATAACCACAGTTTATAGCGATGGTCTCGTGACAAAAAGAATGCCAATGAAAGAGATTGCTATTCTCAATGTTCAATTGTGCTAATTAAAATTAGTTATGACTGTCAGTCACTTAAAGGATGTACAAAAGAAGATCATTTTGGATTGAAACAAATGCATTTAGTTAGAAAAGTTTACCGATATTCATACTTTATGTTCTCTGTTCACATTCATCAATAAGTCGCTCCTACCACCAGCCGCCTATGGCTTTTACCCACATTCCTCACACCTTGGGCTGACCCTGGATATGAGTCTTGATATTTATTAACGTTTATGTTACAGGCAATTTCTTAAAATTTTCTTTAAGAGAGTTTTTGACACTTAGGCAAATGATTTAAAGGTCACGAAATATTATTTGCCAAAAATGCCAATTTTTTTACAAAAAAATTAAATTCACGAGAAGTATAAAAATGAAAAAAGATGAAGATTCTTAGGATAGGATATCAACGGATGCGAGTCTATTTGTGGAATAGTTTTGAGTTCTTCAATAAACCCGTTTTTCCCTCAGATGATTTGAAGCGCAAGGAAATAAGGAATGTTCATTTTTGGAGAAAATACCAACAAATTCAAGATTCTTCCGTAGATCGTTTTTCGCATCGGTTTATACACACCAGGTGCAATCCACTTGAATTATAACATTATGAAGTATGTAAAAGAAAAGACGAAAGGAATTCATAGGATCAAAAGTGAGCCAAAGTGTCAAAGTAACGAATGTTCTGACCGTGTTACGCAATGACTTACAATGGAATCTTGTAGGTAAGGTCAGATACCATAATTGGTAGAGAGTTGATGAACGCAGCGGACCAAAACGGATGTCTCATTCTTGTGTTTGAGCAATATTATAAAGTATATTCATCTCAGGGCCTGTGCAATTTGAAAGAAATGGAAGGAATCGATCATTATGACAAAAAATGCAATGTTTTTTCCCTATAATTCTAAGGAAATAGTTTTGTTCCATAAACCAATTTTCTTTGCCGTGTGTGGCTAGGGAGAAGTGAAGATAAATAGGAGTAATACAATCAAAGGAAAAGTGATGAAAAACTTTAGCGGATGTTCTGAGGAGGACGCGCTGTATATTATGAATCGTCGAGTTTAAACTATAATAGGAGGTACGTAATGAGTAAGCTGAGGACATTGCCTATAATGCCTATTTTTTCTTACACTCAGGAAACCAATTTTATGAAGTTATAAGTTCATTTAGGATCATTTATGGCGAAATTAGGCAATTTGTTACTGCCTAAAAATGCCTATTTTACCTGTTTATGCTTTTTTCTGCTGGTATCGCCTATTTAAGGGCCTAAAAAAGCAATATTCTCTCAACGTTACCAAACTTCTCTTTAGTGCGGAGCTGGTCTGTTATTTCAGTTTCTTTTTTAATCTATCAAGGTTGAAATAATGTCATTAAACATGTATAAAGAAAAATCATCCTAAGTATTATTATATAAGGAGTAGAAAAACAACTATGGTAATTTTACGTGATGCGTACATGCGATGGTTTCAATTGCCAAAAACTAGCTTATGAAGACACCATTGCTGAGTTTAAAGAGATAATGCCCGAAGTTGCTCTGCATTCACGGCCAGTATTGATATTATGGGGAACATGGCTAAATACTGCATTATACCTGCAGATAAACTTATTGAAGTACGTGAGGTATGTGGCAGGAATAATGTGCGCCTCCGATACATCAGTTGGAACGTCTTTTTCGCCCACTGTAAGGTACATACACTATTGTAACCGATTTCGCTCATCTTTTATACTACGTGTCAACTCTGTCTATAAGAAAATGAAGCCATCATGGCGCATGTGTAGGTTTTCTGTAGGCAATAGAATATCTGGATGAAGAAGAAGCAAACTGCATTCTCGAATATAAAGCTGCAGAATTGAATCTCGGTGTCGACGCAGATCCTACGCTTATCAGGTGCAATTTTGGTTAACTACCATCAATCATGTCATCGCTGGAGGTAAGAAAACTACTCATTGCAATGACTACAGAGAAAATCTGAACTGTAGAGGATGACCTTTTTGATTTCCCAAGCGATGTGGGAAAATCCATTGCTCAAGAAATTAAGACGTTATACAGAGAAACCCTGGATGGAAATACATTAGTAAGGTTGAAGAAATTTTATGAGGAAATTATATGGCTCTAATGCTAAAGAAGAGTCCATAAGAACTGTCATTGTTTCTGAGATATATTATCAAAATTAAAATTTTTCTTATTAAGAAAATAAATGTAATCGAAGCTAGAAATCCATTCAGGGCTGTTTATAACGAAAAAACATCAAGTTGTTACTACTTTCAAATGCCAATATAATCGCTTTGTGCCTTTTTATGCTTACATTGCCAATGTGAAGGTCTTAAATTGCAAGAATCGCTTATCGTTTCGAATTTTTATTTCCGCGTCTACGTAAGTTATTTTAATTTGTAAATTCGTTACATTGTTGCCCGTTTTTATTTCTGACCGGCGCAAAAGAGCTCTCAAATGTAATTTTTTTTACTTCTAAATGAACAGTTAAATGAAGCTGAGGTGTAAGCGCCGGGCTCTTCGATTTCACCATGGGCCTCATCCAATTCTTGTACCTACCCCGCATTCGCACTACCCGGTACAACACGAATTTCAGTCGCTAGTGCCTCGTTACCAAATAATGGAAAAACTACAACAATATCCTCCTCCGACGAGCTCATGATTACAACTGAGAGACGGAAAAACGTTATATTTTACCACTTGACGTATCGCGCGTCGTATCACTACAATATGCACTCGAATGTCGCAGGGGCCAATATCGTGCCGCGCAACCTCCATCAAGTAGTTACAGTGTCGCGTGTTGCATCCCTCTGGTGTGCACGCCTCCTAGTTGCCACTGAGAATTCTGCTAGAACGACAAAGACCTATCATTTATAACATGCTATTTTGGTAAATTACTATCCAAAATTCAATCGCTGGAGGAAAGAGAACTGCTCCTAGTGGCAGCTGTGGAAATAAATCGAAAGATGGAAAGTGAACTTATTAATATACCAACTGATGTAAGAGAAGCCTTGATTCGAAAATTCAAGAAAGTTATGTCAAGGAACCCTATTTGGGAAGTCATTTTACGTCTACACAATACCCTGCAAGCCACCTCAAGGGTGTGTGGCAGGGGGTGAAATATTTTATCAGGGACTTCGGTTGCTCCATGACCAAAGATGGCAGCAGAAGGGCTTGCATCATTTAAGTATTGCCCTATCACCTCGGGTGAGGTTGAGAGGTCATTTTCATGCTATAGAAATATCCTGACTGACTCTCGGCATCAGTTTACAGGAGAACATTCAGAGAAATATATTTTTGTAAATTGTAATGTAACTTGAAATAAGAAAACTTTTTGAATTTTATGTTTCTTCAATGAATAAGCTAGTATTATTTGGAGTTTTATCCTCTCTCCTCTCCATCAATTTTACCGAAAATTAATCGTGTATTTCAGCCCAAGCTTTAAATTTCAGATGCTTCTTTGTGGCAATAAGCCGCATTATGTTTCTAGCCGGCCACGGTGGCGGCGGGGTAAAGTCTTCGCCTGCTAATCTTGGGATTACGGGTTCGAGTCCCACCTGAGTGGGCATTTCACCACCCGAGGCGTATATGTATGTCAAGTTTTGTTTGTATGACCCCTGGAAAATCTGATTACAGGCTCAGGTTTTTGGGATTCCAGGACCGACAGAATCGTTCTAAATGCCAAAAATATTTCAAGCGCCTATTTTAAGTGCCTATTTTGAAATTTTAAGTGCCTATTTAGGCTTCCTGTTTCTTAATTTTTAGTGCCTAAATGTCCTCAGCTTAGTAATGAGTGAGAACTATTCTAAATGTTTCTTGCATGAGAATACTGTATTTTATGTAACTTAATGAAGCATATTTTTCTGAGATCTTAGAGAAAATGAAAAAAATTGAAAGAAATTAGTATTCAAATAAAAATCTACATTTATCTACAAAACCTTGCACAAAGTTTAGTCCTTTAGCCAGTTTTCTTAAAGTGGGCGTTTTGAAAGAGGTTCCGCCGTGATTCTGTTAGTCAAAAATACTGAACTCCACCTTTTCGTTTGCATAGCTTAAAAAATACTGCGGTAACTGATAGGGATCAGTTAGATATTAAGAACCTAGATAAAGGTTCATAATTTGCAGGCTATACGTAGCAAATAATTTTAACTATTTTTCCTGCCATGCTGGGGTGCCATTGTTTTAAACTAGCCAATTTTCACTTCACTAATAGTAGAATTCATGATGAAAAAAAAGTACAAATTCCACTATTTTTTTTATTGCTGTCGTCCGGTTTCGACGTCTAAAGCGTCATTATTAAGACAAATAGCTAACTTCTGTAACAATAATTTCCAGCAAGTATCGCCAAAATCGATTAATTTGATTCACTACTGGTAGTAGCTTTTTACTAATGACTTAAAAAAAATAAGTTGGACTGGTGCTTTAAATTTATCACCATCACTATGGGAAAATATTGAATGTTCCACAAAAATAGCATTAAATTAATTAAATTTCCTCCATATGTTACGCATTCTCGCAAAAAGAATAATTTGATTTCAAGTTCAGTATGTTATAAAATATTTGGGAAATATAGGATTATTGTTGTTCATATCTAGGAGAGGAGATTTTTAATTTTTAAAGTTATCAGAATGTGAATTAAATGACATTTAGTCCATTTTATACTGTGGAATAATTTAAAAACGAGATAACGAAACGTGTGAAGAGCAAAGAAGTAAAGGTTGATGTCATTAATGGCGTCAAAAGACAAGCTAGACGGAGAGAAAGTGACGGAGGTTCTAACCATGTCTTGCTGTACACCGAGTTGAAACCAGTGACCTTAATGATCTGGTTGTACGCAATGCTATTAGGTGTAGGTGTAGTTCTTTCTTCTTCTTTCTCTAATCCCATTCTGCTGTTAGGCGTTGGGGATCTCACTCAGCCTATTTTCCAAATTCTTTCCTGTTTTTGAGTGAGACGCTTCACCTCATTCAGGCTCTTTCCTCGTGTCTGACTCCCAATCTCTCTCTCCACATATATATTCTTCCCATTCCATCCTTGGTCGTCCTCGCCTTCCCTCTGGTCTTGCCTCCATCACCTCTCTTGGCTTCCTTTCCTCATTCATCCTAACCACATGCACATCTACCATCTTAAAGTCTTTCTTTCCGTCGACTCCACTATCGGGTCTTGCTGGAATTGGGCTCTGATTGTGGTGTTTCTCACTCGATCTCTTTTAGTGCGTCCTGCTGCTCGTCTTAAATACCTCATTTCACAGCTTTGGAATCTGCTCCTATGTTTATCTAATAGGGTTAAGCTCTCTGTTCCGTATACCAATACTGACTGGAAAATGGTTTTATATACTCTCATCTTTGTCTTTTCTGATATTTCCCTCTTTCCCACACTTGATTTGCTAAGCACACTTGATTTGCTGATACACCTGGTTTTCTTTATGGCTTACTTCGGAGTCTGTCTTTCCATCACTAGTAATTTGTGTCCCAGATATTCGAACCTGTCAACCTGCTCTAGTTCTTGTAGTTGTAGTTACCTATTATTAATATCTCTGGCGTAAGGATGCCGGCTTGTTTCGTTTTTAAAGTGCGACGCAGTGAAATATTTTTGCAGGCGTCGCATTCGGTGGTCCACGACCGAGATCTTTAAGCAATCTGGAATGCGAGGTACTAGGTTCACGTCCGCGACAAGACCGCACCGCGGAAATCTTGCTCCATTTCGCAGAGGCATGTGCCAAGGACGGGCAAAGAAGAAAAAGGGCACGGAAGTGGAAGTGACCTTGTATCCTTTCATTCCTAGCTTTCGTACACACACATGCGTACGTACAAGGATAGACAGGGAGACGGAAAAGCATTCGGGGAGAAAGAATCTCGCGACACAATAATAAAGAATTCTCAGCGAGTCACTCCGAATCACTCCCCCCACCCCTTTCCTACCTTCCCACCCCCCCTTCTGCTCTGTGGAATTCTCACGTCCATCCCCCACCCCTTCTACTCTGTATATCTCTCATTCAGCACTTGACCAGCGTAGCGCATAGACACGTAAGAGAGACACAGTTCACACAGTTAACGTTCACAGGTACCCGCGAAGACAGGGGCGGACAAAAGTCCGCAATTATTTCTATATATTTGGCCCCTCTTTGATTTTCCGACTATGTATTTCATTCTTCTTCGCTGTCACCATCTCTCTCCCATTGCCTTAGCACCACCAGTGACGTTGCTAGGGGTGGGCGGAGGGGGCGGTATTCCTTAGATGGCACTTATTTTGGAGCTGAAATCATTACATTAAGAATTTTAAACACTATTTGTTATAATAAGAAGGGTAAATCTATGAACTTGCGTTACTAATTACAATCAATCGCAGGTAACGATTAAAAAATCAGTCTATGTTACAAGCACAAAATGTGATAGCCCACGGCACACATTTTTTTCACATATAAATCTTTGCCTTTAAAAATTCGTTTTAATTTTGTATTTAAATATGATCTACGCCAATGTGAATAAATATGTGGGAATTAAGTGGCTTGATGAAATGAGAGTGGGGTGGAGAGTTGCTGCAAATCCAACTTCAGATTGATTCCTCGCAAGGTCTTGCATCAGGAACTTGCGGAAGTTTCTTGCTAGTGTAAACCCACCCTTAAAGTAAGCAATCTATGGCAGCAGGCAACCAAAACAACTGACGACTCGTCAGTGACGAGACATTTTCCCTTTTTTTATTTCACTGCCAAAATATAAATACTTGTCTTAAGGTGGAGTAGGAGGCACTGACTTGTCAAAGTGAATGTCAAACAGTGACTGTGAAAGAAAAAAAGATTGATTGACAGCTTCTTGATCCAACTTGGAGTGAGTAGTAAACTAGTACCTCGCCAATTTTAAAATAAAAGTAGCTCAGCGGAATTCTGGTTCGTCATTTTTTTCGTTCATTATTAATAACAGACGATACTTGAAAACTATTATGGTAGCAAGTATACTCGAACTTGTGCTGGATCAAATATATTGTGATGTGGACTTAAGAGTTGGCTAAAGCCAAATCCTGATGCCGGGGTTCACCCTGTCCTTCTTTCATTCTCCGATTAATCCTCCCGTTTCCAAACAATCCTAAAGGAAGTAAAAAACATCATCCATCTGCCCTTTCCCCAAAACTTTCTAACATATGGAAAGGCTATTTCAATGTATGAAACATAGGTAGCAGCGTTGCAGCTAATATAGTGTGTGCAATAATTGGTAGTCGTATCACTCTTGTTGAAAACTGTTCGTACGACGATGGATAAAATATTTCATTGTTTGATTATTACTAAGCTAATGATTTTAAATTCTTGGAATATTCATGCCTTATTCATGCTCACAATATCATATTTTTAACATCATGGCCTTTTTTTAACATTCATGTGAAGGATAATTTAAAAGTAATGGCGTGGAATGAAAATTGTTTTTACGTAAAATTGAGAGCCAGTAAAAATTAAATTTGAATGAAAAACAAATACCTAATCATCATAAAACATTGAATTTGAAATCGTCACATATTCAAAGAGATAACAGGGCCAAACATTACTAAATTTATGTCTCTTTTTTACAGCGAATTTAAGAATTAACAAAATAAATTTTCTGATGATCATGCGCGTAATAGATACGAGTAATGATTGAAAAACATTTTATTTAGTCGTATAAAAAATTAAGATTGAAACGAAGGTATAATGCAAGAAATAATTTAATGGTGTAATTTGAATGATACATGAAATTGTTTTCCTGCCTACTGCACGCTGGACTTAATCCCAAAAACGCGAATTAATCTTGAAGCCACATCTATTACGAGTAAAATGATGTACATTTAAAAATAAAAATATGCATTAGATGTTTCGAATGCACTCAGCTGCTACTCCATTTGATACTTGTTTCCCACATCTGATACATTTAATTCTTTCTTCGATTTTTTCTATCTGTGAACGATGTAACATAACGTTTTTATGATTTCCCTTCTTCCTCCTTACTATAATCACAGAATGTTTTCATCCTTATATTTTGTTGCTGTTTTATTTCTTCTATCAAAAGGAAATGTCCTTAGGAAATGTTTTTTAAAAGCTACGAAATTCTTTTTTTTATTATTTTTAGTTTCCTATTTCTTACTCTGCTATGTTCATTTCTTTAAGTCCTTCTCGACTTTTGTAATTCACGTCATTTGTGAATTTTTTTATATAATTGAATAGGTATTATAATTTTTTAATCGGTTTTTGACACAATAACCTAATAAAAGCATTAATGGAAGGAGGAATGAAACTGAAAAATTACTGAAGAAGACCAAGATTCGGAAAACTTCAAGGACATGAAAGAAAATAATTCTGTTGAAATGAAACGGTCGATGGAGGGTAAAGTGGGATGAAGAACTGCAACAAACTAATCTTTGGAATTTTAACTTCTGATGATTAGACCAAAGAAATTAATATTTAATTCACTCAATGGTTATTGAATGAGTGATTGAATCAATGGAATGGGTGAAAAGCTGGCTTTCTTAAGTGTAATTAATAATCTGTTGAAAACATCTTCTTGGTCAGGACTCGTCAGCCTTCTCTCCTTGATCCTTATTATTGTCAGATGCACGCTTAAACCAAGCACCAAGCGATTCACACACTCGTACTTTGACGCGAGGGAGGGGGCAACGGTAGGGAGGGTGGCAGAACGTGGCCCAACATAGTACATGCCAGGCATGAGCCACCGTGTGAGGCCTCGCCTTTTTTGTCGCCTCGGGGAAGAAATCTCCAGCGTGCGACCCCGACGACGCCACGGGGGGCGCGGCAGCATTTCCTCTCCGCCTTGCACGTGTTCTGGGGGCGGAGGGGGGAGTGGGGCAGGGGCTGAGGGGGGGGGATGAGAGAGAGATGACATAGCGGGATGGGTTTTCGAATCGGTGTTGCAGAAAGAGCTTGGGGGCAGGATGCTGAATTGTTGAGCTGAGAGCAAAAGCCTTGGAAGAACAGGTGAGCAGGGTACTGCAGAAAGGAGGCATTCACTGAAATGAAGTTGAAAATAAATGCAGCGATTCTCTAATATTTGAAGCATAAAATTGTAAAGCTGTGATATGTCGATGTGCACTCCTCTCGGGCTTTTCACTGTGTCATGCTCTCTCTATACCGATGCACTTCATTATCATGCATAGGGCTGTTGTAAACTGTTACACACATTTAATTATGTTATGCTACATTATGCTGTGCCATGTTTCACTACGCGTAGCTGTTCTATTTTGGTCTGTGCTATTGCACACTATTGTGTGCTATTATGTATATGCTTTTTTATATTTTGCTATTTTAAATTACCCCTTATTTAATTATCATACCCTGGTGTTAATTTATTGGCCCATTCTTCTTCTTAAAGTCCAACATTCTGATTTAAGACATTCATCGTAATATAAAAAATAAATAAGGGAGCTCTTTTCCCTACCCTCCACTTATAACTGTCTAAATGATAATAGGAATATCTCTTCTCTACAGGTAGATAAAAATAGAGAACATATACCAATGCAAAGCCGGAGTTCACATCGAAAAACTCACCGGGAAAAAATCAGCCAACTATTTCACCGTGAATCATTGATTTAAAGACCGCGGAACTACTTTATTTTTTTACAGGTTCGCTATTTGCCTGAAACCACGAGTTTTTATTTAATATTTCGTAATAAATGAGCTCTTTGAAGATGTTCTATTTTCTTTGAAATCCGTAAACAAGTAGTTCGATGATGACAAACCAATACTCTTTTCGTCGATAGAACCGAACTTATATGGAAATACTGACTCAGAATTTGGTTCAGACTCGCCAACAAAAGTTTCAGTAAACCTTATCATACCTCTTCTTGTAGTTTCTCAAAATACTATAAATTATTTTACCTACCAAATGAATTTTTTCCACTAAGGCAATCTCATAAATGTCTCTCATCAAACGGCAGCAGTTCGTGCCTCATTATTATGAAATAATGTAAGGAATTTCGGGTTTAATTTTTATAAAATCCGCCCTCATAGAAGTTAAACAGACACTATCAATAACATGAAGTTAAGAAAGCCTAACTTTAAACTATATTTAACCTATATAATTTAAACGTGGTCTCAAGTTTGTAAACGTAGATGAAATATTACCTTTCTTCAACCTTGAATTGAAGGTGAGTCCAGGTAAACCTGATTCGATGAATCAGCATCTGGAGGAGATTAGGCTCGCGTTGAAAAATAACAATTTAGTTCTTTTCCATCCTCCACATGTCGCTGGTGATGTTTCAAATGAATGTAAATGGATCTTCGGATCCAATCCGCTGGGATAATCACACATGTGGTCGAACAACGCTATTAATAAAGTAAGAATGGAAGTAAGGATCCGAGAGCTGGATCGTGGAGAGCTTTCCTTAATTCGTTTGGTGAAGAAATTGAGTCATGTCTTTATAATGAACCCTGGGGAGATGTCCCATGATTGAAGCGTCGTTTGCAGATGAGCGAGGAATCGGTAGTGGCGCAATTGATAATCGATTGGAAACAGCTCAAGTTGGGTGGCGTCGAGTCATTCTTTCACGATTAAAGAAAGGTACAACTAGCATTAGTGATGGGACATCAGGGCTCTGCCGCCAGCATAGCAACAGTAGAATATCGTCAACGCGTAAGGAAGAGAATAGCATTAGCGAAGTAAACGTTTAGTAATAGAAAGGAGCTGATGACAGGGATATTGGATACGGATATAAAGAAAAGGCTGGTGAAGAGCTTGAAATGGAGTGTAACGTTGAATAGAATGAAGGCAGAAATAGAAAGGAAGACAAACTAGAAAGAGCTTGGTATGGTGGGTGAGGAAACTTAAGAACGAAATTGAGGAGTGGCAGGGTTAGTGGTTGGAAAAGGTGATGAAAGGCGATGGTTTACTGATGGCCGTGATGCAGGGAATCATGTTGGGGAAGCGGGGAAAGAAGAGAATAGGTTTTATGGACGGGATGGAGAAGGGTAGGACGTACGTGAATATAAAGGAAGAGTCCATCTAAGATAAGAGCGAAGTTGAAATATACTGATTTTGTTTATAAAGAAATGAAAAGTAAGCAATTTTTTCAAGATTGTATTATTTAAACAAAGGCCACCATCATATTGGATTCTTCGGTCACGTGATCCCCTTCCCCACACGGCATTGGACGTGTTTACTGATTGGCTGGATTTATAACTGTTAACTGCGCTATTATTTGGGACGAACTTTAGAGATAGATAGAGCCAAACACGTGTAAAAATCTGGAGGATTATCTCACACTTTCAATAAAGCCTACATTTAACCGGTAGATTAATGTAATGGGAGTAAAACATTCAACCGGAAGTGGGATTACGGTTCCTTCATTCCAGTTGTCGTTATCCAAAACGTGCACCGCTGAATATAGGTATGGCCACTGTTGCTGTCCAAGAACTGCACTTCATCAATTAAAAATATTGATAGAAAGTGCCTGAAAACATCTGAAAGAATAGCGATCCCTTTTCGCTCTCATGAGGGGAATTGAAAAATAAATATAACGCAAGCACACGCGTATTATAGATCCGCCATTGCGCCTCAGATTTTTTTATAAAATAAATAACTAGTTAAAATTGATAAAAAAAGCATAAAATGGTGATTTCAACTCACTTTCAAATCCTGATTCTAAATACATTATTTAATTTTTTCCATTACACTAAGGTTTTTGAACCTTTTTCATTATTCATATAACGTTCCTTATGCATATATTTCCATTGGGTGATACAATTTCGTATCTAGTGTTCTATTCAAAACATTTGGTCATGCAGTTCATTTTACAAAACACCAAAAACAGCGACTAAGGCATTTACATTGGGTTCTATAAAAATAAATTATATAAACAAAACAAGCATTATATAAACAAAGAAAACAAAGAAATTTACACAAAAGGTGACAATAAAAATGAAAGGTGCTGAAGTTGGGAGGTGAACTTGTTGCGAGATGTAAAGAGGTCAAGGGAAGGGGAAGTGATAGAGAGGGTATTGAAGAGGGAATGTAATCGGTAGAATAAGGATCGTTGAGAAATTGACAGACGAAATTGGGGTTAGTGTAATAGCCCTACATTACGAGTGGTACGGGCAGGAATGTGGATAGAAAAGAATGAGAGGAGATGAGATAAGAGCGGAAGGACCCATTATCATTATTGAGTGAAGATATTAGAGGTCGGAAGTCAGTCGGCGATGATGAGTGAGGTGTGATAGGCCAAGAGAGAGAGGAAAGTTTCTTCGCGTGAGGAGAGCCTGAGGTGGGGTATGCGATGACGTACATCTACATCTACATCTACGAAGTATTGTGCAAGCCACCACTAGGGTGTGTGGCACGGGGTGATTCCACACCAGGCATGCAACACTCGTCCCAGCACAAATCAGAACCTCGTACGCTCCCCCTGGCGCTAGGCGCAGGCCAAAAGCAGCATTATCAACAGCTTGAGCCAGATAATAAAATCACCTTCACTAAGACACCTATCGATGAATAATTCTACTTAAAGCTTACACATTTTATGCAAATCGTAATAAAACGACGCGTATTAAAGTTTGATATTTTCCTAAAATAAATAAGATCGAAAAATACATGCGATTGTACCCAAATTGAAGTTATCCCTAATAGAAGACACCAAGAGAGAGTGTATTAGAAGCTACAGGAATTAATGAATAATGTATAACGATGCAGCGGGAAAAGGAAAAATAAAAAAAGAAATACATTTACTTACAGAATAAGAATGTAATCTGCTTGCTACTTATACGCAAACATGGAATGACTTACTATTGCTAAAAAGAAATTGAGGGGACAGTTGACCAGTTTCAGCGTGGTAGGGGAGGCTGTTGACCAAATGGGTGAGCAATACCATAGAGTAAATATATATGCTTACTCTATGGCAATACTCAAGGAGGGGTAGTGCACATCCGATAAAGACGGATTTTAAAGCAATCGGTTCCGAAACCTCATTCAGACGGTAGAGGATACCAACAATTGACATAGCCTTATTTGTAATGGTTTTAATATGATCCAGGAACGTTAATTTTTGGTCTAAAGTGACACCTAAACCAGTGTGGGAAGAGATGGAGGGAATGGGTTGATTGGCAAGTCTATACATAGAGGAGATGGTATAATGCTCCAAAGAGAAGGACATAATAGCAGACTTCCCCGTATTCCCGCGTGGACGCCATTTATTGCACCAGTTCTCGAGAGATTTAAGAGCGGACTGTACATTTAGAGAATCAGCCACGCTATCAACTCTATTAAAATTTTTGCATTCATCGGCAGAAAGGAGAACACCACAGCCGGAGGGTAGAACATCTTCAACAATGTCGTCAATATAGAGGGCCTACATAGAATCGGGCCTAGGACGCCTTGGGGTACACCAGAAGAATAGGGTAAAAATTATTATGAAATAATAAAAATACCATGTAGGATTACTCATATCGAGGCATCATAATAAATTGTTTGTGATGTCCGCAAAATTGAAATCTTGTGCCGTGAAAAAACGTAACCCGTATTACAATTGTGCATTGATGTTGCGGTGAAAAATATTTCTCAATTGAATGCTGTGATCAGGAGCCTTATTCAGGAAGGACTCGACACGGTCGAATCTCGGCAAATCCGTGGATGTGACGACGAATCTAAAGTTTTGGTTGGCCTATGAGAAATACGTTCAGTGAATCAGTTCATTTTTGAAGCTACAAGCTACGGATTTCTGTTAAAAATAAAGAGTTTATGTAATGATTTGAATTGAGCTCATTGAATCATGTGGTGAGAGAGGGGAAAGAAGAAGCTATTGACAAAATTCAGTAGGAATACGTAATTTCCCCTCACGAAACTCATCCTTATCTCATACATATCAGTTTATAAATGAATATTTTACTGAGACAGATCGTTGCCGGGCATATGGTTGAATTTACGTAGTGTAATAATGTAATTTTGTAATGCCAATAAAATTTCCATTTCTTTGAGAGAGGAGATACAATCCTCATTTTGTGAATAAAATTGACATCACTGAAATCTTTAAACCGGTTGAAATATTCATGGCATAGCTTTTTCGGAGAAATACTTTCAGAGAATCAGATTATATTTCGCTATTCTTACGCTATATTTCCCTTTCTAAAGATACAAATGTTATCCATTTATGTGAATTGGACTCATTGAATCATGTTGTGAAGGACCGGAATCATGTCCGGACGGAAGAAACCGTTGACGAAGTTTCAGCCGGCAGAGGTTTTTTTTTCTCCCCACGAAACCCGTCCTAACCTCATCGGTACTATTTTATTCGTAAATATTCCACTGGGGAAAATCACCGGCGCGCATGGATTCATCCGAATTCCCTTTCTATAGCGACCTCGTTATTGTATTTTTTTTCGATACCTTGATTCTCAACTCTCTATCTCTTCAACCCATTCGGCATAACGATCCTCCTCCTTAACTCTCATTTCCCATTGAACTGTATCCACCTCTGCGGTCTCTCCCAACTCCCGCATGAAACTCATCCCCCTTTGTCGTTTCCACGAAAACCCACAACAACATCCCCTGCCATCACCCACTTCCCGCCCCCCATATGTCAACCGGCGCCCATCGGAGGGCCCCCCCACCCTTGTACCCCGCTCGACCGCCGACTCGACAAACCCCCTATGGAATACCAACCCCTTCCACAACACGGTCTAACCCCTCACCTCGCACATACGCTACTCCCAGCATCACCAACCCCGCTCCATATCCCAATCCTCTCGCGTTTAACCCTTATGCAACGTCACTCCCCCTGCTTTTTACCTTCCTGGAAAATCTTCTGTCCCCACCCACATTTCTAACTCCTCCGTAAGCCTTTATCCATACTATTTAAATGACTCAGTATAGGTGACGGGAAAATCAAGGCATGGGTGTTTGTTCGAGGAAGAAAAGTTACAGTGCAAAAAATATATTCCTTCCTAACTAATTTATTTTGTAGCAAAGCTGTGATATGCCAGGATAAGCATAAGAGTAGGCTAAACGCAGTGGGGCACTTGAGAATTGTTTGCGGTAAAAGCAGAAGGAATGATGTTAGTTATGAGTGGATGATGGAATGGTGTGGAATGAATTCTCCCGTAGTGGTAATGCATTAGTGGAGCGTACTTAGTTGGTTTGGCCATGTCGACAGAATGGCTAAGAGTAAGATAATGAAGCAGATTTATGATAGAGAAGTGAATGGTGTTAGAGGGAGGTGACAACTGTGAAAGTTATGGGTGAATGTAGAGGTAGAGATAAATAAGAACAAGGATATTATGAGCCTTAACAGAAGGAGGGCGTAAATGAAGCAATGCATAAGGGTTACGAAATCAAAATCGGTATGCAAGGATGGAGCAGTATGGAGGAAATTATTTATCCATTCTTGAATCATAATGTTGAAATTCCACACATTATCGCTGGATTTTTTTTTACTATGATATATCTTGCTGATCTTCCCAGTACACGTTCTTGTAAGGTATTTAAGCCTACATAAAGCCTTAACTTCTCTCCATGCTCCGAAACCCTTTCTACCTGCTTCGAGGTTGGTTATCTCTTCTCCTCCATCCATCTCTTTTGGCTCATCTGACTTCTCTCTCTCTCTCTCTCTCTCTCTCTCTGCAGCTCACCCCCTCCATAACACTGTCTCCCAACCCTGTCTCCCTTTCTCCCTTTTGGCTCGTTAAGGAGGGTTTTGTACTCGGCCCACGGCAAGGCCACTCGTTTATTCCGAGGGACGTGCGTGGTCCCAGTTGATTGGACTGAAACGTAAAGGGGTTGGGAGCTTTGGTGGCTCTGGAGAGGGATGGTGGCGTGGGGGTTGTGTTTAGTGGTTTGAGACGGGGTGAGGTTAAAAGGGAACGACTAAGGGGATGAAGGATGATGGGGTGTGGTGGGGGGGGGGGGTAGGTCGGGGGAGAGTGACGGGGGATATTTTTGAGATGGGATGGGTTGCTCTAAGGAAAGCACGTCTCGTAAGGGGGACTGATAAAAGATTAGTTGACTCTTGCGTCTTAGCTACCAGTATCGTCAAAGTAATATCATCGAGTAATAAGAGAATTATTATTTTCATTGTGGACAATCTAACGGTTAAGGTAAGCTCACAAGAAAGAATGACTATTTCTGGATACTATAAACAGGCGAATCTAATATTTGCTGAGTTCTTCAATTATAATTTATATAAAAATAATATCAAACAATAAATAATATTAAATTAAGGATCCAATCAAAGACCTTCCATAATGAACAGTAACAATAACTTTGTAAGCTCCACAACAAAATTTATATTGGTACAGCCGGTTTTGCCAGTTAAGTTCGCATCTTCAGGTAATTGATACCTGAAGATGCCGTAACTGGCGAAACCGGTTGTACCAATAAAAAACTTTTCGTGGAGCTTACAAAATTATTGTTACTGTTCATTATGCAGTGGTTCCAAAGAGTAACGCAGGAAAGTATTGAGTTTATAAAGACCTACCATCTTCGACTTGAAAGTGAAGGCGGTTGGGCCAGTGAAACTAGTCACCAAACAAAAAAGAGACCCAGGAGAAAACCCAAAAAGTGAAGAGATTGTACAACGATTAACTCCGTGGAAGCCTTCGTTCTAAATTTCATCAACATTAACTAACTTTTATAAAATTTTATTCCTAATTTATTGGAGCATTAGTCTGTTTATTACCACCATCCCTCTTAAGGTGGATAGGGTAATGTATGAGTAAAACGAAAGTACGTCGTTACATAACTCTCTTTTCGTTCGACTTATTCTCTGCCCAGCATTCGCTCCTCATTCATCGCCGCGCCCACATTCGAAATGTCTTTAGTCTTCGTCATTCACTCTTCCGCAATGCACAAGTGTACGAGCGATACAGTGGAACGTTCCACATTAGATTTAAGAATAGAATATTTGACTAATCTGTGCACGATATCGTTTCCTTGAGTTTTCAATTCGCCTGTTTAGTACATGGCCTTCTTCATACACAAAACCACCTTTGTAGTTACGGAAAATCTCATAAAATTCGTTATTTATGATTAATCTTCATCCCATTACTTAAGAGCTGCACCTTTGATTCACTCATCATCGACTGCCGTCCCTGGACTATTTGTCTATCAAACACTTGGTGTTATATTTTTTAATGTACTGACTTTATTAGCTTCCATCCTGGTATATTTCCACATCCATCCCTTCCAGTGCTTTCTTAGGATCGCAGTATTGCACTAAACAAGGTTTAGGGGATCGGGTCGACAGCGATACATTGTGGCAGTCTCCTAAAGGAAGCAAGGCGTCAGGGAGGGGAAGGCTTGTGTGGAAGAGGTCGGCTAAGGAGTGGAGGGAAGAAGACAGGATACACTGGGGTAGCCAACGCGGCCAACAAATCTTCATTTAACTCGAGTGGGTGGGAAAGTGTCAGCAACGCGTTTCACGACAATGCTAATGGACTCAACAAAGCTGGAAGAAGTACGATCATGTTGTTTGCAATCCATTGGATAATTCCATATAAACAATTGTACTGAGAGACATAGAGCGATAAAGTAGGTGTAGATAACAGTTTGAAGGTGAGAAATAAGAATTGTGACCTTGGGAACCCAGGAGGTCAAACTCGGAATCTATCTTACTCCCCCGCCTAGAACAATTTCTTAGGAAATGAACTTCCACTAAAAATGACCTTCGCCACAACTGCCACCATGTTTCGATACCACTATACCAACCTGGTATTAATGCTTAAAATTATCTCAAGTTTATGTCACTTGTGAAACTTCTCAGAGTAAAGTCCATTCACAATCACTTTGACCGGGAATCGAACCCGAATCCCTCGGTATCGCGCCGAGTGCTTCAGACAGGCTACCTTGTCTGTCCTGCTCCCTTGAGGATTTTTGTGGGCTTTAAATAATGATACTGCGTGGAATATCGCACTTTCATGCTCTTGCGTGTGATTCCGTAAATGCAATGCCGTAGCTAGTCCCGGTATCCTCAGAATTCGTATGTCACCTCCCCCACAATAACCCAATGGTACAAACAAGAAAGGGGCGAGGGTTGCGGTTGTGGAGAGGGGGTAGTTTTTAAAGGGGTGAGAAGCTTAGAGAGGAAGGGAGATATTCTGCATGAGGAGAAACTTTTACGGGTGGTAAGTAGGCGTAAGCGTCACTGGCAAAAGCAAGAGGATTATGGGCGTTTTGGGAGCCTTAATGACGCCAAAGAAATGCGCTTACGTGGGAATAAAAATGCCTGCTTCAAAACGCCATTCATTCGTTAGTACGCCTGTAAGCTCCATTTTGCATCGGGTGGCTGATGCTGTCACTACGTTTTAGTCCCCTGGGAACACCCGATTTGCCAACATTAAGAAGGAAATGGAAATCCTTAAAGGCATTGTGTTTAGACAACATAAATTTAAAAATAATACAAATTATTCTTATAAGTATCGTACTTCGTAAGTAAACATACGTTTTCCCCTACAAATCTCCCCTTAAAACACGAACTTGTAATAGAAATAAAGTCTAGCATTGAAAATCTTAGTGATAGGAACAAACAATTTGTTGGACATATTTTCCTACTTCAAATAGAAACCGACTTGATCAAACTAGAAACTTCACACTCCCAAGAACACACCAACAGCCGCGTTTATGAGGCATCAAAGAGAAAGGTCTACTTGAAATCAGCTAATGGAAACACCCAAGTCATCATGGACAAACGTGATTACACTAAAGAAACTGAGAACACCATGACTAATGGTCATTATATGAAGGTCCAAAAAATCGCCTAAAGAAAAGTTTTAGGGACACAAAAAACACTATCGGCCATTGCAAAACAATCATAGATGAGAAATTACATTTCACCTGGAAAATCTAGAACCCCAAAATACCTTAACTTATGCGTTGCCTAAAATTCACAAGCCAGGAAACAATATGCAACCATTGGTTTCAATGATCAACTCACCAACCTACAAAGTAGCCAAATGCCTAAAGAATGAATAGAAATTCCCTCGGCTCCGAAGAAATGCACGGAATAAAATAGAGAAAACTTCATTGCTAATAAAGGACTTAAAAATATTTCTCCACGCGAAATATTAGTCTCCTTCGTTTCCTTTCATGTAAAACAACTTTTTCAGTGTCCACATTTAAAAAAATCATCCTAAAATACTTAGTTGACGCTGTACACTAAAAATGTCACACCCGAACACACCATCGAATACGTGTTTATTACGAAAACCTGCATGGCAACTACATACATTCAATTCGACAACAACTTTTAAAAACAAACTATCGGAACCACGATGGGCAAACTTGTGGCAACCCTTCATCTTGCTTCATCAACACTATATTCTTACATTACTTAGAAAAGGAACGGAAGACCACGTTCAACTACTTTCATAGAATATGGATTATGTAGATGATATGTTTTTTATATTTGATCCAAGCAAAATTAATATAAGTGGCTTCATAGAAAGACTGAACAATGCACACGAGTCGATTAAATTCACGTATGAAATAGAAAAAAAATAATTCCCTTCCATTTTTAGATATACTCGTCATTAAAAATCAATACTTCCTGGAAGTTGAAATTTTCCGAAAGAATGCGCATCCTGGTAATTGCATTAGGGCAGATTGAAAACATCCACATCAACAAAGAACAGCAACCTTCAACTTCCTCATACATGGACTACTCACGCTTCCTCTCAACAAACAACATTATACAAACGAAGTCAACCGCATAAAAAAAATGGCGATATAAAATGGATAAAACCCTAATTTCATCAATAAGATAATCTCTAAAGAAAAGGAAGATAGTTAACGTTCACTCCGCTCTGATTCCACTAGAAAAAGATAAAAGAAGGAAATTCCTAACTCTTCCTTACTTTCTGCGATTAAAGAAAGACGTTTAAACGAAAGCTGTGTGGTGTAACCTTAACCTTCATTAAACACATCACTATTCATAACTTACTCCGATATACGAAAGATAAGATTCCACCCTTAGAGTGGCCAAATATATTCCAAATAAAATGCAGCGCTTGCGAACACTCATATATTGGACAAACCAAACGTAATTCCACAGTCAGGTCCAAAGAAAACACTATAAAAATGACCACTTAAGGTTGTTAGTGCGAGATAGTTCCCTAGTCAGGATGGAGATCATATTTGAGTTTAATTTTTAAACCTCAGCGTCTATAAGAAGTATAAAGTAAATATTGTAACATTAAAGGCGCAAAAATATAGTTATATATGACAAAAATTCTCAGTAATTAAATAAATAAAGCTACATAAGTCTGTTCTTATATATAACTTGACTTCTTTTTTCTCGCCGCACGGCTTAAAAAATTACTCCGCACGGAAAATTTATCCAACCACATTCAGACTGTAAAAAGTAAAGCCGTGACCCTATTAGGTCTTCTTTACCACTTCACTGAAATTAAGGATACCATAGCACTCCATTCCTACTTCTCAACAATTGTTCTTCCCATAGTATCATATTGCTCTCCAATATGGTCCGTATCAGCCCCGACTAATCTAAAATCCCTTGATTGCATCCCCCATTTCTTTGCCAAAATAGTCAAACACTAGAGTGCCACATTTCCGCAATATGTCCTCAAATGCTATTCTGTCTTCTCTTTCAATTTCTAATCTACAAAACCACACACTTAAAACTGATTTAAAACTCCTCCACTATACCCTTAACTCGACCATTGACTGCCCTGTACTGCTTTCTCTCTTCAAATTTAGGATACCAACTCGATCCACCCGCACGCATTCACTACTCCATCTCATGCCTATTCCCACTTTGGATATCACTCACCCAGCGCTCACCTTTATTTCGCCTCTCCTCCCTTCTAAATTCACTCCCTCACACTGTCGATCCTTTTTATTTATCATGTAGCCATTTCACCACCCAAGCTATGTCCCACCTGTCAACTAATTAAATATTTCCCCTTTCCATGTTGGGCTTAGCGTTGTTGATTTTTATGTTGTTTTTGTATTTTGTCTTCTTTCACGTATATTGTTAAATGTTTCACTGTAAATTGGCGCTACTGCTGTATGTGAACAACGTTTTAAATAAATATATAAATAAATAAAATACCTTCAAAATCGCAGGTTGTCATTCTGTAAACATTACTGCGGTGAATTAATTTTTATAAACAGTTGAGAATTCATACAAACTACACATCGTTAGTTTTTTGACGAAATCTAGATGTTATAAAAAGACAATTTTTCAATATTCTCCCTATGGAGCGCATAGCCGTAATCTCTATCCCATGCAAAACAGCTCGTATTTCCAGGCAAATTGCTCGAAAAGTAGTTCGGTAAGAGGTTAATATTTTCATATAATTGGAAATATGGGATTTTTCCTTTAAGATGAGGCCAAATTCATCAAATTCTAGGTGAAATGATTTTACGCTTTAACTACCTTTAAATAAATCATCTGTCACGAAATGCATATTTGAAGCAGGACACCAAATCACTGTAGAAAATGTCACACTGTTAAAATCCACTTTAAACCACCATGTAGACGCGTGCAAGAGCCTATTCATGCACTAAAATCAGAATAATATCATGAACAATGAGTTAGATATAGTTAAAAGTAAACTCTTGGAAACAGTGGCAAAGTCCGAACGCTCAAAGTCCAGAAAACGCGATTGAAGATTTCAGGAAGAATCGAGAATATTCTATTCTGTCGGAAAATAGATGAAACATAGCCATTCCCAGACGAGCATAACAATACGGTACGCAATGACGTTATTGCACCAACAACGGTGAACCAACATTCCGAACACTCGGACTTAGAACCTCGGACAATACGCACGTGTTTACGAGTTGTTTACTCTCCCTGTCGACGCTCACCCGGACGACCGAAATGCAAGCGTTGCAGTGAAAATCCCTTTAATTAAAATTTATTTGGAAATTTCTCTTTTATTGGATTATCGTACTTTGGTTTAAACCAATTTATGTCCATCAGCTATTTAATGTGGTTCGGCAGTAATGAGACATAAATGACGTTTATATCGGCTACTTGTAGAAAAACGTATTCTCTACTTGGCATGAACATTTCACCTTTTCATGCTACATTTTTCACAAATGTCACTTGAGATTTCATTGTGTTCAAAGTGAGAGCGGATGAAAAATGCATTTAAAAATATTTCTCAATATAATATGAATGATTTTTTCGTGAAAAACTGTTTAAAAGAAGCAAAGAATGCAATTATATGCTCTTGACTCCATTCTGTCGTTGCAAAAAACTAAATAATTGGAGCTTTCATCCATTATTCCTATTTGCTAATTCTAGAGTCGTCTGCTGTTCCTCATATCCGGATGACGTTATGCGTATTACGGACTCATTTTGGTCACGGGAACGTCCTACCTTGTATTAGTAGTACTTACCATGCCTACTTTTGGGGCAAGGGACTAGCCACGTTGAAACACCGGTTCCCGTCAGATCACCGAAGTCAAGCAACGTTGGGCCGGGACGGTGGTGTTCTAACGGGGTGGATGGAGAGGTGACACTCCTCATGACCTCCTACCTGGAGGCTGGAGGGAAGGGGGAAGGTTGGAGGGTGGTGACCCTCTTCCATACCTATACCGGGATGGTTTAGGGTGGCCCCTCCATCCCTCTACCGTGGTGCTCTTGTCCCCTGTCTGCAAGTGGCAGGAAGGTTAAATGTGGGACGGCACAATGGACAAAGAGGTCTCAGTACCAGGACGGCCCCAGGAGGCTCTCTCCCACCCATCCAATCTACAATCTACCATTCCTATTCCATGTATTACCTTTACCAGTTGACCTACTTTTACCGGTAGATTGCTTCTAAAAATAATAATTTTTCAAGGCTATCTAATAAAGTTAGAATTTCTCTATTGAATTCATGTCATGTACACTATTGAGAACAAGTGACTAGGCTCGTAAAGTAAGGACTGGGGAACAGAATAAGAGTGGAGAAAAATCCAGTGTCGGCACAAGCCTACTCTCAATAAAAGGTTTAAGGGAACCTCAGTTTAACGTCCCATCTGTTAGATGGAGTGCTGTACTTGCATGCTGTCTAAACATGAAACCCAAGTAGGGGTCGGAATTCCACTGATTCCAATAATCTTCCTCACCACTGGGAATTGATTCCTGGCCCTCGGGAGGCATGTCAATACTTAAAACCACCACGCGGTATCCGATGCAAGGTTTGAATCATTATCCGAGCCGAAAATTTGGAGAGTTATTTATTTAAAGATATCCCGTAATGCAATGATTCAATATCACAGTGTTTATGTTCAATAACATTTTTTTCCGAATTATCAGAGTTTAAATAGAAAATTAGTAGTTTTTCAAAATGCACTAGTTGTGGAAATGTGACTTAATTATATCCTGTTTACTTGACTGCAGCTGAAACGACCATTTTATAGTCATTATTTTTTGCCAGTAGTTCTTTACTTATCGAGACGAAGTAAACATTTGATTTAGTCTTCAAAATTCGAAGCATTAATGAACTTGTGAATGATGACGACAGCTTCCATGGATAATTAGTAAAGCTTTCTCCTTGACAATTCCTGGTAAACATTCATGTGATGAGGTTGATTGGAGAGCTCTTTTTACGAAAAATCTTGATCTTCCACTGAAGGAACTCCACCCAAAGTCAATTGATTCAGATGATTGGATTAATTATCATTACTCATCTCTTTTTTAAATATCTTCCACTGCTACCGATTTGAAAAAAAAATTATTTTATATTTAATCTCAAATTATTTGAGAATCGAGAAAAATATTTTGAAATAAAATGCTGCCTTGAAATGTGTTAATGCCTTTTACTGATTGGTGACGTCAACACATATAAAAAAAAATTATTTTATTTACTCTTCGGAATCATGGTTTATTTGATATTCTTTGTTTTGGCATGTTTTACAAGAGCTTTATTTGGTTGTTTTTGGGCAAAAATGTAGGAGAGAAGTTAGTAACACTTATCTTCTTAGCGGAGAAGGCAATCTCAATTGGTCTCGGATTTATTATTTTTTTATATACATGTTTTTCCACTAAAAGAAATTCGTTTTTGGTATTTCAGAGAAAATTTGTATTTCATTAGTTGAACGAATACAAATGAATCCTCTTTGTCACATTTTATCGTGAATATCCAGTACGAATGCAAGCTAAAGAATATTGTTACAAAGAATGGTTATACATATTATAATTTCAAATTGTGATTTTTAATATTTTAAATGCTATTCTAAATTTTTCAAGTGTTAGCTACTCATATTGTAATCAATTGGGACATCACTACTTAAGGAAGTGCTTTATACCATGCCCGTTAAGATGTAGCTTTGAAATGCACGTATTTTCGTTGCTATTTGGCGCATGTTTTTCCTTTTTTCTTGCTGATAAGAATCATTGGCTATTAGATATCACAAGTTTATATTGGGATTAGTCCTAGTGGTAACCGGACAAATGAGGTGGTATTCCGTTTGATCGGTTAAGTTTTAAGCTCATATATATTTTTTTCCAATAATGCCGACAGAGAAGATAAACTTTCCCGATTTCACGACCTGTCAAGGAAACCAAAAGGAAAGTAACACCCAGTCTTGGCTGATATGTTGGGAAATACATTAAAAACGTTTGTCATCATGTCACAGAGAGGCGTATTTCCCTTGAATTAAATGAATTATTATCATCCAACAAGGATTCTTGCTATTTTTAGCGTACATGCGCCAGATAAAAAGTTTTTCAAATGTCGCGTCGTGATGAAGTTCGTTTTTACTGAAAAAATCACTACAGTGAAACCTGGTTCGTCCTCTCAATCAGTCTAGACATTTCTTGGATCAAAGAGAAATTCTTTCCCTGGAGAGAAAATTCTCAATTTGACAGATTGATAGGTAAAATGAGAATGGCCATGTGCAGAAGCGTAACTTAGTAAGCATGGCAACGAAAATTATTCTGTAACGCAAATGCTTTTGAACTCCGAATGGCCCGATTTTCATTCAAAACTACCTCTAAAATAAAAAAAAGAGAATTTACTCTCATAATAATACCAACCAGCAACTTTTCCATACTTTCAAAAAAACTTGAATGACTATTAATTCCTACATTATTTAAAATTGATAGTTGTATCTTGCTTACTGATAATTTTCTGAATAAAGTCACAATAAAGTATTTATTCAACTATATATCATAGTCTCTTTGCAATGACTTATTAAAAATCTAATATAGCCTCACCTTTGTCAATAGATATCAAAGGTAAATTCGATATTCATGTGTGTATTCAGTTTTCAAAATCGCTATTGCCTTATCAATAGTGTTCTTTCTGGAAATTATAGCTCCTTTAGAAGACAAAGAAATAACTTTCTTTAACATTTAATTATCTATCGTCTTACTAGTAACTATATTTAATTTTGATTGTTATACCGAATAGTCTTCTCCTTCTAAATAAATCCATGATATGATAAAAAACAGGGATAAACCATTAATAATAAAATTTCAAATCACTACCATTTTTAATTGCTGCAGTGCGTGAGTTAAATTATTTGTTGAAACTTGCAGTTGATGGAGAAAGGAGAATCTATGTTCAAACAGAGGACAGCAAGGAATCGGCCTTGATGTACAGATTGACGAAGACCAGAGACGAAACAGACGAGATAAGCAACCGTCGCAGGAAAAGGATGATTTGGAACGAGGAACAAGGACAGCTAATGGCGGAGGTACGTGTGGAGTTGAAAGAGTTCAGGAACGCGTTGCGGACCAGAAAGCCCGTTCAAGCGTTCAAAGACTCGGAGCACATGCCATTGAATGTCACATACTTTTCTATCCGACAGAGTCAAAAGGAATTCCAGTACGTCAAGTTTTTTTCGCTACTCTCCTCAGGAGATAGAAGGTGAGTCTGTGAGGCGAACAAATGATATCCCATCATCGAATTGCGCTAATTATGTGTGTGTGTGTGACTGAGGACGTGAAAGATGGGTGAAGGGGAAGGAAGTCGGGAACTTATTCTGTGGCATCGACACGAGAAGTCGACGCTACCGAATGTAAGTACTATAAAATTGCAAATTGGTTGTAACAAGTCTGGAAGAAATGGAATGCCTGGAAAAGTCACGGAAATTGAAAATGGGCCTGTAAAATCTGAAAAAGTCATGGAAAATGAGAAATTGGGCTGGAAATGTTCTTTTCCAACTCAAAATCTGTTTGTTTTCAATGAGAGAGGAATAGGTGATTGCTTTCTAGCGTAAATTTATGGAAAAGCTTCATGATTGAAATAAAAAACATAGAATATTCCACATAAACAAGTGTTATTAACATACTAGCTAACGCCTGATGATGTCGATCAGTGAAGAGACATAGGTTGTTGATAAACCTAGTTTATGTGGAATTTATGTAAAGTTTTTCATTTCAATCAAGAGAGAAGTACGATTGTAGACAGTGCATATTGGTGTGTAGACTAATGGATTTGAGTACCCTGCCTGAATAAGATAGTGGAGAACTTATTTGGGGTTTAGCAATTAATTACGTGTCGTAGTATGGTGAGAACGATAGAGGTAAGTAGAGCGTTTGAAATACATTAAAGGTTATCTGATGTGCCTCCGTTCGGTGGCCAGTGCGGATTACTTGGGGAGGGAAAACTTGCAGTAATCCGTCACTGACTTAGACGAAGAGACCACCACCTTACTGTGTTCTACTGAGTTTCCTTGTGGTAGATGAGACCAAAGAGTAGTATAGCATGACAAAAGGAAGCTGATTTTCCCTCAGAGCAATAGTGGTGCTCCATTTGTTGGGATAATTTATTCCCCCATGGAACACGCATTAGCGTGATGTGCTCTGATTATTGCACCACCTTCAAAACACCTATGAACGGATGTTTTTATCTTGAAAATGAAAATTTTGTCTTGAATAGCCTGAATAGGTCCTGGGATTTCATAATCTCCAGTATGCAGCAACTCTGAAGGTGATTTCACTTTTCTAAATGGTCATAGATCTAAAAAATCTGATGGCATAACGGTAGACATAGCAATGTCATAGCATTTCGCATTGTGAGTTAGACCAGTGCAGTGGTGATATTCGAGTGGTACGAAAATAAGATACCTATATCATGAAATTCCGGTGGTACCGATCGGTTGCCGGTCTACCATGGCTGATTGGACTACAGCTGTGTTATTCAAGGTAGTTATTCTCGGATAGTTATAAGTATATTGATATAAATACTAATAAATCAAATTATTAAAAATATAATTATTTCCTGATTTAGTTCTTGTGCGTACGGTATGAGGCCCATTTTTCATTGATTTGTTATCATTCCAAAATATGTATTTTGCTTATCTTCTTACTATGATGATCAGTGCTTCACAAAAGACGTTAGAGACGTCGAAAAGTTCAAAGGTGAGGAAGTGTGCAGAAGTATAAGTGAAGAGAAAACCACATGAAACACTATCAGGAAGACAAATTCCAAAGGATAACACCACACTTTGAGAAAATACAAATTTTTAAGGGAAATCGAAAGTACAGTTAAAATAGGAAGACCGAGAGAAGGGCAGATATATATATGTCAACTAAGTGTGAAACAGAGTTGTTACTAGGAAAGAAAGGAGTTATCGAGGGGACACAGCCGAACAGAGGACTTCAGTCAACCAATCTCAGGATTGAATGACTAATGTTCTACATCTACATACTACCCTGCATGGGCGTGTGGCAGGGGGTGCTAGAACATCAGCTGCGTTAAGGTGTAAAGGCATTAAAGGAGTTTGATGTTAATAATTGTTTCGACGTTTTTCCATTTTCCTATCATCATCATACGTTGTCTGCTCGTTCAGTTCCCTGGCACCACCTCTCTCTCTGTCTTCCGCTTCCCTCTTCATCCTCGAGTAGCCTCCTATTCCCTGTACGTCGCTCAAAATATTCCTTTTCCTTCTTACTCTTATGGGTTTCCCCTCCACAGCACACTTCCAGCACATCCCGTAACAAACATTCCCACCTCAAAACAATGTTGATCCAATTTCGCTGTCTCGCCCTAATATGGTGTTCCACAGCTTTCTTTCCTCTTCAACTCTCTCCAAGACCTCATTTTATTCCCCACCCTTTCCCAACCACTTGACATTAAGTACTCTCCTCCATATCCACATTCTTACCCTTTTGTCCTTTTCTTTTTGCTTTTATGTCTTGACCACGCTTCGCAGCAGAGCAGAAAAACACTTCACACAAAACATTTCACTCGGCTTTTGAACTACAGGTCCAATTTTATACTTACAGTTAGTATTATACTTTCTCTATCAATGCCTCCTTCGCCAATCCAATCGTCGTTTTTAAATTCGTAACACACTTCCGGCCCTCCCTCACCTCAGTTCCAAGACAATTATGCCTTTTAACTCGTTCCTATCTAGCCCCTTCCATAATGAGGTTCAACTGTTCTCCTTTCCCGACATTCGTTACATTCGTTTTCTCTTTATTTATCCTCAGATAATGCCTTGCTTCTTTTAGTCTGCGCTGTTCCAACATTTCCTTGAGGTCTTCTTCACCCTCCGCAAAATAAACCATGCCATCGATGAATCTTAAACATATCACTTTACGTCCTCCTATTTTTACTCATGTGCTGACTTTCTTTACCTATCCTACTTTTTAAGGTCATTAAAACGAAGATATAATTAGACGATAGATGCTCCACCACTGGTATCCTTTCAAAACTTTGATTCAAGAATCGGATGGCAAATAAGTATCGTACTTATTTCTGTTTTCAATACAGATAATTGAATCCGATTCTGTCATCTGGTATTAAATCTGACATCCTTTACGCGGTACGATATGTATGCACACTGATTTCAGTTAGATTTTCAGCACTGAAGTAAGCACCATGCAACAGGTTCTTTATGAAGACGTAATTTTATGGGCTCCCGTATACGACCTTATGCATTCACAGCACCACCTCAGGGTGCTGTGAATGCACCGTAGTTGTAGGCCCTCTCGAACAAGACCACACTCATTTCACTCGTGTTATTCATCACGAAGTTATAGTTTCGGAATGGATCACTCTACAAATATTACATCGCTGTTTTTGTCCTCGTATCTCACGTATTAGTCGGGTTTTATTGACGTATCCACGTAAAATGATGAGTTCATAGGTTTGCGAGTATAAAGAAGATTTAGACGATTTCTTGACCTCAATGGTGAACATGCAATGTTTCTAAAAACTATTTTATTTCAAGCAAGTATTGCTAAATGTACTGGGTATGAATTTTATTTAAAAAACACAGTCATGTAAATATTTATACTTTTAAATTTACGCGCGCTTTGTGGTGTAGAAAAAAGTTACGTCTTCCGGGAGATGACGTCATAGTACGGTATCGCTTTTATCAATAGGTGGTGTTTGCATTGGAAGTTAGGATGTATTTTGTAATTTGATAAAATTTTCATTTTAATTTTCTCTGTGCAAAACAGTGAACTAATATGATTTGCTCCTGAAATTTGAAGTCCACGGTCGATTAGAGAAATGATAACTTGCGGTGACGTCAAGCCATCGAGATACCGTTACGGATCATGTGTTTTTTCTAACTGCATGCACTTTTGAAAGGAATGTGAATGTATTAATGTCTACAGTTTACGAATATACGTGTGGATGAAATAATCGAGTTCTTGAGGAAATCTTTTGCAGTGTACACTACTTAAAAGTGAGAAAAAAATTTGATTCATTTTCCCCACTCTCTAAGTTTAAAAACTGTCAGGAATTCGGAAACCCTACCCGCCACTATATAGGAAACCTTACTTTTCTTTCCTTTTATTCTCCTTTCTGTGCTCACGGAGATGAAGAAAATCGTGCTTGCTTTGCGATGGTCGTGTCTTTAACTTCACCAGTTCCTGCTTCTTGTTTCTTTATCCGTTCGCTTTCTTCGTTGGCACGAGGTAATTGGATCGCGTGGCCTTCTCCCCGGAAATCACGTTGAATTAAAAACGTCGGTGGGGTTCGTTAAAAGTTTCCCTCCGCTCAAAGCTTTTTGATATTTCCAGCGTCCTATTTTTTTCATTTTCTCAGCTCAGTCATACGTGCTCGAAGAAAACTTCGGAAAAAGTCGTCGATAAGACCGATTGGGTGAAACCAATGTGGACCTCTAATTAAAGGTTGGAGTATCTTTGCACATTATGAATGACATGCATGGATAATGACATCAATGTCTGTTCAACCATCGCATGTGAGGCCCTTTAGTCGGTAAATGAAATGCACACTGATTCAGACCAAGTTCTTTTCATGCCTTGCGTTTCTTGTAAGGGACATAAGTCTGAAAATAAATCTATCCAATGGCCGGAGAGTAAACGGATGCCTGGCTTTTGATTTACTTCTACTGACGTAGGGTTAGAGTGACTCGAATTTTAAATGATAATTATTTGATAGTATTTTGCGATTTTTTATGGTTTATAATAAAGTAAAATATCCCAAATGAATTGGCAGTGATCTGTTTTCCTACTGCATCATTCGTCTTACTCTATCCTCTGGAACTGGCTGAAAATTTTTCCTTCGCCATTCATGAAATTCAACTAATTTTTTATTAAAAGAATATGATCAGGAATAATTTCCATGTTGATAACTATATCTAAGTATGTGTGGTGATCTCTTCTCAAAAGTTATATAAGAGTGTTGGTTTCTCGTTGGAAAGTTAAGTAATTCCAAAAAGTTTTTACAAACAATAGAATATTCACGGGGCTGCAAGTTTGTTATGGTACATTCTAGGAAATACTTTTCACAATAAAAAATGCTTATCGTAATGCATCATGGTGTAGTGGTGATTGGGTCTGAAAGGTATTAAAATTCAGTATCAATGTTGAAAGGTTAGGAACCTCTATCAAATGTATTAAGCAATAACAACGATAAACTAAAACCTTCCGAATGAATAATGATGTCTCTGGGCAGATATGGGGGAATTTATTCAAAGTGAAAGAAAGATTTTTTACTATAGAAGTAGAAAACAGCATGAAACTCTTTCTTTTACCAAATGCGGTTTTGCACACTTAGAAAATAAGAAAAGCGATCCCTGAACAAGAGAAAAGAGAAAGACTAAAAGTGGTTTTGTCCGTTACAATTTTAAATACATTTCCTCTAAATATAATCCCATCCAATCTGTGTTAGCTACGATTTGATGAAACATTTGGACCAACATAGTGGACCATAAAAACCTTAATGCTGATACAATGGGTTTTCCAAAATATCCTATGGGAAGCCGCTGATTGGGAGTGCATTATTCGCCAATACCCAATCAACGAAGCTTTGGATTTTAAAAAGTTGTATGGTGGATATAACTGTCTCACTTTGTTTTTTTATCGTAATTAATGGTGAGTGTAACGAAGAAATTTTGGTATTTAAATGCTCGATGGTACATATTTCTTATTATATCATTTTTATCTGCACTGCAGATGACTATCATATCGACGTAGTGAAAGAACGTACGTGTTTCGATGACCCTGTAACTGAACTGGCCGAAACTATGAGAAATTGCTCCTGTTCGAGGTATCTATGTCAGATAGGTCGAAGTGTAGGAGACAACCAAAAGGTAGTCCGCGTAGCGTCTGTATCTTAGTGAGCTGGCATCTTAAATGAGTTTCGCGTGAGAAACACACTTGAGAAATGGAACTGGAAGGAACCTCAATTATTTATCCGCGACCTACATACCCATCACGGCGTTCCCATTCACGGTGGGGATTATTAAAAGAATTCTCGGCGTTAGGTGTAAAAAAAACTGGCTTTGATTTTAATAATTTCCTACATGCTGTAGGACAGAGTTTTTACAATCCTCTTTTGCATTCACCACATTTGTGCATCACCTCACACCTGCTCTCCTATTGTGAAGGTTCCTAATATTCCTCCTCTTAAGATTCCCTTACTCCATATTCACCCGAGGCTTTGTCGGTCTGCCCCTTCCTCTCACGCGAGTCACTCCACTATCATTCATACATCTATTGAGCTATTTGACTCTCATCTATTACTTTCCAAAACAACGAAGCTCGTTTTATTCATACACATCCGTTATTGGAGCATCCTTTCCACATATCTTCATCACCTACTCATATCTACCTATATCCCTCACTTATTATACCGAAAACATTTCTCGAACACCTCATTTCCACTGCATTTATCCAACACAAATGCTAATCCTGGCATACCCAAGTTTCACTGTCACACATAAAAGTGGGTTGGAGAACGTTTTTGTACACTAAAATTTTCGCTTCCTTAGGAAAACACTTATTCCTTAATATACTCAAAAAGATACCTCCGACTTTCCATCCGGAACTTGCACGCCTCATGTCTATTGCACTCCTCTTCTATATCCTCCTCTATTCTTCCATCTTTCACAAGCATTCAACTTCTTCATCCGTCCAAGATAATAGCGCCGCTGAAATTTACTGATTTTACTTAGAACGAAATAAAAAGTAAACAAATGTTTTCATTCGTATGTATGTATATCACGTATAAACAAAGGACACCATCATGAATTCATCGGTCACGTGATTTTCTCCCCCAAACGGTATTGGATTTGTGAACTGACTGGATACAATTCTAACTGTCAACTGCGATATTATCTTGGATAGGGTTTTCATTTAAGTTTTCTACCAGCTGATTGGTAGGTTACTGGACAGTCCCCATCCTGCATCCAAATTTCATATAAATTGTTTCGCCTTCTCTCCTAAGGATGTCCCGCCATTAGATCCCTCTTAAATCCCTCATATCTTCTACCTCCTCTCATTTCGGCCATATTTCCTACCCTCTTCCACGCTTCCCCGGTGTCTTATCTTATCACTTTCTTCAACATGCCCTCCCCTCTCAAAACCTCCTCCATCCATCTCTTCTGCCTTCTCCGAACCTCTGCCACAAGCTTCCTCTCCTCTCCAACCATATCAATACCTCCTCGTTCGTCTTTCTCTCCATCCAGGTAACCTTCTCCATCCTTCTCCAAACCCACAACTCAAACGCCTCAAGTCTACGCACATCCTCCCTTCGCAATGACCAAGTTTCCGACCCATATAGCGCCACGCTCCATATTTAAGTCTTCACCAGCCTCTTATTTACGTCTCCTCTCAGACCCCCCCTCATTGAATTCCTTTCGAGAATGCTTCTTTAGCGAAGTCAATTCTGCATCTGATGTCCCTACCACTAAATCCATTCTCCTCCAAAATACTACCCAGATACGAAAACTGCTCGACCTGCTCTATCTTCAAAGAATTGCCGAACTGGCCGCGGAGTAACTTTAACGGAGTCACCCGCTGTTGCCACAAAATTGTGTGAAATTCACAGGGAAAAAATCATTCGTCTGGACTGGGATTCGAACCCAGACCCCTCCATTACGCGCCGAATGCTCTAGATGAAATTCAAAGTGAGAGAGGACGCCTGGGTAGCTTAACTGGTTAGAGCTCTCGGCGCGTAATCGAGGGGTCTGGGTTCGAATTCCAGCACATGCGAATGATTTTTTCACTGTGGATTTCACCCAATTCTGCTCTATCCTGTGCCCTCCCACCCTTATATTCAGCCCCGCCTTCTTACTTTTGGAAAATCTCATCAAAAAGAGAAAATCATCACTTCCTTCAATTAATTCACCATTCACCCTCATCATACAATAATTTTTCCCATTCTCCTAGTAAAAAAATCTTCGGCGTTATAGACAAAAATACAGATATAAAATCAGTCGTCCTAACGTGGAACTGGCATGGTCTGAAATTCTCTAGCCTTATATGAAGCCCAGAAATCTACAGTGGATCTCAATCCTACCCTTCTGTTTGGTTCGTCAGACTCTCTCCTCGTCAACTCAAAAGCCTCTATTTTTAAGTCGTGGTTTACTTAGCACACGGCATTGAAATTTTGCGAGCGATCTAATTGATTTATGGGAACGACTTGCCTCTAAGGAATGGTCCTTTGGTCCCCAAAGGGACATGGCGGTGGCATCTTGGGTGGGTGTGAATTGGCTTTCATCCCCTCCCTCCAACCCTTACGCACGAGGGCAACTGTCCTCCCTTTTCTATCCTCATCTTCGTCCCTAATTTAGCGGCCCTCCCTTGGACCCTTCTGGCCACGCCCCCCACACACACTCTGCCCCCTACCCACACCCTTTACAATTACACCCCACCAGCACCAATGATCAGTCCCTCCAATATTCAAGCTGTCCCGCATCGCCAATCATTTTATCCTCGACGGACTAACTCGAAGTGCAAAGCTTTCTTCCATCCCTCCAAGCATCCCTGCTTTGGATTTCAATGTACTTCCCCATCCCCTGGACCCAGCATCCCCATTAAAGTGTGTCTCCAAATGGAGGGATGGAAGACCAAAATGTATACCAAAAAAATAAAGATTTCTGCTACGTGCTAGAGTGAAAAAAAGCAGCCCCCACGAGTTTCATGCGAATACTTGACGAGACGGATACCTTTCATGTCCTCTAGGATTTTCGATGATTCTTCAATACCATTTAAAATGGCGTACTTAAATGCTCACAATGATTATTTTTTTTTCTGTTTGTTTTGTCATGTTGAAAAAATGAATGAGAGTGAAATAAGGAAGCAGCTTTAAGATAAGATGAGTAAATGGCGTGAGAGGAAGATAATAGTATCGAGTAGGTGTACCTAAGTGTGGCGGAAGAGACTCTTAAAAAGAGGGGGATTTTATAATTATTAAGTATCGGAGATAGTGTATGAAGCAATGCATGGGTGTAAGAGAGGCGAAATAGGTACGAAAGATTAGGGCGTCATGTAGGAGATAACAAAAAGAGCAAGTTTTCTTTGGCCTAACAGCTGTAACTAATTGTGTTTTGAATTTGCCTACCACGAAAGATAATGGCGTGTTGGGTGGGCATGGATGCATTTTTGTTAATTTTTAGCAATTAACAGCGCTCAGCGTTAGTTTTATGACTTTAATCATTGAATTCAGTTGAGGAGATTCGTTTATCACCCAAACCAGCGAGTCCCGGTGGTGGCAGAGATTTATCAGTGGAGTCTCAATCCTTGTGGAGAGCACTAGTGCACACTAGAGCACAAGTTCAGTACTCGGTCCGTCGGATGGGACGTTGAACCGTGGTTCTCTTGACATCCTCCGTTAAGAGCGTGTTAACATCGACGCCGGATTTCTCTACACCCTCCCTCCCATCCCCTTGCCAACCTAACCAGTTGTCTTCAACGGCGTAAGGGATCTCAGCTGTTGGTCCCCAAACAATCAACCTATGGAAAACTCAAAAATACTACTTTTTACGTTTTAATAAAACCTCAAATATGGCAGAAACCATAGAAATACAGGGTGTTTCAAAATGAATATTGGGGTTTTAAGGCTTTGTAGTATTTATACCATTTGACTTACAATTAAAAATGGTACATCAAATAAAAGAGCAAATCAAATAGCTTTTGTTTTACCTAAAAGTGTTCAATGTGAGCACCATTCGTCACACGGCACACATCCTGTCGATATGCGAGTTTTTCCATACCTTGATCATGATCAGTGTGTCTGGAGTAATTGGTGGGTCAACTTATTCAAACCTGTTTCTTAATTCGGGTAGGTCAGCTGGTAGCGGAGGCACATACAAATGATTCTTTATGAACCCCCAAAGATAAAATTCGCATCGCGTCTTATCGAATGAAAGTGGAGGCCATGCAAAACAAGCCCCTGTCATCTGGCGACCAATCCAGCGGTTGGGTACAACGTCGTTTAAACAATCTTTACTACTAGCGCTTTCTAACGGAAGATAGGGGAAACTCAGCATGCGTATTCGTACAAGTGTACAACGAAATTGTTTCAGTTGCTCTTTTTTTTATGTATAATTTATTATTATAAGTCAATTGGTATAAATTCCACAAAGCCTTGAAACCCCGATAATCATTTACAGACACCCTGTATTATACCGTTGATCTTAAAGAAACATAGGCAAGAATTATATTCTCCATTATATTTTATTTAGTATACTTTATCAGTCCATGCCAAAATGTCGGCATAGGAATGCTTAGCTCAAACCGATATCGCTAATACTATTTGTAATTTATAGTAAAAATAGTACAAATTAAAAAAATTAAATAAAAAAAAAATAAAATTACTGGGATAAAGATATAAATTAATGTGCGGTTATTACTTAAACAACACCTATGGCCCAAATAATCTTCTTTCATTACGCTGAACTTCAGCAAAATTGGTCGATATTCTCCGTCAGGCTATAATAATCAGTTCTTCTCAAATTTGACAGATTCTGCACATTGCTGTGCGTGAATCTACGCCCAGCCATACTCTGTAAAAGACGGATATAGGTACCATTCCAAACTTCCGGGGAAGTAGTTGAAGAAACGACTTTTGACCTGCTTTTTTCGATAGATGACAATATAGCTATATCAGAATTGGCTGTAGAAAAACTTGGCGAATAAGCCCAATGGAAATTCGATGCATAGTACGTCCAAGGTAATAGCAAAGTTGACCGATATGAATGCAGCCAATCAGTGCGCATGCTCCATACCGGCTGGTGAAGTGAATCACGTGACCGAAGAATCCAAGAGGAAAATAAAAAATATATCAACGTGAAAAAGTTGTAAACTTTCTTTTCAAAACCAGTATATTTCATCAAATAATGGCATTTAAAATAATGTTTGGTGTTTTCGTAAGTGATTGGTCATCTGTTTGCCCTCAATATGACGCTGTATTGTTTTAATGCACACAGTGTATAATGCTGGAACTGGGATTTTAACGTGTCTCTACTTATTTCCTTAAAAGGTTTTTTGGTTCAAATATCACGAGATTAGGTCAAATATTTGTATTTGATATTTGCACCGAATAGTAAAAGAGGTGGAGAATAAACACCATTTGAATTATAAGTTTTTATAAGCTTGTTCTCCTCTGCGATTAACTGTCACAAATTTCGTCTGATTCTCATTGGATGTAGTTTATTTCTTTTTTGTTTCTTATATGGCAACAGAAAGTCTTCTTATGACATCGAGTTCATAACAAATGTAAGACAGCCTTGTGAATAGCGTTTTATATCGAAATTGTAAAAATGAATGATGTATTAGTTGGAATTCATTATGACAAAAACACAGTACAAATTCCACCATTTATTTTAATACTGTCGACCGGTTTCGACGTCTAAAGCGTCATTTACAAGACAATTGCCTTGTAAATGACGCTTTAAACGTCTAAACAGGTCGACAACATTAAAATAAATAGTGGAATTTTGTACTGTGTTTTTTAATAATGAATTATATCTTCAATTTCCACCAAGTAGGCATCGCCACAATCGATTAATTTGATGTATTATTTTATTACAAATTCTTTGAAGATGGTTTGCTTTCGTTGCGCATAAACATAGAAACTGGCTAATATTTAGACGATTTAAGAAAATAACTCAGCAACGAGGTTAGACACAGCGTTTTAATTAATCGAAGTAATTTTGGTGAAACTGCACTTCAAGGTAACTTACGTCTTTTGATTTAATATTCTTAAGTGTGAGGAATGGTCGGAACATCTTCTCAAGTGTTGCATTTATGCTGAAGTAGCTGACAAAGGTATTTAATAGCGTAAATTTACCGTAATATACTCTAGAGTTGGGGATAATGGCTAACTTCTATTATTATATTTTTTGTTCTCATGTGAGGTTTAATAGCAATAGCATTGAAAGGACAAAAAAAATCACTTAAGGTTCTTTTGTTTCACTTACGTAATTCACTTCCGATTGCACATATATGATAATAACTGCGGTTGCCTCACCCAAACTTAACCATTAGCGACTCATTGATGATTCTAGCAGAAAATATATAGATAAATAAGAAACAAAGATTCTTCTTTTTCTTTACCTTTGCAATATATCCCACAGGACGATTACGAAAGTGTGAAGTGATTACAGTGACACGTTTCTTAAACTCATCTACATCTATATACTACCCCGCAAGCCGCCTCAATAGGCGTGTGGCGGGGGGTGTTAGGACACCAGCCGTTTACATATAAAAAGGAAACGCTCTAATGATATTACGCCTAGCATTTATTAAAGTGCCTTATTGTTCGGGGGAAAAACGAATTCCCATACCTATCCGTTCGGAAAAATATCTCTCTTAATTTATCGTTTCTGTCGGACCTGGAAATATAGTGGGGTTCTAATATGATGTTCTCCTTGTCGGTCTTAAAGATATCTATTCTCAATTGCTCAAGTAATCTAAGCCTAGCGCGCAGCCTCGGGGTCTCTAGCGGCTCCCATCCTAATTCGTTTAACATCTGTGTAACGCTGTCTGTACGCCCGTAGCTGTTTTTGACGAATCGCGCAGCTTTCCTTTGTACCTATTTTATTAAGTTCCCGGATTAAGTCTTTCTGCACCGGATCCCATATGCTCGCTGCATATTCAAGGTGTGGCCGGACGAGTGCGAAATAGCACCTCTCTTTTACTTTTTCATCCGAAAATCTTTCCACAATACGCTTGACGAATCCTAGCTTCCTTAGAGCTCTGCCACAAATATTTCTTATATATGTTCCCCACGATAGGTTAGAGGTTATCGTAACTCCCAGATACTTCACTTCATCTGTCGCCTTTATGTTGACACCATCCACAGCATATACATTGAGGTGGGAACTCAAGTTATAATGCCGACTAGTTCGGTAATAATTTCTATAAATTAAAGGATATTATTTTTCTTTAAGAGTATTATTACGCATGAGGACATGCAACTTGTTGCGTTGTTCGGGTAATGCCAATGTTTTACTTTCGAAGGCTATTCGAGGTAAATCATGCACACTTTCATATGCGAATTAACCATTCCCACGATTACTCTTCGCTTTTTTTTATAATGTTTTACCAACTTAAAATTAAAGGAACTGATATGTATCCAAACTTGGTTACCTTTGCGTATAAAAGAGAATTTCTGGCTTCCGAATGATTTTTAAACATGCCTCACGGAAAGACTTCTTCTGAAAAATACTTTAATTTCCAATCCGTGTGACGGATGACAAGGAACAATGATGAAACTTAGCACACACATTGTGCTCACTGACATGACTCGCATAATGGATCGTGATTACGTTGTGAATGTTATTGTGGATGTACAAATTAGAGACGGATGATCGGACAACCTAGTTCTTTGCGTCAATTTTATGCCTGTGATATATAAACATTTTCGTGATATTCATTCATTCATTCATTCCAGTAGTCTACCGGTTAAGAGGTAGGTTGTGATGAAAGTCAGTGAATATCCAACGAACTCTTACACGTGCCGTGCCCTGTCTACCTCTAGTATTTCTTTCTTCATCTCAGCATAAGTCCTACCTTTCTTCATCCCGTCCATAAAACCGATTCTCTCCCTTCCCCGCTTACCCAATTTCCTTCCCTCTATCACGGCCTTTAATCAAACCATCGTCCCTCATTACCCCTTCCAGCCACCTACCCTCTCTTCCCCTTTAATCTCATCTATAAGTTTCCTCTCCTCGCCCACCATGTCAAGCACTTCCTCATTTGTCTTCCTTTCCGTCCAACGCACCTTCTCCATCCTCCTCCACACCCACATCTCGAAAGCCTTCAGCCTATTTTCCTCTTCCTTTCTCAAGGTCCACGTTTCTGCCCCATACAACGCCACACTCCATATCAAGCTCTTCACCAGTCTCCTTTTTACATCCTTACTTAAGGTCCCCGTCATCAGCTCCCTTCTATTATTGAACGCTTCCTTCGCTAGCGATATTCTCCTCCTAATGTATTTGCTTCTATGTCCTGTTTCTTCTAGCGTACTACCCAAGTAATTAAATTATTCTACTTGCTACAGTTTGTGACTTCCTACTCTTAAAACCAGCCTCGCTATCTTTGTATTAGTGAATCTCATTACTTTTGTTTTCTTATTATTAATCTTCATACCGTATTTCTCGCACTGCATTTCCAGTGGATCTACTAAAGTTTGCAATCCTTTCGATGGCCGACTGACCAACGCCTGGTCGTCTGCGAATCTAACCGACTTTATCCACTGGCCTCCTACTTTCATTCCCACATCTAGCTCCTCCCATACCTCTCTTACCATTTCCTCAGCATGGATGTTAAAAAGCAAAGGCGACAACGGGCACCCTTGCCGTACCCCGCGACCTATAACTGCCCATCCTGATTCACCGTCAGCTACCCTTACCTGAGCCCTCTGCCCCATATATAAGTATCGGATGAGTCTCCTATCACGCCAATCTATTCCTATTTTCTTGTGGTTAATTATTTCCTAATGGGAAGAGGGTGAAACAGAAAGCATTCTGGAATATACTGCTATTCCTAAATATTTAATCATGTATTATGTGACGTTTAGTATGAATACCATCGAATAACATGACATTGAAAAAAAATCATTGTATAATGATGGCGTCGCGATTACGTCATATATGCCTCATATGTCTTCGCACGCCGATATCCTATTGGTCTTAGGTTTGAATGCCCAAATACCCTGTTATCTTGGACTTAAGTAGGTTCCGCCGCGACTGTGTGAGTCAAAGCAAATACTAAATTCCACATTTTTGATATTTTGTCCAAAAAATCCTGCTTTCGCTGATGTTATACGTTACCTAAGGAAATCCAAAAGTTAAGTAGAAAAAATGCAGATTATTCCACGAATGTATTTTAAATGAGCACTTTTTTCCAGCCATAGGAGCCGACTGCAGCGCCATTTCCTACGAATTACCGCATTTTTACTTCAATTACGGCAGTAATTCCCTAATAACTAATAACAATGAGGTGGTATGATGTCTATATTTTATTTTTATTCAATTTCTCTGGATTATTTCCTTCATTTAAATAGTTTTCTGCGAAAATGGCATTTATATTTTATGGAAAAATGCTATTTTTCCCCGTGTTTCTCTCATTTCCCTATTGAACACCACGTAATTTCAATTATAGAATAAAATAGCGTGGAAAGGTATTACTTTGTTTTTCATATCAGATAGAGGACAAGTTTTTTTAGAAGTAGACAGAATATGAATAAAATTACATTTAAGTCATTTTACGGTGGAACCACCTTAATCCAGTTCCGTATCTGGCGGTGGTAATGTCGGTATAAATTTTGGCTGGCCATCATCCTTCAACTCCCTAAAAATCCTCCCCTTTCAGAAACCCCTCCTCATTCGGCGTGCCTGCCTCAGACGTCCAGTCTCGTCACAACCCCCTCTGGGCGCGCTTGTCGCTTGGTTACCGCTTCCCCCGCTCGCCCGAGGGGGATGGGCGACAACTGGCTCGCAGGCGGAGAAAGTGGGTGTGCTGGCTGGCTTCATCACGTTACCTAGCAACGTGTCATTTTCATATACGTCCCTTTCCCCATTCTATCCCCCCCCCCAATGCGTCCCTTCCTCATTTCTGTCACCTTCACATCTCTCTTAAAACCTCTCATCTTCTTCCTTTCTTGAACCGGTTCCACTGCGAAATGAAGGAAATGTCTTTAAATTCATATTCGGACGGCTATTTATGAAAAACGTGTACTTCATAAGGCACTTGATGGCCCGTTGAATTTCGACTGAATGAAGGAAAAAATCAATTGTTACAGTGAATAAACAGAATACTCCCAATGAGTCAATCAAAATTCACATGAAATGTAGCAGACACATGCAGAGGTTGAGATGAAAAATATCTAAACCAAATTTCGTTGTATTTCTGTTGTATTGATAATTAAAGCCATGTGCTTCGGGAATAAGTTCCCATTCCAAGCCTACGCTACGATTTCCAAATAAATAAATATTTCTGTCGTTGAAATAGTCGAAAAACTTACAATTATGGAGCAATAAACATCTCATTTTAGGGAAAAAAGCATTATCGAAAACAGAATGCAAGAAATAAAAATTTTTGTCTTTCAGTCGTCCAATACTAAAAATCCCAAGCCACTATCATGAGTGAAAGCAATTAAAAAAAAGCACAAAAAAACCTTTGCACCGAATCCAATGCTTCTATTAAGGAAGTAAAAGTTGATAATGTAAATATGTAATTATATTTTGTCATCCTGTAATTATGTTTTTACATGTTGGATGAATTATAAACACAATAAATAAATATAAAAATATTAAAAAGGATAGCATAGCCTATGAATCCTTTTATGTTCTAGGGAACACGTTTGCCAAATTGTGTTCGAGTCCGTCAAATGGTTTTGACGTCATTTTGTTCAAACTAATGGAATTTTCGTCTTTTATAGATAGAAAACGCAATCCCTAATTTCCGCGATATATTTTTAGTAGCAAGTTGAACTTGAAATTCCATGGTGTAAACTAAGCGAATCAGTGAAACATAAGACAAATAGAACTTTATTATCCAGTATAAATGCCGTCTACGCAAAAATTTGTTTTTAACAGGTTGTAACTTCCAGGAAATGTAATGGTGATAATACGTGCACACTAGTGCATGTTAGTTTTTAGTGCGTGCAGTTGCGTATTAGTTTGTCAATCCAAAACCAGTTTATTACCAACATTAAAGGCGATCTTAAGGTTAAGGTAAGTTTATACGAAAGACTAAATACTTATGAGGATGTCTATGGATATCCGAGAAAAAATCATAGTCTTCACTATTCAGTGAAACATTAGTTTGTTTAGTTTTTGAGAGGAAATACTAGGCAGAACACCTTGTAGCACCTTTCTCTAGTCACTATATATCAAATTTCCACTAAAAATTGGTTATAAGAAGCAAAAACTTTCTGGGAGTGGAATGATCATGGAATGCAGACGGCATCTATATTTTTTTTTATGTTTAGCAAAAAAACTACAGTGACTGAAGTCAAAACTCGTAATTTTAATAGAAATGGCATTGCAGTCGGCTCATACGGCTGGAAAAGATGTTCATTAGAAAATAAATTTAGTAAATAATCTTCATATTTAATGCCTTCATTTTATTTTCTTTTGGCTTAAGAATGTAAGTGAAAGTAACAGAAAGAAGTATTTTTTAATCATATCTAATAAAAGGCTAGAATTCAGAATTCGTTTTGACTCATATAGTAGTGGCGGATCCTCCCCAACTTATCTTCCTGAATGAACGGTGTCTGGCGTGATATCCCGAAAATTCTCTCTTCCTCTGTCAATATTTCTTCCTACTCAATTCACTCTGAATCCCGAAAAAAATCTCCGGAAACAATTTTTGCTTGACATTTTTTTTCATATTGTAGTGATTGTGTACATGCGTGAAGCACATGATATTTTCATCAAACGTGTACGTTATTAATATGTGAGCGTGTTTATTTCCAAGTAAGTAAACAAATACATTGTCATAACCAAATTTTCCATCTTTCCTCGTGATGTACCAACAATGATATGCTATAAACTGACTAATGTTTGCTATGAGTTTAGTATCACACTTGGGAAATACGATGCATGTGTGTATTAATTTAGATATTAGCAAATTTAATTATTTATGGTGGATATTATTTTATCTTTATACGCTCTAATAAGTATACTCCGCACAACCATTATTCCACCCAACGTAAATATTTATCACCAATTAAATTCAAAATTAGTGGTCATGTAACCATAATGTAATCAATCACTGCACATTGCATCACGTGCCGCAAGAGAGTACGGGGTTACACGTTAGACAGAAATTACTTCACATATTCAGATCATTCGTTTAAACCTAGCACTCTACCACTAGAATGGACGGTTGGGACAATGTTCGAGACTTATAAGTTTAGCGAAACTTGGTGGCACTCACCAGCGGAGGATTAGAGGACCCTGGCCGTAAACCAGGCGTTGATGGACGGGCAAAGTTATCTAAGGACTCACTCTGCAGGGTCCTCTGGAAAAAGGCTCGGCCCCTTCATCCCACATCTCATGTATGCTTTCCTCTCCTCTGCGTCTGCATCTTCACAAATGAATGCCACCAAGTTTCGCTACACCTATACTAGGTCGAGCTGATTGTTACATAAAAGCCGTCTTTCCACGCACCAAAATGATTCACATTGAAACAGAGCAAGAACCCCAATCCCTCTAGCTCACTTTTCGTCATTTTCTTTTTTCCAGTTCCCCTGCCAGCATGGATTTTCTATCTGTGGTTCGGGCGTATCCGAAAATATAAATTTCCCACTTGAAATATATCTCATCATCGGTTAACGTTTAGCTCTTCACATTTATGTGAAAGATGTAAAACTATTCTCACGGAAATTATGAATCGCTCTTTTACTGTAATTTCAACTTAATATTAGAGCAGATTTTATTTAGGATCATAAAATTATTTCTTTTTCATGGATGAACCATTCAAGGGAATAAAATTCACACCAAAAAAGGGCAGCATCTCATCTTGCACGTATTCATCCATAACTTTCATTCTCAGCACATACACCTGGAATGTGGAGTGTATGAGATGTTGGTGAGAGAAAATGTTTTATTTTCTGAATATTCTAAAGGAGTGTTTTTAGCCCATTAATCAATAGATTAACATTATATTTTTTTATTCATGCTAATATAAGGATATATTTTTACTTGCAAAAATGTACCAATTAATTATTCAGCATTTTGTTTTAAATCGTAACGATTTCAGACTTTCGGTCGTCGTTTCGGAGGGAGTCCTCATCTTAGTTTGACTTCAATATTTAGAAAGGGAACAGAGTAATTACACTAATTTGGTGGAACATATCTGAGATATATATATATGGCACAAAACAGTCACAATCAGAGATTATGTTTCGTATTTGTTCAGCCGTAATTTATTACATTTATAATATGGCCGAGGAATGTTCAATCTAAGAGTGATTGTTTCATATGGTAAGTATAATTTATGAACTCTTAAGTGTTGCACATATCCAATATTCACTGAATTTGGTTATATCCTCCTTATACATAAAAACACCTTCGGAGTCCTACACGGAAATGTAATTGCTACAAATCATCCAAATACTTCCTGAAGATTCGCAATCCACTACTCCTATTATAATCACTAGGTCTAGACCTATCCTATATCCTGTACAAGTCCTATCCTATGAGCAGTTCCCCCGCATACCGCCATTCTATCCTCTGCCTTACCTATCCTATATTCTGCACTAGAATAAAAAACGAGTGAGCGTTATTTTTTTAAAATTCTGTATCATCACATTAATTTCAAACAACACTACGTGTCATCCAGATTCCGGCGCATCTCGACTCAATCCTTGAAGGGTGAGATAAACAGTTCACAAGGTAAACCACGCCAAGTACAGTTCCCAAAATATTTCCTGCTCCCACTTAGCTCGCCGTCCTTTTTAATTTCGTGGAGAAATTTAAATTATAGATCTTCTTCTTTGTGATTCAAAATGGCACTATTTTTGGAAATGCTGGAAATACGATTGCCAAAACTAATTTTTGTCAATATATTTAATGACATGCTCTGAATGAAATGTGGGTGGAATGTTCTGAATAAAACGAATCAATCAATCTTATTATTTTTGTTATTAGCAAATAAGTGCAGGGATAATAACTCTAAAATGCGTTCGCTCAGTAGAAATTTCGCTGCAGTTGGCTCACATGGCTAGAAAAATTGTTCATTCAAATATAATCGTCAAATAACCTGCATATTTAGTATTTTAATTTTGTTTTCTAATATCTAGGGACTGTGATCGGAGAATGGAATCTTTTTTTTTCAAACAGCACAAGCGAAAAGGTGGAAACCCGCATTTGTTGTAACAAACTCAGTCCTGGCGAAACCCCCTTACAAAAATAACTTGAGCCGTAACTCAGGCCGTTGACAGACGTTGAATAACATGCCCAAAGACCAGATATCCTCCGTCTGCAAAGCTCTATGGCGACGGTCGCCCCCAAGTACCTCACGTAAAGGCCCTGGGCACTCAATGATAGCACGCACAAAAACGCACCCCCTGCCACATCCCCCCTTCTACCAACTCCCTCCTTCAGCCCTCTCCCCTTCTTAACCAACCTTGTCGCCGCATCACGCCTCTGAAGCATTCCCTCTCTCCGTAAGCCCCCCTACCCTGAGTCCTCTATTCTCCATCCCCTATCCACGTTTCCAATCCCTCATTCCCTCCATACAAGCCCTTATGTTCCCTCCCAAACCAGAGTCCCCCATCCAACCCTCCCTTGGGGATGCGGAGATGATAAAGAGGGGGCGGTTACCTTCGGGGTACATGGGAGGGGAGGGGGTGGCGGGGAGGAGGCGAGAGCTGTAGCCGTGAAATATTGCGACGTGTCGACTGCTTTATGCGATATTCATGTTGTTTCAAATTTCGATCCCGAGAAACCGAACAATGCGACGCATTGCTTTGTAGCGTCATTCGATATTTAAACGGCGCTCAGTGCCACAGGTGACCAAGCGGCGTTTGTAAGGTTTTTAGAAAATGAAGGATTAAGTCCATAAGTTTAAAAAATAAACCAGCTTTCAAAATCCTCGATTGTGGCATCACGTTGCAAAAACAGCAAGGAGTCATGTTTTAATTAGATTATGATGCGATATTTTTCTGATCTATATACTGGTGAGCCGCAATGTTTTCTTAGTCATATGTGGCACTTAATCATTCAATTAAGATGCAACGTTATGTCACACGGCGATATTAGAATCCGAATACTCTTATAACAGTTGACAATTGAATGAGTTTCCCTTCGTTCGGCGTCACATATGAAGCGGAATATTCCGCAGCTGATGGAGGTTGAGACATTTTTCTGGTTATATGATAGCTAGCTATTGAGAGGGTTTAGCGACTACGAAATAGCTAGCCGATCATTTTTTGTAAGTGTGGATAAACACTTTTTACTGGAAGAAAATTGTACCTAGTATAAAATGGACTTGAAATGAGTTCAAATGCCATTTAAAAACTCTTTCATAGATTTCATAAATGCAAGCAAAAACCTAGATTTGGAGACTATTTGGAAAGTGTTCCTTTCCCCCACGCAATTAGGAGTCATCCAGATCGTTCCTGGTAAGTAAGCTAGCCGGGACCAAAGAAGTACACGAACAATGAATCATCCATTATTTAGTTAAATTTTCATTTGTTTTAATCAACTTACACATAGTTTAGCCTGAAACCATGGAACGAATCATGCATTGATGATCATAGCGTGATTTTAGGAAATTTGAAAATTATTATTTAATTTCGAAGGAAGAGGTTGTGGATACGAAATCTGGGAAGACAATTGTATCTGAAAATCTTTCAAAGAGTTTATAGAACAAACATTCTAAGACTACCAGGTTGAGTTGGACTCGCATAGTATGCTTGTACAAGCCTGTTTATTAACAAAAAATCAACTGCTTTTATAATAGAAATCCTCTGTGCTCATAGCACAACTTTACAGGCGAATGTTTTAGCTTCGGTCAAAATTATGCATTGGTCGGTCAGCGGGAAAGACGAAGTGGACTCAGCTCCACGTAGTAAGCAAGGGCCGACGTACGACCCGTTCGGGTCAATTCTCCATTCCCACCTCATACCTCATCGTTGGTCCCTTGAGACTGGAATCGACGACCCCCCCCTGATTCCAAGTCACCCTTGCTACAGTCACAGTTCTATAACCCCTCATATTCCCCTTGCGATATATCCCAGTTATATCCCCGCACTCTTCGATTTTTATGCATACGCACCCCCATAGCCCAACTTCCTTCTCAGATATGGACTCCGATGGACTTTCAAATGAGATCGGTTTACCGGGGAGGTGGCCGACAACTAGAGTAATGTGCGCAGATAATGGTAAAAATGCAATTCAGTTCCCCAGATGAAGTTTTTCTCGCACAGGATATGCTGATGGAGGCTCAAATACATGCTCTCATTTTCCGGTTCAAATACTGCATTCGCAATTGCGTTCATATTGACGTTAGAACGCCCATTGGAAACTTAGATCAGGTTTAAGGTCTCATATTCAATGTCTATGGTTGGAACACGGGCAGCACTGCTGTGTACAGAAAACAGCTAACGTGGTGGGGACCTGAAAATACGGGGATAATTGCACACTTAACTTATGACTCTGGTTGGAGATGGATGGTTGGCCGGAATGAAAAATACAGCTGTTTCCGCTGTTTATGTTTGAATCAAAGCTCTGGTCAAGCGTGATAAAACAAATATTGGAAAACATTAAAAACTTTATGGATGGTTAATCACTGGAGAATATTATTGATGTCATGTTTCGAATTCACATGGATGAGTATTTGAGAAAATTTCCGTATGCCATTCAAAATGCTGACAAATTGATGTTTCTCGGATACATTTTGGGGACTGTATATCAAACTCTTCACTTCTCTGTAAACATTTGGTGTAATTTTACATTTTCAGGCGGTATTATAACCCTTCAGTTGTTGAGTTTAGTCGCGGACAGGAAGGTAAAGGTATAAAGTAAGAATTATCTACAAATCACGACCTAAAATCAAGGTGTTCTGGTTGCTAGGCATTTGTGAGCAACTGGTGGAGGAAAAAGAAAAGAATTCGATCCTCCACCTGTTTGGCTTTTGTTATCTGCTGGAATGGACTAATTAAAATTGATATATAAGTAGCATGGGATCTTTTAGAAGTAACATTGACCCTCAGGAGAGAATGATGTTTATTTCCATCGAATTAATCAATTTTAGCGGCAACCATTTCACATTTTCATTTTCCTCCCTCTCGATACTGCATTGAGCCTCTCAAAACTGTTGCTCCCCTTAATGAAAACTGATGGGAAGTGAAAAGCGTAAATGTGAAGCGTAGAACTCAGCACTAAAGGACCTTGGTGATAAGCCAGTGGTTTTCACGCACGGCAAGGTGCAATCCCCATATTGGTCGTTCTCTCGTCCCGAAAACAAATCCAGTGAACACATTTATACATACAACGTACCTGCGCGAACATAATTTCGAAGAGGAGAGCGGGTTTAAATTGCCATCAACCCTCCTCCGGTACTTCTTTTTTTCCCTCCCTTTTCCATGAAACGAACCCACCTGCGACAAACGCCAACTTTTCTTTTCCTCTCCTTCGTTCCCCCACCTTCATGCCCTTCTCTTCATTCCAACCTTTTTGGGGCCTTCAGGCGTCGGGGGTGGCGGCAGCGGGACTGGGCTCAACCGTATTTATCGTCCAATTTCTTTCGCAGTGTGGCTGAAGTGGGACCAGCGTGGTGGGGAGAGAGGGTGTGGTAGTGGGAACGAGGATAAGGTGGACGAGAAAAGGAAGGGATTAAAGGGGGATGAACTTCCCTCACAATCCCCGTGGAAAGAAGGGAAGAAGGGCTGGATTGGCGCCGCCTAAGAAGCAGAAGTACGTGTGTGAAGTTCATTCCATTCATTGTTAGTTCAATCCTAAGATTGTTCGACTCCAGGCCTCCCTCCTTCCCTATCTAGGGCTAGTTCCCGTTAATGCCTGACAGTTATTCCTCTTTTGCTGGTCTATGCATTTATCCCTTGGCCTCCCACTTTGGACTTTTTCCTTTATTTTTCCTTCAACAGTATTCCACGCAAACGCATTGTGACTCTGAATGTGCCAAATCCATCTAGTTTATTTTCTGCATATTGTTCCACATGTTCCTATCTTATTATACTCTTCTTAAATCTTCTTCATTTCTTACTTTAAACGTCCATTTGATATTCAGCATCCGCCTCCAACACCAGGTTCGAATTCTTCTAATCTTTTCTGGTCTGCTCTTCCAATAGTCCATTTTTCCAACCCATAAGAGTGCCACGATCCAGACGAATTTTTTTTTCACATACTGTTTCCTCGAGTGTGAAATAGTTGTGCTTTTTAGTTATTCGCCTGTAGTTTTATGGTTTTTACTCAGTCGCGGAGTTGACCGTGCTCGTCAAGCAATAGTGTCTGATAACTAAGCTGAGGACATTTAGGCACTAAAAATGGAGAAATAGGCAGCCTAAATAGGCACTAAAAATTTCAAAATAGGCACTTAAAATAGGCGCTTAAAATATTTTTTAATCGAAGATATGAAAACAAAAATTAAAAAAACCGATAATTCGACGAAAGTTCAATTATTAACTACGCCCCCAAAGAGTTGGTCTATGCTAGTAACAGCTGTCACTATTCTAGAAGCACCTCTAGTGGAGTAACGGATTCATTAAGATGAAATTTGAAGGATCCAAGAAATGAATACATCACTCACAATTATAAAAACTCGAACTCACACAATACAGAACAGCCACACGGCCACGACTTAACCCAAATCTCTAGTATAGTCTCCTTAACTATAAGTATAAAAAAAACATACGAGCTTCGGTTTGGGAACCTAGGATAAGCTGCCTAACCTTTGGCTTTGGAACCAGACAGATACCCACACAAGGATTTGGAACCTTGTCGAAGAAACCAAATTGCAGGCTTGTGGCTGGTATTGCACGGCAATTGAGTGTGACCCCTACGGCGATGGGGTTACTGAGGGGTTATTTTTTAATCTCAATTAAGTGAGAAAACGTCATAAAATGGGGAAAATTACGTCATTTTTCGTATTTAAAGTCTGCCACCCAGGCGGCGTGACCATCTTCGGCTCTCAAGTGGTGAACTGCCGGTCTATTTATTTGATTCATCCACTCTTTCAACTCTTGATCCGTATCTTTCGACTCTTGATACATTTCATTTGGCTCCGCATTTCATTAATTCCATCTCACCTGCCGTAAGGAACATGAAATGGAGCCACCATCGGACCTTGGCCGATCGTGAGTCGATCATTAAGAGTGCGAAACGGAACTCCCGCCTTCCCGTCATTAAAAAGGTGAGATTACAAAATAACCACCCTGGTTCTAATGCCTGAACTGGTAGTGGCAATGTCACCATGCACCAACGCAATATACTAAAAATTTCTGCATCAAACCAACAGGACGACAAGCAACAGAATGCATTTGGCGCCACCATAGCAACGTTCTCAACGTTGTTCAAATTTTTAGGGCCGTATGTGCTCGCGATGAAAAATCAAGTCAACTTTTTTAAGAGGTGTGAAACATGCTCTTTCAAATGAAAATGATTCAATAGAGTATCCAGAAGGTCTTTATTTTGTAAGAGCGGGCAGAAACTAACCTATTATTGTCGTTTTTACAAATGTCATCCTCAACGTTGTCCCTATTTTTAGGGTCTTATATGCATGCGATGAAAAACCAGATATACTTTTTAGAGGGTTGAAGTCATTCTCTTTATAATGAAAATGATCCAAAAGTAATTCCAGAGGGTCTTTTTTTGTAAAAGCGGGGAGAAAATACCCTATTTTTTGGCGTTTTTTACAAAAAGTGTCAAATTTTGACTCGATTTTTAAAATAATGGAAAGTACTTGGAAGATAACATTTTATATTCACAAACCATGCATTTACATGTTATCATGCTCAAAGTTTCACGTTGAATATACCTTTACTTTCTGAAATATAAAAAGCCAAAATTTTAATTTTTTTTCAATCCGCAATTTTTTGAGCCAGTTTCGCCCTGAATTTTCTACAAGGAGGTCGCCTTTACAGTTATTTTTATTATATTGCTTAATAGAGCTTAAAACGTTGTACAAGATAGCCAATTTTTGTTTCTCTTATCAAAATATCTCCTGAGATACTGTGCCTCAAATTTACCGAAATCTCATAGTCATACTGAAGAAGGCTGCGGCACGGGGTCAAAAAATTACTATATATCAACAAGTATACCATCGGCGAACGTAAAACTTTACAAATGTTTATCGGAAATATGTGTGAATGTCCATACAACATTTCATTGAAATCCGTGATGGTCGAGCGGGGACCACCAGACCACTTGGCATGGAATGACCCAATAGTGTACCTCTAAGTGGGGGAAAAAAACGTTCGAACTGATGTATCGGAGGCACACATTATTCCTGTCACATACCTCACATATTTCAATAATTTTATCTGCAGAGTATAATGCAGTATTTAGCCATGTTCCCCATAATATCAATACTGGCTGTGGAGGCAGATCAACTTCAGGCATACTGCCTGAAGTTGATCTGCCTTTAAACTCAGCAATACTGAGTGGTACCTTCAAAAACAAGTTTTTGGCAATTGAAACCATCGCATGTACGCATCACGTAAAATTACCATAGTTGTTTTTCTACTCTTTATATAATAATACTTGGGATGATTTTTCTTTATGCATGTTTAATAACATTATTTCAACCTTGATAGATTAAAAATGAAACTGAAATACTTGACAAGGTCTACACTAAAGAGAAGTTTGGTGATGTTGAGAAGAATATAACTTTTTTTGGCCCTTAAATAGGCGATATCAGCAGAAAAAGGCATAAACAGGTAAAATAGGCATTTTTAGGCAATAAAAAATCGCTTTAATTTCGCCATAAATGACCCTAAATGAACTTATAACTTCATAAAATTGGTTTCCTGAGTGTAAGAAAAAATAGGCATTTTAGGCAATGTCCTCAGCTTACTCATAACCCATCATGTAATACTTTCTCATACTATTTGTTAGTGACACGAGCGGAAAAGGAGTGTTTTTACTCTAATGGCAGGAAAACTAGTAACTATGCTAATTGTACCCACATGGGGAAATAAGGATCCCCAGAATGAGACTGGCGACGGAGGCAGGCTTTTACGAGCAATCTTCAAACAAAGATTCTCTAGCCGGTTGTAAAATAATAGGGAGAAGAATAGGGAAATAGGGAGAAATAGACGAAAGGCGCTTGCCAGGTCAGAAAGTAGATAACACTTGCACACTTGTACTGCGCCAATTTGGTCATCGGGGAATGGCTTCTCCCTGAAGGCGAACAAATAAATAATTGCTTCTCCTTGCGGCAAATTAAGTCACCTCAATCACTTGGTCGAAGCTTTGACAAAAAAAACGACTAATAGCCGGATAGCGCTCGGGAAGTAGGGTGTGAGGTCAAAATAATAGGAGTAATTGTAAGTAATAATAATACTAATTGTAGGACTAATAGGTAGGGATCGGGTAGAGAATACTAGGCTACACACTCGGCTCACAGGTAAAAAATCCTATCATTCGTCGCTTACAAATAGCAAAAATATGATTTATGAAATGCAACACTGAATATTTAAGATAAAAACTTGGCTTAGATTACTTGGAAAATTCAATGCCGGCGAGTTTCAGTACGACGCGGAGAATAATATTTTGACCACTCGCTATGTCACTAAAACTGATAAAAGCGACAGAATAATATGTATTAACTGCCATGCTGATAGGTAAAGAAATTCCTTCTTTTCAGGCACCATTAGTGACTACAGAATATAACAGGGCGAGCCACTAAGACAATCCCTTTCCATTCAATTTGCCTTTGTCGTCCTCCCCCCTTCAATAACCTATTACCTCCCCTTTCAGTTTCATGGCTGGTGCCCTAACACCCCCTGCCACACGCCTCTGCGGTGGCTCGCAACGGTAGTTTGTAGGTGTTGATGAATATTTATTACACCTTACCCACCCTAATTTCGACAACTTCGGCCATTAGTCTGTCGTGATCATTAAAATACAGGGTTTTGTGTAGGTTATTTCAGAACTAATAGTCTGGAGGCTTTTTCTAATGTTTAAAAAATAATATTTTTTTCTTTTGGAGATATAGGTCCGTTAATTGATTAAGTACTTTATTTCGCCAACGTTTCCCATCTATGTTTATGCTTCGTCAGGGCTACATTAATAATTAATTTAGCATATTGTACAGATTTTGCAGATTGCAGGTTTTATTCTTTAGTAGATTAACCCTACCATTTTTACGGAAACAAGTGCCGCACCATACTTTTACACAAAAAAAACAACCTTTTTAGAAATATTGTCACTTTATTCTTAATGATCAATATGGATAAAAATGCGTACAGACCCATAACGCCAATCCCCTTCGGGGGAGGCAGACTCAAAGCACTCAGGCATTGCTGTTAGGCTTCGGAAACTGTCTCTATTTTAACTATTAACTCAATAATGCCCTATCCTTGCCAACCTCTTTTGCTGCTCTCACACTCAAACACGCTCTCTTGATTTAATAATACTACTAATTACTCCTTCTGTTGAGAGTCTCTTCCGCCATATTCACACTTTCCTTTCTTGGTCTACCCCTTCCTCCCCCGTACCATTCACTCAACTATCATATTATTTAGAAATAACAACGATTTGGAAAATCAATCTAAACGTTTAAGTTCTTTATCGATGGACACGCTGAGGTAATCAACGCGAGCGAAACTGTCAATAAAAGCAAAAGAACTTAAAGACTCCTACGCATGAATTTCAAACGCCGAGGTGACCATCGACAGGGAGAGTTAAAATCTCGGACAACACTCACGTGTTTAAGAGAATAGTCACTTCTCCCAGTAGATGGCCTCCTGGATGACAGAAATGCATGAATAAGAGTCTAAATTCCTTTGTTTCATCGACTATTTGGATTAATATTAATTTGAATTGACAATTCGTCAATTACTCTTTTCTTGAATGACGTATCTCCTTTAATCGTCAGTCTCCCGGAAATGTAACAGTTCTTAGAATTCGAGTCCTCTCTTTTTCCCAAAAAAAAAAGATTCTGATTTCACTCCTTCCGAGTCACTCTCCTTCACCCGATCCCCCCACTCAGCCTATTTCCCCCCCCCTCAAATATCCCTACCTAAAACCCCCACGAGCACACCCTTATCCCCTTTTCCCCTTCACTTATCCACATTCCCTTTCGCTCACTCGCGGCCTTCTCTTCGAGATCCTTTTGATATGCAATCGCAAACCGCAAGGGACTGGTGGTGCCCCGCCTCCGAAGTTCAAGAGAGAAGAGGGTGGGGGTGGCATAAAGCGGCGTCTTGTTAAGAGGGGAGTGCGGTTGTGGGCCCCCCACCCTCAGGGCCCATCGTTGCCACCGCAATGCGTGGGTGGGGGGAGGAGATTCTCGCCGCTGGCCGCCCCACGAATATCTCATTCCCCCATCACTTATTTTATTTGAACCAGAATTGGCTTTTTCCTAAATTCTTTGGCGTTTATTACTCGGAGATCTTCTGCAGAGATCTTTTTTTAGCCTGATTCCGCGGAACCAGATCTATGAAAAAGGTATTTTTTACTCTTACGTATGCGATATTGCACCCGCACATCTCATATCATCCCCTGCCGTACACCTCTAGGGTGTGTGTTATGGTAATAAGCAGCAGCAGAAGACCAATAACAGTTAATTATTAATTAATGCTGAAAACAAAAGTATGGTCATTTTGTACTACCTACTAAACAAACAAAACAAAAGTCGTAAAAAGTCGAAAACAAAAGTCGTTTTGTACTACCTACTAAAGTGTAAAATATTAATCACATAAGGAAACTGAATGCCCTGCTCCGCCAGTGTAATTTACGTACCTTTTGTATGATGCAGAATTTTCAGAAGGTCTCTAACCTGCTCGGTGTTTCACCTAATTGGCAGGAAGCAACATTTTGCGCAGTCATTTTTCACGTACAAGTCCGAGGATCACTTGATCAATAACAGTTCAATGATAGAGAGAATGATAATTTAAGCCATTATTTTCCCAATCAAACGAACACTTTTCACTAGCTCCAAGCAATTTTCAAGCAAAGTTCACTAGCAATTTCCGTATTTTTTGCAGCCTTCATTGATTTTAAAAAACATTTCACATTCCCTTCCAATAATTGTTTGCAGTTTAGATTCATGCACGTGTTCATAAACAGAAAAGGGATTTGCTCAAAAAAGGGAAAAAGGGATGGTGGTCCCTCATCATTGCCGCTGTCCCTGAAAATGATGGCGTTGCAAAGACAGTAATTGAGATATCATGACCACTATCCCTGAACTTGTGTATGAGAACACCCGTGTGAATTAAGATTTAGTATTGCTACAATAATTTATTCTTCCAGCGGTGTTCTTGACTTTAGATTTTCTAAACCGTTATATATCTCATATCATAGCCGGCCTATTTGGTCCAGTGGACAGCGTGTTGATCATTTTATAAACATTTCAGAACAGCCTCAAAGTAATTTTTTTCACTATTCATAGTTGTCATTTACCTTGAATACCCAAAAATTCCTGGAAAGGAAAAAGGGAAAGATATAGTAAGGTTTTCAACTTCGACGAAGAAAGTGGATATCACCACAAAAACCCTCGGTGAGCGGGGATTCTTCTACAGGCGATTGAGGATAGATCCTATAAGTAAAGGTTTCTCAGGTTTAACACCGGGTAAGATTATTGAAATGGATCAACGTTTCAATGGTTGACTCAGCCATCGTCATCAGGAATTTTGAGAATAGATCCTGTCTTCCAACAGACTAGACTCGGGTTTTCATCAATCTACACTAGAAATATTTAAAAAATAGTGCTAGCTATCATATATTAACATATCTAACGATTTTTAACCTTATAAATTTATGTCCATGAGATTTCTTCACGTGTATTGATTGCCAAGTGAGCTTTTAGTTTTAGTTCTATGGTTCATTGTTTGGTTCATTATGGTAGTATGGTTCATTATGGTACGTAGTTCTATGGAACATTGACAGCAGACCCCTGAGATTTCATTTACCACGAAATTACTTTGATTCATAAGCGACCGTATCATTTCGGGTATTTTTTCGTGTTAAGAGGCCTTAATAAGCTGCAGGCGTTTGAGATATGGGTGTGGAGGGGAATGTAGAAAGTGTGACGGACGGAAAGGAAGACGAATGAGTAAGTGCTTGGTAGGGCGGCTGAGGAGGGGAAACTTATGGAGAAGATTTGGGAGAGGCAGAGAAGGTGGTTGGAACAGGTGATGAGGGGTTAACATATGCTAAACGCCGTGAAGGGGGGATGTCTTGTAAACGGGGAAGAGGAATGAAGAGAATAGGTTTTATGGAAAGAACAAAGATCGGTAGGACGTATGCTGAGCTAAAGAAAGTAACAATGCAAGGAAATAGGGACCTTCACCTGAAAAAAACTATGGATGGTATTTGTTCTCTTCTATTTTAATCCACCTAAAGTGGTATGTTACCCAATTTGTAATAATTATAATTTTCTTACGTCAGGTCTACGTTAAAAACTTGTACCATTTTCTACAAAGTAACACAAATTTAAGAATGTGAAGGAATTGGTATCTACTGCTCTGCGTTCGATTGAAAAGGTTGAAAGGCTCCCAGTATCACATTGTGATGCAGCGTCCACTTCTAAATAGTAGTAGTAATTTTGTGAAACCACTATTATATCATTTGCACCAATTATAAAGAGTTGACTTGGATCGTGTAAGTTGGATCACTTTGGGAGTGGAATATTATTGGAACAAAACTCGTCGTCGATATTAGCCTAATCCTAACGAAAGGCGTCTTAAGATACTCTTTTAAGACACTCTTAAGACATTCCACTTTTACATTTCATCTGCCAGACGGAATCATACATAATAAAGACCAGCTTTTAAAATCGATGGTTAAATATTTTGACTAAAATCTTAAATAAATGTATGTTAATCAAAGTTCTCGCTCACTTGCTCATGTCATGTATATTATGTCAGACTGCCGGTTAGTTGACCGAAATCAACTAACCTACAGTCTGACATGATAGTTTAATCAGGAACTCTCAGCTAACATCAGGTTAATGAAAAGGTTACGTCATCTTTCGGTTAAAGTCAACCAAATATTATGAAACCGGGCCTTCGAAGTACCCAATAACCGCATATAGAACCCAAGAACCTTGTGATGGGAAGGTAGTGCGTAAGGGTGGGTTTACGTCGGCAAGCTGCTTCCGCGAGTTTCTTCTACGAGAGCATACGGAGAATTTCACTGTGATGAAATACTTTTCACAAGTTACAGCAGAGGCAGGTTCGTTTCTGTTTGCATTGGTAGAGATACGCTTATGCAGGCGACATGACACACTGCAAAGTCGTTTACAAGTGTGCGATTTAGGCCAACAGTCGCTTGCTGCAAGTAACTTGCGCAATAAAGCTGCTAGAGTTAACTCACCTTAAGCTACCGCACCGACCAAATTCCAAAACATTCTTTCGTTCACTACCGCCGATTGCACTCTCTATCTGTCTCTTTATCGTTTCCTATAATAGTAAAGAGATTATTTAGTCTCTCGCCCCTGTGTGTCGGATCCTTCACCCTTAGTGCAAAGCCACGGATATTCTCAGCATTCATTCCGTTTTATCTATCGTCCACCGGAACCACTCCATCCCTTTCCGTATTGCTTGCCTCACTCTATAATTCCCGAACCTCTCATCTCGTCCTTCGGTGCCCTCTCTTGTGTGAGTTCCCCAATGGCGAAAAGTCTTCCGTGGCATAACGGCCGTACTTTATTGTGCGTGCGCCCACTCCTCCAATACCCTGACAAAACATCGCCCACGCGTGGTGATTCAAAGGAAGTAATTTCCTATCTCTCCCACGCAGTCGGCTCCTTTACATCCGATGGTATTCCTCACTATTGTGCCCGGCGTCGTACCATTGCTTCTTCTACTGCCTAGGCGTGAGTCTTTTCACCATCTTCTTGGCTTTACTTATCTCATTTTTCTGCTCCACTCGGCAGCTATTCTTTTCTTTTCTTGGAATCTCCTCTTGGTCAGAAAAGGGCATCTTAATAGTGTGATTACAGTTTGTTCCGTACGATTTGGTGCCTCCTACTGGGGATAAAAGGTAGGAATAAATCCATAGCATACGATTTAGGATATTATATAAAGATAGGAGTGGACCACAGGGTGGGAAGGGAGTTACCATTTGAACGAACAATTGGAGAAGGACCACAGTTTCAACGTCCCATTCTGCGGACGTACGACTGTAATTGATGTTCACGCTTCATGGGACCCATGTAGGAAAGGTCTCAGTGTCGGCGAGGTAAAATACTTTTTTTCTAAACCTGAAGTTTGAGTTCCACCTATGTATGCTTTTCACTACTCACGGCATTTGTACTTGCAGATGTGGTGAAAAAATCCCACGGAGCAAAAATTCATTCGCCGTTATCGGGACTTGAACCTGGATCACTCGATATCATGCCGAGGACTTTAACTTGGGGTGTGTACGATATCAAGGTATCTGGGTTCGAGTCTTGGTGAAAGCGGATAATTTTTCCCAAGTTGATTAATCGTGTGCTCTTATGGGTGACGCCGTAAATGTAATACCGCGGCTAGTTCGCGGTATCCTCAAAAGGTGGCATGTGCACTTCCTAGTTTAAAGAATTTGACGTAAGGGATGATTAAATCAATGGTTGGCGAGTTTACTTTGTGGAATAAATACATGATGTGTTAAGAAAAACTTTGCTATATTCCACACAATATTTATTGTACTCAACCGGTTTCGACCTTTTATCAAGAGTTATCCTGAAAAGGTCGAAGCCGGTTGAGTACAATAAATATTGTATGGAATATAGCCAAGTATATTCATGAAACATCGTAAGGGAGGATTACTCGGTCATTATCGCGCCCTCCTTAAAGGCGCCCTTAGACTTATCACTATTTATACTGATATCAGACTTTCCTCTTCCACCACTATCATATCCACTTCCAATTGCCAGCATATAGGTGGCCACCCAACATGTGGATCACGCACGAAACAGACTGTGAATCTCAAGCATTGCGGCCTTCAGAATGCACGCTGAAAGTGCATCCACTTTAGCTACGCTGGCCGGGATGAACTTGATGTTACCAATCAGTGAGTCCTTAACTCATTCGATCATGGCTACAACGAGGGTTACTATTATGAGCGAGCGTCCTGGGTACATCTTACCCATTCAAACAGCAGGTATTGATAATAGAGTATTTGCACACTTTTGGGAAGTGACATCTAAAAAATCTATCGATACTTCAGACACTAAATTTTCATTCTGACGCTCGAGAGGCTTTTCGTTAATTTTTTATTAGCTAATAAAATCTAAGAAATTATTATTGCGCCGAAACACTGGTCCGCCATGTTTTGTAGGCTCTGACGTCATCTCCCATAGTCGACCATTTGTTGATTTGGAGATTGTATGACTGTGTAGTCTTAGCGTGCGTAAGAAACTTTAGCTATTAATTAGCAAATATCGAAATAACTTCGAAAAGGCAAATACTATTTCACTCTCAACGCACAGCTAGGCTATTTCGCTTCTGCTAATATGGGAGATGACGTCACACTACGAAGAACTTATGGTTGGGCGTTTAGACCTAGGCAATTTCGATGCTAAAAAAATGGATATTAAAAGCTATTTATTAAATTAATTAGTTGGAATTATACCTTGGTATTTCGTACGTGGCATTTCGAAACCAAACACTACTCGCTATAATAAATTTCAACAAAATACCTCACTTACGCAAATACTCTATTGGTTCACCTCTTGGTGCTTCAAAACGGGTGGAAAGGCAAAGGTACAGGACTGTAAGGTAAGGTTACGTTGGGTCGATGGGCACTTTGCTTGCATGTCCATACTCTTAGCGAAAGGCGGATCACGGTTTAGTATCCCATCTGAAGGAGGGAATTATGTACTACAAATGCTCACATCATAGTCTCCAAGGTATGAGCGAATAGTGGTGAGGATCTGGGAAAAATTGAAAAAAGATATAACTTCACTTTTATAAGGTCTCATTTCGCAGCAAACTATCGGGCACAGCGCGGAAAGATGTGGTAGGCAAATTAAAGAAATGGAAATGAAGGCCGAGCGGTTTTTTTATATGCTGAGGGAGACGAGGACTTTACTCATTCCCCAAATTATCTTCCCTTTGACAACCAACCCACCCACCGTTAAGGGAGTAAATAACACCAACTATTGTCTGCTTCCTTAAATAATAAATCGAGGATATTAAAAATTTAATGCGTGGAGCACTAACGAGCTTCATCCGCTTTGATTTCTAACTCGTACAACTAAGATACTGTGCTCTTCAGAGACAAAATAATATCTGATAATTCCTTTGGAGATGTGGAAGTAATGCTGGACAAGCTTGACTATGAAGTGAGTTCACTTGAATTGAAACGCCTTAAAAACTAAGCCAAAAGGTAACGAAGACAAAAAGTAATCGCGACGAAGCGCAGGTATCCAAGATAAATGGAAAGGAATCAGGAAGTTGCATCCGATATATGCCACCTAATCCCATTTTTCACCGTCCAATTCAACATCTAATTCCCTTCAGAATTCGTTGAACAAGCTTGCCCGAATTGACATGACACAATTGAAATGTTACGATGGCGACAATGTTTTATTTAAAGCTCTTCAAATCTTGTTCGCCATTGTTTTTTTCGTTTTAAACGTTATTCGTATTAAACGGTCATAACTTTTCTTGAAGCTTGAATGGTCTTGCAGTGTCTAGAATTATTCTTATGTATCATGCTATACCTAGCGCAAGTACAAGTTACCATTAAAAAAAATAACACCTGAAAAGGGAGTCGAACTACGGACCTTAGGCTTATCGGGCACAAATTATGGAAGCTTGGGCAGAGGGGTGTCAAATTACATCATGTTAGGTCTGAAACTACCAACAACTGTGAGATAAATGTTTTCCTTCGCTGTGATAGATAAGTTTTTGCTGTCGTTGATTCGTGGAATGAAGTTTATTCTTCGATTTTGCTGTTAAAATGAGCCAAATCCACTCTATTTCTGTGCATTATAAGCTGATATCCATATTTTAAATTTTACTGCGGATTATCTAAAAAAAGAATACTAAAATGTATTTACTTAATAGCATAAATATGTAATAATTATAACTTATTGTGCATTAAGTTATAATTATATGATTGCATTATTGCATTATTATAATAATTATGATTGCATTATTGTTGCGAGTTACAAATATTTTTATATTATAGAGCTTTCAATAAATTAAATTTGCCTTTTTAATTAGGACATGTAAGTCCTAGAATACGAATGAATATGTTCTCTGGTATTCTATTTCTTATTTACACGCTTTATTTATTTACATCTAAAAAAATCGTAGTAGTCAGAAGTTTTTGTCATTATTTTGCACAAGAGAATAGGGTCAGTTGGGATTTCCTGAATAAATAAGCAGCGATGGAAAAAATTGTTTATATTTTTCACTGTTAAATAAAAGTTCTGGCCAAATGTTTTACCCAAAATTGAGTAGTCAAAGTAACCTTTAATTCCACTGATATTTCTATACTTTCGTCAAAATAGGCGTCCCATAGGCACCCACATTCTTACAATGCTACCCTTCTATTCGTGAAGTCCGTAACGCCCTCTACATCACATTCATCTATATCTACACATTACCCTGCAGTCACTTTAAGGCTGTGTGGTAGGGGTTGATATTTTCATCAACATCCAATGCAGATTCAATTCCCGGCCTAGTGACAATAATGTTTCATAGCGAATTACATCCTTTTAACTGGAGGGAGCTGGTGAAGGGGATGTTAGGAGAGTATATAAAGAAGAGGGTGATGGAGAGTTTGATATGGAATGTAGTGTTGCATGGGGCAGAAACTTGGACTCTGATAAAGGGAAACGAGAATTGGCCGCAGGCATTCGAGAGGTGGGTGTGGAGGAGAACGGTGAAGGTGCGGTGGACGGAGAGGAAGACCAACGAGTAAGTACTAGGTATGATTGGTGAGGAAAGCAAACTTCTAGAAGGGAATCAGAGGGGACAACGTATGCGGTTGGATGACGTAATTAGGGGCAAATGGTCGGTTGAAGACGTGATAGAGGGACGGATGTTGGGCAATCGGGGAAGGGGAAAAATAAAATAGGTTTATGATCGACATGAACAAGGGTAGGACGAATGCCTAGATGATGAAGAAAGAAATATTGTTGGTGGGTAGGCCCGCAAACAAGTAAAAATCTAGTGGGTTTTTACAGACCTCCATTTAAATCTGCCTTAACCGGCATATTAAATTAATATATTGTAATAGCGCACATTCTTTTCCTGGTTGTTGCCTCCGAGGATGATTGAATGAAGTAGAATCAAAAGGAAGGGTATAGAAAGGGAGGAGGGGCAGGAAGAAGAAATGGAGGTGGGGGTAGGTAGGGGAAGAAATGGACCAGTTCGTGGTGTGAGGCGAAATTGCGGGGAGGGGAAAAAGAGGGGAGAGCAAGGAAGGTATAGAGGTGGTCTAAATAAATGATAGCATGGTGGGGCTGTGTGTGTGTGTTCAGAGAGAGAGAGAGAGAGGAATAGCCGGCGGTAGAAAAGGAAAAGAGAATTAGTGATGTGATGTGGGAATGGAGGGGTTGGGGGAGGAGAAGGATGCGATGATGAACTGACACCCGCCGCTGCGTCGTTTGCCCAGAGGGTCCGATGGATTTGCGCTCGCGTTCGTCTGTCGCTTGAGCACGTGGGTATTCATCGGTGCACGTGTGTGTGGATAGAGAGAGGCGACGGATAGTGGTAGCGAAACATGATGGCTGTCAACATGCGACAAACGTGATGTCAAGGAGGGGAAGGCACGTGTGGAAGGGGTTGGCTTAGGAGTGGAAGATAAAGAACGGCACAATCCACTGGCTACGCTGCCAACATAAATGCATTTAACTTGAGAGAGGTCGGGAAAGCGTTAGAAGCGCATATCATGACACTGTTTAAAATCCAAACAAAGCCGCATCACAATACACTGATATAGTGTGCGCAAATCATCCATCCATTTGTCATGCGAGTGTCGTATTTTGATGAATTGCAGCTGGAAGAGGGTATGAATGAAAGTAGCAATTTTCTCTGCCGACTTTGATTAGACCACTTGCGATCGCTGCCAAACTCACTGCATTTCCTTCTCATTTGCATCGTACTGGAGTGCCATGAACTTTCAACGTAGTTATACCTCCAGCGTATTTTACTGGGAGGAATGCCATACATTGACTTTTTTTCGCAACTCATCAGAGAAGCCCGTCATACAATTGGATTAAGAGCCATAGAGAGCTAGAAAGTATAGTTGAATAACAGATTGAGCATTTTAAGGTTGGAAACAAAGGTTTGCGACCTCAGGAACCCTGGTAGTCCCGTGTGAAGTCAGCTCACAGAGAATGGACTGAAAAGGGCATTCATAACAACTACCGTCATGTTTCACAAACACTATACACGCCGAACGAGCATCTTAAGACCTGTCTTAATCATTTTTATAGAGGCGAAGAATTCCTTATTCCCCTACGTCCGGCCACACCTTGAATATGCAGCAAGCATATGGGATCCGGTGCAGAAAGAATTAATTCGGGAACTTAATAAAATACAAAGGAAAGCTGCGCGATTCGTCAAAAACTGTTACGGGCGTACAGACAGCGTTACGCAGATGTTAAACGAATTAGGCTGGGAGCCGCTAGAGACTCGGAGGCTGCGCGCTAGGCTTAGATTACTTGAGCAATTGAGAATAGATATCTTTCAGAGCGACACGGAGAACATCATATTAGAACCCCACTATATTTCCAGGTCCGACAGAAACGATAAATTAAGAGAGATATTTTGCCGAACGGATAGGTATGGGAATTCGTTTTTCCCCCGAACAATAAGGGACTTTAATAAATGCAAGGCGTAAGTTCATAGAGCGTTTCCTTTTTATATGTAAACGGCTGGTGTCCTAACACCCCCCGCCACACGCCTATTGAGGCGGCTTGCGGGGTAGTATGTAGATGTAGATGTAGATGTACGTGGATCAAGTCACTTGTAATAGAGAAATTCTTCTTTTGCACAACTGTTAAAATGTTTCGCTACCATAGTACTTGGTTTAATAAATCATGAACTCAAGCGTTCATGTTCATGAATATTTCAATAAGAATTACGCTGGGATCGGGTTGGTATGGCGTTTAGAGTACTGGCTTCCAATAACAAAGAAACGGATTTTCTTGGTATCCCGGCAAGAAGAGGTATTTCCAATGTAAATCTATCTACTTGTGTGCCTGGTGAAGGAATGTTATTGTGCAGCCCTCCGTCCGTTGGATGGGACGTTCAACTGCAGACCGCTTTGGCAACTCTTCTTGTTAAGAGAAGTCCGAAACCTACACCAGGTGGTTCTCTACTCTTCCTTTATAGCGCACTAGATCCTTTCCTTACCAGCCTACCAACACATTCTTACTGGTACTAATGACACTAAAACACGTAACTCACGGAAACACCGTACCTATAAAGTGGGAGTAGTAAATATAAAGAAGTCAGAGGAAGTCAAATACTTGGGAGACATGTAAAATTCAACCTGGCTCGTGAGAAACACATTGGAAACATTTGCGGCACTGCAGTTATCAATCAAGTAATAGTAAGGTTTTCCGTTGAAAAAGCGGCACTCACACTCACTCAGTGATTCAACCCGAAGGTTGGTTTTGGATAGGTGAGGGTAGATTTCGCCCCGGACTAAGCCACATGCGTGTGAAATTCACACATTCAGGGCAGGGGGGCCAGTTCCTTTCCCTGAGCCACCTCGCACTCCGAGGATTTTTTTTGTTCGGGGGCGTCCAAAGGCTTCGATCAGTAGCCATGCGCTCTAACGACTAGGCCACCACGCTCCGTATAAGTAAACTATAAGAAAAAGTGACAGAGAGATGGTATTTCACTCAGGTAGGCTACGTCTCAAGTACACCGACATCATTTGGGACCCATCACAGAAGTATTTTATTCTCGAAATAAACAGAATACAAAGAAAAGCAGCACGATAGAAACTGCTGTAAGGGAACAGAGGGTATAACACAGCAGGTGGAAAGACATTAAATTTTCTTTTATTATTCACGAATTTAACTTGTCTTTCGTCCAATTTTATTGTTTCCCACCTCTTATGTACAGAACAATGGAGAACTGTATCGCCAATAGTTTAGGAAACATCTATGATCAGCTACTACTAATACGATGTTACAAAGAGGAACCGAACTTCAGACCCTACACGCCGGAAACATTTATAGCACTGTATTTAATACACTGGACATTAACATACGAATAATAGGAAAGTCTGTGAATGAAAAAGAAAGAGATGTATGCTTTTTTTTCTGGCTGAGCCACGTGTCAAATACGCCGCGAGCATTTGGGACCCTGATCAAAAATCATTGAAATGAACCGCTTCGTAAATTCCACATAAATAAACTTCGATAACGACCTAGGTTTCGTCACTCGTCCAGGTCACGTTTGGTTTCGACATCATCAGGTCACTTTCATAGTATTTCGTTTCAATTGTGAAGTTATTCGATTACGTAACGCCGGAAACCATTGACTCCTGCTCAGAAAGATTAAATGCTCGAAATAAATAAAAAATGAAGGAAAGTCGTACGCTTCGTTAAAAATTGATACAAGCTAATACGGAGAGAAACTCAGCCCGGTTGGTAGCCGTTAGATACTCGGAGGTTACACGCTAGGCTTAGGTTGCTTGAAAAATTCAGATCAGACGAGTGTCATTGCGACGCAGGGGATATTATTTTGACTCCGAGCTGCATCTTAAGAACACGAAGAAGCGTCAAAATAATAAAGAGACACTACCGGACTGATTATATTTCTTATTTCCATGTGATAGTATGACAAAAATAACGTGATACAAACCATACAGAATATTCATTGTTAACATGAAATACGCCTCTGTGTCCTTCCCCTCCCTTTTCAATATTCCCTCACTCTATTATGATAATCTCCTTGCACCTCCAGCAATATACACCTGCGACCGCTCGCACATGTAGTATTTAGATTTAGATCAACTGAAAATAACTTTCTTCCATACGATGCAGATACTAACAGAATACCTTCCAACCATAAATGTTACGTGTACAGAATGTGAGGTTAAATTATTGGTCTGCATCTTATCGGAGAAACATTCAAACAATTTCGGAAGGAAATTGGAGACCAGCATTTCAAAAAGCTTCACAAAAGGAAGATGATGTCAATAATTTCAGGCGTAACTTTATGGAAATCCTTCATAATTGAAAATAAAAACATTGTTAGTTCCACATAAATAGATTTCATTGTCGACCTAGGTTTCGTCGGTGAGCGATATCATCAGGAGCGACCTGATGATGTCACTCAGTGACGAAACCTAGGTCGTCAATGAAATCTATTTATGTGGAACTAACAAAGTTTTTCTTTTCAATTGAGAAAATTATCACTTGATTTTGAACTCAGGAATATCTTCTGACTATAGAAAGTTTAAGAAGTGTTTCGCGAGTGAAGATTAGTCGAGGTAGAGGATAAAGGTTAGGCAAGAAGGCTCGGGGAGAGAGATGCCAGGGAGCTTTGGAATATTTTCGCAAACTCATCTTCCAATAGCTACCGAATTTTCGGGCGTCATTTTCCAGGAGACTTTAAAAGAGGACGTCGTTCATCAATTATATAAATGATAAACTTGTAAAACTGATTACAAGTTTGGAAAGCTTAATTTTTTCTTGTGGAAGCAAGGCGGAAAACATTGAAAGAAAAAGGCGGTGTAATCTATTCTTTGCTGACGCGAATCAATTTTTGTGAGAATCAGTTTTATTTCCTGGAGGGGAGATTCAAGTTCGGGTTCAACTGGAACACTTTATAACTTTTCAGTCGCGAAAAGTCTGTAATCATCTCCGACGAAGATTAACATTTTTGGAAAAGGGTCTGCTGTGCTGGAAACACTGGCTTTCGTTCAATCATAAAAGTAAAGGAGGTTCCGCTGTAACTGTGTGAGTCACAACAAGTACTTCATTTCAACTTTTAGATAGTTCTGTTTTAAAATACTACTTTCATTGATTAAAGCTCTTAGTTATTAGGAAACAAGATTAATACACAATACTTACAGATTATTTAAGGATGAAATGTTTAATGAACACTTTGTCTGACCATATGAGCCAACTGCAGTGTTCTTTTTTAAATTAACGCATTTGACTTCAATTATTGCATTCATTTGCTAATAACTCAAAATTAAGATGAATTGGTATCTTTTATTCATTATTATATAATTTCCTGGACGTATTTTCTTCTCTTTAATAGTTTTTCCCAAAAATTACATTTGTAATAATGTATAAGTATTATTTTAATCCAAATTTTACTCACTATCATATTCAATACTATGCAATGTTAAGTTCAATATGTGGAAAAAGTAACGTGGAAACGTATGATTTTGTTCAACGAATTATATAGAAGACACATTTTTTAAACAGCCGTAAACATCGTTGGGCTTGGCTCGAATTCGGAGGAGTGATCCTCTTATTCGTTCCGAGTGGGGTTCAGCCTATCTGCAAGTGGCAGACGGTAAGTGCGAAATAACCTGATCCATCGAAACATGATAAAAGAAGATACAGTGTTTAAAATAACTGAATTGCTTTTTCATCCCATTAATGAAAGTCACTATGGAAAACGTTTATTTATAATGTGTCAAACATCAGCAGAGTTGGCTAAAATTTTTCCGCAGTTGCTTAAAACTTGTTTTTTAATGATTCCGTGACTCTTGAGGCCATTTTTGCTTTCACAGCTATCTTAATAATGACAGTACAAGCAAAGGAAAATAAAATAAAAAAGATGAGCCAAAGAAGGAAAAAGCTGGATCAACTCTAAATACACTGGCTGTTGTTAACGAGCAAAGTTTGGCTTCCTCATTGATTTCCGTCTTGGATACGGGAAGACGAAGTTCACAGTGACCTCATTGAAAGACATAGCAATAACATTCTTATATCACCAGCATATATCTCAACAGGGCCGATATCTATGAAAAGCAATGCCGCCGAGAGCATGAAAAATATCATTATCACATCCGACGTTAAATCTTTGGCTTGAGTGTGAAGATTATTCAGATGTTGTCACATGAAACCAACCTTGAATCAGATCTGGATCAGTCCAAGACTTAAGAGATAAATCTTTTATTGGGATGTTTCATGGGAGATATATTTATCGGAAGACACACGTGCTTTCATTTTTTTGCTGGGCCGAACTGCTCAGTTAACGACTCGACAACAGATTGAGAAATACCTTCGTTTCGAACATATCGGCGAGGGTCTTCAAGTGTGTCTGTGTGAGATATTGCTGAAGGGCATAGCACCAGCATCCAATGACACATTGACCGACAAAATTCAAAAGAGATAAATCGAATGAAGTTTTTGTTATCAATCATAAATGACTGTCCACGAGTTATCCGCGGAAATGAATGCACTCCTGGTCCACTGAACTTAAGACTCACGTCGATTACGCCGACTTAGATGCATCTGGATGCAATTGATAAAATATTTTGTAAGTGGAGAGCTCACGACTCTTCCTATATGCGCCATAAATTTTCACATATAGCATAATTCCAGATAAATAAATCAGTAACGAAATTTACCCTTTTCCTTTGTAATACCTTTGTCCATTCGAAGAAAAATACGTTATGTATGGATATCCCCCCAGGGATTATTCATATTTATTTGTATTATTTATAAAATTGACATGCCAAGCCAATAATTTCATTCCAAATATTTTCTACCTTTCATCAATTCCACATAGGTATTCTCAAGTATTCCCCAGTCTCAAGTATTCGGAGCAATTATAGAAAAGCTTACTTTTTAAAACACACTTCAAAGTATCCATTTTGATTGCCCACACCCACAAATGATAGTATGGTTTGCGCATGTACATTATTAATCCATTGCCAATTTAAATTATTGGATTATGGCTTTTCATAGAATCGCTAATATTTAATACTCGTACTTTGGAAATCAGTGAAAAGGTTGTTAATGTATGGCTAAGCATCAATATAGCTTTCAAACATGTCATTTTTCTTGTATCATGAACTATAATTTCATTATTTTAACCCGGCAAATGATTTGAGGACAATTAAGTGACTTCATCGAATAAATTCAAAGATTGCCTTTTGTGGAATTTCTGCGAGTAGACACATATGAATAAAAACACTTAGTGTTTCCACTAATATATTATTTCAACGATAGTTGATTGCGGTTTCAAAGAAAGTGCGTCATTATCAACACTACTGGACATGATAATGACGATCTTGATTTAAAAATAAGTTGGACTGTCATTTGAGTGGCATGTGGAAACACAAAATTGTTTTTATTTATTTATTTCAGCACGGAACCTCAACACTTCGAAGTGATACCAGCACTATTTACTTCATAAATGACTGCTCTGTCTTCTCCTGCTCATTTCCATCGAGAGATGACCAAGTAACTCTCACAGCCATTCTTAATATCAATTGTTATTATATCAGGCATAGGAAACCTACTTTAGTGAGCGGGCCGGATTTGGCAACCCTTTTTTTGATAAGTGTAGATATAACGTAAATGATTTTATAAACACGTATATGACGATGATCATGTCCATGACGGCTTAGAAACAGCTCGCGGGCCACTTTTAAATATGAAGCAGGCCAGATCCGACCCGCGGGCTGCAGGTTGCCCATACCTGGTTTATATGAAATAAAGTAGTGCTCTTCTTTAAAGAATACCTCACATTAATCATTACCATGTTATTGAAAGCAAGCGTCATACTACACCCGTCTGCCTTTTGGGCGTATCACAAGGCATAATGCTGTTAGATGTGTGTGAATTATGCCACTAATATTGGAGCAAAATTTCAATAATGTGTGGAAGCCATTTTTTACTCATGGGGCAGGAATATTCGTGGTACCTGTGATAGCAGCTTGGCACTTTATGATGTCGGCTTTGCTATGAAACCGCTCGTCTATAGGTAAACCATTGTGAAAATTACAATGTTAAATTACTGATTCAGTCTAGCTCGTGCACCCTCGCTGCAAAGCCGTCCGCGGCAATACCCTATTTTACAACTTGTGAGTAAGGATCAAGATGAGTTTGTGACCGGAGTAATGATAAAAAATGAGTGACATTTTGTATGTTCGGTAAATGAATCTTTGATGATATGGAATATGTTTGCCGAAGCGTAGGTCATTTAAATAACCTTAGTGTGGAAATGTACAAAGTATTTTTGTGATAATGTTATTTTATTTTACTAAAATTTGATAAATTTGATCTCATTTTTAAGAAAAACTCTAATATTGTTAATGATATCAAAATATTTACCCCTTTCCAAACTACTTTTCATGCAATTTGGCTCAAAAGATAACCTGTTTTACAAGGGATAGATTACAGCTGTGAGCTCCAGAGGGAGGATATTGAAAAAATTAGGAATTTCTAACATTTAGATTTCGTCAAAACACTAACGCTGTGCAGTTTGTATATTTTCTCAACTGTTTATAAAAACAATAATTTACTCTATATAGTTATTATTGCTTAATCACAGGAAAAACCTTCGGCTTTGAAGGCGTTTTCACCGTGCGTCGTGAAAAATTGAGTCAAGCTAGAGACTTACGTAGTTATAATTATTTAATTACTGAGAATTTTCGTGATGTATTACTACATTTTTCCGCCAATAATATTGCAACTTTTACTTCATACTTATTACTGACGCTAAAATGAAAAAATTAAACTCCAATATGGTCTCCATTATGGACTAGGGAAATATTTCGCTCGAACTACCCCACAAAGAGATTCAAGCTCGAGTTCCCTTCAAGGAGGACGATCTTTCCATTATGCAATCTTCAATTTATAGTTCGAAGAGGGCACGAACACGATGTAATTTAGGTAAAGAACTTTCCAATAGTCATCAAACCAATTGCTCTGATGCCAAATGTATGAGTCCCTCCTGTCCATATTTATCGTGTAACCCTTCCCAGTGACCCTTTGCCTCTCTCTGCCGCCAATTGATTGTCCAACGACCCTTTTTCACCCGCATACCTTGTTCACACTCTCCTAGAAGGTTCTTTCTACTCGGTCTCCTTCTTCAGCTCATCCACTTTCGCCTTCATCATCTAATTGCGGTCTTAAATGCTTCATTAAGCTACGTCCCAGCGCCTTCCACTCCTCCCAATTCACTCTCCTCTCAGTCCCCTCTCGTTCCACTATCCTCGTCCCACTTGAGTCTAAATGTGCTTGGGGGAGAACTAGCGGCCCTTGCTCTCAAGCATTCTCTCCACTCACCTCCTCCATCCGCAGTTATTCGTTCCGTTGTGGCTGAGAGGAAACTACAGTCGATATTTTTGTATTACAGGCCCATCACGTCGTTCCCTTTCGGGGAAGGATTTGTCAAACGAGCTCAATTTTCGGCGTTAGTCCTAGAAAACTTTTCGATAATAACAGATTCCTCCATTATGATCTATTATTTCAAACCTCCTTTGCTTTTTGCAATCCTTCCTGTTCTTGAGACTCCTAATATTTCTCTCATTAAGAGTGGCATCCAACACATTCAACTACGAATTACTCGGTTTATCCCTTCCTCTCTCACACCATTAACTCCACTCTCACGTACTTCTTTTGTTTATCGACTGCCATCCATTCTTTCGACGTAGCTTAACCAAAAGAAACATATATTTTAGGCATATATTATATATATATTAATATATAAAGGCAATAACGCTATTTTCAAATACATCCATTACCGGATCATCTATCCCCGTTCTTTACCCAATCATCCCTAACCTATCTCTCCTACTTTTTCTGCAAGCACTTCTTAGATAACTTATGCACTCTACATTTAGCCAGCACACACGTATATTTATCCTGGCTTACTCAAATTTCACTGCCATACAATAAAGTGGGGAGGAGTGTATTAACCAAATAAAATCAAGATCCTTTTGCTAGCTTTCTTGATTTCGTGAGAGATTGTGCCACAGTAAAGTGGAAAAGTTACTGGAAATTCAGACGAAAATGGGAGTAGATTGGAGAGATAAAAGACTCGTTCGATACTTTCATTTGGTTCCGGCAGCACGAATGAGGGTGACCATAGGAGAGGCGGAGTGGGCACTTATAGGCTGTGGTACTCCATCATCACAATTTATTTGCGCGTATAATGCCGAAGAAATGGTAAGTAGGGCATGAGAAAAGTTAAGAGTAATTAAAATAGATAGCTCAGAAGCGGGTAATCTCTAGTTCCGATATCCGTGTTCACTTATATATTTTACGCTCTTAGAGTGTCAATTGTTTTATAACGTAATGCGTAACCGTTTGATGTTGCCGGGATTATTATGAATCACTTCGAAAATTTTTAACAAAACCTTGTATAAAACTCTTTACTTTTTTCGGATTATCGTAATATTTTGCTTAAAATACGGAAAAGTTTTCTTTCAAGCAGAGAACTATTGAAATTTGACATTCTGCCAAATTACTTCGCACGAGCCTCGGATAAACCTGATTCTAAATCAGTGAGTGTCAGTTTTATTGTGGTCGTAGGAGAATCGGCTTCCCATTTCGAGGGCCGACATCTGTTGTGGCGGCAGGTATTTAATTTGAATCCCGACTTCTTCTCGGGTACTACGTCGAGGGTTCACATCTAGTTCATTACTCTTTACGTCAGCATTGGCGTTACAACCACAAATCTTTAGCACCCTCAATATGAGTCCTTGAGAACAAAAGACGTGCAAGTCTGTATTTTGATATATTTTAGTTTGGCGCGCAGAATAATAGCGTGTTTTTTAATTGCAGCGCAGCACTTAGGCTTTTATTTTTTCCATTTTTACTCTTTAGCCTCAATATTTTCCAATGAGTGACATTTTTTACTTACACCGGCGATTCTGGGTATAATTATGCCGGGCTTATCTCCACCCTCAAATCCACCTATCATTTCTCTGCCCCACCAGTAGCACAAACGTTGTCAGTAGTCAGTCACTCCATAAAATAAACACTACATATTTTAATGTCCATAAAAATGACTAAATGAAAATATAACCATCGACTCTCTCCATATCAATGAAATACAAACAGCCATTTCATTTTTCAGTATCACGATTCTATGCAAAGGGTTTTTGTTCTTTCTTACGAAGTGTTTATTTTTTTTCTTACGAATGTAATCACACAAGGTTTACGTAGTGGCTCAATTGATTTCCTCGGTTTTTTGTTGCAGACAGATGAAATGTTTGCTTCAAGTAATTCTAATGGGGAATCTTAAAAAAAAACAATTGTTTGTGTCTCCTAGTATTCAACTTGATTAAGGCATTTTGATTATGTTCAGAAAGTTTTATTTTATTTTGTGTTATCTCACATTTATCTGACCAGTTTTAGATATTATCGATGACCTTTCCGATAAATTCAGCTACCGCACCTGGCTATCAATAGCTTATTTACTCGTAGAGCTTCTATTTATAACTCCTTAAGGCGTAATTAAAAAGATATATATCTTTAAAAATAAAATTTGAATTGTGTAATCCATTTTAGCGTGAAATTGAATTCCAATTTTGGGTTAGGGAAAATTTACCAATCGCTCGGCAGATAAAAATAAATGGCTCTTAGGGATAAAAAAAGGACTTCAGTCACTAATGATGAATCACGTGCACTTAATAGCATTTTTACCAAATACTATATCAGTTTAGGCGTTAAAGAGAAAGATAAGGCATTTCTTCTTCCGTTGTTTCTTATTCTATAATTATTCGTCTTCTTACAATCGTATTCATTTTTCTGCTTCAACATATGATGAAATTTTGGGTCTTTGAAGATTGACTGAAACGAAATCCAATGGCTAAGAATCTTTTTATTTTACAATTTAATGACTAAATTCCTAAAACAATGATGAATTCGTGCCTGGTCTGAAATATTTTCAGTAACTATGATTTACAAGACTATGATGCAATGATTCAACTTCACCGAAATTTATAAAAATAATTGGACTATCATCCATCTATTCTCCGATGTTATCTATCTATACTTGCATACATAGCTATCACGCTATTCCCATTTGGCTTAGACAAAATCAAAGCAATCAGTTGATGTTGTTAGGCCTAGGAAATTGGCTATCTGTCTATCATGTTGGTTATTTAGATAACCATATCGCCATAATAATATCACTGAAGCTCATTTGAATATTTACATGGCTCTCTAGGGTCGAATCATTTCATAAAAAAGAACAGCATCTTAGGATCATGGCAATGGCCCGCCCTCGACCTCTGAGTTAACAGTCCAGAAAGTTAGCCATCCCATCATCTCCAAAAATGTGCTAAAATTTTTAAATAAAAATTATTATTAGTCCCACATCGTCTTGGTAACCTTTATCCCAGCGATAGAACTTTCTTCTATGTCAAGTCTCAAATTAACTTTACCCTTTAGCATAATGGTAGATAGACCAGTAAAAAGTGTATGATGCTAAGGCATTAAAACTATGGACTATTTTAAAACATCGCAGGTTAGAAGATTCTGCATTAACATAAGACTGGTAGGATGATTAAGAAGATGCTTGAAAGTTGCATAGTATGAATATTGCTGGCTATTTCAAAAGCTTTAAACTCAGTATGAAATTTAATGCTTGGATTTGTTTCCTTTGTTTAACCTCATTCTATGGGATCGGTGTATTTTAATATTTTTAAAGTTATGACGTATGACGTGATAAAGATAGGTATAGCAGTGCTAATTACATTTTTAATGAGACTGTTTTTGCTAATAAAATACAATCTACATATCATCTTACTTAATGCAATATTTCATATGCTACTTCCAACGATTTAGCACTTAACCATAGGCCCCTTAGAACGAGCTTGATGTGATACCAGTTGATCCAATATACTTTCTTTTGCATTACCTTTATACGAAGTTAATCGGTCTGCTCTAGTTAATGAAACCCCTTGTAATTTTCTTCGTTATGAGCAAAATCACATTTCAGTAACCTCTTCGTGATTAGCCTTCGTCCCAACGTTCAATTATTTCTCGGAGTGATTTACAATGCTCGGATGACAGCAATCCCTTGGCGGACTCAATTACCATTCTTCGGTCATCAACTAATTTAGCTGGCTAAATGAGTTTATCAAAGACTATACATACCAGGAATGGTATTCTGCCACAAACCATGCAAATACGCACTAAGCTGCCAGTCACTGCAAAAATAATATGCTGATTACCTGGGGGCCTATTATGTAACTCTTACTCCCGAGTTACGGAGAGCAAGGAGTTCTAATGGCTGCCATAGCTCCTTTGACTTTTACAGAACTGAAAATAACTCCAATCAGAGTTGTGAATTGGAGATATACCACCTACCCTAGACCCACCCTTATAACTCCAATTCATAACTCCGATTGGAGATAATTTCAGTTCTGTAAAAGTCAAAGGAGCTATGGCGGCCATTATAACTCCTTACTCTCCGTAACTCCGGAGTTATGAGTTACATAATAGCATCGAGTAAGTAATAACATATACTTACTCTTTGATAATAGGCTCCCTGGTGTTGTTATATTTTATGCGTTCTTCTCCAATAGCCGGGTAAAGCATTTAGGCGGAGGTAGTAGGCAGGTATTCCTATTAAAGTGATTAACTAATGACCACTCTTTTTTGCGGAAATAAACCCAATGGTTTAAACAAAACCGACCTCACAAATGTTACTGTCGTTTTAACCCATAGAACTAAGCCTCTAAATAAGTACATGAGGAAGTGCTTTCTTGGTTAAGGTTATTTGAGTTAATGGAAGACAGGACTTTGGAGCCGTTGCCTTGCGGATTGGCTCCGGCTCCAGCTCTGGTTTATATCTTAGCTCCAGCTCCAGCCTTGCTCTGGCTCCGGTTAAACTTTCCGTTCCAATCAATGATAATGACGTTAATATTTTGGCATAAAAAGATTTTCCTGGGTTCTCACATAAAAATAAATTTTTTTCTGCTGTGTCACCAACCTTAAATTTATTTCTTTTAAAATAATTTCCGTCATTGCTAAAAAAAGAAATACTTCGTCGGGAGAAATTGTAGGATTCGCATTCATTTGTTCGTTTATCATTCTAAGGTGAGGACGATATTATGTCATCACCGTAAGTACGCTTGTGTAATTAAGGTATTCTGAACACAAATACCTATTTAAAGGAATGGAGTTATGTTTAGTTAAAGCGTGGCACAGATACCCGCATCGCTTGCTTGGCTAGGTTATTTAAAAATCGTTGGTGGGATATGGATCGGGAAAAATATACATTTTTGAGCTTCGGTTTTTCTAATTCTGGCTCCGGTCAATATATATAGCTCCGGGTAGCTCCGGCTCCTAAGCCCTGATGAATTATGGAGCTTTCTTATTAAGCCTACTTTGATATTGAAAATCGGGAAGTATGAAGGAAAAGAGATTTTTTCGGCGCCAGAGATTAATAACCACCTTATGTCTGTTCAAAATAATGTGAACTATTTTTTAAAAAGTTTTATTTTATGAGGTACTTTTGTAACATTCCCCTCTGATAATAATTAATAATAAAAATTTATTTTTATTTTTGATATATTTTATTAAACAAATTAGAAGGATTTTACTTTTGGGTAGGTCAATTAACAAAACAGCAGGTGAAAACAATTGAAATTCAGTCATGAGACTTGAGTTTAGAGTCACTGCGTTGATAATCGAATACTTGACCTTTAGGTCACTTCATTATGCATTTAAAAGTTTTACTCTATGGCTGATAATGACAGAAAAAATATGCCCTCTTATTTAGTTAAAAATATTGGCACTATTACTCAAAATGTACGGTAAATCCCTATTCTAGGACTACCTGCCGGCCAACTTTCGACAATATTCCAGACCTGGATATGATATACTCCACTGTGAGTGGTGTAGGTGAAATTATAGCTGCATTTTTACTCTGAAAAAAATTGGTAGAAATTTTAAAAAGTATTAAAAGAGATTAAAAGCTGAGAAACACCTGGGTTATATATTTACCTTTCAACATACTTAAGAATAAAAAAATTACCTAGCGTCTAAACATTTAGTGTTTGAAACTTCTAGTTTGATAAGTTAATCGTTTGGTATTTAGTGAAAGTAGGCCAAAGTAAGGTTTAACATTTTGATGCATTTAAATCTACGTTATGATCGAAGGACGTTATCATTTATAAATCCAGTTCAGTTGTGACTCTTACCATATTCTTTTGTCTTTGTAGCACGTTCCACGGAGATGTTTTAAGATTTTGTAGATAAAAATATGAAAGATGTTGACAAAGTTTTTAAAAACTAGCCTCTAAATTACTCTAATCATTTAAAGGACTAGTGTACATTTAAATGTACGCTAGAATGTAGGGTTATGGCCGTGCTTATAATATATTTTACGCTGGATGTAGTATTTGAACCTATAGAGTTTCTATTGAGTGTTCAAAATTAAATTCGGTCAGCAGCGTCCGAATCGAGAATTTTAATATTTTTGATTAAGGTTAAATAGCTATTTCGTACAGAGTGAAAAATATTGAATTAATGTCAATTTGAATGAAATCTAAATACTGACATTGAATAATTTATAAGAGGGTTCAACTTTGTAACATAGGTACTGATGGAAGGTAAATGACCAAGTTGCAGCTTTAGTAATATTTCTTTCAGTCCAGCCGCTCGGCTTAGAGCCTTTTTCAGTTTAGCTTACTCACGCCATCTAGTGAGATTTTCATCAACGAATTTATCAGTGGCGGCTTTTATCGTATACGCTACTGATTTTGTTGTGGATTATTCCTAGTTATCTCACAGTGAGTCTAATTTACGATTGATGATGAGGAAATAAGTAGCATTTTCACTTAATGTGAGAGAGGTAAATACAATAGATAACTTTAGAGACTGTATGGAATATAAGTTTAATTTGAAATGATGTAGCTTACTCGGCAAATAAATTTATAAAGAAGTCGGCTTAGAGTTAGATGCCGCCGTGAGAACTGACGTAATGTCTACTTTTAGGTTCATAGTTTTCGGAAAATGGTAAAACAATAATAATTTATTCCTCCAAACACAAAAAACTGTACATGATGTTTAACAACTTGGGATATAGTTACCCCTGAAGCCTACTGGTTTGTGTTTAGGGTATTTTCAATTGATTAACATGCATTGCAAGGATACAAGTATATACTCGCATATGCATTAAAGACATGAGATCGATATTTTCATGAAAAAGCGGTGCTTAAGGGAAAAAAACACGCTATGTGGTTGGTAACGGGGACAGATTAATTTAAATATGGTAACCACAAAAAAAAACAAAAAACCTAATTTTGGTTTCATATATGTATAAAAAAGATCTTTCATACAATGTTACATTTGCTTTAACCACCTAGTCACTAAGAAAAGTGCTTCATTCAAGCTATCAATCACCATAAGTTACATTCTTTAGATTTGTGAGCGTGTCCTACCCTGAGGGCAAAATGGGAGCAAACGATGAAATGGAGCAATCCATTGAGATGAAGCGACTTAAGGAGAGATGCTTGTGGAGAATATGTGGATTCGTAGAGGGAGAAATGGGGTTGGAGTATGGGGGGAGTCAAAGGTGGGGGTGGTCTTGTGAAGAAGAAGAAGAGGGGAAGAGAATCGAGCCAAACCAGCAAGTGCCCATAGTCTTGCGGATGGCGAATGTGGAAAACTATAATAACTTTGAAATTGGGTCGAATTGATCTCAAATAGTTTGAAATGCTCCAAACTCTCCCTAAACCTGCCTCTGCTATTTGCCCACCTGCTGCCCAATGCCTTACCTCCAATTCCTTCCTACCTCCACGCTGCCTGAACTCTGCCTGAACCCTCTATTACTCCCAGGGTCGCCAACTGCTATAGAGCACATTCCAGCTGTTTCCGCTCCATGAAAACGGAAATCCCTGAGAATAAGTTATCAACATTATAATTACTGCCTCCATGGGATCTTCAACCCTCTTTAAAAAGGTTTCACCGAAAGTCACAAAAAGATGAATTGCATATTATCGTTCGCACAGCTTATAAAACACTTTTTTTACTACTGAATATCTTAGAAATTAAGAAAAATTTCAATTAAGGCGCATTACATGCAGAATTTTTGACTTATATATTTTTAATGAACACTTTTTCAGTAATAAAATATGATTGCAGAGGTATCTCTTTTGAATTAACGCATTTCACTTCAGTTATTGCAGTAATTTAATAAAAACTAACAATAAAAATTATGAATAGTTGCTAAAATGTTAATACACTCTTTTCCCAAGTAAAATCTGCTTCTTGAAAACAGTATTTAGTGAAAGTGCCATTTATATTACACACAAAATACTATGTTTCTTCACAACTCCTTCGCAGTCGAATTTAACACCATTTTATTTGAAATAAAATTTTCGAAAAAAAGCATTTAAATATTTGATTTTGTTGTTGATTCAAAATGATGAACATGTTTTTCGAAGAGTTTATTGAATAAGTTGTATGAAATTAGGTCATTTTTGGGGTGGTACCAGCTTAATGAGCAGACTTGACGTGCAATATGATCTCTATTTCACTTCATCCTTCTATCTTAGCTAGAGGTGTACGTCTGGTTGATTTAAAGCTATTGACATAATGATAAAGTACCAGTTATCGTAAATATTCCAAAAATAATTGTAAATAAATACCGAAAAATAAAAATTTGCAAACATTTCAAGAGGTTTATGCGACAAAAATTAAGTTTCCACCATCAACCACTTTTGGGCTTTTCTGCTGCTTACAGAAAATTATTTATAAAACTCAATGTTTCGTTCTTTTGACTGAAAACGTCGTCAGGAGACTAAAGACTGGCAGAGACTATTTTCTGAGCAGAAGATAAGCCCGACAATGGTTGATTATGTAAATACTAATCGCTACATAAACCTTTAAACAAAATTAGTTTATTTTGCAGTATCTCTTTAAATTAAAGAAGTAAGAAACTTTAGTTACTATTTGCAAAATTTAATTGCCTTTCACTTTCCTAAACTAGATCACACTACTGCGTATACCTGAAAGATCACTACTGACATTATTTGAACAGAAGACACGACTGTCGTGTTCATTAAAAAAGAATTTAAACTGAGAGAAGATAATAACGAACTTCCACTGACAATGGGAGTGGGATGTGGGAGTGTGGGAGAACTACCAACTTTTAAATGAAAAGAGAACAAGGCAATAAACACGCTGTCGTAAGTTGTGTGAATTGCTATTCAATTAAATATTCTGTAAATAATGAATTTGTAGTTTTTTTAATAGAGTTTAATGAGATCAAAGATTGAGTTGGAATTTTCCCCTGGATAAAGATTTATTGCGACCAAGGTTTCAATGTTTTACTTCATCATCAGGTGAAATAAATCCTTATACAGTCGAAAATTACGACTCATTCATCATTATATATTGAAATTCCACCTCATGACGTCTGATGCATTTCCTATTTTAAGATCAAAAATAGTTTTTATTTGGTTCGAATGTATGTGATTAATATATTTCGACAGTAAATTGTATTTTATATTTACTAAATCAAGTATTTTTCCTCTTCATTCAAATTTATTTAAATCAATTAGTTCAAAATTACTATTATAGACCACAAATAACTTTTAGACCGCATGTGCATGATAACTGATTATAATTTGAAAATATTTGAATATTATCATTTATTATAAAAATGTTAGAAGTTGGCTACATGTGAAGAATAACATGCATATAGTTAGTGGGCATAATGGTAGCATACATTAGTAGGTTGATTGCTCCTTTCCTTAATTGTCATATTAAGGAATGTAAATGTTTTTCCATAATTTCTTTGTGATCTGCATTTCGCTTTATATTGATAACCATTCTGCCCTTGGTTTCCCACATCTCCCAGTACTTTGTCTCCCCCAAGCATTCGAAACAATCCACATACTTAGGAGAGAGAGATAGAGAAGCATGATTATTTGAATCCTATTTGTAATGACTAATTTAAACTTAGACTAGTAAAAATTCCGAACATTGCATTTGCTCAAATGATGTGGTACGCAGTCTCGCGCACGTATGCAAAGTTATACACCAAAGACGGTGAGATTCGCCTTTAAAAATTCATTTGTCTTGACCGGGATTCGAACCCGGATCTCCTAATTGCCGGTCCGGTGTGTTAACCAGTTTCACCACCTAGCCATCTTAACTCAAGGCGAATTTCAGTGAGGGTTTGGTGCGAAATCCCACTCGTTTCTCCCGTTCAAGTCAAATGATTTCTTCATGGCGTATTTCACCGTCTTTGGTGTATAATATAGAGCAGTAGTTAAACGCGTCTAACAGAGAGGTAATGGATTTATGAAAAATTATCCGTTAGTCTATCGGAGAATACAGGAAGAGTTGGCAACCCTGCTTATTCCTCCCTAACCCTCTCCTAAGAGGAATATCGTTGAGGTCGTATGGATTTACGGCAAACTCTCACAAGACTGAGGACCCGTGGGGAAGGGTGGGAACCTCTTTGCTCGTATAAGGGACTGGATGAGAGAGTCCCATCTTCTACACCCGCTTTAAGTTTCCCCGATTCCACAGCCAATGGTTGGCCTGGACCAAAGTTTTATCCAAGAGCTGTGGAGTAAGGGTGGGTACTATTGTGGTGTGTGGAGGGGAGGGAAGTAAGGGAGGTGGGAAAGATATTCAGGAACGTCGGGAGAGGCGAGAGCGAATGCTTAAAATGCTTCTTCCACTCTGGGATGCGTTCCCATGTTTTATACGGCTGCCTATTGAAGCGGTGGGGATGTCACGGTGGTGTTGGTGGGCTAGTTTGCAGTTTCGGGGGCAATGGCTTGGGGGGGAGGGAGGAAGTTTTAGAGGAGTCTAGAAGGGCGGTCTTTGAATTGGGGCGTGGCTAAAGACTGGGGGGGGGGGGGGGGGGCAGAAGTGACGCACAGTCGGGCCAAATGTGCAAAATTGGGACTTTCCGAAAAAGAAGTTCTCCTCTTTTTTTGTAGATTTTCGCAGCTCATTGTTTATAGTATTCAGGCTTTTGGTTCGGCGATTAATTACTTAGTATTAGGCAACAGTTTCGCCGTGCTATGCCTCCGGCTTCGTCGGGCTTTTAAGAACAGCAAGTCTTTTATCAAAAAGTAAATAAACAATTCCAGCAGTTGATCATTTTGAGAAGTAAAAACTTAATTTCTAAGAAGTCTCTTCCATGTATAATGAAGTTTATAACTATCCTCTCTATTGATATTATTTTATCTTTTTTCGATTTCAATCGCCTTTCTTGTGATCCGTTATATCAACAGAGTCACTTTTTTATAGTCACGATTACCGCCGTAACTTTCCACAAATTACCTTCAGAATGATACATGAAATCAATATGAAACATATCGATCGAGTTCAATAAAATGGGCAAAAGAGGACGAAGGGGGTGGAAGAGGAAAACGTTTTTTGAATACTGAAAAATAACTGTAACTAGGCACCTTAATATGAAATATATTGCGATCGTTTACACTTCCTATGACAACTACCAAAGACTTTTGTTTGAATGATTTTTTGATAACACCTACCAAGGAGTGGAAAAAATAGGGTTTTCCGGAAAAAAAGATATGCCAACCTCTTCCAACTTTTTCAACAACATTTTACAACTTCATTAGTAGGTACAATATCAGATTCTTTCAATGATATTGTTGATATTCCAAATATCGTCTTAAACATATGTCTGAAACAATTTTTGACTCGACTAACCCTTACTGTGTATAGGGTGAGCAAAATGAGATGAGCCAAAGAAATAAAACTTTGATATCTACCTGTGACGGGCCTAAAGGTTTTTTTTTCTTCAAGAAAACAATAATTGTGACAATGGTAAGAAATACATAATATTTAAACGTCAGAGATTTATTTCCATGCAACATTTTTGCTGAAGCAGGAGCTGTTACTAAACAATTTTCCTTGAAAAGTTTCCCATTTTGAAAAATGCATATGCCCGTGCCATGTGTCAGTTAGTGGAGAACGTTTATGGGATCTCGCTTGCCATCTACTGGCGCACATCTGAATCACTACGCCTATCAACTGAATCATAAGTACGTACGTGTAATATTTTATATAGTAGATATTTCTATCCCTTGGCCTTCTTCTCTGGAATTTTTCTTCCATTTCTCCTTCAATTATATTCTTCACGAACCCATTGTGCTTCACCGTGTGCCCAATTCATCTGTTTACTGTTCCATGTGAACCTTTCCTCTCCCACTCCTCTGTATACTTCTTTATTTCTTATTTAATCCGTCCATTAGATCTTCAGCATTCTTCTCCAGCAACAGGTATCAAATGCTTTTGATCTTTTCTGGTCTGCTTGGTACATGTTTCCGATCCATACAGTTTCTACACGAATTCTTTCACATACTCATTTCCTCGTTTACAGTCCTATCGACCAAGTCACCTTTCCTATTTATGCAAATGAAAATCCTTCCGGAACAATCTGGATTCCTAGATCGAGCTGGTCAGACTTTCCCCGGTCTTTCACCGCACATTCCCCTCTCCCTTCACATTCCAAATCATGTCGGACGCCCGACGCCATTCAGTGTAGGCAATCACGTTGAGGAAGCCGTATAATAAACATATTCAATTGTATCAACTAAATATTTCGGCCTTTAGATGAGACAATATATTGGGATATTGTTACAAAAACCGCATTGTGTGCATTAAAAAAAACAATAAGTACAATTTAGAGAATGAAATGTTTGCTGTGATCTTGTGAACACTTTAGGCGTTAAAGGGCCATTAATTCCGCAAATTTTTTCATCTCCAATTTTGTTCCTCTTTTCAGGAGTTGGTCTTTATTGTATTTAAAACTTATATCCGAAATTATATATTAATATATGTAGTTTTCAAAATGTTCAAACAAACGGAATTTCAGTTATATAGATTGTGGCGCTCATCCACTATATTGTTAGCCAGCTCCTCCGGTGCAAAGCTTGAAATATCTGCCGTGCCCATTTCTTAAAGTAATGATACTCGGGCTAGAAAAGGAGGTAATTTTGAGTTAAAGGGAATACTAAAAATCTACAAACCCGACAATTTGTATGGCTGACCCATATCTTTGTCGTTTACGTGCTGTTCTAGTGAGGAATACAGATATATCGCAGAACTATTTTATCATTCCACATCAAATTTTTAAAACGAACAAACTCGCACATAATAGTTTCTTTGTTTACCTTTTAAGTAGCCATAAATGTTTGAATTACACTCAAAAACATTAAAATGAGATATGATGCATAATGTTGGACATTAATTCCAAGAAATCTTTCATTAAAAAAAAGCCATTTTCTCTAAATGTTCGCCTCTACTAAACCATCGACTGATTGGGATGAAACTGGCTGAGAAATTGGTGGGGTGGAGAGAATCCTATTGATATCATGTTATCAGCCAAAATAGAGAGAGCCGGAGTACTTACTAGTCTATGCTTCCCACGGGATCTAAATGGAGAATTTTTCAAGAATAGTTCTTCACTTAAAAATATAACAAGCAGTGGAGTTGAAATTTAAGTTGGCGTCGGCACTCTTAATGGATTTATTCTAGGAGTCACCCCCTGAACTTTTCGTAAATAAAATGGATGGTTCGTGGTGAATAATGGTTTTCTTCACTCATTCACACACTTGGTCATTTTTCGATCCTTTTTAAGGTGTCTATGAGGCAGGAATGACTAATTAGCAGAATTTTAAGGAAAAGTTCATACGTAATTCTTTCTTCAAAAATGCATTGACGTAACATTTATTTCATAACAATTTTCGCGACGAACCTAAATCACAGAAATGAATACTAATGATATATCGATTTATTTAGTTAGTATTTTATTTAGTTAATTAATCTAATTCAGTTTTCGCGAAAGATATTCAAGGGAAAAAATACCTTCTGCAGCTTTCATATGACTTTTGGCGCATTAATGAAATCCCTTTTTAATCTAGTTTAACAGTCGAAAAAATATTCACTCGCACGAAAAGAATTAGGATCCTGAAATAACAAAATTAAAGAAAAAAGAAGGTCCTCGAATTTCTCCGAGATGTATAGAAAAATGGAAAATTCAGCATTAAAAAATATACCGTTACTTCTATTCTCTCCCTCCTCCATGGAGCTCGCCAAAACTAGTGGCAGACGGGTGCGCATAATACTAAGCCACGGAGGAAGTAAGATTAGTGGAAGGAGGAGCGATAACAGACGTTGATATGATGAGGGGAGGAGGAAGGTGTGGCATTGAAATGGAAAACTCATCGCTTTCGAAAGTCTGATGTGCCATTTAGCTAGAACGGTTGACGCATTGCATTCAGTACAGTCATGAGTTAACAAAGGCACAGCTATAGTGGTATCGAAACTATGTGGCAGTCGCCTTCGAGAAACGTGCCGTTAAGGAGTGGAGTCAAGTCAAGTCAATGTTTTATTTCCATTGAAAGTCGTCCTCCTGTGTAGTAATAAATCCAAAGATTGGATTGCAGCAGCTCTATCTATTCCATTCTCCCCTCTGCCATCCACTTCACTCTCACATAATTATTTTCTTTGACGTCCTTCATAATTTGGTTGATATATTACATTCTTGGTTTCCCCTACAATTATTATAATTTATTTCTACTTCCAATATTGTTTTCATTAAGCTGTTTGCCACAAAATTTGCCCAGTAAGTTTGTCTCTCTTCACTTGCAGAGTGTTCTCGATGGTTTTAACCTCTCCAGCTTTTCATTGTACTTATTCGTAAGTAATTCTCTCCGACCATTTTATCTCCATAATTCTTCTGTAACACCACGTCTTCATTTACTTCCAATCTCCTTTGTTCTGCTGCCTAGCGTGTAGACTCCGAGTCTCTAATGATTCCAAACATAATCCTTCCATCAGCTATATGACACTTTTAGTTCCTTCGTAGCACTTTTTGACAAAACATAACAAATCAACACCAAATTCATTCGCGAGTAGTGAAATTGGCCCTCCTACGCCAATGTTTCGGCTTCGGCTACCTGCTACGGCTTCGGATTCGGTCAATCCATCGCTTAATTTGTCTCCCTTTCCAGTTTCCCAAGCATTTCATCCTCGAGTTCCCGAATTCATCAAGGCATCAAGCATCTACATCTACAAAATACCCTGCAAGCCACCTCAGGGGTGTGTGGCAGGGGGAAGCATGCGTCTAGGTCCGTGTGAGTAGGAGCATGGTTATTTTTAGTACATGGGGTCGTGGACTGTAAATCCGGATTCACCCACGGATTGAACAGTTCTCGAATATCCTTGTCCCCCTGTGGGGAAGGGAAGGGGTAGAGCGGATCATTACTTTGCTAACCTACACCCCTTCCACATCTACGCACGTCAATTTTTCCCCATCAAGATTCTCTTCTACTCCCCCTCTTTCAGTAGCTTGGGTTGGGCGGTCTGCCATAGGGGAATGTTTTTATGGTCGAAATGTTTGGAATGCCAAAGATAAAAGCGCTTTTCTATGATAATAAAAGAGAGTAAATGTATCAATTATCCCGAAGTTTTATAAATTACAATCATAATAAGTGATTTTGATACTAAAAATAGGATGGAGACAGTTATTGCAACTTTAAAGTGGTTAAATAGATGTATTGCAGCCAAGGATTGTCAGCCTCGGTGGCGGTGGGGTAACATCCTCGCCTGCTAACCCGAAGGTTGCGGGTCCCGACTGGGGAGGATTTTTTACCAGTCAGGGCATGGTTGTGTGAGCTTGTCCATTGATGTAAATTACAATGCCTGATGTAAAAGGCTCTTGAGACTGTTTTTGGGATGATATAAAATAAATAAATTTACTAAATCATCTTCAGATGCAGTAAACCTGATGATGCAGCATTTATTGATGTACATTAAAACCTAGTCCTAAAATAAAACTGCAGTAGTTGTACTGTCCACTTAAATTTTAATGTAAAATATTACACTACACGTGTTTCGACGTTTCTTAGGGCGTCATCATCAGGTCTACCTGATGGTCATGGTCATGAGAGGTAGACCTGATGATGACACCCTAAGAAACGTCGAAACACGTGTAGTGTAATGTTTTACATTAAAATTTAAGTGGACAGTACAACTATTGCAGTTTTATTTTAGGACTTAAATGCTGTTCCACCGTATAAAGCCAGAGACTGTCGAATTTATTAAAACCTAGGTTGCAATAACTTTATTTGACCAGTAAAAAATTAAAATATCTGCCTTCCTCATGTTGACATTCCTCCACATCACGCCTCATACTTCTCTCTTAAAAATTGTCAAATACATCTCGGCGAATGTGAATACAAAAATAAATATAGTTTTAAATACTCAGGCACACGAAAATAAATTTAAGGAAACCCAGTAAAGATGAAAGGACGTTTCGGTGGTCATACCGCCATCGTCGGAAACAAAAAAAGAAACTCACTCGTCAGTTTTTTGTATTATTTTATTTATTATTATTATTTTCCGCCATGACAGCAGAATCGATAATCGATTCTTATGTCATGGCGGAAGTGTTTTTTTGCCTCTTAGATAAATAGCCAAATAATTGAGTTATCTGAGTTGGGGTGGATGAGAGAAGTCAATTAAATGTTTGGGGAAATTCTTGCGATATCATGCAATGCACAGAGGTGGGAAAAATGACCGTAATTTTCATCTGAGGTAAATTACCACCACGGTAAATTATGGTAATTTTGGAAAATTACTGTAACTTTCCAGTATTTTTTAGTTTTAAGCATTTAACAGCAAATGTATTGTTAAATAAGAAGCAAATAGCAATAGCAAGGGAATAACGATGCTTAAACCATACCTAATACAACATTAATCTATTAGAAATTTAAAAAAATGTAAAAAGAAATACGGCAGCAACACGCAATCTAGATTTCTTTTGTCAAAGTATGAGAAATTTTCAAGGAGAATATTCTAATTCATTACTCAACAATGCTATAATTTAAGTAAAATATTCCAAAAATGAGTTGTACATGCCTCAATTTATTATTAAACACGTAGGAAATGTGTGCGGATTAAAAGAACATTTTGGAAATTTATCTGTGTGAAATATTATCTCAAACATAGATGAATTACCTATCAAATTTCCAAAAGTTACGGTAATTTTCAAGGGGTGTGGTAAATTACGAAAAATACCGCGGGTAATTTTCAGAGTGACCCACCTCTAGCCATGCATCGCGATGTCATGCTATATATTATTTTTGGAATGCGATAAAATGCGTCTACTAGCGAATTAAAATTGTGTATCGTAACGCGATATTGAAATTTGATTAACGTTCTAGTTCTAGTGAAGTGGCAGTAGAGTAGGCAATGGGAAGGTTGGCAAATGGGAAGTAGGCAAGTACCCGTGCGTCATAATGCAGTTGGGTGATGACCACGTGGGAAAGAGAGTGCGAAGATTGGAGGTGCCGGGGAAGAGAATTGCAGGAAGAACCAAAGTCAGATAAGGTAGCGGGAGACTTAAGAGAGAAAGGTTGGAAGAAGGAGGAAGCCCAAAGCAGAGAGGAGTGGAGCAAAAAAAATTAAAGAAAGGAAATACATATAGGAGTGGGATAAAGACAAAGTGAAATCCACGTCGATAAAACACAATAGCAACTTCCACACTTTAATGTCTATCCTTCTTTCACACTCTAATGATATAACATTCTTCCACAAAATGAAGCCTGATACGCTTTCATACGAAGGCAAAGTGAAAGGTAAAGAAGAAAAATGCAATAAGCTGTGCATTGCGACATCATGCGATACATTATTATTATTCGATATACGATACAATGCGTCGTTTGCGAATCAAAAATTGGTATCGTAACGCGATACTGAAATTTGATTTTCGCCCAGTTCTAGCGAGGGATTTGGTTGAGAGTAGGTAGGCGGTCGAAAGAAGGGAAGGAGAAGGAAATTCTCAGAGGAAGAGAGAGAGAGAGAGATGGCAAATACATGCACCTACCTCGCACAGCACACGCATATACAAAACCCCTCTCTTCTTCCTCCTCCTTCCGCTGCGTGGGAATAGAATTACGGCCGCTCCCCCCTCCATCCACCCATATTGGATTCTGAATGCAAATCCGGGAGAGGGACTCCCCCCTTACTTACCTCTCCCCCCACCATCCACCCTTGTATCGATTTCGAGTGAAGATGGAGCAAATCTAATTGCGGGGAGGCCCAACGCGTGTACGGCAGAGAGAGGGGCGGCGACGGAGCATTGACGTCCCAAGGAAGGACATCGGATGAGGAGGAAGAATCTCCCACACAGTCTCAATCTGCATCTCCTCCTCGTCCAGTCACTGCGTTCATTTCTCCTCATCCATTGAAAAGTGCCGGAGCAATGATTTTCCCCGTTCAGGTTATAAGTGACCACATTTTCTGAAAGAGGATTGTCCGGGATAGTAATTTACTTGTAAAACGGAGTAGTTTGAGTAAGGTTTTTTAAAAGTCATCAAGAGACCATAACAGTATTACATTTTTAAAGTTATTTAATACACTTTAATATATATTTAATAATCACTCACTCAGTGATTCAACCCGAAGGTTGGTTTTTGATAGTTGAGGGTAGAGCTCAACCCGGACTAAGCCACAGGAGTGTGAATTTCACACATTCAGGGTTGGGTGGCCAGTTCCTTTCCCTGGGCCACCTCACACTCCGAGAATTTTTTTGTTCAGGGGCGTCCAAAGGCTTCACCCGGATTTGAACCCGGGACCCTTCGATCAGTATCCAAGCGCTCTACCCACTAGGCCACCACGCTCCCCTATATTTAATAATATTTTGACATAATTTTTTTAAACAATATATTTCGAAGATTGTTTTTTTAATTTTTTTCCGGCCCCGGTGGCGGCTGGGTAAAGTCCTCACCTGCTAATCTGACGGTCGCGGGATCAACTTCCACCTGGGTCGGATTTCCCTGCCAAGGGCATGTGTGGTCCTGTAAATATCTGGTCGTTCCTCCCGTCAGAAAACTTATGGCGAGTCAAAACGATTTATTGGGATTGTAAGAGCATACGGACCACTAGATTCTCCCCAGAAAGCAAAAAAAGCAAAGAAAAAAGAAGTTGTAAGAAGCATGAAGTTTTGAAAACATTGATTTATGTTACTGAAAACACTAATAATTCACTAAATATAATTGAGAAGAATGAGAATTTTCGTCTTTATAATTAGGCCAAATTCATCGAATTTTATGTGAAGTGTTATCCCTCTCAAACCACCCAGTGATAATGAAATCCTTGCATACAAGTCCTCCTACGCATGTTTGCATTCGTCTACATTTATCTATTTCTCTATTTTCTCCTCACCACCCATCTCTTTCTTGAATATTTCCCCGGAGCGAGTCCTATTCAAGCAGCGAGGAAGACCGTAACCATGGAGATGTAAAGACTCGCGTGACGAGTCGTGACGTCATCCAGAGTGGTGCTAGAAATAAATGGCCGTACGTTCACTCGTAACCACGACGGAAAATTCACTCCGGCTCTGTAAGCATGTTTACTTTACTTATACTCAGCTCCAGGTAAATAATATGATCGATTTATATCTTCAAGTCGTTAATATTGATCTTAATGAAGGTCCATCTTTGAAATACGTAAGTTTATTGCCTCCTAAAATTAAAGCCAGTCTGTCCTGAGATGAACCAAACCACGAATAATATCCCAAGGAAGTAATGGGAATTCAGACTTACAAACGTTGCTTGCTGCATGATCTGATGACTTGGAATAATTAGCTTCACCATAGCATCAGGAATTAAATACTTGTTAAACTAGTACATACTGTTAGAGAGCGGACAAAAAGCTATTGGGACTGGCAATCCAAAAGTTTGAGTGAAGCGGATAGTTTTGGAAATAAAAAGGCATACAAAATATTGATCAACGCACTACTTTCTTTGGTTGATTAATGCAGCTTAATTAATTCAATGCAGAAATAGCTGTAATTAAGGTAGCTGCATGATGTCTGTATAGCTGTTGACTGAGATGGGTTTGTGACAGAGGTGAGTGTGAAAAACAATATTTTGTTCCTCTTAATCAAAAAAAGGTAATATAATTTTATTATTGTAATAATATTTACCATCAGTACCAATAGGCGTCCGTCCCTCTTACATGAGGTTTGGGTACCTAATTTAACCTCTACTCCCATAACCCTTTACCCTTCCAACCTCCACAGGATCCCACGGATTAAACCTTCGGATTAAGCCTGTGGTTGTACTAACGCTTGTAGACGTTGCTCATCAATACAAATGTACAGTAATAAAACTGAATTGAATATAAGAAATTACACAAATTTAAAAAATCGTTCCCAGTTTTGATATATGAACCTGTTCATTGGACACACTCACGTTCAGATCTTGGCTCTCCACGAAAGAATAATTTATGCAAGGAATGGGGCATAAAATCATATTTACAAATGCAACACAGTTATTTCTATACGTATAAAAATCCATTATTTTTCCAAGTCGACAAATCGTAACTTTTCTTTCTACTCTGGCAAGTTGGAAACCATCCTTTTCTGGTCGTGGAGCAGCTTTTCTTTTAGGCTCTCTTCAACTGCTTTCTCCAGGGCTGCATATTCCTTGGTTTTCAGTCTTTCACTGAGACCCTCCCGTGCATTGACTTGTGAAGAAATATAATTGGAGCACTTTTGGGAACAGTGATCGGATAACTCCTTGTCTCAGCCTCGGCAACTTCAGTGGTGCTGACAATATTTTTCCTGCCTTTTCGTCGAATTCCTCTACAACTTGCAAGACATCATGCGGAGCACAATGATCATCACATACCTATAGGGGGAATGAAGCAGTCATATTAATACAGAATAGCGATTAAAAATATTAGCTCCATTATTTATGATAGGTTCTTGAATATTAATAATTGTTTCAATTCTATACATTAAATTCAAACTGATATCTGACCTAGATAAAATACTTTGGATAATCTTAATATTCTGCATGTGGTTTCCTTGCATGAATTTCCTCTTTCATGAAATTTACACAGTCCACAAAGGTCTTAAGAGTTTACTGCTAAAACTTATCTATATCAAAGCGTACGTAATGCCCTGCAAGCCACCTCAAGGGTGTGTGGCAGGGGGTGAGTTTCTACCTACATGCACTACACTATGCCCTCCAAAAGTAAACAAAATAAAAACTTTTATTGCACTGCCAAATACCGGAAAATACCTGCCAGGAGGTGATATTTCACGAGCATTCTCTACACTGTATGCTACCAATGTTGTAACTATTAGTATTAATGTATTTTGCAGCAAGATAAATTCACAGAGCTATGGGAAGAATGAGAGACGTGCTATTAATAATATGTCGCTGATTAGTAAACAAGAATTAGAGAGCAAATCAAATAATTATGTATCCTTCCTATCGACAATCCCAATGAGGAATAAAACCTCAATGGCAGCTATTATGGCCTCTTATCGTAAGCGGGGAGAATGAAATTTTAAAGACATCCATTCTGCAGTCAATTTCCTTAATTATATTTTCATAATTTGGTTTCATTAAATATTTATCACTTAATCAGAAAATAGATCAGCTTGAATCTTATTTCAACCGACCACGGTCTGAAAGCGATTCCCATACTGGTTCTTGCAGAAGTAAACACCAATGAAATCTGCCTATCTTTGGTGTATAAGAAACCAGAACTTAAAGCCACCTCATATATAACAAAGCCTGAAAGGTAAATCAATTTAATTGAAAATGTAAACAAGAACAGTTGAGCTAGAGTATTTTATTTGCCATGAAAAATCACTTCATATATCTGCCTGTTCATCTGAGATGGAATGACATACCAACAACTTGCTTCTTTGAGGAGAAACGATACTCGGAAGAATTGAAACTGACAGGATAAGCCATTGATTGAATAATCTTATCACCTTTGGTGAGAATCTACATGCCTTATAGGCTCCACTTACTTCATTCATATGCTTATCTGAAATTATTCCAAGACTTAATATCCCACCGCGTAAATAGTCATACTTTTTACTACGACAAATTGCGGTAAATATGAGGCAGGATAAATTGATCGATACCAAAACTAATCTACATCTACGAAGTACCGTGCAAGTCACCACTAGGGTGTGTGGCACGGGGTGATTCCACACCAGGCATGCAGCACTCGTCCCAGCACAAGTCAGAACCTCGCACGTTTCCTCGGCCGATAGGCGCAGATTAAAAAGCAGTCAGGAGAACAGTGCGCAGTCAAAATAGAAACTGGGAGAGTAAAACGTAAATGAACATGCAAACATGCATTACAATGATATCATAGTGTATTAGCCATATGTAGCATTTTGACACATGTAGTGGTTAATATTACAAATGCTGTTAATTTATGAATGCTACGATATGCTACTTCATGCAGAGAACAAAATAAAATAAAACAATGCCGGACGTATCAAGCGATGTGAAATGTTAGTAATGATGCTATGTTATTAAACACAAGTGAAAAATCTACTCCACCTAGTGAGGGTGGGAGTTTCATGTGATTGATCTATCGCAACTATTATGATCCCTTATTGTACGTGGAAAAAATGACATTCTAAATCTATCGGTTCTGCAGTCAATTTCCTTTATTTTATTTCTGTGATCGCTTCTACCGTAGTGCGTTGGCTCTAGCAATATATGTTGAACGTCCGAAAATAGGCCTCAAAAACACCAAGTATGCCACGTAAGTACAGAAATATAAGCTAATTTCCAGCCACCAATACAAAAACAGTGTACAACAACTGAAATAATAATATGATAGTAGGATAGTAAGTAAAACACATACCTTGCTGCTCTTTGATGGCACGTATCCATTTTGCACGGAAATCCTCTTCCGTTGGGAAGTAAAAAACGGACGCTTTAGGCCCCTTCCTGTAATTTCCACGGCAACGTGGAAGACATTAGGAGTTAGTCATGTTACAACTCTCTTAAATATTCTCCAATGTAACGGATAACAACTTCTCAAGATCACACAAAAACTGCAGCTTTCCAAACGCGACCTCGTATCCGCCATGCATCAACAATGTGCTATAGTTATTCCTACTTTGGTTAACTTATGGAGGTTAAGTTATATCTTTTTTACGAAACTCAACTTCCTTTTTCCGCCAAGACGTTTCGCCTTTTTATTAATGAGGCTTCTTCAGGGCTACAGTACAATGAAAGGAATACAGTTAATGATAATTATAATACTACAAAGATAATAAAGTTTTCAATCATAAATTTAGTACCTCAAATGATTAACTTTCTCACTGCGACAATGGTAACACACAAAAACAAACTCTTCCTCTTAGCAACAAAATCAAAAACAACACCAAAATGGAAAACGAAGCTAAAATTTTGTTTGAAAAATATAATAAGTGCAAATAAAAATATTTAAAATGAATAGTGTAAAGCATGAAATTAACAATTATTTATATCGTAACTTCAAATTTCGAATGTCTATTAAATTTTTTACGAATATAAAAAACATATTCGTATTAAAATTCTGGAGAACACTACATAATACATGGAGGAAAAAAAAATTAGTTATAGGAGATCAAATTATGATAGATTTTGCTTAAATTCTGTATATCCGATTTATGGTTACAAACTGAAGGAGTTTTTATGATGTGGACCATTTCTTTGCATAGACTCTTCTGAAGGTTCGATTCCATGCTTTTATTAAATTTTTTAAAAAACTTGGAATAAAAGCATGCCCTAAGCATCCTAAAGCATGGAACGGAAAAAGTAAGTTGAGTTTCTTATAAAAAGAAGACATGACCAAACCTCCAGAAATTAACCAATGTATTATTCTTAAAGTGGTCAATAACTATTCAAAGAAGTTATGGCAATTCCCTATGCCCTCTATGGAATATTGTAGCACCGCTCGCGTTGACGTCACTCCTTAAACAACATGCTTTGCGCAGGCCTTCCCTCTCGGTGGTTACGCTACAAGCCAAATCACCCGCAAACGAATTGAGCGAGCGCTTACGATGCCATTGTGGTGATTTAGAGCGGCGGGTGGTGGTGCTGGTAGAAAGGCGACTAATTCCATATCCAGCGCCGCTGCCGCCGGTGGCTCCTCCCGAGGGAGTGGCGGGATAAAGGCGAAACGGGGGTGGCGTATAGGTGGCGCAGCGAGCGAGAGAACCCCTCGCGGCCACAGAGTGCGGTGTGGGTGGGAAGAGGCGCTAAAATTCGCACCCTGCGATGAGAGTGAATGGAGGTGTTGCAAGAGTGGGGCGAAATCTGCGGCGTTTGATTAGCCGGGAAACCCCAGACTCCGACCTGGGAGAGTCTTGTCGTGTGGAGGGGAATGGAATGCAAGTTAATGGATTCCTCCCCCCCCCCCCTGCTCACCCTTCATCACGATAAACAACCAAAGTGCTTTGCGGTGGGATTCTCCGCGACCTAAGCTGACGGAACTTATGGGAACGCCTGTGGCTGACGTTTATATACCGGCTGAAATAAGACATTCGTCCATTTTGGCGCATTCAAGCGACTGTATAGCAATATATACATACATAGACTCAATATATGAGTAACACATGCGCTGCACGCATGTTTAACATTGTGCCACTTATATTATATAGAGAGTACAAGACGAACGCTAAGCTTTGGAACGCTTTGTTGTGAACTAAGTGTTATTTGTCTCACTGAACGATGCGTTTGTAATCTTTTTTCCGTAGCAAAAAATATTACCTGAAAATAAATTTTTTTGAGGTAGTTTGAGTGAGATATTTCCCTCGTCAATATGGAGACCATGCATTTTATTTTATTTTCAGTACCAGTAAGAAGTACGAAGTAAACATTGTTATACTAATGGCTCAATAATATAGTTATGCATGACGAAAATTCTCAGTAAATAAATAAATATTACTTCATAAGTTTCTAACTTGACTCATTTTTTCATGCCGTAAGGCGAAAACGCCTTCTGTTTTTTGTGATTCTGTAAAAATTACTGCGGTGAGTAATTGATTAGTTTTATAAATATTTGAGAAAGCATGCAAACTACGCGCCATTAGTTTTGGACAAAATCTAGATGTTATGAATTCCTAATGTTTTCCATATCCTCCCTATGAAGTGCGCAGCCGTATTCAATCTCATGTAAAGCAGATTATATTTTTATGGAAGTTGTTCGGCAACAAAAGTGGTTCGGCTAGGTGTTGACATATTGATATAATTTGAAAGATGGGAGTTTTTTCTTCAGAGTGAGGTCAAATATATAAAATTCTTGTTGTAGAGACCTAAAGTTTTATTATGTCTCTAATTGTTAGTGCGCACCATATAGCTCTCGCTCGCAAGTAGCCTGTCTTCAACTTCTCTTTCACTAACACTGGAAAGGTAACCATGGTAACTCTTTGCACTTCGTTCGCCACTTTCGTCTGCCTGCAGTTGCACTCCGATTTACGCTGAAGAGGTTGACTTGAGATAGCAGCGGAATTGTTTTTGGGCTGAAAACCCCAGCCATGGACCCCTATTAGCCAGACAGTATAAGTTATGGAGTGGGTTTTTTGGTTCAATTAAGGTGAATTCTATTGTTATTATTATATGCCACCTGATAACCCGTCATAAACAACGGGTTAAAATACCCAGTCATGAAAATGTTTGATTTAATAATATATTAATATTATATACTTAATAAAAGTATAGATTTTAATAAGATAAGTTTTGCGTAGGCTATTTCACTGTTAATACTCTAAAATGTTGAGACCGTCACTAATTTTTACAAAATATAAACATCTGTGCTAAAGTGCAATGTTTTTGGTGGTAGATACGTATTTGCTATTCAAATGTAACATGGGGCGAATATGTTTGAATTATGCATATTTGATTATTTCAATTTACAATTTATCTGGGTCAAATTTATCTGGATCGAATTTATCTGGGGATTTGTCTAAATATATGTGATGTTGTTCGAAAGAAATTACACCAAAACCAACTGTATAGGCTCAACCATTCTCTCCATCATTAGCATCAACCCTCTCTTCCCGAACATGGCGTTTATTGGTATAGAGATACATATTTACAATAGGTATAATTGTTAATCACATTTATACAGAAATAGCCAACATTAGGGTGGGCGGATATAAGTTTTTTTCCAAATCAAATTGGCCCTATGCGGGATAGTTGTGTACTAATATGAGGATCTATCATGCAAAAGTTTTTCGTAATCGGATAATATTAACTTGATTAGATTTGGTTACTGACTACTATTTTATATGAATATGTTTTATGGAGAATTGATCATCACCAATTCTCCATAAAACATCCTAAGATGATATTAACCACTGCCGCCCGAGCCCTAAGGTTGAAAATGTTGCGATAATATCTACAGGTGCAAATGGGAAACAAACGTCTGTGGAGATTGCGGTATTTAAAAAATGCCATTTTAGTAAATATCAAAGATGAATTTTTTCTCTGAATTAAATTTCTGAAATTTTACATTAATTTTACGAAATCTATGGTTCTACGACTCCTGGGAATGATCAACAAATGTTGAGCTTAGGCAACCCACAAACCAACCAAATATTCTGGCGGCATAGGACATCACTTCTAATTTTGCCTTTTGGAAGCCTTAATTGCCATAATTTTCCTATTTATTCAAATTTTATTCGTTTACAAATGTCTCAGTCATTATTTCGCATAAAGTAATCCGTGGAAAAAACCTACAAAATTAAAAATATTGGAATTAAACTTAATTTTGACGAGTAAATTTTCATCTCATGATTTATTACGATTAAAAAAATATTTAGTTCGTTAAGATAACATGTGAGTACAATTTGATTACCAAGTTCTTGTCAAAGCAGCTCTTCGCTAGTTTCTTAGAGAAACTGCCCAGAATTCACCACGAGGAGGTGGCTACTATTCGAGCTCCACCCTTGCCATCCCAACCAAAGTGCTGAAAAGGGAAATGTTTACTAAACATATCCCTTTTCAGCACTCTCTTAAAATATGTCAGTTCGGAGTCCCAGTCGTCTGTTGCACCTCACGATAGGGAAAAGAAGAAAAGTGTTTAACTCGTGAAATGCGTTTTATTTGGACCTTCACATTCGAAGCATTGAAATTAGCGCAGATCGAAACGCACTTCAGCGCACAATGTCGACCATAAATGGTAATACGTGAGCAGGCAAAACGTCCGGTAACCTGTCGGTAGGTAGCATTTTGTGCTTGCGAAACATTTACAGCCGAAAGTTTTGGTAATATTTGGCAATTTCGCTCAGACTTTGTACTTAAAAAAGCGAGCTTTTAGTAAATGTATACGATAATTAGTGTCGAACCAGGTTATTTTACTGGCGTCGGCAAAATTTTACTTGGTCTCTCAAAGAAAACAAATACATTTACCGATTGTGATTTTTTAATCCGTTAATTTGAATGTTTTCGGGTGTTTCATAGCTATTCTTTATACACTGTAGCTTCATTTCCCTCCAGTGGGGTTTTTTCTTAAATCACTCGAGATTATTTCGAACACGTAACTAAGGAGTCACGTGGTGCAATCACGAGTGGCTTGATATTTTGGTGAATTCTAACCATTTGAACGGTACGTAATCATAACGTAAGCGTCTTACATGTTGTTTATTGCGTCGCTTATTGGAGTATTCAATTCCACCATCAATATCCCGGCAAGGCTAACACGATCGGGAATGCTCTGTGAAATTTTGACGAGTGGTTCAAATACACTAAAATGTCGAACCCTTCGCGGTTGTACATACCACGTGACTCCTTACGTGACCGGAATTATCTCGAACCGTTCTAACTCTACCCACCAGGAACTTGACATTTTATCTATAAGTAGTCTTCAAGCTTTGAGTTTTGCGAGGGAAAGTGTTGAGGATTTTTTTTTAAATGAGTGTAATTTCAGTTGTATATTGTACGGCAATTTTACAAATAAAAAAATAAAAGTTCAAATAATAATAATACCTCTTTTGGTGACAGCCGAAGCTAATGACTACCAATTTGATATATAGACGAGCACACAACAACCATGCTTTGGGAGGTAAGAATCCTACCCAGGCGGGATTCGAGCTCGCGACCTTTGGTTCGACATGCGAGGACTTTATCCCACCGCACCGGGTCCGACAAAATTTAATCTAATAAAGCAAGTAACATTTAGTGTCGTTTTCTCCATTTATTGTGTTGGACCAATGATGTGGTACGCTGTCACGCACACGGATGCAAATATAAGCACCAAAGGAAAGACATTTGCGGTGAGATATTGACTTGTCCGGTATTCGAACCTGGATTTCCCAACTGCCGGTCAGGTGTATTATCCAGTTAGGCATGGTGGTGTAACTGACTAGCACACCTGACCGGCAGTTGGGAGATCCGGTCTCGAATCCCGGACAAGTCGTATAATTTTATTAAATGGTGAATTTCTTCCCCTTGTGTGTATTCAGCTTTGTCACTTCATACCTTGAAAGTCACGCTGGAACGCAAACATTGTTACAAAGTTACATAATTATAAAATTAAAAAGCGTTTCTTGCGCGGGCATTAACGACTGAATAATTAAGTAAAATGGTTAAATGAATAAATGAGGAAACCTATCCTTGCCACTAACATTTCAGCTACTTTTACTTACTTATTAATCACGGTCACGGCACTTTCGAAACGCAACATATCGGCAGATTCGCTTGCGAGTATCGTTTGTGTGCGGTTAATGTCTCTCAGGGCATCTGATCAAACCTTTGGTGTCTTATCCATAGCAAAAGCAATTGCATATACTGTTGTCTTAAGGTGGCGGTACCCTTATGTTGTGCTGAGTGGTTGCTTTTTTACTGTAAAATAATCAATTTGTTCAGAGAAAAGAAAGGGTTCCCCAGTTGTGATACCTTTTAGAGCAGGTAGATCAAAAACCGATGTGATTTTATGTCAATGCATAAGTAATTGGGGAAATCATAACATTATGTATAAATAGATTAAATAATTCCGCAAGAAAACTGCAAAGCCTTCGTCGCTGTTATATTCTGGGGAAAGTATTAACTAATGAGTGTATTGAGGCAAGTAATCGCATTCTGAAGTGAAGGAAAATCTTTTGTAAATATTTTTCTAAAGAACTATCCTACTATTTGTGTGGTCCATAAAACATAAACGCAAAAGCGTATGTTTTGTACCCCGAAATGTTATGCAGAACCTATTTTGGTATGATGGGTGTCGTAAGATATTTCGAAAGATGCAACATTGTGTGATTCCGACGATAGATAGATAGTTATTAATGCCCAAAGTCATTATATAATGAGGGATATTTTCCGATTTTGTTTTGAAGAGGCTCAATTTCATTATTATATGTGTTCCAATCTGTTTCTAAAATTCATCGCCTTGAAAGGGAAGCTTCCTATAGTTGACATCTTTCCTGGATATCAACATGAAAAATAACAATCGCGGATGCACGTGTCAAATTTCTCAATAAGTTCGAAGGTTTCAGGCTTAACCATGTGGACATTCATTTTCGAAGTGAGAGAGAAAAATGTATCATTCCACTGAGATTAACTGTAGTAGGTGGAAGGTACAACTAGTTTCAACGCATACGCTTCATCTTCAAGTACAATTACAAACTTTGCATCAGAAGATGACGCCTATGCGTTGTAAGTAGTTATACCTAGTACCTAGTGTGGGTGCTTGCCAATCATCTCGCACAGATTAGCAAAAATAGTCTCACATGTGAACACACAAGCGCATATTCAATTCGATGATTTGAACAATCTTGGCTGACGTTTTTACAAAATGGCGGGACGCCATTCTGCAGCCATTACATTCCAAGTGGAATATGGAAACATGGAAAAAATAAAAAATAATTTAAAATAAAATAAATAAGATATTTGAAAATATGAAACACTAAATGGTTACACCGTGTAATTTTTTTATTTTGTCTTTATTTTCTGCCTTAAAAAGTGAACTTTGTCTAATCGATAAACGTAGACCATAAATCAGCTGCTGATAGATATTTTGTCTGATGTCAAGTATTTGCATTGTTGATCTCCTGTTTACCTCCATCAGCTATGGAAGATATTGTTTTCCCTTTGAAGTAAATCCATGCAAATTAGTTATTAATATTAATTGGTCACACCCGGAACAAAAAATATCAAAAGGTTTCTATAAAACATGTAATCTTTAGAGTAAAATTGTAGTTTTTTAGGAAAATGCCTTTTTTGGCTATTAAAAGTTTTTGCTACCTTAAAATAGTAAATAAATGAATACAATATGTGATTTAATGTTTCCGGGTGTGACCTTTGATTGCGTTTCCGGTGTGACCAAAATTCCAAGAGACTTCAATACTTCTGTTTTTAAAGTTTTATATTTTATTGGTTGGCATTACATGTAAGTCTAACCTTACTTTATGCCTTCTAAGTAACAGCTCATCAGATTTTAACATTAAATGAGAAAACATATACAAATATATTTATTTATTCCTGTGATTGTACTTCAAAACATATTAAGTTTAGTAATTCTATGTAGACATATCATTTTCTGTGTCAAAACCCCATTATAAAATTTCAGAGTAAAATAAAAACTTGATTAATGAATTGTATAATAAAGATAGTATTAGCAGTCATGCCCCAGGTAATTTTTTTCATTTATGTTTTTCTGCTTCAGATGGCAGGTTCCTCCTGGGATCCTCCTCCTCTCCACTCTTCTCTCAGCCAGGCGCTTTGTGTCATCCGCGTAACTTCCGCCTATTTTGATGTTGTCTAGCATTCGCTTCCTTTTCCTTCCCCTTCCCCGCTTTCCTTCCACCATTCCTTCAATACCCGTCGTCAGCAGACAATGCCTTCGCAGGGAATGTCCAATCCAATTCCTCTTTCTTCTTCTAATCGTATCCATCAGAGTCCTCTCCTCGCCCACTCTCCTCAGTACCTCCTCGTTTCTCAATTTATCCTTCCAACTCACCTTTTCCATCTTCCTCCTTATGCATACATCCAGGACTTCCAGTATTTTTTCATCTCTATGCTTAACTGCCCAAGTTTCCGCCCCATATATAGTTCCACACTCCATGTACACTTTACTAGTTTCTTCCTTAATTCTTTGTTCAAAGGCCCACAGAGTAGATTCCTTTTCCTTTGGAATCCTACTTTTGCTAATGCTATCTGTCTTTTTATCTCAGCTTTACAACACACATCTTCTGTTACATTACTCCCCAGATATTTGAAGCTCTTCACTTGTTCTATCCATTCCCCTTCTATTTTGGTTTTAATTTTCTCCCCTTTTCCTCCGATGAACATACACTTGGTCTTCTTCTTGTTCATCTTCATTCCATAATCTAGACATTTGGTGTAAAGGTTCTCTAGCAGTCCAATTATTTCTTTTTGGTTTCCGCTAATACTGCCATGTCATCTTCAAATCTTATACATTCCACTCTTTTCCCTCCCAAACACACCTCTCTTCTATCGTCATAACACCCTCTAATTATTTCATCCAAATACTTGTTGAATAATATTGGGAACATGCAGCATCCTTCTCTTTCTCCTTTTCCCAGACCAATTTATGCAGTCATTTCACCTGCTATCCTCCCTCTTGCAGTTTGGTCTAAATAGAGGTCTTTCACTAATCCTTTTTCTTTCCAATTGATCACTTGTTTTTTCCGTATAGCCATTAATTTGTTTCATTTTACTCAATCGAATGTATAGAATTTTACAACCAGATCTATGGAAGCTAAATATACTTTCCTCTTTTTTTCTTTCTCCAAATATGTCACTCCAACTACACTTAAGAAGCCTAAAGCATCTCTGGTTCCTGTTCCCTCCTAAAACCATACTGTTCCCCTTCGATTGATCTACTCAGCCTCCCATATAGCCTTCTGTTCATTGTCCTTAGTAGTACTTTTTCTGTGTGAGATTTTAAGCCTAACGTCCGATGTTCTTCGCATTTCTTGCTGTTTTTCCTCTTTTCTATGGTTACCATCACTATTTCTCCAAACTATTTTGGCCACTTGCCACATTCATATGTCTTCATCGTTGTACAGTTTGAGTGTCTTTTCCTTTCCTTTGCAACAGTACAGTGCTTTTATCAATTCAATAGATATTTCATCAATCCTAGTTATTATACTAACGAAATGTTTTTACACTTTTGTTCTACAATTTAAAATTTCAACTTTACCAAATTTAATAGAGCTTAATTAATCTAATATGCTGAGCCATTAACCAAATTTGAAAGTAAAAATTGAATTTTACTCATAATGGAGAGTATAAATAGTAATTAGGTCTCACCCGAAACTTTACCATGTAACACCCGCAACTTATTAAAAATTATCTAACTAGAATACTAATGCTTTTGGATACTTCTCCATTAGTTAAAACTAAAGAACAACTTCTCTAATCTTGCTGATATTTATTTCAATATTAAATGTTTCAGCTAATCAAAGAGTTTACAGTTTAAAGTAACCTATGTTATTAAGTGTCATTTGTGTTAGTCACACTCGGAACCACCGTTTTTTTCCAATTACAACAATGCTAGTTAATTTTTTAAATTGCATATTAAGTCTTAACCTTCTCTTATTGCTAACTAAAGGTGTACTCTAGTATATTTTAGTTGAAGTATTTGATATGAAAATTTAAAATTAAACGCTCTCAAGTCACACCAACGGAACCAATAAAATGGCTGCGTAAACTTCCATCCTTTCCAGTATTCCATCAAAGTTCTATGCTAGGCCCAAATTTCTAAAAATCAATATTAGTTCAAAGATTCGACATTATTCTCTCTCTCACTTCGATTAAACTTCCATATTTGGTGCAAATTTCTAATAAATAATATAAGTGGAAAGATTCAAAGTTTTCTCTACCACTTAGACTAAATTTCTTCTATATTTTGCGAACATTTCAAATCTTCTTACATATGAAAAAGAATGTTTGTCTGTTCGTGTTTTATGCACTACAATACCATTCATCGAATTGTGATGAAACTTTGGTGAGTAGTTGTGCGCGTGCCCATACAAGGTTTCTGAATTATAAAAATGGTAATTTTTGGGGTTGTTTTTACCCCAATATTGTTAACATTTACTCCCATAAGAAAAGCATTGTATTCGGTGCAGGTTTTTCTTTAATAGCATTTTTAAATTACTTACACTCAAGATATTGGATGTAAATTTGTATAATAGAACGAATAAAAGAATTCAGTATTTAATTCTTTCATTCAATTTTTTACACGATTCGTTGTGTCCAATTATTGTATTTTCATCTTGAAATTCATCAATTTTTCTTAATTTTCAGCAGTAGGAATTTCCTTTGCAACCATTTAATAGCGATTTCCATTTAATAGCGATTTCAGTGAATGGCTATTGACGCCTGCGGCATTTAAATTCCAGGTTCCGTGACTAATTTGACAGATGTAGCCGAACGAATACAGTTCCCCGTTCGCCTTGCCTTCTCAACGACCATCAACAAGGCACAAGGTCAATAGTTTCAAGTGTGTGGATTAAATTTGGAAAATCCATGCTCATCATGTGTACACGAGTGGGGCAGCCGCAATATTTATTTGTTTTTGCAGACGGCGGCGAGACCAAAAATAATGTATATCCCAACGCACTTGAATACATTTTGTCAATTTTAATTTAATACACCAAAAATCAATGTCTTTCTTTTATTTTGTTCATGTGTCTGCTTTGTATATGCGTGCCTACTTATAAAGAAAATGTGGAATTGCAACGCATTCCGGGGAAACTTGTGCACGCCTTCGAAGGTTTCTGAGTTAATAAATCCATTGTGCATTAGGTGGAGCGCGAGTCGTTTCAACAAATGAGTGTTGGCACGCGAGCTTCTGAAACAAGCGAGGAACAACAAGCAAGCCACGAAGCAGATAGTTTACGAGTTGCTCAATCACGTGCATCAGAATCGTATCAGTGAGACATAATTTGTGTTAAAAATTACGTAATTTATTTGTACGTAGAATATGATTTGGTGCATTGGTCTCTTTAATTGGTTTTTTAAATTGCTTACACTCATGATATTGATTTTGAATTCTTATCATTTGGTAACTTAAAGAACAAGGTTCTTGCATTCTTGCATTCAATTTTTCGCATACGCTTCGCTTTTTCCTAAAATTGGATTTTTAAGCTCGAAAATATTAAATATTTGCACTACTTCAACCGCAGAATATTTTATTTACTTGGAAACCGCAGCATAGGCATGGAATGGAAACTCATGCCATTATTTGTGCGATACGAATTCCTGTGTAGGTACGAGGAATTCATTGGACTAGGTTTCAAATTTGTTTAGGACCGATTTTGATTCGAGAATAGAATTGGGCTAAGCCATGAATAGTATGGAAACCAAAGAGGACTTCAGGATAGAGTATTTTATTTTCCGAATACACCAAAAAGTATTGTCCTTCATTTATTTTGTACATGTCTGATTTGCATACGTGTGCCTAACTAGAAAGAAAAATAGGCATTGCAACGCATGCCGGGCGCAGCTAGTATTAATAATATTGGAAAGATTCAACATTTTTCTCTCCTACTTAGATCAAAGTTATCTTATATTTAGCGCAAATTAGTAACAATTAATTTTTGTGTAAATATTCAAAGTTTTTCTCTGTCTTTGACCGAAGATCTCCTATAATTGGCGCAAAATACTAAAAATCAATACAAGTGGAAAGTTCTCTCACTTCTACCAAAGTTCTCCTATGTTTTTGCAGATTACTAATATAATCAATACAAGTGGAAAGATTAAACGTTTTTCTCTTTTGGTCGAACGTCTCCTATGTTTGGCGCACATAACTCCACTCTCGACCAGTTCCGAAGTGCGCTGCGCAGGATCTGAAACGAATGGAAAGCAAGTGCGCTGCTGTGTTGCGAATTAAGCATAGCTCACCACTGCGAATGGAAAGCACCTTACATCTAGAGTTTCTCTTCTCCTGCTCTTTTTATATAGTCGAGTGTGTCTATGTCGGGCTCCAGGCTACAAGACCACTTGTCATTTTCTCCGTGAAGCAGGTCCCCATTTCATTTTCAATCCAATATTCTTCACAAACCTCATGATCCCTTAACTTTAGTTGCTTGACTACAGAAAGCATAAACAAATTGTAATAGACGATCACATCGAATTCAGTGCTCAAAATATTTCCTTTCCTCCTCAAGCATTCGTTACCAATTATTCAGAGAAAAATTTTCCGTGTTCAACATTGCGAGTGTGATGATATCATTTTTCTATGATTAAAGCTATTGAACAATAGGGATACGATACTACACATTTCGTTTCCATAAAAGTTTTGCTTCAAAAGTCGTGTTCAAAGTGGATATTACATCACGAGCGAATAAATATCCCAAACTCTTTAGTTCTCGGGATTAAACGTATTCAATTTTAAAATAAAAACTAATCAGAAAAACGGTTGATTGAACACATCGTAATAAATTTTCACGTTCACAAGGATATCTTATTATATTCCAATTCTGGCTTCAATTATATCGTGAATTTTGAAAATAATGATTTTAATGAAGGTAACGGCATTAGTGATATTAAAATAACCTCAAATAAATTAATTTGTGATCAAAATTTACCGAAAGTAGACAGCTAAAGTGTCATAAAGACAGCTAAACATAAAAGCAATAGCAATGTAGCTCTACTTATTCCAGTACGGACACCTGGACATATTGTAATTGTAAGCATTGTCTTTAGCGATAAGTAAACCTTAAACCAATTGGTCAATTAATTTATAGTTTCGGTGCATAGTTGACTTACATTCACTATGATTTTTCATCACTTGCATCGACCCGCTATAATCCATCTATGAAGCTTATGAATAAATTAAAGATTGAAGACATTAGAAAATATACTGGGAAAACATTTGCTGTTATTAGTCTATAACTTAGTTTAAATATAAAATGTTTTTATTCTTTTGATTTTCAGAATATATTAAAAGCAATTACTTTCAGCACAATTGTATAGGGTAATTGTATAAACCACAAACATTATTATTTATCCTATTGGTGCTATTTCAGAGATGAAAAGAATATGATACTGTTACAAACTGCAAAATACCTAAGCTATGTTGCGACTTTGGTTCTGTAAAACTAATTATCGAAGGCGCAGCACTACGAAAAGAAAGGGAGAATAAAAACGCGTGTGTGGGGAAAACGATCTTTTATGTTTCTTCTTCACCTATCAGGGCGCGACAAAGGAAAAAAAAGGAAAAGTGTGTTGCAAGGATAGGAAGTGAGTGGATGACGGGTGGTATGAATATGAGGTGATTGCGACTGCAACCATGGTGAGAATGCTTTTCCTTTTGAAATGCAATGCAAACTTTATTTAACGCTCGTCACAAAAACACGGTACAAAATTCCACTAATTATTTTATTGCCGTCGACCGGTTTCGATGACTAAACCGTCATTTACAAGAGTACAAAACAGAAGGTTAAATTGCTATTGCTAGCCTTATATAATAAAGAAGGGGGGTTGGGAACATGGAGAAATGAGGGGAGGGGAGGTCCAGAATTGACGGTTGGTTGGAAGGAGGACGGATCAGGTGGTAAGAATATGTTACGTGGGGGGGGGCGGGAGTAAGGTAAGGTGGTGGTAAAATGCAAGGACGGAGTGGGTTTGCAACAAAGAAATCACATTTATCAACGGTATAACCACAGGATATTAGCCATCAACAATGCTCCTCGCATTAAAACGTTACAATCGAAGCATTTAAAGTCGTACACTTCAAAAGCAATCTTATCTTCTGTTTTGTCTTGTAAATGACGCTTTAGTCGTCGAAAGCGGTCGACAGTAATAAAATAATTAGTATAATATTGAACCGTGTTTTTTGATAGTGAATTCTATCTCCTTTATCCACAAAGTATCGCCACAATCGATTAATTCGATTTATTTAACGCATTGGCATGGATTTGAAACTGGAGCGTAATGAGCTTGTACAACCTTGATTGAAGAACAATTCACTGTAATATTCTACACTTAAAAAAAATTATAATAACAAAAGTGTGGAAAATTGAAAAATGATATATTCTTCCACTATGTCACGATTCCACGAAGTTGCTTCGACTACCATCACCTTAGTTATACATCTTTACTTTACTGTATCTCCATAGTGTGTGGAGTGAGTGGGTGATGAATGATAGTGGAATGCATGCTCCTGTTAGTGGATGTGCATGATTGGAGCGTTCTTTGGATAGGCTATATCGAGAGAATGGATGAAACAGAATGGAAAGGGAGAATTATGGAAGAAGAAAGAGTGGTGTAAGAGGAAGAAGTCAGCCGAGAAGGTCGTGGATGAATGCGGTGGAATATTATGAAATGAAGATTAACTTGGTAATTTCTACACGTTTATTTAGTCAACCGACCGGTTTCGATGTTTACTACTTCTTCATCTGAGATAAAACTAACTAACAGGTAGTTATATCTCTGATGATGATACGATAAACGTCGAAACCGGTCAGGTGACTAAAGTGGAAATTACCAAGTGATTCTTCATTCCATGATGTCGAAATTCCACAAAGTTACTTCACCTACCATCGAGTTATTGTGGTGGAAAATGTTTGTAGAAGAGAAGGAATATCAGGAGTCTTAATAATGGCGTGCATGAAGTAGTGCGTGAGTTTATCTGAGGAAAAAGATGAATGGAAGAACAGAGCAGTATGCAGGAAATTATCAAAGTAGAATACCTACGCTTTGCAGGCCTATACCTGAGAATTAAGCGTTTTGGACCGTGTGATTACCCCTAAAGGGAACGGTGTGATGGGTATAGGCATGGCGAAACTTGGTGGCATTCGAAATCGGAGTGTCTCATGTCAGTGAAGGGGAGTGACGCGTCGACGAGCAGGGAGGGATACCACAGGGCTCCTGGTGGTTCCTCTTGATGAACACTCGACCTCTTTATCCCTCTTCTCTTACATGCTTTCCTCTTCCGGACGTCATGGATTTCACAAACGAGTGCCACCAAGTTTTGCTACACCTATATCTATGTTTGCATGTATTCTATGTTTATATATGTATATCAAGGTGGTTGCAGTGCTAACTTCCTATCCCGAGGGTCGGGGTTCAAATTTCGTCGGTGGTGAAGATTTTTTCAAATATATTCCAACCCCTGCTTGGGTGTAATGCAGAGAGTACATAATGTATGGTACTATGTGGTCCCCTATGGCGCCCCACATTAACAGGAGCAGATGGAAGAGGGTAATGCCAACCCCCTACACACTCTTTACATTCCTAAAACCTATCCAACAAGTCTGAATGGTGAAAAGGGCCTAAGTTTTTGGTCACCTCCCTTTAGGAGATTCCCCAAGCCATTGCCACCACTTCATAAATACATCATGTAACATATTTCGAAATGCCTTCATTCTGAAGGAATCCAGTTCCGAGATACTAATTAGCAAAGGTAGGCACTGCACCACAATGAGATACGCTGTACGTACTTCCTCGAAGGTAGGAATGAAAATGGCGAAATGGCCTCGGGAATGTTCTCTTCCCCTCTTCAGAGCTCGCCGAAGGAATATCAAGAAGAAAACGAGTGCCTTGCAAAGAGGAGTAAGTCAGTGGATGATGGGATATATGTATATAAGGGGGGGCAGCACCCCTGGTCCGAGAGCTCTTCTCCGCTCACATCCAACCAACGCCGTCAACTCAAACAGGATTTGACCCATCTTCACCTCTCCCTCTCTCCATCCGCCTCCCCCTCATCTGCCTTCTACTTCGATTCCGAGAAAGGGCATCTCCTTCTCAGCCTCCCCTCCCCACTTCTCCCCCCTCGTGGGAGTCCCTGTGGATTCGGATGCGCGTTTGGAATGCATGAGTCCATCCTTCTCTCCCCGTTCGATGGAGGGGACGATTGATGTTTGTGTTTGCGAAGTGGAGGAGGTCGGGAGGATCACGCACCGAGGGTCGGAGAGCCCCATGCGAGTGGCACGCAGGAGGACGCAGGGAAAAGAAAAACACGCAAATTGCGTGAGAGTAAGGTTCAGGTATTCGTCCTATGTCTCCCTACATCAATTCGAGGATATAAAGTTCCCGGAAGTATACAAAAAGAATACAAGTTCATCAGGAAACCGACATTTGAAGTGGCTACGCTTATAAAGTCAGTGTGACTAGTGGTTACCAGGATGGATAGTAATAATATTATTTATTGCTCTAGGAGTAGCTCTCCTATTGAGCAGAAAAATGAATACAATACAATTTAGATTAAATGCCAAAGGAAATCAGATATAACTCAATCCACAAGATAAACTATGAATACATCTAAAAAAAACAAATTACTTGAAATGGATTTGTTAGCAAGCATATGAGTTCAGGCCGGTACTAACAAAAATAATAATCTAGCGATATACAATATTCAACTATGCAATTTGCAATGTATAGATTACAACAGTTTCTTGTAAAATACTTACCTATGCAGTGGTTCTAATTTATTGCAATGCCTATACAATAGTTACTTAAGCAATATATAATTATACAATATACAACTGTAGATACAAGTTATTATCACTGCTTGAAACGCTCCAAAGCCTCTTTCTGAATACTTTCAGTGACCCCCTACCTTTAACATGGTTTGGCAATCAATTCCAGAGTTTGGTAGCTGCCACAGTGAACGCTATAGATAGACCAATGTGACGCATGTCGGGCGATTGATCCCGAAATTATAACTTTGTGAGCGATATCACGATTGACATTATTGAGGACTCATTCAATTGGATACAGAAATACAATACGAGCATAACCACATTTTAGCGCTTTGGCGAGGCGTTTAATAGAATACCCGCGGGATCTGGTTACCATTTTGGGAGTGGTTGAAAAGTTATGCGCAGTAATTCTCGTGACTACGACGTGATAGCGCGCTGATTCCGAGCAAAAACGATAGATCTCGTCTATAATATGTGTATTCGAAGAAAAACTTTACTATTTAGATTTATATTGTTGGTTAAAGAAAAACAAGCAATGTGTTCTAAAGTTAAAATTTCAAAGGTTGGTCCATACCATAGCACAGAAAAAAATACAAACAACGCATTCATTTAGTAAATTATTTTTTTTCTCTTCTACCTTATCCGGTTCGGAAGAAGACTTTTATCATTGCGTTGCTTTGTAATACACCAAGACGGTGAAATTCGCCATGAAAAAATCATTTGACTTGACAGAAACTCGAACCCAGATTGTTATCCAGATACACCACCAAGCCATCTAAATTCAACTGGCTAACACTCCTGATCGGAAATTGGGAGATCTAGGATCGAATCCCGGTCAAGTCAAATGATTTTTTCATGGCGAATTTCACCGTCTGGGTGTGTAACTTCGCAGCCGTGCGCGTGACTGCGTACGGCATCATTTGTGCAATCATGTTGATTGGAAAATTGCGATGCTTGATTTTTCCTTGATGTAGCTCGGAAGAGTTTGACTAATGTTTTTATTCCACTTTAAAAGTTTGGCCAGCCTGGAAAATCTTCTTATTCCAGGGCCTAGTCTGTCTTCAACCTTCCCTGCTTAGCTGAAGGAGACGATTAGTATACTGTAGTGTCATTATCTGTCCTAGGTCTAGTAAATAACGCTGTGAAATCGTCATCGTGAGTTAAGGTTGACGACCTTTTATGTAAAGGACTGCACTAAACAATATTTCACGTCTTCAAGCATTTCGACAAACTTCTTCATTCGCCACACGACACACCCCAGAGATTCGTAAAGGTCTTTGTCTGTAGATACACGTATCAAAGGGTTTGATCTTCTCGTTTGCCTCTGTCAAGGTTCAGGTCTCTAGGCCGTACGGTGAAGTTGAAAACACATAACATTGAAGGAGTCTTTTGAATAGCAAACTTAGATCTCTACCTGTAAACATATACTTTGATTGATCTAAACGTCACTCTGGCTATTTCATACCGACGTTTGTTCACCTGAGAAAGATCTCAGCACTTGTTGATAATCCTATTTCAATAGTAGTTCGACGGAGCGGTTGAAGTATAGTTGGATAATGGTGGATATGAAAATTATGAATCCAGAATTTTCAGAGTTAATTTAGAGCCCATACTTATGGATAGTGTGGGATACCCCGTCAGAGAGATCAGTGACTTTTGAGGCTGATCGGTTCATTTGAAAGCCTAAACTCGAGTATTAAAGGGAAAACTCCGACACTGGTATCATGTATTCGAGAAAACATTTTAATGAAAAAAAGGTTCTGGGTTATGACTCCACATTTATTTAAAGTAACACGACCTAGGTTTCGGCATATAATGCCTGATGATTGTATGAAATCCCGAAACCTAGGTACGTAAAGTGTGGAATCATAACCAAGCACTTGTTTTTCATTATGAAGTTCTACCGAGTAACGCCAGACACAGGGTCTTATATTAGAAGATTTTTTCTCTATCCATTAAAAGACAAAAATTTTGTTGTTTTGGGAATAAATTTTAATTCAATCAACGGAATCAATTATTAGGAAATTCCATTCGATGCAACGTATAAATTTTGATACGGCATTGACATTGCAATGTGATGTCTCATGTTGAACATGGAAAAGCCCTATCCCACCTAGTGTATCTTCCTGCTGATCCATTCCTATCTCTCCACTCGGAATCCTATAGTCCTCCGCAGCATCCGATACCCTTCACCCCTCGTCCATGCTTTCCCCACTCCACCTCTCCACCTCGCTATCCGTCCACGTTCATTTCTTCCTCTTGCTTCTCAGCCTCTCACGCGCAAAGTCTCATATACCCTAGATCAAGGGTACTTCCACTCCTCCAATGGTTACAAATTCATGCTCAACCTACTATGATGCCCGTCAAGCACCACCAGCCATTTCTCGGTCTGCACACCTATTTGAATTCAGCAGGCATGTAAGAACCTAGAAACAACGAAAAACTGAAATACCAGGCATTGGGGAAAAATCAGCATGTTTTAAATTACTTACCGGTTCACAGTCATATTTGAGCGACTGTTGTGGTCTGAACAGGGACATTCGTTCCTCGGACGCTTTTAATTGCTGGAGCAGGAGGGCGTGAAATGCACGCAATGACTTCACAAAGAGAGATGCTGAAGACAGGATATGAGACAAAAATGACGGAGATGTGGTCATTTTTCTCCTTCTCATATAACGACTTGATGGCATAGCATTTCCCGTGGAGAAGAAGAAAGAAGACTACTATTATGGAATTTGTGGACAAATCTATGTAGAAGTATGATCTGAAGAAATTTAATTAAGTTTATGTGTCTGTGAAAGAAATCAAGAATAGAGAATCAACGTCAAACTTCAACAGCAATATCTTGAGAAATTGGAAGAAGTGTGCTACCTGGGAAACAGGATCAATAGCGATGGAAGAGGCAAAAAAGAAATTGTGAACGGAAATGCCCTTACATGAAGGGCAACTTATAAAAAAGTAGTCCAATAGCAGCTAGTGACACCAGCCTGGAAGTGAGGAAGAACTTAATATAATCATATATTTAGAGCATGCTTTATGTGGCAGTGAAGTCTGGACAGTAACAGATGTAGAGACAAAGAGATTGAATGCTAATATGTGGTGAAATCGAAGAATGATGAAGAACAATTTCCAATGAAGAGAGAGAGAAGAGAAGGTGGAGAGATTCTCCAATGTAGAAGTCCTTCGAGGTGCTGATGTGGCATGCGAGTTTCATTTCGTTAATTTGGTTCAACTCTTTTCTCGCGTTGTAGCGAGGATATACAGGAGCGAATTGAGTATTGCAGACATTATCGCCATCTATATGAGTGTGTTGCGACCGCTGGATATCCTTAATTTTTCTTCATCGGTTGTGGCGACCTTTGACTGCAACATCAAAAACCAAAACATCTCCAACGGATGCCCAAACCGATGACAAGAGAAAGCGAAGTATATCCAACGTTGCGACTCTTGCGTATATAAAACGCTGATAATGACCGAAACAGTTGCTTCTGAATACACTCACTGCAACGCGAGATAAACCTTGATACAGATATGCTCCCTACGCAGTAAAACTCGAAAGCCGTATTAACATCTATCAAATCGAAAGCCTATTCCAAGTCCTACGAATTGATAATAAAAACTAAAATTCAGAGAAGAAGAGGATTCAATCTTACTGGATTCTTTTTGTAATAAAATAGTCTATTGAAAACAATAATTGGAGGAGAAATGAATAGGAAGAATTACAGAGGAATAATGGAATACATCAGACAAATATTGAAGGACGTCACAGAGAAGAAATGCGTAGGAATGAAGCAATTGGCTGCTAGGATAGTAGATTAGAGAGCTGAAATAAACTGATAGTAGTAGTGTTTTTGTTTAACGTGCTTCGACGGCTTAGGTCATTTCGCACATAATGTGTGCTACTTGCACGATGCAGGGGTTAACAGCACTCGGACGAATCGGAGGATCACCCCTCCAAACTCGAGCCGAACCCAACGATGCTTAACTTTGGTGTCTGATCGGGAACCGGTGTTTCCATCGTGGAGCAGGGCATTGCCCGCAATAAACTGATCTTCGGATTGATAGCTGCTGATGATGATGTATACAAGTATGTAAATTTACATACATGTATGCACTGCGTGATATTGCGTGATATATAGTGCATGATGCTTTCCCAGTGAGCAAAAGTTGGTGCAAAGTATATGTAAAGTATGTTCTCAAATGCAGTACCTTTAGTGCAAAGTACATTCTCAAAGTATTTACAAAGAACATGCTTGGTGGTGCACATAGACAGTGCATAGTACATGCTGGTGCACTAGTGAAAAGAATATGCAAAGAATGTTCTGCCCTGCACTAAGTTATTTCCGAATGTTCTTTTAATGTTCTGCTACTGTTTTCTACTGTTTTTACTACTAAAAAATTGAATAAACACTAACCACTTTAATGCTATTGCGCAATGGCATGATTTAGTTCGTTACAGTATACTGCCTCGCATCTACCTAACGTTACAGTCAACACGTGCATGATCAACAACTCTACGAATCGACGCACTTATCTCGCACTCATTACTAATGACTAGGCGTTGAGAATGACGTGTTTATGTAGTCACTTCTGTGGATTAATGTGACTTCAAGAACTATAATCATTAAATGAAAATTCCATGATAGTTTGAGGAAATACCATAAAATCTTGATAAAAGTTATTTGTCATTAATTAATGCCAGATAACTTTTATTCTATGTTGCCACATTGTATGAATATAAATGCAATATTACTGCGATTAAAAAAGATTTTTCCAATTCCCGCACGTTAGCTTCAGCGCCGTAGCTAGGGGCTGGCCAGGCGGGCGGCTGCTAGAGGCGCAACCCTAAGGGGGTGCACTTTGCAAACCCACAGCCTGTGGGCCATAAATCGAGGTAATATTAACAGGAAACAGGAACTGAAAATTCACATGTTCTTACACTTTTCTGAATCATTGTTATAAACTGTTACTATGCAAGGATCCATGATTTTACTGCTATAAAACACAATACCAGTGTAAAAAATTAGGCCTGTAGAGACTTTGGTCCTGGGACGTGTTCCATTTCTGTTAGTCTCCGAGCCAATTTATTTAAGAGTTTAATTAATTTTAATTTCTAAATTTAAGTAGCCTAAATAGAGCAACTTTGTTCCACTTGTTAACGAGAATTTTCGGCGCAGCCTGTTCTTTTAATATTGTACGTGGCATATTTTCTGCACTAGTGCAAAACCTTATATTCATTGCATGTGTAAAGAATGTGTACAGGAGCACATATGCATAGTCCGTGCTCTGGAGACTATCTTTTTCCTATTCCTAATTACACATGTGCATTTTAGCACATTCTTTGCACATACTTTAGATATTCTAGAAAACATTAGTGTTTTTAAGAACATTCTTTTCACATGAAAAACATATTTGTTTTGAGATAGTGCCCAACGACACTAAATTTGACTTAGTGCAAAATTAATTCTGCACAAACTTTGCTCACTGGGTTCCTTCAGGGAAAAATAAAACCATGAAAAAACTTGACCCAAATATCAGACTATGATTGATTAATTCATTCTCAGGTCCTAAGGATGTCGCCTATGCGATGAAACCGGTCGTCTTGAAATAAAAACCATAGTGAAAATTTGAAAGTTACTATTGCTCAGTCAGAATATATTTCCAAAAAGTTACACCGGAAAATATCGAGTTCATAAATTAGGTGTATTTGTAAAATTCTTGACGAAACCCGACCATGGTTGGTTTTTCTGCGTGCATGTACTTCGAATATACCCTTGCTAGAGACCACTTTGACTGCTTGAGAAGAAGACGTCATTGAAGTAGACCATCTATACCAAGAGTTGAAATAAGACTAATTGTAAGAGGTTATTATTATGGACATCATATATTTGAGTGAATTGTTTGTATTATTACATTGTATGGCAGGACCAGAGTTATGCTGTGCAAACATCTGTTGTTAAGTTGGCTCAACCGAAAAAATACTCAAAGATCATTTCATTCACATTCTAGCTAACTATAGAAAAAATCGTACTCTATCTGATATCAACGACACACTATGAAAAATAGTATTTTTCCTTATAATTTAAATGCCATTTCAACGGAAAACTAAATTTAAGAAGAGAAAACTCTCGAGAAATTGGATAAAAATAAAATATAAGCATCTTACCGACTCATTTCTTGATTTATTAGCTAATCATTGTGATAATTGAAGTCAAAATAAGGTATTTCCAAAGAAATGGCGCTGCATTTGGCTCCAATGACTGACAAAAAGGGTTTGTTAAAAACATATTCGTGGAATGATCTGCATATTTTTTAACTTTATTTTGGTTTTGAATATAATATACATAACAGAAATTTATTTCTTTAGGACATTTGTCCTATGGAACATGTATTCCATACATACATTTAATAGGCTCTGTGGAGAAAATACTTTACCAAACTGAATACAGTGAAGAAAGAATAACAAAAACAATTTGATAAATAGAAAACAATAAAATGCAAGATACGTTATTCAAATGATATAAAAAGAATATTTAGCATGAATTCTAAGTTTAACATGTGCAACATCTAATATAACAATAATATCTATCATATTTTTGTGAATAACTTCATGAGTATAATGGTTTTCAGTATTTGTGTTGGACACTGAGGCATGACACAATCAATTGCAATAACAACAAAGAAATGAAAATAGAACAAAATATTGAAAGGTAGCAATGGTAGTTAACTGAGATAATTGATGAACGGAGGTAACAAACAAGGAGGTATTCACCTAGGCATTATAACTTACAAATATATGTATTCAAGAAGAGTACAGTAATAAAATATTTACAACAAATAACATGAATATAATAATAGTTGACAGGCATACATACAGAAAGAGGAACAATGTAATGTAGGTATATCCAAGCGGTTAATACTGAGTTAGAATAATATTTTTCATACATAAATGATAACATTTTAAATTTAAATTGGTATATACATTTTAATAGAGCTACGTTACCAAGAATACTGTCCCATATTCTTAGGCCAGAATTAATAGTTGACGAGTCATTTGTCCATAAATATTTGTCCTACACTTTGTCCATAAATATTTGTCTTACACTTTGTCCATAAATATTTGTCCTACACTTTGTCCATAAATATTTGTCCTACACTTTGGAATTTTAAATCGTCATCGGGCTCTAACAGGTTTGGCCGAATCAGTCAGGTTTCTAACAATGTAGTAAGAACTATATTCCGGGGTTTTAACTGATAATATTTGTTGATGAAAATAGACAGTTGGAATATTTTTCTATGTTCCAGTTTCATCCACTTTAACTCAATGTAATAGGGAGTTGCATGTTCGTCGATATTGTTTTTGAAAATATATCTTACTCCGGCGTTGAACAAAGTTTGTAATTTTTTATGTGATTCCTTTTTTAAATCAGAAAATAAAAGTGAACAATATTCAACATGAGGGATTAATAGGTGAGTAACGAGTTTTTTGCGCAGCTCAAATGGAATAAGATGCTTAACTAAAATAAATAGGTAATGCATGAAATATGTGAAAACAGGGTTTAATAAAAACAAAAAAACAAATAGGTGGAGTTTAGCATTCATTTGGGCTCAGACAGTCGCGGTGGAACCTCGTTGAATCAACTATTGTTATTTGATCAATAAATCACGTGTTATTATTATGGTACAGCAACGTTGGTATTTACATGTCCATTATCCTCAAACAGTACCTACGTATGTTTGTTCATTCAATTCATTCAGTTGATACTTAAGGCTATACTTTTATCCTTCTAATCACTATACTTGAGTTCGAAGCATCTTTAGAGAAGTCTTCGCTATTTATTCTTTTCATGCATATTATACACCTAAGATTATTCTTGGCACCTAAAAAATTCTCGTTCAGACCGTCAGCCTGTCAGCACCAAATTCAATGGATTATTTCCTTCTTGTGTGACATCGAGGAATGCATGCTGATGAAACTTTTTTCGTGAATATGGATTTCATGAATAAATTAATGAAATAATTGACCCTGTGACAAGGGATTTATGGTTCTGCAAATTAGCCATAACCATGATGTAATCCTTACGATATACGACTCAACTCTCCCATACCCGTGTCCTATCCATCTCTCCAACATTCCTACTGAAGCATTCTTTCTCTATGACGTCCCCCGTCCCCTTTTCTACGTCCTGCTCTTCTTCTAACCATGTCGCTCGGGTGAAAAGAGTGCTCGCGGAGTATGGCGGGGGGTGAGGTGGACGGGAGCGAGAGAATAGGAAGGAGACCGCAAAATTTGATCCGTGCTCTGAAACGGCAGCTCATCATGGATTCCTTTCCTCCCTTCGCCTCTCTCCGCGCTCAGACCCCTCAGGGGGGATTCCAGGTGCCCCACTCAACCAACCCCAACTGCTTCTCCCTACCCCCCTCGACTAGGATTTCCCCTTCCACTCCCCCAACCCCCTTCGTCGCCTCCCTCTAAGTAGTAGACTTACTTGCAACGCCCGGAGGTTTTGCAAGAAAGACCACAGCTAGATTAAGATCAGTGGTAGAGGCCACTGCTAGAGGTGTCCCGTATTAGTTTCTGCAAAAATGGTTTTAGTTGCTTAGTAATCTTACTAGTTACATTTTAAAACTTTTTATTTTATATGTGTACGGCATCGATATTATTATTCAAATATTTAATTTAATAATTTAGAAACTTTTCCATATCACAGTTTTATTATGAGAAAAAGCACGACTCATTTACATTTAAATTTAATTATGGCAATTGTATGTAAACCACCTGAAGATGTAACTCTGTTACGAAACCGGTCTTTCTTTTTTCTGTAATGTAATTGTGGAATCGCAAAGTATTTTTCGTTAGTACATTTTGTAAGGATTCCATAAAGTGGAGCCTGTGGCTGTGTCTTCAAATATTTAATTTTTCTTGTATATGTCATGGTAGTAAAAGTATTAAAAATGGAGTAGCGCTATTAAAGGAGTCGTTTAGACCTAGCAGAGAATTAATGATTAAGCCCTTGTGCATGAATCTGAAAAGAAAAATGGCGCAGTGTCTTATTTGGAGTGTAGCGTTGTATGGTGCAGAAACGTGCTCTCTGAGGTAAGAAAAAGAATAGGTTGCGGGCCAAAACAATACTTTCAGGAAATTTTCCGCTTCTGAAACTGCTTAAGATCCTATTATAATCACTAAGTAACGTGGAAAATAACCAGAAAGTACCTACTAATTTAAACAGAGACTTGGCCCATGAAATTTTTAACCTAAGAATAGGTTGTAGGCATAGAAGATGTGGGTGTGGAAGAGAATGGTTGAAGTACGATGGACGGGAAGGAAGTCGAACGTGTGAGTGTTCGGCGTGGTGGGTGAGGAAAGACAAAGAGGTGCTGGGGGCCGTGATATGAGCGGAGGAAGTTTGGAGTGCGGGGAAGGGGAAGAATGATGAAGAGGTTTTATTTTATGAATGTGGCCCCAATATTATTATTCAACAATACATGTGATCTTTCTCTACGTCACTGTCGTTAGGTGACATATCGAGTACAATGGAAGCACATTGGACTCTTGACAAAAAGATTTAACTCTCGATAACAATATGAAACATACGAAAGCAGCGCATGTATTAAAGAAAAACTCGCACGAGTAAACGGAAAGTATGAAAATAAATATTAGAAAATATGATTTTTGAAGTGCTTGAGACTCGAAGCTTACACGCTTGGATAAAGTAACCATAAATATTCACAACTCAAGAGTTTTACGTGAATTTGACGTAAATGTATTTTCTTCTCACAAAGCATCCATAGGGCAGCCTATTGCGGCAAGTTAAGAGTAATTCACTGTAACAAAGAGTGGTTTAATTATTCTTTCTTCCCAGGCACCATTCTCGATTACAACAAGAGCAGATCAAGGGACTTATTCGCCCGAAACAATCCTCAATAGTCGCCGATTACTTTTTCGTATTCATTCTTATATATTTATCCTTTCAATAATTATTGGTATCCTGACACATCCTTCCACTCACCATTGTGGCGGCTTGGAGAGCAGCAACTGATGTTATCCCATACCACAGGCTCTTGCAGTGAATAAATCTTTCAAACGTAGAATGAATAAAGCTCAATAATAGTTGTCTATGGTCTCAGACGTTACATTATGAAGACTGTTTGTACTCTTAATGAAGGTTGAACTTGAAATACAATGATTTCCTCTGATAATTTCACTGATTACCCAATAAAGGATGATAAGTGAAATTATTTGTGAAAATTACTCTTCTAGGAACCAGGTCTTTTTTCCGAAGTGTAAAAATTGTGTTGATCCACCCACATATTTACCAACCATGGTTTCGACGGGTTACGGTAATATTTCATGGCATTAAACAGCGACTGGTCTCTATGTGAGGTTTGGAGAAATACTGCAGGGTGAAATGTGAAGAGTGAGGGAAGGATTTGGTAAAGGACAAAGAGACGTTACACAAATCCTCGTCCTTGGCCTCCCTGGGACGTAATGCACGTCAAAGTTTGACCTTCATATTCATGCCATCCAATTGTATTCCAAGTCAGGTATCCCCTGTTACAAGAGACTGGCAATATCATCTGATCTCCCAACGGCAGAATCGGTCGTGGAATCAAATTGAAGAAAAAAGTGTACATCTGTGCCTTCGCTGCGCTTAACATATTCTGTGCTGTATCTTATGAGTGAGGTATTGTGAAATCTAGGGAAGAATCCTATAAGCCATCAGTCGAAGCATTCAAAGGTATCTTCGCAGCAGCTGTATTTGGCTGTTTTAAACCGTTTTATATATGCATTAATATTTGTATCGTTCCCTGTTATTTTCTGTATTAAGCACAAGATAATTAGATTATTTTCATGATACTAGGGTTTCGATTATTCTCATAATAAGGGTATAATAAGTGTGATGTGGATGAAATAAGTTAATTATGACTAAAAGATAAATGGATATTATTATAAATGATTAAGAAATAGAATGTGGTTACTTCAAATTATAAAGGTATCATACATCTTCCAGGAAATCAAATTTATCTCAATAAACGCAGAATCCATGCCCTGAGCCCGAAAACGAACTTGCAACCTTTGGGCTGATATGCCGGTGGTTTGCTAGCCTTGCTGCCGCCCGGCCGATGTGTCTTGATGATATTTATATCTGACGTCCTATTCATTTACCCTATGGGGCAGTGTACCTTTCTGTTAAAAACTCTCTTTAACTTATGTAAGCTTCTTATTCGGTTCTTCGGAACAACATCAAAGGGCCAGGTACAGAGATTCTTAGATAAACCTCTGCATACTCTGAATTGAAGAGAATATACCTAGGAGTTTCAATAAAACTAGAGGAATTGTGTAGGAGATGTTTTGCAGTCAGTGTATGCTCTTTTGGTTTTTTTATTATTAACCTATTCAACTGGCCTTCTTTTCCTCCAAAAAAGTTACTAACCCACAGTAGTATACTAAAACTACGGTTTAATCGCCATCCAGTAAGAAATGCAGAAATATATGGCCCTACAGTTCGTTACTAAACCTGTAAACATCTTTAAACACCGTAAAAGTCATCAGTTTCATCATTGTTTTTCAGTATAAAACAACATTCTGTGGGCAGCAGCAGTAGAAGGGTAGAATAGCAGTAGATATATTTTAATGTAAACCTGTTAAAATATATGTTCTGCCTAGTATTCACCCTGGATCGAGCAGTAGAATTTGCCTTGAAACCTATTTACGATTTCAATCTTTCTATCAAAGTAATTTGCTCATAGTAGGTGTGGCCTTCCTATCCCATAACCACTCCTATTCCAGAAACGATCATTGCTCAATAAATGAAGACCATCAGCGCCTGTTGTTTTTCAAGCTCATTGGGAGATACTGACTTAACTTTACCGGTTAAGAATCCCTTCACGGAATGAGACGTGTACCGGAAAGTGTGTAGCCTACTCAAGACCAGGGGAAACCTGGGATATGTGCCGGGGGATAACCCTTTTTACGTGAGGCGTATAACTAAGTTTTGAAATGAAGCCAACCATTTTAATAAATTTTGAAACCCTCTTTGAAATGAAATATTAAATAGTCCAACTTATAAGCCATACCTGATAGCGTAAGACGTGCTTACTTATTGAAGAGCGCTAGTCGCAGGGACCTAGTGTAAGGATGTTAATTAAAAGGCTGATAAAAAGCATAAAAAAAGAGGGCCGTGAGGATGTTCAATGCAGAGAAGTTGAGAAGTGCAAACATTTGTTATATGGGTGGTGGAACAGAAAGTACAATGTAGGGAAAGGAAGATGAAAGAAGTCATCAATATGAAGGTTGAGGAGAGATATCTACTGGAGAAAATTAGGAAAAGGCAGGTACGTGGTAGGAACAGAAAATGTTGGAAGAAGGGATGCTGAAGGCCGTGATGGAGGGGAGAGATATTGGGTAAGCAGGGATGGGGGAAGGAGGAAAATTATTTTTATAAACGGGATGAAGAAAAGTAGGACGAATAAAGAACTGAAAAATGAAATCGTGTAAGAAGGCAAGGTTCTTCCGTCGAATGAAGTTGGGTTGAGGTAACTTTGTCTACACTTAAACCTACTGTTTATTAATAGAAAAGTTAATAACCTTAATCGTAATCTCTTTGCGAAATTTTGCTACAATCATCTCTCTGAAATAGTAAAGTGTGGCGTAAAGTGACCTCAGCCGTCGGCGCACTCTTAGCTATGAAATTCTACCTCCTCATCTCTTCCATGTCTCTGAGGAAGCTCCAGAAAGAAGTGCCCTATCACATATCCCCTCGCCTAGATATCCAAGACACCGCTAGGCATACCCCTTATTTCCACCCCCAGAAACATTTTTTTCCTACTTCCCCGTCCCTCTTCATACTCTACTCCTACTTTCCAGCTCTCACCTTCCTCCCTCACCCCCCCATACCCCTCCAACCTTCTCCACTTCCTTCCCCTCAGTCCCTGGGGGATTTACGAGGAAAAGAGGGTAGGATTTCCCTGAGATGTTGCCGGCGTCAGAGAGAGAGAGAGGTGGGGGAAGTAACAGGGGGGGTGAATTCTTTTGGAGAAGTGGGGGAGTCTGGGGGAAAGGGGGTCAGGTGGGAATGGAGGGGAGTCGGGTAGGGTCCATGGAAAGGCTCTCCGAGTTTGCTGGGGTGTGAGAGATGCTGGGTATCATATATGGGGGGATGAGATGAGGGTTCGGAAGTCAGAAATGGAATGCGAAATGACCTGCGGTGTGAGAGCAACACCTCTTCCATCTCTTCTCTTTATACGTAAGAATGTCACCGAGTTCTTCGGGATTTATTCCGTCGTCTTATTTTTTTTATCCCTTCCATCGCGGTTTTCTCTCCATTGTTGCGATTGTTTTTGGGATTGTTGCCGGCGCTAATGCCTCCTTTTTATGCGAAACGTCTTTAGAGAAGTTTTTTTATTTTATTTTTACAACTTATCTGTCCGTGTACTTGAGAGAGTAAGAGAGAAGTCGGTGAATTGGGCTTTCAGGGAGTTTACGAGACGTGAATTTCTCTCTTTCGACGGTCCTTTCATTCAGGAGTTGCATTGGAGAAATTGTACGTCGGTATTGTGAATTGTGAGAAATTGTGATTCGTCATTATTTTGGAATTTGAGAGCACTTTCTTGCGTAACTTTCTTCAGAAAAACATAAATGCTGTAAAATAATAACGTCAAAATAATTTTGAGGTGCATGATATAATTTGCTAAAATAAGTTGTTAATCCTTTGCGTTGTCCAAAGAAAAAGTTGCGTTCATAAAGTAGGCATTTATTGGCGAAAGAAAACAGTTCTTTTCAGTCTTTTTGGTAAAGATGCGAATAAAATATAAATGATGTAACAGAAAAGTACGGAACAGTAAAGGTTTAATGGATACAATCTATATGATGTATGGGATGATAAGATCATCATTTGGCCAAACAAATGCACCGGGAACTATTCTCCTTGTATTTACAGAACGTGAAAATGATGAAAGATGTAAATACTCAGTCACAATTCTTGGGTTGCGTGAATTGTTATGAACCTTAGGTTAGGCAGACTAAATGTAAGACGATTTTTACTGTCCATTAGTTTACACAGTTATGAAGGATCTGGTGCTTTCCCGGCGAATAGTATGGGTGAATTCTTCACGGCTTTCCAACCGGGTCAGGAGTTCTGGTACCTACGTTTCGATAACTAACTCTGCCGTCGTAGTCAAGGTGATTGATGCCAGGACTAAGTTTTCCGTGTCTTATACCTTAAGTGTGGGTCAGGAAACAATTAGTGAAATCCTGACCCAAACTTAAAGTTTATAACACGGATAAATCGACGTCCTGGCGTCAATCACCTTGACTACGAAAGCAGGGTTAGTCAACGAAACGTCGGTACCTGAATTCCCGACCCGGTAGGAAACCCGTGAAGAATTTATCCAGTTTACAAAGTGTTTTTGGGGATTTTTTCGTCCTTATTTATTGCACAAACTCGCTGATGTGGCACTCACAATCATGGAATTTTAGTTTACACTGTTTCCGGTTGCTGACAGAACCATGTTTTTATATTTCATAGCTTTCGTTTTAAACGAGGTTGAGACAATTAAACGTTTTTGACTCATTTGAATGTAAGAGGATGCCAACCTCGGTGGTTCTCATCATTAACTCTTATGTTATTTGTTCTTGTCCTTTCTGGGAGGGTTTTGCTCCTTCAGGGTATAAAGGTTTGTTTAATATTTGACGAATGAAAAACAGGAGAAGAACAAATAGTCTTGATTTATCGCTGAATTCATTATATTTATCGCTTAATTTATCGCAATAAGTGGCAAAGCACCAGACAATAGAGTAAAATATACAATATTTAGTGCTGCATTGAATGTTATAAGAGTTTTAGTCATCGCAGAATATTTATTACGGCAAGTTTCTTGTTAATACCATTGCGCAAAGTTTCCTTAAACGCTGAGCGATTATTGTTACTACTCTACTTAAAGGTAGATAAGTATTAGGTGTGCCTCTACTATTTAGGTACAATAACATAATTTTATAGCAATATAATTTCGCTACAGTAGATTACAGTGATTCTTTTGAGCATAAGTTTTCTGCGCGAACAGGAGACCATTGAGTTTAAGTTTGCTGCAAAAGAATAAATGTGAGAATCTTATTAGTGATTTCAAAAGTTTTAACATCGATGCGCAATAAATGTTGGGTGAATTTTTTTCAGGGGCCGTATGTACTGTTGAAAAAGCAATTAACTCCCCTCATCTGACCTCAAATTAAAGCAGAATTGGCACCTCTGCTCAGCTGGCATACCACTGACCATAATGGTGACGAGTGGCACTTGGGTGATGAGCTCTGGTGTTCCGGCGCTCAGCTCTTCCCCCCCTCACCCTTACCTCACTCCATCTCCATTCGACGACGCTGGCATGGGCCCTGTGAGGATTGGAGCCGAGAGAAAAATTGGAGGAAACCCTAGGGGGACGGTTTACCACCCCCGTGTCTCTGGAAACTCCTTTTTAAACCCTACTCCCCCACCAGACCGACAATTCGTCTCTCCCTCTCTTTAGGGCCTCCAGAGAAGCGACCACCCCTGTGGGGGCGGGAGGGATTCCCGCATATCTGACAGCTCCTCTCAACCTCCGGGCCTTCTCCTCCACTCGCAACTAATACCTCTCCCGCCCCCCTCTCTCCTTATCTCTCACTATTCCCAACCGAGCAATCCTCTCACCCCCTGCCATTCACCTCCCACCCCTCAATCCCCTCTTTCGCCTCATTCGTCAAACCGGCGGCGACCTTCTATAATTCCCGCCTCCGGGCCCGCCACTTAGTCTTCCGCTCCACCGCCCCGCGGCGCACCCGTCGCACACGTCCTGTTCCCGCACTCCCGAAATGCCCTCCGGCTCCTCTCAACTCATTTCTCTGCTTTTTATTTCCCGAAGTGGAGAGACAAAAAGCCCTTCACCTGAGAGGACGCATGAATTATTTGTCGCTTCCCTACTTATCGGCCATATATACCAACTATATTTTTTTTGAGAACGGTGTGCCCCCTTGCATTCTCGTCATGCAAATAATTTATTGCTGGGGACGATGTCGCCGAAGGTACCAACCGCTCGTTTCTCTTCGGGATCCGTACTGTAAACGCTACCGCCCATCTTAGGAATTATTACTAGCTTACCACTAAGTTTATACTTTCAGCGTGCATTAGAAGATAGGCTTCGAGCGCTGAACACATCTGCATGCGTTCATTTGTAAGATGATACCGGTCGTATGCTTATCCTGAAAGAAATGGAGGTGGAAGGGAAAAATTGGAAAGGTGGTATGATAATGCTCACGCTGTGACGCTGTAATAGGGAGTCGGAACGCCTAGCGTATTGGAGCACCATTGAAATAAAATGTATGTTTTTTCTCCGGTAGAATCAACGCGATTGTTTTACGTACATACATTTATAAATTATATAAAGAGGTGTTAATAGGTTATTTACATCGTCTATAATTTTTTTGCGGTCAGTTGAAGTGAAGACGAGTCGTATAAATGTTCCAAATTGCTATAAAAATGGTAAATGATGCTGACTTGATCATGGTGAGAGGGACTTAAGTTGGGAATAAAATATTTAAAAAAATTAATGTCAGTCTTAGCTATATATAAAGAATTTTGCGAGATGACAGAGTTTGGTTGTTTATGCGTTGTAGCAGCCAGGTAGGAAGAGTGGTGAGTTATTACGTAAAGAGATGAATGATAAACTTGCCTTACTCAAATTTTTATCACTGTCCACCTGTGTTAGCCATTTGCTACTCTTGAGACGTTTGATGAAGTTCAGGTTCCAAAAAAGTCTCTTATCTACCCAATTTAGTCTGTCTGAAAGAGTAATATACTGCACCAAAACATTTTGTATGTGTGCCTAGGAAAAAAAACATAACATGCCTCAACTTTTGGCTTTTATCTAGATAATATTTTTCCCTCTGCACTTCTTAACTATCTCTGCAGATGTGAAATTTTACTTGTAGCCCTGTGTTTCTAAATGGCTTTCTTGTTGTTTCTTTTTTGGGGGGGAAAAACTCACCTTATGACATCTTTGTCAGTACTTCTTCATTTTTATTATTTAAAAAAGATCCGTAATATCGACTTAATTTGTAATAATAGATTTGAAATACTGCCCAGCCCTGTTCATTGTGCTGCAACATGTTGGTTCAGAGTTATTCCCGCGATGTGACGGAAATGCTGGACCAACAATATTCTGAGATTATTTTGTACTTTCAAAGAGAGGTGCTGAGCTATAATTTGGCGTTGCTAGTTGTGATTACACGCTAATGGGTGCATTGTAAACTACAATTGTATCTCTGCCCTATTTGAGAGAATACTGATCAAATTTAACAAATGAAAATTTATTATCAGCCCGGGAAATGCAAACTTTTAGTAATGAGCAAAACAACATGATGATATTATACAATATAAATAAATTGGTGTGATAGAATTTTGACAATATTGCTGTTTATTGCATTGAATAATATTAACAATTTTTCGTGTGCTTTGTGGCACACTACTGTGTGAATTGTGTGTAGTTTTTCTCCTATCCCAAGCAGCACTTGATTTGTTGCTCCTATACACTATGACCTCCATGATGAACTCATAAAATCTTATACCTTTCCTCATAGCTTCCAAAGCCCAGTCTCTAACTCCTCTCTCCACACACGAGTATATAATTCATTCGTCAAACGTTAGAAGACTTCAGAGGCCACCATTAATTTTCATGAGTGCGCTACGTTTGTTTTCTACTCTACCTAAATTATCTTTTACTTCTCACATGGAAAAACTTAAAAATATAATCACATTTCTTCAATCTGCCCCAATTCACTTTCCTCGAATATCTTGTTTTCAAACCTTACTTCACCAAATAAATATGTTTATTGATCAAATATAATTGTTATGCTTCGATTGATCTAACATACTCATGTTCATATGGAGGTAGTGGCAAGAAGGGAAGGTACTGTATTGTAAAATCTGTATTCAACCAACACATTTAATCTTTGATTTTGTAAAATTTTATTTTCCGTGAATGCACTATAAATTCAGATACTATAATTTCCTACGATTAAAAAACTTTCAATGGTTCGGTAATATATCAACTGGATTTAAAATATCCGGATAAAGTCTGAACTTCTTAAAAATGTATTTTCCTTTAAACCTTTTTGCATGCCTATTGAACGAAATCGGTAGAAATAATATACGAAGGACTTCGTAAATCTTTGTTAGTTTGCTAAGAATAACAAAAAAAATATCAAATGGATAAATGTTTAATAGTTATTGAGTAACGGCCTGCCACGATGGAAACATCGGTTCCTTTTTAGTCACAGAAGTTAAGCATCGTTGGACTGGGCTAGAATTCGAAGGGGCGATCCTTATATTCATCCGAGTACTACCGCCCCCGAATTGTGCAAGTAGCAGGCAGTATGTGCAAAATGTCCTTAGCCGTGGAAGCACTTCGATATAATACCGTTTTCATAGTTATTCAAATCAACGTCCTCTCATTGTTACGCCAGTTTCACACATTGAGATTATGATTGTACACTCCGTGTAAACTAAACGGTTCACGCAGTGATAGCAAAAACACTCGCAAACAGTTATTGATTGTATCCCTTCGGTATTAAGAGAGGAATATACGCAAATCGAGAAGGAAGTATTTATATTCATGACAGACAAAAAACCAATGTGTTATCAATGAAAATTATCCAATAATATCATCTGCTAAACTATTTGCATGTTATTACAAACACCCAATAATGGTAATTTATTAAATTTTAAATTTCTCGGTAGGATTCGTTGAATATTATTCCAATTGCCAGTCATCTTTTTCGTTTATTCTCACGAAGTGGATAGATCCATTCATACAAAAATCAGGTTTTAATTTTACCTGGAACGACGCACGGAAACATGTACAAATGAAAAAGTCAAACTATTGTTTGAATGAATATTACGCAATTCTTGAAATAAATTGATATTGTTCATAGTCATTAATTCTCGACATTATTTCAGTCTTAAGGAATACCTATAAATGCTCCGTCGATGTGATTGATGATCATTAATGCAAGGGAAACCACTGACGGAATAGGCAAAACGCAGACGCCAAATATATTAATGGAAAGGAGAAAGCCATTAAACTAGTAATATTCAAGGGATTTATATTCACTACCAAAATGATAAATGAAGCTAGATTTTTTCGTTTTCCAAAAACACTGCGCTTCTGTCAAATCGTGATCTGCTAAGGTTGAAAGTTAATGGCATTATTAAGCGCCAGGGTGGAATTTCGGTGTCCTTGAAGAGCAATAATAATGGGGGCAGCCTTGGTTTCACTCACCCCCCTCCACTCTGAAATTCTTTTATCTTCCCCCTCCCCCCATCAAATATCCCGGCCCAACGAAAGCAGTCTTTCCCAACCTTTGTGGCTCCAACAACTTTGATTTTATGTCTCAAAACCTCTCTTTCAGAGTTCGCGGCGATTTCAACGCTCGCTCCGTTCAGTAAAACGGCAGTTTGTGACATAAAATCAATCCGGCGATCATTTTTGTCAATGGCCCCGCCGTTTTCTTTTGTTTTTTTTATCGACACAGCGTTCGGGCGGAAAAGTTTTTCTGCGGGCAAACGTCGCCGGTGCGGAATTATGCAAGCACCCATCAACGTCACAAGTGGAGGAGGAGCGGGAAAGAGGGGTGAGGTGCATTGGTGAAGGGGAGGGGGGTAGGGTGTCGAGAGGTCAGGGTGGAGATGGGGGCGTTGCATTATTATGATGGCGCTGAGGGAAGGGATAAATGTACCCCTAGATAGGTATGGAGTATGAATTGCTAAAGAATAGATGTTTCTAAAATGACACATGCTACTTGGGAAAACTGCTCGACGGAAGAAAGGCTTGGGAATGGCATTTTTACTATAGTAGAATCGAAACATGGTGGCATTCGCCTTCGCAAAGGATAAAGTTAAGAGGGTAGGCTCGTGTAGAAGGGGTCGTCGAAGGAGCGAAGGGTAAATGACAGCACAAGGTTGACGACGCTGACAATATAACTGCAATTAACCGGAGAAGATGGAAAAGTGTCATCGCCACTTTTCACGTCAATGTTTGCGACTCAAACAAAGCTGGATCTAAATAAGCCGTTATTGTTCACAAAGTATTGGAGAAACCATCCCAGCAATTGAATTAACAGCCAAAAGGTAGCTAAAACTTGAATTAAATGACAGATGGAATATGTTGAAGTTGGCAATGAAGGTTTACTACCTTGTGTAGCCCAGTAATCAAAATGGGGAACTACCACACTCCCCTGCGATGAATCAGTAAAGAGAAATGTACTCTTCCAAAGAGAAAATTCTCCACAAAACTGCCACCAGGTTTCGCTATCACTATATCTATCGATAGGTGTGGAGTTTGAATTGATAGGGGATAAAGGTTTCTAAAATCCTACTTGGGTAATTTGCGCGATAACAGATGTAGATCGGCATAGCATGATGGCTAATAGAGTGTTGGCTTTCCATCACAAGGGTCCAAGATTTATCCCCAGCAGAGCGCCAAGATGTTTAGTTGAAATTACCTCCCCCCCACTTGGTTACTATGCGGAGATCACTTCAAGTGGGATACTTCGTCGAAATTAATAATGCGTTAAACTGTGGACCCCATGGAGCCTTATGCTGACGCCGGGTTTCTCTCCACCTTTACCCCATTTCCCAGCAATCGTTGATGATTCAAATGACGCTTGCCTGATGCCTTGCCTCCGCAATTAATCAAAAACAACTAGCAGTGAAATAATGGCCGTCTCAATTTGATGAAGACAAACACCGACCAAATTCCTCACTCAGAATTGAGCAAGATAATTTTTCGGTCGATGTGAAGAATATTGCAGTTTGCTTATCAAAGCCATATTATTTTAAAAAGTAATGGTTTCACAAAAAGTCATAAGAAAAGGTTTCATGCTGGTGTTTGATGATCTTTGATGATGGAAACCTTTGTGCAAAAAAAATAAATCATTAAACTGCAAAGTCTTTGAAAATTTGCAAGCGAGCGATCGAAAAACTCCGGAAAACCTGGCATTAATAAATTTTGAATGGAGGTGGTTTTATGTCTGATTTTGTGAAAACTTTTTCGGAAAAATTACCAGTGCAACATGTATACCTAATATGGTTTTTTTGCATTATTTACGCTCACAGATTTATTGAGCTCTGTAGAAATGACATTCCCTTCGGAAAGGGTGACTTATCCAACGTTAACATATCTCACAGAATACTTCCCTAATTTTTCTACTTTTTTCGATCAATAATTATTTCATCAAGTCATGATGTTTGGTGTATCCAAGGTTTTCTCAAAATGACTCAAACTTTGATGGCCAAAAATGTAATGAGACAAGCACCTTAAGTCGCATTCTTGATGTAGGAAGGTAGAAAATATTCTAAAATGAATGAAGCAAGCTTGCATACAGAGAAAATCAGGTTTAAACGAAGAAAAGAAATGGTCAGCTTAGGGTGTTTCTTATCTCTCTGAAATTGCCGCGTGCACTTCACGAGTTTTTAAACTGTCGTTAATTTTTTGTTGCATGTAACTCATAACTTTATAGCTACCAATTAATTTCTAAATATTTTTAAATATCATCATTGAATCAGCATAAAACATTTGCTCGATTTAAATGCCTCATCATTTCTTTGAGCTTAGAAATTATTCACCTCCAGAATAGTTAAACGAGGAAATACAATCCAATTCAATTCAATGCATTCAATGAAGATACGATCGACCAAGACTTCGATACTTCGATACTAATTAAGGTGCATTAAAAATTGCAGAGACACTTTAACCATGCATTCACGTGGGCACTTCAAACATTTCAGTACTTTTGAGATGATGGAACTGAAGTTCAACCCCTGAAGAAAAAAGCGTAGGCGTCGAAGAATAGTTTAAAATTTTTCTTCATCTACATCTACATCAACAGTATACCGTGCAAGCCACCTCAAGGGTGTGTGGCAGGGGGTGAGTAGTCACCAATATGCGTTACACTATACCCTACCCTTCGTATTAATGCTCGTATTTTTAGGCTGATTATAAATGAAGCTCTTATAGCGTTCTGATGTTGAAAATGCCATGGAATGCAATATTGTACGTATAGAAAGCAATTTTGCAGCCGCATCGTATTTTCAAGTTTTATTTCAGCCGAGTTTTGGGTGGAGACAGCAGTGGGGGAAATCGTGGACATTCCTCGACGTCTGGACGGCTTCGGTCCATTTCCACGCCGTGAATGGAGAGTGGCGATCCGTTTCGTAGTGGGAAGAGTTGCGTGGATGTATAGAGGTATGGAAGGAAGGGAGGAAGGCATTGAGAGGGGAAGCGAGGCGTCGGGGAAAGGATGGGTGATTGTGTTTGGCCAGTGGCAGCAAAAGTTCGTCGCCTGTGACCCAATTATACGGTGATTTGCGGGCCATTCAGAGTGACGTGGCTCGCCGCCGTGCCCGGCAATGTCCGTCACTCTTCCCTGTCGGCTCTGGACGGCCAGTCGTTGGTTTATGCCTTGCCTTTCAGTTTATATGAATGCATGCGAAATTGCCCGTGGGATAAGCGACGAGCGAGCTCAGGGAATGACGCGTTAAAGTGTTGAAATAAAAACACCGGTTAGAGGAATGGCTTATGGGGTCTGGAATCCAAACATTCAAAATGTCAGGCGCCGAAATAAAATTTTAAGTATTGAATCGGGCATAGTTGGTAGGGGGTAACGGTTGCACCGGTTTGAAATTTAATAAATATAATGTTATTCTCCTGCTGGAGGAAAAGTAATTTCGATGATTATGGTGACGGGAACTATTAGGTACCAAACTTGAGTTAAATTTGAAAACAAGTACTATCTCAATGTTTTCGTTTGTTGATTTTCAAGCGTATTATGTTATACATGCAAAAACGAAGTACATAAATGTGTGTATTTTCTCCTTGTTCCATCATTATATATTTGCAATATAATTAGCAAAAAATAGGTTTTTATATATACCAAGGGAATTGTTTCATTCATTGATGTACTGTTTATAATTTAAATAGGATTTCCCGCTCTTTTTTTAATTATTTCCATGGCTGTAAAGTAAGTATTATCTAAATAAATCAAGGCCTATGTTATCTATTTTAATTTTATTATTTGCAATGGATAGATCGGTTTAATTTTTATACAAATGATATTGTATTAAAAATTGAGTTTTAAATAATTTACTGAAACCTTAACTTTTATTTATTTGAAATCTTTTCTCTGCCACATGCGAAAAAATCTAATACTGGTCTAATTATTGTGAAGTGGTAGCTCTTTAGTCGGAGCAATATTTGATTTTCATTAATTTTGAATCATGAAAGCATTTAGCTCTTAAATCAATTTGATTAATTTATAAAAATGGTAATAAAATAAAACTTAGTAATTCTATGAGCACTTCTTTTTTATAACCGGTTTCAGCTACAAGGGGTGATAGTGTTGTAGGGGAAATCGGTCCAAACCAAGTGAAAAAGTTCCTGAGGAATTGCAAAAGGTTATTCTCAATATAAACAATGATATGCTCTCACAAAGCATGGCCGAATAAAATTATCTTATCAAATTATAACTTAAAATACCAAATTATGCATAACATGTACCTAGAGAATACAAAAAATAGTATTAGAATCGCAAAGGTGCAAGTTTTATTGTTTGTACATAACTCATCACCAAATCATTTTGAGGAATTTTCTAAGACTGTTGCGGCAGACGTTTCGGCATTAAGTGACATCTGTTCTTGTTATACCCTACATCGCGCCATAAATAAACTTATGTTTTTGGAGCAAATTATCGTAATTATGTGAGGCGTTTGGAAAAGCAAATAGTGATCGGACTTATCTAAAATTGATCCTTTTATAAACTTCAAGTGGAGTACCTACTATCCAGCACCGATTCCGATGAACAAAGTTTTTTCCTAAAATTCAAATTTACCCGTCAATCCTTGCTGAACAGAAATCAATTTTTAATCATGCACTACTTTGGGAAATATAAAACATCTATTGGTCTTAAATTTGATCCATCGCTAAGAGCATCGTGCAGCCATTTGAAAGCGTTTCGTTTTGAAAGCGAAGCAGTTAAGTAGGTCAAAAGAGTTCAAAAAGTATGGAAAAGCAACCCAAAGGCCCAACTGATCAAAGATTTTAGAGCACGAAATAAGCCTTGCGTCTTTCCTTCTCGGAAAACCTTTCAAGAGTGACTTTGCATACGAGTGAATGAAGCCAAATGAGGCCAAAAATACAAATGGAAAAAGGTTGTTCTGAATTTTCATTCGTTTGGTGATGCTTTATAAAAGTTAAACCTTTGGAAGGAGCTTTTTTCTTCGTGACTTGTTTCATGTTTACCATATTTATTAATTCTTAGAATTGATAGTTAATAATAGAACTCCAGTTAGTAGATTAATTTTTATCATTTTGGTAGTTGCCATATTTATCTACGTCAAAAACAAATTTTAAAGAAAGAAGAAACGTTTTTGAGAAAGAATATGAAGGTAATAAATACACGTGTACTGGCATTTGATTTTTTTAATGTAGGCATGATGAAAGGGTCAAATATGGTGCTTAAGGAATAACTATAGTCGGATGATGACTTTATATTGACCATCTTAACGACACACACAAAGATGTTGGACATCTTTACGAGGCATGCAATCGAATCACGTCCCTGATAATGTTTCATTGCTTTCATCAATGAAAAAGGGTACAAATGTGATTAGCGGCAACTTACTAAGTCCTAGTCCTTGTTATTATTTAATTCTTGATGTCATTTCTTGCATGAGAGGAGGAAAATAGTCCCTTCTTTAACCAAAAAGAAGAGGTTTTACTTTAGTATAAAAGGGACAAAGCTTTCTGTAAGAGGATAATGAGGAAAAAAACCTCTTAGTTGGTGAAATTATTGAAATAAAAAGTAAGATCGATGTTTCAGATAAAAGAGCAAAGCAATGATAAATCGTTAAATAATAAAAAAATACATTATGTATTATATATAGCAGATTCTGTGAGACAATTGTGTGATATTATGAAACCTTCAACACTATTGTGTGGAAAAGTCCTAAGCAATGAAAGCCAATGCACAACATGAAAATGCGATAAATATTAGCGACTATTATTTGAATAGTAATATTTGGTCAAACCAAGATCCGAAGTGCTATCGTAGGGGAAAATATAGAAGAGATATTGGTCGAAGCTTAAGTAAAACATTTGCACTATATATCCCATTTATTTAAATGCACCTAAGTTAAATAAAATTTTCAGAAAAAAATATTCATGCATTGCTGTTATCTCTCATTATCATTGTTTAGAAATGGGATGATGTCAGATATGTGCTGGGAGTGGGAGTCTTAGAATGTAGTATAACAAAGTAAAAAATCTGGCTTCGACTGTTTTGTGGATGGTATCGAATTGACGAACGTAAAATCAAATAAATAATTGGGCAAATACCGTAGTTACAACTGAGATGAATTGGGAAAAAATTGATGTTGAGTGTTTACCTTGCATGGCATTGAGATTCATTGAAAAAGTTGAGTTTATGTTGAAGGATTTTGGATTTTGTGATATGAGAGAAATTAAACTCACTCAAGGTAAACTTTTGGTTTTTCAACATTTAAATCTATCGCACAAATCATATAAAAAGCATATAAGTTGGCCATTAAAAAGTTAGATGCACGTAAATTGGTTAATATCTATTGTACAATTCCGATAAAAAACATGGACGATAACTTTAAAATGCTATAAATTATAGTGCGACTGATCAGTTAGTGCCATTACCCACCCACGGTGAGGGGTTGGGCTTCGGCGCTGGGGCTCGGTCTCAGAGTACGGCGAGTTCATCTCCATTGGGTGCTTCAAGAGCAGGTTGGAATACTATATGGCCCCAGCAATCAGGTATATATATATTATTTAACTAGAGCTTATACTAACGTTTGGTTAAAATGGTGAGTCACCTGATTTAAGATGAAGGCCATCAAAACTCTGCTAACTTTTTTTATATGCTGTTTGTAAAAGTACAAGTTTATGTATCTAATATGATGGGATGGAGGTAAACATAGGCCGTCAATGGGATGATACAGTAAAATTTTTACTCTTATAATGGGAATTAAAAATGCTTTATGCGTATGCGGCAACTTAAGTAGATATTGAAGATGAAGTGTAGTTTTGAAGGATTTACTTTGAGTGATTTCATATTTATTGCGATTGACAATATTTGTAATCAATATTGATTTAAAATATTGTCCTGATGGTGAACGGGAGAATGAATTTTATGCCCTTAAATAATTAATTTTTAAATGCTGCACAGTACCATGGAGTTACCAAGCATCATGGCAGAATAATCGGTCGCTTTCGCATTTCTATCAATGAACAATGACAGGAGTGAGAACGGGAGTAAATGTGTTCACCCATACTAAGCTAAGTTCTCAGCCTCATCAGATCAATTGTCGGTGCTCATTGAATATCATCTTGGGATATGAGTCTACTGTCCCATAAATATAGAGTCATAGAATATAAGAAGTTGCAGTATTTGGTGTAGTAATGCACTACGTGCAATGTAAGTGGCACATATAAACACATCACTCCATTCTCGTATGGGGTAGGAACTGTCAAAATAACTTACTAATCGGTGTTAGGCCTGCTACGCTGGCTCTAATATTCTTAAAAGTTTCATCCATTCTGCCTCTTGCATGCCTTTTGCTCCTATTATATTCATGCATAGCTTCGTATACTTTCTCTAGTTCTTAAGACTTTTAATATTCCTTCTCTTCAAAGTCACTTCCACCGCACTCATCCATGTCGTCATCAGTTACCCCTTTTACTTATTAGGATTCAATCCTCTCTACCTTGACCACACTCGTCTGATCTCTCAACATGACCTATCACACAAAACACACTACTTTCATTACTGGATCATCTATCCCACATTCTTCCATGATCCACTTATTTTTAACCCTGTCCTTACTCTTTTAAACTCAGCACTTCTTAGTAACCTCTTTCCCTCTGTATTTAGCCTATTCTTAACCTGATGTACATACTTTTCTTAGCATACATAACTTTTGTTACTAAAAATGCCATTTAAATAAAAATTCCATAAAATTTATTTTTCCTCAAACTAATATATGTTACCTGGTATGAACTACATACCCCTGGACTACTGAATAGTAGAATAATGTTGTTATATAAGTAGCTTTAAAATTAAATGGTATATTTATCTTATTCCCTACGCTATTCACGCGGTTTATGAGTTGAACAAAATTTAGGGAACAAAGTTTAGGGAACAAAAATGCTCTTTGAATCTGCCGCGCACTGAACTTTTGAAGCTGAAGCTTTTGGAAATCGTGTTGGGTGTGCATTATTGCATATGACCTCTCTCAAGGTTTGCTGGATATGCATATTCTCCTCTGTCACTCTCTAACACCATCCGCTGTCTTGTAAAACAATGCCAGTTAAGGAGGTTCCGCCGCGACTGTGTGAGTCAAAACAAATATGTACTAAATTCCACTTTTTTTATATTTTGTACAAAAATCCTGCTTTCACTGATGAAATGGGTTACCTACAGAAACCAAAAGTAAAGTAGAAAAAATGCAGATTATTCCACGAATTTATTTTAAATGATCACTTTTTTCCAGCCATAGGCGCCGACTGAAGCGCCATTTCCTACGAACTACCGAATTTTGACTTCAATTACGGCATTAATTCCCAAATAAATAGAAAAATAAGGTGGTAAGATGCCTATATTACATTTTTATTCAATTTTTCTGGATTATTTCCTTCATATAAATAGTTTTTCGCAAAAATGGCATTTGTATTTTGTGGAAAAATACTATTTTTCCCAGTGTTTCTCTCATTCCCCCATTGAACACAATGTAATTTCAAGTTCAATTATAGAATAACATAGCGTGGAAAGGTATTAATTTGTTGTTCATATCACAGAGGACAAGTTTTTTTTACAAGTAGACAGAATATGAATAAAATGACATTTAAGTCATTTTACGGTGGAACCACCTCAATCTATGAGGCGAATGGTACACCAGAATGGTTGAATCATTTTTGTTAAAATGGAAATCTTTAAAAATTAATGTTTAAGATGTTTGTTTTACTGTAGGAGTTTGACCGATGACGCACGCCTTTGGAGTATCTAACGGTTCTGAGAATGAGTCCTCTGTATTTTCTCTTCGAGTCTATCATTGCTAGCGTACGTATTCTGAATACTCTCGAATTTCAAAAATTAGAGCCGCCCTGCGCTGGTCATAGCGATCCGTGTAATTTATGTTTTTCCGGACAGTGAGAATAGGATGAGGATGTATTCATCGCATAGAAATTGAAATAAATTAATTTTCTGAGTCTTCCTGTTTAATTAACAACAAGAAACACGTAATAAATATTGTTTTGAAATGCTCGTTCCGAGTGATTCTAAGTTATCAGTCGTTGTATTTTATATGATTTTAAAATAAATGATTACTTATTTGTATATTTTTGCTTTTCATTGCATTTTGTACATGTATTTTTTGGTATCTGTGGTATTTACCAGTGCTTTTCCATACAAGTTCCTTACGAATCCGGCAGAATAACACGGCGAAACTGTTGCTGAACCGAAAATAAACTAAAATATACCGCCAATATAAAAGGTACCAAAAGGTATGTATGCATAAATACAATTAACTTTGTTGAGCATAAATATATTGTACATTTTTTTTCACACAGGGGCTGAAAACTGCAAAAGGAGATATTCAACAAGGATTCAGCAAGGCTGATTGATTCAACTGGTGAGTTTTTAAAAAATTTCTTTCTACTAGCATTTCAATAAGCGCTCATTATATCGGCGCTTTTGGAGTTAAAGATGTGTATTGGAACACAATTCGACTGTGAATCTGAAGTTGAATATGAGAATACCGATTCATTACACGAATTAACTCTTTGGCAATTAACAATTTCGTACTTTTTCTAAGCTGGTAAGACTATTATAAATCAGATGCCATATACGAAGAATTTGCTTTTCACGAGTCCAATTCACTCATAGTCTCTATTTTTTTTAATTGAAAATATGTATTGCCAGAATATACATTATATTACAAAATAAGATCATTGCAAAAAGTCGAAACTGCAGTGAATTAAAATGCACACAAAATATTTTTGAAAGCAAATACTTTGTTAGAAATGTATATAAAATGATTCATTTAGTTGGTTTCTGTTTGAGATAGGTATCTGAATAAAAATATAGAACTCACGGGTGTAGAATTTTGCCACATGCTTATGGGTAAATGTACGTCACTTGTAATATTCGAGTCGGGAGTTAATCCGGAAAAAGACGGATTTGAATTCAATACGGTTTACCAGGAAAAGTTAGTTTGTATTTAAATATTTCTGGAGGTCTCATGAAGGTTTCCTTCAAGTAGTAAAAACTATGAACCTTAGAATACATGAAATTCGCAATTCTCACTTTTCATTTCTGGCATTGTTTCAATAAATTAGTTGGAAATTAAGTAAATTGCTTTTTTAATTTCATCTCAGACATCGAGCACTTTTTCAAGAATCGTAGGAGTAAACTTTTTCGGCAAACTGTGGATCTATGTCTAGTTTAGGGGATTAGCAATATGAAACAGAATTATGTTGAATTAAAGTTTCATTTTTCGCGTCATACTCATTAATGCCTCTCTAGAAAAAGAGAAATCAGCGGAATTGGTTCGCAAAACATACTCGGCTTATTGCGAACTTAATGCAATAAATAGTATTCGTGCCTCTCACTTTTGGAATTCCATGGAACTATTTTATGTGGTTTAGGTTAAAAAAAACTCTCGAACAATAACAGCGTCATTCTATTACATGGCGCAAAATATTAAAACAAAAAGTACTATCAGAACATCATTTCTGGAAAAGTTAACAAATGTATTCTTGCTAGAGAACATTTTGGAAACTAGAATGTCACAACGTAACTTTAAAGACTAGTCCAAAGAGTGTAATCTAAAAAATAGAAAAAACGTCCATGCCTAAAGTTCGAAATTTACGTAGATTTGCCTATAAATAATGATATCGAAAAGTAATAACGCTTTCTCAGCGAATAATATGAGTTCTACTATTCTCGGGTTCTACACCGGTTTAAACTATTCACAATATGCGACGTTTCGAGAGACGACACGTCAATCCTTCTCAAGGCAGTAATGTCGCAAATCTTAAATTTCAGCCAGAGTAAATACTAACGGTAGGACTTTCTTGATTGGTCGAAAGGAAATTGCTGACTCCGGATTATCTTGTCTTGAGAATAATGGCGAGTAGTTTCTCGAAATGTCGGAAATTGTGAATAGTTTATACCGTCGGAGAACCTAGGATGAGTTTACTCATAATAACGAAAATGATTTCTAAATAGATACCAGTGATTCTAGCTGTGAGCAATATAGGAATTCACAAACCACCATTTGCCATCATATTAACCCGAACACATAAAAACCCATACCCCGCCGGGACGGTTAAAACCACCCAGATGAGGATCGAACCCGTACCCTCTGCGTTGGCTGGCGAGGGCGTTACCTCACCAACATCAATGACGGGCAACCTTTAATTCGAAATTGGAAGCTATGTACCTGAAGATGGCATGACAGTCGAAACCGGTCGTTCTGTGTTAAATAAACTGTGGAAGTCATATAGTCTCTTCATTGCTATTACGGACAACCTTTTTTCTAGTCGAGGATGCACCTTTTTGTCTGTTCAAATTTTTTCCACGGATGTAAAGAGTTCACTGGATCTCTACCACTGCATTTTCACCGCATTCGCTGCACCCTGCTTGACCCTTTTATTTGCCTCCTCTTTCGGATGCGGCGAATTCCTTTTGCTCTATTTACCGTCTCGCCAGAAACGGTCGCCCGTCCGTGATCAGCCCAGTCACCCTCGGTCTCTTTATTTCAAAGTCCGGCTAGCGGAGGAAGCCTTGAGAGCAGATTGCCCGTGCACGTGGGAGTCCAGTGAAAGGGAATTATTTCTTATCCCACCGCAACACTCTTTTTTGAGATTGTGGGGAGAAATAAATGTGTTGATTGGTGCTTCTGAAGGAAAATCGAGTCGATAGATTAAATACGTGAGGTGGATCGGATGCTAAGGGTAAGGTGTCACAGCGTCCAGCTGGTAAAAAATACCATCGTCGGGGAACAAGGCTGATCCGGTTCAAAGAGTTTCCGGATAATTGATTTGTGATTCACGGCGCGAAAACTGTAATGTGTAGTTTGCCTTGTGCGATTCATCCCGTCGAAATCTTTTCCTTTATATATATCACTGGTTAAATTTGTCTGCTTCAGAAATGCGGGTGAAGAAATTTCCAATTGTGATCGCAGATATGCCAGTACGTTAGTTTGTATCGAGGTACCGTTTTGTTTTCCTTCATTAAAGTGCGATACTTCTGCGAGCAAGGGATGATTTTTTTAAATGGGAGACCGTGGATTTTTTTAAACCCGAAGGATGTCGCTCAGACGAATTCAATTTGTTGTCGGATAAATCAGCACTGCCGTGTGCCGGCCAGTAAACTGAAATACGTACTACAGTTTCCAACCAGACATTCCAATAAGGGCGTGGTAATTAATAATTGCTCGTTGGGGCTACTTTTATATATTTCAAGTAAAGGAATACTGTGATACATCATCTAAGAATCTGTTTAAAAATATGTTATGCCTGAGTTTGAAGTTATTTGGATTTACAAAGAGCCTGCAATACTTCAACAAGAGACTAAAAGGGGAGGTGATTTTAAGAATTTTTGTCCCAAAAAATGTGGTCGATACGCTTTATTTACCAAGCTATAGCAATGAAAATAATTTGTTGAAAGCATTCAGCAGAAACCATGGAAATCCCAAATAGCAGGGATGGGCACTAATAACAATGATACGAGACTTATTTCAGGTTGTAATGAAGACTTTTATATTTTTTTCTGCCAAAAATTATGCTTATTACTAGTAAATTTTAAAAGTGTCAAAAACTTCCTTCTTTAAAAAAATCATTGTTTTTAATTACTTTTTCATTTTCTGGGATACAAAGTTTTTTTCACAAAAGTAGGTATAAGAAATTTAATGTTATTTCCACTCCTGACAATATGATTTCCCATCCCTTAATTTTTGGCGGAGATTTTGCATCTAGAGAGATACCCTTACATGGCTTCATTGATTTTATGTCTCTGGGACTGAAGCTGTAAAGCTGTTGTTTCCATCAATGTTGCATTCTGGTATGTCAAAAGATTACGTTGGTGTCTCTCCTGTATTTTTTTCCGATCTCCTCCTATTTCAACCAAGATAATATCATTGGGTGAATCGGAGTAATTGGCCAATCGCGTGGATACACTTATTCTCGACGGTTAAATTTAATTGTCATGACATCTGTAGCCGCTCTTTACACGATTCTCTTGCGGACCTGTGACTCTTGTAATAAAATGAAAAGCTAGCTGAAGAGACCGCGCGTCAAAATTTGTAATCTACACTTGTTGTAGTCTAAATGTTGTATTTCTTTCTATACAGCATAGTGACCTCGGTAAACATGAATACCTACGGCACACAGTGAAAGCAATCGGATGAAAGCTAAGGGAACTTCAGATTCACGGTAACATAATATGACCGTTTATCTAATTGAATGCCCAAATGGTATAGGTTTTATTAGGAAAATTAATTCTTTTAAAGCGATTAACGGGAACAGAACCAATGGGTAGTTGCATGGCTCATCGTTCATAGCGGTATTTTAGTTCAAAGGAACTTTCTAATTATTACTGTGATACATGAAAACGTTTACTTTATCAGTCAGTAACATTGGAATTGCATTTAGGGAACAGCATTTCGAAGTATTCACTGGTATACATTTGAAATATCCACAAGAAAATTGGAGACTTTGATCGTCTGCGAAAAATATGTATTTATCGGCTATCAAATTTGGCGGTTTTAACATTGATGAGAATTTCACTATAGAAGATGAGTCCATTAATAGAGTTTGAAATAAACAGCCTTGTACATTAAGAGTCAAAACCATGTTACACATGGCATATAAGTTGGCACACTCGAGTGCGGAACACGCAAATTATTTGCTTTAGTGGTAGCAGAACATGTTGACCGACTCCTGCATGCATGAAGCATGACTTTAAGGAGGGGATGGTCGTTTGGAAGGGACTGACTAAGCAGAAGAGGGGAAGGGACAGTAAACATATTAGGCAAAACTAGCGAATGAACTAAATTCCATTTAATACTATGGTGGGAAAGAGTTAGGAGCGCAGACAAACGCGGATACTATCTTACTTCCACGAGTGGAGCCACACAGCAGGGAATGGACTCTTTCGCTGGATAGAGGGCCTTCTGGGCAACTGCCACCATGTTTCAATATCTCTGTACGCAATCTCGCACACAGGTGCAATATTATACAAACACCAAATGAAGTTTTGACATCAACAAATATAATTTGACGTGACCGCCAATGGAAACCTAATCTCCCGATTGCAGGTCAAGTGTGTAAGCTGAGACAGATTAATTAAGGCGGCATTGCCCGCGGAAGTTACTTCGTGGACAGCAGTCACGTGCACATAAGCAAATATATATCCACCAAAGTGATGAAATATATCATAATGGAAAAAGTCATTCGAGTGATTCGGGTTTGAATCTCGGTAAATCCAAATGATTTTATTCATGGCGAGTTTCACGACTTTGGTACGAACTCCTCAAAATTTGCGGTCGCACGGGCTTGCAATAATTATTATAATCTTATAACCTTGCGTGCAAACCAAGAGGTTTGACTGAGTTTTATTATTTGTTGGTAATTTACTGGAATTTATTTGTTTCCAAATTTAAGGACTGATGTGACATGAACTTATTTCAAGTCTTGTCTTTTTTTACTTTTGAAAAAGATGTGTATTAATTTAAAAAAATTAGTTTTTAACCAAAATTCTACTGATCTCGCATTGCGTGGACCAACTTGTGAAGTATTAGCTCAGGTGTATTCCCCAAACTAATAGAGTGGCTTCTTTTAATAGATAGTAATTGATGGAATAATCATTTGCCTTATTTACTTCGTAACATTTAGGTTAACTGATAACAGAGAATTTTTCAATGGGCTAGGTTTTATCGATATTGCAGACCATTTCAAAAAGGCTTTTTCATACATCAGTCTTTTCTTTGCTATTTTCAACTAGTTTACCTTTTTTTACTTATTGTCGACTCAGCATTTGGACGTTTGCCCTGGAACTCCATAGTAGAGGAGAATGCCTTTGGGTTCTAGTCCAATCATTGGCCAAATGTTTTTTCTTTTAAGATTCTTAGTTGAGAACTGAAAACCTTTTTTTGAGCATTGAGTTTTGTTATATTTTCCTTTATGTTAACTAAGTTTGTCCACTTTCATATATCAATATTTTTGAAAATTCTCTTCTGTAATCAGAACCCTTTTAACCTCATTCTTGGGTAAAAATGGTCAGATGCATTCATGCCTGAATTTACTTGAAATGAATTCATTTATTGAATCACTCAGAGCCAACGAAGAATCACAAAGGAAGCGGTTGTAGGCTTGATATTGTGGAAGTTATCCATTACGGAAGAATTAAAATAACTTAGTCAACTCCACTAATTATTTATTAATTATCACAACCCGAGTGTATTGGTGTCGTCTTCTGACCCTTGGTGTCGTCTTCTGACACCAAGTGTTGAAACCCGGGTACTGATAATAAATAATTAGTGGAGTTTACTAAGTCATTGTAATTCTTCCCCACGAAGACTGTTGATGCTTCTTCTGTGAATGCTTTGATTTCTGGTATAATATGATGGGCTAAAATATTTGCCCTATCTCCGACTTCGCTTGATTATTACTTTTAAATAAAAAGAGGTTTTAATGATTTTTGGTCGTTATACATACCATTTTTGAAAGTAGTGAACAATCCTTTATTATCGATCATGTCGTCTAAAATATCGATGTGTCTCATAAACGTTTGAAGCATCACTCATATCACAGTAGTTGACTGCCTAAGTTAGGAAATATTTTGAGTAAAAATTGCTGTTACAAATATTTGTAAAACATTCTGTATATATACGTTTCTGCTTGCCTTCCACCGCAGTATTTTGCGTTAAACATTTACCTTGAATTTAATTTTATGTTTGTTGGAGTGACGTTATATATCATTATTGGATGGCGTTTTGCTTTCATGCGAACGTTTTGCGATGAAATGAATCAATGATTTGACTACCCTAGCATAGTAAATACATCCATCTCCATGAAAAAGGGATGATTAAATGTTTCTAGGCCTCAACGTAGTGGCAGAATGGGTGAAGTTTAGTTGAAAGACCGTTTTTCATGAACTCCATTCAGTATTTCGCGCACTGACCACACAGAGCACATCATTCTTGATTGTCGTGAAACGGCGTCTCTATGAGCTCGAGTATGTAAACAATTACTCAGTCTCCGTTTCAATTCACCGTTTTCTTTGTTTATTCAGAGTGCCGTTCATGAGTTTTGCGGCCCTGTGCCCGGCGAACGGTTCGCCAATTTCAATTTCAGCCCCATGCAGTAGTGGTGGAATGTTTTTCTTTCTAGCGCACACTAAAAAGAGAGGGCTGGCCGGTAGTAGTCGGGTGCAACTTGCGAAAAACTAGTTTCTACGCTGCCCTAATTTCGAAGAGTTTCCGCAAACCTTGAGTCGGCAAAAAATAAAAGAATATAGAAAAGAAAAAACCTTATTGAATCCTGGTTGGTGCACCTTCCTAGTCCTCGACCTCTTTACTATTTTTCCTCTACGATCCCTCCTCTTACTATCCGTCCCTACATAATTTTTTACCAACCTCACCTCCAGAAGTCACGTACGAGCCACTGCGTAAATAGTATGCCATCCACATGAGCATATGGAGTCGCTGTTACGATAGCAAAGTTTTCATTAGCGCCGTTTCTCGAGAGGGAGGAAGAGTTGAAAACGCTGCTTATCCCGCGAACGTGGATTTCAGAGAGGAGAGATGAATGTTTTCGTGGACTGGATATTCTCGAGGTGTGGGTTTTTTGAGGAGGTCGGGAAAGAGTGAGTTCTGCGTAAGGGAACGCGGATTAAGAAGCATTAGCTTGAAGTCTGAAAAGAAGTTTGCAAACAAATTGCGACGGAGAGACGAACATTAGGGCGAGGCATTATGGAGGAATTATCCTATGAAAGAAGTTAAGTAAGGGAAAGCAGGTGGAAAAGTTGTTAGAGAGATGAGAGGCACGAACATTTTGCATTCTAACCGATGAAGAACAGAAAGTGTTGGAACTGTCTACAGCGGTATCACATGGGGCAAACAACTTTGAGCATTTGAATGAATTTTAAATGTTTTTATTCATATTTTTAACTTTTTCGGCGTACAGGGCCATTTAGTCTGGTTGGAAACGTTTAGAATAAAAAAAGATAAAATGATACCCGATATAAGATGAATATGCATAGTTTCTTTGGAGAAATAAATAGAAAAAGGCAATTTAACTTTGCAGTAGATGCAGTGCCACAGCATTTTAAGTAGGTGGCGTGTTATGTCAATATATGAATATTAGAACGAAGGAGAAAAACTCTTTAACGATATTATTGCTAATTTGATTTAAGTTACAGTGTACTAACTCCTCGAGTAGCATTTCGAAACACTAGTTACGCCTACCCTTAGAGTCGAACGCTTCATATTCGAACGGTACGTGATAAAAATTGAAGGATGGTGGAAGAAATTTTAAGCAAATATTTTTATTCCAAGGTGACCAACTATTTAGGCTCAATCTAGGAATGTAGCCTACGTAAGTGTAAAAAAATCATAAAAGTTTAAATCATATAAGTTTTAAATCACTGTTGTAGGCTAAAGTATATAGTTGGTTGAATAATGAATGGAATGGAAGCCAGGGCAAATGCTTATGGATGATGTTTGGAGAAAATGGAAATGTGACCCCAGAGAGAACCCTGAGGGACGATCGCTGAAAGAAATGGAAGAAGTTGTGGCCTATATTTAATACCTGTGTGCCTGTGGTGCCAGGGATAGGACTAGACAGTCAGCTATGATGAGAATATGTGGTGTAATGGTAGGATAAACTGGAATAGGTGAGAGCCTATGAAATATCACATGACATTTTATTTGCAAATTCCTGTCCTGTCGTGATTTCTTTTGCACTCTTGAAAACAGCAAATTGAAATGCTGACCTTAACTCTGGGAGTCAGCGTTGTTATTTCCACATTACCACTCTAAAATTAACTTGATGTATGCATTAGCTAAAATATATTTGTCGACCTTGACATCGTGTCGACTTACGTATAAAAAAGGGATAGAAACTTTCGTCTTAAACCGGAGCTCCTCCAATGTCGTGCGTTCAACTACTGGCCCGCTTTTCTTAAAAGAGAGGATTGTACTCAACTGAGGCTTTCTCCTTTGTTTCTCACAGGAATGATTCTTTCTTCCAATTAGCGCAGACCTTCATCTGCGTCACTTTCGGGTCGTGCCGTCTCCTGCTTGCACAACAAACTCCGTTTACTTCTTTTCCCCAATTCGTTTCCCTCCACGGAGGTGGTGGTGGTGGGGTAAGGGAGAGCCGAGGCAACGGTGTAGCCTTCCATCCCCTTTTCGCCCCCCCCCACCCACCCAACCCACCCTCCACAAACGCGTTATTTTATTCTTCCTCCTCCTCCCGGCCAGACAAAGTCTGCAAACGGGTCACGTACCGGAGTCAAACGCTGGCTCACGCCAAAGTGTATGTTTTCCCTCTTAACCCTCCGCCTTCGTTCCCTCTCTCTCTCATCCATTGCCATACTCGTCCACAAACTCTCTTGGCATCATCCCTCTTTCCAAAAAACCTGCACATCCACCCTTCCCGACACGCACTGCGGCGTCGTGGGGAGGAAAAAATAAGGAGAGTGGGGGGGGGGAAGATACGCCTCCCGGCCGCCTTTCGTTTCTCGTTCGGTAGATGGCGTTGAAGGCGGCGGAAAGCGACAGCACCTCCACCCCAACGTAAACCATCTCACACAGTCTTCTCGACCGAGTCCCATACCAAACAAAACCAGAAAACCTCTCAAGACTTTTTTCTCTCTCTCTCTCCACCGTCTCTCTTTCTCCATCTGCTCAGCCAACATCCAACAATATCTTCTTCTACTGGAAGGACGGAAATCAATGAAAAATTCTGAGTGTTTCCTCACCCCCCCCCACTGACCTCCTCCCTCAAATATTCTCTCCTGCAGAGAAACCCTTTCCCTTATACCCTTACCCCCACACCCTTTTTCCTTACCGCTGTGACTGATTAAGTTGGCTCGTCTTCGAATACAATGCGTGGACCAATGCGTTTTCTGGATCACTTGTTTTGGGCGCTGTGCAAGGACCCTTTCGTTAAGGGTGGTGTGTAGGGATGGGGGAGGGGGGGGGGGGGGGGGGTTTGGGTGAGTTAGCTTCGTTTGTCTCGTGTGTGTGCTTTGTCTTTTCTGGGACGCGACCGGTGATTGGGAAGGAGGCCACACGAGACGAGGAGGAGAGGGAAAAACGTCTTCTCGTTTGTCATTTATCCGTCAGGGCGCTTTCATTCTACGGCATTCCTCCTCGAATTCGTGCCACGAACGAGAGCCTGATGATAAATAACTCCGCCCCGCGATCTGTGGAGTGAATTTATAAACATTTGAAAGGCCGTGACGCAAAAAGGACCGCAAGACCACGTTCCATCTCTCTTTTCCTCGTCGGTTTAACAAATGTTACCGATGGTGACGTCATGAAGTCTTTCAGTGACGTCTTTCAACTAGCCCGGAAAACCATTGAGCCATATGCATAGAGCATGCTAATATAAGTATGGCTGTAAAATTGACTATATTTTCCTGGACGTCACCTTGTGGTACTTCGTGAAAAAAATAGGGCAAACTTAGTTTAATTCTCGGAATAATTAATAAAACATTTTGATCAAGATTTCGAATGACGGAGTTATTATTATCTTCAGCACTTTTATTAAATTATTTTGTGGAATTAACTGGGCCTATCATTTTTTATATGGTAGTGAGTCTTGGGCGATCACGGTAGCACAATTTAAGAGTTTTTGAAATGCATATATTTATTTTGTGAACTCGTATTTCTGCTTCCAATGTCTTATCTTCGCCTGTTTTGTGAGAGCCCATACAAAATACATTTTATTATTTATAAATTTAGTTGGTAATTAGTGAATGTAGATATCTTAAAGTTATTATTTAATCCGATTTGTGATTTCAGTTCTCAGAAGGGAAATTGTGCATGGGAATGACCCTGGAAATTATTTCCTTAAAACCGATTTTACAACAAGTTTACAAATATTTTCGGTGAATTGAGTAGCGAATGCTTCGCAGATATCTTCGACATTCATGGTTTTCTTGAAGGTTTTAAAATATGTGAACCAAGTGATTGCTTTTCACGGACTCCTCTTATATTGTTTAGTAATTGCCAAGTTTTCCTAATGCTAATTTTTGTTTGCGCAAATTGATTTTGGTAGAAATCTCTTTTGTGCCTCCTGAGTAATGAATTCACTTTGTTTCTTTGTGCTATGTAATGTTGTTTATACATCTCATTAGATGTGTTTGATTTCCACCTTCTGTACAAAATATCCCTTTTCATAATTGCTGAGTAAATGACCTCCGTAACCCAAGGCTTCTGGAATGAATTATTGCTTGGAGTGTATTGTGATTTTTAACTGTGGCTTTAGTGTATATGTCGTTGAAAATTTTTAGCAGTTCCTGGTAAATGTATTCCGGGTCACCATAGTTCACCAGTGTCAACCAATCCACTCTTTCCATCATCTGGCTCATAGCCCAGGAAAATTAGGATTTAACCCGGAAATAATTAATAACAAGACCTTTTGAGATGTATTCAAGACCCCTTTCAGATGAATATATCGAAAGTCCCAAGTTCTCCCAGGTGGGATAACGAAAATATCCTGGAAAAACCTGGAAATACTAGAGTTTTTCTGGAGTTCGTGCTGTTCGGTAACTAGAAGAGCTAGAGAGACGTTCTTTTTTTCCGGCACACCTGTGTTTAGTGCTCAACATTTGTGGAATGTTTCCGGTAGCCTCCCTAGACTCCCGTTCTGATCCTGGTCCACTAGTATGTCATGAAGTACAACATCATGTACTAAACTCACCTTAAACCAATACTTGCCGGACTACTAAGCTGCGAAACGGAATCATTAGAACTTGTTTCAGTGCTTGACACAATTATAACTTTTTTGAGCACCAATTCTTGCAGCAGCACCCCTATCCTGCCAGCCTACAAGGTGCGAGGAGTGCCTGAACTTCTCTAGGCGATGCTCTGATGCCTTTAAAGGGTGCTATTCGCTCGAGTATTCGCTTCTCCTGGAGAAAATTGTGGATGAGCTGTGACTCTTCACCTACTTTTCTCTTTTGTAGCCGACAGCATTCTCCTTCGTTCTCACATCTCAAACGCCTGCAGCCTATTCTCTTCCTATTCTATAACTCCTATTCTATAGGAGTCCAAGTTTCTGCACCATAAAACGTTACACTCCCTTTAAGCTCTATGCCAACCTTTTTTTACTCTCTCATACGATTTAATAGACTATGCTGACAGTAGACTAGCAAAAATGTTTGGAAAATTGCCACGGCCTGGATCGTCATCATCTCATGTTCTACCGACAGATTGGTTAGAATGAAAAGTTCTCGGGTTGACCACCGGATAATAGTGTTGATCGGCACTGAAGTATCGATAGCGTAGTCTGCCATCATCTTTAGCGAGACTTTTCACCTTGAAGAAAAAAGTAAACTACGCTATCGGAACGTCAGTGTTGAGTAACACCACCATCCGGTGGGAAACCCGAGAACTCTTCATTGTAAATATTCGTCGGAAAACATAAGAGCTTTTAAAAGATTAGTAGGTTGTATTTACAATCTCTACGTCAACTAACCCTAAAACACCTGTTGGATGCATGCTTGCAGTAGACGACAAAATTATACAGCAGAAAATGAAGTTTAAATACCTTGGCATAGAACTGTCTTGCTATTGAAATGTGGAATCCTAATTCAGACAACAAACAACAAAAGACTTAAGGGTGACTGGATGCTTGAACGAAAGAATATGGAAGAACCAACGTATAGGAGTAGAAAAAAATCTAGGTGAAGGTATTTCAGGTCTACCAAAAACCGGTGATCAAATTAAGTAGAAACCACAGACCTTTGTCTTGCCGGGCCAATTCACAGACCACCACGCTACCCAGGATTCTTGACTCCTAAGGCAATTTGATAGGATTTAAGGGACAAATCGATCCCCCAACACTTCTTCCGGTTTGCCCTCACTCACTCTCCATGGTCTCTGTTCAGAACGAGGAGACCCTATCCCTCCTAAAATCTTTACCTCCCAACAAAGCCACCGGAGCTGACGGCCTTGGCTCACTCTTCCTACTCCAAACCGCGGACACTCTTCATATCCCCCTGTGTAAATTTTTCAACCGCTTTTTTTGCAGCTAGTTCTTTTCCTTCAGCCTGGAAAATAGCACTCGTGACTCCCATTTTAAAATCCGGCGCTAAAGATGATGTAAGTAATTATCGTCCTATATCTATCCTTCCCATTCTTTCCATCCTGTTTGAACTTATTATTCATGACCGTCTTTTATCATACATTTCACCTCAGCAGCAAGGCTTCCTCCCGGGAGGCTCCTGCGCTACTAACCTCACTGTACTGCATCAGCACATCACCGCTGCCTTCGAAGCCTCTTCTCAACTTGATGTTTGCTACATCGACTTTGCGAAAGCTTTTGACTCAGTAAATATTACCCTCTTAATCCACAAATTGGCTAATCGGTACAACATTTACAGTGCTTTCCTATCTATCCTTTCCAAATTCCTCACCGACCGCACTCAGAGTGTTGTTCTTGACGGAGCCTCATCAGAAAATCTTCCCATCCTTTCTGGTGTCCCCCAAGGAAGCGTTCTCGGACCTCTTTTCTTTTCCCTTTTCATTGATGACGTAACGAACTGCGCGATTTCCAACTCTTGCGGAATTCTGCTCTATGCAGACGACTGCAAAATATTTAAAACAGTTGATAATGCTGCCGATTCCCAGTCACTCCAATATTCACTCAATTCCCTTGAAGCCTGGTGCCTGCAGTGGCAACTTAGAATTAATACTCTTAAATCAAAATACATACCTTTTTCTTTAAAACATACCGTAACTCCTTAAAACTACACTATATTTAACGAAATTGTTCCAATTGTCTCCTCACATAATGACCTGGGTATTACTTTCGATCCCAAACTGTCTTTCGTCCCGCACCTCAATAAAATAAAATCTAAGGGCATGTCAGTCGTGGGTGTGCTGCTCTATAGATACACCAATGTCACAAACCCCATAGCCCTGAAAGCCATATTCTTTGGCTGCGTTCTCCCAATTTTGGAAATACTGCTCCGTTATCTACTCCACTGCATATCCCTCCAACTTGAAAATTCTTGAACGCCCCGTTAATTTCTTAATTTCCGTAGTCCGTCATCGCGTATCGCACCTCCGTAATTCTTCTCGTACTGAAATCATGTCTGCTCTATCATTGACCCCACTGGCCACCCGTAGGAATATCATTGACCTTTCATTTATTTACACTGCGTTAAATGGTCAGTACCGACCCACTGAAGTACTCACATACTTTTCACTTCAAATCCCCGGCCGTGCTTTGCGCAACAATCACCAAAATTCCGTCTGTCTCTCTCCCAGCGATCCCTTTTTTACAGGGGTCCTGCCTTGCATGTACAACACCATTTCATCTGCCTACCCTTCCCTCGATCTCTCTGCTCCCTTCGGATCATTCAAGCGCCAGCTTAGAAAAGCCTTTTCCTCCTGATTCCCTAATTTTCCATGTTGTTGCAGTGTATTGATTTATGTTATTGTCTCTTTGTTTTTATTTGGATACTATTTACCAACACATGTTTTTTTGATATTTCATTTTGTTAATGCTGCAGATTCTAAGTTGAAAATGTTCAATGTAATGGCCGATATCGGCTGTTTTTTAATGTTTAAAATAAATCAAATCAAACTAGAATTTCAGCCCCTAAATCGATCAAGGATCACACTGGTAAGGGAAATAAGGACCTCTAAGAAGCCACTTACCACGGGGATAAATCCTGTAATATAACTTTTTCCGTGATTGGCTAAGTATTATGACATTTCAGGTCTGCCGAAAAAACCGGTGATGGAATTTCGTAGAAATTGCCTTGAGAATCAGGATGCCTGGGTATCGTGATGGTCTGCTCTTTGGCCCGGTAACCCAAAGGTTCGATCTCTGTTGATTTTTTCGATCCAGGTTGATTTTTTCCTGAAGCAATTTACACGCAAAATCTAGAGTTTATAACGCTAGTATAAGATCACTAATGACATAAATGGTGAAGACCCGGCAACACACAGCAAGGACAAGAAGAATCTTGGAGACTGGTGAGATAAAAGTACTGCGGAGAATCACCGAATGAAACATTGCTGGACTGAGAATGAAATTAAAATACAAGCAAAAATTGCAAAGTAGTACTTACACATCAACGAGTGGACCTTAAAAAAATACGAATGGAGTGAACACATAAATCGTATGGGTGAAGAAAGAATGGTAAAAATAGCTCGTGGTAAGTTACCGTTGGGAAAATAGAAGTATAGGTTGTCCAAAAAAAGACGGTGTGGTCACCTTAACGTCGAGCAAGTACAAAAAGCGAAGGGACGAAGAAAATAAAGGCCATGTTCCTACTTTATTGAAGGAAGAAGAGCATTAACATCAACTACTCACTTGTGAATTACTTTTGAATGCTCTTACTCTTGACCTCATGACTCATTGTGGAGTTTTCTTTGAACGTTTGCAATTGCTACTATCCAATTTCCATCCGTGAAGTTTCTTTTACGGTGAACCTATTTAGCGGCATATCTCTACTCATACAATTCAATGAATTTGGTCTCATTAAAAACGAGGGAGGGAGAAAGGCCGTGATTGAGGGGAGAGTGTTGGGTCAGTGGGGAAGGAGAAGAAAAAGAATATGCATTATGGAAAGGGACGATGAGAGGCAGAGCGTGTGCTGAAATTAAGAAAGAGATTGCGTTGGTAGATTCAGGCCTGCACTTGTAACAATCACGAGTATTTTTATCTCACTCTAATTTAAACCTACCATTAAGTTAGATTACTGTGATCATGGTTTACAAGGGAGAAAAACTCATCTTCAACCTGATATCAAAATATCAGCCACTTATCGCAACATTTATCGAGATATTTGCAAAACATATATTGGCCACTTTCTATGGGATTTGGTGTAGCTGTGATCTCCACGGAGACATAAGAAATGAGGAGTTTTGAGTTACAGATCTCGTAGTAAATTTAACGGTGTGTAGTTTTTGTTTCTAAAATTATTGTCAAAACTGTTCAACGGGATACTATTATTACAATAGTTTTTAAAAACTCTGTATTGAAATTATTTTCAGAGTGAGGTGTGAAACAAATAACTCAAGTTTAAGCTTCAAATGCGTAAATGTTGTTAACTATTGAGAGGTTCAGTTATAAAAAATAAGTTATGTGACTTAAATATTAATATATTTACTTGATGCATACTAAAAAGGCTGTGATTTTTAAAATAAAATTTGAATTTGAATGAAAATTTGTAAAAAAAAACAATTATAACCAATATTCCGCAACTTATGTCTCCCGATGACAAATGTTAATTGTCCCCTGTGCCTTTTTCATGTGCGTTAATTGTGTCCTTTATCGACATTGGCGAGTCTACAAATCTCATCTTTCTTGACAGTCGGCAGTATGGGTGATTAATAAATGGACTTGGATCGCTTAATTTGCGTACATTCGCTTAGTAGCCCAATAGTATATGGGTCTACTCAGATAAATCGCTTAGAAGTAGCTTGGGTCAACTCTACCAAACTATTCAATTATAGTTTTATTTTTTTCAAAATTACAGATACGAAAGACGCAGATAATGATATGCCAAATACTTGTTGCAAGTTTTGTGACGCCTAATAGTGTTCATAACATTACATAAATTTTAATTCTGATAATTTTTATTTTTTATGAAAAGAGAGTTGGAACAAATTTTAACTGACCTCACACTAAATTAAGTTAAAAAATCAAAACACATTCAATGTTGTGAATTTTTATTTATTTTATCTTTAGCACTGGAACTGGACTTCATTTACCACTGTTTTTTAGACGATCGGGCAATCCTCGCACCTTGCAGGCGGGCATGATATGGGTGCTGCAGCAAGAATTGGTGCTCAGAAAGGTTATAATTGTGCCAAGCACAGAAACAAGTTCTAATAATTCCGTTTCGCAGCATAGTAGTCCGGAAAATATAGGTTAAAGGTAAGTTTAGTGCATGATGTCGCACTTCATGACCATCTAATGGTCCAGGATCAGAACGGGAGCATTGGGTGGGTACCGGACACCATTCACAAATGTAGAGCACTAAAAACAGGTGTGCCAGAAAAAATGAATGCCTCTCTAGCTCTTCTAGTTACCGAACAGCACGAATTCCTGGAAAACTCCAGTATTTCCAGGTTTTTCCAGGATATTTTCGTTATCCCACCTGGGAGAGCTTGGGACTTTTGATATGTTTGTCTGAAAGGGGTCCTGAATACATCTCAAAAGATGCGGTTTTGTTATTAATTATTTCCGGGTTCGGGTCAAATGTTGTTTATTTTTCCTGGGCTATCAGCCTCTTGCAGCATATATAGCTGTAGTATTGGTACTCCTATCGGAAGTATGACCGAATAGCTGTGAGATGTAACAATTTATGCTTACAGGATAGTGGTCGGAGATGTATGTTTTCAGAATGAAACTATTGACACTATCATGGAAACCCTTAATATTTATATGATCTAAGCAAAATTTTGAAACTTTATTGTTTTTAATTTCAGCTTTGGAAATTTTTTTTATATATGCCATAAAACTATTGTTAGCTTTCAAATTCTTATATGTTATCCCAGTGTTGTCCCTTGTAGCTTTTAAATTTAAATTGAAGTCTCCTATCAGGATGATATGTTTCTCATGTCTTCATTTTATGAATTACTCTAAGCTACTTAGGAAATCATTTTTGTTTTTGTGACGTGACCTATAGATGTAAAAATTAAGACATGCAAAGGTTAGTTAGAATTATGAGTGATTCACATTATTTTATTTCAGCTTCAATTTCTAAACCAGGTATGCTATCTTTAAGATAGAAAATAATTCCTCCTCCCCTGAGACTAGATCTTAGTTTATGGAAGCGAGTATACCCACTGAAGTCAAATGGACTGAGTTCAGTCTCTTTTATATTTACTTCAGAGAGAGAGAGAGAAATCTAAAACTTGACCATTTATATTTATCTTATGATGTAGAGCAACAAGTTCATCCCAATTTGTTTTTAATGATCGAAAATTTGGGTGATAGAGTGAAGAACCTTCATTTGGAACAGGGAGATACTTTATAAAGCTCGACACTTTTTTATATGAATTGCACTTGATATTATGACATATTGTATTAAAAGGATCCATAGTTACAAAATCCAGTAACACTTGAGTGATATAAATGAAGAAGCCAATCACCTGTTAAAGATTTAAAATATGAAATTATGTTATAGTATTACACCAATTTGCTTAAATTTTTCTCACTTTGTGACTTAATTATATTTGGGCGTTTTCACTTTTCCTAATGAGAACTTTACCACTTTTATCCCTTACAAATTTATAACTTAGTCCTTGTGCCTTAGTCTTAGCCTGCCACAATAGATTCCGGTAAAAATATTTCAGGCTTTCATTTATATAGGTACACTTTTGAGTTTGAATATTTTTTCTCGTTTAAACATTATTTAAATTCTTTTTATATGCTAATAAAGATTGTTTTACAGCCTTATTAGAAAACACAACAATAATTTTTCCTTGTTTATTAGGAATAACATAAATGTTTCAAATGGAATTTTTATCAACTGTAACATTAATATTATTTGCTAGGTAAATAAATTTTTAGTCAGCTCTTCAATACCGTCACCATCATTAGCATGGATACCTATTACTCCTATTTGCTTATCTAATTGCTTTTGCTCCAAGGCAATAATTGTTTTTGCAGATCTTCTATTAATGTGTCCTTCACCTGAAGCTGATTTCTAAGATCACTGGCAGTAATTGTTGTGAACAATTGAAACAAGAAAGAAAAAATATTACCAAACTGTTCTCATTTTCTTCTCAATATTGAGCCACACAGGAATTTTAATACCTTTTCCTTGAGTCCAGCAACTCCTAGTGATGTGCTTAGCATTTTAAGAAATATGAAAAATAAAAGCCCAGGTCATGGTAACATTCGAATCTAAGATCTATCCTCTCAAGCTATATCTACTGTAATTGTGCACTGGATTAACTTAAATGTTGAACAAGGCACGATGTAATAAAAACTTAAAGTTGCTTAATGTCAGACCCATATACAATGAAGGGAAAAAGAGTGACACTTAACTGCTATCGTCCAGTCTCCATTCTTCCATCTTTAGATAAGATCATAGAACACTATGTCACAGATCAGCTAATTAACTTTCTGAAGAAGTACAACTTAATCACACCAAACTAATACGGATATCAACACAACAAAAGCACCAAAATGTTACTTGAAGACTTTAGCGAGAAAATTCGCTCTAAACTAAACAAAAACCTCTCCGTACTCGTAGTCTTTATCGACTTCCGAAAAGCCTTCGATACTATCGATATTCACATACTGTTGAACAAGTTGGAACAAGTTGGTAGACGTGGACCGCCAATGAACTGGATAAAATCCTACCTTACTAATAGAAAACTAACTGTAAAAATTCTCGATCACTCCAGTGGAATGAAAGCTATCCAATCTGTAGTTCCCCAGGGCTCAATATTAGGACCAATTCTATTCCTTATATATATAAATGACATTGTTCAACATATTAGAAACTGCAAGATTTTTATGCATGCAGACGACATTGCATTACGATCCACAAGCAGATGTTTTGAGGTGGCCCAGCGGAAATTAAAAAAAACGATTTGTATATCTTGCAATTATGGTATCACGACAATAAAATATTTATTATCAATAATAAGACATACTCCTTGCAGTTTTTAAATGTAAAGGAAAAAAGGCAAGCCTTAGACCTCACACTACATACACACCTTTGTTTACACTCCAACCAGGGTGGCCAACCGAGAAATGCGTGCAATAGGTACTTTTCGTGTGCAAAAATAACCAAAGTTAAACTCCTAAAATACTTGGGAATAGTTTTAGATGAAAAATTTAGTTTTAGTAATTATATCATCTTTATATGTGAAAAACTAAGGTGTATTTTGTTTTAAATGTTGAACCTAAAGTACCCTTTACCTCATGAGTAGAAAATATTAATGTATCAAGGCTTAGCTGAGGCCTTAATACGTTATGGTTTGACGATTTGGGGTAGCACAAACTCCACCTTGCTGAATAAGGTTATTTTACAAAATAAAATGGTTGCGCATTTGATTATCAAGGAAAACAATGTTTAAGGAACTTTCTGAGATTTTAGATTTTGAACAAACGTACGTTAACATTTTTTTATTTATATATATAAGGCCTATAACCACGATCTCAGGCACGATGTCTGGGCACTCGGCCTCCGAGACTGTTTCTTTATTGGGCTGTCTTTTTTACGGTTGCTCGTTAGTGGCGCTGGTAGTCTTCTAGGCTTAAGAATTCAGGGGACCATATACAATGGGACGGCTTGGGTCATGTTTGCTGGTGTCATACGATGTTATTCTTACACTAGATCCCTCCGAAGACAGAGAATGTCATTTAAGTGAAAAATCAGAGGCTCTTAAAACTTAAATATAGTCACCTTAACGACTTGGCATATCACATCTGGCATCTTTTTTGCATAAAATTTCACACTCAACGCTAAACGTATCTACTTTGGTACTCCGGGCGCTGCGAGCTTCATAGCAAAAGATGCAAATATATATTTCATTTAACCCTTCCTAAAACTTACTGTTGTAGCGTGAACAAGATTTGAAAATTCACGATACATACCTCTTTAATGCTATCTATCCGGTCCTATAGTGTCTGAGGTGCCAGTTCTTTGTCAGTCATGGGCAATTGTAGGGTCGATCATACCTATTGGCCCCAAAGAAATACCACCATCGAAGAAGGTTCTCTCATACGAGTCTGATATTTCTCAAACGGAATTCCACAGCTAGTTGGACGATAAGTTGGTTACATGTAACATAAGAAATTGGCCATTTATGGGTGAAAGAACAACCGAATTGTCTACCCAAGTGAATCACCAATCTTTGACTTACATCTGAAACACAAGATCTTGATGCAGAGGTCAATTCATGGTCTAAATTAAGAGATAAAGCTCAAATTATGGCTGCTTATTTTTATATTTAAAAAAAATCTAATTTGAAGCACAGGTCGCGGATGTGTTTAAGGTTGATGCTTTGCAGTTAAAATCAAGAAAACCTTGTAAGTATTGCTCAAAGACGATAATAATTACGTTGTACACCAGCTCGGAGATGGCAAATGCATATCCACTATCCTGGCTTCTCATGTTGTCACGGAGTGGTTGGGATTAGTGTCCAGATTTAACCTTAGGACTCCCGGTGACTTCAACTTGAGATGATGTACTAAATTAATTTCTTCATTTGGGTTAAGATGATGAGGGACCTCAAGATGTATGGGTGAGTGACAACATTGTTATGAAACTCATGGAATATTAAATAAGGTGAGGAATGTTACTCATTGCTATTTTTTCACATATTTAGTTTTTTACTAAAAAAAACTCGAAAAAGATGCAAATAATGGATCACTCTATGTCAATTCATCCTGTCAATAAAACCTCGTCTTAGATTTTCACAAAAATTTCTGTGAACAGGTTCCTTTTTGAGGACAGAATTAGCTAACATTTTAGCCTTCCGAGGGTAGTGCTTTCTTAAATATGGGCACTTGAACTTCGGGTGACGCCTCTTGGTTGTCACTTTCCTTCGTCACTGTCCTTAAACTTCTTCCATGTACGATATCTCACTCTTGAAATTTTTTTTCACAAACTAATGCGTCATCGCAAGGACAAAATCTTTTCGTGAAATAGCTCTCTGCCAATTTAGCCTTAAATATTCGTCCTTTGGCCCGTCAAACACAAACTATTAATACTCGTGTGAAGCTGGGTACTTACCCGGCTTCACACGGGCATCAACTAAGTCTTCGTTAGTTGTAGTCATAAGAAATTCGTCAAAACTGAAGAACAGAACCTTAATTAAGTAGAGCGTTATAAAGTTTCTCCTTTGATACCAATACCTTAAAATCAATCAAAACATTATTCATTGTTATCTTTTTATGTCAAAAATGAATCTTAAATAGGTATTCAATAGGTGGTACATTGAAAATCATAGGACATTATTAGTTACGGGGGCCTCACACCTTTATCGCGCCTCAACTAAAGACTGAGACTCTTGGATCCCCTAGATCTTGCAACAAGTGCATTATTTATATCGATTCATTACGTAGATGGTCAGCAATAAAACTCCACTAACCCCGTATTTGGGACCTTGGGTGCTATTGGCGGGGCCTGTCGAATGATCTTGGATATATCTCCCACGACGCACTACGGTCTATCGCTTGCATCCGCCACCACGCCCAACCGAGCTTAAGAGCTGATACTACCTCTGATGGAGTAAGAGATCAAATTTCGGCACCCTTTGAGCATCCGATAAGGGGCGGGCTGTTGTTGTGGACTTGGCCCTCATGACTGCCCCGCCCACTAATTCTTGAGGGCATAATACGAAATTTGACGATTTCTCCAAATAAAATTACAATTTTTACTGATTTTACAATGAATAAACCATGGAAATTAAGAGTCACTTCATATGAATAAAATCAATATTCCAACAGACTTTTACCCTTTCAATAAAGGGAGAATAATTAAAAGCTGTTAATTACTGTTTTTTTTCATCTGATTTCATTTCATGAAATATTAAATCGACGGCGACCATTAACGCCCAGAGAAAAATATATTTTCTCCTTTTCTTCAAATGGGTATTTCCTTCTAGGTTACTTCTCTCCCAAGGCACCCTATTTCGGGAAGAATAAAAAAAAAACATTAACGTAGAACATGCACGTAGAATAATGTTTTTTTACTGGGAACTAAAGTTGCCTCCGGGCAGTTTCCATCTCACTTGTTTTATTCATTCACAAATACTACATAATGCGAATTTTGGCTCAAGATTTATTTAGTCTTTTTGCGGCTTTTGCGGGATTACAATTTTAGAGCAGTACTTGATAAAATCATCACCCAATCTATGCATTATTTCTATCGTGTTACATTCTTGTAACCATTTCTTATCAATTTTCTGGCTCAATAAATAAACTATGCCCAGTATTACACTTTTTTATACAATACACTTACACTTTAAAATATAAAACACGTCATTAATTCGAGACATGTGTTAAAAATTTTCCATCCTCGTAAAGTCTTTACTCTTTGCACGTTAGTTAAATATAGGAAGAAATTTTACTTTTCACCGAACCCTCATTTTCGTCTGAAACTTAAATTGTGCGTTTACAGAAGTCTAATCCTGGCAATTTTTTTTCTTAAAAAAATTTTATTTTACCAAAAATTACAAATTACGCATTTTACATTATAAAATATATGATCTTATCCTTTTTTATAATTAATGGCACAAAGGAATTAATAAAAATTACTTCATCATATACAAAATTGCATTAGTTCCATTATATTTTTTATAATGATGGCACATGAAATTTAAACAAGGTACATCAGTGTATACAAAATAGAATTGGACAGCAGTGTTAGTATTGGCAATAGTATTTCATCAATAATGAAGAAAAGTTGGAGAAAAAAAATAACAGTGCTGTTGAGGTCCTGCTAAGCCAAAGCGGATTGTCAGCAGGTGCCTTTAGTTAAAAATGTTTTTTTTTTATTGTGTAGCGTTTTGGACAATAAAGAGCTTAACAATGTCAACCTATCAGCCACCCTTTTAGTGATTTTTTAAGAACTGATATGAATTTAATATCATCCGTTGACATAGGTCATTCGTTTAACAACCCAGGGACTACTTGTGCTAAAGATCTATTGCCACGGAGGTTAAAATACTTAGGTACAGACAACCTATTCGACGCAGTTGCATGTCAGTATTAATCACACGTTGCTTTATTAATTTGCTGTCAAAGAAGTTGTCACAAATTAACACATATTATTCAATTCTTTTAATGGTAACAAACATTGATTTTTATACACTTCTCATTCACTACGCGTAACTTACAATAAATAATTTTTCTCCGACAATTTAGATCTTTTAGATAGGACACAAACAAAACGAATTTGGGATAAGTTATGCCATCATAATGATGATAATTTATACAAGTTTCGTCTATCAGTCGCGATCAAATTTGAAGGGAATTTATTCTGGGAAATTTTTGGGCAATCTATTTCGGAGAGAGGATACGTTTTTCTCGTGAAATTATACGTTTTCACCTAATGGAATGCATATCACGGGTATCAAGGGTCTTTTCTATTTTTCACACTACTCACTCACCTCCATTTCCCACATCCTTGGAGGCGCCAAGTCTTTTTACGCATCCAAATTGCCTCAGAATGAAAAATGGACGTATTATTTTTTTATTCCCGCCTTTCTTGGGACCACCTTTGAATCTTTATTTTTATCTCCCATCACTTTAACTTCATTTCCGTCTCCGATTCCAAGCTGACTTCAATTCTCTCTTCTCTATTCCCCCCCCCTCCTGATCCTCAATGGAAAGCACGCGAAAATATTATGCCTCATAGTTGAGTAGTGGATATGAAAGCAACTCAAACGTATATCTCACAAGCTAAATTATCTGGCCTCGCATATTGTTCCCATTTATGTTTAAAGATAACTGCCAACAAGTGAAAATGTTAAACGTTTTCCTAGAAAAATACTGAGTTGTGCATAGACACATCACTCTCTGCCCCATATTTGAGGTCCTGCTTGTCACTGGGGGGCCAGAACTCAAGTTGCCGCTACTCACAAGAACTGAAGGGTTGGATACCTCAATCACCTCAGTGACTCACAGGACCTCAAATACGGGGCAGTGGGTGATACCTAGCAACGTATAACATATTATTTAGTTAGATTAATGTAAGAATTAAATTTGTTTTCAGGTATCTATCAATCCAGGTGAATATTTCATGGCGTTTCATGACAATAGTGATGCATAATTCAAATTTCGGAATAGACCCAGAGTATGATCCCATACTGATTACTTTTATCATTGATGAAAGATGAAAACTCGGACTTAAAACGGACAGCTGCTGTGAGATGAATGCGAGATGTTTTTCGTGTGTTTGCTCTTGTCATCCAACTGAAGAATTATTTATTAATGCTGGGTTTCATTGATTATCAATCACGAGTAATGCAGTAGGACCCCTTGCTAATCTGACCTCGGATGGTCCGACTCCTCGCTTAGTCCGACCCTGCCGTCGCTTATTTATTGGTGTTTGTTTACGGTGTTGTCTAGGACACCAATGGACATTTTGTGGATACGGATATGGAGGAACATCGCAGCAAAATCGAGATTGTCGTCTGATAAGCAAAAGAACATTACAGACTTTTTTCGACCAGCGCAAGAACATTAAATCTACAGAAGAGTGTTTCATGACATTCATGGTGTATCATAGTGAAACATCATGGTTTATCATGGTCATATTATTTATTGTGTTCTATGGTGTTTCATGACTCTACAATTTATTTTTCCCTTCAATTACTATATTTTTATCACAGTATACTTTTGTTTATGGTTTACAGTAATATAACATCTGTAAAGCCGTACATGTTTCAATATTTTCTGTATAAATTACAGTTTTATCACGATTTTATGTAAATAAATGTGTTCCTCTGATAATCCGACCTTTTTTGAGTTCCGACCATGGTCTCGGACCCGTTGGTGACGGATTAGCGGGGCTTTACTGTATAGTTGACATAAATAAGTGACAGACTTAGTAGAATCATCAGAAAGTGTTTACCAAACTATGATTAAAATCTGGCATGTTCTCCTAGCTTCTTATACATCCCTATTTTTTATGAAAACAATGTGGAAATACATGGAACAAGTTCGCAAAGTCTGTCATTGTCCGTATAGCTATAGCTAATAAATGTAAAAATGCCGTAAATCATGCTAAATCTTATAAGATTTAGCATGATTTAAAAATTAGTAATCACTTCGGAAACAACATTTATTAGTCATGTTATAGTTTCGTTTTACCCTTCGACTGAATTCCTGTTTCGAGTGTGGAATCATGTTACTACTTCCTAAACAGAAAAAAGTCATTTAATTCACCAAAGATATCTAAAATGGAATAATCTGCGCCGGTATTATCTTTTCGTGAGTTTGTTTAATTTTAAGTCGCAAGCACAATTATAAATTCTGTAAATCCAGAGGGTAATAACTCGTAAGTTCGTACAGGTACCTCGTCAGTATTTCACCATCAGTGCTTAGGTTCCCGATCCAGCAGTAGAATAACTCTCGTCAGCAGTAGAATAGCTAAGTCAAGCATAGGCAAATGTCCAGAATTAAGGTCCATAAAACGTTTAATTTTTTCATAATTATCAAATAAATGATTTTAGTTTAGGCAATTTATAAATGCATCGCAATTTAAGTAACGAATACCAGTCCAAACCTTTAAAACCGTTAAATTTTCAAAACTATTAAATAGTAATCCAAAAAGAATATTAATAATAATTTACATTCCCAAAGACCTAGGGTTTCTAGACATAGAAGGTGATTGCTCCGTTCTGAAGACAACCGTGTCTTTTCATCAGGAATGATATTTGATTTTTATTTAATTTATTCCCACATCCCCGAAAACAGTACGAACGGCCTTTTACATCGTGTGTTTTTAACATGTAACAATGGACGAACACAAACACCCATGTCCTGAGTGGTGAAAAATCCACTCAGGCGGGACTCGAACCCGCGACCCTCAGTTTAGCAGGCGAGGTTCACTTTACCCCGTCGCCACCGGGGCCGACAAAATTGATATTGGCCGATATTATTGAGTAAGGGCACAATGCGTTGTTAGGCGACTAATTTCCCCATTGAATAATAATATTTTTTGGTATTACATACATATTATAGTATACTTAAGCTGTTTTCCTCCCAAAACTTCAGGGGGTCCTTGCTCCTCCCTAGAATATTCTGTTTGCGGTAATAGCGTGACCTCATATAGTACTACGCCTAAACCATAAGAGAGTGTATCTGGTGCATTATCTGTAGGAATGATTACATGGCATGTTCATATTGCAGTTGTACTAGCTGCACCTTTGGCTGTTGGTGGTAATGGAGAACCGATTTTGTTTTGTTCCCTGTCAACTTCATAAATTAGGGCTTTCACTACAATGGAAGCCAGTAGGGGAGAAGAAAAGTGTATTGCATTCCAAGATTACGTTTCCACCTCGCACTGTCCCCTTGCCCTTCCCCCTATTTTCATATTGTGATCCACCCAGAAGCTGCCCTATGGTCTTCCTCCGAAAACGTGTACTCTGAGTCCCCTTGAAGACGTACATTTCCAGGTCACTGCTCTCATCGGCATCGACTTCTCAAACGCCTCCCTTTCCTCCTCTCTCTCCTCATCTTGCAAGCCAGTGAATTCATCGCGGCCTTTTTCTTTCTCTTCACTCTCAACCGGGTGCTCGGTGGGTAACCGGAAGGCGCGCAATATAAGCAGAAAAGAGAAAGTCGACATCTTGGCCACTACCTCTTCTAAGGTCACCCTCCCCCATATCTTCCCATCCCAATCCTCCCCTACCCACAATACAAGGGGTTTTTCTATCCCCCTGGAACTATTAAAAGTAGTTGAGCTTAGAATATTACCGAGGTTTTACATCGAGAGTGCATATCTTACATTTTCGGATTGGTTTCTGAATTGTAAACTTGCATTTTCGGACAGGATAATGGTACATACGTTTTGGTGAACGATCGTGGCGTACAGTGAATGATCCTTTTTGGATTCATATCTTTCTGTGGATAATGTCTAAAACTTCCAAGTACCAAATACTTTCAGACAAGATCGCATCCCTGATTGTAACTGAGCGTGCACGGTTTGTCTTCCTCACGTACGTGAATTTAATTAACTACCTGATTCTGACCCTCGGGGCCAAATAAGCCTGAGTTATCCGACCATTGTAATTCAATCAAGTACGAGTGTTTCAAGGCATGCAGTTGTCAATCGTTGTTATGGTGTTCATGAACCCCTTCCAACTGACCAGTTTGAGAGAAAAGAGGGCAAATGTTAATTTCGGGGAAGGAGGGTAATTTAAGAACTTCAATTACGATATATGAAGCCAAGCACCATAGGGAGAGAAATGGTCCTTATCCATTCGTCCACCACCGTTACATTTCTACGTTTAGAAATTCTTCGAAAGTAAAATCTCAATTTTTCCGTTTAAATGAAAAAAAATAAGCGTGAAAACCATATCGGAGACCACTGTCGTTCCAATCACGAGAAACAATTGGAAAACTTATAGGAAATGTGCAATCCTATCGTAAATTAAGGTCACCAAATAAAGCTGCTGATCGTGATAATCATTCTAATAATCATCTTCAAAGTCAACATCACATATATGAGAATAGGCATTTTGTTTCAACTCCAAAGTCAACATCACCCGTATGAGATTAGGCATTAAATTTTCAATTTGTGGAATAAGTAAATGAGATCCAGGAATTTAATTTGGTAACTCATGGACTGCAGCATCATAATACTCAATCAATTTGAATTTGTAGCTACTTACTACTCCCTCGATTATTCAAAGAGTATTTTTTTTTATAAATAGAATATGAAGGTGGCATTAAAATACTGATTCTTATCGTCAAATCTTCTGGAAGTTTGTAATACATTTTTTCCTATGGACATGTACCTGTTGCTTCAAATCCGTATTATCGACATTATATCTAAGAAATGTAATACCTAATGTAAATAACTTGACAGATAGTAATCAGAAAATGTTTTTACATTCTCAATAAATATCAATTTAATTCAACATATTCCAGTGTTACGCATTATCATAATTCACCTATTTTCTGCTAGCAGTCACAATCACTAGATGGCTGTGCTGTTTGAGTGTCCGTAATTTCCATACCGATGCCTCCGGTAGTACCAATTTCTAATTGTATCATGTAGTACCGAAATAGGCAAAAATATCACCCAGTAGTACCGGTACCAGTACCCGGTATTTTTTTTGCCCATCCCTACACCGAACCTAATCTAGTCTAGTGTCACATGCGTGCTAATACTCAGCGAATTATAAGCCGAAGGGTGGAAAGGAAAATTGAAGACAACCTCTCAAACAATGAACTTAGGAAGAACAGAGGAACACGGAAGGCCATACTGTGACTGAGATTAATGGTAGAGGAAAGCAAACATGAGAACAAGCCACTTTATGTGGCATTCCTGGAATTTGTAAAACCTTAGATCAAGAAGTTCGGGCTGTCGGAAAAACTCGGAATAAATTACAACGACGGAAGAATTTTATTTTTTTTTGCTCTCCGACGATTCTGGTGGTCCGTATGCCCCTGCGATCCCGATAAGCCATTGGCTTGTCATCAGGTTTCTCAGGGGCTGAGCCACCAGAACTTGACAAACACCCATACCCAGGGTATGCGAAAAACCGACCCAGGCTGGACTCGAACCCGCGACCCTCGGATTAGCAGGCGAGGACATTACCCCGCCGCCACCGGGGCCGGTGGGGTAAAGTACTAAATAATCTATCAGCAATACAAGAAGAAAGTCGCCACAATGCGAATGAGAGACGGAAGACAAATTGAAGCTGAAATTAACAAAGGAGTTAGAGATGGATGCAGCCTCTTACCAGCACTGTTCAACATACACTTGGAGACAACATGACATGGACAAGTAAAGAAAACTGCATTGGAGGGAATTGAGATCAACGGAGAATAAATAAACATGCTCCGCTTCGCAGGCGATATCGTAGTCATAGCAGGAAGTTGTGATGATCTTCAAAGGTCACTGAACACACTGAACCAAGAACAAATAATAAAGCATGAAAATAAATAGGAAGAAGACTAAAATACAAATGGGTCTCCAGGAAAGGAAAATAACCTTATGGAATGACTGTTTCACGATGGCTCTACGGAGAATGACGAAAACGGACCCGTATTGTGACATTGAGACCTGATATTATAACGGCTGTTTAACTTTACTTGCACGATGATGTAACATTTTCGATACATTTATGTTGACAGGGAGTTAAGGTTTTGTATGTACATCAGACTTCCGGTTATTCTGGTGAATGAACTTGAGCGTTAAAGACAGAAGAACGTAATCTCTCCGGATTTGAAACCAAGGAAATATATAACCAGAGAGTGTAAAACCTGTCCTAAACGGAGTCAATTTGTAAATTAAGGTGAATAGAGTAACAAATTGAATTTTGATAGTCTGCAAAACATAATTCCATTATAAATGTATCTGAGCAAAGGAAATAAATCAGTGGTAAATGAATCTGTTTACAATTCCATACTGCTGACCGGAATAACCCCTCATCATTGATATTTTGGGAAGAATAATGCAATTTCATCAAAAACGTGTGCATGAAGCGTAGCTTTCAAATGATCAAAAATCCGTTTGTTATATTGAGTAGATACATTTATTTATCTTCCCACTCAACATAAAGGAATAATAATACTAAATGTTTGTCGATGAATATCTGTTACTAATACCACATTTATTTAAATTAAGCGACCCGGGTTTTAGTGAATAATCACCATCATCAGGCATTAATTGAGATCTGTTTATCCTATTGTTTCCGTAGTTACGTAACGGAAGGGGAGAAGAAGTTTGAAACGGAGGCCAGAATAGGGGAAAAGGAAGGGTAAAGTTATTCGTTAATGAGGGTGTTGTCCTGGTTATTCAAAATTTAAATAAAAGTGGTATTAGTAACAGATATTCATCGACAAACAAAATGGAACACCACAAAGTTAATTATGAACTAGTGAATTTTTTAATAACTCTAAACTCTATGTTTGTAATATTAATGGTTAACCGTTGTTAACATCGAGAACCGACGGGCACAAGGAAAATAATATAACATTTTGAAGTTAAAAATAAATATAATTTTTAAAAGCAATCCCTTTCCCTCATTCTCTTCCCTTACCTTCATCTCCTCATTCTACGCCACCACCTCTGGTGCTTACGTTTCTTGCGCACGTATTCCTCTCCCATCTCCCCACCTTCCACCCTCTCTCGTCCCTGTTCGCAGAATTTATTTTCCTGTATTATTTTCTTCCCTACTTGTCTCCTCTGCAGTTGAATGTTCTTTATGGGTTCACACTTCCTCACGCCCCTTTCATCTCGCTTCCTTGCACCACCCTCGTCTCTCTCCACACCCTCGCACCCTTCTTCTTACCCTGTGTGTTTCTCTCTCTCCCACCACCAAATCCTCTCCATTTTATCCCTATTCTTATCCCCCTTTTCCTCTCCCGGAATATCTCTTTTTATCTCTGCAGAACCCTCTCCCACAAAACAAGCTCATTTATACTCTCAGAAACCGTCTCCCTGGAACTCACATCTTCCATGCTGGGTAGTGCTGCCTGTGACGTGCATAACAACTGCTCCTTTCCTATGAAATTTTACTTCAATATCAGTAGTCATCAATCCAAGGATTGGTTCTGCGGCAGCTCTCCACTCCTCCTCTCTGCTGTCCACCTACGGCTTCATCTACTTTATAAAAGGATACGGGTGCGCACGTATGATTCAGTAGTAGATGGGCGTAGTGGTTCAGATAGATATGATGGATGATAGATAGATGGCAATTGATGCCCATATCCTCGTCCTTAGATGGCAAGCCAGCTCCCATATACGTTCTTCACTAACTAACGCATGGCGCGGGCGTATGAATTTTTCAAAATACACAAAAGGGAAACTGCTTAGTTACAGCTCCATCTTCTTCACAAAACATGTTGAATACAAACAAATCTCTGAAGTTTAGATATTATATATTGTTTACCATAGTTAGACACAGCTATTCTTTATTAAAAATATAAACCAGACATTAACTTCTGTTTAATTAAGTATTTACTTTATCCATTACTTTTTGGCTATTTTGCCCATATTTTAGCCTGTTTCAGCAAGTTTTTCAACTACTGCTTTTATAAAGTGCTTCCTTATTTACAGGTTTCCTTTATCCAATCAAAGGCTTTCCAATATTTACTAATTTCTTTCGAAATATGTAACCGAATATTAAATTGGATTAGTGTGTACGCTAGATCACAGGCTTCTAGTTGATAAGATTTAGGTTCGAATCCCAAAAGCAGCGGAGATCTCTAAGTGGAATTGCGATCCTGCTTGGGTTTCGAGCAGCTAGGATTGTATAAGATTTTTGAAAGATATTAAAAATATAGGAATAAAAATTGTCATCATAACTGAGAGTTAAGGACGGACTAATGCTCCTGAGTGGATTTTCAGGTAAGTTAGTTATCAGAAGAGTATAAGAACAAATTGAAGACTCCCTGCTATTGTCGTTTGAGCACATGCAAAAAGTCAGAAAGATAAATTTTAGGACAGACAGATTTAAAAAAGGAAGTAGGTTTAACCTTTTCAGCGTTCAATTAAAGACTGCAATGTAGGTGATTGAAGCCACCAATATTGGTAATGGTTTAAACAGGTCACGTTATTTTTATTTAATTTTTCATTATAATAATATTTTTAAAAATTGATTTTTAATATTTTTTAATTAAAATAATATTAATATGCTTTTCCATCAAGTGAGGAAGTATACGCACAATCGTCTGATTCCGCGCTATTTCCCTGCCTCGCAAACACTTTTTTGGGACTCCTACTGTGACTGATTCTCTCTAGTATCTTCCTGATAATATTTTTTACCTATCTAAAAAATATCGCATTCTCGCCAAATTTCTAAAAAAGAATATACTAAGTTTTCAATAAATAATGCAATGGTAAAGATTGTCCTGCTTGATGTATAAGACGCTGTATCGCAGAGAAGCTTGAAAAATGATGAAAATGAAATGGACGGAGAGTATCTCAAAAAAGAAGACGTTCTTCCGCTAGTTGGAAAGCAAATGTTTTTGATGAAAACTCTGAGAAAAAAAGAAGAAAAGAGACGTAAGACATTGGGCGCAGTTTGCGACACAACAGGCTTTTTAAAAATGGTAATGGATGGAGAAATGAATGGGGTGGGATTGGAAAAAAGAGGACCAATTTCCAAGGTGTAATACGTCAGGCAAATTGTGGAGGACGTAGAAATTCAGTCCAGTCCCAATACAGTCCCAGAACGAAATGTAGAACTTACATTGGTATTGACGCCTGGACAATCACAGCTGTAGAGCAAAAGAGACATGTGGTGCAAAGTTTGACAGACGGAGAAAATCACCAACAAATAAGTCCCTCAAAGAGGAGGGAAAAGAAATATAAGGAAAACTCTAATAAGAAGTGATATACATGTTTGGAACATTTTGCGACATAATAGTCAATTCAAAACAATATTGGAAGAAGAAATGAATAAGAAGAATTACAAAGGAAGACCAAGAATGGAATACATCATACAAATTATGAAAGTGAAGAATTTTGTTGCTATAAGTTGAAAATCCTGCTGAAACAGGCTAAAATATTGACATAACAGCCAAAAAGTAATAAATAAAGTAAAAAATTAAATGAGAATTAATTTATAGTTTTTTTTATTTTTTACGAAAACAATATATATAACTATAGAAAACAATGTATAATATCTAAATGTCAGAGATTTTGTATACTATATTTTTGGTGTAGCAGGCGGAGCTGTTACTAAGCAGTTTCCCTTAGATGTATTTTGAAAAATGTATACGCCCGCGCCATGTGTCATTTAGTAGAAAGCGCATACGGGATCTCGCTTGACATCTATTGGTGCAGATCTGAATCATTTCGTCTTGCAATTGAATCATACGTACGTACTCGTAGCCTTATATATAATAGATAAAGTGGTTAGCTGATAGCAGAGTTGCGTGGAGAGCTGGAGCAAACCTATTTTCTGATTGGTGACTGCTTCCGCTGATTATGATGATGTTCATTGATCCTTATGAAGTTTCATGAAGTTTGTCCCTCGAATGCACCTCACAATTGTACTGCATAGCCTCCTCTTTGCGATTTTACCTTTTCAATCATTGCTGGAGTCGTCACCTTCAAACCAGTCCGGTTCCAAAGATTTAGTTTGGCTCTTTGAGTGATAGGGGCTTTGCATCTTTAGTTAGGTAACGGTCCAGGCTCAAAGGCGAGTTTCCTGTAGGAAGTTTTTTCCATTATCTGGTTGGTTCGATTTTTAAGTGCCCGAAACTTACCTATCATCCTGTCTAGCCATATAAATAACGTTCATCCATCGACTGTTAAGGAAATACTTTTCTAGGCTATGAAAGAAACGACGATATAAGAACTTGTCCAATCAAAAATAATGCTGACTGGGTGACCTGAAGAAAAATCGAATTAAAAACATATAAGTAGGATGTTTAAACAATAGAACCGCAAATATTGCTCGAGACGACTTATCTATTGGTTGAGGAATTATAGAAAGACAAAGAAGACAATGAAAGAAAAACCTAGGCATTAGCGAAGACGAAGAGAAAACTGCCCTTGCATTGAAAACGGAGGAGGAATAATTATTTTTGCGTTACCCCCTTATTACGTTATTCAGACTCGTACATTCAGTTTTTAGTTTATTTATTTAGGTGGGTTTGAACTTGTGTCAAATTTGCTTGCGCAAGTTACATGCAGCGAGCGACTTCGGCGTAAATTGCAGGTGTAAATGGCTCTGCTAGTCAGATGGCAGAAATGTCTAAAGTTTAGGCTAGTCACCTGCTGAAGCGCATTGTTTCAAGTATAAACAGCAACCAATCTGGCTCTGCACTAACTCGTGAAAATTTTTCCGTCAGTGTAAAATCCTCCGCAAGCTCTTGCAGAAGAAACTTGTGGAGGTAACTTTTCAGTGTAAACCCGTCCTTAGAGATTTTAGTTCAATAGAGGTGGCTTGATGAACTTCAGGTGAAGCCATTTCCGCCATTTTGTGAGTGCTTAGAATACTGCAATTGCCGTATGAGATCGTGATGCATGTTCTAACGACGAGTTCTTGCATTTCTTGCTTTCAAGTGAAATATTTGACCTACGCATAAACATTGTTTCTTTCTTAAATCAATTGTACCAAGTATTATGAACAAAACTCAATTCAATAATAAAAAAACGTTTTTTTCTTCGATGTTCGTCTGCACTCTTAACATAAATAATACTGATATTGTTATGTTTATTTCTCAGTAATTCAACATTTTACATGCAGTAAACGTTACGTCCATTCGGCTTCACCTTCGCTCACGGCCGAGTATAGACAGCACCACCTCTCGAGTACTTCAATAACTCCATGGAATCGCTTGCTCTCCCCTACTTCCCACCCTCTTTTCCCGCCTTCCCACAATTCCGTCCTGTAATGGCGTCTCCAATGCTTTGACTCAGCCAACACTTCCCGCGGATGTGCGCACCCTCTATCGTCTCCATCGCTCTGATTTATTCGCGACGCATTTTTATCTCCTGCTGTCTTCCGGCGATGTATTTTTCCGGCATCTTTAGTCATCAATTTGGAGTCATCAGTCGGAGTGCTATGCGAGGACAAGTAACAGCATTTGTAGTCAGTTGCAACGTGATAAATGGAGAAGAATGTGACGAAATTTAGGTAACTTATATATAACTTGAATATATAAATATATATTGAATAAATATAACTTGAATAAATCTCAGCAATAATTGAAATGGCGGTGTTTATAGACTCATATTCAAGGTGCAATATCCATTTTTACTCAGGGAAGCTCCTTCTGTAGAAAACTTTGGATTTTTTCATCTGCAGAGATGGCGAAATTTGGTGCGACCTGCTTTGTAAGAGCAAGATGCATGGGGAAGGAAACCTTCAAAAAGGTGAGACATAGGGGCATAGGGTGCTCTAGATTGGGTTTTCTTCCTCTGATTTATGCCACCAAGGTTTGTTACACCTATAACATTGGTTTTTCTATTAGATACCTTTGGATGTCATTGGAGGGCGAATATTTCGTCAATTTTAATGTAATCATGTAGGGAATTTCGGAGTTGTTGTTGAAATTAATATATCATCCTTGATCTCACCTAGAAGTTATTGTATTTATATGAGCATGAGGTTCAAGAGATATAAATTGGAATTTTTTTTTCAACGTGCAAACTATTCAGAATATTGTTAACATCTAAATGAAGCTCTTAAATGCATTTATTAGTTACCAAATATCTTTTCCTCGTGGTTTCAAAATATTTAGCAGCCTAAGTCAAAATATAAGATGCAGTATTTTAGTGGGACGTGTAAATAGTAGAATATGGATTAGCATGAGCCGAAATTGAAAGACATTTTCGTGAGTATTTGAAAATTTACTTAAAATTTGCTTACGTTATTAGAGTCAGTATGAAGTTGAAGAATGCATGGACTTATCATGCCGAAGTTGCAAACTCACATAATTGCTCTTAATTTTTCCCTGCAATTTTAGTCACTCTAAACTATGAAATTAGTGCATATTTGATGTTATTATTAACTTATTATATTTGATATTAACGTGATGATTCAGATTTTATGAAACACGGATAACATTTGGAAAAATAATTATGAATTTATTCTTGTCGTGCGTGCAATTTAAATTTCCAATTTGAGGCCCTTACTATGGCCAGAGAGTATTTGATTGTGATAACTTCGCCGGTAATCTTTTTCCTAAATGCATGTACCTATACCGGAAGGCATTCGGCATGAGATGGCAGTGCTCCAAAGATTTAAAGTGAAAGGAAACGGGAGGAATGAATCTGAGGAAAGGAAACTTCTTCCAATTTTTGATCTTGATTTATTTCTCGGCCCGGCTTTATTTCAGTTCTTGGTGCTGTTTCATTCTGGTCACGTATCCTTCTCGGAAAAATGAACATCTAAATCTCTCAGTCGAGCAATCTACTTCTCTAATCTCACCCAATTGATCCAGGGTACTAGGAAATAATGAGGGGGCTGTAGTTTATCTTCTGCGACGTCTCTTAAAAATTACTCTCCTTAACTCAATCTCATATCTTTGCTCAATAATCGGATTTCCAGTTGCAATGCATAACCATTCTTTACAGCCTCTTCTTTTGCATCATGAATTCAGCCACTTTCTCGGTATGTTGGCATTTCTCATCATCGTTCTCATTTCAATGGATGCTAATCGGACGAACAATTCGAAATCGGAAAGAGAAAATCAGCAGTTCTGGAGATCTGCAGCACGTATCCACATTATTCTCTTTGCAGCCAACCATCATAATTATTTATTCAACCTTTATTCAAAATTAATTCCGTGTGTTAATAATTACACTCGTTTGATTCGTTGGTAGTTATCTGTATTAATTTTTTCCGCATTTCTGATTTCGACTCAATATTTTCCATAATCAAGCCAGTAAGCCAATAAAATAATCCATCATTTTCATAATTGAAATGAAATGAACAAACTTTTCTACGAGTTTATCATATTTGTATTTAATACGTACGTCGCGGAAAAACAGTACCATCAGGTACAAAAATATTCAGAGAATGTGGAGCAAAAAAATAAGGAATACATTTTTTAATATTTTTGTGTCAGATGATGCCGGAAGTTGGCGAAACGAATTGCAATTGCAAATGAGATAAGTGGTTTTCATTCCACTTTGGTACTCAGTAATATTTCGAAGTGAAGCCAGATGTAGTCCAGTTCACTCCAATAAGTTTGTACCCTCTTCCTCACATAGTGGGTTGTTTCATGTCAAATGATCCAATGATGAACATTTTTCCCATGACCATTAAAAATAAAATTTTTTGCGCGTACAAACCAACATTCATTGACAGTGGATCCACTTTTTAAAGAAATAATAAATAGTAATAGTTCATTAGGAGTTCAGGAGTAATTCATTATTCCCGTCGCATATTTCTTCTTTCCGAGGGTAGGGAAAAATATGGGGGTAGGCTCTTGGTTGTGAAGAGCATGATATCATGGATGAGAATACACACGTCAGAGGAAAGACAAAGGAGCCAAAGTCCTCTGTAGGTCTCAGCAGGAGTTCTTCGGTATTTCTAACCGCATCATTGTCTGATTCACTCTCAATGGTCTACATATTTACACTGGCATGCGTCGTTGATGCATTTATTCCTATCAGGCAAAAAGAGAAGTATCAGGCCTGTTCTGATATAATGTTTTTCTTAAATGAGAGTATTCTATCGGTTAAGGTGTGTTTGAATCTCGGTGAGTTAGAAACCTCTAGATTTTTACTAGCGCGGTTATATATATGTACAATAATCATACTAATATATACAAATTTAATGGTGTCTGTCCGTCTCTCTGTCTGTCTGTAGCCCAATCACGCAAAAACTACTGAACCGATTGAGCTGAAATTTGGCATGTAGAGATAAAATGTATCTGGAAGTAACATAGGGCATATTAGAAAGCCCTCAGGGCCCCCGAAGGTCCACCCTGGTGGTCCATTCTAAGTATTGGGTTGGGTGCAGTGGTTTCATTTTTTGCTTTTTAAAATTACTTTTACTCAAGATAAAGGGCTGGAATGTTTTTAATCGGATGGCTGAATAAATAAAGTTTCTAATTAATTCAATCAATATTCTTTTCAGCTTCGTAATTGTTCGAAAATCTTGTTTTTTTCTGAAACAATCTCACATTTTTCTCTGAAATCAACAATAACATATTTTCTTGACAACCAGAGATTTAATTTTCAAAGGATATTCATGCCTCTGGAATTTCAGATTTTCTAAAGGTCCATGATAGCACGTAGAAAGACAATATGTATAAGAATGGCCCCAAGTCCCATGATTGATTGCTTTTGGGGGGGTTATCGATAAATTCAATGCATATTTTCAAGTACCTATACTCTTCAATGTCTATTCTCAAAGTAGCTCACATAGGGGCTCTGCATGAATATGAGAGAACACTTAAAAAGTAAACGATATAGGTACATTAAGAAATTAAACGTACAAGAATATTTACTTGCAGTGAATAGTAATGGTAATAATGCTGCTGTTGCTACAACAAACACAGCGTTGTTTATGATCGTTTAATACTCAGATGTATGAAACTTAGTGGAATCGTCTGCCTCTCATTACGATTGCGAACTGTTTTTTAGACCATTTGCCACAACATAAACAACACGAGTTATTTATATATGTTTAAAAGTGTTAAAGTGCAGTTAACTTATATTCACTAAATCATCGAGTTGCCTATTATTGAGTCTCACGCGCCACTGTGTTTCCCCTCCTTGGACTTAAATATAAATCCATCAACATGCCTGATAGAAACAAGAGTAACCTTTCGAATAAATCTTCTTAAGAAAGAGGAATGTCTTCTTTGCGAGTAAATGAGTCCTTGCATGAAAAACGACAAAGGTTAGACTCGGATGCTCAAAGACATGCCCACCAGCGATCGCATGAGTATCTCCCCGTGGTTTCTCGGGTTACGCTAATGACCGCACAAAATTCATCCTACCTCAACCTACGGACGGGTAATCAACTATAAATCTGGTTCAAATATAGACCCATCTATGTCGAAACTCCAATCTGTATTAAGATGGCGGAAATTATAATGACGTCACTACATGCTTCTTATCCAAGAGAAGAACGGAAATTCTGCGCAAATAATGACATCCGTGCATGAAAATCGGCAATTGCACTAAAAATCACCATAGATAAGTTTCGGATGTGTCTCCTATCTCGCATTTCTATTCCTATTTCCTCTATTACCATTTGTTTTTCCCAATTAACTCTATCAAGGGCCTTCTAGAAATAAAAAAAGCATGGTAAAACATCCTTTTTATGCTACATGCTTCTTTTTATTTGTCTTTTCATCACTGAAATCAAATTCTGAGTTGTCCTCCCGTTCCTGAACAGAAACTGGTCATCGCCCAAGTGGAAATTTGCTCTATTTTTAAACCTTTTATTCATTACTCTATGTAAAACTTGTGCAGCGTGTGAAATTAGACTAATTCTCCTCGCATTCTGACGTTTTCTTATTCTTCGGGATAGTTAGGTATCAGGGCTGTTTCTAGGAAGTATTATTAGGCTTGACGTCTTCCTCGTAGATCCTTTGGATAAGTTAGAAAAAAGGTAGTCTTCCCCTAATGCACAAATTATTCACTAACTTTGAAGGTACGTTATCTGCTCCAACAGCTTTTCTTGCCTTCATCTCTCGTAATGCCTTCTGATTATATCCTAAGCTCTACTCTGGTAAAACGCAAAAATGTACAGATTGTACTCTAACCTTGTAACGTGGCAGAATCGTGTTTATTATTAAGAAAAAAAACATTATTATGTTTAGAGAACAAAGTTCTGAAAGCCAAGAGCATTATTTATTTTCTTTATTGTAACCACTATAGTTTAATTCTGATGTAAACAGTATGATTTACTTTTGGTGCAATTATTGAGTGTATATTTATTGTAATTAATGTTGGGGAAACAGATGTGACTCAAAACAACTATCTATGTTATTTCCGTCAATTATCATGATCAAAGTGAACTGAACTGACCGGTAATCCTTTTCTTGTTTCTGATATCTTTCGTTCTTTTCTTTATATCATTTGGGTTCGCTATCGTTGTTTGAATAGCGGGAAGGGCAGCATGGGCACGCTTTCTTGAAGCCACATACGTGAATAGATCATTCCTTGTACGTGTTAACCTTTTCCCGTAAATTGAGCGAGAGGAGTGGTGGACTAACTAGCCGCCACTCCAGTGGCGGATACAGAAAAAACTCAAGGGGGGGGGAGCGCAAGTTATCGCGACGATTGTAGCTTTCAAACTGACTGCCTGGCAGCGACTCTGCTTCCCTTATATATGTAGCTCGGTTGTTTCGAGAACATTCGGTGCCAGAATGTTCGCTTCCAGACTTTTAAGGAGTGTGAACAAATACAAACAGTAGAATATTCGCGACATTTCTCGAACAAATGCCAGACAGAATAACGTATCGAGATCACTAGAATGGCCGCGACTTTTCTCGTAGGTTAGCTATCTATGCGCCAGACAGAAACGTATAATATACGATGACGCGGACGCGCGCGCGTTCGACATAATAAAGTACAACTACTCGATAACTCGACTCAGAGTCGACTGACGAAAGACACGAACGAATAGCGTGCGGGCTGACTGGCGGGGGCTTCCAAGATTCCACACGACTGAGGATGTTTTCCGGAGACTGATGCTGACCTCTGATCCATTAGTCAGTAGGGACTCGGGGACTAGCACAATGGTCCAGATCGCGAAAAAGAGGGACAACAATCAGATTTTTGTCAGATTAATTTGAAAATTGTCATTTATATGTTTTAAGACGCTCTTAGTTCATTTCTGCTGTTATTTTCAACAAAAAATAATTATTTTAGAAGATATTGGGAATTTTAATGCTAAATTAACCGATAATGAGGAGACTGCATAGAAAACGCCTGTTATTATTAAATATGCAAATGTATAAAAAGTATTTGCATAATATGACTTCTAGACCTTTAACTTAGTAAATAATTATTAAAAAATGGGTAAATGTAAGGCAGTTAGGGGAATTGATTCTAACGTTGAAGTGATTGCGATTATCAGCTAGCAGAGGTAGTGCCGCTGAAACTAAAAAATAAGTAATTATTAAATAAATATTAAAACGGTTTTAAGTGCAAATTAACTCATTTATGTAAATAAAAACATACTTAGTATCTTATTAACTTTACAATTTATGTAATTCCAAATCAGATTCTCCTGAATTTCACTCCTCTTCCTCGCATTCACTCGCTGAGTCAGGATATTCTTGCAAGAGCTCATGGACCTCTTTAGGCAGATCTTTTAGGCCACGGTATTTATTAAATTCAGCACCTAATGTACCTACTGACTAATGGATCAGAGGTCAGCATCAGTCTCCGGAAAACGTCCTCAGTCGTGTGGAATCTTGAAATTTTTCTTGCGTGATGCGATAAGTTCTTATATCTTTATTCCGCGATTCCTGAGCCTCCTCCGAAAGCTCTCCAATTGGAAGAAGAGCTGACTCAATCACATCTGCACCGTGCAGCAGAACTTTATATACTGTGGGTGACATGTAGAACCACTCATAATATTTAACATAACATTTTGCCGTGTCCATAAATTATTCTTTAAATTTTGGGGGTTCAATTAGACGGCCGCATGACGATGCTCTCAAAATATTTGAAATTTTAATGATAAGTTCTTTTTCTACGACTGAAAATCAATTTTATATTTTATTTCATGTGAAAAGCGTTGAAGTAAAAGAAGATTTTTGTGAAATAAATGGATCCTTACCAATACTTTCAGCTGATAGGCGGGCATTTTTGAAGAAGCGCCTAGCTGTGTTGCCATCATTCGATGTGCCATATTTTTGCTTTGGTAGATCAACTAATAGACCCATTCTACTTTTAAATTTCTCCTGAAGTACTTTCTTTCTTTTCCCTCTTCCACTTTTTAAATACTCATTTACATACCATATCCGTGTAGGGGGGGTCATCGTATTAACTAGAGACGCTTCTGCGCGCTATGTCCTCTCTTTCTTTCTTCTTTCTTAGGCTGTAGCAGAAGACAGTTCTGCAGGGAAAGTATTTTCTCTAAGGAATTTAGTTTTCCTTCTTTTTGATCGGATAGTGACATCCGAAAATTGTTTGTTTGGCCTAACCTTTCTTTTATTGTATGTGCTTGATAAAAAGGCTTATTACTTAGACAATAGCCCAAGGGATGTCATATCACAATTAAAACAGGGAAAATACGACCCTGAGGTGCTTGGAAAGTTACGATACACAACATCAGGGAAATAAACGATTTGATCCAACCAAGTCGCATCCAGAAAAGAGTTCGTTCGAGAGCAATCTCGCCATCTTTTCTCGTAACCAACAAAAAAATTTACTTTCAAAAAATTTTTGAGCTCATTTTTTGCGTTCTCATCTCCGTGTAAAATGTAGGCAATCCTCAAGAAGTACCGTCAAATTACTTTTCCGGTCGTCCATTGGCTCCTTTTTTCTCCTGCACTTTACCGTGAAGTTGCTTCCACGTAAATGTTAACGACATAGCTCTGCGTTAAAAATTAGAATCATTGGTTCGTTAAATACTGAACAATATTCTTTATTCTAGAAAGTTAGGAGTTTAAACGGAAGCAAAAACAATGCAAAATTTAGTGTGGTACCCCGTACTAGATCAACTTAAAAAACGGAAATAAAAGAGAAATAGCATACCTGATTAATTATCCTTATCGCTGTGGTGGCCAGGAACAAAAAAATCATTGAATCACAACACTATTCCGAATTATCACAACACTAACACTTACTTCAGAGATCACTTAAAATCACGAAGACTATTGCCAACCGAGTACTCAACGACTAAGAACTCGCATATGTACTCATCGACGGAAAAGGACCAACTGAAGAGCACCAAAATGTTTCGACAGGGGCATGGAGGAGGTTAAGAAGAGAAGTTACCACCATCCCCAAGAACCTTGGTCTACCCCCAAGGATAACCAGGAGGATTTTTGGTGGACCGCATAAAGAGAAATGTGCAATGCCTGAATTTTGTGAAAAAATGCCTACCAGCGGCAGACCTCCAATAAAACCCATCTGGAAAGATGCACCTGGAGGGTAAATACCACATCTGTTAACACGTGCAATTTCACTTGCAGGTCAAAGAAACCGCCTTTAGACAATAAACACAAGTTGGGTGGTGCTCTAAGTAGGGATAGAAAAATATCCCGACTAAGGACCCTTGGGTCCGGCACGTGTGCGGGTAACGGCTCTCCTGTCACTTAGTCTTTGAGGAAAGGGACAGTCAGAGGTGGGTTTTCTCAGCAGCAGTGCATTCAACCAGTCTTATATACTTCCAACGATGAACAAAATTCGATGGGAATCGTACTGAAAAACGATCGAAGAAAATATTTTCCTCCTCTTCCAGCGTCACAATCTCGCTTAGTATCGCAGTTGAAATTCATTCTCTCGCTCCTTCTAGAGTAAATTCGGCCAAGAACAGAATATAATAGAAAAAAAATAAACTTCTTCATTTTTAAAATCCTAATCAATAAAACATTCGAAAAGACATATTTTACAATGTGTCTCCACTGTGACAAAGCTCGCGTGTCTAGTCCCGACGTTCACGTCCGCGGCAGAGAGTCATATAAGTCGTTGTAATTCACTTATTTGCAAATATTTGCAGCTAAATCCTTAACTAATAACTTTCTAATATAACCCACTCTTGCCACTATAAGAATCTCTGTGTCACTCGGTGTCACTCTTATAATCCAACGTTTATTCGAAATTTGCGAGAAAAAATGATTACTCTTGAAGAACTCCTTCAGCGATCATCACAACCACTACAAGATTGAAACCTAGTTTTTCCCACGGTAAAGTGTCCATATAATTATAGTCCACACTCATTTTACCAATTTTTAATACGAAATAGAGTAAAAAACTTGTTACAAATGTGTATTTTTTCGAAAAAAATTAAAGAGCGCGGTTTAGCTAAAATTAGCTCCACTTCGAAGCAATTTACTAAACTTAACAAAACTTTTTATGCAAAATTAAGTGTGCGGTAGGATTCCCCGGACATTTTTCTACAAGAACTGCATATTTAAAGTGAGTTTCAAGAAAGTCGAAAAATTCCTTTTGTCCGCCTTTTTTCGGATCCGGACCACTGTGCGGCGCGGGTGGCATTGCGAGCGGCCCCGCAAGGGGGGGCGCGCGCCCCCCGCACCCCCCGCACCCCTCATATGTATCCGCCACTGCGCCACTCTGTATTATGAGCAAGGAGAAGAAGAGACAGTTGCTGCTGCTACTCCGCCCCAGAGAAGAGCTACAAATGAAGAGGAGGCAGTGGGACGCGAAACTGGCCATTCCTCGCCATGGTAGTTGGCGTCGGGACCAGATCAGCAGGGCCCATTGGCCAAAATGCCGCCAACTACAACAGTTGTACAGTTCCTGCCGAAGAGGTGGAGGGACTCACGGACAGGGAGTCCGGCGCACGACCACCTTGCGTCACGCATGCGCACTGGGGGAGAGGTCTTCTCGCCGCGTAGAAAGCTCACTCTCTTGGAGGTCAGACCTCGTCGGAGAAGGTTCACTTCTTGCTCTAAAATTGTCGACACTGTTGATTGTCGGGATGACCCACATGGTGGGCCACACCCTAAGCGTGTCAAAATTATATCGCTTCCTTCCTGTATACCTGTGCCAAGGGTCTTTTGGCATGTGGCTTGTGGCTTTATTATGTGCCAAGTGTTCAGTTGTTTTTACTTTTGCTCTTCCTCCGTTGTATGTACTCAGAGTTTTGGGGATGTAATTGCGAAGTGTAGTTTTCGGGATGTACGTTCGTGTCTCGCGAGCTGTTACCGCTGTTTTCACTCATGCGGCGAGACCGTTTGTTGCATTATTCTTTTGGGTTTAAATTTTATGGATCGTAGGAGCCTATTGGGGGGGGGGAGCCTATGTTGTGGTTTTCCCAATTGCACCACGTTCAGTTCAGTTCGCAGGATTCATAGCGAAGATTATTTTCAAAGATATTTTTGAATTGTATCTGCATAAAGTTGTATTGTATCGTACCAGAGATTACTACCTATTGAATGGCAGTGATAAATATTTATAGGGGTCAGAGACCTGTTGGTGTGTACCATGCCAAAGGGCATAAGTTGTAAATTTTTTGTAGTGAGTCGCCTTTTTTTGCGTTTGTATCGTTCATGACGGAATTAAGTACTGGTTCGATGTTCCTGACCGAATTATTGCTTACTACCTCTTCCTTTCCTTTTCCCAGTTAGAACCCTGGACGTAAGAGACCTTCATAGCAATTCCGGGTGGGGTAGGGAATAAGCCCAACTCCTATTCTGATTGTTCAAGACGACCTGGCGCCCGAGCGAAGGCAGAGACTATCTGTGAGGGACGTCACAACCTCAATTCTATAAGTGTTCTCATCACCGCTGTCACATCTCGAGATACCTTCTCATTCCGGCTCATGTATACGGCTCATTCCTTTACGTTAGCTAACTTTGTTAACCCTCCTTGCACCTCTAACCTCTCTGTCGCTATCTGTTCATTCTCTCCCGTTCGTCATCACTCAACTCATCCGCTTCATAATCTTGCCTACGACGGTGCTGCTCCCTTCCAACACTCTCTGACACTCCGCGTGCTAATGGAACTGCTAAACTGAACTGGCAGCAAACAGATAAAATTTTAATCTCAAGATAGCCTCGCTCTCAAACGAATTGTGCATGTAGACCTAGTCTGCACGACTAATCTTCGTTGCAGAAGCAAAGTACCATGTGGTAGCTCTCCAAAATGAAATCTCTTACCAACTAAGCCAACGAGTTGAGCCTAAACGCGATAAAATTCGAATGATGGTCAACATTTTCCTCCTCCACCTTCCAGCTTTTATGGTTTGAGCGCTGTGCTGCAGTTTTATCTCGAGCCGCATGCATTCATTATATTTTTTACCTCAGCATTCGGTTATTTAGTTTCTGGTGATATGGATATTTTATGTTCAGTTGTTTCGCGTAGTTAAAGAGAGACATGCATGTTGGGAATAAATAATTCAGTGATACCCTTCAAAATTCTTTTACTCAAATTTTATTCATTAAATATTTAATTCTTCTATCTAACTTTGACAATAATAATAGAAAATGATAAGAATACAATGTTAGAAAAAATAATCATTCTTCCATTTCTATTCATTAATCTTTCAAGACTGTTGGAAATTGGTGCAATAGGGAATCGGGGATCGGGATGGCCTGATACTCTTAAAGCAAGGATTTGAGATTAAAACATAATAAATAACTTCATTTTGGATACCAATTACTGATCGCTAGTTGATGCTCCTTTTTTGGGCAGTTTCAATAATTGATTTAAAGATATATGCTAATAAATTCCACAGAAATTGCTCGGAGAGGTTACTATTAATGACTTAGCAACACGGTAGTGAAACTAGTTAAAACTAACTTGTGCAGCATTAGCAGTCGTTAATCCAAACATTTGGTTGATACAGCATCTTTCTACCTACATCTCTATCTTATAGTCTAAACTATTTATTCTCTAGTACGTTTTTCCTTCCATCTCTTCCTCCAGTGAAGTCCATAAATAATGGAAAGGTAAAAGAATTATTTTATTAAAAATGAAAATGTCAGCAAAATTCTTCCACAAGTATTGAAAGGTTTTGCGACGTGCTCTGATATATGTTTAAAAAATGTTTCATTAAAAAACACTCTTGAATATATTGTAATGTGCCCATTATTTTTTTAAGAGTTTTTTTTCTACTGCTGAATTTCGGTACATATACTTACTATAAAAAAGCGTTTGTAATATCCGTTTGTAATTGAGTTCGTGACGGAAACTACTTAACGAATTGACCTTTGTTATTCACCGGAATGAATAAATCTTTAAACTTCATTCATTATATTGTCCCATTGTAGTATCGTAAGGTAAGGTGAAACGAAATAATTTCAAAGGGAATTGTTTAAGGCACCTTCGGCTGTTATGTCCCTTGGACTTCATTCATCAATGGACTTTATTAAAGATTACATTGTTAGCTATTTCCTCTATTACATTTAAAGATTTTGTTGCATATCTGATTTAATGTGAATAGTGCATAATTATAGCATGCCTAACTGAACTCGGTGAAGCATGCATTCTTTATTCTTTTCCACCATTGAATACCCAGACCCTACTCCCACGAGCCATAATAATTTTCCACTTCCAATGTTGCCTTACACACTCAACCAGTAAACCATACCGAACTAATTATAATATAAGTTGGTGAAAATTTTCCACAGTTTTTTATTCCTTTCCAGGCAAAGTGTTTTGTGCTGTAAACAAACTAATGCTGAAAACATTTCATTAAACATTCCTTGAAAATTTCTGACTAGCACTCAACCAAATTTGCTAATTCTTATAAGAAATACTCATAGGTTATTTGGATTATGGGTTTATATAACTTATTATGGTTTGTTCATCAGTTTTTTGCATTTTATCCAAACGAAACATTTTTTATGGAAGGATCTTAATTCTAATTCATGCTATCATTTACTGTAGTGGAGTTATATGTCCTGTGTGCGCCCTCATTACCAAACGTTAAAAAATAATGCGAGCATTTACGTCTCAATTCCTTGAATTTACTTGATTTCACATTCCTGTATATATCCTCGTAGAATTTAATTTTACAACGACGTAGCGCATCTTTCTATGACGCTAAAACTTTTTCACCAAATTATGCATTCATAGCCGAATTCCCTGTTTTAGTCTCCTTGCTATTCTCAAATATTGCCTTCACGGAATTCTAAAGCTCCTCATTAACTCCGACTTCACTCTACTATAACTCTCACGAAATTTATTTTACCATTAGCAGTAAAAATGGGAAATATCGCAACCAGAGTGAATCTCTGTCAGTGTGCTCTTTTCTGTTTACAATGTGCAAGCTAATCATCTCATAGTCTTTCACGCTTCAATCATTCACGGGAATGTCTGCCTCATCATTCGGATTCGTTCCGGTTCTCCATCGCTTTTCATACCTTCCCTTTCTTCCCAGAATGCAGCGTGTTCATTCTTCCGTCACAACGCAGCCACATCTTTCCCACCGACACGAAACTCCACGGTTGTATACGGCGATACACGGCTTTTCAATGAGCCAACTGTATTATTACATCTCTCGTTCCATTCACCGTCTCCGATTCCGAGCTGTCTTTTATGCATATCACTCACCCCTTCACTTCGCACGTCCCATCCCATCGTCATTTGTTTTTTCGGCAATTCTCTCTCTCTCTCGCGCGCGTGGACCCGGAACAATGAGAGCGTGGAAAACGAACCGTGTTCCACCCAGAAGCCTTACGAAGTGTAATTGTATAATTTTGAGCTGTCCGTAAAACCATGCGTGAGCTTGAAACTGAACTGTAGGTACCGCCACTGTGAATACTACTGTCTGTAACAAAATACGTGATACACAAGTTCAAGCTGCCCTATCTTCTAAACAAGGACACGGAATTTCGTGCATAAAAATGCAACAGAAATATTGTTTCATCATATCTATTGTTGTACTTTTAAAAAATTTATCACCTTGAATGCACTTTTAATTACTTTTATTTAAAAAAGAATTCACTGTTTTTGACGCGATAAAAACTGCGCGGCTAGTTCCGCTGTTCTTTGAACAGATCACCCACGTTTAGGTGCTTGGTATTTGTCAATTTTCCACCAATAAACTTGGAATTTTAAATTTTAAAAAGCTAAATTTATTCCCAACAGTTTATTGAAAATGTTTTCTCTGTATTACAAAAATTGCACCAGCCGTCCTAAAACGATTAAAACGCTCCTAATTTCGAAGTAAATGTGGCTCAATTGAAGCATTTTGCGGGGGACCTTTGTGTGCTCTAATATGCAAGCTTCAAAAGTATTTAAAAGAAAAAAGAAATTATAACCAGTATTATGAAGATTGATTTTCATTTATATAAACACAGTACGTAGCGTACATCCAGATTAAGTGCGGCGCTTCGCTTCTGAGATCCCGGAACAATATTTGGTTATTTAAATTCCTCGGGAAATTTTCCCTTCCAAATAAAAACCAGAATATATGTTTCGTTAAATTTAATTATGATTTTTTTGAGTTTGACTGTAGAAATATTTCCCTTGAATGCTTCCAAAAACGATTCTGCCCTCGTCAATAGAATCAAAAAGGTCTTTATCTGCCGCTGGACTTTTATTTAATAGATGAAAACTAGATTGAGTGATTGATGTGTCGACCATCTTTCTTTTTTGAGATCATTAAATACAAATTCACGGAAATATGCTTGAGGTCGAATTTATTTATTTCAAGATGGTTTTATTTTTTTTATTTTCCAAGCAAGTCAAAGACGTTTTTGAAAAATACTTTTACACAGTTTTCATTGAAACGGTGTATTTCTTTAGATTTTTGAAAGTTTTCTGTGAAATGTGAAAGTATTTTTTATAAGTAGGTACCTATGTGTTTTCCGAGGAATATAATTAAAGTTTGCTCGTCATGGAGATACCATAACTTATTAAAATCCTAAAAATAATCAATACTTACAATTTTATTTCTCTTTCCCTTTTTTTAAGAGCATGTATAAAATTTATATATCGCATTTTTTCAGCCTAAACGAAAATAAATTTTCGATAACTCAAATATGTATTCTATGTTTAAACCCGTCAACCGACGGCATCTCTTCGTTGACTCATAAAACAATTTCAATTGTCTTTCAAATGCTAAACAAATTTTTTTTAAAGTCTCTTTGTACCAGAATAGCATGTTGCTGGATTGACATCACTTAACGGTATTGCTTCACTGATTTATAAGTATTTCAACAGGAAAGATGAAATCATAGTAACTCATTATTTTACGCAAAGAAAATTAAAATGAAAATTTTATCAAATTACGAAAAACAAGCCGCACTTTACAAGGAAAAATTTCATTCTGCTGTAATCGATCTTTAAGAAGAAATACTTTTATAATGCAACACGTTTTTTCCCATAAAAGTCAAGCCATGCATATGTTTACTATTCAAACACAATTAGTTTTTCACAATATTACGTGTTCATTATTTGGTATTTCTCGGGATTTCCCGGGATTCCGTGAAGAGAATCACTTCTGTCCCGAAATCCCGGGATGAGCAAAAAAATGCCGTGAAATGAAAAAAAAAATAGCTTACACCCGCTCCTTCCGCATCCAACATCCTACTCTGTACCCTGCCACATCGTTTGCGAGTATAATCCTAACTTGGAGAGAATAACAGAAGAGGATGATCACGGGAATGAGAGTTGGAACGTGACGCAAAAAAAGAACAAGGGTACCACCTATATGAAGATGCGGTGGTGCAGTTGGGATAATGAGAGTGAATCACAGACATTAAGTTAGAGGTTGCACGTCCACGACGAATCCACGGCAAAATGAACCTTTTCGTCGTTTCGTGGCGTTCTCCTTTCGGCTTCCGCGTAGAACCTCAGTTGGCTTACGAGAGGCGTTAATGATGCTCGCGCTTGCGGTCGGCAAGGGAACTTTTGTCGTTATTCATTTTTTCCACACATTTATATTTTCGCGCCAAACACTTTTATTTCGAAGCATGCGACACAACCCACGTCGAGCTTCGCCTAATTCAATTCGTGAACAAAAATGGTAATGCCGAATTAGCTTTCGCAGCTTTCCAGCGAACCCACCACCTACTTGTTTTTGCGAACGAATGCTATATGCTTGTTGTGTTTCGTCTTTCGTGCGTGAGGAGGCGCGCTAACCTCTCCATTTTTCCAATTCGTATTCATTATTATTTTTTTTTCATTTGGCTGCCATTCGGGAATAGTCTCCCCGCTTTCATTTGTTTCAGTTTTGAATAAATTTTAATTTTATTTACTATTTTAGAACGAATGACGCACCGTGAATTGCAATTGTTTGGCGACAGGACGGAATTCAAATTCATGGGGCGTTTTCGATTCTCGAAATGTTTTGACGTTCCCCGTAAACGCAAACAAGTAGGATGTCCTATTTGTTTACTCTCGTCAAAATTGTGATTGAAATTCACTACATTGCCCGTCACCCAAACCTTTCTGACTCACACAGTTTTGTCTTTTTTTATCATCACCGAGGGGAATTTTTTTTCTCGCGGAAGGAGAAAGGGGAAAAGCTTTTTGTTTTAAAGGCTACAAGGGGCCGATTACTACGCTTTCGTTTAGTTCCGATTTTATGTATATTTTTTTCCTTAACTCACCCACCGTTTTGTTCACGCGAAGCAAGTATTATTCCAAAAACAAGAGGATTTTTTTCTTGCTCGGGATGTTCAAAATAAAAGAAAGGAGTCGAGCTCTCGGAATAATAATAAAAAAACGACAGGATGCAAACATCGGTGCTCAACTTTTTGAATGCCTTTGCATTAAGTACGGATCAAGACAAATAATGCCGTGTTATGGTTACGTTTTGATTCGAGCAGGCGCTCCCTCTTGTGTGTTTGTTTTTCGACACGAAAGTTGGGGTGGATAATTATTGCAAGCAAAATAAAGAAAGAACCTGAAAAAATAACAAAATGAATGTGCGACGGGTTGAGAGTAGGAGAGGGGCACCATGTCCCTCTTTTGACTCATCCTTTTCCCTGTTCCCTGCCCCTGTTCCCTGCCCCTGTTCCCCTTTCCATCTCTTTCCTTTTCCTCTCAAACCCTTCCCCATCCCTCCCTTACACCCCATACTACTCGTTTCCCCTATCCACCTTCTCTACACCCCCTTTCCTCCAAAAAAGTCTCTTCATTCTTCCATCTAGAAGTCTCAGCCAACTCCCTCGGCCCATACTAACCTAACCCGGCCCCCTGATTTTACCCCTGCCTTACCCTTTTTTTTCTCATACATATTTTTTTTCGTGTTCCCTATCCCTCGCACACCCCCGTTCACCTCTCCTGGTTCTCCCCCTACCTTACCCTTCTTGCTGTTCCAGTATCCCTTCCTCTCGACCCTTCCCTGTACCCCGGCCAACACATCTCTCCTCCCCTCTCCACGCCCGCTCATTCCCCGCCAAAAACGACTTTCTTTCCTTGGCAATTCATAACCCAAGAGCATAGCTCAACGTTAAAGTTTCCAGGGACCAACTTCTAAAATAATGCATCATTCATGATATCGTTACATCAATTTGTTCCTCTCTCCGTCCGACCCTTTCCATCTCTCTCCCTATCCGTTCCCCTCCCCCCATGCCCCTCCCCAGCGCTCAACCCTCATCCTCCTGGACCCCATATCCCCCCTTTCCTTTTCGTACCCTGACCCTCCTCCCCTGCAAAAACGTACCCCCAACGTGCGCCAGCTCCACCCACCCCCTTTATTCGGGCATGACCACTCTTCCATCCCCCCCCCTACTCCATTTGACTCATATTCCCCCCCCCCTCTCCCACATACACAAGCTCCTCCTCATCATCTTGCATATATATCCTCCTTGCATCCACCCCTTCCGCATTTGACTCTCCCCATTCCACACACTGCATTTGACTCGCGCACCATGTAGCCCCCCTTCACATCTTCCTCTTGCTTATCCTCCCCTCTCATTTGAATCACCTCATCCACCTCACCCCCTCTTTCATATTCTGCGCTTTGCATTTATGGCTCCGATTGACGGAATGGCTGTAGTAGAGTGGTAGCGAAACATGGTCACAGTGGAAACTTTACGTTAATCAGGGGAAGGCTCGTGAGTCAGGGGTCTGCAGAGGAGCGGAGGGGATAGGACAGTACTTTGTAGGACACGCTTCCATCAATGCATTTAACTTAAGAGAACGGGAAAATATCTGCAAACCAATTCTCAACTGTTTGCGAACAAAAAAGTTGGATTAATAACCATATCTATCCATATAATTACCAAGGTTTGTCTGTCTGTAACGCTGCTGGGGGCGCTGCAATGGAGCTGTCAGCCACGCCTGTTCTAGGTAACTTCCAGGTAACCTATGAAGTTGAAATTTGGCTTGAAAGCGGAAAAGACATTTTTCCGCTTAATCCAGGGTCTAACAATTCAAAAAAGACCTCGAAAGCATATCACGCCCACAATATGCGTCCCCTAAAAGGTTGGTTTCACTCTAAATCTTCGTGTAGACGAAATTATTATGAAATAATGAAAGGACAGTATCACATAGTGATTAAATTTGTTTATTTGAACTAATTAACATAAAAGCCGATCTTTAAAATATGCATATAATCCGTCATTTTTGTCTGTTTTTCCTATTTTTTCCGGTATAATACAATTCCCTACGTTGTCGATAACCCCGTTTAAGATATTAAATAAATCAGTGTTACCTTTGGTAAGAATACATTCTGCTAATTCTTTTAAAGAAAGTACAAAGGATGGTTGGAGAAGAAAGAAGTATACTGAGAGAAATTAAAAAGAGAAAGGCAAAATGGAATGGACGTATTTTAAGGAATAACAGCCTACAGAAATTAATAATAGAAGGGAGAATAGGGAAAGGGAAAAGAGGAAGAGGAAGGAGGAGGTACGGAATGCTGAGGGATATAAAAGAAGGAAGGAGTTATGCGGAGATGAAGAGAGAGAGGCCCAGGACAGAATGCTGTGGAGAAAACACTACCGTTGAAACCTGTCTGTGGACAGATGCACCAATGATGATGATGATTAGGTCAAACAATTACAATAAATTCTTTTTCATTCTTCTTTTCTTATATACTCCCTTCTTGTACACACCTTCTCCCTGCCGACGGATTGCATCTCTTTGACTCCTCCCCCTTTTTATTCAACCCACTCCACCTCAAGATTCATACCACGCCGAACGTCTCCCGAGACATTCTCCTTTCCCCCCCCCTTCCTTCTTATCCCATGCGCGTCCTAATTTCCCCCTTCAGCGCCCATCCCAACGCCCACCTCCATCCCTTTCTTATCCCCTTCCTTCTCACCCTGAACACCTTAGAGAATAAGTAACCCCTCCCTCTTCACCCCCTCCCACATCCATCTTCCTCTCCACCTTCCGTAACGACATTTTTGTCATTCTTGGCGACCCCTCTTCCCCCCTCCCCTCTCCGTCTCCCAACCATAACTCCCATTAACTCTTCCCAACACCCCAACCCACCCTCTATCCCACGCTATACTCCTCTCAAGACATCCATTTCCTCCATCCAACTCTCCTCTACCCCATCTGTCCACGCATCAGTGATAATATTTGGCACGACGACTCCGGCGACTTGAGTTATTTTGCGCCGAAGATTCCCGAAAAATAAAATAATGTCCTCATTTTTTGGGTGCGGTGAAGATGGGTTCCTTTTAATACAAGGCGATGAAGTTAGCGCAGACCGGAATGCATCAGCACGCTTCAGTGCACACGAACAACGTTGAACGGAACGATTAGAGTGGGAGAAACATTTGGTAACCTGCCGGTTGGTAAGCATTCTGTGGGTACAAAGCAGTCACGGTCGAATATTTTGTGTATTGATATCAAACTCCTTCGAAAAATTTGTTTTTAAAAACGTACGCTTTTTACTCCTGAGTAATTTTAAACTTTAAAATATTCATATGTGACGCCTTTGCGAAAAATCAAAATAAAAATCTATAATAATGTAATAAAAATATTAAGCGTTGAAAATATGCTGAATAGTGACGAGCGGTTACAAACGGCTCGACATCGTTAGCGCGAGAATACATTTTGGGATTGGCAGATATTTGCGTGGACAACAGCAATGTTGCGATTTGGTACTTCCTAATTATCATTTGTTTTTAGCTCAAAATAAGCACCCTAAATTTAAATGACAATTGAGTGAGGTTGGATAGCAAGCCGATATAAAACCACCGTCCTACAGGTCCGCGAAATTCGAAGGAAAAAACAAACATGACGACATATTAAAATAGATTCTTCCCTTAATAAGTTCCCATCACAAATATTTGATGACTCATACGTAGAACGTCTTGCTAAAAATACACAAAAAACTTTCAAAATCGAAAGGAGTATGAGTTTTTACAAAAAACGCTTTTGAAGTTCAAAATAAAAATTTGCGCAGTGAATTGTAAAATTCTTAACAAATGACTTCATACTACTTTGTGCTGTTGCTTTCTCTTTTCAATTTGAATTTATGATTTTTCATATCTATTATATACCTGGACATGTCGAAGTTAAATCAAACACAAATTTACGAGAAGCTTTCATACTCTAGTTTTACAAGCTAAGTTTTCATATTCCCGTAACTAGGCAACGGATGCATAATTTGCAAAACCATTGGGCATGGCCAACAATATAGTAAAACGAAATACGTCCAGCAGAATTGGTCAAAATTGGAGACGTCAAAGGCAACTCTTTCGAATTGAAGTGGAAATATCATATTGTTTCTTCTTCTTAGTTATTTTCTCTAGTTATCCATTAGGATTCACTTTCATACGGATTTTTTCTCGTGCTAACCTATTCTCAATTCCAATGTCTGCCTATTTAAGAGTTCAGACTTCCATCAGTTATCCATGCTGATATCAGCATAGAATCACAATTTCATTACTTAATCAGAGAACTAGATGAAGCGTTGGTTGGCCAGGATAAAGATGAAGTTGTCAACCTTAACCAGAGAATGCTGTAATTGAAGAAAAGGGCCGCAGGGCCTACTGTTAAGGAAGAAGAAGATTAAAATACTAGTATTGAGGGGAGAACCGTATTTATAACAGATTAAAAATGAAATTCATTTGTCTTTTAAGAGAATTAGATATAGTAATGCAAGGTCCGGAATCCAGTCGGTTGACTGATTTTAGAGAAGCTCATCAGATACGTAGAATAGTCGTGTCACATATAGCTAATGAAGAATTTTTACTTTCCTTCTAGCCATTAATGTAGTCTTCTTAATTCAAATAATTATACTTAAAAGTTCGTAATTTTAAGTAGTGCATGCCAGTTACTCGCGTCTATGTTGAGTTTGAAGGGCCTCGAATGGATATCCCGAAATCGCGAAGAAATACTGACTGCTTAGACAAAATATGGTCAACATTGTCACTAAAATTGAGTTTTAATCAATGAAAAAATCTTATTTCCTCTCAAAAATGTGCAATTGTGCTACTTATTTTTGTTATTACCATTTGAAGCATTGGTTACGGATGCCTGACTGAAACACAGCTTTGCCTGAAACTAATTATTTTGGTTCTAATTCGTTCATTTCAGAGGTCAAGTAGATTGCTTGCTTCAGTTTCGAGGAGAAAGCGTCTTCATAACGAACATTAGCGAGGGCAGTAACTGTGCGGATTGGGAACAGGAAATAAGTGCCGAGAATCAAAGATTACTGTTATGAAAGAACCACTGTTATGCTGGAATTTATGACTCTACCGCAAATAATACACCCTACCACAAGCAGTTAAGCATACAAGTACTCAAAGAGAGTAGAATCGATTACCATTATCTTTTCAAATTTTGAGGAAGCCGGGACTAGCCACGGTAGTAAACTTTACAGAGTCACCCGCAAGTGCACAGAAGTGCGATATTCCACAGGAAAAAAATCATTCGCCTGACCGGGATGTGGAATATCGCAATAATCTTTTTAGATGCCTGTGTTTATACACGATATATGATCAATGCTGTGGAGGAGTAGATTCTTTACTAGAAACACAGTAGAGATGATTGTTTTTTTTGGAAAGTAAAAGGATGATTCTACGATTAAGAAAATGCATTGCACTATGCATGCACTGATATCGTGCTATCAATATGCTCTGATATTGTGTTATGGTGCTTATCAATGGACGATTTTACAAATGACGTCACACAACGCTTGCGCGCGGAAGAAGTTGGTACTATCGGGACAAACAAATCATATCCAACCATTGAAGTCTTGAGGGAATCAAGTTAAATAATAGTGAATTTCTCTTTTGATTAATTTTGGTTTCAGTTAAACCTGGAGCCTTTGAACTAATCTTTTAATCGTTCAAAACCAGTGAAGGTGGCTCAAAATTTAACTCCAAAAATAAACTCCACTCCCTCCATATAGGGATTATTCCTATATCTCGTGTCGCTTTTGCACAACCCATAAGCACACCTTTTCACCATTTTAACGCAACTAACAAATCAGCGAGATGACCTTTCCCAATGGTAAACATACTAAAACACGATTTGTTTGCCCCGATAGTTACAGCTACTCCCGACGGCGCTACTATCGACCTTCAAGTGTGAAATCGTCCATTGGATCGCACTGTCTACATTAATTTGAGTTATTTAACCAAATGGTAGTAATTTTTACATTGGTGCACATCAATAAATGTTTCTCTATATTCCTACCAACTCATGCTCATTATCAACACGACTGTTTCGTCTATGAGCCACCCCAGTAGTGTTACAAAGCATTGAATACTTAGAAATGAGTTCCAATGAAGATATATTTTTTTATCCTCGCCTGATTTTTTATTTGCTTTCAAAAAACGATTTTCAAAACGCAATGAGACTAATCCCTCCAGTATATGTAAGAGGATATTTATTTTCCTGATATTCATGTTTATTGAGTGATAATAGTCCTGCATTTTTTTCCCGTAGTATATAAGACGTTGTATGCTTTTATTTTTATCATAATAGTTCATGACTTTTCCATTAATTAGGTAGTATTAAAATCCACAGCTTCAGAATCTGCTTTGTAGAATCTTTTTATATCCATTTCAATAATGTTTTGTACTTTTCTACACTTTTTATTTTTATTACTTATGTAGTCTACACCTGACGATTCCAAAAATTGTTGAAACGAGTTGTGTTGAAAAAAATACAAAGTGCTTAAAAGTACAAAACATTATGGAAATAGATAGGTAGTACTACGTACTTTAAACTATATAATACCGTGTACCCATGGATAAATGCTCACTTCGTTACTAACACTTCACACCGCTTGATATGTCCGGCATTATTTTATTTTGTTCTCTGCATGAAGTAGCATCTCGTAGCGTTCATGAATTAACAGTATTAGTAATATTAACCACTAGATGTGTCCATAGCATTGTTCTTCATGTTCATTTACGTATCACTCTCCCAGTTTCCGGTTGGACTGCGCACTGTTCTCCTGACTGCTTCTTGGCCTGCGCCTAGCGGCAGGGGGAGCGTACGAGGTTCTGATTTGTGCTAGGACGAGTTCTCCATGCATTGTGTGGAATCACCCCGTGCCACACACCCTAGTGGTGGCTTGCATGGTACTTCGTAGATGAAATGTTTTGTCTTTTATTAAATTCAAATTAGGCTAGTTGAATAGAAGTCCTGTCATTGATATTTATTTACTCCCTTTTTTTGAGCCCTATGAAAATTAATTATTTTCCGCAATCATTGGTACATGTTTCGACAACTCATGATACCTTAGCAATTATTATTTAGGGCTTACTGTTTTACAAAGGAGTAACGTGATTGGCGCTTGGAGTACCAGTCCCTTACCATCAACATTTATCTCTTTCAAAAATATATTGGCTATCAATGTAAATGGTAAGCATTTTTGATGCAGAAAAAGATGAAAAAATGATTGAATGGTCTGTTAGTATAATAACAGTTTTAATACATACCTATCCACAAACTTTCATTTGAGGTTTTTAGAGATTTTAAGCAATTTGAATGCATACTAAATATGGGCGAGAAAAAATGTATCAATTACAACTGTTTCTCATTCACATGTACTATTTATACCTATAATTTATTTGAGCATATTTGAGAAGCAAAGGGGGAAATAAGGAAAGGGTATATTATATAAATTTATCGGTTGGCCACAATGCCTACAGAGTCATCTAGACTATAAAATTTTTATGAAATCCCGATTTACTTTGTGTCTATTAGAGAAGACAATTGGAAGAGGAAAAAACGGAGTTAATCTGATTTTATTTTACAGAAAATTCTCCTGCATCAATGAGTATGAATCCTAATGAAAAAATGATTGCGTGAAAATTACTTAACCACCTCTTCTTGTAATCACGAGACCATGAGGATAAATCGGGAGAAGAGTAGTTTGTTGCATCAGCATGGATATTACGGCACCGGATGGCGACATATTGTGCGGTAACATGTCCGACATCCACAATGGAGATCACGTCCCCCTAAGACTTTTATATTAGATTTCGGGACACGACCACTAGACTTATATTCGGAGAGAGGGCCCCCCCTCCCTTTCATCCAGCCAATTACGAGACGGAAGCCTCTTTTTTTATTCCATCATTCGTCCTTATCGTTGTCTCCTCTTTTCTTCATCTTTGTGGAGTATGTGGAGGAGTATTTTCACTTTTAGCCCTTCAGGGTTTTCGATCAAAACCTCTTCCCTACTACTCGCAAGGAATCGGGAGACGTTGGAGGCATTTTGAATCCAGGCTACCTATGGGTTTCCCAGCTAGTGGCAGGAGGTTTTTATTTTTCTCGGGCACGGTCGGTCTGGTAATAGTATGGGGGGATATAAAGGGTATGGGGGGGGGGAGCGTACGAAACGAAAGAAGAGGTCTAAAACAAGGGTACGAGGATAAAAAAATATCATGGCAAACTCCTGACGGAAGCGAAAAACCCTGCCTTAAACTTAGAGATGAAGGAACTTCCAAACAATAGCGTACCTCCTCGTCTTGTAGCCGAGAGAAAGAGAGGATAAGGTATGGGGGGGGCCCAACCACACCGGGTCGGTAAGGCTGGTCGTCCGGATGGAAGATGAAGAATAAACAAAAAGAACTAACTCACAAAAAAGAAGATAAAAGAGACTTTTTTCCATCCTCCTTAAAAGAACACGTGCTCCTTTTTGATAACGACTTGTGTAACATTTTGATGTCAAGAGAGAGAAGGAATTTCGTTTTTAGGTGGAGGGAGAGGGTTAGTTCTGCCTCCAAAACGTCGGCTATCCTTCCCCAAAAACACAAGACTTAAACCAACCTTCTTCTTTCTCCTTCCACACTGAACTAACCAACGCTTTGTCCTCCCACTTTTCCTCCTTTCTTCCTCCTCCCAATTCCTGGCAAATTTCTCTCTGTGACAGAATACGGAATCGTAATTAAAACTGTTGGAAAGGGTAGTGGTCGGGTTTGGGATTGGAGTTGGTTAGTGGGGAACGACGCTTTGCAAATGAAGACGACGACGATGCAGGAAGATGGAAAACGGCGCTAACTTTATGTTATTTTTTCAACTTAAACTTTTCCCTTGGTGAAGCGTCCCTCAACTCACTCAAATCTATTTTTTTATTTATTTTTTTTCGGATCTTTGCGTAAATATTTTTATAATTCCGTCCTCGTCTTCTACATCGCGAAAATTTTCGGGAGCGTCGGGGATGATTGCTCCAAGTAATTAAAAAAGTAAGGAGAGCAGAGATTGTCGTCGTTAACTCCGTCGGAAGAGATTAAGAAAACTGGAATCCAGAAGTTTCATCCATCTCCTTGGAAACGTACTCCATCATCCAGAATCAAATTTTCATGAATTTAAAAAAATTACTGATGTCCTCTTCATGCTCCGTTTCTCGGCGTTTTGATGCGATAAATGCTGTTCTATTAAAACCAAGAACTTTAGTGAGTGGTTTTCCTTTCATTCAACGTAAAAAAGACGACGACTGTTGAAAGTTTGAGAAACGGTAGTTCTTTTTACTTTTCTTCGACTACTGCACGAATTAAGTGTTCAAATGATTTTTTTCGTGGATATATATTTCATTTAGGTATTGCGCTATTCCATAGCATAAGTGTTTTTAGACTTTCTCCTAATATCGCTTAATGGATAACGACATATTGTTCTGCGTTCTGGCTTTATTTTTTGCTGTCATTTATCGTGCAGTTTTCTCATTTGTTTATAATTACCCAAATGCTGGAGCACCTACTTAAAGACCCCATTGGGGAACATATATTATTGAAAATAATAATTATATATTTCAATGTGAACTTGATTCACTTACACAAACATTTGACAGACAAACGACGTTTTTGCAAAGATATATTGAATACCTCGCGCACTCTTCGGCGTCAAAACGAGTCTGAAAATCTGAGGTATGACGTCATGGAACGGTATATCTTCTATTAATACGACCCATTTTAGTTTGAAATTTCACTGGTTTGCTCTAATTTGACGAAAAGTATTGTTTTTTATTTATGTTTATGATAGACAATGATCATGTATGTAGAGTGAGGAAGCAACAAAGGGTGGTGACGTCAACATACTGACGTGTCGTTTTGGATCATGTGACGTTTTCAAACAACTATGCACTTTTTGAAAGCATGCTATATGCTATTCTATGTCAGCGGTTGACCCATATACACGTGAATCATATCTTTACTTGAGATCGACCGAAAACCTGCTGTAGCATGCTGAACTAAGAGAAATAAATTTCATGCATATATCCCTCTGTTCATGCCCATTTCAGTATGGCAACTCTAAGTATTTCTTATCCTTCGTTTTCGCCGGAGTAAATTACTTCTCTTTCATATCCAAGACACAAGAAAAACCTTCATTATGATTACTAGAGTCTTTTGGTAAAACATTTGGCCAGTTTTGGCAACTTGTCGTTTTATGTTTGCCTTTAGGTAGACACCTATGTGCATTTGGATGAGTCGTCATTGGCGTGCTAACTCGAGATCATCTTCTGTTTACACACGACCTTCAGTTGAACTTTCCTTTGGCCACAGGGACTTAAGCCTATTTTACGTGTTTTTAACGGACAAGAAAAGCATTTCTCGCGAAGGAGGCAGAAATGGCCTGTCAACATCGGGAATTTTTAAAACTGACGAATTTTATCCTCACTGGCCGCGTTAGTAATGCATACATAAAATACATCGAAAACATTTTTAAAGTGTTAGTTTTCCATTCGGAGGGCCTGAGCTCGAATTCCGACTGTGGCACACTTTTTTCAACAGAGTCCCGATCCCAAATTGGGTGCAGTGTGGAGAGCACTTTAAATGTGGAACTCAATCCGTCGCATGGGACGTAAAACTGTGGTCCCTTGGCGCCAATCGTCAAGATCTTCCTATGAGCACATTGGGTTTTTTCTCCATCCTTCCTCCATTCCCTGGATAATCCTTCCCGGAACAACGTTACCACCTATTTAAAACGGCGCGAATCATCTAAGTTGTCAGTCACCTCCACAATCAACCAAATCACAAGCAACATATCGTACAAATTATAAACCCTTGAACTTATATAACTCCTATTCAGTGTCAGTGATGATGAATCTAAATAGTAAATATACATGTTTCATGAAAAGTTAGGCCCCTTTGCAAGTATAAATCACATTTGGGACTGTACAAAGACCTCCCACTCACTAGGTATAGTGTTAATAAAAATGATTTTTCTGTTTGATAGATGGGTATAAATAGAGCAGGTGGAACAATTTACTAGCCTATTTAGTATATTGGAGGGATATGGCTTTTGTGGTAGGGACATCAGATGTACAATTTCCATGTTCTAAGAAAATTTCTGAAAATAAGATAAGGGAATAAATGAGGGGGTGCCTGAGGAGAGACGTAATGGAAATACCGGTGAAAACTTAAACATGGGGCTTGACGCTGAGTAGGTCACAAACTTGGTCAGTTCGGGGAGAAGTGTTTGAAATGTGGCTTTGGAGAAGATTCGAAAGGTCGATGTTTGTAACGAGGAATACGGAAGAGGATCTTTTGCACGTGTTGGGAGAGGAAAAGAAGGCAGAGTTGGAGTTTTGAAGGAGGTGGAAACTGTGGATCGAGGACGTATTGAGAGGTTTAGGCATGTTGTAAAGGGTGTTTGAGTGGGAAAAGTGTAGATAAGGACACAAAGATAGGCAGGGAGTATGATGAACTTAAAAAGAACCTGATAGGGAATAGACAAGTTAAAGGAAAGTAAAAAAATGTGTATAATGTTTAAGTTAGAACTGTCCAAAAGTAACGATCAGCAGACATGACCCGATGAAATGAACTGTTATTTCTGGGTTGGTACTAAGGAATGGCGTTATGGCGATGATATTGCCATGGGAAATATTGGTCGCAGTTCCATACACTTCCTAACAGTTGATGACCTTTTTTCCATTGATATCTTATTGTCTCACGTGAAGTAATCGGAATAAATCTAAACAATCATGTGAATCTTGGCGTGTAAAATGTGTACTGGTTCAGGCAATGCCAGTGAATAAACCACAATCTTATTTGTTCCGCACACACTTACATTATCTCTGAGGATGCTTCTCGTCTCCGCTCAATTACTTTGATTTGACTTATATCCGAGTATGAATTAAGACTCATTTAGTGAGGCTCCATTCCCTAAAGGGTTTTGCACTCATCAATTATCTTCACCAATGAGAGCTGGGGATTAGATAGGATTCGGGGCTCTTGGAGCATCCTTTTAGAGTGCTACCAATTGCATCGTATTAGCGATTGCATTCCCTAGGCTTCATTTGCATATGGAAGGGGATTGCTGCACTCTTATTTTTTTCACCTACGCCCTCTCGCATTCTCGCCTTGCAGTCCTGTAATCCCCCCGTGGCCCCTCGCTACTTCGACTCACTCAAGCCCTTCCTCAATCCTAGGCAATACAAACTTCCTAAGCCGCCAACTCTCTTCGTCTTTATTAAGCTCTCATCTGTGCATTTACTATTCCGCTCGAATTTCACCCCAATTGATCCACATCGCTTTTATTTCTTCCCTCCACGCATCCTTTTCTCTTAACGCTCATGCACACGCTTACATGAACTCATAGATATTAGTTTTTTTATTACTTCCGGGATCCATTGCGTTTGTTTGTTTCTGTACACGTTTCGTCACTCTTCCTGGAGGCGTCTTCAGGTAATAAACCTGCCGACGCCTCCAGGAAGAGAGGCGAAACGCTGTGAAAAAGCGATCACACGCGATGAATCCTGGAAATAATAAAAATCAAATTGATATAAATTGCGGAAACCTAAAGAATAACTGGTAGGCATTAGTGTATATTCTTCTTCAAAATATTTAATGCGGAATTTTGAGTTTGGGAGGTTACGCCGTGACTTTGCGAGTCAATAAACCTTTGATTTGACACCTTTATTCCACCTTGCCGCTAATACTGTTAAAATTATTACTTTCACTGATAACAGTACTTATCTATCAGGAAACATGATACAGACCAGAAATGCCGATTACTCGAAGGATATGTTGTTGATGAATACCTTTTACCGTCCATTAAAGCCAACTGCTGAGCCATTTATATCGAACTAATGCATTTAGACATCGCTTCCTGTAGTTATTTATCGATTACCTAAAAAATAAGAGAGATTGGTGCGATAATTTAATACTATTCAATACATTGCTTGTATTTTCTTCCTGTAAATAGTTATTTTTGCGAAAATAGCTTTTGTTTAAGATAGAGGAATAACATTATAATCCACGTTTCACCCATTCTAGCATTTAACATCGTGTAATTTATTAGTCTAACTAGCTGTGCCCGGCATGCGTTGCAATGCCACTTTTTCTTTCTAAGTAGGCACACATATATAAAGCAGACAAATTTACATGTTCAAAATAAATTAATGATAATTATTTTTTTTGTGTATTAAAATAGAGTTGAAGGAATTAACCTTGTGCCTTATTGATGGTCATTGAGAAGGTAAGATTAACGGGGAACTGTAGCCGTTTGAAATAAAATGGCATGTCGGTGGTAATGATGGGAATACGTGAAATAAGCACATCTTTTCTTTTTGACTTGCCATTCAGAATGGTCGCTTAGGTGACGTTTGGCATCAGTTGTTTGACAGTGAGCATGGTTCCATGGCACAATCGTGGTGCATTAATGTTGCGCAAAAGAATTATTGGTGCGCCGAGTTTGGGTGATAATTTTTGTGGTGGTACACCAGAATGATCCAACGAATTTAAAAAAACTCAATTAGATAGTTCAAAATCTCGTCCACAATCATGACGCTGTAAATAGATTTGTAGGTGATAGCCTCACCCGAAATTTGTTCGTGGATGGCGTAGTTGATTATATCGACGTCGCTGTTTTTTGCTGCCAAAATAGCACATTCGCAAAGTCATTGGTGATTTTTGTAATTGGTGAAAATTTGTGGAAAATCTTTCTTAATTGATTGTTCAATTTATGGAACAATGACACAAAAGCTCAATGAAATTTAAATATATTTTGTGTCGGCATCAACTGGCAATTTTCCATTGCCAATCTGCAATAGCTGTTTTTGTATAATTTTAAATATTAGCATTTAGCACATTTTAAATTATGAGTTCAAAAATGTTATGGTGTCTGTCTCTCTGTCTGTCTGTTGCACAATCACGCAAAAACTACTGAACCGATTGAGCTGAAATTCGGTATGTAGTGACAAAATGTATCTGGGTGTAACATAGACTATATTTAAAAGCCTTCAGGGTCCCCAAAGGCCCCCCCTGGTGGTCCCTGGTAGTCCCTGGTGGTCCATGCTATGCATTGGGTTCGGTGCAGCGGTTTCATTTTTTTATTTTTAAAATTACTTACACTCTAGATAGAAGGCTCGATTTTTTTAAATCGGAAGTTTGAATAATTGATGTTTATTATTCTTTCATTCGATTTTCTTTTACCCTTCGAAATTGTCTGAAAATCATGTTTTTTTCTGAAATATCTCACATTTTTCTCTGAAATCAACAATAGCATATTTCCTTGACAACCAGAGATTGGATTTTCATAGGATATTCACGCCTGAAGCATTTAAGGCTCATAATAGCACGTAGGCACTGCAGGCTCATAATAGCACGTAGATAGAAAATATGTATACGAAGGGTCCAGAGTCCCAAGGGCCTCATCATAGGTTGCTTCGGGGGGTAATCGATAATTTCCATGCATAATTACAGCAAATATACTCTCCACTGTTTATTTTCAAAGTAGCTCTCATATGGGCACTGCATTTATATTAGAGAATACTTACGTAATAAACGATACACATAAAGGAAATAAACGTGCAAGAATATTTACATCCAATAAATAGTAATGGTATTAATGCCGCTGTTGCTACAAAAACACATCGTTGTTTATTATCGTTTAATACTCAGATGTATTACACGCAGTAGAAAAATCTGCCTCTCATTACGATTGCAAACTGGTTTTTAGACCAATGCCCACATAATACGAACGAACGAACGAACGTCAACGAAGATCATGCGAACATCAACGAATACACCATACAAGATAGGTTACGAACTCATCAAATGACTACGCTGGCAGTTTTCTTCAGGATTGATGGTTTTCTTAAGAAATACGTTCAACTGTTTTCACACCCGTTGAATTTTATTAAGATTGCGAACACTTTATTAGACCTAATCCCTAATAAATACATTAGGCTACCAATAAGAGATTGATATGGGACACCTGAAATCTTCTCACCTTCATTGCCAGCTTCGGCTTGTTTCTGACTAATATCCATAGGAGTAGAAACTGATTTGCTATCAGACATACCAAATCTCTCCAAAGGCTGAGTAATGTACTGCTTCTGGTTGACCAGTTTTCCATAAAAATAGTATTTTTCCATAAAATACAAATGCCATTTTCGTCTCTAAGAAGGAAATAATCCAGAGAAATTGAATAAAAATGTAATATAGGCATCTTACCACCTTATGTTGCTAGTTATTGAAGTCAAAATGCGGTAATTCGTAGGAAATGGCGCTGCAGTCGGCTCCTATGGCTGGAAAAAAGTGCTCATTTAAAATACATTCGTGGAATAATCTGCAAATTATGTTCCTTACTTTTGGGTTTCTAATGGTAACACATTTCATCAGCGAAGGCAGGATTTTTTGGACAAAATATCAAAAATGTGGAATTTAGTATTTGTTTTAACTCACACAGTCGCGGCGGAACATCCATAAAAGTTCTGCCTTTGTGAACCTTTATAATTGCAAATGTTGTGCTCTGACTCAGTTGCAGTGTATGTTGGCTACTGTTTCAAATACAACGGGTTACCTTTCATGTTACTTATGGTAAAAATCGTTCGTCTAAAATTGGAGTGATACTAGTCCGGGCGATTGACTTTTTTCACTCAGTACTCCATATGTTTTTGTGAACACATCAGTGAGTGCCTGTAGTAAGTTGATGCGCCGCCAGTCTCGCAGTTCTTTGAAGTTGGTAATCTATCAAAATGTTTATCTGCTTCTCCGAGCTTACTTACTTGCTTACCCCTCGGCGCTACAGCCATTGTAGGGCCTTGGCCTCTCCGACAATGTTAGCCCAGACATCACGATCTCCTGCATGCGTTCTTCATTTTCTTATTCCCATCTTTCTTAGATAATCCTCTACATATCAAATTTCCATTTGCCTTTACCTTACGTTTGCATGGTTCGTTTATCGTAATAACCAGTCCGGCTTTCATTTTCTTTGACTTTCGTAACAAGAAAATGTTTACGATATAGGGTCGTTATCCCTATGATTAACCCCCAACCTGAAGGACCAGGGTATCTCTCTTTGTCTGGCCTATCACCCTTGACCTTTCCGGCTTGGGTGGCCCTGCCAGTAGCTTACGCTACCGCCGGCATAGCTCTCAGGTTCGCTTAGGCACGCAAGCCCCCTCATCACGACTAGATGCAGGTACCAGCGAGGGAGCTTCTCCCAGCTACTGGCCCGGAATTACATATGTTTATTGGTGATCATTAACTTAATACGCTAAATATATCTAAGGGATCCACACAATCATGAATTATTGCCGGTACTTCATAAGTATGATGTACTAAGATCAAGCAGCATTATAAAATGGAGCAGTGTTATTATTTAATACCAGGCATAGCTTGAGGAGAAAACCAGATCGTTGACTCATTTACACTAAAAGCTTACGCTCAAAACCTGATTATTTTTTTATTTAATTCCCAAGGCAACATACGCTTACTATGACAATTTATAAATGGCTCGTGAATTTAATATAATTGAATAAGAATGATCTACTAGGTAACCCGTGCGAAAATTTCTCACTTTCACGCTATCAGGGAATAATTATGTTAAGGAAACGGTGTAATTGGGTTTTAAATAGAGGAGAAGGTGTATCATAAAGTACTTTCTTTATCCTTGTTTTCTTGCAAAAATATACAAAACATATTAATACAATACAGGCAAGAGAGTTTATTGAAACTTTTAAGTCAAATTAATGGGTAAATAGTGAAATTTGAGATTGAGATTGTATTTTTCTTTAGAAGCCGGTGATTCAACGTTTAAAATGATACCTCATTTATCACTGTAGGTGCAGTACTAACGAAGCACATACGGAATGACAGAAAAAGACCTTTCTGTAATAATATATATGATACGGCTCGATAGCCATTTCCCCATATCCCCATATAAGTACCTATGTACCTGCTGAAGTATGGTAGCTTAATCGATATAGAATTGTTTCTAAACTTTAGTAGGGTGTAAAATACCTGTTAATTATGAGTGAGCTAAGTTCATCGGAACTTATATTTCTTTGGAAATTTAAACCTTTTTGGGTTACATGATAGCAACTCAGTGTGTGAACGAAGGAAGCAGATATATTCTATAAATTATTCACGTGGAGATGAGGATTTTCAGATCGACCCCTTTTAAAGTTTCAGTAGTTTTATATTCAACGGTAGCTTATCTCATTTTCCAGTACATCGCTATATTATATTTAACACACTTACAATCATCGGTGTGAGGGTTTGCTATTGAGTGAAGATGATTGTTTGATTTTTCTACAAATATCAAACGTGTGATAAATGCTACTCTATGCGAACAATGTTGATTCAGACATCTTATTGAAAAGCAAAGCTGCAGTTAAGTGGAAAATGAAAACGTTTTTTTCGCCATTAATTGGAATGATGCCACATTTTGGGCGATGATTATACGAAATAACGGAGAAAAAATATGAGGAAACCGTCGAAACAAACTAACATTTGTATGCAAAGATTTATGAGAAACTATCCGCGGGAAAATATTCTCATCATTAATCAACATGTTGCTCTTAGTTTTTGATGGACATTATTTATCGAGGGCAGGTAAAAGAAAACAGTATTCTTTGCCGGAATTACGGAATTCCATCTTTGGGGATACAATGGGGATATTTGAAGGTAAACAATAATTTATAGGTTACTTTCAAATGTACCCTTTTTAACCTTGAAGATGGAATAATTTCATTTCGAAAAGTCGGCAAAGAATACTGTTTTTTGATATTTTTCATGAACGCATTCACCCCCGGGTGGCTAACTATCGATGCCTCTGGACTATCGGCCATTGTAGCTTATCCCTACTCCTCATGGTTCGTTACATTTACATCTACAAAGTAGCGTAAAATCCACCACCACAGTATGTGGCACGGGGTAATTCCATCCTAGACATCCAGTACTCGTCCCAGTTAAAAGGTTGAACGTAGTACGATCCCCTAGCCGCTAGGCGAGGACCAATATCAGTCAGGGTATGAATGAAAAGTCGTACCAGAAAGCAAGGGAAAGCAAATTTCAAATCATGTTAACATGCAGTATAAGGGTTAAGAAACTACTAATGATTAGTAATACTAAAACTATTAACTCATGGGCATTTCCTGAAGTGAGAAAGCGAAATTCTGCTTGACATTTCAAGTGAGGCGAGGTATTAGTCATAATGATAAGATATTAAACACAATTATCACGTTTTATCTACCACGGACATTCAGTAACGGCTTTATACCACGATAATAATACTCACACGCAAAATTAATAAAAAATTACGCGCTCACATGTCATCAAATTAATTAGCATCTCATGAAAACCATTGAAAATAAATATATAGAGGAGCTAATAAGCGAAGCTACCTATCCTTTCCACAAACTTAGTTACTATTCGATCAGCTCTTTGGCACATGTAGTCCCTGGGTTGTTAAATGAATTACCTATGTCAATGCATGATATTAAATGTATATCGTCTCTTAAAAAATCACTAAAAGCATGGCTACTTAGTTAAAATTGTGCAAAAGCTACACAGCAAAAAAAAATACAATTTTAACAAAAGGCTCCTGATGACAAGCCGCTTTGGCTTAGCAGGACCTCAAATGGATTATTATTTTTTATCTCAGCTAAAACAAAATAAAAATAAAAGTAAAAATAGATAACTAGACTTCCATTAATTAGACAACTGTTGGCACCCCTGGTAGCAGGTGACTCATTTCCTCGGGCTAAGATAGTGGTAGTCGGTTGGTAGTCAAAAACTAAACGCTCGGTTGCCCTGTGAATCCAGCCACAGTCTTTCTCTGAAAACAAACCCGGAACTCCTCCACAGTTCATCCAAACACCGCCACCAAAAGGAACAAATTCATTGCAAACAGTGGACAAAACGTTTGAGCGCCTGGCAAGATTGTTTCGGAAGAGGGAAGCAAGCCGAAGACAGAAAGATGTGCTGCCGGAGAAACAGACAAACGAGGAGATGGAATGACAAGAGAGTAGGGGAGTGGAGGTGGTGTGGGAAGAGCTTAGGAGAGATGCTGAGGGTTGACGAAGAAGCGTGGAATGAGGAGACAAGAGCCTCTGTGGGCGTGGTGACAGAGACAGAAGGAGAAACAGCTATTTCTTCTCCCCCCCCCCTCCCCAAAACCTTGTGGACTCTTTTGTGTCCCGTCATAGAGGGTGGCATTAGTGCGGGGCTCATCGTGAACCGCGCCGGAGAATTCTGGAAGGGTGGATGGTCGTTGGGGGGAAGGGAAAGGGAGGATTTTCCCAACCAAAGGGTACGGTGAAGGGAACTTAGCGAGGGCACTAGGGGTCACAGGAGGAGGGGTTCCAAGGGACGACGTACAGAAAGATTGGAAATGGGGGGATGAACCTTAAGGATGGTGCTGGGGGAGGGGGGTGGGACAGAATCCCCCCCCCTCTCCCCGTCCTTAATACCTCCCTTTCGCACTGCATTAACTTAATTATCGCACACTCCCCAAAACTTACCCTCCCCTCAAGTCTCGACATGCCTTTCCTTCGATACGCCCCACTCTCTGTTTAGTAGGTACTCTTGTGTGCTGTGTATGTATGTATAGTATGGTGCTGGGATTTGTGCGTTCTCCGCCCTGGATACGTCGGCCTTTGCCGTTGGGATGGGGTTGGTGGAAATGGAGGACTTCTGGGAGGGTGGGGTTGAAGGTGACGCTGTGCATTGTGGGTTAAGGCGGCGGGGAGTCCGCGGGGGAGTTTGAAATCCTGCTTGCAGTTCCTAATCTACGCTGATGGCACCCCAAGGAGCGAGCGACTAAAGGGGGAGGCTGAGCAACCTCTCCTCCTCCCGCTGAAGCAAAGGAACGAACACTCACAGAGCAGAACCAGTCACCCGAGAACAAGCACGGCCCCTCTATCCTCCTCCTTCGAGAGAGAAGTGGGAAGCGAAGGCGGCTGCTGTTCGGAGGAAGAGTGAGGGAATTCGTTTAGCGAGAAAATACGTTCGCGTGTTTCTTCGCTAAGACTTTGCCTGTGTGAGTGCGGCGTGCGTACTCTGGAAGCGGGTACGTTGAATCCCGGGGCGTCGTTGTTTAAGTTTCATAAATATGCTACTGCCAATGAATCCGCAGGATGTACAACTGGAATGTGTTATATATTTGCTCCTTTTCCGTCTTGTCAATTATTTTCAACCTCAGCATATATTTTCCTATTTTCACCCTCTGTAATAATGTCGATTAGCAAATAGGACACATAAGTGAAATAAGAGGAAATAACCCGTGGACATACCCCTGAGCATATACTTACGAGGAAGCTGAAGGAAACATAATGAATTCTTTGTGGATCAGGCATAAATGTAACATGCGTGTAGATCAGGCATGGAGAGGAGGAAAACATGATTCATAAAGAGGGATTATTTTTCTTGATGTTCTTTTTTCACCTAAAATTTGGCTTCTTTGAATCAAAATCACTGTTGTGATTAACATCCAAAGTAATAAACCATTGAGAGACCTGCTATTAGTCTATGGTAGGGGTTCCCGGCCATCATTACTAGCGACCTCAAAATTATCACTCGCGACCCCTATACAGAGTCGGGACCAATGGTTTGGGAACCCCTTGTCTATTGTTTGCACGATAATATTTGATTTTGTTCCATTCCTCATGTAACAACTTCATTGAAAAGTATTCATTATAAATGCCTCAATTCATAGTTCAGAAATTTCGTGCTAGATAATTCAATGTCAAAATTCAGTCAGGAGCTTATATTTGTACATTAAATAACCATCATTGAGTACTAGAGACTGGAGATGGTGTTCGGTGGATTGAAAGACGGGGAACCGGTGTCAGAGTACGGTGTAGTCGTGGTTGTAGTTTTTCTTGAGGTGGGGACCGGAATGTTTTGATGCCGTGTTGTCCCATCTAAAAGTATTACGGCGAATCACTATACAAATAGAAGCAGATTTTAATGAGAATAACATCGTTGCAACGGATATAATATTCAATATAAAAAACAATTATTTTACAAGTTTCAGGAAAATTCCTTTATAAGTTCTAAAAGGATAGAGAACGTTTGTACCTTGCATGCAGTTATCTTGTTCAGCTACCTTGAAAATATCTGTGTACAGGAAGCCTGTATGTGGAAGCCAAGGTCGACATGTTTGTATAAAAAGCTTTACTGTGGACTTTTACATATTTCAAATCATCTGCCTTTAATTGGACATCTTTTCTGAGAAAAATCAAAATGGGCTATGAGTAATATTTCTAACAAATATGAGTATTCTATTTCTATTTAATATGAGTATTATTTTTAACAAATCGTTACAGAATGGCATCTTTCCTGATTTCCTAAAAACCTCCTATATAATTTCAGAGCACAAGAGTGGCAATAAAAATGAAGTGAATAACTACAGACCTATAATTATCCAATCTGTTCTAGCAAAGGTGCTTGAAAGTTTAGTGACAAATAGACTTACCCCACTTAGTGAAAATGTTCTAGTCGATGAGCAACATGGATTTAGGAGTGGTAGGTCTACCGTCACCAACCTATTATCTTTTCAGCACTTTGTCACTTCCTCAGCATATGATCACCATCAAGTAGACACTATTTCCTATGATTTTACCAAAGCATTTGATAGGGTATGCCATACCATTCTTCTAGCAAAGCTCAATACTTATGGCATAAGTGGGAATTTACTGTCCTGGTTTAGCAGTTACTTGTCAAACAGAAAACTAATGGTAAAAATCAAAGGCTTCACTTCTTTTTCCTTTAAAGCTGTATCTGGTGTCCCTCAGGGGTCACATCTAGGACCAATTCTATTCCTGATTCTTATTAATGATATAGGAACCGTAATTAAACCAGTTAATTATCTTATGTATGCTGATGACATTAAGTTATTTCAACCTATAGACTCCTACGCAGATGCTCTTGCACTGCAAAGATGTCTTACAAATATTTCCCAATGGTGCAGAACTAATGCCTTGCATTTTAATGTTGGTAAATGTAATGTACTAACCTTCTGTAAATCTAAGATTCCGGTACTTAATGATTACTCTTTGTCTGGGCAAAACCTTGTTAGAGTGAACCAGAAACTTGACTTGGGTATATGTTTTGATTCTGACAACTTTCAACAGGCATATTGAAGCTACAATTACGAAAGCTTACAAAACTCTTGTCTTCATTTATCGAAATTCCAGAGACTTTAACAATATGTCTTGTTATGGACTCCTATACATCACCCTAGTGAGACCTATTCTGGAATATTGCTCTATAGTTTGGTTTCCTTACTATCATAAATATGAGTTAGGCCTAGAGAGGGTTCAAAATAAATTTCTAAGATTTGTTGCCTTTAAGGCTGGAATTGTAAGGAAAAGTGGTGAATACGAAAATATTTTGAATCTACTTAATATACACTCTCTCACTGCACGTAGGAAACAAATAGGATTAATATTCTTACACTCATTGCTAAATAATCACATTAAGTGTTCATATCTATTATCTTTAAATAATCTAAGGATTCCATCGGTTCTCTCCAGACCTCACTACCTTTTTCATATTCCACATGTAAGAACTAATTACATGTATCACCTACCAGCTTTTTGAATAATGAGGGATTTTAACAGACATTGTACATCAACAGATATTTTTCATTTATCTCAAAATGTATTCAGAAACTTTGTGCATCAGAATGTCTAATCTTTGTATTTTTTTATTTTTTCTAATGTAACTATTCTGTCTATGGTAATGTTTTGTAAAAGGACATTTGTCCGAAAATAAATATTATTATTATTTCCACCACAACCATAGTGCATCAAATTCGTTAGTTAAAATTCGTACCTCCAAATCTTCTCCGCATCGATTCTTTCAACATCCCTCATTTCGAAGCAAGGTGACTTAAAATACCGGCGGTTAAAGCTCTTTGTTGGGAAAGTATGGACAACGAAACGAAAAAACAGACCCATCAGTACATGGGGAAGACAGTGAGTAAACATGTTTCTACGAGGAAAAATCTGTATCCAAACATATTAGCGAGTTTGAGCCATGTGATGCCATAGATTTCGGTGCTTCATATAATACTACAATGTTCTAATAATTACAAACTGTAATATGAAATATACAAAAACATATACAGATCCAAATTAACTGTTGAACATTTGAGGTCGCTGCTGATAATTTCCACTGGTAAACATGGTCCATAACTAACAAACAATTGTCAGTGGAAAGTTAAAGCTACACAAATCTTATTAATCATAATTATAATATTTAATTTATTATGTGAATTTCCTATGTACTATGCCACTTACTGTAAGTTTTAAGGATAAATCTTATGTCATTAATTACAGTTAAAATGTTCAATTTCAGAATGTCTGTCAGTTATTGTTTATTAAGTGGTCGTTAAATAAAAACATTTGCTTATTATTTTTTTATGATTTAATCACATTGTAAATTTTACAATGTAATAAAAATAAACTATAGCAAGCCGGATAACGGGCATGTCCGTTCCACTACCGTGGGTCATATTGGTGATGCTCGCGCACTGATGCTGTCCCGCGGGCCGTAGTTTGGAGACCACTGTTCTAATGCCTCACATATTCGCCAATTTCCTCGGTTGTCGGCATTGATTGACGACAAATGCTGTCAGTATTTTTATAATCTAGGGCTTGACCGGCTGTGTTCACCCAACGCCACCTAGATGCCTAGTATCTTGGTGACGTTGGTTGTCCTGGATGCTCAGGGGAATAGCTTCGGGAAAAGGGTGCTAAATAGAGAGTTTTGAGTTTCGTTAAACCTTCTCAAATCGTTAAGATCTCTGTTGGATTGGATGAGGACTGAATGGGGGGGGGTTCAGGGTTTTGGGGGAAACAATGGAGGGATGGGAGGAGTAGGAAGGGTAGAGACCTTTTCATGGGTAGGGGATGGATAGGAAGGGTTAAAGGAAAAATTGAGTAGTGCAGGGTGGTTTTTAAGGGGCTAGATGCACGGAAGTTTTGTTATGGTTGGTGTTACGGGTTGGTAGGGAAAATCTACTATCCGTCTGTAGGCTGATTAGCAAAATGCTTCCCTCTTCAGGAAACTGCTGGCTGGAAAAGCCGCCACGGGATTACCAGGCGGGGGGAGTGGGGGGTAAGGGTGGCCCACAAGCAAATAACAATTGGGAGCAGTTCATAATAGAGTAAGAGAGATGGGGACTAAACGGAAAGCCAAAGGTGGCAAATGGATCGAGTTCCGCTACTCTGCGCAGCTCAAAGAAACTTGATAATATGTACTTATGTCTTCCTGGCGGAGCATTAGGAAGCGATGGTTATTTCCTCAAAACTAACTTTGACCCTGTTTTCAACTCATTCTCACTATTTAAGCACCTCTCTAAGATTCAAAGGCTTTTAAATGCGGCAGGGACAAGTTGAGAGAAATTCAAGTTTCGTTTGCAGAATCAATAATGCTCGCTATCACCTTATAGGGAGTTGGTAACTTATATAATACCATTGATCCATCCCTGGGCTTCTATACTTCAACACAAGATATTATTTTAATCAACTTTGGCCCATGAATTTCAAGATTTTTTATATTTATTCATAATTTCTACTTCTCTTCCACAGGCTTATGTACTTCCTACCATTTTGATTAACTCTTTTTGAAAAAAAATATTATTCGATAGAGCTAACCTTAAATAAAGAGTCTGTAATACTACGGTTGAATAAATTTTAAGAAGAAATCAATTTCTTTATAAAAAGAGCAGAGTACTTAATGAACCAAACATTTCAGCATAGAGAAAAGGGACCCAATGATTCGCGTGCATTGATCTAACATTACTGTAGAATATACGTCATACATTTGTGCAACATAATGTTTGCTAAATTTAATAGTAATCAGTTAATTTAAGGTTGTTTTTACTTTAACATTTTTGGGAAATCATTTTTGCACAATTTACTAGTTTTCCGTTCATTCAGGAATGAATTTTATTTTAGCATTTTTCATTTGCGCTTCTTTTTCATGCAATCGGAAAAATTTTCGCTTGTGATTGAGTGAGCCAGTCTGAATTCCTGTGAAGATAACGAACCAAATAAATTTGATCAATGTAATTTGAAAATATTCAGACATGCCGGTTTAGTTTTTCATGAAGAAGACATGTCGGCAGGGGTAATTTGAAAGTTAGTTTATTGATAAATTTTGGATGTAGTAACTTTTTGTCACACTCGCAGTTAACTCTGGTACAACTCGTAAATGTATAATCCAGAGGAAAGTTTACATTAAAGCCTTTGATGAATTAACGCTTTCAAATCAGACAATTCTCGTAGCGCGTTCTGTGCGTACAGCTCCCAGAGGTTGAAATACACTTTTTTTGCCACGAAGATCCCAACTTTTCCCATGGAAAATGATTAAGGCTACCAATAGTCTGCTATCCTTGATGCAATGCATCCATAGCACAAAATTAACCTAAACTAACGTGTTATGGCTAATTAATGCAGCGAACCTAGCAATTTGGAATTCGAGTGCTCCTTGTGGCCTCCTCAAATGAGGCCCTCTTTTGTAATTACTTCGTGTGGCAACCGAAACCCCGAGCTGGAAAACCCTCTTGAGCCGACCTTATTAGAACCACAGGGATAAATCACGTTATTCGTGCATTGGTGGGTGAACGAAAAGCCTTTTAAGGAGGGAGAACACATAAATCCGAGAAATTTGTTCCATTATTAGCACGGCTCGAAATTGCTTCGGAGCGCAAGGTCTCCATCATTCAAGGAGTTTCTCACAGGAATCCTTATTCCTTCCTACCGAAGCACCTATCGAAAACTTACCTGAGTTTGGCCAACTTTGAGCATTGTTAAGCATATTTCACGGAGGCTTCTTTGAGAGTAAGTTTCCTAGCGCCGCCGAGTTAGCTGTTCTGTATCACATTTCATTATTTATGGGCCAGAATATCTTTTTACGGGTTAACGACATTGTTGCTGCCATGGTTACCATTTTACGCTTCTAAATTGTAGTGTATGTTTTTTCTAGAGTCTTCTTTGGAGACCTGAGGGGGTCATGACTTTTCACATTCAAAAGAATAATGCTACATTTTAAAGTCCGTCAGGGGATTAAGAAGAAAAATTAGCCTAATTTTAGGCTTAGAAGAAATATACCAATCACCACCTTCTTTGTATGAATCTGTTCTAACTATATTTATTTTATAAGTATTTACGCGTTCATTCCCACAGGTGGTCGATGTGTTGCTAAAGGATACAATTTTTACTCTATTAGTTTTTTTTGCCAAATCTAATGATAATTTCCAAATCTTCTACGGTGGGCAGTAATTGTAAATTTCACGACACATATGACGATTAATGGGAAAAAAATATTTTGAAATTATTTCCCGTACTTTCATTTTTTAACTTTCAAGTTTATAGCTATACTGTTTAAAACTGACCACATTGTGAATCTAGCTGAAAAAATATTGCATTGTGATTAGATATATTTTGACTGTCTTGAACATTTTGAAATTATAATAACCATTTTTCACTATTTGGTATCTGATATGCAATACTTGAACTCGGAGAAGAAATACAGGTGTACAAATGTTGGCAGAAATGTAGTGCATTATTCGTTATATGTTTCTTGTGACTCCTATCAACAAGTCTCAAAACCTTTGTGTGAAAACACTTGACAAAACGTTAAGCAAAACAAGTTTCCTTTCAACAGGGTTTATGTGTGTGGTAAAAAAATAAGCTTGATGGAATCACACAAACATGCCATTGTAATAAAATAATCACGTCAGAACCAATTTATGTGCCTTCCATTAAATGGAAGAGATCCCGACATATTACCCCAAAAGACGATGGCATCGTTCCGGAACCACATTTGACAATTCCATTACACCTTATCTCATTTCATCCCCTTTTCCAATTTCCCATGCTTCATTCCGAATTAAGCATCTATATGTCGCATGGCCTTTCTCCTTCCTTCCTTGCTCTTCCTCCTCCTCCTTCATCAAACGGCTCTCTGTCTTTCTCAGGAGACATACACCCTCTCCAGTATCGTTTGACAAACTATGCATCCAATGCCAGCTTGTGAATGCTTATGCCTACTGGAATGGTTTAACAGTTTACTTTGTGGAATTCACAACTAGAAATTGTTAAAACAAATTGAATTTGCATGTTTCACGCTTACACACACAATATCAGTGGCATCCCCATCAGGTTTCAACGCTCATGCGTCACTTTTCAAGAGAGGTTACATTTTTACTTGCTGTGAAAGCTTATTCATAAATAAATATTGAATGATATTAGTTCAAAATTTGAGTCTAAAAAAAGTGGGTGTGCTTAGTGGGACCACACACGCTGGAAGTGAAAACTTCTGTGACCGATTAATATTCTCAAAGAAATCTGAATAAAAAAGGAAAATAGGGTACAATAATTTTTAAAAATGAATATTCCATTTATGTAAATTTTATTTTTTGTTGGGAAAATAGGTATTTATCTGAAAAATAGGTATTGTACATGCGTCTGAATAATATAACACTCATTTATATCTCTTATGTTAATTATATTTCTATTCTAATTATCAATTCTCAACATCATTGGTTACATCTTTACTCGCCATTTCCTCATTTTCTCGCATGTTATTTTAATTATTCTCATAAATAATTTGACTGATTTCATTAATATGTCTACAGAATTCTAGGAAAGAAACTATTGGCTTATGATAACTAAAGTAACTAATAACCATTGAATTTCAAGATTTGGTAAAGAATACGAACAGGGAAATATGGTCAAAACGGTGCACTTTTTCCCGCTTACCGCTTTTCCTACCATGTGGTGGGAATTATGCGCACTGTTAGGACAGCGGTGCTGCCGTCTGACGACGGTATTGGAACTACGTCGCCGAAGCAAAAAGTGCGGTACGGTACGTGACGCGAGTTTTCTCTTTCCCCCCCATGCCAAAAGTGCCCAGCGGGCCAAAAGAAGTTATCACTTCAAAAACACATCATCATGTAAAAACATGTCAACGTGTTAATTTGCATTACAATATTTGTTAAAGTTGGGTGTATATACAACACAGCAATATGGCTGGCAATTGTTACGTGCATTGCATTAAAGAGTGCATTCGTGACTCTACCTTTGATTGCAGAGACCTCTATAAATAGCTTTGGGAATAAGATATCGTATACACATAAATCTCCACTATGCAAAGTTATTCACGTAACAATATCACAGAAGTTAATACAATGAATGTTGTATTTACAGCGATAAATATGACTACAACAAAAAATAGGTTTGCAAATTTACTTACCATGTTTTCCAGTACTGCGGTCAGTCAGTTAAGTTTCTGTACACATTGGGTTTACTTTAGAATATCCTAGAGTTTAAAATTCTGACAACTATCTCATTTTATTATCCACTTTAACCAGTTTTTTTAACAGGTTTACTTTTACCTAGGAAGTACTTATGCCTATGTCATGTTATTACGCTTTATCTTCGTATGTTTTTAAGTACTTACGATGTGTTAACGTTGCCCTGGAGATTTTAAATTGTAGTTTTACTAACCACAATTTATAATACCTTTTTTGTAATACATATTACCATGGAGACAAGTATTTGGCTAAATTTCTACACTTTTTTTTTAAATGACGACTCTGATTTTCATTTGTGAGGCCTTAAAGTATTTATATTCAAGTATTTTTTCTTAGATATCTTTTGAGTGTAAAAATTAAAGGTAACATTGGAGCACTATTGGGGGTATTCGCGTTAACTATTCCAAAGGAATGGTCGCTCACCTCACCACCAATCGTTACAAATGCCAAGCTCTGGCTGTTTTGAATATTCCTGTGACCGAGTCGCAAGCAAATAAAAAATTGAAATAACCTTTTTTGTGAACGATGCCTCAGTTTTATCAAGGATAACAATTTTGAAAACTCAATTAACATTCGAAACAGTTTCCCGAAAAGAAAATTTCAAACTTTTTTTACTCATATTATTATGTCCTGTGATTCGGTCCTGATGAACCGTTCTGATTGCGTCAGGTAGGAGAACGGATCTTTGGTTCCTGAAGTGACTCGATTTACTGGGCAGGTGAATTTTGGGTAGAGTGATTTTTTTGAGTTGACTTTTAACTTTAGAAGAAAACAAATTTTTCCAAGCAGAATTTTCAAGGTCCATCGGCCATTTGATAAATGTAATATGTATCGCTTTTGGGACCGAGTAAAACGACCCAATTTTCAATGCGCGGTGAGTTATTTTATTATTATTAATTCACACTGCACCCACTACTTACATATTCAAGGAAAAATCTTGAGATCGAGTTGATCTATTGGCTTGAGCACTGATTTTCCATTCTGATGACCCGGGTTCAGAGTCCCAGCATTTGCTGAGATTTTTCTGTGGAATCCCAATTTGTACTCGGCTGACGTGTTCACTTACATGGCTTGGTTGACTCAGACCGTTGGATGGGACGTTAAACTGTGGACCTGATGGTTCCTTAGATAATGAGTAGACTAGAGTACCCACGCCGGGTCTCTCTGTACCCTTCCCTTACCTACTTACCCAACTATCCTCAATGGCGCGAAGAAGAGTTCAGTTTTGGGCATGCTCAATGACTGCCTACCTCAAAGCCGAGCGTAAGTCAGTGTCCTGTCCAATACCTACACTTAGATTACGCCCGAGTACCGAAGTGGTCTCGCACTCGCCGGTTGGACCTGCGCTGACTTATACGCAAGGTCGTTCATCAGCCCACGTTTATCGAAAGGTGGTAAATAAATCTTATGCCCCGTTCACACTACATACTAATGTTAGAACCAACGTAGCAACCCTACGTACATTCACACTGCTATTGTAACTGAGTGCTGCCCTCACCAGGAATTATAACGAACAAGTACAGAGCAAGCGAACAAAATAAGGAATTCCCACGTAACTGAGGCCTTTTGCGGATTACGAAATTGTTTAAAAAGCAAACAACGCTCCTATTTACTTATTCATCTGATTAGTAGCACCATCTGATTCACTATTTTGATTATCGTCTTTCATCATTCCCAATTTCCACTCGCGACTCCAGCGCCTGCCCACTGTTAATTGGCAGCGTTATGAATTACTACTCCATCGGTAACCAACGCGCGTTCACACGGTGGTTAGCGCCTACCACGGTACGGACCACGGTCATTACGTTAGTAGTGTGAACGGGGCATTACTCTGGCGTGTGCAAACCTACTCAATTTTGTCCAGTCCGTGCAGGTCCGACATAGAAGGAGACCCCAATCCCTCCACGGTAACCTAGCGCGCACCCATGTGACTGCCGCTTTCCTAGCCAGACTGACTGTATGACGACATTAGGTAGCGACTTTAAAAGATAAGGATGATCATGCCCGATGCAGGGATGTTCTAGAGAAAATTACCTCCGTTATCTGTCGAATTCTAAAACAACCAACCAAACAACCAAAATATTTCTTATATTCTCCACTCACTGCAAGATGCAAGCCAATCACACAAATCGGCAAAGGAAGCTCCGTGCTCTTCCTATCTGACTGCGGGGGTCACATTGCCAACACCACGGACCTCACTCAGACGACACCCCTCATATTCGTAAATTCTCACTGGTTGACAGGGTCGGATTTAATCTAGATCAATCACGGACACCGTTTCCTCTCCCCACCCTTCTCCTCCTCCACGCCAATGCCAGGGTTCTTCCCCTTCCCCGTGTTCTCCTTTTACCCTCGACCCCTCCCGCAGAATCCCACCCTCCGCTTCCTTAATCTGTTCAAATATCCTATGCAACCCTTTTCCACATTTTCCCCCGTAAACGGGGACGGCTGTGAAAATTGCCTTGTCTCCTGGGGTTTGATTTACCCTCGTTTAATCCAAAGGGCTGTAACAAATCCGTACTTTGCTTTTTCTCTTCCTCTTTCTACCTTTTTTAAATTCCCTACGGGAGGAAGAGGAGGCTGGAAATGGAAAAAATAACACTTTTGCGTGATTGATGTGATTTGAGTGCTGTCTCCGTCAGTCTTGCGATGCGAAAATAACTGCACGCTCCTTAACCATGAGAAATGGGTGGAAGATAACGTTCTTTAATTTCATTCCTAGGTGGAATTTGTCCTGATATTGAGAAGCCTCCATATTTTCGTCACCACGAGGATAATCTTTTTTTTTTAAAGGAGGAAAGTTTCCACAAACATAAGTTTGCTTTCTCAGCAGTACGCTAACTTTCTGTTTCTTTCGTGCCGGTTGAACAATCATCAATAGTTTCGCGGCCCATATCGTTATGAAATTCATTAAAAAATTCGGGGTTGCGTGCGTTCTGTGTTAATTTCATATCTTACCTCCCAGTAGCTATTAACTCGATCATTTCGTTCGTTATGTCACTGTTGGCTAAAATCCATATATTATGTCACCTCTGAACATAACAGGCAGTCAGCACGAGTAAAAAAATTCTTTAACTGTCGTACAATAATTCCCTAGTCGGCAAAATGATGCGCTAAGAATATTCTCAGCGTATACCGTCAGCATATTTGTTAATGCTGAGAGTATAGCTGAAATAAATTCTGAGAACATTGCACTGATGAGTGAATGCTTGGCATATGCGTTGATTACATGCTCAGTACATGCATACGGCACTAGTTAGCTCGCAGAGCACATTATGAGGGCACATCCCCAGCACTAGTTCCCTCAGTATGAGCTGAGAATGTGATCAATGAGTTAACTGAACAACACACCAATATTAACAAAGCGTGATCGGTCACGGTGAAAAATTGATAAATAAAGATAAAATACAAGCGAAAAGATTTTCATTGTTTGTGACCGGTTTTATAGAAACAAAGAACTCAATCATTTATCAATGGAATTTCCATTTACTGAGCTATTACCTCTGCGATGAAAACTTGGTACAACCTAGTGTAAAAAGGTTCTAATCCATTTATCAATTTAAAACCTTTGCTTACCTTCATCATTCATTACGCACTGCCGTTGTTCACTAATGTCACACACTCAATCGTGGTTAGACCATCTACACGTCCTAAAATGACATTGCGGGTACTTATTTATGAAATTGAATGGCATTCTAATTTACCGACACATATCGTCCCAATGAGGTGTCCCAATGGCAATTTTTAAGCATTAAGCTGCTATCTGTTGGAAGGAAAGGAAATTTTCTCTTTCTTCAGTAGCATGTTTTTATATCATGACCTCCGCGGCCCATATTTAGCACATGATCAACATATTCTGGAAACAATACTTGGCAGAATATTCTGGGTAGATTTTCAGAATGTTGCCATAGCACATTGTGTGCGGAAGCTGTGTACAGATTTGCATAATGTTGTTGCTGCAGATACTCATGAGGAAGCCTATTAAAATTACAGAATTGTTATGATGAAATATCATCTCTTGGATGTCGACTTTTTAATATTAACTTAGTGGCAATGTCGCATCCCGTGTTTTTAATGGATAACATTATAGACAGTGAGTTATGTCGTTATACTCATAAGTAATGAACTAGGTAGATATCAGCCTTCTAGTGGTACTGCACAAAGAAATTACACACAGAATGGGAGAAACAACTTCTTGTCTTGGAATGTTAAATAAAACTACTTTTGCATATTTTTTAAGCTGTTACGAATAAGCCTGCTTAGAATGTGTTCACACCATTTTAATTGGGAGCGCATTCTTAGCATATACTCAAATGATTCTCATAGCATGTGCTCGGAGGAACATTTCTAGTATATTTTCAGAATGTTCTCGTGCTCGGCACACATGTGCTCGGCAGCACAGTCTCAGTACATGTTAATAATGTTCTCACAGCATATGCTCAGCTGAACATTCTCAGCACATGTGGCAGCTCACTCATTCAAACCGTTCATTGCGAACCCACCATCATGGCTATAAGTCAACACCACATATCGGGTTCATATTCTATGAGACAAGTCAAATATGGCAAATGGTACTGCAACGCATGTTTAAAGAATGTGTTAACGTATGAATGCCATAGCTCTATCGGATACGTATATTTAATGATTCTGCAATTAAGCATTAGAAAATTTTAATGCATCATTCCCTCGTGACAAAATCAAGTTGGTTAATTAAGGAGGTTATCGAGCGTTGATGTCTTCTGCGCTGTTATTGAAAAGTAATACCGATAAAAAGGGAAGTATTCATGGAGGGAAATAATGGTGGAGCGGATAGTAACCCGGCGTCGGCATTGTCCTACTCTTGACAAAAGGCGCCAAGTGTTGGAAGGATTTTATATCTGACCGACAGAGTAATGCAATTTTAAGTGGCTAGATGGTAATCGTGGATGCACATTATACGCCATTATATAGTCATATCAGCTTTTTAAATGAGTCAAAAAAAACTGTGGGACCACATTTAATTTAAGTGCATCGGTTATTGCGTTGAAACGCACTGTACATGAAGTAATGGAAATAATAGAAGAATTATATTCCTTTTCCTTAATTAAAGAATGTTATGTCTAGAGTTTTCGGCGTGATATTGAAAATTTAGACGAAATGGTATATTTAAATATGTTTTATTCGAATATTGGACACGGCATGACACCTTTATATTTTTTATCATTAATTTTAAAAATAATAAATTAATTATTTCGCGTTTAGAGGAACATATGTATGGAACAGAGGTCATGTAGTCAAATTATTACAAAAGTTTTATGCGATGTGCCTTAAGTCTATGTGTTATAATAATCATTGAGTTGCCAAAAACTAAATCAATATAGTGCAATTGTTTCCCCTTTTATCTATAGATATCACTCATGAGAACACAAATGCAAAAATTCATGCAAATCTGTACATAAACAAAAATCGCTACAACCACCTTAATTCAAGTTTAAAAGGCAATTTTATGGTCACAGACTGTGGTGGGTGAATTGGAGAGGTGACCGACAACTGAGGTATTTTGCAATACAGAGGAAGGGTGGGTGTGTTGGCAAGGAAATTATTTATTGGGAAATGGAGAAAGAATGGGTAGAAATGCTGCGTTGGCATTGGTGTCTATCTCAAAAGAGAGAATTCCTGCATCTTTCTTAGCTTATACCTTCCATCTCTTAGAGTGAGTTTATTCTCGTCTTTCTTGGAGAATAATTATATTGTTTGTTCTCTTTTTCCTCAGTCCTGATTCTCAATTGTGTTCCATCGAACTGATCCTGGAAGGCGAAACAAAGATTGAGTTTCAAATAGTAGTGTACGATTTGTTGGCATGGTAGTAGCGGAAGGAGTTTTGAGAGTTTTCTTCTCGAATTCAACGCTTTTTGACGTTAATTATTACAGTAGTTTACAAATAAATCAAAAAGTTTTTTAATTTATTTTTTATCATTCAATTTAATAGGAGGGACAGCTTCTTTAAAAGTGTTTTTTAAGATGATGGAATAGATATTAGATAATTAATATTATAAGTAGCTATATTATTATTATCATACGACTGTAATTCAAAAACAATATTGGACTCCTCCTTTTTTTTACACTTTTTCAGAAACACTGATTACTTGATGACATACCTTGGCCATCGGAAAACATGAATTATATACAAAATATTCTAATTATTGAACGAAAGTATGTATATTTTAGAGGCACTCTTTTCCCACCGCAGGCCAGTTCTGTTTAATTACTGCAGTTTTACTTCAACTATAGCTGTGCTCTGCTAGTAATAGCTACAAAAATAAGATGGTTATGCTTCGAGGTACTTTTTTCTTCAAATTTAATTTCTTAAGAGTTTTTTCTTATCATAAACATATTGTAAATGAATACGTTTTCCAGCTATAGGAGCCGACTGCTGCGCCATTACTAATGAACTACCGCAATTCGACATAAATCATTACTAATATAATGAAAAATAAGATGGCAAGGAGTCTAAATTTTATTGCATCTCTATTTCCTGGAAGAATTGGCTTTTTTGGAAAAGAACAATTTTATGCGTAAAAGGCATTTTATTGGGTGTGAAAATATAATTTTCCCCATACTTCCACCATTCTCTCGGTTAGCACCTTGCGATAATAAGCTCAATTTTTGAATAAAAAGCGAGTAACTGGTATGATTTCATTTTTCATATAAAACAAAAAAAATAATTATTTAATTTGTTTATTAAATTAATTTTTTAAGTCGACAGAATAGTAACGAAATGAAATGTGAGTCATATTACGTTGCAATCACACTCAGTATGTGTTTTATCATGACCCCATTATGGGTACGCGGGGTGGACGGAGTTCGTCGTTTCTCCTAGAGGTGGCGTTGATGCAGCCCGGACATTAAGCGGTGTGCTCCCAGAGATTTAATTTGCTAATTGAGTAGTCTTAAGCGATGCCTTTGCCGTGATCCAAGACTCGCCGATTTAAGGTCAGCGCCCCCCCCCCCCCCCCAGGTGGCGAAAATTCCTATTCGCACACCTTATCCCTTCCTTGACCGCAAATTATGCGTCGAGCCTTGGCGGGATGATTTCGGCGCCTGGAACTAAGTGAGACAACAGGCGTCGGGAAGCAGCATCACAAGCTTGAGCTCCTCAGTCTCATGATGCAGATGCTGCACAGATAAAGTCTCTTCAGAATCCTACAAAATTGACGTTTTTTGTCTGAATTAGCATATTTTTTCAGCGATAGAAGCGCATTCTCCTCCGAGCGAAGCAGAATTAATTTCGTGACATAGCCGAACAGGTCAGATAGCTTGTATCACCAGTGAAAAAATGATCTTTTGCAAGAAATTTTTCTCTTTTAATTAATAACGATCTGTCGTAATAAAACATTATTTTTATTTAGTGAGAATGATACACATCTTTCGCCTATTTATTAAAAACGAAAAAGTTAGATTTATTTAGGTCTTAAAACTACGTAGGTAAATGTTATTCTAACCCATTTCACCCCATGACTGGATACTGCCCGAGCTTGGTGAAGTAGATTGTATGGTGAGCCATGTTTAAATTAACCACTTACCAACTTACATTTGGAATTCCCGAGCCACGTACCATTGCTCCCACAGCACTTCGTAGGTGTAGTCACTTTTATCTATCATCTTGCATCCTCATAAATATCCAAGGGAATCAGGAAACTTGGGTAGCGTAGTCATCGGGGCATTGGCCCGGAAATTTTAAATGTGCGAGGTTCGATTTCCGGCCCAGGTCGATTTTTCGTCGTGGCAATACATATCTGCATTTTGTGTTTATCATTTTCGTGTTTTCTTAAAAAGGAAACATCAAACAAATTACATTCTGACATGAATGTTACCTTTCCTACAATCATTTCAGTCTCTTTATTTTATCGTAAATGCAAGATATGTATTGCGAATGAATGCGATATGAGGTGTAATACGTTTATAAATTGCATAGGCTTAATGCAAATTTTGACGTTATACTGCAATCCAAAACAGTAAGTAGATATAACAAGAGATGTGAATGGGATCCAAATAAAATAAATGTGATCAAATTCGGTATGTGATGTAATGCTGCTCAATTTGGTGCGCGATGTCATCGCGAAGCAGTGCGAAAAATAAAATGGAATACAATACTTAATTTTATCCAATGCAACGCGATGTAAATGAAGAAATATGGCATAAAATATGAAATCTGACATCACTCAATGAAATTTGATGTGATACAATGTAATATGATCCGATGTCGTTAATTTGATAGTGCAATATGCGATAAAAGGTGATTGACGATACATTACGATTCCACCTGATAAGCGATAACAAATTAATATAAAAATTCGCAATTGATTCTTGAATGTAGCACAGCCCCCAATGATTACTAAGCCGATCCCACATGGTCAAAATGTTTGACAAAAAATTGGACCAAGTAAGTGTAAGTATCGTGTGACAGGAAAACGTTTTATTAAACTGTAATGGGATTCTAATAAATGGATTGCTTTAATGGTTGATAACTCAGAATGGAATTGCATTTCCCTCAAATTCAACCTGCAAGACGATACTGAAACCCGTTTGGTCAAATTTTTTGACAATATTTTAGACTCAGGGATATCAGCATAAGGTACAGGCAGCAAGCACTACAGTGCGTTCAAAGTTTTCATTTTATAATGGTCTCTTATGGCGTTATCCGGTCAATGCATTAGCAATGGACGTTTCCAGCGTTGCCAGATATACAATAACTTTATGTTGTGACAACATGAATGAGGAATTCGCAATATGATGAGAAAACATATTCCCATTAAATTGTTAACATTAAAGAATTTTTAATATGTTCAGCATTGTTTTGAAATCATTATTATTTATATACTTTCACGGGACGGAAATGTTTCCAATAGTTTCCGTTTAAACGGCAATAGTTAAGCCTTTTCACAGCTTGGCTCCATTAAAAAAGAATTTTCAAGTTTAATAATTCTCAAATTTAGTGGATACCGAGATTAGAGTGTTACCTTTACGGAGTCACCCGCAAGTGCTCATGGGTGCGAACATTCTAGAGTTGAAAAATCATTCACATTGACCGGAACTCGAATCCGGATCCATCTTGACAGAATTAACAATTTTTATTATTTTTTTACATGATGTACTCTCGTTTACCCCTATTTAATCTGCATTATCATCATTACATTTGATTTTACATTTTAATACATATTGTAAATTAACCTTTTATATTCATGAGACTTGATGCAATTGCGATTTAGATTTAAACCGTGCATACATCTGATTTCACGCGGATAGATGCCAGCACATGAGGCCATCGCGTTCTCTTCTTTCGTTCGTCGTCTTCTTCTCCTTTCTTTCTCCGACCCTGCTCTTCTCCTTTTTCCGAGGTCTTTATTCTTATTTTGGAACACCTTCTTCTTTCTTTGGCCCTTGTCTCCTCCTCCTTTCGCCGAGGTCTTCTTCTTTTATCTCTTAATTCATCTCTTCTCCCTCTTCTTCCTCTGTCCTTTTTGTTACCACTGTGATCAGTGGTCTTCTTGGGGCGTGATGCAGAGTCTCTCCAGTTCTTTGAGCCTCCCATTATTCAGGCAGAAGGTTATTAGAACCTTACAGGATTCGGATCTGACTTCCATTTCTAAACTCAGTTTAGTTCGCCATGTTTCAAAGCGGATGCACCTCTCAATGCGATGCTTAAAGGAATCTTCTTAATCATACTCATTGCATTTTCCATCCTGGCTTTTTCCAATCTTCTTAATATATTTTTTGCATTCTCCGTGGCCAGATATTACTTGAGCCACAGCTTTTGTATGCTTAACCTTTAACTTCTTCCTTTCCAGAATGCTTGGGAAGATTTCAAAGGTGTGCCGTCCTTTGGTAGAGGCTTTCCACTCTTCATCCCATTTCAATTCCGTAATTTCCCGTATTTTCTTTTTGAAGATGCTTATCCTCTGGGCATTCTTCGGTGGTGATTTTTATTCCTAAATAAGTTGTTTCATTGGTTGTTTGATATTTTACGCGTGCCTTCTTTTCCATCACTATGTATTTTAGTGGCGGTTCAAGTGCTATTACTGCCAATGCGTCTGAACTTACGGTTGACTAGTCGTAGTAGTAGTAGAGTTGATTAGTAGAGTAGAATGGGTTACCGGAATCAGGCAGGATCTCTGGGCTTCCATCGGTATCGCACCTAGAACTACTTTAGCCAGTTAAGCTGCTCTTAGCTTATTGTACGTTTCTGCTTAACTGGAAATAGCACTCGGCCGGATATCGATCAGTGCGAGTTCGAGTCTCAGTCAGGGCGAATGATTTTTCCTTTGTGAAATTTTCGTAGTAAAGTTTTAGAAAAAATCCTCATGATTTTTAAAACATTTTGAATGTTCAGCCATTCTGTTCCTGAATTTCTGGCCAGTATGACCAATGCAAAAGCATTAACAGACCAGAAAATTTCATCTGAGCAAGCACATCTATTGTTCACATTCATTATTTTTTAGGTGTGTGGGGTATAAAGAAGGGCCTTGTACCCAATGGTTGCCATTCTTAAGGCTGATTCACACGAGGCACTTCATTGCACAATCTGATGCATGTATGGATGAGCATTAAAAATTGCGTCGTGTAAGGCGGCGAATAGAATGCATGCCCAAATGCAGAAACGACAGAGGAGAAAATAGCCCCTGCTCTTATTCCGCTCCCCCCGTTCTCGCAATTTCTATACCTCAAATCAATCATGTGCCCCATGTAAAACGGCTTTTATTCTCTAAAACATGATTGAATATTCTTTTTGTAAATCTACTCTTGTCCTCTCTCATTATGTGGCCGAAGAAGCCAACTCTCCTTCTCTTTATCTCATCTGACATTTTCTTACATTGTTCATTCTTACAGAGGTCATTGTTCTTCCTGTTCCTAAAATCGCTTTCCACTATTTTAGAGTGGTCTCAGGATTTTTCTGAGAACATTTCTTTCCTTTCATTTCTCCTGGTCTCTTTAAGAATATGCATTCTGTAGCGTAGAGACTTTCTGGCTTGATTATTTTATTTTAGTGACTAACTTTGGTTTTAGTGGAGAGATTTTTCTCGCGGTTGTTTTCTTTCTAGTGGTAACATATAATTTTGTTTTAGCATGCCACGAGCGTTGAGTGCGTTTACTGCGTCGGTGCGTGGCGTTCACACCACTACACACACACAGTGGGAATATTTTTGTGCCGGGGCGTCGTAGCATTCTGTTTTCAGTCCGGTGACAATACGCTGATGCGCGCGCCCGAGTATAAAGGGGAGGTTATTTGGTGTGGAGGGGAGGGGGATGAAGGTTGGGGGAGGAAGGGTGGGTGGAGGGAGGGTGGGGGAAGGGTTTGGGAGGATAAGAAGGATTGGGTGGGGGGGGGGGGAGGAAAGGGGAGTTTGAAGGAAGGGAAGTTTAGGGTCGCCGTCTGGCGGCATTACTCGGAACGAGAATTTCACGCCGCGACGGAGACGAGGACGTGATGAGAGACGAAAAGAATGGCGGGAACGGAGGGGAGGGGGGTGGGAGGGAGGGGGAGGAGGGAGGGATAAGGGGGGGGGAGAAAGAAGATGCTGGAAAGACTACGCGGGTGGAAGGACAAGGAGAAGAGAAAGAAGAAGAAGTATGGAGAAGTAGAACGTGAGATGAAAGAGGATGGAAGAGGTCGGGTGGGGGGGAGGGATAGAGGGGGATGACAAGAGACCGGCTGTGCGATATATCGCATAGCGATGTAACGCGACGCAATGCTATGGTAAGAGGCGTGACTCAGTGACACTCCTTCATGATGGTCCCAATGAAAATACATAGCTTTGGTTCTACAAATATTTAAACGAACACCACTTTGTGTTTTCCACATTTTAATTTTTCTGGAGACGACCGATTTTGGCTGTTGCGCAATCGTGAGAAACGACACGATGAATTTATTATGAATTGAATGAGTGAATACATCTAAATTTTCATAACACCCTGCAATCCACCTCAAGGGTGTGTGGCAGGGGTTGAGCTATCACCAACATGCATCACCATATGCCCTATTTAAGTTTATTTATCTACTACTACTGATAAATTTGCAAAAAACTGCCACTTCTTGTCAGTAGGCGAAATTTCACCTACATGTAGTACACTATAGGTATGCTACCAATGTTATATGGACTGTTTGTATTAATGTTTTTTGTGACTACATGAATGCACGGTGATACAAAGGTTATGCAAGAAACATGCAAGTCGGGCTATGTTAGTTAGTACTATGCTAATGTTAGTACTACGTAGCCCATAAGGATACAAGCGGATATGGAGCCAATCGACCACAGTTCCTTGGATTGTACCTGGTGATGGCGTTACGGACGAAACCGGTCGTCTCAAGAAAAATAAAACTATGAAAAACACAAAGTGGTGTTCATTCAATTACGGAAATACTCAACAAACTACGCCCTTTATCATATCATTTTATTCTTCAAACATATTTATTCAGATCAAATGGACGATTTTGTGTGCCATGATGGAATGCTCCTGAAATATGGGAGGACAGATGCTACTAGGAGCGTAGACAATTGATGGAAGGACCAGGTTGGGAGACGTCAGAGACTCGGAGGATGCACGCTAAGCTTGAATTAGTTGAAAATATAGAGTCTAGTGGGTTTCAGTTCGACCCGGATGAAATTATGTTGACCCACATTGTGTGTCTGGAACTGATGTACGTAACAACATAAGGGAGATACACAGCCGAATTGTTAGATTTAAAATTTCCTCCTTTCCACTTACCATTAGTGGTGGCTGTGACAGTGTGACATAACAGAACGTGAAATTAAGACACTGCGTTAACATGCAATTCACTTTTGTATTCTGCCCCTTCCTCTTCCTTTTCCCTATTACCTCCCTTTTCCGTGGCTGGTGTCTTAACACCCCCTGCCGCAGGCCTCTGCGCCGGCTCCCGGTGTTGTATGTAACTGTAGATGAAAAAACCGCGCATACTGTAAGGAAAGTCGTTGGTAGTAAGTGGATGATATCAAGTAGTGAGCATTTTTCTTGCAAAGGGAATATAGCATTGTACAAAATTGTTATTCCGACTTTTTTGTACGGTGCTGAAATCTGGGTAGGACAGGGTAAGCATGCATTTAGAGTATATCCAGCGGGAATTGGGAACCTGTAATGTGATTGTGATTAAAGTAGGGCCCTGGTATACGTCCCTGCGGCACACCAGTGTGTCGCGGCATACCGGTTGAGAATCATTGCTCTAGGCCTCCACGTGACTAAAAGCCCTTTTACACGATACTTATTTCAATACTGAAAATAGAACTGAACTCACAATTGTCAGCACAATAGATCTGATGTCAACATTCTTAAAAATCGTATTGTGTAAAGGGTTTGATCGCATTCGATTATGGAATCGCATTCGATTATGGAATCGCATTCGATCATTAACACTGAAATGAGAAACATTGTGCGATACTTATTTTCCATTCGATTTGTGGATCCAACGGCCAATCACAGGCAAGCAGGCGAGTCGATAGTTTCGAGAGAATACCGTTGGCGGCGCTGGAACCTACCAAAATAACAAGGCCCAAATAATCTCTCGAGGAATCGTTGAGAATCGTTGAAAACCGTACAATGTTTCCGTGACTCGCTCGAATATTCTGAATCAATATGGCGCAGTCTATTCACATTGCGTAGTTCAGCGAATGCCTAGACAGCGCCACTATGAACTGAAATCTGCCTCGAGTAAACACAGCCTCCGAAACATTCGATTTAAGTCCCGAATTTGGATCCAAGTTTTCGGCACTGATTTCAGTGCTGACCTAAGCATCGCGTAAAATGGTCTTTAGGATAAAAGGTAGGTTTGTGGAAATGGTACACGTCACTAAATAACTTTGCGCTTTTTAAACAGATGGAGGCAGGCAAAACGTGGAATTTTGCTACGTTTAGCAAGGTGAAAAGAATTCACATTGTACTCTTCCACTTAAGTAGTTGTTTATTGTCCATTGCATATAACGTCTAGAAGTCATTTCAAAGGTGATATTGACCAAGGTATCATTGTGCTTTATACATTCCTAGACTTTTGTTTATTTCCGACCATGGTTTCAACAATAATTGCCAAGGCACCAAGGTACCATGTAAACTTGATAATGAAAGTGATTGTCGAAATCATGGTCCGAAATAAAAAAGTGATGGAATATATAAAGCATGAATTCATTTAGCGGCGTGACCAAGGCGATTCACCATTCGGCTGTTTATTTATTTAATTCGCAGATGGCCAACACACGCACTTTCAAAAGCCGGCGCTCAGATGGCCCCCCTGTTGCCAGGGCTGGCTCATCACAATATGAAGGAACGTCATCTACATCTACACACTACTCAGCGAGCCCCCAGAGAGGTGATTGGCAGGGGGTGTTAGGACACCAGCCATGGAGATGTGTGGATAGTTTATAAGGAAGGGGGAGAGAACAAGGTAATTTGTATGTTAACGATGTGTTTTAATTTAACGTTGTGTCATGCTGTTTTTTCTGTAATCACTATTGGTGCGTAGAAATCTGAAATTTGTGTTCCTCTCTGTTCGGAAGTGTATCTTATTTTGTCCCTCCGAACGATATTTGTCAGATGGATGGCGAAAGATTAAGATGGGATATTTACGTGTAAAGGATGACTGGATTCTTTTTTTGCGACATGTATCGCATTGTGATAAAATGTGATATGCAAGAGTTTTCGATGCAATGAGATGTTAAGATCGGAGGCTATACGCAATATTAACAGAACTTTAAAGGCTCAAACACGCGGGTTTCATGGTGGTATGGAGGATGTTATTATATCCCAACGCTGCATCTCTAGGACTGATAGAATCGGAAAAGTGAGAGACAAACTTTGTCTAACTGATAAGGACAAAAATTGCTTCTTTTAGTATTTACTGCAACAGAAACATGGTGAGGAACATATATGCCACGACTCATATCACCTTCACCCTCTGCTTCTTCCTAATCCTTTCCCTTTACTGCATCTCTTTGCATTGGGTGTATTGACCGTTCCGCACCTCTGATATCAGAGTAAACTTTTCATCCTTAGGTGGCTGTGAATGCTTTAGACAAATATCAAACCTGATGAACCTCATGATTTTCAAATAAGAATGCAATATGCAATGCAGTATGTAATATTCTGCATATTGCAATGTGAAATCTGAAAAACTGGTGGAGTTGGAAACTCGCACTGAAAGGATTGATGGCCATGAGTAGGGATACCATATTCTGATGTCCGTAAACCGAGACACATCTGGTTTTGATTTACTTAGAAGCCTTTGAAGAGACTAAAACAGGAACAAAATCAGAGCGTTTTTTATCAAAGTTAAGCTGATATTGTACAGTTAGAGCGAAGGTTTCCGCGGTGATGGTGGTTTGATATCTGCATTTTTTCCGGGTTATCTTCCGCGTCAGTTGGCTATGTTGACAACAGTTTCGCTGGCTATCCTGCCAGCGTCTTCAGGTCGAAGGTGAAGACGCTGATCTTCGACCTAAAGACGCTGGCAGGATAGCCAGCGAAACTGTTGTCAACATATCCAACTGACGCGGAAGATAACCCGGAAAATGCAGAGATCATTGTACAGTTATTTTATTATTTGATTGAATATACAAAATAGAATTATTTATTGCCGCAGCCGTAGAAGTAATATTACCAAACTGTGTAGTACCGAGTTCAAATCTCGTTACTGGTGATTTGGCTGCACCCTCGCGAATAATTTTGAGGATGCGTAATGTAATATTTACGATTTACTCATTCCTCGCCATTCATTTGTCACTGCGCATTTCTTATTTCAGTTGACTGCGGATCTAAACGGAGACATTTCGGGACATAGTCAACCGGGAAACATTCGTCGACCGTCCGGGACATGGGGACAGACTCCTCGAGAACCGGGACTGTTCTGGCCAAACCGGAACGCACACACTAAGGCAAGTAGTATTCATGAGCATAATTTCGTCTGCGTCTGCACGCAAAATTAGGAGAATGCATCGTACGCTCTGAAAGCGTGGATTATGTGCACTCGTATGCTCGCGTGAGGTCATTTCCCAAACTTCCCTTCAGTCTTCCATGCGACACTCATTCTATCGCACCCTTAAGTTGACCACCCTAACTAACCCTAGTCCCCTCTCTTTCCCATTCCCCATATTCCCTTTCAATTCCACCCTTCCCTCGATCCCTGTCTCCCTTCCTCCCTCAGCTACCCGACCTTCGTCCCATCTCCTCGCCTCGACGACTCGACCCAAGTCATTCCTCTTTCGCGTCCCCACCGACATCCATTTCCCCCCGCGTCGCAATCTCCCCTCATCGAACATTCTCCTTCCATCTCACGTTCTTATTCTCCGCCACTGCTTCTTCCTCTTCTTCTTCTCCTCTCCCGTTACATCGCATTGCATTGCACTTTACATTCTTCGTCCGCCTAACCTTTTGTTACCCTAATTCAAGCAGAGCGCACTGACAAGTAAATTCAAATTAAACAAAATTCTCAATAACATTAAAGGATATACATGCATTTAGATCATCCAGGATACCATTAAAATGGATAATTAAGATCTCATAAACACGTCCATGTTGTCCAAGGTTTACGTAGAAGTCACTGGAAATAAATTGGCCCGGACCGGGAATCGGACCACCGACGTTTGGCTTTCTTGCTTGGAATTAGGAATCCTGGGTAGCATAGTGGTCTGTGCATTGACCCGGAACACCAAAGGTCTGTGGTACGATTCCCAGTTTAGGCCGATTTTTTCCCGTGTCAATTTCTACGTATTTCACTGCCGTATTTGCGGAAGGCATGAATATCTTCCTACTTGTTTACGAGATTATAACTCTCCCTGTCGATGGTCACCTGGTTGATCGAAATACAAGCATAAGAGTCTAATTTCCTCTGATGTTATTGACGTTTTTGGATTAATATCCGAATTAGATTATGTTTCCCTGCTTGGGTTGTTTGGTTTTCTCATCTACCTTCTCCATCTTGCTTTATCTTTCGCTTCTTCTGTCACCATTCCACTCTCCTTCATGTTCCTCAACACACAATCATTCCTACTTATCTTGGGTTTATCTCGAGAGGGCATGAAAATTCACGAATGCTCCAATACAAGTGGCCACACTAAACCGTCCGTAGCTGACTCGGAAAGAAGGTTAGCCAAGAATATTTTACAAAATAATTTTGCCAATATATATATTACCGTCCGGCACGGGACGACCACTTCGAAGTCGTCGTCAGAGCATTTGTTGGCAAAATGTCTTTTCGACTCAGCTCCGGCCGATGTAGTGTGGCTATTTGTGTTGGAGCCGGTCGCCATTCGTGAATTTTCGTCCCTTCTCGGGATAAATCGCTTGAAGCTCCCTTGCAATAAGAATTTCGTTGCCGAGCAAAAAGCACGTGTTTATTCCATATTCTTCTCTTCTTTCTCTTTTCCTCCCTCTTCCAATTAGCAAAGCATCATTTAATCTTCGTCTAAACTGCCTAAGTCCATGTCTTAACCTTAACCGCGATTTAATTAGAGGCAGTAAACAGTCGTTTGTGTTTTGTTTCTCTACGCTGAGCGCGTATGAAACAGAATTTTCGTCGCAGCGTAGCCTCTACCCAGCGGAGCCGATTCCTGTCGGTGGCCTAGCATTAAGGTAGTTTGAGCGATATAACACTTCACCTAGAATTTTACCTCATTTTAAAGAAAAAGACCTGCCATCCTTCTAATAATTTCAAAATATTAACCCCTTGCCGAACTAATTTTCGAGAAATTTGTATAAAAATACAATCTTTTTTCATTGGATAGAATACGCATGTGCGCTCTAAAAGGAGAATATTGAAGAAATTTGGAGTTTCTAACACCTAGATTTCCTCAAAAAGCAAACGGTGTGTAGTTTTTAGGTTTACTCAATTATTTATTTAGATTTATCAATTACTTACCGCAGTAATTTTTTTTACAGTATATCAAAAAAAACATTCTATTTAGAATGCGACTTCACCGTGCGCCGTGAAAAAATGAGTCAAGTTAGAGACTTGTGTGGTTATATTTATTAAATTACTGAGAATTTTTGCCATATTTATCTATGTTTTTGCAGCATTAATATTACAATATTTACTTCATACTTCTCACGGAAACAGAAATTAAAAAAATAAAATTCGAATACTCCATTATGACTAGGGAACTATCTCGCTCAAGGTACCTTAAGGAAACATGAAGAGCAGGGAGAGGGACGAAGGGAAGATTTGACGAATGAGGTCCATTGACGGAACATGATCCGTGGCGTGGATGGAGTTTGGCGTGGGTATGAAGCCGTGGCACGGGGGAGGGGGGTTGGCAAGGGAATGGTTCCATCTTACAGGAAGGGGGAGTGTGAGAGTGCAGTGGAGGGGATGGGAGGAACATACTGAAATTTGGGAAGATATGACGAAAGATAAGTTTATAAATTGGAAAAGCATGGACAACGAAACAAAAACATAGATTCCTATCCTGTGCATGGGGAAGATAGTGAATAAACATGTTTAAATGATTACAAGGTATAAAATTCTCCAATGGCCGTAATAAATTGGCACCACTCGTCAAAAATACTCCACAATTGCTGCGTTGGTTTGCGGGAAAACATGGGGAGAAATCCACGCCAGTGACCAACCACAACCTCTCGGCCAGAAAACCCCTGTGGTGGTTTACGGGAATGTTACTTCCTCGCCAGTGACAACCACAGACACACACGATCAACCCGAATAGGGATACTTCGCTGGGCTTATGAGACCCTGCTAAGGATGCCAATGGGTTATGAAGACACACACACTCAACCCAAAGAGGGATTCTTTGCTGGGCTAATGGGACCCAACTAAGGATGCCTGGGTTATGAACACAAACACACTCACAAGCACTCAAGAACTCACTCACTCACACACTCAACGGGCCCAACTTTTGGGAGAAACTAGCTCAAAAGAGCGTAGTCAAAAAACGGCACAAAACAAGAAAAGACGAGGGTGTGCGTCGGATACGCGTATTTCGGCCACAAGGTGGCCCTCTTCAGCGAACTGAAGGGAGAAATCACTTGCAACGCAAGGTTGTAAGTCTTAGTTTTATGTTTAGTAAGTTTCATGTTTATATGAGAAAAAATTACTGGGAGTATTATTGATACTCCCGTCGCATCTTTATTTAGTGAATATGAAATTACGTACGTTATTCTCGTTATTGGGAGATTCTTTTGTTTTGTTTGTCAGAAAGAAATTTGAAATTGAAAGAAAGAAAATTGCGCTATACATGTTGAATAAAAAGGTAACAACTTCGTTTATTCCACATTAGGTCCTACAACCTAGGACAAACTAATGAGGAAAAAAAACAAATTTGTTACTTTTTTATTCAAAATGAATAGCAAATTCAAAAAAGTTACGCCGGAAGCCACCAACTTTACGTTATACATAACATTTATTCATTGAAATCATTAATACAAATGACTAACCTATGAACAATTGGGTATTTTCCACGTATTTCAAACTATCGATATTCTGATTCAGTTACTTGAACTTATTGCATTGGTTAAAAATTTTCTTATCAAATTGTATGAATTTCGGTTTTAAAAGCTAAATAAAGTAGAAGGTTACGAAAGCTCCCGAGCACACTCCGAAAACAACCGAATGGCCTGTGACGTCATTTTCGCTGTTTACATTTAGACCCCGGCGTTTCCTTATGCTTACCGTGGAAACAAATGCGGCGAAATTAGTTTTTGACGTTTTCACGTTTCTATATATGCCTTTAAATGGCATCTAAGTAAGGGATATAGATGGTATTTTGTACCACAATGTATAAATACATCGGTTGAAACACCGAACAAGTAATTTATTCACGCAATCACGACATTGAATGATTGAAATTTCTTCCTTGGATTTCTCAATGTCCACTCGTAAAAATATATGCTTTACTCTGTACTTCGTGTTCCGGACATATTCTTGCAATGACTGAGCACAGTGGTCCATCTATCTTTACTTGGACTTATCCTATAGCATTATCACCATAACTCTCACGAGAAGAATTATAATATAACAACACTTAAATTAAACTTTGAATAGACATTTAGGGTATGAGAATCTATTTTCAGGCATTTCTACAGCAGATAAGTCACTTCTAGAAACCTCCTCTACAGACAATCACTAATTACCAAATAAAAAATTAACGTTTTAGGTGTGTCGAGTATTGGCAGCGAAAACATTTGGCGAGTACTGTGTTATGTTCATATGTCACTAAGATACTGTTTGTTTACTGTTGCATGGACTGATATGGACTTCGATAAAGAAAGAAGTATCATAATGATTATGAGTGTATTGGAAAAACAGTTAATAAAGTTCATACACCAAATACATAATTATATTGTTCAAAAATGATATAAATTAGTAATGACGATTTTAAAAGCAAACTTTAGGCTTACATTTTTTGGACTAAAGCTCAACGAATTACCACAGCATTCAATCGCTCGTCCTTCTTCATTAAAACGCCTACCATAAACATATCCACTTTGGGTAAATGTGGTTTTAATAAAACCATTGCACGTCATAGTCTTTGTTTTCAATGAAAAATCTTTAAATATACGGTAGATCTTCTACAGTTACTACTTTCTCCCTCACATCCGTCTATCGCTTAGCGAAAATGACGTCAAGCCAATCAGATTTCGTTTCGCAGCGGCGTAAAAAAAATTGAAATTTCGACTATTTTAATCTTAAATATCTCAATTAATATTGAATCAATTTTAAAACTACTTTCACTCCGCAAGCTTGTTCGAGTTTAAGTATCATATAAAGATCCGTAAACTTAAATTTAAAATTTTGGAAAATACCCAATTGGTCGATGATAACTAATATTTTCTGCTTTCCAATATTAGTTTTATATTTTGTGTGTTATTACCACATAAATGACGTTCTCAGCTCTCCGTAGACACCTCAATCTCTAAAATCGACCTACTCGTCCCGGAGATACAACTGAACTGAGCGTACGCAGTGCCCAAATTAAGACCCCCTACGCGCAGCGCTGTGACGTCTCCTCGCAACCCTCCCTCCGCTACTGACAAACTATTTCCGGTAGTCGACAAAACGGGCTATCAAGTCATAGTTTTAGATATTCTATAATCCGTATAGTTTTTGCACACGAGGCCCTCGAAAGTACACAATCATTGGTCGCAGCAAAATTTTACGTAACACCGAGAACAAACCATAAGATGTTCATTCAAACTCACATCAAAATTTATTTCCAAGCTTATTAGCGAGTATGAGACATGTGATGTCATCAATTGTGATGTTTCATTTTTAACTGCTGTGTTCTAATGCCTCATTTTTTTCCCCAATTGCATCGGGTGGTCGGCATCGGTTGAGGACAAACGTTGTCGGTACTTTACTAATCTAGAGCTATAATGACAGAGTACTGAGGGCTACAGGGGTTGGTGAAGGAGTGTCCCGCATCCACTACTCACATCTTACGCAGGTTACGGCTGACGTTGGTTACATTTTGCAATGAAAACCCCAGTTAGCGCCATTCGCGGTTGGATTTATAACAACGGTCGGCTGGCCTTAGTTGGCGGGTTACGAGAGTGTTATTACAATACATTATTATTTTACAAGAAATACCACCGGGTCGCAGCGGGAACGCTAGTCATTTATGCTTCTGGTAAGCGTAAGAGTTGTCTCTGTTGCCTTCATCGACGAATGTCTTATTCCCTGACGAGCTGCAGACGGAGAAAGTACCCTAATTCTTGAACACTAGCTTATTAGCGCAATCACTAATCTCTCCATCATTTTCCGTAAAAAAAAATTCATTCGTAATTTCTCTGTATGCCAATCATGGTTCCAAGAAGGGTTTTCGTTATGCTGATTTAAATATTCCCTTTGGGACGCTTTATGTTTACCCAGAATTTTCTATCTAGTGTATGATGAACGAAGTGGAAACAAGGCATTGCGGAAAACGTGAGTGAAGGGAAGGAATATGCTAGTGAAGGGAGAATCAACCAGGATCTATTGAATGGATTGAAGATAGAATCTTCCCTATTTTCAAGTTCGTTTTTAAGGTGGTTCCGACGGGTTAAAAATGACCTGAATGCTATTTAATCAAAATTCTGGACACTTATAGAAACGCGTATCCTTTCAAAACTGTTAACAATATTTTGGGATTTCCTGCATCTGGATCTTAAAATTTCAACAATTTGTTCTCCTATTCCGGAGACCTCCTTATGGCTGATGAATGGCTCATCATTCATTTGTCCTGAAAACGACTTCGGCGAATGAGAAGAACCGTTGGCGTATAAAAATCCAGGTGCGGGTAATAAAAAAAGACGGAACAGTACTTTAGAAATTTGGATCGCAAAAGTTTCAACTATTTAAGACGTTTCCGTGGTTTAAAATGAACAAATACCATAGTTGGGATTAACGATTAAAAATAACGATTAAAATCAATCGTTAAAAATGTAGTTAACTATTTAACTTTACCGTTACGTTTTAGAAAAGTTTTCCTTTAATCGTTAAAACTACACATTAACTGATACAAAACTAACTTCAGTTAATTTTTTTCGTTAATTTTCGGAAAATTGTTTTTTGGCGAACCTGTTCGAATTTGAGCGCAAAGCTTACCCAACAGATAAAGGGGAAAATAAAACGGTATCTAATAATGGAATATATCTGTGTAGTTGTGCAAGAATTCAATGAATAGGCCCAGACGAACACATCCAAAGAAAATCGGGAATGAGTAGAGTGACCGCCTAAGTATAGGAACGGCGAAAACGAATCTCGAAAAAACTCAGATGAAAAAACACGAGACCACTCAAAGACCATGTCCTCGAGGGCACGATTGCCTTACTCGGTGATATCGTGTCATAAATACTACATAGTTGAACACGAGAAAGGGGGTCACCAAAAAGCCTATGACGGGTTACGAGGTGGACAGGTTCATTCAAAGTAACGTATCTGTAAAATGCGTCAGTTTACGCATGACTTACTCGGCGACATCCCGTCGTAAGCGATTGAGTGGAGTGACCGCAAAAATTTGTCGACCAGGACGGATGGCCGATATATAATTTTGAAATGAGAATGTTACTAAGGTTTTAAGGAGCCTTAAAGAGCTGGAGGGACAAAAAAAACCGACCCAGGTCGGGCGACACAGCTGACTAAGGTTTTTTTACTTTTTAAGTAAAATTTAAATATTTTTTTCATGAATTTGAAGTTTGTATTTATTTTATCCCAATTGCGAAAAATACCTTTTAAAAGTTTCTTAAAAGTAACTAAAAAGTAACTTTTAACGTAAAAGTAACTTTTATTAACTTTAATTTTAATCAGTTACTTTTTAAGTAAAGTGACTGAAAACTTAAACTAGTTACTTTTTACAGAGATTAACTTTAACTTTAATCAGTTAATTATTTTTGATAACTTTCCCAACTATGAAAAATACATAGCTTTCCACGCTATTTGGTTTGCAAATTATATTCAATATATTACATGAGGTCAAATGCGAATATGTACCTAATAAAAATAAAGCATATTTCCACTTACTCATTTTTTCAGTTATCAGTGAATTGATCTGAATAATTGAAGTCAAATAGACGTTAATCCAATAGAATATGCTCTGCAGTCGGATACTAAACATAAAACATAACATAAAAAACATAAAAAAACATATTCGTCGATTGGTTTGCATATGTTGCAATTTAATTTTGTATTATTAAAGCTAAGGTAGTTTTTCAGTTATAGTAGTATTTATTTAGCAATTTTTTAGTAATTCAAACAAAGATAATATTCACTGTTACCGGAGTTTACGAAAACTCGGATAAAATAATTATCCCAGTAATCTGTGGAACGTGTTTCACCGACGTCATTATTATCCGAGTTTTCGAAAACCAAGTTTATTGAAAGAAATCCTTAGGATATTAAACTTTTCATACTTCTCTCGTCAGGAAAATGAAAGACGGTATCCATCCGCATCAATCCGCTTAGATACCATTTGTTACTATTCTTACTTATAGGATTTTTTGTGAATATACGGTTGGGGTGTATTGAGTGTATTCTAGGTATCCCACAAGCATCACTTTAAAAGTAGCAATGAGTAGCGGAAACATGACTCTTAAGAATAATATGAGGAATTTATACCTTGCTTTGATTCATATGATAGCGGTAAAACTCCTCAAAGAATGGACAGAAATGTCACTTGACATTCCTTACCCCGATTCATTTGTTGGATGTGGAGGCAACCGACGACTGAAGTCTATTGCATCATTTAGAACATGTGGGTAGGTTGGTAAGGGAAGAATTTTCTGTGTAACGGAGGAGGTGTGGAGAAAAACCCAGTGGCATTGGCATTGGCTTACTCCGATTGTCGACAGGTGCCATTGTGACGACAGTTTTACGTCCAATCGGACAGAACCTCATATGATCGGAATCGGAATAGGGATCGGAATTTCACTGAAAAATCTTTGTCATTGTCGTTTTTCGAACACAGACCTTTAGGATGGGAGGTCAGTACTCTATTCACCTCACCAAATCGATTTGTCTATTTCCTTTGATATATTCCAGCCATTGAGTTGGCATTTAAATGAAAAAACAATATGAAAATGCTCCAAGATTAGGTTATTGCTGATTTAAAATTCATCCCTTTCTTCATTTTCATCAACAAAGAAAGGTCGCTGGTGTATTTATTAGATTAAAGGTAGACAATTTAAATTGATGTGGGGCACTTATTTAATGAGTGTTAATGAAATCACCCTGTTACTAATTTAAATTTTTGAAATCTCTGCTTATGAGTTGGTATCGAAAGATTTTTTTATAAAAAAAGAATACTTACTTTTTACTTTGGATTGTATTTTCTCTCTCTTTGATTCTGAAAGGAAGACCTGCCGAAATATTAATGGAACCTTTTTACTCTTCTTGCTTTTTTTCAATGTCAGTATCAAACGCAATGCCAGGTCTTTTGTAACTTTCGCTTATCTCAATTTCAAATACTCTCTCTGCGCTTGATAACATTGACATTCTGTAGAATCTTGGAAAACTTTCTTCTTCTGGTTCTTTTTTTTAAACTCTTAACTAATCTGGAGAACGTGCTTTTGATTTTATTAATTACTTAAATTTACCCTTACAGACAGGGCTACTATTATTTGCTATATGTTTTAATTTTGGTTACGCAAATTTGAAATTATTACTTTATGAGACTTTTTTTACTTTTTCCGACTACTAATTTCATCAACCCAATATCTTATGAGATTAACCCGTGTATTCATTCCATTGGGCCTTCGCGAATGATTTTAATTGAAAATTCCTCTTACCAATTCTAATTTTAAGCGTGTCATTACTCCATTTTTTATCAACACCTTTGCTAATTGCCTTTGCTCAAGCTCATTTATTTCCACATTTATTGTTTTTAATTTCAAACACATGACGACATATTGGCCAAATTTTATTTTTTTTTCTGGTTCACGTTAATCGCAAGATGACGCAAAAATGTCGATCTTTTGATGTTAACTGACCGTTTGAATTTAGTATAACACACTTTTGGTCAATTGGCATGAAGTAATTCATCTAACTGTATGTTTGTTATTTAGGTGGACCCTTCGTACTTATCCAGGTGTGTCCCGGACGTTTTGTGGCCGTTGCTGGTCACTTTATCTAAGGGAATGAGGGATTTGTCGAGTTGGGGGGGTTTATATGTGTGTGAAGGTCCCCTGAAGAATCGCTCACTAGAATATTTTTCCAGGTAAAAAGGACTACTTACACATGCATAAATTAGAGTCAAAAGTCGGTCCTGTTAGGATAGTAACTTTGGGTATATCACTAGCAGTCTGTAAAATTGCCACGCAAGGGAAATGATTCCCTTGACTTTAGCTCGGGAAGGCGCGAGGGGGGGGGGGGATGGGAATGATGGTCGCAGGACGAGGAATCAGCTGACTGCGGCCCGCGCGCACCCGGCGCGGAGTTATGTGTGGGGCGCGCAGCAATAGCCCTCGCTAAAATATTTTATCTGTGGAAAACGGTTGCACATACGTAAAAATGGAGTGAATTTTGATCCTACATTTCTGTAACTTGGTGCGTTACCCTTAAAAGTTATGTTTTTTTCCTCCAATTGGGAAAATTGAACGTCATTGCATTTATGCCTCTTGAGTGATCTCTAAATGTTAACTAATCGAGCCGATTTTTTCTAGGATATCCTTTCTTTACTCGATAGTATAATTTGAGAGGTTGGAATTGAAAATACGAGAAAAAATTAAAAATAAGCCACACCCTAATGAATATGCTTCAAATCTAATCGTATATTTTTTCTATTAGAATAGTTCCTAATGTCTCTCCCAGAGTGATGATAGTATTGTGATATATGCATGCAACAAAAAGATCAAAGCTCTCCGTATTTTCTCTAATAGGTCTGTCCATCACTGCAGGAGGTTTGGTTACTCTTGAACTTTGCCAATAAAATCAATTAGGATGACTTTGTTAAAACATGTTACAAACAAACAGATACGAATTTTAAGGATACTGGGACTAACTATGGTGTTACCTTTACAGAGTCTCCCGTAGGTGCACACTAGTTACACTAGTGCACCTGAATGATCAAACTTTATCAATGTGCGAACATCTCTTGGAGTTCCATGTTTAACCTCGTGGATGGTGGCGCTATTTGCACGCTTTGTACTGCTTCTGTAACATTATATGTCCGGCAGTCCTGAGAACTTGTTTCTCTAAAACCCCACAAAAATATACAGGGGAGGAGTACGCCTCTGTAGCTTAATTAACGCATTTTTGGCCAAAGATGCAAAACGCACCATTTTTGTTTTAGTTAATCACAACTTAATTAATAAGAATTCTCGACATTTTATTAAATGTATCCTTTTATGAGATAATGAACTTAATATTCAAGGTGTTTTATTTGTGATTCTAATGAACGTCCTTTGGTTATTGCTTTTTAAGTTTGCTGAAATTCAGGTTCAATGAAGGGTGATTAAATATTTCTTAAAATAAATATGATAATGAACATGTATTAATAATTAAAAGTACCCAAAATATAGTACTGATAATCCAACGTCACATTATGATTCATTCAATCATTTATTTTTTCATTAAATAAAACACTTTGTTAGTTGAATATATTGGTGCGTTTTCGCACCTTTTGGCGAGAGCAAGGTCTAGCAGCAGACAGAAGGCTGAAGCACTTGGCTAATACATTCGGCGCGATATCGAGGGGTTCGGGTTCGAATCACAGTTAAAAATAAATTCAGAAGATGATAAATCCTTGGAGTGGCGCTGAAAGGCTTCTGGTACATATATCTTATTTATAATTTAATTCGGACAATGTTGGGGTGGCGTAGAGCTACACGTCCAGGTGTGTTTTTCGAGTTCACATTCGCTGGGTTAGGCACTCGGTGCGATATCGAGGGATTCTGGTTCGAGTCTCGGTCAAGGCAAATGATTATTTTCTCTATGAAATTTCGCACTAATGTAACACATCTGATGGAAGGACCTGATTGTGAGCCATTATAGACTCGGAGGCTGTACTCTTGGATTAGATCACTTGACAAATTTAGATCATGCATGTTTCAAAGTCACCCATGAGATAATAAAAACTTCGCACCATATCGCTAGGGCTGATGTAGTCGACAATGAAGAGACATACAGCCAAACTGTTTGGTTAAAAAATCCATATTTCGTTGCATACATTTAACATATACCTACTGAGTTGGACACTTTGTTAGCATACATGAGACTTTCTTTCTTTCCTTCTTCCAATTATTTTTAACATGATGCAATTCCCCTCTGTCCTCTCCCCCCTCCTTTGAAGATTCCCTCCCATTTTCATGGCTCATGTCCTAACACACCCTGCCACACCCCTCTTTTAGCACCTTGCAGTGTGATAAGTAGTTTTATAACTCGGCCTAACATTACTCCAAAAAGAGTTTGCAGGCACTTGCAGTGTTAGTAAAATTGCGTCGAAGATATTGTTAAATTTTTCATCAGGCCAAGCGTGATTGCCACGAGCCAAAATCTGCCTGGACCGAGAATCAAACCAGGGACCTTTGGCTAAGGCTCGTGGTTCGATCCCCGGACCAGGCCGATTTTTGCTCGTGGTAATCTATACGTTTTTCGTCGCCGTATTTGCGGTTTCTATGAATAACTTCAGGCCAAGTGTGAGTTACGTTGTGGTAGATATATACCATATGTTATTATCATATTTATCGATTCCCTACCTTTTTCCCGAATCGTTTTTCCCGATGACCTTTTTCCCGAACGGTGTTTCCGAATACCCTTTTCCCGAATTACTTGTTTCCCGAACTAATTCTTTACCGAACGGCTTTTTTTCCAGATTGGTTTTTGTTCGTTCCGATTGCGTTACTATGAGACTATACATTGTTTATTAGTGTAGTTTATTATTAAAGTTATTGGTAAAATGGCCGAGGCTCCGATACGAAGCAAAGATAATATTCGACGGATTTGTATATCAAAGATCGAAGGTAATAGGGGGTACCACGAATTGGGATTGGAAGAAACTTCGCTCAAAAGAGTGTAGATGTCGTGCCCGTACGGTTATGGCTCAGAAATATTGTCACCGAATACGAAGAATATAAAAGCGAGAGAAACGTACTTGCGTTTTACCGTGCTCTCGCGCACAATATTGCTTTTTAAAATAAATTTGTATTTTTAAAATGCATATTATGTTGCATACAAATAAAAATTGTTTGGAAAAGAGTAATTAGGGGAAAAGGCCTTCGGGAAACCGGAATTCGGGAAAGAAGAAACTCGGGAAAAAGGTCATCGGGGAAAACGATTCGGGAAAACGGTCGGGTACCTTATTACCATAGGTACCATGCATGCATTTGGGCGTAATGCCACCGATAAAAAAAATATCCCGCGAGCAAAGTTCATCGAAGCAGAGCAATGGGGTTGAGCGGCGGCAATTAGAACTTCGAAACGCTGTGTGCACCACGTGCGGGGAAGTAGTAGGAAGAGATTGCTTCAACACCCGGGACTCGGACAAATGGGTGGGTTTCACGCTTTCCCTCGTGAGGCTAAACATGTCTGGCAGGGTCGAAGCATATAGGGGAAGGAGGGAAGATTAGGGTGCTCAAGGAGGAGGTAGCGTGGAATAAGTGGTCCTATCGCAGATTGGACCCTGGCGAGGGGGACAGGGTATTGTGAGTGGGTCAGGACATGCACGCCGGGTTAGATTGGGGCGATGAAGATGAGGGGATGCTGGGCTGCACCCTTGTATCCTGCTGGGGGTGACCACCTCCCACGAACCTCCATTGCTTTTAATGACATGGGGTACGTGGTCTTCGGCCAGGGTCGCGAGGCCGTACGTCTTGTTTGTCGAAAGTGGGTGACTCATGCCGTTTGGGCGAGTTCCAAGAAGGGATGAGTATCGATCGCCGATGTTCTAGAAGAATCGTTGTCTGTTGTCGGATGGTCAATGTTTTCGCCGTCGAGAAGGTGGTCACTCAACCGTGCATTCCGTACACGAGCCGTGAATTTTGAAAACCGTCAAAATACCGTGAATTACTATCCGTGAAATTCGCATTAAAATCCATAATTTGAGAATTTGTGTCCCTCGATCTTTCTATGAAATTTTGAGTTGGAACTAAAATCCGTTTAATTTTGTCCCGGGAATAATGTGGCGGTCTATTTCGAATTTTATCCCACGTGTTGTTTCTAATCCTTAAATTCTTCTCCCATTTAGTTTTCTACGCATTTCCTTGTCGAATCCTCGACATTATTTCCAGCTTCAGCATCTATGTCCAGAGGGTCAAAATGCTGCATTTATCGTCCGAAATTTGCTGAAACATATTTCAGCAAATTTCAGCCGGCCCTGGTGGCGGCGGGGTAAAGTCCTCGCCTGCTAGTCCGAGGGTCACGGGTTCGAGTCCCGCCTAGGTCGGTTTTTCACCGCTGTCCTCTCGCCACTCTTTTCCCCTATTTCCTCCGCTTTACAAGGCTGCTGTCCTTACCCCCTGCCGTACGCCTCTGCGGCAGCTTGCGGCGTAGTATGTAGATGTCGACGCATAGTGTGAAACGGGCTTAGTGTATTTCTCTAAATAATTTATTAAACTTGCCGATAAAGTTTTCACCTCACAGTGTCAACATCCGGGAGTTTTCCCAGAGAGAATTTCCTTGATAGTGACTTTGTTAGTAGAAACCGGCAAGTTCGTGCTGATTATTTTCTGGAATATTATAAGTTCACCTCATTTTTATGAACCTCTGAGTGAGGCCTGAAAACATTTTTCTACAGATGGTTGGCAGTGGATCTAGTCTTTGTGGAGTGGAGAAATCTATTTAAAGCTACAGGAACAAGGTAAACAGCATTAGTCTACTAATTATAAGGATGCTCAGGACTTAACAGTTAAATGTCTAAGTCCACTTGAGGTGCTCTCCACAGAACATCCAAGAAAATCAAGATCCGTTGAAAAATCACTGTCGCCACAGGAATTCGAAGATAACCCCTACGGAGAGGAAACATGTGATAGAAAATTTTAAATAATTAACTTGGTTTAGAGAAAACTATATAAGAAAATATTGGACATGGTAAAAGAGAATTGATGCGGGTGAGATATGTTATGAGGAGGCAGAGTAATTGCCTGGAGGACGTATGTTGGTAAGAGGGCGATAGAGTGGAGAATGTTGGGTAAGCTTGGAGGAGGTTAGAGAAGAATGACCATCTTGCGCTATATGAAAGGAGAAAATAGATAAAAATACTTAATGATGGATTTTAAGATGGAAAGTAGTTGTTCAAAAATATTGTCTATTATAAGTACCTGGACTTCCACGTTATACCATCTTAGTGACGGCAGTTGCGCCGGTGTAGCGCCAGGCGTCTTCCTGTCTGAAGTATGTATTTTAGATTTTTTTACCCGTCTGATTTAGGACTCCGATATAATCAAGTGTGTCCTGATTGGTGGCGGAAGAGGCACTTCCAGGAGTGTTTGTCGTTGTTGTTTTTTTATTTTGAATTTTGAATTTTGAAAGTTGAATTACAAGAGCACGTAGCTATTTGGTTTTTTGACTATTTAAATAGCTTCTCGGACGAGTCGCGGATGGTACTTCTTTTCTCTGGCAATAAGGTAGATTATAAAAGACTCCCCGATGTGTGGAAATTGTGGATTGGACTCCATTACCTACCATTTGTTTTGGTGGAAGATCTATGATGATGATTTTGGTGATCTCTATGCAATCTATGAGTCCATACCGTTAGAAAATCAAACAGAACTCTGAAAAGGTAGGTCTTGTATGGATGACGTCTTCATAATGAAACAATTGATCCAAAAAGGGTGAGAATTCAATTTGGAACAAGAAGAGCTTTTTTGGACATGAAGAGGATATTCGATAGAGTGAGCATGAACAAGGTTGTTTACATTGTGATGAAGAGTTTACATCTTCCGTCTATCCTTAATATTGGGAGGACGTCATTTAAAGTCAACCACCCAACAAAAAATACATTTGACACTGATTATGGTAAAAAAAATCCGAAATTTTGGCAAACCTAGGGGTAAGAGAAGGTTGTAGTATAATACCTACATTATTCATGACTTATATTGAAAACCTCATGCGTGAACCAAAGAGAGAAGCACAACCAGAACTAAGTATTAATGATAAACATTGTGTAAGTACCTACCCAAGTATTTTTAATCTATCAAGCGCTATTCCAATACAGTGAGAAGTTACGTGTACGTGTAAGTTACGTGCCTTCATTTTATAAATATTTCAGTAAAAAAACACACATGTATTGGTGTTCAAAGACACCCACCCAGAGAGGTTGAAAATTCATATTTTTAGTAATTGATGAAAAATATCAACATTAGCCGTGAAATAGGATATTTTAAGCTGAGAACTTGTTAAACTTCATTCTTCATTGTAGTTTACATGGCCTGTCGATGTCAACTACCGATGGTGTTCTATCAATGCATGTCCTTATGCTCAAAGGTAATTGGAAATTATGTGAGAAGGTAAGGGCATGGAAAGGTTTAGCTTTTCGAGAGTGTGAGGGCATCTATGGCGATGTGGCCTTGGAGTTATATCGGGCACCCATGGGCTGTGTTGCGGTGAAGTGTTGACGTTCTGGGTGGGATACGTATTTAAGACCGCTTGAGGCTCCTCGCCAACCGTAGTGTGCCAACCTTCCCTTCCATGGCTGTGGAAACATGGATGCTCAAAGGGAAGTATGTAGACCAGGTAGTTCTAACGATGACACGGTTGTGCCTTTCTTTTTTCCTGGACGAATGTGTATTTCGCTCAGGAAATTGGTGATTTTTGAAGTGATGGGGCAACGACATTTCCGAATACTTGTACTGGTGTTATACGTGATGCTGAAAGAAATACTCCACAATCTTTTCAATCAATTTCTCAGGCTTTAGCAAAAATATTAGAGCACTTATACAGTCCTTCGAAGCAGTTCAAAGGAAATATATATCTTAAATCTGAAAATCAGTTGCTTTGTTGTAGGGCCGAAAAGCTTTCAATTTCACAATTTTCTTTTTTCATTTTTGAATTATTTCTTACCAATACTCAGATTTAGTCATGTAGATAATTGAGGGACCTACTTGAATGGGAATCATGGATATTCCTAGCTGCGCGAGTACCTGATATTTAACATGTGGACACGGCACCATAGTGAACTTTTTCTACCTTGCTCTGTCTGTGCTCCTCCATTACTCGGGCGCATCTATGATCAGTTTAATGGTAGTAAATGTGATGTGAATTCTCTTTTACCAGTTGTAGAAATATTTGACTTGCTATCGAAAATTTCGCAAAAACACATCATGATGTTTTTAGCCTTTTCGATGCATCTTTTTGAATTCAATTTGAAAAAAATTATAAATTAGAGGGTGGACGGATATCCATTTTTTTACAAATATTTTTCCTTCTATTTTTCCTGTCACCATTCAACATATCCTTACCACCTTTCGTTTATTATGACGATTTTCAAGTCATTTAACATGCCATGAATTTTTTTTCACTGTTACTTGAAGTGCAAAAACGTTATAGATGAAGACAAATTGTCAATGAAAGCAAAGTAATTTTGACTGTCATGCATGCATTTTGGTCTTCGAAGTGACCATCCACAGCGGGAGTTAAAATCTTATAAATACGTGCGTATTGTTACGAGATTAAAATTCTCGCTGCTAATGGCCACTTGGATGGCCGAAATGCATGCCTAGGAGTCAGCATTCGTTTACTTTCATTGACAATTTGGGTTTATCTTTAGTTTAAATTTAATTGCCTATTGCTCTCTCCTTCAATTGCAAATGAAATGAAAACTAAAGATTAACTATTCTGAATTGCTTGTTACCAGTGTCTATGGACGTGTATAGATATTATTTAAAACCATTTTTACCCTAGTGGATACTCCTTGGGAAATAGACGTTCCATGGGAAATGGAATGGGAATTGCGAGGTTGTAACAGATGCAATTTAATTACCTCATGTCAGGCATGAATGACAGAATTTAGGAGACAGGACACGCACACAGTGAGCACTCAATTTCAGGCAAGCCTTTGACGGCTTTTAGGGCTCAGCCTCCGGGTCCATTGGAAACTCACTCTGAACCATAAACCCCTCTCCTCGGGTACCAGGTGGGGCACATGGCAACAGTTGACCTCTCCAGAATACCCTCTCTCAGTGTCGACCCTTTGACCCATTGTCGTCACCCCGAGGTCACTACAATACCTCTTTGTTGGAGATACCTGCTCCCTTGTTGCATTTAAGAACGATTTCTATGTGTAAAGCATCTTCTGGAATGGTCATTTTTTCGGACTATCGTTCAAAAATAAACCTATATGGCGTAATCCACGTTCGACATTGTTTGAGCATTTAAACTTATGATAAAATATTTCGTTAGTTCAAAACGATTCACTCCAAATTCTTCACCAGTACTAGTAAATCAACAAACTACGTTACTCTCAACAAAATTCATTCTTCATCAACATTTAAATGAACGCCTAAAATTCGTTTCAATTATAATTCAAGTATAATGAATCGATATATTCCGTTGCAATACCATGCTAGTGTCAACCATAAGCAATGACTAAATGAATCGTTATAATTGTGTTACGAAAAAAGGAACGTTTGATTAATATTATTTCTATTTAATTATTACAGCCATCAAAATTATATTGGTAACAGAAAATTTTTTCTTCATTCGTCCACTCAATGCTGCAGCATCAACATAAAATGTATCGATAACCTCTTTTCAAGCAATAATACGGGCGTGACGTCCTTTTGCATAAATGAAAGAACGCTTAGTCACAAACTTTCTCGAGTGCAGCAATGGCCGTAAAAGTGATGCTAATCTTGGAAATGGTGATAAAAAACAAAATAGTAATTAAATTTTTTGTTTGATATTATTTGATTGCTGTTAATTTTAGTGAACCAGTCAGACCACATTGGACGCTACAAAATACCAACTTTATCGCATTGCGAAGTTCAAGTCTCAGTGTTTCATGCGTAATTCATCATATGTAATGTGGTTTTACAATCAAGTAGACTTACATGCCATTTTATTCAAATAGGGGCTACTTATATGAACAAGCGTGATTTTTTAATGAATAAAAAAGTACACCTTTCCAAGTTATTATTTTTGAGAAATTAACTTGAAATTAAATGGTGTTAAATGGGAGAAGAAGTTAAGCATGCGAGGAAATAGTATTTTTCTAGTTAATATAGTACAAGAGTATAAGATATGCATAACTAGGGGTCTATTCGGTGGCACCTTGACTCGCTCTCCTCGATCTGCTGCCAAGCATGCTAAGGAAGACTAAACACTACAGTACCTACTAGAAAGTCTGATAACAGATGCGTCAAAAAGACGAATGGGAATAATTAGCCGAAGGGTGGGAAGGAAAATTGAGGACAACCTTTCGGAAAAAAAATTCAAAATTAGGATGAATATAGTAATTAGGTAGGCCTGAGAGTAACGGTTGAGGATATCATACATGTGAATAAGTCACTGTATGTGGCATTCGTGGATTCGCAGAAAACCTTTGGTAACGTTGAGTTGGACAAGAAGTTCAGGCAGTTGGAAAACCTGTAGTAGATTACGATGGCAGAAGAATAATCTACCTTCTATGTAAGAAGCAAGACACCACAATTGGAATGAGAGACGGAGGAAAATTCAAGCTAAATTTAACCAAGGAGTTGGAGAGGGATGAAACCCCTCATCAGCACAGTTCAACATATGCTTTCGAGGAGGCAATCAGGGAGGCACAAGAAATGACGTTGGACGGAATTAAGGTTAACGAAAAATGAATAAACATGCTCCGCTTTGCAGATGGCGTTAAATTCGTCGCTGGTGGTCTTAAAAGACAACTACTGAGTTCGAAGAAGATAGGACTACGAATGTGAAAGTTTTTGGGGAAGTCTTCTCGGGTCTTTCACCGGGGGGGTTATTTTGTAATCTCACCTTTTTAGTGAGAATACGTCATAAAATGTCACTTTTTCGTAGTTCAACTCCGCCATCCAGGCGGCATGACCATCTTCGGATCTCAAGCGGTGGACTGCCGGTCATGTGCTGGTCTTTTAGACGATTCATCCGCTCTGATCCGTATCTTTCGACTCTTGATCCGTTTCATTATCTCCGCCTGCCAATAGTTCCATCTCACCTGTCATAAAGAACGTGACATGGAGCCACCATCGTTCCCACTTGAAGCTTGAGTTGGAAAATAAACAAGGGCGCGAAATATACAAACGATTTTAAATCGTATTGTTGTGATTTGCTAAACGTGAAGAACTTCAGCATTTTAAACTCCAATATATTGGGAACTTGAAGGTATGCTTTGTTTGAAATGCTTATGTTATTATTAGCTTGAATTATCTGTGCATATATTTCGTATCAATATTTCCCAAACAATGTTGCTGATACCTTTGTTTTCGTGTGCCTATCCGCCAGTGTATGGAGAATGGAATTCAGTTATTTATACCATTATTTCATAATTTTAACAAATATTGCCTTAAAATCTACGTTCTTGATAGATATTTTCCGTGCTTGTGAATCGAACACTAATTAGATGCACAATTATTTTTAAATATTGAGTGATCGCCAACATGTCGCTTGTAGTTTTGACTGTATTTAGATTTTCGTTGTATGTACAGTGCAAGATATCTTCCGTAAGATGTTGAGCAAACTGGGTATTCGCTAGTCTCGGCATCTTTTATTTGATATAAGGTAATTGAAGCTTCGACAACTCACGTACCGTTCGTGAGCCGATCAGGTGAGATATTTGTTGGCTGACGTTTAGGCTGCTACATCCAACATCGTCTTTAGGGTTATAGCCCAGAAAAGAAGAACCAGATGAATTGGGCACACCCTGAGGACCAATGGGTTCGTGAAGAATGAAATTGACGGAAAAATAGAGGGCAATGTCACAAGTGGAAGGCCAAGGGATAAACACATAAACCAAATAAAGAGGAAAAGGACATTAAGAACTACCAGGGAGTAAAGGGAACTAGCGTTAGATAGGGAAAGATGGAGAGCTGCTGTCAAACAATCTTAGGATTGAACGGCCAAAAATGTAATTATACTAAATAGCGATCAGATTGAAAAAAATCTAAATAAATGCGTAAATAAAGAATAAATAAAAAAACGAACTTCTCGTTGTAAATTGGAACCCGCTTTGAATTTTTTCCTATGGTATTCTTTGCGATTTCGTAGGACTATTCTTTCTCATTGGTTGTGAAAAAGTAAATAAGTCTGCAAGCAAAATAAATTTGATTCCTTCATAGATTCCTTTGGATTTACATCTCCATACATTCTTTTAGCAATGGTTGGTTAATAGACGCTTAGGGGACGCTACAAAAAAACACAGAATTTTAGGAAATTTCTGTACATATTTTAAAGACTCTTCCTAATTCGAATCGAACAGCAAAATTTGATGATATAAAGAAGAAAAATAATAATAATACCTTTTCTTAAGACATTTCTGTCAAGGTCGTACGATCATTATTTCTAATTTTATTTCGCAAAAGAAACAAAACCTGCGGGTGACAAGCATGAATGAAAATTATGATATTTATGGAAGTTAATGCGAACGATCTGGCCTTGAACCAGAAGCTATAGTTTTGGAAAAGTAGCCTATTACGTGAGGAGTGGCAGCATTAAATGTAGTTGAAGCGGGATATCATTTCTTGAAAAATTAGATGAATTTCGCCTCATTGTAAAAAACATTTTATCATTCCAAAAAAAAATAAGCCACTCTCTATTACCAATACATTTCCAAAAAATAGCAGCCATTTGACACGGGAATTTGTTCAAGATTGTATTCCAGAAGGACTTTATTTAAAAAATAAGGAATTTCTAAGGCATAAATCTCATCAGAAATTTAAAAGTGTGTGTTTTATATGCTTTCTCAACTGAAAAATAAATCTTTAATAATGACTGACCGCAGTAATCTTAACAGAATCGCAAAATATCTTCGATTGTGAAAGCGTTTTCAGCATACAGCGTGAATCAAATGAGTCAACCAAATAAATACATGTTTAGTTTATTACTGAGAACGTTTGTAATTTAAAACAAAGTTTTTTTTTGTCATTTATGCTACAATTTTTACTTCATTCTTCTTAATGCTAATTAAATTGAAAAATAAAATTTGAATACGTTATGACTTGGGAAAAATATCGCTTAAACTACCCCGGTGGCGTGCAAACTTTGAAAGTTATCAAACTGTTAGTTTTCTTTAAAAACTGAGGCTAGTATAAAAAACAAATTGCGTGCGAACGTTGCAGTTTCATATGATGTTGACTTACATAGATATAATATTTGTTATTCATGCACGAGTATGACAGATAGCGGCAGCGGAAATTTACTTCCTCTTATCATGTGTGTGAGTGATGTGAATTATGAACGGATGCTGTTGGGCAAGGGCTAGGCGAAAGGGGAATAACATTGAGGGTGAAGGACGTACGGCAAGGAAGTAGAGAAGCGTTGAGAGATAGACCTTCCCTTGTGTCGAGGGCTTGCGTATAGCGATAAACTTGGAAATGGAGTGGGATGCATGCGGAGCAGGAGTTGTGGAAGGACGCGTTGGTGGAAACACGCAGGTTCCCTGAAATCTCCCAGTTCTCACATCTCCATTTTGTCCCTCTCCTTGCCTCCACCAGCGATTCCAGTGAACCTCTGCAGGGCCTTCGCACAACTTGCAATAATACAGTAAAGGGGGGTCTGGCCGGAGAAAGAGAAACAATGAGACCGTTAGAAGAGGGGGGCGAAATATGAATTTGAAGGGTTTTGTGGAGGAATTGAAGGGTGAGAGTCGTGTGTGTACGTGTGTGTAGACTCCCGCAGCGGTAATAAGGGCAAAGGGAAGAGAAATTCGGGTCATGAAGAGGGAAACAAGAGGACAGTAACGAATAGATAGATAGACTTTGTAAATAGGGAAGAGTTGCACAAAGACTGCGTTAGTACGGTGGGTTGCTTATCCACACCTAAAAAGTATCATTGGTTAATTTATGGAGATTTGGTCATGTCTTTAAAAAAAAAACTCAACTTACTTTTTCCGCCGACGTTTCGCCTTTTTATTAATGAGGCTTCTTCAGGGCTCAAAGGATTAATTTTTCTTATTATTTCTTTAAAAATTCTTATTTCCAATAGTGTTAGAATAATAATTTATTTAGGAGGTTTCTTCATGACTGAGGGAGTCGATGCAAATAATATATTATTGGAATATTATTCCACTTTTCATTTGGTATGTAAAAATACTGCTTTTACTGATATGATGCCTTATGTATTAGAAAAACTAAATTATGGAACAATCTATGCATATAATTCAACGAATAAATTGTAAATGAACACGTACTTCCAGTAAAACTGATGATATCAGGCCTGACCTCGTGGAAATTATGGATATCATGATGAAAAAACCACCTTTGTTATTTCCACAAAATTTATTACACTGGCACGACGGGTATTTCACCACACTGTGGCATACTCATGTGCATACTCATGTGCCTCATACTCATGCACATGAGTATGCCTAACAGTGTAGTGAAAAGCGCGTCGTGCCAGCGTAATAAAGTTTTGTGGAAATAAAGGTGGTTTTCTTATCATGGACTTACTTCCAGCCTTAGTAGCTAACTAAAGCGCCGTTTTTATTGAATTACCGCATTTTGACTACAATTCTTGCAGCCATTTGTTAAATCACTAAGAATTAAATATAGCAATGTGCTAATATTTTATTTTTTTCACTCCCCTGGGAGTTTTCGCTTTTTGCAAAACGTTTTTCGCGAAAATAGCATTTATATATTAAATAGAAAAGTGCTATTAGTCCAACGTTCCACCCATTATTATTGCATTTAAAGTAATGCAATTTCAAGTTCAATCTGAGATTTAAAAGGCGTCTAATGTTACGGTTTAGTCGTTAAAATCAAATACTTGAAACTCTTTTCTACAGTTAGCCACTCTATGAGTATACACTTATTGTACATTTTGAAAGAAAGTAAAAATTAACTTTTTAAAATTCCAAAAAGGTTTATTCACAAAGTACAACCAAGTTCACCCATTACGGCATCATCAGGTACATTTAGAATGTTTAACCTCTCGGCTAATCTACGCACACGTGCAACTCACGGGCAGGGAAGGTTGTGTGGTGGGAGATAGGGAAGAGGAGAGGAGGGTGGGAAGGTCACGTTGAGAGATGGAAAGCGGTTTAGTGTGATGGTTGATTCACCTCCAAGTGGTGGCCAAGTTTAGTCTTGGGGTATGAAAGAAATGGAAGGGCGGAAACGCAGTGCGAAATCCAGGAATGGTGAGTGGAAGGGGAACAGGTTTTCGTAAGCTATGTGTTGAAACAAAATTCACGGATTACCTTGGGCTATATCGGCTAAACGGATCATAGTTTCAAAGCAAGAACCAAGAATTTTACTTGAGCGTTCATACAATAACAGCCAGAGGAGTCTCATTTTGCGAAACACCTTATAAACGCAGGGTACCGTAGTGATTTCAACTTCACTCCTCTACACATAGAATCCATGGGCAGAAAAATGGAAGGCCTTGGTTCAATTGGAAATTCTCCTTCATCAAGATTCTTTTAACCTAGCTAATAGCTTTTAAATTTCCCATTAGTTACACGCATATATATTTTTCCTGAGGTTAAATATTTTTATTGTGCCTGATGATGCTTCAACGGGTAGAACTAGTTGCACTCTGTGGAATTTTACAAAGTTAATTTTTATTTTCATTCAAAACGAGAAAGTTCCATCAAATTACGCCAAATAACAATCATTTTATTTTACAATTTGGTTAAATTAAGTAATTTCATGGTGTAATGACCTTAATGTAAGATTCAATCACAATAATGCATAGAAATACAGTGGTTGTTAGGTATTCTAAGGGATAAGGTAGATTTTAAATAGAAATCAGAGATCATCCTCCAGATTTTCACATTTTCACATTCCTTTCGTCATCTCAGCGAAGAAGCTAAAGGGAGATGAGAGGAGGAAATATGTTGGGACAGAAGCACGTCGATTCTACAGGACGAAAACATATGGGAATATTTACGCATTTCTTAGTAAAATCTCATCAAAAACATTAAATTGAACAATGTAGGTGCGAAGGCTTAAGTGAGACATTCTCTTCTCATGGGACCTGGTTAGATTCCTGGCAGTTACTGATATTTTTAAGGATGAAACATTTACGGGTTTCCAACCGGATGATGGCTTTGATCTGCACCGACGATCCATTGACACAGTGTGCTTCGTCTCGTCATCGTCTTCATTGTGAATAACGTTTAGCCAGAAAAAATGTCATTTATTATCTCCTTGGGATCATTACGCCTGTGTTTGTGCAGTACCTTTCCGCTCTTTTTCCAGTCGTTCTAGGTCTGGTTTCCACTCACTTCTAAGCTGGAAGCCTTTTTTACCGGTAAATGTTTTTCACCTCCAGCCTGATTTCCACCGCCTCTTTAATAATCTAGTCCCACTAGTCGTTTGTGTGACGAATACATTTTGTGTGTAGCGATGTAGATTCTGCTGCCACTTTTGAGGCTGAAATTGCAGATTTTTCACGAGGTTTTTCACCGCAATCCAGATTTCTACTTGGGTGCTATGTGGAGAACACTTTTAAGTGCAGCACATAGTCCGTCGGATGGGACGCTAAACTTTGGACCCGTTGTCAACTTTCGTTTGGAGTAGGTTCTAGTCAACGGTGGGTTTCTCTTCACTCTTCCCCGATTTACAAATTTATCCTTGGCTGATCAACCAACCCACCTATCCTACATCGTGCACATGAAATCTTTTGATTGATCTCCTCCCCGAAAATAACCAGTCGACCTACTAAACAAATCATAGTTCAGTCCTAATTAAATGCGGTGAACTCGATATGAGGCCTAGCTAGAATTATTTGACTGGAAGTGAAATAGGATTCCACAGTTTTCTTCTTACGAATTGGGTTGAGAGGGGAACCTGTCATCACCTGACGAAAGTTGCTAGTTGGCCGCCACGCTAAAATTGTTTCATATCTATGCTGGCTAATTGGAAATATTAGTCGCATGGTCGCCAAGCACAATGAAATAACTTGTGTTATTTCATCCTCTCTCATTAGTACCCAAAAATTTACAAAACGTGAGTATTTGTACAAAGAAATCCATACTTCCGAAAAGCTTCTGTAAAAGCTTCTTCTCCGCAAGTTTGGAGCTGACAGATTTTTGCCGGATGCTCAACATATATTGCTAGAGCCAACGTACTACGGTAGAAGCGATCACAGGAATAAAATGAAGGAAATTGACTGCAGAACCGATAGATTTAAAATGTCATTTTTCCCACGCACAATAAGGGATCATAATAGTTATGATATATCAGTCATATGAAACACCCACCCTCAATACGTAGAGTAGAATTTTCACTTGTGTTTAATAACATAGCATCATTACGAATGACTAACACTTCACACAGCTTGATATGTCCGGCATTATTTTATTTTGTTCTCTGCATGAAGTAGCATCTCGTAGCATTGATAAACTAACAGTTTTAGTAATATTAACTACTAGATGTGTCTATAGCATTGTTCTGCATGTTTTCATGTTCATTTACGTATCACTATCCCAGTTTCCGGTTGGACTGCGCACTGTTCTCCTGACTGCTTTTTGGCCTGCGCCTAGCAGCAGGGGGAGCGTGCGAGGTTCTGACTTCTGCTGGGACGAGTGCTGCATGCCTATGCATGTATGGAATCATCCCGTGCCACACACCCTAGTGGTGGCTTGCACGGTACTTCGTAGATGTAGATGAAAGCTTGCATCTAAAGTAAGATTTGAAGGAGATGGATGATAGTTCATAAAATGCCTTGATAAAGCTAGAGGGATATCTCCTAGGCCCTCAGACCCGTCGCTTATCCATCTCATCTATCGTTAGCATTTCGTTAGCGTGGTTTTGTCTTCTACAGAGTCATTTTGCCCTCTTGTATAAATATCTGCTGCAGAAATGCCGGTGGTGGAGCTAAAATGAACTAAACGTTGTTTTCATCACGGAGCTGTGTGAGTTTCACGGGTGCGTGGCGAGTTTTCCGGAACTTAAAAAAATATGCCCATGGACTAGGGAAACTACCTTTGAATTCACCAACGTAAACAAACGTAGATCGTATCAAACCAATAATTTGAGATTTTCAGTATTCAATTATAACTATGCTGAACTGAATTCAGTTCTCAGTCCTGAAACAAATGTCATGTAAAACGTCCTTAATAGTTACAAATCACTGCGAAGTACCAAAATTAATAAAATATTAAATACAAAATAATAACTGCGAAACCCGCAGCGAAAGGTTCGCTGTCACGCGCATGGGTGAAAATGTATCAAAGAGATGCAATTAGCCATGGAAAAATATTAAAGATTCAACAGGATACGAACTTAGATCTCCCTATTGTCGGTCAGGTGCGTAGGCCACTCACAAGTCAAGTGAAATAATTATTTTTCATTGCGATTTACATCCCTTCGCTGTTCCTCTTTCTTGTACCCCTTCGTTGCTCCCCTTCGGTGTACTCCTTTGTTGCTCCCCTTCGGTGTACTCCTTTGGTGTTTATGCCTTAATTGTGGATTGTCAGAATCACGGCAGCGGCAAGTAACGTGTCCAGAGATCTGTGAAAAAACTACGGTCGCATTGAGAAGCCTTGTGGGACCACCTACCATCTTCGCGTTTTCTATGAACTCTCCTCAAGGAAAAAGGGAATATGGAGAGCACGAAGGAACGGCAAAGGATGCTGGAAGTGTGTGAGAAATGTAGAAAGGGGGAAGGAGATGGCAAGATGGTGGTAGGGGGGGGGGTTGAGAACGGTGAGGGGTGGGGTAGGGGAAAGGGAACGAAATGGACTGTTGTTGAAACAGTCGTAACCGCGAGGGAAGGGTTTTAAGGGAAAGGGTGCGGGACGTGTTACGGTTGGTAAGGGAACAGAGGGAAAACGTTGAAGGCATGAGGAGGGGAGGGGGGGTTTATAGACAAAGGGAGTCGAGAAGGGTTTGAGAGAGGGGAGTGTGGAGAAACTGCGATTGTCCCTGATTTCACGCGTGGTTGCCGGCACGGAATCGGGACCCCTCGTTCGCCTCCGGGAGGAATGTGGTGTGGCGGGAGGGCGTGGTGGTGGTGGTGGAAGAGACGGAGGGCGTGGCGGAGGGAGCGAGAGAAGAGGAGAAAGGACTGGCGGAATGAATACATATGCAGATCAAGCTTTGATATTGGCATTAGATGGCGTGCAGCGAAGATCTAGGTTTGTAAAGATATGACAAAGGATGAACTCTCTCCAGTTTACGACTGATAATTGTTAAATGAGAACACTTTCCATATTTTAAATACTTTTGAAGCCAATTTTTTAACTTTCAGGATGTAAAATTATGTTAAACATCGAAACCGGCCGCATTAAACATTTATCCGTGAAGAACTGCGAAGAGTCCTTTTTTTCGTCATGCATATGTTTCACAGCATTAGTTCTGAGGCCACATTGATATTTTCTAACGGGATGTAATGATAAATCTTAGAGTGTGTTGAGGATATTAGATGAAATGGGATCGGGAATCTGTATGACAGCATATGTGAAAAACAAGTTTCATCTTCGGAATAAACTTTAAGGCACATCTTCTCTCCGAATACGTTTAGAACATATTAAACCTCCGTACAACCTATTAAAAACTCCATGTTTTCGTAGTCTAGGGTGTAATACTTGCATAAAACTAGAGAGATAGATTGTAAGACAGGTTTAAGATATTTTTTCCTCACATGATGAGAAACCACTACATCTGTGATCGAAGTCACCTTCAATGTAAATTGTAAAGAAGTACTTTTTATGGGCGTTTTGGAACTCGAGTCGAGATCCATCCTCCGGGCTGATGACTCGAGTTCCGACACGTTGGCAGCAATGAGAGGAGTGGCAAACATTATTCAGAAACCATGACGCTATACGCCGTGAAAACATCAGACTTTACTTCACCAGGTACTTTTTATGTTTACTTTTATGTTACTCTTGTTTATTTTTTTCATTTTTGCAAGGGTTGCTAATTTCATCACATGTATTCAATGTTCCTATAATTTTGAGATCAATTTTGCTCGTTTTTCATGCTAGTATGACTGAAATATTACAATTGGTCACCGTGATGTACCTATGGGTGCAGTGTTGTCTGTCTCGCCTGAGTGGAATGTTGGCTATAAGTCGTATCTACTACACATGGTGTCTCCTTCCACGTACATTACTTAATCGAATATAACATTATATGAAGTAAATTAGCTATTAGCTGCATGTTTGTTTTATAATCGATTTATTTAAGTGGAGAGAGACATGCGAAGGTCCGCGCGACTATTTTGCAAAATATTTGGCATCAAATGAATGAATGCCATCCATATCATATTCATGTGAAACCTATGACCCAACGCTAAAATTTTTGACGATAATGTTTATCAAAAGATTAGAGTCATGTTATTAACAGAATTGTTGTAGAATCAAATAATATCCTATTTCCCTCACAAGTCTTGAACCCCTACCCTCTTTCATGCCTTTCTTAAAGCCCTCCATCTTCCTCATCTCCGCTTACACAACATCCTTCCTGATGAAATATACTAAACAATTGCAGTTCTCCAATAATTAAATATTTAACTTTGCCCAGTTTCGATGTTGCTACATCGTATTCAAGAAGGACTTGAATATGATGTGGTAACAACGGAACCAGTCGAAATTAAATCTTAAATTAGGGGAAAAATTTAAGTGTTTCGTTTCTGATATTATGGAACGGTTTCTCTGTGTCACGCCTGTATCTCTATTTAACCACGTCCTCCTCTCTATCACGGCCTATAGCCAAAACACGCTGTAGTCGTCTTATATGGCTGGAAAAAATGTATCCATCGAATAATCTGCATCTTGTGTATACATTCAACGATGTCTGGCGAGATTAGGTGGAACAGAATTATGAACTGAAATAATAAAAATTGGTTCTGTACACTGAACAGTTTACTGTAAACGCGTTTCAACCTCAAAATGTCACATTCAGTAATTCAAGAAGATAGCAGTTGTCAAGCAAATTTAAATAAAGATTTATCCACATTGTCAATAAAAAAAAGGAATTTGACTCTTTTGCTTGCACATCTGTCATTTAGGTGAACATAGACAAGAAGAGTTAGAATCTTGTAAAAACGTGCATATGGTACGAGTGACTCGGAATTTGAACCTCAGACAATGCACTCTTGTTTACGAGAATTAAACTCTCCCTGTAGATGGTCACCTAGGTGACAGAAATTCATGCATAAAAGTCTAAATTTCATTGCCTTATTTTAACAATTGATTCATATGTATATATTTATCGTGATATCGTCAGGTATGTACAATCAGTTAAAAGTGGTTGTACCGTAACACGACACTTTGACGTTGACAACATGCGATGTGCAATAAATTACTCCGTGGACAGAACCAAATTTAATTATAACAGTGCGTATTGTTTACTTTGATTTTGTTTTCTGACAACTATGAAAGTCATCGGCGAAAGCAGTGTTTTAAACGGTACGAATAAATTTAGTATCTGCTTTGATTCACACAGTTGACCTCTTTAAGGGCGAGTTAAGCATGGAAAAAACTTTCTATGATTTGGAGATTTTGGCAAAGTGTTGCAATGTTGGTGGAAATGGGATAGATCAGCCCTTGAGGGGACAGCGTGGAGTTAGTCCAGAGACGGAAGGTCCCGGCTCCCAAAGTCTGTCTGTCGCGGTGCAAGGATGAGTTGACGTTATTAGATTCATTTGCTTCCGAACTCATCAGCAACGTCTTTGGCAAGGTGGCCTCCACGACTCGAGAAACTTGCCTGCACCGGAAGGGTTGGCAAGGGGAAGCCTCGAAGAGAAGGGGGGGGGGGTTGGCATTTCACCGTACCTACAGTACGTGGCAATTCTATTTGCCAGGAACAATTCCCGTCTGAAAGGAGATCCTTTGAACGACGCCATCAAACCCGCTGGGTCCGCAAGCCACGGGAAGTTGGGCCTGGAGCGCTGTTTCTGTGAACATGTCCGTAGTTAACCCGGAGACAATCTATTCAGTCCGTGAAGAGTCGTTTCCTGAATATGGATTTTGGTCAGATCCAGATGATCGAGTGCGAATTATCTTCGCTAACCATACTACATGCATCCAGTTATAAAACTCATTAATGGCATCGTTGAAATATAAAACACGAGATTTAATAACATTTGTTTGTTTATATTTTTACATCTAATTGATAGTTATATAAACTAGTTTGATCGCTTCTTCATTTGAAGTACATTCTTTTGTGACTTGCTTATCGCATAAAATCTCTAGCTATCTCGATACAAGAATGGTAGTAATACTATTAACTGAACTTAAAAATTAGTTGAATTTGGTAATAAAGTTATCAATTTTCCTGTTGTAGCAACCAAACTTTAGTGTATAGTAGCTCGTGGAAGCCTTTGACTGAGATGAGCCCGTGAATCTTTTCCCGCGCTTGAGAATATGCGTCAATATTGAGAGTTTCAGTGGAAAAATCACGTCCCTGTACTTTTCAAAAACAAATGTTTATCTTTCTGATTTTTCATTGTTTACGATATCCAGGTAATTCTAATAGGTAAAATGCAATACCTTTAAAAAATTTCATTAAACGATCGATTGACAACGGCAGTTTTTCTGTTGGAAACCTGTTATCGTTGATGTATTAAAGCAACATGAATTAAGCAGATATATAATATGTAGACTATTATCTAAGATAGATGAACTTATTTAAGCCAAAGGTACTCGAACAATGGCCGTTGGAGCTTTAAGATTGTAAAGGCGAAGAAAATATAATTTTTTAAGTTTTTGTTGATTTAAAAAATTTTCTATTGAACATTTACATATGAATGACCTAATCCGATAAAGTATTTAAAGTTCTTTAGAATGTTATAAAAATCTTTATTCTTCTTATTAATATCTTTTTATCTTTTACATTTATTCTTTTATTTCTTTAGAGCATCTTCATTACCCTTGATACAAACAATAATTCCCCGCTTTAAGGATTTACGAACAGAGGAAATCTGGAGTAAATTACGCTGGTATATCTTGTTTCGTCTTTACCTTTGTTTAAAACTCCAGATCCAAAGCAGAGTTATTTAAGTGGTAGAACAAAAACGAATAATGTAAGCTTATATGGTTCTAAACTCATTACAAAATACCATCAAAACAAATAGGTAGGAACGTAGAGGGCCAGAAAGCTGGATAGCCGATGGAGCATTTTGAAGTTTACAGTGCCACTTATTGAAACATTGGAACCTGTGGCAGTCAAACAAGGAGAATACCTCACTCTCCAGCGCGGAGTAAATCTTTAGGAAATGGACGCTTCCGCGGTAATTGGTATGTTAGCGCAACTGCCACCATGTTTCTCTGCCACTACCTGCGAAAAAACACCTTTTATTAGCAGCATTTGCCAAGGAAGACCACCAATACCATTTTATATTTTTAAATGTAGGTACGGTCCGCGCCAAAATCCTGTGGACACGTCAAATATAATAATTATACGGGTGAATGCCATGTGTTATTTCGGTTTGGCCCGACGTTTCTTGACCCACTGCTGGTCACTTCTTCATGGGAATGGAACTTGCTGTCACTGTTTGATCTTATATATCTATCCCCCACTAACACAAGTTGGTTCAAGTGGGAGAGTTGGACGGGGGGAGGGAGTTAGGACAGGAGGGGAAGGGGGAGGTAGAGAATGTTTGCGGATGACTGGGTTGCATGTGCTGCTGATTTTTAGTCCACCATCTCTGTTGAAATTATGCTTATTTCAATTTATCTCAATGGCCTCACGAATGAGTCGAAGTTTGAATCTTCCCACCTTAGCGATGAATTTGGATTTTTCAAAGTGGATCGCGTTTCCCATGGATTCGTGCTCAGCCACTGCAGACTTCGTTGTTTCCCGAGTCGAATGTGCAAAGTGAATGCAAAGGTTTTTACTCTTCCAGTCAAGTTTTGACTGAGCGCCCTGTCTCCCCAATGTATTATTTTCCGCATGTTCCGCAGGGAATATCGTATACCTCTTCAATTCGTAGCGGTGTTCTGTCCTTCACATTTCCTATTATGTGTTTATACTTGCACCTTAGGTTTAAAAATGGCCTTAATGTCATAATTATGAAGGACGTTTCTTATCTTGTCGGTCTTGCCTTTATTGTACGGGTGGAAGGCTTTCTTCTGGCTGGTGACGTCCATAGTTTCGGATGGGTTCCCATTGTTCTTCTTCTTTGTCTTGTTGAGATTTCGGAAGATAGCTCCTATGTTGTAACCGTTTAGGCGAAGGATAGATGTCAATTTTTGTTTCTCTGCATGTAAATTCTTCGTATCACTCAGTGAAATATATCGCTCAATTAGTGTCCTCATAACAGCGTTAATCTGGGCAGGGTGGTGGTGAGAGCTTGCATGGAGATACCGTTGACGTGGGTTATCTTTTCACGGCGTGACCCAGGGTTCCATTATTATTTTTCTCCACCAGAACGTCGAGAAATTGAAGCTTCTCATCTTTTTCTACTTCCATGGTGTATTTAATGTGGCTGTTTAGTCTCTTCAAATAATGTTGAAATTCTTCTAACTTCTGACAACCATGTGTCCAAAAAATAAAAGTATCGTCAATGTAACACAACCAACTATTGGGTTTTTCTCTCGGCATTTTGAAGCACCGTTGATTCCAGATTCTCCATGTAGATATTGGCCACCGTTGTTGAGATGGGGGATCCCATTACTGTCCCTGAAGTTTGCTCGTAAATATTGTTTCTTCACCGGAATAAGGTGCTATTCAGGCAGATATCTGTCAATGAAGCGACGATCTCACCACACTTTTCTTCAATAATTTTAAACCGCTTCATCACCAGGTATATTCGTAAAAAGTGACGTCACTTCAAAACTGACGAGGATGTCCTCCTGGTGCACTCGAATATCTTTGACGAACTGGAGGAAAAGTTGAGAGTCCTTCACGTAAGATTTTGCCTCCTCAACTTTGAGTTTCAATATTTTATGCGAAATACTTGGCTAGTTTTTAGGTGTAGAGCGTTTATGGCGCTGACGATGGGTCTCAGTGGTATGTCTTCTTTATGTATCTTGGGCAGACCGTAGATGCTGGGAGTTTTTGATCCTTTGGTATCAGTCTTTTTCTTTCTCTTGGATCACCAGTGTGTTTTTCACTAGCCCACGTTGCGATCCTCTTGAAGCCGGAAGTTGGGTCGCGTTGCATTTTCCGGTAAGGGCCATTCCCGATTCTGGCACGCACTAAAAAATAAGGTTGCCCAACCTTGCGCTAGACTGCGATCACTTGTAAATTGTAGATCACTCAGGCGTCAGGGTGACATAAAGGACGTTTTAACCGTGAACCACAAATCTAAATCTTACCGAAACGGCAAATTGTGATGCATAATCTGCCGAACTGATACTCTCGGAAAAAAAATTCCTTCTTGAGGTGCGCCATTTGAGACTACAACGACAACTACACGACTCTATGGGAAACTGGATACCACTGAAAAATAATAGCAGCTCACCGGGTTTTGAACCCAGTCCTCCTGCATTTTAAGGCAGTAATAGAGCCATTTCCACCTAATTGAAAACTGACCAACCAAATCGAGAGTAGATAGAAAGTTCTCTGTGGACAAATCGAAGAAGAGAAGGAGGGTGACGTTCATTCGTTTTTCTCAAGATGCTGCGGGCTTTTGACAGTCGAGGATCCGTCTTAAGATTCAATGAGTGAGAGGGAGAATGAAAGGCGAAGGGGCGAAGAGAAGAAGTAAACGTATTTACGGTGCTTATATGTGGGAATGGAGACGCCCCTTAGTGAGTCGAGGGCTCCGCTTTTAGGGTTTGTCGTTGTCGCCGTGCGTAAACATCCGCGTGGCACTAATTCCTTGCCATTGACGGCGTCTTACGTGGGATAAGGAAAGCAAGTGAGAAGGGGTGAAATTGGGGTTGGGTCAAGGTGGGGGAAAGAGCTGAGATCCTCAAATCCTGAGAAGGGGAATGTGGAAATTAACCCTTCTTGGCAGGGTCCATAGGGTATTGGGTTTTGCGGGAGATATTGTTTTAAGGCTCCCTGGTATTCTTATTTCAATATCGTATCGTGATATAAATGTTGGTGTAGTGATGTCTCACCTTATGCAACATGTAATATCAAAAATCACTAACATCGGATATCGGAAAGGTTCAACTGATCGAATTTTATGGCATGTCACAATTTATCGAATTTCGTTGCAAAAAAAATATTTTCGCTTTAATTTTGTTATTCAGGAGGTATGGCATTGCGATGTAAATTGGAAATCGCGGGAAATTGCAATGTATCACATAACGCATGATGTTCAGTATCGAAAGTCGTGTTGAAATTATCAGATATCGGAGTTTATTTGCTTATCGCACTGGATTGCATATCGAATTTTATTGGATTGCATTGCAATTTGATATGTAACGCATAAAAGCAGGGGCAATCTAAATGGGATGGTGATGTAAAACTTTACACCGCCAAGTTCGTATTGCGTTTCATACCATGTAACGTCACTTATAATCGAATTATATAAATGTTTGCATTTCGTGGCATTCCGCATCAGGTGGCATTTTAGTATTTTGTATAGAATTTATTTTCATTATAATGTATACAATTTTGAACAGGATAGCGTTGTATGACGTGATTCACCTCATAGCATCTCATAGAGAATTGCATAACAGTGCATTGCAATGCGATATAATTTTCGAGTCTCAAGAAATACAATGCATTGCATATTGCATGATATAATATCTGAGATCATATTGCATTGAATGTAGTAGTGTATCAATTATTGAATTAAGTTAAAGGTCGTATTTCATCGGAGTATAAAAATATCGGAATTGGTATTCGATACTTATATGACGGATATCTTGGACGATCTCATCGGGATCGCGATGTTAATTTGTTATTCTCCAAATTCGCTTTTCATCACAGATTATATATCGTCTGGTAATATCGTACAATATACATTTTTGTGATACATGGTATATCGCATCGGATGGCATTATAATGTTCTTATTGATTTAAATGTCACCATATGGCAAATACTTTTAGATAATTAAGCGTTTTATGTAGTAGTTCACCGTACAACATTTCACAGAGAAATGCATCACCGTAAATCGAAATGCGATATAAAGTTTTCGTCAACAGGAATGCGATGCATCGAATGTCGCATGGAAGAATATCGAAAATTGTATTGTATCAAATCTTGGAGTGCCTCACCACGACCTTTCCTATATATTGTATTGCCCTGACGTTCATAATCCATCCAGGTCAAGGTCTATAAACAGTGTATATGCCCTCGCATATATATCGCATATCGCAGTCGACGCATCGTAATATCGTATAGGTCACAGGGAGGGTGAGGAAGAAATCCTTTTCACTCCCGCGAACACGCACAATCATCAAGCAGCAGTAAAACCCTTTGCGCTGTCACCCTTCCCTCCCCCCTCCCCCGGATCCCCTTCCACCCCTGAGGGTCCTCGTAACTCTCCCTATGGATGCGACCCTTCCTGGTCCTTACCATTTCTCGCTCCATTTCTCCCTTCTCCCAATTCAGTTGCCCTATTCGACTTGCGCGTCGCTGTCTCGCGTTGGATGCTGGGAAGCGTGGCAGAGGCAGGTCGGAAAGGAACATTACACATAAAACGTAACATGCAAGCGGCCACCAAACACTCCTATCTAATAATTATTTTTGCCTTCTGGTGATATTAGTCCATTAAAGGATTAGGCACTTCATTTCTCCTCCACCAACGTTCTACATCTACCAATATTAATGGTTCGTAAGGGAGCAAGATGTGGGACTGTGGAGGAGGATGGAGAAGGTGCGTCGGACGGAAGGGAAGAAGACAAATGAGGAAGTGCTTGACATGGTGGGCGATGAGAGGAAACTTATAGATGAAATTAGGGGAAGGCAGGGTAGGTGGCTGGAAGGGGTAATGAGGGACGATGGTTTGCTGAAGGCCGTGATAGAGGGAAGGATGTTAGGTAAGCGGGGAAGTGGGAGAAAGAGAATAGGTTTTATGGACGGGATGAAGAAAGGTAGGACTTACGCTGAGATGAAGATAGAAATACTAGAGGTAGAAAGGGCACGGCACGTGTAAGAGTCTGTCGGATTTTCTCTGACTTTATTCATAACCTACCTTTAACCGGTAGATTACTCTAATGATGAGGGCTACATGAAAAATTAATTTTGCATAATGTGCACCAATTCCATTCAATAATATGCAAAAAAGTATTAACTCAAGCCCTGACGAAGCATAAATGTAGATTTGATACGTCGGCGAAAGAGAAATTAAGTAATTTATAATTGATGGACCTATATCCCCGGAAGAAAATACAATAATTACATAAAAATTAGAGGTTGTGGAAAGGAATTTTCAGGATATTTAAACTTGGAGTCCTACGTTGTACATTAGACACTCTAGACACACCCTAGGCCTTACGTAATTAAAAAAAAATTTTTATATGCATACTAATTAATAAGGGTAATCTGTAAGTTAAGGTAGGTTGAAACGGAGAAAAGTAGAATTCTCCTCGAAAGTAAAAAGTAGGTAATGAAATTGTTCTATCTACGGTGGCATTTACCCTCCTACTTTAAATCTCATTACTTAAGTTTTATTATGATATATCTTTATTCTATATTTCCTGCTATGATTTTCTGATGGATCAACCGATTCTTGCAATCTTTTGGATGACTGACTTACCATCGTCGGGTCGTCAGCAAATCTCACCGCATTTATCACCTGGTCTCCTACTTTGATTCCCACATCTGCCTATTCCCACGCTTCTTACCATTTCCTCGGCATTAATTTTAAAAAGCAAATGTGATAGCGGGCACCCTTGCCTTACCTCGCGACCTGTGAATGTCCACCCAGATTCCACCCAGTCAGCCATCCTAACCTGTGCCCTCTGGGTCATGTATAAGTATCAGATAAGTCTACGATATCGCCAATCTATTCCTATTTTCATCAGTATCTTAATTTTTTCTTCCCTGTCAGCTCTATTCAACGCCTTTTCGAAACAAATCATGCAAAGATATCTTGGTCACACTCCGTTTCTTTCTACAAGCGTTCTCATCACCGCAATTGCATCGCGAGTCACGCTTTCCAGCCAAGACTCAAAAACTGTTGATCGATTTAATTACTAATTTTACATGCTCACCAATTAACATCATCCATGACTTGCATACGTTTTCCATTTTACACTCGGCAGAAGCAAAGGCGACCATGGGCAACCTTACCCCACGATCTATAACTTACCATCGTGAGATTCCGTCCGCCACCCTCACCTGTGCCTTTGGGGCCGTATATCTAGCTCCATTGCAAACATATGCCTAGGTGTGTATATACATTCCCTCGCGCAAAATTACGCGTAGGTACAGAGCGCAACCACCCGACGGCATCATAGGCACGTGGCGTTTTTGGACTGAAGAGGACCACGCGGCGTGCCTGCATCAAATAAACGCCGATGACGGAAATGTATGGCAGATGTACATTGCTAAAAACAAGCTCGATAGGGCTGGATGGAGATGTTCCTATTTCTGGGCTTTGTGGAATTCCATTTGAAATTTCATTGTAAAACATGATTTTTGGAGCTTAGTGATTCGCCATTGGGCGACTCCAAGCTGACACAACTAAGACCGTGGCCAGACCATCTACGATTCTCACGACTTTCAGCACGAAGAAAGGATATAATAAGGAAAGAAAATTTGCTAAATATTAGCTCTTAATAATTATAAATAACAAAGTTATGGCGTTTCGAATATCACAAGTTAGCGCAACTTGGCGCGCCGCAGCTCCGAACTGTCACTCCAACACACGTCGATTTAATAGTCAGATTTGAAATATAATTATATTTTCGTCATTAAAAGACAAAAATCTGCGTTTCATTTTAACTTAGGGCTATAAATACATCAATTCTGGACTCTATAGAGACTTTAATTTTAAGAAGACTTTAATTGTTCCTATTTCTTTAAAATTTTGATCCACGTTTAGAGCCTCCTAACTCCTTAACTAATTCTTAGAAAGGGTCCGGCTTAAGCATACAAGAACGAACACAACGTATGACTGTACGCAAATTTCATTAAATTTTATTTGCGGCGCACAACCCCGGCACAATGGAGTAACAAAAACTGATCGGTGAAAATTTTGCGACTTTTGCTGTTTAAAAAAAGCGATGTCTGGCAACTCAATATTGGTTGGAATGCATATTTGACAGCAGTCCAAGCCTTTATCTTTAAAAAACTGTCCAATATTGCTACTACTTCAATTTAAATGATAATACATGATCTAAAAAACATCACATTTTGATGAATAGTGTTCCCAATTACTCTCCAGGGGGGAATTTCCCACTGGTTGACAAACTTTGAAATTAATATACATGAGACAGTGGATTGCTAAGTCTCAATTTGTTATATTCCTCGTCGAAGTTAACTGAATGGATATGGTGAGTTATTGATGTTACGGTTTTTAATTGTTTGCTACAAATTTGGGACCCAGGAGATGAATATTAAACAAATAAAAAACAATCAAAAGCCGTGCCGCTTGTTTATAACCCCCAGCAGTAAACCTGAAGTGTAACACAGGGTTTGACTTGGTAGGCAGTCTCTAGAGAGGTGGCCATGCTTAATTTGGTTGGAGCAATTCATGTCTTCGAACAGAATTTAGTGAAACTTTGTATTATTGTTACTAGGTGATCTACCGGTTTAGGTAGGTTTAGATAGAAGTAAGTAAGTAAAAACCTCTAGATATGTGAACGAGCCTGTCGACAAAAATTTCTTTTTCATCTCAGCATTCTTCCTACCCTTCTTTATCCCGTCCATAAATCTATTTTCATTCTTCCCCTTCCCCTCTTGCCCAACGTTCTCCCCTCCATTATACCCTGATGTAACCCATCGCCCCTCAACCCTCTCCCCCCCCTCCAACCACCTACCCTCTCATCCAGAAGTTTCCTCTCCTCACCCACCATACCAAGCACTTCCTCGTTTGTCTTACTTTCCGTCCTCCGAACCTTCTCCATCCTCTTCCACACCCACATCTCGAACACCTTCAGTCCATTCTCGTCCTCCTTTCTCAGAATCCACATTCATAGCCCATACTCCATATCAAGATCTTCATCAGCTTAACCCAAAGTTCCCATCATCAGCTCCCTTTTATTACTGACCTCTTTCTTCGCTAGCGCTATTCTCCATGTATTACAGAAACTCGCCAAATATTAATTTTTCAAGTGATCTTAGACTAGCGTGTACCCTGTTTCTCCTGCTAGTCTTTTCATTTACATAGCTTCACCCTCTATTCGCTTGTAACGGTTTTTACGAAACTTGCGGTATTCTTTCCTTCCTAATTATTCGAAAAACTCTTACAAGGAAATAGAGGTCAAGCGATGTTACATGAAAGAATACATATCTTACTGAATATTCTCTGTTACCAAAGCAGAAAACTGCAGTGCTCTTTGGATTGATTTAACGTATACTTTCACTTAAAATCGCAAATATTTCCTTGATAATCACGAACATAAATGGTTTAGTGCCTTCACCTTACTACCACTTAAGTTCCTGAAAGAATTGACTGCGTAAAATCGTGTTTCGAATAAATGTCTCAAATTTAAGGTACAAAAATGCTGATATTGGTATGTATAGTTGTATTTAAACCCGACTAGATATGAGTTTCATTCGTGAATTAAAGAAAATACGAAGACAAGTAGGGTTTTGCTGGCGTTCTCCGATGGACGGCACGTTTTTCTTTAAGTGGCACGTAAATGAAAAAATGTGACAATTGAATCATGTTGCGGTGGGACCATCTTAAGTAAAATATATATCTACACTAACTTCTCCATTTTTCCGCTTTTTCCTTTCCTTTGCGACCCCTCCTCCCCCTTCCCTACGTTACCCATTCCGCTCTGCCCGACACTGCAGGGGTGGCTCTCTGAGTCCCGCACAACCCCTCCCCCCTCTTCACCTCACTTTCCTTATCTCCATTCCTTTCTCTTTCCGTCTTTCTCCCGAGGGGGGGTGTCTGCATCCCTTCTCCCAGCGTCTTACATCCCCCAATCTCTCCCACTCTCCTCCACTGTCCGTGCAAAGAGTCACAGTACCCAATTTCGAGGCACTATATCTTATTAACCAATGAAACGATTGCAATGAAATGAACTGAAAGTTTAAGGTCATTCATAATTACGTTCGTGTGATACTATAAAACATTTTGGATTATGTTTTTTTTTTCGTTTTATATTGAGCTTTGGCGCGGACAAGCATCGATTTTTGTGCAGCCGAGAAAACGGTGGGACCACATCGAAGTTAAATAATTTCAAAACCACGCACCATAATAATTATTGTACAACATATCCTCCAGTTCTTCAAAAATATTCGAGTGTACCAGGAGGACATCCTCGTCAGTTTCGACGTGACGTCACTTTTTACGAATATACCTGGAGATGAAGCGGTTTAAAATTATTGAAGAAAAGTGTGATGAGATCGTCGCTACATTGACAGATATCTGCCTGAACAGCACCTTCTTCCGGTGAAGAAACAATATTTACGAGCAAACTTCAGGGACAGCAATGGGATCCTCCATCTCAACAACGGTGGCCAATATCTACATGGAGAATTTGAAATCAATGGAGCTTCAAAATGCGGAGAGAAAAACCCAATAGTTGGTTGCGTTATATTGAAGATACTTTTATTATTTGGACACATGTTTGTCAGAAGTTAGAAGAATTTCAACAATATTTGAAAGGGAACTGAACTCACGAGAACAACTAGAGATTTTAAAATTAATGAATGACCCAGACATCACCCTCATTACCTGTATATCCCTCCTTCTCCCCTATCCTGGACCTCCGTTTCGAACAACCTCATCTCCTCTCCTCATTTACCCCCTTCCTCTGACGACACATAACGACGATTACCATAGTTACCCAAACAAAACATAAATACGAACGCCTGATAATGATGATTACTCATCGAAACCCGGGTCGTGTATGTTATTAAATTAAAAAGTTGTTTGTAAAAGTCAAATTATTTAAACATTACAATGATATACCACAAATTTACCCTAGAACAAGTTAATTTTAATATTATTTAAAGAGTCTAAACAGCCGCATTAAATTCACCATGTAAGTAGAAAAAGAAGGGAAGCTTCAATTTCTCGACGCTCTGGTAGAGAAAATTGATAATGATACGTCACTGGGTCACGCGCCGTGAATAAATAACCCACATCAACGAACTGGTATCTTTATGCCAGCTCTCACCACCACCATGCCCGGATAAACGATGTTATGAGGACACTAATTGAGCGATATATTTCACTGAGTGATACGAAGAATTTACATGCAGAGAAACAAAAATTGAAATCTATCCTTCGCCTACACGGTGACGACATATGAGCTATCTCCCGATATCTCAACAAGACAAAGAAGAAGGACAATGGGAACCCATCCGAAACTATGGTCCCCTCTGTGACTCATTTTCGTTAAAATATAATAGTAGTACTAAGACATGAACACAAAGGCTTTACCGGGATAGGTACAACCCAAACCTATATGAAGGCCTCCAGGCAGTAAAACTTATGGATCGGAGAGGAACTGATAATAATGAGACAGCATATATTGCTGAATAAATAACGATAAAATATTTGTTTGAATAGAAAAAAATTGAATGAACCGTGATAGAACAAATAAAGATCGGAATGAAAAGGATAAATTAAATGGGGCCATATCTTTAATGTTAGAAGAGCAGGCTTCTCCTGCTTGAAAAAATTGTAATTTAAGTGTTGTTACAATAGACTCGAAGGCATCCACCATTGGTTTTGATACACTGAAATTATGTAGACATATTACATTATTTTATTTTCTTTATCAAGCCATTATTAAAGAATAAATATTCTGCTTGATGTCACAACGGATATGGAGTTTTGGAACTGAAAAACCAACATTCCATAACTATTGTGATTTTAATAATAAATAGTCAAAACACAAAGGAGGTTATCTTCATGAATAATACATTGGATGCAAAAATCACAGGTAGATGCTTCTTTCCGGGTTTAAGGTAGTTATAACGTGATATAATTTCACCTAAAATAAAATGTATTTGGGCCAATTATAAATAAAATAGATCCCATTTTTCTAATGATTCAAGAATATCAGATGCTCAGGGTATTATTTTTCAAGATCTTTGCCGTAAAATACAAGCGAATTTATAAGGGGCAATAAAAAAAATAAGGATATTTTTACGAAGAGATCGCGCCATATATTTAACGGTGAATACGTAACATGTTCTCTCAATTATTTTTAAGACTTGACTCGTTACTCACCGCGTATCTTTTCCTGAGCATCACAAAAAACCTTCAATTGAAAAGGAATTTATAGCGTTTGCCGTGAACATACTAGTCAAGATAAAAACTTGAACATGATATTGTTATTATTATTTTTAAGGTATTCTGCCGGTAAAGGTAGGTTAAAACGGAAGAGTGGATGGATCCTCATGGGTTTTTCACAGATATTATGGTTTTAAACTCTATACACCTAATTAATTTCTTTTTTCATCGCAGGTTACGTAATACGTACGTACTAGAATCATGCATGAATATTCAGCTAGAAATAAAAAAATAAGAAATGAAGTGTCATAGAAGAAAGATTTTGCGCCATTGATATTACCATATTTCTACACCCAAGGAGGGTTTAATGCACCATGAAAAAATAGCTCTACTTGACCGGGATTCGAACCCAGATATCTCAATTTCCGGTCAGGTTTGTTAGCAGGTGTGACAACTTGTTCGTATAAACCGCAGCTGAAATCCGCTTTCAAACAAGATGGCTTGGTGGTGTAACTAGCTAACAAACCTGTCCGGCAATACGGAGTTTCGGGTTAGAATCCCAGCCAAGTCGTATCATTTTTTCATAGCGAATTTCCCCCTCTTTCATATTTATATCTTTGCACCCATGCGCATGACTGCGTACCTTATTTTTCCTGAAATCGGAATTATTGGAAAAATATCAATTTTTTCCAAAATGCTTTTTACAATAGCCTAAAATTTAAAATGAAAGTCGAAAGTGGAGTTCATAGTGTGAGCAAAAAATCTCGCACGAACTTCCCCGAGTGGGTTTTCTCTCGATCACTCCAGTTTCGCCGTAAATATGTCCTCTTGGGCGCACGTCCTTGCCACCGTCCCTTTAGTGACTCCCCTCTCCATGCAATCATCACCACCTCAAGAGAGAGCTTCCTCTCCGCGTCTTCTCCCTCGACCTCACTCCCTCAAGAGAGCGGCCGCCTCCAGACTCGACGGCCCCGCCCCTTTTCCACCCCCCTCACCTCAGAAACCACCCCTCGAACCGGCCTCCACCCCTCCCTCAACCGCCCCCACCCCCGCGCCGCGATCCCTCGCCGCCTATTGGCTGGCTCGCCCGCCGAGACTCGTGACTGGTCGGAATACTCGGGAGAGGGGATGTGAGAATATGTGTCGCGGACCTACGTTACAGGGTCGGAGGAGAGAGGGGTTGGGTTTATACGTGGGGCGCGCACGGAGGGGTCCCCCCGTCCCTCCTACGCAGCACCATTCCACCCTCACCTCTCCCCACAGTCAAACGGGGTTCCTCCCCCCCCCCCTACCTTTCCCCAGGGAGCCTTACCCCCGCCCCCTCTTTCCCAGGACCTACCCCTCCTTCGCAAGCGTGTGCTGTGTCCTGCCCAGAGTCCCGCGCACCCGTTACAACGCCGCTCCTTCGCCTCCCTTCCCCCCCCAACTCCCCCCCACTGCTCTCTCTCCCGCCCTGCCTCTCGCAGTCTCTTGCCACAGTGTACACGGTCTAGTCACGCGTGCGGTTGGGCTCGCAAGAACACGTCGCGTTGCGTGTTGCGGAGCGCGTTCGTCTCGAGAACACGCGGGGCCATTCGTGTTTCAAGTCGACGAGAGTGTCGCGCTGTACTAGTGCTGCGAATGCGGGACTCATCTAGGAAGGCATAAGCTTGGGGATTCTCCCCTCTTATCCATTTCTTCGGTTCGGGGACCCTTTTCCGCACGAATCTAGGTCTATTCCACCCGTGTGGGACAGTTCTCGGCAAAAATAGGCGAGGTTCACGTCACTGAAGTTTTGCAGCGGCCAAAGGCCCCTAATTCTACCTGTCTTCCCTGGAGCTTTTTATTTAAATTCTGAAATGAATTATTCATAGTGTCGACTTCTTCGACTTTAGTGTCTTGAAATAGTGCACATTGGTTATCTCAACGGGACGTCCGATCATGAGGGTCCATCACGGCACGTTTTCCGGAGGTAGTCGTCGAAATGGTTAACAACCTGGACTGACTGCCGCCTTCGTTTCCTTCGCCCGAGATAGCCGGAGTCGTGGTGTTTTGCCGTTGCCGAGGTATTCCAGAGGTGATTTTGGCGGTGGAGGCCGAGGCTTGACGTCGTGTTTTTTGCATTTGGTCCCGAGAAGCGGCGAAGATGACCTTGCGCCGTGGTGAAGCTAGGCCACTGCCCCGTCACCGTCGGTGTCGTTCGCCGGTCGCCGACGGCGGGCCGGCCGATAGTGTCGTCGACGGAAGAGGAGGACCCACGATTCTCCCGAAGAGGATGCCCAACTTTGCGGGACGGAGGATCAAACTCGCCGGGATCCGACGCCACGCACCCTCGGCGCTGACCAGACTTCCAGCGAGCCTCCTGCTCCTCTTCTTCCTCGCCGTGGCCTTCGCGGGTTTCGGCATGTCCTCTGCAAATACCGGTGAGCACGGACGCGAAAGTATTCCCTCTCGCGCGAATGAATAGGGGAGGAATATGCCCCCCAACGCAATGCTTTCTTCCCCTGGGAGCTTCGTCGTGAGCATTCGACCGTCGGGAGAGCTACGAGTGTCGGTCCCATTTGACGCCGCGATTTATTCGCCTGAGAGGGGAGGGAAAGATAAATATGACGACCTCTCTTTAATCTTTTCCGACGTAGGAAAGTGCGGGTGTGCTTGTTTACTCAGCCAGCGCCGCCGACGTTCGACGTGAACATATTGTGTCTGTGCGAGTGTTTCGCTTGCGTATTTGTATTATTTTTGCAACGGGTGAATTATTACTCGCAGAAAACGCATGACACAGCTCTTTAGACGAAAAGTGAAAAATATTGCCCTGGGAATGTGGGTCATGAGTAAATGGTATTAAGTGATGAACACTCTTTTTGCCAGTGAAATCCTCGCTCGAACAGAGACTCGGTTTATTTTTGCGGAATCTTGAACATTTGTCCCTAATGGGTGTACGGTAAATTTCTGGCCTGACCTGGATCAACTATTTATTCATGGGAAGAGAGTAAAACGGTTAGGTGGAGGGAAGAAAATTATTTTTATCTGACATATTTTTTTCTTCGTATTAACATGACATCATATGATTTTTTTTAACTTTGACAATTTTTGGCGGAAGACCTTATAGCTCACCTCTAAACGGAATAGTTTTTCATGGTATTTCTTTTGTTTACATTTTCAATTTAATAAATATTCGCACTAACGCTTCTGGTTTTTTAGGAATACTTACTTAACGCTGGAGAAAAATGTCTGGAATTGAAGAAAAGTTTTCCATCTTTTAAGGAAAGGTGTTCAAATGTAGCTGTATACACGGAGTGTTACAGTTTTCTCTTCGCTCTTTAATTTGGAATATATTATGAAGTTAATAGTCCTAGGAAACCAATGTGTGGTTGGCGTAAAATACAAAATATTTCGAGTTTGAATTGACAAAATTTGTGGATATCAGTCTTTGCAGTTTCGAGAAAATTTGAAAATGTTGGTATAATGATTTAAGATGTTAATGTAAACATTTATATCTCAGTCATATAAAAAAAGAAACATGAAGTATATGGCCAGTAATTGTCCTGCTTCCATGAAATTTCACGAACTAGTATGGTATTTTTTCTTTGGCAATTTCGATTCGGTTATATTGGTATTTTTTTATTCTGACGCATGATTTGATAAATATTACGAGATATTCTTTCTTTTCGTTTGTAAATGTTTATGCTTTAAACGGATAGTGATTAAACACTTTATTTTCTAGTAAGTATGTACTAGATTTCATCTTAATGCTCCGGAAACATTGCTAAGTCACTAAGAAACTTCAGCTATATTGAAGATGCATTATTTTCTTGAAATTGGAATATCCTTCGGAAAAGCAGGGACCAAGATGAAAGGAATCTTCCTCAGTCCGTTGTTCGTCCGTTAAATTCACTCGCCGGTTTAGATTTTAAGATGGTGTGTGAACGGTCTTCACCTACTGGGTCAACTTTAGTTTGAAATTCAATTTGCGTCTCATTTGATTTTCGTACGTGACGTAATGTGGGATAACAATTAGATGTGCTGTTGTGCAAATGTAGCTGATGGAGTGCAAATGTTTGGGGAACAAAGGATGATAAATACAAAGCTCTTTAAAGTCAATCTGGGTTCAACAAATGCCTTGCAGTCTGCTAAGATTTACCAATCTTGTTTTTGTTCCATATTATAACAGGAGTTACAATCTTATGCCCAAAAACTTCCGGAAAAGAAACACTTGGCTGTGAAATTTGTCTGTAACGAAGAATGATAGGTATCTAAAACATGTCTTTATGTTATCTCTCTTTAATATATCATTTTGAGAGTATTTTAAATCTATATTACATACTTGAACAATAGTGACCACAAAGTTTCTCTCGTCAAAATTTAATGTTCTCTGATCATGAAGTCCTACTGCCCGTGATTCCATTTTTATAAACTATCTAAACGGTAGGAAAATGTATGATTGTTCCGAAAGTATTTGGCGCATTGACAAGGAATTACGTATCTACCAATCCAAAACCTTATTTTGGTACGAATCTTAGCCTGAAAATAGCGAGACTTAGGTCACACTTTATGGTACGTATTTTCGTGGTTGTCAGTGAAAGTATAAAATAATTGTTTGGCTATATCTGTAATGTTTTTAAGGGGGACAATCTCTGAGATGAGAGGGACATGAGGATAAGATGTTAGACTATTGTGATTGGAAGATGTAGTGTATACCAGTTGAGCTTCGAGCGTTTTGACGAAGTAGGAAACTAAGTAGAGCGATGTTTCCGAAAGACGATTGTAAAATCTTGGTTTTAATAGAGTAGGTTTAGTTCAATAATTCAACAAGCAAAAACTAGTCTCAATGTTTTCAATCATTTTTGCTAATCTTGTGAACTATCGTTCGTTACTTAAATGTAAGTTGCGTGTGTTCATGTGAGGTTATTTTTCACGATATTCAACCGTGGAATCTGACCCTGTTTACCATAAAATCAGCGCCTTAATTTCACTAGTTCAGGCATGATTCAGCATTTATTCTCAATTTGAATGCAAGGTTTTAGTCATTCGGCCCATTGTCCTTCGCCGGAGCCTTGCCGGCACATCCGGCGGCCGGCGTAGCTCCAGGGATGATGGGCGTCGCCCCGCTTGGAATTTCGGGGTGGGACGGAAGAATGTCTTCTGTGCTAGGCGGTAATGGCTCATTCCCGAATTCTTTTTACGCACCATTTTACCGAAAGATCAATAATATTTCAGATAGCATTCTTATTGAGGATTAAAGAACCCAATAGAGTCACTCATGGCCTTATGTATTGTCTGTGGTCATACTCTGTGCACCAACCATACGTGATCAGTCCATGATACACCGCTTAAAGTCAGGCATTGTTAATAGACTGTTGTCGATCACTAAATATCTGACATTTTACCCCTGGCATTTTCATCGGTTTACCATTAGCGAGTTATAACGATTTTAGAAAATATTAAAACATATTAAATGTAGGTATAGATAGAGTGAATGTTCTGCGCAAATAACCTTTATATCTCTCCATTGAATAACATTTAAGTAAATGGTTGGTAATTGACAAACCATTTTGCTCTCGCATATATCAATGTATCTCCCCATTGCTTACAGAAGTGCTTTTTGGATTGACTGACGAAATACTGGCCAAATTGGACTGTTTGTGCATCAGTCTAGGTGTTTTGAAGATGAGTGACATGTATGTAGTCTTCAAAGAATAATTTGCAAATATCTCACGTTACTATATCCAGATTTGCTATCAAAATTGATTAATATAGACTGTCTTATGTTGTTATGCCTTCATTATGCGTGACTGCGCACGGGACCTATCGGCTTTTGCGTACAGATGTACGCATTCTTGTTTTATAAAACAGAAAAGAGGAAGGTCATGTGAATGCTGGTAATCACCCTTAAACACCTCTCATTTTGAGTTCATCATCAAGTGGGCGGACTATAAGATGCACCTCGAGTGTCTTGAAATAGACACTATTAAGAAATCTCTAATAATCAACAGCTTCTTACTAGTTTTTAGGTCTCATCATCGCAGATGCCCTTTACTTATGTAGGTACGTAAACGTCATGTTCTGCGTCCATCCTATCATATTTGAGGTATCATCTGATAGGCATTCATCATTAGTGGTCATCATTCAAGTTTGCCCTAACCTCATCCCACATCTCCTTTACATTATTAAAGTTGAGTGCTTCGGGAGGTTAGAGTTAACTTTTTTTTTCGAAATAACAAGCACGTAGTTGAAGCATATTTTCACTATGAGAAATTGACTCAGGTCTTACTTGATGGAACCACGTCATTTTCAAATAAAACAGAAATAGCTTTGTCAGTTCCACACTAAATTTACTACCTAGATTTAGTGTGGAACTTACAAAGTTATTTCTGTTTTATTCAGTGTTTGCGTCAGTTCCACACTTAATTTATTACATAGGTAGTACAATTTAGTTGTTCATTGTTCAGTAGTTTAGTAATAAATTTACATATTCAGTTTATGTCAGTTTCACACTAAATTTATTACATAGGTAGTACAATTTAGTGTGGAACTTCAACGTTATTTCTGTTTTATTACATATTTTCAATGTTGGCATTATAATGACCTCAGCGGTAGAACTCTCATTTCAATCGCGTAAGTAGTTACGAAATTATGGGAGGTTTACGATTTTTACAATAGCCCATTCAAGTATTAATATAAAAACAATTATTTTGAAAAAGCTAAAACAATACCATTGAAACGCATTTATAAATCGCTTTTTTGTTCCTTGGGAAGTGGGGGAATGACAATTGATTAAATTCGGGTCATCAGGTTGTAGGTCCCGAAAACGAGCGTCTTTTTTATAGCAAAATATTTTTGAAATTTCACGCGAGAAGAGAAAATATTTGCAACCCTAATCGGTGAACGAAGAAATTTTTTAAGTGAAGTATTTAATTATTTTTATTTCGTTAAATTCGGTTTACTTTACTGAAATATGCAGTCTCCTAAACTTGAAAGACTATGTTTTAGTTTGAGAACGCAAGTTTATTTTTCAGCAGCAACTTATTTCCTGTATTCGATCTTTTTTTGAGCACCATTCATAAACTGCTTGATGCACTGCGTCCTTTGTATTCATTCAACACATTCTTCCTACAATCGTATTCCTACCTTCCATTATCGTTTTCAAGAGGTTCTTTCGTCCCGGAATGCGTTGTATGAGGCTGTTTGTACTACTTTGGTGAGTTTTCATTTAATATATTTTATTCTCGACATTTTGGAGGACTTCTCTATTAGTTGATTTATCTGCCCATTTGGCGTGCATCATTATTGCACATGATGCTAGATTTGGCTCAGCAATATCTCACTCAATGACGAATAGAATATATGCTGTGGGATAATTTTGTCCCACACATACCTGGACAAATCGAAAATCCCAGAAATTTGGATCTAGTTTGACTCCAGAGCATGAGAATCAATGAGAAATTCAGGGCAAGACATTTACTGAGCAGTATTAAAATATGATGTAATACTCTCACAGCGGTGATACTTGGACTACAATATGACCAAACGATCAGTTCTTTAATTTATTTCAAACACTTTTTATGTGATTGTATAGTAATTATAAAATTTCATTTTACGCAAGAATATAGTGTTTTACCTCCTTTCGAAGATTATAACTTGGTGAACGGTGGCTTTGAATATGCGAGGGGAATTTCTTTCAAAAATATATGACACATCTCTTAGGATATCGTCATTTCCATCAAAATCTTCTTTAGCGATATTGATGAACAAAGAAGAAACCCTCACCTTATTGAGTATTGTATGAAGTTAATAAGAGTGGGTATTTCATACCTAATGGACCTTTTATTCAACGTTAGAATTCCGTAACTGTTTTCTTCGTTTGATATTTTCCGGTACCTTTTAATGGTGGTTCTATTACACCGCAGTCTCATTGCCACGAACTTTCTATCCATCTAGAAAACAATGTTTTTCTGTGACACAAGGGCTGACTCAAAATATGTAGATATTAATGAAGTGCTTGCGTACTTCAAAGCTTGCGTGGCGTTGACTTGGAAAGTAATTTCCCCGTTATTAACCCTGTTACTTCCGATGACAATATATCGGCTTGAAGTTCGCGGGCGACAATCACCGAGGGTAGATATATCAGCTGAAGCAAATAATATTAATTCGATATTTAACCACGCTTTTTGTTCCATGTTCTGAAATATTAGTTAATTATCATAGATTATTCAAATGCAAGGTTGTAAAAGTCGGTATGGTGTTAATTTTCCAAGGGATCCAACCCGATTTTGTTATTTGCTTATGGGTTTACATGTTGTTCATAAGGAATTTATCCAATATTTCACTGAATAAAGCACTGAGAGGTTTAAGGAAACCACGCAAGATCCCTCATTGAAAACTGCGTTGTCTCCGATCAGCGCACCTCCAACTCTTTATGCCGAAATCGCACTTATTAACCCTGTCCCTTCCATCCGATGATTCTTCTCTACTTGTTCCGTCTTTTCTCTCTGCCAGCATATTGTATTGAGTCATACGAATGAGTAATCGATCGCAGGCTTCCATTTTGACCTCTCCGATCTTAATTTCTGACCTTCTCTTCCCTTTTTTTCCTTGCTCCGTACTTGCTTGTTGTAGATCTGCCTCTCCGCAGTTTTCCTCGATTGCCTTATGTCTTTAGCGTATTTGGTCTCGGAAGCTTCTGTCGCTTCGGTGTTGCTGATGAAAGGACTAGGTTGGACTCGGAGGCTAATTGCTTGAAAATGTCGGTCAACGCAAGTTTCACGATGAGTGGGAGGATATTAATTTAACCCCACACAATATGTCTCTAGAATTGATTAAGTGACGAAATATGCCAATGAACCGAGGGGCATAATAATTGCGTCAGATTAATCTTAGTATTAGAGGAAATAGACTTTCGGAGTATTTTAAGTGAAATATCGGAAGGTCTTCAGATGAATAAGTGAGAGGTAGTTAGTTGCTTCTAATCTATGAAGGCTTGTTCATTTTTCGGGATTTCCTCCGCGTTCACGTTGACTTTTGACAACAGTTTCGCCCGGTTTCCTCCGAGCGTCTTCAAGTCTAAGACGCTCGGGCGAGGAAACCGGGCAAAACTGTTGTCAAAAGTCAACGTGAACGCGGAGGAAACCCCGACAAATGAACAAGCCTTCGTTCAAGCCCCGCGGAAACCTACGCCGAAATATCTCAAGCTTCTTATCTATATTTAAACCACACCTCAAATGTGCCGAATGCATTTGGGGCCCCGTGGAAAGATTCAAGTGGCGAAATAAACAAAAATACAAGGGAAAGTCAAATGATTTCTACTGCTACAAGAAAGCAAAGTGTGTAGCATAGCTGAAGGAAGGACAGGGATGAGAGTCGCTTAGCGACTCAAGAGGCCACACGATAGTCTAAAATTAATTGAAAATTTCAAATTTCGCATATTTCACAGTGACTCGGAGGGTATTAATTCGACCCCTTGCTATATCTCCTGATAAACGCGACAAATAAAGAGAAATATAATAGACAGTGAAATTGCACATGCTTAATAGCTTCTACGCAGTTAATTGGTAAACCCCGACCGGTTTACAACGCTTGCGTGACATTATCAAGTGACCATACAAATCTTTCCTGTGTCGATTTCGTATCTATGGAAATACACTACCTAAATGATAAGTGCAAAAATTCCTTCTTTCCACACAACATTAGTGACCGCAACAAAATTAGAGGAGCTCATTTAAGCGCTTCATCAACGATAGTTGCCTTTGATCCTTTCCATATTCCATTTACTTTTTCCAATACTTGCCCCTTTTTATGGCTAGCTTGTTAACACCACATTACCCACACACTCATGCGGTGGCTCGCATGATAGTATGATCCGTTGAGAACAAAAGTGGTATAATTCTGTTTTAGCTGTTTCTGCTTTTTTGTTAAGCGCACCGAAGCATTCCTCTGCGTGCATTCTGTGTTGTGCATGAATGGTGTTAGTCTAGCGTTTGTGTTTATCGAGAAAACAGCACTAATGGCCGAATTCATAGTTATGCTAGGCTACGCCGGACACAGTATTCATTGTGCCGTTTTATCGCTGACCAACTTAAGCTAAAGCTCTGGTAACATTAGCCAGGAGAAAGTTAAACCTATGGAATTATGGTTTAGCATTGAGGTTAAATTCCTCCCGTAGCCTTTTTATATTTATCTTTTGTGGTTTGGTTATTCACGAAGGTGTTCTGTGATTTATCGCGAGTGATCTCCTTGTTACAGCTAGTTTAAGGGGTTGTATTACTAGTTTGGTGTATCGTTAGGAATATCGTTGGAATATCAATCAGATTTACACTTACGTAAATAGTTTTATAGGCAGTAGAATAATGAAGTAGTTTCGTTCTCAGAGCGCCTAGTGCGTTAATTTGGCTATTTTGTTTGCTAAATTTTTGGATAGAACGGTTTAATAAGTAAGCTCTGTAAACAAGTTTTTTTTTTTAGGTATTCACGTATGTTATATTAGTTTTGCATTCTTAGTTTACATTTCGTGTTCTGAGTTTTTGTTTTGTCCAGTGAGGTTTTAATTTTTTATTCATTTAACGTAAGGCCTCATTTTTCAAACAGTGACCATTTTGAGCTACACCAATCTTGCACTCAATAGCACATGTATAGATGCAGGCGTAGATGTTTCTATCACATTCCATGTGTCGCTAGGTATGCCCAGTCCACCGTCATTACTCCACATATAGTTCTTTCTCGTCGCCCCTGTTTCCACCCCTGCCTCATTTCTCACCTCGCCAACTGTGAATTTCACATTTATGCTGTAGTCCTTAAAGGTCGTAGCGTTCATTATAATGGGTTGATTTTGTGTTTGTTTTGTTTAGTCTATGATACATAATGCGGACATATAGTCACAATTTCCTTCGCAATCACCTGAATCACTTTAACGATATTTATTCAACAAATGCGACGAAACCACCAGTTTTGTTCATTTATATGAAGTAGCTACAAAGACTGATAAATGTTAGCCGTAAAAGTCATCATAATAGCAAACTGTATTCAAAAGAAATAATTGAGCAGGCAAGATTGTATGGCACTTGAACGATAATTACTTATATCTCAATATTGAATATGCCCTAGGTGTAAGGAATAAGATATCATCTTTCTATTGATATCAGTATAATAGTACGATACGTTACCTTGCGATTTTTCGAGGGATTAGTGAAAACATTATAGGACTTTATTCACTAAATGACTTGAGATTTGATACGGCTATGCATTTCTAAGGGACATTATTTAAAAAATTGAAGTTCTGACTCAAGTATTGGGTCCGAAATGTATGGTTGAATGATTCCTATGTTTTACCAGTTATTTAAGAAGAATTAACTCACTACTCGCCGAAACCCTTTTACTAGGAGAGCATAGAAAAACTTTTGGTGGTGAAGATGTTTACAGCGTGCACCGAAAGCAAAGAACTGAAGGTAAACCCATAAAAATGTGTCTACTTTTTTTATTTGCTAAGATTTTTATCATACAACACAAACGTTATGCGTCATTAGTAGTAAAATATTGAAATCGCAGTTCTTAAAACTGGTAAAATTTTAAATTTAAATTCGATCATGGTATCTATTGTGAACGGAAAAAAATATTCTGTATTACTGAAAGCAAATGGCAAATACATAAGGGATAACAAATTCTTCTTTTACACAAGGTATCGAAGGATCTATCTCTCTCCTGCCTGTCTTTCGCCTTTATTTCGTGTCGAAGTAACGTCCGTGTTTGAGAGACGACGGGAGAAGAGGGGGGGAATGTATAAAACAGCTGGCTGACTTTTATTCGGGTACATCATGCCTTCCGCATGGCTCGCCGCCCCCTCGGAGGGAGCAGCCCGGGCGGCGGATGGGGCCCGGAATGGCCCGGCCCCGGCGTCTGGCCACCTACCTACATACGCCGCCGGGAGGAAGAATTCCGACGCTTAAAACCTCTGGATGCCGCTGCGGAAATTGCATCTCCTTCCCACCTCTTCCATCTCCCCTTCTTCCATCGCCCTTCTCTCGTCTTCTCAATCTCGAATGAGCACCTACACACACATTGATAAGGCGGCGGGGGAAAAGCCTTTGAATCCCTGCTGTGGGTTGTGAGCAATACTAAGGTTAATGATAATCTTTTTCTTCTTGTTCTTCATGGCCTTCATTCACAGTGTTCGTGTTCGGCTTTGGTGGTCAGTCTCCTCCATTTGCGTATATCTAGGGCGTTCGTTGGGGTCACACCACACACTTCCCCATGTAACTTCTCACTCAGTCCCTGCATCTTTTCCTGGGTTTTCCCTTGCCTCTTTTTCCTGGCAGCTTCAATCCTCCCACCTTTTCTCCAGTATTTCTACTGAACTCTGTTCTACGTATCCAATCCATCTAAATATACAGCTCTCGCGAAATCTTATGGCGTTCGGATGCGCAGAAGAAGACGTCGTGGAGGGGTTAAAGTTTGGTGGAAGGGGTAGGAGGGAAAAGGGACGTATGGGAAAGCGAAGACATGGCATTTGTTCCATTCATGAGTGCATTTCAAAAAATGGAATTTCTATGACGCGGACAACATAAACGCCACGCATCCCAACGCCATAAGCTTTCGCGAGAGCTGTACCCAGTTCATAATTTTCTTGCATGGGTTTATCTTATCAACTCTCACTCATATACTTATTCTAAATTTTACGTAACTTCCTTGCATCAATAAGAAAACGAAAGAAATATCCTGCACAACAATTGTTCCTTCCGTAATGGAGCAAAGGCAGCTTGAGATCCTTGAGGAAGAATTAATTCTCTCAACCTAGAGAAAGTTGAAAAGATAGCAACCCGGTATATTATAGGCAGGCGCATATGGACGGACATGTTACAGTAATTTTCAATCATCGCATTGAACATATGATATATTACGCTGTCACGCGCACGGGTGCAAAGACGTGCGTAATGAAAAAAATCACTTGGCTTGACGGTCGAAATTAGCCTTGTAATTGGCTTGGTGGTGTAACTGGCGAACACACCTGACCGACAATTGGGAGATCCGGGTTCGCATCCCGGTCAAGCCAGATGATTTTTTTAATGGGGAATCCTTCCACTTCGTGTATGTTACCGTAATGTCACAGCGTTAGGGTCCCTGGGAGTGGAAATCTCTGAAAGTGAGTAAAAAAAGTGTGTAGAGAAAGGTACCTGAAGACATTTTAAATATTTTTCCTGAGATTTGAAAAACGATTTGAAAAATGAAGAACCATGAACTCTTAGTGATGCAGCAACTTCTTTTAGACCCCTTAACTTCACAGTAATTGGTAAGATACATACTATTTTACACTACTTAGGCCATACTTTGGATACGCCTTTGGCGATTGGGATGATCAACAAAAGTATTATACTAGCGAAATAATTAAAATGCAAAGTAAATCGGCAACGCTTCGTTATAAACTGTTTCGAGAAACCGAGAGGGAGAAACACTGATGGGACGAACTTGGGGTTGGCAGAAGTTAAGAGACACGGAGGCCTGATAGGCTGAAATCTACTTGATAGGCTGAAATCACTTGAAACATCCAGATCAGGCGATTTTTAAGTGCGACTCCGAGAATATTATTTTGACCATACGTTGTAACTCTAGAACCATTATAGATGTGACAAAATACGACAGATACAATTCCGAACTGTTAGGTTAAAATATTCATTCTTTCCACGTAAAATGATGACTCCTACAGCAAAAGTGTCTCGACATGAAGATATTCTGTCGATATACAATGCGTTTATTGTTCTCTGCCCATTCCTTTCACTTTTAACTATTCTTCCTCTTTTTATGATTGGTTTCATAGCATCAACGTTCATGCTCCCTGAGGTGGCTGGCAATTTTAGTATGTAGATGTAGATATAGCCTTATTAGTTTTTCATGTATTTCTGGTTGAAACGGCGGAAGCTATTGTACCCCCCATCCGACATACATACATACAGTCTCGACTATGTCAACAAAATAAAGGAAATTCGTTTGTTGAACAGATCCGGTTTAGGTTCCGGTTTTTCTTCTAACGCACTCTGATGAAAACGAAAACAGAGGGAGACGCAAATGTGTCCTGACATACCTTATGTTTCGTAACCCTCATTTTTTGTTCCGTTTCTTACAACCTCCATTTTTATGGCTGGTGCTTTTTCAACACCCCGTGCCATATGCTCTTCAGGGTGATTTTTGGTTAGTACTCCAGGTATTTTGCGCAAGATATCACGAAATACAACTTTCATTGATGCTTAACTCATTTTGAAGAACAATATCAGGTTCTATTGATGAACCCAAAATTGCAATCTCTAAGTGCCTTATTTTTAGAGGCACTGGCCGATAAGAATGGGCCATTATGGCATTATATCGATCGTACATGCGTTGCAGTGTTTTGTTGTGATGGTTTCTCATGCTTTGCATATGTGCACTCCTTATAGCATAAAGTTGGCCTGCAAAAAAATTTGTCTTCCTGCGCGTGATACTTTTATCCGGTTGTAACTAGACAGGTGATTTTTAATACACGTTTTGCATCACGTTGAATCAATATTGCTAACTTCCGGTATCTCCTGATTTATATATTACTTATAGAAAAATAAGCAACACCAACTCACTGTGATACTTAGTACAAAATTGCTAATTAACTTCGTTGGTGAACATATGTTCAGCGTATGGAATGAACAACAGATAAACCAAAATTAGCTCGTAGGCTTCCGCGGATGTAGTGTTGACTGTTTAATCTTTCGGGATTCATTCCGCGATGCTTAAAATTGCAAAAAACAATATTTCGCTGGTCCTCCTGCCAGGAGGAATACATGACGTTTTGCGCAGCTGTGGACATCCATTTGTAGGCCAAACATGCAGAGCCCTAAAAATACGCCTCCAAGAGCATCAACGGGCAATTAAAAATAATAATTACCGCATTTCTGCAATAGCCGAACACCATCTCAGCGGCCCCACTCATAATTTCAACTTTGAGGAGACAAAATTAATATCAAAGGAGGTACGATATTACCCAAGATTAATCAGGGAGGCTATAGAAATTGCGAAGAGACCGGAGAAAGTCAACCGAGAAGACGGTTACACGTTGAGTAGAAATCTTAAACGAATTTTTCAAATTTAAAATTCCGGCAACAATGGGAGTCCTCACTAATATACATAAAGACGAGCGAGACTAAAGAATCAGTTCAGTTAACCTGATGAAGCTGGCAGGAGGACCAGCGAAATATTGTTTTTTGCAATTTTAAACATCGCGGAATAAATCCCGAAAGATTTGACAGTCAACAGATAAACCAAGTTAACGACAGAAATATTTTTAGTTAATCGGTGAGATGGTTTAGTCTTATAAAACACATTCTTAGCATCACTAATATTGTACTTTTCTCTTGTATCGTTAATATTGCAATATTTTCTTCATGCATTATACAGCTGGTTTCTCGTTAAACTTGAGGAGGTTCCGCCGCGACTGTGTGAGTCAAAACAAATACTAAATCCCACACTTTTTGATATTTTGGTCCAAAAATCCTGCTTTCACTGATGAAATGGGTTACCTAAAGAAAACCAAAAGTAAAGTAGTAAAATTGCAGATTATTCCAGGAATGTATTTTAAATGAGCACTTTTTTCCAGCCATAGGAGCCGACTGCAGCGCCATTTCCCACGAATTACCGCATTTTGACTTCAATTACGGCAGCAATTCCCTAATAACAAAAAAATAGGGTTGTAAGATGCCTATATTTTATTTTTATTCAATTTCTTTGGATTATTTCCTTTATATAAATAGTTTTCCACGAAAATGGCATTTATATTTTATGGAAAAATACTATTTTTCCCCGTGTTTCTCTCTTTCTCCATTGAACACAATGCAATTTCAAGTTCAATTATAGAATAACATAGCGTGGAAAGGTATTATTATGTTGTTTTTATCAGATAGAGGACAAGTTTTTTTTTACAAGTAGACGGAATATGAATAAAATTACATTTAAGTCATTTTACGGTGGAACCACCTTAACTTTTGCTACGGTCGCCAATATGACTGGAGTAAAATTGCGCTCAAGTACCTTAATATGTCGATTGTAAACGTTTCAAGAATGCTCCGTGATAAGAGTTCACCGCCACTTCATGCTTTCCTTCGCCGGAGCATTTGCCAAGTTCATGACTTTCTTCATCTCTGAATGCAACGCGCTCTCCACAGGAGACGCTCCTGAAATGATCGCAGCTATTTATTCCGGAGAGTCTCTCGCTCCTTCCTTTCCGTCGGCGATGCGTCGATTGAAAAGAACCGTCGGTGAATATCAACGGCCTTCCTCGAGGGAGTTTACTGCGGATGCCGTATAAATGACTGAAGAGGAACGTTTTTCATCGAGTATTACAGATGCGAAGTTTCTCTGTGTTGGTAGGGATTTCCGAGAAATTGGCGTCAAGGAGATTTCGCCACGACTACGGTGCGAGTCAAACCAAGAACTGAATTCCATTAAAAAATAAATATTTAATTATATTGTTGGGAGTCTTAAGCTGTTGGGAAACAAGATTAAGATACAATATACGCAGGTTTTTTACAATTTTATTTTTACGGAACATTTTTATCTAGCAATGTCAGTTATTAGGAAGTAACGCATTACGACGTCGGTTCGCGTAGGTTTTCGTCCTGCTAACTCAAAAAATATGTTGAATTGGTGCCTATATTTCATTATCAGTGTATTAATTTGGAGTATTGTCTTCTTTTTAACTGTTTTTTTTTCGTAAATGGCATTTGTATGAAAGAGATGAATACTAATTTGACCCATACATCACCCATTCTCGCATTTAACACCGTGTAAAAGCAAGTTCAATTTGCGACAAAATTAGAAAATGGAGATATAGGATTTTGTTATTCATTATAAACAGAGGACACGATTTTCTGTAAGTAGCTAGGCTATAAATAAAATAAAATAAAGTAATTTTAAGGTGGAACCAAAAATCACCTTTATGTGATATTATAGTGGGACTCCCTTAAGGTGGTATAACCAAATAACAGAACAGGTGGTATGCAGAACAGGTGAGTGATAGGATAAGAGTCGTGGAACTAAAGGCAGAACCAACGAATTTAGTTATAATCCAGGTTTATATGCCTACCTCTAATCATAAAGAGGAGGAGGTAGATGGGGTGTACGATCAGTTAGAGGAAATAATTGGTAGGATACCTGGGAGTAAGCACCTGGTAGTAATGGGGGATTGGAACGGTGGGTGGTGGGTGAAGGAAGAGATGGGTGGGAGGTGGGCGATTACGGGCCAGGAAGAAGAAACGACCGGGGCGAGAAAGCTGTGGAGTTTTGCCGCAGAAATAACCTAGTAATTACAAATACATGGTTCAGACATCATCCTCGACGTAGGTACACTTGGAAGAAGCCGGGAGACACAGATAGGTTCCAGATAGATTATATAATGGTACGTCACAGATACAGGAATAGTGTCAAAAACTCGCATACTTATCCAGGAGCTGATGCAGACACAGACCACAACTTATTAGTCATGAAATGTCGGGTAAAACTGAAAAAGATAAGAATGGGAAGGAGGCAAAGAAAGTGGAATACGGAGGCATTAACTGGGGCAATGAAGAAGAAGTGTCGAGAGAAGGTGGGTGAGGAACATGGAGTTAGATCAGTGGAAGATGAATGGGGAAGTTTGAAAAATGGAATTGTAGAAGCGGCTAAAGCGACGGTAGGCGTAGTGAGTGCAACTAAAATTAGAAAACCGTGGATCACGAAGGAGATGATCAGGGAGATGGAGGAGAGAAGGAAATGGAAGAGCGTAAACTCAGAACTAGGTAAGAGAAAATACCGAGAATTTAATAACAGGCTTAGAAGAGAAACAAAGAAAGCAAGAGAGGCGTGGTGGAGAGAACAGATCGACGCGTTAGAGAAATGCCAAAAAGAGGGAAGAGCAGATGCATTATATAGGAAAGTAAAGGAACTGACGGGTGGTAATAAGGGAAGGGAAATTACAACGATAACGGACAAGACGGGAAAGGTGATCGTAGAACCGAGAGAGATCCAGGAGAGGTTGATGGAGTACGTTGAAGAGCTGTATGGTAAAGAAATAAGTCCAAATAGGTTAGATATAGAAAGGGAAGACGATATCGACAGAGATGGCATCGGACCAAGTATCCTAGATAGCGAAATCGAAAGAGCTCTACGAGACATGAAAAGGAATAAGGCGGTGGGAATAGTTAACATACCTGCAGAGTTTTTATAGAGCATGGGGAAGAACGGAAGAGGAATTCTTTCGCTTATTCGTAGGATTTATGAGGATGGAGTGTGGTCGGAAGACTTCGCGAAGACTGTACTAATTCCTATTCCAAAGAAGAGTAAGGTAAAAACGTGCGAAGACTACAGGACAAGAAGCTTAATATTCCACGCGGCCAAAGTAGTTCTGAGAATTATAAACAGAAGGCTAGAGAAGAAGGCAAATGAATACCTGGGTGACGACCAGTTTGGGTTTAGGAGAGGGACGGGAACGCGAGACGCTATAGCGGTGATGAGGACGCTAGTAGAAATAAACCTAGAGTATGGGCAGGATGTTTTTGCATGCTTCGTAGATTTTGAGAAGGCGTGTGATCGTGTGGAATGGACGAAATTAATGGGAGTGTTGGAGAAATTAGGGGTCGATTGGAGGGACAGGCGTCTGATTCGGAATTTATATATGAACCAGACGGCGCAGGTTAGGGTAGCCAATGGAGAATCGGGATGGGCCACGATAGGACGGGGAGTGCGGCAGGGGTGCCCACTATCGCTGTTGCTTTTTAACGTGTATTCAGAAGAAATGATAAGGGGAATGGGGGAGGAGGAGGTAGGAATAAAGGTAGGAGGTGAGCTGATAAAATCAGTGAGATTTGCAGATGATCAAGCATTGGTTAGTCAGTCTGCAAAGGGGTTACAGTCAATGGTGAATGCGTTAGAGGTCCAGTGCGAAAAGTATGGGATGAAGATCAACTACAAGAAAACAAAAGTAATGAGATTTTCTAGAAGTAAGAAGGCGGGGCTGAATATAAGGGTGAGAGGGCAGAAGATAGAGCAGGTCGAGCAGTTTACTTATCTGGGTAGTGTTTTGAAGGGGAATGGGTTTAGTGGTAAGGACATCAGATGCAGAATTGCGCTCGCTAAAGAAGCATTTTCGAAGAGAAGGGAATTTATGAGGGGGGATCTGAGAGGAGACGTAAAGAAGAGGCTGGTGAAAACTTTAATATGGAGCGTGGCGCTATATGGGTCGGAAACTTGGTCATTGCGAAGGGAGGATGTGCGTAGACTTGAGGCGTTTAAAATGTTGGTTTGGAGAAGGATGGAGAAGGTTAGCTGGATGGCGAGAAAGACGAACGAGGAGGTACTGGATATGGTCGGTGAGGAGAGAAAGCTTGTGGAATAGGTTCGGAAAAGGTAGAAGAGATGGATGGAGAAGGATTTGAGAGGAGAGGGAATGTTGAAGAGAGTGATAGAGGACAGAACACTGGGGAAGCGTGGAGGAGGAAGGAAGAGGATGGGAATGCTGGACGAAATAAGAGGAGCTAGAAGATACGAAGAATTGAAGAGGGATCTAATAGCGCGCCGTCATTAGGAGGGAAAGCGAGACAATGTCTATGAAATTAGGATGCAGAAGGGGGACTGTCCAAGAACCTACCTTTCAGCTGGTGGAATACATGAATGGTCAGATTTTCCAGCCAGTTACACCACCAAGTTATATAAAGGCATGGAAACTATGTCTTAAACAGTGTCACTGGCGAACACACATTTTGTGCAATCGAGAGATCTGGATCCGAATACTGGTAAAGTTAAATGTTTTTTTTTGCATGGCGAATGTCTTACGTTTTCACTACTCCGGTTTGATTTTCTTTTAGTTTACTGATCCTATTCCCCTCTTAGAATGTCTGTTAGTGACGGAAGCAAGTTACTTATGTCAAAGTGGTTTTCTCAGTAATAGTTTTGACTAAATTTAGCATTCTCAATAATATCTACGCCACTGTATTGCTGTTTTCCATAAGCTTCGTGTAGTTGGAATTAGTAATTTCTAGAAGTTTAATGATAAATGAAAAACCTTTGCTTTCCCTGTACCCGAATGGTTTAGCTTGTCATATTTGTGTGAGATTAATCATTCATAATCTTTACGACAAACGCTTAAAGATAAAATCATGCAGTAGATTGTTTTTGGAAGATTTTTGTTTTGCTTCACTAACAATTTCAAAACATACCTGTCTTTCAATATAGGTGAAAACTGTTTATTTCAATGTATAATGATTAAAAATTTAAATAAGCTTTACTTTTTGTCTGATGTCTTTTTTGATGATGTTGATTAAACATTCCAACGTTGTAATAATGCAGGATTCCTTAAAGTAACATATTCGTTGATTTGCTTCTCGTAAAAAGACATTGAATTATTTCTATTATGTTTCTGCGGATTACTTGCAGCGTACTGCTAAATCTTACTCTTTAAAATTTTATTTTTTTGAATGAAGGCATGCTGGTGAAGATTTCTTATTTTTGGTTAAAAATTTAATAAAACTAATCTTGCAAATGCATTTATTTTTTCGGTTAGCCATGGCTGAACTTGTAGTTGTGTCTGTAATCATTTAGTCTGTCCTTGAATATTAAAAACTGCTTTGCAAATGGGCACGTAAAAGTTTTGAAAATAGGAACGCCAGGAGCTTATTTCATCGGAAAAGCTGCTCCAATCAATTTTTCATCCCGTATTTCAGCTGAAGTGTCTGCTTACGTAGATGTGTTTGAAATTCAAGTGACACTCGAACGGGAAAGGCCTTATCTCCTGCTTTTCTTGCCTAAGCAGCCAAACCGTCCGATTGAAAAGGAGCATGACTTCGCATTGATGAAACCGCACATTATAGAGATATAATATTCAGGGAGGCATCGGCGTGCACGTAGGTATATATATATATAAAAATAGAAATATATTTTTTTATTTCTCGGAATCCTTTTGGGAAAAAACCAATCAGACATCGTCCTACTCCCCTGCACGGGTAATGATTGACGTAAATAAGATATAAATTGGACGGTTATTTAAAATAAACCATTCGAAATGAGCAAGCATTCTCCCAAATATTCCCTCCCGTTTTCTTCTTCGCCGAGCGAAATGAGATTTTCGAGTTAAAGATTCCTCGATTCATTCTCCAACCAATCCGATTTCTTGTGAAAGAATCCAACCAGGGAAAGGGGAAGGTGTAGGAAGCTGTGGTTTTGTAGGAAGGTATGCGATAAAGAAATAAGGCTGGATTGAGAGGGAATTTATTCCCGAATTCAGTGCCCTGGTAAAGGCGGCATTCATTCAATCCCAGAATGGTAATGCTCATTTCCCAATCTCATTTCTGTCAGTGTGTGTGTGGTGTCCACACTCATTATATTTCGACTTAAATATATCGTATATATGAGCTATTCGGTATCTCCTTGCTTGTGAAGTCGTCTATAGTCTCGTATTCCAGTACATACAAAAGAGCGTATCAGGCTGAACTTTGTGGCACCCATATCAAATGGAAAAACAATTGTAATTTTCCTATATAATATTAATATACTTTAACAAGTTGAGTACAAGTTAACCGATCATGGTTTCAGCACCTAATGCCATTATCAAGGTTATAGGCCTTGGTCATGTGCGCCTAGTTTGTAGGCCTAATGTGGGCTAAGGTTGTAGGCCTAGGTCTTGATAATGGCATTTGGTGCTGACACCATTGTCGGTTAACTTGTTAAAATACGATGTGGAAAATTACAATTGTTTTTTCATTTGATATGGATCTCGTATTCCAGTATGGTATTACATCTGAAGGCTGTTTTAAACAGCAATTAGGGCAGCAATGAAATAAGGACTGAAATCGGCGCCGAATGCTCGAAACAAAATTCGGAATTTAAATCGAGGAAAGTCCTCCGAGTGTATTCCTACGCACGATACTAATTTTTAGCGCGCATTGGTACACCAGCGTTTATACTCCACCACAATCGTGGTGGCATTTTGTTAATTGCTCAATATTTTACATAATATGATTAGTTCTGCATTTTGTTGACATTATTAGCACTGAAGATGAAGGTTAATAATGTAAGGAGTGGCTTGTGGCCTTGAGTGGCCTTGAATTAATTTGTTTAACATTATTTGTTAATTAACAAGTTTGGTTTGCATGTTATGAACATTTCGTGGATTCAAAGCTGGGTTCTTCTAATTCTAAGTTAAGCTTCCATTGTAGGTACAAGGATTGTAACGATTAAAGTATTGTGATTTTTGATTTTTTATGTCCTTTAATTTTGTTAGCGGATGCACGTGATGAGGTCCGCGTACGTTTTCTCGACAAGTCAATGGAAATTTATACTGTCATCAGACGACATATTTTGATGCCTCGATCAGTTACAACCATTCTGCTTATTGTAATAATTCTATTTATTTACAGCTTTTCAGAAAATTTCAGTGTTCAGTAGATTCTACTGAGCGTATAAAATAGGATAATGTTGAAAAGACCCTTTCATGTTAATTACAAAAATATTTGTATAAGCCGATGTAAGTCATTTAAATTATCATAGCTAATGAAGTCATGTGAATGAGGGAAAAGTGTCTGGTTTACCGAGAAAAGTGATTGCGGAATTAAGGGAAAGAGTGCATAGACTCGCTGTTTAATCTATTTGCGTTCGGTACACTATATTTCTCGTCTCTAGAAAAATGTGAATTATGAAAGAGAACTGTAAATTTTTTTTTTCTGAAAATGAGGAAAAATGATTTCCATTGGAAGATTAAAACGTGAGTTGCAGCTAAATACGTAAACATAAAATCGTGTGAACTGGATTTACTTGTGGTTTCATGTTTGTTTCAGTTCAATTTGTTGAGAGACTAAAATTATATCGTACCGACGTATTGACGCTTACTGTGTAATGAAAGTCATTTCATGCGCTCACAAAATGCCCTGCCTTCTTTTATTTATATTTGTAACAAAAATATTAAACGTGTTTGCTCAAATGTGCCATTAATATATATATATATATATATATATATATATATATATATATATATATATATATATATGCATAAATAAAACAGTGATACACTAAACAAACACAGAAACACGCAAAAAGGACACTCACAAAAGAAAACTTGTACGTTTCGGCGTCAGGACGCCATCGTCAGCGGTAGAGGAATGATGAGTCCGCTCTGTTCCCTTGGGAAGGAAAGGGCAGAGAGGAAGGAAAGGGGGGGTAAGTGCGAATGGATAGTGGTGGGGAGAGAGAGGTGGCTATTGGGCTTTTGATTCAATGGGCTAGGTTCAGCCCGGGCTTTTCGAATGCCCTTGTCACCCAAATATGGGCGTATTCACGAATTTTCACGTCAACATTACCGGCGGATTCAGGAAGGGCTTCTATGATCTCTAGGGAGAAACAATCGTCAAAATTTTGAGAGTGGGAGGCGGTATGTTTGGGAATGGGATCAAGAAAAGGTGGAGTTTTGGTGGCATGGCGGTGATTGTTCATACGGATATTGAGGGGGGTGGTACATTTTCCCACATAGAAGGCAGGGCAGAAATTGCAGGAAAGGCGGTAGATGATGTTGCTGGTGGTACAATTGGCCGTAGAGGAAGATTTTTTGAGGGAGGGGGTGGCGGAGGGGCGGAGGAGAGAGCAGCATTTGCACCTCGGGCGTCCGCATGTTGAGGAAAGTGGCGGAGGGTTGGAGGGTTGAAGGTGGGTTGCAGGGAGGGTCTAGTGGATTTTAGAATGTCCCGCAGATTTGAGGGACGCTTAAGACATTATATATATATATCTATTACAATCTCATCAAATTGGTATCCGTTTAAATTATAACGCTCTATAATTTTTTACAGTCACCAAAGATTAAACCTTGATGGCACGCATGTGCCTCCTAATAATATACGTGAATATGAAAACAAAATGTTAATACTTTGTCAGAAAGAAAGCAGTTGGTGTTTCAATTACTAAGGGACTGGTATTAATTGCGTAGATGAATCACAAATCATACCTCCTTGAACCTTATCCATAACGCCATTAAAGTTTTTAGTGAGAATGGTAAAACCTTGAATGTTACTCTTTGAATAAATACCCATTGAATCCTCCATGCTTCCAATACAATCATTTTGTGTCGAATGAGTCTACTTTGCCCGCAATACCGATAGATGGAGCTACAGGAAAATATTCGAGACAAATTTTCTTAAGGATTTTTAAATCTTCAAGGGGAATTCTCCGTAAAATGAAGTTGATTCATCGACTTCCTTTACTTGTATCGTAGAGATTAATGTGCTGACTAATCAATAGGTATAAGAACCTTTTCTTTTTTTCAACCACAAATTATATATGGAAGAGTATTGTTTTGGAATATTAGCCAGATTTTTATTAAAACACTCTTGCTGACATAACCAACGTTTCGTTAAACGTGTGGGCCTCCTCAATTCTAAAAATAAAACAGTAAAAAAACCAGGATTATATTGATAACTAATTTAAGTTCATGTACACATATTTTTAAGAAAAACATTTGAATTCCTTTGACTTATTCAGAGTGTGTTAAATTACAGTTTAGAAAGCAGCATAATTCATCAAACTATTTAGCATAGTAACAAAATAACGTATTTATAAAACATTGTAACAGTGGAAAAAATAAGCAAGCAAATATATTTTTTGTAAATTAAAATAGTTATAAAAAATAAGTATGCTTAAAAGAAAAAAAAAGACGTAATGAGGCCAAAATAATTTTAAAAAGTTCACTAACCTAGTTAAACGTTACAGGATTAAACTGTTACACATGGAATTAAGATTTCATATGTTACTTCTTTGAAAAATAATTTTGATTTCAGGATGTATTAACCTTTTTTTTAAAAAAGTCTTTTCTTAAGATCAGGCACTGATTCAATGATTTTGACTTCGTGAAAATTAAAACAATGATAATATGAAAGGGCATAGTCAGCTAGTGCACAGGTAATTTTAAAGGTTTTAACAGGTGCCTTGTGTTGATTCATTCTTTGTTTAAAATATTGTTATGTATGGCCAATGTAAACACTGTTAAAATTTATAAAGGGGAGAGAATCAACTCTTTATACTCCTGAGTTCAGGAGATGGGCCGGAGGGGTTTTTGTGTCTTATAGTTTTCGAAGGCTATTTTAAATTTAGTATCCTTGAATTTATTGGCGATCTGTTCAGATAACCCTTGAGTTTAAACTATTTTCCTATATTTACGTGGATTTGAACTGGGAGTCGGTTAGTGAAGTGAAATAATTAAAGGTTGATGTGAGTGAGTTGGGGAAGATTGTGGGAAATGCATGTTTATGATTCCTGAGTGTAGTAAGGTGTTTACCAATCAGCTCGGAAAATTGTTTTTATAAGATAAGGTTTTTATGTCTATAAATGTTAAATAAAAGCTGAGTCACCGAGATTTATAGCTTTCTGCTAAAGGGTTTATGCGCTATTTATCTTTTGAGACATAAAGTTGAGGCACCTATCTGCTTTATAAGATCCCTTCCACCAATCTACTGAAATAATGCCTTGTGAATTTCTCATGGTCAACATATCAAGAAAAGGGAGCTTGCTCTCAGTTTCCGATTCTATTATCTATCAATTGTATCCTTAAATGAAATGGATTAAAATATTCACATAGTTGATTCCGAACAGTGTATTGGGACAGAAAGACATTACAAATTAACAAATTTGTAATTTAATGGAGAAATAAATGGAATCAGAATTATAAGGACTTCATCAACAAGCCTTTACAGCATGATTTGGCTAAAACAGGAGCTACCGTAGGCCATTTGGAACACCGGAACACCGATGATTATAAGATAAAATTTAACAAAGTATTGCAGATAACCGTCATATACACAAAGGTGAAATTACTCAAAGAAATCCTTGTACTAATAACGTTAACATATTCTTATCTTAATTACCAATTTTTTCTCAATTGAAGTAAGTTTGGAATTCCTTGAATGAGAAATGTGGTAAAACGGTTCAAACCTTGGCCTTTTCAGCCGTACATGAATGATAATTTTCCATAAAATAGCATAACAAGCAATTTATCCCGAAAAGTTAATGCCAATAACTAGAAGGCACTATTTTCGACTTTTTGGGAAGTTAATGCAATAAATGGAATCAAAATATACTCGATACTCTCTGGATTAACTTGGTGAAAACTCATGGTAACTGAATCAGTGTGATAAATTTGGTATGTTTACATCATCAGGGACTTATGTCACGTTTGCAATGGATTCGATCGACTTGTAGTTAAGTTATTGTGAAAATTACAGTTATGATACAGGTACAGAATCAAAATGTTTTGGTTGAACAAGAATGTCGCTGTAAAATGTCCCTACAAATTGAAAAAGTATTCTTGGAAAACTTATTTTTCAATACGTGAGTATCACCTCAATTTGGTTTTCCGGAACATAAAGCCATACTGCATGTGAAGAAAGTGTGTATTAAAGGTGTGCTAAAGAGGTTAGAATTCCCATTAGTATCGAACCGCGTGGTGGTGAGGGAACATCCTTAATGGAATGAGAATTCAGTCCGTCAATTTACTAATTGTGGCCTCGGCTGTGGCCGGCTAAGCGCGTTTCTCGTTTATTCCTCTTTTCCTAATTCCCCAAACCCACCAAATCTCCCCTCCCAAACGTCCAACAAACTCCTCCCCACTTTAAAAGGCGAGCATCAAAAGGTGAAAGGTTATCATCAATTCACAGCGAGAAAGGAGTCGAAAATAGAGGCGTGATTTAGCAAGATTCTTGACCCGGATCGATCGGTGTTGACCAATTAATTAGGCCGTGCCTTGGAACGAACAGAGGCAAGGGCTCGCATTCGGAAGTCGCGCGCGCGGGCAACAATAATCTCTCTTCATTACTACGAATGCACTTGGTTCCCGGACGATTCATGCCATTGATTGGCGGAGGCTCCTATAGCCCGGCATTGGTAAATATCCAACTTCCAATTCTTCCCAGTGCGCTGCATTGGTCCGGTTTTATTTCCTAATCGTGGATATCAAACCTCGACGCGATACATTCGTTTGTCTACGTTTTCCATCTGCAACGCTTGTTTCATTTTAGCTTCCCCTTTCTCAGTGTTTGTCCTTACTGTTTCCTTCAAGGTTACTTCGCGACTCCGTTATATTCTGTAAAACTTATGAAATCTACAACTTTTATGTCGCTGAAAATGTTATGCTCTCCACAATGAGGCACTAGGTAAAGAAAGAAGTGAGACTTGAAAAGTTAAAATATGTTTATCGGTGATAATTTTAAATAATTTTTTCAAGGCCAATGAGATAATTTAAGCACCATTTTTATTTAATTAATGCATTCCAAATTTATTAATTGCGACTATATGCTAAAAACTCAAGAACATATTAATATGGGCTTTCATTTTACTCCCATTCAAAACATTTGCTGCTGAGCCTTAAATTTCATCACTTTCGAGGAATGATGAGCATATTCGGCGTATTTCATTATTAAATTTACGAAAAGAAAACTATCTTGTCTACATAAACCATACCTAAATGCTTGAGAAGAATATGGTCTTCAATTAATATTAAGTACTGAAAAAACAAATATAATAATTTAATTGTAGTGATAAATTTAAACATTAAATCGGTTTGATAATCTGGAATCCAAGGTATCTGGCAGTGGTTCGGCAAACCAAAGGTAAGTGGTTCGATTTGTTTCGTTACAGGCCGATTTTTTCTCATGGCAATTTCTACGTATTTCAACGAATACAGTTAGTTATTTGAGTTGACTTTATGATCAGAGACTTGCAATTATCTGTAAACCGCTAGCTTAAAATACGCCAATTGACATCTGCCAAATTCTTTGTCAAATGATGGGATTCGCAACAAGAGTGATAATATCTTCTATATAAAAGGCTACGCGTACGTACTATGATTCTGTTGCTAGGCGTAGTGATTCAGATGTGAGCCAATAGATGGCAAGCGAGCTTCCATATATGTTCTACACTAGCTGACACGGGTGACTAGACTAGGTGACGCGGGCGTATGCGTTTTTCAAAATGCGCACGAGGGAAACTGCTTAGTAACAGCTCCGTCTGTTTCACCAAAAATGTTGAACACAAATCTCTGATATTTAGATATTGTATATTGTTTACCATGAATACATATATTGTTTTCATTAAAATAAAAACACGCATCAATTACAATTTTATTATTGGCTTTATTTTTTTGGATTTACATTTTGGGTATTGTCGTCAATGTGTTAGCCTGTTAAAGCAAACTTTTAAACTAGTCATGGCATAATTCCTTTCTTACCACTGATTTCGGCAAAAATACCGTTTGTTGACCGGCTGGTTTTTTGATAGATGACCGATAGTTTGTGTTTTCAGTCATTAGGGATTGTTTTCAAATGGAGAAATGATGGAGGCAAACCCAGCGTCAGCATGATGTTTTGTCTTAACCCGGGAGTGGTCGCTAAGCTACTTATCACGCGAGCGGTCGCGTGTGAGGCTTTGTCTCACACTCGGACGTATTGATTATCTATCATAGAGCGTTTATTGGCAATATATGACACTATGTTTTGATTTAATTTATATCTCTTAATGTTCATTTGAAGCAATGATTTCCACATATACACAATTGCTAATACAATTACGTAACCAGTGCTAATTTTACTGGCGATGATACCATTGGGTATTAATGAAGAAAATTAGAATTCTCAAGAAGAAATATTTATTTATGAGGACTTACTTTCTCATGACTCATAAATTTGCATTAACGTATCTGCTCTACACGAAATGAATAACTTTTCCCGCAAGTCACGAAAGTGTAACGCAACTGATGCAAAAACACTAACGTCAGTGGTCGCGCGATGAGGAAAAGTCTCACATCTTGTAGCCGACGATATCAGACATATCATTACACAGCTGCGGACGCTTCATTTATACTTTTTGAGACGGTCGGTCAATAGGAAGAGATACAAAGTCACCTAGAAGTAAAGGGAACTTATTCCAACTCATGATTACAAAGCGAGCACAAGTTTAAATTTGCTGTGAGAGAAAATCTCATAGTGCGACCAATGGCGGGTTAAGGTGGCTGCAGGGTATTCGTAGTTCATAAAGTGCACATTTTATTAATCTGCGTCTGTTTTGGTGGTGGAACCCACCTTACATACAGCAATATAGGTGAATCAAGAGTTAAAGTATACATTTTTTCCATTAATTTAATGCTGTTTTGACTTGAGTATTCTGTGAGGCATTTGAAATTTAGACGTAATTTCTATTTTAATGCGTTTTTTCGAATAAGCGTGACATTTTTATATTTTTAGAAATGATTTTAATAATATAAAGTGTTTAATTTTGCGTCCAGAAGAAAGTCTGTGCATGTGTAATCGAATACTTACGAAAATAATATCACATACCAAAAGGCTGCGTGTTAAAATAGCATTGAATTGCCATAAAACCAAATTGTTATGACGCAATGTTCTACACTTTTATCTATCAATCTTACTTATGAAGACACGTATGCAAAGTTTCACACAAATCTGCACATGGATCGACAAATCTCTCCAACAACCTTGATGCGATGGCCCGAGCAATGTTGTAGCCCATTCGAATTCAACAGCCAATGAGTGATGAAACGTTTAAGGTGGCTGGAGTGGTAATCAAGGGTCATTTGGTGCACATTATAATACATTGTCAAGTAAGTAAAAACATTCATCGACCACATTTCATTGAAGTTTATCAGTTTATGCGTTGTATTGCATCGTACAGATAGTAATGGAAATAATACAAGATTTACATTTTATGAAAATTATCTAACAAGAAAATCTATACATAGGTCATCGAATTATTGAGAAATATATTTTATGTAGGATTTCAGGAAATGCTGCGCTTTGTTCTGTACAAAACGCAGCATTACCCGAGAGCATCATCCTACATAGATAAGAAAAGCTACGAAAGCCTTCAAACAAAAATTAAATATATATTTTATGTGCCAAAAGGCTACTTGTCTAAATAACATTGAATCGCCACAAAACCAAATAGAAATGATTAAATTGTTTTCCCTCTTATCCACAGGTGTCACTAATATGAATGCGTATGCTAAGTTTCGCGCTATTCTGTACATAAAAATTGCTTCAACCACCCAAGCAAAAGGCGCCAGATGAACGAAAGGTTAAAGTCACAAACTGTGGATGGAGTAGGTACCTACTACACTTACCACCGTACTTATAAATACATTTGACCCTCCCCAATGACTGATATATACACTCATTTTCTTTTTTTTTTTGGATCTACCTTTGTATTTTTTCTCTTTTTACCGTCTCAACTGGCTCCGAAGACACTTTATAATCCATGCATTCTCTATATCTACGTTCCCGTCTGTCAACACATTCCTCGCTCCACGTACTTGTTCAGGTAATCTCAAACGCTGCGGGTAAACATGCGTGACGATATTTTCCCTATGATGTCATTTGTTTATTCTCAACCACCTCTTCCCCACTTCATGAGTCCCATAATATTCAATCATGCGTGAATATTCATCGGAGCTTTGCTCCGCACAGCGCCACCCTGGATATCTTCTCTCTTTCCGATCCTCCGAAATACCACGTGGTCCTCTCAAACAGCTCTCTTTTCCCGCGGCAATTTGACATAACAGGGGTCATTCACGTATTAGTTAAGTCCATTTAGACCACCTGGTTTTTTTTAACCCCCCTTCTCCTCCCATGTAGGAAAACGTTTATAGATTTCATAAACCGCCCCCCCCCTCACTCCTACCAATATAACGTAAAATATAATAAATTTTTGGAACAGTGCGCATATATTAAAATAAATGGGTAATTTCATGACCAAGTATGCAAAATTGAATTCCTTCCTCCGGGTTTTTATTTTTTTACGTAACCATAGGCTGCATAAAGAAATCTATTTCATTATTTTTAGGTTTTTATACCGATTATGGTATGTAAAATTAAAAGCAATTAATTAAATATCCACTAGGTTTTTATGTGTAAGGGACCCTATTTGCTAATATTTCTTTTTTCAATCTCAGCATACTTCCTGCCCTTCTTCATCCCATCCATATTCTCCTTCTACCCCATCCCCATTTGCCCAACATCCTCCCCTGCCATCAGCATCCTTAGCAATCCTTCGCTCCTCAATACCCTTTATGCCCTTTTCCTAATCTCATCCATAAGTTTCCTCTCCTCGCCCACCATGTCAAGCACTTCCTCATTTGTCTTCCTTTCCGTCCAACGCACCTTCTCCATCCTCCTCCACACCCACATCTCGAACGCCTTCAGCCTATTCTCGTCCTTCTTTCTCACAGTAGGAAACCCATAAAAATATGAATTTTTAACCGGATATCGTTAACGGCTTTCGAGACGTGATTCACAATTGACGCCACTCGCAAAACACACTTGACCTTAAAAAAAATGCAAAATGTCCTAGCTAATCAATACAAAGAATTGATCATGAATTTGTCTATGGTTTAGCATAAATTCAGCGCGGTAATCCCAAAAAGTAAGAATTTTAATCCAATAACAATTTTAATGTGTTTAAAATATGATCTTTGAAGTGACTGCAGTCTGTCTTGCGTAAGGTGGTCTCGGGCCCCCTCCGCCACCCCCCAACCCCATCAGCTCATTATTTTTCGGTTACGCCACTCTTACACCAAGGTGTGTGAGGCTCGCGTGGAATGGGTGGGCCAAGGAGAAGAGAGGAGAGGACAGCACAAGGTAGGCAACGCTGCCAACATAACTGTATGAAACCTAAGAGGGTGGGAAACCTTCAGCAGTGCATTTCACGACAGTGGTACGAGTTTAAATAATATCAAAATACGGTGATATTGTTCACAATCCATCGAATAAGACTTTCTAAACAGTTGAATTAAGAGCTATAGTGAACTAGAAATTTGGGTGAGTAGCAGATTGAGCATGTTATGGTTACAACGAAGGTTTGAGACCTCGAGAAAACTGGCAGACAACAACGCTGAGATTTCCGTACTCCCCCGTTCGGAGACAGTTCGATGGGAGTAGATTCTTCCTCTGAATGGAAAAGAAATAAAATGGGTCTACTCCGTAACTGCCACCATGTTTCGCAACTACATTAATGCCTCTAGTGGGAGCTTGATCTTAGTCTCAATCCCGTATTACATGGCCCTCAAACCAGCACAAGACCGAATATAGTGTGCCAGTTGGCACTTAGTTTCGGAGACGGAATCAATTAATATTTTGCCACCGTAGAAGATTTCACTCTTTGAAATTGTTTTTGCGAAGATGCGATATTCTATTCATATCACAGCGTATGTGTACGATAATTTTAAACATGTTGGACTCTAGGAGTAGGCAATCAAAACAACTTTAGGACATTTTTCGTTATTGTTGAGGAAAATAACCAATTTCCGCTAGGCTGTATTTGTTTCGATGAATTAAAAAAGGAATGATCATGCAGCAAATGTGAAAGATAAGGTTAATAGTTGATAGCAAATAAATCCTACAAGGATCGATTTGCGCAACATTGCATGGTCCCGTTATGAAATCAACTAGGCCAGCGAGTATGATAATGGCCTTGTCTGTTAGCCAGCAATTTAGTCAGCAAGGAGGAATTTTACAATACCTGAAAGCTGTCATATTAGCGAGAACTCTAGACCTTGTTCTTGATGAAGCATCACGTGAAACGTGCCCATGTTTGTCCCTCAGATACAATGTTGTTTTAAGACATCTCTATTTTAAAGGTGGTTGGAATGCTTTTTGTTTATGTGCAGTCTTTCGTGAAAGTTTGCATGCGTGTTCTTGCCAGTGATGACTATAGAAAAGAGTGAAAATAATGCATCAAACCAAACTTAGTTTTTGCAATTCAATGATATTTTAGCACGTAGTCTTAAGGTACCTACTTGGCATATACTTATTTCGTAATTGGGGAAGTCTACTAAAACTAGATGATTACGCGATTAAAACGTACCCTCTTCACTGAAAATTACAATGCAAGCAGTTTGTCTGTAACTTACGAACTATTCGTAAAATTCAACATTGAAAATTAATTTTATTATTTTAATTAAATGATGTTTATTACTCCAAATATTTTACAAACAAAGACATAAACAACATTCACGGAGCTTTAGGTAACCTAAAAGGCGGACCTGTGTTAAGGTTACAATCATTATATAATAATCTTCCATGCATTGGTTTATAAATAGTGGAAAAAAGAACATGTACCAACATTAACAAAAAATAATATATTTAACTAAATATATTATTATAATTTCAAATTTGATTTAACAAAGTATTTCTTCAATTTTAGGATAAGTAAACAGCCAAATTTTTTACATTTTTTAGAAAAATATAAAGATTTACCGCCCTTCTGTATGTACTCAGATGGTAATAAGTTGTAAACTTTTGGCCCAATGTATACGAAACTTTTTCCGAACAGTGACAATTTGGGCCTTGGTAAGGGTGTCAACACCCTACGAAAATTCCACTTTCCCGGCCTGTTTGACATATGGTACTTTTGCTCCGCTCCTCAGAAAAAAAGAGTCTAAGTACTTTATACACATACAAGTGTCTGAGAGGGAGCAATTTTACATTTTTAAAGAGCGGAAAGGACGACTCGTAGTAATTCTGTTTTAGCATCACCCGAATAATCCTCTTTTGCAGGGTTATAGCGGGTTTAATAGAGATCAGATAAGCTCCACCCCATGCAATTATACCATGTTTCAATTTAGAGTTTACTAATGTATTGTAATATAACCTCAGATTATCTAGCGAACATTTGTTACGAAGCAGATAAAATTTAGCTAGGGCATACCGCAATACTTTAGTTACAGAGTCTATGTGTTGTGTCCACTTCAAACCTTGATCTAGGGTTATTCCTAGATAGGTTATACTATTTACACGTTCAATTAGAATGGGATCACAGCATGTATCAGGATTACAGTTTATACTCGGTCTTGTTGCACTCAAAATTGCATAATGAGAATGAATAAAGAACAATGAGATAGAGAAAGTAATTCGCTAAAACATATCTCTCAATGATCAACAAATTTAACAACTCTGTCAAGCATATTATCTAGTTTTCAACAGGAATGAAATTACTGATAAAAATTAGAAACAGTGACTTTGTTACTAGCGAGTCATCATCTCTACAGTGAAGTGTACCTCCAGAAAAAATTGGCTGCTCACAATTAGAGAATTGTAAAATAAATTAATTACACAATAGCGCTGGCTTAGGTAGTTGAACACATTCCAGTTACTTCTTCTCATTCGAGATGCAAATAAGTATTTGACTACGTGCATTGATGTGATGCCGGAAAGATCATACCTAAAATAAAATACTTCACGGAAATATTACCACAAACATGTCGAATTTTAGCTTCTAAACTTTAAAAATCTCCACTGATATACATTTATTGTAGCAATAGTCGTCCAAAATAAGAAAAAAACCAGCTTTTTTAGAAACGGCAAATATTTTGACCAAAATCAGTAGTAATTTCCGTGTAGCTGCAATGATAATCACATTATATTGACTAAGTCACCACCGATGAACTCACGAGAGAATATTAATGTACCACATCCGGAACAACACCTTTTAAAAACCTATTTTACCTTCAGGTTATAAAACCTGAAAAAAAGTTTTTTCTTCAGGTTTTAATACTGGAGTACTCTACTCACTGAAAATAACCGATTAACCTTACACCAGTTTTTTCCCATAACCTACCATCCCTACGAAACACGGAATCGCTGTATTTCCACGGGGCGGGGGTACACCCGGTAAACCCGCTTACTCGAATTCTGACGTCACACCAATCAAAAGGCGTTTCTTCCGCGCGAAAGACATTTGAAATTTTCGCGAACTTTGACGTTCCATAACTACAAGAATATTGAGCATTATGAAGGTCTGCTTTGCAAATGTCAATGGCTTTAATTTATTAACCGTTATATCCGAAAAAAATGCTCTTTTAAATTGAGGAGAGCACCCACATGTGCGCATATTTTCTAACAAACTCTATATAATATATTTCATCTCATTATTGTTGATGCTTATAAATTTCAAGGAGTTGCGCCCATTCCAATATTCGAAAAAAAAACAATTTCCGTATAGTTTTGTCTAAATTTCGAACACTGCGCCGAAAACTCTAGTCAAAAGGAAAAAATATGATTCTTGTATACTTTCCATTACTGCCTGTATGGCGAGTTCCAACATACAAAGAGATGCACTCATGTGAAATTTGGTCCAAATGTTATCTTTTTTCGACTAAGAAAAAAATGAAAATGTGCATTTAATGACCCACGATGTCCACTCCAGCCATCTGAACCAGAGGTAGTAATGTCATGTAGCTCAATAAAGCCCGTTAAACACGATGCTTGATCCAGCACAAGACCTAGTATGCTAGCTGATACTTGATATTGAGGACGAAACCCAGTATGATAGAAACCACTTGCGATGTAGCGAAACTGTAGCTTACTGTTGCGAACTTTTAAAAAAAACGGAAATTTTCCATGAAAGAAGGCGACTTTCGGCAGTTGCAGTAATTGCAGGGATTGTCGAGACATTCACGGCACATTGACTTCACCACCAAAGAGTGCGTAACACCCGCGAATAAGTGACGCGCTGATTAAAAAAAGTGAACACTGCGATTGTAAAAGCAAACGTGATTGGTCGACGGCTACTAGATCCTACTGGGAGCTAGTAGTACCGCATCAAGTAGGAAATCAATTAAATTGAAATTGGAAGCTATGACGTGGTGGAAGGGCTCCATACTAGCAAGGATGAAGAGACGTTGTGACTTCCACAGTTTATTGAATACAGAACGACCGGTTTCGGATGTCAAGCCATCTTCAGGTAAGTACATTGAAAAACATGGAAAATACAAGTTTACATATATGTATTACGGGAAGTTGCTATGGGAGGGGGTGGGGTTGAGGTTGGCTGAGCAGGGAGGGGCAAAAGGGGTGGGGGGGGATACAAAGTATGTGTTGTAACTGGGAGAGAGGGTGGGGGGTTAATCACTCGGGTTGTGGGGGTGGGGGTTTTGGGAGGGTGATGAGTAATAAGGGGGATGGGTTAGGAAAGGTGACATCATTGAGAAGTTGGTTTCCTTGTAGGGTGATCTCCCGAATTTCTAGGGCATCCATCCTCCTTCCTTTCCCGGTTAAATGCAGGATTTCTGGCTCAAAGCTGCTTCGGTGCCCAATCTCCAAAAGGTGTCGGGAAGTCACAAAGTCTCATCATTGCTATTATGAAATCAAGTAGCTTAGCCAGTATGATAGCGATTATACTGGATAGCCAGCATGCTGCTTCTGTATCACACGGTACTGGAAAGCTATCACACAAGTGAGTATCCTCGAACTATTGCTGGATCGAGTGAATCGTGTGACACGGGCTTAAGAAACTCTCCCCCTCTGGAAATTGGACGAGAATATTTCTCTCTTCTTCCGTCGAATTTGAACGCTGGCACCCTCTCACAGGAAAAGGAAAAAACACGTGATTTAAATTAATTCGTCCGTTGTCATTTTGGGGGAAAGGTGATATTCGGTGGCGCCTTTTAGACGTCGCGTTGTCAAGTTGACATTATTCCGTTCCAAATGTTTGTTTGGTTTCCATTTGCTGGTATTTTTTCACGCACCTTCCTGCGTGGATGATTTTCTTTCGGATACATTTCGCTGGTTTCTTTTTAATAATCTTTCTGCCTCTCCTAAGAGGAGGGGCAGGGTGAAAGAGAGGATCAGGTGGGGGAACCATTCGATGCTTGTTGGGTTGGAAAAGGAAGTTTCTTTTTTTTTCGTCTTGGGGTTGAGATGAGTTCTCTCTTGTTGCTTCTTGTCGGCCGTGGATGGAATTTTTTCATCGAGATATTTTTGGGCGGACACGAAGGAGGAGGAGAGTTGTTGGCGCCGTGAAGAAGTGGGCGTGGTGGAGCGGGGGGTGGTGGAAATCTGCCCTCGCTGCCGTGGCGAAATTAACTTTTTACTTTGTCAATTTTCCTATCCACTTAATGAGATTTCCATGGATTAATTTTCTCTTATCCCATATTTCCCCCACCTCTCGTACTCTCGGTTATTTATATTTTCCTGCGCCGCTGCCTGAAAAATGACGGGCTCTGCTTTTTAAGGTGGAAGAGAATTCTTATGACCCCTTCTATCGACTTCCCTTGCGTCCTTGACTACCTGGATGGTCCATAACAGCCGGTTCCAGCATTCTTGATCTCCATCTGGAGTGCCTTCTGCGATTATTTGGCATTTTGGGTCACTAGAGTCGGTTTACATGGAATGTAACAACATTTCGTAAAAACGTAACGTATGGTATTTAGACTTTAGAACTTGTGGCGTAGGTGGTTACCATGCACCGTAATGACGTAGCTTAACGTAGAAGATTGTTCATGATCATCTTTTAAGTTACGTCGTTAAGCTGTCCAATCACTACGGAGCGCAGTACTTTAAGTTGGCCAATCACATGCGGTTGTTGCTTTTGCTCCGGGGAGGAAAGAAAGTTAATAATATTTATATAGGAACGATAGAAAAATCGTGGCTGAATAAGAAAATATATCTTTTTCTATTTTATTCCGCAATTCAAAATAATGCCTAGGATCGTAATGGAGCAGGGAATTGCTCATTGGCTACCTTCAAGCAACAAAAGGGGATTTCCTTGTGGATGAATATTTCTAACATAAGGCATTGTGAAAGATGGTGATTTTCTAACTTAGTGTTATTTCTTTAAGAAATTTTCCTATTGTTGAACGTACTCTTATAAGGAACAATTGAAAAGTAACGTTGAATTTTGTGGGTTAGAAATTTGATCTATGTCAAATGTAGACGGATATTATTTTTCTGTCTCCAATATATTTTCAACTGGCTACTTTTATTCAAAATGAAGGTAAACTTTCACGCTTTCAGCTATGCTGTTTAGGTAATGTTGTTTTTACCGCCAAATTAATTAAGTATCTGAAACACAAATATGTAACTACGAATGTCTCTGCTGGCGTTATTTTAACTGAGGTAACGATTTTTTCTTTTAAAAATAGCTGTAATATACTTATAGCTTGAGTATCTTGAAAAAATAAGTATTATTGTAGGTACCTACCTTTTACTCTTTAATTTTACCAGAAAAAGCAATTATTTCATCATTTTTTTATTTGTGAATAACAGATATACAATGTTTTCGAGTCTTGGCCCATTTTCTGCATTAGGTAGGGTAGACCGGGGCACGTTGGTCCACTTTTTTTTCTTTGATTTTTTATTTTTTAGCTTTTCATGTTTTTATTCATTTCTTTATGGGAAAAGGTTGGTAGAACCATATTCAATCTAAAATTACATTATTAAAAGTTCATATTTGTTTGTGAATATAAAAAAAAATATTTTTTAAATGTATGTTACTTGGGCCAATGTGCCCCGTAATCGGGGTAAGTTGTCCCATGGGTTGGGGCAGTTTGGCCCATAAAACAATTTATAGCTGAATTTGATGTAGGAAAGGTATAACGAGCGAAAACAATTATATATCGATGGGCAGTGTTCATTTTATCATAGCATTTAAGTACAGAGCTAACATTTGGATTACAGATTAGTCACTGTCTTCATCTAAAGGGACTGAAGGATCGTCGCAGTGCAAGCATCCATAAAATAGACCCTTGACTTCTTTTTCTACACAAGTCATATGTGCCCAACGCTGATAGCTTGAACACTGAATCCACTGGGCGTCAGGCAGGCTGTTTGAGAATCGCATACTTTTTAAAAGGACCGTAAACACTTCTGTGTAATGGCTGTAGCTTATCTTCCTACCTTCCTAGAGTCTTTCGTGGTACGTCAAACTCTGTACTAACTTCTGTTATTGATCATTTATATTTTGTAACTTGTATTACTGCCAGTAACATTCTTTCTTCTGACAATTTTCCTCGTTATGACTTGTGAACATTATTTCGCACCATTTTAAGGTAGATCTAAAAAAAATGCCAAAATAGAAAGTGGAAGTGTGTTGAAACTTACATATTGCATAGTATGAAACCCTCTAAACTCAAACGAAATAATTAAATACCTGTTTATTTACTAGGCGTAATTCGTTCCTAAAATGTTAAAAAACTGGAAAACTTTTCAAAGCGTTTCAATAAAAACAATATTCCATCACAAATGCGAACAAACTATTTAAAATGAATCAAAAATGTGTATGTGCCATGTGGGCCAACGTACCCCGTTTGCACTGGGCCAACCTGCCCCTACGACATGTTTAGAAAATAAATGATTTTCTTCTTCACCCATCAGCAGATACCGTGTAACATTATATATTAAAATAATCCTCAGACTAAGAGCTTCAAACTTGGTAGTTACCTACACCAGTACTGTCGAACACTAGTGAACACAATCACATCAAACAAACTGTTCAAAATTTACTTCAACTTATCCGAAATCGATAAAAAGACGCCACACTAGCAATTATACTTAGAGATCTTTGATACTTCTGTGGAAGAAGGGGGTAAGTGCTTCCAACCTTCTCCTTGATTACTAGCGTACTCAAGCGCCTAGTCTGTGAAATAACTCGACTGGGCCAACCTGCCCCTATGGCCAACGTGCCCCGGTCTACTCTACGTATTAATATCCATCCATGTTTCTTTTCAAAGAAAAATCAGGAAAAATATTTGTCTATTGGCATTTATTTGTCGTATTTTGTTTATTTGTAGAAATTTAGGGGAATATTCTTCTAATATTAGTTTAAAAAGAAAACATTTCTTTAATTCAGCTCTGGAACCTTTTTTTACAATCGCAAAAACTTAGTTTTCTGCAGAGTGTAAAAGTCTAGTTAGAGTATTTACACGGAAATAGCAATAGCCTTATACACATATAGAATGAATTGAATGACCAAACACACTAGTTCACGATAACACTGCACATAATAATACCGAAGTAACTGTGCCCTTCCATAAATACATAATTTATTGATCTTTTATGATAGGTAGGTAGTTGATTTTACAATGGGTGTTTGCACAAACATTTATTCAGCTGTTGCCCTTCAAAGAATTAATATCACTATTTCACTCAAATGCTCCATGTGAATAATGCTTACCTCCTCATCTTATTACAAATAGTACTTGAACTTAAACTAGGCGTACTTGAACTTAAACTTGGCATACTTGAACTTAAACTTTTAGTAAACTTCGCTGAATTAAATCACGTATCTCAAGTGGTTGAAGTAGTCTTTAGCCGGGGAATGAATGAAGCGGAAGCACGCATAAAAACAAATGAGTGGCCGCGTTTCACACGCGCATGCGTAGTCCGATTTCGATAACATTACTGAGTAATTTATGAATAAATTTACGAAAACATTTACCTCGAGACAGCGGCTTTCGGCGATCCATTTATGCAACTCCCTTCCCTCTCAGTCCCCCAGTGATGGCGAGGAAGGAGAGGCAGGGGAATGGAAGGGGGGGGGGGTGTAAAGACCTTAAGGCCTCTCCGCTCACGGTGATCAACTGGGATCCGTTTAACATGTGTGTGTAATGAGACCGCCGCGCCGCCGCGGTAGGCTGGCGAAAGAGTCAAGCGTGTATCGGACGAAAAAGGAAAAAAAAGAACAAAAGAAATCGTTCGGATGCTTGTATGCACGTGTGCGATTGTGTCGTGCGCGCCTTCGGTAAATTGGAGAGGAGAGGTTCCGGTCGGAATCGCGGCGAAATCGGTCCGCAGTATAAAAAAAAAAAGAAAACCAAAACAAGAAACGAACGAAATAGTAGGGAAAACAGACGATTGGAGTGAGAGCTTGTGGAGGGGAGCATTCGACCGAGTCGATTCGTCGAGAATCCGCTTGATCGGAGAAGCGAGTCAAATGCGTCCACCCCTGGAGGGGAATGCGCCGATTCTCCCCTTACTCCTCGTCCGTCCCCTTGTAACGTCCTTGTTGTGCCCTCCTCCTCGTTGTCTGGGGAACTGTACCCGATAATCATCCACTATCACACATACCCCCACCCACTTTGTCGTCGGTTTTAAAAACTCCCCGTTCCATCCCCTTCCATAGTCCGCACTTCTTTCTGCCTCCTTTCCATCCAATATTTTCCCTCCCAATTCTCTCTCTCTCTCTCCCTCGCTACAGCTCTGTCTACTCTCAAAGCTTCCCGTGCTTTCTGCGTTCGTCCTTTTCTCCTCCAACCTCCCTTGTCCCGAATTCTCCTCACCTCTCGTCCAAGTCACACACGAAATGACGTCGGACGCGACGTCGCTCGCCCAATGCATTGGTCCACTGTAATACTCGCCTTGAAGTGTGCTCTTTCGTGAAAAAAACCTCGCTTATTCATTACGTTTGGGTGCCGTGTCCAGTTACCTGGACGTGAACAACTGCAGTTAGGATTTGGCGACGCTTATTGCTGCTTGTGAGAAGTTCGATGAGAGTTAAATGGCCTACTTACTACATGGAATTAAAAACTTGTTTAAATACTGATTGAAAATGAAATAAGACCCTTATATTTATTTAACTCTAGGAATTATTATTATTAGTTTACGTATTGTTAGAGCGAAGGTTGCCGCGGAGATGGTTTGATCTCTGCATTTTTTTCGGGTTTTCTTCCGCGTCAGTCGGCTTGTGGACAACAGTTTCGCTGGCTCTCCTGCCAGCGTCTTCAGGTCGAAGGTGTCGGAGGCAGAAACCGCACGCCGAAACCTTCGACCTGAAGACGCTGGCAGAATAGCCAGCGAAACTGTCGTCCACAAGCCAACTGACGCGGAAGAAAACCCGGAAAAAATGCAGAGATCAGTTTACTTATTATTTGAATAAGAAAGTGGTAGGTTCTATCTATTTTTCACTTCATCACGAATTCAGGTTGTTTTGCAGCTTCAAAGCATATCCTTTTTCGGGTCTAATTGTAAGGTACCTACCTAGCGGTGGCTAAGTCTTTCATTAAATTTTAATGAGATCGTACATTGTGTGTATTGTAGAATTGAGCACTATGGAACTCATGCTGTCACTTTCAAATCTTGCTATACCTGGTGGCAATCGGATTTGCAGAAATCTACGTCAAGGAGGGAATTAAACAAATGGTAAGGTTATTGGGAAGGGAAGATTGGGATAGTGAGGAGAGGAAGGTTGAAAAGTTACTACTACTTGAGGATTTTATCTTTTAGGGCTATTGAGGGGATGGAAAAACGGGAAATAGAGAAAGAACTTGGTGTCAGCATTAGCATACTCTTAATGAAATATACAAACGGTTCTTATTGTAACGTCCCATCCAATAGACGGATTACTCTCCTTAGCGTGCTCTCCACATAGCACCCAGTTAGGAATAGGTATTTCTCAGAAACATTTTTGCCACTGACGTGATCAGAAACCTGGACTTGAAGAATTTAAGCTACTACTTTATCCTCCAAAACAAAGCGATCTGCTGTGGGCTTGAATATACGAGTGATTGCAGCCTAGCTTTAAGCCAAGTATTGTTGTTACATATTAACCGCCGGTACACTTCTCCAGTATTCATAGTGTTTTAGGAGGAAAATACGTAAAATTTGGAGGTGTAGGTTTTTGAGATTTCAAGAATTTTTTTGTCATACGGGCATTTTGATGGAACTTGTAAGTTGTGGAAAATTTGTAAACGAAAATATTTTTTGCCGCACATCTTCCAACTTCCATGAAAACTTCGAAAAAGGATATCGATAGCGATTGAAGGAATGTGAAACATCTCTCAGCTGCATAAGCATTCACCACTCTTTCAGTCCTGTCACTCATTCTTATTGCAGAGCCATTTACATGCCGCGAATGAAACTTTCCAATACTTGATAGTTGTTATGGCGGAATGTAAATTACTCTGACTGATGGTAGCTTATTTTCGAGGTTTTATTCGAATATACGTAGAAATTTGTCGTTTACAAAATAGCTGTTAAACGTGAATGAGAAAAGTAAATGTTTCCACTCACGCAACTTCAATAATAGGTATGTGATCAGTATCACTGAAAATCATAAAAGCCACAGGCACAAATTGTAGTGGTTTAATATAATGCACAAATGGTGTGTTTATCCTAGAAGCTCCTCTTAATAGTTGGATTTATATTACCTACATATTGCTACCTCCTAAAGTTATGTTATTTCCTCCTGAAACAAAGAGTGTATTCTATTCACAGATACTCAAATCAAATGGTATCTGTTGGATGTGGTGGCTAACAAACCGGCTTCCCATCCCGATAGGCTGGGTTTAAATCCTGGCAGTGGTGGGGATTGTTCAGCGCAATTCTCGATCCCAACTTGATTACTATGTCAAGAGTACTTTTAAGTCTAGCACTCTGTCCATCTGAAGAAAATTCGAACTGGGAAGTTTTAGGCGCCTTTCGTTATGAGGAGGCTAATGCCGACGCTGGAATCCTTTCCTCGCTTCCTTCCCTCCCTCTGCCCTAATACCCACATACCCTTACTGTGAAAAAGTCCTTAATTAGTCGTTCACCTCCCCAAAAGGAACCAAATCACCCAAGACAAGGCGGTTAGTTGGTTGTATCCATTGAGGAACTAAAAGAATAGATGGAAGCATACGGTACAATGGAACGGGGGATTATTGAAGCCATTAAAATACGCCATTTGCTTTTAGTACGAAATGGCTAAATTGTGCCGTTTATACTCCAATAATATTGGTGTTAGTGGTGGAATAGTTGCAATACTTTAAGGATCGACTATAAAAATGCAAAATTGAAATAATTTCTAAAAAGGCTGTCTATCATCCATAAAATTTATGCTGCTTTCCGCGCGATAGCCATGTTGGGTGGATCGTTATTCACAAAAAACTGGCTTAACTTTCGTGCTTTTAGATGCCATATACTCTCGTCTTTAACCTATGGCTAGAGCACTGATGACCCTGTTGATGCATTAAAGATGTGAACGTTTCCAAAGAGAAGTACCACCTACGACCTAGGTTTCAAGCATTGTATCATAATGATAAGTTATGAGAGTGTATCTCAAGAATGAAAGTGATAGTTGACAACAATTTTTATCTCACTTTCCTACCTGACGAAGCTGTAATGCATTGGAACCTAGGTCAAACCATACGTTTTATTTATTTGTGAAAAATTGCACATTTTTATCCATCCATAAAATTAACAATGCCTTGCTGCATCGCTTGAATATTCTGAATGATGGCGAAATACACTGCAACGTAAGTCATAATTAAGGTTGAATTTATTTTTGGTAAATTGCACATATTCTATCAATCCATTTTGTAGAACTTCCACGCACTACCCCTGAAGGTTCTCGATGATGATAATGTAATGCATTGAAACCTACGTCTTCGGTAATAAAAGTTTTTTTTCTTACTTTTGGTAAAGTGTGCATCAATAATCCGCCCATTTTGTTGGCATTCCATGAAATGTCCCTGAATATTCTGGATGATGACGTAACACACTGAAGGGTTAGTGATGATTAAAAGTTTAATTTATGCTTGGTAAATTGCTAATCCTTTATCTGCTCATTGTGTTTTGAAATTCCCCGCATAACCGCCTGAATCTTACGAATTCGTTCAAAACTCTGGTAAGGGAGAAGGGACCAGTTTTGCAGCCTGGTGTATTCCTCTCATCGTCCCTGCCTCAACCCTATAATCACGCCTTGGAGCGAGAGGTAGAGAGAGAGAGAGAAAGGCCGCTTATGATCGACGACGTGAACGCACGGGAGGACAAACGCGGCCGCGCTATCGATTTGGTTGGGGGAGCACGCAGGAAACAAGCGATGGAGGAAGCGGGGGAATAAAAAAATAACAAGTATAAAGAGAAAGGCGTGCTTATGTGTGTGTGTGTGTTTCGTGTGTGAAAGGGCACTGCTGGGACCTCCTCGGGAAAGGTTTTGGGCCGACTGAACCTGGCCTCCTCTGACCCCACTCCCGCCCTTCCCGGAAAACGAAATGGTTCCACAAGGTCCCCTCATGGGCCCGCCCGCAGTGTGTCTCTCGCCCGTTGGGGGTAGGTTGGAGAGGAGGCGGCCCTGGGAAGAATTCGGGGCCGATAAGGGGCGGTCGCATTTATCCAGAGATGTCCGGTTTATGTATACCCTTCCCGCATCCCCTTCTGAAGGGGTTTCCGGGGAAGGGGGGGCCACGGGATGGCCCCGCGGGGGGGTCGCGTTCTCGTCCTTTTTGACCCTTCAGAAGCCGCCAATTAATCGGGCCTCATAAGTCAAGTCGAGATAGCGACAGTTTTTTGTCACGCCGCACTAAATTCTCGTTTTTTTTTCGTGCGGAGATAATGGTGCGAACGGGAAGGGGTTTTATGAACCCGGTCGAGAATTTGACCGATTAGGGAGAAAAAAAGAGCGCTGGTTTGGGGTTTGCCAAGAAAACTTGAAGATGGTTTCGGTATCGGGGGAAGTTGTAAAGGTGCTAAATCGACATCAACTCGTCGGGTGTATTTACGAGCAATCCTTGCAAAATCTAGTGGCAGAATTGCTGAGGACCATTTTGGGGCTATAACGCATGCAGGCCCTCAGGACTTATCTAGGCCAATCGTCGTATAAACTTGAATGGTGGGGAGGTTGTGGAATTTTAAAGATATAATTTCTATAAATAAACTTGTATATTCCACTTTTATAATTCTCAAACCCATACGGTTTCAACGCTTTGGCATAATTTGAAAGTGGGATTACATTCTTATTCAACCAAGTATAATTAAGAGTATAACATATATTCAGAGGTTCGAGAGTTTACTTTGTGGATTTTATTGTCCATTGTGAAGTTAAATAAACTTTGTAACTAGTGCACATGTTATATTTAATTTGTCCATAACAAAGGCGAAATTCTTTATTTTATTGAGACTTTTCAAATCATGACACATGCCAAGTATTTTGGTACAAGGTTGTCGTACGACCTGGTACCATTGAATAGTTTACCTCTCATCATACGTAGTTCCTGTCCCCCTCTCAAACAAATGAGCCGTTAAGTTGAACTTCAGGACCGAGGTTTAATCCTTATTCTCTCTTACCCTAGTCATCCTTACCACTACTTTTTAAAGCTCCCTCCCCCACTCTTTTCCGAAACAGGGTACAAATTCGAACTCGCCACAGGAAATAATTGCACTATCCTCTGGATTATGACAAGAAAGCGTTTAAACTGGTCGTGGGTTGCTACCATTAAAACTATGTGGAAGTGACCAAGTTTATTTGATTTCACAATATGTAAGAGAACAACACCACGGGTAAAATTGTAATCCCCTTGACAAATGATGCCTAAGTGTTGGAACTGGTCGGGGTAGCGAGTAATAAAAGTGCTGGATTATATGAAGTTAATTTAGTTCAGAAAGGTAGTCCTATTCTATATCTCGTTAAATAATGCTAACGAAATTTGTCGGAATATATAATATCTCAGTTTCAGAGGATGACCTTTTAAGCATATGGAGAAATGGGAATGTTTGTGATCACCGCCTCGGCAAGTGTTTCCTGTAAAGTTAATATCGCGGCTATTTCCGCATCACCGACCTTGCGTAACGGTAGACGGGTGAGCGTAAGGCTGCTTCACGTAGTCTATTGAACATGATAATGAGAAGGGATAGGATTGTTTGGAGAGTAGTGGAACTAAAAAACTCTTTAACTCTGAAAGTTTTAATTGAGAATGAGTTGGGCACATTGCAAGCTGGGTTGAAGAAATGAATACATTTGATAGGTTCAGGCGTGACATTATGAAAGTGACTGATAGCCATTGTGACAACACATCTTTAAGTTGGTAAAGTGTGGAAAATAGCAACGTTGTGTTATCATTATGGAAATTAACGAAGTCACATTGCTACGACCTGTTCACTCGCAGACCTATACACTCAATATTCTCTTAACGGATTTATCTCAACCCTTCCTACGTACTTCAGATAACCATACCCTATACAATCAACAAACTAAGCATCAGTGGCGAAAATTACCTTAAATTTTTGTCGCCTGCAACAAATGAGCAGCATAAGTGAACAAATTTGGATTGGTTTTTTGGGAAGAAGAAAATAAATATATTTTCTCGTAACTAATTGAGCATTTTGGCTCGGAGGAAAATAAAAACGCGCTCAATTTGGAATGTGGCACTTTCACTGCGATTCACTTTTATCAATATTGTGAAGCACACCAAAATAGCAAATTTTTTTATCAATAAAGCACGTACCTGATACACATCTATAAATTCAAGTGTAATGATTCTAAGCTGACGGAAAATTGTGGAGCGTTTCGAAAATAAAATTCAAATTTATTCTATAAATTTAATGTGACTGCAAGAGGGAAGGAATAATTGCGGAAGTTATTGTAACTAGACACAGAAATTCCAAAACCACATTTACATAAGAGCAGTAGCATGCAGTTATAGTTCATTTAACACTTCGTGAATCATTAAAGACGACCTTCATAAGGTATGCGTAGCGTAATATGAATTGGAGATAAAAGAATATTTCTGCCCTGCCCTCGCCCGGAGGTTGGGTTGACCGAGGAGAAATGGAGCGAAAAAAAACAGCCCCGCAAGCTTGACACTTCTTCATTCTTCCTCCGTTATGTTTTCTGATAAGTGATAGCCACCTTGCGGTTATGGCCCTGTCCCCAAATCAGCGTCGTTTGTTCAAGGCGAATAAGTTGCCGCCGTCAGATTCATCCGTAGAATAATGTGCCTGGTACCAGGTATAGAGACAAATATATTGAGTTCACTGGCTCGGTGCCTCTTTTAAATTGGTGTGGCATTGGCCCCTTAAGGGTTCTATTGCTCTAAGGGTTTTCTTTGCTACCGAGAAACTGGCTTTCACAGTAGATTCAAACCCCTTTAAGTTGCCAAATCCTTCATTTTTAGATAAATGGAGTACCTACTACGGAATGAGAGTATGCTTTCGTAATGTTCTTACGCAAATGATTAATTCTTTTTCTACGTGTGGCAGTTTGTTTAAGAATATTATCCCCCGCTTACTTTTACCAACGTGAAAAGTTTTCCAGGAAACAATGTCTTCCATTTTGCATCACTGAATGGTCTGGGAGCGTATTATAATGATGTAACTTAATGAAACTCTGTAAATGAATTCTTTTCCTTATTTCCATGAAACGACTGTTAAGTCTTAATTTGGAAGCCTAATTTACCTTCTCAAAACTATTAACAGTGTATGCATTAACAGGGATGTATTAACTATCAGGGACGGAAAGCATTCAACTATTTATTTTAATTTACCTATTCTCTCTCAGAGTATGAGTTCAAGTTTTTCATCAAGTGTCATTGTAAGAACACAGATGTAGTGAAATTGAATGGTGTGGCATTATTGAATTATATCGTAATCCATATCAAGTATGAGTAACCTTTGATCCATTAAGAAGTTATCCTTCTGTTGTGCTTTGAAATGATATGTTCGTAATAATGCTCAACTGACAGCTAAGGAGTAAATGCAGTTTTCCGACGTGATAATAACCCAACTACATTTAAAAAGCATAATTTCTCAAAGTTAAATTGTTAAGCAATCAATCTTTTTAGCGTGTAAAATAATTCAGTGGTATGCCTATCGTTATTTTCATGATAAGCAATGGAAACGATTCCCGCGGCTCCCTTTATTTTTGCGAATGCATATTTTGAGCGGGGTGATCGGTAGCGGTGTCTGCCTTTCAATTTTGAGGTCATGCATCAGAATCACGGCTCGCGCATGAATATTTTGTTTGCCTTCTCGGTTTCATTTATCTCGTTGTGAAGGCCATTACTCGCCGCTAATGACCTCATAATATACGAATGATCATTGAAACTGGACGTTGGTGATGGGAGTGACACCGATGTTTGATCGGCCCGAAGAGATTTTAAAGGAGGTTACAGCGTATGATGCGAGTTTATTAATACCCGGCTACTCACTAGAAAGACTCAAGCTGGAGGCGATGGAAATGTGGATTTGGCGGAAGATGACAGGAACTAGCTGGTAAGATAGAAAAAGTAATCAGGAAGCGCTAGAGGAAGTCGGTGACAGCAGATCACTTTTAGGATCAATAGGAGAAATACGAGCTAAATTATTGATTGGGCATACGATGAGACATAATCCTTTCCTGACGAACATATTCGAAGGTAAAGTGGTGGGAAAGAAACCAAGAGGTCGACCCAGGGCGGCATACTTTAAGAGCATGGAACAAGAGATGCGACTGATATCATACGCCCAGCTGAAAGAGCCAGCGATGGACAGGGACACGTGGCTATCGCGACAAGGCAGTACCTTTCGATTATGCTGATGGTGACTCACTAGAAAAGCGCGTCCTCCTTTTGATTTTAGAAACCAAATCGTACCATCCCACACTATTAAGTTCGCAAATAGGACCTGAAATAACATGGTATTTAATGCGAGAATGGGTGAACAATGTGAGAAATTAGTATTTTTATAATGCAAATGTCATTTTCGCAAAAAACTGACTGTAAGAAGCTAATTCTCCCAGGATATTGAATTACAATAAGTGATTGGCACCGATCCATCTTTATTTTAGAGTAATCACTCATAAAACTATGGAAACTGAAGTCTTAATATGTTAGTTCAATCAAAATTGTCGAAGTTATCTGCTGCTGCGGGTGGTTTTTATTAATTTATAATGCATATCGAATAATATGCATACTTTTCACCTTAGTTTTATTTTTTTTAGAAATGTCGTGAGTGCAAGTAGTCTGTTTTCAACACCCGTTTTGACGGATGGAATTCAGTTTTTCATTTGACTCACAACTTCAAGAGAGAACGTCATCAAGGAAGGTTAGAATCGCCCTGAATAGATAATGGAGAAGTACGAAATACGAAACAACAAACCAATACTAGTGGGGGATAGGAATTAAAAAAAAATAATTAGGACTTACCGGCAGAAATTGAAACAATGAGCTACACTTTTCGTTTTCGACAATGCTATAGATGTGTGACTTTGTATTTTCACAATGCGGAATTCAAAAAAATAATAACGGCGGTGTAAATGGCTATCAAATCTTTTTTATAAATATTTCTTCCCTCTCAATGGAAATATGGAACCCATTCATGAAATTTCCGGGGCGAATGGCTTGGCACTTGGAATAAATCATTCTTTGTTTCATCATTCCACTGGCTTCACAACGACCCATCGATAGCGACATTTTGCCGTCTGTGACAACAAAAGTGGACCTGTATGCGTAGCGGGGGACAAAGAATTGTGTCAATCTTTTCATTGCTTTAGACATCATGTGAAAGTAAGTTTAAGTAAGTTTATCAAATGATTATTGTGATATTATGATCCAGAATTTCTTAAAAATATTGGATTATGAAAGGATGGTATTCGTTCTTTAAATAAAATTGGTGTCCTTTGTAGTGAAATTGTGTCGTGAATAGGTATGTCATAAATGTATTCTTTTTCATTCATATTAAATACCATTCTGCTGTCCACCTTGCTGAATTTTTCCCAGATCATGACCCCAACTTGGTTAATACACACAATAGTAGCTGAAATTTACCAAGAAAAAATAAAATATTTTTCGCATCCAAATAAAAAACGGGAAAAATATTGGCTAATCATCCAAAATGGGATTCAGTTCATGCTTGCATAAGTAGGAGGATTCACAGTCTCCCATGAGTCTGTGGGTGGACGGTCACGAAAATTGAATTAGTAGAGGAGCCGCCACTAAAGTGAAATTATTTTGAGCGAACTTTATATGCAGCAGCAGGCATTTTGTTACAGAGCATATTTTGTTGGTTGAATGCTGATCGGTATGTCTTTTATGAAAGGCAAATATTCGTGAGATGAACAATAACCGGTTGCTATGGTAACAAAGTACCGAGTTTCACTCGTAGAGAAAACGAAACCTTTTAAGCTGGGTTTATAGGTTGTACAAAAAAGTTACATATGTAGAAACAATGGGTTTCCAAAAAGAAAAAAATGAAGTTTTCACTAAAATAAGCAGCTCTAAATTAGTGCGGAATACTAAATGAAATAGTGCAAATTTAATTATATTCGCATGTACTGTTAAAAGTCGGCAAATAATGAAAAGTTGCGGTGGATACGGCATGTTGAATGCATCCAAATTTGAGTAATTGTCGATATTTCGCAGAAAAAGTAAATCTTATTTCACTTACGGGTACATTTAGAGCACAAATTGGTCTAATAAACATATGTGGGTCTGTCCATTGCTGAAATACCTATGCTTTTCCTCCCAATATGATAAATCACTTCAAGTATATTAGTATTTGAAAAAACATAGGTACCTTAAAAATTCCTCTTAATGATTCAGACCAATGAGGGTGAAGATGATGAAGCAGAGCATTTCAATTTAGAACAATTGTTTTTCAAGCAAATAGATTAAATATATCATTACCACACCATTTACATTTTTTGGTTGAGGAACAACAAAGGTTTTATTGGTGCAGTGATAAACGACACCTACACCTACATGCAACCCAGCGAGCCGACGCAGAGGCGTGTGGCAGGAGACCGCAGCAATGAAAGGGGAGGGAAGTGGGAAAAGGAGGGGGGGGGGAGAGAGGACAGAGGTGAATTGTGGGGAGGAATTTTTGTACCTTCCATTTCGGCAGTGTATTTCTCTTATTTGGTCATTCGTATCAGTTATAGAGAGGCAGCGCGGGGTCAAAATAATATCCGCCGTGTGTCCAATGTTTCCAATGTGTCGCTGTGAAACTTTCCTGCTCGGAGTTTTTTAAAAAAGTAATCTAAACCTATCGTGTAGCCTCCGAGTCTCTAATGGTTCACAAACCTAATATTTTCCATTAACTGTGTGACACTACGCTCTCTGCAGTTTTTAACGAAGCGTCCGGCATTCCCTTGCATTTGATTTACTTCACGTGTTAATTCTTTGTATGCTGGGTCCCAAATGCTCGCGGCGTGTCTGTGATATGACCTGACCAGAGCAAAGGATCGTCTCTCTTACACCATTTGTCATCGGAGAAACTTCCTATTATTCGCTTGTTTAAATCCCTGTTTACTTAATGCATTTCCGCAAATGTTTCCAATGTGTTTGCCCCACGTTAGGTCTGAAGTTGAGGCGATTCCCATGTATTTGATTTCATCTGCCTCCTTTAAACTAACCACTCACGCTTTATAACTCCAGCGTTGGTTCGATTTCTTTCGAAAGATGTGTACATCAGTGCATTAACTACGATTAAGCTTAAGCCCCCCACTAACGACACCTTGAGTTAACGTTGGTGAGGTCCGATGAGAGCTCTTCTAAGTCAGCATATGTGGCAATTTTTCGGCAGATAATATTATCGTCTGTAAACAATCTGATTTTTGCTATTCACCCTTGAAACAATGTTTTTTATATAAATGAGGAAGATTCATACATGTCCAATCGTCTCATCCGTTCCCTCACGTTTCACCCACCATCAGTGTAATTCCTATTGCCATGCTTACTGTATATTTGAATGGGTAATTTTTGCGTTTTAAGGCATTACGTTTGTGTATGAAAGTAATTGTTTTGTTAAGAGTGAATTAAACCTGTGCTTAAACGAATACATCCGAGAGTGTGGTTCGGCTTACTTCTGGAAGAAAATAGGGGGAATCCTTCCACTTACAGGTGGCTTGATGCCAAACGGCTCTAAGACGGTGTGTGTGCGGCATTAGATTTCCTGACGACTGGGGCGATCCCTAAACTATGACGGAGTAGGCGCACCGCACGCCCAAGACACTTACTACTAATTGTGTCGCGGCTTTTCCCCATTAATATCCGGGTGGGATGACGGTCCGTTACAATATGTTATGTTGCAACCAAGTTATTTAAAATATGATACCTGTTCCAGTACTTAAAATGTGATAAATATGTTTTATTAAGCAACAGATTTATTAAAAATATTCATGACAATTCAAAGAACTGCAGAATTGGTTGCGCAGTAATATTAACGGAGTCTTCTATGGATCAATGAAATGGATCAATGAAAAGTGCATTTCATTCTTAACCGATTACTATGGTATCGTATTTATGCCGGTATTTACTTGTAGAAAAACTGCTGAATCGAATAATCACTTGTATTTCGTTTAGCTATCGTACCCCCCGAGTAGGAAATCACAAACTGGAGCAAGTAGAACAATTTAGTTACTTGGGTAGTACGCTAGAAGAAACAGGACATAGTAGCGAAGACATTAGGAGGAGAATAGCACTAGCAAAGGAAGCGTTCAATAATAGAAGGGAGCTGATGACGGGGACCTTATATAAGTAAGGATGTAAAAAAGAGGCTGGTGAAGAGCTTGATATGGAGTGTGGCGTTGTATGGGGCCGAAACGTGGACCTTGAGAAAGGAAGACGAAAATAGGCTGAAGGCTTTCGAGATGAGGGTGTGGAGGAGGATGGAGAATGTGCGTTGGACGGAAAGGAAGACAAACGAGGAAGTGCTTGATATGGTGGGCGAGGAGAGTAAACTTATAGATGAGATTAGGGGAAGGCAGGGTAGGTGGCTGGAAGGGGTAATGAGGGGCGATGGTTTGCTGAAGGCCGTGATAGAGGGAAGGATGTTGGGTAAGCCGGGGAAGGGGAAGAGAATAGGTTTTATGGACGGGATGAAGAAAGGTAGGACTTATGCTGAAATGAAGAAAGAAATACTAGAGCTAGAAAGGGCACGGCACGTTTAAGAGTTTGTTGGATATACTCTGGCTTTCATCACAACCTACCTCTAACCGGTAGATTACTGTAATGAATGAATAGTACCCCAGTTTGGATTTCAGTAACCTAGATCAAAAATTGACTGCGACCACAGACAGGCATGGCGGCGTCGCTGCCGGCGAGCTCAAATGCATAACTATTGAAATATGCCGGCAAATTCCCGCGTCGCCTTCCTCCTCCCTCACGGATGAGTCCACACCCCCCCTGCGGAGGAGGGGAAGAAGTAATTAAGGGTGGAGGAGGGAGTGTGAGGAGATTGGTAATTGTTGAGGAAGAAGGGTGGGGGTGGGAGGTTTGAGGGGAAGTTTGGGGGATGGGGAGTAGGGAGGAATGGTAGGGGTAGGGTAGGGCATCGTAGGTCACTGTCGGATGGCTGTCCCTTGAGGGGGGCACTGTTGGAAAAAAATAAGGCAAAAAAAAATAAAATACTGAAACGAAATAAAAGTTAACGGGCGCTTGGACCACGTCAGTGCCCTTAGCGACGTTTGAATGAGTGTCCAGCGTAGCGTGGATAGGCGGGAGGGGGATGGGGGCGGAGGGGTGGGGGAATTCAGGAGATGGGTGGGTGAAGTTTGAGGGCGTAGAAGAAGAGAGTAGTGTTGTGTGGTTGGTGTGCGCACGTGAGATGGGGCGAATGGGGAGAAAAGAAGACCCCGTTGATGAGAGAGTGGATCTCTTGGGTCAAGCGTCAAGGGCTGCGTCTGCATGCGTGTGGGAAATAACTGAAGTGTCCGTGTGTGTTGGCAGTACACACATAGGTACACACATGCACGCCAGGGAGAGAGAGAGAAAGAGGGTAGTGTGTGGGAAATAAAGCGGACATTTTTGTGAGCCGTCCCTTGGGGAGAAAAGAAAAAATATCTTTTCTGGCATCTAAAAGGTTTTTTTTTAACGTGGAGAAGTAAAAGCATGTGTAGCAGGAAAGAGTAGGTATGAGGGGGATGGACGCGATCACATGAAAAAAAAAGAAAGATTTAAAAAAGCAAAAAAAAAAAAAAAAAAAAAGAAGAGAGGGAGAAGACGACCCAAAAAAATATGTAGGAGTGGCAAAACAACGTGTTGTGCATGTGTGATGATCGCATGTTCATGTGGGTGTAGTTAGACACTGAATTGTGGGGTTTTCGCTATTAATCTCCACCTTCGCTTTTGATGCTTGAGGATGGTGGGAAAAATTCACAACTCGTCCTCGTTGGCACGCGTGTCTGTGTGTGCGAGCTCTGGTCAATGTGTCGTGTGGGTGATCGTCGACTGTTTGCCTCTCTCTCTCCACGCCCTCGTAATAAATGACCTCCTTGCGGTTTTTGCCTCGCCCTATTGGTACTTTACGCGCGCTTGACGGTGAGTCGCGGGAGGTGGGGTTGGTTGGCCATGGTGAGCGTTCAACCCGGATTTATTCCGGGAGTGGCTCCGGTCATTAATACAAAAAATTTCCGTCCCCTCTTTGCTCCCGAGAATACCTCCGAGGACCTTTTATCGTTAGGGCGAAAAAAATTTGGCGGGTAATTTGTTCGGCCGCGAAATTTAAAAAAAAAAGGGTTGGGTAAATAATTTGTATTTATTTTCGCCGACGTGTTTTTTTTTCCTCCCCACATTTTTCGTCGCCGCACTGAAAGTAAAGATGTTTTGATTAATGAGACGAATTGAAAGAGGTAGGTTGTTTGTTTTGCGCTGCTGTAATCATGGTCGGAATAAAGTACCATTCGTGTTTACTTTGAAATGCCCGCGAATCTTTAGTCGTGATTTTATGGCTACGCGAATACATTCACGGAAAGATTTTCCGTGAATTGTTTTGGATATATTTGTATATATTTTTTATTTGGATATTTAGGTACATCTATAGGTACGTCGCGTTACATGTGCTCAATTGGAAATTCGAACTCACTCGTTACAGAGGCTTTTTTTTTAAATCGAAACAGTGTTTTTAGAGCAAAATCCTCCTCGGGATGAAAATGTTTTGATGAAGGGGTGGACATACTTCAGAGTAACGCTTGCCATATTACCTCAAATAATCATTGAGGGGAAAAAGCAATGAATTTTCAGAGTCATTTTCTCTGGAAATGTGAAAGCTTTGGGCATAAAAAAGGAATTGTTGACAATAAGTCGAGATTATATTTTGTATATCTGTTGCTCCGTGAACTGACCCGGAAATTCATATTTTAATATATTAACGTTAAACATTAATACCGTGCGATTACACCGACATATGGCCTGTACTGAAAATCCGCTGGTCTTTCATCACCATATTGAGGAAGTATCATAATGATGTATTCCAATGGAAATTGGATGGTATGAATCAAAATGTCAATTGGTGGAGACCATGTTAGAAAAATATTAACATCTCTATTCTTGAAATCATCAAATGTCTTGTATTTGACCAAATAAATAATTATAAAATAATGTAAGATCTTAGTCTATCCCAGCGAATGCTTAGTGTGAAGATTTCATGGGTTTCCAGCCGGGTAATGGCGTTGAACTTCAAATACTTTTCCATGAAGTCGATGGCCGACTATGTCATCGAAATTTCGGTATCGTCCAGCACCATTACCCGGCTGAAAACGTGAGAATTCTTCATAATAATATTATCGCAATTTTATTATTGACCGTGTTATGAAAATGCTCATCTTATTTATGATGCAATGAAGTAGGTATATCAAATAAGTTCACAACTGAATTTTATGTGTGTTAGCATTGTTTTCGATGAATTAAAGGCTATATCTGTTGTCTCATGCATTTGTATAAGCCGTGAAAGCGTGAGGATTTTTTTCGGTGCATAAGAAGTTATTGAAAAATTATTCGCCTAATATTACCCCTCAAAACATTTAAATCCATCTTGTAACGTGAAATTTGTTTATCAGTATTTTTTATACTGTCATAATAGTCTTTTTCCACTTCTAAAAAAAGCTCATACTTATTCAGTCAAATAGGTTGCATATTTGGAGTAGGTGACCGCACATCTGAGGTACCTTTCGCCACTGATATCAATTTTTTGGTTGTTAAGGCTGTGATTACCTGGATAATGGAGTAAGGATCGAGATAACTCCGTTGTCTTATGCCTGCTGTAAAGGTGATTTCATCGTAGAATGACTTCAACGTCATTTCATTAACATTCCAGCTAATCATAGAAACGATGATTCGAAATAAGGATATGGTTTTAGAGTTTGCTTAGAGTTCAATCCTGATTGAAAGTTGAATGAAGCTTACATTGAAAGTTGTCTATTTCGTCGTGCTGCCACACTCCGAGGCGGGCGGTATGCTGAACGCGAAATGCCAGTTTGTTTTGCGCCCCCGCCATTCATTTGTTTGGTGTTTCTTTTCCCCACAAGAGGGCGGAGTCACAGTAGCATAAGGCGAGTCTGTCTGCCAGCGGCAATGAGGTGGGTCGTTTCACCTCTCTTGAGTGGGTATATCAGCACGACATTCCCGTGTGTGGGATATTGAGTCTTATTCGTGTGTGATCCTGTAATTTTGAACGGAAATAAAGTTCATGTTTCAATGAAGATTATTTCAATCTCTCTTTTTACGGTTGCTCCGGCAGATAATGCCAATTGGTAACATTCCGTCAACATAAGTTTGCAGCAGTTCTCCATTCAAATCTCCTCTCTGCTTTTTTCAACGTAATTATCTACTTTGATGTCCTTCATGAATTACTTGATATATTCCCTTATTGGTATTCCTCAATAACCTTCCCATATATTTCTCATTTTAATATAATTTTCACTTGGCTGTTGTGTCGCAAAATGTGTCCAAAAAACTGTATCGCCTACTCCGCAGTGAGTTCATTACGATTCTTTCCTCTCCAACTCTTCGTAGAACTTCGTCTGTGATTCTCTCTGTCCATTTAATCTTCACAATTTTTCCGTAAATCCGCTTCTCAATTGCTTTCAACCTCCTTTGCTCTTCTGCTGTCTTTGTCCAAGATTCACTGCCATGTAAGAGTATGATCCAATTTAATGATGTTATAAAATACTTCCTTACCTTCAGGTTTGTGTTACCAGCTGTCAGCAGACTTCTGGTGGAATGTTTTTACTTAACCAAACAAAATATGTGAACACGTGTGATACATGTGAACAAATATGACATTTCGTCTTTAAGCTGGTCAAAAGTAAAAAACATAATTGTGGAACTAGCAAAGTTCACCTTTATTTTAATCATCAACCAGGTCCACCAAACTACAATTGTATACCTCTAGAAAAACGTTTCCCCCAATTGATATGAACAACAAAATCATACCCTTCCATGCTATTTTAATCTAAAACTAATTAATTAAAATTATATGTTGCCACATTTGAGAACGGGTGAAACGTTGGGGCAAATACCTTGTATTTTTCTACCTGTTATAAATGCCATTTATGCCATAGTAAATACTGCTCAAAGGAAGCTAAAACACCCCCAAGGAATGGTATAAAAAGAATTTGGAAGCACTTTACTTCCTATTTTTTATTATTAGCAAATGACTGCAGCAATTGAAGTAAAAGTGCGGTATTTGAAGAGAGAAGGCCCTGCAGACGGCTACACTGGGTGGTAAATATTGTTCACTTAAAATATATTCGTCGAATAATCGTCAAACTTTGCATTTTAGGCAACGACCTGCCACGATGGAAACACCGGTTCCCGATCAGTCACCGAAGTTAAGCATCGTTGGCTCGAGTTTGGAGGGGTGATCCTCCGATTCGTCCGAGTGCTGTTGCCCCTGTCTGCACGTGGCAGACAGTAAGTGCGAAATGACCTTAGCCGTCGAAGCACGTTAAACAAAAATACTACTACTACTTGGCACTTTAATTTCGTTTTTTTTTAAAAGAAATTGCCTTTCATCAGTGAGGACAAATTCATCTATGGAAGGTAAACAAAAGGGTCGAACTGAGTGTCTGCTTTGACATTGTCATGTTGGAACCTCTTTAACGACCAGTGCTAAGGGATCACAGTTCTGCGTCCTACTCAACGGACAGAGTACTACACTTGAAGTTCTTTCAGCATTGCACCAGAGTAGTGATCGGGATTCCCTTGAGAAATCTCCTCCAGTCACGCCTGTATTCGATCTCAGGCCCTCAATATGGGAAGCCGGCACACTAGTCACCACCACGAACCGATTTCTGTGAGATTAGAGTAACCAGTGTGTGTTTCCAGTATGCTTGCCATTTGAAAAGGGTGTGCTAACGATATCGTACGTGATAAAAAATGTGCAAGATAGACAATTGACCATGTGTCTTCGAACCCGTGCCTTCAATATGCCATTCTTTCCACCACACCAAGCTGATTCCTGAGAGAGAAAGAGCTTATTCGTTCCAATTACTTCGTGGTTACAGTATGTTCGTCTTTTGAAAAGGTTGTGGTAGCGTTGCCTTATGCAATGCGTTAAAGAGGCACTTGACTGCGTGTTTTATTTTCCTACGGCCGAACTTCGGAAACTACGGGCTAAATATGACATACATTTTCCTCGCTTTCGTTCTTAATTGCCGGCAATTTAACTATGTGTAGTCAATCCCGGCCCCTCAATATGGGAAGCCAGCACTCTAGCCAGCACACCCATGTTGATTCCTGAGAAAGGGGCAGCTTATTCGTGTCCATGCGTGGTTTCAGTAGGTTTGTCCTTTTGACAAGGTTGTGCTAACGTTACCTTATGCAATCCTATAAAGAGGCATTTCACTGCCTGTTTTATTTTCCTATGGTTTCACTCCGGAAACTACGAGATAAGTATTATACACATTTGTCTCACTTTCGTTCTAAAGTTGCCGGCAATTTAAATTATTTTGGAGCTAGTTATTCGTTCCCTCGCGAGTTTTTGATTGCTTCCTCTTTACCCCTTCCGTTCTGGACCAGGGTCATGTAAAGGCTGCATGAGGAGGAAATGAAATTCGCGAGGATTTGGAATATATCAGTAGCGCATTTCATGTATCCACAAAGGGAAGCTGCGTTGGGGAGGAGGGAGAGGTAAGCCTCCATCTCGCGCAAAAATGATTTTCCACCGATCCTCGCCGTCCTCACTAATTGTCGGCCGTTTCCTGTACGAATCCATTCGAATCCAGCAACCGACGCGTCATTTGGACGTTTGGGTGTTGCACCAGGTAACAAGAGGGATTTCGAATGTACTTGTTGTGAAGCTAGACCTTCAAAGTTGCAAACGATAGTGAATACGGATTAGGTAAATCCTCACATAACTATTTCATGCTTTTTTGATTTGGCTCCATCTTTTAATTTGCGTGAACAGTTCGTAAAAGATTCTTTGCTGAAAAATGTAATGACCCTTTCTGGTATTTGTGTTCCGAGTAACAAATCTCCTTTGGTACACTTTGACTATTACTCATTGAAATCATGGATCGCTGAACGTTAGTGCGGTTGCTTTATAGTACCTTTGATATTTCACTTGATATGATTTCATTTTTATTTGGTCCTTCCAATGACTTAAATTTCCAAGGTTGAGTGTAAATCATTGAAATATTTCCAAAGTCAAGGTAGTGGTCAAGTTTTTTTCTGTGTAATGATTATTACATTCCTAAAATAGACGTTAAATTCGGTGACTATTTTTTCAGTTTTATGTAACTGAAGTTAAAGTTATTAATGCGACCTAACGTAACTACAAATCGAGTGTGAATAAGAATTAGTTTTAAGTTTATTTCTTGCGGATATTTTAAATGTTTTGCACCGTGCTAATGAAGACTGTGTGCTATGAATAAAGTCCTTTTAGATAAAGTTAGTAGTTTTTCGTATTGTAAAAATTATAAAGTATCGGGTAGTTTTTGAAATAAAGAAAGACAAAACGTTTAGAATCCACAATTTTTGGTCAAAACATATGCGCACGATCAGCATTTCAATGCTTTTGCATCACCGTCAGGTGCTTGATTGACCTGATCCTGTCAAGCAAGAGTCGTCAAGGAGAGAGAGAGAAGAGTCAAACCTGATCTAGTTTCTTTTATAAGTTTTTGAAAGGGTTTATAGATTATGCACGAGTTTCAACATTTTCAGAATGCTAAAGAAAAATATTCTCTATGCGTGTCACATCCTCACTGAACACATTTTCGTATCATTTTTCAAACCTCTACTGACATTTGTTCGCCACCTCAGTAATTGCAACTTTATTGCTGATGAATGCTAACAAATAATGAAAATGTCTCGGAAAAAAATGTCCCCGTATCGCCGCGCAAAACTTGGGAATTTAATCTTGTATCAACTCCATTACCGCATCAATCTCTTTATGGTGGCTGCATGCAGACATATGCACACGCTTCGCGGCGGTAGAACATCAGCATTCCGCTTGTGGCGACACCTGACGCCCGTAAACTTGTGTATGGAGATGCTTGTCAATTGTAGATAGCGAGTGGAAACTTGAGACAGGAGACATCCATCCATCAAGGAGAATAGATTGAAACCATGCCTCATGAGACGCTTCAGTGGAAACTTTGAACTTCATTGTGTGTATAAATAGGATTTCAGACGCAAGCAACTGGACTGGAAATAACAGCTGGCAAGCCAAGACCAATCAAACGTAAAAGATTGTGATAAAACCGTTCGATTATATTTTATCGATTGTATTCAAACTGTAATTATTTCGGAGAATTCGTCCATGCAAGCCGTTACTTTTGCGTCACGTCAAATGGTAAACGGTTACTTTGTAACCACGATATCTCGTTACCAGACTTAACGAAAGCTGTCACATCGGAAACACACATATTTGCCAACGACAAATTCATAACCGGGAGTGAGGTCGAAACATATAAATCGAATGTGGGACATTATGAAAATTAGTCATGGTAGATACAATTTACGTACGTACATAATACGTACCGCAAGAGTTAATGTGAAAAATGTTTGGGTATTAATATTTGAGGAACTAAAAATACTAGAAGCGTCCGTTGACTAAAGTCGGTTTTGAGGTGTTTACGGAGTGCTTGGGTATCCTTAACATAGAACCATTGCTTCATATATGGGTAGGCTGTGTTTATCTATCACCTCTTTAATGTTCAGGTTTCACCTCAAGCCAGTTCTTTTTTTGTTTTTATGCGATGCTTTTCCTTGGATAACTCATTTCTCAAACAGTTTCTTTAGCCATTTATTTTACATTTTACATCGTCGTTTTTAAAGTCGAAACTCATCAGCGTGCTAGCTGACCCCCTTGCGGTAGACTCCACATAATATCCTGCCATGATCATATCCCTCAGTTATCATAGGGTAAGCATATGTATAAGTGCAACACAGTGTTATAGAAAGTGGAAAAATAAATCTGATCTCAAAGCCATTGGTAGTAGATCACGTTAGGGTGATAAGACCGTCGAAGTTTACGTGAGTCGGCGTTTGCTGGCATTTAACGGCTCTTTCACTTCTAAAGCTAAGTGTCAATGGCAATGTGTCGATTGCTACCAGTTGTACATTCTGACGTACTTTAGTTATTTCTCTGCTCTCTGATCACTGAATACAGCTTTAGGCATATCGAGCAATCGTCACTTCCACGCCATTGCACTTTGAAGTGAACGAGACTTACAACACCACTGCAAAATAACGAGGCCATTAAATGAATTATTCTCATTGAATTAATATATATCTTTCGACGGTTCGTTCATTGGTGATTCATTTCTAAGATTGGCAAACTGCGTCCTTCCCTATCTAATGCTATGATGTTCTCATACTCCCTGTTAGTTCTTCTTACGTACTCTCTTCTTTGTTTGGTCTATGTATACATCTTGTTCTTCTTTTCTGTATTGTGTTCCATGTGTTCCTTTCCTCTTCTACTCTTCGGCATACTTAATAATTTCTTATTTCATCCGTCCATTTTATCTTCAGCATCTTCCTCCAATACCAGGTCACGAATGTTGCTTACCTTTTTTGGGCAGCTTTCCTGATGTTCCACGTTTCTGATCCTTTGAGTGCCGCGCTCTACACGAATGTTTTCACAATTTCAACGGTTACGTAAATTTATATCCATTTTGTGCATATCTCTTGTACTCTATACTCTTACTCAATAATGCACGTCATAAATTAATTATTTAACTTAGCAAATAGTAGGTATACCATTAATTTACATGCATACCAAATTATCCTTAAAATTGTTCGAACTGTTTTTTCTCATTTTCATATTTATGTGGATGACTACACCAAGCAATGCTTAGTCAAAGTTAAACCTTTTACCCTGGTCCCTCCGTCAAACGACTTAAATTCATTTAATTCATATTCTGGCCTACTATAGAAATACATGCCCTCTAAATGATATGAACAACAATATTATGCCTTTCCATGCCATTTTATCTCAAATGGAACTTTAAATTGCATTGAGTTAAATGTGGGAATTGGTTAAATAAATAGGGAAAAAATTCTTTGATCACATTTCATTTACGCACATCTGTTTACACGGTGGAAGTCGCCATGCATACAGTAATGTAAAAAATTCAAGAATCATGTTTTAAATATTTCGCCTTTGTTAAAGAATTGCTATGACTTGGATTTTCGGCGCGGAATTCGATATTTATGGGAGAATCATGTCTAAACACACATTTTTTACTCTGCATGATACCTTGATATTTTTTATCAACCATTATAGTAATATGAAACGTATTATTTTGCGTTTCGGAGAAAATCAGTTCATATATAATCGAATTATTTCGAAATATTTGTCATGCTCCATAAAGCTAATAATAATAGCATTGAATATCCAAGAAAGCAAGTGGGTAGGATTAGTGATGGGTCGGTCGTGAGAGATCGAATTCCGAGAGCAAGTTCTCTTAAAAGAAAGATCGATGAACGACTTCTCTCCAATGACCGAGGCGATCTTCACCGATCGCGACAGGAATGATTGCATGACATCAAATATCGATCTCGAGACTTGAGACCGACCAAAAAAATCTTGAGTGAGTTTTATAACGAGAGATTCCAGAGTTACTCGCTCTTTCGTGAGATGTAGGCAGTTATTCGATGCTCCGCTCGGTTGCGCTAACAAAGACGCAGCGTAATAACAGTCAACAATGTACATCACGACATAAATATCTTGCATCGAGAGAGTTTTACCAGTTTTGCTGGCTCGCTTTTTAGTAGAATAATAACATCATTAAAAATGAAGACTTAATCCGTTACACTGTCGGCAAAGAGACAGCTGGGTTAAGATTCAAAAGGAATGCAATGGAAATTAAACATGATCCAGGTACTTATCCGTTTGTTAATTCGCCAAGCAATGCATTATTTGTTACTGCGTTGGCTATGTAGTGCCGTTATTTATTACGTGCAATAGGTTAATCGTCACTTGTAAGTAGTATAGTACAATACTATATCCCTATGAATTGTTTTCCTTTGCCGCGACGAGTCGTAAATTGTGTGATAATTAAATATCTGAGTCTATGACGTGATCGCTTAGAAATCAAACCTGATACCCATGCCGCTGTATTATATATATACCGGCCGTTTATATAAACAACTGTGATTCATATTGCCAATGCATTTTAAAAATTCAACTCCGCTCCTCTCTCTTCAATCACTTTTTCTAGACTTTGATGGTGTTGCTGTCAATCAAGAATGTTTCCAGTGCTTCATTGGATGTCCGTTGGCTTTCCCTTCGTCTGAATTTTCTTCCCATATGTCTTCCGAAGTACCGGCGTGTTAAAATCACCGGTGGATTCATCCAGAATTGTTTGTTTTTGGAATGCAGTTTGCTTTTGGTGTTATTTCAAATATTTTTAACTGCAATCTCATCAGCGAATCCTTTTTTCGGAGAATAAAATTTCGTGTGTGCCAATAACTCTCCTTTTCATTTAGAGGAATGGTATTTGAAGAACTTGATTCAGGGAATAATAGCGTGATTCCAGTTAATATAGGTTAGATCCAAACACCGTTCGAGACATGATAACTGCAAATTATGATTACCCACAGGTAATTTGATTCATACTTTCATCATTATACTTTTGTAGTGAATAGTAAGTTAAAAAAATGTACATAGGCTTGATCAGTAAATATCAGTATGAGTTTCCGGAATTTCATTTGCATTTGCACTGAGTGTAGCTTCAATAAACGGTACAATGTAAATATCGTAATACTGTAATTGGTTGTAAGCAAAAATGAATTACATGAGTGGGCCATTACATCAGCCTTAGGCATCCCATTGAAATGGGCAAGGAGTTATTTCAATCAAAATGTACTAACATGTTTAGTAAGGCAATATATGACTTCATACCACCGATACTGTGTCACTTTAAATTGGCAGAAATGCTGTATGTGAGCAATTAAATAAATAAAGACTATTTCTGCGTGCAATAGAGCATCATATACTGTAAAATAGTGCTGAAAATTTGTAATCATCGTATCATCCATCAAAGTGTGTATTCGAACATGGCTTGTACACAGGAGCTGAGACCATATTCATTTAAAATTTAATTCCTTGGAAAGGACAAATTAAAATTTCTGATAGTACTAATTACTCATTACACATCCAAAATCCCTGGTAAATATTTAGCAGGAAAATTTAGAAGGAACCTGCAGGAAGTTAGCAGAACATTCATGAGGATAATCAGAAACCTATAGTGGCAAAGAAAATCTTATTTTAGTTTAAAGACTGATGCCTATCTTAAACATTGGTGGAGTAATGCAATTATAGCATTGGACTGTTATCAACGTCTATTCATTCCACATGCAGTTATCATTCCACATTCACTTTAATTCTTATATTTGCCTGACCATGACATTTTACCACCATTATAATGGTATACAGATAGCTTAACAGACATATATATTTCAGTGGTCAGTTACCACTCCACCCTTCCTGCTTCAAAAATGTCTTTCCTTAAAATGATTCAATTTAGTTCTGCGCATCACATCCATTCATTTCAATTGCCTATATTTTTCCTACCTCTCCCAACGAAGCAAACCTTTCCCGTCAAAAGTACCTTTCAGGACCTCATTTCCTCTTAATTACCTACTATCTGACATAAAGTGGACTCCTAAATTTCCTTCACTGTTATATGTAACTTCAATGCCTAGTCAAGTATCTCTTAACTTCTCTTCTATCTTACTTTCATTATCCTTCTCGAGAGCCACTCCTCATATAACTTTAGTCTAATCTCACCCTCTCAACATTAGCCAATGGTTTAGATCCACCGAAGTCCACAGCCCTTTATAAAACCTTCCAAACCAACCTTTTGTTTGCATCCTATATCAGGACTTGAGGCATTACATATCCCCCATAATTCTTGAATATTGCTGATATTTAATATCTTGAGTAGGACACCTCGTTCCACTAAAATTCTGCCCCAGTTACAACTTCATTCCACTATTTGTTTTTTGCTATTTGTCTTAAGCCTCTAATGGTTTCTACTCAATGACCATTCTCAATCTATACTCTGGAGTGAGCTGGCAAGCCACTTACCATGAGGAAAAATATCCACAGATGCTGAGTGGACTATGTTCCCTTCGTTCCTGCTCTTCGTCCAATCTGGCATGTGTGAGCCTAACAGCTATAATTACCCTTGTTAATTTCTACTAGAGGTAAACAATACATCATAGCATGTCCTTTGATAACAGTTGATTAATATTCATAAATTTACCAAAGATCATGACAATAGGAGTCGACTTAAGACTAAATCATATTGGGGTTTCAAGGAACATATTCAAAATAAGCCAAGTAGTAATTGTAAAAAACCTACACCAACATTTATTCCACTTATTGATTATTAAAAATAAATGGATCTATGAATGGTTGCACAACCCTTAGTTTTCATCACCCCTGATGACAATGACTGAGTCAGACATCGAAACGTCAGCCTACATGGAGACCATCACCCTGTTGGAAACCCGAGAAAGCTTCTTAGGTTCCTCATATCAGTGAAATAAATAATATTAATAATATGTAACAGCATTCATTAAGCATGAAGCATTATAGACCAAATCCATTTTACACTAAAATTTTGTTATAAGTGAAAAATCATTGATTACCTACCATTGCTTAATTATCCATTCATGACCCTCTTCTCCATTAACTTCTTCAATTTATAAAAGGGTGTTACCAAAACTATGAGTGCATACTTGACTTAAATTATGACAAACATTTAATTTAAATGAGGGCATAAAAAATAATTTTATTCTGATCAAGTTGACTTTAAGTCATACAGGAACGACATCTGTACACTTAAGTTGACTGCTAAGTAATTGAGTACCTGGATAACTTGAGGCACACAACTTATCACATGATATTGTTTGCTCTCTGCTGTTAGTGATGTCTGTTTGGATTTGGAAACTGGCTCTCTTATAATAATTTACTCCATAATACCCTATATTGGCATATATCCTTTGCCTCTATTGCATTCATACATTACTTCATTCACACTCTCTCCTATTCTTAAGACTCCTAATCTTCCTCCTTTAATGTCTCTTCCACCACATCATGAACCCACAATTTTTTCCATCTTCCTCTTACGCTATTCACTCCTCAATCACAATCCTGTTCCAATACTCAACTCTAATCTATTATTTAAACATTGCCAAACCCACAGAGAATAATCCTTTCATAAAGTCCATTACGGTAGCATGAAGGAAGAGATATTTTCAAAATGTCACAAGAAAATTAATAAAAAGATATTAGCTTTAGTTCCCATAAGTATCCAGTAAGTATATCAAGCAAAAATCAACATGAAATACACTCAGAATCTTTACTCTTAAAAATCCAAGATGGTATGTATATTGTTCATCTACATCTACATCTACATACTACCCCGCAAGCCGCCTCAATAGGCGTGTGGCGGGGGGTGTTAGGACACCAGCCGTTTACATATAAAAAGGAAACGCTCTATGAAATTACGCCTTGCATTTATTAAAGTCCCTTATTGTTCGGGGGAAAAACGAATTCCCATACCTATCCGTTCGGCAAAATATCTCTCTTAATTTATCGTTTCTGTCGGACCTGGAAATATAGTGGGGTTCTAATATGATGTTCTCCGTGTCGCTCTGAAAGATATCTATTCTCAATTGCTCAAGTAATCTAAGCCTAGCGCGCAGCCTCCGAGTCTCTAGCGGCTCCCAGCCTAATTCGTTTAACATCTGCGTAACGCTGTCTGTACGCCCGTAGCAGTTTTTGACGAATCGCGCAGCTTTCCTTTGTATTTTATTAAGTTCCCGAATTAATTCTTTCTGCACCGGATCCCATATGCTTGCTGCATATTCAAGGTGTGGCCGGACGAGTGCGAAATAACACCTCTCTTTTACTTTTTCATCTGAGAATCTTCCCACAATACGCTTGACAAATCCTAGCTTCTTCAGAGCTCTGCCACAAATATTTCTTATATGTGTTCCCCACGATAGGTTTGAGGTTATCGTAACTCCCAGATACTTAACTTCATCTGTCGCCGTTATCTTAACACCATCCACAGCATATACACGGGGATAGTTGGACGACCTCCGCAAGAAATGTACCGCCGCACATTTGCTCAGATTAAGTTCGAGTCCCCACTCTTGGCTCCACACATGAACGTTGTTTAAATCCGATGATAGAATTTCAAAGTCAGAGTGATCATTAATTTCGCGATAGATGACAGCGTCGTCAGCAAATAAACGTATTTTACTGCTAATTCGAGAGCATAGATCATTTATGTATATAATGAACAAAAGGGGGCCGATTACGCTTCCTTGTGGGACACCTGATGTCACTTTAACTGCATCAGAGCTAATTCCGTCAAGAACTACTTTTTGCTTACGATCACTCAGAAAGTCGCGTATCTAGTTTACTACTGTTTCGTTAAGGCCGCATGACTGTAATTTGTATAAAAGTTTGTTGTGAGGTACCGTGTCGAAAGCTTTCTTAAAATCTAGGAATAATGCGTCCACTTGTCTTTTCGATTCACCAGATTTGAGAACGTCATGAAGAAAGAGCGCGAGTTGTGTTTCACATGATCTACCTTTCCGAAAGCCGTGCTGACAGCCATGAAGGAAGTTACGACTGTCCAGGAACGTCATGATATTGCTAACGACGATATGTTCGAGTATCTTGCCTATAATAGACGTTAATGAAATTGGTCGATAGTTCCCTGGGTCATGTCTGTTTCCCTTTTTGAATATCGGTGTAACGTTTGCAATTTTCCAGTCTATTGGTATCTTTCCTTCAGACAATGACTTCTTGAATATTATGTCTAAGAACGGTGCGATCTGTGGCGCTAATTCCTTGAGGACACGCGCGGGTATTCCCTCCGGACCCGGAGATTTACTATTTTTGATCGACTGTAGCTGTTTAGTTATCCCATCACATTGAATAGTGATTTCTTTTATCGGTTCCTCAGTGAATGAAATGTCGAAATAACATGGAGTATCGTCTGTAGTGTATACACTTTCGAAGTGGGAATTTAACGTGTTAGCTTTGTCAATATTATCGGTGACAAGTTTGCCATCTTTATCAAATAACGAATCTACAGTTGAAGATTTTCCCTGAAGCTCTCTCGCATATGACCAAAAAGATTTCGGATTTTCTTCGAGTAATTCACCAAGTACTTTTTTCTTGAAATTTCGCAATGCAGTACGCATTGATTTCTTGGTTTTTGAGCGTTGTGCAGCGTAACTTTCTTTTGCTTCAAGTTCCTTCGATTTGTCACCTAACGTAATGGACTTTTTGAATAAGTTGTACAGTTTTCTCTGTCTCTTAAGGTCCCTCCTAACATCATTGTTATACCAGCGAGGTTCTTTGCTATCACATTTCAATTTTCGCGGAATATATTCGTTGATTCCCTGGCGTAGAATTTCTAAGAAATATTTCCATGATGCATCAGTGATTTTGTCCTCTGTTTTAGCTACGAAGTCAGTGTACGAATCATTAAGCATCTCGCCAAATGTTATGAAGTTGCATTTATCAAATAAATAAATATTGCGTTTCGGTTTTACAGCTGACTCTACTTCAAGTTTTAAGGCTGCAAAAATTACTCTGTGATCACTTATGCCATCAATAATATCGAGTTGTTTTATCAACCTAGGATGGCTTACTGCAAAAAGGTCTAATATTTTATTTCCTCCCGTAGGCTTGTCAACTACTTGGGCGAGTGAGTGCTTAGTAAGTGTGTTGAGTAAGATCTCGCTGATTTCCCTATTCCTTGAATTTGGCTTTACAGTGTAATAATCCCAATTTATAGATGGCAGATTAAAATCTCCCCCAATAATGATTACACTTTTACTGTCTCTCAAAGTAAATGCGGATATTTGATTTTCTAATTGGTAAATAATATCAGCTTCGGAGTTTGGAGGTCTATAAAAAGAGCAAACATGTATACTCCTTTTGTTTCGTTGTTTAATTGTACACCATACGCTTTCTATTTCATTATCAGTTATTTCATGGGCGGTGCTGTGTAAATGTGATTTAACTGCTATAAAAACTCCGCCTCCTGTCCTATCGCTTCGATCGCATCTGTAGATTTTATATCCTGGAGGAAAAACTTCGCTGTCACTTATATCCTCTGTAAGCCAGCTCTCCGTTCCTATGACCACGTCTGCGTCCTGAAATATATGCTCGATTTCAGCGCGCTTGTTTTTAACGCTACGGCAATTAACTACTACAAAGTTAATGTCATGTTCTAGCAAATTCAATGATTGCATGGGGGAAATAAACATTTGTCACAGTATGCACAGCTGATTTTTCTTCTTTGAATCAAAACTAGGTATGACATACAACTGTTATAACTCATATGATATGTAAACACTACTGTTTTCTGATTACAGTTCTATAATATAGAGAGAACTGGCAGAGTGGATATTGGTCTGAAGTTATTGATGGCTATAACCATTGATAAGCACTAAACCATTGTGTAAATTAATAATTGATCAGAGGCTATTCCTTGCAAAGAAAATAAACATATATATTGAGGTCAGATATTTAGTAAACATTCTTATAACCTGATTGTTCCATGCATTTCATAAAATCTACAGAGTAAACTAGTTATAATTTTGCCTAGATATAGTATTCCCTACCTGTTACATAATATAGTCTAGTAAATGGCAACTAGAGTAGCAATCAGATAACAGAAACTCACTGACGCTTACATATTTTATTGCATTGGTGCTTCTTAATGATAGCAGCAATATCATCTAGAGGAAGAACGAATGTAGTGGGTTTAAAATTAGCACTGTCAGTGCCAAACAATTTAAGAAGATTCATCACATCCTGCAATCAGTTTTTAAATCCCTACTCATACACATCATAATAACAAATATTTTGTGTGTATTAGGCATTTCTTATAGGTAGCTTAGAAGCAATATATGTTAACACTTACTGATAAGAATTTGATATGTATAACTATTGAATACCCTGTAAGACATAACTATAATAATCAAATCGTTTTCGTAACCAATTAACATCTCCAATGTACGGGCAAAAGCATTTTGTGAGGGGGAATTAATATAGCACTAAAGATTCAATACTATAACAAAGTGCATTTTTACTGAATATACATTTTATTGAAAGGTACGCAGGTACATATACAAACCATCATTTAATAATATGCTTTTTAAACATTTAGAATCTATGTGGCATTGCGAAAAACATATTTACTGAACATCAATATAATTGACTAGTTTGATTAGTTATCTAAGTGACGAAGTGCATGGTGAAACCCCAACGATTTTAATCGATGGCAACAAACGAAGCATGTTTTGTAAGGAGCGTTTTACATTAGATATAAATCACACAAGTGGCTGAAAAAATTCCTATATTTCAACAAATATTGAGAATAGTAAACGTGAAGTCCTATTCAGTTCACTTTGGCACAAGAAGTGCTTCACGAGAAGAAAACAACATCACGACAGAAGCAACTTTACAAAAAAGTATTCATCGTAGGACTGATTGTTATTATTAGAATCACAGATATATATATATATACACAGCGAATGTCTTGGACTCCTGTATTTGCACTAATACCCTGAATTTATGCTTTATATTTACGATGTAAACAATAAACGACGAATATTACGTTAACCTATGAACAAATCTTCGATTTTGGCATTTATTAATATTGTAAGCACTCGACGATCACGAGACAGTATTTCAGAAGCACAGTAACTAAATTATAGATATATAGTACGATGTAAACAAACCTTTACCAAAGTTGAACGTTCGCTTTTTTACATGCAATTCACTCTTATGTTAGACAAACACAGCAGCAAACTATGAGATTATTTCAGGGGGTACTGTAACTTAAAAATCTACGACGTAAACAAACAAAAACCCACCATTAACTTCACTATATAGGCTATTTTTGAAGCACTAACTCTTGGTAAATTTACGACATAAACAATAACTTTAGCATAAGTTGAACATACACTTTCTTCGTGTAACTCACGTCCAGAAACACAACGCAATATTATGCCATTTCAGAAGCACAGAATCTTTTATAACCTCCATGGTGTATTTCCTGTCATAACACATCCATTAGGAGCGTAAGTCTACCTAACACAAATAACCTTTAAATATCAAAATATCACCACAAGAACACACGCAATACATCACAGCACATATAACATTTGTAATCACTGAATTTCCATAATTGAATTGTCACTTAAATACACGATAAACCATCGTTTCAATATTCTCGACAAATATTACGTCTCGTGAACAAGTGAAACAGACTGTAATTGAAAATTGAATTTTAGTGCTACAGTCGGATAATTTGCTTTAAATTCTTACAGCCAAAAGAAAACGTTGATCGTTTCGAACTACATACCAAAATAAAATTTCGCTACTAAATTAGTATTAATCATTGGTTTCTATAATGAGTTGTTAATAATTTGTGGTCGATAAAATGTCACTCTTCAATAGTTTTGTAATCAAGTGGGATATTCCTAATATTCTTCGTATAACTATAAGTACTTAAAATCACAAACCAAGAGCATTGTGTAAAAACAAAACAAACCTTCGCACGTTTGCACAATTGTGCCTTCAATTGTTTTCAAAGAATTACCCACAACTCCACGGAAACCGGCACTGAACGAGGTAGCTGCACTGAAAATCTGTGCCTGCTCTGTGCTATCAAGAGCAAAGCTGTACACCTCGGTCATGCTTACAGTATGAAACTCACGAACGACCAGATTTTTTATCTATCACGATTTTCCTGAGAGATCATTGATCGTAGGCAACTTGGACTGCTCACTAGCTGAAAAATCGCTCTCTCTGATCGACGATCGAAGATCGAATGACAAGCGGGAGTGACCGACGCGACCGAAATCTCTCAAAAGACCGACTTTGCCCATCACTAGGTAGGATACAGTTTTTTCACTTTTTTCTATACAAATTGCTAATAAGGACACGTATGCAAAGGTTAACGCAAATCTGTACATAAAAATAGCTCCGACCACCTTAATACGTTTCGGACCGGCTATTTAATTCCAATCACTTGAGGGTAGGACCGGGTATTTAAAGGGATTTTAACCTTAATGACGTTGGTGCATGAAAATTGGTCTAGCATGCTTAATTTTTAACGTTTTTTAATACAATTGAAAGCGTTTTACTCACCGGAGGTTTTCGTTTTTTTTGGTATCATATTGGGTGAAACATGTTCCTTTTTGCAGAGGAACCATGCAGAATCCACAAATATACCGAGGTTCCTTCTTACGTGAATTAGCAGAACAAACTCGGATCATCCGTTATGGATATTTCTTCTTACCATACCCCACTGTCCCCTCTAGTGAGCTTCGCTGTTTGTTTTAGGGTGAGCTTACTCCGATTCCGTTTTGTTGAATGCGTTGAATTCACAAAAGAGAGCGCTCAAAATCTAATCCAGCTTCGTTATAAGCGCTTGCACATCGTGCGCAGGTTTCAGAATCGGATCGTTAACGATAATTATTTCGGCCATCGCAGCCATGTGATTTGATGCCGTATTCCGCGCTCTAGTAATGCGTAATACCATCAAGGGGACGGCATGAAGGAGATACGTCGCTATATATATTCCGGTGAACGCACGATTTGAAGAGCTTTATGTAATAAAAAACAAACGCAGCATTTGACTATCAAGTTGCAGAAGGTTGTCAGCGAGAAAGCGTGCTGTTGTCATTATGTGATAAACGAACGGGATTTGTCGAAGCATTGGCAGAAATTGTTGCGAATAAGTGCTTATGATGTGGATTGTGGTCGTAAAGAAAGCTGAAACCTTTCGATTACAACCAAAGTTGCAACGTGTTAAATTGGTTAGTCTCATGCCATTTTCTACCTTAATTTCGCAAATTCAATTCCCTTCTGCGCCTGTTAACTTATCATTTATTCATCGTCTCGTGGCTTCCATTTATTTTATTCCTCATCTCCCCTGATTACGCATATGTCACCCTTGAGTTTATGGTAAATCAGTTGCAGCATATTTTCAATGCAGATTCGCTTTCAGTGATGCCTTGGCTGGGAAAGTTTAGGCAGCGCGTGTCACGACAATATTCATGATCCAAAACAAAGCTGGATCCATGCATGCTCATATTATTCGAAATCTACCAGAGAGGCCGATCTAACCAATTATATAATGAGCCATAGAGAGTTAGAAAGTTGATGTAAGTAACAGATAAAGCATTTTGAAGTTGGCAAGAGATGTTTGAGATTATGGGAACCCCAGTGCTCACACGCGTAGACAAACATCCTCCCCCGTGCGGAGCTATAGTTCGTAGGGAATGTTCTCTTCCCCTGAAAAGGGACTTTGGTGCAAATGCCATCATGTTTCGCTACCACTACACTGAATATTTTAAATATGGTTCTCTTAAAGGAAAAGAATATTTATGCCAAGCGAGAGAGGATTTTTTTCGGAGGAGGAGTTGGGAACATAGTAGGGACTAGTGTGGAGGGGGGAAGTGGCAGGGGGTGGTGTGGGAAGATCTCTGCCGTCCGACGCTATCCCATGGAGCGCCGGCGTCTCCATGTCTTGGCGCCAGCCAGTCATTTGGCGCCTACCCACCTTGCCCATTGTGATGCTTACATTTCACACCAGTGCTCCCTTAGGGATCATACTTTTGATATTGCTACTTTTTCCATTTGAATTCCCGTAGGCTATACCATAGTTCACAAATGAAAAAGTAACTTGCTTTTCTTCCTCAGATTTATTTTCCTGGTACAACATGTATCGACACATCGGTGTCATCATCGGGTACCTGATGATTACACCGCTGTGTCGAAACATATTGTACCAGGAAAATAAATCTGTGGAAGGAAACAAAGTTACTTTTTCAATTGTGAAATTCAACTTCCACATAGTTGAGCTTGGAACCATGGAACGTATACCACAGTCCTTCAAGTTTTTTCGCAGTTTTCTTCTTCTTCATTATCGAGTTTGGCCTGCTATATATCGCGAGAAACAAATGCTTTGCTTGCTTGTTGTCTATATCTTATCCTCCCAAAATGTCTTCATCGTCGATTGAAGTTATTAGTCTCACAAGGAATCTGTCCGATATCTGGTTCTTTCATTTTTTGCTAAAATTTACACGCAGGTAAAATATAAAATTCAACCCCCGTTTTGGGGTATTACGCCCAAAAACTCAAACAAAAAATTAGGTTGAATACTTTGAAACGATTATAAACAATTTAATTAAGTTCACGATTATTTGTGGGTGTGGTTTAGATGATAGCTAATAGGATCATTTTGTAATTGGCTAGAATAAAAGGGTTGATATTTTCGCGGCGGCAGAGATGAAACGTAAGCTATTTATTTTTAAAATTATGTAAAAAGGTTGATACGTACTTTTTATGAGCAAAAATATATACCGTTACATTAGGTGTAATGACAAACCGGAAGATGATATAACATTCAGTCATCGATCTTGAACCTTAAATCATCGGCTTACTGATTGACTACTTTGCACCTGGAACTTTTCGTAATGTGTACAGGGGATTAATTCTATGGAATAAAAAGTTCATAAAAATATTTTTCCGTCGTATTTTCATTAACTATTGTGTGTATTACTCCAAAACGGGGCTGATGTTTAAATCATTGTTGTAGGACTACCTGCCTGCCAACTTACGTCAAATTCTGAGACTCAGTCATTAGATATTTTCCTTGTTAGATTTCCAGATAGTTATGTTCTTGTTGTTCTCAGTTGTTTAAGTATTTGTCTCAGTACTTTTGGAAAATCATGCTATCTTGCTATCTGCCATCAAAGATTTGAAAAATTAAAGACAGTGACGTCCATGATTGAAAGTATATATTAGATCCAATTGTAGCTTTGATTACAGTAATTTACCACTCTTTTCTCTGTTTCTTTGCAACATTCATCAGTGAGCAACCATGATTTTTCATCAGTAATTGCATTACGCCATTATGAACAGCTAATTAGTATGTTTAGGGAAGTATTAGTTTGAGAATATGGGATTGGTGGAGAGAAACCCGACGATGTGTTTCACCCAACGCATTGCAATAGTTGCCTAAATATCCACATTCCAATGCCCCATCCCACGTATGGTTAAGTACACTTTAAAAGTCCTTAACACTGCACCGTAATGTAGTCTGGTATTGTCTTAGTAAAGTATTCTCCCTTTCAAGAGATTTGAATAAAGTCTTTTGGCATGAATATAAATATCCAAGCCATCGCATGGAACTGACTAAAGTATACCGCTCCGTTATAAGTGTATACACTTCACTTTGTTTATTCTGAAGAGAAGAAAACATATTCTAACCACGTCAATATGTGTGTGCTTTTAGATTAATTTCTGTTGGGTCTAGTTCTGCATCTTCATAAGAAATATTTGTGGCAGAGCTCTGAAGAAGCTAGGATTCGTCAAGCGTATTGTGGGAAGATTTTCGGATGAAAAAGTAAAAGAGAGGTGCTACTTCGCACTCGTCCGGCCACACCTTGAATATGCAGCGAGCATATGGGATCCGGTGCAGAAAGACTTAGTCCGGGAACTTAATAAAATACAAAGGAAAGCTGCGCGATTCGTCAAAAACAGCTACGGGCGTACTGACAGCGTTACACAGATGTTAAACGAATTAGGCTGGGAGCCGCTAGAGACTCGGAGGCTGCGCGCTAGGCTTAGATTGCTTGAACAATTGAGAATAGATATCTTTCAGAGCGACACGGAGAACATCATATTAGAACCCCACTATATTTCCAGGTCCGACAGAAACGATAAATTAAGAGAGATATTTTGCCGAACGGATAGGTATGGGAATTCGTTTTTCCCCCGAACAATAAGGGACTTCAATAAATGCTAGGCGTAATTTCATTAGAGCGTTTCCTTTTTATCTTTAAGCGGCTGGTGTCCTAACACCCCCCGCCACACGCCTATTGAGGCGGCTTGCGGGGTAATATGTAGATGTAGATGTAGATGTAGCTTTACTAAGCATATTGCGAAGGAAGAGACTGAACTGAAAACATTTCCGCGCAAATAAGCAGTAGCGGAATGTGTAGAATTAAGGTAGTTTGAGCGAGGCATCACTTCACCTAGAATTTGATGAATTTGGCCTCATTTTAAAGAAAAAACTCTCATCTTTCTAATGATATCAAAATATCAAACCCTTGCCGAACTACTTTTCGAGCGATTTGCCTCAAAATACAAGTTGTTTTACATGGAATATAGATTATGGCTGTGCGCTCCAGAGGAAGAATATTTAAAAAATTAGGAACTTCTAGCACCTAGATTTCGTCAAAAAACTAACGGTGTGTAGTTTGCATGTTTTCTCAACTATTAATCTATTACTCACCAAAGTAATTTTTACAGATTCGCAAAAGCACCTGTTGTTTTGAAGGGTTTTCAGCCGTACGGCGGGAAAAAATGAGTCAAGTTTGAGACTTATGTATCTTTATTTATTTAATTACGGAGAATTTTGGTCATATAAAACTATATCTCTGCGCCATTAATATTACTATATTTATTTCATACTACTCACAGACGCTGAAATAAAAAAATAAAATATGAATATGGTCTCCACTATGACTAGGGAACTATCTCGCTCTAACCACATTTAAGCTCTGAAAATATTAAAAAGCCTGGACTTAGATATAAACCAAGAATTCATATAGGATGCCTTAATCAATATAGCTACCTGGGCACCATAAAATAATGGTGGTTTTAAAGGAAATAGGTATACGTTAAGGGCAATTTTCATATACTGCTACTGTGTGCCCGTTTTTGTGTGTACCTACATCGCCGTAGTCCCCGTGGTAAAAGCCAATCTTTAAACACGTGATGGGTTTATCATGGACATTTTGCCCGCCAAGATTTTCAACGCATTTGCGAAACCCCTTTGTGTAACTCCTTTGTGAATCACCTTTAAACCCTATACTAAAATTTACAGAGGAAGAGGAAGCTCTGGGTCGGTTAACTGGTTTGAAAACCCCGGCACCAATTTTAAAGATCTAGGTTAAAATTTCTGTTCATGCTGATATGATATTTTTCACCGTGAAATCACACATTTTTCACTCCACTGGTGAGTGACACCTTAAGAGTAGGTGTGAAGTTCGACAGAGGTGAAGCCGTTTCTGACATTTTGAGAGTCCCAGGAATAGGGACTGTGATTACCGTGTGAGATCTTGAGACAGGACTGATATTCTAATGAAGACGTGTTCCCTGCTTTAAAGTGAAATGTTTGAGTCAAGAAAAACCTTGTTTTATGTAAAGATAAATCTTTCAGTGTATTTTAAACGGCAATGCGTGCAATAATTTGCAAAAAAGGTCTTTACATAGATGGTCGCCTACATTGTTAATAGATAAAAGAGTGGAATGGTAATGTTATATATTACTTTTCATTTAGTCTACTTGCCTATTTTTCTTCAATTCAAAACTTTTTGCACATTATGCGTGTTGATATATATTCTTAGGCCTATTAAGCTAATGGTGAATCACTGAAACTCAATATCTACTTGTGACATCCACTTAATAATTTTAAATTCTTAGCAAAACGGGGAGCAGGAGAAGAGGAAGGAGTAGGTGGAGGGAGACGGCGAAGTAGGAGGGAATGGTGAGGGAGGAGAGAAGGGTAGAAGTAGAAGTAGAGAGATAGGGGGGGGGGAGGATAATTTGCCGTGTGTGCGGGAGTAAGGGAAATTATATTTGGCGAAGAAGGCGTCCTCTGCGGTGGCGACATGGCTGGAAGTATTTGGGAGGAGTGAATGGGGAGTGAGGGGAGTCAAATGCGCCTCTTGCGGTGTTTGCGGTTTGCTTAAGCGTTGGGAGGAAGACCCTCGCTTGGCGGTACCCGTTTTCCTGCATATTTCTGACGTCAACGACCCCATCTAAGAGCGGCAAGGATTTTAACTCGCTAAACTTGCTAGGATATCCTTGATGATTAGCCATGTGCCCAGCGCAGAACGTGACTTTCACTGCAGGTAGTTTTGGCGATTTTTTCTTTTAAAATTAAACGGAAATACGGAGGTTTCTTGGCTTTACTAAAATCGTTTGGAAGTTGGATTGTGATTAAAAGTTGTTGTTTCAGTCTTAATTTTATGGAATAACATCATAAATGAAAATTGCCAGTCATTTTCATTTATATTTGGATTGTGATCATTCACAAGAGGGCCTTCTTATGGCCGTTTTGCACGATGAAAGATTCTGTACAAACGAATGTACGTGAGATTGTACGTTTGTCTCAACGAAATTAGAACAGGTTCGATTTTCCGTTCAGGCATTGAGACATTCGCACAAGCGTTCATACAATTTGCCGCTTTCACGATACATTTTGCCTCATGCAAGAGTTCACGGAAGAGTTTGTACAAACAAATATACCGTGTAAAACGGCCTTTAGTCTGGATATAATACACTACGCCCGGGGTGGCGTGACCAGGGCGGGAAGGCGGGGATCCCCGCCCGGGCCCCGGGCCACGCACTAGGTTTCAGGCTCGGGTCTGAAGGGCCCCGCGGGCCGGGCCCCGAACTTTGAACAGCCAGCAGACCAAACATCTTCGAGTGAAAGTACAATTTTGTCATATTTTACATAAATACCTATGAAATTGTAGTTTAACGCGTTTTTAACGCACACATTTTTTCAGAAGGGGGGAGGGGGGGGGACAAAAACCGGGCCACTCTGGATGTGGAGAGGCCCGGGCCCCTGAGTGATTAAAAAGTAGTAGGACTGAATTAATTTAATTTTTTTTTGAACTAATTGGTACAAATACTTAGTAGTCCTCGATAGATCACCCTTGTGCTTCGACACAACGCGTATAACGCGATTCCCAGTGCGCGTACGCCTTCTGGAATTCGCTTTCCGGGATCCCCTTCAGAGATACAGTCACTGCTCCTATGGCGTCATCTACGGAGCTTTATCGGTTTCTCTTGAGGTCCCGCTTGAGCCGAGGAATGAGGAAGAAGTCCGGCAGTGCCAGGTCTTGACTGTAGGGAGGTGAGGCAACGTGGTAACCCTGTACTTGGCCTGTAACCCCCGCACCAGCAGCGTGGTTTGGCACGGCGCGCGGCCTCCGCGTGCGGCACGCGGAGGACGCCCGCGGAGGACGCGGTCGCACGCAGATCGCGACGACACTTCTTAACAGAGGTTCACGGAAATCGAAGTCCTTACTCTCCGCTTGCCCGCAGGTGACTGGAAAAAATATCGGTCTCTTCGGAAAGCTCCCCACTACCACGCCCAGGTGGTCCGACCCCCCTCCACCGCTCGGTTCGCGCTACAGAAATTCAGTCCTACTACTTTTGGATCCCACCCTGTTTATCGTATCGATTAACTCCGTAGAGAATATTTTTGTTGGTGGTTTTTCAGTGTTTTGATAAGAGGACTGAAGTGTAATTATATTATATTTAATTCGGAATAGTACTTAAAGAAAAAGTGTAGGAATAAGTTCCTTTTTTCGTGATTTTTATTTCTATTTATTTTTATGAAAAATATTTGCGCTCGTGTTGCTAAATTGCATAAATTATTGTTTTTCGAGAACTGCTAACCTTAATTTATTAGTTTTGTGGTGCTAAACCCGTGTAATAAAGTTGAAATCCCACCCAATACGATGAAATGCTGATTATAAAGTCTCCTGATCATGGCTTGCTTGATGGTTTCCAAATTCCGCTAAAAACCCTTAGAAGTGCCGGTGTTCGAATCCCGAATCCTCCGCACCTCATTAACCCAAACTGAACAATTTCAATGACCTGCTGAACTTATTGTGAACGTTAAATTATGGCAGGGAAAGAGTTTTACTTTTCAACTCTGTATTTATTTTAACTGACAATTGGTGAGAGGCGCCAATTTCATTTTTGGGTTCTGATATGATTTTTTTCTAAAAAAATATCTTATACGTTGAAAATGAGAATTACAACGAGTAACCTGGGTTGAATGATAAATTGTGTTTTTTTTAAGAGGAAATGTTTTCTTTGTGAATATTTGTGGCATGTATTGCCTTGTTGTATGTATAATCCTTGTTATCTGCAACTTTACTTTGAATCAGATTTGTTGAGTCATTGAATCGTGTTTTCACTATCCTCATCTATGTTAATCCGAATCTTTTTATTATGCTATCTTGGCTACTTGCGTATCATATTGGAGAGTAGGTATTGGTTTATGACAAATTTGTACTCATGTAAATGAAGTAACCTTCTGTACTATACGTAAGCAGTATATTACATTCATAAACATGTATAACTTTCAATGGGACTAATATAAGTTTTATTTATCTTCTAGGTGAGCACTTTCAGCTGTCCCTGAACGAATACCTTTTCCTGTAGCGAGAGTAAGTGATTCATAAATTTTTCATGAGCATATTTATAATCTAACCTTAATGTCAGAAGAAGTCTGTAAGATATTAAATTTAAACTGTTCACTGATGTTTATCCGAAGAATTTAATTTAAAGTACTTGTGATTAAGAGAGGTTTTCTCGAATTTCAAGGCTTTAAAACAATGCACACAGCTGCTGTTTTATTTGGAATAATGTGGCTTTGTTTGTTCAACCTCGATGAATGTAACTAATATAATAATAATACGGGCGTATGCCACGTGTTATTTCGGTTTGGCCCGACGTTTCTTGACCCACTGCTGGTCACTTCTTCATGGGAATGATACTTGCTGCCGCTGTTTGCTCTTATATATCTATCCCCCACTAACATAAGTTTTTGTTCAAGTGGGAGAGTTTGAAGGGGGGAGGGAGTTAGGACAGGAGGGGAAGGGGGAGGTAGAGGATTTTAGCTGGTGACTGGGTTCCATGTGCTGCTGATTTTTAGTCCACCATCTCTATTGAAATTATGTTTATTTTTCTTTATCTCGATGGCTTCACGGATGAGTCATAGTTTGAACCTTCCCACCTTAGCGATGACTTTGGATTTTTCAAAGTCAATCGCGTTTCCAAAGGATTCGTGCTTAGCCAGTGCAGACTTCGTTGTTTTCCCCAGTCGAATGGTCAGATTGTGCTCTTTCATGTCGAGTTTTGACTGAGCGTCCTGTCTCCCCGTTGTATTTTTTACCGCATGCTTCGAAGGAAATTTCGTATACCCCTTCGATTTGTAGCGGTGTTTTGTCCTTGACATTTCGTATAAGGAGTTTTATTTGCACCTGTGATTTAAAAATTACCTTAATGTCATATTTGCGAAGGACGTTGCACATCTTATCGGTCGTAACTATAACGTACGGAAGGAAGGCTTTCTTCTGGCTGTTGATGTCCGCAGTTTAGGATAGGTTCCCATAGTCCTTCTTCATTGTCTAGTTGAGATATCGGGAGATATCTCCGGTGTATTAACCGTTTAGGCGAAGAATAGCTTTCAATTTTTGTTTCTCTGCAGGGAAACTCTTCGTATCACTCTCAAGGAGACATCGCGTGACTTATGTTCGGGATCCAAAGGAGGCATTTTCTGAAACTATAGAGAGAATGCGGGAAAAGTGTCACGGCTTTCTACCACATAGGCCCGGGTTCGAGAGATAAACGCTTTTATAGAATATTCCTCCGTATAAATCCTTTATAGTACACGCCTCTCTCAATAGAGGTCGTAGTGCTGTGGGTTGAGGCGATGAGCCGGTTATCCTCATTAGGTGGCTGTGTTTCGATCCCAGGTTGCGGTATTTTTTTATTTCAAATATATTACTGAATTACTGTACATTGCCCACTCCCATACATTTACGGCAGTAGCATTAATTATTTTAAATTTTCAGCCTATTTGCTGGATTTTCAATTCAATTTGCTGGAATTAAATAAGGCGGTTTGAGCTATTCTAATACCTAATGGTGAAATTCTTCTAACTTCTGGCTACGATGCGTTCAAATAGTAAACGTATCGTCAATATAACGCAGCCAAATCTTGGTTTTGCTCTCCGCATAATGAAGTGCCATTTATTCCTATTTCTCCATCTAAAAATTGGCCACCGCTGGTGAGATTCTGAATCCCATGGCTACCTATGGAGTTTGCTCGTAAACATTGTTTATCCAACGGAAGAATGTGCTGTTCGGCCAGATTTGTCAATGGAACGACGTTCTTATCAAGAATTGATTCCAAACCACTCACTTTGAAAGGTGTTGTTAATTGGGTAGCATTATATAATTGTTAACTATTTCATCGCTTGTGTGCTTACTTCAGTACCTATTGGATATTATTTAAGATTTATTTTTACATTTTTTCCTCCCACTAAATAACATTAAGACTTGAGTTATCTGCGCTGTGCGTCATTTCCATTTGAATGTGCTTTCTCGAACCGGCATGACACCTTGATATTAGGAAGAAAAAAGTATTGCAATATTAAATGAGTTATTTCGCGTTTAGAAGAAAATTTATACCTAAATATTATTTGAAATATTATGAGATATTTCTCATTTATGTATTCAAATATCTGTGAATTGCCTAAAAAACAAATCTGTAAGATGAAATTTCTTAAATATCTATCCATAAGTATGTGTAAATGTCATATACAACAAGGATATGTGTTAAATTATCATTGAATAGCCAAAACACCAAATCATGATGATGCAATTATTTAAACTATTATAAATCATTATTATTTATGAGAACACGTATTAAAAGTTTCGCACAAACCTGTACACGAAGAAAAACTGCTCCATCCACCTTAATTATTGCACCTAATATGGTCGCCGAGCAGTGTGCTTGGAGAAAGCGTCGCCAGTCTTAGCTGTGTTATACGAAGATAGCAAACGTGGAGTTTCTTTGTTTGCAAAGTGGAAGGCAATTTCATTTGACTCGGCAACTTGAGCTACCATTTCCTTTTCCGCATTACTTAAGGTAGTTTGAGCGCAATGACAATTATCCTAGAGTTTGATAAATTCGACCTTATTTTTCAAGGAAAAACTCTCATCTTTCTATATCAACATAAAAAATATCAACTATTTGCCGAAGTAATTACTTTTCGAGCAACTTTCCTGAAAATATGAGCTGTTTTACATGGGATAAGTAGGTTACGACTGTGCGCTGCTGAGGGAGAATGTGGGAAATATTATAATTCGTGCACCTAGATTTCGTCAAAAACTAACGGTGTGTAGTTTGTGTTTTATCAACTAATTACAAAGTTAAACAATCACTCAGCGCAGTAATTTTTATGCAATCGAAGAAAAAATCCTGTTGTTAAGGCTTTTTCACCGTACGGCATGAAAAAGTGAGTCATGTTAGAGACTTATTTGGATAAATGCATGCCAAACGCCACGGAAACCTTAAAAAATTTGGATATATTTATCTATTAAATGAGAGTTTATGCCGTGCATAAATAATTTTGCGCCAATAATAGTGATTTACTTCACACTTCTTACGGACGCTGAAAAAAAATATAAAAAATCGAATATGGTCTCCATAATGGCTAGATATCTCGCTCCTAACTACCTAAAGCTAGCGCAACATCTCTTTCTGGAAATTCTTCTGGCTTTAATTCGCCAGTTGATTGTCAGTCAGCCGTATATTTGCAATAAATAGTACCGTCAATCCATAATTAGGGTCTGAAATTCATTAACTACTTGGAGTGTAAATATCTATACATCTGCGTTACTGTCTCTATTCAATCATTCAGTTTGCAAAACATTCCTATTCTATTATGCACTATGATGTCTTTGGAATGGTATTGCTCTGAAACTGACTTTAAAGAAAGGCTTAACTGAATCAGTTAAAAGCTTCAATAAAAGTATTTTTCTAAAGGGCAAACGCTCTCTTTTCAAAAAGACTTTAGTCGCTGATTAGAATCAGGAGATTCAGTAAATATACTCAGGGTATCTGTAGGTGAAAATCCATGATCAATTGTGCATGATCGCAATCAGAGCCACCGGTAGCTCCAATCTTTAATGTCCATGGACAGTAAATATCCCGGATGCATTATTCTGATCTCTGGATTGAAAGCCGTAAAATATATGAATATTTCTTTGGGGAATTTCCATGAATAGTTGAAAGAGTGTAAGTGGTGGTCAGATAAATCTGAAATTTCAGCTCAGAATTCCATGACTGACAAAGCCTCCCGAGGTGTGATTAAGGTTTCAACAGGCTTGAATTGTCAACAATTGAGGGGTTTGGAGAGATAGTGTGAAGGATAAGAAGTTAGAGACACATGTAGATTAATGAGTTTGGGTAAATCCACTATTTGAGATATTATAAGTAAAATGTAACAACAAATTATTTTTATTCTTACGTTCCCTTTCCATTGGTAATTGTAAATTTTTGGAGTCACTTGTTGTACTAGTTACCTAGCAAAACTCAGATAATTTATAATTTTAGACACGTTTTAGAAAGTAATGCTCTTTGAACGTGAGACGAAAGAAGGTTCATGCTTCTTTCATTTTACTACGCTTAATAGGCGTCATTGGTACTATATGCATAGAATACTCATTCAATCATCTCAAGTGATAGTAATGAATGGAGGTGGCATATGTCACCTATACTGCCAATGGGATTTAATTTTGTTTGTACTAAAGGCTAAAATAGGCCTATTTAGCCTGCTAATATACAACATGGGTCATTAGCTGAATGGTCATTGATGATGTTAATAGGCTGGTTACATGAACATAATCCTGACGTATCCGAAACAAAACAGAAGGGTATTGAAAAGCATAAAAAAGGATTTGATTTAATTTTTTCCAAGCTGTTACCTATTGTAAAAACTGAAAGAATTTATTTTTTAATCCTGATAAGAGTTAAGGAATAGTTTGGCATCAGGTAGAAATATAGCATAACTTTCTTTTTAATATGGGCCTTTGTACAAATCATTTTATATTTCTAAAATAACCATTGCTCTCTGAGGCTTCGGTATATTTATTTATTCATTGTGTATATACCATTTATTGTATTCATAAGGAAAATACTACAGACATTTGAAACCAATGATCATTTTACCTCCTATATTATTAGCCTATTTTTTAAGGAGCGCGTTTACTTTTTAACCATGACGTTGATATCCACCGGGATGAACTGAAAACAGGAAGATCATTTACATTTGAAGTCAAGTTTAACGCAAAAAGACGTGGGTCACAGTGGCCACTTCGTTTAAGTATTAATTACGCTGATGTTCAATTGATTTCTAATTTTCTGCTGTTGTGAGTCGATGAGCAGGGAACTCGCTGTTTAAATAGCTGTAATGACGGGGGAAATCGCCGGTGGTTTATGGATGACGTAGCAATTAATTGTCATTCGGGTACAATTGCAGACAATATGCGTCGAAATCGAAACGTAAATAGGTCATGCGCGGATTATCCCGTTGGTTGGTTTGCTTATGGCGCGCATTGAGGATTTCAGACCTCGCTTCGTGAATATAAGATTATTTGAAAATTCGCGTGATTATCCCAAGAGAACTATTCTGGGGATATTGCTGTTATTTGTTTTTGAACTTAAGTGCAATCGGGGCAGTGATCTCACGGAACGAATTATTCCTTCAATACGAGTATTCGTTGCATTTCTTTTTATTTACTGTGGCGATACGTTTTGTGATTTTTGTTTAATATTCTCCGATCGATATTTTATGGCATAGTGATGTTTGAATGAAATGTAAAAATATGCTTTTATTGAACCGTTTTTTTGTTTAATTCCTCAAGAGCATACGTTCTTTTCTTTTTCACCTCGTATGTCTTATTTAATTTTATCGATCTAAGTTCATACATATCCTGTTTTGATAGCCTAATTGGCTGCATGCATTTATGAAACAATCATTTAAGGCCACCTAAACTTCTAATAAGGTTAATAACAATAATCTTCCAGGGGCCTGTTTCTCTAAGCTACAAGTACACAAGTTACAAGTCTAAAAGTTAAAAGTCAGATCTTACAAGTGTGACTTACAAGTATTTCTTAAACGAATACGGAAGACTTGTAAATTCTTAAAGATTTTACAAGTGAATATTGCGGACGTCCAGTCCATATTTAGCAATTATTTGAAGCTTTCAATATATTTCGTGAATTTCTCCAGCCATCTGCTATAACCAAGAGTCGGTGATATGTTGCTCAGTGTCTATAAATGCGTTTATACAAGATAAACGAAAATTTTGGCTCACAGTTCACCTTAAAATATCCCAAGCGAGGACGAATCGTCTGCAAAACTTGAACATCATGAGGATAAGTCGTTATTCCGTCGCATGAAGGGAATGATATACTTGAAACGAAGGTTATTCACAAATCCTGCATGTCAAGACATCATGTTGCCTGATGTTGCGGAGTGTTTATCTTTCATAGATACGAATGAATAGCGGAATAGCGTTTTATAGTCCGACAAGCGAAGACTACTTGGTCAGCCATTTTGAATGTAGATTATTAATATATTAATAATCTACATTCAAAGGGAACATCGCTCTATACGTTAAGTACGTTGGTATAGCGTTAGCGTGAATGATTAACATTTCAAAGAGTACAAGCTCGATCCCTACAGCTGGTAAATTTTTTTCTCTTTCATTTTGATGGGCTATGGAGATATTTTACCACCAATTTATGTAACTTCGTACAAGGACTTAGGCACAATTTTTTTTTTTCATTTCACTTGTCCCATTGCCGTTCAACAGTCTGGATAACTGGACAGCAGATAGCTTCACTCAAAAGGTCGCTTATTTTATAGTCTGTCAATCCTGAGTAAACTCTCCAATCTAACACACAACAACACCAGTGACATGAAAAGTAGGTATATTGGTAAAAATAATTGACAATAAATAATACTAGTAAACTTGTGCGTACCTTCGCATACTCACCTCCCACCTCCCCAAAATGATTTATTCTTTATCAAATGATATCATTTATAAATTGCACGATTAAAAGGAACATAATGTCTCCTGTCGGAAATAAATCTTTCATCTCCATAGTTCATGCACAAAGTCTCCTGGCTCATGTCTCATGGATCTCTGGTGATTATGACTCATTACGTTTTAGTCTTTAAAACTTTTCTTTTAACTTTAACTTACAAACAAACAATGCGTTTTAACGTTAACTGAGCAAGTTATGTCAAAAGCTCGTAAAACAAATCCCATCTACTGATACCTTATTCGTCGCGTTCGTCGCTATCGCCTTCGTATCAGTTGAGAAAAGGAGATCGCAAGTCGCTTTTCATTTGTTTTCCCAGTTATTCTCTCTCTTTACTGCGATTTACTCACCTCGGAGGACTAGTAGAAATTTCCTTACAAGTTACATGGACTTGTAATTTACAAGTCTGTTTGAGAAACAGAATGTGTCGTAACCATGAAAACACTGGTGAGTAAACATTTGTAACTTTTTAGATGGACTTGTATCTTGTGAACTGGTAATTAGTAGACTTGTACGTTTGAGAAACAGAATTTCACAAGTTACAAGTGAATAGACTTGTAACTTGTAGACTTGTAGCTTTAGGAAACATGCCCCAGGTTTTCAATTCTTCAAAGTTTTTGAAAAACCCTGACATTTTTATTCTTTGTCACTTTAACGTTGATCGACATCCTGATGACGATGACAGGAATAATCATTGAAACGTCAGTACTTTTGATAATTACTCCTCATTATTTTGACAGTGTGAGTTCGTATGGAAATTCATTTCCTGTGAAAATTTCCATAAGGCTGGAAGTCTGTTGCTGCCAATAGTATCAGGAAAAGTAACATAGTGCACTTCTGTATACTAACTGCTCATCCATAAGTCTTTCAATATTCAAATATAATATAATATTTACTTAGCTTACTTAAGGTGGCTAACATGGGCCATTGATTTCACATTTTCAATAATATTTAAAAATTAGTCAAAACATTTCTGCGATCACATATTATTTAAATATTTCTGTATTTGCAGTGGTAATCACCTGTGCTTGCAGTGATGGAAAAGATTCGGGAATTACATCATTCATTTTTTTCCTTTTATTAAATCATGTTATGACTAGAGCTCTTGGTAAATGAAACTTAGACTTAATTATATTTAATTATGATTTTTTGGAGAATTGGACTCTGCGTGACTCGATATTAGTAAGGAACAACAATAATAATAATAATAATAAAATTATTATTTTACGTGTAGAAGAAAATATGTACGTAAATTTTCGATAAATTACGAAATATATGTCATGTGCCATAAGGCCCAAGAGACTACGTGTTGAAATAGCATTGAATTGCCAAAAAACTTCATTTCATGCAAAATGTTTCTAATTTGTTTCTATAGTTATCACTCATGAGAACATGCCTTAAGAATTTTACGCAAAACTATACGTGAATCAAACTCGCTCCAACCACCTTAAATTTAGCAAGGTGTTGAAAATAGTGGCATAAATGGCCTTGAGGTTTACACAAGGAGCTTAAGTTTTGCAAAGGCGCTCTCAATTAGGCCCATACTGTCAACGACATGTGGAACGCTGAATAGCTGAACTCCCTACTCAAAGGGAAACTCGTTAAGAATTCACTGAAGTAATTCACCGAGGAAGAACAATGTCCTTCAAGGTATTGTTTGTTAATTTTGGTCACTAGGCAAAAAGGTACGTACTGTTGTAAATGTTTCCTTTTCCTTCTCAGTTTCGCTTTCAAGAGAACGGGTACATCTTCGCTTGTATAACGTGTAGTCTACGTGATCATCTCGAAGCATGAGACTGTGAAAGGGTCTGGTGGAAGGGGAAAAAAATGTTGTAGTGAGGGAGGAGAATTGAGGAAAAAGGGTATGAGGTCAGGGGATTGGGGAGGAAAAAGGGTAAGGAGGATTGCGAGAAAGGGTTCATCGGGGAACAATGGTCCACCGAGAGAGGGATGGAGGGAGAGGGAGGTGGAGTGGGGGGGGTAGGAGGGGTTAGGAGAGGAGGGGGAGTTGGCATTGTCATGCGCCGGCCAGCGACCACAGTTAACGCCTCGTTCGCCGACTATATAAAGGGATTATTGTCATCATCTCTCCTCTCTTGCCGGCTCGCTGAGCTTCCTTTAACGTCTCGATGGGTCTCAGTGCGTCCACGACAGTGTGCCCGATGTGACTGTGTGGGGAGAGTTGGATGTGGAACGGGAAGCAGGAAGAATACAATCAAAGGGGGTTGGAGGGGCTAGTCTTGTTAGTCAGACTGCCGTAAATACTCCCGCGGAGAGGTAAGCAGGGATAAATTGCGGTATTGTTTCCCAATGCAGACGATCGTGCTATTGTTATCTGTTTAATTCCATCAAAGAAATTGTTCAGGTCGTGGTCAGTATAAAATCAACTCATATATTAAGTTGTAGGGCGTTTTCATTTTATTCTGTTGTCATATTGAAGGTTACAAAATGTATTCAACGGGAAATTCAGCATAAAAGCAGACATGTCATTCAAAATATCAAAAGCATACAATTTCCTTTTATTTTTCAATTGCCTATATCTATCTGTGCAACTATGTATCTTAAAATTGGTCACGCATTCCTTTGGTTAAATATATATGTATATGCAGACAATTTTAATGCTGTTGCAAATATAAGTTTGTTACCAATTTAGTGGTTATCTGAGATGTTCACTTTTTTAATTATGGTTTTCACCGTCAATTTCATTCAATGGAAATATTTATCTTTCAACGTTATAAGGAGTACAGTTGAGATCTTAAAATATATAAATTGAGAGAAAATTGAATTTCAGGATTATTGGTTTTGCTCAGAATAAAGAACCTTTGTTCGAGGTACTTCATTTTTATTTAACGATGATCCGGGCGCGTTTCAAAGCATTCTCTCACTCTCTCATTCTCACCCTCTTCCTTCTCAAGACGACAGTAATTTTCTGTCGGCGGGGATTCTACATTTATTCCAAGCGTTAGTTTGAAGTAGTGGTGGTTGGGGAATAATAACAATAAATGGGCGACAAGATAAGATAGGAAAAATGTTGAAGAAGAAGAGGTTATGAGTATACAAAATATGACAAAGGTAAATAAATCGGGTGACTGTTTTTCTAATTAAAATATTGCATAAAATCCTTGTTTATTATAAGCAGATTTAATCATTTGAATATTCTTATTTTATGCTATTCCATTACTCTAAGGTAGGAATTATGCCATGCTCGGAGAATCTAGTTAATAGGGTTTTTGAAAGTGCTAAATGAAAAAGCAGAATATTATGTACACATCCATACTCCAGTGTTTTTCTCTCGAAAGCTCTCGTAAAGTACTTGACCTTATGGCTTGGGAGGCCTTTTTATCATTGATGTGCTACTTATTCTCGACTGTACGCGGGCAGCTATTTTTCTTTAATATACCAAACACGTATAATTATTACCTCATATTTCGCGGAAATTGCTCCACGTAGATGGGAGGCGAGGGGCAGTTATGGGCATTGAGTCTATTTAGACCCGGGAACGGTCCCGTCTTTCTCTCTCTTCGGTCATTTCCGCTGACTACTCTTCCCGCTTTCGCGAAACTCTTTTGTGTGCGCGCTCGAAGCTTGTCCTTCGAAGGGTTTCCTGCGGCGACGTCCTTGGGAGGGGAAAGAAGGTCGTGCGGAAACATTGGCGATGAAAGAATTTCCTCGGAAGGCATCGGAGGAAAGGGAAGATTGGAACAGTTTAGAGACCAAGTCTAATGTCTCCTATTTGCTCGTTTGCTCTGAGCGTTGAAAGCCGGACGGGAGACAATAGGCAAAACGAAAATGACGACGCCCTCGTGTAGACTCTCATTAAAACTCACCGCAGATGAACTGGTGAATTGTAGTTCGTGGAAAAACGGTCAATGTTTATCTGTAGGACTTGAAGATTCCACCTGTGGTGGTAATCAGCGGGAAAGGCTTTATCGGCGATTCCTCTGAAATCTAATGAACCTCACCAGGAAAATTTGGAAAATGGAATTGCATTTCAAAGAAATAATTGGAGTGATATGAACTTGAACTGGCTTTTTGATGAAGCTCTCCAGATCTCTGGTAAGTTCCGAGAGTCATTTAAAGGTGGGAAACGTAGGTGGTAGACAAATTAACTTTATCCTATTTTACATTGTTTTGGGATAAGATTTTATTGCAATCAATGAGAGAGTTTCGAGAACACCTCTTTCTTTATCTGGATTGGAAGCTGTTAACGGTTTTATTAGGAAGTAGCTTCTTCTGGCGATGAGTTTTCATGATTAATGAATTTTATGGACGAATGTATTATTTTCCTGCAAGCAATGTATCGACCACATTCCATCCAGGTCTCTTCTTGACTGCTCTGAACTAGTTTTTTCACGCAGTTGAATCCCACGACACGTACAGTTATTTTCTAAGACACGTTAGTTTGTTCAATAAGTATTACGCCAATATTTATATCATTGTTGATAATTTACTATTTTTTTATCTTAAGAAATAATAAATGAAAATTGGCCTCAAAAATGTGAAAACTCCTTCATGAGAACTGTGACGTCTATCCAAAATGTAATCACCTAGTATAAAGCTGCTGCAATTTGAGTCTTTGTGGTATTTATTTTACGCAAAACGTGTTAATTTTTTGTCCTTTGTCACCAGAACTGTTGACTCCTTGTGAAAATCGATGACTACTGGGATATTTAAAAATTCGCATTATATCCAGAAAAAAAATTTGGAAGAAAGAACAATTTCAAGTCCATACAAAGTGGCATTATCAATGAAACTGCTCGGTGAAATTAGCTGGATAACGTTAGACGAAATATGTGAACATTCTTTAGAATTAAACACATATTTTTATATATTCCCTCGTTCCTTAAAAAGTGATAAAAACATTCTCTGGAATGATATCCAACATATGCCGAATGAAATATGAATTTTAGAAATAGAAAGTTTATGAAAATTGATGAAAAGTAAAATTGAGTAATTTTGTAATCCCTTATGAAGAAAAAGAAGGCTCTTTGTAGATGGTGAAAGACTTCATTAAGCTGTGATTTTCTTTCTCTTAGCCTAACTGATTCGCGTTATTATTTGTTATTTATTTAATTGTAACCTTTCCCTTGAAATTGGTGATGGAAGACGTTAACTTTCCCATTTCAGTGAATTAATAACTTGTTCTTATGTTGGTACTTCGAAAAAATCGGCCGAATGCCTTGCCTCTTAAATTTGCTAACTATTCACTGATAAAAAGCATGAAGTTTTGAAGGACGGCAGTCGATACATTTTCCGTGAAGGGAATCAAAATTGATAATAAATTATTAGTATATATTGTTATAAATGTCATTAATCGAAGTAAATCTAAGTGTATAGCTGTGAAAAAAGTAGAATTCGAAAATCGTGGAGAAAATTCGTGGAAATCTCAGTCGAAAACCGTGAAGGAAGTCGAAGGATATCGAGGACGAAAATACAAAATGTAGTGGGAGTCGAAAATCGTAAAGGGAGTCGAATGAAGTGGAAGTCGATAGTCGAGAAGGAAGTGGACAGAGCGGGGTCTGGTGTTATTTAATTTGGCCCTGCTTTACCTCTGTCCCCCGATAACGATTCGAACGACTGCATCTCACAATCAGTCACTCGCGAATGTGAAGCGAGGCAACTGCCGTGCCCATTATTGAGGGTGACATTTATCATTGAGGATTGCTTGCTCCCCGAGTTTGAGCGACTGGAAGGATACTGAGAAGAGCATTTGATTTTGAATAGGCAGGAAGGGGACGGAATGATAGATGAGTAGTGACATCACACTTCCGAAACTAGAACGGGCTCCAAAACCGGATTCAAAGTGATACACCGGACAACAGCACATGCTTTATGGTGTATATGCATGCAACTCTATGTCCCTGCAAACAGACTCTACTGTGTCTGGTTTTTAGATACTGATAGTTGTAGTACAGCTCTCGCGAAAGCTTATGGCGTTCGGATGCGCGGCGTTTGTGTTGTCCACGTCATACCAATTCCATTTTTTTAAATACAATCATGCATGGCACTAATACCATGTCTTCGCTTTCCCCGAAGTCCCTTTTCCCTGCCCCTCCCACTAAATTTTACACCTCCACGACGTCTTCTTCTGCACATCCGAACGCCATAAGCTTCCGCGAGAGCTGTAATGATTGCAGAGTCTTGTTCCCAAGATGTTTAAATAGCAACTGACACGCGGCACTTTCCATTCGCTCTAGTGAGCTCCTCTCTTGGTTACACGATTGCCCAATCTCTTTCCATTGGTTTCAGACGTTGCCCACTTGTCAAGCGCTCTTAAATACAAATAAAGAGAAAACGTGATGCGCGCTGGAGTAAAGATGCTGGAGAAGGAAATAACTTTGATCCTCGGATCTCCGATGGTTGCCCTTGTGTTGATTTTTCATTCAAGATGTAAAATATAGAATATATTAAGTTTTTAATTACTGTGTGGTTAAAATAACCCTTATCGAAGTAGGTAGTTCAATAAGTAAGGAAAGATATCGTGGGCTATTGACAAAAAATCGGTCGTTTCCATAGTGTTCGTGCCGAATGCTTCCTTTCGTTAATTTACCAAACGTTTAATCTGGGAAAAATTCATTAGGAACCCTGCATGATAATTATTAGTTTGCGAAATAAAGAAAATACAAAGATAAGCCGCAAACTTCGTTATAAACTGCTACGAGTGAACAGAGTGTAACACAGCTGATGAAATGGCTCATTTTGCAGCCGTTAGAGACTCTAAAACTGCAAATTAGTCTTGTATTTCTTGAAATTTTTAATCAAGTGAGTTTCAGGATATTCAGGACATACATTTATAACTGATAGAAGTGACAAAATAAGAGAGAGACACTGCCGAACTGATGGGTACAATAATTCCGAACTGATGGGTATAATGATTCATTGCCATTTACATGAACTGTGACTATGAACAAAGTTAGCGAGAAACATTTGATGTGAAACACTTCTAATGGACGGGGGAATCTAATCTCGCGAAACCCTAGCGTCACGTGGCACCCGACTCCTTGATGGATAGGGAAGACGGAGAGAGCCTACTTGTGTGTGCTTGTGCGCGCTATGCATCAGTGCGCATGCGTATACGTAGTACTTAAAACTATTGCCAAGAGAGGAGAGGCACTACGGAACAACACACTCACTTATCTGACTGTTGAGTCGTTGCGTGGTCACGTACATACATTTGCTTTGAATTGATTCACAATATTATCAATAGAGGGATTTAGTGTAATTTTATATGTATATTGTACGCCTATGTGTATTAATATACCTATCATTATTTTAGAAATATAATTTTAATATTTTCAGAAATAATGTTTAAATTATCAATGTTCATTTATAAATAATACTGTTCTCCCCACTGCTAGTCATCTCCATACTCAGTGTACTATTTCTGTCAGCCGTCTCTTGACGGCCACACCTTTTTCTTCATTGCTGCGCTACTAACATCCCCTGCCACACGTCTTTGTGGAGGCTCACAAGGTAGTGTGCAGATGTAGATGAATTTATTCTCAAATGGAGAAGAGTGGAAAGACGGTTAACGATAAGAAGGGGGAATGTGGAGGAAAGGGGGAAAATTGGAGGAAACGGTGATAGGGAGGAAGGACGAGGGGTTTCTATAAAGGGTTGAATTGAGCAAAGAGTGGGGAAGGGGGAGTGGCTTTTAAGGGTTCCTCTCTCAAGTGGGGAGGGGGTGGGGGGGAGGGGGAGGGGTTGGCAATTCGAGGGTGGCTGCTCGGGTGGGGATGGGTAAATGAGGAAACCGACGCTGCCTTCTGGTGTTCCTGGCGGGAAGTTATGGAATGATGTCTCCGGGAGCTGAGGGTAGAAGATACGAGGAGGCTCTTGTGTTCCCCACTCTAGTTCCCCTTCTTAAACCTCCCTCGACGTTCCTAATCTTTCTACTTCAGTTATCGCCTCTATTACAAGTACAAAAAGTCTTCCTCCTTGACCGAGGCTCGAACCCGAATATCGGGCCGTTTGATTTAATGAGTTATGCTACCCCAAGTGTTCTACATCCCTGTGGAATTTTTTCAAGCTCTAAAGGAACGTGATGTTCATTACCACCAGACATACAAATTAACGTAGCTGTCAAAGAGTGCGCAATGCGCCACCGTCTTCGAGGCTAAATCCAACCTTGGAAGGATACGTTCTCTTTTTCATTTTTATCGAAGAAGATCAAAAAGATTTAAGAAAGAGGTTTTAATTTCAGAGACCCATCCTTACCATTGAAACACAAGCCCAGCCAACGGACTGAACAACCGAGCATTGTGTTTGCGTGTACCCAGAGATATATTGGTGAATCTGACAATGGTTTTGGGATTGTGAAAATATTTCTGGAGACAAATAATGGTTGAAGAGGGGAGGATATACTTCGTCCACCTCCCCTCGCTACTTGGGCGTCTTTGAAGCGCTTATAATGGAATTTTTAATATACAGTATTTAAAAAAATGAGATAAGGAAGAGATTTTTTAACAATATGTCGATGTATTAATATCTGCGTAATATTAGACCTTTATCTTTCTCCGTAAACCTATTCTTTCCATTGCAACGAAAGCCTGGCCAACCGACCAGGCAACCTAAAATTATGTTTGCTTGTATTCTGATGGAAAATAATGAATCTGACGACGGGGTTTGGGGTTGAGTAAAGTTTTTCTCTGGTTCCAAGGAAAGGTTGGAGATGGAAGGATATTACACCCGTATCCCCTCACCACTAGGTAGTCTTGCAAGTGCTTACCACGGCAAGGAAGGAGGCAAGCAGGACCTCCTATTAGAGGAGAAGGTAAAGTTTGATGACCGCCATGAAATCAACGTGTTCTGCTCCCATTCCAACTCTGTGCTCGCGCTCGTGTGTGTACATAGGCATGTATACACGGGTACATATGTATGTATTAATGGAATGAGTGTATGTAGGTGTATCTGTGTGTTTGCGGGCGTGGCCTGTGGGTTGGTTTTCGGGACACGTAGAATGGCGGGAGGAGAAACGCCTCAAGTGGTTATTACTTGCAATTTCTTGAGAGCAGAGGGAAGATGGGTGGAGAAGGGTTTAAGAGGGGGTGGGGGTGGGGAGGGGTAGGGAAGGGAAGATGGGAAGGGAAAGGGTTGGGAAGTCTGTGGAGTGGGACGAGGACGTGTACAGCAAAGCGTTTTGCTTTAAAACGTTATCGCGCAAAAGTGAATCTTGAGTGTGCCGTAATTTGTCGAAAGGACCCTTTTCCGTCACAAACCCTTTCATCCCCCCCCCCCCACCAAGTCGTCCCTTTTGCCTTTAACCCCTCCGGAACCTTCCCCACCCCTTCGCATGCCGTATGTTTTCTGTTTTTTAATCAAAAGTCTTGGGCTCATATTTTATCTGTTTTTAATCACCAATAAAGTGATCGTGTTTTCTTTCGCGGCTTGCAAATGAAAAATACTTAAAAATGAGAGCATTAATGGTATTCAGGTTTCTGTTTCTGCGATTAAATTATTTAATATGATGCGACAGTTTTGCCGTGCTATGCTGCCGGCGAAACTGTCGCATAATATTAAATAAATTAATCGCAGAACCAGAAGCCTGAATACCATTAACATGAGCTGCGAAAATCTACAAAAAAAGTTCAAGAGAGCATTAAGTTGATCATTTCTTAAATATGTCTAAAATAGTAGGCAAAGTATTTGACATAGTTTCATTTTTACGTAACAATCCAGTGGGTTCTCTTTGACGAGCGATATTGCGATCTCCAGAGGTGATTTTTGATAGGACTTGATAACTTTCCAGGTAACGTTACGTGAATGAAATATGCGAAATCAATGTTTACCTCATGCATTACTCGTAGAATTGGCACCTTAAGCTTATTGCATGCATATTTTTATTTGCTCCTCAGTTCGTTAATGTGATTAAATAAAATTTAGCTACACTTCTATAGTAAAAAGACAAAGGCATAATATATCCATAATTATTTTAGTTTTCAGTTTGTTTTGATGTGTGAATCATTAGTTATGCGTGTTACTCAATTTTCGTGACTCTTAACTTTTAATCTTGACTCACATTTTAATAAAATTGGAATTAGTTAAGTTTTAACAACGTTAAAACTCCAGATAATGCGATTTTTGTTTATAGCTCTGTGATTTTCATTTTTTCGCAATGTATTTGGTAACATTTTAAACGATTCTCAGCTTTTGAATTTCTCCTGAGTTTTATTAGAGATCAAAAGTGGGTGAAATTAGTTTAAACAAGAAGAAAAGCAATTTATTTTTGATATTCTCTACTAAATGTTATTCTCATTGCATCCCCTGTTGCTGAATTGTGAAAAAATAGCGAAAATAGTGAAAATTCTGTAGTATCACATAATACCTGATTTTTCGTCGGCTGCGTTGGTGGGTCTTGAGATGTTTCTAGTATTCCAATCCTATTTTTTTTAGCTCTTTGGGGTGAAATGTTTAAAATTAGTATTGCTTAAAGGTATAGATTTTATGGTTATGAGTCTCAGGAAATGGCAGTTTTTTGTTAATCTGGAAAGAAAACCCTACGTTGGATGAATTACATTTCGGTTCGGTTTCGGTTCATCGGGACCATTAATGCCGTGCTAACTGCAGAATTGAGGGAAATACACATACCCGTAAGTCACGAATACGTAAATTCCAATGCCATCATGCCATTTCCTTTCGGGGTAGGTAAGGTATAGGACTAAACTATTGCTGTTAGGATTAGGAAACTGGTTCTCTTTTTCTGATTCCCTCCAAAATGCTTTATCCTTGCATACAATTTTCACTTCCATTACATTCATTCATTGCAAATTACAATCTCCCCGTCTTAAGTGTCTGTCCCAACCGCACTCATTCATAACTTTCTTGGTTCATCTCTTCCTCTCAAACCATTCTCTCAATTATCATGTACAAGATTAGATAAAAATATTTTCTTTCTTCGATTCTTCGATTTCAACGACAAAGTGTGCCATAAATATTCGCTACCCAGTTCTACGGTCGATATAGAGTATTTTCTTGAAATTATACACTGCCTGCGTGAAGAAATAAAAATAACGCCCGAATTTATGGTGAGTCAACTCGAGGCAAACAAGACATTGCTTGATCGTGAATTTATGGACAAAAACCTCGCCATCATTGTGCCCCAGAATCCGTATTTGCTGGACATGGTTTTCTGCGGCTTTTATCTATTCTCAACAAGGAAAAAAAACATGATTAGACGACATTTATGTCAACATTGAGGAGATAAAGACACTGAAACAACTGAAAGAGCCGAACGCCATGCCTAAAATTGCGTTTTAGAAAAGCTTCAAGGTTTGGTAATGGGAAAGCGCTGGCATAAGTGCATGTTTTCTCATAGGGAGTGATTTGCAGCGAAAGTTTTTAATATTTTGGAATGAATAAAGTTTTCTTTAGAAAAATTAAAATTCCGCGAATTTTTAAATTCATACCTCGTACCTGTTTCGTTATTCAACACAAACTGCGCGCTCAATTCTATTATCTTGATACGAAACACAATTCTACTTAACGATTTTTACGCAGACATCGATTCTCATTAAATATTAAAAAATTTGACCTCAATATAATTAAAAATATCTCATCTTTTTAATGAAACTAAAGTGTTCATCACTCGATGGATTACTTTTCGACATTTTACTCAAACAAACCATTTTCCATGGGTTTTATTACGGCTCTACGCTCCAGAGAATAATTATTTAAAAAATAAGGCCGTTTTGATTCACAGATTGCGTTGAAAATATAATGGATTACAACTTGCATTTTTTATCAGTGATTTTTACAAAAATATTTGCTATATAGTGTAATTATTTTTACAAAAGACTGAAACATTGTTGATTGTGAAGGCGTTTTCTGCACACGGCGCATCACATTAAGTCCATTTAAAGTTTCATGAATGTTTATTATGCTAATCACTGAGATTTTCAGCCAAATAAAAAAATCAAGTTCCTCTATTAGATTACTTTATTTACTCCATGCTCTTACTTTTGTTTTAATTTCAAATTACAATCAGAATGTAATCTCCACTATTGACTAAGGAATAACCTCGCTCACATTACCTTAAAACACCTCGGTCAGCAATCAGAGACTCAATCAGCCGCGACACGTCACACAAGGAGTGGAAAACATAGAGTAAGGAATCGGGCTGAGGCCAGCACGACGGGTGAAGAATGAACCGGGCATGTGACAAAATTGCAACGCGATACCGCCAGAGGGAAGGCAAAAGGTGATTTTAAAAACTTCGAGAGGGAACCGTGCAGTGCAGGAAAAGACTGGCGCGGAGAGATGTATAGAAAGAGAGCATCTGCATCTTGGTTGTGTGCAAGAGAGAGAAAAAGGAGGTTAAGCGGATGTTTAAAGGGCGCCGGAAGCAGGAAACACGAACGCAGAACAGTTCTCTCGAAAGACGAGACGGATTCAGAGACTGGGACACATTTTCTCTCTTTTCCATCTTTTTTTTTCTCTCTTCCTATGTTTTTCTTTTTTTCCCGTGACGCATCGAAGTAGGAAGAGTGATGGGATCCGGGGGAAGATCGCTGTGCTACATGCAGCACCATTTTGCTCCAACGGAGGCTGCCTTCATGGGCCGCCGTTGCAGTTAGGAAGGAAAAAGGAGAGGGGGACTGCAGTCGTAATGACATGTTTTTCAACCTTATCGGCAAAACAAGACGATGAAAAACGAGAGCGGGAATATCGAGACTTGAGAAAGAGGAATGGGATCTCAGTTGAGAAGTTTTTTCTTGAGGGGGGAGGAGGGAATTGCATGGTGCAAGGAGATGGGAGAGTTTTGCAAGGGGCACAAAGTGTCACACGTTCAAATGGATCGACAACTTGGGCAAGGGAAGTAGATCTAGGTATACATAGAAGGGCGCAACGAGTGCTGCAAACTCATGGAGAGTTCATTTTGAGTTTATGTTGTAAGATTGGGAGATTTAGAAACCTGGTGTTTGAGGCGGATGCCAACGACCAAACGGGTGGAAAAAGTGATAAACAAAGATGTACCTGGGAGTAAAGGGAAATAGAGTTAGATGAGGAAGAATGGTGGAGGGCTGCAGTCAGCCAATCAAGATTGAATGTCCAATGAACGCTGCTACTGTCACATGCCAAATGAAAAGTGTGGCTTTTTACTCTGGATTACTTTTCTTTAACTAATATTCTTTTCCTTTAGATTGAAAATATTAATTATTTTTATGTTAAGGAGACAGTATGTCTTGGTTTTTAATAATTGATGTTATTTACTTCATCAGCCGACGTGTCGCTTATTAATTTACTACCGCAGGGCTCTAGGAGTAGGTTACAAGTTAATTGTGTAGGGACTTCTTCTTATATTTGGTATATATATATATATATATATATGAGAATGAGAGAGAATAATTAAGGTATGAGAATAATTTGGTTGCTGTCCATTATTTATAAATTAAGACCTTTCATCTCCCAAAAAAATATTAAAATCAGAGGCTGAAAATAACAATAGGATATTATAAATATAATGTAACTGCAGTAGTGCCTTTACAAATATGTTTAAACATATAATAATTTCAACTATAAAGTTACTAAGGAGGCATGGGACGGGTGTAATAAGAAACGAAACTGCCTCGCCTTCACCAGCCGCCATCTCACTTCGTTGCTACTCCCAGTCGTTCTCTCAGCATCCGACAGCATTGAGGAACGACTACCTCGAAGGATGTGGTCCCATGTCGTTAGGAAAAGGGTTTGGCCTCCTTCCCTCCATCTCCATCCTCTTCAACCTATTCCCAATGCCCTCTCACATTGCTGTCTCGATCTTCGATCTTTTAAGATACCTAAAGGCGGGTTCTTATTCTACAAAAGAGCATTACTAAAGAATCTCGAAACTGAGGATATTTTCCGCTCTTCCTGTTGGTTAACATAAGATACCACTCTTATTCATTATTTTTCGACTGGACGAGATAACTTATTTCATTATTGAGAGCAAAATTCTGCGTTATTTTCTAAAGGTGCGATGTAAACGCTATAAATCTCCAACCAGGTGGCGGTGTGGTAAAGTCATCGCCTGCTAAACCGAAGGTCGCGGGTTCGAATCCCGCCTGGGTAGGAAATTTTCACCTCCCAGGGCATGGTTGTGTGTAATAAGAACTAAGATATTACAATTTTCCACGGTTAAAGTTTTAATCGGGTTTCGATGCACTGATGATGATGCAGTGCATCGAAACCCGGGTCGATTAAAAGTTTATATGTGGAAAATTGTAATATCTTAGTTCTTATTCTGTTCATATTCCACAACATCTCGCCTGATTCCTCCCTTTTTATGGTTGTGCGTGTTCTTCCATATAATAAATATCTAGAAAATTGCTTCAGCTGCTTGGTATTTAGAGATTATTATTATTATTCATCTCAGTCTACTGCTCAGGGTGAATTGTTCCATGTTACGCTCTTAACTTATGTTCTTACGTCCTCTGAGTACGTTCTTTAAGGAAGTGCAACCATTAAGATGAACGTGACATTTTGAATATGCTAGAACTTTCCCGCTTTTGAGTGTCTCGAGAATCGATGCACTCAAAATGTCGGAACACCTCATTACCGTGTTTTTCGGAAGCCTCGCTGACTGTGCATTGGTATTTGCACTCCTAATATGGCGCGTGCCTATGCACGCCTGCGTGTTGAAGTAGCACCAATTCAAAATTTGCTTCCGTACTTCAAAGTGAGCAAACGATTTGCTCTTCTTCTTTGCGGCGTCTATTTGAGGAACGCGACCATCTTGATCAAAGTGGGAAAGGTTGTAGAAGCAAAAAAGGGTTTTATGCTTGGATTTTTAATGTTAGGAGCCATGAAGCTTTGGAGCTGATGATTTCTTTCCCAATAAATGATTTTATAACCTGAATATAGTTTAAATGTTGTGCCTAAAACAACTAACGATGGAAATTTAACAATGAAAAGGAGCAAAAGCTGCATATTCTACTTTTACCTGCGTTGTAAATAGTATCGAATATCGCTACTCGTAGAAATAAACGCAAGAGTGGCATTCATTCTTCATTAATGAAAGCTTGAAAAAAAGGGGGCCTTAGTACCATTTAAAACTCTGAAGCCTTGAGGAATATTATTTATAAATCTACAGTTTAAGGTTATCATATCTGGAAAAGAATATTTCGATATTTTAAGTAAATTCAAAAGAATACGAAGTTTAGCAAAAATACCCAAAAAATCAACCTAATTGTTCTCTAACTATGCATTGGGGGAACATTGCCTTTAACCTCTTGGGTTTTCTGACTCTTACGATCTGTTTTCGGACTTCTACACTACAGGTAGAAATTCTTCTACACTATTCGTAGAAATTTGCATTTTTTTCCGTTTCCGGAAAACGACCTCTGACGTTATTTCATCTATCGATCCAAGGCACGCGGTTTGATTCCCGGTGAAGACGGATATTTTTTCAAAGTATTTTATGAATCTTTATACTGTTGCATTTCCGGCAGAAGTGGACATCTTCACGAAAGCCTTTTTCGGCACTTATTAGAATGTATCGGGAAGAAAAGGGAAGAAGCGATGGATTAAATGACCTCACGGCCACGTTATGGGAAGGTTGCCCGTCCATTCAGCTTTGGACTCCTATGTCTCTGGCAATTTTTGGAATCTTTAAGGTGGCTGGAGCGATTTTTGTTTATGTACAGATTTGCGTGAAACTTTGCATACGTGTCCTTATTATTTATATCTATCGATAAACGTGAAAAAACTGCATGTTACCGATTTGGTTTCCTGGCAATTCAATGATAATTTAACAAGTACTCTTATGGCACACGGCATATATGTTGAAACAAATTGATTACTTATGTACAGATTTTCTCGCAAATGCGAAATAACAAGTTTCATATTATTAAAATAGCTGCTAACAAATATCAAGGTATGGTGCAGAGTAAGAAAAGCGTATTTAGATATGATTTCTCGTAAATTTCGAATTTCGCACCGAAAATCCAAGTCAAAACAATGCATTAATGAAGGCCAAAATTTGAAATATAACACTTGCGTCATATACATTACTGCATTCATGGTGATTTACAACGTATAAATAGGTGAACTTGAGTGAAATTTGGTGCAAGAATATTTTTTTTGACTTGCTTGAAAAGTTATTAGAATGTGCCTTCAACGACTCACGATTACCGCTCCAGCCACATTAAGAGATGATTTGCAAATGATCATTTGTCATGGTCCCCTGCACGATAAAGTAAACAGCAAAAATCGTGATAAACCCCCGTTTTTTGAGCTCGCGAAAAAGATCGCCTGCAAAATAGTTTTCAGGACGAGGCAAACGATGGCACGCTCCTATTTGACTCATTTGACTCGACTGAACATTATCGCTCCCCAGAATTAGCTCGCCATGCCAAGAATCGACCCGGACGGAGAAGACCTGTTAGAATTTCCTCCCCGGGATCGTTATTAAGCGGCGGGAGAAATGAAATTATTACTTGTTGCTCTCTCGGCTGAGTGTAATGATGGCGGAATGGGATGGAAAATGGCCAAGGGATTGAGGAGGAGAAGAAGGGTCTCTCACCGGAAGGACGGCGGAATCCTCGCGAAATTGCGGACATTTTCGAGTTGCCCCGGTGATAATGGAGGAGGCAGGCGGCCAGGAAAGGGCGGGAGTAGAGAGCGCCGACAGCGCCGCCGCGTCCCATATAAAAGCGGAGCGACGGGAAAAAAAGAACGAAACGATATGAAAAAAATGAGCAACGCGGTGCATGAGAAGTGGTGCCATTAACGTGGGCGGTGTTTGTATGCGTGGGAGGGACATGTTAGGAGAAGGGGAGTGAATGCAGGTTCAAATTGAGTGTTATAACGTAACTCAAGACGGTTGAACATGAGCATGTGAGTCAGATTGAGAGCGTCTTCAGCGCATCTTGTTAGAACATAGTGCGGAAGATTTTAAGTTTCTCGAACACGTCCGTCCGTCTCAATGCTTTTTTCAGGAAACTAGAAGAAGTTAACCTTAGAAAACTCGAGGAAACCACATGACTTTCATGATGATGCCGCGGTTACGAGAGCCAAGGCAGCTGTAGCGTCTGCCGTTCAATAGTTTGAATATTCTGAGAAGACTAAATGCCGTGTAATAAGGTCTTCTAATAATCATCGTGAAAGATACAAGCTTTAAATTTAACCTGTACCATTGAAACCTTGGTTAATTGCATTTTAGGTGCGTTTTAAATGGATAATGCAAACAAATAGATTTAATTGAATGTGCATTTTAACCTCCTTTGACCCAGGGAAAAATAACTCTAAACATAAATTGATATTTTGATAGATTTTGTATTCTAAGACCTTCCAAAGGTATAATTGGCTATTAGTTTACCTAATTAACTTATGACGTCATGTCCCCCAGAGGGGACACTGGGTCTTAATGATTTAAAAACAGTTCAAGTGGTCACACTTTTTAGAGGAATGATTTAATTATTTCTTAAGATATTGTGAACTTATTTCTCTCTCAGTTTGGTCAACATGTGTGAATTGTGTCATTATTGTTGTAAATACATTACCTCACACTAATTATTTATTTATGTTAATGAATGGTAATTAGTAACAGTTTATTTCAAACCAACGTTGAAACATCAAACTCAGTCGTCATTATCTAGGTTAAGTCTGATAGAGCGAGGAAGTTGACGGGTATATAGCGGTCAATGTTTGACTGATAAATTTGAATGGTATTGGTGATTGATTTCAATGCGGTGTTTCAGCTGTTATTACGATGAATGAGTAAGCTGTTGAATTTTAAGGTCTTAATAACCTAACCCGGTGCGAATCACGTAAAACATATACTGTATTTAATCTATTCACTGGGAGCACATAAAAATTCTTCAGATTTCATAGTGAATTATCTTTATGATTGGTAATGTTCTCTTGAAAAAAGGAAAGAAAGAACTTTACTCACTAGTCCTACCACCAAAATACTTGTAAACCTATGCACGAAATGATTTAATGTTGGGGTGAGGCTTAATAATTATAAACCTTTACAATTATTGAATAATTCGGGCCGTGTAAATTTGCATGTAATGGCAAAGTAAAAAAAACCAAATCGTCTTATAAATATGATTGACATTTTAAAACTATCCTGTGAAAAAATAAAATAGTTGAAAACTTTGATGGAGTGATGGAAAACGTGCGTATAGGCCCTTAAGTACAGGGGCCAGTAGTGACGTCCACTAGAACTGGCCATTAATGGCCGCCACCAATTATCCTCCTACTGGCCACGTGTATAAGGGCACTGGCGTCTTCTACATCCATTACAACTGACGGCCACTAAAGTCAAACATGTTTGAGTTTTGTGGGCAGTGATGCGGTCATTAGCAGGTCACGTGACCTGCTGGAGGCCATTACTGGACGGTTCCAAAGTGCAGTGGCCACCAGTAGTGCTCCTGCAGTCGTGGTTTGAGGTTGTGTCGTACTGTTATGTGTGCTGCAAATTCTTGTTCCAAAGTGAACAAAGAAACTAAGAAAAACATTAAAATGTCTTTTACCCACACTCTACGTTTATTCAATATGGTTTGCAGTTCCACGCTCAAACTAACAGCAATTTCACCTACTGTTTCATCAAATTCCTCCTCGAACTCATAATCACTAAACTTTTTATTATCATTAACATCCATTTTTCACAATAAACACTGTTTACTCAACCAAGTCTATCGACTCACTGGCGGCCACTAATATGAAGTTATTGGAAGCCATTAATGGCCTCGTGTATAAGCTTACTGACTGGTAAATTTAGTGGCGTTCACTTCTGGCCACCACAACTGGCCGCAACAACTGGCTCCGTGTCCAAGGGCCTTATGACAGAATGCGCGAATTCCTGAGTGGGAAAATATAATTTTAGACCCGTTTTTACATCTAGTCTCCATACAGAAACGAAAAAATAAGAGAGATAAATCGATAATGATATAATATAAGGTGCTTCTGAAAAAATACTGAAATTAGTGTTAACTGTTTCCTGAAATGCATATACATATTTTTAACATGGGTATATTTTATTGTATTTCCTTTTACCAATTATGTTAGTTGCCTCACCACATGATCATCTTGTTACTAATATTTTCTAATGAAAGTAATAAATTGAAGAGAGTACATGGGGTCTTTCGGCACGAAATTGAAACGTGTTTTATTGCGAATAATGATTCACCTAACATTAGCTTCACGCGTATTTTATGTATAATGCTAAAGTTTATTGGAAATTAATTTGCATGTTTCTGAGTAAATTACTACGGTATAGTGACAGTTCTGCTGCTGTAATCTACGATTTCGGTGTATTAACCGCGCAACTGATTCAACTGATTCCATATGGCCGATTGCTAATTTCAATGCCTTCCATAATTCCCTGTGGTCTCGTGCCGTATACTTTGATCTAATCCCTTCTTCAATTTTGAATAAACTTCTTGGTCGCCTCATTCTCGTATTGTTTTGAGGAGAAGTGACTGGGGAGAGGTTTGTAGAAGACATTAGGGCTTATGCCAATAGTGTTAATGATAGAGAGGGAAGCATAATAACGCATGGTTCATGGTAGCAATACGCTTGATTGTGTTTATCTGTCCTGAAAGTTCCTCCATCTGCAAGAAAATAGAGGTCAATAAACGAAATATGAACAAATTAATATACTAATTAATACTTTTTACTGCTCAAACAGTCAACTACAGTCCCATTTCCTTCGAACTAACTTATTTTTCCACTCATAATCAGAAATATATACTTATTATTCTAGTTCTTCTTCCCATTTATTCCTAGGCTTATAGATACCTGTTTCCCTCAGTACATGCTCAGATTATTCCTTCTCTTCATTGTCCCGCCATCTTTTCCATGATCTAGGCACGCCTTTTCTTTCTCCTGAAAGTTTATCTCTGGCAATCTTAACTATTCTTTCGTCTTCCATGCTGTCTTTGTGACCATTCCACTCCTGCTTTCACCCATTAACCCAATCGTTGATGTTGTCTATATCGCAGTCTTTTCCCAAGTTTTCACTTCTCAATACAGGTGTTTTAAGGATTTTCATTTCTGCGGTTTCTAGAAGTCTTTCCGTTTAATCCGTCTTGTCCCTGTCACATAGGTCAGTCTTCCATACAGGGGGGTTATTTTGTAATCTCACTTAAGTGAGAATACGTCATAAAATGTGGAAAATTACGCCATTTTTCGTAGTTCAACTACGCCACCAGCCGAAGATGGTCACGACACCCTGGTGGCGTGACCATCTTCGGCTCTCAAGTGGTGAACTGCCGGTCTATTTATTTGATTCATCCGCTATTTCGACTCTTGATCCATATCTTTCGACTCTTGATCCGTTTCATTTGGCTCTGCATTTCATTACTTCCATTTCACCTGTCGTTATGAACGTGAAATGGAGCCACCACCGGACCTAGGCCGATCGTGAGCCGATCATTAAGAGAGCGAAACGGATCTCCCGCCTTCCCGCTAAGAGTCATTGAAAAGGTGAGATTGCAAAATAACCCCCCAGGTCTAACTGTTGCTTTGTTCATTTGTTTATTTCCACAATTCCGAAAACAGCACCGTTGGCCTTTTATGTCTGTCGTATCCACCCAGGCAGAGCTCGAACCCGCGACCCTCGGATTAGTAGGCAAGGTCTATATGACTTATTCTCCTTCCCCATGTACTTATTCTACCAGATGGTACTATTTTACAATTAACGATCTAAAGTACTCCAACATACCATATGGTTCAATCCTAAGAGATTACAGTTCAACAGAAAACGCGTGAAGAACTTAAGGCGAAGTCATTACGCTCTATTTGAGACTCCTTAGAATACTATGATTACCGCATGCGATCGTGAGGCGGGACGGACATTCTAACGACAAGTGCTTGTGTATCCAGATTTCAAGGGAAATAGTTGCTTATTTTTCGATTTTGAAGACACTACATATAGCATAGGGACTTAAGAGCACACCGTATGATTTGCAGTGCTCTGAATCGCCTATATCTCATTGAGATAGGTTGTAGGAGATAAAAATACATTGACTAATCAAATATCTTTGAAGTTAGTCATGCCTTCCGTAAATACGGCGATAAAATACGTAGAGATTGCCAGAAGAAAAAAATCAGCCTGGACCAGAAATTTTAGTCACCTAGTCCCATCATTTAAGCACATACAGTAAAACTCCAATCATTCGCACTCCCCGAGTATCTGGATCGCCAAATATCCGGATCGATTTTAGGGGAATTAATCCTCGAAAATCGGCTTTTTACAGTCACAGAAATAGACTATTGGAAAGGTTTATTGTATCTTTTATGCCGTTGATATAGTTCAACCGTTAATGGTTGCAGTACATATGTTTCTTCAGCGTTATACAATCAATCATTAGCGAATATGTTAATGTGTGCAATCTTCTCGCGAACAATCAATATTCATCCGTATAATTTGCAGTTCAGTTGCAGTTTGTGTAGTATTTTTGTATCATCCAAAATTGCTTCAGGGATTTGGAAGCCTGGGTAGCGTAGTGGTCTACGCACCCCCCAGGCCGTATACGTTCAATGGTTCGATTCCCGTTCCAGGCCGATTTTTTTTTCTTGTGTCAGTTTCTACTTAACGGATTGTATCCCAATGTCTCAGTAATCCAATATTTCTAGTACAGCAAACTTGTAGTTAAATATATTTTAGACTAGTGACACATCTGGTATTTTAATGACACTGTGGTTCCAACTATTCTCTTCTTTAATCAATGATTAATGAAGAGAATGAACTGTCGGAGGCTAAACGCTAGTCTTAGATTGCTTGAAAAAATCCGAACGGGTGTGTTCCAGTGTGACACGGAGAATATCAATTTTGACGACGCACTGCAATTTACCGCACTTAAATGAGACTGTGGTTCCAACTATTGTGTACTTTAATCAATGATTTACTCTGAGAGAATTAGTGTGAAGAAATGAGAATATAATTTTGACGCCGCACTACACCTCTAGGTCCGATGAGACAGATAAAATTAGAGAGATGCATTGCCAAACAGATAAGTACAAAAATTCGTTCTCCCCCCGCACAATAAGTGACCATAATAATAAAAACTGAGATACACTGAAAACACTGCCAAAGTACACTTCACCTTTTCACCCACCGATAAAATTCTCCTTTACACTTTTACGCGGCTGGTGTCCTAACACCCTCTGCCACTCGCCCATGCGGCGGATCGCAGCGTAGTATGTAGATGATCGCGACCAAGTTTAAAAGCAGAGTTTCACCAGCGGCATTATTTGAGCGTCTAGTTTGTCTGCGGCGCATGGCATGGAGGTTTGGTCCCTGATCTTTCTTCGGCCCTAAAGCCCTCGAGACTCTCGACTTCGGCACCAATCCACCCCTGCTTCATTCCTCAACCCCCCCCTTGCTTTATTCACCCCAATTCACCCACACCACACCACACCCGAAAAGCCTCCTTACCGCTCCCCCCACTCTTGCCTCTCCCGCACACCACGACAAACCACTCCCCCCGGTTTCTCGTCGCCGCCAAAGCCGCCCGACTCCGTCGCCGTGGGGCGCTACTTCATCAGGCGGCGAGGACAAAAGACCCTGGCGCCACGCTCCCACCCTGTGCCCCCCCTCGCATAAATCGAGGCGCGACCCCTGGGGGGTAATGTTGGGGGGTTGGGGGGGGGGGGTGGCAAAGGAACGAGTGCGAGGGTGTGGAACATGAGGTGGAATGGGAAAGGGAAATTGGAGAGGAATTGCTTAAAGGTCGGTTCACATTGAATGCGAGGACGCAATTTTAGGACTTAAAGCAATGCCTGTTGCACGGGGTAAAATTTTCCTTGAAAGAGTCTCATCAAATATTTAGTTAGTACCTTACGTAATTTTAGAACTTACCCATTGATTACCTGTTGCTCGAAGTAAAAGTTTCTAGTGTATAATATTATTATTAATGGTTAAACACAGAACCTTGCTAATGCCGGTAAATAAAGGTAAAATATATCGAGAAATATAGGTATAAATGTATTCATTCTCAGTTTAAAAAAAAACATTTAGAAATCTCTAGGTAAATTTTATCAGGGGGTTTGTTTACATTTTTGCAAATTTTGTAGAAAAGAATTCAAGAAAATTAAACCAGTTCTGCATAATAAAACCAATATAACGCAAATGTATTAATTTTGAGCCACCTTGGTTTTAAAACAATGATGGTTGTACTGTTTTTTTGAACGTTTAATGATTAGTTTCACATTGATCAATAGGAGTGGGACATTAAACTCAAAACAAATAATCATTGTCTATGTCATACCTTGATAAGGGTCAACTAGTAAGAAAACTTATCTCATTAGAGTGATCAGTGAGATAGTTCTATTTTAACCTTATGAATCCATTAGATATAAATTGACAAGTAAAATTAATTTTTATACTGCAGTTATAATGGATAAAAAAGTTATCAAATTAAGTGGAAGATGCAAATAATTCATTCTCCCGCTGTCGTTATAACTTTGCTTCGGGAATTCTTAAGATCTGCAATAAAAATATTACTATTTTAATTCTTTATTTTCATGTGGGGTGTGTCATGCGACAGGGTTGACAACCTAAAGTTGTCAACCCTGTCGCAGAAGGGATGACATGGAAAGGGCTGACAACTACTTAAGACCGCTTCACGTTCAATGTGTACTTCCACACGGAGCTGTAGAAGTAATTTGAGTGAGAAAAATCTGCTAACCATAGGAAACATATTCGAATTACATTCTGAAATTTAAGCAGCTACAAGAAACGTCAAGCAATCTAATCATCTTAAAAAAAAACAGTTTTTAAGACGTATATTCCAGGTAATTCATTAAATACTTGTCGAAAAGTCTTGTGAAACAGGCTAAAATATTCGGGAAGCATCCAAAAAGTTATTAATGAAATAAATAAGGATATAGAAAAAATGTGTGGTCTCTTATTTTCATGAAAACGTAATAGGTAACAAAGTCAAACAATATAAAATAACTATATGTCGGAAATATCTTTGTATACAGCATTTTGAAGAGGCAGACTGTTGCCCTGGTGTGTATTTTGAAAAATACATACGCCCGCGTCATGTGTGAGCTTGTGTAGAACGTATATGGGAGCACGCTTGCCATCTACTGGCGCATATCTTAATCGCTACGACTAGCAACTGAATCATACATACGTACGCGTAGCCTTTTATGTAGTTGATAAATGTTTCAGGCATTATTTTGGCTAATTTGTTTCACGCTGAAAATTGAAAAAGCCGATTGTCTTTTTTGTAATTCTGTGAAAAATAATGTATGGAGCGATACATTTTTTTTAATAATTGAGAAAAAATGCGAACTCCGCACGGTTACATTTGTAACACGATGTACTCGTCTGGGATTACTAATTGTTTTGTAATATATCTCCGCGGAGCGTCAAGCCACACGAAATCCCGTGGATAACGGCTTTTGTTTATAGTAAATATATCCAAAAGAACTGCAACAAATGGCTGATATTTTGGTAACATCAGAAGGATATATTGTTTAGAAAAGAAAATGAACTGTCTTGGGAGCTCAAAAGTGGAGCGTGATTTTGCGAAAGATGATTCAACTAATATGGCCACTGCGCGCATCTTCACCATAAATATTTGAAAGTAGGCCGTTGTTTTTGTAAGTTATTTCCACTTTCCCTAGGTATGTGAAAAGATACCACGACAGTTGAGCTACTGATACGTATATTTTGGGCGTAATAAGAGCGCAACTCAAATCCATTCAATACGAGCAGTTACGTATTTTAATTTCTTGAATTTTTCCCTATACTGCCGTATGAATGGTTGAATCTATTTTTTTGTTTTATCTATGGAATTATAAGATTTGGTTCTTCAAAATTTGACCAAATTCAATGGTTGAAATGTGGAGTGTTACTCTCTCAAACTACTTTTAGGTTTTGCTCATGCATTCCACGAGAATTGCGACAAATGAAGGGGGGAGTGCGGAAGCCGCCAGAAGTGTAGCTTTGGGAGTAGGAAGGAGGAGCGGGTATGAGGTCTGCGGAGAGGTGAGTGGGTGGGGAGGTGGAAGTGGTATGGGGTCGGAGGGGGCTCTAAACGGAGGAGGAGGGTTTGGGTGGCGAGGGTTTTCAGCGAGGGACACTTGGATGTGGCAGAGAGGCAGAACTGGGTCGAATGGGATTTTCTTATGGGCGGAAAATTGAGATGGAGTCCCGTCCCCACCCTCTCGGCAATGCTTCTCCTCGCCTACGGGTAGGTGGCTCGACTGAGGCGGAAATGGCGAACTACTCCAGCGTCGCTTTCGTCAACCACACCCTCCCTGCCATCTTGCCCTGCCAGTGTTTTCCCTTCTGTCCCTCGACCCACCCTTCCATCCAAACCTCTTAACCCGACCGTTTACACAATCCCTGGTTCCTCGGATCCGCTGACTGCGCATTGACTTCCATGCGTCACAACGCAGACGCAACGCAGGTCGTTGTAAAGTTCACACCATCGTAACCTTGGGTTACGAATTGTGTCAGCAAAGGTCAACATCTCGAGCTTGCTTAAAACTGATACGAGTCAAAGAAACTGTGACAAAACCAATAGGCGGTTTCGGTTGAGAGCCATCAACGACTCGTTGGCATCACGCTAGGCTATGTATTCATGCTTTCTAGTATCGTTGTCCTGTCAAAAATAATGTGCCTGTGTTTTCAAAGTATATTTATATTTGTGTTTATATATATATATATATATATATATATATATATATATATATATATATATATAATAAACTTACAGGAGGAGAGAGAAAGAGATATAAAACAGATTTGTTCTTACAGAACGTTTAGGACCGGTTGCTCCTTCCTTAGCTTTAAAATTATAAACTAATATATATTAGTTTATAATTCTTCCTACTTCCTAGGGAGGTGTTATTCGACTGTCATGAGTAAAAAAAACGAACTAAATAATACCACCATTTCGCTTGTAGTGGTTAAGGAATACTGCTTTCCCTGATTACATTTATAAGGATTAGAAAACAAAGAAAAAACACAAAATACGCAGATTTTATAGTTGTACAGTATAACTGTATATTTGCAGATGCAAATATACAGTTATAATGTTAATGTACATTTTTCCAGACATTTGAGCCAATTGCAGCACCATATCAATTGAAGTAAAGCATTTTGTCGTCAGTTACTGTATTAGTTTTGTAAGAACTCAAAAACTATGAGGAATTGGTGCATATATACTATAAAAGTTGATTCTCGGGGAGTTTTTTCTTCTTATAAATATAATTTCTTGAATAAAATCAAATTTAAGAGGCAATGAATTATTAGTTTTACCCATGTTTCACCCGTTCTTGTATCTCTCAAATCTCAAATTCAATGCGCAAAATAGTTAATGCTGAAAGGTAAAGTTTTATCGTTCATATGAAACAGAGGACAGATGTTTCAACAATCAGTCAGAATATGATTTTAATGAAATTTACGCAATTTTCCAGTGGAACCGCCTTTTTAAATCTTAAGATCAACGTAGGAAACAACAGTTTTGTGAAAACAAACGTACGGTCCATTTTTTAAATGCGATGTAGAATTTAACACCGTGCTCATATAATAATAAATTTTGGCGACACTTGAAACAAAAATTGTGTACTTAAGAAAAAATTCGCATTTTTTGCTCCAATTTAATGAATATTCTTGCATTTAGCTTCAAAAATTTGAAATAATATTCGACAAGATTAAAGACAATCTCAATTATTATTGAGGATAAAATATTTTAGTTTAGTTAAAACAATCTATGCCGTATGGTAACGGTCATCCAGAGTGGATTAAGGAAGTTCAACTGCAACTATGTGAGTGAAAACATATCATAAACTCCGTCTTGTTTTGTTTGGTTGAAAAAAAATCCTGCTATCGCCGTTGACATGCGTTGGCGATTGAAAAACAATTTAAGGAACAAAATATGCAGGATATTCTACTATTATATTTTTAACGAACACTTTTTTTCTAGTCATAGATGTCAAATTCACCACCATTTCTTTGGAATAACCATATTTTCACTTTAATTGTCGTACTGCTTAGCTAATAGTAAAAAAATAAAATGGTGAGATTCATCTATTTTATTTTTAGCCAATTTTTCGGGATTTTCGCCTCTTATGAACGGTTTTCTGTTAAAATGGCGTATGTGTTGGATAGAAATATACTATTTTTCCCTGCGTTTTTCTCACTCTCGCATTTAATACCATGTAATTTCAAGTTCAATTTGTCGGAAAAATAGGGTGGGTTGGTAAAGTTTTGTTTTGCACACTAGAGAAAGGACACGTGCCCAAGTAGCCGGAATGTGAATGAATGTAGATTGAAGTCATTTTACTTTGGAGCCGCCTTTACTACTTGGGCATTACGGCATCCTATTTCATTCCCTACCCTCACACCAGACAGCTGATGTCATTCTTGGAAGCCGTCATACTTAGACCAGCCACTTCACCTTGTCTCCACCGCGGGCTGATTACCCAATTCTACTTTTCTTTCAACCCTTCCCAATTTTTCTTTCTTCCCGTTTCTCTGCGAATTCTCTTTTTCATCTTCCCATTTCCTTTCCCTTCTCTTCCCCCTCATATCCATCGTCTGCCTCTTACGTGCATTAATAATCTGTTTTGCCCTCCTAACGTGAACTATATAGTGGCAGTGAAACATATTTGGCAGTTGCGCGGAAGGTTGTTTCAGTGAAAGAAACCACTACCAACAAACTGGCTGAGAAATTGACAAAATCGCATCAACATTTTGTTTCTTTTCACGCTCACGTGTTTTTCAGCCAGCATAATTATAATTACACTTTTACTTTAAATGTCCAAGTTTCACATAATTATGCTGGAAAGTCTTAGGTACGTGGCTGTAGTTTTCATGAAGCACATGCAATATCAACGTGAAAATAGAGCATGCATTTTTATCCCTAAAGAAGCTGGCTGCGAATGTTATTTCCCATAATATCCAAGCAAATAAATTTACAGTTATTACCAATAAACCAATAAACTTCAAGGGAAAATTAGAAAGATAAATGAATAATTATCTCAGAATTCCTGCCCAGTAAAATAGTGCGATTAATCACTGCGCTAAAGAGAACTAATATTTCACCTTCGTTGCTATGTAAGTGAAAGGGCCTCGGGGACTATGGGGAGCAAAGGAAGATTGAGAGAAGATTATGCATCAGATGACATTCATTACATATAACAAATTTACGTGCCAACAGGAGGTTGATCTACGAGCCTTAAGTTATAATGGTTCAGGACCGTTAATGTCCCTTTAACCCAAAAAAGCTTGTGCTGGAATTCAGAGAGGGGTAAAGGAGGGTGAAGACAAGGGTTATGGGGAAGGGTATTGAGTGAAAGGAGTGGAGGAAACGTGCAGCAGGAGCATAGGAAGATGGAGAAGGAGTTACGAGTAATGGAGGTAACGGAGAAGGGAAAACCACATCGTAATGACCATGCATACACATCCATCACATCGTTCCCTTTGAGAGAAATATCACTTCAACTAGAATTTGTTAAATTTTACCTTATTTAAAAGAAAAAAAACTCATCTTTCCAATTATATCAAAATATTAACTCCTTGCTGAATTTCTTGTTGAGCAATGTGTTTAAACATATAAGCTATTTTGTATGGGATAGGTTACGCCGTTGCACTCCAGAGGAAGAATATTGAAAAAATTAAGAATTTCTAACACCTAGATTTCGTCAAAAAATAAACTTGTGTACTTGTATGTTTTCTCACTTACTTATCTATAAATATAAAAATGGATGTTTGTATGTTTGTTTGTTTGTCCGAGATTAATAGACGTCGACACCGTTTCACCGATCACCATGAAAGTTGGCACATATATGTATTTATTTAAGGAGAAGGTTTTTATACTATCTTAAAATACCTCAGGGCCCCAAAAGGTCCCAGAAAGGGGCCCTTTGGTGGTTTAAGCTACGAATTGGGTATGGTGCAGTAGTTTCATTTTTAGGTTTTTAAAACTAGTTCCGCTCAAGATTGAGGGTTGAGATTTATTTGATCAAATGGCTAAAAGAATGAACTTTATAATCCTTTCAATCAATTTTCTTTTGCTATTCGTATTTGTCTGAAAACCGCGTTTTAAGCTGCAAAAACGCTTATTTCTCTCAAAAATCAACAATAGCATATTTCCTTGACAACCAGATTTTAGTCTTTAACGAATTTAAAATTGATTGAGCTTAGTTAAGCTGATTATGAATGCTAAGCATTGGGTTTCATGCAGTGGTTTATTTCATTCTCAGAAATCAACAACAGCATATTTCCTTGACAACCAGCTGTGGTCTTTAACGCATTGGAAATTCATTTTTCTCAGTTAACCTGATTAGGAATTCAAAGCATTGGGTTTTGTGCAATGGTTAAAGTTTTTAGCTTTTAAAAATACTTTCACTCAAGATAGAGAGCTATAAATTATTTTATCGGATACCCGAAAGAATGAAATATTTCAATTTCTTCAATCGATTTTCCTCTTATATGATAATTTATAAAGGAAGTGTTAACCCGAGCTTTGCAGGGGTAATTCAGCTATACATATATAAAAATGCTATGGTGTCTGTAGGTATGTTCGTCTGTCTGTCTGTTGCTCCATCACTCAATAACTACTGGACCGATTGAGCTGAAATTTGTCATGTAGGTAGAAAATATAGGTATCTGGTTGTAACATAGGCTATATTAAAAAGCCCTCGGGGCCCCCAAAGGCCCCCTCTGGTGGTCCATGCTAAGCATTGAGTTCGGTGTAGTGGTTTCATTTTTTGCTTTTTAAAAGTACTTTTACTCAAGATAGAGAGCCGGGATTTTTTTTATCGGATGGCTGAATTAATGACGTTTTTTCTATAGAATTTTTTAGGCATCGTATTTCTCTGAAATTTATTTTTTTGCTGAAAAATCTCATATTTTTCTGGGAAAAGGATAAATTACTTTGCACTGTTCCACTGGAGAAATATGATTTATTGAGTCGACATGTTTTACCGCACAGCAGCATCGTCAGGACTGATGGACTGATCTCCAGTGGAATGCTATGGTAATCAAAGTAATTTATCCTTTTCCTACAGCGAAATTTCACAAAGTGTCGGCCGCCAACAATAAATCCATCATATTTTTCTCTTCCATGATAGAAACAACTTGGTTTTAATTCACACAATTTAACCATATTCGCCATGGTAGCCAGCCACCTGTTACCCGGCCACCTGTGAAATTTTTAACCTGAAGGTGGCACAAAGTGTAAGTTGCTGGAACCCGGGTCGTTTGAAATAAATTCTGTGGATTCAAACTAAGTGGTTACCTATCATGGATGTTACCAACTTCCACAAAGTTAAGCCTGAAACGATTACTTATATTTTTCTCTAAAAACTGCAATATCTTGTTTCAATGACAACCAGAGATTTGATTTTCAAAGGATATTCATGCCTCTAGCATTTAAATATCATGTTTTCCTGCTGGCCCGTAGAAAGGAAATCTGTATAAGGCGGGCCCAGAGTCTCAAGGGCCCCATGATAGATTGCTAAGGGGAGTAATCGATTAATTCAATGAATATTTACAAAAAGTATACTCTTCAATATCTATTCTCAAAGTAGCTATTATATGGTCACTGCATGTATATGAGAGAACGCTTACCTAGTAGACAATACATATTAAGGAATTAAACTTACAAGAATATTTACAGGCAGCGAATAGTTATGGTAATAATGCCTCTCTTGCTACAACAACCACAACTTTGTTTATTATCGTTTAACACTCAGAAATATTACACGTAGTGGAACCACCTACCTCTCATTACGATAGTGAACTGGTTTTTTAGATCAATTCCCACATCATAAACGTTATAAAATATTTATGTATGTTTAAAAGTGTTATGGTGCAGTTAACTTACACTTCGAGTTGCCTATTAAAGAAACTCACTCGCCGCTGTGTTTCCCCTCCTTGGACTTAAAAATATATCCTTAAACATGCCTGATAAAATAAAGGGTAACCTCTCGAAAAAATCTTCTAAAGCATGAGGAATGTCTTCTTGGTGAGTGACTGAGTCCTTGCATGAAAAACGACAAAGGTTAGACTTGGATGCTCAAAGACATGTCCTCCAGCGATCGCATTAGTGGATCTCCCCGTGGTTTTTCTCGGGTTACGCTAAGAGCCGCACAAATTTCATCCCAACCCAACCTACGGTCGGGTAACCAACTATAAGTGTGGTTCAAATATAGATCCATCTGGTTCGAAACTATACTCTGTTTTAAGATGGTGGAAACTATAATGATGTCACTACATGCGTCTCACCCGAAAGAAGAGCGGAAATTCTACACAATGAACGACATCCGTGCATGAAAATTGGCAAGTGCACTAAGAATCACCATAGATTTTTTATTTAGCAATCGTAACCAATGATAATGGCTAATCTTTACACCGAAGGCGCAGTCCGGGTGACGGAGGTTTCATAGGTCAAATAAACATGGCTGCTGTTGCAAATGCTTCTTTTGTTGTTGTCAACCACTGGATTGTACCCTACTCTCCATTCCTGATAAAGATACTCAACGCACATATCACTGTTGAATAGCGCAAATCAATTAAGTCATTGAATGCAAATATATGTATGTGCACAAGGGAAGCGGTGAAGCTGTTATTCATTCAGAAGTCGGCTCAAGAGAACCGTAGGGACGAGATGACCATCTATCAACCGGGGTGCTATTTAAGTAGTTATGAGTCTGAGTGGCCCGTTTTTGGGTTTCCCATGCATAAAAGAGGACCAATAGTCACTCATTTCTCCGTGCACCTGGAAAACGGTCAGCGTGTCTACTGCAACGAACACAACATACAAGATAGGTTACGAGCTCCTCAAATGACCACGCTGACAGTATTCTTCAGGATTTGAGGTTTTTTATCAAATAAGTTCAATTTTTTCAAGTTTTTTCTGGGAAATGCTGCAAAGTTATGGAAATCAATGCCTAGGAGTTAAAAATGTGCACGCAACGAATATCTTATGAAAACAATGCCATTTCTTATAAAAATCATGCCATTAATTTTTTTTGTAGCATAATATCCTACTTTTCTTAACTAATCATAAATTGTTAAAAGTCAATCAAATGTCATGTGAACTTGTCAGTCATTTTCGAAACCTACTGCAATGTATGTAACCCTAAAATTATTTTTGTTTCTCTCTTACTGTTGATCGTAATGTGATTGCATGTAAAAACTGTATTTGTTCATAGGTGGCTTGCCATCGCACATTAAATTATTGAAATTATAAAAAAATAATTGGATAGAAAACAACTTTAAAGCATGATGCTAATGACGTGCATCCTCTGATATACACTCCAGACCTAATTCTATGAGGGAAATAAACCATTCTAATATTGGTATCCTCTTCAGTCCTTGTGTAACTAGGTATCATGTAGGACTTCACTATTTCCCGGCGAATGGTGGCAGTAAATTCTTCTCGGGATATCATCCGGGTAATCTCCTCAATCTCCATCGCTGCCAACGTTTCGATGAAATCCTTTTCCATCGTCATCAGCGCCGATGATGCCAGTCTTGGGTGCCAGCTTTATATCTCCTAGGTGGTCATGTTGGGTCAATTCTGATTGGTGGAGATAGAGTTCGTTTTCCCGCCATTTTCAAGATCGGGTCCCATGCCCTGCTTAAGCATAACCCCTCGTCTCAATTGAAGTTTTTCTCAGATAGCCGTATTTCGATTGCCTCCTTGGTTAGACGATCCCAGTAACTCATGAACTTCGACCACGCCATACGTTGGAAAGAAACCAAGATGCTCGGCCACTCCAAGGGTTACTGGGATCGTCTGACCATGGAGGCAATCGAAATACGGCTATCTGAGAGAAACTTCAACAGAGACGAGGGGTTATGCTTAAGCAGGGCATGGAACCCGATCTTGAAAATGGCGGGAAAACGAACTCTATCTCAGCCAATCAGAATTGACCTAACATGACCACCTAGGAGATGTAAAGCTGGCACCCAAGACTGGCATCATCGGCCCTGATGACGATGGAATAGGTATCATGTGTTACATTGTGATATTATTTTTTTGGGCATGGTGTTGGGTCTATTTCGCATCGGATTTCAATGAGGGTGGTTGTATTTTATCCTCTACATTCGATGTGACTCATTGTACTTGTTACTTTGTTTCAATACTTTTTCGTTAGCGACAGGACTGAAGAACGCATGAGGGAAATGAATGAGGGAAACATCTCCTAGGTGCCACAATCACTTAAACATAAGGCTTTCAAAACCATAATGACGATGAAGAGGTGCGCAAAATGTAGTCCTGGCCTCGTTTGTGTAATCAGGGTAAAGTTTTTCGTTCAAGTGGGAACTGATGATGAATACTGGAGGGTGAAGGATGTTTGGTAGGTCGTCTAGTGATACTCAGGGACCCTTAATTACGTGCCCACTATCAATGCATAGCTTTCTAGAGGGATATAAGGCTAGAAATTGGAAACGTTGGGGATTCATTTCTCGCGTAATTAATTATCAATAATAATCGGGAATAATGAAATCGGAGCGCTATAAAAGGGCCACTGCATGGTGAGAGTTGGAGGCGTCTGAAGCAATCTATTTTATGCTGTCTGAACATCGCCGGTTGCCTCTTTGTCTTCATACCTCCTTCGCGTAAATACGGTTCCCAAATGCTAGCGGTGAACGAGTGTCTTTTTTTCCCGAGGTTTTTGAAGGAGGTTTGAAGTTGAGTTTTCAAGAGTGGAAGCTTTTGAACGTAGTCAAAAAGGACGGCGAAACGTTTGAGGAAAGTTGGAGAGTCGTATACTCTTAACTCACACGGTGCCTTATTTCATCAGGACGCAGACAATAGTCCCCCTTTGTCCCAAGATTTCACGGTGAGTTTTATCAAATTTAGGTGGATGAATACTCATTTTCTTTGTGATGAGAATGCTTCGTTGGAAGGAGCTACAACACACTGACAATTGGTAATTATCTTCCATGGAACTCTTAAGAAAGCAGTGGACTTCCTTAAATGTTTTCCTGGAGTGAAAGTAATTCGAGTGATTTTTCCAAATGAAAATTTTCATTTTCTCATACGGTTTTCGGATACAATTTCGCATCCTAAATTGCCTCTTATATTATTGCCTCAACCAGTCCTGGCCTCATATCACATGGCACGTTCGGGTGAATGTGGCTGTTTAAATTTGTGTTTATAAGTATGAATGTATAGTACAGATCGTTCTTTGCTCTTCAATTAGTTCAGCGGAACCTAACAATATTTAATTTGGTGCGAGGACCATTCACGGAAAGATGAGCCAACGATCGATGTTAGCAAAGTGTTGAGTGTCGGAAAGAGATTTTAACTGCATTCTTTTTATCTTTTTTATCTAATTTATTTTGTCTTATCTGGTGCAACTACCATCAAAGTAAGACATGACAACTAACAATAGGTTCTATTAGGGTGACTACTGTAGTTGATATCAACATTCCGACATCTCTTTTAAGGATGATTCAATGACGTCAACAGCATTCAGAAATCCAATGATTGATTTGCTGCTGCTCTCCAATTTTTTATCCTTTAAAGTAGCTATTTTATTTTTTCTTATTACCTTACTTTAACTGGTGAAATTATTTTCTTGATGTACATCACAATGAATGATAGAAATTCCAAGTTTTAGTACCGAAGAAGCTCCGATACTTAATCAGGTTAAAGTATTTTTGCTAACGGTTTTAGTTCAAAATGTATTGATTGCTCCAGGGGTTTATTGCTACAATAAATGTGATATAATTTAAACTGAGTCGCGATTTAATTAGAAATATTTCGATAGTGGTACATGGTATATATTGCCACATAAAACTGTAATGCTCAACATATCCTGGAGCTTTGGTAACGCCAGAAGCCATAAACATTGTATTTAGGGCTTCATAATTTAACAGGATGTCTCGTAACAAAAGTTTTATAAACGTCTGAGGAAATAGTTGATTGATTGAAAAAATACACAATAAATTACAACTATGACTAAACTGTCCTTCTCGGATAATGTGGCACGGAATGTAAAAGGGAAAGATAGAATGGAGACAGAAGGAGTTTACCAACTATCATCCGAAAACATTTATCGCATAATGTACAGAGGAGAAACAGGAAGAACCATTAGGACGAGGATCATGGAGCATTGTGCCGCAATTAAACTGGGCCACCAAGGAAAATAAGCGATTGCCGAATATGCCACCCAAGGCCACAGTATTGACGTCAAAAACCCTAAAACCCTCGCGAGAGATGAACACTTCAAGACGAGAATCTTCAGGGAGCCCTTGGAAATGAAAAAAACAAAGAGCTTTAATGGAGACTAAGGGCAAATGATTATTGAATCGTTGCTATCAGTGCTTTCAAGAAAGAAGAATAACATCCACAATGTTCTTAACCCATTATCACCCCCTCTGGACTCTCCTCCATGATAATATACTCATATTTGGATGCGCAATAAAGGCAATATTCAATAGCCCTGAGGAGGTCTTCGGAAAAGGAGGAGAACATTGTTTTATGTAAATAAAGACGCGGATAGTTCCAAAAGAAATGTCCTTTGCGAAATATGATGAAGTTTCCGAAGTGAAATTGTAATCCAGTTCTCATCAATCTGTTAGGATGGCTGACGAAATCATCGGAGAAACATGTTTGCTAAATCAAATGTATTAATTATACTCCTTGTTTGATGCGGTACATATCATCCTCCTCTCGCTGTAGCGCTCGGTTATGATATTTTAACCGAAATCCCCTCACTGGCGGAATTCGATGCGCCCTCTATAATAATTGGAGTGTGGATCATACGGACGCTACAGACGCGATCAAAACGCTACGGACGCGATTGGATTATTTTGTTTTCAAACGGTTAACGATCCCCCATCGTTCATGTATCCTTTGTGAGCTTCAATTTAATTCTGTCGTTTCTGCTGTAGGGGTAATATCTATACCATTCGTAACAAATAACTGTTCGAAGGTTGGATGTAGCAGGCTCTTTCCTAATAGTAAATGTGATTGAAAACATTTTCGTGCCTAGCCTCTCTGTGATGGAGGAGATGGTTCCACCGTAAAATGACTCATATTTCATTTCCTTCATTCTCGGTCTGCTTAGATAAAAACACTTACCCTCTTTGAAATAAATAGCAAAAATCTTACCTTTCCGCCTTGAATTTTTTGCAAATTGAACTGAAAGTTACATGGTGTTAAATGCGAAAACGGTTGAATCATGGTTAAACCCGATTTTTTTTCTGTCTAAAGTAAATGCTCTGTTCGCGATGAACTGATTTGGAGGAGGAAATTATCCCAGGAAATTAATTGAAAGTTAGTGCAATATAGGCACCAATCCATTTTAGTTTTTAACTAATAGAGAACTACAGGAACTGAAGTCAAAATTTGTTAGTTCAATAGTAATGGCGCTGCAGTTGGCTCATACGCTCCTGAAAAAGTGTTCATAAAAATATAATAGTCCAATAATCTGCGTTTTTTGTATTATGTATTATCTTGAAATATAAAAATAATATTTTTTAAGCAGTACAAGCGGAAAGGTCGAAGTGAGTATTTTATTGACTCACAGGGGATCCTCCTTTAATTTACGTAGGAAAATCACAGGAATTCATTAGTTTTGGTAATGGTTTTGAATATGGGTCACGAATAGGTTTTATCATCAGGGAGGTTTTACTATCATCAATTCGCCGTGAGAAAGGATTAGACGTAAAACTCCCATGAATTCGGAGTGATCTGCACATGATTAAGTATGGTGCGATAGTGATATTGATATAAACTTGGGCCTGCAAAGGTGGTGCAAACTAATTAATAAAGTACGAATAACATTAATATTGATACAAGTAGGAAATTGGGTGCATTAATAATGTGTCCCTTCTTTTAAGTGCCAATCCAGACCGTTTTTCTCTTATTATTGGACATTTTGGATGTTTTGTATCGGTTTCCTCATCCCAGCCAGCCACAAAATGGATAATGTTGCTTTTGAATCGGCAACAATTCCGCATAAATTGTGGACCCTTTAAGCAACTGAGTTTAATTTTTTCATTAATAAAAGCTTTTTTATATCAAAATAATTTTTACTACTACAAAATAATTAGGCTTTCGAAGTTTCATGTTAGTTTAAAATATATTTACACCCAATTTTGTGCTTCAGAGTAGAAGCTGAGTTATTAGATTTATGCATTATGTTTTTATTTTTGGTTCTCCTAGCTCACTAATAAAAATGAATTTCTATAGGAAATATTAATACCTGCGTTATCTCCAGGGGTGCATGGTTCATAAATCTAAGAAACTCATGCTGAGTTATAAAGAAAACGATAAATATGCGGGTTTTAAATTGGGTCCATAACCTTGCCGCAAATATTTAAGGTAGCTGAGGACGTCTTTGAAGATATCTTAAAACCAGACGAAAGTTAAAGTAATTTATAATGTCTGAATTCATTAATCGAAATAGCGATAAACGTTTTAGATCGCAATCAGCAGAGAGCTATAATACTTTGCACTAGCCTCCACCTTCCACCGGGTGGGTATTGCCAAGCGCCCTCCATAATTGGAGTATGGATTAATCGGTTGGCTGCTGCAGCCGCCGAATGGATGATCTCTCGCTTTTGAATCGGGAACCCCGTCCCGAATAGATCGCGGACCCTTTTATGCGTATAAAATCGTTAACAGGCGATACGTTTCCGCGTCATCGGCTTCGATCCACGCGAGAGTCAAGTCCCCTCCCCATCCCACTTCCCTATGCGTTTCTCCTCTTTCCCCCACCTCCTCCAACAACCTCCCCACCCCCTCCCCCGACAGACTCGCGAACTGGCGTTTATATATATCATACGTGCGTGAATGGTTGCGTATATGTACGTATTCATGTACTCTTGGGAACGTTTCGTTCATTCCCCCATGAGGGGGTGGAGGGGGGGACTCTCAAACGAGGAATTTCCCTCACTTCGACCCTGCCCCCTCCCCCCCAATACCCTCAGGCGGCTACAATTCCCCAAATCACCCCCTCACTCCTCCAGTCAAACACGCCTTGCCCATCGCCGAAGTGTTGGCATTCGGACGAAACAATCAAAAAGTCACCGCGGGTTTTGAATGAGCTGTGCCAACAGTAGGGAGTATGGAGGGGGGTGGTGTACATGGCCTCCGTCATCCCAACTCCTCCCACCCGACTATGAATTTCAAATCCGAGTGCGTGAGAGGCAGGCAGAGAGCTGTATAGTTCGGCCCGGAATACGAAGGCAGTGAGGTTTTTATTCCGGCTGTAGGAATTTATTCAGTTTCCTTTTTTATTCTAAAAAAGGCCCGGGCTGGTTTTGAGTGTGTGAGGGAATCAGAGTGAGAGAGAGGAAGAGAGAAAGAGAGAGAGGCAGAGGAAAGCAAACAAAGGGCGAGGGCATGGGAGAGAGAAAGAGAGAGAGAGAGAAGTTAGGAGATGCAAGTGAATCCGACGCGAAAGCCTTGAAAAAAAACTTACCCTTTTTTGTATTCTTCTTTTTTTTTTTTTAATTTTGTTCACCGAAACCTTAGGATTGTTGAACATGCGTTTCATCCGAAACTGTTCGTTTCCGAATGTTTGAAGAAAAGGTTTTCGAGTTTGAACAGTGGCGTTTAGTAAAGACACCGCCCTCGTCCACAACTCAAAAAGCATTAGCCTACTGTTGAACTATCGTAATCAAATGGAAAGTAATTCCATTCAGTAGGTGGCGATTGGCTTATCTCCCACGTGGTGCTAGAAGTAGTAACCTCTCTTCGATGTGGAGAAGAACATCATGCTTTTCCATGCTGTTTTTTTATGATTGAACTTTATTTAACCATGTGTTAAATGTGTAAATGGGTGGATCATATGGGAAAAGAAACTTTTTTTCTTCACGATATTATTGACATTTTTGGAAAAAAAAATCATCTAAAAATGAATTTATTTAGTGATTTGACGCGAAGAGATGAACGGGTGAAGCGGATGAATTGCGTTCTCTGCGGGGTTTGAACGTATAGAATTTGAAATATTTAGATGGTGCCGGAAGTGATTTTATTCAGATTACAGATACTTACAAAAAACGTGTCCTCTTTTTGATATGGAAATTAATGCTGTTCAGCAGGTGTCCATTGACTCTTCTCCCTCGTTAAGTCTTTCTTTGGCCAAGATAATGTCTAACTGGGCCACCATCTGGAGCAAGGGCGTGCAATATTTCTCCGTGACCAGAATAGTTTTGCATTCTAAAATTTCTGTAAACCTTTAAATAAATGGGACGATCGACGGTACATTGAACCGATGATAAAACTGTCTTTAATAGAGAACGATTATGACAGAAAACTCCATATTTTTCTAACCTTGCCGTTCTAGAATAGGAGTGATAGAAAGTGCGGAAAATAAATGGCAACTTTATTTTGCAATTGAAACACTTGAAGGTTTCCTTAACATACCCCAATAAACATTTCGTTCTCCTGTTTGGCTATGAATGTCAAGTCGTATTTCAAGGCCGCTTTTAGGGAATCATTATTTACAAATTTCTGTTCCCATAGCTCGCAAACAGAAGCATTGAATGCAAAGTATAGTATGTAATTTTACACCACATATCGTGACTAAATTTCTTATGCACTTAATTTGTTTAATGTCGCCAAAGTTTGTCAAAGATGTCCTTAATATTGCGATGCAATAACTCTGTTGCCAAAGTATTTGCCCCTTGATCATCTGTGTGATTCAATAGAGCCTATAATTGTATAGTTTCGAAAGAGTTTTGTCATTCTTCTTTTGTCTGTTAACTTTCCTTTCAAGCTCTTATTGACCGAAATTTAGTACTTCAAAATGCTCCATTTACCTACATGATATTTGATCACCAAATCTTATTGGAATATTCGAAGCAATACTTTCAAAGGTGGGGAAAGAAATGTTACTGACTCGTTGGCTTCGAATCCGCATGCATAGGCATTTGCATACATGTATTTAAAAGCATACAGACTTCGTGCGTGGGTATCTTAGTCCATACTTCTACAATGAACTTCTACAATGAACTTCACTTAATTGGTGTTGCCTGGTGTGGGAGGGTATACGTCACAGATGCGATTAACAAATGAATTAACAATTCCTAAGTGCTACGTCCAAGGTTGAGGTAGGGCCACAAAACAGGATTATTATAATTTTCATGGGAAATATGATCAAAACATTCCATCATATTTTTCTTCGTTTGAAGTAGGCAGAAGAATCCCACTAGATGCTGTTAAACTTTTCCAGCAGATAAATATTTCTTTTCATCACTCTTTTTATGAAGTTTCGTTTTTACTTCGCCCGCCTGTGGCACCTGCTATCCCCTCCTTTGGAGTCAGTTTACTGTTCTTTTTTTTCACATCACCTCGTCAAAGTTTCATATGTTTGAGAACCCATTATCCTTCTCACCTGTCATGTTCTTCTCTAACTCGTAATGCGAGGAAACCGATAATCTTGGAAACTTAAATTTTCAAATAGTTTTCTAAATGATAGTATGAGATGAAACTCTTTCAGGTGAGGTGGTTTTGAATTATTCATAAACAAGCAATAGAACAAGATGAAAGGAACTAATTTTTCATGCCTCCTTCCAATAAAATTCGGGGACAGATTTTGCTCAATCATTGCGTTTTGCCAAATACATTTAGAAATTAATTGTATTTTCAATCCATGAAAGAAAACTAGGAATCAATTCTTGAAAGAGATGAAGCGCTACCGGGAGAAGGGAATAGTCTTTCTCGCCGATAACACCCGTTAAAACAAACTCTTTCCAAGATCAGGTTAGACAATTGAGGAAATTGAACGAAACACAAGTATTATCAACCAATAACTGAACTGTCAATATATTTCACACATAAAACCAACCAAGTTACAAGCAATTTACCCACAGGTCGAGTGCCAGGCGACCGTAGTGATAGTTTTTCACTCAGAAAATGATTAAAGTATATAAGTACGAGAGGTTGAGCTTCTCTCCAAGTACAAAAATGACAAAGTCAGCAGGTTCACACAACGGTGTTACTCGGTCGCCGTCTTGACTGCAAAAGAGAGCGTTCTGATGGATGAGTCAGGTGAGGAGGGGGTCTGTCGGCAAGGATGGGGTGGAATGGGTAAGCTTAGGATATAGGCGATTGGTAGTCTTGGAGGGGAGGAAAAAATGGGGTGGGTGATAGATGGGGTGGCAGTTTTTAATTGGAGCGCCAGGAACTGTTTTCTGGCTTCGGCCGCAGAATACAGGATCACTGCCTTTGTGCCTTGGTCAGAATGACCGAATTTTTGGTATCCTTCCTCACTTTACGGGCTAAATGAACGATGCAGGACCTGGTGAGGGAAAGGCGCGGCGATAGGTGTGGCGGAAGACGTTGCAGAAGTCGTGGCAGAAGTTGCTGGCAGGAGTCACTGTATTTTGTAGTCGTAGGCATTTTGGCCGTCGTTGGCGCACATGTCGAGGCGCCGAGGCGCGCCCTGTCATGCGCGCTAAGTCCTTCGGCTAAGTCCAGAGGGTAAACAGTCCGCAGATGGGAAACTGTCCAAAGAGGGGAATTTGGCATAAAAGAGGTGGTGGGGGTGTATGCCAAAAAATGCCACATCCACTGGGGGAAATCATCACAGAATTAACTACCGGATGGGGAATAATGATCGAATCAATGACACCTGTTGTTGCAAGAGGGTCACTTTCACTGGATTCACAATGCCAATTTATGGCTTAAGAGGCAAATAATTGAACAATATTGCCAAGATACTGAGCACACACACAGACAAGGAACCTTGTCTCCTTTCTGGACCACAGAGGTGAACAGCTGATCACCCAGTGTAGAAGGATAATGACTTAACATTTTGAAGTTATTCACCCAGTTTAGTACAATTTCAAATTCGTACAATCTTTCAGAATGTCACTTGTTCACACAGCCATGGCCAACCATTGAGGGTCGCTATTCCTCGAAGTCTGCCAAAATACATGGGAACAAGTAAGCAGTTAACCACTGCTGTGTTACCAAGCGACAGGTGAAGATTGCAGATAAGCACATTAAACAATTGATTTTTGCCAGCAGCTTTTAAGAACATCACAAATTATGAAATATATACAATGGAAAATTGAAAATCACTAATGCTAAATAATGATATAATATAAAGCAAAAATACAGCATAACAATTACAAAAGCTACAAAATTTATAATTAAAAAATTCCATAAAATCCAAGATACATACAATTCACGACAAATAAAATAAGAAATAAAAAAAACAATAATCAGGAAAAGGAAAAGAGGACATATCCTGAGGACATGATTCGGCAAATTAATTTAATAACTAGACCAATGAAGAAAGACAAGGCAGTACAATAAAACTCCATAAAGGAATCGGGCAGAGAAATGCATTGCCCTGTGCCATTATATTGATATAAAGTTAATACCAATTCAATTGACGAAGTTCGCAATGGTACAGCGTACAAAATGGTCAGGCTTGCGAGTTCTAGGGATCTAGGCACTGTACATTACCATCTTAAATTGCTGTGAATAGAGCTGTTTGAAACATATTCAGTGATGTTGATGATTTCAGTTGCGATGGGAGGGAACTAGATGTGACGACAAGAAATCATCTATTGTAGGTGGTGGTGCGATGGACGGAAGTCTGAAGATATAGGAGACGGGATCGAGTCGTATGGGAATGTACATCAGATTGTAGACGATATTGTCGGAAAAGATTTCGCAAATGTCGTAGGTTTATGATGTTAAATGTTAAGGTGAGAGTATCGTACAATCGGCGTTGCTTATAAAATGCCATTGTAGTTCGGAGTAAGCCTCGCTTCCACGGTTCCATTTTTTTTAAGGTCATGAATAAAACGTACAGCTCCATTCATAGTGCTTTCAAGGACGTCTTTTCCATAGTTTTCGAGAGAGCGCTGGTCACGTGATCGTCGTGTCGCAGGTGGGGGGGTCGTGAGAATCCAAGTGTCGATTAATGCAGGGTAAGAGGGCCCTGAGGTTTTTTCTTTATTCTCCACGACCCCTTCTTATTCCGACGGCTCCTCTGCCCCGTCCCGTCTTTGCCCCTTTCTCGAGATCGAAACCGAGTTTGACTCCAAACGTCTTTAAAGCCTTCCCCTTTCGCGTGCTTCGATGAGTTGGCAAGAGTTATCAATGGGGTTTCGTCGATTCTTTCGCTCCGCAAACATCGGGGGGAGAGAGAGAGTTCTGTGGGGAGTGGAAGCTGAAGGACGCTTCGGACGGCTTTCTGGAAGGGGATTTCCTCTCTTTCCTTTTTTGTTACATTTATATCCCTACCCACTCCTTTTAAGCGCTAAAGCACTCTTTCTTTTGGGCGAGGGGAGAATTTGTAATGGATGACAACTTTCGATTCGCAAGGGGAGGAGTATTCTTGAAACAGGCGGAGGAAAAAAGGCTATGCTCCCTCGCGTTTTTGGTCCAGTTAAACCTCAAATCCTAGCCTACCTTCCTTTCTGTTCTAGAATATTAAATCACAGAACATTTAATAAAAGCCACATTTTTCCAAATGTATGCCATTTTAACAATTTCGAGACTTGAAAGACGCTTTTCCATTCCAAGCGTATTCTCTACCTTGAGAAATAATCAAGAAAAAGGACCTTAAAATGTGTGATTCGATTTAGAGTTCTCATCTAATGGAACCTTTAATACCAAGTTTAAATTGCCATGAAGGCGAATGTCATTTTGGTTGAAAAGCACAATAGTGCTTTGGATGAAAAATGCCTATGGGAAGTTTTCGGTTCAATTTCCGTTCTTCAAGCAAAATCTCGGGAAAAATAAATCTCTACTCCATCTTATTATAATTACTTCAAAATAAAAACAATTTGCGGTTTAAAGCGTATGAGTTACGTAACTATTTTTATGGGTCATTTAAATTGTTCAAGAATTATTTCTGTTGCCTTGTAAACGTTTCTATTGTTTAAATCGCCCTTTCATGCATGTGATGGACCGTTTTTTTTTAAAGAAACAATTCATGTTCTTTTGAGTTCACCGTTGCTATCGATAATAATATGATACATTTGCTCATGATGCTAAAGCCGTTAAATGTTTTATTATTTTAAATTCATTTACCATACATCTCTCCAGTTTGACGACAAATCTCCAGGCCAAGGAGGTAAAGATGCTATAAGATAATCAGCCCTCGTGGAATTTTAATTATGGAAAAAATTCCGAATATTCGCCAACATGCCAATGAACAAAACTTTGCTAATCCGGTGGGTCTTTCAGTAGACGGTGCTCTCCTAGTTTTTACTGACAGGGTAATAACCCCTACATTTAACCTTCTACTGAAATTACATGATGTTTGAAATATACGAAAACCATATTTTTCGGAAGTATATTTAAACCAACTTTAGTTCCTAACGGCTTACTTCCATATTTTTCGCACCGATTTCCATAAATTCGCTGGCGTAAATTTTATGGCCAGTATAAATGGACGAGCTTATTTATTTGTGTTGATTGAAGTGTGACGCTCTGCAACATGATCATGCTTCAATTTAGTTTTTTTTTCGGATGAACAAATTTTCGAGTGTTTCATTAAAAAGTCCATAATAAATGAATGTCACTGGTTATGAGAAATATTAGTCAGGGCTTTTTATTTATGAGGAACGCGACTGTGTGAATGAAATCCAATACTTAATTACACCTTTTTATTCGTATTTTTTAATATGTACATACTGCTTATATTGATGTCATTCCTTGTCTGTTATGAAACTAAATAACTAGATAAAGATACAAAATATTCAGATTATATGACGGTTTAGTTTTCAATGAATACTTGTAACTGGCCGTAAGAGCCCAATGCAGCTCCATTTATATTGAACTAACTAATTTTGACTTCAGTTCCTTTACTTATTTTCTTGTCACTCCAAAACTATGATTCATTGGCCCCTACTATTACATTACAACTGATTACAATCGAAGCATTTGCTTATTAATAGTAGTTATTCGTGCAATTAGCATTTATATTAGATAGAAAAATATGTTTTTAACAATTTTTTATATATTCTTGCCATTGACGTTTTTTAATTTCAAGTTTAATTTGCCAATAATGTTTATTTTCTATCGTGCGAAAAGAGACCATTAAGTAGATTTGTCGATAGATCGTGTACCTGACTAGTTCATTTGCTTACTACATCGCGTTTCTTAGTCTTATACACAGTAATAGTAGCACGTCTTATATGTTCTAGACAATTATGTAATTGCAAAATAAAAAAATGTAGAGTTTACAATACACATAGTTTCTATTGCATTGTTTGCATACCTATAATGTAGAGCATGTTGGTAAAATTTCCCCTACTGGCCTGGTATTAGCAGGTTTTGCAAATATATTAAGAATCGTAGTTTCATTAACTCAATTAGGGCATGGTATAGTGCTTGTTGGTGGTAATTCAACCTTGGTTGCCACACACCCTTGAAGTGGCCTGAAGGGCATTAAGCAGATGCATGACATTTAATTCATTCCACAGTAGAACCACCTTTAGCAAAAGCAGTTAGATAGGTAAGATTCATCATTCTTGTTTACTGAGGCAGTAGTGAGGTCACTACCTTGGCAACAAAAATCTGAAGTACGCAGTTGACGTTAAGCTCTAGATTGAGAATGTACGAACAACGACGGGTACCTACGGTTTATACGGGAATAATTTATTGCCTAACATTTAACAGACTTTGAGCAATGTTGTGCCATCAATTGTGATGTTTTATATGTAATGTTTTAATATCACATATCTTCCCCAATAGCCTTTGAGGTCGGCATCGGCTAAGGACAAACGTTGTCCGTACTTTTATAACCTAGAGCTTTAAGTAGACGTGGACGTCAGCGCCTCAAACGGATATGAGTGAAAGTAGTCAGCGACTGGATACAGGGGTCTCAGTCGAAGTTCGTTCCTCTCTTTGCGCAACTTTCTCCATCCTTGGTGGAGTAACCGGGCGAGTAGAATTCAAGGCCTTATGCTCAACTAAAAGGATAAGTGAAGGAAAAAATGATTCGGATGACTTTGGCAAGCGATGGGGAAGAATTCCATTTTCCGGGTAACGAACTTGGGTGGGATGAGAGAGGGTCGACCAGCGCCACGGTCGCATCGCGGTGGAAGGAGGAAACAACAAGGCAAGGGGAAAAGGAAGCCACCCCGATCTTTTCCCGCAGTTCCCGATGGAGAGAGGGAAAACAGTGAAAGGGTATCGGAAACGGAACCGCATGGAGCAAATACTTTGAATATATAGGTCTTCGATCCGCATTTGATTATTTAAAAAAAACCTCTCTCCGATATAACTGAGGCAAGAGCAATATTCCCTCAAACTTGTTGCTTCCATAGCGTGAACTGTAAATAGAACAAATAGGGGAGATACATAAGAATGGTTGCGACCGCAAACACTTTTCCTAGTTTTGCTTTGCTCATTGATATTTCATTAAATCGTCTTGGAAAATGCTGCAGACGAACATGATCAGAGATTTTGGGTCATCAGTTGTGAAAAGAGGTGGCCATTTTTCTCAAGAATGGTTAGGTATTTCTTTAGCTACAGCAAGCAAAAAGTTGCTGTCAGTCATATAAACGGAACTAAATGCTTTCGTTGGCTTAGATTGAGTTGTGCGTTAAACCTCGAAATTAGTTGGTGTCCCCGAAAATATTTCGGGGTCTTCCCTTCTGTCTTATAGTAGTATCAAAACATCGTGGCAGTCGCCTACTGTAAGCAAAACTTCAGGGAGGGGAAGGCTCGTATTTAAACCGTAGTAACGTAGGGTAATGGTTTAGGATGGTAAACAATACTAACAGCATAACTGTGTTCAAGTTGAGAGTATGGTTAAGTGACAGCAGCGCGTTCCGCGACAATTGTTACGATTCAAATAGAGCTGGACCAAGGTACGCTGATTGTATTGGCAGGAAATTGGATAAGCCAATCTTAACAGTTGAGCCATATGCCACTGGGAGTTAGAAATGTTTTGTGAATAATATATTCAGCTTTTTGAAGCTGGTACAGAAGGTTTGAGACCTTGAGAATCATGGTAGTCCAATTCCGGGAATGTCCTAATCCCCCGTACGAAGCCAGTTCGCAGGGAATGGACTCTTCAACTGAAAGGGGTCATGTACGCAATTTATATCATGTTTTGCTACCAGTGTACTATTGCATTGCTGATATTTTACTGTTTGCTTCCACAATTTAAAATTATCTCGATTTTTAGAATTTCCGTGGATGTTAAGGGAGCCTGAATAAATCATTAAATGAGTTAATACACACAATATTGTGTTATAGGTTACCACGACGGCTCATCAAGGAATGGTTCCCTTAAAATACCTCCAAGACTAGAGGAGAATCCACAGACGTAGAAAAAACAAAAAATTTTCATGAAAACAAATTGGGGTTATCATTTAATTGAATTTTTGCGATTATCTTGCGTCAAAATTTTGTGTGTAGTTTCGGATCTTAAAGAGGATGCCATTCATAGATTTCCGTCACACTATGTTGGTCCATTACAATATTTGATAATCGTACATATTAGCTCTTTGGAGGTTCCCATTCAAGGTGTCGGAGTTGGCGCAGATCGGAACACATCAGCGCATTTTAAACACGCACGAATAGCGATGATTGGAACGATATGTGCAAGAAAAACGTTCGGTAATCTGCCGGTAGTTTGTATTTTACATGTAGGTGCATAATAATTACGCACAAAGTTTTAGTTAAATGTTTGCAAAATCGTTCAAATTACGTATTTAAAAAGTTAAGCTTTTTACGGAAGAGTAATTAAAAACTTTAGCGTATTGGAAACTGCCATCATATCTCCTATTTTGGATAACCAACTGAGCCATTTTGACTTGGAGAAAGGTGATACAACGTTTGTCCGGGTTCATGGTTTCAAATCCATATCACCAGGTGTGTCAGATCCCAAAGAATAAAATTTTAATACTTGTCTTACGCAGGTATTGCGTCTATTAGACGGTAGTCTCTCGGAAAATGTTAATCTTAATTAATAAATCAAAGTTTTTACACGGTTTGTGAACTAAAAATGAGATTTTAGTGTAAATATTCCACTTATTTTTGAATTTGTGAAAATACTTCGTCCGTAGAGATGCCATAGGTAGGAAAGAAGAATTTTTTTTTACTTACGCAAATATTCATGTGGTTACACAGTATTCTCTCAGACTTTGAAAAGCATTGTTTGAATTTAATTTTAATGCATAAAAATTCTACTAATACAATAAAAATGTCCTATACTAAACTTAATCTATACGCCGATACGTATATATGACAGCCGAAAAATAAGGCTGCCTGCGGGTTTTAGACCAAGGTATACGTTGTCTTTTTCTTTGCAACCATTTGCCACCAACCAACCTTTTGCGTATTACTTTACAGATCTGTTTTTTAAAAATGGCGCTTTATATTTTCTCAATTGCGCTGCATAGTTAATAACACAACAGCGCGCTCGCTTTCCATTCGATTCAGACTCTACGCTCTAGATTTCGCACTTAAAAATAGATCAGAGGCAGAGTTGATGTGAGCTACAAAAGAGAAGACCTTCAATGATTGCATCCGCGATTGTTGTTGATGTGTTTATTTTTAGCCAAGGTGTCAAATATGAACTGAGTAAAGATGTATTAGTTTGTGGTAAATCACTCACGATTTGAATTTTAAAGTTTGAACCAACTGTTGTCAACGAGTTGCTGATTTGAACTTAACGGTGGCTGTACGGTTGCTGATTTGAACGGTGGCTCTGGGCACACGCTTTGTACTGCTTCTGGGACATCATATGTCCGGAAGTTCTGAACAACTTCTTCATTAAAATCCGATTCGTGAGCTGTTCGAATTATATTCAGCCTTTGACTGTTGTGGGGGAGCAGACTGCTACCTATCTGGAATGTTTCCCCAGTGAACACCATTCTATTCATCGTCGTTCGTGTACGTTGAAGTGTTGTTGACGAGTTTTGTTTTGCGCCAAATTCAACACCTTGAATTGAAGGCTCCTAATTTTTCTTCCATTCCTAGAAAAAGGCAACACTAGAAAATATGCTACGAGTAGAAGTACCTACTCTTCACCTACTATCCTACGTCTAAAGACTGTTTCACATGGCTCTTGATCTAGCGCAAGTTAGAGGATGTTTGCTGGTGTAATAGCTTGTCAGTATCATCTGATACAGAACCTGCATCTTTGCCAACTAGCGTTATACTCGCTGAGATAATTGATTTAATAATTTATGAGGTCTTAGTTTGCTACTTAGTACCAGTAGATCCTAGCAGCCGTCAACCAATCACTTTAGCTTTTACAGTTTCTTTGCGATCTTCACTCAATGAAATCAATACCTCTCAAGAAGGTTAGGAAAGAAATGGGTGTGACATTCTACATGATTCTTTAAGCCAATTCCTTGAATACAGTTGGCACTGGTTAGGCCTTACTCTGTCTCACGCTTCCGGTGGTCGCACTTGATTTTCGTCAGGTTTAAGTTAAGGTAGTTGGAGCGAAAAATGACTTCACCTAGAATTTGATGAATTTGGCCTTATTTTAAAGATACAACTCTCATCTTTCCATTGATATTAAAATATCAACTACTAGCCAAACTACTTTCATAGCAATTTACCTATAAATATAAGCTGTTTTACATGGGATAGATTATGGCTGAGCGCTCCAGAGGGAGAATATTGATGGAAATAGGAATTTATAACACCTAGATTTCGTCAAAAAACAATTAATGTATAGATTGCATCTTTTCTCAACTATTTATATAAAATAATCTATTACTCACCACAGTAACTTTTACAGAATTGCAAAAATACCTGCCGGTTTGAAGGGTTTTCAGCCGTTCGGCGGGAAAAAAAGAGTCAAGTTAGATACTTATGTACCTTTATTTATTTAATTACCGAGATTTTTGGGCATATGTAACTATGTATTTGCACCATTAATATGACAATATTTATTTCGTACTTCTAATAGACGCTGAAATCAAAGAATAAAATTTGAATATGGTCTCCACTATGACTAGGGATCTATATCGCTCATACCACCTTAAAATCCAGAGGTAATGCGATGTTTTGCGATTGGTAGGCCGCGCCTTCTTGGCACAGCATCCTTCCCATGTATCCCTGTTCTTGCTTTACCTTCGCCAATGAGCTTACATGTCCAATGGACATTGCCCATTCCTTCTCCATTTCACTTTACCCTCCATGATAAATCTTTGTGGATATTGACGTTGAAATCAACAATATTCACAAACATTCAAATCATTTTCATTTTGAAAATTCAAATCATTCATCAAACGGCACTTGGGTAATTGAACCCCAAAATTTGATTTTATTTTGTTTTTGTGTTGCTTTTTTTATTTTTGATTTCATTCTTCATTGTTTTCGTTATTGTTGTTCTATGTTTATTTATTTTGTTGCATCGACCAATGTAATTAGTCATTGTTCCGTTTTTGGTTGTGTGGGATAATAAATAAATAAATATATTTCAATCCCCCGAGAGTATACGTCACCTGCTACTACATTGGTTATTTTAAATTTATAGTAGGCATTCGTTAAGATATGAATGAAAATACCGCTCCCTCGTATGTAAAAGTTCAATGATCGTGTGACTATGTGGTCTATGACAGCTACAATCATGATAATGCGTCCTTGATGTCAAGTAGGTACTGGCTTCCATACTTGATCTCGTGCTGGATCAAGTTTCGTGGGAAAGGGGCTTAGGTGGTTACGTCAATATGCTCTCCACGACGGGCATCGGACGTTACGCTGGTCGCACGAAGTTTAAAAATTAGATGGGAACCCAACTTCGGAATTGCCACGCGGAAACTCGAAGTGCAATATGTTCCTCTGCCGCAAAGACATCAAAGGGAAAAAAAAGTCTATACATTTTCGCGATCAAGGGCGGACAGAAGTTCACGATATTCATTTTTAACTCTGGGATTCATAATATACGCCCTCTCTTTACGGCTCTGCTCATAACTCATCCACGGAGCTTTACGGATACATGAATGTACATTCCCGCGACTACCTGTCAATGCAAGTAATTAAAACGGAGAGACGTCCTTTCAGTCGGTTTCATTTGCATTTTATAATTTCAAAAAAATAATAAAGCCTTGCCCCATCCTCCTACTCACATTTCCAGTGAAAGAGAGTGAGAGAAAGAAAACATAACATAGGCCTTGATATGCCATTAGCACTTGACAGTGTCGCGTTTTTTTGTGTTGCGTTTTCGGAGTCGGTATTGTAGGCTTCGAAATTGAAATGTCTGCCTACCTCCTCCCCCTCAATAATTTATTTTTTATTTTATTTATCCAGGGCGGCACTTTGTGTACAACTGTTTTTTATTTTTTCGTCATTTCTTTTCTGAAAAGAGCGATTTTCAAATATCCTCCTCTTGCTGCGCTATCTGCACCTCTGTCCGATTTTCCACGGGACCCTATGGCGTGGCATTCGATAAGGCGGGGACAATAGGCATCACTCCAAAAAAAATATATATATATACCTTCCGACTAGCGCCACCACGTTTTCCCGTGGCAAAAAGAGAAAACTCTCACGCATTCCTGAGAAACGAATTCTCCTAGCCCGTCCGCTCGGGGCTGCGCCATGTTCGGATTTCAGTGTCGTGTTGCGATATAAATGTTGTAACGCAAAATATGAGAATGAACAAACTAAATGGTATTGCGCAATGAATCGCGTTGCATCTCAAATTAAATTGCTACATAATTGCAATGCACACCACATCCACGTATCAATATCAATTAATTTCAATTTCAATGAATTTATTATCGTGGGCCATTTGGCCCATGAGATAATTTACAATTGCACTACAATTCAGTGAAAATCATTTTACAGAGGTACAAAGACAAAAAATACTACAGCAAGATTCAGTAAATGCAAAAAAATAAAGGAGAAAAAAAAGGAAAGAAAAAACAAAATATAATTCTATACAAGCATATACATACATACAATTGTATCCCGAATGTGGATACCCGGGTATCTAGCCACACAACATTTCCAGACATATTAAATACATTGGTAACAGTATCACTATTTATTCGAAGGAAAATATTCAGGTATAACAGAAAAACGTAGCACCAATAGAAAAATATATCATGAATACAGAATATATTCTCCCCTCATCACATCAGTAATCAATCACGTCAGCATGGTTAGTTACACTGGGAATTTCCATGAACTATAATGAAACAACTTATATACTTTAGTCTTAAATACATGTATTGACGGCAAGTTTCTTATTTCTATCGGTAGTGAGTTCCATATTCTGGCAGCTGTAACCATGAATGATTTATTGAGATGAGATGTTCTATGGTGGGGGATATGAATGTCAAAATTGTGATGATTTCTAGTGGGTATGAAATGAATATTTCTTTTCCAAATAAATCTTTCGTACAGATAAGGCAGGTTACCAGAAGATATTATTTAGAATGTGAGGCAGGTGAGATGATAAAGGCGACGTTGTTTGAATTTCATCCAGTTTAGACGGGCATACGAGCTACTAATTCGATCCCACTTTTTGAGGTCAAAAATAAATCGTATTGTTGAGTTCATTGTCACTTGTAGTTTGTTGCTGTTTTCTTCATCTAGATTAGACAATATCGAGCCGCGATATCTCCGTCATACCGCATGCCGCAATCACATAGCCTCTCAATTTACATCGTATTACATCCCACATCACATCGCATCTGTTGTGACAGTTTAAAATGGATATAGCATGAAATCGCGTACCTATTGTAAGAAACAAGTTTTCATTACCTCTCTGCCTAGGTCAGTGCAATGATCAAATTTTAGTATTGCTAAGCGATATTAGTTTTTTATCGCAGAGGATGTAGTGCATCATTTACTATTACACAATAAATTGCAATATGATTTTGATGCATCGCAAGGCCCCTGATTAATACTTATGGTATATCGTATAATTCTTCGCGAGCCACCTAATATTTTGCATATCGAACTTCATCGCGTTATATCGCGCGTCACAAGGCATCTGTTACCGCTTCAAATCAAACCACCTGGCATCGCAGACCTTACTATTTGCATCGATTTAAATCTCAATGCGTATTCGATATATCAAATGGTCACGAGTTGGTATCGAGTCACAACATTTGATTTATATCAAGCATTGCATAACTTTAAGCCGAATATTTTACCCTGTCGACTGGGATTGCATGAAATGGCCTACAATATGTATTGCAAAGCATTGCGTTGATTCAATGGAAAACTTCTGCATTTGTGCCCCGACCTAGAAATAGTACACATTGAGCACCCAAGGCATAGAAAATTATATCAATTTTTCCGGAAAAAATGGGAATGAATTTACCGTAGTTAATTTAAAGTAAATATAACCAAGATTATACATTTTTAATGATCAAAAACGGGGTACTTTCTCTGTTAAAAACCTAGGGGCCAGGAGTATCGAAGTCCGGGTCTGCGTCGAGAATTACATTTATCTCAATGCATTAACCAGAATGAGAAATTCAGTTCACAAGTCAATATCAATTCGTGGCAATACATGGCACTTTCCCGGACCAATATTGTACTCTGATATCTTCGTATTACCTCGTATTTAAGCCCAAGTATTGCTTAGTAAAGTTGATGTACCGTATACAGATTTTGATATGTGCAAAAAGAAGTCGATATACCGAATATAAGTGTCGATGTATCGCATATCGAAGTCCATATATTGTGTGCAAATGTCGATTTTTGGCAAGTAGAACTCAATGTATCGAGCATAATAGCCGTTGGTATCCCATAACGAAGTCATTTTATCGAGTACCGAAGTCGATTTAGTGCTCATAGACGTAGTTGTATCGTTTATAACAGTCGATGTATCGCGTAACGAAGTCAATATATCGTATCCCGATGGCGGTTTAGATAGAATTAGATTATTGCATATAACATTCGAGGTATCGCATAACGAAGTCAATTTGTCGTTTGTGGAAATCAATTTATCGCAAATATAAGTCGATATGCCAATTATAACAGTCAATGTGTTGCATATCGATGTTCATATATCGTGTACAAAAGTCGGTTTGTGGAAAATAGAAGTCAATTTATCGAATATAACAGTCGTTTTATCACATAACGAAGTCTATGTGTAGAGTAAGGAAATCGATTTAGCGCTCATATAAGTCGATGTATCGCATAAAAACAGTCAAAAAATCGCTTTACAAAGTTGATACATCGTATCCCGATGGTGATTTATCTCACATGGAAGTCGATTCATCGCATATAACAGACGATGTATCGCATAAAGCGGCGATTACACACAGGCGTTGACTCCTATCTGATCGATATATATCTAGTCGACTCCACTAGGAACCACAACTAGGATGGCGGCTACTCCGTCCAAGTATCGAATTCCGCCACTATCGATGGTGAACTCCTAATAAGAGTAGGTATGATACACGTCCAAGTTTCAACTACCAAGTGGACTCGTATATAGGAGTCAACACCTGTGTGTGTAATCGCCGCTTAACGAAGTCAATGTATCGTGCATAGAAGTCGATTTATCGCAAATGGAAGTCGATGCACAGCCTAGAGCACGTCACTTCCTCTGCCACACTCCCCTCATGCAACCTCCACACAGCTTCCAACTCCCTTATCTCCTTCCCCCTCTCCCTCCACCCCACTCTTAACCATATTGCCTGCCCTCCGTCATCCCCCTCCTCATCCAAACCCACCCCTCACCCCCCTCCACCAAAGCCCTCATTCTTTCCAATTTCCCTCCACCGCCGCTTCCTTCTGCTACCTCCTCCACGCATAGTTCCCTTCCCCGTCGCACAATGCCTTTTGTTCGCATCTCACAGTCTGCCACCGGGAGCATTCATCAATCAGACGACCTTTTCTTCACCCATTAAAGACCTTGACACGAGCGCTCCATCGACGTCCGGCATTTCTTATTCCCTTCCCGAAATTTCCTCTCCGTCTCTTTTATCTTCTTCCTCCCCTTCACACAATTTTACCCCTCGCCGAGTTTCTCGCCCCACCCCCCATTCCTTCCACGTCTCTCTCTCTTTTGTTTCCCTATTCGCTTCGGGAGTCTTCTCCGGATGTCGAAAGCGATAGGACGTGAAGAGACGACCGGATGAATTGCATTCCTCACGGGGTGTGAATATACAAAATAGAGAACATCTATGACATTTTATTTTCGCATTTTAGTGGAGTATACGATAGATTTTCAAACGGGTTTAATTATCTAACCCAAGTATGTATGCGTCTGTAACTGTGGGCATTAATGATTTTGCTTTCAAAAATTACACCAATGTTGATAAAGTTTTTTGGTTCAGTTGTGTCAGGTTTGTAACGTTTCGGCTCGAACGCCCAAATTCCTTATTTTCGCGTCCCGTTTCGGGTTGGGGTATTGTGTCGGTCTTAGGTCTTTAAGATTACACGGCGCGATGAAAACTAAGCAGAAAGATAACGAAAAACCTGAGGATATATCTAATATACTCAATGCATAGCTTATGTTGAATGTACGTTTTGAAGAGTAAAACTCACTTTGCGGGTTCCAAAATTGATTTAAGTACAATGACTGTTTCGCTTTCAAAAAATCATCTGGTGCATTCGTACGAAAGGTATTTTTGGTGCAGCAAGGTGGCTTGTTAAAATTTTCACTGCACAAAGCGGGATATAATCAGGGACGGACTACGGTTCATTCTTCTTTAGCGATGTTATTATCCAAATTGTTGTTATCCAAAAGGCAGACCACTCTAAAGGGCCAGTGCTCACGGTTACTCTGACCTGACGAATTTCGAAAAGTGATCATCGCACTTTCGCTCTCATGAGCGCAATTAAGAAAAATGAATGATAACGAGAGTACACGTGTTACGGATAATCGTGATTGCACCCCGGTTCCCTTACGTCACGTCGCGACACGGTGACGCTCAAGCGGACATGGTGATACGACATCACCATGTCCGTTTGCTATCAAATCTATGCGGTTCTGTGAAATTGGAAACTCGTTTTCATTGGATTTTGGGACACGTTTAATGTTATAAGGACCATTTCATACGCAATGTGATTTTTTTGGCGAGCATCTATTAGGAATAACGCGTTTAATGCACCTATATGAGTAAATTCTGTACTTTTGAGCCGAATATCTTACCATTTACCATTCTATTATATTTTGTTCTTGCATGTAGTTATATACCTGCCAATAATATAGCACCGTGCCTACATGCTCCTTGATGGGTAGCATAGGTTGATTCCTCATTTGACCTGTGAGTACTTCTTTTTTTTGCATCCACCCCCTTAACCCCCGGAGGCTGATTTCGGACAAGTAATTCCTTTACTGCGTCTTGAATGTTCCCTTTCGTTATCCTGAACTCAGCTCATCCTCCTCACTTCGTCTTTCACCTAATCCCCACTCGCAACAATATTCCTCGTTATCCTGCCATTTCTTACTATCCGTTTGCAAAAGATCGCTCTTCCATCGACTCCTATCTTTTTTCAATGCCAATGTCTTAAACTGTCCTTTTCTTTACTTTTCTCTCCAAACAAATTCTCTGTCTCCTGTTCATATATGATTTTTCTTCAGGCAATATCTTATGACAGGTTCTTTTTTTAAATTTTACATAGCATATTACACTAAAACTATTTAATAAACTTGTCGACCGAGGTTGACTTGCATTTTTTCACTGTGGTTTTAATTATAACTTTGAAAAACGATACTTCGTTCGGAGTACTTTTCAAATATTCAGTTTTTGGACAGTCGTAAGTTTAGTAACACATTTTTTATTTGTCTCTTCCCTTTTTCTCTACCTGAACTCATCGCATGTAACACCAATAGATGGTGTTTTCTTTCTTGTATAATTTGTCTCCTGCTCATAGTATTAAAATTGATTTATTTATTCGGACAAAATCCATCCATAAGGCCTTTAGTTCTCTTTCTTTAGTGGCGTTAAATAAATAAACATAATCATTCCTGTTATGGTCGGACCATTCACCGCTCTCCTGGCTGCTTAGCGAGGACCAAAAATAGGACGTGAACAACTTAGGACTAGACCATACACTGGGTAACTGATTTAGAAGGGTTATTAGCTTCTGCAGGACAAAAAATCAAAAGGGGAGAGTTATTTGTAGTTATAATAAGAAATTATAAATCACACGTGTCTGGTCTAGCACAATAATGTTCAATTCCAGATCACTACAAATGCACCAAATAAAGCTATAAAATATATAAGTCAAGTTCCATGCTATGCTGAAACGTATTCAAATTTGTTTAGGTATCGTTCATCTTATTAGATCTGATACATGGCATTGACTTATGAGCTGTATAGTTAACCTAGATAAAGAATTCGCAGTGAACCATTTGAAGGTTTATATATTCGACTGAAGACTTTATATGCTACGAACGAGCTTATAAGCTATATCTATTAATGCGGACTACTTATAGTATGCAAGGGTAAGGTGACATATAACTTGGATATTAGCCATTGGTAAGAGATTGAACTAAATAATCGAAGTGCTGGCTATTTAGATATTAGTAACAAAAAACCACAGTTGTTGAAACTCGAATTTTGTGAGTTACGCAGCATAATGAATATATTCGAGGGGTTGATTTTCTGGTTTACGGGTATTACGCGTCCATCAATTTGGTGGAGTACATTTCGTCTGCTATCCTGCAGGCTTCTTCAGATACAGTTGAACGGAAGATGAATTTTTCAATCAATCCCATGTAAACCTACATCACAACAGAATATCGTAGTATCGTATCGTAGTTGATTCCGTCACTAAGTGTTTCTGAAACCGGCTATTAGCGAAAGCAATAACCGAGATGGTAGGTGAAGGAACTTTGTGGAATCTTGACATAGTTAAAGGATAACTCACTGGGTAATTTTCCACATACTTAAATAAACCTAACTGACCGGTGTCCATTTTACAACATCATCATCATAATTAGAACGATGATGATGATGTTGGAACATCGAAACTGGTCAGTTATATTGAAGCACTGTGGTAATACGCCAAGTGGTTTATCTCGAGAGCAATGAGTTTTTAGGCTTTATCTTTCGAAAATATTGTAATCTCTTATTGCTTGTGGAAAAAAGGAATTTTTTTGTATCTCTGTTCTGAAATCTACTCTCTAGAGAGATTGTATGGGGGAGGGCATGAGGATGTTTTTACCACGGTTAGAGTATCTATAGGATCGTAAGTAAAAAAAATAAAGTCAAGGTCATACTCATTTATAAATTAGATATTGTTCAGTTTCGCATTATTAACGGATTAAACAAAAAGTGCAATTGCTTCGTTTGGAACTGAGATAAACCTGTGACATGTTCTTGTGATGCATCCCGTGAGGAAATTTAGGTTTATTCGCAGAAGTTATGTTAGGAGAGCACTAGACAAATGTTGAGAATCTGAGTTTAATTGCCTGGGGAAGTGAGAACGTCGAGATCAAGGTTGAGTAATGGTTTAAGAGGGTTTACAGGCTTATGTACGGTGTGTTACAAAACCCAGACTTTGCACCGTATCATGACTGATACGATGACATCACGGCTATTTAAGCCATCGAATTGCGCTCACAAAACATGTCTTGCCAACAGTAACTATATCCATGCACAGACGACTTGAGGAAAAAAAACAGATTTAACAAGACTTTGTACTCCACAGGTATTTAATTGATGGAATCAGGCCTGGCTTGGTGGAAACGTTGAGTCTATACTGAAAAGAAAAAAAGTTGTGTCAACAGAGTTTATTTATACAATGGTGCGACGCACGTTTCGCCAAACTCTGGGATAAGTATGGATCCAAATCTAACCCGCATGAATTGCTTTTGCTAGCTTAACAAATATGATTTTGTCAAGAATAATACTTAAATATATTCATATGTTACATATAAACCATGATTTACTAGGATGGATTATATCATGGCGGAAATTTTAGTAAACCGACTGTTTCAGTGCTATTGAAATCAATTTCACAATTTATTAAACAAATACATTTTTGTATGGAACAAAGCCTTATTAATGCCTTTTAATTTCTATTGAATAATAATTTCACTTAGTATGTGCAACCAATGTCACTTAATATTTATGAACTGTCATCAAATTTTTCGTTGGCTGGATATAGTAATCTTCATCTGTCATTGAAGTATACCTTTCAACATGCTTTCTTATTAATTGTTCCCATTTGCTTTTAATTCAAGTTCAATCGAGAATGTTCTTTACCTCTAGGTAATTAGACGTGTCGTGACCACTCTCAGTTGAGCATAACAATTCGGTACTCGATGACATCACCACACCTACAACGGTAAGCCCACATTCAAGAGCACTTTGACTCTAAACCTCGGACATCACACTCGTGTTTACGAGATTTCAATATTCCCTGTCGATGGTCAACAAGATTACCAAAATGCATGCATCGGAGTCTAAATTCCTCTGCTTTTATTTACAGTTTGGATCAATATTTAAATGAAACCATTTCTTTTACTGTATCGTATCTATTCTGTAATCATCTTTATTTCTTTCATATCCCCCTTGTCATATCCCCCTTGAGCACATGTCCACCGCCTCATAACCATTCTTCCATTCACCGAGGCCCAATACGGTCCCTAATAAGGAAATGGAAAGTTACTAGAGTGGGTCTTGAAATTACGACTCATTACATCCACGGGAATTTTCTCTTTCGGGAGGTATATTCGACGAATGAATAGTTTGAGCTAACGCCAAATCAAAATTGACGTGTTTGTTGTTACAGTGTTGGTTGGAATAAATATGATATCTGCCAAGGGTGAAAATAGGGACTTTGGGATCAAAATAATAGCATCGCAGATTTTTTTTTGGGGAACCTTATTTGCTATTTTCCTTGTTTGGAATCTCATCTCCAGTCTCAAGACTATTCTTCTTCAAATTACGTTTACGGGTTCACAGCACTCGCGTCTCAAGACTGCTGCGTAAATTGCTTTTGTGTCTTGGTGTGCTAACTTTTAATGAATTTTGTAATGGACCAGCGTGAGTGTTCGTTGAAGTTAAATGAAAGCTTAGACATGGCTTGGAAGAGTAACAAGTTGCCTTGAAACTTAAGTGACATTGAAGGAAATGGCAATTAATGGAAAGTGAAATTCGTATTGCTCTCCCGCTATGGTAGTAACTTTCACTCAAGTCTTGCTCTTGTGTTGGATACGATTTTAAGCATGTAATTTGTTTTAAATTACTACTGTTCCTTCCCCATTGCTTACATAGTAATTTACATGAATATATATATCTATGCACACACATGCATACATACATATATTTACATTTTATAATATATATCAATGTCTTAGTGCAACGTCATTTTTTCATTATTTTCCTTCTTTATTGTTGCGCACGAACAATTAGGAGTAATTGTTTTGTTAGTGATAAAGTAATTACGTTATCAATATTTTTCTGGTTGCCAGTATATCCTTGGTTTCTTTCTTAGTTTAAATTTTGAATGCGTGTAAAACTGCACATTACATTCTGATTGGAACTATATTTTTAGACTTACTTTGAATACTTTATTTAAAATTTGCGATGTATATGAAAGGTGGACTAGTGGGTGGAATGCTTGGTTGCTGATCGAAGGGTCCTGAATTCAAATCCAGGGGAAGCCTTTGGACGCCCCTGAACAAAAAAAAATCCTCGGAGTGCGAAGTGGCCCAGGGAAAGGAACTGGCCCCCTTACCCTGAATGTGTGAAATTCACACGCCTGTGGCTTAGTGACGGGGCGAGCTCTACTCTCACCTATCATATACCAACCTTCGGGTTTAATCACTGAGTGATGCAAGGTGTTTATAAAAAGCAGGATATTTATATCATTTATCTAAGTCAAATAATGACTGGCAATCCACGTCAAGGGTATGCGGTAGGGGTGAGTTATCACCAACAGGATTACAGAAACTATTTTTGTTAATGTACACTTCAGAAATGCACAGAGACACAGGAGTTGTGAGGGGAAAATGTATTATGTGCTGTTAGATCTACGTTGGAGGTTAAGAACAAGCCTTAAGGAAAACCAACTAATTAGCTACACTGTCTATCGACGAACCCAGTTCAAAGTCTTATTGGCAGTTATTATGGCCGCTTTTCGTTCTCGGGAAAAATGCCATTTTAAACCTATTGGTTCTGCTGTCGGTTTCCCTAATTTTAGTTTCAGGATCTAATCTATCATAGAATGTTGGTTTCGTAAAATTTAATTGACGTCGTAAGAAAATTAATTGGCTTGCAACTGACATAAAAGATTAATTTTAAATGTTAACTGACGGTCTGAAAGCGATTCCCTAACCAGTTGTTGCAGGAGGTTTGTAACACTAACGAAATAATCATAACGACCTTTTCACTCGACAATCTTTGCTTCATGTGTCCTAACTCTGTTTTTAAGCTTACTTCATATGGATCCCAAATACTGGGAGCGTATTCCAAATGGGGCCTCACAAGGGAGACATAGCTGATTTCCCTAATTTTATCGTCGCACTTGCCAAGCACGCTTTTGAGAAATCACAATTTACAATTTGCTTCATCAGTTACTTCCTGAATATTTTACCCCGTGAGAAATCAGTAGACAGTTTAACGCCGAGGTACTTAACAGGTTTTAAAATCTCTAACTGGCTGTGCTGTATGTAAAAGCAGTAACTAGAAGAGATTTTGGAGAGAACCATTGGAGAGGGAGTGAAGGTGTAACACGAATTTCCCTTACAAATCTTTACAAGGGTGCGATATAATTTTTTTGCAGTTAAGCTTTCAAAATGGGAGAAAAGACCAATCAGCGAGCAGCTAGAGCGTTGATGCGTCAGCCGCAACAGCAATGCCAACGCAGAAGTGTGTGCGCTGTGCGGGGAATGGGAGATGGTGGAGAAAGCCGCGCACCCGCTTTATCACATCAACGTTGGCACTGCCGCTGCGTCTGGCTTATTATGTTCGCTCATTGATTGGCTCATTTTGTCCTTTTTACCTATTATTTATTTATTTTTCGCAGCCACTGAAAATTTTCTTTTTAGATCGAAGTATTCAACCTGTAGCATGGTGCGGACACAAACGTTGGTGGAAGTGGTTTCGAGTCCCGTCTAAGTGGTGAAAAATATATACATACGGAAATCGAACCAGTGACCCGAGAACTATATCCCGGTGCCAACAGGGACGGTAATTTACGAAGTCAAATTGGAGAAAAACTTTCGCTCTAAAATTGCGAGCATAAAATTCCTAAGAAAAATATTCGATGCAGAGTTTCACCCTCTATCCTACGAAAAAATGTTTAGAAGTATCGATTTCAACATTGCATAGGACTTCGGAGTATTCAAGTAGAATTATTCTATTATTTACATTAGACACAGGTATTCCGAGGAACATAAATTAAAATATACTGAACGAGAGAGGAAATCTTACTCCTTACTTGCAGATATTGGTTATATGATTGGAATTGTGTAGTGTTTTTAAAAGTCTCATTTTAGGTGAGACTACTATTTCATCTATTCATGCCAAACTTTACGATAATGAGTTAAATTTGCCTTTGATGAATTAATAGTCACGCAACTGTATTGAGTCTCAGCAATTAAAAAGTGTGAAGGCACTCTCCTTTGGAACAAACCAAATTGTTTGCGAAATAATCACATGCCTTCGTTCCGAAACATCGTTATTTTGTTTTCCTCTAAAACAGAGGGGAAATTTTATAGCAGTGTTGACGTTGTATTACTTATCAAGTTTCGAAAAAAAATTTGAAATAAAATTTTTTAATGCTTTGATTATTGTAAAATATTAAAAATGCATAATTATCGTTGACATTGTTTTTACAACTCCAATGCCTCTTTTTTGTGTTATTTAAATAATTGGTGTGTATGTAGACATATATGTGAATACCTTTTGTTAATTGTAAAACTTCACGTTATATAATATTATTTTTGTGTTAATGATAGAATTTATGTACAAATAGTACGGTAACATAAAGCCGTATTCGCAATGTTCTATTTTCTTTTTGTCGATGATCTACTTTCTAATTTTTATCCCAAAACTGTGAGTCTCCAAAGTGGTACCTTAACTCCCAATTGGTATTGCTGCGTTTCATTTCTGATAACTGTCGAAGACGTTGAGGAATACATTCTTTATTGTAATTATTACTTTCATGTTATTGAAATATACCCGAGTGCATAAAATGTGTCGTAAATTTTGAGAGATGAATTTGAAATGCTGTTTGCACGGCGGGAAATTACGTAATTTCTGTCCTTCCTCGTCTCCTTTGGTCGTCTAGATTCTTATCCCACCATTCGCGCGCTTTTGTGGAAGCCTCTCTTAATGCCCGGCTCATTTCACCCTCCGCAGTTTTTTCATTCACATCAACGAGGGGAAGGTGTGCGCGTGCGGGAGGAGAGGGTGGGGAGGAAGGGGAAGTAGCGGGGGAAGGGGCTGTAGGGGGAAAGGAAGTGTGAGACTTCCCCTTAACCAAATGATCCACTGCCACCCAATGTTTAAACATGGTGGCCAATCATAACAGCGGCGTGTGGAGGTGAGGAGGATGGTAAAAGGGAGTGGAAATTGGCCTGTGCGATGTTACGATATACGATGTATCGATGTACGATATCCATGAAAGTTGCTCTGCGATATTCAGTCACCAGGTTATGCGATACATACCGTTTTACTACACGTGATAATCGTTGAAATTCGTACTACAACATCAATAGTCTCGAGAGATGTTGCAATGAACCGATTATTTTGAAATTTCTCGAGTAAATGTTTGAGAGCAGTGAGAAGGAATGGCCATGTGCGAAAGGCCCCAAGAGCCCCCAAGGGATAACTTACAAGTCAATTTTTAACATACAAAAAAATGTAAACGGTAGGCAGATTCTTTTCCGTATAAATTGTTAAAAGTAATGAAAAGCTCTACAAACGAAGCCGTGTAATTCTACTGCTATAATTACATGCATTTTAATGTGAACATTTAATAAGTTTCTATAATTTAATACCAAAAGTTAATGACATCTTATTCTTATTTCCTTAAAATTTAAGATAAAATAGAGCTACAGCAGCCCATCGCGACTTCGGCAGTCCGAGACTAATTCAGAATTCTCGGCTGTTAGCAGTAAGTTGGAATAGAGTATGCAAGGTTACCAGCCTTTGCAGTACCCGTGCCGCAAGCAGCTTTACCTGTTAACGGTTACGTCACTCTACCGTTTAGGACCATTTTCGCCAGTACACCGCAAGTAAATCTAAGCATATTAGTACTCTAGGGCCACTTTCACTATTCCACTCGAGCTAGGATGTCTTCTGATAGGAATACCTGGAGAGAGGGCGTACCGTTCCCGGGACGTCCGTGTTTGAAACAATGTGTAATGAAATAAAGAAGGTATGCAAGTATAGGTCAGTTTGGAGGAAATTAGTATATCAGAGTCAGCTTCACAGGTGGAGGAATAATTTTGTGAACGAACCTACCACGAAAGGTTTCGGTATAATGGGTATATATGTAGTACATTAAAGGTACTATTGCTAGAGATACGTTATTTTCGCATTTAGAAAAATACGAAAAAAATTGAATTCTTTTAAAAACATGGTTTTATAATATTTGTTTATGTTTTGTGGTATTTGGAAGTATTTTAAGTGCTTTTCTATTTCGCGAACTAATGCTTAATAAGTCTTTTAGAGTGAATAATTGATATTTAGCGAAATAGGCGCTTATTTGACCAAAATTCAGACATTTTTACAAATTGTCATTTCCCGTTTTCGTTACCGAAATATTTGCGCCTGGTATTTCCGGAAAAAAGAACGTGTTTTCAAGCAGCCCGCTGCCTCCTGCTTTGATCTGCTTCCCGAGCATCTATTTGCTAGACCTCCCACACTGACAACCATTAATGCCTTTGTCGAGGGGTACCAAAATTCCCACAGGCAACTTTCAAGTCAAGCTCGAGATGGCGGAAGTGTGGACCTGATTTAAATCTTGATGACCATGAAGGTGCTGAACCCATCATTATCCATACCAGCATTAAAAACCATTTGGGCGCCATTTAACAGCGTGGATGCTGAAGGTTTTTTTGAGCAAATACTGCCTGGTCTTGACCGACAAGCAGACAAGAATGAAAACTACTACAATGGAAACTTGTTCCATGCTTTCTTACAATTAGTGAGAGGTGAAGCCAATCAGTGCCATAATGAGACCAAGAAAGCCTACTTTATTTTTATTTTATTTTTAATTGTACATAGTAGTCTCCAAGAACGAATATTTGGCATATGACTGTACCGGTCCATAACTTAAGCCCTGACAAAAATTGTATTTTCAATATTGCAAACAAAACTAGGAATGTAATTGTGATAATAATTAATGCTAAAAAAACTTATATCTAACTATTGCTAAACGAAATTATGGACAACATTAATATATACTTCTTGACTCTATGCTACTACTAGCTGTTCCCGTGGCTTCACTTGTGGCAAAGCTAGCCGAATTGTTACGTTTTTACCTTTGATACATCAGATTGCATTAAAAAATTACCCAGAGACTTCTGACCGTTAATAACCAGTACTTTAAACTAAGCCAGTCAAGTTGCCAAAGAGGTGGGTGAGAAAATCCAAGGTTAATTATTGTTTCTACTTATTTTTCTGAATGAAAATTTCTTCATTGCTTTGTCCTCTGAAAACAAACTTTTTTAGTGAAATCATCATTATGGAGTGCCCCGCTTATTAATAGGTTTTTGGACAGTCCTGTCTCTAACTTACCAATTTCTGGGACATCTTTTCACTTTCCTACAATTTACTGTTTCGTCATTTGGTGTCTCTTCAATTCCTTATAAACCTCTGCATCTCCTTACTTGGTCTAAAATTCTTATCCTCTTCCTTCCGATATTTCACTCTCCAAACGTTCACGAATGTGTATTCCCTCTTCGAATTGCACTTTTCTCTGTCATTACTTCCTCGATCTATCTTCTATATTTGTTTAATTAAATGATGAATGGATAAATGAAAATAATTGCTCTTACAGAGATAACATTGCTGGACGATACTAAAATTCGAGTATCGCATAGATCTCTGCATGAGGGCCGGGACGGTGTTGGTTTTTCGTCCAAGCGAGGGTGGATGGTCCATCTTTTTCACCCTCGACCCCACCTCATTCGTCCATAGGGCGTGAGGGCATTTCCACCCCCTCCCCGCTACTTCCCCTCCCGTTGCCATTTTCCCCGCTAATTTCCATATTCATTAAAACGGACCGCTCTCACCTCTCCTCTCCCCCTTCCATCCCTTCCCCCTTCCCACGTCATCCCTTTCTCATTTCCCCATCCCGTACATGGATATATTTTCCCACCCTCTCACTTCCCTTGTCCTTCTCCACCACTCTTATCCAATTCTCTCTCTTTATATATACTGCATATATATATGTGTATCCCACCCGAATATCCCGACACTACCAACCCCGCCCCTTCCCTCTGCCCATACGTCTCCCTAAACAACGAAGCCTTCTCCATTTTCCGCCAAATCTGTCGCGCAGTATTTCCGTCTCGTTTTGTTTTTTTCTTCTTTTTTTTTAATTCGTGTGAAAATTTTTTGCCACCATGTTTTTATTTTCGTTCATATTTTCGGAGGGTAGTGATTTTTCTCGCTTCAAGGATGAGGTTTTATTTTATTTAGGGGAAATTACTTAAATGATATTTTACGTAAAGAGCTTCTTTTATTCACGTTATATTTCCGTTTCGTCTTGTCGTTTTATTTGTATGAAAAATGTATGCCACTTTTTTTTAGTTAATATATTTTTATTAATATTTTTTAACGTTTTAGTGATTACTCCTGCTTCAAAAAGTTTTTCTTTTTCGGGGTAAATTATTTGATGTATTTATTTACCAAGGTTTCTTTATTTGTATTATATTTCCGACCCGATTTGAATATTTTTCGCATGAAAAAATTCTTTCACCATCTTGTTTTTCCGATTTTTTATCTTTTAATTTTTCTAATATTTCTGTAATTCTTTTAGGTTCAGGCAAGACTTTTTCTTACTCGAAGAGTTAGTGAGTTAGATTAAACTTTTCTTATCGAGCTTTTGCTCTTCGCATTTTTTCCGTCGCGTTATTTTTACTATCCGAAAAATTTCTTCCGCCATCTTTTTATCTTCTTTTCAGGATCTTAATTTTTATCATTTCAGTGTCTCCTCTTGAAATGGTTTTTCTTATCACTAACCAAAGTAATTTCTCTCCTCAGCCCAAACGTCTCTCTAACAATCCAGGCCTCCAAATACGTTGCACAATATTCACGTCTCGTTTTTTGTTACCTTGTTTAAATGCGTGTGAAGACTTTATGCTTCCATAACTTTTGTTTGTTTTTATATTTTCAATTTTTATAACGTGTCTATGGTTTTAATCATTTCAGTTGCATGGTTTTGTTGTCATTCGAAACAACTGTTTCTTGCTATTTTTCGTATCGAATTTTCAACGTGAGCATAGATTTTCAACCGGTTTTTTAATTCTTAATTTGATTGAAAAATTTAATACAATTGTTTTAACATCACCTAATTATATTTTTCCAACCTTTTAGTTTGCAACAACAACTCTCGCTTGTTGGATAAAACATTATTTTCTTTCTTGAAATAAGTTTAATGTTATTTTTCGCATCGTACCGTCTTTGTTTGCCTAATAGTTCCGAGAATTTTAGTTTAAAAAAATTATTATGGAAAATTTAATGCCATCACTTATTTTTTATTTTTTTTGTGAAAATTTTTAATTTTCTTAACTTTAGAAATATGATTTCATTTTCTTTCGGGGAAATTTGTTTCATGGTATGTTTCAGTCAAGTTTTCCTTGTTTGCATAGTATCTCCGTACCATTTTATTTTCTTCTGATTCGAGTGAAAAATTGCATTCTACCTTTTCCTTATTCATCCTTTTATTTTACAGGCCCTCTCGGGGATCTCTTGCTACAAGCATAAGGATTTTCTTTCTCGGGCAAATCAGTTTAATGTAATTTTTCGTATTGAACTTCCGTTTCTCTCATAATATTTCCGTCACGTTATTTGTCGCTTGAAAATTTTTTTGCCGCTTTCTTTATTTTTTCCATGAAAATGTTTCTTTTAACATTTCAGTGATTCCAGTCCAGCTTAGGACACAATATTTTCTTCCCTTTTCAGGGAAATGAGTTAATTGACATCATTCACTTCGTGTTCTCGTTTTTATTTTTATCTTTCCTTGCCCGACATTTCTCAAATTTACGGGCGGAGCTAATGACGGCCACGATGGAACATAAATGAAGCCACTTGTCTTTTTGTCGTCCATTTTCCCCTCTTTTTCCCGACAATGTCTCCCACGGTTGCCGGACGTTCAACCCTGTGCTATATATGCGCACACTGTTTTATTTCCGCTCCATGGGGTGAGTTCTCATTCCACCTGGAAGCAAACAATAGTTGTTTGATGTGAAGAAAAAAATTGTCAGTTCTGTTTTGGCTCTGATGGATTGTGGATTACTTGATGCCTGCGCTTATTGGCGTACGCATTAATTGACGTACGTACGTTTTACCTCTGGCAAGAGTATTATTTTATAGATCATCATTATTTCTTTTAGCAAAGGATTTTTTATTTTGTTCACTTTTTTTATTTTTTATATAATTTTGTTCAATTTTTTATCGCCCGTATTTTGCTGACGCGCATCCAATTCTACGTTGTGACAATGTATTTTTGTTCAGACACTCAAGAGTGGACTTCGGGCATAGTAAAATAAAGAAAACTTTTTATCCCTCCGTCATCACACTGTAATACTTATTATGTAGCCATCTTTCAAGCATAAATTTAGCAATAGTAAAAGTGAGCCTCAAATTAGCTACTTCGTGGTCATTATAAACTCCAAGCCTTAGACTACAGAGTGTTAATTATCAATGAAGCCATGTGTCATAAATATAATGTTAATGAACAATTATTTTACTGAATATTCATTGCTCAGTTCAGTTATATAAGAGGAAGTACACTTGAGACGTTAAAGTGCGATAGAGGCAGGTATGAACATAGTTATTCCTATACATCATATTATCGATTTTCAACAAGGCATTCATGTGTCGGGTTCCAATGATGGGACATTAGTTCTATTTGAGCATTGCGCTTCTTGTAAATCACTTTCTTTTTCATGAAAAAAACTATAAATTGAAAATAGAAGACACTAACATGGCTTATTAATTGAAATAACTCTATTTATATTCCGTTTGTTTAGTTTATGACCTCCATTCCTGAAGCTATTTTTGGTACGCACGTAGCATGAGAACACATCACCGAAGAGCATTCAAATAATTTAATTTAGTTGCCTTTTGGAATTTCTATTATAGAGGGGATTTTCATCTCCTGTAGGGCTGTGTTTGAGGCACGCGAAATTAATTCCCTTTCGAATTTATTCCCTCTGATAAGCTCCCTTAATCCCTCAGGAGTAATTTTTGTAAGAATCGGTTTTGAAACACAGGATCCCCAGGACATCTCTCATTAGTTAATTAAATAATTGTTTTCAATTAAATTATCTAAGTATTCTCCAACCCTTAATTAATGTTAATACCTTCGTATCTGTGATTTTACAATGGCTCATTGATTCAGAGGAAGTATTTGAGAAGCATTCTTTGGGTTAATACACATATATCTCACACTAAAATTGGGAGCCTCTAATTCAAAGTTAACATTGGCGTTTGACATTTTACCTTAAATTTTACTCCCATTCAATTCCTTTCACCGCTGGTCACGTCAATAATATTTGTTATTTTGCTCTTTTTACTGATGAATTCTCCCTTCTTTATCCTTGGCGGAATTCAATTTTGAGCAATGGAAAGGAAGGTTGTAGGATTAGGGATGGTGTATCTGGTAATTGGAACAACGTAGCAAGGGAGAACACGTTTGTTATATGTATGCCTGACTTGGTGACTCTTGGTGTTCTTAAGTATCAGTTTAAATATAAAATACGTGCGCACATTGGCGCTTTGTGAACCAACAAATGTTTAACATACAAATCCTGAGTAGGTATAACTAGTCGCAGAAGGATTCACCTTGTGGAATCTTTCCATGACAGAAAAAAATAGTAATGTTACACACTTCGTTTTAAGGTAACGTCCAGTTACAATATACAAATTTCTAGGCACAATTTTAATTACAAAGTACACAAGGTATACCATAAAAAGCATATTTTATGCATTGGAACCGGTTGGTACCACAAAATAAAGTTGGAAAATTACGATGAAAAATTTCGTTTCTATCGTTGCTTTGGTAAATTGAAGGTGAATTCCATGCTGGAAAGCATTTTAAAAGGTGGGAGTATTAATGGAGGGAGGAAAACACGTTGGTATCAACTGTTACATAACATTTCTAGCACTCTCGCTAATGCATCGAAGAGCTGCCTCAGTAGATGATCTTGGGGTCGCTCTTGACAATGATTTATGCGTAGATGGGTCTTGTTTGACTGGCCTTTCATACCCTGCGCCTGGAATATTCTAGAAGCACTCACGCGATTATTATTTGTGATCACTCCACCATTCCAGCAACCTTCCAATTGTTTAATTATTTCGGCAGAGCCATGTTGATGAGCTGTAAGCGTGTATATACACTCCAACCTCGGGGCATTCTCTGTAGTGAGGTGACCTTGTTGTTTGCTATCATGGAGATGTGCATAGTTAAAGATTGAAAAGAGCGTCAAATAGAACATTAAAATACCTCTACAAGTGACTAATAACCAACCAAAAACATACCTGTGTCCATGCAATTGCATGAAAGCCCTTATGCTCGATAGCAGGTGGCAAGGAGAGTATGGTTTACATTGCAGTGAAATGAAAGCAGTAACTTAGTAATTCTACATGAACTTTATTTACGACCTAGGTTTCGACTTATGAAGTCATCATCAGATACATAGATACATGCAAGATTTGCCTGACACAACCAGTCTGAGGAAGAGTATGCCTTTGTTAAAGCTCTAGATTTGGAAATTATGGGCAACGAAACCAAAAAAGGCCTATCCAGTGCATGTGGAAGACAGTGAATAAACACGTTTTTTGCGAGGCAAAATGTATTTCCAAGAATTTTAACGCATTTGAGTCATGTGATGTTTTACATAAAACTACAATGTTCTAATGCCTCATATTTCCCCAATACCCTCGGTTGTCGGCATTGGTCGAGGGCAAACGTTGTCCGTACTTATCTCATCTAGAGATTACAGAACCCTTGTGTCTAAAGAGCATGAAAGCATTTTTGTTCGAATTAGATATGTCAAATGAAAAGAATCTGTATGGGATTAAGAGGAGGCAAAGTAGGTAATTGGGAGAGGTAATGAGGGGCGAAGGGTTGCTTAAGACCATGATAGAGGGGAGGATGTTGCGTAAGCGGGAAAGAGGAAGATAGAGAATAGGTTTTATGGAAGGGATGAAGGTTTGGGTCTATGCAGAGATGAAGAAAGACATATAATAATTATGCGGCTTTATTGGAGTGAAATTGAGTCTGAAGTATTCCCTTCTTCCATATAACCCTAAATGTAGGTAATTATATAGGTAATGGGGCCTTAGACATTAGGTAATAGCTAATTATTATAGGTAGGTGGAGCCCTGCAAATTAAAAATCTAGAAGATTTTTATACATTTCCATGTAAACCTACCTTATCCTCTAGATTACCTTATCCTGACAATAATAATTACTGAAAATATTTAGATTGCCACTGTTAGAACTTTAATCACGGCTTCCAGTATCGTGAATTTTGTAGGTCAGAGGTGTCGTTTCAATCTATAAAATAAGGGAGTCTCTCTTGCTTTATTTAGGTAATATAACATGCCGATGTGTTTTTTTCTCATTTGCTAAATAATGGAGAACGCTTCTTTATTCTCTCGGAACTACAAGGTCAACAGACTGACTTTCATGCTTGGTATGGGTTTAAATATGGTTTAAAAGTAGCGTTTAAAATGTTTCTAATTTTCTCTAAGAGTGTCTTAAAAAACTGAATGTAAGATCTGGATATCTTTTATTCAGGAAGCTATCTAAAACAGTTTTTTTTAATGTAAACTTTCCGTGCATTTGAAGTCCTCTACTTCTTTCTTATTCTCTTTTACTGCATGCATTTAATTTACATGAGTATGATTCAACAAGCATGCAAATTCTCGAACATATTTTTATTACTTCTAAATTATTTCATATTAAATTCATCCTGAGGTCGGTAAAACGCGGGATATAGTAGTAAATTCTCGGTTATTCCAATAATGCCAACGGTTTATTCATGGACGAATTTATCTAATCTCCTTTCTTTATCCATTTTATATATGTACACGTTCAAAATCGCTTCATTTCAATCTTCCAAATAACATTATGTTTTGACTTTTTCCTCTGACCTAAATGCTTAGCTCATTTCTAAATGGTGGGGGCAGTTCGTTTTTAGAGTAAAATTTAATCCCCTTTTGCACTATGCACGCATTATGTATTGCCTGTAATCGGTGAAATGAACAAAATCAAAAGCTTTACTCTCTTTCGATGGAGTATCTTTCTATTGGACGTGTCATTGAATTTAGCTCGTCTGTGGCCAAAGATATTCAAAATGAAGGACCAAGTGGGTGAATGAGGGCTTCCGCACTCAGGCAGTCTGGAAGCACTGTGGGCTTTTGCTTGTGCTCCATTCAAAGCGCATGACCAACCGCTCTCTGGTAGCATTTTGCCCATGACTCTGATATTCTTATCGGTTCGATTCAAAGCAGGCAATCTCTCTCTCTTCATCCCTCAACTCCGTTAAGTCACAAGGGGATTAGGTGTGGAGGCTTCACCTGGAATTGCATAAAGCATCAATCCTGAATGAATGAGGCCGAAAGTCATTTCGTTGATGGGAGATTCATTCGCTTTGTGATGGAATATGTAGTGCGGGAGGATGAAACAGCATTCTCGTATTTCAGAATACTCGTTGCTTCGCCTCTTGTCTCTTTGAAAAACGCTATGCTAATGAAGCGATGTGATTACGTGGTTGAAATGCGTAATTGTTCTTGCCTTCCCTGTTGTAGCTTGGTGCATTTGTTGTATTATTTATCATAAACGCCCAAATTCTATTTAATCAAGTGATCATGCTTCTGTATTATCACTGCACGTCCAGTTAAGCCAGCCAATGACGAGGACAATCAAGAAAATACGTTTAATGGTCCATGCATTAAATTTGATTAATACATTTCCTAATTGTGAATTATGATGTATTCATTGTGTAATTAAATTCCATGCACCAGAAAATCTATTCTTCATTTTAAAGTTACGTTCCAGTTTGCATAGTGGTTGAGGAAAATGCGTGGGGAACTTTAATAGCCATTGCAAACTACCGCAACGGGAGGAGAATAGAATTAGGAAAATCACCGAGTAATACAGACACGGGGATTTATGAAATAATTAGAGTCCATTGAAGGCACTGCGGTAAACCAATCTTCAAATTCATGACTGCTGAGGATGATGTAAGCTGGAATATCTAGTCACTATGGTGCCTATGTGAACTTGGATTTACGTACCCCCTCAGTACTACAGATGAACCACCATAGCTTTGATGTGGAGGGTTGTACAGTACTGTTCTTGGCTAGAGGACAAAAATACTCGTGTCGAAATATATTAGAACAGGATATAGCATTTTCATATCCTACTCATGTTAAAAATATACTGTTTTCCTCTGCCTTTCTGTATGTCTAGGAATAAAAAATCCAATTACGCCTGAGCATGTTCAAAGATAATGTCTAATGTAAGATTATTTATTCAATATTAGGTGCCCTTTACTCATATTTATATTTACTTGCCTGTTGTTGATATAGTCATTCATTCGCCTGCCATCTATCCTTCAGATATAGATCTAGCCATTCTTGCGCCTGCATTAATTTGGTCTCACAGACCCTGAAGTATTGCATTATCAGACACAGAGTGAAAAAATGGGTCGAAATACGTTTGTCGGAAGTATACAGGTTTGCATTGGAATAAATTTGAACGAGAAAGATACTTACACTGCCTTTAGTCTAGCTTGAACATGATTAAGCGTTCTATGAATCCTGTTCCAATTGAACAGTTTGAAGCTGTATCGTTTTCTTCTGCCTTATATATCCGTCTTGAGATTGTATGAACAACCTCATTGCAGCTTTACGATTCTCCTTTGAGCACGCTTGCCCCTATGCAGATTTTGTCTCCACACGCTTCTAAATCGGGATGGAAAATGTTGATTTACAAAACATTGTGTAATTGCATCTCAGCCATGATAGTTACAGCTAGGAAAAGATGGTTGCAAAAAACTATCGGCCGAAGGACAAACATTCGTGCCGAAATAAATCGGATGAAGTATTTTTTTTTAATCTTGTTCCAGTGAAATAGTTTCTTGCAGGGCCGTTTCCTTCAACCCTGCTGTCTGTCTGTAGATAGCAGTTGAAACGGTTAGTGCCCTTTCAAGCGTTCAAAAAGTTACCCTTTTTAGAGGGAGAGCGTGGACCGATTTGTTTCGTAGCTTCAACCGCCGACTAAGCTTGACGGGTGCAATTCATTTCTCTTGGCTTATCTCTCCTCGTATGTCTCGCGCTCTCTTTTTGGCACTTCGGCAGTCGGCAAGCAGGCAGAGTACACTCGAGAAAATTCCGTATCACCGCAGAGGGCGTTCTCAGGGGTTGGCGAGGGATCGGATTTAGGTATCGACAGCAGAATGAAAAGCCGTTTTTTTCCCCGCGAAGGGAAACTCGCTCAATGTTCTCTCTCTCCCTCTTTTTATTGTTTCATTTTATTCCGCAGGGGATCCAGTGACGCAATGAGTGAGTGTCGGAATCGTCAATTCTTTCAAACTCAGTTTTGTAGCTGGAAATGTGCTGCCGAACGATTACTGGGCATCCTAAGGGGCTGTGTTTTCTATTTCGTTTGACGTGCACTTGTTGTGACATTGTGCTAAGCCTAGGAACTCTTTCCTAGGAGATCTCCCTCGCAGTGCCCTACTTTAATTGTTGTTGATACGAAAGAAGAAAATTTCGTACTCTCCACCGTTTATTTATCTCACTTGAAAATTGTTGAATCGCATTGTGTGAATCTTTGTTTTAAAGGAAGATAGAAGGTTGTTTTCCCGATTTCGTTTGAATTATACATGTTGCGAAATCGTGCTGAATCTAGCAACTCGTTCCAAGGATATCTCCCTTACAATGACGCTTTTATATATTTAACAATGGTGCTAGTTGTGGGGAAATTAGATTTTCGCCCAGTTTTGATGTAAATGACAATTTAAATGGTCATATATGTAAATTTCTTTCGTTCCATTTTAACGAACCATACTGCCTAAACTGGATTCAGTTTGATATTGAATTAATCATGATAAAATATTGTTGAAATTAATGAAAAAAACTTTGTGCTGTAAACCGTTTATTGATCTCACTTGAATACCGTTGAAACATATCATACGAATTTTAATAATTTAAATTATCGATGTAGAGTGAGATATTTTCTCCTTTAATTTCTACAATGATGGGACTGTTCCACGAATTATTGCCAAAAAGTTAATTGCGAATGCTTAAATTATTTTCTTGATTCCTCTTCTAGTATAATACTTTAGCTATTCTGCTCACAATATTGAATTTAAAAAGAATGTTAAGTATTAATAATAATGGGATGGTTCCAAAAAAGAAGATGCGAGAGGTGATATGAGGTAATTCCCCATCTTGAAGGATCATGGGTCTTCACTACGCATTAATTACGGTTAACCGGGTAATTACTGTTCAGAAACGAGTAAAATCAAGCACATTATTACGGGGAGGTAGATACCGACCACATCCAAACCCCCATTGGCTGAAGAAACAATAAACGACCAGAATTGAATTTGGAGCCTGTGGAAATCAGTTGTGTCCAGCAAAATATTTAAACGGACTAGACAATTTTATGGCATTAAAATACATTTTAAATTTGTATTTTGTTTAAGTATACTTGTTGGTTGAAATGAAGATAAATCCTTAAGGTAAGGTTAGAGTCTATCCGCCAGCTTTAAGTTGGGGCTAAATACAAGAGTGGGAGGGCATCAGATATAGCCAAAGTCTCGGTTTAGACGCAGATGTAGTATTATGGAGGAGAATTGCAGTGCTAGGAGCATCATATCTAGAATGTATCCGTCTAAGAAGGCACTTCCAATTTGATTTCGAAGAATGGCATTGATAAGGGGTCCTCTGACGAGAACCGTAAAAAGTAAATGATTGGTAAAAACTCGCATAGGAAGCGTGGCGCTGAATGGGTTGGAAAATTGGTCCTAGCGGGAAGTGGACGTGGGCACTACATTGGAGGAATTTGTGATATCGGTGAGGGTGAGCAGAGTAGCAACTTGATGATTAACATTTTAATTTTAATTAATACCTTTATTGTGTATAGTAGAACTTAGTAAGAACTATGACGATGCAACTTTCCACTGATAAAATTTTTTAATCGACCCGGGTTAGATGCGCTGCACCACCTGATGATGATCCAGTGCATCAAAACCCGGGTCGATTAAACATTTTTATATGTGGAAAATTGCATCGTCTTAGTTCTTATTGTGTTCATATTCTACAACATCTCGCCAGATTCCTCCCTTTTTGAGCATGACTTAGATTCATCGTGTGATTGAAATGTTTCTTCATTCTCCATCTCTATGTTAAATGCTATAATTCCTCTATTTTCTTTTGGCAATCTGCGCGTCAATATGGAGATTAATGTTGCTTGGAAAGCTTGTACTGTTATGGCTGAAGTATTTTACTGAACCATGTTTTAGCAATACACTATATTCTTAAATATATTCAATTTTCATTGTGCCTAATAAGTATTTTCAATCTTTTCCAGGTGAGCGCCTTTAGCTGACCCTGAGCGCATGCATTTTCCTGTAAGCGAGAGTAAGTCATGCAAACATTTTATCTGGACATCTTAATGTTACACTTGGTCTACGAAACATTAGATAGAAAATGTTTGTAGGTGGAATTTCTCCAACGAGATATTATTTAACGCGTGAATGACAAAGGTTTATTTTTTAAACATTTCATCATTGCAAAACAGTGTAGACTTCTGGAGTTTTGGTTTTGAATATTTTGGCTTTATTGTTCAACATCGTCGTAAAATTACGTAAAATGTTTCTGTAACCTGGATATTGAATTATGTGAATCTTAGTTCAGCCAATACTGCTCACTTTAACGTACCATAGGTTGGCTGGTTCATTGGGGGAGCCGACCGACAAATGACGTCTTGTTCACAAAGCAAACTTCGAATTGATGACTGCCGATGATGATGCATGAATTTCCTTTCTTAAAGAAACCCGAAGCGGTTGCCAAATGATGACGTTCCTTCGCATCGACACAAGCACAACACGTGTGTAACTACCTCGGGTAATGCGGAACTTCGGAGAATCGGGATAACCGCAGAGTATTCGCGTCAAAACCATCTGTATACATGCTGTGTGCATATAATCGCAAACTAATACGTAGTTACGTGTAAGGAGAGGATGCCATCACTCTCCTCCTCTACTCTTTTTCTTCCTTGCCCTCCCTGCTGTTCCGCACGGCGCAAATTGCAAAAGGTTGCTGGGATAGTGGCACAGGGGCTGCGGCGCACGACGGGCAAGGAGAGATGGAGGAAATTGAGACGGGGACGTGACCGTGGTTTGGGATGAGAAGAAGCACCGACCTCTCTTCCGTCGCAAGGAAAACAGGAGTAGGGGGTGGTTGGGGGTGAGAATGGTGTCCCACCGTACCCCCCCCCCCCAGGGAATGCCCTTTCTTGGTGCAGACGCTCCGATGGGCTTCACGGTGTGGTGGGGTACCATTTCCCCACCCACTGAAGGCTCAGTTGATGTTGCTGGGGCCGTAATCGTGGGTCATTGAGTGAAAATTTTAATTATTTTATGAGTCGAAAAAAACATTCTTGGATCCAATTCCACTTAAGTGCATGTACTTTTTTATACATTGGTACTCACCGTACAGTCAGCAATGGAAATGACACAAAAATTATTTATTAATATTTTTCCCTTGATATAAGCATGATAATACTAGGGTTTTCGGCACGGTATTCGAAATAGAGATGAAATAATATTTAAATGCGTATTTTTTTCGAATACATATATAAGAATCGGCGCGAGAACAGTCATAATAATAGGAAATGTATTATTTCGTGTTTAGAAGGAGCCTGTACACATGAAATCGAATTTTTATGAAATAAATGTCATGTACCATAAGGCTACGTGTTAAAATGGCATTGAATTGCTAAGAAACCAAATCAGTACGTTGCAATTTTTTCCCTTTTACCTATAGATATATCAGTCATGAGAACACGCATGCAATGATTCACGCAAATCTCAGCATAAACAAAAATATCTCCAACCACCTTAATGCTGGGTGATGCTGAGATACATTGACTGACGCATGCGATATACCGCAGACATTTTATGGCTTTGCTGATCCTCTGAGCTAATCAATGCATTCATTATTTTATGTTTGCATTCTTATTCAATGCCAGCCGTTTTCAGTTGTACTATGATTCACGGTATTCAATATAATTTATGTAATTCAATCTTTTATTTGATACAATGGATTATGTGATTCAATATTTGAAAAAGTGCGATATTTGATTGAAATTGATGTGTAATGTAGGTAATTAGATACACTCTACCTATACTACGCTTTATTTTTTTCACTATCACACTGTTGCATTTGGGGGCGCAATATGAAGTTGGTTCGAACTTCATTGTATGAAGGCAACTTATGAGAGGCAAACACGGTCATATTTGGCTGGCAAAGAGAAATTTCAGACATTCAGCAACGTAAGCTACTATTGTGAGGGTAAGATAAAATAAACTCATCCGCATGTTTAATAGTCCCGCGATGATTATTCCCAGTATTCTAATTAATAAGCAGCATTGTTTTCATGTTTTCGTAATTTCGCTCATAATCTCATACCGTCGTTACATTCACTATGATTTTCAAATAGGTACTATGGAACGTTGCCTGGTGCGGAATATAAAATCCAATCCGAGATACAGATGACATTCAACAACGATAAATCTTTCAAACATATTAGGATCAGGGAGAATGCTTGCAAAATAAGTCTTTATTACATCGTGAATGTAACTCTCGATGTAAAATTGAAATGCGTGATGGAGATAAGTAAGGTATCTGGGTCATTTTCATAAATTAGTTCAGTTTCTGACAATGAGTACATGTATCTGTTTATAAGTCGTGTAGTAGTGGTGAAATAAAGTGTTGTCGCAGAGAAACGGACCCGCAACCCGCAACTTTTTTGGTCTGACAGCTGTTTCAAATTACTGTTGAAATAAACAGGTTAGTTTCGTAAGCGTGCCGCAGCCTGTGCGCCGTTGCGCTCTGTACTGTGCAGTGGCAACTGATACTTGCTGAAGCTGACTGATTCGTCTTCTATTCTGTTCCAGTTGCACTACACTTTTCTGGCTCCGTTGCGGTTATAAGCCACTATTTGTTGGTTACGAATCTGTTGCAGGCGGTGGCTGGTTTATTCAGTCAACATATGTACGCCCATCGTTGCAGATAGAATTAGAACTGTGAAGTACCTATCTTTCATGAATCCAAATGAATTGCTACCTAAGTGAAAGATCTCTTATTACATAGAATACAGAACTACAGTTCTCGCGAAAGCTTACGACCTTAAGATGCGCAGAACAGAGGGGGTGAAATATGTGGGAGGGGTAAGGTATAAGAACGGAGGGGAAAGTGAGCGCGTGGCAGGCAGAATGACCAACATAGTATCTCAGCGTATAATTGTAATTCCGAGCCGTATTGGACAATTCGACTCGTCGTGGAGCATAGAGCAGGTAGCCGACCCTTCCCCGCCATACCTCCGTTCCGCGGCTGGGGCTGTGGAATAGATGGTCTTACGCGATGACTCACAGAGGCATTATTCAATTACTATAAATGCTTTAACATTTATTCACCATTAATAAAAAATAACCAATATAGTCGTGATTCCGCTGAAACGCTGAATAAGTAGACACCAAACTTGGCGCAAATCCGTTGATTTTCAATAACGTTGCAAAATTTTCAGCAGCGTGAAAATCTGTAATCCAGATTTAACACACAACATAAAATTACGAAATAACAGTGGATGCTTTATTATTTTTTTTACTTAGCTAATGCAATGAATGGAATCGGACTTTGAATACCACTAGCTAAAATTTCAGTCACTGAAATAAAAAATAGAAAGTACTTGAAGAGATAATTTCATAAATTTGCACTATGAACATGTATATTCGATGATTAAAGGGGACATTAGGATCAAAAAAGAACGTAAACATAAAAATATATATTCTAGAGAGACAGAGAAAACATAAAAATACTTTTTATGCAAAAATGAATTGAATGATTTCCGTAATTTATTTTTAAAAAAGCTGATTGGAAAACCATTTTTTTGCGGGATTTAGATCTCATCGAGACCTACAACATGGTGGTATTTGTTTATTTCTAACTCATATAGTGCTCTCGTAACATGGTGCCAAATTAGAATTTTTGTAATACTGGTGAATGATTCTTTCTTTCACGCCTCTACTGGTGGGGATATGCAATTGATACTTGACGTGGCCATGCACCTTGACATGCCCTTTGTAAGTAATTAGTAAATAGCTGGACTAAAATTAAAGTTGGCATGAAACATGGCACCAAATTCGGATTTTGCGAAACTTTATGTATTTTCACTGGTGCTTCTAAACTATAAGTCGGATCTCAAATCTGTCGACGGCATTTTATAGATCTCATCGAGGCCTACAACATTACGCCAACCCATACCCTGCATTGATTATAGTTCGCAGGCAACATGGTGACAAATTCAACTCCGGAGACTCGGTTTCTCGGCAATGGCTACTAAACTATGAGTCGGATCTCAAATCTGTTGACGGTTTTTTATAGATCTCGTGAAGGCGTACAATCATACGCCTATCCTTACTCTCTATGACTTATAGTTCACTGGCAGCATGGTGCCAAAGTCAACTCCGGAGACCCGATTTCTCGGCAATACCTTTTAACTGTGAGTCGGATCTCAAATATGTGGACGGCGATTTATAGATCTCATCGAGGTGTACAACCTTACTCCTACCCTTACCCTCTATCTCTTATAGTTCACAGGCAACATGGTGCCGAAGTCAACTCGGTTCCCGCGCTGTAACTTTCGAACGGTGGGTCGTAGATCGAACCTGAAGAAAAATTCGTTTAAGGGTTTTCAATTATCTAAAAGATGCAACTTACCGTCGTTCTGCGCTTCGTAGTTTTCTCACCAGAGGTCCGGAGACCCAGTTTTTCGGCATTAGCTTCTAAACTCTGAGTCGGATCTCAAATCTGTTGACGGTGTTTACTAGATCTCGTGGAGGCCTACAACCTTACGCCTATCCTTTCTCTCAATGACTTATAGTGCACTTGCAACATGGTGCCAAAATAAACTTTTTGCGAAAACACACTGTATGCTGTCATGTACTGGTAAAGAGGTAACTTGAGGAGTGGAAGGAATGGAGTTCGATTCCCTGAAGTGGAAATTATTATATTTCCGTGTAGGGGGAGAAGTCATGGCGATCTTCGCCGCCAATGTTCTTTTTTTCTTTAGAAAAAAAAATAGGCGAGGGAGCGAGCCGTCATATAGGGTTTCAACAAGCTGCCATGATAACTTCTCATACACTTATAGTTCACTGAAACATGGTGCCAATTTCCGATTTTTCGGTTTTCCCCTGTAGTTTCTAAACTAGATGTTGGATCTCAAATCTGTTCGCAGTTTTCATATATTTTATCGCGGCCTACAAACTTAAGCCTATCTTTACTCTCCATCACTTATAGTTCGCTTATAACATGGTGCCAAAGCCAAATTTTATCAATCACCACTAATATTTGGGGGCGCAGCCCCTAAATCGGGGGTTCTAGGGGGTGGAGCCCCCAAGCGAGCGTAGCAAGTCGTTCTCCTTATACCTATGCAAATAGATTCGAAATGCGATGTGGTTCGTGGTGATGTGTATAACTCTGTGCGTCGCGTCTTTTGTGAGGAAAAATCTATGTCGTTCGAGTAGAGTTTTGTCAAGTAAATTTAATTTGAAGATTAATCCAAATTGTAAATAAAAGCAAATGAATCATGACCCCTATGCATGCATTTGGGACATCCGGGTGACCATCGACGGCGAGAGTTTAAATCTCGTAAACAGGTGCGTGTTGACCTCCGAGGTTAAAATCAGAAGGTCACTCGCACTCCAATTCCTTTGCTTTTATTTACAACTATGTTTTGAAAGGCGTCCATGGCGCACACATATGCAAGGAAGTCATTCAAATTAAATTACTCTTGATATCATGAGTTTTTTCCCAACACTAAAAATATTACATTCCTTCCGTTTATTTGCGAGAGAGAGGGCAACTTACAGTTTTCCGTGTGAGAGCACTGCTGTTTGGGTAGGTGCAGGTCAGTCAAATGACTGGTACCCTGCGACTTATTGATTGTAATCGCATATTATGCCGGAATCACTGGGAATTGTCGTCGTCGCAAGGTGAAATGGAGCGTTGTTTCAGTCGGAGCCAAATCACAAGTGATTCTCGCTTTTCTGAAATTTCTTGCGAGCAGTTGAATAGCGGAATTTTAAATTTTCGGTGGTTTGAGCGAGATAGTTCCCTAGTCATAATGGAGACCATACTCAAATTTTATTTTTTTATTTGAGCATACGTAAAACGTATGACATAAATATTGTAATATTAATGGCGTAAAGGTATAGTTATGTATGAATAAAAGATATCAGTATCTAAATAAATAAAGTAAGTCTCTAACTTGACTCATTTTTACCACCGTACGACTGAAAATCCTTCAAAACGGCAGGAGTGTTTGCGATTCTGTAAAAATTACTGTGGCTAGTAATAGATTATTTTTCATAAAAAGTTGAGAAAACATGCAATCTACACACCGTTAGTTTTTTGACGAAATCTAGGTGCTAGAAGTTCCTAATTTTTTAAATATTCTCCCTCTGGAGCGTACAGCCATAATCTATCCCATGTAATACAGCTTAGATGTTTAGGCTAATTGCTCGAAAAGTAGTTCGGTAAGAGGGTTGATATTTTGATGTAATTGGAAAGATGAGAGTTTTTTATTTTAAATGAGGACAAATTCATCAAATTCTAGGTGAAGTGATTTTTCGCTCACACTACCTAAAGTGATTGTGGCACCATCTATTATGGACATTATAAATTTTATGTGATTGTGGCTCCATCTCACAGCGTTCCTGAGTCAGTGAGTGAGTGACAAGGGCTTTTCTTATGTACGAGATTTGGATAAATCTGTGATTTAAAAATATATGTTCTAATCCTATGTTGAAATTATAGCAACGCACAGTCCTTAGTGGCGGTGGATGTGGAGCGAGATGTGGTCAGGACGAGGAGATGGGACGATGTCTCGGAGGAAGCCCGCTCGCCCTCCCGCCGCGCCGTTGTGTTAACCCAGAGGCAATCAAGCGCGTGTTCCGACCTCCGTCTTGGCCGTCTCACCTTCTTCCACCCCCTCCCCCCCTCTTAACCCACCCCCTTTCCCCGCCCCTTCTCAGATCCACCCACGTCCTCCTCGTTCACTGCTCCTTTTGTCCACGTGCCTAACGCCTCGGGGATATTCATGTTTGCCACTCACGCTCCCCCCCTCCGCTAATTTAGCTCGTGGAAATGAATGATAAAATGCCCCGAGACCAGCGCGCCACGAAGCTCCACTCTCCCTACATAAACGATGCTTCATTTTCCTCAGGGAAGGCCGAAGGACGGTCTCAAGCACGTGGGCGATCATTACCGTCGCCTTAATTGAACTCTCTATCAGGTTAGTATTCATAAAAGGACACCATATTTTAAGCGTCATACTTTTTGGAGCAGAACTCAGATTTTCGACTAACACTACAACCCAAGTACTAGTCACTACCGGCTTTAAAATGAAGCTGCCGTTTAACATATATTAATTATAGTGAGAATTTGTTTTTGCTTTTATTCTTTTAGTAAGAAGTCTTTGTTTACCAAGGATAAACCATAAATGATATTTATCATATTCGAGTGATAGATGAGTGATAGATTCTAGATTCTTTGAGGTGTTTAGGCAACTTAAAGACTATCAAACAACTCAAACCACGGCATTCCATTTAATAAATTGCACTCTGTGTAGTGAAAATTAAATGAAGTCATTTAATGTAATGGAAGACTATACCTCAGTATGATAGTAAAGTCTTTGTGGACATTTTAGAAATGAAGATGATATTTTAGTCGAATAAATGGCTTGATAATCCTATTGTAATATATACAAATCTCTTCGTGTCTGTCTGTTTGTCTGTTACTCTATCACGCCAAAACGGGTTCAATGATTACTTTTAAATTTTGCTTGTGGGTGATTAAGACCTCAGGGACAAACATAGTCTATATTTAAATTTCCTCTGGACCCCAAGAGCCGCTAAAAGGGGCCTTTGAACTTACTCCAATAAGAAAAGCATAGGAATTAGTGCAGGTGTTGATTTTTTCTTATTTAAGTTACTCGTAATTAGGATAAAGAGTTGAAATATTCAATAAAGGATGGCTGAAAGAGCTTAAAATGTAATGTTTGCATTCGGTTATGTTTTATATTTCGTCTCTGCTTAAAAATTAGGCTTAACATTCTAAAAATATAAATTTTTCTCCTGCTACAACAACGGCATATTTCCTTGGCGAAATGAGCAATGGCTATGGACGGAATATCTTTTCCCGGGCCTTTTATGGCTTATATTATATTGAATACATAATTAAAGCCAATCTATCTGCAATTAATGGTTTTTACAGAGTATCTGGGTTTCGCACGTCACATTGATTCTTATAGTTAGGGCGAAACGGTATGCGTAGAATATCGCTTACTACGTATAATTTTGCACACTGCTACAGACCTACGTATTACGCATACTTAACCTTAATATTGTCCTAGGGATCAAGTGAGATGGTTGGTGTTCCAATCGGTTCTAGTCCTCAAATAAGTGCTTTCTCTTTTGCCTCGAAATGAAGGGGAAATTGCTCAAGTTTATGACGATCTTCACCATGCCAACATTTTTTGACTGGAATTATTATTTAGTTTTACTGTTTTGTGAATGAACAAATTCAGTAAAATGGCATATTTTGCTATGCACCATTAAAAGACGAAACGGACAATTTCCACTTAGTATACAATTACTAAGATGATGAATGAGAAGTCAGATTCTCTTCAGTTTGAATAGAACTACAATATTATTTTTAACTTTTGTCTCTGCCGTTAATAATGAACGAGCATTTCTGCTTGTTGATAGATAAGTACGACCGATAAAACTGGGCAGTTTCGGGGATTTAAGTAGGCGCCACACTCTGGGTTTTTAATGTTAATTGTTTTATCGTACTTGATTTGATTACTCCATATTTTTACTTGTTAATACATACGGGAATTTTAATACGAAGCATCATTATACAAAGTATATGGTGAATAACAAGGACTCAACTGTTTTAAAAATTGAAGTAGTGAACATTGTAGTCTGAAATGAGTATATAGATATTAAGGAGTGACATTTGTCTGAGGTGGGACTAGTTTAAAAGAAATAACATACAGAATATTTAAGGTAAAACAGACAGTAAACAAACTGAATAGTATTCTGTGATACAAATATATTTGAAAAAATGACTATCCACTATATTAACTATCTATTATGTCAAACAACCATTGTGAGCATACATATTTACAGAGCCGTAACTTGACAACATGTCAAAAGGGGGTGGGCAGAGACTGGAAACTGTGGAACTGGATTATTTGTAAATAAGCTCTGAGGTACCAAGAATAAAAAGAATCACTAACTAATTCATGAGACAAACGATGCAGAGCTCACAAGAATTTGCAAGGGAGTATGAAGTGTAGTGCGACCTGAACAAGATGGGATTTCGAAGATGCCGAGCTAAGACTGAAACCGGGACACCTGGAGAGCTTTAGTGCAGCAGGCCCACGCCGGGCTGTTGCGCTACCAGGAAGGAAGGAAGGAAGAATGCTCTTTAGCTCATATGACTTCAGGTGGTAAGAACGAGATAGTGCTTCACAAATAACTTTATTAACTTGTCCCCCTTTTGGTAAAAAATATATCATATTTTAATGATGCCATAAATCAACCAAAAACCGTAATAGTTTCCAATATATTTGCCAAAAAAACATTTCCATGAGATATGTGGTTTAGAACGCGTTAGATAATAAACGGTGTGCAGTTTGTAAGCTTTCTTAACCTTTTATTAAATAAATTAAGTTTATCGTAACACATTTTATACGATCGGCTGTGAAGGCGTTTTCTACTTACGGCGTGAAGAAAAAGTCAAGTTAAAATCTAATATAATTATAAGTATATTACTTTATATCTGGCGATTTTAGTCATGAAAAACGAAGTATTTACTTATTTAATATTTACTTCATGCTTCTAAAAAAGCGTGGATTTTAAAATAGTAATTATGAATAGAGAAAATCCCGCTTTTGCTAACTCCAGCACTTGGCACTATATCCAGGGATCCGGGCATGGCGGGCCCTGTGGAACTTCAGCGCGCCTTTAAATGATGAAATACCTTAGCTTGTGGAAAACATAGGTATGTTAGATATATGGGTTTCCTTTCAGTAATATGATGGCTCCAACAGCCCGAACGCTGATTGAAGCATACCTGAATGTACTCGTGCGTGGGCCTTCCAATTTTTCTCATTTATCCGGACATGCCTGCTCAATTTGAACACATAATCCTCTGCGAAGGAGGAATTTCCGGAATTTTTACAATGTTTGGAATTTCGACTCTTAAAATATGTGAACTAATGTGATGGTGTGAAAAGGCAAGGCGTACAAGAGGCACATGTTATCATTCTACAATGACAACAGGCATATGGAATGTGTTTTTTTTAAGTACAGGTTGATTACAAAATAATGCGTCAGTTTCAAAGATCTGTATTTTTGAAATGGTACAACCTACAGATCTGCACGACTTCTTAAAATGACCGGTACATTCTCTAGTTTTGTTGAAAAAAAATGTTCCTCCTTGAGTAACCCGAAAAAATCCAAGTCGGTATTCAAATTTCTCGCACACTCTATGAAGCATGTCAGCAGTTACTGTCTTCACAGCCAAATTTATGCTTGCTTTCGATTCTTCGCTGTTAGTAGGGGATGGGGGCACAAAGACATAACCTTTGACATATCCCCACCAAAAAATAGCATAGTGTGAGATCAGGTGACCTCGGAGGCCACAGATGAAGGGCGAGGTCTTGCCTCGCAGATCGACTAATCCATCTTTGTGGATAGGTCTCATTAAGATAAGCACGAACTGAGAGGTGCCAATTGTGGGGAGCCCCAAATCTTACTGAAACACAAAATCACTGTAATCTGCTTCCAGTAGAGGAAAAAGCCAATCTTAATCAGCGAACAGCGATAAATTGAAAGCACGAATAACTTTGGCTGTGAATACTGTTACTGCTGACATGCTTCATAGTGTGGGAGTAATTAGAATATCGACTTGACATTGTTTGGGTTGCTCAAAGAGAACATATCGAACATTTTTGATGTTTTTATCCTAAACTTAAGAATATATCGGTCATTTTAAGAGGTCGCGCAGCTCTGTAGCTCGTACCATTTGAAAAATGCAGATCTTTGAAACCGACGCATTCTTTTGTAATCACCCTGTGTATTGCTGAATATTCAAGGCATATGCAGTAGAACCATGACATAAACATTATTAAGACTTAATCATTTAAAGAAATTCACCAAAATGATTTCAATTTAAACTGCATTTTTTTACAAATTTATTAAATTGTCTTCTTAATTAATACAGGGAAGTAATATTGAGTTTAGGGCAGTAGTCTGACCTAAACTCATTATTACTTCCCTGTATAAATAAATGTGAGGTCGATATTGCAAACAGATTTGTAATTAAAAAAAAAAATAATAAATGCTGGGATGCAAGGGACGGAGAAGGAGTGAGATGCAGGCGTTGGAGATGCAAGGAGGCGTGCCTCCTCCTCCTCTGCTGCTTGGGAGGCGTGCCTCCTTCTACTCTGCTGCTTGGGAGGCGTGCCTCCTTCTCCTCTGCTGCTTGGCAGGCATAGGGGGCAACTCAAGAGAAGAGAGACTGGATAAACGCTTGGAACACGAGGCTAGCGGAGCTGCGCCGCAAAAATTTCGATTAAGGGACGTGACTCTTGCAGTGCTCAAAGATCGTTGGATAGGGCGAAAGAGGAGAGGATGCTTTGCTCCCGTGTCTATGTCATAAATCTTGTTTGCGTGTTTTAAATTCATGCGCCGTCTTTAATCTATCCTGAGGACGATATTTTAAACCTCTGTTATACGTTCTCAATGGTCTTCTTTTCGGACATGCCAACGGAGGGTTCCAAGAGTATACATCTTCTCCTACTAGACTGCCAGTAAATCAAATGTGATTTGCTCAGTAGATCACTGTTTGTTGCAATTTTAAATGCTGACGAACAGTTCAAAAATGTGTGTCTTTGCTTTTTCTACAAACCTTTATTTTCCACCGTGGCTGTGACATGAACGCTGACTGCCAAGGTACCTTGGTATCTTTGATCAGTTTAAGTCTATTTCCGTCTATCAGTATCAGTCAACTAGGTACCTTGTATTAAGCTATAGAATAAATTTTTTCAGTTATACTGAGCTAATCCGGATACCTGATAATGCATACAAGCGTTTAATACATATCACAACCATAATAGTCTCACTGTAGAAATACAGTTCAGAGAACCCATTGCAAGATTGATAATACTAACGCTGTCATTAGAGAGATTCTTAGAATTCCACAAGACTTCTTCCCGAAAACCATATCATGCAAACCATGATAGTAATTACACTATTATCATAAATTTCTAGTGCTTATTAATATATTGAGACCGACGTCTACTTACAGTATTCTCATTATATGGAACAATTGGGTGAAATAAACGTGGGAAGTAACTATGGGAATAGCTTACTGGTTAGATATCTATAATTGCTATGCTTTAGTTTTTAATTTTTTCATCACCTTTCCATCGACTGTAAAATTAAGTGGTACGAGAAGGCTAGAAAATCAAATCCAAGAACTAGTAGGGACGGAAAATTTCTTCTGCATAGTTTTGACATTGCATCAATAAAAACGCTTAGGAAAAGTTTCCTTTTATTTATACATACTCAAAATGATTCGCAAGTTCTAAATAAATAACAATTTTTTTAAATTTATGAACTCTCTTCTATTTTTTCATTTTCATCCAACCGACTTGTTTTTTGTTATATATATGTGTGGAAAGTTTTTGCAATATTCTTTGGTAATTTTCTCGAAGGCTATAAATGCCCACTTTAATATTAAGGACATTGTTATTAAAACCGTGAAAAATGTTTGCAATTAAATGTTCAGAATTTATTCATCTGATGAAATGTAGTATGGCCATTTTTTGTACAGTTGACGACAACTACACGTTTAAGCCACTTCCCTTCATTTGGCCTTGAACGCTGTATTTTGATCGTTAATCAGATATTGTTCTAAACCAAAGGTCGGCAAACTTCGGTCTTTAGGTCAGATACGGCCTAGCAAGTCGCTGTCATATTGATACTAGATGGTACATGTCTCATCCAATAGATCCAAGAGAAACGAATGATATGCCTCGCTCAGTGTAGTAATTTGAATTCCAATTCCGTTTCTAAAAATAAATAAAAATTCTGTTAAAAATTATTTATCGTCTTTCCCATTAATCCTTCCGCATTTTTTGATAAAAATAATTTGCTTGGACACCTTGTTTCTTCTGGTCTAATGTACCCTCTTGACCTCCATGAATAACCTTGTAGTCCGAAAAGTTTGCCGACCCCTGCTCTAAATTAAGGTGAGAGCGAAATGAATTCTTAACTGATAGTTTATCCCTTACTAAGAGCCGATTCAATTTTGTGAGTTGCGTCCGACGCGTATTCGGTAAATGAGCCATAATTGTGGCAAAAGGTGTGCGTTTGTGGGCAGTTAATTTCAACCCGCCAACTGCGATGATTCTTCCAGAAGCCACGACACCGTGGCGCCACATGGATGCTACTCGCAGCACATGAGTCTGGCCTTTTTAAAACCCGTGAAGATATCGTCGTTTTTACTGCGAGAGGAAGGACACCTGAAACTTCGGAACATTTAGCCCTGCGGAATTTTCCATCTACGTTCATGACACTCGGGCCATAAACTCAAGAGCTGTCGATTGTTCCAGTCACATCCACCGGGAAATATCTGGCGGGGGATGGGGATGGGAAGGGCTTTTCCGGGCAGGGAGTTACGAGGAGGGGTGAAATAGGGGAAAGGATTGCCCTGCCCGTCAAATGCGAACGACGTGTCTTCTGTGAGGGTTGGGGGAAGGGCAGAGAACCCTGGGATATAGAGCACGGGTTGGCAGGACATAGGCGTGGCGTGGTGTGAGTGACCGCTTCAGGGGATTGTCGGGGATTTTCGGCATGTGAGTTTGCGGGGCACGTGTGGGGTGTTTTTAAAAAATCTGCGCATCTCAATCGCTCAGTCTCTTTGGTCCATCGTTTTCACCGGCTTGACCTCCCCTCCTACCACTTTCTCTCCTAAAAGTCTCCTCCCCTGATTTTTTTAAATGTAGGGATTTTATAGCCATCTTTCATATCCACAGCGCGAGAACAGTTGCTGGATTCTAGGCATCCTGAGCAGATATCAGGAGTTCACAAAATTCGTACCTTTGTAAAGAAAGAATCGCACTTCTCATCTGCTGATATTTATTTACTCCATTAAAAATTAGGCATCCAAGATACTAGCTCAAATTAATATCCAGATAATTAAAAAGGCAAACAGCGAGCACTTTTTTAGCAATTAGCAATATTTTGAACGACTTAATATTACCTAATTTACTCAACCTAAATTAAACAAAGCATATGGCGTTTGATCGATTTATCATTTTATAGATATCATTAACGTTTATTTTACGTCACACTATTGCGACAAGGAAAAATGTATTAATTAATTTTAGATGCCCTGTGTAAATTCAGTGAGTACAGTCGCGAATACGTTATATAATGCAAGAAATGCTTACGTTCTAGTCTCAATCGTGCGTAATATATTATTTGAGCTATGTAAAACCGAGAAATTTGAGCTTATACTAATTGTTTGCGTTATTTAAACATGCCCTTTTAGGTAATAAATGATACTTTGGCTACACTTCTTTTCAATATAAAAATTTGAATAGAATAGTTTTCTGTGACTGTTACTTTCATTCCCACTAGCGAATGTGTTTATGCACTACTTATAGGTAAAATAAAGGCCATATTCAACGGCATACTGTTTAAATAATGGATACCAGCGCAGAATACACTTTAAATTTACCAAAACATTTGCTTAGCTTTCGTTCTTCCCACACTACCGATCGTTTCCCATTTAGCTAGCAGAAAGATTCTTATGGGAAGCACTGTTGCCAAATGTACATGCCATGTATTCACTACACAGCCACATAGGAAACCATTTCCAACTCTGCACTAACTTGAAGTAAGTTACTTCACGGTATAATATTCGCATATTGGAAGACTCCTAGATGCACAGTTGGTATTCAACTGAGATATATGTTAATTTTCTTGCTCCTATTAGCAACATTGCTCCTCCTACCTGATGGTTTACTTAGAAAATGGATCTCCTGAAAGGACTATGCTGTCAACTGATGAGGACGGTTGTATAAATACAGTGTATTAGCGGATCTTCCGCGCAGGGAACCACCCCTCCACCCGGTATTCGAGCTTCCGCTCATGGCCAGGGAACGGAAGGCTGCGGGGAATAGGAGGGAAAGAAGGATAGGGAAAGAAGGGTAGTGGAATGGGTAGCTTCCGGCCCCATAGTCATGAATAGGCTAAGGGGTAGAAAACGGAACGCGAAACAACATATGATCTCTTGCGTTTGCTGAGGTCAGTTCTATAAATAAGAAAACACCGGATCGGCAACCAGTCGTCCAGAGCCTGGTCCGCTAGATAAATATAATATAATATAGCAATCCGCTAATATAAATACAGCAAAATTAGGTCAATATTGCCTAAATCTAGGGAACGTGAGCTCTACGGCCTCTTAAAGTGACAAGTTATAAAAATCTCCAACGGCCGTAGTAAATTGGCACCACTCGTCAATATTACACCACAATTGCTGTGTTGGTTTGCGGGAAAAAGAGGCAATTCCACGCCAGTGACCAACCCCTGGTCACTGGCGTGGCACACCACGTTTTTGGTTTTGAACATTTAGTCTTTTATCTGTAAAATTTAAACGTGGGACTTTGGGCCAAGGCAGGGGGGTTTATTTTCTTCTTTTTAGTTTTTATAAAAACTTGGTTTTTTATATTAATTTTTTTAATATGTTGTATCATATATTTCTTATTTTTAGTCACTCTCCGGTTACCAACACTCCCTTGGCTACATATTCCCGATAGTTTCTATTATAGGGATGGCAGAATAAGCATATATGACCATAAAAGAGAGATATACTAAATCAATCCAAAGTTTCGGCTGTTCTGAGTACGCCTTTATCGAGTGTGTGGGGAAAAAATTAGTGCATGCATATCAACCGTTTTCCTGTCACACTCTCCTTCTTTCATTCTATTCTGCTCGTCGAGGGATCCGCGTATTTTCTTTTTGTCCACTCTGTTTTCGGTGGATTTGCCTTCCAACTGAACGCCCTTCTGCATCCCACAAGAACATTATCCATCGCTCTTGTTTCTCCATTCATTTGTCGACTGTTCTTCCCGCCATAAGCATTCAAGTTGTTTCTTTATTGGGGTGGGTGTTTGTGCAAGTACAGCGAATCGCGTTTACCGAATCGGGATCCCCATTGTTTATTTGTGCTTCCTTCTCTTCTCTTTTGTTTTTCGCACTTTGTTGCCGTTCCGTCGCGTTCTCTCAGCTCTTCTCTTTGTTTTGTCATCTCTCCGTCTCTCTCTCTCTCTCTCTCTGCCTTGTATGTGTCTTCTCTTTGTTCCAACTACTCCCTTGCTTCCTTCATTTCGACTTTGGCAGCCGTTTCCTCTTTCCTCCTGTTCTTTCACGTCGTGTACAACAAGGAGTTTGTAATGTAACGGAGAGGGCGTTACTGGTTCCCATTGGCTCGGATAGGGGTGTGCTTGGGATAGGAAGGCTACGACCATAACATTGACATCATTAAGAGATTCAATATAATTTTCACCTCTTGATTCTTGGTGAGATATTAGGCAGGATTCATATTCATCTAATTAAAAAGTCGTGATGATCTTCAAAAATCACTGAGCTCTATGGATCAAGTTTTTCAAGAATATAACATAAAAAGCAATGAGAAGTTGACCGAAATCCTAGTGCGTGGAAGATAGAAGCTGAATAAAGAAATCACGCTAAGAGAAGAGAACTTAAAGCAGGCGTATTCCTTCACCTATCTTGGAAGCACCATCACGTGGGACGGAAGAAGTACAAGGTGCATCAAGCTTAGATTAGCCAAAACTAAGACAGCGCTCACGATGAAAAGGCAACTACTGTGTTCAAAGAAGATTTGACCGTGAACGAAGAAACAGTGTGTGAAAACATTCGCGTGGATCGTGGCACTCTATGGATCGGAAACATGGACCACTAGGAAAGCAGACCAGTAAAGATTAGAAGCATTCGTGACCTGGTATTGGAGGAGGATGTTGAAGATAAAATGGACGGATGAAATAAGAAATGATGAAGTAACCCGAAAAGTAGAAGGGAAAAGGAACAGATGCAACACTATGCAGAAAAGAGGAACCAGATGAGTTGGGTACACCCTGAGGCACAATGAATTTGTGAAGAATACAGTGGAAGGAAAAAAGCAGGGAAAATCCGAAGAGAAAGGCCATGAGAGGTCCCAGCGCAATTGTGTGAGTCAAGAAAAATATTAAATTTCAAATATTTTTATAATTTGTTTAAAAAATCCTTTCGCCTTCGCTAATGACATGCGTAGGCTATTGGAATCCAAAATTAAGGTACAAAATTCGCAGATTATTCCACGAATATATTTTTAATGAAAACATTCACTATAGCCAAAGGTGCTGACCGCAGCGCCAATGGAATTGCCTCATTTTGACCTCAATTATCGCGGTAATTAGCTAAAAACTCAAAAAACAAGGTGATGAGATGCTTGTATTTAATTTTCTTTCAACTTCCCAGGAGTTTTTGCTTCTTATTAACAGTTTTACGTGTAATTGGCGTCTATATTAGATAGAAAAAAGTACGATTTTTCCTCTTGTATCTCCCATTCTCCCGTTTAATACCATGTAATTTCAAGTTCAATTTGTGAGAGACATAGCGTGGAAAGGTAGCATTTTGTTGATTATATCACATAGATGACATGTTTCACTTTAAGTTTCCAGAATATGAATAAAATGACGTTTATGTCCTTTTACGATGGAACCACCTAAGGCATATAAAAGATAAAGAGGAGAGTTTATAAAACGAATAACCAAGGAATAAGGGAACTAGAAGTAGATAGGGAGTTGTAGTGAAGTAATATTATGATTGAAGTGACCAATGAATCGAAGTTCCACTTTGACTATGTGATTTAAAATAAATGGATAATTCCACCTTTTTTATAATTTTTACTGTTTAAAAAAGAACCATTTTCCCTAATGAAATGGCCCTAGCTTTAAATAAACAAGCTAAAAATATAAAATATACGAATTATTCAACGATTGTGTTTTTTAATGAAACGTTTCTGCAACCATAGGAGTCAACTGCAGCGACATTTCCATTAAAATAACGCATTTAGGCGTTAGTTCCTGAAGTCATCTGCTAATATGAGTAACAAAAAAAACTTAAATGGGTTGGTGCCTTTTTGTTATCGCCATTAAACTCCTCAGGAGAATTCCATTGTAATAAAATGACTTATGCAAAAAAATGGCATTTATATTAGGTAAGGTAACCATGTTTGTTTTCAGAATTTTAAGTCCGACATGTGAAAAAATAAGTTGGGTATGACCATGGTTGTTTATACCATAAAATGGACCCCTTTTTTGTTTTAAATAATCAGAATTTCCATCAAATTGTTTTAAAGAGTTTTACGGTTGGATAACCTTTAAAATATAGAGTTTTATTCCATTATTGATTGGTATTTATGGCAACCACACTGGGTGTCGTGTTCTGCTACTAAGCGATGACACAAACTATTCACTTTCCAGGTGATTTTTTTTGTTTTCAGTGCACGCTGATTCAAAATACTGTCCTAGAAAAATCATATACAAGCAAGTCTTTTTTCCCTCGACAGAAGTTTGTATGCTAAAAATATGTTTTTTGACGAAGTGAAGTGCACTTTTTTAGCGTTGACTTTCAGCTATTTTTTTCAATACTTATTTGAAATACACTTGCTTTAAAATATAGATCATATCATGCTAAAGACTTGCTTACTTTTAATTATTTTTTTATCTTCAAGAATGAAGAAGTTCAAAGGTTTTTCACAAATCATAGTTTTCGTCAAAAACACTTGCGACGCTATTATAAATGGCTGCCAAAAAGTTGAGCATTTATTCATACTTTGTGTTGTACTCCCAAAATGCTGGAAAAACTAACGGGCAACAAATTTGGAAAATCAAATATTTTAAGCAACAATTTATTGAAATTTTTGATGATTTCATTTGGACTTATCGTATGGTGTCGTGCATGAAGGATATTTATTTGCGGATATCTCGTTTAAAGTTAATTTTACTCATAGTAATCGAAAATGGTTTCACGTTTGCAATAATGTATATGTAGGTAATCCACTTCAATTTGTTTAAGGTGGTTCCTCCGTAAAATGACTTAAATGTCATTTTATTCATATTCTGTCTACTTGTAGAAACGTTTGTCCTCTATCTGAAACGGAAAACAAAATAATATCTTTCCACGCTATTTTATTCTATAATTGAACTTGAAATTACATGGTGTTCAATGGTGGAATGGGAGAAACACGGAGAAAAGTAGTATATTTCCATAAAATACAAATATAATTTTCTTGGAAAACTGTCTCTAAGAAGGAAATAATCCAGAGAAATGTAATAAATATAAAATATAGACATCTTACTACGTTATTTTTCAAGTTATTGAAGAATTAATGCCGCAATTGAAGTCAAAATGCGGTAATTCGTAGGAAATGGCGCTGCAGTCGGCTCCTATGGGTGGAAAAAAGTGCTCATTTAAAATACATTCGTGGAATAATAATCTGCATTTTTTCTACCTTACTTTTGGCTTTCAATAGGTAACGCATTGCATTAGTGAAAGTAGGATTTTTTTGACAAAATATCAAAAATGTGTAATTTAGTAGATATTTGTTTTGACTCACACAGTCGCGGCGGAACCTCCTTAAGAGGATCGCGTTCTATGAACCATGATGGATTTTGCCCTCACGAAAATCTCCTCTACGGCGCTTCCCAATGTATTTCAACCAGAGGTCTCCGTATGACATTCTCAGTACTACAACCTCACGTAATAGTTTTAAAATGGCAATTCAAAGATTCTGAATATAACCTCTTATGGTCCACAATCCTCCCCAGTCATCGTGAAAGGCATTGAACCACTTTTAGTTCGCTATTTCTTCGTTAAGCGGAGTTCCGAGCAAAGTCCTATCCTTACACATTCGGCGACCTTGGATTCGAGCGGTACAAAGCGGAACGATATTATGACGTCAAATGCAGACTATACCAATTGATTACCGATCTATTATACCCAATTTGACTCACAAACTAAGTGTGACAGTTTTGTTATGTTTATCTTCAGGTTATTTATACTCGTTCTCACTACGTTAGTAATAATTCAAGAGACTTCGGAATAGCCCCGAATTGAATTTTTCACTGATTAACTATGCAAACAAGAGCTACTGCATACGTTTCAATCAATTAATACATTCCGAATGTCATCTTTTGTTTTTCCACTTCTTTAAATATCCTTGATTGCATGTGCTTCGTAACTATCTACAGGAATAAAAATAATTTGCTGTTGATCGTATACTGATATTACAGTAATATTTAAAACATTAGCTGAGCAGTATTGTCTAATATGGACATTTGCATTTAAGTAATGGCGTTATTAGATCCTGAGATAAAGAAAACACAGTGATAAAACTTCCACACCCATGAAATGATTACCTCACCGCCACCTCCCTTCTGGTTCTGTGTGTGTACTATTGGCAACTTCCTTGCATCTGGTACCTTGACAGTGACAGTAATAATAATAATTATAATACGTATTTATTTATGAGCGAATTTTGGTCTTTAAAGACTTTTCTTACAATTAACTCATTACACATGACAAACTAACACCCATGCCCTGGGTGGTGAAGAATTCATCCAGGCGGGACTCGAACCCGCGAACTTCGGGTTAGCATTCGAAGACGTTACCCCGCCGCCACCGAGGCCGGCAAGTTATGGTTTCAACATAATTTGTAGATAATCAATGGTCTGTAATTATTTTAAAGAGAGTGGACGTTTTATTACTGTTTTATCTTTCTCTCATTATCATGGGAATTGAACGTTTCCACTGAGGTAAGCATGAAAAGTATTTCATACGGGCGTTTGCGGGTATGAAACGCCCCGACGCAATACCCTAGCAGCCTAGCAGAACTGAAAGAGCGAATGTTCGGTATTATCGTTAGCGCCGTTAACTCTGGTTTCCAACGCGCAGCACTGTAACGGTGGAGTGAATGAGAATCTGAGAGAGAGAGAAAGGATTTAGTGGAGAACGATGGAGAGTGGCCGTGTATGAGTCTGAATGATGACCTGGGGGAGGCGGCGGAACGGAGAGAGAATCCCTGGATGAATACTTGATATAATCGGCTTGGAGCCATAACCACCCGCGTTGATACCTGGCCCGCAGTGTACTCGCTGTGCCCCGGAGAGTGAGGGGAAACATTTGTGGAGCTGGCGGGCAAAGCGGGGGCGGGGCGGGGGAGGTTATACGGAGCGAAAATGATGCGTGCAAGAATTGGGACGAAAGGGGGGCGAATTTATTTACGGCCGCATCTACGTCTACACTCTATACAGTCCCTGCGAGAGAGCATGTTGGCAGGGGGTGGTTGTTATGACACCGGTTGGAAGAGAGAGAAAAGACGAACAATTGAGATGTTACTTGACGTATTTAGTGTCTATCTCTGCTTCTGTTTCAGCCACTGCTGGTGGAAGGGGGGGAAGAATGAACTTTTCCATCCAGCTCATTCTGTCACTATAATCTGCAAATGAGCCTCACCGGAACATCTTGGCTGAACGTATAAGTGCTCAAGGAGAGTGATACAGTAATTGAGAAATAACTCATCCCAATCGTTCGCGGAAAAAATAAAATTTTAAACTTCTATGTTCTAGCATTCTAACTCTTTACCATCTCAAAGCTTTGTATTGCTACGTGGTGAGAGAGGTGTGTCAAAAATGCTTTGGAGTGACGCTGTTGACAGGTCAACGGTGGTTTTTGTGCAGGCTGGTGAAGGGCTGGCACACATTTATTTAACGCAATTTTATGACAATGAGTGGCCGTTTTTCTGTTGTGGCTCCGGAGAGGATCAGTTTCTTTGATATGCAATACTTTGCTAGGCTCACCTCTCCCCCAACTGCTAGAATCCTCGTCAATTCGATCGAAAGATGGAGAACACGCCAAAAACACATGCACTGCTTATATTTTGAACAACGCTAGAATGATGATCTCCTCAAGCGGTTCGTACATGAGTCTTGTCTTCCACGGTTGGTGCTCTAATACGTCTGTGTACACGACGGAACCTATGTTGTTCAGCGTTCTTATTTTTTTCACCCTCAAAAACTCAATGGTAAGAGTTTAGGTTAATTAAACTCGTGCGGGGAGGAAGGCTGTCGAAATCAGGGCAAAGTATGCGCATCCGGAATCTCTGGATTTTGTTTCTCTGTTTCCCTTCCGTCCTTCTCCCTTAACCTCCCCTCCTCATCCCAGTAGTCGCCGTAAAGCGAATCGTTTTATCTCCTCGTTGAATACTTTACATCTCAGGCTCCATATCCTACGAGTACGGCAGTAGTTTCAACTCTGGGTCCTCTCTCCTCCAGTGGAATTCCGCTTTTAAAATGACAAGAGAACTCTTTCGTAGCCTCACGTAGCGGTAGTCAAATGAAATACAATCAAGAGAGTTGTAATCGGATGCTACTCTGAACTGCACGGATTTAGCAATTTTTTCCGTGGTACAGTGGCTACGGGAATGGATAAAATTTAACAATAATAACACATACTGCTCCATCACCTTCATGCAATCTTATCTGCATGTTAGTGTTGAGATTTATGAAGCCTATAATTTATCAGACCATTGCGGAGGCTAACTAACATCAGACCTGAATAGCATTTGTTTAGTTTCTGCTTCACTAGTTCTATATACATATCAAGGCAATTTTATAGGAACCAAAACATATATGAAAGTATGTTTATACATACATACAGTAAAACGAAATTGCACGATTAAAGTTGTAAATGAATAAACCATTCACGTACACGACCAGTAAGGAGGATATTACTCTGGTGAAAATAACTTGATTGAATCTTGCTAAAAAACGAACAAAATGCACTATGAAAGCACAAACATCCTCGTTTTTACAGTATGTATTGCTGTTAGCGGTACGACTCACTCTTTGCCCCATAATGTCCCACAGTAATTTTCTACCGGTAGTGTTTTTTAATATCCGCAACTCACAGATTCACACAATAATTGGATAATCTATACCAAACCTACAAGTCCTTTGCTTCTGATATCAACATAAATTAACCCCACCGAGCGGTAAGAATCCTGATAAAATGTGATGGCAATCATGAAAGAGAAATTTTATTGTTTCCTCAGTCCTTATCGTTTACAATGGCAGAACACGTTGGGCATTTAGTTGACTTCTCACTTCCTTATGTACCAAATGGTTTCTCCTGAGCTTAACAAAATGGAGTGAAAACTGTTGTGCAAAAAAAGCTAGTTCTTTTATTACATGGTCACTGTGTAAGATCGAATTCATTGTAGTTCTAAATTGATCAGTAAAATATCCTTAACGGGTCAAGTTGCTTAACATTCATTGATAACTACTGAATGTTGAGTGAGAATCATCGAAGGGAATAAAATTTCCATGCTCTTTTCCTATGCTGCAGTACTGTAGTTATTTCCCTTGTAATGTCTAACGGATGAAATGTGATTAACATTGAGTTAGCCGGGTATTTAATAAGTTTTTTTTAACCCTATTGAATTCAGTGTCTATTGGTAAACATAATTAAAAGTAGTTTTGATAGGTATTTTTTTTATTTTTGAGTATAAATTAATGCCCATGTTAGTGTTAGTATCATGATATTCCCTTAGAGCGAACATTTATTCTATGAAATAAATTATGCCCTTAGTTTTATTTCACCTACGTAGGAAGTTAGGTAATTTTTTCCTAGATACTTATGCCTAGGTAAGTGCTTATGCCTAGAATCATCGAAAACTGTAGTTTATTTATTTTTTTTATTTTTATACTTATTTATTATTCGATTGTAACTTTAATATACTTCGCTCAAAATTTACTTTCTTTTGTAGTCATGGATCGCATCACAACAGGTATTCATTGATTTATGTATTAGTTACTCAAACTGTCACCGCTGTCATTGATGTTAATAATTATTTGTACATAGTGTGGAGTGGTGTGACTCGGTTAACAATGTCCGTTTGATGCAACCACAGGGATGTTTATTGGCTCTGGGAATACGTCACACTCATCCCCCGACACGCAGTGCGCGGTTTTGACCTAGTATTTGAAATTCCGGGGGCGTTTCAGGCTGTAATGATTTACCGCACAGTCGTGCTATGTATCCAGCCGCCCACCCTGAGTCAAGCTTGATATTTTAGATGGATGACCTTGTTTTATTCGAAGATCAAAGGTGCATGACATCGCTCCTTGATTGAAGAGGGCCTTTCTCTGGAAAAAGCTCTGGTGTGCTCGGACGTATCGACCTATATCAACATATATCTAAGTAAAGATGTATTAAGTACCTTAAAACGTCCTGATAAAACTATAAAATATGAAAGAAAGTCTTATTGGTTTACGCAGACGTTTTTGTCTATTAAAATGGAATTTACCCATTCGGGAAAAGAGTGCTGGTGGAAATTTTACCTACAGGATAGCAAAACAATTCATGGAATATAAACACATCTATATCATAACAGTTGATATGGACTAAATGTGACAACAAAATATATAAAAGTAGATGCTCTATTCTAGTTTGATAGGTACAAGATTCTGAGATACACGTAGCTACAAAAATATTTATTTGATTTGCAATATTCTCCTGGTTATCATCCAAAGGAGTTGAGAATTGAGACTTTCTGCTTCTTTTCACTCAGACCCTTTTTCTTATGCCTTCTCTTTTAAAATATCCCATTTATTCAATGACATTTTGCGTAGATTCTTAATTTTTATTGTTTATGAGTTTTAGCATCATCGCTAAGGCGTTCTGCGATATAACCTCATTTTCAATGTAAAAACTAAAGGTTATGTACGAAGTTGAGTATATTAACACTCTTATCGCCATATATATTCATAATAACATTTGTTTTATCCCAGACACAACATGAAAATGCAATCCAATCATTAAAGTTACTAGGTAGAAAATTAAAAAAATACTCATTTGAAGTTCAACTTTAAAGTCTAATACTTGTAAAATTGTTAAAAAACACTATTTTTTCATCAAAAGTTAAACAAAACAAGTATAATTAGATGTAAAGGATGTTTTATGCTATATTAATCAGCCGATGCATCGGCCCTTGGCCCATATCGCCTGATAGGTTGAAGACATTGTCTCGTTCAACAAAGAGTGTTCTACAGAGACCATAATAAGTCATTTATGATGAAAAAATGTACCCTAAAAGTTGTCCTTAACGCACTAAAACTAATTATTTTTTAACTACTTGTCCTGTATCTTGAGCCTTTCTAGTTGTCTGTTTTTCTCACAAAAAGGGAGGAATCAGGCGAGATGTTGTGGAATACGAACATAATAAGAACTAAGATATTACAATTCACCAATACAATATCACCTGATGATGATGCAGTGCATCGAAACCCGGGTCGATTAAAACTTTATTTGTGGAAAATTTTTATATCTTAGTTCTTATTATAGTCTGTTTTTTTCTCTTTCCTTTTGTCTTCTTTACTATTACCTGTTTTGCAGTAAAAAAACCTTTCTTTCGCGCTTTTCTTTCATCCTCTTCCTTCCCACTCTCCTTTCAGCGTCTGTTTTTTTTAATTGCATCTCTTCCGTAAAACGGGTTTCTGTTCGCCTCCCTCTCCAATGACCCCTCCACCCCCACACCAAACCCTTGTACAGTTCTACAACACTCTTTTGACTCCCCTCAACGACCCATTGCTTCCAACCTTCTTTCTGAACGGTCACTTTTCTTAATATAAGAAATAGACTATAAGGCCTTACTTCTCAATGCTTGATTTCTTCTTTAATTAATGTTTGAATAACCAATTTATATATATATATATATATATATATATATATATATATATATATATATATAAGTATATTAGATATATTAGTCATGAATTGATTCTATATTCATGTGGTGTGATATCGGGTATCGCTTAGAGAGTTAACTATGTGATATAGAGTTTAAGTTTAGAGTATTTTATTACTTAACTAGCTGATCCCGGAATGCGTTGCAATGCCTCTTTTTCTTTCAAAGTGGGCACACATATACAAAGAAGACACGTTTATATGTTCAAAATAAATGAAAGACATAAATGTTTGGTGCATTAAATTAAAGTTGAAAAGATGTATTCAAGTGCATTGGGATGTACAATATTTTGGGTCTTTGCAAAAACAAATGTTTCGGCGGTCCCACTCGTGAGCAAGCAACATGTAATTGTAATCCATGTGGAAAGCATGGATTTTCCAGATTCAATCCACACACTTGCGATTGATCTTGTGCCTTGTTGGTGGTCATTGAGAAGGAAAGAAGAACGGGGAACTTTAGTCGTTTGACTACAACTATGCTGGAGGCGTGAATAGCCATTCATGAAATCGCTATTAAATAGATATTCACGCCTGGTTGCCAAGGAAATTTCAATGGTTTAAAATTTAGAAAAAATGATCAACTTAGAGATAAAAACGCAATAGTAAATCCTTAATACGCTTATGTATAGGTTTATTGAAAATTTTCATGAAAATTATACCATACATAACACATTGAAACCTAACAATGCATGTGCTGTATTTGGAGTTTTTCTACTTGTCTATTCTATCTTATTTTCTCCTCATTTTCTTCTATTTTATTACCTGTAGCACCATAAAATGTTTCTCTGTTGTGTTTCATGTTTTTTCTTTCATCCTCTTCCTTTTCGATCTCTTTATAACACTCTTTTCTAAGTCACATGCGTAAAAACTGCTTCTCTTCGCCATCTTCAAAGCCCACCTTCCCCCAAACTCCCGTTTCACAATCTTGCAACCTCTCCCCTTTCAACTCTGTGGTTATTGCCTCCATTTCATATTCCGAACGCACAGTACATTAATAATTGTTACAATTAACAAACAATAGAGATGTATTAGAAATCAATGATGGATTGACATTGTATTCATACGTCGATATATCGGGATGAAGGTCTAAGATCGTTGGCTGTGCAAACCAATTTAACGGGAAAACAACGCTAGGACATAAAAAGATGGCAAACTCCTTGTGCAGTCTCTTGAGCCCTTTTTTCCTGTTCTTCTCCACTCCACATATTCTTCTCCACTTCTGCGTGTGAATCGCTAGAAAAAAAGCTTTCTTTGGTGTGTTTTTTATTTCATCCTCTTCCTTCTCGCTATCCTCTCAATGCTCTTTTCTTTAGCCACGACCGTGAAACCAGCTTCTCTCTTTGCCATCCTCCCTTCGAATGCCCACTTCCCCCCAACTGCGCCTCGCACAGTTCTCCAACCCACCCTCGACTCAACGACCATTGCCTCTATCCCATATTCTGAACGGTCACTTTCAGCTCGTCATTCCTCCTCCACCACAGTGTCCCGTCACCCTTTAAACCCTTCGCGCGCTCACTCTCTCTCCCTCTATCTGTCTGCTTCTCTCCCCCTTTCACATCTCATTAGCCTGCCGTCATTTTGCCGTCAGCGCTGGTTTGAGAAAAAAAATGAAGCGTGGGACGTATGGAAAAAAATGAGAACTTTGCCCGTTTTCGTGCAAACATTTCCGCCCGAAATAAAAAAAACTTCGCATTTCACGAGAGATAAGTTAATCCTTGTCAACTATCTACGCACAATGAAGACATCCGAGAGGGAGGGCTTCGCAGTTTGTTTTGTTTTTTATGTGGCCAATTGGAATTTCGAGCACTGTGAATCGAGAGTTTTCTTTTTTTTTTAGGAAAGGGGTCTCTCTCACTATACATTTTTCTTCTGTCCTTTTCTTTCTCGTCTACCTTTTTCAATGACGGGTTGAAAGAAAAATAAAACTTTCATGCGATGTTTAGCCCGTTACGATGGACGCTTCTGTGCTGAAAATCCGAGCAGAAAATGGAAATAAATTCCCTTTGACCCGTGACGGCCATAGTTTATTTCTGTGACATCGTCGGGGAGCCGATAACGGGAGGAGATTATCAATAGAATCAAGCAATCTATTGCGTGAATGATTGATATTAAATGTATCTGAGCATAATATATACTTGACAATTAATTCAAATACCCCTAAAAATAACAAAATGGGTTGCATCAACATCTTAAACTTGTAGGCAATTGTCTGCGACGTATCTATGTTGAATAAATACATAACCTATCTGCTATAAATAATAAACCTTTGATGAATGCGTAAAGGCATCGTAACTCGTCAGGTCAAAAATAAAAAGGGTGGAAAATTACCTTATTACTATATCCTTGTGACAAGTATCCTTTGACGCTTTTTCTCTCTTCCTACCTTCTAATCTAAGCACTTTCTTCCATTAATATAGCATTTAATAATAATCAAAGTACCTACATGAAATCATCATCAGGATGAATGTGCCTGGTTAAGCAGCAAGGATTTAAGTTAATATTATTTTCATATTTGTAGCTGAAACTAAGAGGAACAACGCTATTATGGATACTTGCAATGAAAACTATTGATTACCGAAATAAAGGAAACTGTTTCAGGTTTGATTTGATCAGGCAGCCATCACGAAAAAAATGAAAAACAACTTTTTGAATCCCACTTAAAGATTTTATTTGTACGACCCGGGAAGTTTGTTACCCGGCTTTTATAGAAAACATTGGGCAGCTGGTATGGATAAGTTGAGGAGCGATGTCTTCAATTCTAAGAGTATTCATCTGAAGGAAGCTTACGGTGGTATGAAGACCGATTAGATAAATCAGTTAAGATTCAGAGAATAAAAAACAATGGATGGCAGGATTAAAAATGGGGAAACGTAGTATTGTCATTATTATAAGATCATGTTTAGCATTTGTCCAATGTGGCCTGGTGGTTACAAAGCAAAAAGAAACAATTTATAGCCACAATTCCGTAAGTATGCAATTCAATCAATTGAAAATAATTATCAAAATGAGTTACTATTTACCTTGTAAAATAAATTTACTTCACTAAAGTTTTAGCGCAGGTTTCTAAATCATATTAATGAATCATATTATCATAGCACATAAATATGAGATGTGATTTACAATGCTAAATCATTTATTGCATTGTGAACTTATTTGCATTTTTAAATAATGATTTGTAACTATGAGGAAAGGGCTCAAAACCTTCTTCATGTATACCATTCCATTCATTAATTGCTCTATTTAACCTGGAAATCTAGAAGATACATTTAAATCATGATGCTCAATTTATTAATTAGGATGAAAATAATTCGTAAATGTTTCGAACGTAAACATGGATCGATGGTGTTCAAGTACCTATTGGTACGGAAATTCTCCTGAAATTGATTTTCTAGTTGGAACTGACTTAGTCAAACTAATCTTCTCAGTTAGAATACGCTCCAAGGGGCGTGTGCATCCCTTTATCTGCCTCTTCCTAGTCTGTACGGAAGTCTCAAAATCTAGAATTAGTTCAGTGACGAAACTAGTATCGCAAGAATAGTAATTAAATTGTTCAACGAATTCAGATGTATAGTAACTTATCGGTTACTATATATCCAGTAATACCCGTTGATTAGCCGTCGCGAATTTCACTTGCTTGGGCAAAAACTGAGCTTTGCCAAAAAGTAACAAGTTAAAGGTTCTTAAAAGAGAAGTGAAATTCAAGGTAAAGTAATTATGTGAATATAGGTCTAACCGATTACCATAGGTGGTATTTATGTCGCATGTGGTCCAGAGCCTAAATCAAGATGTTATATACGTTCATGAGGAAATGTTTATCTCTATAATAGAACGCATTGTGTTTTTACGCTGTAGACAAAAATACGCAATTATATTGTTGTGTGGTTTATGACAATACGGGTCCTTATTGTTGCCTTGTTTATAGAATTAGCCAAAATATTGCTGGAACCGTCCTATTCTGATTCTACCAAATTATTTGAGCCGAAGAAACGACTCGCGTTCTCAAAATACGGAATCTCTTCCCAACATTTTATCAGCGAGAAGGTGGAGAAAAATAATTAAATCACATAAACTCAAATTCAAATACAATATGAAAAAATAACAATCTTCATTCCCTCATGTAAGTCGACCCCTGCACCTGGAAAAGTAGAGAGGAGAGTTTAATTTATCAAAGATGTGACAAGATTATTAGTAATAATAATTTATTACGGATACCATCTCTTCTATGCAAATAAAAATAAACCAGGGGAAAAAATAACTATTCGAATGATAAAAATAAGCATAATCGGAAAACTCTTATTCCTCAACGAAGGCTTTACCCTAACTTAAGCCCCTTTCAAGGAAAGACATATTAAAAACATTAGCAAAACTAATTTAAGGAGAGTGAGAACGAGTAGTAGATTAATACATAAGAAAAACTTACGTTAACAGATATTATTCAAAAACATTCCTGCTAATTAATCCAAAACAAATATTTCACTCACAGGAAGTATTTATTCTTGGTTCGGGAACTAAGAGATTATTTTTATTTACTCAGTTTAAAGAGCTAAATTATATTACAAAGTGACATTGCTTCATCTCCCACATCAAAAGATTATCACATAATAACAGTTATTTTACCTAGTTACGTGACATGTAGAACTGTCAGGCAAACAGTGACCACATTGCTTTGGTAGTGAATGAAAGTAACTTACCTCTCATCATTCAGATGGAACAAAATTATCTCTTCTATGAAATACGTGCACTCCATGCAAAAAGTCCTATCTGCTAGAACATCAGGCCCCATGAATTTCTCGTGCACAGTGGAGCTAATGAAACATTCGTCATCGTATACCTTATTGTAGTCCCTTCGTGCTTCAACAACTAAGAATTTTATTGAATTGCATGATTCTTGTCTCTTCACATACGCATTCAGTAGTCCTCTACGATTCAAAACATTCAAAATAAATCGGGCCGTTGCATTTCTGATAATTACGCGCCGCAATGCGACAGCGGTATGGAACCAGAAAGAGCGTTGATTTGAACCATTTGCACAAACTCTTATAACGTGTGAAGTGGGTAATGCAAACATCCCTCGAATAATTCAAAGCAAAAATCGAACCAATTGTAACTTACGTAATGTCGATGAAAACAAGCTCAAAACTACACCATAATAAAAATCTGCTTCCTGAGATTTACAAAACTTTACTATGATTCATCTCACTGATATATTCTGCCTAAGAGGAAAAATGTATCAAATCCTTTCCGAAGGTTATGTTTTTTATGAACAAGGATAAGATCGATTTTGATATTTGAATTGATATGAGAAATAACGTTATGTTTTCATAAAGTTTTCCAACATGCATACACGTTATATTTTCTCCACAGTGGTATTTAAGTATGGCATGCCCTTAGCACTTAGATCCCATCCGGTGCACCCAGGTTCGATGCCCGGCTCTGGCAAAGACTTTTCTGGAGAAATTAATATTGTCACTGTCACTCACGCCATTCGTTAAGAGCAGGCTAATTCAGACCTCGCCCCCCTTCAGCCGCAAACCTAAAATCATGACGATACTCAGCCGCCTTCCTACGTTCAATGAAACATACTCTAATTACCTCTCTACTCCACCTTAATAATTACAGTAAAGGTTCCATCGCAGTATGAATAATTTCCCCAAGGGGATTTCCTCACTAACCACTCAGGGCGCGCTGTGAGCACGGCGACCTCCGTGACACCCATATGTATTCGCTTGAATCTCCCTAGTGAGTAGGCCCTGGTATAACCTCGTTATGAAGTATGTAAGGGATTTAATACATTCCCTTGAATGGACTTTGGTTTCCAGAAAATGATTCACTGTAAAATCTTCATGTTATCAGAAGGAGTGGATATCTAGAACTATACCCTTTTATTTAAGATTCTGCGGCAAGTGAGTCATTTTTCGCGAAAATGGCTGCATTTCATGGAAAAATATTCACCACATGTCAAACCGCAAAAACATTTGCTTAAACCCTAAAATTATATCAAAAAATCCGTTCCTTCTAATGATTTTTAAAGGTCGTAATAAGTACGTTCAAGTTTTAGGGAATGAGCATTTTTACTGTTAAACTTCACGTTAGCAGCTGTGATCATTACCTTGTTTTATTCATAAAGACACTACAGTGTAGAAAAACTAGTTGAATAAACGCATGCATAAGTTTCCATTATCAAATTCCTCGTTTAAAAGAATAATGAAGTTCCATAAAGTATTGGCCGCATCTGTCTACTGAACTTATAAAAATCTCGGAGGTTGACTCGTCATTGACTGGGAGTCGAAATGTACCTAAGTGACGGAGATGACTAGAGTAGCAGAGCTGGGGTGTGAGTATGGATCTTTATGGCGTTTATTTTTGGTGTTTCTTAACTTTATAGGACTTAAATTAATAAGAAAAATGCTTTGTACGTTCTGTTAAATACGCCTGTTCTTTAAACTCAATATTATCGCATTTGTTGAGCGAGTCACGCAAACTGTATCTGCAAATAGTTAGCGAAAGTGAACGTTCCCATTTTGGATGTCAATAGCAACAATGCGCAGGAAAGCTCCGAGATCACGCATCCGATGGGGTTATTTTGCAATCTCACATTTTTAATGACTCTTTTGCAGGTAGGCGGGATATCCGTTTCGCTCTCTTAATGATCGGCTCACGATTGACCAAGGTCCGATGATGGCTCCATTTGACGTTCCTAACGACAGGTGCGATGGAACTAATGAAATGCGGAGCCAAATGAAACGGATCAAGAGTCGAAAGAGCGGATGAATCAAATAAATAGACCGGCAGTTCACCACTTGAGAGCCGAAGATGGTAACGCCGCCTGGGTGGCGGAGTTGAACTACGAAAAATTACGTAATTTTCCACATTTTATGACGTATTCTCACTTAAGTGAGATTACAAAAAAAAACCCCATGAGCCTGGTGTTTGTTGGAGCATATGCATGATAGAGACGCTGGTAGTGTTGTCTCCATAGCAATCCCCAGGCGTGTGACGTCAGACGACGTAAGACCTACCTTTAATACCTATAACTTCCATGATATAGAAATACAGTTTGATCGTTCACATAAATGTCGTCTCTGGCGTTATAACGGGTACGGCAACATAGCTTCCTTTTTTCAAAACGCAATGTAACCTATTTTATGAATCAGAATTTTTTGCATTTTTTATAATGTTGGTACATATATGGAGTTTTGTTTTACACAGTTTTGAAAATCAAATCAGGTAGATGACGCCCCTCATTGTCCATGTACACTGAGTAAGCCGATGTCTGGCGTTTGTCATGACCATTAAGAGCATAGCAGCGGATATTTGGCAATTTCTGCCCAGATTTTTGCCTTTTTCTTTTTCCGGGTGTTACTTGAAATCCCGCGTTTATGTCAAACATCCAAGGACCTTACAACACCTGAAGGCCAACATCCGGGAAGAAATTGCCAATATATCCGCTGCTATACTGGTAAGGGTCTTGACAAACGCCATAAATCGGCTTACTCAGTGTACATGGACAATGAGGGGCGTCATTCATTCATAACAGTAATCTACCGGTTAGAGGTAGGTTGTGATGAAAGTCAGAGAATATCCAACGAACTCTTACACGTGCCGTGCCCTTTCTACCTCTAGTATTTCTTTCTTCATCTCAGCATAAGTCCTACCTTTCGTCATCCCGTCCATAAAACCTATTCTCTTTCTTCCCCTTCCCCGCTTACCCAACATCCTACCCTCTATCACGGCCTTCAGCAAACCACCGTCCCTCATTACCCGTTCCAGCCACCTGCCCTGTCTTCCCCTTTAATCTCATCTATAAGTTTCCTCTCCTCGCCCACCATGTCAAGCACTTCCTCATTTGTCTTCATTTCCATCCAACGCACCTACTCCATCCTCCTCAACACCCACATCTCGAATGCCTTCAGCCTATTTTCGTCTTCCTTTTTCAAGGTCCACGTTTCTGCCCCATACAACACCACACTCCATATCAAGCTCCTCACCTGCCTCTTTTTTACATCATTACTTAACTTCCCCGTCATCAGCTCCCTTCTATTATTGAACGCTTCCTTTGCTAGTGCTATTCTCCTCCTAATATCTTTGCTACTATGTCCTCTTTCTTCTAGCGTACTACCCAAGTAATTAAAGTGTTCTACTTGCTCCAGTTTGTGACTTCCTACTCTTATCACCAGCTTCGCGTTCTTTGTCCTACCGAATATCATGACTTTTGTTTTCCTATTGTTTATCTTCATCCCGTATTTCTCACACTGCTTTTACAATGCATCTGCTAAAGTTTGCAATCCTTTCGATGACCGACTGAACAACGCCTGGTCGTCTGCGAATCTAACTGGCTTTATCCACTGGCCTCCTACTTTCATTCCCACATCTAGCTCACCCCATGCCTCTCTTACCATTTCCTCAGCATAGATGTTTAAGAGTAAAGGCGACAACGGGCACCCGTGCCGCACCCCGCGACCTATAACTGCCCACCCCGATTCACCGTCAGCTACACTTACCTGAGCCCTCTACCCCATATATAAGTTTCGGATGAGTCTCCTATCACGCCAATCTATTCCTATTTTCCCCAGTATCTGCTACCTGCTTATGTTTCCAAAACTGTGTGAAACAAAAATTTAAATGTGTTCGTACATTATTTAATAAAATATAAAAAATCTTTTTCATAAATGGGTTTCATTGCGTTTTGAAAAAAGTAAGTTATGTTGCCTTACCCTGTGGATGCAAATTTTAAATTTTATATGAATATCGTAGTTTACAAAAGAGAATTGTTGGCGGAGAAGGAATCATTAGTTATTTACTGGAGAAGGTGCCCGATGGACATCAACGAGAAGGAAAAAAATCTGCACTAACACATTTTAATAAACCATTCGTATCTTATTTAGTGCAAAGAATTATTGAGTTAATTAATGGATATACATGGGATCTCGACTTAAGCAATAAGCATTATGGTCGTTATGGAGACGATGACTCAAAAAAGCTAAAATATTGCGAAAAGTCGTTACGTTATAGCAAACATTTCGGAATTTCGACCGGAATAAAAAATTCGAATAAAAAATTCGATTGATAGAAAAAGAATTTTTATTTTATTTTCTATATATTGGTACCTTTTCTCAATCACAGGACACCACTATTTATAATTTTATTTTACAACTAAAAAAAATTCTGTAGCTAAATGAAGATTCAGCTTCAAGTGTATTTCTTGTGTGAATGTTGTTGACATGTGTATACACATCGGTGACAATTAAAATGTATTCAGTGGATGAGAAACCGCCTTTCTTTCCTTGTTGTGTGCAAGTGAAAGCAGGACAGCAAAATGTCCTTACGAAGATAGCCTTAAAAATACTAATTAAATCGTATGAACTATTTTTTTCGCGCGGTCTCCTGGCTTAAGCGTATTAACACATCAATCGGTTTCCATGTCTGATGTCACATGTGCCAGGTGCTTACAACCCAATTTACAATACAGTGAATAAATAGCTCAGGCACCCTCTATTTTACAGGTGTGTATACATGCTCGTAGGTTTGAATCGTCCGAGATAGTTTCGATCACGTGGCAAAGGAGTCACGTGGTGCAATCACAAGTTCGGTTCGAGATTTTGGCGTTCGTAATGCATTCAAGTGGATTACTTTAGCGTCCGCCATGTTTTTATTGCGTCTCTCTTCGGGATGTTTAACTCGATCAACAACTTCCTAATGAGAAAATCTTTATCGTCGAATTGTTACGAGTTAATAAAACTCACCACCATCTTAAGCCGCCATTGCCAATAGAAGATGACTTCTATGGAAGTAGCGAGTGTAGCGATGTCTCGATTTGTATCGATACTTCCAGGTAATCGTACTGCTCAAGTACGACTTCCGTTTTATCCCTTACGATGGGTTTACACTGGCTAGTTACTTTCACAAGTTTTTTTTGCAAGAGCTTGCGGGGGATTTTAGTCCCACTAAATACTTTTCACAAGTTAGTACAAATATATATTTGTTGCTGTTAACATTGGCAACAATACGCTTTTGCAAAGCGACTTGCCGAAACATATAAAGGTTCTACAAGCGGATTTACAGTAATCCTACTGCTTACGTATTATTTCTGGTTTCTCCCATAGGGTTGGTTTAAACTGGCAAGTTAGTTCCGCAAGTTTCTTCTGCAAGAGCTTGCGGAGAATTTTACTCCAACGAAATACTTTTCGAAAGATCGTACAAATACATATTTGTTGCTGTTTACATTGGAAAGAATACGCTAAGTGACTAGCCTAAACTTGTGAAAGTTCTGCAAGCGGATTTGCAAAGCTGTTTACTGGTGCAATGTACGTCCAAAGTCGCTTGCCGCAAGTAAGTTGTATTATATATCGTCAGTGTAAAATCACTTTTAGAAATTTATGACGGAATTAAACAATGAATATGTTAATTTTGAAATCGGCAAAATTCGGCATTCATTGCATTCAAACATTGGTCTGTTTGAGCCCGACGGGTATTTGTGGATTCCATAAATTTGAATTAATTGCATTTAATATACATGTGCATAATTACAGCGTATCAAGTATGAGAATTGTTATAATTCTCATTAATCAATATTGGAAAAGTAATGTCTTACATTTGTGTTCCCTTTATCGTAAAAAAATGTAGCAATGAGTTCTCACCGTGCTATTTTATTCGTTGTTTACATTTTTTATCACCGCTTGCAGTCATGTGACCAGGATTTCACAGGATTCGATTAGATGATATAGAAAAATCAAAATGCTTATTGCAGGCAAAATAGATGCTAGTCTATTTCCCTTGTAAGTGCGAATCATGGTCGATTACTACCGCCATCGACCCGTAGTGCCATAGAAGTCCGTGCTTTCACATCGAAGTGCAACCACTTGCTTTTGACTTGCAAGGATACTGTCGTAGAAATAACTTGGACGTGTAACGTCGTCATTAGAAAGTACCTCCAACGGCTTAATTGGGGGCATGTGTTTGAACCGCTTGAGATGATTCCGATCACGTAACTAACGTGTCTCGTGGTCCAATCACGAAGGGTTCGCGATGTTTGTATTGTTGTACTCATAAGAAATCTCTCGTTGCCTTTCCGATCGGTTTTTCTCCCAGGGATATTGTTGATGGAGTTGAATGTCCCGATTTCAGACGCAATAAACAACATATCGGACGCTGAAGTGATTCATCCGAGCGGCTCAGCATAGTAATGGAAAAATCGATTTCGATTAAAATCTAAAATCGAGTTTTAATAGTCAAAGATTTAGGAAATCGAGATCGAGCCATGATCTACGAATTTCGATCCAAACTCGATTTTTCAACTTCGATCTTGACCATTTCGTACCGTTTCGCGATCAGAGTGCTGAGTATGATAACATCATCCGTCCCATGTGAAAGGCCTTTCTGTAAGGCCGGTAAAATTGGAAAGGCACGCCCTAGATTATCAAGAAAGCATCTCAATCAGTTGATCTTTCTTAAAAATTTTAGTGAAGCCGAATGGTTCCTAGCGGTGATCCCGAAACTTTAATGTGCGTGCATTTATGAATTTTTACTACAAATAATTCAAGAATGTATTCTAAGTTCACTTTTAGGGATTTTTTATACTTTTCAAATATGCATTATGAGCGTTTTTCGAATGAATAGTAAACATGTTTTTGTACCAACTGTATTTTTTTCAAAAATAACCGTCGATTTTTTCAATAAATCGATATTTTGGTTCAAATTTCGATTTTTGTTGAAAAGTCGAGCTTTTTATTTCGATTAAAAATCGATTGCTCGAAAAATCGATTTTGACAGACATTTTTCCATCACTAGCTCGGCACACATCAAAATCTCGAACCCTTTGTTATTGTATACCACGTGACTCCTTAGTTACGTGTTCGAAATTATTTCGAACGGTTCAAACAAAAAACCCCCTTGGTTATGGTTTTTTGTGGACCGTGCACGTACTATGATTGCTCGACCATTTGGCGACTCCCCCCCCCCTCCTCTGGCACGTTCTCTTCATCTTTCCCGTGTCCCCTTGTCCCCCCTCTATCTGTCTAACCTTAACCTCTCTTCTGCCTTTGCCTCCATGGCTTTTCACAGGTAGCAGCTACCCTAGCCCCGTCTCCCGACCCCACCTCCGCCACGGGTGCACCTCCGCCGAACTTGAAACTTATAGTGTTTAATCTCCGAGCGGACAAACATTTGCTCCCGTAACCCCATTTGGATCTCGACGGTTGCATACAGATGAGGGGGTGGCAAAAGGATTCCTTCCTTCCGTTGCCCCAAACTTCCGCAACCCCCTTTCACCCCCGGGCCGAGTTACGGCTTTGGGAGGGTGGGAAGGGGAGGGTATTTCCCCTCGCGGTGTTACGTCATGTGTGTATCTGTGTGTATGCGAGGGAGAATTTCCGGGGTTCTTGGTGAGTGAGGTTGTGAGAGACTGACGCGCTGGGCGCTGGGGTTTGGGGGAGAATGGTGGGAAGGGGTCGCTTAACAGGAAAACAAAGGAAAGATGAATTTGAGGGTTTAAGTGGAAACCCACTGCGCATTTCGGAGTGTACCTATATACCTACCTGTTTTATCATATACGTTCTAATTTAGTCCGTGAACAGTCCTATGATTTCACCAAAAGCCTGGGGTTATTCTTTATGTTTCCTACCTGTCTGGTGAGAACCGAAAATGGTGGAATTTCACCTTGAAATAAATATACATATTACATTTTTTTAATGTTTTTAAGAAAAAAGCTTTTTTATATATATTTTATTTTAATAACTTTGTATTTTTCATAATATTACACTGTTATTTTAATTCCACATTGGTGCCAAATTTCAAAGCTCTAATAAACTCATCCAAGTCCTGCGAGATGTTGTGGGAAACTTAGTTAAGAGAATAATACTGATTTAAACTTAGCATTGTCCACTGGATGCATTGTAGATACAACGCGTATCGACGCTTATGCGCCATCATCAAGTAGGTAACTGATGATGGCACATAAGTGTCGAAACGCATTGTACCTACAATAAATCCAGTGGACAATGCTAAGTTTTATCAGTTTTATTATTTTATTCTCTTCAAAGCTCTAGGTTGTTGGGAAGTGGGTGAAAATTGAGATCGTAATTTTTCACCCACATCCACAGACATTACTGTGAAGTTGAATAAAAGCGTTTGAAATTAATTTGACTCGACAGAATCCGAACCCGGATCCCCCAAGTCCAGGATAGGTGTGTAAGGCAGTCACACCTCCAAGCCATCCTCAACCAAGGCGAATTTCATGAGGGGCTTATGCGAACGGGATGTTCTCGGGTTGAATCCCGGTCAAGTGAAAGATTATAATATCATGGTGAATTTTAACCCTCTTCTTTGTACACCTTTGCATGCGTGCGCGTGACCTCGTGCCACGTCATTTGTGCAACCGAAACGATTGGAAATGTATATAGACAGCGATTCACGTTTATTTGACAGTGAGTATCGCATGGAAAACACTGTTGCCAAACTTGCCCTTCGTGTGTTCACCTCAAGATCACGTGGGCATCCATTTAGAACTCTACCCTAAATTGAAGTAAGTTAGTGTTCGGAAAATATTTGCGCATAGGAAGGCTTCTAGTTGAGCCGTAAGTATGCGGCAATTAACTAAGTAAATTTTCATGCTACCAAAGGCAACGTTGCATCTCCAGTCTCATGGAGATTTACACAGAAAACCAATCTCCGAAAGAGCTCATACTCTCTACTTAATGTGGAGCGGACTATAATACCTAAAACTTATCCATTTTCAGATGCGAAATCCTCCTCCCACATGGCAAGGCACTCACTCCTACATGTAGGCGTTGCCACAGACGAAAAATTGAAGGGTCATTCAATTTCAATTCACCTAGCCCGCCATGACTCCCACTGGTTCAGATTTCTATGAAACTTTTATCACTACCTGCTGCAACCAAATTAATAATCCATGGAAACATTTTCATTCTTTAGATCCATAGTTCATAAGATATTGTGGTCAATGTTACGGAAAATTTATCATAAATGTCACTTCAAAGTCTTAGTTTCTTTTGCCTCCCTTAGTACCACGCAAAACCTTTTTCCTTTTCCTTGGGAATGAGTGGGTGATGAAAGAATGTGCAATGGATGATCCATGCGCTACGGACATGTTTGAAAGGAGCTTGCATCTTTGGGATGAACATATTGAGACAATTAATGAGTGAAATTTACGAAGCGAATGTATCATAGAGAAACGGATGATGTGAGAGTAAAGAATAAAGAATTCAAACGTCAGTTTATTATTAATTTAGCAATTCAATTGTTTTCAGTTTCAGCATTAACATTTCTAAAATCACAGCAGATTATGTCCCATTCAATGTTTAAAGTAATTCATCTTACTACTATTTCTTTGCCCATTTTTTATGCCATTACAGCTCTATAAATTGAACCGGTTGCATATATAAGCATATTGAATTAATAAATGCGCTTATATGCAAACTATTCCTTTCCGGGTACTTTAAAATTCTTATCTTCCCTTATATCTCCTTAAATAAGATGTTTTAGTAAGAAATATCATAATTTGAAACCGTTGAGTCAAAAAAACTCATTGGATACAATTTTCATCGCCATTGGATAAAAATAAAAGTTTTGTCCCTCTATTTCGCGATCCGTACTACTGTGCGTCGTAAAGGTAATACCGCAGTTATTGCGCGAAATCCTAAAAAAAGTTCTTCAATCACCTTTTTTTCTGCCGTATCTCCTCTTCTTTATTTTTTTTTACTTTCTACTTATTTCTACTTTTCGTTTTCTTCTCTCCGATCACATCTAAGAAGCTTACTATCAACGCCCATCAACTCCCTGCTTTTGTAAATGTATTAATCTGACATATCAATTAATTCCAACCACCCGTACCCGTACCATTTCCAAACCCGTAGCCGGCAATAGGAGTTATGACAGAGCCCAGTCAAACCGCGAATGCTGGCTGTAAAACTTGTGAGAGAAGGGTGTACCCATTGGAGGATGAAACCAGTCGATCTCACTGTGTAAACATTTACGTTAACTATACGCTCTTTTTGTTAAGAGTGACCTATTTCACGTCTCCTACTGCTTGTATTCGTTCCACACTTCAATTCACAAAAAATATATCTCTGCCTTTGAGATGAACTGCCAACCTAACCGCGAAAATTAGTTTGCCGCTTGCTAGCCTTATAAATGGGAGCACAAATGATAGCTGATAAACAGTTTACTTATATTTGATGCGTTTTGAAAGGAACATTGACGTAATTTAGAAGACACTGCTGAATTTTTGGAACAGAATGATTAAATATCATTGCAATTCCATGAAAGTGATTGTTAGATGTACATCTAGTAGCAGCTGTTACGTCATCACGGCGAGATATCCAGAATAAGATGCTTTCTTATTTGCATAATTTTAAAATATTTCTATTTTAACCTGACTATGCGTTGACTAGGCACGGGAAAAAATACATTTTTCGTTTACGTGACCAGTTGCATGTCTAATAATCAGTTTTGTGGTATTTGTCAAGCTGATGTCAATTTCAGCTTGTGGGCTGAAATACTGATTGAAAGGCTTCCAGCTGGATGTAGCCTCCCTAATCTACACCTGAAACATTAGCAGTACGATTTTTTTAATGCCAAAACTTTTTAATTATCTACCAACTTTGGTTACACAAATTACGATAGGATACCTGGTTACACAGATTACATTAGGATACCTTGGTTGGCCATGAAAAAGTTACTGACACCTGTATTCATGAACATTTATTTCTTCTTATTATTTTTTGAAATTACCTTGAACGCATTCTTTTCGCATAAGTTCCTGACGTTGACCTGCGTTGAAAGAAGGGGTGGTGGAAGTGGAGGGGGTGAAGTGAAAGGACGGGTGGAGAAGCAGGCAGCGAGGGAGAGGCAGGGGAACCGAAATAATTCGCGAAAAGGAGACGCACGCAATGCAAGTGGCTAATATTACATACCGCTATGACTGTACCAGGAAATCTTATCTTGAGGTCTCATTGTAAAACATGTATAAATGGGACGCCAGGTAGTGGTGGATCACCTCACTTGGAGCGCTTGTGTTTTTATCAGCAATTAGAAAGGTTTTCTGACTGACTCTCTACGCTAAACGACATTCCACCCACGTATCGCTGAATTTTGAAAGTTGCATAGCCCTTGTCCAAAAACAGTCCGTTGTGCACCCCAGAAACTTAGCGAGAGCTTTTCGTACACATATTAAACTGCACTAGCTAGACCTTTTGGTGGGGAATCCACGAAATCGAAAGGAAGAACATTTAAATTCGCTGCGGTGTTTTCAGAAGTCTCCGTGACGTCAGTTAACCTCTCGCTCCACTCTGCTGAAGAACGAAATTCAGTCCATCCAGATTGAACTTCCCGAAATACCTCTGGGAATGGTAACATGTGGTCATGTTTCTTCGAGCAAACTCCCCTTGTATTTCCCGACGCATACATTAGACAGGCGCTGCTCCTGATACGAAGTTTTAGCCGCTTGGTTAGGGATCCTCGGTTTTTTTTGCTGCGCTGCCTACGCTCAAAATTAGGCGTGGAGTTAGTTGAAGCATCACTTAAAAATATCTGCGCTTTTGATTATCTATTCGCTGAATGCGAATATGTCTGTTATTCCATTTTTTAGCTGGCAATCTGGTTCGTTCCTCTCCTCTATCGGCATACGGTACCAGATGTGAGGCAAAAAAATGGCAAAGGTACTTAGAATTTGGCATAAATTAAATCTTACGAATGAGTAGATTTTTATACTCCTTCCATTCCAAGTTTCTATGTCTGTCATTAAAGTCGGTAAATACGTAATTATAGTTTTATCAGCGGTGTATCTCTTGGCACCTCTCGAAGAAAAATGTGAGCCATGTACTTCAGGTCGAAGAGGTAGTGGGATGAATACCAGCAGTAATGATACATTAATCGGATTGCCTTTTATCGACCCTCGGTTGCAATGAGCAGACATGATATACAGGGGTTTAAAGTTTTATTTTGCCTAAATAAATGAAAAGCGGAAACTCGTACCTGTTAACAAACGAGTTAGACCCATCCCAGCAATATACTATTAAAAAAAATATCTTTTCTCTTAATTTTCTGATGAGATCTCTAATTAAGGCTTGGCCTCACAAAATGCCATTTAGCGAGTCCGATAATTAACTTCTTTGCAATGCTAGGAAATAAACATCTGTTGAAAACATTCTCTTGATACAAAGCTTCAACCAAATGTTATCACATTTCAAGCTCAACATCGATAGTAAACTCTTTGTATCTTTCAAGCAATGTAGTGAAATTAACCGTATTTAAGTTGATGTGTTGAATTTTAGCGATAATATTGTCTCAAAAATCAGCCATTGCTTTGTCTGTCAATTGCACGAACATATTTATATGGACTGTGTTGTCATATATATTTGGGACATTCTCTTGATAATTTCCAGGCTTGCTGAGCCAAACAGGCCTTATTCAGATCTCTGAATGAGTGCTCTTCTGTTGTATTATTTGACGATGCATAAACCTTTGAACTACGATCCTCACCTCTCAAAATAACAATTTCTAAACCGTGTGAAAACTCCTTGTGGGATTTTAACAACGCATTATCAAAATACATATAAATATAGTTGATCTCCTTTGCTTGCACGAAGAAAACGTGCTTTTATGGTTCGTTGGGTTCAGGCAATAACCCAACGGTGCTCATACACTGAAATTTTCACTTTAATGTTTGAAAAAACTTTTTAAAAAATACATTGAGATTGGACGTGGCTTGATACAAAGCTTCAACCATATGTTATCACATTTCAAGCTCAACATCTACAGTAAACTCTTTGTATCTTTCAAGTGAAATTAACCGTATTTAAGTTGATGTGTTGAATTTTAGCGATTCTACTGTCTCAAAAATCAGCCATTGCTTTGTCTGTCATTTGCACGAACATGTTTATATGGAATGTGTTATTTTATATATTTGGGACATTCTCTTGATAATTTCCAGGTTTGTTAAGCCAAACAGACCTTATACAGATATCTGAATGAGTGCCTCTTTTGTTGTATTATTTGACGATACATAAGCCTTGGAACTACGATCCTCACCTCTCAAAATAACAATTTCTAAACCGTGTGAAAACTCTTTGTGGAATTTTAACAACGCATTATCAAAATACATATAAATATAGCTGCTCTCCTTTGCCTGCATGAAGAAAACGTGCTTTTATGGTTCGTTAGGTTCAGGCAATAACCCAACGGTGCTCATACACTGAAATTTTCACTTCAATGTTTGAAAAAACTAAAAAAAAAATACATTGAAATTGGACGTGGGTGAGTACCGCAGAGAAACCGCACATTTCTGGGAATCCAAAGTTTTCCTTTCTTCATAATTATTTCAATTTTTCTTCAAATGAATGGAAGACCGTTGGCAAGGAATGAAAATGAAACAGTCCCCATTTCGCATGCCAGTCACACGCGCGGGAAAAACGTCTCCTTTGGGACGCTCTTGCAATCTATTTCCTAAAACCAATTCAGACGAATTATCATAACACCAACCCCCTAGGGATCTTCTTCGTTTAGCTAATTTTCTTTCTCCTTTCTCTCTTCTTTGTCTCTCTATCTTATTTTCTTTCCTACTGGTGTCTTTCTCTTCCTTTTCCCACTCGTCGGCCATTTCACCTCCTCTATCCAGCTTCCCTTGCTCTGGAATACTTTCACTTACACCCCTTTCTCCCCTCCTCTCTCCCTTGCTCCCCCCATCCTCCTCCTCAACTATTCACGAGCATAACCCCCATACCCTTCTCTAAAACCCCTACAAAATTCCCAGGTCAGAAATCTCTTGCTCCTCCCACCAAACACTTGCACAACTCCGAGGGAAAGATAAAAAAAATAAATTAAAAAAATATCCCTAACGCCCTTCTTTTTTTTATCTTACGTTTAGGTTATAAAAGCTAATGGGGTTCTGCCAAGTGTAAAAGCTGGAGAGATGTGCGCCAAGGCCTTACCCTTTTCCCCCAAATACCATCTCCTCCCCCTCAAACCACCCCCTCCCATACGCATCACGTTGATGGTGCTCAGAGGAGGGTGGCGGTACAAGGGGTTGATGGTTTGGAGGAGCGTGGTACGAGGGCGCTGATGAGTCTGATTCGCGGTGGCGCAAAAGAGGGAATGGCTCGCGTGGAGAAGGAAAAGGAAAAGTTTCGATGGAAATATGGGCCAAGGTAAGGGATTCATGTCGAAATAAATGGGTGCCCAAGCGGGGATAGGCTTGATGTGATAGTAGGGTGAAGCTTTTCCATCTCCAATGTTTGTGACTGAGCAGTGGCACAGATGCTTCATTGGAGCTCTGAACCATACAGTAGTTTGGGCAAGATATTTCTCTAGCCATATTGCCATATTCCATTTTTATGTTTTTATATAGTATAAACAGCTGTACAATGCATGAAATAATGATGTAGTATTGTCACAAAAACTTTTTAAATCGCTGGAATTCTCAATAATTAACTAATTACACAAATATATAGGGGGTCGTGGTGGTCTAGCGCGGGGTTACCGACCGGAGGGTCCAGGGTTCAAATCCAGGTGAAGCCACTCTGGACACCCCCTCCGAAAATCCTTGTGGTGCGACTTTTTGATTTTCAGAAATTCGTGAAAAATCTCCCAGGTGGTCCAGGGAACGGAACTGGCCCCCCCTGCCCTGAATGTGTGAATTTCACACGCCAATGGTTTAGTCTGGGGTGCAGATGTTTCGTAATTTCGTAAAAAGTAAATAATTTCGTATCACGGATAGTAATAAAAATTATTTCCAAAAATAGTTGGGAAATCATACTAACTACACACCGATAATCTTCTGTCACGATCTATGCATTAGAACCTCCAAATTTCTTAATTGAAGACTCACTGTTGCACAATCCGGAAAATTTCCCAAAACATAGTATATACGATACAATAAGTGGCTGATATTTTGGTATCGTTGAGAGGTGAGGTACTTTTCTGTATGGTGAGACCAAAACTATTGAATTTTATTTGAAGTGATACCTGACTAAAACTACCTCAATTAGTTGCCAGAATTGATTTTCACATGTCGAGACCTCTTCGTTTGTCCTTCGGATGGGGCGTCATAATGTGAACCTCTTTGAATCATTCGTAAAAGCGTGATCCATTCTGACGTTGGATTTCTCTCTTTATGTTGTTACAAATTAAGTTCACAGTATGGGCTCAAGTGAAAAGCCGTTTCTGTGTAATTTTCTATCAGGCCAGAGGTGCAATTCTGAAAATAGCATCGGGGCGCTTGACTCAATGGTATAAAGTATTTTAAATGGCTACCTAGGAGTCTTCCAGAAGGTAAATATGACATTTGAAATTCATTCCATTCACATCTTCTTACATGATTGCTTTCCGCAGGCAATGTATTTGTAAATTTATTCAATGAATCCGTCTCTTTCACCTGGCGGCTCACGAGGTCTGTAGGGACAATCTAGCATCCGCGATCACTATTGAAGAAGAATATCCAGTAGATTTAGTTGATTTTCTCAAAGCACCATTTATGGAAACCGCCCAACCGGTTTCTTCGACTATGACGTCCTCAGGTACACACGTCACAGTAAGTAAAAAGTTAAAGTTTATAAGTTTACTCACGTAGACAGAATGATTATGAACTCAGTTTTGTACGTTTACGGCTGAGATTCACCTTATTGCTTACGGTGACGCACGTGTACTAGAGGATATCATAGTCAGCTTAAGCGGACGTGCAGTTTTAATAAATTGTGTATCGTGGAACTCTATAATTCTATCGTGTTATTTTTCTTCAATAACGCAGTGGCACCACCAAATAATGCCTTTCAACGTTAATTTCGTCCGAGATCACATCCAAGGTGAGAATTGTTGTATTGTCAAATAAACGCAATGGCACTGAATTGAGATAGCGAAACACTTTGAAATTACTTAAGTTTAGCAGACGTTGATGAAAAGTGGAGGATTGCTCGCTTTCAGAGAATCAGCTATTTTTTTCTATTTCAGTGAATCAGCTATTTTTTGAATGGACTGGGAAAATGAAAAATAGCAAGCGACAGATGGAGGAGTGTAACGAATTGCTTGCGTTAGATCGGCAAGCAAGTTAAATAGAGAAAAAAATGAAGGCATGAGGAAAAAATCTCTCCGTTTCTCGTTTTGAGATATTTTCTTGCGTGAGTGAGATTGCGGAGTGGCTAGGGTTGTTTTTATTATTTCGGAGGACTAGTCTTGGAGTGTGGGACGATGAGAAAGGGAAGACGTAAGTTGTTCCCGAAACATCTGTAGGTATTTGGAATTGGAAAGAGATTGTTTCATTTTTTATGAGACGAAGCGAGACGCTTACGCCTTTCCATTCTATTTTCGCCAAACGACTGAGTATTTTTCTGCGTTGATTTAATAGGGTTGAAGAAACTTTTTGTTTTATTGCATGCAGAATGATTTTAAGAAAATAAAATCGGAACGAATTTGTTCATGATGTCTTGGAGAGAAGAATATAAAAAAAGAAATCAGGACTCATTCTTAAATTTCGATGGGATTAAAAATGAAACCTTTGAAACTAGATCGCGGGGATCGGTCATTTTGACCGATTTCAAAAATAAGATTGCTGCCATTTACGCTGTATTCATTCCAGCGGACCTTATTTTTTTATTAAATCACTCACAGTTTTCCGTTTAGCTCAGTATTATAATGCCATATTAAAATCCTCTGGTGAAAATAGATTATTGTGTACTCTAATATGGATTATTCCCTCTATATTAAACCTGAATCTTTTGAACTTTTATTATTTTTTTTTTTCATTTTATTATTTTAGTAATAAGTTTTTCTTATCCAGTATGAGGTATATGACCTTTGTAATTATGTAGTAAATCATTGTAGTTACCTAAAAACGCCATTTTCACCGGTAATCTAATATTTTTCTTAAAACGGTGGACCTTTCTTTGCTCTATTGAGACCAGGAGATAGAAAATAACTTCATTGAGGGCTATTGATAACACGTACAATATATAAGATCACTCATACCACTTAGCAACATTAAAAAAAATTGTATTCGCAATTTGAATGACCATAGAGTAAGCATTATTATTATTAGAGTAAGTATATATTTACTCTATGGAATGACTCAGATAGAAAGAATTTACCCCAGATATATAACGGAAGACAATGCCGAGGTTCCTATGTATCTTACGCCGTAAGCATTAGCGTTTTTTTAGTGCAAAATTTCTCATAATAATCGTTGTCTATCCATCCTCTTATTTTTCTTTAACTGTAATCCTCCGGATTATTTTTATACAAGTCTCCTAATGCAAGTCCAAGAAAATTTATTCTGCTGTCCTACTGACTGAACATACTCAGGAAGAAGTGGTACCGAGCTCTCGCGGATGATATAGAAGGTATTAGGGCATTAGAAGCATTTTAGACTTGGTTTACAAACTGTATATTCCATGTTGTATAAAACTGTTCATTCCTGATATTATTTAAATTTCGACTGCATTATTTTAAGGACGGAGATAAAGTTTTTACGAATACCAGACTTATGCTTTCAAGTCCAAAGACCAGCTAAGTGGGACTCAGTCATAGAATAATTATAACAACCCCACGATCGCTCGGTGAACCACCGTCAGGCACTAGTTCATGAGGGGAGAGCTAGCTGCAAGTCTGTCTTAGGTGTTGGGCCACGAGGAGTCCTATCCTCAGTTTTTCTATTCTTCTGAGCCTCCTGATGGCTGTATCAACGTAGTTGGTCACTGCGTTCCAGTTTGCGTGGGAAGTAATCATCAGTCGAGATATTTCTTCTGGAGTCACCCGTTGCTGAAGTGACTCCTGGAGCTACTCCCTTTCTTCGTCAAAGCAAGGACTGCTAAAGAAGACATGCTCTGGATCTTCAGCCTCAGCATGACAAGTCGTGCATGACTCACAATTGCTCATTCCAAAGCACCACGCTAGTATGATCTGAAACATCCATTACCACTCAGAAACTGGGCTATGTAACGGTCCACATCACCATGTTCCCTCTCTGAGAACGTTACAATGTATCCTGAGTACTGACTGCATGTAAACATATATATGTGTACGCTTTGGTTTTCATTCCCGTATCATTAAAACACGCCTTGGATATAAAAAAGTTAACTTGAAAAACGTACCTGGACGTGTGGAATCCCTAAATTACGCACCAAGTGCTTTAGCCAGTTACGCTCCAGAGGACGTGTCCTTCTCCCCTCTTGGTTACTATTGTGAGCTTTAAATGAACAAGATATTTGGGACTATGTTCTGAGCGCCACATTCCGCGGGGATAAAGTCAAACTTTGAACACAATGATGTGTTCGCTCTTTTTGTCAAATTTTGAGTAAACCAGAACTAACCACGGTTATGCCTTTACGGAGTCACCCACAGTGCACATAAGTAGCATACATTCCCCAAAAAACACACTCAGAATGGATTTTAAAATAGTCAGAAGATGAGAGCATAAAGAAAATTCATTTGGAGTAAATAAGTACTTATTTCAATGTGCAGGAAATAATGGAGAATCGACCTCAGACACTGCATTGGTACAAATAACCAAATGATAGACATTATGCATAAGCACAGTTAAATCGATATACTGATTATATACACACCTTGTGCGTGATCATGGTTCTCCATAACGCGTGCGCTCGCGTTGTATTAATTTTTAAAAATTGTGCTCATGAAGGCGAAAACGTGATCGAAATTCTTCAATTGTGGTCTGGTGAATTGAATCATTAGTTTTTATCGATGGAGAGCACTCTTATGGTCAGTCACTGTTAGCATTTCCCTTTTAGAGCTGTTTACGTTTTGGTAACGATAACAACAACACGAAAAAAACCAAAATTGATCCCTTCACTGGGGGCTTATTCACGAACATTTCGGAAATGTCGCCTCGACAATGGTAGGTCGTCGAGGCGACAATGTCGAGGGCCGGGAAATCGTGTTCCGCGCGATTCACGAAGCTGAAAAGTGGATTTCGACAAATTACGAAGATTGCCGAGGCTTGCGCAGTTGACGTCATGACTTGTCGATGGTAACGTCACCAATTATATTCGGCATTCTTCTTTTTCCCATGATCCCTCGCGTGAAATCGCAAATATAAGAGAGGTAAGTTCGAATACTTTTTCTATGAGTATTAATGAATGGGGACGCCAATTGAACCGCATTTTGGTAGATCTCTGGCAATTTGTTGTTAAAGTAAAATATACCAACCAAAAGTTAATGTTCAGCGCAAAAATATTATTTTTCCCAATTTTTTAATATATTTCGAAGTATTAAATGTAATTGTAACACTAATGTTTCATGAAACTGACTGGGATTAGATTTCTTAAAATAATCAAAGATTTTCTATTAAAAATGTAATTACTTAAGTTCTGCCATAAATCTTTTGGGTTAATTGGTGGCTCCAATTTACAATTTATTACATAATTTATGATTTATAAAAAAAATAGTGATATCAATTAATGGAAAAACTATAAAATTACATAAAAATGAAATAAATCTTTGGCAATATTATCATAAGCCATTGTTCAATGCCTTATTTTATAATTTTCAAATAGATGATTCTTCTGAATGTCACCAAAAGGAACCGGTATCCCATGAACAACGTGAGTTGCTATTGCAATTCATGCGGGAAAAAAAGGGCTGGCAAGGAAACGGCTCACAGGCAGCTCTTTAAAAAGGCTCTTTAAAACAGCGTTTTTGGGAAGACTTAGCCGACATTCTTAACGCCATTAAGTTGAGTAAGAGTCATCTGTTAAATTTCATAAGTATTTATTTAATGTAATCTTCACTTTATTTCAGCACTGCCGCAACCTAGCTCCATCAACTCAGATCATAACACAACCAACATTTGATCCACAACCTCCACCAACTACAAAAGTAACGGTTGAACAGTACTTCCATCAATCTATAGCATTAAATTCCCCAAACTCATCACCCTCATCATCACATCCTTTTGCATTTCAAATGCCTTCATCATTCGAATTAGTCACCAATGAAATAACTCACCTTAAAAATATACTCACTGTCCAAACACAAATATTTCCAGTGCCCTCAACCACTAATTCAGACATCCCTACTTCAACACCAATCATCACAGAGCACACAATAGAAAACATTCCGTCCTTTACAGCCCTTCCACCCTAATCTCTTTCACGGATTGTATCATTGGAGCAGAAAGAGGAAGCGGACATTTCCACCAAGTAAGCAGCACTAGGTTTGGTATAATATATCTATCCAAAACTTTCAACTAACAATTCACATTTAACTCATATAGCAGCATTAAAATATTCACGTTGTAGACTTGTAATACATACCTATAGTCATTAATTAAGTAATATTTATGTTCGTTATTAACTGAATAATGTATACCAACAAAATTCTATAAAAATGACCTAGCTCATAATAGGAATTTGTCTCAACAATGTTGGCATTCTACGAAGTAGTGCTTTAACTAAATAAAATAGATATTTATATTAAACAAGGTCTACAATTATTTTTACAGATGATGATCCAGAATAAATATTGGCTTTGGCATCAAAGGAGAGGGCAGCATACAGCCAAGTGAAGGCCACTGCCTTAACTAGCATGGCAGAGAGTATTAAAGTAATGGCAGAGTCTTTTAAGATTGCCTGCCAAGCAATAAAGGATGCTAGTGATGAGTAAGAACTATTTTCTATAACAACATGAAATGGTGTGCAACCTAATTTGTGATTCGCTGAATCAATTCTTCCCTCACACGTCGTGCCTCCAGTACCACTTCTCCCATGGCTTCCAGAGGAAAAGTAGGGTTGGGAGCTGGCAAGGGAACATCATCTTCCTCCATGTGTACTTTAAGAGGTACTCCTCCCCTTAAAAACATATTGTGCAACACACTGCAGGCTATAATCATTTTTCCAGCCTTCCTTGGGCTGTACTCAAGGACTCGGTGTCTTAATAGGCACCTAAATCGATTTTTAAAAAACACCACTGCATCTCTCCACAGGACACGTAGCCTTTGTGTGTAGGGATGTATATTGGGCTTCTGGGGAACCCTCAATTGCGTTTATAATTGGGGTTTGCAACCAAGGCTGGTGAGGGTAACCTGAATCCCCTATTTAATAATATTTATAAGTTAGTAAATTGTAGGAATGAGAAAGGATATTGAATTCTCTATATCATTATGTTAAAAACTTCATTTTATAATCACACAAGGTTCAACTTGCAGTTACAATAAATTTGTAATCATAACACAGTTAGTTGTGTTAGCATAATTAAATACATTATTCACTGTATAAGAAATAAATGATATGTATATTCATTCTGCAAATACACTTTACACTCTTATACTGACCTAACAGCCAGCACTGCTCACTGCCCTCCCACACCCTTCTTATTTCATTATGAGCTTCTCTAAAGCTCCAGATATATGAATCATGTGAGCTTCCCGGAAATCGCGACACAATTCAAAATTATAAGGTCACTATCACATATCTGAAGAGAGTAGATATTTTAAGTAGAGGTTAACAGTTATCATGGAGGAAATTAATTGATATATTTTTTATGCCAAGTCTTCTAATACATATTAGCAAAATATGCTCACTCACAATCTGCACATTGATTGAATGATTTCCCTTTCTATTTACATATAGGTGTTCATCGACAGAAGGAGCCTTGATGGAAACATGCGTACCATCAACAAAACCAATAATTCCAGGGAACTTAATGCTCTGTAATTTCTGTAAAATATGTTCAGCAATAGTTGTCATTAAGTGGGTTGTTTTTTCAGATAAATAGCCAGAAGAAGGCCAACATGAATATTGAAGCATAATAAATGAAAGTGAATGAAACATGCTTGAAAATAAATTTTCTTCAACTTTAAAGAGATTTTTCATTAATGACAACTCTAATTCTTACTATTAAATGATTTTTCCAGAATCTTATGGTAGTTCTAATGTTTTACGCTATACATTTGAATTATTAGTGGCACAATCACTGTGAAAATTCATTAATTGCTCTAATAAATACTCTATCAACAAACAACCAATTCCCAAGGTGCTTATCTATTTTACATATGAATATCATTTTATTTTACACTTATGAGATGATTGAATTCAAGAAAGAATTTTTTTATAGCCATTAGGATCAGATATTAATATATGTAAATTAACTAATTCTAAAAAAGAATTAATTCTAGGAACTATTCACATGATTATAAAATTAACTCCTCAAGATCCATAAAATAATATCAGTTAAAACTAACTTCCGAATAACCTCCCTTCTTTCCCCTGCTGTTATGGGAAATGGTAACCATTTTGCGACAACATCTGGGGCATTAAGAGCTTCCATCACTTCATCAAGGAAGCGACTGAGCTTTGACTTAACCCCAGATTTTGTCACTCCCTGCTGGCTTTTGGTAGTTCCCTTGGCCATAAAAGTGCAGAGCACAGAGAACCTCAATGAATAGGAATGTATATATTAGGTAATGAGCATTGTAATGTATAAATATCACTTGCAAATAGGTACTGATATGTTTTGCCATCTTAAGCAGTTGTACCTTAAGCTCATGCGAAACATAATCTCCTCAAGGCTGGAGGTAAAGGTGGTCTTAACTCGTTTATCAAATTATGAACCATCTGTTTTTTAAGTCTATATAAACCCATGAAGGCCACCTCAGGAATTGAAAATGGTATTGAAATGGTTCTCAAGTTTTCTAACCGCCTTCTATTTTGTATTAATAATTCTCTTCTCCTCCTTAACCATATCATGGCAATATCTTCGTCAGTTATTTGTTACACAAACCAACTGCAGAGGTTGGACAGTGAGAAAACTAAACATTATAAACTATAAAAACACTTATTAATTTAATTTCTAGGAGTTAGAATTATAATAGAATTTTTCAATGTGACAGGTGCATATAAAAGCAATCAATATATAGTATGTATGTACCTGCATTTCCCAGGTTACATTATTAATATTCACCAACCCATGTTGTGTATCAATCAACAAGAGTATAAATTATTTCAACTCCTACAGCTGGATTTATCTCTCATGAACATAGATTTTGGTAATTTTCAAACAAACTAGAGGATCAATTTACATTGACTAAATAATTTCACTGACATCAGTAACTAATTAATAAATGCACCTAAATAATATTAACCTATTGCTTTATCCTGGGGGCAGTTTAAATATTAATTAATTTAGTTCTGCTGTCCATGTGTACCAATGCTACTTAAAAGATAGGCTATAATTTAGGTACGGCACAGAATATACATATATTACCAACAAATACACAGTAGATATAAATGTAAATATAGTTTTCAAATGTGTGCAATATGATATTTCACCACAATATTCTTCATGAATATAGATATGTACCTACTGATAATTATTATCACCCTGCTAAAGTTAGAAAAACTTCTATAACAATTCATAAGAGAGCCACTAACTTATAACGTGAACAGCCTTTACTAAGCAGTTACAATAATTATTCAAAACCACCCTATGTACTCTGACAACATTCGTAAATACATGGTCCTTAAATGTTGTTTGAAGCAAACGAGGTATTGAGCAGTACACTGATGAACATAAAAAATAGTCCTTATAAGTTGTTTGAAGCAAACGAGGTACTGAGCAGTACACTGACGAACATCAAAAATACCTAGTTCATATGAGGAAATATGTAAATACTTTGTTAAAAAGGAAACCTATCATCGTATGCTGCGACGGTAACACGAATATAATGTTTTGAGTAATGGGATGTTATTAGCAATTTTTTATAGTCATCCATAACTCGAATACAAACGCTATGAACGCCAACGCTGTGTTCATTGATATAAATGACTATTGCACAACATGACAGCAACGTTTCAGTATTATACTGCTATAAAAAACCACTTATTTACATTGAAATGCAATAAATCGTTATGGCTCTCCAAATACTTAACCAACTTTTACTCCCCTTTCTCTCGAAGACGATTAGTTGTTCCGATGCAGTTGGACTTACGTGAGATATGAAATCAAAAGCAGGAGAGATAATTCACGAATTCCAATTGTACTCTCTCGAATCATGGTTTTAGACTACACCGCTACAGAAGCCAATTATTCACAAAACGACTGCTGAAATTTTATCTGTATAACATAAGCAAAATAATTGAACGCATAACTTGTGGCAGGCTCACATAACAACTTTAATATTTCACGAGTATTGCCTAACTTCACAAATGTAAGGGGCAAAAATAAATCTTTTGATTGAAGATTGCTGTTCGGGTATGCTATAGGTATTAAAGATTACTGGCAGCTCCCTTCTTTAACAAATGAAAATGTTTAACCAAAATTCATTAAAGATTGGAAATTTATTACATATAAAACTAAAAGAATTAATGTGCTTTCTAAAAACATTTCTTGACGAAACAAGTTTCGTCAAGAAATGAAGCTTACGAATATTAATCATCGGCCTGCGACAGCGTTTACACTGACGGATATTTTAGGATAATCATAATTATAATTGTATACGATTTTACCGATACTTATTAGCATTTTGCAATAAAAAATATTAGAAATAAGATACTACTCAACATTGTACGTACGTCAGTTGCTGGGTAATAAATCTTTAAAATTATGAGCTGCTACTGCTCTCGCTGAAAATCGAGGGTTCAAACAACACGCGAAATCAATGTCGAGGCCTCCGTTGCCTCGATATTTTTTCCACCAAACTCGACGTTGAAACAGCGACAATAAGCTGCCTGAATCGCAACTTTCGGAAATGTCGAGGTTTGGACGTCGCGGCCTCGAAATTGTCGAGGATGCGGAAATATCGAGTCCTTCGTGAATAAACCCCCTGATCATCGTTCATCTGAAAATTGAAATATGTTTAAATGATTGTGGTTGAAATTGGGTATATCAATATTTTTACATATGTATTATGAGTTTCCATGCCATGTCGGTAGTATTATTTTTAACTGTTGTAAATGTTTATAGAAATAGTATACGTTTGTTATGTTAAGAATGATATTCGCTGGAGGTACTGGTGATACTAAATAAATTTCAAATAAAATGAATACAACATAGTATATCAAGCACAGATGATGTTAACAGATAATGTTTTGAAAGTTTTTTTCTCAAGATTTTACTCATATCGGCATCTGAAATCATAGTGCAAAAGTATTCAAACAATTGATATCCTCAATTAAACAACGTTTATCCCAGAAATAACGCAATTTGCTGATGAATGACGATCAGTTCAGCTTATTTGCCATACAAGGATAACATATATGTCCTTTCAACATATCCTCCGCACCATAATAGTGTCTATTTGAGATTGGAAAGGAAGTAGTAATCATCCACATGAAAACGCATTCACGCGCAAAATAACTTATTCCTATTGCTCACGGAAATATTTTCTATAAACGTTTTATTAAATTTTTTATTGAAATTTTTATGAATTGTATGTAAAACGTACTTGCTTGCTCACGGTAAAACTATTCATAAAACAGCAATGCTGACCGATCTGCCATCTATGAGACACTTTGCGAACACTTAAAGTGATAAATGTACTTTCTTTTGGATTACTGTTTGGTTAAAGACTAAGTGAATTGTTTATTTACTTAATTTCTGATCACCGTCAACGGCGTTGAGACTTAGTTTATACGTCTACGCTCTTATTGTGCTTAACATGAGAGTCTGAATGATCAGGTGAAAGCAATTAATTGCAATAATTGCAATTAACTGATAGTTCCATGAACTTCCACCCGTGTTTGTTTACTTTTTCCTTGTTTGGATTCCCATGGAAACGAGATTATCAACGAGATGAGCGGAGCGTTTCAGTGGTTGTTGTATAAAACGGTTTTATGGAAATAGAACTTGTCGTATTCCGTAAAATGATTTATAAAACTGTTTTATCCTTTTCAAGCTCATTTTTATAAAATTAGTCGATTTTATAAAACTTTTAAACCGAACATTTTACCGTGATCAACGGGCATTAGGATTTTTAAATTAATTAATTTATTTATGAGTACACTCTAAGTGGCTAAGGCATCTGGACAGCATTAAAATATTTTCTGATTCGTTTTTATGCAACAATTTGAATGTAAAATAATTTAGTTATATTTTTAATTGGAACTAAACTACACCTATGCTTCTAGATATAATATTTTCATTTAAAATACGTCAATGCTGGTAATCTCCCTCGAAACAATAATAATTTTACAAGAAACAGAAAATATTTAGAAACTGGTTTTTCGTAAGTACTATGATAGAACTGTGTTACAAATAATTTTTATCGGTCTTTCTACATAATATATATCTACTCTTGGGAAAGATTGCGTTTACTCTTAAAAAGAAAATGATCAAAGTGTGTTGAGATGCGCAGGCTCGAACGGAAGGACAAGGCAAAAGTGTTGAGGACAGAGGGAAAAAGGTGAGAACAGGGTGGGGATTATGTTTATAAGGTGCTTACGGGAAGAGGACGTCTCGTCGGAGGGGAATTTTAAGGAAGTGAAGCGAGCCGGGATAGAGGAGGTTGTAACATTTAAAAAAAAACAAAAAAGTCCGTTGGTTTACTGTATGGGAGGCCACGAAGAAGCGAGGAAATAAACGGGGAGTAGAAAAGAGGTTCAATACCAGATACGAGGGAGTATAAGGGCACAAAACTTTGCCAAGGTTTTGAGTGTGTCAAGATTTTAGCCGCTCACATAAAATGGAGAACAGAAGAGTTTTAGGGGATACTTTTGGAAGCTAATGCAGGAAAAAGAAAGCACATGTGAAGCATAGAGACGGGATAAAGAAGAAAGAAAGCGACTCCGGAGATGGGAAACATTGCTAAAAAATGGAAATCAAAAGAGTAGCCATTACGAATAGGGAGTTGGAAAGAAAATTACAAAGGACAAGAGTTGTACTACTTCTGTTAAATTAGGGAGAAAAGTTTGTAATTGATACATTATCTGATGAGTGTGATGTTAAGTAAAGGTTTGCTTGTGTTAGTCGAGAAAAACGCCTTTTGGCTAGAGTAAATTAAATTCAAGAAAATGAAATTTGGAGCAATGAATTCAACTAGATACTCGGAGGCTGCACGCTAGGCTTAGATTGCTTAAGAAATTCCGAACGGGTGTGTTTAGGTGAGGCACGAGGAATATCATTTTGACGCCGTACTTCATATCTAGGTAGGACAGGAAAGATTAAAAAAGAAAAATAAATTGCCGAACAGATAGGTAAAAAAATTCGTTCTTCCCACGCACAATAAGTGATAAAAAAAATAAGATACACTCAAAACACTGCCTAAATATACTCCACTTTCCACCTCGCTAAAATATTCTCATTTACACCTTTACACGGCTTGTGTCCAAACAACCCCTGCCACGCGCCCGTATGGCGGCTCGCAGGGTATAATGTAGATGTAACTAAATTTCAAAATAATACATTTATCAAATTAATCAAATTAAAGTGAATAATAGCTAACTATGAACCGTAAAACTGGTATCCATTTTTATATATTGGTTTAACCTATCATCATGCATATTATTTATACCTATCGTGCAACCAAGGAGTCTGTAGGCAAGACTCGCTCTTCCTAACAAACGTTTGGAATGTGATGCGAAATTTATCAAAAATGTGCGCAATATTATATTATGTGATTTTTTATTACTTAAAGCTCGGCGTTTTGGTGGGCATGAAAGCAAGCCTTAACATGCACTACAACAAATGAGGAACTGAGAATCAAAGTAATACAATTAACAAACATCGTCCAGTGTCACCTGTATCATATTACTCCGATAAGAAAATGACAAAAAACAAAGTAGCTTAAGTGTTCGACGGATAGATCGCAGCACCATACGGAATAACAATTTGATTATTTTTCCTGTAGCTACCTGACGGTACCCGACGGTGCCAACTTAGAACATACACACACTTACATCATTTTTCGTGTTTTTGTTATTTGTACTACTTTGAAAATCAGACCCTAAAATGTAAATCCGAGCTATTTTTTCCATCAATGTTCTTCAGTAACTCGGTGTAATTATTTAATTTATAGTACCATCCAGAAATCCAGTTCTTGTCCTTCCACCTCTCTTCTCTAAATGCACAATGGCCTCTACCTGATGATAGATGTTATATTTTAAAAACAATTCCAAGACAAAGGCTTAAGCCATCGCGTTAGATATAATCTAAAAGTTAAAATTTATACTTGTACGTTCTCCAATTCATAACGTTCACTGACCTACGGTCAAATGCAAAACCAAAACTCTCAATTTACATTAAGTTGACGATAACCGAAGTCAAAAGAATGTGTTTATATTTATTTATATTGTATTCCTGCATTAATTTGCTAATGACTCAAAAACTGAAATGGATCAGGGTCTACATTTCTTTACCATTCAGTTTCCCTCGAGTATTTGTTCTTTACTATAGTTTTTTCGCGAAAATGTTTTTATATTATATAGACAACAAATATTTTCCCCTTAATTCACTCATTCTCGCATTTAGCACAATGAATAGTTTCTTGTTCAACTTGCAGAATTAGTAGCTTGGAGAAAGTGGGCTTTTTTTATTCATATCCAAAACCACCTTAAAATTCACTTATAGGGACAATTCTTTTTGCCAATTATATTTGAAAAAACCATACTCGAAAGGAGGATTCGAACTCGCGACCCCATCTCAGGCAAGCGAGGAATTTACTCAACCGACAACGAGGCTGGAGAAAGCGAAATTTCCCGCATGAGAAGATTGAAAGAAAATTGAAAACTGCGGAGAGGCCTGGACAGGATATAAAAGGCAATAAAGTAAAACGTCGGATTTCGAGTGACTTATTTTTTGTAAGTACTTTGCAAGACGAGCGAAATGTTTTTTTTTAAATTATAGCTTGAGAAACGAGCGAGGTCATGTGACACGAGTAGTGCATGTGCCCTCTCTTTCTGTCGAAAGTCACGTGATCACAACTGAGCAAATGCAGATGGAGGCATCACCGTGGAAGACTTGATGCGCTGGTTACGTTACGAACTGGGACAAGAAGAAGTGCAAGTTTGTAGATTTTTACCATTAGAGTATGGATTCCTACAGAATATCCTTCTCACACTTGCCTGAATACATGTAGAAAGTACACATTAGAGGCCAGTATTGATGAATAAAGGCAAGGAATAGACAATTTTTATCTCTTTTTTTTTGTTTATAATTTTGTTTTAGGAAATGTTTAGATTTTGAAACAAATCACCGTGTTTCCACTGTTTCTTCGTCATCTTCTCCTTAAAATCTTTGGTGTCGGCGTCTTTATAAAACTCACTCCACGTCTAACGGTCCTTCACCAATATCTTCATCTCCCCCCTCAGTCCTCAGGTCTTGCGCCTCAAGAATTTTATTTCAGCTGTAGTTATTTTACTTTCTGTCCTGGCTGTAGCAGGCCAACTCTCGGAGCCATACGTTAGAAAATGGACATAAATTGTTATTTATTTCTTATTTTATACTATTTATTATGGGTAAATTTGCTTTGATACATTAGTACTTTGGTTTTAAAACACATTTCTGGAACGAATTATGCTCGCAATTCAAGGTTTTACTGTTCAACGGTAGGGACGATGAAAGACGGGGATGTATGCATGGAGAGAAGTTAGCTGGAGTTAATTACCGCTTGTGGAAAGGGGCTGCAGCATTCGTTCGTCCTCCACCGTGATAAAAAGGGCCAGGTAAGACGATGTGACGTTTGTTCACACGGTCGGTAGTGACTGTGTAGCGCCGCCGTTGGTTTTGTGTACCGTGGAGGTAGAGTTTAGAGCACGAGCTGCGAGGGTGAGAGAGATTACATAATGGGTCCGAGAGTTGCGGTGCTTGGGGCCGCGAGCCACGCGAGGTGTGAAACTTAAAGTGTAATTGAAATTTGAATACGGGGAATAGTCGGTCCTCCAAATGGAATTGCTGGAATCTTCTGCGTGCGTCACACCTAACAAATTGCATCGCGCGCCTATTCCACTCTTGCAGCTCTTTGAATGGGTGAGTGTAAACTCTTGAGCGTTATAATTTATCTCCACTACTCGTTCTCATTGCAAACAGCGCTTTGTAATTATTATGGAAGTGTTCTAGTTTTTTGTTTTCTCCCTCTCCAGTTAGAAGATTCTCGTTGTGGCTGTGAGGGCAAAAACGAATGAGTAATTCCAGATATTCTTAGGTGTCGTTTATACTTCACTGCTTTGGTTAAATATACGCCTTTTAAAAGCCAAATTATAAAAAAAAAGTGTTCAAAATTAATAGAAAAGTGTGAGATTTATTGTTTGGATTATATAATCGAAATTTTCCAACCCAAATCAATGAGTGCCATATACATTGAACTAACGCATGTTGACTTCAATAACATGAGTCAAATGGTAAAGAAGCAACAATTAATATAATGTTGACCTTTTTTATCACCAAATAATTCCACTAAATTTTCTCTTCTTTTATCCGTGCTTATTTAAAAAAAACAATCCGTGTATCGTTTAAAAAAATGCCATTTTTCCATTTTTTCACCCATTGTATACTTTTGGTTCGCGTAATATCTAATTTAATTCGCGAGAAAAAATTTCGATCGTCTGTTTATTGGTGATGCTATTTTGTGGAAAGTACGTTTTCATTTTGAATTTCCAATATAAATCTTTCAAGATAGTGATTTAATTGTAAAAATTAAATTTTATTTAAAATTGATTAAAATTTAAAAAAATATTGCCTAAGTTATCAGAAACTACTACATAGGAGCAGAACTCATGGAGGTTATATTCATTTTAAGTAATTACTATTCAAAAGTTTGGTCAAACGAGAGATCCCTTCACAATATAGCATCGTACAAAATTAGAAAGTTACTATTTTTACTGTGATGGCATAGTGAGTAAGTAGCTGGTCCTAAATTCATTTCGGTGTCGATGATCGCCTCCATTTGGAGCAACCACGTGTATTAGATTTTTGAAGCCTCGAATTCCTTCGCTTTTTATCATTGATCCATGAATAAAATATTGAGTAATAATATCATGGCATAATCGCTATGCTTCAATAGATGTGGCTGTGTATTCAGAAGAATTATGTTTAATATGATTAATTATTCAGTTTATAAGAACTGCTTGTTTAAAAATTAGACATTTTTTTCGTTATCATATAGTTTTCATAATTATGAAAAGAGCGGAATAGTAATTCAACACAAAGAGCTTGGGAAATGCCGTTAATACTTGTTGATTTAGCGCGTATACATGCAGCCAATCGTACTCATCAGTTCGTATTCTTTATCACCAGCTCGATTGATTAAATATTATTAGTCGTCCTTAGGTTTGTTTGTATTTCTTAGTATGCGCATGAAATATTAATGATTTCCCAGCCTGGTTCTCGTTGGTGCAACATGCTGTGTCAAAATATTTATATATGAATTTTAGCACGACCGACCTTTTGAAATTCTGATGACGTTGATTCAATGAACAGTGGCTCGCTATTCTGTTATGGTGGTAACATTGGGTTGTGGATCCAGTCATGTATTTATCAAATGCCCTCGTTTATTGACCGTTAACAGATGGAAATTTGGAATCACGAGGTAGGCTTCGGAATGATCTGTCAACAATCGATTGACAAGAATGTCGCATTTGATCCGTTTTCTAGACTTTGATGTGCAACATTTCTTTTGTTCCACCTTGAGTTTAAATAACTATTGGCATGTAAGCATGATTAACGATTGCCCAGCAATCGTCAACTCCATTTTACAACGCAATGTTTACTTCTCAGCCTTTGTTTCTTAAAAATGGAATACGTTTACAATATCGTTATCTACATGACGAATAAAAAATAGTTAATAAACAAATTACTGTTCTACCATTTTAATACAACTATATTTTTTAGAAGTAATGACCTAACATAAACCTGTAATTAGATTACTTGTAACAGTATTGCTTAAGAAATTCCTTTGTAAAGGTATCATAAAGTTCTTGCATAAAATATTTCATTCTCAACTATCGGTGATAATTGATATTTGAATCAACAAATAAGGATGTAGGCATATATAGTATCCAGAAATTATCGGCTATAGTTTAATAAAATCCTATTCTTGTTTATTATTTATTATTCCTGGACCATTCTAATTTTATCCGCTTTTGAAAATTGCATTGATTTGGATCTGTTGCAGTGACAAAGTGAATCGAAGCTATTATTAAATTGATTTGTTTATTAGAAAATGGCGCCTGTATTTAACCATTTAGACCCAGTTTTATATCTGTTTAACGGTAAATACAAGGTGACATGGCCATAACGTTATCTTGATGCTAACCAAGAGTTAGGATATTGTACGTAACATCAGTCTGTCGGTGAGTCAACGCGGGCGTTACAGATGGAAGGACGCATTAACTTAGGTTTTCAACCCGAGAAAATATTTAACCAGAGATTATGAACCTAGTGCTAAAATAGCATGTAATGTAATACGAGAAAGATTTGGCAACCCTGTAAAGTATCCCATCGTTTATCGACTTCAATAGTTTTTCCGTATAGTCGAAATAAAACAGTAAAAAGATGTACTCTTCCCCACTTTAGTACATGGCATCAAAACTTGGATACGCCAAGACGAGCATAAGAGTTGGGTCTATACAGTAGGTATGGTGTGGCTGAGTAGTGCTTGCGATGAAGGCACGAGAGATATTTGAAGGAACGAGTATGTCTTGAAAGAATGTGGAATGGATGCGACGATCATGGACATGAATGAAAGAAGCCTCCATGGTTGGTTTGGCCACGACGAGAGAATGCATGTTAATCGAATAAAAAAGCAGATGCATTGGATTGAATGCTGGGAGGGTAAGGGATCAGAGCACAAGACAGTAATCGGTGAACGTGGTGGAAGGGACTCAAAAGAGGGGGTCTTATTTATTGCAAATTCGTTATAGAAGTGAAAGAGGTATGCAAGGATAGGGTATTATGGAGGAAGTTACTAAAAGAGATCGAGTTTCCCAGGCCTCAAGGCAATTACTAAGTTCTTTGCCTCTCCCTACCCTGAATAGGGAGTACGAGATGGGTGTACATTTATGTAAGAGTTGGAAATAAAGAAATCGGAGCGTGTATGACACAAAGCGTTGCGTGTAACTGAAGAAAAAGCGGCATACAAGGCTAGAAGAAATTATTATAAAAGAGCCAGATTTATAAGCCTAACGCCAACAATCTTCTACTATTATAATCACCTATGTGTGTATGTATATATACTCGTATGTATATTGAATCTTCATTTGGCAGTAGACCTTTTTTTATTTGAAAAATTAAATTAGAAATAGTGGTTTTCTGTTATTGGGACAGGTACCAATGGAAATAAAATAAAATAAAGATTCTCATTCCTTCAATCAAATTTTGAATTCTGGAACAATGACGAAATCTTTGCTAAAACGTAACGATTTTTTGCAATATTTTAGCGTTTTTGAGTCATGGTCCCCGTAACGATCATATTTACCGTTTAAGTCGAGATTCCGTGTATGTCCATTGACTCAATGATTCTTGGCACTAAATAAGATACGAATGGTTTACTGCAATCAATATGTAAATGACAATATTCTTCCTGTTGATATTCAACGGGCACCTTCTCTAGTCCGGGACCTCTAATGACCGTGCCCAGTACGAAAGCGAACTGCGTGATTGGGTATGTGTGTTAAACAGTTTTTAGTTAACCACCTTGTGCTTTTGAGTTTTAAGAAACAACATATTGCCAGTATACTATCGTGGAAGCCTGATGAGGGAAGCATTCCCACTGTGGTGACAATAAGGGGAAGTTTTTAAAATTTTACGATCCGCACCAGATGCACGCGCATTAAAGTTTGAACTGAAAATGGGAGATTGTAACGTTTTGAACAAACAATGACGAGTCATTCGTCGGGTTTCATTTTTTTTATTTAAGGGGCAAGCAGAGAGCACCTCTCTAAATAATGGCCGTCCCGAATAACCAATAACCTGTAATTAAACCTCGCCGAGAAAGGAACGGATTTATGGTCGCGACTGCTCGTCCGAAATCATTATCCCGTGGTATTTTCAGCCTCCATGACCGTTCGCGCTAGTCGGAGGAAGCGGCACTATAGGCACCCGTATATGTGTGTTCGCGTATCGGGGGAGGGGGGTGCTTGCCGTTGGGGGGATGGGGGGAGGAATGGGCAGGGGGTGATCGAAGGCCCGGGGAAGATTGAGTGGGACATTTTTCGACCGGTGCTGAGCGGGGAGTGGGCCATTAGCGCTCTGCGATCGCTATTAAATGCCTTTGCCCGACGAAGAGTTTTAGTTTATCTCCTTGATCGTCATCCCTCGCGGTAGTTACGCATATGTTTTCTGCATCGCCCTCTGCTCTCGTCTGCCTCGCGGATGGAATCGCTCTGCCTGGCGTCGATGTCTTTTGGAGTGAGGAGAAGTTTAGTGACTTTTTTTGTATCCCGGCGAAAAAGAATGAAGGATGCGTCGGGACGGCGAACAGAAATGCGAGGAAAAATTATAACATTGAGTGAACGCACTTCAAGAATTTTGACCTTGATGCATTAGGAAAGGACCGCTGTTTTGTTAAGGCATGTTTGTTGCATGCATAAGGCATGTTTGCCTCAACTACGATTTAAAACCACGTGGCCATGTTCACAGGAGAAACTAAAGAAACACTCCTCAAAAGCATTCATGCGTGCAAAACTTGCATTAACCGTCCATGGTTTTAACGTATAAAAGGTTTTATTAAGTTTTTACGATGCAAACTTGGTCGATTTCAAAAACTTACCGTTGCATTAAAAGTTTTTTTTATATGCATTGAAAAGGACCATCACCCATTGGAGCCAAGTTTAGTCAATAAAAGTTTAGTGACAAGAGTTTTAGATACCATAAAATAGCTCTAATTTGTTTATAATTTTAAGATATACTGTTTCAACTTACATAAAATAAGCCTACGAATATTCGCTTTACATGTTTGCACCGCGGAAAGAAGAGTAAGGTGATGTGGGTTGTTTTGGCGTTACCTGGTAAAGGGCAACGCGAAAATATAGCATGAAAAAAATCCATCTCTAAAACCTTAGCAATTACGGTGGTAGCATAATGCAGAAGAAGAGAAAGGTGAAGGAGCTGGAGGAGAAATAAAGAGAATTTTCGTTTCATTTAGTCGATTATCAAAACTTACCTTTCAAACAACGCTCCAGCGATTAATCGAACGCGTCGACCTTTTTAGAACTCAGTCGCATCCCACTCGACCGGCTACGATTATCTGTCCTATTGCAAAATCGATCTCGTAGGTCGTCTGGATGATTGTTTCTTCTTTTTTTAAGAATGTGGGATCGATCTTTTTCCTCGGATTGCGCGAAATGCACTCTTGTGTATAATAACGGTAAAAAGGATTCGGGGTTGGGTTCCATGGGAATCGTTCCCGAAATAAGCGAAGCAAAAAAAAAAGAAAACTCCTTCAAACGAAGGATGCATCGGTGCTACTTCTCGTCTAATGCATTTTCCTCATTCCACCTGTGCGTATTTTACATCGCCTCGTTACGGAGTTGATCTGCATTCTGCCGAGGTCTACTCACGAGCGAAAGGCCTTTCACCATTTTTATTTGTAATTTTTATGCCCTCAAAAGAAAAAAGAAACAACACTCGAATACTTTTACGTAGACTATCGATTACCGCGAGAATTCCAGCAGCCCTCGAATCGTTTTTTTCCCTTCCTCTCTTTCGCATAATTGTGTGTTTTGATATTCCTTAAGAACACTACTGTGTGCGACCACCAATCTATTTTCAAGGCTGAGCAAATAAATCGTTCAACATTTCAACGAAAATATTTCTCTCCCCACATCATTCAAAGAAACAGTGTTTTGCTGCCGTTTAGATTTTCAGTGAAACTCTCGTTAAAGGTCAAAGGTGATTGGAGGAAAAGCAAATTCACTATGAAGATTGTTGTTGCGTGCTTTGTCGTAAAATATCACTCACCGTCGATCACTTTCAATTTCGGCAAGGTATTACATTTTCATTCTTCTACAGGTACAGTCGCCGCATAAAGTCTGGCGACATCGACAAAAGCGCTGAACATGCAAAACTACGATTTGGTGTGGCTCCACTGGTTCAAAAGTGAGGGGCGGGGAGGGGAGAAAGAGAGGAGGGAGGTGGGAAGGAGGTGAGAAAGTGGCCAGAGTAGTCGTGAATCGAAACCTCGTCTTAGGGGCTAGTGAATTAATTTGCCGATTAAGTTGCCGATTTCGCCAGACTCTATGCGGCAACTGTACATTAAAAAAGATGAGCTACCGATATTAAAACTTGTCACTAAATTGGTTACCCTTTGATTCGACTTTAAACACATTAAAAATAAGTTTTACATAGAGTACTATTACAAGGTATTGCAAAAATAATCGCATTAAATGCTTTTCATTTATCAGATTAGCGACATTCGATGCAACGTTTTGCAACATTGAACTGAAGCATATTAATTATGGCAATTTGATTTTAGAGCTTGGAACATTCTTGCTTTAAAATGGACGTGGTATTAGTCGTAGAAAAATTTCAGAAGAATTATCGTATGTTTTAAAACATAAATATTTCTCTATTTTTAATTGTTGTTTATTTTTGTTTCCATAAGCAAAGGAGAAATATGAGTTCAGCAGTTTAAAAACAATCAATTTTCGAGTCAAACGTTTTGTGGAAAACGTGCAAATTTGACATTATATGAGTTTTATTCCCGGGAAGGTGATATACTGTTGTATATGCTCCCCGGAGTGCTGTGTTTTAGACTTTACTAATTCCTTAAAGTTTTATTTTACTGTAATACTTAACGTTATGCTGTGATATGCGTTAAGATCTGGTTATTATCGCGAGTATCTATTGTTATTTTTACATTGATTCCCTCTTAACTTATATATTTTGAATGTTAATTTATTATTTAATTTGTTTTATCTTAAGTAGTTTATTGAAAACAACGATTTTTGGTGTCGTAGATGTAATTTTTTTACCTAATGCTAAGCAGCTAGGCGTTGATAGTAATGAAATTGTCTTGAAAATTTACTCCTTTTACCTCCAATGCATTAATAATTATGATAAATGATATAGTGGTGTTTGATATATTTTTATTTAAAGAAGCAAAACAGCCAATATAGTCTCCTTATTTCCTGGAATCTATTCATAAATGCATAAAGCCTTACTATGAATTGTTATTATCTTTCTTTACTATCAGCTTAAAAATTTCTTTGAAATCTCTTTTCTAATCTCAACCCTCACAATATCTCCTACAAAATGTCTTCTGTTTCCTTCAATTGATTTCATTAAGGAGGCGTTAGTGGGTTTATCCCTTGTCATAACAGTGACCATATTCGATTTTTTATTTCTATCAGCTGTGTGAAGCATGATGCAAATGCTATCATATTAATGGTGCAAAATATTGTTTTACATGACTTAAACTCTTAGCAATAAACTAAATATGCATGTCTATTCTAATTAACTTATGTTTTTCACACCGTACGATGAAAACGCCTTACAGCCGAAGATTATTTTGCGATTATGTAAAAACATACTGCGATGAGTACTTGGTTTATTAAAAAAATAGTTGCGAAAGCATAAAAACTACTTATAGTTAAATTCCTGGTGAGATCTATGCGTTATATATTTCTAATTAAAAAAATTTAATATCTCCGTAGTGTATACCCGTATCATCTCCGAAGGAAAATAAATGGTACTGTTTTGGCAAATAACGCGAAAGTTATGGTGGTAAAGGGCTGATATAATTTGTTATAATTGGAAATATGAGATATTTTTGCTTGTGAGAAGGCCAATACTCATTGAATTTCATGTGAAATGATATCTAGCTCAAACTGCCTTAATTTTCACGTGATTGATGTCGGCTTCTGATACGAAATGTACGCAATTGTATCGTAAATTATTCCATCGTACCATCGCTCTTTAAACATTGCATGTTTGTTTTCGAAACTAGGTCATATCAATACGACGATGAGCACTTTTGCCAAAGGGTAATTGGAATCGTAATCGATATAATGAGACGAGGAATTAATAAGGAAAAAAAACTAACTTTTGTGTTTGGAAGCGATGATTAGAACCCCAAAGACTCACTCGTTTAAGATTTTTCTTCGTTACTTCATCGATCTCTCATTTATTTTAAAGTATATAAATACGATGTTTGGTACAGTGTCTTAAGATTATTGGAGCAATTTTTTCTTATGTACCGATTTGCGTCAAACGTTTGCGCACGTGTTTTCATTAGTGATGTTTATGCATAAAAATGAACAAAATTTGCATCATACCCATTTTTTCGGCAATTTAATGATATTTAACGCTTATACCAACGGCACACGAGCTATATTTCGTAATACATACATTGATTAAATATCCACAGATTATCTTAAAAAAGGGGAAATAATATTATCATAATATTTGCTTAGAAATATTGAGATGTCGACCCGTGTCCAGTATTCAAATAACAAACTTCAATTTAATGTCGTCTTAACTTTGAATACCCTGCCGAAAACTATAATCATAGCATGCTTTAATTAAAGAAAAAAATATAATCTTGTATCATTTACATTGCCGCCTGTATGCTGAGTTCCAACGCATAAACAGATGCACTTCAATGAAATGTGGTCCATGAATGTTTTTCGACTTACTTGCAAAGTTATAAAAATGTGTTCTCAATGACCCACAGTTACCACTCAAGCCACGTAAACGCTTAAATATTTAATTCATGAAATATAAGACGAGGTAAACATTTTAACCAAGTGCAAGAATTTCAGTCCGTTTTAGCATCATCAACTTCATTATTATATTTTAAATTATTATTTAATGAGGAGAAGAAAAAATTGCCATGTATCTGTCATGCAAAGAAACAGGTTGGTAAATCGTTATTAATACTGCGTTGACTATAATAACTGAACGAATGGATTGCGTAAAACCTTCAATATAGAAACATTTTTAAAAACACATAACCCAATCTAAATGATGATTGTAAAATCCGGCCGACAGCACCTATGACATGGAAATACGTACGAATGTAGTTCGTTTATATAAAGCACTGCTTTATTCATATGCTTACGGATTTAAATAAAAATTTCCATTTTTCCCACCCATTTCATTGTCAATACTGCCTCTTCATTCCCTCTAATCATTAGCATCAAATGTAGTTCAATATTTTTATAAGGTGTACATCGCGTTTTATTACTTATAAATATCTCATTTAGTATGAAATACGGTTTTAAAGTTCCCTTGCCGTAGTTTTGCTCCGTTAATTTTGTAAATATTAGCTTAGCGACAAAAACGAGACCCGCAATGTTCATATTCGTTTTCTCGGAAAAATCCCGGTTTGCTAAGAAGTAAAGCCAGGTCCGGATGGTATGTACTTTCTGTTCCTAAGTTTGTAAGACCGGAACTAACAGAAAGCATGTAAATAGACTGAGGGGTAGTTGAAATGTTACCTAGTTCATTTTTCATCAGTAGAGGCTGATTGTGCACCCCGGAATCGTCATTTTCAATTCCCTTCCGTTTTCTCCGTTGATGTCTCATTCTATAACATGGCTGTCGATTGGTTTTTCGTTTTCAACTCCTTTACCCTCCTTTGGTGAAATACTTTACAATACCCCTCCCCCTTACCCTCTCATCCTCGTCCCTCTTCCCCCATCCCAAAAGCCGCTGTGACGCCAACAACCCCTTAGCGAATGTCCCCCCCCACCCATCTGTATCGCTCATATTCCATTCCCTCCTGAAAAAGCAAAAACAAATCCAGCATATTCTCTGGGAGAGCAGTTTGATTAAAATCGGCGGTCTTCGAAATAAAAACTGTAACGATATTGGAATTTCACGGCGGCAAGAGTGGTTTGGTATTCAACCCGTTAATTCCATTCGCTTAAGCCGGGCATTGTTGGCAATATAACCACTCGAACGCGGGTTTGGTTCTCCGGGTGTATACAAAAATATGCTCCGCTTTCCCTGTTATTTTTGTTTTAATTGGTAATTGTTTTTTCACAGGCTCGCAGTGCTTGACGAATTTATAAATTATTTAGTCCCCCATGGGAGTTCAACCACGAGGAATATGATTAATTACGGTCGTGATTAACGTAAAACACGTATAATCACGGCGGTATGAAAGTAAATAATCTTTTACGTTGATTACTAGATCTCATGATTAACGCTGAGACTTTAATATTGGCGAAGAACGTAGAGTGGAATTAATCCTCATACTAGTTATTTCTTCATGTTTTTGAGTTGAACAATTTCAATAATTTATTTCTGACTCTTCAGTTCTCTTTATAATTACACAGCATTCTGCTCATTATTAAAAATTTAATTCAATTTCCACTATACCGCAAACAGCCATTATAGTAGGAATCTAATAAAAATAATTACTGGAAAGATATTAGCAATCATCTTATTGAAATAAATAAATCGTGTGGTTATGATGTGTCAATGCACAATACGCCTTGCAAGTTTGGAGGTACTCATTACTTTTAAAAACTGAAAATACAGGCTTTACTTCGTAGAAGTATTTGTCACATTATTATTAAGATGAATTTTCCTTGCATTCTCTTATTTTTTGTTATTATCCATCCCATGGTTGCATTGAAAATATCTTAACCTACTTCTTCGGCAATTAATTTTCTTATTTTGCCACAATATGTCCTACAAAGATTGTTTGGGACAAAGTGACATCTGCTTTGTCGACCTAAAACTCGTGAGGCAAGAGTTTTTACGGTAAACTTATCCTTCATGACGTTCGAGTCTTCAGCAACTCCAACCCTGCCCCACTAATAGTTTTGTCCAACTTCATATTCACTCGTGTTGGTTTTAAGAAACATTTTATATTTTATATGGGATTTTACTTTGAGATTTAGAGAACTTCCTGAGATTGTGGTCTGAATCATTCTCTGAAGTGCTGAGTTCCAGATACTTTTGGCGTTCTAAAGAAGTTTCTCTATTAGTGTGACATAAGATCTACCTTTTAATGTTGTGCGTTCGATCTTTTCTGCTCATAATTTTTTTTTAATTACTGAAATAAGTTCCGTAGTCTGCGAAGCGTTCAGTTTGTTTATAAAAATCAGTGAAAAAGTACTCTAATTGTTTATTAACATGGATTTGACTTTCTTTTTACATAAATTTTCATTCTGAAATATGGTTGACGCCTTCTTATTTCATTTGTCTCTGCGAAAAATTACCTTATCATCAAACAGGCGTCAAGGAGCATGTTTTATAGCTTTTATGTTAGTAAAATAACGTCTTATAAAGCTATGAGCCTATCCCTAAGACTAGTAAAAAGTACTACTTTCCCTAAGACTAAAAAAGTTGGGACTGCAAAACTAGTTTTGCAAACCCTACTTTAGAGCTCCTTTGTATGACTCTGGATCCCATGGTCCCTTCAAAATTTGCACCATCTGCGACTTACATTTCACTTAAATGAAGAAAAAGTAAAACGAATTCGGTGAATTTGGCAGTCTTTCCCCTCCATACTTAGTTATCCAGTGAAAGAGATATCTTGTAAAGAATGTCTACTTAGAAAAAGTCATGATGCGCGAGTAGTCCCTAGGTTAATCTTTGTCACAAAATATTTTACCCAAATAACATTTTGAGAGCTGGAATAGACGTAAAAGAAATTAAATGTAAATTACAAAGAATCTGAGCTAACAAAGTTTGTTCAAACAACTTGGAGAACCTTCAATTATCTTCACCAAAGAGTCATGACGGAGAAGATAATATATAATAGTGATGTCTGCACTGACTCAGGGTTGCTGGGTTGAGTTAGCTGTGATAGATTTTTCGTCAGTTTTGTCTATCTATAAATTTGTTAAAATATTATCCTACAAATATGGCTAAGGGATCAAACAGGGTCGAGATCGTTTGGCTAATTAATGTGATGACATCTTGAGACTGAATACGGTGCCGAGTCCGCTGGACATCATCTTAGACATTCCACCGGGGATTCTTGAAATAAAGTGAAGGGCATAGTGAAAAGGTTTCACCAATGATTCCATGTCTATTTCAATTTTGAACCTGACATTATTTTTCGAAACAATGAAATGCACATTGTAGCAATAACCGATGGCAGGTTCTATCAAATGCGTATGAGCGAAGCTTATGACCGCGGAAAATCGTCGTAAGACTTTTTGGTTCTGTCCCAACGTAGCCTTTGCAAGGTGTTCAGGCTCTGCTTTAATGAATAGTCCTCGTCTTACTGAAAAAACAGTGTCATTGAAAAAAGAACATTTGTTATTTTCACGCAATTGCTTACTTATTAGGCCGACTGCGCTTCCAACGCTAAAACAACAGATCCAAGACGATAAGTTCACAATAATCATGTACTTACATACATACATACTGAAGTAGAAAATAAATGGTAAAATGGGGTGAAGGGAACTGATTGTGTTAAGAAATAAGGTAGTGGAGTATTCAATGGGACAGGCAATTGAGTGGTAAAAGCATTTCCCCTGACATAATCCTTGTAAGTGACAAGAAACAATGTAAAACCAACACCCCTATTGTCCTTGATACCTATTAAGTAATCGTTCCGAAATGCCTAGTGTTCTCTTTTAGGTTGACGGAATCTGTTAGGTAAAACATGCTGAGGTCAAGGTATCTTATAAGTCTTCCGCATAGCGAGACCTCATAAAACGCAGAGAGAAGAATGTCGTGAGCATCGATGTCAGTCCTTGTTGTAGTGAAAACATTCTTTTACTCCGACGATTATGCAACTAATGTTAGTCAACTCGTATCATACTGCTTCCTCGTACCTGAGCGCTTGCCATATCTCTGAGCAAATTTTTGCGGTGGCATGCGTGGCATAGGAATCAAGGGATTTCCATCACGACAACTTGTGAAAGTTCGACTGCATAGAAACGGCTCTACAGCGGTTGCCCCAACTGTGACAGCTGCCAGCGAAGGTCGGACTACGGGAGTATTGGGCTCGCCATCAACTCTGGCGACTCATTTCTTCCGACTGTTTGGAGAACTTTAATATGGAGTATACGGAGGTATTAGGGAGGCCTGATGGCAAAGGGGTCTCGAGTTTGAGACAGTTTGCTGGAGAATCAGATGAGATGGGTGTGGGAAATGAGTGGCCTGGAGTGTCTGCCTCCATAATTACTTGTGGAAGTTCCACTACGTGGGTTGCAGTGCAACGTGCTCGGTCATCTTAGTGCACCACGTGCGACTGACGCGACGTCAGAACGTGGTGAACACCATAAGCTACGGGACGAGTACCCATGGAGTCCAGCTAGGGGGTAAGAGAGGCGGAGGTCTAAGATTATGGTGCACCCAGATGAATAAAGAACTGTATGTAGATGATACTAACGTCAGTGGCAACATTGTTGAGAAAAGGGAACAGTAAGGTTTGCATTATATCCCATAAGTTGAGGTTTTGAATTTTATACGGCTTGTAAACAAAAAATTAGGGACGAATGTGGGCTCAAATATTAAGTAATTTGCGTTAAGTACATATTAAACCAACTATTTAGAAGAACATATGATATTTGCAATGTGTATTTAAAATTTTAGTGTTCTTTAATCTTTTTTTAAGCGGTTTCTTGAATTTTAACTTACATCAGTGTAGTTGCCACGAAAACCTATATTCGGGGACTTTTTTATTTATTGGTAATCATTTACCAACAAATCGAAAACAGCTTCTTAGACATTAAAATCGAATGTTTTATAACCAACGATATTGGACATTATCAAACAACCATATCCAAAGTGATCAATAATGCACTCAGGAAGGAGTCGAACCCGCGACCCTTGGGTTGGTATGCGAGGACTTTACCTCACCTGCCTGTGCTTTACTTGCTAGGGCCAACTGTGTCGAACTTTCTCGTAATTATAGCGCAATGCACCCAATTTTTAATTTAAACGTAACTTGCTTAACCTATATTTTCAGATCAATATATAAAATACTTCACGGTCACGGTTACAAGTGACGACATCGGTGTACGTAATCATTGTATCGTAGAAATAGTCTTATCAAATGTAAACAAAGATTATTTTGTTCTCTGTACAGTATGCCTCCTACTTTTTCATTATTTACGTAATTTTTACCCCACCAATAGTTCATGACTTTCAAACTCATACGCTAGTTTTCTACTGCCTATTATTCGTCAAATTGGAAAATCGTTGATCGTCAAATGTTTGCAATCAAATCAGTCGCGCGTCATCTTTCTCATGTTGTAAGGTGGAAATTTTATGAATGCTGTGCTAAGTGCATATTGCGAATTTCAACGCTGCTAAGATAGCTCCGTTTTCATCTCTGTCGACCGCCTAACACCCTGAACACGAAGTCCTTTAAATGGGGCTTCATGGTTTTGCGGTGCACCCTCCCCATCTGCCGCCAGCCGTCGTCGGCTCGTGTACAGGTTTATATGTGGGTGCATATATTTCTTCGCCGTCATGCACACGTGTTGGCGGGTGCCACCTTGGGGTGGGGGGAGGGGTTATGGCACACCGCACCCCTTGTTTCTGTACAAGGGGACGGTGACAAGGTCCCATTTCTTCTTTTATACCCTTATACCACTTTCATTCCAACCCGGACCGTTCTTCAACCAAGGAATACCACCGCAGTGGGAAGGATCTCCTGCCATGCGTCTTCGGGGCAATGATTGTCACCACAACTTCTTCCCGCACCACAATCCTTCTTACCTCGTTGGTGATCCGGACGTTGGACATTCGAATAAACAGCAATAGTGTTCTCTAAAACGTGGAAGTAATGTGCTGAATTTTAAGTGGAATCATGCGTGTTGGTGTTAAATGCATTTTATGATCATTCACTTATTCATTTGTTTCCCGTCAATGAGACCCTGATCGTCTCAATATTTATATCTTGTCGTTGATATATGTTACAACAACTATGAAATTTTACTCCATATTTTGGAAAGTTCTGATTTCAGTTAATAGTCATTTACAACCAATGTTTTGTCATAAAATTAGAACTTCTACGTTCTTTACATTTTTGAAAAAGCGTAAATGAATAAATGAACATTTTAATAATATTTAAGTAAGTTGAAAAAATTCATGGACCACATTACATGTAAATTAATCTGTTTATGCTTTGGAACTCACTAAGCAGTCTGTATCCAGTGATACAAGGATTTTATTTTGGAATTTTCCGTTATTAAAGCTTAATATTACAAAGTTTTCGGCGCAGTATTAGAAATTTTGACGAAATTATGTTAAAACAGGTTGTTTTAGAATATTGGACTCAACGTGACACCATCATATTTGTTAAAAAAATATTTATTGTAACATAAAATGTATTATTCCACGTGTAGAAGAAAGACTGTCCATATGCAATCAAATTATTACGAAAAATATGTCATGTGCCGTAAGGCTACGTGTTTAAATATCCTTGAATTTCCAATAAATCAAATGGGTGTGATGCAATTTTTTTACTTTTATCTATAGATATCACTAATGAGAACACGTATTCAATGTTTCACGAAAATCTTTACAAAAACGACAATCGCTTAAAAACCACCTTAAGCGGTGATGATGGAGGTTAACTGTGGTGGGTAACTGGAGCGGGAAAGGGGAAAGCCAAGCTGCTGGCCTCGGAGATGCATGTGGGATTGAGGTGAAGTGTAGGGGTTTTGGTGTATTGTGGTGTCGAAGGCGGGCGAGCCAGACGGAGATGGTGGAGAACTAAAGGGAGTGGATAAGGGTTTCCTTACGGTGGAAGGGATCCGCTTTCTCGTACGTGTGCAGGAGGACCGAGTCAGTAGGAAGAGTGTGAAGGTGGGATGGGCTGTCTAGGTCGGTGCGGGATGCGGGGTTAGGCATGGCTGAAGAGAAGGGGAGTAGTCATGGGGGTAGAAGAGGATTTCCAGGGGATGCCGGAGAACGTCCCGCTGAACATCAGGGGTCGGTGGAGAGGGGAGAGACTTGGGGAGTGCTGGAGCAGGAGGAGAAAGACGGTTTCTGCGGTGGTGGGTGGAATTCCGAAGAAAATGAAAATGGTTTCCCATGGTGACGTCTGAGGGTGGCGTCTACGCCCAAGATGGGCCATGTGGGGGGAGGAGGGGAAGCTTAAAGAGGAAATGGAGAAGGAAGGTAGGAGACAGATATTGCATTACATTGGCGGCGGAACGTATCCGGTGAAATTGGAAACTCGTTGCATTGCACCTTCGTAGAAAACCACATCATTCACAGTATGGTTTACTTGCATGAATGCTGAGTGCGACTTCAATGGTTACGGTGTATACCTACCCACTGGGTAGCCTAACTACTGCTGCTTTTATGTTGCGCCTTAAATATAGATCACTGTATTATCCTCGAGATATTTTCTGTTTCCTAAGGTTATCGTTGATTATCCGACACTAAGATGGTGCATGTTATTTATTAACACCTTATGAAAGGATTAATTTTCCCTTATGTTTGACTTTTAATTGAATAATAATTCAATGTGAGATTTTAAAAAATTCCAAAAAATGTTAATTTTTTACGTAATGGAACAAATTGAAAAGTTATCAGTTAATAAAAAATGCATAATATTATACCAAAAGCAGGGTCCACTTCTTAGATGTACACAATGTACATAGCTTCACGTAAGAAGTCAGGTACTTAGGCTATTTATTGTTAAAAATGGTCATCTATCAGTAATTCTTAGTTTTATTGGAAGGTTGAATACTAATAGGTACCATCTTTTACAGCTACAAACCTTTGCCTTCCTGCATAACTTCATTCTTCAAGCCTTATGAGTCCTTTCCCTTTTCTTACCGCTGAATAATGAATGTTCAAATAGCTGTAGTAAATCCCTAAAGTCCTGTAAAGAGAATTAAGCTAATAAATGAAAAATCTAACAAGAAACACTTACGAAGTGTAACGCGCCGATTTGATTCAAACTTGACATGTTCGTAGATTTAAGTGAATAAATGAATTATGTGAAATTTTACGTTCCCTCGTGGCCTACGAGCCGAGATATTAGCTGCTCTAAGTTGCATGTGGTTGCCCATGTTGGGATCAATGATGCTGTGAATATGGGATCAGAGGAAATTTTAGTCTCTGTAAGAGACCGATGCTCCGAATTCCGCCGTATTCGCGTAGGATCTGGCACCAATTTGAGGCTTACTATATGCAGCTTGGTACCTAGGACGGAACGGGGTTCGATGGTTTGGAGCCGAGTGGAAGGCATAAACCAGAGACTCAGTAAAGTCTGTGGGAGCGAGGATATGCAATTATCTAAGGATTAAGCACCAATCCATTCTCTTCCAATTGTTTTACTATGGATAGATTCAATACGAAAGTCTAACCTACTTTCTGAATTGGTTGATCCCATTGAAAATGCCCTCTACCACCAATATTCGAACCCAGGCTCCTGGTGTGGAAAGCCACTTAAGCGACCCGTATATCTCCCACATTTCGATCGAGGTAAACTCAGGCCCTCCCGGCGTGGTCCTTTTTTGGGATGGGGATGAGAGGCGTGCGAGGGAGGTGCAGTCAAGCAGGAGGGGGGGATTATGGGAAGGTGGCATCGAGAAAAGGGGAGTTGGTTGGCAGGGGGTTGGTGAGGGGGTAGGAAGAAGACAGGTCGGTGGGAAGAGTGGGAATTTCCGCTTGCCAGGGTAGGGAGGGGATTGAAGGAAAGAGGCGCCGAATTCCCACTCATCCGTTTCGCTTTTATCTCCTCTCAATCTCTGCTCCCTTCTTCGTCTTTTACCTCTACCGTCTACTTCCTTTAGGGGAGCCAAAGTCTTCCCTGCCTGCGGCCCCCAAACTCTTCACGAGTATTTTTCCTGGGAAGTGATGACTCAGGCAGTTAGTTTTAAAACCTCCGTCCGAGGAAGTCATTTCGTGAGTCTGAGAAAGACCAAGATTTCGGAGGACGGTACGTTTTTCTATCGATGTATCAGATTTATTTGCTCTCATCCCTTTAGTTAAATATTTAATCTATGTGATACCCCTGCTAGCTACCTTAATTGTGTGTTTCAGGGGGTGATTAATCACCAGGCATGCACAAATCGTTAAACTCGGTTTCATGATGTTATTGATTATAATATTAGTAAGTGTTAATTAACGCATGTTTGAGGAGATTTAACGTGTAATTTGGCTTCTGACTATCATGCAGGATAGCCACAGTACTCATTATTAACAAGAACTATTTGTTATAATTCAGTCACGCTAGCACGCAAATCGATGACAAAATAATAGCGCTTACAGAATTATTTGCGTGCAAAAAGTATCACAAATTCACTGAAACATAAAACAATATTAATTAGCATACTATATAGGAATTACAAATTGAAAAATAAATAAAAAAAGAGCATAGGAACAGCGCTACTTATCGCAACCATTGAAATAGCACCCGACATCGATTAGATATATCGTGGACCCTTATCGCACGCGGAAAAATGACATTTATAAACCCATGGTACTAATAAACAGGTAGGCCGTTGCGCATCTCGGTCATCTATCGATACCTCTGTGCTGCGATAGTATCGACTGTGTGACGTTGCGTGGAGGACAGAGCTAGAGAATTCCGTGCTTTGAGCATTGTGGATAATTGTGGATTATGCTTTGTGATTAGCTTTTCGGAGTAATTCCTATTCCCTGAGGAAAATTTCTTCCCGGGAAGATGTCTTCCTGCGCTGTATTTGGCTGCAACAACAGCCGCAGAAATGGCGAAGGGAAATTGAATTTATTTCATTTCCCTAAAAAAACTTCTATGAAAATGAAGTGGGTTCGAGCATGACGACGAAAGGACGACTTTAACATAAATACAGGTCAATTAGATATTACTCAGGTTACAATTAGTCAGGTCAGTATTAGTGAAATTCATTCTTTAAAAAAATATGATTATACCTACCATATGTGAGCTCTTACATGTTCCTTTTTATTTGCATCTTGGGTGGAACTGCTTTAATTTAAAAGTGTCAATATGTAGGTTCGCATTATAACGGTAGGACGTGTGTAAAGTTCTTTTATCTTAAAAGAAGTCATAACCAAATAATATATTGCACTGATGTCCACTTAAAATCTTTATTATTGGATCCGTCAGCAATTAGAGGATAACTTAAAGGCTTTTTGCAATAATTAAAAATAGATATCGAAATAACGGTACAGGCAAAATTTCATGTCTTGGCATCCTCGCGAACTTTTCTATCCAATATTGTTAAGTTTATACCATAGTAGGTGTAGTTATTTCGAAATAACTCTTATCTTCAATTCATGATTCTTCTACTCATGTATTCTGCTAAATTAAAAGGCCATAACTACGTTGTAAATCTTGACCCCAACTTCAATTTATGGAAGCAGAACAAGACATTAAAACATCAGCGGATAAGACATTAAAACATCAACATCGAAACTCTTTCATCGGATTTAAACAACGTTCATGTGTGGAGCCAAGAGTGGGGACTCGAACTTAATCTGAGCAAATGAACGCGGTACATTTCTTGCGGAGGTCGTCCAACTATCCCCGTGTATATGCTGTGGATGGCGTTAAGATAAAGGCGACAGATGAAGTTAAGTTTCTGAGAGTTACGATTACCTCAAACCTATCGTGGGGAACACATATAAGAAATATTTGTGGCAGAGCTCTGAAGAAGCTAGGATTCGTCAAGCATATTGTGGGAAGATTTTCGGATGAAAAATTTAAAGAGAGGTGATATTTCGCACTCGTCCGGCCACACCTTGAATATGCAGCAAGCATATGGGATCCGGTGCAGAAGGTCTTAATTCGGGAACTTCATAAAATACAAAGGAAAACTGCGCGATTCGTCAAAAACGGCTACGGGCGTACAGACAGCGTTACGCAGATGTTAAACGAATTAGGCTGGGAGCCGCTAGAGACTCGGAGGCTGCGCGCTAGGCTTAGATTACTTGAGCAATTGAGAATAGATATCTTTCAGAGCGACACGGAGTACATCATATTAGAACCCCACTATATTTCCAGGTCCGACAGAAACGATAAATTAAGAGAGATATTTTGCCGAACGGATAGGTATGGGAATTCGTTTTCCCCCGAACAATAAGGGAATTTAATAAATGCTAGGCGTAATTTCATTAGAGCGTTTCCTTTTTATATGCAAACGGCTGGTGTCCTAACACCCCCCGCCACACGCCTATTGAGGTGGCTTGAGGGGTAGTATGTAGATGTAGATCAAGATAAAATGTGCCAATTACTAGAGGAAAATAAGATAAACAACGAAAGATGAAAGTATAAAGTACGTTATACGTACATAATCTAACAGGTTTTAATTCATTATGAAATGCTTTTATATCATTGTCTTCGCTGTTCTCATTATAAAGTAGTGAGACTAAAAAAAGTGGAGTCTAGAAACTATAGTTTTTTTCACAGTCTACAAATTTACTGTCTATTCAAATAAGACAGGAGCTCAGGCCTTGTGTTGCAAGTTGTCGTATCACAATATGGTAGTTGCATCAGAGGTGGGCACTTCATCAAATAGTAAACTAAGGAAAATAATGTCATTAATTTTAGCCTGCAAAAGAGTGAGTCAATGTTAAGTATGCTACTGGTTTAATCGTGTAAATTTCATAGTTTGTGGACATTTAGCATCGTCATTAACAAGTCTGATAAATATGTTTAGTATATTTTCAATAATTGAGTGCGAAATTTGTAATATGAGTTTAAAATAAAATAGGTAAGTGTTTTGTGACATAGGGTGGTCCGGGATGCAGCATAGTGTTACCTGTGTTAGGAAAGTAATCAGGATGTGCTGGAATGTTTTTTTCGTACGTTAGAGAGTTGGGTAATATAAATGATCACCCTAATGCCATTGATTTCAAGCAAAAGTTTCGTGCGTATGTAATGGGTAGGCACTCTGAGGCAGTATTTACAGTGAACACTAATACAACTGATGTCACTAATGAGCAGTACCTGATAAATTTTGTGCGGGAAGATGCAGCCCTGTCCAGACTCCAGGATGAATTATGCATCACTGTTGGATGTCCTGAGAAATCTCCTTTCAGAAAACACTTCGACAGTAGGTATTAGTGCTGAGGAGGAAGAGGTTGAAAAAGACCTAATCCTAAATGATGTGGGTGAGGATGCATTGGCATATTTTGCAGGATATGTTGCCTCACGGTTTAGGGTGAAGTATCCTTGACTGGGTGATCTCACCAAAAACATGCCCACAGGCAATGATTGGATCAACACTGTCTCCTTGGGGGGGGGGGGGTTAACACACCCTACAAAGGAATTCATGAATGTCATCAGGAGAGCAAACACAGAATTCCTGAATTTACATAGAGAGTATATGTATCAACAGAGGCAAATATGTATTTTCAAAACTGACTAAACACATCCTCCGAGATTCGGATTCCAAATGGCCTCATGAGGTAATGTTGTGCTTTGTGAGAACAAGGAATTTTATTAGGATGAAACAAATTAATAGGAAACTACTGGATGCTGACAGTGGCCAACAACTGAAGAAGAAGTTGAGGAAACTGAAGCACTCAAGTTAAAACAGCCCTAAATTTGGAAAAAAGTATTAGTATTGACTGGTTCATTATTTAAGGATGTCTCAATGTAATTTGTCAGTGTCGAGAGAACATTGTGAAGCAGTCATGTTTCCACTTTCAATTTGTGGGAATAATGAGTTCTCGGTATTTTTCATAGAACAGTTTTTAAATAGGACTTATTTTTTTATGCGAATGTACCTTAGTGATATTGTTTTTGTTTGTTTAGATAACCATTGTGAAAGGATTGAAGCCACATTTATTTTTGCTAAGAAATGGAGCTACAGTTTAACTATCCAAACTATGATCATTAAACCTTGGCATCTGTGGTATTTGTATGTGCCTTTTTTTCCTGTGATGATAATTGAATAAAATGAGATTTATAGTTATCTCCATTTCTGCCAATATTTGATACTAAATAAGATTAATTTCACTCATCATTCATAGTTCAAATGTTATATAACTGCAACAGCTCCCATGAAAGTTCGTCAGGGAACATTTCTTCCTTGTCTTAAAGTTTATATTAAACGAAAAGAAACCTCTGCGTAGCAGAATTTCCTCCATCTTCAACAGACTGCACCTACTGTCTACTTTTGTCCAAGTTTCCAATCTCCCATTGTAGGTACCATGTAAATTTGGTCAACATTTTATTTTTGAACCTCCAAAATGGCAAGTACTAAGGCAAAAGTTTTCTCTTTTGTTCAAAAATTTGTCCTTGTAAACTTTGTCTAATATGATTTATTGCCCTGCGTTTTTTTTATGGAAAATATGAAAAAAATATTCAACTAGCCTTTTCCTCTTCTTTCTATCCTCTGCAAACGTTAATGCTACCAACACTCCTTTCACTCGCGATCGAAATATTTTAAGTATGCGCGTATCACCGGACACTGCTTGGAGGTAGTTATAAATTGATTTATATTTGTTGAAGATTTCCGGAGAGAGAGCCAGCTATCCTAACAGCAACCTAACAGTTGTCTGACTTTGCTCCAAAAGGGAATGTCGTGTTGGGTAGGTATGTAGATGTCTGCTGATTTCCTTATCAATTATCAAGGTAACTTATAGTTGCAATGAAACGTACGTATGTTTGGTTAATTTTCCAGCTTCGTATGCCCGTGAAATAAGGATGAAAACGAAGAATGTGCATCTCAACTCTTTCATCTATTTTAACGGTGTCTAAAGAATTTTAAATTCTAAAATACCGTATCTGCCTTCTTTTGAAATTGATATTTCAATGCCGACTATGAATGTAGAACTCGCTAAGTTTCTTCTATATACTGTAAGTTAGTGACAACCTCACTCTCTGTACTACGTCTTGAGCACAAGCTTTGTGTTTTCATACACTCTTTGAGTTCTAAAGGCCGTTTTGTCACTCAAGGTAATATAACAGCATAATTATCAGCGTTATCAATGTGACGCACCATCACCTAATGTCAAATAAGTTTTCATTAATAAAACTCCATCGGCACCCGTTGGTATCTGGCGAATTCATTTCGTTCAACGAACACCATATCATATTAAACATCAACGATGTTCAATGTTTTGTTAAGTTGTCATGCGATGACAGTTAAGTTATTTACTAGGTATTTTGCATGTGTTAAGCAGTTCCATAAAAGTGGTTTGGTTGACAACTATGACACCACCGGTTACGTGAAAAATCCCAGTTCCTTTTCAAATGCTCCGCCGCTGCTTGTCCTCCAGCGTACGTCACAGCGTTGGATGCGCAGAACGGATGCATTTTTGTTCACGGGAGTGACCTACCCTACGTATTAGTACTATTTATAAACCGGGCAGTCTTGCAGTCTATCTCTCAATTTTTACGTATGTGATCGTTGTGTTTTCCACCATAGTTTCCACCATAGTTTCCACCATAGTTTCCACCATAGTTTCCACCATAGTTTCCACCATAGTTTCCACCATAGTTTCCACCATAGTTTCCACCATAGTTTCCACCATAGTTTCCACCATAGTTTCCACCATAGTTTCGTTGTGTTTTGTTTAATTATGTATACTTTGTTTTTTACGTTGGTGAACTTTTCTCGGGTTTCACACCGGGTCAGGATGGCTGTTTTTGCCAACAGTTCAACGGCTGACTCTGCCATCGTCTTCAGAGACAGCCGTCGAAAATTTAGCAACAAAAGACTTCCTGATACGGTGGGAAACCCGAAAAAATTTCATCAGCGTTTTCGACGGGAAAATACCAAATTCTTCAAGCCAAGTATTTTCTAATTTTTTTTTTCTTTCCAACGTTTCACACTCACCGGAATGAATGAATTGTAGTCTCTCTGAAAGCGCCCTGTGAGTACAATACCAGCACAAATATTTGTCATTCGCTAAAGCTTCCAGTTACGTTGTATTTGAAGGATGAAAGAAAATTGGCAACACGAGGAAAAGTATCACACCATCGTTGCTACCTGTCGCCAAATATTTGCTACGTACAAATGCTCAAACAATTTTTATTGATTTTTCATTTCGATAGCATTGAATAGTCTTCTTTTCCCGTTTTATTAATCCTAAGATTATCAAGCTCATGATAGTAACGTAAATCTTAGAAACGTATTGAGCATATATTTTCAAAGTTTCTAATAATAATTTCATAAAATTTCATATCATTATTCATCATTCAATCGTTCCGTAGTATCCAACAGGAAGTAATACCGTGAAAGTGTATTGCTTGTAATTTCGTGAAAAAACTGTTCAATGAAAAACTTCAGATTAAGTTTTATATAATTTTACTACACTTCCATTTCATAGAATTTAATTAATTAGCATAATATGATTGACGTATTGTGTCCTTGGTTTTCCTTAGTATATCTTCCAACTCATTTCATATTTAATTTTTTTTTAATCTGTGGTTTATCCCAGAATGTGCCGTAATCGATCTTCCATTATCCTTTCGGGGCATTCTTACCAGCTGTTAAACTTACCTCTTCATTGGTGATTCTCTCCGTCCATATTGTTCTCCGACCATTATTTGATAGAGTACATCTATTGATTTCAATTCTCTTTGTTTTTATGCTGTAACCGCTGCTGCATCTTGGTTTTTATACTGTAACAAGCTTCACTGAATTTTAATATAATGTTCCATAATTATGTTTCACTTTAGTGCTTCCTTACTTGCCGATCTGTCGGAGAAAATGATTTTAGGCTTCATTTTGTGGCAGTTATTCACCACAGTAGACATGAAATAAACTTCCAGGACTCTGCTTTATGATTTTTTATCAACAACCCGGATTTTGACACTTCCAGACATATTCAAGTCCTCACTGAAGATGAAATGAATAGTCAAAACTCGTGTCGTGTTAATTAAAATCATTAATTGGCGATCATTTTTTTTCCTTCGTGGTTACTGGCTTGTGTTTTTCGCAGTTGGTGATTTTTTATTCGAGATTTTCTTCTATATTTATCTATCTTTGTCTTCCATCACTGGTGATCCTATTTCCGTTGTAGGAAAAAAAAATCTTCTACTTGCTCCATCTGAGCGATTACTGTTAAAAAATTACTCAGTGTAGTTTTTCATCCCTGTAAGTAAACCCGCCAGTCACTGAGGTGAATTCAAAATTTGGCGATTTAAAAAATGACTCCGCTGCTCGGAAGTCGTCACAATTGTGTGCGGAAACCAATCGAAAACTCATTCACGGTCTTTTTCTTTTTTATTGTGTGAAGTTGAGAACGTTTACCTTCGTTCCACGCCGCGGCGATTTTGGAGTCCATGGCTTTCCCTTCCCTCCACCTTCCGCTAGTTTATATATTTTCCAACTCCCTCCCCCTAACCCCCTTTTATCGCTTCGGAATCATGGTATCGATATCGGCCGAGCGCGTTGGGTACGCAAACATGCGAAACCGGAGAGGCACAGACGAGCTCTCTCATTTTGAAAAAAAAAAGAAAAAAGAAACACCGTCCATTCGTGGATATTCTCTTGGCGCCTCCCAGTTCCCAGGAGGGACCTCAAAGCGTTGAATTGGTGAATGAGAGGGAGGTTTCGGGGGAAGATTTGTAGAAGTTCGGAATAGAGGAGGTGGAAAAACTGTTTTACGTGTGGACTTCCAAGTCGTGGTCGCAAAATTTCGAAAGGATGAAAGTGTTAATGAAACTATGAGGAAGAAAAGAATACAATTTTTTTATGTTAAGGAAGCAGATTATGTTTAGGTGATCCCGCAGTTAAATTTACCTAAATGTCATTTTATACACATTCTTGCTCCCTATCGGTCTGGTTTTATTATCTCTGGTTAGATATTTACAAGGTGTGAAAATCCACGCTAATACGTCATCACATCAATAAAACTCGCGTTAACTGGCCGACAGTCTGACTTTAGATGCAATGCCCAAACTCTCGGTTATTATCCAGCTGACGTACATGTCTTGAGGGTAACGATACCCAAATAAATTAAACCACGTTCGTAGTGTCCGCGTTCTCCGTTTGATATGGAAGACAAAATTACACCTTTTCTTTCTCTTTTTTCACCAATTGATTTGAAAATTACTCTGTTTTATTGCGGGATTCGGTGAAACAATGCCAAAATAGTATTTTTTCTAACGCAAATAACATTTCCACGATAAACTGTTTATACTTACGAAGCAAATTCTCCCGGGATTTTGAATTTTCGCAAATTAGAACAGATTCATCCTAGTTTTTAAGTTACTAGCAAATGACTACAAAGAATGAATGGCTCGTCAAAACTCGTTAGTTCTACACAAATGGTACCTACTAAAGACGAAAAATACTGCTAAATGGGTCTACAAAAATATGCGTAGAATAATCTGCGTATTTCGTACCTTTATAATCGTATGAAGAAGATCTAACTTTGTGATATCTTTCCATATTAAAATAAGATATCTGATATGTTATATAAAAAAAATTATTATTTTAAATCAGTGTAAAACACGAAGATTTCTTCTTCTTTAATTAGAGTACCTTTGTTTTTTTCTTCTAACGGCTGAGAAATTCCATCAACGAAAGTAGTGTTTTTTTAAAGATTATAAACAACAATAGGAATTTATTATTTTTTACCAATACATTTTTTACTAATTCGAGCTTTAATTTTTATATAGAAATCTTGACCCTTGCTGACCAGTGCCACTTCTAAAAATCCATGCTTTCGGCCTATAATAAGCTGCACAGCTAATCCATTGAAGATTGCGCGTTTTAATTGTTGCAATATTTCCCTGAGCCATTGTTTAGTATGGTTCCACCTATTCGATTCTGTAATCCATCCTCCCCAAATCTCTCAATCGAACCACTGGCCTTTATCCAAAATAAATCATACCGAGAAAAAGTGACTTTCTAATACGCATAACTGCATGCTCAGAGTACCATGCTTTTAGACGACTCAGGTGTGTTGATCAAGCGGTGGTCACGAGATGTGCTGTTCCTAAGTTATATAGATACCCACTAAATACCTAGTTGCGGATTTGCTTTCGTGATACACATTTATCCTAATCATAAGGTATTTCGGTCGGATTGGTTATACAGCTTTGCTACGCGCCGGATTGGTAGCCAAAGGTCGCGGGGTCTTCTGCATGGATATACTTTGTCCTGAAATTATATTTCTGAGCACAGGTTGGACGCACAGCAGTAATATCGCATGCGTATGTACCATGTAGGGGTTAAGTGGAAGAAGGGACTTTTAAAGTCTCAATCTCACCCCCATGAAGACGTTTTCTATCTATCTCTCAACATTACCAATGCATTTAAGTCTTGAAAAGTACTCCATGAATTCGAAGAAAATCTTCTAATAGTCATAAAAGATCTTTTTGTCATTCTTTTTGTAGGTTTTTTTTGCCCGTTCTTTATCAATTAATTATCCTCGCATACATTAGTTCCATCCCTTCCTTGATCATCCAGCAGTTCTTATTCCTTCTGGGCACTGTTCTCTCGAAATATTCACTCTTCTTGTAGTTTCCCGTTCTTTTTGTTTGGATATTCCACATATTTCTTCGTTCTTTAGTCCATGTATTTATTGGTGTTATTTTTAATTCCTCTTACCTATTACGTTTTTATTGATTATTTGGTTTTTTATTATTCTGTCATGCATTATTCTGAAGCTCTTTCACACTCGGTTGTTTCAACTAATTTATCTGTGTATTCGTTGCTTCAGATTCAATTCCATATGATATGGTTAGTTTAGCAATGGTTTGATATATTCGAACACTAGTATCTCTTGTTTTAGATTCCTTCTCCATGCCATATTGGGTACGTGGTGCTTGGGGTGCGTGATGCTCTGTTGATCTTGTATATCTCCGTTTTCTAATATTGCTGTAAGACACGATTGCTATTTGTTTTTACTCCAAAGTTCGTAAATTTTATTTATTGCTCATTAATTTTGGTTGTTGCACTAGGGATAATATCTTCCATGTGTCAATATTTATTAATATAGAGTCTAAGGGGTTTATTTACTTTTGGATAACTTCATATTTAATGTTTTTACTGTGCAAGAAAATCTGATTTTTGGTGTGTGAAACATTAACTTTTCTCTTTATTAATTAATGTAAAAAAATAACTAGGTCAAAAAATGTTTTATTTAACGGTTTCAATAAATGACTTATTTTCAATGGGAGACTAAATACGCGTGGAGGATATATTACGCTCTCTTATTATTTAGTCGTTTTCTTTGTTTCGGCTTGGAGACGGCAGAAGCCTGGCTCTCGTCAGGGCAGAGGGCATGGAGGAAAGAAAAATGGGAGAACTCCCTTGAGGAGTTTTGATGGCGGAAATTTTCGGAAAATTTTCCGCATGGTTTGATTTCGTTCTCCCTTGAAACAATTCCCTCGGCATTCTCATCCCACAGTCCCCGGCCGCAGGTTTTGCTAAGTAAACGACTGACGCCGTAGGTATAATCGAATGCGTATGCTGAACGCAGGAATACGCACGAATTCAGCTCCGGTTCAAATTAAATGTTTGAAGCCCTCTACAAACATCCAGATGCGGGCGGCATGAATGTGAAAATAGGAGCCTAGGCTTTTTAGTTCATTACGAACTTATGATTAGCACAGTCAGCAATTACGAAAGAGGTTGGTGCTCTGGAGAGTTGACCTTGCTAAAGTGCCGTAAACATTGTTACTGACGTTCCACTTTAATACTACCTGTAATGGGTATCTTAAAGATGAGGTCAAAGGAAGTGTTCTATGACCATTGTAGGATGTGAATAATGGAGTTTTTAAGAGGTAAAGGGTCACTTATCCCCCGAATAAAATCTAATTTTTATTGGAACATACCTACTATTATATACCTACTCGTAAATATTCAATGAAATTTAAGAAAAGTAATATAAATGCCTCATTTTTCCCCATATGTTGGCTTTGGTTGTTTAAATTGGATTACACTTGTACAACACTAAACAATTTATCCATGGAAATTAAAAAAAATACGCCAATTGGATACATAGCGTATAGTACAAATTTAACTTGAAAGAACGTTACACTTATAATCAGGCTGTTACCCGCGGACTGTATGACGTTAAGCTACTAATGGTATCTAATTGATTATCTATCCTTTTTATTAGATTTAAAATTGGAAATTTACGACCTAAGTGGCAGTTTATTTGGATAAAACTTCAAAAATCAAAATAATTTATAGACATGAATAACTTAATTAAGATTCTTTAGAATTTTTCGGCCGAAAAGATATTTTTCTATCTCCATTTCTAGTTGCTAATTTTGTACCACTTTATTAAATGATAATTTTTCATTGGAGGACTAAAATGCACGTAAAATGGAAGCATTTCGTGATACATCGGTGCGATTGGGTAGCTGGAAGTATACACGGACAATAATTGAAGTATAGTGTACTGTTTTGACTATATTTTTAACGACGCTTTTCAAGCTGACAATACCTACACTATACGGCCTTTTTTTTAAGGATGTTAAATATGGAGATAATTTTATTGAATTGCAAATTATTACGTGGCAGAGGGAAACAATAAGACTATGATTTTAGATGGTGAAATTGAAACACATATTTGCCTCTTCATACACCAATAGTGGCACAAACTTGGATTTTGATAAATGCCTTATTTTATTGGTAGTCAAATTTCGATATTATTTATTTACTCCTTAAAACTAAGAGAATAGTAGGGTGAGACCAAAACAATGTAGATGTTAACAGATGCTATTATATTTCGTAATTAAAGTATGACATTTTTGCAAAGATGGAGAGTTTTTTTATGATTTCAGTTGACTTCGATCAATATAGGGGAATGTGTAGGAATGTGGTATTGTAGTGGGGTTTGGTGGGTGGGACTGACGGTGAAAAACAAAGTTGTTGCATTTGACTGCCAGAGTATGGGGGGGGTTAAGGAATGAGGGAAGCGCTGAGTTCTCGGAGACAATGGTGAGGAGGAGGGTGAGGTAAGGGAGGAGTTGGAGGATTGAAAGGACATCACCTGCCACTCCCCCTCCCAACCCAGCCAATGAATGGAAGAAGGAGTAAGAGGTCGATGGGGAATTCCCACGGGGAACGGACTTCTGACTTCATTTTCTTGAGAGGCGTCCCACTCGTCTCGTCCCTCCATTCCTACCACCTCCTACACTGCATCACACTCTTTCTCCTCCTTCGGCCGCCCTCCCATTTACCTCCACTCCTTCCTCCCCCATTCAACTCTTTCCCCATTTAATCCCATACCCCATTTGACCCTTTTCCCATTCCCTTCGATCACCACCAGTCAGTACGTTCCCCCTCTCCAATCGTTCCATCCCTCTCGGCTCAACTACGAGACCACGTTCCGCGAATTATCGGCGAAATATTTTACGGCCAACCGTAATCGTCATCCTTGCGATGAGTAAAATAAAAAAAGAATATTCTTTGTGAGAAAAGTGGAGGGGGGATAAAAAAAGAAAAAACTCCCACGCGATGAAACAAATTTTTGCATCTCGTTGATGTTTACGCTCTGACCCCTGAGGTTTCTCGACGAGGTCTTCGTGCGGGGCCGCCATTGTTGGGGATCAGGGCGCTTGATAATCGCGCGAGTCTGCCGTGAGGGGTCGAAGGGATGACGCTGTGTGTTTATCGACGGGACATTCGAGACATTTGTGTGTGTATATGCGCAGGGATTTGGCGAGATGCATTTATTGATTGATTGATTGGTGGTAGCTGTAGCAGCAGCGTCTGCAGCACCGCCGTTAATTCTTTTGTTTTCGATAGGAAGATGGATAAACGTCGATTCTCGGTCACTTAAACCGTATATCACACAATCGAAATGCAGCCACACGCAATCCGTATACCTGCCTTGAAATGACTTTTTACTTCATTGCCCTTGAGATATTTTTTGTAATTTCAAACTCGAAGATGTGGTTGTGGTGGTTCTTTGTTTTATTTTTTCAGTCAGGCGTTTTGAGAGCAATTTGATCGCGAATCAAGGCTTATGCCTTTTCAAACCAATCACGTGAGTTGTATTCTGATAATCTGATAAATTGGTAATCTACTGTTTAGGTTAAACTATGGATGGGTACTTAATATTTTAAATTAGCAATAGATATTGACTTCGATTCATTTCTTAAATTCGCTTTATTATACGTTATTTCATATTCTACTTAAAGTATACATCTCGGAAGTGTCTTTGATGTTTTGAACCTTCTAGTTTAATTAGTAAGTATAGAAAAAAATAAATGAGCTAAATATTTTCAATTTCACCGTTGAAAATCATGTAAATACCAAGTAAAACTTCTTATTCTCTTTTTTACATAGTAAGTCATTCATCTTTCTCTCCAAACTTATTATAGTGGCTTTGAAAATAACCGTTGCTTTTCGCAAAACATGTCAAATTATCCTTTAATACTACACTCTGTGGTAATAAAATAATTAGCCATTGTGATAGTCTTCGTGTTTCTGGGGTGAGTGTAATAGCTAGAATTGCGTTCAATCAGGGTGGGCATGACATCGTGTAAAATAATAGATTTACAACGGAAAAATTAATGCTATGGTATCCTCATAGAGGTTATCTCAAATTTGAGAACGAAAAATATTTCATTTTCGCTCTGATAAAGTAACCATGAACTAGTAGAACTAAATTTCAGACTCATAAGACGACATTTCAATCGGTATTATTTCCATAGATTACAATTAGTTCTATTCTCAAATTCCTCGTCACTCACATCCATCCGCCCCCAAATAAACTGGAAACGCTTTCGCAAAAGATGCAAATAAGAACAAAATATGAGGATAACTCGCGGTCGGGAGAGTTGCCAACGATTCCCAGAAGGGGTCAGAAAACTAGGTGCGGTGGCACTCAGTAAATTGGAACTCAACAGAAAATAGCCAACATTTTGTCTGAAGTTTTTTACGGGTTCACCCTAGTCGACATGAAAATCTTTTGACACCACTATGATAAGGATACCACTGCAACACCCATTGTACCAAAGACCGGAGAAAAGGTAGTATACTTGCAGAAACATAAACAAATAAAATTAATTGTGAAAGTTACAAAGTTTGCATTGTTTCTGTCTTATGAATTTTCACAAAGTTACGCCTGAGAATATCGAGTTCAAACGAAATATGATCTGAAGTTGGAAAAATTTTGCGGAGAAGATTGGATTATTACCAGGTTTGAGGCCCGAGCGAACAAGGCAACCGCGGGCAGGGTTAAATTTTCGACCCCTGCGATTATAGAGTGCCTTTTGAATTTTTTTTTACTCACATCAATACCCAAATGGCAGAACTTTGGGTGATTAATACAGCGGGAAAGAGAGGTTTCAGTTCGAACGGCTCGATTTGAATTATCTGATTGATTCTCAGCGTATCATTTATATGAAGATTTCTCGGAAGGAAGGTTTCTTTCATTCAGAAGCCCTGAGGGTTAAGAGGGAGTCGTTCTTCGAAACGTCGGCAGAGATGGAGCCTTCCTTCGAATTATTATTTTTAGCAATAAGTATGAGTAGCGAGTTGGATTTGATTCTCTGAGAGTCGGAAGTGTTTCAGGCTAGGAGTTGCTATGCGTATATTTCTTGTGGGAGAGGAGGAACATGTTGTATTTGGAATGAGGTAGGGACCAAGGTGGGAGGGTTGAGAGTGGGGTAACCTGGGGGATTGGAGCGCCTTAAGGGATCCCCAGCGGAAAACTGTCTCCGGCACGCACTCAGAAGAAGGAGGAAAAGCCACCAATATCCGCCCCTCCCCCCCCCCCCGCCCCCTTTTCTTTCCGGTTTCCACACCCCTTACGCAATTCCTCTGCGGGATACCACCCACCGCTGCTTCTCCGACGCGACAACTCCCCCTCCCTCCGAATCCCAAAGCGAACCTCCCGTTTGGGGGATAGACTGCCGCCGCTCCTGCACCGTAGTCCCTTCCCCTTCTGCACCCCTCCCCAACCATACTTTCCCTCGCTTGACGTTTCTCCACCCCCCCCCAGCCCACCTGAAATGTGACCGAGAAAGGGATGCAAAAGAGAAAATGTTTACGGATGGAGGAACGTTAATCTGTCAGAGGAAATAAAATCGTGATATTCAAAGGTCTTCTTCTCCTTCGACTTGGTTACGTAAAGTTTGTGGTACTCGATGTGTTACGGAGTTTTCCATTTGCTCTAGTGCGCTAATCAAGTCGAAACACAACGGCGCACTTGCTTTTCATTAATTTCATACTCTGTGCACTAGGTACTGCGCTTCAAAACAGATGGGGAACAGAGTTGATGTGCCTAAAACAACAAAAGAAGGTCAATAATCCAACATGCAACTGTTTTTTTTGTGTTGAGTTAACGTAAAAGCGTCAAAAGTTATTGTAGTGAAGTTTTTTTAATACCCTGTAGTAGTTTACGTTTTTTAATACTAATGTTTTACGAATTCTACCACTGTACTTAAACATTCGGCCGTGATAGTTTAGTGCCCGCAGAATGCTACCTACCGGTACGCTACCAAACGTTTCGCCAGTACACATCGTGTCATTTATCGTCGTTTCTGTTCTCTGATGTGTTCCGTGCTAGCTTCAACAAATTCAAAGGAAAGTTCCAATCATGTTTTGATAAGCATGGATGCCTCTAGAGGAAGAATGTAGAACATCTACCTGAACTTCAATACGACTTAGGGTGACGCAGACTCTACTCTCTGAAATCGGGAGTGGATAGGTTGGTTAATTGCTTGGGAAGTCGAATAATGCTCGTAAGGTATTGCAGATTATCTATGAAATATTTCTCATTGTTTTTGGGTGCCACTTCGAGGACATTTTGTGAGCCGTACTCCACCTGCTTGCAGGGACCCTATGGACCCAATGGCAGCTTGACTCCATTGCATTATTTATAATATTCATCCTTCCTTCATCCCAAAAAATGTCTTGCTTTTCCATATCTTCAATTTTGTTTGGAGCAAATGGTCTTAGTTGTCATACCCTCTCCCCCCCAATAAATGCCATACCTACTTATTACTGCCACCTTATGATTGCTAATGTGAGCCAACAAAAAATATTTTAAAACGTCAGTGCTCCGATGGTGGAGGCACCTGCCGGATAAGTCTTGAAACGGCAAGTGTATTGGAAAAGGAAGATTAAAAATTACATGCGATTAAAACTCGTATTATTCATGAATGAAAAAAAGACTTGAATGCTCCACCTTGTTTCTCCTGTCCGTACTGCCAACGTCTCAAGAAACAAGTAGCTACTGCTCAACAAGTTGCCCGTTATCTTCGTCTAGGAACCATCTTTTACCAAGATTTGGCCTGGGAGCTTAAAGAAATTTGCCAAATGATCTTACAAAAAATTGAAAAAACCGCATATTTGTCAATTTTTACCTTTATGGATGAGCAGTAAGATGATATTTGATGGTTTTCATGAGCTAGTCTTAAAAAGTTTGAGTCAGGAAATTGACCCTTGTTTTACCTATTGCGGGAGGGAAAGCTATGTTTGTATTTTTTTCACAAAAATATTTAAAATTCAGTTGGGAGTTTTTGTTATCCATTCTGTCAAATATATGTTGTTCACTTTGGAAATGTAAATTTAGGGATGAGGAGTGTGTAGCGAAAGCCTCGTTCACTATTCGCTTGCGGAGATATAGTCAATTGTTTGTTCGACTTTGATAACCTCTGCACGTGATCTTAGCAAGTACATTTGTATGTTTGGAAATACACCAGTAAGTTATATACAATGTGCCCTTATCAACGACAGTTGATCTTTGAACATGTCTCTTTTAGATGTTGACCATAGGATTAACATTTTGGGTTTCACCTTATTCCTAAACTATCTGAATTAAATGTCAGTTGCAGTCGCCATTTTTGTATCACCGAGAACTTGCAGTTTGCGACTTTACGGAAAATGTTTACTCTAATTGAATAAACTGGCTCATTGCTGTACGTATGTATTCAAATATTGCAAAACAATGCCGTTAATGGATCATAGCCAGTAGATGCTTTCACTCGTGAGAATTGAGCTCTGAGCCAAACATGCTGCAGCCGTCATAGATTTAAACGCTTTGTCATTTGATAAATGCATACCTTTTTCACTGTGGCAGTGTTCATTTTTGCCTTCAATCAAATATCTTTCGGAAAAATATTCGTATGGATTTAAATGTGGCCATCCCGCTTCATTTGTTTCATCTCCGATACTACCGTTGGCACGTTGATTAACCCTCGTTGGAAATATTATCCATGAAGGCAATTCAATGATATTTCGTTCTCTCTTTGTCATACTGAATGTCCCGCAATGTCTTGTTTGTTATGAATTATTTTTCTATAGTTCCAATCTTGTATCAAATAGCAATTAGCAAATAGCAAAAAATAGTACTCTTTGATGAAGTTTGTCTTTAAGTTCAGTGACATTCTTTTAGTAATACAATCGGCAGATTTTATTTACGTATTTTCTATCATGTGTGTACTATCTGTGTTTTACTTTGTGTGTATCTACTATCAGATTTGAATGTTTAATAGATGATATCGCTCCTGTGACAAAAGGCAAAACCTGCCATGCATATGAAGTATGGGAGAGAAAATACTAATTGGACTAATCTTCAAAACGCTATTAATTGGAAAAATGTATCGACAATTCATAAATAATCGCGGCATGCACGAATGACGCGGGACGCAGTCACGCGATCCGGTGCAAAGACGTACACCAAGATATATACGCACCGTATAAATCACTAATACACCTGGACAGCAATTTGGAGATTCGTCATTGAATCTTAATAAATTCAAATTATTTTTTCAATGGTGAATTTCATCTTTTGATGCATAACGTTAATCCAATTTCATAACTAAACTGCGGACAATTTGGTGGCCTAGTAGGCAGATTACACTACTGCTGACCACTAGATCTCAAATTCAAAACCGTAAAAAGTGAATACATAAGTGTAGTTTATTTGGTGTGATAGGATGGATATGTCAATGCTGGAGGAACTTGCAAGTTGCTTCGAGAAAGAATAGATCTTCCTTGACTTGAGTGAGTGTAATTCCGCATCTCTATGGGTTCAGTTAAATGTGAGCTTTAATTTCACCTGTCAAACCAGTCTCCAGATTAATTACTTATTGAATGAAAGGTCATCTAGTTTAGGTGGATGTAATTCGTTTTCGTTCGTTTACCTGAACTAGCGTTTATAATTTTGCTTATTAGGCTGAAAATTATAGTTGAATTGTCTTTACGAAATGAGAACTTTAATTTATTATTGTTTTAGCAAATAGTAATGTAAATATCATTTTATGATGATACATATAAATATCAATGACCCCCCCCCCCCCCCAGAAGTTAATCCTGCGTACGCCACTGGTAAGATCATGTCGTTATAAAATATTCTGAGGAAAGTGTCGCCGGTAGTGAATGAAAGTTAAATTTAACGGAATAAATGGGATAATCATATTTGTTAATCTTCTCTATAGTTTGGTTTCCTCAGGGAAAATATAAAATTTCTTCATTTATCTTTCGCATCCACGAGGAACATTTTCCCCTCTGCTCCTGAAAGGTTCATGTGTCTTCAGTGTTAATATATTTCTTCCCATTCGGTTAGATGGAGGAAATATACTATGTAATATTCCCCATAAGTACAGTCATTGGATATCCTTCTGTTTCCTTGGAACAGGTAATGTCGGGGGCACTACATTTTCGTTATTAAAGGTGAAGTCTAACGAATTTTCTCCGGGGCTTCCATCAAACGAGTACTTACATCGTCGTTATACCCCCGATTGGCGTTATCCCCGTCAGTGATAACAATTCTGCCTGGAAAACGTGACGGAAGATGGCACTATTAGCAGTGGTGCAAGGGAAATATTAACTATTCCAGAAATGTGATCAGGATCTGGTTTAACAAGTAGATTCTGTTTTAATGGGTATTCAAAGAGATCAACTGGAAGGTATTAGATCGGGCACAGTTTATATTATTTATAACATAAGAAATAATAAGTATATATACCTACTAGCTTTATTATACTATCTGATGAACATTCCTGGAGACATATGTTTTAGTTTAAGCTCTTTAAATATGATGAATAGCACTTCGTATGCATTTTCCTTTCAAGCTAATACAAGGAATGAATTGAAACTCAATGGTACTTATTAATTGATATTTATTTGAAATAAAATTACTAAAATAACTTTTTTATTTTTTGGTTCTTGAAGTTGGAAGAATTGGTGCTCTTTTTATGGCATATTCCACGGATCAAACTTCATCCAATGATTTTTCCAAAATGATGAAAATTGGATGACATTTTCAGTTAACGGCAGGGAAAATGTATTTGCCTATTCGTAAGAACTAAGTGGGAACTACTGGTGAAATGAATCTTCCACTATTAATTATTTTTTCAATTTCCCAATGTCCATCACTGAAACAATTTAAGCACAAAGAGTTTTTTTATTTCTCCCTTCAAAAACTATTAGTCTTTTGATCTAAAACGGGGAAATATACGAAAGAAACACAATCAGGAATGAGGAAAGAATGCTTTTAATGGGTTCAACGCGAAATCCATGAATTCTATTGGCTGTGCCCATCTGGCATATTGTTTGAATCTCTGGGCTGATTTTAACGGTTGAAAGTATTATTCACACTCTTGCTTGGACTTTGGCGCAGGAAAAATTTCCATGTTTAAAGCAACAAATTGCATAGATGATTGCGCAATTCCATTTATAATGGCTCGGAAGGGAGTCAGATTTCTAATTTATTGCAGATATGTAGGAGTTATCCTCGTAATTTTGTACGTTCAGGCGCGTCGTTCAAGTTTTTTTACATTAGAGAAGTAGATACCACGCCTGAAAAATCCATTTTCAGGCCGTTGGATTTTGCATCGCAATGTAAAGCGTGATAATTGATAAATAATATATTTTCACCGTTGGACGCATGAAAAATGAAACTAGAACGTATTAGTTTTTTTGCATGTACTCGATTCAAACCACATAGGAGAAAAAAATTAGAAAATTGCATAAGATTCGACATTTTTTACTGGAATGTTACTCGGCTAAAAGCTGAATTGGGAAAATTAACTATGGAAGAATTCCCAACCTCATAGTTTATCATTAAATGCAGATGTTCTTTAGTGTGTAAGTTTCATACAGTTGTGTGTACAGTCGGATTGAACATGATATGACTTGAGCAATAACTGTTAACGTGTAAAACGGTGTCCACAGACGAAATTCTGTCAAACTGTACACAGACAATCTGTACCATCTCTTACTCTAGATGTTATCAAACATTTCCTTTACATAAAAATTTCTCATGGTTTACATCTTTCTCAATGGTTTTCCTTCGTGTAGGTATTTAGCATTTGATTTTGATGTTAATATTAGTTGCAACGTAACTATAATCGCGTAAAAAGGCCTTCAAAGACAAAATGTGTTCTGCTCCTGAAGGAGTCCTTTCACATTCCCCAACGTTTAGAACAAAAGTGTTCCGGTGCTTCGGGTGTGGAAAGGACTGAGTTACCTGCCAACTCCAATACGCCATCCTCCATCTTTTCAATTAATCCTATCTTTACCCTACCTTTCCCTTTTCCCGCTCAAAGGGCGAATAATAAGGATTGACATCTAAATCGAAGGGGGATCCGGGACCTTTCCCTGAGATTGTTCGGTGATTTGAATTGGTCGTTGCATTAGTTGTTTGCATGTGTTCGTCAGATCGGATTTTGGAACCGCTGTCGGAGATGTTTTCCCGTGCGTGTCATTCAGATAAAGGTCGTGTAATATTAATCCTAGTTGTCTGTGGCGAAATTCGGGTCCTATTTTTCCGGAATGTCTCACAGTTAAATTAAACTCATACGTCGTACTAACATCGAGGGACAAAATTAAAGCCATGGTGCGTATCGTCGCATGCCTGTTCTATTTACAGGTATCATACAGTCACATTTCGATTTTATTCCTATAGAGATCATTGAAATAGTATTTTCCAGCCTCCAGGTCTCTGAATGTATTTGGCAATGAATTATTCTATTCGAATGTTATCCTTATGTTGTCCCATAACTAGCAAATGACGCCGACTATTGTCTTTAGAATTACCAGTTCTAGTTGCAGGTACATTTACTTTTGTCCATAAATCGAAGAGATTCATTTCTTCTTGTAATTATGTGACTCATAATTTTTATCTTTAAGCTAATCAAAGTTTATTTTCTCGTGTATCTTTTATGACCGAAGATTTTTTGGATTATTAAATTTGAGATTTGGCTGTTCTTTTCAGCTTTTTTCATATCATTTCATCCTTTTACATTCTTATTGAATAATTCCTCCTTGACAATAAGGAAATATAATCGCGTGTCATGCAAGTGATGTAGTTGTAAAGGACTGCATGCCTTTGCATAGTAAAGGACTGCATTCTTTTGCAGTTTTGCGAACAAAAAGCTACCCTAGATGCGCCACAGACTGGTCCCTCATGCTTTATTGCTTGCACATATGAATGCTTTGGAAAATAGATAATTTTCATCCTTAATATGCGTATTGTGCTATTGCCTCAGAAATTATAAGCAATTCACCCAATCCAAATCGGAATAATCCTTCCAATTTTATTCAATTTGGACCAATTAAAATAAAACAGGCAATACATAAATAATTGAGACAAAATATCCACTTTCTCCGTTAATAATTGCATCGAGCTAATCTTGAAACCAAATAAAATATTCCGATGCAAGCTTTCCCTTTAAATCCGAAAGCATTTGTTTTTTCCCTCTCTTTTTCGATTGGGTACAATAATGAGACCCCTTGCCGTTTTGTTTATCAATTTCCGAGCCACGTGTTCCGCGGTACGTATAAAACGAACGAAATTAGCTCCAATATGCCGACGATTCGTTTTGGGTTTAATCACCCGTGGTAGCTCTGGGAACGCAAACAGTTCGTGTATATCCGCATCAATCATGCGTTGTGAGATGCATTCGGTGAGCTTCCCCCCTTGCAACAGATCCCCCGCTACCCCCCCCCCTCCCTCATTTCACCTCCTTCACTCGTTCTAATCTGCAAATAATACCCTTCCCCACCCCTCGTACTTCCCCCTGTATCCCCATAATAGCCGCCGCATCACACCACCTCGTTTGAGCCCACCACCGCCGCCGGCCCTTACGAACGAGGCCTTGGTTGCGCGCTAATGGCTCGACGCTCCACTAGCACCGATCTCTCTCTCCCGGCGGTGCCTTCCCACAACCACCCGCTCCAGCCCTTCCCGACCCTCTCTATATAATATCGGCCATCGCATGATTCCCCACCGTCCAGGCGTTCGACTTACCCTTCTCATGCGATATACTCCTTGCTCCCGCTCACAATCCTTGGTGCACGCGTCGTTGCTTCTCGGAGACACATCCTCCCCTTAGCACATCAGCTGTGCGCCAAAATTGCAATTTATTTAAATTACATTATACATGCTATGCACGGTAATACTTATTTAATTCATAGTTTTTGTCTACATCTGTATGTGCATGCCATACCTTGCTAATTACAAAAAAAATGGATTTGGACAGGGATATTATAACGAGTGCATATTCTATTGTTTATGGTATTCAGGCTTTTGGTTCTGCGATAAAATTATTAAATATTATGCAAATGTTTCGCCGTGCTATGCTGCCGGCTTCTTCGGGCTTTTAAGAACAACAATGGTCTTTTTAAAGAAAAATAAATAAACAATTCCAGCAGTTGATGATTTTGAGAAGTAAAAAACTTAATTTCGAAGAAGTCTGTCTCTTCCAGGTATAAGGGAGTTTATAACTATCCTCTCTATTGATGCTATTTGGTCTGTTTTCTATTTCAATCGCCTCCCTTATAAGCCGTGGAAAGTAACTGCTTTCTTTGTAAAGTACTCTTGCCGTCTCGATGTCAATGGCGTGACCTTTCTCTAACGTAGTGTGCTCAGCCACGGCAGAGTGATACCAGTCTTTCTTCCGGATTGCACGTTCATGTTCCTTTAATCGGCATCCAATTGCTCTCTTGGTTTGCCCCACATATGATTACAAAAAAAGTTCATATTCTATTGTGTTTGCGAATTGAATAAAAAAATTATTCGCGTTAAATTTGCATTCCTGACTATTTTAACGTGGCCCTGAGGAAGAAACATTGTTGGTCCATTCAACCCTCCATACACAAAATTGTATTGTCGGTGCGAACATTATGTAGAGTTGAGTTTGGATTCCAATAAAAAAAGTAGTTGACGAGTATCAACGTAATTTCCACAGAACCTTAGCTCATTTCATTTTTCGTAAAACTATGCATACCAATTTTTTTCAACGCCTTTAAGTTGTTGTCACTATTGGGACAACCACTGAATATTGGGACATGTTCCACGTAGTATTGCAGATGAGATTCAGATGAGAGTCTGAAGGTGAAAGACCATTTGGAGAGAAAAAGACGTGGGTGGAGTGAAGTTCATTTAACCACGCTGAAGGAGGAAAAAGAGAAAGGAGTAGTTACCTACGATCTGTTGTTCATATGGACAATGTTACCATCGAGAATGGTTCGGTGGTCAGTCCACGATATAAATTCCAAATACCGCGATCATGCTGTCGTGATGCATACCTTTTGAGGGGTCGGCCATTATATTATTATATTATTTATCCATAGAATAACGACTATAATTGAATGAAAAATTGATAAAAAATCATTAAAAACTATAAATTATAAAAAATAATTAATTAAAATCTTTTTAAAAAATATGGTTTTGAAAAACTTTACTGATAAGTAAAGTAGAAATTAATTCTAGAGCTGTCACAACTAGCCTACGTTAGGCAGAACGCGATCATTTTTTGAATAAAAATAAAACCATTGGAGCGCAACCGAAATTTGTGATGTAAAAGGCTTTTCATCGGAAACACCAAAGTCCTAATCCCAAATTGTGATACTAAATACTTTTCAATAAATTACGGTAAGGGTTGAGGAATGAGGGAAATTCCTGTTCCTGCACATCTTGGAATGCTAAAGATTTTTTACCACTTACAAAAATGGGGTGAGCTCTTACGGCTAGACAAATACAACAATGAAAGGCAGTCTCCAATAGCCTTACGAATTATCCCAGGTCATAACCCTAAGCATCCTAAGCGGGGTCTCATTAACCTAGCGAAGGATCCTTTCTGGGTTGTAAGATAGCGGCTGTGTTGGTCACTGGCGTGGAAGAATTCTTCCCGTAATATATCACATGAGGGTATTCTGGTGGAGAGGCTGGGGTTGGTCTCTGCTGTGGAGGTCCCATCCCGGCAAACCAACACAGCAAGGTGTTCTTTGACGAGAGGTGCCAATTGTTTACGGCTATTGGAGATTCCCTTTAATTTTTGTATTTTTTCCCACGTCACCCATATGGTAATGATAAAGTCTTTCGGATCACAAATGTTGGTTGCGCCCCAAAAGGTTTTATTTTTAGACACAAATAATCAGTTTCTGCCTGTTGTAGGCCAGTTTTGATAGCTCAAAACTTATATTTTACTTTATATAACAACTTTTGATAAAAAAACATTTATTTATATTTATTTTATTATTATTTAGGATTACTGTACACAATCTTTAGCCTCAAGAAGACGTTACAATTTGCAGACCCACCGGTGTGAGAAAACTGAAGTCGGGTGTCATTTGTGAAGGAACTTCGGAGCAGGAGGCCTTTTACGAACAACCTCTCCACGGTTGCTTCTCTATCCGCCGCCACGGCCTGCGTCACGCACGTGCAGTACAACAGGCGGGCGCAAAACGTCAATGACAGCTCGATGGGAAACGTAAGGCGGCCTCCTGCAGAAGAAGCGGTTTCGGCGTGAAATCTCTTTAGAATGCGACTCTCGCGTGATTTGACCCAGCCACGATTCCCGTCATGTTTTCATTTGTTTTCACCCCACCCCCCCAACCTATTTCGACCAAATATTACCACTGCTTTTTAACGTGTGCTTGGGTTCTCTGGCGAAATCGTTGGTTAGCCATGGGAAGAGCTGGAGAGGTAAATAAAGGCGCTCTGGAGTTTAATGCGTCAGATTTGAAGGTAAATTGCGCCAGTAGGTGGGTATGCGCCAGTCAGTCAGGAACGGCAGTCGGTGATTGTGCCTTAAACATTATTATATTAAACGACTATTGTATAAATAGGTCGTGAATAAAGGTAACAAAATATTTCAGGAGTGGGGAAGCTAACGTTTAGGAGTGAATCCTTGATAGTTTTTATTTCCCCACCAGGTCAGGAATTCAAAAACCGACGGATCGATGACTTACTTTGCCGTCGTATTCATTGCGTTGGTACAAAAAAACTGTAAAAGAAGGCAAAGTTAGTCATCGAAACGTTGGTATATGAACTCTTGACACTTTCCATTATACACTATTAACAGAGAGCTGATGACAATGACCTTGTGCAAGAATGTAAATAAATGATTGGCTACGAGTCCAATAAGGAGTTTAAGCGTTGCGTGGTTCAGAAACGTAGACTCTGAGAAAACTAGGCGAGAATAAGTTGCAGGAATTTGAGATCTGATTGCGGAATTTGAATAAGTGTGGTGGATGGAAAAAAAAGACGATCGAGAAAGTGTTCTGCATGGTAGGCGAGGAAAGGAAAATATAGGAGGAAATTAGAAGAAGGCAGAGTAGGATGTTTGCACGGGTAATGAGGGTGAGGGGCGAAGGAATTCTGGAGGCCGTGACATCAATGAGAGGATATAATGGCTATCGTGGATGGGGGAGACATTAAATAAATTGGTTTAAAATCAATGAGAAATATTCGTGGTTAGTGGGCATGTCTATGGGCTTGGGTAGGCTTAGATAAGATGGGATTACTTATACATATCATTCAGATTGGTGGAAGACCCAACCTCTTCACGTTATTTCATTCTTCAACTACTCACTTAATTTTTATGATATGAAGAGAGTAGGACGTATTCAAAGCCAAAAAATTAAATCATGTGCAGGGGTAGAGTTGTACGCTAAATTTAAAGCATGTCCCAGTTATTAAATTATCTAAAATTAAAGTTGTAATACCACGTTATTGAAATATTCCAAAGCTGATAGACTACCTTAAACAATATAAGCTATAGTATTGACCGTACCATCTCCAAGGAATGACAATTTCATTAGAGGTATAAATCTCATGGCTAATAATGATAATAATAAGAACTATGATGACGACTCCTCTGCCTCCCTTGTTGTCCCATGTAATTGGAATAGTCCCAAGCACGGGTTGGAATGGTTATACGTGAAGAGATGCTTGAGTGAGAGTCACATATCAATCGTGCCTGCCAGAGATAGAGCGATCCATTTTAGCTCAACGCGTTTTCAAGCCGTTTAGCGACGCTTCCTCTCCCTCGTGTTTTTTTCTTCCTCCCTCCGTTTCATATTTGTTTCCCATCCAGAGACATCGTGGTAGAGCACATCCGGATACACGACCCGTTTGGGTTTTCCTCTCTCCCTCTCTCTCTCACTCTTCTCTTTCCATTTTGCTTTTATATATTTATCTGCCTCCCGCTTTTTTTTAATTCCTCGCTCCATTTTTTTTTGCGTAAAACGTTTTTCGTGCCCCACGGTGTACATTAGCGTATAACACCGGGAAGAGCGTGTGAATTCGCGCGTCCAACAAATCGGGTTTCCACTCCATTGCGCCTTTCATTTGTTGGAGACTCGACTGGGATTTGTCTGATGCAGGTGGGCAAACTGTTTTTTATTTTTTCCTTCTCTTTTTTTTCGTTTTTTATCACTGACGACCCCCTTCCACTGTTTTCATCTTTGCAATATTCGGGACGAATCTATGAGAGCTCTTTTGGAAAAACTATAAACGGGGTGTTAAGAAATAGGAATGGGATAAACGGAGTTTTGCCACCTGTAAATCTCCAAAAATATCAAGATTGGATTACATACATTCTAATAAAAAAAATAAGTAATGCTACTCAATGTTCTGGAAAGATCAGTTTCATTTACGTCTGATAGAAGTGTTTATAATAATACCCATACATCCTCATCGTTTTCTGTGTTTTTTTTCAAGTTTGTAGATACTTTCTTCGAAATATGTCTTAGTATGCTTCGATATATAATCATACGAGTTACATCATGCAAGCATTTTTCCAGCGAAGGCGTGTAGAGATGAGTAAACTTATAAGAATTAATATTCCAGATAATACAGGATTCGTTTCATATACAAGGTGTGATCAAAAAAAGACCGGACTGATTTTATAACTTGTTTATTTCGACGGATACAGCTTAATCGAACTTGTCGCCCTCAAAGTACATGCCTTGGCTGACGACACACCTTTGCCAACGTTTCTTCCAGCTCTCGAACCCTGTCTGGTAAGCCGCCTTCAGGTCCGCTCTTCAGGTCCGCCGTACAATTAGTTTTAATGTCCGCAATAGAGTCGAATCGGCGCCCTTTCAAGGTTGATTGTAACTTAGGAAACAAAAAAAAGTCTGATGAAGCCACGTCTGGACAGTAGGATGGATGTGGGATCACGGAAGTTCTGGTTTTGGTGAAAAACTCGGTCACGATCAGCGTCGTGTGAGCCGGCGCGTTATCGTGGTGGAAACGCCATGCATTGTTTCTCCACATGTCCGGCCTCTTTCGGCTCACTGCGACCCTCTTCCTCTTCATAACCTCTAAATAGAAATCTTTGTAGACGGTTTGACCTTGAGGGACGTATTCGTAATGAATCAGCCCGTGCCAATCGAAGAAACACACCAGCATGACCTTCACATTGGACCGGGACATGTGAGCTTTCTTTGGTCGCGGAGAATGAGGACCCTTCCACTGAGAAGACTGGGCCTTTGTCTCAACATCATAACCGTAAACCCAGGTTTCGTCACCGGTTACGATGGTTTTAAGAAACTCTGGGTCGGCATTGGCTCGATCGAGGAGTTCCTGACAAATGTCCACTCGTTTTTGTCTCTGTTCATCAGTCAGCACCCGCGGGACGAATTTTGATGCGTCGCGCGTCATGCCCAAAATGTCTTTCAAAATTGTCTGACTGGATCCAAAACTAATGTTCACTTCCTCGGCTATCTCCGTAACAGTTAAACGGCGATTTGCCCACACCAAATCGTTCACCAATTTGACATGGTTGGGGTCTGTCGATGTGGAAGGCCGCCCCGGAAGTGTGAAGTGGAAAAGTGGACGATTTGGCCTCGATGTAGACGGCCGTTCGCGAATCTTCATCTGTCGAGGTTCTACCCGATTTAAAACAACTGTACCACTCAAAACACTGGCATCGACTCATAGCTTCATTGCCAAAGGCTTGAATCATTCCAAATGTCTCCGTAGCACTTTTGCCAAGTTTGAAACAAAATTTCACGCACACACGCTGTTCCTCTAGCTCCTTCATTGCTGCCATTGCACGGGGCGACGAACAGGTTAAGACACGTACCGCTGCTGCTGCGTTACGACTCGACGTAAACAAACGCAACACCTCTCGTTTTAGTCGTCAGATGTGTCGCTAAATGGTGCACTGTGTCTCGTTTCGATCCGTTGAACGGTTTGCGCGGAATACATCTACATCTACAAAATACCCTGCAAGCCACCTCAGGGGTGTGTGGCAGGGGGTGAGTAATCACCAACATGCATTACACTATACCCTAAAGTTAGTGTAACTACGACTAATTATGCATTAGCATAAATCGTTAATGCTTGTCATGAGGCGAAGCCTCACAAGCATGCAACACTACACTACCGATGTCATCAAAATGGAGAGTGACCTCAATATACATGCATTCTACAACTACACAGATGGACAGGGAGTATAGAATGAAATCAGTCCGGGAAAACAGAATAAAATCAGTCCGGTCTTTTTTTGATCACACCTTGTATATCGAAATGTTAAAATGGATGAAATGGGTCTTTCATGCCGAACGCAGCAGATATGTTTGGCCTGGCAGACAAAATGGTCGTGCGATCAGATACCTCCTCAGGCATGAATGTTCTGTCTCTGTGTTTTCTTAGGATCAAGGACTTAGGGAAGACAAGGCAGCAAAACATTGTCAGTTGGAGCACCTACTGTCCGTTTCAAAATTCTGTTACCAGAGTTTGGAGCGCAATATTTCTGCAACCAGAGAAGCAATTTTGTTTACTCGCGCAACAACTTAAAATTGTGATATTTTGCTATGATTGATTGTATACACTTTTGTTGAATGCTGATTTCAACTGGCATTATATTTTTCAGAGCAGAAATATGGACCATATTTAGAGCTCCTAAACCAATGCAGCGTATTTGGTGCTTCATTATCATGAAAAAAAGGATTAGTGGACAAAATGTCCTAAGTCTATTCAAGATTGTACTTTTATGAGGTAGCAAACCATTAGTTTTGTCCGTTTAGCTATTACAAAAGAAATTTTGGGACCATCAATTTTGGGACTTATGTCCAAAACCTTGTCCCCGTGTTTGTGCTATTTTCTAGGTCTTTACTTCTATATTATGACGCCACTATGGTCTTGGAACTGGCATGACCAGGATATTTAACAGTTTTTAACCTTAATTTTGGAGAAAAAACGTTCGGAGGAGGCTGAAATATGCCTGCAATGGAAAAGAAACGGAGAACGAAACGGAGAACATCATATTAGAACCCCACTATATTTCCAGGTCCGACAGAAACGATAAATTAAGAGAGATATTTTGCCGAACGGATAGGTATAGGTATTTTCCCGCGAACAATTAGGGACTATAATAAATGCTAGGCGTAATTTCATTTGAGCGTTTCCTTTCTTTATTTAAACGGCTGGTGTCCTAACATCCCCCGCCACACGCCTATTGAGGCGGCTTGCGGGGTAGTATGTAGATGTAGATGAAGAAGTGGAACTCAATGTTACCTAGTCCAGAGGATCTTCCGCAGTACGCTCGAAGGTTTCTTCATGCCCTCGGCTCTGCAGCGCCTCAGGCACTTGAACCCTTACGCACCCAGGTGCTTCAAGCGCCGACTCAGCTCGCAGGGGGGGAAAACCCTTATCTGGTATGCCACTAGGTGTGAGACATTTAATGGTTGACTATGATATTGGTATGAGTCATTTTAACTGATGTATTAGTCAGTGCCGTATTTTTGTCCTCAGTAATCACTCCTGTAATGCTACCTTTAAGATAAACAATAATCAGAGGTGTTCGACAAATATTTGCAACCTATGAGGATAGGTAAGAGTGGGATGATTGCAGTACAATTGGGTTCAGAGAGAGCTCATCTCATCGTCACTGTCCGATGTATGCCTTTACGTTATCAAAGAGGCAATGGGGCTTCATATGCACTAGATTTCCCATAATTCCTAGTCGAACTCTACTCTTGCTTTTCATCTATTCGCATTCTGTTCTTCTTCGGGCTCGCTTTTCACCTTGACACAGAACTTCAGTTCCGAGGAATGGCGATGTTATCCGAATACGTGGGTGGTGCCATACTTCTCCACCGTCCCTACCACAGCTGTTGCGCCAATGGATTTTTGGGAGGAATTTTTCAATCTTTTCGTCGCTCGCGAATGCGAGTTGATTAAAACCTGATATTTTCCTCCTCGGAGTAAAAAAAGCACAGCATTCATTTTCCTATACGTGCGATGCGATTTTTTTCCTTTAGAGCTTCCTTGATATCTTGACTTGTATTTTTTTGTGTGCAGGAGGATGATGTTAATATATTTTTTCTCCTGCTCTGCAGTCACCTTATAGAATGCCTGCAGGCTAAACGCGAACAAAGAGAGGCGGTGGTTGGGTATGAGCTCAGGTGAGCCGTTGCACCCATTTTTCGACGTAGGAGGTTGAATGGAAAGCAATATATGTATATAAAACGAGCCGAATTCCTCTCAGCTCAGCTTCGTAATTTTCGTGACTAGTATCCATTTTCCATCTTCCAAAAAAAAGAGGTTTTTGTTTTTACGATCGTCCGTAATCTTTGAACGGATGGCACGAGCAGAAATATTTGTGCTTTGGTTTCGATGTTGTTGCTTTTATTACCCTTTTTGTTTTACTTTCTGTGCCTTCATAAGAGCTGAGTGCTCATCACGATCAGTCCCATGTGCGGTTACTTAATACTCTTGCGTCACCACGTCTTGGAGAAGAAGTAAGCTTCTTCGCTCCAGTAGTTGGTTAATCCAATCACGCTTTAGTGAGGCTTGAGTGGAGAAAAGGAGTTTGGTCTCTCGACTTTCCTTCTTACGACTTGCGTCTCCCGCTGGACGTTAAGTGGCACGCACAAACTTGTAATACCGCTGAGTAGAACAAATTACTCCTTTAGTGCCGAAGAAGGACAAAATAATCGATGAGAAAACGATTTTGCAATCCAGTCGTTTCTCCATGCCTTTCTTAAGCCTGTACATACACCCTTAGAGAGAACACAAGTACGTTAATTCGCTTAGGAAATGGATTTGCAATGAACTGAAACTTTAGCGAGTGTAATTGTAATAATAATATTGTTTGCTCCACTCTCAAACGTCTGCAATTTTAGCTAACATAATATAAATGATTTTCTGACATATAGCTAACCCATAGGAAATCCTGTTTTAAGGTAACCGTCGGGAGTTAACTTTTACCAGAACTGAGACTGGAGTGTATTCATACTTTTCACTAATATTATTAATAAAGTTATCAAGTGATTATAGCTTAGAAAAATAATTTTGTGCATTTATATTCTAAATAAATTAATTATCTTTTGGAATTCTTACAGCAGCCAATGTATAACCATTGTTCATTAAAGTACTAGTTTACATTTTTAGCCTGTATACAATTAAAAATAGATTACGTATGGTTTAAAAAATGTTCAATTAGCAAATATGAACAGTGAACATGTTTGAAGAACTTTTATACTTTTTTAACCATTCTTTTGCTGCTTATTTCAATTATGGAGACCGTAAATATAGTTGATGCATTTCATGGTTTTATTGAATTTATAAGTGTAACTTCAAAAGTGCTTTCATACTATCTTCTGGAAAAGAGAAATCAGTTTAAATGATTTGGTGAATGATTGACGATACATGGTATATGTAATACACTCACAGTCTCCAAGAATTTTTAAAGAACGTAAGGGAAAAGACATGTTGAAGCTTTCAAAGCTGGCAGAAGATTATCTTCCTTAACTCGAATGCGAAGAACACCATGAAGCTTTGTTTGTGCCATTCTCGAAATATTAGTTCTCTCCCACATTTCCGTTACCACACTGTTAAAAAAAACTAAAACCATTTGGTGTTTCACTATTAGCTTCGATGCATAAAACAATAACAACCCATCATGCAGCAACTTTGAAATCAATGCAGAAAATTCTCTGAAATTACATGATGAATGACATTTAATTCAGATCAGGTATCACTCATGAGAGTCTACACGAAGCTTATATTAGTTCTGGGAATGCTCAAAAAAATAATTACCATCAAATAATGATAATGAAAATAGACTAACTAAAGGCCAGAAAAAATTAAAAAAGCATCACAATTTTTGTGTTTTTTAAAAATAGTTCCCCTGCCATGGAAATTTCTTTAATTTGATTTATTCATTAAAAATTCATAACTTAGCTGTATATTATACTCCATTGATATGTTAGTAAAATTTTTAAAATAATATGTACCGAAAACATTGATTGAATTTTGCCAATAAAAATATTTGAATTATTTTGAATATGATTTGAGCGTATTTGAATTGTTTTATGTTGTACTATACCTATATATACTACTTTTCGCATAAACATTGACTGGAGAAGGGTTAGTTCCACGGGTAAGAACTGTTTACTTACTTTACAGCATAAGTTAAAACTTACAGTTTTAACTTATGCTGTGACCACGCATGCTGCTTTTTGCAGGGTCAAAATATGGTGATAAATTCGCTGTGTGTAATTTTTTCTCCTCTCGCTCAAAACAATTAGGTCAATCATCCATAAATTGCGCGGCTCGCTTTAAAAACGTCTAACCTCCTGTTACGTAGTTTTTTTAAGTATCTTGAATATACTTCTTCAGTTATAGGAACCCTAGTCCTAGTATTTCATTGTTTGCCCTATAACGTAGTGTAAAAATGGTCGATTTCAATGAGCAATTTCTCGACAACCTTGTAATAAATCGATCCCAAATTTAACTCAGAGACTTCTTGCTATACACGTTAGTTTTGCCCACAAATCTATCAATTCCATGAATAGACTGATATGACTTAGAATTAACTTTAGTTTATAAATCTTTCATTATGTTTGTAATTGAGTCGTTGGTGACACATGCTTAAGAGGAAATTACTAATGACAGTAACTTCCGTTTCGAAAGTGGTGAAGACGTGAGCCTCAAAATTCGTGTTTCTCCGATATTTCATACGCACCTTTCCATAGGAGTTAAGGCTGGTTTGCATTACGTGAAAGTATATAACATAAAGTTAGCCAATCATTGTAGTTGACATTGCCGTATGTCAACTAGCTCAACCAATAGGATACTTTCTTTTGTTGCTTACGTTAGCCAATTAGGAGCTCCCTCATTTGTCAAACAGGCTTGGCAGGATTTATCTGATAAGTAAAACAAGAATTTTAAGTCACTATAATAAAAAGTCACCTGCAATAATTAACTATTGGACGTAACTAAATTTTCAATGACGCGCAACTTAAATTTGTGAAGCTAAAATATATCTACTCACCATCATGTCCAAGGAATCTATATCCAGGCATTGATTTTTTTATTATTCTTGAAGTCTCCATATTAAGTAACCATACAGCCAATTTCTTTCGCTTACTTTATATTCGCTCTTTTACTACATTCTGACTTTGCTATGGTTACTATGTAAACATTCTGATTTTTCCTTTACTCCGGGAGCGCAGGCAACCACCACTTGTGATTCGCCTCCTTCAAGCCTCGTGCTTTGTCATGATTGGGCAAGTTATCGACTCGGGAAAAATTGCACACGTACCATCTTCAAAGTAATTTGATGACACCACAGCCCATAAAGGCCGCCCTTTCTAATATACATGCATCCAAATCCTAAGTTTTGCGCTTACTTTATTAATTTAGATATGATATCGACGGGCCATTAGAGAAAGGATTGAAGTAGCCAATTGAGGAAAGGATGTCTTAAAATGGGAAAGGTTATGGTATGCTGAGGTTCATTGAAGCTACTCACATTTAGTGGGGAAAGCTTCCAGGAAAAGGAGAGGCCATATTCATTAGAATAGTACAAGAAAGTTAACGTTCCCGATCCGTTAGCTTTCAGGAAATGATCATCTCCAGACAAATATTTCAGGGCGCAATAAACAAAGTTTTTTAACTTTATTTGTAAATATTTATCCTCACCATTAGACATTTCGGCTGAGTGAAATGATAAACGTATGTACCTTTATACCTTTGCGATAAAATTTTATTGCAAAAAAGGAAGGTATATACTTACGGGTTTAATCACTATCTCCAATTTTGCAACTCTCATAAGGATCTATAAGATTTAATTCATGCCTATGTCGGCTCGTCTAAAAACCTCAAATATGATGAACACTCACGCGATATGATGATTAAATTTTCGATACAACGACCACTTTCGTAAGAATCGGAGGAGGAAATTACTTGAGTGCTTTGGTCAAGAATCCTCATAAACAATATTCTTCTTATTATACTGGCCTAGAATTGATTTCAAAACTGGCCCCCGTCCTATTTCTAGTATGTAATAAATTATGCGCCGCGTGACCAAATACTTGGGAGAATTCGTGAAATTATGAATTGCATATTTCGTGTTACCGTGTCATGTTAAGTATCACTGAGCCTGAATTGAATTATTTAATGTCGAATATCCAAACCACGTGTACTGTTATTTCCGTGATATGTTCGTAGTTTCTCTTTTCATTTCATTTGATTACATTCATCAATGCTACCTTGATGCGACTAATATCGTAGCCATACCGCAAGAAAACCTTATTCAAACACTGAACCGATGACAAATATGCACTTTATTTTTTTATTATTTATGTTGGATTAAAACATGTTGAATGAAATATTGAGGATGCCCATTTATATTCCAGTTCATTTGATAAGTCATTTCCGATAGTAGTGTGGTAATGGCAACATGTATGCTTTTCTCGTTCGATTTCCTTAATTGTATTTGGCAGTAACCGAGTGAAAAAAAATACATTAAATGATTTGTAAATTGTGGGAAAGAGCGTAAAATGTAGAATTTATCAACCTGAAGTGCAATATAATATTTATATTACGAAGCATTTCAGCTAATCAATATGATTTCGTCAAAAATAGCTTTCGTTACCCTTACAGAATGGTGAAACGGAGTAAAGCTAAAGTAAAAGAAATTATTTACGCTAAACTGAAAAACAATCTTGTAAGGAAATAACGCAATTTTTCCTAAAAATCCAGAGTCTGTTGTGTTGCATTGCATAAGTGAGGCATGCATTAGGTAACGAAAGGGAAAAAAAGACCTTGGACGGATCCTGAAGGTAATTTTGTAACAATATGTTTATCAATGAAACAAACCATTCACTCATTTATTTTTAAGCTAACGTTTGTGTGCACTAGAGTTGCATATAAAACATTACGTGAAGATTGAATGTTACCTACATTCTAAACAACATGCATTAATTTTCTGAGAAGGAATCCATCTTAAATTTACATATTAGCATGATAAAAAATGATTTCACGTCAAAGACTTCAGACGTCATTAAGGCATTGAATTCAATTGAATTTTACTTACTGCCAAGTTACCCCCGTAACATGTCGGAGACATAAGGTACTATGGGGGAAAAAAGTTTACCAACAAACGGAGCGTCGCCACTATCGCTCTCGGGGGAAAATCGCTTTCCTTTCTGATGGCATATTAATATTCTTAGGTCTCGGCCACGAGGAGGGAAATTCAAACACAGTAAGGTGATGACTAATCGTCCGAATTGGTGATGGATTCCCTGCTGCTCGCATGACCCGAGTGGATTTCGCGCTGGCCCCAAGAACGGAGGTTCATTAGATAACTTTGAATGCATTTGAAACGTTCCTTTGAATTCTCTCGTACGGCTCAACTAAAACCAGTTAGTGATAAAGGTAAGACCACAGGAAGCTTATCGCTAAAAGACGAATGGCAGTTGATTGGTAGGTTATGTGGAATGTGGAGTTGAAAGCATTTGCTTTTGAAGACACTATTTCTCTGTGATAACTTCCAGGGATATTCAAAACATTCCATTAAGTCCAGGAGAGAGGGGATAAATCGATGAGACAGTTGAAGTAGTCTCAACTTCGCTCAAATATCGAGGGCAATGGATTGGAATAGAAAGACAGTATATTGCTGGCTAAAATTCTAGAGGGAGGGGATGAGATGGTGACAATACGACAAAGAAGCGAAGACCAAGATGCACGTCTCGAGATGATGATGGCAGCATTCGTTAGCATCCTGCTGACAACTCTCTTACTATTGGCTGTGTGGCCGTGATAAAGGGGACATTAAACTTAAAAGCACCTGTATGATTAGAAACAGCATCCATGAAGCCGGTATGAGAAGTTCCAGTCCAGTAAGAAAGCCAGAAATTAGCAAAACTAATTAAACGGCGAGGTTAGAATTCGGTCATTCGTAACGGGATCATATTAGAATATCGTAACTTTCATCAATTATTAAACATTAGAAGTGTTGAGTATGGACATATTTAGCTATTGAGAACATGCAATTGTCGGTAAATATAATTTTATTAAATATAGTACTTTTTAGAACATTTACTTATTTAGAAAAAAAGTTATATTCCTCCTGTTTGTCACGTTTCACCCAAAAAACAACTAGGAAAAATAGATCTGGGCATAAATGTCTGCGTTTTTGGAGAGCTATTTCTGCAGTCGGGCCGGGATTGGTGTTGAGAACACCACCTAGAGTGACGTCTAAGGATTACCTACGCCCGAATCTTTCGTATTTTCAACACTTCCTTACATAAACGACGTAGTACCATAATGCGAAGAAATAATATATGTTCAGGACACCTGTCCCATCCACAGTGCGCGAAACTCAGGAGACTTTTCGAGGAGCATTCGCACAGTACAGCGTAACCCTTCCCTCCAAACTCACAGTACCTGAATCCAATACAAAATATTTGCGACTTAATGGTCAAGGAATGGCAGAATTGCAAAGGGAAGAACCAAGAGACACTGAAAGGTCACGTCTGGGAGGTATGGGCATCTTTGGGTTGGCGCCCTACATTATTTCATAGGGTCAATGAGTCAAAGACTTCAAGGAGTCATTGCTTGTGATGGGGGTGAAATTAAATACTGTTTAATAGTAAAGTATGAGTTAAACCGTTCGTCAGGACTTCTGCTATGTATCTCCATTTTGAGTGGCCGGAAAATTTGTTTCCTTTGTATTTATTTATGAAGTTGACAGATAATTTGACCAACAGTGCATCTACCAAGAGTTTATTTATTCTCTTTGCGTTTATTTAAAATGAGTTACTTTAAAATACTGTAAAAATATTAATTTACGAATACTAAGGTGTTAAAAAAAGTAACTTCCATCTTGAATAAATGCCTTAAATATTTTTTTGATATGCTGGAATATAATATGATAACTCCAGTTACATAATCTAATGTTGTTTCGTACTCCATCTAGAAGCTTAAATAGTTCAACATTTCAAAAAGGCAATCAATCATAAGCAAAATGTAATATCTATCTTACTTACTGTTTTTTGTCTTTTTATCTACATGTACATACTACCCCGCAAGCCGCCTCAATAGGCGTGTGGCGGGTGTTAGGACACCAGCCGTTTACATATAAAAAGGAAACGCTCTAATGAAATTACGCCTAGCATTTATTAAAGTCCCTTATTGTTCGGGGGAAAAACGAATTCCCATACCTATCCGTTCGGCAAAATATCTCTCTTAATTTATCGTTTCTGTCGGACCTGGAAATAATAACCTGGGGTTCTAATATGATGTTCTCCGTGTCGCTCTTAAAGATATCTATTCTTAATTGCTCAAGTAATCTAAGCCTAGCGCGCAGCCTCCGAGTCTCTCCGAGTCTCCAAGTCTAGTTTATTTGTGTATTTATTAATTCATTAATACATATTTGCACATAAAAAGCTTATTTATTTGCCTATTCATTGAAAATCTACCTCCTTGCTTGAAATGTGCATTGAACATACGTTTGTATTCACGATTAAAAGAAGAAACTCTTATTCAATGTGGTTTTCTTTAAATACCGCAGGTTGTAAGGATAGTAGACAGCGGGTGAATCCCAGGACCTTGCTATAGTGCGAGAATTGGAGCGAAGCCAAGAAGAAAAGGAGAGGAAAGAAATGCAGAGGAAGCTATGGCGATAACGAGAGCGTTCAATGGGTTCAATGATACGTTTGAAATGCATACGTGGTTGTCTAATGCGCCTCAATTTGGAAGTCAGCGCGAATAACACTCGGGGAAGGCAAGCGGCCAGTACTCCGTCACTGGCTTCGACGATGAGTCCATCACCTTACTGTGTTCGAATTTCCCTCGTCGTTGCCTTGGAATAGTATGCCATGAGAGAGAAGGCCTATTTTTCTCCAGAGCGCTAGTGGCGACGCTCCGTTTGTTGGGAAACTTTTTCCCCCATAGTACATAAATGTGTCGAAACTCTGGCAGAAGTACTGCTACACGAAATTTGTTAAAAATATATTCTGTTTTCCATATTTATCACAACGAAATCATCAGGGATCCCTTGAATTGTCTTCATACATAAGGAAAAAAACGATAATTTTTTCCATTTCTCATGTTTTATCTACATCATGACACGATTGCCGGAGTTACTATCACTCCTGGTAACCCTAAATGCAACCTTATTGCTCTCTCCCGTTATTAACGTAATTTATCCCCACGAACAATTCCCTTTACAACTGAAAAAATAATTCGACATTTATTTGATTTCACTTCTTTCGAAAGGATTGATTTCTTCCGAGCGTGCGACTCATGTAAATTCATCTCCAAATTATTTTCGAGACGTTTTCCGAGATCATTTACACCTTTTCCCTTTATATTGTCACTTTTTCTGATACTACTGCTCTCCAGCTTTTTCCCGTCCAGGACAGCGCCATGGATTATTCAATGCAATTCCGTTGTTAATTTTTCTGTACGAAAAACTAGTGATCACCTCATCGCTGCCAATTTAGTGTCGACTAAGTCCTCTAGCCACTTACAGCAGGAATTTCATCGTCCTTGCAGTCGTGGGCGGGGAGCGGGGAAAAATACGTTAAAAGACTGGAGAGTTAAGTGATTGTGAGAGCTTCGAGGAAGGCGAGTGATTAGGTGAGCGTCTTGATGTGGATTGGCGGTGAAGTGGGAATGAATTGGGAGGGAAAAGAGGGAAGGGAAGAAGACTGGAAACGTGGAATCTGAGGAAGGGATAGAGGATGGGTTGGGTGTGATTCCCTTAGTGGTCCCACCGGGAGTTTCTCTCCTCCAGCTTGTCCTAAAGCCTTTTCCGGACGTTTTCACTTCCACCTTCCCGTTCATTGTCCAGCCCACGGGAAGATCTTACAGGCTTGACCCCATTGCGTGGGAATCCCTTAAAGGGTCTGTAAATCCCACTACGGCACCCCTCAAGCCCATAGGGTTTTGAGTGTGGGGGAAGGGTATGTTTTTGGAGAAGGTGGAAGGGTTCTAGGTTATCGCGATAGCCGCAGATGAGTGGAGAACATTGAAAGTATATCTTTGTGGGTATGCCGAGTATCTGACAATGTAGAACATGCTTACAATTTGTTTTTCATATTCAGTAATGTTCATGGTAAAAATGATACTACATTCTCTCATATTGTTTAATCCACAAGTATATGCGTCTACTGTATGGATTATTTTTTCTCTTCAAACAATGCATGGAAATATCAAAAAGTCACACGATAACAAACGGCCACATGATGGTATATCGTCACTGCACGGTATCGCATGTCTGATCTACATATATTTCAACAGGTTTATCGGTTTTGTTGTCTTTTCGATTATTTTCATCATGCTTGATTAAAGCAGCTGCTCTTGAAATGGAAATGCGTAGAATTACGGGCAGTAATACCGTCTCGTGACGTAATACGCTATATTCCCGAATACGTAGTGTTTTGATGCACCAGAGCACGCGTACTTTAAAAATACGAAATATGTTTATTTAAAGCGATTGTTTGTTGACATGATTTTAGTGTAATGTTGTAATGTGCTTCGCATTCGAGGAGCGTTTTAAAATCATCCAATGTCCTCATTGACACTACATTGCTGTGAGGAACCAAATGAAAGAAACTATAAATAAACTCTTACTTTATTCGACTTTATAACGACTCAGATCCTCGTTCGTCTGCAATTCGCGTTATTTCTGAAAATAACGCGAATAACGCGCAGATGAAGTTAAGAATACTATTATTTTTATACTCTATTGCGTATATTTTTCCATGCCAATAGAAGTGGTATTGTTATTCCTTAAGATTTTAGATGATGTTTCAAAATACGAAAAGTTTTCTTTAAAGTATTCACCGCTAGGTGGTGGGTGTGAAAATAGAGGAAATTCGTATGAAATTAATTAAATATAAAGTATAAAGAATTTAATGGAGATAAATATCCAAATCCAATAAAATATCAACACCTTATATTCTGGTCTTCAACTGTGTTTTCTCAGAAAATTCGATTTTTAATCGAAGCTGGTGGATGCCAGTTAAAAGAATGTTCCTGAAAAAAATACATACATTCATATAAATAATAAAATGGAATATTAAAAAAATAGTAATAAAAACTCTTTCAGTAAGAGAAATGAGAAAATATTAAAATGGTAAAATGTTGATGCTAAAATTATTGCCTATTTCGATAACGATTATTAAAAAATAAACCTACAATACTTACTTATTACCTGATGGCGACGATGATAGAGGTGAGGTGGGTTACATAGAGTAGGGATGGGCAAGTAAAAAAAATATATCGATAGATATCGTATCAATATTTAAAACATGTATCGATAGTTATTGAGCCAAAATTATCGATATTTTGGTATATCGATAATTTTGCCAAAACAAGTGGTTCCTTAAAGTTTCACCAAAATATATAAAAAAATTCGAAGCAAAATTGGGAAAATTATAGACATGTAGAGGTAATAAATAATTCTTTTATTTTTTTTATTTTTACAATCAATTTTAATCAATCAAACCAGTATCAATCAAACCGTTTTCCCATTCGCCTATGTTCTAAGCGAATATCATCACTTATTTTCGTTATAGCACTAGACACCACAGCTGGAGAAACAACTTTAAAACGGTGACGTGCTAAACAAATATATCGAATTTGATACTCGGAAAAAGAATCAATTTTTGATATATCGACATGAAAAATATTGACGATAATTATCGATAGATTTTTAAAAATATATCGAGTTTTTTATATATCGATATTTTTTGCCCAAGCCTAACATAGAGACACGCAGCAAATCGGTAAAAATAATGTTTCTCTCTCGAATATAAATACCAATTTCGCGGAAAACTGTTGATTGAGCATATCGTAGTGTTGCAAATTCTCCTAAGGTATTGGATGATAGTGAAGTATAGGCACCAATCCATCTATTTTTTTGAGATATCAACGATTAACTACATGCACTGGAGTACGTACAATTCATTGATTCAATAGGAAAGACGCTGCAATAGTCTCGCATGAGTTGTAAAGGTGTTCATTTAAAAAATAATAGTCAATTGATCTGCATATTTGTCATCTTAATCTAAATTCCTATTTACAAAGGAATTCCAGCAGAGAAATCAATATTTTTTTATTTTGCGAGAGAAAAAGATGGAATGAAGCATTTGTCTTACTTTAACAGTTGCGGCCGAACCTCCTTAATCTGTAATATAATACTATTCATTTTTTGTCCTGTAGGTTATATACATAACATAAAACTTATCAATAGCTAAGTATATGTCAGACATCCAATATGCATACAAACGTTCAGGCAATATACATTTATGCACAATATTCTAAAAAGTAAATAGATTATATACCTAAGCTAGAGATACACAGATAAAGAACAATTTCATTGAGTACAGACGAGTTCGAAGCAAGAATTAAATAATACTTTAAAACAATAGCATAGTGGTTGTACTTTTTTCATGATAAGTTAGACTATTATGAAGCCTACTACCATTGAACTTAGATGGCTCGATGTTAAAACCCGAAGGAAATATTTCCTCGGATTCTACTTGTATTGCTTATTTCAAGAAAAATCCCCTGAATATTTATTCGACATGTTTTCCGTGAAACCTTCCACTAGGGATATGTGTACTAGATGTGATCCTTAGTATCTTTACTTTCCTACTCATCGCACAACGAAGTTCCAAAATTCTTTATTGGTCACTGCGTGTCATCTCTGGAACACCCTGCCCAAAAACATACAAAAATGTTCTTCTGTTGCTAGTTTTAAGATGAAATATTATAATATGTTACTTTCTGACCACTAAATGTTGTTATTATTTTTCATATTGTTGTAATTGCTTGTAGTTGTGTTTCCGTATTTAATAATAGTATTTAAGTGCTGTTCTTCTGTTGTTAACTTTAAAAAAATGTATGCAGATGAATTTGTTTTACGATATGATTTCCAAAATACTAAGCATTCAGCATTGTAAAAACGGTATTAATTTATTTTTAATTTTTTCATTATGTTACTGTCCAAATTGTTGATTATTCTCTTTATGTTGCTCAAAAAATGTAAATTGCTTTTGTTCTTAAGGGGTATATCCCCAGGACAATTAATAAATTGTTCATTCATTCATTCATTCATTGGATATGGTCCCTTATTGTTTGATTCACCTCTTCTCGGTAGAACACATATTCTCCACTGAATCTACGATAGGTAGCATATTTTGGGCGTCTCTGTACATTGATTGTGGTAGAGGAGTCTGTGGGGAGGGTTTAGGAGTGGCTGCTGAAGAAAATCAAGCGGAGTAGTTTACAGGGTTGCCAATGGCGGGAATGACGGGGGGGGGACTGGAGCTGAACCAAATGGGAGGGGGGGTGAGGCTTTTCCCTCCTACTCCCCTCCGGGTGACTGAATAATTGAAAGTAACGCGTAAACGGATTTTGTGTGAAGTCTCGGCAGTCGGTTGGAATGGCTTCGGAGAGGACTTGTGGAGTCCTTGAAAGAGGATGAGGGTTTGGGGGGTCGGTCTCGGTGGGCTGTCCGACCAAATTTTTGGGGGAAGAGAGGTTTCCTCGGAGGTAATGGAAGGAGAAAGAATACGACGTAGGAAGGGAGGGACTGGTGGGGATTTCAGGAAGGGAGAGTTGGGGGAGGGAAAACGGCCACCCACCCAGCTCTCCCTCGGACCGGACTTATTCTCCACACATTTCTTCCGACTCCCCTCTCCCTCACATAGCCCGGGTGCTGGCAATCAGGAGATACCTCTCTCGGAGCCAATGCCTTCAAAAACTCGTTCAACGGAGGCTGAGCCAAGAGAGAGAGGAGCACCTGCCAATATCCAACAAGAGTGACTTCCGTAACACTGTGATCAGTTTTATGGGTCTGAGAATGGCGGTTTTATCATATGAAAGAGTATTGTCTCATACTCGGTGGAAACGATTCATATCTATCTTGAAGAATGAGAAACACTGGTGAAATGTTCACACTTTTACTAACCGCCGACCTAGGTTTAGGCACGCTATGCCATCATCAAGGCACGATGTTAGTATACCGCGCCTTGATGATGGCATATGATCCCATATTTCTCCAACAGACTTAAAGTGACTAATTCCGGCGTGGAAACATTTTACAAATATTGCTGAATCTAAATGAGTGACGAAAAAAATCGAACTTCCATGACGGTGCACAATTTACACTCTTGTGTTTGCCGATGGGAATTATTTGTCAGCATTTAAAGTAGAATATATATATATATATATATAGAGTATATAAGTAGAATATAGAATATATATATATATATATATATATATATATATATATATATATATATATATATATCTTATATTACAAGTTATATATATATATATATATGTATATATATAATGAGAAATAAAATCTACCACTAACCTCTCCACTTATTGAGGAATTTTCCAAAAAGTCAGATCCGTTTTCAAGTGGACTTGTTACGTCTGTGCACAGAGATTGTTGAAAATTAAGAGGAAGTCTGAGGTGAAGGTCGCGTCAGAAATGTAATAATGTGTAATTCTTATATTTTATTATTTAAAAGTAATAATTACTCACCTTATTAATTTTCATAGAATCGAAAAAAAACCTTCCGCTGTGAAGTCATGTTCAGCTTACAGCCTGTAACATATTATCCACGATATGGCCTGAAATATGTATATTTAGATCGCTGCCTACAAGTTCAGTTATGAAGAACGAACTTTACTTATTGTTTTAAGACATTATTACCCACCTTATTACATCATGCATGCATAAAATTTCTAAAAATGCCTTTAGGCTGTGAAGGCCATTTTAGCTTGCGGCGTGTGACAAATAGGTCTCGTTAAATCCTTAAATATGTACAGGTAACTCCCTATAAATTCATTCATGAAAAATAAAACTCTCATTTTTATAATAAATTTTGACCCACCTGCTTATTTTTTTTAAGTCGCAAAAAAAACCTTCGGCTGTGGAGACGTTTTTAAGCTTACGGATTGTAACAAATGAGTCACGTTTAAGCCTTAAATATGTGCACTTAGTTTCACCGCTGAGAAGTTCAGTTCACCAAAAATGAATGTTTTTAGCATCGTTAGTATTGCTGTATGTATTTAATAAATGCTGCTTTCTACTCCGGAAATTTTAAAATAAAATTTGCGCATGTTCCGTATTGATAAAAGAGGAAAATCTCACTCAAGCCGCATCGACGAAATGTTTTGGATTCCGATTTAATGATGAGAGGGAATAATGACACGGGAGTCCGATGAGTCCTCGTTAAATCGATCTAACGACCGACCGACCGGCCTTCCCCTTCAAAACTCAGAGCGTCCCTTTAACGAGCTCCCTCTTCCGGTCATGGCCTGGCCAATCCCAAGACCTCTCTCCCCCACCCACCCATCCCGTCCTCTGCATATAAGCACGGTCCATCCTTTCATCCACTCAAATTCTCCCTAATTACTTGCGCCCTCGTCATCGTTTGCCGATCCACCTCTCCTCTTGATGTCCCGTCCCTCCTCGGAACACAAGCGTAGGTATTGCCAGAATGGTTCCCTCGTCTCAACGATTTCTTTTGTGCCTTCTCTCTTCATCCGGCTGGAATTGAATATGTTTTCGTTGGACTTAGGCATAATAATAATAAAAAAACTTTATTAATGTTCATGTAATTACATCCACTTTGAACATAGTAAGTATAAATGTTATAATAGAGCGCACAGTAGATTATAATCATATTATAAAAAAATATAGGTTCAAGGAGGCATTTACAAAGACATTGGTCACAATATAACATTTTGTTTGGAGTATTGAAATAATAATAAGGTCAGCAGGAAAATCAGTAGAAAACAACAGTGATAACATGAAACTAAAGACAAGAAAATAGATAGCACAAATCCAGAGACGACATTAGGTAATATGTAACATTAATGAGGAAAGTATCAACTTAATTATTACAAACAAAGAGATTTATCTTTGAATTAGGCTTATGAATATTGGTTCAATATTACACATCAGGACATTGTTTTTCATTGTTGGGGATTTTTTCATATGTGGAAATTGTTGAAAAAGTTGCGGATAAATACATATAGGTAATTGTTCGTTTTATAAAAAATTAGTGTTATTTTGGCAACTTTCATCCTTAATTTATGTGCTTTACTGTAATACATCAGGAGAGTTCCACCAGTTATGAGAAAAAGCGTATGATATACTTTGTAAATCGTTGAAAGCTGTGTACAAAACTTAAACAAAGAGCATAAATATTCTCCATGGTTTTAGGCTTTACTTTGTAGAAATTTCTAGTTTCCATTCTAACACCTAACATTCTAGTACACTTCTAAGCCGCGGTATAACCGCCACCTCCCTCACTCAAACCAACCCCGTAACTACGACAACTTAACAACGGTCAATAAATAAACAATCTTAGAAATTGTACCGGAAGTATATCGGCGAAACGCGCCGTACCGCTAATTAAAACTGTAGAAAAAAATAAAAAGTGTATAATTTAGAATGGACAAAAGAGCATAAAGCTTAATAAGGTTTAAAAATATGTTAAGCAGTTTTAAAACTAAACTACCGATGAAATCAGAAGACATGGGTAGGGCTTACCACAGGATATTCCGCTTTGTCTGGTATTTATCGTAGAACGCAGAGGGAACGCGAGGAAGGGAATTAAGGAATAAGTCACATTCCCTTGTCCTTTTGCATAACTCCACTTTATTTGCGTTAAGGTACAACTCCTTTAGCAATCTCGCACCTCGACCACAAGCCAACTGCCGCGTTCCTTTTCCACCCACGCCTCTGCTAGCTTGCAGTTCACAGCTCGTCCTCACCGGATGCAGGGGGTGAGAGGCGGTGATGCCGAGGCGTTAGGTATCTGCTCGCTCAAGAGCTATCAAGTGTGGGAATGCAAGTCAGCGCGACTCTTACAGTGACGACGTTTCGAAGGCATTGCAGCTTCCATCTTCAGTTAAGAAGTTTCAAAGGTGCACACTAAGACAGGGAGTTTGGAGAAGCTCGATCTCTCTTGGGACAATCAAAACCGCCGCAGCGTTTTTTTCGCCAGTTTTTTTTCTTCTCTCCATTTGTCAGAGATGAGGCGTTTCTAAATGTTGGTGAATGTATAGCCGACTTCTCGGTTCAAGTTATTGGGCTCATTTGCCAGTTCTATGGCCTCACGAATTTGTCAAGTGAAATGGTGGTTTTCATTAGCCTTAGGTTTTCTAAGGTGGTCTTGCCAGTCTGCATTACATGATTCACTCTTAAGAAGTCATAATAATCTTCCGACAATCATAGGCTTCCGACTGGATTCAGATTTTGTTTCCGACTTATCTATGGGTGCCCCTTCAGCGCTACTTCGGTTTTTCCATTGTGTTTCGTCCACAGCTGCGAGGGATCTTGTGTACACACCTTCGTGTAGGTTGTAAGGAATGGCGTCCTCGTCCCTCGGGAGCAGACCTCTAGGCTTTTTCTCTGTGGGAACTCTCGACATGACGATATGTTTCCTCAAGAGTCCTTGCTATCTCTTCTGCGGTCTCGGAAATAAAATGAGCCTACGAGAGAGATGTCGTATGACATTAGTCCTTTGCTCGCCTCTCGGTGGACTTGTGCCCAAATGGTTGAGACCCATCGATTCTATCGAAAATGAGTATGTCGAATGACAGACGGAATTTATATTTTTGATATAAGAGTTATTCTCACAAGCATATGTGGTGTTAGTTCTTTTGCTGCGGTACAAGGATACCTTTACCCGCAAATAAAATGTGGCCATATAAGTGCGACGTGTGGGGATATTCCACGGCCGTTTGGATAGTCGATTATTCGATTCAGCCAACTCAATTTGAGTATTAAAAATCATGCTATTAAAGAATTGAATAAATGTTATGTTTTTCTTCGGTGATATCAAATAAGGTTCTACAAACAGTAAAATAATGCACTTGAGGGCAAATGAATTCTATGCATCTATTGAAACACATATATTTACCGAGAATCGTGCAAGCCACCTCCAGGGTATGTGGCATGGGGTTATTCTACATCTGGCATGCAACCTTCGGTCCAGTTCAATGTCAAGCTCTACATGCTCCCTCGACCAGGCCGCTAGGTGCAGAACAAAATGTATTCAGGAGAACATTGCTCTGAGAAACCAGAATCTAGGAGAGTGCTACATAGGCGAACATTTTGACATTCAGTACAATGGTTAGGATACAACTACTGATTGATATAACTAATTAATTCTATTAATTTATGATTACTACGCGATACTAATTTACAGTGAAAAATACTGTGGGAAGAGGAAAATTTCAGGAACCTATGTTAAACCTTTTGTGAGGGCAAAATGGTCGAACAGAAAACTCGAGGAGGTTTTGGACATGAGTGAGTCAAATCAGCCACCCAAAGTTAATTTAAGCGTTCAATGCCACCTTTAGTTGTTATTTTGTACCTCGTCTCCCTTGCTGGGATAAATATTTCTCCCTGCTTCCACGTCATCCCTTCACATCCGTTTTTTTCTAATTCGCCTCCGAGGGCAGCACTCCCCTCTTTTTTTTCCTTTTTGCGAGAAACCAAAATCTATCCAATGTTGTGTGTGTGTCTGCTGACTTTCCTCACTTTCCCCCTTGGAAGTCCGAGCCCCAATCCACCCCTCCCCCCCTACTACGACCCCCCCCCCCCAATCCCCCGTCGGCCACTCCCCCCACCTGTCACCCTGGAACACCTCGCACGTCACCACGCCCCTCGCCTGTCACTCCTCGTTCCCTTATTTTCCAGCGACAGGGTGTTTTGTTGCCACCCCTCGACAAGCACTCCCCTGCCCCGGCCTATTCCGGCAAGCATCCATACCCACTCGCACACTACTCGAACTCGTTATAGCTCGCGCAAAAGTTCCTGGCGCAGGCCTAAGCGGCAAGGAGGGGAGGTAGAAGTGGAGGGAGCGAAGGGAAAGGTTGGAGGGGAAGAGAGGGAGAGAGGCAGCGAGGGAGAGAGAGAGTGAGGAAGGAGAGCCAAACTACTTTGCAAAAAAAAACACGAGGCAAACACACGCAATGCAAGTGCTTAAGGAGGTTCCGCCGCGACCATGTGTGAGTCAAAACAAATAATAAATTCCACATTTATGATATTTTGTCAAAAAAATCCTACTTTCACTGATGCAATATGTTACCTATAGAAACCCAAAAGTAAGGTACAAAATATATGAAGATTATTCCACGAATGTATTTTGAATGAGATTTTAATTCCAGCCATAGGTGCCGACTGCAGCGCCATTTCCTACGAATTACCGCATTTTGAATTCAATTACGACATTAATCCTTCAATAACTAGAATAATAAGGTGGTTTGAGGCCTTTATTTTATTTTTATTCAACTTCTCTGGATTATTTCCTCCTTAGAGACAGTTTTCCACGAAAAAAGCATTTGTATTTTATGGAAAAATACTATTTTTTCCCGTGTTGCTCTCATTCCCCCATTGAACACCATGTAATTTCAAGTTCAATTATAGAATAAAATAGCGTGGAAAGGTATTAATTTTTTGTTCATATAAGATAGAGGAAAACTTTTTCTACAAGTAGACAGAATATGAATAAAATGACATTTAAGTAATTTTACCACCTTAAAAACACCCAGCATCTTTTGGTCTCACTGTGAGAAGAGTTGAAACGGGATGGCGGGTAGTGGTATGTCATCCCACTCCTCAAAGTGCTTATGTTTTGGCGGCAGTTAGAAACGTTTATAACCCTCCACACTAAACAACCTTCCTCCCCCGTTTCGAAGGATTATGGAAGTTTTGACCAAGCCCAAAATCGACAACCGAATCGTCGCCAGGAAATTTTCAAGAGGTATACTGGCTATTATATTTCACTGGGAATCAAGTAGTCAAAGTTAGCTTGAAACCCATTGTGAGTTCAATGTTATGATCGAAGTAAGCGTGACCTTTCTGTATCCAAAGCAACCCTATTCATGCCACGCTCCCGTTCCACGCGTGGGATCAAGGGGGCTATTCTGTATGTTCTCGGAATTTCCGAGCCTCGAAAGTGACGAAATTTTGACGTCACAGCCTCTAGAGTTTCAAATAGGGCCATTCAAAAGATGAGATTTGTCGGGGGACGTGACGTCACATTCACGGATTTACCGAGTTTCGACCATCACGAGTCCTCGCTGAATAAGGCCCCAAGCAGCGCATCGTCTCCTGTGTGTATTGCAGTGAACGCCCGCATTTGACCCGCCCACTATTTAGCCGTATTTTCTCTCCTCCACTCTTGGGCAATAAATCCGTGAAAATAGGAACTGCCTTTCTCTGCTTTTTCTCGACCACTTCACACAATCTTATCCTCGGACCTCTTTCTCCCTTCGCAACACTCCCCTCGCACTCTTTTACACCCTCAGACATTGATTGTTTGCCTTCCTTTCGAATCGGTTTGGTTGTGGGAATATCACCCACTACTGTCCCTCTCCGGTCTTGTGAGTTGATTTGTGCTTTCCTCCCGTCACTTCCCATCCCTCTTATATCCTCATCTCTGCTCCTTTATCTTTCTTTAAGCTACTCCTTTCCCCTATTGTTCTTTTTATGGAAAACGATCCAGATTCAGGCTATTCGTCTGTCACATTAGTGAGACACCGACTCAGGCTCTGCTTTGTGGAATTATGCGATGGATTATAACCATGAAGAATACTTTTCAATTCCACAGTTCATCTGTATATAAAAACGACCGGTTGCACTTTATATAATTGTAACGTTTGAAACTTAGTAACTAAGTGCAGTTGTTGTAGTAATTTTATTTGAATCCGGTTTAGTTTTTGTTTAAATGTTTTAATTTATTTGAGTGTGAAAATGTTTCATTGATTGTTAAGATGTTTTGGTTGTTAGGGTCTTGTTGAAAAAGTGAGAACAAGTTGTTGAGAGACGGGAAGCTTGTACGAGATAAGGATTTCATAATAAAAAAATGGAAAATAAGTGTTTCTGATTAGGAGAGACAGTCCGACGCTACATAATGAAACATTTAAATAGAGTAGTAAAGTACTTTTCATCAATACAGTATGTCATCTTAGTTTAAGATTGACCGGAATTCAAAGATTGCTGAGGAGAGTTGATGGAATTGCTAGTTTCAGGCGAGATGTAGGGGAAGTCTTCCACTATCATCAAGGATGTCATCAACATGAAATAAAACGTTTCCACGAAAAATATCAACTGCCGCAACGCGTTTCTGCTTACTTAGCAATCATCCTACTGTCACTTGACGTGATGACTTAAGAAGCCGTAAGGTGTTTAGACTATAAAGCTTTTTCCTGGAAAAGTGCAATTGCATTTGCACAACAAGGAGAGTAGATATGACATCTTGACGTACGAAATTTAAGCCTGTTACTTGGCACAAAAAATGGTCCAACTAACATTGCTTGCTATAAATCTTTAAAACATACGAATATTCTAGTGCTTCTTTAGAAATAATTTACTTTTTCATTTTAATAGATAAATCAGGACGATACCGCAACTCCTCCGTTATAAATAACAATATTATCAGCGTCTAACTTTACTACTGATAGAGTCAATATGGTCAATTGTGCATTTAAATGGCTTCAATATGACTCAGGGCTAATTCCATTGAATGGTTGCATTATATGTTTCCATATAATCTATTCAGTATGCCGGATTCAGTATGCAGCTTTGGTTTTGGCTTGAAAATATTTCACGATGCATTTATTTCTTATTTAAAGGTTACCATTCTTAATCCAATTCTTCTGTGAACGTTTAGTGTATAATTGATCCGCTTTTTGCTAATTGGACTAGAAATGTTAATACCTTAGAATTTTCTAACCAATCTATCATCAGTATCACATATACAAAAAAAAATATTTCCTTCATCAATCCATCTTTTAAGCTCCGAACGGTGAAAATATGAATTTTTCGTCTTATAGCATGAAATTTAGAAAATTTGAGCTTGCTGGATATTAAATTAGCTAGCTAGCTTAAAATTAAAATAGCTAGAAAATTTGAGGGGCTTTCAAAAACCCAGCTGTCAGGAATGCCTTTTATTGGGGGTAGAATTCACACCCTGGATATGGAAGAAACTCGCCAATCACTAAACCAGATGTCCAGTGAAAGTTCTACATCACTCTTGGGCAAGAGATGGATGTGATTATCCTCCGTATCTCAGCCATCTCCTGTTTCCCAGAATCATCCCTCACACATTTCAACTGATTTTGTTTATCTCTATGTTCCACAAGGTCACTTGCCTTTTCTATCTTCAGACCTATGACCTTTGGCCCGTCGTACAACGAACTGCCTCATACGCTAGTATTCCAACCACGTTAAAAATATTAGGACCATCCTAGATATGGAATAAAAAATATAGCTATTCCAAATAACTATTGAATAATGGGAGCATGAAGGAGTGATTCCTAGAGCCTACATTGTATTTGTATTCTTTTAGAACTACTTGCAGTCTTTTAATAACCAACGTTTTCAAATAATGACTAGGCCAACTATGTTTAAATCCACATAGTATTTTAAGTACCAATAAAATACTTTGTGGAACTAAACATAGTTGGCCTTGTCATTATTTGAAAATGGACTTCCACAAAGTTAGTTAGTTTGAAAGTTATGAAAGTTTGACAATTGAGGTCAATATAAGCAAGTCGGATGTATGATTTGTTGCCAAGCAATGCTTCAATGGTTACGCTTGGTCCGTTTTTTGTATGAAGAATTATGAGAGTATGTTAAGAAGATGTATTTTATTATTTTTCTGAAAAGCAACTTGAAATTTGTCTTATTAGAAGTCAATAAATGATTTAAAATGTAAAAATGTAAGCGTTATACTGCCTTCAAAAAACAAACAATAATAAAATGCTGTTTTCTTTCTTTCAGGTATGTGCATATGAAGTTGATGAGACTTTCTTGAGGTTGTCTGCAATAAGGTATAGTTTTAATTTTATATGTATATCATATCGCACTGCAATAATTGGTTGTTCAATCACATCCTAATGCACATTTTTTATTCACATTAATATTTGCAATTATTTTTCCTAGAAATGTAGCAAATGTTCATTGTTTTACAGACTCAACGACGACAAGCACGAAATTACACATCCGCCCCACATGTATGTATGAGCTATCATTTTCGGAGTTCAGTAAACTTACGTGTGGACTTTATTTTCATAGGTAGTCAGAGTTGTATTTCATGTTTTGAAATTTTCAGTATTTCTTGTCGTCAGTTTGAGTAGAAGTATCAACGTATAGCGTTTTTATTCTCCCTTTTACTTGCTCTTAATATTTCGTTTTTATGCTTAAATTTTTACACTCTTTCAACTAAAATTGTTGGTAATGTAATAAGCGATCCTTTCTCTAAGTAATTAGAGCTATTGTAGAGTAAAAAAGTATCCCATTTTGAAATAATGAAGAACCCCAGTAATAAGTACTGCGTGAGAATAAATGATTTCAGTGCCATAAAAATGTTTAATTTAAAACGCGGATAAATGTTGCTTCAAGACAAGAAAAGAAATTTCGTCAATATCTCACAGAATGTGTCTTTCGTATCTTTGACCAGTTTACGTAAACAAAGAGCCAAAATGTAAGACAACTTATTTTACAATTTATTAAAACGCTGAAACTGTTTTTTTCAATCCCGATTGTTGACGAATTAATTCATTCTATGGCTTTCTGAAATGAAATTCAGTAATAGGTGATAGGGTAGGTAAAATTTCCTTTCGTTTTTTTGTCGTACAGAAATGGTTATTTTTTGCTTTGTTTCATTAGGATCCTTAAGAATTGAGCTTTAGATTTTTAGTTTTAACTTAGTGTTCTTTTATTGGTAAAATTTTAAAAAGCAATTTTGAGCGCCAAAACTATAAATCGTGGGGATTCAATCCTTATGATCTTGAACTTTTCATATGTATCTTGCCTCCCGAGAACTTCACCTCTTTCTCAAAAGCCCCTAAATTATTTTATTATATTTTTTCTGACATTGAGTTATTGTAGACTTAGAATTTGTCAAGAACTGAGATATTATGTTGAAATACGGAAAACAGCATCCAAATTTAAATTATAAATCTCACAATGGTTCGCGAGCTTGTCTTTTAGAAATCGAAGGATGCGAAGACTTTCCCTTTATATTTTTCTGTCGTTATTTTTCCGAGTAAATCAAAATATCGAATCCCATATACCTGAGCGTTGAATCTGTCCTGCAATGACGGGTGTCTGTTGGCATCCATTTTCTTAATGATGGCTCTGAAATACCTGTATTTTTTAACCTGCTGCTTTGCTTAGAGTATTGGCTTTGAATATGCTTAATACGATTTTCCCTTTTATTTTGATAATGTGGATATTATATAGTTATTTGATTGCTTAGTATAGATACCTGTGTCTTAGAGGGTAATTTAGTTTTTTTACTCTCTCAGTATTTTATTCGTCTATTATTACGTCAATCTCTACGCAGTATATCTCTGCATGACATTTAGTTTATAGAGATGTTTAAAATAAAGTTTTAACTCTTACTTGCCTTCCAATGTTTTAAACTTATCTTTTATCTTCAACGAAGAAGGTACTACGAGTTTCAGTATTAATTACTCATTGAAACACTCTCTTTGCAAATCGGTTGGTATTTCTATATGCTGCATTGCTCGAATTGAAATTTAAGATGAACGGGTCTTTCAATTCAAAAGGGTATTCTCCTATGATTCGTGTATGAAACCAGCCTTGTGCAAAGTTTTTCGAATGCAGTGAAAATGTTGCTGCTCTATTATCAGTTTAAATCTGATGCTTCTGGTACTGCTTGGTTATTCAAATGACGCCGGCATAGTACCTAATTAATTTAAGTAGTAAAAGTAGTGTAGCTTTCAAGTCCGAAGCACGAAAAATTCTCCTGAGATAAACTTTATCCTTTCAACTTTCTGGCGTAGCGTTTTCGATGGTTTCGTTAGGGTTTGCTGCAAAGGGCTGTACGTTATTTAAGAGTGAAAGGGCAAAGGGCTCAATGTGAATCTCTGAAAAAATATCCGGGTGGGATTTTGAAAAACGTCCGTTCCCCTTCAGTTCTTTCACTAAGAGACTAGGAAATGAGTGTGTACGCAAACAAAATTCATTTATACATGGATATATGTGCATGCATAAGTATTTGTTTAAATAAGTGTTTAGTAAATGTTCACATATTTGTTTATGGATTAACCACATTTTATGCAGCCCTCATCATGTGAAGATTATTAAATGTGTTTTGGCAGCGTGTTGCGATGCAAAAAATGGGGTTGAATATCAATTAATAAAAGGAGAATTTAGCACAAATAGCTTAGGTACACAAATCGACGGATCATCGAGGTTTGTTGTCGTGAATTCTTTGATTTTTTATATCGTTGAAAAGTTACGCCAAGATTGTGAGACAAATAAGCGCCCCAGTATCGTGGCAAGAGGGTTGTGTATTCCTCTGTTTATATTAGTACCTTCAAACTTGACCTTTCAACTCTCATCGAGTCCCATTTTTGTAATATAATTTTCTTTAATCAGCTGTTTTTTATATTAATAAAACTTACAATATTCTAGTGAATTTTTTAAGATTGCAATAACCTAAATCACGATGAGAAATGCATTTTACAATGATATTGGCAATCTGTAGATACTCTCTGCCAGTTTATTGGCACTCCACTCCATACAATTTTCATCACTGCTAAGCATAATGAGTTTCGAAGCTAAGTTATAATGAGAAAATTTAGTATTCCAATACTTGGTTCAGGGCTTTTTTTGCTAGGTTGGCAAGATTTCACTTGTAGAAATTTAAAATACGCTGTATAGGAAGATGATTCCTATATTTTACAAAACTACTGATTCTGAGTTACATATTTTTATGCTTTATTCAACATCACCAGGTAAAGTATAATTATTTGGTAGAAAATTGAATCCATTAAATCTTATAGTGTGAGGACGCGTTTGACCTTTATAAATCATGGAGTGGAAAATTATGCATTGCTTCCCTTTCGTGACGAGGTATTTTAAACATTTAATTGCATTGAATTATTGATTATCAGTCGACATGCTCCAGCTGCGTCTTATTTATTTACAAAGCCGATTGGTTGAAAGAGTTATAGATTTGAGAAACAGATTTTTAAAGTTCCTTCCATGGAAGTAAATAATGACCAATGCCACGCAAGACTGATCTTTGTAATAGACTATAATTTATTTAAGACCCCTTCAGAAAGAATAAGCTATGGGCATTACACCTTCACTTATTTAACCATCAATAATCACCGTCAGAAACATTTTAGCGTATCTTGATTAATTTTGTCCAAGCATGCAAAAGATACTTTATTAAATTATAAAAAACCAAAATGGTATTTGGAATAGCTTCAAATTTCATCGTAATTGAACTATTATTGCAAGTGTCATGGAAGAAGGATCGGCGGCGAGGTTAAAAAAACATTTATTTCAATTGTTTAATACCTACCTGTCTAATACTTTTCGTTTTGTTATTACTCCTATGTCAAAATGGACATAACTTAGGAATGTTAGCTACATGAAATAATTTTTGCATAACTTTTCTAATATTTTAAGCGTTGGACTCTTGTCTAAAGTACAGACAACACTCAAGTACCACAAAATAGAGTCCAGATTTTTATCGACGGATAATAGTTCTTGGCTGTTCCCGATTTGTTTTCTAAAGTGAAGTTTGCGTAAAAAATTCTTCTAAAGTAACTGTTAAAAGCAAAAATTATATTTGTCAACTTTTTGTCCTATTGTATTTTGGTGCTCAGAAGAAAACAGAACTGAAGGTTTTTTTGTTTAGTTGCTTAAAATTAAGCCTCAATTTCTAAAAAGTAGCGCAATTTTACTCGGACCATTTTTGCTCTCAAGAATATATTTATATCTTTTATTTTTGGCAATTTTCGTGGATTAATGGTTATTGCGTAACTTTTTATTAAATGCGATAACATGAGACTTTGCAACCTTAATCCCTGTGCATTGTACCTAATAAAGGATTAGTGGCGACCTTAGAAGGTAAAATTATTACACATCTTTACCAATAAGGCTGTACTAATCAGTGTTGGTTTCGACGGTTCTCATAACCAAACGGTTTTTCCCATTATTACTTATTTTTATTTTGTTGTAAAACATCTAATAGATAGGTATTAATTCTCTTATCCTGAATCGAGAACGGTCTACATATTCCTATTTCCCAATATGATTGACGATTCGTAATATTAGCATGGGAAGTGCCAAGTAACATTTTGAAGGCCATCAATATAACTGATTGATTAGGATTAACATGATACTAGATTTGTCATTGCGAAATATACTTTCAAAGTTCACATATGTAATGAATTTTATATTGAAATGAAACCTTAAAGAATATTTCACCCGTCAATGAGAAATTAAATGTACTTTTCTAATAGACATGGAGTTGTTTATACACAGATATTGTAATTTTGTATGCAAACTGATATGCAAGCCTTGCATATATATGATATGCAATGGTGTAAATGATTGTTGAGTTAAATTACCTTAACTATTTCTTGTCACCCCTAAGGTTTGTTTTGCAGGTGAGGTTGGAGCTACATTCCATCCTTGTCTCAAGAAATATACGTCGGGTTCAGGAGGTAACTCCTATCCCTGTGATTTCTTTAGATTTTTTAATGTTTAAAATTAAAAACGAGTGTATGGATAATTGCCAATTGCTGCTCTTGTAGATTAAAACCTAGGACTGGAAATCAGCCAAGAACTGTATCCGCCAAACTACCTCATCGTCGCTGATAGGATTAAAGATTCATTGCCTGCTTCAAATCCCAGTAAACAATGCCACTTCCGTTTTTCGCTCCTCACCCCCATAGCTGTTATTATTGCCTCCTCTTTCCCCTTTATATAGTATTCCCAATATCCAAATTCCCTCTTTCAAATTCTTTCAAAAGGGAAACCGCATTTCGAAACCCGAGCGTCCGTTGCTTCCATTCCCTCACACGGTGTGCGTTGGTAACTCTGGAGTTGCGCGGGTTTGAATATCGCTGCTCAGCTGTTTGTTCTTCGCGTGAGCTGCAAGGGAGGGGACCCGCATTTCCGTCTCCAAAACCACCCATTCGTTCCGACCACCTCCCTCAACCCTGCTCCACACCCTTCTCCACCCACCAAACCCTGGCGATCTCCCCGCCTCCCCTTGGTCCCCTACCGGGCGACCAGGAATCCACCCTGCCTCCTGGCGGCGGGACACATTTAGCGTCGACCGACCCTGTAGGCGTCAGACCCAAATATTCAGGATCCCGCGACGCTTGCCGTTACATCCCTCCCTGCCTCCCCCCCCCTCAGGCTAACATTTTGTATTTTATCTTTCGTCTGTCACATCCCACCCATAAACCCTGCCCCATTTTACCTCCCTTCTCCTCGACTACTACCCCATTTGACCCGTGTGTTCCCTTGAGGGTGCGTCATACCGCGTCCCTCACTCTGTTGTCGCCCTCATTGTATCCGCGCGCAAAACGTCATTGCAATAAATTTTCGTCGGATGCCTCCTCGTATCTCTCACGGTGGCGTCATATTGGAATCCGTGGAGTTTGGGGGTGGAGTTTGAATACTTCCCGAGATTCCTTTTGTGAAGTTGGCGTCGAAATGCACAGTCGCTCCCGCACTTTTTCGTGAGTTGTGAATGGACGATGGTGTACCCTCCGTTTTTTCCGCCCTGGATGTATTCTGGGGTCTTCCCGTCTGTTTCAATTTGAGGACCACGCGTCCATCCAGAGCGACGATGAGTGCAAATGCCGCGATACTTATTTTTTGAAGCCCTGTCCCCGGACACAACTTTCTGTGAAAGTTTCCTTCCGACAGCATGGCACATTTAACTTCTCGCACGATAACTCGCACGCGGGAAATAGTTTATCGTGCAAGTAGCCGTGTGAGAAATTTAAGCAAGATATCTCATTGCAGTGCTATCTCAAGATACGTGGAATTCTGACAGGAAATCATACCGATATTCAGAAATATATGTTTATTGGAAACGATACTTTTAGTGATTACTTTCATTGCAATACTTAATTGCAAATATTTCAATGCCCTTTGCTGACCCCACTCGGCTTTGGAGAACTTCTTGCCATATAAAGCATCCATTAAAATAATAAAAATGGTGAATTACCGTTAAATTCGTGGTTATAGGTACCTACTACTTGGTGATATTTTAACGATAATATAAATAAACTTGGTTTTTCTCCACAAGATCTCAAATATTAAAAAAATATAATCAAATATGAACAGGTTACGAAGTTATAATGATGCTTTGTCGTTTAATCACTGGCTGTGTTCTTTTTCGTTATAAAATACATTTTTGTGGAATAAAAAATGTTATTCCAATAATCACAGATTGTAAATAATTTAATTTAATGTCCTTCGGTTAACACAGAAGATCCTTCAATTTTCCAATATTGTAGCTGCATAAATAATACTAGCAGTAATTACCAATTTGAGGATATCCTTAATTTGGCCTCGATTGCCGTTGTGTACTTGAGAAATCGTTGTTTCTATGACTCATGCCACAGTATTTAGGTAAGACCATGAAGTGAAGTATCTAATAGTTACGATAACTTCGGACCTATCGTGGGGAACACATATAAGAAATATTTGTGGCAGAGCTCTGAAGAAGCTTGGATTCGTCAAGCGTATTGTGGGAAGATTTTCGGATGAAAAAGTAAAAGAGGGGTGCTATTTCGCACTCGTCCGGCCACACCTTGAATATGCAGCGAGCATATGGGATCCGGTGCAGAAAGACTTAATCCGGGAACTTAATAAAATACAAAGGAAAGCTGCGCGATTCGTCAAAAACTGCTACGGGCGTACAGACAGCGTTACACAGATGTTAAACGAATTAGGCTGGGAACCGCTAGAGACTCGGAGGCTGCGCGCTAGGCTTAGATTGCTTGAACAATTGAGAATAGATATCTTTCAGAGCGACACGGAGAACATCATATTAGAACCCCACTATATTTCCAGGTCCGACAGAAACGATAAATTAAGAGAGATATTTTGCCGAACGGATAGGTATGGGAATACGTTTTTCCCCCGAACAATAAGGGACTTTAATAAATGCTAGGCCTAATTTCATTAGAGCGTTTCCTTTTTATATGCAAACGGCTGGTGTCCTAACACCCCCCGCCACACGCCTATTGAGGCGGCTTGCGGGGTAGTATGTAGATGTAGATGTAGACCGTGGTATGGAAGGTTCTCTTAGAGAACCATTTTACCTGGTATAAGCGCCTTAGTAGATCTCACTGTTTGAATTCACCAAATGGTATTTATGTATTTAATATTTATTTCTATTCATATAAAAAAGTATACTATCTGCAACATTATCCAACCCATTATATTCTTTATTCTAAAACAAAATGTTCGAGATTACTGTTTTAAATGGGACGAAGGCTACAAATTTGCATGATATGGTTAGGTGGGTCATTCATAATTATGTTTTACTGATTTTCGTCTTCCATTTTCCCTGTAAATTATTTGGTTTTTTACAGAATGTGCGTAAGTACTCATATTCCTTTTTGGTTTTAAGCGAGTAGCATGTTTTTCTAGGCAAAAAAATTAAATTGAAATCGCGCCGCAATATGCTCTTCAACCTGGAATGTTTATTCGTAAAAAAGTTTTAGCAAATTTTTGGCTTCCAATTACCTCGTCGTGCCATTAGTGAACTTGAAACTTTTGACGGCGAGAGTGAAAACGTGAAGGTATTCATTTGTCTTCTCTGATACCGTCACAAACGAGCCACTTTGAAAGTCTTGTTATCGTTCCGTGCTCAATTGTGGAAAGCGAAAATAGCTCGAGGCTTTTTTGAACCTTAGACGTCGCGGTGAAATCATTTTAACTTAAAAGTGTCAAGAGAAGACAATACTTCAGTTTGCGCAGGAGGGAATTCCTGTGCGTCTACCATCGTAACCAGTAATTCATCACGACCCGACTGCTTAGAACGCAGGGTGGACAGAGTGCGCTGGTGGTCAAGATAAATCACAGTGTGTACATTATTTTCCTCACAAAAATTAATTGATTAATTAATTATGCCGTTAAATTAATTTTGATTTTAATGAATAACGATACATTTGAGTGGGAACACGTTTCACATTACAAAGCTATTATTCCATTTCCTACTGGGCTACGCTAGGCTAAACGGCTTTCCTACTACTAGGCTATACGCTAATCTTCACTTGGGCATTACGGTTCCACAGGAACAGTGTTCCACCTTTCTTCATGTTCACCGCAAATGTCGCTATTTACAATTTAACTTGGAGTTGAAAACGGATAATGAATTTTCATGTTGTACTTTTTGATACATGTATGATGTATCACTAATTTAATGTGCTGGTCGAATAAAAAATGGCATTATTTTAAAGAATTAAAATGTGAAATATCCACAGTAATCTATTAACTCTCCTTTGTCATGAAAATTATAGCCACCAATTAGTATTGACTTTCCTCGGTGTTGTAGATGAAGATTGATGACGGCCTTTTTCGCTAATTTTCTATTACTGCAAGAGGGCTCTTAATGTCGCGCACACACATAACACAGTCGCGCATAAGCTGTGAGAAAAGTTGAAAAATACAATTAAGGACATGCACCCTGTGTGTAGAGCAATAGTGAGTTATTCAACGAAACTTAGTGAATGAACACAATCTAATTACGTTGTGTGTGAAATTATATGAATATTTTATGAGTATTTTTTTTGTATTTTATTTTATACTGCTATGAGCTAGTGTTGAATTAGCATGTTTCAACGGCTAAACCAGAGTTTCAAATAATTTCCCCACGTATCTTATGTCAGCTTACATTCATCTTTGCGAATACTGCTTACAACTAATCCATTTTTGTGTCTATAACTCTCCTATTATTTCACCGTGGACTGCAGCATCTGATTTAACAACCTCACGGTACTGATACATGCGAAGTAAGCATTGATTGGTTTTATACCTGTTGGTTTTTTATTGCTTCCTTCACGCGGTATATTTTTTTAAATTTCCCTTAGTCCTTTCTCATCCCTTTCTTCCGCTGCCAAATTGGACCGTTCTCGCCAGTGCCATCCCACTGACCCTGTGACTTATACGCAAACATTCCCTCCCTTCCATTTTGGTCAGTTCCTCGCCTCAAACCTTATAACAACTTGGTGATTCAAATCGTTGTCAAATTCCGAATCTGAATTAAATTTGCCCTTGCCATTGTTTTAATGAAAGATTTTAAACGCTCAAGGACACTGACTATTAAGGGCAAAGACTAGTCTATGATGAGTTGGAAAGAAACCAATCTACTCCTGCATTTTTACCTAGGAACAAACGCAAGGGAGTATGAAAAGGAGTTTTTGGGGAACAAGCAATTTTTCCCTATACTTTTGCATTCATGTTTTTAGCGGATTTTGTAAAAAAGTGTGCTGTGCCATTGGGATTTATGTGGGTTGCTTTCATTGCTCGCACCCATATGCCTGGCCCTTTAGACAGGCAGGAAAAAGAATATCTCGTTCTGAGTGGTGATATTCAATGGCAAACCCAAACCTTTCAAAATTCCTTACAATAATGGTACTGAAAATTTTCATTGCATTATATCGGATACGGGTACCACTATCTTGATTTATTATTGATTAATTACGTTTTGTGCATAATTGTAATTTCGTGTGATTCCGGAAAGAGACTGCAAATTTGCATCGATAAGTTTACAGTACTGTTTATTGAAACCCTCAGATTTTAGTCTCCCTCTATTTCCGCACTTTACGTTGGCAAGAACTCGTGATTTCAGAGAAATTGGTGGAATGCTTACGACTGTAGAATGGAATAAAATTACTGTTATTGGCTGTTAATTCTCCATTTTACAATGAAAATGCAGTAGTTTTCTGTTCAATGCTTATCTCGTGCTGTATTAAATAAAGGCAGAGGGGTGGACAGATTAAAAGACTGTAAGAGGTAGGGCAGTGGAAAGGTTAGGCAACGCAATTGCACTTCACCACGGAATCTTCGATTACCTAAAAACGGGTAAAGGATTTCATGAAATGAGTTTAAGTGAACTAGCTCTGAAACCAAATTTCTCCCTAATTTTTTGCATTTCCTTCCCATTATTTTTTTCAAACCTAGGATATTTTACTCAACGATAGCTATTTTCATATTTTTTTGTAGATTTTCACAGCTCATGTTTATGGTATTCAGGTTTATAAATTAACAAGTGGCCTTGTGGCCTTTTTCAAGACCATCTGCATTGCATCGTTGTCAAAATCACAGGGCAAAGTTTCGGAATTGCCAATGGCTAGAAAATGCTCTATCTGTCTTTTTCATGACGATTACTATGTAGATAGTTGGCTCAAAAAGGTCGTTAGCTGCATCGCTCTGGTAATTGTAAAGAGTCGTTTTTTTATTCAAACTACATATGTAATCAAGGAAGATATTACAGTATCTTTCTAGTAGACAAACACATGCTGGTTACCTTTTAGGACTTTATTCTTTATGTGATGCACTGATACAAACTATCACTTTGGTGAATCTGTGTGGAGAAGCATCAGAGAGGTACGTGACCGGGCCTGTATGGCAGGGATGGAGCAATTTGAATTGTGCCTCTAATCATGCCTCACTATTGCTGACACTGCGAGGGAATTTCAATGGTTGGTGCTGGGAGGGAAGGAACAATGACTTGAAAGCAAAGTCAGAGAGGAGCTCGAGAAGCCAATTAAGCAAGGGGTGGAGGCTGAGCAATACGTAAATTAAACTTGAGTTGTTCATTTTAATTTTGGTATGTTTCTTTGGGTTTCCTGCGATTAAACTAAACTTTTATAGCAACAGTTTCGCGGTGCTATTCTGTCGGCTTCGTCAGGCATTCTAAATCAATCAATCAAAACAGGCATTCTATTTGATCGCGCTCGCAGAGTTTCGGATGCTGATTCCATCTCTGAAGAAATAACACATTTAAGGGAGACACTGAAGGATAATGGTTATAGCTGTAAATTAATTTAAAGTGCTAGAAATCAGAAGCCTTAGGAGAAAGAGACATCTAAGCCTTTGGGATATGTTATGCTACCTTACATCGCGGGAACAACAGATCGCATAGGAAAAATCATGAAGAAGAATAACATCATTACAAGATTTAACACCACCTCCAAAGTATATGGTCATCTTAGAGGAGCTAAAGATCCATAATCTCCCGCATTGTTCGAAGGCATATACGAAATTTTCTGTAGTTGCGGAAAATCATATGTCGGCCAGACAAAGAGAGCCATAGGATGCAGACTGAAGGAACACGAACGGGCTATTCGGAAGAAATATTGATATATCACTCTGCCGTGGCTGAGCACACACTTTTAGAAGGTCACAGTATTGACATCAAAAGGGCGAAAGTTTTATGTAAAGAAATAAGCTACTATCCACGGATCATCAGGGAAGCCATTGAAATAAAAAAAGACCTGACAACCTAAACAGAGAAGATGGCTACAAACTTTCTGGAAAAGACTTTTGAAAAACTAAAGTATTAATTAATCACGCTGTACATAATAACCGCTTATGTTTGTTTGTTTATTTTTCATTGTTGATTTAGAATGCCTGACGAAGCCGGCAAAATAGCACGGCGAAACTGTTGCTAAAAACGTTTATTTTAACGCAGAAATCCAAAATAAACTTACCAATATTAAACTTGAGTTGGTTGAAAGTGTCTTAAGTTAAATTTAGTATTTGAGCATGAGTCTCACCTTCCAATTATTAAAAGTCTTAACCCAGAAGTTCTTACCCTTTTTTGATCAATATATCAATCAACTCTCTCATCTTAGTTCAGAATATCAACTCTCCTTCCCCGCTTCCGATTATTAAATAATGATTCAGCAGCTGAAAATAATACTCTTAATTCATAACTTATTTTAATCTGTGGGATTCAGTAAACTTTGTTGAATGCAACAGAATTGATGAAAAATAGCTACAATTTTAAAGATTTCACATAATCTGCGAAAATCACATTTTAATGAATTGTTGTCCCAATTCTCCCCTTACACCGACCCACAGTTTCTCCGCTTGTTGAGAAACCCTGTCTTATTCGAATACCTGCTCCTCACGCGAGAAGTTTTCGTAGAAATTATAAAATAATCTGTTGCTTATCCAGTACCTACTTTTGTAAAGCTGTTCTTAATATAAATATATAAAAAAATTCGAAACATCTGGTATTATAAATTTCCTCAATTCAAACTGGTTTTATGTCGTTAAGATTTTTTAAATAACTAACGATGCTCAAACAAAACATTTTCTGCTTCATTATATTTGTCTGGCAATAAGTTCATTGTTGAAGAAATCCGCTTCACCTATGTAAAGGTTCATCTTGAATGACAATACACTACTGCATAATTGTCACCTGATGATGGCGCTTTAGCGTTGAAACTGGTTTTATCCAACATAAATATTGTGAAAACAATAAAATGTTCCATACAATTTTACATACAGTTATGACCGATGACTATGCATTTTCGTTGAAACCGGTTGTACCGGACAAATGTTTTGTGAAAATTAGGCAATGTGGTACCTACTTGCCATTTTAGTTGATTATTGCTCTGTTTGTGCTTGAGATTTTATAGCCCATACAGTAATTTCATTTCGAAAAGTTAACTGATTAGAATATAATCATTGAATTTAAATTACTTAAGCTTTAATGATACTGACAGTTCTCTTTGAGTACCTACTTGGCGTGCGCATTTTTCACATCTATTTGGAGTACAATTCCTGACACTTTAATTTTTTGAGTAAGAGAGAGTATATTTACGTAACACGCACCACTTTATATGGCAAGATACGATTAGAAAGTAAATAGAATTATGTTAGAAAATACGTAATTAGTTCAAATTGTATAACTAAATTATAATTTTGATCCTCTATTCTTCTAAGCAGGTGATAAGTTCCACTGTTCCTTGTGTATATAAAAGTACGTACATAAAAAGATCAGAATGTAAAATATTACTTCAGTTGCGCATTCCCAGGTGAGTCGCACTTTGAAGTCAGAATCGCTTCTAGTGATAGGTGCAAAGTTGCTCCGTAGGAAATAATTTAATCTATTGATTATATTGAAAGCGGAGCGGACGCGTCTATGAAAATTTTAAATGCACATTTTTTTAAATTTAAGTGAGTAAAATATTTTCTTTTACCTCAGTGGGTAAAATCATCACGCTTGATGAATAAATTATGGCCTACTATTTATGAGCTAAACTATGCACAGCTAAAGCCGATAGTTTTGGGAGCCTTTCGTGTATAACGGCTTTAACCACGACTTTAAATTTACACGTAAATAAAACCACTAACATGTTTTCACGAAACGGAATACAAATATATCATGATGACCCAGAGGATATCAGTCCATCAAAATATCCGTCAATGAATATATACTAAAGACGAGAAAGATTGTATTCATTATATGAGGCGAGATTAAGATTAAGAATGTTAGGCTTCTTTTGATTTCTCCTTGGTCGTATGGTTGATATAACTTGAAAGTACTTCATGCGTCAGTGAATTACTTTTTTTCATGTCTAAAATTGATAAAACCAAGGATAAAAGGAAGTTTGATAGTTTAAAAAGCAATTAAGTTCAGTTGATAATGCTGTGTCGATAGAAACGTTTACCAATAGGAAAGGATTTTTTATTAACGCGTTCAAAACCAGGAAAGGATTTATTTGTATTTTATAGACTATCATTAGAAATATGCATGTCATAAAGCTGCTAATGCTAAAAAATATCGGTAAATGCAAGTTAGGACAAATTTGAAAAATGTAAAAAATTTAGTAAAAAATTTAAGCCTCTGGCTTAATTTTTTTTTACTAAAACATCTCATCAAAGGTAAACAACTGCTTAGAAAGGTGGGTGTGGAAGATCTGCGAAACCCGTGGACCAAACTCTGTGGAGAAATAAGTTTGTATAAGCAAATATTTCCACCGAAAGGATCGCAAATTAAAAAGTAGGTGCAAATTTTACCTAGCCGTGAGGTGTATGAGGTCGTGAAAAAAGGACTTTGGTGCCAACAATGTTTCATCGGGGCCTCCGTTCTTTAGCGTGAACCTTCGGTGTCGTCAATTTAGATAGATGTCCTCGCCGTGATCCCCTTCAAGTCTGAATGCATTTGCGACTTTTAAAAGGGTCTTCCATTTCAAATTGCAATCGGAAAATGTCGCGCCCTCGTGCCCGGCGTATTTCCCGGACGCACGCGTGGAATTTCAACGCGCATTTCATGTCGTGGCTGCGTGTGGCACGTCGCGAAATTTACGAGGGCAGCGAGAGACTACGGCGGGTCGCTGGCAAAAAGGAAAACTCACAATCGATCAGGAGTCACGCGCGCAACCGACGCCGTTAAAAGGACCCTGTCCTCGCATCGCCCTTTAAAACCTGTCCACACTCCCCGCACCACTCCAAACGCAAATCGATTGCCATCGCGATTCACACTGTACTTGCACAGCGGAGCATAACAATCACCGCAACAAAACGGTATCGATGATTCCCAACGAGAGGAAGAAAAGAGCTCAGTGTTGGTTTCAAAACGTCATTAGTCATCGCCATACAAAAGCGGAAAATACTGAAGAATCGAGAGAATATTAATTTTCAGGTAACGCTGTATGCTCCAACACAGCTACAAAGTAGTAAATACAGTAATTCTTGGTTGAAGCATTCGGGAGTCGTTATAGCTGTATTGCTTTTGTTGTTGAGGTGTACCCCGCGTACTATAACCAGGTGTGATATCTGTCGTTTCGTGGCTGTTGCTGGTCACGTTATCTAAGGGAATGAGGATCTGTCGAGTTGGGGGGGTTTATATAACGGTGCATGAAGGGAAGAGGATGGGAAGGTGTGGAAGGATTAGTAATTGAATTTTTGTTTTTATTTAAGGACCCGGCTTTAACCTTAAATAAAAATAAAAATTCAATGACTAATCATTCCACACTTTCCCATCCTCTTCCTGTTATGCACCGTTACATAAACCCCCCCCAACTCGACAGATCCTCAATCCCTAAGATAAAGTGACCAGCAACGGCCACGAAACGTCGGGTAACAACACACCTGAATAAGTACGCGGGATACACCCGAAAAACAAGAGCAATACAGCAAGTAAATACAAATCAGATGGAATGTAGACAAAAACGCAGTAGTGCCGTAGCTGGAGGCTCGTCCGCCTCTGCCTTTCCTGCTCTCCCACCTTCTCCCATCACCCAATCAGATCCCTCCGCTAACACCTCCAACTCCGTGCTAACTGGCGAACTGCACTCGCGGTTCCTCGGTTATCATGGCTCAAGTCTCCTCACTGACCTCGATAGCTGCAAAGAAAACGTTCCTCCTGGTACAGTTAACCCTTTTTCACTCCTCTCCTTAAACTCTATTTTTCACCATCTGAACGTGCTCGAAGACCCACCATTTCAATAATTATTTAGATTAGGACGTCACTCACGATCACCAATCAATCTCACAGACACACATTTACACTGCCCTTCCAAACACTCTATGACTGCCAAATATTATCTTCTTATGTCATTGAACTTGCCAATGCGGTGAACGTGTCATAAAAATAGTATAAAAAGATAATTAAAAGAAGAGAAAAGAAAAACATACTCAAACCTACTCCCAATTAGGCATTGCACGATAAAAGGAAGAGGAAAAAATATTAATTAATAAATAAAATATATTAAAATAAAGAATGCCTATCACTAAAAATATATTTAAATGAAACACAAAAAATAATAAATACCAATAAATCCACTTCGGTAACAAAAAACTGTTTTACTTTTTTATACCGTTTTGGCTCATGTAAAAAGAACAATTTATTTTTTAATATTTTCATTCAATGTTCTCACTGGAGTTAAGTTTCTTTCTTCACGCAAAGATACACTTTGGTATCTCTCGTACTTATCGCTTTCCGGTACGGTTTAGGTACTTGCGCCTTCTACGCAGTGATAGCTCCGCGTCGGAAATGTAGGAAAAAAAACGCAGTGAACTCGATAGCAATAGTGAAAATATCTATATATGTATGTATGTATATAAAGAAGAATGTTTGTCATTTGTCTGTTTGTCTGTGTGTTTGGTTTTTATGCAAATCTACAGTTTTACTCTGATGGTACAGAAATTTTGCACAATAATAGTTCAAGACAGCAGAAAAATTAAGGACTAAATTAAGATGATCTCAGGGCCCCAAAAGATCCCAAAGGACGTAGTGTATCAAAGGGCCGGCCCTTTGGTACGCTACGTAATGTGTTTTTTGGTAGTGGTTTCATTTTTTTCTTTTTAAAATTACTTCCGCTCAAGATAGAGGGTGGGGAATTTTTCTATCGGATGTCTAAATTAATAAACCTTCCAATTCTTTCAATTGATTTTCTTTTACGCTTCGTATTTGTCTGAATATCATGTGTTTAGCTGAAAAATCTCACATTTTTCTCTGAAATCAACAACAGCATATTTTCTTGACAACCAGTGATTTGATTTTCAAAGCATATTCACGCCTCTAGCATTTAATTATCACCTTTTTCTACAGGCCCATGATAGCACGTAGAAAGCAAATCTGTATAATAAGGGCCCTGAGTCCCAAAGACCCCACGATAGATTGCTAAGTGGGGTAATCGATTAATTCAATGCATATTTACAAAAAGAATACTCTTCCATGTCTATTCTCAAATTAGCTCTAATAGGGTCACTGCATGTATATGAGAGAGCACCTAATAGACGAAATATATTAAGGAATTAAATAGACTACGCACTTAATTAATTGAGCAAGAATGCTAAGGTGCAGCGAATAGTAATGGTAATAATGTCTATGTGGCTACAACAAACACGGCGTTGAATATTATCGTTTTATACTCAGATTTATTACACGTAGTGGAACCATCTGACTCCCATCTCTCCGTGCACATGGAAAACGGTCAGCGTGTCTACTACAACAAACACAACGTACTACATAGATTACCTACGAACTCCTCAAAGGACCACGCTGATAGTAATCTTCAGGCTTTGCGGGTTTCTTATAAAATAAGTTCAATGTTTTTCAATCCCGTTGAATTTCAACGGGCACATACCGCTAGTAACAAATAAATATTGAATGCGATTAATTTTAGCGATAGCCTAATTGGCTGTAGTTGACGTAAATCCTAAAGATCTCATGAAAACTTTAGATACTAGAGAGTCTGATGATTTTAGCTGATAAAATGGATAGAATGGTTGTATTATAAGTATAAGTGGCTGAATAATTGATTCGATGTGTGATGTTAATACACCTTGTCCGAATCTTTGAGATTGTTGAAGGGATGGATGAGAAGGATAAGAGGCTTACGGTTGATGGAAGGAATGTCACAGGTTAGAGTCACGTGGAGCAAATAAATTAATGAATGTTTGTCTGAGGAAGCAACAATTGCGGAATACAAATGTGCTCTCTTTCACACATTACCGTATGGCAGAGTATGTTACATAAATAGGGCCAGTTTACCAGGTCCTACACCAATAATAAAGACGTTTTTACTTTGTCTGACTCAAAAGGAAGGACGTGAATGGTACCTATGCATGTATGTTATGTAATGTCTTGCGATCATAAAGTAAAACTAGAGGTACAGTGATAACAGACTTGAGAATGTTATGAAATAATAATGTACCTTGATACAAAAAGGAGTTTACCAGTCGCAAATCGTAATATTTGATCACTTTTTGTATTCAAGTCCCAATAAAACCTTACAGTTATATTGAAATTTTAACGTTTAAAATGCCAGTATCATAGTGATATTCCTTGTCCTTTTCCCTATACATTATGCTGCTAAAATTCTCAATTGAGGAATTTGAGTTTATGAAATTTCATCTCGCTTCCAAATATCAGCCAGTCATTCCTCATATTTTGCAATTTGTGATGTTTAAAAATTTAGATCGATGGTGGTAATTTAGTCTTTTAATAGCTCTTAACTATTCTTGAGGTTTATGATTTCATAAATAAAACCATCCCTTGACGCAAATTATGCATGAATTTGACTAATAAATGATTAACACCAGAAACATGAATGAAATTTTAATGCGTTGAAAATGTTACGCATGCATTGTACACGACGTTTGTGATTCCGGAGGTGGTACTGCTGGATTAAATCGTAAAGTCAAATATCGTTAACATTAAATGAAGATTTTGTTAAAGTGACAACCAACAAATTTCATTGACTAGCTAAAATCTTTCCTGCATGACTACAGTTCTTGTGAATCCTTTCATGTCTACCCTTGCTCCATGGCCAACTTCGTCTTATATTTTTTAATCAAGAGTTTCCATTGCATTTACTAAAATGTATTAAGAAATTTTATTCCTGTTTATTCTTTCACCTACCATTTAATCATCACTGATGTCATATATTACGCTTCAATTCTATCTTATCGAACATATTTTCACGGAAGTCAACGATAGATGTTTCAATGGAATGAGAAATATGAATTATTGAGCAGGCTTATAGTAATACGCGTGAATGTAAATATTTTTGACCATGGTTCACTGTATTAATTTTGTTAAATACTTCAAATTTTAATTAAACCTGCTGGAAAAATTTTCATCGTATCACCATATGAGTATGCTTAACGTTATAATTATATTATTTTGTAATTTGGGAGAAAAAATATTAATTTTACAAATGTTTGACGGAGATATTGGATATTAAATAAGGCTTTCATTAATATAAAAGTCGATGTGTTAAACCTAAACGTTGTAAAAGGATATGGATTGTTTAAGAGTTTTGCATTATACGAGTTGTCATGTCCATTTTTAGCCTTTGATATAGGTGCACTGAAATTTTATTTTCTCCATCGAAAGTGCTTTTTAAAAGCAATAAAGTGATTAATTATATACATATCTATATAAATATAAGGGCAATCCCAGTAAAGTCAAGCAAATGAGATGTGCTCGAACCCCTCCGATTTTGTTATTTGCAAACCACTGATATACCGGTATGACAAATTGTCAATAGTTCCTCAGTATTCCCGCAGATGGAGGAGATATTCGCAGCCAACATTTTCCAAAATATAATTTTTTCAGTCACCTCTCATTTACATAAACCTGCAGTCTTTGTAATGCTTTCATGGCAGATGTATACGCTATGGTCCGATTCTTCCTTTCTCCTAGACAACGTGGCGTCGTGTTATCGTGTGATGGGCCCAAGGGACGTCCCTGGGTGACACTCTGTTGACTGAAAAGCGCGTGACGTCGCATCTAGAAAGATTGTTATCTTGAAAATGAAGAAAATATCGAAATTAAAACCTATTTAATTCCAGAGCAAAACTATATGGTGTTTAATGGTTGAAATAAAATCAAAATTGATTCAGCCCCACATTGCGAAAAATGGGCCTGTACTTCGTCTTTCGGCCAACAAACGGTTATAGGTGGCGTAAATTTCGGTAAATAATCGCGTTGAATTGGCCATTCTGATAAAAGTGTATTTATATAGTCTCATTCTATCATTTTGTTACGTTTGACTTGCATACGTAAGTATTTGAGTGGGTTACAGGGCTGTAAAAATCTTTCAAACGACGCATTAGAATCTTTTTTGAAGGGCTCGAAAACAAGCAATTGTTGAAACGTAATGGAATAAAAATTACATTCCTCAAAAGATCTCACCTTCTACCGATGATTGGCCAGGTTTTACTTGCATTGGCTAAACCTGCGATGAGCACCACCCCACAGCGCGGGACCTTGAAAACTGCAAAAAACGATATTTTGTAAAATTTAGGCGGCGAATATCTCCGATATCATTGGGAATACTGATGAACTATTGAAAATGTGTAATACCCTTCTATAGATCTCTCAGTGGTTTGAATATTTAAAAAATCGGAGGAGGTCGAGCATTTGCTCAATTCGCGTTGAAATTCCCAATTATTGTTGAATATTTATTTTAGTCCTGTGTCTGTCGAGAAGTTATATTGGTAGAGTCATTTAGAGTAATGAAACAGTTGAATTTATTCTTAACACGTGAATGCCATAGTTGTATTTGTAATTGGTTTGATTTATATAGCTATAACTTTTTTCACCAATGGCTGTTGTCGTTAAATGCTCATATTTCATCGCAAAGGGTGATTATGAAGATTTCTCAACTCCTTAACGCATGCGCTCGCTAAATATAATGTTAATCATGGTAATGTGGGAATTTTTCTCACCTTGCTGATGAAGATGTTGCGAATTGGGAGTATGCATGCGCCAGCTAAAGCCTTTGGCCACTTAATTTCTCCAGCCAATTAAGAGAACCGCGGTCGGCCTGTTCGCGTCCGGGAATACACTTTTCCCTGTTTGTCATGTAAATATCATCTGCAAATGCAAGTGGTGCTTTCCACGCCACCTCGCCAGGCAATATGTTAGAGAGCAGCGTCCTGTTTGAATCAACCCAAGCCGAAGCTCATGTTTGCACCATAGGTTTTGTCGCTGCCAATTATCTCAAATCTACCCCCGCGCCTACACTAATTTAGCTGGAGCGCCGAATGCAGTGACCGTGTTATTTCCCTAAGCGGTTGCTCCTTATATATGTATGTCGTTGTGTTCGAAATGATGAGAAATTTCAAGTGTACAGAGAGTAGAACTGAGGTGGATCCGCATGGATATGCTTCATTTGTGAAGAGTCTGTTGGGTAGTGCTGGAGTTTATATTTTTGGAGAGAAAGAGCGAGAGAGGAGAGAGAGAGAATGCTTTCAGTCATGTTTATTGCTTGAAAAATATATTTTTTATGAATCTGGATGATTTACCTTAAATTCTCTTTTTTTTCAGTGAAATGTTTTGATCTTTTCGAAAGATTTTAGTTGGCATTTGGCGTTCCACCTTAAATGGTTTGAGTGAAATATCACTTCGCATAAAACTCTATGAACTTCGCCTCATTATAAAGAAAAAGGTCACTGTTTTCCAATGATAACAAAGTATTGGCCCCTTATGATTATGATTTTTAAGATATTTGCCAAAAAAATACCAGCCATTTTTTAAGGATAATGGTGCGGGCATGCACTCCTGAAAGCGTTTATTTTGAAATTGAAGAATATTTGGCGCGTAGTTCTCGTCAGTAATTAATCAGTGTATAATTGATATGCTTTCTCAACTGTTTTGAAAACAAATCAAATACGTACCTCAATAATATTTATGGACAAACAAAAACATCTTCGGTTGTGAAGGCGTTTCCTGCGTACGCCGTGAATAATGGGTCAAGTTAACACCTTTTGCTGGTATATTTATTCAACTACTGAGAATTTGTCACATAAAACTAATTTTTTTGCCATCAATATTACAGTCTTACAGCTGCTAAAACAAAAAATAAAATTTAATTGTGAGCTCTATTATGACTAGGGAAATATTTAGATGAAATATTTAGTTAGCTCTACACTGACTATGTGGGTCAAAACAAATACTAATTTACATATTTGATAAAATAAATCCTGCTTTCTCTGATGAAATTGATTTGATTGGCACAAAATAGGCTGATTATCCCTCGAAAATATTTTTAATTACCACATTTGAGGAGCCATAAGAGTCAACTTCAGCGCCATGTGCAATGCAACATTGTGGCATGGAGCTACCGCATTTTTAAATTAATTACGGTTGTGATTCGCTAATAACTTTAAGAAATAGGTGATAAGATTCCTATATTTCATTTTTATTCAATTTTTCAAGACATTTCGCTTCTTATGAACATTTTTGTGAAACGCTTATATAGGCTTTTTAGTTCAATTTGCCATTTTCTGCTGTAATCTGAGCCATATCCATAAAACATCATGTTAAAATCTCCATTTTAAAGGCTTAATTTCAGTAAAACTGGTCTGGAAACTTTATTTTTTTCATATCAGTTCATAAAACGCACATTAAATATGTTATATATTTATTTTTTTTAATATTTGGAATAAGAATCCATGAGTCTAGTGTCACCTTAAAATGACAGTGTGGGTCTTATGGAGAGCGCTGTTGCCAAACATACTCCACGTGTGTTCACCTCTATGCTACATAGAGAACAATTTTCAAAACCGATCGAAATTGAAGTAAGCTACTTGAGAGAATAAATACAGTATATTAGAAGGCTCCTAGATGTGAAGTTATAGTAATAAATTGCACCAAGTTATTTTTACTGCTACAAGTGGCAACGTGGCACGTCCAACCTCAAGTAGAATAACACCGAAAACGAATCTCCGTAAGATCCCATGTTCTCAAGTAAATGTGGATCGCACTATGTTTCCTAAGAGGCATTTGTCCTTGTTTCACTTCGCCAGAGCTTGCATATTTGGGAGTTATTGTATGACAGTATTTGTGAAAGAAGTAGAAGAAATAAATGCAAGCCTTAATAGAAATATTAAAAATATTTCTGCTTGATTCTATTCAAATTTAGGTTGGAAATTTTATTTCCGAGATCACTCAATAGTACACAATGCCTTACCAGTATTTCACCTTGATAATGTAAAATACTACTATTGATTAATCTTTTAAGAATATTTTAATGTAGAATAGTTTATTTCGTGCAAGATAATAATGAACACGAATTTTACCATCTAAGCTCACTCACGTGTCATGATTATATCGCAATTTATAATATGCGGTAGACTTTGTCTCCTGATTTTAATTAACGTCGTTTCTTCAAACTCAAGAACTCCATCCACAAACCACCGAATCCGAGCTCCTTTAATTCCACGAAGATTAAAGGAACGAAAGCCACTGCGATGTGTAATCGACTGTGGGAAGACACCCGAAATCCTAAAACAAGCGCTTCAAGTGTTTTCGCTCTCCGCTTCACAAAACGAGGGCGCCTTTGAAAAGATCAAAATATAAAGTGATTCACCGCGTCGCGTCATCATTATTTGCCCGGAAAGTTTTTCATCATCTTCCCATTATTCCGCCTCCAAGGCTCTCTCCCCTAATTTCGACGTCAATCGAGGTGTTCTCTTTTATTCTGAGCTATTCCTTGTGTTGGAACTGGAGTTGTCTACAACATCATATTACTCTCTGAGCGGCCGTGGGCGCGTTTGGCAGGATGTAGGGAAAAGAAATTTAAATGGGGAGAGGATGAAAGTGTAATGCATGTTAATGAATGGTCTTAGTGTCTCTCTCTCTCTATGTTTTTACTATACTCTGTCATGGTGCGTGAGAAAGAGGAATTCTTGTGGCTACCTGTCATTTCGGCAGATTTCGGCTCGAGAAATATAATACTCGATTAAAATTACACCCTCTGTGCAGTCCTGATACTCGCCAAGTCTGATTTTTTCAAGTAATATATGCTTAGTATCCTTCGAGTCTCTAATGGTTCCCAATCTAAATATACCATCAGTTGTGTTACACTCTCAGTTCGCGAGTACAAGTTTTTAGTGAAGCGTCATGTTTTCCTATGTACTAGATTTATCTAGCGTACTTTATCTTCCTGAGAAAGGACCCTAATAGTAGGAGATTATTGGTGATGCGACCTCACAAAAGCAAAGCAACCCTTCATTTATCCCAAAAGTTTCCTACTATAGATCCCTAGTCATTCAATTCTATGATTGGATGACTACCTCGATTCTAACCTGTCCCCTTCTAAATCTGTTGTCTTAGTAACTCTCATGCTTCACGTCCCGTTTTAGCTGGACCATATATTTGCTCCTTGGACTTCTTTGTGGGACCTCTTGTCCTAATTTTCTCTCTTTCATGCTCATTTCAAACTCGTATCATCATCTCCTGCTCTTTCTGTTTCTCACAAATTCCTTTATGTGTGCCCTATACCTCTGGACTTGTCTACCATATGGTATTCTTCTCATCTACCCACCTGTACACTGCATCGTATCCGATCTCATCCGTGCATTTGGCTTTCTACATCCGCTTCCAGCACTAATATCTTCAGTCTAGCCTCCATTCTCCTCCTTTGCGCCTTTCTACAAAGGAGGTGGCTGGAGTGGCAGTCGTGGGTCATTAAGTGACCATTTTAATAGATTTTCAATTAAAAAAGAAAAATAATTCGGTAACGACATTTCATCTAAGTACATCTAAACGGCTGGTGTCCTAACACTCCCCGACACACGCCTATTGAGGCGGCTTCTGTTCATGGCGTAGAACTCACCGTCAATGCATAAATGGAAATTATAACTTGAATCATATTCCACATTTTTTTTTCGGAATTAAAGCATGTTATGATTTATTTTCGGCGCTATATTAGAAATTTAGGCGAAAATTATATTTAAATATTTTTTTCATATCTCTGACTTAACGTTACACCTTGATGTTTCTTTGCAACCATTAGAATGAAATAATAATGTATTTTTGCACGTTTAGAAGAAAGTATTTTCAATTGAAATTGAATAATTACAAAATACTCGGGCCAGTGTGTCATAAGTGACTAAATGTGTCTTAAACTAAGTAACTAAATGTGTCATAAAGCTACGCGTTCAATTAAGATTGAGCCACTAAGAAACCAGCTCGGTAAAATGCATTTAATTTTCTTTTTGTTTTCTTTGGAGAACTTTCCTAATAAAAACAGGCATTCAAAGTTTCACGCAAACATCTGTTCGTGGGAAAAAATCGCAGTAACCACCTTAAGGATTACTTGTAACGAAAGGGGAGGATGGTGGAGAAAGGAAAGGAAGTGCGTCGACAAGTGGAGCTTTTGGTGTGGGCGAGGGAGGGAAGAGGAATAACGCCGAAGCATTGGGTTTGAAACGTGCTCCCAGCGGAGTCAATATAAAGCTGACGCAGCTCGCGGAAACAAACATACAAACAAACACGTTGCGAAGTCTGGAAAATGGGGTAGTGGAATTCTGGCGTGGAGGCGGGAGGCAAGGCAAACTTGAAATTTTTTTTGGTGGGGGTGGGGGACTGGTTGGGAAGTGGGGGAAGGGGATGGCAAAATATATAAAAAGGAGTGGGGGAAGAGGTGGGGGGGGGGGTACAAAATCCCTTTGCGGGACCGAAATGCTCGCTGGGTGACGTAGAATTTACGTCACACACGTCCCCTCCGCAAGCACCTCCTTTCTGCGAGCTCCCAAGTAAATCTTAACTTAACTTTACTTCCAGGGATCGCAAGTGACAATGTATATTTTGGAATCATCGGTCGTTCAGTCCTGATTAGTTTACTGCAGCCTTTCATACTTTCACATTACTTGGCTCTACTAGTAAGTACCAGGATACCAGGATAAGTAAGTGCAAGGATACTTGTACCCTTACACCCTGGTTGCTTTTCACATGCTCCTTCCTCTTTTTTCGGTAGAACGGAGTATTTCTGCGTGGAATTAATAAAAGTGGATAATTTTGTAGTCTGCTACCATGCAGAGGGATTTTTAGGAAATAATATTGAAGTATATGCTATTATGATGAATAGGAATTCACGCTACAAGGGCAAAAGAGTTGAAGATGAAATATTTAAGCAGGCATGTAAGAAGAGGTTAGGCAAACATGGGATCAGTTAACATATTACTTTCTGTGGTAAAACTAATGTAAATGCAGGTTGTTAGATACATACTTAACCTTGGCCTTCTGGCTGTTAATTCCACGTATTCACTGGTGGTTCAATCCTAATATTGTTTGACTACAGCTCTCCACCCTTCTCTAATTCGTGGTAGTTCTTCAAATGTAACTTCCTCTTTCTTTGGTCTATATTCTTGTACTCCTCCGTATGATGTTACATATTAGCTTCTGCAAAATCAGGTTTAAAATGATTCAAGTAACAAATAATATTTGCCAAAATGAAATGCATTTTTAACTCTTGTTTACAAATGGAGTCACCGACTTAATTACCATGACAGCTGGTTTTTCCAGAAATAACTGACCTCTAGGGCTCTTCAATCCTGAATATTCATTATGCATTTTTATTGCCATTCGCGAAAATATTGGACTATTATTGAGTGGTCGTAAATTAATTGGAAGCCCTATTGCTCTATCAACTTCCATGTTTGCGATGGGCACTCAGCTTTGCTTTCATGATGGACTTTGAGATGATAAAACGTGTATCGATTATTCTTGACCCTTTTCCTTCAACTGATGCTAGTCTTCAAATAAAACTGATTTGTTTAGGCGCAGATTTTTGGAGCAAAGCGATGGCGACATAGAATGACATATAGGGACTTCTAAAAATGAGTTTAAATACAATTGTACCTTGATAATGACAATAGTCACCATTGTCATCGATATACCTTAATCAGTCAAAATACGATCAAGATATCGGTAGTAGTCATCAATCCCTGGATAGGTTTGCTCCCACTCTCCTATCACCAGAATATGCCAGAGTAGGATTACGTATATGGCGTCCCTCTATAGTTTGTGTGATTTTTTCAATCCTTGGTCTTCCTCGTTTATTCTATCTACTCATTTCCCTCTCAATTTGTTGTGTCAAGAAGATTTTGTGTCATGGAATAGATTCCTTTAAATTACCTCATCTATTGTGCAGATGAGGTAATTTAAAGATTCAGATTAATTCAGATTGTACCTACCTTGAGAATGGCATTACGTGCCGAAACCTTGGTCGGTGTTTGTTAATATACTGTGGTTGATAATATACTGTGTGGAAATTTACCATCTTTGTTTTATTTAAAATGGACATTTCATATTTCCACAATGTCAAGCCTGATACGCTTCTATATATTGTGCAGAGTTTAATCTTAGTTCCAAGTTACCGTTTATGCAACTCTTCTCTGGACTTAATCACTGCTCACTTTTTGCGTCCATTTCATCTATATATTACTTCGATGCCTCCAAGTTTTCGTTATCTTCAATATCCTTCGTTCTGCTGCTGTTTTCATTCTTTTTTTGGTGTGAACATGTCAGAGATTTTTATTTATTATGAGGGCAATCTACCGGTCAAGGTTGGTTTAAATGACAGTCATTAAACCCCTCTAGCCATTTTCAACCCTCCTTACACATTTCTTTTCACATCGCAGCATACATCCTATCTTATTATGCCGTCCACAAAGCTTATTCTCTTTTTTTAATCCTCAACCAATATCCTCCCCTCTATCACATGCTTAAATAACCCTTCGCCGCTAATCACTTGTTCCAACCACCTACTATGCCTCTTCCTTATCTCATCTAGAAGTTTCCTCTCTTCACCCACCATACTGAGCACTTGTTCGTTCGTCTTACATTCCATCCACCGCACCTTCTCAATTTTCCCCTACACTCACATTCCCAAACGCCAGCAGTCTATTCTCGTTCTCTTTCCTCAGAGTCCAAGTTTCTGCTCTAAAACGCTACACTCCATGTTAAACGCTTCGCTTAACTTATCTGTAAATCCTTACACAAGTCCTTGTCATCAGCTCTATCCTAAGGCATTATATTTTCAAATTAATATGTAATTTGGAATTTGACGTTACTATATGGTAGAAAGACCTTGGTATGTCAAAATAAGCTCTAGAGTAAGCTAAATGCAGTGGGAATGGGGTAGCTGAGACGTATTTGCGGGAAAAGTAGGAAAGGTACGTTTAGATATGAGTTGGCGATGAAATAATGTGGGTAGAATGCTCCAGTAATGGATTTATTTGAAAGGAATCTGCTCCGTTGGTTTGGCCATGAGAGGAAGAAGTTGACCGCGAAAGTTGTGGGCGAATCTTGTAAAAGATAAACTAAAGAGGAGGGATGTTAGGAGTTTTAAAAATAGGGGAACTTAAATGAGCGTAAGAAAAACAGAAGTGGTTTTCCAAGGATAGGGTATTATCGGGGAAATAATTAAAAGAAAGCCAGTGTTGTGAGAATAACGTCAATATCTACATTCTAGACTTTGCCTTCACCAAGAGGAAATGACGTATGGGTTTTCATGTAAGATTCAAAGGTTTTGAAAATTGTGAACTTGGTCCGAATTTAACAAAAATGCGCTGATCTTGCGTTGCCAGTACATTTAAATTTCCTACTCGTCCTCTCTATGAAACACTGCCTCCGTCGTTATTTTTAGACCGTTCTGCTCCACTGCAGTCACGTATCCCGGGGACTAACATACGGGAGAGGAATGTAAGAGGCAAGGCTGGAGAGGGGGTAACGATTGAGGTAAAATCATGGGATGGCAAGACACCCCTTTCCTTCCGAGATAAGATACGATCCAAGGTTTTAGACAACGGGAGGGGAAAATGGATGGGGCCGTGAAGATAGGGAGAAATGCCCGGGGAAAGATTAGGTCAGGAGGAGGAGGGGAGATGGGAGAAACTTGTGAGACGTGAGTTTTGGAGGAAGGAGCGTTTATGATCGGGAGCCCAAGAACAAAAGACGGTGGAAAGAGTCTGGGAAGATAAAAACCGGGAAGAAGGGACAGTGAAGGGATGAGTGTAGGCAGGGTATCCCTTATTCCCGAGATTTTTGAACCTTCGGGAATCGAGATATAGAAATCTTATTCTCAAAAATACCAGAAATCGATGAATGTTCTGATGCCTGATGTTAGTGACGTCGATTCGGGTGACGTCAATACATTTCTGCAGACGTTTCGATGTACGTGTATCTTCCGTCCGTCCATCCGTCGTCATCAGGACATGAAACCGAATCTAATAGAATCGGCCATCGTTCCATCTTCACCCCACCATTGTGTTCGTCATATTTATGAGTTTCCTATCCTCCTTCTTTCAATTGATGTCGTAACTAAATATGCATATCTATACCATCATGCCCTGATGACGATGGACGACACATACCTCGAAGAGTCGGCAGAAATGGAGAGTGTGACGCGGTGGAGAACCCGAATAGACTTCACCATACGAAATCGATATTTTGGTTTAATTGTTCGTAAAAGTCATAAGTTTGAGGTCCAGGTTCATGGATAGCCGATTCCACTTATCTTTGTGGAGTTATATTCTTTAGAATTTGGCAAATTATACCAAATAAAAAAATAATGATTTGTTTTCCCTGCAATTTCAGTATTAATAAATCTTGCAAATGCGTGATTAAATATGAAATACCATACCTAACGGAGACACAAATATTTCCTGATATTGGATATTCCTATATTTTTTACTCATAGAGAAAGACGAAGTTCAAATGCCGTATCGGTGTTACGAAAAAAATGAAAATTATAATGATTCATGAGACGAACGCCGGAAAAGAAGATAATGCCTATGAGAAAAATATATCCCGTGCGTAGGGATTTCAATCGGGACCGAAATCACGTCGCGCCCCTCCCCTAGACCTCCCCTGAACTGGATTGTAAGGCAAACAAGATCACGAAGGCAAGGAATTATATATTTGTGATTTCTTAGGTCATACATGGATTTGACACTGATTTACATCAGCCGCTGGAGTTTTAAATTAATTTTCTCTGTAATTCCATTATATACTCAGCAGCAATATTTCAGATGAGGTAAAATTCGTGTCAGTACCAATTTCTTATCGCCTTTAGACAAAAAATTCTTACAAACTTATAATGAACTTATAATTGATATTTTGTTCCCTTTAATGTAGACATTTAATGCGTTTTCTTACCAGTATACTTGTTTACAAATGGATTCCATGCACTTGGGAAATAATTGGTTTCAAAGATGCTAATCTTTATTTTGGTGTTACCTCAAAATAATTCCGACGTAATACGCGTGAGCTGCCAGTCATTTGGGCATTTGCATTTCTACTATTACTTAAATATTATTGAAAATAATACAAAAAAACAATGAAGTAGAAACCTTTCCTCATAGTTTGAATGATATTTTACTACATTTGAATGTAAGAAGCGATTTTCACAATTTTATGATCAATTTCTCTCGAATTTGGGATTCCCGAAAACGTGAAAATTCCCGAGAAAGTTCGGAAAGGCTTTCTCGTGGACACTGCAAAGAACAGGATATAGTGTAAAGGTTTGTGTGTGTGTGCGAGAAGGTGAAAGGTGAGGAGAATGAACAGGGAAGAGAGGGATAAGCGAACGGAACGGCTGGAGAAGCGATACTGCTGCAACCACGGGACCACGCAAACCTTATGAGCGCTCGCACGGCATGAATATAGATGCATGCATACATGGGTATAAGGGGGAGAGAGAAGCCTGCAGGTAGTTTCTTTTTTATACGTTGTGTTCTCTTTCCCTGCGAAGGACCTCGCAAAATGTGTGATAGGGTGCGTTGTGGGGAGGGGATGAATGGGTGGTGGAAGGGTCGGTTGGGGAAGGGATATTATAAGGGGGTTGGTCGGGCATTGGGTTGAGGGTGAAGGTGGGTGGGGTGCCCTAACCCTTAGGGCTAGCAAGAAGCCGGCTGGTAAGAATCGCCACCCCAAGAAGACGACCCTTCCTTCCTCTCACGTCTTGAAAGTCGCTGCACGTCCCGCCATACGCCCCCTCGCCCCCCACCCAAGTGACTTGCATTCCCTCAGTATCGATCAAAATGATTGCGACGTGCTAACCTCTGGTCCCTTGCTCTTCTGTTTCTGCCTTTCTTTCCCTCGATCCCTTCACCCAATGGTCCCTCTCGCCCTTATCCTTTCCCCCATCCCCTCCCGCCCTCAAGAGAGACCTTCGTACTCCGCCCCTGCCCTTCTTACCCTTGGGCCACCCCGTCGAAAAAAGTCCCTCTGTCCCGAAGAACCGTACCACCCTCACTCGCATACACTTTCCTATTTCCTTTCTCTCCTCCTGCACCACATTCCTTCTTCACTTCCGATATTGTTTGCCCATTCGCCCCTACTTTTGAGTAGTGTGGATGTAATTCTTCTCAGCTGTCAAAGTTGAATTCGGCAATGAGTGTTCGTAATAATATTTCGGATTATGTTACCATTATTTATTATTATTATTATTATGCTATAATTTGGCGAATCCCTCCCAGTGGTGGCAAAGTAAAAGTGAATAATTTACAACCAACATTCCAAAAGTATGCAATTCACTCAATGAGAATGGAATTAACAAAATAAGATGCAATGTACAGTATAAAAAATTGCAATTCAATCCACAGTTCAACATATAGTAATAATAAACACATTGTCATTTCACAAATATGATATCTACTTCACCATAATAAATGATATGATAACTTATGCGCATGGAAAATTCAAAAATGTTTCGCCTCTTTAAACCTTCAGTGTTGCAAATTCTCAACATTATTGGTAGACCAAGTTCATGTTGTAATGAGTTTAAGAAGGTGAAGTTAGCGCAGAGGTAATTTTAAAAATATTATGAAAGTTCACCATTCCATTCACTATGGGTAGAGAGCACTTCAGGGGTAGTATTCGTCGGACATTCCATTGGATGGGATACAATTCTGTGGACCCCATTCGCGCTTTTTTCTAAGATCAGTCTAATTCCAGTGCCAGGTTTCTTCTCCCCAAATAACCACCCAGCCTTCTCCAACACCAAGCACGTCCTACACATTTTTTACGGCTTTCTCACTCCTCTGTCAACCCCACCGTAACTCTTGCCAAATTTTTAATGCATTTTGTCTAGCGCTGGACGAGATGTTGTTTGCTATAATTACATAAAATATTTAACTATATCTTATCCATTATTATAAACGAAGACATTGTTATTTTTCCTCAAACATTTTATTTATAATGCAACGCATTTCACCGTCTTGCGTCATTATCAGGTACAAAATAAATACAACTCATTTTAAATTCCAAAATCCAGGAGTAATAGTTGTGTACAACACTCAATCATTTGTCAAGTTTTCCGTGGGGTTACTTATGTCCCTTTCTTTAGTGTAAACTTAATCACGTAAATTCAATATATGACTAGCTAATGCATATAAAAATTTGTTTTTTTATTAATATTAAATCCTGTAACTGTTTATTCAATTTCAAAGAAAACGAAAGAATCCTCTACATATATAATAATATTTAAAAATATCCGGAAATAAGGAGTATTATATGTTAGATTGACTCAAAAGTTTACTCGACTGTTCTGTTTGTCTGAATAGCACATTTCAAAAGGCAGGTACCTTAGTGGTAAACCTGAAAAAAGCCATGTTGTTTTGGGGTAAACAGAAGAAAATGAGGTGAGTTTCAGAAGATTCTACCCACAGAGTTTATTTTGATCCCTTCGATATGAGTTTCCGGATAGATGCGAAGCAGAACTCTTCCTAAACGCAAGCAATTAAAGAGTTTGTTAAGTAAAAGATGAACATTTTTTTCCAAATTTTCTTTCGTAAAATTTTTAAGATGGAAAAATTCCCATCACGTGCTAAGAAAGCACTTTCAAAGTAATCTAGGAACATACAGAGCATTGAGATTTGATGTTGAATTGAAAATGTAGATAGACGATAGATATATAACATTGTTTTAACTAATTTAAATGCGCAGAATCTTCTCATTTGTATTCTAAAGCGATTTGAAGGTCTTCGTTTCATGTTGCGTGGATATTAACATGTCCTTTTAAAGGTGTTTCCAGCTGTCAATGCGCAGGTAGTGTGCTAATAGATTAGAAATACTGTAATCAAGAATGCAGCGTTCATAGGAATGTGCACATATTACAACATTAAAGAAACTAAAGACAACTGCGAAAGATAGATCAGAATGATGTTATTCATCAAGCGCATAGATATTTGCTACTGCTCTTCTATCTTTTATTGGAAAAAGATAAGCCCATGGTTATTTCAAAAACACAAAACTTGAAGTAATTTTAAAATATAATTTCAGAAAAATGTCATTAAAAACATAAATTTAAGTAACTTTACTTTTTATGAGATTGGCATATAGTTGTAACTTATGTTTAATTTTTGATATCGATTCATAACGCGCCTTGCAGATGTCGTGCATTCCAAATTGAACGCTTTTTGGAATTCTTTACGAGGTTACGTTATTCTACGTTATTTGGATGATCGGTAACAATTTAAAAAATAGAGAAAGATAGGATATTAGTTTAGGGAAAGCGTGTAATGGATATATCAATAGAATTTGCATCTCGCCGTTGTACTTTAAGACGTGCTAAATAAACCCCGTACTCCATTCGAGGAAAATTCCAATCAATAAAATCCAACCTCAATAATATTTAAGAGGGAAATAAAGCCCGCTTATTTATTTTGACGTACAAAATATTCTTATTGAATTTTCACCTCATTGTTACAGATATGCTAGAAAAAATTCTTTCCCTGTATCTCAGTTAAGTAAAAAAATTAAAATACGCATTTTGAAGAAGGAAAAGTTGGTTTACTTAATGGTTTCAACGTCCAAGATAGACTTATCGGGATTTTAATCTCGTCATTGCAATTGGAGATTTGTAAAAAAAGTGTATTTGGCCTTTTTCCATATTAAGGAACAATGCGAAATGAATAAAAGTATTACTGAAATGGTTTAAAAAATTGGTGTAACTATCGTTTTGAGTTTCCGTTTCAACATGCGTCATAGACTTATCAAAATTTCGTCTCATCACCTCATGTGCAGAATAAATCCAACCCTCATTTCTGGTAAAAAAAAGAAACAATTGAAAATTAAAGCGGAGCTGGAAAGTAATCCAAGAGGACTCGGTGTCGTGATTCGTTTCGACGAGTAGCCTTAGAGGCTTGTTTTACATTTTGACGCGTGTACACCGAAGGAACGAGAAGGGGGCGGGGGAGTCATTGTTGAACTAAACAATGAGAGGAGACCCTTCTCCCTCTCTTACACTCAGTATTTCCCTCTCTCTCTCTCATGCTGTACACGCGCTGCTGTTATGCCCTCACTCCACAATGTTGGACTCCCTCGTGCTGTCCACTTGTCCTGCAGATGAGAGTGTATGGTCAAACGAAAGGGGTGCGCTGCAGGATTTCCTGCTCAGAGTTGTTAGGGAACAGAGGAGAATTCACTTGAGACCATATTTGCGTAGTGTGCATGAAAACCGCAGACATCAATAATTACATTTAAGAGGTAGATATATATGCGAAATAGTAATGTTATTCAAAAAGGCATCTTCAAGGCTTGCTGTAACAATTCCGTATCGCTTCTCTGCTCCATATGTACTTTTGAAGGACAATAAGACATTCTAGTTGTTTCCCTAACGAAAGGAAAACATAAAATATTTAAATTGAGATGAATCATTTATATATCACATAAAAACCCGTCGTATTACTGGCAGTGCTACCTTAGGAATTACAAAAAATACTCTGCTGCTTCTCATATTAAATATATATTTTTATTTTGGCTGCAAACTAAAGGTGGTACGGCGTAGTTAAACTAAGATAAAGTGCAACAATATTCATTCTTTGGAATCGCTTAGTATTTTTTTTATTTGAAGCTTGCCTAATGCACAGTGGAACTTCTCAAGGTTTAGATTATTAGCTTAATATTTATCAGTGGACATGTCAACCACCTACCTACATATACAATTGAAAACCTATAATGCAGAAATTATACTAAGAAATTAAGGCCCTAGTAAACTGTTACTTAATATTCCTTCAAACCGATCTCAAGCAACAATGAAAAGCATAATATTTTTCGAAATGGCTAGAGACAACTGACGCGGTATTGAGGTATCCTGGTTCGAGTCCCGGTCAAGGAAAATGACTTTTCCTCAGTGAAACTTCGCAATTATGTGCACTTGCGGATGACTTTATAAAGGTAATAACGTGGCTTGTCTCGGTATCCTCGATATTTCTCAAAGTTCCTGAAGTTTTTCCGGCATTTATGCTCCTGGAAGCGTAGACTGGCGGGCGGTACCAAGTGGATAGGTTGAATGCATGGCTTTCAGGGGCGGTGGAAGGGCTTCGTTAAACTTCAATGTGGTGAAGGGGGACGACCTGTGCGGAGAGTAGAATTGGAATGGATGTTCCGGCCTTCCGTCGTGGTTCCTTCCTCCTCCCCCCACACCCCCACACTTCCTAGCCCAGCTGAAGCGAAGTCAATTTCGTCATGCCCTTCGGTTTTGATGGCCCCGGGTTGCAGGTGATTGGGAGAGGGGGGCTTCTGGGAATTTCAGACGGCTTAGGGTTGTTATAAGCCGCGAGAGGAAGGGAGTTGGTGGAAGGGGAATTGGTCGTTGGTCGCCGCGTTGACGGTGATACACCCAGGCCCTCTGTGACACTGAGCTACGCACTGTCGGAAACATTCACTCCAATCGTGTGGCTGGTTGAGAATCGCACGGCAGGAGTTAACCTCTGCAAATTCTTCACTGAATTAATTAGATTGATGGAGCTTGACTTTACTTCGTGGAATTTAACAACGTTGAGCATGATGGACAAAAACACTTTGTATGATTCCACGCTTCACCGATCGATTCTGAGGTTTAAAGCGTAATTTTCAAGGTACAAGTGGTCCAACACTTACAAGGTTCAATTTACGTCGGTACCAGTTCAAGGTAAAACATTTGCAAGGTTCAATGACACTTGAAAATGACGCTATGGACATCGAAATTGATCGGTGAAATAAACTAATGTGGAGTCGTGCAACGCGTACTTGTCCATCATGCTTCACTGAATGAAATGAATACTCCATCTCAATTAGTATGACGAAAACTTTCATTAATTTCATACATTCCCATCATATGATGTTCCCTTTTAGGGTAGGCACGGTCAACAATATTTCATTCAAGATGATAAGCATGTGAGGCATACACTGTTTTTTATCATTTCCTCCATACTATCCTATCCTTACATACCTATTTTGCTTCAGTTACACCCACGCTTGGCTTCGTACATCCTCTCCTGTTCTTAAGACTGATAAAATTCCTTCTTTTTATAGTGTCTGCCATCACATTCATCCATGACTTTCTCAGTCGACCCATTCCTCTCACACCATTCACTCTTTTGTCATTAATATGTTTAATTATTCAAATTTCAAGCATTCTCTTGTCATGGCCAACCTAGCGAAGTATGCTCTTCTCATGGATATTCATTAGCGCAAACTCCTTTCCACATTTTGAATGAAAAACCCATTCCTAATCTTATGCATTCTATTTTTATCTCAAAAACTTCTGAGATACCCAATTACCACTGAATTGAGTACTTATTGAAATACCTCTGGCGAAATTGTTTACGCATGCTTCAAACATGTTTGACAGGACTGTAATTCAAACGGCACGCATTCATCTAGATAATTATAGATGGATATGAACCGAGAAATTGGTAGATGGGAAAAATTCAATTGTATGTAAACGGAGTATCTTAGTCTCACTTCGTCTATGCTAGAGTCACTAATTCCTCGTAAAAGAAGGAGTTTTTTGCCTGACTGTTCGGAAGTGCGTACTGTCATTTTGACTCTTTTTTTAGTTCTAGTGATAGAGTGCGTACTCTCAATAATACCCCCTGGTCACCCTAAAACTCGTGTACATATCTACCTGATTTTTTTCAAGTTCTCTGCCTTCGAGTCTTTGCTGCTTCCAATTCAAGTTTATCCATCAGCTTTTCTACCATATCTGTTAGCTTGTAACACTTACATTGGGCATTATTCATTGTATAGGCACGCGTGGCTGAGAAAAGCCTTGACGCGTGGCCCACGATAATTAATTAAGTATATAAAAAGAAAGGAACGAGGGAAGAGCTGGAAAGGGAAGAAAACTCACCGATCGTCGGGATAACATCCCCGATCCGGACTCCGTCCTAAAACCAAATACACTCGGGAGACGTTAGCTCTGCTCTCCTCGACGAAAGAACTCAGCTGCAACTGCCCCTCCCGCCTCGTAGGTGCACACCCCCTCTCCCCTTCACCCTCCAGACGGCACGATGAGCAAGGCTAGGGGGAGGTGGAGAAGGGAGATTCGAATGCGCAAAAATAACGAGCGCGCAGCGGCGCAAACACATTGTATAAACAATTTAGAGCGGTGGAAATTACAAAGTTTAATAATCATTTCGGAAAACTTATAGAATTTATTAACATAGACAAATATAAATAATAAAAAAACATATTAAAAGATACATGTTATGAAATGTAGGAATATGCAACAGAGATGACAGAGTTGGCAATGGCAATTAAAAATTGCTAGTTCTTTATATTCTATGAAATTGAGAAGCAGAATTGTGACTGTCCAAGAACCTACCAATCAGCTGGTAGAATAATTAAATGAAAATTAGTATTTCTTATATGTTTTATACTCGTCTATGACATTCAGGATAGTTGCTCAATTCTCGCTGATCCAGCTTAAGTGGTGTAATATCACCCTGAAATTCGCTTTATCTGAATATTTCAAGAAGTCATAGCCTTCGCCTATGGTTCCAATTCTTGTATTTTCATCAGCTGTGCTTCTCTCTTTCTTCGCTTGTTAGATTTTTCAGTAAATTTTATTTATTTCACCAGCAAGTCGTGGTAAATTTACCAGGAGTCATCAATATTGGTTTCATTGCTCTGGTTTGGCCACATCTTGTACGCACCGTGAGCATTTGGGACCCTGAAGAGAAAAATGTATATTAATAAATAATTCTTGGGTTTCCAGCCGAGTAAGACTTTGGGTTGCTGACGTTTTGATGGAATACTCCTCCTCCATCGTCCTCAGAGCAATAAAGCTTGCAGAGCATTCCGACTGCGCTTATATATAGTCGTCTTCATTCGGGGGGTATTGTTGTCTCCTATTTTCCGTTATTTTTCGAATTAACGGCTTCCATTCTCTGCTAAGGATGTACCCAGAGTTTCGATTTAATGCGTTATCTCCCAGCCTGATTTCAACGGCCTCTTTAAGGAGACGATCCCAATATCCATTTGCTTTGGAGACCAAGCGAGCCTCATCGGAGGAGATGATGTGATCTTCCGATAAGCCATGGCAGATTTTTCCGGCTGGAACAACCTAATACACCTCCTGTGCTCTTTTATTCGGGTCTCTATCGTGCGCCCTGTCTCTCCTATGTATATTTTTCCACAATGACCTGGGATACTATAAACACCAGGTGTTTTGAGTCCCAATTCGTCCTTGACTCGCACTAAATTGCCACGCAGTGTTTTCGGTGGTTTATGAATTGTTTCGATAATTGTTATTAATTTAAATTGAAGGAGACAACAATGCTCCCCCCGGATGAGGCGGCTATATAAGCGCAGGCGGAATGCCCTGCAATCTTTATTGCTCTGAGGACGATGGAGGAGGAGTATTCCATCAAAACGTCAGCAACCCAAAATCTTACTCGGCTGGAAACCCAAGAATTATTTATTAATATTATTCGCCGAGATAGAACCAAATCCTTTAGAAAGATGTATAGTTTGCGAAATAAATAAATAACAAAGGAAAGCCCGACGCAACGTTAAAAACCCCTACGAGCAAACAGAAAGTGTCACATAGCTAATGGTAGGACTAGGTTAGGAGCCATTAGATACTGGGAGGCTACACGCTATGTTTAGATCACTTGGAAAATTAAGATCAAGCGAGTACGACATCATGCACATTATTTTGACCCGCACTCTATCTTCAGAACTGATAGACGCGACAAAATAAGAGAGAAACGCTGTCGATTTGGTAGGTACTAAAATCCTTCTTTCCATACTACATTAGTAATTATAAAAAACGGCGTGATACTCATATAAGACACATCGTCAACATTGAATCCATTTCTGTTCTCTCTCCTCTCCTATTCCCTCCCTTTATGTCTGGTGGCCTAATGCATCTGCGGCGGTTCGCACGGTAGTTTTTAGATGTAGAGTGAGCTTATTTATTTTATCTCCTTCATCCGTCACTTCATCATCTCATTCTGAGACGCACGAGTTGGCCAGGGAGTCCATGTACTGCTTGCAAGGTCAAATGCGGAAAGGGGAAGACGGAGAAGAAGATCTGCAGCAGTGCGGTGGTAGGAATGTTACCTTTGACTTTTCCCCAAGGGACTTGAATTTGCGGAAGACGGAATCTAATCCAGCGGTTCCCTTCTCTCCACGACGCTTGTTCCCTTCCCCCCCCCCACCCCGTCTGGAATTCCCTCTTCCTCGTTCTCATCCCTCTCTTCCAGAGCCATGCTTTCTTTTCCTCAAGTTACACCATCCTTCCGTAACCGCATTTCAAGTATTGGATCTCTGATGACGTAAGTGACCTCGTTGGGATGACGGTAACTTTTGTGTACATCTTGAATGTTGTATTTATTGAGTTATCTGATGAGGTAAGGAGAAGTAATATTTACCTAAGCAGCGACTTTATGGATAAATTTGCAACTCACCGTTTCCATGGGTCACTAATATGGGCCGCACCCTCTAGTGTATGAAGGCGTCGGGTGCCTCCCAATGACTTACCTCCGTATCTGTAGGGGTTGACGTACATGGGGTCTGGACTAGGGTGGGTCGAAAAAACTATTTTCTTTTCTTCGGAAAGCTTTAGTGCGGAAAAGTTGTGTATTGTAATAAGAAGAGAAACGGCATAAATGTAATTTAAATCGGTTAACATCTTCCGTTCGCGTAACGCACTTAAAGTTTTTGAAAAATTGCAAAAATCTCGATATTTTAGTAATTTTTTTCTGCTAGTTTAAAGTTTTAAAACAAACACGCTTTAGTTTTTATGGTTGTTTTAAGGTTTTAATAACTAAATAAATTAAACTCTGATCAATAGTCTAATACTTTACACTCGCGCAACATCTTACAAAAAATAGAAGTTTACCAGTATTTCGCAATTTTTACTGTGCAACTCTTTGCTCGTTTAACTAGGCTAAAACGAACCAGAACTCACTTGAAATAGATTGAGGTGGATTGAGCCGTGGCGTAGTCCTTCCCTACTATTGACGTGTGAAGCCCTTCTACCTACCCCGCCTACCAACTCGGACATCTAGTAGACGCCGTCTACTCTCCACCACGTGCTTCACTTCAGTCTTCCGCTGTCTGTTACAAGTGGAACATGTGTGCACGCTTTGTTGCTGTGTGTGACGTGTGTGCTGTGAGTTCGTGCTGGGCTTTGTGCAATACTTCGCATTGTTTTGTGTTATTTAATGTTTATTCTAACAACATTAGGTAATGATGAATGAGTTACAAGCTATACTCACTAGGAGTGAGATTACCGAATCTTGACAGAAGTTTTATTGCCCTATATTTGGTGAACCACGAAGTTTCCTCCAAAATAAACTGCCAATTATTGAATGTGTTCTTAGATACTGTTTTGAAGAGAGATACAATGTTTCTTTAATGTAGCCTCAACGGTACCGAAACAAACCAAATATTTGTATGATAAAGCATCCATTCTTCGTTGTCTCACTGCCGAACTGAACAGCTTATTAATGTTTATCACGATTCCTATATAAAGATAAGGAGGTCATAATAAGAAGTTGAAATGCATTTAAGTTAGAGCCGATCAAAGTTAGCGTGCCCGTAATGACACGCTCGGCACCGAGTGGAGCTTATTTCCGTGGCGCTAGGCGTTTAAAGGTTAAACTTAAAGCTAAATCACTTTTTGACTTCACTACTTGTAAATGCACGATGACGGTGAACTGTACATGCCAAAAAACACCAGATGGATGTCAATGTGCATTTATTATTAAAATGCTTATGTGAAAAAATAAATAAAATTCCTGTCCTCGAGTTGAAGTTCATGTTTCTCCAAAGGAAGTACAATTTGGGGAAAATCGGATCTATTTGCAAGATACTATTTGTAAAAAGTAGCACTAAAGGAGGAAGTTCCATTTGTTTATTTTTAAACTAAGGATGTTGAATTTATTTATTTTTCATTTAAAATAACTTCAATAAATTTGTTCATTATTTTTGAAAAAACGAAAAACTGTTTATAAATTCTTTCAGAAGTTTGCACAGCTGAAATCTATAAATGTCGGCTGTTGGACCTCAGTCGTAACTGCACTCTTGATTGCCAAAACACAAACTTTTTCTGCCTCACCGCTTGTACTCTAGGTGGAACTCCCCCGAAACGATATTCTGGCTTTGTCACTGCTGTCTCCTTACTAGAATCTTGTCAAGAATGTAACTTTAAAAAAAATTAATAAGGGTCTTTGGAAAGAGGAGGACACGGATAGGGAGAGAGGAACTGAATGATTTAGGCAAAATAGAAGTGGAAATTGATTCAACCTCGCATCATCTACTTGCCTAGGTTTATCTATCTGCCAGATCCTTCTTATTTTTTCTTAGTAGTATTTTTAAAATCCTCATTCGTTGAGGAGTGCTTTAGATGCTCGGCACCGTGAATTGGCACCCATTTGCTCTGGAAGACGTCAAGGATAAAAGGCGAGTTGCTCATCCTGAAATCCAATAAATATTCATGTAAATATAGTTATCCCCTGAATATATGATGAAGTTATGGTAATATGTCTCGTCCTAAAGCTTCAGTGTGCAAGAGATATTCCTCGGGGTCATGTTTAAAACAGGAAATACCTCCATACTCTCTGTCTCTACATGAGCACTTAATGCTCTGCGACGCTCCACGCTACAGTAATATGAGCTGCACTGCCCTGAATATGGACTAAACATTGGCAAAGTGCCATGATATTTCGAATGCGTGATAACGTGAGAATTTGACGATATCAATTTGTATCCATTCGCCATAACCTACTGCGAAACGAAAAAAAAGCTTTCAAATGCTTTTGTTTACTTTTTTTCTCCTTTTTAGTTACTTTCTTTAGAGGAAATCCATAGAAGAAAAACGCAAACTTTATCTTAAATCTTTCACAGTGCATTAAAAATAACCTTGCAATGTTGACTCTTATTTCATTACTGTTATAATTATTGCTTAATAAGACACGTAAGTGCTTCAGGCATAGGTTTCCCCTGCAAGATTATGCTGCAACATCCAAGTGAATAAAAATTCTATTGTTGAAGAAGTGCAAAAAGTTACGATTTTGAAGCCACAAAAAGTTTTTTTTTCCTACAATTTAAATTGTAGGAAAAAAATGAAGCATTCACGAAAATCGAAAGCAAGAATTAAAAATTGAAGTGTTTTCAGTAATCCGACACTAAAAATGTGAAGCCTACATTATGATTGCAAGTAATTTCAAAAAAATATAAAATAAACCTCTTCACCGAATTCAATACATTTCTTATGAATTCTACAGATTCAGGCGAGATATCGTGGAAGTTCTTCATAATATAAGAGAAACAAATGCACTTTTCCACAAATTCCTTTAATGCGTACAACGCGTTGCGGCTCACAGAGCAGCCATCATCTTGTACCTGATGATGGCTTTGTGAGCAGAAACGCGTTGTAAGAATTAAAGCAATTTGTGAAAAAGTGCAATTGTTTCTCTTGTATTACATTTCTTGTGGAATAAAAATCTCTTGACTTGAAAAAAATGGCCCACTTAGGGGCCTATGGAGCACTTGGGCCTTTCTTATACAACCCATTAAACCTTCAAGGTCCTAAGGAACATGTCTTCCAAATTTTGTTCGAAACCTTTAAGAGGTTCGGAAGCCAATAACGTTTGATACAAACATATTTTCAATTCTATAAATATAAATTACTGAAATCAATAGCTGCCACAAGCATTATTTTAAATTAATATCTAGCAACAACTAATATCTTCATTTACAAATAACTATTTTCTTTTCTACAATAGATCCTTCTCTGATTTATTAATGTACTGGCCTTATTTAATTCATATAGTTATAATCATCACTAGCCGGCGGATAATCTGCATTTCGCCATAGATTCAGGGGTAATATTGAGGAATCTAAATGCGGTTTGCAAGAAAAAACAAAGCAAGATTACGTTTTGTATAACTTCCATTGATTGATGGTGCTGTGATTGGTATCCTTGTTGATCCCTACTGTTATAGAAGTCCATGATTACACATTTTAGTGCTAGTTGCGAGCGACTTATAAAACTACTGATATAGAAGTAAAACAGGAAGGTTGATTATAAGATTGAATTCGTTGGGAAATAGATTTTGCAGACATACGAGGAGGTGCTCGGTATGGTGGGTGAGGAAAGGAAACTTCTGGATGAGAATAGGATGGGGCAAACTATGTGGTTGGAAGAGGTAATGAGGGACGGAGGGCTGCTTAAGACCGTAATAGAGGGGAGGATGTTGGGTAAACGGGGAAGGGGAAGAGAGAGAATATGTTTTATGGAAGGGATGAAGGGTTGGGTCTATGCTGCGATCAAGAAAGAAATACTGGAGGTATGTAGAGCCCTACACATTTAAAAATTGGGAAGGTTTTTATTCGTCTCCATTTAAACCTACCTCATAGGGCATATTAAGTAATGATAAATGGGTGTTCAATATTTAGTTGACATTGGGGGCTCTTATGACAATCAGTTTTACGTGTAAATCTCCACTTGGCCGATGGAGGGATGCTGCCAATTGCAATGGGAAAATCAACTTAGTGTTATGCGGTACACTAACTGCTCATCTTGGAATCTGTCAGCACGGAAAATTATTCCCTTTTGTGACTCACTGAAATTGTACAAGGCTTTGTAAATAGTTACATGCGTGTCCTAAAGGTGGGCGTAGTGAACCAAGTTTGTTTACAGCTTCACATGCTGTGAAATAAATGTGGAACACTGTGAATCCATTTTGATCTTGAAAGGGTTATTGCTCTCGCCGCGTCGGATGTTTTGTCTGGTTGGAATCTGGCCTCCCAGCCATCCTTCCGTCCGTCTATCCTCAAAAAGCATACGCCCCCGCCTACGCCCCCCACCACCCCCGCCCTCTCAACCCCCCCTGTGCATATACATTTCGGCGCGCCCCCTCTCCGGCGTCCTTGTCAGTGACACACAATCGTGGTCTGCTCGTGTCCGGCTGTCGCACTCCAGGGCGCAGCTTTATTTCATCCGATCGTGTTTTCCGCCCCTCTTCTCACCTGCGAGACCCGAGCCTGGACCATCGACGAACCGAGAGGGGGGGGGGGCCTCTCGGAGGACTCTACCTCTCTCCCACACCCAATCCGCTATGCACACCCCCCTCACGTCACACCATTGGGTATACATCTACATACTACCATGCTGTCCGCCGCAGGGGAATGTGGCAGGGGCTGCTTGGACACCAACCTTGGAAAAGGGAGGAAAAAGCTAGGATATGAAAAGGGAAAAGACGAGACTGAGTCGTACCTTTTACGGATAACTTTGTCTCTAACTCTTTTTATTGCTGTAGCTCTAAGTGCATCGTGGATAGAAGGAATATTTGTACAGGGATGATTCTGCCCTCCCTCCCCGTACCTAGTAAACACGAATTTCCTTTCCCTATTTGATAGTGGATTGTCGTTATAAAACTATATAGTCTCTGAATGGTAAAACAAAAATCTGGTTTTATTTAAAAGTAGATGATTTCCATCATCCGTGTAGCACTCTATGCCGGCATACTATCCTGCGAGTCAACACAGGCGCGTGTGGCAGGGGGTATTAGGAAACATGCCATTTATAAAAGGGAGGGGTAAGGAAAAAGAGGTTTGAACGGAGTAAGGACGAAGGTGAACTGTTTTCTAAATGTCTTCGTGTCTCACTCTGTTATTGTTATAAACACAAATTATGCGCAGAAAGAATAAAATTTTCTACCTATCAGTTCGGCAGTGAATTCTCCTTTTTGGTCGCTTCCATCAGTTCTAGAGATATATAGCTCAGGCTGACAATTGTGTTCTTCGAATCGCCCTAAAACTCGCATCATTTGAAATTTAGCCTTGTGAGTAACCTCCGAATCTCTATCGGCTCCCTCTTTTTTTCATCCATAAACTGCACTTTACTTTCTGAGTGTCCGTATTAGTTTTTATAACAAAGTATACGACTTTCCTTGGCAGTTGGTTTACTTAGCGTATTGAGTCTCCCTGTCCAGGGTGCCAAACGCTCGTGGCGAATTCAATATGTGGCCCAAGTAGGGTAAAATAGCTTCTCTATTTCACGTTTTCATCGAAGAACCTTTCTACTATTCGCTTGACAAATCCTAGGTTTTTTAATGCTTTGAAATCCCCATCTCTGCGTGGGTGCCGAGTCGTATGTAGTTTTTCTGTGCAATTAATCAGTGAAATCGACGAAATAATTTCACGAGAAGCAAATAAAGAACCCTTTTAACACTGAATCCTTCTTCCTGTCTAATCATAACCCACGTACAACCCATGCAACAATTCCGATGCTACCCCTGAACGCGTTTCTATCGAAAAACATAAAGAACGCCAGCTGGGACGAAGGGGGATTTGGAGTGTGGGGGGGGGGACACACGAGGGGTCTGGGAACCCAGGTGGATGGGGTGCCGCGCAATCCACACGTACGAGCACCACGATCGTTCTCCCCCCCCCTTGCCCCCTATCCCCCCACGGTTGCAGGAACGGGCGAGACAGCAGGGGGTAAAGGAGTCCAGGATGTGAGAGAGAATGGGTTTGATGGTGTAGAGCATGGAGGTGTTGACGGGTGCTGAAGACTGTTTTGACGCAGCAGCCTTCGATCGCAGTTGATGCACTGTGTAACAGTGGCAGAGGAATAACAGTTGAAGCGAAAGATTAATCTCTTTTACGTTTTCCCCTTAACGTCGCACCACCTTCCATTAATTCTGATAACCTTTATGCAGCGATTTCGTTATTTCAATTATAATAAAAAGCAACTTTCTTACGGGAGTCCGGAGCATATCCAATCTCACTCTTAACCATCCCAATAATTCAGTTTCGTCAGCAATTCTCTCACAACCAACCGGCCAAAAAAACATTGCAGCAATGAAGAAAACAACAGCTATTTTAAAGTAATAAAAATAAAATAAAATAACAAGACGAAGTTCAAGAGCATAACTCAGAAGCATCGAACGGTACACCCCCAATGCGTAGGTTTCAAGTAAAAGATGTGATATGTAAGGAACGTTCAACCCACAGTGTAGCTATTAAAATGGTAACATTCTAGGGAGATGTTTACAAAACTCTGTGAGCGCACTTTTTATTTAGCCTTTATAAATGTGAACGGCTCAACCACAAAGGTTAAATTATAGTAATATATGCGTTTCATTTTGCCCTAAATTTATTAAGATTAGTTTTACTTTGGACTAATTATACGAAGAGATATCATTGAGATGACATTTAATTTTATCTGAATCAAATGCTTCCTTTATCTGGCTAAACAAATTTCAGTTTTCTTTTTAAATACGAAGGCAGACTTTCTCGAATTAAAGGTGGTTATTACGTTCATTTAACGAATCCGTTATAGGGAACTGTGAAAATGGCAATCGATTAATAACGGTATAGTAAGCGCATAGAATTAATCATCGTAAAAGGATAAATGGACCCTTTAATAGAAGCGTTACTAATTATGTAATTGGAAGGTTTGTACATAAAATCAAGGAGAAAAAATATGTAACTTGATTCTCTAATGTATACTTAGGTGCATTTAGATGAACCAATTCTCAGTTAAAAGGGAACTAGTGAAATGAGAAAATAATACAGTCGATTAAACGTATGAAATGAATAATCACAGAAAGTTAAAGTGAAGGTCTCTTTAAGGGAAACGTTACTAACTATTCTACGGAAGTTATGCATTTTTATGGAGGAAGGAAAAATAGCGAGTAAAATTGAAGTAAAAATACCCGCATCATATGCGTTTTCCCTGAAAAATTGCCCAAGTTAAAATTGGAATACTAAAAAGAATAGGGAAAAGGAAAAAAATAAAGCTTTAAATAGAAAGAAAGATTCTCCAAAAACTTCGTTGAAATCTCCAGCAGGGAAGCATAAAATGCATTTAAAGGAGAACTTGACAGTTAGATGATAATAATGATGTAGTAAAATAACGCGAAGTGGGGATTTCAAAGAGGAGCAAAGGAGGAAGAGAGACAATGGATATGGATGAGGAGACGAAGGGGCTGAAAGCAACAAGGAAGAAAAAGGAATAAAAATGGCGAGGCTGGTGTGGAGTGGAAGGTTGGAGAGAACTTAAGAGTTTGAAAGTGCTGTGGGGGTCCTCCTGGTTGGGAAAGGGTAAGGGATGAAGGTAGTGGTGCAAAGGGGAAGGGGAGGATAGGGTCTCGTGTATATGTATCTGAAACAACGAGATAGGGAACTTCACGCTGGGGGATCGTGGCGTGAGGGGGATGCGGCGTAGGGGTTTGAGTGGAGTTTGCGGGTTTTAGTTGAGGGTGAGGTGAGGAGAGACACGGCTGGGTGGTCGGTGGTGTGGGTGTGCGAGGGTCCGGGGGAACGTTGTAGCAGCCGTATGCGAGGATGTGTGAAGTGTCGAGGCTGTGGAGGACGGGGGAAGAAGATACGGTCGTCGACTGGGGGTGTGCCGGAGCGGCGGTCGGGGTGGGCACAGGGGAGGGATAGGGGCGGTCTCTCGCGGAACGCGTTGCCCTTGCACTGAAAACCAGGATTAAGGGCGGGGCCGGAGAAAGGCTTCTCGCAAATCCGTCAAATCCGAGTAATATTCCCCCCTGCCCCACGCAAAACCTCTCGCTCTCGCCACAGCAAGTTAGAGAGATTGATTTTTATCCGTGTTGCTCTACTGTTCGCGCTTGTCTTCTGTGCTACTCCGGGGACAAAAAGGGGGATGGCTTTTATTGCTTTTTAGAAAAGAAATAAGGAGAGGAAAAAATGCGGTAGGAATGCTGCTTATTTTGTCTGCTCGTGGGGAGAAAATTTGTTGTGCGGAGTGAGGAAGTTGGGATCCGTGTGAGAGAGTGTTCACTGGCTGAGATTATTGCAGTGGTGGCGTAGAGGAAGCGTAGGGAGAGATTTAAAAAAATGTCACAGACGTGTGTGCATCAGTGCGAAGCCAGACGCTGGTGGCGATGTGACGCTCGGATAAAAATCTGTTCCCAATGGCGTGATGAAAAATCGTGCTGAGGTGCATGTAGGAATGCGCGTGACTACACGCCACAGATGTAACTCACGTTTATGTTAATTCACAGCCTGTGGGAATGTCCGTACTTATCGTCTCTATTGAGCGTTCATTTACTAAAATGCTGGCATATTCTCATTCAACGACAACCAGACATCAAATTATTAGTGAGGGACTGAAAAAATTTTAATATTTTAAACATGAATTGTATTCAAATTTACGAAAAAAATATGAAAAGAATACTTAATTAGCATGGATTGCTGTTGCTATACGCCATCTTGATAGGAAATAAATTGTTATCTAGCGATTGTGGTCTAAATTAAATGCAACATTCGTGTTCATATCAACATTTTCGAAAAACAAAAATTCAGTTTCCTATTAGATATTTACGATATGATGAAGAAATATATAACTGATGGTTTTAAAAGACCCATAACGCCAGGTTTATTATTAATACATGCTTATTAAATAACAGAAAAAAAACATAATTTATTTCTTAAAACTCTTGACCCAATAATTTGCACAATTTCAATCATTATTCGGAAATTTTCAGTGAGGTTAAATGTGTACGAATCAGTGAAGTTTAATCTTATATGCACTTAGAACTCTATTGCATGGTGAATTGAAATTGCTACCTTTGTATGAGAGCTATGCTAATTTCACAATTTAGCGTGGTTATTAGATTGTTTAAAATCTGGTAAAAAGAACTTCAAACTTAAGACAAGAGCTCAGGTATATCCTTGGGGTAAGTTAATTAAGCCGAACTGTAAATTTTTGATAATACGGAATTCAAATAATTTGGAAGCACGGGAAACGAGACTCTTTTGCTAAGCGTTTATTATTCTATCTTGAGTTTTACCGGAAGCCGCCTGCAAGACTGGAGCTAGCAAATTGTTTCATGGAGCCTTCTTCAGCAGTGTACAGGATATTCAAATTAACGGTAAAATCCAATTTCCTTAACTACGGGATATAGAAAAACTGATTAAGATAAATCTGGTTAAGATAACTAATTAAGATAAGAGGTTTTTACATAGTTACATACATAACGAAAACGAGTTAGCCCTACTGAGTAGGGTAGTATAAAATTCCTATAAATAAATGCTGCACCTTGAGTACATTTTTAGCTCAATTCATCCGGCCAATTATAACTATTGCTTTAATGTTTTGCTTAATATTGTCATTCAGAGGTTTCACTGTGAGTTTATGATTTTTAATAGAGCAAGAAAAAGTATGTGAAATTTGTAACTTTAGAAAACATTTGCGAAATGAAATGATGCACGTAATATAATTTGGAAATGATCGAGGGTGTGAAATGATAAGCATTGAAATTCAGAAACGTAATGGTATCTTGGCTAGGTACCTATCGCCTGGATATCATGAGCACTTACCCCTCGAATTTTGACAATCAAGTTTGAAATAGGTCATCGGGGGCTTATCACCTAATTTCTCACCAAATCCCAAAAGCTCATTGTCGTATTTACCCATTGCTCATATCCGCATGCTAAAGGTTGAAGCAAAATCCACAGGGTAATGCTACATATAGCAGCAGCTTTCTGAAGCTTTAGCATTTTTTTTAATTCATCTGCATTGGATATGAAAATCCCTACAATGTAAGAATGTATTATTTAATCAAGATTTCAAGAATACTCTACGAATATAAAAGTTGAAAAGCTCTGATAAATTAGAATTTAATTGGAGTGACTTCCTTAAATTCCAAAGTTGTGGGCTTCTGCTGCTTTTTAATTATTCTCCAACGGTTATGACTTAAATCTCTTCAAGACAGTTTCAATTTGATATTTCCATAGTTTTTCAAACAAATCCAAGTGAATGAGGTGTAGTATTTTATATTTATTTCTGAAATGATGTACAATTTTTCCATATTCACCCCAAAAACGTTAATCCAACTACACGTTAACACAAAAACTGATATCGCATTACTGAAAATATCAGAACTTCCCAAGCAACAGGATTATGAGAAACATTTATTTACTCCATAGCTAATACTTCATACGAGGTTTAGAACGCTATGGAGTAGATAAAGTATCGTAATCGTTTTTTTCAAATCATTGCTAAAATGCTCAAATGACGTGGCATGCAGTCATGCACACGGGCGCAAAGATGTCAACCAAGGAGTTGAAAATTGCCATGAAAAGATCTTTGACTTAGAATGGCAAACGAAACAGGATTTTCCATTTTCCGGTTAAGTGTTTAGCCGGTTGCACCACCAAGACTTGTCTTAATTCAATATGAATTTCGGTGGTGGTTAATACGAATTAACTGTGTGTTCTCAAGTTTGCAACGTAGCACAGGAGACGTGGTCGTGCTTACTAAGCAAGCCACTGTTGCTGGGTTGACTTGAGACGAGAACACCTAGTTCGCATAAACCCTTCACTGAAATTTGCCTTGAGTTAAGATGGATTGGTGGTGTTACCGGGAAGCAATAAGACCGGAACTTAGGAGATCCGAATTCAAATCTCGATCATGTATAAGGGTTTTTATGGAGAATTTCATCCCCTTGGTCCCTATCATCTTTGCACCCTTGCGCGTGACTGCGAGCCAAATCACTTGTGAAATTTCGCAATGAATTGAAAACTGTCAAAGATAGCCCCTCTCTGGTGACAATGTCCGGTATATCATCATCATTCTGTATCATCGCCATGAGCGGTCATGATACTGAAAATGTTTGCTGCGAAGTTCTCCACTTCAATTTACTCTCTTGCTATCGTTTTACTCATAGGTAGTTTTCATTACATTCGCAATTTCAATAACATGTTATTTCTCGTATACCCTATGGTCTTCCTCGATATTTTTTTCCATTCACTTCTCATTCTTGCACTGGTTTTAATAGGATACTTTGTCTCAGAATGTTTTAATAAGTTGGTCGTTAACCCTATTCCAAAATAAAAATGTATGTTAAAAATCTTCACCATACGGGTTCGAGTATCGTGAGACAGAAAAATTTTTAAGTGTGTGTAATTTCATTCAAAGCCATTATCCAATAATTTGACGAAGTTCTTGGAATGAAATAACATTTCCTCCAAATGCAGCCTTTCACGTGATACTCTTGAAGCTTTAAGGTCAAATTATTTGATGAAAATCCATGACGTGGGACATCGGCACTGTGGAAAGCTTCCATGAAACATTTTATGTACACAAATTTTCGTGGCTTTATATTGGTAATTCTCTCCGTGCGTTTCATATAAATGGTTCTTTTAAAAAAACCACATTCCCGTTACTTATTAACTTCTTTCTTCTAATATATAATATATAATATAATTTATTGCTTCCTACATAGATACATCAACAAAAGTACATTAACATCAAAAGTACATCAAGAAAAAAATTTAACAGAAAATTGGGAAGCTTTAGGTTACCCCAAAGGTTTTAAACCGATACGGGGGTAACCAAGAAATTCCTGCAAAAGAACAAAATATTTCAGTTTTAAATGTTACTATGCACAATTTACATGAACTTTAATAATTTACTTGCAAACAAACAATTTCATGAGCATTTGCAAATAGTATTTCAATATCATCACGTTCAAATACCCATTTTTTTACCTGCTTTAAATAAGAGTTAACTTTGTTTTCTATTTTAACTGTCATTGGAAGTAGATTAATTATTTTCGGGGAAAATGAATAAAACTTCTCTGAAATAAATACAATTGTGGCCTAGGGAGTAGAACATCGAATTGAAAGTGATGTTTCCGCCTACGATCCCAGGGCGATTTGCCATTTAATTGCCCACTACGCAAAAGAAAGTTTTTCAACACTTAATACACATAAAAATACCTTAATGTTAGAACGTAACGCGCGGAAAAGTGGAAGTGTGTGATGAAATATATTTTTAAGGTAACCGTTCTTATAATTCTTTATTGCAACAGTTAGTTCTTCCACAGTTGTCAATCAAGTCTCGCTATCGTTTAAGAAGGTGGTGAAGCATATAAAATTCAGAAATAGTTAGGAATCAGAATACATGAAAGTAAACAAGTTTTATGAATGTCGCGAACTAACCCCCTTTTAAAGCTCTTAGAAATTCCAATAACGAGATTAACGCTTGATAACTTAATCGTTTAAAGCACTCGGGGTGATAATAATTAGAAATTCCTTTTTTTAAATAATGTCTCTTTGGAATCATACCATTACCATTTTCCATGAAAAATGGCCGATTATTCTTGGCAAATATCTCGTCAAGTAAGTTGGTAATGACTTTTTTTTGTTATCATTGCAAAGGAGAGATTTTAGTCTTTATAACTAGTCTAAATTCGTCGAATTACGTGTGAAGTGCTATATCGCTCAAAATACCTTGAACAGGGCAGTGTCTTCGGTCAACCAGAAGGAACACAAAGGAATGAAGGAAATGAAGGTAACGCCAAAAAAATGTTTTTTAGCCTAAGATAAATGCGATGGTAGAAAGGGGTTGATACCGGCAATTAGGAATGCGCAGCCTCAAGTTCTTCTTCGTTTTGTTTACGTACATTTTTATTAATTCCCGTAATTTCCCGGGGGATTGGAGCTGAACCGTGAGGAAGGAGAGGGGTACTCAGTGGGGAGGGGGGGAATGCTTGAGGAGAAAGATCCTCACTGGCCTTGGGAGAAAGTTAGGAGATTGTTTGCGTTACAGATGGCTGAGTTCTTGATGGTGGAGATTAAAATATTTGTAGGGGTTTAAACAAGGTCAATTAGCAGGCCCCTTTAAAAACGTAAATTATTTTCCAGTCCTTTAGCGTAATCTCACAGTTGATTAAATGCTTGACAGTTTCTAGAATCATTTAACAGGTGTTTCTTGCTTAAAACACAATTATAAGGATACTTTTAAGTACAGCTACCGATGAAATATTCTTAAAATCATTCGAATATCTTAAGAAAATAGATGAAACATAATGTTTTCCGTACCTGGCTGGGTCAAAATTGCAGTGCAAATTTCTTGGACTTATAAAAAATCATTTAATAGATTTTTGCCGCAAGTGAAAAAGTAACTCTGTTTTCTTCCACATATTTATTTTCCTGGTACAACGTGTTTCGACACAGCGGTGTCATCATCAGGTACTTCTATAAGGTACTTTTTCACGACACAGTTTCAGGCAATACTTTGTGGAAGTCAATCATACTGGGAGTAAAGGATTGAACACTGCAGCTTCCACTTAGATATTTATTAAACACGACCATGGTTTCGTAGCGGTGCTACACCTGATGATGTAGCACCGCTACGAAACCATGGTCGTGTTTAATAAATATCTAAGTGGAAGCTGCAGTGTTCAATCCTTTACTCCCAGGTACTTTTTCGCTGTGTTTAAACATGTTGTACCTGGAAAATAAATCTGTGGAAGGAAACCAAGTTACTTTTTCATTTTTTTAATTCAACTCCCACATAGTTGAGCCTGAAACCATGGAGATGTTTGTCGGATTAAACACAAATATAGGAGTGAGATTGAGTATGGACACCGATGATGATGATACTAGCCTAATTTGATCAAAAATCCTCTGAAGGACATTATAAATTAGCATTTTATATGGTTGGATAAGTTAAATTTAAGTGAAATTATGTTTATAGCAGTTTTTAAAAATTGTTTAATCCTTCATTAATTCAAGTTCAAACATTTGTAGTATAAATGTAGGTAGGTATTTTCTATCCTAGAACAATCTAAAATCGACTTATTTAATATCGATACAATATTATTACCTAAATCGTTGATAGATCTTGAGATTTGCGTAATAAGGCAATAAAGCAATACGTGACAGTTGGAAGGTTCATCACTGCCAGTTGAAATGTCAGTAAATCGAAAATCTTCCGCGACCATTGCAGATGCACAGAAATGCCACCTCATTACCGGGTAGCATAATTTTAAAATAATTTAATGCCAACCAGAATAATAGCTCACATTTTAATTTTAAGCCACAATTTATCGCTTAAATGATCGTTCACCAGTCCTTGGAATAAGTACATGGTGTCTTTGTCGACAAATATAGTTGATCCGTGGCAGTTTTGGCTGGAAAATACCGATCCAAAGGTGATTGGGATATTTTCAACATTTAAGAAAACTCACCCGGATGAAAGTACGACTGTAGCTTGGAGTAAAGAGCCCGGAATGACGTTTTAAAGGTATAAAATTGGCGTGGCCAATGCAGCAATTTTTGTTGTCTAAAGAGCATCCACTCATTGATTTCTGACGAGTAGCCGTGAAGCATCTCGCATCACCATGGCAACCGCTGGGAGAGGCTCTTTCGCTAGATGAACTCTCAAAGTCATCCTCAAGCGCAAAGCCTTGTGGGCAAACTGGGAGCTCTGGAAAAGAGAATTAGGGTGAGGGTAACGGAATCCGGCGTCGGTGACCAAATGCGTTTGCATGGCGCGTGAAAATCTTGGTTTTGGGTGAAACATAAGAATGCAATCCATGTAAACCACAAGAAGGCATAGTGAATAAATAAAATTATTTATTTGTATCATGGGTCCTTCATAGTAAATGGTAGTGATGAATGGAGGCCTATAAAGCTGGAAAAGAGGTAGAATTAAATATAAATATTTGACATTGACTGCGTAGACAGTGCATGTGCTTAGTATGAAATCAAAGTCAAGTTATAGATTGCGATAAAATATAGAATGCAATAAATCGCATTTGTTGCCAGATATTCAGGAATAAATCATATTCTAGAACAAAAGTTAAGTTAACATGATACACACAACCGATTACACATTTTCTTGACAAGTAGCACTGTATTGTATATTTTATGAATATATTGGCTCAACTAAATGACTTGATATGGTCTTATTTTTCCCCTTCGCGGTCTTTCTCTTTTTGGGACACCTATACATGCATTAATTAATTTAATTTCTTCTGAGATAATAAAAATAAAATCGTGTAGAACCAAAAAGAAACACACATTCTTAAAGTAAATATGTCACTAAAGTTGTTACATTTTACCTTTCCTTTATTTGATTGAATTATTTTTGAAGTACTCAAATCAGTCCGTAAATTTAACCATCGAATATGTGGTTTACTTGCAATATAATTAGCAAAGAATATTATAATAAGAGAAGTAAGAAAGTTTAGTTTTATTAGTTAGGGGCTTAATTTTAAACTATTAAACTTAGACAACTAATATTTAAAAATGTTGGGGTTAGAAAAATATTATAAAGTCCTACAAGTATTTCAAAGGAGATAATATTTTATTTATTTCAAATGTGGAGTGTAAACTGACCAAACAGTAACAGGTAGGTAGACCAAAATTCCCGATCATAGTTAAGGGCTAATAGTGATGTTTACTGTTAGATCGGTTTCTGTTGACGGAAGGTGAATAATATCTTATTTATTAGTGCATAGAGATGACGTTGCACCCTGTGTTTACCAAAATTAAGCTGTGGCCTACACTCGAGGTATGAATAATTTTAATGAAATTTAATTTTCATCGATGGTTATCTTCTTCACGCATTAAAGTAATATGTATATATATACTGCGCGTAAATAATTTCACATCGCGAGCGTGGCGGTCGAAAATGATTCATGGATGCCTCACGCTCAGAATAAATTTTTTCGTTTTGGAAATGGATTAACCTGGAACAATTTTTTTTTGTTTCAGAAACGGAGAGCGGATTAACACGTATGCAAGTGTTGAGTTTTCTCGCGTGAATACGGCATATTATTGTTACGATTATTACCCGGTATGTTTTTAAGCTGAAATAATTAAAAATGGTGATGAAAGAATATTTAAAAATGTTGATATTAATGTTGAAAATGTCATCTCATAATAAATAAGTATTTATATAAAGCAATAATTATTAACGCGTAATTTAGAAAGGCATTTAAGAGCATGCAGAAACTTGAATATACTCGAGTGTAGAATTACTAACCTATCAGCTATCAACGGTGGATTCGGCAATGAGAAAACGGATTGATAATCCAGAATAGATTATAAATTCAAAATATTTTCACGGTTTATTCCGTCAAGCTCCTCACACCCATATGGAAATTTTTACTTTTTCTTTAACTAGAAGATGGCGCTCATTGAATTTTAACGGGAAGAATTTAAAAAAAAATTAAACTCATATGTGAGGTTAAAAGAATCTTCCCAGTGTCACATAGGGTATGCAGCAGTCATTGTGTTGACATGGAGAGGTTGCGAAATAAATACTCCAACTAAAATCATATTGTGATACTGTTAAATTGATATTTTAGCAGGCTACCCAAGTTCCACGGCCGTTAGTTCCCATTACAAGGGTTGCTTTCCAAATAAGTGACTCCCAGTGACTCATGCGTCGCTTAGAGGCAACTTGTGACGAATTCCACTTCGGCTAATTGGAAAGCACATCCATGCACAGGAATCTCTTCGCAGTCGCAATTGATTGAAACGGGACGATCATGTATAGGAAAAAGTTAATCGGTTTGTTTTCTTTTGAAAGTAGTCTCAACTGTAGGCATAAACTTCACCAGTGGACTCATTTAAAATAATTAAAGATTGGCACGAGAATTTTTAAAAAACTATGCAATGATCGCTAAGATGTAACACATTATTGCAGAGATAATAGTAATACATCCTTAAGAAGTTCTAGACTTCTGTTAGTTATTTTAAGACAGTTCGATTACTACTTTCACCAATGTATTTTTCGATATATATTTGAATAAATGTTTGAGTTAACTTGCGTCGGCGACGAATCCCAGCGACGTGGAACTATGGGAAAGCAGAAAAGTCACTCGGAGTCAACATGCGTCGGCTATTGGAAAGCACCCAAGATATACTGCAGTTTACAAGTAAATAAAATTTTCTATCGTTGGAAATAGTGCAAAAGTTGGCAAATTTGGGTAAGAAAACTATAACTTAAGGCAAAGACTAAGGATGTACGAAACTGGAAGGAAAAAATTGAATAAAAAAGATTGCTACATAGTTATCCTTTATTTAAATTTCAAACTTATATATTGAGTGAAAGTCATTTAAAAAGGTAAAAAAGGAGATCTCTGCGCCGATTCTAACGATTTTCTTAAAGAAGTAAGAGTTGGTTAAAAAAGGCCCCAAAGAGGTGACTGAGGTTTTTTTAAATAATGAAGTTCAATTAAGATGGTTTCACCGTTAAATGACTTAAATGTAATTTCATGGATATTCTGGCTACTTACAGATGTACGCAGGGGCGGATCCAGGATTTTTCTTTGGGGGGGGGCACAAGGGACTGATGAGCAAACGGTCTTCTCATATTTTGGATTAAAAAACAACATACAGCAATTAATGTACGAAATATACTTTTTATTTTAATATAGAGATTACTAATATGCAAATATTAATTAGTTACATATATATTAACGGCAGTTTTCTATTATGTTTCCTGCTGAAGAGTTCCAGTACTTCATTAACGTTCATTTTTGACACAATGTCTTCCTTCCCACTTGGGCGATGTTTTTTTTCGAGCGCTGACTAGCGAATGACCAATGACCGGCAAATCTGTCTTCTTGACTTGTGCTTAAGGCTAAAATGAATGAGGCTCCGTAATACACAAAACAAAACGAACGTAATTATAACAGGGCCGTATTAAAAATCTTGTCCATTATTTAAGCGTCTGGGGGGGGGCACGTGCCCCCGTGCCCCCCCCCCCTAAATCCGCCTATGGATGTACGTGTCCACTAAATGATGTGAACAGAATAATTATGTCTTTCCAATCTACTTTTCTCGCAAATTGAACTTGAGATAGCGTGGGATAAATTGCGACACGGAGTAATACGGGGTAAAATCGTATTTTTCAACTTTCTAAAATATTAAAGACTACGCGAACGTACGTACGATTCAGTTGTTATAAATGGTGGTTTACATCTGTGCCAATTGACGCAAGCAAGCTTCTATAAACGTTCTCCTTTTACTGACTCATAGCGCTGGTGTATGCTCATTTCAAAATACACACAAGGGACATTGCTCAGTAACCTCCTGCTTCACCAAACATGCTGTATACAAAGCAATCTCCAACATTTAGATATTATATATTGTTTTTCATTATACCATACCTTCTTTTCATTAAAAATAAAAAGTACACATTACTGTATATTTTATTATTTACTTTATCCATTAACTTTTGACAATTTCGCTGATATGTTAGCCTGCTTCAGCAGGATTTTCAATTAGTATAATATAAATGCCATTTTAGCGAAAACTTTGTTAGAAAGGAAAACTCCCGAAAAATTGAATAAAAGTAATATGGAGGAATCTTACCTCCGTAAGTTTTTATTTTCAGCGAAATACAGCCGTAATTGAAGTCACAAAGCGGCAATTCCATACAAATGGCACTGCAGTAGGCTCCAATGGCTGAAAAAGTTTTAATTTAATATATATTCATGGAATAATCTGCCCTTTCTGAAACCTTTTTTTGGTTGTACTGTAGCAAACTTTGATTACTTTAGCAAAATAAACATGTATTGTGGTATTTGTTTTGACACATACAGTCACAGTGGAACCTCCATAGTACCTTCAGTTCCTACAAAAAACGTATGCTAAATTTTGTAAAATTCAAGGCGATTGAATGTCTATAGCGCAAGTAATGGTATTTATTTAAATGGTATAGATTAGAATCAACGTAGCTGATTTTCCGAATGAATGAGTGCTTAGATAATTTAGTAATTAATATATCACTATCAGTTCAAATTTCACCTACGATCGGTATTCACTTCGTTGTAATTAATTTTGTCTCCAGTCACGCTCCACGAACGATTCTAGCCCCAGAACAATAATGACTGTTTTTATTATATGCATTACGTAGAGACTTTGTAGCCGTCGTAACTTAGCGTTCAAGAGGGAAGGAGCATTAGCAGGGGACTGGGAAGAAGGGAAAGAGGTGATGAGGAGGGAGAATGTTCGGTCTTGCCCAGAATTCCAGCGATAACCCCGCTAATCCTGTTTATTAGCGAGTAGGGTGCCTTAGGGTATCCAGGGGATACGCACACAGCATGGATATGCCATCCGTTGAGGGGGGAGAGGGGAGTTCCATCCCTTCCCTAACGCACCCTTTCTAAACCGCCTTCTACTCACCCACCCACCCCGCCACGTACACCACCCTTTCCCCTTTATGCCTCGCAACACCACCCTGGCGCAAGAGTAACAAGGTTGGAGGCACTAAAGCGGATGTCGCTTTCGAACAAAAAAGTCATCTTATCCTGAAGGAAAGGTACCGTGCGCTTGCTAGAACCGACGCATAAGAGATAAGGATCGGCTTCCAGCATATTGCCAGAGCGTCAAAACGTTTAGAAAAATACGGTCCTCGCAAAATACATCAGTTTATTTTTGGAATGAAAAATCAATGATTGCCTCATCGCCTATTTTTGGTGGGATAGTGATATGACTTTTATATTTTTGATTTAAAAAAAACATAGATACAAAAGTAGAGAAATAAGAGTTTTTCAAGATTTTATATGATATAAATATTTCCTTAGAATACAAACAAATCATGGTGAGAAAATAGCCGCATGTTGCAAGTTAGTTTCCGTAACTCATAACTTAGGAAAAATATCGTTTCAGAAATGAAGGAAATTGAAGTACACAAACGGTTGTCTTGATAACATACTATAAATATCGTTTGTGATAAATTATAAATATATTTTAATAGGTATCATTAAAATAAGACGAGAAAAGCATGCAAGCAAGTTTATCATGATAACTTTAGAGTTGCAATATTTTTAACAGATTTTATCTTATAAATTAAATATATTAATCCAATAATAATAATGCATTTAAACTTTTTATTTTCATGTTTTACGCATAATTGAGTGTAATGGTAGGAATTAGTTTTACTATTATTTTTTTCTACTAAAATTTAGGTTTACATTTTTTGTACCCAAAATTATTGGTGGAAATATTTTGACCATCTTTTTTTAGGATAATATTAAAAAAGCGTCGTCTTTTTTGGTTTAAATGTTTTGTATTTTTTCGACTGTCCACCTAATTTTTGTGTACAATTTTGGTCGCGGAGGACAGAGTTAGGAATATTATTACGTGTCACTTGGAACATTATCTCAAATATTTATAATATTTTTATTTTTGCATAAAGTTGACTTTTATTTTCGACCCAAATTGGGCGTTTTTGCTGTTGACGGTATTGCGTCTTATTTAGATTCGTCCATTGTGTAAATATCCGTTAAAGCTGGAGGTGCGATTTTCCCAGGAGTGGCAGAAAAAATCAACCTAGCGTTGTGCAGTATAATAACTGCACATGTGCGCGAGTATAATACACAAAAGGAACGTACTTTCAGTTAACACAGTGTTGGTAGTGGTTGTTCAGGTGTCAATGAGGTACGTGCATACATGAAGCACGTATTTAAGGGTATGTTTTGTATATCGATCTCAATAGGACCCATGACTCTCAAATAAATGTGGAAAGCTCTAATAAAACTTAGAAAGTGTTGCAGTTCAGTATGAATGGAATATTTTTCATTGTTTCTCAGGAAAAGGGGTCTTATTTCACCCTTCCTCTGGCAAACATGTTTTAAACATGCATACAAAATGCACAGTGGACGTGTACATATACATTTATCGAGTTGTTACGGTCATGATTTTCTTTCAAAGCTCGGCCCCAAAAGGCTTTGAAGATAATGTGGAAATTAGGATACAATCGAGTTGAATTTTAAGGTGTGCGATTTTCACGTAAACGATATACCTGGAAACGTTGATAGATACCGCTAAAACTTGACGGATAGCAGCAACCGATGCAGAAAAAAGTTGACAGTCTTGATATTCTGTTCAGGCTGTGTAAGTAATAGACGAAAGTAGACTATTTCTTGAATGAAAAATTGGCACATGTCACCATGTGTGCGGTATTTGTGGCAGACGCCGAGCCTCAACACAAATGCATTTATTAAGAAGTAAAATGAGGCGTCATTACGTGTTGTGAAAATATCTAACGTTAACAATGATTAAATATTAAGTTATTACCATTTTCATACCCTAATCTAAAATCCCTTGATTGCATCCCCCATTTCTTTGCCAAAATAGTCGAACACAGAGTCCCACATTTCCGCAATATGTCCTCAAATGCTGTTCTGTCTTCTCTTTCCATTTCTAATCTCCAAAACCACACATTTAAAACTGATTTAAAACTCCTCCACAATACCCTTAACTCGACCATTGACTGCCCTGAACTGTTTTCTCTCTTCAAATTTAGGATACCAACTCGATCCACCCGCACGCATTCACTACTCCACCTGCCTATTACTAGGATATCACTCACCCAGCGCTCACCTTTATTTCGCCTCTCCTCCCTTCTTAATTCACTCCCTCACACTGTCGATCCTTTTTATTTATCATGTAACCATTTCACCACCCAAGCTATGTCCCACCTGTCAACAAATTAAATATTTCCCCTTTCCATGCTGGGCTCTGCGTTGTTGATTTTTATGTTGTTATTGTAATTTTGTCCTCTGTCATGTTTATTGTTAAATGTTTCACTGTAAATTGGCGCTACTGCTGTATGTGAACAACGTTTTAAATAAATAAATACGTTATTATTCACCGATCAGGGCTTAAATATTTAATTTTACTATTAAGGTAATGCATTAGCCACGGCGACTCGTTATGTGCCTTAAACGAGAGGTGGGAGAGACGTTTGAGGAGGCGTGGCAGAGGGAAAGTACGAGGTTTGAGTGGGTTGGGTCGAAATGAAGGAGATGGGGGACATTAATCAAATTTCGGAGGATGCGTCTCAAGTTGAGGTATAAAAGAGCTCGTTATTACCTTGATAATTGAACTTAAGTGTCGATGCACTTGAGTGCTCCTTGGTCGGCTAATAAAAGGTTCTCAGTTTATAATTATTAATCATAAAATTTATTTCAATTTGCACGATTCAGATTTAAAGTTAATTTCAGTCTACAGTTGCATATTGTCCAATCAGGCACAGCAGCAAGAGTAAGCGGAGGATGAAAGTTAAAAGATTAAAGGGAATGAAGAAAGAAAGGGGATAACATTAAGAAGAGTTCAAGATGGAAAGTGGAACTCGAGTTGACGGTTTATCTTAGAAAAAAAAGTTTCCTTTGTTCCACGAGATAGTGTTTACTATAGTTCTGAAGCATTAAATATCTGGTTCCGATTCTTTGAAATTATCATGTTGGTGTCACTGTTAAGTAATTAAAATGTCATTTATTCATTTTATAGCCTCTCATAGAAAATAATGTACTTTTTGCATATGTTACCAAAAATATTATGTTTTTACCAGATATGGAATGCTTTCCGGTAAAGAAGCTTTATATGAGCAATATAGCAATATATATAATACCTACGCAATAGCGGAAATCAGTATTCGTTTTGACATACGCAGTTACTGATTTGCTATTGCTTTCCTTGATAATTTGGATTAATTTAATTTATATGTACTTGTCAATTATCTCTTCTTGAAGTACATTATGGCTCTCTAGCCTCATGACCATAACAAATTTCTAGCTCTTAAATTCAAGATACAATCCTCCTGGCGGACATACGCTTTCTAAAACTTTGCAAAAAATATAAATGATTTCCTTAATTTATTCACGTTAAAGTTAAACCACCAAAAAATAACTCAAACGCTACTAGACCAGAACAGGTTTAAAAAATGTTTCGATTAAACTTACAAATCAAACAGAAATACGCTACCATTGGGTACAGTTACAAATATGTTTTGGATTCACCTTAGAATCACAAAATACATGGGTGGGTGATTTTTTTAATGAACGAAAATACGGGATTTAGGCGCTTAGGATGAAAAATAGAATATAATTGAAAGATAAAAGAAGAAACGACAAACACTGCATTGTAAATTTAAAGCGATGAACAATATGCAAGAATAACCAAACCAAACAAAACAAATGATTCAAAACAAAAAGAACAGTGATCTCAATCACTCGTTAATCCTCTAAAAAAAAAGAGTCAAATGTCCTAATGCTCTCGTTGACATTTTTGAATTCACCTTTAATATTCACAAATGTATGTAAAAGCGGGGAGGACTCACTATATCAGTTTTTTATATCAAATACGGTATTCAAAAAAGTACATACCCTTGCACTCACTCAGGTGCTCATGCCCCGTCCTTTAAAAGCCAAGGCAATGGTGGGGCAGCGTTGACTAGGGTGACGCCCGGGGGACTTTGGTGGGCCGCGGTAGGACAAATGAGGGGCTGGTTTACGGGGCAGGGGGGGCAGGGTGGAATAGACATTTTGGGAGGGACGCAATGCATAGCAAGTAGCGGGAAATTGAGGGAATAGAGGATTCGGAAAGGGAGGGAGAATGTTGATGGAGGAAGGGAGGGGATTGAACTGAGGGTGCAGATAGCGCACGAGGAGGGTATGGCAGTGAAGATGGGAGGTAAAGAGAAAGGGATGCATGATGATGGAATGGATAAAGAAGAAAAACGACGGAGAGGGAGGGAGAAAAGGTTTAGGATTTCGGGCGAGAGTTAATTAGGGAGAGAGGAACCGTTGAATGAAAGCGAATGGAAACGAATGACGTTCCTAGCCTTGCTCCTGTTCAGCCGCGCTTTCTTTGTCCTCTTGAAAGATGTTATTAAAATAAAATGGTACTTTTCCTTGAAAAAACTATTATCACAGCGAGTTTTGTATAACTTTGATATCATCTTCCACGACAGTCACCTAATCATGGCTAAGTAAGCCGAAACATGTTGTGATTAAATAGTTTTTTGTGGAGAAGTGCAATTTTCATTTGGATAATATGGAGGCCTTCCAAAACAACTCCTCTTATACTGTCAATTTTAATCATCAAATGTATTTTTTAGTCCTTTTGGGATATAGAGTAATAATATATTTTTACGGGAAGGTAAAAAAACCGTAAATAATCTAGTTTTTTATATTTCCCTACAGTTGTTACAAACTACAACAGGGACATATTTTGTGATTAAAATTACAAATATGGGTGTAAAATGTCGTTCTATGCTAGCGAGGTTGGCCAAAAAATGATGAAACTTATGCATGTGGTGTCAGAACCAGTACAAAAAAATATTTCACTCATATACTGTCTATGTGCAGAAATTATTATTTTATTTATCTGTCTGTTTAATTAGACGTGATCCAGTGAGTGAAACATATGCTATGGACGGTTCCAGAAAGTTGAAATAGCCATAAATTGTTTTAAATGATACATCATACTTATAATACCATTTTTATCAATTCGTTGTGGAGCATTTATACCTTGCAGGAATTACGAAATAAGTTATTTATGAGTAAGAATATTTACTGCTTTGTACTGATTTTTGACATGGCTAATGGATAGATTTATCAATAAATGATCTCAGATCTCTTGTAATAAGATCTTTTAATGAGATTTATCAATGCTCGGAAGAAGGCGCCATGGAAATGGACTCGACGCGGCCGAGTGCAGCGTTAAAGAGGAGGAGGTGGAGTGTGGTGGAAGCGGGGGAGACATTGGGAGACGAGGGTATCATTACCGGGTGACAGGGATGATTAGGGCGTGAAGGAATTGTGGACATTCGGGAGGGGTTAGAGACACAGTGCGTGAATGTTTGCGGACTCTACGTCCGTCTGATTGGCGGCGCAGTGTCAGGTGACACCGAAACGCGAGGGCCAGACTCGGACCATGGCAGCTCTCTGAATCGCCGGGAGATGCGTCATGCAACCAATTTCAGTGGTATTCAAAGTGATTTGTGGAACGTGGAATGACTTCTCAGAGGGATATCAGTGATTGCTTAGTAATACAACCATGCCAAAGAGATGAAAATCGCCGTATATTAGTATTTGATTTGACTGGGATTCGAACTCGGATTCCTAGATCGCCGAACGGGTGTACTTAACATTATATGATTGCTAATTACGAAGATGCATCCTATTTGTGTGTATCTTTGCCTCCTAGCGCGTGGCTACGCAACCAAATCATTTGTCCATTTTGCTGTAATATTGAATAACCTGTTCACATTAGATCATTCAAAGAGTTTCCTATATTTTCAAACCATTTTTAAACAAATAAATTAGTCCATTGAAATTTTATCTCTATGCCGACTATAGCTGAGGTGTTATATTTATGTTAATCAGAGGTTTTTGACTCTGCATTGTAGTCCTTCAAACGTTGTACTTTGACTTAGTATCATCTAAAATTGTCTACCGATCTTTCTTAAAGTAAGATGAGTTTCAAGGGTGATGTTTGGAGCATTAATAATTGGGACTGGGTCGTAGATCGAGAAGAATATTATTTTGGAGTGATTTATTTCGTTCACGAACACTGGAAAAAATATACTCATGCAAAGCTGAAGCAATGGTGCACAAATTTTGCTCTGCTGCTTCCCACAATTAATGTTTAGTTGGTGATCAGAGGTCATTTCCTGTGTCATTCTGCAATAGATAAAAATGTAATAACGACATAAACTGTAATAATACACTATTTAATTCATTTATGAAAATGATGAAGCCTTTTATAGGGTACAACTAACACAATCTAACAGTTTTATTCAATTAAGATTAAGATGGCGTGCATTTAATTTCTATCCCCTATGTTCTATTATAGCTAGGAATGTATGCTTTAAATTCAAATACAGGTCATTCATAATCTTTCATCTCTTGGTTTTCTTTTGAGTCCATTTTTTGTTCCCAGTCTTTGGTTTATAATATAATGATACTTAGACACTGTAAATTGGGGAATTAATGAACAACATTGTACTAGTCCCCCCCTATCAATTTCCTTATCACAGGGGTTCTAATAATTATTCTTTCACGCGGTCCTAAACACGCGACGTTATATACTTGTATCAGCCCGACACACAAAGGGTACCCTTCACTTTATCACTTCTTACCTTGAGAGAGAGTTCCTTTTGGTAGTCCTTGGCGGCAAAGGTTAATGGATTAATTCATGCACTAAAATGATACACTTGAACAGTACATATATTTATAATAACCCTTTTATTCTTCACTTATGAAACAAATTCACTTTAGTTACTCAATTAATCAATATATGTTCCCTTCTCAAATATATTCGTATTAATTTATAATGTTTGTTCTACTTCACCGGATATTGTACAAAGTGAATTCCGCCGATACTCTATGCCCCAGTATCTGTTTATCGGATTCCTGGATCCTTCCTTAACACAGGACACTGGCGTTGGTAATTGCTGTCCAAAGCTGCTTACCCCCGGCAAATTATCACTGCAAAAACTCTCGTATGACTTTCACTCGATAAACGTCTCTTGTGACTCCCTTGTTAAGAAGAAGCCTCGTTCCTTGTTTGACAATCCCTTTTATACTATCTCACCTCCCCTCCTGTATGTTCTAGAACATTCCAGGTTTTCTCCCCTTCTCTCGTATCTGATAGGCTATTCCCCTTTCATTATTATAAGTTTGTTTACCCCTTCCATCCTTTCTTTGCCTTGCAGCTGTCATAACACCTGGTGTTGTTTTAGTTAGTTTACGTAAGCAGAAAATGGTATTGTTTAAAGTTGTTTTCATAACATAGACGGCATTGTTTTAGTTTGTTTACGTAAACAGAAAATGGTATTGTTTAAAGTTGTTTTCATAACATAGACGATATTGTTGCCTCGCGGTAGTACGTGTTCCCAAAATATACACAATGGCGTCCTTGATCGTATACTTATGCCAACACGGCCAAAATGGCGTGTTACAACATAGATAAGTAGGCCTAAAAAAACGTGCTTACTTTGCAATTCCCAGTTGGGAGACCAAGGTTCACTACACTATTTGCCAGGAAATACCACTCTGGGGCACATTCTAGGAAAGCTACGGAAGACGAAGGGTGGTGCGTGAATAAAGGCTGTTATCTTTGGAGAGACAGGTCCTGCTTTGATGTTCATGACTAATGATCGGAAAATAAAGGGAAAGAATCACGGCGAAGAGATTTTTTTGGCTGAGTCGTAAAGAAAACCTATCACCAGTTATGTTAAGAATAATTAGTCCAAGATTTTAGTCAATAATTAGTTTTTTTAGGTGAAAACTATCGTATATTTCTGTTTCTACAACTTCTGTCACTCAAGTCTGCTGATGGAGAGTCCAGAGCTTGTAATGAGATTCAGGCATGTGTTTGTTGAATGTTGAGGCACGGTGAAAGTCGTTCTGCCTTTCAATGTCATCCATTCAATTTGCCGAATGTTTCAATGGCCGCAGTTTAAAATTCATTTCGGAAATACGCAGCCCAAAGGTATGCATTTACTGTGCCCATCATCGTTTCATTGCGGAAACAGAGATACAAAATCCCTGAGAAGGCCAAGTGCGCAACTGACCTCTTTAAATCGACACTTTGGGTATCAGTGTCGTGGAATCGTCTTATGATCATATCAACTGAAACTGTCTCCCTTAAACAATCATCTTTTGATTTCATAGTTCTCCAATTTGTTTTAAATACAGTTGGGATTATTTGAATGAAGCTAGTGAAGATATAAGCTCTTTTAGCGTGGACACAATGCATATCAACTTACTCCTGTTCTTTTAAAGAAGCCAGGAAAATGTAAGCTAATTAAGCGTGGTAAACAGTGTGTGCTTTGGAGAACATTATGATAATAATGGCCTTTCCAAAAAAATTCTGATTTTCAAAATGACTGCACCTAATTATGCTTGCCATGTACAACATAGTGTACTTTTCGATTCATTGTGCTAAATGTGGTGTTTCAATTATGTGGTTTCATTCAAAGTTGAAAGTTCCAGTAAAGACGTTAGACCAGTTTGAGTGGTGAATAGCGTATTTTAGCATGCTGATTAAGGTCACTTTTTCAAAGCTTTGACTGGTTTGAGCTAAGATTATGCCGATTTCTATATAAGCGTCCAACGGAATAGTGTGCGTTTTAAATTAAATCCCGACATTAGAAGATAAACTGTTTAGGCTGCCCATACTCATTTTGAGACGGCTTTCTTAATTTGAGACTCATTTCTTACTCTGCAATCACTCTGCCCTCACAGAAATATCCTGTAAACTGGATGTAATTAACCGTCGATAATACTTACGACGAATGGGAAAATTTGTCTATGAATTAATAAGATGACTCATACTGACTCTATGAGGGAGTAAGCGTTAAGCAGCGTGAAAAAGTATGGTGTGGCCGTGTCGGTGACAAAACCATGGATTTTACGTGACTTTTACGTCTGCTTTTGCCGGTAATATTTATCGGCTGGTGAGATGGTTTCGCTGACGCATGCGCACCAAACTGCCGTTGAGGTGCCCGTCACGTCGAACTTAAACGTTCCCATAGGCACCTTACTCTTTCCACTACGGAAATAGTGGTACTGCTCGATGGCTAACTGTACATCCTTTCCAATTTAATGCGTTCGATTGAAGCTCCTCAGAGATATTCTGTGAGCTATTTAATTTAACATGAAATTTCATATCGCAATTTTAATTTTAAGCAAGCACTACTCGACTCAATAAGTTTTTAAGCTTAAGTAAACTGAGCAAGATCAGATCCTTTGCTTTACACCAATGTCATCTCGCTAGCACATCGGAGTACCTAAGAAGAACTTGGGGACTTGCATTCAATAGTAAAGGATGGAGGGCAGCAGTCAGCCTATTTTAGGATTTAACGACCAATGATGACGAGTTTTGATCCGTAGTCAAGAAACCTCGAACTAAGTTTTTAAGCTTAAGTAAACTGACCAATTTGAGCAGATATTTTGTTTGGCACCAAAACCAGCGCGCTAGCACATTGGAGTCGCAAGACATATCCGCGTAAACTTTCGCCCACGCTCAAAATGGCCGCCAGTCATGGCGGGCCATCATCCACACTTCGTGCATGCTCGGTAATTCCTCAACGCCATGCTCTCATTGTAATTTTGCGCCCAGTCGAGCGGCAACTCATTTCATCGTACAATTAATCACGAAGCTATATTCCTGGATGGATATCCCTTCAGACGTTACATCGTCGTTTTCGTTCTGGAACCCTATTGTGCTATAAATATGACTGCTTATAAAGACGTATAAACACACACGCAATAAGTGCTTTTAAATATGAATGCACAAGTTAAATAGTTGTAAATCAATGAAGAGAATCGCTAAATTGTCGAAGTAGAAATATAAATCTAAGGTCTAAGTTACACTTAAGTTCTTTTAATCCGAGGAAAAATAAAATTTTGAGGAAGCACGGTTGATAGTCAGGTATCCTATTATCCTGCCAGAAAGCTAGTATTGATAGGCATACATATAGATGTAGACATTCTACTTTTACAATCAAGCAATGCGTCACAACTTAGACTTGGTCGACCTCATTGCTGGAATTAAACTCCTACGATACCCTCTCTATTCTAAAGGATATCTCATACTCACCAGGAATCTTTCATGCGATCTTTGTGCCTTTGGTGATTCTCATCTTAAGTTCTACCGTAGTCTCGCGACAGTTTCTGCTCGTTAATAACAAATAATTCACAGAAACGCTCGACTTTCTTAAGTACTCTGCACAATTCCGAATAAAAAATTTCTTCTCGCCGCATTCCTAGGTGGAGACACATTCAAGACGGGGTCTAATTAGTGAAGAAAATATGCAAACAATGCCGAGGATCTCCACCAGCGAGTCCAATAGCAACAGTTGCAGGGACGATAGATGCAGGTAGGGAAGGGGAGTAGTTAAACAATAACGGTCGCGTTGATGATAAGGGCTCGCGCACTTTTTTTTCGCCATCGTGTGGGGAAATGTTGGGGTTAGAGGGGTTGTGGGAAGCAGGGTGGAAGGGGTGAGGGAGGTTGTGTAGCGTGTGGCCACTTGTTCGAAGGGGGGGGAGTTGGCGTCCGTGGAAGGGGAAATTAATGACCCGGGAAACCAGGCTCACTTGCTCCTCGTTCCCTCACCAACTAACCCTCATGTACCACCTCCTCCTCCTCTCCCCAGGCCTGCCAACTATCCTGGATTCTCTTCCGAGGCTTCCGGAATTGGAAAAAGATTATTTAACAAAAAACACCCACTACTCGAATTGCGAAGTTTTCTTCAATTTACTTAGAATTAAAGGATGTTTCAGTGAAACTTCATTAGAAAAATTACATTTTTAACCATTTCTTTTTTAAGAAATCTGCTTTTCCTGATAGCACGTCTTTACTATTAATTAAACAAAATCAGGTACAAAATATGAAGAATGCTTCACAAATACATGTCCTTCGTGGCGGTGGGATAACGTCCTCGCCTGTTAACCCAAAGGTCGCGGGTTCGAGTCCCGCCTGGGGAGGATTTTTCTCCTCCCAGGAAATGGTTGTGTGTGTTGTCCTTTGTTACTGTTACAACGTCTGATGTAAAATGGTCCTCGAGGCTGTATTCAGGTTGATTAAATAAATAAATATTATTGTACACTTCTTCCGGGCATAGGTAACAAAAACAGCGTCATTTATATTTAATTACTGCAATTTAACAATGTAAAAAGAAAGATTTAGGTTCATGAATTACATTTTCGTTAGTTCTCCTTGGTTCCTTGTTTAAAAAAAATAGTTTTCCTCCTAAATGGTATTTATAATAGATAAAACATATTTTTACCACTGTTTTACCCAATTTGACATTTTATACCATGTAACTTCAAGTTCAGTTAGGGAATAAAACATCAAGGAAAGGTAGGGCTTGGTTTTTAGTTCAAAAAAATGACATTTGTTTCTACGAGTAGCCTGAATGTAAATGACATTCATGCCATCTAACGGTAGGACCACCTTAAATAATACTCAGCAGAATACTTCTGTCATCAATATCATATGTCATCATTCGCCACGATATACCTTGTTCATCTGTTATTTAGTACTAGTGTAGCGAAATATGTAATGCAGCTAAGACTTCTTGATATAACTAATATTCCATAAAAAACTATGCTTTAACTTTTGTTCACCATCATAAACTTGAGTTTTCATATAGTATGGGTCGGTGTGCGTCGGCTATGTCAAAATTACTTCCTCTGCCTTATTAGATATATGAAAGTTTTTAATTTTATGAAAAATACAAATAAAAACGAAATTTACATTTTTATTTATTGTGGCGAATCTTTTCTTTTCCACTAAAAGCAAAAAATTAACAAAAATTTGAAAGTTTTCAATTGCATGTTACAGTATTCAATTCAACCATGTACCGCTAGTGCAATTTTGTACACACATGTCCGTTTGCTTTGGCATGGTTTTATAATCTGTTAAAATATTTTCTTCGCACGAAATCCGTATTTCATACCTTAACTAATCGGCATTGTGATGTAATATACTTGAAGTATCTCTCAGTTAATATCAAGTCAATAACAATTACACGTCTTCTTGCGGTTAAAGTTAACCAGGTATTGCCAAATCAGGTCATGATTGTTAATAAATTTTAAATAATTGGAACTTTGAAGCTCTCTTTTTACTCTCAGCTAATATCAATTCAATGATAAGTTCACGTCTTCTTGCGGTTAACGTTAACTAGGTATTGTCAAACCAGGTTATAGTTGCGAATAAATTAATAATAATTTGATATTTTAAGCTGTCAACTGATGCGGGTCACACTTTCCATGGGGTGGCTGTAAATATGCATTTCATTTTATTCTCCCGTGATTTTGTGGAACTTCCTATTATAGGAACGGACAACTCGGAGATTTTCACGTGTTGGCTACACTGGCACCACCCCTGCCACCATCCTCCCCCATTCCCCTCTCCGCCCCGACTGACCCCGACTCCGTATCACGTAGCATCTGGATGGAAGCGAAGCCCTCCGCTGCCCTAACGAACGACACGGAGCATCCCTGCAACATGGGTGTCTGCCTCCCATGCTATCGCAATTTCCTCTCCCGACCAATACACAGTATCGTTTTCTCTGCTTGCTCGCGATCTCCTTGTCCCGGCACCGCTGCTGGACCCTTAGTCCCTGACCCTTTTTTTTCTATCCTCCACCGTCTTCTCTCCCATGCCTCCCTCAAACCCTAGCAACACAAGTGCAAGCCTGACCTTCAGCCTCGTCTTCTCGCCTTACAATCAAATTTTATCTCTCATCCCTACTTGCCTCACTCCCTTTTTTTCGTTCCCTTTCTCCCTCCTTCATTCCTTCTATCCATTCTGTCAAGCACGTTCATTTATTCACCGGAAAGAAGTGGGTGCTCATTGCATTTCAACGGGGAGAAAAATAAAAATATCATAGTGTTGAAAGAATCCTGTCACAATATGACGTTCAAATGCATTTACTATGTGGAAGTTATTACTACTCCATGGAAACGCTGGGGCAAAAAACATCCTGACAAATTAATTTCATGGAGCTAGGCGTTATTTTGTGGAAATTAATACCGTTGTTAAGCATTGTGGACTAAAACGCTTTTTACGATCCAAAACTTGTTTATTAATAATAATTGTTTCCTCACTGGTCCATGTGCCTTGAAAATGACGCTGCAGACGTCGAAATCGATCGGTGAAGTTAACAAGTGTGGAAGCGTATAAAGTGATTTTGGCCATCACGCTAAATCCTAACTAAAAACTCATTGTAATTCTGTTAATCACATCGATAAAGTCAGAGAGAGTCGTAAGTTCCTAGGACATAGGGTTCCATTACCAGTCTTAACTACGGTTTCCAAGTATATAACAATATTCTATTTAATGAATTAGTGCGACGACATACGATTTACAACTCAAATTTTAGGAAGATAAACAAAGCTTATATTAAAACCGAATGCAAAAATTAAAAACTTTGTTCCATCAGTCATCCGATACCTAAAAGTATAGTTTTACAAAGTAGAAAAATAAACCTCTACATGCTCACCTTATGAGAGTGAAACTTCATCAAAAAATTAAAACAAAGTCACTGTGGCCCTTGGGTCTTTCTAACTGTGGCTTTACGCTGATTAGTTCCTTTCGCCAGAGGCTCTTGCAAACATTTGGGGAGATTTTTTACTCTGTCAAAAGATTATTCGCAAGTAAGTGCATAGCCAGATTTGTTGGCGTTTATAAAAGCAATATTGCGCTTCTTCTTGTGACATTCCGAAACTTTTAATAGTACTGCAAGTGGACATTAAGAGCTATGTACACGAGCAATATACGTCAAAAGATGCCTTCTGCAAGTAACCTAAGCAATTAACTTGTCAGTGTAATTTCAACGTAATATAGTCTATTAATTCTTCTCGGTCCATCTTGGTTTAGAGAGCATTGCGTTCAAAATAAATCAATAACAATTTTATTGATTTAAAAGGTTAAAAATGTAATTATGACAATAAAGTGCCCTCTACCTTTTCATTTCTGGGTTTATCCACATCAGTATCTGCATATTACGCTGCAACCCGCCCTGGGGTGTGAGGAAGGGATGCCTTAGGATACCAGGAATGGAAAGGGATAAGGAAGGGATAAAAGATATATAGAGGAAAAGGAAGAAAGTGAATTCGATGTTGATTGCCCGGTTACATAATATGTCGTAGTTTCTACGTCAACTTGAACTGGGAGTTTGTGTTTTCTACATAACATCAGACTGCCCTTGGGTTGATTTGAGCGCAATTGATAGAAAGACGCGTGAACGTCGGTTTTTATGGCGAAAAAATACTTTACTATAGATTACGCTACCGGCCATTAATTTTACGCTTTTTTTTGTTAAATATACCAATCGGAATTTTTATACCTATCGGTTCGACAGTGTACCCCTCCTAATAAGTCGCTTCTATCAGTTTTAAAGATTTCGGGCGGGATCAAAATTGTATCCTTAGTATCGTACTGAAACTAGTCTGATCTGAATTTTCAAGAAGCAATCTTAAACTAGCGCCTACCTTCCGAGTTTTTTGACGGCTCCCAACATATTGCCTCCATTTGGTGTGTTTATAATCTCTGTTCACTTGTAGCAGTTTTTTATGAGGCGGGTTTATTTTGTGAATCCAATCCATCTGTACTGGGACTCTTGTGTCGAGAAAGTCTGCAAATGCATTGAGGGAAGGAAAATTTAACTTTCTTTATGCTGAGGATACAGTTAGAGAGGCCTGGGAAGGGCTTTTTGTGGGAATATAAGTAGGAGGCCGGATGATAAAGTCGGATAGATTCGCGGACGACCGAGCATTGGTTGATCGAAGGGATTTCAAGCTTAAGTAGATGCCTTAAATTTCAAGGTGGGAAATACGGAATAAAGGTAAATCATAAGAAAACCAAAGTAATGAGGTTCTCTAGGGCAAAGAATGCGAGGCTGTTCATAAGAGTAGAAGGGCACCAACCGGAGCAAGAAGAGCATTTTGATTCCCTTCTCCGCTTACACAACGTCTTCCCCTCCATTACATCCTTAAGTATCCCTTTGCCCCTCATCACCACCGATCTTTCTAATCTCATCCAGATGTTTTCTCCATCACCCACCATACCAAACACTTCCGCGTTTGTCTTCCTCTCCGTCCACCCCACACCATCCTCCACACCATCTCCATCGTCAATCGTCTCCATCCTTCTCCACACCTACATCTCAAAACCCTGCAGCCTTTTCTACTCCTCCCCCCCCCCTCAGACTCCACGTTTATGCAACGCTGCATTTCATACCAAACTCATTAATTATCTCTCCTTTTTATCATTACTCAAGTTTCCTTTTGTTACCAAACGCTTATTTCACTAGCGCAATTCACCTTCATGATGTCCTTGCTACTACGTGACTAATATTGGTGAAGAGATTTGTTTTAATTCTATTAGTACCCATATAAAAGTCTCAAATCCCTGCTCGATTTTCCACCTGTCACTCTGTTGTCTGTACTTCCACAGTTCTATTCATTGCTCGCCTTTCTTCAGTCCACCACCACCCGATTGGCAAGAGAATGGCCACCTCCCTACCATCCCCGCCTGGAATCGCCACAACCTTTTCACCCGCCCTCTGGATGTGTGTATGAATGTTTCTGTGGGTCGGTAGAGGGAGTTGGGATCGACTGAGGGGAGGCAGGAGAGGGGGAACGAGGGAGTGGGGGGGGGGGAGAGCGGGGAGGAGGAGGTGGGTTATTTTGAGATTCTCATCCAACCTCACCTCGCTTCTCTCGATTCCATTTACTCCTGGAAACAACCTTTCACGGCAAATGGAGAGTCGGGCGCATTATCTCCTCATCTCGCCCGTTCCCCTCCCCTCCTCCCCTCCCCCTGCGATAATTGTGGGGAACCCCGCGTTTAAACTCTGATTAACATAATGGAAAATATTGCTTGGATATGCCTTTGTGCTCTAAACCTCCTTACCCTGCTTGTTTCCCCTTTTAACCGACTCACCTCCCTCGTGGAGGGAGGATGAAATTAGGGCCCGTGAAATATTCTCTACTTTATTGGCGATCGTTGATCAAATGCGTGGGTGTTTTTTTTTAGGTGAACGATTTCAATTACGTTATTTTTAATCTTGCCTCGAGGGTGCTTTTATCATCCAAACGGTTTAAATGAATCCCACTTTAATTCATTCCTTGCTTTCAGCCCTATGCTCCTCCTGAGACGAATCTCGGTTATCTTATTTTCCTGCCGTTTTGAGTCAGCACCGTTGTACGAGTTCATAGAAATTAGTGATTGCTGGCAAACTTATGCAATTGCACATCATAATCAATTTTGGTGGCAAAACTTTCGCTCTTGCACATTTGACCATAGTTTTTCGTTTTAGCATCCTTTGTCTTAGTTTTACTATGTTATAATGATTACATTATATGCTAATGGTGTTTAATAATTCTTATAAATGCTAGCAAATCATTTTATTTAATTATGAATCACCACTGTTAAATATAATCCACCCTTCATATTGCTGTCATACATACTGTACCTACAAAGCCGTGGATAATCAATTGACTCTCAATGAAAAATCTATCTTGTCGGATTAAGACGAATATCGATTTTCAAGGTAGTCTCTTCTTAGAATATCATGAATGGCAGTTAATTGAATTATATGGAGGCAGTTGATATCTTGTGAACCCAAGCACTGGGTGATAAGTACGATATAATATATTAAGAGGCTGTCTATATATGACGCAACATTTAAAAAAACAGGAAATGATGGCTATGATTAGGTTTTGAGGTGATTCATTGTAAACATCATCATAAAATAATCAAGTTTGACTTCAGTTTACCCTACTGCAGTGGTGAAAGTCTTCAACTTCAACAAATATTTCAGTGATTGGATACTTCCTAAAATGTTTTTGCACAAATTTTCTGTGGTACGAATGTTTTGCACGTTTATAACAATAGCACACCATTCAGGTTAAGGTCTTTTCAAACTAAATTTCCATCAAACTAGGTATTTCTTTGATCTTTGACGGGGTGCCAACATTAGTGACGACCAGTGGACAACAGCTGATATGAGTAACTCAAGTTTCATTTTGCTAGAGCCTATATAGCCGAACTTCGGTGAGTAGTTAGGAGTCAGAAAATGAACTAAAATCTGAAATATAGTTTTCATAATTGAGGATAAATCTGCACATACCATGAGTTTCTATAAACTAAGAATCGATTTATTGATAATTGAGTGAAAGGAGTGCGTGGTTTTGATATTCAACAGCCAGCATTGAACACAATGACTGCCATTTGAACTGCTCAATACCTTTTTCATCTTGGATCCATCCTGTCGTTACACTGCCTCAAATTGGCGTCGGAAGTCTAGTCCATTATTTTTTCATCAGTCGAGGTCCGTTTGGTACATGGCGTTTCTCGTATTTTATGGAGTACCTGAGCATTGACTAAATGGTAGACGACTAACAAGTTATTCGTTATGTAAGCCATTCACACCCTAGGGACGCGTGATGCGGGCGTGAGACGAGTAAACACCTCCAACCGCCTGTAATTACATCGGCAATCACAAGTCGTCCAAATGGCAATGTCAATTATCAATGATTCCACGTCACCAAAAACCCAGTTAGGTAATTGGCTGAGTGGCACCGACGCTCGTGAGTAATTGGAATATTCTCGACGTGAGCAAGCTCACAGCCTCTTCACCCAATTCACTTTAACGGTTGCCTGCCGATTCGGTATAACTTTCTTCAATTCCTCGCCACCTGTATCGCGTCGCTGTTAATCAAATTCATTTTGATCCGCGTATAGATTTCTCGACACCCTACTATTTCATTCTTCAGCTAAAGGCTCATATGTAGTGATGAACGAATTGAATTTTCGTTTTTATTTGGGATTTTTCCCCATTAATTCTCGTAACGTAAATATTGTATTCTACATCCAGGGAAAATGGCATTTAGGCTGATGAGCAATGAGTTCATTGCCTATCCGAGTGGATACAAATGTAACGCTTATATAATTTTCTACAAGCCATTATTGTTCTTTTAAATAATTTCTGTTTTTATTTGCTACAGGAGAATACAGAGTTCCTTATTATTTATTAAATCTCTTTCTAGTAATTACTTATTTGACATCCTTTATCTCTTTGCCTTTTCGAAAAATAGATGATTACTTTACTCCGTGATCATTTTTTTCCAAGGAAGCAAAGAAATAATACTTAAGTTATACTGAATATTACTTTATTTAAAGAATTAATTCCCAAATAATATTTAATAAAATACATGAAAAGATGAAATACATGAAATACATAAAAAAATAAATGAAAAAAAACATAGATGAAGTAAAGTCTGCAGGCGATAAGAGTGATATCTCCATTGTTTTCATTCGTATGTTTTCCCCGTACATTATTCAGCAATGGCATATTTTGCTAAGGGGACGCTTTAAAAAAAAATTGAACCCTGAATTTTACGAAGTCTTTGAATATTTTGTGAACATTCTCCCAATTTTGATTTGGAAACCAAACTGGATGATAAAATAAAACCGTTCATTCAATCTCCTTTGCTGTGACAATTTTTTAGAGTTCGTAGGACAATTTTTTCTTGTTTAATTACGCAAACAAAATGAAAAACGCAAGCTATAACATGAACTACATAAGTATTTCTAATGGAAGTTAATGTAAATAGTCAAACTTGAAACTAAAAGTGTGCATGTTGTAGCCTGAAATCTGCAGAGTGGTAATGTCTTTAAGGATGTGACAAGTGTGAATTTTTGGTTTTAAATGTACAAAATGTGGTTTTTAAAAAAAGGTGAGCGTTAAATCATAAAAACTATGCACAAAAATGGTACAGTTTTGGCCTAGTCTAGGCTTTTATAATGTAGAATTAGGCACATCTATTGTGTTTTATCATGGGATATAATACTAATACCAACTTATACTTAAACATCAACGTCATGATCTTATAGCTTTACACATTCTAGGAATCAACCTCTTCATCAAGGTTTCATCATCTGCAAGTTTGTTTTGCTCTCTACGCTTGAAGACACTCACTTATTCGTTTTTCTCACGTGCCTACGCAGATAAACCATGCCTGAATATTTTAGAGATATTGTTGCGTCGTTTTTTGATACTTTTTATTTCGTGATGCTTACGTATCTTCTGCAAATTACCTCCATTAAAAAAAATCCATTAACTCTGAAAGCTCAGTTTTTCTTTAATTAACAAATTTTTCAGAGCGTATTGACTTATTTGGTTATCCTTTTCAGCTAAAAGGTCAGCTTTTCAAAAATATTATTCATTGTAATCAAGGTCTAGAGTAAAGAATAACCATGACTTTTTAAATAATTTTTATTTTGTGTTCTTCAGTGATATTTTAAATTACGTCTTGTATTTAATGCATTTTGTCTATTGTGCTACAAAAAACTGAACTTCCAGTCTGTATTCATTCCCATTTTTATCTAAACACTGCATTCACAACCACTGAAAATCTTTAATGCACGAGGTTGGGAATAATTCAAGTATCGCAGACCAGGCGAACATCATTTTCTTGGCCTGCGAATCGAGCCTAGATTCCTCGCATTCCAAGATTTAAGGGCTTATGAGCTTTACAATAATTTTTACATATATCTTAACATAGGTAGTGACAATGCTTTCAAGTACACAAAATTGTGCTCGTAAATTTCAAGTGTGCGTTTCATTTTTCAAATATCAAGACGTCAACAATGATGAAAAATGCATCATACCAGTGAATACTCCGCAAACATGTGCAATTTTACTTAAACGAGATTTACCTACTTTATACTTAAACGAGCATTCTTAAGTTAATAGGAGTTCCTTCGGGTAGCCTTCATTTTGCCGTAAAAAGCAAGAACCGACGAATGGGTGACCTGATGATATTTTGTTGATTACAAGGATTGGTAGGAAGCAGTGGAGCCGACATCATTCCTCTTCCTAGGAGATCCTAGTGCGGGCTAAGTGGTTAGAAGCCTCAGATGCACAGCGACTCGTATCTTAATCAATGGACGCGAGAATTAACGCGAGAATTGGTGCACACTGGGAGGAATAGGAAGATGTCCTTCCGTATGCTGGGACAACCGGGCGAAGGACGGTGGAAACACTTGCATTATTGTCGGTCTCTAAGGGCTTTGAGGGATGGAGAGTGGTAAGGGAAGATGGCGAATGTCGTGCCCTCATGTGGATGAACTGGGAAGTTCCCGTTTCGCCATGTATGTAGGATTTGCATAGGTGTTCTTTTCAAGACTCATAATTTTAAAACCACCAGGTTACTTTAAAAAAATGTCTCAAATTCAAAAACCTAGTCACTTTATTCACTTTATGTCACATTTCCTCCATTGTTTCACCTAGTCGGCGTTGTTATAACGTTTATTTTTCTCAAATTGACGTGGTATACACTGAATTTTGTATTGGAGTAAATACCTGTCTCCTCTTTCTGTAGATTTTGCAGGTTTTTTTACCATCCCGTTCTGGTGCGAGTGTTTTCCTGCTCTGAGTTTTTAGCTTAGGATTAGAACAAAATTCTTATTTTTTTAAAGCTTTTTATCTTCCTTATTTTAGTTAAAATTTAATATACTATCGGAATTCATTGATAGGGTGTAAACATTATGGCGTTCAGGTACATATTTTAATGCTAAGGCACGTAATTCCTTATTGTAAATATTTCCACTGAGAAATTTTAAACTATTTTTCTCAACTCTTTATTCGCTGAACTTAGCATTACTCTTTTCAGTGTGCCGTTGAATGTTTGTCTGATTTTATTATATATCTATCTATCCCCTCTTTAACCTAACGTGGCATTTAGCTAGAAAAAAATCGACACGATTTCAGAAATTATCTTGGAGGAACATTAATATCATCATCTTAGTGTCGATCCCGCGTTCCAAATTATGCGTTTCCGTTTTGTAAATTAGCGCTAATATGTGGCAATCCAACACGAAAAAAATCATCATATGCATTGACCCGTATTTTTAAACCGAAATGCACCAATCGCTCTGCAGTTTTGTCCTCCAGTTAAGCTACCAGGCCATCATATCGTAGATTAAGGCGTGTTTTCTAGGGGCATAAATGCTCTTTTCTACCGTCTACACTGCCACATATGGGCGCGGCATGATCGCAGAATGAAATGAAAATACACTCTTTTGGAATTTACTTCGAGATAAGGGATTGTGTACTGTCTAACACGACTATACGGTAATTGGAAGATTGGTACACATCCTGGTTCAAAGTTGGGTCATGTCAAATAATGTTTTTGCTAATGTCCACGCATAAGTGTTTTATTATTACCATGCACGGGAATAAATGCAATATCCGTCCGTTTCCCCAATGAAGTAGTGTTTGTTTTGATAATTTTTTTAGAAGGAAGTGATTTTGAAGCTGATATTTTGCTTGAAATAGAAGTTTTCCTTTCAGCTTTTTCTACTAGAAATAGATTTCCTAAGCCCGGCTTCATAATCACATGGTTATATTTCTTCTCGGCACAAAAACCTGAGTTGTTACGTTTTCCCGTCGTCAAACCTCACTTCAGAAAATAATGAAGTGAATAGAGTAGCATTAATGAAACAAAATCTTTGTTTTATATGACAAGTTGTCAGTAATAAACTAAACTCACATACATAAGGGCTTTAACGTGACTCCTATAATTCACGATGTAAGCTGAATACCCATTCTCATCCTAAGTTTTATCTCAATTTTGTGTAAAGTATTATGAATAAAGATTAAAGAGTACGGGGTACGCACACCCACAACATTAAACACACAACGGTAATATTCTGACATTATCGAAACGTAAGAATATTTGTGAAAAAAATAATCCCTTTTGAAGTGAAAAGCAAAATTCCATGGAAAATTGATTGCTTTTTTTTAGCAAATACATCATAAAATATTAAGCGGCTGATATTTCGGTATCAATCAAAAGTGAGATTTTTCAAAGTCATAATGAGGCTGTGAATTTATTTTGAATATATTCTGCCGATGAAGGTGGAACTAAAGTGTAAATGATTCTATTAAAACCACATTGGGAGCTATTAAATCCACACATACTACAATAAAGAACTAGTTAAACAACATATTTTTGTGAGAATTAATAGGAGGGCCTTGGTTTAGCCCTGATAACCTCCACAAACCCAAATGTACCTGAAATAATGAAGGAGGAAGAGTACGTAGCAAAATATGTTGATAATATGCTGAAATCAATGAGAAAGCGTTGCTAACCGATGCGACCCAACTATTTTGCAACTGTTTTCAAGGAATATACAAACTATCACAATGTTGAAATAATAATCTACATGAATACTTTACCACAAAGCAAAATTTATTTTTCAGTTTTAGAAATTCTTACTTAAACAACTTGAATAATTATGTATCAATTCCGCATTTCTCTCAATAAGCGGTGTTAAAACAAGTGTAATATATTTCGTGCATATATCATGCAAGTATACCAGCTCCGTATAAACGGAATTTACATTAAAATGTAATGTGAATATTGATTTATGAACAATAGATTTAAAAATAAAGTGTATGACACATGTCATCCTCGCGTCCCTTCCCGTTAGGATACCTGCGTGACTAATCGAGTGTAATTTAATTTTATGCATAGTGATACCTAGCTCTAACTACCAAAATCTCTGGTCGGTGTGTTCGTATCGTGAAATAGGCATCGTATTCCCTGCTTCGTCCGTGATGTAGCACTGCCCTACCATATACGTAGACGATGGTGGCAAGGAGATGGTTCGCGGAAGCTTACGAGAAATTATGGAATGCTGGGAGGGGTGAGACCGCAGGGGTCCAGAGAGGGTCGGAATGAAGGAGGGACGGTAAGGGTTCAAGGTGCAACGCAGTGTTTGGTCTTGGCTCCTGAGATAATGGCCTTCGCTTTGCCCTCACCAGACCATCCACCCTTCCTCGCCCCTTCGCGTAAGTGTCCCTTGTTTGTTTGCGGTCAAGAATACTCCTCGCGTATCCATGGGCGGCCAGGGCCCAACACACCCCTTAAAGTGCTACCCCCCCTCATTCTGCCCTCCCCCGTTCGTGTCCTTGCCACTTCGCTGTCGCTCAGTCGTAAACCGCAAGCATTTGCGACCCAGCGTAGGAAGATTGAATTCGCGAGACACAAAAAAGTACGCCAATAACACCAAATATTTGAAAACTTCAACATAGCCTCTAATATATTTGTGTGAATATCTAGCATTTATTAAGTGATAACTTATAGACATAAAATAGTAATGTATTCAATATCTGAAGGTTAGCATTTCCTACATCTACAGAATATATAAAAGCAAATTATTCTATGGATATAAATTAATGTTTTCTTGGGAGTTGTTTACTTAAATGTTTCATTGAATTGACCATACAATACGTAGAATTTTCTATTTTACGGTGCTTGATCGCTGCTTAAAGCTGTTTTATTTCTAATATTCACCTCCACCGATCAATTTACTCTACGAAGGCATACAGCTAGGACCGCAGTTTATCTTCTACAATATTTTTACAAATGCATGATTTTCACCTTCATTCATTGTATAACGATGCCAGGGCACTACCCCCTTGGAATAAATTATTAACATAATAAAAATGATATAATACTGTTTATTATGAAGCGTAGTAACATGTTTATTTAACACAATTTTTTTTCAATTCTCGTTAACATCTTGTAAATATTCAAGAACTATAAATGGAGGACATGCCCTATATATTTAGTAAATATATTAGCCGTGTGAGTACAGAGGAAAACCGCGGTGGTTTGAAAAGGGTGTTTTAGGGACGTTGACTAAAATGCAGGTACTCCGCAGTCGCTTAACGACACTAAGGATATGGGCATACCCATGGTACTTCGGAAAAAACACACATACTAGAGATGACTGCCTTGTCTTATTAACAATTACAAAAATATCATTTGAGAACATGTTTTGATTAGTGTATCTAATATAAGCATCATATTACATGTCCCTGTAATGTTAGTTCCATCATTAGTCATAATGTGACAGTTGTAACTAAGTTTACTTACGCAGCATAAAAATAATATATGATACTATGATATAATTGCCTCATATAGTTCATAATCTTTTTTCTGGTCACAATACTACAAAATTAACCCAGCAGCTACTCTTGTGATAAACCAAGCCATTAGTAAGAACAAAGCAGGTTACACCTACTGAATTGTTAATAAATGAAAATTTATTTATTGATGATAGTAATCAAGTAAGAAGCTCACGTTTAAATTTTTCCCCTTGATATCATAGTGAACCATAAGTCTTAAAACGTTATTAACACAATATGGTTTCATAAATGCTTTTCTATTGCAGGATCGAAAAATTATAATTTTGACGTCTATTAGCGAAAATTAGATGATGGATTTAACAAACCGAAGAATTTGAAGAAATTAGCATAAAATTTTGAGCAACTTGACTTCATTGATGTGAAATAATTTAAATTTGTTGATATAATCATGGATAATACATAAAAAATATACGAAGGATTTAATAATTTCCCAGCGAACTTGACTGATGAAGACTTGTCGGGTACTCCAGCCGGCTGATAACTCAAGAGGACTTATTCATTAAATAAATATTCATATGTAAATTCATACATACATAGGAAATGGAAATGGATAGGAACACATAAAAGGACGAACACAGGGTTTTGTGGGGAAGATGAAAATGAGTCGAATTCAGACAGAATTTTTAAAATATATTTTGTGGTATTCATCGTCATATATATGGTTTCCAAATTTCTACGGTAAAGGTTTTGTCTTTTTAAAGGAAAATAAAACCTCCGTTTCATTTAATTTTTCAGTTTTTGAGTTTTGTCTTCATTCCCATTCATTTCCATCTGCAATCCAGATCGAAAGATTTAACTCACTAAAACTACAAAATGCAAAGGAAAACCGAGCTGGAAGAGGGAGGATTGATATGCTTGCAAGTAAATGGATGAAGCATCGCTTTTTTTTAAAACGAGCCTTCGTCGGCAAATTATTGAACGTATCACCTCAGAAAAATTTATATTTTTATATTATGTTTCAATCTTCTTCATTTTTTTCACCCTAAGTATCTTAAAGTACAAGTAAACATGAAGCACCCCTGTATGCTCAGTGCTGCGTAGAAACTATCACGAGAATAGTTCTACCTGGACTATTAGTTGAAATGCGGACGCTTAGCTTCGTTCTTTTATGGTCTTTATATGTGCCAAAGTACAAGAAGCACTTGCACTTATTCTTGTCTAGTTCTCATATCTCTTGTTTTATCTGGGTGATCAAATGCAATGCTATCGTAGTAGAGAATCACATTAATCTAACAAGTGTCACAATAGTATATCGGGTCCGAAATTAGCATAAATTAGCGTTTGTTCTCAATTTTTAGTGCAACTGAAGACTCGATAGCTCTGTGTCAACCGAAATGATTAGAACCATCGTGAAAATAAATAGGAGTGTGAATGAAAATTACATCATAAACTTTGAATAATTTGACCATTGCAAGTCGTATTGCGAAGACTTTACTTCAATTGACTCCACGTGAAAAACTGCATTCGGCGATGAAACGTAAGACACAATGAACGATTTCTCAACGATTTCTTCTACAAACGTAATTGTTATAAGAACCAAATAGTCACATTATTATCGGAATGTTTAAGTGGAAAAATGATGTAATTTCGAAGAGCATTACCTGTTACTCGAAATTTACAAGCGCAGTTCCCCGTGCTGTTTTTAGCGATGAAATATTGTTGTATTCTAGTTAGTTTTTGTTTTTGAGCAATACACGCCGCAAACGCCTTGGATTTTAAATTTACAACATCCATGCATTCCTATTGTTCCATCTGTTTAATAAATTTCTCTCGAGTGTTTCCGGGTTTAAATTTATGACTGCAAGTGATCGCTGATCTTTTGTTCAACCAATGTGAAGCCTCCAGTAGTTTCGGCATTCTCTTACTAGCTGAGAAAATGGTGCTTACATCACGTGGAATAAAACGATGGCTCTCTTTTGAAGTCATTATACCTCAAGGCTGCATTTCGTCTTTTACGTAATCACGATGGCAATGAGAGTTCAATCCTAGACGCTAATGAAAAGACCTCGTGGACAATTATTAAAACCGAGTTATTAGATTCATTGTAGTGGAGCCGAAAGGGTTTAATAACATCTTGTTCCACGGTGCGAATAAATACGTCCTCCCGTGGACATTAGTTTTCGGGGCTTCTTCCGCTTAATGAACCTTTCATCCCATTTCACCCCGGCGAGGAATGAAAACTCCATCCATCCCTCAATATTGCTTCCAACGGCGCCTCCGTCTGTTTTCGTTTTATTGCTTTCTTCTCTCCCCCGTTCCTTTTAACGTTTTGAATACCTATCGCCCTTCTTTTTCTCTCTTTGCGCTTCCCGCTCTTCATTTGGATCCGAATGGCGGGCGGCGCCCTCGTCAGTCGCTCGCGAAAACCCCACATCGCCGCACGCTCTTCATATGTCTTCCTAATCTCCCCCACCCAGCCTCTCACCCCCTTTCTATGTCTCTTCCTTCCCCACCCCGTCTCCTCTCCTCCTGTTGTGCTCAACAAGAGTGCCTGTGCTCGGAAAGCAATCGAGCATCCATAGAGTAATTTGGTTTCGTCTAAAAATGACTCAAATATAATTTTATTCCAGTTTTGGCTATTTCTTGAAGAACGTGTTCTCCATTTGTTATGAAAACCAAATCATACCTATTCACGTTATTTTTATTCTCAAAGAAGACGTAAAATTACGCGATGATAAATGAGAAACGTAGTGGAAAAAGTATTTGTCTATCTACGCTTATAGAATGAGTTTCTTAATAGACACACGAAGCGTCCACTTGAGGCAAGTTATTTGTCTTCGCCCAGACGAATTCCTTTTCCAATTCTCAAATAATTAATTCACAAGATGATTTGGAAATCGTACGCTATAGGCTTCTGAAGACTGTCAAGAAGGCAGCTGTGACGGATTTGAAACGAACGCCTAGAGGCGAGCATAAGCTAGTTAATCCCGACCGGCCGCATCGGAGAACGGCAGTTGTGACGCAAGGCTTCTAACTTTCAACATGGCGCGCTTTACCCTTCTCTCAAAACGCCTTTGACATTAAAGTCAACTATAAAAAAATTAAATCTTGTATTCAGGATATTAGTAATATTTCCCACAACAAACATGGTCATGCAATGAAATTTTCGGAATAGTAGGCAACACGCGGTTGCGTGGGAATAAGTTTGGACTTCCGGCCTGAATTGTTCAGTTCGACTCCAGGAAAATTGTCTAGTTAACTTCGACTCCATAATTCCCGCTCGGGCACACTGGAAATAGGCACAAGGAATCACGAAGATTTCCCTTGTTATATCATGACAGGAAGAATACTACGGTATTGCTTCTGGCAGAAGACGGGCTTTGCCCACGGGCATTGAAACTAACGCCTTCGCTGTGAACCTCGACGAACAAAGGACTAAAGAGAATGGATGGAATTTGGGGGAATCTTTCATCTCTTAAACTGCTATAGCAATCAAGGCACGCTGTGAAGGGCAGGCAGGGATGTGAGAATAGAGGTTTGTGAGATGCGGCTAAGGGAGGGAAAGGATTGGATTGTGGGAGGAGGCCGGGTTTTTTTGGGAGCAGAATTAAGAGGGGTTAGGGATGGGGAGTGGAAGGGGATAGCAGAGGTAGGGAAACAATGGGACACACCCCGAGTGCCAGGCACTTCACAATTCGATGGGGATGCATTTGCATTTTCCCCCCTGTCATCTGGTTTGCAACTCTCGCAGCCTTGAAAAGCTGGATGCTGGCTGCAATGGCCTCCCAGCAGAAATTATCTTCGGGGCGCTTATAGAGCTTTACTCTTATTTCTGGCCAATACGTTTTGTGCCCGAATTTTTAATTATAGGCAAAAATAAGCAATCGCATACTTTATGCTCATTACATTACGGGTTTCAAATTTAGAAAATTTCTTAATAACGTTTTTTCTCTATAATTTATAGAATGTCGAAAAATGTCAGTCAGTCAGAGTGAATTTCTTTTATCTTGAAAAAGGTATGCATACGTTTGGCCCGGCACTTGAAATTAAAGGCAAAAATGTAGCAAGTAACCTTGTCTTTGTCTTTGCCTGGTCCCACTCATGTGGGGTCGGCGTTATCTTCTTTTATTCTCTTCCTTCAACGCCTCTTTCTCCTCCTCTTCCCATCCTCCTCACTCTCCCTCAGTTCCTCTCGCACCTTGTCCTTCCATCTCATCTTTGGTCTTCCCCTTCTTCCTATTCCCCCTATCACCTCCAATATCATTACCCTCTTTCCCCCCTTCGTATTCTTCGTTCCGGCGCTGTACGTGCCCAAACCATCTTAATCGGCACTCTTGCATCTTCTTCGCCAACGGTCCCATTTTAACAGATTCTCTTATATAATCTTTCCTGACTATCCTTTCTTGTCACCCCACATGTCCACCGCAGCATCTTCATTTCTGTGACATCCATCTTCTTTTACTGAGCCCAAGTAATGAGGACTACTTAATACGTTAAAGTATTTTCAATTTATAAAGTTTCAAGAAAACGTTTTTCTTGAGTATTAAAAGTTTATTCAAATATAATAATGCAAATTATCCAGGAAAAATAACTCAAATTTAGAGATATAGTATATGCGTATGTCCTGGCATATGCATGGATTAGAGGAAAAATGTAGCAAATGCATTTGGTCTTCTTATTGCATGATGATTGTTAAACTTGAAAAATGTCTTCAAAACATGTTTGTTAATTGTATATGCGCACAACTGATATCCATGTCTTCTATCTTATTTATAGTATTCCGTAGCTTAATATTTTCATCCGTCGCAGAAGACATTTTTGAAACAATAAATGCAAAAATGTGGGTATCAGTATTTTTGACCCTCACAGTCAATGTGAAACCTCCTCACTGACCTTCTAAAGTGACGTTGTTAGACTAAACCAATTCTCAATTATTCAGCCAATGTGTTTGCTCTGCTTAAATAAATTAACTTTTACTGTTGACATAGGTACTTTAGCAATTTAAAAACAAAATCATTGTCAAATATACTCAAGTAATTCGACGAAAATATTTTAACATTACGCTTGCGACACCTTTTCTCCTCTCACACATGGTCCTTGCCCTCAGCATTTCCTACCATTGTAGCCAACTACACCACCATTTCCATTGAATAAGTGTATTTTGACTTCAATTATTGCAGTTATATGACAATACCTAAGAAGAATAGGATGGAAAAGTGCATTCATTTCATTTTTTTCTCTTTGCTAAAGGCTTTTGCTTCTTAAGACCAGTTTCTCACATTTAACACCATGCGATTTCGAGTTTCGATGAAAAGAAAAACGTCATGGTAAGGTATGGTTTCATTGTGCACATTGTACAGAGTACACTTTTTTCTTTGGGTGGCCACAATGTTAATTTCAAGACATATAAGTCATTCTACGTTGGAAACCGCATTTGAGAACATTAGAACGCGTGTTTGCTTACTCCCTTGAAAAATAAAATTTGAACCCGATCCACGCATTGCCCCGCAGAGGGAAACGGATGAGATGCTTTGACCTCGGATGCCGGAGAAAGATGAGTGGTGTGTTGGTGGGAGTTGGCAGAACACGGAGATGGGGGACATACTCTCTGGGACGTAAGGGGAAGGTGTATGGAAGGCGGTGGTGGTGGTGGTGGGGTAGCAGGCTGTGAGAAGGCGGCGGCAGGAAGGAGAGAGTCCTCGTCATTTAAAATTTCCACCTCTTGCTCCCTTTCATCGAACGTCTTCTCTAAAGCGCATCTCTCTCCCCTGAATGTACGGGCGACACCTTTTCTCCTCCTCTCACACATGCTCCTCGCCCTCTTGCTTCCCTGCCTTCCTTTTTGAATACGGCCTTATTTTTTTCTCATTCAAATCGCTCATTTTTTTCTCTCATTTCCGTACCAATCTCATACCTCGGCACGATCCTGAATAAACTAATTAATTAGCTAAATGCGGGACCCATCCTTTTCGTTTATACATCCATCCCACACCCAGAAACGCGTGCGAAAACGTGTGCCCACGGGATGCTCTCGTTCTTCCTTTTCCCTCCACCAGACGTCCTTTCTATCGCCACGGTCCTTCTCTTCCCGAGCGTGACTACGTGGCCCATCGCTTTCAACTATATAAAGCTGCCATTCAACCTCTGTAGTGTCACCGTTCCCCACAGAACTCATTGGTGTCGCTTGCTTCGTTGCGAGCGGTGACTTCTCACGCCTCAGCCTTTCACCGCGGAAGAGCGTGAACTATTCACAGTTCTCGTCGGCGATAATTTTTCACGTTTTATTTCTTCTCGTAATCACGTTCAGCCTTGAGAGTGAATCGCGTCTTTGTACGCTCCTTTTGTCTTTTCCGTTTTTCAGCGAGGGAAAATTCCGGACGGTACTTCTTCTTGTTCTTTTCATCGCATTCTACGCTCGTTTATTTTTTTCTGCAAAATTTTTCAGCCTTCAGATGGGCTTTGCATATCTTCTTTTTGTTCGAAGAAGGAGAGGATTTGAATTAATGCATTCAGTTTCGTCAATGTTCGTGAGTTTGAAGAAGTCATTAAGCCACAGGAGAAACGTGGGTGAGGAATTCTTTCAGATTGTAATAGCAGGGTATAGGTTAACTGTTTTGAGTTGCGTGTCTCATGGAATAGAGAAGGGAAATTATGCGTGAAATATTATGCTGTAAAATAAATGAAGTCCATGGGCAAGTTACGTTTTATGCCCGGTATCATTTAATATCATGATTCCCTGGAATTTAATTCTTCTTTGGAATTTAAACCGCATATAAGGGTAATGGACTATTATTTTATTTTTACAATAGAAATGTCATGTAGATAAAAAACTAATGTTGATATTTTAATCGTTGTCTGAAGTAAAGGGCTAAAGAGGGACATATTTGACTCTGTGGTAGAAAATGGACGCGGCCACGTTGCCTTGGATTTTGATGACACTTTGCAGTAAACACTGTGACTCCGTCGTTGAAAACGCAAGTGAATACACAGTTGCGTTACTGCATATTGAAAAAAAAACCGATTGTTTTTTGCGTGGAATTTTTGTAAAGCTTGTTTTTAGGCGTATAATACGTTTCATGCATTTAAATAATTGTCTGCGGAGGAATTAAATGTTATATTTGTATTCGAACCTTTAATTTACAGCAAAACAATAATTATTTCACAACCTTATTTCAAGTTTGCTATTGTAGTAATTAGTTTTGCTATCCTTTACGTTTTCATCATTCTTATTATTACAACATTTTCTAAAAACCAGTTGTATGTTCGTCGTTTTTTCTCAAACTGTCCATTAATGACGCGGCTATATCTTTTGTGCGTTGATGCATATATTGCAAAGTATTGGTGAAATGCAGGAAACGAAACAGTTTGTTCAATACGTTTTATTACAGATCTGACAGTTTCGCGAGTTTCAATTTCGGCATGCGGTTTTAGTCTTTTCTATTGGTTTGTCTCGGTCTGTACGCTAATTCTATTTATATTAAGCTTTTTTAAGTAGTCAATTCGTGTTTCCTATGTAGTGAAGCTATGCAAATAAATATATAGTTTTTATCCTCAATATTATTTAGGCCATTCGAACCTATTAATACTTGAATATTCTTGGAAGACATACAATTATTATGAATTGTTCCTTGCCTTTGCTCATACATTTTTTTGCTCATTTTAACCCAAGCCACAAGGGGGAAATGTCATTTCCCTGAACAAGCAAGGCATGAGTTTGAGTTCCTTGAAATAAATCAGCTCATGAATTCCAAGGTTTGGGTAGATTATCAACGCAGAACTCAGGATTTCGGGTTTCAAAGTCTTAAGGCTGTAATTTTGGAAGGGCAAGGCACGACCTTCACAGTTGACGGTGATGCAAGCCTCGTTTACCAACTATGCCTTTCGGCGACAAATGGAATTGAAACAGGGCAACTACCTAAATTGTGTTCAGATAACTTCCAATGGACGGGGCAAATCTTGGTGGCTACCTAACTTAATGAATTAATTAACGCAGGGAATTCGTCACATCCGAGTTATCTGCAGGAGTTTGAAACATCCTTAAAATCTTATATTTCTTATGGTGTTCTCGACATATGAATAAGGCGTTTACTTGTCTTCAAACTCTTTTGTCACTAGCTATCCAATATTATCCTCTCCACTCAACTTATAAATTGTTTGCCTTTTGGCTGTATGGGCTTGAAAAATTGCATTAGCGGTGCGTCAAAACTTTGGGGTCTATCTCTCGGAGATATAAATTTTTGTCAACCGGAATGAGAAACATTTCCTCGCACATAATTGACTCGAGAAATATGTCGAAAAAATGGCAAAAATTATATTCTGAGAAGAGAATTTTGAAAGTGGATATCATTACACACATTTCAATTAATATCTTATTTCGATAAAAATTTACACCTATTTTCCTAATTATTTCTTTAGTTAATAAATATTTTCCAAAATTAAGAGTGTGTACTTTCAATATCTCACATCTTCGTTTTATAAACTTTTCACATTGGGGTGAAAAAAGTAAGACGTTTTCAAATAATGGAAACAGGAATAATTTCATGAACAAGTTAGACAAGTCCTGAAGTCATTAACATTATATTAATTTTGTATTTATGGCGGAGTGCTTTTGAAAAATCCCTACTTAGTATGCTTGAGTTGTGGAAAAAATGAAGAAAAAACGACCACCTAGTGATTACAAATCATGTTTATGTTAGGGGTTTACCGTAAATTATCATGACGAGGGATTTTGTTTTGCACAAAACTATCCTTCAGATCATTATTCAAGTGAACGAAATGAAAAAAAACTATGCGTCTTGGTAGTGGAAGGTTTGGACGTTTTACCGCACACCTGCCAACTTCCAGCCTCCCTTCGTTCTCCCCATTACGATATATAAACAATGATATCTCGACTATGAAATCCCCTCGGGCATGACTAATTCATTTCCTATTCTGTTTGGCTTCCTCACACCCTGAATTCACCTTTACAATTCCACCACTCAAGCTCTCCACCTATGCTTTACCTAGCCCCATCCTCCGTCTTTCGTTCTGGTTTCCTCAGTCGCCTCTTTGACGAGTCTGGTTTTCCTCTCTCGCCAAAAATCTAACCATCATGGTATGCAAGGTAGTTTAGCGTTTTATAACTGCGTGAACAATTCAATGAATTTTACCTCATAGAAGGGTAAAAGTTATTATCTATCTTTTGGAACCAAAATATCAGACACATTTTCCTTACTTTTCGATGTATTTGCCGAAAAATTGGACGTCGATTTCAGTAGGATATCATACGTGGTACGGTGCCAGACAGACTCAGTTTTATACATAGACAAAGATACTCAGTTATTTACAGAACGAGTAAAGCAAAGGCCATACTCTTTGCTAAGCTAGAGCCAATCTCAGACGAAAAGACCTGGAGCCCCTGGGCATTTAAAATAGTCGGAACCCTCATTTTGGTTACTTAACAAAAACAATTTTTTTTATTATTAATTTTTTGACTGAACTTTAGCTTTGGAAAATATACAAGTAGACTTAGATATTAAGCATTTAAAGTAGTATCAACTGCATTTCTTAAAAACTAACAAATAACACAAATACAGTGATGCCTCCTGAATTGTCAACAAGTTTACTATGGCCTACAATGAATTCTTTTCGGAGAATTTGACATTTTTTACAATGTCTCCTATTCTAAATGTGTTTTGCTTCTTCACCAAGCCATGGCTACCACGGAGGAAGTGTGACTCTAGGAAGATGTTCAGTTAACTTAGGCAAGAGTTCGTCGCTGGCCATGGCACGCATAACAATATCTCTTTTCCTGAACAGGTGGTACGATCTTCCGACTCACTATAGCTCGTGGCATCCTCTCCTCCGTGTCAAATAGCCCCGTGCAGTTTCTGTCATCACCAGTATATCCCTCTCAAATGGCGCTCAATTCAACCCTGCTCTAAACAATAGTAAAAGAGCAATAGTGTCTTCCGTTTTGACCTTTTTCGAACCTTTCTCTCACAATTCACGAATGTTGCATGACATATTTTGAGTATATGCACCTGTGAAACGTGGAGTCAATCCATGAACCATACTGCTCAGTGTGTGAACTCTTCTAATTACGGCAGCAGACCTCGTGGTAGGCTTTTGTTTGCTGAGCTCCCCACACCCTCCATTTGGTCCATCATTCCTCCCTTGGATCTGTCCTCCTCCTCCCTCTCCAGCACGCGTTATTATTCTTTTATCCGTCCCCCCTGTTCGCGAGAGACAACCCTCACCCGCCTTCCGTTCCCCGATGCTCATTCCAACTCTGCAACTCGCTCCTTTGTGTCCTCTCAAGTGGACATTCATGCCATCAGATTCTCCACCACTATTTTCTCTCGTCGCTTTTTTATTGTAACTTGCGTTCCCCCCCCTTTTGCATTTATTATTGTCCTCCTTCCACGAGGAGAATAAAAAATATGCATACTCTCCACTCACCTTTCGTGTTTCACCTTTTTCTTTTCCCTTCTTTCCCCCGTTATTCTTTTCCCATATCCTTTCCCCTTCGTTCTTTACCGCATCGTCTTGACGTCCCTTTTTCTCTGCATCTCTTGAGTCGCTCTTCATCCCCCTCCCCACCCACTTTCCAACCCTGTAACCAACCCCCGCTGTCCTCATGTCCCTCCTCTCAGGTGAGATTTTTACTACTTCTTCTCCCCGGGCTCCTTTTGCTCTCCTAACCCTGAAAAAATATTTTAAAAATTAAATTTTCATCCCCTTCTTTCGCTCCTCGAGTGATGTGCACGGGCATTGTTTTGCACTCGACCCCCCCTGGCATCGTGTTGCTCAAGGGGTGGTTGAGAGAGGGAGGGAGTGTGGTTTAAGGTACTGGAGAGGGGTGTGAATTGTGACGCCGTGCTGGGTTTGTTCGATATTCAAGTTTTAATTATCGCTACTCGATGTGTCGCATCACACATGATACCGCATTGAATAACATTATAAACCTAAGGTGGTTAGATTTCTTTGATTATGTAAGGATTTTCGAGAAAATTTTGTGCTCATTTGTAATATCTATAGATAAAATTGAAAACATACATCATAACACTTAGTATTTTTTGGAAATTTTATGCTATTTTTACATGCAAACTATGACACATGATATTTATATATATATTGATTGCATTTTTATTCTAAACTTCGTAATACATCAAACAGCTGTTCTTCTAAACTTGAAATAATATATGTATTATCATTATGATTATGATTGCAAAAGAAATTTAAAGGCATCACACCGAGTACGTTATGTGAAATAAAACATATTTCATCACAATTTGTTCCTCTCATTTCGAATACCGCGCCCTAAACTATTCGCAATATACTTTAACTAAGGAAATAAGTTTTAAATATGAATATTGTATCATTTCCATTTCTGCCTATATGGTGTGGTCCATACATACAGTAATTGAAATGATACAAGAGCTATATATAATTTTTATTTCCTTAATTAAATAAATTCCTTAAAAATAAGAAATTTATTATTTCACATCTAGAAGAAAATCTGTGCATATGTAATCAAATTATTACGAAATATATGTCATGTTCCATCAGGCTAAGAGTTAAAATAAGAGCGTATTGCCGAAATAAACCAAATCGGTATGATGCAATTGTTTTGACTTTTATCCATGAATCCCTATCCATCAAATTTGAGAAGACGTATATGCAAATGTTCACGCAGATCTGTACGTTGGCAAAAACAACTCCAACCACCTAAACTCATGCTTCTTCTCTCCCATTTCTCCTTTTCCTCTCCCGCGCCTAAACCTCCCGCAATGCTCTGACTCTGTCTCGGAGGAATTCCCGCCTCCGCACCAAAGGCTGCGACGAAGGGTAGAAGCAGAAGGCGGCGTGTGTGCGCGCGAGCGGTTGCAAATGAAAATTATTCCGCGGGGAGGAAAAGTCCTTTGTGGGATGGGGACCTTCCGAAATGTTCTCTCCGGCACCGTCCAATTACGAGGCGCGGTCGGAATTTCACCCAAAAGTGGCGAATTTCGTGTGGGACATCATTTGGGTGGAGATACTTTAGCGCTCATGCAGTTAGTTCATTTTGTCGTTTGAATCCTGTGTCGTGATGCTTAGGAAGTTGAGATTACAAAGCTTAACTGAGCTCATAGGAATGGAATGTAGTTATGGTGCTTGCTTCTTCAGATATGGTTACTATGGTTCGGTGGTAAGTGAAAAAAAGCATTTTTATAGCTTCTTTATGATTTTTTTCACTTTTTCTTTTCCGTTTATTTAATCTTATTATTTTTTTTCTTATTTGCAACTAATTATAATTCCAAACCATTGTTCCCATCTTTACATTGATTTTTAAATTAGAAGTCATGTCGCTATGGGTGCTTTTCAATTACGTATATGTGCAGCACTGTTGGAACCTATTCAGCGCAGAGCGTGTTTGTATCACATAGTTGTGACGTCATCGACGCTAATCCGATAAAAACACATCTTCACCGTAGTTCGTATGTGAACAGTTGGTGGACGAAACTTGTGATGGTTTGGAAAAATATAGCAAGAGAAACGGGAATGCCTTAGTAATATAATAATTTCTAAGATAATTGTAAGACACTTGACCAAAACTAATAATTATTCGGTGTTTTGTTTTTCTAGAGATGAGTTTCATCGCTTCTATGAAGAAGTTGAATTTTTTCCTGTAGTCAGGTGTTAATATGATATTATACGTTATTGTCCTCACCATGAATTTTACTATCCAGATTCTTGCTATTTTAACTTTAACAAATTCTGTAGTACTTCGTCCTATAGTTTAAGGCTGCACAATCCCTTACCGTATTAGAGTACTGTCATCTCGTTGCCTGGATTAAATGTTTTTTTTTCTGGGTAGTTTTCTTCTGAAATATTCCTCTTTAAATTCTTTATTCCCGAGTTGAGGAAGATCACTGTGGAAAGATGGAGTAAATTTCCCTTTGGGAAACAAATCCCGTGATAATATCCAGTGTCATTGATCCTATGCCAAAATACCTTGAGGATATTATACTATGACCCATTATAATCCTATCCTCTTGCACTACCTGTAATGCCATCCCTATGCATACACGGAATTTCAATTTTAAGATTGCATAATATTGCCGAGCTTAAATTATTATGTACCTACGGCTCAGGTACTTCACCCCTCTACAATGTGGTCGCAACATGATCAAATGCCTTCTCTTATGTGATGGAATTCCTTTTAAAGCACTCTCGTGACTCTCCTAGTTTACTCAGAAGCCGGTGATGAAGAAATAGTGCTACACTTCCGTGCTAGTGTGCCCCGTCCACTCCGGTTACAAAGTCCCGAAAGCATGGTAGAATGGGATGATGCCCTACTTTGAGGAACGACTATTACTTTTTTCGGAAGCAATAAAGTAACTGAATCTCAGACTGTGCGTGTCGGTACATCCCTTCTTCCCTTTGTCTCTCATACGCATTACTTGGAAACAACCCGAGAAAGAATCGGACAAAGCACGATTCTCTGAATGATATGTGAATAGTTTTACTGCTAACCTTAAAGATTTTGGTTCATCTATTCCCCCTCTCTAGTATTCTACCACTCCAAACAACCCGTCTGCTTGGTCTTCAGTCTCTTATACACCTCAATTTGAAACCGCTTGTGGAAAACTCTGGCGTTACTCAATTCTCTGGATGGTATGCGAATAGTTTTACTGCCAAACTTAAGGGGTTAGGCTCAGCTACTCCTCGCGTATAGTATTCCATATGTCTATACAAGATTTTTGCTTTGTCTTCAGTCTTTTGTACTCTTGACTTGAAACCACTTGAGGAAGAATCGGGCGCTACGCAACTCTCTGAATGATATGCGAATAGTTTTGATGTCAAACTTCCTGGTTATATTCAAGCTGTTCTCTTTGTATTTTCTTCTCCATCCAGAGGAAAACCTCTCCCCCTGCATGTCCGCCGGAATGGGAGACTTGGCGATGGTTGTTTCTCAGTGGCATCTCGACCGCTGAGCTTTTGTCACCTTGTCACCACAGACCTTAGCAACGTCCACTACACCCACACTGCTTCCCAGTCAGGCCTCCTTCCTCCAACCTCTTCTTCGCCTCCAGCCTCTCTCTCTCTCTCCAATTCATCCACCACCAAGTGGACACGACTGTCCTCGCTGAAGATGCTCCCCCGCTCATTCATTGACCACTTTAATTCCTCCCTCCTCAACCAAACTTCTTTCCCGGACAGGACACAGCGAGCCCTGTCCGAATCTCTTGGTGCGCTCGGGGCTAAGAATGCTTGACCGTCACGTGGTGATGACGTGGCGTAGTTTAGTTTATTCCTATCAATGGATCGGAACAAACAGGTGAAAAGGAAGCGGCTGCATAATTTCGAAGGAAATTAGAATTCCCGCATCACTGAGATGAATTTCTACTTCAGAAAAAGTTTGGAAAAAGCAAATGATACTCATCACTTGCTTTACAATATAACACTGAAATCTTGTTTATCCTGACTATCAACATACGATGGTCCGAACGCTCGTTAACGTGGTGATAAGTGCCCGCGATGCTACTACTTACGTACGTACGATAGTTGGTACATTGGTAATGTGCGTGGGACATTTATATGACTAGGCTGGAGACTAGGCTTCACCATTTCTTTTCGCTTCAGCTGTTCTCGGAAATGAGATAGTCCCCTCAAGGTAGACAGCTGAAGAATACCTTTTCTCTGTGAATCTCATTTTAAATGCAGCTAACGTCTGTTATTTGCTATACCTTTCCTTCACAGTCTTTCAGCTCTCATCCAAGGGGATATTGTTTCAAATCATTCCAAATTGCTCGTAAAATCCATTGGTTTTGGGTTTGGCTGTCTTTGTAAAAGTGAAAGTTCCCTCAAATCACCGGCATCCTTGTCTTCTTAAAGCTCATCTTTTGAATAGAGCCAAAGTCTGTTCTTCACTGTACCTTTCCATTATCAGTCTTACAGCTCCCATTCAAAGGGAGGTTGTTCCAATTCATTCCAAATAGCTCTTACACTCTTGAAAAACATTCCTCCCCGACTACGTGCATTCTTCTCGTGCATGGCCGTGTTGCCTTACAGGAATCTTTGCCTAACATTTAATGAGTGGTTTTTAGACTAACGATAGCTTAGTATTCATCCACATTTCTAATTTCTTCTTCACATTAATTCAACAAAATGTGCCATTTTCAAGGCTGAAACTATTGTCAAAAATTAAATATTTAAGTGTGGAAGAAATTTTTAAATATTTATATGGACTACATAACAAATAACATTACACCTGGACAGAATCTAAATGTAAATGATGGTGAGAATTCTGCAACATATTGTTAAATAATTTACAATTTTATGATAATGTTAACATTCATAAAACCTAATGCATGTTCATGGAAGTACACATATCTTACCATACCCTTCTTCATTTAGGTACGTTATGACCTTGGTACTGTATCCTTTCTCATTCCTATTCACAGAACCACTCCCTGTACGTCACCAGATATATTAGACCTCAAGACCCTTAAGCCTATATGGTAATATTTGGCATTGGACAGTTGAAAAGAGCGCCATCTCGCAGTTTATCTTTTGTTTGTATGCCATTCATCGGTATTCAGGCGTCTGTCTTATTGCAAGTCCAATATCGAGGAATATTCCTTTGCCAAATGGCTTCCGTTTGGAACCAACTCTTTTCCTCGTATTTCGAGAAAATGGTTCTGAATACTGCCATGCGGCTGTTTTATTATTGATGTATGTGATTTCTTCTGCTTGGAAATAAATATATTGCCTTTCTGCCAAGAAGCAGTTATTACTTTCCCCAAAACTACTGTCATCCTCCCTAAATTGATGTTTTTAAGGAAGAAAACTGAATAACCCTGTGTATCGTTTTGAATTTCGTCACAAAAAATAATGAAAAACACTATACTAGCAAACTTTTCTATATCCTGCTAATTATATTTAGATTATAGATTGCTAATAGACTAAATGATTAAATCGCATTTTTAATTTCAATTTGTTAAAATTTAAAGTAAATTTATACAGTGTAAAAAGTCTGGATGCATTTGCCTTCTAATTTTACTGTTGCCAATATTAGCGTTATTCTTTAATCTTGAGGTTTAATGATAATGCTATTATTGACAACAGTAAAACTAGAAATTATTACCTCCTCAATGTTTTGTTCTACTTGTCACATTTCTACAGTTTCTTAGCTGCGAAAACTTTCTGTTCACTGACCACCCAGCGGAATTTATTTTTAAGCAGCCCAATCGTATTCTGTTTCTTGCCTGTGCATATAATCTTTCCGCCATCACTGATTTTTATTTTTTAAACAGTCAACTCAGTGTGAGAGCAAATATTCACTAAAAAAACCTAAATATTAGTTATTTTCTATTATAATTAAATGAATACCTATCATCGACTTTTTAATGTAAGGAAACGCAAAGTAAAATGTTTGTCAGTAGTTTCGAAATTATAACTGCTATGTGTGGAAAGTTAGAGCAGAAAATCATTTTACTTAACTGATATTTCAACCAGAACATTCTAACTTTTTAGATAACTTGACGCTCCGATCAACACACCCAACTGAAATTCGGATTTGAATTAAAATTAAAGGAAAATGATTTGGTGTTGTGAATGAAGGTTTCTCGGGTGTCCAACGGATTTGAAGCTCAATATGTGCCGACTTTTAGAAGTACGGCCATCTCTTCGAATTTTCGGCAGATATGGAGTTTCTAACCCGATGGGACACCCTTCATTAATACCATTTGCCTAGAAAAAAACAGTTCATTCATTGATGTAATTATGTTGAATTTATGATTTAACCATGAAATGGGACGAGTGTTGTATAACTTGAGTGGAATCACCCCGTGCGCCACACCCGGGAAATGGGTTGCATGGTACTTCGTAGATGTAACGGTTTATTTCAACACACTGGTTGTATGTCTCATACCCATGGGCGTGACTGCGTCCAATTTTCGTTTGTGTCACCTTCGTTAGGAATTATTTTCACGACGCTGCTTCTCGTGTCATACTCCAGAAATCAACTTGAAAGAATCGCAACAATATTTTCGTATCCGCTTACAAATTTTTCTTGGAACTCTCATTTTAACCCTGCGATGGGCGCGCCAAATTCACTCCCACGAGTGGGCGCGCCGCGGCAATGTTACCGCAAAATTAAATTGAATTCCTATATTTAAGGGCAAGATAATTTACTAATATAAAAGGCTGATAAAGTTGTTATAGTTACATTTTTTATTGTTTGACACTGAATGTACATTGTTAATCATCTTAGTTCATATCTAGGTACTGTTCATCTTCCCATTTCATACGTTGTCTCATGACGACAATGCCTCCTAAATATATTATTTTTACATCACTGGCACATAATTTTTGACCTGCTCTTCTTATGCCACCTGCAAACATGGCATATTACTGGTTTAGGTGCTTCAGGAACCGGTTCCTTGTTCTTATATTTTCCTAAAATTTCTTTTATATCTTTAGTCAAACATCAAACTCTCTTCGATGTCACACAGCTACTGAAGCGTCCGGTGGATAATTGATCCGGATGTCGGAGATACTCCCTCTTATCATGAAAAATGAATACCTGGAAACACATACATTAAATACAAACGGTACCAAATGGAGAGCTCAGAAACTAAAAGATGCGGCAATTTGCCGCAGGCGACTCAGACTTCAATGCGTTAACTCTGACTTTTGACTCTCTCTGCAATTTGTTAACTATGACTTCGATGCGGTCCCAGACCTTAGTCTCACCTTAAATTTAGACGGATCTAGCACGCAAAGTCTCCCTCCATATCTTTCCATGCCTCACAGTTCCCTGATTTCGTCTTCGCAGACCACTCCAACTCGCCTCCGCATCTTAAAACAAATCCACTCCCCCACGCTGCTCCTTCTTGGCTCGCTCAAACCTTCATCTTTTCTTTCATTTGACTCATTTCTCCTCCTTCTCGCTGTCCCTCGAAACTGAACAATCCTTCCCTCTCCTTCGACCCCGCAAGCTGTGCGTGGAAGAAGTGCTTGAAACTCGGGGGAGAACGCGAGAATGGATGTAAAGGGAAAGAGGAAGGAAGGGAATCTTAACTTCCTCAGCGCCCCTCGGAAGCTTCCTTGGTCCGTCTGTTCCTTCCTCCTCTCCTCCTTACCCACCGCACCACGCTTCCTCGCCACTCTTTTGTTCTTGTGCGTGTTATTCGCTGCATCTTCTCTGCTCCTCCCTTGGCCACGCCCCCACTCGAACGCTTTAAAGGTGAGGTGTCCTTCAGCGACAATTCTCGTGACACGCGCAAGCAAACTCTGCCAGAAATATGTTTGTTAAAAAAAGAACTCGAGGCAGGAGAAGAAAAGCCATTCAGTTCACCTCAAGTGCCCGTCTTACCTCTGAGCTCCACCTCTAACACAATGGTGCTCCACCGTGCATTCCCATCTTTGGAAAAGTACATGAATGCCACGGCCATCCCTGGGTGTCATACTTTATAAATATTTATTCGAACACGCCCACTCGCATAAGTGCGTGTATTCTCACGACGTGTTCAGATTTTTCCCGAGCGTTTTATTTTCGGAATTGTTTTTTTTTTGTTCTCCTCGTCGTCTTGGCAATGACGCCAAAAAAAACTCCCCGAGGTTGACTCTCTCCCCCCAAACTCCTGTTGTCTCGACTTCATTAGAAGGAGGGTGGTGTCTGGCTCCGGATTTGTGGTCGGAACTCTAAAAGTCATTCATTATCCACGCTTTTTAAGTTCCATCATTTTTCATAGCCGGTCCCCATGCGATACTATTCCAGGCATTTTATAAATTGTAACTTAATTGTATTGTTTTTGTTGAACGCTTGCGCAAAATGAATTTGGCAGTACGGATATACTGTCTTTGCATTTATTGTTAGCATAGTCTAATGTCGCCTCAAAGTTGATGAAACGCATGATGGAAATATAGTTGTCCGTGTCATATGCTTTGTAAAGCCGAAATGTTGATGTCAAAATCGGTCCACAGGATATGATTTCCCTTAACCATCTGAAAACGATATTTGGAACAATGGTAAAAAATATGTTTTATCTAAATATCTGAGATTTATATGTACACAACGTTTTTGGTGAAGAAAGGGGAGCTGTTACTAAACGGTTTTCCTTGAGTGCATTTTCAAAAATGCATACTCCCGCGCCATGTTTCAGATAGCGAAGACCCTGCATGTAAAGCTCTAGACTTAGAAATTATCGACAATGAAACCAAAACAGACATATCCAGTACATGAGGGGAATAATGACGAGAATAATGTTTCTATGAGAAAAAAATGTTTTCCAAGCATTTAAGCGAGCTTTAGCCATGTGATAAAATCCATTGTGATGTTTTATATTATACTTCAATGTTGCAATGCCTCATACTTTCCCACATTGCCTCGGTCATGGGCATTCATTGAGAAGAATCGTTGTCCGTGCTTTTATAATGTAGAGCTTTACGTACACAGGAGCTCGCTTGCCATCTTTTTGCGCACATCTGAATCACTACGCCTTGAGGATTAATCCTGCGTACGTACGCGTAGCCATTTATATAGTTGGTTATCCAGTTGTGATACCTTCTTTTTGCTAAAGCCTTTGTCTTGCGGTAATTATTTTCGTAAATTTACGCATGAAATTCTTAATATTGAAGCTAGCAGAAAAACCAATGGTCGAGTTTCGTCAATAATTCAATTACTTATCTAATTTATGGAAACTCACAGAATGTTGGCACGCGCATGCGTAGTCTGTTTCCATGAGTAATCATGAATTATTTATAAATTAATTTACGAAAAACATTACCGTGAGACAACGGGTTAAAGATACACGATTTAAATGGCGTTCCCAGAGTGAAAGCACTCTCTATGCTCCAATGGGTTGAATAGGTCGTTCTATATTTTCACACTTTTGGTTGAAATACACAATTAGAATAACGTGCTGAATATATAAATATGTTTTGGATCGTCTCGTTGTTTGTAGAAACAAACAGTGTCTCTGTATGTATGTTCATTGTTTATTGAAAATAAAAGCTAAAAATCAATTGACCCTGCATTTTCTGACTAACATGCTTGCGACGGAATTCTACGAAATTATTCGAACTGAAGAATCGACTGTCGCGTTCCATAAAGAAGTTGGTAAACCACTCACACTACGTCATCCTGTCCTCTTGAAGGATTTTCTCTCGATATATTTGGCAAAGAGATGTTGGAGCTTAAAAAAAATTAAAAAACTTTTCTTAGCATTTCTGCCATATTTTCAAACAGTTTTTAAAAACTAATTCTGACTGTGATACATACAACCTACTCACGTTTTTCTGTTCCCCCCTAACGCCCTTTATTTAATACATACCTTTATTTAATACATACCTTTTTATTTAATTCTTTGCCTGGCTAAATCAGCGAAATAAAGTCTGAGACTTATTTTCAACATAAATTACCCTTTACTATATTAAATGAATTGCTCAATATTCAATTTTACAATAATTACATGCAGTTAATATATGAATCATATCCCAGTTAAATCTCTGTTCACAAAATGTAGTGGGCATGAAAGCTTAATGATTATAGTTCCCTTTGAAGTCACTTTTCCTTTTCCCCCCTTCTCTCTTCATCAATCAGCCTAAAATTTTAAATCAACACATTACACAAATATATATATATATTCTGTATCCGTCTATCTTTGAGAAAGGTTCTAGAGCAACCGAAATATCAACTTATAGTGTGAGTGTTCTTTTTTATGTGTTTATATTTCATTCCGCCCCACCTGTGGCATAGTTTATTTATATATATATATATATATATATATATATATATATATATATATATATATATACACAAAATGCCAAGAGGGTGGCCGATAAAAAATATACACACGGAAAAAAGAACACTTACACATAAAAACTTCCGATATTTCGGTGAAGATCAGCTCCACCTTTCTCAAGGTTTAAAGTAGGAATTAAAAGTAGCATTAAAGTAAAGTAGCATTCCTACTTTAAACCTTGAGAAAGGTGGAGCTGATCTTCACCGAAATATCGGAAGTTTTTATGTGTAAGTGTTCTTTTTTCCGTGTGTATATTTTTTATCGGCCACCCTCTTGGCATTTTGTATATTTATCACCCGAGTGATTCTCCTGGAAGTTTTATATATATATATATATATATATATATATATATATATATATATATATATATATATATATATATATATATATATATATATACAGTATGCCAAGAGGGTGGCCGATAAAAAATATACACACGGAAAAAAGAACACTTACACATAAAAATTTTCGATATTTCGGTGAAGTCTAGCTCCACCTTTCTCAAGGTTTAAGGTAGGAAACACCTTCCTACCTTACACCTTGAGAAAGGTGGAGCTAGACTTCACCGAAATATCGAAAATTTTTATGTGTAAGTGTTCTTTTTTCCGTGTGTATATTTTTTATCGGCCACCCTCTTGGCATACTGTATATTTATCACCCGAGTGATTTTCCTGGAAGTTTATATATATATATATATATATATATATATATATATATATATATATGTAGTTACGACACAGGTGAAGTGATAGTTCCCTCGGATGGCTTCTTGTGTCTTACACGACGCAGTGGCGTCGATGGGCTCCCGCTATTTCCTGGTTGAGCAGACAGGTAGTCTCGCCTCTCTTAAACCGCTGTCCAGATTAATTGGCTATCGGAATGTACCCTCGTGAATTTATTCTAATTATTTACGTGAAATAAGTTATAAAAGGAGTGCTTCGTCTCTCTTTAACTTTCTCGTCGCGGGACATTTTTCCTTGCGCGTCTTGCTATTTCAGAGGGCACTCATGATTTCGACTAACTCCCATTGTTACCTCCCCCTTCTCCTTTCCCCGACTTCTCCTCACGTGCACCCGTAAACCCCACGCTATAGGCTTCCCTGTCACCTAGGCGATTTTGCTTGTTTATTTAAGTATATTGTTCCCCCCTTCCACCGGGAGTGCAAAGCGAAGTAGAAATGCCCAAAATGGCTGACTTAGATTGTTAATTTTGTGCCTTATACACCACGTGGCGAGATCGCCCTCAACATGGCGGTTTCACCGTTATGTTACACGACCCAATGAAATAAAGGTTTTTAATTCGCTTTGACATATTTCATTGAAACATTTTGAAAAAGAGAATTGTTATCTTCTTCTTCTTTCTCAAGTCCCCTTTTGCTGTTAGGCGTCGGGGTCCCTCAGCCACTTTCCAAATTCTTTCCTGTTTTGAGCGAGACGCTTCAACTCATTCAGGCTCTTTCCGCGCCTGACTGCCAATCTCTCTCTCCACATATATATTCCTCCCATTCCATCCTTGGTCGTCCTCGCCTTCCCTCTGGTCTTGCCTCCATCACCTCTCTCTTGGCTTCCTTTCCTCATTCATCCTAACCACATGACCATCTACCATCTTAAAGTTTTTCTTTCCGTCGACTCCACTATTGGGTCTTGCTGGAATTGGGCTCTGATTGTATAGTGTTTCTCACTCGATCTCTTCTAGTGCGTCCTGGTGCTCGTCTTAAATACCTCATTTCACAGCTTTGGAATCTGCTCCTATGTTTATCTAGTAGGGTTAAGCTCTCCGTTCCGTATACCAATACCGGCTGGAAAATGGTTTTATATACTCTCATCTTTGTCTTTTCTGATATTTCCCTCTTTCCCACAAATGATTTACTAATCTGATAGTATACCTGGTTTTCTTTATGTATTCTGTGGTTCACTTCGGTGTCTGGCCTTCCATCATTAGTAATTAGTGTTACCAGGTATTCGAACTTGTCAACCTGTTCTAGTTCTTGCTCTTGCCCACGATATGTTCAGGCTTTCCTGTACCTTATTTTTCGACACTATCATAACCTTGCTTTTCCCCACATTCATTCTCATTCCATGGTCTCTAATTGCATTAGCCCATTCTTCCACTGCTGTTTGCAAATCTCTCTTATTCTTGGCAATCAGTACAATGTCATCTGCATATATCAGTGACTGTACATAAACAGGCCTTAACCTATAGTTTCCTATCTTGCACCTTGGTGTTCTTCTTTTGCATTGTTTATGTATCTGGTCCATCAGAATGATTAATAGTAGAGGACTGAGGCTGTCTCCTTGTTTGACACCTTTCCTCATATCAAATTCTGCTGACGTTTTTCCAGCTATTCTAGCAACTCCTTTCACATTTATGTAAAGGCTTTTGATTCTTTCGGTTAGGTCTACGGATACCCCTATTTTTTTAGTGCTTCCCATAGGTTGCGCCTTGGCACTGTATCGAAAGCTGCCTGTAAATCTAAAAAGGCTAGGCAGACTGATGAATTTCTGTTGATATATTTGTCCATCACTTGGCGCACTGTAAAAATGTGATCCTGGGTTTGGCGATTTTTCCTGAAGGCACATTGTTCCTCCTCTAGTTCTTTCTCAACCTCATTTCTGAGTCTTATTTCAAGAATTCTAGTATATACCTTCAAAGCGACGGAAGATAGACATATGGGCCTATAGTTGCTGCATTGGGTAGTATTTCCTTTCTTGTAGATTGGTGCTAAAATATTCAGTTCCCAATCCGTTGGGATCTTTTTCTCTGTCCATGCTCTTCTGCATATCTCCCACATCAAATCAACCACTGCATTTCCTCCAAACTTAATCATTTCCGGCGCCAGGTCATCAGCGCCTGCTGCTTTACCCAGTTTTATCTTTTGTATTGCTTCCTCCACTTCGGCATGTGTTATTTCTTCTCCGTTTCCTCCTTCTCTTTGTCTTTGGGGGTTTGGTTCAGCTTCCACTTCCGTTATTTCTAATTGCTCCTGGTGACCAAAAGTTACAGCAAAGTGATTACGCCATACTGTCAGCACATCTTTCTCATCGGTAACTAACTTCCCTGTTTCATCTGTTACACTTCTAACTCTTTTTCCGAACTTTCCTTTTAGGCTTTTCACCGTTTGCCAAAACTTTCGTTGGTTATGATGATAGTTTTCTTCCACTTCATTATCAAACTCTTCCCAACATTCTTCTTTTGCTTGTCTTACTGCTTGCTTCGATTCATTTCTCTTCTGTACATACTTTCTCTAAGCCTCATCTGTTTTATCTCTAATCCAAGTTTGCCAGACAACCTTTTTATCCTTAATTTTTCCTTTAACATGATCATTCCACCACTTTGTCCTTTTAGTCTCCGTCTTCACTATTTGCACTCCACAGATTTCTCTAGTTTTATTTAATAGGATTTCTTTCAATATCCTCCAGCCTAGTTCCATTTGATCTTCCCCACTTTCAACCCTTGTTATTTCTTCCATTCTCTTTTGTAATTCTGCTGTTACTAGGTCTCGATATTCCATTTTCTTTTGTTCATCTCTAAGTGGTCCAACCTTTAACCTCTCATAAGGAGGATTCTTTCTAGTTTTAAGAGGGCGCAGCCACAGCTTCATGATTAGTAGTCACCCTCAACATGGCGGTTTCACCGTTATGTTACACGACCCAATGAAATAAAGGTTTTTAATTCGATATGACATATTTCATTGAAACATTTTGAAAAAGAGAATTTTTATCCAGTTATTATATTATTCTTCTTTCATCAAACTTTTATGCGCTATTGTACGCATACGACACGAATACCTAAGTATATTTTAGTTAACCGCTGAATTAAGTACCGTGTTATCCGTAACAATGTGGTGTGAAAATAAATATAGTAGTTTGTTAATGACATTTTTGAGGAAATTACAATTGAAATATATTTGTAATTCTGTAGCTTAATCACGACATTCAATAGTTCATAAGCCATGTAAGATTCCATTCCATTAATTCAACCATCACTTACTTCTTTTCTTCAAGAATTTCTACATTAACTTTTTGAATTCTCGTTGACAAATGCATTAACTTCATGTATAATCTTATGTGCACATCTGCTGGTGCAAGAGAAGTGGTTGAAACGGAATAAAAATTGCAGAGACATGGTTGTGACTTGTCTTTTATAATGAGTGACATTTTTTTTCTTGGTTTTCCTTACGATTTTGATTGGCTTTATGATATTATAATATTCAATTTTGGGCGATCAGGTCATCAATGGAATTACGTAATATACTCATAATCTTGCAGCACTCGGCGTGTAAGTCAGGCGAAACTACTTGAGACGCTGCGGAAAACATTCTTTTCTTGTACCAAAACTCTTCCCATTCTGAATGGCTTAGCGGAAAGGAAAGATTTTAAAGGGGATGGGTCGTTCGGTGGGATCGTGTCATATTGCGTGTTTCGCAGTTGAGTCTTAAAGCAGAGGGAGCGTGCAACTCCGCAAAGTGCCTGAACGACTTTCTATCCTTGTAAAAGGAAAAAGAAAGATTCGTAGTTGTTGCAATCCAGCGGCAATACTTCGTGGTTTCATGGGGCGATGGAAAAGGTAATTTACGGGGAATGGGTAGAATATGTGTACGTAAACCCTTGAGCCACTGCAGGGGTTGTTTGGACAAGATCCATTAAAATGTGGGGCATTGGGAAAATGAATAATGTGATGGAAAATTGAAATTTGTGTCAACGTAGTGTCTTAGGAACTGAACTGAACAGAGAGCTTAAATCCCCGATCCTCGCCGTGGAGGCGATGCGCGCCCATTTCCTAGCGCCATAATTGCGTCAGTATCAAGCGGATTGCATATATTCCGGATTCCACTGGTCTTGGCAAACCTACTTCCTGCCGGAGAAATATGTGCGAAAATAAGCATTTTAAAATTTTCTTTTGTCTATAACCAAGTAATGGAAAGAGGGCATAGGAAGAGGGTTCTTCATTGAATGCGCCATACTTGAAGGTTAGTTACTCAAGATTAAAGAGTAAAAAGTACGGTAAAGATTACAATTATGTACATGTTTTATCCTCCATAAAATGTTTCTTGACATGTTGAAATCTCTCGGTCTTTCTTTTCCACGTTCCCGACACAACAAATCGTTTTGTTGTAGCGAGCAGTCACCCCTGGCTGATATACCGTCGGCGAACTGACTCGGCTGCCTTGCACCTTAGCATTCTTATAGCACTTGTAAACGATTCAAATCGCAGAACACTGATGTCAATATGGTGCTACAAAATGAGCACGACTTAAGCGCATGATCAGCTGTGTACTCTGATGTCTTATGTCATCGTTTTTTTATTGTTGTAGTCACTTAAAGGACATAGAGAGAAGACATTTTTGCGTAACAATATTATAACTGACGTGTCAAACTCGCAATATTTGAATTTTTATAGTAGGTATCTTAGCTTGGCGCGTAGCCTTCTAGTATCTAGTGGCTGCCAACATAGTTCTTCCAGGATGAAAAAACATGACGTGGGATGGAATGAAATGAGATATAATGATAAAATATCCAAGACTGAGGTTTGCTCGTGCCTTCAATACCAATGTATTTTATAGTTCATTTTATTTTTAATTAAATTATTTTTTTTTCAGAAGATGATAGGTATTGGCTAAAATATACTATTCTCATCGGTGAGAAAGTTTTGAGCAAACGTGGGAATGCCATATCTACGTGCATTCATTCAAGTCAGCGAGGCTTGGCTTTTTTAGGAGATTCTTTCGGGGATGCAAGTAAATATTTGAGACCAATGGAAATTCAAGAAGAAGGGCGTTAGCCACCTCAGATGGAAATGGGGGATGTTCTCTTATGGAGATCCTGTACCGGTTACCCCTTGGCACCATTTGTTGAGAGTAAGCTGATGCGAATGCTAAATTTCTCTCAAATATACTTTCCTTTCTCGAATAATCCCTCCCAAACCTACAAATACTCAATGGCTCAGCTTACCACACCTGTCGATCGCGACCCAAAAATAGCCAAGCAACCAATCGAATGTGTGCTCAAGGAGAACTCTTAGATGTGACAGCAACACCTCGAGTACGTACGTCAAGAATATGTTGAGAATATTCTGAGAAAAGGAGAACTAGAACATGCTTAGATAATATCCTGTGGATGTGATCAGAACGTCCAACGGTTATTTTAACCAAAGGTATCTTGATTACACTACTCTGCATGATATCAGATAACTGAAAACTAGTGAATGATAACAGCTTACTTTAATATGCTGATTTCAAAACTGTTTTTAGTTTTCTTCTATCACGTATAGTTTTTTCAGAATGGATCCAATTAAACTTCTAAGATTTATTGATAAGTTCATTATAATGTGCCAGTGGGTAATTATTGTGCGAGGGATATTTCTCAATACAAGCTAATGAGCTTAAGGTGGGCCCAAGCTAATGAGGCTTAGGTTGGTACAACTGCTGCTATTGTTGTGTGAACTTGGATGTGTTATTCATCCTTCATTTATTTTGCTACAAAAATTGCCACTGTATGATGTTATGTTAATATATCTGTGCTTACAGTAGTTGAAATCTTGAAATCATAATTCTTATTTTGTGTAAAAACCTGACGTAATAGAAGAAAATGGAAGTCATATTTAGGATGAGCATAAAAAACTGATTCAAAAACACCTTTTTTTATTAAATCATGTGACAAAAAGTTTCAAAATGCAGACTAGTGTTAATCTGCCTCGCATGGATAGCATGGATAGTCAATCCTATATTTTTTAACAACATATTAATTAATTATATCCTTACAAGTGAAACCGCAATGGGATGACAAAACTTTTTCGGAATCGTACGGTTTTCATTGAGAACGGATAATATGCTCAGCCGTGGGAAAGTTTTGAGCCATCATAAGGCAAGCCATTTTCTCGTGAATTAATTTATGAAGGCGAGGTTTGCCTTGTTTTTTTTAAAAGGTTCTTTCGGAGATGCAAATAAATATTTGAGACCCCTGGGCACTCAAGATGAAGCGCGTTCGGAGAGAGGATCTTCTCCAATGGACCCTCCTGTAACGGTTACCGGGAGAGACATAAAATATCAACCATAGAGAATAAATCCCGAATCGCTGGGTCCAGAACCTGGTTGGAGGATGTTCCGTTTGTGATGTATAATTCTTGTTCGGAGGAAAAAGTGTAGCTCTCTGGTAGCGAGAGAGAAAAATAGATCATTCCTTTTGGACCGTGCTTATTCCGCTATTCCGTTTGAAAATTACGTGGAATCTTCTCTTCCATTTCGGTTCCCTTAAGTTGTCCTCGTTAAAAATGCATGCTCGGTTTTTGTGCGTCCCTGAATTAAGCGGGATCCTGGGTTTCGGGAGTGCCACGTGGAATTTTTTTTCGTCACTGATGTTTCCTAATGGCCTCTCGGCACAGTCACCAAATCAGGCTTAAATTTGTGACGTGTCTGATTGGATTCCTTCAATTTTTGATGCCGGGCCAAAACGACAGTCTTTAGTTCACGTGGGTCTACGGAAAGCCTTGAGGGTAGTTGCATACCTGGGTTGAAAAACTCATTTCAGACGTTTAACTATTTCCCGGTTGTGGATTTACCATGATAGCTGAAGACTTGCAGTACTTTTTCCTCTGCAGGGGATGAAACAATTTTTGCAATAGATGGATCATTTTATTTATCAAGCATTAGTGTTTTTTTGATAAATAATAAGAAAACAAAAGTAATGAGATTCTCTAGGGCAAAGAAAGCGAAGCTGGTGATAAGAGTAGGAAGTCACAAACTGGAGCTAGTAGAACAATTTAATTATGTGGGTAGCACGCTAGAAGAAACAGGGAATAGTAGCATAGACATTAGGAGGAGAATAGCGCTAGCGAAGGAAGCGTTCAATAAGAGAAGGGAGCTGATGACGGGGACCTTAAGTAAGGATGTAAAAAAGAGGCTGATGAAGAGCTTGATATGGAGTGTGGCGTTGTATGGGGAAGAAACGTGGACCTTGAGAAAGGAATACGAAAATAGGCTGAAGGCTTTCGAGATGTGGGTGTGGAGGAGGATGGAGAAGGTGCGTTGGACGGAAAGGAAGACAAATGAGGAAGTGCTTGACATGGTGGGCGAGGAGAGGAAACTTATAGATGAGATTATGGGAAGGCAGGGTAGGTGGTTGGAAGGGGTAATGAGGGACGGTGGTTTGTTGAAGGCCGTGATAGAGGGTAGAATGTTGGGTAAGCGGGGAAGGGGAAGGAAGAGAATAGGTTTATGGACGGGATGAAGAAAGGTAGGACTTATGCTGAGATGAAGAAAGAAATACTAGAGGTAGAAAGGGCACGACACGTGTGAGAGTTCGTTGGATATTCTCTGACTTTCATCACAACCTACCTCTAACCGGTAGATTACTGTAATGAATGAATGAGTGTTTTTTTATTGCAAACCGTTCCATATTTTGGTAATATTCAGGGATACAAACGGAGGCTGGAATCCAGAAAGAGGATTTTCAATCCACTCAGAGGAAAGACAATTACGCAAAAATCAAACAACTATTTATGCTGTTTTCGCGTTAATGTTTCAGCGAGGAAAATAGTTCATGGCTTTCTGTGCGCGTGGTACGAGGAAGGAAAGGCAAACCAGGGTATTGATGATGTAGCCCGTCGCTGGTCACTTCATTTTTGTTTCCGCCGCCTTAAGAAATATAGAGCCATCTTAAGTTGAAAGATGCTAGCGTAGGGAATACACCGCTATAATTACGCTATTTGCGGTTGTGATAGGTATTAGATAGATCATTGCTTCTTACCGATTTCCTTGCTGGGGCTGCAATACGTATTTGCGCGATGTCACTGTTCATTTCATCACACTTCCTGCCTCTATGCATTACACCCAAAATGCTTGAACGCGAGCTTTAGCAATAGCTTTGAACGAATTTGGTATTATTCCTACTAATTAATGATTGGTGCTATCAAAAACATCTCAAATAAAATTTTGGTAGTAGTCTTTGGAAGTATAATACATTAAAACGAATGAAATATATTTCATGTTAAGAGAATTATGGTGAGTGACCATGAAATGAAAAACTATGTAGAAGTTTACCGGCATCGCACCATGGTAATTACTGCAATTGTTAGTTTTTCTTCAAAATCTACCTAAATAGGTTAGAATCTATAGAGCAGGCAAAAGAAATATTTTGATATTTCAGGAAAGAATTTCATACCGTATTTTTTTTAAGGAAAAAGGCGCAATCGACGTAGAGTTGCGGTCGTTTTTGATTCGAAGGTTGAGGACGATAAATAGGTCAAGTGGCTTTAACTATACCTCCGATCGAAAATCGTAGCCTCCTTTGGTCAAACGCGTATCTCCAAGGTTTATCTCCAAGAACACAGCCTTTAGGCACTCAGTTCTGGTGGAAGGATATTTCTGGGTTTATTGCCCCTCAGATGGCAAGAGATTTGTTTGGGTTTGCTTAATGTCCAATTTGTTCCGGATTATGACCTATAGATGGGAGTTATACGGCTGTTGCGGTTTATGTTATGAGGCACGTTGGCGCAAAGTTTTCTTTGGACGAGAACCAATCGCTAAAGTTCTCGTATTGGTATACTGCTGTAATGACCCATGTGCCTGCAGTTTTAAGAACAAAAGGTAGGAAAAGCCTTTTTCGAGTTTTATTTTTCTAAAAATCTGCGACGGTATAGCAGGCCATTTTACGACATTACCTTCCCTTGATTTATAATGTCAATTCACTGGTTTATCCCCGCTGTTTGCATTGTGTATCACTGGAGTGCTCGAAAGACATGATTAAAAGTTTTCACGTTGCATCTCATGGCGTCAAAGCTGAATGCGGAAAGTCGTAAGCAATGAGTTATATCTCTGCTAGCATACCTTGTCTTATCTGGCTCCATGCACAGAATTGCAGTAGTAACATGTTAACCAACGCATAGGTTTATCTATGAGGTTGACGAATACGGGTTCCTATAAATATAATAATAATAACTCTTACACTTCCGATTTCCTCTGTCATGTGCGTATTGGTTTTCTTTGCTACACACTTAATTTTGTACATATTTCTTGAATTTATTGACACCTTTTATGGTAAGTTAAGATTTTATTATCCTTGTACCTACATTTCTTCGCTTTAGCATGCGTGATTAATGCATTAAGCAATTCATTCTATGCATACTTCAAACTTATGCCATCACTGACCTTCTATTATTTATTCATAAAGTTGACACAACTTTCATGAGCAAATTATTTTGCTTGGCAATTTGATAAGTTTGGTCTGGAGATCCTATCACTGGAGATAACTGTAACAAACCTCGATTATGTAAAATAGTAGTTTATTAAAATTCAGAAGACTTTTATCGAGGTTCATTTCGGAATTGGTATTATTTACTAATGCAATGAATTGTCATGGTAATGAGTTAGACTAGACTGCAGAAATTCTATGATGACCGTATACGGAATAATGCCTGCTACGTCTATTTCAAGACGTAGCAGGAATTATTCCAGCTATTGCTAAGTAGGTATTTACGTAGTTTTTTCATCATATATTAACGAAGAGAGCATATGACGTCTAGAAATACGAAAGTGTAGGCTGTTTGCTGCAAACATATGATCCACTTAACATGGCTATTGCACACAGTTTTTCCATTAATTTTATGAGCAATGCCGTGCTATTTCCATTTTGCATTATTCTATATTAATCATTTCGCTACCACGATTATTCCACTGCTGATACCTTCGTTTTCGGCGTACTAACTGCAAAACTGTTCCACTCAAAATGGCGGACTCAAAATGGCGAATTTTAATGGCTTTAATATGCACATTAACTATCGTACAGTATTGTGTTAAATAGGTAATATATACTTTCAATTTTGTTTTTATATCTCTTCACCGAATTTTCTTTCCTGCTTTAAGATGTGAATCCCAGAGATAGTGAATCATTTCTAAGGTGTCGGTAGCAAAATTCCTCTCATTCGTTCCAAAATTGATTTGTTGCTTTTACTGCCCGTGCGAGGTCAACGCGAAAGTTTGTGCTTGCGTGTGTATGTGTGTGTGTGCTTGCATCCATAAAGCAAAAACAGTTTTATTTTTTAACGCTCAGAGGCGACTTACTTGGCATACATTACGATAATCCCGCCGGAAATGACCGCATTTATGCTAAACGATGCCACTATTTATTTAATGGGTCACAAAACGCTGGATGGAGATGAGGACCGCGTTCGAAGCGTTGAGCATCGGAGTCAAAGCGAGCTCTTAATGTGCGAGACTACGGCAATCGCGAAACATTTGATAATACAGGAAGACGAATGGCTGCAGGTGACAATTGACGGCGCCAATGGCGGAAATGGAACTGCCTCATTCCCATCTCATCCCCTCCACTATCTCTCATCCCCTCACCCCCGGAATATACGTGTGTGTGTGAGAGTGTATACATATATACATATACATATATATGTATATATGTCCATCCCTTCGCTCGATGAATAATGGTAATCTGTCCGTTGCGTCAACAACGCTCGGCCCGACCATCAATCAGATATATCTGCAGTGCGTGTTAAAACCTAATGCTTTTAATTCAGGAACTCTCATTAAAGCGCATTCCACTCTCCGTGTACACAATTCAACTCGATTATTCCTCGCGGCTTGATGTTTTTTTGTTCCGAGTGATGATCGTCATATCTAGTTCACCAAGGATTTAGAGTCTGAAATGAAAGATGTCATGGGTATTTTAGGCTGCCGCGTGCTGAATTTTACCGGAAAGTGTTTTCAGTATCTATACCTATTCGAACAGCATGCTGTGATACCAACGCAGAGAGGTTATGAAACTATATTTCATGTCACCAGTATTCTCAAAAGATCGGTAGTATGTGGCTTCTTTTGTTTGCGTATGGGCTCTATGTCCTGCCTATTAGCATAGAAAAATTGCAACTACTATTATATGTATACGGAGACAGTCTTCCCATTCCTTACAGATTCATTTAAGATCTAATCCTCCATTTAACGTGGCCTAAAAAGGTTACAAAATCCATATTAGAATTTTAACTTTCCGGTAAAATATTACCATCCAATTTTTATATCTTGAGGTTACCCTTGTTTTTAATGCCATAATTTGGTTTACCCACGAATTTCCCATTTATTATTGCTGAGTCATATTTTCATTGCAGATATACTCACTAGCGTAGTTTATTGAATACACGTTCCGAAGCAGTCATGCAATCATTTGAATCCTTATACTTATATATTTTGTTTACTTTATATCGTCTTCAAAATCTTCGTTGCCGATAGTAGTTTGCTCTAATAACAGTGAATGGCCACATAATTTACTCAAATCCTCGTTTACTTGACAGGTTGTTAAATCCGTTGTCATGGGCTGTTGTAATAACTGCCCCGTTAGGACCAATTCCTCCATCTATGTGACTATGGCTGTCACAATCAAACGTCGTCATCAATTTCCCATTGCGATTGAAAGAATTTATATTTTCAATATAATTTCACAACTCCCCTAAATATTAAGCGATAAATTATAGGATCACGCAAAAAATAACAGAAACGAAGAACTTCACATATCTCTTTGTGGAATGCCTCTAAACGTAAGACAGTTAACGTGGTGATTTCTTCATGATGTATGTACAAAAGTGCTTTTATTTCGAACGTCTGGTAAGTTTGGAGATGAACTGTAGGTTATAATTCAACTGAAGTTGCAGGGCTATGTTTCATATTTTTAAGGCTTATTTAAATGGAGTAAACCGACAGAAAACACGCATAGTTTTAGAAGTAGTAGAAAAGTTTATATTTATTAGTAGAAAAGGTTATATTTTTTTGAATAACCAGTATTATGTTTTGAACGGGAATAGTGTGTCATATGAAACCTTTGCCTTTTAGATTGTGTCTAACTACACGTTCATAACTACGTATAAGTTACGCTTAAGGATAATAAGTGATGCATGGTTTCATCTATAAGATTTTAATACTCCATCACCGCTTTTTTAAATGTACTGTATGACGAACATGTGGCTCAAAAACTAATTTTACACCGTGTTTGCGTGTCATTTCATTGATTATATTTAGAATGATTGATTGATTTTAGAATGTTAAAAATAATGTTGCGTTTAGCTAATTAACCAATCCTCTTAGGGAAGTATTTATATGGAGATTAAACATTATTTAATGTGAATTAGTTGAAATAATTGCAACGATTGGAGGAAAATGAGAGGTGTTATAGTGCCACGCAAGATTGAATTACTTAAGCGAGGAAAGTATTAGTAAAATAAAAACTTCGTGTTTAATTGTGCCGTGATTGAAAATGAAAGTCTTATTACTGAACTAATTGGGATATGCACAAAACTACTATTCCAAGGATTCAAACCAAATATAAATCATTTGTATTGAACAGCCGATTTATCATAGGAGGGTTGTTAATGCAGATTTTGTACACATTGTCACTCCGAATACACAGAATCATTAGTTTTATACAGCCAGTGGGTATTTTGATTTAAATAAATACCTTTTCATAATAAAGAAAAAAACATATTTCGTAATTTTAAATGATATTTGACTTCTTATGGTAATTATTACGGCTAATTTATTTAGCACGTTGGAAATTATTTATGAATCCACTGATTAGCGCAGGATTTATATGCATGGATAGCTAGTGCGTACGTTCATAAAGCTTAATCGTTTTGCAATTTTTTAGTAATTTGCGGCTGGCGATATTCATTTTATATGTATACGTACCTTTTGATTCGTTTAAGGAACATTTTCAGCGGCAATTCAACATTTCGCTTTGACTACTTAGTTTCACTATCTCCAATGTGTATAGGCTGTTTGTGAGTTTTCATTCACAATATTCCTAAGAAACATTTTCCCTTAAGTTTATAATTTATTTCCATTTTCTTTAAAACTTTTATGGACTGAGGAACTTTGCCTCTGATATACAGGGATTGCTATTGGTAAATTAATTTTTTCTTACACCTTCAAAAAAGGGATCGTTGAATGCTTCAATGCTAATGTTGAAAAATTCAGTCCTAATTTGAAGGATAACAATTTGAAATAATTTTAATTGCTTTTGGGTCACAGAATATATGTCAAATTCAAAGTGGCGGGAATGATATTCAGAAACATTTTAACGAGTGTATGTGATTTTAAAAGGTTTTTGATACTTTTATAATTAAGTTGGTATCAAGATTATGGAGATGAGCAGTATCTCTTTCCCATGGGAATCCGACATTTTAGGGTCTCAAAAGGAAAGCATTAAATAAATTCAGTCTAGCCGAGGGAGGGTGTACAGTGCTTGACACATTTAATTATATTACCATCCCTAAGTATTTCCATCACATCTAGTATCTCGTATTCATGTGTCTACCTAGCCGTTTGTGTTTACACGACCAGTCTCGGTGAGCATTCCTGCGTCGTCCTATTCAATGCAGCTTGTACGACAACCCACCTCCGCCTCGCCAAAACTGCCTTAGCTAGATGGTCCTTACGTTTCTTCACCTTTTCTCCTTCCGTATATGGCCCCCCGGATTCCTCTCTGTGGTCATCCACCCTTCAGGGTAGGTGAGAAAGGGTTTTGGGGAATGGGAGAGGGGGTACAGAGAGAGGATGAGTTTGAATGCTTCCGTGGTAAGGGATCGGGGTAGGGCTCTTCGCCACCCTCCAGCCCAAACGCCTCAGCATCCCAACCTAACTAACATTTTTTTTTCAACCTCACAGCCACGAGGAAGCGGCTGCAATAACCGTACATTAAAGGTCACGTCACCATGGTCTTTGCCTTGGCGGCGAGACCCTCGCTAATTACCGGCCATGCTCACTCACCGTCCCCATTGAAGTCCCAGGCTACCTGTTCTGCAAACACTTCCTACCTTCCACCTGTGTTACCTATCCTTCCTTCCTATGTTCTCCGCTCTGGGGCGCTTGGGATCCTATTAGAGCAACATATCCATTCGTTTTCTGGAAGCCATGGCGTTCTTCGACGCTAGGTTGCCTCCTGTGTCAGAAGTCTTTGCGTGGTTAAGGTGGGGGGTCGATGCCACTTTTCGTATCGGAACTTCATTACATTTAATATGTCGCTTGTGGAGGAAGAAATTCATAATTTTTTCCCGTTTCCATGCAGTGAAGTTATGATAATTAGTACATAATTCCATGGTGATCTGTTCATTAGTCAAAACCGCTTGAAATGTGAATAATCGTCGGGCTTTCTTTTATGCATTTCGCTGTGAATGAATGACCAAATTTTATACTATTATTCGATCTATGCCAAAATATCGTAGGTATAAAAAGACTATGAGTTAAAAATAAAAGCATTACTCTTCATGACCTACATCCCCTCTCTTTGTTTCAGGTGGTAGATAGTTTTCGTGAATAATATTTTACGTTTATTTATTCTTCTTAGAGTTATTTTGACGGAGTCCAGGCGTATAAAATTTTGCACAAATATCCACAGTTTACGGTACACATTAAAAATAGTCAGTATTAAATCGATGTCAGTATTGTGGGTTATTAGATAATAATTTGATGGCAAAATCTGTCATGACCGTCGTTAAACGACTGATATTCCGCCTGCATAATTATGTGAAAAGTACTAATGGATGCAAATTTATTGTGAATGTATCCTTTCTCCGATCATGCTGATGTAACTTTTCATAACGCATTGTCGTATAAACTTTATCAGAAATAGTCTGGCTTTACCTATTAACTCCAAACAGTATAATGTTATCCTCCAATTATCCGAAAGCCAAAATTTCCTCGCATTCTGCGCAATATTTTTGTATTTATTATTTCTAATGGTTAGTCATGTTTATTCGGCAGATTCAAAACAGGTCCGTTGACTTGGAAGGTTTCTCCGGGTGTTTTTCTCAGGCCCACCTTGCTCCCGAAATTTCGCTTTGTTTCCTTTGAAAACGTTTGGACATGACAGCTGTAGCGGTTTCCACTCGGGTTATTGAACCGCGTCCACTGCATGGGTATCGTTGGTTTAGAAACTCGACGCCGTGTTAACATCTACTGAACGTTAATTAAAGGGTACAGTACTTACTCCCCCATGTTAGCTTGTGCGAGCGTGGCATTCTCAGCGTTGAAATGAAACCAGCGATAATACATATAATTACTCACAATTCAAAATTCTTTTTGGCGAGTTATTTAAAATTTCCGTTCATATAATTAATGTGACCTCCTCGGTTCTGAAAAATTACACATCTAGTGAAAGCAGCGTTAGATCACAAATTTCTTGAACATGCGTCCCAACTCCAGAAAGGCCGTCCTATTATTATTAACTCATTCGCCCAAATAAAAACAATCAGAAAAATGTTGACCTAAAGGACGTTTGACTTGTCAGGTTAAGTATAAATTTGGTTCTATAGAGAATAAAATTATTCACAAAACAAAAATTTGCTTAAAAAATTTCTCTTGTTCAGTTATTTGTTTTAATTTTTTATTTTATTTCTATATTTTCTCCCAATATTAGGCGTATTCTAAGTTGTATATTTTAGATTTCTATTTGAATAATCGGGAATGACATAAGTCGGTAATTTTAAAATGAAGAGAAATAATTTCTCTGCTATGGAATGATTAAACTGTTAATCCTACTCCTCTCATTGCTGCTTATAACCAGCTTAAATTTACGACTCAACCAAATCAATTTCAGTCCTGAATTTATTTGTTGGGAATAACTAACTATTTACCTGTAGAACTTTATGTGAAGCACGGATCTCAATTTTTTGAGGCTACATGAGTCTCTTGCCTGCCCTTCATGTATCGAATTCAAGAGTTCGACTCTTTCGCTTCTGACGGCGAGGCAGTTAAATGTGCAGGAGGAGCATTTCCATTCCGTTATATCGATTGCCCTTTCGAATTTGACTTGTCCCTCCTCCACATTGAATAAAAATCAAAACAATTTACTGCCCTGCTTTTTGATTACATTTTGTTCGTACGGAACGCTTCGCTGTCTCTCCATTTGAGTTTAATATTCCCCCAAGTTCTTTCCGCATGAAAACTCTTCAATCACTCACTCCTTCAGCTCGTTTCCATCTCCACTTCATAACATCGCCAGGATCCACTTCCACCCCCTCTCCCACCCAAAACAGGGTCCTCATCCCTCCCCTGCACAACCCCACGTTCCCCCTCGGCCCTCTTTCGCCCCGTCGCGAATCCTTTCTCTACCTCCCAAGACCTCTTCTTCATCATCTTGAGTCCTACCCCCACTCTCCCCAAAACCTTAAGACTTCCCCTCAAACCAAACCTCGCGTTCTCCTTGCTCCGACTCATTTATTCAGCACTCCGTCTCCCTCAATATTCTCATCCTCCTCTTTCGTTTCTCGTATTTTTTTTCTGCCTCCCCGTCTGCCAAACCCCTGTTGTATATTACCCGTGTACGACAAGCTGTCCCTTTTTTATTTCCCCGCTCGGGTATCAACTTGGTCGACCGAGAAAAGATTTGACTCCTTTCGGTTCCTCCTCTTCTTCATCTCCGTCGACTAATCTCTTTCCGGTTCCAATTCAAACCATCTCCAACACATGGAAACACTCGCTAGGAAATAAATCCTGCGGGTATAAATATATTTGAGGAGCATTTATCTTGTTCAATTTTTTTAACCAGAAAATATCACGTCTTAGAAGACCTACTTCTTTAATATTACATAATTTCATGTTGTAAATTAAATATTTAAACTGAGCTTGGCTCTTAAATACTCTTCAGTAATCTAAAGCCTCTCTATCAATTTGTTTCGCAAGTTTTTAAGCCCCCTTCTGGTGCAGGCGTTCTTTCTGTTGAGATTGATTTGTAAGGAAGCATTGGATTAATTTTTTCCTACGAGCACAGAAATCTTTTCAATTTCACTACTTTTTTCATTTTTATATTTTTATGACCAATCGTTAGGACAGCGGATGTATATATAAATGTATTGCGTTAATATAATTATGTGTTTTATACTCGTGCATTCATATTAATTATACCACATATGTATTATATTAGTTCTTATTTCAAAACTTCCCAAAGATGGAGATCATAAGGTGTACTTAATTTGTTAGTTTTTTGTTTCATTAGGGTTTTAAATTTTCACAAAGGATTAGGTTGAAGAATATACGCTAATCTAACAATCTTGTCCCACATATAAATATAATCATGTAACAGTCACAAGGCAGTGCCCGCAATAGGATGTGTAGCGGGAGTACCTGAAATATATATGTCAGATATGGACGCATTTTTTTTTATTAAATTGCATAATTTACAAGCTCATTTGATTTTGTGGCCTGATTTGCATTCCAAATGCTTAATCATCATTTTCCTGCGTTAAAAACTTTGAAAAATTAATTATCACATGACCATTTTTTTAAGAAAGTAACACAATGCACATAAACACGTGTCTTGAAGGTGTTTTTGAAATCAGCACTTATTTTCCACTCGTAAAACTATTATTTGTAAACATTTTTTATTTTTTGCAGGTGGTTTATAATCTTGATACTAAACAAGGCCAAAATTGCATTTTTTTAAATCATACACAATTTTGACGAACAATTTCTGCGTGTTGCAAGCAAAGATTAATTTTGCACTTCTTGCAGTGGTATTTTGAGAGCCGCAACTTCTTCTGCTTCCCATTTTTGCAAGGTTGGCAGTTCTTTTGCTTTCATTCGCTGGATTGTTCTTATTTTTCAGAATCGCTTCGAGGATGGAAATCGCTCAATCTCTTCTACAATAAGAGAAATAAAAATTGCCCTCACGAAATTCATAAGTGAATTCGACATGATATAATCAACGAATTATTTACTTGAAGTGAGGCTGGTCTACCTCTTGACTTTACTGCTCGCCTCTGCAGTTCATCTAGCGCGAGACAATGTATTAGCTCCTTCAAAAAGTCTCTTCTGTTTCTAACTTTGAGGCCATTTCCAAAGTACACAACCCTCGCGTTTATTGCTCCAATGTAGAGCACATAAAGGATGACCGTAGGCCGCCTCCTTGTGTTTCTCGCCACGCTGTAAGTTTCAATCATCTCGTGTAACGTGTCGACGCCACCTTTGTGTGCATTGGAATGCGTAATAATTTCTGGTTTCCTAGCCTGTCCACTTTTCTCGTCTATCGAACGGTCATAATTCATGCTGGGAACTAAAATTATGCATTTGCTTCTTTTAGGGATGTGGGATAGAAGCGTTCCGCAATCGTTGAATCCAAAAATGGAACTAGATACTTGTCAATCTTTTCCAGATATGAACTCAGGAGAAATCTCTCTTTTATTCTTTATCATAGCTCCTACGTATGAAAACTATCTTTTTTTTAGACTTTGAACTAATGGAATACTTGTGAACCAATTGTCGGCTACTATATTTCTTCCATTTCCATAATCTGCTTCCGATAGTCGTAGAACTACATCAGCAGGAGATTTTATACTTTGACAGTGAGGCCCAACTGGCTTCGTTCCTACTTTTTTCAATATTACCTAGGTAATGAGTTCTGGAATCTTCCATTGCGAACATTTTTATGCCATACCGAGATGGCTTGGATGTATATATTGCCGGAAACTACATCTTCTGCGAGATTTGGGTAGCATTTCGTCAATTGTAAGATTCTGACCATCAGAGTATGGGCCTTTGCACTGCTGCACAAAGCAATCGAAAAATGCCCATATGGCGGCATTTTTGTCAGGTCTCTTCCTTTCTGCGCAAGTAGCTTTATTATCAAAATCTAATGTATCGCAGAAGAAAACCAATACCATTTTTTGACATCACCAGCCTAAAAAATGCAATCCACATAGGATTGGTAGACCACAAATCTTTATTCCAAAATTTAGCCTGTTGGACTTGAGCAACCCGGCAATGTACAGTAAGCCTAAGAATGCTTTGATTTCCACAATTTCTGTATTATTAGCATCCCTTTCTCGACTGAATGATTCACGGACTGCCTCAATAAGCCTATTTATTTCTTTAACACAATACGTTCCAGCATATTGTCCGTAAATAATAACTTCCAGCATTATATTCCTGTTTTGCAATCTTTTGCAGCTCCCATAACACAAGGCACACAAGTAACAATATTATGAGGTTTTCTTGATGAAAACTTGTTCAGAGTATTTTTGGACTACTTTGTCGTTCCGTCTTTACCTGCAAAGATCAGATGGAAAATGTGGCAAAACGCTTGAATACGAGGAAATAAATATAAATTATAAATGTAAACTGTTTGTAAAAAAACAGCTCACCTAAGTAAAAATCATCTAATAAAGGGATATCCTCACTCTCTTCTGTACTCTTGTCAGTATCTGAGTCGAGAATTCTAACTTCCACACGATGCTCCGAATCTGTATCCGATGAATCATACGCTTCGTCACTTTCTCAACGTTTGCTCAATATAATATTTCTAATGATTTCGACGTCATCAAGATCAACCACATTGGCCTTGAAGTTGAAGCCATTCTTTCTCACGCGCGGACACAAAAAGCACTGCCATGGAAGCCCGCAATGTATCTCTCGGATACCAGGCGCGGACTCCACAGGTCACACCAAGCTCAATGGCGACAGTTTAGCGGCATTTAAGTGATTGTCACAAAATTATACTCAAAATGAAAAGCTCTTAGGATTCAAAGAAGCTCAGCCCTGAAGATGGAGTCAACATTGTATTAATTCACATTTCTGGCTAGAATTAGCGGACAGAGACATTGCGAGAACTGCCAGGCTATGTGGAAAATTTTAATTTTCATAAGAAAATAATTAGTTTTCATTTGAATTTATCCATACTTTTTATTGTACTGACCCAGGTTTCAGTGTTCAGCCATTATTAACAAGAAGATTAAAATTCGTTAAATTAAAAAAAGAGAAGATACTACTATTCCTTTTTTATGGGAAAAAGTCTTTTCTATTAATCCATCCATCTATCTGTTCTCTCTCTGTCTCCCTTCCCTCCAGCTGTTTCCCTTTCCACATTGTTGCTCCTCCCTGCTCATGTCCCATCCCGCGAATACCTCTCTCTCTTTCTTCAACCCCCGTTTTTGCATTTACACGCATCCCGAGGGCTTGTGATTCGCGGTCGAACGCAGATAGAAAGGAGGGAACATGATTATGGGTAGCAGGGTCAAAACACCGATGTTAGCAACCCCTAACCCTATTTATGTCCCCTTTCACTCTATTTGAAGCACCATAATCCCAGTTCAAATTGAACATAAATTAAATGCGCAACTTTAAGACGGTTGATTTTGAAGGTGTAAGTCAGAAGGAGAGAGTGCACGAAGCACTTTGAGAACATAAAACCAGCAATGGCCATTTTTTACTCCCTTAATATTAGCTCACACTGTCTGTCTGCTTGTCTGTGTACGTACAAAGCCATTGGAGCGGAAGGTGTGGTGTTCGATTCCCTGCTGGGGAAAAATATTTTTCTTCTTTTATTTTCATAGCCGTTTCACTTAAATCTTCAGACATTTTGTTTTCGTCACCGCAATACCCTTTAAACCTTTTTTTTCAATATTTTACTCGCTAATTATTCATTAATGACGGCGATTAAAGCTAACACTTAGCCCTTGGACGTTGTGGGAGATGGACCGTGGTGAGCCAACAACTGTGATTATCGCTATTGAATGTTCAACAGTGAATACAAAAGTCATATCGAATTACTAATGTTCCTAATGTCAGTCGAATGTCTGAATAAATTGACATTTCAGTGAAAGAAGAATGATTGTCTTTCACAAATTAAATTTATTAGCAATGTACAATATTTAATGGCAAAGTTGCCGTAAAACAATGAAAAAAATATAATAAAATACACTGACAATATCAGACATTAAAACGCAACGTAATTCATATGAATATAAAGGGAGTATAATCAAAAATTTTTATTTTTATGAGGTTAATTATTCTCTCTTAAGTTACGTTTTTTAAGTGACCAATGACAAGTAATGTTGATTCAATCAATCGAACAATCAGATGCACTATGGTTAGTGAAAACACACCATCTACGAGAAGAACTAGCAATGTCAAAAGTTGTAATTTGTTTTAAACGAAATAACTTCTCATTCCGATGGTTTTCAAGCAACCATATCAGTGTAATTCAATGAAATGGTGATTTTGCCAACTCTCAAATAAAATCTTACTAATGGAATGGAATGAGAACTATTCTTGACAATGGGACATTTTAAAACAAGTAGTCCAAATGGCCAACAAGATTGTGAGAACTTCAAGCATCAACTCTGTAATTCCTTTGAGTATTTCCACAAAGTCTCGGCCTCAAATACCTATAGCTCACCCCATTCGCAAACGTTGGGAACGAAAGAGGCACCCTCATTTATTTGGTGATTCTTTGATGACGGGTAAGCGGGGAAGGGTAAGACAGAGAATGGGCTTAATGGACGGGATGAAGAGAGAAAGGAATTACGTTGAAATGAAGAAAGAATTACTGTAAGAAGAAAAGGGGGATGTATCTATACAAATATAGAGGATTATTTCTCTCTTCCGTTTAAACCTAACTTACTGCTCTTTCTTACAATGACATCGCACGGAATTTGGGAATCAGTGATTAAAACGGTCGCGTTTATGTCACTCTAGTTTTGGTGCCCTATTCAGGGAGGCCACGGAATTGACAATGACGTAATTTTGACGTCATTGTTTTGGAAATTCAAACAATGCCATTTTAAACTTGATATTTGTCGAGCATGTGACACCACTTCCAAGGCATTTTAGAAGGTGAGTCCTTCCGGAATAGGGGCCCAGAGAGATTAAATACACGACTGAATCTGAGTATAAATCTTATAGCATTTGTCGAATTCTATAGGCATGGGGAACCTAGGAGCGAAGTTATTTGGTTTGGTGCCGTAACACGTGCAATGAAACTCTGATATCTGTCTTAAATCGTCCTTTCACGAAAGCGAAACTAGGCCACGCGAGCGCGCCTTCTAATTTCACGTGATGGTAGAGTGTATTAGCTCTCTTGTGCATCCTAAGTGCTCAATACGGTCCATGAAAGACACAGCCTGAGGGCGCGTGCGTAAATCGTAGAATTAGGTTCTTGTTGGTAAACGGCAGACTCCATTCCACTCATATGCGTCAGAACTTAACTCTTCTCATTCTTCAATTACTACGGTTTACTGTTCTCTCAGCAGCCACTGTGATATCTTTGTGAAGAAGGCAAATCTCCGTTGGAAAGGGGCGTCATGCGAGGATAGGAACACTTTGCGGGAGATCAGTAAAAGCTTTCACGAACTAGTCCGTTGCGTCTGAAGTTTCTGTACTAATGAAGTACGTCCCTTTAGTGAGTGTTATAATTTGATTTAATACAATTGGCGTACATGAAATTTGAGATTCTTGGGACGATCCTTAGCATGTTTCTACTATACTAGATTTTACAACACTGATATAGATTTTAAACTCCGATAGTAAGATATTTGCAAACGTATGGTTCCGAAGAGTATTTAAAAATCGTATACAATTACAGCCTCCCACCTGATGTCTACCAGGGGCAAGCACAGGCCCACCACTGTATCGAACACATTCATCGGGGTTGAGGGGAAGAATGAATGGTCTTTCTCGTCTTCTGTCTCTAAAGGAGGGATATACATAATATAGGGATGAAGGAAGATATAGGTTAAAGGGTGTGCTTAAGTTGGTCAGAGAAGGTTTTATTTTTGGGAGGGGAATATGAGTGGAGAGAAATCTGGCGTCTGCTTTAGCCTACTCTCAAAATAGCCTTTTCTAAAAGATACTGCCATTCAATGCAGGAAAAGCAAGACATAAGATTCGGCTACATCAGTATTAACAAATACCGATGCCAAATCCTAATGCCACTATGTTTTACGTATCAGCTACGTTATTTGGTGTTATCACAGGGTTAATTTAAGCAAATGAATCTTCGATCACCTATCTCTTTAGTGTGTGATGCTTTTGAGGAAATTTGGTCGTACGGAATTCATCGATAAAAAATAAGGGAATCAGTTGCAGTCACACGGTTTATTAAGAACGGTTTCTTTTACTCAATGGCAAATACAAGATTGATGGTTTCAGGCGTTATTTTGTGGAACTTGGAATTCATCTTGAATAACTTTAAACTTTGTATTTCCACATGAAATTTATTTTGCTACGACCATGGTTTCAACGACAGGGCGTCATCCCTGCTATCGGTGGACCTAATGATGACGCCCTGTCGTTGAAACCATGGTCGTAGCAAAATAAATTTCATGCGGAAATACAAAGTTTAAAGTTATTCAAGGCAAATACAAGGTCAGTGAATTCGTTGGCGCAGGTCCTCATAAGGTAGACCTAACAAACTTTTTCTGTAGTCCTGACAGAGATCATATCTAATGTCTATTTACAAATTTAAATGGCTGTAACAAGTATGAAGTGTATATTACAATACGAGTGACGTAAAAACTATTCTTTTATGGCAGAGCGTCTCAGTAATTAACTAGAGAAACTTATGTTAAGCTTTAACGTGACTCATTTTGTTCTCGCAGTTTGTTGAAAACGCTTTTAAAGTCAATTTTTAGCAATTTCATGAATATTACTACGATGAGTGTGAAGTTATGGAGTAATAACACTTTTTAAAACAATGAGGACATATACGAACTACTCTCCGTTACTCTTCTTACGAGGTTGGTGCATCAGGGATTCCTCAATTATTTTTAAATAATGTCTCTCTAGAGCGAGGGACCATACCATAGGTATCCAGAAGAAAAACAGCTTCTATTCTTTAGCGATTACCCCGGACTGTTGGGCAATTAGTGAATGATATTTGGATTGGATAAATGATTACAACTTTCCACTTATAAAAAAAAAATTGTTTACTACCCAAGTTTCGACGTACATACATCAATTTCAGGCGCACCTGATCGTTATTAATTATTTTTGCTACATTTACAAATGAATATGATGTGTAAACGTCGAAATGTAGGTGGTCAATTTAGTTTTATTATTTGTAAAAAATTCGAAGAACTGTGGAACAGTAATATAAACGGAGTTGCCCACTGAAGGTCACACAATTGTGTTAAACAATTTAAAAGCATAATTCAGTCACAATGTTGAAATTCCACAATTTATCGCCAGAATCGTCATAAAAACGAGACATGTTTGTGTAGTGAGGCTAAATTCATTGAATTTTATGTGAGCTGGTATCTTGCTCAAATTTTACCTTACCATCAGTTACGCCCCCGGCCTCGCTGCAAGTCGTGTATTTACCTCAACTCCATGATCCTGTTGTTGACGCGTAAACAGATTTCGAAATGTATTCCGCGCCCGTCACCCAAAATGCCGTAGGAAAACCTATCGCATTACCATTTCTCGTCCGATCGCATTATTGTATCTTCTTCGACTCTTTCCAATTCGTTTTTCTTTCGTCCCCAGCTCCACGCATTCTCGTTCCCGACAACAAAAGAAGATGAAAAAAAGCGAAGAAATTCTTCTTCCATTTCTCACTCCCACTCTCGTATCTTTTTATGCCGTTTTATTTTTGCCCTCCTCCTCCCTTTTGCGATGAGATTCGCATTATATCCATTCTCTTCCCTCCCGAACGGATATTCCTGGCGCCCCTTCTCACGTGCGCTTTCTCCCGTAGCCCCTAAAATGTGAATGCGCCGACATTTTTCTTTTAACCCGGTTTGTTTATGTCTGTTTAACGTTTACCCTAAGTAGATGTAGCCTTTCTGTTTACCTGACGGTAACGGAAAGTTCTTATTTTCTTTATTACGTCAAACTGTCGCATAGTGTGCCGAAATGTAAGTATGCGTCAGCCAAGGAGGTTGGAATATACAATGGAGCTACAGGTCCTGAGCATGGAGCGGAAGCGTGGCAGGAATAGGGGTGCTTGGGTAGAATAGGCCACGCCTACTTTGACCAAAACATTGACATTTGCCTAAGGATCAATGACATATTTTTAGTGAAATTTTCGATTAAAACTCGGATATATACTGTAATACACTTTCTCTCACAAATGTAAGACCTTCTTTTCTCACTTTCATGGTAGTTTTCACAAAATTATTACCCAGATATCTTTTTATAGTCCAAAATAACTAGGCATTCCCTTGATTACGTTGAACATTTTGCCCTGCTAAAAACAAAAGTCAAGCTCGATAAAAGTAATTTTGTGGTTCCAGATTAACTAATATACTGCATCTCCAGTGATATTTAATACAATAATAGCCAAAGGAAATCGAACTTTCACAAGAGTAGTCAGGTACTTTAAATATAATAATTACGCAAAAAGATACCACTAGTCAATCCGCTAATTCTGGCGAAATGCTAATTTATCCAAAGAGGACTACGTGGCCGTAAATAGTTCAACAGCAAGCAGCACGAAAATACAGAGTGCAAGGTAGCACGAGCACAAGGCAATCAATTGTCGCAGAGAGACTAACTCCAGAGATGGACAAACCAAGATGGCGGAATTTTGACCACACTGAGAACTCGTAAACAGTGCCTCCTGTTTATTCCAACCTCCTTGGTGTCAGTAGAGTATCAACGCAATAGCTCCGTCACTTTAGGTCAAGCTGCTGGCGGGCGGAGCTGTAGGAGCAAACTACAGAGCCATTTCTGTTGCAGTAACACGTTTGGACTTCAGTAGTGCCGTTAATTGACTTATAATTTAAAAAAATACCGTGGTCTATAGTCTCAACATGATACTGAATTCCATTGATGAATTTGCTTCTTATAAAATGTTTTTCGCGAAGAAAGCATTCATATTAGGTAAGTCCGTTTCAATCGGTGCTTGATCTTGGGCACTAAGGAGGACTTTCGCCTGTACCATAGCTTTCCAGAACAGTATGATATAGAACCAGTATGCTGACTAACAAGCAAAATCGCTATCATGCTCGATGAGCTACTTGTCATCATAATTTACGCTGTACTACTTAAATGTGAAATTCTACAGAGGAAATGTCATTCGCCGTGTCGGAGGCGGCTATTCTGTATGTTCTCGAAATTTCCGAGCCTCGAAAGTGACGACATTTTGACGTCAGACCCTTTAAAATTTCCATGGGCCATGCAATAGTTGAGATATGTCGGGGACTGTGACGTCACATCCACGGATTTTCCGTGGTTCGACCGTGTCGAGTCCTTACTGAATAAGGCCCTGGGACTCGCAACTGAATCCCTCGAAATCGTGTCGAGTGCTTTAGCCAGTTAAGCCGCCCTTCTCCCCTGTGGATTTTTGAGGGCTTTAAATTATAAAGTTTTTCAAAACTTCGGGACATATAGTATGATATTACAAAAGCAGTCATAAGCGTGTGCATAGTGCCACCGTCCACGGGGTTAAATCCCAAAGTGGAACACAATGAGGTGTTCACTTGTTTGACGAATTTTGAGGACACCGGGACTGGACTGAGTATTTCCTTTCCGAGGCCAGTCACGATATCCTCAAAAATCGGTACTACTTAGTTGCTGCTTCCTCCCAGTAGGACCAAGTAACCTTTGACCAATCACTGTAGCTTTTACAGTCGCTTCGCGATCTTCACTTTCTGAAATCAGCGTCATGTAAATTATTCCTGTGGCCATTAGTATTTTTCTTGCCAGGAATTGAATAATAAGTAAAATATCTTAACATTTGTTTTTGTTCTGCTACCATATATATAAATGCATAAATAAAACAGTGATATACTAAACAAACAGAAACACGCAAAAAGGACACTTACAAAAGAAAACTTGGACGTTTCGACGGTCAAGCCGTCATCATCGGCGGTAGAAGATTCCTATTATCCTATAATCCTATGTTTCACTTCTTTTGTTACTAAGTCCTTGATTTATTTGCAGTTGGACAGTACAGTACCTAAGTTTCTTCCATAGAACCCATTTGAGGAAATCTGTGGGTATTCTAAAATGAGAGAGGTTTTTAAGAAAGTATACCCTAGAATTGAGTTAAAAGCATCAAGAATAGTTGAATTGCAATTTTCAACGTTCTGTCAATAAATGTATGTGGGACATAAATGTGGTATTCTGTCTTGAAAGAGACTAAGTGTATATCAGGATTAGATTGGTTCGTTTGGTTCCTGATTGGTTCGTTTGAGTGATTGGCCGTTGGCTGATTTTCTCGCCTTCTCTTTCAATTAAAATTCTCAATTAAAATTTCATTTTCTTCTCTTTCAATATAAATAGTTATTTTAGGAGATTATACTGTAGCAGATAGACTCAAAACAAGTACTAAATTGACTGAAACAATAATAACTATGTCATTTTCAACATGATTTAATTTCAAGACGACTGGTATCATCTCATCCCCGTGCCCACCTATGCCATCCACGCCTATGCGATGAAACCGGTCGTCTTGAAATAAAACCATGGTGAAAATGACAAAGTTTTTATTGTTTCAGTCATAATGTATTTTGACAAAGTAACTACGGAAAATATCGAGTTCATCAAGTACCGAATTCCCCATTTTTGTTTATATTGATTGAAAAAATAATGTTTCCACCAATGCAGAATTTTAAATATTACATGCGACGTTCCAGATACAAAAAATGTAGGATATTCTACAATTTTATTTTCCAGACGTATGAGCTGACTGCAGGTCTGTTTCTATTAAACTAACGCGTTCAGACTCAAGTTACGGTGCTAGCTATTTGTCGAAAACTCAGAAAATAAGAAGGATTAGAGCCTTTATTTTATCATCATCCTATCCCTGTGAAAAGTTGCTTCATAATAGCAGAGAGAGTTCACGTTTTTCTTTAAGGAGGCTGAATATGAGCTGGTTGAAAGTTCAGCTATTTAACGATGAAATTACTTAATGAAGATGCTAATGATAGCAAAATAGCATCAAATGCTAATGCCGACCATCAAATTCGGCCAGTTCAGACTTTTGCGGCCATTGCTTTCACATGTGCGGTGTGCATCTTGGGAATCATAATTCGCTTCCTGTATTGTGTTATTCCGTGTGTTTATTAAAAGTGTGCAATACTTTTAATAAATAGTTTTTTCCTATCTTTTTAAATTTCCATGAGAAAACGGACAAAATAATTATTAATATTGCATAAAATATCGTGTCCTCCGTGTCAATGACTATATCTGGCCAATTGCTGTCTCTTTCGTAAACGAATTCACTGGTTTACGTCTTAATTTTGTGATTTAGTTTTCTTCAAAGATGGAGGGTTGCTGAAGCACATTCCAGTTGATGGCCTATCGCCAACCTAACTCGAGGGCGACAATAAATAATTTTCTCTGTTTGCATTTTAAGTTGATACCAATCGCAAACTGAACTCAACCCAACGGTTCCAGGTATACAAAGGTGTGGAACATCTTTTTGACAAGTAAACTGAAATAAATAATTTTTTTCTGTCCTCTACAACGTTTTCACGTAACTCTTTTCAGTGGTTTAGCATCTTGCTCAAGTATATACAACTATGTTCCTACAATGCATCTGAGGGTAACGGTTAAGCAATAAGATGCGTGGATTTTACGTTTTAAGTTGAAAGTACTATCTATTGTGTTTCATTAAGATCCAATGGATGTAACAGGAGGTTTATTTAAGTCTAAAATTTAATTATGGAGGTACTTATTTCATTTTATCAACCTATATTTTTTCATAAATAACTTATTCTTTGGCGTTGTATTATCTTCCCCACGGCTCCAACCCAGGTAACCGTCTACTTTTCGGCCAAACCACTACAGTTACCGGACAAACTGTTGACCTCTTGTCCAACCATTTTCCTTTTTTCTTTGCGGTTAATATGCTCCAATCCTTCCCCAATTTGAAGTCGTGAGGAGCCAAGGCCACCACCACATTGGGTGAGAAGGTGAGAGGGGAAAACTATGTGTAGCAAAAGATAAATAATAAACATTCAATTACCTAAGATGAAAGAGCAAGTTACTCGCAAGAATTATGAGGGGTCATAATTTGGCATTACAGGTTACTCATTATTTTCCCGAGTGAAAGTTGCCCATTAAGGTTGCGACATCCCGCCACTTAATCACTCGATTAAGTACTACGCCCGCACTTATTATTCATGCGCTGAGTGCATTGGGTCACGGTCGTTGTTCTTTGACAGATTTATCGCCAGTACAGTTACGGATGCTCGAGAAACTTAAAAAGAAAAGTGGCTGGAATATTTAATTTTCGACGGTCTATTTTTTTCGAGAAGCAAGCAAAAAGTTACTGCGCATAGGCTCATTTTTCCCAATTAAAAGTCAGTGTGTTAAGTTATTAAATATTTCAGATAAATATTTTGTGTAAATATCAGGTTATTTTTTAGACATTTTTTTATTCAAAATCATTTTCAATTTTGGTTAGTGTGTTTTACGAAATTATAGGATCCTCTTTCTCGCGTTTCAAATTACGGCCCAAAGGATGTCAAACGTAACTGGAAATCGTGAATTTAAGGAGCCACAATCCACAGAAATGTTTCTTTTTATCTAATAAAAAGGTAGGAAGATGCTAAGTGCCAGCTTTTTCATATGCCGGGATAAATGGCAAATAATGTGTTGAAAACTGTGAGAACAACTAGTGTGTGTGTTCTGAATATCGGAACATGGACACGGAGTTTTTAAAATTGTTTCGTTGATGATCTTTTTTTTATATGCATTCTCGTTTTGTGGTTCTCCCAATCCTTGCAAGCACCTTCACGGTTTCTTTCTTTGGGACGGAGCAAGTAATAGTTTCGTTTCTGAGAATAGTAATGGGAGTCGACCCTTTGGAACGATACCGTTTTGTAACGTTGAGGGTGGAAGATGAAAATGGGGGAGCGGGGTGGTTTTTTTATGTGTCCTCAAATGAGTGTGGAGTTGTATTGTAGTCGGGGTCCTTTGGAGACAACACGTCTTTCGAGAAGAGGGGATTCCCTCCCAACCCTTCCAGCTCAAGCGAAAGCTCTCACAACTTGCAAGCGGCATTCACCAAGTCTATAGACTCCTTTTCATGGAACCGACGTCTTTCCTTTCTTCTGCAACGCTCTCGTCTCAATCCACGGTAGCATTCTACTCTCCCCTCCCTATATTGCCACCGTACCCCTACTTTATATTATTCTCTACTTCCTTCGGATCTATCGAACGGAGTAAGGAAGGGAAGACTTCGGCATGACGATCGGAAGGCTGCCGATTTTGGTATATTTTTTTATTTATGCGTCGATCACGTCTCGTCGAAATTGACGGAACAGAGGATGTGCAGCGAGGAAACTTCTGGATGTAGTCAGTCAACGCATGAGAAGGATGCAATTTCACCTCACCGTGCAAGCGAAGAAACCTATGCTGAGACGTGTGGGTACTTGTTGCAAGTGAGTGTCACTCTGTCGGGGGAGCTAAAGGTTATCTTTTAAAGTGTTCCCATTTACTTTCTTTGATGAATAATTTTACACAGTAGGTACGTTTAAAGAATTGATTATTTATTCCAACGCGTAATGTTTCTGAGTGCACCCAATATTTCTTAACCATTCCATTGCTTAATATGAAGGAGGTCATTCCCACGATGATCGCTCGGCCATTACGTTGCATAAAGATTCACTTGAAGGAATGCATAAAAAGGATATCTCCAGCTATAGAATCGCTCCAGAAAATAAGGTCAACGGTTGTAAGTGTAATGCACTGCACTTAAAACTCACTCTCATTACTCATTAGCGCGAGTTAAGTCACGTAAAGTAATGACGACACTGCCGCTAATAACCTGAAATCTCGGCAGAGAGTAGAAGATTTTCTCTAAAGTCATTATGTCGTGATGAAGAAAATAATATGTCGCAAAGGAGACCCAATATTTAAAACCACCTTTGTATAATTAAAGCAGTTGAGTAGTTGCCCTTTAGTCCTATTATCATACTTGTGGAAACCACTTACAAATCCTTATAATCTATCTCAAAATTACGCCATTAAGATGCTAGCATCATGGTACTTTCATCAAAAAACTTAACACAAACCTTTGAATATTCCGTCAAGGAGTTTAGAAAAATGAATATAACCAATGCTCTTGCAACCTAAACTCAAAGAGCTCCTTGGGGATTGGGTTGGTGCGGTGGCTGCAGTACAGGCCTCCCATGCCATGGGTCAGGGTTCAAATTCCGGCAGTGGTGGAGATTTGTTTAACTGACAGTTTTTGAAACTGGTTTCTGATACCGGGTTTAATCCTACGACTGTTTGTTGTTTGGTGACAACAGTTTCTGTGACTGCTTTCTGAGACTGGGGTTTTCCTCCACGGTTGTTCGTTGTTTGATGACAAACATTGCTTCAACTTTTCTGTAACCAGGTTTTATCTCGTGACTGCTCGGGTTTAGTGAAATCAGTTTCTGATATTTTTCTCTGAAAAGGAGTTTTCCGCATGGTTTTGTAGATTCAGAATTGCCGATTTGTATTATCTAATTCGTACGTAATAATTATTACTTGAAAAAAATTAGGCATCGGTGTAGCTTGTTATACTTCAGCGAAACCATGCGATAATCTGTCATTTTTGTATCCGAAATATATTATCACGACCTTTCGAGATTTGGTGGTGTATTATCGAAACACCGCGATGATTATCGCAAGCGAAATTAATAATTGCTCATGTTATCGCATGCATTCGCAAGTTAAGTATTCCCAAGTCTTCAAATTTTGTTGTTATTATTGATTATTATCCATTGTAAAACATGGAGTGGTCGTATACTGATACTTCTCCGAAAGCACATGTTATTTTTCTATTTCTCTATGCGGTAATTATGTTGGAGATTAAAGAATCGACCCCCTGATCTCCCTGAAAAATGAATACATTCAACACTGAACTTTGCGAAAGCCGACGGATGAATAATTAACGACAAAATGTTATTACCGAGATAAGTAAGGATTTATAAGAATAACTGCTTTGTGGTTTTTTTCAATTGATTGAAATCATTTCTGAAGAGGGTCGGGATAAAATATTTGCTGCAGGGAATAAACATTTGGAATTTGCGAAATGCACCCAAAAGAGATCGTCATGAAGTCCCAGAGACGAGAATCTGCTCGGACGACTTTAAAAATCTGAATTGTGGATTCGTATGAAGCAATTGAAAAAAAGAAATAAAACTAAATAAAATTTATTTATACTTTATATTCTTCGTCGACCGAGAAATTCTAAACAATCGCATACTTGGAGCGTCTCAAGAGGTTCAATGAGGAAAATATTCGCAGCGCAGCAGCAGCATGTTTACGGAGCAGCGGATCACGAGGCCTATCCCAGCATTCCATTACGAGGCAGTGGATTGCTGGATGAGCGCAAGGGGGAGGTGCAGTGCTGCGAGGGAAAAGTGGATGGGAAAAACGAAGTGGTCTCAAATGTGCACGTGTATATATGTTAGATATGAAAATCTCCCAGCATCGATCTCTTCCATTGTGTCTCGGATTTTTCCCGTGTATTTTATTCACATTTTCTCTTGAATTTTAATGCTATGCACCGTCATATATTTTTCATCAGGCATGCGAGAATGCTTCTTCATGCAATAATTTGAATATGCTATAGATATACATACATTTTTGGGTGCCATTCCTTCTTCCTTTACCTCTTTTTTTCGTTCGTGAAAGGCGACCAAATTCAAAATCATTAATCCTTACAGGTATGATGATTCGAGTAATAATTTCGAGGTGTGATATATTTTGGTATGTATAGTAAATTATGTTCCTATCAGATATGAGTTTTTTGCTGCAACAACTTCCTCGTTTTTATGTTAAAACAGTTATACTCAAGTATACCTCACTGCAAATATGTGAGCTCCTATGTATTTTTGATGCCATTCAATTTTTTATTATTATCCATGGATTTGTACTTTTGCTCAAGCAGCTATTTTTTAATGGTTGGTTGTCAATCAATTGACCCTTTCTTTTAACATGTAGGGTGACCCTGTTTTATAGGTGTAATATATTTGAAAATCACATTAACTGAGAGAGTAAGTAGATAAATGCTTCAACTTTACATGAGCCTCGCCACCATGTTCATGCTTTAAATGAGTTAAATGTCGTTTTTTTTAATTTTGTGTTTTTGATATTTTTAGATAAAAAGTTGTCTTTTAGGTTGATGGTACATCAAGGACTACGATTTAATCTTGATAGAGTCTGTGCGAAATTCCAAGGAGGAACAATAATTCATCTTGACCGTGACTCAAACCCGAGTCCCTTGATATCGTGCCGAGTACTAAAGACTGCCGGAAATACAATGTTACGAATCAGTCCAAAACGTGCGCTGAGAGCCATAGTCCACTAGGTCAGAGATAAAAATTGAACACAATGAGGTGTTCGCTCGTGTTTTGATAAATTTTGAGGATACCGGTGCTAGCCACCGTATCCTCAAAATTTGTTGTGCCAGTCAGTTTATGACACTTTAAGTTTTCCATCTTCCTCGAAAATAAATCCAAACATATGACGTTCTCAACGTCAACGTGTCATGTTGTTAGTTCTTAAGGAACTGAAAGACCCTTCAAAAACATTCCTCGCAGTTGCCTGTCTCGCGTTGTCTCTTCATTATCTGTGGTGTTTCCAAGTCTCTTCTTCTCAGGAGGGTGAGGGTGTGGATCTCCACTCCTTAGTCACTTATCCACGGAGACCTTGTTCTGAAGGGTCTGAAGTGTTGGTAGGACGTATCTGCGAATGCAACAGTGCAGGACCACTTACGGTGACCACACGCCCGATCAAAAAGGACTGCTCTTTATTTTAAAGCTCTTTCCTACGAATTAATTAATTTTTGAAAACTCATTCTTGTACGTAATTTTTTTGGGAGAAATATTTTAATGAGAATATTATAATGCTGTGTTTTCAACAATTGGGTAGCCGATTCAAATGACAATATGAAATGTTAGCTATTTTAATTTTAGACTATATGGGTTAAAGTTTTTTATTGTAAAATATTCCTTTTGCTAATCATTTTGATAAATTTTTTCTTCACCTTAGCGTAATAATCACTGGTTTTATATTTTTTCGGTACACAGAACAAAGTTAGTACGTTCCTTAATTGGTACCACTCATGTCAACAAACCAACACTGAAACAAAACCCAAACCCTAGTTGAAATCAAACTAACGATAAGTCTACGTCGTCTTGCAGTAAACGTTAAGTGGGAATTATGATACCGGACCTTAGTGCTGTTCTTAAATCACAATTTGTTAAATAAAATTTTCTCCACTGATATTTATTTCTTATGAAACATAAAACCTGTTCTTTTATTTATTCTAAAGGGCTATGGAGGAGGTCTGTCCTTCATTTTCGCCAAGAAAATGTGGCCAACGTGACTATACATAAGGCGAATAATGGTGTTGATGTTTGACTGAAGTCTTTGGAAGGGTAGAGGGATTTATTCAGGGGTGGGTGGCAGAGCTGTGGTTTGGGAAGCTCCCGAGGTAGGCGTTGCTTGAGAGGACAAATGTCGAAAGATTGATGGTTCACGCGCCCCCTTTGAAACTTTCAAAAAAGGAAGCGCAGTGCCTGAACCTCGTTCGTTGTGCCTTGGAGTGGTTGGCGGTTGTGAGAATAAGGAAATGAGTGTGTAGGGATGGGAATAAATCTGGTACCTGACGTCAGACGTCTATTCAAAACCATGCAGGAAGCATTGATTCGGTGTTTGGTGAGAAAAGTTAGCAATGCTCGATAATTTACTCTTAACGGAGGGCTTTTCATGGATTTATGTTCGTCGGTACTCTTTATTTACTATGAATTGTCGGCGGCGTATTCATTTTCATAAGAAATAGCCGAGATAACATTGTGTCGAAGGGACTTAAGATTGTGGTTGATCATGTGATGTATGCGCTCGTAATCGCAGACAAATTAGATGGTTAAAATGGTACTGGATAAATAATATTTTTAAAATTGAGAGACAGCTATTGAAATTATAGACATTATAGACATTAATGAGTGACAGTTGTGCTAAGTAAATTTAGTCTCAGGTTATAATTTATTTGTTTTATAAAAATATTTCAGGAAGTAGATTATTCTTTGTGAACATAGCCCTAAATTTCCAGATCGTATCTTTCTTGCCATCGTTCGTGATTCCGCATTAACTTATGATTGCAACGTAAAAGACGGAATGTTTTTGGCAGTTATAGTCCGGTATGAAAAGTTTTATAATGTTTATTAGGCGAAAAATGTTTATATCTTAGATTATGGAAATCGCCAAAAACAAATGTTAGCGTGCCCATAACATTTAGGTAAATAACAAATATATACTTAGGACATGAATTACCGCAAAGTGTATATTTATTGTATAATTTATACTTGATTTCAACATTAAAGTAACTAAATGACTATTTTAGGGTTATCTATAAAATATAAATAGACGCATATAGATTTGAGTTAAGCCGATGCAGAGTGAATTTGCAGTCATCTGTGTTTTCATTAAATTAAAAACACTCATTTTAGCTACAGAAGACAGGCTCTGCGAAATAAGAATGAAAAGTGGGACGAAGTATGTAAAAGAATAGATAGCTATATAGGAGGGAAACAATCAAGGGAGGCATGGAAGGTACTAAAAAACCTGCGAAAACAGAAGAGGAATGGACATTTTCTAAATATTATACCATCAGACAGTTTAAGTAGCTACTACCAAGATTTGCTCCAAGAGAATAGACCACAACACAAGGAAACAAGAAATACCTATCAAACTCACGAAGAAAAATTAGAAATCTCCGAGGAAGACGTACTGAAGGCAATCAGAAAAATGAGGACTGGTACCTCCCCTGGACCGGAAAATATTTGCATGGAGTTGGTGAAAGAACCATCAAAAAAGTTACTGTATCTACTAACGACGTTAATAAATAAATATTTGAACGGAGAAAACCTCCCAAATGACTGGAAAAAATCATGGATAGTATCAATTCATAAAAAAGGCCCAAAAGACCAGCCCAAGAACTATAGGGGAATAGCAATCACCAGCACATTAAGCAGAATATACGGTAGAATATTGACGCAGCTCATTGATGAGGAGTATAGGCAATTTGAAAGTGAAGAACAATCCGGATTCAGGGCAGGACGCTCAACAATAGATAACGCTTTTTGTTTGACGCAAATAATAGAAAAAAAGAGAGCTACTGACCGAGAAGTGCACTTCATATTCATTGATATCACAAAAGCTTATGACAGCGTACCTTTGAAAAACCTATGGGAGGTACTCGAGGCAACAAACATAAATAAATCTATCATAAGGGCAATACAGAAACTTTATACAGAATCTACAGCTCAAGTGAAAGTGGGAAACAATTTAGGAAAACCATTTAAAACAAATAAAGGGCTAAGACAAGGATGCTGTCTTTCACCTAGCCTATTCAGAATATATCTCGACGGTGCCCTTAAACAATGGAAAAGACAATGCGCAAACATGGGCTTGCCTGTAGGAGACAATACCATATACACACTACATTATGCAGATGACCAGGTAATTCTAGCGCAAGACAGAGATGATATTAACTTTATGTTTAGAAAGCTAAAAGAAGCGTATAGTGCATGGGGATTGGATATCAACATGCGCAAAACTAAGTATATGTGTATTGGAGGAAAAAATGAAGACATTGTGCTAGAGGATAGCAATGAAATAGTAGAGGCCTGTGATTCATATGACTATTTAGGCATAAAAATACACAGCAGTGGAAAGAGCGCAGAAACGATTAAAGATAGGATTAATAAAGGTAGAACAATCATTAATATGTTAAATTCAATACTATGGAGCAAAGATATATCAAATAGAAATAAAAGATACATATACAACACCATATTTAAAAGCATACTTACATATGGGAGTGAAATATGGCAAATGAATGTGAGTGACGAAAAGAAACTTTTAGCTACAGAAATGGACTTCCTCAGAAGGGCAGCCGGAAAATCCAGGCTTGATAGAGTAAGAAATGAGAGAATTCGAGAAATTATGAAAATGACAACAACCATTCTGGACGAAATCAAGTCAAAACAACTGCTGTGGTACGGACATGTTCAGAGGATGCTCAAAGAAAGACTGCCCCGCACCATCATGGAGTGGAAACCCTATGAAAGGAGAAAGAGAGGAAGGCCACCTAACTCATGGAGGAGCGGAATAACTAAAGCCATGGCGGAGAGAAACCTGCAAGAAGGAGATTGGGAAAACAGAGAGGCCTGGAAATTGGATGCCGTAAAGCGCAAGCAAGCGCTCTAAAGACGGACATATATATATATATATATATATATAAAAACACTCATTACAGTTAGAATTCCCAAAATTAACGTTCATATTATTTCTATTTCAAAGAATGACCTCTCATACAATTTAAGTTTTATTTTACTCCAAGTATTCAGATGGTTGATCGTGAATGTTTTCCAAATTGTATAAACACAAAGATCTAAAAAATTAAAAACATTTTAATACGTTCAAGTAACCTTGAGTTGAAGAGAAAGATCATAAAATAATATCGAATAATGCTTTCAAGGTGTAGTTAAGCGGTGATTGCAACGGCTTCAATTTAATATTAGATCTTACAGAACTTTACATTACAACAATTACTTCGGTTGAGAATCACGACTAACATTCATTTCTAATGCCTGTTGCTCACGGTAAACGTTTCCATAAAATAGCTTAAAAAATTAATTGAAAGTTTTATGAAGCGTACGTAAAACGTACTTACTTGCTCACGGTAAAACTATTCATAAAACCGCAATGTCCTGCCATCTATGAGGCGCTTTGCGAACATTGGATGTGATAAATGACTCTCTTTTGGGTGACTGTTAGGTTAAAAATTATATGTATTGTTTATTTACTTACTTTCTGATCACACTCAACGGTGCTAAGGCTCTAACGCATTCATCTAACAAGAAGGGCACTGCCTCAACGTTCCATGAACTTCCAGCAATGTTTGTTTACGTTTTCCTTGTTTGGCTTCCAATGGATACGAGATTATTATCAACGCGATAAGCGGAACGTCTCATTGGTGGTTGCATTAAACGGTTTTATGTAAATAGAACCTGTTCTATTCCGTAAAACGTTTTATAAAACGGTTTTATCGTTAGCAAGCTCATTTTTATAAAATAAATCGATTTTATAAAACGTTTTACCGAAAACTTTACCATGTGCAACAGGCATAAGGGTTATTTTTCATCTTTATTGTGCCCGCGTTAAAATTTGTGCTTCATGCTATCGCTGCAGACGAGGAATTTGCTGAGTACCCAACTGATTGAAAGTGGAATTAATTTCTGATGCACTCACAATGTGTCGAGCGAGTATTGGTCTATCGCCCGTGAATCCCCGTTGATTTTTTTTTCCTGGGAGGTGCTCATGGTGGAGATTAAACGCTGCACTTCACCCATAAGTTGCCTTTTGGCATTGTGTTCCCAATGTGCATAGTCTTCGAAGCGCAGAAATACTTCACGCCGTGCGTCAAAGAACTTCTCAAAGCCGTCTGCTGAGTTCTAATCAAAGAATTCGCCGAGTATACGACGAATCACCCCTCGTCTCCATCAAAATTAACCGCTACATTAATTATCCCTTAAAGCTCAGCACGTTTATCCATCCCAGTCACAATTTTATGGATGCGTAATTTCACAACCCCTTCATAAAGGGAATGGTGGAGTAATTACTTGCGGCTCATCGCTCCCTGGGCACCGAGCGGCAATGGAGTGTGCAGGGGGGAGGGGAGGGGGAGGAGGGGGAGGCAGGGGAGGAGGGGAGTCGTGGCGTTTTGAGGGGGAAGGAGGTTGGGGGGTTAGAAATATGGGCGTCGATTTGGAGGGGTGCTGAAGGCAGGGGCGGTCGAAAAAGCGCAGGGGCTCCTCTTTGTGGTTCGCTCAGTTTCAGGGTTTGGGGGAACCCTTGAGCGTCCCGGCAAGGATCGTGAAAGTGGGAATCCTGGCGTATCTTTTACAAGCCGCAGCGGTGTGGCATTAGTATCCTCTTGGCCGAAAAACGGGAAAACTCTCCTATTTGCTGTTTATTACTACTTCTCGGTCTCAACAGAAAGGTAACAAATGAACGAAAACATTTCAGGCCTGACTAGGTAGAATTCTATCATTTGAAAGGAATAGAGCAGTTTTTGTCTCTTGTTTCTATACAAAAATTTTCTCTTTGAGAGTATTTACAGTTACTCTCGCAATTTAACTTTGATTCCTGGGAACTGTTTGCATAGAGTTATTTCATAGAAATGATCCATTTATCATTCGCGATCCATACATCATTATTTTGCGACGCTGCTTTTAAGATCTCAAGTTTTTTTATTGGCGTTGAGTTAAACTTCTACGTCTCTTTGCCTGATTTTTCAAATGAATACGGAAATAATATCTGAGTTTATTTTATCAGTTTCTGTTCAAATATTTTGGGTGTATCATAATCAAACAATCTGTTGGATGACTCTAAGAATGATGATTAAACTAATGCTGAAGAATTTACACTCAGTGATTAAAATATTTGATAGCATATCCGTGAAACATTACACTTTACGAAATTGGAATGCATAAGTAATGTTGCCCCAGTCAGCCTTATTTTATTTCGTCGTAAGTTACTTATAAGTGCAAAGATGAGTAAAACAAAATGCTCTATGAGATATTTTAAGCCTTTATCTGTAATATTACACCTGCTGACTGAAACCCGAAATGTTCAGCTGAAAGACAAGCATAAAGTTTGATAGGCTAAGAGTATCCCGCATTTTTTTTCAATGCCATGATTCTGTCATATGCTAACAATTCCCCTAAATTAAAAGAATTGTGAAAATTTTGTATTTCCAGCGTCATCCCTAATGTCATTTAAAGACGACATATTGGCTTCTGTTAAACCTCGTTTGAGACCGAAGAGAAAATCAAATTGGTTGCATTTAATCGTCATCTCTCTTATAGCAATACATAATATACTGAATCACTTATAATCTCTAGTATGAATGGTGAAACGAATCATGAAACCTTCTTTTAGATGAAACATTTCACGTAGTCATTTTCTGTTAATAAATTATGCCACTTGCTCTCTGTGGACTACCTGTGGAGGAAGCTAATTATTCCAGCATCCTTGCTACGAAAATAATATTTTATAAGGAAAGTGTGAACATGGAGAAAGTCTTCAATGACTCTTTCGAGGGTTATTCAATTTTTAACTTTGCTAACCTTGATTATGTATTTGAATGAGAAGGTGTAGGTACCATACACGCTGACTTACGCGATAGTTACATTACAAAAAGCATCGTATGGTGAAGGAGACGAAAAGGTTTAATATTTCGTTTGAGGATATACAACGTCAGGAGTTATGCTTTGCCAATGAAACTTCTAAGGTTCAGTTTCATAAAGTCTGGTTAAGCTATTCCTTGATATGATACCCGATGTCAATGCTCAAATCCATCTATAATGCTGACGAAAACGAAGCAACAGCCTGGTGTGGTTTACGAAAGAAAGACGTCAGCCAGCATCTAACTATTATTGATGCACGTTCTTCAAACAGGTAAAGTTTACCAGATATTATAAAAACGGAGCTTAAGAGATTTAAATGATTCGCGCTTCTGTGCATAACTTTTCACATTGAACGAGGAAGTTTCCAGCGTTACCTACTCGGTGGATGCGATTCAAGATTTAATGAAACACTTTGAAACTCCGCATGTAAAATTAAATCACTGAAAATATATTATAATGTTTCAATATTTCTAAGAAATTTTAAAGTCTGTCATTTAATATAAGACACTGTCTCTGGCGTTAATATGTGGAACTCCTTCATTATAATAATAAAAAAAGCACTTGGTTGTTATTCCACACTTTATTTTAAGGAAACGACCCGGGTTTCACCATCTCATGCCATGTTTCATTTAATTATTATCTATTTTTACAATACGTTTGAACTTTACTTAAGTTTTGTTTACAGTCCATGAATATGTTTGTGGAGTATGTGAGAACTTGGGAAACCGCGCACGAGGAATGTTCAAACGTTGAACTATCTCACTTCGATGGCCAGAAATACGACAAGACCTTCTGTTTGTTTGGAGTGTACTTTTTTGCGGTGATTACGATATGAAACTTTGAAAGATGCATTACCTTGAAATATACCTTACGCTATGTATTTAAAGGGGTAGCGGGAGACTTCGTGCGGAGAACGGCGTAGGATGAGAGGGGTATGGCAGGGGATGGAAGAGGAGGAGAATCAGGGAAGCTTCCATGGGGAGTTTTTCGGGTACAGCGGGGGCGCCGAGTAGACGCTCCAGCATCCGGGAAGGAGAACATTTTGAGAGGGATGAGGGAAGTGAGATTAGGGGAGAGGGGGAGTTGGATCAGTTATTGAGGAGGAGGAAGGGGGTGAGGAAACGCAGGGGGTGGAAATATGGGGGTGGGGGGGAGTACGGAAAATGAATGGTCTTAAGGCAGGGGTGGTGTGGCGGGTGACGTGAGGGATGGATTGGGGTTGCAGGACTTCGCCCCGGGAGGGTGGGTGGCGGGAGTATGGCCGGGATGAGAGTGGGGCAGCGCAGGACAATAACCAGGATGGAGCAGATTAGGGATCTTGCGTGGGGGGTGGGGTTGCGCCTTTAGGGAGGGCGTCGGGGAATGAAAGAAGTAGGGGAAGGAAAAGGATGGGATGAGGGGAGGAAGGTGGGGTTCGGGGGTACGAGGCGATGGCTTCATGAGTCGATGGCCACGTCGGCCCCTTACTACTACCCTGGATGTGGTTCGAATGGGTCCTGGATTAAAAGGAGAGCGGGAAGGGAGTTTTAAGGATTGAGTCAGGGTACGAGGGAAGATGTTGGGTTGACTGTATCGTTTAGGGAGGTAGGAGTCGGGGGGAGTTCCCCACCTTCATTGTTCGCGGGAGGGCAAGGGGTCAGCCCATCCATTACCCCACATATCCTTCTTTTCATCCCGGTCGAGAAAAATCCGTGCTCAGTGCAATACGAAGGCCATCTCTCTCTTTCCTTATAGCTCTGGCTACACGATGGTCGTCGGTAAAACGGAAAAGTTTCTGAACGACTTTGGACAATGCTGCAAATCTCTGAGACCCACTAAGGAGCCCCCGTGCTGTCTCTGTCGCAGGAATCTTCTTCTTGCCCCTCTGTTTTATTAGCAGTTTTTAGTAAGTTTCATTACTCCCGGCAGCAGGACTTTTAGTGATATTTCTCCACGACTGGAATTACTTGGAAGTTTTTGCACGTATCTTTTAAAACTCCTGAGATGTCTCAAGTGCTATCCATTATGTTACGTTTTGGTGATATTTGGGCTTAGAGAGGTCGAAAGACAAACTGCATTTTGTCTCGATACGCCTGTATGTACTTTTTTCTGCTGTTTCATGGGTGAGAAGTTGTAATGTTTTCAGACGGCCTTTAATAGCTTAAGTGCCATTTTCTCTTTTGTTACAAAATAGTTCCTGAAGCTTTCTGAAAGAGAAAATATTTCATAAAAGGTAATAATTGTGAGAATGCGAACTTAATTTAATGTTCTTATTCCCGAATATTCTCGGATGTTATGATTAATCCAATAAAGAAAAAGTTTTTAAGCCCGAAATATGATGAAAAAAACATGTAAAATCTACTAGCCATCTTAAGTTGAATGGAGCTAAGGAACGGGCTGAGTTAAGAAAGGTCGTAGGAGGGAAGTGAGGGTGAGCGTAATAAATAACAGTACACACATATCAGAGGATGTAATGCATTATGACGACTATTTCTTCCACTGGAATGTCCTATTAGCGAGTGTGGATTAGTTATACGGACAAAAACAACAAATCCAAGCTAAGATTTTGAAGATATGGGTGAAAAAGTTAGGTTTATGCTGTAAAAATGTCCGTTTGCGAGGTGGAATAGAGCAAGGACTTTAAGAATCAGCAAACGGTTTGCATACAGCATTGTGCCCGATTATATACACGTATGTGCTCCAGCCAAACGTAAATCATGGCTCAATGAGTATTAAAGACGTGTTTAACTCTATGCCCCTTTTAAATATGATTCAATGGTTAAATTGTCACAGAAACTGGGAATGCGAGATATGGTTTATTTCATATAACCTAACATTTAAAGTTTGAAAAAAATAAAGCTCATGCATTTGCCGGACTTTTGATGTTCTCCAAAAAAGTGAAAATGAATTCCAAGTTGTTATGACTGTCAGCATTTAAAAGACATCATTACAACATAATTGGAAAGCTAAATTGCTGCTTCTGTCACATAGACAAGTGCTCATCGTTTTAGGATTTGAATGAGAAAACCTTATTTGGTGTGCGAAATACCTTCAGAAATACAAAAATGAAAATCTTAGAATTAATTTATGCCATAACTGATAATACCTGTAAATAGTATTGCTTTTAATAGCACTAATGGTTAGTATAAAAGTGGCTAATTTGGTTGCACACATCGTGGTAAGATTCCTACAGTGAAATGGCCTATCACGTTTGGAACACCGCTTCCAAATCCGTCACAGAGTTAAGCATCGCTGCTGGGCTCGGCTCGAATTTGGAGGGTTGGTCCTCACTAGGCTTGTGCGATGACCGATTTTGGTCATCGATTTTCGATGAAAAAATTTCATCGAAATGTTTCGATGACGATGGCTGTCATCGATCATCGAACAGAGTGTGCACGATGATCGATGACTATCGATGAATATCGATGATCGATGAATGTCGATGATCGATGAATGCCGATGATCGATGAATTACGATGATCGATGACTCTCGATGAACTGTGCAGTAGTGATGAGCGATATATCGCTGTGACTGAATCTCCGATACTGAAAAGTACTGCCTGTGACTAAATAATCGAAATCACTGTGACTGAGAATTCGGTGAATTTAGCCGATTTAGCTCAGGCTGCTACCGCTACTACCAACTGCACCAGTGCAACCAACGAATACAATGCTACCACTGCTTCTGCGTATTAGCTGTGATTGAACGTGATTGCTACTTCTGTATCGTCTACCACAAACTTGAGGAAAAACATGAATTCCAAACATCCCACTGTGGCCCTGCCATCGTCCTCAAGGCACAATAGCTGGGGTGCTTATGCTTCATACATACATTTTAGATCTAAGGAGTTCAAATGAATGGAAAAAATGAAGAAAAATTAGTGATATAAGGATATCGATCATCCGCATCGATGGTTCTCATCGACATCAATGATTCGCATCAACTCATCGACTCATCGGGATCGATGATTCTCATCGACATCGATGATTCGCATCGACTCATCGGCATCGATGATTCTCATCGACATCGATGGTCGATGACATTCATCGTCATCGATTACAGTCATCGCACCGCGATGACTAAAATCATCGTCGATGACTTCGATTAATCGACTCATCGCACAAGCCTAGTCCTCACATTCGTCCAAGTGCTGCAGTGAGTGGCAGACAGTGTGTGGGAAATGACATTAGCCATTGAAGCATGTTAAACGTAAATACTACAGCTACCATTTTACACTAGAAGGATTGTCTGTGAACTTTTTCTACGTTGACTTTCCAAGTTTATGCAAACAAAAAATCCATTGTTCATGGCACTAATACAGTGAAAGTTTGTTTTATATGAAAAGGAGTAGGAACAAGATATGTTCACGTTCAACACCAATGACATGACAAATGCATGTCCAACTTATCAGATTTTCCATTAAGTTAAAAATAAATTCAGGCATAAGAACGGAATAGCCTGGTGTACGTAAATGTTTGGATGTTAATTCCATGGCGTTGAAACAGCAGTGTGTTTGATTGGTGGTAAATATTTTAAATTGTTGTGCATATTTTAACTTTGGTTACATTTTTCTGCCTTCATCTGCCAATCGTCAACATGGCTCATGTTTACCAAATAAAACCACAAAGAATCCTTCTGTCGGTAAAGAGCTTGGTCAATTTGTATTCCACAGTATTCTCAGAAAAAGAGTGGGAGGCGATAGTTTGATTAAAATTGAAATTTGGATTCGGAAACGCTGTACAAAGGATCTAATATTTTACCGATGAAAAAAGGGAAACAAAATCGTAAACAAATTTGTTCCATCACTTACCTCTACACGTATGTAGAGGTTAGTGAAATATTTGGCGCGATATTCTTTTCGTTCCTGAAGGACCCCTATTAGCCCTTTATTTACTCATATTTTTTTCGGCGCATATTCTGAGGCGAATGAACGTGCAAAGGGAGAATATTAACATGACTCGAGCACCGATTTGAATAATCAGGAAAACATATGCTTCCCCCCCCCCCCCCCTCTCCTCCCTTCAATTAAAATGAAAATAAAAGAAATGCACGCGGTTTGTTTACGCTGTTGCTTTGTTCTTTTTTTCCGCCCGCTACTTTCCCCCACTCGCCGCTGGTGTCGCTCCCGTCGCGTCCCGAGGAGCGATGGAGGTATTAAAAAAATGGAGCCATTGTTTCGGGATGGAGGGGTTTCAATGTGGGGATTAGGGTGTGGGGTACATATTACGAGCCAGGGGTACCTTACTCCTACCTATACCCTTATTCTCCCCCCCCCCCTCCCACGACAAGCCGCGTGGTTTTTCGACGGTCGCTCGTTGTAAATGAATCGTTTGCCCGGCTGATGGGCTTGATGGCGGGAATGTGGGTGCGATGGTGGAGCCTCTGGTGGAACGAGAGTTCAGTGTGCGTCTGTGTGTGTGTGTGTGTGTGTGAGGAGGGAGAGTTTGAATCATAAAACCGCTTTCATCAACGCTCCCGTCGGGACATTTGCGTGCGTGTCTGTGGACGAACGTAAAACGAAAAAAAAAAATACAGCGAGAGCGTGATGAAGGACGGGGGTTTGTGGAGGGGTCGTCGTGTCGGTGGTAGCGGGTGAAGAGACGTGAATTCGAGGGAGGAAAAAAAAGAAGGCCGAAAGGCGGGTGAAACGAAAATCTCCGGAATGTTTTTCGGTTCCAAAAAAAAGCAACGATGCTTATGGAATGGGGGGGGGGGCATTAGGGCAAGGATTGGATAAGGTTTCGCACGATCTTTCGCACCAGTTTTGTGTTTTACGGGATTTCGTACGTGTGGAATTGTTTGGACGAAAACAGAATGTCAAAATTCTCCGTATTTCATATTGAATCGTCTTGTGCTCTAATGCGTCTGTTTTTAAGTCGAGATGTTGTGCCCTGATAATCATTTTGTGAGTTGAATATTGGGGAAACCTTGTGACACCAAATCCATTGAAAATTTCAACGGATCATTTGATCGCGAAAGATGAGGCATGCGATGAATCTCATTTATCAAGTGGTTTCCATTCAAGGTTTTTTCGACCTAATAGGTGCCTTTATTTTTTCTGAATTTTATTCCTGCAGCATATATTCTTCTTATGTTCATGATAAAACTGATTTCATCAAAGCAATCGGATCTCAAACCTTGATAAATGAGTTCCTATAATAATTACCTCTTTTCTTTGAATATCTTTATGCACATCTGACTGGAAAATTTAGATTTTACTGTATTATTTCTTTTCCTTGATCTCATTTATTGCCCTCTCATTCCGATATTTTCCTTTTTCTTTTTTCCGGATGCATAGCAAATTTTCCAAACCTCAAGGTACATACAAGTCAGCAATATAAGTGCTTCCTAATGGTTAATTTAATAAGTTGGATTCTATTACACTGTAGAACGTTTATAATAGCGTTGAGGACAATATCTTAGCCGTGCTAAGATTTTCCTAGGCTGGAGTAAGTGTAATTAAATTCTATTATCAGCCGCGCGAAAAAATACTTTATTTATATATCGTCGTCCAGTCTAAAACACTCCTTCTCTCTTGGTGTAGTGAGGATTTGTCCCCTCCTAATTAAAAGGAAATAGAATTATAAGTACTTATAAAGAAAAGCGAACTAAACTGAATTTATTATGGTGGAAATTAAGTGCCCAAATATTATGTGAAAATGTTCAGAAATTAAATAGCACAACTCGGTGTAGTTTGCATTTACCTAGTGCTATACGGCGAATTTTGTGAACCCTGGAATACAAATTCCCTTTGGAATCTCAGTTAAGCACAATAAGAGCGTAGACGTATAAACTAAGCCCAAATACCGTTGAAGGTGGTCAGAAAGTAAGCAAATAAACAATACACATGGTTTTTAACCAAACAGTCATCCACAAGAGAGTGCATTTATTACATCAAGTGTTCGAAAAGCGTCTCATAGATGGAAGATCGGTCAACATTGCGGTTTTATGAATAGTTTTACCGTGAGCAAGCAAGTACGTTTTACGTACGATTCATAAAAGTTTCAATAAAAATATTTATAAACTATTTTATGGAATATTTTATCCCAGACCAACAGTCATTTATCAATATATGTATTCAAATCTTCACTCAGAGCGTATGTACTGCTTGTCGGTGATGAATTTAAATAAGAGGTTGCTTTTATTGTAAAATTTCAGATGTATGACGAGGCTTGGAAAAATGTACAGACAGATGCCGAGAGAAATAATACAAGGGAAAATGACTTAAGTACTTACCGCTATGTCCGAGGTGGAGCGGTTGATAGGGCTTAGGTCACATAAGTTACCACGTGTCTCCGGCATAGTCAAAAGCGGATATACTTTTCCAGCCTTCTTTTACTCTTTTTCGGCAACCCACTATTTCTCTCCAATGCTTTAGTATCATTTTAACCTCTATGATAAACTCCATTGAGCGTTCCCCCTAGCGGTAATATCTAGTCCTTCCTAGATGTTTATCTTGTCCCCGGGGATATTACATTTCATTCCCTCTTTGGCCAATGGTTTGACGACGATTTTTCACCTTTATGCCGGATCGCTCGGGGTAAATTATTCCTCCTTCCCTCACTTAAGATCTCAATCGTGCGGAAAATAGCATTGGTTTGCGCATGCGCTCAGTGTTACAGTTCGTCCCTTGAGTGATGACTAAGGAGATGGTGTTGCCAATCTGGGAAAATGGGGAAAGTGGATTGGCGTTATGGAAGATGAGGATTCAGGGGAAGCGGAGAGATAAGGGTTGGTGGGGAGAGTGTTGTCTGACTCACCGTCTCCGATCAACTCGAGAGGAATGGGGTGAAACGATTCAAACGTCTTCCTATTTAGAAGGATCCATGGTGAGTCAAAACAAGTACTCTAACCCACCGTTTTGTTTTTTTTTGTTTAAAAATAGCTCTACTTTCACTGATATATATGTGTGCTTATAAAAAAATATAATCAATGCAAAATACTCCTAAATTATTGGACGAATTAATTTTCAATTAACCCTTACTTTCAACCATTGGAGCCAATTGCAGAGTTATTTTTATTGAAATAACGAATTTTGACTTCATTTATTGAAGTAAATTACTTGTAACTAAAATCACTAAATGAAAAGTCCCAGCATTATATTTATATCCGATTTCTTAATATTATTAATTTGGTTGTGCGTTCCAAATAGAGAATACTTTTTTCTATAACTAACCAGAATATGAGTTTAATGACATCCATTTTACGGGAGAAATACCTTAAGGCCACCGCCACCATGTCGTACATAAAATGCTCGTATCCCAAAGGTTGTTAACATATCATAATCGTTTCCCAGACTGGGTTAACATATCATTATATACTATATGATTGTATCAAAACAATCCTGCGAATAAAATCACACAAATATTCACTTAACCCAATATGTGTTGAGAAGTGGAGCCTTACATTGCGCGCTTAACTAAATACCTCTATTTTTTCTCAGGGCTGTGAGTCATTTTCTACCCTCCGTGAGTTTATGAAACTAGAGCTTATCACAAAGACCTTTTCCGTTTCGCCTATGAAAACTCAATATTACTTCCAATATATATATATATATATATATATATATATATATATATATATATATATATATATATATATACACAAATATAAATATACTTTTAAAACACACACACACACACATACATATATATATATATATATATATATACACAAAACGAAAATTTCGCCAATAGGCCACAACAATAAAAACACTTGACAGGGGGTGGGGAAAGAAAAGTAAAAAGAGAGAGAGGACTTACTGGGACGTTTCGGGCATCTAGGTCCTTCTTCAGCTATAGAAAAAAGGACTTTTCCTATAGCTGAAGAAGGGCCTAAATGCCCGAAACGTCCCTGTAAGTCTTTTATCTTTTCTTTCCCCACCCCCTGTCAAGTGTTTTTATTATATATATATATATAATTTAATTGCTTCCAGTCATCAAGTATAAGTGATCATCACTTATACACCAGGTCATGGTCATCATACAATTACGAAAGATTTTATTTGCATAAGAATTGAGTAATGTTGTTAAGGTAAGTATATAAAAAAGAGTAAATTTAAGAGAAACATTTTATCCATTTTATATCGTTCCAATAAATATTCTCTCCATGCTATATCCAACAGTATTTTAGCATCAATTGTATTTGTTTGAGAGCTCTTCTTTCCTTTCTATAAGAACCTACCAATCAGCTGGTAGAATACTTGAATGAATGAATGCTACATATTTTCCTTCAGCGGCGGCCTCTAATCACTTAACGGTTAGGCGAGAAACTGTCCGATCGCGGGTTGCATTAATATAGTCTCCAGAATGGATGTTATCTCTGCCCTAGAATGATCGGGGCTTATATTTACTAGTTTTATCAAAGTGATTAGGACCCGTAACGTGGCTCCAGAAAACAATTCAGAGCGTCAAACATTCAATATTTCCATCATCAGCAGCAGTCCTCAATCCTAATATTTATAGGCTCTTCATTCATTCCCCTTTTAGCAAGGTGCTTCATTTCTTCATTGGTCCTTATTTTGACATGGCTCTTAATTTACCCATTTCTATCCTTGGTTCGCATTAGTATTTCACCTATTCATTTCCCCATTCACTATAACTGTCAAGAGTCTGTCATTCCTCAGAATGTACTCAATAGTTGATACTTAAAATATTTTAAGGTTTAATGAGTAAGAACCTATCCTGAAGCAGGCCTTAGATCTTCTGCTAGAAGGCGTGAAACAGCCGTAGCAGTGGAAGCATCAATAATCCAAGTCTCCTACTGTTACATTATTATTTTTTTCTTGCTACATCTGCTACGTACCGTTCCAAACGTCCGGAAGACGTCTGGTAGAAGGTGTTAAAACACTTTATATGAAGTAGAAAAGGAATAGTTGGTGCAGAGTGTTTAAAAAGGGATATGAAGATTCTTGACGGGTTAGTGACTTGCTTTGATTTATGAAAGTCATGAATGGCGCTTTGTTGAAGGAATATTTGTATCAATGAGGTCATCAGTATATTTTAATTTTTTTTTCTTAGTCAGTTCTTGGAGATATAGGATGGGATTAAAATATCAGGAGTTTTAATAACAGGAGGGTTTTTATGAAGTAATGTATGAGGATAACTGAAGTAAAATAATATTAAGGGGAATGTATTATGAAGAAAAATATTTAAGCTGAGTAAGATTATTAAGCCAATCGCCAATACATACACTTTTTTGACCGTGCCTGCTACGAAAGGGAACATCGTGATGCGTAGGCACGTATATATTTAGGTATCTTAGTCTAGCACGTAACTGACGAGATTCTAGTGACTACTGAACTATACCCTCCATCAGCTGATTTTTTTAAACTGACCTCGGTTGGGATGAAAAGAGTAGAGTCGTGTAAAGCTTTATAAGGAGTGTATCGTTGTGTGGGGCAGAAACGCCGGCTCTGAGAAATTAGGACGAGAATAGCCGGAAGACGTTCGAGACGTGAGGTTGGAAGAGGATGGAGAATGTACGGCGGACGAAATGGGAGACAAACGAGGAAGTGCATGGTATGTTGGGTAAGGATAGGAAACTTCTAGAAGAGATTAGGAAGAGACAAGGTAGGTGGTTGGACGGGGTTAATGAGGGAGAGCGGTAGCAAGTGTTGAAGGCGGAGATGAAGAAAGAATATTATTGGTAGATAGGGCCTAGCACTTGTAAGAGTTCAGAGGATTTTTACTAATTTCCATTTTAACCTACCTTAAGTTGGCTGGAGCGGTAATCGTGGGTCATTGAGTGCATTTTATAGTTGAACTGTGTGCATAATTTTTATTATCTTTAAGCAAGCCGCAAAAAAAATCTTGGACCACATATTAAGTGAATCTGTTGACAGGTTGGAACTCACTAAACATGCAGTAGTAAAAAATAATTCAAGAATTTTGTTCACTTTTTTTTTATTAAAACATGTTACGACCAGAATTTTCCGCGCGGTGCTCGAAAATTAGACAATATTATTGTTTTTTTTTAAATGGACTCGTTGCGCCACCTTGGTATTGTTTACTAACAATTATAAAAAGAATAATGGGATTATTTCTCATTTAGGAGATAATCTGTGCCACCGTAATCACTTTATTACGACATATATGTAATTGACAATACGGCTACACGAATTGCCAGAAAGCCAAATATGATGTAATTTTTTTCACTATTAGGTATCTATAGATATAAGTGGAAATGAATTACGTATGCGAAGTTTCACGCTAATCTGTACACATTCAAAAATTTCTCCAACTACCTTAGCCGGTAGATTACCTAAAAACTATGATAACAATAGTTGTTCTTGCCACGCGGTACACGACCGTGAGTGTAGTGCGTTCGTTCGGGTGCCCACGGGTGGACGCAGAGGAAGGCGGTGGGCAAATGCGTTCGGTCGAAGGATGGGGGGAAGGAGTGAAAGAGGGAGGAGACGTGGTTTTCGGTGCCTTTCTCTCTCGCCATACTCTCCCTCCCCCATTTCCCCCCCTCCCCCAACCCCCCTCTTCGCACCCTCATCCCCGCCTCCCTGTTCCGCACTGCGGATTACATTTAATCGCGTCGCCTCTTTCCGGGCGGTGGGAGCACCGGGGGATGTTTCGGAGGACTGTCGGGAGGGAATCCAAAGGGAAGGAAGGGCTCAATGTATCCCTTCCCCATCGATACCCATCACTAGAACGATCTTAAATGCGCGTCAAAACTTGGTGGCACTTGCCAGCGGAGTGTTTGAAAACAGAGAGGGTGGATCAAGCTTAAGAGGCATATGACCTCAGCACTTAAATGATGAGTAGAATTAGAACACATTTAATACATTCTGGTTTGTTACAAAATTTGGAACGTACGCCTACTACAAGGAATATAGCAGCGCTCTAGTGTGATATCTCACAGAGGAAAAATCATTTGCCTTGAATCGGAATTCGAACCCGGATCCCTCGATTTTGCGCCGATAGCCTTAGCCACTTAAACTACCGAGGTGTTTCCTCCTGTAACGTCAGACGTTTATTTTCGTTGGAAAACTCTTTATTCTTTCCATTATAATGTTCCTTGATGCATCCAGCATCCTCTCCAAATCCAATTCTCCCCAACAATCCCCCTTTCTTCTCATCAACAACTCCCCAGCAACCCAGCATCAACAACACAATTCATATCATACGTTACACTCCCCTGTGGATTTTTGAGGGCTTTATAAGAACATGCTGTTCTGCACTCCCAAACATATGATGTTACTGAAGCAGTCTGAGACGTGCGCTTTGTGTCACAGCCCACGTGGATAAAATCAAACATGGAACAACGGTGAGGTGTTCGCTCTTTTTTGACAAATCTTGAGGATACCGGGGCTAGCCACGGTATAGCCTTTTACGGAGTCACCCACAAGTGCATATTTGTGCGATATTCCACAGAGGAAATATGTCACAGAGGATACAAATATACTACCCCTACATCAGGGTTTTCGGATACTCTTAACGACTCTCTTAATTTGTGAAAATGAGAGAGAGCTTGGAAAAAATATTGAGCACTCAAGTGTTAACTAAACTGCCTCTTGAACTCCAAGATACGTCCAGGTAGGACGTGCCAAGACTTTTCAGTTATATTTCTGTAGTTTTTTTAATTTGTTAAAGCCAATAATAGCGCAGAAAGACCTCAAGCAGGCAGATGTTAGGCTGGAATGTATTCCTTTCCTATTGATACCAGTTACGTGAGTGATCATTTATCCGTGGCAAAACTTGTAAGCACTAGCCAGTGGAGACGTGGAGGTTAACAGAGGTAAAGCAAGCATTGTTGAGTGAGCAGAGCTATCTAAGCTACGCTCTATATTTTGGTTTAAAATAATAGTTTTTTATTTCCTTTCTTCTTTCGTAAAAATCCAAGCTTGAAAGAAAATATTGTGTATTTAAAGCGTAGATTGAACTAACTAATAAGTTGCTAACTTGTTTCAAGTAGGTTGTGCTTAGATTTGATAGGTTATATTACAGTAGTTTTAACATTTTTAACAATCATTAATGATGCAAGCAATCTTAGTTGTAATAACTATTCAAACAACAACCATTTTACGTTCTGCTAGAGTAAACTAAACAAATATAAGGATAAAATTCGGGGATTTGATTCATAAAAACTCAGTAATTTAGTTTCTTTAGGAAACCAGTTAAAATAACTAGTTTATGTAATTGATAATGTCGGGAAAAAAATTCATTGGTCATTAGCAATTGTCTCACACACACTAATAGCTTTGGCCAACTGACAACAAATGGATTAAGAATAAAATTATACGCATGCAGATTCACGGAATGTGAGCTTAAAGGTGAGCCAATATTCACCAATTAATTGGATTTACAGGAAGTACATATATGACAAGATCTAAGTTGTATTGAGCGCGATGAATAGAGTGGAAATTATATGAAGGTGTATGAGAAAGGGACTGTGGAGGGTACATTAAGCAGCTTCATTTGGAAGACCTGAAGATCCCCACCTTCCCGTCAAAACTTGTTAAACCATCCTTAATCTTTGAACCCTTCGCTAGCCATTGCCACCAACATCTGCGTTTCATAAATGAGGTAACCTCCATTATTATATCATAAGTAACATTTACACTGTTTCCTGATTTATCAAGTGAAGACGGGAAGGATCCTCAGAAAGACTTTTCTGTAACGATGTATGTACCACTTACTTGTAACTTCCCTAAGGAAGAGATAGAGATTTGTAAATAATGAGTCAACAGGAGATTTTTAATAACACTTACATTGAATTGTATTATATTTGACGTTTTCTGACGATTATCTCTGGGTTTCTACTTTAAAAAATAATAATGTAAGCTTCGTTTAGCCCAACAAACATTTTTGCTAAACTTGCCGACCAAGAATTCGACTAACAAAATCATTTAAAATTTTAATAGTGGCCTCTTAAATTGAAACCTTTGTCATCAAGCTGAATACAATTCTTTTGTACGAAATGTTGTGGTGCAAATATCACCTCATTTTGTGTGAAATAATAATTTTAGTTTTTCAGACTCCTACCCATCTTCATGGTCCTAGTTTCTTGTTCATTTCCTTTGAAAATATTCGAAACACTATGCACTATATATAAATGATGTACTGACATACTTATATGGATACAAGTTGATTGAAGTTGTGTGCAAGGTTTCGGGGTTCCTTTCCTGTTGGTAAAACGTGTATGACTACTGTTTACTTTTCATTCTTGTCCGTATCATCAGGTCACAACTTGCAGGAACTTTAGTCGTACCGACTAAAGTTCCTGCAAAATTATTGACTTCCACGGTGGGGAAGAAACCCGAGAAACTAGCAGTCAATAGAAGAAGCCTTCTAAACGAGAGATGGCATTGATTAATTAGAAAAGACTTATTCTTAAAGGTAAATGTTATGGCAAACCGATATCCGCACTCTGTAAGCTATGTCAAACGAGATGTTTTTATTCGTTATAATTATTTTCCTGTGTAAGAAACTGTAAGATAGATATACAATCGCACCTCTTGTAACTAAATATCAATCACATGAAAAGCTAACGAGTTTCATCTTAAAATAGTTGATTGTATCAGCGATTTAAATGTAAATATGAGAAGTATAATTAATCATTAATTAATGCAAAGCTGGCTCACGTGTCAATGAGTCATTGGCACATAGTGATACGTAACGATGTTTGTTTCATTATTGCAACTTGTCCACGACAAATTAAATGTTAATATTACAGTTCAATTAAAAATTGATCCCTGTTAAGAATCAGTGTTAAACATACCAAAAGTAACGGATTTTTATCCATATCATCATACTTTTCCATTTTATTGCTTGCCATTATTCTAAATTAACAATTTTCTTTCAAATTTCAATGAGAAAGTTATAAGGGAGTTTCTTCTACAAAACCGAATTGCGTGTTAACGCCCTGAACTGACCTTCATTCTCCCTTTCCATATGGGTCTCATCTACGCAGGGACCAAAATAACGAAGGCCAATCATTTGTAAACTCTATTGCTGCAATAAATCTCGTAATCTGGTTCATGGCGCATAGCTATTTGGGCATTAACAGAAAACAGAGCAATTTCTACTATCTCGAGTATCGCCATAGCCTTTTCCACGAATTCTACCTTCATAAATCCATAAATATCCATGGAAAAAACTGGGCCAGGAACAAGGGTTTCGGCTCCGTAAAAAGGCAATAAATGGCTGTCCAAAAACACCCTCTGTAAAGCACCTCCACTAACCCTTTCCTACATTAGATCACAAGTTTTGTCAGCCTCTTGGCGTTCACTGAAGGAAAGCAAACCGTAATTGTATGAGTACCACTTTGAAGACTTCCAAGTACCTCTCATATTACGGCCGGTTTATTTTGAACATTGTCTGTAATATATAAAGTTATTTTATTTTATTTTTACGTAAATGTATAGCTCCACCAAGTCACGCCTGAAACTGTGCAGTTTGTATATGGACCTAATTAAAGATGGGTATTCTTTTCAAACATGTACATTTCAAAAATGTAAACAGAAGTTGACCAAAGTGCAATTCTAGGCATTTCGGGTGGACTTATGGGCCATAGTGCTCTATTCACTATGGTCTAGGAATTTACGAGTTACGATGGCGTCGCGATATTGATGTCACAGCTTCGAAAATTTTAATTAGAGTCATTCTAAAATTAAGATTTGTGTGGGTGCAGTGACGTCACATTTACGGATTTCCAGAGGTTGGACCGTGTCGAGTCCTTCCTGAATAAGGATCCAGGTAGGAAATGTTTGGCAGGTTGATTGCTCCGCTTCCCTCCGTAGGACATCCACCTCGGATATCACGATTACTTAAGTGCTATTAAATCTTTATTGTCCGAAAAAAGATTGAATTCAAAAGGTGAGGGATCGTTAAATGACGTGCACGTTAGTTGGTTATCGTATCACTTCGCATGACTGAGTATTGCTACAAAGAACATGGTCTATTTATTTGCGTTATGTGCTAATTTTTCTTCCCGATAAGATTAGTATTTGTTGATTGTTCAAATCAAACGCGTGTCTCATTGCTTTATCTTTTGAGTTCCGAACGGTGAAAACATTAAAGTATGTAATGCATAGATGGATTGAAACGATTTACAAAATCTAATTTCATACAAACTTTAAAATGCAAACGCTAGCGGTTGGAAAACGCCTTTTATAGCGTAATATCCGACAATCATGCTTCGATATCTATGTTAACCAACCAATGGCGATATAGTTACCTTTTCTGATGGTTGCTAATACTGTTTCTTCTTCTACAACATCAATGTCCAAGAATGCTTCTAATCCCACGCCATTAATAAAATTTCGTGTAGGAATTTTTTAGGATTCCCACCTATTAAGCTGTACTACTGTAAACGCTTCTAAACCATCACTTATAAAAACTAAACTATTCTAAATAAGGGAGCCTCGCCCTCTACCTTCCTGTCACAATCTTCCTGATAGTTTTCCGTTCAGTTTGAACACGACTTCCTTTGAGGTTCTTCACAATTGTGCCTTGTCATTGTGCTTGCGTCTGTCAGGCCCAACACGACCACTCTTTAGTAAATTCCAGGGAATATAATTTTTGCAGTTCGAGGTATGTATTTGTTTGGGAACAGCAATTTTGTAGTTGTGTATCTGTTAGGACAATTTATTGTCATTCGAATGATTTTGCAGCTTTTAAAAAGGAGAGAAATGACCCTTTGGACTCCAAAACAATTCTACTGCTTTTGTGTGAGCCAATCAATACCCGAGGAAGAGTATGACGACGATGAGGAAGACTTAAATGAAAATAATATAGTGGAGGCTAACGAGGAGTGTATTAATCATGAACAGGAAATCAGCAGTACCGACGATATTGAAGAAGAAAGCCGTGAAACTTGTTTCCTAGGAAGGGGGATGTGACGGAAAGTGACAAGATGGAGGTCAGTGCAGCCAAAACAGACTGTGCGAACCCGTTCATGTAACATAGTTACTCATCTACTGGAAGTGAACTAAAAGTGCCATTGACTGCTGGAGATGTTTCATCTCGGATGATATACTCGTACTTGAAATTACTGTGGAAAATTGAAGCAGGTGCATTGCCTTAATAAAACACTCCTATTTGCGCGAAATAGACGTAAAATATACATCTGCTACTGAAATAAAGGCTTTGTTAGGCATATTGTATCTCGAAGGTGTTTTGCGGTCAAATGATCTGAACACAAGTGATCTGTGGGCTACCAATGGGACTGGAGTTAATTTATTCCGCTTAGTGATGACAGAAAAAAAATTCTTTCTCTTGGTTTTTTTTAGATTAATTAAATTTAGATTTAGATTAATTAAAATTAGAATTGATGATTGTGCATCAAGGGCAACGAGGAAGGAAGTGGAAAAGTTGGCTGCTATTCGTCCAATTTTCAATCGTTTTGTTCGGAACTGTCAAAAATCATATACTATATCGAAATATGCCACGATAGATGAAAAATTAGAAATTTTCAGGGGTAGGTGCTCTTTCCGACAGTATATTCCTAGTAAGCCTTGCAGATATGAAATTATTTATTATTATGGAATATTTGCATTAGTAGATGCTCTTACTTTTTATACCTCAAGCCTAGAAGTCTATGCTGGCCGAAAACCACCCGGGTTATTTGAATTGAGTAATTCTCCGAAGGACGTTGTTTAACGTTTTTGCTCCCCCATTTGAGATTCTGGGAGAAATGTGACAACAGACAATTGGTTCACTATTTTTCCGTTGGCGGACAAATTGTTACAAAAAATAAACTCACCACTGTTGGAACGATTAGAAAAAACAAAAAAGGAGCTTCCTCCTGCTCTGGTTTCTGGAAAAGGATGGGAAGTACATTCTAGCTTGTTTGCTTTCCGCGAAAAATGCACCCTTGTTTCATACATTCCAAAGAAAGGGAGAAATATAATAGTACTTTCAACTTTACATAGTGATAGTAAGATTGAATTTAATTCTGTGTAAATGGGAAAACCGAAAATTATTACTTTTTACAACAGCACATTAGGTGAGGTCGATACAGTTGACGAAATGCGCGCGACATATAATGTTGCCCGCAACAGCCAACGATGGCCAACGGTCATATTTTACTCCGTACTAAGTAAAGCAGCATTCAATTCATTTATAGTGTACCTGGTAAACAAAAAAGATGTTTTAGTTAGAAGGAAATTTTTGAGTGTACTTGCTAAGGAGTTAAGTCAATGATCATGTGGCACAGCGATCAACATTTAACCTCCCGAAAGAACTTGGTGCAAAACTAAAGAAAGGTAAAGGTCAAAACCAAAATATTACTCAACCAATACCTGCTAAGAGATAGAGATGCGAAAGGTGTACAGGGAGAGATAGAAATGTCAATACTATTGTAAACAATGCAGTAAATGTCTTCGTTTAGAGAACGCTACAATTATGTGCGAATCCTTTTTCAAATCAAAAGCGGAAAAAATTTGACAAAATATTTTGCCTCCGAATTACATAAATTTACCTGATTGATTATTTTTACATACATTTGAGTATTTTTTTAGTTCAATAAAGTAGTGATATAAATAATATACAGTCTGGATATTACTCTATCTCTTTGGAAAATAAAACCAGCAATGTCATCTGATTTTGGGCACGCTTATTGTTTATCGTAGATTTTCATCCCTATTTATTTAAATTTTCTCCAAATATTCAACTTAAAATGAAATGATAGCAAATGTGAAACGGAAGGAAGAAAATAATCTTATGATATTGATTGTTTATATTAATTTGTAGAATTTTATCTTCGGGTCTGCGAACACTCATGTGAGAAAAAGTGGCGCGACCACTGTCGGGTTAAGAAATTACCGTCCTTTGTGACTGACGGGCTCAACCTGTATCGTACGTGTTAAGATCATCACTGTGGGCGCTGTCGACTGGATTTCATTTTAGGAATTCCGTGGACGCAAATGTAGATTAAAATACCAAACCAAGCGTGAATTTTTCTGTTAGTGCGGCCGGTGGATAGCAATTTACGCTATTTTGTTAAAAGTTAGAGACATAATTTGAGAGATTAACTACAGTCATTTCGTGCGTAATGTTCTCAAGACGCTTAGTTAATACACCCTAGCTGACTCAAATATGACCGTGTCGAATAACGTTCCTAAGTAACTTTTTGATGTTCAATGTTGGCTAGTGTAAACCATGCATTTATGCAGCGTTATCTTCCACGGTTATGGACCTACCGTTTCCGGACCAAAGACGGAACTATGGGAAAAGAAGGAAAAATTACTCCGTAGTAAATGGGATGCATTCGATGCGCAAGTCACAGCGTCCGGAGAACATTCTTCATTCTCGTCCACAGGGCGAAACTAAAAGGTTTTGGATTTACTGCGGTCGACTTCGCAACCAAAAGGGATAGGGAGAGTCCCCCTTTTTTCTCTACTTCGTTAATAATAATGCCCATTCGGATTTGTGCGCCCGTCATAAATCTTCAACGCAGAAAACCACCCTTGGGTCACCCTGGCGACGGAGACCCTGGTTGCGGGGATGAGGAATGAATGTGGATGGGAGAGAGATGGTTTCCACGTACGCAAGCGATTTGGGGCGGTCGGGTGGAGTAAAAGATGGACAGACGAATGTTTCAAAGACGAAGCTGTCTGGTGGAAATGAACAAGGGGAGAGGTTTGGTAGATGTCGGATGGACTGTTGCCATGATGATACCGTCAGGCTTGAGGGCATCCGCCATCTGGTCATTAAAGATCCTTTCAACTTTCTGAAGGCGTGTGCGAATCGCTTCGTCTCGCTGGGTGACGTATTGGAAATCATGTCATAAAGATAGTCCAAGAGCTTGTAATTTATGATGGGAGTTTGTGGTGAACGCGAAAGTATTACAGAGAAATGGTGAGCTCGCCTTAGACGAAGCAGAAAGGACATCCGATCAAAACTTTTTAAATTTTATCTGAATTTAAATCCAAAATTTAAGTTTGAACGATAGAATTTGATATTGGTGTCACATACTAATCATTATTTTGGTTTTTAAGTCTAAAAACGTAAATAATACTTCAGACACGGTAGCGTGGTAATTAACCAACAAAATGGCTGAGTTATGAACGTTTCATTACATTCTCCAAGTATTGTAATCCTCTTCCTAAATTTATGATATATTGAATGATACATTGCATATTTAGACATACGTATTGAGTTACAGGCAAATCTATTTTTTTAATTCGTTAAATGTTGATACAAATTTCTTTACGTAACTCTAAACTTTAAACGACTACGCCTGAGAAATTTTTATTTAAAATTATTTTGTAAATCACGGCTTCCAGTTCAGGGTTATTATTTCGCTAGGAAGAGCTCTTCTGCCCAACCGAGGGTTCGTTTTTTGTGCCTTGTAATCATCCTTGCACTTTTCGAATGTCTTTTCGTTTTAGTATCAAAATCCCAGTCTTGCAATTGAAAGGTAGTCTTCTAACACATTTTTCAAATTATCAGCTTTCGTTAAATTACAGATTGCGTCATAAATCCTTTAAGGAATACTTCGTTTATTGGCGTCACAGTCACTTATCCTCGCATTCAAAACTTTCTCAGTGGTAACCCCCTTGTCATAGATTACACTGAAGCATTGCTACCGGGCCACTCCTACTCGTCACCGCGAGGTTCCCTTTTATCCGTCGGGGTGACTAAGGATTCTTTAGGGTCCGCTTGCGGCGTCTCGTGAGGGCATTTTCGCGGTCGACGCCTCCTTACCCTAGATGCCGCGTGTTGATGGGGGCAATGCGACCCTTGGGACCGTTCCCAGCTACCCCCAGCCCCTCGGGGGCCACTAGAAAAACCCGCAGGACTCACTTGGAGGAGCAGGAACGCTCGCGGGCAAACCCCCGCCCCCTTACAAGCCCCCTCTTCCGCCCCTTGTCCTTCTTTCATCCTTCCGTTCCACTTCGCCACCTTACGGGCGTCGCCTTCCCTTTGCCCTCCTCCGCCAGTTCGCCCTGAACTGGGGGAATCACTTTGAGTCGGGCCAAACCCACAGGGAATAGTGGACCTGAGCTGGTCAAGGGAGGGAGGGAGGAGACCTACTAAACGACACAGGAATGCGTCACCGTGTATGCTGTCCCGATGAATGGACTGCCGATTTCGCTTACTCGATTATAGAGGGAGGTAACTGAGGACGTCAAAATAGTTTGAACGAGATTTTTGCGTAGCCATAATAAAATTCATCGTTGAATTTTACTTTTTAAACTTAGGCCGTTTTAAGAATCATGGCGTTAGTAGTAATGTTAATAAGTAATCATTTGAATGGATGTTACAAAACTTCAAGGTGATGTAACATTTACTGGTGCCACTGGTGATGTAACACTAGTTCAATATGTTTGATACCATAGTGCAGGATTTCTAAAAAGTAAGCTCTGTAACTGTTTTAAATTATTTTAATTTGATGTCGGAGTCAAAATGTAAAACATCTTCATCACCATCGTAATAGAATCAACAGCCATTGAAAATCAATAATGCATTGACCACATGCAGGTTTGCGCGATTATAATGAAACGCGATTTATCAGATATAATTTTATTCACATCGCAAAAATCGATAAAATGTGTCAATTAATATAAATTGCATTATATTTGTGTGTTAAAACTCTTTATTTCAAGACGGAGGATATCAAAGTCCGGTATTAGGAAATACACAATGTTTGACAGAGTTGCCTTGTAACGAAGTACTTTTCAATAAGGATGACTTTTAGAAAGCAGTACTAAGGAATGTTATAGTGCATATTACTTTAATGGATATAACTTAATATTGTTGAGCTTTTTGTCTACTCTCTGAAGTTAACGTATCAAATCCAACCGCACCAAATCATTTTAGTTCTAATACAATTATTTCTAAGCATGCACAATGTTATTGGACAACGATTTTCATTTTTATCTTACTTTGTTTTCTTTTGAATTATGTTTTCCTTTTCATGGATAATTCAAATGGCCACGTTGAAATATTTATCCATCAAGAGAACCATCTCAATATGGTAAACAGAATGTTTCCTGAAAGAGGGTATCTCGGGTTTCATCGTGTCAGGAGCTCCGTCTCTGCCGACGTTTCTCCCCTTATAATCTTCAGGGATTCAGAAGCCCTGATAATGAAGAACAAGTCATTTTTGAAACTATGGCAGATGTGAAGACCCCAAACCAGTGGAAAGCCCGAAGCAACCTTCCTTTGATGCGTCGAAAAACATTAGATAGTTCAGTATATTTTCGCTGTTAATTTATTATCGATACTAAGACGGTAGACATTATTAGCTTACTAATTAGGCACTGAGTAATAGAGTGAAATACTTCTATCCATAATTTCAAGAAAAAAATCATTTAAACTGTGGAGAATTGTTTTGATCAATGCATTTTTTTACATTATACGAGCCAAACTTCTCCGTTTTGTCTGTCAATACAGTCTTCAGCCTATGGAAATGTATGTAAAGAGTCATGGTTTTGAATCGTGAAACGCGAGAGTTTGCTCGAAGATAAATTCAGACGCCGTATAGACCACGTTCACCCTCATACCTGCTCCCTCCTCCTCTTTTGAGAGTAAGAGAGGGACCGTTCGTATCTTTATGGATCGACAGCGTCAGAAATTGGACTCCGTTTGCGCCGATTTGGGACACCTTGAATAATATTATTTTTTTGCGCGATAGGCCCGACCGAAAGGAGAACTCCCTAAGATTCGACGGTGCGTTCGAATATTGATCACCCCAGCGGCGTTGTTGGCGCGGATGAGAAATTGCGTCATTTCCCTAGCAGTCATGAGGGGCAATGCATCATGCCCCGCTCCGGGGGTTCAGGGTGGGAGGCGAGAAGGGGGGGGGGTACATCAAAAGAGTTAACTCTCCCCTTGATTCCAGGGATCAGAAGAGGAAAAGCAGATCGTCGTGACTTTTGTCGCGAAGCGCTCCCATGTAGAAGAAAGTCAAAATTCGAGTCAAAGTTTCAGAATAATTCCGATGTATGTTCAAATGTGAATATTTCTTAAACTTAGACGAATAGAACGAAAAGGATTGCGTCGTTTGGCAGGACATTGAATTCCAAAATATGAAACTGTCATCATATTTGAGGTTAGATCCACCGTTCATAAGATAAATCCTTCGAAATAAGGACTCTTAGACTACGCCAAATTAGCCATTTCTATCGATTTTTGGAGTCCTTCAAAATACCTAATTGCGATTTTCTTAAGTTTATCTCGTCAAAATTGTTAAAATACAGGTCTCTGCAAAATTTCTAGCCCGTAGCTCATTTACAAGAGGTCGAAAATGCGGTTCATATGTAGAAGAAAGTCGAATTTCGACCGTTCTGCACTCCCTCTTCCTCCAACCTCTCCCACTACGCTTTCCTCCTTTGCTCTTCACCTTTACTCTGCCCTCGTTTTCACTATTTCCGATCCAATAAAAAAATAATTTTGCTTTAATCGAGGGAAATGGAGAGATTGAGTCCCCTCTGTTCTCTCCTTCTCGCCAATGTTCCCACGAAGTTGCAAAAAGGCAGTGTTTAAGCATAAAAAAATGTACGTAGGTATCGATGTTTAGTTTGACACTTGCAAAAAACACAGTATATTGTACATATCACGTGGCAGTATCAAAAATTGTACAAAAGACATTTAACTACGTGAGAAAAACTTAAGGATCATTAGGCTTACATCCATGTCGAAAAAAGCCACTGCAGGAAAACACGCATGAAAGGTGTGTGAAAACCTGCAAACACCGACTGATATTTATGCTAATGATAAAAACTGAACGAGTAAAAAAATGCAATTTTAACAAAATAGGAAAAAATACAATACATAAATAATACAATAAAATAAATACATATAATTAAAATCCAAATCAAGGTAAAAATGGTGATATACCTATTGAGGACTCCTCCTCTTTAATCTACCTCAAAATTATAGTAAATATATTTTTTTGGAGTGTACTTCTAGCCCTGAAGATGTCAATAAAAAATGACGAAACGTTGGCTAAGTCCATGTGACCGTTCTTTACTTAAAATAAAAAGGCCAATCCTCTAAAAAAATATATTTCCTATTGAGGAGGTTATTTATCCAATGCGCAATAGTTTCACCCAAATATGTGTACAATAATTTGTGCTTTCGCTTCTCTTTGAATGTGGTTAAAGTACTGAGACCGCTCAGTAATCACAGTTTTATTTCACGTTTTTTATGTTTATAGTTTCAAACAAATGTACAATCAGATTTCTAACACAAACCTTAATAAAAACTGTATCAGTAAAAAAAACATTATTTTTTTAAAACCACTGAGAAAACAATTGCGAACAAAATCAAAATTTTACGGACAGGAATTTCTGTGGTTGGCAAGGAAACAGGCAACCATTGTTATTTAATGAAGTAGAAAAACAAAAGATATTTAAGAAATATATCATAAGACTTCAAATCGGTAACTATTAAATGCATAGGTAATAAAACTATAAAACTCTGATTCTAAATGTCTGTCTCGAATCAAAGGCAACAAAGTGGTAACTTGTGTTTCATCTGAGCTCAGTAATCCTGAAAACAAAATTCGTGGTCCGGTAATCGACCTTAACCTCACTATGTCGTTCCGTTTCAAGAAGTACAAAACTAACCTACTGAATGGCTAGCTTTGTCTATTCTACGTACTAATGTGTACCTTCCCTGATCCCACTGTTGTCCTCATTACCCTTGCCCTGATCCATCACAATTTTCCTAATCTTATTCCCGTCCTACAGTTCTTAACCCTGAGAGAGGAAAACTTTCTGCGTCATCTGTGCACATTTCTTTTTAATTTTTTATATCAAATAATCGTTCCTCGTTCTAATTTTGGAATTATGTAATTTTACATACTACAGCAGCTTGTTCAAAACGATTGCCATGACTGACTCATAGTTTGGCACATAAATTTTGAGCTGAAAATATGAAACGTTTTTAGTGACACAAATATGTAATTTTTTGATACCTCAGCCGTTTTCGACAGCTTAGCATTAGCCATGTACGGATAATATATCAAGGTGTTATTGCAAAAAATAAGTGCAATTTAGAGCATGTATCGATGTATTTTAAGGAGAAAACTCGGTAGGAGGTAATCTTATGTTTTATTCACTCATTACCCTGGCTGTTACCAGAGATTTGTTTTCGCAAGAAAACAATTAATTGTTAACAAGCGCCTGCGTAATGGGCGGATCCATCTATTGACGTGGGCACGCGCCGTCCCGGGACGCTTTTACGCTACAAAGTGATCGTGGCAACGTTAACTCCCAACAGCCTGAGATGGGCGGAATGTGTTCGATCTGAGTCCGTGTCCATTCTTATTCGATAATTATTTGATAGAATCATATCGTACTTTTTCCAATTTTGGGTGCGTCGATAAATCTGCTTTTATGCATGATTTCCCAAGATACTTTGATCTCTCAAGAAATATTTTGACATTCTATCTTTGTGTGTGTTTACCAAATATTAGATAGGTCCGAGCAAATATCAGCAGGGTGAGCATGGACTAGAACCGTTGTAATTTTATTGGATGGACATGGGTGTTTTATGAGGATAGGAACATCAGAAAAAGGTGTGCACTAGTTAATGAAGCATTCTTGAGGAAACAAGTAGAAAATCAATTAAGGAACACGAAAGAAAATGTAGGTGATTGTATTGCTGTGGTGCCTAGGTATGCACTGGCTTCTCAACCCGAGGGCCCGGGTTTGAGAGGCTGAGGTTTGTGTTTTGGAGTGGAATCACGATATCCATTCCTCAGATATTCCTTCCCTATAAAAGAAATAAGCTCAGGTTTTAATTGGGAGAATTCCATTTGATAACGAAAAAATAAAACTTTGACAATCAACAATTTTTTGTCAAAAAATGCTTGCGCAATCCGGATTTCAATTTCACCATCATCAGGAGCTTGAATTATCAGGTCAATCAAGAACCTAATGATTATGCAAAGGCATTGAAATACGGAATTGTGCAAACGTCTTTTGACCAAAAATTGTGGATTGTAATAGTTATATTTTTTCATAATATTCCTTCCTTTTTTAATCAATCCTATATGTTACCAATTACTTTTGCTGTCGGCCTCTTCCCAAAACAACAAACCAACCAACTTCTAAGAAATTTGTTTGCTTAAACCAACACTTGAAATGTTGCGAAGCCTCTGAGTTGATGCATTATTGTACAATTCATTACTGCATGCAATTAGGTTCTGCTCCTGAGCATCAGGTATGAGACATGATTTCTATGATTTTGTCATTCACGGATAATTTTCAATATGCCAACTTCAATTATATATCGTATTCTATAATGATATATTACTCACAGTGTACGTGGTAATTGGCGTTAATTCTATAAAGGATCGCAAAATCGTTAAAGAAAACACGTGACATATATAGTGAACTGGAACCTTAGAGGATAAATAAAGCATCTACATTGACAGCGCAAAAACTAAATTATAAGAAAATTAAAAGGTATGGTCAGGATTTTCCTTCTGATAAACCTTAACCGTATTTAAAAGTTAAATATTTGAATATGAACCCCAACCTTCACGTTTTTCTGCTGAACATAATCGCTCACAATGATGTAGCAAAACGGCATATTATTCATACGAAAGACGTAAAACCAATCATCCATATTAACAAATTTTTTATAAAAGATTTATTTACTAACAAGGAATAAAATAACAGAAAATTACGGTAACTTATACAATTCAAAATAATATATTATGCAAAAGATCTACCTACATAGAATGATCCATCTATCATTATTAAACAAATTAACTAACGAAACATAAATCAAAATACCAAAATTAACTAATTCTTTGTGAAAAATGTATTTGCCAACAATGAATAAAATATCAGAGAGAGTAACTTATAATATTTTAAAGAATATGTATTACTATAGACCTGCTTAGAATGATCAATCAATCATTATTTACCAAATTAACTTACCTAGCACGAAAATAAGGATACCTATCGAAATTGACAAATGTTTTGTGCAAAATATATTGGATAGCAATGAATAAAATATCAGAGAAATATGGTAACTTATATAATCCTAAAGAAGAAGTAATGCAGTAGACTTACATAGCGTGATTAATCCGTCTTTATGTAACAGGAGAAAGGGACACCGTGGAACTTGGAAGCGGATGTCATGACTTTATTGTATGATTAGGGAGCGAGTATAAATACTTTTTAATATCAATGCGTACATAACTTATCGGTAAAATGAATGAAGGTTGTGTGAAAATGTTTAAGGCACATGCTTGATGCGATGAAAAGAAACAAGTTGGAGTTGGTACATTTTGGATTTGTTTGTCCATCCACCAACTTACACGCGGAAGTCCCTTGGCCAAGTCGATCTTCTTCTTTTTCTCCCCCTTTCCTTTCTCTGAACTCACATGATTCGATGGGACGTCTTGCATTCCTTCGCGGCGATAGACTTCGATTTGTGTGTGTGTGTGTGGATAGGGGGGGCAAATGGTGGGGGAGAGCTACCCGCGTATGGCTTTATGACCCCGGTAGAGTTGTAAAGCTACCCCATATATTGTATGGGTTGGTGTGTGAGTGAGGACGCGGGGGTCGGATCAAAGGAAGCCGGGACATATAACGTAAGGGGGGAGTGTGATGGGAAGGGGGTCACTTGGTCGGGGGGTAGGGAGCGGAGACGAGTAGGCGAAGGACGAAGGGCTATCCGCGTGATTTCGATAACCTCCCATTTTTCGTGAACCCTTATAACCCCTCCGTAAACCACCCTCCCCCGCCAATACCCTCCCCCGCCAATACCCTCACCCACATGGCTTTCCGGCGCCGTTCTTGCCACCGGTCGGCTGCAATCACGCGAAGTTTTATAAAAACCGCTCCCTTCGGGGTGTTTTGTGAGGTTTAAGGATCCCTCGTGGAGTCGTGACGCACAAACAACGCGGCCGTTTCGGATTTTACTGCATTTTTTTATACCGCCGAAGATATTTTTTTTATTATTATCATATTTTCTTTACGTATTTTTTTCCCTCCGAACCTTCGACCCAGTTATATATGAGTAATATACATCCGTATTTTTGGCCTTTCTCCACCAATTCCTTGAGCCCTTCTCAGGGGACGCTTAATAGGCTAACGGCCGCAGGTAGTTTTTTTATATACCTACTCGGTGGAATGTTTTTATTTTGTTCTCAAAGGCTAAATTAGTAACCGTCTTGTTTATTGCCGTTTGACTACGACTAAATTAAGGACAATCTGCATGTAAACATTGATATGGGTAATAAAATGGAAACCATTCCAGTGTGGTTATTATATCCATAAAAAAGAAATGTTTGAGACACGGTTTTGTTGACCTTTCGCTCGTTACGGCGCCGAAATTATTTCATGCTATGAACTTGACTTACAATGAGAACAAAAATGTTGGATACAATAAACAGGTGACATTAAAGACTCAACAATTGTTATATGTTCTTTTATCGTGATTTCTATTAATGGCGTCGAATCTTGGATTAATATTTAAAACCTCGTTCGTATCGGCATCTCCTCGTCAAATTAATAAAACAATATTGAAAAAGTTGATTTTCTCGGTATTTACACGTTTTATAGATTGCCATGCACAATCGTATTTTTCTCGTATCTATATCTTTATTCTGTTTCCATAGAAAGGTCGCGAATTATGAGTGCTGAGCTATTTGATATTTCTTGGAGAAGGGCAAATTACTCATTTCAAGAAATACTAATCTCTACGCGGGAAAACGATACGGTGCTCCATATCAGCCGGCTAAAAATATTACCGCCTCCTTTTAAGTGTTTACTATGGGAATGTAAAATGTAGTTTACGTTTTATTCATAGATGCACATTCATTCTCTGTATTCTGTTGGGTTTGTTTTTTCGTAAAACCTTTTTGAGTCTCTTTAAAGAGATTCCACCCTGATTGTGCGTGTCAAAACATATGCTTAATTGCAAATTATCACGTGCTTTGCTTAAAAAGCATTTCATTCAACTTAAGGTATTTCTTAGATTTGCCATTTGGAAACAAGATTAAGATAAGAAATATGTTGATTATTGGACGAATATATATTTTATTGAACACCTTTTTCCGACCATATGAGCCGGCCGCATTCCATTTCTGCTTAATAAATGAATTTACATTTCATTTATAGCAGTACTCTGCTAGTAACCAAAATAATAGGATGGTAGAGCGTCTACATTTTGTCTTTTATCAATTTCCTGAGAGTGTTGTTCGCTTATCACGAACAGTTGTTCGCGAAAATGAAATATATTTTAGTTGGAATAAACTTATTTTCCCCATGAAAAATATTAGCGTGGAAAAGTATGCTCTTGTTGTTGATATTAAACAGAGGACAGGTTCTACCAATATTATAAATGTGATAGTTTGTATGTTCGTTACTCAATCACGCAAAAACTACAGGACCGATTGAGCTGAAATTTGGCATGTATATAGAAAATACATTTTTGGGTAATATACGCTATATTAAAAAGCCCTAAGAGTCCCCTGAGGCCCCCCAAAGGCCCCTATGGTAGTCCATGCTAATCATTGGGTTCGATGCAGTGGGTTTATTTTTTGCTTTTTAAAAGTAATTTCACTCAAGATAGGCTGGAATTTTTTTATTGGATGGATGAATAAAACCTCTGTGATTAGCAACTGCTAAATTCAATTATGTATATTGTTTTGATATTTTTTGGGTCAGAAATTATTGCTGCACACAACTTCTCTATTATTTCCCATTTTTATCCCTCCCGTTGAGAATAAACGGGCGCTGCTGCCAGTATTTTTATATGCGTGGCCAGAGTATAAATTACTCGGGCATTGTGATCGTAATACGTATGAACCTTCTTAAGGTCGAAACCCTTGGGGTATAATTTGCATAATAGAGATATTTTTACGAAGTAACGCTTGTAAATTGGAGTGTAATGTACGTAGATAAAAAATGCAATTTTTCTCACGATTGCAATGATTTTCTGGCTAACTTTGAGTGCACAAGACTATATTTTATTTTAAGACATATTTTCTTTTTATGTATTCACCTTAAAAAAAAAGAAAATGTGCTGTGAAATGTAAGCGGAGGAAATTTGAAATATAAATACAAGCAAGCTACAGAATGAAAAAGACAAGCTATCTAATATAACTATTTGAGATGAATTTTATCTTGATTCTTGATGTTGTTTTTGGTAGGGCTGCGAATCATGCCATGAAAAGGGTAGACTTAAATTACAACATCAGTCAAATTTAGCGATATTGGCTCAATAACTGCTTTATCGTATGTTCATGTTTTTATTTGTTTCAACAGGAAATCAATTTTTTTCGTTCGTTTATATGAAATTGGGGACTCCAGCGGAGGTATATATTATTTTGCCATATTTTTTTTGACAAAAATTCTACCCGAAAATATCGCTGATAATGCGTAAAATATTATAGGAGGAATTTCTTAACTCGTGTTACTGATTATGAGTTATAGTGCTATATTTATTTTTTCCATTATATATTTTAGATTAATAATTACCTCTAATAAGTCACCAATTTATTATTTTTGCCTATTCTGTCAGTAAAGCTTTAACTATAAAATTAATAAGGTTTATATATCCTTCCAGATGACCTCAGTTGGAGTGAGATTACACGAATTTTTATACCTTATAAGACTAATTTTAAGATATGAAGCAGCTATAGAAGAGGCCAACAACTTCGAGTTGTGAAACTTGTGTTTCTTATCCACCATAAAAGTTGTTTCCTCACCTTTACCAAGACACTCTCCCGCATTCTTTCCAAAATCTTATCCTCTTGCTGTCTTCTGGCTTTGAAACAAGTGGAAAAATATGCGCTCGTATATAACGAAAAAGAAAACAGAAGCGTAACGACGCCCACACGATCCCCGTGCGCGCATCTTCAGAGAATGGGAGAGATTTGCGGCTTCATATCGAGGGAAGCAATTCTCCACCCATCCCATCTTTGCTCGCTTCCCTCTCCTTCTACTACGCAAACGCTACTTGCTCCTCCTCCGTCTCCTGCTTATCCCCGTAGTATGTGGCAAACTCGAGGCAGACTTTTTCGTTGTCCACGCAGCCTCACCACAACTAAGAGAGGACCCTATTGTTTGCCGCAGTCTCCCTTTCTCTTCCGCGAACCCTCAAGCTCCTTTTCTGTTCCTTAATCGAACGATTTTTCCGATAAATACCCTTCAATCTCTCATCGTCATCTCTTCATCACTAACTTCATCTAAACAGGGGGGTTATTTTGTAATCTCACCTTTTTAGTGACTCTTAGTGGAAAGGCGGGAGATCCGTTTCCCTCTCTTAATGATCGGCTCACGAACGGTTCGTGAATTTTCGAAGCTTCAATTACCTTATATCAAATAAAAGATCCCGAGACTAGCGAATACCCAGATTGCTCAACATCTTACGGAAGATATCTTACACTGTACATACCACGAAAATCTAAATACAGTCAAAACTACAAGCGACATGTAAGCGATCACTCAATATTAAAAAAAAAATTAAGTGCATCTAATTAGTGTTCGATTCACAAGCACGGGAAATATCTACCAAGAACGTAGATTTTGCGGCAATATTTGTTAAAATTATGAAATTATGGTATAAATAACTGAATTCCATTCTCAATACACTGGCGGATAGGCACACGAAAACAAAGGTATCAGCAACATTGTTTGGGAAATATTGATACGAAATATATACACAGTTAATTCAAGCTAATAATAACATAAGCATTTCAAACAAAGCATACCTTCAAGTGCCCAATATGTTGGAGTTGAAAATGCTGAAGTTCTTCACGTTTAGCAAATTACAACAATACGATTTAAAATCGTTTGTACCTTTCGCGCCCTTGTTTATTTTCCAACGCAAGCTTGGGTGAGGGAGTTGAACTACGAAAAAGTGACATTTAATGACATATTCTCACTAAAGTGAGATTACAAAATAACCCCCCAGACTGGGCACTCATTAGACATGCATCCCCAACGAAGATGCTTCATGAAACAGTGGTGGATAATACTGGAGTGTGTTCCCAATATATGAAACGATGTTCCAAGGAATTAGTTGACACTATGGTAAATGCTTATTATGCAGAACATGGTGAAGCTTGCCAGCAGGTAGTTTTCGGCCATGAAGGGTGAATCAAGCATAAGGAGTGGCCGGAATTAACCCGTCCTATATGTCTTGCGCTGAAGTTTGCTGAGTAATAATTACCATGACTACAATCTAATGAATGTTTCTACATCTTAACTCTACCTCGCGATCAATCACAAGAGCGTGGGGCAGGACGTATTGAGACACGACCCACAAATAGATAGTGTGTTAGAAAGATAATTGGAAGATGGAATGGCTGAAATGTGTGACGTGTTTTGATGAATAAATTCCTCGCTTTTTATTCTCCGTAATCATTTATGTTGCGCGGATATTTCAATTAGATGTACAGAACAATTTTTATACTTCCGGGGTTCTCAACTATTGGAGGACTCTATGTGGAAATTTGGTTGTAATTTATTAGGAAATCGGGACCACTATTTATCACAATGTGATGTTTTGGGGATAATGATAATTCTGTTAAATTGTAGCTTAAATTAATTCTGCGGCGTTTTTTAAGGTTTATTGAATGTAATTGATTGATATCGATTCTTAGACGTGCGCATTATTTTCCTTCGTGGAATTAAACTTTTCTTAAATAATTTATTTTGGGATTTGTAAATAATATCCTAAACTATGGTGAAAGGGGGAACTGAACAAAAAAGGTTTAAAAACCCCTGCTCTATCTGTATTATGCTTCAGGCATTAGTGGTTTTGAACATATTTTCTGTGTTCACCCTATTGGGAAGGCTGCATTTTGGGTTAACTTTGTTATTTTTCGTTTTCTTCACATACCAAAAGAGTTGCATTTTTGATTTGACACAATTCTCGCTAATTCAAGTAGTGTGCGATGGAGAAGAAATTTAAATTGAAGATCAATGCAAATTGTAAACGAACTCAAAGGAATATTTACTCCTATGCTGTTTATCCAGGATACCATCAACAGGAAGAGTGTAAATCTCTCGTAAACACGCGCATGTTCACGAGATTTAAACCTATCCCTGTCGATGGTCACCTAGATAACAGAAATTCATACATAGGAGTCAAAATTATTCTACTATTATTGACAATTAGGGTTAATCTTCAACCTAAACCGCTCTCGCTCTCGATGGTACAATTATGTTATCTACTCACTAATACCGGAGTGTGTATGAACGAAGACATGCTTATTTGCGATCTTTCCCTGCAGTCTTTCGCATCCCACGAGGAAAGCATTCTCATTCATTCCAGGGGTTTTGTATTTGAACCGTTTGTGATAATTCCGATCAAGTAGCTAAGGAGTCACGTGGTACAATCACAAGGGGTTCGAGAATTTAGTGTGTTTGAATCACTCTTAAAAATCTCACGCATCCTTTCCTATGGAGTTTTTTTCACCGGAACATCGTTGGTGGAGTCGTAAATCTCGAATAAAGACGCAATGATCAGCATATCAGACGCTTAATTAAGTTATCCATCCGAGTGTTTAAACACACAAAATTCTCGGACCTTTTGTTATTGTAACACGGGGTTCATTAGTTACGTTTTTTGAGATTATCTCTAGCGGTTCGAGTACAACTTCCCTGCTCTCTCCTACAACAATCCCTTTCACCTACTAATCCCTATAACTAAACTAGAAACAATTCTTTAATGCTTTATTTTCCTGCTCATCGCACCACCAAATTCAGTAATTCATTTGTTATAGCATCAACCAGAATATGGAACTCATAGCCGGTAAATGTTAAAAACCCTAAATCAATTGAAAATTTTAAAAGGAAAATTTATGATTTTTTCCAAACTTTGTACTAGGACCTGTGTTGTAATCTATGTATACATTTACTGCTTGATTATTCTTATTGTGTCACATATGAACATGCATACATCTATGCAAATGTTTGTATTTTTTGCTCTTTATGGGCCTGTACTCAGAGCGCTCAATTAATTATTTACTTGCTTAGTACTTAACAATCCCTTACACCCACCCTGACCGCATATCCCGTCCCGTCTCGAGTAAGAGAGAGAAAGAGAGACCGTTCTTAAAGCATCCGCTTCCCCCGTCATCCCCACCTTCTAGCGGCGTCATCGACGGTGGCGTCGGCGCCTGCAGACCCGGGGATATGAGCCCGATAAAAATTTACTCTCCATCGGACGCTCTTTTGACACCACTCCCCATCCTGGAAGGAAAGGGCCTTTCATGGACCACCCTCTCTCCTCCAACACTCACCCATGCTGACCTCCCCCTGTGCCCGAGTGCCTTTCCACTTCACGCCCTCCCACCTCCCGTCCCACCCCAACAACTCTTCGCCCTCTTCCCCAACGTAGCCCTTATTCACTTTCTTCCCTCAACGTTGCCCTTTTCACCCTTTCGCGACTCACGAGGGGCTCTTTATTTCATCTTCCGCCACCTTTTTCCGATGATTTTTTTCCTTCCCTGGTCCTTTCTTTCCTCCTTCGCTTTCTTCCCCGCCTCCTCTCTCCTATCCTCCCCTCCCCCCACCCTCCCAAGAGAAGCGGCCGATCTCAAGAACGGGGTCGCTAATCCGGACCGGTTTTTCTGCAACATCTTCTGAATTTTGATCGACTCGATCGGTGGCGTCTCACCCCCCCACCGAAATTGATTGTTCGTATAGTCGACGGTGCCAGAGGAACGAATCGATGCCTTTAGCCCAGACTGTGGGGATGACCTCAAAATATATGTGCCGGAAGGGCAGAAGAGTCTTTTAACCCCCATTCGAGGTTTCAAGATGTATCTCCGCAAGTTTGAAAGACAGTCCTTATTTATTTAGTCACCGTAGTCACGACAGTATTCAGTCAACTTCCACTGAGATTTATGGGGTATAAAAGCCCTTCAAATTGTTTATCACGGTTTATCACTGTATTTTGGTCGGTATTTCATTCATTTAACCATACAATAGAAAAACTTGCAACCCTATTTCATGAGTTCGGGTATTTTAAAAAGCAGATAAATAAACTCCTGCCCCAAACACAGTGCTCTTCTTATAGGACTAAGAGCTTAAAGTATGTGGTAAAAATAATCTTTTTATTTTTACCACATATTTTGAATTTTTTCCCATATCTGTCTCTTGCTTTTAGCTGTTTAGTTGTGGTTTTTACGACTTTTTTGGCTAGTTTTTGATAACAGTCAGCTCCCTAGGTTTTACGAATGCCTTAGAGCATGTAACTTTTTCTCCCATAACTGTCTTTTGCTTTTAGCGGTTTATTGAGGTTTCCCCATATTTTTATCGCTAGTTTTTGGAAACAATCAGCTCCCTAAGTTTTTTGAAAGCCTTAAAGCTTTTGAACTTTTTCTCCCGTATCTACCTATTGCTTTTAGCGGTTTATTGCGGTTTTTTCTATCTTTCTATTAACAATTAGCTCACTTGGTTGTTTGAAAGTCCGAGAGACTGACAAAATTTAGCAATTTAGTACTGTTGAAAGAATACACATTGGAGGATATACAGAAATTATGGTAGGCTAAGATTATGTTAAGACTACACCTAGCTGTAAGTTAAACTGTTGTCCACTACCATCTTGCGAACTTTATCTCAGCAATTGTCAACACGCTCTTATTTTCATCATCCAGTCCATAAATCGTACCCTCTTTTTGACCCTTCCCCACTAACCCAACTTCCTCCACTTTATCATGGCCTTCAGCATCAATAAACCGCTAATTAGAAGTTTCCTCGTCTTCCTATCCGTCTAACACACTTTCTCAATTATCTTCCTTATTCACATCTCAAACGCCGGTAATCTTATCTCATCTGCTTTCCTCTGTGTCGGGAAGGGCACAATTATACTACATTGACACTAAAAGCGCCAGAGCGGTCATTTTGACCGTTTTGGACACTTAATCGTCTGCCCCTCCCATGATACATGATGAGATATTTTGTTATTTTGTGACTTTTCATTGATTTTAGTGGCACGTTTACTTGCAATGTTATAGTAATTTATGATATTATATATTATTTATATTTAACTAGCTGTGCCCGGAATGCGTTGCAATGCCTCTTTTTATTTCTAAGCAGGCACACACATACAAAGCAGACACATTTAAATGTACAAAATGAATGAAAGACAACGCTTTTTTGGGCATTTAATTAAAGTACTGCTAACGTAATCACCATGTTGAAGTCTGGATCCAAAGAAAGTGCCACTAACTGACGTCCCATCTCCATTCTCCCCACTCTTTCTCACTTACCGGAGCGTATTCTCCATGACCGTCTCTTATCTTTCACCCTTCCCTACATCTGACCAAATCAGCACGGCTTTCTTCCCGGGGGCTCTTGTTCAACTAATCTATCGATATTGCACCACCTCAGCCCCTCAGCACTCGAAGCCTCCTACCAACTTGATTTGTGTTGAATTGACTTCTCTATCTCATCTACCCCCCCCCCCCCCCCAGCGTAGCTCATCCCAAGGCGAAACAATGCAATCTCATGGAAGTTCCCCTTTGTCAACCCGCCGAAACATTCATGACCTAAATTCCCTCCAGTCTGCCACCAACGGCAATTTTCTATTCACTGAAATCCTTCCATTTTTCTCCCATCATATTCCAAGGCGCGAAACCCGCAGCAGTGACCACCTTCACCTACCTAAATTCCGTTTCTCACTCTCCCAGCGTTCTCTTTTCTACAGACTCCCGACACTATTTCATAACATACTTTCTTTCGATCACCCCTTACTTGACCCCTCCACCTTCTACCGTCACTCATTTACCACTCGAATAAATTTTTCGCCTGCCCCACTCGTGAGAATGCAACAAATAAAATTGACCACGTGAAAAGCATGGATTTTCCATATTTATTCCACACACTTGAAGCGATTGACCTTGTGCCTTGTTGATTGTCATTGAAAATGCAAGGCAGACGGGAACTGTTGTTGTTTGAAATCAAATGGCATGCCAGTGGGAATGATGGGAATACGTGGAATTAGCACATTTTATCCCTTTGACATGCCATTCAGAATTGTCGCTTCGATGACGTTTCGCATCAGTTGTTTGACAGTGAGCTTGGTTCCATTGCACAATCGTAGTGCATAAATATTGCGCAGAAGAATTATTGGTGCACAAAGTTTGAGTGACAATTTGTGCGGTGGCACACCGGAAAAATCCAACGAATTTAAATACTCAATTGGATAATTAAAAATCTCGTCGGCATTCATGACGCTGTCAATCGAATTGTAGGTGACAGACTCACTCTATACTTTTTCCTGGGTGGTGTAGTTGATTGCATTGACGTCGGTGTTTTTTGGTGCCAAATTAGCACGTTCGCAAAGCCATTGGTGATTTTTGTAATTGGTACCAATTTGTGGAAAAACTTTCTGAATTAATTGTTCAATCGATGGAACAATGACACAAAAGTTTAATGGTATTGAAATATATTTTGTGTTGGCATCAACTGGCACATTTCCATTACCAATGTCCAATAGGTGTTTTGAAAATATGGGTGACACATTGCGCTGCTGATTTACGCTCATATTGGTCGTTAACCTGAGTTTCTGCACATGTCTCCATATATGCGACGCTTTGAGGCAAGCGTTGAGTTCATCAGCTGGTGTTGAATTTGGTATTACTGGTCTGTCCCACTCGTGAGTATGCAACATATAATTGAGCACGTGATAAGCATGGATTTTCCCGATTTTAATACACAGACTTGAAGCGATTGACCTTTTGCCTTGTTGACGGTCATTGAGAAGGCAAGGCGAACAGGGAACTCGGGTCGTTTGACTACAACTATCATCAAATTAGTCACTGAACCTGGCCTTCAAATGCTGCAAGAGTGAATAGTCATTCACTTTTGCAGCAATGAAATCGCTATTAAATGGGTATTCACGCCTCGTTGCCAAGGAAATTTATTTTGTTGAAAAGGAAGAAAAATTGATGAATTACGAGATAAAAACGCAATACTTGGTCAAAAACGAAGTGTATAAGAAAATTGAATGAAATAATTAAATCTTGCATTCTTTTATTCGTTCTATGATACAAATATCCATCCATATCTTGACTACAAGAAATTAAAAAAAGGAAATTAAAGAAACACCTGCACCGAATTCAATGCTTTTCTTATGGGAGTAAATGTTAACTATATTGGGGTGAAAACAACCCCAAGAATTACCATTTTTATAATTCAGAAACCTTTACAAACACGCGCACAACAACATACCAAAGTTTCATCGCAATCGGATGAATGGTATCATAATGGCATAAATAATGAACAAAACAAATATTCTATTTCATATATGAGATAATAATTTATTGGTATGCATTTTGAAAATGTTTATCAATCAAATATGTGTCATATTACGGCATTCATCCACTTAAAATGATTAAGTTGTGTTATTTATATTGATTAAGTATGCGTTTAATTGAAAATGTTCCAAAAAAGAAATAAATCTAGAATCAGTCAAAATGACCGCTGCAGGCGCTATGAGGTACGCGGAATATCCGGCGCTTGTAGTGTTGAAAGAAGAATTGAGATTTTTTATAAATGCATTTAAGAAATTAATAAGTTTACTTACTTGGCCATAAATCTCCAAACCAACGAATAACTGTCGATAATCTGTAACATATACCGTGATTCAATCGAAATTACAATATTTCTGTAAAAACAGTAGGTAGTATTCTTCTTCCCTTGTCAAAATATGTTTAATCTTTTTTTCTGTGGTTCTTCCTCCTATCTTCTGACCCGGAGTTTTCGGATATCTGAAAATATTATTTGTTAGTCTACAATCACTCTTTCTTCAGGTGTATTCATCATTTATTTTTGAAATGATTTTACTCTATAGACTAAGTGTTCTAGATCGTAATGAAGTGGCCCTATATTCATCGTTCCTATTCCCTCAAGTTAATCTGTTTACGCTATTTTTCGGGACTGGGAAGAGGGTAATCACGTGTGCGTCTGGACCAATGTGGACCACCTCTCGTCCAGCGGATCCAGTATTCATTTTTATTTTTAGGTGTTTTCTTCGTGTCATTCCCAGATCATGCCCCATCCAAATGCTGTTATTCTCGCCTTCGGGCCAAAAACGTTGACGTTGTATAGTGGATATTTCCAATGACTAATACCATCAATTTCGTCCCAGCGGTATCGCTGTTTCAGTTCCTCTCTTCTCCTCTTTAACTAGTGGTGTTTACTCAACATCATTCAAGGTCACCTTAATTTGAATTTCACACTCATAGATTCGATTGTTATTTCCGTTATGTAGGTATATATATTATTATAGCAACTTAAAAAACTTGAATAATACGTGAAACTTGAATAAGTAACTTTGAATCATGTTATCTTTTTCTTGGGGTATGGAAAAGAAATAATGTGCTTATGACCTATTAAAAGAAACAATTGCGCTGATGCAGTGAAAAACAATATGAAAGATGCATATATATTTACTAGAATAACCGTCTAAGTTTAGGGTAGTGAAATGTAGGTACTGTGAGGCCATTTTCTATTCCTTGCATTGCGAGCATAATCTGGTTTTGATCATGCCGCATCTGTTTCCAGCCGAATAGTGTTCCTTCTTAGTGGAAGCAGATGTTTGGTTTCATTTTTCGGCTGCATCATTTCATGATCTGATTTCGCGCTTTGCTCCTCAAAGAACCAAATGAAGGAAAATATATATTACCTTAATGAATTCGGCGCGCTGAACACGAACCTGATCATGTAAATTGAGTAATCTATGTTTGAGATAAACGTATTTCAAGTTGGAAGTACCAGTTACGCAACGAAATAATTAAAATATTCATACTTCTAAATGCAAATACTTTTATCTCATTACCATAAATAACGCAAATATACAGGAGAGCGACGTTAACTTCTTCATAAGCATATACAATTGTGATTAATTGAAAGAACATAAATCCCCAAGGCCGTACTCTTTATTGGGCGAAAGAAGGGGTGGGGAAAGGGATGGATAGGCTGTTGGAAGGTGAGTAAGGACGTCAACTGGGTAGAAACTTTATGTAAACTAAAAACACAAGAACACACGCAAACGTACTAGCTCACTCACCCAGCAGACACGTCAAGGGGGGGGGGCAACCTTCCGCGTGGGTCCCAATCACGCGCACACGAAGGCCTGCGAAGTCCTAACTGGCGCCAGTGACCTACTCGCACTAGTAGGCTTGTCAGGGGGGCAAGTGTTCCTCCAGCGCAGGTCGCAATCATGCACACACTCCGGTTTGGGAGCCCCTCACCTACGCCTGTGGCTCATTCACTACGAAGCACTACGAAGTCCCCACACACGCCAGTGACCCACTCTGCACTCGCACGCTTCTACAAAAATTCCGTGCGGGGTTCAATCACGCGCACAAACTTTACAACCTTCATCTCAAACTCCCCAAAAACCTCAATGGCCGCGAGCTTCATTTTTGGATGGATTTCGACAGAAACGTACACCGTGTTAGTCAACACAAACGTCGGAACAAAGCATGTTGTATTTCCAAAACATTTTCCTCCCTGTTAACCTCAAAAGAAACCCCACTCCCTAGTAACAACCGATCCTTTCTATATGTCCACAACCTCTCCAACACCAACTTCTCAGACGAAGAGCTGTCGCGTTTAAACCTAGGTGTCAACTTAAGTGTCATTCCCACCAAATCTTCTCTTGAGGATCTTATAGCCAACATCGAATCATCGATCAAATATCTCGATATGGAGACAAATAACCACATCCGAAAAGGCTGCCAATAAAAGAATCAAAACCAACCTTTCAAAACACAAAAACGGGGCGTCAAGACCCGATAAATACCTTCAATTAATTAAATCTCTCAAATCAAAAGAATGTTTCTACCTTAAATCAGATAAAGGCAACAGCTGTATGATACTAGACAAGAGCACATACCATCAGAAAATTACATCCCTACCTGAAGACGGGCCGAACTCAAAACTTCCAAAAAATCCCATCAACCGATTGATCCAGGACACTAAGGCCACAATGTCCAGCTGCATTAATCTCATCAGCAAATCTCTTAAGTACAAACTTTACGTTTCCAATCTCCGCCTACCACGTGTATATGGTCTTCCCAAAATACACAAAAAAGATTATACTATGAGACCAATAGTTTCAGCTATTAACTCTCCTACGCATAAATTATCAAAATGGCTTTCCAAGGAGTTCTCACAACTCCAATTTCACAGTAATTTCAACTTGACAAATACATATGATTTCATCTCGAAAATTCAGAACATGACTTTAAAAAGATCCGAGATTCTTGTATCATATGATGTAGAATGTCTCTTCCAGAGTGTTCCCATACCAGATACCTTGAACTTCCTAAACCAATGGTTAACATCCAAAGGCCTCACAGATGACAAAATAAACGAATATATCTGTCTCACCAACCTTATCATGGGTCATAAAATATTTCATGTACAACCAGACTTGCTACAAACAAGACTTCGGTACCACGATGGGTAATTCACTCTCCCCCTTCCTGGCCAACATGTCCTTCTTTGAAGAACAATGACAGGAAAAATTCCCCTACTTCCCACGAGTCTGGTATAAGTACGTTGATGACATCTTCGCTGTTTATGACTCTGACGCTTGCCCTATTGAACACTTCCTTGCTCAGCTCAACGATCAGTACCCTTCCATAAACTTCACGTGTGAAGTTGAAAAGGAACGTACACTTCCCTTCTTAGACATTAAAATCTTCCGATGCAATGACAACAAAATCTCGTTGAGCATATACCGTAAACCCACTCACACCAACAACTATATCCACAACACCTCCTTCGACCACAGCAGCCACAAACACGCAGCCTTTCATGCCCTTATTCACCGGCTTCTCAACGTACCGTTGAGTAAAAACAACTTTCAAAAGGAACTTGAATACATAAAACATACTGCCGTATCGAAAGGTTATTCAGAACAGATCATCGATAAGATCCTCAAGAAACATAAACACAAAAAAACGTATTCAAGACAGCACTACACATCCCCCAGCCAAAGAGGAAAAATACGTAAAACTCCCATTCGACCCCAAGTCAACCAAAGGACTTGGAGGTATTTTCCGCAATCACAACATAAAACCGAGCTACGACTCAAACAATAAACTCAAATTTCTCCTTGGAAACCCCAAAGACCCGGTTGAACCCCTCCAAAAGTCGGGAATATACAAAGTCACCAGTCCTGAGTGCAATAGCGCCTATATCGGGCAGACACGGAGGAATTTAAACACACGTTTCAAGGAGCACGCTGGGTGTTTTAGACTCGGTCACTTCAACAAATCTTCTGTTGCCCAACACATGGCTTCCAATGCTCATTCCATTACCATCAACGATATCAACCTCATGAAACACTCACCTGATCATTTATTAGACTTTTATGAATCTATCTACATTCATAAAAACAAGGACAGCAGCATGAACAGTGACCAAGGACCGGTCACATCATGTTTTTTTTCCTTGCTTTCAAACAAAAAATCAACACATACCACTTTTAGTAACGGCTCTCTCCCACCCTCTCCACAACTCCTCCCCCCCCCCAAACACCTACACTTCCCAACGTCTTCCTCTACCCACTCCACCCCTCTCCTAACACCCCCCCGCTTCCCCTACATTGACTCCCCCCCCACGGTCCTAGAACTTCATCCACATGACTCATCCCTGTCACCATAATCCATCAACGGACCCTACCCGACTCAGAATTTTAAACATTTTCCTTTGAGGAGGCCTGCTTGGCAGGAGAAACACCGGGTGTCGGAGAACATCCTCGGGCACTTCCAACCCTCCCATTTCCTTCCTCTTCTACGTGTGCTTGACGGTCACTGGCTGTGAGTGGTAACTGCCGTAGGTGAACACTTTGTAAACTGTTTGTGCGCGTGACTGAACCCCACGCGGAATTTTTGTAGACGCGTGCGTGAGCGAGTGCAGAGTAGGTCACTGCCGTGTGTGTGGAGACTTCGTAGTTATGGTGTGAATGAGCCACCGGTGTGGGTGAGGGCCTCCCAAACCTGAGTGTGTGCATGATGGTGACCTGCGCAGGAGGAACACTTGTCCCCCTGAAAAGCCTGCTAGTGTGACTAGGTCACTGGCGCCAGTGAGGACTTCGCGGGTCTGAGTGCGTGCGTGTTTGAGACCCAAGCGGAAGGTTGCCCCCCCTTGACGTGTCTGCTGGGTGAGTGAGCTAGTACGTTTGTGTGTGTTCTTGTGTTTTTAGTTTACATAAAGTTTTTACCCCGTTGACGTCCTTACTCACCTTCCAACACCCTATCCATCCCTTTCCCCCCCACTCTCCCCCTTTTTTCGCCCAATAAAGAGTACGGCCTTGGGAAATTTATGTTCTTTCAACTTTGAAGGGACGTAGATCGCTCGTTTATCTATATTGTGATTAATAATGAAATTTATATTTTATAGCATTTGATTCTTCACATCATAGTAGTTTGATTCTTCAATGCGAAATGGACGTGTGGATTTTGTATCCGCTATTACGTTCTCCAAATTATTATTGATACTTTTTAGTGGTGATTAAGATAAGGTATATGTTAATAGTTGAGAGTTTTATAGTGCCGGAGAGATTTGTTTCTACCCCTGAAGGCTACCATTAGATAATGCGGTATGCTTCAAAATTGTATGAAAAGAGAGTTCTGAAGGAGGCCCAACCACCTTTACCCGGCCCTCTCACGCCCCCATCTTTACCCACTCCTTAACTTGGGCTCCTTCTTCTAATCTCTTCGATCCTTTCTCTTCCGCCCTTCCTTTAGGCCGTCTTTACCACGCCACGCGCTGCCAGCAGTACTTCCCAAATGGTTCTTTTAAAGTGCCTCCCGTAGGGACCAGATTGAAAAACGATTGCATCCTCCTCGTCAGCTTTCCCTCCCACGGCCACCCACGCCAAAACCCCTAAACCTCCAAAGGTGCAAGTTTTGCGACTTGCATACCCTTGCAACCTCTTCCCAATCTTCTACATAGCCCGCCACTAATGTAATCCCAAAACGCCTTCCACATACCCCGTACACTCCACATGTACATGGCATACCTCAAGGGTGTGCCGTTGGGGTTGAGTTTTCGGGAGCATGTGCAGCAGTAAATACTATAATTCTATTAAAGCTAAGGGTGCCTTCCGTTTACTCTAGTGCGCTAATAAATTCACAATGCAACAGCGTACTTGCCTTCCGTTCCTTAGAGACCCTTCGCACTATGTAGCACACTTCAAAGTAGATGGGGAGTAAAGGCGATGTGTGGTAAATAACGAAAGAAAGTCGATAATGGCCCCCGTGATTGCGGTTAATGTTGTTTATTTTCCGAAAATGCGTCAAACATGCATATTTTTAGGTTTTTAATTACTCTGTCATGAACAGCGTACTTTTTAGCATAATGAATTTGAACTAATTCAACAACTTTACGTTAAACATTCGACCGTGACCGTGGTTCACCCAAACGATGCTACCTACCAGCTGGTTACAAAATATTTCGCCAGCGCACATCGCTCCATTCAACGTCGTTCGTTCGTGTGCGCTGATGTGTTCCGATGTGCGCCAACTTCAACTCCTTGAATGGAATGCTCCCTTAAGCCGTGTTTACACGATGCATTTACCCGCGCGGGTAGATGCGTGAACACAATCACCATCAAAATTCACCGTGTAAACACTCAAAATTGCGCAAATGCGTGAATGCGTGGACAGAAAATAGCCCCTGTTCTAATTTGGTGAATTTGTTCACGCATCTGTCCAGCCACGTACTTGCGCGGGTAAATGCATCGTGTAAACACGGCTTTAGACTTTATTTTTGCAGACTTTTCCTGTAAAATAGTAATTGTTCTCTTTTTATAATCCCTTTAAATCATTCCATGAATAGTACATGAACCCAATACATCAATACATCATGCATAGCAACTGAAAACCAACTCATCTCTGATACGTGACAAATTACGTCGCCGAAAATTGCTTGTATCTCTCGAGAGAAGGCTCGCATGATTGAAATTGTCGGATTTGGCTTCCGATTTCTCAAAATGTATGAAAACTTCCACTGGTATACAATTTAAATACATACTTAAAAAATATATTTCGCACCACCTAATACATTGACATGCATATAATATCCTGCAAGCATCATGGATGGCGTGTGATAAGAGGGGTGAGTAATCAACAACATGCGCTGAACTACACCCTAATGACGTTTGTGAATCTACGACTTTTAATACATTAGAAATAATCTGCAAATACGTTTAATCAGGTAAATTTTCACCACCCCTGCAGTATACTACCTGCTATCAAAATTATGGAAAATGTGAGTTTAAATGTTCATGTAACAACATATATGCACTACTTGCCCCTAAAGCTGTGAACTTATTCGGTGATAGCAGCTGGGGATCCGGTCTGTGTGGTGCTTAGAGTACTGGCTTCCTGTCCACTAGAGGGTCCGCGTTTGACTCCCGGCGGAGACTGAGTTGTTATTCCGTGTAGTCCCGATCAATTATCAAGCGCATTGCTTTGTAGAGTGCGCTTCAAGTGCAGTAATCCGTCCGTCGGACGGGACGCTAAACTTTGGGTCCCTCGGTGTCTTCCCTAAAGAGTAAGCTAATGCAAAGTGACGGTATCTATCAAACTTTCCCTTATTTCCCTCGATATCCTTCACTTGTCACCTTGATCGCAAAGCATCAACGATGCATAGCTACGGTATCATGCTACAAAATATAAAAATGGGCAAAATCGAGCGGTACGTGTTTTGACTGAAATGCGTTCAAAGTTTTCAAAATAAAAATATGTGCTTTAAATAGCAAATTATTTAGTTAATGACGTCAAAGTATTAAGTGTCGTTGCTATTTGTTTCAAAAAAGAATGTATGCTCTAACGTAGGTGTCATATGTCCGGAGATAATCGAAGACAAATCACACAAATTTAAGAGAAGCTCAAAATTATTCATACTCCCGCAACGGATGCATATTTTGCTTGGACAATTGCGCTTGGTCAACGTTGTAGTAAATCGGAATAAGCAAGGAAAGTTGGTAGAGAAATTGGAGAGGTCAAGGGCAACTTTGGTCTTAGTTCGTTCTGACATGGAATTGCCCATTCCCTAGCTCCTTTTGTATCTCGTTTGAGTTGATATCTTGGTTGCTGGCTCTTTGCTTTTGGGATGAATATGAACGGATTCTATCTTGGAATAAGTGCAGAAAGAAAAAGGTATTTGTAGATTTAGAACTTGAAAAAATACTAGAAAAACTTAGCACAGGACTGGACGAAAAATCTCCTATGGGAGTAGCTTATCTCTACTTAGGGATATAGGTGATAATCCCAGCCCTGGCACTACTATTATTTAATTGTTAATTATAAAGATTCGTCTCTCCTCAGCCGTGGACTCAGCAGTTTGAGTTATTAGGTTTTAATGTTATTGATCTTAATTTTGAATTTCACTCATTCATTATGCAGCCATGGGTGGTTGTATGAGCAGGGAACCCATGTAGATCAGAGGTATATATTGACACGAAGAGTATTATGCTAATTTTTATCTAATTACGTGTGTCGCGGGAAATTATTTCAGCATATAAAGTTGGTTATTTGAGCTTTTCTATTTGCACATTCATCATTCTTATGTAGAAAGGAGTATGAACTGTGGGTCCGAGGTCTTTGTAACTGAAGTATATTCCGAGGGATTGCATTATACTGGTTCCTTGCCTAATTGTGTTGAACCTTGAAATAAGTTTAGCATAGAAAGTTGCTTTTTTTAGCCCCCAAGGCCCTCATTTTTGCTCGTAAACGTCTAGCTGGTTTAAATCACACGAATGAAGACAGAGAAGAAGGATGTATTTTCACTGGCTCGCGTTATCGAGGGATCCTGGTTCGGGTTTCGGTCATGGTGGATGACATTTCCTCCGAAAAATTTCGCGCACATTCGGTAAATTAAATGTGAAGTTCTAAAATTCATCATTCAATCGTAGGATGCCGTGTTATCAGAAAAATAAATGAGTTTAGACGTGGCAGTGGCGTGACTGTAGTTCAGGGACCCGCTTGGCCTCGTAGGAAGGAACCAAAGAGTGAGGTTGGCAGACCCTTCAGAGGATTTTTCCAATTTCCGCGCCTCTCTCTCTCTCAAACACCCTTAGCGTCGCGCACATGTGAACTGCTCCGTACATCTCTCCTCTCAACCGCTCCTTCTGCCCCGACATCCTTTCCGGACCCAACACCGTTTCTCGGATATTTTATTCGCGTGGCCCTGCGGAGTTCCCCCGAAAAATCCCCGTGGTCGGTCCGTGTCTGCGGTGTGCCTCCGGCACCATTTCTCGCCATCCACCCTCCACAGTGGAAATATGTGCGGTACTAGTCTGCGAGCGATTGTGCAGTCTTGCGTTAGATATTCAACTCTTTAAAATTGTTAAGCATAGTCTTACTGATGGCCCACAAAAACTGGCTCAATGTTCTAACTTGAATTGCTTGCGGAAACTGATTTGGGTAATCTACCAGTTAAAGAAGGTGGAAATGGAATAGAGTAAAAACTTATAGATTTCTTTTGACAAAAGAAGGCCCAGATAGATTCTTTAAAGGCATCTTTCTCTATGTTAACATACGTCCAACGTATTATCGTCTCGTCCCATAAACCTTTTCTCTTCCTTCACTTCCCCTGCTTGTTCGACATCCTTCCCTCTATCACGGCCTTCAGCTCCCCTTTGTCTCTCACTACCTGTTTCGACCTTTTTCTCGGTCTCCCAATAATTTCCTCCAGAAGTTTCCTCTCCTCTCACCTGCCCTAACATGCTCTCCCTCGTTCGTAGTCCTTTCCGTACACCGCACCTTCTCAATTATCCTCCACACCAATATCTCAAAGACACCTAAGTAAGTATTTAACGTGTCTAAGTGAACAAAAAAGGAGGAAGATCCATTAAGTATTGCGAGTAATATGCGACAACTAAAATTATACTTTAATTAATGCATGAATTATATCGTTAGAGATACACTGGAGAGAAAAACCAAAAGAAAATCTAGTACGAGGTATAACCAGTTATGTATTCATTTGCATAACGTTTCACTGACATAATACGTCTTCGAATAACCACCATGCATCTTCTCGGAAGCAAATCTTGCTAGGATTCACGGCCATTATTCTCCTTATTTAAGGTGTAGTACCTGATAATTTAATAGGTAGTGGGATGTTGTTGATAACGGGATGTTGTTAATGACTTATGGTTCTATGACTAAACAGCCATTTATTGCATGGTCGAAACCTTCGAGATAAATCTCACAAAAACGTCTCATCCGACAGTTGATATTCTATAGTGTTCCGTTGGTACCTACTCATTTCAGCGGCCTGCGAGTGAAAATATCATGCTTTTCAAAACCTTAGCTTTCAATTTAGCCTGAAATATTAAAGCAGCTAACATTATTTTATAAATAAAGTTTTAATATTTTAAGAGGAACAATTTGTAAGGTTGAATTATTTTCATTTACTTTGAGATTGAAGAGAATTAAGCCACAACAATATTGAAATTATTTTTAAAAAATGTTCTAAGAAACCCCTTTTAACAATGCAATAATATTTTTTTTACTATTGTTGTTCTAGTGTTCGATGAAAACTTTTTTATTTCCGTTCGTGACAAGTTTTAAGTTCACAAAGCAGTGCGTGAAAGCGTGCACAGAAATGCGATAGTAAAACCACGCAATGCAATCGGGAACCTTTTCTATCCCGCTTCCTAGTATGTTGGGTGGATCCAATTTTGCTTTCCTGAGAATTGATTATCTTTCGGAGAGGAAGCTGGAGGCTGTGCTATTGGATTTTAAGCTGATGCGGTTGATAAGCTTATGAATAGGGGCTTAATAAATTCCCTCAGAAGCGCATGCGGCCATCAGCGGGGTTTCACTAGGTGATCCCCAAAGCGCTCGAGAAGCGCTGCGCTAAGCCACTGGCTGCGTCGACGAAACGAAGGGACGGGAGATGATGTGGGGAGCGGGAGGGTGTGTGGAGCGGGAGGGTGTGGAGTGCGGGAGGGTGTGGAGAGCGGGGGTGATTTTGATGGGCCGTCCAGTGGACGAAGCGGTTGCAAGGAGAGGCGAATTTGTAGCAACAGCTCGGCCGGGAACTGTGTCCCGAGTCTCCAATCATTCATGAAGTAAAAAAAGAAATTGTGTCGTTAATTTTATCACTCACCTCGTTTTAATAGTTAAACCTATTTACTCGTAATTTGAAAATATTAATTTAAACAAAAATATTTCGTGAAAACATTTTATTTCGCTTTCGTAACGAAAAGCCATTTTGAACTCGTTTCTTTCTCATCTATCTATATATCGGGAATTATGTCCCAAGAAACTATCGGGAATTATGTCTCAAGTCTATAGAATCTTCCGTCAAGCCGTTATGAAGGAATTTTTTTCCTAGGATGGCGTCACTTGCGTGGCGTTAATTATTCAAACTCTTTTACCTTGGTATTTGAAAATATTCATGGTTCACGAGAATATTTTGTGACGAAAACTATCTTTCGTTTTCATAACGAAGAACACTTGTCATTGGTTTGTTTTTCATTGGAAGAAACTTTAGGAAATTTCGTTTTTTAATTGCTCCTTTAGCAATATTCTTGCTCACAATTTTTCATTGGTTTAATCTGCGCATTTTTTTCAAAATTTCTGCTTAGGAAAAATGGACAAATAGTCAGTACATACTGCATTAAAAACTTATGAATCTGATATGTGGGTCTTTGCTATCCACCATACTGCAGAGATAATGCGACTCAAGATCTAAAAACTTCACTAGTTTTACTTGTACTGACGACCACATAGGTAGGTGCAGAGCTACTGGGATGTAAATGACGAAGATTTTTCGACGCATAAAAGAGAACAATTTTCAAGACTCGCTTATACATTTGTGCCCCATATCCAATACAACACACTCCCAGGTCTCCTAAAATAAAGTACGTTAGCTATGACCATCACAGATGTTTTTTTGACATTCAAAACCGCGCATACCATCATACTTCATGACTTAGCACCGACCTACATAGCGGTCTAGCCTTTTGTTTTTCTCCTGGCCACTATATTTAATACATAGTTTCTATATATCCTTATGTATTTTATTCTCTCCCACGTTATTGATACATTTAGTCTTCAACCATTCTTCGCCAACCCAAGTTCTTGAAGTGTTTCATTCTTTTCTGGTCAGATTTTATAAGTAACAAACCTACATCTGCTTACTTCCCTGCGAACCAACGCAGAAGCGTGTGGCGGGGGCTGTTAGAACAACAGCCGTGGAAGGGGAGAGAATGGAAAAAAGTAGGGGTGGATGAAACAGGTTAATTGCATGTTAATACTTGTCATACATTAGTACCACGCTGTTTGGTGGACTAGTGGTGTGTGGAATGAAGTAATGTTGGTGCCCGTCAGTTCTTTAATGCAGCGCCGATAGTGTTTCTTATGCTTACCCTACGCTAGGTCAGAAGTCAATGTGATTCTCGAGTATTTTACTTTATCTGGCTCCTTCCCTGACGTAAACTTCTCTATAAGAATTTCCGTGAACATAGGGAAAAGCAAGTAAAAAATAGAAAATTCCTTTAAAACGTTTTTTTCCTAAAAAAATTGCACTTAAACTAGAAGGATTTTTTTCATGGAACTTTTTTCCTTAGAAATGAAAGACTTTGGCTAGTAATTTTACTAGAACAAAACGCTACTGTCTACGGAAACGGAAAACTGTCAGGCACAGAAAACTTTCACCTTTAATTGCATAAAAGTGCAGTGATGTACACAGAGTGAATGTCTCAAGAGGAAAAGTTATAAAAAGAAAATAAAATTATTAAAAAAAAAGGTTTAGTCTACATATTTTCTCATATACAATCATGTAGTTATCACAAGTAATTATAACGAGACTAACACAGTATTTATCAGTAAAAAACTGCAACACTATAAAAAATCATCTCTCACAGCCAATTAAATTCGGTGTAAACATTTTTTTAAAGCCAGTACAGCCCTATGTTTAAAAGCATTTCCCAAGTAAAATGCATTCTACTATCAGCGCAAAAAAGGTAGTACGCTGAACTTTACGGAGCTCCATAGAGTCGTTTATATAGAGAATATATATAGAGAATATATCGTTTTACGTCTTGCTTATTTGACTTCTAAATGCATTCATTGAAAAGTGGTTAAATTTAAACGTTTAGCTTCTCCGGTCGAAAGAGTGAAGAAAAACACGCGAAAAACATGGAGAACGGCAAAACGGTCGTCTTTTTAATCTCGTTACGGCCAAATATTTGATTGGTGCAATTCATTAATTTTTTACGAAGAGAACGACATCTCCACATTTCAAATTTTCTTTAAAAAAATTAAATCTTGACCCATTTTTCATTTTTAAAATGACCAAAAGCAAGATTTCAATTTCCGAGATGTAGAATGTATATCAATATTTAGTTACGAAGTTACGTATACTTTATAGAAAAAATATTGCAAAACGTTTCATGTAAGGAAATGATGATATACTTCCTTTTACTTAAAATAGACCACTAAGAAGAAAATCGCCCCGCGGTAATGCACACTTTTGTGCTGTTGGTAATGGTGAAACTCTTAGCTGCGCGCACCCTAAAATCTCTGGTAAGACGTCCGTCAAGAGCTATGTACTATAAAGCACATATATTGATATACTTTTCTACATCTCTGAAATTGAAATCTACCTTTCGGCCATTTTAAAAATGAAAAAATGGGTAAAATTTTAATTTAATTTTAAAATGACTTAAGAATATTTGTAATTTGGAGATGTCGTTTTCTTTGTTAAAAAATAATGAATTGCACCAATCAAATATTTTGGCCGTGACGAGATGAAGAAGACGAAATTTTCGCCGTTCTCCTAGTTTTTCACACGTTTTTCTTCACTCTTTCGACCGTAGAAGCTAAACGTTTAAATTTAAACACTTTTCAATGAATGCATTTTGTAGTCAAATAAACAAGAAGTAAAACGATATATTACACGCCTATGTGGAGCTCCGGCGGAATTTCATACAAATACTTAAAGTTCAGCGTTCTACCTTTTTTGCGCCGATAGTAGGTAAATTATTCCCCGAGGTATATTTTATAGGGAAATCGGGGGTTCAATATTCTGGGGAATATTCCTGCAGGGTTTATACGTATCACTCTCACTTTTAGATACGACGTTCGTGTGACTTATTTCGTAAAAATTCAAGTCCCCGTCCAAAACAGCTCGAGTTATATAACGTTGTTAAGGTCCAATGAGTAATCATGTATAATATCAACCCCGATCCGTGGAGAGAACTACGTTGCATCAAATATGAATGGCCATGTGTTTATTATTTTGCTGTCACCACGTCGACGCACAAGGTTTGGTCAAGAGAGCGTTTTGTTCCTCGTTTACCTTTGGAGCCAGCTTCCTGCTCTCGCAGCACCCATTCTGCCGGCCCTCGATCGGGGCTGCTCCAGCGTGCCGCTCCCATCTTCTCCACTCGACCGCTTGTAAACTCGGGTACAGTCCTCGCGGCGTCAGGGGTGGGACAGGGGCGGGCGGCGCTGTTGGCATTCGGGTGGGGGTGAGGAGTTTACAGAAGGCGCCGAAAACCGGGAAAGAAGGAACGACCCTTCGAGGGAAAGGGAGGAAACCTCGTGTGTTTCCACCCTCCTGTGAAAGATGGCGCTGTTTCCCGACCACCCCCGAAGCGGTGAACGGGGTGAATTTTCGGCAGGATGGTGGGCGGACCGGGGGGGTGGGGTGGTACTTGGGGGTTGGGGGGGTACCGCCACCAGCGGTGGGTTGGCACCTATGGAAACGGGGTGGTCTGTGGATTTATGTCCGTGTGGATCGATATGCTTGCTTGCTAGGGGGTGGTTTGGGATGAGAAAGGGGGTAGGGGAGAGGGAGGGTATGGTGAGGAGGAGGTAACGGAGGTTTGTTGGCAAAGGACTTTTTTGGAGACCGCCACGATCAGAATTTTCCCTCATCTTGTTCCCGCCCCCCCCCCCCCTGGTCCCACCCCATCCGGTCAACCCCTTCTCTTCCCTTCGACGTCTCAAGGGGGTCCCGTCTTCAAGGAAGGCCTTCGTCTTTCGTCGTCTCCCCAAAACCCACACCAAAACACACTTCCCCCCCTTTCCCCTCCCCCTCCCCCAAGCAAACTTTTCTCTTCGTCCTGCGATCCATACTTTCCCTATCCATACCTTTTTCCTCAGAGGTCAGGAAGTTTTTGTGTTGACTAGAAAACCGACTCCTCACAAGGCTTATCTATTACATTTTGACCAAAAGTTATCATACACTTGTTTAAATATTGAAATGTGTCATTCGGATAGTAGGAGAACGAAGCGAATGGGTGACACGCGATGAAGACAAACACAATGGTGGGTGTGAAGATGGATGGCCAATTCCAAGTGTAAACTTAAAGTTGACCGCACCGAGAATCCAACTATGGTCCTTTCAAATGTTTTTGGCTTGATTACCGGTTTATTTGAATTATTTTGCAAAGTTACGTTTGTGGCAGACAAACAAGGTTGACTTCACCGTACCTCAGAACCTTTGTTCCAATCATAGAGTTGTAAAAGATTTAAGTTTATTCCCGATAACCTCGATCATTTCACGAGTGCAACGTAAATAGTAGGGTTTCCGAATTTTCGTAATGAAAAAAGAGCACTATTTGAAAATTCCGTTCGTTTGTAACGTAAATGTAGATTTTTTACGTAAAAAGCGATCAATTCAAAATTCATCTTACGGCGTGATTAACGATGAAACTGCAATACCGCAGGTCAGAAATCAGAAATACCTATAATTTCCGCTCGATAATTCCATTGTTGCTTGGTTATTTACAGTATTTAGCCCACAGAAGTAACTCAATCTCGGCCCATTTTGAAGTACTACACGGGACGTTATACTTCTGAACCCCTGTGCGCCTTTCCCTTTGCGCCTTAATTCTGATGCTAGTGGTGGGTTTTTATCCACCTGAATTCCATTCCTAAGGTAATTATTCCCTCACTATCCTTCCCATTTGTCCTTAAAAGGCGTAAATGTTGTCCGTAGCCTCCACAAAGCGGCTACCAACCAACTTTTCAACCCCCCACACTTCAACTTACTTTTATTTCCCGCCCTACTTTCCCACCCACCTCCGTATTTTATCCATTTCCCTTAATCTACTTAGGCTGGCTTTCTCCCCATTGAATCACGATAGTGTTTTGACGGTGGATTATTTAGTTTCGTAAGGGTCAGACATGAGATACCCTATTGACCTTTTTGCCTTACCCTTCATGTTAACCTATGCATCAAAAGTATACAGTCAACTGTCTTGTTTGAAATAAAACAAACTTTAACTCTCGCTCTCATTTTTCACCAACATTTTGTTCAAACAAACTCTCTATCAAGTCACGGAGGTGTAATATAACCCAACAATTCCCGGCCTTACGAAATGTTTTGTGCATATTGATTCCATTCTCTCCTCAGGCTCTTGCAGTGTTTGTAAACTTTCTTTGGCTTCCCCAAGGTCATTTTGCTTTCCCAGAAAGCCAAGATCTTTCTCCGTCGGATATCATGCCTCAACTGCCGACATAAAATAACTGGCTAGTGTTTCATGGCAAGAAGCAAGTTATACTCTTCATAAAGAAGACAGTAACCAAGTATAGTTCAATGGTGTAATACATTCCTAAATTCTGCATCAACAGCTATTTCTGAGCTAATTTCATGGCTCATGAAGATATTTTTAATAGTAAAACAATAAAATCTGTTTTCGTAATTTATTTTGACTGAAGTTGATGTTGACAAAAGGGTGATAATATGATATAATGTCACTCATGAAACCTTATTGAATATTACATTTATCCAGATGTAGGAGAACAGCATATGACATTATTATCATAGTTTACTCTGGAGGATAAATCATCATTTTCTTCTTGTGTAATATAAAATATATTATAATATCATCTGTAAGGGAGCACTATGGAATCATTTCCGGTGATCGAAACATTAAATGAAGCATACTTCCGGTTGTATAGCTCCTAAGTCCTTGTACCTCGATATTAGCCATGAAAAATAGTAAATGTACAAGTCAAATCCATTTTGGGTACCAGGCAGTATATAGTAAAATTGGTTTGATTAGTTAACATTTATTTCTTTAAACTTAAAAGGTTATTCCCAAATTCTTTTTCATTTCCTCGTCTAATCGAGCCAACTTATTGCCCTATAACTCTTTTGCTCTCATTTTGTTCTTTATATATGCTCAACAGATGGTCATTATGTGTTTGCAAAAAAGGTTCATCTATTTTTTCCGGAAAACTTTCCAAATTTGTTTTTAATCCCTTTCAGTGCGAGCCAAAATGTTGATTATAATTTATTTTCCTCTTCTTTCATCGCTTTGCGTGAGATATAGCCTTCATGTGTGTTTGCAAGAAGAATCCACAACTCTAATTTCTTGAATTTCAATAAATTCTTTTCTCTTAAATTTATTTTCCATTCCTTGTACATTCTGTCCAACGTCATGCTATTCCAGTATTTCCCTCTCCTCTCATTCTTAGTGTACGCGTGAGAGATATTTTTCATGCATGTTTTCGAAAAAGTTTCATACTTATTTTTTGATGAAATTTTAATATTTTCATTCAAAATTTATTTTTTATCTTTTTGTCTATTATAGAAAATTCCAGGTATTGCATTTTCTCTGTTTCTGACTCCTCACATCTTTTCTATACGCGTGAGTGATACTACAAATGTTAAATATGTTAAAATAAAAGCTATGTTAAAAACATAATTTTACGTCGATTTTTCCTGAAATTTAACAGAATATTTTCCAAATTTATTTCCCATCTCGTGTCTATTCGAGCTAACGTGATACTTTTTCTTCCTTTCCCGCAACTTTCAACGCACTCGTACACTTGAGAGTTAGCATTCATGCGTGTTTGTAAAAAAATGATATTCACGTCGATTATTTCTTAAAATTAAATACATATTTTTCCATCCATTTTCTATTCTAGCAAAATTCCCCCTTACTCTTTTTTTCTTCCTCATCCTTTTTTCCCCCGCGAGATTTCTTCACTTTTATTTTATCTTCCCTTAGGCCATGCTTCCTCCTCCCATTTTTCCGCTTTTACACCATCCTTTCTCGTCCCACACAGCCTCCGCATTCTCGACACTTCCCGTCCCTTTACGCCCCGTCCCCATATACGATCCGACCGTCATTTACGCAGCTTTCGCAGCCCGGCATAAACGGGCACCACTTTAGGCGCCACTTGCTGACCCCTTACGCCGTAACACTGTCCCCTGTAATCCCCCCGGCCATTCGTACGCGCTCACACACACACGGAAATATATATATCCACCCAGAATCCCGTCTCCACGGCCACCCGCAGAAACCTCTCGATCTCACTAACCCCTTCTCCCCCCCCACACAACCATTCGCAACACCACACCCTTTTTCCCCATACCCTGCAGTTCTCCTCAGCCTTTTCTCTCCTCGTCCGCACTCGCCCCAACACTCAGTTCTCCGCGCTCTCATCCCCCTCCCCCAATCCCCCTTTCTGCACTTCCCATTCGAACGTGTGAGGGTTGCGCTTTGCCGCTTTTCAAGGGGTTATCCACGGAAAAATAAAACTTTTATTCCCCCTCTCACTCTTGGAAACACTCCGCGGCGTAAACACCTCATTCAACCCTATGTAATTGCGCTATTTTTTTTCCAAAACAAAAAAATGATAAAAAAATAAATGAGCTAGGATTACGGTAGTAGGGAAAAGGAAAGCATAATTCCATCGCGTTCACCTCAGCGCTCGTATTGTATATTTTCATCCGTATGGTGTGTGTGTGTGCAAGTTTCTCTCTTTCACGCTACTTTTACCCGAAGCTAGGGTTTGTTTGTGCACTTTGATCTTTGCCGATCCTCTAAGGCCCTTCGTAACGCGTGTTCGCGGAAGTTATCCTTTAGTTTTGCTTGCTTTAGAGAGTTCTGTAAGAATCAAAAAACGTTATCTTAATCGGCAGACTTACACTAAAAAATACAGCAGTAAGTGTTTTCAGAGGTTCATCTCTCTGTACCACTGGTATTTCCCGAATAGTTTGATTTTTTCATTCATGCTGCATTGTGCAATTATTTTTATTGCTAAGATCACCTACCCGATTTTCAGTTCGGCAAGGTTACGTTGCATGATTATCAACTATGTCTATCACTAATCCCTCATACTAAAATAACAGCACATTTAAATTCCACAGTAAAACATGGACTTTTGAGTGCAAAGTGAAGCACATTTTCTGGCTACTAATAATAATATGACTTTTATGACATCTATTACGTTGGTGAAATTCATATGTTGATATAAGAAAATATATTCATGCTAGGGAATAGGTATTAATTAGTTATATACCTAGAGATATGAATTAAGTAATATGATAAGATTACAAAGAAAATAAAAGGTGTTATTTTCCAATTTTTACAATCAGGTTATGCATAGTATTTTCGAGTTCAGCTAAGCTTCTAATGTTCCCCTCTCAAATGAAGATACAACGAGTACCTATGTCCTAGTAGAGGATAAATTGAACGCAGTTTATTTTATAAAATAGTAATTTATTACCGTAATTTAATAAAACTATAGATACAGTTTGGCTTAAAATATATTAATTAATGCCGGAAAAAATAATAACTGATTACTTCCCATATTTACTGTGACATATTTGGCGGTTATTATGGTATACATGTGAGGTTGTGCCTGAGGGATTTGTATAGGAAAGAGAATGTGTATTGGGCATCGGTATATACTTAAGTACTTTCGGGTGAAAGGGAACATTATAAACTATGCCGAAGTTGTCTCAAAATGACATTTTACCCTTATTAAATTCTTCTCTTGAGTTCAGTAACCACCAGAAGCTACAAGGGGGGTAGGACAATAAAACGGACCAATTCCTTTTTATCGGCTGCTTGCCAGACGATTTAAAAACGATATCGTTTTTCCATAAATGTGAGAAAGGGGGTGAATAAAAAACACAGCCTGGGGGGGACGACGCCTCCGGAACCAAGGTTGAGGAAAGTGTCCCGCGGAGATTATATCGGATTTTGCTTTCATTTTTCAAATTCCTCGCGCCTCGGAAAAAAGATAAATATTTATAAATAAAGCCAACCCTCTTTCATTCCCCTAAGACGACAGATTCCTCAAACCCCAGCCCTTCATTACCCCGTGAATGACTGGGCGGACTCCATTTGTATATGTTCCTGTCTTCGACACTCATTTTTGAGGATTATTAAAATTCTTGAGAGTTCATCAAAATAACGGTTTTCTCACTTCATCATCTCTTCATTCCTCCCTTAATTCTATCTCTTGGTACCGCTTCCAGTCACCAAGTGTAGGCCTTATATTCTGTCAAGGAATTTGAACTAAATAATCTACTTTCGTGGGCCTGTTTTTGCCCGTAAATATTTGTCTACCCGCACTATTTTAATGATAAATTAAATTTTCAATGCTTTATTTATTTATAGGATGCTTCAATGTATTGATATTGGGGTTAGGAAAGTTAGTTATAATTTTTGCAAAAAACATGAAAAATTTATTGATTCAACAAATAATTTATGTAGCATTAGTTGTACGAAAAGGGATGTGAGGTAGTGATATATTTTATTAGTTTGTGAAAGATTTTTTAAACAGAATAGGTATGTTAAATTAGTATAGGATAAAAATTATGTGTTTTTACCACTAACAAGGGGCCAATTCGGCTTATTAATTCTTTTCTGCAAATCAGTCGTACCAATAGTTGCCTCGTAGCTAATTCCATGAGTTCAAATCAGACGTCAATACGTCAGACGTGAATTGTAACGTACGAGTATGTTAGCCTTAGTAACTTGCATCCAGGTTATTGTTTATAAGTTGTTTGGTTGGTTGGTTTGTAAGAGGGCTTCTAAATAAAATGTCTTACCTGAATGGTGACTGAACATTACATGGTGTCAGCAGTGAGATTATAAACTAATAATAATGGAACACTTGAAGCCTCCCGCTCCGATAGCATTCTCGGGAAATGCAGAGGTGCAGAAATATAATCAGAATAGGTATACGAAACTTGATGGCACTCACCAGCGGAGGATAAGAGGACACTGACCGTAAACCAAGCGTTTATAAGCGGGCAAATTTATTGAAGGAGTCCCGCAGGGTCCTCTGGAAAAAGGCTTGGCCCCTTCATCCCACATCTCATGTATGCTTTCCTCTCCTTTGCGTCATGTTCTTCACAAGCGAGTGCCACCATGTTTCGCTACACATATAATTTGCCAGTCAATAAATATACAAAAAATAATTGTGCGGGCATAAAATGAGTAACAGTATTGAATGTAGTTCTCGTCAATTTTAGGATAAAATAACATTAAATCTGCTCTTAATTTAATTAAAGCTGCTGGGATCACAAGTGGTTCCATGTGAGTAGTTGCGGGGGTTAGGTTGGGTTGGGGTGTATGTTATCCACGCAAAACAATTTCCTCCTCCTTTCTTATACGCCAGTGAAATCCTTTCCTGAGCTAAGCGATATCCTGCAATGCACACTTTATCGTTCTTCCTTCCTTTCATTCCTCTTCCTTGAGACTTGTTTTTCCTTCTTTCCCTACGCCGCCATTTCCACCAACAAACACCCATCGTGTTATCTTCAAGACAGCCGGGGCAGCTCTTTGATTCGAAAATCTTCCCCCGACATTTACGAGATCGGTTAGTTGAGGGTGGAGGGAAGAATAGGGTTCCGTAGAGAAAGAATGAGTATTGGAAGGGATTGTACTTAAGGGAAGGGGGAACCAAGGGATGGATAATGAAGGAGTGGAAACGGGTAGGGTGCAGGCTGGTGATAGCGGGGGGAGAGTGGTATGATGGGGTGCATAAAAGTGGGAGTGTAGCTGGAGGAAAGAGATGTTTTCAGTTGTTTTCGACGAGTCCTTGCTACCCCTACGACCCTTCTCTCCCTCCATCTCTCCACCATACCCCCTCCCCCCTCATGCCTCCTCTCCGCGCCCATCCTTATGACAAATGGTGGAATAGCATTTTTCCCGGGGATACCCTTAACGCAAACCCTTGACTTCTTTTTTTTTGCCTTTCCAACCACAATTCTTTCTTGCCTTGGTGGTGATAGGACAACATCTCTGACTGTAAAACCTAGAGAAGTGGGTTCGAGTCCCTCCTCAATGGATTTTTCAAGATACTTGAATGTGTTGATAAATTTGGAGCATCATATTCATTAAGAAAAGACTTTACTTCGGCCATTTTATTGATCGATTCCATTGGAGACATTTTATGTTCCTCATCTTAAAGTTAGAGCTTTATTGTTTTGAAGTGGTTCAAACCAAAAATGGATGATATGTCATTTACTTCATATACCTACGTAAATAAACACGTGTCTACTATTTGGTTAGTATGACAAAATCCTATCTTTTCATGAGACTTTTTTCGCAAGTTGAACTTTAAAAATAATGGTGCTAAATTCGAAAATAAGTTTAATTTAGAAAAAAATACTCTTTATCATAAAAATCATGTTGAAAATTGGCAAGGTGAACAGTCATTAAATAAAGGCACTAATCCTTTTATTTTTAGAGTTATTAACAATAAGATTAGTGCAATGAAGTGAAAATGCGCTATTTCAATCGATATGGCGCTCATAATGGGCATAAATAACTACAAAAAATTGTTAGTACAAATATAATTGTGAAATAACTTACATATTTTGTATCATAGTCTTACTTTGTTAAAAACTAAGACTAATATTACTTTCATCAGTGAAAATAATTTTTATACGGTACAAGCAAGAAGCGGAATTTTGTACTTGTTGTGACTCTTAAAGTCACGCGGAAAATTATTTATTAAAAAAACATAATTTTAGTCGTAATATTACTGTTATCGTGACCAAGAACTAGGTTCACCTAAGAGGTTACTCAATGTTTTATATTATTTGGTTTTATTTTCTAAATATTGTTAAATTTTAAGACAGTATTTTTCATTATTATTCAAACTCCTTATACCTTTAAATAATTCTCTGACTTTCCTTGATACAGCAGGCCTTAAGGAAATAGAATAAAAATATTCCATTTCCTTAAGGACTACTTTCACTTCAATTTTACCACTATCTGACCTACGTTGGAAACATCCGTTACCTAAATAAACATATAACTTCAAAGTAGTATCATACACTACCTAAGTTTTTTTGATAATGTCTACTTTCAGATGAGTTTTTATCATGCAAAGGATAATAAAATAACTTGCTATGTGTAAGCATGTATTTTATAAAGATATAACACACTCATTGCGAGCAGTAAATGTTCATGTGGATTGGACTGATGTCTTGACTCTTTTAAGGAGGTTGGCTCGCGACCGTCTGAGTCAAAACAAAAGACTGAATTTACTTCATTTGACACGCTTGTACGCAGTTAAATGATATACTCCTATCTCTTAAAAAATGCCTAAGCTATTGAAAAGAAAAAGTAATGCACTAAAGATCCACAGTAATCATGGAAAGGAGTTGTGTTAAATACTTATCCCAGCCTGGAAATGGAGTCAAAATAGTGATTATGCTTCAGGTACAAATGAATTTATATCATGCTGAAACTGCCAGTATTTATGTAATTTTACAAAAAAAAATTATATTAGATTATTCATTCAGATCCACTTTAATATCTCTTTTATAATTACTTTATTCATTTGCAAAATAGTCTGGCAAAGCCGATGTGATGATAGGGAAATCCCTCACATCGTATTTTCTAAATAACTTTCAATAGAGTATTTTGGCAAACATTGATGATTAAAGAATTCCATTAAATCATTGATACCATGCTTGATTTTTATCTAACGTCAAATGTTCGCGTAATAAGAACTTAATGTACAATTTTCCCTCACAAACTTCCCAGGCGAAGAGGACAATGAAACACGTCCCAAGTACCTATATATCATAATTTACAATTTCTGTGCCATTGCCCTCCAAAAATATGAAGCCTGACTTTATATATGTATATAAACAAGGATAGTTCTTACATTTTCCGGCGTAATTCGGTGGAAATCTTTTATGTTAAGCATAATGAATTTACAAGTCTATTTCCACACTTTTTTAATTAACCGACCATGGTTTCAGCACGTAGTGCCATTTTCAAGGTATACAGCTGTGGGTGGCAGCCTATATATACATGTTTCAATGGGAGAGGGATGGGGTAGAGTTTTCAGGGGGGGGGGGGGTTACTGGATTTGGGGTGGGGGCGGGTTTTGGGGGGTGGATTCATTTGAGGGTTTAGGTAAGGTCATGGGAGTGAGGGATGACGTCAACGGGCGATGGGTGGGAGGTAGACCGGCCTTAAGTCGTGGTAAACTGGATGATGGTACTTTCAAGGTCTCGTCACCAATATCGCCTCGAGTTACGCCATGTTAAGTTTCTTTCGCTAACGACGCTTAGTACGACGTAAATGACCTCAGTTGTCGATCGCCTCTCAAAACGACGAGAAACAAAAGAAAACTTTCTTTTGTCGCGGATATTCGTCGATGGTGATCGGAGCCGCGAAGTATTCGGCGATGACAGGTTGACACGTGATGAGACAGCGTCGAGTGCGAAAATGGGTTCAACTGCAACTTCCTTTCACGTTAACGTTTTTAAGGATTTCCCGACTCGAAACTCGTTCTCCTCCACCCCATCTCTCGCTCACGCGTCCAATATCCCCAAAATATCCCTTTCCCATCCTTCGTCTCAATCTCTTCCCCGCATCGTCCGCTTCCGACCTTCTTTTTTTTTAAGCCTTACCCTGTCCCATGATACGTTGACGTTTTCATCGGATGAAACTAAATACGGGTAAAAAATTTCCCATTCCCTCCCCAACCTTTTCATCCTTAATATTCCTTCCTCTCCTTTTATGACGCTTGGCAATTTTTTTCATCTTTGTCCTTGATATCGGCAAACGGTATTGATGACTCCCGGGATAACAACGCATTTATTCTCCCAAAGAAACGACGTAGTCTTCTTTATATTCTTTTATTCAATTAAACGCTCAGAACGTTTTTTTGAATCTTTTCCCTCTGTTCACGTCCTTCCGCAACATGCACATTTGACTTTGGTGTCTTTCATGTGTCCGTGTAACAGATGGCTTTTGAATCGCACCTCACGTCCGTGAAGTTATTGCTCTCCTCTCATTACGGATTGTCAGTCTCGTTGTTGCCTTAACTGATTCTGAGTTGAAGAGCCATATTCAGAAAGAAATTTGAGTGGTCGAGCCTCGAAAAAATACGTTCTGACGCCAAAATCTTGAAAAATCTCATAAACTTAACTGTGTCAGGCTTCACTTGGTAGAAGTTATTTATATTTGTATTAATGATTACGTAAAATTCTTAGCACTTTTCTATAAATTTAATTTTGTTGAAAATTCGATAACGCTACCAACCAGTGTACGGACCCTTCATACTCAATTAGGAAACATGGCATTATATTTTCTAATTTTGACGTGCCCACGATATGGCATAACATACTTGCCTCCGATTTGAGATATTTTTGGCATATATGATCCTTCATTATGTTCCTGTGAGTATTATTTATACGTAAGAACTATCATTGTATATATATATATATATATATATATATATATATATATATATATATATATATATATATATATATAAAGTCGGGCTTCATAATTTAGGAGGAAACTGGGACAGAAATCATAAATTATGATACATAGGTATTTGGGACGAGTTTCATTGTCCTCTTCGCCTGAGAAGTTTGTTAGGGAAAATTGTACATTAAGTTCTTATTACGCGAAAAATGGACGTTAGATAAATACCAAGCATGGTAACAATGATTTAATGGAATTCTTTAATCATCAATGTTTGCCAAAATACCCTATTAAAAGTTATTTAGAAAATACGATGGGAGGGATTTCCCATTCATCACATCGGCGTTGCCAGAATATTTTGCAAATGAATAAAGTGATAGTAAAATAGATTTTAAAGTGGAACTGAAGGAATATTCTATTATAATTTTTATTTGTAATATTACATAAATACTGGCAGTGTCAGCATAATATAAATTCATTTCTACCTGAAGCATAATCACTATTTTGACTCAATTTCCATACTGAGAAAAGAATTTAAAACAACTCCTTTCCATGATTACTGTGGATCTTTAGTGCATTACTTTTTCTTTTCAATAGCTTAGGCATTTTTTAAGAGATAGGAGTATATCGTTTAACTGCGTACAAGCGTGTCAAATGAAGTAAATTCAGTCTTTTGTTTTGACTCAGACGGTCGCGAGCCAACCTCCTTAAAAGAGTCAAGACATCAGTCCAATCCACATGAACATTTACTGCTCGCAATGAGTGTGTTATATCTTAATACAATACATGCTTACACATAGCAAGTTATTTTATTATCCTTTGCATGATAAAAACTCATCTGAAAGTAGACATTATCAAAAAAACTTAGGTAGTGTATGATACTACTTTGAAGTTATATGTTTATTTAGGTAACGGATGTTTCCATCGTAAGTCAGATAGTGGTAAAATTGAAGTGAAAGTAGTCCTTAAGGAAATGGAATATTTTTATTCCATTTCCTTAAGGCCTGCTGTATCATGGAAAGTCAGAGAATTATTTAAAGGTATAAGGAGTTCGAATAATAATGAAATTTACTATCTTAAAATTTAACCATATTTAGAAACTAAAACCAAATAATATAAAACATTGAGTAACCTCTTAGGGAAACCTAGGTCTTGGTCACCATAACAGTAATATTACGACTAAAATTATGTTTTTCAATAAATATATTTCCGCGTGAATTTAAGTCTCCACAAATACAGAATTCCGCTTCTTGCTTGTACCGTATAAAAATTATTTTCACTGAAGCAAGTATTTAGTAATTAGTCTTAGTTATTAACAAAGTAAGACATAATAATATATTGTACCACAATATTAAATATATTTTTTCTCGTAATTTTGATTTTCTAATGTTGCTTATTTTAATAACATTTTTGTTCTTTTTTGTAAATATAAGTAGTTTTTGTTGCGGAGTATTTTATATTTACTGATAGTTAACACTATATTCAGGTACATAGACAAACTAGAAATTCTATTATCAATAATAGTATACTCTTACAAAATACCAAGTATGGTGATGTAAAAATATCCATAGATGTTTATACTTAAGTATAAAATGCAGAATTGTTAATTTAAACAACCACATACGTGAATTATAGCATATGGATACCATGGAAAGAAAGGGCAACGTTAGAAGGCGCGGGGGGTCACAGCGACCCCCATGACTTAAAAATTGTAAATTAAATTAAAATTATCGAATATTTTTCAAATATTTTTATTTTTAATGGATGAATACTAAGTTTCTGAAAGGTACTGAATATATGAAAAAAATGTATCGTACAGTTAAACAACTATAGGCAATAATAAATACGTGGGGGTCTGACAGACCCCCGCGCGCCTACAAAAGGGTTATGGTGCCTTGTAATCGCAAAATGTTAATTATATTTAATCTGTATGCCATAGTAACCAGCAATTAATGTTACTCTCTACAAAGTTAGTAGAAAGTCTTGGTAGTGCATGTATTCTGCGGAGCAAAATCAAAATGATCAATGCGGTAATAACTTATTTATCTTTTATTTTTGGATAGTTGACCTTTATTTCAGAAAGAATCCGTCCTGAACTTTCATAAACTTCTCGCACGTTATAATTAATTTAGCATAGTATGGATTTATATTCAACTTCTGTCTCTTAGCGGAACGTTCATTAATGACATCTATATGACTAATACCGTAGAATTTTAATGGGAAGTTATTAATTTTTTCGCTGAAAAAATCGTATTTTAGTTGATTCTCAAGGTATTTTCATAAAAAAGTCATAACGTTGTTTCGTCTGTTGAATCGCCGTCTTTTTTCGTAGGATCAACCGCTCTTTCCCAGCGTATCTCATTATGCATTTGTTTTGAATCCCTTCCATTAATTTTCCCAGAACTTGTAAGTATTATAGAATAAGCATTTGGGTTTTTGGGACTAGTTCCTCACGTTGTATGGCATCAAAATATTTAGGTTAAACACTCCTTTGTGGTGGAAAGATTTCACTCAATACCTTCAGGGCGCTGTTTCCGGTTACCATGTAGCTATATTCTGTTCAGTGATGCAATGCCTACTTAAAATATGTCTCAAACGGAGAGGAAATAATTATCTATGAATCGAGGAATGTAATTCTTTGAGACGATAGACTCTCAAGCTCATAACTGGAGGTTAAAGGTGAAGTGGTGAAGTACATCTTCATCGGTGGCTGAAAGGTCATATCTCACACACGACGGTGCCTCTATTATACGAGATGGCTGGCTTCATACATGCCGTCTCATTACCCTAATGAAAAACGACGAAACACAAGTTTTTTCGGGAGCTTTTTCGGGCAATTGATCCGTTAATGAGATCCGTAGGGAGTGTAGGAGGAAGTACGAAGAAATTGATCTCGAGGTCAATAGTTTCACGAGTGGCTCGTCAGGCTCCCACGGACCTCCCGATTGAAGTAGCTGCCGGATTTTCCGGCTTCCTCTCCTCCTCGGCTCGCGTCTGGACGAGGACCGATACGTGAAATCATCCTGTTGGCTTTCACGGATCTCAAGTATTGGTGCAGGTTTTCTGTCTGTCTTGCGTGAAGGGGGAGAAAAAGGATGATGCTCTGATTGAGAACCGGTTGCTATTCAAATTTAGAAGTTCCTTGCAGATCATATTTCACTATTTTCTTTGATTTATCGCCCTCTTCTTGCTGGGGCTGCCGTAGACTTGGATTTAAAATTAAATATAATTTATTTTTATTGCTCCCAAATAAATAAACGGAAAGGAGAAAAGAAAAACATGCAACAAAATAGTTCGCTTGAGGTGACCTCGTAGGAAAACTTGTACTAAGGTTACCTTTATAATTAAATATTAAATTAATTTACCCATGGATTGGGACACAAAAAACAAAATATGCTTACAAATTGGTCAGATACATGTTAGCAAAGTATATTTTTATATTCGTGTAAGTAAACATGCAAATATTTAAACTTTTTCAGGGAAAAGTAAAACTTAATGCCTTTTAAAAGACAGGAGTAGAATATTAAACATTGTTCCCCAAATAATAAAACTGTATCTGAACAGCCATATTTTCGGTTTGGATGTATTCCCCATTTTCAAAAGCAATTCCACCGTGATTCTGTTAATACTCCTCAAGTTTTAGCCTCGGCGTAAAAGTTATAAGCGTAAAACTGCCCCAGTAGAATCAACCTTTACGTTGTGAATAAATAAATGGATGTTCCGTGACTATTCTTTCTAACAATTGCTTAAATGAGCATATATTTTATTGCTTAATAGCTCGGAAAGGAGAACCTTGACCGTTCCAGGATATGAACCCACAGCCTTGGTTTGGCAGATGTCAAAATTACCTATACGGTAACCACGGCTTGCAATCCCGTCTTTCAGTTATCCTAATAACCATGTGATCATACTATATTTGTCTACATCTACATACGAGCCACCGCAGGACTTCGTGGCGAGGGGTATTGGGACGCCAGCCATGAGAAAGGAAGGAAGTGGGGAAAATGACTAAGAAAGTGAATTAATTGTAAGTTAACGAAGTTACTCAATCTCACACGCATTGTGTGAGCAGGAGGGCTAAATTAATCGTTGACTATTTAAGCTAGTGTCCCTTTGGTCTTTATCTTTTTAGGATTTCCTATAGATTACATTTTCTTGAAGTTTCGCCTTTAAAATGGGGGCATATTTCTTGACCTGAGTTCATGCTTACAGGAAAGTAGTTGTGTTAAATCGATTGATTTTTTATAGTAAATTCATATGTTCATGAACCCCTTGGGATGCATGCGTCGTGGGAACAGGTCTTTAGGGGTGAATTCATAGTTGAACCCATCTTTCGCATTCATTATGAATTAAAGTATTTCTTTTGATAATTTTTTTGAAAGACCGATAGGTACATCACTTAAGTTTAAAGAGTCGTCTGTGATTCCCGCACATTATTTCTTTCTCTCTGTTCTTCTCCCTATTCACCACCTATCGCTCTGTAGTCCCTCACTCCAGGAGGTAGACGGCGAAGAGAGGGAAGTTTGGAATTGGGGGTGGAGTTGGAGAAGATGGGGACAAGGTGGGGTGGGAAGAGGGTGGGGAGTCGGTGGGTGTAGTGTAGGGTGGGATGGGCGAGACTCCGGGCCGACTCGTGTCCAATAAAACTGTCGCCACAATCAGATTTCCGTCGCAATATGTCGTGCGAGTTCAACTGGCGCTCGACGCCAGCCTCTGACAGATACAATTATCCTCAATCGTGTTCGAAATTCCCTCGACCCACCGCATAGCGCGAAATCCTGCACCGCTTCCCTCTTCCTACACTCCCCACAACCTTTCCCAACCCCCTCCCCCCCGAAAACACTCCTTTCTGACCCATACCACTCTTACATTCGGCTCTGCGGGACTTCCCCATACCTCCCTCCTCTCTCTCCCGCAGTTTCAAAACCAGAGCGCAACACCTCTTTCTACGCCCACCCCTTCTTCCACGCTTGTCCAGTCCTTACCTTCCCTCCACCATCTGTCCCTCTATTCCCCCTCCCCCCACTCCCCCGCCCCCCTCCTCTCTCACAACCACTCCCCCCTCATACTCCAATCTCCAAAAATAAAATTCCCGCCCAACATCCCCCTCCCCCAACATTTTTCCTCATCCTCACTGTCTTTCTGTCCGGATTCGTCCTCGCGCGGAATTTTTACCCGTATCCTCCCCATACCTTCATTCCCACCACTTCCTAATTTATTGATATTCATGGGATGTTCAATATATTTTTAACGTGTCACAACATTTTGAGAACGAACCGAATGGGAGTTGGAAATTATGGAAGAATTTATTGGCGTTTTTCCGTTTCACCGTCGGGTGATTCTACTAAAGCCTAGGTTTGTGGGTGACTAGACACTGTTTTAGTCATTAAAAACGGTTACTTGCAATGTTAAAGTGTGCCAACGTTTTGTGACTTTGTAAATGAGTAAAAATGAAACCGTTATAGCCAAGTACTAAGCCCGATTCTACTGTACCTGGTAAAACATTCTGTCGGTATTAAAACCTATATTAATTCGTCCCAAGATTAATTCGTCATCTCATCGATAAGGCTCTCATAAAATTACGGACAGTCAGGTGTAATATACGAAACCCCAACTCCCTCGGTTTACTTCAACTTAACAGTAAGACCACGTCATCCCATGGTTAACGCTAGAAAGGCATTATTTAACCCTGCCTTAGGGTGATATATATTATAAAATAAATGGTATCAGGATTGATCTTTCGGCAATCTTTCACAAATAAAGAAAGATAAAAACTTCAAATTATACTTATTAACACTTTTATTGACTCAACTGACCCAGGTGTCAATGAATAACCTTGAGAATGACGGTTATCCGTTGAAACCTAGGTTGGTAGTGTCAATAAAACAGTGTGGGTAAATACTTTTTAAAGCTTCTTTCTTTAACCCATTAATGCCCATTGGCAACCTCAGTTGCCAAATATTTTCCACGTTTTTAAAAATTCCATTCTCCACCAATATGCAATGATATATATTATGCAAAGAAATATAACATATTGTTTCTTTAGCGTTAACGTATCTTTAAAGCATAAAAACTGTCTGAATTATTAGTTTAAGTATTCCACCTCAAGCCCAGATGGGGAAAAGATGCAATTTTGAAACGTTGCCAAGAGTACAAATATGACAGAATTTATTCATGACCAAGTCTCAAAGAAAACATCCTAGTTCTCTTTAAAGGAATGCTATCTCCATGTATCTTGTCTATCATCCATTTTTACACTACTTCTCTTTTATTGACATGACGGGGGAAGTTTTTAAGTTGAAAAATTGGCTTATAAAGTTATGTAAACTTTTATCTACAAATTTTAATCCCATTATTGTTTCGAAAGATTACGTGGAAAACTCAATGAAATAACTTGAAGGGGACAGCTCGCATTCAGTCATTGATGGAATGCTCTTGTTTTAACTGAAATTTTCAAATTTTTGCTGTAAAAAGTTTTCCTTTTCATTTTTATGTAACTTATTGGAAAATTTTGAGAATACTGGGATTAGCCACGATATTATCCATGTGTGGGGAGTATCCATGTTTGTCTAATGTAATGGCTGAAACAACAAACGATTTTATGGGATATACAGTAAAAAAAATTGTAAATGTAAATAAATTATACCAATTCATCCTCTTAAAACTTCTTTTTTTTAGTTTCCCCCAATGCCAGGTTCAATGCATTTATAAATTATGCTTTTATAAGGAAACGTGACGGTCTGATAAGAGTCAGTCACTACCGTGGACTTCATTCAAAGCAGCATTATATAGAATTATATTCACTAACTAAATTGTAAATATTTTCTCTGATTACTTTGTTTAAAATTGGCGAATGAGACGGTTTTTAAAAATTAATTACGTATTCACAAGAGTAAGGATTTTATTATGAAATCAATTATTATTTAGACGTTTTTATGACTTTTGCATGTTGAAAGTTTTTCTTCGTATCAAAGCTTATCAAATGGTTAATGAACCATTTTCTAGTGCTTTAAACCATTCCTCTGCGTGTACCTTTACGTCCTGCATAAGCGACGAAAAACTACGTCAGAATTTGTGCTGGTGAATATGAAGGCTGTACAAAGAAGGCATAAAAAGACATTCTTTGGACGACAGTGCTAATTTAGGTCTTGCAGCGCTCGCTTGATTAAATACAGACGCACTGAATTCAAATATCACTTGTCACGTGAAATTCTTTGACAATGGCGGAAAAACGAAATTGCAAACAAATCCAAAGAGGAAGAATTTATGTAGGCCCATATTTTTGAAATTGTAAAACCGATGTTTTCCCTATTAATCTTTTCGAGCAGGTGTTGTCAGTTTTATTGCCAAATATATCTTTCATTTTTGAAGCAGCTGTGAACGTGAAGGATGTTCATCAGACTTTAGGTTTTTGGCATTCACATTTTCACTAGGGATTATATTATTTTTATGTTATAACTATTTAACGTTTTGTGGAAAACTTGCATACAAATATATGTATGTTTTCAACCAAAACCAGCGTTAGCAAACCAGCTTAAGCCAAACTAGCTTAAGAATAGTATCGATGTATGGAGAACAATTACTTTATATAGACAAGAGCACTATTACCTGGAATCCTGAGTACGTAAGTCTAACACATTCGTATCATAGAATCCTAGATAAAATCAAGAGGTAAGAGGAAATTGGATATTATATTGAACAACTTGAATAGTATTTATTTATACTTGATCATATTCATTATTTTGCTCGAGCGCAAGAAATAAATAATTCGATTTTAATTTTTATAAAAATACCATTTTTATCTTTTTCCTAAAGAAGTCAGTCGTGAAATTCCGAAAGTAAACACCTTACTCATGCTTAGATATAATTTGTCGAATATTTTGGGACAAATTAAAAAAAATCATTCATATTAATTTTTGCAATGCAATGAGTTCGCAACGAGCTGTCAATTCCTTTCATTAGAGATCGGTTTATTTTACCCTGTTACTTGTGATGTTTAGCTGGCAGGAATCTACTTAAGAGGCGTTCTTTAGTTACACTACCTGGCAGATAAGTTCCTTTCCACTACCTATATTATGTGTATAAAACATAATAGTATATTGTTGGGTCATTCTGGTCTTGTCAATGCAAAAAAGATAACGTTTATCAATTAAAGTTTTTCAAAACGAGGTTGCCGTAATAGTACAGCGTAGTTTAGTACCTCTTCTATGTTTAAAGAGAGAAAATCACTGTGGCCGTCGCGTGGTGTAGCATTACTTTTACACACTCTAATTTCCCGCTACGTGTTTCGGAGAACGGGAGTAATTTCTCCCGGAAAGTGAAATTCCAATCACTCCCATTACCGTCCCTTGTAAACATGACGGAAGAGTATTCATTGGCGCGTTTCCATTCTTTTTATTTCCACGACGACGCCGTGTTTTCGATTTCAAAACATCCCATTTGACTCGGGGATATCCATCCTTCACTTCCACCCCATTCAAACATCCGATATGCCCACTCCCACTCACCCTCTCTCACTAATTCCACCCCACAAATTTTCGACCCCTTTCCCTCTTGTTTTCATCCAGCCCTTCATTTATCCACCCCTCACCCTTTTAAACCCTACCTCCTCTCTCTCCCCCCTCCTCACCCTAGTTTTCCGGGACGAACCCATCCTCCCCACCTCATTCAACCGTGTTGAATGCCCCAGATCCCATTTTAACCCCCACCCCATCTAACTCTTTCCACACCACCATGCCTCAGCCAAATGAATTACGATGACGTGAACAACATCGGAGGCCCCCATGTTTTCACCTGTACTCTCTGGGGTTTGCTCTCTTCTCTTCCGACCACCTTCCCCCTTCCTCCCCTCCAACCCTCACTGCCGCCATCGTGGTGTGGTATGTATAGCAATATGACTGGCGACTGTGCTTCGACCCGCAGGACGCGTCGACGGCGGCTGGCCCGGGTGTATGTGCGAGGGGCGATGGAGACATGAGTTAGTGCGTGTCTGCGCGGGGAATTGTGGGAGTTGAGGTGGCGGCGAAAAAGGAAGCCGTGTTGTTGATGAAGGGAAGGGGGAAGTGGAGAGAAGGATGACAGGCTGTGGAAGTTCGATTAACATCTACATAGTGTCCTTACAAGCCACCTCAAGGGTGTGTGGCAGTGGGGCATATTTTCTCCAAAATACGCTGCCCTACATACAATGAATGACATTGAAATTAGGAGTACCTATCGAATTTACAATGCATTAGTATAAACATACCAACGCATTGTAAAAGGTGAATTTTAACCATTACGCACTGCACAATTAGCTTGTGCACCAGCTACAGAAACTGTTAGTATATTTTGTAATTTCAGACCACATACATTCACAAAGGAACAGCAATTGTATGGAAGCAAGTGGAAGCATGAAATATTTTCTGTTAGTATTATTAGCGCATTAACAAAAAGGCAAAGCAAAGCCAAGCAAATAATTAAATCCACTATCTATCTGAAATTTAATTATCAAATCTCAATGTCCGCAATTATGGCCGATTATCATTTAAGTAAGAGTGATCTTTTCAACCAACACCTGTATTCTGAAGTACATTTCCCTAGTTTTATCCTTATATTCTAATCTATCGTAGTGTATCGGGTTTCGAAAAATGATTTTGAAGCCGTCAGGCGATATATCGGCTGATATTTTCGTTACAGTTAGCCAATATTTTTTCATTTCGACTGTAGGGTTCAATAATGACTCTTCAGCTCTACATGACGTCATATCGACTTGATTGCCAAAAGATAAGATTGCGGGCTGAAGCAATGGAGAATAGTCGGTCGATAGAAAGTTATCAATGTAATTATTCCAAGGTTCTGGAAATCCCTTCGGTATTGACATAGATTCCGATCAGTAGCCTGGGCGTGATCAGCAAGAAAGTGAAATGACGGCCGTATCAGTGGACATGATAAACTTGAAAAAAATACTGTGTCGAGAGTGTGGTGCTGATTATTGTTTGATTGGTATGTATGTTTGTATGAATACTGGAACCTCAATTTGGACTACCTAATACAATCGACTTCTATACGTTGGTTATAGTTATCGGAACCTTGATTTGGATAATACTAATCGACACCATGTGTAAATCATTAATGTCACTATATATATGTTTAAGTGAACGATGACTACATCAATAAGAACGATTATTATCGTCTGCGTGAGTGATATTCATCAGGAATTCGATATGTACAATAATTATTGATGACAATATTACGATATTTTCAGCATATTATAATGCAAGTTGATCGTTGGCATAACGATATTGAAGGAAATTATCGGCAATTTCATTAAAACAATAGTTTTACTTGCGGTTCATTCACGTGGGCGCATATTATCGGAAACTGGTTTTGGATGATAATTGTCCACGTCTCAATGCATATAGACAATGCTCGTTTAGCTCGATAAAAATCTCCACCAGGAAAATCGTTTCATCGACCGGTGTCGCTGAAAATTGAATACCTCACAGACTTTCCTAGCAAAATGAGCCTCTGGAGGCTTTGGTGGGAACTTAGGGGTAGGGGAGTGAAATGATTTGTGGAGGGAATTCCGCCGCTCTTTCTTGGACCATCTCCCTCTCCCTACCTCTCTCGTCCCGACCGAGGAAAACAGTTTTCGGATGGGGGTGAGGAAGAAGGCGGCACTCTGTTGAAGTTAATGGCGAGGATGCCCGGAGGGGAAGGCATAACGAACGGCATCTTTGAACGGCGACTTTGTCTCCCTGGGACTCACCAACTGTGTGACTCGTCCATGGTTTAAAGACCATGGTCGTCCCTGGGAGGAATATGCGTTCGAACCGTTCAAGATATAATCGATCGCGTAACTTAGAAGTCACGAGGCACAATATCGAACGGTTTCTAGATTTTGGGATTCTTGAAACATTCGGACGTGTAACTTAAGCGTCTGATATGTTCATAACTTTGGCTCAAATTGAAACATTCAACTCCATGTCTCTATACAATATATCTCTATCATCTATCGAATATATCTCTTGTGATAAAACCCCGATCAGAAAGTTAAAATGAGATCTTTACGAATGGTTCAAATGCAACAAATTCCGGAAGCCTTCGTAATTGTACTACGTGAATAATTAGTTGCGCGGTAGAAATTAATTTGAAAGAATTCAATTCTTTCAGGCGTTGCCTTGTTAATTCTGAATAATGACAATAACTGGACACCGCTGGACGACATGGCAACATCGCCACTGAATACACGGAGTGATGTTGCCGGTCCACACAGCCGCCAGTAAACCGGTAAAATGTTCCAGCGTGAATAGTGGTTAGTGCTCAGTCTGGTTCAATAGAAAAGTCTAAGCATCATTGCCAACATTGCTGCCGCTTTTATTGTTATAAATAATGGGGAGTAAAGGAAAATGGGATGGTGGAAAAGAAAATTTGATGGAAGTTGAAAAAGAGTTATTCTCTAATGAGTAAATTAGTCATGTGCTGGATTTTTCAATGACCCTTTGGACTCAAAATCTAATGAATTTGAACATATAAGACACTGTCTCCGGCGTTACTCTGTGGAACTCCTTCATTTTAATAATAAAAAAAGCACTTGGTTGTTATTCCACACTTAATTTAAAGAAACGACCTGGGTTTCAGCATATCATGCCATCTTCATCTTCCTGAAGATAGCATGATATGCTGGAACCCGGGTCGTTCCTTTAAATAAAGTGTGGAATAACAACCAAGTGCTTTTTTGTTATTAAAGTATTAGAATTTGAACATGTTTCGTATTGTTAGTTTTATTAATAAAATAACGATGACGTCAGTTTCAAATGGGCTATGCTACCTTGTCTTGCTCAACGCTCTCACCCCATTTTCTGAATGAAAACCAAAGCCTTCGGGGGGATGTGAACAAGATATAAATAAAATTATTGACTTTCCATTTAGAGCTACTGAGTCACATTAATGTGGCTTTTCAAAGTCATGTTTAGAGCAAATGCCAAGTATTTCGGGAGAATCCGCGACGCTCGGAGGGCCCCTGAGATAAAAATTAAGTCTTTTGAATATTTAAATCCTGTCCTTTTACGAATTTTGTATTCATTTTCAAGTTCTCGGGAAATTGGGATGGAAAAGTCTAAATTAGCTTGGCTGAATTTAAATTCCTCGCTATTCTGCGAGTTTATTATTCATGTAAATATTACTCCTCAAAGAACAACTTCAAAGATATAATTGATATCATCTCACATCTAGGAAAAGAAGAGAAAAAATTCCTCTGTTGTTTAAAAGCGGGGACTCATCTCCAGCGAAATTTTAAACCGGGATAAGTGAAGGAGGCTTTTGAGTCAAAGGAATATCCACAGTGACATTAAAAAGAGTCAAAATAGATTTGGTAACGAATACTCTCGTGTTTGTAGTAAGGGCAGACGGTGGGTATTGAGGTGAATGCAAGGATAAGGGGTGAAAGTAGTTGGTAATAAGGAATGAACAGGTTTGATGAAATTACGATCGAGTAATGTTGTGCGTAGTTATAAAAGAACCGGAAATTTCACGACGAGTGCATTGAGAGAAACATTACTGCGATGCAGAAGGATCCTTGAAAAAATGTAACTATCCCTTTGGATTACTTGTCATTTTATTTATCGTGATGTCTGATGCATGTCTGGCCCAACCCCAGAATTCAGCTGTCGCGGAAGATAGTCTCAGCCGGGATCATCGAATCGTATTCGACGACGCAAAACTTCTTTGCGGATCAAGCGGATACTGGGACCGGTTGACAAAGGAGGCTTTTGAGATAAGGTTGGCGGATAAAAGCTTCAGACGCTAGACTGGATACGCGATCAGCCATGCATGGAAACCAGTTCTCAGGATAATTATGACGGCGTGAAAAAACTACCAAAGGATCGACGAAGGCCAATCAGAAACGACCTGATGCACGGCCGGAAGAGTTATAAACCCGGACAAATTTTGACCCGGCACTCAACGCCCTGAGGGCGATGGCAGAGTTAGCCATTGAAACGTCGGCTCTGGCTGAACATCTCACCTGGTGGGAAACCCGTGAAGAATTCATTCACATCGTGCGCCAGGAAAGCACCAAGTCTTACAGGTCATATTTTTCTAACCCTATGATTGGTTAACTATGGCCCCCCATTTTTCCCAATATCTTTTAAACTCCCCGCAGTTTTGTCTCTCTCCGATTCATTTTCGCTTTTCCGTGATTTTTGGAATTTAATTTCTCTTGTAGGCTTTCCTAGGTCTTTCATTTTTCATTATATTTATGTTAAATTAATGGTATCTCAGGAAGAGCACCTGATAAATTGGCAGACGCAAAAAGAAAGAGATTTAGGTGTGTATGCCACGTAAACAGAAGCCCATAATGTGGCATGGTAAAACAAATCTTTAGTCAAAACGTAAAAGGATGAAGACCTATAGGAAGGCCAAAAAAACGATGGGAAGATCAGTTAACGCAGGGCATAACCGAGATGAGTATTTCCAAGGAAGATATAACAGAGGAAAGAAAAAGAACCAACGTGTTGGCGTGGACAAAGCCCTTAAAAGTAGTCTGATTAATGATCAATTAAGGGTTCGTCAACATCTGAGGCCCTTTGCCTCAAGGATGTTTCCACCCTGTTATATATTATTACCAAAATTTGCCGTGAAAACTAAAACATAGAATTGCGTATTACATTTGCATAAATAGTGCTTACAATAATAAAATGCATTTATTATTTCGTATAAACGCCAGTTACACCAAAAAAATGTAGAACTCTACTGACTGAGAGAATTTATTATATCATCAGGGTAAATGCCTAGAACATGCCTGAAGAATATCCATATGTCTCACACGTGCATCATGATATCTGTCGTACTCCGTCAGAAGATGTTTCACAGTCAAGGAAGAGTCACAATCACCATTTTAAGGCTGAAAGTCTTCCTTAATAAAGATATATAGGTGTAAATGGCCTTGGGATCAAGAGTAGGTAGGAGAGTCTTAGGGTGTGCCAAACCTAGCCATGTTCTTTTTTTCGTGAGCCGAAATCTTTGCACAGCACTTTTCTTCGCCTACTTCGTCAACCTACTCTGTTATCATTTTTTTCTGCAAAGGAAGTTTGAGCTCGTATTGAGGAATTGATTGTTGCCGATCTAATTCTGTCAGACTAATATTCCGGAGGGGTAAATTATTTTACTATCGTTCTCATGAGTGCGATCCATTCCATCCACACAAACAGTAATATAGCATTTTTTCCAACACCAGGTTTCGAATACGAGGTCTATTAAAAAAAAATATTTATGGTGACTACCATTTAGTTGAAACGTGGATTTCCGTCGTTTTTTGGACAGTAACTCTACCAAAAAATGAGCATTAAAATCGTGAGTACAGGCGTGATTAACAAGTCTTGTTACCTTTCAAAACCAATATTAGCTGCGTGCATTTACTCATTATTTGCATCGCTAATGCATTCAGGAATGCATGCTTAACTATGGAGTGTCGCATGTAAATTAACGAAGGCCACCGTCAAATTCCAGGTGCGAGTTGAAAGATTTGCAAAGAATTTTCTTCGTACGTGTCTGCACTTTTGCATTATGCATACGCTCGATGTTTCTTCCCAGTAATCTTATATCATGCCTTCACAATCAAATTACCATGAGCTGAAATTTACATCCTCAATTTCCATCCATATGCATTCCTTCATCTCTCCAATGCGGTGCCGCATCTCTTAATTCCTTGCGTACCCTTGCGTCTCAGGGCTTGGAAAATTCTTTAGGCTTCCTACGCAGCTTTCATTTGAACTTAAAGCTGATATACCTCTCCCTGATATTCAACGCTATTGAAGGAAGTGTCGTGCCTTGCATGCTTATTTTATCTAGTCTAAATTATGGCTTTTGCCAACCCTCAATGCTCTTAAACAACGTGATGTAATTGGAAACTTCAACCCCTTCCTTGTACGCTGCGCTTTGTTTTGTGTGCCCAACAGTCCGTTGAGTAACCTTGTACTTTAACAGTCGAATTTCCTTGCTCTTCTCTCGTTTCCTCTTTCTGAGCGTCGGCTTTCCTCCTGGTGAAAAAAGTTCATAACAGAAGAAAGCTTTTGCTTGCAGATAAGAATAAAATGAAACCAATCTTATTAAATCGGAATAATACTTCGCAAGAGTAACTGATTTATTAGAGTGGGCATGGAAATTAATTATATTTTGCTTCGATACATTTTTACGATCATAAATGGCTACGTTTTCATACACAATTTAATTGATGTAAAATGCAACTAGAACCTTAAAGAAAATTTGTGTGTCATTCCGATTTATAATCGGAAATACCTACACTCTTTAACGGCTTGTCTATCTGTAGAATTATGAATTCTTTTACCAACATTAACTGAACATTTAACTTCATCTCATAACTGAAGTATTTTGGCCGTTGGTTATTTGGTGAGGTGACTGCGTGAGGAGGTCATTTGGGTCATTCAGGAGAACAGGTTAATAGGGGAAGGTTTGCATGTGGAATGGCGGAAGTGTGAAATGATTCCAACGATTACTTAAGCTTACTTTGAACGAAGGACACCAAGAGAATTACAGTGTACAGTCTTTTGAAACGGACGGAGTAGTGAGTTAAGATCTCGGGATTCCACTGACAAAACTCCGCCACCGTTTGGATTCAAACCCTCGGGATGGAAAGACGGCTTAATCGTGACTAAGCCATCCCAATACCCTGTAGCATTTTACATCCTCAAATTCTGAGCATCCAGTGAAAACAATCATAAAAGATAGGAGTATAAAAATGAAAATGACTGGCCATTTTCCACAAGAATATATTTAAAAAACGACCGGTTTCGGTGTACAACACCATCATCAGGGTGTCCTGATGATGGTGTTGTACACCGAAACCGGTCGTTTTTAAAATATATTCTTGTGGAAAATTGCCAGTCATTTTCATTTATGATGTTATTCCATAAAATTAAGCCTGAAACTACAACTTTTAAAAGATAGGAGTTTAAACACAATAAAGTTTTATTGGGTGTTCCTTCTGGAGGCTACTTCATGACTCGCTCTTCAGCTTCATGACTTCTGAATGCCATTTCTCAAATTTGGCCGTTATTTTAACCTTCGTTTTGAGAACAGCTGCCACCTGATTTGTTGTGAAGTTGCCATTTCCGCGTTCCGTTACATTCCTAATGCATTTGGTATTAGATTTACATGCATTTACTAGGAAATTTTATTAAAGGAACATCTTGATTCCATTAACTAATGCCTGTAAAAGTGACCATCAAATGGATTAGAAATGTAAGGAAAGCGGAAATGCGAGGCAACTTCACAAACAATCGTGAATATATCTGATCTGATGGTATGAGAATCGACCAAATTTGATGAACGGCATTCACCCTCATGATGAAGAGCAAGCCGTTCTTGGAAACAACAGCGGATATGGGGTCCCTTAGGGCGGAATTACGATTGACGTTTCCTGACGTGACGGATACGGACGGTGACATTCAGTTTTTCCTCTTGTCTCCCCGTCAAGTAAGAGTGTAATACGATGGACGGGAGTGTTAGCGCTACTTGTTGACAGTTTTTGCAAACGGAGTTCTTAATGGTTGCAAAGTAGTTTATTATTTTCATATTTTACAGTTAAATAGAAGTAATCCACGAAAAACCTAAAAATATTGCTTAAAGAGTAATAATTTTCGTTCTTCAGGTAAAAAGTTATATTGGCAATCTGGAAATGAAATATTGTGAATATGAAAAAAAGCTCTCCTATGATTGGCTGCCGTATGTTGGTTGGTTGGTAGCATGGCGGAATAGTTATGAGAGAGTGAATCGGTTAAGGTTTTGCCCATCGTGTTTGGTGGGCACCGTCAATATCCGGCCATCGTAATAGATTCCACTGAATTAGTCACCAAGCTAAACGGCAAACACCGTCCGCTTCCGTCACGTCAAGAAACGCTGATCATAATCCTACGCTATCCCGGTGGAACGTACGAAAAACTGTTCTTCAGATGATGCGTCGGGAAAAATATCAAATCGTCCAGTAATTTAAACTCCTTAGCCTCTCATTCCTAGTTCTACATTTTCTTTCTTGAGTGCCTTGAGCCCCTTTCCCTTTAAGGACATCTATTCACTAATAATTTGATGAATTTGACTTCATTTAAAAGAAAAACATTCCATCTTTCCAATGATATCAAAATAGTTGTCCCTTGCTGAACTCTTTTTCGAGCAATTTGCCTAAAAATATTAGCTGTTTTATATGAGCTGGATTACGGTTGTGCGCTCCAGAGGGAGAATGTAGAAAAAATGGGAACTTCTAACACCTAGAATACGTCAAAAAACTAATGGTGTGTATTTTGTATGTTTTCTCCACCTTTTTTATAGTATTATAGTCAATTACTCACCGCAGTTGTTTTTACAGAATCATAGAATAAACCTGTTCTGAAGGCGTTTTCACCGTACGGCGTGCAAATACGAGTCAAGTTAAAGGCTTGTGTAGATATTTTCATTAAATGACTGAGAATTTTTTGTCGTATAAAACTATATTTCTGCACCTTTGATAGAACAATATTTACTTCACACTTTTTACAGGCACTGAAGTTTAAAAAATATAATTTGAATATTGTATCCATTATGACTAGGGAAATATATCTCGCTCAAACTACCTTAACAGCCGACGATCCCAACCATTGGCGCTTAATTCTATTCCCACTTCCTTCCCTCTTTCCCTAGCGGGGTACCTCCCCTAACGGCCGTCCTATTATCCTTCCCCTAATTATAGCATCCCCCTTCTCGTCTCCTGCCACCAACGAAGCCGCCACCACCACTGCGACGCATTTTGTCCCCCAACCCCTCATACTCCCCCGTTCTCTCTCCCCCCACCCCTGTCGCACCCGCTCTCCCACCCCTCATGGCTGCCTGGTGCCATTAGAAACTCCCTCTCCACTCGAGTGTTGAGTCACTCGTAATATTTGAGACGTGCCTGAGCGATAGACCCGCCGTCGTCGTTCCATGGGGGGGAGACCATGGATGGATTGATGCCTCGGAGAGATTATGAAACAGGAGTATGTTGGAATGCTCCAGAAGTACAGAGCCTGCCAGAAGGCATAGGGCATATTTGAATTAGCTAAAGCATTCCTATTCCTCTTTAATCAATAATTAATGGGCGTTAATTGAAGAAAAATATATTTACTAGTTTGTTCCAGAAATTGTTTGAGAAATCAGGAATGTAAACTGAATGAGGTCAATTAATAATTTTTCGCGCTTAAGAAATCTCTGTTTTGACTTAATGTTCTCAAGCATTACTTTGTGGTACTCCATAACTAAGAAAAAAACTATGTAAAGTCTACGAAAACGTTTGTTGAATTTACCAAGCAAGGTATCAATTTACAAGGTCAGTATCAAGGTTTTTCATTCGTCATCATTTATCAAGCACAGCCTTGATAATGGCTGAGTAAGTGGAAGTCTTGGGCATTAAATTCAATAAATATTGGACTACACAAAGATTTCTTTCCCTAAAATAACTCTTTATTTTTCATTGTCATGCTGTTTTCCTTTATAACCCAAAATTGTCAAGTGATTTTTACCTTGACAAAGGTATAGTCCTTTTGTAGGCAAAGGTATTGTTACTGCGTAAATTCCGATAAAGTTATCCTGCGATTCAAATTTTGGGACAGAATTTTGACCTGGTTACTGTGGTAACCTCTCTTTAATTAAATGATAAATTACTGACGAACTTTCTTGAAATCGAAAATACGTTTTAAATCGCCCTGTATCTTATGGGCAGGGGATAAACTGACGTCTCTATGCATCCGATTTCGCTTTTCTGTCTAGAGGTAGCCTATCTCTCTTCTTCCACCGCGGACTGCATTGTTGCAGTGAACTAAAGTAAGGTACGCTCACTATCATTCATTTGTTTCTGAAATTCTACAATTAATAACTTTATGTAGCTGATATTTTTGGTAGTTAAAACGTCCCATTTGCATCCCATTAAAAGATAATTTTAACGGATATGGATTGAAATTATATTCTTCCAAAATATAGCCCGAAAGGTAACAGTGAGGCTTATGGTCCAGTGCCCCATTGAGGACGGGTAAATACGATATTTTGATGGTGCGTGTATTTTGTATCTCAATTTAACGTCTGGTCACTCGATCCTTCTTGATTTCACCCCGTAAATAGAAAAAAACTCTCCCGTGGTATGAAAAAGGAGGATATTTCTAGAGGCGGTGATTGTTTACCAGAGAGACAACATAATTTAATATCCTAGAGTTATTCTCATCATTAACTGTGAAAATTTAGACCTGTAAAAACTTACCTATGGTGGGATAGTGGCTCGTTCTTTCGCGTTTTCTTCATCGTTATCTAAAACACAAGCCGGTGGAAAATGGCCATGGTCACTGCCATAAAAACGTACTCATATTCACATAATCACATACGTAATTAGTACTAAAGCGGCCGACAAAATTTGAAGAGTGACGATCGATTTTAAACTCCCATTAGTGCAATTGAGAAAAAACGATAACGCGAGTGCACGCGTTATGGAGAATTCTCATCGGACCCCTGAAATCTCATCCTTCCTTTACATTTCAAATAGAAATTGCTAATTTGTGTTCTGCAGGTTCATGCGCGTTGCAACTCATTCCCTGCCTAAGATGGAGAAAATAAATTTGGGACATTTCAATTGGAAAAAGAAATATTTTTAGAGGTAACGTCTAGCTGAGAAGCGCTGAGGAACAAATCCCAAGTGCGATATTTGAGTGAGAAAAGAGGCTTGGACGAGCTGCGTGAGGAAGTTGGGGGAGTGAAAGGATAGGCTGTGGAAGAGGAAGAGTCGGGATGTGCGGTGACTGCTTGTGGGTCCCGCGGAGAGGGTGGTTTGAACGGTTAAAGTGAGTGAGAAGGGGGATGGATGGAAGAAGCAAGGCATGAGGGTTGGATCTCTCCCGGGAGTGAAAGGGAACCCCGTGGGACGAGAGCGGTTTCCAGTTGAAGTATTGAGTATTCCCGCGTGTACTGAGGGAGTTGGAAATGGGGAATGTGGATTGGGGGAATGTAATGCGTGAGGAAGTGTGAATGTAAGTGGGTGAGGGGGAAGGGTGGAATAAGAAGTGGTAGTGCGTGGGCGAATAAATTGATTCAAAAAAGGAAAGGATTTTCTTTTGGAAAGAAAGGAAAGGATTCCTGGGTGCACGCGTGCTTGCTTGCCCCGTCACGGCCACCACGACACGTAGCTATTTCTGCGTGAGTATGGTAGCCTAACTGTAGTAGCTCTTTGACATTGTTATCATCACATGGACGTAGAGTTACACTGAATTGCATGTGTTCACGATTTAATGTTTTGATCTTGTCTTCACATCTCAGGCATCTACGATTAAAGCTAGAGGTAGGTTGTGAGTAAGGTACTGAGTATGTGGAGAACATTACTCTCCGCAACCGACGTGTTAAGATTTCCTTGCCCACATTGGGATCCGAACCCTCGGCCATCAGGTTGCCTTACAGGTGCAAATTTTACCCGATACTGTAGCCGTGTGCTGGTGCCTATCTGCATACTAAAGCTAAATATCAATAGTAGAACCTTTTTGCTCTGAGATCGTCAAGTAGTCATAAATCAGGTGTTCAATTAACTTTTCCTAATGTCACCAAAAAAATTGCCTCGGATTTTAACAAATAAATTTGCTTCATTAGGAAATCGGCAGGATTCAGGACTCTTTTGGCCACCACCTCCTAATAGCCTCGTTATCTCTTATGTTCCTAGCCGTGTCTCAAGTACATCATAACTTTGAGGGTCTACTAAGAGTGCCCTACATCCAGAAAATCGAACAAATGACTGCCGTTGACTTCAAAGATCATCCAAGGACTGGAAGATTTTTGAGTGGTGATCATTACGACGCAGATCTTGGAGCTGATGTCAATTTTCAATAGAATGAAGTTTGAATTCATGTGTAGATAAGGCTTTATCTTTTAAAGTTGATAATGCAATGCTCACGACTCTTCCAGTATGTTGATATTTTCCGAAAAAATTCCGAGGAGTTGTCAAAGTTCCCACAAGCGGAACTCGAGAGAGAAACATTGTAAGAGTCAGTATTTCTGCCCTAACAAGGAGAGTAGAAGGGAGGCAATGGCCCATCAGAACCTAGCATAACTGGTAAATAAATTTATAATGGCAATTAATTTATCATTTTTCCTTCTATGTAAATAAGTTCTATGACGTGCAATAAAAGTTTGACATACTTTTTGCTTTTAGCCAGCTTCTTTCTACAGAAATACTTGAGTGTGGTGTGAAGTTCAGTGTAATACATCTAATTTGTTTTTTTCAAAGACATTCATTTATCTTTATTCTGAGAAGCTTTTAATCGTCCAAATTGGATTTAATTAGCTTACTGGTGGGAGGATCGATGAAAAGGGAAAGAAGTAACGTGGTTGTGTTTCTCTTAATCATTTATTATTATGTTGTGTTTTATTGGTTGTATAGTATGCAAAATAACTGTGATCATCAGCATATATATTTGGGAATTGGAAACATTTTAATTTGTAAATGAACGCGAAAGATACTCTACGCATTTGCCCACGGAGTATAAAAACAAATCTCGGGTATTCATTGTGAAATATTATTCAAACCTTTAGAGATACGAACCAAGATTTCTCGGTTGCGGATCCGTTACTTTAGCTCACAGGCCTCAGTATTCATTAGCTTTGTTACACTTCTAGAGAGATCACCCCGAATCTACCGATTGTCTGCGAGGTGTGTTTACCAGTTAACACCATAAACCCTAGAGGTGTGCCAACGAGCTACCTACACCACCAGAGCTGGTGTTAAACCGGCTTACACCCCTGACTGGCTAGTGGGAGATGTACGACGTGCTAGTCAATTACACCGCCGGTCAGATGACAGTGTTAGACAGTAACAACTCCGGCAATTGGAAGATCCGGATTCCATCCTTGGTAAACTCAAACAGTTTTGACTCAGAGTCGTCTTTAAAATCGATTCGACCAAGTGATACCAGGGGCCTTATTCAGTAAGGAATCGAAACGGTCGAATCTCGGAAAATCCGTGGATGTTACGTCACTTCCCCCAAAAAATCTCAGCTTTTGAATGACCCTATTTGAAATTTCAGAGGCTGTGACGTCAACATTTTGTACTTTCGACGCTCGGAACTTCCTTGGACATACAGAATAGCCCCCCTGGTCTGGACCGGTTGTATAACGATTCCATAGTGCGTTTCATCTTTATTTGACTGTATTTCTGCGGAACTTAGCTTGCTAACAAAAAGTCAACTTCATTCGTTTCCTCTTCCTGCGTAAATTTTCATAAGGCCGGATGTGCAATGTTGCCAACAGCGTCAGGAAAATTAGCATCATGCTAAGCAGTGTACTAACTGCTTATCTAGCAGTCTCTTCACATGAAATGTTTTCCTTAAAAACAACTCATTAAAATGCAGCATTGCGTAGGAAATGGTGTCCTACGTGGCGTAGAGGGGAGATCACGGGGCGTAAGCATGGCAACAGTGCTCTTAATATGCCCCACGCTGTCAAATTTATGTAGAACGCTCTATAGACTGGTTAATTCCGACATTATAACTTCGGAATGGAAAACACGATTGAAATAAATGTGGTTTCGTTCAATTGGGTATGTATTAGAATACAAGTTCGATGCGATTGATGACCTTGAGTTGGAGTCTATGCGATTAATGACCTTGGCTGTAATGTGCTAGCGCACTTATCTAAGTTTCTTACGAAAGATCTGGTGTATTTCTTGAAACTCAAGCAAAACAATATATTTTTACAGTATCGCTTCGTGTAAAATCAAAAATTAGCTATGGAATATCAATTAATATTTCAGATGTCGGCTTTTACTCATCTAAAAGCTCAGATGGAACACAATAACACACATCTCGTGGAAGTGGGCGTCGAATAGTCATTGATCAGTTGTGTTACTTCTGAGATGTAAGGAGAGAGACGTCTTCGGGAACGTCGTATGGGATATTTTGTATTGGCCACACAATTAAGAGTAGTAAATAGGTACCTAAATATGAGAGCTAAGCAGAATGTGGGACCTGAATAATTTTGTAGCTTGCTTACGAGAAATATTCCAGCGTTTTTAACGTAGTTTTTCAGTTCGTTAGCCACCAAATCTATTTATCGAAACGGATCAGAAAATTTGATAAATAACCCTTATGAATTTGAACGTGGCAGGCGTCTCAAACCATGACGAAAACACCTCGACGGCCACCTATTGTTGTAGTGGTTGTGCAACATGCTGGCAGTCGCCTGTGCGAAGCGTGACATAAAGGAGGGAAACGCTCGTGAGAAAGTTTTTGTATACAGCGTATGGGAGAGGACAGCACGTGGTAGGCAATGCTGCCAACCTAACTTCATTTTTCTTGAGAGAACGGAAAAGTTCAGCAGCACGTTTGAATACAATGCTTACAATCCCAAGAAAGCGACATCAAAATACGCTAATTTTGTTAGCAGCTCATCGCAGAAGTCCATATAAAAGATTGAATCAAGATTCATAGAGAGCTAGAATGAATGTTAATGTTGCATGAATGATGGAACATTTTGGAGTTCGCAATGAATGTTTGCGACCTTGAGAACCCTGACAGTCAGACGCAGAGATTGCCTTACTCCCCTGTGCCGAGTGAATACGTAGGGAATTGAAAATTCCACTGAAAAATGCCTCCCGCGCAACTGCCACCCTGTTTCACTACCACTTTACCCGCTCTACGTTGACCTATTTCTGTAAAACCAACGGTCACTTCCCCAAAATATCCACATCCGAAGTTTTTCACACATATTAAAAAGAAGGACGTGCTATACGACTTTATATTAAACTCTTCGAATCGAATACATGGTGTTGACTCTTTTCACGGATGAAAGACAAAATACTTGCGGACGGTTTACGAATGGACGCGGCGGCCTCAGAAGACGTGGATGGAACTGGATGAAGAGTCAAAGTGTCAGAATGTGGAAACGGAGCAGTACGTGAGGAGAGATATTGAGAAGGGGAAGAACGATGAAGATGAAGAGGATGCGGACGAACAGAAGAAGACGAAACGAAGAGGAGGTGAGGGAATGTGATGTGTGCAAGAAGAAGAAGTAGAAGTGGAAGAGGGGAGGAAAGGAGAAAAAGGTGTTAGAGAAACGAAGTCGTGAAAGGGATGCGAATTAAGATGAGGTGGGGGAATAGCGGCGAAGGGTTGCCCGTGAAGGGGTAGTCGAAGGAGGGGTGCGGTGGAACCCTGGAAGGAGAAGGGAGACGAAGAGACAACCCGGGCGGATAAAGGGAAGAGACAAATTGAATTAAGGTGAAGGAAAGGGAAGAATAGGGAACCAAGGGACTGGGGAAAGGGGTTTTATAGAATAAGGGGAACAAAGGGTACTGGGGGTGTTGGGGACGTAGTTACGTGTGCGTGGTTTGGATGGGTTTCGTCGAAGGGGGAGTACCCTGAGCGTGCTGGGAGGGCAAGGGGCTCGGGGAAAGAAAATGCTTGGTGGGACTGTGAGTGGAAAGAGAAATAGATACACTGGGAAAGAATTGGGGGTGGAAAGGAGGAATGGGGTAGAGGCGGAATGGGGGTGGTGGTTATCGTGACGGTGGGAGTCGTAATTCGCAGAATGCTGAGGAGTGAAAGAAAAAGTGGCAAGGCACAGAGAGGAGAAAGAAATACAATTAACTCAAATTAACGAGAGAATGAAAGTTTAATCATTAACTCCTCAAGGAGGCAAGTAAATACGCTATAAATGCACGGAGTTGACACGTTTCCTGAAATATTTCGGAAAATACACTCTGGGTTATGCCTCAGTGAAATACATGACAGAGTAGCACAAGATTTTTTATCACCCTAGGTACATGTTATGTAGAGCACAACAAACAATGTATAATTTTGTGTTCGTGGAGAAAAACTGGTGTTCTGGTGACTTTCTAGGAATACACAATGGCTATATGAAAAATATATGTGATCACAAGAATAAAAGAATTACATTGTTGTTAGAATACAAAATGATGCATGAATGTAGTTTTTATGATAAAACATTTAACTAAATGCGTTGTAATTTTTAGTATTCTTTATTGAACTTTAAAACAACATATATATTAAAATTAAATTCAAAAAACGTATTACTTCTGACTACAGAAAATTTATAAACAAGTGTTATCACAGGTTTAGGAAATAAGTATAGGCTTTCAATTTGATAGTTTAATTAATGTTTTTATGTCAGATAGCTGTGCTCAACCTATTAGGTGAAGTTGATATAAATAAGTTAGAGATCATGGTGGCTTGATAGCCAAGAAACTGTAGCAATGAAGAATTGCTTCTTGCAATGACGCTGCGTTAGTCTGGCACAGATACAGAGTAAAGTAGGCGAAACGACTTATTATGTTCCTTGTGTGCGAATAACTGATACAAGAACACTCACAGCAAATGTATTCTTCCATTTTTAGTGGTGTACATTGTATCAGGATTTTAAACACTTGAATCTTAACCAGTGAACTCAATGACAGAATGTCCGCTATCGTTGTTAGCTCTCTCATAGTTTTTGGTTTAGCTACGCATTGTCCTGAAGGTGCTTTTTTTTCTACGCCCAGCGGCCAGAGGAGCTTATGGCGCTTGACCTTGAAATGGGACGAGTATTGCTAGCCTGTTATTGAAAAACTTCGTACCGTACACCTTGGGGGTGCCTGGCACGGTACTTAATAGATGTAGACGAAGGATATTTGCAACGCTTTCTCTTGACTTAATTCCCTTTCTGGGCCCAAATTCCTGAAAAAACGCAATTTTGCCGACCACGGGGGACGAGTGTTCTCTAACTTTTACACATACTTCTAAAAGCAATGTATTTTTCAAATTCAAATACCTTCCAACCCTTTGCATACTCGGACTTTCCTCATTCAGTCCCAATTGATTATTGTGTTTCTTTATTGAACGTGCAGCCATTGTTCAATCAACACGCATGTCCAACATTCTATGACAAAGTTTTTCCGAAAGAACTAAAAATCTTCAGAGTAAGACTCAAGAAGAAAAATCGAGGCAGGCTGGCAGGTTGTAATGAAGCATGTCTCTCGTTTCAGCTTTGAAATTCTAATTCCAGCAAAACATGCATGGGAAATGTTAGAAGGGCATTCTGAATATTTGCGGCCATTAGGTTTGATTGAATAAAAAAAGTATCTTAAGTGGCAAGTTGAACTATTTCTTTGCATTACTTGTCTGATTAATTTTAGGCTGTTGTTCTACCCAAAGTGATATGTAATTTTCTCTGCCTTATTTAAAGGCCCCTGAAAGTTAGAATAAAAGTAATTTTTACTTGGTGACAGGTTTTAATCATTAAGGTAAAGTAGAATAGGAGGCTTTGCTTCGTGACTAGCGTTAGCGATTTATGCTATAACGTCTTGTAGGATCACTAGAGCGATAAATATAAAATATACCTAGAGGGAGGCCGATAAAAATATAGAAACAAGCGAAAGACACGCATGAAAACTTCCAATATTTCGGTGGTGTTGGCATCCACCTATCTTAAGTTAAAGAATAAGATTCTTACTATTTCCCTTGAGTATTAAAAACCAGTTCATTCCACTAGGGGCAGAGAAGTCAGAGTTGAATCAGGCTCTACAGTGGATTACAAAGCAATACGGGGGAAATTTTCATGTCACAAATCCAGCTTGGAAGGATAAATTTCATGTGGATTTCTTAGAGTGATTCGCTAATAGCGATGATATGAAAAGTGGAATTATGCGTCTCATTCTAGCATTCATATTTTCGATCCTGCAAATGCATTGTTTGGAGCGAAATTGCAAACTTATTTTAAATGCATGCTCTTCTGATGATCATTATGTTTCGTTTCAATCATGGAATAGTGATTTTCTCTGTTTCCAGTTTTCACTCACAATCAGTTGGAATTTAAGAACTAATCAAATTTATCACGAGCTATTACCTGTGTTGAGAATTTCAAGAATGTTTCGACGTGTCATCAACGTCCATTTTAGACGTGGTTCAACGTTGTAATTCTTGCAAATGTTTTAATATTAGTATTTTTCCAAAGACATTAGTTCCATCAACAAGTTTTCCCAATATAGTTTTATAAATGAACTATGTATGATTTGGCTAATTAATTTTATGCACGACCAGTTTCGTAGCAGGTGACATCATCTGGGCACCTGATGATGTCATCTATATGACAAAACCGGCCGTACATTTAATTTCTCGTATTTTGCAAAAACGTTCAAAGTCAATATATTTTGCAACAACAAATTTGTGCGGAAAACAATAATATTCAATTAATGTATTTCGTGGAATGGAGGAAAACATTTTGTACATGTGGACATTGTGAAAGCAGGTCTATCGTGTACTTGCAAATTAATCTTGCTTGTTTAATTTAAATATTCTCGAGTGAGCAGCTGGCTTACAGTCTTAGTAATTTCTTAGAAACCAGTATTACGTATCTCCCTTTTTAAAATTCATTGCGGTATGACTCAAACGTCATTATCCTACTCGTCTCTATCATATATTTAACGTAATATGATCTCTTCTCATTGCCATATCTTTTGTATGGATTACAGGACGGAGAGTTTAAAAATGTAATTGGTCCGTTTAGGTGCCGCAAATAGCTATGGTAAATTTCACCATTTCTATTTTTGTGCCCTTTTCATTTTTCGTCAACTCTTATTTTATGCTTTGGATGCTAATTAAATACCTGCAATGTTTTTCGTGCCTGTAATTTTAAAAATAATTTTAGCATGTTAGCATGTATAGTCATAAGCGCTGTAATTTTGTAATGCTTCATCAAGTTTGGTATGTTAACATGACTGAACTCATAACTAATTATCCTCGTGATGCATGAGTGTAGTTTTCATCTCACAGGAGTAGAATGGTAACAGTTGAATTGAATGTAAAACCTCCTTACATAAGCGTTACAAGTCTAATTGGTATTGTAGTGATTGAAATATTAATAGGGTGTTTAGCGGTTAGTGCATGGCTGGTGAGGAGTCCCCACTCGCTCTTGAGATGGTTTGCATGTATTGTAGATTATATTCCTCGCTGAATATTTCCTTCAAGTACGTTCCTTACAAGTTCATGGTGACTTAGGGCTAGGCCAATCCATCTGAATATATTGCTAGTGGGCGTCGATTACTTCTCTTTTTCTGTATGATTTCTTTTTTGTAATAGTATTGGTAAACTTGATCATAAGCACCTGCATGCATTACAAGAGTTTGGACGCCTTTATATTATGATACTTTTTTGAATTATGTAAGTTTTTGATCCATAGTTTACAGCACTTTGTACGAGTGTTTTTGTATAATATTTCCTTGTTGGTAATCTTATTTCTATTTTCAATGTGACCACGAAGTGTACCTTTCTAATTTATTTATTTTTTTCATTTATTGCAGGTGAGTATTCTGTCAAAAGTGAGGATACTGATTGCTACAAGTTGGTTCTTCTTATCGTGAGTAAATAATTACAATGAGACGGCTTCATTGGGGCATGACCTAGGTAAAAATATCTCCACCAATATCTAATCTTTCGACAATACATTAAGGAAATAAGCAATAATGTTTTTTTGCATTGAACAAAAAATTAAGGAATAGATGATTAGTTATACATGTACAATATAACATCGAAATTTATAAATGACAATAATATTACTAAAATGTTTTTAATGAATCAATATTATCTGTTCTTTGAAGAAGTTATTTGAAATGGGAGAAGATAAATGATCAAAATCTTAGTAATATTTCTTTGTTCCATTTTTCTAATGGTCTTTGTCTCTTTAAAGAGCTCGACCAATACTCCAAATAAAAGCAAGCAAAATTATAACTAATTTGAAGATATAAGAGTACTGTCGGTGCTAAATTTATGTGACTCTGAGTTTGAGGCCAAATATAAAGAGAATTCATGGGCCGATTGTAAGGAAACAAACGTCAGCATGGATACTGATATAATTTACGTTGAGTTATTGTAATAGCGATTTTTTTTATTTGAGCCGAAATTGTGTTTCTTGCGCGAGAATGAAAAAAAAGAGCCCATTTTTTGAGCCTATGGTATAAATGCCAACATTTGCAAGATTACTGCTTAATTGATCTTAGTTTAACTTCCGTCAGATTTTAATACAACATTGTCTCGACCTTAGTTAGTTTTTTCTTAAAGTGTCGATTTTTTAACCATATTTACTATAGAGCTGTTGTTAACTTTCCTGAGCAATCTTATCTGTGTTCATAGGAATTACAAGGACCTGGGCGTGGCACAGCTGCCTTGGTCATGAGTTCAGTATTACGATCTCAGCATTTGTAAAAACTAAATCAAACCAAAACAATAATTTATAGCTATTTTTATCTAGCGCCGTGAGACTTATTGACGGTAGAAGTGTGCTCTGCAAGTCCACGTCGCTGTCAGATCGCGCGCAAATGCCTCGCTAAAATGTAATATATAAATAAAAACAGCTATAAATTATTTCTTAAGTTTCATGTTTTTTAAGTTATTAGGATCGTAATACTGAATTCAAGCCTAAGATAACGGTGTCACGCTCATGTTTCTACGTCTTTTACATACGGAGATAAATTAGTTCCACAAAAAAAACAACAGGTCAATAAAAAATAAGGTAAAAATCTAAACTTTAAGAAAACATTAACAAATGCTGAAAAAATGTTTTATCAAAATCTGATGGGATTAAATAAAGAGAAATTATTCAGTAATCCTGAAAATTTCGTAATTTCTGTTAGATACTAAAACAATGGACTCATTTTTTATTATCGTGCGAGAAACAGCATTCCGGGTTAAATAAAAAAACCGTTATTACCACAGTTCAATGAAAAATAAAACAAGCAACGTTTCAGCGTTTGTTTCCTTACAATGGGCCTACACATTATCCCTATAAGTGGCCTCAAACTCAGGATCGCATAATTTTTACGTCGACAGTAAGAGTTTTAATTTTAGAATGGATGTTTTATCAAGCTCAAATAAATTAGATAAGTTACTTATTCTGATAGTTGTGAATAATCTTTATTTTCCTCTTAATTTACAATGTTGGCCGAAACACAGCCACCATTAAAAATACAGTTTCACTTAATTATTTTGTAATCATCATGAGCAAAGTAAAGCGTGAGTTGTCGATAAAACTCGTCTGGAATTCCCTCAAAGCGAGAGTCTGCCAACAAGATTCTCATACAGTAAATCTTCCGAGCACCTGAGCTTAATTGTTGCACGGCCAACATGACTAAACTCCCTCATGGCATAGGTGACTTCGACCTCCCATATAAAATAAGAGATATATTTGATCGGGTGGATTTGATTTTAATGAGGAATAAAATAACCTTATGATCTGCTAAACAATGATTTATGAAGTGCACATGATAGGCTACGACTCTCTGTGAAAGGATACGGGCTGTTGAATTTCATAAAAAGCACTTGTCATGCGGATAATCCATGAATTCAAAGGAATAGAACAGTAAAACTCAATGGAGGTATGATGGCAGACTCAAAATTACCTGGCGTCAGACAGACTTATATGCTAAATAAAACGAGACTACAGACAAGGCCAGGCTTTTCACATGCCAGCACACACAGAGCAAAATGTCGACTACCGAAGAGGTAGTTGCATGAAGTTCCAACCAGCGAATGCTCGTGGTATCCGTTCCACCCCATCAAATGGTCGTGTACATCTCTAGGATAAGCAGGGTATTTCTTCGCCTACATCCACGTTGAAGCTAAATTCAATCCTATTCCCAACGGTAGCATCCTGATAAATACGCGCTACAGTGCAGAAAAACGTATTTATTTAACAAACCATTGTTTGGTAGAGTCGAAAAATGTATGACTTCTTTGATTGCCCGCCAACGTTTCAGAAACAAAGACAAAGAAATTGGACAATGGACAAAGAAAGATAGGTTTTAAATGTAACTGTTTACTTTGAGTACACGAGACCAAAATAGATCCGCGGTTTAGTACGCATGGATTCAAATGCAACATAATTACGCTTGCATAAAACACACATTTCAAAATAACGCAAAAATGACTCGTGTACCAACACTCTATGGTGGGTGGCCCTTGTGCCCACTCACGGAGTACAGCATAGCTTTAGATGTGGAATGACCCAATGTTGGTTGGTTTCTGGGAGGCAAAAGACAATTAAGGTCATTTACGCTATCAGAAGGAAGAGGATAGGCTGGGGAAAGTGATCCTATGCATTGTAGAAGGTTGGAGATATACTCTGCGTCTGAATTAGTCAATTCTAAACAAATGACAGCTAGGGGTCTACAGGTAATCGTAAGAATTCTGTAGATGGAGTACTGTATATCTATTAAATCTATTTCTCACACAGCACCTAAGTTAGGTTCAGGATCAAAATAATAATGATGAAGTTTTATTACACCCAAATAATACAAAATAATACTACTAAACAGAGAGCTTAAGGAAAGATCGAAGTAAAGATCTGTGATAAGGTTACCTTCAAATAAGGCAATCCATGCAATGGAGCATATGCATTACAAACAAAATTTACCATCCAAATTGAATAGATATCTATATATTAGCGAAATATTTATCTTCTGTATCCATACAAGAAAATTGCCAATTTTTCACTTTTTTTACAGCAGCCAAGCAATGACTTTCTAACACAGTGGGTATAATCTTAAAACTCGTGTGACTCAACATACAAGATACTTCGCCCGAACAGTTTCATGTCACATTCTTGGGCAATTATACCGATTCCCTTCGTAGGCTGCCTATGTAAGACTTGTTCGCCGCTGGGATTTTGTCACCATTACTCCAGTAGAAATTCTATGGTAATATCTCTGATAGGTACTACCGAGATTCATGACCAGTCCTTTGGGATGGGAATCAGTAGGCACTCCATCCCCATCACAAACGGGATGAGATTTTGTGCAGTTTTTTTCCCTCGGTCGTGGAGGAGGGAGTGTCTTGAACTTCTCCATTCCTTCCATAGCGGGCAAACTGCCTGTCAGCGCTTTAAATCCGGGCGAATATTTTACACGCATCCGTCCACCAGATTCCCTTCGCTCCACCACTTTCCATCTCCTCCACCCACCCACCTCTTCTCCGACTCTTCTTGTGATGTTCCTTCTTCCGGCTGCTCCCATCCCAACTTCTCCCTCTCCCCTTTGCTCGTCTTCTTCGGGCGTTGAGGAAAAAAGGGTAGAGAAAAGGGAAGTATATTCCTTTCCGCCTCCTTTGAGTCATCGCTTTGGTGGTTTAAAAGATACGGCGCCAGTTTTAGATGATATATTTCAATCATCTGTCGCTCTGTATCATTGCAGCGGGAAAAAGGGGGAGCCCATATCAGCCGGGAAAAGAGATGATATATTTTGTGGAGACGAAATGGTTTACTTACGAGATTGTGAGCGGAGTTATTTATCTCAGATGGGCAATCTGTGGATGAAAGTAGTTGACTCCTTTTTCCAAGCATCAATTCACGGATGTTTATGGATATGACTCTAATTATAACTTATTTGATAATTATTATTCGCTTTGAAACTTGGGAACGTAATGGAGTTTGAGCTCACATCCTTTGCATTGACAAATTATATGTTTTCTAAAATTTCTGTGAATTTAAGTACTAGATTTCGTATTCCAAGAAACAATTCGCAAATATGTGTGTACATGACTCGAATTATTCGCTTTGAAACTGAAGACCAAGCAATTCTGGATCACATCCGTCACCTTGGAAAATTGCATTGGATTCATATAGTTTGGTGAAAGAAACTTTGAGAATATGAATGTATTCATGAGCACTTGCTTGAACTTATTTAGACAAACACTAACCTTTCAACAAACCTTCACGGAACTATAGCAAATGAACCTCTTTCAGCCTTAGTTATCGTAAATAGTTATTAAATAAACTATAATATATTCGAAGCGATTGGCCTATTGTCATAAGTCTTGCTCCTATTTTTCTAATTTTTGTGAATTTTCAACATTATTCCAACCACAGCTCATAACTTTTTATTGGACCTCAACACGCTTAAGTAGTAAGTTGATGTATGCTAGATTACCGGTATCACAACTAGAGGTCGACGACAATTAGGTCTACGACAATAGGTCAACGCCAATAGGTCGACAGTATATAGGTCGTTGGTAAATGGATCGCCACACAAATAGGTCGACGATAGATAGGTCACCATGCAAAACGGTCGCCATACAGTAAGGTCGACGGTGGATAGGTCGACGCGCAAAATGGTCGATGGTAGCTAGAAAATAAAAAGCTGCACACTTTTGATGCCAGACCTTTCACGCCGTCAAAACGTTGCGTCGGTTCGAACCCGCCCAGCAGGTGGTGACTGACCATTTCAACCACGTATCTAGTTTATTTACGACTTTTAAAGTTAAAAAAATGAACAAACGGATATTATCAATGAATCGAATATGATGATGTGACTAAAATAGTCTTTTATTCGAATGCGTGCGATAAGTAACAACAAAGTTACGATTTACATGAGTCAAAAGACGCGGTTCTGCCAAGTTAACTGGATTCAAATGATTAAACGCGAGAAAAATGACTTTTCATAAAGTTTTTTAAACAGACTGTAAAGTTTATTTCCTTAATTCAATTCTAATTTTCCAATTTTCCGTTGGATGTCGTATTTTGCTTAGTTGTACCTTAAGATTCGCGTAATGAGGAAGAAGGTTATCTAAAACAATGTAACTTGTAGCTTCGTGCATGTTACGTAAAAATACGCACCCCCTGCCAAACACCCTAGAGGTGTCACTGTCAATGTACCTAAGATTGATATAATTTCAATGAAGTCCTACCTGGAACAAATTGTAAAATTGCAGATTCCAAAATTTTTAGCCACCATTTTCATTTAATTTCGACCTTTTTCCACGGCGACCCATTTACTGTCGACCAGTTTGCATTGCGACCCATTTGCTGTTGTGCCGCGACCCATCCACCATCGACCTTATTACACGTAGACCATTTGGATATAGACCATTTGGCACGGCGACTTGTGGTGTCGACCTTTTGTCGTCGACCTCATTGCTGTCGACCTAAAGTCGTGGAACCAGAGTACCATATCGACTGTATCCGGATGCTTTCTTTGAAATTCGTAAATGAATACCAACGTCAAATGAATCTGCTTCTCATGCATGTAAAATGTACGTGCTTTCATCCTTTCCCTACTTAAGTAAATTCTCTGTGAATTGAGAGTTTCCTGGTTAACAAAAGCGCTAAACAAACTAATGAGGAACCAATTAATACTCTCATTTCGTGCATTGTCTTTTTCAAATTGGCCTTGCCAAAATTCGACTAGACTCGAGATAAACGTCATAAAATAATTGAGAATCGTAGGATGAATAATAAAATGCAGTTAATAGGGGTCTGGTACGTTTTGAATAGAAATATATAGCGTAAAATCAAATTTAATCCCAACGAATACCTTCATTTCATGTAATTAGTTTTTTTCTCATGGACATCATCAAACTTTTGTTAAACCCTGTAAAAATTATATAAAATCCCATAAGGAAGCGAATTTGATGATGCAGTCAAAGGATTCAAATAGCGGTTTTGATCCCCTTATTCGAATGGCGAAGAAACGTCTGCAGGCATCTCCACGGTAATGAAGTGGTATCATTTACCGTCTTTAATAGTTTGATCGGCTCCTAATATACATCCACAGATGCATCTTCAACAGCTTTCTTTGTTCCTTTTTCTACCATCCCATTTCATTTTTTCGTGGTTTGTTTTTAGTCATCATCTTCTTTTTCCACTTTCAACACAGCTCGTGCAATCTCTAAGCTCTCTTACTTCCCCTCTGACCCCCCAATCCTGAAAAACTATTGGAATTTTTTTTTTAAACATACGCTTTGATTTTGCCTTCCGACCCTTGCACAGCTCCTTTCCTTCTCTGCCATCTTTGTCTGCTTCATTCATTTGCTGGGATGCTCCGATTGTCGGCTTTTAAATGAGTAAAAAAAACTCCCCTCTCTTCATTCTCTTGGTTCTTCGTTTTCCACTTTGAAAAACCGCTCATTTCACTGATGAAAAACCTCAATTTTTTCCCTCCTTTTCTTCCATGGCGGTACTAATACCTACTCCAACCCTTATCTACCAATGGCAACGATTCGGAAAATCCACTTATAATTCCTTTTATTTCCCTCTTCCTAATTCTCTGCTTTTTCTGACGGTTTTTCGAGTGTCTTCTCTTTTTTTTGGCGTATTTCACCGTTTCCGCTTTCTTCCTTCCGCGCGCTCTCCCTATCTCTCTCTCTGCCTCTTATTCTCCCCGGCCCTTCTCTTTTCAAGCCTCACCCACGCAGCGACGCCGTTTCCTCCCAGTCGACTCCTCTCCTTCCCTCCCTCCGCCGCCAGACACTTTATTTATTTCGCAGCGAATTGGAAGGAGACTTCCTCAGCCACTTCAGACCCCGTAGCGCTCTTTTCCCATCTCTTGTCACATTCCTTCCCAATGTCCCGATCTCTATCACGCCCTTGCTTTTGCTCGCATAATTCATGAGACATGCTTGCTGCTGTATATAAGTGTATAAGGTGTGATCAATATCTCCATGGTCGTCGTGATGTTGACATTTTTCACCCTGGTTGATACATCTCCTACTCTTTAAACTCTGGAATTGCCTTTAAGGCTTCGGTTAAGAATAGATGAACGAATCTTCTATTGCTTACCTGTTACCAAGAAGGAGTTTGGCATGGGACACTAGCACACGAGCTGCAAAAAGAGAGAATGAGAAAATTTTACTGAGTGGGCTGATTAATCAAGTGTGATTTTTTATTTTTAAGAGATTTTTTGTAGTCGTAATGGTGTATGTAGAGAGACAGTTTTACTATACGAATGTTCGTCAATATTGCTCTCATGACTAAAGGGTTTGCGGGTTCTTCCTGCATTGGTTCATCCTTTCGATCAATAGATTTGTCGGCATTTCAATCGGTATCTTCGGACCTGTACTCCAGTACTCTAAACATCATACCAACCCGATTCCCCCAAATGTTTCCTTCCAATAAATTTGTAACACTTTCAGGTACGCTCGTTACACTTCTTTTTTTTACGACTCTCGTTGACTTTTTTTGATTGTTTAGAGTCAGAGAATTGGATCATTCAGTGCTGGGTCTCAAAGACTTTCGACCTGCTCAAAATGAGGTATGATTGGAGTGCAGTACCATTTAACTTTCACTTCGTCATCAAGGGAGCCTCGTGCTATTCGCTTGATGAAAACGCCTCTTCAATCGGTGCTGCAAACGATTCGAATGTGACCCACATGGTAGCCCTGTACACTTGTCAGTGATGATTTCCATTTCATTCCACTACTTCGCTGGAGAGATTTTTGTGTAGAGATTCTTATAATTTTAGTAACCAATCTTTGGCTTCTAACCTCTTGGTCATAACCCCATTGCAATTGTTTTTATTATCTGCACACATTCATATGAATAATTCACAAACTTATGAAAAAAAGTGTTAATCGATGGCTTGCCTCGTCGAGAGATGATGCGAAAGTTGAATAACGGAGAAGATTTATCTTCAACTAAAAGATCCTTCAGAAAAGGAATGTTGGTAGTCTTAAGAATAAAAGAACGTTTATGAAGAAATACACGGATGTAGCAGAAGCAAAAAAGGATTGTAAGGATAGGGCATTATTGTAGACGTTATTAAAATAGAGTCAGTTTAACATGTCTCGCTCCGAGAATTAAGCTCTTTTGGCGGTGCCTTCTTTTAAAATGAACGTAGTGATGTATTCAAAGAGATATTAAGTCTATTACTGGGAAGAAAAAAGTTACAAATCGTGTTAATTTTATCTCTTTTTGCCTGCTTCAGGAGTGCTATACTGGACTTCAGGAATATTATATTGAAAGGGTTTTACATCATCGTCAACCTGAAGCCGTTTCCAAATAGAATGCATAATAATGATATAATACCTACTCCAAAAGCACAACAGAGTAGATAAAATATTTTAATTCTCCTTTCATATTAAGGTGGATGGAGCGGTAATCGTGGGTCACTGATTGCACATTTTTATAATTTTTTATTAAGTCGAAAAAAAAATCTTCGACCACATATTTCCTAAGTGCATCTGTTTATGTGTTTGAACACACCTAGCAGGAAGTAATGGAAACGATACAAGAGTTATATTCAGCATTTTTTCCCTGTATTAACGCATGTTATGATTACAGTTTTGGCGCAGTATTAAAAATTTAGATGTAATAGTACTGTAACATGTTGTATCCAAATATCGTAATTGACGTGGCACCGTGATATTTGTTTGAAAAAATCATAATAATTATAAATTTATTATTTGATGTTAAAAATAAATTATGTGCATCTGCAATCGATTTATATTTACGAAATATATGTCATGCGCCATAAGGCCACGTGTAAAAGTAGCATTGAATTGCCAGAAACATTCAGTATGTTGCAATGTTCAATCTTTTTTCTCTAGATATCAATCATGAAAACACGTATGCAACGTTTCAAAATCGCTGCAGCCACTTTAAATCTCAGCGATATCTAAAGGTTGCCAGGGAGGTGAAACACATGAGATCAGTAATGTTTTCACCGTTTATTCGTATGCTCCAGAAATAGACTCAATTCCTGTTTAAGCACTTTAGACATTGTCTCAGAACGCAATTTAACAGATTTAGAAGGAATTTTTCGTTGAAATTCAAACCAGAGTGCATTTTAAGCTATGTTGTTTTGATGCTGACGTTTAAAGTTGTTCACTAAAAAAAAAATTTTATTTCGACCTTCAATCGGTTAGTCATTTTGGAAAAAATATCACTTATAATTAGAGCGTACTGCTGTAGAAAGAATATAATATAATTATGTTAACGTTCATGGTACAAGTTTGAGGCCAATCAGGAATTAGCGTTGCCATACTGATGATGAAGTTCCGAATTTCAAGTCATGTTATGCATAATTTTCACAGAATGAGAGGAGTTAAAATGCGATTATATTTTAGAATGAGACTTGAATTCAAATGCATATAATGCCATGAGGTGTAGGCGCGAGTTTTCTGGAATGAAGCCATTATTTAATTTACAAAGTGGATCATGCATATTCAGGGAGCATCAGAGTTTTACCATGCCATGATTTTTTACAATATGGAGTGTCGAGAAGCCCGACGCCGAATGTTCAACCTTTAAAAATTTACCCTCAAATAATTCAACTACTTAAGCTTCTCAAACAAAAAATTACGCCTGGGGAATTACTTCCTGCTATTAATCAATTGATAAAAAGGCTAATTTTTCTCCTCCCGAATGGACCCAGATATTGCTCACGATGCTCCAATAGATGGGTTGGAATATTGTTTTTCAATGGCCAATGTAAGCCGTGGAATAATTTCCGCCGATGAAAAGATTGAGGCTGGTTAATTTAGAAAATATGTACGGTTTCAAACATGTTTCATAAATATAACGCGGGAATCTTTATTTCTTTACGATATTCGATTCATGGTTACTCGGACGGAATAATTTATTGGGTAAAAAAAAGAGTTGTGTGGTGGTGTAATCTTCAAACACGACTTGAGGGCGATCCAGGTGTTTAGCAAGCACCCCGAGGGAGGGAACGCACGTTTCTAAACGGTGTGCACATACAAGATCAAAGAGTCGGCGTTGCAGTTCGCATCAATTCCGCCCTGTTATATATCGATAAGGAGCGTAAACAACCGGGTTGCCCTCACCCCCGCCGATGGCGTGGCAGTAAACGTTGGGGGCGCGTTTGCGGTTCCGGTCGAAGCATGGTGTGGACACCCCGCGCCAACACTTTTCGTGACATCAAGACACCCCCGCGACGCCCCCGCGGCCGAGTCCACGTCGCCAGCACGGCTGTGCGTGACGGATCGCGGTGGTCAGAACCGACTACTCAATGCACTAGAATCTAAAGGTGGCTTCTACACATGGAAGTGCTATAACAGTAGCTATACAACTAGCTTGCAAAGTGCGCCGGCCCAACATATTTTACTTGCGAGGACAACATTTTATTTTGCGGCCCTGAATAAAGAAGTTTTTCGCCGATTGTGATGTTTTAAAAGCCCTTTAATTAGAGGGATACTATAGGGTTTCAAAACGAACATTTTTAAGGTGGATGGAGTGGTAATCGTGGGGGAGTGCACATATAAATATTTTTTTAAGTAATTCGAACAAATCCTAGGAGCGCACTACATTTATGAATTTGTCTATGCGGTGGATCTCGCCATGCATGCAGAAATTAAAATTAATAAGGAATTACATTTTCATCTGAATTAAAGCATGTTATGACGGATTTTCAGTTACGTTTTCGAAATTTAGGCGTAAACTATATTTTTTTCAGTATTTTTACACGGCGTGACACCTTACGTTTATAATCAACATTTATAATGATATAAAATTTATTATTTTGCGTGTAGAAGAAACTCTGTAAATATTTAAATGAATTATTATGAAATACATATGTATCATGTGGCTCATAATTTCGTGTTAAAACAGTATTGAATTGCCAAAAAACCAAATCAGAACAATGCAATTTTTTCACTCTTATCTATAAATATCACTAATAAAAACGTGTATGAAATATTCACGCAAATTTGTGCATGAATAACAATCCCTCGATCATATCATCTTAAAATGTAAGATTCATTTTCCACCAGGAAATAAATTTTTAACCAATAAATTATCTCCTTACTTTTTTCACGGATTATTAACATTATTTCTACGTAACATGTGTTTCGTTATGGATTACATAAAAATGCAACACGTGTAACGTATTACATAAGTGTTTTTGTTGTTGTAGTTTCAACTACAAATGTACACATTCTACTCAATTTCGCAAGAACAATCGGATTTGATAAAAAACAGAAGATAGTCTATTTCTCGTGCAATTGCGAACTGCGGTGAATCAATGCCACTATCGACCCTTACTGCCATGGAAGTCCGTGCTTATTCATCGAAGTACCACTTTTAAGCGACTATGGCTACTGTCACACAAGTAACCAGCATGAGAAAAGCTCTGGCAATAGCCGTACAAATCGTTTGCAAGTGGCACTCCGATGTGCCAGCACGGGATTTCATAGAAGTTCGGGTCGATTGGGGTAGCAATAGGAACAAAATTAATCAATTTCCAACCAATCACTTGTAAGTAAAATAGTCTCATTTCAGTCATCATTGGTTGTTCAATCCCAAGATTGGTTGACTGCATCTTATGGTTGAACGACAGAAGAAAGTAGTTTGTTTTTACTGCTAGTTACACTTCGATTTTGCTATAGCGTCGCATGACACCCGGCGAAATGGTGATCACATGACTGCAAGCGGGGATGAACGTGAACAAAAAATAATTTTCCGAAGAAGGCTACTGAATCTACCGTAAGTTATCGCTAAATATGAAAATATAAATGTTTACCTGCGTTTCTTTTCTATTCCAGTACGTCGCATGGAATCGGGTTGTTATGCAACAAAAAGGAAAATCACATTTATTAAATATGAAGAATTTTCCTTATTATCCTAATGTTTCATCATTAACCAAAATCAGAGCGTGGAATCAAATTTCCGAATTATATATTCCCTCACTTTAATCATGCAGAGATTTGATTTCATCTCATGCTTTCAAACAAATTAAAATAATGAAATTTACCCGTCGATATTTGCATGAAAGGATGAATAAAATCAACGCATCGCAGTCCATTCATATTAAGCTCTAGTCTTGTTATTTCTAGCAAAGTCTTTAGCTCATAGAATGAAAGTTGATGTGAATTTTTTAGGATATCCTTTCTTTCACCTCCCAGAGCATAAAAATACCTCGTTTCTTGGCAGGGTTTCCGCATAAGTTGTCACCTCTTCGCCACTTTACACATTTTTTTAAATCCAGCTGCCCCATTCTCTCTTCTCATCCTTTCTTCATTCTTTGTTCACTCTACCGTTCAATCTTTTCTTTTTCATCTCCGCTATTTGTGTTCCGACTGGCCTTGGTGTGTCTTTTGTGAGACGTCTTTTTTTTTTGCGGCCGCTATAATTTTCTTCACTCAACTCAGTTTGTTCGCATCCACAGCACACTTGTTTGCATTCATTGCCTCGTCCTTTATTTCTTTTCATCATGAGTGGCTTTCCCGGGAAATTAGATCACATATAGAAGAGTTATTACTCTTCTATATTCTAAGGTTAGGTACCCTTTAAACATAGGAGATGGTCAGGCAAGTAGTTCGCGACTTTCGTGCGGCATTACTTGAACCTGCTTCATGTGTTAAAATTTACTTACAAGTGATTAAATTCATATTTTGGCTATTTATAGAAAACATTTACTCTCCGTTTGAAATGAAAAACAAAACTTTTCACGCTATTCCTGTCTTGAATTTGAGCTTGAAACTCCATTGTGGAAAATGTGGAAATTGGTTGAAAAATTAGAGAAAAAAGTATTTAGTATATGATATTAATATCATGACGAATAGTTTTTTTTAGAAAGAAAAGATCTTTCCTGGTAAATTGAATAAAAATATAACAGTCATTTTACCTTCCTAAATTTTTGTTATTACCAACTCAATGAAACTATTGAAGTCAGTGTCCGTTCATTCAATATTAACAAACATCCATTCGAATCCTATTTCTGAAGAAAATTGTGCATTAACAATGTACTGTTACAATAATTTGAACATGTTTTACCTCTAAAAAAAAAGATTGGGCATTCATCAAGAGAAAGCAGTAATTTTTAAGCAAAAATTTCAAGAAGGTGGATATTTCAAGGTGCACAATAAGCGAAGAAGTGGGGCGGCATAAGCAGAGGCCTCTAACGGCCTATTGCGAAAGCAGAAGTACATCTACATGTACAAAATACTCTGCAAGCCTCCTCAGGGGTGTATGGCAGGGGGTGAGTATTCACCAACATGCATTACACTTGACCCTAAAGTTAGTGTAACTACTAATAATTATGCATTAGCATAAATCGCTAATGCTTGTCACGAGAGGATGCCGAAGAGTAGTCTTTGGTTTGAGGATAGTTTCTTTCGTCCTCTGTGGGAAGAGCTCGTCGTTGCACCCGCTTGTTAATGATCATCGTGTTATGAACGATATGAGTGACGAAGAATACATAACATTTGCCAATGTGAAAGAAGATAGCCGATGAGCTCAATAATGCGCCATGCAAGTAGCATAAATTAGTATAGCTGCCACTATTAAATTCATCCCACTTGAATGCATGCATGAATTTTATTTCATTTTATTTTAACCCCATGAAGGATTATGAAATATATATCAAACATTATTACTGAAGATCTTCCATCCTGAACGAGATGTAACGAAATACTGAGACTCCAGGCCACGACTCTGGTTTGAAAACTTTGCATTGGCCAATCAGAGTAGGTACCATTTCTCTCTTGACACTTTGCTGCTCCACTCGGCTGTTGAGTGTGTACTCTGTTTAATTATCATAAAGTTAAACCACAGTTTTAGCGAAATTTTCAGTTTTTCAAAACAATTTCAAACTCAGTTGTTTTATTTATGACCTCATTCCACCAAAGCGTATGTTCAGTTTGATAGCGTAGTCTACACTTTTGTCTGTTTTAATGGAAAACTCGTGTTTTGTCAAGAGTAGAGTAATAAAAACAATAGGTCAATGACAATAATAGAAAAAACGCACGGTATAACAGCACTAGGGAATATTGAGGCCGGTAAATGCACAATGTAAATTTCCTAAGGCTGGTCAACCCACCCTGAACCTTTGCTTCGGGGATGGTACTCATTTCCTGGGCACTTTGTTAAGTATCCAGTTGAGTCCATACGTTGGGATGACGCATGATTTTAGACACTTCTGTGACCAATCTCATCGAAATGGAGAGGGGCAGTGTGCGGTCAGGTTATGAGACTTTCTCGACCGTTGTAACTGCTTGGATTTGCCATCTAGTGAAACTTAGGCATTCAGAAAACAGTGGATGCGAAAAACATGGCCGTGTAATCCAAAGAACTTTCCAATATATTTTCCGTGGAATTTATGTAACAGCCTTTATTTTCAATTTCGTAATTTACCGAGGCTGCATTTCGCATTATCCGAAACTCGTGCTGTCCGATTTCGTGTTACACTCAAGTCTCTCCTTTGGTACGGATCGTCAAGTGGAAATATCTTTGGATACGCTTACAAAGACGAATATCTGTTTGATAGATGTATGTGTGGTGGAGAAAGAGGAATATGAAAGAGGAAGAAAGGAAGTGAAACTACGAAAGAGCTGAAGTATGGTGGAGTGAAGAGCAGGCAGGGCAGTCTAGGTTTAGACGATGTTCTTGCATGCTGAAGTGAGCAAACAGATTTTTTTATTTTCATATTTTCATTCCATTCTATCGTCCCACGACCTCAAGATCGCGGGAACACGCGTTTAGGTCTTGTGTACAAACACTCGGACACGTTACACTCGCATGTACTCAAGGGGATCGTCCCCTGAGAGAGGCTGTGTTTGTTCGGATGAAAGGAAAAGGTCTACTTTATGGATAAAGGGTCGGCTTCCCGTGTTTTCCCTGGCTCGATGCCCGGAAAAAAATATCCTCTTGCTCTTCTGAAGGGGAATTGAAAGAGCTTCAATGGATATGGCGTGAGAGGAGGGAATCGAATGTTTAAATTGCATGAATTTGTGGTGACAAGGACCAACTAAGCGATGAATAACGTTAGCAGGGGATAATTTGTCAATGGATACTTTCAAATGTTTGTGTCACGTACAGAAGTTTATTGGTACGTATTATGCTATGAGTTATAACAAGATCCGAAGATAAATACGTTTCCAATTCCACTCCTTTGAGTAAATATTTCTGCTTGATGAAATTATCATTTTTGACCCTCCACTGTATAAAGTATCAACCACTGATAACATTAGATTGCCTTTTAAAATACCTCAAGCATCTGTGAACTATTGAGCTAAAGTTTTATTCTTAACCATTTACGTGTCTCAGTGAATAAAGCAGTATGCTGTAGGAGCAATGTTAGATTGTAAGATGGAAATTCAGTACTTCTGACTTAACTAGTGCATTGTTAACGAGCAAGCCATTATTTTCACGTGGTCATTAGCGTAAAATTCCTTTTTAAAATTTGTTCCTATGACATTTAAGTATGTAAATAATTATTTTAACTATCAAAGTGATGAAACTACGAGTAAATATTATGGATGTGCATACATAATTAAAAATCTAAGAATTGAAATCACTTGATCAATACATTTTCTACTTTTATGATGCAAGTTAATTGATAATTTATTCAAATGGACTTTTTTTCTTATGCAGTATATGCTTCTTCCTCTACCACGTCTTTGGAATATCCAATAAATGTTTGGGAAAGGGTTTAATGCATATCTATGTTTTTATGCTATAAGCAATTATCTCTTACATTTTTCCGACAACATCGAAACAAAATTAAACTTCAGTTATTTAAAAAACAATTCTTTATTCACTTCTTTGTGCGTTGTCACTAATTCAGAAGTGAAACTAAGTGAAACTAACTAAAAAACTTCAAACGACCGATAATCCTCATAATTTTTATTTCGACGAGACAAAAAAAGGTAAAAAAAGGCTCTCATAGAAGCCACTCTAAGAAACATTAAATCAAACATAGCCTTCAGTTCTCCGCAGGATGTAGTATGTAAAAGTGCAAATTGTGTGTGATTTAAACATGGAATCCTTCCCTAATATAAAATCTGAATCTTTTTGAACTCTAATAAAACTCTATTGTCTCTACATCCACGTACATACTACCCAGTAAGCCGCCGCTGAGGCGTGTGGCACGGAGTGTTATGAAACTTAAGGTGGGTCTATACTTCCAAACAGTCTCAATTTAACGGTCGCCACCTACGATCGCCTACTGAGGTGGTAGAAGCCCAACGGGAAACTGTGAAGGCTGCGCTGACGTAAATGGAGTGGGGAACGATTATCCTTGGGTGGGGATGGAAAAGGTCTACTCTGTTGTCAATGCAGGCTTGAACGCTCAACATTGCTATAGCCTTAATACGGAAACAGCATCAATTATTGTTGATGTTTGCGTACATGAAAGACGATCCTTTGATTTAAGTGGGCTGAATAGCTGCATTTCGGAATCTAGCCTTCGCAACGTGCCCCGGGATATTACCAAAATGTGTCGTGAAAACAAAAACTTTGCTATTTTTGATAAAAAAACACAAATACTTCATAATAAAGTTACTCCACTTAAATCAACAAATGACCCTTCATCTACAGAAGAAAAAATTTTAAGACTTCAACTGTCACAGAAAAGCCGTCACAGAGTTAGAGGGAAACGTCTGAAACAAGCTTCTTAGCCCCGGTATAGAGCCACATTAATATATGGAACGGGAAAAGGAAGGGTGGGTGGACAGAGGTGATTTGCGTGTTTACAATTAATCTCAAAATAGATTCTCGCTACTTCTGTTGTAATCACTAATGGTGCTTGGGGAGGAGGGCACGTGTCAGCTAGGCAAGGAATTCTTCTTATTTTGCCTCTCCTGTGAGTTCTACCTATATGGCGTGGAGTTAATATAATGTCCTCCGTGTTGCACTGAAACTCACCTGATTGGAGTTTTTCAACTAATCAAAGCCCATTGTGTAGCCTCCGATTCTCTAACCTTCCGAGATTTAATCCTTCCATCTACTGTGTGACACTAACTGTGTGCTATTAGGAGTTTTCCCATTGCAATGTGCGTGGAACAGTAGTAGTCATCAAGTTCTAACTGCCAGAAATATTTACTCGCACTTACCCAGACAAAATGATTTTCCGTAGTCACTTATAAGTGCTGAATGGCTAACATTCCGTCTTCCGATTGCTATATGCAAGCTCAATTCCGTCCTGATTGTAACCAAGCACTCTTTAATAATGTTAATGCACAGTTTTTGAAAAGTGTTTTCTGCGTTACCTATTATCGTAGAGTAAACTTCGCGTTCAAGAAAACAGCAGTACTTGAACATAACAAATGAATCTGTATTGCGAATTTTTGCAATTGCAATATTTCAACGGCTTTAACGGTTGTTGAACCGCTACTATACTCTCCTTTTTTCTGTTCGCTATATTGAGCCTAATTTCATGAAAATATATTTTTTCTTTTTTGCTGTACACTTCAATAACTGTGGGAGGAGGAATGTTTGAACGTAACATTTGCATGAGATGCTTAATGAAACCAACTCCGAAGACAACGGAATGTAAGAGGCCCCAGCGAATTGTTGGAGTGGGGATAGAGGAGTCAGGGAAAGGGAAGTGAGAACATGTGATGGGATTGAAAGTGGTCTGGAATTAATGAGGGACAAGCAATCGGAAGAAGGACGCCGTTAGGGCGAAATTAGGCCCATGGAGGCATTTGCAACTTTTCATTACGATATTGTGGTGAGCAATAAACAATCTTGCGTCTAATTAAATGTAATTTCACAGAATGGAAAAGGTTGTTGACCGAATAGCCTAGAATATGTAGGGCAATCGAAGGATAGTGGATGAATTCAAGTGGCATTTGTGTGATACGAAAAACAGTGTTGTGATCTCACATTTTTGATCAATGCGATGATGCAAGGATAGCATGAAAATAAAAATTCTTAGCCCAGAACTAAACGGTGGGGCTGGAATTAAACAATGCGTCGTTTTGCATTTAAAATTATCCTTGTCGATTTATAATTCTTAATTTGGATTTTCTTCAGGTTATTTTTTAACCAGATACTCTCCAATATTGGGAAGAATTAAGGAAAGACCAATAATGGAATAGGTTAGGAGAATTATGGTCTTCAAAGTGAATAACCTAGTAGATATGAAGCGCTTGGTACTGAAGAGATTACAGTGTATAGCTGCAGCAAACTAACCTTCGGATTGATGACTTCTGATGCGAATAAAAGATGATTAAATTCTGAAGACATGTAACTCAACACATCATGCGCGGATCATAAAATTTTGGAAGTTCCAGAAACTGGAAGCGACAGACGTTTCACGCAGTGAATAATAATAATAATAATAATAAGTGGTAATGTCGCGGGCACTACATTTTTAATTTTGCGCCAGCATAGCGATATGAATGGAGATAAGACTTTTGCCAGTGGTGAAAGGAGAATGTTTGGCAGGAGACGAAGGTCGACGCTGTGAGGGAAATGGCAGGGGGTGGAGAAGTTGCGGACTTCAGATCACTGAGGAGGGGTTCAAGTGTGTCAGAGCTGTCCACACGGTAGCCAGAGACGCCCTTGCCTTTCGCATGTGGGCAATGAAATTCCTGGGGTGGAACATTCACATTCCGACAACGATTGCCAACTCCCCTCAGAGTTCATCCTAGCAGATCCTCCTTCACCCTCTGCACATTACATCTCGACGCCACCTCACTCCAGCTTCCACCGCCACTCTTTTCCTATTCCAACCCGTGCAAATGCAGCAGAATGAAAAAGGAATGTCTTAAAACATGAGGCGGAGTCGAATTATTGTACGAGTTGGATGGGAATGATGGTTACATGGGCGGAAGTGACAGACAAACAACTGCCGTGTCTAGGCAAGGGACTTTTATAGCGAGGGTGGCTGTGAAATCTAGACACCCATAAAATCATCTCTGCATCTAAGCTAAGGGTAATACGCAAATGGTTGGTATATTTCGAAGGAAAAAAATCAGAGTTACGCGGTAAAATATATCTCTGAGATTATTTGAGTAGTTTACCATTCAAATTTATGAAAAAGTATAGGTAAGCACACTGCGACTGGGTCCACATGTAGGTAATAAGTGTTTCGGGAAGTTCATATGTGTCGCCAATATGTATAGTTCAAGTTGAATAAGTTAAATTAGGTAATTTAGCAGATTATTGGTGGGTTTCTGGACACCCTTTATCCTTGCATCCTAATTTGTTGGCTCGCTATGAGGTTCTCTGAATTTCAAAATATATCCTCTCCCTCTCCTTAATTCCTCCAAAATCCCTATCCTCCTCCTTCCTCTCTCACGCCTCTCCAATGTTTTCCCCTCCATCACCCTTTCCATTAATCCCTCATCTCACCTAACGCCTTATATACCTTTTTTGTCTTCTCCGAAACTTCGCCATAAACTTCCTTTCTCCCACCGTATCCAACGCCTCTTGGTTCCTCTCCGTATCCACGCAGCTTACTCTCTCAATTCTTCTCCAATCTCACATCTCAAATGCCTTCAGTCTATTTAAAACCTCTGGCTACAAATACCTAGTTTCCGACCCATACAGGGGTGTTATCCACATAAAAATATCCGTCTATCTGTATTTTACGCCATTTACAAATTCCGTTCTCTTTGAAAATACCTCGTATTCCAGGGAAACTAGATGCTTAGCCATTAAAAAGCGTTGGAAACATTAGGTGTTCCACAGGGACAGTGGTGCTAGTAATGATCTCTTAATTAGTGCGTATCTCACAAAAATAAACACAGTAAATGATAGATGTTCCCTTTTTGGTTAGAAAGTAAAGAGAAGTGTAAATATAAATGTTTGTACCCCATGTAGCGCAAGGTCCAATAGACTCATTTTCCCCGCATCAATATGAATTGGAAAAAAAATATTTCTTTAATTTATTGAGTATGTAGTTGTACAAATGAACGAGATTGGGTGGACCAAAGCGACTGAATTTCAGGAATTACACACTTTGTCAAGGAGATGCTATAAAATATTATTATAAAAAATCACAAAGCATTGAAATATTTTCAAATATTTAGCCATAACGTACGCGAGAAAGAATGGATTTGACCGCTTTGGTGAGAGTTTCATAAATACGACAATCCAAACGTAATGCTACAAGATGTTGTTGCTCAAGCTCTAATTAATTATTATTTCTTTTAACATCATGACTGGTCGACCATTAACGTACCTTAGCTAACGGGTATCTTTTACTTACATTAAAAGTCTTGGGTCCCTCGTATATTTTCTTCCTTACATTCCTCTTTTAGTACACTACCTCTCATTTTCCATTTTTTTCATCTTTATACGATCTATGAAGTTTATTGCACAAGCCTATAACATTTGCAGGTGAATATCAGAATAAGTTTCCTTGTTTATGATTAGAGTCTTAAGCATACATAAATGACGTGACTTATGCTGAGAAGTAGTCCATATGTTTTTTTCGTTAAAAGGGAATTTGGTCTCCGTTGCAAGAAAGTAACCTGGATGACTGTCTATTCCCATTTCTAAGGCTGTAAGCTAGATATTTACTGTCTCTAGATTTGGTAGGGCGTCTTTCATTTGTTTGGATTGACAATTAAATGTTGGTGCATGTCGTTTTTTAAATTACAAGTCAGAGAAATACCGTCAAGGCACTTAATAAACGTACGGTGAACTGTACTCTGCGGTTGCGGTAGAGAAAGGTTATCCAAAGGACCACAAAAATTATTTATGAAAAAATAATGGATTCCTCATTCGAGAGAAGATGGGCAGTAACAATCACAACTGTATTTATTTCTCCTCATTGAGGTAGAAATCACTCTGTGGTCTATTTGAATTGACGACATTACAAAAAGTGATTTACGTGATTTATGGGATTTTAATTTATCGAGTTATAAATACGTTAATCGGAAATAATATGACACGTGCCATATTCTCACTTCACCTCAGTTATACATGAATACGCGTGTTTAAATTGACTTTCAATTGAAAGCCACATTAATTTTGTGAAATGACATTAAATTTTCGACGGTCGTATTTATTAATCCTTTTCATTATTCAAATCAGGAGCGATTAGCGATAGCCAATTGTTGAATGAATGATGAAAAATTGGTGAGTCGGTGCCTGAGTGATTTTCTGCATTGCATCAAATTTCGAGCGTTCCGCGGGATGAATCGCTTTTTTCACTCTCTCTCTCTCTCCCTCTCTGCAGCCGTTTATCAGATCTGGTCAGTTCATTTTTGCGGAGAATATTTCATTTTGAGTGTTCATTAATCTGTGGTCGAGTTTACCGTCATTTATAACGGATGAGCAGTCACGGTAAACGCGAACAAAAAAAATAAAGGAAAAATCAAAACGACTGAATATCTCGCTTTGACTGACGGCAGTTTTGAGTGAACGCTGTCACCGGTCCAGCTTGCACCGCGGACAGAGGGAGAGGAAGGAGAGGGGGATTAGGAGGGGAGGGGAGGCTGCTTCCATTATAAAAAAATAAACATATGACAGGAGAGGAGAGTGTTTGGTGGGGGAGAGGCAATTAAAATGCTAGTTTCTGCGGTTAAAAAAAAATACATTCAAAAAAGTTCACTCTTTCGTCCAGTATGGCCAGGGCCAATGGCCAGTGGGTACTTAAATTATGCGTAAATGAGAACTAATGGCCACTCATTTAATTTTTATAATGTTCTTTTTTCTCCTCCTGCGTTTCGGTCCGTTCAAAATTAACGGATGCGTCCGTGTAGGTACCTCGAAATCCGCACTCGCTTTAGCGGTAAAAGCAAACGGATTGTTAGTCGCATCACTCGGAGAAATAATTTGAACGGGCTCCAGTCAATGGAATCAATCTTCAAGAGTGAGTTATTGTCACTCAGTGAGTCGTTATTGGCTGTTATCTAGCGTGCGTGCCGTTTCTCTTTTTTTTCGCGTCGTTATCGGGGTAAAGCGGCCTCGTTTCGCACTCCGCTTCTACTCACTGGCTGTCTATTTTATTTTGTGCTGCGTACGGACCGCTTGTCATATCGCAAACGAGGGAACGGTGTTCGCGACTGGCATAATGCAGCGATTTGCAGGCAGAAAAACTCCAGCAGGAAGAGACAACCGTTTCGTCGACACATGCCCGCCGCTGTCCAAAACTGCCCCACGCGCAGACCTGAGGGGTCTGACGGCTTAACTGACGAGATTTTAATTTGTTCCACTCTGCTCATTTGATGCGGTCAACGTGGAATAATAATGCCCGTCACATATTTTGAACATTTAAGCCACCTGCAACTGCCAGGCTAAACTTTTGGCTTTAATAGAAATGACAACGTTGTTATTTCTATAATTTTAAGTTGCATGGAAATGGTTGCGCTTAAAGTGGTAGCGAAGCATTGTGGCAGTGGCCTACCTGAAGTGCATCGTTTGGAGGGGAAGGTTCGTGTGGAACGGGTCAGCAAATGAGTGAAGGGCAGAGTGTAAGCACATGGTATGCAACGCTGGTAATATATTACTGAATTTAACTAGAGAGGGCAGGAATGTGTCTGCAGCACGTTTGACAACTATTACGATCAGAAGACAAATGGGTCAAAATTCGCAATTATTATTCCCTATCACTTGGCGAGGCTCACCTGAGACAATTAGATTATGAGCTACGCAGAACATTTTAGTTGAGGTACATACTATGAAATTGAGTATTTTGAAGGTGGCAACAATATTTTGCGACCTTGAGAACCCTGGCAGTCAAACGTGGACATCACCTTACTCCCCCGTTCGGAGACAGTTCATAGGAAAAGGACTCTTCCTCTGAAAAACCTTCTGCGTGACTACCACCATATTTCGCTCCCATTATACTAAATTGTATTTCGAAAATGAATGAGACATCACCTTTTCACGTTTTGGGCTTTTAACTTTGAAAAAAAAAACCTTTTCTTTTGAAATTTTTCTGAATGGTGGGGCCTGATTTACCACTTAATAAAAGGTGTTGGAATGCGAGGAGGGGACCCGTTGCAAGGAAAGCCTTGCTTCTTCGCAGGTGTTCCCCAAGAAATGTCAGGGAAAGATAAAGCGACGCCCATTCACGGCCCTTCAACCCAAGGACTGTGACAGTGCGCCGCCAATGATCATTTTGGTTCAGCCGACACTCACGAAAAATATCCCCCGCTTAACTCTCCCCTCGTACAGCAGTGATACGTAATTGGCATCTTCCTTTCACCCAACTATGTCTCATATTAGCCAACATTACTCTCTGCTCATTTACTCTATGATTGAAATCAGCAAATATTTTTATCCGTTTTAATTTTGTTTTATGATGGGAATTAACATGAGGCTGTAATACCTACTTGTACAATCTTTATTCGTGAGAATGCATTAAAACACTTTTAATTCTTTAATCAAATTCATATTGAATTAAAATTCGACGCCATTTAAAACTCTTCCGGAGGTTCTTCCATGGGTATTTTAACTGCATGCACTTTATGAAAGCAATACATTTGTACCTGTCATTTCCAGTTAACTCTCTCAAGAAAATTATCTCAAATAAATGGTCACTAATGAAAGCTAAATGCCTGATTTTTTTATGTTAATATATTTAAGCTTCTTTTTTGTTGCTATTTTGTGGTGAAAGAGTGATTTAAGATCCATTTAGCATATAAGTGGTTCATCCACTCGTTTTAGGGCCGCTTGGTGGTGTTTATTCTATTATTTTCTAAGCGCTGAGTTGGTAGAGCTGCGATAGGAACCAATGCTAAAGGTAATAAGTCACTCGATTAGTCTCTCGCATAGGTAGATGTCATTGTATGCGAGGTTCACTCATGTGTCAAGTTAACAATTAGATAAACATTCATCTGAACCGGAAATTAAGCCTGATTCCCCTGAATTAAGGCCAAATGCTTTCACTTTTTAATATCATACTTCAATGCGAATTTCAAGGTGGTGTGGGTAGGGTCTGGTTAGCTTCATGGACGGGTAGCATATCAACGTCACATGTCACGAGACCCTCCGAGTTTTGGGAAGTACCTTTGTACAAACAGCAATTGGCATGCAACTCGGAAGCAAAGAGCGAGCTCTTATGAGCGTCGGTAATTGTGATCGTTAAAAAGAAAATCAATGTTGATGCAAATGCTGGGTGAATCTTTAATGTCTCCTTCTCTGTGTTGTCATCAATATTGTTTCTTCTCTTCAACGGTGTTTGTATAGTGAATTGTTTCTCACAACAGAGTGGAACAAAAGGTGAAAAAAGTGAACCACACTCGCTCTCGTTGTTGTAAATATATCCAAGTTCTAAGAACGGATTGGAGGATCTAAGCTCAGATCCAACTCTAGGGGATTGTTTTTATTCCTTTGATATTAACTTCGCACTTTCGGATATGCTTCACAATTTGGTCGTTTCGTTCGGTTAAAGAAATGCTTCATCAAAAGGACTAAAATCGTTTTCGTGTCTTGCGTGCAACGATTGAAGCAAACTCTTTCTCCACGTATCCATGAAAGAGAATGGATTTTATTCAAATTACAATCTCTGCGTGAATTTCCGTCAGTCTCCTAGGCACATCTCCTTTTTTCTGTTTTGTGAGTTGACACTCGCAAACGAAGGGATGTGAATGTAAATTACTCCCTTCATAGTGGGAACACATTGCAGCACTCCGTCTCTCTCTTTTTGTTTTGCGAGCGAAACACGAGTCGGGGAGGGATGTTCGACATCGTGTTCCGATCGTGCAATCCAACAAGGAAATGATGAGTGATGCGCACATGAATTGTCGTCTAAAGCTGTAAAGATGAAAAGCATCGCTTGGCGTTATATTCGTAGAGAATGTTTTTCTTTCGTGTACATCACTATTATGATCTACTACTTGATACTCGTGCTCTCTCTATTTCATCCCCGTGATAATTTTTCCGTGATATCCTAGTCCGGTTATATTTACATGAATAAAAAAGTTGAGATCCGGAAACAATCGATGTCTTACAAAAAATTGTAAACCTTCATAAACATAGGAAAAAATGGTAAACTTGTGTATTTGTGTTTTTGGTAGGTTTATTTGTGAATTAAATTGGAAATTTATACTTTTTAGTGTTTAAAAAGCACCTGCCATTACATTCAGTCCACAGAATTACAGTTGATATTTGGGTAAGCGGGGAAGGGGAAGGAAGAGAATCGGTTTTATGGACGGGATGAAGAAAGGTAGGACTTACGCTGAGATGAAGAAAGAAATACTAGAGGTAGAAAGGGCACGGCACGTGTAAGAGTTCGTTGGATATTCTCTGACTTTCATCACAACCTACCTCTAACCGGTAGATTACTGTAATGAATGAATGAATAAAACGATATTATAATTATTTCCCCGTTCAATTGGTTTTTGCATAAAATATAGGTATCCATTAATCCTTTTTTTACTCTATTTACTTATCTTAGTTCCTTACTAAGGAAAGGACCATTCTTGGCATGTCTTAACCACATCTCATGGCGATAGCAGAAGGAATAACACGCCTAAAATTTATCACATTTAAGATTTCTTTATTAATTATTTATACTGATTTGCTCCGTTATTTTAATTCCCTGATGTTTTTCTAAATCTAACAGCTCATGAAAATTATCTTATTTTCCCTGAATGTTGTAAAAGTAATGATCTATGAGCTCTATATTTTCTAAGATATTTCATGCTTATTTTTGTTGCTATTTTTGTTTAAATAACTTATAGGATTCTGTTATCTTCACGTCACTAGCTCTTTTCAGCTCGGTGAGATATATGGAAGTATCACTATTTACAATCTGTCGGGAAACCTACAACCGCATATCCACGGTGGTATAAAAATAAAACCAGTGATTCCTACTAAGCGTGGTTCATAGACATTTTATAACTATCAGTACATACCTTTAGCCTCCCACTTATTCTGTTTGCCAAACGCATAATCCAAAACGTCTACTCAGGGTACGAATTGATCTTGAGTGTGGTTTATCTACACCAGTTACAAAGTGGTATCTTTACAATTTTAGTATTAATCATTAGTAATAAAAGGAGCTTCTCAAATAAAAACTAATTCATTTATTATCAAATGGAATAGCTTTTCCTTTCCATTGCCATGGTATTATTTGATTGTATTTGGATATTGGATCACACGAGGCATTAAAACAAGCATGGTTTGCGTTGTTAATGGCTAAAAACAAAGGGATAAAAGAGTTAAACTTTTCCACGCATAATGTTTTATTGAAAAATTGCACATAATTTATCATCCTAAAATGTTCAAATTCCAAGCAATGTAGCTTGAGTATTTTAAAATAGTATATGGCTTAAGGCGAGAGCTCCGTTTTCCTATCCGCAGTTGACGTGGCGACTATCCTCAGTCACTAAAAAATGGGTGAAGCATTAAACCTTTAAACCCAAAACCGCCGGTGAATAATATTAGCCCCGCGACGACAGTGCACGGCCGGGTTGGGCGATGACTGCTTGAGCCGACCGTCGCGCCCCGGTGGCTAACCTCCACACCATGAATCACGGCGCGAATTCCCCTCCGTCCGCTGGCTTCAACTTCCCCTCCTCCCCCCTTCCACTCCACGTAACGTTTCCACTCCTTTCCCTCACCCCCCTGCTTCGTCCACCCACACTACTCTCCACCTTGGAGCCCTCAGGGTACGTAAGGATCCAGGCCCTAGGCAGATATTTCTCCGACGACGACCGCAGTCTCGTGTTTATTCGTGTATAGCAGCGATCCGTGACGCGGGCGACGGCCGGGCCACCTGGGCCTGTGACAACGCGGAATAGGTGGTCTAGTCCCAGTGCCAACAACAGCAGAGGCCGGGAGGGAGAGAAGGATCCCTTTGCTTCCGTTTCTAGGTGCCTGTTCCAACGTCGCCGTGATTCCCTCTGCTCCCCTTTCATATCAGATGTCTAGCAAGAGAGTGTTACTTTGGTATCAGGTTAGCTGAGATTGACTGCGGAGAACTGGATTTGTAAGGAGATTATTCTGAACTATTTGTTTATCTGAAAGACTAAAATATGTAACATACGAACGAGCTTGCTTTAACGATTTTTTACGTTTTAAAATTTTAATTTTTAGCAATTTGATGAGCTAAATATTTGTATTTTTATAAGAAGCTAGATTGATTCCGTGACGAACTTTGCCCCTATAATTTTTTACTGAACCTAAATTTCACTAATAAAATGCATTGACTGCAAAATAATATCAGCACATAATGAAAAAACTTAATCTTGCGATATAGAAATGTTGTATATTGTAATATATTATTATATAAATATTATTGTAATATTTTAATATAATTAATCATATTTATATAGTTATAAAATATACTTAATAACATTTATACAATTATGAAATAGAATTAATAATAGATATATTATTATAAATATTATTGCAATATGTGCAATATTAGGCTAGAAAATGTTTTTTTTCACGAACGAGGGTCCATTTACATGTAATTAACTTCTGTGAAAAATCCGAAACGCCATTGAAAGCAATGCTCTCTTTTTTTCTTGAAGATTATTGCATGGTAAATTTCTAATTCACTCCTGACTGAATCGTATATTTATCTGGGAGTATGTAAAGCTTATGAAATGAATAAATATTTTCATGAAGTGCCTCTTAATATTTCCGATTAAATTATAATATTCTCGCCTCTTATCCTGGCACTTCTCAAGTCTGATTAACCACTCCGGCGTTTTTCGATTGACCATTTTTGGGATTTTTATATTCTCGGGTGTATTCAGGCCTGAAAAAATGATTAGCAAGCAATGTTTTGGAAATCACGGCGCTGAAATTGAACACACTTTCTACAAACAGAATATGTGAATGAAGATTGCGCAATAACTTTCCCGTACGCATCGATGAATACCGAATATATAGGGAAGTTCGTTTCCCATCGATTTCATCTCCAAATATTCCAACCCGTTCTTGACGAGATCATTTCTACGGGTTTTTGTCCCGTTTGAAATACCAATTTTCCCATTAAAGAGACAAAGCATGCTGTTTACTCTATGCATTGAAATCGGCAAAATATTTATCTTGGCTCAAACCACGACGAAGCAATTGAATTTCCGCTGGTTGGACGGCAGGTATAATTAAGTGCTTCTTTTTCTTTAATACAGCTCTTCCCTGAGCGATTACCATTGGGAACCGTGCGTGGGCCTTCTGTGTAAAATGCATTCCTTGCTCTCCAATGACCCCATTTTCACTTGCCCGTGTGTCATGGAGGTCAAATACTTGCTCAGCGTCGGTGTCCTCTCACCCGCCTCGCCTGGCTTCGGCACCATTTGCTTAAGGGGGCTCCGTTCCCCATTTAACCCTCAAAGAAGGAATAGCAGCAGGTCATGACACGGAAGGGCTTAGCTCTAAGGAACCCTATGCCTTGCACCATCAAATATCATCGTATCTCTCTCTCCCTCACTTCCTCCAATTTATCTACCCCGCCCTTCCTTCTTTCTTTCCTTTAACACTAGAAGGGCAGGGGTTGTATGGCTACCTAGAAGGACCATTACCCGTCATTTTGACGGGTAGTAATTATTTTAAATATTTCTTCGTTTATGTTAAAATTAGTTGATAACTTCATTAAATATAAACTTTTTCTTTATTTATCAATACAAATGAGTAACTTTTTACAAATAATTTCGAGGAAGAAGCACTGCTCCCGTAAGCCTTGCGAAAGCTACTGACGCCACACTCATATATGCGCTGTAAGGCCACCCACGCACGATATAACCCTTCTCTGCCTTTTCTTTCCCTAACTAAAACATCAAAAACTAAACTAACTTTCTTTAACTAAAACAACAAAAAGGCCAGACGTAATATAGTGTAGTGATTTCCTGGATAAAACACGCGTTACCGTTACAAATAAAATAGAAACGCCTAACCCGTCATTTTGACGGGTGTTGGTCCTTTAAGGTAGACAGGTGGTATAACTCCATTTCTATGTGAAAAAAATGAATTATATTTTAACAGGATACGTACCATACAAAATAAATAAAAGTCAGAAAAAATTAAGACGACGGAAAAAAAATTATAGGCAATATGATTAAGTAAGTAGAGGTTACCCGTCAAAATGACGGGTCTGGTCCTTCTAGTGCTAACACATATCAGTCCATACCATCTGCAGTGGTAGGGAAAAACGTTTATAGTGGTAGGGAAACTTGATGCCAGTCGCCTGTGCAAAACGTAACATTCAGGAGGGCGATCCACGGCAACTTTTATGATTTAATTGCAGCTTTGTTATTATAAGTTAATTGTGTTCGATACTCATCGAAGAAGCCCATCTACGCAATAGGGTTTAAAAGCAGCTGAAAGTGTTTAATTATATGTTGCATCGAGTTGTGAACTTTGAAGATGGCGATAACGTTTTGCGACGTTGGGAACCCTGTTAGTCAAACTTGGAGACATCCTTCATCCTCCGCACAGAGCCATCTCCTTCTTTCTAAATGGATGGCTACTGGAATGAATGAAATATTTGCATTGAACCTATGATAGAAAAAATAATAAGGCTAATTGTGAAATTTCATGTCTTGTGTTATCATTTTTCGACAGAATTCTTTTAATTCATGTTTGCGATAGCTATTTCAGCAATGGTTGTTTTTTTAAAGAATTGTATCCCACACCAGAAGAGAGGTTCAAATGCGGGTATTGGTCGTACCGCTTTCTCTCCGGAATGATGTATACCTAGTGATGTAAAATACCCGGGTATTTATAAATCGGGCTAAATACCCAGGGTATTTTTGTAATATTGATTCTGCGCAACCACTACCATGTTTTTCTACCACTATACCTGTATTGCGCATACCTATATGGGTGGAGGAGTGAAACACAAAGTGGATGAGCCATACGTGGAAGAAAACTGCGTACAAAATGCATCTCATTGAGGATTTAATTGATGAATATTAGTAATTTGAATAACCAAATCACTTATAGAACATTTCAAACTATCGCACATTATTCTAGCCAAAATAATGTTGATACTAGGGAAAATTACTTTTAATTGAAATGTAAATTTAACTTTTTAAACAAGAGTTATTATTTATTTTCAATTCCACCTATTATTCAGTATTGTAGATCTGAATCACATTTAAGATAAATGACTGCATTAATATTATTTTAATTGAGGAAAATCAATGGGTTAACCATGTCACCCCCTTTTTGTAGAAATAATAGTAAAAATAAGTTGGTTAGTTTAGGGTTGAAGGTGCCATCCCGCTTGGAACCCATAAAATAGTCAATAGAAATTAAAAGAGTGGGTATCAATCGTGTATCCTTTATTTCGAAGTGGTAAGCGCAGTCGTTTTCCAGCATTTGACGTCTGAGAAATTCCATTATGCTTGTCAAGAATGCTCAATTGGTGTGTTTTTGCTTTTCGTGTCTGATTTGTTTTTCAAGCCTGTAGAAATTATCTTTTCTCTTTTCATTAGTATTTTTTAATACTGACCATGGCAGTGTTCAGAAGATACGCCAAGTGTTTCTATGTACCTATTCATGAATCACCTATGTATAAACTTTAATCGCAGTTTTGACGTACGAAAACATTCCCTCTATCAGTTGATTGTGTTTTCTTTTGAATGATTTTAAAAGTAGTTGGTGACTCTACATATTCATATCAGCTGATGTATAAGTACCATTGTCCGAGACGAATAAGGACGCACGGTGCTGTAAGGGGTAGCCATTCATAAAAGGAAATGAGACGTATGAGAATGATTATTAATGCTGACTGACGATTTCAGAAACAGCGTCACGTTTGGGTGCAGACAACTGTACAAAAATATTTATTTTATCTGAAAACGTTCTTAGATTATCATTTGAATGGAATAATTTAACGCTATCGTCACTTTTTATTTTGATTGTTTACTCTTGCTCTCACGTCACTAATTTGATTTATCTGCGGCTATCCAAAATGGTCTCCTTTGAAGTCCTATCTGATTCCATTTCGTCAACCGCCCTTGCTTTTGTCACATCTCCCGCAATCTTTCTCCCCGTTGCCGCAACTGATATTCTGAATGACGTATTTTTCGAAGGGCATGGAAATAACATGCATTACCCCGTCGGTGAATTCACTTGCTTTGGTTTGGCAATAGTTTAAATGAGTAATTATCTAAATTTGTGGTGCACTAATCCTTGTTCAAGTTACGTGTTTATGATCGTTTAGTAACCAAAAGCTTTTGTGACGTTTTCAAAAGCCACTTACTTGGTCATTAGAGTAGAAACTCAAGGTTGAAAAATTACATTGAGTGAAATGATTTAAATTATGCTCTCGAATATATTTCTTTGGCTCCTGCTTTAATATGAGATCGTCATATATATGCTGTCTACTTAGAAAGAAGAGTTTTAAATGCTTTATTTGTTCATGCTTTTATCGATTGATTAATATAAATCAATGAAGGTTATAACAAATATATTTTAATAAGATTTTGGCACAAATCCTCATTAATAGTTCTTATCATTTAAAAGCTACATTTATCAAGGTCCCATCTCAAAACGAAAAGCATCGTTTTCGTTGGATTTTGAAAGTTTTTTTACCACAAATGACAGATATGGATGCGCATAATTAGTTTTTTACTGTTTTCTAATATACCTACATTATCAAGTTGTGAGAATAAATTCGTCCGTGTAATTATACCTTAAAAATAGTAGAGGCTAAATTCCAAAGCTTGTAAAGACAGAATCCGTAACGGCATACCTCCAGCCAACTGAAATCGGTATATCGATTGAATCACACTATGGTTCCTTCATGAATATTGACCATCTTTCTCTGCTGGTGACGGAGCTTGTTACTTTAACTTCATTTTATTATATCTCATAGATAATTTTATCCTTAATTAGTTTAAAAAAGTTCCTATGCGTATTCGTGTGCAAGCATGACATATGTGTGTAACCCAAATTCCTGGACAAAACAAAAATCCAGGAAAGTGGAATAGCTTTTACAAAGAAAGTTAGTATTTTATACCAAGTTGAATTGGAAAGTAAGGTATCAGTATATATGAACATTTGACTCTTGAAAAAAAGTGCACCCTGTGGTTTCCTTTTCCAGAAAGTACTAAAGTGTAGTTTATTATGGTGTCACGTTCACGGAGTTGCAATAAATTGTATGATTTGCTACACAAACCCCAAAGAAGAAGTAATGCTGTGAGGTTCAGAGTGGATCACTTGAGTTAAGAGCTTTCGGGTTTTGCAACAGGTCAGGTTCTCAAACAACTTCAAACGTTTCAACGAGCGACTCGCCCATCGTCTTCAGGGATCCAAGAATCCAATCTAGGATCCATCCGAGTATCATTGAATTACTGAATCCCTGAAGACGATGGACGAGTCACTCGTTGAAACGTCGTAAGTTATGGAAACTTGGTCCGGTGTTTAACCCAAGAGTTCTTCATTCACGTCATTCGCCGGGAAAGCCTGCAGTAATACATCAATGAATCACTTCGTAATTTTTCAATCTGTTTTTAATATAGCTGACCGGTTTTCATGTTACAAAGTCATCATCAGAGTTCAAATGCCGCTGTTCGAACTCTAATGATGTCATTAATCATCAAAACCAGTCAATTGTATTGAAACAATTTGGAAAATTACCAGTTTCTTCATTTTTTAAGCATGTCACAACTCCAATAAGTAACTTCGCCAGTCATCACGTTAATGGTCATGCAGATGTATGATGAAATCGGCCATGACTCGGTCAGTTGATCAGAGATGTCACCTAGGGTCGTATATTGAGAGAAAAAAAATTGTTTCACTCGTCGGGAAGAATCAATAGTAAATGGGATATGAAAGTGGGCAATTTCTTCGGTCAACATATTAAAGCATGCTTCGAGTTTCTATTTGTGCACGTTCCGAGGACACGCTAGTAGTATTTCAGTGAGATGAGAGATGGGTCGCACCCGCCCAAGTGGATATGGGACGATGACACAGGCCGCCAGGTGATTTAGTGCATCATCCGCGACTTCCCGGCGTTAGCTGTGCACCTCTCTGCACCTCTTCTCGCTTGCCGTACAGTCTGAAAAAGCAAAATACCAATACGGCTTATAAATTTTAAATCTATTAATTCCCTCATTCATTCTGCTTGACTCTTAGAAGAGAAGACGAATAATAAGCTCAAGGAGTTCAAGATGTTGGTGTAAAATATGGGAAATGTGCGGTGGATGGAAAGGAATTTCAACGAGGATGTGTTTGGTATGATGGCTGAGGAAAGGAAACTTCCGTGTGAGATTAGTATGAGGTAGGTGGTTGGAATGATGGCAGAGGGTTTCTAACGACCCTGATTGAGGAGAGGATGTTGCGTGAGCGTGGAAGGGGATGGGACAAAATAGGTTTTTCTGGACAGGATAAATGAGGTTAGGAAATATGCTGTGATAAACAATGAATTGTTATTGGTAGATTGAGCATCTAAAAATTAAAAAGGAATATTATTTTTATTCACTTCTATTAAAACCAATCTTAACCGTAAGAATACATAGTGGGAATAATAATATTTTCTGCGCAAAACACTACTCCAGTCCTACTCTGAACACGCCTCTTTACAAAAAAGGCCATTCCAATGAATACACTCCTTGTTTGGTAATATTTATGTAATTACTCGTCACATATCGTTGAATTTATGTGCTGTATCGCACTTCCAAAATTTTTCTTTCTCTCATGAACATTTTAATGGTTGAAGGAGATCAGCAGGCTTGAAAATAAAGGAGAGGCTTAAAAATTACAAATGTAATACGTCAGTATTCAAGAAAACATTCTTTGTAGGGTACCTAAATGATTGAACGCAATCGCGCGCATGGAAGCGAAGATATACGAAAAAGTAAAGAAGTTTGCCGTGAAGAACTCACTTTACGCCAAGGTAGGAACGGAAATCAAAGCGATTAATTAGTCCTGAGAAGTGTTCGTCGAAAAGAAGTAGAAAAGTGAAGGCTTATAACAACTCAAGGGCAGTAGGTGTTGAAGTATATATAAACCGTTGTAAAATGCTGAGTAATTTTGGAGAAATATTGAGGAATCCCGAGATTTGGTGTAACTTGCATGACTAGTTTAGCACAATTCGCCAAATTGTGTATATTTGAGCGTCTCAGCCGACGGATGAGGTACTGAACCTGCAGCATACATCCTCGACATAGCGTCCAAGTAGGGACCGGAATGTCCACTGTAAAATCTTCCCTCATGGGCGAGATTGGAACCCTGACCCTTGGTATGGGAGGAAATTAGGTACCCCAGCCAACAAATCAACCCTGATTCCCCAGGCATATCGCGCATACTGAGCAGGACCCCTTACCCTGCTTTTGAAGTCACATGCTCCCGATTTCTTTATTCCCCTCAAAAAACCTTGTGCAAAAAAACCTCACTTCCCCATTTTTTGTTCCCACGAACAGTGAAGAATCAACGGCCGTCGGAACAGTCGAGTTTATCAAATTAGCGCAGCGGAAACCACAATTTCGGTTTTCAACTGTCCGCACACGGGGGCCCTTGAGGTCTGTCCCCCTCCTCGCTGAGAACGCACGCGTCGGGCTAACTGACCACTGAAAATTTTCTCCCGCTCTACATTCCACCTCCTCCCTCCATTGTGTTTCCCCCCCCCCTCCTAACTTCTCACATTCCCCCCCCCACTTTCCCCGCTCACAATTTCCAGAAAAAAAAATAAAAAAAGGAGAAACGCTCTCCGGCGTATGCTTTCATAAATACACGCGTACCCATATTGTTCGTTCACTTTTACCCCGGCTTCCCCCACATTTCTTTCACTCTCCCTCGGTCCTTATATAAAAAAAGAAACATCGGCCATTTCATCATCTCCCAATATCCTCCCACCCTCGCTTTCCGAAAAATCTCATGCTTTCCATCGCCAGCCAGTTAGACGTGTATCGTCCCGGCGGAAATCTTTTCACCAACATCTACGTGGGTGAGTGGACGGGGACGGTTCCGCACCAGGGTTGTAGAAGCTGGTTAAAGTCTCTTGCACAACAGGTTAGTGAGACCTTGAGAATAGCGCCTGCCAGTTCACAATTGCTTATAGTGGCGTAGCTTGAAGTTGAGCCCAGCTTCTGTTAATTCCAGCCAATAGCATGACCTGTTGCATAATCGATAGTCGCAAAACAATCGATTGCTACTTTCGATCTCTCCTCTCTCCTCATGCAGCCATATTTTAAACGTAGTTTTTTTTGCGAATTCGCCTCTGGATACGTTAAAGCGAAAATGGATACGGAAAAGTTGATCAAGTTAGTGCGAAATTACCCCCACCTGTACAAGAAATATTCAATATTAGTGTTTTTATTTTTCAACGCTCTTTTAACTATTGACACTAAAACTGAACTGAGCTGTTTCGGGGAACTCTCAAACCGATATCTATCGATAGGCATCATCAATCGATTGTAAGATCGATTTTTGCAGTGTTGCGCCTAATCTCGGTTACAAATTTCACGAACTGGTTCTCTTTAGTAGCAAAATTTAGCCATGCTACGCCGAGAGAAGTTGTTTTGAACGAGCCTCAAGATGTGCATTATTCTCCTGACTGCCTTTTGTCCACATCTAGCAATCAGGAGATTGTTCGAGGTTTGACTTTCAACCGGAACAAGTGTCGCGTGCCATATTTGGTATCACCCCTTGCCAGTCATCCTGGAGGTGACTTACGCGGCATTAGGTAGATGTAGATGGACTGCACAAGACATAACTGTCAAATTTATTTTGATACAGCTATTAGCAATTTTTTTAAATCTGTCCAAGGATCTTTTTTGGATCGGGTTCGTGGGGTGGTTGGAATACAGCTTCAATGAGCAGCTAACCGAGTTCCAATCACAACTTGGGTGTCTTGTGGAGGAAACTTCATGAATGACTTTTGGTTTTTTGGACGAGGGTTCAAATCCGGACCTCTTTACTCTTTTTGTCAATTAGGCTGACGCCGAATCCGGGTTTGTTTCATTTATTATCATCAACATGATTTTATTATATCCACTAATTATACATTTGAATAGTGTATATGTATGGATATTTTTCGTTCAACACGGCCAATAATTATTATTTAACTCATTTTGAATGGCAACCGTAATCATACATCACTGGTACCAATAGTAAATGTACAGTAATGCTAGCATTCAAATTAATTTGAAATTAAAATGGTTTTAATTACAGCCATGTTGACATGTAAAAATAATTATTAATTAGAGACACGTTAAACATGATTAATTAGGGTTCCTTGCAGAAAACATAAAAGGTAACACATAAAAAATATCGAAAAAACGACGCTAACTATCGCTACTATTAATATTGGGTGGCGGCATCGATCGGCGGCATTTGTGATCCCTTATCGTACGCGGAAAAATTACATTTTTTACCAGTCCGTCCTGCAATCTATCTCTCTGATTTTACTTATACGATCATTCATTCTTTCCAATATTCTAAAAATAATCAACCCACTACCAAACAACCAACAAATTCCCAATTACACAATGTCCTTATGATGAAAATGAAAAAAATTTATATTTATGGTTCCAAATTGACTTTTTTATTAGTATGACGTTTTTGACGTACTACAACGTCATCATCAGGTGAAACGCCCATATATTTGAAATAGTCCATGGTAAGTCCAAAACGTAATGTACTTAAATTCAGTAATTTTACTGGTGAAGATTATACCCAAATAATTCTATGTATTCTAGTTGATTATTTTCTCCTACTTAATGCTGGTAACTCCTGATTTTCTTGTTCATATGTTCTTATACACTCTGCAATTGCCCTTTTTGGCAAAATGTTTACTTTTATTCCGAGACTCAAATCTCTTCATTTGTATTCAACAGTATACAGTTTTCAAGCAGCTAAACTTTCATTTTTCCTTTTGCACTTCCAATACTTGACATCACCTTTGCTATCAGATTCAACTGATTAGAATCCGCCAAGTAGGTCATATACATTCCGTCCTTTGGTAATAATTTTGGGTGTCGTCAATTCCATCCCACGAAATTTCATTACTGATTCTTAAAATAAACACAAATAATATAAATCTAATATACTTAAACACGTAATCAATAAGATATAATTTAGCTTGGAAACCAGTCCGAAGAAATAATTTTTTTACTTCAAATACTGCGGACTTTTTCATATGGGCTTTTTGGTTTGGACTTTCTGTCTTGATAGCTTCCTCGGTTGTTGGTCACTTCCACAGTTAAACAAGCTTCTGTGGGAATTTTGCATTTCCAATCCATCAACTATCTACTATTACGCATTAAACTTTACACATCAAACCAACTTCCTTTAGAGTTTTTTCTGTATCATTGGCACCCCGGTCCATTTCCCCTTGGCTCATTTCTGTGTCCCTCGTATTGCTTGATCCCTTTATATGTTTCATCGACCGCTGTTTCTCCAGTTGTCCCGCGATCTCATGATTATTCCGGCTGGATAGCTACTTGTTTGTTTTCCCAATTTATGTTCCAATTGCGATAATATTATACAAATTTTCAAAATCTTTTTCCTGAGAAAATTAAAAGCGTAACTGAGTTATTGGTTGAATAAGGATGAGAGTCTATCTACTTATGTTGAAGAAAGCAAGTGGGATTTGTACTTGTGAAACGTACACGGAACCTGGATTTACTTCTGAAACCAACGAGATTATTCAGATGCCTCTCTATTATGGTACAGTGACCTATTCAGTTTAAAAAAAAGAATATTGACAACTCTACTAGGTTTGGTTTTAATACTCCTTTTTTTTTGCCATACGTGACAGCAACTACAGTAGTCCTCACTCTCAATAAAAAACACAATATACCTACTGGATCCTGTTACACTTTTTAAGTTAGTATGAGCGAGATATCTTATCACATAGAGTTTGATGAGTTTGACCTCATTTAAAAGAAAACACATTCATATTTCCTATGATAAATAATTACAAAACCCTTGCCGAACCACTTTTAGATCTTTTTGCCTAAAATAATGAGCTTTTTTGCATGGGACAGATCACGGCCGTGCACTCCAGAAGGAGATTATTGAAACAATAAGGAATTTTTAACAATTAAATATCTTCAAAAACTAACGGTGTGTAGTAAGAATGTTTTCTCAACTATTTATTAAAATCATTAATAATCAAATACTCACCAAAGTAATGTTTAGAATCGCAGAAAAAGATCAATTGTGAAGGCGTTTTCACCGCGTGAGGAAATTAGTCCAGTTAGGGACTTATGTGGATATATTTGTTTAATTACTGAGAATGTGTGACACATAAAACTAAGTTTTTTCGCCATTTATATGACACAATTTATATCACACTTCTTACAGGCGCTGTGATTAAAAAATTAAATTCGAGAATGGTCTCCATTACGACTGGGGGAATATTTCGCTCAAACTACCTTAAACACCGAAATGCACAGAAATGTAAAGTGTTGTAAACAAACCCTGCCTCTCGCCCTCATGGCGATTCTCAAAATACTTTGCCTAAAATATAATCATCTCAAAAATTACTTGAAAAAAATAAACCGGCTTGCGTTTTTGTATGGTTCTCTCAACCCACAAACATCTCACCACAATACAAGCTATAGTAACAATAGCCAATGATGATAATTAATAATCATAGAAGAAAATTCATTACAATAAAATTGGTTAGTGTACTTGTGGGTTGGCAGTTACTACCATTTAGTTTAAGTTACATTAATTTTTCACCAAAACATATGCGACAACTATGATAGTTGTCGCATAGTTGTCCCTTGACCACCAACTTGGTGTGTTGTAGCTTTGTTAGACTGTTGACACAAACCTCTATCATGGGATTGTTTCAATCAACCACTTAATTATTCCCAGTTTGCATTTATACGTGTTAGAGATGGCACTAGTGAGGATGTTTCCCAGGATCGTGCGTATATTAAGCGAAGAGCAGTAACTAAATCAAGGCGTGAGTCAGTGAGCCAGTTCCCCTTTTGACGTGGCCCAATTTGTTGCATGCAGTTTCTCTTTTTTTCATTTCCAAATGATTCTGAAACGGATATAGGGCTTCAAGCGATAGCCCTTTTTTCAGAACTTCTCAGTTAGAAGGATTTATCTTCCTTGAAAAAGGTGAACTGCTTCCTATTCAGTTTTTGAAAATTCATGACTAGACTAAAACAAAAAAAAATATGTATAATCTGTTGTAATAATTAGCTTAACAATAAAGCAAATGTTTACACATTACCCACAAATACCCGGGAAGTGATTCGAGTTACATATCCCAAACTGATTGTTTATAACTATGACAATTGACAATTTCGATTCAATTTAAAACGCGCCTTTACGTTTATCTTGGTCCTCTAAGATTCTCGTCTCACAGAATATTTTACGTAGCAATTTATGGTCCACTGCCGCAATAAAAACTGCGTAAACCTCACTGAGTATGAGGACGTTGCTATTATGTTTCGACCCAAGAACCTATACGCATTTTACCTCATCTCACTAAACTGTCATCCGTCAAAAATGTTATGCATTTATGTTCCGTGATACAATGGGGGATTGACGTGAATAAAAACGCTGACAGCTGACCTCAAGCTTTCATAATCTCTCATGTCGGTGCTCGAGTTCCTGATGTTCAGTGAAAATTCGTCGACAGTCACTGTCAAACGTAATTCGTGAATTCGTAGCACACTCAAATACATCAGCGGCAAAATTCGCGAAGATTGCTCGCCATACGGAAAGAGTGAGAGAAGAACGAGCGTTTGATTTTTTGATGCATTTTTTCTGGAATTAAAGCCTTTTTATGTGCACATAAAATGACAAACGGTGTCGTTAAATTTGCCGAGTTTGCCCATTACTTTCGCGTTCCACAGCCCATTTTCCCTCTATTATTGGCATTTTTGTGTTATTGTAGGAAATAGTTATGCCTTTACGAATGGGAAAATGATATTGTAACATTATTGAAACATTTGCGGAACACTATTTATGATATATAAGACAATAAGTGGTGATAGAATCAAAGTTCAGAAGCGTAAAAATAAACACTTTTGTTAGCCGATCGTGGTAGTCAAGTTGGAAACACGCCGGACTAGCAGCCTTAAGGTCGCGAGATCGAAAATCCTCCTTCAGGATACTTATCTCAGCTTATTTGTAACGATAATACGACCTTAGAAATTGGAGGAACTATAGCTCAAAACTCGGCATGGCTTTTCGCGAGGATGACACCTGTCACAGTTGAAATTTATAAATAACAAATAAAATTTAATGATATGTGGCAATCCATATAAGATCAAACCCTAATTATACTGAAAATCACTCATCAGTTTACACTTATACTTTACAAAAACAGTAACATTAGGGCTATTAACAATGTTGTGGGTTTCATAAAATTTGGAGCGTTGATATTACATTATCCTGTGTTTAGATTTAATTCAGGTAGCCTACATTTCCGGAAACGTTATAGCAATTCATCGGTAGGTAGGGTAATTAATTACTATATTTGATCTCTGCTCATTGTGTCTCAACTTTCTACGTACTAATGAGAGAACATACCGTATGCTTCCTATATGACGTTGTATATATTTGCGTATATGCAGCTACATATGCGTTACTATCCATTGTTTATATAGTACTGGTATCATATTGTGTTATGCATGTTGTTGAAAATTCGTCCCCTGCCACACGCCCTTGAGGTGTCTTGCTGGGTACTGTGTAAATGTAGAGAATGAAACCGTGTTAGGAGATTAGGATCTGCAACCTTGCATTTTAGATGGGGATGGCCAATTCTTCTTCTATCTATACCAGTAGATTTCCTCAAATAATGAACGCCATTCCGCGTTTACGCGAAGAACTTTAAACTGGTGTATTAGTTTACGGCATAGAGTACTAGTGGTGCGGAAGTATTTGGGGTTTTTTAACCGCCTCTTTCTCCCCTTTCTCTTCCTCCCCTTTCTCTCTCTCCCCTTTCTCTTTCTCCCAAAACGCCACGTTCAAAAGGCTTTTCTCCCTCTTGCACAATGCTTCATACTTCCAATTCTGTCACCCATGCGCCATTTCACTGCTCTTCGTCTCTTTTTGTTCTCATCCCTGGTGCTCCTGGTGTCCCCCGCCCTCGCCGTTATCTCTTCCCGAACACTCCCACAGTGTGGCTGTTTCAGCTGACGCAGTCACTAATGTGAATCACAATGCGATCGCGAGAAAGAAGGCATCGGCCGCTGTTTCGCCGACAGTCGCAGGGAATTTCTATTCAACTCTTTTCGTCGCATGTTTATTTTTACTCATTCTTTCCCGCAATTTTCATGTTTAAGGTAAACAGAAGGGACATTATTTCTTGGCATACTGCAAGAAAATGCCGTTCCATTTCGTTTCCTTTCATTTCGTGCAATATGATTTGTCTCAATTATAAAGGTCATACTTTTAAGGGTATTAAAGTCCTTGTGCATAATAATGAGTAATGCACGGAAATGTTGCATTATAAAACTGATATATAAGATGTGACGTAAACCTATGTTGTTATTATTATTCTAATTATAAGGTCACCATCTGCTTAACTTGAGTAGAAATCGCATAATACTGTGCTAACTGCTGAATTTATCCTCTTCGTAATGAGATTCTAACAATGAGCATCAGTGATCTGGGTGTATGGCATCTTGGCAGAAACAGAGGAACAAATGCGTTATTGGTCATCTATTTTTAATGCGGTCAAAGAAAGTCTTAAGACAAATCACGTGCATTTGATTAACTAACCAGAGCTTAAGACTCTTGCTAAAAACATTTATAGATAATCCTATAAAAATACATGAAGAAAATTAATGTTTTCATTGTTTTGAAAATAAAGACAATTCACGTCTTCTGTCAAACCTTAATTTCATTAACTTATTGATAGTTTTAGCACATTCTACAGCTCTGAGCGGTGAAGTTATTACTCCACCATTCAGTTCCAATCGTTTCGAATGTGAACGTTAATTAAATCAGCGTAGATTGTCGTACTCTACGTCAAGATTACATTCATTAGGATTGCAGCAAAATCCTGGGGTGCTGTTTTCAGAAGAGGGCAAGTGCCGCACCTCACTGAGAGTTACCAAGCATGTTTAACATCATTTATTCTATTACCTTTAATTTACTTTTAGAATGTGTTGCAAAGTTAAGCGTTTCTGGCAAGGGGAAAGATAGCACTAGGAGTGCAACGTAGGGTGTGAAACAAGCGAGAAAAACGGCTCCTGCAAAGGCCTACTCTTATGCCCTTTTCCCAACTCATGGCGAGTGGATGTCACAGAGCGAGTAACCAATGAAAAGCTTTTCCCCTTCTACTTCAGTGTCTGGCTCCTGGTGGCTTAACAGCGCTGTCAGTTCCTGCGAATAAATGTAAATTTATAATTCAAGTGCAAAAGGCTGCGAGGAGTCACGTTAACTAATGATTTTGAGCCTTAACTGACGAAGGCAAACTCACCTGTAAATTTGGCAACACAGACGATACTAGACAGAATTTAACCTCACGGAAGTCGGAGATTAAGTGAGGTCGCAACCCAATGCATTCCATACCATTCTTCTCTAATTAGCTGGAAAAGAGAAAATTACACCATCGCACTCAAGGTAAGCCACCATGAATTGGGAAAAGGGACATAACGCCAGGGACACCAAGTGGACTGGGGTTCAACCTCCCATCCGATGGATAGTTAACGCTACCTAAAGTCCTCTTGTAATTATACCCAAATATAGTGGTGGTGAAAAACAGTGGCCGTTGCGGAGAAGGTTTTTTACAGTGGAAGAGTCCATTCTCATCGAACTGGCTCCGCACGGAGGGTTTCAGGGCCACAAACTTTAATTTCTGTATCCAAAATGTTATTCAAAACGACATTTTTATCTCTTTTTATGGCTATTAACCCCATTAGTTTTGATGGTCTTTTCCAATATATTTCAAAGAATACCGGTGTGTTTTGATCCAGCTTTGTTTGGATCGTAAACCTCGTCGTGAAATACGGTGTTGACACTTTCCTACCCCCTGAATTTAAAAACATTTATATTGGCAGCTCTGCATACCACGTGATACACTCTTCCGTCCACTCCATAGCTGACCGTTTCAACACAATCCCCCTCTCCTCGACTTCACACTTCGCGCGGGCAATTTGAGTCCATTTTTCACCACTTAAAGGATCGGAATACAGCTGAAAAACCTCTAACTTCTATGGGTCTTGAGCCTTAAACTTTCTCCTGGGAAGCCATCGTGATAATCCAATCCCATTTGTTTATTTGGGAGGTGCTAAAACACCCAATAGAGGGTAAATAATTGCTTGTAAATAGTAACTTGATTCTCCGCTTTTAGAAAATCAGTTTTAATCTAAATCAAATTATATGCTCTATTAGGTTGTTATTTGTCGGAGGTAGCAGACAGTGGAGATCATTTCCGCGATGGAGAACAGTTAGGTTGGTTGGAAGGGTAATGGTTATCTGGGGATTGGGGGAAGGGTGGAGAAAAACCTGGCGTCAACCATAGATTTCTATTAAGGAAAGGTGTCAAAGGGTTGTTTGAGGTACCATCTGATGGATGAAATGCTTATCATATGCCACCCAAGTAGATATTGCAGAAAATAAGGGATCTTTATAGCTGGAACGGATTTATTTGAGAAATTCCCACCCTTGCTAAGTAGACTAGACTTTTTACTTGTGTTCAACAACTTACCATTGCTCATACCATCCTTGACCCCACATAAAATGTACCACATTATTTCATTGTAGTATCTCGTAGTAATATTAGTAACACTAATCGTGATTAACATTTATACCCGCGCACGGCATGTTTGCTTGTTTACCAGCGTGGCACTCTTGCTGTGACGTAGGTTGGGTTACACCAAACGCCAGCTAGGTACGGAGTGCATTTTGCATTTAATCCCTGTGAGTTATTTGAATTCAAAAGCACTGCGAGGTAATATACGAGAGAAGAGAATTTATTTAGATATCCGATTGCTACATCTACGCGGGCGTTGCGGGTCTAGATAGCCGGAGACAAGACAACTTTAATTTTGAAAATGGTCACTTAGTGTTTCAACCCGAAGGTTGTGCCCCGAAGGTTGTGGAAGGTGAGGCTTCGCCTCATGACAAGCATTAGCAATTTATGCTAATGCATAATTAGTCGTAGTTACACTAACTTTAGGGTATAGTGTAATGCATGTTGGTGAATACTCACCCCCTGCCACACACCCCTGAGGTGGCTTGCAGGGTATTTTGTAGATGTAGATGTAGATGTTGGTTTTGATAGTTGAGGGTAGAGCTCACCCCGGACTTAGCCCCAGGCGTGTGAATATCACACATTCAGGTCAGTTCCTTTCCCTGGGCCACCTCGCGTTCCGAGGATTATTTGTTCAGTTTTTTCAGATTTTTTGTTGGAAATGGTAAGGGCTTCAAATTTCATTAGTGACTAAATTTTTGCTAGGGTTATTTCCACTCTAAACAATATTTTCTTCTTAAAATCTGTATGTGCTGATTATAACCGATCAAATATGTTCTATATGAGTACTTAACGATTCAAATATCTACTTGACTTCATTCTGTCGTTGCTAAAAACTAAATTATCGGAGTTTTTTATCGATTATTCATCCTGATTCTCGATTCATCTGCTGCTCGTCACATCCGGATGACGTCATGCACATAACGGACTCATTTTGGTCACAGGAATGCCCTACCTTGTATTATCAGTGTACCTATCGTACGTTCAATTGGTCGCAAAAGTTGCGATAGTGAGGACTGCGATTGCAGATGATGATGTTGCATTTACACTTCCATTCCGTTGGATGCTTCTCTCTAGTTCGTTGTCTTGCGCTTCTTGAGCATCTCCCTCGTCCATCTCACAACGTGTGCCACACCTTCCTCTCCATCTTGATTCCTCGAGGCGTTTCCCACGAATCGTGTGCCTTCCATCTCCCGTGGCTACGTAATTAAATTCCTCGTATCTTTTCCGGCGTATTAGTTTTTTTCCCTTTCGCTCTTTTCCCTTCTTACCTCACCTCTTGTCATTCCTCCCGCTGGCTTCTTTCTTTCTCACTCCCGTCTTCATCTTTTCTCGGCTCGGCTGGTGTTTTCTTTCGTCTGACGTGACGTGTTTTTAGACGAGGTCTCGGCTCTATTTCTGGTTCTCCAGTTTCTCCGGCTGTCACTACACGTTGTCTTTACAGTTTTTCACTTTCTTTCTGCCTGTTGTAATCTTTCTGCTCAAATGTTCTTCGCCGAGTTTGTTGGAGTCTTACCTTACCCCTTAGGATTGTTTTCTACTGATTCATTGATTTTGAAGTCATGCTTATTTGACGCATGGAGAGTGCGAAAGTTAATTTTGCGGCATCCTACATACTTAGTGAAGTGAAAACTTCACTTGAATTCTTCCAAGATTTTTGTGGGATAAACGATACAAAAAAGGGCTCAATATGTTTGAAAAGAAGGTCTATTAGTGATATTTATCTTTAATTTTTAATTCCTTTAATACGTTTGCAACCTATTTTATCGTCTATACAAATATGTACTCATCTGATATTTTTAATAATATTCCGTGTAACTCCAGCTTTTTTTATCAATTATTTAGTTAGATATATATATGTGATAATAAACATAAGGGTTGTTTAGTTAATTTTGTTCTTATATTTAAGAGGCAAAATAAATAAGACCTACTTAACATTTTGGAAGAATCCCTCATAGAAATTTTAGAAATTGCAATTACATTTTACTGATTGCATTTAATGATGAACGATTTACTTAGGTGGCTGGGAACCAATATGCTACAACTATTATTTATACTTTAAATCATTAGAATTGCTTTCATTTGTTTACTGCCTGTTTTTTGTTGTTTTCGCAAATATTCATTCACTTAACAATATCAAATTGTACCTATTGAAGCAGCGACTGTTGAAATAACTATTAATTTCAAACACATTCATGAAGGATAAACGAGCCCAAAACAATTTCACCAATAACCATTTTCTATTTGTGTACCAAGCTGAAGCTTGTACATTCTTTCAACATTTTAACGCCTGAAATAATTCCATCAACCGACTATGTTAAATTGGTTTTTAAAAACTTCTTTTGCAAAATTACACTCACTGTTCTGGGTTAGGTTTTTTTGTCCTGTTTTCATGATGTATTTTTTAATCTCTTTCCCCAAAGCAGTTTTTTCACACTCCCGGACCTTTCATCCCGCTGCGCTGCCTACGTTTGTATTTTCCATCATATTAGAGAACCCCTTCTCTTTCCTTTTTTCCCCCAAAAAAATATCGCGCTCTTTCCTTTTTCAATCACTTCCCATTCCCCGGTGCGATCGGTTTGTTTGCACTTTCCAGATTTCTCTTCAATCCCCACTCCACTATTATCGCGATCGACGCTCCAATCACTTTATTTTTTTAACCGATTTTTCCGGGGGTTTTTCATATGATTTACCGCAATTTTGCAGCTCGACGCGTGCCGGAAATCACCTACCCACCAAGTCGTGCTTTTTTCTCTCCCGCGTGTTCTCCGCAGCCAACTACAACAGTGGTTTAATGTTTTGGGCTTTTCGGCGAATGATAGTGAATATTGACTTCCAAGGAGTCCAGCACGAGGAGATCAACCCCCGTAGACTCGTCCAACCAAATTGATTCACGCGCACAACACCAGTTTGTGTGCTCTCCTTCGGATGATTACCTTACGCCTTCATTCTCAGCAGACGTGGATTGTAGTTTGTTGACACGTTGGAAAAATATGTCTCTTTAGTTTCAAGTAATGAGATTTCGCAAAAAACAAAGTTTTCCCATCGTGCTTGTTACGTGATTTCACCTCTAGTTACAAAACGAGAAACGCTCGTATTTTTCCTTAATGTTTTAATTAGTACGAGGATCATAACAAGGAATAATTGTATGCTTTGGGAAGTGAAAATCGGAGTGTACTCCTACCGACGCACAGTGGGACCGATTGGAAAAAACTTACTTACTCTTACTCCTGTTGCCATTGGAAACCTAAATGGTCCTTGGCCTCGCCAACCACTCGCCTCCACATGCCCTTCTGTCCTCTGCTGTGTCGAGTTGAGCTCCCATTGTTCTCAGGTCCTTCTTCACTTCGTCGCTCATGAGCGCATTCTTGGTCTCCCTGGTGCCTTCCGGTTTTCCTTTCCATATCATTTTTACCATTGTGTTGTCACTTCTTCTAAGGACATGGCCTAGCCATCTAAGTCGTCTGCTACTGACTATACCCACAATATCTGGATCTTTGTACAGTTCCCTCAACTCTTTGTTTTTCCTTATTCTCCATGTCTCTCCCTCTTTAATGGGGCCGAATATTCGTCTCAACACTTTACTTTCAAACGTTATCAGATTTTTCGTGATCTTTTTGTTAGCGACCATATTTCGGAACCATACAGTGGTACTGGTTGGACAATTGTTTTATAAATACGAATTTTGTGTTTCGTGATAGGAGTTTGTTCTTCAAAAGTTTTACTAGGCTCCAGTAGGTTCTCTCAGCTTCTGCAAGTCGGGTGATAATTTCGGTCTCCTCTTTGTTGTTACTTGTTATTTTTATCCCTAAGTATTTGAACTGGTTGGTTTTTTTGAAATTATAATTGAGTAGGCATTTCTAAATAATCCTCTTCCTCTTCATATCTGCTTATTTTCATGTAGTTGGTTTTGCCTTCATTTACTTGTAGGCCCACTTTCTTGGCTTACATTAAAATTATTGTTTGGTAAGATTGGAAATAATCTGGCCAAAATTATTTACTCAAGTCGTTTTTTGGTTCAACTGCGTTTTTTTGGACGCTCTTCCAGTGGTTTGAGCTGCTTAACTTGATTTCATTATTATTTTTTCGGTATCTCTTATGCATTTTGTGCAAAAAAGGAAATATAATAGCTTAAAACCCGCAAAAATAGCTTTACTCGTTCAACGGTTCAGAATCCCTGTTGAGCATTTCTTTGAATATATATTTAGAATTCTAAATGAAGCAACTATCGTAAAATTAGATCTTCCGTTAAATAGGATAAAATTAAAGATTTAGTGTAAAATAATTCATAATTAATTCATAAATATATGCACGGAATGGGTACAATTGAAAACATCTACTTGTTAATGACCATTTAATCATATTACGAGATCTCGTTATGTCAAATATTTCTATCCTTACGTTATCCAAAATATATTTACACAATTATACATTTCTATTACATAATCGATATTTATAACATTCTCTAAAATCTCGGTATGTACATCAAAGGTATCAGAAGCTACCTAATAAATTTTAACTCGTGGTTAATAAAGTATAGTTAGGTATTGTGGAAAAACTATTTTTTCTTATGAAATTACGATCAAATTATACATATGAGCACATTACGAGCACTAACATTACGTAAATCAATTGTTATTTTTACTCCCATAATTCCTCCTCAGATGACACGTCATCACTCTCCGAGTCGTCCTTTTCTTCATCGTCGTAGATTAGTAACCTAAACACCTCTGGGTCTACATTTTCTTTCCATTTTATTCTTCTAAATGAAATGTAGGATATCAAGGGATCGAAAGAAAGGAGCAACCTCCGAAATAAATCTCCATTTGTGCCTCCCTCGAAGTTTTTCGTGTAAGACGCTCCCGGAATTTTCTCATGTCCTTATTTCTTGCTCCTTGGGCTTCTTTTGAAAGCTGTTCGATGGGAAGTGTCGCTTCCTTCGCGATATCTTCATCATGAATTAATAGCTTGCGCACAGTGGGTGGCATGTAATACCAAGGGTATTGCTACACGTATAATTCGGCGGTCTGGAGGTAGTATTCGCGAAAATCACAGCGGTTTAGCGTGTGTCCACATGGAATAGCTCTCAGAATGTGTGAAATCCTTGAAGTTTATTATTTATTTATCCCTGAAAATAAAAGAAACAAATGGTCACTTGAGTCCCAACTTGGCGGAAAAAGCAATGGGATGTTTTGAAGTTTTAAACATGATTGACCATGAATTAAAGGTTGTTGCATTTATTAATAGAATGACAGATTTTCCATAACTATCTCCATTTAGGTCAAATTTTTTATCAAGTATTCGAACTCGAAATGTTTCTCATCACTTGTCGGTAGCTCTTTTTTCTCTACGAATTTCTCATGAAGCTGTAGTCGCGTCACTTTTCTACTATTCATGGCTTATTACAATTTAAAAAGGAAATACTAGAAAATAAATAAGAAATTTAACGGTAAATCACTACCCTTTGCAGTAATATTAGCATGATAACATTTTTTGTGGATAATAAAAATAAATTTACTCTGAAAATAATCCTGAATTACTTTACAAATTTTTTTATTTCACTTACCATCAAGGCAACAAACTACTTCTGGTGTTTTCGGGTCACTGAATCTCCTCAGATGGATGGAAATTATTCGTCAGGAGAAACTGTTCCTCCTGGTGGGTTATTTTAGGGTTAGAAATGAGTGGGTCATGAAAGAATATGGAATGGAAGCTACGGTAATGGACGTTCATGAAAGAAGTGCTTTGTTGGTTAGGCAATGTTAAAAGAATCGATGAGGGTTGAATAACTAAACAGCTGAATGAAAGTAGAGTCAATGGCGTGAGAGGCGGGGGTAGATTGATAAAATTATGGTTTAATACAGTGGGAAATACTCTTAAGAGATAAGATGCTAAGATTCTTATGAATTGAAGAGCGTGTTTGAAGATTTGCAAACACGTGGTTGAAGGGCTTTTGCCGTATGGAGTACATAATTAAAATTGAAGCGGGTTTTGTAGGTCTAACGCCGAGAGTTAAGCTGAATTGACCCCGAAAGAAATCAGCGTGGTAAACATTCACAAATTATATACAAATGTATCTCAAATATAATTGATTAGCGTATGGATGCGTAAAAATACGCGACCTTGGCTTCAGTGCTTTATTATCACCTTGGGCTGATTTGAAGAGCTCCTGAAGTTTATTGAAGAAAAATTAAGCTGTCGTAAGAAAAAAAAAAATTGTTATTGACGCAGCCATTTGAGTCTAATCTCGATAAATATATAACCGAAGCCTTTCTTCAAAAGAAGATTTCTGCATTTTGCCTTTTCCACCACGTTACACAATGTTCACTCACTCGCTCGAAGTGTATGATTTGCATAAATTTGCAATGTTTACTCCCACGCACATTACCTTTCAAACTAAACACTGTAGCAAGTTGATAGGAGTTAAAGAAAGAGATACAACTGCTGTTTGGCTTTCCAGAATTAATTTGTAAAAAGGTCTGGCCTTTGTGTGCGTAGGTATGCACTTCCTGGTTCTGAAGGGAAGACCTAATGAGGTTTTTGTTTTCGGGAAAGAACAGGGGAGATGGGTAAATAAGAAAATGATTTGGATTCGGAATGTTTTTTCAGCACAAGGAAGAGATGGTTGGCAGGGCGTGGAGGTTTGGAAAATATCAAGATTTTCCTTTTTTATCTGCTAGGGGTTTGAGTAGAGGGCGCCCCAGGTACCTACTTCATTTGGCCTCTTTTTCCGGCCCGCCGGTCTTGTTTTCCGGCAGCTTGCATCGTTGGGCACCGTTTTGGCTCCCCTCCGGCTGAGGATGCCTCCAAGCCACCCAGGGGTCAACTGAGAGGAAGAGGACCCTTGGGCCGAGATGCTGGAGTAGTTGTAGGGGTTCCGAGTCTCCCCCTGGCAGTGGGAGAGCACTGGAACGAAAAACGGTTTGCTTTGGAGGTACGAAGGGGAGATGAGAGAGGATGAACGGGGGAAGACCAAAAGGGATGAGAGGGATAAAGAAGGGAGGAGGGGGGAAGGTTGGGCTTGGAGGAGAGAGCGGGGGGTTGGAGAGCGAATAGGTGTTAAGTCAAGAGAGCCGACAGTCGATCTTCCTTCCTATTTAGTCGCACTTTATCAGGGGAGGGAGATCGGGGATTGTCCCTTAAAGCGAAGCCCCTCGGAACTCACCCACCGGTGAGAAGGTAAGGTGAATCGTGGGATCGTTGAATGACACTAAAGGTGATGGCATACGTAAATGCTTGTCACAAGAATAAAAGGCGCGTATAGGCATGTCGAAACTTGGTGGCACCTGGAAGATGAGAGTTTGAGGTCAGTGATTGTTAGTGTAGGACCTTTTCATGTGAAATGATCCAATGAAAAATAAATTGGTTGAACATTTTTGAAAAAATCTATTTTTTTCACGCTCATACCTACATGTATTGGCCGATAAATGCAATGATTTTAAAAATTCTATCCTTTCTCGTTTTCTCGGGGCACCAATTTTACAAAATGGCGCTTGTGAATATTTAGAAGTTTTTATATACACTTTATACATATAAATGTTAATTATCTGTTGGCTACTTATGTTTAATTGCTCCCCCAGTGAAGAAAATGAATTCCAGGAATGGCTAATTTTGATGGTAACGCTTTTTTTGTTTACCTTTTGAAGGAAAAGGGTTAATCCTAAGAATATAAAAAAATCTTAGTTCAGTCTTCTTTTCCATTACATCAAATGTAAAGGCTCATACATCTGAGACATTTCTTCTTCGTACAGTTTTTTCGAGGTGAAAACCAGCTTTTGCTAAATAAAATCTTGAATTCATGTTCAATTTCGAAAATATTTTACATTGTATGTTAAATAGTGTGACTTCAGTATCTCTCCTCTGTCAATATTAACTCTTGAGATATCAAGGATAGAGTAAACATCAAAATTCTCAACAATTTGCATGCGCCATCTTGGAAAAATGGCTGCTACGAGAAAATGAGAATGGATAAAATTGTTAAAATCATAAAATGCATGTTTGGCCGTATGTGCAATCAAAAATGGATATAAAATATATTTTGCAACCATCATTGAATATTTTGACCTGGAATTGACCCTTAGCGTCGATGAGGAGTTAGAGGTACCGAAGGACTCCTGGATGAATCTTTAGACTGAACCTCGGTCCCTTTGTCGAAACTCTGGGGTGTGCTTTCCTCTCATTGACGTAATGTTTTTCAAATGTGCGTGCCATCAAGTATTTCTTCATCTATACGATTGATTTTTTGCGCGCGTTCTTATGTTTCGAAACGTAAACTGCGTGTAAACTCAGAGGATGCGTTGTGATTCTTGTTACACACTTGCGTTATGCATCTACCATCAAACAGGGATAGTGTGTTTTAGTGAACCGATTCTTCATTAATTACTAAGGTTAATTTCACCAAAGAGCTTGCGAGTAATAGAACTGTAGTTGTATTGTTATTAAAAATTGGTGGAACAAATACAAGTGGTACTAATACGAGAAGTTATTGCTATCGGGAATAAAAGTAAAAAATCCTTGTTAGGTATACCCATTTGAATTTTATGTCCCCACGAAAATAAACCTTGACATAAAAAGTATTACATTGCGTAATGTTAAATACACCTCTGCGGTAGGTTTGAGGTGCTTTGAATTCCTCGGAATTGTTGCATTGTGAATTTTCATCCCTATAGGAATATGGTGGTGGAGCATCTGTCACTCTTCTAATCGTTGCGGTTGAGTTGCTGAAAAATATGGTGGTTAAAATCAAAGCTGATCAGTAATTCAGAATTAAAAGCTACTCGTTAAAGCCAGAGTGGTGCTTTTAAAAGCTCATTTTATAGCATGGGAGGTTACGTATTAATTGGTTACTGGAGTTCTCCTGCGTGTAAATATAGAACTTAGGCACATAGATCTTTCTACCAGTGATATACTGTACAATAATGGATACGATGCAATTTTCAATCGTTGGAGTTATTCGATGACAGGATGAATATGACTATTTTTCACACTCGGCTAAAATATTAAACTTAGTGCTAATGCTATAAAGAATTCAAAAAGATATGGTACTTTTTTCACAGATTTTTATTTCAAGTCGACCGGTTTCGTCGCATAGGCGACATCATCATCACATCATCACATCATACAATCATCACATACGACATCAATATATACAATTTTTAAGAGGGGGGGGGGGAAAGGAGGGAGGACGCTAATGCTATAATTGATATTAGTTGACATTTACTTCACTGAATTTATATGAATCGGCGGTGGATCAAAAATGTAATAGAGGTCTATTAATTGAAATTTTGATCAAGGTTTTTGAACTTTAACACTATTTAAATCACTCAAATATCTTTATTTTTTATCAATTTACGTGGATACGTTTTAGGCACTCATTGTGGAACATATTCTGTTTGCTCAATGATTTTTTTTTAAATAGACAAAGGGGGGGGCTCCGGATGAAGGGGGGGTACCACTGGCTCTGGAGGAATGGAACACTTCCCAGGAAAAGGGGAGTCCGGGGGTTTCGTCCCGGGAAATCGTAACAAACTATGCGTAAAATGAAAAAAAAAATGAAATACACCGGGTTTTGGGTGGGGGGGGGACAATTAATTTCCCGTACACCTTGGAGCCACCATTGAACCAGGATTGCATATTTTTAGTCTAGAATGAGGTTAGCGTCCAATTATGGAGAATGTGACATCTGTTTTTGCGCGTGCCATAAACTTAGATAATTATTATGAGTGACAGTGGCAGCCAAGTGAGTGATAGCAAAATCCATGGCTCGTGAATTTCCGTGCAGCCGGTCTGACATTTTCTTTTGTGTTCATTTCGAATTTAATCACTCATATTATTATCGTGCAGGGGAGTAATTGACAGCGAAAATGCTTTGCTTAAATGGACTAAAATTTAACGTCCCCTGAAAATTCAGGGAGGATAGATTAATATTCATGCACCTCTCACTATCTTGAGTTGGGTCACTAATAAATGTGGGATTCACGCTTGTATATTCATCAAAAGTTTGTGGCAACATGAATTATATATTTTTTCATTAGTTGTGCTAAATTTACGTAGCATACTTAGTGTTTCCAAAATCAATCGTAGCCTGTGTACCTGTTGGAGGTTTAAGTTTGCTTTTTTCATTTTGCTAATTTATTTGAACGACAAATAATATTACGTAATATTTTTTTATTCGCTACCGGAAAAATGGCACCAAGTCAAAATACGGGGGTTCTACAGTGTTGATGATTTCTCAATCTTCGCAATCTCTTCTTTTAAATGTAACTTGCAAATTTTAGTGAGCGTGTCAGATAGTTTTGAACCGCTTCCGACCGCCAGAAGCCACTATAACAGGTTTGCCTTCGAAACAAACGTTTGACGCGCATCTGTAAGGAACATCATTCCAGCTGTAAGATCCCTTGCTCCGGGCGCGGTCGCACATGTGTCAGCATATTCAATGTCAACCATATTTCATGAGTACCGAGGATATTTAAAATTTGTTATTAGACTTTTTGAGAAAAATTTCGGGCAAAAAAGATTCAACTCTTTCGTAACAAATAATTAAAACTTTGGATCATTGACGGGATTAAATCATTAAAAAAACTTTAATCTTTATGATGCTCAGTTACACATCATTTTTTTATTCTTACAAATTAGCCACTGAGTTGTAATTAAAACCGAAATATTCCTTCACTATCCGATTTATTCTTCACTAAAGACAAATTACCCTTCTACCTACATATTAGCGCAAAGGCCCAAAAGGTAAAGAATCAGTCACCACGTTATCACACTAGCATCCAAGGTATAATCTAATGTACCATTCAAATAACTAAATCTAGCACCACAGGAGTGTAACATACCACTTATTTAAAGCTGCAAATACTCCAGTTTATTTACATATCTTCATGTTGATTTTTCCTCTGTGGTGGTATAACGATTCCTTCTTTTGCATTGTCGTTCTTTTTATCCAAATTACAAATCGCTCTAGAATAGAAGCTTTCACAATCAATGAACACACTCTATCAATTCAAATAATTGATTTAAAGCACCTAATAAAATCGCACCTCTGATCGCGACTCTGGTCTCCTAGCTCAACGATCACTTTTCATGAACCTTATACAGGATTCTTCATCGCGATGCAAGCAAAATTTTATAATGAATGGTCAAGAGATTATGATTTGTTCGTCACGGAAATGAAGGCTTTTAAACATTCCCGGTTCTTAAAATAAGTTTCTGTAAAATTTCTAAAATCATTCGTTATAAAATTTTGCCTCGAGAGTGCCGTAGTCAAGTTGAAATCGTTAATCAATTCATTAATTTTAAGCAAAAGAATAACATCTCTTATTACTTTAAAATTCAAGACGCTATTCGAGTGTGACTTTTGGGAATACTTCCATTTTTGTAAGAGACACAGCTTAGTGGGGTCAAAATTTAGTTTTAAGAGGCAAAAATTGTTTTTTTTGTTTTCTAATGGTTTTCATATTAAATATCTAACTCAACGCAAATAATATATCAACCGTTTTCAGTTAGACGGGGTCTAAATTCTGATTTAGGGACAAAAATATCTCTACATATTTTTTCGTTTTATTGATGCTCATGTTAAATTAAATTGTAAATGTCTCACTGTGCCTGTGAATAATGTCACGTACCATGGTTGTTGACTTGGAAAAAAGATGTTTTAATTTCGGCCAGCATATTTTTTTAAAGATTTTCGTTTAAAGAAACGCTATGTTCGAAATTGACAATTATGGTTTTTTAATAAAGAAATTACTATTTGTCATGATTCTTTATAAAAATAGGAATATAATAATTGTAGTACCTGCTAGAAGTAATTAAAAAAATTCATAATGCTTTTGCATGCCAGAAAGAGAAATGACTTACATTATACATACGCTATCAAGGGAAAACAAAGTAAAATAGTTGGAATCAGCCGATCATTATGAACAGATTATCAATACCTCAGATTGAAACCAAATAAATGAACAACAGGTTCAAAGCGAGAGTGATAAGTGACATTGAAAACACTAATTTGTGCTTTCTACAATTTATGTACGGAATATATTGTTTTTATGTATCCAGTCGTATGTTCATACATTTATCAGTTTGAAATTGCCATGAACATCGTTTATTATGTAACTGTATGCTAGTGAATAAAGGAGCATGGTGTGGTTAAAGGTCGCAAAGTCCCACACCCGGTCTAGTAAGTACGCTCATCGAGGTGGGGATTAATTATTCTTTCTTGTCTCTAAAAGATCTAGTTCAAGGAAAAGCGATGCAATATTGGGTTAACTGAACGTGTTCTGCGGCTTAACCTGGCTTTAATCCTCATCCTTCCTACCTAGAAACAAAACGATGAACTCATTAGGTGCTCTGAAGTGGAAAACTACTCTATATGAGCCGAAAATGGTTTTTGTTTCCTGGTTCAGTCTTTGGAACTGTGTTTGACGTGCGTGGGGTTGGATTAAAAGGGCATTTCAAAGTATATAAGTGGAAGTTTCTGGCCAGTAGCACGGTGAAAAAGCCCCTAAAAATGTAACCTATGGCGATGGTCATAGGAGGCCTTGTAGTTGTGATTGTATGTAACCATTATACGTACTTATATATTACTCGTACATTATATATTTTGGTACTTTGAGAAAACATGGTAAATATTGAATTGAAGGAGATTTACTGCAAAGAGGTGAAGTTTATGGGTCAATTTCTTATAGAATCTTTTAAAAGGACCACTTTGTAATAAGAAATTTTGTGATTATTAAACTTGACATGAATTGATTAGATATATGTACGTGTTGTTATAAAAAGGATTCAAGATAAATGAAAGAAGCTTTAGCACTAATTTATGGATGAACATTTAGATAAGTCACTAAAATACGGCATTAAAACATTAGGGCAAAAGGGGATTTCTTTATTATTTTATCGAGCTGGGAATTATAAAACTATTCTGTGATTATTAAGGGTACAGGAGTTGATGCGAATTGTGAAGAAATTTGTTTTATATTTAAATATTTTCTTGCCACTAACCTGTAAGATGCCATTCGTTATTGTGAATAAGTTGGGCTATTTGCAGAATCAATTTCATGGTACCTTCAATGAAGAAGTCTCTAAATAGATAAAATTAATTTGCGGGTCACAGGGCATCTTGCAATGACTTTACTAGTCGTGGAGTTATTAATACTAAATTGTTGGAAATTGTCTTGAACATTATAGGAGAAGATGCGAATTGCGATTAAAAGAGTTTTTATTTTTTATATTTTCTTCTTCCGCACTGATCTGCACGACGCGTGACGTTACTTTTTCCACGGGATTAAATTTTTCGCATTCTTCTCGAAAGTTAAAACGCCTGTGGACTGGAGACCGCGGGAGAATGGAGCGTTTTCTGGGGAGCCGGTTATTAGCGTGCGGGAAGGAGTGAGAGGACAAATGAACAGGAGGGAGAATGCCGGGAGAAGTGCGGAAGGAGAGAGAGAGAAAGGAGGAGGAGGCAGTGCTTGAGAGGTGGGGAGTCGGAAGGAGGAAGAGTGAAAGTGGTCCCGAAGACAATTTGGAAGTCCCGACCCTCGTCGCCTCGGGCCATTCCACTCCTAGCTCCCTCCTTAAACATCTCAAGTGGCCGAGAGAGGGATAGAGAAGGAGTATGTGCGGCATTGCGATGGATCGAATGCGATATATACACTATTCATTATGAATCGTATTCGATTTTATTCGATAAATCGCATGGTACAACAATCGATATATCGATTGCAAATATGCAACGCATATAAAGCTGCGGTTACACACAGGAGTTGACTTGGAATGTGAACATGGACGTGTATCATACCCATGGATATAGATATGGATTTAAAACTTTCTCTAACGGCTGTTGCCTGACCCTCCGTAAACAAAATGATATCACGACCCGCACGGTTGCAGAGCCGCCACCCGCGAGAAGGTGGTACAATACAATCGCCGACTATGACTGGTAACATGAAAGAAATGACTAAATGTATAACAAATCACGCTCCATCAACTTCATTATATGTGAATTAAGTATTACGGTCGAAATAATTAAATTTCCCGGCAATTGTATTCACGTTTGAATCGCCGCCTGTCGGTATTAGTACCACCTTCTCGCGGGTAGCGGCGCTGCAACCGTGTCGGTCGTGATATCTTCTGTTTGTTTACGGATGGTCTGGCAACAGCCAGGCAGTAGCCGTTGGAGAAAGTTTTAAATCCATATCTATATCCATGATCATACCTACTCCTATAGGAGTTCGCCATCGATAGTGGCGGAATTCGATACTTGGGCGGAGTAGCCGCCATTCTAGTTGTGGTTCCAAGTGGAGTCGACCATCATAGTCGACTTGATATAAATCGATTAGATAGGAGTCAACTCCTGTGTGTAACTAAGGCTTGATAGTATGCGGTGCATCGCATTTCGTATTGTTCGACACATCGATAAACATAATGCAACGCATTAGATATTGTGTGAAAAAGTTTATTTTACATTGCTCGGTACATCAATCAGTACGATTTTTCAATCAATTCATTTTTGTTCCGCTATTTGATAAAGGGTTATTCTATATTGCGAGATTACCAATGTGACAAATGTAAGAAAATTGATACATGTGATATCAAGTGGCCGAAATCACATTTCACAATGTTTGATATGTTCAATTATGACATGGGCAGATATCATATGTTCAATGTTCAACTATGCAACGCACTTGACGACAATTTGCCATTTTCGTTATTCTATACCTCCATCACAATTACCTACGCAACGCATTAGATATTAGGCGCTTAATGGCATTTGACATTGTTTCATACATCGATAATTGCGATGTATCATTGTTCTATTTCACTGGATAATCGGTTATTCTATATTAAAATTTCCACTGTCACAAATATAATAAAATCGATGATATATGCGACAGCAAGTGGCAGAAATAGCATTATATACTGTTCAATACATCTACCAAAATTATGCATCGAACGATGCGATATTATTCATTGAATCGCATTTTAAATACTTAGATGCATTGATAGGCGTAGTGTGCGATTTATCACTATGCGATAATTCAATATTGGATTATGTATAGCGGGATAAACACTGTGAAATTTGTAATGTATTACACTTACACTCTATGCAAGTTCTAGTAAGTGTAAAGACTGCTCATAGCGATGCATTGAATGTGACACTCGATACTCATGAGAATTCATTTCCGTAATATTCTAATGCGTTAAGATGGATTATCAATAATGAGATATCATCTGAAATAAAGTAGGTACTGCTGAAGTTTCGGAGCACAGAGTGTAAAAGTTATTTTATATGCGTGATTAATAATATATTATTATCTGCATGGGAAATTAATGCTGTTTTTTTCACTAATCGGGAACATTGATGAAATGTGTCTAAATTACAATGTGAACTCAATGATTACTTGAGCTCATTCTCTTGAGCTCTATATGGCTGATCTCGCATTTTTCTGTTTGTCAGTTTCACTGTGTGAGTTCGTTAAACTAACAACATATGAAATCAACTAATATTCAGATTTGTAGATTATTAATGAATATGCTTTGCCCAAGTGGTATAATTTATCTGCTCCGTGTGTGATCAAAATTTGAAATAAATGTCGATATTTGACGACGGTTAATGCAAAACATCCAGTCAGTAATTTTCTATACCTATAAAATATAATTATTATATCAATATTCGGTGAGTTAAACTATCCGAAAAGCATTGAGACACTTATTTGGCGACACGGAAGCTGCATCTTAACATGGCGCTGAAATCAGAATCTCACAAAATTATGAAAACAATAAGTCCCATGGAAGGAAATATGGCGCTGTATAAAGTTGCACTGTTAAAAGTTCAATACATGAGATGAATTGATCCTCCCGTACAATGTAATATACATAGATGCGTAGAATGTAATATGTAGATGTATGCATAAACCTATAGTTATTACAGTAAGAAGTGTGAGTGGCTAAACATTTATCCTTAAATAAGCTTGGAGCTCAAATCACTGATAGTACAAATGCAGAGACAAAAGGTTAAAGTTGGTAATGATCCGACTTTTCGGCGGGTATCCAACTTTCCCAAGGGTATGCAGTCTTTGTCACATTCTTGGTCCAGGTGGACCGAGAATTCTGAATATTATACGTATGCCTGGTTTTCGTGCTACAATTTTAGTATTTTGTCGCGTAAGCCATAAGTGAAGAGATATTTATGCGGCTTATTTATAAATGAACGATACGTGATATAATGATATTTTAACATTTGATATAACCCGATATAACACTAATTGCATCTTTCGCCTTAAAAAGTGATGTATTTTACGTAATCATCCGATATTCAAATTCTCCTGTTTAAGCGATATAAAAGTTAATTGAAAATGCAATACTGAATTTCGAATGTCACTCATTCCTGAAGGCAGGAAATAACATCAGATTGTACTAACGAGACTCGTTAGTTTTGGCGTGTGGCGAGATATGAGAAAGATACTCGATTTTATTAGATGCACGATATTATGGGACACATCATCCGATATGAGATTAGTGGCACCTTTTGCGATGAAAATGTCATATCGCGGTGCGGTCCTCCATTTCGAATATCGAGCAGCCCTAGAGAGGCAGGAAGTCCCGTTAAGAGAAGGGGTCGTAGAATGGTGGATGGTGGAAAGGGAACTGGCGGTAGGGACGAGAGAAGAAAGGGCTTTGCAGACTTATTGATCGGAGAGACAAGAAAATGGCCTTAGCCATCCTCGATTGAAACCATCGGAGAATTGATTGGCGACGGACTCGAAGAAAGGGAATCGTTCGATTAAAGGAACTTTCCCGAATGCTTTCAAGGGAGGTTCCTTATCCGACCCACCTCCCGCTTCCCCTTCTATCTTTGTCCCCAAACTCCTCTTTCCTCCTCTCAGTCTGGCTTGGCGACGAAGAATGTCCACACAAACTTGGACAGGGGAATGTTCCCGTAAAAGACTCGAGTCTTGCATTTAAGGGACTAAGTGAATCCCGAATCGTTAGCATTCAATGGGGAGGAGCGGATTCAGGAGCGAATCTTTTTTTTTTTAATCCTCAATTTCCATTGTTCAATTCAATGATTGACATTCCAACGCTTGCTTGATCATCGTGGATTCAAGTGGAAAAGTGGAAACATCTTGTGTGTGGGTTGCGCTAAAGAGGTCTTTATTTTGAACCCTGTTCACAGTCCTAAGACATTGTTCATGTTGAGGAAAGTATTGCGTTACTTCTGCAACATATTGCTACCCCTTCATTTTATCAACTGGTTACGCTGTCATTTTCAATTATCTTAGGTGTACTCTTAATAACGAATTCGATATCATTTTCCTCCTATTTTCCATATTACTATGAGATAAAATGGGTTTCTGCTCACTTTTGGCATGAATTACAGTTGAATGAACGATATGTACGATTGAACAGAAATATAAATTTTCATTTACACTTTACCAAGTTTTCAATTATGCTTGAAATATGACCAGCTAGGGAGATATTTCGTTACAGTGAAGTAACATATGTTGTGACATGCATTTAATTATGGTCTGATGAGGTGAAAAGATACTTTAAATACCCTGCTTAAATACATTTTAAGTACGTTAATATAATGGGATTGATTTTGTATAATTATAGATTTGTGTATATGATTTTAAGCTGTTGTTTGGCTCTTTTAGACTTTTAAAAATTGTAATTCTAAGTTTATACGAATTTGGTCCTCTGTTGAAGCTCATGTTTTAGTCTAAACTCGTATTTTGTTTTCATTGATACAAATAATTTCCCGTGAAATATCTGTTTTAATTAAATATAGCATAGATATATGAAACAAAAAGAAAATATACACAATATCCGACCATTTATGCATAAAATGCAGACTATTGTGACGGATCATCTATTCCTTAAAAACAAACTTAATATACCGTTACCAATGTAATGTTGAAGCTCTGTTAAAAGATTGCTTAATTAAGAATTCTACCCAGGATTTTGAGGGAGTTAGCTGGGATGAGTTGATTTTCTTTGTAGTAAAAAAAATAATAAACAAATATTTCAGATAATTCTTCTTCATTTTTGTCAACCTTTCCCCATACAAGTGACCATGATTCATTCAGAAAACATTCACGCCACTCCTTCAGATTTATTTTCATCTTCCGTGTTTTTAATCTTTAGAACCAGTTCCGTCGTTCCGTCTCTCGTGTTATTTTTCGCATCGGCATTCATGTCTTTCCGCCTTTCTCACCTCACCCTTGACCCACCCACTCGAACTCTGGACGTGAAACCTTTTCAGTTAAGTAATTTGCAAACGCGTCCTAGCATGTGAGCTTGAACCTCAAACATAAAACATAAAAACGGAAGTAGACGGACAAGCTCGCCCTCAAACGATTTACAAGCGCAAACAGGAAAGGAGAGAAAACTCACATTATTGCTCGCGAATTATTTTTTTTTATTTTACAAGCGTTGTCTCATTTCCCTTCTTCCTTAATTTCCCTTACTTTCCTATTTTTTTATTCATGCTCGCTTCTTCCTTTTATCCAGCACCCCTCCGTACCCACATTACAATCATCCCTCAAAGAAGCCTCTTAATGAATGTCTTCCATTGTTGTCGCTCTTTATTCCGAGTGTCCTCTCCGTATATGGGCCCTAATTTTCACCGTCTCATTCTATTCTTTTGCGGGAACCTGCACGTGTTTATAAATGTGCGGATGTACCACTACGAGGACATGGTGGGGGTAGGTTTTTCTGGAGGGACACTTGACCGCTGGAGGGGAGCAGGGGTGTGACACAAAGGGTTGCGTACGGTGACACTTCTGCTGGTTTGGATATGAAGCCCAGTTTAAAGGGTATCGTTGAAGAGAAGAAATTTCAACAGTGGATTTTTTATTCAAAATGTGAGTCTTCAATGATGCCGCCGGGGGTCTAGGGGGTGGGAGGAAGATTGAGGCATCCCCCTGCGCACTTTCCTCTTCCAAAAGCCCACTTTTGGTTTTATTTTTTCCACTCCCAACCTGTATTACGACTTCCGCGCTCGAAGCGACCAAAAATTATAATTTGGAGAGTGTGAAAAGAAGTTGAGGGTTTTGTTTGTGGTGAACGTAGCGGGAGAAGGGGTAAGGGAAAGGTGGTTTTTGGACGAATAAGGAAAAAAAACAGCAAAAACACACGATGATACACCTATGAGAAGGTGCAGCGATACATACACGAAAATACAATATTTCACCTCTTCCTATCCTCCATCTACGTTTGCGTCTACGCGGTACCCGGCAAGCCACCTCAATGGTGTGTGGCAGGAAGTAATCCCTCATCAGGCTTGAACTAGATGTCTTAACGCGCGGTGTTACTGTTGCTAGCTGTTTTACTAAATATATTTTTAAACTAAATTTGGTAAATTTTGTAAAATAAAGAAATTTCATATGCAAAACACCTTCGAAATATCATTCATCATTGAATGAAAAGCTTCCATAGATGACAAGAGCATGTTTTGTGGCACTTAGCTATCAATAAACTACCCAATGCCAATAGACATTTCGCAGTGGACTAGCTGCGCATCAAAGATCCAAGGTTTTCCCGATGAATGTTATTCAGTAAGGTTTCTCGTGTGTTCCACCGGAAGGTAAGCTCCATATCTCCCGACGTTTTGTAAGACAACTTGTTCTCCATCTTCAGGGATTCTGAATGGGGTTTAACTCAATACATAATAATGAATAACAAGTTGTTCTTCGTAACGTTGGCAAATATGGAGCCTATCACTCGGTGGAACTCCCGAGAAATCTTTCTGCATTGCTACGCATCAGTCTACCAAAGCTGATTCAAAGCGCCGACGGAAAGATTCACCTCTACATACTACCTTGAGATCCGCCGCAGGGGAGTGTGGCAGGGGGTGTAAGGACAGCAGCCATGAAAGGGGAGTGGTGTGGGAAAATGAGGGGGGGGGGAGAGGATAGAGGTGAATTGTGTGTTAACGATGTGTTTTATACTTGAGTCGCGCTGTCTTTGTTTAAATCACTAAAGGTGCGTGGAATTATGGAATTTTTGTACCTATCAGGTCGTGCCGATAAAATACTATACTTCCCGTCTTACTGAACCTCGCCTGATCTGAACTTCCGAAGTAATCTAAGGCCAGCGTGTAACCTCCGAACGACATTCAACCTAGTCCTTAAATCAGCTGTGTAACAATGTTTGTTCGCTTTTATCAGTTTTTAACGAAGCGTGCATCTTTCTTCAGTGCCTCTGTCTTATTCCCTGTCCAACTATCTTATTTTGTCGGTTTTATCTGTTCTACAGACATAGCGCGAGGTCAAAATTGTGTCCTCTTTATCATACTGCCATGCCATAGTACGTAGTAGTATGGGAACAATAGTCAAGTTGTGTGAAATGACTATGACCCCCCTGCCATACATCCTTGAAGTGGCTGGCAGGGTAATATGAAGATATAGATTATGTAGACACTGATAACGTACGCACTGAGATCTGCGGACGGCGGCTTTGCCTCTTCTCCATCGTCTTCTTTACTCGCCTATTCCCATTTCGCTCCTCTCTTGTCATTAACTCACACGCCACTCTCGACATTAACTATAGCAACAGGTAACGGAAGCGGTTTCTCTTCTTGCTCCGCGGACAGCGCTGGCCTCGCTGGACTTGATTTTGCGGGAACGGATGTGCAATTGTTTTTCCAGGGTCACTTCCCCCAGCCTCTCTATTGTTTCACTCTGTCACCCTCTTCTCAGACCCTTTTGGTCAAAATAAAGAGGGGCCATTTGTTTTGCGTGAACCACTTCCCTTTTCAAGGGAACCCTATGTGAATGTTAATATATTTAACTGTAGTAAGATGACCCTTTTCTCGAAACTTGTGCGACAAAATTTACCGGTGTGTATCACAATGTTGAATATGTTTCAGGGGCCGACCTCATGTTTTCAAATTCATTGGTGGTCAATGAAATACTATTTGATCTGTGCAGAGACTTATGGCACAAGTATGGGCACTTTCAGCCCCATTGCTTATTTTAAAAGCACATAAAAAAATTATTGCTTTCATGGAATGTTATTGAAAATTTTCTAAATGCAAGCATGAGACTGCCAGGGAAGACATGATTCCATCAGTCTAGCCCTTTTACACTATTTTAATTTCAGAAAAGTAGATTCAGTGATACTCAGCTACTTTCGGATTGATTGAATAATCAGTTTTTCCCCTGTCATCACCACTACAAAGAGTGAAACATTAGATTTTTCAGATTAGGCTGCTAGATGCTATTATTTTCCATACAATCACTCAAATGTAGCTATTGATCGAATTTAAAGGATTAAAATACTATTTTAATATCGTTTATGAGATGAGGTGGGAGCCCAAACTATTTTATATAAAAGCTTCAGTCACATAGCAATAGATCCAGAATGAAATCAAAGGTCTTGGTAATTAACAGGCTAGGGCGTGCATAACAACATTTGGACTCCAAACTGGAGGTATGAGGTTTTCAACTCGAGCCTACTCATGATGTTCATGCCGCGAGTCTTGTGTAATAAAAGGTCACTAGGTTACTCCTCGGCCGGCACCCCAATTGGCACTTGATTGAATCTTTTCCCTAGCAACTACATAATGTGTTCTTATTGTTTTTCCCTTCCCCTTCTCAAAGTCACTAATTTATTTTGCTCACGGCTGGTAAATTACCACCTTCCATACCCATAAAGTAGCGCTAGTAATATGCCAATTAATTTTCTAACTAGTAGGTGTAAGCTTAGATAAGTTAATTCTTCTTTGGTTTTTTAAAATTTCATCTCGTAATATAATGGGAATAATATTGTCCATCGAGATTAAATGATTGATATACAATTTACATAGAACATATTGGATGAAATCTTATTTTTTTCTATCGTATGATTTGATATCTCAAATGTTTTTAAATAATATTTTCGCCCCCGTTGTCTTCCTGAGCGTACATTTTAATTGTTCACATTGAAGATAGATGGTGATATTAAACCTTCTACTAAAGCCACGAAGTCATTGCTGTCAGTGATATTTAAAGAAATAGTCTGAAAAACTGAAAAGTAACTGGGGTGACTTTTCATTTCAATTGTTTTTTTAATTCATCCACGTTGTGTATATTTTTTATGCAAAATGTCGTTATTTCTTCATAAATTAATGAATTTAAAATAAAAATTTTTCTTAAAAACCTAAACATTACTTTGCGGCATTTTTGTACTCCAAGGTAGAAATAGTTTAATTCTGTTTTCTACAATAACAGAACATTATCCATTTCACCATGCGTGTTTCACTATTTAATTTCATTTAAATTGAATCAGATCGTTTATACGAAAGTATTCCCTGCAAACAATGTGATAGCACTGTAATTTGGGAAATTTTACCCGGCATTAATGGCAATCTGTGGAGGAAATTAGAACTTGAACGTTTACCTATGTAAATTAGATAAATATTTTAATCAAGAAATCATCATTTGCTTTGAAATCCATTGCAAAATATGTTTTTACGTGCTTATCATACTTTGCTATATTTTATATCATTCTAGCTTAGTGAAACTACTTCCTTAAATTTGCTTCTGCCATCATAATTTCCTTAATTTTGTTTTATGCCTAAGCTTTCATTCTCTTGATTTTTTTATAATTAATGATAATACATGCTAGACTCAGTACTTGCAAGACCTGAATGTGTATAATGGTAATCAAAGTTCTTTTAGAAAGTGGTCCCATCTTGTGCTGGGGAGAGAGATAAGGGAGAGAGAAACGTGGACGCTTTTTATAATTGAGGTCCAGGTTGGGTTGCAAGGCCTTTCAAGAGATAAAAAATGCCGAGTGAAATTGGTAATTTCATCGCTTGTTTTCAAAACAAACGGAATCAGCTCGTTTTCTTTTCGCAGAGTGAGCCGCGTAAAAACTGAGAGCTCGCGAGAGGAAAATTAGTTTCGTATTTTAAACCTTCTCGGAACTCATCCGGTGCAAAGTTTTCATTCAATTAACTTTTTAATACAAATGATGACCCGTTTACTCACGTGTTTTGTTTTCCTTATGATCCGCGAAAGGGAAAAGGGAGGAGCTCTGTGCGCTCCTGAATCCGTCCGGATGGATCTCCGTGTTTCTCCTGTTCATTTTCCGGTGGCGCCTCCTGGTGGCCTTTTTTCGCGTTCCTCATCCTGAGCAGAATCACAGCGCCCGGTCGTGCTTCAGATGTCTTCCGATTGTTATGCTCGAGAGCACAATTATGCGAAGACGTTTTTCAGGGGAGAATCCTTTATATAAATGAATGAGAATGACCCATTCGTCCCCATTCCACAATCAGCTTTGGAAAGGTTCATTTTTAGTGAATATTTTGTTAACCTGCAACTCTAAGGAACGCGTTATCTCATTGCCGTTCCCGTAAAAATACTTACTAATTACTTATAAATTTTAATGTGCAGCTTCCCATATTTAAATCCAAGAGTTCTTGATTCATCTCAGGATGCGTAGAGTTCTATTAATTTGTATTGAAAATCCTGTGGGGATTATTTAATGTTAATTGTCTGACATTTTAGCTGTCGACGATTTTATTTTCTAAATTGTTTATACACATGATGTGCAATATGAAATTCACAATGCATAACAATACCAAACACAACAGTTTTTCTTCATTTGAGTGGATTTTTAAAATTAAATATTATATCTTAACAATGCCCTTTTTCTTATTCACCCTTGATTCTTCCTTACTGCTTTGATGCGATAGTTTTTGAATGTAGCACTTGAGATAGATCGCGAGTTCTGTGGACTAGGCATGGGCAAAAAATATCGGTATGCAGTAAAACTGAGTAATATTATTACTGGGTAATACCGGTTTTGAAAGTAGCGATCTGGAGTACAAGCATTCAACTGCTAAGGGAAAGTAGTTAAATGATATCTAGTTATGCGTAACACTGGAATATTTTGAATTAAATGGATAGGTTGAGACTTCGTATTATATGAAACAGGTATATGTCCATTGGAAATTGCATTTGAGACGTCTAGAAGATATAGTGTAAAGAATCAGTATTCAAATGCCATCTTAAGAATTAATTTTTAGAATAATTATTCTTTGAATAATTGAACGGGTAGTGAATTACCACAATCGAGCCGGTATTATGTTGCAGCAGATAATAAGTTCCCAAGTTAAATCAGTGGATCTCTGTCACATAATCCTGAAAATAAAAACTGTTGTGAGTTTATTATCAGAGTTTTCACTATGGTCAGAAGTTTTATTTGGCAAGTAGTTTTATTCGGGAATCGTAATGTACAAAATACACTTTCCCATTAAGACTTTCGATTGGAGTGAAAGTGGTCTCTGAGATAAAGTTCAGTCTTATGTTTTAAACGATAAAATGGAGATATTACGTTCAAAATGTTGTAATTTCAGCGATGTAGCGGTTGTGGACGCGCGGAAAAGGAGCATTTGCCTCTCAGCGGTTCTTGTCTACATGTAATGGTTTGTATTAATTATCCCCTTTCCCGAGAGTAGCATTTGCCATTTCTCTCAAACTTGCCAGCTGGAATGAGATCATGAACACCATGACAATCATTAACAAGTGCATGCATTGAAACGCTCGTCCGTGATTTAATTACTATGGTCGGATAACCAAAAGTTATTTGGCCCACAGGGTCTGAATCTGTTAATAAAATAAATCTACCTACATGAAGACCACCAATTCTGCACGTGAAGTTTCAATTATGTATGCGATCCTATAGGTAAATATCCGATGCATAAAAAGCTCAGATAGTATTACTAGAAAGGTGTGAATCGGAAACGGTATGCAATGTTCGTTCACTAAAATGTAGGTAACATTATCTGATCCGAAAAGGCACGGTACCATTCAGCAACCAAACCGAAAAATTAAGATGAACATACCTCCTCGGTATGAAATGTTGATAACATTTGGAGCTCAACCACGGCACATTTGAGGTGGTTGGGAAAACATCCCGGAAGATAAACAGTGGCCTCATGTGCTGATTATAGGAGAGGATTGGGATGGGAGAGTAATGCGGTGGCTCCTGTGGTGCCTTGCCTCTTCTAAGGTGCCCTGAGGGAACCATAGAAGAGACAGAGGCCAAGAAGTGGACTTTCTCTTTTCTGCTCGGCTCTATTGCGCACCCTCTAGTTACCCTCTCACCACCTGGTTGAGAGTGAAGGGAAAGAAATAGGCTGTTATGAATTCACTGGCATGCAAGCTAGGGAGAGAGAGGAGGAAAGGGAGGTGTTTGAGAATTCTTGCCGATGAGAGCAGTGACCTGGAAATATACGTCTTCAAGGGGACTCAGGGTACAAGTTTTCGGAGGAAGACCATAGGGCAGTTTCTGAGTGGGTATCAAATATTAAGATGGGTGGGTTTGAAGGATTGACAAGGGGCACTGAATTAGAGATGGCGACGTTATCTTGGAATGAAACTTATTTAAATCACTTTTCTTTTCCTCTACTTACTTCCAAGGCCCTGATTGAGGAAGTTGGCTGGGAACAAAAGAAAACCGGTTCCACATTTCTACCAGTATGCAGTACTCATAAATCTAATGATCTCTAAATAACAGCAGAATGATTATTATATGCTACGATCTCAATTACTTTGTGGTGAGTGGCAGACGGTGATGCTCAATCGTTAGTAGTTCTCTGTTTGACCAGCCACGGTTCAGGGAATGACGAAAATTATGACTGAGAGGTATATAAATCCAAGTATTGGCATCAATTATTAGTCGTAAATTCCCACGAGGTAGACAATAATTTGTACCTAACTTTGATTCCGGTTAATAATTATATCTTTTCTGCATTTCCTAAACGAATTTAAAAGGAAAACAAAAGCAAATAAAAAATCAGCGGGACATGTCAGACATTAAAGAACAGAGGAACGCCTCCCCGCTTTCGGTATTCGATATGCTTTGGACAATATTAGGTGAATGTCGAGTCTTTTCATGATTGATAAGAAAAGCACCAATGCGATTAACTATGGAATTTTACTTGGTATGGCATGAGCAAAATTAGATCAAAAATTCTTCCAAATCAAGAAATATGTATTTATGTCCAAGTAACTTTGGCCTAATCTTGCTCGAAAAGACATAATTACAACACTAAAAATACATTAAATGCATTTCTCTTCTGGATAAAATAATAAGCCACCTTAATGATTTTAAAATAATGAAATACCTATTAAGTATACGATTTACTATTAGTATATTGCTAGATAATAGTTCTGAGAAATCTAATTCGGCCGTGAACGCTTTCCTGGTTTTCTATTGCTCAACCACAAAGTAGACACAAGGTTTAATTATACTACGCCAATGTCATAAAGATTATAATGACGTAGTAGAGTTTTTCTGAAACGACCATTTAAGTTCGGAACAGATAAAAACTATTGATTTATGATTAACCTTTTTGTTTTATTCATACAACTAATGAAAATGTTCCTGTGTACATGGAGAACGCGTGGTTGCGAATGGGATAAACAGTCATACATGAGCCCCGTCCTTCCACTTATTGTTATTCCTAATGGCATTGGTTTGCACGAGCATTTTATCAATCGGTACAGAGAAGAACTGAACCCTATATAGCTACGTTTATGCTTCCCGTTATGACAGCAGTCGCTTCCCATAAAATACCCATCAAAACCGGAACGGAAATTAACAACCAATGCGGACCCGTTTGCTTGGGAGTGACGAAGCCTTGTTGAAAAATCGTCCATAATATCACCAACGTGCGGTGAATTCCGCAGCAGCAGCAGGCTAGTGCTAAAATTCAAACTTTATTTTCGTTGCTTTGTTTTCCTCCGAATGCAAGCATTAATTCGAGAAGACATTAATGCCCTCTGTGTTTTTACCCTGGCACCGAAATTGTAAAAGCACTTGACACATTTCCTCTGGACTTTTTTCTTCCAACGCCATCCCACCCGCTTTTCATTGCTTCTATTTTGACGATAGCCATTTGTTGGGAATTTTGGTTCGCCGTCTCTTCTTTAGCATCATTGTATGCCTCTTTTAAATGCCCCTTCTTTTCTGCGTTTAATGTCTAGTATGCATCCGAAAAACCAGAGCACATTCTCAACGCTCTGACAACGCTTGGTGACAGTTGATTCGAATATAAAGCACGCCATTTTACGGCACGTTGATACGGTATATTGAACTTATTTTTTAATATATTTTTCTGTCACATCGAACCCTCGACGTTCACCCTGTCATTAAAAAAATATATAATTGCAAATACTACAATTTAAAAAATAATGTATAGAGTCATTACCGTTATAACCATGATATAATTATTACTATTCATTGCCATGCATTTGTGACTGACTTCATTACAAATGTTATTCACTTGATCCTTCGAGTACAATATCAGCAGTTACTAATAACGTGTCATTTCGCAAAACGTTATAGGTACTTCTATATTTACTCTGCGTTTACGTTTTCTTTGTTTGTTGCTTTCCAAGTTCTGTTTTCACACTCCTTATCTTTGATTCTGGGGATTATTTCACCATTCAAGGTATTTCCACCAGCTTAAATGATTCGCTAGCCGTTGCCTTTCAAGCCGCCCTAATTATTTTAAACTTTTTAGCTTCTCTTAAAATTATATTTTTACACCTTTCAGTCAACGTCAAAATGTACGTTCCTGTGTGTCTCTGACCTCATTATTGCGGTCTCATTTCTTTTGACTCAACGTAAAAAAATCTCCGCTTTTTAATATCACGTGTGTAATTTTCTGTCAACAATGAAAGGATTAGTAATTTTACTCAAATGCGCAGTGTTCTCATGTGAGAATTTCTTTTATTACGTAATTGCTTTAAAGAGATAACTCGCATTGAATAATATGCACATTCTCGTGGGGAATAATGCTGGAAATAATATTTCTTATCGTAGGTCCTCTCCTTGGCTGTAAAACTCAATTCCTAAAATAGTCAGTTCTTGTACACTGAATGGATAAAAGAAGGTTTATTGGTAAAAAATAGAAAATAAATCATTCGTTCCAAAATTAGGTCTACTATTGACCACATATATTACCTTAACTTCCGCTTTGTAGGTCCTCCGTTTAGATTGAAAATTATTATTTGCATTCTTTCACTTGTCAGTGGCTAAATACTGCTATGTCTCTTGAGCTTAGATTAAAAAAAAAATAAATGTGTTTCGATAGGAGGAATACTATTTAAGATGCGTTGGAAATTGAAGTAGAGTCGTATTTTGAAGGAAATAAATGACGAGCATTAACCTTTATCCAAGAAACTAATGGTGAAGTTGCTGATCATCCTGGTCTATATAATATTTGTTTTTTCTCGTCAAAGGGGAGACTCCTTGTTCGAAGCTATAAATTGAGATGGATAAAACGAAGAGAAATTACTCGAATTTTTAAGACTCCATGAAAATATTTAATCGGCCAACCTAAGTTTGGACTATTCAGTCATTTTCAAGGTGACCACAGGTTCACCAAAAGCCTTTCCTGTACAAATTATATGGAAGTGATGAAGTAAGTGGCTGGGTAAATTAGGATTGATAAGGATTCAATGGAAAAGAAAATCCGGTTGACTTAACTTTACTGGTCAGAAGGAGGGGAGGGAAAGAGGTGGGGAGAAGGAAGGAGGGAGAAGTCACCATGTTAGGAGCATAAGTATAATGAACAGGGTTAGTAAAGATTTTGAGAGATCATCAGTGTCCATAAGGATTTAGAAACGGTGTACGTGCCGAGAAGAAATTGAAAGAACATGTGCAAGAAGAATCCATTGGTGATGAACAAGCTGGAAGCCTATAAGAAGAAGAAGAATAAATAGTTTATAAGGAATACAGTCCATTCAACTCACTCAATGCATCACTCCCTTAACATTGTGTACATATGAGGTTTTCGGTGAACCTCTAGTCACTTTGAAAATTACTTTATTACTTTACTTTAAAGACCCCATGGGTGTAGCAAACGCAATATTTTATGACAAAAATTGCTATCGAAGTAGACCTTTTCAGGAAGAACTAATATGAAAAAATTAAAGGTACGTAAGTCGAATTATCCAACATTCAGTATCTATCGTAAAATATAGCAATGTAAAATTAACAAATTTGGCGAAGTTATAAACAATTCCGCATGGGGTATTAAAAGACCCCACGCGCCCACTTAAGTCACAAAGTGAGGTGCGCCTACTTAAGAGTTAAAAAACTTGTTTTTATTAATTATCTAAAAAGATTTTTTGAAATTAGTGAAATATATTTATTTTTCAAGTGACTAATTAGAAAAAACACAAAAAAAAGGCATTCAGTCAGGGAGAAGACTTAACAAATAATGGCTCAGCGTTGAAAGGGTTAAAAACGGTGATCGAAATGTTTTTATTTCGCAACAGCTGGGAGGATAGGGGAATCGGCAGGGAACAGATATTAACTAAGGATCTTCGGGGTATGGACCTTTTTTGAAATATTTCAAGATTTTCATAGGTGTTCGTTGTCGTTGGTCGTAAGTAAAAGACAACACAATCACATTAAAATTACATCAGTGGTCAATGGATAATTATGGATGATGTGCGAAGTCAAATTTGTCATTATGGTTGCTTTTTGGCACTATAATGGTAGTTACAAAATGTATTTAAGTATGTTCCGCGTAAACATCATCATATAATCACCATAAACATTATCATTTTATTGGATAGTTCATAAATTCTAGGTTTTGTCATTGAGTAGACCTATGTTTACATTTCACGAGCATATCTTGATTTGCAGAGCACTTTATTAAGACGTGCAATATTGGTTTTTTGGAATCTTTAATCCGAAAAACTCTTACTTATATTATTAGTTTTGTTTTTGCTTAATGTGATTTTAAATGAGTTTTAATTGAGTTTATTTCTTCTTTTACTGCATCCGATGCACCGGTAAAGCTTTAATAATACAAGTACCAACTGAAACCATCAATTTGGTTTATTTAACTATTGATTCCGAGCAAAATTTGAAACTAAGGTGTGATGTAAGAACACCGTCTGCACATGAGTGACCAATAGCTTGATTTCCCTGCCTGCACCACAGTCTATTTGCTCGATATCTTCTTCCACGTCAATGCCCTTCGTCGTCCGTACACCACCGCCGCGCCAACTGTCGGACAGCACCAGAAAATACCAATTGCAGTGCCCCCCTCCTCCATCGGAGCTCGTTCGCACTCCCACACGGCCATGTCCAGCTGTCCGTTTTACAGCGAGTCCAGCAAACCGAAATCTCCCACGCAACACACACCGCCGACACATTCGGACGCTTATAAAGGTCCCACCGCCCCCTTACGGCGAGACAACCCCACGTGCTCGCAATCAGTGTCAACCTCACTTCATCCCACCCTCCCATCGCGTCCCACCCCCCGAACTGCCCCTTCTGTTCCTCCAATCCCTCTTCCATCCCCCATACCAACCCACACAAGCAGCGCTACCTCCATATCCTGTCATTCTGACCCCTCTCTCGTTCCCACACTGTTTACTTCCTTCTTGCTTCTACCCTATCATTTATCGATGGTCGTGCCATTCCGCTTTTTCGTTACCCTCAATCAGCTTGCAGCGTCGAATGGTGAATGTGTTTAGTTTTCATTTTCAGGCTGCTTGTAGAAAATATGCATACGTAACCATCACGCCATTCCCTTTCTGGGTAGGCATAATCAAATAACATAGTAGAAAATGTCAGTTAGCCATAGAAAACTGGCTCCTTTTGTGTAATTCACTTTACAATGCCCTATCCTTAAATTCAAACCTATAGTGGGGAACACAGATATTAAACATGCGGCACAGCCTTTAAGAAAAATGTTTTAGGTTAGTTTATCAATTAGATTTAAAACAAACGAGTTTTCTTCCAAGTTGGTTGTAATATTCCTCGAAATATGTTTTAGGTTAACTACCTAGTTTATCAATTAAATTTAAAACAAACGAGTTTTCTTCCAACTTGGTTGTGATATTCTTCGAAAAATGTTTTAGGTTAGTTTATCAATTAAATTTAAAACAAACGAGTTTTCTTCCAAGTTGGTTGTGATATTCTTCGAAAAATGTTTCAAGAGTTCAGTGAAGACAGTTTAATGAACCGAGGGAAGTTCACCTCTGTTTACTTTCCAGGTAGGTGGATGTTAACGTCCACATTTTATAAGTGAAAGGGAAACATGAATTCGTTGTCTGTACTTTGGCCGTCGGGGAGCAGCGTATGCTCTTTAAACAATTCTCGGAAGTTCCCCTCAGGGAAAAAGCATTAGCTTGTTGAGCGAAACACTGGGAAGGTCACAATTTGGTTCCCCTGCAAGAATCTCTCTCGTTACAGTTCGCCTTCGCTCGACTGATCTCCATTGAAGCTGTTATCTCATCCTTTCCAGTGTTTACAATCGGTTGTTTAGGAGACGATTTTTACAACTGTGTGCAAATACGCCTCGTGAGAACAAACTGACGCAAGTCTGATTATTTTCCTACTGTCAGTTCTTGCAACTTTGTACTTCTTCTGCTATACTACCTTTTGAATACGTTTTTTTCAGCTAAAACTTTAAAGCTTAGTGAATGACCTTGCTACAAGTTACCAATACAACTTTCCTTTTCAATAGTTACTCAGCGGGGAATATATTTAGTTTTTACAATTCTTAAGTGCATTGGGAAGTATGAGACCTAAAGCTTCGTTTTCATGCAAGTTTTTTTGCTTTGTCGGACGCTGCGTATCGAATCAGAAGCAAGATCTTCAACACAGGCTACGTTTCGGCCGGAGTTGCCCATATTTCAGCTTCAGACGCAGCCTGCGTCACAAGAGCTGCGGCTGGAAGTGGGGACCGACGCTTCCTGCCTGTTCTTTGCTGGTCACATGGTTCTTTCCCGAGAAATCGTGGCTCATCTTCATATTGTTGAAAAAAATTGAACTTGGGCGGTGCAGCTCATTCCCAGTACAGCAACATAGACTAATGCACCACAATGAACAGGAATAATGGGGGAAGACTGAACGCGTCACGGTTTTCCTTTGTCTTCTGTTTTCATCTGATGTTGCCGGTGCCACGGCGGTAAAACGGTATATTAAACGGCTGCTTAAAAACGTAGCTTAATTCATTCCATTTTCTATGCACGCGTGGTATATGTGCGTAAAATTATATTAAATAATTGATGAAATGATCCTTAAACCTGCTTATGGGAAGAAGTAAGACAAAATACGCTTCTACCGATGTTTCGATTTCCATTTTCTGCAAACTCTACGTTCCCTAATGAAGTATTTAACTTGGTACCCCGAATTATTTCTCCGCTTTCTTTCTTCCAGACCGTTCATGTTTCTGCTTCAAACTGTTATTTATTTGTATTCAAGCAATTGATTGGTATGATTAAAGGGCAGTCCATACTCTGATTTGATCATTTGTACAAAAACATTTTGATATTTCAGGATACAAAATTAACTTACACGAGGTTCTTCTAAGGACACCACTTTCCGCCTCACCTTTCCAAAATACAATTTCATCTTATCCCAATTCAGCACTTGTTTAAGATTCTCCCTTCCTTCTTACAGCTTTACTCTTCAACATGAAGTTCCTTCCGAATAACACTGCAGAGTAAGCATGCTCTGTGATTATATTCAAAATAAAAATGTTAATATTTTTATAATGGTTTTGGCCCTTGGCTTGTTTTGAATAGTGAGAGTCAACGTCTTTAACAAACATATACGTAGTGTAAGTGGTACATATAAACATCTTATGCGGACAATCGCACAGTCGGATGTTATAACTCCTTATTCTGAATTTTCATCATGAAAAAATCATTTCAGTTGACTGAAATTAGAATATTTTGGTATCTAAAATAGGTCAATTCATTCTCATGAAATTTCAATGGTTTCAGTAGCTGGCCACGTACAACTTCCAAGAAGAAAAATAAATATTCACCCGTGAATCTGAATGAAAACCAATTTGACCTAATGTACCAAAGGTTAACTATCAATGTTGTGAATTCTGTGAATCTATTTAAGCTCTGGAGAAGCAATTACCCCGTCACGAAACTTCGTCGATGTCAATCAAACGGCGAATCTTCGGCGAATAACAATGTTTCACGTGACCTATCTTCTCCCGAAGAAAGACTAATTTAGATGCAGAGATAGGAAAAGAAAGTGTAACAAAACCGAATTCCCCTTTCGAATTTTTACTCTTTTCTCATCGTCATTAAATCATGGCATTCAACTTCACTATTTTCCCGCGTAAGCGCGCACCCCTTCTCTCCTCCACCCGCCCATACCCCCCTCCCTCCCTCCCTGCCCTCCCCCCCCCGCCCATTTACCCCCAAAGATCACGTTGTGGCGTCGAGGCTGGCTCGTTTACGTGTTTAGCACTCCTCGCGGGGATTAGTGCCGTCACTTGGCGGCGCTGGAGCTGCGAACGTTTATCGGCGTCTGTGGCAACGGCTGTCCAGTTCGATGCGGGAGGGGGGGGGGTAGGTGGTTAGGGGAGAGTTTATGCTTGGCAGGGCCGTGCGGGGATCCTCCCATGAGGGCCGGCACGGCGGGAGCAGGGGTGGTCGGTGAGGGCCTCCCTTCCCCCTCCACCCGGGGCTGAACTGATTTTCAGGGCTGTAGCACGGTAAATCCCGGCTTACCGCACGAGATACGTGCCTTGAAAGTTTGAACACCAATCGAAACGACAGTGCAAGGGCCCATTCTTAACATTACGATTGCGAAATCGCATTTACACATGTTTTGTAATAATTTAATCTTTTTGCAATAATATTGCTAATAAGTGTATTATTACCGAAAAAATCAATACCATAGTTGATGGCAATATGGTTTGATCATAGATGTTCGAGCGTTGAATTCCTTAGCTATTGAATGGAAAATTGTTTGGTAAAAATTCCAGTTGGACTACGAATATAACGTAAAGCATATTGGAAGAATGTTTCTGAGTTCCCATTTGTGTCTACGATATTGAGTTTTACCAGTTATTAAAATATTTCGTCTACATTGTGGCCGTTGTATTCCGTTCAAATATATCATGAAATATTTGGTTAATTACTTTTTTTTATTTAGCTACAGCAATCATACTAAGTTTTAGTTTTAATTGACGGATAAATCGGATGAATTGAGTTTTCAAGCGTTTCATAAAAAGGAATGTTTTTATCACTAAATATCAAAGAAAAAATAAGCTCTCCTAAATTTCCCCTACCTTGAACATTTTTCCAAAAATGCTGACCTTCACGACTAAAGTATAGCCATGATGCGGCATAGGGTTATGCTCTTGCTATCGGCACAGCTTCACGAAAAATTTTTGTAAAATATTTTATGAAAATGGTATGATAATAATTTTTGAGAATAGAACCAGCACTTACCGTAAACCGTGTATTAAAAAAAAATATTTTCAGAAAAGGTTTAATTTTGAGTTAATAGAGTTGTATAAAATTTTGAATTTTTCAAGTGATGTTTGATAAACATTTAGCCTGGGAATCAGGAGTAGTTTTCGTTGAGTGAGTAATTTGATTTTAGATAAATCAAGCAGGTGAGTTACATTGTATTTATACGATAGGTAAATGAACTGTGATGCCCATAAATTATTTTAAAGTGCTTTTACTCATTTTGGTAATAAATAATACCAGCTGAATGTCCGTTTTCAATATGGGCATCCTCGAGTGCTGATCGACTATTTTTCGTCTTCTTAGAAAAATACCGACTGATCTGATTTATCCTATTTGTATGGTATGCCTTGTCCAATCCTCCATAAGTGATGAATGAATGATCACGCTACATTGTCTACTAGATGCGTGAGTTTTGGTATTCTTCTCCAACTAATTATCAACTACTTTGTGCCCGCTCCCCACGGGTATATAATTGTTATGAAAATGTAACAATTGTGTGCTTAAAGTCAATGAGTCAAAGGTATATGTGGTCGGAAAGTTAACCATTTGGGTAGTCAACACGTTTAAGTTGAGTTAAACGTAGTTCTCTTTGTTAAGAGTGGTCTTCAAGTCACGATAAAAGGCTGGTTCACATTGCAAATAAGAAAATAAGGTAAGGGCATAGCATGAGAACTTTAGAATTGGGTGCTATCATTTAAGCTGAGAAGGTTTCTATAGGTCGTAATAACATAACATAGGTGATGGTTCTTGTTAATTTTTTATGTTATGTCGTTAAGTCGTCCAAATATGACGAAATGCTAGGCTTTAAGTTGGCTATGGCTCCGACAACAAATGGCAATTCAGTATGTTTACCTAATAACAATGACAAAATAAACGCTGATGACATGAAGAATCCAAGATTGATTTAATAAAATCGATACCTACCTGGATAGAGATATCACCAAACCTCATACTTGATGGTGGGTTGATGATTATTAACGTGACGTCGCACTATTGTACGTTCGGGGAGATTTGATATGTGTCATTGTAATTTGTCGATAAAACTCCTCAGTGGTTAACTTAAGTAACTAAAGGAGCTTTCCTATTGGTTGAAATTATGGACATGTGGCGTTGTGAACGATCACGGTTTGCTAACTATATGGTATGTCCTTATTTTTTGCTCTTACGTTCAATGTTAGCCGAACTTAAAAGACCGACTGTGGCCAATGTATTACCATTTCGTTCTTTATATTTGCGTTCCTATTACTTTGACTTCTTATAAATACACGCTTAATGAAAAAAATCGCTTGTACACGTGTTTAAACGTGCTGGAATCCCCTTGCATTGACGTGGACGTGATGAAATCTTCCGGCCGACAAAGGGAAGGCCACCGTGATTATGAAGAAAGAGGACTATCACACCAAGATCACGGAGATACTTCAAGACGAAACCTACGTGCCTCTAAAACGGGACCCAACCGACGCCATCGTCAGGAAGACTATCGCCCTAATCAAGGAAACAGGGATCCCGGCCGAGACAGCCCGTGGTTTGAGAACTGAAGCGCCTGCACCACCAAGGCTTTACGGTCTGCCCAAAGTGCACAAGACAGACGTCCCACTCAGGCCGATCGTAAGCGCAATAGCGTCACCCACATACAACCTGGCAAAATATCTTACAGGACTCCTGTCACCTTTCGTTGGCTCCTGTGAACATCACGTCAAGAACTCCACAGAATTCGTGCAGACTTTGAAAAGGATCCATATTGACGACAACGACCTTTTGGTGAGCCTTGACGTCGTGTCTTTATTTACACAAGTACCATTGACCGAGACGCTTAGCCTCCTGGAGAAGAGATTCGACCCCAAGACATTGGTGCTTTTTCGCCACGTACTGACTTCCACATATTTCCAGTATGACGGACAATTCTTCGAGCAGAAGGATGGAGTGCCGATGGGATCGCCCTTGTCTCCAACCATTGCTAACTTCTTTATGGAAGACTTTGAAGAAAAAGCATTGAATTCGGCCCCTCTTCGCCCGAAGCATTTCTTCCGATACGTTGATGACACTTTCGTGGTGTGGCCTCATGGAACTGATACTCTCGCCCAGTTCCTGTCCCACATGAATAGCCAACATCCCAAAATCTGCTTCACGATGGAAATGGAGGTCAATGGTCAACTGCCATTTCTTGATATACTCGTACGGCGGAAGACTGACGGCACTTTAGGTCACAGCGTCTACAGGAAACCAACCCATACGGACCTGTACCTGAACGGAAGAAGTCACCATCATCCGGCGCAACGACGAGCAGTGCTGTCCACTCTTCTCCATCGAGCCATATCTATTGCGGACGAAGAAAGCTTACCGCAAGAGATTAGGCACCTTAAGAAGACGTTTTGACGAAATGGATACGGAGAACGGGACATAACGCTGGCCCTGAAAAGGACCTTTAAGCAAGTGGATTTGAAGACGCAGACAGCAAAGGAAAAACCTTCCTCAAGAGCTTACTTGCCATACGTCTCCTCGATATCTGGCAAAATATCGAGGATTTTAGCCAGGCATAACATAGACACCATTCACCGACCGCCACCCAAACTGAAGGAGCTCATAGTCAGAGCAAAGGACCCTATTGGCCTGAAGACATCAGGAGTTTACCGCGTTCCGTGTGAATGCGGTGAAGTGTACGTGGGTGAGACAAGTCGGACGGTGGAGACGCGAATCAAGGAACACCAGCGTCACCTTAGATTGGGCCAACCGGAAAAATCGGCTGTTGCAGAGCACAGCATCATGATGGACCATGCCATCCATTTTGAGAAAACAAAAATAATTGCCCGCTCATCTGGCTATTGGGACCGGCTCATCAAGGAGGCCGTCGAGATCCGGAGAGAAAAACGAAACTTTAACCGTGACGCCGGTTACAACCTGAGTCACACGTGGAAACCTATCATCAAGATTATGGGAGAGTCAAGACCACCGGATGATACATAATTTTCCGGCCAAAATTTCGGACCTTACCTACCCATAGGGTATATATTGATGACCACTTCCAGTCAAGGCACTCACCTCTGCCCTGAGGACGATGCTCGACTCGAGCATCGAAACGTCGGCCGCCATGGACCTAACTACCCGGTGCAAACCCCGAAAGAACCCTGATATATGTGATGAAATCTAGTTTAAAGGGATAGCTTTTTGGTTGACTGGCTCAACCAAAGGGGTTCGACGGTGGAAGTAAGGTCTTTTGGAAATGGAAAGGGTCGAAGGGTGTGTTGGGAGTTATAGGGGATATCTACTGTGCCCTCCGCGCACTCTACCGTGTCCGGGTGAAACATTGAGACAAGAAGGGGAATCATTGACGTTTCGGCGAAGGATTTTGCAGTCGGCCCTCCTTCCCGCCACATGCGTGGAATGTGTGCGTTTATACGTCTGTGGGTGTTTTGTGGGGTCCTTGTAACGGGGTTGTGTCGCCCTGCTACGTTGGATTTGCTTGTTCGACCAGTCCTCCACCGCAGTTCAGCCAGCCCAACTTTGTGTCGCACCCAACACAATTCCCTGAGGCCATACTGCCGATTCCTGATCCAAAAAGGGGGCGAGAATGATTTCATCACTCACGGCCTATCGTGGGGAAAACACATCAGTAAGATTCGAGGAACCCCATTGAATAGACTGAGATTAACCGATAAAATTGATGGCGCGAGGGGCGTTCATTTAGTTCGTACATTTATAGGCGAAAAATACTGCGAATGTATGTAAGGGCTCCCATGCCATGGAAGCAATGCTATCCTCCACTCTTCATACGAGCGAGATCATAAAGTTCCCGTTCAAACAACGTGATGGCATTGTATTAGCGTAAACTAATAAGTTGCAATGGTGCAAAAATCTTAGCAATGAAAACGCGTGGAAGAGCATTAGCTAATATCATATGAAATTTATAGGGCAAGTGTTGGAACGATATTCTTAAAGCATTTAGAACGTAAGTTTGGGAAGCTCAAGGAAGCCAATGGTCAGTACACACACTTAAGAAAAATGTAGGCATTGCAGAATGGCCAAACAGTAGCTTAGAAAAAACCAGCACATTAAACTCCTTCTAAAACGTTGGGACATCATGCTCACAGAATTAATCCTATCCTTTTTCCTGATTTTTTTCCAGGGTGAAAAAAATCGTTTTTTTTTGGCAGTATATAGAATGCTAGCCTAAAATAAAAATCCAACAATCTCCCGCTTCCGATCACATTCCTGACTGCATACATGCGTTAGTGTGTTTGTCGGACAGTTAACGACTGTTGTGGAGTCACCCTCTGCCACACACCCCTAAGGTGGCCTGCGAGGTACCTCGTAGATCTAGATGATTTGAGTGATGTGGAAGCTAATACTGTAATAAAATGTTATTTTTTGCAAGCGCAAGAAAAATTAAATGCAAAGCATATCCATGTAGTAATCTTGATAGTATGCGAGTAATTCGCCAGCATGATGTGAGACAGGAAAAAATGGAAACGTTTAATTGTTGTCACACATACCTGGAGGACGCAGCACACAGAGTGGCAGGCCCATTTCGATGGAGGAACCAAATATCGTATAAATAGTTGAATAGTGTGTGTAGCAAACAATGGCCTGAGATGTTGGTATAAGTCCTGGATCGGTGGGAAAAATTCTCTATTTCAACCTGCAAACGACGAAAATGTCGACTCCACTGACCCTCATGGCGTCTCAAACGATTATTATGAGGAACGGCAAGATTCAATTTGAAATCTTAACATTGCACTAAGAACTTGGACATCGTATTTACTTTTTTTGCTGTTTGATAATTTTTTTTCCAAATTAACTAAACTTAATGAAAAACGTTTTTGTTTTGTTCATTATTTTTCATTTTGTGTAATGCTGGCAGCGCATTGTTCTTAATTAAGAAGGTAGCCTAAGCACATGAACTTTCTTAAAGGCTCCCTGAAACTTCCTGTCATTATTTTTTAAAAATTTACTCTAATACTTATTATGAAGGAAGTAATAAATATCTTATCTTAGTTAAAGTTAATATTTTTGCATTAATTTTCTATCATACCGATCGCAGATTCAACGCTTTAGCGACAATTTCGAGCCAGAAAAAACCTTATAAATTTTTTTTTAAATACTGATGTTAAAGTGTTGCAAACGCCGTCGCCAAAGTAAGGCATTGCATAGAAGTTTATGGTCTTAAAAATGTCAAAATTCACTGGAAGAAGCGTAAAACATTTGAATGTGTTCCTCTGACTAGATATATGCTAAGGCTCGACACTGTATATTAATGCTACAAATTTTTCTGCCATTATTCAGATTTGAAATTGCTTTATCTGTAAAAAGAAGATGACAACGTATTTTCCCTCTGACAAAAGAGAAATTATGTCCAATCTCCATCATAAAATCTTGAATGGACTAAAGTTCTCTGTTGGTGCTAGCAACCTTTATATTGGAAGTCACCTTCATTATGTAGATGTTACAATTTCTTATTGTATTTAATTTGATATTTATACAATTGCACAATTACACATTGCAATACAACCTTTATGGCTAAAACCTGTAAACTAGGCGTAATTAGGTTAATTAAGTGCAAATGTTAACTCTGAAAAATAGTTATTATTTCACTGGAGAGAATGAAATTCCAATAGACAGTTCGCAATGCGATGGAAAATCTGTCATTCGGACTATATACGCCAACGGTGGGCGCAAAATATCTCCTCTTGTACTGCGATTTTATTGTTGGTGAATGGCTAGCTGCCGTGAATCACCTTTGTCTTCCATTCAGTGGTAAAATAAGCAATCCCTGGCCCATGTCACAATGCTCATGCTTGGCTTATTCTCCCTCTTGTTACTGGTTTTACATATTCAGAGTTATTCAATAGTCCAACGAGTGGATGGAAACTAAAAAATTAATATATTTTTTCAACAACGGGTGATGTCACCTGGATTGAGCAGTCTCCTGGACCGGTCTCAAACATGCGTCAGTTGTTACGATTAAAGTCAACAGAATATTGAGGGGAGATTATGTTAGCTTCATTTTGGAAAACGTCCATCAATGGGCTCGGCAAATATTTTCTTTTGAATTGTCTGCTACCATTCCTACCAATAAATGATTAACTATCTAACGATTTTTTTATCCTAAAAAATTGCGAATCTGTACTTACTACATGCTTTTTTAGATTTATTTTAAAACTACAACAATACATAATTAAGTACGAATCGGTAATTCTCTTAAACTTCGCATCACTTCAATGCTATCTCATATTTTAAATTTTTTATGCAACGAAAGTTCATCAGTTAGCTAATTAGGGTATTTTGTTTAAGAATTTAAACAATTCAATAATTTGGAACAAAATACATTGCTCTCAATCTTCATATCGTTCGTCATGAAAAGGTCATGTTATGATAAGGAAGTAATTGAATGCCTAATTATTTTCTGTATTTAACTAAAGAAGCTGCAATTATAATGCTGGAGAAATGGCGTAAAATACACTAAGCACGATACAATCATTAATCGGAGAAGATCGTGTGTATCATGAGTAGTCGGGATTATCTCTCTTAATGTGTCTCTGGCAACAAATGCTTTCAATTTTCTGATTGTTTTATATAGGGATCAGAATACAGTAAATGGTAAACGTTTAAAAAGGACTTAATGAATTACAACAATCTTGTGCTGATTTTATTTGGCACTTTTCCGGAATCATTCAGTGTTTTGTGGGATTTAAAGCTTTGACTAAACGATAAATTTGTACAATATAAATAGCAATGTGCTAAGTGTCGCATTGGAGGGATGGGGAGGCGTTTCATTGCTTGGATTGGTAAAACATCCGTGATCGTATTGACCTAGTGGAGTAGAGCCAAGGTAGGTGTGAGGGGGTCATAAAGTATAGAAAGTTAAAGAGCTTTCAGGAATACGCTCATGATGATCATGACTCCAGTCATGAAACTCGGTCACTCCTCGTGGAGATCGTAAAAGCTGCAATCGTTCGGGTCGAATCTTCTTTTTTTTGGCGCGTCAGTCCTAGCAACTTTAACGCCTTGTAATTGGCTGAGATGGCTTTTGAGTTTCGAGCTGATTGAAAGAAGGGAGGGAAAAGGCTTGCGAGTTTCTTTTGGCGAGCGAAAGAGTGAGAGAATGGCAGACATGTAGATGGAGTGAGGCTTGAATAAGGGGAGGGAAAGCCTTGAACGAGGAATTGGGGTATTAAAGATTCAGAAACCCTGTTCTTTGGAGACGCAGTCTCTCTGTCTCCGCCTATGCTAAAGCTGAACTCACATTTTATACTTTTTTGCCTTGCTAATTCGTATCCTTTAGAACGGGATTTGCATTTGGCGTGTTGCTTTAATGTCATCTATAGTGCATAGTTTACGTGATTATTGCTGAGTACTCCTATGAATAATTCGTGCATTATGAGACGAAAGTTTTTATTTGCCGACTACTTATTTTGTGCTTGTACTTGCTTATTTTGTGCTTGCTTTTGTACTTATTTTGTGCCTATGTTTCAAGTGCTTTCTAAATTAATTATTACGAAATTATTTAAGGGATTTTCAATCGATAAGAGCTTAAATCTCATGAAGTCAGCGCTAATGCTGACTTCATGAGACCGGTAATTAAAGAAACATGTATTAATGTTTATTTAATTACCGAAGCTTATATGACTTGAAGACGGAATCAAAAATGGATCCATAAAACATTTAATTTAAGACTCTGCATAAACTCAATGAATCTTAGTTGGTCTACATCTTCACCAACATACTGCCCTGCGAGCCGCCGCATGAGCCAATGAGCCAGTGTTTACTTCGTCTGACGAATTGATGTTAATTCCACCCACAGTGTGGACATGGCGTTGGTGTGTTGACTTCCGCATGAAGTGTGTGTGTTACAGAACATTTACTAAGATTTAGTTCAAGCCATCACTCCTGGAACCACGAGCTAACGTTGCTTAGGTCCGATGATAGAATTTATGATTCCGCATCTTCACCGATTTCGCGGTAGATGACCGCATGATCTGCAAATTATCTAAGGTTACTGCAAACTTGAGAACTTAGGTCATTTATGAATATAATCAATAAATGGGGGTCGTTCACTCTTCCTTGAGTAATGCTGGCTAAATTAGACCTAAGGCCGTGAATGGCTACTTTTATCCTGCGATCATTTTGAAAATCACGTCCCCAATTCACCATGTTTTTTGTTTATCCCGCAGGAATGTTACTTAAATATAAGTTTTTTGTGAGGAACCTTGACGAATGCTTTCCTGAAATCACGGAATGACGCGTCAACTTGTTTTTTTCGATTGATCTGATCAATGGATGCCATTTAGGAAGAGCGCAAGCTGTTTTTCGCAAGATATACCCTTCCGGAAACCGTACTGAAGTGCCGTGTAAGAGGTTTCAATTGTCTAAGAAGGTCATATTGCTAACAATAACGTGTTTGAATAGCAATCTAGCAAATAACTAGTTCCAATAGCAATAACATCTAGCAAAAACGTTGTTAAAGAAATAGGCCGGTAATTTCCTGGGCCATGTTAGTTTCCTTTTTCAAATATTGGCGTGACGTTGGCCGTGTTCCAATCTTAGGGTACCTTATCTTCGAAAAATGACTTGATAGAGAATGTTGTGATATAATGTTACTTTGTCAAATATCGTGTGCAGACAATAATTGAAAACAGAATAAATGAATTCCTTTCCACTATTTTTTGCCAAATTACCCATTAAGAATTCAGTTCGCTGGTTAATAATAACCCTTCTTCTTTAAGCCACATGAATTCACATAATTATTTTAAAAGCTCCTTTAATATCTTCATCTCACAATTTGAATCTCTCGGCTTTAGAAGTGATCCCAACATTTTCTTCTTTTATCATTTTATTTGTCTATTCTATTATATTTGAGATTTCTCCCACCTGAATACTATATACGATAGACTTTAAAAACTCGTTTAAGCTTTTGTCTTCCCTCTTGTTCAAAAACATGGATTGTTGTCAGCCTTTTTGCTGATATAGTTGGTACTTTAGTGGTTCTTCCTACTAAACGTTTTATCTTTGTAATGATGGATTTTATTTAAATTATGTATTCCTTGTCTGTGTTTCAAATGATCTAAAACAAGCAAGGTTTATGTCACAATTAATTTTAATACCAATTTATAAGTAATTAGAATATTTTTGCGCTATCTTTTCATAACTAAAGCGTTAGGAATGAAATGCTACATTGTGAATACACAAATATATAAAATACTACTGAATAAACTACAACAGTTTATTCATGTACGATATTTTGAAAAAAATATGTTTTTCCTAATAGCATATATTTAAAGACATCCAAACCGGAATTCTAACATAAAAATTGGATGCCTCTTCTGATGCCTTTTTACGGTACCGTTAAAAACTAATGATCAACTGACCCCGGCATGAGCCCGTTCTATTACCTCATGGTCCCTCATCAGTAGACGTTTAAGCCAAATGAGTCATTAACATCCTCCATTTGGCCGATCCTCTCGTCGTTTCTGGAAGTGAAGCCATCGAAGTTCTCAACGGAGTCGAGTAGGCACTAGAACTAACTTTCTTGTTTTCTCTCAAAGCATCACCATTTTCCTTCTCCATTCACTAAGCTTCCCTTGCTTCCTCGTGTCTTTCTCAATTATTTCCGCCTTCGTTTTATCATTATTGGCCTAGTTCTTGTCTTCCTCGAAGAATGAATGGAGTACGACGGGGGAATAGGAGGGTGAGCCAAGAAGCTCTTGAAATGGTAGGATAGGGAACGGTGGTTACTCGATGAAGTCAAGATCTGACAGTGTAAGTGAATGAAGCAAGTGACGGAGGCATGAAGATAAAATATTAAAAGAAAGATTTGTGCTTGGGAAAAAACTGTGAAGGGTACAATGAAAAGTAATGTAAATTTTAATTGTTAATTTTGTCTCTGGACTGATATGGTGGACATTATGCATGACAAAATAAGAGCCGTTGGCAGTATCCACTGACAATGATCAATGTGTCATGCAACTGATTTTGATGTTTTGCCTCATTGAATAGTCTTATGGTGTAAAGCATGAAAGACTGTCGAATCAGTTAAAAAATTCAAAGATTTCTTCTTTAAAAATGGAAGTCGCTGAAACCAAGATATTAGATTAGTTTAACTGATTGTAGAAGGCTTCAGTCAGATGGGAATGAACAAAAGTAATGTTTTATATTGATTTTACTTCACTTTGAGGCACCAACAGATTTCAACTTGTCACTTTCATTTTATTCCTTGGGATTATATGAATACCAATTTCATTCTTTAACAATGAAATTTACATGTTGAAACTGGTCGGTACCTCAATTAAAATGTTGAAATTACTATTGCATTATAAAAGCTTTTAAAAACGAGATAACTTTTTTCGTCTTCCTGTGAGTTATTTCGAGATATTCTGTAGTCTGCTAGGCTGCTCAAATTTAAAATCAGAAATATTTCTTAAGTGGAAAAAATACAAATCTTTCCTTTCCTGGTCCATCAATATGATTCCTTGCTTCCTTATTACAATGTTGCTACAAAGCAGGAGAATTGAGCGATAGCAAAATCTTAAAGCAAGTTCTGGGAACCTAATATTTGGGGTTGTGGAGCGTAGTCCTATAAAGGAAAAGATTTCCGACTTTATTTTCCCTTGTAACACATAAATAATTATACAAAATTCTAAAGACGATGACCTACTATTTCACTAGAATATTCTCGTGCCTATTTAATCTTCTCCGTGACTGCACTCTTAATATTTTTATGTAGCTGTTAAAGCTCTAAATTATCACCCACAATGCAGTTTTTCTAGTATAAATTATGATAATTAAAAAATTCAAACGAGTTTTTACTGAGGACAATTTTTTTGTTAAATTTGTTTGCAAAACTCTCTTCAAATTTTTTTTAAGTGCACTATAAAAGTGAAAGATAATTTTTCTCTTGTTGAAAGCTTTTTATTTGCAATTTGTGCGCGTAATTTCATCAACAGAACAACACGGGATTGAAATCTGGCAAGTTCTTTATGCGCGTCATAATATTCCCACACATGTAATTCAATAAGCCCACATCACGCCCGCTGGTCCTTTTTTGTATGCGTGAGTGTATTTTGAGAGAATTATGCTTCAAAGGATTCTCCATTGTCAACTTCTGCTTACAAAGCAGGTCATCATCAGCGTCATGAACGGCGGCTACCAGAGCTGTGGTTTGTGCTCTGCGACCTTTTTTGACTATAAATCCATCCATTTTCACGCCTTTCCCAGCTCGTCACCATATTATCGACTAACTAGATACCTACTAGATTTCATGGTATTCCGCAGTAATGTTTCCACGGTTAAACGTACCTGTTTCCCACTATTTGATGCTTCTGGTAATGTGGAGCCAGTGGTACAATATTTCTGGAATTTTTTCTGTTATTTTCTCCTCGATCCGAAAATTGTTTTCCTGGAGCACTCGGTTTTACTCTGACCAGTGTCCGTTTTCTTTTGTTTCACTAGTTCTTCCATCTTACGTCCCACTGTGTTTGGTATTCACATTTACACTCTTATCCTGCATTTCGTGTCTAGTAGTTCCAATGTCTAGTAGTTCCATTACTCTCAAATGTCTACCAACGATTTACTTTCTACATGACAATCCTATTCGTTCGCAATACACGTCCTTTTTCTCAACATTGTTTTGAAATAATAACTAATAAAATAACTTTAATGGGCCAGCCATTTATTTTTTTTACTTATAATTCATAATCAGTGTAGTCAAAAAACCTCTTAAGCAATTTTTTCTCTGTTAATAGGTAGGAAGTTTTTTATTATTTTATTACTTTTCCATTTTTAATCACCATATTAAGCATACTTTGTTGTTTTCAATTACTTAAAATTAATGTGTGGGGATAATAATAACGAACCAGCGATCACTTTTTTAATCATTTTTCGTTCTCCATATGGAGTCGGCTGTTTTGTTTTTGAACACATCGGCTTAATATTAGCAGTCAGGGACCTCAAAAATCTTAAGATTTTTTAGAGTGTGAGTGTAACTAACAAGGTTTTTATGTATTGTCCATCCTTTCTGAATTCGGCCCCTAATCGGGTGCATCGTGGTGCGTGCGAGGCGAGCTCCAATCGATCACCTCTGGCAATCCATCTTCCCTCCTCCCTTTCTCCCCAACAACAACACGCCAGCACACTCACCATTGGCACGTGTCCTCCTCCCATTTCTCCTCCATCCTCTTTTGTCTGCCTTCAACACTCACACCCCTTCAACGTGTAACAGAACCCAGACCCAACCCACTTCCCCCTTTATCAGCCCATACCACCCCTCTTCCCAGTTTCCCTCCCTAGAAGCCTTTTTAATGCCTCATCCCACTGCAACGTCGTCATCAAACCCTTTTCCCCCCCTATCTACTCATTTTGTTTCCTGGAACTCGTCGGCGTTCCCTCATTCTCTTCCTCTACACCCAACCCTGTTCCTTCGTATAGGCCAACCCTTATTTCGCTGGCGAGACCGCGGAACGCGGCCTTATGTCTGGTTTTTCGATCAGAAGCAATGAGAAATCCAAAATTCGATCAAGGTCGTGATTATGAATCTAAAAATCATGTATACTCGCGTTCTCTTTAATTATCCACAGTTTTAATGAACAAGACAATTGCGATAAATGTTATTAAAGTTGTACCTGCTCTTTAAAATCACTGTTCTCACTCTTTAAAGTCACTGAACTCGCGCTTTAAAAATCACTGTTCTCGCTATAAAAGAGCATTTATATTGGAACAGTAAGTGATAACAGTTTGTAACAGCGGGTACTAGCGTTTTGGATATAAATAGGGGCAACGTGCAGGAGTTGGAATCATGAATGAACGCTCTTCAATGATTGCTCTTTGAAATCACTGTCTCACATTTGTAGATGGTGTCTCATGAACTGTGACTGAGAGCAGTTTTCAACAACGGGCATCAGAATTTTGGATATCAATGGTGGCAAAGGTATCATCGATCCAACGCACACGTTAGATCCATCAGAAGGCTACAAGAATTCCTAAGAAGGCCTTGGATATTTCGAGTCTCAATAATGACCGAATATTTTACGTCACTTCCTTGAAAAATTCAGAGAATGCCATTAAAAAGACTAAGAATTTTCGAGGCTGTAGCGTCTTGTTCACGAAATTTTAAAGATCCTGTTATTCCTAAACAAGGTTCCCGTGAATATTGGTAATGTTTCTAACTGTTTGGAACCGCAAACCGTTCACCGTGGAGGCGGAAATTTTCCATTTCCGCCTCCACGGTCCGCGCCAACTCAAGCGTAAACGTCATGGTACTACAATTAAGCTGTTTTCTCGCCAGTCACTTAACTAAATTCTTACGCTGCGTACTCGCCAACAAAGCCAAATTCTCTGAATGATGCTGAATACTCTGCGTTTTATTATCAAGCGTAGTTTGCATTTTTTCCTTTAAATTCAAAGCAATACTTCCATATTGTAATTTATTCATCTTGCACTGCATCTGCTTTCAGTGCATAGCATCTTATATGTGGACTTTTTTATCGGTGTATCTCATGTATATCATATTTCATGGCATCGCAAAATTCAGGCTTAATCGCATTAAGCATCAAATCGAATTGCATTATCGCTACGGGATGTGTTAAATAGCCCAAAAAAAATACCGTCGTCATGCGATACATCGATGACTCCATTTAATCGATATAGCGGTGCGATATATTGATTAGCCCATGTAATCAATGTTGTGATGAACTATATAGAATATCCCGTGTAATCGATGTCGCAGTGCAATATATCGATTAGCCCATGAAATCAATGTCGTGATGAAATATGTAGGATAGCCCGTGTAATCGATATCGTGGTGCGATGTATCGATTATCTCGAAATATCGATATATATTAGATATATATAGATTATTATATTGACAATTAGATATATTTTTAATATCCCTGGCTATATATCTTTCATTGCTATATATATCATATCGTATTCCGTATCCGATACGTAGTAGTATTATACGAGAATACTCCCTCCCTTATGCCTTCATTTCTCGCCACGCTGGCTTCACTTCCTTTCCTGTCTACCCCTGCCACTTCTCTCAGCGGCTCATCTTATGCCACCCCCCTCCCCCATGCTCTTCCTTACCCCCCCCACCTCTCTCTCTCTCTCCTCTCTTTTGAATTCCCTTAGGGTTCTCTTCCGCCCATCATTCAGTCCTCCCAACACCCCCCTCTTTAGTTAATCCTTTAAAATTGGAGGTAAAATATTCAGCACCCCATCGTCTCATCTTTCCCTCACCTTTCTTCATCCCTTTATTTTTTCCGTCTTTGCTTTTCATTTCTCCTTTTTCTTTTTTAGCTTGTTTCATAATCATATTCCTCGTATATTGCTTTATATTCCTTTAAAGAAATGCATTTAATTAGGTGAAAAAGTCGTGCTTAGAAATTTAAAGCAGCGAAAATTCAAATTTCAAGCTGTTACCAACTCTCATAGCTGTCTAAAATGGATGGCTGAATTGTTTCGTGCACATTTTTATTAGTTCTGAGGGAAGAATATACCAATGTGAATACATATCAATTCATTGTATTTCTCCATAGAAGAGTTAAGATATTTTGTTATTATCTACTATAATAGTCACCGATGTATATATATATATATATATACGTCAGCTGGAGAAAAAGTGGACTTTGTAAAGAGAAAGTACACTTTTTCTCCAGCTGACGAAAAGCTTACAGGCTCGAAACGTTCTTACCCAGTAACTCGTCTCTTTTTACCTTTCTTTCCCCACCCCCTGTCCAGTGTATATAAATATATATATATATATATTGTAATGGTTCACTGTCGGTCACCCGGATGAAACCGCAGAAACCACACATAAACGATAAACTACCCTCTTGACCAGCTGCCACCGAGGACGATTTACCAAAGATTTTTCTTGATAATATAAAATGTGGGGGATTCCCGTTTGCAGTTTATCTCGTGGTGAAGAGACTATGAGTTAGAATAAGGCGAGTGACGACTCGACGACAGGTGAGGGTGGGGAAACAGGTTTTGTAGGGACACCAAAGAATGCCAAGGACATCATTCATTCAACAATCAATTAAACTATATTCAAAACTCACGAACAATTTACATGTCATTTACCCTGATGAGCGAGATGATAGGGTTAGTGATGAGCAAATAAAGGATGAATTGATCATGAAATTTACAATTTAACTGACAAAATATTAGAAACAAAATATCAGAACAGAAAACAATATTCGTGCCGTCAAGCGGACTTATCTCAATTATGCAATTAGGCACACTTTTGAACTTTGGGAGGTAATAAAGTCCGTCCCTATAACACAGGTGATTGATTGCTTCTTGTTAACGCTGATTACATAAATAATGATATTGGAGGCAAATCACTGAGGCGTCACTGCGGTACTCAAGCCGCCTAACAGTTGCGTATTGCTGCGGACTGGGACAAAGTACTCGGACAGGGGTGGTATCACACTAGGGTCAGGGCGATATAACGTTACGTGACCTGGATGACCACTGGATGACTCCGCTCCTTGGCGCCGAGGTTCGGGCGGGACACAGGCTCGTCTTATTTGGGTGCGGTTCCTTATTCACGGAAACGGCAATCTCTGCGGCCTGGCTGCCTCTATAACCTCCCTGGCGACCACTTCAGGATGCAGGAGATGATTGTCCGGCTTGTCTCGTAGTCCTCTCTGCGCCAACTGTTAGCGTTGTCCTCTCGAGTCTTATTTCGCACGACTGTCTTTCTTTGCACTCGTAATCGCAGCATAACAGCCGCACGAGCCGAAACATAGGAAGAAGAAGAAGAAGAACCTCCCTGGGTTTCACCCGGCTTTATATGCCCCAGGTGGAAGAGGGGGGTATCGATGCACTCGTGAACTGGGGTTGGGGGAAAACACTTATTCAGCGAGCGTCAAATACACTCGCCTGGCTGACCAGCGAAACACACACACATTTACGCACGCTCACTCACCCTTGCATTCTTCCCACATCGCGTTGGTTAAAGGGGGGGAAGGGAAAGGAGAGGAGTGAAGGAAGGGGGGGAGGGGAAAGGAGAGGGGGTGACGATTAAGATCAGGACGGGCCGAGACCGTCACAATATATATATATATATATATATAAATAAAACAGTGATACACTAAACAAACACAGAAACACGCAAAAAGGACACTCACAAAATAAAACTTGTACGTTTCGGCGTCAGGACGCCTTCGTCAGCGGTAGAGGAATGATGAGTCCGCTCTGTTCCCTTGGGAAGGAAAGGGCTAGCAGCCCTTTCCTTCCCAAGGGAACAGAGCGGACTCATCATTCCTCTACCGCTGACGAAGGCGTCCTGACGCCGAAACGTACAAGTTTTATTTTGTGAGTGTCCTTTTTGCGTGTTTCTGTGTTTGTTTAGTGTATCACTGTTTTATTTATGCATGTGCATCGTCGCCGAGAGCGATTTTCTACCAAGACATTATATATATATATATATATATTTCTGTTATTGAGAAAGGTGCCAGTAGAAATAAAATTAAATTAGGATTCTTATTGCTTCAAGTGAATTTTGAAATCCGGTCGAAAATCCGAAACTTTGGCTAAAACGTCAATATTTTTCGCAATATTTTAGCGTTTTTGAGTCGTCCCCATGACGACCATACTCATTGCTTAAGTCGAGATTCCGTGTATCCCATGATTTCCAGTAACAGATTGAATTGATTGTCCCAAGTAATTATAGCTGCGCTTAAATACTGTTAGGGTGGGCCTTGGTGTCGCATAACCAGGAGTCCAATCCAACCCGTCTAACCTGCTTTCTTTATCTTCTCCCATTTGCGATCTACCGTCCCTAGCCTTTTACCTTTCGTCCAAATTCAGTCAACATTTCCTGTTTCCATCCCATGCCATACACGCGCGCTATTCATGTGCCCCGTCCTCATCCATGTTTTACCTCCTGGTGGGCTACACGCGACCCATCAGAGAGCCGGGCCATTTTCACATCACCACCGACGCGGGCGCCAACAGGGTGGGGGAGGGGAGGGTTGAGAGCCGGCGGAAGACAAAAGAAACTTCTTGTTTCGGCTCCAAAAGGAAACGCTTAACACCTCTCTCTGTCACCTCCACACCACGCATGCCCACCTTGTCATCATCGGCCGACACTTTCGTCCCCCCCCCGTCTCTCCCTTCCCCTACAGATCCCCCCCCAACCACCACCCTAGTGTGTCCGTCCCATCGCCAGTTCCCCTTTCGTTGCATTCATTCACTGGTGCACGTGAGCACCAAGCCCTCGATCGCAGCGAGGCGGGGGAATGACTGACCACGGGTGTGATGATGGTGGATGCCCGTTCGTCGAAGAAAGTAATGATGAGAGCGTTGCCAATCAATGGGGATAGAAAGGCTTCATTGTCTCATATTTTCCCAGCTACACTTCCTCGTTTATTTGAAACGTTAATGGTGGTAAATAGTCACCACAATTATTTTTGTATAGTGAATACACACTAGGGTGGTCACATGAAATCAGTGTTCGATTTTTTTCTGAGGGTCCCCCCTAAAAGTTGCCAATTGGCTAAAAAATGAGATAGGCAAATTCAAAGAACTGCGGAACTGGCCGCGCAGTAACTTTGACGGAGTCACCCACTATAGTGGTCAAACAATTGTGTGAAATTCACGATGAAAAAATCATTCACCTGGACTGGGATTCGAACCAAGATTTCGCGCCGAGTGCTATAACAGCTAAGCTACCTAGGCGTCGTCTCTCACTGTGAGTTTCATGGAGGCTTTAAGGAGCGAGATGTCTTCACAGGTACCGTGCATACAATGACCAAGTACCCGTGTGCGAACGCTAAGCGCTACTGTCCACCAGGTAAAGCCAAACTTTAAACACAAAGGTGTTTACTTTGACAAATTCAAAGAACTGCGGAACTGGCCGCGCAGTAATTAATTAATTAAGTAAAACACAATTTTGTGAAATTCACAGTGAAAAAAATCATTAGAGCACTCGGCACGAAATCCTGGTCTGGGTTCGAATCCCAGTCCAGGCGAATGATTTTTTCACTGTGAATTTCACACGAGATTGGCAAAGTTTAAGCTCAACTTGACCACGTTAACCCGTGCCTCATTAAGGTAGAAGTTTGGAAAAAATGCGAATTTTAGCAAAAATCGCAGTTTTTCCTCTATAAAATGAAAACCATTCGTCATAGAAATCTGATTCTTGGGTCATTTCATAGAAAATTTTACTGTTTTGATGTTCTGTAAGATATATTTTTTGCCTTAAACTGATAGATATACCGGTATTTAGCATTTTTCAGGTCAGACCGTGGTCCACATCCTTAAAACTGACTTAGCATGCGAATACCTAAAACACTTCAACATCAATTACAACTGCTTTTCAGGATTTGCTTTATTTATCATTTTATACTACATAAACGACTTATGTTTGTTTAAAAAAATATATGTCGCAAAATACAAATTGGAAATGAACGAATTATTGCAAAAGCAGAGCAAGTAAGGTTTAAAAGTGAGAACAAAGAATGTTCAAATGTATTTTATTCGAAGCGATGATAATTATTCGTAATTATTGGATGGAAGTAGTACAGGTAATGGCTTAGATATGGTGGCTTTTGAAGAGTCTGTAAATATTTGCCTTCATTCATATTCAATTGGTTACAGAAACTGCTGTTGTTCTTCGTCTTTCGTCAAACAGGAGTTGAAGTCTTGTATTAACTTTGCCCCCATTTCAGCGGTGTCATTAACAACTTTTAAACCATTCACAACTTTCTAAGCTTTTGAATAATGCTGATGTTCACACCATTCCTTATGATAAGTATTTAAAAATTCTGAATTAATGTCAAATCTCTTAAAAAATTTAGAGATCGAGGAGAAACAAAGAAATCTACTTCTTTCAGGGTTGCCACAGACCAGGAAAACCGGGAGAACCGGGATAAGTCAGGGAATTTAAAAATAATCATGGAAAACCTTGAAAGTCAGGGAATGTTTTGATGCGACCTGGAAATTTCCTAAAGTTTTAACCTTATCCGTGTCATTTTTATAATCCCGTGATTTATGTTACGATTTGTCAAATGGTAGAAATTATTGTTTAAGCGATTTACTAAGATCGCGAATCAAGCATAAATGATGCCGTCTTCCCATTTAATTAGTCTGCGGTTTTAGAGCAAAGCAAAAATGAAGTTTCTACTCGCTATTTTATCTCCTCTTTCTTAGTTCACAGTACAGCTACAGATCTGCTGCAAGGGGTTTTGAAAGTACTTTCTGGTCTGAACTCAAAGAATCTCCTCCGAGTCTCAATGGATGGACCCAATGTCAATATCAAATTTGTGACAGACCTGCAGGCACACCTTCAATCCATGTATGTTGTTGATGATCCCTTGCTTGTCTCTATGGGCTTATGTGGGCTTCATATACTGTACATAATACTTTTAAAACTGAATAAAGAACCACTGGGAGGAATGTGGTACCCTTTCTTAGAGATTTCTATAATGCGTTCTAAGATATGCCTGCGAGGAGGAGTGGCTACAAATATTATAATGAGAGTTGTACATTTCCTAAGAAGTTCTGACCAGTTAGGTGGCTCAACAATGCGGAAGTGGCAGGAAGAGCATTGAAAATTCTTCCAAATTTGGAGAAATTTGTCAGTGCCATGGATAGGGATGGCAAAGGTATGACTTAACGCAGCTATAAGGAAATGTGCGAAGGAATAAAGGACAAACTCATGGGACCTAGATTACCTTTTTTTTCTCACGTTTCTCGCAAGCCCTTCCTTTGTTATTTTCAAAGTAATGAACCATTTTCCCCCTTTCTGTACGCAGAACTAACTCGTTTTATAGTGGATTGAATGTCTTTGTATGTGAAGGGAGACATACTCAAGAATACCAGCAGTATTGACCATGTCAATATTGAAATGAGTTACAATCTAGTCACAGTAAAACGTTTAAAATTAATTTAGAAAGAGCTGAGCTACGCAGTGTGTTTCTTAAATATGCCGAATTATTTACATTATAGAAAGAATGCAGGGTGTTGTTGAAGAATATCTACTTAAAATTGACTGAACATTCACCATTTAAATATAAGTTATGTAAAGGAATTACATTTGCTCATCCATCCCTTATCAAGGATTTTCCCGACTGTGCACTGTTGCGGTTGGATATAACACTACAGATTTTTCAAGAAAAGAACTGGCTAACGGGCCAGAATTGCGATCAGATTGAAAAGGAGTTCAAAAATATTATTGCCAATCCTACAGTCATGGAGGTAATAAAAACTTTTAACAGAAAGGATCAAAGCCTGGATCATTACTGGATAAAAATTTGTCTGATTCATATTCATCTGATCTCCTTGTCAGTTTCCTTCGCAAGGTCCTAATATGTTGGAGAGGGGCTTTTCAATTAATAAAGAGAAAGTTGTTGAAAATCAGCTGTCTAAATCTCTTGTTGCACAGCGACAAGTCCATGATGCAATGCAGGATGCTGGTGGTTTAGACTGCACACATTTGACGAAGAAAATGATCCAGAGGGTCAGGAATGCCAGGTCTCATTATGCAGACCCAATAGTTGAGGAGAGGAAGAGAATTATTGAGAGAGAGAATGAATGATGCAAGAAGAAACGGGTCAGTTATCAGTTGAGTGATCTAACTGAACAGAAACGAAAAATATTTCTTGAAAGCCAAAGGGATGTTGATGCCATTGATGACAATATTAGTGTCCTCAAGAGCAGCAATCGGGAATAAATCTTCACCTGTTACAGATTTGTCATATTCATTCATAGTCAATCCATGAGTTTATTTGTGTAGGTATTGTTATCATTCATTAAATGCATATTTTTATTTATAAGAGATTCACTATCCTGAAGGAAAGTCTCTTTTCAAAAGTTTCTATTCCCGGTATCATTGTAATGTAAGGAGTCAATCCTTAAGTCTTAACGGAATAATTATAAAAACTTTGATAACTCCTCTAATTTATTTAATAACTCGACCCGGTTTTCAACACTTGGTGTCATCTTCAGGTGAAAAATGCGTTCTAGGTCAGGGTATATATGCAAAATAATGGTAGGGGAGGGGAAAGGATCGAACGAGGAAGGGGGTGGTAAGAATATGGCTAGGATTGGGGAGGAAAGAGAGGGGAGGGCTGTGGGGAGGGAAGGGTCAGGGAGGGGGGAAGGTGGGAGGGGGGAAGGTGGGAGGGGTGGGGGGTCGTGTTATTAAATAAAGTAGTGGGGTTGACAAAGTTTTTATAATTATTCCTTAATGGATCAATTCAATAAGGTCAAGCCTACAACCGTTTCCTTTGTTTAAGTCTTAATTTTTTCTCCCTTTCTAATTTATTAGCTTGGTGTTATCATTGTTTTTGGGAAAATATTTCTGGACATGCCAATCCCTATAGGCTGATAGCTGTTGGATAGTCTTTTCATTACATATTTTAGCATGGAATAATTACTTAAAATAATGTGTGACCTCTAGTTAATGAATAATATTAGTTTATAAATTCAATACTTTTCTAGTTCATCTCTAACCACTAAGCTACGTTGTACCTTAAACTGAATGCATTTTCATTCGTAATTTTATTTTAAAGTTTTGTTTTCGATTTAAAAAAATACATAATAAAGATGAGAGTAAGATTTTCCTTCTTACATATTGTTGCAATAGTATGAACGAATTATTAATTTTTAAAATTTCACTCATTTATTACTTGTTCTATTTAAGTCTTATTGTGTTGTTTTCGGAAGTCTCTCGGAACATTCCCAATGGCTTAAAGTTGTGTGAAAGTCCTCTGAACTTTGCACGTTGTCATGTAATTTTAAAATACCAATTATCAAAGAGCAATTTTACCATTTATCAAGAATTTCTTTTCACTTGTTTTAATCAATTAAATTTTTTATGCAAATAATACTCGTCAAAAAGTAATTACATTCGAAGTCTTGCTGTTTTCCAAAAGGTGCGATAGGAAGAATATGGACTACGGTCTGACCTAAAAAATGCTAAATACCGCTTTATTTATCAATTTTATCAAAATGAAATGTCTTAAAGAACTCTAAGTGAATAAAATTTCCTATGAAATTACCCATGAATTAGGTTTCTATGACAAATGGTTTTCATTTTATAAAGGAAAAACTATTATTCTTTGCTAAAATTCGCATTTTTTCCAAACTTCTACCTCAATGAGGCACGGGTTAACGTTGTCAAGTTGAGCTGAAACTGTGCCAATCTCATTTTTTAGCCAATTGGCCACTTTTAGGTGGGTCCCCCGGAAGATATGGTGAAAAATAATTTCCCATATACCTTGTGACCACCCTAATACACACATTCTGAGGTACGATTCAGTACAATGTATTTTCTACGAAACGTAAGATGCGACTCTGTAACATTTATTAGCTTTATACACTTTGATAGATGGGTTTTGGTTCTATGTATTTCATGTACGTTGTAAGCTGCGATTCTGTTTGATATAAATATTGAGTTTATGAGTTACCATTTTCTGCAATGGCCATGTTTCACCGTCATTTACGACACCAATTTTAAATTAAGGCTACTTGAATAGTATCACTTCCTTTAAAAAAGTATTTAAGTTAGGAGCTAAACTACGTAGCTTGCGTTCCTTAACAACTTCCATGGTAACCTCTATTTTTTACGTTCATGTATTTATAAGTCGTGGAAACATTTATTATTGGTTTGAAGAAATGTAAACCACTCTTAATCTCTTTTAAATTTGCTTTTAAATTGATTCTATATTATTTTGAGCATGTTAAACCTTAAGATATGCTTTAAAGATAGGTAAAATACAGGAAACAATAATTCAGCCAAGGTCTATTGTACCAATTGGGAAGGTTTCTTGCCACACATCTGATATTTAAAAAAAATTGAGCCATTAAATGGAGCCTTGCTTCTAAACTCTCAAAGAAAAGATTAAACATAGGTCGATTTTACCGGACTTCTGATATATATTTAATGGTTCTATACTGACTCCTTTGGGTAGATACATTGGATTGGGTGAGTACATCATATGCTCACATCGAAGGTCGAAGTTGCTATCGTCATCAATGATGAAGCGCAATCAAATGCACATCCAAATGCTTTCATTGCTGCACATGCATTCCCACTGCGTGAATTTTTACCCTCTCTACCATGCTGATCTCCTGTGACTGTTACCAAATTATCACCGATAAGAGCCTGCGCTGGGTGCAAAGGTAACCTTTTTGCGGGCCATCCAATTGCACATGGCCAATTGCTTCCTCGTCTGCATCCCAGTGCCACAATCTTCTTGTCCTCAACCGCCAACCTCGTGACAGCGTCGTTCGCGTGAGACGGAGGAGCAATATAGTTAGAAAATGAGCTTGAAATCAAATTAAGAGTTTAAAAAAATTGCATTGACTCCAGGGAAACCCTTACTACGTTCGGCATATTGCAGGCAAACTCCGTATCAAAATATCAAATTTGTAAGACACTTTTGAATCGCTCCATGGTTTATATTTATGTTTTTGCTTGCAATTACGTAACATAGGTATATTCAAATCGTAATTTAGAAATATAGATATTTATCAATACTTTTCTTTGATGTCATTCGTAACATTTTAGGACTTCAAACTGAGTGCATAAATATGTTTTTTGGGAGAAATTTTGTTCGAAAGTTTTATTTTCCCTCTAATTCTATCAGTAAATGGAAAAATGCCTGTTGGAAGTAGCCTCGTTGTTGGGAAAGAGCCTTGTGTGGGAAGTTAACTGCAAATAATTTCACAAATTATAAAACATAAAGCTACCTCCCCTGGATGTTGATAATGATTTCATGAAGGAAGCACTGGTTTCGCTCAGTTCGGCGAGAAGGATGATAAACTCGCGTAATTGGAAGGTTTTGAGGGCATAAAACCTGATACCTCATTTCACAGTACTTTGGAGCAATCAGTTGACCATGGTGAAGTTTTATTTTTTATTTTCAAATACAAAAAGGAACGAGTGGAGACCCAATGACCTCGATATTCGAAAAAAAAAGAAAGAAAGCATTTTGTTACCCTCCCTTCCGCACCTTTCCTCTCATTCCCACGCTCTCTTCTCGTCGGACTATTTGTACGGGTTTTATCGGCGCGTGGCCTGTGGGCATACAACGCAGGGGATGCTATCGAAGGGAGGAAGAATGAACAGGGCGAAAAAGGGAGTGAGAGAAAATGAGAGGCAATGCGTACCCTAGGGTCTGGATTCAAACAAAGGGAGAGGGTGGCTTGTGGGGGGGGGGGATTTAAAGGGGGGGGGAAAGAGAGGACAAACGCTAGGGAAATAGCGCCAACGCCCTCCAATTCTCTCCATCTCCTGCGGCATTTCTCCATTTTGTTCGTTTCTCTCTTTCTCGTGGCTTTTCTCCTCTATCATCTTCCCAGCCTCTCTCTCTCTCCCACCCCGACCGTCTTCCCCTCCTCCTCCCCCTCCGCCGCCATCGTAGAGTTCTGTTGTTTCCCTCGAGAGGCGGTGCGCTAAGTGGCAAAGATTGTTTCGGTCCGACCGAGAGGGAGAGAGAGATAAAAAAAAAGTGAAGAACGAAAAAAGGCAAGGGTGCGCCTGCACGCGCGTCAGTGCCATCTCTACGAGTTCACATTGGTGTGTGTGTGTTTGTCAGGCGAAAACCATGGTTCGAGCTCTGTGGCTCTCTCAACCCTCTCTCGCTTTTCCCTGGAGAGAGAGAGCGAGGATTCCTGCAAGAGGAAGGTTTTCGGAGGCGAGAATGGTTGGAAACGGAAGGAAAAGACGCAGATTTTATGGGTTTACGGTAGTTTGAGCGAGACGTCACCTATCACGTAAAATACGATGAATTTTTGGCTCATTACAAACAAAAAATGTCTCACTTTTCCACTTCCACATACCATAGTACATTTCGAGATATTTTCTAACGATTACCAACCATTTTACGTGGCAAACGGCAGGAATATGCGCTCCAGAGAGACATTTTATAAAAAGTGAGGACTTTCCAACGCATAGATCTCGTCAGAAATTTAACAGCGTGCATGCCTTCTCCACTATTTAAATAAATATCTACTCACCATAGCCGTTTTTAAAGAATCTTCCGTTGTAAAGGCTTTTTCAGTTTACCGCGTGAAAGAAAAGTCTAGTAGAAACCTTATTGTTGTACATTTTGGTAATTACTAAGAATTTCAGGGATTTATAACAATGTTCTTGCATCACTTATATTACCGTATTTACTTCATGATTCTTGTTGCTACTCAAATTTAATAATAAAATGGGAATCTGGTCTCTATTATGCTAGGAAAAACTCGCTCAAACTCGCTCTAGAAGTTGGGTTTGGACCCATTTTTTAGAGCTCGGTTTGTGAGATGAAAAACGCAACCTTTACTTTCTAAATTTTTGACAATTTTTCATCAAGTTTTCATCATAATAAAAAAGTTACAAAAATTTTTACATTGCTTTCTCTAAAAATTAAATGTCAAAATGTTCAATCGTGAAATAGTTATCAGTCGTGACGCTTTACACCAATTACTGGTTATTTATCCAGACATAATTACTTAACTGGCATCTCTTCAAGATTTTGGACATTCATTGTTCACACTTTTTCTTAAAAGTTCTTTTTTCCAGATTTGCATTAATATAAAAAAGTGGTGTATGCACTTTTTCGATTTAAGTGAGAATAATTCAAATTTGTATAATTGTTTTGCATACGTAACTGGAATTATTATAGACTTGAAAAACGTAAAGGAAAACTTTCCTTATTTTAAGCTTCAATGGGTGCAAAATCACCACGAGATATAATACTCGAAAGGGATTGAAGTCTAGACTTGATTCCTTGAAATTGGAGCTTTTGGTTCAAATCACAGTATAATTAGTATAGGAATTTAAGCTGCATTCTAAAAGATTATATGATTGAAGAGAAATGGGGGATCAGCGTAGCAGAAAGGCAAGGGAAACTTGCACGATATAAAGGCCGTTTTACACGAGGCACTTGATTGCGCCGTTTGATGTACAGAAATCGGGAGTACTACGCGGGCACGGAATTTGAGCAGGGGCTATTTCCATGTCTTTTGTTCATGTATTCGCACAGTCATTCATCCAAGTTTCCGCTTGGCACGATGCAATTTTCAATGGAAGTCCATCCATGAATCCGACTGTGCAGTAAAAAGTGGTTCTAATTAGATAAAAAAGGGATATAATGGGGTAACATTTAAAAAAAATTCATCGCGTGTAACGGCAGCATGTTTTTCCGATTTACAAAAACAGCTTTCTGTATACTTTTTCCTAGGAATATCTGGATATACTCGTATCTGATAATTCTTTGGATATACTCATGCGATAATTCTGTGGATATACGCATATTTTCAGAATTATAGTGCCCATATTTGAACATTTTTAATCATAATATATCATTCCAAACTAAAGTTACTCGACTGCGCGGATGGCTTCACTTGTCTCCAGTCTACCATCATACCAGCTCATTCGATTATACCCCAATGCTGCTCCTGTTTCGTACTCCATTTGATCTGGTTAACGTTTTTTATTCGTAGATGTTTGATGAACTTTCCCTTTTTGCATGGTTTTAATTACCTATATCGTCTTAGAGTATGGCCAGTCCATATGAATCTTCTGTTTTTGAAAGAGTAAATCATATTTCTTTCTCCTCCTCTGCATATAGCCTTGCCAAAAGCTTTTTAAATCTTTTATACTGATCCGTCTTGGCGTATAGTCGCTTGTAAAATAAATCTGACAGCTGTTTTCCACGCAGAGGATAAGGGAATTTATTGTTACCAGCATTATAAATCCCTGGTCTTTAATTTTATAACTAATTGCAAAATTGAAATGATTATAGGCTCCTTTGTTCGAATTCACTTGCAAAATGCGATGATGGCCAAGAGTTTGCGCCACCCATGTTCAAGGCTAGGATAGAGGACGGAGATGGTCGGTGGTCACTTTTGGAACTAAGTAAAAGATCTTTTGTCTGTTTTTTAATTCGATTAAAAGTAATTTTTCATTATTTGTTGGTGTCCATGAAAATGTGTAATGACAATTGATAAAGTTGCTTGGCCTAGGGATTTAGATGTCTGCCAATAGATGGTAGAGGAGCTCCCATACACATCCTCCACTTACTGACACATTGGCGCGGGCATAAGCATTTTTCCAAATGCACACAAGGGAAACTGCTTAGTGACAGCTCCACCTGATTCACCAAAAATGTTGTATCCGAAGAAAACTCTGACATTTAGATACCATACTTTGCTCACTATAGTTGCATGTATTTATTTCGTTAGAAAATCACTCATTAATTTCTGTTTTGATATTTAATTAATTCATGCATTTTGGCTACTTTGGTTTTTTAATTATTCAGTCAATATATTTATAGTATAGTTTCATGTTAAATTCCTCTGCTCATCGAAAGAGCCCATCTGAATTGCAACAGAACGCATCAATGCCAAAGGTGGTTTTATTAACCCTCGAACGGTGCCACAAATTCCACCGTGTACCGGGAGAGACGGCTTTGAGAACGTCAGGAAATTGGACGCGGTTCCCACCGTTAACGAAGGTGCTCGCACCTCGATGGCCGCTAATTTTTACCCGCTTTTTCCAACGTTTTTACATTCAAGTAGGTAACCAGCTGATTGGTAGGTTCTTGGACGGTTTCCATTCTGCATCCCAACCTCATAGACATTGTCTCGCTTTCCCTCCTAAGGATGGCCCGCCATTAGATCCCTCTTCAATTCTTCATATCTTCTACCTCCTCTTATTTCGTCCAGAATTCCTATCGTCTTCCTTCCTCTTCCCCGCTTCCCCAGTGTTCTCCCGTCTATATCACTCTCTGCAACATGCCCTCTCCTCTCAAAACCTCCTCCATCCATCTTTTCTGCCTTCTCCGAGCCTCTGCCACAAGCTTCCTCTCCTCTCCGACCATATCCAATTCCTCCTCGTTCGTCTTTCTCGCCATCCAGCTCACCTTCTCCATCCTTCTCCAAACCCACATCTCAAACGCCTCAAGTCTACGCCCATCCTCCCTTCGCAATGACCAAGTTTCCGACCCATATAGCGCCACGCTCCATATTAAAGTTTTCACAAGCCTCTTCTTTACGTCTCTTCTCAGACCCCCCCTCATCAATTCCCTTCTCTTCGAAAATGCTTCTTTAGCGAGCGCAATTCTGCATCTGATGTCCTTACCACGAAACCCATTCTCCTTCAACATACTACTCAGATACGTAAACTGCTCGATCTGCTCTATCTTCTGCCCTCTTACCCATTTCTAACGTATTAGCAAAAAAATCCATGGCTGTTTTCCGCAGTGCAACCAGATCCGAATTTTTTCCTATGGCATGGGTCTCTTATCCGTAACCTTACACGCGAAAGCTTTTCCGTTCTAATATTCTATTAGCGATCGCTTTTTCACATTTACAATCTGTTCTTATACTTAAAATATCTAATTGCATTATTCTTTTACTTTGCAGGTGAGTACTGTGATATCATCGCAGATATTTTGGAGTCGAGCAATTGATTCTTCTTAAAGTAAGTTGCACCAAATATTGAAAATCATGGTGGAATGGAGAATATGGCTATTATTGAGTACGTGTTTCGGTTTAAGAATAGAAAAAAGGATATTGATGAGGTTATTCAAGTTTTTCATGCAAAGAACATTAGAAAGTTTTGAATTTAGGCAAGATACCTACTTTTCCAAACATATTAATATTATTTGGACGCATATGGCCTTTGTTCTTCGGCAGTTTTGAATATCATATTTTGGGATATCTTCCTAATGTTCCAAGTTTGTGTAATCCAAGATCTAGAAAATTTCTTCGTTAACCAACAAATTTCCAATGATTTTGTAGGATATTCATATAATTGCATCTTATATCCATGTGACGATGTAAAGTGGCTCTCTAAAATGTTTGCTATTTTCTCTCATTAAAAAAATTCTAAATTAAGGGCCATTCGTATGGAAGTGAATTGACACGTAATCCTAATATTTATGCAACACAAGGTCACTCGGTTCCATTTGAGGGAGCATTGTCTAACAAAGGTTTACGCTGCAAACTTTTTTATATAAAAGGATATATAGGCCGCATGTGTCGTAGACATTTTGTATTTGCATAAGTAATTTTAGAGGAATATAATTCATCATGTATCATATTTCAGAGGAAGAAGACAAAAAATCTAAAATATTTATTTGGTGCACCACCTGAGTGAATTTATGTTCATTGGGGAAAATATCGTAGTACTTAGAGTTGCACTTCTGCCAATATTATCTTATGGTAGCGAAACTTGGGAATGCCAGGGTGTGCATCAATGAAGAATAGTAGAAGTTAGCGTGGGGTGATTGAGTGGGAATATTTACGGGATGAGTGGGAAAGACAGGTTGTGGAATGAGAGAGACCGATAGAAATTGGAATGAATACTCCGGCAATGGACATGTATGAAAGGAGGCACTTGAACAGTTTGGACGTGTTTTGAGAATGGACGAGATTCGAATAACGAAAATGAAAACATGTATAAATATGGCGTGAATTGTGCAAATATGGTGCGAGATACTTGTAAATAATTAATTACATATTTTTTTTTAAATGTACCACGTTTTTAAACGGATTATAAAGTATAAAATAATTTTCCCTGGGCCCTTCTATATTTCTGAGGGTGAATTGTTGGTGGCTATGGTTGGTAATTTGTAAGACTTGAAGAGTAAAACGTGGGGCGCAGGCAACCCATGATAATTAATGAGGAGTAAAGGGGCCAGATGTCGTTGAGCAAACTTATACAATTAATACCATTTGCAATGAACTGATATTGGTTGTGAATTCATCCGGATTATCTTCTTCTATTATCAACTGCCTGCGCCCCACGTTTATCTCTTTAAGTCTTACAAATATCTCCATAGCCACTAAAAATTCACCCTCAAAAATTTATAAGGGCCCAGGGAAAATTATTTTATACTTTTTAGTCCGTTTTAAAAACGTGGGATATTTAAAAAAATTATGTTTTAAACTATTTTCTGCTTTTTATTCTTATGCCCGGGTGAAAGTTTCCAATCGATTTTATACATCTTGATGAGACTCTGACAGGGACACATAGGAAATTCCAGATGCATTTCAGATTCTTTTCAGCTGACAGTGTGTTGAATTGATACAATTCATTAATCGTTAATTAATTAATTAATTGTTATAACATATATCTAACATTGCATTGTCATCCACTTCTGAGCTATGGTTAAAATTAGTAGCCTCCAGTAGCACATCAGGAAATACGTTAACTAATTAATCAATTAACTGTTATAATGGATTACAAATATTGCATTTACATCCAATTCTGAGCTATGGGTAAAATTTCAAGTCTCTAGCTGATCGGGAAGTTAGCTTAAACTCGGTTGCAATATTCCACCCGGACAGGCAGACAGACATGATGGAAACCGAACTATTGAAAACGTGGTAAAAAAAGACAGAAGGTATGCAAATATTAGTTAGTGTGGATGAAATTATTAAAACATAACCGATTTATTGGACTTGACACCTATAAATATGCTGTTTTGAAACAACCTGCTCCCAAACAGATCGGCGTGATAAGCAAATGTGAAGGAATATTAAGAATGTCATTACAAGGTATTTCTATCTTGAAGTATTGGATGCGCCGAGATTAATTACAATTTCCAAGGCCCCTAAAGTACTTAAAAGCGATTCTGAGTAGAAGGGAGAGTTTCACCCATGCATGGATTTAAATCAGCTAACCCCATGGATCAATTGATATTATAGAAAATGGGAGTGTAAGTTGACGTGGTTCTGTTCGGACAAAGTGATGGGTTGCGAGCTAGAGAATAGGTTCTGGGATAGTGATGAGGAAGAGGGCTGATTGGTACGTTTCTCAATTTTGGGCTCTGTCATCACTTTTATCAAATAACGATGCTCTGGATAGAAGAGAAAGAGTTCTCTTTTACGGAGAAACACTTTCATCTAGTGGGATGGAAATTATGTCTCCTTGTTCCCCTCATACCCTGGGTATCTTTCAGTGCGGATGGAACCATCTCTCCAAAATATTCGTCTCCACATCCCACTCTCAAAAAAATTAACTCTAGAGTCCACTCTCAATAAAAAAATCGAATTTTCGTCCATCTTTTCATCTTCGGTGCTATTATCTAACCCTGTTCTTTTTGTTGCTTTTGTGATACATATTGTATGTTTCTGATATGTATTGATGTAAAATTGGCATCATTGCGGTTCGTAGACAATTTTCAAATAAATAAATTATGCATCAACTGATCAGCCGTTGTTATAATGCTATATTATTTAGGGTGCTATGTCATCATTGCTATCGGTGCTCTTCATGCTTTTATGTGTCCTGAGTAATGTTTTTGTGTTGGACAACGATTGGAGCTACATATCTCTGTTACTCTGTCAAGTGCTGCATCATCTCGCTGTTACGCTCAAAACCCTATTTTTGCTCCTGAACTCGTTCATATATTTTGCAAAAAATGTTCTACGTAAAAATACAACTTTTTCTAGCTGGTAGTACTATTGTCTAACTTATGTGTAGCAGTTAACATTTATGGTGATCTAATATCCTACTATAACACATAGCGATTTGGATTAAGGCAATTTACATGAATGTACATAACTGTATCAATCATCACTTCGTAGAAGTTCCATGGACTCATAATTGAAGTACAAAGTTTTATTTTTACGCATTAACATTCACTCCCATCCAAATGTTCACTCCGTTGTCTATTTCAATGTGAAGGGATATGATTTTATTCCTGAATTACTTCCATGAATTTTTCGTCTATTTAATTTGCTTTTCGACATTACTATTGGTTAATTATGGACTAGTACGAATAAAAATGTTTAAGAAAGCAAATTTATATTTGTGTAAAACTGAATGCTTATACACCTCAATTTATGTGAAAACGTTAGATTTACATCTACATAATACTCTGAAAGCCACCTAAATGGTGTGTGACAAGGAGTGAGTTATCACCAACATGCATTACACGATGCTCTATTAACGGTAATGTAATTACGACTATTGATGCATTAGCAAAAACCTGGAGATAGCCACTTGTCAGGAGGTTTTATTTCACCAACATGCACAACGCTATAGGTATTCCACCTATATATTGGAGAAACTGTTTGAAATTATTTTTGCAACTACAAAAATTAAGATAACGAAGAGTTATATAGCGAACGTGTTAGACGTGCTGAAAGTATTACGTACCAGATTTTGAATAAGCATTAGAGAAATAACCAAATAATTAGCTGCACTATCTAAAAGCCGAGTTAAATGCCTCTTTAGCTGCTGTTATGGTATGTATCTTTTATCGTGCTCAAGAAAAATTACATTTTACATCCATCCGCTCTGTAGTCTATTTTCCAAATGGTTCTTGAAGGCTCACTAAAAAAATAATGCATATTCAGGAAGGTTTCAAACATTGATAGGTATATTGTCGCAGAGAAGAAACTTCATCCGTACTCAATGAGCCTTAACTCACAAGTGTCACACTCTTTCTAGAAAAATAGGAAAAATGAAACCTTATCTTGTCGCTTTCTCTTTCATCAGGTGACCCAACTTAAAAAAAAGAGCAAACAAAATATTCACTTACCATATCTCACTCCATATCGTGAGCGTACTTTTTTTTAATTTTCCACCTTTTCATATTAACCTAATGAGGGTCGTTTTGACAAATTGCCACTCTTCCCCGGTAACTCCTTCAGGTGTCATTTACGAGGGTGGGCACGCTTTTTTGCCGCCCGAGCCTTTCCGCGCGCGTCGGAGAGAGAAACCCCGGCGGAAATCCTTCCCAAACCAAACCAGCTCTCATCAACCTGCTCTCCCGCCACCACCCCTGGATAACCTATACCCGTTTCATCATCTCCCCCCCCCCCTGGAGGCCGCGGCATCATTCCGATGAGTAATTGGAACGCGGCCGTGGTGAGATTGGCTCACTTCGTCACTTCTCTCTTCATTCTTCACGCCTTTGACTCCACGCGGTGAAAATGAAGCGGAAAATGAAAAAACAAAATGGAAGATGGAAAGGGAGTCAAAAGAGAAGGTATGGGAGGAGGATTAGGACGGAGGTGACAGGGGAACGGAGTGGAAGAAGGGGAAAAAATTTGCAAAGGTAGAATTGAGTTGGAAATGCGAGAGAAATGAATATTCGGTGGGTAAAATTAAGTCGTTTGGTTGTGGGGAGTGGCACGCCGAATGTAGCATATAGCCTGCCGGCTGAGGAAAAGACCCCCCGAAGTCTGATGCCAATCCAATTTCGGGAGAGGTTAAGGGAGTATATAATGTGGAGTAAAGGCAAGAAAATTGTTATGATGTGATGCTCAAGCATTTCGCGCCGGCGTCTGACGTTGGAAAAAGCTTCTACTCTCACGAATGTCACTAACATTTCTTTGCACTCCCTGTACGGAGTTCTCTATCAACAAGGAATAGCTCAGGTGTGTGAAACTTGGGACCGGACCCAGTGGGGTGCTGGACCCTTATCATCGACCATTGGACAGAGATAATCTTCACCCCTTTCCGCATTGCTATTCCATTACGACATGTGGTCGCGACCTACTATTTGTTTATGCAATGGATTTGCTAAAAAAAATAACCTCATAAAAACGAAGTTTTTATTTTATTCCCTTTATTTTCATATGCATTACGTCGCGTTTTAATGTCTCATATTGGTACATTTTATTATATTTTTTTCATTTTTTAATGGTATCTTTGCCATTAAATATTATATCATCACATTGCTAATAATTTAATTTGTGAAAGGAAATCATTCTATCTTCACTGATATGTCAAATTATTCAGATATCCGACTGACATTAGGAACATTAGTAATTCGATATGACTTTTATATTCACTGTTGAACATTCAATGGCGGTAATCACAGTTGTTGGCTCACCACGGTCCATCTCCCACAACGTCCTAAGTGCTAAGTGCTTGCTTTGATCGCCGTCATTAATGAATAGTTAACGAGTAAAATATTTTGCCAAAAAAATAGGTTTAAAGGGTATTGCGATGACGAAAACTGAATTTCTGAAGATGCAAGCGAAAACGGCTATGAAAAAAATGAAGAAAAGTAATTTCCCCAGCAGGGAATCGAACACCACACCTTTCGCTCCACAATCTACTAACAGGGGTAAGCTGGGCTACCGGTTGCTTGCAAGGAGTGACAGATAACCGGTTTTAAATACTCTTTTATTTTCATACAAATACATTTTAATATAATTAAGTCAGTGTGTGTTTATGTGTGTGTGTGTGGGCTTGTTAAAATTAATCGTTGGTCACAAGGAGTCCAAATGGACCAAATTTCAGATCGATTGGATGATGAGGGGAAATTGGTTTGTACGTACACAGACTAGCAAGACAGACAGTGTGAGGTATTATAAAGGGAGTAATATGTAGTTTCTGCACTCTCAAGATATGGTAAAGAGGAAGTTTCACGGGAATCTTCCTTCTACGTAGAGCTTCGTTTTACATCAACTGGTGACTCTCCCCGTTTATGAGTTTTTTTAACGGTTTCCCAAGAGTTATATTGCTATGACTTGCGAAGTTGTAACTCCGTTATCATAGATGGAATCAGTGTGTTTCGATAATCTTGGAAGGATGAATATGGAAATTGAACGTCGAGACAGCGGTTAAGTGGACAAAAGAAAAATATGAAACTCTTCAGTTATTCGTCAGAAAAGAGCTTTGAGTTGACATTTGCTCATTCGTGAAATAATAATTATTTAATATTCGTCAAACTTGTGAAAGGTATTTTTTTATTTTATGAATGTTTGAGCTTTAGATGTTTTCGATTTTGTTTTTTTAAACACCGATAAAAAGGCGGAATTCCATCTACTCTGTAAATATCGTCGATTATTATTGGTCATTTATAGTTTTAATTTTTTAGTTTTTACTTAATATACGGTTACTGGTTAAACTCAAAAGGAACCATGAGTTGAGTTATCACCTCAAAACTTTATCGAGTTTGAATTCAGTGTCCGTTGTAATGGAGTAATTGGATTTACGTCAAGGTTTCAGTGCACTATAATGGCTCCGTTACTGGTGCAAACGTGATAGCCATAAAGTCGATGAGCAGTGTGCATTGTTCAGAAAAGGAAATATGAGGCAGTCAAAAATATTCTTACTCAATCGGGGGAGTGACTAACGCATGCAGATGTAACTCATATTTGCAACAGGGTTCTACTTTCATGAATGCGTAGCAGTGCGGGGAATGGCATAGCTTTGCTTTCATAGTGATTACTCCTATCTGCAAAAGGGGTAATGATAGAGCACGTTACAGATCCATGTGTGCTGCTGGAGAAAATAAAAAGCCCCTTTGCGTAAAACTAAACTGATCACTTGCTGAACTCTAAGAGACGATGGATTTGTGATAAAGAATATATCGTAATAGGGAAATAAGCGGAGAAATAGGTATGTAAAAAAATTTAAATTGACCTCTCCACAGTGAAAGATTCCGTAAAAGTCGAATACTTTAACGGTTTTTTTCTAGTTAAATCCATTTTAGTACTCGTATTTCGTATTTTTTAAAGTACATTCTGCAATTTTCATGTCAGCGTTTAAAAAATGTGGTGTTAACATTTCTATTCACAGAGGTAAAAAAAACTCATATTAATGGAAATGAAATTCTTAATACTTTGGTATTGGAACATTGTTTTAGTTAAAATTTTATATAAAAACATGTCGAAATCAAATAAAAATATGTTTTTGAAAATTTTATTATGATATACACAGAATTATTTTCATTGTAATGATTCTTTTTACGATAATGATAAAAAAACATTCCCTACTCTTTGTTCTTATCTGTTTCATCCATTGTTTTGCTAATAATAATTTGAAAGTAAGCAGTAAGTCTGAGTCTCAAGTGTCTATTCATAAAAATGTTTGGCCAAGACATAATGAACTGATATATTTATACCCTATTGATTTCAGTTCAAAACTAATAAAGTACTATGCATGCAAAAGTAAAAGGGATATTACATGAGTGTATTTAAAATGAGAGTGGTATTTTTAATGAATACTTTAATTTCATATGGAGAGGACACCACATTGCGACGTTTGCAGCGAAATTTGGTATGGTTGAGAGCGGGAGGTTTTGAATTATTTGCGTGTGGGGAATGTGTTCGAAAGCGGAGAATCAGTTAGTTGCGTCGTTTTGGGACGGCGACGGCAGGGTTTGGGAAATGAGAAGGAAGGGTTTTGGAGGGGTGGGACAACAGAGGGGGACCCTTGAGGAAGCAGACGAGGGCGAGGGGGTGGGGGCGTAGGAGGTTCGGAAGCAGACGGGGGCGGGGGGGAGGGGGGTAGGAGGCTTGCTAGCGGCGCGGCACGACTCTCTGAGCGAATGAGTTGAAGTGCGGCAAGGATGGGACGGAGAGCGGGCACAATGATGATGGAGAGTGGAGGGTGCGGTATTAGTAGGGGTGTGGGGGTTTGGGGGAGGTACAGTAAGCCCACTGAGGAGTAGGTGGGCGGCAGGGGATGCGATGGAAGGGGCACTGACAACTGGAGTGGCCCTCGAGAACGTTGACGTTTCAATTGCTCGTTCTCTCTCTCCTGCATTCGTCTTTCCCTCCCCCCTGCAAAGGGCTTCAATTTATAAACTCTATTTTTTCTCCATCCTCCATTTCCATTCGCTTGCCGCCCCTTGAGTGTGGCCATCGTTGAGGGAAAAGCCTATAAACTTTGAATTTCACTCGGGGGGGGGGGGGGTTTGGAATATAAATTTATGCTATTGAAGACAGGGAGGAGAATGAAAAGAAAGTTTAGGTCGCCGTTCGGAATGTAATGCGATGGAACGAGTGTGTTGGTCGTTTTCAGTTGAGGACAGTCCAAAAGGGTGAATTAATGGAAGATGATGTTCATTTAGAAGTCAGTGTATCGTTTAAAATTTCCTGTATTTATTCTCATTGCCCTAAATTTTATAAAGGTGTATTGAGAGGTTTATGGAAGGAATATACAACAAAAAATAAATTATTTAGTTTATTTTCCTAAAAATATTTTTTCTACAATTTATTTATTTTATTTATTAAAAATTTATTTTAATTTTATCTGGCTATTTAAATAATTTTACCCTCTATTTTTTTATTTTTCCGTTATTTTTTTGAAGTCGTGAAAGAAGATGCATCATTTGGAGAGGAATAGACTCCAAATTCATACTTTCAGTATTGAATCAAAAATTAAAGTTTTGCTTGCGTTTACACAAAATCGATGGTGCATCCTTTTGGATCTTCTCAAAGCTTTTATTGGACGTATTGTACATCTATTCAGTCATTCATCACTGCATGCTTATGAATAATCATCATTCTGTTTGCCATTAACTCATGTATGAAAATTAAGTGGGCCGTGGTTAGAATATATTTATACTTGCTTTTAATATTTTGTACCAAGATATCTCGATGATTTTGTTTCTTTATTTTTATTTGTTTACTAACCTGAATGATTTTTTTAAATATTGCCTCATTAAAACACTTATTTGGTAAAATATCTTAAATTTTGTTACTACTTCCTCTAAAAACGAGGAAAAGTCAAATTTTATCTTTCTGTTAACATTCTATTAGTACAGCCGCACTAATTACCTGGAGACAGGAATCTTTTACATAAGCGTTATCAACGCTGACTCCATCAACATTAGTGCTGGGGAGCCTTGAGCCTTAGTTTTTAGCAGTACGTTATTGGAACTGAACATTCTTTCATCCACCACTGCTGTACTTTGCCAATTACTTACCCATGGTTTTCATGTTTTAAAAATAGCTGTCACAGGCAGTTCGATGAGTTACTTAGATACAACATCAATGTCCGCAAGGGACACTGATGACAGTATGTAATATATCCTAAAAATGTAACCCTGACCTATTTCCTCATCATAGTAAATTCACATAACAAAAACGCGTTAGAATATTATGCCTCAGAGGTTTTTGAAAAATCATGCGGAATATGTAACTTGGCCGGAAAAAAAATTTGATTAAGAGGGGTATAAAAATACAATCTCTCAAAAGGAAACCTCTCATAGCAGGATATGGGATGATTATCGAGAGCTTTGTAGAATATTACCATCGTTTGGTGCTCGGGTGCAAATGATTTGTCCGCATTTTATGCTTTTATCCGATTGGTGATGAGATTTAAGTATTAGGTCCTCTTCGTTATGGATGTTACGAAGATAATAACCTATATCACCAATAAGAACTTGTATACAAAGCTTCACGCCAATCTGTTGGTACACAAACAAAAATCGCTCCTACCACATCAAGAACTATACGCATGAATGTTGGAACAAGAAGGGCTTTTGGTGGATTGCAATGAGTTACAGAGGCGTTTTAAAGGATTTCCCAACATTGCTGCTCCTATCCTACTGCCTCCACTGCCTTTCATCCATTCTTCCCCGTTCTGTTCCTTCCGTACCCTTTTTATTCGACCTCCCCCTGCTTCCTTTCAGGGCTCCTTACCCTAAGGGTTCCTTCGCCACCCCATTGCGCTAAGGCGGTGCGACAGCTAATGGTCCCAATGGGGAAAGCCCCTCCTATTTCTCTCCCTTGCCCCCCCCCCTGAGATCCTCCTCTTCTAACTTTTATCCCTCCCTCTTACCCTTAGACTCTTATAAGCATCTTCTTGTTCCTTCCTTCGCCCGACACTTTGCCGTCTTCTCCCCGCCCATGCTCTGTCTTCCGCCTTCTTCGTCCCAACGCCCTCTTCGACACATTCTCACCCCTTACTCTCGTCAGGCTCTTTTCCTTCCAGCTTCCTACACGGAGTTTGCGTCTTATCTGACAAAGTCTTTCAACCCTGTGTCATCGCTCGCCAACCTATTCCGCACTACAGACGTTCCCCCTTTAATCAGTATTTTTGGGCTCCCTTCCATTCATGTGCCGAGACTTATAAGACTAACGTAAAGTACTTTTCACCAGTTTAGATGTAGCATCGAATATTTTACATATTATTGTGCCATAATATATTACAGTCATTATATTAATGTTCCTGAAATCCATCATAGTGATTTGGAATTTTTGGACGAAATTAATGATTACCTGCTATAATTGGGTAATACTACATTACTCTATCACTGCAGGATCACTATCTTTATTTCTCCAAGAATGAGACAAAAACTATCTTTATCTTGCTTAAAACCGATTTGGCGTCCATAAAGAAATCACCAGTTATCGATAGCCAAAAATATTTATAAGCGAAAGAACTGGCTGGCTTTTTGTTGTAGTTTTCTACGCACGACGCAGTATGCCCCTTTCAATTAAATTATAATTTATCAATGGAAATAAATAGTAATAAAAATATCAAATAACTACAACACAAAATATTCCAGAAATGTTCTGAGTTATAAATTTGAAGCTACTCGCTCACAACCTGGGCATACGATGACGGGGGCGCTCAAGTAACAAATGCTTAAGGTAGTTTGAGCGAGATAGTTCCCTAGTTATAATAGAGACCATATTCTAAATTTATATTTTAATTAAGCTTCTGTAAGAAGTGTGAATTAAATGTTTTAATATTAATGGTGCAAAAATATATTCAGATATGACCAAAATTCTCTGTCATTAAATAAATATACGAAGCTACATAAGTCTCTAACTTGATTAATTTTTTCACGCCTTGCGGCTAAAAATCCTTAAAAATAGCAGGTGTTTTTTGCGATTCTGTAAAAATTATTGCAATGAGCAATAGGTTAATTGTTATTAATAGTGGATAAAACCTATAAACTACACACCTTTAATTGTTAGACGAAATCTAGGTATTATAAATTAATCATCTTTCCAATATTCTCCCTCTAGAGCACACAGCTGTAATCTATCTCATGTAAAACAGCTTGTACTTTCAGGCAAATTGCTTGCATAGTAGTTCGGCAAGGGGTTAATACATTGATATCTTTGGAAAGATGAAAGTTTTTGTTTCTTTAAAATGAGATGAAATTTATCAAATTCTAGGTGAAGTGATTTTTCGCGTCAACGGTAGCATCTTTCAGCGATTCAAATGCGCATAAATATGGGATTTCATCTCTACTCGCTAATTGTCAGCGTGACTGGTGGGAGCGAATGCAAGGACCGTCGCAACTCCTTCGGGACGTTCAACCTGGTGATTGCCCGTGGTGCATATTCTCCACGGCCCAGCTGGAAGGAACTCACGTGCCTCGCAGTTGGCACGAGACACTGCGATTCATCTCTCCACTCGGTAAACATTCAGATTGCCTCGCGATGCAACTGTGGCTTCGTGTCGATTTTTATGCAGCCTTGTTTTCCCACAGCTTAGCAGAAATGTCCAAGGACGCCCTTTCAATGTGCATGGGTGCGTGGCCTCTGGTCTCATTCTATTCTGCGGCTGAAACTTAAAATAAAAGAAAGTTGCCTTCTCTCAATGGAGATTTAAGGCACTTGTACAGAAGTACACATGTGCAGTTGACTATTTCTTTTTTCGGGATTCATTCCGCGGTCTTAAAATTGTAATAAACAATATTTCGCTGGTCCTCCTGCCAGCTTCATCAGGTTAACTGAACTGATTCCTTAGTCTCGCTCGTCTTTATATGTAAGAGTGAGGACTCCCATTGTTGCCGGATTTTTTTAATTTGAAAAATTCATTTGAGATCTTTACTCAACGTGTAACCGTATTTCTACATTACATGTGCAGTGTTAGCATTTTTTTGGCTTCTCGTAAATTCCACGATCACGGTACTTTTACTCTATTTTATGAATGACTAATTTCCGTGATCCGTGGCTTTGTTTGACCTATTTTTATTCCTAATATCACATTATCTCTCTCAACTTTTCATTCCCTTTATACGGGTTCAAAGTATTGCTTTTATATGTACTAACATGGTTCTTAGTAATCCGAGAAACATCGCGTCTGCTTTAAAAAAAACGATAAAGTAAGATTACAATATTTAGTAAGAGATGTTTGTCTTTGTTTACACTCTACGGTATATATACCATATATGAATTTTAAAATATTTACGAAAATTATTTAAAATTTGAAATATTTAATTTTTACAATACATACCTAACGTAAAACTGCTCCCTCGAGAATGATAAACAATTGAAAGCGACAGATTCAACTAAGCCAATTTGGTCATCGGAAAGCTAAACGAAATTGGTACATTATTGTGATTTAACTATTTTATAATATAAATAAAAATTTTAAAGATAGTTTTTCCTCTGAAAACTGATATCTGATTTTCTCTGGTCCTTTTTTCTCTGAAAGTAGATATTCGAGTAGAATATTTATACAGAAGGAGGGCCTTGCATTTAAGTTTCTATTGCACATTCATGTACACCCAGCCGAATTATTTAATTTCTCTAAAAATATGTGATCTATAAGTGAGGTATAAGCTAAGGATCTGGAATTCCGTTTACTTGGCAATTCTGTTCAATGTCGAGAAATAGTGGACTTCTAATCAACCATACCTTATTGAATAAGTCTAATGACAATTCCTAATTATCGAATACCTGAAAGTGAAATTAAAAAAATGTAAAGGTCGTCATTTCTACGTATAATAATAAATAGATTTGTAGCTGCAGTTATGAGGTATTGTTTCAAAATTAACCCAACCCACCTTCACTATGTTTTTAATATATGGGCAGGTCAGTTAACTCAAAACTGAATCGGGTGACTGAATATCACAGATCTCTCTGTTAGATAGAAAACTTTTTCGTAAGCAGTAGTAATGTGTGAAGTATTTCATCATCATAATAAAATTTATTGCTTTCACCATTCAAATAATGGCATATAGAAAGATAAAATTTTAAATGAAGCTTTATTTTGCCTGAAAGGTCATTCCTGTTTACCTTAATTTAAGTTTAAAATTTTAATTTCTGCACAATTTATTACTAATTGTATGTAATGTGTAATGCAAATAACTTTTCAATATATCGGTTATTTAAAAAAATCTTTATCAATTTAAAAAAAGCATTAATTTCTCATAGGATTTTATTAAATATCGTCATCTTGCAAAAAAAATTTAATTTTTTTTCTTGCAATGCGTTGAATATTATTGCGCCCATTTGCACGAAGCTGCTCATTATTTTTGTGCATATGTTTGATAAGAGTTAATTTCATAAACCCTTATCAAACATATTTATACACATAAACATATAACACAATTAATATATCATAAATTATTAATAGCTTAATATTGGCATACAAGATTTTTTTCGATTTAATTTTAGGCATTATTCTAATTGGCTTCTCAAGGTTGAGGCAGATGGAATCTCTCTCAGATGGAATTCTTGGGGTCTCTACCTTTGTGGAAGCCAATGTATATTATGTATTTAATAAGCCTGGAATAATTCACCAAACATGTTAATGGGTATATGGGAAATATTTTCTAGTGGTGTGTAGGTAATTCATTTCCGCGATGCTTCGTTGTGAAAATTAAAAAAAATTCTGAAAACTGAAAAAGAAGATATTGTCGTATAAAAATTATCATTTTTTTCCATTAAATTATTCACTATGTAAATTTATTCGCACATGAAAATTTATAATGGTCACTGTCTATTTATTTTACTCTTTAAGTAATACGTAAAATATTAAAAAGATAAAAACAACCTATTGAGGTATAAATAGCATCGCAAGGTGGATAAAGTTGATTTTAGCAAAACAAAAAGCAGCATACTCGTGCCATTTGATTATTAGTTAAAACAACGGAGTTAAAAATATCGAGAATAGTTTCGGACTGCAGTGGAAAGCTAATTGTATTATGCAACGATAAACATGCGCTGGGAGGAGTGAAAAAATCTACAAGTTTAAAGTTCCTGAGCAATATATATTCTGGTAAAGGTAGTTTTGGAACGTTAGCGAACTGAAAGCATGTAAAATGCACTCGGGCAAGATATACGATGGCGAAGAATAAAGAATTTAAAAAAAATATAATGATAAAACTCAGATATGCACAGCAATTAAAATCAATTCGTTGCTATAAAAAATGCATCGTGTGACTGTGTGGGCATGTGTGAGTTTGAATAACATGCGTTAGTGTGTCCTCCCTGCAACGCTAGTGTAAGTTCAAGCACGGGAGAACTTTGATGGGAAGCAGTAGGTATTCCACGCGGAGCCCGCATTAGCCGCCCCGAGTATTAATCCGAAACTAATTACACCGATTGTAAAACCGTGGTGTGCCGCTCTCGCAATGAATTTGAAGCCACAAGTGCAATTCACATTTAATCCCATGCGAGATTCCGCACGGCCGGTGATTTCCCCCTCTCCTCCCCCCCTCCGCAAGTAGCCCTCCCATTCACGGCTGCGTTGAAACCGACACTGCGTCCGCGTCTATTCCTGTTCCCTGCGGGCCACGCCGAAATGCGGTAAAGGATGCAGGCGAGACTCTTTTTGTTCGCGTGATCCGAAAAGATACCTCGGACCACTGGCATCTAGGACCGCTCACCTCTGTCCGCGATTTTTTCCTTCCTTTTTCTTTCTTCTAAGGCGATCAGAGCGATTTTTATCTATGTATTCATTTGCGTGAAACCTTGAATAATACGTGTTTTCATTGGTGATATTTGTAGAAAAATTGAACAAAAATTATATTCTACCGAATTGGTTATTTTCTGGCAATTTTATGCCATTTTGATACGTATTATAGGTTATTTGTCACTTACTCCATGGAGGTTCTTATATACTTTGGTCAATGTATTTATCCCTTGGACTTCCTCTTTTGGAATTTTCTCTCTGTTTTTCCTTCAATCATTTTTTTCACAAACCCATTCTCTCTCAGGGTGTGTCCATTACATCTGGTTCCATATGGTCCTTTTCTCTCATGGCGGTCCTGTATTTCGTAATAGTTCGAATAGCTGTGTAGAGATTTTATTCTTATCGCAAAATAATGAATTTCACAGTTCTATAGTTGCGGCAAACATAAAATGTGTGTCACTCATGGTCAGATATTCGAAAAAGCACAAATAAATATAGTTTTAGCCTAAATTTAGAAAACTACACCGATACCTCGTCATTAAATGTTTTAATTTAACTAAGGAAAAAATGCAAAATATAATTCTTGTATCATTTCCATTGCTGCGTGTATGGTTATTCCCACCGTATAAACAGATGTACTTAAAAGAAATATGGTCATAGAATATTTTTAATTCACTCTAGCAAATTTTTAAATGTGCACTCTATGATCCTTCAGCCACTTTATTCCCCCACCACCACTTGATAGAGAGCGTATTATTACGGACACCTGACTTATTTTTACCTCCATACCCTCTTGCAGCATATACTGCAAGATGCACCCCCTGAGGATGGAGATGTTTATCCTTTCAGCAATTCTAACGTGTAATAATGAAAAGTCTGTAAAGAAGGAGAGACTTCAACTTGTTCGACACATTTTGTAATACTGCAGCCTAATGAAAACAGTATTGGAAGGAGCAAGAAATAGGACGAAATAAAGTTGAAGATCAAGAATGAAAAACATCAAGCTTATCATGAAAGACGTCAAAGTGAAAAACCATGTAGGAATGAAGTGGTTGGCAGAAAGTAGTGAAAATCTGCATCAGAAGATACCATTCTTCGGCATGATGGCTACATATAATGACTTTAAGACGTGAAAAGACTTCCGATGTAGTAAATTTGTTTAATCGTTTCGTGAAGTTTTATACTTCTCGCTGAAATGGTTTGCGTCCCCAGTTTTTTATATGGGAGAGGTTGGGTGTCCAAATGAGGAGACAGATGCTATATCTTCTAATTAAATTCATGACTGATTAATTCGCGCCAGCGAAAACATAAACCATCTTTCTTCCCTTTCAGTTTGCAACCAAATTGTTTACTGTGAATTGGAATTAAATATGTCTTCAGCATCACAATTCCGAAACTCTGGGGCTGTTTAAAAATATTCAAACCAGGTTACCGGGTTCCGCCTTGAAAACGACCCAAATATGACAATTTCTGACGTCACAGCAATGAACTCATTATGGATATTGACATTGCAACATACTTGCTTATTTGCAACAGATCTAATTATTTCTGATTATAACGTAATATGTACAGTCAAAGACTCTGCTTTTGGAATAGGCTTCTTCAGACTGGCCCTACGAGCAATAAATGAGTTGTACGGCTGACGCGGGCACCCTCTACTGCATACGTGCTCGATGTCTGGACCACTCACCTCTTGCTTCGCATTTCGCATTGCTTTTGTTTCCTATTCTTCTCTCCGCACAACTAAAAAGGAGAATGCTTGCTTCACCACGGACACCTGCTTTCTCAATTATCCCTCTCCTTGTTCCTCCCTGTGTTCCTCTTCAGTGTCCACTCTCCACTTCAGACACTTCAAAGCCCAAGTCACTGTAACCACCATCGTCCTTCGAATCACACACGAGGAACTGGAAAAACAAGGTGGCTCCACCTCCAATCCCCACTCGAGTCATGTCCGGATCTTCATTGGAGTGCTGAGTGCGCTTTGTCACTTCGCTCCTCCTTTTCGGGATTTTGTTAACGTTGTTACGTTGCGGCGTGTCGGTGGAGAGTGGCTGCTTGGTGGAGGGGGTGTGTTTGGAGGATTAAGGGAGGATGAAGGGGTGTGCAGTGGACACCGATTGGATGGGCAGGCTTTGGTGAGGGTGGAAAAAGGACTGTTGGGGAGGTTTTATATTCTTAGGTTGAAGAAAGGGCCAGCCGAAAAGCGTGGGAAGGCATTGCTGTAGCTGGCCGAACAGCACCATGCGACGTTCAATAATGCAAGTGAAGTAACGGCCTACGTTGAGCATTAAAGTCTTTTGGGTTGTGTCAATCTATACATAGCCATCTTTTCATTCACTTTAGAGCACTTATTACTTCGGAACACTAAAGGATAGTTGTTTTGCATTCATTTCAGGCCCTGCGCACTTTAACACTAACAAAGTTTAAAAGACTACCCGCGATTGCTGTTTTTGTGCTGATTTTCAGAAAATGTGACTAAGGGTGGGTTAACACTGGCAAGTTCCCTCCGCAAGTTTCTTCTGCGAGAGCTCGCGGAGGATTTTACGCTGAGGAAAAATTTTTCGCTAGTTAGTTGAGCATTAAATGAGCCGGCATGAGCCGGATTGGTTTTTGTTTTATCTGGAAACACTACGCTTCTACTAGCGACTTGCCGAGACTTTTAAAAGCTCTGCAAGCAGACCTACAGAACCGATTAGTCATTCAATGCACGTTCAAAGTCTTAAAGATAAAATTGAAAGTCTAAAGTAAAATCTTTTCCTGACGATGCCTACTGAAAGAGTGGAGAAACGTTGTGAATGGGCAACCAAATGCGATGTATCCCGGGAAGAATATAAAGCTTATGTAGCATTGTTTATTTTGCTGACTCATGCTTTTGCGTTGCATCAAAAAATAGAGTAACTCAACAGGGTAGTTTTCATAGTAAAGTTTAACCAACTCAACTCAGTGGAGCTGTTTCATAGAAAAAAATTAAACGATACTTAGTTTTTCCACATAAATGGTTTTATTGTACAACCCAGGTTACAGCGAGAATCGACATAATAAAGTAATGATGCCGAACCTCGACGAAACCTGGGTTATACAATAAAAATATCATTTATATGGAAAAACTAATTATTATTTTATTTTTGAAGCGGTAGTTAGTTTTTTTAATAATCGAATTGACTTCGTCACATATTGACAAGGTTCATCCTATACAGTCACTAAAATAACAGTAAGGTTTATTTAATGATAATAATTATTATTTCATTCACATAGCTCTGTAAATTTGCCTAAATTCTTGAAACACCTCATTTGAATGTTCGTAAATCTCTGGAATGCCCTTCATCTTATGTCCTCAAGGGCCATCTTTCACCATTCGTTCCCGTCACCCTTCCAACCTGTCTCTCCCAAGTCAAGGGAAGGTGTCCTCCGATTGACCCAGCCGGCCAAGTGGGAAGGAAAGGAGAAAAAAAGTCGAGCGAAAGAGGGAAAAAGTCCCCATTCGTCCGCTCCCTTTTGTCCGTCGTCTCGGCCACGCTAGGTCCACTCCCCGAGGCCGCTAACACCTTAATGCAATTCCTTTCGGCCTCCTCCTCCTACGCATTTCTTTGTTTGTATGAGTGTGCCGAGAGCGTGGCTTGACCCTTTTACAGCCAGAGCCCATCTCTTGTCAACCTGCCTGCTGCCAACTTACATTCTCCTCTCTCCCTCAGGATGTCCAACTCACGGAATACGCCAGTTTACACCTGCATCTGGCACTCTTTTGTCCCTTAGTTTGCATTCCTCTTAGTTATATGTCAATCTCAATACAATTAAGCATGTACAATGAAAAATTTAAAAAAATCCCTTTAATGAGGCACTGATAGATTTTGATTTTTTTTAAATATGTAGAGGCTCAGGTCATTTTTCTCTTCCCATGTAGTAGGATTAGTCGTATCAAAAATTGATACAGACATAAGTTTAAAATATTATTCAATTGATCTACAATAACTTTGAACGAATCTTTTATTGGGCCTATTAATGAAGTTACGATGTTTTTTACATAAACTCAGCTCATTCTGCTCTTCCTTGCAGTAAGGATTAGTCGTATCAAAAATTGTGTCCAATAAAAGTTTTAGATAATAATGCGAAGATCTACAATAACTTTGAAAAAATCTGATACTGTGCCAGTTGATGAAGTTATGATTTTTTTGTCTGAAAAGACTTATTTTTTCCACCCCTTGAGCTAATCGTTGTTGCTATCAAAAATCTCTCAAACAAAGTTTTTTGGTAGAATGCTTAAACAATATAATAAATTAAAATTAATGCAATATCTTACATATCAAGGGAGTTTTAGTGATAAACACCTTCACTTTTTCCACCCCTTGGTCCGATTTTTCCCATTACTTAACGAAATTGCCAGGGATTTACCACTTTCATGTTTTGTAAATGAGTCGCGAAATATATATTGTTTAAAATTGCAGCTGTTATCGTGACTATATAATAGTTTTTAAAGGCAAATTAAAAGTCATCCGATGACGGCCACATTGGAGTGAACGGTACGGGTTCGCAACACGGCCGCCGAATTTCTCTTTTATATGATAGGTATTGTCCGATGTTCTTTACCACAAAAGACAATATGTAAAAAGTCTAAATTAGTGTTACAAGTTGTTATAACTTTTTCGGCCATTCATTTATGAGTTCCGGTTCCTTGCTGACACCCGTATCAAGTTGTTAATAGATTTATTCTTCGTCCTACTTGATAGTTGTCCAAGACGTTTTAAGCAATCGTTCTACCTTTATTCATCACTGAATCCTTGAAAATAACTGTTTTAACGACTAAAGATATGTTGAAATTGTTAAATAAATAGTTTGTAGATGTATTAGCTATTCTTATTTTAATAATGATCATTTTTGGTAACACCATTCATCCACTCGTATACAGTTCTGTAATGGCTCCGAGTTCCTTCACTCACGCGTTCAAGTCGCAGACTGAAGATCATCACGAAATGTGAACATAGAGTTTACGTCGTATAAGGTTTTAAGTTCATCAATATCATTGAGTTCATTAATGGGTGGAAGATGGAAATTTTCTTTTTTTAAATCTGGATCAAGTTCAAATATTTCAATCGCTCGTTAAAGACTTCTAATCGGTAAACGAACGATTTCAATGAATCCTTAGCTCTTATGCCCTGCACATCAGTTCCCCAAGCCATTGAAAACTAGTTTAGACGTCTCATCGTTCATAGTCCATCTCTATTCAATTCTGTCTATGCGTGCATTATCTGGGTAATATTTCATTTGCCAACCTTATTTCCCAACGCCATATATTTTTTAGTTTTGGCAGATAGTTATATTTCATAACTTAAATATTTTATCGTTGTTTACTTGTTACGGAGTGGATCTATAATTTGGTAAATGTATTTAGTAGAAATATCTTCCTGAACCAATAAAACCTTTGGTGGAACTCTTTGAAAAAATAAAATTCTCAAATTTCAATGTTAATATTTTTCTGCTAAGTATAATCCACTGATGTGCACATAAATGTTTTTGATTTATGACATAATGTAACTTACAGAGCATATTGTATGTAAGAAATATGTCATTTATAAGGAAGTGATACCTATAGTTTTATATTAATATTTCAACATTGTTACCACACTAGAAGGTAATTTCTATTATAATCCAGACCTTCTTGAAGATATGCATCGCCTCACGGATAATAACGAGGTAACACCCTTATTTTTTTTGCAATTATAACTAGCGTAAGTCCCTTACATTACTACCGCATTTCATTCTCCGGAGAGCCTCTATGACGGTACTTTACTCCGAAGTACGTGACCTTGTAGTTTTTGCAGCTTTTATTTATGCTCCCACGATGTCCTGAGGAGCGTTTTAAACCCAGGATTCCCACAAAGGTTGAGTTATTCCTTGGGTCTCAGACCACCGCGAACATATACCTCTACCTTTACTCAGAAAGAATCAAGTATTGTCTGTGTTTTCTCAGGGAGAAACTAGTGTTGCAGGTGTTGTTGGACTTGGTAAAAAGGTTTATTTGAGCCCCAGTGACCCGGGAGCATCATCATTTGAGCCAAACCTTTTAAATAACTGGGAATGTTGTAAGAGAACCGTAAAACTTCCGTTATTTCAAAGCTCTAGCTCTGTGTAGACCTTTAAAAACTGCATCAAATAAGGAACTTTATTTAGTTTTAAATTGGGGCAAATTCCTTTCCACCAGTCATTATAAAAGAATTAAACAATTAATGAACAACTTAAAATTTATTAGAATACGATTAACTTTTTTTTAAAGTTGATATAAAAAAGTGAAAAATATTGATAGGTTTGAAAAACTGTCTAAAGATGATTCATTTATATCGACGAAAACATTACCTTTAAATCTGTTAGGTAGGTTATAAATCTTAAATAAATGCATATAGATGGTATATCGATGGTAAATAAACTTGTGGAATTAGCGGATGGTTTTTCTGCAATGGAAAAAATAATTGGACATGCGTAGCATTTCTTTTCCATCCTAATGCCTTATAAATCGAGTTAGCAGCTTCTATCTTAGTTAAATTGTGATTTTAAAGAGAAATTGTGAACAATTGCAGTGCATACTAAATCACACATCCCCCAAATATTCAATGAGTAAAGTGAGGATTATTTGGCGTAACTTTGTGGAGCTTATATTGAAAGATTGTAAAAATTAACTTCATAAAATTCCGCAGCAGTTCATCCATTTTGTACGGCCGGTTTCACCCGTAAGGGAATCATCATGTTCAAAATATTTGTGCACCTTATGAAGACCTAATGGTTGATATAGTGGCAGTGAGAATAAACTTCTATGGAATCTTACAAATTCAATTTTAACTTTCTATCAGTGCAGCGATAACTTCAACCACTTAATCTGTTCCCATCTACTTTGCTGTTTGCACATACAAACTGATTTACTGATGTATATTGATTGACTCAGACGAAATTGCATCACCGATGTGTATTAGTATCGTTCGTAGAATTTGATATTTTTTATTAAATAGCATTACTATATTAAGTCGCGATATTTTATCCATCTATTCTTGCATCAGATTGTACTGGTATATAATGATCATCAGCCGTCATCAATCCGAAGACTAACTAAAGATTAAGTACTCCAGGCAAATTGTGAGGCACATCAAAGGGAAGACTTATGTAGGAACGAAGTAGTTGGCTGGAGGGAGAGGGGAGTGAAGTGCTGCGGCAAGCCTATCTTCGGATAAATGACTGCTGACTGCGACAACGAATATTCTTCATCAAGCATCTATTCTCCCTATCTTTTCGTCGTTCTTCTTCATTTGGTGATTCTCTACGTCCATTTCAATCTTCATCGTTCTTCAGCAACTCCACATTTGCATTGCTCTTAATCATTTTTGGTTTTCTGCCTTCATTTGTTCACTAGGAACTGACTTTCGAGAAAAAGAGGACTTGAAAGCGTGCAGAAAGCGAGGGTGTGCGGATTCTTTCCTTGAAACGAAAGACGTGTCGATGCGTCTTTAAAATTCCCTCCTCTTCCATGCAAACGGCAGTGGTAATCCTTCCCCTCATTCTCTCCCTTCCTTGCCCTTAATTCTACTCTTCTACACCCCTATATCCTTATCTTTCCAGTCTCCTCTCGAGTAATGGTAGCTACGTGCTCTGCAAACAGGATTCGAAAGACGAAATTAGAGAGGAGCGTACTCTTAGAAAGCGTTGAATAATTTCTCGCCTTTTTTTATGTCAATTTATTTGTTTTTCTCCATTCCAGATACGCTTTAAATAATTGGACTTAACTATTGGAGACAAAGGTATGAGACCAATTTCATATAAAAATGTAATTGGGTTAGTTTGGCTAAACAGTTGGCTTCCCATTCTGATGGATTGGGTTCGTATCCTACAAGGGGTGGAGATATTCTTGCTGAATCTTTTTCCATGCTCGGTTGCTAATTGAAGAGTACCTTCTGTGTGGTCGTTTAGAGAATTCTGAAATAGATCTCTAGCTGTCTATCCTTAAAAATGGGACACTACTGATGCTAGGTATTTCTTCAAACGTTTATCAAATTTCCCCAGCCATCATTATGTCATTCAATCGTAAGCTTCCTAGCCCTCCTCTTTTTGCATTACCCGAATAATTTCTTCTGTGTTTCACGTTCCGATTCGTTTGGAAAACGACTTCTCGAGTTATACCGCTACTCTCCTATGCTCAACGATGTGTGTAATTCACAGCGAGAAAAATTATTCGCCTGGCCTGGGATTCCAACCTAGACCCTTCAATATCAGGCCGACTGCTTTAATCAGTGAAGGTACCCAGGCTTTTGTTTGAATTTCATTGAGGCTTTAATAAGCGCGGTGTTTAAGGAGCACAGCCAATTTAGCAATTATTTTAATTTGTTTACTCAGCTATGCTCAGTGACGCAGTTGATAACAGCAGTAGATCGCTATCCATAATAAACATGCAAAAAACCCAACTCATAATTTTGCTCCACCCATTATTATGAGTAGCGAGTGATGTCTGTTAGTAAAACATCTCAGAGAGCGAATATAGACATCGCAAACATGTATTATTCTCATAAAATCTGAATGGCGAAAGGAAACAGCTCAATTAGAGAATAAACATACAATGAACGGCACAATCTAGAAATAGCCCCTCTGCTTGTTATTGACGATCAAACCTTATGTTTCCACTTGAGTGTATTTAATCCAAGTTTCCATCTTCTCCAAAGTCAACTAGTGTGTGAACTTACGAGTGGGCGACGACTTGTGAAGAAAGGCAGTCAGGATAAGAAGTGATTCTTGAGATGACGAAGTCCCTCTCCATCCAGCGCCATTATCAGGATGTTTGAAGAATTTTTAGCGTCTGTGTTTCCCCGAATTATGGTAATTCCCGCCAAATAATAAGGGGAGAAAAACAGAAAATCCTTGGTAACGGGCGAAAAAAAATGAAACGCGAAATACGAATGGAAGGTAGAAAGGTGCCGGAGAGTTTGGGTAGAGAAATGATGATGTTGATGATAATGATGACGATGATGAAAAAAAAGAAAGATTACGCGCGTCCTCGTTGAGAATTTTGAGCGGACGAGTGTGCAAGGTTCTTCTGCGTCCTTTATTGAGCGCGGGTGGAGGACGAAGAAGAAGACTTCGTTTTTCCCCGAAGGGAGGAAGACTTCTTTCCGCGAAAAAAATACCCCTAATGGTCTCTCCAAAAGATCGGCAAGGATTCGCCGCTTGATTTTTTTCTCTTTCTCTCGAAGCCGACAAAAATGGCCTAGTTACCCCGGGAAGTCGTACTTCTACAGACTCCCGCCCGTTATTAGCGTGTTGAAGAGGGGAGTGTAGGGGGCTGGTGTTGGGGGCCAGGCTTAGAGAGGATGAATATGCTGGGGCGAGACGAGGGTCCTTGGAATGCGAAAGCGGTCGACGGCGAGACGATAGAGATGGGATTCGCGCAGGGTCGACGGACTGAACGTGCTAGGGTTGAGTTTTTTGATTGAAAGAACAGTCGTGCTCCTTCTTATATGGAGTCTCGTGTGAACACAAAGATAAAGAAGGAGAAAAAAGTTATTCACGTCCCTTTTCCAAAGATTTCTTAATCTTTATTTTTTTTGCTCCTACGCCTCCCGACTTAATTGGGAACACTAACCAATGCGCCACCTTTTGCGTCTTCAAGGAAGTTCTCAAGGAGGAACTAAAAGGGATGAATATTTTCCTTTCTAAGGGGTTTGGATTCGTGCTCATCGAATGGCGCACCACCGGGTAGCATCTAATGACTTTTTTGTCGCGTGCTTTTGAGGAAGCAGGGGATTTTCACTTTCCCTCGTGCTAACTCTGCTAATAACGATTGATTCAATAGACGACTGTTTGACATGTAATTCGTATTCCAAATAGCTTTTTCCTATGGCTCCCTTTTTTCGGAACTGTTTACGAGGAACTTGGTTATTAGCTTATAAGTATTACGTGAGCATGGACTTTAGAACACTATTTGAAGTATGGTAGAGATGAAATGTTTTTGTGTTTACCTTATGTTCTTGGCATTTAAGATGGCTTTCAATTTCAATTATGGAACTTTAAAATTTGTATTTGGTAAACGTTAAGGGTGCAAAACATTTTGAAGGTATATTTTGCCGAAAATCTTGATGGAAATGCAAATTTAAAAAAAGAAATACCAGATCTGGAGACAAAATGTGGTATTTCAGTATAAATGGTGGGGCAGTCGGTTCCAACGGCCGAGAAAATATCCGATAAAAATATTTTGGCGAATTATCTTAATATTTGGTGCCTTAAATAGTTTACTAAAGATGTCACCAGTGGCATCAGTATTTTTATGAATTGCACATACGAAACGATAACATTATGAGGGATAGACTTATAACAATGACTCTTAATTAGGAAAGATAGAACTTCTCTTTAAGGAGGTACCACCGGGAATTTATGCAGGCCATATTGGCTGGATTTGGGCATAAAAGCGCAGCATAGTATGGCCACACAATTACGCGAGTACGGACCACTAGAGATTGCCAACAAGATTCATTGCCGTAGTGACGTACCTCCAGGACGCTGACCGCGTATGATTCTTTATTATTTCCAGAAACATATTACATAATAGGTCGTTATCAAGCATTATGACGGTGCCGCGCTAAAGGCAAGCAAGCAGCACCTGATTATTATCATTAAACATGTCAATATTTGATAATTCTGGAACATTTTTCTGTATGTACGTATAGCATGGTTCGTAAAGTGGCCTGGGCTTCTGTCTAGTAGATTTACCGTTGGCGGTAAAAATGTTTTACCTTCTCCAGGTCAGTCAAGACAAATATTGAATTTGATCCTTTTATTTTCTTCGTTTAAAAAAAATGCTTTTAATGATGGCATGCCAAATGTATTAAAATGCAAAGTTAATACAGAAAATGTTCAGATAATTCAACTAATATATTTTTAATGAACACTTCTCATTAGCCATCAGAGCTAACTGCAGAAACATTTCTATGGAATTAAGCAAATTTCACTTCAATTATTGCAGTAATTTGCTAAAAGCTGATTTTAGAGTATAATAAGGTGTCAAAATTTTATTGTTATTCAAATTTCCAAGCCTTTTTACTCCTTGCTTACAGTTTTTCGCAAAAACGTCAATTATGTAATATATCAAAATGCTGCATTACCCAATGTTTTATCAACTCTCACTTTGAAAACCATGGAAATTGAAGCTCAGGTTGTGAAAAAGACAAAGTTTGAAAGGCAAGGTTATGTTGTTCTTATCAATCAGAGGACATGATTTTCTCTATATGCAGCCAGAATATGAATCAAATGTCATTGCAGTTATTTTACCGTAGTCACCGCAAGTGGGTTGAAGAATGGAGAATCACATTTATGTATTGCTGTGATGAATTTCTCAGGATGGGAACGGTGCATTACTCTTCGGATTGGGGGCAGTACAGTGAGAGGTTTGAGGCATTAAAGGTGTCAACTGAAGTACGAGTGAATCCGGAAGATACAAGTGGTACATAGGGGTTGGATAGGTAGGAAGGTGGAAGGAAGGCAACAGTGTCTCGGCAGATTGGAAATTGGAGGAGTGGCTCAAAGATGGCGCCGTTTCGAACTTTCCGTGTCCTGCTGGAGAAGCACTTTTTTCAATTAGAGCGAACGACCGATCCCTTTGCTCCTGTCCCATTTGCTCCCCTACGTTTGGTAGGGAGACCAGAAAATCCTGCTGTGGAAAGAATGGAGTGGGCCGTACGTAAAAACATGCTACAATTCAATATGATATTAAAGCTTGCAAAACTACATTCAAAAGTTTCAGGCTCCAATCTGTGACACTTCATGGATGTATATAAAGTGTAAACTATCTATGTTTCACTTAATTTTTATGTACAACAATTGCTTTCATCAAATATTCGGCGTCGTCAAGTAACTTGGTAATCAGTCAATACGACGGATATTCAACGAAACCATTTGTTTTTCGTAAACTATTAATTTAAAACTTTTTGTCCAAATTATTTCACAAGTATAATTTCATTTTGACGAATCATCAATCCTACTGAGAAATGCGTCATTTATCACCATCGTAAATAGCAAAACATTGATTGCTTTTCTAAACCACTCTTAATCTCTTTGGAGCAATAATCAATCATATCCCCTGCAATTGTATGGTTGATTGTTTGGAGGGGCAACCGTTCGCTGAGGTCATCTGAAACGTTGAGGATAGTTGGGTAGTTCGTTGAAGTCTGAATCAATTGGGATAGGAGGGAAGACTGATCATCTGACTGAAATCCAACTGAAATCCAACGTCAAGACTGGCTGAAATCCAACGTCATCGCAAGTCGACTCAAAACGTAAGGTGCCAAGGGGTTCACGTTTAAACGTTGATCCGGAGAACGGAGTAGTGGAATTGAAGAGCCCTCCAATGGAATTAATCGTGATTTAACAGGAAATCTTTGCCGGTGTTCAAATTCGGGCCATCAGGATTGTTGTGCAGTAGGTACTTCTGCCACCGTTATAACTCGATAACATCTAGTAATCTTATTATTCCATGAGATACTCAATGAGATAATGAGATGAGGATACTTTCCATTAGAAGTTCGATTATGCAAAACACAATTTAGCTCCTTTTAGCTTTATAGATTGGGTCGAAATGTAATCATCATATAATTAATTTAAAATATGCCGTCCTAGATTCCTTGAGAGAGGTAGACGTAGATTAGTAGCTAAACTTATTCAAAATATAGTTTAAAAAATATGACTTTTTAATTATTGAAATGTCACATTAAATCTTGCATGATATTGCTTCGCGAGTGGCATCATTTGAGAGAAATTTTCAGCTGAGTTATGGTTTACATTGACATAATAATTATGTGAATGCATCATGAAAATTTTCCTGAAAAATAAAGTCAAAATATTACTTCTAACATTTTACATTTTCTAGAGATTTTATCCTTTTGTGATGGCTGTGGTATACCATTTTTAGATCATGGTTGCGTGAGTGAAAATGCTAAACGTACGTATTTATGGCCTTGGATTATATAAAAAAATAAGTTTGCCAAAAATAATTTTGCGCTGTACATTTTAAATTACAACCGTAAAATATGGCCAACTTATTCGAGATATAGTAATTGAGAATACCGTCTGTGATTAGTTCATGAAGAAAGTGCTTCCAAAATATTAATGACAGCATTTTAAATCAGTTGATTATTATGCTTTTCATTGAATTCCTAAATTGAATTGAATTTTCACCTTTTCTAATCAATACTTTATATGATTAAACATCATCACAGCCTAACTTTGGGAATAAATAATAGCTGCAACGAAGTTGACTAACAGGTACTTAGTCACTCGGAGTAATTGCAAAATATAATTATTATTGATATCCTGCTATTTTTAATGTAATTTCTGATAGGGAAAAGTGAGCTTTTTGCACAAATCATACATTAAAGTTGAGATAAACTTACATTATAGTTTCAATTTTTGTCTGAATCCCACTGCAGATTGCCTTTGATCGAGAAGCGATTCAACTGTTAATGCCACTAAAATCACTGTTGTAGTTATTTGTGCATCTTATTTAGTCAGTCCATGTTGTTCCTCCTTTTATTTATATTTCATGCACCTTGATCCTTTTCTTCAATCATCGAACTGTCAAACAAATTGTTGCACATCAGAGAGAAAGAAACATCAAGTTTGTAATACTTACATATATACGTCAATTTTTTTACTAAAAACAATTTTAGAGGTGGAGATAACAATTTGTTGACTATAATTTTGCAAAGCGTTTAATTTAGCAGTGATTTTAATGTGCGGCCACGGGCCGTGATAGTCTCAGCGCTTCCCTAAGCCACTCCACCAAAGGACATTTAGTATATGGAGTTACTTCCTTGGATGTTTGTGAGATTGTCTCAATTGAGGAAAGTTTCGGGGTAAATAGACGTTGTCCGCGTTCCTGTTCCAAATTGGAGAATGCGGCCTCGCGTTCCTTTGCCCCGCATTGAGGACTCTTAGTTAATTCACGATCGTAAACGACCACACTGCTGCGACAACTCAACTTCTCTCATTTCCCTTTTCGGAGTTCGTTGGACAAGTGCTCAAATGGCAAACCGAACCCCGCGAAGTGCATTGTTGTTTATCGAATCTAAGCGGAGTAAAATTATTTAGCGAGGTTGCTAAAACGCGTTTTCTTATTTTGACTTCATACAATGAAGGGCTACTATCAGTCATAATAAATGCCATTTTTTGTGACTTAAATTTTCAATCTCCAATATCCAAATTTTAATGACAGGGTATAGGAGCACAGAATAAATTTAATTAATACGGATGGTAAATCTTGGTTTGCAAAACATTTGTGTTATTTTAATAATTTTTGCAGTTTTGAACCTGTCTTTTAAACATTGAACTAACAAAAGGGCTGAGTTGGATTTCTTTGTGCAGTTTGAAATTGTTAATAGCCCGGCTTATCTTTGTAATGATGTGGTTTTTGCCACGCAATCCCTTATCCCTTAAACATAAACCTCCCACTGTCTGCCCTTTGACCTTCACTTTTATCGGTTCTTTCCGTCCCTCCTCCCTCCACTGCACTTTACCCTTTTTTCCCTTCTGGCTCTATGTATGGAAGTTAACTTCAATTTTTTGTACCTTTAAAATGACACTGTGTTGAGACCATGGTCAGAGCGAATTAAATTTGAGTGTGGAAATCAACTTCTGATTCTTTCTCTTATCATTAACTTTATGCTTATTGTATCCTTATTCTTTATTTATTTTTAATGTTCCCAGAAAATAGTACCAAATGTCTTTTACAGCAGAGTTTTCAATCGACAACGAAGTGCACACACAATTACCCTTACCTTGGGCGGTGGCTCTATCCCAGGAAGCAGTCGAAGTTGCGTCTTTAATGTAAGAAAGCAGGCACTTCACTTCGCCGGTCGGTACAACTCTGATGATCTCTCAAGTTGTTCTTTTAATGCCAGACACATCAATTCGCATGCTTAAACTATCTGAAATAAATTGGCAATTCGTGGAGGTGACAAAAAATTAAGGTGATTTTCACCATTTAAGGTGATTTAAGCGTTAATCGTGGGTCATTAGGTGTGCATTTTAATACTTTTCCAGGCAAGTGGTAAATATTCTTGGGCCACATTTCATTTAGATACATTTGTATATGCGATAGAACTCACCATACATGCAGTAGTGAAAATGATACGAGATCTGTGCTTAAAATATTTTTAAATTAAATTATTGTAATGACTTGATCCAATGATGCGGTGCTAAAAAAAGGCATTGAAATAAGTGTTGTCGAATCTTCGGTTTGGTTAGACTCCTTGATATTTGTGAGCAACCAATACAATTAAATAAAATGTATTATTTTTTATTTAGAAGAAATCCTTGCACACATAATCGAATCATCATTACATAAATCTTGTGTTCTATAAGGTAACGTGTTAAAATAGCATTGGATTGCCAGAAAACCAAGTTAATGAGTTGCACCTTTTTGATTTTACTTATTAATAAGAACTATATATTATAAGAGCACGTAGCTATGCAAAGTTTCTCACAAACCATATATAGAAAAATGATCCCTTCTTCCACTTCAAGGTTAGATAACTAGGGTAGTTAGTATTGGGTTTACGGAGGGTATGGATCAAAAGTGCGAGGAAACTCTTAAAATGCTAAATTAAACGGCATTAGTATACTTTAAACGAAAGGTGCCTAATGGGCCACAGTTGAAACGGGAGTAATTCACATCAAGTCCCTTTCACATGGTAGGTACCCAAGGAGGAATCGAAATTTCACTAAAAATCACTGCCACTGCTGGGACTCAAACACTAGTCCCTGGATTCGGAAGCCAGAACTATCGTCCCTTCATGAACTCAATCCTCGGAATCGAAAGTTGTACGTCCCATCTGACGGACGAAGCTATGCACTGAAAAAAAACGATAGCTTAGTCCAGGAACAGTTCTCGTGTTTTCCGGATCAAAGGCTCCATTCTGGTCAACGTTTTGACAACCAACTCGGACATTGTCTTCAGGGCAGTTGAGAGTTCACATTCAGTCCGAGTCGAAACTTTGGCCCAGTGGAAAACCCAAAAACATGTTCCTGCATCAAATTCGCTGTGAGATTACCAGATCTTACTTAACGATAGCACAGTACTTATAACATTGAAACTATTTTTCAACCATGGTTTTAGTAAATGATAGACATTTTCAAGGTGGTCTTGATCATGAAAATGGCCCTTGGTAGCTGGAACTTAGGTTGTAAATAACGTATAATGTGGATGAGTACTTCATTCATTTGAGTAATCTACTGGTTAGAGGTAGGTCATGATGAAAGTCAGAGAATATCCAACAGGCTCTTACACGTGTCGTACCCTATCCATCTCTAGTATTTCCTTTTGCATCTCAGCATAAGTTCTACCCTTCTGGATGAGTACTAAGCTACCAATTTTATAAAAATGAATTGGCTCCACATAATTTGGTCTGAAAAAGCATCATACTATATAATTGAAGTGATCTCCACAGGGCACCCAAATAGGGATCAGGGGTCTGATCACGGACCTCTGTAACGCGTGCGTTCACGTTTACGTTATTCTTGCAATGGCGCTCATGAGAGCGAAAACGTGAGCTTCAGTCATCAAAAAGTTCTTCGGGCGTGCCGCGTGATGATAAGGTTTAGCCTGACGTGAGCTTCAGTCTTCAATATGTGTCATAAGAATGAAATTTCTTCATTGTAACTGATGGAGTGTGTTCTTGAGACAGTAGCTGTGAGCATTGCCTTTCTAGATTGGTTTGCGTTTTGGATAACGAATAACGACAGCTACAGAGAAGGATCCGTGATCCCTCCCCAGTTTTCCAATGATTAATCTCCATCAATTCTGGGACGTAAAACCGCGACGCCCTATGTAAGAAGCTAAAATCTGTACTCTACCAACGTTATTAACTGTATATCAATCTTATCTCTCCCTTCAGAGAGGAAGGGCTTATAATAATTCAGCCTCGAAGTCCTGTTGTCCCCTTTCGTCCCACCAAAGCCTGTGAAGCATGTCACTACTGTTATTATTTCTTCATGACCCTCCTCCTCATCACATTCCTCCTAAATTGTAAAAACCTGACTTTGGTTGGCTATGGTTAATATAAATCAGATTTATATACTAATTTACGGTGGGGCTAATGTTTATAGGAAGAAGTGCGAGTGTAAGCGGCCGATCTCCCAGAGTTCCTTAAATGCCAGTTGTTGTTTATTTTGCTTCAGCTTTCAGGGGAAATAGAAGGAGGACGCACTCAGCGAGTGATGGCGATGTTGCGAACGTCGCTAGAATGGAGAATGAGAGCAGCAAAGTAAAATGATGAAAGCTGTCAGTGAGAAGTCTTTAAGATGTAATCTAAATCCCCTCGGAACATAAGAAAGAAACGCGCGAACTGCTGCCTACTCTGAAATATCCCCTTAGCTCTTTAAATATTTAAGCATCAAATGGAAGTAAGGAAGGTTAAATAAGTAGATAATTACTAAATAAAAAGTAAAATAAGTACGTAAATCAATATAAAAAAATGTTTCAACTGTTTTGTGTTTATAAATTAGAAGATTTGTACAGGGAAATAGGTTTTAGATGGAAGTTGGAAAACATGAAATTGATGGAATTAGCTTCAACTGCGAAAATTCATCCCGACTAATAATGGGCAACCATCAATAATTTTTTACAGAAATTGAAATTTGAGTATATTACAATTCAATTAGTAATACTTACCTAAGTAAGCACTAATTTATCGATGATAACAATGTATCTTCAATATAATACTGTAAATATTTAGTGTGCTTTCCACGCAATTGGTCAGATTTCATGGTTTTTCTGTGGTGTTTGACATAGAAAGAATTTTTTCAGTAGATTGAGAGAGAAAAACACATGCGAATGTGATGGTTTTCCGAAAATGTACTGGGCTTAGCTTAAGGGTAAATCGAAGTGATGTCCCCTTAACGATTTTGGATTGGTAGTGTAGGGAGCGTAAAACAGAGGATGGGATCTCGTGTCTCGCAGTCTGTTTGAAGCGATTTGACGGAGTAGAAGGAAGATCACTGTCTAAATTTGCATCTGCATCTACCCTGCAGCCTGCCGCGGGGACTTGTGGAAGGGAGTGTTAGCAGAAAAATGGGAGAGGAAAGAGAAAAGGTATTGCGAGATGGAATAAACGAACTATGTGATATGTTATGACTAGGGATGGGACTGTTCCATTTTCACCCGATTTCTATTTGATAATAGTCTTGATAGTAATTTGTCCACCAATACCAAAACATTTATGATGTTTAATACAGGCTTCAAATGAAATGAATATCACTCAAGACATTTTCCAGTCATTGAAATTGAACGAATGATATGGTACGCAGTCACGTGCATAAGTTCAAAGATATACACCAAGGGGAAGAAATTTTCCACGAAAAAAGCCATTTGACTTGGCCGTGATTAGAACTCGGATCTTCCATTTATGATTAGGTGTGCTAGCCTGTTACTCCAAAAATTCATCTTATTTACATAGTGAATGTCATCCCCTAGCTGTATATATATATATACTCCAACCACTGGCTGTTGCGTGCTATAGCACTAATGACTTGGTGTTGCAGTGGAACTTCTGAAGAAACCATGTTTTTTACACATTGCAGAGATGCATCGTTATTTAATTTGTTTAAGAGTATCTAGGGCGCTAAACCTCTCCTTTGAATTTACTGATGTGTATGGAGAAGGGGATCTTTTCGTTTAGGTACCATTCACGAGTTTTAAGGGGTGCGTCATGGAATGTTCCCGTGGGTGGTGTAGGAAAAGCGTAAAAAGGAGGGGAAGGGGTGCTCATGTCTCGCACCCCGTTGACAGCGATGAGGACTGGGTGAAGAGGTACGAGTGGAGGAGAAGAGAAGTGTTTGGGGGAAAAAGGAGAAGGGTGTCGTGGAGGACGTTTTTATGGCGGCGTTTTTTGGCTACGGCGGCGGCGGCAGGCGAAGAGAAACGGATGAGAGAAAAAAATCAAGAATTGTTGAAGCTTGTGTGTTGGTGCGCTCTTTTCGGAGAACAAAGAAAAATGCTGGATGTTTTTTTCATCTTTTTTTTTTTAATTCTGTTGTTCTTTTCCTCGTGTCCCGCTTATATCCACTTCCAGGGCCGGTCGGCAGGGCCGGAAACAAACGACCCCTCTTGCCCCAATCTCTCACCAGGGCGTTCCGCCACCTCGTCCTCCGTCGTCGCCTGTCCAAGCGCCTCGTTCCAACACAACCCTTCCCCTCACCGACCACCACCGCGTCAACACTTGGCCCCGCTACGCGTTTTAACAAACTCTTCTTATACATGGCCCCTTGTGCTCCAGGGGGGCGAGAATAAAAATAAAATAAGTACCCTCCTCTCACCTCCACCACTGCTGCTACAACTGCTGGAGAAAATTTAATCTTTTGCTTTGCGCCATTGTTATTTTATATTTCGGGGCCGTTGAAGCGCGGGATATTGCGAAAAACAACCGTTTTTCGAACGAGAATTGACATTTTACTCTGAGATGCTTGATATTTTCTTCAGGAATTTGGTTCCAACCTGGAAAAAGCGTCACAAAATATGGGTTAAGTATTTCTTTGAATTGAATTTCGGCGCGTGTAGGTATAACTTGGCGTTAATTTCAACTAGTCATACTTCAGGATGTTACTGTGAAATGCTTGACTGTCATTTTTCTGTCTTTCATTGCATTTAAAGTTATACCTTTTTCTCAACTCATGGCGGTTGGACGTCATAGAGTGAGTAGCTAAAAAAAGGCATTTCTCCTGCCACCTCAGTCCCTCCCCTTCCCCTCAGTTTCCAGGAGGCCAAACAGCGTTGTCAATTCCTGGGAATAACTACACGTTAGGATGCGAGGAGTCGCGTTAACCATTAATTTTGAGCCTTAACCAATGAATTAAAATACTCTCCGTCTTTTTGGATCCGGGCCTTGAACCGGCACTGGTGAAGTTTAAAAAAATGGCCGACACGAACAAAATGCAATTCCCTTTCAGTGAATTTGGCAACACAGACGATGCGAGACCAAAATAAACCTCACAGTAGTCGCAGAGAGACTTAAGTTTCCTCCTAATGTGATTGGCTGGAGAAGTGAAAGGTACACTCGCGCATTCAAGGTCAGCCGCCATGAGTTGGGAAACAAAGTGTTATTGAACGTGATAATACCGAAGGAAAAGGATAAGGCGTGAGTGTTATGCTCACAAAAAATACGTTTGATCGTTAAAAGCTCTGAGCATTGTGAGATGCTCATAAATTTAAATATGAATTCAACTCGAAATCTACATTTTCGATTATGCGTTGTGCAGGGGGCATTTCTGGAAGTAGAATGATTCTATAAAGGTCCTGTTTTTTATAAATCAACTTGGTTTGCTTTCAAGAGTTAATAATATACATATCTTTATTATACCGAAGGAATTAAAAGAAGAAAATAAACCTTTCCATTCGACAGTTTAACTGATTCAATGCAGAAGCTCCAAGCCTCTCTCTGCCATTGATGACAGATTTTGGTGGTTAAGGAGGTTCCGCCGCGACTATGTGAGTCAAAACAAATACTATATACCACATTTTTGATATTTTGTCAAAAAAATCCTGCTTTCACTGATGCATCGCGTTACCTATAGAAACCCAAAAGTAAGGTACAACATATATGCAGATTATTCCACGAATGTATTTTAAATGAGCACTTTTTTCCAGCAATAGGAGCCGACTGCAGCGCCATTTCCTACGAATTGCCGCATTTTGACTTCAATTACGGCATTAATTCTTCAATAACTAGAAAAATAATGTGGTAAGATGCCTGTATTTTATTTTTATTCAATTTCTCTGAATTATTTCCTTCTTAGAGACAGTTTTCCACGAAAATGGCATTTGTATTTTATGGAAAAATACTATTATTACCCGTGTTTCTCTCATTCCCCCTTTGAACACCATGTAATTTCAAGTTCAGTTATAGAATAAAATTGCGTGGAAAGGTATTATTTTGTGGTTCATATCAGATAGAGGACAACTTTTTCTACAAGTAGACAGAATATGAATAAAATGACATTTAAGTCATTTTACGGTGGAACCACCTTAATGATTGAGATGGGCTTCATGTAAAGCAAATTGAGCTGAAAGTTACAACATAGTAAACTAAAGTGTTGGCTGAATATTGTCTTAGTAGAAGCATCTATTGAACCATCGGACTCACATTACCAAGAAGGTCGCGTTAATACACCATAGTCGTTGAAATTCGTCTTGAAAAAATAATTTGAATTGACCGGGATTAGAAACCCGGATCTCCCAACTACCGGTCAAGTGTGTTAACCGTGTAACTGGCTAACACACCTGAGTATACATTGGATTTGAAGCCGGGTCAATTCTAAAATGATTTTTTCATTGCGAATTTCATCGTCTATGGTGTGTATCTTCGTACTCATGTGCGTGACTGCGTGCCACATTTTTCACCCTACAGGGTAGGCTAGAGGAGAAATTAAAAAATATCCATCGAAAGTACCAGTAATTAACCTCAGATGGCTCTATTTTGGACAGAAAAGAGGGTGCACTAATATATTGGGAGCTTATCATGGAATTCTTTGAAGGTAGGGCAGATCGGAACACTTCAGCGCACACGTACGACGAAGAACGCAATGATGTGGGCATGTGAAACGTTCGGTAAGCTGCCGTTAAGTATAACTCTGTAGCTACACAACAGTCATGGCTGAATGTTTTGTTTTTGCCGTTTTAAATCGTTTTACGTACTTTAAAAGGTAAATTTTTTTACCACGAAAAATACTTTTAAAATAATTTATGCAAATTAACAAATCTACAACAATCGTGGGGTCGATTATCGAAGTTTATCAATCTAGAGTCACGCAAAAAGTATGATGTGCTATAAAAATAAGGATTAATGAGTGATTTTGGTCACTTACGGCTATGAATAGCATCTTTTTAATTATTTCACCAAATCTAATGCGTTAAGGGAAGTGGAAGGACTAAATTGTTGGGAATTAATTTTCGTCACAAGAAAAATTTAATCTTATTCTCAATCGTACATCAGTAATGCTGCTAATATTTTTATTAGCAGGCTTCCAAAGGCGTAGGGTCTTAAATGAATGCAAAGTGACTCCTCTGTTGTGTTGCTTTGTTAACGAGCAGCTCACTAGAGCAAATAGAATGGTTCAATATTATTTAAATTGTTGATGAAAAAATACATGTTCTGTGAATTTAGATTTTTAAATAATTCACACATTAAATAAAAGAATGCAACATCTTTATGACTTGGACTATTTCAAGTGACACATGGTGTTAACAGTAAACTAGTTCCCGAAGTTTCAAACGTTGCTTCCCGTCAAATATTCTCTGCCATGTTTCTTTCTCTTAGGTACTCGAATGGGATCCTATCTCAATGAATGGCCCACGGATATTCTCCTCTCTTTTCTCTTCTTACTTTTCCATCCTCTTCGTCCACCTTTTGCAACGCAATGTATCACGGGAAAGAATACGACTGCCCTCCACCCCATTCGCGGAAGGGCACGGCCCTTAAAAAGGTCGTTCATTATGATTTGAAGCGGACATTTTTACTCTCGCGTTCTCCGTACGTATACATATATATATCCCCTCGAAATGCGAGGATTTTCTGTAAGCGTGTGTTTCATTTTATGAAGCAACTACCGCGGGAATCCCTGTCTCTGTCATTCTCCAGCGGTGATCAATTGGGGTTGGGTAGCCTGGGGACACAGGATGGTAGACTAAGCTACCGGGAGTGGGCGTGTTAAGTCGTCGTATTAAGGGGAAATGTAAATGTGAGTATGGGTGTTGAAAAAGATTATGGTGTGTTTAATCTTCCTACATACGACGCTTCTTGTAACTAGTTTTAAAATATGAATGCCGTATGCCATTTATTAAACTACCAGTAATTGATTGTCATCGTTGAATTTAAAAAATGCCTCAAGTTCCCCCTTATAAAACTTTTGACGATTGGTTTGCTCATTTCTAGCAATTGTACTACTATTCCATTTTGACCCGATTGAAGTATGGTCAGCATAAAAATCCACTGGTCTAGTTTTTAAATATCAATTTCAGTTCGATATTCTCTCCTTTCTTGTATCCAGGAAGAAAATTTGGATTTGACTTCTTGATGCTAATGGAAAAACATTGACACGAGAAGGAAAATGGGCACATATTTACCGATTATTTTGGGAGGATCGTATTCAAATGAAATATCACTGCGTAGCTGAAAATGAAATAAACAATTAAATTATGATACCTCTAGATTAGGTAATAATAGTTATGAAACACTTTTAATTATTCTTAATGTCCGCTTTTATCCATTATTAAGTCTAAATAATGAATTGCCTGTTTTTTATTGTTTGTTTATTTAATTTAATTGTAAAATTAACGTTTCTTCACAGTCCTACTTTTTTATCAAATGTAAAAGGAATGTTTTCCTTATATTAATAAACCTTTTGCTCATTACTCATCAATAAAGCCCAATCTGACCAGTGTCAACGTATTCGCGTCATTTTCAAGGTGAATTGCATTTATCCCCGTGGTGAGTTATTATTTATAATAAGTTGAACATGAATGAAAAAGGGACGGTTAGAGGACTTAGATGGTTGATGGATGGACATATAAGCACATAATTTTTATACATGGAAGGTGAACAAACAACTCACTAAAATGCAAATAATTGGAAATTTGACCCTGAAGGAAGAGCATGTAATAGGCAAAATATTCTTTTGTACTTTGTTGTTTGACACTTTAAATTAAAAAAACATAGAATATCACATAATTTCACCTCATTTTTTTTCTTAAAATTCTGCTTAGTCTCACCATGAAGTGAAAAATTACCATATAAATCTGGTATGAGGGAACATCCGGAAGAGGAAGTTTTTCTTCCCAGAACTCTTTTCTTTTCTTCATTTTGCTCCTCTGGGTGGGCCGCATAAAAATTAAATCCAATCCGTCCCAAGCACCCCTCCTTCCATAAGATACTCCTTGAAGTGAAAATAGATATTTTTAACCATTCGCTTGAGCATGAATTCATGATGACCTACGCTACACTTGGCGTAAAAAAATATCATCAGTAATTGAGTAAAGACTTTTGTGCATTAAACTAAAATATAAACTCTCCTTTCCTTAAGCTGGACCCTTAAGAGTTGGATGTATCCAATTACCTTTATCACTCATTTGATTAATCATCCCGGAGGGGGGGGGGGCGCCCATCAAAACTCCCCTTTTCCTACGTCTCCACCAATTCCTTCCCCAATCTTCTCCCCCTCCGACATCCTCCCTTGCCAAGACCCTGATGCTACTTCCTTCCTTCCCCTATTCGGGCCACTGATCTCCAGCTCTTGCCCCTGCTATGCCATCTACATCGTAGTAAGCCACCTCAAAGACGTGTGAATGTGAATTTGTTTACCAATAAGTACAACACTTTATACTACATGAGGTATAGGAAGTACGAGTAGTCATGGATTAACAAACCTGAAAATGATTGGCTGAGGTTGAACTTTCACCTACCACACCATACACTCCAAATGTGAAGGAAACTACGAAATTTACTGCATTTAATGCATTGATGAGGGGGAATATTCTGAACTGGGTCCTAATTCATTAAAAAGTGGACATTATTGAAGCCTCATTGATGGAGAAATTTGGAGGTCACAGCCTCGGTATCGATTGTTACATTACGATATTTGGGCTACACCTAAACCTAAGATCATGTGCGAGGCATAAGGGTACACCTTCAACGGTGTAAGTGGTAACCAAAGTAACTGCAAAGCATGTGATGTCAGACGCGGGAAGTCAGTGGATAGATCCCGAAAATTCTCCGTACATGTTTCTTATCTTTGTATTGCGTCTCCAGTTTCTTTTAGGCAGCTGAGTGTAGGTGTCCAAAAAAAAGAAAATAATACAATGCTCCATCTTTCTTAATCATTAACTTGTGACAGCGAAACAAACACCAGCATTTCTTCTCCTTTAATTAGTAAATAAAAAGCTGTAACGTATAGCGGCATTTTATATTAGTTTCACTCCCACAATCTCTGTAAACTGAGAGTGAGTTTATTAGGATGTTATATGAGATAAAGGGAGATCGTGAAGTAAGAGTTACGAAACATATAACGTGTCAAACGTGAAAGCAGTCCCTTGCTCTAGCCCAATACAAGCTACACGCTTGTAGTTAATGTATGAATACAACAGATGCTGCTAATCGCGCAGTATCTGTTGTATAGATGGTTATATCTTGGCTGTGTCGTAACCTCAATATTTTCATAACTTCTTACCCTTCCTCAAAAAAGTGCCTTAAGTCGATGAGTCGATTTGACAGGAATTTAACAAAACAGGTTCGTGTATGTCGGAAGCAGAATTTTAAGAAAATTTTATTTGACTCATAAGTCACCAATTAATCTTTCAGTCTCAATTTTTTTATTAAAATGAAACTTCCTGATGATTCTTCGTGATCACACGATACTCAAAGCTGTTTTATCAATTTTTTTTTAATTAATGTCAATGGAGGGAAATTGGCATTAAATGACTTCGGAGGGAGTTATGGTCGTGATCTGTGAAGAGGTCCAGGATACTTTAGGGAGGGGTTGGTTTACTCTGAGAGGGTAACGGGATAAGGGGGATTTGAAGAAGAGGCGAAAATGGGAGACGAAATTACCGTAAAGGTCCAAAAGAGGGCCGGGAAATCCAAACGTTGACTCTTTTTAATGTCCTCTTTTTTTACTGTTTTTCCTGCCTGGGCGCCTTTTTTTCTGCCCATTTCCCCCCGCGCTATTCCTCAGGCCCCTTCCACACCCGCAGTCCTTTTAATTGTCGCCAGTTTCCGTTCCTTAATGCCGTTATAAGTCTCCTCGCCCCTTCCAGCAGTGGCTCCCCTCCTTCCCTTAGCCTCATTCCCTTTTTTTCCCTCAGCAGCACCCTTACCCTTTAACACGGATGTCCTTCTCACCCTCCCTCACCCAGGGTACGCCCATCTCGCCCGTCTTTGTCCCCCCTCTCCTTCAGAATGCTTTGTCTTCAAACCAACCCCTCCCAACCTCTCCGTCCTTTTGTAACCCTCAGTTGGACTTCCCAGCTTTTTTTTCTGCTCCCTTCCCTTCCTTCAAATCGCAGTCCAAACCCTTTTGTGCCCTCATCCCCACAACGAACCCTGAGCACACCCTCGTAAAAATCTTCTCCGCCGCTTACTTACTCTAACCCTTAACCCCCCCCCCCCCACCCTCACTACCATTCGCCACTTCTTTCCTGTTTTTGTACATTTTTTTGTCGGTCTCATTTCTCCTCGCTGTCTTCCTCTTCTGCTTCCCAGAACTGTGAGTCGACCACTATGTGCGATACTCTGATGTAACATATCGCCTGATTTCGCATTTTCGCAACAGGCGGCTCTGCATTGGGATTCTACAATTCTTGAATGTAGAAAATTTCATTTAGGACATTTCTTCCTGTAGCTTCCCCTCTCAATCTGCACCCATATCGCATATATCACCAATAAAGCATATCACATTCATATTGCGTCCTATGTCGCATTTGTATTGAATTCATACAACCACATCGCATCCACATCGCACATAAACATTATTTTAACTGTCATATCCAGCTTATTTTCTTCATTTATAACCCTTGGACGCTCTATGTGCCGATATAGGCTTCCTCGAGTCTAATGGTGGCTTTGCATTGTTGGTCTCGCTTTCGTGGTTGCTTTGTGGCTTCAATAAAGTGGCCAGTTGCAAAGTTTTTGTTGTATTCATTCTGCTTTTTGAAATTTATTTTTTATTGGACGCCATTCAATTATGGGTATCAAATCATTTTGGACATAATTAGGTATTATGTAAAGCAGAAGACTCAAAAATATTTAAATAATTGATTACATTTATGAAAATATGCCATTCCATGTATTTCGTTGCATGCAATACTTAAATTGGAATTTCAACTTATTTTGAAAGTGAAAATTGAGTGTTTGATAAAATTAAGTTAGAGAAAATTTGTAAACGGACCAATGATTCATGTTATTTTCGAATCAATGAGTTTCTCCCGCATTTACATTCCTCTCACACTTTCTACTCTCCAACTCCGTGGCTTCTCCAAATCCTTTTCCCACACTCTTGCCATAATTTCTCTTACTTACCGGTAACACCCGCTGTTCTGTCTTCCAGCATCGTCTTCATCATCGTCTCCAACCCGTTCCATTCACCCGCCTACTCATCAAGGCCAAACGAATCCTCATTTTCCTCGGACGCTTCGCTTAACCGTGTGCGTTTGCACATTTTTTATAAACCCACCTTCACCTTACGGGTTCGCCTTCATCATCCAGCCTGTGCTAGTGACTCCCGACTTTTCCTTATGCTCTGGAACACTATGAGATTGTACGGCCAAAATCACCCTACATGACGTCTTGAACTATAATTACTCCGGTATGGAACAATCATCTGCCGTCTTTACAACATCACTTTTGGTATTCGTCGGTCTCTATAGCGTAGAATTCCGGTTAATAAGCATAATTAATTTATATTTTTATCTATTTAGCATCATTTCGATATGAAGCACTACTGTCAATGTGCACTTGTAGTAAACAGGAAATATGGGACGAAATCACATTGAAACTAATCAGATACACAAAGGATAACGGCATGAAAGAGATATAATAGTTGAAAATTATTTGAAGAAACATGCATTATTGCCAAATTCGTGAAATATTTCGAGGATAATTTTAACTATCCTCGAAATATTTCACGATTTTGTTATAAAAATTAATAATTTCTACTTAAAAGCGTGGGTATCACAAATGCTAAAGACTGATGATTGTGATGAAATATTTCGTGTTTTTCAAAGGACGACACATAAATACTCATTAATCCTGAAATGTTATAATTGTTTAAAGAGCAGCGTTCCTAGAGAACATCGAATAAACCTTCCCACCCTATCGAATACACCACGTCTATGTCACGATTGGTCTACTAAAAATAATAAGAGGCTCGATGAGGGCCTAATATGGATGTTTAGCATTTGGAATACTTGAATGCTAAATGACTGGTAAGTGGTCATGCACCATAGCATCAAGTAAAAATATTAATGTAGTCGAGTGATCAGTCAGAATTAGTCCACGGATTTTCAAAAACTTAATTTTCTTAAACTTCATTTGGGATAACGATGTAAAAATTAACTAAACAGTGACATACTATGCATTATTTCCATATTTACTCCTTTTGCCTGATAACTCGTGAAATGTTGGTACAAATACGATCCAATCAGGTTACATAAATCAATACTCCTCAATGGCCGTGATTTATGCTAATAATGTTTTATTTTGACAGCTTAGTTTACAAATTAATGTTTTTAACCCAGGTATTGGATAAAAACATAAACGTGATTGCATAGCCAATCGAAGAAACTCAGTCGGAACGTTGGACTTATGACAACGCCTCCATGACGGAAAAGTGCGTTATTATGTTCTTATTGGCTGCACAATCAAATACTCTTAAGGATGCTCCTCCGTGTCTGCGTGAGTCAAAACAGAAACTGAATTATCGGTTTTTGTTAGTATAAATATAAGAATAATACTGCTCTTACTATTGACAAACCTTAGCTATTAGAAAAGATTAGAAAATATTTTTTGCTGTGTAGCTTTTGTACAATTTTAACTAATCAGCCACGCTTTGAGTGATTTCTGAAGAGCAGATATGCATTTAATATTATCCATTGCCATAGGAAATTCATTTAACAACCCGGGGACTAAATGCCAAAGAACACTTGCTATGGAGGTTAAAATACTTTGGTACCAACAACCTGTTTATTCGTCGCAGTTGCATGTCAGCATTTATCACACGGAGTTTTATTAATTTGTTATCGAAGAAGTTGTCACAAATTTACACATATTTGTACAGTTCTCTTAATAGTAACAAACTTAGATCTTAATACACTTTTGTCATATTTTTCTCCTTGGTCAACAAATGTGCTATTACTTTATTTTGTAAAGTAATAAACTTCTTCAACAAGGTGGAGTTTGTAATACCCCAAATCGTCAAACCATTACGTATTTTAGTCTCAGATAAGCCTTGATACATTAATTTGTTCGACTCATGAGGCAAGGTGTACTTAAGATTAGAGATTTTCAACCAAATACACATTAGTTTGTCACAAATATATTTGATATGATAACTAAAACAAAATTTTTCATCTGATATTATTCCTAAGTATTTTAGGTGTTAGTTGTAGTTAGGCTTTTATCTTCAATTTAACTGTATTTTCAAGTTCAATTTTGGAAATGAATAGACTGTAATGGTAGGGTTTTGTTGCCCATATTAAACAGGGTAATCGTTTACCTCAGGCAGAATGTGAATTAAATGACATTTTAGTCATTTTAAGGTGGAATAACTACATGTTTTATATTCCTGCAACAGTTGAGTACACTCGTATTCTCTTTTTCGGATAATATTCTCGAATACTCTCGTGAAATAACATTTGGTCCCAGCTTATGGTTACGGTGAACGTTTTTCCGCTGCCGCTAAGGTCCTCATCACCCTTCCTATTCCCACTTACTCCGCTCCGATACTTCCATTACCCAACCCCTCGTCTTTCTCTTAATGCTCTAACCCCACTTTTCCTCTCCATCCCACGTCTCCCTTTCCCTTCTTATTTTTTTCTTCGCAGCCATCATTCGTCCAACCAACCCCCCAGTCCCCCCTGCTCTCATTCCACGCATGTTTTTTGCCGTACCCCCCTTCTAAGCTCTCCCCCCGGACGAAAATTACTCCCTCAAAATGCTCCGCACTAGAGGGCATTAAATCCTTGAGGCGGGGGGTGAGAGGGCGGTTAAGATCTTTCCGCGCCAAAAGATTTATGCACATCCGGGTAAATATTTCGGCTCGGTGCGTGGTCATTTTTACGGGGAGTCACTCAACAAGTTGTGCAAGCTACTCCCAGGATTCATTTCGGCTTTGGATCCGAGACGGAGTGGAAAATACATGGAGTCGGAAATGGGAGAATAAAATAGGTGAAGTCGAAATGGGAAAGTTTATTCTTCTCATCAGTGCAGGAGGAAATCCTCTTTTGGATAGAAATGGCTGATAAAAATTGAGTTATGCCACTAATTTACGAAATGGTAAGCCCCATTTCTCCGAACACAGAAGGTCTACCTCTATTCCTATGGATTTATGGCCACCCCTCACATACAGAAGACCCAGAAACGCATCGAGCTCTTTCAAATACATAAACTAATCATCGTCTCCCAAAAACCTTCGAGCTTCCTTTTCAATTAATTTCTGTGTGAGCTCTAGAGTATATTCATGAAGGATAAACGCCGGATACCAGATACTTGACCAGTAATTACACGACGTTTTGCGTAGGGAGAAGGACCAAAACCTTTCCTGACTATTTAACTGTCCGCAGCTTCAGGTGGATGTGAAGTTCTTTAAGAATTAGTTTCCACTTTGTCTCGTGAGAGTCCTCAACTTCCGTGTCAGATATCAACATAATGAGGTATTCTCGTTTACCTGATCCACGCAGTCTTTTTATCTGTGCGCAGTTCTCTTCTAAGTCAGCTACAACTTATGCTTTGTCATGAACATTGCCAGCCTCGACTACGGCTTTGTCCTGATCATCATCGAAGTATTGCAGAACGCCAGTGGAATATATGCCACGAATGTTTTTACAAGGATCTTCTCCAGTGACTTCACTAGCACCTCCACAACGTGAGGTTTGACGACCGGCTCGATTTACCCGCCACCATTCGTGTGTGTCAGCAGCCCTCCGTGAGAGTGGAGTGGGTTAATGATCGCCACTGTTTCGACCACAAATAGGAGGTGGACGTTTCCTTAGACATCCTTTTGAAGAGCTTTCCACCAGAAGGGAAATGAATATGAGTTTGTATAGGAAGGAATGCTGTTATTACAACCGATAACAAAAAATAAAGTCACAAAAATCAGAGAATAGTTTCTAATTACTTACCTTCTTGGCGAACATGCATAATGGGAGGGTCATCTGGACCCTCGTGGCCACACTTCTTAAGATTTTTATGAAAAGTCTGCTGTGGACTCTTCCGCACAATAATAAGAGTTGCTTAAGCATATAATATCTCCGTCTTTGCATTCTGGTTTGTCAACGGAAGATCATTTAGCAAAGTCACGATTCCGTAAGGCATAAGGTCAGGATTGACCATCTATGCTGCACTGGTTAGGAAGTCCCTTTGCCTATGTTTCTATAGCATCTAGAGATAACAACAGCATGTCTAGATGCGCATCGTAGACAGAACGTGCAAGCAGACAAGAGGCGTGGGGGAAAGAGACAAATATGAGTGACTTTATACTGCAAATTGTTATGTCTCTCTTGCTAACAAAGTGCACCTATTGGGCGTCTGGCAGTTATAGTATTGCATTTAAAATTTCAAAGTTATCAAAATTATTTGCAATGGAAGATCTAGAGTGTAGACTCAAATACCACTGTTTAACCTCGAAAAACCTACGTGAAAACAATGCTTATTTTTGACTCTAATACAGTGAAACATTCTTAAAATAAAAAGATAGGTACACTGTGTTAAGTTAACTTGTAAGTCTATAAACAAGTTTTTCGACAGAATAATAAATAAATTTTAACATACATTAAGTATCTAAAAAGGCTCATTGAGCTAAAACAGAGCTTATTGGGACAGAATCTCAAGACATCGTCTACATGGGACAAAAATGTCCCCTCAGTGGTTTTAGGCATATCTACTTTTTTGTTGGAAGCTATGAGCCCAAGGATGACAATTTTTAGTACTCTATGAATGTATAAAATTCAAACACTTCCAAGTTTTCACATAAAACAATAAGAGAGATGTAGCTGATTTAAGTTTGAAATGGGGCAAAAATATCATGTCCGCGGTTCTAGTTTCAAGGCTTTCAACCGTTGTTATGTTACAGGCACTTTTCTTTTACTTAGTCACCCTGTGGTATACAAAAGGAACCACTTGATCTCAATGCAAAGAATTAATTGGATAGCATTGTACTTTTCGAATTCATGGACTCATTTACGATATCCTCATGAAAGTCGAAAGCCTACTTTTCCGATAAGCCTACTTTTTCTAGGGAAAAAATACTCCTAAAACATAAGTGGCAACCAAAAAAAGAATGCTTCCGTTAGGAAAGTGGACTGAGAGGACCAAAAGAATCTAACTAATTGTAAGATTCTCCTTGTCGTCGTCATAAAATATATATCCCATCACAGTAGATTGTTTCCTACGGGAAAAAACGTTGTTTTTTAATGTCCAATTTTAGCTTTCAAACCATCGTCCATATAACTAGATTCAGGATGCCACAATATCTTTTCCATTGCTTTTCGTTTATCAATGTGATTTATTGAATTTATATTTATGGAAAAATTTATCGTAAAGGGTAAAAGAAGACGATTAACTGTCATCTGCAGAATGACTAGATTATTTCCATGGGAGGAAACCAGATTTCAGGTATCACCGCAACCATCACCTTTCTCCCGATTTTAGGTATCACCTTTTTCCCGAAAATAAATTTAGGATTCAATTATTAGAGATCCATGGATGCATTTCCGAAAAAGGTTTTACTAAATAAATACGAAATCATAATCTGCCACCACAAGGAGGTTATGCGACAGGCTTGGATTCTCCTAATTCGTAGGAAAATTAAGGAAACTTTTCTGAAAAAGGTCATTCAGGAGTAATCTTGAAAGCCATTAGTTATCACAATTTGGAGGGTAGGTGGCAGGCTTGGAACCTCTGTATTCGGAAAACAATTTGTGACATCTTCCCGTGATGGGCAATTTTTTCATTCAACTGAAGATCGAATATTCTCGTTGGAGTTCAGTGACCGCTAAAAATTAACCCTAGAACATCAAGTTGGGGACACCAGCGATCACATTCTACGATTTGATACATCAAATTATTGAACGCCATATTTTCAGAATCTTACCTTCTATATGTTACTCACATTGGAGAGAGGTAGTATCAAATTTAATTCCGTACATCTCTTCAATTTACAATCAATTCTTCGACTTCTCCGTTTTTTTCACGTTCCGTTTCGTCACGTCAGGTTTCGAACCATTTTTCCACGTTTAATATTTTCTTGGCTAACGTTATACTTTGTAGCATCTGCGGAAAATGAGTTCGTATTATATTTTTTAAATTGTAAACGTAAGAAATAAATGAAGTAAAATGACGAGTTGAACCCACTTCGGCGCCTAACATTCGAATTGCTTTCCGCGCACCGGGGTTGTTAGTTTTCCATTCATACACCGCACTTTGCCTTTTTTTGTAATTATGCTACCGCTGAAATTTTCTTTATAAATGCTTATGTTGCATTATCAATTGCATATGGAGTTGACTTTTTGTTATACCTTTACAAACGAGGAAGACATTTTTCATTCCTAGATTACAACAATTCAGGATTTCTGCACGGTACAGTGATAGAGATGTAGGATCACCTCAACTCACTTCCACCTAGCATATCGTTATAAAGATTTCTCCTGAAGATTTCATATTATTATAATAAGTTATCGAATCACTAAATTTTTTCTACATTAGAATTAAATTGATGTTGTCTTAGGAACAAATATGTGACAGAAAAACCTCTAGGATCCATTATGACCTCACCTTGTTTTATAGATCCTTTGCTTGTATAGATCTCTTAAAAATCTTACCTTGGGGTTGTAGGGTTCAGTACATTAGTTTGCGCGCTGTGTCGACAGGACTAATTAGACGAAACATCTCCCTGCATTCCCACAATAAACTCAAGTGATTTCAACCGGAATCTTCTCTCACCGGATGTTTCCTACAGAGCAAACTTTGCAGCTATGGTGCCACAATCGCTATAAAAAAAACATGGTTCAAAAACAGGAAAAAGCATGCCATCGTATTCATCGCATTGTTTTTCACTTCTCGACACATTTCTGAAGAGAGTTTTCCCAGGGTAAAAATGGGGATACGTTCGATGTCATAACTCGGAGGGTAGGCCGACAAGCTTTGAATCTTCGAATCCGTCAACCAATTTATGACGTGTTCATCTCCGCAGTTTCATGACCCCCGAATACCCTGATGATGAAACATTACCGCGTAAATCACGCTCTTCCTCGCGTCACTTTTCTCTCCTGCCAGAGTTTTATCGATGCCTTTTAAACGCCTGTAAATTTGTCTCGCGGCAGATTTAACGACCTTCCGGTGATTACTCAATCGCTGATTGCTTCCTCGCGCTCCCCCCAGTTAGCGCCACTTCCTCCTTCAGAGCTTCGAAATTATGAGGGCAGGGGTGAGGGATGATGGAAGCCCGAAATTTGGCCGTTCGAGAAGGTGGTGACGGGGGGTGAAGGGGGATGGGGTGGAAATTGGTCGCGCATCGAAGGGTGGGATGGACGGGAAAAGGATTTTTTTTGGAAGGGTGGAGAACAGGGGGAATAATAAGACAAAGGAACAGATTAATTAATTTTTTCCCTGCCAACGTTTATTTTTCAATCTCCTGGAGACGAGACGGGTTCAGGGTTGCCACATCTCTCGGATTCTTCGGCTGAATCGCGGAAACAGGCCATAACTTTTAAAATTACCCTCCTCTAGGTTTAAGGCTTTTTCAACCCGAATCAATTAAAGTATTGATTAATAAAATATTTTTACCATCGTTTTCTTTGGTTTATTACATTTTTTTACATGTTAATTGCCACTTGTATCACACGGAATACAAATTTTTTCAACATTCGTTGATTTAAATATGCTTAAATATCTTTCCTTTTGAAATTGTTCAGTAACTTTTATCATATTAATAATATCTTCCATTAAAATTTTGATATGATATTGAAATAACGTTTTTGGTTTCCATATAAACCAGCATATGGGACTTTTAAGCATTAGAAAAAACGATTGGAAATATTATTTCAATTTATATCTTTTGCGACAGTACTGCTTTCCTTATTTGATAAAAAATTGTTATATTTATATTCACGTAAACCATGCATCAAATGAGAATTATTAATCATTTATTTTCTCATGTTATGTGGTGAACAATGTAAATTAAATTAAGATATTTTATTCACTCTCCATCCCAATATATTTGAATTTTTTTTAAGAAGTTCTCCTGATCATCATGCATTCCATTAATTTACATGTGTTCCTTGAGCAAATCGCTTTTAGTCATCCCAAACCATATTTATAGGTTCAGTTAATATAATTGTGACCAAAATGCACACGTGCACCGCTCATTAATTAGGAATACACAATACAAAGTATTTAGAGTCACGGTTTCGAGCAAGTTGTGGTAAAACAGCATTTGAAATCTCAAATGAAAAGAAAAGTTAGCACTGTCCCTCGGAACATTCATTGAACATCCCGTTCCAACACCCAGTGTTACCATCAGGTACAATGCCATATACAGGAACAATTTCAATATGAAGTACAATGCCAGTCACAAGTACAATGTGCTTGTTGGTAACACTCCTTTCAATAAAAGGGCTAATTTTCATTTTCTTGTAGTTTCCACCATAGTTGCAATCACGCTTTAATCGAATCTCCCGGAATCCCTCCGAATTTCTTACTCTTGGGATGGACTTCTCCGAGAATCAACTCTTCCAAGATTTGGCAACCCAGGACTGGGGCTGCCTGTTTGAGGACGGGTGGTAGGCACACTGAAGAATTGCAGGGAGAGGGCGGCGAAAGAGAGGAAAGATATTTAATCACCGTTGTCGAAGATAGGGTGGAGCGGGGGTGGAGATGGCTTCTTTTTCCGAGGAGACGAGTCTAAGGGCTGAAAAAGTTCGACGGTTTTGTGGGGGGGGACAAAAAGGAAGATCTTGGGACTGACAAAGGAGAAAGACAGGTTTGAGGGAATGGAGGGAGGGGGTTAGCGATGGAGAGAACAGCGTTTAGAGGGAACAGAAAGGATATACATAGTATAAAGGTATTAGTCACTGCAAACAAAACGTCAACGATGCGAAAGCAGCTTTCATTTTCCTCTCCAAACGTCTCGTGAAAATCTCCGCGTCTTCCATCTCTTTATCCCTTCCATGGTAACCTTCTCCTCCTGAATGGAATAATTGAAGCAGTCATCCCGTGTTTTCCCATTGTTTGGTTGAAGATGAATAATGCCTCCCCTTCGCTTTTGATTGCCGACTTAAATTCATCCTCATCTGTCATTAAAAGGAGTGTAACACCTTTCCCCTTGATTTCTCAATAAGATCTCCCCTAATGTTTTTATTTTCGCTCGGATATTGTTCAATCCGCATTTCGAAGATATGTCCCATACTAATCTTTTTTTATTTTAGGGATTTTTTAAAGAAAGAAACTTCATCAGATTTAATTTTTACGCTTGCGATGAATCGGTGCATCATCTCTCAAATGTTTTTAATTATTTTTTCTTAATTTTCTTTTAGTTGGGCCTACTGTGGAACACGGGAAGCAATTGGTCTCGATTGTTAGTCTTTATATTCTTCTTTCAAAATTCATTCTATTTTTCACCACGAGTTATATGGCCTCTTTACATTGTTTTCCAGAAACCCTTAAATCCATTAAGCTTTCCTTCGACTAATTTCGTTGTTCAAAATATATCCTAGATTGATGCCAACTTCCTCTTTGTTTTTTGTTTCTTTGCTAAACCCTGTCGTTCTGTAGTTCTTAATTTGGTGATACAGCGGAGTTAAGGCCATTTTGATTGCTGGTTATATGATTATATGATGACAAACATCAAACCAAAGGTCCGTGGTTCGATCTTCGGTTAAGGCCAATTATTTTCGTGGCAATTCCTACGTATTTCAACGTCGTATTTGCTGCAGGCATGAAAACATTCATACGTGGCCTAACACGGCATAAGTGCTGATATAGGATGCAACCCCATTTCTTGTCACTTCTTTGTAGCCCTTTGTCGACTTTCGTTGCCATCTTTAATGAATCGCAAGAACTAACGCGCAGTTCCCTTGTATCCTCCTAAAATGCCACCGGAATTGGGAAGCCTGGGTAGTGGAGTGGTCTTCGCATTTCCCGGCAGGGGAATTGGTCGTGGTTCGATTCCCGGTCCAGGCAGATTTTTTCTCATGGCAAATACCTCGCATGAAAACTCTTTTTCAAGGTATTGTTAATGTCTCTTGTGAACGCCACGAAATTTTGGATTTAGGTCTGAGAAAGTGTTAAGTAAAAGGAGTGCATAAAAGGCGAGCTAAATTCATATTCAGGGGATATATTGCATGGTGATAGATTGACTATGAGTGAATCTAGTTGTTGTGTCTTAGATTCGGTCCTTATTTTGCTATATATATTTGGTTATTCGTATTTCCTAAGAATTTAAATGCCTTCTCATAGCGTTTTGTACCTCTTAAAATATTTTTCAAGACAGGGGTAAACACTATGATGGTCTGAGACATGTGTAATTCCAGATACCACTAGATTTCATTTCGGTATCAATTTTATTTTCTGTTAACTTATCAGTCATAATAAAAGTTTCCTAATAAGCAGAAGAAGTTTCTTAGTAATGCAGCCACTAGTTTAAGGTGGCAAATGGTTTGAGGGCATGAAATTTGACTCGATGCCTCTGATTTATTTAACTTTGAATATGTGCTCTCATTCAGTTGAGTGCTTTCTTCATTACTCTAGTGCATAATTATCCAATGGTTGAAGAATGGTTTATGGGTCTAATGCATAATTTTCATTGGCAGGATATGTTTCCAAGCATCTAGTTTGATGAGTTTCTTTTTGTTAACAAAGATAGAGGAACTGTGAATATAGTGAATGTTTGAAAGCGATTATTTCCGACTTAACTTTGAAGTGGTCATATACGTCACTAAATGAACTAGTTGTTTGTATTTTTCACACATTTTTATTCCCTGTCATGAATAAATAATGTAAGGGTTAAAAAAAAATTGGATTAAACCAAGTGGGTACTAACTTATTGAGTGGTAAACATTAAAAAAATCGAATGTAAAAGCTAACGGATGAAACTCATGTTTTTGTAATTACCACCTTGTGAGTTGAACATAACTGCATTGAAAATATTCTCATGTTCTCGCGGCGTTACCCTAATTATTTGTCCTAATGGGTGTAAAAAAAACCTTTTTATATTATTTTGCGTCCTTTAATGCCTTTCTTTGACCCCTTAAGGGAAACATAGGCCCTGGCTTCGGGCCCGTTTGTCAACAGTTCTTTCTTCCGCTCAACCCTTGCCTCATTTTCCGATAATTACTCTTCTCTGCTCTCTTTGTTCCTTATACCTTTCTCTCTTCTTCTCTTTCGGTTGACTTCTCCTTACTCTCCCTACTTTCTTTCTCGCCCCCTTTAATCACCTCTTCCCCTCCTGCTCCTTTCATCACCTTTTACGTACGCTTTCAATGTGTCTCATCTCCTGCAAATTTCTCTGTCAGCGCTCGACTCGTGCATTGTAGGAGGGTCGTGAGTCGTGGTCGCCTAGCCATTTGGGGAGAGGGTTAGTCAAACGAGCTACATTAAACATAGAAGGGCAAACCTCTTGCCATATTTGAAGTAATTTTGCCTGGACTACGCCACAACAGAAAAATAGCCATAACAGCCGCCGCGGTATTAGAACAAGTTCACTCGGTCGTCTAACATCCAAATGCATAAAATGAATACGCTTATTTCATTTGTTGTGACTATGTAGCATTTACGCATTGATAGAGACTTAATAATAGAGCTTCTAAACGGTGGCCAATGTCAAAGTTAATTCAGAAATATTCTTCATACGGATGTTGACGAGATAATTAACTAAGCGTAACTAAGGAGTCACGTGACACAATAACGAGTGGTTCGACTTTTTGGTGTGTTTGGATCACTCGGATGTAAATCCTAAGCGTGTAATATGTTGTTTGTTGTGTCTCTAATCGGAATATTAAATGCCATTTACAGTATTCCAGCGAAAAAATCCCGATCTGAAAGGGTGCGTGACAACTTTAGGAGTGGTTCAAATATAACAATATCTCGAACCCTTTTTTATTCCATCACATTCTCTTTAAGTACACGATCGGAATTATCTTGAGCGCTTCAAGCTTAAGCCCTAGTAACTTTTCTACAGAATAAAACTGATGATAACGTTTTGACTTTGTCACTTCATAAAATACTGAAAATGAATATTCCGTCACGATTTGAAATTGAAATGACCCTATAGGTAAACTTACAAACCTTAGAAGTCGCAATGGCTAATTGTCACGTCTTAATGTAAACGCAATTTCTTGACCGGTAATGAAAAAAATGACGTGAAAAAAATATGTGATTTATAATTCATCTACATTGTACCCCGAGATTGCACTGAAACCGTATAGGGTAGGGGTTTTAGGACACCAGGAAGGAAGAGGAAAAATGAATTGGAAAAAAGAAAGGACAGAATGGAACACTATTATGGATAGTTTGTAGAACCAGTGTCCCACTATTTTTGCTATATTCGTTTTTAATAATGTTTTTACCTATGAAATTGGCAGTTTATATCTCTTATTTTGTTGTATCTATAGTTCAATTATTGAAATTCAGAAAAAGATTTTACTTTTTGATTGGAACAGAAAATAATCTGGGTATATTCAGAAATAAAATAGCCTTTCATCCATAACACCCGTTCATCACCGTCAAATTTCAAACACGGAAATGAGGGAAATAAGCAAATCATGCCTAGGAATTGATCCTCCAATGTATACATACGTCTGTTTCGAGTTCCCTTTTGAAAGTTCATGCACCGGATTGTTAAAGGAGATCTCACTCCGTGTGACGCTCAATAGGTAGGCAGTTTTTTCATCGCCCGAAATTATCTTTTTCCTTCCTCCTTTTTGTCACCGTTCACTTAACGCTTTACGTGTTCCTATTTTTATTCGCGCTCCCTGATTGCCTGTCCCCCGTCACTTTCACCCCCTCACTCCCCTCCTATTCCCGTAGTATCGATCACCTGTCCTCTTTTGTTCCTGGATTTTCTTTCACGGCGCGCCCTGTACTACGAGAGGGCATGACGATCGTTCGTGTGCACCGGATCCCTTTGTGTGTGCGTCCGTCGTCGCCTCCCCCCGGCGGCGGCGGGGAAAAATAACCCCTTCTCACTCTTTTCCCGACCCGACCCCCTTCCGCCCCCAAAATCCTTCCATCTTGTCTCGCCGACGTTATGCGTCGTCGCCCGCCTTCCTCCCCCCCCCTCCACCCCTCCCCTATCGGCAACAATACCATCCCCGACTCTTTCCCGCAATCCTTCGCAACTCTCTCGAACCTTTAAACTTCTCTCCTGCATACATCTCTTATTTCCTTCTGAACTCCTTCTTATGTGAACTTGTGCCAAAATGAGAGACGATTCAGCTCCTCGCAAACAAGTCTATGCCTAAAAAGTACAGTATACTTAAATTTAAACAAAATAAAACCAATTATTTAGGTGTAAAGGCCGTTTTACACGGTACATTTGTTTCTACAAAATCTTCCTTGAACTCCTGCATGAGGAAAAATGAATCGAGTAAAGCGGCAGATTGTATGAACGCTTGTGCGAATGTCTCAATACCTGCACGGGAACTAGAACCTGTTCTAATTTCGTTGAGACAAGCGTACTATCTCACGTACATTCGTTTGCACAAAATCTTTCATCGTGTAAAACGGCCTTAAGAGATGTCTTGTCGGGTCTTCCACCAGGTCAGGTATTTAGTTGGCAAAGTCTCAAAGACTGCCTCCCCCATCGTCGTCAGGTCATATGTAAACCCTGAAATTGGTCGCGGAGGAATTCATCGAAACGTTGTCAACTGACCTGGTGGAGGACCCGAGAATGCTTCACTAATAGCACATGCCGTGAAAGAAACAAGTCCTACCTCAACCTCATTCTTTAGTTGGGTATAATCTGGTATGTTTATTGCACAAGTAACTTGCAGCAAGCGACTGTTGACGTAACTTTGTGGTTTAAACAGCTCTGCAAGTCGGCTTACAGAACTTTTAAAAGTTTCGGCAAGTTGCTTGAAAAATTGTACTGCTGCCAGTATAAACGGTAACCAAACTGACTTTGCACTAACTAAAAAATTGTCATTTGACTAAAATCCCCCGCAAGCTCTTGCGAAAGTAACTGGCCACTACAAACTAAAGTTTACCCGTGATTACTTTTATCGGTTTTTTTGTCTAAAGCCACCCTGAGAACCACCGCAAGGGTGTGTGGCAGGGGGCGCGCGGCGTGGGGATAACAGTCATGAACAAAGGAGGGAAAAGGAAGGAGGAAAAGGATGGGGAGAGAGGACAAAAGTTAACTCTATGTTAACGGGTGGTCTAAGTGCCACGCTGTTTTTATCACTAATTTATTTATTCGACAGTGTATTGCTCCTATTTTTTTGCATCTTTAGTTTAATTACATAAAGCTACCTCAAATGTATTAAGTTGAATAGTGAGATTTTGATATCCTGAGAGTATTTTGTAAAATTTAATAGCCATTCTTTCAGAGCAGCCGTTCATTGACGCCAAATTTCAAACAGGGAAATAAGGAAAGTTAACAAAATATGCCGGAACGTTTTTATCCAATTTATATATTCACACATATTAGTGAGGATGACTCTTTATTGTCCACGGATATAAAGTCCGTTTATCGATCAGCATATTCCACGGTTTAATGGAGTCATTTGAAGCACAAGCTCTGGTAGAGACTCACTTAAGCTTACATTCATGCAATCTCTACGGAAACATAATTGCTAATTGAGATTACTTTCAAATATTTTATACTATGGTTTTGGCTCGAAACGCTATTCCAATATTTTAACTATATTTTTAATTATTTTACTACAAAATAAAGGACGAAGAAGTGGAGATTCGGAATTGTTTCAAATAAAAATAGTAATAATTACCCTTCTCGTAGATTTAAAAATGGTAAATTTATCATTTTTGGGACAGCGTATGTTAACTTGAACTTGAAGTAGAAAAGTGCCATTTGAGTATATATGTATGAGAATTTGCAGAAAAAAACACATTAGCCTCTGTGAACAGGCGTTCTCACTGGACTGAACACCTGCCCAAAGCTCTCCTTCGTACCTTCTTCTTTCCCCTTTTCTGCTGTAGTCTGACGGGCGTCTTAGGTGTTTTTGGTGAGAGTTACCGCTACATTTATAAGTGGCAAGTATGGTTGCGCCTTCAATGTTGCGTGTCAGAAACTTAGCTACATCACATCGTGAATCTTTGCCGTGCGTTTTCGCTGTTAATATCCAAATGCGAACGTCCATTTGGTGAAATGTCCAAGGTCACAGTTCGTGTGATCCGCTCTACAAATGCGAGAACAGCGATTTTTAAGGAACATGCGCAATATGAAGAACTTTCATCTTATATGTCTTATTAATTAAGTGGTAGTCGAATCACGATAATCCGAACAAATCCTTTTATAAGACCCGTTATCACGCCTCTGGCTTCGTAATTGTACTCATTGTTCGTAATTGGAATCCGAAGCATCTGCTCTTTCCTATTTTTTTCTTTTTGGAATATACAATGCGTTTTATCGAATTTCAGCACCAGCAGGTAAAAAAATATCCCGAGAATTTTGGTTAATTTTATTTTCGTTGGTTGTTGTCGTTATTAGTGGGGAAGTGGGGAGAGGCGAAGGAGAAGCTAGAGGAAGGCCGGTGATGTCGTCTAGGAATGTTCATTTATTCTTGTGTTTATTTTCACCGCGTGGGTGTGAAGTCAACAAGTTCCGTTTATCTTATTAAATCGAAGTAATAATAGAGAACCTGGTATGCCTGCAAGAATTCTTAAAACAGTGGATTACGTACTAAAATGATACGAAATGAAGATTGACGAGGAAAAAAAACGAAAAACCTAGTGTGACTTTCTGCTGGAAAAACAGAGGAACTACACTTCCCTATACTAATTCACAACACAGAATACAAGTATGGGAATGATTCTGCGCAATTTTAACTAAAATATGGCCAAAAACCAACTTACACCACCTTTACTCTGAACGGCTTTTTAAGATGTTTTTAATTACTGAGAAGATTATGATTAAAGACGAAGTTTTTGTGTAATATTTAATGCTTTATTGACTTCACATTTCTTAAAACTGCCTTAAAATTAAAATAAAATTCAAATATAGTCTCTGTTATTGCTAAGGAAAAATCGTAATGAAACTACCCCAAGATTTAAATTTGACACAAATTGTAAACACGCCTTAATTCTTCGTCCTCTCCTCCCAATATTTTGCCTCTCTCCGCCTCAATTGTGTTCCCCGCCTCAATCCATGCGCAGGTCTTCCTCACCCCCTCCCCCTATCGCTTCCCTCTTCATGCCCTTCTCCACCCCCCTACCTCTCTCCCTCCCCTCCTACAAATGCCCCGACTTCGAAATTAGCTAATTGAGTTTTGACTCGTGGTGTGAAGGAGGGAGAGGTGTGATGGATTCGTCGCAGAAGGAGTGTCGGAAGGAAGAAAACGACAATGGGAAGCGAGGAATGGAGGAAATGTTAAGTTCCTCGCCTCCTCGTTCGTTATAATCCGACCTGCGCATCGGCGTGGGTTACTATACCTCTGGAAGGTAATTCTCATGAATCAAGCTCCAACAAACCTAGGATGATCAGAGTGGTAGAATACGGAAAATTGAAATCATTGGCAATATGGTTTTACAGATGAATAATAAAGAAAGAATATGCGAACAGAATTACTAATGCATAACTCCTATGAAGATTTGTCAAAAATGGCCACTGCATGAGAAATAACAGCCTATCGGAAACGATAATGGAAAGAAAAATTAGTGGGTAGAAAGAAGGTCATGTATGTCATGCATTAGTATTTAAAACTATTTCTATTTAACTTCTTGTTTATAGCAGTAGAGGACAAAATTTGTTTTAAAAAAGGCCTTTTTTATGAACATCATTCTTGTGATAAACTATGTACACTTGATGGCGTAAAACCGCGACGGCATTCAGATTTCGGTAGACGACGACACGGAACGGTATTGCCTCCAGTGATATGACACATCTTTTTCCATAGATTAAGTTACTTTACTCTGATATGACAAAAATAATAGTTTTTGTTCCTTCGAGGACAACAAAGAAGTAACGCGATTTGTTAGTTGCTATGACAATACACAAGTAGCGCAGAGAAGCGATACCGTACGTTGACGTCTAGTCATCGAGTTGATGCTTTGGGTCTCGTGATTTTAAAATAATTTTTATGTAATTTTAAAGACAACTTTTAATGACTACGGAAGAAAATTTTATTTTGTATATTGTTGTTGTATTTTTAAGATCGTTCAAATACTTTCTTGAAGGTTTTCGAGCCGAATAATGCAATTTATGTATATTTCCTATTACCAATAATGACTAAAGATGGAATGCATGAGGAAAATTAAAAGGGACATCATTAAGTGGTTTACTGAAAGAAAAATGAAGTGACTGCTAAACAATCTTTTGGGTTAAACCTCTTCTTGCTAATAACATGATGTTTTATAGCTTGATGTTATATTCTATATGTATCCTGGTTTAATAGATAGGTTCAAATAGTTAAGGTATTCTCCTTTGGAAAGGCTCTTAAGATTCTAAGATACCTATGTCATGAAGATCATATTATTGCTCATCTGCCACAACAGTGAGCAGTTAAATTCTGTAGTCCCTGTTCATTAGTCACTGCAAATTTATGAGTCGCTATCTAGTCACCCCATTTGTGTCGTGAAGATGTCATTTCAAGTGCAAAACGATTGCCGTCAGAATTGCAGCATGACTCCTGGGCATTTGTAGTTTAGAATGATTATCTACCTGGCCCTCATCCAGTAATGGCTCACTAATCTTTCTCCCTTAATTGCCTCGTAAGAAACCAACAATATCAATCAACCATATATTACCATTAATTAGGCGGAAAGTAAATACATATTAATTAAATCCTGCGTTACGGTGTTTACGTAGAGAAACAGATGCAAGTTTGATTGTATAGTTTTATTTTTACATCGTCACGAGTTAGTATTACAAGTTATTGTGAACATCATACACGTTACACATATATGATAGGAACATGCTTCGTTGACTTGGCTACGGTGAGAAATGGTTCAGAGCGAAATAACTAAGCAGATTTATGAAAGTTTACTGAATGGTGTTAGAGGAAGGGGTATACCGACATAGTCATGGGAAAATATGCTGAATGACGTTTGTAATAGGAAGAACATTAGAAGTCTTACCCAACTCCTGACGCAATTTTTATGGAAAACAATCTAAAAAAATCGGATTTTACTTAACGTAATTGTTATTTATCAGTTTATACAATGAGTAGGAGAAATTGTGTAAGAGATTTTGTGTCTTGGTTTAAGAGAAGCGAAAGAGGTATGCAAGTATAGGGCATTACGCAGAAAATTGTTATAAGAGTACGTGTTGTAGTCCAAACACGGTTGGTTAAGCTTCTTTGACTGAGTATACTGCGAAATGCAAAGAGGAAATGGGTAGGAGTATGGGTAGGAGTACGGGTATGTTTATGCTCTTGCGGCTCAAAATTAAATAGCAAATTGAACCTAATCGACGACCTCATTATTAATTTCGATGAATAACAGCTGGAAATATATTATTGAGCTATTTACTGTCTTTGTAATCATAACATATTTTAAATGTATCCCTAATAAGCTCTTTTTTACAATTTATGTTTCAATTTTCTTGAGAATATGACATTTTTTGACGGAGCAGGCGAAATATTTTTTTAAAAAGGATACTTATATTGTCATTTACTCTGGATATGACATTACCACTGAGTGATTCTTTAGGTCATAGATATGGCTCACCTGGAAATAATGTTCATATTCATTCGCGAAGTCAACCAATGGCGGCTTAAAAAAATGGGGGGTAGTCGGGGCAATTGCCCTCCCCCCCCCCAAAACCCTGAGTATTTCATTAATTTTTTCTTCATTTTACACATAGTTTTGTTTCAATTTCCCAGGACGAAACCCCCGGACTCCCCTTTTCCTGGGAAGTGTCCCATTCCTCCAGAGCCTGTGGTACCCCCCCCCCCCGGTTGTTCCCTCCCCCCAGGTTGTTCCCTCCCTCTCCCCCGGTTGTCCCCTCCCCCCCCCCCCCGAACCTCTGTTCTAAGGTCGCCCCGGAAGTCAACCCTCTTCTTTCACTTCCATTTTCTTTTAAACATGCCGGTTATTAGGGAAACTAGTGTATTTTCCATCCGCCAATGCTTTTAAATCTGCCCCTTTGGCTAAATCATCAAGGTCTTTGGATAAGTGACCTGAAACATCTCTTCTTATGAATTTTATATTGTTCGCTTTGTTCGGGAATCAATAGGTGGTAAACATTTTTATCGCACATGTAGAAGGCATCAAAAATTGCCATTCTCAATTTGAACAAGCATTCGTTTGTTTGTGCTTATATCACGTAGAATGCTCTGAAGCATATTTTCATTAGATCATGAAGTCAATGGCATACATATATTCATATAGGAATTATAAAAATGCCTCAATCCAATGTATATTTTTTAAACTAATTAAATTAGAGAATAATCGGAATTGTATTGCAAGTCCAAATAAAGTTAAATTCTTAAGTAAATTTGAAACGCAATCAATATGGATTACTTTCTTCAAAATGTCACTCGCAAAAAAATAAAAAGAGGGCTTTAACCTTTAATATTTCCGCTGCTAAAAATAAAACTGTAAATTCATTTAATCCATTTTTGATGGAAGTTGAATTGTTTGAAATTTTTACAAATAAAAATTAGTAGTTTACTCATTCTGAATTGAGAGCATTTGCAATAAGGCTACGTACATCATTAAATGGGTGGATACTTCTTGTTTTTTTTATAGCAGCCCGACATATTTATGTTTTTATTCACGTGAAAGTTTTCACGTAGAATTAGGGTACTAGAACTGAGTTAATAACCATATCCAGGCATACATGTGACTTTTAAACCTCATGAATGATAATCCTTTAAAATGATACAGTAATAGCTGTTTGTTTATTTTTGATAAAATAAAAAAGGAGACCAAATTATCTCTGACTCAATTTTTCTGCCTTTCTTTGAAGAGACATTAAATACGTCTTCGAAGGGGGAGGGGGACATTCCTTTTGGAGAGAAAAAAATGTTGAGCTAAAAAAAATCACCTTTCAGTTCCCCTCTGTCCAAGGCATTAAAAAACTTCGCATTCATGACTCCCTTTCATGGCGCTATCCATAAAAAACCCCCCCAAGGGGGTAACACGAATGGATTGGCTCACCGGATTGCTTCAACCCCGATTTGGGTCTCACCGCCTCTTCCATTTTTAGTGCAAAAACTTTCCGTCCCCATAGATACACCTCGCCCGTCTCTCCTCCTCCATGTTTGTCACCCCGCCCAGCCGTCCCCCCCATTCCCCCACCATCTTCCTGCGGATGAACCAATCAGCAATAATTAAAAGGGGTGGACTGAAGTTTGGGGCTGCTTGGGAATAGGCAGTGAGGGAATAGCCCATGCCCTTCCGGCGCTATACGATACTCTAACTTTAATATCGTATCGCAATGCACATTTTGCATCGAAAGTAGATCGATGTGCTGACAGATAATTTACTAATGCAGTGTACCATAGTAATTAAATATCAAAATATAAATCTTCAGAACTCCTTAGGGTGTTCTGTGCTGGGTTCTTCGTTATTTATAATATACAATTCCAATTTACACATAACATGCCATATTTATTATTCAAGCATGCACAGTATACGTGTGTTTTCACACGAAGCAAAACATGAAAGGGAAAGCAAGATTTTTCTGGATAATTTATCGCAATATTAGCAATATTTGTAAATACTTACTATCCATTTTTTTATTAGCGAGTAACGCTAGGTGACATGCATCTCATGACATCACCATAGATTGCACAGATGTGTCACCGTCGTATTGTGATAAAAATTTCGTATTGAAAATCATGCGTTGTTACAAAAATCGAATTGGATAACTCCGCAACACATTGCATTTCATTGAATAGCATTACATCAGATGCCATCGAATTTCATATCATATCGCATAATGTTGTATTTCACCGCTAATCGAATATCGCGCGAATTCGATTTAAATCGTGAATCACAAAAAGTCAAATTGAAGTGTGTGTCGAACGGAGTCAAATTATATCGTACGTTGAAAATTTATCGTATTATATGTATATTATATCCAATGATTTCGCATTGCATCTCATTCCGAAGTCTAGTCGAATTATATTTAACTCTACCGCAATAAATCTCATATTGTACGGTATTGTATTGCATCTAACATCGTATCACATACATTATTACATCGATGGTATACGACATGAGATGTGTTTCGAAATAATATGGAATCATACCATATCGCATAACGTCGCTATGTCGAGATACATCGCATATACGTCCCAGACAATCAATATCACAGTGCGATATCTCTGAGATATCACATATTACACGTATTGATGTTTAATAAAATGTACTGGGTAGAAGAGAAAATGGGCCGTGATATAATGCCTGGATGGCGGCTGTAAAGGAGGTACCTGGCGATGAGAAACTTGGGGAGGGTGGTCGGAATTAGAAGACTTTTAGAGGGACGGTAGAACAGGAAGGGAGGTTGGAGGGGACGGCAAGATATGCCCACTACGAACAGAATATGAGCAGGACCTGAGCGGAGGTAATAACATTAAGCAATCCGGCAATGAAACATCGTGGGCAAACGACCTGAAGAGACAGCGTAGCGTGGCGTAACTCTCCCCTCTGTGCAGCGGAAGGAGAGAAGTAGGAACTAATGCCCTCTCCCAACCTACTCCCTGATACTCGTGCGCATCTTTATCTGCTCACCGTCCACCACACCCCTTTGGTCTGTGCCTTGGTCTCCTCTCATCCTCCGGAATGACTCGCCGAGGTCTGGCAACGGTAAGGAGGACCGTGGAAGAAGAATTGGGGAAGACTTTATGGGTCGGAAAATTGTTGACTTCGGAAGAAGTCGTCTTCATATCTTCGGTGGGAGCTTGGCGACTAAAAGGGTATGAAAAAGGGTAAAGGACTGGGGTAAAAGGATAAGCAAAAAAAGGGTAGGTCGACTGTGCACCGAAAAAATACCTGGATGATTGGGGGGAAAATGGACCAGGACAAATTGTACCGAGGGTATGAATGATTTGATTAATAATCATAAAAGTCGTTATCATTTGAAGCGAGATTGAGACTTGATAGTCCCTTGTGCCACTTTATCCCTCGTGAATATATATGGCTTAAAAATAACACTTTCGCTGGTGACATGCCTTAGCTGACACGCAATAAAATTATTAAGTGTAAAATCTGAAGATACGTCGACAAATTGATTTGCAGTGAACACTCTTTCCAGCCATTGGAGCCAACTCCATCGTAAATCACCATTGATGCAACATTTATGGGCTTTATCTTTTCAGTTATTTTTATAGTTTATCAAAAAATGTAATGCCGAAGTGCCTCTGTTTCATTACCATTCAAATATTATGGGATAATGTTCTTCATGTAATCAGCTTTTTTTTAAATGTTATACGCATACGCTTTTATAAATGACTACCTTTCTCATTGTTTCAGTCGTACAGGAACATAACACCATGTTGTAGTTTATGTTTAAATTAGTGACAGAAATTGGTTGGAAAAATTTGATTTTGCTGCTCCTACCAAGCATACGACAAGTCATTCTTCAAGTAGCCAGTATATGAATTGAGTGAAATATAATTGAATTTTCATTTTCAGGCTAGCTACCGTGGAGATTCATCATGGTTATCGAGGAATCTCAATCATAATTTTTCTCTTAATCTATTATCTTCATTATTGTACTGATTCTTTAAAAGCGAATGTTTCTTTCATCAAAACCGTTTAATCTCTACATGAGGATGACGATAAAAAGGTGAAACTTATTGTATTTCACTTCGAAACATCCTGTGGAAAATTACGACTGAGAGTCCTTGATTATGAATGATTACTGCAATGGTTACTCTAGAGTTGGCTGGGTATTACCAATGGGTGATGAGGGTTGGATTTAGAATGTGGCATGGGGGTGCAAAGGGGTGGTGAGGGAGTGGGACGGTGGGGTTTGACGAGGAAGACGGCGGACAGGCGTCGAGTGGGAAAGGCAGTAAGTGGGGGTGTGGGGTGCGGGGGTGGCCGAGGGAGGGTGGGGGAGGGGGTAAGAGAAGATAAACGTGCTGCCCATTCCAGCTGTCTAACGCGTCTTCCAGCCGGGAAGACAGATGGGATGCCCACGCGGAGCTTTCTAGACACGAGGGGTGGTGTGATGCAGGAGGTGGTCTGAAGGGGGTTGTAGCTGATGGTGGGAGAGGCACACAGAGGTGGGTGCGTATATAATCTGCTCTTTGCCGTGGAAGATAAGATCAACGTTACGTCCGCTCATAGTTTTATGCGTTGCAGGGATACGGTTTTGAGGTCTGAATGATGGGAATGGTAGATGGATTGAGCTTTGAGATTTTAGGATAACTTCATTGAATACACAAACTAGATTTCGTCGTTGGACCTCATTATCAAGTTGATTTTCCAAAAGACATGAATACATACAACGTGTTTTAAACTTTTCCTCCCGTCTACCCCCCAATTCTGCTGGTAACATTCACCTACTCATGTCTTCTAAAGAACGACCGGACGACCTAAAGGAGGACGACCTAAAGAAGACGACCACTCTGTAATTGGTACAAGCCAAAAATCAGAAATCCACATGGCTCTCCTAGCATAGGTCATTTATAATCCTTCTTGCAGGCAGCGTATTAAAGAGCTGGGTCGGAGCAAGGTCCTTGTGTTTAATATATGGTGAAGGATGAGAAAGTTGAAATATTGCAAAGGGTACCACATTACCTCTCCGCAACAATCAACCTTCTTATTATGTCTCTGTACACGCTCCTTTTCGAATGTGCGTTTGTCTTGGAAAATGCACCCAGGTATGCACTGATGGGCATGTGTTTTTATTTTATTATTCGAAGACTAGGAGTCATTTCCTTCCATACATCATGTATACCCAATTCTAGTACATTGTGTTAACCGTACATTATTTTTTTACTGATAAATTTATTACAAGCATGACTGATATTTCTACTTCAATCTTATTTGTCACCAAAGGGTGCTCATTGAACAAATATAGTGTTTTGACGATTGCACTCTGGTATTCCTTTTTAGGTAATAAATTTACTATGTGATTGAAAAATTCACATTCAAGCCGAAACGTAAAAGATATGTCTATATTATCGACTTATACCTAGTCAATTATAATTGTTTTACTCATTTCATATTTCCATGTCAGTCATTGCTTTCTTTGTGGTAAATATTTTATATTTATATATTTTGACAATACATTCCTTATTTTTTTGCATTTTTGAGATTCATAATTAATTTTTCTTTCGGGACTGTGAAGAGAGAAAAACAATATCGTAAAGACTAGTTAAAAGATTTTGCAGATCCTAATTTTTAATCATAAGTGTTCCAAGAAGCATGTGATACATATTCCTTAGCATTAAAATAGAATACAGCCTAATTGTATTGAAAACGCTCCTAAAAATCATAAATAGTGACGCCCACCTCAAACATTATCTCACTCTGCCTGCAAGGCCAAGGTTTAATTATTATCTGCTTCCTTCGTACCAGTGTTGGAGAAGTCGTTTAAGCTCTTTGCATGCAGCGATTCAGTTTCTATTTGCTTTCCGTGTATTTAATAATGTATATTCTGCCGGGGTATTTATGAATACCACTCCTATGAATATCCACCATGCCACATGAGATATTGCGTCTTTAATCAGAAATATTGAACGATTTTCTAATGAACTCCGAGTTCCTAGAAATATAAGAATTTGCTCATTGAAAGCAAAACATTTGGTTGGGTTAAACCATGGAAGACACTTGTGAGAAAATTGTGACTGCACACTGGGCAACTAGACAAGTACTTCTAAAATCTCGCTGCAAACCCTCTTCCCTTATGAAATTCCATATTATTAAATAAAAGCTCTACGATTCATACATGGAGATAATGATATAACGCATAAGTATTGCTGAAGTCCTAAAAAAGGCAAAGGTTAAGGGCTTAATTTTGTGGAATTAGTTTGTGTTTATGAATTACTTTATGAATTAGTATAACTATTGAAAATGTTCCTGGCGCTGCTCAATGGACGATTTTGGGACATGGGCAAGGGAACTTTACTAATCCTGAGGAATGTTGCTTAGTGTAGAGGGTCAGTTGTTCTGTCAACACTAGCACTCTACGAGGGTCAGTCTGGTCTTATACAGAAGCTAACCAGAACTTTCAGCCACCTCTAGGTAAAGTTAAAGGCTGTATTATCTTCTGGTTAGCGTTAACAAGACATTATAAAACCGGCCCTAAGACGTGATATGACTCCCAACTACCTACCATCCCGTTTCGACTCGTCTCGTAATGAGACCTCAAGATAGGGTCCTTGGTAAAGTCATAGGGATGGTCGATTTTAGCAGCTTGTCTTTTTTGCGAAGTAGTTTGGTGTCTTACTTTCTCTTGTCACCCCCTCTCTTCCCCTCTGCCCTATCCCTTCATCCCCTCCACTTTTACCTACCCTCCATTCCGCGCAGGACTGCGCCAAGAACTTTTGCGAGAAATATATTTTGGATGTTCCATTCTCCTCTTTATACCTTGTCTTGGTTTCGACGTTAACTGTCATCAGCAAGAACATTGTCACTCAATAATTTAGTAATGTGTATTTTGCATGCATTGTTTCTCAACCATTGGGTCAGTAACCGATTACGGTGTGTGGAAATCCGAATTACTTACTTTGATCGCAAAACCCATATTACTGACGATACCATAAGTGCGTGAAGAATTTAAGCATGCACAACCAGTTAGTTTTTGAAAAGATTCTAAGCATCTTAATGTTACTCTAATCTTCAGTAAATGCTATATTTGTTTCATTCTTGAACTAATTTCTACATTCCGTTCTTCATTACCTATTTTGTTTCATTTGCAGTGACGGCTGTTGCTGCGACTCCGACTGAAGATCCCGAGTTCTCCGAAGGGATTGAAAACATAACCGTACCTGCTGGACGAAATGTGAAGCTTGCTTGCTCGGTGAAGAACCTCGGCACTTATAAGGTAAGGAGCAGACTTTGCATTCTGATCGCTGATTACTTCCAAATCGCTATGTTAAAGGAAACAGAGACCACGTCATTGCACAACCGGGCTAGATGTTTCTGTCTTCGATATTATCAAGGATCTGCGAGGTAGTTGAACGAGCAAGTTGTTATTTCAGTTATCCCCTCTTGTTGCATGAAATTGTTGTGCATAATTTTTGGACGTTTGGTTGGATAAAATACGTAGTTTATCATAACGTAGGCAAAGTGAAATACAATGAAGAATGATAGGTGATATATCTCTAATATATTTTGGAATCCGTCAGAAACATAGTAATAAATTACTTTCCACCGGGATTCCTATGCAAATACTCTTAATGCGCACACATTTTGAACTTAACCTCTCTCAACCCTCATACCCTACTGGACTACGATGCCCGTTTTGCATTGCACTACTTTTTTATGCTGTAAAAAGTTTAATGGCTACTCACAATGTAATCACCAAGGCATGAAAAGCCCTCCCGTGATTCGGACATCATAAAATATTTACGAGCCATTTTTAGAGCCATTAGAGGCTGAAATAACTTTTATTTTCCATTTCTCCAGCTGCGACATACTCTTTCACTGGAAAGAAAGCGAAAAAATATATAAATGCATTATATTCTCGATACTATGCAATTTTTAAAAATATTTTTCATGAAAATGTCGTTTGAAAGTGAGTGTACCGTAAATCATGTAAACGCCAACTAAAGAAGCGCTATTTTGTTGAGTCTACGGTTTCCCAAGGGGCGCAATGGAGGACTGCTCCCGTTTCAAGGAACATGCGCACTTTTTCATAAATTTCAGGACTCATACAAATATATTAATATATGTATTACTCGTTGAAGAAAACGTGAGGCCCTTGCAAGCAAAAGTTAAATTATGCTTTTTCCTATCGAATATATAGAATGTTTTCATATGTCTTCTTAAAAAATTAAATCTGCTTTTCAATGACTAATTAATTAAAGAATATAAAAAGAAAAAAGTAAAATAATGTATTATAACCATTATCACAAAATATCAGAACAATCTTGATTCTACATTAAAGAGGATACTATGAACAATATCCTGTGGCATAAATAAGAAACGAAATAAGAAAGTTTTTTTTAAACAATCACGGTTAAAGAACATAAATTTGCTAAATCAATTCAATTTGCATAAATAACATATAAAAGCACAGTAATCATCACATAATTAGAGAGTATAAAAAAGAAAAATTTAAAGAACAATGTATGATCATAATAAAATTAAAAAAATTTTGAACCACTATGTGAGGAGACAAACTTTGGAAACATTATATATGCATTCATTTTTACGAAATATCAATGCTATCTTGATTCCCTATAAGGAACAATGATGCAGCAAATCCGCGAAACAGAGATGAAACTTTATGAAAAAATAATAGAATACTCCTGATTTGTGTCAAGGAGCAAATTAATATATCTACAGTGTTTCCAAAAAACACAATTTTCCATCATAAAAGTGATTTTGTTTCTGAATAAATAAATAAATTAAAGAACTCGCTCTTTCTCAGCCTATCAGAGGTATTCAGGCTGTAGAATTTTTATAGGAATCCCTATTCAGTCTGTAACTTCTTATTTCCCTACGTTTTGATGCACAGCTGCTTCTTTGTCCTCAGGTAGGGATTCCAATAAGAAATAAATTGGTACAATTCCACTTAGGTTCTTCATTCCCGGTCGATTACAACGTCTATGTGTCATTATGAAGTTAGCAATGATACGCTTTAAGGATACCGGGACTAGCCACGTTTATACGTTTACGTCAAATTCGTCAATTGAGCGAACACTTCAGTGACATCCATATTCGGCTTTAACCTCGCGCCAAGCGTACGCTTCGGACTGCTTCTGTGGCATTATATATATACATGGAAGTCCTGAACAACTTGTTCCTTTATAGTCCTGAACAACTTCCATAAGGAAGAAGGACGCCTAGGTAGCTTATCTGGGCATAGCGTTCGCCGTGATATTGAGGGATTCGGGTTCGAGTCTCGGGCATGGCGAATGATTTATCCTCTGTGAAATTTCGCTCTTTTTAGATCCGTTACTTTGTCAGTGTTACCTTGGAAATGACGCGTTGACAATGAAATTAATCGGGAAGAAAGAACCTAATGGGAATTCTACTGAGTTTTCTCTTTTCACCATACTTACCGTGGCAATGTTTTACAAAGTGTCGCCCGCCTCCATCAGTTTAATTCCAAGATGAAGTCAGACTATTAAAAAAATAGTTTACTAAGCGTGGTAATGTTTTGAGTGTTCATGTACTTTGGAAATTTTACTGCTTTCAATATTATTTTCTGACACAGGGACATAGTTTTAAAAAACGTGTAGTATATTTTGAATGGCACATTAAAAAAATACTCTTCTACCAGAGAGACGTCAACAACGTTTGTCACGTCAATGTAAAAGGAGACGTGTAAGTAAATTAATTTCCTTTGCCTCTTTTGGTGCATCTAAAACTGCCCTACATTTCGCCACGCGCTTTCGTAGCTCTTTCCTCATTTGGGTACGTGTGGGCTCTTTGTGACAGCGTATACATATATTTATCCCTCTTCAAGGGATACCCTGTTCCTTTCTAGTTCCGCACGTTGCCCTTCCGTGCACACATTGCTCGGTGCTCAAGCCTTTGTTCCGCAATTCTCTTTTCTTATTCTCATCCGACGTGCGTTTGGAGGCAATCCTTCCCCAAAAACCCTCCTCCTAACGAGTTCATTCACCACGCGGACCGTACCTTAAGGGACACCCGACTCAACCTCCTCCGTCTCTTTGTGGGTGAAATCATTATCTCTCATCGACTTGCAGCGAAAACCCTATTCCTCCCTCAGTTCTTCTTGAAGGCTCGTTCTGAATTATGTTTCTAATGCCCTGAACCTACATGATTCATTTTCGCAGGTTCTTCCACATCCGCGGATGCTAAAAGCAATCCGCTTTGTAGATTTTACAAGTGATTAATAAATTATAGAGTAATAGTAATAAAAAATTACTGTCACGCGAAGCATGGTTTGTTACCACATAATTTCTTTCTCTCACGTCCTGAAGCACATAATGCTAATTCCTAAGTCACCCAGAAAACACTTTTACTAACAAATTACCGAGTATTTATTTATTTTACCATTTTCTACCAGAAGAAAAATTGTATTGTTCTGTCATTGTTCATTTGGCCATAAGACATTTTTGTGTTACTAAACTCTAACTTCATTCTTGAGTTTGGAATCAATTTTTAACCAAATAATCAATTTTCATTTAATATTAACTACATAAGGATATAATATATATATATATATATATATATATATTGAGCTGAAGAAGGGCCTACATGCCCGAAACGTCCCTGTAAGTCTTCTCTCTTTTTACTTTTCTTTCCCCACCCCCTGTCAAGTGTTTTTATTATATATATGTATATATATATATATTTATTTATTTATCATTCTTAAGTAATATTTAGAAGAAATTATGCTTATAATACATTTTTTAGTTTGTGGTTTATTTATATAGTGGGAAATATTTACCGTCCTAATTTTGGCGCTTTATTTTTGCGTGATTTTCAATTATGTTTAGAGTCAAACTTAAAAGATGTGAATTTCTCTCAGTCTTCACTTCGGATCAGGTCAACCTTTTAGTAGGAGACTTTCCCACCGAATTCAGAACTAAATAATTCATCATTCATTTGCCCTGAAGACCATGAGAATGTCTCAGATCGAAATGTCGGCCTCCATGGACCCGGTGTGAAGAACAAATCACATATAATTTATTTGCCGGAAAAGCATAGAATATTTCAAACATGACATAACACAATGCTTAGAAATCATATCATACTCTTTTCAGAATGTTTTAGCATTAATGGTGAAAAAATACTCACCTATCGTTATTTTGGCAATCGCCATGAACATATCTTTGACAAGTTTGAAGTACTATAGCAATATATGCTGCGGTAACTTCAGCGATGAACACCCACTGAAGTATAATTGTTGTAACGAAACCAGCAAGGGTATTGCGGTAGTTTGAGCGAGATATCACTTCACCAAGAATTTGATGAATTTTCCCTTATTTTAAGGGAAAACCCCTATATCTCCAATAATATAAAAATACCAACCCCTTGAAAAACTACTCTTTGAGCAATTTGCCTAAAAAAAGAAGCTGTTTTAATGGGATAGATTAGTACTTATGGCTCGAAAGAGAGAATATTGAAAACAATAGTAATTTTGCAGCCCTTGGATTTCGTCAAAATACTAAAGTTTAAAGTACACTAAAGGTTTACAGTTTTTATATTTTCTCAACTATTTAAAAAAAATAAACAATTACTCACAGCAGTAATTTTTACGGAATCGGAAAAAAAACTTCAGTTGAGGAGGCGTTTTAACCGTACGAAGAGAAAATATGAGTCAAGTTTGATACTTATGTAGATATGTTTATTTAGTTATTGAGAATCTTTGTCATGTATAATTTTTTTTGCGCCATTTTTATTACAATAGTTACGTCATACTTCTCAAATACGCTGAAATAAAATAATAACATTCGAATTTAGTCTTCGTTATGACTAGGAAAATATCTTGCTCAAACTAACTAAAATGAAAATAATCAACGCACATTAGATTACTATCGAGAATTGGTTGTACATCCACTCGTTGCAATAATCAGTGATAAAACTACTTTAAGTAGGTGCCTTGGACTTCCCTTTCTTCAGAAACGACATAACTTCCAAAAACAACTCCCTGCTAGTGTTAAATATTTTTAAAAGTCGTCATGTAGATTTTTGGGAGAGCGCTATTCTATTTTTAGCACTCCCGACTTCTCAGTTTACCATCTCCGCTTCAGCATGGTGACGAGGCGTCTATGATCTCGACGCTTTTCTCAGCCGTTTCCGCTTCATCTCCGTGCGCTTCTGATCTCCAGCCCGTCTCTATAAAGTACGTGTTCCGCCTTCCTACCGTCGTCGCTCGTGGCTCTTCCGTCTCCGACATCACATAAGCGACACGAAAAAGAGGGAAATTTGATTCTGCCATCTTCCGCTTCCGATTCAAAGGCAACATGCATTTTTGACGTCAAATTCCCCTCCTCCTTTTCTCCTCCGCCTCTGCACGCGGCACTTAAGTCTGCGAATACGAGACGACAAATAGATGTTCCCTAGCCGTTACAAGATCGAGGCTTGCAATTTTTTTCCCCCAGTAGCAGACTATTTTTTCAAAGCCCTACTCTTCTTCGTTCGTCTTTCAGCTTCCCTTGCTTAGTAGGTCATCCCTTTTCTGCCCTCGTCGTTTCTCCCTGTTCCGAAATAAAACTCCCTGGAGGGCCCAAAGTTTTTTAAATATATTTATTTTGTCCCATTCAGTTCAGCGAACTCTTCTTGTCTCTCTGGAATTAAGTGTGTGACTGTGTCACAACGATTTCGGTTAATTTGTCTTTATTGTGGGGATTAAAACGTTGTGTGCATTTTAAGACGGTAGATACAGCTACCACACGAAGGTTGTATTATTAAACATTGTGTCACGATCTCATCGTTGACAGAGTTAATCCTGCAAATGGCTTCACCAATTGTGTTACCTATTAAACCAGTGAATTAATTTTCTTTGAATTTAAGTGATAATATTCTACCTTTACACAATTATTTAGCTGTTGAACAAGCATTTGATAAAAAATATTTCACCACAACTCATCGAGCTCTCACAGTTTATAATTAATTTGCCTGTAAAATAATGTTTTTAAATATTTAAGTACAATTTTTGTAGAACGATACAGTGCCGATGGAACTATTCCTATTCCATAAATATTTTTACAATACCACTGCTGGCGGAAAATCAAACCATTAGCAAAAGAAATAATGTTGAGTTAATTTTTGCAACTAATTTCTAAAATGTTTTCCGTATATATTACCCCAGTCAGTAGGAATACATTTTATAGCTATTTTACTTATTGATCTAAGTATTTTTGAGTACTTCTGTCATTACATCAAATAAACTAATTTTTTTCATAGTTTAATATCCTACGCTGATTGTTTCACCACGAATAGTTTGAGCTACAGGGGAAAGATTAGATGAAAGTAAATGCATAAAAGTATTTTCATGAAGAGTGGCTGAAGAGGCTGAGGTTCCAGGTGGCAAACTTATATAATTTTAAATTACATAAATCTTAGGGAATCTGGCTACTCCTTCTATGCAATTGATGAGGCATGTTTGTAAAAAGTGATGCCACATATTTTCTTCAATGAACCGTATTTTAAATCTGGGTTATTCTTCATCGATTGATAATTCTCAGAATATCTTTCTTATTAGTTATAACATGCATTCCGACCTAGGTGCTGTCAAATAGTGCTGTTTTGCCTTAAATTGTGCTGTCCTTAGTTTATAAATTATTCATTGGTTTGTAAGCATATTCCTATGAGTAATACTTTGATTGGCATTTCCTCCGAATAAATCATTCTTACTTTTTTCCCATCAACCGTTATCCTCGATCACAAAATAGACAACCTATAAAAATTTTAACTCTGCTAGAGCTTCAAGTTAGAATTCCTTTGAGGAATGTTATATTCCTTCCTCCCTTTATTTGTCTTAAAAGTGCTATAAGAGAGCATTCAACATACTATATGGTGGTTATGACGTCGTAACTCCTGCTTTATGCTGTCTCTTTTTACTCTTAATCCATTTTTGTGTCGTGTTTATATCCATTTCATGGGGATTTATTTTTAGTGGCAATTAATTTGAAGCTTAGTGGACATAGTGCACTGTATTTTAATAATTGCTGTCCGGAAGGCCTCTTAAACCATAATTAATTGGTAGTTTTGTAACCCTAATATTTTTAGAGCAGAATTATGCATCAATTCAATTAAGGGTTTGCTGAGTCTATTTTGTTTATGCAAAATTAATTGGCAATTGTAACTAATTTCCTTCAAAAATATTTGTCGGTAATTATGCAGTCGTGTTTTCAAAGCAGTAGGTACTCGTGGCATCGAGAGACCATTATTTTTGTTCTGTCTCTGAACCAAGCCTTTCTTCAAACAAAGGGTTTTTAAATTTACGATGGTTTTTTTACTTCAAATATTTCCCGTTCATTCCTAGCACGCATTGCACTTGCAAGCATAATGGCAGAGCCTTTTTCCTCTCAATTGTCATTCTCTCGTATATCCATCCACTCTGTTCCTCTACCCGTCCCTCTGTCTTCCCTTTCCTCCATTCCTGTTCGCACCCTTTGCATAGCACTCGCCTATCGCCTTGAATAATGAAAGGCGATCGAGCCCTCAAGAGTCGCCTTCGTCCTACGCATCCACTGACGACAGGAGTCCCTCCGAACACCCTTGTATACCCTTGTTGGATTCGAAACCGGATCCCATGCGTGTGTGCGTGAGCGTTTTCTCGTATCCTCGACAGTTCGCGTGCTCAAGTGCCACGTTGTTTGTGAGAGTGTTTGAGTTTGTTGGAAGGGACACAGCTTGTGCAGCCTTGCAGGTCGGGAAGGATATCACACACTAGGGCAGCGTTGTGACGGAAGCGGAAGAGGATGTAACCTGAGCGGAGACACGCGTGTAGTTGGACGTGTATGTCACAACAACATTTCCAAGCTTAACTTTCTACGATGACATATCATGAAATGACTCTGGTTTTTAACGGGGGTGATCTTAGCAGGGACGCTTTGAGGAAATTGGTGAAAAACTAAAGGGGGTGGATTACTATCGAAAACGCTACTAAAAATTTGCCCGAATTCAGAAGAATATCGCAGTGAAGCAAGAGAAAGGGTGGATGGGAGAGTATTTTTTTTCGGACTGCGGGGCCCTGGTGGGTAAATGACGCTGCCTGCTCGACAGTCCACGGAAGAAAGCGTACAGTTTACTCCTCGTTAATCGTGATTACATGTTTTATGATTGGGATATCCAGAAAGTAAAGATACAAAGAGCTTAGAATTTTTCTTTCGTACTTCATTATTAATTTTATTTGAAGTTGGTATAGTTGACCAGTGAGACCACAATTCATAATTTCAATTCCAGCCTTATAAAGGTCAAGCACCTGAGGCAAACGTTCTTCCAGTCAGATTGTTATCAAATTGGCTCATAATGAGTACAAAATACACGCTTGCATTGACAGAAGATGAGTGGCACAGTATTTTCGTCACAAAGTGACAGTTACAGTCAACAGAGAAGCCATTTTAAGTGGAGTACCTTCAAATCCTTCCCAGGTTTCCATGTCGGCACCTGCGCGCCGATGGTGGCTCTAGCGTTTAGAGTTCGAGTTTTGCGTTTGAGGTGAGGAAAGGAAAGGGAAGGGACACTTGCATAGTAGGTCAACATCACTGAGCATACATGGCAAACAAATTTCTTATCTCATCTCTGCCTTGAGGTAGTTCAACCGTGAAACGACTTAAATATGATTTCATTCTTCCATAGGCTACTCTTGGAAAAACATATCCAACGTTTGTTATGAACAACAAAATTCTACCTTTCTATGCTATTTATTTCGTTTGTGAAGATGGAATTTGATTGCGTTTAATGCAAAAATGGGTGTAGTATAGTAAAATTATATTCCTCTACCTTCGTGAATGCCATTCTCACGAAATTGTTTTTCCAATGAGTGATTTCTTCCAGCAAATAGGATGATGCTAAAATTTATGCACATGTCTTTTTTGTTTATTCAGTTTTCAACAGTTATCAGGAAAAAATGTATTCAAAAATTATACGCTGGAGTCAGCTCTTATAGTAAAAAAAAGTACCAACCAATCGTCTGTGTACTTTTATACATAATCACTTGCAATTAATGCTAGTTAATGTATTTCGTGAGGCTTCAACGAGTTTTTATAAATCCCTCTTCGTGGAAGACACCCACCTGCGCCTCAGTTACTCCATCCTCAGTCAACATCTTATGCTCATCCAGCTTGCACATCGTTTCCGAAAGCCCAATCTTTTTCTCATTGCTTCATGAAGCTCGTCTTTAGCATTGCTCATCAAGCTCATCAACAGCTAAACGGATGTCTTCTCGAAAATTTTCTTCATTCCTATACGGTCGTATTTAGAACTTCTTCACTGACGACAGGTTGCCTACCACTCCTTCTTCCATTAAAGCTATAGATTGGGAAAGTACGGACTTACGGTTACGAACTACGCAATGCAACCAAAACAGACCTATCCAGTACATGGGGAATTATGCGAGTAAACATGTTCCTTCGGGAAACATATTATTGTCAAGCATTTAAGCGAGTTTAAGCCATGTGATGCCATCAATTGTGAGTTTTTATGTGGTACTGAAATATTTAAATACCACATATCCTCCCCATTTGCCTCGGTTATCGGTATTGACCGAGGACAAATGTTGTCCGTACTTTTTTTAATCTAGAGCTCTACCTTTCATCGTGCGTTTCACGTCTTCACGCCTGAAATTCCCACCTTCACCGAAGTCAGAAGCGAGTAGCCGATTAATTCCAATAGTAGACTATTTTTGCGTGAAAAAAACGAATAATCGCGCGAACCTCTCATTTTGCGGGATTTGAATTGACTCGGACATATTAAACATTACAGTGTGAGAGTAAAACGTCGTCACATGAAAGGTCGCAAAAATAAATATTGCATGATGATAAAATACACCACACTGTGATGAGTATGCCACAGTGTGGTGAAGCGCGCGTCGTGCCAGCGTAATAAAGTTTTGCGGAAATAACAAAGGTGGTTTTCTCACCATGGATATCCATAAATTCCACGAGGTCAGGCCTGATATCATCAGTTTTAATCAATACTGATTCGTCATGCGTACTCTAAGAGCAACGACAGTGTTACCAAACGTTAAGGAATCAATTTCATTGAATAATGATACATTTTTTAAAATTTAAATTCCGAATGGTATTAAAGTTGCAAAATAATGTTTTTTTTAACAGCCTCGTGCTTGCCACACAACTCTGCTAGTTGAATCTCGCGAGATTAACACGAGTGTTAAATGTATACGCGAGCGTGGAAACCTGTTACTCTGTTGTCTCGTAACGGGATATCGTATGAACGACCGCGTTTCCGGGCAAATTCCACCGACCCTGTCCCATAGCATCGTCGCACGCACACTTTCCACTCAACTCTTCACGTGATGAATGTCCCAGATGTCCCCAAAATCAATCCAAAAATCCCTATCTGCTTGTGAGGGGCACTTATTTCCCAAAATCGGATGTTATCACTGTAATGAACATTGTTAGTTGGCTGAGTTTTGATTCCGATCAGAGGCAGATTCAAACCATTCCCCGTGTAAGAATGGAAATGACCGTTGGCATGGATTCCACAAAATTCTCTTATGGGGATCTCCTTTGAAGCATTTGTGTGGGTGACATATTATTTTCCTTATCTCCATTTTCCACGTGCGTGTCTTGCTATAATTTCGTCTCCGCTCTTGTCAACCTCTGGCGTGCTTTTATTGTGGGGATTAATATTCAATGGAATTCAACGGCAGATTCCTTTGAGTGAACCCTTTTGTAATTTATTCGCGGATGTGTTTGTTTCGATGCAGAAGAAATGAAAACAATTGCTCACCCGTAAACTCACGTGCATTCCTAATCGCATCACATTTGTACAGAATAATGTTTCTTCAGGCGCATAACGTTATTTTGCGATCAGTTTTAATGATATTGATCAGTTTGCTCGCTCTTCTTGTGTGAGGAAATGCTTTTGCGAATCTTATCATAAGAATAATTGTACAGCATTAAATGTTACATTTTGCTGTGTTGATTTTTGGAGTGTAAGGACACCTAACAAAGGTGTCCTTGCATTCCCAATCACTGCATATTTCGTAAATACACGATGCTGGAATCAGACTAGTTAATTATTAATGCACATGGATGTAAATTACAAAACACATTCCTATCATCCATACGTATTTTTTAACTTAATTGTCTTAATCTATATTTTAGATAAGGTATGCAGTGTTAAGCGTATTTTTGTCTTCTTGCGTTGTATTATTCATATTGAACGCAGATATTGGTATGTTATTTTTTTCATCGAATCTTGGCTATGGTATTTATTTGTTCTTTTTTATCAAAGTATTGTTTAGTATTCATCGAGTGAGCGAAAAACTTCACTTTTTTAAATGGGTACGAAGGATACTTATCATAAATTTTCTTGAGTTTGGATATTTTGTAACGTTTATCAGTTTTTTGAATTGATTCCAAGCGAATTTATGTCATGCCGAGTGATGCGTAAAATATCATTTGATTATTGAAATCTGAAAATGTTTAGATGAATATATTTTATTCTGTCCACACACTAAATTGTATACATTGTATCTCTACGAGAAATAAAAATGCTCCAGGAGCTCATTTCAACGAATCGACAGAATACATTCATATTAATGGAATGAATAAGATTATGCATGAAGCTGAGATATATTTTTATGACTATATAAACTTAAAATTAAATTCTTGTCTACATGAATTTAAGTTTTTACTTGTATTTAACAGAATTAGAGAGGTTTTTGGGCATTACGCTAGCATTAAATTTCATTCTGCGCCTTTATTTATTAAAAATATATTGTTCTCTCTGAGCTAGCTAATTCCTTGATACCATGATTAATGCTTTATGAATTAGTATGTACTAAACCAATATTTGTTTAATTGAATAATAAAAATATCGCTTTCATGGGTTCTTTAGCATTTTTATATATAATTTTAGGTCGGAATTCCTCGCAAAATTCCTACTTCGTCCCCTAAAAAGAAAGGAATTTGCGTAAGCTCTAGCGTGGCGCACCTGTATAAATGTAGTACTTAGCTAACTCATTATTTATTATTCACATGTATAACAGTTGAGGTCGAGGAAAATATTTCAAATATATACGAGCTTCCAAATAAAAAAAAATGTAAATATTAATGCCGTGCAACATCAAGCTGGAGATGAAAAGCAATTTTCAAACGGAATCTTTTATTGTCCTCGCTCGCTTTGCTCCCATATGCCGTCAAACAAGGCTCCCGTGTCCCCCTCCCCCATACAAAAATCGATATTCTTTTGTGTCGCAACTCACCTGTCATTTTCATATATAGGTACAGTCATAAACGAGCGCTCCAATTCTTTTTTTTATTCTTTAAATGCGTATTTTTGGTGGGGGGGGGGTACAGTGTGTAACGCATGAATATAAAATGCTCTCTCAACCCACCCGTTTCCAACCCAGCAACGTACATGCCTCTATATACTTATGTGCTCCTCTCGATCTCTGATTTTCCACTCATTTTTTTCCAATTTCTGAGTTCAACCGAGCAGACCACTCCCTCTCTCTCTCCCTCCCTCTCTCTCCCTCCCTCTCTCTCCCTCCCTCTCTCTCCCTCCCTCTCTCTCCCTCCCTCTCTCTCTCTCCCTCCCTTGGGTTTTCATGAATCCACCCCTAAATATCCCGATCGTCCTCTTCCGTCGAAAAAACCTTTAAAAAATGAAAATTTACTTCCTCCCCCCCCCCTGCCCTCCACAGTGCCTTACCGTGGATTTCAGTCTCCTGATGGTTTAGTGCTCTGAAACCACACCACCCCTCTCTGATATGCACAAAACATTTTCTACATCTACATGACTTAAATGTTACTCGGGGTAACCTTGTTACCCCCCTTGGTAGTCTGAGAGTTAGCAAATTATTGTTTCGTTCAGTTTTTGCCAAGATCTTGAACGTGGCAAGCCAGTGCTCAATCCACCTCGCCAATCATATCCCGGCGCCTCAGCGTAGAGAGGCAAAGGTGTTTATGTTTTTAGTTGGGTAACTATGATGAGTAGAGAATTGGAAGGCAATATGCGAACGAATTTAGAAAAAGGTCGATCTATATCAGCCTAAAAGGAATATCTCGTTCACACCAAAAATGGGACCCGTTACCTTTAGGGAACTGTAAGGACCACTTGCTTATGTGTGTTTTAATTAATGCCCGGAAAAATTCCGATCAGTGAGACCGATATTGATAATTTCAATTCCGGCCTTATGAAGTTCAATCACCTGAGGCAAACGTTCTTCCAGTCAGATTGTTCTCAAATTTGCTCACCATGAGTACAAAATACACACTTGCTTTGAAATGAGATGAGTGGCACAGTATTTGCGTCACAAAGTGACAGTTACAGTCAACAGAGAAGCCATTTTAAGTGGAGTACCTTCAAATCCTTCCCAGGTTTCCATGTCGGCACCTGCGCGCCGATGGTGGCTCTAGCGTTTAGAGTTCGAGTTTTGCGTTTGAGGTGAGGAAAGGAAAGGGAAGGGACACTTGCATAGTAGGTCAACATCACTGAGCATACATGGCAAACAAATTTCTTATCTCATCTCTGCCTTGAGGTAGTTCAACCGTGAAACGACTTAAATTTGATTTCATTCTTCCTTAGGCTACTCTTGGAAAAACATATCCAACGTTTGTTATGAACAACAAAATTCTACCTTTCTACGCTATTTCTTTCGCTGGTGAAGATGAAATTTGATTGTGATTAATGCAAAAATGGGTGTAATATAGTAAAATTAATATTTCTCTACCTTGCGTTAATGCAATTCTCACGAAAATGTTTTTCCAATAGGTGATTTCTGCAAGCAAATAGGATGTTGCTAAAATTTATGAACATGTCTTTTTTGTTTTTCAGTTTTTAGTAGTTTTCAGGAAAAAATTTATTTAAACATTATGCGCTGGAGTCAGCTCATATAGTAGGAAAAAGTAACCATGAAAAATATTTTCATATAAAAATGTGCATGTTTTGTATTTTAATATTGTTTTAGAATAGGTAAGGGATGCCATCAGTGAGATTAGTAATTTGTTTTAGCTATGAAATCAAAATATTTGAATTCGGTGATTTTTTTACTTTGAGTCGCAGAGGGACATCGTTAAGGTGGAAACTGAATCAACATTGTAATGTTTTGTTAGTTGAAGCTAAGCAGCACTGCTTGTACTTTGTACTGAAGTTTCCCGGGTCTATCCATAAGTATTAATCAAGCACTTACACCTTTTCCTAAAATCGACGAGGTACAGTTTCCTACTTATCGCCGTTCTCTAGTAAACCGTTGGACTAGTGTAACTCAAAATGTGTAGCTCTCTCGCCTTGGGGTAATATTTAAATATTTATGTAGTATTTGCAGCATGAAGAAACTTCATGCCAAGGTCAATGCTCTGAGTCATACGACAACAGAAGAAAATTGGAAATGGTAATAAAAAACTCTTCGTGAATTAGTTAGTCGTGAACATTTTCTTCGTATTTTGTGGTTGTAATATAAAGTTCTTTTTAAGTTCTTTTTAATTCATTTGATCATGTAATAGTGCACATGGCCTCTTGAAATAGTTGCCTGGTGGATAAATTGAACCAATTTAGGCAATGTGAGATCAAATGTAGGAGTTCTGGGAAAGGTGTGTGAGGACGGGAATATGCTGGAGGATAGATATTATTTGCTGATTAGGGGTGAGGGGTAGGTAATGATAGAGGAGAGGATGTTGGGTAAGAGGTGAGATGGAAGATTAAGTATCCGTATGAAAGATGGAGGGAGTAAGTCGCACCAATGATAAGAAAAAGGTTGTATGAAGAATTAACGTTCTAGAAAATGAACATGCAGTGGTGCAGATGGTACTGCTTCTGTAACTGTCCAAGCCTACCATATTCGGTAACAATAAAAATTTGTTATATACACACAGGTAGGTAGGCGCACGTACGCATCGGCACCTCAGTACGTGTGTTTTTAAAAATTGCAATCGTAAATATCAATTCATACAATTGCCTATACCCGAGTTTGAGAAAAAACTACTGAGGCGGTTAACGATACCGTGGATTAAAAATCAGCAGTAGAGGATAGAACCTCGTGGCTATCGAGGCTGGAAAACGAATGCGTTACGTAAACACCAAAGTTCCTTTTTTCGGTCATCTAATTTACATCAATTTATTTAGTGATTTTAAAATCGTCGACTAATTTGTAAATCGTTTTTATTCAACAATATTTAATCAGTAAATAAGTTCATCACGGTTTAATTACAGCACACAGCTGGAGTGGTGTTAGTATAATTTGGTTGGTTTAAAAAGTTTAAATTTATGTATTACATTTTGATTTATTTAGTTATTTCACAAATGGCTGTTTTAAACAGACGGAGTTATGATAATTTTTTTCTAGTTAATATATATCCATAACACCATTTTCTTTCGGGGTATGCACAATCAAAATAGTTAAATAATTGGTAACAGACCTGTTAAGCTGGCCTTGCTTTAATAATTTCCGACACGCTGCCCTATTCTCGCTCACATCTTCGGACTCAGTTGCACTCATATACATTGCTTCGCGCCCTCTTGTCCTTAAGTCTCCAATTACTCTTTCCATCAAGAATATCTTCTACCACAAGGAAGAAGACCTAAGCTAATATGGGCAGCGAAAGCAATATTAGATTGGCCAATCAAGATACAGACATCGAATCGCAATTTGTCATTATCCCACGAGAGAAACCAAGTGAAACTCTACAGTTAAATTGTTAGTCCATCCTGATAGTCGCCCTGTTGTATGTGACAAGATGCTACACAACCAGCCATTTTGTAGCGCAAAGGTTGACTGCAATGTTTCAACCCTTTGTCCGATCCTTTTATTTCTATTTATTGTACGCCAGGATCTTTGCCAATAAAACTCGATCGTTTCTAGGAGATGTCACCTCAGGGGGACCTCGCCGTTCAAGCCTTGGGACTGTACCCTCACCCCTTGTGTCCCCATCTTCTCTTTTAGAGCAACCCTTGCAGCATCCCTTCCCCCTCGAAAAGAGGCTGTCTCTCTTCTCCTCTTTGACTCGCCAACCGTGCTTCCACCCCAATCTCCAAACGCAAACAGCGTGTGAGACAATGTTTACCTTCCTTTGCGGCTGCGACCTCTCGCGGATGTGGCTCCGCCAGTTTTTGGAGCGGCGCGGGTTATAACCTCCGCCTTCAGGCCGAATGGATAGTTAGGTGATGGATGCGCCGCCATGGCTACGGCCGACTGATGTGTGCCAAAGGGTTCCAAAGGGGTGCAACCGGGGTGTAGAGTGGAGTGATGTACAGCGACTGTTGCGTTCTTGGATCTAATCCGGCTGTGAGGCAGCCTCGACTCGTGCTACCGGCTCTTAAAAGTGTCCCAAAGAAAATTAGATAGGATTGGGATTTTCCAGGGAATTATCTGTCTTCTCTAATGTTATAAAGTTTGTTCCACCTCTACTGTGTGAGTCAAAAGGAATGAAAAATTACTCCGTTTCGTTTCCATTATTTGTAATATAGTCATGTCAGTTATGACGAGCCTTATCTATAGAAAACAAAATTAAAAGGGAAATCATACAGATTAACGACGTAACAGATTAATACATTTCCATTAACACTTTTTCCAGTAAAAAGAGCCAAATTTAACGTCTTTTTAATCTAACTAACGTGTTTTGACTCCAGTTCCTGAAGTTGTTTTTTGTTAGTAACACAAATTCTAAGGTGGATTGGTGACTTAATTTTACAAACATTCAGTTTCATGGGGGTACTTGCTTCTTATACACAGTGTTTTGCAAAAGTGGCACTCGTTTGAATACAAATTTTCTAGTTTTCCCCATTTTTCACCTATTCTCTCATTTCTCACAATATGTTTTGTTTGTGAAAAGTGAATTTATTATTTATAGAGCTCAGAATTTCTGGAAGCATATTTATTTTCTTGCATAAACTCTAGCCATGAACCAGCCTTGGCTTGTCATACGGGCTCGGAAAAGGAGTTTGTCCGAGGATTTGATAGGATTGAGGGGTATAAGGGCATAACTTCTAATGTTTAACCCGGGAGTGGTCGCTAAGCTACCTATCACGCGAGCGGTCGCGTGTGAGACTTTTTCTCACACTCAGATGTACCATTGATTATCTATCATAGAGCGATTAGTGGCAATATATTACACTATATATAGATTTAATTTATTTCTCTAAATGTTTATTTGAAACAATGATTTCCACATATACACAATTGCTGATACAATTACGTAATCATTGCTAATTTACTGGCGATGTTATCATTGGGTATAAATGAAGAATATTACCATTCTCTTGAAGAAATATTTATTTATTAGGATTTGCATTCTTATTACTCATAAATTTGCATTAAAATATCTGCTCTCCACGAAATGAATCAACTTTGCCCGCATGTTGCGAGAGTTAAACACAGTGAGTGATACGAAAACACTAACGTCAGTGGTCGCGCGATGAGGAAAAGTCTCACACCTTGTAGCCGACGGTATCAGACATATCATTAGACAGCTGCGGACACTTCATTTATAATTTTTGAGACGGTCGGTCAATAGGAAGAGATAAAAAGTCAGCTAGAAGGAAAGGAAACTTATTCTAACTCATGATTACAAAGTGAGCACAAGTTTAAATTTGGTGTGAGAGAAAATCTCATTGTGCTATCAATGGCGAGTTAATTCTATTGATCCCTGGCAATAAACTCATTTGTTCCTCTGGAAATATAGGCCAAAGTCTTTATAGTTTCACTCTTAATATTTTAATTCAATATCTTCAATGCCCTTGCAAACGAGGGGACCTTGTTTTGTAGGCACCAGACAAAACTCATGTCCATTTGGAAGAAATAAACGGAGAAAAACTTATTTAAAAAAATAGATTGAATCCAACGAAAGAGAGTCGTCGTAAGCACTATATACACGTCGTCTGATTTCTATCTGTGATAAACATAAATAATCTAGTTTATTCTATGCTAAATTCTATTTACTGCTATTCTTAATTCCATTTCAGTTACATTTTATATCCTATTTCATTTTAATATGATTTCTGGAAAGGTGTTCCTAAAGGCATGGGCTCAGGCAGTTGAGGTTACTTGATTACTTATCACCACGAGGGTCCGGATACATTTCCTGGAACATGAATAGATTCACTATGAAATTCCAATTCCTAATTTTCAGCCAATTCAAGGGAATTAAAAGTGCAGAATTTAAATCGCCAAAGGGGTCTAAATATTTATCCTTTGGTGCTTAAGTAAGATCTACTGGTTGGAATACGAGTATTACGTAGTTAGTGCAATTTAGATCGTATTTAGTGTCACAATGTGATTACACAAACTTAAGTCACACCGATAAGGTAAATGCTGAAAGAAATAGCATTTTCTCTAAAAATAGTCGTATTAATAAGTGTTGTTCTCTTTCCACTGTTTTTCTGGGTGATATATTTTATATTCGTCTCTAAAATAGAATGAGTTAAAATAATTGAAACGATTTGGGCAAGACGTCCGCTAAATATTTCGGTACTCGTGTTCATTGCACTATCGCGATTGATTGGGCGCTTTCACTAAAAGAGAAATGGTGTCATATGAAATACCCGCATTGTCTGTTGTCAAAGTTGAGCGAACTGTGGTGGTTCCGCGGACATTAATTGACAGAACTTGTCGCTTTTCTGTCATTCCTTCTTCTCTATTCACACGGCCTTCACACGGCGCCTGCCGGGAAAGGAATGGTGCGTTCGACAGAGTAGTTGCGTACATCTCTGAGACCCCAGCTCAAAGCTGAAAAATCCGCAATGGCAGAGAGGAAAGCCGATCCTTTCATGGGTGCTAGGTAGAAAACACTTCTAGGTCTTCCTTCGGATAGGGCTTTAAGCTGTGGCTATAAATATTAATGTGTAAATTTGACGAAAAATGAAAAAAAATGTCTTTGTTTTCACCCGGGAGTGGTCGCTAAGGCACTTATCACGCGAGCGGTCGCGTGTGAGACTTTTTCTCACACTCAGATGTACACCATTGATTATCTATCATAGAGCGTTTATTGGCAAAATATATTACACTATGTTTAGATTTAATTTATTTCTGTAAATGTTTATTTGAAACAATGATTTCCACAGATACACAATTACTGATTCAATTACGTAATCATTGCTAATTTACTGGCAATGTTATCATTGGGTATAAATGAAGATTATTACCATTCTCTTGAAGAAATATTTATTTATGAGGATTTGCATTCTTATTACTCATAAATTTGCATTAAAATATCTGCTCTCCACGAAATGAATCAACTTTGCCCGCATGTTGCGAGAGTTAAACACAGTGAGTGATACAAAAACACTAACGTCAGTGGTCGCGCGATGAGAAAAAGTCTCACACCTTGTATCCGACGGTACCAGACATATCATTACACAGCGGCGGACGCTTCATTTATACTTTTTGAGACGGTCGGTCAATACGAAGAGATAAAAAGTCAGCTAGAAGGAATGGGAACTTATTCTAACTCATGATTACAAAGTGAGCACAAGTTTAAATTTGGTGTGAGAGAAAATCTCATAGCGCGACCAATTGAGGGTTAATTTATTCCCTGTTTGAAAAGAAATAACTGAATCTACAACCTACTCTTGAGTGCAAAGGTGAAGTACCTCTTAACCTAAGAAGTTGAATGACAATTAAAAGTTACTCATATATATATTCTTCTAGCCTTCACTCGTTTATTGTCAAATTTCATGGAGAGTTTAAAGATATGCGAGGGTGGGTGTCGAAGAAGCAGACCACCGAGAGTGTCTCGACACAGCCTGTTGTCAAAGCCGATAGAATCGTGGCGGTGGCGTGTGTGTGTGTGTGGGTTTTGGTTCCTCGAAACCTGTCGCTTTTCCGTCAGTCCTCTTCTCCCCAGCCTCCGTGTGATCCCCCTCCCATCTGTCCTTCCCTCCCTATCCCCACTCCTCTCCTCCACATACCTCCTCTCCCCACCCCCCTCCCCGCCCTTCAGGGACCACTCGTGAGTGCATCCAGCTTTGTGACTACTCCCGTCCTAGTGTTCCCCGATTCCCCCGTGGCGCGGTCGACTGTACTTCACCCCCTCCCGTACACTTCTCCAGGGACACGCCCACCCCGACCTCTCAAACGATCCCCTTCCTACCACATCTAACCCCGAACCACCTCCCCTTCCCCATTCCCTCCCCCCTCAATCCCCGCGACTGCTGTTTTTGTGTACGTTGCGCAAAGAAAACATTGCCTCCCTTTCCGTCGTCGAGGGTAAAATGTTTTGCCAACTGTCGAAACAAATTTCTCTCTCCTTACAACGGACGCCGAAAGGAAGGTTTTTTTTCTTCTATTTCTCCCTCACTCTCCTCTCCTTTTTCACTTCGTTTCTTTTCCTTCTTTCCCCCTTTTTTCATATTCGGCCATGGATTCGGTTGTGTGTGTGTTTGTGTGTAAGCGCGCACCCAAGACCAGATTTCGGATGGGGTATTGTCGAAGGCTGCCGCTCTTGATTAATTGTTGTTTACGGTCTTAATCCCAACAATCTTCTTTCCTCTGCGACCGCGCCGGCCCTCCCCCCCCCCCCCCCCCCGTTTGTTATTTCTTCCACGAGGATTTGTTTATTGCCCCCCGTGTTGTGCCCCAGTGTGTGAAGAGTCCCATGCCGGGTTTACCATGTTAGCGGCGGAAAAGAGTGGCCTCATGTTTCCCCTTAAATTCTGCGCGCTTGGGGAGAGTGTGTGCGGGTGTAAGCTTCTGCGGTGGAATATTATCCCGCAGCACTTAAATAATTTTGTGGGAAAGGGATTAAAATTACCTCGTTCATATCAATTGATTGGATTAGTCATTACATTGTGGAAACGACGCATATTCATATTAATTGAACGAACGATTTTAATTACTGAGGTAAACTCTTTGATGCTACAGACATCATGGTTTAAGAATCTTGGATATCACCAAGCAGGTGGTGTGGTGTTGGCAAAGTTCTTTACATTCTTTGTTGACTGCCCGACTAACCATCTTCTTCCACGTATTTGCTACTTTTTCATCGCTTAGAGGCATAATGATTGATCCGACAGATAATATCTAATAAAATATTCTTCGGTCATGTTACTCTCATTTGCGCTCAATAAATATTTTTGAGGCCAGCGTATTACTTGCGGGTTAAACGATTCCGTTGAAACTAATAGACTTGTGAAACTCATACGTTGAAAACAGTGACCCCACAGTGTTCAAAATTAAATCATTTTATATATACAGTCTAAGGCAGGTCAAAATATTCAATATATTATAGCTAAAAGCCGTAGAATGTGAAAATTAGGTAATAAAAGGTAACACTCTTTGATATTCTGTGCTTAGTGAGGACTACTGTTTACAAAAATCCGTAAGTATATAGACAAGCATTATAGCTAGCGAGGAAGGTCCGAATTCCTTCGTAATAATTCATAATTTCGCTTATTAGCGCGAATATCGATCACAGGTTACTTTCCATCCTCATCGCTTAGCGAAGGGATGGGGGATTATTTTAAATAAGAGAGGATGCAGAACATCATTGACGTTCTGTTGGTGGCAACTTTTCATTGTCTCCCATTTACTTAAATCTTTTATTTTAGGTAGCACTTCATAGCATATATTGCAATGAGTACGTTTCTAATTTGCAGTATAGGTTGCCCAGATTATTTTGTCTTATTAAAAATATGCAAATATAAACTTTATGGATGGATGCTTTCTCCACTTGATTCCAATGATATTCTTTGTGGACGAAGGATCCCATTGAGACAGTTTGAATGAGTAACGGTACAGAAATAAAAATATGAAAAATGATCGGTTAGAGGAAAATATTGCTGGAGGAATTTCGTGACGATAACTATGAAATGTGAGTTACTTTCCAAATGAGTTTGAAAAATTTGTGCGCAAGAATTAGTGGTGAATTATGTTACATTTTTAATGAATAAATTTTGAGTCTTTGCTTAACTCTTACAGCATAGTTATGGTTAGTTCAAGACACTGAATTTTAATAATTACAATGAAGAGGGCTTTGAAATAATTTTATTACGTTCACGTTTTAGAATAAGGTTGTTTGGGAAAATTTTGTGCGGCTGAAAAAACTTGAAATTAGTGGAAAAGATATATTTAGGAGAATTTTGCACAAAAATTACTAATGAAAATAGTTGTCAGTGAGAATATTGCTTCTAAAAAAAATCAATAACGCTTACCTTACTCATGGAATGAATGGATAGAGTTGGAGGATAATAAAAGGATAAACAAGCTTGTTTGGAAAGCTAATTGGCTGTGTTAAAAACGGTAGCAGCAGTAAGAAGAATTTGAGGCAGTTGATCATTGATTATTTATTCAAAGAGATTAAACATGAGAAAGTAATGAAGATATGGAATGCGATTTAGGCTACATTGATTGTATTTTTAGCGACAATCACAAAGAGGTAGTTATGAAAAAAAACAGTTGACAAATCAGTGATAGTTATGAAAAAACAGTTGAAAAATCCGTGATAATAGATTGTTAAAATTTTTGTTTTCAATTACGAGGAATGATTGGACGTTCGTTAAATCACCTTTGGACCTTTTTTAAAACAACATTCACATTCTTTCTCAAATAGTTCGAACAAATAGTACAGATTTAGTTTTTTTTATGTCAGTGCTACTGATTTCTCTATTTCTGGGCGTACATTCACTGATGCGGGTGTTGATGTACTATTATTTGAATAAATATAGACTGGACATTGAATATTCAATAGTAATTCTTTTAAGGAAAACGTTCTGTCTGGTTTATAGAAACATTCCAAATGAAAACCACAAGATTCTTGGATTTACCCACGGAATGTGTATTTAGAGCTGAGCGCCGATGGAAAAACTGTCGGCGGCGGACGCCGGCTTAACCGTTGTGTGTATACCCGGGTTTTCTAACACTAACGCATACCCGGGTACCCAAAAAGATTAGAAGTGAAATTAACAGTATCTACATTTGAAATATCTTTTGCTACTTTGTGCGTACTTCCAGCTGCACATCATTTGCTACTAAGTAAAGATAGAAGTGGGGGAGAATGCCCTTGCGGGGGGGGGACAAATAACAGGCCTACCAACTGCTCTTAAATCACTCTCTCACTCACTTTTAAACACTCGTCCCCTAGGCGTGCTTGTGGCCAGAATGGATAAAATATATTTCGTGCTAGATGAGCAATACACGGAAATTGGGATTTAACTTCCCCCTAAATTTCAAAATATCTCCCTCAACGTCCATTTCTGGGGTATCCACATAGCAAAAATATCCGACTCCCCCTCTATATGGAAATTCATCCGTGAGAGGGTAATAAGGCATGGGAGAGGGATTGGAGGGGAAAAGGAATACCTTTCCAATTCGCTGACGTTATTACAATTTCAATTAGAGAATTAAAAACGATATTTGTGAAAAAAACATAAAATGTGAGTTTTTTATTTGAATACTGTGAATAAGGCATAAGCATGCAATAAGTCGACATGAGTCTTTGAAGTTCCCTCAATCCGTTAATGCACCGTTAAGTGCCACTAATGAGAGAAGGCTATGTCTCAAATAATGACTAGGTCAACTATGTTTAAATCCACACAGTTTCAACGCTACGGCGTAATCATCAGGTGCTTGATGATGACGTCGTAGCATTGAAACTATTTGTACCAATAAAATAATCTGTGGATTTAAACATAGCTGACCTAATCATTATTTGAAAATGGACTTCCACAAAGTTACGCCAGAACGGATGAATTCAATCTATTCAATTCTATTGGTGCACGGGTGTAACCGTGTTAGACAATATTATGAAATACAATGATGAGGAGTCCGCAATGATAACTGTAAACAAATACGGTATCCAAGCACTAAAAGAAATGTCTTGTAAATGGCTACGCAGAACGGCGCCTCCGACCTAGGGGACCGGGGGTGATATCAGCGGCGCACAGGTCTATGTGAATTTGGTGTCGAAATTTTGAGCTTTCATTTTAATTATATGACCGCAATAACATTAGTGTTTTCTCGTAAAACTACTTTCAGTAAAATAATGCAGTAAAGAGAATGCAAACATGTGTACATTAACAATATAATCCAAGCTTTGTGACAAAGTTGGAGATAGTGTCAAGAAACTAAAAATTGTACGGGCCATTTAGAACCAAAAACCTAGAGATACTCTCCGAATTCAGCTGAAGAGGTTAGAATGACTGAATGTTGCGATGTCATGATGGCTGGTACTAAGTCTTCCATAGTTGGTGCTTCTGATAGCCGTGTCACGGCGGGGTCTCTCAGCCGTAGGCGTAAGAAATAATTTACCGCGTTTTATTTACAAACAAGGGAGAAATAAGGAGAGTTCCTCCAGAACCGGTTGTTTCCACGTTACTCAATTGACGTCTCGCTGAAGTCACGAACGCTTCACACAACACTTCGGCGTTCTGGGTCAAGGTCACCCACCCCGATCTCTCCTCCACCCGTCGCGTCGTAGCGTTCCTTTGTGAGGTTATATTATTTTATACTCTCCTAGGAATTATGCTTCCGCGGCATTGTGTTTTTCTCGTGCCCCGGGTGACCTATGAAACGAAAATAAGAATGCAAAAAGTGCGAATCATATTTTCGTTGAGGGACTATGTAAAGGAATACTACAATCTGCATGACCCTCGTCATAATCAGATAAGTTGAGTTTTTTGGAGTAATTACAAAAGAAGATACTTGACCAAAAAATCAGTTTCACGTGAAGCTAGAATTTTCGTTGGAGCCTGTTGAACTACCCACGCTCATTCAGTTTATCTGTTTGTTTAGTCTTCGTTACGGCGTCAAGTAGAAATAAATACGATACTTGAGTTATTTGATGCGGAGGTGGGGTGAAGGCATTAGTATCTTCTAAATGCTAGGTTAACTAATACTGAAATATTGCGATAAAAATGTATATTTTTTACATAAAAACTCATTCAGTTAACTTCCTGCCAAATTTTAATTTGGTGACTATTACAGAAAAATCAACGTTGAAATATACTAACTACCAAAGAAAGACAAAACTAAACAAGTACATAAACAATGTGAATAAATCTGTCAAAATAAATGTGACTATTTTAGCTGTTTTTGAATAGTTTTTTGTCAATTATAGAGACAAGAATATTTAACAAAGATGTACTTGCATTTATGCTCTCATCTGTGTTTGCGTGGTTATGAGGGAATAATGAGACTGAATATTTTGAATACTTGTCTTTCGTGGCAGCGATGTAAAGAGAAACTTAAGCGTGTATGAAGCATTCTCATGTCTCTTACTGCATACAATTATGTTATTTAAAAATTGAAAAAGGAACATTATTAGTGAGAACTAAATTCTCAGACAAGGTATCTTAATACAGTACATGAGTTATGGAATTCATTAGGGTATTCCTGCCTTCTGTATTGCGGTAGTCTTGGCTTCCGAAGTTGCAATCGATAGTGTAATTGTTACTAAGGAATTTTCACGACAGTATGTACTGTAAGTGTACTGTTAACTTAGAAGTGAATAAGCGGCCGCGTAGAATCAATTAAAAAGAAAAAAACGCACACCAAATCCTCAAATGATACCATCAACAAGCCGAAAATCACGAGTTATCCTTCAATTATTTCAATTTATATATTAAGCTTTGAATTGGAATATTTTCTTCCTCGCACCCAATTATATATGTATGTAAATTTTGATGAATGTGATTCAGGAATTACTAAAACAACTCTTCACCGATATATTGAGCATGCTCACATTCAACCAAGTTCTTGTCAAAATTTATAAGAATATGTCAAGATGTCAAAGTTTATAATTATTTGTTGGGTATCTGTGTCCTCTCCCACCAAGATCAGAAGTTGAAAAAGTAAGCAAAAATAATGTTTTGTAGCTTTGAAAAACCAGATCATGCTCTGAACATTGGCTTCTCGTCCTCCGCAGCTCAAGCATACGTACGTAGCAGAAAGCTTAGCAACGGATGGAAGTCCCTCCTTCATTGGGACGGGTCCATCCGAGGGAATTGGAGTGGGATAAAATGATGATAGGGGGGCGTGGAGGATGAATGTTGGCGGAAGGGACGGGGACTGGGTCGGAATTGGTCGAGTGAAGAGTACGGATGCCCGTCGGGAAGGAATGCGGATCTCCACTCTAGCGACACAGCGACATCACTTGCGCAGTGGGCCCTCCGAAACCAAGACGGTTGGTGGTACGATTTTATATGTTAGCATCGCAAAATACTCTGCGCATCACACGTCGTGGGATGTCATCTTTTACATTACTAGTTGAAAAGCCTTCTGAAACAGACTAAAATATTGGAGACATAGCCAAAACGTAATGAATAAAATAAACAATTAAATAGAAATTAATGTGTTTTTTAATTTTTGATGAGACCAATATATGTAAATATGGTTATTTTTCATTCAAGTATTCTACCAGATGATTGGTAGGTTCTTGGACAGTCCCCATTCTGCATCCCAACCTCATACACATTGTCTCGCTTTCCCTCCTAAGGATGTCCCTCTTCAATTCTTCATATCTTCAACCTCCTCTTATTTCGTCCAGAATTCCTATCCTCTTCCTTCCTCTTCCACGCTTCCCCAGTGTTCTCCCCTCTATCACTCTCTTCAGCATGCCCTTTCCTCTCAAAACCTCCTCCATCCATCTCTTCTGCCTTCTCCGAACCTCTGCCACAAGCTTCCTCTCCTCTCCGACCATATCCAATACCTCCTCCTTCCTCTTCCACGCTTCCCCAGTGTTCTCCCCTCTATCACTCTCTTCAGCATGCCCTTTCCTCTCAAAACCTCCTCCATCCATCTCTTCTGCCTTCTCCGAACCTCTGCCACAAGCTTCATCTCCTCTCCGACCATATCCAATGCCTCCTTGTTTGTCTTCCTCGCCATCCAGCTCACCTTCTCCATCCTTCTCCAAACCCACATCTCGAACGCCTCAAGTCTACGCAAAGCAATATATTATCTAAATGCTAGAGATTTTTCTGTAAACCACATTTTTGGTTAAGCATGCGGTGCTGCCACTGAGCAGTTCCCCTTGAGTGTATTGTGAAAATTGCATAGTAAGTCTGCGCCATGTGTCAGTTAGTGGAGAATGTGTAAGGGAGCTCGGGTAAAGGTGAGCTTTCGTCCCGCCAGCGTTTTCGCAAATTTCACCCACTTACAATAGAGATATCGGTACCAAATTCACATCACTTATAAAGCAAACCTTGCGCATTTGTAAAATACTTTCAACACAACAATGCATCAACTACTTAAGGAATGGGAAACTTTCAAACCTGAGAAGTGCGTTTTTTCCTCTCCGCCATCTTGTGAAAAAATGCCGTTTCCTCTTATCCACTGTACGTGGCGCAGCGATCGAGCAGTTGGTTCTCTAGCATATGCACACCTCTCCTACACTATTTCTTCCCGCCTTCCACTCAAACTCGCACCGCAACAGCCATTTACTACAATGCAATTCCATTCATTCCACCGCAGTAAACATTGCACATTTCACTTCAAATGAAGGATTTACACTTCCTTATCACTCGCATTTATTCCACTGAACTAATAACATTTCACGTTTCACTTTAAATGGAGGATTGCGAGTTCCCGCAGCGAGTAACAAGCTGACTCCGCCGAAACGGAAGTCTGGATCGTAGAAATTTGTGTGTGCGTGCACGATGGGCAACTCATGGCGACCGTACTCCACACACGCAAGACAAAATGATTAACGCCAACAAGCTTCTCAACTCTCGTTGGCGAATGAATACCGGTTGACTTTTCAACAATCAACTTCCAATTATTGACAGTTAATTTACCCTTCCACACTACCCGAGAGAAATCCGTCAACAATACTATTTACTTAGCCTCTAACAAAAGCCCACTTATAATAACCTTGTCATCTGACGAATTTTATACCAGAAATAATACGCAGAATAACATTTTAGCCTTCTACCAATGCCCACGAATAATCACCAATAAGCGTGAGGGATTCTATTCTTAAAATAATACGCAGAATAACATTTTAGCCTTCTATCTATGCGCACTGAAAATCACCAATAAGCGTGAGGGATTCTATTCATAAAATAATACGCAGAATAACATTTTAGCCTTCTACCAATGCCCACCAATAATCACCAATGAGCGAGAGGGATTCTATTCTTAAAATAATACGCCCCCCAAGTTTATTGGAGGGGTGGGTTCAGGGCAAAGGAATGGAAGGGAAATTCGTTTTTCGGTTTAACAAAAGACGGAAATGCAGTACAAATCAGCATTTTGAAATTTCCTCCACTCCCAGAAATGCCCATTTCCACTTTACCATTCCTGCGAAAACTGCGTTTTTCGCTGTATTAATTCACGAAAATGCGTTTTTCACTTTTGAAAATGGCCACATCGGGCCCGCGTACCGTCCCACCCTAGCACCCCTGTTTCACTCCATAGGCCCGTAAGCTTGTTGGGGGGGTGGGGTATAGGAATATAGTAGAAGTGAAATTAGTCTTATCCCTCTACTGGTTGTTCGTGAAAACCACCAAATATGGCGTCGAAAACGGACGAAAAAGTCGAAAAATTGGTCATTTTCAAACGTCTATATCTCAAAAACTACTAGTCACACGGGTATGATTCTCACATTTTTACAAATGCGCAACCTTCCTCTACTCATAAGTATCACATTCAATATCGTAAGTTTCCTAGGTTTTTCAAAAAAAAATGTTGACCGTGCGGGACGAAAGCTCACCTTTACCGGGAGCTCGCTTGCCAACTATTGTTGCATATCTGAATCACTACGCCTAGCAACTGAACAATACGTACGTACACGTTGCCATTTATATACTATATATCGCAAATTTTGTACATTGATACGTTATCATAATTATCGCACATAGCTACTTTATCCCAGATAATCGCATGTTACGGAATTATCCAAACTATCACGTATTGCTGCGTTATAGAGATTATCGCATATTGCTACACTATCAACATCATCGCATATTCATAAGGCGGCTTTACACATGGAAGTTAATTTCATGGCAGCAGTCTAGCAAGTCGCTTGCAAGTGGTACTTCGATGTGTAAGCACGTACTTCCATGGCAGTAGGGGTCGATAGCGGAACTAATCGACCGCGGTTCGCACTTGCAAGGAAAATACACTGGCATCTATTTTACCTGCAAGTAGCATTTCGATTCAGCGATAGTATTGCAAAACATCTTGTGAAATATTCTGCCTGGTTCGGCTCAATTGAAAAACCACAGTTATATTTAATATGAATTTCCTCACGATTAAAATTAGATATTTTTTCTGTTGAAGAATACAAAATATTTCGCATAATTAATTCCATCATGTCAATAGTGATATAATCAACAAATATTTAACCCAAAGTGAACTATAGAAATGTGTATAATAATACTGTTTTACAATCATATGTTAACATTTCCGTATTAATATACGATGGTAGTACCTGCAGGGTTTTGATTTAATGGTTCATTGATTGCTTGATTTTATCTCCTTAGTTCCGCTGTACATTTGTTTGCGGATAAGCCGAAAGTAATGTGTAAGCAAAGCTATGCCCTGCAAGTAGCGATAAAAATCATTACTTCGCTGCATTCGCTACTTCCATAGAAGTCAACTCCCATGTGTAATGGCGGCTATAGACTCGAGGGTATCGCAATATTCTGCGTTATCGAAGTTATGGTATACTGCTGCATTTTAGAAATTATTGAATTTTGATACATCATCGACATTAACGCAAATTGCTGCTTTATCGAAATTAGTTTGTATTTCCACATTATCTGCATTGTTGAATATTGCTAAATTATCGAAATTATGTCACGTATCGCATGACGCATGTTACAGAAAGTATAACTACATTATTATCCTCACATATAATTTTCTGAATAGTTTTCTCGTCTTCTGCGAATATTGAACCGAGTTCCATAATGACACGTGAATCCGCGTATCGCGTGATAGCTGTGCCTCCCTAATTTTCACTCATCAAGATGACTGAATTTTCGTATTCCACGAGTTAACGGAGGAACTGCATGTCAAGTTCTAACGCCTTTTGAATTCCTACGCTAGCTATACCTTCGAAAAGCGTGGAAAGGATCACACACACTTCTCACTATCTCAAAAACTTCCCTGGCTTGATGAAAAACAAGGACAAACTTTATGATAGTTTATTTCATGTACTCTCTGTTTAAACAAAGTAAGCTCCGGGATATAATCGCTGTTTTAAGGTAGGGAGGAATTTATAGGGTAAAATCTCATTTTATGTTATTCAGAATCGATCCAGGTGGTATCCTACTTTAAATTTGGCTAGGATTTACTTTGGATCTACTCCTTCACAGTAATGGGATTCCATATTTGAAAAAACTTTCCCGATATTGAAAGAATCTTCAACCTTAAGTGTAGATATTTAAAGGGAAATATTTCAATTTGTCAATAGATAATACTCTGTATTAGTGATAGTTTTTTTAATTTTAACCTTAATTTTAATAAGCAAATGACTATCGAAACTATCACCAAGTTATGTAGTAGTCTCGAGACAGATATATAGTGAAACTTATACATAATGAATGAAAATTATCCAAGAACCACTTTTCTAGGATTTTTCATCATCAAATAGTAATTTTTCTTTCATATATATAATTTGATCTTTTTATTGTTATTAATTTCTGACTCACGCATATATTTACGTATTCTGAATTTTTCAGTGGCTTGCTTATATTGGAATACCTTGTTTCGGTTTGTTAAAGAGGATGTAATAATGCTAGTTCAATAAATATTATTGCTATTATCATATCATGCATCGCATATCATCCGGCGGTCCATCAGTCCAACCGTCGAAGTTCGCAGTCGATGCGCCGTAATGTCACTCAGGCCTACTTCCCAACTGTGTCACCCCGCGAGAGAACCCACACTTCACCAGGGAACGTATGCGTGGGAAATGTTGACACTATAGACTATCGCTGTGCCATGCGAGCACACGTAGTACTACCGAGCTCTCTAGGGCGGCTGCGAATACGTACTTAAATCCCGGGACGATTCGCGCACGGAGATGGCGTATACGGAGGACGTTTTCCATAATTTTTGCATCAAGAGCATTCGGGGGCAGAGATTTGCGTCGTGCATCTGGTCCCCGTAGGTTTGTGCTCGTATCCGTGGAGACCGGAGAGAGAAGTCGAGATGCAAATTCCCACTCCCATCCAGGCCCGGCCCAACCACGAAAACCATGTCACTCTCTTCTAAAATACTGCTCGCCACCTATTCCTTCTACACCTACCCCGTGCTTCGATTCGTTGCGGGACGTAGTAGGGAGACTGCTATTCTTAAGTCATCCATCGCATTTCGGTGGAATTTACAAAGCGTTAGAATAGCCAGAAAGATATTTCAGATCGGAATTGTAGCACAAGGGCAAAGGAAAGGATTGTACTCATCGCCTCAGGACAAGACGAAGATTTTCCACCAATGTTTTGTTTTATTGTGAGTTGGTGTGTGTAATATGGTTTCCAAGTCAACTTTGTGGATGTATACAGCCATGAAAAATTAATATGGTTAATACTTTCTCAAAAATCACAAAATATTTTGAACCTCTGGTCGGTTTAACGGAAACGAGCTCTCTCTGCGAAGTCAGTCAATTTTTAAAAATTATTTTAATTATATAAAACTATATTCAAAGCAATAGTGTTATCTTCAGGTACGAAAAGTGATGCCATTGTGTTAAATTTATTTGTACCATTATGCGCATTATTTTTTAACATTTTTTTATTTTTCTATGGCTTTTAATCTCCGTGACTAAAGCTACGAAGTTTTTTACGCCAACTAGCTACCTTTCACAAAGGTTAAATATTTTGTATATAGACTCGATTTATTCATATAAGTTTGGGTAGTCGAAATAAAATTCGGTTTCCTTAGTTATCCAGCCTTGCATTGTTTATCTTTATCTTGTTCGATTCCTCGATATCCTCTACTTCCCGAATGCAGCCAACCCCTGCATTTTTCTGTTTTGCACTACTCTCGCCATGGCTTGTCGTGAAAAGCGCGCGTTAGGAAACGAGGCAGAGAAGCAGGGCAGTTTTTATCAATTTATCCATGCCAATGCATTCGAGTAGCTCGATCAATGCAGTTATAAGAAATATGTTTCAGATGAAAATGGCACCACGTAGGTTGCAACTCAGGATCGTAATTATCGAACCAACATAGCATGGTAATTTTCTACCAACATTTGACTTAGGTTTTCAGGTTTGTAATTGAGTGAGATTACGTTTTCAGGCAGTTGAATTCGATTGTTTACTTCTCCATAGGGTGACAGCCAGAAAGATACTTCAGATAGAAATCACAACCCAACAATTCCACGGTCCAAATTCACGTAATCAACATGACATGGTGACTTTTCGTTGATATTTAATTTATATAGATAGCACATAGTTGAGTAAAATAGCTTACTGATCAAATTTAAGTGGTGGGACTGTTATATGAAAACGGTGGTTAGTATTGCCTAAAAATTTCAATCAATCTTTTTTTTTAATAACAAAAAGCCAAAGTAAAAAAAACTATTTTGGAAATCAGCCAAATGTTTTTATATTTCAGTATTTTTATTTAATAGGTAAAATGTAAAAGTACCATCCTTAGGTACGTGAGAATGACGCATTTACTATATAAATTTAGACGCATCTTTATTAACATGTTTGGTTAAACATGCTTTCATAGATCGATGGATAACAAAATCACTGCAGAGGTAATCCTAAACTGACGTTATTCTTAAGCCACATCTACAAGTTACCTAGCCATCTTAAGGTTATCTGATCGCTAATGAGACTAAATGAATTCCCACAGGTGAATTTTGGAGTAGTGGAGGTGGATTCCAGTTTCCTTCTTGACCTGTCATAACCCCTAATGTTTCCATCTCCCTCTCTCCATAATACTCCACTCATTACTCAACTCCATCGTCTTCACTGTAGCGACTCCTTCCTTTCGCTATATCCGCTCGCCTCCTTCTCTGATGGGACGGGATAGGGAACCAGTGAGACTGAGAGACAGTTCACATTAACTCATATATGCCGTTGCGGTGAAGTTCCTTGATGGTTGAATAGCATGATGGACATTTCAGATAGAAATGGCATCACGGCGGTACTGGTGCGTGATGATATGCATTGAATGAGTGAAACTCAGTGATTTTCCATTGTTGTTTTTTTAAGGATCTACTTCGATGGTTTCCTATTCAATGATGACAATTTTACAGCAATAAAAAGAATATTGGTCTGTGTCCTGAAATATTTCTTATATTCTTTGCACTACGTAATTCGTATGACTACACTGATCGCACAAAAATATATTTGTGGAATAATACCAGATATTTTTAGTTTTTACCTTTTTACAAACGGAAAGTACCTACCGTAGTTTTAAGTTTTTCTTGAATTCAACGTTAAACGTAAACGGGGTACCTCCAGGTAACTCTGACTTGATCTAGTTAAACAAAGTTCATGGTTGTGAATCGTCTTGAACCTGAAAGAATATCCGCCGAAAATATTCTTCCTTAGACTTGTCTGAAACTACATTTAAACAGTCGCACTTGTCTTACATGCTTGGTGTGTGACGTACTCTTTTCACTAGGATGGTAAAGTAACTCTCCGTTTGTGAAAACCAAGAAAGTTACCTCTGATGTTCTCTGTATCCACTTGAAAAGGGAACTATAGTTTGTATAGTTACTATAGTTTGATGTTATAAATTTAAACCAAAACTTTAAACGGAATCCGTAATAAAATAACTAAGTCCAAAAAGCTCTAAAGCATCAAAATCTTACGATTACGAGAATACCTAATTCTTTGTTGGTGCTAATAGTTTGACTTAGTGAAGAGACCAAACATCCTATGATTCGAACTTAGTTAACAATATATATCTTATGATAAATTTGAACTCTTAACTTATATAAGTTTTGAATTGAGATAGATTATATTAACATCAATCATGAAATGAAAATGTGTTTCGATTTATCGTATCCAAAGTAACTTTGAAAATGCCAATTTTCTCTATCGATTTTCGATGCATTCTCAAATTTCTGCTGTGTAGTTTACTGATTAAAAAATTGAATTGAGCAATAAAGTTTATTTTAATCTGATAAATAGCGCTTCACGCGTGATTTAGCCCGGATGCATTTCATGAAGACATATTTTGAGACTTCTCGCAGAAACTAGGGCAAAATTTGAAACGAAATACCCACGTGAGAGCTCAGTAAACTTCCTAATTCTGTCAGCACAACAGTGAGGCAGTCGCCGGGAGTCAATTTGCCGAATGTCGCCGTTAAAACCGCACAAATAACAGCGTCCTTCCTCTCTTCCCTCACCTATTACCCTCCCCTCCTCTTAACCCCTGCCCCTCCTCCCCCTCCCTCCCATGCAGCAGCGTTTGGGAGTGGGTCGATTTTGCCCTCGGTAAACACGAAACCAGACATTGCTAGGGGGATTAAGGAGGAGCGGAGGGGCCGAATTATCAACCACCAGTTCGTTCTTCTGTTTGCCATCCGCCACACTCCACCTCTCCCCACATCATAAGCCAGCGTCCATCGGGCGTCACAAAGTTTGCTTCCGCGTCAGCCGAGACGGTGACAACGATTCCTCCTGACGGCACGCAGGTTTCCCAAGACATTGAGCTTTCCCGGAACGGGTGTTGTGGGGGGGTGAGTGAACGGGGCTAGTGGAAGGGGGAAGCTTGCGCGAAGGCCTGGTGGAAGAGGTAGTTGAGATACGGTAAAGGTAAAGAGAGGGAAGTGAGGCAGGGGCGTACAAGCGTCCTATATCGTTTTCAGTGCATTAAAGTGACGGTAACCCAATCGGCAAAAGCGTTGTCGGTATTTTGCTATTGTCAAAGTGTCTCCCATACTTAAGCTGGAGTTTCATTCACGCAAAATACAGGCACTTCTGGCTAGCTATCTCAATAGGTATGTCTGCATGTTTTTATACAGCGGTAAATGTGAAACTTCGTGTACATGAAATATAGCTTACCTCCTATGGCATGGAATGAATGGCTTAAACTTTTGCTTAGGCTGAGAATGAAAAAAAAATAAAAAATAGGTTTTTTGATCTGCAATTTTTAATCTTGTCATTCAGGTGTTTTATGATGACAAGCAAGTACTATATTACTAAGGATTTCACTTCAGAATCTTGACGAGACAGATAAGGAGAATGTATCAAATTGGTTAAATGTTTTACCATAATTTGGCTCGTATGCAGTTTTTTCGGGCAGTAAAGAATGCTCTTTCAAATACCTATTCTTTACTGGCCAAATACTGAACACACTAGTTGCGCTACTAAGTCACTCAAGGAAATCAATCCTTTTATATCACAATGGGTTGGCTAGTGGCAGTTCCAGGATTCACGTTATCCTTATCATTAACTTTAACTCTTATGGTGTGAGATCTCTTCGCTTATTGTCTCAGTTTAAGCTAAATATTTTTATATTATTGGATGGTTTTGCGTAGGTACCTAAAATGCAAATAAAGATTTTGCTGTGGCAGAATTGCGGGAATTATAAATGTTGAGAAATCGTTGGCAATAGTGTAAAAATTCAGCCAAAAGCCTCAAGCATTCTGATTGTTTACTTTTTCCAAGTGTTTATTTTCATTAATGATTTAATAAATGATTAATTTAAAATCATTATTTTCCGAAATTTGTGGAAAGAAACATTTTGAGTTGTATGCATCCTGAATACCTAAATGAAACTGACGATGAATTTTGCCTGAGGTAAGTATATATGATGCATATTATATTCAAGCCGCTTTTTAATTCCAACCCTTCATTTTTTTTGCTTTTTATCACTTGTCTCCTCAGAATATAATAAGTAGGTTGTACCTATATGCCGGCCAAGCGATTTTGATTAAAAATTTCCACCAAGATTTAACAAGAAGGTAGAAATAGGGTTTTTTTACTATGTTTCTGCGCTTGAAAATGGAGAAACCAGTATAGACTACCGTCAATATTTGTAGATAATATAGCTTATGAGTTGCCATTTTCAAAGCATCATGTCGTAATAATTGACGCTTTGGTGCAATGTTTTACACTTGCTCATATTATTTACATAATTTTACTCTAACAGGGTTATGAAATATTTTGCTTGTTAATTACGGGATAGAAGTGGGCTTGTTGACGGGCTTGAGGAAGGATTGGGATGTGCTGTGTGTGAAGAATTGGGATGTGACTCATGTTGAATTTTGAAGAAGTAAATAATTTGGAGAATTCATTAAAAGTATACCGACATTACATGTTATATCGTTTTTAAGTTTCTTGACTTAGGAATTGGAAATATTATGATTAACGAGACGAAAATGTCTGGTTGATAATAAAAGATGACATGCTCATTTTTAACACTCACTGTGTATTCCGTATGGATATTAAAATTCATATATGCTAGTTCAATCTTCATGTCTGGCAATTAATACATTCGAAGAATAAATAGATAAAATTGTTGGCCCGACTCCCAAGTGGCATTTCAATATTCAACTCTATAGATATTTCCTCGTCCTTTTTACTATAAAAAGGATGTATTTGGCGAAATAAATGGGTGAAATAATCTCTAGCTAAATTTTAGTTCTGCATAGTGCACACTCTTTAAGACTGGAAAGAATGAAAGTTTGTGAAAAAAATGCGACCTGAATATTTATTCAATGACAAGCATTTTTTTAAGTAAATTACGATATTTGTCCAAATTAAAGTTTAATTATGCATCCAGAGGACGAGACAGTAACTATTTAAACTTCTGCTACCACATGTAATGTTAAAATCAACCACTGTCGATCATTCATCGTAAGTTCTCCGCTTGAGGTGATGTTGGATTTAAGAACAGATCGAGAGTATAACTAATGATTTTGGAAGATATTGAAACATTTTACTCTCATCCAGTATTTGTTAGCTTCCTTTGATCTGGGAAAACAGAGAGATAGGTCCATCCTAAACTTTACAGGTGATACATGTAGCAATATCATTGATGCTCCACTTTGGTATTATCGCATAGTTACACACAAGAGAGAAAATGCTGAGCCTCATCGGAAAAGGCGTTCAGTGTAAATATGTGCAGTGGCTCGGAGGACGGACACATCTTCGGCTTGGACTTAACGCTCCTTCACCGAAGACATGGACTGGATAGAGTTCCACTTTATCGCACAAGTCTACCGGAATATTTCTATTGAAAATTCACTCACTCTTGGCACCCTACCACCACCGCTACTCTGAGGTGCATGGTCGTGGAAATTTTGCCACCAGAGACACGAGGGTGGAGGACTTTACTCTTAAGCACGACGCGTTGGGAGAGGGTTTTTAGGTGGAAATGAAATAGGGTTGTAGGGAAGAGTTAAAGGGGGAAAGGTCAGGCAGGAAGGAGCCCTGGGTGATGAAAGGGATGAGTTAGGTGGCGATGGGGTGGTGGTCAAGCTCAGTGGCGGTGATGTGATGTGGGGGACTGGCCGGGCGGGACCCCTGTGGATGGGGTCATTGGCAGCAGGGGCGGGGGTGGGCCTCCCCGTTGGCATCTTGTGTGCGCGCGTTGTACGAGGAAGCGTTTGTGCAGAGGCGAGAGGGTGTTTGAGCACATGTGTGAGTGACTGCGGTCGGTGTCTGCGGGGTCACTGAGACGACGCTGGCGGAAAAGTCGGGCTCGGCGGTGGAGAAAATGAGGTTGATATCTGCTGAACCGTGTAATGGAGGGTGTGTGGAGAGAGAGGATGGGTAAAGGGTCAGCCGCGGGTCGAGCAAGTGTCTCTTTTCGCTGGAGTAGGGAGTGCGAATGTGTGTGTGAGGGATAAGAGCTGTGAGGGTTAGGAGTCAGGGTTGGAGAGAGGAGCTGGAAGAGAGGGAGGAGCATAGAGAAAGAGCCAGCAAGTTGGGCTCAGGGAGGCGATGGTTACAAGTAAGTTCAAACAAAAGTCCATGCTCTTGTGTTTATCTCATCTTGGAAATCCACAAGTTTTCGTACAAAGGAGAATTTCATAGCTGATGGATCATTTGCAAAACTGTTAATAAAAATATTCATCAATTTTAACCCACCATTGGTCGCGCTCTGAGATTTTCTCTCACACAAAATTTAAACTTGTGCTCACTTTGTAATCATGAGTTAGAATAAGTTCCCATTCCTTCTAGCTGACGTTTTATCTCTTCCTATTGACCGACCGTCTCAAAAAGTATAAATGAAACGTCCGCAGCTGTCTAATGATATGTCTGATACCGTCGGCTACAAGGTGTGAGACTTTTCCTCATCGCGCGACCACTGACGTTAGTGTTTTTGCATCAGTTGCGTTACACTTTCGTGACTTGCGGGAAAAGTTATTCATTTCGTGTAGAGCAGATAAGTTAATGCAAATTTATGAGTCATGAGAAAGTAAGTCCTCATAAATAAATATTCCTTCTTGAGAATTGTAATTTTCTTCATTAATACCCAATGGCATCATCGCCAGTAAAATTAGCACCGGTTACGTAATTGTATTAGCAATTGTGTATATGTGGAAATCATTGTTTAAAATGAATATTAAGAGAAATAAATTAAATCTAAATATAGTGTAATATATTGCCAATAAACGCTCTATGATAGATAATCAATGGTGTACATCTGAGTGTGAGATAAAGTCTCACACGCGACCGCTCGCGTGACAAGTAGCTTAGCGACCACTCCCGGGTTAACTATAAAGCACGTAAATATTTTGAGTTTAGGCAATACCATGCTTGGTCGAAAAAAAGGCCATATTTTTGTGCCTCTTCCATCTTTGAATAGTATATTTGTTTTTAAAAAAAGAATGTTTTGCGAAAAAAAGATGATTTTCAAAGCATTGGACCTAATGTTTATACATTTTAAACATAAAAACGCTTTAAGTATCAGCATTCAGACAGGCTTCTATGGAGGTGATTCGAAGAAAGTTCAACCAAATGGTCATATCCCACCTTCGAATCTCGCGTCCTTTGTGCAAAGTGCAAAGCGCTGCAGTGGCAGCAAAATACGTGGTACAGAATAGCGCAGTGTCTTCAGCAAATACCGTTCAAATGTATATATTTAGAATCAGATGACATTCTAGTGGTGAACAGGCTACATTCTGGCTGATAAAGCTTTGGTGTTGTTTGTCGAGCGAATTTTGGCCAATTTCATCCGTATTTGAGGTCAAATAACTCGTGTCACGGTCTTTATAATGGAGCAAGCTTTGTTTTTCTATGTATTCATGGTGCAAGATTGAAATTATAATGCAATATCTTCAAATATGGTTCATATTAATGACACAAGCAATATTAGCTAATAATATTAATGAGAAGGAAAATAAAAACGAATAAATTTTTCCCTCAAACCCGTGAAATACATATCGCGACGCTTAGTAATACCAAAACGCGCAATTTCAATATCGTTTTACCACAGGAATGTGACCTCACTGATGCGTTGGTGACTTTAAGGTCGTTTTACTATATCTGGATAAATATTTTCTCAATACGAAAAACAAAGTTAGTACGTTATTTCGTCGATACTTCTCACGTCAACTAACTGACACTGTGATGTCATACATAAAACCCGAACTCGGAGATAGCATCCATTTCACGAAAATGTAAAGTCATCTGGTGGCTATCGTTATTCATACATTAGAAAAGCGAAGAAACTAAGACGGATAATTTCCTCGGCTAAGCTTGGAATAACTAACTAGCGTACATAATGAGAAAATTGTTATCAATTATGGATTATGATATATTTCTCCGCCACTTGCAAATGCGATACAAAATGCCAAGAGTAACTTAATACAGACATGTTTAAGAATTCGTATCGTAAATTTTGCATGTGAAGAACCTCTTTACTTTTGTCGCAGCTAATTTGTATTTCAATGTGCAATCCGCAGTTTCTCCGTGAAGTCTTTGTGGATTATGTGCATGAGTATGGAAGGCCAATTTGCCCGTAAGGTACTAAGAATGTTTCGAAAACACATATACCAACTCAACTTGAGTTCTGTGCATAACGAAGGATCTTGAATCACCGTACTGATAATTACGAACGTTTTGCGACGTGACCAGTTCGCGACTTGCAACGACTGACGTCGAAACACTCGTACGCACGTCTCGTATACTCGGCTGTAGTCAACATCGTAAGTTACAAATTGCAGTACTAATCTACATCTGCGCGATACTATGCAAGCTACCCCCAGGTCATGTGGCACTGGGTAATTCCACATCAGGCATGCAACATTTCCAGTCTCCGCTAAAGATCAAGATATTCAGGCTCCCAGGGCCTCTAGGTGTGAACAGAAAAACAACGCAAGGCCAAACCCGAAAACAAAGGAGTGTTAAGATGGCAAGCATGCAAACGTGAAGTTCGCGGAATAACACGGGTTTCTCTCTCTCCTATAGAAAAACAGAGCCTTAGGTTCCTGGAGCCAAATAGAGCCTTGGCCTCTTCGATTTTCTTCATCCATTCCCCTCTGTCCTCTGCCAGTTATCCCACCAGTTCCTCACCCCAAGCTGTACTTATGCAACCTTGCTGATGCGATCTACGAACCAAGCTATTAGTTTTTCCTCAGGTCTCTTTCCTCCCATCTGCCTAGTGAAGATTTTCTTAGCTGCCAGCTCCTGCATCAGGAGGATTTATCCGTTTAGGAGAATTATTAGTTAAAATGTGGGTGGATATGCTGGTTTTATTTGTAGAGATTATATATTCCGTCATTGTAACAAATTCTCCCAGTTTCTTCTTTTTTCACATGCCCTTAGATTATCTGTAGTACTTTTCTCTCAAAATTGTCCAGCAGATCTGCAGATTTATCGGTAATTGTCCATGTTTTACTGCCGTATGACAGTGCTGTGCGAATGAGTGTTTTATACATTCAAATCTTATTTTTCCCGTGTGCAATTATGGATTTCATAATTGGCAGCAGGGAGTATAATATGTGTTTAACTGGGTCTGTTCGTTTTGTTATTTCGATGGTCTCATCATTTTCTGAGGAGACATTGGATCCCAAATAGGTAAAATGGTTTTATTGCTTCAAATTTGTAGTAACCAATGAAAATGTTTTTTTTGTCCTTCACATGATTTCTCCTATTTACATTGGTGATTGCTTCATAAACTAGGATTTGTTTTCTTCTACCTTTAGGCCTACTCTCTTTGCAGCTGTTTTCATGTCCTCAAACGCTTCCTTTACTGATGGGGCCGATCTGCATAACCCACAATCTGCTCTGATTTATTTAAAAAGGTTATGTCAGTGCCGACTCTGGTATTTCTCATGACTATAGGACAGGAGTCGCATTAGTTTCAATGCATACTACTATTGATTAACATTACTAATACTAGGAATGCAATATTGGCTCCAATTACTGGCCAATTGAGCCGATTACCCGAATGAAGCCTGCTCCTTGCTTGCGTCTGAGTGTTTGCTTTATGGCGTGTTTTTTCGGTGATTTATGTGATGTCTCGAATCTGTTTGTTTTCTATCCTCTTCCCTAACGTCTATCTTGCCGTCCAAGCTCATCCCACACTCTACTCTGCTTCCTTTTCTCTGTCCGTAGTGATGGAAGGCCATCCGGAAAAAAATATCGTTTTTCTTCTTTTTTTTCTTCGTTCCCCCCTTTTCATTTTCCCATCCCTCAAAAACTCTCGCGTTGTTATGGCGATTATGTGTGTGTGTGGCCATGTTTGTGTGTGCATTGTCCTCCTCACATGTGTGTGCACAGGGCCAAGGAGATCGGATGGACGTAACGTGTTATCCACTCTTGTCTCTTCCAGTCCCTTCACAGTCCCTTCTGCGCCTCATCGCAATAATTCCGCCGATCAAACAGTATGTGACGCTGAAAAGTGTCGGCCCGTAACCTTATCGTAAAAATAAAATTTTTTTCTTCGCTTGTCGAAAATAATGCAAGCAAAAAAAATACACGGGCGGATTATTCAGGGTATGCATTTCAGAACGAGGCTTTTACAGCGAAGAGGGTAAGTGGGTGGTGGGAGGTTTCAGTTTTACACAGGTAATGGAAGACGGGTGCCTTCAAATATTCATGGGATCTTCTGTTTTTATTTTATTAAGGGGAGCCTTCCTAGCTCCAGCATTCTTCAACACGAGGAGACTTTATTTTTATTTCCTGCGGAAGAACACTTTTGATTACATCATGCCTCAGCTGGGGAGAGGGTGTAGCATGAAGTTATCTTACGCGAATAAGGCGCGCGTATTGTTTCTAAAATGTCAAGTTAGCGCAAAGATGGCGATCATATCCGCTATCACATAATCTATTAATCAATAGAGCATGGTGCCCGTTCAGCTTCAATGGGGAGGGAAATAATTATCATTGGAGCAATGTATCAAAAGAATCCTCCTAATATGACGCGAAAATCTCGAGTACTGTGTAGCTCTCATTAGCCTCACATTAAGATGTTGTGGAGAAAAATCCACCACCTAAAATATAGCTGTAATGTAGCTATAAAGTTCATTTAACCTAAGCTTTAAGTGCCTCGGGCGATAGTTAGTCTATGCTGCGGTTGACATCGTGTTGAAGGGGTATGCTGACGATCAAGTGGACGATTCAAGTACTTCCACCGTGACTGTGTGCGCCAAAACAAATACTTAATTCCGTTTCATTTAATTGGTTTAAAAATCCATCTTTCACTGATGGCTTGCGTAAGTTATTGATAGCATAAATTTCAAAACTAAGGTACAAAATATGTAGATTATTCTGCGAATATTTTTCTGATGAACACTTATCTATAGCAAGAGACGCCAACTACAGCGGCATTTTATGGAATTGCCATGTTCTGACTTTAAGTATTGCAGTAATGACCTAATAACTCAAACACTAAGGTGGTTTTATGTATCTTATTTAATTATATCAATCTTCCAGGAGTTTGTGCTTCTAATAAACAGTTTCTCGTGAAGATTGCATTCATATTATATGGAAAAGTTCTATTTAATTCCGTTTTTCTTCCACTGTCGCATATCACACCACGTAATTTCAAGTTTAAATCGTGATAAAAACAGCGTGTAAAGATAAAACTTTAATATCAGATAGAGTGCATGTTGTTCTATGAGTATCCAGAAAGAGAATGAAATGATATTTTACCCCATGTTGTGGTGAAACCACCTTAAGTAGGCGCCCTCAGTTTTAGGCACTGATGCAGGCGCAAGGGGGTCCGGCAGACCCCCAAAACGTTAAATTAATTACTTATGAGTTATCATGTTTTCCGCACTTATTTTACCCAAGTATTCTAGTTACATATAATTTTAGACAGTATTAACAATATCGATTAATTTTACCTTAAAAGCAATCACTATCGTAAAATCCCCATTTTTCCGTATAATGTCTTGGAGTTATAATAACTACCCTGCTATACCATATTAAAACCTTATTTTCTCTCAAAAACATAGCTTCTAGATTTATTGAATGAGAACATTTTTAAAATTTGGTTCTCATTTATAGTCATTTGGGAATTAAAGCGTATAGACACCATGGACAGAAAGTACAACGTTTGTAGACGCGCTGTGGTCACACTGTCACACCAATGACTAAAAAAGTGTTTACAAAATTGATATTAAGTAGTATATGAAACATTTTTATCTGTTATGGGTGAATACAAAGCTTGCTGAAGGTACTGAATAAGTCTAAACATTATATGGTACAGTTAAAAAATGAAATATAATGATAAATGCGTGGGGTTTTTGCAGACACCGCACAATTTCTTAAGGGTTAAGAAAAGAAATGATGAATTATAGAATAAAGTAAAAGAGATAAGAACCATATGGAGCTCTATACAGAAAAGAACAACCAGATTGATTGGGCACACCTTGAGGCATATTGGGTTTGATGAGCAATATAACTAAAGGAAAGACACAGGGAAAAGTGCCAAGAGGAAGGACAGGGTATACAAATATAGACCAAATGAAGATAAAAGTACATATGAAGAACTACCGGGTAATTAGTTAACTAGCCTTTGTTAGGGAAGGATTGAGGGCTGTTGCAGTCGACCAGACATAGGATTTAATGACCTTTGTACTATGTACGCTGTGGTTGTTAAGTCCAACTTATGCTATGCCTATTTACTCTGCCATATTGGATCGATCACCCTGACACCTAAACTTAACTAAGACTGCTAATATTACGAGTGAAAGTAATTTAAGAAAGAAAAACAGAAACCTCTTCACTGAATCCAATGCTATTTTTATGGAAGTAAATGTAGGTTAAAAATGTGCCCAAATAGGGGTCCCTGGAATCCTTGGGCCCTTCTTATATAATTTGTTTATCCTTCTATGTCCTAAGGAATATGTAAATCAAATTTTGTTTGAATCCGTCAAGGGGTGTGGAAGTTTACAGCGTTCAAATGACACAGAGTTTCAGTTTTAAAGATATTATAGGATTGCAAGCCGCGCGATATTATTCACATAGATATTTCATTAATATTTCAATTAATTTCCAACTAATGAAATTATTAACAACATTTATAGAAAACGATAAGGATGAAAGCGGACTTCCCTCTATCCATTGCGTAATAATTTCCCTTTGGTACAGTAGTAAGTTTTAATGATGTACTTTGTTATCAGTTCGAGTTCACTATTGCATATCCATTGCCGTGCGTTAAATGAAAAAACATTGCAGTGTTCACATCCTTGAATTTACTTTATTCACCTTTTGATTGTAAAGTCACTGTTCGTGGAAAAAAACTCCTCAATTTCTGCAATTTCTAGCCTAATGTTTTCCACATATATGTAGTTAAAAGTTTTGTATCGTGAACTTTATCAATATATTGACCGCTGTTATTTACCGTAAATTTTAGTCATCTAGATCTTAATGACGCTTTTATCGCTAGCGATCTCTTTTCAAAATAGTGTTTTTTCTCTTTAATGTACAAATACTCCTACCTTCAAAACTGAAGGCAGTGTTGGTAGTTTTCCCAAACTGTTGCATGCCGCAAAGGTTACCTTCTGTTTGCCACCGTCTACTTCATACTCGTGAGCGGAGCGTCACACTTCAATTTGGCAAAGTGCCTCAGGGTCTCTTTTCGTCGTCACGACGAGATTTTTTCCCCGAAAGGAGAACAGAAGGACAAATATTTGCCGAAAGAGAGGTGAGGCACAACTTCTGATTTTAGAGCGAACTGAAACAACATTGAATAGGGGGCACGACGAAACTGCCGTCACACCAGGAAAAAAGGAGATTGCCTCTATCCGGTGTAAGACGAGACTATTTTTTGCCCTCGCTATTCCTTGCATGCCACCGGCCACTGTAGTAACTTTTTCAGTCCAGCGTTCTGAACAGCGTGCCTTTGATCAGATGATATTCCTGCGTAGGGATAGGCCCTCCCCTGCACCCCTAACTGTACGTATTCATAAATTAAACATCTCTCTTTGTACAAACAACACTGTTTTAAGTTCCCGGGTTTGGACCATGGTTTCGACATCTCTTGTGTCATTATCTTGATAGTGACATCGTTGATATCACAACCATGGTTGGAAAGAATAAAAAAAGAGTGGAATGTGCAAAATGAGAAATTGTTTCATGTGAGTATGTTCCAAAAGTTAAGCCTGAAAATTTAACTCGTATCAATAATAGCGAGATTATCCGGCGTAACTTCGTCGACCAAGTACACGTCCATTTATAAATGAATGCTTTGTATGTTATATCTAAGGACCGTGATCGCAAGATACATAATTACCCTAATAATATCAATCATTTGTTGAGACCAAGGCAGGGATTAAAGAAATGCGTAAAAAGTATGAGCTCATTAAATGACTTAAATGTGTACCTCTTTCTTATAGTTATGTATGATTTTACGTACTTTATATTTTGACTGACTAAGGGTAAGATTCCGGCCTGCATTTTAATATGAAGGTAATTACTTTCATTCTCTTCAAAATTATATCTAAAATCATAATTGATCGTTTTGATGCATTGAAAACTATGCTTCATTTTTTCAATGTCTGTTTACCGTTGACAACAGGATGACGTAACTTTTAATTCAACTCGGTGTCAACTGAGAATTTGGGTTTTGTATATTACATCAGTATATCGGGAAGTTGACTTAACCGTTCTCAATGGGAAAACGTATTAACTTCGGAAAACATACCGACAAAATATTTAACCAGAGATTATAAAATCAACAAGACCTTAGTCAACTAGTGGGACAAATATCACCACTATTTATGTTAGTTTTAGTAATACTTCAAGTTTTTACACTTCATGGTATCCGGCTTAACCCCGTGAAAATCACATCCAATGAAATATATGTATATTAAATAGAAAATATTAAAAATCCTTTTTCCGCAGATACTTGTTGTAAGATGCCGATGAAAGCACTTATCACAGTCTGTGTTTAGGCTAAACAAATATCATCTACAGTCAGAAATTCTCAAATCGCGTGGCCAGTACGGAGGTTTTGGAAAAAATATTCTCCGGATACAGGTAACAATTGCGTCGTTTCTGTCTCGCAGAGTTGAAACACGGATGCAAAGATAGAACACAACCAAGGGAGCCATTAATATTAGAATGCAAAACTTTAAATTTTAATTCCACATTATTTTTATTAAGAAACGAACTAGTTTCGACGTTCAACGTCATCTTCAGGTCAACATTCCGCCTGAAGTCTCCTGAAGGAATCCACCATTAGGCCACCTGAAGATGACGTTGGACGTCGATATCCGGGTCGTTTCCGATCAAAACTAATTTCGTATCACAAATTTTAAGTTATTCATTGTAACATAAATAGATTCCATTCAGAAACGCCTGAAACTACTAAATATAGCCATTATTGTTTTACGTTGGATGTTTGTGGGGATAGGGGTGTTGAGCTCTTACTGCATTACCTTACGTAAGGGGGCCGAGAAGTCCGAGGCAATCTTATGTACGATTTTAGTCACATTTCAGGTAGCATTTTTTTATAAATTTTAATAATTATATTCGGGCTACAATTCTTAATTTGGTTTGTCTTAATATGCCGAATGTTTTCAAAACTATAGAAATGACGTATTCTTAATCTTTGCGTTCATTTGTTTGGGGATATCGTATTTTTAATGATCACATGTTCGGAGAGTCTGTGAATCGCGTTATCTCACAGACTGCTTTTGATATCCGGCTGAAAATGTATATTTCTTTAGATTACTCTATGGGACCTATGAAAATGTAAAAAAATATAAAAATGTAGGGATTGAGGTCAGTTTTTACTTACTTTAATCATCTATGATTTTTAACCTATCCGCATGATTCCAAAAACGTATGACAACTTGCGTAAGATTGGAACGGGAAGGTGGGGGGTGGAGTTTACGACATCTTACGTTGATGTACTTGAAGGAGGGGGACTGAAAAAGAAAGTGGCCAAAATCACCTCACGTAATATTTGAATGGCCCCTGGGCGGTAATAATTGGGTGCTCATTTTTATATTTATGTATAGTAAGTCGAATTAAAAATTCTTGGTCCATATTTCATTTTAGTGCATCTGTATATGCGTTAAAACTCACTATACCTGCAAGCAGTATTGGAAATGATACAAGACTACATTTTCATTTTTTTCTTAGTTGAAGTATGTTATGACTATTATAGTACCTACTCGGCGCGGTATTCGATATTTAGACGAAATTATATTGAAATACGTTCTCTCGAAATTTGGACCCGGCATTAAACCTCAATATTTGTTTGAAACTATTGTTGTTCAATTGTATTATTTCACGTTTAGAAGAAAATCTTCACATGGAATCTGTAATACGGAATCAATGTCATGCGCCTTAAGGCTACGTGTAAAAATAACATTCAATTGCCAAAAAATATAATCGTTACGATGAATTAATGTTCATTTTCATCTGCAGATATTACTGATGAGAATACGAATACAAAATTTCACGGAAATCTGTGCGTGAAGAATAATCACTCCAACCACCTCATTGCAGCGAGAAAAACTGAGGAAATACGCCCAATGTGATGCCAGATTTACGTTTCTCTTCACTCTTATACTCTCATCTCTTTCCCTTCGGTGTAACTCTGCCTTATTCTCTCCTTGTCTACCTTCGGCCCGTCTGTCCTTTCACAGAGGCGGACTTTCTTCATTCTTATTCCCCTAACCTCTTTCTGTCTCTCTCTCTCTCTTTTTCACTTTCCCTCATACCTCTCCCCTGTCCCCTTGTCCTATCTCCATCTACCGTCCGTTCCCTCCATTGCGTTTTGCCTCCTCTCTTTCTCCGTCTCCTTTGCTTTCCACACTCCGTCGCCGTGATGCGACTTCCTGATCGTCTATCCATCTCCAAAGTGTTCCTAGAATTATTCCGCGCAGCTTTTTCCCGCTTCCTCATCACTAACCATTTCTCTCAAAGGGTGTCCACGCAAGTCTTGCGGCGCAGTTTTAAAAACAATATGTCAGTTTAGAACATTTTCTGGTGTGCAATGTTTAATGGATGTCGTTACACCGAGGAACAGCGGCCTGCAACGATGGGAACACCAGTATTAGTCGCTTAAGTGAAACATCGTTGGGCTCGGCTCGAGTTTGGAGTAAAGTTGATAGTCGGTGAGTTAACTTTGTGGAAGTTGATCAGATTCATCGTGGTTAAAACACTTTCGATAGGTGTAGCGAAACCTGGTGGCACTCGCTTGTGAATATTAGGACGCAAGGGAAAGGAAATCATACATGAGATGTGGGATGAAGCGGCCGAACCTTTTTTCAGAGGACCATGCGGGAGTCCTTCGATAACTTTGCCCACTCTTCAACGCTTGGTTTGCGGTCGGAGTTCTCTAATCCTCCGCTGGTGAGTGCCACCAAGTTTTACTATACCTATTCTACTACATGCTTTTATTTTTTCGTCGTTTGCAACGTCTCCTGTGCTACATTGTAGACTGAGGGCAACTTGTTCGTATACGCCCCCGCTGAAATTCGCCTTGAATCAATATGGATTGGTCGTGTAACTGGCTAAAACAATTGACCGGCAATTGGGAGATCCGGGATCGAATCCCGGTCAAGTCAAATGATTTTTTTCAGGACAAATTTCACCCTCTTTGGTGTGCATGGTACAATTTATTAGAAACCGGCAGTAGTGGAACGAAATAAAAGTGTGGAAAAGTACAACGTGTTTTAACCACCATGATTGGAGTTTGGATAGGGGTGTTCCTCCGATTCGTCCGAGTGCTGTTGCCCCTGTCCGCGCGTGGCGGGCAGTATCTACGAAACAACCTTAGCCTTCGAAGTACGTTGAACAAATATGCTATACTTATTACGCATAGTAGGACGAAATTTCGTATTTATTTTTCAATTTGTTTTCTTTTTGATACTAGTTTGACCAATTTCATTTAATCATTCTGGTTTTAGAATTTTCCGTGAAGAGCGCATCTTATCATTTTCTCACATTTCATTGTAAAGCAACCGCAGCCAGGAATCACTCAACGTTTTGGAGGAAGTTGGTGTTTTCCTATTCGCCGTCGAGGCTTCCGGAGTAACTATTACTCTTTTCCTATAATTTTCCGCGAAATTCCATGATTCCTCCAATTTCACTTTTTCAAAAGATTGTCACTTTTAATATATTGCGATGAAGTAGGTTCACTTCAACGGAACTTTTCAATTTATTTAAGGTGCTTCGGATTCTGTTCGTATTTGTGAAATTTTTATTTTTTATTTCTTTCTTCGTTACCGTCCGGCATGGATTCCCAATCTGAAATTAGGAGTCTCCTAAGTTCTTAATCATTAAGAATTAATTCCTTGTAATATCGAAATTTCTGTTGAGAAAAACGTTTTGCTCCCCCCACTTCATCAAATGGTGTGGATTTTTCCGTCAGTGGCACTTCTGTTATTGAGTTCCATCGCTTTGGCTTTATGCTTGATTTTCCAAAGGAAATTATTCCTGCAATCATCACAAGTCTATATTGAGTATTTATTTCCCGCGGACTGAAATTAACTTTACTTAGATATTGATGATAATAATATAAAATGTTAATCAAATAAATTTCTCGGTCACATATATTTATCCTACTATTATTTTTATAGCTTGCTAGGCGTTACACACATTACACTTCAAGCAAAAGACCTTTCTTATTCCTTCAGAACGTTTCCACACCACATTTGACGAGAAGCTTCTATTCACTTCAAATTTGCCCTCATTTTCCACTCGTGCATTTAACACGTTCAACCCTCATTTACTTCAGAGCACCCATTTTATTTTAATCCTTTGACTCAGCTTTGCTCTCCTATTCCTTTCCACATTTCCTCTTTTTCCACCACACCACATTCTTGAAATTCGCACAGCGCTCATGCTTGCAGCACTCGTAGTCGCATTTGTGAGCCAATTCACATCCTAAAGTACTTTTCCTTCAGCCTTCAAAACCTATACCCCTCTTCTCTGTTGTTTTCCACTCTGATTGCTACTACCTTCCCAATACCCGGAGAGTCGATTAAGGGACTATTTTACCACCGGCATATTTTACCGGGAAGAATGCCACCATTCCATTGCTATATTGTTGAATGCAAGACATGCATGTTTCCCGTGTGCATTCAATATAATTTAGGGGTAACATTTTGAGAGGTCCTTGTAAATATATTTTAAGCACGTAAAAGCTCTCCAAAAAAATAAATGTAAGAGACATTATATTTAAAAGAAGAGTATTCTACTTCCTTGTTTCCTGAACACTATGTCTTGCCTACAAGACACTTGTATATAATGTTGCCTAAACTCATGTTTCTTTCAAAGTTATCAAAAAACGCTAATTTATTTCTTAATTCACTTTTATATTTATCATGCAGGATGTACTAAACTTTATCTTATCTTTATTTGATTTTTGAACTACTTTAATCATAATATCAAAATTAAGTACATTTTTACTGATTATAATTTGATACAATGTGCTGTTCACTTATTGTAAACTTGATGGAAGTGATCTTTACATGACAGATAGCTATTGAAAGTCAAGCCGAGATTTCGTACTGTTTAGAAATCAGGAATGGTAATATTTTCCATTACAACACGAATGATACCTACGTCCTTGGTCGCTTTGGACTACTAGCCTCGGATTATCAGTAATAATTACTTTATCTTTAGAATGGTTTTGGGGCAAGGGGATGAGTGTTGCGAAGTCGGAAAAGGCAACTACATCAGTATTGATATTTTTTGTATGGCATCACTTATCCATCGTGGTTGCAGTTGTGGTAAGTTTGTAAATCATCTGCTAATAACATGTATTTACAGTACAATGTGTTCTGATAAATAATTTTAGAACACATTGTAGAGACACTTTTGGAACAGCACGGATCATAGGGAGCCACAGGTATGTAAGTTTTGGTTCTTGTATTTTTTTAAAGTAATGGAATACCAGTGTTATATAAATTTGAGGAGTCTTTCAGGCTACCGCGTGGATGTAGATGTATATTGTTCTCCCCCACTTTCTTTGCCATTCAGTTCCGTAAGCACATGCCAAACTCTTTCCCACTCTTTACTTTCTTTCAAGTCACTCGTTCCAGGAAAGAAAGGTAATCTCGTATTCTTTCCCCGAATCGTCTTTCATGTGACTTTTACCGCTTGTCCCCCATTGTTTTCTCTTCCGCATACCGAATCTTCCCCGTTTCATGGTCCCTTTTATGTTTCCTTTTCCGGGTTCCCCAACCTCCGTCTTGATTCCGAAAGCTGCTTCTTGTGGATCGACTCTTCTGTCACATCTTTGTCGAAATTATACACGCATCATTGGATGCCAGGGGGCCGTGCTGCTCCTACGGTGAATATTTCAGCAGATTTCCAGTGGAGTTTCCACTCAATATACTTTGATTCTTTTCTCCGACTCCAGCGTGGATAGCCGATTTTTTTTCATTCACCTTTACGGGATGGAGATCCTCCCGTATAAACCGTCACGGGGTCAAAATTCACTACCACTTGAAAGAAGCCTTAAAAGTGTGTACCCTATCTGGCAGATGAATTCATCAAAACTGGGGTGAGGACGAAACTCAGTACTGTTTTTTATGTATTTTTTATGAGGTTCCTTAGCACGATATTCGGTTATTTTACTCAACAAAGCTCATGTGTGGAGGACGTAAATAAAAGAAGAAAGTATATCGTGCCTTAAAACTGATTTTTAAAAAATATCCTACCTAAAACGCGAGCAAAAGTTCATGTATATTTCGGAAAATATTCCAATTTTTCATACTTTGGTTCACAATGACAAATTTACTACGCAATTTACTGGCAGCAATCGAATATTGACGTAAATTGCACGTGTATAGAACTCTGAAAGTCTGCTGGCAGAACTTCACTTCCACCTCCACTATGTTTACTGCAGGCTTACTTTTTGTGGCCTTTAGGTTCCCTTTTTAACTTGGTACTTGGTACTTGGGACTAGGGAAAGTTTTAAAGGGCGGGGGTTGTGGGCGTGTAATTTTTAAATTTAGGTTGTAGTGTGTATTAGATTACTATTGCTTTTCTTTTCTTTTTTTTCATCATGCTTGGGATTATTTTTTATTCTAATTAGTAATGCATTGAATAACTTATTAATTTATTTAGTTATTTTTTATTGCTTATTTTACTTATTTAATTTATTTTTTTAATTATATTTATTTATTTTTATAAATATATTTATCCCTTTTTTAATTCTTTTTTCTCAAAACAAGACTGAGTTGTGGTAGTGTGTTTGGATTTATCGAGGTTATAATGAACTATTTTGTTTTTCTGCTAATCTAAGTAAGAGATATCTTAGAGGCTGAGTGGCTTTAGGTCGATTTGTCGGTGATTGGATGGTAGTGGTCAGGAGGTTGGGAGGGTCTAGGTGAATGATTGAAGGATGGATTTTTACTTTTTTTGCGCTTTGAAGGAAAGTGGAAGAGAGGATTTTTTTGGGGGGGATTTAAGTGGGGATCAATGCTAAGGTTCTTGATTGCCATACATAGTTGATGGTCTGACTATTGCCGTGTAAATAGGTTGTTTCAAATGAAAGGGTAATTTACTTTTTCTATTGAGAATGGGATAAAGAGAACTATGTGCGTTGTGGAATGTGGTCATGACTTAATTCAAATTTTGGTGAAAATGGATGGAAGAATCAATAATTAAGCCCATGAATTAAGTTTCCTTGACTGTGGGAATTACGATTTCGTCGAGGGTGAGAGGAGGGCCTAAGCGTCAGAAGGATTTCAATTTGCGGTTATGAAAAAATGGGACTCCTGTGCATTTAGTGGGACTGACAGTGATTTTCCATTTTTCAGTCCAAGTGTGATGACTATTTAGGTGGTTTTGTACATTCCATCGGGCTGCGACAAGCCATCTCTGAGAAGAAGTAATGGTTGTGTCGTCAGCTAAGAGGTATAAGTTAGTGCTGGGGGAGGTATTGAAGTCATTGGTGTAGATGTTTTATAGTGTGCGGGACAGAACGGCTCCTTGTGGCACTCCAGCAAGGATAGGATATGACGGGGAACGACTATTTTCTAGGGTTACTGAGAAGGTACGATTTGGCAAGAATGAGTTTATTAATTTGAAGAGGTAGGATGGGCTATTGAGGGTTGGGGAGGGAAACCAGCCTGTTTGGGGATTTGAAGAGGAAGAAAACATTTTTAAATTTAATAAGGAGGAGTTTTTCGAAAATTTATGAGAAGCAGCACGTTAAAAAAAAATGGGGTGCCGGGATGGATTGATAGGCGGTTGTAGAACTTCTCTTGTTTTAGCGCAGAGCAACTCTGCCTCCGAGGTGTTTTGAAGTGCGCACCTGAGTGCGCTGGTCTCGACACGAATGGATGGCAACTGCGCTGAAGTGCTGCGAAGTGCGTAGCGCACTGGGAGCGAATGGAAGTGTTTCTGTTTGGAAAAGGTTGATCAAGTGATAATACGTTATTTTACTCGATTACATGGTTTTTATGGTGCCACCAAATTTGCTATCTGGGTGACGTTTAAATGATTAGAACCGTACTTGAGATATTGTGGAAATATTACGTTAACGGTCTCCCACGATGCAAACAACGGTTCCTACTAGATTATCGGACTCAAGTATCATTGGGCCTGTCTGGAGTTTTATCTTGAGTGCCGTTTGGCTTGTCTGCATGCAGCAGACAATAAGTGAGAAATGATGTTATTCTTTAAAGCACGATGGAACCAAAGTGGAAACTATTACTACCAAAGAAATATTCCAAGTTATAGCTCTTATTTTTACGGCTCCGTTTCGAATTATCTTTTAAAGATGGAAATTTTAAATATTGAGTTTAGTATTTCTGCTGGTTCCTTTTTGCATTCCACGAAATTGACTTCTTTCAGGCTCGCTTTCCGAAGCACGTGAGCATCTGCCGTCCTCCCCTATTCACTCCGTCTCCGGTTATCTCCCTTCATGCGTTGCAAATAAGTCCTTTCCGGGAGGAGGTTCCCCTTTCACGGTTAGTTACACCGTTGCCATCGTAGTTCCGGCCCTCGAGTTATTGGCCCGAGGATGAAATGTTTCACTTATTTATGTCGATCATTTGGCTGTTCCTGATTCCTCCAAGTGCCCTGTATCTTCTTGCTATCCTCTTTCTTGGGAAGTTATTATATTCCTTCATCAATTATAATCCATCTAATATGTTTTCATTTCCTTTCCTAGTATGTTCAACCTTTTCAGCCAAGTTTTCTGCCTTGAAATAGCTTGGGGGTATTAAAATATCATAACAAGGAAATACGGAATATAGACAGAAAATAATCAAATAAATTTTCCAAAGAGTCATCAGTTACTTCCTTTATCTGTGTCATTTATACTTTTGTGTCAACAGAAGGTATTAAAAAAGTGAAAAGTCTTTTATTTGGTTTATTTTGAAAAGAAATCACCCGGTATTTAACAATCATGCGAATTCCAATAATCAAAGCGTTTTGAAACACTGTTGCGTGATCGCTAGGCCTACCTCACATGACAATTAATACTATTTGTCTATGTCAAATGCAGATGATGGACAACGTTAACCTCTTTTTTATATAAGATATTATATAATGTATGTATACATGGATGCTAATTTTTACTGACTTTGATTGTATGCTGGGTAATAACTTGAGACAATGTCCGTATAAAAATTCACTCAACTTTCGAGGATCGGTAATTAGGTAATTAAGATAATAGTTCTTCGCTTTACTATGTGATCATTAATTAGTGAAAGAATTTTTTACTTCCCGTTTAAATATTCTTTCACCCAAGCTTGAAAACTGATACTATCAAGACGTTTTCTAATTTTCTTTAAACATAAGATTCTCAATTTGAAGCTTTCTTTATTTTCCATGGTTTCGTGTGGAAAGAATATTTATCTCCTGTGCATATTTTATCCTTCTGGGAAGTCTTTTTCTTCGACTGCATAAATAAAATTGTATAAAATCTTGGTAATCTCAGTATAATGACTTACATAATCCTAAACATTGATGTGAAGGCCTAGAAATATATTTCGTTCGGGTGCGGTTCGGGAGGTATTGCCATTGAAAAATAAAATACCTAATTAAAGCTAGACTGATAAAGTAATTGGTGTGTAATGTTTTATGAGTAGTCAATTAAAAAACCTTACTGTGCTATGATATTAAAATGTTAATCCCAAAAGCGTCTAAAAACGCAATATTTTAGTACAGGTGGGCAATGGTACTCGTTAATGGCTACCTAGTATTTGATCAGTGACGTCATCCGTCCTGTTCACCATTACAAATCATTTCGCAGCGCTCACGGATTCTTACCAAATTTCACATTTATAAAATTATTATAGTAATTTAATGCTTCATTTTTATAGAGTATTTTTGTTGTTTTTTATACTCTGATGATCATAAACTGACGCATAGACTCGATTATTGTGCAGCATACGTTTTAGTTCAATACTCTATTGTTTCTCAGCCTCTATTTGCTCACACTACGCTTCTAACTTGCTGGTTATAGATATAAAGAGAGATTGATGGATAGATAGGTGGATTCCTTGTTGAGAGAGTATGATCAAGCAGTCCCTTCTCTCAATTAATTCCTCGTAGTAGTCACATGTCAATAAAACAAACAAACGTCCTGCCTCTCTTTATCTCTTCTATAAGGCCTATTCTCCCTCTTTCTCTTCCCCGCTCACTACCTCCTCTATGTCACCGCCTACAGCAGCCCGTCAATTCCTGCTGCAATCAAATATTATGCATCCGCCTAATCATTTTCAGAAGTTTCCTCTCCTCACTCATCACACTAGGCACTTCCTCGTTCGTCTTCCTTTCACTCCATCGCACTTCCTGCATCCTCCTTCTCACGCATACAGCGTACATTACAGCCAATTACCCGGCAAGCCACGTAAAGAGTGTGTGGCAGTGGGTGAGTACTGACCAACATGCATTGCACTATACCCTACTAAAGTTAATTTTACTACAACTATTGATGCATTATCATAAGTTGTTAATGCTTATCAGGAAAAATTCTTTCTATTCTCATCCTACTCTTTAAAAGTCCAGGTTTCAGCACTTTACAGTACTAAACTACAGATTACATTAAGTTTTATTAGGGAGATCCTCTGGTAAAAGTAGGTTAAGATGGAAATAGGAATTAACATACTACTTTGCAGATGAAGATCCTTGATTTTTCCACTTTGATCCACGAGTTCGTTCTTTAAGCTCGGAATAGGTCCTACTTCTCTTTATCCCATTCATAAAGCCTGTTTAGATGTTGCTTACACACAACCCTCCACTCTGTCACGTCATTAAACCTTCCATTGTCTTTCATTAACTCCTCCAACCACCTTCTGTGCCTTCTCCTAATTTCCTCTCGCTTCTTCCTCATTTGCCATACCGAGAACTTCATCGTTTATCTTCCTCTACATCCATTGAAACCTTAAAATAACCTGCAAAGCCTATGGAGTGGAATAACTTGAATACTGAACATTATTTTTGGGAATTCTTAGCGGGATTAATGAGCTAATTATGTCCAACATTTTGACGTGAGACTTTGATATCATTTTCAGGGCTTATGATAATAGGAAGTCCCGTGCTCAACCCTGAAGTTGAAAAGGGAAAACTCCTGTCGAATCATTGGCCATCGTGAAGTCATTAAACCGGTGGGAAACCCGAAAATTATCCATCAAAGTACTGAGTGGAATCTCATGTACATATTTTTTTAGGTTTACACGTTCCCCAATACTCATTTCGTTATTTGGGGTAATTAGCTGGTGATGAGTGGATGTAGTGTTTGGGATGCAATTGTATTTTTCTCGTAAATGTAGTCGTTTGGCTCGTGGCTCTCCGTCCTTCATCTGTTCTAATCTCACGCGCAGCGAGTCGCAAAATTCCCTCCTTTCTCTTTCGAAAAAAATAATATTTTATTTCCCTTTCTGTTGTTTCATTTTTTTTTATTTTTCATCACTATCCGACGTTCCCTCTCATCCTTATTTATTCCCCGGATTTTCACCAACTCCCTCGTTTTTTGTTCTCCAAAGATATTCCTTGGAGAGTATTTTCCGGACGTAAACTAATTAGTTTCAAAGTTTACATTTGCCCCCTCCTCCATCTTCCCTCGTGTCCGTCTCCTTCACCCCTTCTCTGCGTATCTCATATTCACTTTTTCCCTGAAAAAATCCATACTACCGCCCATTCAATACAATTCCTTACCTCTTTTCAACAAATTGCTTAATTCCTACCTTCTAAAGGCCGTTTTACACGGGGCTCTTTACAACGCAGGTTGAAGCAGCTTCAGCTCTCGCAGTAGAAGGCGCCAAAGTACACTGCGAAAGCGAGAGCTTTTCACAATACGACAGCTTTACACGACACATGCGTCTGCGCAAGTCTTCGTGAAATTTCTTCCTAAATACGCATTTGACGAGTGTTTTGTTTTGACAGTGAAAAGGGTTTGTGCGCATTGTTGCTTACATCGGTTTGCTTTCTGTTCAATTTGCAAGGGAAGGCATGAATATAGAAGATGCAAGGTTATATTAACGCGTCGCCAAGAAAAGTTTTACTTTAAAGTAAAGTCGGTAACTAGGGATTGATTTAATTTATTGGGTAGACACTTCTCTTTAAAAATATTTCTAATATTTGAGTGTAAAAATTGTACGTACAATAATAAATCATGACATTACAAATCTAGAGAGGTTTGACCCGGTGCACTCCATGATACTAATCTCCTGCGTTAGCGACTAACTACTTCATCAAGTTCCTGGTTGAATGTAAAATGAATTTATTGATTGACAAATAAATAAATATGGTGAGAGAAATTTAAGTTGAGTAGAGAAATAAGTAAATTTATTAGCACTCTTGGTTGATGTACGTGTACCTACTTGTCGTCCAACACATTTTTTCAGCATTATTTGATGATCAATCCGAATTTTGTTAGGATAGAGTGACGATAGGACAGTTTAATGCAAAATATTCTTATAATATATCTCCTCAACTACGAAAATTGATGCCGAAAGCAAACAAACATACGAACTTTCGTTGCCCTGGCCCAAAATCGGGGGCTAACATAACGCAAGCAAAATACGATCCACACTAATGTCTAGTTAAGTAAGTGACTACATACACGAAATTTGATTATAATTGAAAACTTTCAACGGGAATCATCCATTTAAGACCAACTTTTATGAAATATATTCCGGTTATCGAGTGCAATTTTCGTTCACGCTTGGAGAATGTAGGTGATTTTTTACATTAAATTTTTATTGTGCGAGAAATTACTCCTTAATAAATGTCATGCATGATTTTAATAATTTACTAGAATGCATAATCATCACTGTACGCCTAAATACCCTATTGATAGGAATTTAGAAAATGCGATCTAACGGTAAGCGATCTCCCTTTCATCGGTAGAAATATTTAATTATTAAATTCCGCAATATTATTCCACTAACAGCCTACAAATATCTCTCTAAACTTAACGCACCATGGCAAGAGCATGTCTACATGTGTATCTGTAGCAACAAACAAGTATTTTTTTTATTAAATAACAGTATAACATACGAGGTGCTTCACGGACTGCGAGAACGCGGGCACCAAATTAGAGCAGAGACTATTTTCCTCGCAGTCATTCATACATTCACGCAGGCGTTCGCGCAGTACACCGCTTTACACGACGCAATTTTCACTGCGAATGCATCCATACACCAGCCTGCGCAGTAGAGAGCCCCGTGTAAAACGGCCTTAAGATGCTTCTCTGTATCATGTCCATCCTGTGTAGTGGTAGGATCGAAAAATGATGTAATGGATTTGCGTTTATGAATAAAAACTAATACCTATCACAATTTTATGAATGGCATAAACTGTTGTGTGTCCCAGTTGAATATATAACTTCTTGTGTAGAAAGATAAAAGGCTGAGCTTTGCATGAGAGGAACAGGTAGGGTTGATCTGGCCATAAAAATGACCAATATTAGAGTGTAAAATAAAGTGATACAAAGAAAACATTTAAGCAACGTATTTAATTTGCCTCGACTTTGGTTTCATTTACTTCGGTTTCTTTACTTTTCCTAGCATAATACTGTCATCTGTATAGTTTAGATCATAGTTAATACTCATCAGCAATACTCATCGATCCGAATATTAGATTGACGCAGCTCTCCATTCGATTCTCCTCTCGGTCAACTGCTTATTTCCTACATAATTATTAATTTTGAGGTTATTAATTATTCGCTTAATACATTCCATTCTTGGTCTTCCTTTATGATTCTTCTCTTCTTTCTCTTTGTGATTATTCCCTTACAAAACTTAGTTTTTCATTAGGCTGTTGTGTCGCGAAATGAGTCCAATGAGTTTGCGTCTCCTTCTGCATAGACTTAGCGTTATGCTTCTTTCCCCCACAGCTTTTCGTTGGACTTCGTTTCTGTTTCTCTCCGTCCATTTTCCAATTGACACTAGCAAATACAAATCAGACAGCTGTGACTACATTCACACGACTGTTTCAGCATGTTCTATTCACGGTGAATTCTGATTCACGTTTTGAAATGATGTTCCAGCGGTATGTCAATGCAGACTATAAATTGTAAATGCTCTGAATCGTACCCATACTAAATTATAGGTATACTTTGTATTTATTCTACAGTTTTTAATAGTAGTGCAACGCGTTCCGCCGATCTACGGCATCATCAGGTAAAAATTCTAGGATTGTGTTTTTATTGACCGTTGTTATGTTGACGTAGTTGCGGGGTTGGTTTGAGTGAGGGATGTGGTGGTTAAACCGTGGCTTAGAAATGCGAGCGCGGATAGGGGGCTTGAATAGTTGATTTTTCTTAAGGTTAGTTTCTCGGAAAGGAGTGGGGAGGACTGCGGGAACAATTGCTCATTACAAAGGGCCATCTTAGGGTCTGCCAAGTGCCTTCTTATCTCGATTTTCTCAAGAGCATCCATTTTTAATCCCTTACAGACGATATTTAAAATTTCAGAAACAAAGTCGCTTTTTTGGTTGCAATCCAAGAGATGTTTAGCAAAGAGGGAGCTGAAATCCATATTTTTGTGACAACTAACGTTTTCCTTGGAGCGCATCATGAAGCTTCTACCTGTTTGACCAAAAATGAAGTGTTTTAACTATTGCATTTAAGTTTATATATTCCTGACTTGAGATGTTTTTCTTGTCTGTCTTTACTATTAACTAAGAGCTTGGAAAGGGCTAATGGTGGGTAAGAGGCTGCTTTAAGTGAGGTGGGCAGGAGAATGCATATCTTATATGAGATATCTCCCCGGAATGGGAGAAAGCACCACTTTTAAGTCTTTTTGATCTATGAGCAGAGAGGATTAAATGTTTTTAATGGCTACTGTCATCTGTTTTTTCCGTAGTAAACGCGTTGTACCGCAAATAATAATAGTAGAAAAAATACAAAGTATATAATTTAGTATGGATGTTAAGAATTTCTACTATGTAAAGCCTAAAACCATAGAATTTATGCTCTGAATATTTTTAAGTATTTAATTTTGCAAATAGACGAAAATACCATATTCCATCATTTGTTTTGTACACGTCTGCTTTGTACATAAGTGCCTACTTAGATAGAAAAAGTGACATTGCAACGCATGAAGGTACAGATAGTCAGTGAAAAAATTAATAAAATCATTTATTCCATTCCTAATAAAAGTTCTTTTGAGTTCGTTTAAATATAATTTTTAATAAAGTTTCATAATAAAACAAATCCGGCCAGCGATGAAAATGAACTTGGCACTTATTTAAAATGGAAGTATATGAGAACCTGGAGTTGAACCTGAGACTTAAACCGAACGAAAGTTATTTAATAGCCAGCGTAACAATTACCTGCATGAGAATAAATAATTTGAAAGAGTTTACATTTGTTTAACTTCAAGTTTTTTAATAAGAATGTGTGTTTCAGGATGCAGTGGGAATGGGGTTCTTGAGAAGTGTTGGCGGCAAAAGTTGGAGGGGTTGTTTAGGAATGAGCGGGTCATGAAAGATTTTGTATTTATTGATCTAATTGTGAACATATTGAAAAAAGAGTGTGCTCTGTTGATTCGGCCAAGGTGAGAGATAATAGACGATTAGCCATACATGTTTAAGGTAAGGGAATGAATGGTGAGAGAGAGAGAGGGGTAGACCAAGAAAGTCACGGGTAAATGTGGTGGATGACACTTTTAATGTAGTTGAAGTGAGATATCATTTTAAAACAAATTCCATGAATTTAGCCTCATTATGAAGAAAAAGACCTCATCTATCGAATGAAATCAAAATATCAGACACCAATATACTCTTCCAAATATTTGTCAATGATCATCAGCCATTTTACATGGGAAATAGACTTCATTTAAAACATGAGGCACTCATAACGCATAGATTTCGTCGTTCATTTAAGTGTGTAGTATGTATGATTTGTAAGTTATTTCTAAAAACAAATCAAAATTCTCAGCTCAACGTTTTTTTACAGAATCGCAAAAAAGACCTATTGTGAATGCGTTTCAGCGTAAGGCGTGAAAAAAATAAGTCAGATCAAGCACTTTTGTATATTTAATGAATTTACAGAGAATTTCAGTAATTCGTAACAAAGTTTCTGTGCCATTTATGCAACAATATTTACTAAATCTTCCCAAAATTGCTTTAAATTTACTATCAAATACTTATATGATCTCTTGTATGACCAGAGAATTATCACGCTCAAACTACCTTAAGAGGAGGAATAATAATACTCTTAAAAATGGGAGTGAAAGTATGAGTCAATGCATGAATATAAGTATAAAGTGTGCAAGGATAGGGATTTTATAGAAATTTATTTAAATAGAGCTCGTTTCCTTGACCTTACATGAATAACGTTTTTTTTTAACTTTGTCTGCTTCGAAATAGCATGGAGTGATAGTGTATTTTTATGTATGGATATTCTTTTACACCCTGTGTTTTTATCCAACTTTCTGGTTTAAAGCTCCTTTCTCTAACCATTATTCACTTCTCGTTCCTCCTTGGACCTTCATACTTCCCCAGCATAACGACCCAGCATGACGCTGCCCTTAATTCTCATTTACTATCTCCCCTTTCTCAAAACTCTTCGCGCTCTTTTGAACCTAAATTCCATTGTATCTCTTATATCCCATTCCACTTCTCCTAAGTAGCTTCCAGTTAACCTTACTGAGAAAAATGGTCTATTTTTAACAACATCCCATCTTCCTCATCTCATACCCCTCTGTCTCCTGTTCCCATCACTCTCGCCTTCCTTTAAATCCCATATCCCTCCTGTTCTAAACACCACATTTTTAATCTAATCTCATCATAATCTTTCATTTATGACCTATAAAAGGGGTAAACCTGGAAAGCCATGGGTGAATGAGGTGTAAGAGACACGAAGACTCGGTACTAACGAAGCATTAAGTGAAAACAAGTGAAAGGTATGCAAGGATATGCACTGTGGAGATAATTGTTAAAAGAGTTTCATCCATCTGTTTCATCCATTTGAAACCTTGAGAGTTTGGCGTGTGGCAGGGGATGTAAGAACATCAGTCATAAAGAGGAGAGGGAATGGGGGAAAGGAAATGGATGAATGAATGGGCAAATAGTGAAATTTATATTGACATAGAATTAATTGCCACAAAAAAACACGGTACAAAATTCCACTAATTATTTTATTTCTGTCAACCGGTTTTGACGTCTAAAGCGTCATTTACAAGACAAAATAACAGTTTTGTCTTTTAAATGAACAAACAACAAACAAGACTGTTTTGTCTTGTAAATAACGCTTTAGTCGTCGAAACCGGTCGGCAGCAATAATGTAATTAGTGTAATTTTGTACCATGTTTTTGTGACAGTGAAATCTATCTTCAATTTCCACAAGGTATCACCAGAATCGATTAATTTGATTTATATTGACATGTTTAAGCTTATCTCTCTGTATATGTGTTAATCATTCGTGTGATTCACGGAGAAAAGTAATTCATTTACCTGTGAGATCGACTGCGTCTTCTTTCTCTCGTTTTAAGTAATTTCTGACTGCTCCGGAACTGGGTTAAAATCATAACTTCCATGTCATCTTGTAACCCTTCTGATCAGAAATTATCAAGTGAATTAAGCTTTGAGTGTAGCCTCCAAGTATCCTCCGGCTCCCAGCTTAGTCTTTCCATTACCTGTGTTACACCCTCTGCTCACTCGCAGCAGATTTTACAGAAGCGTACGGTTGCAGAGCTCCAAATGCTTTCGGTGTATTCGAGGTGTTTCGTAAGTAGAAGGAAGTACCATTTATCTTTCGCTTTTTCAAATGCATTACTTTTAACCTTGGAAGTACTGGTTTTACTTTTAGTACCACTGCTGTTGGTCTGTTGCTGAGAGCATTTTACGCATTGTGAATAATTGAGTTATACAATTTAGCTGGGGAAGATAAATAAATGTGGGGAGTTGGAAAGAAAACTAACGTTGGAATTAGTCTACCGTGAAAGAGGGCAAAAAATAATAATTTTCTGTTCAGAATTTCTCTTAAATTCGTAATTCTTTTTTAACCATAGAATTGTATCGTTTCCGTTAAACATAAAATAATCCTTGAACGCTTCGCTCATTTCCCATTTGACCAATGTGAATGTTCTTTCACTTTAAATTCCCTTATTTTTTTTAAGGAAATGCATAATGTATCGATATCAGGTTCCCTATACCACTGAAGCTCCTCTTTCATGTGAGATTTAATAAATGCAGTGAGAATATAAAATTTTGAACGAATCGCTATTACTGAATTTGGCCACCAGGCAAATTCGAGCCATAATTTTTAAATAATTTTTAATTTCAAGAATTTGACCATGTTTTAAGTTTCAAAGAATTTGACCATGATGGCTTGCATTTTTTTATTGATGTTCCTAGGAAATTTTTACCAGGTAAATGAAAATAGTTTCTGCTCCGTTCCTTTCCCAGCATGGCCATCGCTTCTCCCTTCCTACCCAACCCCCCCTCCCCCTCCCCCGGGTCACCCCATCCTTCTTTCCCCACCCCAAACCACCCTTTCTCTTGCGATCCGCGCGTGTCTGGAATTCCCTTTCGTTCTACCGGAGAGCCAACCGCCATCTTTGGACCGCCGGCCAAAACTTAATTATTTCCCACAACCAAGTTTCGCGTGCTAACCTCTTCCTCTGATCCCACAGCCCACCTGTCTCCCACTAAAGCCGACCGTCGTACTGTGTGCGAAATTCTTTTACTATTTCTTTTTTTAGTTGCGTTGGAAACTCTTTGTTTTAATTCTCCTTCGAAGAGCCTGAGCATGTATGCAAATCCGTTGTGCGAGGCAGGTAGCTCTTTGTTTTCGCCGATGGGTGGAATACACTCTCGCTCGGGATTTTGATTAAAGCTTATTTGATCAAGTGACGGGCGAGTTTAATTAATTGGTGCGGTGAGCGTTAAGCGAATGCCGATATCCTACATATCTTGGTCAGTTTATTTTGGCACGATAACATTTATCGCACAATTGGAAATTCTCCCGAAGGAATTTTCAGCCAAAGAGCCATGAGGTTGGTGGGAGTTAAATTTCCTTTAAATGGTTAGCACGTGGAAAGTGTTTAGTTCATATTTTTCGGGAATTTTCCAGAAATAAATAGAATTTGGAAAATATTTTTCTGAAAATAAATATTATTTTCGAGTGTTCTTTTTTTATAAAGTCTTATTTCTACAGTCTCCTTGACTCTATTTGTAATTTTCCATTTACCGTTTAAATTTAAAACATCCTAGATTGACCAACCTTTCACAATGAGTGTCCATAAAATCTCTAATTCTTCCTCAGACTGTTTTTAATGCTTAAGTTTAAATAATAAATTGCAGTACACATTTACGGTTTTCTTAATTATTTTTTTCCTTGTCTCAGCGAGACCATAAATGCAGGAAGACCATTGGAGGAACCTTTTCTGAAGGCCATGTATTGCAATAATGGAAGTTTTACGCTCTGTTACAGAGAAGATATTTCAAAGCAACGAACGATGCTTTTTCGCCTTCATTGTAGGATGATCAGTCCGCATTTTCGATGCCCTAATAAGCGCCTAAAAATGCATTCAACCCCTGGACTTCAAAACGTTGGAAAGCATATTTGTCACTCGACCTCGCCATGTCCAGCCATCTGGGTCCCTCCACCGCCGAGACAACGGCCCTTGTTAGGACCATCTCGTACGTTGCGACGGCCGCTCGCGGTTTTGGTCCGCATAGGGACCCTTTCTCACCACATGCCTCCCGTGTGTGTGTACGAACGAATGTGTACGGGTCGTTTTCAGGACGGTGTCCCGGTTGGGGAGGGCGTACCTAGTCGATGTGGCCTCTGGCGACCACCGCCAAACTCTAAGCGTCCTCCCACACTCAGCCTTCCTCCTCCACATCACACTGCAAGCCTTTCGTGTCGATGAATTTCTGGTCGCAACATGGGCGCACACTGTTCCGTGTTCGAGCTTTCATCGCATCGGCGGCGTCACCCAGAGTTGTGGCGGCAGCGCACACAATCACGGGGAGGGAGTCCTGCGTTCTTTTCGTCCACCGTCTTCTGGTCGTGAATTTACGAGCCGATGAGCACGCCGCTATTACTGCCAGCAGTGAACTTGTTCCGTTAATCGATTGTTTTGTGTAGCCCAATCTTGCCCTCAAGATTTCTGATTTTGCCCGGTCGTGAGGATATTGCAATAACAAGGCTCATAGCTTAGCCTAGATAACCTTTCTATAGCACATGCATATTTAGTTCTGTCATTTATTTTATACATTGAAATCTTGGATTTTTTAATAGAGTGGTCACAAACTGATATCTAATTATAATTCTACCGAGGGAAAATAGTGAAACAGGTACTTTATACGGATGACTATCACGGTTGTTAGAATATTTAGGTTCACTTACAGATTTCTATTTCTTTCTTGTTATAAGACGTTGGTTACGAGTTGTATTGGAAGGCATTCTACGGGTGACAGATGTCTTGTAAATGTCTCCGAAAGAGCTATGGAAGGATTTGAAAGTGAAGGAAATTGTTAAGGCAGAGTTTACTCTACTGGCCTATCACCAAAAACTTTATGATATGAATGCAAAAATTCAATAGGTAACGGTGTGTTGTGTATGTTACAAATATTGGTCTTTTCACAGAACATTAAATTGATGAAATATTGGCCATTGATACAAATGCATGACAAATGGGAAAAATTGATTTTTACAAGTTATATAGTATTATTAGGAGCTGAAGATGCTTATAACCCATTAATCTATACATGTACTACCAATACTAAATATGTCAAATTCTGACAAATTTAAAATGCTTGTTAACTATTGAACAAGGTTTAAATATGTGTATAAATATAAAAAATTAAACTAAACATATATATAATAAGAGCAACTAAATTATGACGAATCCGCATATTAATAATTTAGAAAACGATTGCCCCAAGCATTTCATATATTTCTAAATGCATATGGAAAGTTTCTTTGCTATCATTTCAATAGCCACATGGCCACATATCTTCATATTATTATGCATTAAGTATTTTTAAAGTAAATGTACGACTTGGCGTTAGTTGTTTCAGTGGTGCAGTGTTCAAGAAGAATATTTTGGTAATTCGAATTGAAAGGGCGTGAAAATATCTTTGAAATATCATTAAATTTTCACCTCCAAAGATTTTAAATCTGAACTTTGACTTTATCCGATAATGTTAGAAGACATATTAAATGCAGTTTTGGTATATGCTCGGCCCCGGGATGTAAAAGTAAAACCTTTTGTTCATTGGGATATAACTAACTAGCTAGACGTAAATGTTCAGTAAAAATGTAAAAAAAACATTTAATTTCACTGCTGAATCTCTCAAACTGAACTGAACTGCTGGCTTTCATCGTAAATTTTCAAGCGTACCTTAATCAAACGACTCCGAGAAATTTCTTAGGAAGAGAGAGAACCGCAAATTTACACGGATGCTGAGAACACCTTGATGATACATTCTATTTTTCTTTTTATCTTTCCTTCTTCTGTGGGAAGCCTAGGTGCATCGGTGCACATTGATGGCACCAAGTTACGAAGCGATCAAAAGAGCCTCCAAGCTTAAGAGCCAATGGAAAAGCACAAGCGAGTATTCTCTTTGAGTGGAAATAGGTACGGATGCATCTTAGGTAAAGTGGTTTAATGTGAAATGAGGAACGACTTCGGAGTAAAGGTAGAGGCTCACCTTTTCCCGTCTGCGTTAGACTGCGAGTGGGGATACATTGGCTGAAAGGATGCGTGCTATTGAGATGGATTCCTTGGAGAAGAGAAGACTCAAGTACTCAAGGATTCAATGACGGCATGCAAGTGCTTTGATTTAGTGAATGTTGACGGTCTTGAAAATCGTGTTGTGGGTGTCGTGGGATTTGGGACAATTCTGTTCGGGAAAGAGTTACTTCGGCTCTTGGAGTTGGGTCGGCGCAAAGGGCATGTGATGGTTTCGGCGAAAGAAAAAACCTCGAAAGTAGCAGGTGCTTTAGTGTAATTTTAAACAATAATCATGATATTATTCAGTCGTATGTGGAATTTTATCAGCTATGATAAAAGTCTTCAGGGCTAAATGAAAATAGGTGCATTAAAAACACAGATACATGTTACACAAATATATGTAATTACCTGGTTACCGAGCGTTGCTTGATGTTTTTTTGATGTACTAAGAACTTTTATTCTCCTATTCTGCTATTTATTGTCTATTTTATATATATTGGGCATTCGCTTTGTGCGATTAAAGGTTTTGGTAAAACAAGTTTTATAAAGCAGAACGGATATTTATTTTTTAAATATACTAGTGATGATGCAATTAGGTAGTATAAAGCAAATGCAACTACACCACTGACACAAAAATGTTATTCTAAATAAATTCTGAAAGCATCAATAAATTAAATATTTACTTTGTTTGAATTATTTAGAATGTTCATTGACATATTATTGCTATTATTAGATAAAAAATTATCCAATTCTTCTTTCCATACAATGTTTCTCCTGTGTCGAAGTTATTGAGTCAGGACGCGATTGGGCAAATTGTTGCAAGGTTGATCCATCTTCAAAAGTTGTACAAGCTGCTTCCGCAAATTCGGGCCATTCAGGATTGCATGTCAATGTGATAAAGAAGTCTGATGATCCAAGTCGATGGACAAAGGCCGTAGCTTCTTCAAAATGTTTAGTGTAAAAACGTGTAGATCCAGGAAACGAAGTAGGAAAAAATAATCCTTTCACCAAAAACATCATTCTTTTTTTTCAGCCAATTCACTCAAAAATTGAATCGCTCTTGTACAGTTTTCTGAAAGTATTTTTTTTAATTTGCTCTAATCCATTGGATATGGACATGTTCCTCTCTTATACGAGGGCAAACTGAAAAATAAGGTCTCCAATTTTTTTTGTCCTAGAAAATTACATTTATTTACATTGTTGGATACATCGTTGGAAAGGTCATGGCTTCAGCTATTTTTCGATGTAGTCACCCTTGCGCTCGATGACTTTCCTCATCCGCACGATGAACATTTGAATCCCGTCGTCATACCAGCTTCCGTCCGCGTTGCGAAGATAGGCGTTGACCTCCTCTTGCACCTCGTCGTCCGTCGCGATCTTCATCTCTCCTTGGTGTTTCTTCAGGGCGAGGAACATGTGGAAATCACTGGGTGCGACGTCGGGGCTTTACAGAGGGTGCCCGATCACTTTCCACCCAAACTCCGCGCCATCAAGAACAAACGTCTAGGAATGCTGACGAAAGGAATCTCATTTCATCACGACAACGCGCGCCCGCATACGGCTAGTCAGACGCAGGAACTGATCTCGAAGTTTGGGTGGAAAGTGATCGGGCACCCTCCGTACAGCCCCGACGTCGCACCAAGTGATTTCCACATGTTCTTCGCCCTAAAGACACACCTAGGAGGGATGAAGATCGCGACGGACGACGAGGTGCAAGAGGAGGTGCCTATCTTCGCAACGAGGACGGAAGCTGGTATGACGACGGGATTCAAAAGTTCATCATGCGGATGAAGAAAGTCATCGAGCGCCAGGGTGACTACATCGAAAAATAGCTGAAGCCATGGCCATTCCAACGATGTATCTAACAATGTAAAAAAATGTCATTTTCTATGACAAAAAAAATTGGAGACCTTATTTTTAAGTTTGCCTTCGTATAAGTATCAACCTGATATTGCTGAAAATGCCGACCACCGAAATGCAAAGCAATGAACTTCAAAAGGTGGATATCAGGATTTCTTAGGTTGATGTCTGAAGGAAAATATTTGGCAAGTTGAGGTCTAAATGCTAATCGGTACTAAGCTAGATCATATCTCGTCAAATTTTGATGACTGGTATAAGGTGTTCATAAAAGATCATTAATACAAATAATCAAAAATTAGAAAATTTCGGTAAAATAGTGGATAAGTAAAGGGCCTCAAGGGCCTCAAGGGCCTAAAAGACTGTCAATATTTTTCATGGTAACTAAAGATTTTCCACGTTTACGAATAATTAACTCTTTATCTGGAAAGATTTCGTCAGTGTTGAGAGTAGCAATGGCACAAATTTCATTCTGAAGGGGGATGTTAAACCTTCTGTGATCATCGGCATCAGGTAATACAAAAAGCAGCTTAACATAAAGCGGCTGTACACCTTCTGCAGCAGCGCGTCAGTTAGCTTCTTCTTCTAATTCTCGCATTATCATGAATCCTAGAGCAAACGGATTTCCAGATCTCAAAGTATGTTCCAAGAGACTAATAAGATTCTCGCTGATACCATGATTAATGGCATTGTTTATGTGTGAACTAAGAACATCCTGGTTATCCAAATGTATATATGTCCATATTGAGGCCGTTCAAATTTTCCTTCATCATTTTGAGTGGGGTGAGCTGCTGCATTAAGTTTGTGATAAACTTGACCTCTAGCAATGTAACTATAAACTTCTCGACCGTTGACTGTTCGATCGTCATCCACGGTGAATGAAGCCATTGCAAAACATATTCAAATTTCGAATACTTTCATAGAAGTCATCAGGAAATGGATGACGTCGATGAAACGATCGCGCTAACTCGTTCGGAAATTCTGGATGTGGTACATCTATCCTACCATGCAAGTAGCAGTCTCCAAACGAATTTCAATGAATTCGATTTGACACGTTCTTCGGGAAAATGCAATGATCCATAATTAATACAAGCAACACTAAAAGGTTGCAAACTATGGTAGGAAATATCAGTCGTTGTAGCTCCCTTGTAGGAACTTATTCGGTATAGCTGTAGTGCTTGTTGTCGTCTTGAATTTCTCCGGCGTTCTTCTTCCAATCGTTGATGATGATCATCATCAAACTCTTTTGTACGCCTCTGAAACACTCGTTCACGCATGTCTTGAAGCCGCTTATTTTTTGTGAGTCTTTTCTTCTATTCTTTGGTTATTTTGTCGTTTCAATATCTTTTACAAACCCAATTCCCTTTGTTCGTTTGATTCTCCACTTCTCTGGATTCGTGCAAGATCACGTATAATTTTTAAATGCTCTAGACGATCATCGGAAGACTCGTATTCTTGCCTCATCCTTTTCTGACCGTTCCTTTCTTTAGAGTAAGAATCATTTAGTTCAGTCATCATTTCAAATAACCTAATTTTACATGTGATTTTTGCAATCCTGCTTGGTCTTGCTGATGTCGGAAAATGTTCTGCATTTTTAGGAATTAAACTACTTGAGGCACCAGGTATTGAGTCATCTCAACCTTGTACCATTTGCTCCTGAAGTTCTCTTTCAGATTCTGTAGAACGGATCAATATTCTACAGCCCCTGGAGGACTCACAAAACATGAACAGTTTCAAAATTACGTGATCAATACCATTTACACTGTAGCAGCCATTAACCACACATGGAGGGTTTGGGTTGAAATATATTCCAGCTAAAATTTCTAAGTACATCTGTAAGAGACATTTTTTTAAAGAGGTGTAAATGTCTCAGGCATGATTTTCCGTTCCATGCCTATGCTGCAGTTTCCAAGTAAACAAAACATTCAATTGTTGAAGTAGTGCAAACATTTGAGATTTTTGAGTTAAAACTAAATTTCCAGGAAAATGCGATGGGGATACGGAAATTGATTGCAAGAATTAAAACATTTGTCTTTTCATTTATCTAAAAGTAACATTTTAAATTTGTATCAGGAGTGTAAGAAATTAAACAAAGCAAACATAAAAACATCTGCATAGCAAAAATGGAGTAGCCTAGCCTTTTTATATGTTAAAAATTCACATTTTTTTGCCCAATATCTTGTAAAAAAGAGATTTCCCAAATAGAAGACCTAAGTAAATCGCATTTTCGTACCCAATATTAGTAAATTTGTTACTTTCATCAAAATCGTTAAAGTCGTTTTTGAAATAAAATTTACATATATACACATATATATAAACAAGATTTGCTCGTTTAATAGTATAGGATACATGTATAAATAAGAAGTAACCTTAGAGATTAAATTGATTCTAGAAAAATCCAGGTTAAGATATTCTTCTAAGGATTATATTTGCTCTGGGATTTGCTAGGATTGTACAGTTGTTTCATACCATTCTGTTGCAAACCTTGGTTAGTGAATATTACTAACATATTTCTTTGACCTGATGATGGGTGGCGAGCTTATATTTACGAACTTATGAACATTTTACGCCTGATGCCTGTTGCTCACGGTAAAATTTTCGGTAAAACGTTTTATAAAACCGACTAATTTTATAAAAATGAGCTTGCTAACGATAAAACCGTTTTATAAAACCGAGTTTTATAAAACGTTTTACGGATTAGGACAGGTTCTATTTCCATAAAACCGTTTTATGCAACAACCAATGAGATGTTCCGCTCATCGCGAAGGTGAGCTTTCGTCTCGCACATGTTTTCGCGATTTTCACCCACTTTAAACAGAGATATCGAAACCAAATTCACCTCACTTATTATGCAAACTTTGCAAATTTGTTTAACACATTCAACACAACAATGCATCAACTACTTTAGAAATCGGAAACTTTCAAACCTGAGAAGTGCGATTTTTCCTCTCCACCATCTTGTGAAATAATGCCGTTTCCTCTTATCCACTGTACGTGGCGCAGCGATCGAGCAGTTGCTTCTCTAGCATATACACACCTCTCCTACACAGTTTCTTCCCTCCTTCCACTGAAACTCGCCCCGCAACGAGTGTTAGAGAATGGAGAAAGGTTTAACCTCAAGGTATACCCGATGCTAGCGCCATTTACGGCATAGCGGTTCATATTAGTACTGCTTCGATTTTCCTCTTATAGGTTCTTGAGTTTCACCGTGAGCAAGCTAGTACGTTTTGCGTACGATTCATAAAACTTTCAATAAAAAGTTTTATAAAACTGTTTTATGGAAAATTTTACCGTGAGCAACAGGCATGAGAGTTGAAAGTTTTAGATAAGCCGTGTTTACTATTTGCAACGCCACTGAATTTCTCCTGATTTAATCATCATGTGATTATTTATGTTATACTTATATGTTCATGATCAATGATGGATAAGAGGGTGGTGATAAAATATAAACTAATGAAACTTTAATGATAAATTAATTCAAGCCCTTGTTTTTAAAATAAGGTTTTGCTCTTTTATTTCCTTCTTTTACCGATGCTATTCAACGCTTTTTGTGAAAAATATGAGGGGGCACATATTTTTGGAAGTTTGGATTGGATTGATGATTAATTTATTGTAATACATGTAAAATGAAAAATAGCAAAGAGCTTGATTAATAATAAGTAGCCACATGACAACCAACGGGGAATTATGGGTTGTTTACATGAGAATTAAATGGTCCGCAATGTTATAATCAACAAGTTTTTTTATGAGTGCATTACCCGACACATCAGAAATATTTTCATCAATAACTCCAAAGGCATTTTTCATTGATAATTTTAAAGAAACTATTGATTAAGTAACAAGAAGAAAATAATTGAAACCAACATCCCTCGAATATGAAGATTTTTCTGTAATTCAAACGAGTAAAATGTAAACTCCGTTGTCTCAGGCGTAACTTTATGGAATTTGCTTTGCATATTGAATGAGAAGCAGTAACGTTGTAATTCCACATGCATTACTGTGTGGAATTACAATGTTATACATGCGGAATTACAAAGTTGCTGCTTCTCATTCAATGAGTACAATGTAGACGAAATGCTGAGTGGATATGATCGCGAGGTGAAGAGAGAAAAATATGAATGGACATTGAAAAGCTGTAGAAATGAAAAAATGGGAATAATCAATTTCCTATGGTAAAGGCATGACATATCATAGAAATTTCTGTTCATGATTAATGGAAGCGGTCCTGAAATTAAATTTTCGAAGATACTTAGCAACGGAAATAGTTTTTCTAAAAGTTTAAAGGTTGTTTTGTCATCGTGTAATGCTTATTAATTTAACAAATGCCATTGAACAGGCCTTTCCTGCAGTGGAAGACTATAATAACGGCTGACGAGCGTTTTTCATCGTGGCTCTTTCCTAGGATCGTTTGCGAATTCCACACGATCCCTTCTCAGAGGTTGACACCTATGGCAACTGGGGGGTAGCGGGGAAGGGGGTAGCGAGAGAGACAAGTGGAACAGAACAGTGGAACTGGTGAATGGGACTGATGGGGGGCAGCCTTCCTCCCCCCCCTTCGTCCCACCGACGCAGGAACGGAGCGTGGGTTGAGGAGAAAAGAAAGGCAAGAGTTGGGAAGTAAAATAGCGGAGGAGTGAAGGTGGGAGGAGAATGAATAGGGCTTGAAGGGAGGACGTAGGAGAAGAATATGTTGGAGGAGGGTGAAGGAGGGGACACGGCGTGGATGCAGGAATGCAAGGCATGCCGGGAGGACAAATGAGGAAAGGCGTGCAAGAGCGTAGCTAGGGCGAGGTCGAAAGAAAGATGGTCCAGGCCCTATTCCCCCCCCCCCACAAGGAAAACAAAATTCATTATTGGGAGATAGTGGGATGAGGTCGGTCTGGAGAGACAAGGCAAGTTCGCAGGTGTAAATCGCTAAGCCTGTTTCAGACACGCATCCCGTTGCCTTTCTGAGGTCGAGAGAGGAATAATACTGTCCCGTGCACGATTCAGGTAAAGGAAATACCACGGCGATTTTCAAGGTGAAAAGTATTTACCATATTTATCAAAAAGCAACAAATTGATGGTAATTTCTACGGCTAAAGAACAAGTGATGTAAGCATCCATTTTTCGCTCTTAAAAAGCTGGAAATTTGTGCTGAAAGTAACGCTGTGTCATTTATCTATATAATTACCTAGACATTTATGCCTGTAGCGCTGCTAGGAGCGCTGCGATCTAGCTGTCAGGCACGCCTATTTGAAGAACTTCCAGACAACTAAAGAAGTTGAAATTTGGCTGATGTACCGGACGTGACCTAAAGCCGGCCGGTATAATAGTAAAACATCCGAACAACAATTTAAATGGGTGTTTTTCACTCAGAATCAATTAACTTTTATCCCTATAAGAAAAGCATTGAACTTGGCGCAAGGGTTCTTTTTTTGTTGCTTTTTTAAAAATTACTTGCACTTGATACATCAGGTTTAAACTTCCACCGTCAGATGAAGGATTTTGTTACTAAAAATGAATAATTTAGCTATTGCTTTTGTTTTTCCTGCTTGTTACATGTTTTTGAGAAATTGGGGAATTTCGGTCGAAAAAAAGTTATATTTTCTCTTTTTTTAACAATATCAATATTCTAATTTACTTGGCAACCTCAATATAAGCTGCTTATGCCTGCGGCCATCATGACGTAGTTAATGTGATCAATATAAGAACTGCAGTGAGATTTTAGAAGTGGGAGGAGTTTCACCTCACCCTCTCTATGGGTGGTATATGGTATCCTTAATGGTATTTGCACTTTGCACACCGTATAATAGGGACTCTTTTTACCTTATATAAAGTTTGAATTTTTCCTTCTTCCAGTTTTATTTCAACGGGCACCCTCTACTAGTTTTCAAAATAATTAGCAATAAATATATATACATACACACACTCATCACGTATTTCTCTATTGGAGTTGAAACTGTCAATAAAGTTTAATTCTCGTAGATAAGCCTGGAAAGTTTACTCTGCTGTTAAAATTTCCCCCATATTGACCCAACCTTGTTAACTACCACAGCTTGCTTCAGTCACATTTATATGTTGCTGCTTAATGCACGCCTCTCTGCTTTGAGACTCCCGAAGAGTATCCTCCGACACGTTCAGCCATGACTTGTTCGCTCCAACCCGCCGTCTCTCACACCACTCACTCTTCTATCATAGATCTGATTTGCTTTTATGACATTGATGATTAAAATTATAGAGCTCAATTTGAGGTCCTGTCACAATGATGCTACACCCTATCCCATGACTGCTTGGTACACCCTATCCCATTCCTAAGACCCCTTAAAATTCCCCCACTTTAAGAATCTTCTACCTCATCCTATCATAATTTTTTCGTTCTACTCCTCAACTCTCGCACATCCAAACCAACGGTGCGCGCTCTTTTCGTACATGTCCGATACCGAAGCATACATCCCATATCCTTTCATTACCCACTCGTTTCTAACTATCCCATCAGCTCTTACCTCAAGCACTTTTCAGATACTCCATACCCCCTACATTTAACCTACTCTGATGCTACCACATAAAAGTTGTGGAATACCAAGAACATAAGAATAAATGAAAAACCTTTAGTTTTTAAGTAGCCTTTATAAGTGTTATTTAGGTAGACAGTTTCTATAGTATTGTTCACAGATTGCTCGTATATTTGAATTACCATGGAAAGTAATAAATAATTATTTGTTCTTGTGAACCTTGCAGAAATCAAATGAAAGAGGATTGTAAAGAATTTTAGGATTAATTCCTGATCCATTTTCTGATGAATGAAGTTTAGTGACACAATTAAAATAATACATTATTTATAAACATCTCTCATTTATTGTTTCCGAATCCGTTACTTTTAATTTATTGCCGTGCAATCGATGAAGAGGCGGTGCCAAGTTTAGTGTTAATATGGAAGCGTTCTTCCATCAGGAGCTGAATAAAATGATTTAATCTTATATATAAAATAGAATGTTTGTTTTGTTCGTGTTTCATATGCCCGCCAATACCATTTATCCGATTGCGATGAAAATTTGGTGAGTGGTTGAGCGCGTGCCCATTAAGGTTTCTGAATTATAAAAATGGCAAATTTTGGGGTTGTTTTTACCCCAATATTGTCAATACTTACTCCCATAAGAAAAGCATTGAATTCGGTGCAGGTTTTTTTTCTTAATTTGCTTTTTTAAATTACTTGCACTCAAGATATTGTATGGATATTTGTGTCATAGAACGCATAAAAGAATGCAGTATATAATTAATTCATTCAATTTTTTTATACGCTTAGTTTTTGAACAAATATTGAGTTTTTATCTCGAAATTCATCAATTTTTCTTCCTTTTCAACAATAGAAAAAATCCTTAGCAACCAGGCGTGAATATCCATTTAATAGCGATTCCACGAAGTTGGCTATTCACTCCTGCAACATTTAGGCCTGGTTAAGTGACTTATTTGATAGTTGTAGTCAAACGATTACAGTTCCCCGTTCACCTTGCCTTCTCAATGACCATCAACAAGGCAAAAGGTCAATCGCTTCAAGTGTGTGGATTAAATTTGGAAATTTAATGCTTATCACGTGGTCAATTATATGTTTCATGCTCACGAGTGGGACAGACCAGTAATACCAAATTCGACCCCAACTGATGAACTCAACGCTTGCTTCAAAGCGTCTCATCTTTGGATACATGTGCAGAAACTCATGTTAACTACTAATATGCACGTAGTTATTAACGTACAATATTAGGAAATTTATATTTGGCTTTTCCAAAATCAAAATTATCCCTTTAATTCTAAATAATTATGACACCGATTTATTTATGATGAACCACAACACATGTTGATATATTTTGATAGTACCATGAGATTAATAAGCCATCAAGACCATTTTTTCTTTTATGAAGTTCTGAACATTATCTGGCTAAAAATGATCAAAAGCTTCAGGCATTACTTTGTGGAATTTCTAGATTTTTGAGAAAAATTTACTTATTATTTCCACACGATAATTCATACTCAAGAGACAACATGACGGTAAATTGTTGAAATCGCGGTTGACAATACATTATCGTGTGGATCTAAAACGTATTATATTTTCTAAAAAGTATCCTGGCTAAAATAAGGAAAAGTTTACCCATAATAAGTAAAATAAGTCAATGTGGTGCTAAAAAAATGACCCATATTTTTTTAGAGGTATTCTGTGCTGATACAGGTACTAATAAAAAGATTCCCACAGACTAAAAGTGAAAAATAGTTTTCAAATTTAATTTAACCACCAGAATATCCCTCCGTGAAGTCGTACTATTGTGAATGTGTACGGCAAATGGTTGAATCACAACGCATATTGATATATATATTATAGGTTCTAAGGGGCTACTAAGGGGAGATACCCCATCGAGGGCCTGTTTTTATTTCTCGTGGGGATTGCTACGGCTAGCGCTGGTTGGAGGGTCCTGGGGGGACGGGAAGTAATCTCGGTAACAAGGCGCCGTGGATGGCGACAAGGGATTGCGCGTGGCAAAAATTAACCATCGGGAGTTTTTGGGCGGTGGAGGAGGGAGGGAGAGAGTGGCGCATGGGGGGGGTAGATAATCCAACCCCTCATCGAGGCCGAACAACGGCGTCATTGGACCGTGGTCCAACTCCCTCAATATCTTGCGGTCCGGACACAGAGACGAGTTTGGGCGAATCAGTGGACACTTGATCATATGGGTCTACCTTAGCTGTTTTTGAAACCATGAGGGCACAGAACATGTAAATAGTATCAACAAAATCTCTAAGGTATCATCATCTCATATCTATGAAACATCATTTAATTACTTGAAGCTTTATGCTAGATATGTAGTAGAAATGCAATCATCCAATTTTCCTACACCTATCAAAATATCTGGGCATGAATATCTTATAAGCATTAAGAAATTTATTTATTCGGATTTTTGAGACGCTTGGAGTACTTATAGCTACAACCGTTACTGAGCAGGGAACATGTATATTAAAAGCACTTGACTCACTTTTTCAAGGTATTTTAATGGTATTTGGCAAGTCTTCCTTAAAAATAGTAATCATTGCACTTCACGATGGGAAACGGCAAACATATATGTTTTACAAGTAGGTAAAATTGTGGCATAGTCGACGGTATTGTATTCACAAATGCTTACAAGTAGATTTTATTATCGTTTAATATTAAGTTAAGCATTTCTTTTAGATATTTAAGACATCTTGTAAATATTTAAGGCAATTAAGACATGCAGTGGATATTTATTAGATATGTTGTTGTATGTGGAAATGCGTATGGAGGTCCAAACGTAGGTCCAAAAATTTCGAGTTCGCTGAAGGGTTAGGAGTGAGGTTACAGCTACAAGCACGAGTAGGTAGCATGGAAGATAGTTTGGTTTCAAAAGACCCAGAGTTCCCATACTTCACTACCCCGTTTATATGCCCCGAAAACAGAAACGAGAGTCAGAATGGCCGGCTAGTTTTGGCTTCTCTATACGGGACAGGGGGCACTTTAACACACCTCGATCATAATCTATGCGAAATGGGAAATGCTTGTCAGCCTGCGGGGCGAATTAATTAAATCTCTGAAGGTTTCCCTTCTCCGTGCTCTGCGTCTCTCTCTCATCCTCTATGGTCCAGCGGAGGATCAGGGGGTGGGTGGCTGGATGGTGGTGGGGGAGAAGGGGTGAAAGGGATTATTCGGCACGACAGGGGGGTGAGGAGTGATCGGCTACGAAGCGGGATGGAAAGAGGTCGGTGCTCTCAAATAGTGTGGGAGGAGGTGGGAAGTATGGAATTGACTGGACCAGCCAGGCAGACCCATCGTTCGTACGTTGTTAGAGAGCCGGGCGAAAATGCCAGGGCGCCATGGTGTCGGGGCAAGGGGTGGATTTTAAGGGGAGGGGGGAGGGTTTCAGTTAAGGGGTGGGTTTGTGAACGAGAGGCTGTTATCGACGGAAGGGGCCGGACGGATCGGTCCAGCGAAAAGGCGGGCCATCTCGGTCATAGTCGCCGGAAAGTGTCGCCTGCAGTGGGGAGGGTTGGAGGGAAGTGATTAAATGAAGCGATCCCGCCTCCCGGGAGAGGAATTGAGAGCAGAGAGACGAACGATTCAGGCCGGTTAGTTGTTCCGAGGCAAAGTGATCATCGTCAATATTGTCTCTAAGTAGTTACATAAAATAAATCTGGGGTCGGATACAACCAATATTTTTCTCATGGCCGACATGGTTCCAGAGTTGTTACTTTAAAACTCTTGGGTCTGGAGCTGCCATATTTTGCATTTTTTTCATTCAGCTGCCGATTTGCCTTTTTATTTTTTGCCACGACATCACACGAGAACATGATTAAATTCAATCATTGACCATGTGAAACTTCCTTTTTTTCTCATGGTATATTCAAAAATTAACATTGTGACTTTGTTGATTATTTCAGTGTTTTGACAGATGAGTGACATATTTTATTTTTCTTGCTAACATCTCACAATCATGGAAATGTTCTATATTGATTTGAAAAAAAAAACTGATGGCATCTCCGTATTCGTTTATGCAATGGATTGACTGCATTTTAATAGTATTTATTTATTCACATTCAATGATAAGTTGGTGAAAACATCGAAATCTTGAACGCAAGCTGAAGAAGGATGCGATTGGCAATCCAGGCGAAACTATAAAAACTTAAATTACATCTAATTTATAATAGAAATAGCAATGCAGTTTTTGAGATCATAAATTACTAATATATGCTATGCAATTATCTCTACATAGTATTCCACAGCTTATTATGAAGTTCGGCAATTAATAATGTTATATCATTTATGTTTTATGTCATGAACGTCTCAATCCCGCCCATATACAGAGTGTTTTTAACAAAATATATTTGCTAGCAGTCTGATTACGACAGTATTTTTACTATATTATGAAAATCAGCTTATAAATGTTAAATCTCACAGATAATAACCGAGTATTAATTTATATCGGTAAAAAAACCACTGCTTGGTAATATTCACCTATAGTCATATGAGCAGGAATGCTTACAAAACGATTAATATTGATTAGTGTATGGCTGTGAAATTAATGAAACTATATTTATAACTAGTTCCTCATTATGGTATCTGTTATACGTGTATTTTCAACTGATATAAAGTCTTCCATGCAAACAATTTAAACATTAACAATAAAGTGACTCTTTGTAGATAATAAGCGGAAATTCAGACTAGATTTATTTTTATTTTTTACCTAAACTATGTTGGATTGTAAATTTTTTAAAAATATTATCGTTCCATCTTCCTTGCAAGCTTTTAAATTATCCCTCTTCAACGTTTAAGCACGGTCACGGTTTTTGGAATATGAATTTTCTGGTAACTTGATAGTTTTCGGAGGAAACAAAAATGAGGTTCTCTCTTTCGTTTAGCGAATTTCCTGCGTAACAGCGTTAGGTGAGCGTTGCCGGCCGCTTTCTGCAAAAGGGCGGATGAATACAAGGGGGAAGGTAATCGGATTTGAAACTCATGGAAGGGCTTATTTTCTTCTCTTTTCCCTGGAATGCCATCGGCAGACCTCCTCGGGATGATCAAGGTATATTTTTTTCATTATTATTATTTTAAAGAGTTGGTCCCCTGTGAAACGGAGACGTAAAAAGAATAGGAGAAGGGGAATGAGAGACGGCATTGCAGATAGGTTTCGTGTGTTTGCCAATTGCTCCCAGGTAAATAGGCAAGAACCGAGTGACGGAATGGCGGTCCGCATAATAGATGAAGAATCCTTGCGGCATGGCAGTGAGAAAGGAAAGAGTTTTCTTGTAGGGGCTCCACTGTAACTGTGCGAGTCTGAACAAACATTAGATTTCATATTTTCGTTTTTTAATGAAAAAATAATCCATTAACCCATTGTGGACGAGTAGAACCATATGGAAACGTAAGTCTAATTCTAAACATTTTCCCATCAATTTTAGTTGACATTTTTCCTTATTACCACGAAATATTATTTCAAACAAATTTAAATAACTGAAAGATCCTCAACGAACGGGGTCACAAGATTTCTATAGAGGTACTAATCGCAATTCATGTGCCACCAAAATGTTTTCTTCTGAAGCACAGTGTAATCTTTTTAAGCAAAATTAATGTTCATTGTTATAAAACTGATTTATTATAAAAACCGATTGTAAATTAACGGACCACGTCATTATTGATAGTAAAAACAGATTCATTTTTGCTTGATAATGATGTAAAAAGTCCTAACAGATTGCAATGCATATTTATTGCAGTTAAAATGAAAGAATAACTCTGCATTTTTTCACTGCAATAAATATGTTATGCAAACTGTTAGAACCACTTGCATAGTTTTACATGTGCTAGCAATTAAAATATAAGTTGATGAATGGTCTACATATTTTACTGCCTTCAATATCCAGGGAGAATACTTTTTCATTTATATTAATATTATATTTTGCTAAATGGAGTTTATATTAAATAGGAAATTATTGTTTTTCCCACATTTTACCAATCCTTGCATTTCACGCTATGCAATTTTAAGTCCAGTTTTCGAAAAATACTTGCGGAGAAATATAGGATTTGTTTGTTCATTTCAAATGGAGGATACGTTTTTCTAAGAGTAGTCAGAATATAAATACGATGTCATTTAAGTCATTTCACGTTGATACTAAATTCAAGGAAAATCCTTGGAGACCAGCATATTTCGTAGAAAATTCTTCCCTGCCTCTCCTTTTCATCTGACTTGCGTACAAATATTTAAACAGTTCCTCCCTACTGTGTTTTTATCTTTGTCTCCCTCTTCTTCACTCCCAAATCTTGCCCCGTCTACCAGCATCTCCTTACGCGCGCACTTCTTCCTATGCTCCTCTCGACCCATCTTGACTTTTCGACTTTTCCCTTCCCTCCACCCCTATTTTACTCTGGAGATTCCCACTCCCCCACCCCACTTCCCCCTCCTCACCCTCCTCCCTCCCCCAATGGCCACAATCCGTCCCCATTCATTTTTCAAACGTTTCTTCCGCCTTTATCTTCGGCTCCCCATTTTGTTTCAAGCGTAATTTTTCAACCTTATCTCTATGTTACATCGGAGAAACTTCCCCCTTCCGTCCAAACTCGCCCTATTTCTCTTATTATCTTCTCCTCTTCAGACTTCGAGCGCATCCTTTTTCTTTCTCTACATTTTTCCCTCTTGTCTCCTTTTTTCTTCCGGAAAAAAAACCTTTTTTATTCTTCACGGTTTTTCTTTGGTGGTTAATCGGGAGAAATCTTTTCCCCTCATTGCTACTTACTTTTGGCCACTGCTTGGTGAATTTTTTAAGGTTTGAAATCAGCAGCTCAAGAGCTCAATTCCACGCTATTTAGAGGAAGAATAACATTTAACGATGAATTACTCAGTGTTTTCGCATAAAATATTTTATTCATGGTCCAGGTTTCGTTACTGTGTACAATATCATCCTAAATTCCTGTGACCACCCTGATGATGATGTGCTGCCTAGTACAGCAAATATTATGTCATGAATAAGACATTTAATTTTTTTATTACAAGCCATTAGGCCATTAATTTTCATTAATATGAAATATTTCCACAGAGGTACGCCAGGAAAAATTAATGTTCTGGAATAGCAGTATTCGAAACGATAAACGTTACATGTCATTCGTTTTTTGGTTGCTCCCGCTTTCAGCTTAATTGTACCATTGCAGTAAGTCATCTTTCAATTGAATTAAATAACGTTCATATGTACCTACCCGTATCTTGTGTTAATTCAAACTATAGTGTGTTCATAATATATTCTGTTTTTATGGCTAGTAATAAGAATAAAATCTAACTCTGTGAATAATTCAACCATTAAATAGACAAAACTTTATGTTTTTCCTGATTTATAGTTCATAAGACAACTGGTTTTGGCTGTTAACACTTAAACTTCCACCGTAAGTGGTTTTTTAGCATAGATGAGGAACCACATGAAATTAATGATTTTGAAGGCAAATGAGTCTTGTTATCACATGTGTTCCTCGTGGCTCCTTCGTCAAAATGAAGTATCACCGGTGAATTAAATCTAACGATAATGAATTAAATGAAAACTCAAAGTTTTTGTCGAAATTATTATTGCTTGGCTGAGCTCATCTCGTCATAATGTTTATCACATTACTCGCGGAAAATATTGGTTTGGGGAAAGCGTCTTAAACTGTGCTTGATCTTCCTACCATCCCCCGCTGTAAGCATGTACCTCAAATTCCACATTAATGAAAGGTGATCGATTGAACGCTTAAGTGCAATGTATAATGCTGAACAAACGGATGATATTTTATGCACCGAAGACGGTGAAATTCGCCATGAATAAAATCATTTGACTTGACCGGGATTCGAACCCGGATCTCCCAATTGCCGGTTAGGTGTGTTAGCCAGTTACACCACCAAGCCATCTTAATTCATTCGTGGGTTTATACGAACAAGATCAAATGATTTTTTCGTGGCGAATCTCACCGACTTCGGTGTATAACTTCGCACCAATGCGCGTGACTGCGTACCACATCATTTGTTAATATATTGATTGGATTATATTTTTTTAAGGATTGGGTTGGTGCGGTAGCTGGAATGCTGGCCTCCAATGGCAGCGGATCTTGGATATGCCAGGACAAGCATTAAATTCGGCTAAATTTAGGGGGTATAGGGGTATCAGAGTATTTTTTGCGGTCGAAGTAAGAGAGATATAATTATAATTAAATGAGTAATTAAATTTTGAATGAATGCTCCGTTAACGGCCATGTATGGAATGAGCAAGCTTCTTGTGTTTTGCCACGTTGACAGAATGTATAAGAGTATAATAAATAGTAGGTTTATTGTAGATGAGAGAGGTGAGAGGAAAGGATAGATCGAGTAAGTCAAAAATGAATGTGGTAGAAGTTTCATTTAACAGAAGAACTAATAGGAGTCTTTATTACAGCAGGGTGCGCATGAATAATTAAATGTGTAACGAAATCTAAAGGAACATGCAAGAGTCGGGTAATATTGAATAAGTGATTATAAGAGATTTGACTTTGCAGGCGTAAAACCGAGAAGTAAGCTCCTTTGTTTGTGCCTAACCCGGAACGGCCTAGTGGGAAATGTATCGTTTTGTTAATCTCCACGACTTATTTTTCCATTCTATCTGACTTTATGAAAATACTATTTTATAAAATTAAACCTACCTCAGCTACGTACCTCAATGTCATGACTTCTAGGCAATTTTGGATAACCAAATACTAATATTTCAACTACCTAATGTCAGAGATTCCTAGTCTCCACTGACATCTAAACATTTAACTTAAACTTAATTATATCCTTATCAGATTTCCAGTTTCGATACATTTCCTATAATCTTCCTATAAAGAGATCTCTTTCCATCATTTTTGTTGGAAAAATATGTGAACTATTAAAAATTTGTACATATTAAGATAGTACCTAAATAACATAGACATATTAGACCTAAGAATCTTGTAATAGATGCATTATTACTATTTGTAACGCCCAATTTCTTTCATATTGATTTTTCCTTGAGCTGTTTTCTCCTCTCTTAACAAGCTATTCTAGCTTCGGATCGAAAGAGTAAGTCTTGACATTTTCTAACCGGAGTATGGGAGATTGCACTTATCAAATATTTCCCAAGAAAATTCCAGAAAAACATAAGTTTAAGACAATAACGAAGCAAAACCTGGTATCCCTATTTCCCTGGGGAATAGAGAAGAGCCTTAGTTATTGCTGGCCTGAAAAAACAAACGCGCAACTGATATCCCTTTTCGATACTCTTTCAAGTGTTTACGTGGTTTGCGATTTTTGCTCTGATGGAAGTTTTTGCCCGCATTTGGAAGAAACTTACGGTATTTTCTTCCTCCCTTGAGACTCATGAAATGATATGAGCGAGTCTTAGGCGTATTATTTTTAAGAAAAATGACGTACGTAACAAGCTCTTGACTATCGTGTGTGCAACGCAATATGTTTGTGCTATTTTCAGTAATCCGCATCTGTGGCCTCAAAGCTTTTCGAGTACCTTGAGAAATGAGACTGGGAAATACGAAGCGGAATATTATAATAGGAATTTTCATTTAAGATGAAGTGGGCGTAGAGGAAATGACAAGATGAAGACACGGAGCGAATGCGGTCGAAGATACTCTTAAGGAGGAACCACGGCGACTGTGCGAGGAAAAACTTACACTAAGTTCCAAATTTTTCTATATTTGGTTCTAAAATCCTTAATGACCTGCTTTACCTGTTGGAAACCAAAATTAAATAATTTTCTTACAAAATATGCAGATTACTTCGCGGATATATTTCAAATTGGCTCTTTTTTCCAGCCATAGGAGCCGACTACAGGGCCATTTCTATTGAATTTACGCATTTTGACTACAAGTATCGCAGTAATTTGATGATAACTTACAAAATAAGACGGTTAGATGCCCACATTTTATTTTTATTCGATTCCTCGTGAGTTTACCTTTCATAGAAACAGTTATTCACGCAAATGGCATTTATATATCATGAAGAAATATTATTTTCCCCGTGTTTCTCTCATTGCACACCGTGTAATTTTGTTTTATTTGCGAGAAAAATAGCGAGGAAAGGTAACATTTTGTAGTTTATATCGGATAGAGAACAAGTTTTTTTACAAGCAAATAGGCAGTGAATTAAATTAATTCTTAAGCATCCTTATGCTGGAACCAACTTAAGGAAAAGAATTTTAAGGTATAAAGGAACAGGATAGTATATAGGCTGAGCTTATGATATAGGCAAATGGATATGAAATTTTGGATGAAACTAGCCTCTGAATATCAACATTTAACATTTACTTGAAGTGATTCTGCTTACTTTGGCTGGACCCAGTCCCATTGTCACATGTGATATGTTCGTGAAACCTAATCTTACTACTGGATGTGCGTTGCGGATCTTATTCCTTTTTTTCTTATTTGAGAATCTGGCTTGAACTCTCCTCCTTCTCGTAGAGCAAAACTTTCGAAGTTCATTGACATATATGTGCTCGCATTGTAATTTTCCCCTCCTTTCTCTATACCCCTTCTAAAGGCAAAGTTTGATTTGTTTTGGGAATGGTTCCAGAAATATTTAGTTGCGGTGATGTCAATTTCAGTCGTAGAGGCGAACGATGCCTCCACACTTTCAAACTTTCGCCTCTTTATGTTTCTCCGCAGTCAACCCTTCCTTCTCCAGGATTGCATTCCGCATCACTGCTTCCCAACGCTAAGCCCCTGCCCGTCCCCTTCTTCCCTCCCCATATCGGCTTCCCCGTAACCCTTCCACTCCCCACTGCTTAACACCCCCTCCCCTCTCACCACCGCCGCCAACCACCTCAATCAATATATTACTCCTGAAGTAAGTGACACGCCTGTTGATCGAAACGTCACTCTCATAATTTTACATTTCTATTCTCATTTTTAATTCTTTTTCAACCGGGCCTGTACCTTTTTCCCCTCATCATTATCTCTCTCTTTCTGGATCCACCTGAACGGGCCTTAAATAAACGTATCCACGACTTAGAGCTAATCTTCATTAGCAATATCCATTACATAGGGGTGTACAGTTTTAGTTTATTAAAGCATTACAACTCCATCGGTTTTTATTCACTCAAATGTAAAGTTAAAGAATTTCTCTTTAATGAACCGTATATATCTGTTCACGAGTACGTGATCACCTTATTCACAAGATGCAATACTGAGCTTCATCATCGGTAGTCATCAATCCGAAGAATAGTTTGCAGCATTTGTCCTCTCAACTCTCTTCTCTGTCATTCTCTTCATTCCTACATGATTGTTTACTTTGACGTTCTTCATGATTTTGTTGATATATTCCATTCTTCCAGTCTTCCCCTACAATTCTTACAATTGATATCTCCCTCCAATATTGTTTTCATTAGACTGTTGTTTCGCAATATGCGTCCAATAAGTGTGTCTCTACTTGACAGTGCTTTGATTATACGTTTTTTCTTCAGCTTGTCATAGGATGTCTTCTTTAGTGATTCTCTCCGTCCATTAAATCTTCATTATTCTTCGGAAACGCTACCTCTCCGTTGATTCCCATTTCCTTCGCTCTGCAGCTGTTATTGCCCAGGCTTCACTGCCACTCCAAATACATGTTTTAATAAAGTTCTTCCTAAATGTGCTTACATCTAGTATATACGAATTAAATTACCTGCTCTACATGGTGTTGGTCATTACAGTAATTTTGCAGATTAATTCTTTCATGAAATCTGATGAATTATCTGCATACCTAAACCAAGAATACCATTAGGTATCTAAGTGTCCCGAGTTCACAGTCTTAATCATAATCTTTGCTTTAAGTGCTGTACTCCATCCGTAGAATGGGACGTTAAATTGCTTTCCTCAAGCGTAAAATTGTATAGAGTCAACTGATACTGATGCCAAGTTTCTGCCCTCTATTACCCAAACAATCCTTCCTGAATGGGGCATGTCGTCTTCGCCTTCTCCAAAGTGCCAACTGCGGTGGTAATGTTAAAACTATGAAGTCTATTGGACATGAGTCACAACACCAGCCGTAATCGAAAAACCATATGTAAGCCATTATCGAAAAAAAGTCCCTCATGCCAATGTTGGTTAAGTGTGGCAACAATGAATCCAACCACAAGTTCCGTAAGTAATAGACGCCCATGCATGCGTAATGTAACAACAAATGTAACATTGCTTTTTTCTGTCTTCACTCTTTAGATAATACTTTCTATTTCCATGAAGGTGGTTTTAGTGCATAATGGTTTGAATGGTCATGTAATATATACTCTGGATTATCACAGAAAAAACGTTTCTTCTGCTTCATAAACACGACAAAATTCTGGCTTTTCCCTCTGTTTTCTTAGGTACAACTTAAAATACTCGGTGTGAAGTGCGCGAAAAATTGAAAAAAGTTGTAATTCTGTATTATATAAAAGTCAAGTACGCTAAAAAATATTTAAGCAAACAGATTTCTCAATTGATATCGATTAAATATGAATATTATATATTTTTTCATATTGTTCCTGGAGTTATTAGCGTTAGTTGAAGTCAAAATGCGTGATTGCAATGGAAATGGTGCAGCAGGTAGTTCTAATTGCTGGAATAAAAGTCTAAACAAGAGTTTATTTACTTACTTACATACATATTATGTAGCTTATTTTTATTTTCTAAAAGCTTAGGTTCTTCTGTGACTGAAGTATGTTTTTGACAAGGTAAACGAAAAGATGAAATTCAGTATCGGTTGTGACTCACGCACTAGAGATAATACCTCCTTAGAAAGGAGATGACAAAGAAATCAAGCGAGTATACGTTGACCGAGAGCTCATGCGAGATCTGCGAGGAAAGAATGGAGACAGGGGGATGATGAAGAACGGAAAGAGAAGAATTGCGTAAAGGCACCGTTCCCTTGGAATGGGAATAAATGAAAAAAAAAATAAAAGAAACGTTTTGAAGGGTAAACTCGGCGGCACTTTTTTCTCACTCGCAAATCCACCGCTCCGTTCACCGTAGCGCCACTGGCGGTTGTTCACAATGCGCAGGGCTTCTTCCACTCCGCTCTTCTTTCAACTCTCCCCATGGGATTGGTGCGTCGGATTTTCTTTTTATGCCTTAGCCTCCGTTTCTTTGCTGAAACAAAGGTTCCGCTTCTATCCTGCATAGATAATGTCGATTGGGATAGCGATGGGGTTTCACGATTGTGAATCCTCATTGAAGTGCATCTCCCTCCTTTTTCCCATTGTTTCTTCGCTTTCTGTTGTTTTTTTTTCAAACTATTATATCTCCCGCGACTGCCGTTAACGTAAGGATGGGGTCTCCTAATCTTTTCGTTGGCTTCTCCGTGAAAAAAATCTTGGAAGTTGTTTGGGGATCGATTCTTCCTCTTCTTTGCTCGTTGCGTATTGCATTGTCTTCCTCAACCTTTTTCGCTGTTGTTTGACTAGTACTATGTACACAGCAGTGTACTGGGGAGCATTCATTGCAGCTAAATCCATTGAGACCTCGGCGGAAGTTTGCTCTACGATAGGTGAAGCAGTGTGCATGGGAAACGACAAGAAGTTAGACTGTGTAAATTTCCTAAATAAAATTTCGAGGCCATGTTGATCCAAATACAACGTAGCTTGTTCATTGGGGCTTCTCTTTAAATGAGAAAAGAGGTTTAAATTTTATTTGTATGATTTCGTCTTTACGTCTATTCAAATACAAATATTTACTTAACATGTTGGTTTACTTTTGAAATCATATTGGTGTTCATTAGAGCAATAACTTCTGTTTTCAGAGAAACATAGATTTCACTTTATATTCAATTAAAATAGTAAATATGGTTCGTTTTTTCTTACTCCAGTGTAAACAATTTCGTTGATACATTCCTCTACTTTGTAGGAATAAATTGCGCCCGTAACATTTACTTGAGTTATCACCCGATGGCGCTGGTTTTTCTTGCTAAATTATCTCAGATTCAAATGCTAGTGTCGCACTTAAAAATTAAAGTTTCATGTTTCCTGATATCAAATACTTTTTGTGGATCAGAATCTGAAGAAAAGAACAGTTCGGATGCATTCAATATGTGTATGTCATGTGGTCTTGGACACAAATGACAGTTTATTTTTATCAATTTTAAATTCTCACTGTATTCTGTTCCATTAGAAGAAAAAGTTAAATGCCCCGTCGGAATTAAGCATACGTACGCTGAGGATTTACAATTAATTTACAGCAAATGTAGTCACCTTTAATTGTATGCTTTCGTTATTGAATACGAAGTGGTTTAGAGCAGTTTCAAAATTTGTCAATTTAAGCATAATTCATTTTATAAAATGATTTATCCACCTTGCTGTTTACGAGACAGCTATTATTACTTTCGCTCAGGTCAAGGATTAAAAAAAATACATTTTAATTATTTTAATGCACTATTTTAAATATAAAGAATTATCATATATGTTTTTAATCGACAAATTTCAATATCTACATTGTAAAAATAGAGTATGATTATTTTAGAAAAATATAATACATTTTAATGTGCAATAAGATGCTCGGTGAAACGAACTGGTTCCACTTGCATTTAAGATGGGGGATCACAGCTCCAATTAAGTTGTTTATTCTAGGCCATCTTTGGTGAATACCTAATGCAGTTAAGTCATATAAATGGTATTCTACTGCGTCTTTGTGAGTCAACACTATTACAAAGTTCTACCTTTTCTTTTACATTAGAGAACGAATATTTTGTTACTGAACGTATTTTCACGCTAGAGGAGTTGACTGCAGTGCCAATTTCATTGATTTACTCAGACTGGTTGCAATCATTGCAGCATTTAGCTATTAACTTATAACATATGATGATCAGGTGCCAACATTTTATTATCAATCGATTCTTTCATATAATTTCCCTTCTCGTACGCATTATTTCAAGGAAATGGCAATTAAAATAAATAGAAAACTACTAATCAACCCCTTCTTTCACCGAATCTTGCATTTGGCACTTTGCTTTTACAATTTGCAAAATAATAAGCTAGACAGGTAGGGTTTCATTTATTCATATCGAAAAAAGGACAAGTAAATCTATAAATAATATACTCCTTTTTTCTGTAATATGGAATGCATGTAATGACTGTTAGGTCATTTAATGTGGTAAAGTAAAACTTAAGGGTCTCAACCTATGACCGTTGTGGATGTTGGTATTGTTTTTTTGCAAAACCGTTGAAAAAAGTTTTAGATATGGAAAAGTTATGGGACGTCACATGTTTACCTAATGGCAGAACACCACGAGAATAAAGAGCTAATTACAACTGAGAAATCTTTTTCGCGCTTCTTGTCAGTCTTTTTCACAAACACAAACATTGACTCAAACCTGGTCAAAGGTTTCATTTCTTTATATTCGGCTATCACAAATTTCGTTTTTGAAATGCGTCAAGTTTATTTTCATATTTTTTCCAGATTTATTTATGTTAATTCTTGATATCCTTCAGCTCCGGAAAGGGAATACCCACGGGTCGATTGTGAGAATGTCTATCAACGGTACAAACAGGGATTCAATCGCACAATGGATTGGATTTGGCTTTCTGATCTTCTTTGAAACATCTTTATCTCAACGTAGATATTTTCAGTCGCCATGTTGTGGGGTGCTTCTTCATTCAATGTTGGCCTGCTAACAGTCCTATCATTGTCTTACTTGTTCTTATATCTAATGAAAAAAGCGTCATTTCATAGCTAGAATTAGGTGCGTTTAAGTCTTGCACATGCCACTGACAGATCTTAAGGTGTTGGGTTGGCTGTAGCCCAATCATATTTTAAGTCACCCAAACATGAAGAATTTCGGATATTTTTTCATTTGTTGCGACTCCTCGACTTGACAGCGCAGAAGACTGGATAGGCAGACCAAAGTAGAAAGTTGGAAGGAGAGGTGGAGTACATGAGGGTTGAGCGGGAGTGATGCGTTGACGTGGTTTTTTCATTTGGCGCCACCCCTTGGTATCTGGATAGGCGCCCCTGTTCCGGGGGGAGTCGGCTGGAAGGTTTTAAGGGGCTGCGGCGGGGAGGAGAGGTGAGCTGCCCAAGTGCAAGAAGAAACGGGAGGATGGATGGGGATAGGAAAAAAACAGACACGTGAAAATGGGGTGGAATTGGTCAGGAGAGAACTTTTCTTACAAAGAGTCGGAAATTCAGGGTTGCTTGAGTAACGGTTGGGTAGGTACGGCTAACCCGATACATATCGCCTGATACTTCGAATAATTGATGATTTCGGTTGATTTCATACTTTGGGAAATCAGAAGCAGTTTAGAGTCCAAATACTACCAAGCTGTATCCATTTAATTAATTATTTTTTCAACTAGCCGCTTTCTTAGGACCGAATCAAATGTGGAGGGCATTTAACCTCTTTGCTGCATCCTTTGGATGCATTCGAATGAATGTTTTCACTCGCTGACTACCGTGTTTGACTTTAACTTACAATATCAACAAACTACATTCCTTCTAATGAGGAAATCGAGGCCATCCGCTTAGGTATTGCACCTTTTGAAGTAAATTCATTAAAAATGTAACAAAAATTTAAAAATTATATAGTGCAATTTTTGAATTAATAATAATATTTTATTCTTTAAAACAAAAATATATTTGCTCCTTTTGTGTAGAATTGACAAATAGCATGATTTACCGGTAATCAGTATACGCAGTGAAAGTGTTTAGTGTTCACCTCCGTCTGGGGAATGAGGCAATCTTTGGATGGGAGACAATTCTTTAAAATTACTTGTCATCAACTTACTTTAAAAAATCTGTGAGCTACGCAATTTCCCCGAATTAATAATAGACTCTCACCCACCGCTGGGATGCTATTTGGGTTCCACGTGAGTAGCTATCTAAGAGTGGTGTTAGGTCCGTCAAATTCAACTTTAAATTTTGTCATTTCATTTGTTAATCTCTTACAAGGAGAGTATTCAATAGGCGGGTATCGGATTTTGACAAAAATAGCCATGCAGTCAAAAACATTTTGACAAAAGCTGTCATGTCAGACAGTCCTACAATATTAAGATAGGAGTTAAACTTGAAGGAGTCAAAACCAAAAGCTTGAAATACAGTTAAATATTTATACTGTAATTTTAAATCATTTAATTGATCATTGCTTAGGAGATGGTTTGGGGTAAAGTATTTGAATAGTTTTAATTATTATGAGGTGGTTCCAGATTTGATAGTCCCAGGGTCAGCAGGTTTTTTTTGTTAAATAATAATATAATAATAATATTCTCTATATACCTAACAGCCGAAGCCGATGACTAATTTATTAAATTTACGAACATACAAAAACATGCTCTGGGAGGTGTAAATATCCTACCCAGGCGGGATTCAAACCCGCGACCTTCTGTTTGGCAGTCAAGGCCTTTACTCCGCCGCCATCGAGGCCGGATTTCAACATTTGATTTGCCTAGGCCATAAAAAACGAGCATTATTTTTAATTTTTTCACTTGAAATGCGTTACTAAAATATAACATTATTATTCACGCACAAAAATACTTTTATTCTTTGGCACTTTATAATTCCTTCATTTGAGATAATTCCAGAATGATCTTATAAAAGCTGATGCAATTGGCTGGCTCTATCTTTTTTAATGCTTATTACCCATGGAAAAAACGTCTTAATTACACATTCGTTGAAATTCTAAATCCAGCTATTGGATGCTCGCCTTGTTCGAGTAGTTTGATGCCGACGCGCAGTTTCTCTCAATTCTAAATATTAATTCTTTATTCAATCATTGCGCAAATGACTCCAGTTGTCGTACACATTGCAAAGAAGTGAACCAACAAAAGCATTAGCCAAACATCTTATAAAATTATATGAATGTATTCAAACCTGAGTCATTTACTTTGATACGTAAGTTATCTAATTGTATGCAGCCACCTTCCTTGTGAGTTTTTTATGTCTAATATGCCTTCCATGTACCGAAACCATTAATGGATCGAAAATGCTTGTTAAATTTCTTTCATAACCTTATAAAACACTTATCTTGGCCAGTGTATTACTTGTATTTCATTTTGAAGATACTTCTACATTTAATCTTTTAATAATCTGTTGCGCCTTTTTGCATAATCCTTGCCCCTGTGAAAGAAGCTATTTGGAATGTGAATGCTTAGTATTTCAGTTTACTTTAGTCGTAATTTACTGCAGAAATGGAATTTTTCTCAGGCAATTCTCAATTTCAAATAATAATGTTTCCCTTACCTTCCTATTCGTAAAACCATCATTGTTCAAACGCCCCCAGTTGACGGCATTCTTTAAAATAAATCGACGAAAAAAGTATCTGGTTGGTGGTATCGAAATATCGTCTAGTACGGTATAGATATCCGATCGTATCAGAAAAGTATGGTATCGTGACAGCGCTAGGGTTAGGCGCAGGCCAACGTCAAGTTGTGGGGAAGGAGTGGGAACGGGTGCAGGAAGCAGGAAGAGTGGGGGGGATTTGATTAGGGGTGATCCCGGTCATGGCGAGGGAGTTAGGAGGGTGATGGAAGGAGGATAGCGTTATACGAGGATGGAAGGTTGAAGAAGAATGATATTGGGGTGGGAAAGAGGGTGGGAAGGACCGTGGGGAGAGGGGGAGATAAGGGCAATTTTGCCAGAACCATCCCTCGACCTAGCAAACCCCCATTCCAGGGTTCCTCTCCCATCCTCCCACACTTTATACCCTGACTTCTCCTCCTACCTGTTTCCCGCCCTCTACCGATGCTCCCCTTTTCCGGAAGGAGCTCCTCTTAACCTCCACCTCCCCCACCCTGATCCAAATTCCCATTCCTCTCCTGTCTGCTTTGCCAGTTGCCATCTCTCCCGGCCAATACAAACCTCCTGCCTCGCTAGAAGAGTCTCCACGAAACTCCCTCCACATTCTCCTCCGTTTTCCTCTAAAGACATCGGACAGAGTCGGGGGAGAAGATCCGACGACTATGGTCGGTTACCTCGTCCTTATTACCGAGAAACGTCGTTCGGCAGTTTCCTTCAGGAATTGCGCAGGATTATTGGCCTTAATAAAGACTGCCGTGGGACGTCATTCTGCGAAACGGTAGCTTGATGTCCGCTTATGGCTCGCGTTATTGCTATGGAGTTTTATTTTTATTATTCCTCGGGGGTTTTCTTAGTCCATTGACCGTTTTGGAGTGGTAATTGTGAATCCTTTGCAATGCTTCCAAAATTATTATTCATTATTTTAACATTGATTTTTGCCAGTTTTCTAATTTCTCTACCATGCATTTTTTTCCATACGGACGAGGGTAGTTTTTAATCGAGTAATTCTCACGTAGGAAGTTAATTGCAGCTAGATTATTGCGTCTTTTAATATTTCAATTTTTATCTTTATAATTCTGAGTCACCTGAGCATTTGAAAGATTTGATAGCAATTATTTGGACTTATATTGTTTCTTCATAACTTATTAGATAGGGGTGAAGAATGCCGTCTTAATTCTGTGATATTACCGTTTTGTTTTCATTCCGGAAAAAAAATACTCGTCTTCTTTTTTTATGATATGGAATTAATCTAAGTGATATTTAAATTTTGATTTTTAACTCAAAAACAAAAAAAAAACAAAAACGGACGTTTATTGTGGACAAGTAATGGATCTGCATCAGACAAGGCTAACTGTTATGAAAATTGTCATTTTGCTTGCGGCTTCTGGGTTTATGCTTCTGCCTTTTCGAATGAAAAGTTGGAATTTATTTGAACTTGTAATAGTGGAAGGAAAATCCAGTGATTATTAAGGCTGTGAAGTATTTTTTATATCGGGTTGTTTCTCATACGTGACGCTGTGAATTTTTTTCCAATTTTATATTCCAAGATTAATGCATAAACGTTCTACGGCTGACCTACAATTGCTATTCCTGGTTGCTAAGATTTTTTTAAATTTTTCTAAAATATTTCGCTTACTTTAATTATTAACAAAAGTAAACATTTTGACATTTTTCATACGTACCCATCATGCCATCAACCGTTTCGGCGTTGGCAAAGTCAAAGTGCTTAGTTTTTGCGGTTAGCCGTAGAAAACTGACTCCCTTATAGCAATTTCCCCAATTATTCCATAGCCTCACTAACCATTTTTGCTTCCCTTACACGTATTCCTACGCTTCATGCACGCTCTCCTTTTCTTAAGAATCCTAATGTTATTTCTTTGAAGTTTCGTCTACCACATTCACTCATGACTTCCGCGGTCTTCCACACCATTCACACCACTATCATGTGCCTGTGTCTTTATTCCACTCTAAGCCATTCTCTCAACATGGCCAAACTTAACGAAGCAAAAAGGAAATGTGTTAATATAAAGTGAAATATACTATGAGAGACTAGCAAACACTCAATTGAAATACCAAAAGGTTCTTTGGAATGATGGATAAATGGGAAAATGATTTCACAGTAACTATTATCGATTATTATTATTAACGCGATCTCTACTGCCTACTCCTACCTGTACATGAACCAAATGAATATTGATTTATATTAAGTTTCGTCATAGCGATTGCCTTAATACTTGCCTTACGCATCTTTGACCTTTCACTGCAACACTCCCCATTCATTTTATCTCGCTACATTACTCTCAAAAATCAGTTATATCATTGTGTCAAATAACTTTGACCTTCTACTATGCTGTCTCCTCTCACGTAATGCATTCATTCGTGTATTATTGAACATCGACTGTCAATACCTACGGTTGTACTCTTTTTACCATGGATAAAACTGGTTAATATTTCCATTTCCAAATCTAACTGAAATTCCTTATCAATACATGATTCATTTCAAAATCGTAAAATCTTTCGTATGACTTGGATGCGTTTTATGCGATGTACAGCAGGCACAATTTTATCAAAGCAGAATCTATAACGGTAGCGTGCTCTTGGTGAAAGTTTAAATGGCATCCATCGCATTTTGCAAATCAAAGCAATCAGACCGTTACGCGGAACAGTAGGCAAATGCAAGGTCATTTTTGTCGTTATCTGATCTACATGCAGTGAGCAAATGAATGAGATAACATATTTTGCGGCCGAAAAACCAAACCAGCTCTCTATGTTTCTATTCTATTTCTGAAGCATCTTGTACAAACTACGTAGCATATATCAATGTTTTTTTAACTGATAAATGTTAACTCATGAAATTGCAGGAATGGATAAAAAAGTAACCTATTGTTATTTGTTCCCTAGCATAACTCTTTGATGACTTATTCAACATCTGTCCAATGATTACGTTGAAATCCCGGCGGGGGTATTCATGTGGAAAAAGTCTTCATAAAGTCCATCGTTACGGAATCTTTTGATAATTTAAATTACCAATACATCATTTTCTGTTGTCAATGTTTTCAGTTTCAAAAAAAAAATACAGCCGGTGCCAATAAATGTTAACATTATATATATTATGCGAGTGAGATATTTCTAAGCTAAAAAATGCAAAACGTAACTGCAAAAATTTAAGTCTAATTCATAAAGATATCGCGCATAGAGATGTAAATGATGGATCAATTCAACTTTTTTTCATCCTTTTTAAAGCTTGTATGTGTAAAGTGGACGTACGAATTGCGGGTGCATAAAAATGCGAACAAATTTTGGCAATTGGGGATTGTAGGTATTCCCGACGAATAGATTGGATAGAATTTAAACTGGTTTCACCCCAGGGTGAGATATGAGAATCCAGCGTTTCAACATATAATTCAGGGTTATATTTATAGTTTTGTCACCTCATAAAATTTGTGGCAATTCCCTTACAATTTTGGGCAAATGTCTACAAAGCATATTTTGATAATAAAGCCTTTGGTAACAGCATTCTTTTTTGTCCTTCTATATCCATTTACTTATGTAACAAGGCCGATTAGCTACTTTATCTAAAAAAAAACATTTATTAAAATTTTCATTGATGCGGATGCTGTACGGAAAGCACCTTTATTTAACGTATGACATAATAATTTATCGATACTTTTTTGTATTTAAAATTTTGTTTATAAAATATATTTTATCTATATAAAATAAATATATAAATGTAAATGAAAACGAATTCTTCTAATGCTGAGGAAGAACCAACCGGTCCGAAACGTTCAGTAGTAATGAATCTTGTTTTCTTTTTTATAATCCTCATTTCCTGTAACTTAGTTTGAACCAAAATATAAAGGATACGCGAGGATGATGTAGGATTTTCTTTGAATTTGTACTTGAAGTGATTGACTATCACTTCTCTATTTCCCTATCAGTACCACTGCGAAAACTCCATGCAGATAGCCTTTTCTTCTCCTTTTTATTTCCTTATATTGCCGTCCTATCCTTTCCTTTCGTCACCTTAATCCATCTCGACCGTTTTCCTCCTCCCTCACCTGTCTCGCCCTATTTCCCCCAAAAAGGGAGGAACATTTTATCCACGGGACCTTTTTCTCCCCACACCACCTTAGGGAAACCCCTCCCTCCTATTTTGCATTCCTTTTCCTACCGCCCCCCCCCCACCTCCAAAACCCCCTAAATCTCACCCTTTTCGCTATACTCCCACCCTTAACCCCGCCCCCTCCTCCCCCTTTCGTGCCCTCTCACTTCCTGACACCTTGATTATTTTTCCCTCCAACCAATCTTATCAAGATTTTTTTCTCTCTCTCTCGCTACCCTTTCCTTCCAAACACTCCCCTCGTTTTTTTTCTTCATTCATCCAAAACATATCTCCAGTCAACATTCCCCTCTTTTTTCCTCTCTCTCTCTCTCTCTCAGTCCACATCGCGTCCTTTCCATTTGCCGTCCTGTTTCAGTTCCAAATAGCATTGCCAACTCCTGAAAGGTTGATTTCAAGGGAAGTACGTTCCCTAAAGGAAGAAATTCTATGATATTCCTGGAGAATGAGAATAATGATATCAACTGCTGTGAAAGGTGATTCCTTTTTGATTTGCAGCATTATTGTGGAATCAGATCACAAATAAATTAACTACGCCTTAAGCCATCATGATTTTGGATCAATAAAAATTATTACCTAAAATGGAATCAAGAAAATTAGTTGGTATTATAATAGGTTTTCCAGTCGTGTCGAAAATTTGAGATTCATTTTTCACAGCATTACAAAATACATTAAATCCACAGCAATGTAAATGTGATACATGATTGGCTTGAATATCTAATTATATCTAATAATATTTATCTAATAATTACTATTGCCTTGATATGAATATCATCTTTTTCAAATAAATTTTCAATTACTTTTCTATATTAATATTATTAATATTTTCGTATTGATCAATAAATATTTAAATAATATTCCAATTCCTATTAAAAGTCGTATAATATGCTCGTATCACTAAACCATCATACTTTTATCCTAAAGCAACCATGAATTTGTTTTTAAACAAAACTGAACGAAATGCAGTGTAAAGTAATAAAAATGTGATGTCAGGTTATTAAATATAAAAAGCAAATTAGAAAACAGAAATATTTAGATTAAATAATATGTTCTGTTATATCTACAGCTGTGCATACAAATTATAAATCATAGCAAAATATTGCCAATACGACGGAATGAATAGAATTTTTTATTAGTAACGGTTATTCTTAGATCCTGTTTTATAATGTCAGATTATGTTAACTGCAAGTAGGTGCTTGCCTTTACGTTGACTAAGTTTAGATTCCTTGTATTATATCAGACTGAAAATTACGTAGTGTAATTTGGATACGGTAACGTTTAATATATCGTACAATGTAAATTCATTTAAATTTAGTTGATGTTTAGTCAACGTGAGCTTCACCGATGAGAGAATTTTTTAGCAAAGATTTTGCGACGAGAAAGTGTTTAGCCAGAGAAAAGGAAAGGATTAATTTGAGAGGAAAACACCTCAAAACTGGAGGCGTGAGGTTTTTAAAAGTTACATTCTCCATTTCCGGGGGAGTCTCTGGAGAAGAATCCGGCAGAGTTGGTAACCCTAGCTTCAGACCCTTTTCCGAGAGGTGGCGCCATTTCATTCAATTTCACATCACTCACTTCCCAATCTCCCGCTCTTTCCTTCTCTCTCTCTTTCTCTCTCGCTCAACTCTCTTCCCTAACAGCGAGCCCAGCCAACATTCTCGCCGCCCTTCCACACGCGGGCGTCACGGCCGTTCCCCTCCTTCCCCTTTCTTCTCTCCTCCTTGATTAATGCGTCGAAAAAGTGGAATTTAATCGGTTTCCACCCCCACGTCCTCTTCCTCCCTCCTCACCGTGGAAAAAAAAAAGTTCCTCGAAGCATTTCTGCCCTTTTTTTCCATCCACGTCCCCTCCCTCCCTCCCACCCACACAGCCTCTTGCCATTCCTCCACGACCCGATAGGCAGCGGGGATTTGTGATTTTTTATTTTCATCTGCCAGATCTCTCTTGGGAATGGAACTTGAAAGATTTTTCTTCAAGGAGAAAGACTCTCGCGTACACACACCCACACGGATCTCAGGAAATGCAGATTTGTGGAGGTTAATTTATGTTGTATTTATATATTTGTCGCTTAACGTTGTACTGCGCATTGAAGTGTACTTTTCTAACAGTGGACAAGCATAGGCTTTAGGCGTTTGAGATGTGGGAGTGGAGATGATTAGAGTGGTTGCAATGGACGGATACGAGAACGAACGAAGAAGTGCTTGGTATGGTGGGTGAGGAGAGGAGACTTATTTGAAGGACCTAAGGGGGAAGCAGAGTAGGTGGTGGTGATAGGATAATGATGGGTGAAGGGATGCTAAAGGCTGTAATAGAGGGATGGACGTTTCGTAAGTGGGGAAGGGAAAGAAATATAATAGATTTAATAGATGAGATGTCAAGAGGTTGCCTGTAAAAGGGGAAGAAAAAAAATTGTTTTACCTACGGAATGCAGAGAGGAAGGACGTATTCTAAGATGAAGAAAGTAATCGCATGGGAAAGTCATCGGGTTTGCGCCAGTAAAAGCCTGAAGAATGTTTGCTCCATTTTATTTAAACCTATTCTTACCGGTTGATTAGTCTATTTATAATAACAATTGCTTTTTTATTTTTTTGAAGATATAAGTCGTTAATTGTTACATTATTTTATTTCCATTTTACCAACGTTTCGCATTTACATGTATGCTTCTTCAGGGCTCCGAAAAAGTTCCTTCTGAACTTTTATTACTTTTACTTTGTAACTTTACTTTTGTGGTCCCATATCTCCAGAAGAGGAAAAAAACAGTTGCATAAAAAAGAGGTCATGATGAGGAATCAACTAGATTAATAATTTTTATTAGTCATTAATTTGATGAAATATGCTCTTAAAAAAGAAATGCTTTACTTTTGCAACGAAAAATGTATGTATCCATGATTTTTGTAAGCAGCTGTGCAATGCTGGTATTTAGTTATTTATTGAAAATTTATCTTGAGCCGAACAGTAGCATTTTTTCGCTGCTGATTATCATGCAACTGAATATATTTGAAGGTGCCACAAAAATATCATAGATAATAGCCTATATCCAGACTTGATGTTGGCAAATTTTTAAACCGTACTGAAGCTAATTTATGGACGATTTATTTTGATCTTTTTAAGAGTAAACGGCTCCATTTACTTGTTTTGTGACTAAATGACATCTATCAATAAAAATTACAGCTCTAGGTACTAGGCCATACTGAAACAAGAGCAAGTTTAAAAGGTTAATTAAAGGCGGCAGGGTAACATGATCGATCAAAAGACAGCCTAGATAAAAATTAAGGCCCAATCAGTGTCATGAAATAGCTATGCGTCGATGAATTTATCTTTTTTGAAAAAATGTAAAGCAAGAGTAGAAAAAAATTAAAATGAGTATGAATAACTGTAAATCGAAAGTTCTTCTTTGTGTCTATTTAAAATTTTCTCACCTCACCTTCTTCACGTTTATTTTTGAAAAACTTCTTTTCTGCTAGGCCTGATTCAGAAGGAATACTGTGAATTTTATGAGGGAAAAATAACTTGGGTCGTTAGATATAAGGAAAATTAGGTAGCCGGTATTCAATTATTAATGGTTACTTATATCATAAAAGTAATAAAACATACCCGTAGAAAAAGGCTATGCCGAATCAGTCGTATGTTCATTTAGCTTGTTAGATGGCTTCAGAGCCAACAACTTGGTTTTGTTCCGCTGACAAATTACGCTCAGTAGAACTAACTTGAAAATTCTTAATCGAAGTTTATGCCAAAAAGGCATCAGCTATATATTATCATATAAAAAATTGAATAAAGAAAACCGAAATCGGATATAACAGTAAATAGTTGTTTTTCAATAGTTACATTGCATTGTTTTTCAAGTTAAGAAGTGCATGCGATCGTTATCATATACCTCATAGCTTGGGTAGCATGACTACATCAAACCGGTAAGCCCGGGTCCATGGGTTAATTCCTAGTGATAGGGGACTTTTTTCTTGGAAATGTCTGCAATGTCTGCGTATTTTAACTTATGTGTTCAATGTTAAAATAATTTTTAAGTTATGTGATATTTTTACCTATAAACGTCATCATATTGATATGACATAAATTTTTTAATAATGGTAGGTCCATGGACGCCTGTCTATTATTTCTACGGGCACAAGGAATGTTTTCAAGCGCGTAATTCACTTTTTCTATTCCAATATTTATAGTTTTAAACTTATGTGAATGGCATATCGATGCTCAAATAATGAATATTTTCTCTCTAGACCAAGCATGTGATCATCAACGACTTACTATGCAGCATTGACAAGTTAAACCTCTCGGTCAGATAGCATAACTTATCTGGATCGCCATGAGAAATCGTTTGTTTCCATTCCCGTTTTCACTTTCCCCATCACCCCAAGGGAGGCGCAGATTGAAATTGATACCCCAGAAATACCCTGAGCAATTTAAATCTAAAAAAAGCCACTTGCAGAGATAGTGGTCCTCTCATGCGTCCCTGTGGAACACCCCTCCTTATCCTCCAATCCTCCCCACTCCATTAGCTTCTTCAAAAAACTGTAGGAGAATCGATAGAAAAAAAATCCCTTAAGCGTGAGATTTTGGATGTGGTGATTGGTCCCTTTGCGGTCTAACCTTTAACCCCTTGCGCAACCCTTTCAGAAAGGGTTCCGCCTAAAACCTCTTTACGGCAAAAAGGACGATGAAGGAAGGTGTAGGGAACGAGATATGGAGGAGAACCTTCAGGCTTTCACGTTTAAACGTTTTCCGACACCTAACCACTCCACCTCATTCCCCACCAAAAACCCGAAGCCTTTCGATATCTCTGGAGACCTTTTTTCGTTCTTCAAAGCCTTCCTTTCGGTTCTCCCCTATCGCCTCCTTGGCAGGCGCCCTTCTTAGGGTCCCTTCAGAAACCTTTTCATTTCTCCCTCTCCCCCAATGCCGTTTTCTCACCAAAACTTCCTTCCGTTCCATATCCTTACGGTTCCGTTTGGGGGTCTTAATGCTCCCCCCCCCCCACCCTCCCCCCACGTGTCACCTTTCGATCTTTCAATTGCAAGCCCTACAGCTGACTCGCTACACCTTTCCCTTCCGCCACACCCATTCCTGCTTTTTCCCACTTCGTATCTCTGTTTGCATACACTCCACCTCTTTAACTGCTATCTTTTTTGACGTTCAGAGTCTCTTTACCCGCTTCGTGCAGAATCAATTTTTCTAGATACCTACTTCAGTTCTGAAAATCAAACTAAATTTAATGTGCATAGAGTCGTACAGTGTAAGGGGTTTTATAATATCCGATTAAAGAATTGAATTTGATTATCATTATTGAGAGCAGAATAGAATTGAAATTGAACACATGCATTTAAATTCTCTCTTTTACAACTTTACAAAACAATACGTAACATGTATACAAAACAACAATTGCGGACCCCGCTGTAGGCTTCCGCCTCTTCAGGGACTGGACAGTACCTTTAGCATTTGTATAACAATAGCACATTCGGGATCAGTATTGACTCAAGGACGGTAGGAAATCCGCAAAACCACCATCAGGCTCCTGACAAATCAAATAAAACACGAACAAATAAAGAAATAAGTAGAATATTTAAATAAGCAGAAGTTTATAATCATGGACACTGTAGAAATATATAAGGAAAGTATAAAGAGTTCTTCATTCACTGGGTATATTTGTTACCGAGCCTCATGCCTCGTGCAGTTAATTTATATTGCGCTATTCTGGAAATGTTCGGACAGCTCTTAAATTAGTATCGTTTGAACACAGGCTCCGAGGCGTTGAATTTAATTATTTTTCTATGTTTGGCTCCCTGAGTTCGGACTTAATTTCAATACTGGTTTTTGCTCTGGTTTAAACTTCGTGTAAAATAGCTTTAAGCCGTTCATTTGCATTTACTATTCCTACTTTTCCTACCGTACATTAATCCTGAAATATCGTACAGATTGAAAAATGAGCTTTATCTACGCCCAAACCATTGTACAGGCATAAAGAGGAGAATAGCGCTTTGGAAGGCATAGTTCAGTAATAGAACGGAGCTGATGACACTGAGATTCTGAGAGTGAGCTTCAAGCGTTCGACATGTGGGTGTAGAGGAGGATGAAGAAGGTGCAGTGGACGGAAAGGAGGACAAATTAAGAAATGCTTGTTATGGAGGGTGAGGAAAGAAAACTTCCTGGTTGAGAGAGGGCAGAGCTGGTAGGGGGTTGGAGGGGGTAATAATGGGAGATAGATTACTTATTAATTTATAGTTACTTAAGGATTTAATTGAAAGGAGGATGCTTGCTAAGTGGGGAAGGGGAAAATAAATATTTTTATTTAATCCGACAGATGAATTTGACCACCTTGACAAGAGTGGAGTCTATGTATTAAATTGTAATGCGAACTTTTCACAAGATCTAAAGAACATAAAAATTGCTTCATAATTAGTTCGCTAAGAATATACTGGAGTGTGACCAATCAAGTAACTTTTAACCGGAAATTTTATATGTACACCCTTTCGGTTAAAAAGTGGATTTTTTAGAGCAGTATGAGATTGTAAAAGCTGAAAAGAAAAATATTTATCTTGTTAGCGATCTAGCTTTTAACTTGCATCCACCATTGAACCTTTTAGTATGTTATCCGATCTGTTTATGTCATAACCTTGGTCCATGTCATTGTGTATTCTTCTTCTCTCCACCCCCCCCCTTCAGTCATTCACCTTGAAACACCAACCTCCCCAAAGCATATAATGACTTCCCTTTACCTCCCACCCAACCCTCCAACCTCCCCGCTTCCCCCGTCCCCTCTCTTTCATTTACCCTCCACCCCCGGTCTGTATATATATGGACACTAAGATACGAGATATGTACCTTTAAAAATGACTTAGTATGTCGAAACCATGGTCGGTAAAAATGAAAAAAAGTGTGGAATAATCAAAGCGAGAAATTATTTCGTGTGTCGCGTTTCCACAAAGTTAACACTGAAACTGTAATGTATACATTTTAACCGGTGAAGCACCTAATAATTACCGTAGTAAGTTTTAAGCAGGAAGGTGACAGGTGTGTGGAAAGTGACTCTCCTCTGGGATGCAGATCACTGACAAATAGAACCAACGATAAATAGGAAACAGAAAAATTTGCTATGTGGCTGGTCTTACATTTAAGTCAAACTGAGTGGTGCTCAGAAAGGTTTACGAGGAATATAGTGTAAAAAATGTATCTATTTTTGAAAATTCTTGCATAATCTAATGTATCAATTATCTGCTTGATGGCCATTGTCTCAAAATTGGGGAAGTGAAAGGTTGAGTGGCAGTATTAAAACAGAAAGGTGTTAGGAAGTGTACAGAACTATTTTGAACAGGGAGTACGAAGAATTGGGGTTCCTTTTGCAGCTGAAAAACACAGGAGATGAAAGTACATTAATGTTTATGTATACTTTCATCAACCGATAGAAAACTGTCGTGGCCCGAAGGGGTCGCAGAAGGGCACGCAACTCCTTTAAAGGATCGGATAAGAAACATCGGATCTGAAAGGAAATTTAAATGGTAAAATTCTGAATCATAGGTGTGGGCCGTAGTATCAGGCGGAAAATCACATCTACATTTATAATTTGTCCTTTCAGTATTATTTATTCCTCTTCTTGACGTCGGTGAGTTGGTGTAAGGTCAAAAGCTAGCAAACCTGATGTACACGTAGTTTATAGAATAAGTTGTTTTCTGTTACATGAGAGCAGACGATGATATTTTACTATTCATCCAAGTCTACCGTTTTAGGTTGGATACCACGAGCAAAACAAAATACACGTACATAATACCCTGCGAGCCTCCACAGAGATGTGTGGCAGGGTATGTTAGGACACCAACCATGGAAGGGGAGAGAATAAGAAAAAGAAGGGGATAGGGGTGAATGGTAAGATGGCGATGCGTCTTATGTTAATGTCACGCTGTTTTTGTGATGAATACTAATGGAGCGTAGAAAGAAGGAATCTTTGTTTTCGTCATTTTGCCAGTTGATTCTCTCTTAGATTTATCTCAATTTCTCTTATTTTGTCGCTTCTATAAGTTCCAGATATATAGCGCGGGGTTGAAATAATATCCTCCGTGTCGTACTGAAGCTCGCCTGATATGAATTGCTCCAGTAATGTAAGCCTAGCGTGTAGCCTCCAGGGTCTCTTGTGGTTACCAACCTAATGCTTCCATCATCTGTTTTACACTTTCTGTTTGCTAACAGCAGTTATTTTTACGAATTCTACGGCTTTCCCTTTTTATATTTTATTTACTTCGCGGATTTAAATGCTGTGTTTGCTGGGTCCCAAACGCCCGCGGCGTGTTCGAGATGAGGTCCAACCGGAGCAAGGTAGCAGCGATCATCCTCTTTTTCATCGGGTCAATGCTTGTCAAAATATCGGACAGATGTCATGTCGGCAATATTTATGTTTCACTCTGTGGAAGTCATTTGTTCGCCGTCTACGCGTTACCCGCGTGCCTGCTTGATCCCCGTTCACATTCACGCCATCCAGTCGACCACCCCAATCCCTTTTCTCATCTTCTCTCCATCCGCGTACCCCTCGGCATTCCCCCTCACCACTGCCACGGCGCTACCCCACCTAAACTTTCCGCTCGTATAACCTTTTGCCCCTCCCCGAATGCTCGAAATGAAACGAAAATTAATCGGGGAAAGGTCCCCTCCCTCTTTTTTTTAGGGGTTCTGAGCGGAAAAGGTGGGAGGTCTGGAGGAATGCTGGGATGGGACGTGGGAAAGGGCATGTTAATTAGCGAATAATTCCGGGAACGGCCGCGACAGGATCCTGTCCAAATCCCTCAATTACCCACATGAAGGCAATACGTGGAGGGAATGCGGTTTTCGTGCTGCGGGAGGGGAAAGGCAAGTGAGTGGTGGGAGGTGCGAAATTATAGAGAGGTGAAGAAGGCAGAAGAGGTAGGAAGTGTGGTGAGGAATGAATGGGAGGAGAATAGGAAGAAGGAAAGGCATGGGCAAGAAAGGGACAAGAAAAAGGTGGAAAGAAGAGAAACCGCCTCTTTCATTAGTGATCTAGTGATCGTGGCTGCTGAATCATCTTTTATCATCGGCACCTCGGTTGAAGAAACCTAATTCGGAGTTCAAATGCCGAAAATAATTAAATTACACGATTTGTATGGAAACCATTAAGATAGTTTAATGAATAACCGGTAAATTAGTCAATATAAGAAGAAAAACGAGAAATATAATTATTCATTGGGCACAGGAAGTCATCACATCATTTTGACCATCACGCACTGTTGACCATTATTCGATTCATCCTCATGTTTTAGTATTGGCACCTCAGTTGAGGATACCTACACTTGGGGTTTAAATGTTACAAACATTTAAATGACGCGATTTTTATGGTAACCATTGAAAGTTATAACCGAGAAATTGGTCATTAGAAAGATGTTGAGACTAAACTATGCCACAGGTGGGGCGGAATTAAATATAGACACATAAAAAAAGAACACTCACACTATACGTTGATATTTCGGTTACTATAGAACCTTTCTCAAAGATAGAAGGATACATACTGATGGAAAGGCAGGGGACATGAGGTAGGGTGAGGTGGGAGGAGAGAGGGGTAGGAAAGGGGAGAAGAGGGGAGGGGCGGGAGGGGGTCAGAGGAAGAGGGAAGGGCAAGGAGGGGAAGAGGCGGGAGGGGGTCAGAGGAGGAGAAAGGGATGTGGAATGGAGAAAAAGGGAAGGGGCGGGAGGGGATTGAAGGAGGGGAAAGGGGAGAAGGGGCGGGAGAGGTCAGTGAGCGCGATTTAATCCGGGCGGATATATATATATTCCACATATTTGAACAAATTATTGACTATTTTTTCGTTATTATATCTTCAATTTTTTAAATAATGAGCTCTTTTATGGCAACATTAACCTATATCAGCCTAATCCCAAACCATAATGTTTTTGTCTTATTTGCAACTCTTCAAGTACAGTGCTCCGTCCCTCAGATGGGACTATAAACTATGGACACCTTGGTGTTACAGGAGTAAGCTGATTCCAATTCCGAGGTTCCCTCCACTCTAACTCAATTCCCCAAGTAATCCTCCCTCTAAAACATATCCATCTATCCTAATAGGAGAAAGTATTCTCAGTTGTCGATCACCTCCTTTGCATTCCAATCAGCATCAATTACTCTCGGTTGTCCTGGCGTCAATGGCTAAGTGGTTCTCATTGCATCTTAGACTATTTTCACATCCAAAAATTATTCGGTGTGTTTTAGAAGCGTAGAGTTTGATAATATTTTAAAATGCACCAACTGCAGTATCACCTCTGTGCTATTGATTTGTCACGATCTATCAAATATTGTGAACATTAGAGCTGTATATTTTCACTTCTGACATAATGATATGCCAGGAGAACATAGTAGAGAACGCAATTAACCAAATGCTGTAAGATAAATTCGTAAAACATGGTAGAAACAGTAAATAATGTGAGAACCCGCCATGACCGTTAAGAAAATTTGTTGAAATGAATAAGGTATAGAGTTGGAAAAAAACTTTCATTAAGGGACAACTATCTTTCATAATTATTGAGGCATTACATAAAACCCGTGGTTCTTTTTATAAAATTTGTTTAGGTATACCAAATTTTAATTTTTTAAAGGAGCATACATTCCGAGTTTCCTTTGGATAGGTCTGCTGGATAGGTTTTCAAGGCCACTTTTTACAGCTGCGCACATATCAATTATAATATATTAAGCTGTCTCACTCAGTAATTTATGTGAAATGTTATTAATTTTATTTAAATTGACTGCCAAGATTTATTGCTCCAAGTGCGTTCACTGGGCATGGGCATTCCTGCGGATTCACAAATTCTTACTTCTTGGAATACAGTAATTTAAAATGTTTTACATAAATCTAGGGAATGCAATCATTTGTAAAATAACTAATCGTTACACCGTGACAAATCACAATAAGTACAGGCAACTTATCATAGTTACGCATTTGCTCGACAGAAATAATGCGTTGGAAAAAGTTATAATGTGATAAACTATATAAAGAATTGGAAAAGGATTTTCCGGGTTAAAATATAAAGAATTATATATGTGAGAAAAACTTTTACATCAATGATGGATTTTTCCCCCGTAAAGATAATTAGAAGAATTGTGCTTGATTAAAGAATATAAAAGGGAGTAAAGGAGTGAAGTTAGGAAAATAAGATCATAAGAAACAATGTTTGGCATTAGTGGAAGGAACTCTTTCATTTAAAGGTAGAAAAAATAAAGTACACATCTGGAATTGCAGTGCTTGTATTTTTTTATCATTGAAAGAAGGTACCTACAACGGTGAATAGAGCATGAGGCTGAGAGAAAGATCTGCCACGAAGATAAGAGGCCCTCCTTAAAGGTCCAAGGTTTCCTTCTTACATTTCTTTCAGGAAATGCTGGATAAGTTTTCAAGTCCACTTGTCACAGCTGCGTACATTTCATTTATTATTATATATTAAGCTTTCTCATTAATTTATGTGATTTTGTATATATTTCATTTAAATTGTTCGCCAAGAATTAGATATCCATATCCAGTTTTCGTGTGGATTCACTTCTTACTTTCTGGAATCTAGTTATTTAAAATATGTTTACTTAAATTTAAGAAATGCAATCGTTTGTCAAATAATAAATCGTCACATTGAGACAGGTATCGATTTCCTAAGAGTATAAAATGTCGCTTCTTGCTCACAACAGAACCTTTTTTTTCATGAAAATATGTCATTTGCGGAACCGGTGCGTGATAGTTAGCTACCCGAAACAACAGCAACAACACGTAGCTCAATGATTCATTAAAGCGTTGTAGTGACTAAATTAACTCTTTATCCTTTAATTAATGCAATTTGTTATAAAACTATTTCAATATAAGTCAAAAACTTAAACTTCTCAGCCCCTGGGATGTAATAACTTTCATACCGATGATTGTTTCGTGAAGTTAGTTATTTTAAGACTTACGAAGCTAATTGCGCTTGACAAATCTAAAACCTACTTCCTATATTTAATGCAGACCCGCGCGTAAAATGATGGAATAGTAATAGTGATGTTGGTGGAAAAAATGTAATCCTCGTTATTTCATTATGTTTGGTAGAATTTATGTTGTTTCATCTTAGCAAATAAATTCCGTTGTCTCGGGCGTGACTTCGTGGCATTTGCTTAGCATTTTAAATGATAAGTGTAACTTAGTTTTTTCAAATATATTTGTTACATCAAGACGACCTAGGTTTCGACGAAGTTCGTCATCATCAGATGACGAAGACGTCATAATCACCTCATGATGACGAGCTTTATCGAAACCTAGGTCGTCTTGTTGTAATAAATATATTTGAAAAAACTAAGTTACACTTATTATTTACAATGTTAGCGAATAAAAATGAAGTAGTAAGATAAAACCACTAAAATAAACACACGATATACATGGACGAAGTACTGAAGACACTATGGGTAAGGGGTGATGAAATTTTGAATTAGTTGATATGAACTCAAGTTATAAAGTGAAAACGCTAGATGTTGGGTAGAAATTTTTAATCACTTATAAATACGTAAGTCGACCATCTATGATGCATGAGGCATAAACCGTTTAAAATATTATGTTACCCATTATAACACAATTTCAGAGCGAATTAGTAAGGTTTGTGTTTTTGTGCGTAAATAGTACATGTATCTGTAAATTTCTAATGAAGAAAATTAGCAGCAACACGCTGCACGTGACTTGACATGAACGCATAAATCCAGGCATCCACCGAAGCTGAATGCGTCGACTACCCTTCCTTGCCGTTCCCACCTTGTTTTGATGTTGTGTTGTTCAAGCACTTTGTTGAGGATAAAAATTAACTAATTTTTATTTTAATGGATAAGGTCGTCATCATTGAATATAATTAAAGAGGCAAGTCACGTGCTGTACTTATTAATTTTTAGTCTCGGAGGGTACAAAGAAATCTTATATTTTAATTACACTTTGGACAAAGAATTCCTGAACATCAAAGCTATGAAAGTCATCGTAACTCTTTCATGGGTAACGCATGAATCTGTAAGAAGGGCTACTTAGGAGGTAGTAGCGGAGGAAGGACCTTATTAAGACTAGGAGGATTTGAGCTGGCAAAATAAAAAAAGAAAGAACAGGTCTTGGCTCCATCTCATTCCACGGTTGAACAATATTACTAAAATGCTTGCGTTTCTATCATGTAATGATGAAAAATCGAGGCACTTAATTTACTCATTAATCATAACTTTTGGCGGCTACACATTAATAAGTCATTTTATTATTTAAACTTGGACGAATACATAACTGAGCATCAAAGTCATGAAACTCATCGCAACGCTACCATGAGAAACGCATGTACATATGAAACGGACTTGTCAGAAGTGATTTATATCTACAAAATATCGTACCAGCCACATCCACGGTTTGTGGCACGGGGTGATTTCACATTTGGCATGCAGCGTTCATCACAGTCCAAGAACGATTAGATCAAACCAAAAGAAGTCAGGAACATAATGCGCGGACGATCTACAAACCAAGGGTTCTCTGCGCGGACAGTCATGCTTACATGCAGTACAAGGATTAAAATACTGATTCATTACAGTAATCTACCGTTTAGAGGTAGGTTGTGATGAAAGTCAGAGAATATCCAACGAACTCTTACACGTGCCGTGCCCTTTTTACCTTTAGTATTTCTTTCTTCATCTCAGCATAAGTCCTACCTTTCTTCATCCCGTCCATAAAACCGATTCTCTTCCTTCCCCGCTTACCCAACATCCTACCCTCTATCGCGGCCTTCAGCAAACCATCGCCCCTCATTACCCCTTCCAGCCACCTACCCTGTCTTCCCCTAATCTCATCTATATGTTTCCTCTCATCGCCCAGCACTTCCTCATTTGTCTTCCTTACCGTCCAACCCACCTTCTCCATTCTCCTTCACACCCACATCTCGAAAGCCTTCAGCCTCTTCTCGTCTTCCTTTCTCAAGGTCCACGTTTCTGCCCCATACAACGCCACACACCATATCAAGCTCTTTACCAGCCTCTTTTATGCATCGTTAATTAAGGCCTCCGTCATCAGCTCCCTTCTATTATTGAACGCTCCCTTCGCTAGCGCTATTCTCCTAATGTCTTTGCTTCTATGTCCTGTTTCTTCTAGCGTACTACCCAAATAATTAAATTGTTCTACTTGCTCCAGTTTGTGATTTCCTGCTCTTATCACCAGCCTCACTTTCTTTGTCCTGTATTAGGGTTACAAATTCAGTGACACTAATAACAGGAGTACCAGAACAATTAGAATAGCAGTAGCGAAGGGAGGAAATTGGAATCACATGAAATAGCAAAGTAATTAGGAAGAAATAGCAGCTATTTGCTCCTTCTTATCACATGATTGGCAAATTTCTCTAAATGGCTTTTGTCCCTATTAATGTATGATTAAAAATTCAACGAACACAACATGACAACTAATTTTACTCTTGAAGGATACTCCTTACAAAGACCTACTTCCTTATTTAAACTCTGAACATTCCTGACTATATAATTTAAGATAATAGTCGAAATTTTGTCATCAGAAACGCATATACCATTAAAAAGTACTTGTTAGTAGGCATCTAATTCTACGAAATACCGTATCAACCACCTCCAGGATGTGTGGCATGGGGTGATTCCGCACCAGGCATGAAAGGTTAAACCTCCAATACTTCCCTAGCTGCTAGGTGCAGACCAAAAAGCAGCAGAGTTACAATACATAGCCGAACTAGTAACCAAGGGTTTGCTTCGTTGGCCAACATCTCAACTTGAAATACACGGGTTAACATATTACTAATGATTAGTGCAACTTATAAAGACTAATCAGTAGCATTAGCGGCGGGGGGACGTTTTTAAGACTAGAAGAAGAATTGAACTAGAAAATTGGAAAGGTAGGATTAGCAGCTCTTGGCTCCAGTTCATTTCACGATGAAAAGGGCTGTGGAAGTGGGAGAATGGTTAATGAGCGGACTGGGCGGAAGAGTACGAGGGCATCTTGATGGAAATTCGATGAGACAGTGGAGCAGACGTGTCAAGAGAGATGCAGAAGGATGGGATTAAGTCCGGAATTTAGAGGAAAGATCTCACGCATTCGTCCGTAGAGACGGTTAAATGAGAGGAAAGGAGACTTCACCATCATCGAGAAGATCAATGGGGAACCCTTAGCTAAAGCGACGAGTTGGGCAGGGCTGACGGGTTATCGCCAGGCTACTTTCAACCCTTTTACGAGTGATAAAGTGTTGATGCTGGACTCCTGTGATACAGATCTCCTGGCCAATTGGTGTGGGGTTATACCATGATAAAAATTTAATTTGCTTCTTCGTTTTTAATTTAGGATTCCTCATCACAAAGCTGTTATTATCGCTTTCATTCTCCAACGAGTGTCAGTTTCTATTTGAAAATTCCCCGAGGAAATGCCAGAAAAATTTAATAATTAAAATATTCATTTTTCCATGAGTGTAGAATTAATTCTGTAGCTGGTCATTTTAGAAGATCTTGTTTAAAATAAAAACTATTAAAAGTGTGGATTTACTTGCAAATATTTGCCATAATTAAGTTTGAAAAAACATCTTCATCGCTCTGAAAATTATTTGATTGGTAAAGGAGAAATTACAGAGGAAAATTAATGTTTTATGGAACCAATGTATCAGTATTATTAAAAGGTGTCTATGGTTTTGTAAAAAGCATTATCAATATCAAAGGTGAATATATAGGTGAAAATAAGATACGCTGTAGGCTATCATAATAATTATAGTTGTTCTAAGTAAATGCCTATTTGTGTGTTTCTTTCTGGAAGAGTGATACCCAATAATTTCTGGATTTAAAATTCTGTATACGATTGGTCTTCATACAAAACTATGAATCCTCCACTATTTTGGTAAATTCTGATTTTCAAGGATGAATCTATTCCTTTAAGTGTATTTTTTAAGCCACTAGCCAATCTTATATTCGTAAGCCAATCCTATATTCGTTCCATATGGTACATTATTTACTAGTTTAGTTCTCACTATATGATGAATAAAGGAGGGACTGTTTTTACGTCAACTAATCAACAACAAAGGGGTCACAGGTTACAAAAAAGGCATATCAAATGTTACATTGGGTGATGAGAAACCTTAAGGATAGCGGTCGAACTACAAAGGAAAAGGCGTATAAGACCCTAATCAGACCGATTTTAGAATACGCGTCACTAGTGTGGGACCCGTATGAAAAGGGACAAACAAAATCCATTGAGAAGGTACAAAGAAAGGCAGCAAGGTATGTAATGGGGAAGCATAGAAAGACCGAGAGTGTCACTAAAATGCTGCAAGTATTGGGATGGGACTCACTAGCACGGAGAAGAGAAATAAATAGGCTTTGCGCACTCTTCCGTACACTTGCGGGGGGAAAAGCATGGGGGGAACTGCGACATAAGATAGAAAACCCTAACTATATTGGTAGGAATGATCACCATTACAAGATGAAATGTCGGTCACAAAGGACCAACGTAAAAAAGTTTTCATATCTTAACAGGACGATTGATGATTGGAATAGACTCCCTGCAGAACTGTTTCAGCCCTTTCCTAGAAACTTAAAGATTTTTAAGAATAGGTGCAAAAAATTTATTTTTGAAAACTAATTTCAATGTTTATTTTAAATTTTCGATGACTGATTTAGTGATATACTTTCATTCTTTCACTGTTACCACCTGGCAAGTAGCCAACTTGTAACGATTTGTGTATAATAATAATAATAATAATCTATCGAGTGATGCATAATATGTAAAACTGAAGCTCACAGTTGAAATCACATCAACCTAAATAAAACTTAAACTTTGTGGTTTTACAATGATAATTTAATTGGCACGACCCGGGTTTCGACGTACTATATTTTCATCTTCAGGATAACACCTGAAGATGAAGTTTAATTTTTTGTATTTATACAATGAATAAGTTCCACCAAGAAACGCCTGAAACTACCAATTAACCGTTGAAGTTAACCTGGCATCTTAAATTTCCGCCTAAGTCCACTTAAATTTGGCATACTTCAAAGGAGAGCAGGGCATCTTCAAATATCTCGGAATAATGAATCTCAAAGACGTAACATCGTCTTGGTCATTTGTCCGAATCAAAATTCCAGGGAAAGTTATTTATATAGATATTATTTTCCGCGTCTATCTGCTGTCTTCGATTCTGATAATTAAAAATTTCATGTAGTTTTTGATGCCATTGCACGTACATCTTGGGGTTCCTCACTTAATGATGGAATACTTACCGGTCCAAAGTTGCAAGGCGATATTTTTTTTATATTTTATCCATAAATTTGCCTTCATCACTGATATTTCAAAGGTGCATCGGTGAATTTTAGTCGCTCCCAAACACCGATGCTATCAGCACATTTTGTGACCAGCGACTCAAATGCTGATTGAATATGAATTGACGATAGTCACCTATGGGTTTTCTTCCGCTCCCTTCCTAGCAATGCGGGCCTTGCTTCAATTAGCCCATGAGCATGGACCTAAGTTCCCATAAGGTTCCATCCTAACCCTCCTTTATCTTGTAAAGAATGGCAGGATAGTCTTTTGCAGACAAGTTAAATTAATTCAAAACTTTAATTTTCGAGGTATTATAGGATCTATATGCGAAGGAATGGCCAATCAAGCTTTATAAGAAGTTTGCGCCAAATTTTACGTTTTCAAGGCTTAAATCGCGTATAAACCTTCGTCACGTACTACTTTCGGCAGCAACTCGCAAATCCTTACTGCTTCCTTCAGATAGTACTCTAATTTAGCTGTACATCATTACTATTTAGTGTCATTACATGGTGGTTACAGGGTTGTGGGAAAAATTATTTGTAGACTTAATTTCCCGGTACAAAGGGGTCACAGAACGTCCTTCAACGGCTGATTTGACCACCGCGTTCGTCGTCCCTCAACGTCCATTCTCTTCAGTGGCAATCGATTAAGTGGGATTTTTTCTCTTTAAAATGAGTAATCGCCGAAATGCAGCATATTCTAAGGTGTATTTAGCCTTATTTACTCATCTTTGCTGTAATGTTCTGAAATTCCGCACGCACACACGCATTCGTCGCTGCACTTCAACGCTATACAGCTCGTCGGGGAGTTCCTTTAGTCATTTATTCGGACTGCGGTACTTATTTTGTGGAGTATCGGATTGTTGTAGGAAATGTATACATTGATCCGGTCCGGTCCGGTCATTTATGGAGGTTTGGTTTTGTCTTTTTAAAAATCTCAACTTCCTTTTTTCGCCGACGTTTCGCCTGATTTAGTTTCAAACCAATCGGAACAGTTAACGGATTCTACGCTGCTAATAAAAATATATGAATGGAATGATAGAATGGAATTAAAGATTAGTCTTTCATTTATTTTACTTGTCAATTGCTCTATTCATTAATTATATATTGGAAAATAAAGATTATATAAGGTATTAGATAAGGTCCTTAATGGTTGAAATTAGGTGTTACAAATAAATTCTTACTGTGGTTCGTATTCCCTCCTCAAACAAATTGACTTGAAATTGAAAATTGTAAATGATGTGACGGGAGCACTTGAGCAACCGTTAGAACTCTCTTTTAACACAAGTTTAACACCTTGAAAATTACATACCTATTATTAAAATGAGCTTGCACATGCATTTTATATTATATGGAAACATACATATGTCACAAACTGATGCCCAAAGTAATTAGGTTTTTACCTGGTAGCTTTTACCGACAGAAGGAAGGTGATTTATATAAGCTCCGGCGGGTTGAAACAGGTAAAATAACAGAGCTCTACAAATTTCTTAACCATCTTTTCCCGTTTATGTGATTATAGCCAGGATTGAAGGCAGAATGGACCAATTTCAACCACCGCTTCCCACACATTGTTAGGAGTGATTCGTATTTCATGTTAGCATGGACGGTTCACGGACGTTATTAGTGCATCTTGTAATTATTTTAGGGTCGTAACGGTATTGCACAATGATTTTAGAACACAGCGGCAAATGTCTGGCTTTCAGCAAAATGCACGTTCGGCGGAGAGAGAGATGGAGAGAAGCCGATAGCGTAACTTATCGGTGCCCATGCAGAACCTCGTTACTGGAGCGGAGAATACAAGCTCCCGCGATATCAGCCTCTGCAATTTCAATCATTTAATTCCGGCCCTCGATAATCATCGTCCTATTTTATCCGCCTCGCTTCTCTCCCTCCCTGTTGACGCATCACGGTTCGATTTATCTCCGACCGTGTGTTGTTCTTTTCGATGCCCTTAGTGCCAGCCATCAGAGTACGAAGAAGTATAGGTAACAGAGTGATTCGTAGAGCAAGTTGATGAATAATGGAGAAAGAGCGGGAGACGGTGGAAAAGCATACAACGCCGACAAGTCTCGCAGTGGGGATATGGGTATAGGGATGGCTTCCCATCACGAGGGATTGGGTTCAGATCGCGGCACTGACGGAGACTTTTTATGTGGAACTCCAATCCATACATAGTTGGTGTAACCCATACTTGATATTGTGTGAAGAGAGCATTACTCCGGCCGTCGGATGGGAAGTTAAAACTGTGGACCCCAAGGCTGCTGTCGTGAAGGGCAGTCTGATGCTAACGCTTGGTTTCTATCCACCCTTCCTCACTTTTCCAAATAATCCTCCTTTTACGAGACCTACCCACCTGTCCTATGAGACCCATGTGATCTCAGTTATCTTTCACCTTCTAATGCAACCAACATAATATCGCTCTTTCCGTACGTATCCTCTTTGTGCGTCATAAAAACAACTGTGTATAGAATGAGAAGCAGTAAATTTGTTATTCCACATTTATTTATTGGAAACGACCTAGGTTTCGACGTAGCACGTCATCATCAGGTAAACATATCTATTAAATTCAATGCAAAAAGTCTTTTATTACACATTTCAAACAGATTACAGGAAATAGAAGAGTATAACAAAACAAAATAACTAGGAAAGAGATAACAACGCAAATGTGGACCCTGGTGTAGGCTTTCGCCTCTTCAGGACAGGTATTACCTTTCCTTGGAAAGTTTTTACTGGATAAATGTGCGTCGAAGGCTTGACCTGGCATCTGCCCTAGGACGACGGGTAACCCGCAAAAACCGTCGTCAGGTCGTAACAAACAACAAAGAAAATAAAAATAACGGAATGAAAAAATAAATATATGATGAATAAAGAATATATAATAAATGAGATATACTTTTGAGAGTTAACAACCGTAAATATACATACTTTGAAGATTAAAATAGTGTTAAATATTCTTTGGCATGGTAATAGTTCACTTCACTGGGTTGGCAGAATATATAGTCACAAACATTAAGGGAGGAGGGGGAGAGGGAGGGTGACGTAGATAGGGGAGAATTAGTTGTGGAGTGTTAGGTGTGGGAGATACCCCACCTAACATCCCCAACTTCCACAACTAACACTCCACAACTCTTTCCCCCCTATCTACGTCACCCCACCCTCCCTCTCACCCTCCCCCCTTAATGCTTTCGACTAGTTATTCTTAGTGTTCTGTGCTATTTGTACCTGATGATGACGTGCTATGTCGAGACCTAGGTCGTTTCCAATAAATACATGTGGAATTACAAAGTTACTGCTTCTCATTCAATATGCTAAGCAAATTCCATAAAGTTACTCCTGAGACAACGGAAAAACAACTGTGACTGCTGAGGAAATTTTCGAAAGAGTTTTATTTCTCTCCACCATTAATGGGATGACGAGAGGTATGCTTAGATTAAGGCAGAAATTGTGTAGATATATACAGACCAGCTCCAGTAGAAAAAACTAGGTAATTTTTTTCCTTTCCATTTGACCTACATTTACCGGTAGATATCTCTAATGATGTTAATATTAGTGCTCAATAATTTGTAAGGCACTAATAGTTCACTGAAGTAACAACAAGTCTCAATTAGTTTTATGAATTTTGTTATTGCTAAATGAGTAAGCCGAGATATCAGCCAGCACTACTGTTCTCCTGATAAGCTGAAGCCGTTATATCGTCTTATGACACTATTGTAACCTGAGATGAAATACTTCCTCGCATTGAAACCTGAAGTAATCACATTCTCCCGTCGATATCGCTTAATTCAACTAACCGACAGTCTAATGCATTATTTAAAACCCAAACTCACAGTTACTACACGTTAACTTGAAGACTACGTCATCTGGCAGTTAACGTTGGCCGGAAATTATATGGCCGGCCCTAAGAGCGTTAATGAAATCATATATATAGCTAGTGCATTGGAATGTAAGGATACAGGGATAGGGAGGGAAAGAAGTGATGAATTCGGGGAGGTAGAGGTTAGATTTTCGAGAGCATACCACACAAAAAGTCCCGCAGCGGTTGCGAGTGCGTGTTGGAACATGTCGCCACGTGTTCACGCATGTGCAAGCAAGCGATTTGTTCCCGTCGACAAGTCGCATCAACGGCGACGGAGGCGTGGGGAAAAAATTACGTGTGGGGTGCAGTGAGGAAATTGTTTGCCGCTGCAGAACGCAACCCTTACGGAGAACACAATCACACGGCTCTCTCCCCCTCATGTGCAAGGCGCGTATACATATATCCATGTGCGTATATATCCAACTCACAAGCGTACATAAGCAAACGGATCAGAGACCATCATGAGACGCAGGAGGAAGAATAAACGAGAGGAAACCTGATGGTTTTTTTTTTCGGAACTCGCTCCGTTTGTTATTTTCCTTTACCACGAGGTACACCCTTAACCACCCTTAGACTCTCTCCACGCCACTACACCCTATTCATACGTACCCTACCACCTGCATTCCTCGTCGCGCAATCCCCCTGCGGAATTACAAGTGGCGCGGTGGAGTTTTTTTATCCTACCACCCAAACCCGATGGACGCCTCGCTCACTTCTTTCTCTCTCTCTCCTTCGCACACCCCCGTAACTTCTCACCCTCATTGTCTTCAGCTCCCTCACGGTACCTTGTTGACTCAAGTTCAGGGGACATGGCTTTTTTTCCTCCCGCCTAGAGTCAAGGTTTAAAAAACAGTTTGCCCCGGGTGGTGATGTCGAATGGTGTTCGAATTGCAGTATGCAGTGTGCTGGTTTATGTGTCGATTGTTCCCTCGATGGCGCCGTTCCTATACTACATCCAAGCAGCATCTTAACGATTGCCGTACATGTCTCAACAATTTTGCATCAACATTTTATGTTCGCATGCCTCCTTTCGTGGCTATTTGAATTAAATCTCACCTTTAGAAACTTCTAGCATGGTGATACGTATTATTACTCCCACGTATTTAAGGAGGTTCCGCCGCGACTGTGTGAGTCAAAACAAATACTAAATTCCACATTTTTTATATTTTGTCAAAAAAATCCTGCTTTCACTGATGCATCCCGTTACCTATAGAAACCCAAAAGTAAGGTACAACATATATGCAGTTTATTCCACGAATGTATTTCCAATGCGCACTTTCCTATAGCCATAAGAGCCGACTGTAGCGCCATTTCCTACGAATTACCGCATTTTGACTTCAATTACGGCATTTATTCTTCAATAATTAGAAAAAAAAGGTGGTAAGATGCCTGTATTTTATTTTTATTCCATTTCTCTGGATTATTTCCTTCTTAGAGACAGTTTTCCACGAAAATGGCATTTGTATTTTTTGGAAAAATACTTTTTTTCCCCGTGTTTCTCTCATTCCCCCATTGAACACCATGTAATTTCAAGTTCAGTTATAGAATAAAATAGCGTGAAAAGGTATTATTTTGTTGTTCATATCAAATAGAAGACAACGTTTTTTACACGTAGACAGAATATGAATAAAATGACATTATAGTCATTTTACGGTGGAACCACCTAAAGTGAACATTGGTCTCATACCTCTTCCTCGTCAAACATTGCCTGTAAACCTTACTTCCTGATAACATTTTTATCTCTCCCTTTTCAGTTCAACATTAATCCAATGACTTCATTTTTCTGTTCTTCCAACTGAGAGAACTTTCCAAACTTATTCTCAACCCGTGATATACACCCATTGTGCATATTATTCTGAGGTTTTTTCTACTGTAAAATTTTGATTTCTTACAGTTTCACACCATTGTCTTTAGCTGGATGGTATTTCTTGTCCATATTACCAACGCCGAAGAAAAAATGTTTAGCGTAGCTGAATATTATTGGTAAAATACTCACCATTTTATCAACGAGGGGATTCAAATGTCTAATCAAGGAAACTATTTTTCGTCGAAGAATCTTTCATATTTTACGTAATTTCCCATTTCTCGAAGATTATTTTTTTCATTTCCATCGACTGCCTTTAAAATTTATTTCTGATGATAAGAGGCAGGGAATGGTCTTCGATGTTTTCAGCATTTAAGAATTACGGTCCCTTTTTCTAATCCAGAATGCTATATATACCTATTACTCAAGAACTATTCTAATCCAGAATGCTATATATACCTATTACTCAAGAACTATTTTCTTTCAAAATATCATGTAAAATATCATTTGGGCGAAAGCTGAGTGAAGAATAGTTTCCTCTGTAGAAAAAGATCAATGATATTGTGTATGGGTTTTATAATTTTCCTCTCTGAGTTTGCTTTTCCATTTACAAAGTTGAAATTATAAAATTCCAATATCACTCTGACATCATTTTTTATGAGGAAGGAAATTGTTATGCATTAACGAGTGGGTTTTACGTGGTATCTACAGAACTAATGTCGATCATATAAAGGTAATATAGATCCGTCCATTTGAAGAATAATGGTAAACTGTATCTATTTTTGCGAGCCCCTTTTCCTGATCCTATAATTGATTTTGTTTTCCGGTGTAATTGATTATATTTTTCCTCTTCAGAAGTGATAAAGTTCAAGTTATATGAGCTAGTTCTCAAAAGCCTAGCTTATTATCTAAGTTTAAATACTTATTACATGTGGTGACGACATAAATATACAATTAGTACCTTTGGCTTCGCTCTCACTTACTAACCGGTGGTTAGATTTAATTTTCTTAACCAAACATTTTAATCAATATCATAGTGACGTAGATGCTACGTCATTTAGCGATTAACATTAACCATCTATTATAAAATCAGGCAATAAAGTTGAAAAGGAGAAGAATCTAATTTCTATAGGTGTTTGCTCCTCTGATGATATAGTGGTAAACTACCTGATACCTACCCAAAGTGCCAGTTCTAGCATATCAAGCGAATCATTAGTTACATTTTAATTCTGAGAAAATAACATCCGATGACGATGACGCATGCTACCTTTATGGATAAATTCGGCTTGAAAAACTCCCTAGGGGATAAATTCTGGTCCATTTGGAAAATACAAAACCCTAATTAATTCAGTGGAATATAAAAAAAAGATATAAGTAGGTCTTCCGGGTTCAAAGGAAATATGTACAAAACTGGTAAATTTGAAATATTTAATATAGTCTGATTTATACCAAAACTTACTTTTCTTCCATTGGAAGTTAATCGAAGAGACATTGTGACTGTAATTCCCTTCTTAATCAATGAACCTAAGCTTACGGTGATTTGAAGTTCAACACTAGTGGTGAGTATTTGTAGTTTTGGTCAAGTTTAAGATCGGTATAAAGCATTGAACCGAAATAACACCGAAATTTCTATACTTTAGGAAGTAATGAGTTGATTTGATTAAGTTTTTGACACATTTTCTTAGTTTTAATGAAAGATGAACTTTATTTTGATGTAGAAACCCAGATTTTATATTTAACTTTTATGAAAATCCGGCTGCATTTTTAACTCACTGTCATCTGTTGAAATTAAAATTGGAAATAAAAAAGTTTTATGTTGGAACACTCTGGGAGTGGTGGATGTACGTGGATGGTTTGCGTATCTGGTTTTTTCCATCATTTAAATGAAGTATAAACAAAGTGTAGGGTGATAAATCAATTAACAAATCATCTCCGTATTAAGTCACTCAGTTCACGAAACATGCTATGCATTTGCTGCTCTGTATTTGTTTACTCTTGGAATTCTAAGATATAATAAACCGAAATTATTTTGCAATATGGTATTGCCATGACAAAATAGAAAACAAGAATTTGCTGTGTCGCAATAATTAGTTCCTTTAAATTGAAGTCATTCAGTTAAGTAACGTATAAAACATTACCTTGTGCTGTATTTTAGTTAAATTCTTGTGTGTACCATGGCAAAAAAGTATGCTGTGCTATCAACGGAAGGGAATCCAGATTGTACCATAAATCAATTTTCAAGAACTGTGCTGCCTCCTCTAATATTCACTGATGTAGTAGGGCCTTTCTTAAATTGCAATTAAAAATACCTACGCATTAAGTGGAAGTAAAACTTTTGGGCTCTGCATTCCCACGTAGACGTCGCTTAGCTAATCTAATTACTGAAAGAGGGCAACATTTACGAGAAGAGCACAAGAATTCCATCTCACATCTTTTGCTGCTACTACTCTGTATTGCGTCTCCACGTGGCGCTACTCCTCATTATCTGGGGTAATGATACTTAGTTTATTGCTATACCCAGCCAGTTCAGCTCATGTGAACGAGCGACAGGAATTCAGCAATGGATTCTACCTTTGCGACGTTTGATTTACCTTCAATATCTTATTCTTTCCTCAATTTACGTTCGCACGTAATCCTTTCAGATTACTCAAGCTAACCAAAGTCCTTTGGTCTTTCACAACAAAGGAAATGCTGCATAGTCATAGTTGGCTTATAAATTCCATTTTTAAGGTTAAATTTCATATTCTAGTTTTTTCTCTGTTCTTCAACGAGAAGCATAAATGAAACGACATCGTACGCAACTTTGCTTTTATTTTAATATTTTCTTGATGGCTGCGCATCAGTACAGTTTTTCGTCGGTTACACATGTGTTTTTTTTCAATCTCTGATTATGGACTAATAATCTCTTGTCTCCCAACCAACCCAACTCCTACACAAACGCAGCATTTATCCTATTTTAATTCCAAAACACTCCTCTTCTATTTTTCACAGGGGTTCTCAATCCTCCAAACCGCCTTCCGCATTTTAAACCGCAGTCCTCTCTAACTGTTTTGACCTCCATCTTTCTTCCTTCCCACCCGTACTCTTTCAGTTTGCCAACGAGCCTATGGAAGCATTTCATCCCCTCTCGAAAAACGCAGTCCCTGCCTTCCTGCTCTTCTGTCTCTCTTTCCCTCTCTTTCGTTCGTCGTTAATTAAAATTCAGAGATCGATACCATTCGTCATTAGGGTTTGAGGATACCAGAAGGGGTGCGCCTTTTTCCGGTTTTACGTCTGGTCCCATTCGACCCCGCTGGACCATTAAACCGAAAATAACGAGGTGGTAGGGAAGGGAAGGTTTCCGAGCGAAGAGTTGGGTGGGTTTTCAGAGCAAAGAGGAAAGCGAACAGTTTTCCATGTTTTCTCGCCCATTCCTGCTCGTTGTACGCTCGTTCCAAGGGAGACGAACAGTGGAGGGCGACGTATATGTCCGTCTACGCCAGTTTCCCTTTTTCTGCGAAAGTTTCTCTGCAGCAATGCATCTCGCGCGATAAATCTTAATGCCATGCTCTTCGGCATAAGTTTCTTCAAGGCCAGATTTTATAATCCCTCGTTGATTTCTTTCTCCAAATCTAATACCGAAGTTAATACATTCTCCTTTTTCATCGTTTTGCCTTACTCATGGCGGGTGAACGTCACAAAGCGAGTAGCTAATGATAGATGTTTCCCCTTCCATGTTATTTTCTGACTTCCAGCAGCCGAACAGCTTTGTCAGCTCTTGCGAACAAATGATCGTTGGGTGGCGAGGAGTCGCGTTAACCACTGATTTCCAACTATTGCATTCCATGCCACTCATCTGTGATTGGTTGGAAAAGTGAAATGTACACCAGCGCCTTCAAAGTCAGCCGCCATGAGTAGGGAAAAGGGGTTTAATAACGGTTACGTCAACTAACCTTATGACTATGATTTTTATTTATGAGATCTGCCAGTTTAGGTAGCTTTATGTGGGGGAGGGTAGAAATCCACTAGATTTTATTGTAGTTTCGCTGCAGGCACTAGTTTCTCTGGTGAGAGATTCTCTGCAATAAGACATCGCACGATAGATCCAAAGGCCATTACCGACAGAACACATTTCTCGAAGACCATATTTTATAATCCCTGGTTGAATATTATCTCTGTATGAAAACCGCAGTTCATACCTTCTCCAAACGATAACATCCACGTCAACTAACCTAGAGTGTTATTTTTTTCTTGGGGTAATCAGCCGGATAATGTACATTTAAATGGAAAAGAGCACAAATCATCTAGATCTTCACCCTAATGCTTCCTTTTCATCTCAGCGTACGTCCTACCTCTCTTCATTCCATCCATACAACCTATTTTCTTTCTCCCCCATCCCCGCTTACCCAACATCCTCTTCTCTATCGCTGCCTTCAGCATCCTTTTGCCCCTCATTTCTTCTTTCAGCAACATAATTTGTCTCTTCCTTATCACTTTCAAAAGTTTTATTCTCTCCATCAATAATATATCAAGATCTTCCTTGATAAACTTCCTTTTCGTTCACTACACTGCACACACACACACATATCGCACATGCTAGCATCCAACTTTTGTCCACTTTTCACTAAGTCCAGATTTATGCACGAGGTTGCTGCAAGGATTAGATTTACAAGGCATAGACTACTGCTAATATTTTCTTATAAATGATGTTCTTTGTACGGTTATTCATATTTTTTTGCAATATTTGTGCATTCATAGCCTAAAGATATAAGTCAACTTCTGATTTGACGGTTACCAATTATGTAACCATGGTTCATCAAAATACTTAATGCACATATAGAAACAGATCACACATGATTCACGATTTATCAGGATGACCCATTTACATAATTAGACACAAAAAAATAAACATCTTTTACGAACATTTTACAACACAATTTTGGTAAATATTGAACTTCCTTTTGACACATAAACCATTTTTAACTCCTAAAAAAATGTAATTTCTGTTTTTTTGCCATGGTCACCTCATTTGGTAGCTAAAGAAAATATTTTGGCACCAAAGATAGATGTGATTGCTGAAAAATATTATTTTGAGGCCTTGATATTTCAGTCTCAACTTCGTTTTGTACCTTTACCTCTGGAAGATGAAGCTCGAACGTAGATATTTTTTGATAAATACAGTGGCGTGTTAGCGTGGAGTACGAAATTACTTAGTTGGGTTGGAAATGAGGATTACTCTTGAATCGCGTGGGCGTGTGGAAGAGGTGCAGTGAAGATGGGGAAATGTGAGAGGGTGGAGGGGGGGGTGGCGTGGCAGACGGTGAGGGTGGGTGGGGGGTGGGTGGGAGGGCAGCCTTAATGCTTATCTCTCGATCGTTTGCATTCCGGCCACGTTGGTCTCGAAAGTGAATGGCGTCACTTGGTCGGCATAAACCTCTGTGGGACTTAAGCACCGCCGCATTCGTGGATATCATCGGTGAACATTAAAAGAACTGGTCGCGGCGGAATAGTCAAGGGTAATCAAGAGAAGTGAAGGAGAGATTTACTTAATTTATTTTATCAATAATGAGATCGCCGAGTGAAATATGTATCCGGCTATCATTTAAACTGGTTACTATGAATTCCAAATAACTTTAATCATATTATTTTGGAACTTATTAGGTTATACTGCGGGAACCTAGGAAAAAGCCGTAAATCCTGGTTGAAACTCCGTTTTGAATGACAGATGTAAGTGCTTTAAACTCACACTTTTGGCTAGACTAAAACAATTATTTCTCTTGTCTATTTTGGAAAATCAGAAGTCTAATGTTTCAAAGCGATTCGCAAGATGTAAATTTTAAACACGGTTGGAATAAAGATATTTATTTATGCATTAACTCAGAAACATAAATTTTTTCACCCCTCAATATAAGGCTGTTGATTAAAAAACGGAGCTACAAAGATAAGTGTCGCATCCTCTTCCCTCAGCCAATCTCTATCCAAATGGATACAATGGTACACACTAAAACTGAATATATGTGTAACTACAAAACGCAAAGCAAATACAGGCCCTTTCAATCAGATAATGAAAGAAATTGTATGCATTTATAATATGGCAGCAAATTAGCTGTTTTCGTTCATAGATAAGTGCGTAAATGTGTATAAAATTGCCATTAAACTTGTATACTTTCAATTAGTTAAGATAATTGTGTGTTCCGAATAATGCATAGGAATGAGCCTCAAAACATGAGCGTAAACAATGAAATCGTAACGACAATCAATGCTCTCACACGAGTGTGAGTAATTAAGTGCTTACTGCATTGAAAATGCACTGTAGTCTGATTTACTTTGAGGTGAATTATATTACAACTTAATTGAGAATGCTTAGCATTTTTTTGAGATCGGTCATTCACTTACCACCCCAATTGCCGAGGTTGTGCGTAAGAAAAAAATTTCATTTCACCTTAGGCGATAAAACTCCACAAAAACACATCGCACACGTAAAGGAAAAACATAATTTCGTGTTTATCTTTTTTTCGTGCATAGCTGAAGCCTATAATTTTTTTAACCACTCCATGTCACGGTAGATGGAAAGTTACCCTATCGCATGCTTTTAATTCTCTAGATGCTTGCTTCTCTGAGCAAGAGTCGCCCTTAGATCCTTTATCAAGTGGATTTGAAGCTCAATGGATGCAAATAAACCCCTTAATGCATTCCTACTCTGGGGAATCGAGTGAGATAATTTGGTTTCGGTTTTCCCTTTCAAGAGGGCTCCTCGCTTAGGGATGGGCAAGTGAAATAGGGATGGATTAAGAGTGCTGTATAATGGCGGTGAAGAATGGGAGAAGGAGTCAACTCATGACGGAGAAAGGACAGTGAAAGGAACCTGCTCGTTTAACGGAGGAAAATATAGGCTGATTGGACGAAATTAATTCACAGGTTATGCTCGAGTCAACTTAGGCTTTCAAGTTAGCATTGAGAGTGCATAATGGGAGAGATATTGGAGAAAGGAGACCTGAAGTGTCTCGCACAGTAAGGGATTCACGGCTAAAGTTCAATTTTCAGAATGGCAAAGCCTTAAGGAACTATTATATTTATTAGAATATATGCCTTTTTAATAAATGTGTCGGAGATTTTTATTTTCATTTATATTTCACATTTAAATGTAATTGGCAGAGAAATGAAGTCCGGTCCACTGTTTCTTTGTGAAATAAACATGGTAGTTTTCTAACTACTTTGCTATCATAAATATTTTTCTTTCAAGATCACTAAGGCCATGGTTACACTAAATTTGGTAAAATATGAATCCAGTATGATTTCAAAAATGTTTCAATTATCCTTAATGGCGGTATGTGAATAAAGTTGCAGAATATTCCCTTTTAAAACTACACTTGTTATATTAAGTAAGATATATGACACTAAAATTGATATTCTCCGTTACCATTAGTAAAAGAATTCGAATATTAGTTTGCAAAATGATTAAAGTAATCGTTAAACTGATACATATCAAAGAATTTTTGAGTCTGATTCATCCACAATGAAACTACTTTGAATATATTGTTCATTTCTTAGATTTTTATAGTTTTTAACGTAATTTTATTTCTTAATGTATCACGCTTATTATTATTGAAAAAACGTTATAATTCATTACGGAAGTTGGTGGGAAGAATGATGTTAAATCGATCACTTGCAGTATCAAATCTTTTCCAAGCCATAACCTTATTGAAATATATCATTTTAGGATGGAAGATGAATTCCTAAGACGTAATCATGATGTCTTTACCAAAATACCATGGTCATGAACAATAAAGTAGTTAATGAAAATGCAGTGTTATAAATTCATGTTTCGTATATTCAATCAAATATAGAATTTTTTATCCAAATTAGTCGTTAGGATAATTGATCTTAAATTTCATTTTAACTTAACTGAACACTAATTTCGGCATAGAAGCTCTATGACAAGCTGCCTTGAAGGCCAAAATTATAAAGTTGATACTTATTTTCTGCTAGATAAATCGTTCGTATTTATTGAAGACTTATAGTCATCAAAATAAATCATAATACGATGCATTACGTCTTTTTTACCTATAAATTTATTTATCTTCATTAAATAATAATAACATTTTGAAGAAACCGGGAATAGCCACGGTAGTAACCTTTACGGAGTCACCCCAAAGTGCACATAAGTTTACAACTTGCTCAAAAAGTGCACTACGGTAGGTGACAAATCAAAGGAACTTGAAGCAAAAGAAAGTTACGCTGCGCAACGCTCAAAAACCAAGAAATCAATGCGTACTGCATTGCGAAATTTCAAGAAAAAAGTACTCGGTGAATTACTTGAAGAAAATTCGAAATCTTTTTGGTCATATGCGAGAGAGCTTCAGGGAAGATCTTCCACCGTGGCTTCGTTATTTGATAAAGATGGCAAACCTGTCACCGAAAATATTGACAAAGCTAACACGTTAAATTCCCACATCGAAATTGTATACACTACAGACGACACTGCATGTAATTTTGAAATTTCATTCACTGAGGAATCGATAAAAGAAATCACTATTCAAGACGATGGGATAACTAAACAGCTACAGTCGATAAAAAATAGTAAATCTCCGGGTCCGGAGGGAATATCCGCACGTGTCCTCAAGGAGTTAGCGCCACAGATCGCACCGTATTAGGCATAATATTCAAGAAGTTATTGTCTGAAGGAAAGATACCATTAGACTGGAAAATTGCAAACGTTACACCGATACTCAAAAAGAGAAACAGACACGACCCAGGGAACTATCGACCAATTTCATTAACGTCGATTATAGGCAAGATACTCGAACATATCGTCCTTAGCAATATCATGACGTTCCTGGACAGTCGTACGGTCCTCCATGGCTCTCAGCACGGCTTCCGGAAAGGTAGATCATGTGAAACACAACTCGCGCTCTTTCTTCATGACGTTCTCAAATCTGGTGAATCGAAAAGACAAGTTCTAGATTATCACATTATTTCTAGATTTTAAGAAAGCTTTCGACACGGTACCTCATAACAAACTTTTATACAAATTACAGTCATGCGGCGTAAACGAAACAGTAGTAAACTGGATACGTGACTTTCTGAGTGATCGAAAGCAAAAAGTAGTTCTTGACGGAATTAGCTCTGATGTAGTTAAAGTGACATCAGGTGTCCCACAAGGAAGCGTGATCGGCCCCCTTTTGTGCATTTTATACATAAATGATCTATGCTCTCGAATTAGCAGTAAAATACGTTTATTTGCCGACAACGCTGTCATCTATCGTGAAATTGGTGATCACTCTGACTTTGAAACTATATCACCGGATTTAAACAACGTTCATGTGTGGAGCCAAGAGTGGGGACTCGAACTTAATCTGAACAAATGCACGGCGGTACATTTCTTGCGGAGGTCGTCTAACTATTCCCATGTATATGCTGTGGATGGTATTAACATAAAGGCGACAGATGAAGTGAAGTATCTAAGAGTTACGATAACTTCGGACCTATCGTGGGGAACACATATAAGAAATATTTGTGGCAGAGCTCTGAAGAAGCTAGGATTCGTCAAGCGTATTGTGGGAAGATTTTCGGATGAAAAAGTAAAAGAGAGGTGCTATTTCGCTCTCGTCCGGCCACACCTTGAATATGCAGCGTGCATATGGGATCCGGTGCAGAAAGACTTAATCCGGGAACTTAATAAAATACAAAGGAAAGTTGCGCGATTCGTCAAAAACTGCTACGGTCGTACAGACAGCGTTACACAGATGTCAAACGAATTAGGCTGGGAGCCGCTAGAGACTCGGAGGCTGCGCGCTAGGCTTAGATTGCTTGAACAATTGAAAATAGATATGTTTCAGAGCGACACGGAGAACATCATATTAGAACCCCATCATATTTCCAGGTCCGATAGAAACGATAAATTAAGAGAGATATTTTTCCGAACGGATAGGAATGGGAATTCGTTTTTCCCCCGAACAATAAGGGACTATAATAAATGCTAGGCGTAATTTCATAAGAGCGTTCCCTTTTTATATGTAAACGGCTGGTGTCCTAACACCCCCCGCCACACGCCTATTGAGGCGGCTTTCGGGGTAGTATGTAGATGTAGATAAGTGCGATATTCCACAGAGGAAAAATCATTCACCTTGATCGGGATTCTAACCCGGATCCCGGTCAAGGTGAATGATTTTTCCTCAGTGGAATATCGCAAAAATAAAATCGCCTTAATATATGTTTCAATAACATAAAAAAGACTTCTCTTCTCGATTATACACATAATAATAATAAAGTTTTATTACTCCCAAATAAAACCCTGAAGAAAGGAAAAATGCAACTGAATAAAGAGCTTTTGGTACATCGAGAGAAAAACCTGCGGTTAAAAAAAAAATTGTGGTAAAATCAAATAAATTGTCCCCAGTCATTGGAACATAACAACAAGATGGGTAATCTAATTGAATGGATACATGTTAACAAAATGTCTTCTAAATCCATTCAAGTAAATAACCAATTTTTCGCACTTTTTATAAATTATGTTATGCTGAAAAAGGTATATTTAGTGCTTCATAATTATTTACATTATCCACTTCCATTCTTCTGTGCATCGTGTCTGATCCCATTCGTCAATTTGAGGGCAACGTCCTACGGTGAAGGAATCACCGGTTCCCTGTCAGTCACCGAAGTTGAACATCGTCGGGATCGGCTCAAATATGTAGGGGAGATCCTCCTCCTACTCGTCCGAGTACTGTTGGCCCTGTTATCAAGTGGCAGATAGTATATGTAAAATGACCTAAGCAGGGTTAAAATAAATGACTACGACTCGTACAATTGACCACCTAGGGCATCGTAGAGCCCCTAGTTTCTTCGGGTGTGCCCAGGGCGTTGAAATAGGCAGATTCGTCTAGGAATTGAGCGGGCGGTCGTGAAGTACCTCGGATGAGTCTCTTTCCGTCCGCGAGCGGGAAGCGGGAGGCGGAGCGGCATCTGGGCGTGGTGCGGATCCCTTTCTCCGGAAGGGCGTGGCGTGGGCCTTTCGGGGACGTGGGAGGACCGCCAGAGGGCGAGAAAAGGGTTTCTCGCCGCGCTGGCAAATGACGGATGTTGGGCTAGAAAAGGGGGCCAATGGGCGGCCGCCTCCACCTCCGGGACTCTCCCCCGGAGCTACCGGAGGAGGGACAGTAAGCCCGGAGGCGTGAGGAGTAGAGGTTGAGGAGAGTGGGGGTTCTTAGGCGGCTGAGGGTGGTGGCTGAGGGTGTGGAATAGAAGGAGCGGCAGTGGCGCTGTGGCCCAACCTGTTGCACCAATTCAAGTGAGGAAGAAGCCTTGAGGTTCCTCTTCGCTTCCCCTCTCTTCACTCCTACATCTTTCCCACACTCATCCCACTTCTTTCCGCCCACCTAATCTCATAATTCCCCTCTTCAGCCTCACTCGGGAAGGAACGCATTCATTGGTAGGTTTTGAGTTTTAGGGTGCGTCGACAGCATCAGTCGTTTTCACCCTTCAAAACCAATATTTAAAAAACTAAGAAAAAGCGTCAAAATCCATCATCAATAGTCATGAATCCGATGATTATCTTTCTGCCGCTCTCTTTTTTGCTATTCTACAGACATCTGCTTCATTCCTACATGGTTCCTCACGTTGACTTCCTCCATAATTTGCCTGATGCATTCCATGCTTGGTCTTCCTCAGTAATTCTTCCCGTTTATTTTTCTTTTCATTGCTGTTGTCGACAGACTATTTTACAGAAAAATGTTTTAACCAATAAGTTTTTCTCTTCTTACATCTTCTCAGCTAGTTTTTATCATACCTACTTCTTTTCTCTCCAACTCATCATAATATTCTCTCCGTGTATTTGATCTTCATCATTCTTATAATTACACTTCATCATCTTATTTAAAAAAGTTTTAAATTCATAAAAATATTCCTACCTATCTGTTTGATAGTTTTGCCTTCTATGTAAAACTACTTAGAATTAAAACGATCAAACTATTCAAAAAAACTTTAACACTGATTACCGACAGTCCTAACTAGATCTGTTAGGTTCTTTGCCTAGAATGATCACAGGGTTACATAACATTTCATTAAGAGCAGGGTTCCGCCTCAGGGTTTCTCTCCACCCTACTTTCACTACCCAAAAAATCCTTTTTTCCCTACCAACCTAACCACCCGTCATCTTTGGCGCAATCGATCTTAGCTGTCTGTTGTCTGCTATTAGTAACTAACCAGACAGCCCACTCAGGAAGACGCGTGTTTATACAACACATTTTTGTATTTTCATAATCAATTTCTGAAATTAGATATCAGGAGCCTCAAAATTAAAGTGGTTAATGTAGACTACACAAATGATCGTACTTCTTAGAATTTTATGAAATTACTCACTAGACGATGAAAAAACAACGATGAAAGATAAGCATAAGAGATTGTTGTTTAATTTTGGGAAGATACATATATTGAATTGCATTGAAAATATTGTTGGCTGAGCAAGTAAAAGAGGTCACCTTGTATGTAGGATGGAAGATAATAGAACTTTATAGATTTGTAACGTAAACTTAATTTATTGTCACAAAAAAATACACTCCACGGGAATCTGCCGAAAAATACACTCCACGGGAATCTGCCGAGTCCACCCTCTCTGCTCTCCACCCGAGCTCCGTCCCGACTGCCACGACTCCCTCTCTTCCTCCGCACTCCTCTCCTCTTCTCCGAGGCGACCCCTCTCGGCGAGGCCGTGCGTCAGCCCCAAAACAAGTGGGGCCTGAAAAGGCGCACTTTACCCGTTACAGATTATTAGAGAGAACTTACCTATTGGTAGGGAGACCCATAAGAAGTGCAACCTAGGTATAAGCGAAGTAGAACATGCCACTGGCGTAACATAAAAAAGATGGAAGAAGTAGAAGGATTTCTATATCGCGAATTTTTATGATTTTCAGTTAGAAATGATTTCTTTTAATGTTTGTTCAAGTTAAATGTATAAAATGGAGAGAATAGCTGTACAGGATTATAAGAAGTTTTAGATTCGATCCAATCACCAATTGAGGTGTGGTTTTTCGTGGATTTTACAATATAATTCCAATCCACACAAGGGTGTCACATGAGCAGTACTCCATTAGGTACCTGGGTCGTAAAAATCTTGTACCCCTCTGTGCCTTACGTAAAGAGCTGGCCAACGCTGATTTCGGGCTTCTGCCCACTCTTTCTCCTTTCCAAAAACACTAACATCACACTTAATGGAGCAACTTAACTTAATGGCGTAAATTACCTTATTAGTTGGTTGCCTCCTTTTTTAACAACTTCTTTAACCATTCCCCGCTTATTTTCATCCCGAAAAACCTAAAACCTATTTGTTAGTACTGAAGTGTACCAATAGATTCATAATACCTCAAAGAAGTTTGAATGTAAGCTGAAATAAACGTGCATACATACTCATAACGCTATTAACTTTCAGAGTAAGCAAAGTCAGATAACATAGCTATTGCTGTAAAGCCTAGAAAACTGGCTGTCTTATAATAATTTCCACTAAAATGCTCTTGCCTCGAAATTGCCCTCGCCTCGAAAAACCGCTTTTTTTCTCTTACTTGATTGATTGATGTATTGCTTCATTTACGCTCTCCTATTCTTAAGAATTCTAATATTCTTCTTCTTAAGAGTCTTTAAACCACATTCACTCAATACTTTCTCGGTCTGCCCTTTCCTTTCACACCATTTAATATTCAATCAACATAGCTGTTTCGTTTATCGACTCACGTCCATTCTCTCAACATGGCCAAACCAAAGTTGCACTCTTCTTTCATATATGTCCATTACTGGAGCATTCAACCCTAGTTCTTTCATAACCCACTCATGCCTAACCATAACCATCCTACTTTTTCCGAAAACGCTGCTCAGGGACCCCATTCCCACCGTATTTAGCCAACTCTTATGCTTATCTTGACATAAATTGTAACTTAGGGTGAAGAAAACTTTTATACAGTGCTATTTTCGCTTCCCTGGAAAAATTATCGTTACTTGATATTCTCCACTTACTAAATAAAAGTTAAACTTTTTATGGTCCACGAAAACTTTTTTATTGAACTTGCCGGCAAAGATTTTGAAAGTTGAAACCTTGGTCGGAAAATTGAATAAAAAAGTTTATCGTGGGCCATACAAAGTCTATATTTTACATAGTAATGGAGTACGCCTGAGAAAATCAAGTCTACTCAACATGCTACTCATGACTTTCCATCCATCTTTCTCACACCTTTTAGTCTCATCATTTATCCGTCAATTTTTCGCAAATATTTTTTCAAGATACACAAAAGTGTCCACTGGTTCAATAACTTCATCATTTACCCTCATCATTCTTCCAACTCTCCCTTTCAAAAACAAATACTTCCTTTTTTAAGCTATTAGTGTCAAATCTATTATCTTTGTTGCACTACAGAGGTTATATTGTTCATGTAACGTTTTGCTTGTGAAAAAATGTTTTCTATTTTTTAATAACGACATCTTTTTAAAATCACTTAAATTGCCTTTTCTTGTCCTGCCATTCACCGCTAGAAACATGAAATTGCATGGGCTTCGGAGAGCCGGGTGACTCGATATGCGATTCCGGTCATGACATCGCTTTGATAAAGAAACTGAAAGTATAACGGAGATGTATATCCTCCTCCCTCTCATTTCGAGAAGGAACAATTCGAGAAATATTTTGGAAAAAGTTGTTGAAATTTCGCATTGACTGGAGATATAGTTCACGCGCTCAAAATATGTGCGTGGCTCTTAAAGTGAAAAGACCTCTATCGGTCGTTAAACGCGAGTAATAATGATTCTAGTAACTGGTTCTTAGCTCCACGTATGACATGAAAATAAAGGTGAAGTTAGTGCGCATATTAAGTACGTATTTGCTGGCAACAAATATCTTGGCTTGAGGGTGCTCAAACGGGGACCACAGAGCTACGAGCTCATGAAGAACTAAGCGCCAGCGCTAACCCTCAATTTGATGGGCCCGAACATGGGTCTGACGGAATTGCGAGACCTCGTATGGAATTTTACTAGTGCCAATTGTTACAGCTGCAAATGAAAAAATAAGTATGCGGGAAAAAGCAAAATATTTTATGCTTCAGAAATAAATCTTTTATTTTTGTGTGAAAAAAAATCAGAAACTATTCCTTTTGTTGTAAACGTTTATGAGTGTCTATTACGCCTTGGACCACACGAGATATCGCAATCGCAACCATAAGTAAACGAGAAAGATGGTCAAGCAAGTGTAAAGGTACTGCGAAATCACCAAGATAAGGACTGCACGGCATTATTTCGTTGTCAGCTGGTGCCAGAATTTTTCAGGATGCAGAATTGATCACAAATTAGCTAATTTAATTTTCCCCTGATAAATAAATTGATAATTTCCTGCTTATATCTGCAAAGTATTTAATTAATGAGTATGTGTTACGCTATTGCCGCTGAGAGGACACCACCACTAGAGTCTCTGAGTAAAATGTATAACCATTGGAGCAATGTGAGTTTCGGAGCATTGGGCCCCAGCCTAGGACTCGCGGACCCTCTCTCGCCCTCTCCCAAGCGTGTCACCAACGCACCCACGCTCCATCTTAGTTTATAACTTTAGGCTGGGAGTTGCTAGAGACTCGGAGGCTGCGCGCTAGGCTTAGATTCCTTGAACAATTGAGAATAGATGTCTTTCAGAGCGACACGGAGAACATCATATCAGAACCCCACAATATTTCCAGGTCCGACAGAAACGATATAGGTATGGGAATTCGTTTTTCCCCCGAACAATAAGGGACTTTAATAAATGCTAGGCGTATTTCATTAGAGCGTTCCCTTTTTATATGTAAACGGCTGGTGTCCTAACACCCCCCGCCACACGCCTATTGAGGCGGCTTGCGGGGTAGTACGTAGATGTAGATAACTTTTTAGAATCAGCAACAAATTGGGAAACAGAGAAGCTCATCGTGCTATATTTGACAAGCTGATGAAAATGGTCTTTCAATCTTCCACACCAGTGCGAGGAAGTCAAGGACGGCGTGGCGATGCGAGTCCACGAATCTGGATTGTATTTGACTCGTGAGGGAATGTAGTTCCCTCCCCTTCTCCACTCATCATCGCTCACCCCCGTTCCCTTTACTCACCTCTCAGGCCGACCTACTCCCTTCGCCGTGTTAACCTTTCGCACGGAATATCCTTCGGGGAGCAGTTAATATTATATAGCGGTATGTGGCTTCGCTTGACGCGGAGACTTATGGCCCCTCCCGGGTTCTCGTTCCTCGCCCCACCCCAACTCCCCCGCACCCCTCCAATCTCCACCCAACCCATCCTGCACCCCCTCTCTCAAGAGCGCCGTTACATTTCATCTCCCCCCACCACACTCCCTTACTCTCCCCCTACACACACATTCCTCATTCACATTCGTCTTCACCGGAACACTACTACGTCGGTCATTTCAATGATTGCACTCGGAATCGGCGAACTATTGCTCGATAGTATGAATCATTGCAAAGGACCGCTAACATTAATTTAATATTGAGTATAATTTTATAGACGGAATATTTATAGTTTCAGGACATGGCCTATAAAAATAAGTACATTTAAATGAAAATATTTTCTCGGATTTTAACATAACATTTTGCCAGATAATCAGTTAAAGAAAATAAGTACACGTTAATTAACAAAAAATCAGGTGTACAGAATAGTATCTTGCCAATACAATATCAAGCAAAGTTTGAAGAAATTACTTACTTGCCGCCATCAAACGCAGCATTATTATAGCATATTTATTTTATTTTATTATATTTCTTTTATTCTCGTTAAATTATTTTTTTCTTCTGGAGATATATGTTCAATAAATGTTAAATAGTTTAATTTCTCTTTATCAACGTTTCGAATTGTTATGTATGCTTCTCCAGGGCTATAATAAAAATTAATTGTGCGTATTGTACAGCAATTCAATGAGGTTTACAATTTTGATGCATAATTATATAAAAAAGTGTTTATATATATGATTTTACACACAACCTCAGAGTGAGTTCCTTCTGAATTTATTGTATGTTTATTGATTCGTTGCTACTTATTGTTTGTTTTTATTCTTAATATTTTACCAGGTATATAACCTAAAATATGAAACAGCTTCTTGACGGAAGAGAATGATTAAAAGGCATTATATTACTACTCAATTTATAAGTAATTGTTTAATGAACTAATTCCCAGCTATAAAAATGTATGTGCTTAATTCAATAAAGATTCGCTCAAATTTCATGAAAAATAGTCATTTTAATGGATGTATTTCATTTAATTTTGTTCTTAAACCAATTTTTGATGTGATATATGAATCCGCCTCCTCATGGAAAAATATGGCATGGCCCCCTATCTTTGCTACACTTCCATAAATGATAGTGAACTGTACTCGCTGTTAGAGTTAAAATGGTTTAAATAATTATCAAACAAACTTAATGTTAAAAATGTAACACGCTCTTAAAATGCATTACATTTACTTAATCTAAAGTAAAATAAAATTCTCTATCATAAAAGAAAAGATATGCCTCTTGAATGCGGCTTTGACATTTGGAAAAATGTTGCTTAGATTTCTGAAAAGATACAATATCTTAAACATGAAACTGTAATGGGTGTATTGGCAATTTAGGAAGGATATTTTTCTTATAATAATCGAAAAAATAACTACCAATTGGTAGAAAATTCTTAAAGTTCAAAAATTCTATTTGATTTCTGTTGATTTTGTTTGAAAGGACTCCTCATTTTATCTTTCCACTTCACGGCTGTATTTAAGATCAACATTCCTCATGTTAGGATTAAAGGTTTTGTTGCATCTATTCATTATGTAACTAATTACAAAAGTTTCAATCGTGCGTAAGGTGGAGGATAGATCTTCGTAAACGATAAATATTTATGATCTTTCTTATATCTTAGAAGATGGTTTTTATTATAATTTTTGTTGTTCAACTGCAACTAAAAGAACGCTATTCGTACATTTAATGAAGCTTGTAGTTTTTCAGAGGCTTGGTTATATGTTTTTAGTTTTAATTATGGCACAGTAAATTGTTCTTAGATATTAAGTGAGTACACTGCATTTACGCTCATTATAATATGAATTATTTCCTGCTTGCAATATTTTCTAATCATCCTCCGACTTTTGTCTTTCTAGATCAAAATTTAATAAGTGGAATTGAGTTGTATATTTGGACGAGTGTAACAGTCATTAAGTCATGGACGAATATTTCCAAATTAAAAATCAATCAGTCAAAATTTGTCATTTGTCAAAACATTATTAAATTTGAAATGTTTGCATAGCAACCATCCAATCGAAATTAATGATGTGAAACCTGATCTTTTTACATAAATTATGTCCAATTTCAAAATACAGATTCAGTGATGAACCGTTCCATAATGATCTGAGCAGCACTCTGTCAAATTCCGAAAGCATTTTAATGTTTTAAATAGAAGATAACGAAGCATTTTTAATATCAACATTAATTAATTAAATATAAATAATTTTTAAATCACGCATCTCTGTAATATGTATAATGTCATATTAATGTAGTTTTCTCTACGTTAAAGTTTCCCTTGTAACATTTCCAAGAAATATGTTCAGCCAAAATCAATTATCGTAAATTTGAACTCCAAAACCAAAATCAGGTTCTTTTGCTGCTCCTCTTTCAAATACTTCCAAATGAAACTGGAACCAAATTGAGATTGCGTCCTAGCGTTATCCATCTCCCCTTTCCTTCTCCGGCGTCTTTCCACCTGGAATAAATTAGGAAGGCCGTCAAAAGGGAACGAGGGAGACTTGCTGTTTTAATTGGAGAGTCGCACTCGCCCTTGCTCGGATTCTCTGCAAATGCCAGTGCTCCACCCTGACTCCCACTTTCCTCCCACTTCTCACAGCAAAACGCTTGGACTTTTCCATTTCATATACGCCGCGGGTGAAGGAGTTACGGCGCGCGAGAAGGTAGCTTATTATGCCGAGGTGCTTATTACGCGAGCCCTTTGGCTGATGGACCCACTCACTGCTACTCTTCATCTCCTTCATCCTTTTTTCTCGCTTACCTCACGCTTCTCACTGCCGAGTCTCCGCCGTCAAGTTAAAACAGACGATTCGTTTTTTTCTGTTTTAAGGACCTCTCGTTGCCATAATGAGGGTTGGAGTGAGGTTTTATGCGTTGTATGCGTACCTGAACCACTTTAATGCCTTGTGCAATTGAAGGAACGTTGACGGAAAAGTGGTGTCTAGAAGAGATAGAAAGTCTACAAGTACACCAAAGATGGTGAAACTCACCGAGAGTCAATCAACTGAGATTCGAACCCGGATCTCCCAATTGTCGGTCAGGTGTGTTAGTAACTTACACTACCAAGACATCTTACGAGAAGTAGAATGCCAACGGAAGTTTATACGAATAAGTCGTTCTCGACACCAGCGTACATAGTAGCACAGGAGACGTTATCGTAAATAATATGCCTCAGCCACGGAGAATAGACCCAACATTGTCGCTTTATAACGAGGAACTTTTCACAATTTCTGCAATGATTGCAATTTAACAAATGATGCAGTCCGCGGTCCCACGCTAGGATGCAAAAAATAGACACCAAAGAGGGTGTAATTCACCATGAATAAATCATTTTATTGTATATTGTATATTTCACCCGTGAGCGTGACTGAACAACACGTCATTTATGCAATCGCAATTAGTGAAATTCGATATATATAGGTTTTCCCTATATATATATCGAATTAGGTTAGGTTATAGGTTTTCGAAGGGAAGGGTTTTCAAAATTAAATGCCTGATATTTTATTCGTCTCTCATATCTTTAACTTTTGCCCGGTGAGTGATTCAATCCAAAATGTATTTCTCTAGAAATTAATTGGAATATTGATGGAAATAATGAAACGTAATTGTCAATAAAAATAAAGCGCTATGTTCTTTAAAGTGCGTGGTAACCTTAAACCATGCAAATGGGTGTACGTATGTATTGGAAAAAGTTTAACCAACTTCAAATTACTACTAGATTCCGTCAATGATATAAGCGCCGATAAAAAAACGATTTAGCGAAGAAAAAATGAAAAGCAAACAAATGTTTAACGGTCATATGATGTGGCCAGGACTTAACCAAAACCGTGCTTTCACTGATACAAGAGGTGAACCATTGAAAACAGCTGTCCATGGGCATTTCAGTTGTATCTTGGTGGGAAACCGTGGCGTAGTAAGTCTTTTGTTTATGCGTTCACCCAATGAATTTGAACTTTTCCTTTCACAGAGGAATTTACAGGTCATGGCCTAATGTTATACTCATAGTTTAAAAAAATTGTCAAGACAACATACTTTTACCGTCGGAACGCCAAGACCGAGTCAAAATATCCATACGTAAATGTTCTACATGACATAAATTTATTTATGTTGTGTATTTATCGATATGTGTGTAAGTGAAGTTTCGTTTATTCTTTAGGTAGATGTTAAGAAGTCTTTTTAAAAAAATGTGAAGTGCGTGGATATATTAACATCTTTAGAAATTGGAAAACACCGAACTGTAATATATCAACAGGTTATAACAGGTTCGGTGTTACAGTAATGGAGCAATGTACCTCTTTTGATACGAGTTACAAACTCTAATTATAGATTCATCCTTTATTTGGATTTTTTTAGAAAGGCATTATATCTATTAAGTTCACGCGTTGCTTCTATTCTAAACAAAACATTATTCCTAGCGAGAAATAGTATATCTGGGTCGTATATATGACCCAATGTTGGCGTTTCACGGGATCCGAGTGATCCTGGTATTCCGAAGGGTTAAATGATGGGTATGATTTTAAGGGCAATTTGTTCAACCATCATGCTTAAATAGGCAAGCTTTTTACCACAGAGTAATCTGAAACACTAAATCGTCCACATTTGACGTCATTACTGAAAATCAACACAAAACCATGCGCAAATGCGGCTAACGATGTTCCTTTTTTCTCAAGCGCTCTCCAGCGCGTATCAACTCCGCAGTCTGTTTTGAAGTGGGCTGTCTAGTGAGCCGGGTCGGAATTGAAGTGGGCAGCGTACTTGAGCTAATGGCAAGCTCCCAATATTTCATACATTTTACATTTAGTTATATTTACATTTACATATCAGTTACATTGGACATTAATAATAAACAAATTAAGGCTTTTACGTAACCAGGAACAATGGGAAAGTAGTATAAAATTTAGGATTAAATTTTGGGAAGATCAGGAAAAAGGAAATTAGACATAGCTTCAGATCTTTTTTCGTTGAAAAATATCTGCTAGTGCATAAATCTTTTAAATAAACGGAACATTTGCATGCTTCAAAAATTTTAATTTCTTTATCCTGATGGAACAGTCGCAAAAGTGTGAAAAATATAATCATATGTAGTTTAAAGATTTTGGCACTACCTGAAGGACATGAATTACAATCATATTTTAAAACATCATGCATTGATGTTTTAATCAAAAATGTTACTGTTATATCTGAAGTGATAGCATTTTCCATAATTTCCGGAGAAAATCGCTTGATGACATTCCTTAAATACGCACTTTCACGGTAATGGCAAGTTAAAATCCAATTTTCCGATTTATAACGACTTGGTTTGGTGGTGAAACTGGCTTGCACCCCTGATCGGTGATTGGAGGATCCTGCATCGAATCCCGGTCATGTCAAACGATTTTTTCATGGCAAATTTCACCTTCTTTGGTGCATATCCAATTTTTCACACAACATATTGGAATCACGGATACTTAATAACTACATAATTACTTTGAGGAGCTTTTGATATAATTTCAAAAGTATAGCAATGTTTACTATGGACGTGAAAGCGTTAAATTATTCTCCTAGTTCTTCAGGTATCAATCTTGTGGGACGTTCAGAGTAGAGCAGAGAATAAATTTTCAGATAGTGATTAAAAACAAAAGAAATGCCGATGAATACTAAACGCGTGGTGGTCGCCTTTTCTGTTCCGCTCCGGAAAGACTTCCGCAGCGACTAGGAGTAGTTCAGGAGATTAACAGAAGGGAGCAAGGGCATCGGTGGCTGCGGTTAGTACGGCCGCATAATGAGTGGCACCGGGATGATTATATTAATGCAAAGAACGAAGCTGCATGCACACAATATCTCCCATCTGTACGTGGAAGGCAGCGCACACGTGAGCCAACAATTACAAAAGATGAGTCAGCGCTGCGAACGGTGAAACAAAAACAGAAGAAGACGAGGGCGTGCGGGATGCGCTCTCAAACAGTCACGTATTTGACGAAGGCGCAGGCAACGCGCTCGGGAGAGGAAAACATATTGGCTCAAAGCTCTAGCTACCTATCTAGCTATTTCGCGAGTAATTCCAACGCGCGGTATCAAGACTAAACTAAATGACTCCACGCCGTGCATTTTTAATCGCGGATAGAAGGCTAGAGTCACGAATACAACTCCGGTTATTTGGGATCGCTTCGAGCAGCGCCGCTGCATCCCAAATGCAAAGCAGATTGATATGAAAGATAATGAATAAGTTAGAGCTTGCAGAATCCACCATCTTTTTACATTATACCCGCGCCGTGAATTTTATACTACACATTGAAGGCTTAAGGCTCGAATAAGGATACGGTTGTTTAGGATTGCCTCGATTTACCCCTCTGCATCCTGAATGCACACCAGATTGATTAGAAAGATAATAAATTAAGTCGACTTGCGCAGAATACACCATCCTTCCTCTGTTATGGAAATGTGTGTAATGTACCTAATGTTTTTATTTTATTGTTGCTCTGATGTTAAATTATTTTATAGAATAAACCAGTGTGATAAGCCACTTCACTGTTTTTGGTCTTTAGTTTAGCTTCTCCATTTAGGGGTCTGGTTTTTAATTCTGCTACGTACTTAGTTGCCAGACGCAAAGTTTTCCTGTGCCTCTCAAATTATTTTCCATTTTCTATGTAGTTCGAAACTTCCCCTCTCTTCCATTTTCTTTCTTCGCTCAAGTATACTTTCCTCGTAGCTCATTTAAAATTCACTTATGTTGCCTTCTATAGAAACAAATGTCTTTCAAACAAATGTATTTTTCCCTCTATTTTTTCTCACACTACCTCAAATATCTATCATTCTAAATAGCTAACTATTTCATTTCTTTTTGGCACTTATATCACCGTTTTTGTATCTCCTTCATTTTACGCTAAGCTTCTGACCACAATCAAGTATGCGAAGCAGAGAACGACGTGACGCTGTAGCAATTTGCGATACGATTTACCAAACATTTTCGTAATATCTTTATTGTTGGTATCCATTATGAAGCGAAATTTGACAATAGAATAGACGTGGAGTCTTTAGCGATACAGAAGTTATGTTGCTATTCGATGCAGGAATCGTATTTACTAAGTTACTAGTGCATTTCCGCTTATGCGCATGTGCCTGGGAGATATCAAGCGCCGCCCGACGGCGAGGGAGGAAAACTAAGGGGCCGGACAGAGTGGGTGGGGTGATAACAATTGGGCTGAGAGTTGGAAGCTGGGAAAGGGGGGAAGGGTGGTTGATGGAGGGAGGGAGGTAGAGCTGGCTGTGTAATTAAGTGCGGTTTGTAACCGTGGCACGGATTCCACATTTCCGGTTGGGAGAAGTTTGGCGTGGAAGGGAGGGAAGGGGTTGCGGGAACAGATTGCGTGGGTGGGTGCGGGGATGGGAGCGGGAAGCTGGGTGTGGAAGGCTGAGGGTGGGTAGGGTGTTGGGGAAGGGGTTACAGTGCGACCCGAAGGATGTTCAAGGGTGAGGAGAAGAGGCGGGAGAGGGATGAGGGAGAAGGAAGAAGGCAGAGGTGAAAATGGATGGATGGACAGCAGGAGGCGGTGAAAGTTAGACTTATGCTCAAGAGGATATAAGAGGAAGAAATAGATAGCGGGTGCCGAAGGAGGTGGAGAAGGGGCAAAGAGAGGAGAGATAAAGAAAGAGTAAGGATCGGGATTGAGGAGAGGTAGGAGAGCAGTGGGTCTGCGTATCGAGGTCATGCATAAATCTAACCCTAAGAAATCTCACCTTTGGGAAGGTACAATCCACAAGGACGCCTTTTTTTTCTTCATTTTACTTTCCTCTTTTGCCTATTCATTTGGCTTATATTACCCCACTTTAATCAGATAAGACCCCACCTTACAGGACGTGTGGTGCCTTAAAGATCAGTGTTAGATTTAAAACTTCGAAGTGGCCATCAAGCAAAGTGATAAGGCCGCATTAAACTATGATACTGCAATAAAAAAATACAATGTGGGTGAAGGTGCGACATTATTGCGTTAAATTCCTTAGCAAATCGATCAAATTGTGCGAAGCGAATAGGTAATTTGCTCTGAATTTGCAACTTCCGACCCAGTGTCAGGGTGTTCTGCCGATCGCATCTCAGAATAATATTTGCTTGCTCGGTTTTTCTCGGAAATGCAATAACCTTCCGTATTTATTGACGTAGTTCCAAATATTTCCGCTGCAATTCCGATGGTTCACAACACTGCTCCAAATATGACAATATTTTGAAATCCTATTGGTTGTCAGCAATCCGGAGGATGAAAATGAAACATTGAGTTGTAAATTTTATGCTAAATGTTTAAAATGTGTTTCATTAAAGATATGATTCTGGCTTATGCTTCAGAGATAGCATCAAAGGTTAATTACAGTGAATTTCATTCACAAAGTTGAGAGTAAGAACTTCAGTGCATATCTAATAGATGCACACATAGGTGTCTCTTGAAAGCCTTTAGAGTGCTCCTGTATCCTTGTTAGAATTTCGTAGAAGGATGTTACGTTTTTCCTTCAAACAACGAATTGGAATATTATCTAGCGGATCATGTGGACATCCGTCCAATAAAATTTAAAGTGGCTGATTGCTTGAATGAACACTAACATGCAATTTCCAGTTCGTATACATTGTATATCTCTTCATTTTACCGATGTTATTCACCTCGTCATATTTACTTATGCTGTGATTTCGTATCCATTTTAGTGTGCAGAATCATCATTTGATCATTCTTTTAGGTATGACATTTATCACCTTCAAATTGTGCCCTTTCCATCGGAGGTACGTCGCATTGCACAACCCACCAGAAAACGTAATTGAACGGCACTTAACTTGATTGTGCCTGTCCTTGATGACCCCACGTTACCAAAGGAGCCTCGGGTGACCAGAAATTGCGGGAAAATGGCCTCTCTTTTGTTGGTGGTCTCTCCTTGGCGATCCCGGCGACCCCACTCGAGAAGTTCTCCCTCTTCCTCCCCTTATGGTTGGCCCAGTGCTGCCACCGGCCTTTCCAGTGAGGAGGACTGAAAGTAGAGCGGAGTCTTGAAAGGGGTGTTTGAGGGGTTAATTGGAAACTTTCTGAAGCTGCTCGTGGTTGTGTGTGTGTGTGTGCCCGAAGGCTCCTTCTTTTAATTTCCGCAAGAAGATATCTTTTCTCTCCTTCTGCTACTTCTCTCGACCTCCTTCGACGTCTTCCAAAAAGCCTTTCTCATCCATTTGGAGTCCTGCAGATGTCCTTTCTCGCCCTTCCTCATTCCCCCCCCCCTCCATTACCCAACCAACCCCTAGTCCTCCTGCTCCGAGACCCCCTAACCATCCCGCTAACTACCCCCCCACCCCCCTTACTATGGCGATTTGCTTGTCGACCACGTCCCCGTGAAGTTCCCGGGGATGCGACCACGTGCGCGCGTGACTCCAGCGCCAAATTCTCCCCACTCTGACCCGTGGCCGTTAGTGGTAATACGATTCCCTTACGGCCGCTGCGCTTTTCCAGAAATTTAATAACCCCCCCCCCTCCCCCACCTTATCCTTCTCCCCCCCAACCTTTCCAACAACCATATCTCCCCAACCCTAAACCCACTCAACGCACCAACACAGAATGTGGATGTGGACGAGAGCGGATAAGGTGGGCGTATAGGAGAGGGTATATGGGGAAGTGAGGCTTTTTTGAAGGGCAGTTGGAAGGATTTTCTGTGAGACTGTGTCGCAGGAATGGTAGGGGAGAACTTTATTTTATTTGCCACTTTCCCCCTGCCCTCCCTCAAGCCTACATCTCCATGGGATGGCGTCATGTGTCCGAGATCTCCTCACCCAAAACACTATGCAAATTATTTTTAGTAGTTTACAAGTGGAGGAAAGGTTTTTTTTTTATAGCGACAATGAGTTTCTCACCCCTCCCCACAGAACTCGGCTTTTAAGATGTGCTCGAGCGGTTTTGCATGAAAAACCCTGTTCGGGTTCCCTGAGGGATTAACTAATTCACGTATTGGCGCTTCACCGTCTGCAAATTGACACGTACGGTCATGTCTCGTCAACTGATCTCTGTCAAAATATAAATAACATTTTCTAAACCACGTTCTGTGGAAAATTATCATTGAAAAAAGAAAAAGATTATATTTAATCAAAGTTTTAAGGAACATAAAAATATTTGTTTTCCGAAAAAAGAACGATATGAGCTATCAAAGAAATTTAATAGAGCAATTTCACTAAAGCAAAAATAAATGCTTAGGTATTTGTAGCCATTTCATTTTCCTTATTCATGGGCCATATTTGAGACGTGCTTAAATGATTACACTTGAACTATATATACTGTCTTTATTGAATTATGGTATTCTCGGTGGGGGAATAATAAGTGTTTTAATTTTACTTTGACTTCTCATGTTTTAAATTGAAAGTGTCTACCACATGAATTATTGGTATATTACTCTGGAAGATAGAAGATTCTACATGCAGCATGCTTGCATATTGAGGAGGAAATGTACTTATCTATAAATATTTGGGTAGCTTGCGTCACAGGAAAGATGACTTCATTTCTACTTTTTCTTCAATTCTATCATACTGTGTGCTTTAGAACATATTGATTTCATGCACTTCATCTTTCTAGCTATTATGTCAGTACATTGTATTTTCCGCCAAAAATCCCAAGAAGCAATTAGATAAACGTAAAAATACGTTTCCTCTGTCGTTCAACGATTCATGTTTTTTTTTTATTGTGGGTTTTCCACCGTCTTAATTCAGGTAATTGCCAATAGAATTTAAGATATGGTATTATGATATTTTATCTAAAGTTTTTTTCCTTATTTTCAGGTATGCTCACTTGTCTTCGCAAGACTAAAATCGCTATTGTGTGAGCGTAAGTACAATTTGTTTTACTATCTACTTTTACAATCTAATGGTAATATCACACTCAAAGAGATATAAATTTCATGAGTCGTCTACGCTTCTTGAAAAGTAAATCATATATGTATAATGTTAGTTGCTGATCAATTGCTCAGAAATTTTATAATTTATTTACACAATGTCTTTGTTATTGATTTCCGTGTAATGTTTGAATTTTTTGGCTAGTACTGAACTAAGCATAACTAGAATTACATTACCGTTCTCTTTCATTGATTCCAAGTTTTACCGGTGCTAATGAGCTGAAGGCATAAGACCTCATCGTACTAAGTTAGGTTATCTCTCAATAGTCGACTTTCCTGTCCTATGTAAAATATTATCACAAAAGTCCTCGATTTTCCATAATAAGGCTTTTGAGGCATGTATTTTGCTTTAAATGAACGTTAAGCAGTTTGAAGTTACCATTCGTCACTATCCAGGAAAATGTTGAAATACAGAGCCTTTAAAGTAACCTCTATGCTACTCTATAGTCAATGAGATTTGAAATTGTAAGATGGTGGAGGCTGGTGTCACCTATGAGAAGACATGTGGTATCAGTTTTATCAAATATGGGTTCCAGCTGTTCTGATTTAAAAATTGATTCATTTTATTATCTTTATCATAAACATTTTTGATATAACCATTTTTTCTGTTATGAAAACGGCATTTCACAACTGCTTTTCTCATCTCTTCATGAGACGTACAATGCTTCTAATTCCTATGGATCTATATTCACAAAACGGTTTGGAAAATGGTTTCCTTCAATCGTTGGGATTATACCATCTCCTGAATTCCTGAATTTTCACGCACCTCCATACAGTACCTATATGCTCCCTGATTTCTTCATTTCTGGTCGGTCTTGCAGTCAACAGCCTTCTTGGATTCGCAGAAGTCTTATCTTTGCCTCTTCTATCAACCTTTTCCTGGTGGTATTTTACTGGACATAATGCAGAGCCGTACAATAACATAGGAACAGTTATCTCATCATAAAATGTTTGGGTATTCTTCTTTCTGACTATATTGAATTAATTCTCATCCATTTTGCTCATCACATGCTGAAAACTCTGTAGCTGCAGAACAAGAAGAGACGACCGCATCAGCATGACAGCTTCAGTGCTGATTTCCCACGTAAAAGGATCTGGTTCCACTAGCGGAAAACTTTCATCGCTTCTACATACATAGTGTCCTAGTAGCCACCTCAAGGCTTTTTGGCATGGGGTGATGGTTCACTAACTACACTGTATGCTTTTAACTTTAGAAAAACCATGAGTAGTAATATATATTGCAGCTACATAAGTGCAGAGAGACATATAAGTTATATACGAAGCATGAGAGACTTAAGTAAGTACAACTACATTAAATGCGTAAGTACAACTTTGCAAATTAAGACGCATGTATTAGAGAGATAAAATCAAATAATTATCTACTCTACCAATCAATATAACAAGTATTTCGTGTCAATAGCAGTTAGTTTGGCCTTGTATCTTTTGCGGGAAAAACAGCACCTTGAACCAATCTGTTTTGCAGACCATTACCCTATTATTATACGCATATTCTAATCAACGGTTGAGTGAAGATTTTCGTGAAATGTTGTTGATAACCCAATTCATTTGTTGCCAAGAAGAGTGCACGTATAGCACTCAAAAAAATCTGAATACTCAAGCGATATGGTGTGGAAACGATACATCAATGAGAAATCACCAAAAATGGAAAATTTCACGAGTAAAAGATTAATTACGACATAGGTTTTGTTTGTTACAGCATCATCAGGTTTCTTTTGGGGGATTTTCTCAGTAAAGCACCGTATATTGTGCATCGGATGAGGCAATTGACTGTAGTCTCCTTGAAGTATTTCGCTGAGAGCAGGCTGATGCTTGCACCGGGATATTCTTCACCTTCCTCCCTTCATACCTTCCGCTCCTATCCTGAACACCTTTCCTCTCGGTGTGAGGGGCCGATTCATGCGTCACGTATCTGCACTACACGGCGATGAGAGGGAGGCCCTTACCCGGGCCTACTTCCTCGCGGAAACACATCCTCTTGGATGTTTAGCATTCATAATGGAGCTTGACGAGGAACTATGAGGGCGACGTGGCGGCCGGATTGATTGGGGCAGAGGGAGGCCTTTTATACTGTCCCCTCTGCGTTTCTTACCCAGTCCTTCTTCGTCTCCTACATCAATATTTACCACCATATCATACCCAGCGATTTGCCGCGAGGGGATATGGAAGGGCGTATTAGGATACCAGTGATGAAAATTAAGGGTTGTGGCTTTCTATTGCCTTCTCTATTTGGTTTAAGTTACACAACTGCCTTTGTTCGGTGTCGGTGGTGGCGAAGAGGTAAAGTCCTCGCCTTCTTACCCTCGAAGTCGCGGGTTCGAAATCCGCCTGGGAATTATTTTACCAGACAGAAAATTAATGTTTGTGAATTGTCATTTAAGATGTTTTTGAATTGCCTTTTACGTGTGAATTGAATAAAAGGACTATCAAGTTCTAAATGTGCTCCAGCAATGAATGAGACCTTTATTTATTTATTTTTAAAATTTTATATCATTCATACAATAGTCTATCCCATTCATCACTGGTTTTATATCAATGCCCTATATTGTAAGGCATCTGTTGCTGGAATAGGCAGTATTTGAACGACTTTCCTGTAGCATCATCATCAGCAGTCATCTATCCAAAGATTGACTGGCTGCAGCTCTCCACTATCATCCCAGCTATCCGCTTACATCCTTCATAGTTATCTTTGGCTGTAAATCTCTCTTGTTACACCTTTATTGCTGTCCTTCAGGTCAAATACTGTATTAATTCGCCCCCGCATAGGACGTCCACCGTAATTTTTACAAAGTAAATAGCAAAAACATTTCCCTTACATTGCAATTGCATATAAATCTGTAGATGTAAGGATAAGGCATTGACTTGAATGGCTGGAATAAACAACATGTTTTTTCTGCGCAGAAAACAGTGCAATGCTTCATGCAGAAAGTCCGTTTGAGAGCTAAGTAACCGGCGCAGCTGAGGGTGGCTGGCGTTCCAGCTTGAGAGTGTTATTTTAATAACTTGTTGATTTCATTGTCTGAGAGCATCTTAGCTCGGGAAGACTTTAAGTTTGGAGGATTCAAATCCTATTCCAATCCTAAAGTCCTGTATTTTGTTTGCCATTCATGTTCACTCAAATTTTCAATCAAACTTGTGTCTGGGTTTATTTGCTATATTACCGAGGTAGCGGATTAAATTATCATTTTATGGATTCCAAATTTTTTGAAGGGTAATAAGATCCGGAAAAACGAGATGGGGGTAACAACTCTCTTTTACTTTCGTAAGACTTAGGCGATATTGCGTGGAGTTTTATTACTATAGATTGAGGTAGTTGAGAGATGTCTTATTTTCCGTGAATGAATACAACTGCAATTGCGACCTTGAATTTAATGTATTCCATCAGAGGTGAGTAAATATTTAAAAAATTAATAAAACTTTGACTGTGGCATAGGTGTCAGTTTATTACATCATCATCTACTTGACCTTTTAATCCATCTGAAGTCTCCTCTTTAAGTAATGTTTCGTCATACGACCTTCCAATATAATTTGTTTGATAAATTCCAATTCATTGCCATTGATTCTTCGACTATGTTTACCACTCGATATGTCTGGAGATTTGGATATTATGATGGAATTTTGACCACACAACTTCAGTTCTAAACCTAAATAATACCATTTAGAAATATCGAGGCAGTTTCGTCAATTTCATGACATTATCGAGGTGAAGAGACTTCTTGAATGAATGAATATGAATTTGTTACCACTTCATCATTCGTCGTTAACTCCTAAGATTAGTTGACTGCAGTCCTTCATCCTTCCCTAACTGATGATATTATAGTTCCCTTAATCCCTGGTACTTCTTTTGATGTGCTCTCTTCGTTATTTGGTTTATGTATATGACCTTTTTTTGACCTTCCCCTGGGTTTTTTTCTTTATTTATCCTTCAGTTAGATTCCTGCTCATTGTGCCTCAGAGTGGGCCCAATACATCAGGTTCTCTTTTCAATATAGTATTTTCCTTCTGTACACTTTTTCATGTCTTATTTTAATGAATTAAAAAAATATATGGCACTTTTTTCACAGATTTTTATTTCAAGTCGACCGGTTCCATCGCATACGCGACATCATCAGGTCGCCTATGCGACCAGATGATGTCGACTCTGATGGTACTTCTGAGGCAGAATTAGGAATCCACTTGCTCTAATTTCTCTCCTAATAGTGTGAATTCTGTGTCTAGCATCCCTAATCCTAATAATATGATATTGACCTAGGTGCGGAGGATTTTTCGGTGCATAGACCGTTGGGCTGCATCTTTGGGTTGTTTACCGTGTCGTTGTTTTTGAGACAACAATTTCATACCTTTTCGACTACGACCTGATTGCGCGTGCTAGAACGCAGGCTAAGCTGTCGTGTCAGAAAACAACGACACGGCGAGCACCCGAATGCTGCAGCCGTTACGATTTTGGTCTTCTCCTTATTAATTCTCATGTTATATTTTGAGCGGCTTCTATTAAAGACTTATGCCGGATATTTCTAAGAATGGGTTCTCTTGTACACGTGGAATGTACATACCTATTCCTATGAAAAATACCCAATATCTACGACACCTTTCTTACCCATGGTGAATCTACCTGTGGGTGACGAGATGTCTCCGTCCGTCCGGGACAAAATGTCCACCCACATTGTGCCTCCTCGCTATTCACCCCCCCCCCTACTCCTTTCCCCCTCCCCTTTCGACCCCTCCCCCCTCTTCCCTACTGCTCCCGAATGCCAACAATGCCTCCGTGGCCTGATTGCACGGCGACTCTCTCTCTCCCCCTAGTAACGAGGTCCCGCTCCACTCTTTATTCTGCCTCCGTCGCCAACTCCCTCCGAATTAATAGGAAGCGTAACCTTGATGCCCCGCTTCTGTTTTTGGTGTTGGTGAGGATAGAGGAACTTGCTGTCAAGGGATGGGGAGCGTTGCTGACGGACAATGTGCAGGAGGAGGAGGCACTTGCGGAGGACGGCTAGATGATAATCTGAAAGGACCTGGTTTTATTCATTGAAATATTAAGGTGGTAATAACCACGACCACCAAAATATAACAGACATGTAATCTAAGCCTTTGTTTTCTACTGATGAATACGAAACATGGTGCTTGTTTTTTTTTGGCGTAGTTTAGGAGTTTAGCTAATTATAATCACGAGAGATGGGCTCTGCATGGACAAGCTAAAATTCCTATATCTCGATTCCTGAAGTCGCATCCGGTGCTGATGCGTCACGCCTACGGCACTCCCTGATTCAGGCTCTGTGAAATATACGTGGCAGTAGCATAACTACGATATAGATTAACTACGATAGACTAGTTATAAGAGTTTAAATACGGCACTAACATTTCATATCATTGCTATTTAACGAATCTTGAATACCACATTTTCAATTGTGCTTAACAATCTCCACTGTGCTGAAACTACTCGGCTGTTTTATCATCTCTGAGTTCTAATTAAAGTTTTTGGCATCAAAATACGATAACCGTAATCAATACGAAGGAAGGTGTCGGAAAACAATGTCAATTTAATCAAAAAATTAAGAAAAGAGCTCACTGGCAAGCTTCCACGGTTATATTGAACAACTGACCGTGGTTTCGGTATTTAATGCTACCCTGATGGCATTAAGTGCTCTTCTGAATATTGGAATTTAGGAGATTCCACAAAGTTTGTTCCAGCATTTTGTCAAATGTTAATTTTTTTCATTCTGGATCTCCAAGACGATACGTAAAAGAAATAAGGTAGAGGTTACTGTTGATCCATTCATTTTAGGAGGGTGTTATATATTGAGGTAATTTCAGTTTCCTTTTAAATTCCTTTTTAAAGGCATTTTATTTGGTACTCTTATCTTATTTGAGGGCCTGAGAGTCAAAATAATGCAAGGAACATAAACACGAAAGACGATATAAGTGCATATGTTCTAAGTTGGTACCGTCGGGTATCGTCAGGTAGCTACAGGTAAAGGATTATGTACAAGTGTTCGAACGCATGGTGCTGCGAACTAGCTGCAGAACACTTAAGCTACATTGCTATTTGTCATTTCTTACCGGAGTAAAGTGATACAAGTGACTCTGGACGATGTTTCTTACTTGTATTACTTTGACTCTCAGGCCCTCATTTCTGATTGGTTGACACGTTGGACTCGTTGGCGGCTTGGTATCTATCACGCCTGTTTATGCGGAGGTAACAGCTTTGAATAAATAAATAAAAGAAAGATAGCAAATTTTATTTTCCACACTACTTCTAATACTACCTCAACCTCTTTCGACGTTTTCACGTCATTTTCAAGGGGAGTTTTTTTTCCTCCTCTTGAAAATGATGATAAAACGTGGAAACCTGTTGAGGTAGCATCAAAAGTAGTGTGGAAAATACAATGTGTTATATATTATCAATGTGAATTTCCACCAAGTAAACTTGTCAACGATTGATCTAATTAGCAGCTTTTATTCACGCCAAGGTTGTATTTTCTCCATGTTGGGCTTCTTTAAACTCTTATTTGTGGTTGGAGTTACTATTAAACTCTTATTTGTGGTTGGAGTTACTATAACTATTACATGAATTACGATTATTATCGTAATGCATGTAAGAAATGGGTCTGATAATTTCCTGAAAACTACTGCGTTAGGTGCTGCCATCACGGAATTTATTAGTCTAAGAACGATGAACGAGTTTCAGACTGCTATCATGTTTACTCAAAGAATAATCACTCAATTGGTTCAAGTATAAAGATAATAAAATACATAGCATATGTATTCAAAATAAGTATCGCTGAAAAGGAATATCTACATTATTTGAAAAGCTGTAAAATTTTTAAAACGTATGAAATTGCACTGCGCGTATGCTTAGTATCCATTGTTGTAAATTGGTGCCGTGAGAAAAAGAGATTGTATTTTTTCAACTTATGATTACCGGTGAAATTTAAAGGCAAGTATCCTCATCGTTACCAGTGGAATATAGGTACAATTTGATCCTAAAATCTTTTTAAATTATTTTTTACCATTACTTATTCGCAATGTCATATTAAAAAAGACTAAATTTCCCAATTTCCTTGGTAATTCTAAAATAAGGTAGGTATGATTAATATTTAGGATGAAATTTAATGGAATTCTTAGGAATAATGTCGTGTGTACTTTGGTTGTGAAAAAAGCAGAGCGAAATTTGTATTGTTTTAACTTTACCGGAGTATTTTGATTGGTTGAAACTAAAAAAACAATATTCACATTTCTTTGCTAAAGCGTTTCAGTTTTGAGGACAATTTTTATTCGTTCACAGAAGCCGTAATTGTCTTTCGCTCTTACTCCGCAGCAAAATAACTTGTGACTCAAGGTAACTTTCTCAGAATTAGCTCTACACTCCTGGCATCACTGTGATAGTCATGTCGTTTGATGTTCGTATTTTCTGCACAAGTTCAATTCGAGAACTGATCAAACGGAAGATGCCTTGTAGAGAAACTATAACTCAGATCAATTCCTCCACGCGTCCTATTACTCCACTACGTTCTGGAAAAAAACAGGTCGACTATTTCATTTTTCCTTCGCTACGCCTGTTAACTTATTGACTGAGTCAATTTATTTCATTCCTTGGAGTAGTATTCTTTTCTTTCGGGGGAGATATTTTGATGGATTGCTGTATCGGGAGGGAAAAAGGACGAACGATGAAAACATGAGTTTCTTCCTGAAGTAAACCAAACCACCGTTGGTTGCGACTTTTTCTTCCATCTCCACTGAAGTTTTTGTTTTTTTTATATTTATCCTAGCCTTCCTAAAAATAAAAGGCACTTTCCATTCAAGGTGTTGACGTTTTTTTTAAATAATAATACGCAGTAAGCTATGGCACTCTCAGGCGCGCGTGCGTGTTTACCTGTGGATGCACTACCTGGCGAACCCGGTTGTACTGTATTTTAATAAATTGTTTCGTGGAACCTGCGAAGTGCACTGCTTATTTTCCTTTAATAATGCAGTAACGCATTTGAACAATCATCACATTGTGTGTTGACGTTTAAGGAGATTCAGCGGCGACTACGTGAGTCAAAACAAATACTAAATTCCACATTTTTGTTTATTCGGTTCACATATTACTGCATTTACGGATGACCTGCGTTGCCTATTGAAAACTAAAGTTAAAGTACAAAATATGCTGATTATTCCGCGAATAGATTTTAAATTAGCGCCATTTTCCAGCCTGAGGATCCTACTACAGCGCTTTTTGTATGGAATTGCCGAATTTTGACTTTGATTACAGAATTATTTCACTCCTAACGAATGAACTAAGTATATATATATTTTTTAAATTGTTTATGTATTTATTATCATCCTGAAAACAGCCTAAAGGGCCTTTTACATCAGTCATTGTAACGTAACAACAATGGACAAGCACAGACAACCATGCCCTCCATAATCCTCAATATAACTTGCAAATATACTATTTTCTCCGTGTTTTTCCTAATATTCCATTTAACACCATTTAATTTCAAATTTAATTTGCGAGAGAAGTAGCGTGGAAAAGTATCATTTTTTGTTCATACCAGATAGTGTACACGTTTTGCTATAAGTATCCAGAATATGTATGAAATGAAATTTAAGCCATTTTCCGATGTAACCACCTTAAGGTAGTTTGAGCGAAAAATCCCTTCACCTAGAATTTGATGTATTTGGTTTCATTTTAAAGAAAAAAAAACTCATCTTTCCTAGTACTTCTTTTCGAGCAGTTTCCCTAAAATTATAAGCTGATTTACATGGGATAGATTACGGCTGTGCGCTCCAGAGGGAGAATATTAAACAAATTAGGAACTTCTAGCACTTAGATTTCATCAAAAAACTAACGGTGTGTAGATTGCATTTTTCTCAACTATTTATGAAAAAATAATCGATTACTCACTACATAAACTTTTACGGAATTGCAAAAAAAAACCTGTTGTTTTGAAGGGTATTCAGCCGTACGGCGGAAAAAATGAGTCAAGGTTTAGACTTATGTAGCTTTATTTATTTAATTACTAAGAATTTTGGCCATACATAACTATATATTTGTGCCAATAATACTACTATATTTATTTCATACTACTCACAGACGCTGAAATAAAAAAATAAAATTTGAATATGGTCTCCATTATGACTAGTGAACTATCTCGCTCAAACCACATTAAGTAGATTAGGAAAAAACATCTGCGCACTTGAGTGCACAAAAAAGAGAATGAATGGCACGATGTGCGCTCGTGAAACGTTCTGTTATCAGCCAGTAGGAGGAATTCTGTCGGTACTCGAAAATTATGGAGAGTATATTGAGAATATTTTAAAATGTCATTCAATGTACATGCTTCGAAGAGGAAGCTGCCTGCCCCACACCGCTATAATTTCTCGATCGGCCCTTGAATTTCTTTTAAATAATTGTCCGTCACCGCTTACCTTCTCTCTCTCACTCCTTGCTTTTGCGATGAAATACTATGATAGTTTGAAATTTCACATCCCACCCTACGCTGACAGATTTCGGAATTGAAGTTCCTTTTGCCGTTACTACAATGGATTCTTTCAATCCCCTGAACTCTTATCAATCTTCACACTTCGTGTCCCATCTCACTCCACTTGAAGCAAGGGTCTTCTTCACAAACTCCAGTTCCGCCTATCCATTTCCAAATGGTTCACTGAAGTCCATCTCTGTTCAACTCCCTCTCCAGTTAGTATCTATTCTCCCCCAGACTTCTACCCTCCAAACGGCTCAATGTGCCGCTTCACTAAAACACTGCCTCTTTGATTCATCCAATCAGTAGCCCACTGTATGTTGTTTACTTTAAAGATTTTGCTACCTCCATATTTTATTACAACACACCTGGATTTAATTTATATATTTTTATAATGCAACAATAATGAATTATCGAGAATTGGTCTAAAAACTTGGTTAAAAACAACGTTAGGGTATTGGTCACAATTTGTGAATAATCAGCTGAAGTTATGAAACGCACTTAGGAGTATATATTTACCGAATAAGCTACACATTTGTTTTAGTATCAACTGGGAAAGCAAATAGTTGACCAGGTCCACATGCCAAGAGTATGTTAGAGTCACTTATTAATAACTAAAATCTATTTGCAATGCATTATCAACATATGAGGCCCTTATCGAATATCAACACATAAACCAAAGTTATTATTTTTTCCATAACATAATCCAGCGCACATCAAAAATGTTGGTTTGCAGGGTGTGTGCAGGGTATGAAGCTGATGGAAAGCAGTTTTATGTGTTTCTTTATGGAATCGATTTATACTGAAACGAAAAACAGTATTTTTGCAGTGCCAATAAAACATTAGTTTGTCAATTAAATAGAGTTAAATAAAGCATTAGCCCAAGTCGTGTTGTAATGAAAACATTTTGGTGGAATTGCTAAGCTTCTGTTTGTCCTTGATATTTTCACGATTTTTTTCATTGGAGATAACAATTAAAAATTTAGCGTCTCTCTTTCTCTGTCCTTGAAGATGATTTTATTCTTCCCTTTCGACATTACTTACGAAGGTTTGCAGAACATGAATTCCTTCATATAGTCCGTGGAATCAACTTGCAAGCATATCCTATTTGTTAGAAAATTAATATGATAAAATCCTTGCATTTGTAGGAAAAATATGCACGGCACGTCAAGGATCTGGGGAATAATAGGCCTCTAGATGAATACTAGACGCAGCCTCTTATATTGTATAATTTAATCAATACCTGTTGTTTTTTAACAAATTAAATTATAGCTGTTGTCACGTTTAACGGGCACGTAATATCATTATTAGGTATATCTTTTATTTTAAAGTAAGAATGCTGAAGGCGATGAGTGGATTCTCATGAAAATCCTTCCTCATGAATAAAACACTATGCTATTCATTGTCATAGAGTAATAATAAATTTACATAAAAATTGCAAATTTTAGGTGAAATTTTATTCACCCAGCGTACGAAAATTTCGAATCTTCTTAGATGGAACAGAATATTCAATATCAGAAATTACATTTGGATAAGCTCTCTCCGGTATATCGATCATGTAGGCCAATTTACCGCACGGAACACAGTTTAGATCAAAATTTGTCTATATTTGCGGGGACGTCGAAAACAATTAACCTCCGATGACCCTCCTTTTATGGGGTCATGTGTACTTAACCTGCGCTATCTTCCGTTTCCGATAGATCCGCGTTTGACTCCGAAAAGGGTTTTTGGGGAAACGGAGGGGTGACGTGTGGGCATTAAGGATAAAGCTCAAAGACAAACACGTCTCCCCGTCCCGCAGTGCGGAGATGCGAAGGAAAGCGTTGACCTCCGGCTGAAGGGGAGACGGATGACGCCTAGTTGGTGCCTTGGATTTACTTCCAGTGCGTATCAAAGGAATTACCTAAATTTATGACCCAACAAGCCTGCGCAACTGCCGAAAGATATAGCCTGCACTTCATCACTTTTAACCTTCAATTTGGGTTCGTCTACCTTTTCGCTTTTTAAAAATAAGATTTTTAACTCTCCTTTCCAGGGTCTTCGGCGTATTTTGCTGGACTGATTAGAAATTTCCCTTTCGTATAGGACGTACGCGGGGTACTGATTGTGAGGAACTAATACTTACGGTTGCTTAAATGTTTTCTTTCCAAACCATAGACATTACAATAATTTATCTATTTCATATCTGTCCACCCATGTGTAAGAGGGAGTTAAATAACGTGTACGAACTTTTCTTGGGTTTCCAACCGGGTTTAATGGCTTCATGTTCGCAAGCGTTTCGGTGTCCGCCTCGGGTATCGTCATCCGGGCAGATGGTACTCATGATGCGAAACCCGATGAAAGTTCCTTCACACCTGTCAGGGAATGCACCAGATCTTACTTCGAGTTAATTAACGTTTTCAAAATATGGCAAATGAAATTTGGGAAGAACCTTCCATCTTAATTTTGATAATTGTGCGTATTTCCACGGTATTTGCTGCTGGAAGGAAATTGATTGCAGCCGAAGGGCTTGATTTGGGAGGTTGAGGTGAAAAAGTATCCTAGGAAGATGTGACTTTGGCAGTGAATCTAGTGAGACAAGTAGGATAACACATAAATTGTAAATTGATATTGTTTTAGGAAAAAAATGTGCCGGCTCAACTTACGAGGGTCACAGCTGAGACGTTGTCGGGTTGCGCAGAGAAGGGGTACGGAAGACTTGGGTGGGGAGGGAAACTTATATCCCTTGCTCCGTTGTAGTTCTCGACATAATATGCTAAGGAGGTCGCACTCGCAGCATTTGATTATCCGGATCAATTGGGACCGGTCCCAATCCGGATTTTCAAATATCAGGATTAATGGATAACTCACCAAAAAAGGTAATTTCTTTGGAAACCTCTGAACGTATTCGCTTCGGATTGATATATGAACGCTAAAGAAACGTGTGTGCTGTAACCAATAACTGTCAAATGAAATTAACGGTAAAAAATATACAATACACGTTTTGAAAAGCCTAGTGCCGCAACTGTAGAAAAACTATTTTCGAGCATGTTCTACCCTAAAAGCGATCCGGATAATTAGCGATCCGGGCAGTTGCAAGTTCCGATAATTGGAGTTTTACTGTAGTATAAAGTTTCAAATTCGAGTTAATAAATAACGCTGCTAACCTCCTAAGATATTAATTAAAATAAATGCGGAACTGGTCACACAGTAAATTAAACGGAGTTGCCCGTTGATGATCACAAAAAATATTTGAAATTTACTTTGCAAAAAAATTGTTCGTCTAGATCAAGCTATTTAGATCAAGATCGAGCTAGACTCTTCAATATCACACCGAGTGCTCTAATCAGTAAACTTTCATTCTAACTCAAGTTTACTCAAACAAAAAATTCAGAATCATTAAACCACGGTGAAGATCACGCAATTATGTGATCACCAGGAGAAACACTGCACTCCCGGTTCCGCAGTTCTTTGAATTCGTAAACAGCAAACGCCGAAAGTATGTTTGAAAGCTGATTTCACCTCTTCGACAGTGGTGTTAAGGGCACTCTGTCATCTAATGAATTGGACCTCGTGAAAACACTACACTCATATATTCGATTTTTTCAGGCTAACCTTTGTGGAAATTCATTATCATGAGGGAAAAACAATGTGTATTTTCAACAATATTTATTATGATACTCAGTTGTACCATACCATAATCAATATTACCATAGAATTGAACCTTAATAAATATTGGTGGAAATATACATTGTTTTTATTTAAGTAACATCTCACTTCTTAAAACCACAATGAAATACACTGTGGAAGAGAATGCCTGGGTAGCTCAGCTGTTTGGAGCGCATTACGCGATATCGTGCGGTATGGATTCGAATCCCAGTCTTGGTGAAATTTTACGCATTTGTGCGACTCCAAGTAGATGTAAATGGGGCCAATGCAGCAGAAGGCATTATAAGTTCTTCATTTAATTCTCTATATTAAATTTGACTCACGTAGCCGCAGTGGAATCTCCTTAACCGTACCTAAATAATTCTAAGGGTAACACAGAGATTATTTATTTCCTCCACTGTAAGTCGTCAAAACTAGGGAACGTCTTGTATCCCTGTGCGTCTTCTGCACCAAAAAATGCTGTACCAGTAACATTTACTTCCACCGTGGCTGTTATCATAATAGCTGGACGCAATATTAAGAATGATGAACCTGAATTTCGGGAGAAAAGATTGACCGTGAGATATTATGTATGGTACATGCTTGCTGCCAAACACTTTCCCAACTCTCTTATGAAATACATCGTTCTGGCTCGCTGGGCAGTATGTAAGAAAACAGCTGTCCTGTTACAAACAAAAGTTTTTCCTGCAGTTGACTCGGCTGATCGATTGAGGAGCCTAGTGACAGGAGGTATAAGTGACAAAAAGTTAGTTTTAAGTTATCCATGTTTAAAGATCAACTAGTTGCTATTGTTCAATGTATTTCTTGAAGTAGATGAAATATACTCCCCTAGATCTCATCACCCATCACAGTCATTCACTTATACCTCTTGGCCACAACAATTTCACATAATTCAGGAACTCATTTCTGCACTTAGCTCGAAAAAACTATAAATATCACTTGTACCTCACATGGCTTCTATAGGCTCCTCAATTATGGTTTTGGGTTCTAGGAGCGATTGTCCCGATTTTCACTGTCAACTTCTCTTGGGACTCGGTTGCGAGATATCGTGAACTCTGCTTTCAAACGTTCCCTGCCCTCTCCGTACCGCCAATCCTGTATCCTTTTCCCAGTTCGCCACCTCCCTCCCAGCCTCCCCTACCGCACTTGCTTCCCTCTCCCCCACCTCCATCACTCCCTTTTGACGGCAATTTATCGCCAAACCCGTGTTTTCAGCCCTTTGGCTTTCCCTCCCTCCTCGCCACCGTTCTCATGAATTTTATTCCCATCCTTTACTTGTCTCCCCTTAGCCCTTTCATTACACCACTTTCCATCGTCCTACAAACACTGTCAATTTTTTCCCGTTTCCCTTTCTTCATTGTCATTACTCCTTGCGTTAGGTAGGTTTCATTCACTTTTAAACCTTCTACCAGTACTCCCAAGATTAGTTTGTAGGTTAAAATTAAATTTAAACCACCGTGAAATGATATATATATATATATATATACACACACGAGTTCGTGGAAAATCACACACGCGATAATATAAATAAACTATGCCACAGGTGGGGCGGAATTAAATATAAACACATAAAAAAGAGTGTTCTTTTTTATGTGTTTATATTTGATTCCGCCCCACCTGTGGCATAGTTTATTTATATATATATATATATTATATATATATATATATATATATATATATGATTAAAGTCGTGTAATTATTTCTTGTATCAAATCGTGTCCTCTTTTGGATATGTACGAAAATCTACTTCAATTCAGCGCTACCTTTTTGCGAATGGAAAGTGAAATTTGACATAGTGTTAGTTTTCCTTTTAAAGTGTAGGATTTAGCGCAGATCTGAACACATCAGCACACTTAAGCGCACACGAACGACGTTGAATGGAACGATGTGAACTGGAGAAGCGTTTGCTAACCTGCCGTTAGGTAGCATTTTGCGGGTGTACAAAAGTCAGGGCCACATGATTTGTCTATTGTTATCGAGTTCGTTCAGAATAAGTATTAAAAACTGCAAGCACTTTACCACGAAGCTATTTAAAACTTTACAATGTCCATATTTGACGTTATTCCGGAAAATCAACATAAAATTAACTATCTCAGATGCGACTATCGATGTTCTTTTGTTGTTAAGCGTACGTGAACTTTACTACAGATCTGTTTTGAAGTGCACTACTGAGTACGCAGTGCCACAAACGAATGAAAGGCATGTGAGCTGTATGTAAGAAAACAACTGTAAGGTAGGTAAAAATTAAATTTTTTATTTTATTATTTTTTTATAAAAATTATTTTTATAAAAAAATGTGTGAAAAATTGTTAAATATAGAATTTTTCAGTCTGATGCCACTTCAGCTACAGCTGTGTACGCACAAGTAGCAAATTTTCCCAGGGAATACCTAAAGTGGGGTAGTAATAAATAGTCTAAAATCCATTTTGCTCTTGAATTTCAAGCAAAAAATTACAGACTGAAGTCAAAATACGTTAGTTTATCATACATAAGGGTTTGAAGTCGTCACCTATGGTCAGAAAATGAGTTCATTAAAATATATTCGTCGAGTAATCTGAATATTTAGTACCTTAATTAAGTTTTATTTGAAGCTTGTCTTATATTAAAGCATATTGTTTTTAAATAACACAAACTAAAAGATGGAATTCAGTATTTGTGTCGATTCTCTCAGTGGCGGAGGAATCTTCTTAATTCAAACAATCAACGTGTATTTAACGTAACGACACAAATAGTGGGAGCTCATGAAATAAATTAGCGCAAACTGGAGGAGAGTGTTTGACTAAAAGAGGGACTACCTCGGAATCTATTTTTTCTGAGCATAGTATTTTCATAATAGATATATTTACAATTTCCATAATCTGCAATACTATTAGAGTTGTAACGAAAACTAAAAAAAAAGGTTTTCTGTGACTGTTTCTGTTTCCCTTTTGTTTTATAAATAGCGTATATTAAAAGGCTGACTTCATCCTTCTAACCACGTACCTATAGCTGCGACTGTGCTTGTAATCAGTGAAATTACTTTCATTATTCCGATTTTTCTGATGTGAATTGGGAATAATTGCGTTTTCAACGGAAACATGGTTGACTAGAGCTTAACTCAAATGGAAAGTGAATTTGGATGACGTCATAGCCGTAGGAACATGGCGGATCAGATTTTTGGAGAAACAACAACAAGGTTTTACATATTTTCAGAGCTAACGTATTAAAAAAATGCCACGTTGGCCAAAGCTTAAGGGGTTTTACAAATTTAAAATATGCAAAATATTAGACGTCACATATCGAAAACAAGAAAATACTCCACCCTCAACATAGGTATAAAGATTAAGTCAAAAAGGGTAATATCGTCTTTGTTGTTTTAAAAATCTGATATACTAGATCTTAGGTGATCGACGAAGCATCACTTTGATTTCATATTTTCTTGTTTTTCTCCCTCTGATGAATATAGCCGTTCAACAATTAACCAAGAAAAGCGATAGCACAAACATTATGGCACCGCTTACTTAAGTATATTTCACGCTTTTTTATATTCAGCCAAATTGTACGCTAATAATTATTTTCGTGAATCATAATGGGTTACATGACTTATCAGCTGCCCTCCAAACGCATCCCATTGCCGACATGGCAGTAGAAGCTCACGCTAGGGATAATTTGATTGATAAGTTGATTTTTCTGCGGCAAACCTGTCATTGCATTCTATCATTTCTTAGCACTCCGCTCACATGCTCACTTTATCTCCACCTTGCCATTAATCCCCTCTGCACTACCCCTATGTTCCCGAAAACATGTGTTTATTCAGTAGCCCACCTTTGTCGACTCTCTTGTTACTCAAACGGAGTGCCTATGAAAAATTATTGGATACATTTGTCCGCAGAGGTGACCACTAAAACCCTTGCTCCATGCATCCACAAGCAAACGAGAAAAAGTGAAAGGAATTTCTTTTGTGCTATGCGTTCAGCAAACAACGAGTCCATCGTTAAGAGTGCGTGTTTGCTTAAAAGCTCTTTGATCAAAGAGTATAACGCCCGCGTTTAGTATTGGGCCACGATTTTTTTAAATCGAATATTTTCCAGGCGAATTCAAGTATCCTTTGAAATTCATTAACGTCCGCTGCAGTGTACGTGCTCTTGTGAAAGAGGGCGCGGTAACTTGGCGTGCACACTTAATTTACGACTCAAAAGGAGATGAAAATTGCGCTATAAACGAAACTGTCCCGTTGATGAACTTTTGAGTGATATTCTTTGGGAGTTTTTATTCCATTCCCAGAATGGAATAATGGCGAGGTGGCACACTCTCGATGATTTTATTTCAAAAATATTTTTAACGTTTCTCTGTGAAAATCGTTTCGTTTCCGACGAAAACTCGCGCAGTTTGTGCCATTTCACTTTTTGTTTCAGGACGGGGTAATTAATGTCCTTCGCACTCGACGCACGTTGATATCATTCCCTTTAAAAATTGTCTAATTATCCGTCCTCGGCATGGACACGAGGGAATGATATCTGCCACGCAATTGCGCATTACACGATTCCTGCAGTCATTACATTTTGTGAATGACGACGAATTGCGACCCCTTCGTTCTCCATTTATGGCACCATCCCCGTAATTAAAATCCCAACAAATATGACTCATTAATACGGATTTGTTTGCTGAAAGTTTATGCTTCACGGTTTAACGAAAAGAGCCCATTCAGATGTGTATCAAGAGTTCTTTTAATCCAATTTTATGGCTCTCAAAATTATGACCCGAAAGGTTGTAAACATTTATTCTTCCGTCATTCCTACTTTTTAGGACGCTGTTATCACCTTTTAAGATTATTGCCGTACTTATCCACTACAAAATTCCTGCAAGAAGTACCGCCATGTAAAATTAGATAATGTGTGGAAGTGTAGGTAGTAATGGTGGAAATATTAGGCGTAAATAGTTGCTCATAGGAATTGCAACCTTCCAATTGGAATGAATTCCCAGACGAGTCACATTGAATAGAACGAAATATGTTGTACAGTGTGAGAGCCGTGTGAGTGAAATAAAATCCGCATTTATTTTATTTAAAAAACATTAAATCATCATGAATCCTCATTTAACAAAACTTTTTTTAAATAGGATTAAGGTAAAAAAATTTTTAAAAACCCTGCCTGCTTTTTTCTAGTGGATAAAAACTAAAGAAAGTCCCACTCGCATGCAAAACAATACTGGTAGAGGGATTATTTCCTATACTTAACTAAAATGTGGTAAAAAAAACTCTTTTTTGCACTCAACGGTTCAATTATTAAATCGTTTTTTGATATAATATTTTTTATATATGCCAGTAAATATCTGAACTTTATACTAAAAAATATTTTCCATTTATGTCTTGTGTAGTAAGTTTTAACAGTCATAGTATATTAAAGTTGTGATTGTCCAGCTAATCGGTAAATATTTTTTTTCATTTTTTTTTGTAAATAGTGAAACTTCATATGTCATATTTCTTGTTGAAAATAAAAAAAACGTTGTTGACTGATGTAAAATCTGTGTATGTTACAAGGAGCCAAGAGCTGTTTAAAATAATTGCTAATATTATTCTTAGTAGGTATAAGATTATTTCTTACTGCGCGAAATGTTGCCTCCGCTGTGCTAACTCTCAAAGCAAGTGAATGACTCACACGGAGTATTTAAATTAATTTGGCCATGCGTTGGTCTGCGTTGGTGGATTTAATATAAAGTTAACTTAAGGCTGTGCCTGTCTCAGATCCAAGAATGGTTGCAGGAGGAATTATATTAGAACCTGCTAATTCAAAACTCTATGAAAGTATGATATTTGTATTAATATCTCGTTCGAATGAGAAAGTATATTTTCAGTCTCAAAAGATAATTTTAGGCAATGATGCATTGATAGTGAAGTTTTGGGATAACAAGCTTAATCCTGTAAGGAATGTGTTAATTAGAATGTGAATGTGTAAATGAAGATGAACTCTGGAAAATTTTAAACACAAGAGGTTGAATAATCACATTAAGGAACTCTCTTGATGAGTTGCATGTACTCTCAGTGATAGGCAAGTGTATTTCCTTTTCCAGCAAACCTCAGTCATCGAGGCCCCTTATAGTCGTCTTAGTAATATGATTGATATATAAGTGATTATCTCTTTGGAATTATTCGCAAATCAGATAAAATTGTGGGATTTGGTGAAAATTGTAAGAAATACATGTAATATTTATCTGAGGGAGGTATCCCAAACACAGGTCCGTAGAATAATACCGAAATAGTTATCTGGTTACAATATGCACACTGTGGATACTCCTAATCTTAAGTTAAAAGGTCAATTGTTTTCAGATGGTGTTCAATTTTATTCAATGCGGATCCATTTAAGTGTATAGCATTAAAATCTGAATGTCTTCCCGACTGTTAAGAAGACATAAGAGGAGATCTGAAACCGAGAGCCCGAATACGAAGTTCACATCCCTTAGCCAAAGCCAAAGGTTCGTACTAGGAATGGATGATGTAAAACAGCAGCTTACATATTGAAATAGATTTATTCTATCACTTGTCACATTTACCTTACCTTACGATTCTATCTATCGTTTCCATATAACATACATCTTTCCTCATGGATATATAAATCATAATTTTTTAGAAAGGTACTGATTCAGGCCTATATTTTTGGAACAAAGTCATAATTAATAAGAACGATTGATTGGTATTTCTCACACTGAAACTTATTGCTGACCACAGTGTTTACAATTCTTTGTCATTACCAAGCTTGATAAGGGCCAAAGCCATGAAAACGACAGAAAAACATGTTCGGTAACAAATTGTAGTGCAGAAAATACTATACTTTCGTTGTTATTAACATCATCTTTTGTTTATATTAGAATTTATTTTGATTAACAGTTGTTAAAGCCCATCTTCAACAATTTGTATTGTCATTAAATCAATTATTAAGGTATGCATTATTAATTTTAATATTTTTTCCCATTACTACCAAATTGCGATACCTACTTCTAGAGTGTTTCCCTTTAGTCTTGCATTTTCATTACACCCCTCGGGGAGTTTCTTTTTAAAAATATATTTTTAAGATCGCGCATTAAAGAAAAAGGAGTATTCTTGCGCGAGCGAGAAGAAAAAAGCCTCAGGCCATCACTAATTCTTTGCTATTTGAGATTATGCGTGAAGATAGCTCGGGAGAGCACATTATTTCCTCCCGGGGAGAACTTATTAATCTCGGTGGTCTTTACCTAAGAGGCGAGGCCTCCCCCAGTCTCCCAGGATTGTTCGTTAAAAATTCCGCATTGGGTCCGCTATCGCTTATCTAAATTAAAAGCGCTCTTCCCTTCTTGGCCACCCCCACTCATCTCATGCCCACCCAGCCCCTATCTCACCCCTGTACCCTCCCACGCTGCCCGTATTCCTTCCCAGGAGTTCTTCTTCTCTCGAAAGCGCCCACCAAGTTTCTTGAGTCCCACCTCCTACTTCTCCGCAGCCTTGTTCCAACAGATTCAGTGGATCCTCCCTTGCCACCCGCCAAGCGCAAGGCGAGCCTCTTCCCCATCCACTTCGTGGGGTGGCCACCCCCGATCCTCTCATCCAACTTGCTCCATAATATTCCTCGCAAGTTCTGGGGAAGGCTGCATGCAAGTGGGGGCATTATGGCACACGTGGAGGTGGATGGAAATATTAAACGTCTTTTTTATAATACTCTCCTTTAAGATCCGTGCTTGAGCCCTACTTCCGGACAGCCGTCTTACGTGGTCATGTGTGTGAAATTTAGGCATCCTCCGTGGCTAATCGAGGGCTTGACTCCACCTCACTGAAGAGATAATACGGGGATTCATAAATTGAAAGGCGTTAGATCAAACTACATGATTAATACTCTATAATTTAGGGTTTTTTAACTCCTGATGTTCTTAACGTACTTAAAAATGAATATCGATACACTCCTCATGTTAAAACATTCTTCTCAACGTCTCAGAGACATCAAAGAAAGGGTTATGACGTGATATATCGACTCAAGTATCGATATGTGGTGGCTGATTTTACCGTCCTACTTGCCTTCTCTTTATTCAAAGATCACCCTTCAGTCCCCTCTGTTTCCAATCTCACCGCATTTTCATGTGATCTTATGGACAACATTCTTTTATTAAACAATCGAACAGAATCTCATATTTCAATGATTTTTGCTTTTCTTCCATTACTGTTGTAGATGTAAACACATTTATTCTACAAGTATATGATTTGACTATGTTGGTATTTACTTAATCGATTTCTTTAGGAACATATAAATAGACGATGTCTCGCTTAAATTAGATAAATAGCCAAATATATGCCATCTCATATTTCTATTTGGTAGTTTATTTGGGGGATACTTGATGATATCAATGCCACTGAAATCAAATTGGGGACTTGTCAACACCCAATGTTTGTTGTTACATAACACTTAATGACGATGAAAGCATAAAACATGTTTTTTAGCTTATTGAAAAATTCCAATAACATTGCTTGGATTGCGTGAGTAGTGTCGAATGCATTTCAAAGAGATTATTATGCTTTAACTTAGGATTTATTGTTTTTCATGGTTAATTTCGCCTCCATTTCAATTAAAATGAGAGAAATTTATTTTTTCTTTACCCCTATGAGTGTTGTTTCACAGATGGATTGCCGAACTATAGATCCTTATCACAAGCAAAAATAAGCAATATAAGGATGCATGCCTAATAATTTGCAAAATGTAATACAAAAATAGGTGTTTTTATGTAGTTATTTCACTTAAGTTAGTCTAAAGTATTTACCATATGGTAATCCACTAACCGTTATAATTTTCCGTTCGCAATCAGTACAAATTGAGTTTTCCTATTCTTCTTCTTTGAAAGCCGAAGAGGACACCACTTGTACCGACGATTCCAGTTTACAGGACATATGTGTACTGAACCACATTACTATAAGAAAGGAAACAAAAGGAAAGATTAGATCTATCAAGACTTCTTGGTAAGCGTAATGAAAAGATATTAGCTCTGCGGCTTCTGGATTTTTAAGCTTCATTTTCAGTGCTCCCTGGGAAACAAATTCCTATTCAAAATAGTTTGGCTCCTGAATTAAAATAAGTATGACGGAAATGATGGTTGTAAGTATAGTAGTGTAGCTACTTTAATCCTGTAGCCAGACGGAGTAAAACTATGACAATGACGTGTAACAGAATCTGTACTATCAGATCATAAATTCTATCAGATCTCATGGATATTATACAGGATGAACGACTTTCAATTATCGACTGTATCGAAAACTAAATTTTGGGCTGCTCCGCTTGTTAAAAGTGTAAAATAATAACCAGGGCATCGTTATTCGTTTATTTTTCTCATGTGCCACTCATCTCGCCCTAATTGGCTGGAAAGACTTGTTGGTTTCAAATTCTCCTGGGGTCGAGGTCTTAGACTAGCAATGTTCGTATTGTGCCAATGCTGCCCACCCTGACCCAATCTTCCCGGATTGATCCCTCTTTCTTCCCACACCCTCATATTTCCTTGTACAAATTTGAAACTGTAATCTAAACTCGGAGATGGCGTAGTGGCATCGAAACTAGTTGATATTTAATATTGTACTAGTAAAAACCACTAGTGTTTTTTCCGCCACTTTGAAACAGTTCCTCCACATCAAACCTGAATCTGTATTTGGTTAAACGTTAATTATTTAAAAATTCGAATGCTATTTCAAAATATGTGTTGTGCCTCATGTGTGTGGAGTAGAATATTCTGCCTTTATCTGATGCAGTATAGGTATTTCAAGTCATGTAGAAAATATTTTACTGCAGTACCTTACCTAGGATCAATTATGTTTAATAAATAATAATATATACCATAAATTAGTGAACCTCAATGGTATGCTACTAAAAAAAAACAGTAATTCCACAACCAATGTCCATTTTTTAAGACTTCAAACGGCCTATTCACTTTCCCAACTGCCACATGAGTATTTTCTTGCTAAACTACATGGGGTCCTGACATCTATACTGATACGGCATTCAACCTCCTGAGAGTCCTTTATTCAAAACCTGGACTCTCTTTCTTTAAATTCGGATAAAGTATCTTCATAAAACAAAAAATATTTTTTTATGTTTTGGATATGTAATACATGCTGTTTCCTGATGCTCTCCAGTAACTGACTCCATTACGCTTAATTGTGTTCAATGCACTTGCTAATTGGCCAAGCACGTAATGAGGAACATCCTTGCCTAGCAAATCAACGTTAAAACCATTAAATTTGTTGTTAATAATTGTATGATTTCTCAAACGTAAAATGAAGTGAGAATCACCCAAGTAATTTTAATGTCAGAAGCATGTGACATTTGCCTACAAGAATCTTCACAGTGAAGATAATAAGAACTAAGATATTACAATTTTCCACAGATAAAGTTTTAATCGACCCGAGTTTCGATCCACTGCATCATCATCAGGTGATGATGCAGTGCATGGAAACCCGGGTCGATTAAAAGTTTATATGTGGAAAATTGTAATATCTTAGTTCTTATTATGTTCATATTCCACAACATCTCGCCTGATTCCTCCCTTTTTCACAGTTAAAGAGTGAAAAATAATTTCACCCAGTTAATGCACTCATCAACCACTTACCAATCTCTGCTCATTCAAATATTATATATAAAATGTTTAGTCATTTTTGAGTCATTCCTCTTCCGAGGTAAGCCATGCTCGGAATTCTATATATATATATCCCATACACCGTTACAATATTGCGTAGGTCAAATTTTGGATGCATTTTCATGGATTGAGCTCTCGATGAGTGCCCCAATTTGCAGAGTCTTGGTATCATGGAGGTAGAAAGGAAAAAGAGCGTAAAATGATGACCAATTGCGCACTCCACCGATGAAACAAATTTCCTTGTGTAAAAGTACAAATTCTGATTTTTGCCTGAGGATAATATAAAAGGGAAAATAGCGATCACACGGTATTTGTAATCATATTCAAGATGATTTTAGGGCCCGAACTTCCCTATCCAGCCTTATGCAACGAGAAGCTAACTCCATTTCTGTCGGATAAGTGAACGGACAGACATCAATGAACGAACACACTTCAAGCAGCAAAAACATTTCGTGATCGCAGTCACGGGCATGGATGAAACGTAAAATACTCGAGGGAAATCAAATTGCAGTTTTTGCAAATCTCATCAAAACATTTACTCGCATGAATAACCCAAGGTCGCCCGCTTCCTCTTTACTGCCGCAATAGCTCTGAATCCGCTCGCTCATTGGTTCTTTTTATTTCAATTTTCAAGAGCCAATTGCAGTAAACTCCTTTAGGAAAGGATTTTAAGGAAAACTCGTCTACGAATTTAAAGGTGACTTCACTGACTGGCTCACTTCACTGACCTGAAGAAGCCGACTGCAACGCCGGCGAAACTGTCGTCCCAGAACAATGGACCTACGCGGTTTAATACCCGGAAGAAATGTATCTTCATACCCATCAAACCGCGGAAGCCTACACAAGGAATCGTCTATGAATTGCTTACTGCATCCTATGACAGGTGATATATATGCTGCTCTTTTTCTAACGTCGCGCATAAGAATTGTCTGTGGAAAGTTTGGATGAAAATAAAGCTCTACAGCAACTATGATTGGATTGCAGTTTGGAAATTTGCCTTGAGCTAATCTTCGCTTGGCGGATGAACTAGCGGTCACACCTTGCCGTAACTTTTGGAGATCCGGGGAATTAATTCCCGAACGCCGTGTTAATGATTTTTTGCGGAAATAAGAATGTTTAAGCATGGTTTCCTTGACTGAGTATCGTTTAGTCGTCACATCAAGTCCCCTTGTGAAAATTATTGCATTAAAAATATGGAGAGGTGGTATAGCATGCGGTACTCCTAAAAAACCTTGTGATTATCTCTTATGTTTGCATACGGAAATCATCGCGACATTTCAAGAATTGACCCTCAGGTTAGGATTATATCGAAGTAAAATCAATTTTTCTATGTGATTTCCCCATTTGGAGATAATATGCGTAACACTTGAGAGGTGTCACATTTCCTTCCCCCACCATGGTGTTCTCCAAATCCTCGGGGAACGCAAAGCGGCGCGAGATAAATTTATTCTGTTCCTCCGCTCCTTTTGCGACTCGATTCAGAACAAAAAACTTGGTAGGTATGTTACTTCGTTCCATCCAACGTTACAACCTCACCCTTCCCCGTCCGTAACTCTCGCAGCCACATCCGTATACAGCAGACGCCGCCACCCCACCCCACCTGACTCACCCATCAGATGTGTGGGCGTTGCCCCTGTCCCCCCCCCCCCCAGGCTCACTCCCAGAGGCGAGATTGCCAATATATATACACCGCGCCTATTTGATACACCAGTTGTCACACTCTGTGCCCCGCGCGGATGCTGCTGGCAAAAGCATCCAAACCCCTCCTACTCGTTCCGTCTTCCCCATCCTAAAGGTCTCCCCCCCCTCCATCTGCCGCTCTTAAAATCTTCCCACTTCTCCGCGACCTCAACCCCACCACATCCTTCCTAACAACCCTCCCAACACTGCTGCTTACAAGTGCGCCATCTGTTCGTGTCTTACGAGACCAAAATTATTTTTCTTACCCACGCTCCCTTCACTTCCCTCTCTCCCTTGGTAGCTTCTATTTTGCTTTCCAACCTCCCCCCCACCCTCATAATGATTCCATGCTTCTTGTTCCCTTATACTGAAAGCTTTTCCATATGTAGATTTTTCTCACCAATTACCCATTCATTTAAAGATTCTCTCATCCAAAGATTAGGCCGTTGTGGCCGCTTAAACACTTACTTTCCATCCTGATGTTCCAGGTTGAAATTACGGATTTGGAACGTATTTTTCAGAGAAAGATCAGTGTACATAAAAGTGGATGAAATTAACCATTAAAAAATCGTTTGGTTCGACCGAGATCCAAACCTCGATCTCCCAATTGCTGGTCAGGTGTGTTAGCCTGTTACGACACCAAGTCATCTTAGTTTATGGAATATTTCAGCAGGGGCTTTTGCGACACAGATATTCTCGTCTTAAATCCACATTGTAGCACAAAAGACGTGGTCGTGGTTGAAAGTCCTCTGTTGCGGAGGAAAAATCCAACATTTTCGATTTAGAGTGACTGACTTTTGGCAATTTTTGAATCAAAAACAGCTAAACAGGTAATTTATTGGTCTTTTCGTAAAAAGAATAATTTTATTTTTTAGATGAGTGAAAAGTTATTTTAAAATAGCCTTAAGCGTAATCCGTTATTTTTATTTTCTTATTCTAAAGATAATTTTACAAAATTGGAATTTTCAATGGAATAAAGCATTTACTTACTTAAAAAAATCGTCCTTTAATGGAAGAAAAACAAAATGCACCGTAATTGATTAATGAAAATTACCTTTCAAGCAGACGACACCGATTTTTTTCAATTTCACTTTTAACTTGTTTTCATTCAATTTTCACTAATCACATTCAGAAATTACCTGTTTTTGTATATGGAGATTAATAAATGCACATTTAGAACGATAAATAAGGGCAGAGATTTTGAAAGTTAAATGCAGTGTTCACTTTCACTCAAATTCCGCGAAAAATAAATAATAATGTCAAAAGCTCCGAGATACCAGCCCTGCAGTTAGACTAATCAACCAAATGCGTTCAAACAGTTTTATTCGCGCTTGGGTCGAGGCTTTATTTTACGAGGGTGTTCGAGGTCTACATTTTACTCCCTGCGATACCCTTTGAAAACATTTCGTACACCGTACTTGCTTTTGCAGGGATGTTATTACCCTCAGCCGTGTGATTTTTTTACAGCCTTTGTGATTCGGTTCCCTGTGTTCCGGTGAATTCTTCCCCCAAAAAGGAAGATTCACTGCCATTTAATTATGCCCGAATTCGAAGTGATGCCAGTGGGACGGATAAAACGTGCTTCGGCACACGATTTGGCCGTTCATTTCGTGGTGCCTTACATGTGTGTGCATGCTAACGAGTAAAATTCGTTCGTCTGGGGACGACTATCTGATATGAGGGATAAGTCCGTTAGTAATCATGATCATCGTTCACTGAGATAATTAGTGGTCGTGGTGAAGGGAGGGGTTTTGTCGAGCTAAATGAATAGGGGTAGTGGTTCTTTGACGTAATCGCAAACCACCCCCACACTCAAACCACCCCCTACTCCTACCCTCAAATCGCACTTGCTGCACACAAAGTTTCCAAAGCTGAAGCCGAGGTAGTTTAGTGTGGTGGAGAGAGAGAGAGATGAGGGGTGAGGGAGGAAGTGTTATGGTACGAGGAAGAGGAGAGGCTTTTAATGAAAAGTTAGCGGACGCCAAGCCCTGTCCTTTTATTCCCATCGGGATTCGCAGGCACTGTGGGATAGCAGGGCAGGAGTTGTGATGCAAGCCTTCTGTTCAGACTGAGATCTGGAATTGGAAGTGAAAGTGGAAGATGAAAGGGGAGTGGCTGTTGACCTGATCTCGCTGTCGTTCACGAAATGTGCATTGTAACTCGCCAGAAGAAAATGAGAGTTTTCTCGGATATTATCAAATTGTTTGTCTGCAACGCACACTCTACATGGAACACCACGAGAGAAATGTAACGTTCAACAACAAATTAATGATTTCAGGGCATTTCGTAAAGGGTAAAGAGTAATAAATGGGTGTTTAAATAGGGTATATAATGTAGTCAATAAATCAAGTTACGCTCTGATGCTCTCCCAGCGTATTCTGGTTGTGCAATCTATTCGGGATTCCCGTGAAGACTTCCACGGAGTCATAGAATAATAAATATTTGACTTTCGGCTCTTCTTCCGCGTCTAACCGTCTTCCTGAAAAATATTTCGCCCACGTTCCAACTGACTTCTTCTGAGCTACTGAAGTAGGCTGAAGTGCATATGGCAAATATATATACACAAATGTAAATATACTTTGAAAACACAGGCACACGAAAATTAAAAGGACACAGAATAATTTACGGGACGTTTCAACGGGCAAGCCGTCATCGTCGGCGACAAGAGACTAACTAGTGGTCTGTTACCTCGGGGGGGGGGAGGCAGAACAGGAGAAGGGAAGGGGACTGGTGGGGAGCTGGAGCAAGGGGTTGCTATTGGTCAGTGGGCCAAGTTAAGCCCGGGCGATTCAAATGCCCTAAAGAACCAGATGAATGCCATCTCACGAGTCCTCAATTCAATATTAGTTGCTGATTCGGGGAGGGCATATATATATATTGAATACAACAAAAGAACTACAAGTCATCGTCCAAGTCTTCTCTTCCTGGATCACCATTTTTGTTTTAGTTAACTGCATATACTCCAGTCATTTTTTTTGACAATTTGATGCGGCTACTTATTAAAATTTATGAATAAGCCATGTGGCACTCTTTTTATTACACGACTGCCCAAAAATACGAAGTATTATGTTTTCAGCGCCTGGGAATCTATGTATGTTTGTTCCACCGCAGGATTTAATGGCTGTACCGATTTTGATGCATAAAAAATTATTGGAACCGCTACGTTACTGCGAGTGTCATAGGCTACATAACACCGTAAGTTTACTTCCGGTTTAGCCGGGAGCATTACATTTGCACGTTAATGTTATCGTGGCAACCGAACGTATCCATAGATTTCGATTTGTGACCATTCAGAGGACTTTAAAATGTGATTTTGAGTGTCTGAGACTATATTTTATCGGAAATTTAGTTCCGGTTTAGACTGTAAGTGTTACCTCTGCATTAGTACGTCCCTTCGGTGGACTTAATAATACGATCGCATGCTTAATAGACTATGCATTATAAGAATATAAATTAAAATATTTTATAATTTCTCCGATTCATTATTCTTTTATCATATTAAATTACTTTTCATATTGGTAATAATAGTAATTCACTCAAAAAAACAAAATTGGAAATAATTAAAAAAAGAAACAGAAAAATAAAAAAAACACGACTGCAGAAAATAACACTAATCAGATAAAAAAAGAATGGTATTTGCTTCGTTGAATAAATACTCATCAATATCTGTTAATAATGTTTAATTACGAATAGGTGTTGGTGCTAATCTGTTTCCACACCTGTAACCCTGGTATGTCTTTTATCAATTGGGAAAATTTGATCTTCGATTAAAATTTTCAGTTTAGTCGGGGGCTGTCTGTATATTTGTATGCATTAGTTACGTCACACTGTCTAAACAGCCACCGACTACATTGAAAATTGTAATCGAAGGTCAATAGTTCCCAATTGATAAAAGGAATACCAGGTGACAGATGTTGCAGATGGTTGCAGATTACCACCAACACCTATTCGTAATAAGATATTATTAACAGATATTAATGAATATTTATTCAACGAAGTGAAGACCAGGCTTGTTTTAATCTTTTTAGTGCTATTTTTGCAGTCGTGTATTTTTTATTTTTTAATAATTTTTAAAATTACGATTCTGGACTAAATTATATTGAATATATGGCTGAATTCGTATTTAAAACAAACACGTACCTGTTTGGCCACGTGAATGGCAAATGCCACCCTGAAAGTAAAATTCTCTCAAGAGGAGTCGTTGTTGAAGGCCTGAAGCAAAAAAACCACTAGGGGTGAGTTACGTTTTTTTGGCATAAAAGTATCGGAGACTTGAGCACCACAATGGGAAAAAGAAATGATTTTGTTTACATGTTAAAGACCACGGCTAACCATTGTTATACTCCCGACTACTGGAAGATTTAATTTAATTTGCCGATCGTACATTTTGTCACGCTGGGTTCACCACGTTTATCGATGTTAACGCTGGTGTTTTATATAACCTCGGCCGTCCAGCACTCCCTTATTCCAACCAATGAGTAAAAGATTTTGGAACCAAGTGATGACTCTGGACGGATGGGGAAATAATTCGTGACCTGGAAAAGCTGGTGAGATGGGAAATGGGAGGAGAGGTCAGAGTGAGTAGCGCAATAGTGAATCAGTGCTTTGATCCGATTTGCTGGCGCGGACCTATATCGATTTGAAGGCGCGCGCTTTGTGACGAAGGGCTTCATACGATCTTTTACTTTCGACGCCGATCGTATAGTAGTACTGTGTGGAGGACCTATTACACCTATTCCCACCCGCTTATTACTGCGATCACATTCGACTCCTGGAACGTCCTCTGCCCGTCGTTTGTTTTTTCTCTCTCGTTCCGGCTATCCTCTCGGGCTCCAACTCTCCTCACCGCGCGCCGCCGGTCTGGAGTAATTACTACCTCTTTGTTACCGCGTCGGTTTGCGGAGGAAAACCAGCTTGATGAAATGAACGTGCCCGGGCGCAGTCGTACCCCCGTTCGCATCAGTGCTAATGGCAATATATGCGCCCGCAAAATCTGGCATTAATGCTCACTCAACTGTCTGGGCCTATTACGGAGTTCGTGGCTTGTTTGGGGTCATTGAGCGAAGGGAACCAGCCAACTTTCCTACGTCAGTGAAGAGGGAATTGAAAGGTATACTTTATCAAAAAAATGCTGTTTCACGTGTCTTGAATCTTCGGTAAAATTAACTCTTAATACGGCAAGTGTTTATTAAGTAGCATGTTTATGCCCCTCTTCTCCTTCGAATTTTGATAATAACATTAAACATTGAGGCACTTTGTCAAGTAGATTACGTAATGTTCTCCACGTTCCTTTGTAATTTCGCAAAATTTTATTTAAAATTGATATCACGTCTCTGACGGCGTAAAAATCATGGAATGTTATTTTTTCACGCTATAGTTTAAAAAAAGCGTTCAGAAATCCAGAATGCCGCAGAGAGGAATATTCATTGAATAATTTAAGTACTGCAGATAACTCAATTACATATTTTCTAGGAAGTAATAAACTTTTACGTGTTTGTATACAACCTTTTTGACTTTTTTTGTGAAATAGAGCAGCAGAGGTACAGTATTTGATTTATTTTGTAAATTAAAGGCAGATAAAGAGACAAACTTTGTCACAGGAGTCACCATATACTAAATATTTCAGGATAAAGAAATTTCCCATTTTGCGGAAACTAATGATAAAACTTGGAAATGATGAAGTAGGCAAAGCAGGGTCCTTTGATTAGGATCGGTGAGATGTGTTGAAAATAAAGGCAAGGGAATGATTTGTTCTACCTTGAAACAGTTCATGGAATTAAGAAAATTTTAAACTTGCTGCTCCACATCATTCATCAAATATTTCCTCAGTTTCAAGTTCAGTTGGTAATTTATGTTTAAGAGAATTATCCTCCAGCGTAGAAAAATAGAATAATTTTGGAAACTTTCGAAAAAATAACGAATGTCAGGGGAGACTATTTTCTCCCAATAGTATTTTGAGCTATTTTTCTGCTTAAAATTGCTCTCGGCTGAAACAAAGTTCGGAAACAGTGGCATAACAAAGTTGTGGAATTGGAGGGGGTGGAGCTGCAAACAGCCGTGTGGCGCCCCTCTAGCTTTCCATGAAATGCTTTCGACATTTAAAACATTTCTTATACAATCCCAAATATTTTTTTTTATTTTCAACTCTTCATTGAAGTTTTCCGTTTAAGTATTTGCGTCTGATTAAATGAAGTCGTCTTCTGCGCTACCTTCTGATGCATTGAGGCGGCCTTTTAACCCGAGAAGGCCTGAGGGAAAATTTAAATTTTTCCACAACGTCTTTATTTAATTTTTAAACATTTCTACACACAGGAGACATTTGAAAATTTCTTTTATTGTAAAAGACAGAAATGATATCGTTAGTGTATGATATCTAGGTTTGTACAGTTTAATTATCTAATATTTTGAGAATATCATAAATAGGCAACTGGCTGAAAATGACCCGTCTTTGCCACCCTTCGCAACATTTTAGGGGGATGGGAAAATGCGATGAATCCTCCCTGCCCCTCAGCTGTTCGACAAAATAGAGGTATGCAAGGTGAGGCAAGCCATCTGTACAGTAGCAAGTTTGTACGCTGATAGAGTATATTCCCGGCATGGGCATAATTGCCTCAATCATGGGTGTCCATTTCCTAGGTAATGGGAACAAAATCGTTTCCCAGAAGGAGGAATGATAATCACTCCATTTGGAAGATTCCGAAAATATAAATATTTATTCAAACGATGCCGGCAGCGCTGTCATATTTGTGTCCCTTTTAATGCTGCCATGTCCTGAGTACATCTAGAGATCGTAGTGGAGCAATTTTCGGTTAAAACTTTAAATAGGTACATAAAATATGTTTAGTTTAAGGAGGTGCGTATAATTTCCTTTTCGCAGACTTCCTAAATTTGTTTAACATTTTCCTATAATAATACGCAAGTACTTCCCATAATATTACCTGCTGTATTCTTGAACTCGTCAAAGTGGCATCTACTTGTTTAAAATAATGGTATTGTAATGCACAAATTTTGCGGTCTTTCCTTTGCACAAAGCTGTGTAGAAACAAAGGAAACACAAATCTTGACTTGAGTGAAGAATCAAAATGTCGAAAATTTTTAAACATATTATAATAATGGGAAACTTATTGAAAGGTAAATGATTGTTTTATGTTATCCGTATTAAAATCAGCGTTTGTGGAAGAAAGAACACACGCGCACAGTAACCTAAGAGTTTATCTTCAATATCTCACCACACACATAATGCAGCTAATTTAGTTCACCATTTTATTTCCGCAGTAATTCAAACGATGTGTATTCGGCCTTGGAATATCTAATGAGTTCACCCCTGAATGACCAAAAAAAAAAACAATTGATGGAAAATTAAGTGTTGGCGACATTGCTTAGGTATATTCTTGGTAGAATCTTAAGACCATACGTCACCTACTTGACACAAACACGTCAAAAACATCATTTAACCCTGCGGAACTCGCGTTGAGCCTCCTGGAATCACGTAGTGTTTATTACCGTCATATTTTCCGGTGAAATGTCACCATTACGCTTAGATTCTCTGTACATTTCCTTACGCTTTTAGTAGCGTTTTACATTTACAATATATTTCGCTCACTCACTCGCCAGACTGGAAGAGGATATTTTGTATCACATGCGCGCAGTCCGAGCCCCCCAGGCTTGACGCGAGTGCTCGCGTTACTTTTTATACTCGCTTTCATAGAATTTTATTTGACACTTATTGTGTTTGTGGACACAATGTATGTCATTGTAGCCTGTTTTAAAGACCTTTGAATTCTCCTCACAACTCTGCCTACTATTACGAAGGGCACGATCATTCAGACTAGAGTGTGTTGCAGAAGTCAGAGGTGCTAAGTACTTTCATGCAAATCACTTTGAATAAAGTTACAATAACAATGAAAGCACAAACTTATGTTTGCTATCACTAAGGTGGTATCTGACTCGTAAACGAGAATTGCAATGGTCATAGTTCCTAAATGTCTTTCACGATAAGAATAACATTTTCATCTATGAAACCTTTTTCACCATGTAACCTTGACGATAAGGCTTTTATAACAAGGGTGGTCTCATATTTTGATGCACTTTGCGAACGTGTTCGTATTTCTACGTCTGTAAATTTGAGTTATTTCAGGAATTAATATAACTTATGTGATATACCTCCTTTATAGCATTGAAATGTATAACAGAGACTGTAGCTCAACAAGCACATATTTATTTAAAATGCGCACGGTAATATCTGCACTTTGAATCTTGCACAATAAATGTAAAAATCAGATAACTGCAGTCTTAGCGCATATTCAGGAGGAGTTGAGGACTAAAGTGTCCTCCTGGAAGGTGGAGAATATACACTCCACCTTTTGGATCTCTATATAGGTAAATTACATAGATTTTCTCTCAGTAACATGATGAATTTCTCAAAGAACTAGAACACATGGCCAAAATCTTGATGCCAAGCAGTCAGCCAGTAGCTTCTTAAATCCAGGCACTCGAAATTATTCGCATCTCCCATCCCTACCAAATGTTTTCCCGTTCTGCTACACTCCAGGTCCTGTTTTCATTATTCCAATAAATTATTTCGTCTTACTTTAAAAAATAGTATTGGGATATCATATAACCCCTCGTATTCCCACGACGCCCAAAAACCACGTTAAGGTGGTACACCCGTAAAATTGAATTAAATGTCATGTAGTTCGTAATCTGGCTACTTGAGAGAAAGATTGCTTTTAGTTTTAAGTGGATATTTTACCTTCACACACAATTTTTACACAATTTTTACTTGATATGGACCACGATGTGAGAAATGATAATGTGTGAAAAATGGAAAATATTCTTGTTTTCCACCTAATATAAACGCCATTGTTACGAAAAACTCTTTTCAAAAAGCGAATTCTGCAAGAAAATTGAATTATGACAGAGCTTTGGCACCAATTAATCTTAAGTTTTGTGCTGCAAGTAAATCACTACAGGAAATTAAGTCAAAAATCCGTATTTGTACAAGAATGGCGTGCTGCAGTTGGATCATATCACTGGAAAAAGTGTGATTAAAACTACTCGTGGAATAATGTGCACATTTTATACCTTGGTTTCGTTTTCTAATAGTTGACTTGTGACTAGTGAAAAAAGTATTTTTTTTTCAAAGCGAAGAGGTGGAAATCACGTTTTTGCTTTTACTCATACAGTAACCGTGAAACCTCCTTAATCTGCAATAAATGTGAATATGTACGTGAACGGACGAGGTATAACTGGAGGTATTTTCATTGATGGGAAATGTTTCTCCAAACTAAACGCCGTGACGTTGTTCCCTGAGGCTCCTGCGCATCACTAACACCTTGCTTCGAGTGTGGATGTGGGCTTTAAGAGGAGGGTTAGGGGAAGCACAGAGGGTGGATGGGTGAACGGGGAGGTTTTAATCCGTGGGGCGTATTCCTCCCCACCTCTCCCCTCCTTTTAATCTCGCTAAAGCTAATCCCCAGTAATCCTGCCGACTCCCTTTCCTTCAACCCTGTTCTTTTTGCTCCATCCCACGTGAATTAACTCGGGTGAGGAAAAGGGAGCTCCTTTCAAGCTTGTCGTGGGACGTTCTTACACTCACGTTTATCACTCCTACTTGAATTCTCTTCCATTCTCTTGAGACATTCACCAGCTTCTCAAGGTGTGGCTAGAGTTTTAATTGGGGGTCATTGAGTGCATGTATTTATTATTTTTCAAGTGTGTCAAAAAATATGTAGGGCCACGTTTCACATGAGTACACCCTTTTAAATATTGTACCTCATCGCAAATGCAATAGTGAACTATTTAGATTCCAAAACTAAATTTACAGTATTGCCTTTATTGAAGAATTCTATGACTGTTTTCAGCGCGTTATACGACATTTAGGCGAAAATTATTTTTAAATATGTTTTTTTTCTAGTTATGTATCCAGCGTGACACCTTGGTATTTGTTACTAAATATTATATATCATAATAATCACCGTCGTGTATATATTTATATATTTGTAAGCAACTCTCATGATAAATACAAGTAAAGCTGAATTTTGTTTAATCGCACATTTGTTGTTTGATAGTTTAAAAGGGTTGGATCTACTTTTGTAGCAATCGAAACTTAATAAATATTTGCTGACGATTGGTCTTTTACATTTGAATGAATACGATGCATAACATTTTTGAAGACTAGGTGAGTTTGATAATCGTATTTAAATAAAATTAACGGTAAACACGATAGAATATAAATTGTCGCAATGAAAGGAATTCTTTCAGTTCATTTCATAAATTCTATTTTTTTATCACTGAAATTCAACGGGCCTCTCCAAGTATTATAATAAAATGTATTATTCGAGTTTTAAAAAATCTGTACATATTGATTCGGGTCATTACGAAGCATGTCTCATATTCCATTATAATACCTGTTGAAATAGCTATTACTTCCAAGTAATCCGAATCGGTAAAATGAATTCTTTGAACTTTTAATGATTATGTCATCCAAATCCAAAATAATTTACAAATTTAACTGAACTGGATTTTATGCTTGATTTGCGTTAGATTGACTTTTTGTTAGCAGTTGAAAGTGAAATACTGCTGTTGTTGATTTATTAGAAGTTGAAAGTGAAGTCAATGTTGACAGCGTTATTTTTTTAGTAAAACGGCACAATCGTTTCACCTTCACCACAACCTATGTAAATGTGAATTATATGAAATTATGATTGGTGATGATGATTAAAGATGATGCAATTCTCAATAGTGAACAAAAAACTCTAGAGCGAATTAATTTTTGCAATTCTTAAATTCGCATGCACTATTTTCACCAATTCGATCAATTGTTTTTCGGAATATCAAGTTATAATTAACTGAAAATAGTTCATACACGCATCAAAAACATACAACAGAAATGCATAAATAGCGTTTAATTACACATTATGAATTGTTTAACTTTTCTTCAGGTATTTTTGCATCAGTTTCTGAATAACCTTCAAAATAAATTTAAAAGAGATCCCTCAAGGGTTCTTTGCACTCTTGGTTTTTACAATTATTGTTTTCAGGAGACTTTTAGAGAATAACATGTCCAAAAACTTATTCACTTTACAATTTTCCATTCATTGAGATTGCACAAATGATATGGTACGCAGTCACGCGCATGAATGCGAAGTTATACACCAAATACGGTGAAAATCGCCATGAAAAAAATAATTGATTTGATCAGGATTGGAACCCAGATCTCCCAATGGCCAGTCAGGTGTGTTAGCGTGTTACATCACCAAGCCATTTTAAAGATGAAATAAGATGTATTCATGAATTGAGATGGCTTGGTGATGTAACTGGGGAACACACCTGACCGGCCATTGGGTGATTTGGATTCGAATCCAGGTCAAGTCAAATGATTTTTTCATGACGAATTTCACCCCCTCTGGTGTATGTTCTCACTTCTCCTTCGTACATTTTTAATTGCTACCTTTTCTCCGTAGCTCTTTGTATCATCGACAGTGATATTCGCCTTTATTTTTCCATGACACTTTTTCAATTAATCTGCAGCCTTTAATCCAAAAACTGGTTTACCGCAGCCCTACACTACTCACTTCTATCAGCTTACCATATCATTTCTTAATGATTTCTCTTTGATACCCTTCATTGTTTGATTTTTTCCATCCTTGATCTTCATCGATAAATATTCGTAATAATTCTCATTTCATAGTTGATTTCAAGAGCCTGTTCTTTCGTAGGATGCGTCCATAATGTATGTTTCTTTCTTCCTCTTCAGACTTTTCAGGAAAGATTATTTATTAAATATACGTAGGGCTTATTCATTGGTTAGAATTTTCGTCAATGTGATCTCTATCATTGTTAAAAATAACTCAAAAATGGTATTCCTTCCCGCGTTCTTATTTCCACATATTTTATTTTCCACACTTCATAGTCATTTCAGAGCATCTTCCTAGTAAACCCTTAATTGACGCACTGCCTTACTTCATCATTCTTTCATTAATAAAACGAAATTTCAATTAGTCTTAATCAAATATGTCCTGCTGCTGATATAACTCTCGCACAAGTTACTGGGACTGTTCAGTGGACGAGTTTTGGACATGTGCTTCGGAACTTTAAAAATTCTACGAAACCTGGGAGAAAGGTTGCCTAGCGTTGAGTCTGTCAGAAAACCTTCATAACTGCTACCAACACAAGAACTTTTCAAAAACTGGTACGGCTTATCCCTACCTAATTTACCATTTCCACTCGTTTCACAATGAGACCTGAAGCTTAGGTCCCTGGTTATGTTATAGCGATGGGTTAATTTTACCACTTGACTTGCGTTAGTTTCCCTCTTACCTACTTCGAGAAGTAGTTTGGTTCCCCTGTCTCATTCTTTCTTGCTGCCTCACTTCCTTCCCCACCATCCTTTCCCTTCAACTCCTCAGGCCTGCACCAGGAACTTTCACGAGAGCAATACTGCCTTTGCTTCAGTGCCACAAATGAACCAGTTAAACTTAGGGGAAATATTTTTGATGCGCCAATGCAACATTGAAGTGACGGCAAGCGATAAAATAACTATGACTAATTGCCTGGTTCCAACCTGTCAGGAAGTGGGTGGATTAAAAAAGGAGATAATTACTCCTTCCTGTTTTTTTCAAGTCCGCAAAAGAACGGAGTTTTTTTGTGTTTTTCACGGTATGCAACGGTCACATATCTTTCGTTTTGTTCCCTCAGTTTCCCGACGGTAACTTTTATCTGTTTTTTTATTATTTCATGCTCTTCCCTCGCCAGTGCTCATCCTCTGGGGAGCCCAAAGATTATGGGGTGGTGGGGGTTGTTCGTTACAAAGGCCTGGTTCAACTTCCTTCTTTCTCACTCCGCAGTCCCCATAACTTTAGTCCCTTCCGTGGTCTCGAGAAAATGGTGCAGTCGGAGCTTAAAAGAGAGGAAGTCGTATTAATTAGACCGAGGCTTCCCCAGCGAGGAGGAATATCTGCCCCCCTCCCCACTTTGTTTCAATCCCTTGAAACTCAAACAAACTCAAAGCTCTGGGTTTCTTTTTCTTCCACCAATCCCGGAGCTTCCGTGTAACATATTTGATTTATGATCCTTAACGGAGCTTGCTCACAATCGATATTATAATGAAAATGTACTTACAAGCACGCTTATCACCTGATAATACTTAAAGGGTGCATTCAAGCATTATGTAGGATGTTGGTCTGAGATCATCGTATGTATATATTTACTCGTATTACTTTTACTTAGTCGTATCGTACCACGAAAACTCGTAATTTATAGAACTGCAAACATTGCATTTTTTCTTTTAACTCTTTCACTGTGTAAATAACTTGAAATTACATTCATAATTATGCCTAATACGTACCCAGACAAAATTATCATTTTAATACGCGTTGAAGAACAAACATATGCATTGTTCTGTATAGTAATGGAAAAATTAGAGTAAAACTTTGTTGTATGGGGTTAAACTTACTGCTACAGATAAAATACCTCGGGTTATGTGTTTGATTCACTGTGGAGGAAAGTACAAACTTGTGGGCTCAAGTTGAACTACGCAAAGAGCGGATAAATATATTCATTTGAATGTACCCAAAGATATACTTAGGCTTTTTAAGAGCGTAACTCTATCTTTGATAGCACCATAAAAGCTTATGCTATATATTCAGTGAGAGTGCTGTTTATTCAACTTTTACTGGATGAGAGATCAACTGAAGTATATACACTGGTGAGCTGACGTGGACAGGATATTTGGATGATTGATCCCTCCTGCAAAATGCCAAATAAATCCAATTTTATAATTTAAGTGGTGGCAACTAACATAGCCCAACAATATTATCTGACGCATTATCAGCATGCCCTGATTCTGCGTTAATTTCAATATTGATTGTTGATTGATTTATAGTTGGGGGGCCTTCGTCAGGAGCCCGGGCACTTAGATCTTTCTTGGTCCATTGTGCTAACCTGTCGGTGTTCTGACGGGAACCGGTGTTTCAACGTGGCTAGGCCCTTGCCCTAATTTAAATATTAGAAAACTATGTAATTCAATCGCTTTTTGATATTTTCTCAGCTGCGTACTCCAGGGCAAGAATTGTTTCATATCGGCAGACGGAAACCGTTGGCTCCATGGCCACACGTTGTGCTTAGTGTTTCTGTGAGCAGCCTTTATTACCTAAAGCATTTTTCTTTAACCAGTTAAACTATGTGCATCCTTCCAAAGTAGTAGCTTACATAAATGCCTTTCGTAATCCTTGAATAGCCCCTATCGCTATTTTGCGGTTTGTGATGGATTGGCAACATTTCACAAGGAAAGAAAACTTGAGAGATTCCACAGAACTTTTACCAATATAGTCTGATTAGCCGTGATCAGGTTCAACTATTGGCACCCATCATATAATTGCTCTTTCGGGATTGCAAAATACACAAATCTTAAGCGTTTTAAATATTCCTTTTTCACTGTTGCAATGCGCTTGCACTAGAAAACTACTCCATTTGAATGTTCAAATACTACGTTTAAGGAATAATGTAGCCTATGAAAACAAATTACTCTTATATGTGTTCAAAATTGAAAATAGTTGCTCCTATTCCTAATCGCAACTTAAAAATCTTCAGTTATTTAGTTCAAAAGGCAGCGTTTACAACCAATTAAAATTGCCAAATACACATAATTCTTTGCGTTTACTTCCTGCTCTGGTGTGAATCATTCGATTGCTTTTGAGCATTTCTGCTGAGTGATTTATTATCCTATATGATAAAATGATGAAATAAAATAATAAAATAATGGCATTTTTTCATCTTAATCCCATTCAGCGTTAATTCGCCCCTTATTTCAATTATGTCAAAGACTAAAAGATAGGAAAGAATGTATGGAATTCTTATTTATCATAATAAGTACCTCTTCAATGTAACTGCATAATTTTCTGTACGTAACTGATGAACTGCTATTTCTGATTTATCCAAGGTGGTTCCATAAAAGTTTTACAAATAAAAATATATGTAACTACCTACCTATTACCATAGGAATATATAATTTGTTAGCTGTTCAGTTCATCTTCCTAATAGTTGATTCCGAGCAAATAAAAGAAGAACTTCAACGAGGAAATTCAGCGTAAAATACATTTATGCTCTGTTTTCTACATAATTATTTTGAAATTACGATTTAATGCTCTCTGACCTAAATGGTTTTTAGTTAATGGTACCCTCTCTGTAAGGATTTTTAATGGATGTGGCTTCCAAAATGATTAGCATCGACATATTGTCGAAAAGAATTTGATGGATATGGACCCATTTTTATACACTTAAGTCTAAAGCGGACACAGATAGTCATAAAAGAAGTTCGCATAGAATTAATTGAATTCACTAGTCTTATGGAGCATAAAATGATAAACACTGGTAGAAGCAAGAGCTTTTTATCACGTTAGTCACTAATTTTAAAGAAAAGAAAACAGCAGACGTGCCAAATCTGAAATGCGTTCACACGGCCAGAATGGGCACAATCCATTACCGTACGCGTTTAAGAGGACGCAGCACTTCCGCGAAAATTATCTCGAAGCGTTGATCGGATTGGAGAGAGGAAAAAAATATATATATACGTACATCCTTTTTCGGATCGGCACGCGATGTGAATTCTTCCGTGCGACTCTTGGCTCTCGCAAAATGTGGCGTTTTTTATCGGAGGGTGCCCCGCTGTAGTATTCATCCCATCCTTCCATACTCTCGTCGGCTTCTCCTCCACCTGCCAGGCGACATTCCCCAGCCCTTATCCCACCTACGGCGTTCACAGTTTTAACGGGAACACTCCCCGAAGCCACCAGCGCAAGACCAACCACCTCGACCGTTCAAAAATCCCTACCGAACCCCTCCATCCAGTCGCTATACGGATCGCAGCGAGCAAACTGCTCGTCCTTATCCTTTACCACTTTCGGCAGCCATTTCTCCTTTCCCGATCCCTCCTGAAATTGGTGATATATGTATACGACGGCAGCCACGCGTGGTTTTGCATCTGTATAGCCATTTATTCTTATCCCGACGCTTCTGCCTGCAGGCTGGGATCCTTTCCCTCCCCCCTTACGTCGGATCGGGGGTGCCCTGAAACATTGCCTCGGGAAATGAGGCCATTGATAGCAGCGATCGGTTTTTTTTCTCTCTCCCTCCCTTCTCCTCCGCCGTAGCTACTTTTATTTTAACGCTCTTTTCGGGGACGGATAGCGGGCAAGATGGGAACGCTCGCAAGGGATAGAACGGCTTCCAGGAGTCAAGCAACGAGCGACGGTTAGCGTGCAGAGGAATCATTCATTGGAGAAATGTGATCTTTTGTGGAAGAAGATTATGAGCGGACCAAAATTCATAGCATGGTTGTGCAAACGAGCAACGAATGCAGTCATGCATTGCTCGTTTGTTTAAAATTAATGTTTAAAAATTAACATGATATATGGCAAGCATACGACTATGCTCAATTGTCACTACTTCTAAGTCTGGCAACCAGGTCGCGCGGAGTGATTACGAGTGCGACCGGGAGGAGAAAATCCAGGGAGTTGCTCGATTCGTCAGCACAATGGCGTAACCAGGGGCGACGACCCTCAATGACGGAGAAAAAGCTCAATTTTTATACCCTACATTCAACTTTTGATAAATGCAAATCAAGCGCGTAATCGGTTTTCACGTGTTGTGGGTAAAGTCCTTATCGAAGGTACGTTTTCCAAGGAACGACTGTGGCGATCATTACTGGTAAGAGTCACCGATGGGAGGAGCACGAGTACTAATCGCCCCCACCCCCAAAGAGCTTTCCCTGGTTGCGCCCTTGCAGCAGTATTAAGTTTTGAGTATTCATTCCTACGAGGCAATAAAAAATCTTTGCTTTTTATATTTAGATAAATTATTCCTTCTTAACTGCATAGTTTTAGTGAATTTTACATAAAATAAAATTGCTTTTTGGTGTTTTTCCGATTCGTCCGAGTGCTTTTGCCCCTGTCTACAAGTTGCAGACAATAAGTACGAAATAACAGTAACCGTCGAAGCACGTTAAACAGGAATGCTAAATTGCTTGTGCTGAAGTGGGATGAAAAACTGACAGCTGTCCCCGACGTTATTAAGACACGCAACCTTATCACAAAACACTGAAAGGAAATTGAGTGGAGTGATAAAGCCACACATATATGCTCAGCACCCCAATTTCTTACAGGATAGGCACAGAGCTTAGTTATTAGGGTTAATCCTGGTACATTGGCTCTCTTTTTACACTTTCCACCATAGATTCCTATCCATTCATGCCTTTATGCCTGTTATACAATCCTGCATCCGTTCACACATCTAATCATCTGTTCTTATGTTCTTGTGACCCCTAGGCCCGGTTTTAGAATATCTGGCTCTTATCGAAGAGGTGACGTAGCCTTTTCATTAACTTATTGATAAGGTGGTTCCACCGGAAAATGAATTATGTGTCACAATTTAATCCACAATCAGGCTGATTATTGAAAAACGTGATGACTGTTTGATATTAATAGCGAATTCCTACATTTACAAGCTGCTTTATTCTCTAATTTAGCTTAAAATTACAAGGTGTTAAGTGCAAGTTATGATGGGCAAACATGGGAAAAAATAATATATCTCCATCCAATTGAAGTGCTATTTTTGTGAAAAACCGAGAAGCAGACATAAATGAAATATAGACATCAATTCATCTTAGTGCTTGAGTTATAAGCAAGTAAGTATTCGAACCGGTGTCAAAATTCGTTATTTCAAAAGAAATAGTACTTCCGTCGACTCATATGACAGGAGTTTATTATAAAATATAAATAAAATCGTAGAATCCGCAAATTTTGATACATACATCTCGTGTTGCAAGAGCTAAAATCTGACATCAGTGAAAGAGATATTAAAACAGTACGAAATGAAAAGTGGTATTCAGATTTTTTTTTGCTTGCAGAGTCACGGAGTAACCTTTTTAAACGTTTCTCCCGCTTCTCTCTGACTTCAGGTGGCGTGGATGCACTTCGAGCAGTCCGCCATCTTAACGGTGCACAATCACGTGATCACCCGGAACCCAAGGATCTCCGTGTCGCACGACAAGCATCGCACTTGGTTTCTTCACATAAACAACGTGCAGGAAGAGGACAAGGGCCGCTACATGTGCCAGATCAACACGGTCACGGCCAAGACGCAGTTTGGATACCTGCACGTAGTCGGTGAGTAACTCTACTTTTTTCGTAAATCTGTGGCTGTGAAACGTGGTGGAAGTTTTGAGGAACACTCTTTTCAGTGGAAGAGTCTATTGCCTCCTTGCTAGCAACACCCGGGGATGTAAGGTATTGTCCGTGTTTGGCTACCAGAGTTGCCAAGGTCGTAAACATTCGTTTGTCCCCTCCTTAACGAAAACCTTAGCACATGTGACTGCCACCAAGTTTCGCTACCACTATACTTTTCTTCAAGCCACCGGAAAAGCTTATTTAAAATATTAGCTTATATAAAAAGTGGATTTTTGACAGCGATATTGACGATGGGAGAGAATGAGGAAAAATAATTGAAAGGAAGACGTAAGAATTACACATGATATGGTGAATTCATTTATTTGAATCATTATTTTTGGGTTTTTAAATAATGATAATAAATTAAGGAAAATTTGTCTACGCATCAATGCCGTCGTTTCTTTTTTTTGTCATATTGTGTACCGTTTTCTTTTCTAAAAACTTTCATGTGGGTTTGTTCTCCACAAAAACTTGGGTAAAGACAATATGGTCACCTTAGGCAGGATATCCTACGAATTAAGAACAGAATCCTTAATAAACTGACGGTGCGAATGAAAAACGGTTAACAGGATGATGAGTGAATGGAAAAGTGTAAGAAAATTGATAAGAGACAACACAATGCTTCGGGAGCAGAATGGTCACAATTTGAAAAAGTATTTTATTCCAAAATTTGACTGCTAGATTTATGACGGTGACAATATAGATTCCGATTTCGTGGAAGAAATGCGTGAAAAAGTATTATTATACAAGGCCTATTAATCGAAGTAAATGAGATGTGAGCGTGGATAAAATGGAATAATGAACGGAGCGTGGAAACACTACTAGGCATAAGGTAAAGGAAGGTTTTGGAGTAGATAACGTACCCTTTGTAGTCACTGGCAGTTTTTTTCATTCAAGTATTCTACCAGCTGATTGGTAGGTACTCGGAAAGTCCCCATTCTGCATCCCAACCTCATACACATTGTCTCGCTTTCCCTCCTAAAGATGTCCCTCTTCAATTCATCATATCTCCTACATCCTCGTATTTCGTCCAGAATTCCTATCCTCTTCCTTCCTCTTCCGCACTTCCCCAGTGTTCTCCCCTCTATCACTCTCTTCAACATGCCCTCTCCTCTCAAAAACTCCTCCATCCATCTCTTCTGCCTTCTCCGAACCTCTGCCACAAGCTTCCTCTCCTCTCCAACCATATTCAATACCTCCTCGTTCGTCTTCCTCGCCATCCAGCTAACCATCTCTCTTCCTTCTCCAAACCCACATCTCAAACGTCTCAAGTCTACGCACATCCTCCTTTCGCAATGACCAAGTTTCCGACCCATATACCGCCACGCTCCATATTAAAGTTTTCACCAGCCTCTTCTTTACGTCTCTTCTCAGACCCCCCCTCATCAATTCCCTTCTCTTCGAAAATGCTTCTTTAGCAAGCGTAATTCTGCATATAATGTCCTTACCACTAAACCCATTCTCCTCCAAAATACTACCCAGATACGTAAACTGCTCTACCTGCTCTATCTTCTGCTCCCCCAACCTTATATTCAGCCTCGCCTTCTTACTTCTACAAAATCTCATTACTTTTGTTTTCTTGTGGTTGATCTTCATCCCATACTTTTCGCACTGGACCTCTAACGCATTCATCATTGACTGTAACCCCTTGACAGACTGACTTACCAATGCTTGATCATCCGCAAATTTCACCGATTTTTATCATCTCCCCTCCTACCTTTATTCCTACCTCCTTCTCCCCCATTCCTCCCTTGCCATTTCTTCTGAATACACGTTAAAAAGCAACGGCGATAGTGGGCACCCCTGCCGCACTCCTCGTCCTATCGTGGCCCATCCCGATTCTCCATTGGCTTCCCTAACCTGCGCCGTCTGGTTCATACACAAATTCCGAATCAGACGCCTGTCCCTCCAATCGATCCCTAATTTCTTCAACACTTCCATTCATTTCGTCCAGTCCACCCGTATATCCCATCTACCTCTTCATCTTTATGATTAGAGGTAGGCATATAAACCTGGATTATAACTAAATTCGTGGGATCTGCCTTTATTTCCACGACTATTATCCTATCACTCACCTGTTCTGCATACATTACTTTTTTAACTATTTTCCTATTCATTACGAATGCAACCTTGCACTGACTTTCATTCCCTCCACTATAAATTATCTATAGTCATCGCTCCACTAGTCCCCGTCATCCTTCCATCTTACTTTATACCCTTGATGTCTACACCCACCCTCTCCATTTCTTGCTTTATATTCTCTAGCTTCCCCGCCCTCAGCATAGTCCTAACATTCCACGTGCCTATTCTGATAGTTTCGTTCCTCTTCTTTATCTTCTTTCCCTCTGCTGCTGCTACGTCTGAGCAAGGATTTCGTGTGATGACGACCGCAGGGGCCTTGCGCCCACCGCTGCCGAGCACGACACCCGGCCCTATTGGCCGAGTCCTGTAGTTGCCAGGATTCATTATTATTTGTGAACTGTCCATAATGTCAAGTTTTTTTTAAATTGAGATAGTATTCCGTGGCCTTACTCAATAGTGTTTTTTACGTGACGCCATCACTTCAGAGGCCACCCCACTGGTGTCACTGGCATATGCTGGGAAAAATCTAAGACAAAACGTTTATGTATGGACCCTCCTCTTCAATTTATTAATATTGTAGGAAAGTGTAGGGTCAAATGATTTCATGAAACATTAGTAAATGATACTCTAAAAAAGAGTGTATCCTGAAAGTTTGAGCATCACCGGATAAGTTTAGTTTCAATGGAGGAGGAGATTATAATCCTCGTAAGCACCATTTATGGATTTTGGAGAAGAAAATAAATAAATTCTATAGTGGAAGCTCCTTAGGGCTTGAGACGACAAGAGCACCCCTGTGTTGTCATTGAGGGAATGCTAAAAGGAATATAAAGGTTCCTATTCCTGTATCTGAGACTGTTTTAATGATGTATCTGCTTGTAGCACAGATTTCAATTAGGTGTCCTAAAAATAGATATAGGCTAAAACTAACATAGGTATTTTTGAACGCAAAGTAAAACTAATGAAAATGTTCAATGACTATTGAGGTAAAAACAAGGCTTAAGGAAAAATGGCAGCAAGTGATGCTATTGAAGTGACGAGTGTGTTTATTTATTTATTTTTATTTATTTAATCACCTCCGAAAACAGCACTTATGTTGGCCTTTACATCGGGGTAGTAACAATCAACAGTGGACAAGCACAAACAACCATGCCCTGGGAAGTGAAAGTTCCTCCCCAGGCGGGATTCGAACCCGCGACCTTTGTGTTATTAGGCGAGGACGTTACCCCGCCGCCTTGCGGAAAGATCTCTAAGAGAGCTATCTGGATGTCGTTGATTATAAATTGGCTTCTAGAGCATTGATGAAGAGATACTTTATGCAGATTTTCCTGATTGAGGAAGGAGATTATGTCAAATGTTATGCCTCAAATGTCACAATTAATGCTAGCGGGTGAAGAGCATGGGAGTTGACCGTTGCAGGTCGAGGTGTAAGACTTGTTCCCCGCGCTTCGTTCCTTGCGTCAGTTATGCCGAACAAACGGCTAGGGAGGGAGAGAGGCCTGGGAAAAATAAAATCGGTATGGAAGATAACTAAGTCAGTTAATCTGGTTTATTACTCTCTTCAGATACCGTTTTGTCCATAGATTACTGGTAGTTTTTTCACTAAATAGAAAATCATAGCGAGAAAATCTATATTAATCCCAGCGGATAGAAAACCAAAGGGATTGGAATTTTTAGAACTAATAACTAAGAGATCGTACTGTATGCTTAATCGTATAAGTAGAAGAGAAAAGGATTAATCATGTTGGAAGATTCAATTATTTAATTACCAGGAGGATTGTGGGTGTAATAATAAGGTTATTATGGTAAACACGGGAGCAGGGCGCAATGACTAATATAGAAATGACCAAAAATAGATCCGAGTGAGCCCTAAGGTATTAGGATTTAAAGGAAGAATTAGCTAGTGAGGTGAGAAATTTAACTGTGTGGGCACAATTTGTAAATATTTCGGATGTTTTTGCTAGCATTCGTTATTGAACATTTGGTAGAGATTTAGTTAGAGACTCTTCTGTACCAAATGAGGTAATATTTGTTATGATGTACCACAATATCCTAGTATTATCTAAGCCTTTGCACTTTCCACGTGTCTGCTCACATTTTATCTCTGAATCTGCCTCATATGCTCATGCCACAGTGATACGTTTGACTGTCAAGGCCTCTTGCTCTCTATCTCTCTTCGTTCCTCTCAGTAATTCGGCTCTTTGTATTCCTCAGTATTTCATCTCCGATCTGATATCTGTGTGTGACGCCTTATGTTTCTTATCCTGCATACGCAACCGCTTGCACTGCATGGAATCACGAAGATTCGGAAGAGTGAGTTAAGCTGAACAAGGGGGGGAAGAGGGGGAGGATTAAACGAAGAGGGAACGGTGTAAGCGTTCAAATATACAAAAAACACAAGGGCGGGAAATATCAATATTTTTATAAGTCTGAACATTTTCTTTATGATATCTGACGTCACGTAAATCGCATTAAGTCAGCAGCCAATGGATTCAGGTCGAGCTTGGGGGAAAGTTTTTTCCGTTGCCCCTAGTTTTTCTTCTTATCCCCCCCCCCTGCCTACCCGTAAAACCGTGGCATGCGAACCTTATTTCCTCTATTCATGAACCGTAGTCTCCTTTGACTGACGCATCAAGCTCATTCACTTTTTTTCCACTGTCTTTTTTTTCTCTCGTTCCAGCACTCTTGCTTCTGTTCTGTCTCTTATCGTTGGCGCTCTCTGAGTACTGCTGGGTCTGTTTACTTTAATATTTACACCCGCGCGTTGATTTTCATAGATTTCGAAAGAAATATTAGCAAATTCTTCGCAATCTGGCTACCTATATTTTGCTTTATTCAAAACTAGTACTTAAAATTAATTAAAACTTAATTTTCTCCACTGAAAGTTTTATTGTAATAAGCGTTGCAGGTAGATAAAATGCCGATTAGGCGTTGAAACTTAAAGTACCTATTTCCAAAACACTTCCGATGGAATGGTCATGATGAGGTTTCATGAATTATGGCCAGGTATAGTTGAAACAAAACCATGCGTTGGAAGCCAAGTATTACGCTCAGTCATATTTTATCCATCGTGAATTTTCTTTACATTTATGTATACAAGGAGACTTTTTAAATATTTATTTAAAATTTATAATTTTGTACATAGGTACACCACGAACAATCTCAGATCCCCAGGTGTGGTAACATAATTTCTTGGCCATTTCCATTTGAAAGCATTCTTGTGTTGACCAGAATAGAAGTATAAAGACCACCAAAGTATAAGAAATATGATTACATTAGTAAATTGTACTACTCCGCCGATGTTTTGGGATACAGTAAGAATCATTTCATGGCCATTTTCAAAGTGTCTTTAGCTTCTCAGGATTTACAGGTGTGAATGAAATATCCAACTATTTCTTCTTTCCTAGCAATTAAATTGATTATATCAACAGCAGTGTGCCACTAACATATGACACATCGTTAACATACGATTCAATTCTGTCTTCTCCCCTTTCTTTTTCCCCATCATATCCCTTTTCATGGCTTATGTCCTAACGCCTCTTAATTATACAATTGTAAACAAACTGGCTCAGTATTTTTGACCCACATTTATTAACGTTGTTGTTTACATAGAGTATTTTGCTAGGAGCTAAGTGAGGCTTCTAATAGAGCCTGATAACGCCTGACAGAGCCACGACAAAAAATTTTCCCGATTATTACGAACATGTAAATTACGCTCCTAGTGTGAAATAATTGGTGGGCCTCTGACTGATTTTAGAAATACTTAACGAAAGTAAATTGAGCACAATTTTTAATTGTGTATTAGTGAATCAGCTTTTTACATAGTACTGCTTTCATGCGGAGTTTTCCCTGATTCCATTTAAACTCAATAAAGTGGTAAAATAAATTATTCGAATTAATTCACAGAGTTGTTCGCAGGGAAAAACACATGAATTGCGGATAATAGCTGTGGTTTTTGCGGGTCGCCCACCACTCGCGGTCAATTACCCGCCCGATACTACTCCCATCGAAAATATGAAGAAAAAAATCCAATACCCACCAATATTTATTGATAACACACAAAAAATACTAATATAACCCATGATGAGCCGAGAATCTGAAGCGCGGTCGTCATATACCAAAGTCGCTTTTTTTTAGTTTCTAACTGACATATTTTAGCATTATCTCTGGCCATTTAGTAATGTCACGTACTTTTGCATATCTGAAAATAAGCGTATCTTCCATTGACTCAATTATCAATATTAATAATAAAAGCTTGGGTAATGTTTTTGTTACTTAAAAGGATGGTATTGTATACTGGTGTAAACCTTAAGCGTAGACATGAAACCATTTACTCTGCCACTCCTTTTCTTTCTTAATAGGTTTTCTAAATATACTTTGTTACTTTATTCTCAAATTTTTAATGCATTTTTTATCCCTTTTCCTTTCATTTCTATTATTGCTAGTTATTTTCATGGGTAATTCCATGGCCGTTCATCCTTAAGTTTTATGCTTAATTAATATCCGGAGACATTGGTAATTTTGCTTGTTTAGAGCTTTAGAATGGTGAGATAATTATGCTTCGATTACGGATTTCCCTGCTTTTGACACTCTATGTGAGTACTGTTGAGGAAATACTACTATCCTCTCATTCCATAATGTGTGAGCATTTTACTACATATTACTCTCTAAAAACGTGCTCAGCTCATGTACACTGCAGAATGTGCACTTTACAATGTGTATTCAATGACCGGGGAGGGGTAAAAAAGAGAGTGCTTCTCTAAGTGGATATCTATTATTGGCGAATTTGAAGTTGCCATGCCAGCTCACCAAGAGATTTTAAAACGTGATAAATATTCGAAACTTGCCTCCAACGAAGATTCATGGTGCATAACATTAATTTCTACCAGTGTTATAGTGCTCGTACCGAAGGTGTGAAGAATAAAGGCAGTTATTTTACCACAGGCACTACTAATTCCTTTTCTAAACTATGTTTGATCCAGCAAAAGAACGAGTTTGCCAGCCGGTAGCTGAAATTGAAAATAGTATCCAGTATAAGTAATCGTTTCAGGCTTAACTTTGTGGAAGTTGGTAACATCCATGATAGAACAACTTGGTTTGAATCCACACAGTTTATTTCAAACGACCCGGGTTTCAGCAACTTACATTTTGATGATGTGATTTGAGGACCTGAAGATGGCACAAAATGTAAGTTGCTGAAACCCGGGTCGTTTGAAATAAACTGTGTGGATTCAAGCCAAGTTGTTCTATCATGAAGTATCCAGTATGTTTTGAAGTATCCCAGAAGGTTTCAAACGATTATTGAACTAGTATTTAATTATAAAATAAAACGATTATTGAACTAGTATTTAATTATAAAATAAAATCTAGTTCAAAACGGCTGGTTAGAACGGAGTTTTCATTCTTATTGTAGCGCATGATTTTTTTATTTACAACTTACCAATCTTTTAGAAGTTCATTCATTGGTGTAATCTACCGGTTAAAGGTAAGTTATAATGAAATTCAGAGAAAATTAAACCACATTTTTAGATATAGACGACTAAAATAACCGTCGGAACATTTTCATTTGATGTTAATTTCACCGCCAGAAAGTTAAGAGTACTTTTAATAATGCTACTACTTGTACTAATACTTGTACTACCTAATAGTAATACTTGGACGAAAAGAAGGCGCCAATTTAAAAAAAAGTAAAAATCGAGCAAAAGCTGTGAAAATAAAGATGAATGAAAATAATGAAATCAGGCCTGACCTCGTGGAAATCATGGAGATCCATGATGAGAAAACCACCTTTGTTATTCCCACAAAACTTCAATTTCCAAAAAAACATGAATGGTTGACAGCGGCTTGATCCTATTGGGAGTGAGTAGTAGCGCATCATTTATGGGATCACATAGCTATGCATGTATGCTAGCGATTATGCTTGTTTGTCAGAATGCTGGTTCTATGTCGCACGACAGTGGAAAGCTACCATGCTAGCGATGCGTGAGATCTTCTCGGATTCTCAACCAGGTTAGGCTTTCCATTCTGGCCGTTGTTTCAATGCCCGACTTATGCATTGTTCACAGGGCTAATTAACACTTACAGCGATGCATGAGTCGGGCCTTAAACAGCCTTGGGGTTGGTTAACGAGTCGGGCATCGATACGTCGGCCAGTATGGAGAGCCTACCGCGGGGGAGAACCCCGGAAAAGCACCAGATCTTATATCTACCATACTAAAGAGTATCCCCGAACTTTTGCTGGATCAAGTACCGTGTTCAACGGGCTTAATATTGCTTCAGCCTCCAGGGGAAGAATATGTGATATCCAAATTGCTATCTGCTATGAATGGGGTGGTTGGCTGGATTATCGTGCAAGATTATTGAATAAACAGCGTACGTTGAGACTAACGTTGTAAAATAGTATTTAATATTTCGTTAAAATTGAGTATTTGGTAAGGAAAGGAAAGTTTAATCTGTAATACAAAACTATGCAAAAATGTCAGCTTTCTGCAATTCTGTGATCTTGAAATATTTTCGGCCATAAATGTTTTAACCAACCAATACCAATCACCTTATTGAAAATTAAAAGCAATAAGAAATAAAAATTACGATAGCTCAAGGAGTCTAGTAGACCCTTCGAGCTAGAATATTGGATTATATATCTTATCATCGTTCCGATTATGTCGATGATAACCTAAAGACTTAAATGTCTCCTGACTCTTGTTCACAAAAATGATTTCTGGTGAACCATTGTGCGGCAGCACTGCGCTGGTAGGCACTACTAGTGATGGATAGCTCTTAGTTCTCAATACGTCATATTTTTAAATCGCAAAGAGATACGTTAAAACCGACCACAGTAAACAAATTTCGACACGCAAATTCTTTTACCACGTCGGTAATATTTAGTCTTGAAAAACGGTTTTTTTCTCAAATTAGAAATACTCACCCTACTGCATACCATAGCTCATGGCTTCATTCTTCTGTTTCTGTACTTCTTCCCACAATCTAATCTCTACAATAAATAGTCAGCCAATGTGGACATCATATTGGTCACTTTTATCGATTTCAAAAACGCATCGGTCATTTTTCTCTGTTTCAAAAAATATGTCACCCCACTGCATGTTATAGATCTACACTGCATTATTTTCACACATTTCCTCATCTTGTCTCCCAATCCGCTCTATAAGAGTGAACCTTCTTCTACACGCAAATTTGTAATGTACACAGTCGTCCTTGGCTGACTGAAAAACGTAAAATTGTAAATTTCTAAAAAACAAATCACCCTCATGAATATTATACCTTTACTCTTCATTTTTTCTTCAGTTCCTACAATGTTTGACGCAGTTTGCTCTATAAGAATGAATGTAGTTCTACACCTGAAGTCATATACTACATAGATCAACTTAATAAACAACTTGAAAAACGTTATTTTTCTCAATACCGAAAATAAGTAACTTTACCGCATATTCTACCTTTAAAGCCTCATTCTTCTAATTTTTTTCATACATTTCGCAATTCGCTTGATAACAGTGAACGTACATTAACACCCGAAATCTTACGACTCATAGGTTTTCTTGAGAAGCTTGAAAAATGTTATTTTTCCAAATTATGAAAAATATGTTTCCCTACTGCATATTCTATCTCTGCACTTTATTCTTCTCAAATGTTTCTACACTTATTCCGAAAAATTTGGCTCTGTAACAGTATGAGCATACTTCAGCACGCGAATTTGTAGGCACTCTACATTGATCATTTTGAGAGCCTTTAAAAACGTTTTTGGTCCACAATTTAAAAAAAATAAGTCACCCTACTGCATATTCTAGCTCTGCACTTCATTCCTCTCATGAGTTTCCCTGAAATTCGTTCCAAAATGTGTTCCTCGCGGCTGACGCCGTCGAAATATTTTTCTCAAACCCCGCCACACCCAATCTTGGCGAGTTCTCCGGTGGTACCAGCACCCGCTGTTCCCTGTCATATTTCTCCGCACCGACTCCACCCCCAGTCAGCTCCCTTGCGCACCAACAAACATACTAACCCGTCGGCCCAACACATGAAATCCTCCCCCGAACAGTTCCCCTCTGCACCCCGCCTCTGCTTCCTCCCTCGTCGCGGTAGAAGGCCGCATCCATAAACATGACGCGACACGGAGACGACCTGCTCTTGTGGGGTGCGGGGTCCTTCCCGGCGTGGCGCTGCCTCGACCCCGCCGCCGTCCTCGGGTGCGGCATCTGCGCCCGCTCTGCACGCGCGACCTCCCTCCCTCCATCTGTCGGCATCCTTTAGGGCGCGGGAGAGGTACGGTTCGGGGGGATTCGAAGGATGGGAAGGAAAAAATGTGGGACGGGAGAGGTTAAGGCCTGCAAGGGAGTGCAGGGATGTGGCACTGTTTGATATCTACAAGAGGTGAAATATTAAAAAAGCTATTATCATGGTGTTAACTTAAAAACTCATTTATTTTTTAGTATGTTTATTGCTCATGGTGAAAATATTGGTTCGGGTTTTCCAAAAATCAACTTTGAAGAGTAACTAACTCATTTAAAATAGTACAAGGCACTTACGTGAAAATCAAACAATCACTAGTGCTTAAATCGTTTTGCAAAATAATATATTACAATTATATTGCGTCGTAAACAAGCGTATTTCTGTAATATCCATTTCTATAATTTTACTGGTATTTTGAACTTGTTTTACGACGTGTTTGGGCGAAATTTTTGATGTGAAAAAATCAGCCATTGAACTAATGCTTTACAAAACCGCATATTCACAACTAAACCTTTCCATCAATCATTGTTTAGCGTAGTCTTTAATTGAGCAAAGGCATTTTCAAGGTTAACTGTGTGGTATTCCATCGTAACGGAGAAAAAGACAACTTTTACATATACCACTGAATTTATTAAAAATGACCCGGGTTTCGATGTAAGTTCACATCATCATCAGGCAAAAATTTAACAGAAGCGCAAGCCTTATATACTAGACAAAGCCAGGTGAGGGAGGGGGTGTGGGAGTGGGGGGGAAGGGGGGGGGAGGGTTAAGGGAACCGGGAGGAGGGTAAGGGGGGGGGGGGTTATTGCGGGTGACGGACTAAGAGGACAAAGGGGAGGGGGTTAAAGCTTTGAGAATGGGGGAAGAGGCCGGGAACATACATTCATTGACAAGGAATTAATCATGGTCAAGTTGTTTCTTAAAAATCTCCAGCTGTTCTAAAGCATTCAGCTTTCGCTTGTCATTGGTAAAATGGAGAGGTAACATAGTAAAATCACTTTTATGTCCATGGGTTAAAAGATGTTTGGCGAAGTTGCTTCCGTTAAAATTAAAATTTTTAAAATCCCTTGTATGCTCCGTTTGTCTAATTTTAAAATTTCTACACGTCTGTCCCACATACCGTCCACCGCAATCACTGCATTCCATTAAATAAACGCCACTTTTCTTCTGAGGGTCAATCGGGTCCTTACAGTTCACTACAAAGTTCTTAATACTAAACTTTAGTTGAATGTATTGTTCCTCATTTTCATAAGTTAGCTTTTTTCATTTTACCAAACAAATTGAAAAACTGTAGTACGAAACATCTGTCGTAAGTACTTAACAATCATAGCATAACGTATTTCATCTAAGACGTAAAATAAATTTACGTACATAAAGTGTGCCACTAAACTACGAGATCTACACAACTCATTAGCATCTTTTTTACCGATTCTGTTGAACTTCAGTCGTTATTTGTTAATTAAAGTAAAAGAGGTTCATACATACATGAAATTACTACGCAAAAGTATGCATTTATTGGTGATCTACCGGGCTTCTGTTGCAGTTACGCATGTATTTAGGAAAAAATGGAATATGAAAACCTGTTTGTCTTCGAGTCTGACTGATCTTTTATATTTGGGTCATCGAATCCGGTATTGAATACGGGATGGTAAAATTAGCGAGAAAAAAACTATCTAGGAGTAATTTGCTCATGGGAGAAAATCGAGCCGATTTTTGTTACAACAGAAATGGTAAAATCCGTAAATTATTCATAGTTGTGCCCATTCATGCAACATCCTAAAGAAATCACTCTCAGCGTAAAGAAAAAGTGAAACTGTTATGAAATGCCACATAACCGTGCATCATTATATTGTAAATAGAAAAGGAAGAAATTGCGTTTTTTTATTCACCTCCACACATTAATTAGGCGTGTATTCTGCCTATTTTTTCTTTTTTTTGACACCAGTTGTGGAAAAAAATTCCAGGGAGCAAATCATTTTAGCAAAAAATAAATATGCACCGAGATTATTCGGGCCAAGGCGGCAGACTTTCCACATCTGAAGTCATTTTCACCGTAGTTTCTGAGGAAACTTCTTTCTCCAATGAGGGAATTTCTAGCCTAATCGCGATCTTAGGACCCCTGTGGCACACCGGCGTTGATATGCCGCGTGCCAGAGCCTATTCCGAGCCAGTTTACGGAGAAGTTCATGTCCTGTAGATATGATTGGATGAGCCGGGTTTACCACACCAGGAACTGGAGTCGTACCGTCTTCGACTGGAGCGCTGAATGATTGACGCGATACAATGCCTTAGGGATGTCGAATAACACGCTGGCAACAGCCTCTCTCCTGGTGAAGGCGTCGGTGATGAAGTCAGTTGTCTTAACTAACTGCTGGACCATCGATTGCTCTTCACTAAAGCCGAAGTGGTCATCGAGGAGGAAGCCAGCCTCCAAAACTAGGTCAACTATCGGTCACCGCAGCAGTCTCTTAAATATTTCCCGAAGCTTTCGAGGAGCCACATGGGCCGGAAGTCACCGGGAGCCGTTTCTACTCCTCCTCTCTTCGGGATACAGGTGCTATTCAACCTGGATAGGAAGTAGGATATTTGGATGCAGCCATTGCATATACTGGCCAGGTACGTCACCGCTGCCTTTGGAAATTGTCTCACGACGTTTGAAATGCCGCCCGTGCATGGCGCCTTCCTCGGCTTTAGGAGAACCCTATGATGTTCTTTTCGCTGAAGAATGGGATCCTTGTGGAGTCCTAGACCCGTGGAACTCGTCGTTCAGTGATATCATCGATTACTTAATCTCTGCCTTAGCGGTGGCTGACTCGGGAGTGGCTGGTTTCGGCGTGAACACTTCAGGAATGTGTTCCGCCAGCGTCTCAGCTTTCTCCTTCGGCGATGCGGCAATTTCCTCCCCCCGGACGATGAGTGGGTTCAGCTTCTGGGATGGCCTTAAGTCTATGACAGAACTTCCAGATTGGCTCCAGCTCGTCCTCGTCTCCTGCCTCCAAGACGTCTGCAAGATATATGTCCCAGTTATCGCAACGGACGCCCTGGAGGGCATCCTTCACCTCCTCGTTGATTCTGCTCCTGCCGGAGATCCGCCGTTCGGTATCGCTGCCATCTACGGCGCACGTTGCTGCTCCGCGTTCCTCTTACACTGACCTCAGCGGGAAGAGACGCTCTGGAAATGAACGGTGCCTCTTTCTTCCGTGAGATTGCTTCCTCCATAGAAGCGATGACTGTCTCCTACAAATATCCGACCATGCATTTGGCTTCATTATTACAAATAAATTGCGCAATAAAATTGCTAGTGCACACTTACCTTTAGGAAGCTGAAGGAAGAACGTTAGTCCTACTGCATTAAGGCACATGGTGCTTACTGGTGTACATAGACTTTCTGGCAGCCTTCGCAAAACGGAAATGTTGGCACCTCCTCTCACTTTTATCTCATTCTTTATTTTCCTCCTTTTGTCCTTACTTTATATTCTCTACATTTTTATAATTGGTTATGCGGATGAGATTGTTTACGTCAACATTATATTCTCTTTGGGACGAAAAAATCGTCATGCCAACCCCTTCGTTATGGCTCCACTGGGGGGGGGGGCACAAAACCGGCACATTGAGTCCCGAATGTTAGTTTCCAGTTCAAGTTCAATTGACATCTTCTTACCCGAAAATAAAGTGACTATAGGCGGCGATGGCATAAAATAGTGTCTTTCTCATCTTGGTGAATACCCTTGACAATTCCGGACATAATTTCCATATCGTTGACTGAAAAAAATTCCTTCCTCGTGTCATTTTTTGCAGGCAGCGCGTAAAATGCGGCAGTGCGTTGCGGGTTGCCTACCACGCAACCGCGCTTTCGGGGGCACCGTAAAAGGTCATCTGCTCGATAATTAAGTGCAATATACTTGGCGCATTTGCGCTTAAATGTCAAAAACAGTCCTAAGTTTTATCTCATTACCAAAAAAGTGTGCTCGCTCAAGCCAAATTTAAATTATTGACAATTTTAGCGTTTTTCGTCGAAATTTTCGAAACTTGAAGGCAAAGTAGCGAGCAGAAGATATTATCCGATTTGGAAAAAAAATCATATCTGTAATATCCATCCGGGTACGCAACTTTTTCCGGGTATTACGAATTGCTCCTAGAAAAAAGTGGAAAAACGAGGCACCCTAGGGGGCAGCCCCGCCACTTGTTCGGTTCACCACTGATGGTACCCCAAACCTTATGCACCCACTCTCCCACCACCCATGTCCCAATCCTCACATTTCACGTTCGTATCCACTATGACGGTATAGGAAGATCTTTGGGAACACATGTCCCCTCCATGAGGACCGTACAGTTGTTTCATTTCATCCTCGTCTACGTTGTCGCACTAATGAAAGATAGGAACTTCTATCGTGATGCACGTGCATTTCGGAAGGGGAGTATTCTGGTGCGTGGTTCCGGAATACGAACGGCCTTTACCCTTGCATATACATTATACGAGAAGAAGAGAGAGCGTAGGTTGGGAGCATGAGTCCCATTAGACGTCGGTCTTTTCCAATTTTTAAAATGCAATTCACCCTCCTTTCTTATTTAACGCGTTTTAAACTTCCTTTTTTTATGAAAGGTCAGATGTCATCATTTCCTTGCAAATATAGAAGCAGACGCTGTGCAATATTTTTTTAGAATGTAAAATCTCCTATTTTAATGAATGACTCTTTCCATGAAAGGAATTAATTTCATTCCGTGTTATATTGCTGAAGATTCGTCTTACACTGATGAGAAAATCTATCTCGTTTTGATATTTGGACAATTTAATTTTCCAAGTCCTCTCATTGTTCTTTCATTCTGAGAAAATACAAAAACTCATTTCAAGCATGTGCTTTATCTGGTAAAAGGGAAATGTTTATTTTTAAAATGTAGTAAAATAATTCCAAAAGATGTATAATAGCCTGTGAATTATTTTATAAACTTTCTAACAAGTGCCATATTAATATGCAGTGTTTGCTGCAATTGGTGATGTTTACCACTAATTTATTCATGGCAAGATATTACCTAATTAATAAATTCAATTTTCAATCACCTTAATTTTAATTAGCGTTTCTCATGGTATTATCCAATTCTAATGTAATTGAAAAAATGTATCTGCCTTTTCCTGAGAGTATTAGATACATTGAAATGAATCTTTTTAAATATTTTTTCTAGCATTTAATGAACACATCTATAGAAACTGACACTGGTTAAATGATAAGAATATTTTTGAGGTTGCAGTTCTGTTTTTTACTTACAACGCTTCCAGTGTTGAAGTATTGACGCATACAAAACAGCAGTTGAAAAGAAAATTGGTTGTATATGACTAGACGGCCAACACCAAAAATGCTGTCGATATTTGGGCCAGTGAGGAAATTGTAAATGCGGAAATATATATGCAGCTAGAACTCCGGTTATCTGAATTATTTGGAACTTTCAACCCTAGTTATGAGGTGGAATCAGCTCCCGAAGTGATACACCTCTGTAATATATACGTATAACGGAGGAAAAAAGAGCTAAAGTGCTTCTTCGAGTCTATAGAAACTGTTTGAGGCTTGTTTAAGCTGGCCCTTTAGACAACGGTGAGAGGCTACAATAGCAACCGTCATTGGCACGCCTGTAGTTAGAGAAACTACCGATGGATGGATTCACTGCTTACTTCTCAACTAATAGATCAATGACTGCAATTAAATGCTGTTGTCATGGCTCTGAAGTAGTGGCCTTGCAATCAGTTCCTCTAAAATATTTCCATCATTCTCGGTAACAAAAACCCGAGTTTTATATCTAAGGTTGACATCTTATCCTCAACACGTGCATTGGAAAGCACAATTGGAAATAGACATAATTTAAGTTGTTCAAGCAAATCAAATACGATTTTTTTCCTTTTCTGCGTCATCATTTTCATCCCAATTTCAGACTCTCTTCTTCCATGCTCGTGTGCAAAGTAATATCGTTAGTTTGTTTTATTTGCAGTTTTCCGTTAAAATAATTTTTAGATTACGGCATTGGGGTAATGAAATAAAACATTGCATAAAAGAGAATAAAACTTGCCTTGAAAAAGTCATCCTGTTACGAGGCATAATAAAATACCATAACGATATCAAATTGATCTCGATTTATGCGATCAAATCGAATCGAAAAATATGGTTTTATGATATAGTTATTATTATTAGTTGCATCATATGGTTTATGCACTTTTTCTACGCACACTCTGAACGTCAGATTTGTAACACGCAAATTGTTGACGAGAAAAACCTCTTACTGAGGGCATTTTCTTCCTTTCATCTCGGTCAATTAAGTCTTCAACCTAATAGTTATTTCACATGCATAAATTGACTAAGGATATTACGGATCTTCTTTCGATCTTTTTACATTTTTCTTTGATTTCCCTTAGAATGAATAATACGAAAACAGTCATTTGGCATTTTCTTTTGTTAACGTGCTAATTTTGTTTTACGTAGTCATAAAGGAATAAATTCACAGAGGGGTCATGGACTTTATTTAATTTTTATCATCTAAGTACTCACAAGATAAATCAGATTCTACTTAAGAAATCAACCAATCATGTGTGCATTGTTATTCATGGAGAGTATACATTGAAGCCAAGTAATTAAATCTAACTACGTGTAGTAAAAGCAGGAATAATAAGACTTTACACCAGTGGTATTAATTTCCCATCAATGCTACGAAAAGGCTTTTGCGAAAAAATCATGCTACATTCAAAATAGTTTTTCAGTTTACCATTTCTATAATTTTCTAACAAATGATTCCGCTTCCTCTTATACTGTATATGTTTTAAACTAGGTTTTTACAGTTTGCTGATTTGCTGACTAATGTCAATTTTTTGGCATTTTCTTCTATTTACCGTCAAACGCATTCCATCAATTTTATATAAGCCGTCTTTATTCTTAAAGTAGGGTACAATAGAGCATATTGTTTAATACGGCTAATTTTCTCATCGTAATGTGATACTCCAGTAGTGAGCACCATGTAAGTAAATCATTGATAGGAAGAGTAGATATCCACGTGCACAATGTCTCACTGCGTTCCTGGGAGACTATTTTTTCCATTCTCAGAAACCTCCTTTGCCAGGGAAAGCGATGCTGACGAAGGAGAAATGCCTTTGAAAAAAAAAGATAAAAAAATGAAGGATTGAGTCAAGAGAGGGAAGGAATGGGCTTGAGGAAATGAAGAAGAAGAAAAATAAAGTCGTAAAGACGCGAAGGCTTCATATCTCCCATTCGATTCCAGTACTTTATCGTACGCATTTCGGGAACTCCCAATTTCTCGGAAGATTAACAGATACGCACGGCTGCTTCAAAAGCGGCAATTCTCGCTATGGTCCTGTCCGCTATTATTGCGTCGCTATCGGCCGCAGACCTATATTTCATCCACCCCTATTTCCACCCTTTCCACTCCTATATTTCCACCCCTTGAGGCGCCAAGGCTATTTCAAACACCCCCTCTCATTATACCTCATCCAATTTCTCAATCTATCCCCAGCCGCTCACACTCCTTTGTTCTTATATATATATATATAAGAACATTATGTAATATTATATATATATATATATATAATATTACATAGAAACAAGTAAAAAGGACACTAAAAAAAATTAGGACGTTTCGACGGTGAAGGCGTCATTATCGGCGGTAGAAGAATGCTACAGTGTGTGTTCATGCATGCATACATATATATTTATATACATACATATATTTATATATATAATATCTTGTATATTTTTTTCGTCTTTCTCTCCTTTATTTGGTTTTCCTCGCACACCTAGTTCCAGGAAATGTTCCCTCCCTCTCATACCACGCACACCTCCATTCTCCAACCCCCTCCTGTGAGGTTTCTCTCCGTCGCCTTTCCCGTCGTTCCCACTCTCTTGTCTACCCCCGTCCCTTTTCTCCCCATCTCTATTCCTTTCTCGTCCAACGTTTCTCCTTATTTATCTCTCCATCTTATCACCGTTTCCCTCTCTTCCCAAAGGAAGCTCTATTTCCTTTTCCTTCCCCTCTAGCACCCCAGACCCTCGTCTCTATATCCAATTGATAACCCCCTGCGAGTAAGTCTATCTGTCCGCCTCCCTTTCATCCCTTGCAATATTTTTCCACTTTTCCCCTTTTTCATCGCTTGTCTCTCTCTCTACGTTGTGAACGCATTATGAGTGCATTATTTGCACTGCATCCGCCTCTCCTCTTTTACCTATATTCGCATTCCTTTCTGATATTTGCCTCACACTCCCAGCTTCGGTCTCTTATCCTCACCACCAGACCTGGGGATATCTTATATTACTACCATTGCGTCTTGCTTGTCCATTGTGCCTCTTTGTATTACCTCAAAACCTTTTCTGTGTGACACTAAAGTATTTCAATTGATATTCTTTCCAACAGCCCAGGTATCGTTACTCTACTTTTAGATAACTTTTCCTTTAATTGGACAATGCAGTAACGTTATTTTTCCATATTCCAATTAATTCCTCTAGTGTTCTAAGTATGATGCATTAAAGCCTTTTTTATAAGCTATTGTTACTCTTTTATTGTAAAAAATACAATTGATATCATATGACACTATTACGCCATACGCCAATTTTTAAGGAGGTATGTGCCTTCCATTATTTCCTTTGCGTCTTGCTGGTCCATTTTGCATCTTTGCAGTATGCACCTCATAACCTTGTGGAACTGTGACTCAATTTTCTTTTCGGCTGCTCAGGTGTCACTACTGGGCTTTTTGAACAGTCTCCTCTTCATTATACATTTCTGTGACATCATTAGTTCGTATTCCAATCAATTTCTCTATTATCTTGACAGTGAATTTATGGACACTTAAATTTTATTTGTTATATGTGGTTTTATTAAATGTTTATAGGGAGAGTGTCTTAGGTTTGACTTTGTGGAATCTTTATTTATTGAGAAGAGAGGAAAAGAAAACGTCTATTACACATAATGTCTTAATTTTACCACTCAGGTTCCACTGCTGTGCAGCATCTGTATTCTTATTTAAATGTTTCTAATGGAAGAAAAAATCACTAGTAGCTATCATACCAATTGTTCACGATCTGCCAAATGTTTATCAAAAATTCGTGTTTTCTAGGTTGGTGTATCATATTATTTCTTTAATTGAATTTATCATCGATTTGTAGTGAACATAATTCTAAATGTATGGAATTATAATTTTCTTGGCTTTTCATACTTTTTTGTCTTTTGACGGTGGTAGAATATTCACCTATCTTGATAGTGGATAATAATATCTGATACCGAGATGCGAATATGCAAATGACCATCACCGGGAGTGCACAGATCAGAGAACCATATATTCTGTGATCACATGAATACACTCTGTGATGGTGATACATTTAGCTATTACCCCGAAGATGGAATCAGGCTTATAAAACTAGATGGATTGCCTTTCGGGAATGTTTAACAATGTCAGAATGAGTAGATGTTTGTAACTGCGTATATAAAGAGTTGCACCTGTTTTCATGCCGAGTAAGTACTCCACAACTTGGAGCCTAAAAAATGTGTTTTCTTAGCATGAGTTCCAGTTAATTGTAATGGGAAGGAAAACTATGATGGCATAAAGCATCTAGCCTAAAAGAGGATGGAGAGGAGAGCTGCATCTGACAATCTTTCGATCGATGAATGCTTAGGATGGCAGTAAATTAGTTATTTTTCTTACGTAGGTAATGTTACATTTTTAACGAATCCGGTGTATAAAATGGCATTGTGGAAATATTCCACAATGATGGATGCTTTTCTCAGAGATTATTCGAAACAGTACGACTTAAACGTTGAGAACTCACTACGGGAATACACGAATTATTAAAATCCACGCTGAAAAAAAGTTAATTCACCTGGACTAGGACTCAAACTCACATCCCTCGATTTCGCGGAAAAGCTTGGAGCACATGGCAAAATCATGAAGTCTGTTTTCAAATCCCAGTACATGCGAATGATTTTTTTCGCGGTGACTTTCGCTCATTCACTTAAATAATTACAATTACCCGAAAATATTTCTATGCCCTGCGCCATTTGCGGGACTTATTTTATTACTCGGAATGTATTATTAATTATGGAGGGAACTGATATCTCTTGATTAAAAATTATATATTTTACCTATGAATTCATTTGTCAATAATTTATTTTCTCATCTATTTTTTTCGAGGAGTGTGGGATAAAAAACCTCGCACGTAGGTACTCACATTTATATCCACTTTTTCACTCGGTGCTGTTTTTGCCAAGAGCTATTTTAAGTACAGTTCAATACGTCTATGAGATTACACATACGAGATATATTAGATAATTTACCGAAAAAAAATTCATTGCTGCTTGAATTCTTAATACATATCCTATAACCTTTGATTTAACAAGTTTATTAAATATAATTATTAAGACAATTTGCATAAAATAATGTCTACCAATTTGTTCACTTCAATAATAACAGTGGAAATAAATGATGAAAAATATAAATGTCTTAGCATTGATACTAAAAACAACAATATCATATTGTATTTTTACTTTATTGGCGGAAATGTTTAGTTAATCAACATGGTCCTGCCTAATCTCTTTGGGTTAGTCGTCAGGTTCCAAAGTTTGCAAATTGCGTACGTCACTTACTCAGTAATTTAAACACAGCCTTAAAGGACAATATAAATGATGTAATAATTATGTAACAAAAATGTATGTAATAATTACATGAAAAACAATAATAATCATAAATAATCATATTTTTAGATTCATTATATGAAATGTATAAAAATGAATCTAAAAATAAAATATAAATGACATTTGAACTACACTCTTTTGAGTAAAATGCGTTTTATAATTTAGAAGGCACAAATACATCGTCAACTGAAATACTATTATTGACTAAAAAATTTAAAAGTGCCTAGGGCTTGCGAGAAACTTATTGCGGTACCGTTCCACCCCTGCGCTGTGAAAAGGCACGAAACCCCTTTCTTAAAGTCATCGCCATTTCCGTCTCCTAGCAGCGCCGCCGTCTCCCGCGTCGATCTTCATTTTATTTCAATGGTATTCACTTCGTGTCCGGAGAGCCAAGTCCTATTCTTCGCCCCTCTCACCTATCGTCTCGAGACTCTTTTCTTTTCCTCTTTTGTCCCGTGCAGACGCGCACACGAACAAGAAAACCTCCACCGCTTTGCCGTATTGCCCGACACCCCCCCTCCTTTATTTCCCTCACATGCCCACAGCGGAACCGAATGCGACGACATAAGACTTTCACTATCTGTCCAAGAGACGCATTCCTCACCGCGCTCCGTCTTATATGGGAAAGGGCGAATAACTCTCCCCTACTTCTCTCAGCAGTTCTCTCTCCCACACCCGTCTTGAAGGCCCTGGCCTTCTCCCCTCTCCCTCATTCTCTCGAGGGGAAGCTATATACTCACCGTAAAACGGACGATTGTTTCCTGGGCCGCTCCCACAAGCCGTTCACTCTTCCTTCCCAAAACCTTAAGGCTTGGAGACACACCCTTTCCCACCCTGCTGTCCCGACCCCTCTACGCAGTGTTTTTTTTCGGTTGGGAAGGAATTCTCCCGTCGTTCCCGGGAATTTCCACCATTTTTCTTTCCCGCATTCCGACAAAAGGTGGCCGATAATCGGGAAGTTTTCATTTTGAACCCAAATACAGAAATAATGTTTACGCATTAAGAAAAACCTTATGGTATCCTCAAAATGTTCCAGAACTAATTGAATTGTCGAACTTTTAAGCTTTCATAGAGTTGCTCATTTTTTTGGAAGAAAACATCACAAGTGACCTAATTTTTGAGGTGGCCTTGACATGAATTCTTAGATCTAGAGCTGTTTTTTGTAAATGTGTTTGTTAGCGTTTGGCGGTTTTGGTTCACTGTCGGCTCAGGACGGAGAATCAAAAAATCAATTTCGGTATGAAGACACACGCCAGAATCTCCTTGAAAGGTCAGACAATGATAAATGATGACACATTTCTTCAGACAATCATTGCAGGTGTCAGAAAATGGATTCACAGGTTACGTCGTGGAAACTAAAGTCAAATCACCGCAGTGTAAAATTTTAATTTCTCTGAAACCAAAAGAAGTTAGTCAGTGGCAATCCGATTTCAACGTCATTTTGACTATTTTCTTCTATTCCAAGAAGTTTTACACTACATATCCCTTATAAGGTCAAACACTCAATCGTTTTACTACCGCGTAGTTTTGAAAAGATTGTGCGAAAGTTTTTGCTGGACGATCCCGGGATCTAGTCGCATTGCTAAATGTGACACCATCCCCACGACACCACATTACACCTTGACAATATTCCTGCTCAACCCTTGTTATTTGCGAGTTTGGATCAAATATCGCATCTTCATTTAGAATGCACCAATAGGAGAAATGCGTGGCTAGACATTGGGATTGCTTTGGACGAGATAGTGTTAAATGTGTTTTAATGTTTTTAATTAGTTTATAGAAAGTCAGTCCTGGAACTGTGAGAACAGGTCTCGTATACTCTGCCTTTGACTCAGCTGTAAAGAAATAAAAGAATATTTTATGAATTTAAATATGTGGTTGGGTTAGAAATACTGAAAGGAAGGAGTACGCAATAACACTCGTGTGAAGTGTTGCGCTTTACGGATCAAGAATATGGACCATTGAGAAAACGAATCAAAATGTAATGTAGTGGATGCGTGGGGGTTGAGCTTGGTTTGTTGGCTAGAGTACTAAGGGCCCCCATGGCCTGTTCCCTCGACCTCCAGTCCCGTTCCTCCCCCCCACCCTCCCCTACCCCCCCCCCTCCCCACACTCCCCCCTCCCAATCCTCCCCCTCACTCCACCCGAACGCCTTCTTTTCACATCACCTGATCCTCACCATCAACCCCATCCCCCCAGAATTCATCCCATTTCCCACTTCTCCTAACCATCTTCCTCCCCCCCTCTCCCTCCTAATAACGCTGACTAATTAAACCTAAATGTTCTCTAAATATGCATATGACAAAATCGACTCTTTGACAACACCTGGTTGGAAAAAAATTAAAAAAAGTAAGTTTGATTATGCTGTTTCATCTTGAAACTTTACACAGTGAAGCTGGATACTATTTTATTTGTGTGCGACAGGGGTTAAACTTTCGCCAATATGCACTGCAAACATGCAAATACCTAGTAATATCTGAGTATGCATTCAGAAAATGGGAGGATTCTGAATTCATGCGGGTAGCAATTGAAACATGCTGTTAATATTGCTTAGCATGCTAAAAGAAAACATTAGGGAGCAAAACAACCAACTAGTCGTACTACCGGCCGAACAACATATTTATAAGGTCTCAATGGCAGCTATTGTTGTCTTGAACCGTACGCGTAAAATGAATTACCTATCCGTTCTGCAGTCTCTTACTCTACGCTCATTGTATGAAATGTCGCAGTATGCTGAGCTCGCCAAATGTTTTTATATCTACTCTTATCGTCTTACCCAGTATATAATTTTGAATCGAATACTCTAAATCTCGAAAACTCTTCTCTCACATCACGTCGGTCCTCCATTTTTACCTCCCTCCCTTTTCCATTCTGAATTTGGGATATTTCAGCCTACCTACCGTGCGAACAGCTTCATAGGGCATGTGATTTTGTGTCCTTGGATGGAGGATGAAAGCAAGAAAATTAATGACGCAAAGATTGCAGTTTACAAAAGTGTACTCCTCTCCACTTTACTGTACGGGGTTATGTTAAGTTAATGTTGAGCATTCCAAGATAAGCGAGAGAGTAGGATATATCCAGAGGGTATAGGAAATCTGAGAAATGTTTGTGAAAAAACAAGATAGGATAAGATGATTTCAACATTTCTCGGGTTGCATCCGCGTCAGTTGTCATTCAGCACAAAAGTTTCGCCAGCTATCCTGCTGGCGTCCTCAGGTGAAGGATGGCGAGAAGGTTTTGGTCCGTCCTTATATAGGCCAAGTTAGGCGCCAAAAAGCGATCAATGCTCCGGCCAATCATAGAGCAGCGTCGCGTTTGCGCGGGAAACTCACTACTCTCTTCCAAGCGCTGTGCAATGGGTATCCATCTTCTCTGTCAAAATTGTTTGGTGTTTTTTTATTTCTATAGCCTCTCTTATTATTCTCGGGAAGTACCTGTTTTCCTTGGCTTTTATTTTTGCATCTTCGAATTGTACGGTGTTTCCCGGTTCACTCCATGCGTGCTCTGAGATGGCAGATGCTTTGAATTGTCTATTTTTTGTCGCTCTCTGGTGTTCCTTCAGTCGAGTTCCCTTCACCTAACGACGCCAGCAGGATAGCTGGCGAAACTGTTGTGCTGAATGACAACTGACGTGGATGCAACCCGAGAAATGTTGAAATCATTTGATCAATGCCGCGGAAACCTGCAAACTAACAAGATAGGATAAGATTGGAAGTGATGCTCCGTTGATGGACATGCATAAAAAGAGCGTGCTTTGTTTGTTTGGCAGTGTAAAGAGAATGGGTGTTAGTCGAATAGCAAAGCTGATTCATAATAGACGAGTAGATGGCGTGAGAGAACGGGGTTGACCAAAAAAGTCGTGGGTGAATGTGGTGGAAGACACTCTTATAAGAAGGTAAAATTTTGGAGTCTTTAGATCAGGAGGGAGTGAATAAAGAAATGCTTGAGTGTAACTGGAGAGAAAGAGATGCAAGTAAAGGTTGGTTTAGAGGACATTAGTATGACGGAGTCAGCTTTACAGGCCTATCACCGAGAATGAATCTTTTTTGACTATTCCTACCCAGGAGCGGAACAGCATGATGGGTAACTATGTATATATTTCCGCATAGAATTACCTCGTTTAGACAAATGAAGAATGAAAAGAATGGGTAACATAAAGTCGGCGTACACAAAATCGGTGTTAAATACGATAACTGTACCACTGCCTGTGTGTATGAGTCAGTCACATTTTGTGAATCAATCTTTTGATGCCTGTTTTGGATGGATTGTTCGGTGGTCTTGGAGCATCTAACGCGACATTGGGAGGTGCGTGGCTCGATATCCGGTCCTGCCTAATGCTTTTCTTAGCGTGGATTCGGTCACCGTTCCATCGTTAAACCACAGTTATGTTTCTCCGTTTTAGGTGTAACCTATTCATGTCTCTCTCCTTCTGTCTGAACGACGTATTTATATGTTTTCCACCGTGAATGGTCCTCTGAATATTACCAAGAGCAATTAAATTCACTTCAATAGGTGTTTAATTCCGCATTTACAATAGCGACAAGAAAATGAAGTAGAAACTTAACAGAACAGCAAATTATAGCAGCAAAATAAGAAAACAACAATAAATGCGGACCCTGCTTTAGCCTCGTTAGGGCTGGAAGTACCGTCACTGGTTTGAAATAATTCGGTACATTACCTACGGGTGAGGTTTCAGCCCAAAATTTGCTATTAAGGACGACGGGAAACCCGTGAAAACCATCACATGACCACCAAAACATGAATAAATAAATAGATATATAAGTAAACTTTGAAAATAAACTATACAACACAGTCAGAACATAATCCTACTGATGATATATGTATGCTATGTGTTTGTGGGTGTTCAGTGCAAAAGAAGAAGTGTCGAAAACATGTTTTTACGTTCCCCTATATTCGCCGCATGTTGGGCGGACCATAAGTGCCAAACTTTGTGTGAGGGAAGAAGGTTCCGGACACAGGATGGGAGGGGAAGGGAAGGAGAGCAGGCGGGGCAGTTGACCAAGTACAAACAACAACGCCGAGTCGACGACTGAAATGCAATGAAAGCCGGGAGGCTTCACGGAGGTTGAAGGAGAGGAATAAAATGAGGAGGTTTTCAGGGAAATTACGAGGGGTTGAGACTGGGATTGAAGAGGTGGCGTTGTTGCATTTGCACCAGGTTGAGGGAGAAAAATACGATTTCCGCTGGGAAGCAAGAGGGTGGCGTTAGAGCCTGTGCGGAAATGGCAATGATCGTCAGTTTTGAACGAATCGTCGCGCCATTTAACCGTTGGCGTTTGTTCAGATGTGTGTGTGTGTGTGTTTGCAAAGTTTCTCTTAAACATTGGAGCGATGCGTGAACGGTAGGAAAGAGAGTTTGGCAGCAGGGGATGGTTAGAGGATTGGCTTGATAAGAAGCAAAGGAAGGTGATCGTGCGCCGGAGATTCCATATATCGTGGCCATGTTTAATCATATAGGTTAACCCTCTAATATGAGCATGACATGTACAGTTTGACCGAAATTTCCGGTGGGTGGGAAAGATGTAAATACACCTCATGGGATTTTTTGTCAATCAGTAGTTGATTATCCAATTATTTAGCTACGTATTACTCTGTTGCCCTTTCTATGGATGATTTATCCAATCAAAAGGTTTTATTAAAGTGATTAGTTGTCAAATACGAGTTTTAATCCGCCGTAGTAAAATTGGTGAAGATTTAGGATAATTCTTAGTTTTATATATCAAACATGGGTTCGGGATGAACATTTTAACTACAAAAATTAGTGGTGATGGACCATTTTATAACATTTGGTTGGCTATTACCGTTAGATGACACAAATTACATGATGCTAATCAAGTGTTGAGTTTTATTAATTACATCAGTATATCATGTTGATAAATTTTGTTGTGAGTCGTTGATGGAAAAGAGTATTGGCATAAAATGCTATTCAGAGAAAGTTTAAGCCTGATATTATGAATCAACATCTAAATACGGTGCTCTAAAAATTTAAACTAATGAATTCAATTTATGAGATTATGTGAATGAAAATTTAAATTTTTCACAGATATTTTATTGGGTGACAACGATTTAATCGTATAGACGTCATCATCAGGTATGGCACCTACTGATTTAAAACGGTTGTAAACAATGAATTCTCTGTAAACAATGTACATTGGTGTCAATTTTCATTCGAGATGAACTACTGTTTAAACCCATTTAATTGATAACACGATAATGTGATGCTAATTTTGAGTTAGGATTTTATAATTAAACTCAGATTGTCATGTTGGTTGGTTGGTTGGTGTGGCAGTTCTTAGGCCGTGGCGTACTGATTTCTACAGTAAATTAAACTGCTCTTAAAAATTGCATTGATTTTTTGACTGTTTTCATTCGAAATCGTATTTTTTCACCTCATGGAATTATGAGATTGTTGGTGTGTTTCTTCGTTTCCCTCTTCAGTGGTAATAAACATTTGGTCAAAAATAAAAGATTTATATGAGTATCTTCACCACCTATTGCGATGTGGTTATGGAAGTATATTCGTCTTTCTTTTCTTTTCTGAAGACTTGAATATAAGGTAGATTAGCTATCTGGAGACAATGTTTTGAACGCATCCGATTTTTTTATCCTGTAATTCAAGTAATGCTATAATAATTCTGTAATCAAGGAATAGTTAAACTATTACCTAGGGTGAACTAGATCAGGAAATTTTAATTTTATAATGAATTGCGCACGCAAACGTCTATTTTCATTGATTTAAAGGAAATATTGGAGTAGCCATTTTTTCATATTATTCAATTAGTCATAAGTGGTGTTAAGCGTTAACTTTCCATGCATATTTTTATTATATCTGCCGGTTTTCATAGGAGATTTTAAGACAGTAAATGGCAAAAGTTGCCTTATTCCAAATCCACTTAGAATTTCAATTGTTAAGATTTCGCTGTTTTTATAAAATTAATCCGTTACTAAAATCTGAAATTTATTAACCACCATTTCTTGAGTTCATTTATTTTCAAAGCCCTTCAATTTTTGTGTGGTATTTTATATTTTTCGTTATTAGAGACGATTCTGAAAATACACAGCAAGAAATAGTCTAATTTTGAAGAGGAACCAAGAGAGTATTATGTTTGGACAACATTGTAACACGGCTATCAATAATGTACACAGCATAATTAGCGTGTGTATATAAAACCGGTAGTTTCCCCTCGTTTTGCGTGCGAAGATCATTATAATTCAAACCTTGACTTCCACAACTACTTTCCATTCGAATGAGAGGCAAATAAATGAGCATGAATTTATAACTTCCTTTCACTTTTACGGGGTTTTTATTTCCCCACTTTGTTTCTGCCGTGGGGAAAAGAAATTTGGAATTCTAAAGGAGGAATGAAGAATATATCAACTGTATTTTCTCGCCCGCATTCCTTGAGTCTCTCCTCTTTACCTCTTCTCTCCCACATTCTCTCTTTCTCTCTCCATCTCTTGTTTTTTCTTGCAGGGGTGGAGCAAAAAAAAATTCAACGTCGGCCTCTTGAAAAGTCCTCCCATGCTCTGCTCCATCTCACTTCTCTCTTCCTTGAATTCTTCCTCTTTTTGTCTCCCCATCTGCGTTTTTCTTCCTTCCATCTACTCCGGCCACACGCCTCGCAGAGCCCTTTATATTTCTCCTTTATCCTCTTGTGCATTTTTGCTGTGTTTTTTGTAGTCATAAGTGCCTCCTTAAGCATGTTTTTATATGAAAACTGTTTCTGATAACTGAAGGTAAATAGCACTAGTTTGACGATGATTGAAGCTGTCGTTAGATAGATCTCATGTTTTCTGAAAATCTGCGTTAACACGAAAGGAGAATTCTTTGCAATTTTCCACTAATAATAATTTAATTGACCGGTTTCAATGTTTTTACATCATCATAAATCATGAAGTTGAAGCTGCATTCAGGTACAGGTTACATTCAGGCAACCTTAACAGTTGGCTTGATAACGGTGTAAAACGTTGAGGTCAGAGGAAATATTTCTCAGTGGAAAACTGCAAATAATTATTTTAGTCATGTCAAAGTTTGACCACATCAGTCCTGAGAGAACGTTATAAAAAATTCGTTATAGTGACCAGTATATATATATCTTTCTCTAAGGCCCAGTTTTATAGTTTCTGTTTTACGCGAACTGCTTGATGACGTAGCGTTTTCTTTATCCTGTTATCAACTAGAAATTATAGTTTAGTGTATTACCACTTTTAAAGAATTGAGAGTAGATCAGGAACAATGAAACTATTATATTTTCATTGTTCCGGATACGTTAAAGGTGGTTCTAAATTAAGAGGTCAATAGAAAAATACTATTTCTGTGTTACATTAGACAATGGGTTACATATCGTGAGCTAAATTGATGAGAATATTTACATCATTTCACACCAAGAAGATAATTTTCCAGATAACATGAGACCGGGCCTAATTATCCTGTCGAATGTCAAACGTAATTATATGACATTTATGAATCGTAGCAAAATGTAAAAAAATTGTTCAAAAATCTTGTAATTCAATGCATATTTAAGATCCATTTTATGAGTATTTATATTTAATTAGAACAATAACAAATTGAGGAATAACAAAATTCTTTAACATTTTTTATAAACTCTAGATATGCAAGATATTGCAATATTGAGACTTGCTGCAAGATATTTCATTCAAGTGATTCATAATATTTTGCAGAGAAAGAAAACATGAATTTTATTAGGTCCCTTAACTGAATGACTTCAGAATTGAGTAAAATTCCTCCATTCTCATTACAGATACGAAAGTTGATGTTATAAGTGTTCTGTGATCTATAGTCACAATTGTAATAAGTCTAAAAGGAGAAACAACTTATCGACGCTATGCTCTGTGGCCAATGCCTCACTGTCAAAATTAAATTGTAATAGCAATTTACAAATAGTATCATGTAAAGAGTAGAATTTGAATAAAATAAAATTTGATTCGGATAATTGAATTATGTAACTGACAACTTAAAATCAATTTATATTTTCTTCAGGCTCTTTGACACCCAAACCCGTTTTGTGAAGTTAAAAAATAAATATTTTAGCCTTGATACATCGGCTTGTATAATCGAAGAAAGTCTTGATTATAAAGTGAGCAAAGAGATTTCAAATATACAAAACATAGTAGCATAGTCAATCCTTTATTTTGGTTATACTATTTAATTTGATTGAATCGTCGGCTAGAAACGCAGCCATTATATTTCACAATTAAATGTTAACCTGCCATTTTTTAAAGAATGAAGCTGATTTTTCACAATCTCCAAATCATTGCATAATGTACATACAAATGGCATGGTACGCAGTCACGTTGGAAGTCATTTTAATTTAGATTTTATCCCTGTCATGCCAATTCATTTTTTCATGGTAAATATCATCCTCCTTGGTACAAGTTTTGTCAAAGTACCAGGATATATTTTCAGTGTCTCATCTTCCATGATTTCCGAGAAGAATTCAAATTTTATATCAGGTTCATGAATTTGGCTCTCCAAGCCAAAGCAGTAAACATTGAGTGTCCATCGGACGTGAGTGATCGTGCATATCTTATGGCGCCAGAAGGACACAATGAGCTTCAATATCCGGCAGGAAAATCTTCTTGCGGCGTCACGCTCACGAGGAAAAACTTTAAATTCTTTTGCCAAGATATTCCCGCAGATATAAGTACATTTTTTCTCCCTCCCTTACTTTCTCTTCCTCGGACGAGAGTGTCAAAGTGGCCCTTATGCCTTGCCTCCTCCTCTCCCTGCGGTCGTAAAGGCGTGGAGGGTACACGACAATATCTGGAAGGCGTTCCTGAAGAGGACGATGACCATTCTTGGCGGAGTGTAGTGTGCAGTTGAACACGCCCACTGCCCCGTCCTTCCCTCCATTCCCATCCTCTCATCACCTTTCTCGGTCTTCTTCGTCCCCTTGTCCTCCCCGGAACACGTTCCTCCATTCTTCTCCCCCTTCATTCCTCCTTCTCTCGCTCTCCGGTTCCTTACCAAATCGGCACCACCAGTTTCCCTCCGTAACTTTCTTCTCTCCTCCTAGTTCCCTTTTGTTTCAAGTTCCACCTTTGCTCCTTTCTCTTCGGACAAACTCCTTGAGTCCCACCCCATCCAGCTCCCGCTTCTTAACCCGCTCCAGGACGGTCCATATTAAACGTAGAAACCTAACTTTACAACGTAACTTATTGCAGGAAATTCCGAGGAAATCCGAGGACAACACGAAGTATTGTTCATTGAATTTTTCGGGCATATTTCACTTTTTTGTCTTCTTATTGTATAACATTAATTTTAATATTATTATTATTCAGTATTTATCTTTATATATATAAAATTCAATGTATGTATGTATGTATGTATGTATGTTCCACATCTCCTCCTAAACCACAGCACCGATTTTGATGAAATTTGGAACACGAGTTTGTCACTGATAGACAACAAACACTGTAGGGTTCAATTAACCGAAACCCTATTTTTTCAGGGTTAAGGGTGTGATCCTTAGTACATAATACATACAAATATAATGGTCTCTGCCTGTCTGTTGCTCTATCACGCAAAAACTACCGGACCGATTGAGCTGAAATTTGGCATGTAGATAGAAAAAATGTCTGGTTGTAACATATGCTATATTAAAAAGCCCTCAGGGCCCCCAAAAGCCCCCGAGGGTCACCCCTGGAGGTCCATGCTAAGCATTGGGTTCGGTGCAGTGGTTTAATTCTTTGCTTTTTAAAAGTACTTTCACTCAAGATATAAGCCTGGGATTTTTTTTATCGGATGGCTGAATAAAGGAAGTTTCTAATTTTATCGATCGATTTTTTTCTACCCTCCGAAGTTGTCTGAAATTCATTTTTTCAGCTGAAAAATCTTACATTTTTATCTGAAATCAACAATAACATATTTCCTTGACAACCATAGATTTGATTTTCAAAGGATATACCCGCCTCTGGCATTGAAATATCACGTATTCCTGCAGGCCCATGATAGTACAGATAGGTAGTCCGTATAAGAAGAGCCCAGAGTCCCAAGGGCCCCATGATAGATTGATTCAGGGGTTAATCGATAAATTCAATGCATATTTACAAGTATACTCTTCAACTTCTATTCTGGAAGTAGCTCTCAAAGGGACACCGCATGTATATGAGAGAACAATTACGTAGTTAACGATACACATAAAGGAATTAATAGAATACACACTTAATTAAATGTGCAAGAATATTTACGTGGAGCGAATATCAATGGTAATAATGCCTCTGTTGCTACAACAAACACGGCGTTGTTTATTATCGTTTAATTCTCAGATGTATTACACGTAGTGAAACCGTCTGCTTCTCATTGCGATTGCGAACTGTTTTTTAGACCAATTCCTACATCATTAACGTCACGAGTTATTTATATGTTTAAAAGTGTTAAAGTGCAGTTAACTTAGGTACATTCACTCAATCATCGAGTTTCCTTTTTTAGACTCCAGCTTGCCGCTGTGTTTCCGTTCCTTGGACTTAAAAATATATCCATCAACATGCCTAATATAAAAAAGAGTAACCTTTCGAAAAAATCTTCTAAAGCAAAATGAATGTCTTAATTGCGAGAAAATGAGCCCTTGAAAGAAAAATGACAAAGGTTAGACTTGGATGGTCAAAGACGTGCCCACCAGCGATCTCATGAGATTCTCCCCGTGGTCTTTCTCGGGTTACGCTAAGATCCGCACAAATTTCATCCTTACCCAACATACAGACGGGTAACCAGCTCCAAATCTGGTTCAAATACAGACCCATCTGTTTCGAACCTTCAATCTGTATTAAGATGGTGGAAATTATAATGACGTCACTACATGCTTCTTAACTGGAAGAAGAACGGAAATTCTGCGCAATTAAAGACATCCGTGCATGAAAATCAACAAGTGCTCTAAGAATCACCATAAATGTTTTATTTAGCAACCGAAACCAATGATTATGGCTATGCCGAAGGCGCAGTCCCATTGATGGAGGATTCATAGGTCAAATAAACATGGCTTCTGCTGCCATTACTCCTCTTGACGTTGTAAACCACTGGATTGTACCCTACTATCCAATCCTGATTAAGATACTAAACGCACATATCAGCGTTGTAAGTGCAACTGAATTAAGTCATGGAATGCAAATATATGTATGTACACAAGGGAAGCGATCAAGCTGTTAATCACTCAGAAGACGGCTCAAGAGAAACGAAGGGACGAGGTGACCATCTATCAACCTGGGTGCTATTTATGTAGTAATGAGTCTGTATTGCCGATTTTTGGGTTTCCCGTCCATGAAAGTGGACCAATAGTCACTCATCTCTCCGTGCACCTGGAAAACGGTCATCGTGTCTACTACAAGGAACACAACATACAAGATAGGTTTCGAACTCCTCCAATGACCACGCATACAGTTTTTCTTCAGGCTTTGCGGTTTTCTTATACAATAAGTTTAACGTTTTTCACACCCGTTGAATTTCAACGGGTATCTTCCGCTCGTACCTTATAAATGTTCAGATTGTAGGATCGAACACCTTTTCTGGCTGGTTGCGTAGGGAAAAACACTCATTGTTGCTTAAGTAAAGTCCATTTAATCAAAGAAACACATTATACAAGTTTAAGGTTTACTCGGCGAAGAACATCTTGCGGAGTGGTGATGGGTTGTCCCGGAGACCAAAGGTGAAGAACAGAAGTTCGTAGCGGCGAGCGGGTATGGAGTCGAGCAACGAGCGACAGCACGAGCGGAGATCAGAGAGTGAGTGAGTTTGAGAGAGCGACTTCCTGTCGAAAAGGGGTTTTTATACTCTCGTCCCTTCTTCTATCCAGAATTTTCCTTAGGCGTGGCCCATGAGAGGGTGACCTTTAGGAGGTGAGGGAATTTCGAAAGAAATTCTCCTTGACAATTACTCATGAGATGTTTATGAGAATTGCGCACTTGCTTTGGCATAGAAATATGACTGGCCGCGGAAGGATTTTGTGGTTTGTGACGTACATCCTTTGAGCCGGGAAAAAGTACAGACTGAGAGATTAGCTCAGAATGGAAAAGTTGAGCGAAAGATTTCCTTAAATGCTCAAATTTATACTAGGCCTCTAAAATTGTATCAGGATCGTATCTGGCGTCAGGTAATGAGCAATAAAAATGATCGTTATTTGTAAACGACGGGCTGACGAAAAAGAATGAGGTCCTCTAAGGTAAACAGGTGAGCAAGTCGGTCTCCATAGCTTATATGAGGATGGAGGGACATAAAGGGGAGGGTATTTGTAAAGTGATTGCGCTATTTCTATTAGCTAGTCTCATTATGATTTAGGTGTAGTATGGGGTATAAAAATTGTTTTATGTGATCCAATGCCCAAGCATCTTAAGCCACAATGCCACGAAATAAATTGGCTCCATTTTTTAATTTTTAAGCATTGTAAATGAAAAGTATAACTTTTTTTTCCACAGATTTATTAAAACAAGATGACCTAGGTTTAAACGAAGCTCGTCACCATCAGATACATTGATGTACCTGATGATGACGAGCTTCGTCGAAACCTAGGTCGTCTTGTTTTAATAAATCTTTGTGTAAAAACTAAGCTACAATTATCATTTACAAGGCTAAGCAAATTCCACGAAGTCACGCCCAAGAAAACGGAGTATATTTTTAAATATCAATATTTTGTAAATGCAAACAAATATGGCACCTCGTGAGCCATCTGAAATGGAAGATATACTTTCTTAAATAACTTGTGTCTGAATTTGCATTTCACTCTGCTTCGTCACTAGTGTTCGCGTTTATCCGGAAAGAAGCTTTTGAGGGATCAATTTAAGAAAGCTCTACCTTCATCATACTGTATTCTTATGTGTAATCTTCACTCTACGACATAGTCTTGAAGATGGTCAACAGACATAATCTTCGTTTAAATTTGTTTTAAGGAGCCCTTGGAATTCTGTCAGCCGCAAATGCTTAATTGTATCAACCACGCTCAAGTTGCGTTCTTAAGTTATGATTTCGTGTCCAGTTCTTGTCGCGGCTCAACTTACACGGTGCTCAAAAGTTATGTTACTGTGTTCTATGCGAACCATGATCAAATAACGTTATGCTCTTTTGATCAACGAAACGCTGTCTTAACTTACGTTATGTTTTGAATTTATATTCTCGTGTTCATTTTAAACCTCTCTAAAGTTATATTATGCTCTCGTGTTATATGTGTACTTGCATTAAGTCATGCATTGTTTTTGTGGTTAATGTAAATTTTCCCTGAAGTTGCGATATGCTTCTATGTTCAATGTGAAATGGCCTCATGATATCATCTCGTGTCAATAGTGAACCTGCTTGAAATTGTGTTGCTGTGTTTGAACCATTAATCTTAATATCCCTATTACTAAACAACGTAAAAAAAACTTTGTTTTATTCTGATGATATAAGGCCTGACGTCGTGGAAATGATGAATATCCATTTTTAGAAAAACCAACTTTGTATTTTCCACAAACTTTATTCCGCTGGCACGACGCGCGTTTCAACACACTGTGGTATATTATTCTACCAGTTTATTTCACGGAACTACTAGTTTCGACGCTGCGGCGTCATCTTCAGGTACAGGCAGTGGCGTCGAAACTAGATCCACCGTGAAAAAAATTGGTGGAATTAAACAAAGTTTTTCTTTCCATTATTTATGATGAACTTTCACAAAGTTGAGCTTGAAACCATTGAGGCAATACCTTTTTCTCTAATGCTCTATACAAATCTCCAGTTGAGCATAGCGACTCATGACGTAACGTATGCATTAGAAAGACCTTATGCTCTCATGTAACTTTATGCGACGTGGTGCTTTCACGTTCAATGTGAACCTGCGTTTAGTCATGCAATGTACTTATTACGCTGTAATAGGGAAAACGGTCTGAAGTTACGTTACTGCCATGTTAAGTTAACTTTAAAAGTTTTTAAGTTATGTTATCTTGCACGGTATGAAGCACCCTTTACTCGTCATATCCTCTCCGGGCTACTTTCCCGGCCTCAATGTTATTCCGATTCTGGGGTCCACCCAGGTAGTTTGAGTGTGAGAAAGCGAGAATGCGAGAAACAGAGATGGGGAGGGATACAGTGGGAATGAGATGGAGGAGTTCCGGGGTTTTTTTAGGGGTTCGCAGGAAAGGAAACCCTTTTTCATACGGGCGCGGAAAACAAAAACTTTTCCCTTTCACTCCCCTTTTTCTGTCTCCGTTTCTCTCGCCTTTTTTTATTTGCCTTCATTTTATTGTTCCTCCATCCATTGGGAATCACGTCCCATTCAGATTTTTCTTTTGGTCCGTGGGTAGGGTAGGTACCCGAGAATTTGAATTTTCAACTCCCCATTTCGGCTCTCGAAGGAAAAAGGGATTGTGTTTCCTTGTCCTTTATTTTATACATTATATTTTTTTGCTTTTCTTCTTCCGCTTTTCAACTTCCGCAAACACACGCACGAAACCGCTGAAGATTAAAATAAAAAAGTCGATCACCTTCCCGAAACGTGAATGTCGTCCGTTTCTTGAGCATGGTTTCCCGCCGTTGCATTGTCGTGTGCAGATGCAATGTCGCTGGTTTTTGTTGATATTTCTCATGGTGGCCCAAGTGCGTCAACTGAGTTTAAACGTCCAGTGAAAGAGTTTAATCTTGAGGGACTCGTATGAAGATATAAAAACCGGCGAAGAAAGTACGTAGGAATTGCCTCAGCAAAAAATCGTAATTGTACCGGTAATCGAATCACGGACCTTAGGCATCCTATTACAGAGAAAGAAATTGAAATACTTTGCTTTTTTCTACAAATTTACTTTAATTGTCGACTAGTTTCGATACACTGTATCATCTTCACAGACTAGTGGTACAAAAAACATAGGGACATAGTTATATACTGAATGGGTTGGGAGGGGGTGGGGAAGGATATGGAAGCGGTTGGTAGGAACATGTCAAATTAGTGAATAGGCGGGGTGGGGAAGCGAAGGACCTACTTTCCTTTCCTTCGCTTCCCCACCCCGCCTATTCACTAATTTGACATGTTCCTACCAACCGCTTCCATATCCTTCCCCACCCCCTCCCAACCCATTCAGTATATAACTATGTCCCTATGTTTTTTGTACCACTAGTCTGTGAAGATGATACAGTGTATCGAAACTAGTTGACAATTAAAGTAAATTTGTAGAAAAAAGCAAAGTATTTCAATTTCTTTCTTTAGAATGGATTTCTACAAGGTGAAGGCCTCAACCATGAAGTGTATCCTATTACAGCATTCGCGATGTTATATTTGAGTTAATTGAGTTACAACATGTATTGAGTTACTCGTCTAATTCAGGCAAACAAAAAATGTTATATTCTTTTGATTGCGTACCATGCACTGCCAATATAATAGGGGAGCTGTTATTTGAGGCATTTATCGGTTGAGGTAGATTTAAAAGGAAAATAGTAAAGGTCCTCTATATTTTCACAGGAACAGACCCCTATCCCCTTACACGATTTCTCTCTTCATCTAAGCGTACATCCTCCCTCTTTTCATCCCGCCCATAAAACCTATTTTCTTTGCCTTCCTTCGCCGATTCCCCCACATCCTCTATCATGGTCTTAAGCATCTCTCCTCCCACCATCTATCTCGTCTCTTCATAGGGAAAAGTGGAAGTTAATTTGAGTTTCCAATTCCGTGTCTGTTTCAATTTTCCTCTCGAAACAATATCCATGATCTATTCATACAAGCCTTGAGGGTAAAATGAGTCACTAAAAATGCTCTTCATTTGAATTAATACAACTTTTCAAAGTCGTTTCATCTTTTCGGTAACTTGGCAAACGTAACTAGAAAACAAGGGATCTATCTCTATTTATTACCTGAGGTTCATTGTGAGACTGTCAACCCGAAATGCATGGGTAATCCAAGAGTAAGTGGCAATAGGCAACAAAAATCTAAGTAATTTTGAATATAATTTTCGTCAATGACATCATTTAACCATATTTGGGAAAATATTCCCTCCTGAATATATGCTAAATATTCTAATAGTTGCATGGAATAATTATCTAAAAACACATGAGGCAGTACTCCTCAGTGTTTTTCAAACGTATGAGTGGGAAAGGCCAAAAACCTTATTCTTTGGATAAATATGAGAAATGAGTCAATGAAAAAATATATCCAATACATTTTCATAAAATCAGTTGCTAAAAAAAATAAATCTCTAACAATCCAACGGATATCCAACAAGCCTTAAAACTCTAATAATGATTATTTGTTAAATTTGTGTGATAAAACCATGATTAACGACTGAACTTAAACAATGTTTTTTTAAGCTATGTAATGTGCACATTCTTTCTTTTTGAATGGGCTTATATTTTTCTTTAAACATTCCGTATGAGTCACTAGGAACAACACGTGGTCGTTGCTTCCTGCTTATTCTCCTCCACCTCGTAAAATTGTAAGTTGACTTTCAAGTAAACTTTTATTTTTGCCAACTATAAATTCGCGCTCAGTGACTTGGGGTTTATGCTCGGCCAATGAAACTGGCGGTTAGTTTTTGTTGCCTTGTAGTTATACTGCGCCGAGAGATTGTGGAGTAAAAGCCGCCTTTTTTCTGCCTTGTTTTTTCTATCAGCTTTTCCGATCATATTCCCTTTTTTGATGATAGTCTGCCTCAAAAGGGCTCTAAGCGCACTACTTTGAACCGCTGACGGAGACATTCACTACAAATTCATCAATAAAAGTGTCATAGTCCAGTGTCCATTGCAAGAACTTCAATTTTCCTTACTTTCCTTGGTAAAACAATGCCGGCTAATTTGTACTTCTTCTTTTGGACTTAAGTGTATCTTAGAAATTGTCACAGGAAAACACTGGTGTGTTTCACTTTCATATGATTACTTTTGAAACATTTACTTTAATATTGTGGAAAAGTTAAGTTTTTTTTCGTTATACTTCACGAGATGATTTCTAAATTTAAATCATCACTGTCGGGCGACGCAACGTAACTTTTCCAAATCTAATTACCGAAGTCCGTTGATGATTTTCACTTTTTTCATAATAAACTTTGCTATTATATTTTCCACTAGTTACTTTATTTTTACGCTGTTGTTAGCAATTAAGTAATTGAAGAGGGAAAGAATATCTACTCCCAGAGTAGAAATTCTTCACAGGGTAGTGCTTCAGGTAACACATAGGTTATCTTTGCATTCCAAAAAAATATGGATGTTGAGGTATTCGTAGCCAAATACGACGCTACTTTTCGACAACATAATGGATCAAAATGCACCTCCATTTCAAATAAGCATAGGAAAGACCTACCGTAGGCTGAAATTATCCCAAATGCTCACTAATTCCGAAAACAATTACTGCAGATGGTCAATACTACCGAGGGCTACTCCAAAATATTATTATTTACTTAAACTATGTTGATTTTATTATCATGAACAGTTTAAGGTTCGATGCATATCGCTTCGTTTGCGTCTGCGATATCGAATGAGGCATGTGCAATCAGTATATTGAACTACCTTGACCTTTAAGTCGTTCATGTTCATCGCAGAACATTCTTTCTCTGTGGTGCTGGTCGTTTACAAAATTTTACCCCTATAAATTCCACGATTTTTCGTGGACTGTATGAAACATTTTTTCCATGATGAGAAAACCACCTTTGTTATTTCCACAAACTTCCTTACGCTGACAGGACGCGCATTTAACCACACTGTGGCATACTCATGGGTGAAACGTGAGTCGTGCCAGCGTAAGAAAGTTTGTGGAAATAACAAAGGTGGTTTTCTCATCATGGATATCCATAATTTCCACGAAGTCACGCCTGAGATCATCAGTTTTGAACATATATTGCCTGGATATGTCCTGGATGCTGGGCGGTGCAACGTGTATGCCCGTGCGTTTTATATTCCGTAAAACAAAGGAATGTCTTTCTGCATAGGATGTAATGTACGATGCACGTCCAAAACTTTAAGACAGATAACTATTTCGCAGCACTAGATACCTCCGCAATCACTCAAAATCTAATGATAAGAGTTTTTCATGACGAGTTCCATGCCCTTTGGTGTCTAGCAGTATATATCTTTTAGAGGGTTCCACCGTAAAATGATCCATTTTTTTCATATTTTAGCTGCTAAAATAGAGTATTCTGTTTGATATGATTAACAAAATTGTTCATTGCCTTCAATGTTAACGCATATAGAATTACAAATTACATGCTGTTAACAGCAAGACTGACAAGAAGAATACACGACCGTCGGGTTGCCAATCGAGCTCAAATTTTTATTCGGTAGTTCGAGGTTATTAATTTAATATGGCAAAGCGAGACGACATTCCTCAAGTATGGCGTCGGTGGCCCAGTGGATAAGGTGGTCGCCTGCGAAAGGGAAGGTACCAAGTCCGGTCTCCACTCACGGACACTTTTTTACCATATTTTTCAAGGTTTTTAACGTTTAAATTTTCATATATTGTTCTCTTATCCTCATAACTTCAATGAAAAATATTTGAAGACAATTATTTTAAATATTAATGAGTCACAGGGTAAGGAATGGAGCAATGGCTAAAATACCCTTTTCAAGGGTGGTAATATATATTTATTTGTTATATTTAAAGGTATATATTTGAATATTACGATTATAAATCGTCGTATATAGAGGCGGGGACAGAAAAAATGGCATTGGAATAAGTAATTGGGGGTGAAATCCACCCTAAAGACTATTTATGTTTCAATTGGGAATCGGGAATGGATCAGCTAGAGATTTGGAACAGAGGATGGAGGTTGGATAGAAACCCGGCGTCGGCAATAGCCTACTCTTAACGAATGGCGCCAAGGGGACCACGGTTTAACGTCCCATCAGACGGACGGTGTACTGAACCCTCGGTGTAACCCACATTACACCCAAGGAAGGGCTTTTGGAATGCCCTGTCGAAATTTGTTCCCGAGAATAGGATGTGGAAGGCCAATAAGAAGCACACTATCTAACCAATCCAGCTGCTTCTTTATTTATGATTTGCATGTTTCCAGATGATAATCGTCGTAGAAACAGGCTGAGCAAAAGGATTTGCCAATGGATAACGCGTTCTTTCCACAGCCGTAACGACTGTCCTGGATTTTCGAAGGAAAGCATACGTCATTCACGTTTACGAATAACTGTCTCTGGTCAGTGATCTTTGAGGCAAACCATGCATATTTAATCATGTCGTGGAAAATAGGAATAATAGGAGGAAATAATAAGAAATAAGAGGGAAAGTTTGTCAACCATAATTAATATTAAAAGATATAATGCATGGACAGCTCCCAGAATCTCTTCTCACGATATAATATATACCTTGTTTATCCAGTAATAACTCCAAAATACAAGCAAAGGTACATTTCTTGAAGAAATATGGATGAAATTAATGACGAAGTTTGAATTATTTGACGTAGCGTATTCACTTCCATGGTCTACCAGTGAATTCACAGAAACAGTAGATGATAAAGTTGAAATCTTAAATTCACTGACGATGGATCTTTTAGACAAATTTGCTCCAGAAAAAATAATTCTAATATCCAAGCCAAGAGCGCCGTGGCTTCATACAGAAATCAAACAATCCATGGATAAGCCTTTAGATGATTTAAGAAAACAAACGTTGTTGAAGAATTCCAAACATATAAACATCTCAGAAATAAAACAAAACAGCTGTTAATAAATTCTAAACTCAGTTTCTTTCACTCAGCCACAGCAATTAATATTTAAGGGCATACTTACATAAATTAAGGAATAGCGGAAACTTCTTTCAAAAAATTACTCTTGCCATGCGTTGAATATATTACTTGTAATGGGTGCTTTCAAATTTGGATTCTGATAAATTTGGATTCTCAAGGTGGATAAAACCTAATTCCAACGTCTCAAACATCCAGGAATTCCCTTCCAATAATATTTCAGGAATGGATATCATAGCTATAGGGAGCTGTACGCTTAATTATTATTTTGTGTTGCGCTACGGCAATAATATACTTTTTACGTTATTGCATGCGATGTTAAAAGATAATTTGATTATTTTGCAGGTCTTATCCCTTGCCATGGAAAATGTAGACGTGTTCGAGCTTTTCTATTCAAGAAAGTTAGAGGTGCCTTTTATCACCTGCATTCCACCAACACCGTCGACTTCCGTTCTTCGCGGAACATAGTCTTTTCGGATCCGGGGTAGTATTAAAATGTTCGTGATCGTTCAGCCAGATGATTGGAAGCTGCTCCTCAGCCTTATATCATTTCTCTGGATCGGTAATGTCCTCGGCTAGCGTGATGTTAAACCTCTCCACCGTCTATTTTCCATCTTCAAACCCGGAAAATATCTCATTATCTCCGATAACTTCGTACTCTTGTTTCTGATGTCTGAATACACAGTCGTAGAACGTGCGGAAGTGTACATTTAACACAAAACCAGTGCCTGCATTCTGCAGGCAGACTCTGGGTACGTACGTCACCACCTTCCTGTCTCTCGACGCGTAAGTAAACGTCTCCCAGCCGTGTTGTGGGGAGATTCAGCAAACTGGCGTTGTTAGATGCCATCTTTATGCCTGCGATTGGAAAAGTGCGCTGCTAAAGTCCGGCGCTCTTTTTATAGCAGGAGCTGGGAGATTTTTATTATGATTGTCATGTTGGAGACTGCGTAGTACGGTGAAGAGGGTGGGATATCCTTGGATGGGAGTGGTGCTTGAGGATACATGCAACCGTGCCGGTGAGATGAAAGGTAGAATTGGCGTTTCATCATGATTGATGGTGGGGACGATAAAAGACGGGGTTGAGCTTAATGATGCATGACGCCAGTGAGTCTGAACTCATTGTATTATCTCCGTATTAAATTGCGTAGAGGTGGAAATAGATATCCTTGGATGGGAGTGGCGCATGAGGACATATGTAACCTTGCCGACGAGGTGAAAGGCAGAATTGAAATCGCATAATGCTTGATGGTGGGGGGGATAAAGGACAGAGTTGAGATTAATTGTGCATGGCGCTAGTGAGACTGTATTCCTTGTTTTATCACTGTATTAAATGTTTTCACCTTGGATGCTCATCTGGTGTGGTCATATTTTCCCCTTCACTTCTTGGGCGAGAGACTAGGTCTTGCGACCCAAGGATGAGGAGAAAATAAAAAAGTTTAACCTCAATTTATGAGTATATAAAGGTTGCAGAGGATGTGGTGGAATGGTGACAGAGTGGGTATTTTTCCATGAAAGACGCATATATACACACGTATCAATTTTGAAAAACGAGTCAGTCTCAGCCGAGCCAGCACACGCTGCCCTCTAACGTCGAGATAGAATCAAGAGCTAAATGCAGTCTGGTGGAGCAGGATAAGAATGAAAAGTCAAATTATTCTTTCATCAACAGACCGAGGTGGATTGGGAAACGGTAGTCTGATATATTCGAGTCCTGGTATCATGATTCTTCTTCACATGGCAGCGAAGGGGACGAAAGGGAAGACGCTGGATGAAATTCTTAAAGTCACCAATATGAACGATCAAGTTCATATTTACGATACCTTGTTGAGGGAGCCTGCATCGCCAAAGGATAGAGCCATCGCAACGTCTGTGCACCTGAAGCAGGGATGTAGCTTCACCCAATATTACGAGAACCTGATGAGAACCTGGAACGAAGACGTAGTGTGCAAGGGTGACGAGATTGATGTGAAACGTATGAATGCGTGGGTATGTGAAAAGACGAATGGTAAAATGACAGAGATAGTGAATGAGATGGATGTGTAAGGCCAACTGGGTTTCGCAAGACCTGCCTTTCCGGAATCCGTGCTGATTTTGCGTTAACAAGTTGTGACTATCCAAGTACCCCATAATCGAACTGACAATTATATGTTCCAATATCTTGCACGAGATAGACGTAAGGGAAATCGGTCTATAGTTACTGAGCTCTTCCTTATCACCGCTTTTAAATATTGGTGTAACGTTCGATATTTTCCAATCGTAAGGAACACGATGTTGTGGAAGAGGTTTTTCAAATATAATTTTCAGGTACTATTTCTTTTACTAATTCTTTATAAACTCGGGCGGGAATTTGATCGGGACCGGGTGATTTTTTGGAAATTATGGATTTCAGATGGCTTTCTATTCCACGACTAGTGATATTAATAGACTGCATTGGGTGCTTATATAGCCTTGGCATTGTAGCGGTGTCATTTGGAGAGCATGTTGTATAGACGATTTGAAAATAGGTGTTGAGGATATTTGCTTTATCTAATTTGTCGTTTGCTCTTTCTCCTAGATTCTTCTTTGGTGACTTTACTGTTGATTTGCAACCTTGAACCTCCCTAACGTATGGCCAAAATGTCTTTGGGTTATCCTCTAAATATTCACCAAATATTTTATTTTTGAATTTCGTGAATACTTTTTGAAAGGCCGGCTTGGCTGCTGTTTTCGCTTTTTTGTATTTTTCGCATAACTTCTTATACTCTTCTTCGGGGAGACCATGACGTGCGTTCTTCATTTTTGCAAATATATTCCATATTATCATAATGTAATATCATTATGTACGTACCTATAGTTTCATTATTCTCACAAATACAATCTCAGTATTATCTATTTCATAAGCAAAGCAGTCATTCGTGCTATAAATATTTCCCCAACTTGGTCACTGCCTGTAGCTTTTGGTGTGGATACAAAGCGATGTAATTTTCCTCGCCATTGGTTGCAGCCATTCCATCCAACATGGCCGGGCGTAGGATTATAGGCCATTTTTGGTCCAATACTTGATACCGTGTGTGCAAGGCATTAGATTCATGAATCACACCGGAATTTTAGATAGTATTGGAGGTCGGTTTTGAGGTGGAGGGCTGAAGGGAGCAGAGGATCCTGAGCTGCCTCATCCACCCGCTCCTTAATTGTCTAAACTATACGATTAAGATTCCTTAGAGCTCCAGAAAGTTAATGTGAATAAAAGATAGATTGTTTTGAAGTCGACAATGAAGGTTTGGGACATAGAGAACCTTGTTAGTTAAACGGGGACCTTACTCCCACGTGCGCAGTAAGTTAGCATGCAAAGGAATCTTCCACTGAACAGAGTATTTTGCGCTAATTTCATCATTTTTCGCTATCACTATACCATCTTAACTATCTGAGAACAATTGCAAATAGCCCACTTTGATTGAATCTCACTTCACGCGACGCATAGAAAATTATACGGGTTCTATCATCGTAGAACGTAAGGCTTTATTCGGGATTAAACGATACAGTGGATTCCCAAGTTGGTGCACGCCGGTGTGAACGCAGAAAGAGAGGAGCGCGAAAAACGGGAAAATATCCCGTATGGATACCAATGCGTGAAGTTTAGAGTGAAAAAATCATTTCCATGGTCTCTTGCACTGTGACTTCCTTGGAGACTATGAGGTGGCCTCACAGGTACCGTGCATGCGATGTAATTAAGCGCCCGTGTTCGTGCGCTTAGTGCCACTGTCCAAGAGGTAAAGCCCAACTTTAAATACGATTAGGTAGCAACTTCATGGCATCATATTCATGGGACTTCGTGAATACATCTTGCTCCTGAAAGCTCTCATGAAATTTAGAGTAAAAGATGACGCATGGGTGCCTTAAATGGAGAGAGAACTCAGCGCGTAATCGAGGGATCTGGGTTAGAGCCACAGTCCAGGCGATTGTTTTATTCTCTGTTAATGTCACAAAATTCACACAATTTCACACAATGCCGTGATTACGGGGAGTACAACGGTAAGGTTACTGCGCGGTTAGTTCTGTTAGTTGTTAGGGCCTACTCACTGCACCGCAGTTCTTTGAAAGTCCCGTGTGAAGCCGACTATTCATACGGTCATGTGTGTGTGTGTGTGGGGTTTATGTGGAGAAGTGTTCCGCGCAAGAGGTGTCAAAAAGTAGATTCCTTCCCCGTCTCTCGATTTTTTTTCCATCTTTCGATCTCGTTCAATTTCCTTCCCGTCCAGCAGCTTCCTTCCCATAAATCCCTCGTCTTCCGAAACTCCCTTTCCCACGATTCTCCCCTCCACTTACGTAGGCGAGGGGCGTGTGCCCTTCCGGGCCTCGGATACACAATGCGATCGACATGTTCCCTCCTCTCCCGCCCTCTGCCCTCCTCTCTCACGTCCATGGTGAATATCTTTGCAAATATTACCCCTAACCTACGCTCATTTTTTTGTTTGTTGTGCACACATTGTAGCACTTTCACGAGGATACATATGTTGGAAAGAGGTGTACTATTAATATCCATGTTTCTTTAACCTTTTCACCCGTGGTGGGACAGAGAATTGAAGGTTGTTTCACCGGAAAATGACTTAAATGGTATTTTATACGTTATCGAAAACGATTCAGAAAAATTGTCCTTTTTGACATGAACTATAAATTCATACCTTTCCACGCTATATTATAAAACTATATTTAAACCAAATAATTTTAAATGCGAGACTCCCAGGCGAAACGGGAGCGGCGATATAGTGTTGGGGGAGCGTCAGAGCGGAGTGTTCTGGAAGTAGCGGTCGAGTGTTGTGTGAGAGCATTTAGGAGGTGTCGCGGTAGTGTCCGGGGTTCAGATTATGGCCCACTGGGAGCGTTATCGGGAGCGTTTGCGAAACGATAGCGGAGCGTTGAGACGGTGGTCCGCGGTGGAGCGTGGGGCGAGTGGCCTGGGAACGTCAGACGCGCCCCAGAGAACGCCGAGGTACTGGCGACGGGTCTCCAACAAACAATTCCCCAACGATGGGCCAACAAAAAAATTATTTTAGTACTATGGATGCACTACTACGCGATACGATGTTTTAGTATTTATTTGTCATTCCTCGTACCTAATTAACGATATTGTACACGCATACCTAACCGTTTCATCTACCCTGCGGTTCTACACCTATTTTCTCGCACCCGAAATTAGAATATTACATCAAGAAAGCGCTATATAAATCACAAATTCCGTGCGTTAAAGTGACTTCGAGAATTAATTATTATTACACGGCTATTCCGCGATAGTTTGAGGAAATACTATTACATTGCGATAACAGTTTTCAGGCATTTATTATTTGAAGCCTATATTACCACATAGTGCGAATATAAATGCAATATAACTGAGAATTAACAGGATAAAGACAAGCGGTCAATGTGTGTTTCAACCTATGAGTGGCTAGGGAGCGTGGGGTAAGCCGAAGTGTGTCAACCGAAGTCGCGGAGTGGTCGGGGAGCTGCCGTGGAACTCCGTCCACCTTCTGCTCAACGCTCCCAGCATACTCCCGCAACACTTCCAGCACACTCCCCCGAACGCTCCCGTTTCGACTGGGCTGGCTGAAATACTGGTTAAAATAGTATTTCTCTATCTAATTTATTTGCCATTTTCGTAAAAAACAGCTATTAATGGAGCATATACTCCCTGGGAATTGCATTTTAGTGAAACGTAGACACCTGCACAAGTTTTGAGATATTAGAGAATAACTTCAGGACCTGAACTAAAAATATGTTTGCTAACTAGAAACGAGCCTGCAATTGGCGGTCGGGAATATTTGGTCGGAAATAATATGGTCGGAAATATTTGTTCATTAAAAATAATATCAACAAAAAACCTGCATTTGCCGTACACGGTCTTGTGTCTTGTTATATCTTGTTTCCTAGTAAATTTAGAATTCTTTAAGTGAGAGCAATATTTTTCAAGTGGTAATAGCGAGAGAGTTGAATTAAAAATAGGTTTTCAATTACAAAAACGCGGTTGAGCCTTCATAGACCATTTGCCATTATATGTATATTTACTAACATAAATATCCATTTTTTTTATTGTACTGTTCAAATACCAAACTAGACTGGACTTTCTGGAAAATAGTAATATATTCCATTCATTTAATTAATAATGTTACATTTAAGTATACAGGATTTGGTGCCATGGTGATAGAAAAGTGAATTTTTCCGACACTCTGAAAAAGATACCGGAATAATTTGTCAAAACGTCAGCAGTGTAATTCTTTTACTACGTAAAAACCGTGAAATAGTCTATTTTATTGTTTTGTATTTTCCATTTCACGCTGAATATTCATATAAAGTATAATTTACTAGCTTTCAGCTTATATTATTTGTACTCATTAAACATTAGTGTATTACTTTTCTTTCTCTCTCTGTCCGAAAATGATTAATCATTTATAAATCTCGTGACATCCATTCATGGAGTAGATCAATTTCACTGTAAATTTAAAAAAACATTTAAAAAATTAACACTTCAATACCTTCATTTTAGGCTGCCAAAAGTAATTATATCGCCATGTTTTTTTTAAATTTTCATTGAAAGATAATAATACAAATAACGGACCCTGAACGCTGAATTTGTGCTTCCAGGGGGGTTGTGTTTGAAACGCTCGAGATTATTTCGATCACGTAACTAAGGAGTCACGTTATACAATCACGAACGGTACAACATTTTGGTCTATTTAAACCATTCGCAAAAATCTCACGCAGTCTTTCCGATCGGGTTTTTTCATCGGGATATCCTTGATGGAGTCGAACATCTCGATTAGAGTCACAATAATCGACATATATCAGACGCGTAAGTTATCCATCCGAATGTTTCAAACACAGCAAATATATCGAACTGTTCTTGTTGTGCCATGTAACTCCTTAGTTACGTGATCAAAATTATCTCGAGTGGTTCAAACACAACCCCCCAGGACTGATTACAACTCAAAAGCGTTATTAATTTAAGGATATTAGGTTGATGGCTTTTTATTCTAGTTAAAATGAGGTAACAATATGTTTGCTGGTCATGGTATGTAAAATTGCATGAAATAATGGATCGGAGATTATCATGAGTACAATCCGTTCAGGCGCAACGTTGTAGGAGGTCCATTATGAATAATGACCATTGTAACTATGCAATATTTTTTCTTCTTTCGGGAGATATAGGTCTATAAATTTGAAAAATATTTATTCTCTTTTTCGAAGTTTCACCGATGTGTATGCATGCTCCTTCAGGGCTCAGATAGAGTTACTTATAGCGTCGAAGGTATCACCGAAAAATTCAGAAGGAACTCTCTCTGAGCCCTGAAGAAGCATTCGCATACACATGCGAAACGTCGGCAAAAGAATAATTATTTTTTAAATTAACATTAAATTTAAAAATTACTTTAACCTTTATCTCCCGAAAGAAGAAAAAATATTGCATTATTAAAATGACGTCATGAAGAAGAATCATCTAAATAGCAACGTTGTTTCAATCCACTAAGGTTTTTCTGGTACAAAGCTAAGGCACCATCGTCAGGTACATTGATGATGACGCCGCGCCGTAGCGTTGAAACTAGTTGTACCAGTAAAAAATCTGTGGATTGAATCATACTTTCTATTGTTATAATTCGGAGATGATCATTTTGCTAAGGTTAAAAATGGAATGTCCTTTGATAAGTTTTTGTTCCAGTTTGCTGGCCTCGGTGGCGGCGGGGTAACGTCCTTGCCTTCTAACCCAAAGGTCGTGGGTTCGAGTCCCTCCGGGGAGGATTTTTCTCTTCCCAGGGCATGGTTGTGTGTGCTCGTCCGTTGTTGAATGTTAATACCCCGATGTAAAGGCCAATAAGAGCTGTTTTCGGTGGTGAATAAATAAATAAATAAATAAATATAGCAGGAACACCACCTCTGTATGCATCCTTAATGTAATAATCACAGATATTTGGCAGGGTTTTTAACCTTCCCTCCGGGCATTGAAAATCGAACACCACTCGAGAGCCTGAATGAACACTAATCTCTATAGGGAGGGAGCTATTACCTAATTTTCGAGTGACTCAACGAGACAATTTTTTTCGAAGTCGGCGAAGAATTGTTTTCCTCAACACCCCCTTTCGCAATTCGTTTTTTCGTCCCAAAACGTTCCTCCACACCCCTCCAGCCCCCCCCCCCACTCAACCTCACTTCCTCTTTTTTCAACGGCCCAATTCTTCCGGTTCACCTTCTCACCCACCCCCCCCCGTTCTTCGTATGAGGAGAGATGGAACGGGGTCTGAACTTTCTGTGCCTTGCCTCGCGGCCGCCCGACGAATTTTCAAAATTTTATTTTTTTATTCCCATTTATGACTGTCAAACTCTTCAGGGTTTCCATTTTCTCACTCCCACGCTCTGCAGGAGAATAAAATTAAATATAAAAAACCTTCGTGTCACTGAGGTAAATTTATGTTTGGTAAGAAAAAAATATAAATATCATATAACCTTTTTCCTCCTTCCATATCTCCACTCTTTTCCTCTGACTAGTTTTTCCTCTCCTTTTTTGTAATTTCATTCATTTTTATATTCCCTTTCACCTTCGATTTTTCCGAAAGACAGAATTTTCTCGGCTGTGTGACCGACAAACCTTTGCCCTCACACTCTTCCTTCCTTGTTTGTTTCATCTCTACGAATCATGGATATTATTTGTTCTCCTCCCAATGCCTCACTTTACTTCTCAAATGCCTCACCTCAACTCGTTCAAACCATTAACACGAACTAACACTCTTTCCACCGGATGTCATCTATTTAACACTTTGGGTGCTGGGTGTATTTTGCAAGGTCTATCCCTCAGTGCTGGCTATTTTTTGCACTTTTTATAGCGATGTTATGAAAAAACTATTTAAGGTACACAGAAAATGTTAACATTATATTAAAGGTAACATATTTATCTTTTAAATGATATATATTTTTTTCACATTACATTATGCACAAAGGACCAGCTTGCGTTTAAAAAAAGCAATATTTTGCATTTTCAAAAAGTTGAAAATTTATTCTTTTTGCTAAATATATTTTGAAAGTAATAAAATCACATATTTTGCATTTGAACGGGTTTATCAACATGAAATAAAATAATAAAATGGAATGTAGAGACAATCAATGAAAATGTACTCCAAGTAAAATAAAGTAAAAAAGTATAAATACAGTCATTTTGAGAAGTTCTTCCTCGTGTGAAAAAGCTTGAAACATGGTTCTAAGCAAAGACCAATTTTACAGGCATTACATTGAAGGGGACGTGCATTTTCTAGCTGCTTTCCCAGTAATTTTACGTCCTTTTTCAGAGCACACCTTACACCTTTTTTGGGCCTTCTTTTGACCTGCAGGTATAGGAATTTTTTCAATAAAATGTTTTTCTGAGAGTCGAGCTGTTTGCGCTCTTCCCTTATCAAGGGTGTATGCATCTTCTATGGTCACTAACTCGGTGCATATTTTCTGCATGAAATGAGTCACTGGAACCGATTTTCTATTCAACTTATTGAACATGATAGTTGCATTCGTGATTGCCATTACGATAAGATGAAATGCCAACTTACGCCACCATTTCACTGACCGATGATCCAGTGCACCGTAACTCATGAGTTGGTCACTTAGGTCGACACCAAACTTTTTCTTATTGTAGTCTATCACTACTGCAGGTTTCGTTTTTATTCTTCCTCTTCTATCGTTGAAGGTGATCATGTCACTCGTATGTCGAGTGGAAAGCAGAAACACATCGCGCATATCTTTCCAACGCTGGACCAATATGTTGCCATTTCGTGTGAAAACTTGCTCTCCTCGAGAAAGGCGAGCATTTTTTATCATCAATGGAATTCCAGCTCTATTTTTCATCAAAGTTCCTACTAAGCCCGTTTGAAGGCTTTCCAATTCACGAGCCAGGACAAGGCTTGTGTAAAACCTGTCTGTGTACAACGTATGCCCATTACCGGCAAGTGTACCTAATAGTCTCTTGACTATAGCCAATCCAGAGTTTTCCTGGCCATGAAAAACATTTACATTCCAAATATAACCACTACTTGCTTCTGAGAGCATATACAGTTTTATACCATATTTATTAGGCTTTTGAGGCATATACACTTTGTAGCAAAACCTACCACGAAAGGGACACATTCCTTCATCTATAGTTATATCCTCTGCTGGTTGGAAAGAATTTTGAAATTTATTTCGGAGAAACTGAAGCAAAGGACGCACTTTGAATAGGGGATCATGACCATCTACTCCTTTTTCGACGTATAGTTTGTTATCTGCGAGATGGAAATTTCCTAAGATTGAAAGAAATCTATCCCTAGGAAAAACACCAGGACAAAAACCACACGCCACAACGGGATCAGTACTCCAATGATCAGAAATACAAGGACGTTCGCTAATACTCATGTGCATTATGACGGCCAAAGATTTTTTTACGTCTGCTTGAGTAACTGTTTTCCAGGACTGCAATCTGCTGTTTGCGGATAGTAAGTTCCTGCTTCTCAGTTTTTCAATTCTTTGCCTTGCGTATAAGTTGGTATGTTCTTTCATATGATTTATCAAATCTATATCGAAAAAATGTTCAAAAAAATCCATCATCTCACTTGAACAATTGAGCCCAATATCTGATCTAACACCATGGTCACCAGTAAAGACAGTGATGTTGGGAACGGAGTCAATTTCACTCCAAACATCCCCCGGGCCAGCTCCGTTGGCAATAGATCGTCTTCCTCTTGGTGCACCCCTGCGACCACGTAACATTGTCTGTGCTCTGCCTCGATTATTTGGTGGTAGAACAGTTTCAACTTCATCCATAGCTTCAGATTTTAAAATAAATATAATATAAACAATGAGAAATAGCAATTAGATGAAGTAATGTCACGCCAAAAATGTTGTGAAACGAATAGGCACACATACTTGTATTTGCACAATACGGGCAAAAATGAAATTACCTGATGAACTATCTTCTTTGGGGTTATAATCAGCATCACGATCCGAGTCGTCAAACTCACTCTCACTACTTCCACTATCAAAGGAATTCAAAACATTTGCAATATCTTCTTCAGCTAGTATACGCTCCATGTCCACCGGCAGCAGAACACACGGACGAAAAAGGCGGCAAAAAGTTCGGACAGCTCTGACAAGGCATGACTTGCAAGAAAAAAATATCAAGACATATGACATCCAGTGCCATTAAAGTGAACTGAAAGAGCTCATCTATGAATCCGAGAAATGCGAGCGGCGTAATTTAGAGGCGGTAGCCGCTACAATGTGTACAAAATGCCCGTCGTAATATTACGCCGCCCGCAAATTTCGCAAGAACACGCGCGGCGTAATATTACGCCGTTAGCACTCAAAGTGAAACATTCGGCGTCGTTTGAGTGCATGAATCTGAAAAGACTCTTCATGGCTTCATGTATCCTATTCGGGTTCCCATGAGAGCACAAGAATGTGACTGATGTGGTCAAGACTGCATCCTTAGTTTTGCCTTGAATGCCTAAACTATGCATGATCTACCTTAACCTATGAGCAGCAAAGTCAGGTTTTATGTTTGAAATGAAGAAAATATCTTGCAAATTCTGATTGGTTTGTTTTGACAGTGGTAACAAAAGAATGTCCATATCTCGTCTTGTCTAGAAACATTTTGAGGTGATTGAACGTAATTTAATTCCTGAGGTAACGAGTGAGGAGAATAATCTTGAAATTATTTAGTTATACTGCTTTCCTTGTAGCTGTTGCTAATGATGGAATAATTTACTTAGTATTTCTCTGCCAGTATTAACTTTCAGTATACAGATTCAAACATTTTTACAGCCGTTTTAGTTATTTTTAAGATTTATACGACTGAATTCTTAATGTGAATTTATACTTGAGACGCTGACTTTAACTTAGCATCAACTTGTCTCTTAACCACGCTCTTCATCTTTGACTGTAGTATTTCATTAGTTCTGGTTTCAGCTAAGGCTGTTGTTCTTAGAAAAGATGTTCTTCGGATTCAATGTTATAATTTATTCTTTCAACCTGAAATAAAGGTAATTCCACTGATTACAACGTAAACTCCTTTCTCTCTTTTTTTTAGAAAAAAAACAATGACATTCGAATTGAGCGTCGAAAAACCTTTCGGAAAATCTTTCTCTCAAAGGCTCCATCTCCCCCTCTTTGAATTCGCCGACAGAAGAATGACCTGGAGCCGTCTTCTCTGCTCCCCATCCTCGGAAATAATTTCAGGAAATATCCCACTTGGCAGGAGAAACTTGGGGAAACAAACGGTTTTCCTTGATTTCCTTCTCCTTCACCGTCTTCTGTTCAAATGTCAATCTCATTTCGCGGATATGCTCCGTTCCGAGAAGCCTCAATGCGGTCTGAGGTTTCTGAAAGACAAAGTCGGTGTGATTCTGAGGGGGCGATGTTTTTTGGGGTTGGGATCGAAACCAAAAAGTCAAAAGAAAGGCAAAAGAATAAAAGGGGAGGCGTTGGAAGAACACAATATTGAATGGGAGGAATTCGAATTCAGAGTGATATCTTAAAGGTAACAGAGTACAGTGAAAGGTTATGTTAATGAAATCACTGTTGACGAAGGTATATAGCTTGAGATTTTTTATAATAATTACAATAAATATGATTTAATGGGTCTATGTTGAGACTATAGAGTTCCTTATGCAGTCTTATTACTTAGCCCCTCATCATGTACTCACTCAGTGATTCAACCCGAAGGTTGGTTACATGTACACGGGTAATTATAATAAAGAGTATTTTCATGAGTGGAAACACATATCTTCATTACGTACTGTTAGCCACTGCAGGGACATATGGCAGATGCTGTTAAGACACCAGGAATGAAAATGGGTAATTTAATCGGAAGAGAGGGAGTGAAAAAGGAGAGAAGGCTGAATAATTGCTTTAAGTGCCTATGGGTTTGGCAGTTTATCTCTCTTATTTGGTCCCTCTTATCAGTTCTAGAGAGATAGCACGGGATTCAAAAAATACCTTCCGTGTCGAACTGAAAATCACCTGACCTGAATTTTTCTAGGCCTATCGTGTACCCTAATGGTTCTAATGTCTCTAATAGTTCCCAATCTAATTTTTCCATTAGCAGTGTTACCCTTTCAGTACTCTCTTAGCAGTTTCTAACGAAGCTTGTGGGTATCCTTTGTGTTTTATTTACTTCGCGGATTATACCTTTTGGTACTGGGTCCCGAATTCTCGTGGTATAGTGGTTATGCCTCTAATTCTACATATACTACATCTGCCTACCTTATGCTCTCTAATACTACATATTTGATTGATACCCAATATTGTCTTTCGAACACCTTACAAATCAATTACTCATTCTCCCAAAAATAGAAGAATATGCGCTGTTCCAATTTCAATTGTGTACAAAGTCACTATTAGGGTTGCTTTTACCAGTCACAAAAATAGAAAAAATAGTTTCGTTTGTTCGGTATCTGTAGATATATGTTTTGTATTTTTGCTGCTTCCGACCAAGTACCAGACTTTTTTTTACCTCTCCTCCAGTTCTATTTACGCGCATTGCTACATTCAGGTACGATACATTTCTACGTCTCACTTTACTGTTCTATGGATTCACTGCGGAATACCGGAGGAGATGAGGACTGTATATGTTTGGGCACACCGGTGCTTTGAACGTGTGCCTTGCGGATATTGACATTTCAGCGTCCCATACCGTTTTGCCCTTCGTAGAAAGGATGCCATACAACGACGTAGAAGGCCAAGGGGATGTAAAAGGAAAGTAATTGGTGGACGTAATAGGAAGAAGGAAGTAGGAAAAGTTGTTGAAAAAATAATGTGAGGGATCGGTGAACGGTCGAAAAGGTATACTTAAAAATACTCTATTTATAGGTGGATAAAGGAAAGTGAATAGCGTAGGTTGGATGCAAACACCGTGCCTCATGGATAAATGTTATTTCACGTAGATGTCTCTAGAATTCTGATCCCCGGCATGGTGAAAACATCTTCAATATTTACGGTTTCCTTTGAAAATATTCTGTTACCCAACAGAAACCCCGCCAAAAATTTGCTATCGAAATTCGACTTCACGTCAGCACCCATGCTGCCCAAAATTGACTGGTTTAGTTCATTCCCTAAAATGGGATAGTTTTCTGGGGATATTATCCTTTGAATAAATATGAACTCATAACAAGTACATTGATTTAGGATATATATTAAGGTGTAGAGTAGTTAAATGTGTATTAATAAATGTCTAGTGTGCAACTATCTGCCATTTACCAGAAATATTGGAGTCATTAAATATATTCAAAAGTATTCAACATTAAATCAGGCTCCTGCTTTGAATTTGAAGGTGGTTTTTATTTCGAAAGAAAAATGTGAATTCGTAAGCATAGTGGGAATTAGCATTATATATCATGATAATTATTCATATCCAATGGTTTGAAGTAATCGATTCCATTTTCCTTGAACATTAATGAGGTTGTATATACATGACGAGTATCCCATGGTTATTTTATAATGTAATAAAGAAGAATAATTCTCCTCTTTTTAGATATGATCCAACTTTTCAAAGTTCTGGTTATTGACATGGTTGATGAGTTGTGAATAAGGACATTGTGAAATAAATCGATACAGTCTTGAGGATAAATAGAAAAAAAACTCTACGACAAATTTAGAGATGGTTATTAATCAAACCTTTTTGCTAATTTTGAGATGGTTATTAATCAAAATAAATCTAAAGAAAGATTACTTCTCCTTGCAGAGATGATAAGTTATTTTATCTTGACATGCCTTGGTGTACAATGACAACTTCCTGACGAAAAATGTGGGATTCACGTCCTCTTAGGCTGTGTCTAATTATTCAACACATTAAGTTGATCGTATCATGCTGGATCGAGAATATGTTGAACCCTTTGGGCTGCTGAAATAATTTAGTCTTTGATTTATTTTACATAATAAGACTGTAATGATACAATTAAGACCACTTTAGTGAGTGTAATTTTTCACTCATAAGCTCAGTTAAAACAACGAGCCACTTATTCGACTCACGGTCTCCAGTTACCAATTCTTCAATGTGCCAATTGTGGGACACTACTCAATTCGAGTTCAGTTTGTATTGGAAATCTAGTATCCGAATTCTTTGAATTGAAAATCCTATGTCCGTGCTCGGGTAACTTAGTAAAAGCGGCTTATTGTAAGTCTGTAGTACTAAACCCTCCAATACTCGCGTATGGGTCGATTAGGCCCAAGGGCATTTTAAATACTAATAACTTTGTCAATTTTTATCGTTGAATCTTTTACTTTCGTGCAGCTGACTTTAGCGTTTTTAATTTCTGTACTATGCAATTTTTCGAGCTTTTCGGCTATAGCTTTTTGCAAAATTGTATACCATCATACCCGCCTGGGGTCTTTTAGTCCCATCGCGAGTACTCGTGTTACACTTTTTCGGAATTCTATTTCCCATTTGTTCTCATATTTGCGATAATTATTGCTATTAAATATTTGCATCAATAGCAGTGTTCATGGTTTTTTATAAAAATAAAGTTATTTGTTTTTAACAATTATTTTATAATATAATATTTACTTCAGCCCATATTTGATGCATTATTTCTCTACGATATTTCTCTACGAAAGGCATTTTGTTGCAATAAAATTAATACAATAACTCCATTTTAAAAAATTTTTTTCATTGACAAAACTAAACACCTTTCCCAAAGTCATCGAAAATGAGGAAAAATGTTGCATGTAAATTTAAATAGCGCGAAAATAAGTGTAGGGTAATGCCACCATTTTTTGAGAAAATAGGTACTATATCATACTCTTAACAAAAACTCTTATTCCAAAAATTTAAAACCAGGCTTAAACCATCGTGAATTACTAAAACAATCATCATCGTTTGGACGGGTCCTATAGACCTAGCGCGAGTACTCATGTTATAAAATTGGCGCGAGCACTTCAGGGTTAAAATTCTGATTTGAATGTGAAACTGCGGTTACCAACCTCTTCTTTCAGTTGCGTACCTAAAATAAAAAAAAACATACCCCTTTTCATGAAAAAATTTGTAATATTTTAATTTTACTGCAGTATTAACCATAAATCAGACTTTATTTAAATTTTTTAGCCTTCTGATAAAATGCCAAAGCGTATTCCTAGCGTTGGTTGGTTGAATAATATTTATGAATGAGTGAATGTTTTTACAGACGAAAGTGCTCGAGAGGTGACAATGAAATAAGATCAAGGAGGTATGGAGATCCATATTTTCTCTCTTTCTTAAATCAAAGCGTGGAGAAAAAAACGATGGAAATTCCCCACATGACAAGGGACTTTGATGAGAAGAGTGGAAAGGTAAGAGGATTGGTTATGGAGTTTTTATTTTCTCGGTGGAAGACTGAAAGACGGAGATTTGGTGGGAAGGAGCGATGTGTTGGAGGGTAGGAGGAAGGAAGAGAACCGAATACGGAGAATGTAGAGTGGAATGGGAACGTGGAAGAATGAGATACGAGGCCCCCCCCCCCTCCCTGTCAGTGTTGAGTGGGTGACTATACCACCTATCTTATGCATTTTGCATGTACAAACCCCATTCCACCGCGGAACGCACCCCTCTCAAACTCCATTCCCTCAAAAAAAAACTGGGGGCGCGAGAGAAAAATACAGAGGTCGGGAGTTTCTATCCCCCTTTCCATCCAGCCCCCATGTTTCCCGGCTCCCCCTTCACCCTTTGTCGTTCCCCCTTCCCCTATTCTCGCCGAAACCTCGGGGTCGGAAGAATCGTTGAAACTGTACCCGTTGGTGCGTGAACCGCGGTTTCACAGCCCCCCGGAGGCGTGGAAGGGGGCAATCATCTTGTGCCGTCCCACCGTGGCTTCAACCTCAACCCTCCCAACACCATTCCATCATCTCCATCTAGATCTATGTAAGAAAGGGCTGCAGGTACAATTCTTGGTAGTGGTTCTGAATTTGCGAAGGGAGCGTTATGGAAGTATCCCTCTGGTTCCAAAAGTTAGAGCCTATTTTTAGTGCAAAAATAATGTAGAGTCGGTTATAAAACGAACTTTGTTATTTCCACAAGTTTTATGCTTTTTAGTTTTAGTTTATGTTTTATGAATGCACAACTGAATTTGACAATTTAGCTACATTAAGGTACAAAGTAGGAAATCCCATAAAACTGTCATTGTATAGGAGTCCGAGGAAGGTATGGTAGAAGGCTTCAACATTTGTTTTTATGTACACTCGACTTTTGATTCCAATTAAACATTACCGAAGAAGCCTGCATGAAAGTGAGTTATAATGAAACTAAGCTATTTTTTGCGCAAAATCTTCATCACCGATTTTTGCAAAATAGAATTTTTGTTGCGATGAGGAGAAATAATAACAGGCTTTTTGTCGCTTACTAACGGACCACTCTCTTTTACATTTAATTACGAAAAACCTTGACATGAGATCCTAATGTAGTTTCGCCATCGTGCAGATGGAATGTCGCTATATATTATTTACAACTCTCAGTTCTATCTTATTCCAAGAAAGTTATATTTTATGAATTTCAAGAAATTGTTTTTCTAGGACTGGATGGTCCCAAAAACACAATCTTGGTGTTGCTTAAAAGCCATTTTCAATATTTCAAAACGATCTCCATTATTGATCCAACTTAATACATTAATTTTCAACGAATTGATATTCAACAGTTTTGCGTCATGTGCTAAGCGTTATTGGTAATTTTTGCGCCAACAGTAGAGTATTTTACTACAATTTCATTCACCTGTGAAAGAGACTCTAACCACACCTTAAATTACCTGGATCTTAAAATTAAACTCGATAAAGACCGGCATTCCTTCTCCATTTTTCGGAAACCCTGTTATACCGACCATGTCATCCCAGCAATTGCAAGGCACCTTCCTAGAGACGTATTCCGCTTGGCTTATAGACCTAATGCCACTCTCCGAAAGCTGCTAGTAAAATATAAGGACCAAATAGAGCAATTAGACCAATGTGGAGTATATTCATTGAAATTCAGCAATTGCAGTGATGTCTACGAGGGGCAGACAGATAGAACTCTCAGACAGCATTCTGTGTCAGGAGAAAAGAAAATTTAAGTGCTTACAGAAACATCAAAGAGGATAAAAGTAATTTTGCTAAACACTTAATATGTAGCAGCCACAGGAGTGACTTTACAATGAATATCCTAAAATTATGCAACGACCACCGCGATTTCATTCAAGAGAGCAGTTGGAAATTTAAAAAATTTTGAATAGCCACGACAACACCCTCATTAACCTTTACCCTTCCTTTTCCCTTATTCTGGCCTCCGTTTCAAACTTCTTCTCCCCTTCCGGTACGTAACTACGGAAACAATACGATAAACAGATCTCAATTAATGCCTGATGATGGTGATTATTCACTAAAACTAGGGTCGCTTAATTTAAATAAGAGTGGTATTATTAACAGATACTCATCGACAAACAATATAATTGACAGTCAATTCCTCGCAATACGATTTATTTTTAATATTTTTTATGCTAGAACAAATACATCCCTTTTCAATCTTTAAAAAGAGACTATTTTTCTCATCTTTATTTCAAGTGCTTCTCCATTCCGATTCATCACTGGTTATTATGTCTTATTTATTTTGGACGAAGTTTTAAATCCCGTCTCTAGCCTTCCGGTCTTTTTTCCATCTTATCTTCATTCCTTTGCATTCCTTCAGGCTAAAGATCCACCGCTCAAACATCCACAAAACCTTCAGAGGGAGGAAACAGCTCATCGTCTGGGCCTCTTTCTTTTTCGCCGTCGTCTTTCAATTTCCCGGACTTAGGGTATGTGATCACCCCAGCGAGAAAGGCTTTGCTGGAGCTGTGCGAGGTAAATCAAAACGTAAGAACTGGTTCATTATGAACGGCTAATAACGTGAAGAGGGCTATGATTATAAACAAATGAAGAATCGCGAGAGAGAGCAACTGTGAAAAATGTGCAAAAAGAAAAGCAAAGGTGTGTGTGTGTGCAACACCAGAAAATAGAGAGAAAAAGGGAAATTAGAAAAGGAAAATGACATGCCTGCAGCGTGCCAAAAACGTTCACATTTCGAACAAGGAAACAGTTTGCTTTTTTGTCAATAGCCCGCTTTCCTCCAGTCCACCCAGGACCGAATTTTTATTCCATTACATTAAGGACAATTTCTCGGAGGGTAATCGAAATAGCTCTTCCTTGAACTACGACCTTGACGTGGTGGAAGGGCTTGTGCGTTCCAATGATCCCTAGAGTTGGACTGGCAGGAGCAAGTACATTGCTGTTGGTAGGGCCACCCATGCCAGATTGGTCGAAGGGTAGGAGCCAGACGTAAGGTAGTTCCATGATGGTGTCACGTTAAAAATACCGTTGAGTGGCATGGGAATACCTCTCAACTATCACTTCCTAGAATATGAAAGTCATTCACAGTGAATTGATTCCTGGCAACTACTGGACACCACCCACTGAGGCGGGTGTTGTGCCCAGCAGCGAGGGAGGCAAGGCCTCCGTAATCGTCATCACACGAAATCCTTGCACAGCATCATCATCGGCGGATACAAGGGATAGGAGGGAGAAGAAGAAGTGAAAGAAAAATAGGAGGAGGAAAACAGTGGTAAAAATAGGAACTTGGACGTAAGGACCATGATGAGGGCCGGGAAGCTTGAAAATATTAAGCAGGAAATGGAAAAAGGAAAAATAGATGCTTTGGGATTGTGCAAGGTGATATGGAAGGATAGCGGGGACTATTGGAGTGATAACTACAGGGTGATCTATAGTGGGGGAGATGAGAGTCAACGGGGGGTAGGCATGGTACTGAACACAAAGTTGGAACTGAGGGTGGTAAACATTGAACAGGTGAGCGATAGGATACTAGTGGTAGAAATAAAAGCGCGCCCGACGAATTTCGTACTGGTCCAGGTATACATGCCTACGAGCAACCATAGGGAGGAAGAAGTGTACGAGAAAGTAGAAGAAATAATTAGAGAAGTGCGAGGGAAGAAAAACCTGATAGTGATGGGTTACTGAAATGCAGTGGTGGGAGAAGGGAGGGACGGATTATAAGTAGGAGGGTTTGGGCTAGGAAGAAGAAATGATCGCGGGGAAAAGGCAGTTGAATTTTGTAGAAGAAATAAATTAGTAGTGACAAACACTTGGTTTTAACATCACCCCAGGCGTAGGTACACATTTGGAAAATGCCGGGTGACACTGGGAGATACCAAATTGATTATATAATGGTGAGGCAGAGATTTAGGAACAGTGTAAAACACTCCCGTAGCTATCCAGGGGCGGATGCGGACTCGGATCATAACTTGGTGATGATGAAGTGTGAAGTTAGATTCAAAAGGCTTTGTAAAGGTAGGAAGATAAAGAGGTGGAACATTGAAGCATTGAAATGGTTGAAAAGGAAGGAATACCAAGAGCTGGTAGAAAAGAACATAGGTGAAGAGAAGCGGATGGGAACCATAGAGAAGAGATGGGAGGTTATAAAAACAGGCATCGCAGGAGCGGCAGAGAAAACAATGGGAACGGTGGAAAAGAAGAGGGTTAAAAATCAGTGAGTAACGGAAGAAATGATTAAGGTAATGGAAGAGTGAAGGATATGGAAAAACGTGAACACAGACGTAGGCAAGAGGAAGTACTAGGAATTGAATAATAAACTCCGGCGAGTGACCAATCTGGCTAGAGAAAACTGGTGGGAGGGGCAATGCGAGGAAATGGAAAAGCTGCAGGAGGAGGGGAAATTGGACGTTTTGTACGCCAATGTGAAAATGTTATCGGGTGGTAAGAGAGGGCAAACGATGGCAAGGGTTAAGGGCAAAACAGGGAAGATATTAATCGAACAGGAAGATATTCAGGAAAGGTGGAGAGAATACGTAGAGGAGCTATATGACAGCGAGAATAGACCCTTTAGCCTAGATCTAGAGGATGAAAGAACAATAGATATGGATAACCTCAGACCATAGTTACTTGACAGCGAAATAGAGAGGGCATTAAGAGAGATGAAGGGTAGAAAAGCTGCGGGAACCGATAACCTACATTCGGAGCTACTGAAGAATCTAGGTAGTAAGGGAAGAGAATCATTTTTCGAACCTATTCGCAGGATCTACGAAGAAGGAGTATGGCCAGAGAATTTCGTGAAAACAGTATTAATACTTATCCCGAAGAAGAAGAAAGCGTCAGAATATGAGGAGTATAGAACAATCAGTTTGATTTCGCACGCGGCAAAGGTTTTTCTTAGAATAATAAATAGAAGGTTGGAGAGCAGAGCAAACTACTATTTAGGCGATGACCAATTTGGGTTCAGGAAGGGAAGGGCCACCAGAGGGACACGAGAACGGAAATGAGGACACTTATAGAAAGAAACAGAGTATAATAAGGGTGTTTTTTCTTGCTTTGTGGATTTTGAAAAGGCGTTTGACAGAATAAACTGGGAGAAACTGATGCAGATACTGGGGAAAATAGGAATAGATTGGCGTGATAGGAAACTCATCTGAAACTTATATATGGGGCAGTGGGCTCAGGAGAAGATAGCTAACGGTGAAGCAGGGTTGGCAGTTATAGGTCGTGGGGTACGGCAAGGGTGTCTATTGTCACCTTTGCGTTTTAACATCTATGCTGAGAAAATGGTAATAGAGGCATGGGAGGAGCTAGATTTGGGAATCAAAGCAGGAGGCCAGTGGATAAAGTCGGTAAGATTCGTGGACGACCAGGCGTTGGTCAGCCGGTCGTCGAAAGGATTGCAAACTTTAGCAGATACATTGGAAATGCAGTGCGATAAATACGGGATGAAGATTAATAATAAGAAAACAAAAGTAATGAGACTCTCTAGTACTAAGAAAGCGAGGCTAGTGATAAGAGTAGGAAGCCACAAACTGGAGCAAGTCGAACAATTTAATTATTTGGGTAGTACGCTAGAAGAAACAGGACATAGTAGAAAATACATTAGGAGGAGAATAGCTCTAGCGAAGGAAGCGTTCAATAATAGAAGGGAGTTGATGACGGGGACGTTAATTAAGGATGTAAAAAGGAGGCTGGTGAAGAGCTTGATATAGAGTGTGGCGTTGTATGGGGCAGAAACGTTGTCCTTGAGAAAGGAAGACGAAAATAGGCTGAAGGCATTCGAGATGTGGGTGTGGAGTAGGATGGAGAAGGTGCGTTGGACGGAAAGGAAGACAAATGAGGAAGTGCTTGACATGGTGGGCGAGGAGAGGAAACTTCTGGATGAGATTAGGGTAAGGCAAGGTAGGTGGCTGGAAGGGGTAATGAGGGGCGATGGTTTTCTGAAGGCCGTGATAGATGGTAGGATGTTGGGGAGGTGGGGAAGGGGGAGAAAGAGATTAGGTTTTATGGACGGGATGAAGAAAGGTAGGACTTATGCTGAAATGAAGAAAGAAATATTAGAGGTAGATAGGTCACGGCACGTGTAAGAGTCGGTTGGATATTCTCTGACTTTCATCATAACCTACCTCTTAGTGGTAGATTACTCTAATGAATAAATAAATGGAAATGCTGAATGGATGCTGGAGGTAAATTTTTGATTAGCCTTTAGGAGAAAAACGTCTTAATCCAATTTAAAAAAGGATTTCCAGAAGCTTCTTAAAAGTGAAATAACTTTAAAGAAGGTTCGGATGCATCCACTGCGACAAATAAGGTCTACATCTTCTAAAATGTCGCATTAAAAGTTCGTAATTTCTTTCCAGAAGAGTTTCAAACTTTTATGCCTCCAAAGTTAATCTCTAAAGAGATACTGATGTATCTTGCAATTACTTTCGCGAACATGTGAGTAATTTGTAAAAATGAGACATCAATTTATCTGCGTAGCTGTCCATTAAGAATGATTACAACCTCTGTAGCAAAGAAGTGTTTCATCAATTTTTAGTCCTTTTTTATAACTTGAATGGTTCATATCGTATAATTTTACCTGCTTAAAAAGTAAATTAAATTTTTATATTCCACGTCATTTTATTATACCTACTTAACTCTGACCGGTTTTTAACACTTTGGAGTAGGCACAACAGCTTGGGATACCGAAAGTTATTCATATAAGCATGCAAAGTTATTAATTCGGTTATACAAGGGATATACTTTAAGGCCAATAAGCCACCAAAAGGCGTGGAAGCCCTAACACCAGCCACCTGGTAGGGAAGAATAGTATAGATGAAGAGGAATAAGATAATTTTTTTAAAGCCGGAAAAAGGGGGCATTTTCTACCTCACATTATTATTTTTTTTCTTCTGATTAATCTCGAAACTATAATTTTTCACCATTATCCCCGTGAAGGGCTGAAACCATGTCAAAATTTCTTCACACTCGGCTAAAATTGCTCAAAAATAATATCAGCAAAGCTTCGCATGCTGATTGTTTCCCCATGGATGTGAATTCATTTTTGTATAATTTGTATGTAATCAGAGTAAATGTAGATATCGCAGGTGACAAACCTAATCCTTGCTGTACTCCTTTGTCCAAGTTCACTTCAGACTGTAGTCAAGTTAACGTTGTGCAGCAATTGAAATTTGTGCTTAGGATGGAAATAATGAGGAAGATGTTACTCTACCTTCCATGCAAAAGTTCCTTCTCTTCACGCAGCATTAGCGGTTATACCAAAAATAGCGTGACACTAGCATTAGACGCATCGCTTAAGTACAATTCACCTCTATTCTCTGCCACCTCCTTTCCCCTCCCTTGTCATGGCTGGCCACATGCCTCTGTGGCTGGCAGGCAGGGTAGTACGTAGATGTAGATATAGATACCGAGGTGGAAATCAGCACATTAACTCATTCCGCACACCATCGACGTCCGCTTTATTCGGTGCAAATGTGTTCCGTCCTCATCCCTCAACACGGAAGCCCACCGCCAACTTAAACCTCCCACACAAGTCTCCCTCTTCTTCCACAAACAACCCCCCCCCTCCAGTCACCCTCCATTCCCTCCCTCCTACCCATTCCCCTCCGCACCCCCCCCCCCCCCGTCCCCCCTTCCCGCCGTTTGGAGAAACGCACGTTCCAGACTGGCGATGAATTGCCCCACGAACACGGTTGACATGGGTTTTAGTAAAACGACGCCTCGCAGACCTAAATTACAGGCGTTCCCTTCCACCGCTGTTGTCACTCGAAAGCGCCCTTCCCTACTAACCGTGCCCACACCACTGTCCCGAGCGGGGTCGTTCTCCCTCCTCTCCCTTCCCAGTCCTTCAGCCGACCGCCTCCTCCTCCGAATGGATGAGGACCAGGGCATACTAACAGGAAATCGATAGGAAGCGTGGAAGCGGGGGTCGGGTTGTGAAAAGGTGGGTGGTTTGAGGAGGCGGTGGGGTGGACCACAAGACGGGCCGGGGTGGAGACGATGAGGGAGAGGGGTGGATGTGGGTGAGTTCGGGGGATGGTGGAGTATCGAGGGCAAGAGAGGTTTGAAGATGGGGAGGGGTTTGGTAGGGGTAATGCAGAGTGAGAGCATTGTAAATATTAAGGGCTTTAAAAGCCAGAAAGGTAGTGAGGGGGGGTCGTTTCCGCCGATGGGGAATGGTTGTTGGAGACGACTGTTTAGGTGGAAATGTGCATTTGATGAGCCCCGATTCCTCTCTGATCGTTCCGTAAACGACGCCAACTCGGGGTCGTGGACGCTTCGCATTTATGCGGATGTCGTTGAAGGACGCTGTTTTTGTTCCACCCATGTTCTTTATGCTAATTTTAAGAAATTTCTTTTTGTAATTATTTTATATTTCCTATCAGATTCTCTCACTCCTATTGTAGGGTTTACTTGATATTTTTTTCTGATTTATTGAAGAAGAATTTCAGACAAAATTTTAAATTTTCATCGTATGCTAAGTTCATTTAAGGACTATCACATATTCCATCAATACTTGTTGTGCATGTCTCAATGATTGTCTGATAAATCAGTGTAAACAATATCCTCTTTCAATGTGAAGAGTGTACATTAGTTTTAAAGAACAAATGCATTGTTTTGTTGCATTATGTGTGACCAAAAATTATGTATTTCATTATTTTTCTAATACTTAGACACCTCTAGTTGTTATACTTAATGGTTGAGACCTTTACATTGTAGAAATCCATTCTAAAGAAGGAATGCAAATGCAATGCAAATACAATGCAAAGTATTTTAATTTCCTTCTTTACGTCTAGTTGTAATTATTGTCAAACACTAAGTAGCTTAAATCAAATTCAAACTCATACACTCGCAAGTACACTAAAATATCATTTAAATCATATTCTTGCTGTTTTGTTGTGAATATTATGAAAATATCTCGGGCTTAAGAAGTAATCTTGTGCCAACAGTTTAATTTATGTGGCAAAAGATTCCAGACGCAATTTTTTCTACAATTCATGCCAAATTTCTCAATGAGATTTAAAGAAGCAGATATTCTAAAAACATTTGGCAAATGAGTGGGTAATTTATCTCTGGCACAAACTGTTCTTCCGTTCATGGTTTTTATAGTAAAGTTCGGCGTCACATGAAAGAAGAAAATTATTCTATTACTCTAGGACTTATGTCCTCCTAAGAACAAAATTGTTTACAGTAATAAATAAAGCTTTGAAGAACACTAACTATCACTTATTCGCTGTGAGTGATCACCCAATACAGCCGAAAACTAAAATATTACAATAAGTTCCATCAACGTAAAAACAAATATTACTACAGCATGTTACATTAACATTAGCGATTAATTAAATAAATACATAAATAATACATCCATACTGTCAGAATTGGTCATTAATACAGTTTGACACGATATAAAAATAACAACAAACAATCGATGAAATATAAAAAAATTAAAATTTGCACAAAACACATTTTATAACAAATAAATAAACTCAATACGTTACAAGTTGTTCATAATGAGGTGTTAAGCAATAGACTTGTGTACCTTTGACTTAAAATATTTCAATGTGGACATTTTTGTATCTCATCTATGAGAGTATTACAGAGATTTTAATTTAAGAATATGACGTATGGACATAAACATAACTGTTATTGGCTTCACTTCGTAGAAGTTTTTGCAGTTTGTATTAATAATAAACATATCATATACTGTACCTTTCTACAGTTTTATCTTTGAGCTGCTCGACGCATTTTGCAGATCAATGAATGTAATGCCGTTAATCGGCAAAGCGCGATGTGCAGAGAGATAAATGTGCAGAAAAGTACTAATTATTTTGTAATGAGTTGAGGACTTTAGTTATGGGTGCTAACATTGTGGTGGAGGTGGTAACTATGCGTCCTCATAACATCATTAAGGAGGTTAAATGAAATGCGTTACCTACAGGAAACCAAAAGTAAAGTAGAAAAAATGCAGATTATTCCACGAATGTATTTTAAATGAGCAGCCATAGGAGCCGACTGCAGCGCCATTTCCTATGAATTACCGCATTTTGACTTCACTGATGGCAGTAACTCCCTAATAACAAAATAAATAAATTTTAAGATGCCTATATTTTACTTTTGTTCAAATTCTCTGGATTATTTCCTTCATATAAATAGTTTTCCACGAAAATGACATTTATATTTTATGTAATAATACTATTTTTCCCCGTGTTTCTCTCATTGCCCCATTGAACACCATGTAATTTCAAGTTCTATTATAGAATAAAATAGCGTGGAAAGGTATTATTTTGTTGTTCATATCAGATAGAGGACAAGTGTTTTTTTACAAGTAGACAGAATATTAATAAAATGACATTTAAGTCGCTTTACGGTGGAACCACCTTAATTCGGCCATTCACCAGACATTGTTGCTGCTCCATCTTTGGCAAAGGTAAATTCAAAATTTCTGCATAGCTACTATATCAAAATTGAAATAAGATCACAACCTAAATAAGACTAAATAATTCAATAATCCTCGTCCGTATTTTTTATCTAATAACACGACTCTCTAATTTATTCCTCAGTTAAAAGCAACAGAGTGGTAATTTCGCATTGGCTAACATAATCAACAAAAGGGGCTTTCCTGTTCATTGATTTGCTAGCTTTATGTTAAGTCCTCGCGTCATGTTCCTACGTTTAATGTCAACGGTCCCCAATAGTCAAGTTCAAGGTATCCTTGGTTATGTATGTTTTTAGGCTTTCCCGGCGAATGATATTGATGAGTTGTTCTCGGGTTTCCCACCAGGGTTAGGTTCACTCCATGATTGCCGACGTTTCGGCAGGAGACTTTCCTGCCATTATCAAAGCTCTGGATGCGGACGGTCTTGCTGTTCCAGTCTTTATACTCTTTTCCTCTCATTATTGTCTCCGTTCATGTGCGTTCCCGCCAATATTAGGGTGCCCGAATCCAGAGCCTTGAAAATGGTAGGAAAGTCTCCTGCCGAAACGTCGGAAACCATGGAAAGCCTAATCCGTTGGGAAACCCAAGAACAACTCATCAGTATCCTTGGTTAAATTTAAAAAAAATTAAAAATTCCAACTATTCTATTGCATAGAGTGTTATGCATACTAGGAGTTTTTTACTCCTAACGTTTTTCCGGTCTGCACGGTGCGGACACCATTGTAGACTGCGCAGCTTAGTGTTTATAATCATTAGCGTTGAAAATTATGACTGTCATGTAATCATAATGTTTGTGTTCTACCTTACACAACCAAATGAATATTCAGGAATTGTAAAAACATAGTCAATGCAACAGATAAAAGTAAAATTCATTAACGGTTCACTAGAGAGAATGAAAGATAGTGAATGCGGGAACGAGCTCATAAAGTTTTGACATCAGAAAAATGGAACACACTAATGAATTTAAAAAGTTATGACGAGAAGAGCAACTTCGTAAAATAACTTTTAAATAGTGACTTCCCGAGTGATTTTAAAGTCCAAGTTTTGCATTTCACCAATGACCGACACGTTAACTTAATGAGTAAGAACAGTTCGTAATTTTAACAAGTCATCATGCGGAAGTTTAATCTCGATTGTGAATATCTGTTCGTCCTTAGTCCCCCATCCTCTCTGATGTTTTTAAGTAAACATTTCTCCCTGCTCCCTCTCATCCACAAAGTTCTTCGTTTCCCCTTCCCACCCTTCTTCTACTTGCGGATTAGAGCATGTAATGGGTCTGTTGTACGTTTTTAAATCACCTGAAGATAATACTTAAGTATTGAAACCCGGGTGAAGTTTGAGTTATTTAGTGATTTGTATAAGTTTTCACTCGAAAATAAATTTTGTTGGTTCTCTATCCACTCTCCCCTCCTACACTACTATAGCGGGTCCAATAATATATTCTTACCTTTCCCTTCATCAGTAACACTCCCCAAACAGCATGTGGCAAGAGAGTAGTATAAAACCCATGGCATTATAGTTTGCACAACTTTCTCCCACCATCCTTTACCCATACCCAACTAAAGCCCACAATAAGTGATTAGAAAAACCATATTCCTCCTAACTAATTGATCAATTCCTCCACAAACATGTCACCATCCTCTTACTCCTTACATTTTGCCCCCATAAAGCTATGCATACTAGGATATTCTCGTAAGGTGTTGTTACCTGACGATGAGTCGCAGCATTGAGGCTGTGTTCATGTGTGGTTACACTGTAAAATGACTCCATTTGTGTCATTTAATTTATATTCTGGTCACTTAAAGAAAGATTTGTCCTTTATTATATACAATCACCCTAGTTCTACCTTTCCCTGCCACTATTTTAGCTAATTGAAATTGAATGTATACGGTGTTTAATGCGAAAGGTAGTAGGACAAAGGTAAAAATGGTATTTATCTGTCGTATGTGAATTCAGTTTTATGCTAATACACCAACTCTATTACTCTTTCCTCGTCAAAAAGAGCAAAACGTCGGTTTTTATGGGCAGCAAGTAGAAAAGAGCGTACGTAAAATAGCAGCGCATCAATCTTCTAACTAAAAAACAGGTAACTATCAGAACAGCCAGTAGCACATGGCATTATCCAGTGGTCATGGACAGAAACCATCCACTTTCTGCGCGAAAAATCAGTTAATGTAAAACGCGTCCTGCGAAGCGGCCAGACTTAGAATACAGGTGGGTATGATGTTATGGCCAAGATAAATAGGGACGTTGAGGAGAGGTTGAAAGGAACACGACATCAGCATTAACCTATTCTAAGCAAAAGGTACCAAGAAGTCCACCGTCTTATGTTCCTTGCGAGGGACAGAATACTGAACTTTCCAATTTGCAACGTAATGCAGATTGGGTTTTTTCAGTATTTTCACCAACAATTACAAATTCAAACCCAAACCCTATGGATGGGAAGCTAGTTTTGCTGCAACCACACCAACCCAACTCCCTGTTTATACAAGGCTTTTAAGAGGTAGCAGTGTTATTTCGAAGGCAGCGGGAGGAATGGGAAAGAAATGGATTGAAATTTGTAGTGAAAGGGAGGAGAAGGATACAAAGCGAGAGTCATTGCATGCAGAAATAGAGGGAGAAGATATTTAATCTGAGAGTTTTCTTCACTTCTTTGACTCTAGAGGGGTCCTCATAAGGTGGCTGGAGCGGTAATCATGAGTCGATGAGTGAACATTTTAGAACTCTTAAGGAAGTCGAAAAAAAATCCGGGAACATATTTAACATAATTACATCTGTTTCTAAGGTGGTAATAACCATACATGCAGCAAAGTAAATTATGCAGGAATTACACTTTTAAATATTTTGCCAAAATTAAAGCATTTTTATGACTCGGGGTTTTGGTGCGAATTTCGAAAATTAATCAAAGACTCTTATCTAAATATGTTTTGCTCATTCGTCATGATAACTTGATATTTTTTACCAACCATTTGGTACAATATTATGAATAATTATTATGCGTTTTGCAGAAATCTGGTCATATGTAATTGAATTATTTCGAAATGTTTGTCATGTGCCATAAAACTGCTTGTTAAAATAACATTGAAATGCCAAGAAACCAAATCCGTAACATGCAAAATGTTCACCCTTATCTATAGACTAGCGGAAGGTACCCGTTTAAATTCAACGGGTGTGAAAAACATTGAACTAATATTGTCAGCGTGATCACTTGAGGAGTTCGTAACCTACCTTGTACGTTGTGGTCATTGTGGTAGACACGCTGACCGTTTTCCAGGTGCACGGAGAGATGAGTGACTGTTGGTCCTCTTTCATGCATGGGAAACCAAAAAATGAGTGAATGTAAGTTAATTGAACTTTAATACCTTTAAACATATACAAATAACTCGCAACGTTTATGATGTGGAAATTGGTCTAGAAAACAGTTTGCAATCCTAATGAGAACCAGACGGTTCCCTCACGTATAATACATGTGAGTATTAAACGTTAATAAACAACGCTGTGTTTTGTTGTAGCAACGGAGTCATTATTACCATTACTATTCTTGCACATTTAATTGCGTTTATAGTCTATTAAATTCCTTTATGTGTATCGTTTACTGCGTACATGTTCTCTCATATGCATGCACTGCCCATTTGAGAGCAACTTTGAGAATAAAAATTGAAGACTATACTTGTAAATATGAATTGAATTTATCTATTTCCATCCGAAGCAATCTATCATGAGGCCCTTGGGACTCTGGGCCCTTCGTATACAGATTTTCCTTCTACTTGCTATCATGGGCCTGCAGGAAAACGTGTTATTTAATTGCTAGAGGCGTGAATATTCTTTGAAAATCAAATCTCTGATTGTTAAGGTGGTTCCACCGTAAAATGACTTAAATGTCATTTTATTCATATTATGTCCACTTTTAGAAAACGTTGTCCTCTATCTTATATGAACAACAAATTAATACCTTTCCACGCTATTTTATTCTATAATTGAACTTGAAATTCCATGGTGTTCAATGGGGGAATGAGAGAAACACGGGGAAATATACCATTTTTCCATAAAATACAAATGCCATTTTCGTGGAAAACTGTCTCTTAGAAGGAAATGATCCAGAGAAATTGAATAAAAATAAAATACAGGCATCTTACCACCTTATTTTTCTAGTTATTGAAGAATTAATGTCGTAATTGAATTCAAAATGCGGTAATTCGTAGGAAATGGCGCTGCAGTCGGCTCCTATGGCTGCTCATTTAAAATACATTCGTGGAATAATCTGCATATATGTTGTACCTTACTTTTGGGTTTCTATAGGTAACGCATTGCATCAGCGAAAGCAGGATTTTTTTGGACGAAATATCAAAAATGTGGAATTTAGTATTTGTTTTGACTCACACAGTAGCGGCGGAACCTCCTTAAGGAAATATGCTATTGTTGATTTCAGAGAAATATGTGAGATTTTCAGCTAAAAAAACGATTTTCAATCCAATATGAAGCGTAAGAGAAAATCGGTTGAAATCATTAAAAAGTTTATTTAGTCAGCCATCCGATAAAAAAATGTCAGCCCTCTATCTTTAGTGAAAGTGACTTTATATAACACAAAAATGAACCCACTAAAAAACCCAATGCTTAGCATAGACCACCATAGGGCCCCTTTTTGGGGCCTTTTGGGGCCCTGAGATCTTTTTAAAATAGCCTACAATGTTTCTCCTGTCTTTAACTATTAGTCTGAAAAATTTCAGCAAGATCAGAGTAGAACTGTAGATTTGTATAAAAGACAGACAGACAAACACTCTTTTTACATGCTTAGATTACTAATAAGAACATGTGTGCAACGTTTCATGTAAATCTGTACATGAAAAAAATCACTCCACACCATCTTAAAAGGGAGCGTAGGAAGGTGGGAAGAGGAACGTCGTGGCTTGGCGGGTGGCAGGGAGGAGGTTGGTTTTAAGGACAGTCTCCAATCTGTTGCCTCTGCGTTTAAAAATTCATGCGTCGAGGAAAGCATTTGGGAATGAGAGGGAGTTGGAAGAGGGGAGGAGGAGGGATTGTATCGCCAAGTGGAGCCAAGGTTCTCGAAGCGGGTCCTTTGGGGACGCGTGGGGAGAGGGTGGGGGACGAGTGGGGGGCCGGGATAAAGATTTAGGGCCGGGGCACGCAGAGGAATCGAAATTGGTTGGATGGGGGGGCGTTGCTATGCGCTTAGGCAGTATAGGTGGTGAAATTTGGAAATGAAAGAGTGGAGTTAGAATGCACTTGGTGTGAGTGCTTACCAACTGTCCTCATTTTCGGTGGAATGTCCTCGATTCTCACACAGCATGTATTTCCCGGAGGTATTCTTGCGAACTCCGAGATTCTGGTTCTTGAAACAAAACACCTTTAAATATCCTGCCTTATTATGGACATAATTAGTTAATTACTACATAACTAAGCCACGCAAAGTAAGTAAAATTTGTAATTTCATTTATCTGTGAAAAGCAGAACGGTGGTCGTTAAAAAACGTGAACTTAAATGAATATATTTTAGTAATGTTGCTCTTAAAGGTAAAACTTATAATCATTAGGGAGTATCTTTACAGCCGATATCATCATTGCTTTTTAATAGAAACATTTCATGCAAGTAATTAAATTAGTTGTTTTAACAAATGTAATCTCAAATATACTTGATAGTCCAGAATGATGCTTAATAATACACCAATCTCTGCATCAGCATAAATAAAAACATATGTAATTATGAAGTCACAGTAAGAAACTGATCGCGATAACTTACGTGATAACTCCCTTATTTACTAAGTTATGCACTAAATGATTTACCAGGGCTGCGGTCATGCTACACATTGAGCGCATAGCCTCAAAGCGACTGTTTCTAGTTTACAAAAATCACGCAGTATTTTTGCAATGGCCGTATCTTGCGCTGCGTATAATTGTACTGAGAGGTACATGACGGCTTTACCGTTACTAAAAAAATTGTACTTTTACATTCTTCTCGGCATTTATTTAATCTAACTGCACTAAGACCTCAGATGTGAGTATTTACTTACATATTACGAGATAAAAATGTATTCGTAGTTGAGCGAAATCAATAATGATCGATCGGGTTGGTCAGCTGCAACTGTGATGAAGTAAAGAGGAGGATTTTTCATGTCGCCATGCATTTATTCATCATATACTGGAATAGTGTAAGAGGAGAAGACATTACTCTGTATAACATTACTGAAAGTTTAAGCAACGTAATATAGCAACCGTAAGTTAATGTAAAATGAATGCAAGGTAGAGGAAATGAAACTCGTAAATTACATGAATAAAAAAGTAAGCATCTATACATGTACTACATACATATACACTACATGTTCATATTTCGGGCTTGTTAGAATGAAAAAGTATCTTTGCTACTTTACCGAAAAATTCCAATTCACACCAGGAACCCTCGATGCTGCGATATATCTAATACCCTCGTTTGTGTAACCTACCCTATAAGCTTTAATTAGGCCACGCAGTTCGATTTTTTGAACTGCGTGGGGCACGGCTCCTGGTAGACGCACCGAGCTAATACTTTGCACAAAAAATAACCTTTGGCCACAACTTGGCATCAAATAAGGAGGCGGTGGGTGAAAAATTTGTGGATTTTATATTTTTTTGGACCACCCAATTATTCCCAAAATTACTCATACAGTCTTCTCGTTAACGGTGAAATTCAGTTGGCAGCATTGTTCACGAGACGGTTAAAAGGGGGCAGAATAAGAAAGGGATGAAGTTGAAGGGAGTTGTGGGAGGTTCGGTGCAAGGAAAGACCGCTGTGGGGAAGGTTTTTTTTGTTGGAGGAGCGAAGGAGGGTAGCACGGCCTTCTGAGAGGGAGTGAGAATGCGGCGGAAGGGGGCGGGGAGAAGTTGTTGGGTGGTTGGGGAAGGGAGCCTTGTCTCCAGAGGTGACTAGGGAATAACGGTGAATAGAAAGAAATGGAGTGGCTGTTGGTTAGGGAGTTGGGGGAGGAAATTCAAGGCAAGTGTGCGTTCGGGTTGCGTTGAGGGTGGAAGAGAGGAGTGGGTACCAGAAGGGGAGAAGATTTCGGGCCGTTCATGTGAAGGTGGTGAAGGGAAATATTTTCATAAGGTGTATGAATGAGAGGGACCTTCTGGTGCAAAAGGAGAAAGGAACAGGGCAGTATAGTGGTTTCCGTCCGGCGGTTGTAGGGACTAGTGTAAATAAGGGTATTATTTATAGGAAAGAGATTAAATAATCAAGAAATACAACAAGAATATTAACTTACATGCTTCAAAATTTTCCCAAAACTTTCGTAGCAATCTTCGATGTGATATGATCGCATGTCGGCAAGGGCTTTTAAGCAGCCAGCTGCATTTTAGATAGGATTAAAAACTAATCCGGTGTATATAATAGGCGTAGTAGAGCAATCATGGCATATATAGAAGAGACGAAGATTAAAAACAATAAAAAAAATCTATTAAAGACTGCGGCGATGTAAATACTTCTAAGGATTGCACACCAAACGTTGTTTGACAGAAAAAGAATTGAAAATGCAAGGCAATCGTGTAAAATCTAAAATATTAATGGAACAGGCAAATAAACAAAATGACAAGCGACAGAATAGTAACTATCCAAGGAGGTAAACTGTCCACAAGTAGAAGAAGCTGTAGTTGACCTATAAAAACGGATGTTTTGTATTAGAGAAGGCTGTTACTGAATAAGAAATAGGAGCCTACTATAATCAAATAAGAAAATGCCAAAGTTGAAAATGGGTCGAATGTTAGGGAATGCGGAAAATAAATAATAATTAGGTAGAAAGATGATGGGAGTGTCCTGAAGGCTCTCCGGGATGGGAGCGGAAGGAGTGAAAATGTAACACTTTAATTATTATGTTACTCGTGGGTGAAGATTAGTCTCCATCGGGTATTTTCTGGCTCACCAGCTCTGTCTTTCTTCACCGAATACCATGTTCACCTTAAGACACTCCCCATAACCGCTATTATCTCTCCTCTACCGTCCCTCGCCAGCTGTTTCCTTCCAGTTCTCATCCATCACCTCTGTTCTCACTCTTCTCATCTGATCCATTGAACTGAGCGCCGTCGAACAAAGTCGTCGACATGGTATTCCGACTTAGGCATGACGAATCAAAATGAACTTCTTCCAGTTCGTATTTATTCGTATTATATTATTTAGTTTGTGGCTTCTCTCTGTTCGAATAATCACGGGTTTTGACCAATCTCCGCTAAAACAAATTCTTGAATCATGTCATCTGGCAGCCTTTTGAAAATTATTTAATCGCATTTATCTCTTTATATTCTATTTATTTTCGTTGTACTCAGGGGTTTTACAGTTGTATTCATTTTATTCAAATTTCTAGTAAACAAGCAGTAGTATGTTTTTACAATCTCCGTTTAAATATTTTCCCAGCATGAAAAATGAAATTAATACGTTCTCCCTTCAACGAAGATCAAATCAGCTTACTGATAGTCTCATGTAATATGGAAAGCCCGAACTATCAGCAAAAATCAAGTTAGCCCAAAGACTGTCATCTAGCGATTAACATTTACCAGACTTTGTTTCCGGAACTAAGTTTTTAATACTTTGTAATGAGCTCCGGCCTTAACAATAGAGCCCCGGCACGTTAGTTCCTACCTACAACCCCGGAACCGGTCATTTTGACCAGTAGTATTTTTTCCAAAATTTTCGAAGATATTTTATTTTAATTCTTCTTAGATGACTTGATTGAGATAAAAACTTACAATTTTAATATTCGAAAATGGTATTTAGCTCAGGGTTTTAGATTTAAACTTGGTATTGAGGAAATTTACAAACATCAATTTTTATTATTTTTCAGTTTAATTCTTATTGATCAATTACATGGACGCAAAAGTTCTCGCACTCCTTATTCAGTAGGAACTCATTGCATGTGCTCTTAATCCTCTTATGTTCACTGCAACAAACTGATATATTGCTTGATTGGACTATAAAGGAATTGAACGGGAGACTTGAAATAGGTTCTTAATAAAGCACATGCAACCCTTGGTTAATGAGTTTTGTGAGTAATGTGCGCTGTCTGGTGACGTAAAGGATGTAGCTACAATAAATGCGTATGTATGTACTTATGTTTTTTTATGATCAACAGTTAAGAGTACTACCAAAAGACTTGATTGATTATCATAAATTTACTAGCTAGAATGTTGTTATTAGTTCGCTCTTTTTTCTCGCGACGTGTTTACCAATCGTAGAGGAAAGTGATCAAATATAAGTACGTTCCTTAGCCGTGTATGTACAATTCTTTGGATACATGATATAAGCGTGAAGTTAAAATTATTTCAGAGCACACGATTTTAAAATCGCAAAACCTGCATGTTTGGCCTGTCCCACCGAGATGTGGATCGACTGGGTGATATGATGTTCCTTTGTCCGAGAAACATTGTGGAATGGTGTGGAGGAGACTTCATACCGGGGCATTGTAATGGAGGAGGGTGTGTAATAAGGGATGTTCTCGTTGACCACCGGCTTGGCGTGTTAAAGGGGTGTCTAAAAGAGACTATGAAAAGATGGGGGAGGGTGGGTCAAGGCAGGCGGGTCGAAATTTCCGGCACGTGGGTCTAGTGGGGGGGGGGGGAGTGGGTGTAGATAGGGGGAGGTAAAATCACGTGGACATGGGGAGTGGTGGAACAGTGCTGCCTTTCGGGACTCGGGATGAGTGAAGAGGCGGCCTCGGTAGAAGCGAACCATTCGCGGAATGTGCGGATTCAAATCGGTTATCGCAATGGACCAAACCGGGGAGGGGGGTGAAGCTACCAGAAGTGCCAGTGAAACAGGCCGAATAACAGGGGGTTTGCTGTTTGTGGAACGAGGCGGGCAAGGGTTGGCTGGATGTGTGTATGTGTGGAGCAAAAGGGCTTCTGAGATGCCGTTCGGGCGCGGGGCTCGGGTTATAATTGGGGCGGGGGAGAGGTTGTGGAGGGAGGGAGGGAGTGGATCAAACTTGGTGGCAACGTGCATGTGGGGATGTGGGGATGAGGGGGGGTGGGGAGGGTAGCGAGCGCTTGGGGGATTGGGGGTAGGCGGCCGCCAAGCAAAGGGTACGGTGGGGAACGGGAGAGTGGGAGGAGGAAGCCGTAACATCTACAAGTTTTGAGCGCAAGGGACCGATGGCGAAGCGTTTCCGAGAAGGGTTCGGGAATGGGTATGAGGGGTTGGAAGACACATGCCGCCATCTGGAGAGAGAGAGGAAAGATGGTGTGAGGGTTTTGTGGTAACATAAGCGGTGGAAAGGTGACGACTGTGGTAAAGGGGGAAAGATATTGAGTTGAGGTGGTGGGACGAATTCCATAGCTCCTCGGAAGTGAATCCGAATCCTCTTGGATTCCGGAATTTCTTGAAAATGTCACGAATTCTTCATTTGTGAAAAATACTAGTAATTCATTCATTGATACATTGGTCGTGCAATCCAAAGATTGATTGATTGCAGCCTTCCCTATCTAATACCAGTTCCCTTACCCCCTGGTAGTTATTCTGACGTGCTTTCCTCTTATTTTGGTGCAAGTATTTATTCCTTGGCCTTCCTCTTAGGACTTATCCCTCTATTTTCCCTTCAATTGTATTCCTCATTAAACCCAATATGCCTCAGGGTGTGCCCAATCCATCTGACTCTTCTTCTTTCACTGTATACTGAGTTCCATATGCTCATATATTCTTATACTCTTCTATACACTCCTTCATTTTGTATTACATCCTACCCTATGAAGAGAGTAAAACCCCTATGAAGGTAAACTACATTATATATTACCTTTTAGAGTGTAACCTTCCTTTGAACGCCGTTTAAGAAATGTATTCAATATTTTCAGAAGAATGATTCAAGGCGTCTCTGCAAAATTGCGAGTGACTTTGATTATGTAAAAATGAGAGAAAACATTATTTTTCATTTCTCCAATATCATGATATCCTAAATTTAGTTTTGAAGTCCATTTTAGTATTTAAACAGAAAATGGTATTTGCAATAGCGAGCAGTGACGGATATAAGGTATTTTCGTAATGCGTCTGTGAAGCTTAAAAGAAAAGAGTTCATGTTTAAAATAAACTGTGACCAATTTACAAAAATAGAACGTCGCTTAAGATTAGGAGCGCACAAGAAATTCATGATTCCGTCGCACTATTCATGCCTAATAATACCAATAATTTATATCAATGTTACATTTTTAGGCCGATTTGAACAAAATAATCCAGCTAAGTCTGCATGACTAAGAAAGCAACAATATAAACTGCTTAAAAATTCTCTTGCGTGGTGTTGCTTGTGCATGTGATATTTTCGAACAATCTGAATAATAATTTGGTGCCCCATGTATTTTCAAGAACGTCTGAACTGATTCTTATTTGGCTGTGGATTTATACGTACATATTTCTTTCGCACATTTTAAATGAAAATATGACGAACTATAGGCATGATACAATTAAATCGGACATTCTTAGGTCATATAAGGCATTACTGCGGCCTACAGAACGTCTTCGTGTTACATAACGTCCCTTTTCACTTTGCTGGGGTGGTTCGTTTTCTCCTCAATTTGTGTCAATAACCTAAAACTTTTCCACTCTTAAGATTAATCATGTTATGTTTTTTGTAGAATCTCGGTATTTAAGAAGTGGAAAATCCCACCCCTAATATATATTTTAGGATAGCCATGAACATACAGCTTTACTACCAATTTACAGTGCACCTGTAACAGAGAAACGTTTTCAACTCGGGGACACCCCAAGCTATTTAATAAGTGCGGGCGAAATTGCTTTTGGCTGCTCCTAATAAAGAATTAATTTGCCAATTAGGATTTCTGAAACTACGCATTAACCTGAGATAAAATCTGGCGTTTCAGAACATCCTCTCAACATTTTAGTTTTTTTTTGGCCAGGAACTCAAATTTTAACCTTTAAATTGCCTCCAAGTTTCAACTTCCACATGGAAACGAATTTATGGAGAATTTATTTTCATTAAACCTACTTCTTGTGGGTGGTAGGAATTTCAACTTAAAATTGTGGTGACTTTTTGCCACAGTTCCTTATATTGGTTAAATGACGAGCCTTCTATCTAAGCAAATTGCTATTACGTTAGTTTTGTGATGTTTTTGTTGAAGTTAGTTATGATTGTCAGTCATTTTCATACTGTACTCAAGAATGTCACTGTAAATGAAAATAAATGCAGAAAGTTTTAAGCATTTTTAGATTTTATGATTTTTTTGCTATTTTTGATTCATTAATAATTCGAAAACTGGCAGCCCAAATTCCGGCCACCTGTGGTTTTAGCCCGCTTTGTTCAGGCATTAGATCGGCAGTGGTAAGGCGTGTACTGTACGTACTAAGGCGTAATTTAAAAGAAACAACAACAAGATTTGTTATGGCCGATGGCCGGTTATTTTTTAAGTTAATATAGGATAGAGAAATGGTATGTCAACAGGAAGTGAGGATTAGTCCGGAAGATGATACGGAAAATAGTTATAGTTCAATGATTGAAAATCTGCGAGTGGAATCTGTGAAGTTGTGAGACTGTTCGGGTGGGACGTGAAGTCATTCTGAAACTGATGAGTAAAAGAAGTACCGGACAGTGGATGTTAGAACTAGTTGTGGTACGAGTAACGTATAGAGCACTGCCCTGTGTAGTATGGCCGAGGTAAAGGTGGGTTGCAAATTTTCGGCATTTGGGGAGGACGCCAGAGGAAGGAGACATTGTTTTAGCTCTGTCACTCTGCTGCTCTTCCGTTAGGTTTAGAAGCAATTTCTGGACCAATTAATCGGGACGCCATACCCTCTATGGGCACATGCCCTCTATAGACTGCGTAATTATTGACGTCGACAGAGCGTGGGTTGGGAGAGGGATTAGGAAAGTGGCTGTTATTGAAGTCAAAATGCAAGAGGAGACTGTGCGAATAGTTTCGTGACTATCAAAGGTGACGCGTACGGATTTCATTTTCATGCCTCTAACATAGTCAACGCTGACGTTGGTGGCATTATAACTTCTCCCGAGTTGACGGAAGGCTTTTAAAATCCGTTTATTTTTCTCCATACCACATAGAGCAATACGGAGATAGTGGGTAGAAAACGAGTTTGGAATTGTGTACTGCGTTTTGGAAAATTAAGTCAACCTCGGGAATTGGCTCCTTGCACATCGGGAAGTGTGTATCCTTGCTCTTTCTCCTCGCTAACTAATTTACAAAGTAAAATCAGTCACCAGCTTGTGTGCAGTGAAATCAATTGTAATATATGCTTAAATAAATGGTATAAGTTGAGAAGAGACCTTTTAATATTTAATATACCTTTTGACTCTCTGATAATACTCTGTGTAGAAGGTTAAATCTTATTTTTGTGTAGAAGTCTCAATGAAAAGTTAAGTATGGCAAAATAGTCATCTGTTTTCTCCATTTATAACTGTGTCAAGCTTAGTCACAACCGTGTAAACGAGTTTGAGGTAAAGAAGAATGTACTAATTTTATTCAGTAATGCCTCAATGACTTTCATCCACTATTGTATGATTTGAAAATATAAGGCAGATAATAATATCCAATTCGATAATGGATTTTCGTGTTTGCTGATGGTTGCTGCTTTTTTATGGTATTTGCACACTTCATGCTAGACAGAGAGAAGATTAGGCAACCATAATAATTAAAAACGGCCTGGAAATATGAAATACTCAATCTACTATTTGCTATCAAGCTTATTTGACTTCAAAGCATTGGACACTTTCCTTGGGTAGATTTATATATCTAATATAATATGCGTGTAATGTTTATTATTATATGGTTTGCAAAATGTCACCTAAAAAGTGTGGACTTTTATGTCATATGCTAAAATTAGAATAAAGTGGAGAAAAAATTTTCATACGAGTGTGAAGGCTACAGAAATCTCAAAAGGTTTTACTTATATTAACCACATTAACACACAATGTGCAGGTATGCAAGTTTGTACGGGCCAAATGCCTCATAATCCACCAAGTGAACATTTCCACCTACCTACTGTTACTTCAGCTGCATGATTATCACGTTATCACTATTATTTATAGTTATTACGAAAATTTAAGCCGTGAAATTGATTCTGGTTGTAGTTTAACATATCAAGAGTGAATCTTAGCCAGTGTCCATTATAATTCTATGAATCTTCGAATAAGCCCTACAGCTAACCTCAAAGGTAGAAGTACCAAATGTGTCCCTACAATGTTGTCATTAATAAAGAAAAATATTAATATGGTGAAATGTTGAATAAATTTTCCCTGCCCTAGAAAAGTTGCCCTTGGAATCTTTGAGCATTTATTGGTATAGAATTTGGGTTCTCGTGCATCTGGGTAAGTGGCTCCATGACTGATGTTTTGAGATCATGCTCCGCTGTCGTCCATAGGGTGATGAGTGACGCTGAGTTCAATGTGGCTTTAAGAACTTTACTTGGGAGGTCCGGTGAGACTTGATAAATTCGAGTCCAATGAAATGCGTTTGTTACCATTTTGAACACATAAAACGCTACAAGTGACATTATAGCAAGTACATTTAGAATAAAACTTAACACGGTCCCTGTTTTAGGCTAATTGCTTATTCAGGCTTTGGAAAAGTTTTCCATTAAAAGGCGTGATTATTGCCGATCGCGCGTTGGGGATAACCACGGCCCGGCATTTGCCAGTGAGTGGAGGAAAAGATGTAAAATTTCCGCCGCCATGATTATCCCGCACTATCTTTATATTTCTAAGAACTCGGAAGGAAGCACCGGAAAATTCAACCAATCAGTTAGCACCTTATGATTTGAGGAAAAAATTATTGAATGCGTTCAAAAGGGAAGAGTAGTAGGGAACCCATTAAGCCAAAGCAGCTTTAAAATAAAAAATACATCTTTAAATTGAGCCTCGTAAAGAGAGAATTGTGTTATAACCAGAGAAGGGAAAAAGTCATAAACGCCATCGTCATAGGTTTTTATCATGAAATAGTCGGCTTTCGCAAAAAAGTCATGAAATGCGACTATACCGATCAAACGTCATAAAATGGAAGTAATCACTTCGGCATTAAGAATGTGGAACCTCTTCAGGTGGACGTATCAAAGGGTACAGTGAAGAAGAAAATTTTCTGAGAGAAATGTAGGGAACTGATGGATAAGGGAGAAATGGCATATGCTAGTAAAAGGAATGAGAATTTAGAAAATATAAGAAAGAAAGTCGTGGAATACTTAGTTTTGGGGTAATGAAAGATTGAAAATGACAAAAATGGAGATATTTTCGTGAAATTTAATGCCATATTGCGATGTCTTTAGAAACGCCGGTAGAGTGATATAGACTAATTCCTCATCTAATATACAAGTACCTGGTTACCGAGCGTTTCTCGAAGCTTATTTGGTGTACAAAGAATTTGTGTGCTCCTATTCTGCTTCGTATTGCCTATTTTAATTATACTATGCATTCACATAGTGCGATTAAAGGATTTAATTTAAAAAAATTACAAAGCATAACGGATATTTATTTTTTTTAATTTTTTACTGATTGATGCAATTAGGTAGTATAAAGTAAAATTCAAAAACACCGCTCACACAAAAATGTATTTATAACGAAATTCTGAAATCATCAATAAATTCAATATTTACATTGTTTTCATTATTTCCAATATTCATTGACAGAATATTTGTCATTATAAGAATAAAAATTATTTAATATTTCTTTCCATACAACGTTTCTCGTATGTTGAGGATATTGAGTCAGGACGCTATTGGGCAAAATGTTGTGAGGTTGATCGATCTTCAAAAGTCGTGCGAGCTGCTTCCGCAAATTCTCGATTGTACGTCATTGTGATAAAGATTTCTGATGATTCAAGTCGATGGACAAAGGCCATAGCTCCTTCAAAATGTTTAGTGTAAAAACATATAGATCCACGAAACGAAGAAAGCAAAATAATCCTTTCACTAACAGCATCATTCTTTTTTTCATTCAATTCCTTCAAATATTGAATCGCTCTTGTACGTTTTTCTGCATGTCTTTTTTAAAATTTGCTTTAATCCATTTGATACGGTCATTTCCCACTCTAATATAAGTATCAACCAGATATTGCTGAAAAAGCCGACCAGAGAAATGCCAAGCATTGAACTTCAAAAGGTGGAGATTAGGATTTCTTAGGTTGATGTGTGAAGGGAAATATTTGGCATTTTGAGGTCTAAATGCTAATCGGTACTGAGGTGGTTCAAATCTAGTCAAATTTCTAAGGCTGGTATTAGGTGTTCATAAAGAAATATTAATATAGATGATCCAAAATTGCAAAATTTGGGTAAAATAGTGGATAAATAAAGGGCCCAACACGACTGACATTATTGTTCATGGTAACTAAAGATTTCCCACGTTTACGAATAATTAACTAACAAAATAATTTGCGAATAATAGTGTCGTATATGTTGTAGCGTATTTAAAAAAAATCCCCCGAATTGCTTGGTGATTGGAGGGGGGTGTGGTTGTAGTGTGGTCAAAGTTATAACATATTTTTTTAAGAAAAAAACCCCTAGAGTGGTTTTGTGATGGGAACGGGGTGTCGTTGTAGTGCCGTAAATATTGTAGCATATTTTTTTATAGAAAAAAATCCCCTAAGTAGGTTGGTGATTGGAGGGCGGCGTAGCTGTAGTGTGTTAAAAGTCGTTGCGTATTTAAAAAAAAAACCCGAGTGGGTTTGTGATTCGAGTGGGGTGTGGTTGTAGTGCGATAAAAGTTGTAGCGTAATTTTTTAAAGAAATAAATCCCCCGAGAGGGTTGATGATTGGAGGTAGGTGTAGTTGTAGTGTCGTCGACGTTGTAGCGTATTTGTTTAAAGAAAAAATTCCCCGAGTGGGTTGGTGATTGGGGGGGGGTGTAGTTATAGATTCGTCAATGTTGTAGCAAATTGTTTTTAAAGAAAATAATCTCCCGAGTTGGTTGGTGAATCGAGGGGGGTGTGGTTCCAATATGGTCAAAGTTGTAGCTGACATGGTAGGGGAAAAGGTTGTATAAAGCGCCCTGTAAAGAGGGGATAGTTTAAGGTGAAGGCGGGAAAAGTCATAGGTGAAGTATTTATAGCGAAGAAGAGTAACTGCTCGACTGCTTCGTCATCTTGGGAAAATAGGAGGAAAAGGTCATAATTTTGAACATGGCGCTGAGAAAGAAATTCACTTCACAGACAGGTTTAAGTGAATGGTTTTGGAAAGGAATAGGGTTGATGAAGGAAATGAAAGGTTAGTATAAATGCACATATGTACCATAGAAAAATATGTGAAATAGGTGGTTGAAGGTGAGCGGAAAGCAGGTGGGTTGGAGGAATTCATATGTTGGACGCTTCGATACGAATACCCCTCTCCATGTCGGAAAATAAAAATTACACTTAGTAATAGTCCACGAAATTGATTTATTTCTAACAACTCGGGATTTATAACTTTGTGACATCTTCAGGTAAAATTTTTACATCCGTATATTCACAGTAATCCTGTTGCTTAGGGGTTAGAGGGGAAGTGAGGGGGATACTTTCTTTTGAACCGCTTACCCTATTGTAACTATACGGATCATAATATTAGTTTCAATTTCACAGTACAATAAATGTCATACTTTTAGCTAAAGCGTCACGGAAATGACCGAGTTAAAAAAAATAGACGTCATAAAACAGGAAAATAAAAGTCATCAAAGTCATAGAATAATGGTAATGAAATGGAAAAATAAAAGTCATAAACGTCCCGTCTCTGGTTATAACTAATGTTTTTGCTTATCTGATCTTTAAAATAGATAGTTTATTAGTTTTATTTTTTACGCAATCCTTCACGTATACAACATGTGGACGCGGTATTGTAAAACTCGTCTGCCATCATACCGGTTAAAGTAAGTTTCACCCTCGTAGTTCTTTGCTTGTTTTGTTGAAATAATAAATCCATCCAATCCTGCGTGCGTTAACAGCCTGGTATTCTCCAAGTCTTCTCTAACAGCCACGGTGAGAAAAGCTTTCAACGGGACAACGGGACGACAGTGAAGTAACCTGTCAAAACTTTGGTCATGGAACAACTCACCTGGGTGGAAACCCGAGAAATTTTCATCCACTCAATTTACCGTGAAAGCATGGAGTCATTCATTACTCTTCATGATAATTTTTGAGTGAAAAGTTAATGCTTATTTAACCAATGTGCCGTACATTTCTTGAGATAAAAAGAATGAGCCGAATGAAATAAATGGACACCTGGTTTAACAGCGACAATCCAATGCAAAAAATATACTTTTTCAGGGTTGATTAGATTTTACGACGGTGTCATTTCTTGAAATGTTGTTTTAATATATCGGAATGCAGTTGGGAATTTGTAGTTGGAAATTCTTCAATCTTAACTGTAATTTTAAAATTCGTATTATGTAGCTTTCCCATTTCTAAACGAACTTCCTTTGGAAGAGTTTAATTTTTTTTAGGTAACTGAGGCTCTCAATGGTGTAGCTGGAATGAAGAAACAAACATGCGTTTATATCAGGAATAAAATATAGCCTTTAAAAAGTGTACAACAATTTGAAATAATGCCCTGTTCAAAAAAGGCATCTGACGTAATCACAACGTACCACGTCTTTGCGTGTATTTGCACGGCAAAGATCTAATCATATTCGCTGATTGTCTTCCTTAACGATTATTTTGTTCAAATTAGAATGAAATATCTCTTTTAAACAATAAAACGTGCCGTATTATTGTAGGTGTTACCGTCTATCAAGAATCCGGCATCGTACTCTCGATTTTGTAGTATTTTGATGTTGCAAAGTGCATGAATATGTTAAGCAAGGAACATCTTCGTAAAATAACATCATTAGACGCAAAATATATAGTCCCGTATATTTCGGAATATCAAGTCCACATGTAAATATAAAAAAATATGCATTTCCCCCTATTTGTCTAACTGTGGAATTATTTAAATAAACTGACCTCACTGAAACCTGAAGAATATCATCACAGTACGGTAAATAATCCTTGAAGTAACGCCAATGAGCTTATTAGATAATTTCGAAAAGTTTTTATTAACATTAAAAAAAATATGATATGAGAATTAAATATTGAAGCAAAACATTTATAAATATTAAGCTTATTATTGTTCTTGGTTTAAGTTTGCTATTATTATTATTATTTTTCAATGCACATGTTTATCATTTTTGTTGCTTCCTTTTTTGATTTCTCAAATTCTGAATAACCTCACCGCTATGAAGTTCCCCTTTTTCATTCAAATGTACGTGTTGTGTTGCATGCTTATAATTTAGTCAGAGGAAAAATGAGGTTACCGCTGAGATAGTAATGCGTATAAGTGTACCTTACGAAATCAGTACAATGGTCACGATTTAGTTTCCACGCCAGTGTGAACCTTTGCCCAGCTATCTTTTCATAATTTTCATGAATTACGCCGTGTATGCAGGCCGTCCGCAGTACGCATCTGTAACATTTACTGTCGATATTCCAGGGGACTTCATTTCAGGGCAACACGCTGGGTTAAGGAGCGATGGAAATACAAATTAGGGAAGTTTTTTTTATTACTATTCTTTTTTTAGTGTTTCAGAGTGCGTACGTTTAATGTTTTTTACCATTTCAAGACAACAACTCTTTCGCAAGTTGAATTTCAATTTACTAAATATCTTTATAACAGGGAAACTAGGCCTTGTGCCAAGAGAACCAAGACAGTTGCATTATTTATTATTTTGTTTCCATAATCCCGAAAACAATTCTACTGGTTTTTTCCTTTAAGTGTAAAGGTGTTGTTATCAAAGGTTGGATTGGATTCTTTAGGGTAAATAGTACATGCTGACATTAGTTGAAATCTGGAAAATCGATTGTCTTTCTTTTTTTATAAATAGTTTCGATGTAAGTGGAGTTGTTATTTAAATGGATTGTCATCCAAATTGGAATATTAGTGAAAATTATGAAAGAAGATTATTCATCTCTGAATACTGTCCGGAAAGTCTTATTTTCTTAGTTTAATATTTTCAGTTTGGTCTTCTTGGGGCTAGTCAATGAATGAAATGTAAGCGTAAGTGCATAATTGTGGACAACATTGTAGTACATCTCATGAAACTGAAACGGAACAAATTGAACAGAATACATGTTACGCTCCTCCCTTAGACCATTACTTGCGAAAAAACGTAAGGGTAAAACGTCTGTAATCGATTGGTGCTAACTGGACATAGCAAAGAAACTCATGTGTCAAATGTACAAGAAAATCATTGAGTGGAATTCTAATAATTTTGAAAATGATGTTAACAATTTTTAATTGCGTTCAATGCTAAATTACAATTTATTATTTATGTATTTCACTTGCAATTCAATCACTTAGTTTGATTGTGTGTATCGATATTTTAAACTGTGTTCCAACTGGAGTTAAAATCAAAGTGAAACATTGTCAAAGACAATCTGTTGAGAATAATATTAAAAGCTTTCATAGACATTACTATTTATTGTAAATTCCATGTTTTGTCTTGTTCACGATTGATTTGAAATTATATTATAAACCAATACGTATTATTTTTATTCATTATCGTAAGTGGATGCCACTCAATGTTCTATATTGACAATTGATTAGAATTTATGTGAAATGACGCATGCCAAGGATATTGAGTTCAATGGGCACTGCTCGTCGACATAACTTACGAATAAATCATTCTTGGATAAAGGTTATCAAAATCATTAGTCTCTCTATAAACACATTGCACACAAATCTACCAATTGAGGAAATGAAATTACTCTGGGTGTCTTAAAAAAGAATTCATATATATAGACAAAAGACAATTCATTTTCTGTCAGTCTTGTTCTGCTGTAAAGTGTAGATATCTCAGATATCTAGGAATTCGATTGTATTTAATCGATTCTTCAAACTTCTGTTACTCTCATCTATACCATGTAGATATAGTATGTGAGGGTTTAAATCACTAAACCTTCCAGTGCTCTAGATTCTAGTCTCTGAAAAGAGAACCGTAATTAAATACTTCTGGGGATATAAAAAAAGAAGATCATCTAAATGCGAAATGCGAGCATTTTTGACGAAGCACACTCTCGCAAACAAGCCAAAAGTGGAGAGTCCGAGTTCGGGAACATCGACCCAAGAATAAAAATAAAAATCTGTCAAAACAATCGAGGCCTGCTCACTTGGACTTCCGCGTACCCGCGAGTCGGTGATCAAAAACTTCAAAGGAGATAGAGGAGAGGAAGTGAGTGAAAAACCAGGTCGAAAGAGACGGAAGCAGAAACGGAATATATAATAAAAGAGGATGAATATGACAGAGAGACAGCAATATGCAGAGCCGTGCGTCCCTTTGTCAGATATGCTTCAATTGCGTCAATCCAATATTGCTTAATTTCAGTAATTTCCGTAGGCTATGATTTCATACACAACAATGTACTATCATCTTATTGTTCTTATACATATATGTTTGAACCAATAGTGAAATTGATGTCCCACAGTTAAAATTTTCACCAAATAAATTGTACGCAATTTTATTTGTAAAACGATTACGAAAAGGGATAAAGAGAGATAAACACGAAGAGCTCCACATTAAGAAGGAAGTCAGCGGCTTGTGGATTTGAAATGGCAGTAGTTGGTCTGGATTCTTTCTTCCCCTTTTTTAAACCTGTTTTACGTTTTGTTTTCCTTTTTGTATTCTCAGGGCAGTATCGACGTTTCCGTATCTTTGACTCGTGTATCTAGTTTGAATAATTTGAAGAGTGCCGTGCGGGTCATTCATTTCTTTTTTTTTCTCTCTCTCTCTCTCTCCCTCTTCATTTTATTTTGCTTCCTCTCCTTTTCCGACGTTTTTTTATTTTTTTTTTTTCCCCATCGACCAGCTTCAATCGTGGTGCTACAAACTTTCCGTTTGTGTTTTTTTTCGTGCGCGTCCTTGTGGGAGCGTTGGTGGGTGTTCACATGTGGATGTGGGAGGAGGTTATGGAGGGATGTTAAGAGAAGGGAAGGAGGGAGAGGCTATGGAGAGTAGAGATGGGTTGGTAGGCCTGGTGGGATGAGGGAGATGTGGGATATCAGCCGAAGAGCTCGCGCTGGCATAGTGACCGTCATCGTCACGGAGTTGAGGTGAAAGTGGTTGGAGACCGTGTTCAAGGAGAGATTGTTTTGGGAACAGTTATAGCGTTAATTATCGTCGGTCTTCCTGGCATATTATATTATAACTAGGAACATGCACCGGTGGTTATCACTTCGTTACACGATAGGAACAAGAATAGTTAATTTAAAAGAATGATGAACTTGTAACATTGATAAACCGTGACCTCATGTTGGCCAGCCAAAATGTAACTATAAAGTTGGTACTCTACGCTGGGAAATTCTTTCTCATTAAATTATTATTTGTCCTACTAATAACAACACTTCTACTTCTGTTAAACCTTGAAATCTATTTATTTACTTTGTTGAATCTCTCTCTTCACATTGAATGATAAATATTTTGCCTGTTATAACTTACATAAATATAACACGTCACTCAATGAATACTAAATATACATGAAATCACAATATTTGGTGTATTTGTTTACCCTTGTCAAGTGTATCACTTCTTTTATATTCCTCTTTTGGGCCACAACTCTAATTCCCCGTGGGAGTTTCTATTTTTCCTTCACGGCTAGAGATTCACTCCACTCTTACACAGAAATGTATTCACTTGCACAAATAAATACCTTTCACAGATTGATTATGATTACATACATATCGTGAGTTCACCAATGGTTGTCGGCATGACACACATGCTGTGCGCTGATCCCTTGATTGGCTAAGGTGATCTCACCTTGGTCGACCACCGCTCTCTCGCTACTGGTATTTGGTCGCAGGATGGACACTCCTATGTGATTCTGACCTGGTTGTTATCCAACTGAGCTCGGCTTACTTCCTGATACAGTACGGCTAATGCTTTCCTCTTATCGGAAACCACTACTTAAAAATATTATCTTATGGTTTCCTTAACTTATTCGACTTAATTTCACATGCAGCGAGTGGCATAGATTTGACCTTTTTCTTAGGTAATTGTTTAAACTGGCAGCCTCTTATAAATTAACTCCTCTCTATATAGACTAGTCCCCTCCCTTCGATTGTTTTCCTTCTCTTGGAATGTTCTCTAAGGAATCTCCCCTCGTTTCCCTTCTTGTGCAGGTCTTCATAGTTTAAACAACAGGGTTTGTTGCTATCGGCTATTGGTTGGCTTTAGTTGAATCACGCGCTCAGGTCGTGGTCGCCGCAGCGTAATTGTTGCTACCTTTCGACTTGAACAATGCGGAATCTAGAAATAGAACTCTCTACACGAACGTGGTTGCTTTTAAACTATTCATTGTAGAAATACTTAACAACCTGGGATTTCGATATATTTTTAACTTAAAGAGAAGAAGAAGTAAAAATATTAAATGAAAACTGATCAAAGGATCAAGATTCCAACAACAACGAATTCTTTCTGAAAATGAAAGTCGAAATGTGAAATCGTGAATTTCGATGATTTGTATCAAGCAATTTCATCTAACTATATAGTTCAATAGGATTCGAAGAAAAGGAATCAGGTTAATTCCCACAACTTATTTACCACAACATATCACGTTTAATGTATGATACACGACGATGATCAAGAGAATAAATGAGTAAATATTAATATAATTTCATTTTTTAACTACTAATCAAACTAATGCAACAAATTTACCTAAATTTAATAAAGAGTTTGCCTTATTGTGAATACATGAAGTTAAAATTTTTTAAATACGTTTTAATTCTAGCTATTTACTTGGAAAACTGTTTTTGATAGCGAATAACATTGTACTAGTCACCCCCTATCAATTTCCTTATCACGGGGGTTCTATTAATTATTCTATGTCACGCGGTCCTAAACACGCGACGTTATATACTATATCAGCCCGACATACAAAAGGTACCCTTCACTTTATCACTTCTTACCTTGAGAGAGATCCTTTCTTTTGGTAGTCCTTGGCGGCAAAGGTTAATGGATTAATTCATGCACAAAAATGATACACTTGAATAATACATATATTTATAATAACCCTTTTATTCTTCACTTAGAAAACAAATTCACTTTGGTTAATCAATTAATTAATATATGTTCCCTTCTCAAATATATTCGTATTAACTTATAATGTTTGTTGTACTTCACCGGATATTGCACAATGTGACTTCCGCCGATTCTCTATTCCCCAGTATCTGTTTATCGGATTCCTGGATCTTTCCTTAACACAGGACACTGGCGTTGGTAATTGCTGTTCAAAGCTGCTTACTCCCGGCTAATTATCACTGCAAAAACTCCAGACTGACTTTCACTCCATGACCGGTCCTTCGGCTTCCCTGAGTGAGTGAGTGCTGACTTCGTTGAGACCTTGAGTGTCCTCCCCCTACGTTCCTTGTGACTTGTTTCTAAGCAGCCTCGTCCCTTGCTTGACAAGCCCTTTTATACTATCTCCCCACCCCTCCTGTATGTTCTAGAACATTCCAGGTTTTCTCAACTTGCTCTCGTATCTGATAGGCTATTCCCTTCTCATTATTACAATTTTGATTACCCCTTCCATCCTTTCTTTGCCTTGCAGCTTTCATAACACAAACGGCATTGTTTTTAGTTTGTTTACATGACACGGAAACAGTATTGTTGCCTCGCGGTAGCACGTGTTCCCAAAATACCCACAATGGCGTCCTTAATTGTAAACTTATGCCAACACGGCCAAAATGGCGTGTTACATTAGCCCCATTAAAATAATGACTTGGAAATATAAGAAAGGAATTATTTTAAAGCCTTCAAATGTAAACTAACGCGGCCCCATTGCCTTCAAACTTTAGCCTCCCTCTGAATAATGTCTGTGCCCAAGTATATTGTGTTACAGCAGAAATCACACATGAATACATTTATATCAATCAACACAATTACAAACAGCGTCTCCTCCTTTAACTCAAGACATATGATACACCATATAACAATATGATCTCTTCCCTTTCTTCCTTGCTTGAAATAGGCAAATCAACATATAACCAATGAAAATCTTATTCACGTAATTTAAAATCAAGGACATATTATATAAATCGATGTTATTAACTGATACATTGAACGTGAATATAACGTGCAAATAATGAAACTATCCATCTTCTTCTCAACATTCATTGTCACTTTAACCCCTTAAAAACACTGGGTTATCAAAAGGCCATAATTCACATTACACATATCCAGCATTCACAGCACTTAAAGTTCCTTCCGGCTCAATCTACGTCCACGAGCCCATTCATACATAAGAAAACACGAATCAAATAATGGCAACATGACACTGAATATACACACATTGAGAAAAGATATCACGAAACATACATATTGTGCCAATCCACCTGCCGCCAAGTTCAACCTCTCTCTCTCTCGTTCGTAAGCTCCCCTCGTATGTCGGGCCCTGACACAATGTATATTATCGGTAAACAGTTCTCCCTTGCTTGAACGGATCAAATTATAATGTTGCGGCGATGGCTTCCTCAGTTTAATGACTGTGTGCTATGGTCAGTTGGACTCCGGTCTTCTTCTTGTGTGCTCGTATGATGTGAGTGATACCAAGTGCTGTGCTATTGTTCCCTATATGGTTTAATATTGCTGAAGTGGAAGGTGCCTCATATTTCGTTCTTTTGTGGATTAAATACTACACACGTGGCTGGCCCTCGGAATCCTGAAATCTCAAATGGACCTTCGTATAATGCCAGGAAGCCGTGATAAATTCCCCCTTGCTTATCGGATACCGGATTGGTACGTACTAAAACCTTATCTCCTATTTTAAATTTCGCTCTCTTCCTCTTGTCTTTCTTCCTTCTTCTCTCCGCCCGTTTTTCGCCCTTTTTAATGATATTTTCACGTATCCTAAATATATCATTTGCGATCTTCTCGGAGTCACTTTCTTCTAAGCTTTGCTCTCGTGCCTCTTCCTCGCCATCCGTCTTCCCATACTCCTCGCTGGTTTCTATGTGCATGTTGTCATATTGTGCGTCCATGCGCATTTCCCTAAACTTACATGCGATCTCCTTTTTTTCTTCACTTAGGGTTATAATCCTGCGATCGTACTCAATCTTCGCGGATAGTTGAGCTAATGTGTCCGTCCCGATTATGAATGGTTTGATAACACAAACGGCATTGTTTTTAGTTTGTTTACATGACACGGAAACAGTATTGTTGCCTCGCGGTAGCACGTGTTCCCAAAATACCCACAATGGCGTCCTTAATTTTAAACTTATGCCAACACGGCCAAAGTGGCGTGTTACAACATATTGAATAACTTTTTTAGTGAGTATTATAAAATGTATTTAATTTCATCTCATAAGAACCTCAACTTTCAAATTAATTAATGGCACTCAGTGCTGCACGACAAACCAAGTTACAGGAAAGTCCTAACCTGATGATTCCAATTAATGATGACTTATTTGTTTTGACGGGTTTAAAAAATATTAATTGATACATTTTCAGATGCGTACATAAATATATATATTCTGTTATATTAGTGGTCAGTTACAGAGAATTGGAAGTTACAAAGAGTCACAAAGGGTAGAGTAAAAATGAAAAAAGAAATGAGACCATTTCATTATTTAATAAATTACAAAAGCAAGAGGCAAACAGTTCAATCCGGGAGGCTGGAGATTTCTTTTACTCATGATCTAATTCTTGAAGTTTCCCGAGGAATCTGGGACGGTTGGCAACTCCTGGTGGAGGCGCGGAGTATGAGGTCAGCGATGGTATGCAAGGGGAGATTTTGGGGGGAATTGAGTTTACAGACATGTAGTCGTGTGTCGCGGGCAAGGCGTGGGTGGGGGAGGAGAGTAAAGGGAAGAGAGAGGGGTGAGACTACGCGAATGGAGTGTCCTGGGGGGTGCGGTATCGTCGGTCGCCATGCCAGAGGAATGGGTGATTAAGGGGGAGGGTACATAAGGGGGGGGGGGAGGGACGAATGTGGAGAGACAGAGAGATGGGTATCGTTTGCTGTATGGAGTATGAGTGTGAGGGGATGGGATAGGGGTGGTGGAGGAAAGCACGCTATGAGATGGTGGGGGAGGGGTGGGGGGGTTTGCGAGGGTGATAAAGAGGGGAAAAGTGGGTTTGTGCTGTGTTGGTGGGGGTGGGGTGTATGGCAGGCATTGGGGAAGGGTTGAAACTAGCTCTTGCACCGCGTTCGCTGGAATTCCAGCCCAGGCGATTGCGCTCCTTTGATTAATGACAGACCTCGGCCATCACTCCGCGAGTTATTGTTGACCCCCCTCCCCACCCCCTAACCCTATCCATCCACTCACGAGTCGGACAAATTGCCAGGCGCCAGGCAGCTCAACCGCCCCCCTTACCCTACCTCCCCCTCTTCCCACCATTTCGAGAGAGAGAGCTTGAATAAAAAATAAAGTCAAGAGATCGTTTTGGAAAGGGGTGGTGAAGGGAGATGATAGCAGGACGCATGAAAAGAAGAGTTGGGGAATGGTTACGGTTGGTGTTTGTACGTTTTTTTTTAAAGAGGGGCGAGTGTTCGGACAATATTTCGCGTGAGAATGTTACGCACGTACATTTTTCAAAAGGGGAAGAGGAAGATAAGTAGGAAATATATGCGACGAACGTCGCGGGAAGGAGTGTGTGTATCCGTATTCCTACATCGAGGATGTATGGATATCCGAAGGGGGTGCGGTCACACGTGAAAGAATCCGATCCCTTAAAATACTAAACGATTGACCGTGAAAATTCGTTTTTGGTAAAGGTGTTATAAATGACAGACAACACGATTACCTGTTGGGGAGGTGAAAGGTGAGGAGGACAGCGATGTAATGGAGCCAGTAAATATAGTTTTCTTCAAAGGACCTCACTCCTTTTGTGGGTATTATCATTTGTTTTAGATAAAGACAGCTTTAATTATGAACGGTGATGAATTATATAATTTTTACCTTTTTTGTTGGATGATATCCACTTCATAATTGGCCTTGAATCTAATGAGTAAGTTCACAAAATGAGAAGTAACCAACTGCAAATATACTTATTTTCGAATTGCATTGATATTTTATGCTGTTCTATTATTAGGTGAATTTTATATCTATATTTTTCTCTGCAAACGCTATCGATGAAAACGAGTATTTACTGCTGCATTGCGCAAAGATGATGACTTCTCAGCATTTCACATGGGACTCCATTTATGCCTCAGTTTCACGGGTACTTACCTAATGACGTAAGTGGTTGTAAAATTTAAAGCTGCGATGGTTTATGTATCAATTATAAGGCAAGTGTCAATGATCCTGTATCGAGGACCACTTACTCGTTTTCGATTTCAGCTACATATTTCAGAACAACTAACTTTTGGCATGGAAGACAGTATAAATATGTGCCAAAAAATGTCGTTTACTTTTTCTTTCCCCGTCGATGCCGAGACTAAAATCGGCCGCAATCTTTGTGTTCGAATCGCGTTTCCGCCCATTTGGCCGAGGTGAAAAAAATTGAAAATTTCGGCAGTCAAGTTATGGAGGCGTGAAATGAAACATAAATTGGGGATATACTATAGGGGTTAGCTCGCATGGTCGATAAAACAATGTGAGGGGACGAAGAGGCCGGGTGGAGAGGCGCATGTATGGAGGTGCGCATTGGCGGTGGGCAAGAAAGAATCTTCTTCGATCGATTAAACGCTTCTCCATCTCCTCTTCTCTCTTCTTCCGACCCACCTTTTCCCCCTCGTCGGCGCAGTACTATAGGATTTACGGGTTCCCCTTGTTCTCCCCCTTATTCCTTCCCTCTCCTTTCATCCTCGAAAACCCTCCCTCCCCACCCTCTCAAAACACCCCACCCTCGGCTCCACCTCCGCCATCATCCCCCCCTTTATAATGCGTTTCTTGTGTTAGGCATTCGCGCGTGGAAAGAAGTCTTCTGGTGGGGAAGAGACGGCAGGGAGGCTGGCAATATCCTCCGCCGCCCGCCTTTATGTTACCGATGGCGGCCAGACACTTGTGAAGCTTCCCTTGCCGAGTTACATCCTATTCTCCCTTTGGTCGCCCCAAAAGGCAGGTGCCCGGCCAAAGCGCTCACGCCGTTGCCCGCCCCAAGCACCTCACCAGGTCATCCCGCCTTCTTTCCGACTTCGAGCTCATATTTCCGTTCCAATGCCATGGAGCGTAATCGACTGCAGGCCTTTTAAAATTGTCCACGGCTTTATGGATAGTAAAACGAGACCTTTACTCCGCCATTTCAAACGGACGCTCACTCCTATATCCTGTCTCAATAATAGTAGAAGCTTATTGAGATAAAACGGAGGGAGAGTTACCCAGCTGCCATAACTTTCAGGATATTAGACGTACTCCTTGATGGCTGGAGAGGTTCATGCATGAACATTTGTGTAACCAGTAAATCAAAACACGCATACCGAACGTATTGGTTGGACGTTTATCTACCCAAAGATTACTTCAATCACAAGTTTTCCGCATCTTCAACATTCAATTCATTTGATTCTTTCCACTGAAAAACATTGTTATTCTTTTCTTAGATTTTATTTTTTTAATTAACTCGCTTGAGATTCACTATACAATGGCTATCCTATTAATCACCAATTAATGCAGTGTTGGAAAATATTTTGAAATCTTTGATGTTTCCTGAAAAACTATTATTAATGAAAAAAAATCAGATCTTAGTCAATGTTTATAACTATCGAAAAGTTAAAATGTCAACAGCCGTCATAGTAAATATATTTTTTCTGTGGGTATATAATTTCAGTTCTATGTTATTTTTGTCCAGCTGTTTGTTTTACAAAGCTATGGTTCCTTTGTACTATTGTGATGATCATGCAAAAATGAACCAAAGGAATATCTCGAAGATGTTCGTTATCACTGATCTTCCCGTATCTGTGACAACACGTTTTTCAGTTGATGTTGCGTGCCTCGAGTAGTCACATAATTCAGTTTTCAATGTTGATAAGCCTACAGTAAGCGGTGTGTACAGCATAGAAGGACTTTCCGCTTCACACTTTGCCCCAGGGATAGGGAGAGACAATTTAGATTCATAAACCCTGCCACTCTTCCTTATGCAGTAAGCACAGGAAAACTCTGTGAACAACTTTCCTTTACTGGAGTGAATGGTTGACTATATTGAATGATTAACTTTTTTTTAATTATATGATTATTTTATTAATAATTAGTTTGTTGATATATATGAACATTTCTAAAAGTAGGAATTTTCAACCGCAATGACTGGTATAAGTAAAACATAAAAAAACTATTTGGAAAAAAGTTTTACCTTGGAAATATTATTTTTTAAATGCCATAATTAATGCACAATTTGAAAAAAACAATCCGTACACAATGTTTATAAATAAATTCAATGTATTTCACATCACATTTAATTTTTTCACTAAACATTTAAAAACCTAAATGGCAGTAAATAAATTTCTATTTTTATAATTTAGACGATATTTTCTACAACTAAGATATAAAGAGTCGTGTATTTTTAAACTAATATACCTACTTTCTTATTCTGATTTCAACAGACATTGCGTAATAAACATGATCAACCTATGTTGAGATAAATAATGAAAGGGGGTTAAATATAAAAATTAATACAGTGGAGTCCTATATGATTTTCTCAAGAAGTGTGCTTCCCTAGGTCTATCTCTCAATGATACCAATTGCATTTGTTAACTCGTGAACTATCACGTCATTACTTCAAAGTAAAACTAGTCCTTTATATTTAAAGGATGATTTACAAGAGAAGTGTAACATGGCTCTGTTGGAAACGGTATTTATTTATTTTTTATTTATTTCAACTACCCCGTAAACAGCTCGCAATGGCCTCTTACATCGGGTGATGTAACATTAACATCTGACGAACACTAATACCCATGTCCTGGATGGAGAAAAATTCACCCAGGCGTGACTCGAACCCGCGACCCTTGGATTGGCAGGCAAGGACGTTACATGGTCGCCACCGGGGCCGACAAAATAACTAAGAGTTACGCGTCCGACTTTTGTAGACATACTATATAAAAACAGTGAACATTTTAGATGGATGATAAAAATGTAAACCACGTCCTTCTGTTTGAAAAAGCATGATCAAGGTATATTTTCCCAGGCATGTATGAAAATAAAACTATTTTGACGAAAAATTAATGTTCTCATCTCTCAAACTAGCGTGATGGAGGACCTAGAATATTTGTGCAATTCAGTCGCGTTTAAAGAATTAACTCTCCTTAATATTCCACAGAGTTTTTGGCTGGCTGGGGTTTTTGGTTTTCGTATCTTCATTAGAGTTATAATACTCAAGTAGGACTCCATTTTTAGAGCATTTTAACTCTAATTATGGTGTTTTCATGGTTTGGGACTGAATTTATTTAACTGCCTAAGAAGTGTTTTACACTATCCGTTTAAAATCGAATAAGGACGTATAAATATGTAACAGGACATATTTAAATTTTTGCCTATTTAATTTGCAGTACTTACGACTTAATGAAGGACATTATTTCTTAGTTTGTTTTTTGATCGGTGATGTTTTTCTTTTTGTCAATACTAGATTATTTTCTAACAAAAACTATTTGTGGACAACGAACACATATGAACCTACTGTATTCAATAAATATATAAATTGTAACACTGTACTTCCGAAAATTTTTGGCGACTCTTGAATTAAAATGGGTTTACTTATAACCAACATTGCAATTTTGACTTGAGTCGTTAAGTCTCTTGCATCTATTTATCTTTGTGTGAAATAATATTTGTCATTAAGAAAAATGTCGGCTGCCTTAGGTGAAAGACCGTTTAGACCGGATTACCATATGGTAATGCTGGTATATTATGGGTTAAACATCGAAACTTTGTTTGGATTATAACCAGGTGTCAATTATTTCAAATTCGAATAACAAAACCTCTTAGAGCTACATTGCATGGACGTTTTCTTGAACTATTTTCCGTACGCAAAATGAAAATACCGCGAAATTGGACCGTGAATCAGTCGAGAGTATTCCACCGTCATATTTGAGGTGCCATTTTTCCCATAGTGCGTCGCGTGGTAATTAATGGATACGTAGGGGAAAGGTCGAACTCCGTTGCCGTGAGTAGAGAACAAACAGCCAGCGGACGGGAACTCGGCGGAGAGCGAGTGAATTGCTGGGAACACTCTTGTTCTGACGCTGGCTGGGGGGGACAGGAGGGAAGTGGATAAGGGGGGGGGGGGGTTTCAGCTAAAGAGTGGGGGAGGGAGTGTGAGGGGGTTCGGGAAAGGGCGACCCCCTCCCCCAGAGAAACCCCCCCAACGAAAAGGAAATACGACTCAATATGACGGGGGACGAATCTCCTTACCATACCCTTGTTTGACTTTGGAGGCAGGCTCCGGCATTGCAAAGTGAGAATGGGTACCTTCTCCTTTCTATCGTGACCACTCCATCCACATTCTGTTTACCTCCAACTGCGACTCATCTCCTCCTTTCTCTCTTTTCACGCTCTGGCCTTCGTCCGACCCAAAAACACAGTCCCCTTTTCCTTCCACATCTCTCTCCTTGCGCTATCAAAGCAGCATAAGGCAGAGCGCCCTCTGGGTCCACAGCCGCCCTCTGTCCACCTTTCGGGGGGCAACCTTGCCACTCTCTCCACTACAGGGACGGAGGACTGAGTCCAAAAGGGGACTGCGTCGAGTGCCCGGTCGTAAGAAGTAGGGGTGGCCTTTCCTTACACTTTGAAGTCTCCGTCTCCACTCCTTTGAAATGCACTCTCAGTAGCGGCTCAAGTGAGTGCTCCCGCCCCTTCTATGATGCCTTCTCGCCTTGCTCAATTCGCTTCCAAAAAAAACACATAAGTAAAATTCTGGAGAGCGAGGTTGGATTTTTTTCTTCCAAACGGAATGTGGAGATTTTGGGAGGGAGGCAATGTGCATGGATTCTTTTAAGAAACCTAAAAAAATATGCCCTCAATATATTTGATGACTGAATCAAACGTAGCGACAGAAAATTAGAGAGACTCGAGAATATTTGTTATATCTTCAATTACATGTTTGATATGCATACATACTGAAATACATATTTATTATCAATCACTCACTGACCTTTCGTGCTAAGCATAGTTAAATGAACTTAAATTTTGGCGTTAGACCGAGAAAACTGGCTTCGAATTTGACCAATTTCTTCCATACTGTCTTATGACCTCTGTCACTTTTTTTACCTTCATGCATTTATTCATACACGCTTTCCTTTTCTTTACACTCACAATAAATTCCTTCATAAGGAGGATCCACCGCGACTGTATGAGTCAATACAAATTTATAAATTATAATTTGTTCTTTAGTCGGTTTTAAATAAATCTGATTATACTGATGTAATTCGTTACCTATTGAAAACCAAAATTAAATTACAAAACATGCTGATTATTCCACGGATGCATTTTAATGGACACATTTTCATCGCCATAGACGACTTGAGAAGCGCCATTTCCATTAAACTAACGCATTTTGACTTCAATTATCGCAGTAATTAGCTAATTACTCATAAAAGAAGGTAATTATATGCATATTTTTTCTTGTTAGCGTATTTTCTGGTAGTTTTCGCTCCCTATTCATAGTGTTTCGAGAAAATATCATTTATATAAGGTAGAAAAATATTGTTTTTCCACGTGTTTCTCCCGCTATAGAATTTAACACCATGTAATTTTAAGGCGAATATGCGATAAAAATAGCAAGGAAAGGTAACATTTTGTTCTTCATATCAGATAGGAAAATTTAATAACATAAACATCCAGAATAAGAATAAATGACATTTATATCCTTCTAGTATCAACCATCAAATTCACTCATGATTTTCACAGTCTACCCCTTCCTCTTACGCCATTCATTCAACTCTAATATATATTTTTAGTTATTTGACAACTAAGTTTTTTATATTTGCTCCAATTAACCATTTTTTCTTTCAATAAAAGAAGAAATGTTTATGATGGCAGAGTCAGCGGTCGAAATGTCTGCCTTGGCTGAACAACTGACCTAGTGGGAAACTCGCGAAGACTTTACTCGCATTGTACGCCAGTAAAGCAACAAGTCTTACAGAAATTTTGATATTACATATGGCACTATGAAAAATTACTTAAAATACTATCGGCAGAAGCTACTTTATTTGAAGAAATTGAAATGAAATATTGTGCAATATTGAAGCATAGATAATAGCAGTATCGGGAAAGATAATGCAATTTTATATGAAGGAAAGAAATCATAGAGGCAATTTTAGTGTGGTTTCGAAGTAAAACGATGAAAATTTATTGGAATAACTGAAAAAAACATCCAACGAAAAATAAAAATGTTGCAGAATATTAGCTTATAATACTGCAATCGTGAGTCCCTTTAAAACACTGGAAGCACGCATTTTGGCATATTTTTATAATGAGTTATAATATTCAGCTTAGTTTAATATGCCATAGGGAATTTGCAATGACCAGACAATATTTTTCCTTGCCGAGGTGTATTCATAGCTAAGTCGGTCATATATTTCCGTGACATCTTCCGTAGATTTATATATGAAGTTCCTCTTTTTGCAGTGGAATTCTGTATCTCTTTCAGTGGAGTTATACTTATCTGGATTTCTTCTTATGCATATCTGGGAGGCACCATGGGTGAAAATTCGAGGGGTAGTTTGTCCAAAGTGCAGTTTTCATGGACTTCTTTTTCTTAGGAATCCTAGAACTTTCTAAGTAGTGTTTTCAAATGTCAATAATGGAATGGTGTTGATGATATATAAATGATAATTCATTAATATACCTGTGCAAAGATTCTTGTAGAATGAACCAACAAAAAGTTAACGGCAGGAACCGGAATCTCTGTGGAGACCTAGTGCATCTGTACAGTTTAGATCAAAACTCAGTTGGCACCCAGCTTTTACAGATTAAAGTCGCTTGTCTTCTGTACCTCAGAGGTATACAAATATCCTAAAAGTAAGAAGGGTGCATTAGAACAACTGGTGTGGAGCTGAAACGAACAGCTGGTGCCTTATCCTAGATTTTGATATAGATAGGCCACGAGTCTAAAAGCCTCTATTTTAGGGAAATCCCCGCTTTCAATTACGGAATTTTGAAGGATGGGAGCGTCCTAGGAAATTGCATCCTAACCTATCGTTGGAAATCTGAGGCATAGGTTTATATCAAGCCTCAAAATGATACTACGGTGCGTACAACATACATCCATTCCCCTTCGCCATAACTCAAACCCATTTCCAAATGTAGTTGGATGTTGAATCGTCAGATATCGTTGAATGTGGAGATACCGAGGAAAGAACTGTGATTTCGTTACTCCACACGCTACACACGTAATAAATGACAATTTTCCGTTTAATTTTCACTTTTAAATTTGTACATTGAATTAAAAACTAAGATAGTGAATTATTCAAGAAATATATCTTGCCGGTAGTTAATAACTTTTGATGTTTAAAAAAATGAAAGACTTAACTTACATGTAATTTGAAAAATTATACATTATTATAATCTGTACATTAGTAGTACAAAATTATCAAGATTCAATTTTCACAAGGCTCAAAAATTATCATGAACTACTTATTAGGGTTCAGTGGACCCCAGGCCATTTTTACTGTTTTTTCTAGTTTCACCTTGTCTTTTTATAACTACGAAAAATATGAAGATCTTTGATGAATGTGAAAAAGAACTTAAACTGGAGTGAAGTATCTAAATTTCAAGTTTAATAAAAGTTACTAAAAAGATAAAAATGCAGAGGTCATGTGGACCCCAGACTGCATTCCTTTGGTTAACTAAAATAATTATTCTATTAAGTAAACTCGACCGATATTGACGCCTAGGCCATGTCTTTATCAAGAGGACTACGAAAAAATGTATGGCAATGTCTTACATAATGTTCTTTCTCTTTGGGTTTGGAGCTCGGGGGCTGTTTTTGAAGGAAAGGGGTAAGTGGTAATTCATCCCACTTACTTCAAAAACAACTCCTTATCATCTTACCTAATGAAATTTAAGGTTATATAAGACATTACCCGAAATGATTTTGTAGTCCCATGGAAATGACACATCTGTAGCGTCAAAAATGGGTGACTTTATTCAATTGTGGATAATACTTAGCATATGATTTCAACATTTCTCGGGTTGCATCCGCGTCCGTTGTCATTCAGCACAACAGTTTCGCCAGCTATCTTGCTGGCGTCCTCAGGTGAAGGAATTTGACCAACGCCGCGGAAACCTGCGAACTAACAATACTTAGCATAGTTCTTTTATTTAAGTTTAAAGGGGCTATTTGAAACTTTCTCTTACACTAAAGAACAACATGGAACTAAGTATCTCAATCAAACATTTAAGGACTTAAATCAGGGACATCTGGTGAATTGTGGAGCAGCAAGAACCCTAGATTAGAATCCACCCCCTCTACCTATTCCAAATAGTGCTAACGCACTGCTTAAGTGATTTAGATTTATCAAGTAACTAAAGGGAAGACAAAGAACTAAAATATAATGACTAATAACATCAAATCAGTTTTCATTAAGAAAGCATTTTTCGAACCAACGTAGTAAAAGGACGCAAGGTTTTCTGAGTGTCTCGGTTGCAACAAGCCTTCCTTGAGGATCAAAAGTGATCAGTTTTCATGGCAGCAGTAGAAAGAAAGTTTTCATTCAAGATATTTATTTCCAATTAAATTTAATTTTTCAAGAGCAGTTAATTCCTGTCACTAGCTTGATCCCACATTGAATATGCATTAATATTGCAAATTTTATTAAATTTTAGTGTTTGATTTAAGAATTTTATTAGATGTTCTTATGATTGGAACAAGGAGAGCTCATATTGGTCGCAGACAACTTGAACAGGAATTGAGCCTTAAACCGTCACGAAGAATGGAAACAGCAAGAGGATTGTGAGGGAATAAAGAGAGAAAATATGTAAAAGAGGTATTTGTGGGGGTGACGTCAGAAAGGGCTGGTGCAAAGAACTCATCGTGCTCCCCTTCTCGCCTCGCTGTTAATCTCATTCACTCCGATTCTCCGAGAAATGTCAACATTTCCTTTACGGCGAGAGAGCAGTCGGATAAGCACATGGGGGCGTGTCTTCTCCCGAGTTGTAGGGGTCCAGATAGATGGTGCTGTGAGGCAGTTCAGGGAGAATTGAGGGGTAAGACGGTACGGTGGATCTGTGAAGGGATATAGTGGTAGATTTCTTGGAGGCTGTCGGCGTCGTGGACTCGAGGAATCACCGTTGCTGACTTTCCTTACACAAGACAACGCCCCATCATCTCTCAAAACTGGTTTCCCTCGACCCCCATGCCGTTTAACAGTCCCAGCACTCATCAACCACATCGAAATTGCTTGTGGCAGATGCGCAGTGGATTTATTTATTTTATTTTTTGGAGGTTTTTAAAAACTAGATGGTTATTTTGGGAGAGGATTGAAAACTTATGCCATTGCACCATTATGGGGAATTATTATAAGTAACTAAAATTATTTAGGCTCTTTGGGTATTGTTTTTTACCAAGATTTTTATAATCACGCCCGATCAAAAATAATCTTTTCGAGAGAATATTTTGAACGAAAAGAAGAACCTTAAATTTGAAAGTAGGAATTTAAATTCAAATACAAGTTTTAAAGTAATAGTAGTCCTTACTCTTCTGTATGGATCAGAATTGAGAACAGCAAGGCGTAAGGGAATAAAAAGAGAAACATCGGTAATGATTTTTTCTCGGCTAAGTAAAAGTATATTTCAAAGTAGAATGATTAAGAATACATACAAGAGAAATGCTAGGACTAAAACCAATTATGCATGAAAATAAAGGGAATAAAAAGCAAAAAGAAACAAACGTGTAATTCAAATGCCTAGAGAGAGAATTCCAAGAAAAGCTATGGAAAGTAAAACACTAAGAAAGAGAAGTGTCGGAAGATTAGGGACTAAATGGCGAAATTGAGTATCTACAAACTTAGAGTCTAATCCTGGTGTGAAGAAGTAGAAGAAAAAATACTCACTTAACGTGTTCTAGCCGGAATTATAGGCAAAACAGTGCACACGAAGCAATTTGAGTATTAATCTGGAAATTGTAGTCATCGTACAAATGCTGTGACACTTGATTTTACGTTTCCTGTTAATTTGTACCAGATGTTTTATTTTGGCGCTTCAAATGTTCAAACATCGTATGAGTATGATCTTTTGACTCATTCATAGTTTCAATTGGTACTTGTCTATCTTATAATTAAATTATGATGACGAGTGCTCTATCAACAATGTATTTTTAAGTCTAAAAAAAGAGTTACGTATGTTTTTATTAATTTACAACTTACATACGTATTTACCATTTCCTCGTACTTTCTTTTCACAGACAAAAATGCGAAATACGCTATAAGTACTTAGATAGTGTACCTACAATTTTACAAGTAAAACAAAATTATTGTTAAATTTTAAAAACTTTTCTGAACAGCTTTGGAAATATGCCTACTATGCCTATGCTGTTGATAACATGTGATAATTAATTTAGTGTGCCTCTACCTCAAGAGCTTTGCCCAAATGACACAAATCGATCTACTTTAAAACTACCTACTCAGATCGACAAAGGAGCATCATATCTGTAACATAAGAGTCATCCTCACCAATATATGTGACTTTTAGAATGCTCCATGCATTCGAGTAAAAATAATAGAGAAAGTACAAGGTGAAAACCAGATTTATCATGCTTAACTGGGTTGACTTATAACTGCTTGCATTTTTGAAGCCTCTTTCCTAAATCTTCTGGTGGTAACTACTGGAACATTCAGGTACAAAGCTAGTCTTGCTCATTGCTGCATGTGTACTCGTGTGGAGAGTGTTTTTGCTAATAAACCAGCGTCAACGTTTCCTTTAACCTGATCTCATCATGCAAACTCACGGTAATGAACGCATACACGTACGGTAATGAATAGCGGACCGATATGCAGCACCACCACACTTGGTGGATTCCAAAATCTCTTGGCACCCTGGCTTACGATTTAGGCTTTTTTTTTCCTTCCTTCATCCTATTCCGTGCGACCGTCTCTATTCCCCATACATCGGAGCATCAAATTTAACGCTCGTCACCTAGTGGAAGGGTAGTAAGTTACATGAAACACGTTGAGAGGCTGTGGTGGAAGCAATGGTGTGTCTGGTAACGGGTCAGCGACACCCTTGCTCGTCATTATTCATAGGATCATGTGCACAGATAGCATAGTTCAGTGGAAATAGGTGAAAAAACACCTTGAGGTGGCACAAATTGTAACAAAAATTATTCTTGTTGTAAATGGAAGACAACACGCTCCTAATCAACATACTAAAAATATACATCTTGAAAAAAAAACATCAAAACATTTAAAAAATCATAAAATATCATGAGTGGTATCAAATTACAGGAAATATCTTTCTGAAAAAGAATACAATATTAATTTTTAAAATCATGGAAAATAACAACATGGTGGCCGAAAAAATGAAAGATTTTGCAGTGTTGAAAAACATAATTTTATAATTTTCAACAAACATTTTTTAAACCAATTTTTATATTACAATTCTCTCACAATTTTAATAAAATTGTTAATCTATGGCCATCCTTGCATCAGTTAAATCAGTATGCTGTTTACTACCAATGCATGAAACACTGGTCAATAAACTCTTGACACATTTATCAGGGATCTTTCGGGGTTTGCACCGGGTAGTTAGGTCCATGGCGGCCGACGTTTCGATGCTCGAGTCGAATCTGGAAAGTACGCACAGGGCTGACTGCCATTTGTTTACGCTTTTCATAATCCGTTATAATCTGGCCACAATACAAACAATTCACTTTCAAACTGAAGGATCATAGACTTCCTCGTAGAGTTCTCGAGCTGGTCGAAGGTATATCAACTTGCAATTTTTTTCAGTTTTATATCACTTAATTTTGATAGGATTGACGTAATTTTGATAGGAACACGTCAACATCCTGTTTGTTCTTTAACCACACCGGTAGGCATGGGATTGAAAAGTTCATGAATTTTGTCATCTCTTTGTTTGCTCACTTTGATGATTCCCGTTAAGCCTTTTGCTGTTAATGCGACATATAGAGTATCGTCACAATGCACAATGGAATAAAAATCGCAGGCATCTACCATTTTTCTTATGATGATTTCTTCACTCAAAGCAAACATTACGTACCTGAAACAGATTCCTAATAAAGAAAATAAAAATTAGTCCCACAGAATCAGGTATAGCTGTAATGTAATGTCCATCCTTGCATCAGTTTGATAGGATAGGACTTGCAGTTGATAGGATTGACGTAATTTTGATAGGAACACGTCAACATCCTGTTTGTTCTTTAACCACACCTTAGGCATGGGATTCAGGCAGTTCTTTAGGCATGGGATTGAAAAGTTCATGAATTTTGTCATCTCTTTGTTTGCTCACTTTGATGATTCCCGTTAAGCCTTTTGCTGTTAATGCGACATATAGAGTATCGTCACAATGCACAATGGAATAAAAATCGCAGGCTTCTACCATTTTTCTTATGATGATTTCTTCACTCAAAGCAAACATTACGTACCTGAAACAGATTCCTAATAAAGAAAATAAAAATTAGTCCCACAGAATCAGGTATAGCTGTAATGTAATGTAGCATAATTTAATGTATAAGTACAGTGTCATGTAGGTCTACTTTTTTAATAGTTTTTCCCCTTATTTCATCTTTGTAAACATTTTACTTTAAAAAACCAGTATCATATTCATTTTCAGCATGACATTTCTTGTAATTTGATACCACACATGATTTTTTATGATATTTTTAAATTTTTGATGTTTTTTCAAGATGGCGGCCAAAAAAATCATTTTGCGCGACAGTACGGATTCGTATTTTATTAAGTTGATTAGGAGCGTGTTACCAACCATTTAAAACAAGAATCATTTTTGTTATAATTAGTTCCACCTCTAACACTATTTATACTACACTAGCAATACAGGCTTAAGCTGTTTTCCTCACCATACCTTAAAAATGAAAAAAGCTTCAATAGTTTTGATCGGCTTTTATTCTGAGTGAACAGATTATCCTCATTCCGCATTCTAACCTACAAAGCGTCCCCCGAAATGTATTTTTTTGATCGGAAGTTTCGATATTTTAAAAAAATCAAAAACACTTAATGAAATACTTATTTCATATAGAGCAATAAATAATTCTTCGACCAAAGAAGATGAGAGTCTTCAGTAAGCATGGTAATGCTATTTTTATAAAAAATAGATATTCGCTAACTGCAAAAATTATTCCATTCAAGCAACAAATGATTCACCATCTCTAGAATAAAAAATACAACAGATCTTCTACTGTCACAATCCTTCTATACTAGTTATAAGGCACTCAATTATTCTATACTAGTTATAAGGCATTCGTATAAAACGAGCTTTTTAGCCCAGCAGTAGAATCCTCTTAAACAAAAAAAACATGAAAAAATGGGGTTATTTTCATGAATAGGTTAAATTACTTGTGTTTTTGCAGTGTTTTTAAGTACAAATATTCTTTCTTGACATTTTACCCGAATCTAAGGAGAAAGATGTTGGCCTGTACAAAGCAAAATCATCATGCCTTCTCGAAAATACGTTATCATTTGTGATCCAGCCAGTACCGAGCGCGGCCATGCTTCACAAGTTTATGTCCTTTTCCGCACCCTTGTCCATCCCTTTCAACCACATTCGAGTCCCTAGAGACTCAGGGTGGATGGGGTGAGGGAGTGTGGGAGAATGGTGCGAGGGTTTGCTTTGCTACGTGACCACGACGTGGTGGCATTCAACCCTCGCCATTCCCTTTCCGGCACCCTCCCCCCGTTCCATTTCCTCTCCGCCGCTCAGCCACCCCCGACCGCAGAGTACCCCTGCCAACCACCCCTTTCGGACGTCCCATTGCCACCCCCTATCCGACCATCAAGGAATCTCGTCCCTCCACGAGACACAGTTCCGTCCGCCTCTAAAACCAGAGATGGAACACAATCGGGAGGCTGAATGCGATTAGCAGCCTCGTTTTGAAATCATCCCGTCATCCTCTTAGGGTGGCAGGAGAGGTTTTATTCCAAGTACAGATTTGCGTGAAACTTTGCAAACGTGTTAATAAAATCGATATATGAAAGTGAATAAATACATTATACCCTTTCTTTTTTGGAAATTTAATGCCATTTTGACAAATTTTTAACTCGGGACAACCTTATGACAAATATACGATTAAACGATCTCATATGAATTAAATGTTTTATAAAAACACGAAATAATACATTTCATGTTACTATAATGGTTGCAGTCAAATATAAAGGAGTCAATCCGTAGCAAGATTCGGAAAAGCATATCAAATATAATTTTTACCTAAGTTTTGAACACCGCTCCGAAAACTTAAGTGAAATATGATTTTTTTGTCATTTTAAATTAACGCATGCACGTTGAGTTCCAATACGTAAACATATGTGCTGGAATAAAACGTAGTGCTTGTATACTATGGACTGGAAATTGTATTAAATGGCACGCTATATAGCCGACATTTACCACTCCGACCATTTTAAGTTATCAAAGTAAAAAAGTAATAGCGTTATGGCAAAAGCATTCACGGCTTTACACAATCAAAAATGAATGTATAACTAATAATTTGTCTTAGATACCGTCGCAGTAATGTTTATTAAGTCCTCTAAGCAGGAGTATGGAAATTCACATTTAAGTATTTCTTCATTGATCAAGAGGGAAATAAGTAAGATAGGAATGCACTTTAAGCAAATACTAAGTATGTAACTCGACGAAAAAACTAACCGGAAATGTTTTCAAACTTACGTAAAAAGTGCTGAAGGGTTTGTAAAAATCTATTCAAAACTTTGAATTATAATAAGAAAAAATACAGCATGATACTATGAATACCGGATTCAATATAATGTGACGTATATATACGGGATCGTTGCATTCGTCTTCTATCTTTTATATAATCATCGACAATCTGTCTTTCTTATAATATTAAATAACAGCGATAGAATTTGAAAATTTCAACGAACAAATGAAAAGAACAAGGAAAACAAAACAAAAGATACGCGTCGAAGCAAATTAAGGAATGTACCAGTGCAATGTTAACAACTCAGAGGTTTAAGTTTACTGAGGTAAAATATAGCCTATCCCAATTAGTGTTCGTTGCCAGCATAAAATATTGAGCAACGTTTTAATTAGTTGGAGCGTCTATGTACCATTAATTAAAATAAATATTGAAGGGCAGAAAATTTAATATCTCCATTCATAGAAGCATTTAACATATATTTAATTTTTTATCCGTGAAGAAGATAGTAATTTTCTGATTATGTTCTAATGTTGCGAGTAATAAACATGAGCCTATTGTGCTTCATAATTCCTTTAAACATTTTTTTGTTTCCTAATACAAAAAATATAGTAAAAATAATGATAAAAACAACCTTTTAACTTATAAATTCGGCAATAAAGTGATCATTTATCAATTTAAACTACATTGAATGGAGTTTCAACGAGAAACAAGTGGATTTTATTTAAATAAATAAATAATCATGGAGATTTTTTTAGTCACAGCGGATTTTTTAATCCTCTGAAGTAATGAATTTGACTAACCTCAAAAGTGGCAACCCTTTCTCAACTGTATTCCATTTGTAACTCATTTTTCTCTTAATTGTCTTTAAAGTTCAAAACTTCTTATGATTTTCAGTTCTTTAAGAAAACTTCGATTCTTCCTTAATATTTTCAAATCCTTTAGGCATCGTTTAATCATTCACATTTCATTTTGTCCATTTATATCAAAGCTTTCGATTAAAACTATAACAAAATATTTTTCTAAAGCCTTTGTTAAGACTTCGGTAAGAACAGGCCTAAAGTCATAACCATAAGTCATAATTACTCACACTCGCTTTAATAATTGTAATTGTGAAATGGATTCTAATTCCATGCCATTTAATAGATCATTCCAATTGTTTCGCCATGTCATCCTTCACTGCATGTTTTAGGATCAATTTAGTCTCTCAATCATCCGCTTGCCGAAATATTTTGATTTCTTATTTTAATCTTTTTTTTATATATTGGTTCTCATTCATATAAATGTCACTCAATCTCAGAAAATCTGCGTTTGGTAATCATTCTTGTTTTCAGTAAATTTACTTTCCACAAGTTTTAACTTGTGGTTGGGATGTTATTGTGGAACTACCACTTTTGTTGTACCACGCCAATTGTGTTGGCGTTACTTTTTGTTTTTAAATAATGGGCATTTTTACAAGGCCCATTATTTTAAATTTTAAATCACTAACAATGATGTGATGCACGTTCCAGTTCAATAATTGAGAAGATTAAGGGCATGCTGGTGTATAATCGACGTAGGGTTATCCATTTTATTTAATAGTATAAAAACTTTATTCTTAGAGCATTATACAAACGTATATACTAAAAACACAAAGAGAAATATTAACAGAACTATTTCATCGCTTTTGAAGCAAACTTGTGAATTCTTAAGTACAAAATAGGTTTTACATGGACATTCATGTAAATTGACCTAGGCATTAATTATTTTTTTATTATATCCTACTGAAAACTGAGATCTACCTCTAATTTAATATTGACGCCTTTGTTTATCTTTATTTAAAAAAATCACATCTCACTAGGAGAAAACCCTTCGAAATCTTTGGCGAAGCCAGGAAAATGACGGACATACTTATGTTAAAAGCAATACAGATGTCTACGACCATACGCTTTGCCTGCGGGTTGATTGGAACCGGCTAAAGTAATTGACTAAATGGTGACTATGCGCTATGTTGAGCTCTTGCCTCAGAACTAATCTGGAGTTAAGCCGAGACAAAAGCAAGCACGCGGGTGGCAACGAAGTGAGGTCATCGTGATTTTCCATCGAGGGGCAGATGACCTCGACGGGATTAAGCGGAGAGCGAACGGAATTCAAAGGAGCAACGGACTTATCCCGAGTGTGGAGAACCTCTGTGGGGGAGGAAGATGAGAGACGAGGCTCGAGAAGGTGCCTCACCGAACCCTCGTCCTTCCTCACCTTTTCGACCCACCCCCCGCCACACTCCTCCGGTGCCGCCCTCGACCGCAGGGAGCCACGACGCCCCGGCCCCAGAGTTACCTGTTGTCACAGCGGCGAACTACGTGGCGCAAATCCAGAATCGCACAAACGAGCAACGGGGGAACATCCCCCTTCCCAAATCCCGTTGAAAACCTCTTCCCCTTCTCGACCCCCTGTGTCTCCGAATTCATTTGGGATTCAGGAAGCGCCAGACCTCTGCCGTAACTAGGCAACTAACTAGGCGGCAGGCGGTCGGATGAGACTGGGGGAAAATAGTGGTCAGTACGACGAAGACCGCCATGCCCCTTGCTATATCTCCAGCCTCGCTCCTCCCAGCCCACGTTATTCCACATTCTTACCATGTCACGGCAAACCACCCTCACTACCCTCTCCGTGCCTGATACACATGTGCCCACATAACTCCTTTCATACCCCCCCCCCCAACTGCTAAAACATATTGGACTTGCCCCTCTGCGCTCCTTTCCTCACTAAAGCATACCTCCTCAAATCATGCGGCATTCTGAACGAGCTAGGAAAACTCTTTATACTTGCATTTCCTTATGCTGATCTATTCTATACGTCTTTTCCTTTTTGCCCTTACGCCGAACAAGCCGCTTGCACCAAAGTATACTGGTCCAGAACTTTCAATCGGAGTAATCACTCATCAAAGGAGGACACAAACTGTGCGTAAATATAAAAATATAATCAGTTGGAGGAAAATCGGCATAATAGCACGCCGATAGATAATTACACTATCAAAGGAGATATTCCGTAATTGGAGGTAGATGATGATGGGGACATTGTGTTGGAATAAAAAGAAATGTTTTTACCAAGAGTTAAATATGGATGATAGCAAGGTATGGCGAACCATAGTAATTCTACATTTCATGCAACTCAATCGAGAAAAGTAGACGAGTATGAAAACGTGTGTTCATCAGTGGAGACCTCGTAATGGACAAATATTTCTCGGAACGTTATGAATGTTCCGATGAATATTTTATGTTACTTTGATCTGAAGTTATTGGTGGCGGCCGATACATTGTGGAATTCCATTGTAGGAAAAGGATAATTTGCACAATTCCAATGGAGAATATTATTTATTGAGCCAACATGTTTCACTGCACTGCAGCATCGTCAGGACTGCCCGATGATGAGTGAGTCCTGATGATGCTGCAGTGCAGTGAAACATGTTGGCTCAATAAATAATATTCCCCAGTGGATTTGTGCAAAGTAATTATCCTTTTTCTTACTTTGATCTCTCAACACTTCGCCATCTTCTGCTGTTATTTTTTCTACTGAAACAATATTGATCAAAAGGAAAATCGTAAAAAAATGTTAAGTATTCAATTATAATTATTCTTAGGACTTTTTAATTGTATTTGAAGTGGCATAATCTTTTTTAATTGATAATTTACCTTATGTAAAACTCGAAGAAAATTTCATACGAGGGCGAAAATTATACGAAAAAAACAGATGAGCTTCCGCGACGTTCTTTGCCGCTGTAGAGTTTTGTGGAATTGACATTAGGTGGAATAACTCAATCAGCTTGATTAATATTGATCCAGGTTTGAGTTTTGGTCAGGGCAAATTATCCTCCATTCGTGAAATGTCCGCACTTTTTGCGCTGGCGGGTGACGCCGTAAAGGTAATACCACGGTTAATTCGTAATATCCTCAAACTTTGACGAGGAAATATTTTAGATACACATCTCATGTCTTTGGACAAGATGCTATATGTCAACGGCTGTACATTTTGTACAATACACCAGAAAATAGGTCGAATATCGAGATGGAGCTGGAAAGGGATTTGAGACTGGAGATACCTGACGTACACATTTTACAAAATGCACCGAAGCGGCACTAGCTGATGATTTCATCCCATTGCCTTTGTACGTCATGTCATTTGCCTTATCTTACGAGGAATGGAATGCGTAAACCTTTCTCACAATCCGCAGTCCTTTGGTAAAGATAAAAAATTTGATCATATAATCAATACCTACCCATTTCTAGTGTACCAAAAGATATGAGTGAAACTTTTCCAGGGAACTTGTCAATCAAAATATTGGTCTATAAGCAGGTCGAGTTTTTTACGCTGTTTGGAATCACTTTTATTTAACTATGCTTTTCAATATGCGTTAATATTTCAATTCTTTTAAAATAGAATTTGGATGGCCATCAATAATCTAGGTAATGAAATTAAGTGTTCAGACTAAGGAAAAATTTCTACATTATAAACAAATACTAGTGCATATTGTAATTATATATTAAAGGCATGGATATTGGCACACGATTTCATTGATGTTTTATATTAATAATTTGTACTTATGTTATAAGCTTGTATATAATGTAACAAGCTCGATGAATTAGATTGTATTTTTTTGTTCATAATTGGCACAAAATGTTAATTTATTATATATGCGCAAAACGTTTTGTTTCTTAGCGGCATTGCATTTCATGTGTTGAATGGCAGCCTCGCCACTAGTCTGTGACCTTTGTGGCTACCTAATGCTCCATAAGAAATGTAAATGAAATGCCCTGTACTATGTGTAATTGTGGAGTAATATACATATTATATTATTTTATATTAATCCGGTATTTGAAAATGTTTTCAGCATAATTTTGGATATAAATTTTTATTTCATGCAGTAAGTACCCACATATGCAATGGATTAAACCCTGCGCAAACATGTTAAATTTGATTCACTGTAATAACTTTTATTGAATTCTCTTTCCGATTTCAGTCCCTCCGAATATTGATGACAACTTGAGCAGTTCTGACGTGATCGTGCGCGAGGGTGCCAACGTCACTCTGACGTGTCACGCATCCGGCTCCCCACCGCCCAGCGTCCGGTGGAAGCGAGACGACGGAAACAAGATCGCCATCAACAAATCACTCACAGGTAAAGGCCCACCTCCACCCACCCCCACCCTTCCCACGGGAAGTGCGACTCTCCCTCGTCGAGAAATTGCGTGCCGGGACAGTTCCGTGGCCAAGCGAAGGCAGTCAGATCCAAGCGATAACGCCATCCGCTTGGGTTAACAGCTTTCGCGTCAAAGAGCTCGTTAAAGAAAGAGGCCGAACACCTGTTTGTCCTCTCAGACTGTCTGCTATTTACGTAAGACTTCGCTCGTTATGGCTTCCGTGATTCATAGCCTTCGGACAAATGAACCTTTATGACTGCTCCTTCTGACTAGATCTGCACTGTGATTTTACTAATGGTTTTACTCTGTATTTCAACTACTCCATAGACGTAGGCATTGCTCTTAAAAGCCATTTGTGCTCAGGAGAAAATCAAAAATAGCTTTTTCAACTTCTTCTCCTTCGAAGGCCTGTTCTTTCTGATTATGATTTTTTGAGTTATGAATGAAGGTTGTCTGATCATATATTCCATATATTCCGATTTCTGCATGAAACTCAGGCTTATCTGTAAATACGTTTGCACACATTTACATAACTTGCCGTGCATGCGTCGTCCATCAGAGCTTCTTTTACATCAAGGATTCTCAGCCAGTTGTTGAAACTTCCCCTGCACTCAAAGGGAAATTATGGGGTTTTCGGAGACTTCATATCACTATTGAGCAAAATGATACCCCTGTATGTACTATGTACATAATATCCTGGGAAAGGGAATCATATTTTGAACCTCAATTACATTGGGATTTAGAGATTTAAAAATAGGTAGAGCACCACACGTTTCGGATTGTGTAAGGCAAGTTTTTATTGATAATATTATATATTTATTCTTCTGTATGATTAAAATTGACATCTTGCACTGCAAGTACATCTTCTTTAACTCTAAAAAATGTTTTAAATCATTTGAATCGAATATTCAGTATTTTGTTACTACTCCTATATTTTAGAAATATTTCATTTCTGTTATACACATCATTAAAACATATCCTATTTTTACACAAACTAGTAATTTCATCACATCACGTTCTAATTATTTTTCACATAAGTGAATTCATATACTTTGCCTATCCGAATGCTTAACCTTATGGTTTAGTTTCTTAAGACTTGCGAGACAAGTACTTGGGGCAAGTAAAGAGGGATACGGGGAAGAAGAACCATAGGGAAGTGAAGGAACTGGCATGGGATAGGGCGAAATGGAGGGCTGCAGTATATCAATCCTAGGATTGTAATACTATGATGATGAAGACTTATGAAATTCAACATCCAGCTTCACTTTTTCAAAACTTGTATCCAAAATATGATGTATATTCACAGTCTTAAATTTTGATCAGCCATTGGATGTTAAATTTTTTATATTTTGTAACACAAGGACTGCAGTTCCAAAAAATACATCTCAAACTTTTTATCCATATAGTAGCATGAATAAAAAAACAAAATTCACTGCAAACAAAATTTAGTTAAAAAGTTAAATGATATTTTTATGATTATTTTGTCTATATTGGATAAACTTTTTATAATAAGAACATACAAAGTGGTTTATAATAAATCGTCTTATATTTTGTAGCGTATGTTGTTGCACCTTGTCTCTAGTAATGAATTGCATTGTAAGTAAACGTGTTCTCATTTTTTTTTCATTTTCATCGTGGCGTTTAAGTCTCCGAGTTTGAGGGTGAGGTGCTGGAACTGACTCGAATAAGCCGGTTGGACATGGGTGCCTACTTGTGCATTGCTTCCAATGGAGTTCCTCCTACAGTCTCCAAGAGGATCAAGGTCAGCGTTGACTGTAAGTGACTGGAAAATATAATGATTATGTATTGTTGTATCTGCGAAGTATAATGTGAGCATTGGAGCCTTTCTTGTAAATTTTATTTAAAATCATTTGTTCATTCAATAGGAATTTAACATCTTTTTTTATTTTCTCGTAATTATATGATGCTTTGTTTGAGTTTTAAGGTCTCTGAAAAAGCGTTTAAAACGTATTTTATCTAAATATACTCACAGTGGTGATTTGGATCGTCAAAATTGAAAACATCAATCACGCAAAATGACTCATTCCGTTAATTTTCACGATGCAGTCTTTCAAATACCGAATTTATCACGAACTAAATGTGTCATAGATGCATTTTAACTCAAACCCTTTTTATCGACACGCGTGGAATGATCAATTTGATATTATCCAATGTATCTGTGTATATGTATTTGAATATCCAACTGTGTAAGCTGAAAACTCGTTAAAATACCTTATATTCGTTTAATGGCCGAGGTTACGTATCAATTCCAATTTTTTGTAAATTTTAAATATTCATAATAGTTTTTTCCGATGCCAGATGAAACTTTTTGGTTATTTGAGAATCATCTCCGGTTAACGAAAACGCTGTTTCCAGCAAATTGATATGTTATAAAAGTGAAAATGATGATTACCTACTAAATGAATTTACTTTCTGGTCTTAAAATGCTTTAGAATAACTAGATATTGCAATATAACACTTATGTCTTGAATATTAAAGGCGCTGTGTAATCTCACATACAAATTTATTAAAAGTATGTTATCTTTTTAGGATAAAATGTTTTGCTTAATCTTGCTGAAATATATCAACTATTGCTACTTTCGATCATTTTAACCCTGGTTAACCCGTGTTAAACACCGTAAATTAGCATGCTTCCCTGACGTGATAACTCAAGTCATTTTCTGTACCTGCCATCCTCTTCCATTATATTTTAGGTTTTACAAAACAAATTTGGTAAGTGAACTATTTTCTCAATGCCTCGAACGAAGTTAACCCGGATGCAAATTACCTTGCCTCACCACGATGACCATCCAAACATCTTGAATCATACGTAATATCGAGTTCTTTGTGTACCACCCTCCGTCATCATGCCATCCTACGCCAAAATGCAAAACCACACGCACAGAATAATCCCAAGGGTGAACGATAAATGTGAGGTTTAGAAATCGATGCGTTGTATAGTCATGTGAACCAATCTGGTTCACATTTGAAATTCCTGTGCGTCTTTTTTTTTAATACCGATTCCGATCTAATTTTCTCTCATGCTCCCTCCACCCCCCAGAACTGAGGCGGGCCCTGTACTCCCTTACCCTCTTCCAAGCAGGACGGACGACGGGAGCTGAAAGGCGAAATTCTATGAGGAAGGGATGTTAAAGTAGTTCGGGAAAGTCAACTGTAAGGTGGGGGAAGGGAGGGAGGGAGGGGAGAAGGCTGGATCTGAAAAGAGTGTGGGCGGAGAAAAGGTTGAATAGGACGGGTTGTTGTAAGGGTGGGGAGGAGGGGGGTTTGGTTCGGTGGAGACGTGCTCTCAGGGGGGGGTGGAAGAGGAATTAGAAGTTGAGATGGGGAGTGAGGGGGGGATTTGGGCGGAAGAACCCAACAATGGATTGGTTGACTCGAGTGTGGACGGGGGCAAGGAACGGCGTGCTGGGGCAAGATTAAACTGGAGGGTTCGGAGATGAGGAGAGAAGGGAAGGGGTGGTCGTAGTCAAGGGGGGGGGGGAAGGAGTTCGGGTGAGATTGGGGGAGGAAGGTTAGAGCTAAGCCTTTGCGACATTCAAATTTTCAATATAGTCCTGCGATACAAATTTCGCTTCGCAAAAGACGCGACGTGGAGGTTACTTCTAGATATCTACATCTACAAAATAACCTTCAAGCCACCTCAAGGGTATGTGGCCGGGGGTGTGTAGTCACTTACATGCATTACATCACCCCTTATTTAAGTTAGTGTAACAACGGGTATTAAAGGAATAGCATAAATCGATAATTCTTGTTAGGTGGCGAAACCTCACGTGGATGCACTGCACTATAAGTATGCTACTAGTTCTAGGAGGATCGTTAGTATTATATCGCCTGGTATGATGCCGCACACCTGGCATGTCACATCGAATTATATCGCGTGTCGAATTGCATCGCTTTTCATAATACATTGCCGTGCATCGCTCATTAACATGTTAAATTGCAAGTCAAGAAATATCACTAACCATGTCGTAGGTATCAATACTTTTTTGCAATACAAATTTTGCTTCTCACAATACTCTGGTGAACACCTCAAGACATAACATGGAATAATGTCAAATATCGAGTCGCATCACATTAAATCGCATATCGTATTGAATCTCTTGTCGCAATATATTTCGTATTAAATTGTTAGCCTGCATGTCAAATGCCTACGCATGCCATTTCATATCGCACTGTATCTCCTGGTATCGCATTACATGATGTAGCGTATGGCATCTCTTTATATTCTATAGATATTTCTATGCATATAATTGCATTGAAATATGAAGTTGCATTGAGTATTGTATTCATTTCATGTAGTATTACATGGCGTATCGTATTAAGTCACAGTTTATCATTAAATGAAAGTTAAACATCTCATAGTTTTATCGCATATTCGGTATAACCCTCAACGCATCTCTTTCCATTGAGTGATATGCGATATCGCATTACATCGTGTAGCACAATATATCGTGTTACATTGAAGTCGTATTGGATTGCATATCGCATTACATCCCTTGTATTATTTTATCCAATTACGTCAAAGATTGCATTGTACCGCATACTACATTTCACCGCACTGAGATGTATCGACAGTAGCCTGGAGTTCAGTATCGCATTTCGATGCCTCCGGAATATCGCATACAATTTGAAAGCGCATTGCTTCTCTTTTCATTGCATTTCCTTGTGTCACGTGATATCGCTTTCTATTCAACGGCGTGTTATATTGCATTGCACCGTATACCACCATACAAATCGCGTAATTTTGAAATTCACATTGGAGCGCATATTGTATTGCATTGCATTTCGCAAATATAATCGTACCACGCCAAGGATTACATAGCTTATCTTATTTAACTGCACCGAGATGTGTTTAGAATAGCCTGGAGTTCAATTTTGCATTGAGATACGTCCGACGTATCGCATATCGTGTTCTGCGTATTGCCACGAAGGGCGACAATGGCTCAGAGCAGGGTAAGAGTGTATGAAGGAGAGGGAGGATGGAGAGAATGCTGGGAAGGAGGACTAAGGGAAGGAGGACTTTGAGAGGAGGAGGAGGAGGTGGGCGGAGGGATGCTGCGGAGGTGGGCCGAATCTTGAGGGGAGGTGGATGGAGGTGACAGTTAGGGGGAGGGGAGAGGAGGGGAGGGAGGGTGGACTACGGGAAAGGGGAAAGTAGTATTCGCCGCAGAGATGAGGAGGCGATTTTTAAAAAAAGCAAGAGGTGTCGGATGTGTAGGAAGAAGGAAGAGAGAGAGGGAACGTGAGAAACGGAAAGCAAAAGGAGAAAGGGAAGACATTTCTTTGAAGATTAAGGAAGGGATGTCACTCGGGAAGGGTTGAAAGTTTGAACAGGAATGTGAATGAAGGTTTTTTTCTTATTTTTATAAGTCAAACTGACGAGCCCTCCCTGACAACCAAATATATTTGGGACCGAGGAGGGCGCTCTTCTAAAATCCGATGGCAATTTCTGATCTCTTTCCGGAAACTTCCTCGGTCTCTCGATCGAGCAGAGAGAGGGAGCCGTCTGACAGAGAGAGAGATAACGGCCATGTGAATCGGAACGTCGGACGTACCTCCTTGAAAACCTCGCCAGACGCCAGGAACATTTTGCATAAATGGATCACGGATAAAGAAGAAATTCTTCTAGCATTTTATTTTTTGCATCTTTTTTTAAAAATAACTTTATGCATGGGAGTCATGGACGCTTTACCTAAAATTGTTTGTGCTTATATCATAACTTGATGATTTTTACTTGTAATAATGAAATACGATACATAATTTCACACTTCATGAACCAAATGTGAGTGAAGTGTGAAATTTCTAAACTCCTAATTGAAGCCATGAGATGTTTGAAGATATGATATATGTATGATATTTAGACGTATGTTATCTTTGCTTGAAAAGTTACTAATATCGGAGAGTCATTGACGCTTAAAATTATATTGTTTCTATTTAAATCATAATCGGATGATTATTATTTTAAACATAAAATAAAATATATATTTTCACTTTTCTCTAACGAATGCTATCTCTTCGAAGTCATGCGATGTTTGAAGTCATGATATCTAGACCAGGGCTACTGATTGCGATCATTTTTGCTACTGGCAAGATAACCAATGCTACATTCAAAGTTCGTCTGCTCCAAATTTTAAGCGTGTCGTCCAAGTAGAATGCAAAGAAATAGCAATTCAGTGCTAAAGTACTGGAATTTTTCCATTATGAAGGTGCAAACAGATTGCACAGTTTTACAAAATCAATACGTTAATTTCATAACTAGTTTCGATGACCATTAATAATAACGTAATACGTCGGATTTAGCTGTGAAATAATGTTCTTTCTTATAAAAAAACTCAAAGTCTGTGTTTACCATCAACAAGGGGATTGGTCGTCTTCGAAAGTCAAAACTGTCCATAGATATAACCGTAATTGAAAGAAAACTAGACCAGCAACCTTCCCATATTAAGGTTGCTACAGCGAGATTTTCCCTAGACATGATAGAGACCATAATCAAATTATATTTGTTTAATTTAAGCAGCTGTAAGAGGCAAAAAGTAAATATTGTAACTAAAATGACGCTTATATTTTGCTTTAATTAACTGAAATTCTCAGTAATCAACTCAATATACAAGATGTATTACTTGACTCATTTTTTTATGCCGTTTTCTGAAAACGTCTTCAAAAACGAAAATGATTTCTTATTTCTATAAACATACTACGGTGAGAAATTGGTTTATTGATTGGTGAGTAATTTTTAATATAGATGAGGAAGCATTATAACTACGCACTGATATATTTATGACGAGATGCACGTGTTAGAAAATCCTCATTTTTTTAAATCAAGTCTCTTGGTATTGTATACCCGTACCATTTCCCATGTAAAATGGCTGGTATGTTTTGGAAAATATCTCAAAAAATTACTATAATTTTGCTATCATTGGAAAGATGAGAAACTTTTCTTCATAACCAGGCCAAATTTATCGCGTCTTATGAAAATTATGTCACGATCAAACTACTTTAAGATACATTCACATGATGAAAACATATTTCACGGACGTAATGTTGCCTAACCCAATAAATTCTTATGGGTAAACATATCGATCAATCAAGGTTAGCACAGCTTTAAGTATCGTCAGGCTGGAATAGGGTACAAAGAATGCGTGGATTTTGAATTGTATTGATTTTGAAACATTTAAACTACTCAATAGCTGATCCAACATAAATAGAAAATAAAGAAGTTTTGGTGTTTTGTTGTATGATGGTCATTGCATGTGTTTCAATTGGTTTGATTTATCCATTCCTTATGTTGTCAACAAACAATGTTGGTTTTAACTTAAAGTCATCTGGTATTATGAAACAAACAAGGCTGAAGTAGTTATGCTAAAGTCGTTTTTTCAATAAAAGTATTAAATTTAAAATGCATCTAATTGAACATCTGTAATTAAATCTTTTCTATTTTATAATTCAAAACGTTTGCGGCTGAGGAGAAAGCAGTGTGCAGTGTAAGCGAAAATAGAAGAATAGAGGATAGATGGAGAGAAACACGGTGTCGGCATCAGCCCACTCTTTACGATAGGTGCCAAGGGGACCATGATTTAACGTCCCATCCGACGGGCGGAGTTCTGGACTTCAAATACTCTCTGCAAAACACTCAATTACGGTTCAGAATTACATGGAATAATCTCAAACAGACACAAATAATTTCCTTGGCCACCAACTGTTGGATACAGAATAGTCAAGAAGACGATTGAGATTATCCTGTAAAATAGGAAAACCAGCCGGTACACGTAATAAATATATAGCGGTCAAGTTTCAACGGTCCTCTCTACGCCCCTTCGGCGTGGTCACGCTAAGTTAATCAACGTCACTCATCACCCTGAGAAAGACAGCAGAGTTAGCTGTCGAAACCCCTTTAATTCAGCCACTGACCTGGATAACATCCTGTGATAAATTCATCTACTCTGATTGATTGATAATGGTATATTTAACGGTTAAAGTAGATTCAAATGGAGAAGAGTAAAGTGCTCTAGATTTTCACAGGCAGATGTGCAACTGCCCTTAGGTACACATAATCTCTTTTCATCTCAGAATACATCCTAACTCTCTTCTTCCCCTCCATAAAGATTATTCTCTTTCTTCCTGCTAAGCGCTGATCCAACATTCTTCACTATATTACAGCTTTCAGTATCCCTTCGCCCCTCATTACCTAATTCAACCACCTATTCTGCCCTCTGCTAATTGGCCCCATAAGTTACCTCTCATCACCCACTATTACAAGCACTTCCTCGTTTGTCTTCCTTTCCGTCCACTACGCTGTTTCCATTTTGAAAAACACACCCACATCTCAGGCTCCTAAATCTTATTCTCGTCTACTCATTTTACCGGGAAATCTTCAAGTCATCTATCGTCATGAAAGCCTCTTAGCTTGCCCGTTTCTTTTGACTCCACTCAGCCAAACAGTCTTCAAATATTCCGGGATATCATTTCTTCTCTTTTCGTCTCATTTTTATCGTTATCTCCCTCTGTTGCGTGAATGTATTGGTGTACATATTTTTTCTGAGCAACCCACTTCCTTTTCCCCTTATCCATGCTGTTTCCTTACTCAGCCACTCCTTAACCACGAACACCCTACCCAATTACTTTTCGCAAAGATTTGGAGAGAAAGGATGAGGGAGACTCAACCTTTCCTTTTGTGTTTTATTTTGTATTTTTCCCCCTTTCTCAGGCGCGAGATAATTTTCGGGGATTTGTTCGCTTGTTTGTGTTTCATATCTTCCCACCCCTCCCCTCATCAAAGCACCCTTCCCTCCCGTGCTTAACTTTCCCCTCCCCGATGTCTCCCCCTATTTCCCCAACCCCTTCTCCTCCTCCTGTCTCGTCAATTGTTTCATAACACTGCCGTTCTCTCCTTTGGCGGCGCTGATGAGAGAGGAGGATGAGTGGGGGTGAGGTGGGAGGGGCATGAAAGCCGAACTCCTTCCCTTCCTCCTTACCTCCCCGAAAAGTGAACCGATCCTCTTGGTGAGTTAAAACCGTCCGTTTGCATAAAATCGGAGGTGTTTTCATTTAATAATTTTCTGTAAATATATTCATTGACTTTGCCACTTCAATCTTCTCGCCACTTCAATCGGGTCCGGCAAACGGCTTCTGCAAACGTTTCAACGGCTGACTCTTCCACCGTGTTCAGGGCTAATCTACATCAACGACAATTAAACATCGAAGCGTGCGCCTTACCCGGACCCGAGGCGCAGGCAAAATAGCAGTCAGGAGAACAATGCAGGCGCAGACCGGAAAACAAGGGAGTGCTACGATGGCAAACATGCAATCATGCTGTACACGGGATAAGATACTTCTCCTGATTAGTATTATGAATACAATAAAATCATGAATACTACGAGAAACATATGTATAACGCAGATACTAAAAACATGCGAGACACTTCAAGGGGGATTAGACGATAATATTAATGGTAAATCATTATGGCACCATTCAAGTATTAAGTAAGAGGTTTTGGAGGGAGAGGGATTGAACTTTTTTACGTTGTCTTACGTTAGTGGGTGAGGGGGTCCGAGACAATCTTAAGTAAGATGGAAGTCGCTTCTGAAATCGCTTTTTATCAACATTTCAGAATTATTTGCGGACGATAATTCTTACTTTGCAGGATTGCTTCTGCGAAGACGCACCTAAATTTACGCTAGCTATGAAAAAGGCATGATTTATTATTTGCGTTCCTTTGTTTGGAGATATCGCATTCTTAAGATCACTTGTTTAGCGATTCACTCCTACTGTGGATCACGAAATCGTGAAAACTGTTGATGATATCTAACTAATAAATTAAATATCTTTAGCTCTCTTAATAAGGCTTACGATTATGTTAAAACTTAAAAAACCCAAAGGGCTGAAATAGGTTTTTGTACCCTTGGACCTCGAATTGCCCAAATATTTGAGTAGTTCCAAAAATGACATCTTACGTCAGATTGGAAGGGGAGGGAAAAGGTGCCATGAATGACATCTTACATTTTTTTACATGGGGAAGGGGGTGAGTGAAGTGAGGTGATGCAATAAGTGGTAAACGTAAATTTACATCATCAATTCTCATCTTTATAAAGAACCCAAATTTTATGAATTTATTATATTCTGCTAAAACTACCTTATTTACCCCACGAATTTATTTCAATCAATACAATCCTTTCCTTTTATCTGTTACCTCAGTCACACTTTCATTTGCATCGTTAGTTTTTTTTTTAAATTGCAATATATTCTGTGAAATTTTTGTGATTATGTAATGAAAAATTACTCTGAAAGGTTCAGTTTACATGTAATAGTTTTATTCCATCAAAGAGGAAGTAACGTAAGATCATATTTTACTATCCTCAGCACTGAATCTCAGCGTAGTTCTCGCACCACATCGGCGCTAATGACAATGTGTGGTCTCAGGCCTGACTTGTAAAACTTACATTTCTCTTCCTCCACTCCACGAGGGGATGACGTTGGACTTTAAACCCAAGGTCATTTTGTAATGACACCTTATGAAATTACCAAAACTAAATGTTTCTTTTCATGTATCAGTGATGCTGATGATATTGAACCGTATATCATGGCGAATGGTAATACAGTGAGTGATAGTCCAAAATCGCCTTCCTCGAAGATCTCACGGCTCTGCCAAGTAAAACCTTGTTCATGGAAATGCTATGCGTTTATCTCAGTAATTGCGCTTGAATATCAGTGGCATATAATAATATTAGTTGATTTTAACTTTTAATGAAAGAGGTAGCTCCGAGAGAAAAACCAAAGCGATTGGCATCTCCTCTACTGACAGCCTGGGAAGTCACTTTTGAGTCCCAGCCTCAACACAGTGAAGTCGTTTCTTTCAGAGAGTTATGTGGTAGTAACCTTAAATTTAGATGCGAGAGAAAGATTCTGGAGCATGTACCCTAAAATCGACTACTTGCGTCGTTTCCTTGAAGCCGTACGGAATTCTAGAAACTGCCGCTATGTTTTTCGAGTATTTTTGTTCTCGAAAAAGCCTTGAAATTTTTAATCTCCGGTGCCGTTTCTCCAGAGTGTTTTCGAAGCCACCACAATCTTCCCTCCCCTTCCCATCCTCCCCCACCCCCGCCTATATACCCCCCCCCACCTACTACTTCTACTCTTTACACTCCACCCCCTCCAACCCCCCTGCCCACCTCTAGGGCATAAGGGACGGGGAGAGAGATTTTGGCGGTGGGAGGGGAGGAGGAATGGAAAGCAGGGGTACGGCCGCCGTAAAGAAACCCTCCCTTGGAAGCAGCAACTGGGGTAAAACTTAAAACTCCCCCCCCCCCACCCTATCCTCGCTATCTTAGCAGAAAAGTCCACCCCTCATATGCCCACACTCCACAAGAAGTAGTGGAGTGGAGTGCGTCAGCTTAAGTTATTAGTATATGCGGTGGAGGGAAGACCCCGGCACTGCGGTGTTCCTTCGAGGGGGAATGAAGGGATGAGAAAAAGAATCTGGGGAGAAATATTAAAAAAATAAAGAAAAGAGGAAGCAACACAGGCGGGAAGGAGATATCAGAAGCGGGGGTTGGTTTTTGGGGGTACGGGAGTGTGTTAGGTCTCGGTCGGGGAGTAAGGATGAGGGTTCTTTCTTAAAAGGGGTGGTTGCGGCTCCCCCAGTCCCCCCACCACCACCCCATCCTGCCAGCGAAGCTTCGGAATCCAAGGAGACGTGATCTTAGAATGGAACGAAATAAAGAGGGGAAAAATAAGAACAGGAAGAGAGGAAAAATGAATCTCCGTAGTTGGTTTGTGGGGATCTTTAAGGCAACGGGGGAGGTTGGAGGTAGAGGATTTATTTAGGGGCGGAGGACGGGAATCAAATGGATAAGGAAAAGAGAAAAGGGACGGAAATAGATACGAGATCGTGGGAAGCGGAAGCATTGGGTTACTTAATAAACTGCGTTTCCAATGAAATGTAAGGAAATAGTTGATGCATTAGTGATAATTCAAACAACTTCCGTTTTAAGTTATATTTTGAAACTACTTGCTTCAAGTTACATTTTTAGACGTACTTACACTGTAACCTGAATGTTCATTGTATAGTTTAACTATCACATATTATCACAATGTTCTTCATTTCACATTTGCTCTAACTCTTCTGTTTCTTTAATATATTAATAAGATCATTATGCCTCGTTTGTCGTTTTCTCATAATTGAAATAAGCATATCAACGAGAACGATATGGAAGGTAGAGTTTAATCTTATTGGTGAGGTAAAAATTTGAGAAAAACTAGAGGAAACTGTATACCGCAGTGTTTTATGACTTATTAAGGCACGAAATCCAAACAATTTCTTATATTTGAAAAAGAGCAGATTTTTCTCTTATTTAAATTGAAATAATCATCTATGTCAATTTCTTGCTAGTAGGGCAAAGTATGCACAGGTACTTTAAGTATCGAGATCAAAACGTACTTCGTCACCAAAAACCTCAACAAAATATGGATAAAGTGTAGTATTTGTATGTCATAAGCTAATGAGTAGAGGAACTGAATGAATTCAATAGGTATTAAAACTTTTTCGTTTTTGCTATCTGTTTTAAGGAATCAACGCATGATTAAAGAGTACGCAGACCAGTTGGAACGATTTGGATGGTTGGGTTTCACGTGCTAGATCAAATAGGGAGAGATAATACTTGAGAATATATCGTATGGAGGTAACCGAAAGATTTTCAGAGTTATTAGAACAATTTACATCTCTGGTCTTAAAGTGTTTTTGTGCTTACCCTCGCTTGGACTCAATATAATCATTTGAATTCAAATAGGAGTACAAGTCTTTGATCTTCTTCATAATTAATGAAATTGCTTATGCAGCGTGTTATTTAAATACAATATTATAAACTATGCATTATTCACAGTTTAAGTACTAGCGACAATATTATTTCTCAAATTTTTAAGATGATCGAAGGCAAAAATGGGAGGAATCATGCGAGATGTTGTGGAATGTGAACATAATAAGAACTATGACGATACAATTTTCCACAGATAGAAATTTTTAATCGACCCGGGTTTCGATTAAAAATTTATATCTGTGGAAAATTGCATCGTCATATTTCTTATTATAAGCGAAGACCTATACCCTTATTTGAGTTGGGATAATTATTTGTGTCAATTTATCACCGGCGAGTGAAAGTATGCTCAAACACTTGAAGACTAGAGATCGAAACATATTACGCCGATAATCTTTGAGAAAAAAACTAAGGAAACAAAGTATTTTGAAGCCATTAGCAACAGAGCCCTGATGACAACAATCAATGATGTGGTTCTTGTAGCAGAATGAGAATAGGTTGAAGGGGTGATGAAAGAGAGGGTAGGCGGATGAAGAGCATTAGGAAAGGTAGGGAGATCACGGCGTAAAACGGTTGAGGCAGAAGCTGGATGTAAGGCGAACGGGGTTAAGAAGGGAAGAAAGAGAAGCTGGAACCTCAGTTGAAGTGCATGGAGTCGGAAGGGAGAATAAAGATCAGGGCCTAAATGTTTCATTTTCTCCGACTGACATAAAAAGAAGTTACTGGTTTCCCTGGGGCAAGAACATGGGATGGCAGCCGTTATCTTGGCCCTCCTCTTTCCCTCTTGATCATTTAAACTTCCCCTTACTGCCACCCCGACGTTTTACCCAACTCATCCCACCCACTCATCCACCTGTTCTCCCCAACCTCGTTTTTACATGTATATAAATGAAAGAAATCGAAAACGAGGGTTTCCCTTTTATAAATTCCTAAACTGAGAGTGAAATTAAGGGCTCGGTCCTTAAAAAGTAACATTTATGCACTCTTGTGGCAAATTCTTCGTACTTACTTATTAATTTGCTCTCATATTGATGCGGATGATGTAGAATGTCTAATGACTTTGAAGAGAAATTATATGACTGTCCATTGATTAATCGTGGATGGCATAAAATTAAATACCATTTAATTTTGTTAAGATTGTTCCATGTATTATTAGGGAAAGCAATTTTGTCATCCGGTCATGTAGTCTTTTGATCAATTAGTAACGAAACGCATTGCGCTCTAATAGACATAGGTCCCTGGTAATTGATATGGAATGTGAAATAAAGAATAACAATATTATTGGCCAATGAGTAACTGCCTCTAGAGTGATGTTTCTTAAAAAAAAAGTTACCTACCCTTAATCCCCGTTAATACCTTTTTTTATATTTAGGTAGCCGTTTCTGCTTTCAAGCTTGTCGAAATTACTGCGGTGGATGCCGAATTCTCTCGTAATAAGGATTCATCTTGTTAAAATATTTCCGATAAGCGTAGAGACTTGTTGACATTGAATTCTAGATTAAATTATTTACTCTCTTATCTGGTACATCGGAGAGTTAACCATAGTGCATAATCGTCATTAATCAATAAAGCTTATTACCTAACGCTGCAAAGATAGATGTTCTAGATACAAACGCAGTTCACAATAGAGAGAAGCGGTAAACCGAATAACCGAGTAAATAACCGAATTACGTGACGAAGTAGCAACTTTCTAGTTACCCTTTCCTCGTGCCTTTCCATTTCGATGGTCCAGGATATCTCTTTGTCCTAGTCTTAGAGCTCCGCTTTAAGGCTCTTTTAAACTGCTTCCATTGCTATGCTTTCTTAGCAAGTGTTAAACATCAATGAAGACTGAAAATAATTTTGGAAGCAGTCTCCCTCATCCTTAGCAATATCTTGTAAATGATGATATTTCAAATCCATCAAATATTTATGAGCTCTTAGCCCAAATTACTGGTTTTCGTCTTTGATTTATTGCGTGTTTATCAGAAATTAAATCTAAACAAAGGTTTACAATAGCAAAAAGTAACCAAAATAATGTATATTATCGCAAATTGTGCGATAAACTGCAAAAACAATGGTCATTTTTCCCTTGCACATGTTATTGCCTAGCACTTCTTTGATGGGTCAAGTGAATCCCTCGACTTATCACTGTGGTTTCCCTCATTTACTCTTGACTGTATGATTTTTAATTATGTATTGCCAAAATTACTCCAATTTACATTATTTACTTCTCACAGTAATATTACTTTCTAAATCCCGGTACTAGTATAAAAGTTGAAAATGTCGGATGTGGGGGAAAATGAACTCAGGTTTTTAACTTTACTAGACTTTTCTCACTTACTTACTTAAACTCATCAAATTGATTGTGCAATGTATGACTCAGCCTACTTAGTTTCAGGTTTAAATCAGTGTAACGGTGTGTAGTGAAAGGAATGTTAGGTAAGTTTCTTACCTCAATTCATACCAAAATTTGTAACTTCTTTACTGGGCCAAATTTGTGTGTCCATCAAAGTTCAGTATACATATCCATAAAGTACATGAAAATCAATATACGTACTAATGTGAAACTAATTACAGGTTGCTTCATATATTAGTTCGGTACTCATAATTGGAGATAAGGAAAGCTTTGAGGAGAAGATAAAGGGAATGAAGAAAATTGTGTGCGGAAGTAAAAAACAACGAGTGTTGTAAACGAAGCAGGGTTGAAAAGAGAGACAGTGAGAATGCTTGAGAAGGAAAGGGGAAGAAAATAATGGAAGGAGCCAGCGGTGATATATATATGTATGAAAAGGGATATAGTACTCAGGGGAAGAATGACTGTGGGAAGAGGGGTTTCGGCGGAGGGCTTCTGCTTGGAGTTGCTGGGATGGGATAGGGGAGGGGGGAAGGGAGGGGTTTGAACCCTGAAGATGCCCGTCGTCCTACAGGGTGCTGTTGATGGAGAAGAAGGAGTCGGGTAATGGAAGGGCCGAGGAATAAAGGGAAGCTCGTTGGCAGTAACGAAGCTAATAGGAGCGCCCTGTGATTAAAATTGGGAAAATAAAGTCTTCTGAGAGGAGTGAAGGATCCGTAGATGGGATGTTTGGCAAAAAGGGAACTGTAGTGTTCGATGGAAGGAGGGAGTACGCCATTCGGGCACTCATAGCTCTCGCGAAAGTTCCTGGCACGAACCTGCGTCTTATGGAGGGGAGGAAGAAGTGGAGGGGGTGACGGGAAAGGACGGAGGGGTAGACAACGAGAGAGTGAGGCAGGAGAACCGAACTATTTCTACGGTCAAAATAGGAGGTGCGGAAAGTGGTTAAAACCACCCATCTTATGACTTAACTATCTTAAGGTCTCATTTCGAAGCCAGTCGAAACGGGACAAAATGCAGAGGTGAGTCATTCTACTTGTTGAAATGCTTGGGTTGACTGAAATTGGAAAAAAGGTTCTGACTAACTCTGCACGCTAAACAGCCTTCCTCCGCGTTTAGCAGGATAATTAAAGCTCCGTACCCCATGTATCAAAATCATCCACTGCGCAGCGCCTGGAAATTTTACGAGAGCTAGACGCTGCCATATCGATATGCATTGCTGGTTACTGAGGTTCTGAGAAGCTTTGATAGAAAGTATCTAGCACAAATATTTAAAGAGGTTTCTAACTCCACCAAAAGAGTGATTCAACGATATTAGGAGCAAAAACAAAAATTCTCGGTATGGTAGTTAATTATTGTTGTTTTGAAATAAAAAAGTTTTAAGAATAAATACGTTTTATTTCGAGTATTAATGCTAAACATTTTTTTTAAATTCATTTGTTAGTGAATACATATAAATCTTTAAACTTCCACACTATTCGCCCACCCTGTAGATTGTGATCCAAAAAATGTGAAAGCTTTGGAAAAATGAGAACGTGATGTTATTCTTGTTCGCTAAAGAAAAATTGTCTCAATAGTTAGTCTGCAATTAGTGAATAACATAATTCATTAGACTAATCTTTATCAAAATTTGTTTTCATTTTTCATCCTAAAAGCATTTTACAATTAATATTTAGATGAATATTTCATTATATTCAAGTTCGAGTATTTTGCTAGGTTTTCTCGGGACTTCAATCCATTTTCTCACTGTAAAAATACATATTCTTCATGACTATACTTGGAAATACAGAGACCAGTAAATTTTTCATGACAACCCAAAAGTTTAAAAAGTAATTAGTTTTTCGCACCATTTATTTCACTGGCTTTAAAAGCAATGCTTCTCGCGTACTCAAGGCGTACGGGTTTATAACGTGATGGTGGATGAAGTAGCTTAGTAGATTTCCGACATGTTTGAAAGACCTAACGCTTGGTAATATTTCACTTGCAATTAGTTTTGATGCGCTGGGTGCTTTCGATTTCCAATTAATCATCAATTTATAACACATAATTTACAAAATTTTACAGTGATAATTTCGTGTTCCTGCAGTGACGTCGTCTTTCATACCGAGAGTATATATTTAACAAGATATTGTAGTGCCGGGCATTAGTACCTGACAAGAACAGATTTGCGGTGAAGATTAAAGGGTTAAAACCTTCTGGATTCAAGTCAAAAGGTAATATTTCATTCCGGATAACATCGAATCTCATAACTCACATGCCTGATTATACACCTGATAAAGATGTGTAGAGTTTTTGTTTACATACCTATTCATTTTTGCTCGCATTAAAATTCAGATCCCCACGGCACATATTCCCACGTTCTCTCATTTTGTGACCCGTGGTTACGAAAGAATTTCCATTTTGTAACTATCCATTTTCCACATTTCACGGAGGCTTATGTATTCCTCACATCTCACACTTCGGCTGTCAGGGAAACTTCCTCTCGTCTCCACCCTCTCAGAATTATTTTCTCGTCTCATCCACACCGCTGCCTCGACGTCCAAAACAATCTTTGAATCTCCGACTGTAGACACGTTGAAAGAACTGCCACCGAAGCTATTATTCCCTGTGGTGGCTCTTTTAAGCCAACACAATACCCTTGTACCGAGTACCTAATTTGGTATTTTTTCAAGGTGCAGACTGGGAAACAAGATGACGAAAATCAGACGGAAAAGTTTTGAAAAAATATTGAGTGAATATTTTTTTATTAAAATCCGGGAGGTTTCTGGTGTGACTACGTGGAAAATTCACTTTCAATAATGAAAAAGAGCACCAGGTATTTTCATCAGAGTTTTATTGAGATACTTACTTGTTCCAGCGCATATTGGCATCATCTTCAGGTACAAAATGTTTTAGGTTCTAGGAGTTTTATGTTGACCCAGGGGGATGATATTTTTGTATATGAAGATGAAACGTATGCGTCGAAACTAATTGTACATTAATAAAATTATGTGGAAAATAACTAGTGTTTTTTTCCATAATTGAGTTCATTTATTGTTTGCTAAGACAGAAAATGTTTGTGCCTCGAGTGCTTTAACAGAAGTGTAGTAAAAGAATTATAGGTTATGTGGTGTGAAAATAAATGTCTGTTAAGTTCTTCGGTAGATAGGATAAAAGTGATAGAGAAAACATAATGTATGACATACAATGGAAATTGGATGAAAAGGTATATTTTAATTCCAACGAAGCCAAGGCTCGACCGAGTATGTTTCCCGTAATTATTTCAGCAAAGGGATACTATCTGGGATAAAAGAAGATAAATTTATTAGGTTCCGAATATCTTAAGTTACCGCATAGCAGAGTGCCGCAGCACCGAAGTATTACTTTTAAAATGGAAAACACGTCTTTTCGTACCATAGTCTTACTTTGAGCCATAATAGTGGGTATAGAATCTAGTGGAGCCACGGGCGAGATAGAATTTGCGTGGAACTCTCAAATTAATTTTGATTAAATTGATGTTTCTGGAATCTGAGCTAAAGAGTGGAGAATTTATATAACCCTTACATCTAAAACGGTTTGGTGGGCTAACCGGAGATAGTCATTAAATTAAGCGCAATTCAAATTAATTATTTTAATAAAGAGACCCATAGTGTTTTGGGAGTTGTGTACACATTGCATAGTTTTTATTACTTAAGGAGATGATTTGTAATAATTTCTGTGGCTGAATTTTTCTCGAGGTCAGGCTTCTATCACCTATTTTACCATCATATGCTGTACAAAGAGTAAAGCTAAATTCGTGATGCATATATACCATCCACGGTAGGTAATGAGTGCTGTGCGGCCTATATTGGGCAGACGGGACGAGAGCGGAAGAGCACAAGAGGTGTTTCCTGAAATGTTACCTCTCCCAGTCCCACTTTGCTAAACACCTAGAGGAGGAGAGCCGCACCAGTTTTTTATTTTGCACCGGGAGGAAAAAGGAAGGAGGATGGACAAAATGGAAGAGTTGGAGATTGGAAGACGTATGAAGAAACGTCATCTTCTTCATTACATCCTTTTTGAAAACCTTACCCCCTACTAAAAGCCTCTCTATCCCTCACGAAAAAAACAGTAGCCAGTAATCCTTCTCCAGTCCCCCTTATTCCCTTGGACCACCACCGCTACCTTAGTCCACAATAACCGTTAAAACTCAACAACTACCTGCCAACGGTCATCCGCCTCTCCCCTCCCTCACCTATCCCCCCCTCACAAACATCATCCCTGGGGTTTTTCATCCCTCTCCTTCCACCCTTTCAACCTCCCCTCTTCCTCTTCCCTCCCCTCCTCTCCCCAACCCCTACCCTTGAGGGTACATATTCATGACTAGTTTACCTATAATCTTTGTACCTGAAGATGACGCCACTGCATCGAAACTAGTCGTATCGTAAGCTGTATTCAGTTTAATGTTGTACGTGCTAATCAGTGATGCGTATATCTCTATAACGCATGCTTTAAGACATGTGAATATCTCAGAACCTTGAATGTTTCTCGAGTAAAACACCCATGAAATATCCTAATCTTTATTTTATTAGCTCATGGTGTTATGTCATGCAGAGTTTTGGACGAGAAATGTCTTTGTTCTTTGCCCTTTAACCAACCCAAATGTGAAAGCGTTGAATAATTGCTTCGCATCCGCCTTCAAAGGAATAAGGAAGCAGGTGGCAGCGTCAAGATCCAGAGGATGAGAAAAAGTTTGAGAGACTGGAGAGTGAGATGGTGGGGATAAGTGGGATGTGGGGTAGATATGGAGTGTGAGAGGCTGAGAGCTTCCGTAATAGGTTGGAAGGAGGAGGCAGGAAAATGATAAGAGGGAGTTGGAAGGTGGGAGGAAGAATGAGGAGGACTCGGTCAGAGGCGTGGAAGGAGAAGTCTCTAAAGAGACACAAAGTGTCAGATGAGTGGAGTAGAATGGGATATGTAGCGTGAAATTAGAGTGAGGACGGGCCAGCCCGTTCGTTGTACGGCGGCGGCGGCGGTGGGTCTGCGGTTGGAAATACGCAAGATTTCTGAGAGAATGCACGGGGGAGAGGGGTTGGGTAAAAAGGTCTCCCACGGTCGCACGGTGCGGTGAGCGATGTGAAAAGAACCGCCGCATTTGTAATGTAGATGCTCTAGAATCCCAAAAGACGACGTGGGGGGAGCCAGCGATGCCGTGACACAAGGACAAAAGATGGGTCCGCTGCGGTGAGATGAGGGAAGAGTATTCGGGAGGATAATGGACGGACAGCGTTGGGATTTCTTTTAGATTGGCGGTCGCCAAACTTGAATGGTTTGGCCAACTTTTTCCTACCGTTAAAAAAAGTTTGACCGACAGAACATTTTATAGCTCCTATTGATTGTGACAAGTCAGTCTTTGCCAATCATTTATGAGCTCTTAACGACATGTCTGTCCCATTGTTATTGTTTAGGTTTTACATGTTACTAATAGAAGTTGAAATCTGGATATTATAAAAAAATGAAGAAACCTTTATTCCGAGGTTTTTGGAACAAAAATCTTAAATGACTTCAATCCAACGATTCACTCACCTCTTTATCACGTAACTGTCCCACATCCCAGATCAATGTGTAGTCAATCTGACTTTAATTCCATTTTGTTCTCTTTCACTTCGCGGGAGCTTAGAATCTGATTGGGGTCACTAATGTGTGGAATGCATAAAGTCTATTTCTTTCAAAATGTCTTGGCAATCACAATCCAAAGATCAGTATAGCTTCAGTTACACCGTCTCTGAATGATCTGCCAACCAAGAGCTTAGCTGCTTGTTGATTTTTAAGGAGTGTATACCCCAATTCAGATTAGTGGCATCTGACGACAAGGTTTAAGAGAGTGACAAAAAGTGCTGCAGTTAATCTAGGAGCTGTAATATTTTCATCCGGGGGTGTCAAAATCGAAGTCATTTGCACCGCACTAAACTTTTATCTGAAATATGTTTGATATATAACCCTCCGTTAGTCACGCCGTTAACGTTGTTTTTGAAGAACTGAATGATATCTAACATTTCCAACATACCTTTTACATTTGCTACTTTTTCAACCAAATGGAATACCAAAGTCTCACCACACGAATTTTGTTGAGAACCCAGCAAATGGTTTAAACTTTGTAGGCGGAATTCTCGACTTCGGAAACATTTTATTTTGAGAGCACGTTCAGCTGAACTTAAACCGAAAAATTTTCTCCTATGAGATTGAGAACACATTATCCAACGCAGCTAGAACATTTTTGTGTGTATATTTATGGTGCAGGTAGTGCGGTGTAATGTATGCCAAATTTCGGACAGATTAATTGAGAACCATAGTAAACACTTTCATAATAATAATTTCATTCAAGGTGTTATATTGATAACAATATAAAATTTATAGCAATACTACGCGTATCCTAAATTTATTACTTACTATAAATGCTTGTTAATAACATATACGTATTTCTATGGTTTTCAATGACCATCGCGAAGGATTCATAATTAGCATGTACCCTGTTGTAACTCAAGTTGTCCCGTGGCGGTTATCCGACTACAAAAATGTGAAAATATCAGTATTTAATCCAGAGATGTGAGAAAACATATAAATGTATTGGTGACGATTTCAGAAGCAAAAATTAACAAGATACAAGGAAGAAGATTTTCCTAAATATGAAAACATAATGTGGGTCAAGAAAAGAAAACTGCTTGGCGTCTAGTAGACGCCGCGCGACCAACCGAGGGCTAAGATGAACCCCAATAGCCATATTCAAACACAAGTGGCTACATCCTAAGGTGAAATTTTACGTTCGGTGCTTAGCTCTCAGCAGACGCACCGTTGAAACAAAAGGTGAGAAGTTTGAAATTCCCATCGTTTATTAAAAGTTAAAAAAAGTCACTCAACGTGATTCAACTATTTCCGTCATTTTCAAATGGACTCTTTTTAAAGTGGCTCTTGTTACACTTGATTTATGACGTCAATCATTAAAATTCTATGTTCATTTTAGAACTTTAAATGGACTGTGGAGATTACAAAATTGTTCGCTTTAGTTTCAATAGTGTTGTAATCGGTCCACGAAATCTTGTCAAAATACGTTAATAATTTACGACACCCTCATCTTCTCGAATGCTACGTCCACCAAACAAGACAACCATCTACCCTCTCCGAAGACTTGTTGAAATGTTGACTTCCAGAATTCAGGCTTAAGAGACCGGAGTCAATAGACAATAGAAACAGCCAATTTGACTGCGTAGAGTTTCCTATTATTATTTACCCTTAGTAAAACAGTAAAACACTGAGCTTCCCATCGAATTATATTTATAAATGGAAATTATTAGTAATTTGAATCAAATTGGGTACAGAGAACAAGAGCAGACGCCAGGGGGAAGTTTATAATCATAAACGTCGCACCCAATCGGTTTATTTTGAAACTTCGGCAAAATGAAGTAGGACTTCACAGATATCTCTTAACATAGCATTTAGCTGTCAGGAATACATCGAGCACGTTGCACGGCCAGATATGTCAGGCATCATGTCAGTATGTGTTTCAACCTCAGAGTTCCATTGCATTCGATAGAACTTGAGAGAAATTTGTACCTATGTGATGAACTGAGGTTTTCCTCGAAGTTGCGTTAAAATTATTGCATAATCTGTTTCATTTTTCAGTCCCAAATTCTATTCAATTAAGGCCTGGTTTTATAATCTCTTGTTAAATTCATTCTCGGAACATAAATCGACATTATTACTTTCGCCCATTATTGACGATAACGTCAACTAACCGTAAGTCTGATCCTTCAGATGGCATAAAGTTAACAGGAAGCTTCGTCATGTTACGGTCAACCAGAGACAAGAAAAAAATTATTAATTTTCTCGGTATTTATTGCACATTTCTGGGAAATAATTCTCTATTATAATTAACCTCAAATATAAACTATAATTTTTAATTAGCATTAAAATGAACTTTGGTTAAAACAACTGGGTGTTAATGAAGCATTAATTTTAACAGCAGATAAATGTTACATGGAGAGTTAAGTAGTAGTTAATTGACTGATAACGGTTTCCAAAGCTACTCCAACCTGGCTTAATATATTCAATGAATTCTCTAATTTATATCTAATAGACACACCCTGCCAAGTCTCTCGCATGAAGGAAGGAATGTGCTGATCATTAAGGATGCACTTTTGTACTTCGCGTGCGGTAGTTTGGAGCCGAATCTATCTTACAAAGTGTTGCAGGCGCCTAATTAACCTTTCTACTGCTTTATCACACCCCGGCTTACCCTTCATTAATTATCCTCCGTATTTCCGCCGCATAATTTAATTATAATCATTATTTCTCATCCGTTGAAAATGTTTCATCGCATGACTATGCTTAATGATGTAAGCGTCCTCCATGCATCATTACAGTATTTGGCGAAGAAGATGACGCATTGGGAGTTTATCACTTGTGAAAGATTTAGGTGAGGGCAAGTTGGAGAAGCATTCGAGTGAACGTGCTTCACTTGGGGAAAGGCTAAGGTTCGTAGAAATATTCCGGAGGTGAGGACAATCTCATTAGGGAGGAAATAAATGGAAAGAGAAGATAGGAAAGACGCGCCCTCTACATACTCATTCACTCCCAACCAACGCCACCTCTCTGTTCTGTCAGTTCAACTCCACCGCAACCTAGACCCCTTAAAGGTTTCTCACGAATTGGAACTACACCATGCACTTTTAATTTCATTGATTACAATTGTATTTGTCTTATTTATCTATAATTGGTACTGTAACATTGAGGCATACATTTTTCCTTTATTATTCCTTCCCTTTTTTAATTTGCAAACACATTTTTCCTATTATTTTTGCTGTAGTGACAGGTTAGTTTTTCAAGCTGTAGGTTTTCATATTTTTTTCAGACACACCTCTATTCATGATTATATATTTTCTTATTTTTGAACATTCCTTCAAAGGATAAATATCTAATATGTTTTATCCTTCCAATAACTTCAATCTGACCTTATTATCATTCCATTTTTCTGCAAATGAGCTGTTCTACATGGCCGTAATTAGCTAAAATGTTAATATCTAATTTACGTATATCCTTAAAGAAAATTGAATGTGTCCAAATTGAAACACAAGTAACATCATCCAAAATGAAATCATATTAGACCCAGGTATTTTTTAAGTGATTGGTCCTTACCCGGGTACACAATTTATAAGGACACCTAAGAATGAATAAAGACAATTGCGTTGAATTAATGAATGAATGAAAAGGTGGAATTAAGTATTTGTATTGACTCACACAGTCACGGAGGACCCCTCTTAAGTTAAGGGGGTCTACTCCTCACAATGTGTTTTCGGACCGGTAAGGAATTCATCGCCAAGGCTGCATGACGGTAGATATTGAAAATCCTGTTTTCACCATTTGGCTTTAAAGAGATAATTCGATGAGGAACACATTGTTTTCTTCCAAGGTGTTTTAAAGAAAAACTCGATACCTTCGCAAAACATGAGACCATGTTCATTACTCCATATTGCTGAATTGGTACGAAGTTTTCCCCGGGGTTTGGTTATTTGAGCAGCTTTCGGGCGTTTTTCCGCGTGATGTCTATTGATGACAACATAGTTTCTCCAGCCATCCTGCTGGCGTCTTCAGGTCTGAAGTAGCGATATCCAAGTCAAGTTAAAAAGTGATTATTTTCCAATGCTGCTAGTGTACATGATAATTTACATAGTATTGCATCGTGTTTATATTCATATGTACAGCACGAACCACGTTATAGGAACAATTTCCTCTTCAGGGCTTGTCAGAATTTTGTTTGGTTTGGATATTGGTGAGCTTGTAGCAGCGTTTGGATTTTCAGCATCTCTTGTCCTCCCAAATGGCTGTATGGTCCGGCATAAGCCCGAGACGTGAGAGAAACCGGCAAAACCCCACGCAGACCACCGTGTAGTTAGTGATGATGTCGGTGTATGATGTTGATGTTCCCATAATAATGTGCTCCGCTGTTATCCTGGTGTATTTGGTTGCTGGATGTATCCGGTTCATTGTTCTCACATGTGGAGTTTGGTTCACTTTAGTCAATCTGGTTATATGATGGAAACTAACATGCATGCCGTAATGTAAACTATGCAAGAATTATATTTTGAATTTTTCACATTAATTAAAGCATTTTTATGACTAGTTTTCGGCCCAGAATTTCAAATTAAAGCGAAATGTTTTTTATGCTTAGCATGTTACCTTGATATTTGTTAGCAGCCTTCAAAATGTTATGAAATTTTTGTTTTGCGTATTGGAGAACATCTGGGATATTCAAACTATTACGAAAAATATGCCATGTGCCATAAGGCTGCGTGTTAAAATACCATTTAATTGCCAAGAAAAGAAATCGGTAACATTCAATGTTTTCACCCTTTATCTATAAATAAGGACACTATTACCAATACTAATAAGGACATACATGCAATGTTTCATGCAAGTCTGTACATAAAAATTGCTCCAACCACCTTAAACCGGATCTAGTTGAATCTCTCATTCGTGTTGGGGTGAGGTTTTAATGTGTGGGAGCGGGAAGCCAAGGGATGAGCGAGGGTAAAGGTGCAGAGAAGGGACTCATGGGAAATGTTGGAAGCACAAAAGATAACCGGAAATGTAGTCCAGAGGGTAAGGAAAATTACGAGAAATCATTGGAATCTTGAAATAAAAATTAATTACACTCGAGAAACTGCCGTCATCGTAAAATATGGCATATTTTGGTTGCATTTATCTTAGGCGTTAATAATAGGCGTTGGGCGTAGGAGGCGCAAAATATAAAAATAATCCCGAAGAACAATGGTTGACATAAATGTTAGTGAGAGCATTACCACTCGAGTTATTCCCTATAATTAGGGTTTAATAAATTTTCTTCACCTCCATTTTGTGAACGAAGTTAGCTGGCTCTCATTAATTGTATAGTGAAATAAATCGGAAACTACTGAGTATTACAACAATGACATTAATCCTTGTGCGTACTTTTGAAGTGTGGTCTATTTTTCCATCAAGAATAGAGTTTTGGTGATTTCTGTCTAAACATAAATCATTATGTATTTAAATTCGTGGTAATTGCTTGACGCTTTTGCTTGTAGCGTTGTTGCATGGTTATCAAATTATAAAATTTTAATAATTTCCGATAAAAACAAATGAAAGGCGTTTAAAAAAATGAAGAAGTGAATTGATATTTGACTCTTACCTCTTCCTTACTCGCTTTAAATCTTACTGATTAAAATATAATCTTGCGAATCATTTGCATATAGTATTTCCCGCTTCGCGTCACTTCCTTGTTCGTCGTCAATTCGCTTTCCCTTTTTCCATGAATATTCTATCCTTAACTGTTTTCTACGCGACGCTTACCGTGAAATTCGAAGCGCGTGAGCCATCTAATTTGTCCCGTAGCGCCCCGGCCACAAAAGTATCTACTGTAAAAAAGGCTACACGCACGTACTTACGATTCACTTGCTAGGCTTAGCGGTTCAGATGTGCGCCAATAGATGTCAAGTGAGCTCCAATACGCGTCCTCCAACAACTGGCACATGGCATTGGCGTATGCATTTTCCAAAATACACACAGCTTAGTTGCAGCTCCTCCTGCTTCACCAAAAATGTTGCATTGAAAGAAATTTCTAAGATTTAAATGTTTTGTATTGTTTGCCATAGTTGCATGTACCTACTTTTTTCGTGAAAAATAAAAACACACATTTATTTCTATTAAATTAATTACTTTATTTACTACTTTTTCGCTATTTTGCCAATATTTTAGGCTGTTTCAGCAGGCTTCTCGACTAGCTGTTAGATAAATTGGTTAAAGGAAGAAAGTGATTTAACTTCAGCGCAGAAGGGACGAAAAATGGCTAAAGGATAGGAGAAGCGATGGTTGACTTCACGATGGATGACCCCAATTTTAAACGGGAAGGAATAGATATTTCCGAATAGTCATTTCCCCAAGAAGTCCACGAAGATAAGTGTTCGGATACCGCATCGTGTCAACTTGACTTCCGAAGGCAAATATACTTATACTCCCTTTGAGATACGAAACGGGAAAAATGAATCCAATGTATAAGAAATATAGAGCAATCCAAGTTCCTCTGAGTGGAATATATTATCTGCTATTGAAGGGCATAGGAATTGATGTTCGCAATGCTTAGTCCTTCATCATGGCATTTGCTTTTCGAGTCTTAGCTTAAACAAACCTTATACCCACCTAATACTCATCCACAAAACCTTTTGAATTCGCACGATTACTTCACAGTGTGGTGAGAAGCCAGAATAATTTAATATCTTGGAAACTAGAAAGTCCTTTTTAATATTAAAATTTTATTCTTTGCAGTATTCTCAATGAAAGAAATAATACATATTCAGTTCAGTGTTAGTGTAACCAACATACCAAATATAGGGCTGAATGACGAATAAATTTCATCGGTGTGTTTTTATGCATATAATCCAATCCAGTAGAAGGTATATACGACTTGATTTTGTATTCTATTTTAAGAAATCCACTTTACCATCGAATTTCCGGTCAAAGCATGAAAGATTGAATGCGTATGCTTTGTAAAGTTGTTCTTCATGCCAAAAGTGTATCCTCGCCAATTATTCTCTTCTGCTTGAAATGATTAGGTAGCTGAGCAATTCAATCGCTTCACATAGTTCATCCATCTCCAGTCGCGATGAAATCACCTTCCTACCTCATCCATCGAGTCGTTCATTGAACTTGGCTCCCGTTTCCTGCGACGGCATCCGAAATTAGGACAACCGAAGTACATCCTCTCCGTGAATATTTTTTCTCAATTGATTCTTTCATCCGAAAATTCTCCAGCTTCTGGCACCTCTCTACGCAGCCTCCCGCGGGATTTGGTCCGCCTCAACCAATCTCTCTCCCGTCGGAAGAGCGGGAGTAAAAAAACTTACGTACATCTGGAGGTTTCCGGATGGTACGCCAAGTGACGTCCCGCCGAGATAATTGTCCCTTGGGGGGGAGGGAATGAAAGCTGGTTCCCAGATAGATCGGGAGGAGCCGCCACCATCGTAGTAGTTCCTGGAAAGTGGGGGAAATATTCCTAGGGGTGAACCGACCTAGGGTTGTAATGCACAGGGCACGGCTTTTGCGGCTTCAACGACACGTCAAGAGAGGGAATGGCGTCTATCTCTATCGTCCGGAATGGGATCTGCTCCCCCGAGAATGGCGCACATACATCGGATGGCGATTGGCTCTGAATTTCTAACCCTCGACCACCGACAGCTCCTCTCTCTATCCCCCCCACCACACACACACATTTCCATCACTCGCTGTTGGAGATGAAGGGATTTTTTCTACTCGGGAGGAGATGAGTGTTGGGGTGGCACCGGCAGATCTATTTTCGAATTTCAGATAGGTTTCGACATGCTAACGACGAGTGTCACGCCTCATGTCTGTCCTGGCGAATGCAATCTCTGGTGATTTTGAGAATTGATTCGGAAGAGATGCAATGGGAAGTTGAGCGCTTTACAAATTAAAATAACGAAATCCAGGCAATAGTTTGTTTCTTGCCCTCAGCTTACACACATTTTTGGAGGAAATCGTACAAATCGCAGTTACCATAAAACTCATTAAAAACTATGGTTAGGAATACGAGGATTATGACAGATTACGTGTTGGATGCTCCAGCGATGGAAATATATGAAAATAGCGTAGGTACTTCACAGGTTAGGTCATATTAAAAGTGAAATACGAAAAAGATGGAAAGTAGAATGAATAAGTCATGGGTGAATGTAGCGGAAGATACTCTTATAAGTAGGAATATTGGGAGTCTTAAGAATAAGGATATGTGTATGGGCCAATGCATACAAGTAATATAATCAAAATTCGTATGCGATCGTATTCGTATCGTATTCGTATCGTTGCAGGACAGCTTGGAGGAAAAAGAGAAGACACAGTTTTCTCGAACAACAGGTCTAACAGCAATGACGATGCTCTTTGACTCTGCCTAAACCTAGAGGGAAGGACGTGAGGGGTATGTATGCAGTACGCTTTATGTGACTCTCATGTAAATGAAACATGGCTGGTCGAATAATGATTCCAATTTCCCTGGTGATACCTGAAATTAGACAATCGATTAGGTCGACTTAGAATAAAGGCTCCTTTGACCAGAGCACTTTTCACTTAAGGTTGAACTATGTATAATTATTCAACTTTGCCATTCCACAGTAACGAATATACTTTGGAATGGAAAGCTAAACTTTCATTGCTACATAATTAGATATTCTACCGATTACAGCCTAGGAGTAATATTAAAGGAAAATAAAAACACATGTAATCATAAATAAATATTATATCAGAAGTTTCCACTGACGTAGAATGGAAAAATATTGTTTCGTAATATTTGAGAGAGGGGCCGCCAGGTGTCGTGGCCTACGAACAATCACGCTCACAAGCAACAAGGCCAGTATGAGTCGTGATCGAGGAGTGGACAGTGTGAATTCGAGGCTAGTGGACGGAACAAGGACAGGAGGACAAGAGGATGACTAATACTTTGGCCTACTAAGGTAGGAGCGATACTGGGGCGTTCTCTCTCTCATTCTATCAAAATAAAATACAGTCCATTATCATTTGGGGCGCAATAATTAATTGCTGCTTAAAGGCAATATATTGCCTGGGCATAATTTGATCCTTCGGGCCGGATAAAGAAGTGTTTCTGGTACATACATCTCATCTGGTATTGGATTTTGTTTCCTTATGCTTAATGTCTTTATTGTTTGTGTAGTTAGAATATATTTGGTTATTGCTTAGTGTTACTGGATTTCGGCCGTTCGACCTCGTACGCGACCCAGTGATTATCTGCATTAGTTGGGTGAACAATGGTTCACGAAAAGGGACAAGAAGCTGAGGCAATGGGTGATTCCCGCGGTCATAGTCTCCTAAAATTAAAGAGAGTTCGTCGAGACGCCATAATTAATACGTTAGAACGGCTTTATGCCCTCACACATGAGGATCAGATAGATATTCCGATGCTTAAATGCAGATATGATTCTCTGGAGGACAAACATAGTTCGTTTATAACTCTTACTGATAAAATTCGTGAGGATACGATCGAGCTTAACTTGGAATTCGACGAGGAATTAAACGTTAGCGATCGCGTGGAAGAGCTGTATTTCGAAATCAAAGCGGTGGCAAGTCAGATGCTACCCACGAAAGTCAGTAATGCTAGTATGGGGGTGCCTACTGTTTCGCAAACGGCCAGGTTGCCGAAGATAAATATTCCTGTATTTGACGGGGAATTGGCTTACTTCAAACCTTTTTACGATGTTTTCTGTAGCCTGATACACGAGAGTACTCAGTTGACGGATATTGAGAAGTTTCATTACTTAATTGGGAGTGTAAAGGGAAATGCGCGGAAAATAGTGACGGGTCTTCCATTAATCTCTGAAAATTACGCTATCGTGTGGAAAAACATGGTTCGTTAATATGAGAATAAGCGATTATTAGCTTTACATTACCTAGAGAAAATAATAAATGCTCCCGTTTTGAACAACGACTCAATAGAGGGTTTCCAGTCATTGATTGAGAATTTGTCTGAAAACGTGAATGCTTAGAAGGCCGTAAATATCCCTCAGTTGGCCGATTTTATCTTATTTGTTCTTGCAGTAAGAACGTTTGATAAATATTCTCGCAAGCAGTTTGAATTGGAACACCATGAAATTGAATTTCCCTGCATTGATGTCCTTGTCAAATTTGGTCACAAGCATATCAATATACTCCACTCATCAGGGTCGAGGTCAAGTACTCCGTCAAATGCGAGATTAAAACAAGCAAAACGGAGCCTCGCAAGTGCAAGAACTTCACTCTTGGCAGCCAGTGAGAATGTTAATTTATTCTCATGCCCGCTATGCAGGGAACAGCACCGTTTATATTTATGCAACACATTTATTTTAATGTCGGTTGATAAAAGAAAGGACTTCATTAGGTCTGAGAATATTTGTTACAATTGCTTAGGTGGAAAGCATAAAGCAAGTGCCTGTCAATCCCGTGTATCTTGTCGTAACTGTTCAAAGGGGTATCATACATTATTGTGCACTACCAAAGTTTCTGAAAGTTCTTCACGGATAGCCTCGCAACCATTTAGCAGGGCAAGAAGTGACCGGAGAGGGCGGAGAGAATTTAACACGAATGACGTGACGGAACGGGCATCATCTCACAATGAAAGCAGTATGCAGGACGCATTAGCTTGTTCAACGAGTCATATTGTTTCTCAAAATTCTATTGTATTATTGGGAACGGCTATTGTTGCCGTGAAGTCGGCGTCTGGCATATTCCACAATGTACGTGTTTTGATTGACCCGGCGTCGCAAGCTATTTTCATCACCACCGCTTGCCAGCAAAGGCTGGGTCTCCCGAGAAAGCAATCCATGGTCGCATGCAAGGGCCTTGCAGATAATCCCGTCACTACTACGAAAGGAATTACGTCTTTGGTAATTCGGCCTCGTAAAGGGGGCGAGGAACTAACCACTACTGCCATAGTCATTCAAAAAATTACCTCGAGGCAACTTAGCGCTCTAATACCCGATAGTGTATGTGATCGTTTCCGCTATTTGATATTGGCGGATCCCGAGTTCCATAACCACTACTGCCATAGTCATTCAAAAAATTACCTCGAGGCAACTTAGCGCTCTAATACCCGATAGTGTATGTGATCGTTTCCGCTATTTGATATTGGTGGATCCCGAGTTCCATAAGCCACTTGATTGATATTTTAATCGGCGCGGAATTATACTCGCAAATTATGGTTGATGGACCCACGATTCGCTACGAAGGTAATCCTACTGCGTGGCCTTCGATTTTTGGTTACATTCTAATAGGTCCTGTAAAATCTGCCTCCAATTCTTTGCATACTGGTGCAAACATTTCCTCGTGTATTGTCACGAACGAGGAAAGTGACTTGGGCTCGTTGCTAGAACATTTCTGGAAGGTCGTGGAGACTCCGAGCAACCCACCTGCCTCCGAAAATGACGAAAGGGTGGAATTGCAGTTCACATCCCTTCATTATAGAGAGGAAAATGGGCGGTATGTTGACCTATTTTATTTAAGGACGAGTCCCCTAAGACTTCTCTCGGCCAATCTTAGTCCCAGGCATTAAAGAGGTACTCTAATCTCGAGCGGAAATTAGCACATGACACCTATTTGCGAGCAGAATATTATAAATCCTTAAGTGAATATCTCACTATGGGGCACATGTCAAGGTCTCAATGGGGATCAGGGAAATATGTCATTCCACATCATACGGTGCATAAGGAGTCGAGCTCAACCACGAAAGTGCGCGTAGTGTTTGATGTTTCAGCTCGCACCTTATCAGGGATATAGTTTGAATGAACTACTTTTAAAGGGTCCGAAATTGCATAAAGACATCGCTGATTTAATCTTAAGGTTTCGTCTACATTCTGTGGCATTTGTAGCTGATATTTCTAAAATGTATAAATATAGGGCTTACCAACATATAGTTTGGCGTCCTAGCGAACATTCCACTTTGCAAGAATATGAATTAAACACAGTTACATTTGGTTTAACGTCCTCTCCATATTTGGCTATGAGAGTACTTCAGCAATTATCTCATGACGAAGCGGAACACTTTCCCCTCGCAGCTATAGTACTACCAAACGATATATTTGTGGACGAATTAATCTCGGGAAGGTCTACGAGCACCAAGGCAGTAGATCTTATGGCACAATTGAATGGATTGCTAAAAGGCGGAGGTTTTCAACTTCATAAGTGGGCCACAGACTCCGTGGATGTTCTAAGTTTTTCATTTCACCGGAGCCTGTTCAACGCAAAGTGGAATTTAATAATGACGGAGACTCAAATTTAAAAATATTACGTTTATGTTGGGATCCTAAGTTGGATTTCTTTTCTTACAACGTGAGGATTTCGTTACAACCACCTTCAAAAAGAGGCGTTCTTTCAAATTTGGCACAACTATTTGATCCATTAGGATGGATTAGTCCGGTCGTCTTTTGGGCGAAAACTTTATGCAGGGTCTTTAGAAATTAAATATCGGATGGGACGAAGATTTGCCTTCCGATGTAATTGACTCGTGGAAACATTTTGAAAACCAATTGCCTTTGTTGGAAAACATAAAATTACATCGCGGTTCATTAAGTAGTGAAGTAAGCGACACAGAACACCGCCAATTATTGGGTTTCTGCGATGACTCCGAGCGGGGCTATTGCGCAGTGGTGTATTTGCGCTGTGGAGGACTTCATACAAAGGGACGAGTCCATTTAATGATAGCCAAGACGAAAGTCGCAACTATTAAAACTTTAACAACTCCGAGGCTATAACTTCTGGGTGCAGTTCTGCTGACGTAACTTTTTGAGTTCGTATTCTCTTCTCTCTCGCAGAAAATAAATATTGAGTGTGTTTATGTCTGGACTGACTCCACAATAGTCTTGTCTTGGATAAATACTCCAACACATTTATTAAAAGCCTTTGTGGCGAATAGGGTAGCTCAAATATCACAAAGTCATGTGGGTATAATGTGGAATAATGTATCTGGTAAAGATAACCCTGCTGATTCTGGCAGTCGGGGATTGCTACCCCAACAAATGATTTACGATGACTTAGGGTGGAATGCACCTCCCTGGGTATCTAATAGTGCTGATCAATGGGAAATTAGTGCATTAGCAGGAACAAATGATGTACTCCCGGAAATGAAATCTCTGAAGTCGAATGTTGCTGTCGTAGATACAGACACGCTATACATCGCATTCCTGGAACGTTTTTCCTCCTTGTCTAAACTTAATCGAGTTATTGCTTATTGTCTCCGATTCTTTGCATTAGCAAAAGGGTCATCGGACTTATGCAAAGAAAGTAATCTAAGTGTAAAAGAGATCAATAACGCTCTCAAAGTATGCATAAAAGTAACTCAGTATTCTTATTTTAAGCAAGATATTGGATATCTGAAAGGGGGACGTATCTGTTCCAAATGGCTTCAGAAATTGTCTCCATTTATCGATTCTGAGGGTTGTCTCAGAGTGAGTGGAAGGCTAAATAACGCTGATTTAGCCTACAATCGCAAGCACCCATTGCTGTTACCCAAGGAAGCTTATCTAACCACATTGATCGTGGACCATTATCATAAAATTTATTTGCATGTGGGACCCATGACATTGCAATATTTATTAGTATTAAAATATTGGATTTTATCATCGCGTTCCGTGGTTCGACAGCGAATTAGAAACTTCGTTACCTGCACTAAATTGAAGGCTTCGTGTAAGGTACCGAAAATGGGCGATCTACCATCCCCACGTGTGGTGGCAAAACGTCCGTTTTTATACACAGGGGTTGATTTCGGTGGACCTTTCCTTATAAGGGAATTCTTAAGGAGATCATCCAAATATTAGAAGGCATGTCTGTGTTTGTTCGTATGCTTACCTACTAAGGCGACCCATTTGGAGCTAATGTCGAACTTAACAACTGAGGCATTTATTGCCGCTCTAGAACGCTTTATATCTCGACGAGGTTTCTGCTCGGACATATATTCAGATTAAGGATCCAATTTTGTGGGAGCCAATCGATATATAACTGGAATTAATCGTCAATAGCGGGATTTATTAAGTTAAGGTAACATGATGGATAACCTTTCGCAAAGAAATATTAAGTGGAATTTTAATCCTCCAGCAGCCGCTCACTTTGGGGGACTTTGGGAGGCTAATATGAAATCAGCAAAGAGCTTATTGAAAATAATTATTGGGAATAGAATTCTAACCTTTGACGAGCTATCCACAGTTTTCGCTAAAATCGAAGCGGCTTTAAATTCAAGGGCACTCACGCCATTGTCGCCCGACCCCTCTGAATATGAAGCTTTGACCCCGGGACATTTTTTATTTGGTGCTCCCTTAGTAGGCTTACCAGAACCTTGATTACTTGATTTGAGCTCCAATAGACTTTCAAGGTGGCAGTTGGTGAAGCAAATAACGCAACACGTTTGGAATAGATGGTCCACCGAATATTTGAACACGCTTCAAGTGAGAAATAAGTGGACGAAAGAAGAAGAAAATTTAGCAGTAGATGACCTTGTGGTATTGAATGAGAAACATATGTTTCCTTTGCAATGGCCTTTGGCTAGAGTGGAAGAAATCCACTCCGGCCCAGATAACAGAGTTCGGGTAATAACACTACGGACAAAGGATGGGGTGTTCAAACGTCCCGTAGCAAAGGTTATGAAACTGTGGGAAACTAGTGGGAACTAATTTCCTAATATATTAATTTTATTTTTCTCTCTTTTCTCAATAATTTATTTAATTTAGCTGGAGAGCAAGTTACTCCTAAAGCATAAAGCATGAGATTTAATTCTTTAATTTAATGTATTTGGCCTTTGGTGCTCCCACATACCTTTCCGAGGGCTTCCTTCCCAAATGAGTATCTGGTGAATGCCCCCTTGCCATGCCATTATTAAAGAAATAGCACTTTTTCTCTTGGATGATGTTTATGTCTCGACCAGCAAGTCCTGGGGGGCTATTTGTGAACGTTGACAATCTGAATTGACGTCATCAAATGTCCACAAGTCTACGCCAATGATTCACTTTCCAGCTCATGGTTCACTGAACGGTTCAAAATTCCGTCAAAACCAAGCTTTCATGTCGACCGCTATTTTGGTGTCGGAACGTCGCTAGCGTCGCGTCGGGAATTCCCCTCCCCCAGATTTTTAGCGCACTGTAGTTAGTGTTTGGTCTGGTTTTGTCAGCATTTTCAGATTTCGAATAGATTTACTACTTTTAGAATGTCATGATATAGTTTTAATTTTCCATTTTCTTTGAATGTGTACATACCCAGCTCTTCATATTTTATCAAGTTTCCGAAATCACATTTGTTCATCTCGCAAAGTCTATGTTTTCCTCTAAGCTTTGATTAATTTTGATGTCTGTGAATTTGATTTAAAATTTAACCTTTTGCTTCTTTTTCACTATATTCCTACTTTTTTATTTTAAGGTAGTAATTTGCTTTGGTTTAAATGAAATACAAAAATATACGTTCCGTAATTGGCTAGGAAATTATTTAAGCGTAATGCAGTGTTACGACGTTATTACAAATCTTAAATTATGATATTAAACCGGTTGGCATACATTTTTTGGATGAGGTATGCATTAATTTCAGTATCATGGATGATTGGAGAGTGGAGACTGGAATCATTTGGAGGCTTCGGAATGTTGAAGAGGAAGAAAGACTGAGGGAAAACGCAATGAGGAGCAACGACATATATGATACACTTATGGGACGTTAAGCTTAAGAGACAGTGGTGATCCATTTGCAATGCCGGATAACGTTTTTTGGGACATGTACCCGTCTGTAAGAAGACATGGTGAGAGCCTTTACCGAAGAAATTATGCCATATTTTTGAGAGCCCCCACTCGATCTGTATCCCACGACCCACACACAGTTACGTTACGTTAATGTCTATTGATATTAACGTAACGTAAATGTGTGTGGGATTAAAGACGTGAAGAAATCACGCAAATTACCTTTAGTCATTCCATGTCAAATTTTCTTTATTTTAGGTTTCGTTTGCCCTTAATTTTATGGGCAGGGTTCGTATCAAAAGTCGTCTGGAAGCGATAGTAACCTGGGTCTCAGTCAAGCAAGTGTCAGTCGGGCAATTCAGGAGGTTACCAGTGCCAAAGTTCAATCAGTGATCTTTTTGTTTCATAGGTACTGACTATCTGACACTGATTGGCCAAAAAAAAAGAAATTCTACCATGGAACTGAATAAGAGCGATAATGTCAGAAATAGCAAGCGTCGACGTTCTTTCATCAATGTCAAGCATTCATATATTTGCTAACTAACTCACGTTTTACTTTACACATGTAAGTACTACAGATATCATAATCTTATGATTCGCCAACTGACCAAATTCCTGCACATCCATTTCTGTCAAAATCTCGCGCAACTTTGTAACAAAAACAAAGACGCAACTCGTAGCGATGCCCAAATAACTGAGCCAATGGTTCAATGAACGTCAGAATGGCGTTCTTTGAACAACTTAATGAATGAATGTTGACATTCCTGAATAGGCCCCCTGAACATGGTTTAAAGCGTTGAAATATTTCGTGAAATTAAATATTCATCACTGAATCCAAAAACAGCTAACTCTTATGTTCAAAATTAGGATTAGAATTAGCATGGGCATTAATTCCGAAATTGTTCAATTCTGCTCTCACTCTCAAACTCCTCTACAGAGTGCCTTATCTATCTAATATTTTCAATTTTGATCTTCTAGGGTAACATTAAATATTCTTTGTTATTTAAAAGAAGTTTCCAACCTATAGTTTAAAAGATGTTTATACCTACAGTAAACCAAGCTTTTTGTAGTCATTATTGCAATATACATTTTGGTAACAAAAGGTTTTTTTCCAAAATAAATATATTGAGTATAATATAACAAATATTTGAATAGTGCACCTAAAATATAGGAAAGGAATAATAATAGTTTATTTTTATGATGCATGCCCAATAACTTCCATATTATGCTTCCGATACTGCCGTATGACAGTAGTCTAGACTGTCCCTCTTTCAGGACTCGTGCCCAAAGACCTATGCACTTCGATATCAACCGATAAATGATTTTCTCTAAGATAACTAAATAAATCAAAAATATGCATCACATCTGTAATATAAGAGTCCTCGACACCAATGAGTGTGCGAATTTAAACCAAAAAATAGTTATATGTATACAAAATGAAGATTGACTAATTAAAACTGTGTCAGATCACGTACTGGATAAATTAGAAACGTCAATTATCCTCCCAAGCAAAACCTATCAAGTAAATCAAAATAAAGTAAGCCGAGGCCGTGGCCCGACGGAACGGAGTGTTGTGTGCTGCGGAAATGGAATTGAGAGATGCAGCCTAAGTCAAGTTTAGGGTGGTTTTGAGGATGTGGATGCTGGAGCAATGAGGATGATGGGAACGTGTGGTGAGGCACAGATGCTTGGGAGTGGAGGGAGTGAGGTTGGGATGCCGCCTCGGCTGCGGTTTGCCGCCTCCATCGCTCAAGAGACCACGAGAGGCGACCGCGCCTCTGGGAAGATAAGGGCACCCTTGGGGGAAGACGGCAGGAGTCTGTGATGCGCTGGAAGATGGTCGTTAAGGGCTCACGTGTGCGCTTGAGGGAGAGTGGGCCGCTGGGAAGACAAAGGGTAAGGAGAGGGAATTGGGGGTTTAGGGGTGTGATCACCGTGAAGAGCGTGACGTGGATTTTAAGAAGGGGCGTGGCACTTCATCTCTCCTCCACATTGCTTTTCTCCTCCCCCACTCCCCCACCTCCAGTCCGTGATGAAGCTGAAATTGTTGTTTGAGCGTCGCGGTTTCACTTTCCACACTACAACTGAATAAAATTAACGGAAATAGGCTTTTCCATCGGGTAGTGTACTACATCTCGTGAGAGACGGACGTTCGATTACACGCCGGAGAGGTTCTTTTGTTACCGGTTCCGGTGGTGGTGGGGTAAATTCCTTGCCTGCTAACCCTAGGGTCATGGGTTTTAACCCCACCTGGATAAGCTTTTCACCTCCCTGGGAATGGCAGTGCGTGTTCGTTCGTTGTTACCAGTTAAAATGCATTAAAAATTCCGTGGAAACTTATTAAGGATAGTGTGAAGTAAATTAAAAATCCTGGCCGAGTCAGTTGATTTTTTAAATTACGAATTTCATCCCTTTGGCATTATGTCTTTTCTTCCATGCACGTGACTGTGTATTATTTTGCTAGTGAATCATTCAAGCATTTTTTTGCAATGATTTCGGTTTAAAATGTATGTCGTAATAATGCGACAATGTTTGGGTTTTCCTCTGCGACAGTGGAAGATATTTTCTGTTTGTATCGTGGACTGAAGACGAGAACATCTAGTTTTTGCACTACTTCGCTTTGAAGTAATAACATGGATTGAAATGTACCTAGCAAACACCTGTCCGACAACAAGAATATTTGGGTTCTGTTCTCGGTCAAGTCGGTTGTTGGAACAGGTTATGAGGAGCAAATGCTTCCTGAAGGCCGTGATATAGGGGAGGATTTTTAGTACGTGGGGAAGGGGAAGAAAGAAAATAGGCTTTGTGGACGGGATGAAGTGAGGTAGTAGTTATGATGAAATGAAGAAAGAAATCATGTAAAGAGATAGACGACCGCGCCTGTAAATTTGAGGAGGATTGTATTTCCTCTATTTTATTTAAATTGTCCAAAAACGGTAGATTACCAAAATATATCAATCAATCAATCCTCACCCTATCTTTCTTATGTCAAATAAAGGACTTCTCAGGGACCTCATACATAATACATTATTAATTGTTTCTCGCGTACCCATTGTTCAACATGGTACAAGGAACTCACGCAGCTAAAGACGCGATCAGAAAAATTGAACATGATCAGGAACTGAGGAAAAAAGTAATGGTTGCGACGCAACGTAAGAGTAAAGGGCGAAGAATGGAATAAAGTGTCAAACCTATTATGGCGTTGAATGGTGCGGAAACCTGGACTCTGAGGGAAGAGGATAAGAGTAGGCAAGGAGGATAGAGAAGGCTCGATGGACCATGAGGAAGACAAACGAAGGGGAAACAAATGGGTTGGCGTCGTAGGTGAGTAAAGATAGTGGCTTGAGGATATTAGGAGCAGGCTGGAGCCGGTAAGGAGGAGACACGATTTCTTACAGCCTCTACAGATTGAAGGACATTGAAATGTCCAAATAACTGTGGAACTAATCGCATAGAAATTTAATAGTCACCTGCTAGGGATCACACGAATGTGCTCAATTCACAATGAAATGACAAATGACTTTTTTGGTGAATTTTCATACTTTTGGTAGGATTATGGTGAGCGGGGATGGGAAGAAAAAAAAACAGCCCTCAGAGATGGGATGCAGAGTGGTAAGACGAATGTAGATCTAAAAGATCTATTATAACTATATATATATCCGTCTAAACCTGTGCTAATCTCTAATAAGCAAGAAGATTTCCATTCAAGTTTAGCTTAGATCGGATCGAAGCCTTTAGCCAAAATTCAGCAAATTCAGCAAAAGCGAGCGGCATTGAGAGGTCCGATGAACGTTGGCGAAACAGGTAAGAATAGAACTGTTGTTAGATAGCAATCTCTAGGTAAACTATGATTACCACCGGATACTCTGTAAACAGTTAACCAACTCGTTAAAACTGCAATATTAGAAAGATATGTATTTTACAGCACAAAAGATGCCAAATTTCAACTAACCATAATTTACGCCATTACTAAAAATAAAAAGTGACGGATGCGACAGTCAAAGTTCATTTATTTTAAACACACCCATCAATGCATATCATCTCTAATTTGGATCTTTTTTGGAAAACGCTTCCAAGTAAGAAGGGTATACATCTATTAAAGACCAACTGCGCAGTGATGTTGCGAATTGTGCAGCGCACAAAAAGGATTATAAATTACCCTATAGTAATAATAACCTTACCTTCAATTACACACATGACTTAGCTGAATTGAATATATCCCCAACTGAACGATTGCAGCTAGCTCTATAGATGCCAAATGGTATGGAGAAGCGTCTAGCTTAATAATGATTCCTAGCAAGTACATATACCTATAGGTGCCTCGAATTTTGTTAATAAATAGATATAATAAATGGTTTTAGGCTTTCCCAAAGAATAATTCTGGTGCATTGTTCACGTTTTTACCACCGGGTTTGTCTTCTTGATGGCTGGGATTTCAACGAGGGATTATCTTATCATATTAAGGTGTGTAGATGCCATCTACAACCCTGAAGGTGATAGGAAAGTCTCCTGTCGGGTATTTACTCATTAAACACAGTATAGGAAGTGTTCAGTTTCGATTATCTTAATTCTAAAATAGCAGACCAAGGCGAGAAAAATTAACTTAACAAAATCAAACACGCCTGTAAATTCACCATGATTAATAATTACAAGGAACCCTGAACAAGAGAATATGCTAAATTAAAGTTTTACAAGAGAGTGGTAGTTTAAGTACAACAGGACGGTAGCGGGACGTGGGTTCTCAATAAAAAAGAGAGACTGAAAAAACATCACGTCAGCCGAAATGAGCTTCCTAAGAACAGTAGAAGGTAAAATATGACATGGAAACATAATAGAAAATGTAAACATTTTAACATAAATGAAAAAATAACTGAACCCAAAGAAAAAAGATTCAATCATTTGGGAAAATTGCAGCAGAACCGTCGTCTCCCCATAATTACCTTGGGATATGACCCTAGTGACCATCTCAATGCCGGTCATGACCAAGGCAAAGATGTTTTAAGGAACAGGCTACGCAGCCTAGCTCAAGAGGTTAAGGAGACTTACATTAAACGGTAGATCATCTCCAATGACGCAACAATGACGAAGTTATCCGTCTACTAAGCACTTGTTCAGTTTCGGAAGCGGCTTGTGTGAGTTGAAAGACTGAAGAGACAGATGGAGTTAGAGTAGGTACATTATACAGTAGTAGGTTGACACAACGTTGACGACGAAGTGGGCATAGTTGCCGTCATAGTCGGTGGCTCTTAAGTGATCACGTGTGCGTGCGACGACGACGGTTACAGACGTGTTTCCTCCTCGAATCGAACTGGCATGTTTTTCGGTGAATGGACGCGGTGATGGACGTGGACAGAGCGGTGTGATCGGAATGGGTAAGCGGGTGATGGACCTCTCGACGGAGAGGGTGTCTGGTGCCCCACCGACCAACAACACCCCCCTCTTCACGGTTCGTAACTTGCGGTCCCACGGTTTCCGAATTCGGGTCCGAGTTCCACGCGGTGAAGGAAGGAAATGGATTTCGGGTTATTTTTGGGGGTCAAGTGTGGTGGGAATGTGGTTTGGATGAGCAATCGCTCACCTGATACAGTTTTTATCAACATCGTCACGTTCATGACGCTATAACGATCCTGAAAATCGCTAGGAAATTAGATATGTAATCGTTTTTATTTAGTCATTATATTATACTTTCAAGGTGCCAATACATGGCCATTCACAAGTTACCTTGAAACAGCTTGATGAAGATATCATTTGGCATTAATTTCGAGCAATTAGGCCTCATCATATAGAAAAAGGTGATAGCAAAATAACAGCCACTTTGCAACGTGCTATGTTCCAAAAATATACCAGCAATTTTACATGGGAATTTGTACGGCTATGCGTTCCAGAGATACTGAATATAAAAAATCATGAATGTATGGCAAAAATATTTTTCCAGAATATTAAATGTGTAGTTTTTATGCTTTCTCATATTTTTTTAAAATAAATAAATTACTCTCCTTAGTAATTAGAAAAAAAATCACAAAAATAGGTTGTGAAGGCATTTCAAGCGTGCGACATGAAAAAAGTCAGGTAAAAAACTTATATTGCATATTTAGTTTAATATTGAGAGTTTCATTCAAATCAAAATATATTTGCATTATTTATGTACAACATTAACTTAATGCTTCTTACAGCTGCTAAAATAAAAAAGTTACTTTGAATATGATATCCATTATGACTACGGAAAATTCTTGCTAAAACTACTTTAACCCTTTCTCGTTGTGTACTGGGCCAGCCAAGAAATCTCCTCATTTCGTTCCAATCAAATGTCGGGTGAGCCCAAGCAATGGTTCAATCGTTGCGTATCGTGGTGTTTAACACTATTTTCATGATTTATTTTTTAAAATCGAGAATTTCAACTAATAGTAGTAACTCTATAGGTATTATCGATGTAAAGTTAAAACGAAATGTATCCATTAATTATTTGTGAGGTTAAAATATAAAAATATCATTTTTTAAATAGGAGAATATTTATTTAGTTTAATATTCCGAAGTGAAATAGTAAGAAAAATGATTTTGGAGTGAAAGAGTTTAAACATTAATGTTTCCAGATATTTTTAATACATTTTAATTAATGCTTTCTTTTGAACATATAATTCAATATTCCTCTCGTAGAATTTGATAAAGTGACAATTGATCCATAATGGAAATAGCAAAAATGGCCGTTTATTGATGTAATACGATTTTGGTTAAATTGCCGTAAAAATATTAATATTTTTGTATCCTTTTTATTTTTTTAAGCATAAAATGGAAGCCATATCTCTGCGTTCTGTTAACGAAGCAGCTTTAAAAAAACGAATGTCCCTCTTAACCACCAAAGGCTGGATAAAAGATATACCTTTGCTATCACTTTGCCCCCATAATTCAAATGCCATTAAAACATCACATTAAAATGCATGACATGCCAATCGACCAACTAAACTTTCACAGGTACAGGTGAGCGATGGAAAGAGAAATCATTCTATCGTTTACCACGATTCAAATGCTATATTTAGCAATGCTTTTACAATTAATCATGGGTCATATTTCATTTCACTACATCACACTCAAAGACTAACAAAATGAACATGCTTAGGAGATTTTTGAGCGTCTGTGCAAAATTTTATGCTTTAAAATCCTGTTTTTATTATTTTTTTAAAATTAAATATTTGGGGATTATTTTAAAATTAATTTAAGTTATCAAATTAAATTATTTTGCCAAAATGGCTCACTCAGTATTAAAATATCCTTGTTAATATTATGGTCTTTGCACGACCATTACAGCTCGCTGTTTGTCTTTTCGTTTTAACTATGAAAATATAAATTTTAAATGTATTCGTAATTTTCGAATAATTTCATTATTTTATGCTGAATAATTATTAATTTTCCAAAAAAATATTTCGCGGCTCTATGATTTTCATTTATTCTTCGCTATCGATTCGTTTATCTTGGGCTTTAATCATTTCTTTTTGCATGTTTCAAGTTTTCTCATTTCATTTTCATGCTCGAAGTACCAGAATGATTAATTAATAAATGAGAATTTTTTAACTTTATTTTTCACCTCGATGTTTGAGTCGCTATGCTTGAATGAAGCCCTTATGTGTAAATATGCATTTTACCAAGCGCGTTCATTTTTTATCTTCATGCTTGAATGCATGAAATCTTTATCTTTTCCCGAAAAAGCTGTCATGTTAATTCTATAGGAGCGTAATTGGATTGGACAATGTCGGTTGCGTTGGTCTATAATACTAAGAGTATTTCACGTCTAACAGTATTGAATGATTTTAGAGCAAAAAAAAATATTTTTTCAAAAATATCGAAGAGTTCTTACATGAGAATATCAAATTACATTAGGTGTTTTCTGCGTTCGACGAGAAAGAAATAAGTCATCTTCAAGCCTCAAATAAGCATACTTAGTAAATTACTGAGGATTTAAGTCATAAAAACTTAGGTTTTTCGTTATTGGTATCGTTGTGTTCACATTATACTTCGAACTACTGCTTAAATTTTGCAATAAAATTTTAATTAGGTTTTTCTTATGACTAAAGCTACATTTAACGTCAAAAATATTTCCTTAATTATTCCTAAATGTATCAATATATTGATAAGTTAAAGAAGGACAAAAGACGAATGCATTGATTCCGTCTTTCTCTGACGCATCATATCCATTCTGGCATTCATCGTCACATCGTATTTTATTTGCTAACAATAATAATTTAAACTGCGGATGGATTTTCAACAATCCTCGAAAAAATTAAAAGGAGCTACCATAAATATTCATTCAGTTTTTTCTTCGAAGAGTGCAGTTAATATTCGCTAAAAATAAAACACGCATGCTGTGTTGCTCATTCTCCATATTAACGATGTAAAAATGCTCCCAACGTACGTAAATACTGCCCGTATTTCCCGTAAAGTGTGCTTTAAAAAATTACTGCGTTGGTGTCTAACGATGAATTAGAAGCTCTTGATGCTTATTTTGATAACGAATAGCTGCAGATGTTGAATTTGACAATGTTTGCCAAAACGTTAATAATTAATGAAATACGTTTGGGGCTATATCAGCTTCCTGTGTGACGTCAGGATGTGACGTCCCGTGTGTGACGTCACGTGCCCCGCAGTTCCTGTGGACATAATTTGCTCCACTGTCGGCGTCTCTAGCACATAGATGATCTATGTTACGCCTCTAGCACATACATGATCCTTACGTTCAATGTGTACTGGGCTTTACTACTTTTTTCGCTGTTCTACCGCTGCCAACGTCACTCGCCTCCCTTCCTCCACTTGCAGTCCCATCTTTCTCCCCTTTCTCTGTCCCTTTCTCCCCTTTCTCCTGTGCCTTCTCCTCCGTTCTTTATCGCTGCGAGCGTCCTCTGGAGGCGTGTGCGAAGCGGAGATAAGGAAAAGGAGAGGGTAGAGACTGCGAAAGGATTTTCGTTGTGGGAGAGAGGAAGGGGATGGAATTGTTTTCAGAGGAAGCGGTCGGTAAGGGAAGACGGCAGGACATTTGCATGCAAAGGAAAGGAGTAGGAATAGAGGAAAGGAACGGAGAGTAAAAGGCGATGGCAAAATGAAAAAGTACGTCGCATAGAATTTTATCGTGTATAATCATACATATTTTAACGCTGGATCAAACATTCATTTTTGACACGTACCAGAACAGAAAGTTTTAGCATTGTATCTATGAACTTGCAACCTAAATCTAGAACCAATGGTAATGCGATATATTTTGCAATATATATGCAATGGATACGCTATATATAGAATTCAACACCGTATATCCAGCCCATAGTCAACATGATGGATGGATTTTCTGCGGAAAAGGAAAGGATCATACCTAAGAATTATTAGCTTCTTAGATTTTAAAAGTGGAAATTAGAGACGAGTTAAAGCCTGCCTTATACTTATGCCAAACTCCTCAGTATTTCATTTTAAATGCTTTCGATAGATTAGGATGAAATCAACCAGCTACATATGTTTTCTCAAAGCCCTATTTGCCCGATAAATTTGTACTTTGTTGAAAATTTATTCTGGAAAACTAAAAGAACCGTCTTTTTAAAATTGTATTTGCTCTTGCTATAACCAATTTTTTTTCTACGAAGTATAATGATACATGTGGTGTTGATCAATTGATTAATGATGAAATAGAGTGCAAAACATTTGTCAAAAAACGATTTTTTTTTCATTATGAAAATACATGGTGTTTCTTAGTTTCTCGCATGAGCCTCTTTTGGCGTAAGATATCGAATTCTGAATTAGCAATATATCCCAAAAAAGGAATGCAATGGACGTGTAACGGAGTAAAATATGACAAAATGTTCTGAAACGAAATGAAGAGCAGGAAACGGAGAAAATATAGGTGAAGGGGAGCCATCCGACATAAAGGTGACAGACTATTAGGAGCCATTAAAGCATTAGATAAAGCAATTTTGGGTGCGTTTTAACGCCCTCCTCTACCCATGTTATACATCGTGAGTAGTCATGAAACCTATCTTTTACCTACAATCCTATGTTACTTTTCTTAGACTTATTGAGGCATACTTCTCAATGTATGCCTTCATAAATCTAATCCTAATGGTCAATGTTTACCGTGACTTCGAAAAACTATAGGGATATTTGAAGGTTTTTAAGAGTGAACGTATGTGTGTCAGAGGCCTGATTGGCGAGCAACAGGTTTTGGGGACACCTGTCTTGGAGGGAGATGATGCGCTGTTTGAAGGGATGCAAAATAAGGTTTTTTTTGTTCGACCGTAATTCCAAAAGTGATAGAACTGCGATATCAGGAGTAACACAAACTTTTTGTGAGGTTAGGTTGAACCTCAAGCCTCCCCGACGCCAGATTTTGACCACTTAAAATGATCTCCTCCCGCCAGGTTAGACAATGGAGGAAGTTTTAACGTGATGTTAGGCGAATTAAGTTATTTAAAATCGTGACATGGTAAAGAATAAACCACTTTGTAATTTACCACTCTGTTTTAATATAACACACCGGTTTCGATGTCACAACATCATCATCAAAGTTCACCTACGTGTTCCAAATATAGCTTGGTTATTATATAGGACGGGATATAGGGGAGGGGAATATATGGGGAGAGTTATTAGGAGTGGGAGATGAATAGGTCGGTTGTACGATACAAGGACAACGTAGTCGTGGGAAAGCATAAAAATAATGGCAAAGATTAAAAATTTTGGGATTGGACGTTAAAAAGAGGGGACATTTATATCGGAACAATTTCATGTTAAAGTCAATGGCTACGTATTTTAAAAGCTGAAATAATTTAAAAATTTTGTAAAGAAAACCTTGCTTAAAAAACCTATGTCACAAAAATATAAAACTGAAAGATAAACCTCCCTTTTAGTCACAATCTTACGTAAGTTTTCTAAGATTTTTCTTTTATATAGTTTCTGTTTGAGGAAGAGACCAATCTCGCAAAAAGTCTTGCATAAATCTTAAATGCTCTTTAAAAATTCAGAATGAGGTGCAAAGCATGGATTGTTCGTGGCAGGGAGGGGAAAAGAGAATGTTTTTTTTTGCTAGTGAAAGGCAAGGTTTTTCCTTGATAATGTATAAAAGGCGTGAAAATGTAGAATGGAGGAAATTGAGACCTAGCCCATTCCTTCTCCCTTATCCGTCGAAGCCTTGCCCAAAAGTAGCAATGTGGGGGGGGGGGGGTTTAAGCCCCTCCGGAGTCTTGCAGAGCCTGCCCGCCCGAGGTCCACGTGTTGGAATGGAACGGTTGCACTTCATTTCGGTTTACGGCCGCTTAAACGACTTCGAGAAACGCGAAACAACTCCCAAGCCTCGGGGATGATGGGCAGAGGGTGGTGATGCTGGAGTAAAGAGGGTGGTGATGGGAGGGAGGGGGGATGTTTGGTGGTGAATGGCAGGGGGGGGCAGTGAGGATATGCAAAAGAATAACGGGGGCAGTAGATCAGGGAATGTGGGAAGATTCAGATGTGTGGTGAAAGAAGCGCGGATCACCCATTATGTGATGTTGCAAGACTACCTTGCTAATAACTCACCAATACATTAAGTCCTCTACAGTATATAAAATGTATCAGTAATCAAGGCAAAAGAAAATCAAGTTCGTATAGTACATGCAACATTTCGTGAATTTCGACAATACCTATGGACTAAAGATACGGAATTTCCCCACATAATGAAACTTTATTACAATCTTGGATTACCATCAGGCGATGAAACATATTGCATTTAAGGTCGTAATTAAATTTTTCTATATTTGTCATAAAATGCATAAGAGTTATAAACTAACTATGCAACTAAAAAATAATATATGCTAAGCCCATGCATTTCCTAAGGGTGAATTTTAAAATAAAATTAACTCATTTATGCCCAACGTCAACTTTATTTGGCAATAGGTTCAATCTTCTTCAAAAAATTCATTCCTACTCCCAAATTGGTGAATCCTCATTTTTCAGTATTTTTACTCAATGTTTTATCATTTTAAAATACTTAATCTACACCATTTCACTGCGTTAAGTTATAAGTTATGATGCAAAATTTTGCATATGAAAAGTACATGCAAACGGAAACATAGGTAAATGTAAAAATACCTGACTGCACCTTATCCAGCGTGCGTTTTAGCATATAACAGCTGACGCATTTTTTATTATATAAAACGTAATAATTTTAGCGAAAAAAAAATTAAAAATTATTTCAGCTCTTTTATCTCTATGTTGTCCAGTGTCAATGTTTTGAGTCCTTTATTTTTTTTAAATCCGTAAAAAGGAAGATTTTGTATTTTTACATGCATTATGTTTATTTCTCAGTACCACTCAGAGGAGAGTTAATTTGCCAGAATTAAAATAGGTTAACCTTTGATATTATTTTTCTTGAAAATAATATGAGTGAAACTAAAATTTTACGATAGTTATCAACATTGTATACCTTGGAACATGACTGACTTAAGAAAGGTTCTCTAGTAAATCATGAAATGTATTTCATATAAATCTGGCTGAATGCTTGTAATTATTTATAAATAATGGAAGCTGAGTATAATTTTTATTTGTACCCCTTGGATAATAATTTGGTTAATATTAAGTGGATTTAATTATCTCACTTTTTCGTAGTTGTGCAAAATTTCCGTTATCATTTTGGCATAAATTTATTTCTCCTTCTTGTATTCCGAGTACCGATAAAGTTTGGAGTTAAGTAATCTTAAGCGCTATTGAGCTCAATATAAATTATACTTTGGTACTTCTCGAACTATGCCCCTTTATTATAGCTTATACTTCAAATTCTACATTCAAACACTGCTTGGTTAACCATTGAGGCTTGAAATGACGTGAGGATAATTGCACTGGGAAATAACACCATCTGACGTCAATAACTTGAGGTCAAAAATAACAATAGGTAAAACTTGGATTAGTATTTATCATACCAATATAAATGCCATTGTCACAAAAAACTGCGAACGAGAATTCAATTTTCCTGGGAAATAGAACGGTGATAAGGATAAGATTGTTTTTCAAGTTCCTCTAAGTAAGAGTTGGCGAATAGCTACAGAAACTGGATTAAAAATTCATTAATTCAATATAAATGGCGCTGTATCGGTGTATGTTCAAAAACTTGTTCATTTAAAATATATCCGTGGGATTACTTGCCTATTTTGAATTTGAATTTTGATTTTTACAGCTAAAGCTTTTCACCACTGACAGTCGTTTTTTTTCAGTCAATGCAAACGATAAGGTGGTATTCAGTATTCGTTTTGACCCACATCCGGTCTCTGACTCCTTTTTACAATGCAGATGTTGCTGACATTCATTTTGAAAAAAATAATATTTACTTTATTGTTGCACCACCATTTATTTTTCAAGTGAAATCGGTGAAGTACGGAAATATATTAGCCAAACATGAAACGCATTATTTTATTTCAAAATTCACTAAGCGCCTTTTTCCCAATAAAATGCTTTTGATCAATGAGAAAAATTTAAATCAGTTAAACTTTAGCTTTAAAATGTATTGATTTTGTAAATTGTGATACATTACATTGTCTATTTTGTTGTCGAGACGTTTAGGCATTTAATGAGATATTCCACTCATTTATTGGTAGTATTATGGCCCAGGCGAAACGGATAATCTCTTATTATATAGGTTTAATTGTTCCCAGAACTAATCAGTTTACAATTCGTGAGATCCAGAACAGACAGATCAACAAATGTTTTGGGGAAAAATGTATTATTTGGATTGGAGGACTTGTGCTTATTCTCTTATTTCCTCTTCCTCTCTCTCTCTCTTCCCCTCTCATCTGCAATGCAAAGACTCCTCAGTATTCTCTTAACTCACGACTTGTATTATCTTTCAGATGTCTTTAAAATGAGCGTATAATCGTGAACTTTGAAATTGTCCCGCGATAAAAGGCTTTTTATTGCCACAACCAGATTTCACTACCCTACCGCGCAGCATCTCCAGATGGCCATAAAAGGAAGGGCGAAATAGGCCGTTTTATGTACAGTTGAGAAGACTAGAAAGCGGTCTTGGGAGTGGGTTGGTGCTGGGTGCAGGGGGGCGGGGGAGTGGAGAAGAGGGTAGGGAGAACGTTTCTTATGCGGCAAAGTGGGAAGAGGGGTGAAGGTGAATCTCGCCGGAGGGACGGAGAGGTGCGTTGGTTAAATTCTTTTGAGGTGCAAGCGGAGTGCGGATGGGAGAATTAGAATTTTCCGACTCTTCCGGATCTTCTCCGTGACAGACTCCCGGAATTCGGACAAGGATTGTTAAAAACTCCCGTCACCCGATATGAGGCGTTTCCAACCCACTTCAAGTACAAAGGATATATAAATAAATAACTCTTCTCATAATAAACTTTTACTGATATTTTAAAATTTGTTCGCCTGTAGATAGCTGATATTGCCACAGAATGTTTAAATCGTTCACGAAATTTCGTGATTTCATTGAATGGCACACGATGATAAACGATGGAATTTGTTCACTTTTGATCTGTACTTAGAATAATATATAATTATCAATATAATTTATTTATCTAGTATTAGTAGAGTCACTATAAACAATCACAATTGAAGGATTCAAAATCAAAGCTATATAATACAAGTCAGTGAAAATACAGATTAAGTAACTGAAGCAATAAGAAATTAATAATTTTCATAATGATTTTTATTTTAAGACGACCGCCGTCATCGCATAGGGAAAATCCTCAGGTTTAGACATCAGTAGGATGAGATAAGATGGTTGTCTATAATATAAAACCATAGTAAAAATTACAATATAATTATTTGTTCAGCCATAGTGTATTTTCATTCCAGTTCATTAGAATAAGTAAATTTTGGTGAGTCAGAAATATATAACATGGAAACGGATATAATTTCATACCTGCATAATAATTAATTTTTTATGCATTGACCATTTGGTATTTATCTTCGCAACCATGCACAAGACTTTGTACTGTGTCTTCTGTGCTGATTTGGAAAAAAGTGAATTCATGTGAGTTTGGTACGTTCATGGTTTTACTCACGGAGTTCGTGATGTTATATTATAATGAAACTAATAGAAATTTGTACACGGAAGAGATAATGGGAGTTTGTGCCACAAATCGTTGTGAAATCATTCACGAACCTTGAAAGCAATAAGACATGGGATAGGTTAAGTTGGATGGAGACCAAGCGATGAATATTTAATGTAAAGATAACTTTAATGGTGAAGAGGCAGCTTCCACAGTCGCAAAAGATACAGCTTGTAACAATGAATCAGCCATTTTTTTAAATCACGTCATATAATATCAAGTACAATATTTCTCCTTATGAATTGGAAGCGTTAACAGTCGCACAGGGGGAAAATGAAGCCTAAAAAACGTGGTGTTGAGGAAGAGCTCTTAAAATCAAATTAACGAACAATACATGAAACGAGAAGGCAAAAAGACGAACACAAGAGGAAAGGTTTCTCTGGAACTGAGTTTGTAAAGGAACAACCCGTGTGGTCGAGTAAACCTTAACTCGCTATGAAAATGTTGTGAACATACAGATTGGAACAATATGGGGGGAGAAAATTAGAGAGAAGTCCGGGAGAGTCCGCGAGAAGTCCCAAGAGAAGTCCGGGAGAAAATTTCATCAAGTAAAACATTAGTTTGTTGTTAAAAGAGAAAAACACATGTGACAAGGAGTTGGGATTGGATAGGGTAGAGAACAGAGGACACGCTTGCAGTTGATCAATCTTAAGAATGAAAGGCTGATTGTGATCATGATAATAGATGTTCATATCGAGTACGGGGAAAACATGCATGTGGCCGGATTAGTAAAGGAAAATTTGCAAGGCCGTATTCTTAGAGGAACGCAGGGAATTGAAGAAAAGGAATGATTTTCCCACACCATTGGAAATGAGTTAGATCAAGAGAAAACAAAAGTTAAAATAATCACTCACTCATTCAAAAATTGTCTGGATACTCTTGTAAATATGATCGCTTGCTTACTCAGGGTTTCCTGAGAATGTTACAACACTTTTACCTAAGATTATAAAAGTTGCTACGAGCAAATGTTTGTAAAGGAAATTTAAACGGTTCCTTATCTACAATTCAAGTTCTAGTACTCTGAAATATTGAATTAAAAATACTCATTTTTATCACCCTTTGCACTCCCATTCCCTAAAATAAAGATAATTTGCTTAGTTGTTCTATCGTTCAAAGAGTTTTTTAAAAAAAGCCGTTCACTAGTGCTATTGAAGATGGAATAGCACGTGACATATGTTTTCGAGAGAGTTGATCATACCCTATGTTAGAGGAAAAGCTATCATTGCAGTGCGTTTTTGCTAAATTGTTTGAAATTTTATCGGTTCTACAACGAAGCAGGTGGGGCACGATCACGGTTCTCCATAACGCGAGCGCTCACCTTATCGTTATTTTTTCATTGCACTCGTGAGAGTAAACACGCGATGGTCATTCTCTAAATTTGGTCGGGTGCTTTAAATCATTAGTCTCAATCAACGGAGTGCGATCAAAATATAAGCAGTTTTTAGAAAGGTTTTTTATCGTGTAACAATTGATTGATTAATTTCACAAATTATGTGTGGATTGGAAAACTTTCAACTCTTTTAAACCTATGAAGCCTGATAGTAAGAAGTTATGGAAATAAAATTAGAGAGCTTTGTAAAGGGTGGACTAAAAAATTTCCTCTCTATCATAATGGTATAAATATCCAGACATACATAAAGACATCCATATATATCATGCAAAACATGTAGTTATTTACTTAATTGGCAGGGATAAATTGAAAAACGAAACAACTGGTATTTTATCTCTACCAAACTCCAATCCTCAAGGATATAACATTACCAAAATATTTCATTTAACCTACTATGCAATGTGAATGCTAAGTTTAATCTACTAAAGCATTGCTTACTATGTCGAAACTTTGTTGAGACCTGCTCATAGATAATAATATCTAAAGGATTGAATTCTTAGTATATAAAACATTAATGCGGATTCAATAATGCAATTTAAACGCGGTGTTGGTTAAATTTTTGTTTGACATAAAAGCTTATTTAAAAGATGATGATTGTGATTTGTATTTTAGCATAAATATTCTTTCATAGAGCATTCATAGATTTTTTACTTTTCATCTTATTCCACGTAATCTAGAGTTGGTCAGCGGCATTTAAATTTCTTTAGCAAATTTTCCTTCGCATATTTTTATTGTTGGCTACGCTCACAATCAGTAAAAGCAGCATAAGATTTAGATAGGGTCTAAATGAAAAACTCTCTTTTGCTGCTTAATAATGCACCACTGCACCTGTCTTTGCTTGCTTTGCTGCTTTTTGTTTACATTTTATGATTGATCTTTTCTTTGTACACCACCGATTCCACTTCTTCGGTCTGTAAACATTCTCGTCTTTTTATTCTTTTCCTCTCTCCTCCACTGAGAGTTGTTGTGACGAAATTTACCAGTTTGTTTTCGTTGCCTAATCTCATATTACAAGCCGTTTAATATTTTCAGAAGCATCGGTTTAATGATTTCATTCTTGTCAGTTGCATATGAATTTTAAGTCCAAGTCACATTCTATTAGCACATGTTGGCTTGGGGAGCAAGTAGGCAAAGCACTCGGCCACTGATCTTGAGTCTGAGCTCCGAATTAAGAAAAAAAAACTATTTCCAACGCTCAGTATTATTCGAGCGTTTTTATCCGAGCACCAGTTTTGAGCTGAGAAAGGTACTGAGAATTTTCATGCTGGAAAAAGTACTGTTTTGACCGCCATAATATGTGATTTTATACATGAATTTGGGTGTAATCAGTAATTTAATGGGTGTATATTTCACCACCGTGAGAGTAATTAGGATTTCTTTAAATTTACCTCATATTTTTAGATGATACATCCCATGATACATGATACCGTTTTATTTCTTGAAAACATTCTATTACACCATCCGATAAATTCTTGAACGTTTATTCTATTGGAAATTCTTCTTGTGATCCATGTTAATCTTTTTCTGTGGTTACTCCTCTGTGGCAACACAAACTCCTTAGATGGGCAGTGAAGATGGTATAGTTGATAGCTAGTATTAGAGCCCATAGAATTGCATATTTAAGTAGACAACCCTTTGAACTAATGCGAATCCATTTGAAACGGTCGTCGAAATCACACTAGAGGCATTTCTTGGAAATGGGTTTCTGCAGATTACGGAATGTTACCGCTTTGTCTGAACCCAAATATTACTCATAATTTATGATAATTGGTCAAGTATTATTTCGCTCTATAAAGGAGCTTTTGTACTCGATACAGTTTTATTTCCATAGTGCATGTGGTGCACCGCTTCATGAATTGATAAAAATGCACACCAGTACCTTTTGCTTCATCTTGCTATTCATCTTTGTCTACGGAAACATTCCATGGGTAGTGAATGTGACATAATTGGCAGTCAATATCCATATCCAAAGAATGAAATTTTAACGGGGATGACAATCAGGCCTCTTGCGTACTACTCTTTTGAAGTGGTTCTATAAATTTCATTAAGATCTTCTTATTGGCAGGTAGCAGCATATATCGGAGTATTGCTAAAAACAAAGTTTTTGCCATAATCACTGCTGGAAGGTCGAAAGTTCTCAAATCTTTTTTAGATGAGTTTATATGTTGTGATATGGTTGATATGGTATATGATATGGTTGTATTTCTGCAGAGCATAGATTGCACCATCCGATAAATTTTTTAACGCCACTTAAAATATTCAGAGCTACTACTCCATGTTCGTTTTTATCTATGGTACTCCGTTATGTAACCCGAACGCCTTAGATGGCAGTTAACAAGCCATAATTTGTAGCTAGTATCCAAAATTGAGGCAGCTTCAATTTAATGTTGGTACCCTCCGAGCTCTCTACCGTATCTAATCAAAGCGGTCTTCAAAACGCCACAGATACCTTTCTTGAAATGGGTGGATGTTTGTGGAAGTTTATTGCCGATATATCTACGTCTAAAAATAAGCAATATTTGATGATATTAGGACAAGGAATATTTGGCTATTTAAATGAGCTCCCATAATCGATATGGTTATATTTACTCAAGCATGCAGTGCACCATACGAAATATTTTGAGTATGTTTCATTGCCATGAGCTTCAACTACATTTCCATAGTTGTCGTAATTATTCCGTTATGACGTCATAAACGTCTTAAATATGCTGTGTACGTGATTTAATTGGCTCTGAGTCTCCGTAGTCAGAGAATAATACACCCCCTGAGTTCTTGAATAACCATTGAATGCGGCCCTGCAAATACAAATGAGGCAGACCTTTCTTGGAAATTGGTGGCTCGACAGAGGGCAGGATATAACCTCTATCGAGCAAATCGCATACCTTTTGATTGCTCCTAAATACGTGCACCTCCATGGCGACGTTGAAATTTCCATGGGTCTGTAATGCCACGGGTGTTATTTCAGCCTGGATCTCAATGTGGCTACGCCACTTAGTCGGTTGAATTCAAAACGTTTTTTTTTCTAACTGTATGTTTAAACTTCGTATATTAATTCTCCATTGATTGATGCCCTAGGCAATTCATTTCATGTGATTCAGTTCTTACGTATTAAAAATATGACTCCAATTTGAATAAATTTTGCAAAAATAGCCCGCCTTCAATTTTCGCAGACAATCACCAAAATCACGCTAACTCAGAACCTGCCAGTGTAGAGTTATATGAACGATAGTAAAATCCATGAGAACATTAATTTTTACCTAATTTTTCTCAATATTTGTACTGATGCTGTTCAGAAAGTTGTCGGACATTGTTCACTGTTAATGTTTCGCTTTAACATAGGAAAAACGTTAATTTAGACACCAATACACCTGGAGTGATAGACACTCCAAAGCCTTTAGAGTGAGGATTCAAAAAGATTAGCTGCGAATGTTTACGGCTTCCGAAAAAATCTATTTTCTTATGTGTGGCGGACTTTGATTCCGGCCGCTGGCAGTTCGGTCAACAGCGATACGTCAAGCTTCATGATCCACTGCGGACAAATATTCTTACAAATGGCGACATTGAAACTACATACGTTGAAATGGATCTACATAGATGTTCAAATCTACTCATCTCAAGGAAATTGGTGCATGTTTCTGCAATCGGGCAGCCTTTTGTCTTAAATACAGCTTCATTTGGACACGATGCACAAAAATAACATTGGCATTTTGTATGGAATTCTTTGTCTTCGGAATTATATCTTAGGAAGTATGTGCAATCGTAAACACAATTCCGACTAGTATTTAGCGTCACTTGCTGTCCCCATTCATTTTCATCTCCCCCCTACACAGTCCGACCCACCCGTGAATAGATATTTTTCCTTGCTTCTCTCCCTGCAGTGCACCTAGCATAACACTACAGTGGTCTGATCTGTGTTTCATCGCACAACTACCTATCGTATGATTTTCAAAGATGGAACCAGTGAATGTCGTTCGCCGAAGTGAGGTCCAGTCATTACTCCCTGCATATTATTATTGCGTAGTTCGGAAATTTCAGGAAAAAGGTTCTGTATAATGATCATAGTATAAAACGCAGACCGTGAGAGGTGCTTAAGCCGATATCTCAAAACGTTTACTGCTTACTTATGATATATCTATGACAACTGCCACCCGTCGAGTATTGCAATGTGCCTCCTCCTTGAACAGTTATAATACGTTTATAGTTGTCGGCCCAAGAAGGCGTCTGCCCTAACGTAGGAAGGAATGATATTCTTAGACGTTCACGCTGAGTGGAATACAGCAAAGATAAAGTTTCCACTTCTTCGGGCTGCACTCAAAGAATATTATTCAGTGAAGTATCATTTCTATCAATACCAAGTTGGTAATAGTTTTAATGTATTGACAGATGAGTGATTCTTCTAAGAGCAGTAATTTATTCCTGAAGAGATTAAGATACACTGGTGATTATCCAGTAGTTTTTTAATTACAATTTCTATTTCTGCATTATATTACTCACTAATACCAGGCCGATACCAATGAGACGCCTTCCTCTTAATTTGTTTCAATTTAGTTCATTCTGAATGTGCTTTAGTTTTTTATGCACCATACTTAGGCTTGGTTTTATAAAGCTGGGTTAACTTGAACCGTAAGATGATGTATTATTTTCCTTAAATTCATGTCTCCTGATAGTTTAAGGCTTTGTATTTTAATCATATTGACAGTTAGTGATCGATAAAAAATAGGAAAAATTATAAATTTCGGTTTAGTAGGCAAGAAAATATTTTACCAGTGATTATAAAAGTGAGCCTAAGTGTTGCAGCGCATAATTGGCCTCAGTATGTGATTTCCACAGAGCTGATGGAATGTGCTCATCGAACAGTGTATTTATATGCTGCAGCTGAGTCTACTGTTTAGTGTTTTACCGAATAAGCCAGAATTATGTTTCGGTTGTGGTTCATGTTGAGTATTAGCAGAGTAACTTATTTTAAAGTATGGAGGAAAAATCGGTATCTAAACTCAATTTTCTCCTGATTTTAAAAATATTCACCCCATGGCTACGTCAATGCTTTGCACCTCTACCTTTCTCGTTCAATGAAGTGGAGGTGAAAAAAAATTAACTCTATGGAGCAGTTTACTTTCCACTACGACTCCAACTCACTTCCAAAAATGAATTAATACTCATGGAAAATTTTTCTTGTGTAATCCATACATAAATTGCGTTCAAGATCAAAAATACGCTTGCACAAATGTATTTTTATGCATGTAGGAAAGTAGAAAAATCAAATCCTTACCCTTTACAAAACCACATCGAGAAAAAGTATGAGACTTAAACCTCAAACATTATATTCACGACGACCCGTTATGATCACGGAAAAGATGAAATGGAAACAGCGTTTCATAATGTAGGGTGTCAGAGGAGTGAACAATTTTATCCCTTTTGAACAAATCCTCACTCGAATCTCGTTTTCATTGTGAAGAAGAAAAACTGACGTAGGATGACTCGAATTGTAAGCAATTGATTTTCGTAACTTCTAGGGGGATGCGTGTTTCCTGGAAACTCCAATGTCCTGGCTTGATCATGGAAGACCTGTTCAACGCAAGAATAGAATAATTCCGCCGTGGAGACCAGGAACTCCACATTTTGGCCCCTTAGCGACTATTTGCCAATGGCATTAAGTGAGGCGTAGAGCCGCTTAACGAGCTGACTCTGGCTGCATACCGACCCGGCAAGGATTGAGTGGAATTATGAGTAATGGAGGTGGCATTGGAAATGGAGCGGAATTCACACAGCTATGCAAATCCAAAGGATTGGGCGCGCTTTAGCGCAGGCGGGAGGAGGAGGAGAGGGACTGGAGGCTGTGGAGGGAATTCCCCGCCCCGCCCCCCTTGCAACCCAGATGCATAGCATTCCTCCTGCAATTACATTCTCGTCTGTGTCCCCTTCAGTGATCTATTGATACTTTTCCAGCGTCAAATATGCCGATGTCTGTGCGAGAAAATTTCATCTGCCAACGCAGTAGCAGTCAACCCTACAAAGATGTTCTTTCTTCAGTTATTACTTCAGCAATGTTGATCAATTTGCAGTGGAATTTGTCTACCTTCAGTGTTTTTCCACCTAAGAGCAGCCCTTAGGGTTTACTTTTTTATTTGTTCATTATTTTTTGAGCCCCATTTTTCAAAAAGTTAAATTTGGACGTGGAACATTCTTGCAATCCACGACTCGTATGACAGTGGTCATCCATTTTTTCCGATCACACAATATTGGTAAATGTTAAAATATTTATGGAACCTTTTCCTTTCAAAATTTTTTCTAGCCGGCCTGGGTGGTGGCGGGGCAACGTCTTTGTCTGCTAACCCGAAGGTCCCGCGAAGATACCTCCCAGGGCATTGTTGTGAGAGCTTGTCCATTGTTGCTAGTTATAACGCCTGATGTAAAAGGCCCTTGAGGCTGTTTTCAGGATGATATTAAATAAATAAATAATGAAATGTTCAGAAAAATTCTAAGCTAAATATAAAACATAGAGCATGAGATAGAAACGTGATATTTGAGAAAGGAGGAGAAGGATAGTCTGCAGGTGTGTCCATATGTGGGTGAAGAGGAGGATGGAGATTGTGCAGTGGACAGAAAGGAAGACAAACCAGGAAGTGCTTGATCTGGTGGTTGAAGAAAGGAAACTTCTGGATGAGATTAGATATAATTTCCATTGAAAACAAAAAAAAAACACCTTAATTTGTGTTTAATTATTTACTTTATTCATTATTTTTTTGCTATTTCGCCAATATTTTAGTCTTTTTTATCAGGCTTTTTAACTAGTTTAATGATACTTGTAGAAATTTCCACAAGAAAAACTTGAACTAGACCACGAATCGAACCACGTATTTTGCTTGCCGGGAAAGGCAAAGTATATGATTTATCTATTTCCTTAATATTTTGTCCCTTTATCGTGCGTAGCCTGAAACTTTTCATTCAAAAATATCGTGAACAGCGTTTTCGTTCGAAAGAATGCATTCTTAATGAGTTAGGAAAATAATGAAGGCTGTTTATTTTTTATTTGTTTTTATTTTTCTGTTATTAATCACTTCAAGCTATTGTTACTTCCATAGAATTGAGAGTACCTCGATGGGGAAAACATATCACTACGATTTAAAAAATTTCAGCTAGTAGTAAATGCATTAGCATAATATCTTCTTTTCTGAGCACTCTAATGAACCTTATTTTCTCATTTCCATCCCTTCATAGTTCCCCTGTGTTTTCCACCAAGTGCTGTTTGGAAATAATAAACGATTTACGGATATTTAGCCCCTTATGCTTATATAGTTACGTACTTAGTTCCCTTCCAAGTTTTACTCTCAGTACTAGGCCTGTAAAGCTGATACTGCTTTACTGCTTTCCTCCTAACAGCCATATCCTTGCATTCTTCATTTGTTTCAATTACACTCATACATTGCTTCAATGAACACTAGGGTGGACCGAAAAACACGATAGTGTCCGAATCAAATCGTAATAGTGCGGAAAAGTTGCTACTCGTCCCCCTGATCACAATGAAAGAAAAATATTTGAAATCGGATCACATCTTCCAGTCGCACATCTTGTTCGAAGTTTCGAAAAATCGTAAAAAATATGAATTTTTTCGGGATTTTTTAAAATGAGCAACAGTGATTGAATTGCGTTCAAAATCGGTATGTGGCCTCTTCTAAAGGTCCTTTGTCTTTAAAAAATATAATACTCCTTCTTTTTTGGGGAAAGGGAGTCGCTCATTGCGTTCAAAGTATCGAAAAATAGTAAAAAACATTACTTTTTTCGGGATTTTCTCTTTATGAGTTACAGTGATCGGATTGCGTTTAAAATCGGTATGTTGCCTCTTCTGGATAAGATATAATTCCTGTTTTCCCCTTATTTTATGGGGGAGGGGTATGTATCGTAAAAATGAATAACCTTACGGTCGTTGTTTTCCTCGTGTGAAGTGTGCAGTTCTTCGCCCTAGAAACTTTAGGTATATGAGTACTTTCGGCTGCACCGCGAGTGCCACCTTTTACTTCTCTTACATCTACATCTACATACTACCCCACAAGCCGCCTCAATAGGCGTGTGGCGGGGGGTGTTAGGACACCAGCCGTTTACATATAAAAATGAAACGCTCTAATGAAGTTACGCCTAGCATTTATTGAAGTCCCTTATTGTTCACTTACTTTGCAAATGCCGACAGAAAGGATCGAATGTTTTTCTACAAACCGATGATACATTTACATTGTTTCGGAAGAAGGATTTGTATTCCTGTCGTTGCTTTCCTGGTGTGAGGAGTGCCGTTGGGTAGGCTAAGGTTTTTCAAAGCGTTAAAATATATCCTGCTTAGATCATTCTTACGTAATTGTAAAAATAGGAATTTAGGAATAAGAATTAAGTAAATGTAAAAAATAGGAGGGTGTGCATTGCACACCCTCCTATTTTTAAAGCTCCTTCTCTTTGTTGTATCTCCCACCGCATTTACTCAAGGCTTACCCGTTATACCTCTTCCTCTAGCATCATTCACTTCGCCACATTCACATCACTGCTTCGCTATAGGACTCTCAATCATTTTCTCTACATTGCAAAATCACCGAAGCACGCTACTTTAATACAGCTACTATTACCGGAGCATTCATTTCATATTCTTTCATCACCTACTCATTTCTAACCTTATCCCTCCTGAAACCCAAGTGAAATTCATTTTTATACCCTCTGCTTTTACTGCAGAGCCATCTGCAAGCGCAAAAGATTGAAGAGGACCGTAAATGACGGTCTGCGACCGAAATGAATTCTAATTTCGCCCTCCGATTGCCGGAAATAACTCTGATCCGTCCATAACAGCTTATCGTACCCGAAACTTTACGCCGCATTAAATGGGATATATACGTATTTTTCACCGAGAATCCAACCAAGACGTATCTACCAAGCTTTCAAAAAAAACTTAAAAATTCGACCCTGTTTCCTGTGTGAAAACATCAAATTTCGACCCAATCAATCCCGTTTCGCCACTTTTTTTTGCGAGAAGTGGTTTTTGAGTGGCAGCCAACTTTTGGATTGACCAAACAACAACACGTCAAGCGAGAATCCAATCAGCGCGGGCCTGAGGATCGGAGCGCATCGGAGAGAGGTCAGAGGTGATGTTGGAATTGGGGTTTAGGGAGAAGGGAAGGGGGAGGGAGAAAAAAGGGGATTAAACGTTGGCCTGGAACCTAGAGTCCTGATCCGCGAAAGATGACGAACCCTTGGGGCCACACATCAGACTAAAATAAAAAAACTGACCGCGAGGGTGCGTAGGGTTTAGGGCAGATGTAGATGGGGAGAAGCGTTGGGAAAATATCGCCCACGCCATCCCACGGCATGATACACAGCTACTCTCTCCAACCGAAGTTTCCGCTTTTCCCTCAAACCACGGTTTTACCCGTACCGAAAATAAATCTTACTAAAAGGTTCCCCCCTGATATCCACGTATAGACTCTAATGCCCATGATCGAACTCAGGCATCAACCTGGAAGACGGTAGTTATCACTGAGAAATACACAAATGTGTTGGTACGTAGTCGTGCTGGTGCAAAGATACACCAAATGCATGAAAGTTTACAAAATAAATCATTTGACTGATACAGGATTGGAACTCGTATCTCCTATAAACATTCGCATAAACCCCAGCCGTAATCCACACTGAACTAAGATTATTTGGTGGTGGAACTGGCCAACCCTCCGGACAAGCATGAGCAAGATCGTTTTTCAAAACACGGGTCTATCAAATGCCGGTCCGGAGTGGTCGCCCAAATTGTTTCCGATGGCAATTATTCCCCGCGTCTGGTTGATGAATACATTCATTAGCCAGACGACCAGCCGGGGAATCGAGAAGAAAATATATCTCATGAAGTAAACCCTCTTTATCGACCCTTGATCGAACAGCTTTGGTCTTCAGACCACATTTTCCCCGTCAGCCATCCTAAGCTCAGACAAGCAGTTGACCCATCCCATATCTGCATCCCGTAAACAATGAGCCATGCTATGACTAGTTCCATAAACTAAAATGTCATAAACTCGGGGGAGAGCCCCGTTTTGGCTGGGACAAACCGAATCACGAGACGGAAAGTGATATTTTATCAAGCAAATATTTTCAGGCTTGACTTTATGGAACTCTTTCATAATTAAAGAAAGAAGAAACTTCACACGGTATTTATCCACAGTTTTTATTGACACGGCCAACCCAGGTATCAACGGATATCCCTTGACACATGACGGTTATCCCTTGAAACCTGGGTCGGTAGTGTCAATAAAACAGTGTGAATTAATGCGATTTGAAGTTTCTTCTTTCTTTAATGATATTTTATGGTTTGGTGGTTGGTTTAACGACCCATTATTATAGTTTCGTGAACCATAGAATTTAGCGTGAATTTCGTGGATCCGTTCATCCCCGTAGTCACCTGGAAGATATTCTCACCCGAAATCCCTCGCCTCCGGAAATCAACGCACCTGGAATGTGCTAAAATTACGGTCAACCCCAACAATCCATTTCTGCAAACACCGGTCACAAACGCCTACCCGTCTACGCATCCATCCCCTATACACCTCTCCCATTCTCTCTCTCTCTCCCTCTCTCTCTCACTCTCAGGGCCAATTAGCAGAATTTTTTCGTTGGCATGCCGTCACTCAGCCTCGCCGCTATCATCTCACCCTGAGGCCGTCGTAGCGACCTCGCGGGACACGACTTGCCACTCACACGTCCAGCCGAGATAATCCCTCCTTTTGCGTGTGACCATTTGGGAGGTAACTAGCTCTTGCCCCCCAATTCCACCTTTCCCCGAGAGATATCGTCTCGGTGCATTCGCGGATAAACGCATCCCCTTTGCCACCGAGGTCTGCTTAAAGGCCATCGTAAAGCGCAGAGATTCCTCGTCGTCTTGTCCACCCTTCGGTAAAGGGGCAAGGGACGGAAGCATTGTTGACCGAGGCGTTTGCACAGCACTTGTACTTCCCTAGGCAATTGCCGCTTTGCTGTTAGCTAACGGTGGATTGGGTAGTTAACTCTTGTCATTCTCGTCTTCTGCCATCATGCATAGCCTTCGGTGAGGGTGATTCCGTGAGCGAGGTGATACGATAGAGAGATCAGTTCTGTGATGGTTGCTTTAGCACTAGGTGGATGGCCAAGTTTTATTTTTGGTGGTTAAGTAGGCTCATTTATTTACAAATTTATGATTATCTCTATTTAGTTACTCATTTTTTATTACATATTTAGCTCATCTATTGCGTGTTGAGGATAAAGCAAGAGTAGCTGAGATTGAAATAGGAAATACTCGAGAAACGATTAAATATGCCAGCCTGTTTATTTAAGATTTATTCCTCATTTGAAAAACGTTACTAGGGATTGAGTTGATTAAGAGATTCTGAGATCGTTGCGTGATAAGAATGACTCCTCATGCTTTAATGTTTGGTTGGATATTTCTCTTAATTTTCCGCTTTTGTCTGCTTCACATTTCATCTCACACACCTCAGCCTCACATTTGAGCTTCAAATCTCCGTGGTTGTCAATAGTTCTTCCAAGAGATGAGTGATACTTCATGATCGCACGCTACAATTTTTACCAAGAAATATTAAAGCCTTGCCTGCTCAAAAATTTCCTTAGGATTGTTGCTGATAATGATGAAATAGAAGACGCAACATGTTCCGCGCCTTGTGGAGTTCCAATAGATCAGAAGCAGTGATCGGTATTCTCATTGGATGAAACTTTCTCATGTGTTTCAACGGGTTTGGGACTCATCTCTGCCGACTTTTTGAAGAACGACTAACTCTTCATATTCAGTGATTTCAAACGCCGTTTTCCTCAAATTTAGTCTCGTGGTCTGGGATCAAGTTTCGCGTCGTCTGAAAAAACGGCATCCTGGAAGCCTGCGAGTGGTTCATTGGTAAGGATGGAGTCCCTGACTTGGTGACACACTTTTGAAACCTTTGTTCAGATGATAGGTCTTGAAAATATCAGAAAAATCGTTATTCTCATTCATTTTCATCCATACTTTTATTCTTTTCAGAAGAAAATTTGATACAAAACTTAAATGGCTGCATCTGGTGGCTGATCCTTTTTGGGATAAGAACAGTCAAAAAAGAGGTTAATCATTAACTTTAGGCCTGGCTTTATTCTAATATTTTCTTTCATACTGCTTTCTTTACATACCTCTTTTGTAATAATTTAAGACAAATGAGGAAGTGCTTGACATGGTTGATGTGGAGAGGAAACCTTTGGATATGATTAGGGATAAGCAGGGTAGGTGGCTGTAAGGGGTAATGAGGGGCGATGGGTTGCTCATAGCCGCGATAGACGGAAGGATGCTGGACTAGCGGGGAAGGGGAGGAAAGAGAAAATGTTTCATCGACGAGATGAAGAAGGGTAAGACGCACGCTGAGATGAAGAAAGAAATACTTGAGGTAGATAGGGTCCTGCATGTGTGCAAAAACCAATAGGGTTATTTTTACTTTCATTAAATCTGAGGTTACTTTAATGGAGGATTTATTTTTGCATCACTTCATGCACGCTCCCATGTTCTTAAAACTGAATTTATTCCTCCTCTGAAGACTAAACGACGGCTAAAACGACGTCAACACTTTACGCTCATGTCCCGAAGAACAAGATCCGAAGAAAAACTCAAATATGGATGCAAACGTCCCACAGTAGGAATGGATAGGTCCCTTTGCATTACCCTGCATAGGACCCTGCACGTGTAGAAATCAGTAGGATTTTTATTCTGAGTTTCATTAAAACCTTTAAATTATATTAATGAATGATTTATTTATGCATCACGTCGTGTTAACTCTCTTGCTCTTAACACTCCAGATGTTAAGACAATTCTTAAGAGTCACTTGAGCTATGTATAAAAGTTGGCGATAATGGAGTCTACAATTTTATAGCCGTGTATTAGAGAACAAGGACCGTATAAAAAGTAAAATGCGGAGGAATGAGCCCAACAGAAGGAATGGAATATCGGTATCGCGGGTTGTATTTCATATATTCGATCGAGGGAACGGATTGACTTTTGGAGGTGGTGGAGGCCTGGTTGGTGGAAGTTGTGTATAGCGGCGTCGGACGTTGGCTCGGGGACACTGCGGGGAATTCAGTCCTGCCGGGGAGGAGAGGGAGGCGACTTGCGGTCGGGAGGTAAGGGCGACCGTCAGTTTGACGGACGGCCTTGTGCATTTTGGAGAGGGAGAGGATTTCTGGGGTGGGTGGCATGAGGTGCGAGGGGGTGGGGGGAGAATGGAGTGCTGTGGGGCTGGGAGAGCACCCAACACCAAGGTCCGTTCTATGTGGTCGATTCACTGTCACTCCGGGAATGTAATCTCCGCTCGTCTGACGGAATGTTCCAGATCCCTCTCCTCCTTCGCCCCGACCAAACCTAGCCCCACCATCCCTGTTAGTAAAGTAAAGCAAGTAATGTATTGCTTTCGTCATCAGTGCGTTGCTGATTTTTTGTCGTACCCGCATGAGAGAAAGCTTAAGGTTACCAGTTGATAGAAATTTGCATCCGAGACAACCCCGTTCGAGAATGCATTTAAATTGATTCACAAATCCATATCTAAAGATACTTTGATCGATGACACAAGTATAAAGTGAAAAATAATTCATTTAAATATTTCTGCTGCTATCAACTATTGCTTCTCAAAACATACTTTTTGTACATACATAAACAAACATACATAAACAATTGTTCTCCTTAGCCAATATCTAAGATTTTGTCAGCTTAAGATATTTTTCTTTATTCTTTATTTCTTCTACTGTAAGCACTTTTGGCTTATCTATACAAACTTTTGGTTGAAAAGAGTGAAATTTATTTGTTAAAATGGCTTATTTTTCCTGCCATATCTGAGAAGGAGAAATCTGTTAGGTATAGCACGAATTACATGAACTATATTTAACACCTTAATCAGTATAAAAATGATTTACTGGGAGTGCTTATATCTAAATAATCTATAATCTTATATCTAAATAATAATAAAATTTATATAAAATAGAATAACCTAGAAAAAATAGATGATGTATTTGTGTTAAAGTTTTACAACAAAGTTCAAACAAGTCAGTCTTAAAGTTTCACTCACAATGATAATTGGCTGCACGAATATCATCAACACCATAGGTTGTGCTCAAATTCCCAACCACTTGTGCCAAAATTCTCTGTCTCCTTTCACGGAAGTAACAGGAGACGTGATTCTGTTGTTTGACTTATCTAAGCCTGCGGATGATGGTGGAACATATACACATTGTTTCACATGTCACCTGAAGAAAATGTCAAAGGGTGTAAAGTCTGGAGAACTTTGGAGTATAAGAGCGTAGTTCCAAGTCTTAATAAATTGCTCTCCACATAGAACTTACCCCAAAAAAGGTCGCTGAGCTACCTATCACGCGAGCGGTCGCGTGTGAGACTTTTTCTCACACTCAGATGTACCAGTATCTATCATAGAGCGTTTATTGGCAATATATTACACTATATTTAGATTTAATTTATTTATCTAAATGTTCATCTGAAACAATGATTTACAAAGATACACAATTACTGATACAATTACATAATCATTGCAACGTTTACTGGCGATGATATCATTGGGTATTAAAGAAGAAAATTACCATTCTCAAGGAGAAATATTTATTTATGAGAACATACTTTCTCATGACTCATAAATTTGCATTAACGTATCTCCTCTCCAAGAAATGAATCAACTTTGCCCGCATGTTGCGAAAGTGTAAAACAACTGAGTGATACAAAAACACTAAAGTCAGTGGTCGCGCGATGAGGAAAAGTCTCACACCTTGTAGCCGACGGTATCAGACATATCACTACACAGCTGCGGGCGCTTCATGCATACTTTTTGGGACGGTCGGTCAATAGGAAGAGGTAAAAAGTCAGCTAGAAGGAAAGGGAACTTATTCTAACTCATGATTACAAAGTTTGCACAAGTTTAAATTTGGTGTGAGAGAAAATCTCATAGCGCGAGCAATGGTAGGTCACAATTTGCTCTGAAAAATCTCCATCTTCACTGAAACTCAAATTAGGATACTCAGTATGGGAATCCAGTATCCCAGCCACCATAAAACCTAGTCCTTTCTTTATTTAATTAATAAAGTTGTAGTACATCTACATGATACCCTGCGATCCTCAAGGGTGTGTCGTAGGGGGTGAGTTATCATCAACATGAATTGCACTACACCCGATTAATGTCATAATTCTATTGATGCGTTGATTAAAACCTTTAAATAATTTTCAAAAAGCGAAATTTCGCAAGAATGTACTACACTATAGGTATGCAGCCAATGTTAAAGGGACCGTTAGCATTGATGTTTTAGCCACTACATGATAAAAACAGTTGCGGGCAGGAAAGTTTTTAAAATCGGGTCATTCTTTCTGACACATAGTTGACCCAATCTGATCCACTCGAATGTTACACGGTCCAGTAACCCATTCCAGGAGGAATTGGGTATTTTCCACGTATTTCAAACTATCGATATTCTGATTCAGTTACTTGAACTTATTGTATTGGCTAAAAATTTTCTTATTAAATTGTATGAATTTCGGTTTTAAAAGCTTTAGAAAGTAGAAGGTTACGAAAGCTCCCGAGCACACTCCAAAAACAACCGAATGGCCTGTGACGTCATTTTCGCTGTTTACATTTAGACCCAGGCGTTTCCTTATGCTTATAGTGGTAACAAATGCGGCGAAATTAGTTTCTGACGTGTTCGCGTTTCTAGATATGCCTTTAAATGGCATCTAAGTAAGGGATATAGATGGTGTTTTTTGCCACAATGTACGAATACATCGGTTGAAACACCGAACAAGAAATTTATTCACGCAATCACGACATTGAATGATTGAAATTTCTTCCTTGGATTCCTGAATGTCCACCCGTAAAAATGTATACTTTACTCCGCACTTTGTGTTCTGGACATATTCTTGCAATGACTGTGCACAGTGGTCCATCTCTCTTTACTTGGATGTATCCTATAGCATTATCACCATAACTCTCACGAGAAGCTTTATAATATAACAACACTTAAATTTAACTTTGAAAAGACATTTAGGAGATGATAATCTATTTTTAGGCATTTCTACAGCAGATAAGCCACTTCTAGAAACCTCCTCTACAAACAATCACTAATTAGCAAATAAAAAATTAACGTTTTAAGTGTGTCGAGTATTGGCAGCACAAACATTTGGCGAGTACTGTGTTATGTTGATATGTTACTAAGATACTGTTTGTTTACTGTTGCATGGACTGATATGGACTTCGATAAAGAAAGAAGTATCATAATGATTATGAGTGCATTGGAAAAACAGTTAATAAAGTTCATACACCAAATACATAATTATTTGTATCAAAATTGATATAAAACAGTAATGACGATTTTAAAAGCAAACTTTAGGCTTACATTTTTTGGACTTTAGCTCAACGAATTTCCGCAGCATTAAATCGCTCGTCCTTCTTCATTAAAACGCCTACCATAAACATATCCACTTTGGGTAAATTATCTTATGTGGTTTTAATAAAACCATTGCACGCGATAGTCTTTGTTTTCAATGAAAAATCTTTAAATATACGGTAGATCTTCTACAGTTACTCACTTTCTCCCTCACATCCGTCTATCGCTCAGCGAAAATGACGTCAAGCCAATCAGATTTCGTTTCGCAGCGGCGTAAAAAAATTTGAAATTTCGACTATTTTAATCATAAATATCTCAATTAATATTGAATCAATTTTAAAACTACTTTCACTACGCAAGCTTGTTCGAGTTTAAGTAACATATAAAGATCCGTAAACTTAAATTTAAAATTTTGGAAAATACCCAATTCCAGTTGACGAAATCCCATTACCAAAAATCATACTTCCCCCTCCTTCATATTCAATCCCGGCAGCAAACGACAGCACAGGTCCGTCCGTCGCCGGGGTCGTGTCTAATTTGCCCGCCAGGGTGCAGGGTTGTGTCAGGAGGGGGGGGGGGGTGAGGGGTGGTGGACGGGGGGAGGTACGGGAGACCCTGAGGTCGATCCTTGCGTGCGCTCCAATCCGATCCACGTGCGTGCGTTCACTGGGGTTAGTCTGCTACTCTCTCTGTGCACACGTTTTGTCGCGAGCTCCCTCTCTCTCTACCTCTCCCTGGATTTGGTTTAGGTCACCGCGGCGGCGGCGGTGGCCATTCGTGGGCAGTGGAGTGAGCAGTGGTTGAGGGGGGCGGGGGGGGGGGGGGATTTGGAGTAATAGCGGCGGGAGGATGGTGGGGAGGAGTAAGGGAGGCTTGCGTCGACGTGCATTCTGAGGCCAATGACGAATGGTACCGGAATCCAAGTGCACTGCACTTTGAGCGCAGGGGCGGCTGCCCCTCTCCTCCCTCCACCCCCCTCTCATTCCGACCCCCCCACCCCCGAGGTGCTTCTCTCGTGCTTTGAAATCATACCCTTTCACTCCGTTATCATTCCAGTGAATTGGAATGCACGTCCTTTTGTCACAACTCTCTCCGCTGCAGCAGTTTCTCCCGTGCGGAAGTGCTTCTTGGGATGGACTGTCTTCCTCGCAAGGCTCATCTACATTACATACATATTACTCTGCGAGCCAATTCAATGTATGAGAATATTTTTAGATTTTACGATGCATAGTCTATAAGAGGATAGGTAACCCGTGCGAAAATTTCGCACTTTCACGCTATCTGGGAATAAGTATGTTAAGGAAACGGTGTAATTGGGTTTTAAATAGAGAAGAAGGTGTATCATAAAGTACTTTCTTTATACTTGATTTCTCGCAAAAATATACAAAATATATAAATACAACACAGGCAAGAGAGTTTATTGATACTTTTAAGTCAAATTAAAGGGTAAATAGTGAAATTTCAGATTGAGATTGTATTTTTCGTCAGACGCCGGTCATTCAACGTTTAAAATGATACCTCATTTATCACTGTAGGTGCAGTATTAACGGAGCATATACGGAATGACAGAAAAAGACACTCCTCATAGTCTATAAGGAATGTCGGATGATTATATATTTCAATCAGTAATAGCTAACATTTTTTTCAATCATAGTGGTAACACAAATTATTTGGTACGCAGTCACGCTCACGGGTGCAAACATATACACCAAGCTGGGTGAAATTCGACTAAAAAAATAATAAAGATGGCTTAGTGGCTAACAAACCTGAATGGCGGTTGGGAGATATGAGTTCGAATCCCGGTCAAGGTGGAAGTTTTTATGGCGTTATTTTTTTTAGGCAAATCTCCCTCTTTGGTGTATAACAAACAAATTGATGAAGTATTTTTTTTTTAATTGGTAGTCTAGTTAGTAAAATTATATTCGAGTAATATCGCTCGAACTGCGTCGGATTCGAAGTGAATTTTTGTCTAAAAATACCGATGCAAAGAAATGTTAGGTCATATCATAGAGTAAGGTATGAGAGGGCTAACGCCCATGTTCAGGAGCGTCATACGTTTTGACGTAGTTACGGAACTGTTGCATAGATGTCACTACGGTCGTCGGTTCCACAGCCGCGCAATTCGAATCCCTTTTCGCTGCGTCCCATGCGTGTCTCGCTCCGCGTTCATCCCGCAACGAAACCAATAGGACTTGAATTGATAACGGGGGAAGAACTGCTGACGCGTCGGACTGGAGGATAGAAGCCGAGAAGCTCCGAGAGCTCAGACAGCTTCGGCAAAGCTCCGAAAAAACGTCAACGTTTGCGGTTGAGTCGTATGTGTAAGAGAATTTTCAGGTTTAAGCGTTCCGTTGAAGGCTTATCTACTATCGCTATAGAGTTTATGGCTCCAGATTACTTGCTTACTTCTTTATCTTGGGTGCTGTTTAGTGGTTTTCCATTAGTATTTTAATAAAATAATGACTGAAAATGCCATCGATGTTTAATTGTTCCCACTTGTGAAACGGAACTACAGAAGGTTTTCGGTATTTTGAGGATATGAATTCGCTGCCCAACCAATTAGCCAACGTTGCTGACATTACTTTTGATTGTAAAGGCGCAAAAGAAATCACGGGAAGATAATATAAATTCCCACAGTTGGAAACAGGGTTTGATTCCAAACTTTTCGGAATTTATTCTTCGACGTTGTAAACGACTTTGACGAACAATCATCTACAATTTTCAAGTTACAACTTTCTGATATTGTACATGCGCATGTTTGTCATTCAAAACAATAGAATTGTAGAATATTTTATAATAATTGATAATTGTCTAATTTATTCATTAGTACTTATTTAAACGTTTTCCCGCCCTACTCTGAAGTACTTGAAACATGTTTAACTTGGGTATGGAGGCAAATATTTTTTTGTGATTACGGCGGAATGAATCAATATTTGCATATCCCCCTGCAATCCGACGTAAGGGCGTGTGGCAGGGGGTGTAGGGAACCAATAGTAATAGCAAAAGGGGAAAACGTTTAGGGATCTGGATGGGGAATGGGATGATTGGATGACGTTTATATGTAAATAGTGTTTCTATTATGGTTGTGAATGGTTTGTGGGAAAAATAAGTTTTTAATCACTGTGTTCGACAGTCTATCTCTCTAATTTTGTCACTGTTGCGTCTGAATCGCAGAGGTAGTATTGAAATAACTTTATACCTGCCGTGACAGTCAGGAACTCAGTCGATTCGAATGTATCTAATGATCTTAATCTGGCGTGTAATCTTCGAATCATCAGAGATTTCCACCCAAGTTCTTCTAAAGCCGCTTGACACTTTTTGATCTTTCGTAGGGATTACTGACGAAGGTCGCTTGCTTACCTATGTATCTTGTTAAATTTACGAATGAAGTCTTTATTTTCTGGATCCCAAATACTAGCGGAGTACTCGAGGTGCGGTTTTACCAATGAAAAAATGTATTTTTGTTTTACTTTATTCAGCGTTATATATAAAAGCATTTTTTGCCGACTTCCGATTCGCTCACCGCATTTCAACCCAAAGCTTTGTTTTGATAGGTGAGGGTAAAGCTCACTCCGTACTAAGCCATTGGCGTGAGAAATTCTCACATCCAGGGTAGGGGGGCCAGTTCCTTTCCCTGGCCACTTGCAATTTCCCACGAAGTTATGACAGAAAATATCACCGCGAGGATTTTAGGTGGGAGTGGGCAGAGAGGCTTCATTGGGAATCGAACCCGGGACCACCCGGGCCGCAGCCAAGTGACTTCCGATTTATTCTCCTTTTCATACAAAAAACGTTCAACAGCAGCTGTCGGTGGTAGGCTAAAACCATTAGTGGCGTCTAAAAATTTGTCTCATTTCCCATTTTTAGTAGGTACATACCTATTTGTTTGTCTTTGGAATCGTTATCAGGTATTTCTTTTAAATGTTACTCATTGAGCTTGGAAGGAACCACCCGATCGTCCTTCTTCTTAATGACGCTCATAATTCTCAGCCCTTCCCGAAGCAGCTCTATAACTTGAGCATTTTTTTTATCCAAGCAGAAATCACTAGAGCGTTTTGAGTAAGCTTTGGTGTTTAAGGCATCGAATAAATTATTTATTGTCTCTATAAAATCAGCAGTTGGAAGTGCTGATGGACGTTTTAACTCTCCAGTGGAGTGGCTTATGCAAATAGCAGCTGAAATGGAATATCTGAATATTTGAGTAGCCAGCTTCACAGACATTTTCTGGAAAGAGTTGGGCCAAATGTGTGCACTAGTCAGTTTCCACAGAGCTCTAGTTGTCGAGCTGGATGTATCGGTCTGATAAACCTGGCGTATATTTTCAAAGGAAACGGTCTTTCCTTCCAGAACAAAATCACTATTCAGGAAGTTATTTCTCAAATACTTCAAAGACAAAGACTCTCAAAGATGAAGAACATCAAAAATGCAATAAATTTTATTTTCATTAATCTGAAAATAAGGGTTTTCGACTGAAACCCCCATCTCTTTAATTGCTTTTCTATTGGTGCTGGCTTGGTCGCAAATGAATCCTCTGGGATGCAGGCCTACCATTAACAACTTTTCAATCAAGGACAATAAGAGTTTCCGTATATTGGAGCTAATGAGCCCATGCTCAGAAATAAAGTACCCTACAGGCAACTTCCAGTTTTGATAAATACCTCTGATGAGGAACACGGATGCATACTTTCCCACTTGTTTCTTCCTACCCAGATGCCCTAAATATTCAAAACCGTCAATCATGTCCAGGGAATTTGAATATTCTAAATTTTCCATCAGGGACATCTCGTCCAATAAAATTACGCATTCTTTGCTAACATCCGACATTACGGAGACTTTGAGCTTCAGCTGACGGAAAAAAGAGTCGTTAAATCCCGTCAAATATCGTGATGTTCCGATCCACTTCCTCACTGTTGATACAGCGGGAATACCAGAATTTTAATGTTAGAAAAGATGGATTTTACGGTTCTCACTATTTTGTTAAAATAGGTCCCTTATTAGTTACAAGCTCAATGTCATAAAATTTAGATCCAGGAGCTAAGATCATGAAAGGTGAAAATTTCGTGGTTTTGACTACAATAATAACGAATTTATGAGTTTTGGTCAGCGTTTTTCGATTTCAGGCTCTATACGTCGGGGTCGAGACCAATAGGAGAGTACTTACCCGACCTGGAACCTTCCCACCCGTAATCCCGAATTCCTGTCACAATCCCCCTACTCCCCTTGTAACTCACAACCTCAAGAAACTGAAACGGTCATCGATTTGATCCGACTGAGCAACAACCTTCCCTTTTACAATGACCGGATGCTTGATTTTGCAGTGACTCGGCTCTTAAAGTGCCTCGGTTATTTGTAAGCCAGTAACTTGTTTCCATGTATATTTTCTTACAATACAAAGGCATGGTCGGCACGACTGATAGTTCCTCATTGTACTTTAAAAGAATTCACGAAAATGGTTCGAAGTTCATTTTGGAAGGCACCATAAAAACGGCAGATTTAAAGAGAAAAATTGCACTTAAAATTTGCCATATGAAGTTTGTTGCGGGTTAGTAAAGAGTGTTAGTGATAGTGACCAAGGATGTGATCCATTTAAAAAGTTATCGTTTTCATTCTCACTGGAAAGACGCAACATTATCGGGTTGGTAGATCGAGATCGGAGGAACAAAATGGTCTTTTGAACTATTTGGGACATCGTTTGTAAGATAGAAAACCAGCATTGGTGGAAATTTAGCCTGTGTATCCTCCATGCAAGCACGGAAAACAGATCGAATTAATATTTACCAATTACGAAATACTTGGCGTTAAAATTTTTTATAGTTGATTGCGTCTCTTACAATACAAATATTTCATACCGCTGCCCAACTCATACAGTTTAACGATAAATAATCACCAAACTACTTCTATCGCATTGTTGTGAGTTACAAGAAACGCAATGAAATAAGGCTTGAATTCACGTTCAGTCAGAGATTCTATATTTTTACCACCTTACTCATCATGATTTTCCATTGTCGATCCTTTCAAATTTGGGGTAAAGGGTGTAGTGGAATGATACAAACCATATATGCAGACGGACATTTTCTGCGGCATAACTGCAGACTCAATTCTGAATTAAAACGGGAAGTGAACAATTTGAACTCAGTGCCTTAGAATTAGAAAAATCAAATCGACGGAATATAACAAGTGGAGGTTCAACATTCCCCTACACAAAGATGGATGGACAATAAAACATTCGGAAAGCTGCCATTCCCCTGGTGCCGGGCGACTGGCCTAGGCCCGCTCACAGAGTAGGATTCAAGGCTCTGGGAAACAAGCATCGTTACCGTGGATTCAGGACATCCACTCCCGGCAGAACTCAGCCGCCTCGACCGTCCCCGAAGAGTCGCGTGAGCATTTTCCTGACGTATCAGGTTACGCGGGAGACTTGACCTTGACAGGAAGCGGGAGTCTTTCAGGTTGATAACAGCAACACCATCTAGCGGAGAAAAAGCGAAACACATGGCCACCCAAAAAGTTATTCGCAAATCCCTATAAGCGTTGGCACTCTGTATTACTCTGTGGTCATATCGAAGAGGGTTTCGCTCAAAGCACAGCAAAATGTTCCTATAAATACGCCATTTTTTTCGCTGATCAAGTGCCTTATCCTGTTATTTTGTAACCATCGACGCGCTTATTTAACAAAGATGGAAAACATAAGTCCTGAATATAATTTTCATAGGTCTTTTTATATTGAGAGTCCATAACTAGAGATATTTTTCTCAATGTTGAAGACGCCTTTTCCATAATGGCAGTTGTCAAAATTTGGTGAAATCATTATGGTTGATTAGGCAAATTGGATTCCTGATGCCTACAATCCTTAGAGCAGAAGGAAGCTTTTAGATGCTTCTTTTTTTCGAATAGGATATTCATTAAAAAGATAAAAAACAAAAAATCTGCTTTAAATATTTATTGTATAATTTAAGCCTTATTGCGTCGTAAATCGTCAAATTATTGCTGAAAAAATGTAATAAATACGTTTTGGGTCCTGTTTTTGGAAATTTATAAGTGAACAAAGAGCTAGTGTATTGGCTCGCATTCTTGTTTCTTTGACTCAGGAAGTGCATTTCTCGTGAAAAAATAATGTTGACAACAAGTATTGAAACGACTGCATCCATAAAATAATATTCATGACATCTGGATCATGCTTGTGATGTTTCTAAACAATGTCATTTCCTAGAATTTAATGTTTGAAGTGCATCATTCTAAGTTTAGACTTTGACTGTGGAAATTAAAATTATAATTTCTTCTCAGAAGTTTACTGCATTCATTATTTTCATGAATATAATTATCGAGTATTTTTGTGTTTAAATTTCATTTTTTCACGCACACATGACAAATATGGGTTCGAATCATGCTTCTTTCAATTCCTCAAGCTTCTTCTATCACGTTTCTTTCCAACTTCCTTCTTTTTGTTTCCCAAGTTCCACTTAACTTTCTGGCCAAAACCAGCTGAGTGTTACGTTAATCCTTACCAGTGTGTTCTGCTGAAGTATAACAGGTAAAAAATTAAAGTAATCTGTAGCTTTTTCCAATTTCCTATTAAACCCATTTTCAATAAGTTTTTTGTATTTCAAATCGGCTCATTTCCGCTCGCATAATGCTCGAAGTAATTTTCAGTTTACGTGCTTCACCTTACATATATCAAACTCCTGAATGTTATCCCTTCTATAGGATTCTTTTACTGTACCCTAAGTGATCAATTTAATTTTAGGGAGCTTTTTTTTAATTCATTCTAGTTTCAAAGCGTTGCTTTAGTCTTTCACAGCGCTTAGGTTCCATATGAACCGCTGCCCCAATTAGAGCACGGAAAAATCGCTGTATGCTGTTGTGTCGTATGTTGACCGTGAATGTGTGCCATTAATCACGGTCTTGGAATGTATACCAGTGTGGGTGCTTGAGACAGAGATTCATCAGTGATGTGAGTGAGGGCTCATGTCAATCAAGCGAGATAACTTTTCTTTCTATTATCTTTGTAAATTATTGGAGCCATTTTTTAGGTTTTCCCTCATCAGTAGATATAAATTTATGACTTGTACGCTGCTTTCTCGGATGACTGCCACGTATGTTATTGGCCTCTTACGACACATTCGCGTGCGTCGCAACTAGCGCCTTCAAGTCGATTTTAAGTTTTACTGAGCAGCATTAATGAAACTATGACTTTTCAATTTGTAGGATAGATGATATCATGATAAATAATTTGAAAAATAGAGGGAAAAAGTAAATAATATTATGGGCGATTTTGTTCGATCGATACTCTCGTGGAGTACATTGTACGCAAAAAAGACTACGATATTACTATTGATCTTCCAGGCTCAAATTCACATGTTCCTCACCTTGCAGCAGCAGCCTTGAATCTCTTCAGTTGATAACACCTTATTCTGATAACACCTCAACCCACTTTTGGAATTTTCAAAATTAAGTGGAGCACTAATGTACACGGCGCAAGTGACGGAAATAACATAAACTGCGTTAAGCTGACGGTCACCACCCGTTATAATCAACAAACAAGCCTTCGAATTTTTTATGTACATAACTGTATGTCCTGCTTGACTGACTGATACATTCACTCACTCATCATAGCACTGCCCAAACAACTTGAGATAGAAACGTGTAATTTTAAGGATATAATCCTATCATGGTGTAAGGACACTCCGAAAAATGGGTTATCTCGAAAAGTAATTTCAGGTAAATTTTTCTTCTTTGATGTATGCTAAGCAGTAAATTTAGGGGATTTAATTTTTATTATATGCATAGCGTTCAATTTTTTCTTACCCGCTACAATATTATGCTTTTGAATGATTCCACAGCTATTATACCCTGTCTCATAACCCATGGCGGGTGAACGTCACAGAACGAGTTGCCAATGAAAGGCGTATCCCCTTCCACCTCAGTTTCTCGCTACTGGCGGCCGAACAGCGTTGTCAGCTTGTTAGTTGGCGAGGAGTCGCATTAACCAACGAAATCTTATTTACAGGTAGTACATTTGGCAACGCAGACGATACCAGGTCGAAGTGAATTTCACAGCAGACGGAGAGTGGCTGAGTTCTTCCCTAAATTGTATTCAATGTTATTTTTGTTGTTGGAAATTGGCTGTACATTTTAAAATTACAACAGTGCATTAAAGGTCAACCGCCATGCGTTGGGAAAAGAGGTGGAGCCATTTTTGGATTGATTGTCTAATTTCCTTTCTTTCTCCTTAATTCCAGTCCCACCAATGCTGTGGATCCCACACCAGCTGGTGGGCGCCCCGCTGGCCTACAGTGTGACATTGGAGTGCTTCACCGAGGCCCACCCGTCTTCCCTCAACTACTGGACCCGAGAGGACGGTCACATGATCCACGAGAGCCACAAGTATCAGGCCGAGAACGTTGTGGGCACGCCGCCGTACAAGACGCACATGAAGCTTACCATCTCGAACATTCAGGAGAAGGACTACGGGACGTACAAGTGCGTGGCAAAGAACCCGCGCGGAGAAACGGACGGGACCATCAGGCTATACAGTGAGTGATTGGGACGAAATTCGGAACATTCTGTTGGGCCGATCAGGGAATGGACCCTTTGGGAATGATTTTTGGTTTACACCGCAAACTTTCCCGTAGTTACCAGCAAAAAATATTTCATTGAAACTCGGTGTGCCGAGGCATGCCGACTACCGCCAAGTGCCGCGTGCCCCTCAATTGACGGATGAGGGTATTTTAATAAATAATAAAGAATGTGTCCCTTAAAATCCTAAAGTAAGAAATACAGTGACCTTTAGGGAAAATAGGTACCCCGATGGAGAGCTTCTGTTTTGGGGTTACCGACTAGCTAATCTCCCAATATTAAATTAATATTTGAATATGACTTTGTGTTGTTACTCAAATTACATAAATTTGGTCTTTGATGCTAATTACAATGTTATATTTTTCAGTATGCCTAAAGGTTGCAATTAGCAATTCCACTTTTTAGTTTTCATATTCATAAATATTTTCAACAAAAAAAAGAATATGAGACACTCGTATCGTAAACACAGTTTTACACATTAAAAAATATCTCATCATTAGCGAATAACCATTATTTTAAACATTTTCAATATTCACCTTCATACTTTGCATTGAATACTTATTTGGTTAATGAATACTATATATTTGGGCCCTAGGAATAAATAACCTCCTCTAAATTTGTCTTGTTTTGGTCTACGTATGAATACATTATTCTTAGTATTTCTGATTTTTGATACAGTCCTGATATTGCTAATCTTATATACTGAGGCTGTTGTTCAAACTCATATATTAATGATTGGTTTCATCCATAACTCATTGAATCCGATTTTTTTAATCGAATCTCGAAACCAAATCCATCTTTCGCCAATATCTGAGTCGCAGTAACTTTTCTTTACCAATTCCCCAACCAAAATTGATTTTTTATTTTTTCTAAAGTAATTTATCCAATGAGTTGCTTTGGGCTTTCACTTACACTCATATCTAATGATTGAAAATCATAAATAAATAGTATAGGAAAAGTAATTTCAATTTCACCACGAAATCTTGAATGTTGCTTTAATTTATAATACTAAAGAAGTTTAGAGGTTTCCATCCTTTTCAATGTGGGATTTCATTAATAAATGAAAGAGAAAAAATGTATCTTTCCACTACTTGTTGATTGGTAGCTATGAAAGTTACAATTGTTAAATAATTTGAATGAAAAAAAACACTTTTTCATCTAATAACATATTCATATGTTATTAAATGAAAAAGTTGTTTGGTAAAAGTCAAATTATTTAAAAATTACAATGATACATCACAAAGCTACCCTGGAAAAAAGTTAATTATGAAAGTTACAATTCACAACTGGTTTCGACGCGATGGCGTCATCTTCAGGTGCAAATTTCGTTATTTAAATAAATAACGAACTTTGAACCTGAAGGAGACGTCTTTGCCTAGAAACTAGTTGTGCATTTTAACTTCTGTAATTAAAAATCAGAGGATAATTAATACGTTTTTTTCTCTCAAGTACTAATGATAGGTACAAGTACCTTTAAAAAATATGGATTATGAAATGGAGTATTCTCAGTCTTTTAAAATCTTTTCTGTTTATCTTCTTACTAACCAAATTGCCGACAGTATTCAAGGCTCTCTTTAAAAATACCGATGCCAGAGCTGGTCAGCCAAACTCACTCTTAATTTAATATAATTAGAGATGTAGGGTTTATTTATTTTTCAAATGGAAGAATGGATAGAAACCATCCATATCCATAGATATACTTAGCGTACACAGGAAGCGCTATGGTTTTCACAGCTTAACGCTCCATTTAACGGAGCTCTTCACATTAATTGCTCCACATATGTCACCCGAGTATGAAAAATCTAAGGAATCTAGAAAGTTGGGTTCAAACCCACGTTCTCGAAATGGGCGCCAGTAATTTAATATCCATAGCGACCTAATATTTACGTTTTTTGTGCACTTTTGTTTCTTCTCCTAATTTTATATTGCGCTGTTGCATAACTTCATCATTCACACCACTGTTTCATAAAATCCATCTCTTTTTTAGTAGAGTTGCATTGTCCTACCAAAAAATGACACAATATTAGCAAGTCTTTTAATTCGATGCCTCAAAGTCAATTTTAAGGTCATCAACGATGCGTCAAACCAATCTTTTTTGGTGTTAATTATTTCGTTTTGATCAAACTATATGCAGTTCCTTCTCCAATAAATGATTCATAGTATATTTTTGTTCTAGCTGTTTTTGCATCACGTACACTATTTTACTGATTCGTTGCAAGTTGAAGATGCCACGAATCGAATATATTTTTCTGATTAGGTTTAGCGTGTTAGCCGGGAAAACTTGGTGATTTACTCATTTATTGGAACCGAATATATGGAAGTTTATCTTCGTGAAATTTCATACCAGTCCTATAAGCATCTTGACTAGTTTCATCATTTCAAAATTTTAGTTAAGAATCATTACATTTTATCTCGGCCATCACCAAGAGCAAAATTCATTTTTATAGCTGGCGTTTGCTAGTGGCAGGCGATGAAGCACAAATTGAATAAAGTTCTATTTTCTTCCGATTCACTATCCAAAGAAAAACTTGATGCATCGATTCACAATTTTAGAAAATTTAAAATATGCAAAATATATTGAATTTAACTATAAAAAGTCAATATGGAATACTAATTTTAATAAAAAATAAGTCAACATTACTTTCATTGCTGTAAGTAGTCATTCATTTCGTGGAATCAGTCATGCAAAGGTTTTCATTTATCTTTGGTAATATTCTTTCATTTTTATGAGCTTATTTAATTAATATTCCATTTGCATTACCTTTCTCATGAGGAGGTAAATAAAGCTTCACCCATTCAGAGGCCCTTGCTTTATCTCTAACGCATATCCGTTTGGCGCTTATTTTTACCGCCGCATACTTTCTTAAACCTTCTCTTTTCATTAAGGATCTTCCGTTTCCACGGAAACGCGTGTAACGGATGGCACAGTTATCCGCAATCACTTTTCCGAAAACAAACACACACACACACACTCCTCTGAAGTTCATTATTATTTATCACGGAATCTAATTTATGATTCCCTTGTCGTGAAAACCCCAGTGTATCGGGTCGGAGGATCACTCGGGCGCACTTTTACACCAAGTCACGTACCTCCTCTGTGTTCATCCGTCAACATACCTTCCCTTCACCCCCTTGCCATCAGCCTCCCCCACTAGCAGACTTCCCCTCCGCTTACCACTATCCTCATCCCAACTGTCCATCTGTCCCCATTCATTTTACACTCCTCTCTCACCTCTCTTTTATGTGGCAGTGCCTCTCCTCTCATTCACGTCTCCCCGCTTGCTATCTCCGCCACCACACAGTATTTTCATCCCTTCCTCGCCCATTCTTCTTCGCTTTGGTTGAGCGGTGAGCTTCATTCATAAATCCTGCGACTCTTTTCTTGCGTTTTTGCGATCAAGTTGTTTTATGTTCCCTGCGTGGGTTCATCGATCAAACTTGCCTTGGGACGTGCTTCGGGTTTCCTCAACCGCAGCGCTATCAAATTTCTTTATTTTTACTAAATGTTTAATGATCCGTTGTCCTCTATAACCCATGATTCATTTTCCGTCTCTTCTCCCTCACTGATAATTTTTATTGTTACATATATTTCATTATCCATGATTAGAAAACCACCTTTGTTATTTCCACAAAACTTGAAAGTTTAGTGGGAATGACAAAGGTGGTTTTCTCATCATGGATATCCATAATTTCCACGAGGTCAGGCCTGAGATCATCAGCTTTATTTTATTTCATTAGCTTAGTTGCGATTATGTTTTTCTAAGCAAAAAAAATTGTAAAAACAACACTTAATGTTTTGTTCTTCATTTTTTTCTGTTTCTCTGCATTTTGAAGCGAACACTTATTAAATGCATGAATTAGCACGTAGAGTAATACATGTATATTGAATGATAAAAACATTTGTCTTTTTTTCGCTTTATATTAATAAAGTATTATAAATCGTCTTTTTGAAGTAGATATGATGGTTTATTAGTTAAAAATAATCATATTTATTTTATATTATTAGAGGTTATTTATTACGAAATTTGCTATTGAAAAATATTGACTTACCCAATTTTAAAATTTTAAGATAAAGTTTCGCAGTTCTAAGAATTATTGCTAGGGGCTTCTTAATGGATTAAAAAGATTAATTAGGAAAGGATGTGGAATAACGTATTCCCTTTGAATTACTTCGTAATTTTGGCGATTTTTTATCCCAGAATTATCAGTGCCATTCCGGAACAAATGTATATTCCGCAATTTTTGACAGCAGATATAAAATCTCTTCAAATGAGATCCTTCTCTTATTAACCTTTTGCTCGTGTCGACCAAGGAAATAATTTTTATTTTCAACAAGAATCGTTTCATTTATAACCTATTCGCATCCTTCATCAAAAGGTTTAACACTAGAAGGACCAGACCCGTCATTTTGACGGGTAACCTCTACTTACTTAATCATATTGCCTTCAATTTTTTTTCTGTCGTCTTAATTTTTTCTGACTTTTATTTATTTTGTATGGTACGTATTCTGTTAAAATATAATTTAATTTTTTCGCATAGAAATGGAGTTATACCACCTGTCTACCTTAAAAGACCAACACCCGTCAAAATGACGGGTTAGGCGTTTCTATTTTATTTGTTACGGTAACGCGTGTTTTATCCAGGAAATCACTACATTATATTACGTCTGGCCTTTTTGTTGTTTTAGTTAAAGAAAGTTAGTTTAGTTTTTGATGTTTTAGTTAGGGAAAGAAAAGGCAGAGAAGGGTTATATCGTGCGTGGGTGGCCTTACAGCGCATATATGAGTGTGGCGTCAGTAACTTTCGCAAGGCTTACGGGAGCAGTGCTTCTTCCTCGAAATTATTTGTAAAAAATTACTCTTTTGTATTGATAAATAAAGAAAAAGGTTATATATATTGAAGTTATCAATTAATTTTAACATAAACGAAGAAATATTTAAAATAATTACTACCCGTCAAAATGACGGGTAATGGTCCTTCTAGGTAGCCATACAACCCCGGTCCTTCTAGTGTTAAATCAACCCAGATGCCATCACTGAACGGCATTTTCAGTTGGCTGGACTCTCCATATAGAAAAGATGTTTTTCATAAAGGATTACATGTAAACGCTTTCTTTGCCATTGGTAGAGGTCAGCAGAAATTAGACATACATAAATGACTAAGGTTCGATTTCACTACCGCTGGTTAAATATTTTTTCGGTATACAAAACGAAGTTAACACGTTCTTCCATTGATAACCATCACGTGAACTAACCAACAGTCAGACATAAGATACAAAATCCGCACCGTCACTTAGCGCAAAGGCTATGTCATCTTACGGTTAAGGTTAATAATCAGACTTCAAAATGAAAAACTAGTGACTTATTATCCCTCTAAAAAGAGTATTTACTATAAAACAAATCGAGTTTCGACGCATAAGGTCATCCTTCAGGGTAGGAATCACCGTTTCTTCTTTCGCGCTGTGGGTATTAAAAACGCAAACAGTTCTAGAAAGGTAACGCTCACTGTTACTGTCATAAGAATGCACTCAATCAATTACAACTGGTGGTTGAAAGCACCTGAAAAAATTTGGCACTGTCCAATTTATGAGGGTTTATCTTGATTTAGTCGTTTTTGTGGATTTGTGGGTAATCTTTTTGGTCTTTCTATGCGACCGATTTGGCTATATGTATTTAAATGCGTTTTCAAGTAGAGTCAAAGTCGATAACTGAGTCTTACGGATTTATCGCGTTTCTTGAGCTGCGATAATTTTTATGAGGAACTTTTCTAGTGTCTGTATGACGTTTTGCTTATAAGTTTTCTTAATTTCAGTGTTTGGGTGTCTGTGTTGAGTGTGCAGGTCAGTGCCTGTATTTTGTTCGTTGAGAGTTTTAAATGCTCCGAATCTTCTTGACGTGATGATCCTGGTCCCCTGAAATCCGATAGCCATATACATCCAGCCTATTGACTGGTGCTCGGGGTAGTGCATTCATTTACTATGTTTGATCATCCTTGGTTTCAAGTTAAAGTATGCTGTGGTCGCATTGATGGAGGACCACGAAGAAGGTGACTTGATTCTCGAGATCAAGAAGAGTATAGCAGCCGCGCCAAATAGGTGAACAGACCTCTTTGTCGCTCGATTCGAATGCAGACGCATTGAGGGGTTATCGGTGTGGGTAAGCTTTAGTTTGGCTCCTCCACTCAGTCCTTTCCGGCAAGGGAGGCCCTACGAGTCGTAAACTACCACCAGCATCGCTCTGAGGATCATTGTGGCGCAAAATCTTCCTCACCATGACTAGGCGCATATCCAGGAGGAACTTTAGCAAGTAAAGATTATTATTACTTTTATTTTTAAGTTACAATTGGGCTAATCTTGCAAAGTTGTAACAAGACAAAAGAGAACAATTTATTACCACGATTCCCAAAATTTACAATTCACTGAAATGAAATAGAAGTTACAAAATAAGATAAAGTGAACAGTAAAATATTACCTTTAGTCCTCAGTTTTTCAAATCATATTCATAAACAAATTATCATGACATAAATGTGAGATCTAATTGAGGTAGGTACTAAATTAATTATTGTTTACGTAATGAACTACTGAACTGTTTTTGTAAATGATTTTGAACTACGACGAAAGGGCTCAAAAACTAATTCATGTTAATCATTCCATTCACTCATTGCTCTTTTTAAGAAAAAATATTTATAAGCATCCGTTCTTCTTCTTCGACTTTCAATTTTGTAGGCGTGGTCATTCCTATTGTAATGAGGAGGTTTCTTCATTCTTGTTATGTCGGAACAGTATGTGCGTTTTCACATTTAATTATTCCGACAAACTTTAGCTTTTTAATTTTTTATGACTATCTTTACCGGGCATAATTTGAGTGGGTTCAATATCAATAGTTAATTGGAAGTGATGTCAATGTTTGAGTGACTTGGCATGAAATCGCTCTTATCTAATATGCAACAAACAATTTCTGGTACGCGAGATGATATGGTTGAATAGTGATGGAAGGAAAACTTAACTGAAGGAAGCGTAGTGGCATCCGATGACTATTCAGCGTTTCCGAAACTTTTTCAAGTGGGATGAGTCGCTGAGGCTTGGTCACGAATCTGTCGAGAGGAAATGGAGACCCGTAGGACTAAAAAAAAGAACACCATAGTAAAACTAGAAAAGAACACGTAATATCTGTCCTATATTTAAAAATATGCGTGCTCTCTTTCATGGCGTCGGATAAAGAAAATATCATGAACTTTTTTCCCGCGAGGCCCAGTGGTTTTTTTCTCCCCAAATCGCTGGATCGGGAACGCAATGTCCCGGTTGCATTAAATAGATTAGGCCCATGCAAAACGAGAGTAGTTGATGTTTTCAGAAATGGGAAAAACGCTGATATAAACTTTTACGATGGCTTTAAACAACTCCGATCTTCAGAGCGTTCGCCATGCAGAATGCTTCGGGGTCTAGCAGTTTTAGTTTTCTCGTTCATTTTTTGCGCTCCTGAATTGATGCATTGGAAAGATTTGAGATAAAAAAGAAAATTAAACTCGTAAACTGTACCGTGCGATTACGTCAATGTTTTTATGTTCGAATGCACATTTTTTATGAGTGTTATCTGAATGAAAAGTGTAGAAAAATTATCCTTGATTTAATTTTTCAAATGACTTTCTATTGTCCGAAAAACAATTAGATATCATTTTCACAATGAATTTATGTATAATAGTGATTAAATCTAAGCCTTTAATAATTTACTCTTTTATATTCAAGGGGTAAAACTAATGCTTCATTAATTTAGTATACCATGGCACATAGAAATGTGTAGAGCAGGCACACGACTAATGAATCGCGAAACAATTAATATCACTTTGGAAATATTTTCTGTCCACTAGTCCAAAATATAGTTGCTAAATATTATGCAGTAGTTTCATATTAGCAAATATTATACTGGTAAATTAATCATGAGGCTGGATTACTAGTCTCATTTCCGTAATATGCATGGATTTTTTTTATTCATTCTGTTCATTCTCTTAATTTTCCAAAGCATACATTAATATTGTTGTGGCTGACGGAGTATTAAGCATGGTTATGTTGAACTGCCGCATTTTGGTGAACAGTTATTGAGAGGAACAATAATACGTACACTAATGATGTGGAATGTTTTGAATATTCCAAAAAAGTTTAAAAATTAATGGTTAAAGCCAAAATAATTTTAACCATATATCATATTACTGAATAGCTGCCAAAGTTGCGCTTGATTCATATTGTAATTTGGCATGAGGAAATATATCTCTTTCTCACTTTGTCATTAGGCTATAATTTTCCTGCTTTATTTCGCTTCAAAATCCTTCCTTGACTGGCAACCTTTAAAAAAGCCACCAGAAGGTAACATAAAATACTACAGCTTACCGTTGACCACCGAATTCTGACCGCGAAAATCGCTTTATATATTTCTGACCAACGATCATTTATATATCCGAGTTTTTTCTCTCAGAAATATCCCATAGGCACTGCGGTAACGGAAAAAATAAGGAATAACCACTATCTGCCATCTTCACGTTCTCGTCTTTACTTTCCTTATCCTTTTTCCTCCAGGAAAAAAATTCTATACCCCTCCCTTACATTTGGGAGTGACTCTCGAGTGTCTCGGCATTTTATTCCAACAGACCCTACTTTTCCAACCAATCTCATCCTAGTCTCTCAACTTTCCTTTGCCTCTTTCCGTCTCCTTAGAAACCCACCACTTTGGTCGCCTCTCAGAAACCTAACCCAGAAGTTCCCTACCTCTACTGTCTACCCCTTGTTCCTTGATCCTTCTGGCCAATAGCAATATGCAAAACTCCTAAGTAAAGGCAGCATTGAAGGGGACAGCGGGAAAGCTAAGGATGATTGTAGGATGGAGGTTTATAGTTAGTTAAGAGAGACCGGTTTAAATGTTTAGATAGTGGTAAAATTCTCGAAGTTAAGAGAGTCAGGGGTGCCTTACCATTCATTCATTACCATGGATTGCCCTCGTTGAAATTCTGTCATAAAAAAATTACGATTAAATTGACGCGTATCTATGAGTTAATAAAAACTGAATTCAATTTAAAGTTGAAAAAAGGATTGGCATAAGAATAATCGAATTGCCGTAATTGCTTAACATGCCTTTATTCTGGAAAATACACAAACGAAATCGTTCTTTTGGATATTAATTATCTCTATAAAATGTTGACTTCGATATTTTTCATTTATTGCGTCTAACACTTACGCAGGGGATATTGGCAACCGAGTTATATCCCAAGTTTAAATTAAATGCTGATTTTTTTCATTGAAAAATTAGTTAAATTACATTTTTAATATATTTTTATAATGATGGGTAGTGGATTTTACCACAATTCGATATAATATTTAATTTTTCCACTCCAAATCCTAGCCATGAAAGCAGATTTATTTCAGTAATGCTCCAATAGGAAACAATTTGTGTTTAAACTTTTATTTTTTGCTATAAGTGTGGTTTTCTTTCATTAAAATAAAAATAATCCGAGTTGAAGCTTAGCTCGACAGTAGGGTACCTGAAAAATGCAAAGCTTTTATTTTTACTGGAAATAAATCATCCAAAGTAGTTAGTTTCATTGCAATTTAACCTAAAATTTAGTCATAATAATATAAAAATGTATAATTTTCAAGCTAATGAATCGGAAGAGCAGTTATTAATTGTTTATGCCGTTGCCTTCTTGAGTCCATATTCCATTGAGATTATCTTCCATGAGTCCACATATCTCTGTGCAATATATTTACAATTAATAACAATGAAATCAGTTAACTTATGCATGAGTATTCAACCTTTTATTTGTTACATTTAACGTTGTCAGTGGGTTTCTGTCAGATTTCTGTTATGTTAGATAGAAATCATTCCTTTGTGCATCATAGGTATTCTTTTCCTAAGAGCTGGCTTTTTTCATTATTTTTTAACCCTAAATTCATATTTTGTATCCATTGCGTTGATTTTCATCGTAAGTGCCTGTATTTAAAAAGAATGTGTGTGGATTTATTATTAACGGTAGAGTGTGCCAACATTTTATAGGCCTATTTCATTGACGACTTGCCTATTTATTGCCACCTTTGGTCATTTTTGGGGACACAACTTTAATTTTCGTTATTCAAGCGGTATCATTTGATTCCTTGGACTTCAAGTATATGCAAAAATGGAATGCTCAAATATTTTGTCGTAAAATGGTTTTTCTGAAACAGCATTTTAAATTCTAAGTCCACGGTCATATTTTAGTGAAAAAAATCAAAGAATTTCTCTAATACTGAGAAGTAAAACCGACCGAACCAAATACTCCCTTATGGGGTTCAATCCTATCGGTACGTGCGTCTCAATTGGGATCAACCGAACTCATTTGGCGTCAGACAGACTGGTTACAAAATTAAATTATGAGTTGCATATTTACATAAATATTTTTCTTAATCACGCAATGGGTGATCACTTCCATGAAACATAAGCAACTATAAATTTTATCGGTATAAAACTGTAACCATGATTTTCTCTAAATTTAACATAATTTAGCATTTTTAGTTGCTAATACCATGTATTCATTATATTTTCCAAAGCAAGGGTAGTATGAATACCTGTATGTTCTAAGCTAGACTATGGCATATGCGTATCGTGCGTAAATATTTTATAACAGAAATAAATCATTTTGAATTCGAAACACAAATACTTGCACACACAAGTCAAGCACACACACACTCACTTTTGAAACACAAGAACTGTCAGTCAGAATTTAAAAAATGGTCAAATCAAAATATCATTACGCTTCTTTTGAACTTAACAAAACAATTAAATAATTACAGCAAAAGAGATAACAAACGCAATTGTGGCCCTCTATGTTGGCATATGTCTCTTCAGGGTGCGATGCCTTTCTCTGGGTGGCAACAGTATAGCATCAAGAACGTCTTTAGGGAGAGGTTTAGACCCATTACTTGTCCTCACGGACCACGTGTGAAGTCCGCGAAAACCGTCGTCAGGCCACAAACATATACGGAGGAGGTTGTCTATTTGTGTGTCTGTTACTAAGTCACGCAAAAACTACTGAACCGAATGAGCTGGAATTATGCATGAACATATAACTGATCCAGGTCTATTGTAGTTTTGAAAATTTTCACCATGTCATGACTACGGTCATTTACTACTTTTTCGAGGATAAGGCCTTGTAAATATTTATTTTAGTATTATTAATAGCAGGTTTTTAAAGTTCTCTTTAGGAAAAATTGGATTTAATAAGATTCGTATTCATATAATTATTTTTTTACAAAAATATTCAGCACAAAATGAATATTTCCAAGAGAATAAAGGGTCATCTTTCTAAATAAGGCATTTCAGTAAAATAGTGACAAAACGGGCTATTTCCACTCAGTAAAGTACAATATGATAAGTAAATTATTATTATTCAGATCATTTTCTGTATGAATGGAAATGCAATATAATTCTCACTTATATCTCTCCCGTTGAGAACCATTTGGCTTTTCTGCTAGTAAATAAATAAGTAAATTTTAAATAATACTTAAAATACATAACTTGATGATTTTTGTGGGCTTTGAGCCCGAACATGAGTTTTAAAAATAACAAAATAACACTACCCTACGTTCACCAGACATCCTACGAGATCTGAAGGGTTAAGGGTGCTCTATCGTTGAACAAAAAAGGTGTGGCCCTCGCGGGACAACCGACAGAATTGTAACACTGAGTATGGATAAGATTGGCAGTGGGGAGTACACAGTACCTATTAAACATAAATAAATATGAATAACTAAATAAATACTTTTATCACTATTCTAACGATTTCTTTACTGCATTGACAATTATCGATAGAGCTATGCGAGTACAATATAATTTGTACGGAGTTGTGTCAAAATCATTCAAAATCAAGCGAAGGATATAATATATCCCTTGTGTGATAGTATTGTGAACTCGTTCGAATTGCTTGTGCATTTGTAGCCATGCAATGACTCATCAGTGAGGATAAGTGAGTCTTACAAACAATAGCAATGGATACAATCGCTTTCTCCGTCTTCTCTATCCGTCAGTGAGTCAGGATTTTGCGTGACACTAGTCATTTCCTAGATTACTCCTCCCCATCCATAAGAAGTGTTCCACTTGAAATTGTACCTCGAGGCCGTGTACATAAACCGGGAAAAACTTAACAGTGGGCTCAAGGAAGGAGTTGGGATTGGAGGGGTGAGAGGAGAAAGATGGGAAAAAGGACGGTGAGAGTTGTAAAGGAAGTTGAGGGCACAGAATAGGTGGAGGGCAGCGGAGACGAAGAATAGAAGGACCGGCACAAAAGCGGTCACCGTTGGGACCCAGAAAGGCCCCTTGTCTCTCTCTCTCTCTTTCACTCTCCAAATTCCCCGACCGACCCCCCCTTCAGACCCACGCGTAGAGAGTGGGCGGGGGGCAGAGGTGGGTGGGGAATGAATGCTTGTAGCCTAGGGGAGAATGGCCGAAGGGAGAACACGAAAGGGCTGAATGCGGGGAGGAGATGAGGGAATTGGAGGTAAAGAGGGGAACAGCGGGAACAATGGGAGAAGAAAACAGAATGGAGGGATGTAGGTGGAGGGAATAAAGATTGGATTTTCCCAAAATAGCGGGATTTTTTGGGCAAAAATAAAGCCTTAATTAGAGCACTTGTAAGGAGGATGTTTAAGAGTTGAGGCTCAAAACTTATTTTGCGAAATTGACCGACTTTAATCACAGAAAGGATCTTTCATTAAAATTGATTTTAAGAATGTATTATTATTAGTTAATCTTCCGGTTAGGGTAGGTTTAAATGGAGGTGTGTAAATATCCTCTAGATTTTATCACTTGCAGGGCCCTATCAACAATTAATATTTCTTTCTTTGCCGTAGCATACGTCTTACCCTTCTTCATTTATAAAACCTATTCTCTTCCTTCCCTTCCCCGCTTTCCCAACATCCTTTATTCTATTACATTCTTGGTAAACATTCGTCCCTCATAACCTGCTACAGCAACTTACTTTACCTGTTCCTAATATCTTCCAGAAGTTTCTTTTCCTCACCCACCATATCAAATACTTCCGAATTAGTTTCCTTACCCTACAACACACTTTCTACGTCCTCCTCCAAAGCCTTTATCTCGAAGGCAAGCAACCTCTTCTCGTCCTTCTTTCTCAGAGTCCACGTTTCCGCCCCAGGCAACCTGACACTTCACTTCAAGCTCTTTACCAGTCTCTTCTTTATATCATACTACAGCGTTGCGCGTTAATCTAAATTAGTCTGTTTAAATACTTAGTGATTTTATAAAAACATAATTTTTGTTTTCTCCCTGTTCAAATTCCCCCTCTTGAAGTGGACTTCGTCATTTGTTCCACAGCCACAGTCAAAATCATTATCATGGAGATGTAACGATCGACTGTCAGCCATTCGAATTTCGCTTATTCCAAAGTTGATTAAATACTAAGTGAATCATACCATGATATATTTTAATGCTTTAGAATGATGTGAAAGTTTCACATAAAGCATTCTTCCGTAGCAGTCATAATGTATCATTTAATGTTGTTCTCTTACCTCAAAATTATTAAATGACAAAAGGCTGAAAAATCATTTTCTTTTTATTCTAAACACAATAATCCATTTAATATACATCAAATCCATCAAATGTAATATTTTAACCCCAGGATATGTTAAATTGCGAATACGTTTTTCTATATCTTATTCAAATTGACTATTTTACCTCTGATGACATTAACGGACAATTTGTCAAAGATGCTTGAAAAACGAGTGGAGATGCTAACTCATTAAATTTTGAACTTCATAGTTGGGTGAAATAGTTAAAACTATAACAATGTTTTGTAAAAATGTCACCATGTAATATATCCAAAATTATTTTATCATCATATACATATTTTCGGAAAGTAACCCATAATCTACGGTTAAGAGATCTATTATTCGATTATTGAATTGAAGGCAACTGAGCGTGAATTCAAATTCACTTTGACATTTAGATAAAATGAAAAAATTAAGAAAAGCAATGGTAAATAAATCCTTTGAAGAATGGAGAACGACTTATCCCCTCTAGAGATTTTCTAACGCTCGTTTAGAGAAACAGAAAGACAGGATAAAAGTCTTGAGGGGCAAAGCAGAAGTAATACATGTGGATTGCAGGGTCACGAGCGAAGATGGAAGTCAAAGAGGCATGAGTAGGAGAGGAATTATAGGATAAGGGCGAAGGGCCAAGGGATGAGGGTGATGGACGTATCAGAGTAAGGAGAGGGGCTCCCTAGTTGAGACAGTGTCCATTCTTAGGGATAGCGGATGAAGCTAAGGAAGCTGTCACTGATAAGCCTCCCGTCTCCCCTCTGCGAGTGAAAAAATAAATTTCAGTGCAGGAAAATGACAAACCGAGTCTTGTGGAAGTGGAGGAGCATGTTGGGTGGAAGAAGGGTGGGTTCCGGAAATTTGAGTTTCCGGGGAAACACTTCTCTCTCTCTCTCCTTCCAAGGCCCCGGAAATTCCGGGACCTCCTTTTATCCCCTCTTTTCTAACTCTATCCTCGAGCCGGCCTCGTTCCTTCTCGGTGCCGTCTCGAAGATATCTTCTTCAATCCCTCCCCTTTGGTCCTTACTCCTTGACTTCCCTGAGGAAAAAGAATGGTCCAAAAAAAACACGCATTCATGCCGGTGGAGGTCGGGCTCGAAACGACCGGCGTTTCGCTAAATGCGATGGGGACCCAGAGGATGGACAAATCCACTCCAGGAAGGGGAAGTATAAGCGGTCAAATCCACGAAGGGATATCCCTAGGTCTCGGGCAGAGGCTGCTCCCACGAGGGCCCACCTCCATAACAAACTGCACCCCTGCCTCCTTAAAATGTCGTCTTTCTTTCATAACATCCAACCCCCTGAGAAAGCTACCCTAGTCCGAGATAGCTTACTCACTTCCCCCTCTCCGCTCCTGTGGATGGTTATATGGTGAGGTGACTGACAAAAGAAGTAATTTTTCCCATTATAGATAGGTAGATAGTTCATATACCTTGACATCATTTGACTGAGACTGGAACTGAGTTTACGGTGTCTGACTGTACCTACCCCTAAAGGGAATTGTGTGATGAGTATGTACATAGTATATGGTATGAGTATTCAGTGACGTAGCCAGGAGGGTCCATGTTGACCCTCTCCGAAATTTTGAATAAGTTTTAATATAGAGCACTAAAGGAAAATTTATTTGTTTTTTTGAATAATTTTCATTTTATTTCATATTTATTTTGAAAATATTTTCATTCCATGTTGCTGTAATAAATGAACATAAAAATCGTGAGTACAGTTTTCATTGAGAAGTTCGTACTGCAAAAATCATTAAAATTCGGATTTTGCACTTCAGTTGCAATTGCACTCTTACCCGCCTAAATACATATTTTTCTCCATTTTTATTTTCACCTCCCCTCCCCAAAGGTACCTAAGAGACGATATTGTTGGTTAGATTTGGCGGCCAAACAGCCTCTTGAAAGAAAAATGGAAGGAGAAATGAATGGAATGCCGGGTCTAATCACTATTCCAAGAAGAGAAAAAAGGAAAGAACTAATAAGGAAAATTACAAAAGCTGAAAAATACAAATTTATGAAGGATGAAAATATAAAATAGGAGATTGGATTAGAGAGCTGTAGCAAACTCATCTCCGAATGGATGATTGTTTAGGATGATGGTCCTTGGCATCAAGTTTCGTATCAAATTCCCTGAGGGAATCCAAAATAGAATTGATATTTCTCACCAATCAATTGCAAAATGTATAGTTACCTATGAAAGGTTTCTGGTTGAAATTCTACATGAAAGAGATAATATTAAATATTTTGGTGTAGAAAATGGAGCGTCCTTTCAATGAGACGTGCTGAATGCATATCACGAAGTAGTTTCTAACCATGCATGAATACACCGAGATATTAAATGTCCGTACTTGCATCTGAGAAAAAATCAAAACATATAATAAACAACACAGGCAAGAATGCAAGTTTTCATTATTTTACCAATCGGTTAGTGTAAACTTCAACCCTGAGCCTTGTGTGATAAAAAAATTAAAATAGCCAAGGAAGAAATGTCAGCATTTAATCAAATACATGTACAAACGATATACTGTTCTTTCTGGGACTGAACTTTAACAAATTTGGAGTAAGAACAACGCCATTCAATTGTTGTCATGTCATGTTTATAGATCGCCTACAAGTCCCGTGAACAGGTATGACTCACAGAATGACGGAGGGAACGACTAATTTTTATTAGTAATAAATATAGATAGACAATTTTGAATGGGGGGAGAGATTCTGTTGCAAGGATGTCTCGTTTTTCCATAACATTTTGCAAAACGATGTATTTGCAAGTAAACGAATTACATTGTCGTAAGTACACCATAAAACTTTTAAGATACACGTAGGCAGATGACTGTCGGATAGGATGTAGTTGAACTGAATATACATATTTTAAGACAAATTGAATCTTGGGTTTCAACGTGATGGCATATGTTGGCATATGTTAACGGCGGGGGATGTTGGAGTTCATGTGAGAGAAGATAGAGGCAAAGGATTCTTTACTGCTCCTCCCGAAAAGACATAAGGATAATATTTCGTGAGCTGAGCGTCCAGTACGACCCCCCTCCCTCCCTCTTCAAGGCCTCAAGCTCAGTTCAACGTGACCACCTAATTCCATTTCGACTGCTTGGTGGAAACCCACCGCGATAAATATCCCTCACGTCAAAAATGGAGTCGGGATTTTGGGAACGTTATCCACGTCGGAATTTTCTTTCCTGGTTTTCTTCTTCTGTCCCCTCTTCCTACTTTCATTGTCTTTTATTGTTCTCCTCCCATCTTTCCTTGAGAGCTCAACCTCAACGTCCCTAAATCCAGGGCTACCAACGGTTCTCATTCTTCCAGGACAAGTTCTCCTTGTAAGCAGGATGAAAGAGACTGATTCAGGCATACTAATGTGGAAGGAAATCATTTCGATAAAAATGCCAGCTTAGCCACACTTTAATTCGGACCATAGTTCCAGCAACTAATTACCTTTAAATTTTTGCTTACTTACTGAAACAATGATCGGGAGTAATTTATAAGTATAAGATAGTTATTAGGCTATTGTATCATTTTCGGGATAAAGTATAAACTATTCGGGAGGACTTAATTCAATTTCCGGGATTTTGGAATTAAAATCCCTTACCTCTTAATTTGGCAAAATTCTTTTATTTTCTCTTGTTTTTGTTATTTTCATTTCCTTTTGATGCATTCTAACCGAGCTATTTATTTTCCTCTATTTTCTATTCATAAATACATATTCATCTGTTTTTGTAGCGAGACATTTACCATCAGTAAGTTTCAAAGGTTTACTGTTTGGTTTCTTTCCTGTTGTAGGTTTTTATTTTTCAACAAGGATGTAATCATAATCCTTCTAACGCCATTTTATGTATCTGCGTTCTTCTTCAATCAGACAATCAAACTTACTCTATGATTTTTTAACTGTGCGGCCACGTACCTACCTTAAATGTTGCTTTAAATACTTAAAAAGTTCCAATGTGCTTTAAAAAGAGGTTAGATGGCAGAAGGGGCTGCCTAAGACTCAATTTTGCATCAATAAGCCTGATCTAATGCTAGAATTATTTATACAATTGGTTTTATTGGAAAAATCTGCTGTTAAAATTGGTGACAATACTCATTGATATCATTGCACTGTTTTGTCCTTTGTTTAAAAAAATTTGCTTTCACTGATGGTGTGCCTTAGCTATAGAAAGAAAATAAAGCTATGATACAAAATATGCAGAATATTCGATGAGTAAATTTATAATGAACACTTTCAGACTGACTGATATTGAACTGACATTTCTATAGATATGCCACATTTCGACTTCAATTATTTCAGTTATTTGTTAAAAACTAATATAATAATATGGTAAGGTGTCAATATTTGAATTTATTACGAGTTATTATGAGTCATTGCAACTTATAAGCAGTTTTTTGTGAAAATAGCATTTAAATTTGGTAGCAAAATAGTGGTATTCCCTATGTTCTTCCCATTCTCTCATTTAACACCTCGTAATGTCAAGTTCCATTTGAGATTTTAAAAAAGATATGTTTTCTTGAATGCATAAATTAGAGGGCAAGTTTTTCTACAGGTAGCCATAATATGAATCAAATGAATTATAAGATAACTTGCGGTGGAACCACCTTAAATTTGTATGCTAGATAACATTAGCGTAGTTGTTCGTGTATAGTGTCTTATACTAGAAATTCCTTAAATATAACCCTAACCGTATTTAGCCCTAACAAATTCAACCAAAATCTATTACTAGTAGTAAAACTGTATTGCAAATTCAGAATTCTTATTTATGTCAGACAACATCTGAGGAAATTCACTTGACACTTCAATTAAACCTCTATTAATGTCATGGGTTAATTCCCGAATGGCATTATTCCTGGCATTATTGGTTTGAGGAAAGTTAAATTTATTAATTACTAAGTTAACATTGATATTTTTAACTTTATATAAGTCAAATACAAATTAACGCTCGATTAAAATTTTCAATTAGACCTGGGCTTACTCATTAAAACCTCCTTAATCCAGTTTACATTTGAAATCCGACGATAGGTACTCTCAAAAAGTTAACCATCTACAATTATTTATTATACTTTTTTCTTGATCATGCAGTCTTGTCCAAACTTCATTTTAACGTTTGGAGGTGTCTCCAGCTTTATGTTCTGACCTAAATTTCATGAGAAAATGGCATTAATCAGTCATTTTTATTAAATTAAACCTTCATTTACACACGGAGTTTTAGGATTCCTGGAACATCCACGGCATTTCCTTTACGGGTACACCCGCAAAAGAACATAAGTGCTAAGTTCCACTGAGGAACAATCATTGTTCCTTGACCTGGACTCAAACCCAGATCCCTCGATATCACGCAGAGTGCTTTAGTTCTCTCGTTCTTTCCATGAGGAAAATGATTCTTCCCTTGTGGAATTTCACACTTCAGTGACGTATTTAATAATATAAGGATATTTATAGAGAGTTGGTAATCAATAAATAGATCAGATTGTCCAACATAGCAAGCTCTCATCATGTTAAATAATAAAATTTATAGGGTGAAACTCGCAGTAAAAAAAATCATTCTCCTGGAAAGAGATTCGAACCCATACCCCTCGATTTTACACCGAGTGCTCTAGCCAGTTTATATACCCAGGCGTCCTTTTGCAATATGAATTTCATGGAGGATTAAAGGAGTGAGTTGCCCTTTTCAAGCCTCCTTGAAAATCATAGTAAAAGGGGACGCCTGGATAGTTTAACTAGATAAAGCACTCTGCACGAAATCGAAAGGTCTGCGTTCTAGCCCAGTTCAGGCAAATTTTTTTTTCCACTGTGAATTTCACGTAATTGCGTGACCATCAGCAGGTGACTCCGTTACAGTTATAACACGGCCAGTTCCGCAGTTCTTTGAATATATTTTACGACGTCCGTAATTCACTATAATGCACTTTAAACTAAATTTTAAGAAGTTAAGACAGATACTTAACTTGTCGACTTGTGACCCTCGACGTTTGTCTGAGAGCAAAGAAATGAATTTCGTAGCGGTGTTAAGGCAAGATTACTGGGTTCTCAAGATTCATTTATCTACCGCGAGTACCCTTATTTTCCATGGAGCGATAGATGTTAGCTCCAACTCCATACATCCTCCTCTTTGCTTTCCTCCGTGTGTCCCTACCCTATGCCCTCCTTTCTCCTTCCGTTCACCCGAGGACCTCTTTGTGGATTCGGAACACGTCGTGAAAAGCACATATCGCGCTAAAGTCAAAGATAAGACGTGATGTTTTTCCATATCACATAGTCCCCTTCGTGTTTACAATTTAGGGCTATGTACGAGCCGAACCTGATTTTTCTCTCATATTATCTATCCATTCGGCGCCTGTAGCATTTTCCACCATTTGTTTTCCTCAGTACTAACTAAACCATATTTGTCCTGGACATGTAGATCAATTCTTTTACGATAAGAAACAACAAAAACTGGTGTTGCTAAATGTAAACGATGTGTATTTAAAATGTTTAACTCAAAATAAGAGTGTATATTATAATTTGCTAACTAATTATTTTTCACCGCAAAACCAATTTGTGAGCTCTTCAGTTACAGTTTTATTTTGACATTTACTCTTATAATACAAATATTTTCAGGTGGTCTAGTGATTGGATTCTCGTGAATGCATCATTGAACTGTAGAAATACAGTTAAAAATACCGTTTATGTAGATTATAATTCAGCTACTATTAATTAAGCGTTACACTCAGATTTGCCTTGTCACGTAGTTACTGTGGTTACTCTATGATAAAATTTTGGATTAATAATTACGCAATAGATACTAAAAAGTTTTAATTTATTTTGCAAAAATGTATTCCTTTTTATTTTCACGTCATTGGTTAGGCTGGGTAGCTGGTTCCTGAAACCATTTATGAAAACGGTTCTGCCGCATACGTCCTAAATGGTTGCCCAATCTGCCTTTGTATTATGTTACTTTTCTTTAAATTAAAACAGTTAATGAATTTCTTTATATAGAAGAAAATGGACTAAATTTAAATTTAATTTCTTATCCTATGCTGCCGGGTCTTCTTGTAATATCTTGTATCTTGTGCTAATCAATATTTTTTGGCAGTTAAATTGTGAAATATTTAGTCATCTTCCGGACTATTTAGGAGCCTATACTTAAATGTTTCAAGGCCATGACTTTTAATATAGCAGACATCAGTTCTCAATGTTTTTAGTGACAACTTTGGAGTCACAACATAGGCAAGAATGCTCAATAAATCTGACGCAGAGATGTTTTAACCTTACTAACGCACAAAAATGATGCACAGAATAATTCAAAGCATTTTAATTTTCGGGGTTAGTTACGTTACGTTAGTTAGTTAGTTTATGTTTCGGGGGTCAAACTGCTACCCTCTAAATGGAAGAGCAATTTTAATTTTTATAGAGTAATTATAATGAATTGTATAATATAATGTTAAATAAGTGAAAAATTGTGATAATACATGTAACACCCAAGCGATATATAAATCTTAAAATGGTGTATGTAGGGTTTTGAAATTCCAAATGTTGAAAAAAGGTAATAAAAATCCACCCTCGAGAAAAAGATCAAGATTATTTCCCATCTACCATTTTTTTATGTAGGCTTGTAATGCACCGATGAAGGAGTGTCGAAGAAAATCTTCGGTCATCTTAATAGCTCATTTCAAGAAAGTAGAAGAATCTTCAGCACCAAAGAGTCAATATGTTAAACAACATAATCCCAAATAGCTATCTTAAAAAGTAGGAGTAAGTATTTCGTATAAATAATAGCTTTGCACTCCAAGCGTTTTCGCGAAGGAGCCTTCGCCTCTATCTCCTCTCACTTGAATTCCAACATCCCTCGCCTAAAAACCTAAGCCATTACGTTGAAACCCACGATTTTCTTAGAAAGGTTTTCACTCAAAACTTATCTAAAAGAAATGCTATTTTTACGAAAAGCTGTTTATAAGAAATTTACTATTGCAATCAATAACACTAACTTGTTAGCGCCTTAGAAATTTATTTTTTTAGTTTTTAGCAAATTACTGCAGTATTTAAAATCAAAATGCGGGGATTCATAGGAAATGGCACTGAATTTGGCTCCAATTACAGGAAAAAGGTTTTCATTAAAATTTATTCGTTGAATATTCTGTATATCTTGTGCCTTACTTCTTCAGCTGAAATTTCTAAATCAGTTAAAACAATTTTTATCAACAATACAAACAAAAAAGTCAGTATTTGTTTTGACTTTCACAGTTGTTACGTCCTTAATTTACTCCGTAAAAATACATTTCATATAGTTTAGCGAAGTGCTAACTACGTATCAGACGCAATGGGGGGAAAGTTGTGAGTGGAAACAAAAGGAAGGGATAAGAGCTTTCAGTGATTAATGTACCGCTCACCGAAAAACATTTTTCCCTTTAGTGGGCTGCAACTTAACCGAGTTACAGGATGAAGGAAGAGCCAGTCTCCAGTTAATGAACGACACCGCGTGTGACCTTGGACTCAAATGCCCGTTTTTATCAACAGCGTGACGGCGTGAAAAATGTAAACCCAGGATCATAATGCTTCACGAACTAAAGCCATTGTCCTAGATTCTATTACACGCATTTGGCCAAGTCCCAATTTTTCCGATAGATTTACTGTCATGCCTTAACATGAATGATGATATGTGCGATTAATTTGATTTTAGCAGAGTTAAATCTTTTTTTGTTAATCTCTACCACATCAATTAATACAATGCATTAGTTACGCCACAAACAAAAATACATATGAATTACTAATAGTTTAGACCTTTTAGAAGCTCATAGGTCTTACATCTGTGTAGAGGCTGCCGTACCAGAATTCAATGTGTGCTACTACTGAAAATAACTTGATGCATGATATATTATCTAACAATTCAACCCTAAATATCTAATATCAGAATCCGCTGCGGTATGCAATGGGAATATCATCTGTTTTCATTGCAACTTAGTGGGGCAAACAACTACCGTCAAGTTTTAAGTTTGAAAACACAAGTCAAATATTCAAAATTCACCTTGCATCTTTAGGCATATATTACTTGACATGAATTATTAAACCTACATTAACTATTTGATATACATTTTTTAACGTAAACTACGACAAGCATTCTTCCATACCAAAGCAATTATTACAGTATGTAGTTAATTAAAATAACCAAGGTTAATAAAATATAACTGCCTAAGCTTCCTTAGAAAACGATGATAGTCTTCTGTTACCACGTGTCCGATGTTTATTCCAGCCGATATTTTTTCAATCCGATCCTTTTGTCAGGAAGTAAAAAGAGAAAAACTTTGGCTATGCATTTTTTATCATTTCTTTATGACAGGTTATAATTTTTGTTCTGATATATTCATAGAAACAAACGAACGATACAAATAAGACAAGGAACTTACGTCCAAAAGGAGGGGACTATGCTATATGAACGGACTAGGATTTTCTTTGATGTTCCTAATTAAGCTCAATGAAGCCACACCCAATGCTTCTTCTTGCTTTGATAAACATGTCAGACTTACACTTTCTGTGTATGATTGAATGCAGAAAGGCAATATCAGTACTAACTAATAATAAATCAAACTCGAAATAAAAAAATAAATGATCTTGCTTAGGTTCTTCACGGAAAATAAAAGTCTCTTAGTTATGATAAACGTAGCGCTAGCATAAAGAAATTGTGATGGGACATTGAATAGAGGTCTATAACCAACTTTTGGATTGGATGACTTATGAAGATTTTTAAAATAGCAAATAATTACATTATGTTTCGAGTTTGATGTTGTTTTAGCTAAATAATTTAGAAATTGGCTCAGGTATCTGGTAGTAACTTTTTGTAAAATATACCTTTTGAGTAAAATCACCTTATTCAATTTTTACGCAAAAATTAAATGTTTCAACCTAAGTTTCAACTCCTGGTCACATATTAAAAATGACATCAAATGTCCCTACCTGGGTCAATTAAATGAATGTGGTGGAACATTGAAAATATGATTAGATATTCAGCGTTAAAAGGCGAAGTTATTTGCAATAATCCCCTTTGATTACCAAGCAATGAATAGAGCATTCGTCAGTTTATAGGAGTGTTCACAAACAATCGGTCAAATCAATGTTGAGTGCTGGAGTTGTAGAATTTGAATTAAAATCCTGTTCCGTCGATCAAATGGAATCTTTGAATGGTCTTCGATTGGTAATCCTGCTGTTATACAATCGGTCATTGCTTAAATTCATTGAGGAAATAATTAAAAAGAGGATTTTCAAATTATATTCCCGATATTACAAACATGCCCCGTGAAACCCTTCCCTGATATCAGATCCACAAATTTGCAAAGGCGATCACCCAACAGGTATCCGCTGACGTGTCCACCGAGATAATCTGTAAACCGCTAATGGCATTAAAACGTTTACCCCGAAGCTCTTCCGCGGACGGCAGTGCGTTGATCATCCGATGCATCCATACTAATAAGGTGTAGTTTACTTTGTGAGCCAAGATAATCGGTGGGATCAATGTTGACCGTAGCGGCCGGAATACGGTCGGACTCGGCGGCGGCTTGGATTGGCAAGGGTGAACGATAGCACGGGGGGATATAAACACTGGAAGAGAGATAAAGGATGTCGTGAGAATGGGGTGAGAAATAGAGACGAGAGAATGATGATAGCGGGATGTGGAGAAATCCCCGAAAGGCTGGTTTTTTACTGAGGTCGGTTGATTGATTATTTTTGGAGGTCACGGAAAGCTAATTAAAGACATAGGAGGATTGGCTTTTAATCCCTTAAGGAAGCGATCCCCGAGGATAGTGTAAAAGGCCTCTGAATCCTGGATGCACCACAAAAATCTCAACCGATGGTCACCAAAAGGTGTAAATCAGTGAGCACCGAAGGAAATTGAAACTTCGGTTGACGCACCAATCTGCTTTTAATCCATTCATGATGATAACTTTTAATTACTTTTCTAAGCTGCATATGTTGTTGTGACTGTAATATATTGAATTGGAAATCCGTTTCTCAATATAATAAGTCGTTTTCGAGAAAACTGGTTGGTATCAAATTGTCATTTGCGTATAAGTTCCAAGAGTCAAACTAAAGATATCGTCATGCGGTATAGGTAGATCAAAACTTGGTAGCACTCACCAGCGTAGAATTAAAGGTCACTGAAAGTGAAGCAAGCGTAGATGAGAGGACAAAGTTACAGAGGAACTCCCGCAGGGAACTCTGGACGCAATCTTGTATTCTCTATCCTAACTTTCTTGTGTGCTTACATATCTTTTGCGCCAGACTCTTCACAAGGGAGGACGACCAAGTTTCTCCTCCCCCTTATCTAATTAAATATAATTTGAAACCTGATGTGCATAATTTCTTTTATTTTAGTAAGGTTGTTGTTCCTTGTTTACGTTTTAAGTACACTATCAACAATTTATACTGTCTTTAACGTGAAAAGAAATTATGAATATGTGGAAAAGAGGCTTATCATTTATAAATTAACAAACGATGCTTACTCCTCTCCCAGAAAAATCTTATAAAAAGTAAAATTATAAAGTAATTTGGCCTTTTCAGTGGGTGAAGTTTATTACCATTTTGGCATGAATCGGTTAGTTTTGGTCAGTTAAATTATTAGCTGCAAACTAAGAAATGAAATTTGCTGTTGGTGTATTACCCCATCGGTTAATTTAATGTTTTGCTTAATATTATCTCCATCATTGGTGAAGATAACCATCAGGTGCCTTGAGGGCACCATTCACTCTGCCTCTCCTTACGTCGTTCAAAGTTGCAATCACCTTCCTTCCTCTTCCAATCTTTCCCGGGGTTCTCCCCTCCCCCAATATTCTCTCACCTCTCAATACGTCAGTCTTCACTGCCTTATCGTTACCTCCTCCCCTAACTTTCTTTCCTCCCGCAACATATCCAACAAATTTCTATGGCGTCTTCCTGGCTACCCAGTTCTCATTTCTTCTCCAAGCCCACAACTTGAATGACTCCAGTCTATTCACATCATCTCATCACAACGAATGCGTCTCCAATCCAAAAGAGCTACACTCCAAATTAGAGTTTTCACGAAACATTTCTCTAAATCTCTCCTTAGACTCCCCTGATACACACCCTCTTCTTCGAAAATACTTCTATTAATTATTATCTTATTCATACTTAAATTGTTGGGAACTCTTGTTGATTGCTGCAATATTTGTGTAAGCTTGCTACGAATGGTGTGTTAGTTAAATGAGGTGACAGCTTGTTAAGTTGATATAAGAAATAATACTTGGGGAAAGAAGGGTAGAGAGAAACCTGGGCGTCCTTAACGCAATGTGATAAGTGGTATTCAGTTTAATATTCTTCGATCTCGGCAGCGGCTGGGAAAATTCCTCGCTTGCAATCCCTTAGGTTGCGGGTTAAGTCCCACCTAGGAATCTTTTCACCACCCTGGACATGGACGGTTGTGCATTTTCACTAACCAGTTTATCGTCCGGGTCGGTTTACATCTACAAGTTACTTCTGCAAGTCTCTTCTGCAAGGGCTTATGGAGGAGTTTATTCTGACAAAATATTTTTCACAAGTTGGTGCAGAGCCAAATTGGTTGTTGTTTACACTGGAAACGAAACAATTGTGCAAGTGACTTGCCGAAACTTTTAAAAGTTCTGCTAGGAGACTTGTAGAGCCGTTTACACTTGCGATTTACGTCAAAATCCCTTGCTGCAGGTAACTTGCGTAATTTGCCCGTGTAAACCCACCTTTAGAAGGGAAAATCAAGTCCTTAGAGCAGATGAGAAATAAAGGCAAGTATTAGTTGCATCATATTATTCCACTTGATGTGCCCTCCACATAACACTCGGTAAGAGATCGGTATTTCAGTGAAAATAAATCTTCACAGGGTAGTGATTCGAACTTGGGCCCACAAGAATAGAAGCCAGTTTTCTAACACCAGATTCCCTTTTTGATAAGTGTGGAGAATAGTAAGACGTTGCCATGATTTGAACTCGGGACAGCGAAGTGGGAATCCAGTACCCCAACCACCACTAAAACACGATCTACTTCTGCAAGGTGTAATAGAACAGGGTTAGTGTAGTTTAAGGCAGAGTGTGCTAGGGTTGCGGGAAAGCGGGGTTGAAACCCCCTGTAAGGATGGGGTCGAAAGAAGGAGTTCGTAAAGCAACTTTATCCGGGTGAAACTGAGACCGACGAATGCCATCACAAAGGAGGAATAGACGGAGGTTGAGCATCGTTGAGTCACCGTGCGGATCATTCAGGATATATATTGCGGGGAGTATACGGTTAGCTGGGAGAGGAAAAGAGGCACCGTTGGATGGAGTTGGATGGGTGGTTGACCGTTTCAAGGGGGTGGGGTTAAAGGGGGGAGATGAAGAACAACAGGCCACAGGGCAGAGAGTCGCTCTGGTGCCGACCATAGTCCCTCGCAAAGCCAACGGTAATCTCCGGAATTTCATTTGCACGGCTCAGGCACCGATTGTGCTTTCCACAGCTTTCCCCTTCTCCCTCCTTCACTACATCCCTCACTCACTCACCCTCCTTGTCTCCTCCTGTATGGAACAATGGCTTCCACCGCACAGCGTCCTCTGTCTCTGTAGCAACCAATACATTTCTCCATCTAAATTTAGTTCACCTTCCGTCATTTTATTCTGCTAATGTTCACCAATTTGGCTCACCAGCATTTATTATTAATTCATCTACTGGTTAAGGTAGTTTTAATTTGGAGTTAACAAAAATCAAGGTTTTTACATGTGCAGTGCTCTATCTACCAATAATGTTTTCTCCTTATTCTCAGCATACTTCCTACCCTTCTCGTCCATAAAACTTATTCTCTTTCTTCCATTTCCCCGCTTACCCAACACCCTCCACTTGATCACAACCTTAAGAAACTCTTTACCCTTCATTACTTCATCCCACAATCTACCTTGTCTGTTTCTAATATGAACAACAAGTTTTCTTTCCTAACCCACCATTCCTAGCACATCTTAATTTATCTTCCTTTACGTCCACCGCACCTTCTCCATCCTCCTCCACACCGACATGTCAAATGCCTGCAGCCTTTTCTTGTCTTCCTTTCTCCGAGTCCTCGTTGCTGCCCCATAAATAGCCATATCATACTCTTCTCAGAGCCCCCAATTTTTATACTTACCTAAGTTCCCGTTATCAGCTCCCTTCTCATAATACTCACTAATAATAATACCCACTGCACATATCCTAATAATACCCACTAAGATATGTGATAGCTTGTGCAATTATCCTCATAATATCTTTTCTACTATACCCTTATTTTCCTAGCATACATACCCAAGTATTTTAAGTGCTCAAATTTATGCCCTCCTACTTTCACGACCAGCATTGCTTTCTTCGTTCCAGATTTATAAGAATAAGGTTATGATATAGTGTGTAGCGTTGTGTTGGGCAGAAAAATAACATCATCCAATAATATTTAAAGATATCACCAACAGCACAACGTTCTTAGAAAAAAGAAAACAGATTATTTTGTGGGGATCATGTTCGTGTGGAGGCTAAAGGACCAGCTCATTCATAACAGCAAATACCCAAGTTTGAATCCTGGCAGAGGATAAAATTTTTCAGTTAAATCTGCATCCCTACTAGGATGCTAAGTGAGATGTCTTCAAGTGTTGTATTCGTTTCCGTCGGATGGGATGTAAAACTGAAGTCTTACCTTTGTAAATTTCTCGATTTGTAAGTATAATACTTTTTTCAATCTTACACCGTTTATTCTGTTAAACTCAATTCTTTTCATACTTGCCCCCAGCATTCGCCGTCTATTCGTAAGCCTACGTTTCGGTTGCGGATAGTACGAGGATATTTGGCTAATTGCATTGCAATTGTTCTTATCCTTTGTTTCTCGCTATTCATGCTCAATTCCATTTCCAAGTCTCGAAAATTGATTTTACATCATGCTGCATTAACTCAATAGCTTGATCAATCATTACTACTCTCCATTAGTCCTTGTTTCTTCTATACATTAAAAGAAATTCCTTCTTATGCACATTTTATCCTACTACATCAAATGCCAAATACGGTTAAATTAGAATATTAGTGGCCTTAATAAACTTATTTTATGTATTTCTTCGTCTGCTTGAAAAACCTTGACTGTTTTGTAGTTTGACCGCCACATTCCCTAGTTTTCCAGCATCTCATGTATCGTAATTCATCAACTTTCTTAACAGCGAATTATAATGCTACAGGAAACAAGGTAAATATTCACTCAAGTATGTGCTATATCGTTTAAACTTGGTTATCCAATGTCCTTCTTTATGGCAAATTATCACAATCAGAGACTGACCAAAGTTTTACGGAAACATATTCATTGAAGTTAATTTGAATTCGATGTTAGCAAAACTTAGTAAGGAAATGGAATACTTTTCTACCAGCTAAAGGAATGTGTCTGTTAAATCATTCTTTGCCCTCAGGAAAACCTGATTTCTAAAAAAATATACCTCAAGTCCTATCTGTAGGCACGCTTTCCTCCAAAGAAGCCGTAATTTTTTCTATGATCTGATTATTGACAATTTCAAACCGTAGTTCATTTAATTTTTGCATATTTAGTACAACAGTCTAACAAATAAAACAAAAAAATACTTTCGTTCTGAATAAAATAAAATTGTTTGGGATGAATAACACAAATTTTGTTCTATAAAAACTTTTGCTTTTGAAAACTATTTTTAACTGCTCCATTCATTCCAAGACAAAATATAACCGCAAGGTTGAAATTAACTGTGAAATTGAAATCTATTTTTTTTATTAATCACATTTCTTGGTGATCCTTTACATCAAGTAACTGCCATTGGAGCAGCTGTGTCTACTCTGTGAAATCAGGGCAGGAGTGGTTAGAGAAAATAGTAGTTCAATGTATCAATACCAAACTGTGATCTTTAAACTCTTCATATTAAAAAAGTGTCTAGGATCACTGATAATCCTAAAGTTGATATGTTAACAAAACATTTATTTCTCAGCCTCCAAGTTTATCACATATTTACCTACATCATAGAAAGCGGTGTTCGAATTCCACAGAATTTTTAGAAAACTAAACTTATGATGAGTCACTTCCCTTAACTGGAAATTTTGTTCAATGATGGTTATTTTTTTTCAAATTTGTCATAATAATGAGTTAGAGAAACATGAGGGTAATTTAATTCATCTTAGCAGCACGAAACTTAAAAATGCATGAATTTTGCTAAATATTTAGCAGCAACTAAAAAGATACATTCGGTAATGTCCTATCCTAGACTTGGATAAGGAGTATTCTGCAACTCTATCTGATGTCTTCTCAAAAGAGGAGTAAGTGTATCAATTTTTTAAAACCATTATCATCCTTCGCGAAATAGGAATTGCCGGAAATAGAGATTATTCTCGGAGGGTGGCAGTGTATTCGTTCTTTCTCCGAATGCTCTCGACTCTCATTGCAGCGTTTTAAACATTAGCATACATTTGAGGGAAATTGTATGTTTGAAGGAGAGATTGGAATAAAAATGGGAAGGTTTAGTCGTTTGAAGGTTTCGCAGTAGCAATGGGGTGGCCCAATTACAGTCCATTTCTCCTCACATTTATTTTCTCTTCCTCCACCTTCCTCTTTCCTTTGTTCTCAACTTTTCTCATTTTTATTCTCTCTTTTTCTCAGCTTTCTCTCACTTTCTTCGTCTTGGCGTCCATTCTCCAGCCACCCCACTCCCCACCCGAGTAATAATCTCCGCCTTGCACTCCCAAGACTTTCTTATTTCTCCCCCCCTTAAGGGGTCGGTCCTTCGAAAATAAACCTTCCCAAATGCGTGGACACCCATTATACTTACATAACATTGCCTTCTCATCCTCTTCCACCCACTTCATCCATTAGTAGAATCGGATTCTGATTTTTTATAAAAATATGCCCCGAGGTCAAATTGTGAAAATATATACGTAAATATATTATTTTCAAAAATGCGTTTCAATATGTACAAGACATTAAAAAATGCGATAAGGACTTATATATAAATGCAGGAAATATTCTTGGAGAAGCAAATTAGGTACTGCAGGGGCTGATTATTGAAGAAAAACTGTCCGTTGCGTTTTTAGTTATCCAAGTTCCCATTTTTGTACATTTATTGTCATTTCTACAATTTAACTTTTGGACAGAAAAAGTATATGAGATGACTTGTGATGTCAAAACTTTTGGATAATTAAACATTTTAGGACAAGTATAGAGGCTACAGAAAATTAAAAAACTAGCAAACAATGACAATTTAATGAAAGCAAGCAAAATCAATAAAATTTGAAATTGCGCATGAGATACCTCAGTAAAAAAACGTGCCACATTTGTTTAAATAAATTATCATTTCAGTCTGTAAATGTTATTTGCAAGCAAATGTTTTATCCCTATCCCAACTAGTAGTAAGGAAGCTATGAGAATTATAAAATACGAGAGATTTTAAAATTATTGAATAACTAATAACACTATTGCTGGGTTTCCGTCAAAACTCAACCATGAGTTCCTTGAGTAATTTTGTACATTATTTAATAAATAGGATATTGGCGCATGCTGTCATAAAACTCGTTGTTAATTTTGTAATTCGACTCTACCGCATCGTATTCCACAAGCCTTTCCTCATGTAGGTGTGGCTGCGGTAATTTGTAGTTTGATAATGGAAGTTCAAAAATATAAATTATCCACCGAGAAAGATACAACTTTTTATTTTCCGCTTTTCATCGCGTATCATAACACATAGATTTTGTTCAAACATCGCATTGTATCTACACATACATAACACCCTGCACGCCGCATCCAGGGCGTGTGGTAGGATGTGAGGTATCACCAAAATGCACCACTCCATAATCTAATAAATTTAATAAAACTTAATCTATAAATGAATTGGCAAAAACCTGAAAATACTTGCCAGAAGGGGAAATTTCAACAACATTCTCTATGACATAAGTATATACCGATGTTAGAGAAACTATTGGTAGTAATGAATGCACGGAGATACAAGAATTGTGCGGGAAACATGCATGACCTGGTGTTAGTTCGTGTTTGCAGATTATGAAACGAGTATTAGCGAGAAAAAAAGGAAATTAGTTACTCACTACTGCATATAAAAAAACTAGTTTAAAGTCTCATTGGCAGCTATTTGATTATTTCTAACTGTAATGCGTAGCTGCTATGTTTAATATTGTAGCATTGCATTGCGTTATTTATCGAAAAGAAATGATGTATCGCATATTATATAATTTCGCAAAACATATAGCATTGTTTTATATGGGTTGTTTAAAAACGAGAATCTCGTATATTCAGTGCTAATTAGAGAGGAAGCGGGTACTAACGGACGCGGAAAATTCGTAAGTTAACTTAGCTTAACTAAACACTCAACGTTGGCACTGCCGCAGTGGCTGACGTATTTTTTTATCACTGATTGTTTCGTTTTTCAACTTTTCAAAAGCTCAATTGCAAAAAAACTATATATAAAAGCACTCCCAACATTTTCTAAGGAAAATTCTTCTTAGATATTCATATATCCAGTAGTAAAGAGAGAGTAATAAAATGTTCGGCAAATTGCAGAGTAACTCTTTATCCTCGTGGTAAGGTAAAGTAGTTCATTTTATAAAGTATTGTCCCTGACAACTGCTTCCATCGGCTCCACGTTTCGTCTCTGTTCTAACGGTGATTTTGAATTTTTCTCCCTATTTGCTTCATGATTAATTATCTTTACCACCTACAAATTCATAGCTTAGAGGAGGTTTAGTGTGGAACAAAATAATCTCAACGTCACCCTTTGAATAAATAAAAATGACACTCATCCATAAAAATTATTTCTACAACCACTATCGTATGTTCCCCCTATTTCCTACACAATTCCCGTCCTCCATAATGCAAGAAAAATGTCCCATCTGCTCATCATCCTCCACCAATCCCTCTCTACTCTCAGCTCCTCCCATCCTTATTCGGACGGGCAGAGTCCCTCTTTTGTTCTCGGCCTGCATTTCTCGCTTAATCTCACGCTCTGTCGGTCCCCTTCAACATTTTGCTTCCATTCACCTTTTGTTGCTCGTATCTGAAAATCCATGCAAAATATGAAAAATACATTCCGCGGTAAAGTGACCAAGACTTTTATTTCCGACCACTGATAACAATTTTTTGTGTTTTCCTTCCTCTTTTCCTTCAGGCTATGAATGTGAAGGGTAATTGAAATAGAACGAGTGGATTTGACGAATCACAAAAAAGACCAAGTGAATGTAACCCGTTTTATATTCCTTGTAGTTGTTCACTCAAAATTTGCTTCAGTCTATTGTTAGAATGACGACCCTCTTTTGGTGAATAGGAAAAAAATGTTTGGCTTTCATCAATGTGTATATTGTAATCAGATTGCTGCAGGCTAATTTGGAGTTGCTTATACCTTGCATAGCAAAGCAAACGTATCTTCGCCTAAAAAGAGAGTTGAGCGGAATGTTTCTCCTGTGAGAGTGAAAAGACATTTATTTTTTCCAGAAATATCCTGAGAAATGTCTTTACTCGTTACATGGTTAGCAATTGAGTGTCGAACAATAGAAATTTATAGATTAAAGAGCTTTTTGAAAGTAACCCAACACCATGCCACATGAGGCACAACCAATTTGATGTGTTTTTGTTTAAATTAAGCTATAAATTAAGGTTAAAGTCTAAACTTAATTAAAAAAAAATATTTTATTGCATAAACTTTGAAAAGGTTGTTTCCAGGGCTAAGTAAAACATGTTAAGAAAAATATTTATTCTAGTAATAACAAAACAAATCATGTAGTGCAGATTTACAGTAGTTTGTCTTACAGCGTAAATATTTGAACGTTGAAGACTCGTATCTTCAAACACCAGTGTATATTCCGCTCTTTGGTAATGGATAAATCCGTTACATGTTACACACAGATTGCACTTTTCCACAATATCTTATGCCACAACGCGTTTCAACTTATAGGATCAGAAGGTGACTGTGAGTTGAAACGCGTTGTAGTATTAAAATCCTGTGGAAAATTGCAATTTGTACGTGATTTAATATGGATTCCTTCCAATGTATTGAGCTAAAATCTGTTGAACGGTAAGTTGTAATTCATAATATTCACACTATCATTATGAATACTTTATATCGAACCTTTGCAATGGTATAATCGATGCTAGAGGTTGATTATGTAGGCAAAGAAATATTCATTATATGCATACTCGTACATTTGCAGGTGAAAACAATAGCTGAGAATCGTTTCGAATAAAATGAAGTTCGGAAAATATGTACATACATCTAAAGATATTATTAAACGGAAAAATGGCTCTATGTCCAGAACGATAAGTGATCCTAATAATTTCGCGTATCATAGGAAACTACTTTTAGTGAACGTAGGGGAGACTAATTAATGAAAATCTTCTAACATTTAAGAATTCAAGAAAAAAAGACAACAAGACTTCTGGATTAACTTGTTAACTTCCATTCAGTTTGTGTTTCCAGTAAAAGTGTCAATTTTGAAAGAAATCCGAATAGAGTTTATTCCTGGGAGAGATTATTATCCACTCAATTCCCTACAGTATTTATCAAATTAGTCTCCAGGATAGCATTTCTTTTACGGTAATCTCATGCATCCAAATGAACATCACATTCGTTTAATTGGACCTGTAAGTGAAAATGTTTGCAGCTGATCGAATTGGCTAAAATTAACATAAACTTTCATTCAAATGCGGATCCAGGACATTTTACATTCATCAAAATCCAATTTGTATCACCAGTTTAAATAGTTGTTCAACAATTCGTCCCCTTATGATACATTTACCCGCGAATGGAAATCTGCTTCAAATTAGCAATACGAATGTTTTCTTCTTGTAATATTCTTGTGTGTGCATCCAGTATTCCCTCTATTCACTTCTATTAAACTTCATGTTTAAAAGATATGGTGTTTGAGAGTTAAAATTTGAGATTTTAGATCCGCGAGTACTCATATTCAAGCATAGTAATCATTTCCATCTTCTAACTCTCAGCACAACGTAGACATCATTTCTGGACACCATTGCCTATTGAGGACCTGACACTGAGGACCTATTGTTTTTTCTGCAGGCAAGTAGTTAGTTGTAATCGCAAAACATATGTACATTTTACATTGAAATACTGGAATTCATGACTAAATGCTGCCGTTAAATTTCGCTTCCTCTGGAATTAAAATACTCTTTCGGTTCGAATATTATTGATAATAAAAAAATTAGTAATGACATTCAGTGAAAAATAACTGAAGTCAGAGCTGTGTTTATTAAAGGTTTATTAGGACACGAGTAAATTACGTGTTTTCGAATGACGTTTTCATGCTGTCATACTTTCTCTCTCTTCTCTTTTCCGAAAATTTTTGACAGCGTGTAGTGACAACTATAATTTTGAGCTCGAGAGCACGCATAAAAGGCCACAAAACGCTTAAACTTTCTCCATTGTCGTCGCCGTTGTCATGCTCCTCTTTCCTCCGTTTTCGCCTCCCTGACTCTCATTCACTCTTCCAACCCAACCTCTCACCATTGTCAAACACCATTGTTGATATCTCTCCCCTGCACAATGCCTCCAGAGTCCCCACCAAAAACTTCTCACACGAACCCCCCCCCCCTTCCCCCAAAAACCACCGGCTTGCGTTCCCTACAGCCCTGACTCTCCTACTTCCACCACTTCACGAATCGGGAGACCCCTCACCCCCACCCTCTCTAACCTTTTCCGGCAAACGACCGACTATATACGTACCCCTACACCTCCTCTTATCCCTTGACCCTCAGGCATCTCACAAAAAACTTCCTTCCCCTTGACATACCCTCCCACATTTCCTCACCTCCACAGAAAAGACGTCATTTTTACTCGCATCCCTGTTTCCCCTTCACAGTTCGTGGTACCTCAGTGCACTATTGTAGGCCCACTTCAGTTTAAAAAGAACTTGAATGCGCTGAAAATTGTAATATATTTCTCAGGAATGTCAAATCACTAATCAGACACTCTACAGACGTCAATGACCTTTGATTCACTTCCCATGTGTATAGATTTGGTGAAGGAAATAGATGCGTTTGAAATGTGGGCATGAAAGATTCCATAGGAACGAAGTACGACTAAAACGATATTGTATGAAGGATTAATTGCAGTAGTAAGGGAATATTAAATATTGTTTTAGTAGATCAAGGGGCGGAAAATTAGGTGAGTGGAATATGTACTCGTAGGTATACGACACTGAAGCCAGTTCTAGATGATAGAATTCTGTGAAAGAAGCGACGAGATAGGAAAAGAAAGAGCACTTCAAAGAAAAAGGGCTTTTGAACTATAGAGAGAGATCATTTGTGAAATTATATTGACATAAATGGCTAAACAAAGTTAGGAATGATGATTGAAAGCCTACCCTGAACGGAAAAACACCTAATTATATTTATATGGTTTACAAATATGGTAACTTTTGTACATTTTTGTACATTAATGTATTTCTTTCCATGAATGCATCAAGAGAAATTTTACTACTCCACATGTTTTGCAAACACACATAATATTCTTAAAATAAAATCATGGCTCGTCCATGATAGATGGGGTTTTTTGTGACCTTATGTTCAGAGAATGACCGTCGAGTTTGAAGGGGAAGCAGCGGCCCGTCACTTTCTGGTCTTGTTCTTGTTAGCCTCACGCTTTTAGGCAATTTGTTGTTCTGCTATGAAATGGAGAGGGATAACAGAAGAATGATATTATTTTTCCATTTTCCACCTTTTAATCCTTTTTCGCAGTCACCCATCTTCGGAAATGCTACTCCCTCACTCATCTCGCCGAACCAATACCACCGTAACTCTTAATGTTCTCACTATCAACTTTCATTGTTAGCTCCTAAGTCTCTTCAAGATGGTAATAAACATGTTTTCTGGAAAGAGAATAGTACTGGTTTTGGTGAAAGTGGATTTACAATATTTCATTCAAATACAAAAGATAAACACTTTGTAGAATTATTAAAACATTCTGTAAATATAACTCTTAAATAAGGTTTTAATAGTTCCTGGTTTCATTCAACAGTGGACGTCATCAGGTGTGCAACATTGGAAATCGTCACATTTTGATGAAACCGTTCGTTATAAAAATTCGCTCACTCAGTGGTTCAACCCGAAGGTTGGTTTGGATAGTTGAGGGTAGAGCTCACCCCAGACCAAGCCACAGGCGTGTAAAATTCACTCATTCAGGGTAGGGGGGTCAGTCCCTTTCCCTGGGCCACCTCGCACTCCAAGGATTTTTTTAGTTCGGGGGCGTCCAAATGCTTCACCCGGATTTGAACCCGGGACCCTTCGATCAGTAGCCAAGCGCTCTACACTCCACGCTCTCCTGTTATAAAAAATTTGCATGTAATTTTCCAAGTTTTTACCTTCTGTGGAGATTTCCCAAAGTTGAGCCTGATTCTATCAAATTCATTTAATTTGATATTATTTATTCTTCTTTTCTCGTAAACTCAAATACTTAAGGTGGATAGAAAATATTATGTAATATCATATGCAATAAAAACAAAGAAGTTAATTAATTTCCTAGTCCTCCGAATCCAATGGCTTGCCTAGAGGTGCCAAGTTAGTATAAATTTTAAGGTTTAAAATAAAGTCGTGATTGTACATAAGATATGAACCGTAGGAGTACAAATATCAGTGGCACATAGAAAAATATATCGTATTATTGTCATTTATTCACTCATATCGATCAGAGGCGTAAAAATATACAATAATAAATATTTCAGTTTGAAGGCAAAAGAAAGGAGGTACGTAACCCATAAAATAGACGATGAGAACGGTGGGGAGAAGATGGAGCATTGGCGAATTCCCAGTGAAAAATGTTTACTGAACCGGAAATTGAACCACATACCTTCCGATGTCACGTCGGATGCATAGGCCACCATAGTATTCAGCCGTCTCTGAAAAACAATGGAAGTTTACATGAAGAAACACCCCCAGGATTAGCCTGTTGATTAGTCAAAGAGATAAGGTAAACCTCCTGCCGATTCCAGGGTTTGTATCAATGGAATCGACTTGGCATCGGAGGGTCTGACGTTCGACTCTCGCTCCAGTCGATTTTTTCACTTCGGCCATCGTTCCATCTTCACCCCACCACTTAAACACATTCATATCCTACTACTTTTGATTTAAGTTCCTTCTTGTTCAAACATCTCTAGGAGAACGATTACCGTCACGGGTTGGCTGGTTGAACAGCACTGACACTAAATGCCGAAGGTGCGATTGTGGATGTGGATTTTGGAGGAAAAGCGTTCCTTTGTCTGGCCTTGACAGGAGAGCATTTGGGCCATGGTTTCTTTTCAAATCATTGAATGTGCGGTATCGCAACCATCGGATTCGATGCTAAGCGAAAGATATTTTGAGGCTTCTTGGTAACATTTGGTTGATCTCTTCTTCGACTTTCTCATACCTACCATTTTTTCCTGCTTTCGAATAACACCAGATTTGGAGCATATAGATAAAACACAACAATGTCCATTTAATTTCACGGCCACAGGAGTGTTTTATCCTTTTGTTCCTACATTAAGAGGCCGTAGAGCTCATCTATCTCATATTGATGCCAACAAACCCATCTGTCTTATAAGGAGCGAATAAATTCTCAGTTTTGTCCCCGCACACTCGAATTCAATCAATATTTGTGATTTCAACATCAATTCCATTGAGCAAACATTTGGTAGTGACTGCTAGGCTATCATTGAGCACCTACATGCAAAATTTATTTTACTGATTTTGTTAACACTGTGGAAAAGAAAACTAAGAGGTTTCGTGGGCACAACATGTGAGAAAGGATCTTTAGGTGTTTGACGAGAACTATTAGATGTGGGTATATGCTTAGGTTAGTCATTTAATTGATAGTAAATGAATCCGTGGCATGGTGCTTGATTATTTGTTTCCAAAGGGTACAGTCGTCATGATGGAAATACTACTCTATTCTATTCTATGAAATTGCGAGAGCAGAATACGTCCTTAGTATATTCATCCCGTCCGACAAACCCATTATCTTTCTTCCCCTTCCCCACTTACCCTACATCCTGCCCTCTATCACGGACTCTCCTACAGTTTTCTATCGGCTCTCATAGCCTGTTACAACCACCTGCACTACCTTATCCTAATATCCATATCTTTTCACTCTCCATGCCAAGCACTTCCACTTTCTTCTTTCTTTCTGTCGATTTTACGTTCTTCATTCTCCTCCACACCCAAATGTCAATCGTTTTCATGTTTTTCCTAAAATTCCACGTTTCTACAACGCTACAGTACGTATTAAACTCTCGAACTTTATTTTCTTATAGTCCCACATATTCTTTGGTATTTAGATTGGTTAATTTATTGAGGTTTCGTCATGTATTTTTTACGAAACTCAACTTCCTTTTTCCGCCGAAGTTTCGCCTTTTTAATAAGGCTTCTTCTACATAGCTACAGTACAATGCAAGGAATACAGTTAATAATAATTATAATACAACAAAGATAAAAAAGTTTTCAATCATAAATTTAGTACCTCAAAGGATTAACTTTCTAACTGCGACAATGGTGACACAAAAACAAACTCTTCCTCTTAGCAACAAAATCAACAACAAGAAACAAAACCGAAATGGAAAACCAAGCTAAATTTTTGTTTACAAAATATAGTAAGTGAAAATAAAAATATTTGAAATGATTAGTATGAAGCATGAAATTAACAATTACAGATATCGGAACTTCAAATTTCGAATGTATATTACATATTTTACGAACATAAAAAACATATTCGTATTAAAATTCTGGAGAACACTACATAATACATGGAGGAAAAAAACTTTAGTTATAGGAGATCAAATTATGATAGATTTTGCTTAAATTCTGAATATCCGATTTAAGGTTACAAACTGAAGGAGTTTTTTATGATGTGGACCATTTCTTTGCATAGACTCTTCCGAAGGTTCGATTCAAAATCTATAGGTTTAGCTTCCTTAAAGTTGAAATTGTGATTATTTTCTAGAGCCAAAGCACATACCTTAAGAAAATTAACCAATTTATTATTAAAGTGGTCAATAACTACTCAAATAAGTTTGGTATTTAGTTGGCTTTTTGTTTGGTAATTAGTTAATTAATTTGGTAATTAGAGGACCGTCTTCTCGTCCATGTGGTACTATGAGAATAGCACTGAAAGGAGAAACTGCAAAAGAAACTCAAATAAAATTTTATAAAATAATGGCTGTCCCCACATTACTATACGGATCAGAAGCTTGGGCACTTAGAAAAAGAGACTTCAAACAAATTGAAGCGTCAGAAATGAAATTTCTTAGATCTTTGAAAGGCTGTACATGCCAGGAACATATAAAAAATTATGACATAAGGCAAGAATTATAAGTACAACCAGTTACAGAAGTAGCAACAAATTATAAAGAAAGATGGAAAGAACATGTTGAGCGCATGTCTCTAGAAAGGATTCCCAGAATGGTTGTAGAGTATAAGCCTTCAGAGAGAAGAGGCCGAGATTGCGATGGTGAAGCTAGAACAGGCGAATTGCCTAAACCTGGAAAGGAGGAAGAAGAAGACCTTATTTCAGTGTTACACTCGGTCCCACTCCTTTTTGTGAACGTCTTCTATAACAACCATATTCTCGTGCTAATTATACTGCCTATTTTCCTCCTGCGTACTACCCAGGTATACATATAGTGCTACCTCTTCTAGTTGGTATTCCCTCTTATCCTAGCCAATCTCATTACTTTGGTTTCTTTATCGTTGATCTCGTATATAGATAATAGTATTTCCATCGCGGCCGGTACCACTGTGGAAGCCCCTTCCCCTCACGCCTTCGACTGTGCACTCAAAGGGGTCGCTGCACCCACCTCACATTTTTCCCCCCGCACTCATTAACAGCCACAGCGCAAGAACGATGCTCCCGCCCGTTCTCGCTTTTCGGCGAAGGCCAGAGTTACGACTGTTGGTTGACAGAGGGCACGCGCCTCGCCGCTCTCGACACTTACACGTATATTCATTCAAGTATTCTACCAGCTGATTGGTAGGTTCTTGAACAGTCCCCATTCTGTATCCCAACTTAATAGAAATTGTCTTGCTTTCCCTCCTAAGGATGGCCCGTTATTAGATCCCTCTTCAATTCTTCATATCTTCTACCTCCTCTTATTTCGTCCAGAATTCCTATCCTCCTCCTTCCTCTTCCACGCTTCCCCAGTGTTCTCCCCTCTATCACTCTTTTCAACATGCCCTCTCCTTCCAAAACCTCCTCCATCCATCTATTCTGTCTTCTTCGAACCTCTGCCACAACCTTCCTCTCCTCTCCGACCATATCCAATACCTCCTCGTTCGTCTTTCTCGCCATCCAGCTAACCTTCTCCATCCTTCTCCAAACCCACATTTCAAACGCCTCAAGTCTACGCACATCCTCCCTTCGCAATGACCAAGTTTCCGACCCATATAGCGCCACGCTTCATATTATTAAAATTTTCACCAGCCTCTTCTTTACGTCTCTTCTCAGACCCCCCCTCATCAATTCCCTTCTCTTCGAAAATGCTTCTTTAGCGAGCGCAATTCTGCATCTAATGTCCCTACCACTAAACCCATTCCCCTTCAAAACACTACCCAGATAAGTAAACTGCTCGACCTGCTCTATCTTCTGCCCTCTCACCCTTTTATTCAGCCCCGCCTTCTTACTTCTAGAAAATCTCATGTCTTTCGTTTTCTTGTGATTGATCTTCATCCCATACTTTTCGCACTGCACATCTAATGCATTCACCATTGACTGTTAACCCCTTGGCCGACTGACTAACCAATGCTTGATCATTACACGTACATATGAAACAAACATTCTCCTTTCTCTCTCCCATTACTACATTCTCGTTGTTTTCCTCTTTCATTCCCCTGTAGCTGACCAGTAACCTTTTACCCAAAGGAAAACATTTGACGCCCATATTGTTCAACTTTCGCTCTTGAACAGGGGTTATTTTCTTGGCATTATGCGAACATAATAATGATTTAGGGCCGAATTTATAGTCGTTACCCAGCAGTCCCACAGCCCCTAGCAGGCCCCTTCGTCAAAAACTGTATTTATAGTCAAATTTCCACCCCCAGCAGTCCCCTTATCGAAAAAATAACACAGAAGATATAGCTTAACTGGCTCCAATGAACGTGCACAGCCTTGAATTAATAATTTCGAAGATTTGGTGTTAATAAAACAACGGTAAGATTTGCTCTTAATCGATAAATATATGATGTGACGCCAGACTCATTCCAAGGATGTTCATATACACTCGCAGCATATTTTTTCCCACTATTTCTTCTTCTTGTGGCAGGAAACTGCGTCCGTTTTCTTACTTTCCACTATATCTTTATGCTTCTACACCAGGTCACACAAAATCTTCTTCTCCACACCGTTGAAGCTATTTGCTCGTCGAGCGGCCATCTTAGCAGTTTTCATGCTGCGCCTGGCTCTTTATTTATCCGTATCCATGTTGATCACGAGCGTAACCACTGAAACATTTGAGCTGCGAATTCCATTTCCCGGCGTTTGTAGTCCATAGTTACCATATCTAACCCCCAGCCATACCCTACCTAGCAGCTCCGTGAATTTTGACTATAGGACGCACAATTCAAGGGGCCTGCTGGGTAGGGGATTGATAAGGGGACTGCTAGGTAACGACTATAGATACGACCCTTAATGTTCTTCCATTTCTTGAACCCAATGAATCTAGGAAAATGCTAATTGATTTCCGTCTTTTACAAAGCATTGATAGCAATAATGAAGTGAGCTCGTCTTTCCTTATCATTCATAGATACCTTTTCAATTCTTGAATTTCTATTGATGGGAAAATAATTCTTTCGCATCGTAATAATAACATTGCCCTTCCCTTTATGTGTAGTGATAATGATGCATTAAATAATTTTGTAATACATATGGGACAGTAGTTAGATTGGAACAGTGAATTTCTGGCTATTATTTGTCTGCCGGGGAAATATTATTATTACGGGTTATTCGTATTATGACAATATGTGCATTGCGAATAAACAATGATAGAGTTTTCCAATGGCTAACCTTACGGTATGAAACGAATTTTTAATAAAAACTTCAAGTCGAAAATTGATCGACGCATGGATGAATGTAGCTACTGCTTCTTGATTGGCAATTAGACTCTTCATGAAAATTTTCTACAATATAGACGGTCAATTTTTCTTATCCAAGGGCATATTGATAGCAGATTTGAACGACAGATACGTATTTAAATCCAAGTACATACTTCCTCGGATTGGTGACACTAAACGTACATTTAATATTAAATTTCATTAACATAATGGTAAAACGATCACATATTGAATAGTGTTAGAATTTTCTTTTCAATTCTCCTTCCTCTTCATTTTCCTCACTCATCTCGTCAAGATTTTTTTCTTAAAACCATGTGACCCCACACGTTTTTCTATTGATCATTTATTTTTTAAACTATGTGTCTAAAAGATTTAAGCACACGTTAATTAAATATCCCACTACAAGGAAATGATAAAGCTGGCTTTATGTATTTCCTTTCTGAAATTATGTAAATTTTTCATTTTAAAAGTTTTGATGTGTAGGTACCTACCTTATCACTGGCGATCCTTAAAACTTTCCCATGGCCCATAACTTCATTGTTCATTTTAATTTTATAGTTGATTTCTCTTTTATTATCCAATGTAATAACCTTTTATTTCCTCTCTAGTAAAAAGTATTCCAACACAATATTGACAATATTCAGAAATTCATTCTCATGAAAAAAATGGAATTCTAAATTGAAGGATCGCAGATGCTATATTTTGGAAATAAAAAGACTCATATTCTTAATAGGCTCCCCCCAGTTATTTCATTGCGATTCAATCACATTTTTATTACTGTAAAATTATGTCACTGCTTAGTGCTTTTTCATTGACTAACTTTTTTGGACAATATCCACCTTTTATTTCCTCGTAGGTTTTTATTATTATTAGTCATCAATTGACTTTTGAGGATTATGGTTTTTTCTGCTTCCGTATTGTGGTAGAAGTTTATCCACTTTATGAAAACTACTTCGTTCCAAATTATTATATTTTTCCCAGAAGCACCCAAAATATTCTACCGAGTGAAAACGTCATATTATTTACATAATGTTGTTGAATTTAATTTTATGCCCTGATATCTGTCATAATATCGTGCAATATATTTTATATGAATGGTTATAAAAAGCTTTATTTAAAATTTAAGGTATTTATTTAAAATATTTTGTATCCTGACTGATTATAAATAACACTGCTATTAGTTCTCGGCTAAAATTTTGTTATTAAAATTGGAAAAAGTTTTCCTTATAGTTTAAAATCTTTGTATAAAATATTTACTTTAGTAATTTAATAGTAGAAAACTTGTTTAATGTGTTGAGTACAGATTAATATTTTATGTGAATGTGTTCTAATTTGTGGAACTTTCAGCTCAATTTTACTTACATTTTGAAATCTTGAATCTATGTTTAATTTACATCGTCTTCGTTTTCACGAATTAAGGTTAGCTATAACCTTTTTTATTTATAACCTTTAACAGCTAACTTTAACTATGTTAGTTAGCATTGTAAGCAATAATTAAGTTTCATTATAGTAACTTGATTGCATTTCAGTTTCAATTTACAGTGGTTAACTCTTGGTATTTTAAGAATAGTTTTATCTGGAGTACATCATTGTGCCAAATTTTCTTTTCTATTATGCTCTTACCTTTCTCCTGTAATTACATTTGATGGATTTATTTTATTTCAGTTAACAGTTTTAACTGAGATTTTGATGCCTTTCCGTCTTCAGAGCTTATGTTAATGTTTGCGAATGTTTTATCATGGTGATGAAATATCCCAAATAACAATACAATTGTGAATAGTGATTTGTTCATGCACTCATTTGTTTTTTTCTGCTTCTTCTTTTCTTTCATTTGATATCGCGACGTCTTGCTTCTCAAAGCATCAGCTCCTCCATCGACGACACCACCTCCGACTACAACTGAGCTCCCATCCAAGAAAACAGGTCAGCATCTGTCTAAATATATTGAAACTTTTAGTTTAATATGTGCTATCTTCATTCTCAGATAATTGTATTCTAATGTATGAATTTCAATAGATAACATTGTCAAGTTAAATCTAATTTTATCAAAAAAAGTTTTACAGGGCATTATAATGAAATATGTTGCATATATCAGTGCATAAAAAAGGTTCTTCTTTCCGCACTTCCACGGCACTGCATGGATACTTGATATATAATTTGATGACTGTTTTTTGGTGAATTTATTTCTTAGACCTAATGTTTGTATTTCTGCCGGGGATTCTATGTGACGCATGAAATACTCCATCACATTTATGAATCATCTTTCCAGATTACAGTAAATTTTGATATATTTTCAATTCATATACCTGCAGAAACAGTTAAAATATCAACACAAAATGTTAACTTTTCGCTAACACCTAGATTGTTTGTTCTGCTCAGTGTTGAAAAAAGTACATGCACGCCTATCTGGGCGCATTTTTTTACGCATACCTAACCTGATATTTGGGAGACGGGTTTTCCGTGTCTATTATGATTAACACAATTGGCCGAGAGTCTTTCTGCTCTATGCTCAATGCAATTAGCAATGCACGCTTCATGCATCTCCTTCAACTTATCTTTACATGTCTTAGCTTAAATTAAACCCATTCCTTCTTTTCACATTCGTCTACAGGCTTTCCACTCATCAGGTACCGTATATATTTTAGATACAGTCAAATATTTACGCAGACGCGTGCTAATGTGTATTTTTTTACATCACGTTTAGGTTAATATTTTGAAAATGTTGAGGAATGATGACTCAGTTTGATGACCTATGTCACCTTTCTTTTTCACATAAACTATTTATCAAACTGTTGAATGTTTTGAAGTAAAATACGTAAAATAATTTTCTCAGAGACCTTGAACTACTGATCTCTTCTGTACCTTAGATTTATTACAGAAAGTGAAAGACTTGTCTTCCTTTCATTTTAAACTGATTGAGCATACCTCTTTGTACATTGCATTTTTTCCAGCCCATTATCTCTTGCTGATATAATAATTGTAATGTTTCCCACGAATTGAAGAATTTGCATTGAATCTATATCCATACTTAAGCTAATTTTTATTTTGGCTGGTATTACAAAGATGATTTGGCTAGAATTGGTACTTCTAATCGGACCAAGCCATTTCAGGAGCTTAAAAAAATAAACCAACGTTTTTAACTCCACTCAAGAGTCTAGTGGACAAGGTTTGCTTACTGCGTTTAGACAGAATATTAATTACATTCTGGCATTTAAAATTCATTTCACGATACCATGAAAACCTGTGCATTAAAAAATTAACTAGGAAACATTTGGATGACTAAATCATTCAATTTTAATAATTAACGGCTTATATTGTTAAAAATTAAAATTTTATCTTTTGCTGAAAATTTAATAAAACCTTTAATAAATATTTTTTATTTATAAAAATATTTTTAAACAGGAAATAAATGGTAAAGAAACCTTTTTAAATAGGTACATAAAATTTCATGGAAATATACGAAGCAAGCATTCTTTTGTCGTCCAATGTTGGCTAGATAATAGAACATAGTAGTGCTTGCCAATAAGGCAGGTCTATGTCAGGCTTATATTTTTAAAGTTACATGGAATTTGTGGCATCTTAAGAACATGCCAACGTGAGGTGATTAGTCTCATGAACACATTTTGAAATAGTGTGCATAAGGTGTCGCTGATAAAATTCTACGCCTCTTTCGTTATAAAAATTTAATAGGAATGTAATTCCCTCAATTACAAATTTTTATTACTCCGGCGCAATTTTTCCGACAGACTTGTTTATAGCCATCTTTTCCTGTTTCTTCATAATTTTGTCAAATTCCTTATCAAGTAAAATTAATATTTTCAATAAATTAGGCTAGTTTTTAAAATATATTAGCCTAAATATATTGATCATTGAAGAGCGCAAGTTTGAATACATTTACGAAGAGAATTAGTTGTAATTATTTTCAATGTCAAATGACTGATACTTCATCGGCATATCTCTCGCTGAAATTACATTATGTAAATTCATATTTATGTGTTTTTAAGTAAAAACCGACAGTTTTCAATATCCATTGTGTGAAAAAGTTTTCGTGTAAGGATATATATCCTTGCTTAACCTATTAGCAGATAAAATCATTATTTATAAAATACGAATAAGTCATATTCTGTATAAAACATCATAAAACAAGTGTTATCTCTAGATAACTAATTGTTGTGTGGTACGTTTTATTTGGTTACTGTAAAATGTTTCGTATAAGCGGAATAAGTTATTGTAAACCAAGCTGGGTCATTCTTTGGCTCCAGTAAAGGGAGATGACGTTTAGTCTTTCCATTGTATTCTACACCAGATCCATAAAAACACTCTGTTTTTCCACACGTTACCCTAATAAGCATCCACTACGGCTTCATGAGCGTCATGATCAATACTACAGTAGTCTTGATAAAGACGCCCATTGGTTGAAACAGCGTTCAACAACTATTAAAGTAACGTTTGGAAATAAAGAATGTTTTCATTGATTTTAACACTCAGAAATGCCACAAAGCAGATCCAGAAACATTTGAATTTATGAATTGTGGTCGAATCATCGCGGAAAATAATAATAAAAGGGCGATAAAAAATAGTTGTAAAAGTCAATGGCTTGGAACGGTGTTTGTGTGTGTATGTGATAGAGATTGACAAGAGGGAGATGCACGGAGAATGTCGAGAATTTGTCGAATGTCGAGCAGCCTCTGATCTTCATGAAACAACGACACACAACCAGCACTCTTGTTTCTTTCCCGTCCTCTTGCAGACATGGACAACTCGCTGAACAACTCGCTGTACAGGAACCCAAGCTCCCTCACCGTCCACTCGACGGAGAAAGGTGAGAATATTTATTTACCGAATTGAATCAAGACAGCGCACGAGAGAAAGAAACTTGAAATAATAAAAGATAACGCCGGCGATGAGGAGAGTGCAGAGAGGAAGGAATGAATATTTGAAAAGAAAATGGTAGAGGATTGAATGAAAAAAATTGGAAGGATAACAAATTTGAGGGAGATCTGGAAATGAAATGAATTTAGAAGAAGGAAAAATGTAAGGTCTGAGAACTTCTCTTTCGCTTGCTTCCCCTCCTATCAAGCCACTTCCCTGCTCTGCTCGTCATTCATTTTCAATTCGCCCGATTTGCCACTCTTGCCTCCCCACCACCAGCTTCGTCCCCCACTACCCCCTACCTCATTAACCAAGCCGCCCTAGCTTCAATTTCTCACATCTACCCTATCCGTTTTATTTATTTTTTTGTGCCTCTCGGAGACTTAATTTCGTGGAGCGGGCGGAGGGTAGAGGGAGGTGCCTCCACTCTCTGTGTGACAAGCATTTCTCATTTCATCGTCCGCATAAAATCTCGGCAGAATAAGTCGCAGGGATCCTTCACAATGGATTCTGACGCAGAGAAGTAGGCAGCGCGGTGGGAGGTCCGGGATTGGAAGAGGGATGCTTTGGCATGTGTGCTGGAGGAAAGTCGGCTGGGGAAGAATGCGGTTCGGAGGGGTTCCCTGCGAGGCCTTTGATGGACGGCGGAAGAGTTGAAGGGAAAAACGATGATTTCGGTGCGATATTTGTTGGAGCAAAGGCATCGGGCTTGAGGGAGCGCGCTAAAGGATTTATTTTATTTATTTATTTATTTCATCAACCTGAATACAGCCTCGAGGACCATTTTACATCAGGCGTTGTAACAGTAACAAAGGACAACGCACACAACCACGTCCTGGGAGGAGAAAATTCCTCCACAGGCGGGACTCGAATCCGCGACCACTGGGTTTGCCACCGAGAATGATTTGAAGATATAGTGACGAGCTAGCCCGGATTTTCGATCGGGTAGGAAGTCTAAATATAAGAATGCATGAATCGCTATTTCAGAATGTATGAAATATTTCTCTTGTTTTCTCGAAGTCCATCATCTTATATCTCTGTCATGTAATTAACTTCTCAATATGAAGGAGTACGGAAGCCAGTCATTAATTTTCCGATTATTGCGATTGCACAAACGATGTAGTGCACAGTCAAGCGCACGGGTGCAAATATATGCACCAAGGAGGGGGAAATTCGTCATAAAAAACCGATTGACTTGACTGGGATTCGAACATGGATCTGACAATTGCTGGTCAGCTATTGTCAGATTAAGTTTTAGCCATTTACGCTACCAACCTGTCTAAATTCAATGCGATATTCTGCAGGGGTTTATACGGACAAATTTTTCTCATCCCCAGTGTACATTTTAGCACAGAAAGATGGCTGGTGAACACACCTGACCGGCAATTGGGAGATCAGTGTTCGAATCCAAGTCATGTCAAATAATTTTAATGACGAATATCACCACCCTCTTTGGTTTATACTGTCATTATTTTTCGAAAAATATGGATGCCAATCAAAATTAGCTTCTCAGTACTCCGTTCAACGCAATTTGAAATACGTAAGACATTTTATATCTCAGGACAAAAAATTGTCTAAGCGGTACCTTTCAAGCCTTATCAAGAGCGTTTGGCAGGGGGTGATTCCACGCCAAGTATATTCCAATCGCCAAGCAGAAAATTCTATCATTAGCTATTTAATAAATACATTTTGACGCTCAACTTATTAACGTACGTGAAAGAAGATTCACATTTAATACGGCTGTTAACCATAATGTACGTATGTGGGAGAGGGTCTGCATTTACATATCACAGGTAATATATTTTACTCATTTATGCTAACATAAAAATGTTATTACAAAATGTCTGACACCTGGGAATGAAATTTATGAGCATCTAATGCGAGCATTGAATGAATAGATAAAATATAACATAAAATCAAATAATCTACCTATTTTTACCATTTAAATTATCGGCTACATCTATTTGGTTCGTAATCGAACGCAGAAAAAACTGCTTTTATATCTGAAATTCAACGTCCAAAAAAACGGGTTTCCATGTTCGTTACCTGCATTAGATAATGTTGAGGCTATGTGTTCGGTATTGTATCCGATGGATATGCCGGGATTTGCAAACACGCGCTAGAGGCAAAATGTTCACGTATTTGGGCAATGGCTTCCAAAAAGTGACGCGGAGTTGTAAAAGATAACAGCGCTAAAATTGCTCCAATTGCAATATTTTAGAGACTGCGTGGAAACGTAGTGTGTCTAAAATCTAGGAAGCAGAATGAGCGCTGTCCATATTAGATGAGTGAAGTAACACATTGCTTAGGAGTTAATACAGAAATACTAAATGCACACATATAATGTGTAAGTACTCAGTGTAAGTTCATTGTGTAATTTTTTACGTAAAAAGCTCTGGTATTCACGGTCTAGTTACGTCAAGGTAACAAAATTAAAAAAAATAAGTTATAAGCTGCAACGGACGAACAGAAAGTGTTGCACAGCTTATCGAAGGACTGGGTTAGGAGTCACCGATTGGAGACCTAGGAGGCTACACACTAACTAGCCTTAGATTACTTGAAAATCCAGATCAGGCGAGTTTCAGAACGACAGTAGAGGATAATGTGTTGATACCGCACACAACTGATAGAAGCGACAAAATAAGAGAGATACTCTGCCAAAGTGTCAGGTGCAAAAATTCCTTCTTTCTGCGCAGCAAAATTATAACAAAAACAGCATGACACATCGTTCACATCCAACTCACTCTCCCCCCGCCATTCCTCTGATTCCTCCCCTTTCATGGATCGTGTCTTAACCCCATCTGCCGCATGCCTCTGCTGCGGCTCTCAGTGAAGTACATTAGTTGATTTCGGGGCAGAAAATTGAAGCCAACATGGCAGCATCCCTTTTTGATTGCACTGTCAAAATATTTCCTTAGAATATATTTTGTAGTTTAAATGACGTTTTAGATAAAATTATTGATTACCATAACGACTTCTGTTACTTCTTGAACCTTTAATTTCGAAAATCAAAAAAAGAAACGTTTACAAAACCCTATTGAAGTATTTGGCTACTAGATGAGCTTATGTATACAATTATCCAGAATCATACAAAATACTTTCTATTAAAAGTTTTGCAAAACAATTATGACTTTTTCGTGCTAAGAATTTTTTAACATTGAAGCCCATAAGGAAGAATTTGGATTTTAGATTGGACCCCCATTCTGAGGTCTGAAGATCAAATTTCTAAAATTTTGCTTACAGCCAAAAACACATACAAACTTTTTCTATCGTTGTACTCAATTTCATAAATTCTGCACTAACGGAAGTATCTAAGTTAGAGGTAAACAATGACACACGATCAATGGGACACTCTGTACGGTCTGTTCGGAATAATTTGGCCGACTCTAAGTAGCCCTTGGCGCAGGTGGGATGGTTCCATCACACGAAATGGGATGGAAAACGAGTCTAAGGTGATACTTCGTGGAGGAAAACGATAAAATCGCATGCTGTGATTGCTGGAATTCCTTCAATCTTTTGCCCCACTCATGCACTACATGTATATACATTCAACGTGATATCCAACGGCCAAATTCACGCGTTATAACTTTTCTACTTCTGAGTGTTTTCTAGAGTTTTAGTTTTTCCGCCAGTAATCACTAGGTGTTGACTGGGATAAAATAGCTAAGAGCTGGGTATAAACAGTTTGAGTAGCTTTTCAATAGGAAGGACTTGATTAATAGCCACTGAAGATTTGAATTATACGCGCAAACATTAAGTTATTAGAAAAACTCTTTAACCCACGAGTGTCTGATTGGCAGTGTTACGATACTCATTCACTATATTTTTCGGAAAGACGAACGCTATTAATCAAGATTGTTGTCGTACATTGTATAACACATTAATGACAGATTTCTTTTTCCCACGTTCAACTTTCAGCTAGTGCGAAAACATGAAGATGCTTTGCTTAACAAGTAAGTTTTTTCCATTATAATGATGAAAAAGAACACTAGGTATGTTCCACATAATTTACTATGATAGGTACTACTAGTTTCAACGCATAGGTGCAATCTTCAGGTACCTGACGCCTATGCGTAGAAAGAAGTAGCCATATGCCTTCAATTACGAGATGCCTGTGCATTGAAACGAGTTGTACCTCAATAAACATTTATGGAAATTACCTAGTTTTTTTCATCATTGAAAACGAATTTCCACGTAGTAACGTCTGGAACCACCAAGTTCTATTTATTCCCTTCTCTCTTTAAATACTTTTTCTCCATTCTTACCTTTTTCATGCCTTGTTTTCACTCACCCAATGTCTCAGCATTTTTTGGCATAAGTTCTCAAGGTAGCAATTTAGCATGGTGATATGGATGAGATGGGGGAGGTTAGTGAGAACTAAAGGAAGAGATGCAGGTAAGCAGTCAGCTGGGGTTGATAAGCGACATGGGGAGTTTAGAGATGACTTCTTCAACTGTGCTCACTACCTTCAGGTACATCAGGGCTTGGGCTGTGTTCGTGGAAATTTAGGAAACGCTCTCCGGGTCTGGGAATGACTTCTCAAAAAATACTTGATGACCTGCAGGGGGCAGGAGGGGCTAATGGAAATCGAGAGAGGAGGGGAATGGAAGAATTGAAACAAAGTTCACGGGTTCCAGTTGGCCGGTCCGTGGGGTTGGTTCCTCACTGGAAAAGCTGAGGAGGCGGAGGTGGTAGGTAGCGTTCCGAAGACGTTTGGGAAACCTTGAAAGAATGAGAAGTGGCGTGTTGAGAGGTGGTCGAGGAAAAGAAGGGAGCTCTGGAGAGTTTGGGGAGGTATGGAGGGAGCAAGACGACCCATCGCAGGCAGAGGCGGGTGAAGAACCCCGTGAGATGGTCTTGAAGGCAAGTGGGAGGAGGAGGGGGGGGAGGAAGAAAGGAGGGGGATCGGGAGGGGGTTGGATGGAAAGGCAGAGGCCCCTTTTTAATGAAAAGTCACTGCTGCCACTTAGCATTAATTGCGATGTTCATTTGGGATTCCCTTTCGGCCGACGTTTTGCAGGGGAGGAGGAGTGGACTGGAAGGGGGTTTGGACGCGTGAAGAGGTTTGGAGGGTAGGTTGCTGAGTTTGGGGGATGTGTGTGGGGGGGGGGCGGGAGGGAGGGAACACAAGAACAGGGCAAAGGGGGGAGGGGGGACGCTCAGAGACGGAACGGGGGTGTCGGGGTTGGCTCTCAACAGCGGCGGTGTCTGTTCTGGCGGCGAAGCTAGAAAGGCAGATGTTCCCATTCCTGATTCTCAAATCACAGTCAAGGTGGAGTTGCCAGGGTTTTGTAAGGCGAGGGGTGTGGGTTAGTTTTTTTACTCCTCTCTCTCTCTCTCCAATGTGGAATAAAGGAAGGGCCCGGAATAAATGAATGTGAGGGGGCGTGAAAGGTAAAAGGGTGGGTATGTGTTTAGTGCTTGGGAGAAGGGAGGAAGGGACAAGGAGATGCGGTAGGAATGAAATTTGTGGAGGCCTGGTTGTGGAGAGTAAGAGGGCGGTGGAATGGAGTAGGATGGTCGTGGTTAAGGAGCCGATAGAGAAGTTTGAAGACGTTGTGGAGGTCGGGAGGATTGACAAAAGTGAGGTGTGGAGGAAGAAGCAGGTGGAATGGAAGAGAAGGGCGGGGAAGGTATGTGTGTGTAGATGTGAGTGGCAAGCAAACTCAAGTATTTGCTTCCATAATGCCCTTGAAGAGTACTGCCTCCTCGTTTTAATTATTTCCAAGAGAGAGCAATTGAAACTCTCAACAATAAATTAATGAAAAATAACTTTATTTAGACTCAAGCGAGCCAAGAATATCAATTGTACCCGACGTCAGAAAGCATGACTATTCTTGGAGCATGGACGCATAAATGCAAAAAGAAAACTCAGATCTACAACCAATTGTAGGTGACCTTTATGAGTGGAATTTTCTCATTGTGAGAACAAAGAAAGCTTGGTAACTGATTGATTTTGTTGTCTACCGTTATCGTTTTTAGCCAATAGACAAATTTGTCGTAGAAATAGGTTCGGCATTATGCCTAAAAAGCATTCCTATACATTGGTTTGTATACATATAATGTACCTATAATAAAATATTTTGGAAAATTATTATGTAATCAGCTGATAGAATACTCAAGTAAATGATTTCATTTTTTATCTTTGTCATAAAACGTAGACCTGTTTAGAAAACTATTCTATGTACATTTTCATACGCCCTAGCAACATAAAACTAGCCATGGTAGACGCTGCGCTTGTTCAAAATATTTATGCTTAGTATTTTAGGTATAGGTATTCTCCAATCTTGGCTAAAAACAAAATTTATATTTGTGAAGAAAACAGTTTAGTGTTAGCGTTGCTCTGTTACAACCGAAATGGGCATCACTTTTCAATGACTTCGCTTACGGTGGCTATTAAGAATAGTTTTTGAGGACGTCCCTTTCACCTGCTGATTATATGCGGGCGTTGGAAGGACTAGGAGAGTTCTGCAAACAAGTTCAGAAATCCAGCGTGAAAGTTAAGCAGGCAAGGTAGTCAACAGAGGTGATCAAGTTGGGGGAGGGGCAAACTTAGGGGCTAGGGTTTTATACCTTTTTCGAGAAGCGTGTTCAAAGTTCTGGAAAAAAATAAGAGGAAAAGGGCGAGAGGACAGTGACGAGTGATTATGCATTTAGTTGGACAAGGGAAGGGGAAAGAAGCATAAAGTGGAAAATGTTTTCTTTCTGACGGACAACCGAGAATGATATTTCAACAAAATAACGGGAAGAAAAGAAGAAAAGGCGAGGAAAACTTCTCTTGCAAGTTTGATTTAGTTTTGGAGATACAAATTGGACTGAAACATTAATACATGTCCATAAAAGGGAAGGAAAGTGAGAAAATACGTTTACAGAGAATAAGTATGGTCAAAATCCTCATTCTTAAAAAAATGGAGAAGTTACCTTTCGTCATGTTATGCTCACATGTAATGTGACATTTTTTTCTCATACGTGACTGAAAATAAAGGCGGAATACATGCTCAATGATGCGATCTGTTATCTTAAAAATATGCGGAAAATGAAAAGCGTTTTACGAAGGGGAAAAACTATAATTTTATAGGTGTACTGTAAACAAAGAGGGAAGTCCTCATTAATATAGTCGAAATGGTAGTTTTTAACTTTTCTCAAAGTTACGCACTGCATAAACAATAGTTGCATTTTCTTTTCTCTTCTACTTCGTACAGAGGTTTTTGTAAGGTACGTACGCATATTTCCCATCATTCATAAAAAAAGATATGAAAGTCACAATTGCAAATTTTTTATTTAGAGCTCAATGAGTCCCAGAGTTAAAAATGATTTCGGGTCACAACCATTGATCAAAATGGAAGTAAAATTTCTTCAAAAAACTGAAAAGGCTCAATTTCGTTAAGTAATCGCGATAATATAATCCTTCTATGAAAGGATTTACACTAACCTCTTTCAAAGGTCCTCATCCTAATTATATTTCAACGTGTATCGCATAATTATTTGAATTTTTTATGATGATGAAACATTAGAAATTGAATAACATGCTTCCATATAATTGGAGTAATCTCAGTATAATTCATATAGATACTGCTGCTTATGCAATTATAACTATCCATTATATTTATGCTGATTTACCCATGTACTTTCTTACCTTATGTATGCCATTAAACGTGTTTAAATTTATTTTAGTGCACTTTTTTGTTTGTAAACTTTAATTTGCATACACACTTGTTGAGTTGACGTACACCATTCCTTTTTAGAATTTCCTCTCGGCCCATTCTGCCCTCTCTCCATAGTTCTCTTAGTGCTTTAAGTAGGTATATTTTAAACTATCATTTCGCTTAAATATTATATTAGAAGTGTTAATCAGCGCCCAGCCTTGTTTCAGCTTCTGTACATTGTGTCAACCGTTAGTGTCTAGCATTTTTAAGCAGGTCTGTAACACATTTTTCTTTTATAGGAACAAAATACCAGTCCAACCTGAACGAGATTGACAAGTCAGAGCGGAAATCTGCACAGGAGTCAGGAAAAGGTGTTCACTATGATTGGCCGCAGAGTGACAGTGTTTGTAAGTATAGCTCAGAGTTCAACTTTTGCATGCAAAATAAAAACGTTTTTGTGCACCCTTAGAGAAGCATTGCTTGGGAAATCACCGAAAATATTGGGATGTTTAAAACTCTGTATTAGTTTTTAACTTAATATTTGCATGCATGCATGTTGATTTTAAAAATGCCAGCGATATTTCAGCCACTTGAGAAGGCCTGTCCGAGATACATGTACAGGCTTTTCGTGCACCTTAACTGATAAGCCTCTCCCAGAGATGACAACTGAATTACTTTTATAGAACAGTCATCATACCAACGCGATCCACCTTTGTATCACATAGTTTGATGAGATACAAGAAACAAGTGAAAGGAAGTATTTTTTTAGTTTCCCTCATTGTCCAGCCGGAAAACTCGATGAGAGAAATGAGGAGAAAGGGGAAAATGATATCACCTATGCCATGCATACTTGCTTCATAAGAAACAGGCTTTCTCAATCGTTATTTGATCTACCCTGTGGGACTAGGTTTTCCACGAAAAGTTGAGGTGCACAGCGTGTGGTTTACGATTCCATCCCCTTGTCCACTCCACGGGGAAAATAAAAACCTTTGCAAGGGGAAACAGGCATTGAGGAACTGTAGAATGCGTTTCAGGTTTTTTCAGAGGGATTGGTAGTTCAAGCGTAATATTTTCTCTTGCCATGATAGAGACGATATTCAAGTTTTATTTTGAAAATGGAAGATACTGTAAGAAGCTTGAATTAAACACTGTAGAGTTAATGACGTAAAAAAGTGTCTTGAATTTCTAAATTTCTCTTTTTTATTAACTAAATATATCTGTATAAGATGTGAAATTGACTCATTGATTTCACACCCAGCACAAAAAACGCCTCCATAAACGAAGATCGGTTTGTGATACTGTAAAAATCACTGCGTGAGAAATAGATTACTTTTTTTAACTGTTGATAATTAATACGAACCACGCAAATAAATTTCCGAAGAGATCTATGCGTAAAAAATTCTTCATTGTTTTAAATGAAGTCTCTGGAGTACATACCCGTACCATTTACTGTGAAAAATTGCTGTTTTTTGTGGATAATATCTCGAAATGTGTAATGGTAAGTGACTAACTGATAGTTTGATATCATGAGATGAGATTGCTGTCTTTTCAAGAATTTTATGAGAAGTTATATCTCGCTCAAACTATCTTAAGGCTACTGTACTCCTTCGCTCGGCAACATTACAATGTGGCGATATTCGAACACGTATTTAACCGAGTGATTATGAAAAGTAGCAAAAACATAGCTATTGAGTGAGTGTGCATTTTATATAGAACAATAATCTAAATATAATTAGTCCTATGCTTGATGTTTGCAAACGTATTTTAATAGCTAGGGTATATATCCTAAAGACCCATTTCAAATTGTCTTTGTTGGAATTTATGGGTCAAAAGTCAGGAATTGATGTTTAGTTTTTGCATTTTTGAATTGTGTAAAATAAACCGCAGTAGGTATTAAAAAAAACTTAATTGCTTGTAATAAATTTGGCTTTAAATTGACTTTAATGGGTAACTAAAGGCAATTTAAACTAACTCGTTCATGTTAATTCATTGCGCTAGTTATGCTTGTTGGTGGCATAAAATTCGCAAATAGGTTACCATAGATCTTTTAAAACCTTATAAAGAGACCTTAAAACCTTAAAAAACTTACCTTATAAAAGATACCTAATCTAGTGGTTATATCGTGGTCAATGCAATTGAGTTGGTGAAAAAAGTGAGCTTTTTCGCTTTGTTTTCTTAGGTATTTCTTCTGCTGCCATTCTGATGTTAGAGAACATGGTATAAAACGGAATTTAAGCTCATGGGACCAATATATTTATGGCTATTAGCATCGTTTCGTATTGATGATCGTGTCCATTTCATTCTCTTTCTCAATGCTGGTGACCAAATACCTGCTGCTTCTCTTGCTGCAAGGTTACACACAGATATATCCATAAAATACGCAAAGTAAAGGATACTGTCAGTGAGTCTTTAGCTGGATTCACGCGGTTATTTGACACGAACAAATCCAGGGATAACTTGAGCCATTACGTCATACGTATAGCCTTTACGTAATTAAATAATGCCCTGCGCTCCGGACTTCAGCTCAATATCAATGCGTATTAAAAGAAAAGAACGGTTTCAAATCATGAAAAAAAGGAATTGCGATCTTTCCCAGTATACGATGGTGTCGTAACCCCATAATTGAGCCACTATTGCTGCTATACCTGAAAGTGTGCATAATAAATGACCATGTGATTCAGGATAAAAATTATAAGATGCTCGAGTAAAATAATAGGGATGTATTAGAGATTTCTCAAGGTAGTGGGCGTTGAGAAAATCCAAGAATGTGCTTTCAGTATGAAAAATGGTAATAAAGCTGTTTTTTGTACTTGCTGCGGGAAGTAAATGCAAAAATTAAAAGCAAAAAGATATAATTTGGCAGGTTTGCGCATGGATTTATATCAACATGTGAATGAAGCGTTTATGTATCAATGAGTATATATCGATGAGTGTTATATATATATATCGATTGAATATATACACGATAAACGGATGGATTGATTGATAAAAAAATTGATACTTGTCGATGAGGAATAAGGTAAATTATGTCCTGTTAAGTACGTAGGCACCCATCGCTAGCAATTCGTGCTAGAAAATCGATTAAGTCTTCAACAAGGAATCATTTCAAAATTGACTTGCAAGTAAAAACCATGATTGTGGAGTAGAATGTAAAAATTATGACGTGAATCCGCGCAACAACCAACTATTAAAATTATTCATTTACCCTTATGCCAGCTACAGCCCTCAATTCTCTCCCCAGTAAACAAAATGAGACGAAGTCTAGATGCAGCACGCGAGGAATGAATACCAACGACTCATTCTTTCCTACAAAAAGCCCCTCCGATAGACCCCATGCACGGCCTCATTCGTGCAGTGTAATGAGACCGGAGAAAAAGCACAACTCCACCGTATTACGAAATACTTCCACCTCTGTTGTCATAATTTCAATTCACATTTCTCTCTGCTCCACGTCTTCGCGGTTTTCCAGCTGAAAGCGGCACGAACTCCATTTTAATTGTTATCCGCCGCGAGACGACTGTGAAAAGGGGAAAAAGGGGTTTTACCCCCCCCCCCCCCCCCCCCCCCCGCCGCCCCTCAGGTCCCCCTTAGTGAACCGACCATCTTTCGGCGCTCACGAAACATCTTCCTCCATCCTCGTTTCTTAACTTCGACCCTTTTCTCTTCCTCCTCTCCTTCCTCACCCCACGTTTGACGTCACCCAAGCCGCCCTTCCCCACTATACGGGGGATGTGGGGGGCGGAGTTTGAGTTGCTTCACGCCTGATACGGCCGGATCTATTGGATGTGCCATGACGGAACTCCTCCGAAGGGGGAGGGGCAGGAGGAGGTAAGGTGGCTGGGGACTGGAAGAAGGATGTTTCCGGTTGAGGAGTCTTGGGGTTGTACGCGGCGGACAAAAGGGTCTCAAACGGTACGACGGTAAGGGTGAGGAAATGCATCGTGGGACAAGTTCTTTTACCGCTCCCCGCCCTCACATTACGATGGAAACATTTCCCCGCTACGAGATAGGAACGCTGCCGATGCAAAACAGCAGCGAGAGCCTCCTTCGCCATTTTGATAACGTGGAACGACAAGGCCGAGACGACGAAAGAGGTTAAGTGAGGCGAAGAATGCTCGAGACTTAATGATGGGCATCGTGGGCTTTGAATCGTTTCCAGGGAAAATTCAAGGTTCCGTAAAAGGGAGCATTCGTCGACGTCTCTTATCTTCCCATTTGGATGACTAGATGACACAACAGACGAGTAAGCAGCTGCAGAAATGTCAATGTAATTCGCTTGCATATGACTCCGTGTTTATTCTTTTTCCCAGAACTCAAAAGTAGGTTTTTAAATTGATATCGTAAGCAGCATGAAGGGTTACTGAATATAGCCATAATTCAGGCCATAAGAACTGCAATAATAAAACTCCGATGGATATATTTTGACTAAGCATACATCACGAAAGGATTTTGTTATCTGACGCTCTTGGAATCTACTGATGCAGCATGTGCTATTTTACGCTCAGAATAATTTCATATTTGGGTAGAATTATTCTCAAAAGGCTTAATTCGCGTTGATAAATTCCAAATATTTTGGAAAACAAGGTCTATGGTTAACTGGAATATTCTTGAATAAGGAATGGCATTTAGATTGGGTGTTGTGTGATAATTTCATAATGAAGAAGTATATTATGTAGGAGTCCATAACATGCTCATTCTTCGTACATTACGGCTAAAATTGGTGTAGTAGGTACATTTATGTGGGGTAAAAAATTCCATGACACGTGGCCTACAAAATCAAGGTTCAAATAATTTATGTGTGCTCAAAATATTGAAAAGGTGAATTCGTTACGATAAGGCAGTAAATAGTGCATTAGCCACTTGGGTAGGTATGCAAAAATTGATTTCACTTTATAGTATCACTTTGAATTAACGTTTTTATTATTTTCTCGCATAACAGTTATTTTATGAGGTCATATTTGCATTCAATACTTCAAAAGTTGTATTTCGTTGCATATTTATGACACATTTATAAGGAAGACTTCTCCTGAAGGAGTTGAGGCACTTCTACTTGAGGCACGCTGAAAATTGTCTTTAGAGAGAAAATATGTAAGTAAATGGTGAAAATGCTGATGTTATGTAATCATAAAACCTCACAAATGGCAGATATACCTTAGCCCGCATTACTTTTTTAGTGAGAAACAGTGAAGAACAGATATTATAAGTCATCCCAGGTTACATCCCGTTAACTCCCGATTAATTGTCTCCGATTTAGAGCTTACGCCGCGACTGTGTTCGTGACGGCAAATAATGGGTTCCACACTTTCGATCGTTTTGGAAAACAAAATATTTCTTTCAGTGATGGCCTGCCATAAATATTTGTAAGTAATAATAATGCACAAAGCATGCAGATTATTTTAGCATAATATTTTAATAAACACTTTCTTACAGTCATGATGTGAGCCAACTGCAGCCTCAATTTCCATTAAACTCAAGCAATTTGACTTAAAATCTTCTAGTTATTTCCACACTAATCAAAAACCTAGATAGATGGATTAGCACCCAAATTTCATTACCGTCAAACTTTCTGGGAGAATAACCTCCTTTTAACAGTTTTGCGATAAAATGGCGTTAATATTACAGAGAAAAATATTTTATACATGTATCACCCGTCGTTGCAAATAATACTGCGAGGTTTCAAGTTAAATTAACGGAAATATTAGCCTGGAAAGATTCTTTTTTGTAGCTCACATGAAATAGAGGAGACGCTATTGCCTGGTTATATAATATCTTGTTAAATATCTTCCCGATATGTGAACAGAAGTTAATATGCTCTCCCTTCGTTGACGTTTACGTATACTATTAGTATGATATAGTATACGAAATCTGAACTCCTAGTTAGCATGGAAGTAACGAAAAAGATGCCATCGTGCGTCAACCAGTTCTTATAAAACTGGACATATAAGTAAGCAGAACATAGTTTAAACTTACTCTTAAGTAATTTTACAGCATAACCATCTGAATTTTTATCCGGACAATTATGATGGCATAATTCAAACTACTGTCACGGAGCAGTGTTAATAATGATTAAGGCATTCATTTTATTCCTCGTTTGTAATCAGAATCAATCTGGTGGTAGCGTGCCGAGGTGTGAAGCTAGACAAATTGAAAGGAGAAGCAGCAGATGCTGAGATATTGAGGAGTGGAGAATCTCTAGAAGTAGTGAGATTACTGTAAGGCGAGAAAGTAGAGAGGAGGAGGCGAACCGTGAAAAGTAAGTTGGAGAGGGAATAGAGAGTTTTATCGGAAGTTTCGGCAGCGAGTTCCACATTTCAACCTGAGGGATGTCCAATTTTCTTATGTTTTTCACCCTACTCCTTCACCCACACTCTACCGCACCCTTCCTACGGCACCCCGTCCAAATCCATCTGCACTTTTCCCTCGCCTCACCAAACTCCGCTTAACCCCCCCGCCCCCACTCTTCCATCCCCTCTGCACCCATTTTCCTCTCCCATCACCACCACTTTTCACATCCTAACCCTGGAGCGCACTCTCTCATCTTTCCAAACTCTTCCACTCCCACCTCCCATCCGAAATCTTTCATAACTCCAACGACGTAGCCTTCGAAGGATTTCTTTCTTTTTTTTTTATTCGTTCCTATCTTCCGATAGTTCCGACTTCCACCTTCCTCTCCCCCCTCTCGAATACACACCCCTCTCGCGGTTAGCAAAGAACCTCGTCCCCCAACCACGGGCAAAGCACCCAAACCGTGCCAACACTCCATTCCCATTCAACCCATTGATGTCCCAATTGTGTGGATTTTCTTCCCTTATACTACAGAGAAGGTGAAAATTCGTCATAAAAAATCATTTGACTGGAACGGGATTCGAACCCGGATCTCCGAATTGCCAGTCAGGTGTGAGAGCCAGTTACACACCACCATCTTAAGCCATTTTAATATAAAGCGAGGTAGTCCAGTTTGGTTCGAGGAAGTTAATCCAGTCCCCAGTCTCCAATGTAGCTCAGGAGACGTGGTCGTGCATGATACCCCTCAGTCGCGGAGATTATATCCAAGATTATCGCTTTAGAACGGCTAAAATTTGACAAATTTTCCAATAATTGCGGTTGCAATCGTATCTAGAACATAATATTAGCAACAGTAAAAAGCCAATTGATATTTAGAAGCAATAATAAATCTTTAAAAGTGGCACTCAGCAGCTTAAAAAATAAACTTCCGCAGGGATTTTTCGTTCTTACTATTTAGTTCGCCTTCACCAGAGCTTGTACTCAAATGAATATCCACTGACGTTCTCGAATACGACTCTCACCAACATATGTGGCTGTGAGCAGAAAACTTGAGAAAAAAGTTATGGGCACGAACGGAAATTGCTTTATCTCTGTGCATTTTCTGCCAGTCTGTACCTCCTACATTCCTCTCATTTTACTCACCTAACAGTACTTGTTCGTGCACACCCAAGGCTATCATTTTTGGCATAAATTGAATTGATGATGGTTGCAAAATTTTTAGTTTTTAGCATTGGACTTACAAGACTTGCAATCATTTCCTCGATAGTCAGTCAAGAAAGCTATTAATGTGGAAATTCTAAGCGGAAGCGATTGTAACGCTGCTGCATATTTAATCAACGCAAACTAATTAGATACTTTAGTCAAAAACTTGCCCTTCTATTCGATTAAACTATTTTAATGGCAATAATTGAATGAAAATGTTAACTTAGTCCAACAATGGGCAGAATAAGAAATATATCAATAACTTATAACTTATATTCTCAAAGAAATTATAGCCTAAAAGAAAGAAAGTATAAAAGAAACTACTTCAAGAAGAACGACTAGGCAATTGATTAAGATTTGCCATATGTTTTGTTGGATGCAGTTTCAAGTCAAACGTCAGTATTTTTCATCGTAGTTTTCGTATCTTCGTCTCAAAGTTAGTTACCGATGTATACTTATCTCAGTTTTGCATCAAATTGTTGGGAAGGTCGACAGATAATTGATACAGAATGTATGTTTTTCGGCCAATTATTGCTCAAATAGTTTAACAAAAATACTTTTGCCAATAGATACTGTGAACTTGCTTGTAATTAGATAATTTTAATGCAAATTCAAGTGCTGAAGCATATTTATCAGCTAGTCACAGCATCTTTAGAGCGATAAGAAGTCCTTATTTCAGCACGTTAATACAATTGAGGATAGCTGCAATACTTAGTCGTGATATTTTTTCTTAGGCAGTGCTATAAACTTCAGCCATTTCACGCTCAGCCATCTAAATTGTTTCCCGTATTTTTATTCGGGCTGTATATTTTTCAAGTGAAAATCCTTCCATTAACCCTCTGATGAACACGTCAGATTCACACTCAATACTGAGCTTTTTTACTGCGAAAGTTAGTTGTGATTATTTAACCAATGACGTCAATATTTTCTAAGGTATAAGGCTGATTAAAGTGTGTTAGGTTAAACCTTTATTTATTAAAGGCAATAAGAATATGATTACGCCTCGACGTCCATATCTTGGTTCTATAAACCGTACCATATGTTGTCTTTAGACGAAAATGTATCTCGCGGAAGTTTTTAAAAAACCAAGCAATAAGACGATACACAGTTTGATTCTGTGATAGTTGAAAAAATACGCATGTAAAATAACAAAGCAACTCACAAAAGTAAAAGAAAAGTATTAATCCCATGACAGGGCGTGCAGGTGGGTGCGTAACCGCAGACACGTAACACTCATTTCGAAGCGAAGCAGTTACTTACGACTGACGTGAATGATGTACTTGCAAGTCGAAATACAGCTTCCTATCATGAAAAACGCATGCCGGGACTTAAATTATTTATTAATACGGGCATTAAATACTACCGGTACCAAACGTTCAGCTCAGGAACTAAAAAGTACGGGTTTTGGCCACAGGAGGGTTAATGAAGTATTGTTATGTAGTGTATATGACTAGTAACATATGAAAAAACATCTATGACTTCAACCCAGCACCATAGTTCTCAATCTGATGGAAGAAGACACACTGCCAAATTGATGGGTGAAATATTCTTCTTTCCGCGCACCGTTAATAACTATATAGGAAACAGAACAAGACACTAAGACTCTTCAAAAACATATAATTCACTTTTGTCCTATACTTCAAATTTCGTTTCCCTTTTTCATAAATGTTGCATCCAACGTATTCTCTGATATTTAGATATAATGTATTGTTTTACATAGTTACATATATTATTTATTCATTGCTTTTTTATATTTCGTCAGTATTTTTGCGTGTTTCATAAGGCTTTTCAACTAGTAATAAAAAATAAATAAGCAAATAATTACAAAAGATTAGCAAGTCCCATCTACCGCGGTGCTCTTGTCCCCTGTGTTCAAGTGGCGGTCAGGTTAAATGTGGGATGGCACAATGGACCTTTAATGCCAGGAGGACTCCAGAAGGCCCTCGCCCATCCAATAAATCAATCAAGTCACGCTCATTGCATTTTGGCCAATATATTCCGAGTTCGTAAATATATTTTGTTCAATCTACTTCTATCTTCATTTTCTATCTCTAATATATAAATATTTTTAAACCATCACCAAGTGCACCATATGAGAACCAGAGTACCAAACAAACCCATTTCCAACACCCTCAAAACATATTGACTTCACGACGAATCGCACATCCCCACCATCAATCCAGCCCCACCGATTCCAACGAAATATCCTTCCAAAGTCTCCCAACCATCTGCACCGCTCTGCACCACCAATCTTCCTCCACCTCCGCGCCATTCTCCCCGCACTCTTTCCTGCCACACCCACTCCCGCAAATACCTCTTCGGACGCACCTTTCTCGCTCGGATGGAATTTCTGAGGGGAGCTGTCGAGGCAGCCGTAGGGCCAAGTTTATTCCGTCGCGCGCCGTCGGTGTTCGTAGCGAGGAGGGGTTGAAGACCAACACAACCCCCCTGCTCCACGATTAGTACGGGAGGAGATGGAAGAGTAATTATTTCTGATATGTTACGATATATATATTGTCTTATCGTATCTCATTGATATATTTGCTATACGATGTATCGTATAGCGCTACAATGTATGATATACATGCATGTGATAGACCAATAAAAGATATTTACTATGTAAAATGCTACGCGAACGTACGTATGATTTAGTTGCTAGGCGGAGTGATTCAGATATATGAACAATAGATGTACGATACTAATGAAAATGTAATAAATTAATGCAAATGATGGATGAATATCGCCAGATCAAGCCAGAAACGGTTTTCTCATAGAATGTTGCCTATGTGGTTGGATGATAGGCCTTGTGTACCGATATTCATTTTAAACATGGTGCATACATCTATTTCTGCTTCTCGTATTAAATGCATTGTCCCACGTTGAAGATAATAAACCTAAAAGAGCAACGCAGGAAGCTCACACAAACACATCGTTTAAACAAAATTCCCACTGTCCCCTCCCCAATCCTTGTCCCTGTTCTCGCGGCCGGTTTCCCTAAATCCTCCTATCCAGCTTATCATTTATGGCGATGCAACATATGGAAGCGACTTTTCATCTCAAATCATGCAGAGGGTATCAGAATTAGAGCAAACATCTATGTATGTGATGGACCAACAAAAGATATTTCCCATGATATGCTATTTAAATGTTCTCAATTCATTTTCACCAAGTATTGGATGCTCATATTAATGCTTAACGTCGTCAGTTTTTGGGCGAGGTAAATATGAACGATGTTTAAATAGTCTCCAGTTGTGTTGTATCAAAATCTCAAATACTACGGACTATTTTATTTTTAATTTCCTCCTAGTTACTCAATTTCTATGCCGTTATGCATGCTATACCTACTTCAAATTGGAAAGCAAATTTGTTTTTTTTAATTGTTAAAAATTGTTCAAGTATATCTAAATCGGCATTTATATGAAGTAAATATTACGTTCCCACCCGATGGGCTGGCCACATGAATTTATCGGCTGGAAGTTCATGTGCCAATTGCGTTTTATCGTCCAATTGCGGAATAATCACGATGTTAATTAGGTGGTACCAAATTAACATCGTGACGCTGTATTGCTTGATTCGATCAATCGCGCAACACTAAAGAAGATAGAAGGCTTTTACGAAGAAATATTGGGACGCAAGACGTTGCTAGTTGAGGGTGGGGTGACAGGAGAAGATGATGATTCTGTTCCTCGAACCAACCATACAACCTCACCACGTCTCTTCACATTGAAGGGGAATAAGTCTTTTTGGGGGATGAGGTTGGGAGGTGACGGGTTGGGAGGGTAGAAGTCAGGTCAAAGAGCAAGCAAGGGGGATTATGGGTGCGTAAAAGGGGAAGTTAAGAGATGTGGGGATTGACGCAGAATTTCTGTTATATAGTATATGTATTTCGGAAATGGAGGTTGGAAGTGGAGGTGGAAATGCTTTTGGCGACGGGTGCTGCAGTAGAGGAAGATAGAACGGAAGTTGTTCCATCGAAAGGAGAGAATTGGAAAGTGGTGGAGTGAAAAAAATGATTGAGACTTGACGGAAGAGATATGCTGGCGTTGAAGTGGGAACAGAAATAAATGTAAAAAAATAAATGTTTCTTTGAATGTAAGAAGAATTTTACAAAATATTGATAAATTTTTACAGCCGATCTTGGCAGAATTTCAGATCAATAACAGCGTCAGAGAAGGAGAGAAGAAACTGAACTGATTTCAGATACGATGCCTCAAACGTATGCAGAGAAATAAATGGACCGATATCATTTCTAACGAGGAATGGTTGGAAGAATAGACGGGAAGACTTGCTTGTGGAAATTTATCGTAAACAGAAGTGACCAGAAGGACTCTTATCGAGGCATTTGAGACTCCTAAATATAATACTAGAGGGACATGGAAAAGATTCAGGAGAAGACAGCCACTGTCATTTGTAGAGCAGTTCACGAAAGGTGCGGGGAGCAGGAATTACGAAGGGGTGAAAAGGAAGATGATGAAATGTGAAGAATGGAGAACATCAGTCATATTTAACTGTCTCAACCAATCTTCAAATTGATCACGAAGAGAGACGGAGTCAAAACAGGGTCAAAACATTTACACTATAAACGTGACGGCTCAAGAATGTGGAAGGAAACCAAAGGCAAGCAGTAAATATACAAAAGCTGAGAAAAATACAAATTCCACAGCCGTGAAACAACATTCCTCGTGGCATTGAAATGTAACTATAGAATTTAGTGCATAGATACATAAATATAAAACGTAGAATATAAAAGAATTAGCTGTTACTGGAGAATTTTTCCATGCTCACTGCTGAAAAATGCAGCACGGATGAGAAATTAAAGTTTAAAAAGATGTGACTGCATTTCAATAAGTTGTTCATGAGTAATAAAATTCATCGAGACATTCGTTATTCACAAGATTTAACGGTGGAGTCGAATGGAGGTGATACGGTAGAATGAGGAAAGTGAAAAGATTGAGGTGATACATGGTGTGCTGTGTTCATCGCTGCGGCATACAATGTTCGTTCGGAATATGAGTGGTTGTTTCGTAAAAGCGAGAAGGCTATCCTTTTATTTTGAAGACTGTTATTGATATTCGGTTCCTTCCTACCTGCATATTTGGTAGCGGATAGCCACCCAGGAAATCTTGTGCAAAATCGAGGTTATTACTATGATAGAAAAACATTAGGCCCATATTCTTCAGCTGGTCGTGTCTTATTAGGGATGTCGTATTCCTTCTGACCAAGTGTAGCACATTCACGGACTTCCATGAGTTTCAAATTACCGTACAGAGTTTATACTTGTAGATTTGAAATTTTGTTTGCATTTCAAAAGGTCATTTCAGTTAAATGTAATTTTTCTAATCTCCCACAGATTAGCCAACATTTTGTTCAACTTTTATGTTAAATATTGGTTTGAGTACGGCACGAAAAATTTTATAGGACTAAAGTGGGTTTTGATGCATAATTATCTGATTTTGGATGATAACAGTATGCTGTTGAAAAAATCCAAAATTTAAATTTATTATCACTTAGGGAGATGTATTGCAAGGCATCAAAAAGCATATAGGTTTCAATTGACAAGTAAAGTACTCCTTCTCTTTATAAACTATCCATTTTATCATGGGTGTATTGAAGAATTAAAACTTTATAAAACTACATGAGTTATGTTTTTGACCTTTTAAAATTGTTCAAGGTAATTTGCTAAAATTTTATCCTAAGAAACTATTTATCTGATACTTAAAAAAATTAACAGCAAGGAATTTTACAGAGGCATTTCTTAGTCATACACTGGAATTTGGATGGTAATCAAACAATGGTTCCAAATTCCATTTCTTAGGATAGGAAACTCGAAGTGGTGGCAGTTGCCAAAAAGCCTGGCTGCCACAATTTATGGCCAAACTTTATCCTCTTTCTAGGTTTCTTCATGGGGTTAGAATTTGGGTCCTAATTTAAAAAAAAAACCATAGAAGTCCTCCAAATGTCAGGAGTTGCCGCTAAAATCAAATACGGTTACCGAAATCCATCGCCACCGCTTTGAAAAATCCCCGGTCACATAAAATAGAGACATCTTTATCAATTCAGGTTCAGTGGTGAATGCTCATGAAAGATTGCTGTAATCCAACAATCTATTCATTAACAAATCAGAATATCACAATTACAGAAGGAGTTGCATAATTATTACATAAATATCCTTGCTATTGCAAATTTATTATTCTTGTATCCTTGTGGTGGTTTTTTCTTCATGGTGTCAAGTTCTGGCTGCCATTCCTTTTCAAACTTAAAAATTAAACCAAAATTATATTTTTGGTGTCTATAATTGCTGTAGTAATTCATGTATTTAGGTACCACAGCTAATATTTTGATTCTGGAGTGGTATACTTAACAAATGAGCGAAAATTTATTTTCTTTCTGTTCCATACGACTGCTTTTTTACTGTTCTGTGCCTCAACTACTTATTCTTTCTCAAGTGTTTAATGCGTTCAAAGAATTCGCTCATGCAGTGATGTGACATGTTTCAATGATCAGATTTTTGGCATCTATGATTCAATGTCAATTATCCACAGATAGAATCACAGGTTCATTCACTTTAAGGTAGATCTGAACAGTGCATGGAATGATGTTATGGTAATCTTTTTCCTCTGTTATTTTTTAGGACGTGAATATACTGGAAGTGGGTTAAAAATAAAAACAATTCGTCTCATACTTGCAACATATAGATATTTCTTTAGAAAAATATAATAGTTTTTAGATTTCCTCCGATCCCTGGAAAAATCTATTATTCTCAGGTTCTGGAATCTTTTACTAGGACAAGAAGCAAAATTAATTTTTACTGTGATTACAATAAATTCATGAGTAACATCTGCTCTCGATTTTAAATTTTTTCATGAAATGTTTTTATATTCGCAAATATGTTTTGAAGATTCCATTGAGTAAATTTCCTCTTTATGCTAATTTATTGAACGAACGGGGTTGGTAAGAGACTGCAGGATAATGACAACCAAAAAACCTGCCCTCTTGCGCTCAATACTCCTCGAAAAACAAGTATATGTACATGAGCAGTGCCGTCTTTAGGACTGGACCGACCAGGGCCGGGCCCAGGGGCCTCGGGGTATTAAGGGGCCATGAGGTATAAACCCTTGTCAAAATGTACCAAACTTGATTTTCAGACTCGAAAAAAACAAGCTCTGAATTTTAATTATTCTTTTATACTTCAGACAGTGTGTAAGTTGTATTTGATATCTCTGAAACACTTGATTTAATGAAAATATAAGTCCCTCCTGGCAGTGGTCGTGACCAAATCATTCACCATAAACGCTATAGTGAGAATAAAGCCCTAACATTTTCAAAAACATTGTTTTAATAGGAAATGTGAACCCGAGAGTTGGTGCTGAAATCTCGTGAAAACCCATAATAAAAAATCCCATAAAATATACTGATTTAAATTCATTTGATCTGCATCCGTATCTGAGAAGGAGACGATGCAAATATACTCACTTTCGGAATATTTCAAATTTTAATAGTTTTCGACTGTGAGAGATGATTTAAATACTACACAGGTAAAAAGTGAATTTATCTGGTTCTTAATATTTCCTTTTAATGGTAAAATATTTTAAAGGTATTTTTAAATTAATAGAAGATGATTCGACAGATGGCACAGCATAGCCATCAGATGTAGCTTTATGGAACGACATCGATGAAAAATTAATAGTGTATTGGTTACGGAAATATCCTGAATTGTGCAGCAACGAGGAAACTGATTTCACACAATCTATGCGTATTTATCAAGAAGGGCTTGAAGGAGATACTAAGAAAAATAAGATTCAGGAGTAAATCATTATTTAAATTAAGGCTTAAAATGTTGAGCAGTTAGATTGTAAATGGATATCACATTCTCCAACACATGGCAAAACTTATTGTTTTATATGCCGACTATTTTCTACAACAAAAGAGCATTTCTTATTTGATGAGTTTAATGGCTGGAAGCATCCTGGGCGAATTGTAGATCATGAAGAAAGTAAAACTCATACAGAGAGTTTAACGATATATTGAAAATGAAGGAGATAATCTGCTTGCATCGAAAATGAGTTAATGGTAGAGCAAAAAAATGAAAATGTTTATTGGATAGAATTATTACGTCGAACAACTGATGTTATAAAATTTCTTGCATCCAGAGGTTTAGCTTTTCGTGATGATTATCAGAAATTAGGTTCTCTTCATAATGGTAATAATTTAGGTGCGTTGAAACTCCTGGGAGAATATGATTCTTTTTTGAAAGAACATAAAAAATATGGTTTTAAAGGTCATGCATCAACTTAGTATTTATCGGAAAAAATTAGATGATAAATCGGAAGAATTAAAACAACGTATGAGAAAAACGGTTCATCTTTATAATTAGTAATTAATGAGCTAAAAAAGTCAAACTATTACTCCATTTCTGTGGACTCGACAGACTAACTTTTATTGTACTATATGTTGCCAAGGAAGGACCTATTGAACGCTTTTTGATATTCATTCCAATTGAAGGACATGGGTAACAATATATTTAGCGTATAAAGATCTTTATTATGCGTCCGTAATAATACATTTTTTCTACACTAATAATATAGATAAAAATGATTGCAGTGGTCAGTCCTATGATAATCCCTTGAATATGTCAGGAGCATACACAGGTTTACAAAGCAGAATAAAATAATTATGCTGATTATATCCCCTGTGCCGGTCACTCTTTGAACCTAGTAGGTTCGAAAACCGCTAAGCGCGTTTCACAAGCTACCTCGTTTTTTTATGTAGTCCAGAAAATTTAAAACTTTTTTCCGTCTCAACTCATAGATGGAAAAAATTACTTACAAAATTAGGGCAAAAAAATAAAATTGTTAAAACAATATCCAATACCCGATATTCAGCTCGATTTGATGCCGTATCTGCTCTCTGCAAATGTTATGAAAAAAATATTGCAGCTCTGAACGATACATCTCAGAAAGCTACTCAAACAAATGACACTAAAATTGAAACTAAATCAATTTTAAAGCAAATGAAAAAAAGTTGAAAATATTTTTATGACAGTCTTAACTTACGACTTCTTACTTCCGATTTCTGATGAAAGCACAGGATTACAAATGGAAAATTTAGATTTATACATCGCATTCGGCCTCTTAAAGTATGTCAAGCTTGTCAAGCTTGAGAGAAAATTTTAATATTTTTTTAGAGAAAGCCAAAGATGTTACCGACATAAGCGAAACGGCAACTACATCAATAAACCCAACGTGAAGCGTGAGGTTAACTCGCTTTAAAGGTCCAAGAAGTGATACAAAGTTTTCTGAAGAAGAAAATTTGAAAATTAAAATTTTATTACTCAGTGTTCGATTTACTTTGTTTCAATTTAAATTTAAGAGAGTCCGCATTCGAAACTGTTAACGACAATTTAATGTTGTTCACAGTGCTTTGAGAAATGGACTATGATTAGATAAAAAATGCATGTGAAAAACTTGTCAAAAAATATAACAAATGCATTTCTGCTGACAAGCTAGTAGATATCAGAATGCTCATTTTAATATGAAACATTATTTTAGTGAAACTCTTAAAAAAGATGTGTTATTAATTCCTAAATTGTATTTGAAAATAAAAAAGATTGTTTAAGTTGCACTTTTGCCAATATTGAAATTAGTTATAGAATATTTTTTAGCCTTATGATAACAAATTGCAGTGGTGAACGCTCGTTTTCAAAACTAAAATTATTGAAAAATGATCTACGAAATTCCATGACTCAATCAAGATTAAATCATGTGGTTTTAATGAGTTTAGAAACAGATTTGCTGAATTTAATTAACTTCGAAGATATCATTGGTGATTTTGCTGCTAAAAATCTGTAAATTTTGTACATTTTTGTCTGATTTTTAAGCTTACTGTGACATAATTTCAAAATATTAATGTTGTGTAAATAATTCATCTATTAAAATAATATTTTCACCAAATTTAATTAGTTACTTATTCTTCTTTTCTTTCTACTAGAGTATTAGTTTCTTTCTACTAGAGTATGGGCAGGATGTTTTTGCATGCTTCGTAGATTTCGAGAAGGCGTTTGATCGGGTGGAATGGACGAAATTAATGGGAGTGTTGAAGCAATTAGGGGTCGATTGGGGGGACAGGCGTCTGATTCGAAATTTGTATATGAATCAGACTGCGCAGGTAGGGTAGGGTAGGGTTTAGTGGTAAAGACATCAGATGCAGAATTGCGCTTGCTAAAGAAGCATTTTCGAAGAGAAGGGAATTGATAAGGGGGGGTCTGAGAAGAGACGTAAAGAAGAGACTGGTGAAAACTTAAATATGAAGGGTGGCGCTATATGGGTCGGAAACTTGGTCATTGCGAAGGGAGGGTGTGCGTAGACTCTAGGCGTTTGAGATGTGGGTTTGGAGAAGGATGGAGAAGGTTAGCTGGATGGCGAGAAAGACGAACGAGGAGGTATTGGATATGGTCGGATAGGAGAGGAAGCTTGTGGCAGAGGTTCGGAGAAGGCAGAAGAAATGGATGGAGGAGGTTTTGAGAGGAGAGAGCATGTTGAAAAGAGTGATAGAGGGGAGAACACTGGGGAAGCGTGGAAGAGGAAGGAAGAGGATAGGAATTCTGGACGAAATAAGAGGAGGTAGAAGATATGAAGAATTGAAGAGGGATCTAATAACGGGCCATCCTTAGGAGGGAAAGGGAGACAATTTCTATTAGGTTGGGATACAGAATGGGGACTGTCCAGGAACCTACCAATCAGCTGGTAGAATACTTGAATAAATGAATTCTTCTTAATCGCGTGGCTTTTATTAATTATTTTTTTCTTTAAAAAATAAATTATTCATTTTATGTCAAATGCAATGATATTTGAAAAAATATAGGTTTTGTGAGTACGGATGATGAAAAAAATAATATTATACTCAATTAGTTATTATTTGACTTATCAATCTAAAAAATAATTCAATCGCGTACCTTGTGTAATTATTTGAACTGGCCTTAAAAGGGCCACACAATATCTCAGGCCCAGGGGCTTCTCGATTCCAAAAGACGGCCCTGTACATAAGTATGTCTCTGGCGTTCCAATTGAAGACCTTTTCGTTTCCTATTGCCGCGAAATGACCCCAAACCGTGTGGTGACCGTGGGACGACTGTTGCAAGGATAAGGAGTTAATTTGAACGTGTTCTAGTGTACCGAGTCAATTTATAGTGCTATTTGCATGCTCGGTATGTGTGTTGGTGCACGTACCCTTTGCATTACCATGCAGTAAGAACGAATTCCACGGAATGATCCCATTCGGGAATAGTCATCTCCTTGCACTCGGCGGTAAGAGACACTAGACGCAAACAATGGTCCACCTCCTTTTTCTCATTCCTTATGTTTTGGCTATGCAAACACTCTCATCCTCCATGTTTCTACTTCTCTCTCTTTTGGTTTTGTGTTTATACACGTATTCGCTTCTATCTTCTTTCTTCCTACGCTTCTACTCCTTGCCTTTCCTAGGACATTCGTTTGTTGAGGAAGGAAACTGAACTTCTGGTGTTTGTTCCCCAACGATTCCTTCCCCTGGTGGGTAAACAAGGCTCGCGCAAGGAAAGACGAGGCCATTTACAGCGCTAAACATGTTGCAGTGCTTAGGCGGAAGGAGCGTAAGGTCTTGTAGATCAGGAACACGATTGCAGAGATGAGAATGGAGGAGTTGGAGAGGTAGGCACAGGCTATTGAGGAGAGAAACAGAATGAGATTGAGAGAAAGCTGTGTTCAATGTTCAGCAAGCACGTGGGCAGAAGGGTTGAAAAAGGTATCTACTTTCCTATGGAGGAAGAATCTGAATCACTACTTCAGCGCACAGATGTCTGATTTTCTTACCAACAACCCATTTCAAGGGCTCAGAGAAATTACTCTTTTTCTCAGAAAGCGGCATCCAATCTTTTAATGTATTTTTTACAAATTCCAATCCATTTTATGAATGAATTCCGTACGTTATCCGAGCTCAATGGTGGCTGGACTTCTGTAATTTGTTTTAACTGCATGCTTAGCACAGCGGTCTGTTAAAGCAGCTTTCATTACCTCAGGCTGCAAGTTAGTGTGTATATTGTAACACTGCTTAACACGTAAGACAATCAGAGAAGAAATGACGCAGAATTAGGAGTCACATATTTAAAACTCTTGCCTGAAGTTCTTGCTTAATCTCTCGATCAACCACTTCGGCCAACCTCTGTATTGTAGAGCTGGAATGAATGTGGAATCTTCATTTTATCTGTTCAAAACGTCAATTTCTCTCAACGCAACACTTTTAACACCGTATTTGTCTGGTTCACTCAGTAGGAGTGAGATGTACTGCACTCATGTTTCTCGCTGGAAAAAATGCCGTGATCGTAATTCAAATGTTTTGGCATCTTTTTTATGAAATGTCAAGTTATCAGAGACCTTAGAGGGTGAAGAATGTTTTTTAGCATAGAAGTTTTTTTCTACGTAATAGTATGCAGGAAATGTTGCTTAGGTGGGATATTTAAAATCTCTACCATATCCGGTTGTAAATAATAATTTTCTCTTCTAGTTGTTTTGGTATTGATTGTTTTATCATTTTCGTGATTTATCGCACTTGCAGACAGTGAGAATCGTTTAGCAATTACGATAAATATATATTTTTTGATCGTCCATAGTTGTCACTTTCCATCCTGAAGAGGTTCTTTTAACTTTTTTCTAATAAAAGTTCTAATTTATCGGGCTTTATGATAGCATAAATATTTTGTAGGCGATGTTGGAATTCTTTCCTAAGTACTTCAATTCTTGCCCGATGTGGAACGTCACACCTTTTTCCAAAACGTTTTCCCGAAAATATAGCCGGAAAAAGAAATAAGAATTTCGGCTCCTATGCATACATTTATCCTTTATTTAACCATAAGTAGTTTGTTATGCTGTCAGAAGGTGCAGTGAGAAGTTTGCTATGCTGTCACACAATTCTTAACTCAAAGGATTTAGCATTTTCTATTTTAAATCGGTAGAAATTAACCTAATGAAAAATGTTTATTTTAAAGTCCAAAACATAATCTCACAGATAACAAATCCAACTTTGTAGTGTTAATGCTTCCAATGATCACTTTTTAATCGTTATTATTAAAAAGTAATGGTCTTGAAAACATTTTCTAATATAATAAATTAAGGATGACTCATAATTGAGAATTCCTGGATTGCACTGGTAATATTTTTGCATGAAATTTTGTTATTTTCTTTTCTTTTGATGATAGTGCTTTCTGCTCACTTGGTTTGATTGCGTACAAGTAACCTTTTGCTATTTTCCGTTTTCAATAGCAATGTACAAAAAATCAATAGTTTATGCAGAGCACTGTATCTTGATGCTGGCTCGTCTCCTCATATGTGTTGCATCCTTTGCAAGAAAAAAGGCTGAACTGCATGCATTGAAGTAAACCTATATGCACCCACTTTCCAAAACAAAATATTTGATGAAATTATGTGGAGACACTACTAGCTGATGAATTTAAGCGGTCCCCCCGCTGATCAAAACGTGAGGATTATTGAAATTTTGCATGAGATAAGTCGCCATTGAAACAATTTCAAAGGAACATCACAGAGGAAAATCATTGACTACCGCAACGAAGAAACAATCCTTTCCAATTTCATTTATCTCGCACTGTACATGCATGTTGAATATACTTTCCGCAACGTTGCATGAGCACAACGGAATGATTGATTAAGGACTGCACCGGCTGTTTAAAACTAAATTATTATTGAATTATTGCATGGATAGAGTCACCAGTTGATTTTATTGATGCAATTTTGAAAGACTCTCCCTGAGTTAAAATAAACTACAGCACAAAGAAAAAAAACATATCGATTAAGGCTTAAGATCTGCACGCAGCATGATCTGCAGGATCTGCACGCAGCATGAACGCTTATCTTCCTTCCTCGCAACTCCACAATGCGAAACCCTGCTGATTTGTGGCGAAACATTTTCTGATATTTCACAGCGAGGACATCCACGCTGTCCCCTGGAGTCCTACCCATCGTCCTGTGCGTGTTGACCAGCCTAGTTTTCGCCTCGGCGCAGTCGCGGGTCTCATCACCAGAAGATGACGCTGACGGCGAAGTTGGCCCTGTACTTCCTACGAGGCCACACCGGACCAGTCGGGATGACTCGGACAAGGCCCAGAGAATCGTTCCAGAACCTCTACTCCGTCCGCTGTCACCCGGTCACCTTCGGGGTGGAGTCCTCTGTCCTGTGAGGCGGTAGAGGGACCAACAGTGACTGACGGATGCTGAGGACTCCCTCTTTCTTTTACTGGGCCCTTCCAATCATCAAATACCAACCACACCCCCAAAATCACTTCTCCCAGTGCACTGACGCATTATAGAGATCGGATACGCGAAAGCGACGCAAGAATGAATTGGTAATATGTAAATATCGAGATGAGGCAGGTACTGGCTGCGGGATCCTGTACTCTCACTGATCTACAACCCTGAGGCTACATTACCGCTCCTGCTGTATCTCTTCTTCCTAAAGCATGATTCCATGCGTCGGTTCTTCCTACTCCCGTTCAAAATTTGAAAAAGTGATAAGTTCTTCCAAGAGAAACAATTGCGCAAGTATCCATAGCTTGAGATAAGCTTTCACCATAGTTAATGGAGACGTTATGCAGGAGTTAGCACCTGAAAACGTCGAAGTGGTTTGGAAATTATGATTTTGAGAAAGTGCCCCCAAAAAGTGGCATGTTGATTAAAATGCTTTCATGTTTGTCGTCCCTGTGTCCACGCCACCGTGCACCTTCCCTGTCAATCCTTTAAGAGTTTCTCACGACCACTAGAGCGGGTGAAGGCTTACTTCCTATGCCATGTGAAGGATGATATTCCAGCAGAGAATTCTCTTTACGTGTGACTGCAAATGGAGAACGATTCTCTTTGTCGGTGGAAGGTGATGCATTGTTTTGATTTGTTGATTCCGAGAAGATTTAATAGGATGATATTATTTGGTCTAAATCAATAAAAAAAGACTAAGCTGAAGCAAAGAAACAGAACCAGTTTGGGAATCAGAAACTATTCCACGTAGGCGGACGATAACACTCTTGGACATGTGAGAAATGAGAACGAAGCCAAGGGACGAAGACGGCTGCAACAGCGGCGAGAATCATACGTTTCCATTTCGTTCCTCATTCGACGGAGTATGGCGCACACTTCATAGTGATTTCCACCGCGTTGTCGCAGACGGAGTGGACACACGAGAAACGGAATGGGCCCGTCTAGTTTTACACACATATGTATATATATACTTGCAGCAATGCGTGGCTTGTCCTCTGCTCTCAGTACCTCATTCGAGTGCAAGGAATCCCATTCACATGCGCGCCAGGTAGGAAAAGCGAGGAAACCTACGAAGGGTAGAGGATCCTAGTGCAGTTGTTGTCGGAGGGGTAGGAGTTCCGTGTTTTCCAAATGGGGAAGGGGTGTGTGTTGTTTGAAAGGGGTTAGTTTCGGAGTGAGATGAGTTTGGAATATAGGGGTAGGAGGGATGGGAAAGAGGGGAAGCAGTGAGGAAACTGAAACTGGGTCACGCTGACAAACAGGCCAACGGTGGATTGAAGAGCAGAAAGGAGAAGCACTGAAAAGAAATAATTATAACTGTGACAAAAGGAGCAAATCTCATTAATCCGCGCCCCCTGGGGAATCTGAAAAGGAGAGTTTTGAGTGCGCACGTGTGATCTTGTGCGTATGTGTGGATGTTTCGTGCGGGTGAAACGAGATGGCGTGGGTGTGGTGGGGACAAGATACATATACAGAGTCCGTCTGCGCGGGTGGGGGGGGGGAAGAAAGGGGGGTGTGTTTGACTGGATGTTTTTGAATCGGGGACGGGACAAGGGCTTTAGTCGATGGAAGGGGAGGAGGAAAGAAACCATTAAAAACTTTTCCGACGCCTCTCAAACGAATGAAAAAAAAATGCACGGATGAATAAATATAAATATTTAAGTATGTGCACGTCACGAAAAGACGAGGGAGCTTTTTTGGGTTGGAGGGTAAGGGGTGTTTTTTATATTTTTGTTTTTTTAAGGAAGGAAATAGGAGAGTGGGTGGGATTCGTGGAGATGCAGCAAGCTCCGAGTCAAGAGGAAGAGAGCAGAAGCCGTACGCGAAACAGCCTTCATTTTTTTTATTCATCGCATAGACGTTGGGAAGCGAGACGGAAGCTGTCAGACACGGTAATGCGATTTTGCAGAAGAATAAAATGAGCAAAGGAGCAGGATATTTAAAAGAAAGAGAAAAACATGGACTCGTTAGAACATTAATAATAATATTGATAGTAATGATATTAATAACAATTTGTTTTAATAAAAAAGTGGTTAAAACGAGTTTTTAAAAATAACGACGACAACAACAATGAAGGAGCTTATAACCATACCTAATAACTTAACGATTAGTTGTACAGTGTGAATCTCATAGACAGCGAAAACGGGAAATTATTATTATTATTATTAATAATAAAAAGAAAAAAATAAATCAGCTTGGGTGCTTTTTTGTGTGTGCGGAGATGTATGACACATATGTCTCCCGCTCTCTGATGTGGTTACACTCGAATATTGTGTGACGGGTTAGTGCAGCCAGCCGTAGGGCAGAGAGAGTCACGTGGCCTTTCACGAAGAGCCTAACTGCTGTGACCGCGGATGTAACTCGTTCGGAAACACTCCATGGACAAAAGGAGAGACGGCGGATGAGAAATTATGATAAATCTTTGGGACTGGCGTTAACTCGGGAGGATTCGGTATTCTGCTTGGGCAGTGGACCGCGTGTGGGGACTGTTTACGATGCGGACGACAAGATGTCACTTCACGTCTACCGGTCGAACTGTACGATGACCGGGTCTGGAACAAATATGCCTCCCACAGGACTTAACTCACTGTTCCGGCTAGATGCATGGTAGAGCTAGGAGAGAGACTCGAGTTGCCCATTGTGGAACAACAATTTCATGATTGCTTTACCAAGAGTGAACTGTGACTTGAAAAAGGTCAACGAAAGAGCTATTGTCTGTGTGTGTGTTATTCTCTATTGAGCATCATCCTGTTGCCTCTACAGTATTATTTCTACACTAATCTGTTTTTTCATTATTTTATTTGGATATATGCTCAAAGGGAAGATGAAAAAGAGGGATGGTTCGTGATTTTTTAATCATGGCTGCGTTTGGTCCTCCTTTTGTGGCAATTGCTGTATTACTTGGTCACGGACGATACCGTATTCTAATAGGTATATAATGCATCCGTGTGCTTTTCTTACAGGGCCTTATACTCTCTTTGATGAAGAAAAAAGTGAGTGACTCAAAATGTGTGCAAGTTTTGAAATGCTGTTGTTATTCCACAATGAGATCCTTAGAAAAATAATAAACATGCCGTGGGGCGAGTCGCCTCAGAGTTATTCGTCATTGAAATAATTGTGTTTGCGATTTCTTGCTGTGTCTTGGTGGTTGGAAAAAAATTGTTTCAGGAGGATAACGGATGAAGAAGAGACTGAATTAAGGGCCTTCCTCGTTTGCCTAGGACATTCGTGGAGGTATTGTATGATTCCAAAGGAGGCCATCTAATTGTTAAATATTTACCCATTGTATCCGAGGTTGATTGTGCAGTTACGTGCTCCCCCATTATACTATGTACTCGATCTTGATGGCAGACGAGAAAAGTCTTACCAATGTCCCATTTTAATCAAGTCGAACGCGAATGAAAAAGAAAAAAGCTATTCTTGACCCATGGAGTGACCATTTTTATCCATGAGTCAGTTTTTTAGGTGCCGCATGTTTTCTTCCTTGGTATAGCAAACAATTCGACTGTAAAAAATTTAATTTTTTTATTTTTCTAATTTTTTTCTGAACTGTAAACTGCTTGGGCCTTATTCAATATTTAAATTTAAAAAGTAAGCGTGGGCTATAATTTAATCATTTTTATTTTTTCTACACAGGAAGAGGTTGCGAGTAGGACTGAATATCACTGTTTAGTTAACATTGAAAGATTTGCTAAGAGAGCATTTCAACTTAAAGATTTTCTCATCAAAACCTCGTATGCATAGTTATTTTTTCCGAAGGTTATATAAGCCATTTATCTATACGAGTTAGGGGTTCTTTTAGGGGGGGTTGAAATTCCGAAACCTGAGTTTAAGTAATAATCTTTAAGCGTGCTTATTTTATTTCTGAGATGATGCAATCGTCTAATATGTGGTTAAGTATCTACATTTTAACTTTGATGGTATAATTCAAGCGAGAGGATTTCATATTATTTAAACGCTCAAGTGATACAAGTAACTATAAATAATGAAGTTTCGCGGAAAATGGAAGGATAGATTCTGATGACGATTCATTTACCGTTATTTTGCATATTCACTAGGCATAGAGTTAAATCTTAAGTTAGATTTTGCTATTAGAGATTTAGAATTTACATATGCAATAATCGTAGTAGGTAAGAAACTTTTGTATGATATTTGCTTTTTTTTTCTTTTTGGATATTTACGCAATGCATAGTCTTTTACTCAATTTCGTAAAAATTTGCTTAATTTTCATTGCTCAAATTGTTTTTTGGGGTTTTCTTGGCAGTGATTTCATTCACAACCAGAGATAACCAATGATATATGCAATGTTGTAAAAAAAGTTGAAATAAAAGGATATTATATTTTCATAGAAAATACTATCTGTTGCAGCGGTGACGAAGCAGAGAGAAATCTTCACGATAGCATTTCACTCAACACAATTTATGTTGGAACTGGTTTTTTCATTTATTTGGTCCGAGATGTATCTGGTTTATGTTAGAAGAAGTCCTTGTTTTTATTTGAGTTACTTTTGAATATTTTTTATTCAAAGAAATTAATTATGTGTACTCTCACGGTGTTCATTACTAAAATATGTTGCCCATAATAAATGCTCAAAACATTTACAAGGCTAGAAGAATTGAACTTTTGCGTTCTGTTGTGTGTTATATGCTTATTCATAAGTTAGACTGAATTGCAATGAACAATTGGAGACACGTAAAGAATGTAAGGGTTTGGTCAGTTGAGATAAATTATGATATCCCTGTAAACAATGCATCTGTGTTGAAATACGCCATTATAACCTCTACCAAGTGTATCAACCAGAAGTTTGAAGAGGGAATCTGGAATAAACCGTATATTTCTATAACGTAAAAGTTAAATGACCCATGCTTGATAAAAAAATTTAGCGCTGGCCTGCTTTCCTCCTCATGAGTGATATCGTATTATCGTTTGCTTGTATATGATTAATTGATGCGACAAAAAATTTACTTGGAAATGGATATGAATTATTTTACTTTGATGTAATAATAATATAATACGTACTTTTTATAAATTACCAATATTTATATTTTCAACACTAGCTGTATTAATGCTGTTTGCGTATTAGATTTTGAAAAATTGCAAGTTTAATTTTCACCGCAGAGAAAGATGCCATACGTTTTATATAAAAATGGAAATGCAAATAAAAAATTCCGGTGCGTTTGTGGAGTACTGTTTATTTTCAGGAGTCTTATGCAGGGTAAATGTTACATGAATCATTCAATTTGTCGCCATAAGTAAAAACATACATTATTATCTAGGTTTCAGCCCTTTTATCACATGAAAAAAGAGATGCACATTTCGTCGCATTTATTAATCTGTCATAATGGAACAAAATAAACATTGTATAGTCCATGATGGTAACAGGTTCCATTCATTTAATGTGTGATGATGGTGATGTTGTAATTTGAAAATGATGAATAAATTTTGAGAAAACGATAAGCATATAAAGTGTTTCTTTGACATTTCTACCCTAGCTTTAGGTACTATTCCATGCAATTAAGTGTGCTTACGAAGTTTCCAATGAATAGTTGGGTTTCCTAAATTGAAATTCCTAAAATATCTGCAAATATTTTAGGAATTTCATTTATTTAGACAAATGACTTGGAATAGTTTTCATACTTAACCTTAATGTATCTTGCAATAGCAACTAAGTACCGCATTAAAATATGTTTAGCCTCTTCTTATCATAAAAGACTATATCCATTTAGAAAAGAAGTAACTACGCAATGTCAGCGTAAGTAATTTTAAGTGAATAGTTTCAGGATTGACTCTGTGTAACTCTTACATAATTACAGAAAGAAGAAAGTTTTATATCATATTTATCCACACTGTTTTATTGATACTACCGACCCCCAGGTTTCCACGGGTAAACGTCATTTTCAAGGGCAACTGTGAATTTCAACCGTAATTTCATTGAGTAATTCTATTCTGGGCTATGAGCTACAATTCTATAAAAGATCACATGATCAGCAAAGTACACTATTTTTCATGCAAGTGAAATTAGTGAGCATATTAAAAACTATTGGAATTATTATCATATTTAAAGAGATAAGACGCATAATTAGCTACGTAAGAGAAGTTGCATTGGCATTTAAAGAACTTTTTATCGTATTCAATATTACCCAAAGTTCTCTTGCATATTTATCTCACTACCACAGACGATAAACCAATAGCTTTGATATTTTAAAAATAGGTTAAATGTTCCTAAATCTCTTCCATGAAGGGAAAATATTGAGCTTTAAAGTTGAGTACTATTTGAGCAACATTTGAGTCGTTTTAACTAAAAAGAAAGTATATAATGTGACTATGTTTACTCAGGAATGGTTTGAAACTATAATTTTAAACCGAAAGTTCGTTTATTATCTATATGTATTATCTATGATATCTATTGGTGCAAGTAGGTTTTCTGTAGCCTTGTAATATATTGTGATTCATGAATGGGCTGACACAATTTAGAGAGGTAAGAAAGAACATGAATGATACAAAAATTAGCAACTAGGCTAATCGTAATGGCATGAATCTTGTTCTTCCAACGTATCCGCTTTACGAAATGCGTTGGTGAAGAGCTGCACTTTATTATTAACTAGAAGGTATTTGTTTTGAACTATACAAATAGGAGATGCAGTGCTCGTTTGCTAGCTTACAAATAAACCTTTTCATGGACATACACTTGGAATTTTGTCTTTGGCATTAAATAATAGCTTTTTTATAGTTGATGGGGAATAGAAAGCTGTTTTGTATTTCCGTTTAGGGAATTTTGAGGCGACTTCATAGGAGATGTGTCCTAAAAATGGAAATTTACACCACTTCACTGTTTTTTCTTCTCGGTGCAGTGATGACACCATTGAGATGGCTAGTTTTTGGCGAGATTTAAGCACTAATTTGTCAATTAGTTCTGGTTGGTAGCCATTTGACACTGCAAAGTATTTTATCACTTCTAATTCTCTTTTGTATTCGACGTCACTGAGGGGGATTTTCACTAATCTGTTGATCATAGAGTGGAATGCTGCGGCTTTGTGTTGGAATGGATGGCATGAATCTGCTGGAATGATTTCGTTGGTTGTGGAAGGTTTTCGGTGTATTGAAAATTCATGTTTACCACTGGATAGTCGAATAGTTAAATCAAGGTAGTTGATAGATTGATCGTTAGGTCGGGCAATCGTCGCACTTTAAACAATACACTGCACTTCTTTTGTGTTTCGGAATTACGGAAGTTTCGGACATAGAAAATAATGGAAGAAGATTGGACGCCCTTGAATCCCTAGAAATCATCCACCATTTTAAAAACATCGTCCCTTTGGCGAACGAGCAAGTTTTACCCTCCCACTCTCCCCTATTCTCCATCCCTTTGAACACCCTACGCCTAAAATAGTGAAAAAACCCAAGTGCAATGTAATTTGAACTGAAAAACATTGATGACAAAAAAGTGTATGACTAGCCTCCCCACCCGCAGTGAATGTCCCATACCTACGCCTAATGACGGGTTTTCCCGTGTATTAAAAAGGACAAACAATCACTCAACTCTTCGTGCACGAAATGGAAAATGAACGAATTACAACGATCACAACAAACAAGATCGGATACGAACACCTCAAGTGATCACGATGACAGTATTCTTCAGGTTTTGTGGTTTTCTGATAAAATAAGTTCAATGTTTTTCACATCCGTTGAAGTTCAACGGGTACCTTCAGCTAGTATAATATATAATAATAAAGGCTAATCCAGATACAAAAGGGTCAGAAATCCAGTATCAAGAAAATTATACATCATTATGCATAAACATTGTCACTTCAGGGTGCATTACGCAACACCCGAGTCAGTATGATTATTTGTACTACATTAATCGTAAAAAGTGGATGCGAAAAGTATTCATGAGAATGAAAAGCATCCTCGTTACACATATTTTGAACTCAAATTGCAGTATGGATAAATGAGAAAACGTAGTGAACTCCACAGATAATTTTATTAAGACGACCTAGGTTTCGACACGTTGTGTCATCTTCAGGTAACATGTACACTTCAAACTCACTTATATACACAAAATATTGGAGGGGAGGGGGAATGAGTAAGGGGAAGGTGGGGAAGGGTTTTGAGGGCTTGTGTTTGGAAGGTTAGTCATTGGGTGTGTTGGAAATTTTCTGAGGCGGGGGGGGGAGGGGGGGGGGTTAAGGGTTGGGTTGGTCATTAGGCGTAGGTATGGGACATTCACTGCGGGTGGGGAGGCTAGTCATACACTTTTTTGTCATCAATGTTTTTCAGTTCAAATTACATTGCACTTGGGTTTTTTCACTATTTTAGGCGTAGGGTGTTAAAAGGGATGGAGAATAGGGGAGAGTGGGAGGGTAAAACTTGCTCGTTCGCCAAAGGGACGTTGTTTTTAAAATGGTGGATGATTTCTAGGGATTGAAGGGCGTCCAATCTTCTTCCATTATTTTCTATGTGCAGGATGTCTGGGATGAAGCTGCTATGGTGGTTGTTGTCACTGAGGTGGTTCGCGAACATGGATTCTCTTTTCTTCTTTTCATGGCACTTTTTGTGTTCTTCTGTTCTAATATCAACACTCCTTTCTGTCTTACCGATGTATAATGTCGGGCAATCGTCGCACTTTAAACAATACACTGCACTTCTTTTGTGTTTCGGAATTTTGTCTTTGGCATTAAATAATAGCTTTTTTATAGTTGATGGGGAATAGAAAGCTGTTTTGTATTTCCGTTTAGGGAATTTTGAGGCGACTTCATAGGAGATGTGTCCTAAAAATGGAAATTTACACCACTTCACTGTTTTTTCTTCTCGGTGCAGTGATGACACCATTGAGATGGCTAGTTTTTGGCGAGATTTAAGCACTAATTTGTCAATTAGTTCTGGTTGGTAGCCATTTGACACTGCAAAGTATTTTATCACTTCTAATTCTCTTTTGTATTCGACGTCACTGAGGGGGATTTTCACTAATCTGTTGATCATAGAGTGGAATGCTGCGGCTTTGTGTTGGAATGGATGGCATGAATCTGCTGGAATGATTTCGTTGGTTGTGGAAGGTTTTCGGTGTATTGAAAATTCATGTTTACCACTGGATAGTCGAATAGTTAAATCAAGGTAGTTGATAGATTGATCGTTAGGTCGGGCAATCGTCGCACTTTAAACAATACACTGCACTTCTTTTGTGTTTCGGAATTACGGAAGTTTCGGACATAGAAAATAATGGAAGAAGATTGGACGCCCTTGAATCCCTAGAAATCATCCACCATTTTAAAAACATCGTCCCTTTGGCGAACGAGCAAGTTTTACCCTCCCACTCTCCCCTATTCTCCATCCCTTTGAACACCCTACGCCTAAAATAGTGAAAAAACCCAAGTGCAATGTAATTTGAACTGAAAAACATTGATGACAAAAAAGTGTATGACTAGCCTCCCCACCCGCAGTGAATGTCCCATACCTACGCCTAATGACCAACCAATCTATGGCCTAATCAAAACTCATAAAGTAAGCATGCCAATTAGACCAGTAGTAGATAGTACCTCTGCTCCTACCCACAAACTGGCATCCAGACTCAACACCATTCTAAAGGACCTCACCAGCTTTAAACCAAAATACAGCATAAAAAACTCCATCGAACTAACGAAGAAACTCAAAGATATCTCAGTGCCACCCAACGCCAAATTAGTGTCCTTCGACGTTACCAATCTGTTCACCAGCATCCCCAAACAAGAAGCCCTAGATCTCACAATAGAAATCCTGAAGAACAAGAATGTCAACCCAGTGATCTGTGATGAAATCCAATCCCTATCGAAATTGTGCCTCACACAAAACTACTTCCTCTTCAACGACAGTTACTACAAACAAAAAGAAGGACTTGCAATGGGATCACCACTATCATCATGGATGGCAGAAATCTTCATGACCGACTTTGAAGAAAAAGTCTTACAGTCTGAAAACCAACTAACGAAATTAGTCCGGTGTTGGTACCGCTACGTAGACGATGTATTGTGTTGTTGGACGGGCACAACCAGGCAAGTGAAATCATTCCTACAATTTCTAAATTCAGTGCACAAAAATATTAAGTTCACAATGGAAGTTGACAACGATCAATCTATCAACTACCTTGATTTAACTATTCGACTATCCAGTGGTAAACATGAATTTTCAATACACCGAAAACCTTCCACAACCAACGAAATCATTCCAGCAGATTCATGCCATCCATTCCAACACAAAGCCGCAGCATTCCACTCTATGATCAACAGATTAGTGAAAATCCCCCTCAGTGACGTCGAATACAAAAGAGAATTAGAAGTGATAAAATACTTTGCAGTGTCAAATGGCTACCAACCAGAACTAATTGACAAATTAGTGCTTAAATCTCGCCAAAAACTAGCCATCTCAATGGTGTCATCACTGCACCGAGAAGAAAAAACAGTGAAGTGGTGTAAATTTCCATTTTTAGGACACATCTCCTATGAAGTCGCCTCAAAATTCCCTAAACGGAAATACAAAACAGCTTTCTATTCCCCATCAACTATAAAAAAGCTATTATTTAATGCCAAAGACAAAATTCCGAAACACAAAAGAAGTGCAGTGTATTGTTTAAAGTGCGACGATTGCCCGACATTATACATCGGTAAGACAGAAAGGAGTGTTGATATTAGAACAGAAGAACACAAAAAGTGCCATGAAAAGAAGAAAAGAGAATCCATGTTCGCGAACCACCTCAGTGACAACAACCACCATAGCAGCTTCATCCCAGACATCCTGCACATAGAAAATAATGGAAGAAGATTGGACGCCCTTCAATCCCTAGAAATCATCCACCATTTTAAAAACAACGTCCCTTTGGCGAACGAGCAAGTTTTACCCTCCCACTCTCCCCTATTCTCCATCCCTTTTAACACCCTACGCCTAAAATAGTGAAAAAACCCAAGTGCAATGTAATTTGAACTGAAAAACATTGATGACAAAAAAGTGTATGACTAGCCTCCCCACCCGCAGTGAATGTCCCATACCTACGCCTAATGACCAACCCAACCCTTAACCCCCCCCCCTCCCCCCCCGCCTCAGAAAATTTCCAACACACCCAATGACTAACCTTCCAAACACAAGCCCTCAAAACCCTTCCCCACCTTCCCCTTACTCATTCCCCCTCCCCTCCAATATTTTGTGTATATAAGTGAGTTTGAAGTGTACATGTTACCTGAAGATGACACAACGTGTCGAAACCTAGGTCGTCTTAATAAAATTATCTGTGGAGTTCACTACGTTTTCTCATTTATCCATACTGCAATTTGAGTTCAAAATATGTGTAACGAGGATGCTTTTCATTCTCATGAATACTTTTCGCATCCACTTTTTACGATTAATGTAGTACAAATAATCATACTGACTCGGGTGTTGCGTAATGCACCCTGAAGTGACAATGTTTATGCATAATGATGTATAATTTTCTTGATACTGGATTTCTGACCCTTTTGTATCTGGATTAGCCTTTATTATTATATATTATACTAGCTGAAGGTACCCGTTGAACTTCAACGGATGTGAAAAACATTGAACTTATTTTATCAGAAAACCACAAAACCTGAAGAATACTGTCATCGTGATCACTTGAGGTGTTCGTATCCGATCTTGTTTGTTGTGATCGTTGTAATTCGTTCATTTTCCATTTCGTGCACGAAGAGTTGAGTGATTGTTTGTCCTTTTTAATACACGGGAAAACCCAATAATGGGCCACGAAGACTCATTACTACTTAATAAATAGCACCTAGGTTGATAGATGGTGACCTCGCCGTCTTCTGAGTGAATAACAGCTTGATCACTTCCCTCGTGTACATAAATATATTTGCATTCAATGACTAAATTGAGTTCCGCCATTCACCGTTGATATGTGCGTTGAGTATCTTAATCAGGATAGGAGAGTAGAGTATAATCCAGCGGTTGACAGAGTCATAAGGAGCATTTTCAATAGCAGCGATGTTTATTTGTCCTATGAATCCTTCAATGCCCGGACTATGCCTTTGGCATAAAGGGTGGCTATATTCATTGTTTCCTAAATCATAATCATTGGTTACAAAATTAAAAATCTATGGTGATCAATCTTAGTGCACTTGTCAATTTTCATGCACCGATGACGTCCATTGCTCAGAATATACGTTCTTCTTACGGTCCCTGTCCCCATTGCTGTCCCCTTCTTAGTCAACTACCAAATCTGTCAGGGCCCCCAAAGGCCCCAGGGGAGGCCTTTGGGGGCCCTGACAGATTTTTAATATAGCCTATGTTACATCCCGGTACATTTTCTAACTACATACAAAATTTCAGCTCAATCGGTTGAGTAGTGTTTGCGTGATTGAGCAACAGACAGACGGACAGACAGACAGACAGACACCATTCAATTTTTATATATTAGTACTAGCTGAAGGTACCCGTTGAAATTCAACGGGTGTGAAAAACATTGAACTTATTTTTAAGAAAACCACAAAGCCTGAATAATACTGTCAGCGTGCACATTTGAGGTGTTCGTATCCTATCTTGTATGTAGTGTTCGTTGTAGTAGACACTCTGACCGTTTTTCAGGTGTACGGAGAGTTGAGTGACTGTTTGTCCTCTTTCATGCATGAGAAACCCAATAATGGGCCACGCATGTTTATTAACACTTAAATAGCACCCAAGTTGATAGATAGTCACCTCGTCCCTCCGTTTTTCTTGAGCCGTCTTCTGAGTGATTAACAGCTTGATCACTTCCCTTGTGTACATAAATATATTTGCATTCAATGACTTAATTGAGTTGCGAGATTCAACGTTGATATTTGTGTTGAGATTCTTCATCAGAATTTGAGAGTAGGGTACAATCCAGGGGTTGACAACGTCAAAAAGAGCATTCCCAGCCGTTGCTATGTTTATTTCACCTATGAATCCTCCCGGACTGCGCCTTCGGCATAAAGGGTAGCCATAATTATTGGTTTCGGTTGCTAAATAAAAAAATCTCTGGTGATGCTTAGTGCACTTGCCGATTTTCATGTACGGATGTCGTTCATTGCGCAGAATTTCCGAACTTCATTCGGGTAAGAAGCATGTAGTGACGTCATTATTATTTCCGCCATCTTAATACAGATTGAAGTTTGAACAGATGGGTCTATATTTGAAACAGATTTATAGCTGGTTACCCGTCAGTACGTTGGGCTAGGATAAAATTTGTGCGGTTCGTTCGTTCGTATGATGTGGAAATTGGTTTAAACAACAATTCGCAATCGAAATGAGTGGCAGACGGTTCCACTACGTGTACTACATTTGAGTATTACACGATAATAAACAACGCCGTGTTTGTTGTAGCAACAGAGGCAATATTACCATTACTATTTGCTGCACGTAAATATTCTTGCAAGTTTAATTTCTTTCTTTGTATCGTTTACTACGTAAGTGTTCTCTCATATGCATGCAGTGCCCCTATGAGAGCTACTTTGAGAATAGACATTGAAGAGTATACTTGTTGTAAATATGCGTTGAATTTATCAATTACCCACAGAAGCAATCGATCATGGGGCTCTTGGGACTCTGGTCCCTTCTCATACAGATTTTCTTTCTACGTGCTGTTATGGGCATCCAGGATAACTTAAATGCCTAATGCGTGAATACCCTTTGAAATAAAATCTCTGGTTGTCAAGGAAATATGCTATTGTTGATTTCAGAGAAAAATGTGAGAATTTTCAGCAAAAAAGATGATATTCAGACAATTAGGAAGCATAAAAGAAAATCGATTGAAAGAATAAGAAACTTCATTTATTCAGGCATCCGTTAAAAAAATCCCAGCCCTCTATCTTGAGTGAAAGTAATTTTAAAAAGCAAAAAATAAAACCACTGCACCGAACCCAATGCTTAGCATGGACCACAAGGGACCCCCAAGGGGGGCCTTTGGGGGCCCTGACAGATTTTTAATGTAGCCTATGTTTCATCCCGGTACATTTTCTAACTACACACAAAGTTTCAGCTCAATCGGTTCAGTAGTGTTTGCGTGATTGAGCAACAGACAGACAGACAGACAGACAGACACCATTCAATTTTTATATATTAGTATGATGATTAGCAGCGATTTAATTCTGAAACTTTGACCATGAGTAGTTGAATATGAACTTCCAGCCAACCACCGAGACTTAAATGAATAGTAAATTTAATATGGCCAATATGAAGAAAAGCCATATTTCTGAGAAAGATATATTAAGATTGGATGAGTCAATCAATCATATATACGAAAGACGAAATAATATGAGCAATTTTCCACAAAAATAAAACTTACTTCCAACCTGTATTTGATTTAATTTAGATACATCTGAAGATGATGTATCAGCATTTAATCCCGGATTGGAATTACATTTTATTTTTGAGGATAGTTGCACGTGTTATTTATTCATTATGTACAAATTTCACTAAATTTCGCAAGAATCTTCGGATTTTACATATCTGTTACTTCCGTGATAACAGCCAAATTTTCCTTCGTCATGGTGAAGAAAAAACATCATTCCGAGCCGTACATCTTTTATATTCATATTTTGGTCAATGTGGGTATAGGTATTGATTATTTTTTTCAGAGTAGTCTGTAGTAGGTTTCTTCTTTCCCAAGTATTAGGCCGATTAAGTGCCTCAGTAAAGGTTTAATGGAGGCTTATTGGACTGCAAAAGTATTTGAGCTCAGCAAACGAGCAAAATTTAGTGTTAATATGCTTTACTCTATATTCGGAAAACTACAGTTTGTTTGCTGCTCGGCAGTCAAAGTTTAGCCTCACATCCAGTAGGTGTCTTCCTTCCAGCAATGTATTCGCATGGAAAGCGTAGTCTATACATTCCTGTCGCACTGGCAGGCATGATATTAAGGAAAACAGAGGTGCTCAGCATGCTACCTTTTTCTTTGGTTGCTTTCTTAAATCGTTTCCTAATCCCTTTTTCTTCCTTCCCGGACCACGACACATGCCAACCACCCCCAAACGCGTCTTCTTCTGCTCTCCCACGAAGCCTGGCGCATCTGTTGCGGGAAACATTTCATATTAAAGGCAGGTCGCATTGATTTGGCGTCTCTGATTTACGTTCCGGGACCGGAAAGTCCCTCCATCACAATATATATGACTACATTTCCCGGGCCAAGTCTCCTCAACCCTCCACGAGAGATCCTGTCGCCATTCCAGCACAGTACCCGATCCAACTCCCCCACCTTACCGTGCATATAGTTCACCCCGAACCCTACATTTTCTTTCCTTCAATATTGTTGTTCGCTTTAACGGGTTCAAATCACTGAAATGCCTCCTCTCAGAAATCCTCCACCACCACTCCCGCTGAATTTTACATTATCCTACTGCGGACGAATGTCTGTTTTCTTCCCTTTTCCACACCTGTCTACAAGTATTCCCAGTGGAAGGAATACAAGGATTTTTTTAAATATCGCAATCATCACTGCACTGCTGGCCCAAGCCTTAACCAAGCGTTAACCATATGCTTGCTCATGTGAATGTTCTTCATCTTATTCGCGAGTAGCCCTCATTGTTACAGCTCGTTTCTTTAATTTCCACTCCAGACTGACATATCTCCTATCTAAATCTCATCAACGGGATTTTTTAAATGTAGCATTAGGTTTCTCGTATGGGTGGCGTGAATCAAACGGAGAAAAACCAGTCATGAAACAAGGAGGGACCATTGGGTAAGAAACGTTGAAGAAAAAGGACAAAGTGGGATGTATTTTGGTGGGTTACTCTCTCGCTGTTTTATAAATGATGGCATTTATTTTTTTCATGACGCTATTCCAAGATAGTTTTAGTCACATGGATGAAAAATTCAAATTTTTCACTCCCAATGCATGAAATATATAGAACGTACCCATGATCACATTTTCAGTACAAGTTGACTGTAAGAAAATTCTTCTTTAATTACCCACACATTATACTCAATATAAATATTCCTACGTAGTTGTTGTTCTTTCCATGAATTAACCTTTCCTTTATCCTCTATTTGAATGCAACCACATTTCTAATGCTCTTTCATTCAGTGGACATTGAATAAAATAAATTTATTCCTGTGTAAAAAGGTGACATCTGTGATGAGAACTTCTATATCATCGGATGGTGGAAATTCATCTAGTAATTTCAAACATACTTACCATTGGATCGTTACTCTCGGGATTGTTGGGTTCTAGTTTCGTAACTGTGAAATTTTCTGATAGATATCACGCTAATTTTAGCTCACATTATCAATGTTAATGGTTTTGTGTTAATTTACGACTATTTACCACACCACTTATTTAGTTTCTGTTGCAATTCTCAATGCTGCGTGGGAAGAAATCGTGTCTATCTCTCTGGCAGTCTATTTCTCTCAATGTTTCGCTTTGCTTATGTACTTGACTCTACTCTTTAATTCATTCGACCTGAAACCAATTAATTGCAATCTAGCCCGTATTTAGAATGGAATACGGCAAATTGAGTGGCCTAACGCGGCTAATCCTACGGCTTCTGGATACCATAGCGTGTTGTGCAATGGAAATTTATCAATGGAAATTAGGCAGACAGGATGGAGAACCGTTGCACCCTGTGCATATGGAGTTGGCAGATTTTAATATTTACCACCACGTTTCCTAGTGGTGTATGGTACTATTGCTTTCCTATATAAAATTACATTTCAAGCTGATCGAAAAATACCGTTTAATTTTTTCCATTCATACGATCATGGTGGCTTAAATCCCTGCTTAGATCCCGAGAGTAACGATCCCTGCTGCATACCAATGTTTATAATCATTGCGCTTTACTTGGGCTTTTGGAATTCATCCCTTGTCCATTCACCAGTTTCAGATTAGTATTTGGAGCAATAGGAGGAGTTTGTTGTGAATCAAATTCCAGATTTTACTTTATTCATATTAAAAAAAGATATGGAAAAAGAAAAAAAAACAAGTTCATAAAAAAAAGAATGGACAATAAAAAAACCAGTGTTTCGACATTCCGGCCGACGTCGTGGGTGGTAGAGATGCCTATCACCCACGAAGCGGGCTCTACCGTTGAAACGTCTGTGATGATTTCTTTGGGTGTTTCTACTTTGTTATATTTATTTCTATGTCTCTGTGCTTTTGAAACAATGTTATATATAACTTATATTTACATTTATGCACCGATTGCCGAGAGCGACATTCTTCGAGATATAAATAAATTAATATGATTTCATTTTTTCTGTTACATTATTTTTACTTTACACAGCGACAGGGAGTAATTGATTACGCCAAATCCGATTGCCTGTAACGTTCACATTTTGCTTTAATTTTCATGTAATGTTTTTTTTTAATTGCAATTTTACCTGTAACTTACTCCAAAAGTAATCGTTACATTTGTGTAATATTTGTGTAATTGATTAATTTGTAATCAGCGCGTAAATTTATAGTGATAGTTTCGATTTCTCCAGTATTAAATTGTTATCGACTGCAAGAGCATGCGCACACAACCGTTTATTTCGGCTACTTTTCTGGTTATTTTTTCAACCACTTCGGGATCTTCAATGCGTTATTAAGCCAAGTCCCCACCGGAAACATTTCCGCGCAATATTATGCCCGAACGCTGTGTTTTTGGATCTGTAAAAATATCGGAATTCAGCGCAATGGAAATGCCAGAGTTTGTAAATATGTAAAGTAATTGTAATCTACTTGTAATTGTTGTTGACTACTATAATGGAAAGTAATTTTTACTTGTAATTATTACTTTTTGCTGAAGCAATGGTGATTTTCCTCAACAACTGTATAGGGAAATCTACCAATTATGATTATATGGACATTATTTCTAAAAAGGAAGTACATTAACATTGTGATTCAATTTTTTTGTTTTAAGCACCTCATATTTAGCTTCGTACTCATTTTCTTAACTTTTGTATATTATAATTTATTTCAATTTTTGTATATTATTTTGTTTTTAAGTTTTATTGCAGGAGTTACATTAATTTAAATCACGGTTTATGTGAATTAATATAAAACATTGCGTAACCACCAAGTGCCAGAGTTTCATTCTCAGCTTGAATGATTTCCACCAAGTAGCGCCAGAGGTGAAATATTTCAACGACATGATTAGTTCTGCTCCTCCCCACGGATAGTGCTGGTTGTCCTTCCTAATTTATGTTTGGCAATTAATTAAAGAGATTAAAGAAAAAGTATTACTGATTCAAAAATTGACCTCGCAGATATTTGTGTGCGAGAAATCGTGTCATTTTTATGCCATAAGTTATAATAAAGATGTCTAGAGAAATAACTACACTCAGAGAAAATGTTTCCCTTGGAAATTGATATAAATGTGTTTACTCAAGATATAAATACAATGATATGGGACAAAACTATATGAAAACGAATCAATATACCCTATTATCAAAATTAAACCAATATCATGAGGATCAGGCCTTACGAGCTGCGAGGCTAGATACTCCATGCGTTGGAGGCAGGAAGTTTTGCATCACGAGGTTTATCTGGCCCCAACCCGAGGAATCCCGATCCCTCAGCTTACAAGCCCTCATTTCCCACGCTACCTTTCCCTCTGCTGTCTCACTTAGATCCGGTGTCCATTTGACGGTGTCTTGCCCGTAATCCTAATCCACCCTCTCATTTCCCCATAAGCCGGTTACCAATTGACCGTGGACCTGGAAACTCAAGAATATCAACCTCCGCACTGGCTGAATAAGCCGCTCTACTCATTCATGTGGGCCTCTGGCTCCCTAGCTCTCATATCTTTTCAGCGTATGGCCTGGTAGTCCCTTTCCTTTTCCCTTTTCCTTTCATTCAATTGCTTAGGAATCTGAACCTCTTTCAGTACATCCTTAGGTTTGCTAAACAGTATGATGTTTCTAATTTTTCACCTTTCCTCTCACTTTTGATTCCAAACTTTCAAGAAATGTAATGGGGCTGATAAAATAGTTTCTAAATATTTTTCTTCTCTCTTTCCCTCTATAAAATATGCATTTTTCCTCACATATGCGCTTTTCCAACATCATCCCCTCTATTCCCACCTTCAACATCCCTTCGCCTCTCATTATCTGCTCCAATAACCTACTCTGCCTCCTCCTAGTGAGTGGAAGAGAGAATCAATCTGACGGCAGGCATGACGCTACCAGGGGTGCTTGAGCAAGTTTAACCACTTGACCTACTTTTAAAGCTACATAATATAGAAAGAAGTTGAATGAACATCAAGGAAAGAATAACTTAAGCCAAGCATCCATGATGAAAAACGACTGTTTTGTTAAAAAAAATAGATTTACCAATTTGGACATGGAACCTGAAAATATAAAAATAAGGACTTTTAAAACTTCGCAATGGCAGTGGCTGCTGAAAGCATAAAATACGGATATGATCAAACAATAATAAATGAGACAGAGTTCAGAAAAATGAAACATGAGGTTCTGTCAACGCTTAATTGTTGGATTAAGGCGGAGATTGGCTGTAGTAATTTTTGAATACCAAAATGTTTGAATTAATTTGCAGGACCTATGAGGAAGACATTCAGTAAGGAAATTTCGTGATCAGTATTGATCCCCGTCCCGGAAAATAAGTAAGTCTCAGAATGTGAAGACTATAGAAAACTAGTTTAATTTCACATACGTCAAATTTTGGAATTGGAGAGTTGATCGGTCGGAGACTACATAAAAATCAACTCTTAAATTATGAACAGTTTGAGTCCAGGCAAAAGAATGCAATACGTGATAAGAACAATTTGTGGAATGAGCAAAGAGTATAAATCAGAACGTTTTGGTTTCTTTCCTTGATTTAAGGAGTTATCTGACATTCCCTTGAAAATAAGGATAGATTGGAGCGATAGATGACAGATTCAAAAATTGCTTGGGAAAAATTGCTTGTTTACGTTAATACATGGACATTTCATGGAGCACGTTGCACCGTAGGCAGCGAGGGGCCGTCATTTTTTTAACATCAAAGGCCTCTCGTTTCACAGGGGAAGGTAATTACTCATCACTAAGGAGAGCTTAAATCGGGAAGCCCTTCTATGGCCTCCATCCCTTCATTTCTTTCCTTGGACGTACCCTTTTATTCATCTCGTTCTTTGTCTCCATGGTCAAGTGGTTCCATTTACATACCAGGAAACCAATCAAACTACAGCCATTGCGAGTATTTCGGGGAGGTGACGCATTGCTGTGCTCATATGGGTGAGGGTGGTAATGAAAGATTTATTCCATCTAAATTTACATACTGACGAGCGAGTGGCCGCAGGGGCGTGCGGCAGGGAATGTTAGGACACCAGACACTTCCACCAATTCATAAGACTCCTATTCTTAACCCTTGGCTAAGAAACTCTTCCACGTCATTCACCATGATTTTGAGTATTATTATTTATTTTTTTTGTATTTATATTTTGTTAACAGATTTACAGTAGTAAGTTTTAATTGAAATAGTTACAATAATTTAAATCACAGTTTATGTGAATTAATATGAAACTTCGACATCATTAGTTTTGTTCCTTCCCACGGGTGGTACTGGTTCTCCTTCCTTATTTCTGATTGGCAATTGAATATGGATATACCAGAAAAAGTTGTACTGAGCCAATAATTTACCTCGCTGACATTCGTATGTAAGTAATCGTGTGATTCTCTTGTCATACGTCACAATGAAAGCTTTTGGAGAAAGAAAACGCTCAGAGAAAAATATTCCCTGGGAAATTGATAGAAATATGTTTACTCAAGATATAAATACAATGATATGGAAAAAAAATTATATGAAAATCGAATCAATATACCCTATTATCAAACTTAAACCAATATAATAAGGAAATTTATTCAATTTTAAATCACCGCTACATTGATATAAGTATTTTAGTTACTTTAGTTATAAATGCGATAGTATTTATAACTAAAGTTTATAAAATGTTTGTCGACGTATCTACGGAAAGACTAATTCCCTGTCCGGTTATATCATAATCTGAACCACGACCCTGTTTCATTTGCAATTGTGTCTATTTCCACCCCACCGCCGGGTTTATTTGCTTTTACTTGCTCATTACATTCCTTCTGCCAGATGCAGCTCTTGTCATCGGTGCTTACTTTCCTTCCGTCTAATTCCCTCTAACCATCGAGCGCAATTACTAGAGAATCCGATGCTGCAGGTCTTAAGTCCCTTCTGTCCACTAATCCGAAAGTCCACACAAAGACATCCCTTCTCTCTTGCGTAACATAAATGACGCTGAATTGCCGCGTTTTCCCCTTAAGCTAGCATCTCCCCTTATCCTTCCTCTCTTTATTTCTTCGGTTGGCGCGTTTTTGCGATCATTTGTTTCCGGTGATTCAATTTCAAATCACCCAATGATAGATGCATGGTTGAAATATCCTGAAAATTTTATTTTTTTTTTATTTCTACAAATTTGCATATTTTACTATGTATTTCCATGGCAGACCTTCATCATATACTCATATGACCCATGGTAGACGGAACTTTTGATGGAAAATTAAACTAGTTTTAAAATACAAAAATTTAATAAATACTGTACAAATTTTAATCTATGAATATTTGTAGATATAATTCATGGTGGAATTTGAAATACAAAGGAAAGGTAAAAAAGTATCTTTTTAATTAGTATTATGAAAATAGCATAAACATTAGCAAAAAATCTTCTTTATAAACAATATTGTTACTCAAATCCTTTAGTCGTCCAAAATGTATCCCTGTTCTCTCCCTGCATTGATCCATGTTCTGATGTTTTTCTTTATCCTTGAGCGGGAAAAAGCCTTATAGTCTCTTTTCTTTATTTTTAGAATGTATTTGTAGTAATTTATGTGAATAGAAAAAAATAAGTTCTACTGTAAAAAATATTAATATTATTATTCATCTAATTGGTGCTATTTGAGGGATACAAACGATGCTAATTTTTTGTAATATTAGTTTGAAATGAAAATGTTACATTTTTAATTAATACTTTCATTAAGGGTATTTTGTTGATTTGCTATTTTAGGGTTGAACCATCACTTACTTTCAGTCAGTTACAATGAAGCTTCTCTAATTTTTTTTATTCAATCAATAAATGTTTTAGTTCTAACTATTTAAATCCTTGGGCTAAAACAGGCTGAAACTAAAACTGCCGATGTGGTCGTAGGTTTGTCCCTGATATCTGTTAATAGTGTTTGCTAAAGCAGGAATTTTGAAAATTATCTCCTGCATAATGGCAGAAGGGCAAAGGAATGGCAGATTGGAGCAATATCGAGGCTTGGGATGTTGACCACATCGTTATGCTGTCCTTATGGCAAAAGCTATTCATCTTTCCTAGTTGATCCGCTATGGACCTTAATTCCCTATATTCGCTTATGAGACTCGGCTTCAACAAGGCGTCGTCGGTCAGTCGGTCGTCAAGGGGACGGTTTGGCAAAAACTCAATATTTTTAGCAATTTTTTACATACATTTTATCAAAATTTTCACGATTTGGAAAAACACATATAAGTCGCTTGAAAAAAAATAAAAATCCTTATTATATTTCACTTCGTTTTTAGTTCATTTTAACATTATACGCCCAGTTCTTATAGTTTAATTATGCAACAGAAATAAGATGAACCAAAATACCTGTATTTCCTTGTAAGAATTTGTGGACAGACTGACAGAAAAACTTTTATTATTTACTTAAATTTTAACAACCACCAAAATATTCACCATTTTTAGAATAATTTTAAATAGGTATGTGTGCTACATGTTGGAAAACGAATGTTGAGCACCTTTATTAAAATACCTTATATTTAATAAATGCATTAAGTCATCACCGAAATAGAGTGAAATTTAAAAAAAAGTTTAGTCATGAATGACGGGGTTCTTTTTTTATACATTCGATGCTAATGAGCATACACAAATAGTGACGAAATTAATACTATATTTACGATTTGAGAAATGTTATATTTTTTAGTAATTTTTTGCACTTTTTCTAGAATGAGTTCGAATTTCTTCTGGAGAGGGAATGACAGGCTTTTTTAATCGATTTAAGTTTCACCAATATACAATTTGTTTCTATATGGCCAGTTGTCTTGCGTTCGAGATTATTTTTCCGTAAGAAGAGGTTTCTTCTCATATTTTTTCCACTTTCTTGACGATTTCATGTATTCTTCTACTGACGTGACAGCATTCCACGCTCTTATCAACCGCCAGTTTTTTATGTGAAATTTACTGTACTGTACTGTACATGTACTGTACTGTACATGTTAGGAAACGAATGTTGAGCACCTTTATTAAAATACATTATAATTAAGGCATTGCATGCATTAAGTTGTTACCGAAACAGGGTGCAATTTAAATAAATTCCCGTCTGTATTTACCTTACATTACCGTATATTTACCTTAAATTCATCCTGAAATCATACCAGAAGGCCATTTAGGCGAGGGGAATGGAATCAACAAACTGATATCACTACTATCTTACTTGTTTCAATTCCAATAATGCGTCGAAAATCCATCCACCTGAGCTGGTATCGAACCCATGCTTATTAAACAGGCAGGCGAGGACAGACTTCATCGCCACAGAGACTGAGAGCTGATTGAGAGAGAGAGAGAGAGACTGACAGAGACCGGCACACTTCTGTGATTCTCGAATAAACATTCGAAAATTTGAATTCAAAATTTTGCAAATAAAATTTAAAACAATTATACAACATTCTATGTGGTTTATTTTGAATTTTTTGGCCCCTAGAGATATTAATTATCAATGTTTAATGACTAGATAAAGTGAGAATGTTATGTGGAAGAACTATGTTATATATATAGAGCGAGAGAACTCAACATTCGACAAATATGGTGTTTTTGGGAGAGGATTTTCTTAAATAATCTGTATTTTTCAAATGAAAAATAGTGCTTGTTCTACATGCTCAAAAAATATTCCTAATATTTTAAGGATTAATTTGGACGATGGGGTACGTTTGAAGGAGTCTTCGAGTACATATTCATTTCTGTGGAATTCTATGTTTATGAATGGACTCTCGTGTTAAGCAAATGCTTCATAACCCATTCAATTTGCCGTGCCCGATTATATTTCTCAGAATAAAATCCCTCCCCTTTCCATGGCTCTTTTCATCCTTTATTAACAACTGAATGGAGTCTGAACTACCTTCCCTCAGTTTGGAGTATTCCGAGTGAAATACCGTCCTCTCATTTATGTATTGGAACATGAGCTCCTTTTTCCTCGAGACATTTATTCCCAACCATGAGATCAATTTGTTGGTAAAGTTTGACCACTTATGTGAAAACAAACCTTGCGATAAAAGTACTCATGATTGATAATAATACATAATACTTTTCTACGAAATGTTTATTGTACGAAGCGTTTCACCGATAAACGGCAACGTCAGGTACAGAACTATTTTAATAAAAAATAACTATAAAACAATAATAAAAATGTAGAAAAGTACCAAGTATTATCGTTAATCATGAGTACCAATATTTCTAACTTCTAAGAAATGAATCCTGCCACTCTCAAGTTTAAACCTTGCAATGTTATCACTTATTTGAGTGGTTTCTTCTGATTTTACTCCAGAGTATTAAAATTTTAGCAGCCCAAAAGTTACTAATAAGACAGATTGTAAGAATCGATATATTTATCCCAACTATATTTATGCTCAAACTGCATTTCTGATAACCTTCATCGATTCTGTATACAACGAAAGAATATTCTGTCTACGAAGGCCTGCGTTTTTTCTTTAGGGGTGGCTGAACAGTGAAATGTATTTCTACAACAGCAGTTTTGCAAGTCTTGTAAGCAGTCTTGCATGTTATGCTTTGATGTGTAACCTCGGACCACTATAACAGTATTGGGACGATATCGGTATTAATCAACCGGGGTCCTCTCTTGCAAGGTTAATACCCTGGCTTCTATTCCTGCAAGCAGCATTTCGATTCTGCGATAAAATCGTATATCATTCTGTAAAATTCTTATTACATGACTAAAGGGATCATGACTATAGGATTAATCATGTTAACGACGAGTGCGTGTAATATCCTGTAATATCGTGTAATATCGTGTAATATCGTGTAATATCGTGTATCATCGTGTAATAACGTGTAATATCGTGTAATATCGTAAAATATCGTGTTACATGGTGTTATATTGCGTTTTATCAAGAAATATCGCGTAATATCGCGTAATATCGCGTAATATCGTGTAATATCATGCTATATAATGTCTTGTCGTGTTATATCGTGTTAAATCGTGTAACATCGTGTAATATCATGTAATATCGTGAAATGTCGTGTTATATGGTGGTATATCGTGTTTCATCAAGAAACATCGCGTAATATCGTATAATATTGCCTTATAGTTTGTAATATCGTGAAATATCGTATATTATCGTGTAATTTCGAGTAATATCGCGATTTTTTATGAAATATCGCGGCATATCGCATTATATTGTGTTAAGGCCGTTTTACACGGTACATTTGTTTGTACAAACTCTTCCGTGAACTCTTGCATGGGGCAAAATGTATCGTGTAAAGCGGCAAATTGTATGAACGCTTGTGCGAATGTCTCAATTCCTGCACGGGAAATAGAACCTGTTCTAATTTCGTTGAGACAAACGTACAATCTCACGTACAATCGTTTGTACAAAATCTTTCATCGTGTAAAACGGCCTTTATATCGCGTTATTCAGTGTTAAATCGTGTAATATTGCGTTAGCCCATGCTATGATTAGGTTGGGTTGGGTTGGGTTAGGTTGTGGCAAGTAGATGTTGCGAATATTGCCTGATTTGTAATATACCTCATTAAGGAAACAGAATTTCAGATTTCGTCTTGAAAATGGGTATGCTCCAAAAACGTTCTTCCCCTTCGGTGAAATCATCGTGATAATATCTGCTTTACTTTTGGAGAAAGACGTTTTCAGTCCAAAATTTCAAAACAAGAAAAAAAATCATAAAAATGCTAAACTTCGATTGAAATGGGATAAAAACCGTTTTATTATATGTGAACGATGGAGTTTTATGCTTAGCATAATATAAATGTGCCACAGAAGAAATATTTTTTGTTACATTAGGAAAATATTGGAGATGGTTAAAATGTTCAGATAGTCATTTTCATAATAAGTGCATTCACGGACAAAGTATTTAATATATAGCCTTGACACTTTCACTGATCAACAAAAGTATTACTTTACGCCTTCTGTGAAAAATTGGAGGTAATATCTGCATCATTTTCGCCTTTTTGAAAAATAAATACGTTTTCAGTCGATATTTATTAAAAAAACGTGAAAGGTATTGAATAAAATGCGTTGCAACTTTCACTGATCCACAAAACTATTACTTTACGCCTTCTGTGAAACATTGAGGTAATATCTGCATTACTTTCAAAAATATAGAGGAAATTGTTTCCGGTGACAATATTAGTAAGAAGTTTCAAAATAAAAAAAATGCAAAACTTCAAAATACCGTCAAAAGTTGTGTATACGATGGAGTTTAATGCTAAGGAACAGATAAATGTGCCACAGAAGAACTATTTTAGTTACATTAGGAAAAGAGTGGACATGATTAAAATTTTCAGATAGTCATTTTCGTAATAAGTGCATTTACGGAAAACGTATGCAAGTAAGGCGTTGAAACTTTTACTGATTTACGACAGTATTACTGTACGCGTTTTGCGAAAAATAGAGGAAATATCTTCTTCACTTTCGCATTTTTGAAAAATAAATACGTTTTCAGTCGAAATTTTGAAAAAAGACGTGTTCAGTCGATATTTTGAAAAGAAAACGTGAAAAGAATTGCATAAAAAAGCGTGGAAACATTCACTGATCCACAAAAGTATTACTTTACGCCTTCTGTAATAAAATGGAGGTAATATCTGCATTACTTTCGAAAATATGGAGGAAAATCTTTCCGGAGACAATATTAGTAAAAAGCTTCAAAATCAAAATATGCAAAACTTTGACTCGAATGGGATAAGAAACCGTCAAAAATGTGTATATGATGGAGTTTTATGCTAAGGAACAAATTAATGTGCCACAGAAGAAATATTTTTCGTTACATTAAGAAAAGAGTGATAGTAGCTAAAATGTTCAGATAGTCATTTTCGTAATAAGTGCCTTTACGGAAAAAGTATTGCATGTAATGCGTTGAAACATTTTCTGATTCACATATTACTTTTACTGATGTTACTTTACGACTTCAGTGATAAAATGGAGGTAATATCTGCATCACTTTCGAAAATATGGAGAAAATGTTTTCCGGCGACAATATAAAAAATCAAGCTTCAAAATCAAAAAAATGCAAAACTTCGACTCGAATGGGATAAAAAACCGTCAAAAAATGTGTATTTGATGGAGTTTAATGCTTACGAACAGATAAATGTGCCACAGAAGAAATATATTTAGTCACATTAAGAAAAGAGTGGAAGTAGTTAAAATGTTCAGATAGTCATTTTCGTAATAAGTGCATTTACGGAATAAATATTGCATTAAACGTGATTAAACTTTCACTGATCCACCGAAGTATTTCCTACGCTTTCTGTGAAAAAAATAAGGTATAAACTCCCTAACTTTCGAAAATATGGAGGAAAATGTTTCCGGTGACAATATAAAAAAAGAAGCTTCAAAATCAAAAAAATGCAAAACTTCAGTGGTAAATGTGGTAAATATGTTCAGATGCAGTGGTAAATATGTTCAGATAGTCATTTTCGTAATAAGTGCCTTTACGGACAAAGTATTTAATATTTCGCGTTGACACTTTCATTGATCTACAGAACTAATATGTCTGCAAAAAAACTACATCTACAGAACTAATATGTCTACATAAAAACTATATCTACAGAACTAATATGTCTACATAAAAGAATTGAATAAAAACGCGTTGAAACATTCACTGATCCACAAAAGTACTACTTTACGCCTTCTGTGAAAATATGGAGGAAATTCTAACCGGTGACAATATCAGAAAGAAGCTTCAAAATTAAAAAAATGCAAAACTTCGACTCAAATGGGATAAGAAACCGTCAAAAAATGTGTATACGATGGAGTTTTATGCTTACGAACAGATAAATGCGCCACAGAAGAAATATTTTTCGTTACATTAAGAAGAGAGTGGAAGTAGTTAAAATTTTCAGATAGTCATTTTCGTAATAAGTGCATTTACGGAAAACGTATTGCATGTAAAGCGTTGAAACATTTAAAGAATCACATATGTATTACTTTACGCCTTATGTGAAAAAATGGAGGAAATATCTGCATTACTTTCGAAAATATTAGAAAGAAGCTTTAAAATAAAAAAATGCAAAAGTTGGACTCGAATGGGATAAGAAACGGTCAAAATATGTGTAAACGATGGAGTTTTATGCTTAGGAAAAGATAAATGTGCCACAGAAGAAATATTTTTAGTTACATTAAGAAAAGAGTGGAAGTGGTGAAAATGTTCAGATAGTCATTTTCGTAATAAGTGCATTTACGGAAAAAGTATTACAAATAATTTGTTTAAATTTTCACTGATCCACAAAAGTAATGCTGTACGCTTTCTGTGAAAAAGTAAAGGTAATTTCTGCGTTACTTTCGAAAATATGAAGGAAATTGTTTCCGGTGACAATATTAAAAAAAAGCTTCTTAATCAAAAAAATGCAAAACTTCGACTCTAATGGGATAAAAAACCTTCAAAAAACGTGTATATGATGGAGTTTTATGCTTCGGAAAAGATGAATGTGCCACAGAAGAAATATTTTTAGTTACATTAAGAAAAGAGTGGACGTGGTTAAAATGTTCAGATTGTCATTTTCGTTTTAAGTGCATTTTCGGACAAAGTATTGTAAGTAATGCGTTAAAACTTTAACTGATTTACGTAAGTATTACTTTACGCCTTTTGTGAAAAATAGTGGTAATATCTTCTTCACTTTCGCATTTTTGAAAAATAAATATGTTTTCAGTCGAAATTTTGAAAAAAGACGTATTCAGTCGTAATTTTGAAAATAAAACGTGAAAAGTATTGGATATAATGCGTTGAAACTTTCACTGATCCACTAAAGTATAACTTTACGACTTCAGTGATAAAATGGAGGTAATATCTGCATCACTTTCGAAAATATGGAGAAAATTTTTTCCGGTGACAATATAAAAAATGAAGCTTCAAAATCAAAATAATGCAAAACTTCGACTCGAATGGGATAAAAAACCGTCAAAAAATATGTTTACGATGGAGTTTTATTCTTAGGAACAGATAAATGTGCCACAGAAGAAATATTTTTATACACATTAAGAAAAGAGTTGACATGGTTAAAATGTTTATATAGTCATTTTCGTTTTAAGTTCATTTGCGGAGAAAGTATTGCATATAACCATGGCCCCCTCTTATACAGGCCGGAACATGGAATTTTGGCAACGCTGTGTGTTAGTCCTATCGTTGCTGTTTGGAAACTTGGCGTCTTACGGGAGATGTGTCCGTGTGATTAAAAACGTATGAATTCACTAGTTGAAAAGGCCGAACTGGACTAATGTTGTGTATATTGTGTTGGCTAAAGGTACGTAAATTCGTTTAAAGATATTTTCTGTTAGTTTAAGGTGGAAAATCACGATTATATCTTCAAAAGCATTTTGCGATCGCTTGCCGTCCGGCCATTATTGGAATGATATTGAGAGTACAATAATGCTGGATTAAAAGGCAGAGCAGGGCTTATTTTGTTGTATATTGTTTTGGCTAAAGGTTAGTACAATAGTGTTAAGATATTTTCTGTGAGTTGAGGGTGGAAAATTAAGGTTATTTCTTTTAAAGCATTTCGACTACTTGCCGGCCGGCAATTACGGAGGGAAATTGAGAGTACACAAATGCAAAGTACATTATATGTTAGGAATTTAGCAGCTATTCTGTTTTTATGCTAATATTATTATTATTGGGTTAACAGTGATTGTTATTTTTGGTGGGTGTTATGAATTACCATGTTGTAGTAGTGTCTACATGAATGTAGTTTATTATTGAAGAAACAACGGCTACTTCATGAGTCTATTGATGTGTCTAAGAATTGATGTTACTCAGGCTTTCTAAAAACAATCATAAATGTACTACACTTCGCTGTGATTAGCAAAACGATGTTTATTCCTACAACTTCTCTTTTTTAAATTTAAGATGCCCCGGCGTTTTTGTGTGCCAGGTTACAAAAGCAACTACCTCTCCACCAAGAATAAGGGGTATGTGACTGTGCTCCGATTTCCCAAAGACGAACCCAGTAGAAAGCAGTGGCTGAAGAATATTCCTAAGAAGGACTGGAATCCTTCTTCAAACGCAGTAGTTTGCATCAAGCATTTTGCTGAGCGGGATATCCTCCACTGTTCAACTTTCACGGATAAGAGCGGTGAAGTGCAACGTTACCAGTTAGATCGTCCAAAGTTGTCCCCTGGTGCTGCTCTTACTTTGTTCAATGTTACTACTCCGTGTTCACCTCACTCCGTGTGATGGAGTTTTAAGCTTAGGAAAAGAAAAATGCGCAACAGAAGAAATGTTTTTACTTACATTACGAAAAGAGTGGAAGTGGTGAAAATGTATTTATTGTTTTTTTGGTTTGAATTGCATTTGTTGAGAAAGTATTGCATTAAACGCGTTGACTTTTTCACTGATCCACACTAAATTTACTATACGCCTTCTGTGAAAAGGTGAAGATAATTTCTGCATTAGTTTCGAAAGTATGAAGGATATTGTTTCCGGTGACAATATAAAAAAAAACTTCAAAATCAAAAAAATGCAAATCTTCGACTCGAATGGGATAAAAAAACCTTCAAAAAATGTGTATACGATGGAGTTTTATGCTTAGGAAAAGAAAAATGTGCCATAGAAGAAATATTTTTAGTTACATTAAGAAAAGAGTGGAAGTGGTGAAAATGTTTTTAAAAGTCTTTTTGGTTTGAATTGCATTTGAGGAGTAAGTATTGCATTGATCGCTTTGATTTTTTCACTGATACACATTAAAATTACTATACGCTTTCTGTGAAAAGGGAAAGGTAATTTCTGCATTAGTTTCGAAAATATGAAGGAAATTGTTTCCGGTGACAATATAATAAAGAAGCTTGAAAATCAAAAAAATGCAAATCTTCGACTCGAATGGGATAAAAAACCGTCTTCTAAGGCTGTGATAGTGAATGACAGTGAATTGGTAAAATAGTTTCATTGTGTATTTTTGTCCAACCTCACATACATTACAAACAACACTGATACATTTGTCTTACAGCTAGCAATCCTCTTCAGCTTGCACCATTTTCACGGCTGAATATCCATGCGATTACAACTATCTAGCTCAAGTAAACACTCGAAACGTAAATGTTTGCATTTTTAGTAGTTTATCATTTTCCAACAAAATTCCTTTTTTTCAACTCTCCCACCCACAGCGAATTTCAACCGTTACATGTATAGCCCACAAACGCGTGACACCGCATCATCCACTAGATTGAGAAATTTTATTGGCTAGTATGCAATATTCTTGTGGTTATTTGCAATAATTCCTCTTGAAAATCACAAAAATTCCACATTCTCGTTTTCTTTTATTACTTACATACATTATATTCAAACCGGTGAACACTGTTTCCAATTCCAATTGCTTCCAATGTTGCTTTCTACTTCGTCTACACATTCTGTTAGTTTTTAATGTGAAAAACAAATTTTTTGAGCTTACATATTCACACTTTCCTCTAAAACTTGATTTTTTTCAAAATGGTGAACACTACACCACAGGTATCTGTGCTGTTACTTCTGTCTACCTCAGAACCCCACCCTCAACGTGAAATATTTTACATTCTTAGCAGTTTATTATTTACAAAAATAGACTAATTTTTAACTCTCACCCACACTTTTAGAGCTATGGAATTTCAATCGTTTGACGTATGGTTTTCAAATTACACACAAACGTGTAACACTGCATTTTCCACTTAAATGAGAAATTTTATCGGCCTGCGTGTTATTTCCTCAAGAAATATTAGCCATCACACCCCCTGATTCTTACAGATAACTACACATTCTAAGTTCCTTGTAAAACATTCATTGTTTTGTAACCGGTGTACTCTGTACAGCTGATACCTATTTCGCAGTATACAATTGTTTACATTACAACTGTGCCTGTTCAAATACTACTTTCTACTTCCCCTACATATCTTAGTGTTAAACTTTATTATTTCAAAACAATTTACTTATAAGCATACATTTTAATATATGTTCTTATACACTTGATTTGTTTCAAAATGGTGAACGCTACCCCACAGATATTTTTTCCTTTGGTAGTCTTGTAAAACTCGTTGAAAACGATTTCTGGAAATCATTCATCAGTGAATTTAATTGCTCAAGGATGTGTCGTGACTGTTTCTTTGCGAGCCTGATGATGATGCGGTGCATCGAAACCCGTGTCGATTAAAAATTTATATCTGTGGAAAATTGCATCGTCTTAGTTCTTATTGTGACTGTTTCTGATTGGAATTCAAGTGTATTACTTACAGCAGCTTTTAGTTATTCCATAATCAGAAGTTTAATTTACACCTTTGATGGTCGTTTGCACTGTTAAATTTGAGAGTGATGTTATTTGATCTACGAAGTTGCTTCTTGTAAGTTTATTTACTCAAGATGGATTGATTACGTGAGATTATGTATTTTATGCCATTTTCCTTTGAAATAAATGTGGTAAAGTTTTGAAATGTTGAATTGTTTCATAGCTGCAAGTTTCATAGCTCATTGTGGTGATAGCTGCAAGAAGATAACCGAAAACCTTAAAATATTTTTTTCGCTTTCTCACTATCCGGGACGGATGTGCATCCAGGTAGGTGTTAACACGGTCCTGTCTTTTCACAGCCGTTTAATGAGATATCTTTGTGATGATTGTAATATTTAAGTTTAGCTTTGAAGTTAAAGCCTAATGCGTATTTCAACAACGTATCTTGGAGAAGCCCTGTCAGCTGTCGCGACTATATATTTCTAAATTAATACTTCAGGACAGCCATTCATTTGCATAACTTTTGTTACTTAACTTTCCTAAAATTCCTTCCTGGGTTGCAAAACATGTTTTTTTAATCGAAAATGCTGTGAGATTAAATTGCCCAAGTTCATCACTCGTCTCACTTGCCATTACCAATTCCAACATATGCCTACAACAAATAAGTATAAAAATACGAAAATGGTATTAGAATTACTCAAATGATGCAACCCTAAGTTATACATTAGCATATATGTCCGTTGTGGTAGTCACATCAGTTCTAACCCTACTCGAACGATGATAGCCAGCACTCGGAAAAATAACAACAGGACCACGGGCGATGCAGTAGGACCACTGACGTCATGCAAAGCGCTGTTGACAAATTGCATGTTCCGGCCTGTATTAGAGGGGGCTATGATATAACGCGTTAAAACTTTCACTGATTCACAAAAGTATAACTTTACGCCTTCTGTGAAAAAATAGAGGTAATATCTACCACAATTTTGCATTTTTGAAAATAAATACGTTTTCAGTCGAAACTTTTAAAAAAGACGAGTTCATCGTAATTTTGACAAAAGACGTGTTCAGTAAAAATTTGGAAAAAAACGTGAAAAGTATTGAATATAATGCGTTGAAACTTACACTGATCCACAAAAGTAATACTGTACGCCTTCTGTGAAAACGTAAAGGTAATTTCTGCATTACTATCGAAAATATGAAGGTAATCAATTCCGGTGACAATATAAAAAAGAAGCTTCAAAATAAATAAAAATGCAAAACTTCGACTCGAATGGAATAAAAAACCGTCAAAAAATGTTTATAAGACGAAGTTTAATGCTTAAGAACAGATAAATGTGCCACAGAAGAAATATTTTTAGTTACATTAAGAAAATAATGGAAGTGGTGAAAATGTTTTTATAGTCTTTAATTTTTTATTTGATTTGACAATTTAATTTGAAATTATTTGCAAATTTATAATGTGCATATTTTCGCAATCCACATCCATCCGAATTTTAACGCAGTATTTTTCTGGTTTTGAGGGAATATATACTTTAAAAGCAGACCTTCCTCAAAAAGTACATAAATGTACATCAACAGTGATGGGACTTGAAATGAATGAACTTTTTCATGCACAAGAAAATAAGTTCATTCTTTCCTATACAACCTCTACCTTGTTTTTTGCTTCCCTGTTACGTGCTCCCGTGTTTCTTTATCATCAAATCTTAAACAGATCAGAATATTTTCAAAATGACTTGTTGACATAGTTCCTTTCAAAATCGGAAATCCAAATCCATCCGACAAAAATTCGTGCAAAGGTTTTCCTCGCCCTGTTTGAACACTGTAAGTAACACAGGCCAAGAAAAGCTAAACATTCGATGGAATGGAGACTTCCATTTTCCTAAGCTATTTCTATCCTTAATTTGATTTAACGGTTGATTTGTGTATTGATAAAAATATTTTCTACCATTAAATCAGTAACAAAAAATCGAAAAAAATCAGCTTTTTCCACACACTGAACATTTCCTGGGAAATCTGCGTCCACCCTGATGATATTCCTGGATAATATATTTTCAGTCGTAGGTATTTGGTTCCATAGTATGCCTTTTTATTTTTCCATCCTTACTCATCATGCATCGTGAATCTCCTTCTCTGGTACAACCGCATTGGAATTCCTATGATACTCGTCCTCCTCCTGGTACTCTATTTCCACCTCTTTGTTGTCTTCCTCTTCTTCACATCCACTCTCAATTTTAAATGTATTCTTCATCTAAGACTAATAAATCGTTTAGGGGTTCGTTCTAGCTGTACCCAGGAACACATTCGACTCTTAAGACTGCCATAATTAGGAATTATTCTCGTTTGACTTGTGTCTGCATTAGACAAGAGGAGATTTAGATACATATAAATACACCCGAATCAATAGGAGTTGCAACAATATCACACTTGGCAATAAAACAATTCTAACCATTCAAAAAATACATATGACGTTGACAACGTGAGTTTTCTGTGGCTTTCTCCTTAAATCCACTAGGTACACTATTTAAAACACCGATTCCTTCAATTCCCTCACAAAAATATTGTGATTATTTCCTTACGAGAACTGAAAAAAAGGAAAGTGGAATTAAGAGTGGCTTCAAAAAATCCATATTACCTAGACATGAATCAGAACAATCTCCCATAAAGGACTTAAACGTAGTACTAAAGTAGTATTATTAACGTTATAAAAGTAGTACTTACGGGTTCACTAATAATTCCAGTGCCGGATATACTCATGAGCAAGGATAGCTATGACTTCTGCAGCCGTCGGAGGGGTGACCACGAGTGACAACTCTAACTGTATAAGCCAAGCTCGTATCGGAGGCCGAATACTACAAAGTCAAAATACGATTGGAGAGAACACTTAACAGTGTATTGCCGATTACAAAGAAAACACATTGTTGATGACGAATCAGCTCTGCGAAGATAACAGTTACTACATAAAAGAAAACTGTAATAACCTAGATGAGCAACGCAAGGGGCAGACTATCAAATAAAAAATTACATCGATGTTGCTGGAGTACCTATGTTGTAACTTTATTAAAAATGTACAATAGGTGACACTAACATCCATGCACATGCGAATACTCTCGCTTTGAGGCTGCTTAGGGTCCCAGATCACAGTTTAGATCAACAATTCAAATGAATCGGCCAACTCCCCGGAGATCACATTACCCTCTTCTCCTTCACTCCGTTCTCCGCTTCCCACACACATCCAGCCGCTCCCTCCTCCTCCGTCACAGTCACAATCGGCCTTGCCGAAGTGGTATAGGATTCAAGGACTTCTGACTTCGGATCGTTGGAATCGCGTGGAAAGGTCGGGATTTTTGCAGTAGGGTGATGTGAGTGAGAATGAGACACATGGGTCTTTCCTGAGGATAAGGGAGGGGGGGAGTGGGGTGATAAATAGGGGTAGGAGGGGGAATGGAGGTGTTCAGACAAAAGGGGAAAAATGGAAGATGGATGAGGCAGGACGGATACTGTGTGGAGTGGGAGGAGGAAGAGCTGGAAAGAGGTTTAATCTGGTCAACACGTAGAAGGGAAGGTGGCCATCGGAGCCATGGACCAGGAGGGTGGAGAAATCCGATACGACGGGGTCTCTCACGGACCAATCCACTGCAGGCGGAGAAGAAATTGCTCCAAACCCTTCTACTGCTGCCCCCCACAATCACTCCCTCACATTCCTCTTGTGCTCTTTCCTTCCCATCCCATGACCCTTGCCCTTGTCTCCTCTCATTCATCCGCTTTGGGGTCCAGCGAAAGCAGCAGCTCCAAACTTTTCCCACTCTCCTGTTGAGACTTTTGGAGCAGATTAACACTAATGCACACTCTGCCACATTCCCGCGAATCAGCGATGTTAGTTACCCTTAAACTAAAAACAAGCATAGAAATTAGGTTTGTATTTTAATTAATGCAAAAGTTAATGACGCAGTAAAAATTATTATGCTTCACTTTGTATGGTGGGTATGCATTATTTAAGTTTTTCAACGACTATATCAAAAAAATTGATGAATTAAAATGGGCTAGTGTTCATTATAGGTCTCATCATAGAAGAATGTAACACGTTTACTCATTGGAATAGAATCGAAACATCGTTGGTTTTGTAGCAAATATTATCATTACATGTGCACTGAATACATACGGATCTATTGAAAAATAATTTTAAAAGTAATTGACAGTGCTTTCAATCCATCAAACAGAGTGAGATCGATGTAAGAAAAAATTGACTAACGAGTACGGAGAGAAAATAATAATTTTCTACATTTATCGATTTTTGCATAAGAACGCCCTCTGCAGGCGCATTGAATAAATGGTGTCTCATACTTATAGTCTTTCCTCATTCCCAAAAAGAGCGGAGATGCCAAAGCCAAATCCAAGAGAAATTAAGCAATTAGTGGAAAAATTGATTTACCGTAATGACTACGCATAGCTTATAAAAAATTAAATATTGTTTAAAAAAATTATACATGTATGTATCTGCACATAGTGCATTGGTATTCAGACATTTTGATGTTTGATTTGAAGTTTAAAAACATATTTTCGAGCTATTTAATTAAGGATCACTATAAAAATATAGCGCGACAGTCATCTTGGGTGGATATTTTCTTCTAAAACACCTGCGTTCGTGAGCTAATATAACATTAGCACTCTTCATAAATATTTGTCTTTCTGATAAGGCCATTTAAATACGTTATTTCAGCCAGATATCATCATAGCCTCGCCTGCTAAAGTTGTTGATAGCCTGCTAAAGATAGTTGGTGCAAATCCTGTCTGGGTGTGTTCTTTACCATCCTGGCCATGGTCATGTTTCATCATTAGCACTCAGCAGTCATCAGTCCAAACGTTAGCACCTCTCCTCTTTAATCTCTTTTCAGCTAATCTCTTCGTCTTCATCATGGGCTTCCATTTCGACTTCCTTAGTAATTTGATTGATTTAATCTATTCTCCGCCATCCACTGTAATATTTCCCATTCGTTTCGCATCCCATAGTGTTACTCTAGTTACAATGAGATGGCTTCGCTGTAAATTGACTGAAGTGTCATTTTACCGTCAATTCACATTCAAGCTACCGATAGGGATACATCTCCACTAGTTAATACGAACAGCAAAATCACACTTTCCAAGATACTTTTTGAGGTGGAAAAATCCTCATTGATTGGTAAATTGAAAAAACCTCCAAAATCCTCAAGTTGGAAATGTAATCTCGCGGTAGCCTAGCGTCACGCGACACCCGCCTCCCTGAAGGATCGACGGTTGAGTCGTTGCGTGGTTACGTATTTACTAGTGCTTCCAATTAATTCACAACACTATCACTAGAGGGATATAGTGTAATTTCATGTGAACACTTGCGGCCATATTCATAGATTAGACTACGCCTACGGCAGGTTTAAGTACGTTAGACCGGCAATTTCGTTGAACACATATTCATAGTGTCGTTGTAGCGCTGATTGACCTTAGCCCTGGCAGCTTTAGTCCGGAGGAAATTAAACCTATGGGTTAAACCATGGCCGGAACATGCAATTTGTCAACAGCGCTTTGCATGACGTCAGTGGTCCTACTGCATCGCCCGTGGTCCTGTTGTTATTCTGCCTGCTATCATCGTTGCGAGTAGGGATAGAACGATGTGACTACCACAACGGACATCAGTTATGCTAATGTATAACTTAGGGTTGCATCATTTGAGTAATTCTTATACCTATTTCGTATTTTTATACCATTTTGTTGTAGGCATATGTTAGAATTGGTAATGGCAAGTGAGACGAGTGATGAACTTGGGCAATTTAATCTCACAGCATTTTCGATTTAAAACATGTTTTGCAGCCCAGGAAGGAATTTTAGGAAAGTTAAGTAACAAAAGTTATGCAAATGAATGGCTGTCCAGAAGTATTAATTTAGAAATATATAGTCGCGAAAGCTGACAGGGCTTCTCCAAGATAAGTTGTTGAAATATGCATTAGGCTTTAACTTTAAAGGGGAAGCTAAACTTAAATATTACAATCATCACAAAGATATCTCATTAAACGGCTGTGAAAGACAGGACCGTGTTAACACCTACCTGGATGCACATCCGTCCCGGATAGTGAGAGCGCGAAAAAAATATTTTAAGGTTTTCGGTTATCTTCTTGCAGCTATCACCACAATGAGCTATGAAACTTGCAGCTATGAAACAATTCAACATTTCAAAACTTTACCACATTTATTTCAAAGGAAAATGGCATAAAATACATAATCTCACGTAATCAATCCATCTTGAGTAAATAAACTTACAAGAAGCAACTTCGTAGATCAAATAACATCACTCTCAAATTTAACAGTGCAAACGACCATCAAAAGTGTAAATTAAACTTCTGAATATAACTAAATGGAATGGAATAACTAAAAGCAGCTGTAAGTAATACACTTGAATTCCAATCAGAAACAGTCACAATAAGAACTAGACGATGCAATTTTCCACAGATATAAATTTTTAATCGACACGGGTTTCGATGCACAGCATCATCATCAGGCTCGTAAAGAAACAGTCACGACACATCCTTGAGTAATTAAATTGACTGATGAATGATTTCCAGAAATCGTTTTCAACGAGTTTTACAAGACTACTAAAGGAAAAAATATCTGTGGGGTAGCGTTCACCATTTTGAAACAAATCAAGTGTATAAGAACATATATTAAAATGTATGCTTATAAGTAAATTGTTTTGAAATAATAAAGTTTAACACTAAGATATGTAGGGGAAGTAGAAAATAGTATTGGAACAGGCACAGTTGTAATGTAAACAATTGTATACTATGAAATAGGTATCAGCTGTACAGCGTTCACCGGTTTCAAAACAATGAATATTTTACAATGATCTTAGAATGTGTAGTTATCTGTAAGAATCAGGGGGTGTGATGGCTAATATTTCTTGAGGAAATAACACGCAGGCCGATAAAATTTCTCATTTAAGTGGAAAATGCAGTGTTACACGTTTGTGTGTAATTTGAAAGCCATACGTCAAACGATTGAAATTCCATAGCTGTAAAAGTGTGGGTGGGAGATTTAAAAATTAGTCTTTTTTTGTAAATAATAAACTGTTTTAATAATGTAAAATATTTCACGTTGAGGGTGTGAATCTGAGGTAGACAGAAGTAACAGCACAGATACCTGTGGTGTAGTGTTCACCATTTTGAAAAATATCAAGTTTTAGAGGAAAGTGTGAATATATGTAATCTCAAAAAAATTTGTTTTTCACATTAAAAACTAACAGAATGTGTAGACGAAGTAGAAAGCAACATTGAAAGAAATTGGAATTGGAAACAGTGTTCACCGGTTTGAAAATAATGTATGTAAGTAATAAAAGAAAACGAGAATGTGGAGTTTTTGTGATTTTCAGGAGGAATTATTGCAAATAACCACAAGAATATTGCATACATGCCAATGAAATTTCTCAGTCTAGTGGATAATGCGGTGTCACGCGTTTGTGGGCTATACGGTTGAAATTCACTGTGGGTGGGAGAGTTGAAAAAAAGGATTTTTTTGGAAAATGATAAACTACTAAAAATGCAAACATTTACGTTGCGAATGTTTACTTGAGGTAGATAGTTGTAATCGCATGGATATTCAGCCGTGAAAATGGTGTAAGCTGATGAGGATTGTTAGCAGTAAGACTAATGTAGGTATCAGTGTTGTTTGTAATGTCTGTGAGGTTGGACAAAAATACACAATGAAACTATTTTACCAATTCACTGTCATTCACTATCACACCCTTAGAAGCTACTCACAACTTACATCGCATGTTGCACTTCACAAAGCATAGAACAGCACTTCACTTAATTATATTTCACTTCATTTTCACAAACATGGGATATGGGGCCATGAGTACTGAGGGAGGTGAACACGGAGTAGTAACATTGAACAAAGTAAGAGCAGCACCAGGGGACAACTTTGGACGATCTAACTGGTACCTTTGCACTTCACCGCTCTTATCCGTGAAAGTTGAACAGTGGAGGATATTCCGCTCAGCAAAATGCTTGATGCGAACTACTGCGTTTGAAGAAGGATTCCAGTCCTTCCTAGGAATATTCTTCTTTCTACTGCGTTCGTCTTTGGGAAATCGGAACACAGTCACGTACCCCTCATTCTTGGTGGAGAGATAGTTGCTTTTGTAACCTGGCACACAACAACGCCGGGGCATTTTTAATTTAAAAAAGAGAAGTTGTAGGAATAAACATCGTTTTGCCAATCACAGCGAATTGTAGTACATTTATGATTGTTTTTAGAAAACCTGAGTAACATCAATTCAATAGACTCATGAAGTAGCCGTTGTTTCTTCAATAATAAACGACCTTCGTGTAGACACAACTACACCATGGTAATTCATAAGACCCAATAAAAATAACAATCACTGTTAACCCAATAATAATAATATTAGCATAAAAACAGAATAGCTGCTAAATTCCTAACATATAATGTACTTTGCATTTGTGTACTCTCAATTTCCCTCCGTAATGGCCGGCCGGCAAGTAGTCACAATGCTTTAGAAGAAATAACCGTAATTTTCCACCCTCAACTCACAGAGAATATCTTAACACTATTGTACTAACCTTTAGCCAAAACAATATACAACAAAATAAGCCCTGCTCTGCCTTTTAATTCCAGCATTATTGTACTCTCAATATCATTCCAATAATGGCCGGCAAGCAATAGCAAGCCGGATAGCAAAATACTTTTGAAGAAATAATCGTGATTTTCCACCTTAAACTCACTGAAAATATCTTTAAACGAATTTACGTACCTTTAGCCAACACAATATACAAAAAATTAGTCCAGTTCGGCCTTTTCAACTAGTGAATTCATACGTTTTTAATCACACGGACACACATCTCCCGTAAGACGCCATGCTTCCAAACAGCAACGATAGGACTAACACACAGCGTTGCCAAAATTTCATGTTCCGGCCTGTATTAGAGGGGGCCATGGTTAAACCTAACGCTGAATTTAAGCTCCGCGCGTCGCCATTTTTTCTTCAGTTTTTGTGGTGATTGTCGAAGGTGTTAAGTGATTAATCGCGAGTTCACCAAGCTAGGGATAATTTAAGGGGTAATGTTTTTTACTTGGATATCGTTAGGAATATTCTCACATAGCATGCAAGCTGGATTCCAGCCTGGATTTTGGCTGGATGCATCCAGCTAGAATTGGCAAGCTCGATTCCAGCTGGATTTCGGCTTGATTCAAGGTCTAGATTTCAGCTGGAATTACCCAGCTTGATTCCAGCTGGATTTCGGTTTGCATACTATAGGTTTGACTCCAGATGGAATTGGCAAGCTTGATTCCAGCTTGGTAAACCTATTGAAGGGTCATGGCGTCGAGAAAGAAATGCAACTCACAGGTTTTACCGAATGGTTATTGAAAGGAAAAGGGCAAATTATAAAGAAAATGAAAGGTAGCATATGTAGCATAGCGAAATATATGAAGTAGGTGTTATTAGTTTAGGGGTGTTAGTGTTATCATCGAAAATTACTGTTAGTCATTACGTGCATTAACTCTGATTTTAGGAAGAAATAGCCTCATACGCGTATCTATCTTTAAGTACCTATCTCTTAAAGCACAAAGTTTTATTTCTGCTGGCTTATGGCTTTTGTTTGTATGTATGGTCAAAAAATAGCAAGCACTCTTTGTCCACCTTTACGAAATTACTGTCAGTCATTGCGGGTGTTAACTCTAATTTTCGGAAGAAATAGTCACATTCCAATGCGTGTTTGTAATGAGAGATGTTGGCCTAGGGGTAAGGTCTTGGGTTTTGAAACTGAGATGATCATGTGACACAGGTTCAAATCGCACTCACGTCACATTATTTTTCTATTTTTTTCCTTATATGCCTAGAATCCAGGCTTTCAAATAGCCGGAATCCAGTTGAAATCGTGTAAAGAGACCAGCTGGATTTAGGCTGGATTTCAGTTTCCCCACAGGATTGATCCAGCTGGATTTTGGCTTGCACCCTGGATTTTGCAAGGTGGATTCCAGCAGGAATCGAGCTTGTTGGCTTAGTAATTTGGGTTTATACTGACCTAAATAGGTGTATAGGCAGTAATGAGTAGTAATTTAGTAGTTTCATTCTCTCATTTTTTTAGTTTAATTTTATCGGTAAGCGGGTTATTTAGTCAACTTTATAATTTATTAAGTATAGTTTTTTATTAGGTATTATAGCTCGCATTGATTAAATTTGTTTTCACATCGCTTAATTGTGTTAATTTGTTTACATTTCGTATGGTGAGTTTTGTTCAGTGACGATATTATCAATAATATTTCATACCTTTCATACTTTAAAACATCCTTTTGTTTACATTTTACATAGTTAGGTTTTGACGTTCATTTCAATTAGCGGTGCGTTTTGATGAATAACTTATTTTAGTAAATTAATTATTTGTGTAGCTAAATTAAATTACCACTGCACGAAACAATACCGGGTGATTATGTTATATATTTAATAAGTATAATAAACCTAAATAAAAATAGAAAAATTAATTGCAACACATCTCAGCCATAAATAATTACAAAAATGAAATGAAAGATATACAAAGCGCAGGGAGTAGGATTCCAGGGCGATTTCAGTGAGCCAAAAAGTCCCAGAAGCATGTAATGAGTGGTAAAGGGTTCGTATACAACGCGCAATTCCTCAGGAGACCCCAAAAACCAGTTCAGAAATTCCAGGAAATAACCTGCTACTTGACGAATAGCGGTGATACCAAGCGTTCCATCCTCGTGTGGTAGGCAAGTCTCGGACTCCGTGAGTCCCCGAGGCTCTCTCGACCCAAGATATGGATAGCAACTTTTAGTATCGTTCTAAACCACACTTAGACCGCACTAAGATAAACCGCAAAACCCCAGATTTAACTCGAAATCAATGAATACGGCCGTTCAAGTCCAAGTGTATTTCATGTAATTATCATAAATAATGTTTTCATATTCATGATTTCAGAAGTATTTATTTAATTATTGGTTTTATTTTTGTGTAACAATGTGTACTCCAGCCGCCAGTCATATCTATACTCAGTTTTTCACTCCTGTAGGCCGCAGCTGATTTTTCCCAAATGGAACGAGTACTTTCATGGTGTTAAATGTGAGAATGGAAAAACATGGAAGACGATAATATTTCATGCTAATTAATTTCCATTTTCGAGGAAAATTGTCTATTTAGGATTTTAAAAATCCCATAAAATCGAATTGAAACAAAAATATGGCAAGTTGGCATATAATAATTAAGTTGTAACCACATTACTGCAAAAACGAGGTCAAAATGCGTAAATTCGAAAGAATTGACGCTGAAGTCGGCCACTTTCACTAGAAAAAAGAGTTCATTTCAAATTAACTCATCAAATAATAAGCAAATTTCGTAACTTAACATTGTTTTTAATAGCTTAAGCATTTCAGCTGCGGAAGCAAAATTTTTCAACTAGAGAAAACGAAAGGGTTGGATTAAGTGTTTGTTTTGATCGTCAACGTTGGCGTTAAATCTTCTTAAATTGACCGTAACTGACTAGCATCTTTTTTCATGAAAGAAATTATAACTATGTATTAGATATGCCATTGCAATTCTCAAACAAGCACACCTCAGCAGGCACTTACGGTACTTTAACATCCTCATAGCATCGTCCTCTCATTCCCACAAAACACACAGTGTAACGAGGCCATCCAAATGCCAAGCAACGTACTCAACAACGTTCGGCTACAGTCAGTCTGACACGAGTTTTCTCCGCGATGACCACACACGACTCTCCCCACTGCGTCGGAGTTCAGAGGAGAGGTGGGCTCAAAAGCATTTGCGCTTGCAGGGGAACGTGAGGAAGAAAGACATCGACGGGGACGTGGATGTTACGCGGTAAGAGAAGAGGGGTACATGAGGCAAAGAGCAGCAGCAATAGGAGAAGAAGACTAGAAGATAAAGGCTAAGAAATGCAGGGAAGAAGAGCGTGGTGGTTTGTAGGGATTGAGTTGTTTTTTTTGGTCCATGAAAAGGGAGGGAATTAATTACGCTCCTCTCTCCGACCAGCTGCTTCATCTCCTACCACCAGCCAGTTGACTCTACCCGCTCAGCGGGAGTTCATTGTCCAAGATTAATCAAGGATGTGCATACGCTCCCTGAGCTAGTGTGTATGTCTGCGTGCGCCCTGGTAGCCCGCGCTCTTTTCCTGTCCTGCATTCTTCTCCCATCCTTCTTCGAATTGGGCTCCAGGTCATAGCTCACAATGTCTCTGTTCCCTTCTCCATACCGATGATGAAACCAGCATCCAAAACGTCTTATCAATTATCACACCAGTGATGATGAACTCACAAAGTTTTTCCTCCAAGGTGTTCATTATTATTTTCAAATTATTAAAAAAAATATATGATTGGATGCTGATACCCACGCTTTTTTAAATTCATCTCATCTTACTTGCGTGTGAAAAAATGACTTCAGTGCTCATGTCGCTACACTCCGATCAAGACACTATTATTTTATTCGAATTTTTTCTTATATTATATAGAAGGTTTCATAGGTTTAGTTTTAATTTTCCATCATGGTTTGGAAACCATATCCATGCACAAATAATGTAATCAACTGCTTTAATCTGTGAGGTAGGGAGCGTAGTGGCCTAGTGGGTAGGACGCTTGGCTACTGGTCGAAGTGTCCCGGGTTCAAATCTGGGTGAAGCCTTTGGACGCCCCCGAACAAAAAGAAAAATCCTCGGAGTGCGAGGTGGCCCAGGGAAAGGAACTGGCCCCCCTACCCTGAATGTGAGAAATTCACACGCCTGTGGCTTAGTCTGGGGTGAGCTCTACCCTCAACTATCCAAACCAAGCATCGGGTTGAACCACTGAGTGAGTGAATCAGTGAGGTAATCCAGGTCTCGACCTAGTAGATTAGGTATGACTATAGTAGTAGTTCTTGATATAATTTTCTGTCTATTCACACATCTCGCTTTGACTTAATATAATGTGGATATGTTGGTAATAGAAGGCTGATGGATGTTATACATTATCAAAGGGGATCGTTCTGAGAACTTACTTGCAGAAAATGGGGATTAAGTAAATACCTTAAATATCTACTAAGTAACAACCCTGAATGTGCAAGCCAAAACTGTGTGTCTGGGAACGTGGCTCCACAATCAAATTGCTTAAATATAATTATATCATATCCTGGCTTCTTGCAAAAAAACGTGTCCACTATTTGATATAGATATCCTTTTACCCGCGCTACATATTTCGCAAGCTGAATTCGTCATTACAAGGGTTTGAAAGCAAAAATGGATAAAACAGAAAAATAAAATTTTTCTGGCTAATATAAGTTCCATTTTCACAACTCATTCTTTATTTGATGTCAGTTTCACATGGAATCAAAAATTAAAAAAAAATGAGACATTTCCTCTTCTAGTTTTTTTGTTATTAGCATTTTATTGCAATTGAATCACGTTCATTCATTAAAAAAATACGCTGCATTCGGTTCCTATGGTAATAAAATTGTTCATTTAAATACATTCGTTGTAAAATATTCACGTTTTGTGTCAATTAATGATACTTTGTATATGGTCCATTTATTTCCGATACTAGGTATTAAGAGTACTTGAGTTTTAAAAACAATTATTCCTTTAAGAATATAAATGAATGTAAAATATATTCTTTTTATTTAACCTTAGGTATTTCCCCAATCTTACTTTAGTGACAACTTTCAGATCGTCTTTGGTCAATACTCGTTGCTACACTTTATTATAGTAAGAGGCCGAACTCAAGGAACCCTCCCATAGTCAAGTTGAATTTATGTCCGCTATCCTGCTGCTAACTATTGTCTGAGCAGCTGGTAAGTATATTTCCTTTCCCAAATTCTTCTTTTCATAAAAAATCTTCAAATTTCATGCATAGGGAATGATTTATAAGTTTGAATTGGCTAATGAAATTACATCCACTTATAACTGCTCCAGCCCATGAAAACTCCTATATTGTAGTTTAGAATTACCCTGAGCAAAAACGTAAATTTTAAAGTTAACTTCGTGTAATGACTTATTCCTTTGGAATTAAAATGCACCCAACCCTTTTACCATGATCTACAGCGTCAGCATTATTCCAACCATTGCTAAGAGACAAACGCAACTAATTGCGATCAAATACCATACGTCCATCAGTGAAATAAAATATATTAATATACTTTTTAGTCTCGGATTTTAAGCCATTGTTAAAAATTAATTATCCAGAAAAAATCATCACATGTTAAATCTTGAAATTAGGTCTATTTATTACGTGTTCAATACGCAAGTAGTCTAATTATTTTCAAACTTATTTAACCTATAATTTAAGTGAAAAAAACTTGTGTCATGCCTGTTTATGCAGTTTAAGCTTCATTGCATGTAGTTTTCGCATTATAAAATTATCAATTCTGCACGAATATGTTGTCACAGCGCCAAATATTTGCTAATAACAATTACCTATTCAAGCAGTGCACTTACTCTTTTTTTACATTATTTTTCAGAATATCACGACTTGTTCATCATATTGATTAACTATTATAACAATGCCACCTGCAATCTCGTTTTCGTTGAAATTTTACTCATTCATGGATTGCTTTTTGTTGTACACATATTATGCATCCGTAATCTAAGCCCTTATGTTTTTTTTCAATTATTCTCGTATCACTGCTCCGACGATATCGTTATCCTCGTGCCGTGGTTCGTATTTTTAAGGTTACACCATCTCCATCGTTCTCTTCTTTTTTTCCTCATGTGTTTAAATGATTATATTGATTGTATCCTCAACTGCACCAGCGGCAGAGTTTACATATTTACTTTATTTCGCTCGCTTCTCCGATTCCAGCATCTGATCCAGTGCCCTGGAACTCGGTGATTTAATTGCTTTTTCGAGTCGGAGGGAAAAATTAATTTCGACTCTTTTTTTTCGCCTCTAATACAAACTTAGCGTCGATTCTTTGTACTCTTTTTGCCTCTATCCCTCGTTTGCCTTATAGTACTCAATTCTGTCGTATTTCTGCAAATTTATTTTCCTACGGATCGTGAACGTGAGATCATGTTATTAAAGACTTTTTGAACTGGCATTTCCTCGCTGTGCTCATTTCATTCAAGCGTTCCTGACCATTGGACAAGGCAGTAGGTTACGGAAATTAAAGTTTCTGCCTCTAGAATTGGAACGGTTTCTTCCTTGTGACAAGGATTCAGTGTGTTGTTCTTCATTATGACAGAGGATTACTAATTAGATGGAACATTGTTCCATTGCTCCCTATCAAAGTCCTGGCATTTTTTTAAAATTCCATCATACTGTTCTTTTGACGTTAAATCAGTTCCTTAAAATAGTAGAATAGTAAAAGACAAAGTTGTAATCCGGAACAAGATATGTAAGAACAAGACATACACGTCAGAAAAAATATATCTTAAGCTATATTTTGAAAAATCTAAGAATTTATTATGATTTCTCAATATAATCTAATTTAAAGACGAATTAATTCTTATTTCTTTTTACTCAAAATAAAAACAATTATTTGGTCATGATTTTTTATTTTTTTAGTTAATTTAATTAAAAATATTTTTTACCATTAAACCCTTTTTGATATGGTTTTTTATATATTCATTTTTTTCAAATTTCATTACAGCTTTTGTACGAAGTGATAAAATATTCTTAATTTAAAATGATATATCCATATGTAATAAATTGGGGAAATGCAGATAAATTTTCTCGATGAAAAAAACTTTTGAAATGAACTGACATATGAAATAAAAAATCATGACTTAAATAAATTTCGATTTGAGTATAAAAAAATAACAAAAATCGTTTTTAAAATACCTCTAAATCGTGAAAAATGAAAGGTAAATTAATTATTTGCATGAATAGATTTATTATAAATTCGGTTTTTTAAGTTTTAATTTTTAAAAGAAGTGTATTAACCTGGATACGCTCAATTTTTTTTAAGATTAACTGTTTAATATTTCAGAATATTCCTAGAACCTTACCTTTATGGCGTTTTATTAGTTTTAACTGAATAAAATCAGTGGATCTATAGATATTGGGTGTGACAAAAAATGTCACATTGGGCGGATGTCCTGTCTTTTAGCGAGGATAGAGCTGCATTGGCTTCTATGCGCATTTAAGGTTGTTACAGACATTTATATCAATGTTTAATATATTAAAGCATTAAATATTCATTTTTCATGGATGTTTTAAAATTTGATCATTGTATCATCATTGTAAGGTATTTATATGCTAATAGAGAAAATATTTTATAAATATATTTTCTGAGAAAATGTTTTACTTTTTCATTTATTTATTTTTACTCAATTTTTCTATTTGCACTTTGCTCCTGAAGCATAATGATTATCGTTTAGAAAAAAATATATCCTTTTAATTATTCCTGGTTTCTCCCTTTTTTATTCATGTAGGTCAGAATTATATTACAAAATGTTCATTAAGTGGATGTAAAATGCAGTTTTGAAGATCAAATTGCATAAAATATGATGAACTATTTTTTTCAAAATTATGGCCAGACAAATAATTCATATATCTGGAGAATATCAAATTATTCATTTACAAAAGAGGCAGTAGTTAGTACATCACCACAACAAATGCTTGTATTTGGCTTTCAATCCATACAAATCCAAGTAAGTTTGGGCGAGTGCTTGTTTGAACTCAAACTTTGACATACTTGAATTGAATTTACTAATTAGTTACCAAAAACTATGAACGGCGGCAACCGCCAGCCACGTAAAAACAATCCACCACTCTTTTTTGCACGTGTTAATTCTTACGCCGCGCCTCCAAAATTTCAGTCCGTAAATGCCTCCAAAATTTCAGACCATAAATGCCTCCAAAATTTTTTTATTGCATCATAATAGAAAAAAGCGAAAAATATTGTGGTTTCATATGTGGTGTGATTATTAATTATGAAATAACTGTCAATTCTCAGTAGGTTGTTAGGAACCATACAACGTTAAAACTATGCAAAGCTAGGTTGCAATGTGAGCCCATCTCGCAAGAATAAATCTATCAGAACTTTTTTGATATGTTCGATTTCTTTTTCAAGTTTCGTTCTTAAAAATATCAATGTTATTGAATCCAATTCTCCCAAGTGCACTAAATTTAACCATTCATGCTTTCGTCGTTTTTAACACCCCCTGCCACAATTCACGAAGTACCCTGCCTAAGGTTTTGCTAATCATACATCCTTTATATTTATTTATATTCAGTGACTACAATCATTAATAAACAGTTTTAAATGAATGGGGATAAATATTAAGGAAAATTATATTTTTTGCAATTTATGCCTGTCGTTTTTAACAGCCCCAGCCACAATTCAAGAAGTACTCTGCCCAAGGTTTTGCTAATCGCACACATTTTGTATTTATTTATATTCAGTGACTACAATAATCAATCAACAATTTTTAACTACTGGGGAGAAATATTTTAGAATTTATTTTTAGCAAATAATGTCTATGTCGTTTTTAAGACCCCCAGCAACAATTCACGAAGTACTCTGCAAAATATTTTATTAATAGAACACCTTTTGCATTTATTAAACATTTTAGAGACTACAATCATTAATCAACTGTTTTAAATGTCTGGGGAGCAATATTTAGGATTTTTATATATTACCAATTTTAACCTATGTCCATTTTAACTCCCCTTAACACAATACACGAATTACTCTGCCCAAATTTAGCTAACCGCACACATTTTGTGTTATTTATATTCAGTGACTATAATCATCAATCAACAGTGTTCAATGACTAAGGAGCAATATTAAAAAATTTTATATCTTTAGCAGTTTTTGTTTATGTCGTTTTTATCACCTTCTGCCACAATTCACAAAAGACTCTGCCTAAGATTTTGCTCATCGCATACCTTTGTATTTATTTATATTCAGTGACAACAATCATTAACAAACAGTTTTAAACCACTGAGAAGTAATTTTTAGGAATTTTATATTTTAACAAATTTTGCTTATGTTGTTTTTAACACGCCCTGCCTCATCCTACGAAGTACTCTGCCCAAGGTTTTGCTATTTGCAAACCTTTTGTATTTATTTATTTTCATTGACTTTAGTCATCATTTAACAGCTAATATCAATTGGGGAGCAATATTTAGGAATTTTATATTTTTAGCAATTTAATGTCAATGTCGTTTTTAACACCCCCTGCCACAATTCACGAAGTATTCTGCCCAAGGTGTTCTAATCGCACCCATTTTGTATTTATTTAAATTTAGTGACTACAATCATCATTCAACAGTTTTAAATGACTAGGGTGCAATAATTAGGATTTTTATATTCTTAGAAATTTATACCTTTGTCCTTTTTAACACCTCTTGCCACAATTCAAGAAATACTCTTCCCACGGTTTTGCTAATCGCACACATTTTGTATTTATTTATATTTAGTGACTTCATTAATCAATAAACAGTTTTAAATAACTGGTGGAGCAATAATTAGGAATTTTATATTATTAGCAATTATGCCTATTTCGTTTTTAACACTTCCTGACACAATTAACGAAGATCTCCGTCCAAGGTTTTGCTATTCGCACACCTTTTGTTTTCATTTAAATTCAGTGACTACAATCATCAATCAACATTTTTAAACCACTGAAGAGCAATATTTAGGAATATTATATTTTTAGCAATTTATGCCTATGTCGTTTTTAATACCCCGTGCCATAATTCACGAAAAACTCTACCCAAAGTCTTGCTAAAAACCTACGATGTATTTATTTATATTCAAAGACTACAGTCAACAGTTTAAAACCACTGAGGAGTAATATTTAGTAATTTCTTATTTTAACAAACTATGCGTTTTTCGTTTTTAACACCCCCTGCTACAATTAACTAAGTATTCTGCCCAAGGTTTTGCTATTCATACCCTTTCTGTATTTATTTATATTAAGTGACTGCAATCATCAATCATCAGCTTTAAACCTATATTTGGTTATTTAATATTTATATCAATTATGCCTATTTCATTTTTAACACCCGCTGCCATTAATCAAGAAGTACTCTGCCCACTGTTTTTCTAATTGAATAGCATTTGTATTTATTAATATTTAGTGACTACAATCATCAATCAACAGTTTAAAACCACTGAGGAGCAATATTAAGGAATTTCATATTTTAACAATTTATGCCTATGTCGTTTTTAACACCCCCTGCCACAATTCACGAAGTACCCTAGAGGTTTCGCTAAACGCACACCTTTTGTATTTATTTAAATTCAGGTACCACAATCATCAATATACAATGGTTTTGTTTTGGAAAGAATCAATACTCTCTGAAAGAGGAGACAATAAACATCTCTCGCAGACTGTGTCATTCAAATTGAGTTTTTTAATTCAAGTTGCAAGTTTTAATCACAACGAAGTTTTATCCTACTTTATAATTCGGCAGACTGCGCAGAACAAGAAGAACGAGAGGCAAAGCGTCCAGCCGGGTCACATGAGGGTGGCATCGGACGGAGCTCTTCAGGTGGAGATGGAAATTTTCTACCATCCCGTTGGCGCATGGGTGGTACCCACAGGTGCGACATCGTGCAATACCAAATATGTTGCTCAGATACCGGAAAAGTTGGGACTCGAATTGTTTGCCCTGATCGGTCGTGATGCAGACAGGAGAACCAAAACGCGAAATCCAGCAGCGTATTAGCGCGTCGGCGACTTCCTCTGCGCGTATGGACTGTAATGGCCAAACTTCTGGCCATCTAGTGAATCTGTCGACGGCAGTGAGGCAATATCGATAACCTTTAGCACAGTCCAATGGTCCGATCAGGTCGATGTGAATATGTTGGAAACGTGCGGAAGGCGTGATGAAGGTGCCAGTCGGGGTGTGGACATGACGGGAAACTTTGTTCCGTTGGCAGTGTAAACAGGTTCGCGTCCAAGCATGGCAGTCTTGTTGAACTCGAGGCCAAACAAAGCGTTGTGACACGAGCTTGGCGGTGGTACGGGAGCCAGGGTGGCTGAGGCTATGCAGGGCGTTGAACACCAGTCGACGCATGGAGGCAGGCACGTACGGGCGTGGGCGGCCAGTGCTCGTGTCGCAGTAGAGTGTCACGTTACTGTCAGGAATCTGAACGGATTCCAAGTGGAGAGCCGATTTTCGTTCAAGTAGGTCGCCGAGCTCATTGTCGTTTTCCTGAGCTCTAGCGAGGTCAGCCAAGTTGACCGAGTATTTCACGGAGTTGGCTGCGGTCACGGAGTCGACACGGCTCATGGCGTCGGAGACGATGTTGTTAGAGCCGCTGATATGGCGGATGTCCGTGGTGAACTGCGCAACAAAGGATAGCTGATTCAGCTGAACTGGAGGCAGCTTTTCACGAGTCTGCTGGAACGCAAATGTGAGAGGCTTGTGATCGGTGAATGTGAGACAATGTTGTGCCTCGAGTATGTGCCGGAAATTTTGAACGGCGAGGTAGATGGCGTGTAGCTCCCTGTAGTAAGCTGGCCAACCGATTTCACGGGGAGTGAGTTTCCTGGAGAAAAATGCCAGGGGTTGCCAAGCATTGTTGGTGAATTGCTGTAGGCACGCGCCAACCGAGTGTGCACTGGCATCCGTGAAGAGACCGAGGGTGGCAGAGGGATCCGGATGGGCCAGCATTGTAGCATCCGCGAGACTACCTTTGCATGCCTGAAACGCCAGCTCTAACTCGGGTGTCCAGGGAACGGGTTGATTTCCTCGTAGGCCGGATCGCGCAGTGTTTAGGGTTGCTTGGTGTTCAGCGGCATGAGGTATGAAACGACGATAAAAGTTGATCATGCCGAGGAAGCGAGATATGCCTTTTACGGTTGACGGTCTGGGATATGCACGATATGGGTCGGCGATGCGGTCTTGAGGAGGCTGAATGCCTTGTGAAGAGACATCGTAGCCCAGGAATGAGACCTTGTCGGCGCCAAAGGTGCTTTTGCTCACTTTCACCAAAAGTCCGTATTCGTCAAGTCGCTTGAATAGAAGGCGGAGGTGTTGGCAATGATCAGCTTGAGTTTTTGAGAATATCAAAATATCGTCGATATAAGCAAAACAAAAATCAAAACCAGCCAGTACTTCGTCTATGAAGCGCTGAAAGGTTTGCCCAGCATTGCGGAGGCCGAAGGACATGAAGGGGAATTCGAAAAGACCGAATGGAGTGGTTATGGCTGTCTTTTCGATGTCTGCCTTGCTGACCGGTATTTGGTTGTACGCCTTGACGAGATCGATGGTGGAGAAAATGATTGAGCCATGAAGATGGTTTCCGAAGTCGTGGATGTGGCACACTGGGTACTTGTCGGGGATGGTCCTTGCATTGAGTGCGCGGTAATCTCCACAGGGACGCCAGCTGTCCGGTTTCTTGGGTGCCATATGGAGAGGTGATGACCAGGGCCCATCAGAGCGACGTGCAATGCCTTCTTGCAACATGATTTCGAATACTGCTTTGGCGATGCGCAAGCGGTCGGGAGCTAAGCGACGTGGGGAACACGATACTGGTGGCCCTGGTGTAGTCCTGATGTAGTGCACTGCATTATGTTTAGCCTGGTGTTCTATTTCTCGTGGTCGAGTGAGGCTAGGAAACTCGGCTAAGATGCTGGCGAAGGCAGAACTCACGGCTGGCTGGACGACTCTAACGCTGTGGTGATCGGAAGTGCAGCGTATGCAGCTTGTGGAGAGGCCAGTCGCGGAGTCAAGTAAGCGGTTGTTGGCGCAGTCCACTAGGAGCTTATAGTGAGCCAAAAAATCAGATCCAATGATCGGGATGGAGACGTCGGCAATGGTGAAAATCCAGGTGTGCTTGCGGCCAAGACCAAAATCTACAGTGAAACGCACGGGTCCATAGGTCTTAATGCGGGAAGTATTGGCCGCTTGCTGATCATAATGAGCGTCGAAGTGACGACCTGGAAGCAGCCTGCGAGGATAACAGCTTACGTCGGATCCGGTGTCAGCAAGGAATAGTTTTCTGCTGACTCTGTCTGTCGCAAAAACACGGCGATTAAACATTAATTGACAACCGACCGCCGCTAGCGTCGGTTGCCGCTGAAGTTTGATGGAAAAGTGCAGGGAGCCAAGCACTTCTTGGCTATACTACCAAATTTGCGGTGGTACCAGCACTCGCCGGAATCGTTGGATCTCGTTGAGTCGGTGGATGAGCTTCGGCGAGGGGTCGGCGTGGCGCTCCGGCGTTGTGGACGACGGGAGAGGTCCTGAAGCATTGAATGTATGGAGGCAAACTGGCGAGATAGGTCGTCCAGGCGTGCGGATGTTAAATCATCAGAAGTGACAGCAGCGTCTGTGGCCGGTGTGGAAGTAGTGACGAGGGCTGCTGGTGGATTGAAGGCAGCATCAGAGCTTGAGGATATAACAGGCGCAATATGAGCAGGAATTGCGGGTGATACCTCCAAAATGCTGTCAGCGATGGCGGCGAGTCGGTTTATAGTGACGGTCGGGTCAACTGCGTGTGGCTGAATGATCGCTTGGACGTGGGATGGCAGGCGCTGCATCCAAATCGTACGCAGTAGCTGGTCAGGTACGGCGCCGGACAAAGAGCGTAGGTAGCGAAGGAACTGCGATGGTGTGCGGTCTCCGAGTTCTTCTCCAGTTAAGAGTCGTCGAATGCGTTGCTGTTCGGACATTGAGATGCGCCTGATGAGCTCGTCCTTGAGGGTTGAGTATGGTGCATTCGCCGGCGGCGTGACAATAAGATCTTCAATCTCCTGAGCTCCGTATTCATCAAGCTGTCCAACGACATGAAAATACCTGGACTCCTCGTCGATGATATTGTAAAGCCGGAACTGGGCCTCGACTTGTGAGAACCAGAGTTGTGGGTTGTTCCTCGAAAAAGTGGGAATTTTGAGTGCAAAGCGGCTGGGATGTTGCGATGGAATGCGTACTTGCTGCAGCACGGCAATGGCGGCTTGCTGTTGATGCGTCTGCTTAAGTAGGCCCTGCAGGGCATCCGGAAGCTGTGCAATATCGTAGGCAGCGCCCGGTTGTGGAAGCTGAGCGGCTGGCGGCGGATCAACGACGTGTGGTTGGGTTTGCTGTTGAACAAGATCGACGCCGCGTCTTTCCTTCCGCGTCCTTCGCGTAACGACCATGATCACATCGGGGTCACCAATTATAAAGTAGGATAAAACTTCGTTGTGATTAAAACTTGCAACTTGAATTAAAAAACTCAATTTGAATGACACAGTCTGCGAGAGATGTTTATTGTCTCCTCTTTCAGAGAGTATTGATTCTTTCCAAAACAAAACCATTGCGTAGGAACGGTGCACAACGGCGAAATATAAAATTACAAATTCAAGAAACTCTACATTTAATTACATACAAGTTAGGACGCCGCGCCGTATGCCGTTTTTAACACCACCTGCCAAAATTCACGAAGTACTCTGCCCAAGGCTTTCCTAATAGCACATCTTTTGTATATATTTATATTCAGTGACAACAAAAATCATTCAACATTTTAAACCACAGAGGAGCAATTTGTAGGAATTTCATTTTTTAACAATTTATGCCCATGTCGTTATTAACATCCCCAGCCTTAATTCACGATCATCAATCAACAGTTTTAAACAACAGAGGAGCAATATTTAATGTGCCTATTTCGTTTTTAACACCCTCTGCCACTATTCGCGAAGTACTCTCCCCAAGGTTTGCTAATCGCACATCATTTGTGTTTATTTTTATTTATTGACTACAGTTATCAATTATCAGCTTATATCCATTTGGGAGTAATATTTAGGAATTTTATATTTTTATCAATTTATGCCTAATTCGTTTTTAACACCCCCTGCCACTATTCACAAAGTACTCAGCTAAGGTTTCGCTAATCGCTCACTTTTTGTATTTATTTACTATTCTGTGTATACAATCATCAATAATTAGTTTAAAACCTTTGGGCAATAATATTTAGGAATTTTATATTTTTATCAATTTATATTTATGGCCTATGTCGTTTTTAACACCGCCTGCCATAATTCAATAGGTACTCTGCCCACAGTTTTGGTAATCGCACACCTTTTGTATTTATTCATATTCAGTGACTACAATCATCAATTAACAGCTTACCTATATCCATTTGGGAGCAATATTAGGAATTTTATATTTTTAGCAAAATTTGCCTATTTGGTTTTTTACACCCCCTGCTACTATTCACGAAGTGCTATGTCACGGTTTTGCTAATCGCACACCTTTTGTATTTTTTTATATTCAGTGACTACAATCATCAATCCATTTGGGAGCTTCACAAACATCAATCCATCAATCCAGCTTATATCCATTTGGGAGCAATATTAGGAATTTTATGTTTTTAGAAATTATGCCCATTTCATTTTTATCACCCCCTGCCATTATACACGAAATACTTTTCCCACGGTTTTGCTCAGCTTTTGCATTTATTTATATTCTGCGATTACAATCATCAATTTTCCGATAATATAATTGGGGAGCAATATTTAGTAATTTGATATTTTTAGCAATATATGCCTGTCGTTTTTAACACCCCCTGCCACTATTCACGAAGTACTCTGCCCACGGTTTTGATAATCACACACCTTTTGTATTTATTTATATTATGTTATTAAATTCATAAATCATCAGTTTTAAACCACTGAGGAGCAATATTTAGGATGTTTATATTTTTATCAATTTATGCGTATGTCGTTTTAAAAAGCCCCTGCCATAATTCTCGAAGTAGTCTGCCCAAGGTTTTGGTAAACGCACACCTTTGGTATTTATTTATATTCAGTGACTACAATTATCAATTAACTAATTGTATCATTGGGGAGTTATATTTAGGAAACTGATATTTTTAGCAATTTATGCCTCTGTCGTTTTTAACACCCCCTGCCACAATTCACGAAGTACTCTGTCCAAGGTTTTGCTAATCGAACTTCTTTTGTATTTATCTGTATTCAGTGACTACAATCATCAATCAACAGTTTTAAAGCACTGGGGAGCAATATGCAGGATTTTTTTATTTTTAGCAATTTATGCCTATGACGTTTGTAACCCCCCCTTACACCTCATTTAGAGGAAGTTAGACTAGTGGTAGAGAGTTGGGCTGTCAGGTGTAGATAAATGTATGTCATGGGTTCAAGTCCTACTCGAGTAGAATTTTTTTTCTAAATTTTAGGTGCACTAGTTCATTATTTACGTTAAATTTAGCGTGAAAGTTGCTACTTCAAACATGCATTTTTCTTTCAAAATTTACAGTATTTTGGTGTAATCTAGCCTGGAATCGGGCATATAATCCAGCTTGCTTCCATGTTAATAATTAATTAATGTCTAGTAACTAAGTTGGCCAAATCAGCATAGAGCAAGTGCATAAAAAACAATTTTTTTATGTATATATATATATATATATATTTGTCCATAGACAAAAAAGCAAAGAATATGCATTTTGTATGGGACACGTTGGGGATAAAATACATTAACAATGAGAGAGATAGTTATTGATGCTGTAGAACATATGATCTGCCAGTAGTATGAATAAACATCTCAACTTACATGTAAATGCTATAAGGCCCATAGTATTTTTAAGGAAGGTTTGAAAGTTGTTGTACAAAAAAATGTCCCCCCCAAGATGAGTTGTTTTGCCTCTGGGTGAGGGGCCTGAGAAGTGTTCCTCTATAGTATCCACGAGGAAAATCTACAATCATTTATTACTCCATAACACTTCACACTAGTGTTAACAAGGATCCCAACTTTTCCCACAATGTAATAGTGATCCATGCAATGGTTGATGGTGATCCATATGGTTGTTTTTCAATGGTATAAAACTAGGATGACTGGTTTGAAAGAATACGATAAACATGACAACCTTAAATACCCAATCAAAACTGTTCTGTTACCAATTGAAATGCATTCTGTTTTTTCCCATTTTTAGGAGGATGCAAGCATGCTTATGCTTTCCTTATGTAGATGCATAGAAGGAGTGAAGAGCCAGCTCCAACAGAAACTGTATCCTGTTGGTCGACGCCAAAACTAGCTGGACTACAAAGCTCTCATTACCTTATAAGAGCTAAGGACTTCAAGAAAGAGGCTAAGGAGCTGACAATGCCATCTAATGAGGATTTCCTAAGAAAAGTGAAAGAGATTGCCTTCACTAACAGAATTCCTTGTCAGTTATCAAAAATGACATCAGTTTTAAATGAAACTACAAGATTATCAATGCATGATCTCATTTTTAATTTTTTTTTAATATGGAGGGAGAGAATGTTTTGATTTTTTGAGGCATGCTGAAAGTTCAATGTCACAATACTTGATAAATCTTGCTGCCAATGAGACAAAGGGTAAATCTCAAGCTATGCATTGGCAAGAACTTAGGTATGTCAGGATTACTGCATCAAAGCTATACGATGCCAGCCGATGCAAAACGGCGGGAACAATATTGAAACAAGTATTAGGTGCTGCTAAGTGGCATGAGACTGAGGCTATGAAAAGGAGGCTTCTTTTAGAAAACTTTGTTTTGAGTGTAGTTGAAAAAAAATTACAATGTAAATTGGCAAAGTGTGGGTTATTCTTAAAAAAAAATATCCTGCCGTAGGGGCATCACCAGATGCTCTTGGAAATGATTTTCTGGTAGAAATCAAGTGCCCATCCACGCATTCTACCAAAAAAAACTACTTAGTAGGTGATGAAATTCATCCTAAATATATGACCCAAATACAAGTGTAAATGCCTGCAACTGGTATGCAGAGAGGACTCTTTTGCCTGGCAGATGAATCTTTTGAAATAAATAAAAATGTTGAGCGTAAATGGGTGAGCAAAGATGAAGAGTTCTTAGAGAGTGTTATAGCTGATGCTATGTCATTTGTAGGACGACGCTGCTGTCGACGAAAAACCCCTAGTAATACGAAATTAACGGATATATTATATATTTTGGAATATATTCAGCCATTTGGAATTCATTGAAAACCTTTTGATAGAAATCCGGGCGCAGTACGTACACAAGACCTACTAATGTTCAGGAAATTAAAGCACTCTTGGAAATTCTACTGCTTCGTGGTATCAATAAAAGTAATCATCAAAATGCCGAAGATTTAGAAGGATGTTGAGAGTCAAACATAAAGATTCTCTTATCGTATTTCGAATGTAAGCCGGCAAAATTCTAATTTTATTGGTTTAGTAAGTTATTACGAGAAAATAATCTTTTTTAAATTACAAATCACGACTCTCGAAATAAAATGTCAATAATTGAAACAAATATAATTGAAAGGAACACTACGAAAAAGATTATTTATATCATTTAGTTCGATTTCGTCCTAAGATTTATATTTATGAAAGCCTAAAAACAATTAAAAATATGAAATGAGAGGATATAATAAGGGTTCTTTATCATCATTTTATTTTTAACCGCTGAATTTTCCTAGTCTTTTGGCCGAGTCCCTATTTATTGAGTAAATTATAGTTTTAATTCTAGAATTCACTTATCCCAAAATAGTACATTTGTATCCTAAAACAAGCCTCATATAGAAAACACTGGGAAAATGCTAATTAATAGCATTATAGATTCAAAAATTCATGCCAATTAGAAGTAGAAAGAGCGGTTGAAATAAGGATTCTCACATTTTTATTTTAGTATTCCAAGCAATTAAATTCTTATTTTTTTAATCAATTATTTTAATAATATAATGGATCTCTTAATAAATAAATCATTAATTTTAAAATAAAAATCAAGTATTTAAATAATGTTGCATAGAAAATTCTTGTAAAATGATTCTTCATCCTTATCATTTAAATTATATTCATTTTATTCATTTAATGTTTTAAGTGACCTCTTTATATTAAAAATGAAAATTGAATAGCAAAAAAGAATTATTGTGCAGGAAAATCACCCTCTTTTCATATTTGAAGTTTGCAAAGTCCTTAGTTTCTATGCTCACTAATTTTTTTACGAGTAAATAGAAATGCATACATTAGTTATCACTTATCTCAAATTTGCATTCAACTAAAGAAGAAAAACTAATCTATAAAATATTTGGAAAAGTGTCACTATTATTAATTAATTTAGACATCATCCTAGGAGATTTTTACTGATTTATGAATATTTAAAAAGTGAGATGAGATGCATATATAACGATTCTCTTATAAGTCGGCAAAATTCAAAATTTATTTGTTAAGTAAGTTTATAAGATTAAATAATCGTTTTCGATTACAATTGACGATAGCTGAAACAAAAAATCAATAACTGAAACAAAACTAATAGAGATAACACTACGATAAAGTTCATTTTTATCATTTCGTTTGAATTCGTCCTAAGATTTATATTTATGAAAGCTTAAAAAAATTAAATATTGGAAATGAGAAGATAAAGTATGGGTTCTGTCATAATAATTTTATTTTATACCACTGCATATTCCTAGTTTTTTCCGAGTCCCTATTTATCGTGTAAGCTTAGATTAGAATTTACATTAACCCCAAATAGTAAATTGAATACTAAAATAAACCTCATTTATAAAACACTGAGAAAATGCAATTTTTTTCCATTTTAGACCCATACTTTCTTGGGAATTATAAATACAAAGATTAGTAGAAATAAAATATATCACAATTTTATGTAACTTCTTACTTTTTCTGTTAATTAATTATTTTTACAGTAAAATGAAATTCTTAATTTCTAAATCAATTATATCAAAATAAAAATCAAGTACTGAAAAATATTACTCAGATAATTCTTGTAACATGATCATCCTTATGATTTATATCTTATTAATTATGTTAATTTTAGTTTTTTTTCAGGACCTTTTCATATTTAAAATCTTAAATAAATGGCAAAAAGAAGGATTCTTAGGAAGGAAAAAACCTTCTTTTGATTTTTGAAGATTGCAAAATCCTTAATTTCTTTGCTTAGTAATTATTGTTTAGGTAAAGAGAAATTAATACATTTGTTATCACTTATCTCAAAATAAAAATTCAACTAGAGAAGCTAAATTTATCTAATAACAGCAGGAATAGTGTCACTTTTAATATTTAATTTTGATTTCATCTTTGGATATTTTTCATGACTTATGAATATTTTAGAAGTGAAATGACATGTAAACATAACCATTCTCTCATCGTTTGTCGTATTTTAGTCATCAATATCCTAATTTTCTTTGTGAAGTAAGTTTTTAAGATTAATTAAATAATCTTTTTCGATTAGGTGGGACATCACTTTATTGATTTTGAACCGATCATCCTCCTCTTTGAGAAAAAGGGATCCAGGCATGATCTTCTACAGAAAATGGAGATAGTCGAGGCAATTAAAAACAATTCTTACATGCTGAATGAAGTGTTGTATTCCCTGCACTCACCCCTCCTCGATTTCGGACCCTGGACTACATCCTGGACGTTTGAAGGTTGTCCATACCTTGCCATGCCCGCCACCTTATGTCATTGCCAGACCACCCACTGGCGATACTTTACTCAGGCTCGAGGAACGGAGCCCTCCTCAACCCATCACCATTATCCAGACAATCCCCTGATGACTACCCCCCCTCTCATATTGAATTTCTTTGAATGTCTTTTACAATGTCTTTCCCTATGATGTCGCGGAGTGACGAAACCCTGGTCGTGAGAAATAAATAAAATATGTATTGAAAACTAATGCCTGTTGTTCATGGTAAAATTTTCCATTAAAGAGTTCTATGCAAATTTTTATTGAAAGTTTTATGAATCGTACCTAAAACTTACTTGCTTGCTCACGGTAAAACTATTCATAAAACCAACTATTCATAAAACCGCAATGTCCTGCCATCTATGAGACGCTTTTCGAAAACGTGAAGTGATATATGCACTCTCTTTTGGATGACTGTTAAGTTCAAAACTCTATGTATTGTTTATTTGCTTACTTTCTGATCACACTCAACGGTGCTAAGGCTCTAACGCATTCTTCTAAAAAGAAGGATACTGCCTCAACGTTCCATAAACTTCCAGCCATGTTTGTTTACGTTTCCCTTGTTTGGCGTCCCATGGATACGAGATTATTATCAACGCGATGAGCGGAACTGAGCGGAACGTCTCATTGGTTGTTACATAAAACGGTTTTATGGATATAGAACCTGTCCTATTCCGTAAAACACTTTATAAAACTAGGTTTTCTAAAACGGTTTTATCGTTGGCAAGCTCATTTTTATAAAATTAGTCGATTTTATAAAACGTTTTACGGAAAATCTTACCGTGAGCAACAGTCATTAGTAATTCATCATTTCATTAATAAGGATTTCCACTAACCCACTGCCGATACCATTATTTTATTAGGGTTCATTCTATTGGAATAGTAAACGTTACTATCATCATGTGCACTACTGCGTTGCCATACCTCATTTCCCATTTCCGCCTGCTCTGGGACACTGAAGGAATTATCGTAACCGTCCCAGGACCCGTGTAACAAATGCTCCCCCAGCCTCCCTTTCACCTTTCCTGCCTCCTCTTTCTCCCATCTTCCTCTCAGTTTCCACCCCCTTCACTCCCCCACCCCTCCCCACGTATCCTTTTTGCAGCTGGGCGTGGCACTACTGCGTTCTACCCTTCTATGTCCTTCGCGTATCCCTATTCCTCCTTAAATGGTAACCCTCGTAGGGGGGGGGGAGTGGGAAGGGCGCGTTTATCTGGTCCTTACGGTAGTTTAAACGATGCTTCATTTAATATGAAATTTGATGAATTTGGCCTCATCGTAAAGAAAAATATTTTACTTATTCAAAGATACCAAAAATCAGCCACTTGCCATTTCGAGATATTTTCCAATAAAAAGAAGCCGTATTCATGGGATTTCCATGGGGAAATGCGTTTGGGTATGACTTCTAGTATTTTTTTTGCGAAAATTAGATATTTTGAAGACATAGATCTCGTCATAAATTTAGCAGATGGCAGTTGGTTTCAATTCTCGCTTATTGAAAAAAAATAAATGCAATGAAATATTTTTTACGGAATCGCAAAATCTTCGATACTGAAGGCGTTTCCAGCGGACGACCTGAAAAAATGATTCATGTTAAAGACTTTTATGCATATTTAGTTATTTACCTACTGAGAGTTTCAGCAGTATAAAAAAAACATTTTTGCACGATTAATGTTAAAATATTTATTTTATTCTTGTTACAGCTGCAGAAATGAAATCATAAAATTCTAATACCCTGGCAAAAATATAGCTTCAATGAAGCTCTTATCGGAGAGCGATGGAAGAGTTGACCAAGCCACAAGGGAGGGTGAACGGAGAGTCTGGGGAGCGTAAAGTGGAACACCGGAGAGTAAACGAAGCGTCGTCTTGGAGGGTTAACGGTGCGTAGATGGGGTACAAGTCTACTCCCGCCTCAATTAACAATTTAAAAATTGCCTAAAAATAGTTTTCATTGAAGTAACGATGAAAAGAACACAATACATAAAAATTAAAGCATTAAAAACTTAGGAAAAGAGAGTAAAAATTTATTCTGGACCAGACAATTGATCTCATAACCTCTCCACTCACAGTCACTCACCTTTTAACCACTGTGCTATCACCGATGTATACACCTCGAGAGTTTCACAGGTTTAAGTCTAATTACATACCGTGACTTGTTTTTTTCGGTTTTTACATGCTTGGATTTCACGAGTTTTTACTTTTCAATGACCGGTTAATATAATTTCCTATTAATAACTGGGGATAATGTTGAGGAATAGTTCCTCAATGTTTCTTATAGTTGCCTTTTCCTTGTTAATGTCGATGTTGTTCAACATTTTACTTTTCATGAATATTATTCCTCATCACCTTGCTCAGCCTCCAAGCATTTTCTTCCACATCTGGAGAGATGTGAAGAGTATAAATGTTTAAATGAGTGGATGATGAACAATATATGTCATCACCACTCTATAATTATGCATAGGTATGCCATTCAAATTGATTACCGCGACTATGCCTGGTATGCGACTGCCTTGATTATGTTAGATGATTATCAAGTTAGGCGCTGAATACATGGTAGGTAATTTTTTATTTTCTATGTGTAATTGCAAGTAAGCCAACGTCCATATCAAACATGCCATCAACCTTAATGAAACTTCATTTTAATATATGAAGTTTACGCAGTAGGTACACCATGCACATGTTTTTAAATACGATGTAGACATAATAACGCATTTCCAAGGGGAAATTTACGAACTGGCTAGCTAACATTTAATTAGTTACACCGTATGTTAATACTCAATTCCTATAAAATATTACGAAGCGATCATTACCGTAGGTATGTTATTTAAGTTTAAGTTGTCCGTCAACGAAGGTACATCATGGTATAAACTAAAAATATTGCATATTATTGAGACGTTTGAACAACCAGCTTTTATTTATACAAGCCTATTCTTGGAGCAAAAATTACATCTTTTTCGTAGTAGTAGCAGTGAAATCGAAGAGTAAACAAAACCATCAGACAACTATTCGTTTCCTTCCCCGGAAGCGTTTTAGAAGTGTTGACGGGGAGACGAAAAACGAAGCGTCAAAGAAGCCATGACGCACTCTCCGTTCGCTCTTGCGGAAGAGTTCGGGAAACGTGTTTGGAGTCAAAAATCTCGGAGAGTAATCGGGGAGTAAAGGAAACTCCTCCAAGAGTATAGAACTCCCCGTTGACGCTGCCTCTACGCTAGGGCAAGCGTTCGATTTTTACCAGGGTATGATCTCAATTTTCACTAGGGAAAACATCTCGCTCAAACCACTTAAACCTAAGTGACCAGCCTGCTACCGTGGGATCAGCTGTGCATCATTTGACAAGGGAAACATTAAGGGATTCAATGCTGTTATTGTAAGTACCCTGAGAAGCGTGTTGCAATCAGATATGTTCAGGTAGGTTATAGGCACAAGACTTGGGAAGTCCTAACTGTTGGCTGCGCACAAACCTCTTGGTTTAAGACTCGCTTGCTACCTTAGAATCTGCTACACGCCATACGGGAAAACGTTGACCTATGCCCAGATAGATTCAGTGCTCCTTTCGTAATCGTCCTTAGAAGTGTGTTACAATCGATCAGAGATACACAAACAAGAGCCCAAAATATGTCTAATTGTAAGTGCTTTCTAATCAGTCCAAGTGCCAAAGTGACTTTTCATACTTTTGTGTCATGATTGATCAGATTATTAACTGAAGACAACGAACAAAAAATGTTATCTTTCACCGTAGAAAATTGTTAATATATTTACTGATCATAATAAGCCTGTAAAAACGTAATAAAACTGGAATATAGAGATATAAACGTTGATGCGTGTACACAAAATACGTACATGGTGTACATGAAAGAAAAATTCGTCAGAACGAATAATTTGGTAATATTTGAAATGTCAACAACATTGCGGAACCTATAAATATTGCACGAAGGGTCGTCGTTCATATGTCACTGCTAAAGCAAAAAAATATTCATGACCATTGATAAATGTTTCAATCGATCGATTATAATAAACAATGGCCTCCCTATTTGTACATTCGTGTATCTATATGCTCATCGTTAGTCATAATGTGTAGCTGTGACCTGACGTGAACAACGTCATTTTCGAATAGGAAATAAATAAAAAAACACTTTGTAACTTATTCTATGGGATACTTTGATTTTGACTGATTCCGCTGCGCTGTAGTATCCTCAGATATAATTCAGTTTATAAATATATCTGTTAAGATTTACTATCACATTTAACTTTGAGTATCTGAATATACATTCACCTAACTAATTCTTACTGTTTAATTTATAGAATGACTGTTTTCTAAAATTTCTATGTTGTGGCAAAACATTAGCTGCGTCAAAATAAATGTGTATAACTAATGGGCTGCTAAGTATTATTTATTATATTCCTAAAATGTATGTTTATAGTCGAGATGCAGTGAAATAGCATTATACAATGCAACCTTTCACCGTAAAAACAGCAAGGGTTAGTCTCAGTCGTAATTTTCCAAATTCAATTAACGAATTCGAAGTTTTTAAATAATTCTCAAAAAGAAACTATACTACGCTCTAAACACTCCTATGGAGAATGATAAAACGTCCAAACCCGTCGAATTTGGTATTAATTTTGTGGAAACCTAGACTCATTCATGACATTATATTCCTCTTCTAGTGGCTTCAGTGAGCTCCTCTAGAGGCTTTAAGACTTACGTAATACGTGGCTCATATTCATAGTTAAGTAAAATACTTACTCAGTATTTTCCAACGATCTTTTACTAGCACAACGTGCTGGCCGAGTTATGACATCGTCAGGTACAGGATATGTTTGTTTTTTTCGGTTTATTGTTGTTGTATTTACGGAAGGAAACCGAATAAAAAACACGGAAGGCTTGGAGGTGGAATAAGGCCGAGGCCGGTATAAACGTGAATCAAGGGCTGGTGAGGCGGGATAGGTTTTTATTTTTCTAGGTAAATTTGTGGGGAATTACTCGGGTGATGTGCGGAAATAATAGCTCTTTGCATAGGTTTGTGGAGTGTCTGATAATTTTCATTTACTCTTGAGCGTCCTTATTAGATCTCTGGGAAGAACGTGTAAAATGTCGGAGGCAAAAACGCTCTCAACTACAAACACAATAAACGGAAATAAGCAAGCATTCTGTACCTGACGATGTCGTAAATTTGCGAAACGCGTCGTGCTAGTAAACATTTGCAGAAAAGTACTACGTATTTTACTTAAACGAACGTTCAGAGGTTCTACGAAGTGAAGCCCTGCAACATTAAAGTTTACTTGCGTGATGTATTTCCGTCCACCAAATGAATGCTCGCGAGTGACTCAAAAATCTTCAAATTGGCTGAGAGAAGGTCGTCAGGCGGTCGCAGCTCAACTGTGTGAGATGCTGTGGCCGTTGGGGCGTGGTGAGTGAGGGTTGGGGAGGTGGCGGGGATTCTTCACGACGGGGGTGGAGGCAGGGCGTGGCGCCCAGCCGCCACGCCATCTGGGGAAACTTTCTCTCCTCTGCCGTCCCTCCCTCACTGTCCCTTCCTCATCTCCAGTTCCCCTCCAACTACCCCTGGCGTTCCGCCCGCTTGCTACCCCCCTCCCCCCCTCGGTGCTTATCCGCTTCGCCAAAGGGTGGCGCGGGGGTCGAGCGTGCCCTGCATACCCTATAGCCGCCTACGGAGAGACATAGACGGAACTCACAAGAAGGCGGCGGTGGAGGGCGTGAAGGTGGGAACCACAAGCCCAGCTCCGCCTCCTTCAACCCCCCCGTTCCTCCACCGAAAACCCTTCCTTCACCTCCCCCAGGATGTCGCCACCTATGCACGTCCACTTTTATCTGCTTCTACAGTTACCTGCGTCCACACAACAGAAGGTAAAAACCGAGGAAAAAGTGGATACAACCCCATTGTTTATGCCCAAATTATGGTGGTGAGACGACATAGTACTAGCAACATCTGTAATTTAATGACTCGACCAGCGACAATGATTGAATTCATATAATCAAATGGTAATGCTCTATTTTCGCTGTCACATATAACTGATGTTTTTTTATAGTGATTCTGATGAAACAATACCATGTATCAGTTGAAACGTAGATGATCAAGGATAAACATTTCGCTGTCTCAAGAGCCAATTTAGAGGAGTTACATATTATATGAACGATATTTGAGAACGCTTGCCTTGTAGAATGTACTTTGACTGGAAATCGAACCCGAATCCCTCAATATCACTTCGTGTTCATGAGCCAGTTACTACCGATGCGTCCTTCTCTCCTGTGGATTTTTGATATCGGTGGATCCTGGCTCGAGTCCCGGCCAAGGCGAATAATATTTCCTTTGTGAATTTTGCACATACGTGCACTTGAGAGTAACTCCATTTGGGTAATATCATGGCTAGTCCCTGCATCGTCTATATTTGCTGTAATTTTAAGATGCAACCTGCTACAATCACGGATTCCATCCAATCAATGCTTTTGATGAGGTACGAATACCTGATTATTTTTGTCAAATTTCGTCTCGTATGAGTATTTGACGAATGAATTGAAATTTCGATAATTTTTGATACTTTAGATTAATGATGTTATAGCTCTAGCTACAGCAAATTTATGGGAGTAACATATTCTATGACCGGCATTATGATCAACATGATGAATGTTTTTTTTCCATGACAGTAAGTATGCTTTTTGGCGTATTCCTTGATTAGCATATGTATTTTGGAGGTTTTTCGTATTAGTGGTTTTTAGAAGCAAATGAATGTGGCTTATAATTTAAACATATTTTTTTCAAATAGCTTAGTCAATTTCTTTTCGAAAGGGCCTGCCACGATGGGAACACCAGTTCCCGATTAGTCACCGAAGTTAAACATGGTTGGTCTCGGCTCGAGTTTGAAGGGGTGATCCTCCGATTAGTCCGAGTGCTGTTGCCCTTGTCTGCACGTGGCAGACAGTATGTGCGAAATGACCTTAGCCATCGAAGAACGTTAAACAAAATTACAACTGCTACTTATTTTCAAAGCTAAAACTTACTAACAGGTTAAGCGAAAATACAGAAGTTGCGCCATCCGTCAAAACGGCTACGGGCGTACAGACAGCGTTACACAAATGTTAAACGAATTAGGCTGGGAGCCTAGAGACTCGGAGGCTTCGCGCTAGGCTTAGATTACTTGAGCAATTAAGAATAGATATCTTTAAGAGTGACACGGAGAACATCATATTAGAACCCCACTATATTTCCAGGTCCGACAGAAGCGATGAATTAAGAGAGATATTTTGCCGAACGGATGGGTATGGGAATTCGTTTTTCCCCCGAACAATAAGGGACTTTAATAAATGCTAGGCGTAATTTCACTAGAGCGTTTCCTTTTTATATGTAAACGGCTGGTGTCCTAACACCCCCCGCCACACGCCTATTGAGTCGGCTTGCGGGGTAGTATGTAGATGTAGATGAATTCTCATCAGCGAGTCAAGTTATTAAAACCAGAAAATTATCCACATAATGAATAAATGAGGTAGAAAATTTAAGAAAGAACCCAAGTACAATCCATTATTCATAAACGTGAAATATACGCTTAAATGTCTCTTTGCTGATAAGAAAATATTTGTCGTGCGAAGAAAGACTGGATATTTAATTTCTAATAAAAAAAGAAAAACTGCGGAAAGCCAATGAGAGCTGAATAACTCATAGGTTTTAGTCATAGTCATTGTGTTCACTTGCGGCCTAATTTCATCTATTCGTCATCAAAATGTAGTTGAAATAAGGACACTTAGCGAGCCATTGAAGGTATTATGCATATGAGCAGATTTATATCAACATTTGTAAATGAATTAGTGTAAGAAAAGTGTATACTGTATATTCTTTCAAAAAATAAGTGCAATACATGGTTCACATGAATAAATCATGAAAACGGAAGCGATCACATTTTGCCAATTTCCCAGATATTTTTACTAAAACGGTAATTTTTCTGTTCAAAAAGTAGAAAATCGATTAAATAATTGCGTTCTCGTTGATTTGAGGCACTACTGGAACAAGAAAAGAAACAAAGTTGACCAGGTAGTTTTCTTTCAAACGAAAAATATTTTATTGCCATGGGTGCATACAAAGCAAAATTATATGATTCAGAACGAAAATGTCTGCTGGGCAAGTAATTTGAGACATAACTGGAAACCCAAATCTGTAAATAGCAAACAACAATTATCCGCACTATTCAGGAGTATAAAACATAGGCTTATGGATAACTGTTTTGGGATAATTTGTTCTTTCATTGGAAGAAATTAGAGGATCCGAAACAGAAAAATCAGAGGTAGTCAAATTAATAAGATCTAGAGAAAGAGAAATCCAAATCAGTTTTAAGAACCACCAATTGAAAGAGCTAAGAATAATTTTTATGCGTAATGGGTAAAGACAATACACATCTTCAAATAATATTTACTGTCCGCGAGGGTCATTAAGACTTCTGATATGTTTTCTTTCTAATGAGTGTGCTGTTTTTGAGTTTTGAGCTGAGAATGAGTTTTATAAGCTGGGAATTTCGATCACTCATTCTCTCCGCAAGGGTAATAACGGAAGACCCTCACTTGTTCGACTCCTTGGCCTGCTCTTACTCTTCTCCGTCTGTAACGAGGGAGGGATAAGAAAGCATAGAGGTACTACAGCGCAAAGCAGCAATGGGAAGTCGCATTGCTTCCAGCGGGAAGTGTGGGTCGATGTGACTGATTGCTCCAAGCCTCTCGTCTCACTCGCTCGTGACGCAATGTTGAATCATCTCGGTTTGAAAGAAGGATATCGCGTGATGCATCATGGGTCGGGAGATGAGAATCGTATGCCGGAAAAGAATGGAAAAGCGTAGGTACACATGAGTCCCACTGTATAGTGGGACCAGGAAGTAAATATCCTCGAAAAGAAATAAATTCAACGTGAGTCTGTCACTGCTAATATATTTTTTATTTTATATGAATTCGTGTGCGTAGTGAAAGAAATATTAACAGTACCAAACTTTCATGCGTATGGTCAAAGGTGAAAAAAGTTAATTTTTAAAATTTTTTTATAACAAAGAGGATCTGGTTTCTTTAATAACAAAAAGGAGAGGAAAGTATTATGATATTTCTGATAATTTGAACGCTTGCCAGACTTTTATGTATATTTTACAGAGTAAAACAACAAGCTTAATAGATGTTACCTGAATAAGCAATTTGTTACTTTGACTTGATAAGCAATTTGATGATAATTACAATTACAAATGTTTTCGGTTGTCTTTTGCCATCTTTTTTCCTCAGTTGAAGTTATAACAAAGACTCTATCGCTTTCGGTAACCATTTAATAACCAAATTATATTCTTAATTATTTCTAAACATTAGTTGTTTTTATAAGAATTCTCAGTGTTATTACTCTCAAAGTTGATTATGACAGAAATACGTGTGCAAAATAAACAGCATTTCGTAAAAATTGCCAAATATTTTCGAAGGTGAAAACTGAACAGTACGTAAAAAACCTCTAAGATTGTTGTTTTTTTTAAGATCTCCTCGACGTAACATATCCGTTCGTAGGTCTGTATCACCTCCACGACAGAGGATGATTGGGGTGATTTTCAAAAGAGCCCTTGATCAACTTTAGAAAATAATTCATTGAGTCAGGCATAATACGTATATTGTAAGGACTCTCTGTTTAATGACAGTGAATTCTCGAATTTTCGCAAAGTGATCGTGCCATTTCGTCATGAAAGTGACGAAATTTCTGCACAAAAGAGAGAGAGAGACAAAACCTGTGCCAATGATAATGCCCCAAATAAATTAAATTCACCACGGTTTAATCATTGGATTTATTGAAAATTGAAAATTTATAAAACGTTGATAAGACCAGTAATTACTTATGGAGCTGAGACCTGGGTCCTATCCAAACAAGATGAAGGAACATTAAGAAGATTTGAAAGGAAAATAATAAGGAGAATCTATGGCCTAGTAAAAGAAGGAGAAAAAAGGAGAATAAGAATGAACTATGAAATAAATGAAATATTGGAAGAGAAGGATATAGTTAGGTTATCAAAGTCATTGCGACTGTCTTGGTTGGGCCATTTTGAAAGGATGGAATGCCCAAATTGTTAATAATTAGCAAGATGGAAGGGAGTAGGAGGAGAGGAAGACCACGCGAAAGATGGCTGCAAAATGTTGAAGAGGACCTGAAGACAATGGGGATTGGAAGATGGAGAGAGAAAGCAATAAGGAGAGCCGAATGGGGGCATATACAACTGAGGAAGAAGCCAAGGCCCACACCGGGATGTAGAGCTATGGAAGAAGAAGATGAATAATCATTTGATTTAGCCGGGACTCGAACTCCAGTCTCTTACTTGCCGTTCAGGTGTATTAGTTAGTCATACCATCAAGACATATTCGTTCAAACAGACCTGACCGACAGTTGGGAGTTCCGGGATCGAATCTCGGTCTAGTCAACTGATTTTCTTCGTTTTGCGTATTTCCTCCCATCGGCTTATATCTTTGCACCGGTGCAAGTGCATGCCTACTTAGTCATTTGTGTATTTCGCAGTGATTTGGAAATTGCGCCGATGGAGTTAATTGACTGCATTGGAGGAATTATCGCGAACTCTTCAACGACTGTGAGAGAGAGGGCAGTTGGTCTGAACCAAGTGAAGAGTTGCATTTGCAAAACTGAAGGAAACTAATTTCGCTTATATTTTTTATGATGCTTTGTAAATTCAGTTTCAGAAGTTGTTGGAGATAATGTTGGAGGCATTATTCTTTCTTTTTATCCGTTTGGTGTGAATCTTTGCACCCGTGTGCGTTGGTTGGTGCGTTGGTGCGCACAAAGACATTTATGTATTTCGCACTGATTTAGAAAAAATTAAAAAAATTTGCCGTTAATGTTAGGTTAAATCCTCTGATACTGAGGCTTATCAAGCACGACCAAGTCTCATGCGCTTGAATGTGGACTGGAGACTATAATACTTAGTTCGCATAAACCCCCACTGAAACTTGCCATGAACTAAGATGGCTAGGTGGAGTAACTGCCTAACATACCTGACAAGGAGCTGGGAGATCCAAGTTAGATTCCCGAGTCATATGATTTTCTCACGGCAAATTTCATCCATTAGCTGTAAGCAATATGTTTTTGTCCCACTATATAAACAAAGGCATGACGTCACATAATCCTTCAAATATAGTTCTCCTAAAAGTTCCTGGCGCAGGCCTGGGCGGCATGCAGGGGAGTTTGACTTGGAGGGGGTGAAGGGAAAGGATGGAGGGGAAGAGATAAGGGTAACTTGAGGTAGAAGGGTGAAGCAGGGGAACCAACCTACCTCGCCAAAAAAATCTAGGCACTAACACGTAATTCTTTAATATCACCTATCTTTAAGAACTTACCAGGGACCCTATCTTGAGGTCTTGTTGTGAGATAAGTCAAAACGGGACGGCTGGTAATAAAGAGTTGCTACATTTGTCACTTGTGTTATGCATTTCGAAGAAATGTAGCGATAGCGATAGCGATTGGTAACAATTAAAATGGCTTTTCAGGCTGATGCTGCAAACTAAACAACCATGCTACCTCGCTTTGCTTAATTTCCAAAGTTCCGTAGCCCATGTCCCAAGACTTTTGCGAGAGCTACACTTGATTCTCCAAACTCTGCAAGGCAATGCGCGTCCGAATTTGTATAAGACACTCTTTTACTAAACTCCACTGCAGAGAAGCTCACCTTCCCTCTCACATTTTCCCATTTTACTCCCAGAGCATCCAAATTCACTTCATACCGGGTCTAATTCCGGGTAAACTATATACTTCATACCGGGTCACTTTCGTGAAGGAGTGAAGTAGAATTTGACGGGATAGAAGAAAGAGGAAAGTACACGCCTTTTTCTCCAAGGAACCCGAAATAGGCCGCGGCGGAGGTCGAGAAGTTTGTCGGTGTGTATAGTAGAGAGGGGAACGGGACAGCGTGTGTGTTACAGAGTGGACCTTGGCTGGGTGTAACCAGGGAGAGAAGGGGGTGGGTTGGTTTTATGTAAGTTGGAGAGGAAGGGAAGGGAAAGAAAACGGAAGGATGTGGACTGGACCAAGAGGCGGGGGTGGAGCAGGGATGCTGGGGGAATATGAGGTGAGCTGCCAGAGATCCAGAGTGGATTTCCTTCCCTCTCTTTACACCGTGAGAATGCGGCAAGACATTCGCGCCGCGGATAGCATAAGGAAATAAGGGGAAACAAAGCGAATCCTGAGAACGCAAGAATGTTAGTGTGGGATTCTGGGGCGTGGGTTGCTTGGAAAGAACGTGGCTGTTTGTGATGGGGTGAGTCCAGGGGATGTTTTGCCGGTCCATCACTCCAACCAACCCAGACGATGCTGTCCATGTGCGTCAAGGACGGCGGTGAGGCTTAGAGATACAGGCGTGCGTGCATCAAGGAAGACGAGGAAATAGCACTCAAGAAATAAGTCGAGGGGATCAGGTACTTTGTGGTGGATTTGAGAGACGGATGGGACATTCCTACTCATAAAAGAGGAGAAGAGCAAGAAAATATCTTCCAGTGGACTAATGTCGTTCCAGAGATAGAGGGGGTGTTTATTGCTAATCTCTGTCTTTTGCAAGGGTGTAAGCGCAGTTTTTTCTCAGTGCTTACAAGCAAAACTGTCTTAAGGAATGGGGCATCTGCTATGAATGCTCAGTCGCACATTTAGTTACACTACGATCCAGAACTTTTCATCTTGCACTCGGTGGGAAGGATATTTCTCAAAACTTATTTTGAATGCTATTTACTCATCATCAACTTATTCCTTTCTCTTGGCTCATTGAATACTTGAATCCTTATCTGTTACCTAGTACATACTGACAGCACGCCTAGCATGTTTTCTACATGGGTCTTGAGTCCCTGTCCATCTGTGTAGTTGTAGAATGCATGTATATTGACGGTCACTCTCCATTTTGATGACATCTGTAGTGTAGTGTTGCATGCTTGTGAGGCTTCGCCTCGTGACAAGCATTAGCGATTTATGCTAATGCATAATTAGTCGTAGTTACACTAACTTTAGGGTATAGTGTAATGCATGCTGGTGATTACTCACCCCCTGCCACACACCCCTGAGGTGGCTTGCAGGGTATTTTGTAGATGTAGATTTGTGATTTTACCAGAAAAACTGAGAAAAATGGATGCGTTTGTTCTACTATCTCCCATGAAGATGCGTTTGTTCTACTATCTCTCTATTAATTTTCAAACAGAAAACGAAAAACCTCCGGGTCCTTTATATAATACAAAAACTCATTGTGATGGTTTTTGCCGTAGGTAATTACCTACTTTCATTATCATCCAGGGGATAACGACGATATATGTGAGTAGGTAGGAAATAGTATAGTAATAGTATAGGAGAAAATAAAGGAGATAGGGGTGGGAACTGACAGTAAAATTAGCACCAATCTGTGAGATGATCTGTCATTAACTGACATTTGAAAATGTTGATGTTTTACTAACTTCCAGAGTATATCAGTATCTCTTGTTTATCACGTTAAAAACTTTATTATTTCCGTAAATTTTACTTCGCACTTGCCCAGGAAAAAACAGGGTCGGATCATTTTAACCTCACTTATTCTTGCAATATTTTCTGCGTTATCATATACGGATGGCGCATTAAATATTTTCGGTTATATCCATAGAAGACATTTGAATTAACGCAATTGTAAAGGGTAATTCCATAAAGATGATGACATCAAAACTGCATTAAGGTGGTTCACCCATCAAGTCAAATTATTTCGAAAATTCTGAAAATTTTTATATCGCATCTCTAATATACGTTTTGTCTAACGGCACGATCAAATTTACATCTTCGTAATTGAAGTCAAAATGCATCGATTCTATACAAATGGTGCTGCAGTCGGCTCCTATGGCACGAAAAAGTGTTCATTTAATTATATTCGTGGAGTAATCTGCACATCTTTTACCTTAATTCTGTTTTTCTATGCCCAACGAATGTCATCATCGAAATCAGGATTTTTTTAACAAACTAAAAATAGATGTGGAATTTAGTACTTGTTTTGACTCACGCAGTCGTGGTGGAACAACCTAAATGTGATGTTAATAATACGGTCTGCCGAGCTAAATACATCACAAGGTACAACAAGTCACTACAACGTGTGCAGTCTTGACTTCAAGTTTGCAGCTTGGGTGCGATGAAGCGTTTGACACGACGAAGCCTTCTGGCGCGAGAGCAGTCTCGAATGGAGAACATTAATCTCGGCCGTCTTGAAGCGGAATTTTCGACAGTGAGTGACGTGTTTCTCTAATGGGCCCTGCGTCTTTTTTCCTCCCCGATATTCTTTTTAGCGTAATAATGGCATAAGTTTCCAGTCCTTTCAAAAGATCGACCTTGTTACTTCTCTATTTCATGCGACGGGTTCCATACGTAACTTAATTCTTACACTTAATCTTTCTTATCTTTCATATCTTTCCTCATCATCGTTTCCAAAAGATTGTTTACGGCGGGCAATACTACTCGCTATCAATATCGGGATTTGAATCTGGTTTATTCGGATTTTGATTGACGGTTCATTTTTTTCTAGTTCCATCGGTATACCTTTATTAAAACTTATAATTTTTTTAAAAAATCTTTGTGTACAAACCTTGGAAATTGAGCCAATTTCATTGTTCACCAGGATATCTTTCATTTCTCAAGTCCTCCATAAATATTATCGGTGGCAAAACACGGGATAACGGAGTCAAAAATATTTATCTACGTGCGTTTACTACAATCGCATTTTTCGGAAACAACTTTCATCCCCGAAGAGGAGAGAAATCACAGCAACTGTCAAGTGCGCGTCAATACGGGAAAAACTTTAGAAACTCGCAGAAATTAAATTGACAACAAAAGACGGCCGTGGAAGGCACGGCGGAGATAAGGAAAAAATCTTTCCGAACCCTGTCAATCGTCTTCTCGGTTATCGATAGACACGTCGCAAGGTTTAAGGGGGAACTGGGGATTTGGGTTAGGAGGGGTGAGGGAGGGTTTCAGGGGGCACGGGGCTGATCAAGGGAGGGTTTAGGAGAAAAATGATACGCTTTGGGGGTTGAGGGTGGGTTGGAAGGTTGCGGAGCTCGGAAGGAATGAGGTGACAAAGGTAAGGCGTTGGAGAAAGATAAAAAAAGGGAAGAGAGAGAGAGAATACAGGGGACACAAAGGAGAAGGAGGACGTCCGATTGTGGCGCTGCGAACTGTAGACGTCACTTCCCGGCGAAGGCAATACATCACCTCAGCCAGAATTTCAATCTTCCATTGTCCTCCTCTCTCTCTTGAGCTACGGAAACTGCACCGGTGCCCGCTCCGCAACTTTTCCTCCAACACCGCGCTCTTTTCTTCATGCGACTAGGTGGGTTACGTCTTTTTATTCTAACCCAGCTGCAAGAATCATGTACACACCTTCTCTGGAAGAGCGTTCGCTTCCGGAGATCACTGCCTTCATGCGCATCTACATACTAGGCTGCAATCCATCTCAAGGGCGTGTGGCAGGCGGCAACTTTACACAAGCACTTTAATTTATTCTACGAAATGTTAAGAACATAAGAGAGCGTATCTACTACTAACCTTTTGTTTTTTAACTATGGACTTTCACGATTCGAAAATAAACACCGGTACAATTTCCACATTTTTTATTCTGTGCTGAAACTATGGTCGGAGGCGGAGAATAAAAAGTGTGGGAATTGTACCAGTATTAATTTTTGAATCGTGGAAATTTTAATGCCCTACGTGTGTGAATATATTAAGATTATACATGCATAGATATACCCTCTTTAGTCTCACTGTATCGATAGACACTTATGTATATATACCTCCGTTTTTCATTATATTATTCTTCTCGCAAGCGTGGAAACGTCCACAGCCTCTGCTGCAATTAAATATTCGTTGATCTTCACTAAAAAGTAGTCATGCACCAGATTTAGCGGGATATTCAGTGGATACAAATGATGGATTTAATTAAGAGGTCAGGTGTCGTGGATGTTATCTTCTCCATAACCGCCAACCTACCAGCACCGATTTTCTCATGTGGTGAGGTAAACTTCTTTATATTTGAACTAAGCTGCAAGAATCAATTGATCACTCCTTCGTTGGCGTCTGCAGATGATTGCCTCCATGTGCATCTACTGACCATGCTGCAATCCACCTCAAAGGTGTGAGGCAGGCATCGACTTTACACCAAAGTATCCACAGCAAAAAACTCTACAAACGTTTAAGGCACTAAGAGTGATAATAGATTAAGCACCTACATACATGCGTAGATATATCCTCTACAGTCCTAAGGTATGACATATGATTCCGTTGTTAGTTCGTATTATATCGCCTTCGTCAAGTTTTCACCAAATATTTCAACATATTTTTACTTATTTTTAAATTTCTATTTATCTCTTTTTATATGAGCTTTCAAAATTGGTCTGCTGAAAAAGAACATTAAAAACATATTCCCCAAGTCATCATCAACCGTTGTGGGTTTCTGTTGTATTTTTTTGGCCTTGTAAGAATAATGATAGGTAACGAACTTTTTCACCGTAATTTTAAACAACAATCTACATTTGATTCCCATACCAGTTACTCATATTGGGTTAGTTACACAAATGCTCTTTTTGTAACGATATTTACATATTTTGCAAATATTCGCCGCACAATGAGGCTTGATGTGTGATACGTAAATATAATTGAACACTTAATATGGCCTTTTTTCCTAATAAAAGAAAATTAGTATTCTTTCACCTACGACTTGTCTAAAAATAAAAGTTATGGCTTTTTGGCTCTTGATTAAAATTTACCCAGGTTAAACTTTCCTTCGAATTCAATCGTAATCGTAAGATACCTTCCGCTTGTTCATACCCATATCGATATACGAACGACCATCAGATTGTAGATGGTTATCACTCTCTCATGCTAAGTATTATTTTTTAATGACGTTGTACCTTGTGTAAGGCATCGTTGGACTTATCTCAAATTCGGAGGGGTGATCCCCCGATTCGTCCGAGTTCTGTTGCCCCTGCCTGCAAGTGGCTGACAGTATGTGTGAAATGACCTCAGCCATCGAAGCACGTTAAACCAAAATACTGCTAATACTACTACTAGTTTATACGAAGCGTTAATTTTATGAATTACAATGAGTATATTTCCGTTGTTTATTTTTATTTTCATGATCATATCAAGATTAAATCTATAAGACGAACATGGAAAAATATTAACTTAATGTTGAATAAATTCACGGCAGCAAAGAAACTTCTCGAATTGATAATTGTTGCAGTGAGAAAATAATGAAAACTATATGGTCAATATAACCAAAAATATTATCCCATTCTAACTTCCATTCAAGAGAAGGGTATTTCAAAGCGCATTTCAAAAATATCGCGCCACATTTTCAAAATACTTTATCATATATGATTCCAGTTTTTCGACCATGGCTGCTTTAGCAGACGCCCACTCGCATTAGTATGACAATGAAAGGCAACGAGCGAGACCCTCTCACAATATGACAACCTGTAGGGTGCACACGGCCCTGGATGACGAATGATCCCGGCACGCACCCTGTGGAAAAAAACGAGTATTTCATATGTAAATCCAGTCCTGGGTCCTTCCGGAAGGAAGTTAAAGGACGTGTGCAGACGAAAACGGAATAACGAGAAGATATAGAGGGAACGGAATGGACCAGGAACAGTGCGAATAATATGATTCAAAGAGGAAATCTCACAACTTGGGATATGGTGGTCCTCAAAGGTACCTTAATCTAATGTGTTGGATACCCCGGTAATACACATTCTGTTTTTCTTCTATAGTGATTAAAAGTGATAAAGGTTATCTGTATTGCTCAAGATGAACGTTAAAGTAAAATCATAACCCTTCTTATCTAATCTTCTATCTCATCCTTTTATAAATCGTGGCAGCAGAAACAGCATTTTTAGGTGTGAATGTCATTCCTTGAAACCTTGGTCGTGGTCGATAAAATTATTACTGCATATTTTTACCGTTAATTAATAATATAATAGAGTGTAAATGTTTTATTTTAATTTTTATACACGTTTAAAAAAGTATGAGCACAGTTTCCACGCAATTTAAATACTCACAAACCAAGGTTTCAGGTTTTAATTTCATTTTATTTACGTGTTTTAATTATAACACTGTGCTCCGTTGTAATACGGTAGTTATATATTTTCTTGTTTGGGAAAAGTATAACGTATTATTTCTCTCCCAAGACATTCTGATTGAATTGAAAAAAAACACCTCCCCAAATTTCTGTATTTCTTAAGGGTTTACATCGTTTGCATACTTTTTCGTAGGCATCTGTCTCAGTACTTCATGGCTATTAGTAGCAGGCCATGTCATTGAGATTCCAGTGAAACTGTAGCCTCAGAAAATCCACGACCGCGATAAAAACTTAAAGATATCAGCAAACGATAGCCACGAAATATCATACAAATGAATATCAACTCAGGTCCTTTGGACTGTAAATACTGTAAATGAACGAAGACAGAGATGAAACCTAGGATACTGAAAAGGTTGACTGATTGTTAGGGAAGGACTTTTACAACTGAGATCATTTGGGTCAACCGTGTGAATGGTTTTTTTTATTCGAATGGAAATTCGCCAAAATGCATAAGTATTCAAAGTAAAGTAACATTTTTGAATCGTGATATAGCTAAGAAATAAATAATTTTGTAATTGTTTACACTGACAGGTTATGGTGTCAGAACGTCGTCATCAGATTTCGATCTTTGATGGTGATTTTGTGACAATATTTAACTAAGTTATTGTCAAACATACAAAATCGGCCACGTAGATATCTTGTGGAATATATTACTTGTCATACACTTTAAAATAAAATACCTAATTAGCATCAATTGTTGAATGTAAACCATGATAATCATTATATAATAAAATGATAATTGAGGACTGTAATTAATTTATTAAAACAATGTTGATAAAATATAAAAGGCTACGCTACCTTGGAAAAACGATGGTAGTTTTCAGTATCATAATTTAGTATTTCAAAAAGTCACTATAAAAAAATACTTGCAGGAAAATATACGCGGCCACAGAGGTAATTTGAATAAAAAATGTCCGGTTTTTTTAAAATTAACACAAAGTGGAAAATTATAAAGTGTTTTTTTCTTTAAATAGAATATGGATTAGTGTAAGGAGCTAAATAAGTGGTGGAGGGTAGGTGACTTGGGTGGACTGCGGGGCCATGGTTGGAAAATGGTTCGTCGGAGGCCTGCACGGCAGACAAATGAGGGAAGCATTGGACATCCTTCTTTATTTATCATGAATACAAACATTTTACGAGACATAAGTTCTCGAAAAAATTACTGCGTTCAAAGGTAATGGATCTATAAATGACGCATATCTTAGTTGGCTATCTTATCAATTCTTATTACCAAGCACTGCTCCGTTGACAACGGTTTAATTTCAGTGAAGTTTGCGATTTTATTTCATTCCCTTATGGTCAGTGCCTACTTAACACAAGGGCATTGCCGTATTGCTTCATATTTAAGGTACGGAATGATGAAAATAGGATTGTTACTAAACTAGCGTCCAGCCGCGGTGACGAGAACTCCAGCTGTGTATAAGCACCTTAATCTTGGTATAGAATCCGCTTCCCTGCTGTTTGGACGGTGACGGGTGAGATTGTTGATTACTTGGGGAGGCGATCAACTATTGAGGTCATTTACGACATTGCAGACACCTTGGGTGGTTTTTACAGGTAATTTTATGTCGGGGATGGCAAAAGGATGGAAGAAAATCCGGCGTAGGAGTTAGCCTGCTTTCAACGAAGGGCGCCTAGGAGAGGAAACGGTTTAACGTCCCACCCGAGGGACGGAGTGTAGTCAAACCTTGAGTTGCGAGCGTAATTCGATCCGTAAACAAGCTTATAATCACTTGAGGCACTCGTATGTTAATTCAAATTCTCCATTTGGAAATAATGTCAATCAGATGATTTGTTCCACAGTCCAATGGTATTCATTTAAAGACGCTGAAAATACACTAAAATGTAAAAGCCAAACAAATTAACCGGCACTTTAGCTTTGAAAAGAGCCGGTTTTGGAACATAAGACGCAATTCAATTTTCATAGTAGTGAAATAAAAATATGCCAATCTCACCGATGACGTCACCCATGTCACTTATAATTTAGTGCTGAAAATATTTATAGTTCATAGTTGCGCGTTCTTGGTAACGGAAGAAAAAACGAATCAATATTTGTGCTTAGATCAGAATATAAATTACGCCATCTTCAAACCAGATAATCGTTTGTAAAAGGTCAATGTTAGATACTTGGGAACGCTGTTTCTAGTATACGTATTTTTCTTATTTATTCAACACAGGCCCCGAAAATTAAGTCTCATAATTTATTTCTGCAGAAATGAGGCAAAGATTCTGCAAGAAACCAAACGGATGTTCCACTTATGGTCGTCCCAATTCAAGGCATACCGGTACATAATAACTACTAACATAATAAACCTGCTTCATATTGCATTAATCGACATCAATTTACAAATATCCATTGCCGGTGAGTGGTTTGCATGCAATATGAGTGAATCAGGAGCAACGGAGTACGAGGCCGGTCTACCGCAGCCCAGCTCTGCTACTAATCATTACAAGCGAATCAAACAACGCGAAAATCAGGAAGCACCAATCACGTTACTCCAACTAACAGCATCTGAGAGGGACACTGCACGCCGAGTACAAGATATGACCCGAACGTTCGAGACGCCACGTAAGTGAGGGGGTTTGTGTTTGAACCATTCGAGATAATTCCGATCACGTAACTAAGGAGTCACGTGGTACAACAAGGAACGTTTGGAGATTTTGGGGAGTTTTACCCACTCGGATGGATAACGTAAGTGCCTGATATGATGTTAATCGCGTCTCTACTCGCGATATTCAACTCCATTAACTATATTCCCGCGAGTAATACTCGATCGGGAAGGCTGCGTGAGATGTTTACGAGTGGCACAAATACATCATAATTTCGAACCCTTCGTGATTGTACCACGTGACTCCTGAGTTACGCGATCGGAATTATCTCGTAAGTTTCAAACACAATCCCCCAGAGGCCTTATAATATTTAAAAGCGACGCTACCACGCCTCGACGAAAATCTTTCATTAACAATTGGTGAGTTGTGCGGAGCGTTTCAAAGTCAGCTCGACCTTTGAATATAGTTAGCCTTTTCACAGTGAACCATGTGTGCAAAATAACTATACACCGCCCTTGGAAAGGACACCAGCTGACCGCCAGGAAGACTACAGGGGTGGCAAGCAGAGAGCAACCGACCGACGCAGATAAGACACCCCGACGTTAATCAGGGGCCCAGGGGGGGGGGGTCATTCTGTAACTACAAACCAATCGGCACGGTAGCCTTTTCGTCGAGTGGGACGTCACACCGACTCAGAGAGATCAGCATTGCGATTCTGTACGCACCCGATCGGTGCACCGGCGAGCTCCAGTCGGTTGATCGCACCGAAACGCAAAAGCTGTCGGTGCGGCGGATCAGTCGGTTTGCTGAAGAAACACCGAAGCAAATGGATAATACATTTGGATTTTTAGCCTGAAATGGGACAATTTTGACACTTGTAATAATGAATATAAATATATTCATGATTGTAATAGCGACGTAATTTGAGGAGCCTACAAGCCTAGGGGTACAAGTGACAAGCTAAGTGCAGAAATGTGTTCCTAAAGTTCGTTAAATTGTTGTGGCCAAGAAGTATAAGTGAATGACTGTGATGGGTGTTGAGATCTAGTGGAGCAAATTTAATCTACTCCAAGAAACACAATGAAAAACAACTATTTGAACTTCAAGCATGAAGAACTCAAAACTAACGTTTTATCGCTTGTACCTGTTGGCGTCTGGACTCCTCATTTATTCTTAAGAGAGCTAATGCAAAAGTCGATGAAGCTAAGGTCATAAAAGTGATGATCTATAAGATAAATTTCTACACAACTAGAATTCCGTAGTATTGCATTGTATTCTCTTGGCTGTTCAAAATGTTTTACTATTTGGCGCTGACAATTACGTAAATAGCTCCATATTTAGGCTATTCAGCATTCTCGATCACCGGAATATTTTTCATAATAATTGTCAAAAATCGTCTGCGGTGAATGCCTATTATTGCGGTGTAGTTATTCTTAAATGGATGATTACAGTTGAAAGTTTTCAATTATAATCAAATTTCGTGCATGCAGTCACTTAATTAACTAGATTACATACTGAAGTAGCTTCTGATTTCAGAATATTGGCGAATTCGCACATTTGTGAGCATCGTATTTTGGTTGCGTTATACTTGTATTAGCCCCCGATTTTGGGCCAGGGTAACGAAAGTTCGTATGTTTACTGATGTTTGTTTGCTTTCGGCATCAATTTTCGTAGTTAAGGAGATATATTTTTAGAATATTGTGCATTAAACTGCCTTATCGTCACTCTATCCTAATAAAATTCGGATTGATCATCAAATAATGCTGAAACAATGTGTTGGACGACACCATGCGTGGTGACAACACTACTTGCATGTACAATAACCAAGAGTGTTTAAATAGTAAATTTACTTTTTTTTCCACTTAAATGTTTTTCACCATATGCACTTATTTGTCACACATTAAATTGATTTTACATTCACCTTTGGTCCACGAAATTATATGATAAAAATGTTTCATGACACGAGCGAGCTGCAATTTCATTGTCCTAAACACACGAATATAGAGTGTATACCTAAGAGAATATTTCAATACCATACCTACAATATAAAATACAAACACGGATATTTTATTTACGAGATCATGCTACAGTTCAATTTATTCCAACGAAAAATTCTAGCAATCTCAATTTATACTATTTAGGTAAACGTAATGCCTTTTCTGCAACTAGAAATTTCAAATACAAAACGCAGTTAAATGTCGTATCTCAATCACAAGAGTTAATATGTACATATAATTAATCAATATACAGGTAAAATTGAAAATTTAAAGGTTATTTCTAGATTCAAGTGATCACAATTGATTCATTCTCACTTCACACACTTCATTTAATCTCGTAGCACTCAACATCTTTTATGAATACTTCATGTTCTCACGGACGCTACAAGATATGTGCTTTAAATATAAATCACTTATTTAAATTAATAAATACACATTGTAAAGCACAAAATTCACATAAATTAATATACGATCAATCTCCTTTCGGAATCGTTGATTTTGGTTGTTGTAGTCAACCCCGAGAGCACTAGGTGGCTTCCTGTAGTCATTTGTTTCTTCTATCGTCTTTCATTGGTGGGAATACAGCACCTCAGCATCGAAAACTGTCGAAAAATTGGGAGGGGGGGGACCTTGAGTGGGAGCAGTTACCCAACCAAATAGAATGGAACCCGACTTGCACACAGAATCGCTGAAATTGGCTCCGTCGGTAGCTGAGTCCAAGTCGGTACGGAATCTCAACCGGTCGGTGGGTTAGGAAGCGCAACCGATCGGTACGGAACCGACGAAATGACCCCCCAGGCACATAAATTGTTGCATTTGTGATCATAACCGTCCTATTAGACCAGTGTATGTTTGTAAACTCAAGTTAAAGGATGTATTACGTATATGTTAAAGAGTATTTCTTTGTATGAGTAAAATTGCTGTTATTTGAATGCGAGTTTCTTGTAAAGTAAGCTTTGAAAAAATAATTTCATAATGATTCATGAACAAGAGCTAAATATTCAAAGGGTTAATCCATCAATGATTATCTTAAAAGAATTGTTAAATACTAATGGTAATTTTCAAGTTCCATCCATGTCAGATATCATAACAAACGGCTCATCACTTTTGTTTTAAAATCTCATTAAAATAATTATAATATAATAAATTGAGCATATAATATGTGTTTTGATTAGCACAGAGCAGCCAGGGAAAGGCTAAAAGGTATCGGTAAGAAGAGGTGTGTGTTAAGATAAGCCGAACTAGTAACGTAGGTACCTACAGATTGAAGAAGGTGAGGTAGGTGTTCCGGAGGGATCCAGTAACCGGCCTACTGAGCCACCAAAGATCCTATAATACTAATAATGTATATAGAGTGCAAGAGCACGTTACAGCCTAATACGCCACATGGCTGGTGATGCCTCCAGCATCGGCTCAATTGTGATAACATGACTCTCGGCCGATTGACGGCTAATACTCGCATTGAATGACTTCACTCGTTTATCAAATTAATATTTTTGATACTTTTCTGACCTTTTTGCATAATACAGACCTATCGGAAAGAGCACATAGGAGGAGGGTGACCTACATAAGGAGCTGCTGCATTCAGCAGCTGAGGTAAGCTGCATGCAAACTACTCCAGACCTGAAGAAGCTACCTGGAACGTTTGCAAAACATATCGTCAACAATAATGAACTCATGTGGAAGAGAACCCGGAAAATCTTTCCTCTCAGTAAATACTTCAATTCACATCCAAGGTTTGGCTGCGCTACACTTTAAAATATCTCTACCGAGCACTCAATTACGAATCAGCATTCTTCTGAAACAATAAAGCGTTGCAGTTGCGGGACGGTTGACAGAAATTAAATACTGAGTATGAATATGGCTGGCAGTGGAGAGAGCACAGTATTATGTACATGTACAAACTACATAAATAAACATAGGAAATGAAATTAATATTTCTGAAAATATTAATAGGAAAATGAGATTTATAAATTAATGATATTTACATGAAATACACGGCTTAAAATAATAACATAAAATTACGCGTCACCAAATTTAAATTCCCCTTAGTGTAGGTTTATATTCTACATAGCACATGACATGCTTCGATAACTAAGCAAACATTCCTGGGCAACAAAAGTGATAATTAGCTCTAAATTTGCATTAATGATTCGCTTAAAGTTCAATATTTTCAGTTTATCAATCGACAAAGAGAATAAAATTGGGAGAATAAAAGTTTATTATGCCTCATTTTGAAAAAAGTAAAAAAAACTTCTAGCTTAAATATTTTATGTATCAAAATGAATGAAAGATAAATGATCCACACGAATGATCCATCCGGGAGTCGGGTGTCGCGTGACGCTAGGCTTTTGCAAGATTTTCCCTGATTCATATGAAACGTTCCACCAAAAATCTTCACCACCACCGGAAACCGAACCCGGGCTCTCAAGATGGGAGGTCAGTACTCCACCCAATCTCTCACGGCTATGGGAAGGATTACTTGTGGTAGAGATGAGGTTTGAAGAAGTAAACTCTTCGGCAGCCTATTCTTGACAAGAAGCGCCAGGGGGTCCACAGTTTCACGTCTATTCCAAAGAAAAGAGTTATGCACTTGCATTTCTTACCTAGCAAAAGATCTCCACCCAATTCGAACGGTATTCGAACCTGGTACATTGTGGTGGTAAGAAATCACTCATTTCAATGTGAATTTCAGCCGAGGTTCTTGCGAACTTGATGCTTTCGTTTCCAGTTCACAATATAGATCAGGAGGCGTATTCGTGCTTGATAAACAACTTCCGTTGGCATTGAACTGAGAGTTATTGCGAGTGTAACTGGATAATACACCTGACCGGAAATTGGGAGATCTGAATTCAAATTCTGGTGAAGGAAAACTTGATTTTTCATGGCCGATGTCATACTTTCGGTGTATATCTTTGCACCCGCACGCGCGTGAATTTATCGCACGAGATAAATTCACGCGCACGTGAATTGCGCGTGAATTTATCTAATCATTCTGAGGGCGCTTTTTAATCAAGCATATGCGCTAAGATGTACCCATAGCACAGTGCGTGTTCCTGTCACATATGCGCTAGGCAGATTTAATAATATTTTCTCTCTCGTCTCCGTTGATATTTGCGCAAGCAGACGAAAATTGTGATGGCCGGGAAGTTTATTGCTGTAGAAACGTATACACCACAACGTCTACGATAATTCTGATGATTACTTGAGAAAATAACTAATAATTCGGTGATTTATTTTTCCAGAGATGACTTTGATCACTTTTTTACAGAAGATGAACATCGCCCGGCCATTTTATAAACGTTTCAGCGCAGATCTCTCCAATCGTCAACTTCGGTGTGCGTTAGCGTATTCCCATGTAACACGACGTCTGCGCTAATATGTACGAGGTGATTGGAAAGCACCGAGATATATTTTGTAATGATTTATAAAGTACTCAAACCACCATCTCACTGAACCGATCTCCGATAAAGAAGTAAATGTCGAAAGGCATTGATAAATGAGGGTGCGGAAGGGAAACGAGGATAGAAGAGAGAGGGTGGAAAAAGAGAAGAAAGAGGAAAATAATAATAATAAAGGGCCAGTCAATGGTTTGGAGATGGTCCTGTTCCACACATCATCCCCTCCTCGTCCATTGTGTCCTGGGGACGTATCATTGAAGGACCGCGTGTTATTGATGTTCCGCGGGGATCTTTCTTGGCAGGAGCGCCGTACTCTCCCCCCAGCGCCACCCGAGCTCCTTACTACCCCTGGCAATCCTACATCCCCGACGCCTTGCAATCCCTCCCCTCTTCATCCTCCACACCCTTCCACGAAATCTCCACCCTTCCAACTCTCCCCCACCCCACCTAAGGGGTGCTTTCGTTCATTCTCTTTCTTTCTCGACCACCCTCAGCGAGCCAGGAATTCTATAGAGATGACTCCTCCTTGGACGACGGGAGCGCATTCATCTCCTTCCCACCCCATCACAACGGCAACCCACCCTCTATTCATCCCCTCCCTGTGTCCACCCTCTCTTTTCTGTGCCACTTCTTCGACCTCTTCATCTCCGGCCACTTTTCTTTGTGTGGGATTACATATAAGTATATCAGGGTTGGCTTTGTGTCCTCCATATCAAGGTTTCATTCGTGTCCATTGGTGAGAAGTTAATTTGTCAGGTGACTGGGTTTTGGTGTCATGTCCACTTAAGAATGTTACAGCTGGTCCAGTTACGTCAGATTAATCAACTCTCGCGTCATCTCTCTTATGCTCCTACCCGCGGCGATACTGGCAGTTAAACCATAATAACTCGCACTCCAATGATATCACAAATTGTCGCGTCGAATCATTTTAACCATATGTCATCAATATAATTATTGCAGATATTCTAACCTTTGTTTTTTTTAAGGATTTAACAGTTTTAAATAAATAACACTACAGGAGGATTAACATTTAGTTTTAATTCTCTATTCCTTAATAAAAAATGCACATGGACTATGAAATAATATTTCTCTTTTAGAAAGACAAATGAAACGAATAACTTTTTCATCAATCAGATTTACGAAAAAAAAAAAAGGAAAAGATTTTTACAAATATATCTATTACACGAAATGTCTACTTGAATGTAATTATTTTTTTTTTACTGCCTTTAAGAAGAAATAAAAGGTATGACATGAACAAAGGTAACCCGCTGAAATTTTCCTTGAATTAAGATGGCTTGCGGGGTTTAACTAGCTAACACACATGATCGGCAATCTGGAGATCCGGGTTCGTATCCCGGTCAAGTCAAAAGATTTTTTTCATAACGAATTTTACCGTCTTTTGTGTATAATTTTGCACGCGTGTGCGTGACTGCGTACCACATCATATCTGCAATCGCAATGATTGAAAAAAGTAACCCTTTCGAAATATTCCCAAGCAAATTGAACCCCCGTTTTCCCTAGAATATGGAACCAACGTTTTCCCTAGAAAATACACCTCTAGAGAACAATTTACCTAGAATGCAATTTGCATAGGAAATGCTTTTGAGTGAGGGTTTCAGTGGGTTAGAATATATTAATTTTACACCAAATTTAGTTGACACTGAGAGGTTATTTTTATAATGGTTGCATATCTTTTATTGAAAAATATTTTGTACGTATCATTATTAATTGTGATAACTCTATGTTTGTATGAATGAAACTATGCAAAATAATGTCTTTGTTTTTGTGAATATAAATTTTTTCATCAATAGTAATTCACTCTATGCACTACACACTCTCTTGCTTTGCTCTTACTTGTTCCAAGGAATTCTTATAGGGAAATTTCCATGAGGGAATATGTTTTGCGTATTGAGGATAGCTTTCTCCTGAGCTGCTCTATTATTTTTGAAATTCAATTGGACAACATTGGTGACAAAAAGTTAAAGACAGATAATTTTTACGTCACTGTTTATTATAATAACAGGGTTTGTGAGATCGTAACATTAATACTTTGATGTTTGTTAGAGAAATAAGTACTTAGATTTTATATAATGTTTGAGTATCCTAGCAACAAAATAGTGCATATCAAGGATTAGAGATTTGCAGGCAAAGCCTATCACGCGGACATAATTATATTTTGGAGTGTGAGAGCTCAACTGCGAGAATGGAGCAAAGTTAATGAATAATATCCATTGTTATATTATGTAATACTACAATCGCCATCTTTGCCCCAATTGGAACATTCTTGGAGAGAGCACATAAAAATGTTTGCCTCTAATTTTGTTCTCTATCAAATATCAAACCACTAAACTTTTAACGAGCAATTTCGTAGGTTCTCATCTGTAAACCGGCTATTTTTGCATGACCATGTTTTTACCTACACCACATTGATACTTACCCATGGAAAAAAACACAGATATTTATGCCTCGACGATCAGAAGGAAAAAATTAACGCTTTTAATTAGTCATCGAAGTGGCTTATCGGGAACCACAAATTCAGTGCGCTGCGTGCATTGAATAAATCAGAACTTAAAGATGGTTGTTATTGCGGCTATCCATTTCCATTATCTGAGCAATGATCTAAATATCTGTTTATTTAATCGGAACCATATCCGAAAGTTGACTCTCCCTCTCAAAAAAAATATTCAAATGTCCTTTTTTGGTCCAGAGCATCCAATGCTTTCATGAGGACGTTTGATTTATTGAATGCATAATTTTAAAATTCCACGGTGGAATCAGCAGGGGAAAAAAATCTCCATCAGCGTAACACGCAGGATACTAACCTATATAAGCGTTAATCACCAAGAGAACACGGTCGAATCTGAGCCGATTTAATCGATGCGATGGAAAGGCAATCGGAGGAAACAGAACTACCCCACTCCTCCTTTTTCTCAATGTCCGGCCCTGGAACATAATCCCTGCTGCGTGAGCTGTGACCAGTGAATGTTTAAATCGCTTGTACTTGTCGTACTTTTTCGAAATTTGCTGAGGAGACACCGAGGGAGTACCACTCGGGGTTTAGTGGCCTGACTCCATGAGATGTAGTCTTAATTAGGTAACTGTGGTGTTTCCGAGTAACTGCATTTAGAATTGGAGGGGAAGGGCACATAATTGGACATATTGGTTGGAGGGAGGTTCGGAGTGTCTGGACCAGGGTACGTAACGTGGAGAGCGATAAACATTGAGACATCTATGAAGGAGTACCGTAAGAGGAAAGGCTTGGTGTGATAAGAAATAATTGCAAAAATTAATTGTAGATTACAAAGAAATTGGAGGTTAAAGAGTTAGAGAAAAGTTTTAAGTACGTAAATATTGGGGGAAAACATAAATAAGAGATAATTTTGGTAGCTTTAGAATAGTATTTTTAGGTATTTGAACCAAGGGAAAGTTTTAATAAATAAATGATCGATGGAAAATTGAGAAACGGTCACTACGAACTGAGGTGAAATAAAATAAAAGTCGAGGCAAATAAAAGCAGGCAAAGAGCTCATTTGAGACACCTTTTTCATAACAACTCCTTATAAAAATGCCTGAAACATACTAGATAACATGTTTTCCTGAGTTTTAAATGTCAGATTGAATAGATTTCAATTGTTAATTTGGGCAGTAGAGGACTATAGTGTTAGTTTGGTGGGATGGGAACGCAAAAAGTCATTAAAACAGGCGGCAGAGATAATAGTCTTGGATTAAAATTTTCTTCCTGAAGTATTCAATTGAATTGAGTAATTGAGCAGATGAGCGGTTTTCATCAACGTTCACCATAGGCGTATAACATTTACTTTCATTACTCCTTTGTTATTGTATGAATATTGTGAGAAGTTTAAATTTTCTCTTTGAAATTTGTTCAGTCGATTGAAACGTGAACAAAAGTTACTTTCTGACTTTACTAAGGACAAGACGTATGGTCTTTCAATTACATAAAATCTTATACTTTCCGGGGAAATAATGTGAGTGAACTATTCTCGGGTTACACGCTCAGTAAATTATTTCATGGCATTCAACGTTTAGATGGGCGTCTCGCTCATTACCATCTGGGCTATGATAATGATATGATAGCTAAATGACATCATTCATCATCGCTAAATCATTGCCCTTATGATGATTATGGAGATGCCCTTTGTAACATTGGATGAAATGGAAGAATTGAGTCGGTGTGTAATGAAAAGAGAGTTTACAGAATCTGCTAAGAAGCGAATAGTTACACATGCTACATTTTTCTCAAGCAATTAACTTTAAATTTTACGACTAGGTTACCCGTGCGAATATTTAGCATTTTCACGCTACCAGGGAATAAGTATGTTAAGGAAACGGTGTAATTGGGTTTTAAATAGAGAAGAAGATGTATCGTAAAGTCAGTATTAACCGAGTGTATTCGGAATGACAGAAAAAGAAGTTTCTGTAATAATATATATGATGATGTGTGGAGTCGATATACCTCGAGCGAGTAATCGACTTGGAAAAAGGAAACTTTTAAGTCATAATAATGGGTAAATAGTGAAATTTGAGATTAATATTGTATTTTTCGTCAGAAGCCGGTGATTAAACGTTTAAAATGATACTTGCACGTATGGCGAAGACTTTGGAATTTTATGTTGAGAAAGAATGGTAGTGAGAGTGAGAGAGATACTGCTGTGAGAAGGGGAAATGAGGAATTAGCAAACAGCCGAAATGAAAAAGGTATCGATATATAGCGAGGTGGTGTGGGGGGGGGGTGTTAGAGGAGGATTGGGAATAGGGACGGGGGAGGTTGGTAGGCGTGATCGGTAATAGCATTCGGCGGAATTGGATTATGGGGATTGATTGGGGAATGAATGGAAACAGAAACGGGAAAATTTATGGTGATGTGGACGAGGATGCAAATTGGTGTCCATTGACACAATCTGCAAAGTCGAAAAGGGGTGCAGGCGGTTGTGGGGGAGGGGGGGTTAACGGGGGGTGGAAGAGGGAGTCAGATCGACGCGCTGTTGCGGCGAGAGTAATGGCAGTACGCAAACAGCGAAATGTCCCCAGCGAACAGTGGAGAACGTTGAGAAGGAAACGGAGAGAGGAATGTAGGAGGTGGTGGAAGAGGCAATCGGAGGAAATGTGTGGAAAATATAAGTGATCGGTCGTATTGGAGACGCTTTTGCAAGGGCTCCAATTCACTAGTGTCGTTTTTTATCGATATAATTCGCCTTTAACTGTGTAGATTCACTAATTTAAGTGCAAAATATTATATCAGTCACAGCATTGCAAACCGTTGGTTATTCCTTGTCGAAAATCTAGTGTTAGAACTTAAATACTATGTTAAATAGATGTAAACCCACTGCCATTCGAAAAGTATTTAGTTGTCTTCATTCAAACTCTGACGAACCATTTACTCTTGGAATAGTTAAGTGTAAGAAAAATACTATAGTCAGTACTTCTAGGTACAAAAATTATTGGGATAAGCAATGCTATATATGCAATGTATACAGATTTTAGGCTGATGTATGTTCACAGGCGTGAAAATTATGTATGTCCTATCACTTGGAGATATAGGAACCGGTGCACATTTACAGTAAAACCAAATAAAAAAACATCATCAGATAATGTGGATGTAAGGAACAACAGAAGAGTGTAAAGGGTGGGATTACACTGTCAAGTTACTACCTCAAGTTTTTTCTGCAAGAGATCGCGATGAATTTGATTCCAACGAAAACGATTGTCACAAGTTAGTGCAGAGACAGATTGGTTGCTGAATTAGGGCTTCTAGGGTTTCCAGCCGGGTGAGATGGTCCATTGTCTCCAACGTATCGAGGTCCGGCCCTAGTGATCAGGGATGCTGATAGTGATGCCACATATTTGGTTAAGGTACCTTTCTTCACAATCCAGCTAGGATTTAAAAGTACCGTGTCAAAGAGTCTGACGCCATGCCACGCTAAAATAATAGAACAATGGGGATTTTTTTAACGCAATGCAGGAGCAAAATGATAACATGTAATGCCATTGAAGAAAGTTTCTAGTGCAGTACGACAATGATACGGTGAATCCTCGGAAATGTTCTCAATCTAGCGATTAGTTAGATTCGAGAACAGTTAATCTAAGATTTAACGATTGGCTGTGACTGACCAATCAATCAATATTTCAATTGACTGGCTTTTACTCAAGTCATTGTTCTAGGTTAACTAAGTCCAGCATGTTAAGTTACCTACCTAAAACAGATTACTCTTAGAAATGAGTGAGATCAAGATTTTTTCATTAGAAGAGTCTTTGCTGTTTTTTCAAAATTCCGCCAGTCCAAAAAAAAAAGAATAGCAAGGTTAAATAGATTAAGAGAAATATCACGCTGTGATAAATATTCGTTTTTTATACATTTTAGACAACTTTCATTTAAATCTAATGTATCCAAAGGTTCCATGGTTCCAAGCACAACTATGTGGAAGTTGAATTTCTCAAATGAAAATGTAACTTGGTTTCCTTCCACAGATTTATTTTCCTGTTATTGTATTGTTTCCGTGTTTGTGAGGTGTTTCCTATGTAACCTATGTATGAAATGTAACCTATCACAGTCCCACTTCTTCAGACATCTATGGGAAGAAAACCATAACAGCGACTTTATACCTGAGATATTACGCCGAGAGAAAAAAGGAAGGAAGATGGACAAAAGGCAGGAGCTGGAAATAAGAAGGATCATGAAGAAATGTCTTTTACTCAACGACAACCTTTTTGAAAAACAATCCCCCCCCTCCTAGAAGTCTCTCTATCCCTCACGGAAAAACTAACCCCTGACCCTCCCACCCAACTCCCCACCTGCTGATAACCCACCGCTTCCTTAATCCTTAAGGTGGCTGGTCGGGTAATCGTTAGTCATTGAGAAATTTAGTTACTTAAATTTTAATGCTCGTTTAAAATTTAAATAATAGGTCGTAGTTATACTATATTAAGTAGGAATGACTCATGCCTTAATTGCATTCTGAAATATTGTCCTTTAAATTTACACATTGCCATAAAAATTTGCTTAAATGCAGACTTCATTCATTTCGTAAGTCATTCTTGCGCAATTAATTTTCCGAAATAGTTCACACCCGTGGCCATAGAATCCAAAATAAGTATTTTAATGAAGATGTATTGTCACTCGAATGCAAACTAGTATTAAAATATGTTTCTATAAATTATTTAATATTTCGTTTTTAATTCGGCAACAGCGTCCATTCTCCAACACCCTGCAACACGTGTCTCTGCTTGGCATGTCCCGTACTTTCGTGTCCTACGTTTCCAACTTTACACCACATAGCCGCGCGCGACATTTAAAATTCTCGCATACATATTTTTTAATCGTATTTACGAAAACTTTCAGTCGATAGTATTAAATGATTTTTTCAGAATGGATTTTAATTTATTAGAGCTACATTATATCAGTTTTTGGTTAAAATATGTACAGTAGGAACTGAGAAAGTGCGTAATTTATCCTATTGGAGTGGAGAGCGCCATAAGGCTCCATGTTAAAAGAATCTAAATTATCGCAAAAAGTACGTCGATGATCCCCCGTTTTTTCTTCAACATTCCATATAATATCCAAAAAGTAACATATTTGGAAATTTTTAAGAAAATCTGTTCACTTTGGTTTTTTAGACCAGCCACCTTAACCCTCGAGGAAGAACTACCCCTAATAAACCCACCCACCTCATCCCCCACCAACTAACCCCACCCCTCTCCCACACACTTACGTGTCCTTCACGGGTGTTATCTAGATTCCTACACCACCCCTTACCTCTCCCCCGGTATTTTTCCCCTCTCCTCAACACCCCATCCCCCCTCCCCATCTCCTACCTTCCACCAAGTCCCTTAAGAGTATATATACATCATCGAAATTTTCAAAACTTTGTACCTGATGATGACACCGCTGTGTCGAAACATGTTGTACCGGGAAAATAAATCTGTGGAAGGAAACCAAGTTACTTTTTCATTTGTGTATCCTAAGATTATTGAATGCACAATAAGAATGAGGCATTATATTTTGAAATGAAATTCCACTGGTCTGAACTTATAATCACAACTTAAAAATAAAGTGGAAAAAATTAAAATATTTTCCTAGATTATTTGACACAATAGAATGGCATTTTTAGGACCGTAGTTTTTATTTTGATTCTGTATCTGAGTAGGTATGTTTAGTTGCAGAATTAACTGAAGAACCAGTGACGACGGAATTTTATTTGGGCAAGTTTAATTTGACAGATCGAGTGACCTGGGGCCACTAATACTCGGGGAGGGCATATCAGGCACTCATGACGACAGAGTTAAATTTTCAATCGCTTAAAATTACGGTGATGATTTTTTTTACGGGAGCGAGGAGTGTAGGGGGATGGCAATTCGAATTTCGAGGGTGGAGAAGGTTGGAGGGACGATCAATGGAGCCGGCTGTAAGGTTTAACGATTACTGATGGGGTTGTTGCCTTCCTCCGACAAATTTGCAAAATGGATTCGGGATTTTTCAGTGGGCAGGTCGAGGGTAGGGACAGTACAAGGATGAATGGACATCGACGGAAGCGCTTGACGGGAAATAAAGGGATGAGAGTGCGAAGTTAGGATAAGCGAAGGTTTCAGCGGTTGTGCTGGGTAGGCCAGGTCAGAGGGAGAGCGTGAAGAGATGGAGAGGGAGAGATATATAGGGAGTCGAAGTGAAATGGAAAGAGAGAGAGAATGAGGGTGCCGCACAGGAACGTGTAAATTATCCCAGTGGTCAAGAGGTTTAAAAATGGGAGAGAAACGAAAAGCAAACAATTGAGGTTCGATCTCCGCTTTCATTTCAGATCTCTTCTTATCGTAATTATCGTAATTGCTCTCAAATCACATAAAATACATGTTCAACTCTTAAATTAGCATAAGTGCATAATTGAAACTCAGTTTTAGAGAAATACCAATAGATTATTTGAAAATGATGCTAAACATGAGCTTCAGCAAAGAAATGAAGGGGAGAACCAATCCTTAAGTAAAAATAATTTAGAGAAAAACGTTTTGATAGCACTCATGTGGGTTATTTTCTTGCATTTCTATTAGTTGAAAGAATATTCGTTTCCTCTTCCTGATTGAATTTGGCAGTATAAATACAACCTTATCTTCTTAAGATCCTGATTTAGGACATTTTTTTTTAACTCCAATACAATGTATCGTTTTGCATGACAATGTTTTACTAATGGTATTATGACTAGCGAGAAAAACCCCGCTGACCAGCGACTTGTAAACCTGTAATAACCAAGCAGTTTGAAATTTTGTTGGTAAAATGCACTAAATGATGCAATCATTTTTCACTTTCCTGCTGATTTTTAGTTATCCTTTCTCGATGTGTCACAGCATTTGGAGGGGATGCTTGTGGGCGGAGAATAAGAGTAGCTTTGGTAGACTTTCAATCGTTACACTGAATTTCGAGTAATTAATTTAAAATAGCAAATATTTGTTTCTGGTGTGAAATAGTTATTCACGCATATCATAGCATATCATCAAATAGCAACAGCAATATTGCAATATTCTCTGTGGTTAATACTAGTTATTCCATGATTATAATATCGCTACAAATACTCCAACTTGTCAATCCTGAAAAAAATACATTCAGTCTCTCAATACAGTTTAATTCAGCATACTGTATAAAAACTAATAAATGACTAAATTTATTCCAAATTTGTAAGTAAATATGTACCAACGTTACTACAAATTTTCAGTAAATTTTAGAATGAAATTTCCTTAACGTTACATGTCTATCTCCAGCCATTAGACGGTTGATGCACAATTACCTGAAAATTTAACGTTACATTATCTTCCCAAGAGAAAACATTTCACATGTGAACTCCTATCTCCTAAAAATAAAGAACTAGATATTTTTTTGCAAAATTCAATTATTTCATTCAGCCAGTCACTGCAAGAGACCATCATTTCATTCGCCTTAGTTTTCCATTCCCTGAGTTGCCTCATTCTTTGGTTCCTCCTACCCGTTTATCTCACACTTTCCCCCACTTAGTCAGCGATTATCTTTGTGCCTGGATGTGCTTGACCAAATCGCAAGACAAATAGAGACTAAATACTGCATTTTCGGCCAATAGAGGTGCTTCAATGTGATCACGAGGGGACGCCGACAACGGAATTGCTGGTGGAAGCACGACAGCCGTGTGTGAGACGAAGAATTAAGTAAGTACAAAAAAGTAAGTCATACAACCAAATGCTTCCTTGTCATTTAACCTTAGTTTCTATCGGCTCCTTTGCCAGATCTTCCGATTTTCGCTCGGTGCTACACAATTAGCAGTAGAGTTACATAAAATAACAGTATAATGAAGATTAAGTTGTAAATTTTATATGCGTTCAATTTTGCGGATGGGTTAATAACATCACCTACACTTATTTAACTCTCAGTTACCGATGCCCGACGGCAGAAGTAGTGGCTTCTTCCCGTTGGAGAGTACCTTCTGTATGCTTTTAATTCTTCTCCACCATTTGGAAACCATGACATAAAATTCGTATATATGTTTAATTTTTAAAACGTACGAATGTATTCGACGGACGTAGGTGTTACACAATGAGCAGTGTAGTTACATGACGCAACAGTGTAATTAAGATGAAGTTTTATAAGATGAAACCTAATTTTGCTGATAGGTTAGTGGCATTGCCGACATCTGTGTAACTCTCAATTACTGATGATAATAGTTTTTTCTCTTTCCTGTTGGAGAACGATGGCAGCTTCGATATACTTTTATTTATTCCTTCTGTGACATTTCGAAACCATAACATAAAATGTATGTTTCCTTTCTGAAACAAACGAACATGTTGGTACGGAGGCTTCCGTGGTGATTTGATAAATTTGTTTTGTTTGCGTTTCTCCCGCGTTGATTCATGTTTATGTACAACCATTTCACTTGCATTCCTGCTAGCGTCGTTCAGGTCCTGACGACGCTAGCTGGAATGCAAGCGAAACGGTTGTTCGTAAAATGAATCAACCAGGGAGACATCCAAATAAAAACAATTCAAACGAACATGTGTTTTACGCATGAAAGTAATCCGAATTATCCATTATAGAAATCACGTGCTAAAGTATCTATGTAAAACAGAATTCGCCGTGGTTATCTAAAGTCAATTGCAAAGTGCGAGAGCAGATCGCATTTAACGTAGCACTTTGAGCACCGGCTTTCTTTTAAGCGTTCTCGTTCACTCATTTCAAACACCCTGCACTGATTCGCAACACTCGATCGATGCATCGTGATGCTAAAAGAGTACATTCATTTGAGTGATTTCATTGCTCAATGACATAACAGTTATGCTATTTCTTTTCTGTCCGATTATAGAAACATTTTTACTTTGTTTGATATTAACATCAAAGTTGTATCATTCCACGCCGTTTTTATTTTCCAAGTTGAACTTGAAGCTAAATTTTATACGGAGAAAATGATCTTAAATGGAATGGTGCACAGTCACGTAAACGGGTGCCAAAATATGTTGCCCAGTTAAACTAGCAAGCCATCTTCATTCCAGGCGAATTTCAACGGGGGTTTCTGCAAACTAGGTTTCCTCGTCTTAGGTCCACATCGTAGCATCACAAGTCAAGCCAAGATATACATAACTAAAGACGGTGAAAAAAATTCGCCATGAAAAGATCATTTGTCTTGATTGGGATTCGACCCCGGTCAGGTGTATTAGCCAATTATACCATCCTAGTCATATTAATTGCAAGCGCATCTCAACGGGGTTTTATGTTAACTTTGTGTTCTCGACTCAAATTCACACGATAGCACCACAAGTCAAATGATTTTTTAATGGAAATTTTCTCCCGCTATGGTGTACATCTTGGCACCCGTTCGCGACACTGCGCTATGCGTTCAAGTTATCCAATGCGAAAGGTTTAATTAAATAAACGTTTGACAAATATCCAAATGAAATTATAACCTTTTGTAGGAGAGCCTTTTACATTTAAGATTGATGCAGTGCGCGAAGACTTCTTTCCTCTAAAAAGAGCCGGACCTCTTTCCTCTGGAAGACATTGCTACTAGAGATGGAACTACGCATTATGGATATGCAAATTACAAATTTGAGCAAATATATCGACATGTATATCAAAGAAAAAGCAATAAAATTGAAGTTTAAAAACAGAACTGAAAGGTTTCAATCAATTGGATTTTCTTCTAATTGTAAGATTGTTTGGATATTCAAAATCAATAGTTTTGGCCTCTGTTTTTCTAAAATTAATTAGACAAGGGCTAAGAGCGAACAAAATTATGGGCATGCATTGCAAGGATGAAGCTATAAAATGAAATTCCTTAAACCTAATTAAATGGTTTTAATGAATTAGATTTTATTTTAGGTTTTTTACACATTCGAAATAAAAAGTCTTAATGATGAATAATTACGCATTCCTTGTTTTTTTTAATCCATAAAGAAGACGTTAATGGGCAGAAATTAGTAATCAAAGCGCCTGGCTCCGGAATTGATGCTTATCAAGTCATTGTCGCACAACTCTCAAATTACCGTCCGAATTGACACTCGTAATTTTACAGCAACCTCAAGTCTACAATTAACGGCCGCATTTGACCAAAACGCCCAGGAGGAAGGCGAAAGAGACGCTGTGGTGACCGAGCTCATTTATGACATGAGCGTGAGGGAGTGTTTATGTAAATATTTATTTATACACACATACCACGTGGAATTTATACAGGTATGTAGAGTGTGACAAGATGCCCACAAACTTCTTTTTTTCGCCTCTGAATAGAGGGATGGACGGGAAGACTTCTTGACCATGGGTATGAGAAATCAGCGAAGCGAGCAGGTCCGAGAAGAAGGCAAGGAAGGTATAAATTTCTAAATCTCACGTCGTTTTGAGGAAATGGGGGCGAAGTGAAGGCGAGGTTATGGACTGGGAAGAGAGAAATTGATATGTAGAGAGGTGGAAGATGGAGGAAGAAGGCATAACTGCTGTCCAGGATACACGGAGTTCTTTGTTTTTTTTTAGGGCATCGCATGCCCGGAATTTTCCGCCCGGTGAAGTCTTGGTGGGTTGTTGAGAGGCGAGAGAGGAATCCGTTGGCTGAGAAAGGTAGAAAAAGGGCGCAATCGTTATAGCGATATGTTTCGCGAGTCACTAATGAGTCCGTCGCGCTCTTCCGCGCTCAGGTTTACATCGGGAAGGACGTCATTAGGGAAACACCGAGTCCAACATCTCTTCGTCTTCTTCTCTGCCCTGACCTTTCTCTTCTCCCCACCAACATCGAAGCACCTCTTTATTAATGCCCTTTCCGGCGAGAATTACAGCCCCCCCCCCCCCAAACGGTTGGGTTTTCATGAAATTACTACACGTCACGCACATGACATTAAAGCATGAGGACGTTGATCTGGGTGCCGTATGGACTGGGAGGAAGGAATGTAAGATGGTAGGGGTTGTTTTATCAGGGACGGATGCCCGAGAATGAATGCAAGGAGCATGGCTCAGTGATGAATAAGGAAACATACTTCGTATCCCATCCCCAGTCTTGCATAGGCCCGTGGTATATAATGATCGTTCATTTTACCTTCTTTCCCACTTTTTTGTTAATGATAATTTGGGGCATGCAAGGAAACCTTCATGAGGATGTTAACATTTGCACAACTAGTGGAAAGGTAAGGAGGACACAATGTCACACAAGAAAGGCACGGTGGATTTTGTTTTGTTTTTTTTTTAATCGGACAGATGTGTGTGATGAATGAAGTTTTGATTCTCATCTCGAGCCATTCATTAAGAAAAAGTTGTCTCCTGCTGTTTTAGACGCAGGAAAATTGTTTCGATAAGAAAAAAAAGTTCAGTTTTAACTGTTCCATAAAAATGGTGATGGGACGTATACGTTACCAATTATTTTTAATCCCTTTCTATGTTTGTCCCGTGTATTTGTTTACAATAACAATCAGACGCGTTGTTTTGGTGTATGACGAAACGGTGATAACAATTTGGCGTAGCCCTAAAAAAGTCAGCTCTATCTTTCAGCAAAATTCAGAATGTGTGACATTCACACGCCTGTGGCCTGTAGTCCGGGTTGAGCTCTACCCTCAACTATCCAAACCAACCATCGGGTTGAATCACTGAGTGAGTGAGTGATGTTTCAGCAAAATCAAACCGAAAATACGACCTCAGGTATAACTTGTATATGAACTACAAGTCATTATTTGTTATCATGTTGCTCATTTTACCGTGACTGATATGTCGGTAGCATTTCATATGCAACTTTTAGTAGCGTTTCATCATCGTTGTCAGTGGTCATCAATACACAGATTAGTTTACTGCAGCTGTCCGCTGTGCGCTACAACTAGTCGATCGCATTTTACATAATCAAACAGCGTAACTATCTGACGTCCTCAATTTCCTTGATGTGTTCCATTTTTTTTCTTTCCCTGTAATTCTACCCATTTCATTCTCCTTCTATTATGGTTGTCAACGGGCTATTATACCTATTGCAAAATATGTCCAAAAATTTCGTCTCTTCTCAAATCTCAGATATTTCATTGTACTTCTTCTCTCTCTAACTTTTCGTAGAACCGAGACGGTACTGCGAAATTAATTTACGTTGGTAATTATCTCCATTCATTTATTTTTCATAAGTCTTTGGTGACACCACATCTCGCTTGCTTTAAATCTCTTTTGTTCTGAACCTGTAAATGTCCGGGTTTTAATGCTGTATAAGAGCATGCTCTAGATACGTACATGTTTCAATTAAGTGCTGCCTTTATTCCAGGACTGTGTTACTACCTGTAAGCACAATCTTCTTTTAGTAGAATGTCTCATGTAAACAGGAATAAGGTCTGATTATGATTTACTATTTCTTACCAAGTATTTCAACCCAATGATGGAACCCAAAAAATACGGAAAAAATATCAGAAGAGGTGCATAACTCGCATTAAATTCTCTGTATTCTGTGTCAAAATCTCTGTCTTCTTTCCTCCTAAATTCAACTGCTCATTTAAACTCTCATATCAGATTGAATTATTTGGAGTTAATAAACGCTCCCTAAATTTATAACCGTGCAGTGCACCTGGGTATGGAATTTCTATGATCAAAAAGCGTTCTCTTGCTCTCTGCATAACATCATACATTTTTGGCAAACTAAATGATGATTCACTTTCATTGAAATTATCTATCTTTCTTCAAAATCACTCACCAAGTTTCATCTTTTAAAAACAAAGAAGATATTAGTGAGTAAAAAACTTCTGAGTATCCTAAGGAGACCAAATACCTATCCCTTAAACTTGCCTTCTCGTTCTTAGGAAAGTGATAAATCATGGACTTTTTAAAAAAATTATGAGGCAACTCAACAGATAAAACAGCGTCGAACAAAAAGTGCGCTCCAAAACAGAATTTTGTGATGCATACTTAATTCTCATCCGCGGGATTCTTACAATTTGACGGAATTGCAGGAAAATACCCTTAACCCACTTGCCGATTGTACGCCAAAGTTTTAGCGGGGAAGGAGGGAGAGAGAGAGAGAGATATGCAGAAGTTTTGGACGCTTTCAGTCAGTCCTTTTTTTTTACTTTTTCGTTCTCGTGCGTCCGAGTTTTCCAACAGATCGGAGAGGGGTGCGGTGGAGAGTTTTGTTTGGGAGTTTGGTGGTGCGGGCAAGTGGTGGGCGAACCACGTACGAGTACATGTGTGTGTATGTGTGGGAGGACGAAGCAATCCCGTTAAAGTGGTTTGGCATCGGTGGTGCCGTCGTGACCCAGGCATAGAGCCGCCGCCGATCCGTTTACGGCTGCGCCAAATGGCCCTCACAACTATCCTCTCTCCCTCACCCGCGGAAACTGCAGAAAGCAACCACTTTCCTCCGAACTATGGCACTTAAAAAAGTTTCACCCTTTTTTTCATGGGCTTTACAAATCGATCCTTTTGATCCACACACTATCTCGCACAGCCCCGTGACTTAAGAGGCTCTCTACTTTGACGGTATAAAAGGACTTTTTCACTTCCTTATCGTCACAAGAGCGTGGATTTCCACGGAAGTTTTATGTGTTTATACATTTTACAATCCCATCCTAGGAACGGCGTTATGTATTTTTTATGGGCCCGATGGGCGATTTCGATGTAACTTGAGCTATCATGCTGTACGTAGATTGGTTAGGAAATATGATTATTGCCCTTAAGAAAAAGAAAACTTAATGCTTATGGCATCACACGGCTAAACGCATTCTTCAGCGCGATTTTATTACCATGCAATGTCATTAAAATTATCCAATTAACGTAAAGTTAATTCTACCTTCTAAACAGTCGGTTACCAACGTAGGGAACGAGTACTCTGAGGGGTTGGTTATTGACGGATTAGGGGAATGTGAAATCGTTTTGTCGTGGCGAAGACATGGCATGCAAATTCAGATATAGAAAAATAAATACGCTATCAAATGTTAAGACAATAGAAAAAAGGCCAAGGAAAGCCCCCAAGTACACATTGGGCCGGCACACGAGGAAGGATACCAATAAGAAAATGCTAAAAGTAATGAACCCCTGACGAATTACTGACACTATTGACTATATAGGGTTGTGATGATGTTTCAAGCATGTGTTCACTACATTCCATGGAAAAAGTTAATTGAAAGAAATAATTGAGGTAGTTTTGCATTGCTTTCCATTATTAGTCAACTCCATATGTTTCGATTTTCAACCCAGAAAACTAAAACATCATTTTTTTCCTTCATCCGGTCACCATATCCCTCATTCCAGCGCCTTGATGTGACATTGCTCTCGTATCTTATGGAAGATTTCGGCCCCTGTCAAAACATTCGCATAATAAATACATTCAATATTCATATTTACCAATTGCAGGCGCTATTTGTTTTGCAAAATTCATGTGTAAATAATCATCACACAAACTTGAGGGATCCACCATCGGTTATATAATTTAACTGTTATCGTCGCGTCCAAATATGGGACAAAATTACTGGTGCTTAGTAATATATGAAAATGGCGCCAATCATCACATTTATATCATCTGATTGACGACCAAAGGCGTTATTTAACTTGCTTCTTTTTAGAATACATGGGGAAAATATGCCTATCACAAAAAAATCTCTTTAGTTCGCACATCTAGGCCTTGATTTTGTTCTTCGATTATACGGGCAATTTCCATTGGGTAAAAGGATACGAAGTGTAATATCAGTTTATCTTCTGTATGAACAACTCTACACTATCATTTCTTTCTTTAATCTCTGCCGTTGAGAATCAACGGGTATTTTCGCTTGTTGCTGTAATAAAGTAACGTATTAGTCCAACACAGAATATGTCACGACTAAACACTAGTACCAAAAAATAAGAGTGGTATACTGAAATTATTTTGTCTATTATCTGTAAATAAAAATGTCTTTCTGTTGAACTCGTTACATGTATCCTAGTCCTATCCTGAGTAGAAAAGTTTGAAGATATTTTTATTGCTTAAATAGGATACCCTAGAAGGTAAACAAATATTGCCCTAATAGATTGAAAGATAGGTTGAAACGGATGAGAATTTAAAACCTCTAGATGCTCTGCTGGTTCAGGTCCCTTCTTTCCTCACGCGATGTCTTTATTCATCACTGTCTAGCTCTTCCCACATTTACTTTTACATATATAATATAGGAACTGTGTACATTCTGTTTCCTAGATCGTCAATATTTTATTCGTTGCTATCTATGAGCCGACGGTATGTCACTTAAGCATTCATACTCGCTGTTAATTATGTGGACACATATCCGAATCCCTCTTCCTTCTGTTGTTGCCTCGGTGATAAATTAGAAAGTAATTTTTAAGGTATTCTTAGCTGATCTTTGCTATCATAACTACGCTACCGTCTATGGTCACTTCATATTCTCAATTATTTGCAAATAATCTCGTCATGCATGCCGGAACTTGAAATCTTTTGCCAATAGGTTTGCTTAAGGATGAGTCACAAATTCAGTGGATCAGTTATCTATCATTTCCCCACCCACCCATTCTCTTGAGTCCAAGCTTCTGTCAAAGAAGGGCGATCCACGGAAAAAAAGATACCCTTAAAATGAAATAAAAGTTTCGTGGTTAAAAAATGCTGATAATTTGTGAGGAGAAGTGTGGTGAGGAGGAAGGGCATGATGGTGGAGGAAAGACTGTAAAGGAAAGAAAATACTACATATCGTACGCGTTGTTATCTGGGGCATTTAAGAGTCGAGGTTATTTGGGCAAATGAATTCGGTGTGTAACACTGAGTATATAAATGTAATTTTAATTGTTCTTAGTACATATTATATTATATTGCATACACTATGAACAAACTGAAATTGACTATTCGAGCTCAATAATACAGACAGTGGAAATACAATTGTGAAATAGAGAAAAGATAATTTCAAACATGAGCCAGAAATAAATAACATGAACACGGATAAAATTAAATACATCCGTGGTAAACTACTATGTGTCAACTACAACTTAAATCTAAATTTTATGTTTAAAGAGCTTTTTGATTGTCAAGAGCTAAATTCTTCATAATGCTTTGTTTCATTCTTCATAATGCATGTAAAAGTGTAAAGTGTACAATTTATTATATCGCCACCAATGCTCTGTAATATCTTTTGTACTCACAAGCACCTCCTGACGAGCCACAGGCTCAGGAGGACTTATATTGTATTTATATTGTATTTATGCTGTATCTCTGTTTTAGAATCATTAAAAAAAAAGAAAAAAAATAATAAGAATGAACATACTATCAGAAACAGAAAATTATCCACCAACAGACTAAAGAGTTTATTTTGGAATGTAATCTAGTATGAAGAGTATTTTAGATATTTGAGATAGTTTTTTGAAAATATAATATCGAGTAAGTGCAAACAGTTTTTGAAAACCAGAGACACAAAGATGATCCGAATCAATGATGTTTGCCATATTTATTGATTTTGCCACAGTAGAAATAACATTGATCAACATATTGTGGTTCATTTTATTAAAAATGGAGAATGCATGAAGCAGGTCATTATAAATTTTCTAATTTTTTTAATCAAGCCTTTTTGGGATAAGGAGTAGTGTTGTATTTTATGGAAATGGAGTAAGTATTGAGAGAATCACACCGACGGTGTCAGCCGACTGCTATCATCGGGCGCCCTTGGATCCGCAGTTTAACGTCCCCTTCCTAGGGCGTAGTACTGCACTTATAGTGCACATTTGGATTATAAGTGCATTAAACTTTTAAAAATAATTAAGGCATTTTAAAATATACATTTGAAATGCTTTAAAAAAATAATATGGTGGAACCCAATTTTTTCGCGTTTCTAATGCATTTTAAATAATCTAGAAAAATGCATTTTTTCAGAAGATAAACAATTGATTGGCAGTGCGTTCTTAAGCCAGTTTTACGCGGGGCACGTAATTGCACAGTCTGATGTATATACGAACGTGAATTTCAAATTGCATCGCGTAAAGCCGTGAATTGCTAGAACGCATGCGCGAATGCATGAATTAGAGATGGCAAAATAGTCCCTGCTCTAATTCGAAAATTATTGAACGCCCGATTGTAAAAAACATGCTGTTTGAAGTTGTGTAATTTCGTTCCCCGTGTAAAACGGCCTAGAGTTTCTAAAATGCATTTTAATGCAAATTTCCTACGTGACTGCCCTCCACATTGCACCCAATTAAGGATCGGGATTCCACTGAAAAATGTCCGTCACGGCCGGGATTCGAATCCGGTCACTCGGAATGAGAATCTAATACTATAGCCACCACGGCAACTCGATTCCTGAAATATAAGTAGTAAAAGGAGCCCAGGGGAGGTTTTTGTCACCATCGATGTCTTTCAATTCTGTTCCGCACAAAAAATGTCGTTTCAGACAGGCAGGAATGGGTCCAGGGGGAATTGTGTTATTTCTATAGGTACCCATCGTTTCTACGCAAAAAAAAATAGAGGAACTTATTCGGAATATGAAGCCCACTACCGTGTGATCCAGATGACGTCATGCGCAGAACGGATTCATTTTGGCCACGGGCACGCCCTACCTTGAATAACCAATCCCTGTCTGTTAATCACATCCACTTTCTATCTCTTTATGGTCTTCTACGATGGTTTGTGAACAATGTCAGTGTCCTTCGATCAAGCTTTACTAGGATAGTAAACACTGCCATGAAACGCGCTGCCCACCCCTTCCCGCCATCTCAGTTTACGTGTTATTATGTTGGCAGCATTGACTTTCAAATGCTCTCCTCTTCCCTCCGCTCCTCAGCTGACCTCTTCCATGAGGAACCTCCTATCGTCACGCTTTGCGAAGTCAAATGGCACCATGTTCCGCTACCACTACGATGAGGGACTGGATGTTGACATGGTGAAGGAAATTATGCGGCCGATGAATTTGGTTTCCCGGAAGGTACGCTTTTGAGCAGAAAATATTTTTTGTTAGCCAAGGTTGCACGAGAGTATTACAAAAAACACTGTGTAAGTACATGGGTGGAGGATTAGATGCGCGAGTTTCCTGCAAGGGGTAGAGGTGGAGAAGGATGGAAAAAAAGGGTGACTCTAAGGGGGGTGAGGCTGCGTGGGAGACAGTATGTGGGTGTTGGAAGGGTCGTTTGACGTCCTTTTGCCACCTTTTTTCCACACCTCCTCTCTTCTGTTTCTCAGCTCCCACCTCACTCGTTTTTTTACTCTTATCTCAACTTTCCCCCGCACCTATTCACCAACCCCTCCCCGCCCACGTGCCATGCCCTCACGTCCACCCCCTGTCCCAAAGTCAACCCCGTCCAACCAACCCTCCCGCTGTTGCCTTCCCATCCGTGGACAGAAATAAGGTTTCAAAGAAATTAGATGTCACACTGCGCGGTCCATGGGGGTGGGGAGGGGTTGAGCAGAGAGTCTACCTTCTCCCCCTCAGCCCCCTCGTAACAAATCGAGGGAGTCCTGTTATGAATACCAACTTCCAACTCTCCAGCCCTCTTCTTCATCCACAAATCCCCCCCGCACACCCCCGTCTACTGCCCCACCCCCTGGTCTCTCGAGCGCAACTCACTTTCTCACTCGTAGCTCATCCGACCCCAGAGACGCACGTCCTTCTCTCCTCCCTCTCTGTATTTTTTTCCTCCCCCACCCCTCTGCCCACCACCTCCCTCCATTTTCCTTCACTTCCATCTTCTGTCCCTCCTGCATCCCTCATCGTTTCCTGCCGTCCCACGCCCTGATCTCAGGGTAAAATTTTCTTCCACACTAGGTTACGGAATATTTTTCGGCTCCGCAGTCGAATTTATCAGCGTTTTTCCTCATATTTTCTAATTTGCCTCTTTTCCTTCTCCATTTTAAAAAACCTTCATTCTCTCTTTATCGAAAAATATAGTTTGTGCAAGCATGTTTTGTTTCTCGTGGTTACTCTTCACCCACGAATGTTACGTCGGATAGAAGGAGAATGCGGGAAATCGGAAGGTAATTGAAAATACGTCCTTTTCTGTCGTCGTTATAGATAAATATGTTTCCACGTTTTTGTAAATCAATGCTAGGACTGATAGAAAATCAGTTCAAGTAATAAACCACTAGGCCTAGTTTTTCACATTAGGTTGCCTAAACTTCCAGCTACTTCATAGCTACTATTTTATTTATTTTTTTATAAAATTCAATTACATGCTTACAAAACGAACAAATTTAATGAAGTTCACAAAAGTATCCATTATTCGCAAAGAAATTTTTATCGTGGTTATAAAAGAAATGACCAAGAATTCACTAAGCCAAATTTATTGCGGAAATAGGCTATGAAATATCGTTTTATTTTGTATTATCCGGTGCTTTCCCAACGTAGTTGATGAATGAATTCTTCTCGGGTTTCCAACCGGGTTAGAATCTCCATTATGGCCGACGTTTCGATGCACGAGTTGGACATCTAAACGTCGGCCATAATGGAGAGCCTAACCCAGTTGGAAACCCGAGCCGAATTCATTCATCGTTTAATTTTATTTTAACTGAGAAAAGACCGTATTATAGCAGTGTGATTTTTTATAATAAGAGCTAAATACACTTCCTACACAAATTTGCATTTATGATACATGCTCCGATATCCTCTTCTCCACGATTTAATGTTAGGAATACAGCGAATGCGTTATCTGATGGAAGTACAATAACGATGGACTTTTTGTAAGCGAAATGAAGGCAGGCTACATATACTCAAAGCTGCGCAAAATAATTTAAAATTTTACTATGAAATACCAAATACTCTTAAAAAGTATTTGAAACACAAAATACTTTCGCAAGTTGTATTTGAACAACAAAATACATATACACGTATTTTAAAATACTCAAAATACTAGAAATAAACAAATCATTCAAAACAATCATTAAGTAAATTTAACCCAAGCATAACTCAATATGAGACTAGAATTCTTCAACTAGGGTTTAACATCCTGTAGCCTCTTCAAAGGAACTACTTCGACAACTTACTAATGAAGCCCTATGAACCGAGGTCAAGTCGGAGTTTCTAAGAATCGAGTTCAAACACAGACTTGTGAAAAATGAGAATGAAATTTAATTGTGTAAGAAAAAGTATGTTATAGCACTAAAACGTTACCCCTTATGTTTAGGCCAATAGTCTAAAGTTACAACTGCAAAAGGTTGTCTCAAAAATATCAGCGGAAATCCAACCACAAAAATGCACGATCCCGAATGTCGCACATGAAATTTAAGCTTTCCCCAAGTTCAAAGTTACACACAACCTAATCTCACTACATACTCCCTAAGTCATCCTTCAGACCTAGACGTTATTAATAAATAAAACACTTTCTTTGATGGCTTGGTGGCATTCTATCAGGAAAAGGATTTAACAAGGTAAACAATAACAATACCACTTAACACAGAAAACTCAATACTCGGGTTTCAACGCTTTATCATCAGGCCTCATGATGATGCTTAAGAATTGAAACCTGGGTCGTGAATTTTATTAATTTAATGGTGTTGTGAACGTTATCCTTATTTAATCCTTTTCAAGACACCATTTCTCCTAATTAACCCTCCTCTGATCTCATCGGAATGTCACAAAATACTTATCTCCTTACAATTACTGCGTAACGTCATGTTCAATTTTTTTTTCAAAATATATTAATTCTCACCCTTCATGATTTTTCGGTTGCTTCCATCAATGCTAATGGTCACCGTGACGTCTGCCTGAGCTTGAATTTCGTAAAATTGTGTACAATGTTTTTTAGAAGGTAAATCAGGCATTATATTTGTTCCCAGTTTTAAAAAATCTATCTCTGGAGATTTTTAATGTCAAATGAACATAGTTGGCCGCTTGCACTATCACAAATCTGCCCTTCTCATGGTAGGACGTGCAATATTTTAAAAATATTTCTCCTCCCCTTTTCCGAAGTCCTAGGTCCTCCCTCTCCTTCCCCCAGATATTAATTTTATGACACACTTTGTGTCATGACCAACTATGTGGGCATCAGTTATTGTACCACGTACCAGGACCACGTAATAATTAAATTAACGTGCATTATTCATTAAAAATGGAAGTCAATTTTAACTGTATGACAACCTCACACGGAAAAAACCAAAAAGCACAATCAATACTTAAATTATTGCGAGTTTACAGAAATAGCATTTCAGAAAACTATGACGTGGAATTAAATCCAAGATTTTATGATTCATACATAAGATTCAACCAATGATGGTTTATCGAGTGCTCTGCGGTTTGAAGGCTCCAATGATAACTCGTTCTTCTAAACGTTGTCATACATGGAGCATTTAACCAGATAGCCTGTTGGAGCACCCGATAAATCTTCATTCACATCATACAAGTGGAAAAACTTAGATCATTCACAAAACGCAGTTATTCGAAGTTTTACATGTTTTATGAATAGCACAATTTCCCAGGACAAAACTCTTATAAACTTTTCAAAGAGATGACTCTGGAAGAGTCCTTGTTCCTCTTCCTTTTCGATTCCCTAAGTCTCAACTCGGGGATTCATACTCTCAAGTGCCTTCGTGATTAATGAACCTTCAGTGTCGCTTGAGTCGCCAAAAAGGAATCTGGAGCTAATTACTATGAATTCCTAAAGGTGTATCTCCGTCTCGGTCATATGTCCGAATCAAAATCCCAGGGGAATTATAATGTTCCGCATCATGCTTTACCACCAATACGGATAAATAAGTCTAAATACGCCTTAGAACGAAATCAATTTGCGATGGTTGGTCAAAACGAGGATCCGCCAGATCCTAATAATCGACTTGGTTTCTATTGAACGGAGGAAGAGAAACCCCAGCAAGTTTTCTCATCAGATAATGGCATAAGATTGACCTTATTGAAATAAAAAGTTGTTATTATTACATATGTTGCAACACATTCAATATATTTTTTGGGAAGTAAGAACGAGTCGGTAACCACAAAACGGAGTTTCTCCATAGGGGTATCTATATTCCCAATGTTAAGGGTCAATGTAAATGTCAAATGTATGTGATGTTGTGGAATAAAGTTTACTGATATTATCTTTATTCTCAACCGAGAACTTGAGGAATGCTAGGGGAGGTAAGAAGAAGGCATGTCGCGGAACCAACCGGCTGATTTAAAGGGGTTTGCGACAACCCAAACAGAGCACCATGACACGCAGATATTCGTAATTTTAAGCACGTGATAGCATCGAAAGATATCGCCGTTATCTGAGAACCTGGATCAAGCATGACTAACGGTTTGTATTTTTCAATCGTCATTCAAAACATTCACCACCGATGTCCCTAGGACAACTGTCGAAGAACCTTGACATTCAATGTGTGACGAATACGTTCGAGGGACCGCGCCAGCTGATCGAGGACTCGAGGTCACATCCGAGGGCAAGGAACATCCGAGGAGGCGAAGGGAGAAATACAGGTTAAATCTTTTGCGCAAACTCGGAGCAGACAGTTTCTTGCCGGACGTTCAACACATACTGCTAGAGCCAACGTACTACGGTAGAAGCGATCACAGGAATAAAATAAAGGAAATTGACTGCAGAACCGATAGATTTAAAATGTCATTTTTCCCACGCACAATAAGGGCTCATAATAGTTGTGATAGATCAATCACATGAAACTCCCACCCTCAATAGGTAGAGTAGAATTTTCACTTGTGCTTAATAACACCACATAATTACTAACTCTTCACACCGGTCGATTAGTCCGGCATTATTTTATTTTGTTCTTTGCATGAGGTAGAATCTCGTAGTATTCATAAATTAACAGTATCAGTAATATTAACCACTAGATGTGTCTATATCATTTTTCTGCATGTTTGTATGTTCTTTTACGTATCACTCTCCCAGTTTCCGGTTGGACTGCGCACTGTTCTCCTGACAGCTTTTGGCCTGCGCCTAGAGCCAGGGGGAACGTGCGAGGTTCGGATTTGTTCTGGGACGAGTGCTGCATGCCTGGTGTGGAATCACCCCGTGCCACACACCCCAGTGGTGGCCTGCACGGTACATCGTAGATGTAAATGCTTGTGAGGCTTCGCCTCATGACAAGCATTAGCAATTTATGCCAATACAAAATTAGTCGCGGTTACACTAACTTTAGGGTATAGTGTAATGCATGTTGGTGAACACTCACCCCCTGCCACACACCCCTGAGGTGAATTGCAGGGTATTTTGTAGATGAACTAGAAAGGTGAGCGGACGGCAGAGGGTGACTAATATTGACTGCGATGGGTGCATTCAACCGCGTACACCGCTCCCGACGGAATGGAGGGATGTAGCTTGTTCTTGTTCCTCTCTTTCCGCCCTCAATTGGCTAAGAGAGGTTGATAATCGCCGGAAGCAAGAATTAGTGGAATGTATTTAAATTAATTTCTAGCCTCGTGCAATGCCTGACTTACCCCTATACGTCATCTCTGCTTCGTCGTACTCGGATGGGTTGTCGTCGAGACGCTCTCTCTATGGTAGCACTTGAGTGACTGATTCATCGCTCACGACCCAAAGAAAAGGAATGGCACAAAACAGACAAACTTCCGACAGACGTCGGTTTAATAGAAAGCCACGCATTGCTCTCTGGTGGTCATTGAACAAACAAATTAGTGGCGCGAATATCAAACATACCGCCCACCAAAATTTGAGAATAAAATTTTTAGTTAACAAAAGAATAATAGATACCTATTGCTACTTATGTTGGGATGAGGCACAATATGGACATATGCACAATATGGAATATGCACAATATGCACAATAAGGAATACAAGAAAAAAGAAAATAAAAACAATTTTCGCTGTAAAGAACAGTAATTGAAACCAAAATTGTCTCATGCCATGGGTAGCACAATCGGCGTTAGAAATAAAGGGTAAGTTAGAAAAAGTAAAGGATATCTGAGCATCTTCACTTTGGAGGGAGCGATCACCAAAGACTTTTTTATGATGGATCAGATGCCCACGGTATAGCACGTAGAGCTACCCAACTTGAAATAGAAAGAATAGTCAAAAAGGCAATAAATTAACTAAAATATTCCTAGACAATTTGCTTGGAATCAATTGGAAGCTTTACCAATTGAGAGACTTGTCGAGTAACGAACATTAACTACACGGATCAGACCATCTCGACCTGAGAATACGCCAGATACTCTTCCCAATTTCCACTGCTGAGAATGGGTCTTATCACTCCTGATCAACACTAAATCTCCGATCAGTACTCGATGCTGCTCTTTATACCATTTTGAACGCATCTAAAGCGTAAGAAAATACTCCTTTGACCATCTCTGCCAGAATTACTGCGCCATTTGTTCAATCAGTTGCCATCGAGGCAACCTACTACATTTAATGTCAGTCATTGGAGACTCCAGAGGACTAAGAAGTGGTGCACCGATTAAAAAATGTCCTGTATTTAACGCTTGTAATTCTGGATTGTTTGATAGTGGGGTTAGTGGCCTCGAGTTGCGAGTAGCTTCAACTCTCGTGGGCACAGTGGACAATTCTTCAAACGTCAATGACCGTTCCCCAATAATTCTTCTTAAGATATTCTTAGCACTGTTCATGTTTGCCTCCCATAGACCTCCTAAGTGGGGAGCAGCTGGTGGATTAAAATGCCAATTAATATGTCTACCTATCAGCACACCAGAAATATAATCCTTTATAAAGGAATCTTGAAATTGGTTATTGAGTCCAAGTTGGTATCATTTGGCTCCAATAAAATTAGTTCCACGGTCAGAATAAATATGAGATCATAATCCACGTGATATGAATCGGTCAAGAGCAGTTAGGAATGCATCTCTAGACAAATTGGAAACGACTTCTAGATGACAAGCTTTGGTTACAAAGCAGTCAAATAAGCACAAACATGACCTAAAATTTTGGCATTTTTTCAATGGGATTTTTTAATGTAGAAAGGACCACCAACATCCACACCCATATGATGAAATAGAAAACATGGCCCTCTGCTCTGGAAGGTGAAAGATCAGCAATTAATGGGCATGTGGGAGTTCCTCTCAACCTACAAGAAATAGTGCATTTATAAATGCAAGTTTTAATTGTCTTCCTGGCAGACACAATTCAGAACTTCGGAGATAGCAAATTCAAAAGAGTGGCGCAACCTTCATGGTTATGATAATAATCTATGATTAGATTAGTCAAAGTAGAGTTTTTAGGAAGCAGTAATGGATGTTTTTTTTCATAATTCAAACAGGAACGATTTAACCTATCACCCACCCTGATACAACTGCATGGGTCAAGAAATGGAACTAATCTCTGGAGAGCGGTAAAGGAAGGCAAACCCAGTTTCATTTGTTTTATCTCTCGTTCATAAATGAACATTTGGGTTGCACAAACGCACACAATTAATGATTCAGAAAGTTCAGATAAGCTTAGCATTCCTGTAGGAGCCTCTTTACGCTTTGGATTCATTATCAGATGATCTCCAAACAATACGGTGATAATGTCTAAGCTGAGGCAATAAGTGAATCATCCTGTACATTTTGCAAATACCCGCCACTAGAGCTACCGAATGTAAGCGAAATCTAATAATCAAATGTGAAATATATTGTTGTAACTTGGGTCCCTTTAAGAGAAAGACATTCAGTGTCTTGCCTGGATGACCCATCAAACTCTACTCGTTCCTTGGCAGTGTTGCTGAAAGGTTTCAACACCCCATGATGTGTATGTACAGTATACCCCTTATATAGTAAGTCCCCTATCCCCATTCAGCAGGTGACATAATGCTCATGGTTTAGATACTCCTACAAGAAGGCTGTATACTCAACATATTTTTTTAGGATGCTGTATCAATTAACTAAGAGCGTTACTTTTAGTTAATAAATCTCTTAATAGCTTGCATTTGAGAACCCCCGAAAGGCTATAAAAGGTCAGAGTCTCTAAATATCAAAGGTACAACGTAACTCCCATCAGGATTTCGATAATGTAAGGTTTTGAATTTTTCTTCAGCAATTCTATCTTTAGGAGAAACATTATCAAATGTATGCATTTCCACAATGCTCCAAATAATTTGTAATGAGGCTCTTAAATCATTTTCAACAGGCGTAAAATAAGTGGTGACGGTTCCAAATCTAATGTCCGAAATGTGGTTCGATATTCTTGTTACCATTGAGCCCAAAAGAATGGAACAAAAAACTAAGGGCCATGCACTCTGAAGACCTTCCTGTCGAAGTATGGGACCTTAAGTCCTAATTTCAGAGAATAAATTGGCACCAAGCAATAAATCAGTTTGCCCTGGTATGAAAAAACTGGGATCTGCCAGATGCAATTTGAAAAGAATTTTTTCACTAACTGAATCAGGTATAATAAAAGAAGTCTGGCCAGAGGTAATTTTAGGAATTGCAATTGCAGATACCCGAATTTCTTCGCCATTATTACGTGACATCATAACAAATGAAGTAACACCGTGGATGGTACACACAGGAGTACCTGATTATCCTATACAATTTACTCATTTTTATTCAAAACAGCCCTAATATTTGTTGGCAATCGATTGTTATATAACTAGCTGGTGATGCTGGATCAATTATCATTCTTAATGATGCAATGGTTCCATAATATGTCTGGACCAGTGCGACAGCGGTTCCTAAAAGAACGGCAGCCGGCTAAGCATTGGAATCTGTGATACAAGACAACGAGTTTACTACGGAATTGTTTATCTGGGAAGAGAGTTGAGCCTCCTTAGACAAATGTCTTGAAGTACCACTGACTGGTATGTGAGTGCTTCGTTACTTCATTGACTTCATCAGACTTCGATTTTGAATCTTGAACTGAATTTTGTGAATGATGACTGCGAGAGCAGTAAATATACGTATAATCTATTGTTTTATGAACACGGACTAAGCAATTAAAACATATTCCTTTAGATTTGATGAAGTCTCTCCTTTTTAATACATCGAAGGCATTGAATTGTGAATAATGATGAAGTCTATGTTGCGAATCACAAAGCTGACATGATCAGGTCTAACCCTGCTTACATGATCAGGTTGAGACGTAGCAATTAATGTTGTCTTTTGAGACTGAGAATTGAGTTCAAATTTAATATGCTTGCAACCAGATGTACTCACAATGTTGATATATTTATGTCCAAATTCTAAGAGACGTGTTATTGAAGGGAAATCATCGCAATGGTGTTCGGTTTTAAATTGTATTTTGACAGATTTGTTCCGAGCTTTCGCCGCAATATAAAACAAAATAAACTCAGACAAATTCGGTATATTCGTCGCGTTCAAAGCATTCACATTTTCCGAAAAAATATTGAAAAAGGTTTACAAAGCATCAACTGACTCACCATTAACACGAATACTAAATAATTTATCCAGATAATGAAAAGCTTGCAACCTTTTATTTTAATTTGCTGGACTAATTCTACCAAGCATTTACGTAGTTATCTGAAATGATAGGTAGACTTGAAACTAAAGCTAACGCATGACCCTTTACGCTAGATTAAAGATAATGATGCTTCTCTATATCAGTTAAACTTTGATTTGAGTCAATAAATACATTTTAAATAGGCTTAAAATTGGCCAAGTACCCATCAAACAACGGAATACTAATATTAGATAGGCGCACTGAGGGAAGTGACGAAGGTTGACCTTCCTGAGAGGTTGAAGGAGTCCCCTTAAACTACTCGACTCGCAACCGCGTTGATTTTATGATAGTGGCATTCAACGAGATCCTCCATGTCAAGTTCAGACGCTTTCACATCTTAGTTAAAGTGAAATTCCAAATAACGTACCTCGTTCGCCGTAGTGAGAAAAGATTTAAAATCATCGCAGGTACGAAAATCTACTCAAGAAGATAGATAATCTACTTTGTGGCTAAAACCTTCGTTGACATTAAGTACATCCGTTCGATAGTTCTAACAACGGCATCGCGCCTATTTTCATTGATACTTTTCGCCATTCCAGCCTAGGAAGACGCCAACTACCGGGGAAAGTACGAAACATTGGAACGATGGTAGCTCTCCCTTCATCCTTTATCAGTTATTTTCATGACTAATCATATGATTTTTCCATTTCATCCATCGCACCCACGTCTTCAACCTTTCCTTACATTTGTTTTTCCCTACTCCCATCACCTTGGCCTTATCATCACTAACGCTCACCCGTCCTTTTTCTTGCCTCTCCTGCTGCCTTTTCGCCCATAATTTTCATATCACCCTGCTCCTGCATTTCATTTAATTTCACATATCATTTCATTAATTGTATCACCTATGTGGTCATGGACGCCCCCCTACATAGGGGCAGGGGGGGCCGCGCCCACCCCTAGCCTCCCGGGAAAAAATTGGGAAGGCAAAGTTTTATTTATTTATTGTTTTTGCAGGATTAAATTAATATTTTAGTAAAAAAATTAGAAAATTGTCGTTCATCTAAGATGTACCAAATGTGTACTCCTGAGACCACAAATTCACTAAACTTTCCGGGAGAGGGCTCCTCAGAACTCCTTCTTAAACCTATGTCTTGGCCTCCCCCCTCGAAAATATGGTATGGGCGCCCATGCTAAGGAATCCAAGATTTAACGTCCCATCCGACGGACAAAGTACCTCACTTGAAGTGCACTCGATATTGCACTCAAGTGAGCATTGTTATTCCAATGAAAAATCACCGCCACTGCCGGGATTCCAACCTGGACCCTTGGAATGCAAAGGCCATGTTCTATCCACCACATTAACCTGATAACCCGTTGTAAACAGTTCTTTTGCCATAATTAACACATAATTGCGTCTTCATCTAATTTATTACGTGCGTTATCCATAGAGCGGTAAATTAGGGTTTTAGAAAATTCAAAATTAATTCTTTCCAGAATTTGTAACTTCATCCTGTGAACATTTCCTTTTTCATTAAACAATATCTCACAAAACTGTGATCACTATAAGATGCAGTGGTATAAATGGAGGATCAACGCTTTCAAAAATTAGTGGTATAATTCTTTCATCCAGGAAGAAAATTGAGAATTGTACCCCAGATTCATTTGCTTATAACCGCGACAATTTATCAATTAGTGGTATATTATCCTCTTTCGCCTTCCCCTAAAACCTGATGGGGGATGTTATCTAGAAGAAAGAGTGTTATCTTCCTCTCAGATAGCATAGGTTACAATCTGAAAACCTTTTATATCGACTCATTGGGCTATTGCGCGCAAATTCTGAACTACGCATCTCAAATTTTCTAAATGAGACGACTTGCAAATTAATTCATGGAAAGATACCCGATTTATATGAAAATCTCCGTGATGAGTGTCAGAAAGCAAATTATTAGCAACGGTAGCTTTCTAGCGCTGTTTCTCCTATAACTGCTCTAAAAATACTTCTGTTAAGAACTTCCTGTGAATCCCCATTCCCATTACCTTCTTTTTTTTTAAAGATATGTGAATATAAATCTTAATAATGCGTTGCACGATCAGTTCAAGTACTTTGTCCTTCGTGAAAAAGTTATTCAAACTCAAAAACTTCCTTTCGGTGGCAGCGTAAGGCGTATTGATATCAATCTTAGGTAATAGTGCCATCACACACATGCCTTGTTAAGTCATATTCATTTTAAGTGAGTAAATAATGGAAAAACAAAAAAAAGCAACATAATTTTCCTTTTCCTAAATCGTTAATAGCAAGTTGTATGCTATTTTAGTCTGATATCATTTTCAGTTTGTTGTTTTTTATATTAACGCTCAAGATAATGTATAATAATACTGGATTTTGCCTTTTGACGTGATTTTGGCCACACGTTGTTGCAGGTTGCCTGAAAAATGAAGCACATGTGACACAAATACGAAGGACTCAAAGTTTTCCTTTCATGATCTTTCCTAGGACCACGAGAGGATTTTAATGCAACGGCACTTAATCCTTTTAATCTCTTTCTAGCTCGCCATTTCCGTGCAATCCTATTCGTTCCCATTATCACCTTTTCAATCCTCTTACGTTCCACATTCCAACTCTCTCCCTTAATCTGCTTGGACCGTTCACTTCGCAATGAGTTCTTGCTTGCCCACCAGACCTCTCATAGACTCCCGAATCCAAATAGCGATGACTGGGTGTGGGATCCTTCACTCCCTGTCATCGCTATCCCTTCCCTCCCTCCCCTTCTCAACTTCTGGCTGCGTTAGCTTATTATTATCTTATGTTACTCCCCATATGATTCATCAAGGGTTTATGTTTTTACCTCCCACACACGGCCTTACTTAAAATCCTCTGCCAATAGATCTAAGTTACCATCTTAACTATTTTATCTTTATATAATAATATATTTTTATTTATTCACATAAAATTCAATGTATGTATATTTGTATGTATGTGGGCGTTTTCCAGATCTCCTCCTAAACCACTGGACCGATTTTGATGAAATTTGGAACACATGTTTGCTACTGGTAGACTACGAACACTGTAGGGTTCAATTAACCAAAACCCTTTTTTTCAGGGACTGATCTGATGCAGGAAGGTTTCTCAAGTGTTCCGCCAGGTAAGAGGCTTCATTTTTGACGACTTTTTGAAGAACGACTTGCTTTTTACCTTCAGGGCTTCTGAACCTGCCGTACTCTTCCCACCTAATTTTGATCGCTATTTATACCCAATTCTCGGGATCATTATGGGATTATCTTTTATCCCGGATGGAAAACCCGAGAAACATTTCTGCATCCTATACTAAATTTTCAATTCATCTAATATATATTTAAGGGTTTAGATTACTAGCTCACCACCTTTATTCTTATTGCCAGCTTTATCATACTTCCACTTCATCCTGGTCCAAATCTATCGCTCATTCTTGCAGTATAACTAAGTTAATGTTTCTCTATTCCTACCCGGGTAAAATATCTCAGCAAACATTGATAAGCCTATAGGAATTAAAACCCAAACTAATATCACGTGTGCAGTACACGTGATATTGCCCAAACATATATTTGCTCCGGAAAAAAACTTTACCATTACTAAAATATTTACCTCATCTTGAGTGAGCGGGTGTTCGAACTTGAGGCTAGTTTGTACAGCCCCGTCTCGAGAAAGGAGTTTTATGTTTAAATTCCAACATTGGGAAATAAAATCTTTTACAGAAATAACTTTTATGGTATGATTAGCCTGCATTTTCCAGAAATGGTTTGGTATATTGACACACGATTAGTACTTAATTAGTTTCTAAATAAATAAATAGATTATTCCTGAGCGTGCAACATCAGGAAGTTATATGAAATTTCCTTTCAATATTCAAGATAAGATTTTTATTTGGAAGCTTCACAGTATCTTGATTCTTCAAATGCAGGGTCACCAATTTAACCTAGTGGTTAAAATAAGTCATTTTTAAGCGATGTGCTTCAAAATAAACAGTTCCTTAATACAAGTAAATGTCATGCTTGAAATGGCAAACGATATTTTAACTACCAACTACATGAGAGTCAAATATTTCTCTTGCACCTGATAATCAATGAAGAATGATATTCGCTCACTTAAACGTCAACTATAATTATTTCTTAACTATGTTTATTATGATTTCTCTGTTTCACATATTATATGCGAATTAAATTCTGAGACTTCGGATCAATGTAGAATTATTTTGGGAGAGAGAACATAATTATTTTGTTTTCTTCTTAGAGATGAGTAATAAAGACGGAGTATTCATCAAGGGTGCATGATCCAAAGTAAACTTGGGTTAAAGATATTAAAAGGAATTAAAAGTCTATTTAGAGCGAGAAAAGTATTATTTTACCCACTAATCATGTTGACCCAATTGTTACGTTGAAGATATTTCATAGAAAAATTTTGTCCACCGAGTCTTCTATTTTTCGCTAGTTTATCGATCAAAAAGTTTTCACCTCAAAGGGTTCAGCGATTTCTTCGGAAGAGAGATGTTGACCCGACATAACCGTAAGAGTCATAAATTATTCTCGCTATTTGACCCGACGCGAACGTGTATCAAGTCTTTCACGATTTCAACACCATTGCTGCACCATATATATATCAAATAATTTGCATCAGTGTAGCCTCAAAGCATATATGCATGATCATGATGAAATATAAAATTGGAATTTGTGAAAATCTACTTATATATAAAAATTCAGCCAGCGTATGTTAGTGACCGCAAAACTCCAAAAGAAGTCGGTCGATTGATCTTAAACTTTGATGGTGAGTTGTTGTGCGCGCACCAACAAATGTTAATAAGTTATAAAAATTGATAATTTTGGGGTTGTTTTTACCCCAATATTGTTAACATTTACTCCCATGAGAAAAGCATTGAATTTAGTGCAGCTGTTTCTTTATTTGCCTTTTTAAATTACTTGCACGCAAGATATTGGATAGCATTTTCCATTATAGAACGCATTAGAAAATGCATTATTTAATTATTTCATTAAATTTTCTTATACGCTGCGTTTTTCCCTAAGTATTGCGTTTTATCTCTAAATTCATCGATGTTTCTTCCTTTTAAACAATAGAAATTTCCTAGGCAACCAGGAGTTAATATCCATTTTATAGCTACTCCATGAATGTCCATTCACGCCTGCAGCATTAACAGTCCAGGTTCATTGGCTAATTTCATAGGTGTTGCCAAACGACAAGAGTTCCCCGTTCGGCTTTCCTTCTCAAACAAGGTCAATCACTTCAAGTGTGTGGATTAAATCTGGAAAATTCATGCTCTCCACACGGTTTGCATGGCTTGGATTTCAAAGAAGAAATATACAATGAAGCGCTAATCTTCATCGAGGATCTTTGTCTTGCTACGTGTGGCAAGTTGTTGGCACAATTGGGAATGACAGAAACAAATCGGTCCATCGATGCAACATTCGACAGAGAACTGCTCATAGAGCAATAATATAACAGAAATGACTTACAGTTGTTAGTCCAAGAAAATTCACCGAAATTCCTTCCAGAACAAAAAAATAGCATTTGATCCCATCACACAAGTTGTGGCCAACCAATCCGGGGGATTGTACTTTTTGTACGCTCAACGTGGAACTGGAAAAATGATCTTAATTTCCTTGATCCTGGCTAAAATTCGTTCAAACGGCCATATTGCGTTAGCTCTTGCTTCTTCAGGCATTTCTTCCACGTTAAATGAAAGAGAGGGAGAACAGCGCATTCAGCTCCTAAACTGTCACTAAACATACAATTAACAGAAAACCCAACATGTAACATTTCAAATAATCAGGAATGAGAAAGGTTCTTCAGGCGTGCAAAAACATTGCATTCAATGAGTGTACAATGGCTCACATGAAGTCATAAGAAGCATTAGACCATATATTGAAAGACTTGGAAAAGATCAGGTTCCATTTGGAGGAGCATTGGTGTTACGACACGGTGACTTCAGTCTCAACACCAGCTGATGAATTGTATGCCTCCTTGAAATATGTATTCAACTTTTTGGAGCAGAGCCAAAAAAATGCATTTAACAACAAATGTGAGAGTTTAGTTTTAAACCGATCCAACAGCTGAGATAATTTCAAGACAGTTACTCGAGGTTGGTATCGGCACTGTACCTACAAATTCAGAAACAGGAAAAATCCCCTTCTCATCTAATTTAGTGAATTCAAAAGGAAAAATAGTAGGCAAGGCTTTCCAAATCATCGAAACAAATTATCGAAATCATGCATAGTTGAGTGAAAGGACCATTCTAGCGGGAAAAAATGTCGACGTATACGATATGAACAACATCATTCTAAACAGAATCGCAGGAGAAAGAGTGATGTACAATTCCATTGAATCTGTGATGAACCAAAGGGAAGTAGTGAATTTTCCAACAGAATTTCTTAATTCTCTCGATGTTCCCGGATTACCGTCGCACATTCTAAATTAGAAAATTGGAGGGCCAATTATATTACTCCGAAACATCAATCAGCCAAGTTATGCAATGGCAAACGATTAGTAGTTAAACATTTATGAACAATCTAATAGAAACAACAATTCTGATTGGACTTCATAAAGGTGAAGACGTACTACTTCCACGAATATCACTCGTTCCGACCGACATGGCGCTCGAGTTCAAACGACTTCCATTTACAAATCGCCTTGCGTTCCCTATGACTATCAATAAAGTGCAAGGCCAATCTTTGCAAGTGTGCGGTTTGAATTTCGAAAACAATTCTTCTTTCATGGGTAATTATACGTCGCATGCTCCAGAGTCGGTAGATTATCTGATTTTTATGTTTATGCAGAAAACGGACAAACTTAAAATGTATTCAATCCACTAGCTTTACAATAAAAATATATTTTATGTGAAAAACCTCTTTTTCTTCCTTTCCTTTCATTTCACAGCTTAGCCACAGCAACACAAAGCAGGGTATTGAATTGAATGAAGTGTTTTCTGGGTGAATCTATGTTCGATAAAATACATTTATTTACTTTCCCATTCATTTCATACCAGACTGAGCCACAGCGAAGCATGGCCGGGTTTAGCTAGTAATCTATAATTAATTTGTCCATAAATTGCCATTAATATCCAATTTTGAGAGGGAGAAAAAGGCGACTTTTACAAATACCACTGAATATTTATTTAATCTCGACCCGGGTTTCGACGTGAGTTCACATTATCATCAGGCAAGCCTTGATAATTTATTATTAAATAATAAAAAGTTGCCTTGTTGCTCTTATGATGGAATACCACAAAGTAAACCTTGCAAAAGTCATTGCTCCAAGGTTGAGACAATAGTAAAAGATTCATTGCATGAATCCTTGATACTCAAATGAACCATACATATAAACAAAAAAGAAAACACTCCAGATCATCCTTCAGAAAAGATCAGAACTTTACGTTGCTTCATTTCCCGTACTAATATTTATTTCGACATTTCACCTCGACGCACACATTGATGCGCTGACTTCAGACATAACATAATCAAGATTGATTCCTTAGCCAAAGTATAGGAATCCACTGAATTTATTATATTTGTTGAAATTCAAGTGTTGGAGCCGGAAAATTACATTTTTTGACAAATTCACCTAGACATAATTACAATTTCCTTATAAACACACCATCATAAAGAAAACGAATAAAAAAATATTTTCTACTGAGAGTTTATAGAAATGTAGGTTTTTCACTCAGCAGAAAATATTCTCTGAAGGTAGTGCTACAGAAACCGAAACATAAATATTTAATAGATAAAATAAAAGTGATAACTTAATAAGATGTGATACTCTGTAGCTTGGCTAAAAAAAAGGGATATCATTTACTGGTGGGACGCCAAAAAGATATATATTTACCCAAAAGAAAGAGAATAAATAAAATCAAGTGTAAATACATTGTAATAAGTTGAATAAAAAAAGGTATAACGCAATTAAAATTGCTTCGTTTGTGAAAACGTTAAGCATAAGACAGAATTTCAGCTGAGGCATTTACTCAGAACTTTATTTCAAAATTTTGAAAGGAAAAAATCATTATCATTTCTAGTGTAGAATTATAATTGTTGATTTCTCCGTAAAATTAACATATTATTAGTCTTTGTAAACTATTTTGATGTACTCGGGTCATAATGACGTGACGCAACCGCATATGTAAGCGGTTATATATATATATCTGTATGCGACCGATTAAGAGTTAAGCTTGTATAAAATAAAATATTATGTACTATAATACGCTTTCTGAATTCTTGACTATTTTAATTTTGGTATTTCGAGTTGTTCCAAATAGAATTTAGATGCACCCTAGGTTTTGGGAAGAACTACGTGGGCAATCAATAGTTTTGTCAGTCTATGGCTTCTCAATAGTTTTGTCAGTCTATGGCTTCCATCACTAAAACGGACTGATTAAAAGGGAGGATTAAAAGGATCATAAATGGAGAAATATAATCCACCCAAAAGCTTGAGTAAGATCAGATTAAAATTATCATTTTTTTAAGGGGAGGAAAAGATTATTATTTTAATCACGCTAACGAACAAAATGCGTCCATCTCCCAGCTTCCCCTACCCATTTATTCTGCATCTCTTGCGGGCCTTCCCCCTCCCCCCCTCATCTTTCCCTCATTCATGTTTTTTATCCTCCCGCTGCGTTATCCCCTCGCTCTCGACCCTCTTACGAAGACTCTCCCACGCTGCTAATTAAAAGCACTCTCTTAAAAAACTGCACAATAAAGCGTTATCCTCGTTAGCCAGACGGTGGAATCTGCTCTCCGAAGGTGGGGGGGGCCATACCTATACAATTTTTCTTCCTTCCAATTCCCATCCACATCTCCCATGGTTCTAAAATAAACACACGGCATCACTCTGAGCTCCGGAGACGCGACTTGTCGTGCGAGAGATAAAAATTTTATTCACAGACTTTCTGGCGCGCACGCTTCCGTCATCCTTAGATCACCGATAATGTTAATTCTTATGTAAAGAAAACATTGTTTTAGGATTATTACTATTGTTATCGTAGGTAAATGTTATGGAGGTGCCATGAGTGTTAAATTATGTTAAAAATTCAAGTAAGCACGGAAAGAAATTAACGAAACAAATGTGTTACAAAATTATGTAAGTTGTGTAATATATATATGAATAAGGCATTTTTATTCATTTCTTGAAACATTTTACGTAATTTGGAAAGGGCTCAAATAGCTTAGAAGGCATATCGTTACAATTAACTCCAGAACTATTCCAATATGAATTCTGAGATCATACTCATGTTGTAAAAACATGAGTCCGCCCGAACTTTAACTCACGCCTTCAAAGTGAGGGAATAGAGTAATAATAATAATAATAACAATAATGCTACTTTATTTGTGCGAGGTTGAGACTGTTGAGAGTCCCTTCTTCCATCTAGTCTTCAAGAAGGGTGAGAGTAAGGGTGGAGAGAAGAGAAGAAGGTGGCATCTATCTTTTACGTTTTGAAATTTATTATGTTGTGAATTTTGAACTAATAACTCGTTGTAATAATACGGTCATATATACTGGAGCCCTGAGAAGCAAATCAAATTTTGCGAAACTTCCGATCTTGACCAAACTACGTACAGTATTAATAAAAAACCAAGACCATCTCGTGATTAGATAAATATAAATAATACCAGTTGAAAAGCCTGCTAAAACAGGCTAAAATATTGGCGAAATAGCCGAAGAGTAATGAATGCAGAAAATAATTAAACATAAAGTAATCTGTTTTTTTAATGAAAAATATATGCAACTTAGGTAAACAATAAAAAATTCTTTGTATACCACATTTTTGGTGAAGCAGGCGAAGCTGTTACTAAGCTATTTCCCTTAAGTGTGAATTTTGAAAATTGCATACGCCCACGCCATGTGTCAGTAAGTGGAGAACGTATATGGGAGCTCGCTTGCCATCTGTTGGCGCACATCTGTATCACTACGTCTAATTGAATCATACGTACGTACGCATAGATCTTAATACAGTAAATGTCTCACAACTTATTTTCCAAACATGTGGACCAAATTTAAGAGTTTCCTAAGAAATTCACGAAAGAATTTCTTGCTTGTATATAAGGGCCATTATAATAGAAGAGGATAACAATTCAATATCTTGACAAAATATTATTGTAATCCGATAAAGGAATAACGCTCCACATCGCACTTAGATATTTGATCTTTCGCCAATATTTCCAGTACTTCCTGACGAGTGTGGAGCACTCGGCGTTTATCATTACTTTTCTGTAAGTAGCAACGACTTCTCAAACATTTTATATGCTTCATCTCGAATATTATCCATTCCTGCTCCGTAGTCCCCGAATATTAAGCGATGCCACCAAAGTGGGGGGTCCAATCAAAATGGACAGTGGAGCATTTCCGCGGCTTCACTATTCCCCTGTTATTATATCATATAGTATGGTTTCATCTCTTCTCTCCTTTAATCCACGCATCATGCAAACTCGATTTCCCTTTGCTCCTTTCATTCTTCATCAGCCGCACGAGAAGGAATGGAGAATGGAAAGGAAAGGAACGTGCAATTCGAGTAAGAGGAGACTGTTTATTTGGTTACCAAAGTAACTGTTGAGGAATAATTATAGCGATAGATAAGTTTCTTTGTCGTTTAAATGTCGTTTCCTTGCAAATTTTAATTGAACACGCCGAATTTGTTTACACATTGAAAGTATTAATTTATTGATAAGATAAAATGGAGCATCCTGGAGTTCTATAATTTTCACACAAACTATGTGCCACATATTTTTCACGATGAACTACTTAATATTTGGCTCGAGCATTCAACATCATTTACGCTTTTCTTAAATATGAATATGAGTAGTACTTATACGTGGTAAGAGCGGAAGTAATCATGCGGAAACGACTGATTTTTCGACATTGCCAATCTAAATATGCAGCTAGTATGCAAATAGTTCAATGCATCCAGGTGACGAAATATTTTAGAAGTTACAACTCTCAATGTGATATCTATGTAACTCACAACGGTTGATGCAAATATTTTTGTGTTCATATCATCAGAAATACCTTACAAATTTTTTGTACAGTTTTGACGGAAACCGTGAATATATTTAGAAGTTTAATTTGACGTTTTGTTGTTCTAATTTGAGTACTATCTTTAAGAACCCATGTTAAATCGACTCATAATTCATGGAGTAACTATGCGGAATTTAGCACGAGAACTGGTTGTTTTACTCATTGCATCATATAAAAAACTATAATATATAACATAAAATTTTCAGAATTCTCTAACCAACTTCATCTGAAGGTAAAACCTCCATCTTTATTGGATGTAGTTGAAGAATGATGTGTAGTTGAATGTGATCCCCTAGCAACTGATTAAGTTGCAACTACGGCTGAAACATTTCCAGCTGAAAATCCGAAAGAGCTGTCTTTAGAATTGAAGTCAATTGCGCCAGCAGTTCTCTGGAAAGTCCATCTCCACCAACTTCCTCTTCGGCTCTCCACATGCTTCCTCTTCTATCTACATCTACATCTACAAAATATAACCCTGCAAGCCACCTCAGGGTTGTGTGGCAGGGGGTGAGTATTCACCAACATGCATTACACTATATCCCTTAAAGTTAAAGTAGCTACAACTAATTATGCATTAGCATAAATCGCTAATGCTTGTCACGAGAAGAAGCCTCTCAAGCATGCACTACACAACAGATATTATCACAATGGAGAGGAACCGTTAATATATACGTATTTTACAACTACACAAATGGACAGACTCGAAATTTATGTAGAAAACATGCACGGCGTGATGTTAGTACTAGGTAACAGAAAAGGATTCACGTATTAAGGAGTACTACTACTACTAAGAGCTACACTACCTATTGACAAACCAAGATAAAAGTCTCATTGGCCACTCTTATGGTTCCTTATAGTTCGTGGGAAAAATTACATTTAAATCTGTCCGTTCTGCAGTCTAGTCCCCTAATTTTATTCTCATGATCTGATCTACCGTAGTATGTCGGATTTCTTCTCTTCGGCAGCTCAATATCCTAATTTCATTAAACCTAGGCCTAAGTCATAATTATACCTCCAGTCCACTTTGACACAGGTCTTCGATAAAGTAAAAAACTTAAACAGCAAGGTCTTATGAGATTCTTATGAGAGTCTATAATCTATGCACCATCCCAAACTCTACCACCGTTTGCTCCTTATATTCCCCCTCTACCGCGCGTGGGGGAATGTAATAGGGAAGAGGAGAAAGAGCGAGTGGGGGGGGAGAGGGGACTTTCTTATTCGGTTATTTAAGTACCGATTGAGATAACACTTAAAAGAGGGGCCGATTTTTGAAGTCTTAAAAAACTACCCTCCAACAACTCCCCACCCATACTCAACCCACCGATGAATGCCCACAAGGCATTCGCCGATAACTCCTCCGATAATAAAGCGGGTAGATATGTGTGTTTTCCGGGAGCTCGGTGCGGGGGTTAGGGGCGGGGACCAGGAGTTGGGAGCGGTAAAAAGGGGTGTGGGGTGCCAGCGACGAGCCGGTGTGGTGCGGGGTGGTGCAGAGTTGGCTGGAGTTCCGCGGCCTATCTTGAGGGAGCTGAGACGTTGGCATGGAGGGAGTGGAAGTTCCCTTATATAAAAAAATATAAAGGGTTGACTGCAGGAGTGGGAGGTGGATAGGTAGGTGGAGGGAGAAGGATTACGCGGTGACTTTGGAGAGGGGATGGGGTTTGGCTGCTCGTTTGGAAATCGGAACTTTGCAGCATCTCAAGAAGACGCCCTTCTCTCTATCCCGTCGGGCTGGGTCCTTGATAAGGAGGGCATAAATAAATCCTTTCCGTAGTTTCAGAGGGAGGTAAAGATTCTTGTGGTGGCAGATTGGAGGGCGGGTGTTTTTATAGCGATATTAAAAATATTGAAAAAGGGCGTGGCGCAAGACGTGTCCTTGGTGATGTATCTACACATTCATACCACCATGAGAGCCGCCCCAGTTGCGTGAGGCAGGGGGTTGTTGGGACATAAACCATGAAGAATGGGGGAGCATAGAGAGGGCATGGGAAGTGAGGTTTGTGCTCGCAGATTATATCTTTTGTAATTAATGTAGAGATGGAATAAGGAACTATTGTTCCATTTGTTCAATAGTTTGCGTCTAATGCTGATGTGGCTCTCGAGTTACACACTGTTTGGAGCATATTTGCTTCAACGTGTTTCTCTCTGGCTCTCATGGCAACTCTCATGGCTACAAGCGTGTTCGGGAGTGAAGTATTTCTCTTCGTTGCAGCACGAGGGAAACTTCATTCGTCCACTCTTACTCTTGTTCCTTTTTCAGTTGTCCCTTCACCCAGGGATCAGATTGGGGAGTTATTTTACCTCCGGTAAAATTTCCTGGGGGGAATGCAATTACTTCATATGTTGACGAATGTTATATTGTAATTTATAGGGAGACTAATTTGGCGGTTTACTGTTGACTTACAAATCGCAGTACTTCGTCCGATTTCGTGATTTTACTCCAACCGCAGATTAGATCAAAATGCTTATCGTCGTCTGCGAAACGCTGCAAAAAACTACCAATGCGTGTGTAATATTTAAGGAATAATACAATTTACGGTGTTCTTTGCTAAGTGTGGCTACAGATTGGTAATTTGTCGACAGATCCCTAAACTTTTGTATGTAATTTATGCCATCATTAAACATTTTAGGCTCAATCCCTACATGTGTTCCAAACCTGTGGTTAGAGTGAATAGAATGATATATGACGATCAATATTTCTCTATGACTATCAGTTGACACGATTTCTACGTCAAATTGAGTCGTAAAAAAGGAAAAAATATTTTATTTTCACCAATAACAAATTCAGCTAAGCAATTATCTAAACTATTGTACTCGTAGTGAGAATGTATCCATCACTCAATCATAAGATGGATCATTCTTACTCCGCGTCGACTTAGCAATGAAATAATTACGTGATCGTTTGAAAGATTATCAGGAGTGTGTATCTATCTCAACCCGCCCCTAATTGGTTTCTCAAGCTATTTTGTAACGGTTGTGCATACTCCTGTTCTGCTCGCTGAATAAAGCGTGTATTTTGCTTCCCCTGCACTCATCTGAATCTTTAATTCAACCTAATTTCAGTTAATCACGTTTTAGAATTCCATTTTCCCCATTCTTAGATGATACAAATGCATAAATACTAATGCATAAAAAAGAATACTCAGATGACACAAAACCAACAAATGACTGAGGATATCAACTCAACTGCGTTAATTTTGATGATTATAATGAAACCAAACAAAATTAAATGCTGATCATTGGTATTTTTAAATTATATTCATGTATTCTGGCCATATTTCTTTGCATATTTCACTATAATTACAATTGATTTAATGTTCCATTATACCTTTGAAGCATGATCTGTTTTAACTTTAGATGGCCGTTGCATAACATATCCTACAGAAATTATTATTTTTTTTAAATAATTCCAGCTGAGGTGTTGACGTAGGTGCGTGACTTTTACAGAAATTTCGCATCTATAAATCTTTTGTTAAGAAAGTAACGGCATTTATACATCAAACTTTAAGTATCAAAATTACAGTTTTTTTCAAATACTTTCAAGAATAGGGAAACATAGCAGTGGAGAAAACAGTATTGACCAGTCCGATAACAGAAAAGAATTACATTGCATAGAACCACGAGAGAAAATATATGACGTGGAGTACAATGGATGGCGAAAATAGAAAACTTTTCAGTTTTCTACTGTGATTAAATATTAAATTTTAGATTAATTATTCGTCTGCACAGTAAGAAACTACAATGAGTTCTTCTTTCGTCAGGTACAAGTTCCACCACTGCGGTGTTGAGACCGGATTCTTACCTACACCAGATGGAGAAGCTCTGATGGAAGGGCGTTCGCTGGAGTTTGCAGCGAGGCAGAGGTTCGTCGCTTGATGAGGAAGCGTCGGAAGATGGGGACGAAGGGTTTCGGGCAACTTTTGTGAGTCTTGCGCTTATAAAGAAGAAGAGCAAGGGATGCGCTTGGACGTGTGGAAGGCGAAGAGGACGGGCGATGGGTGGAGGGGTGGGGGGCATCCGGAAGGAAGCAGGGAGCCTCTGATTAGAGAGATAAGTCGAAGAGAAGAAGAAGAGAGGGGGTCCTCCTTCAGTGAGGATGGGCAGGAATAGAAATGAGGTGTTCCGGAGGATCAGTCACGAACTGATCAGGAGTTTGCGTCATCTTGAAGGTAACCACAGCGGAAGAGAGGAGGAGGGTAAAGTGTTGGGATATACGCGAGAGGATATCTTAAGAGGGACAGGGATTATATAATGCCGAAGAAGAATGAGGCCTTATGGATGATAGTTATGGCACACGTGTACCAGGTTGTTTGACATTTTACCGTTATGGATAGATCATAACTAGATTCTAGAAAGAATTATAGAGTTCATCAGGTTAAGTTCAAGAATTTAACCAGATAAACGTTAAAGGAAATGTTGTAAAGCCTCACCGGCGAAGAGGTGGTCGTTATCATAAATTCTAGTCTATTATGTTGTCTTTCTGGAGGGACGACCGTCAACCTGTAGCACCTCGCCACTGTTTCTGAACGTGGCTCTGCGGTTAATTCATTGTATTTCATGCAATAAAAAGACATGAAATACGCCATTGAAAATAATTTGATGTGATCGGGATTCCAACCCGGATTTTCCAATTTCTGGTCAGGAGGGTTAACATAATACACCTTCAATCTATCTTTATAGATAGACGTTATGTTGCGTTTGTCCTCCGATAATTTGGCTTGTAAATCACGACAACGCCTGTCCTGTGCTACGGTGTGAAATGGAAACGAAAACGTTTAGTTCATGTAAAACTCTGGGAAATTTAGATAGCATTGTTGTTCAACTAACTATGGCTAGCATAACTGTCCGGTATATCCAGGTTCGAACTCATTTCAAGTCAAATGATTTTTTTCATGACGAATTTCACCCGTTTGCTGTACGTTTCCACCCGAAACTGCGTACTGTGTTGTTCGTGTATTCTTCAGTGATTTGGATATTGTTATATGTAGATTTATACTATTTTCTAACTTATAAAACATTAAATTTAACAAATTCTTTATATAATCAAAGAAAGTTACATGACGAACGTATGACACAATTAATTAAAAACGGACAGTAATAAAAATAATGAAATGTTTAAGAACAAGACAGGGTATTTCTGAGCATAATTATCGTATACTATCGCATCGTATCATATTTTTTACCAAACACAAAATAATACATTTCTTATAAAATACATTTTGTTACTAGCAAATATAAAGTATCACGCCGAGTAGTTCAATTATCGAGAGAAAAAAAAACAATTCAATTTTATTTCGTCAAAATTTAGAATTTTATCGTACCGAAAACTTTGGACATAAAAAGCTTTAATTAAGCAAAGAAATTTAAAAATATTTAAAAGAGATTTAATTATATAAAAGAAGTTTATTAGTATAATTCTCGTATAATTTCTATTACTGCCTGTAGGGTACGTTTCAACGTATCAACAGATGCACATGATGAAATGTGATTCCAGAAGGTTTTGTCGATATGCTTAAAATGTATTTACATGTGTAATCAATGCCTCACGATTACATGCACTTACTGATGCCGATTGATTTCAGATTTAAATGTGCGAATTCTACTGACTGCAGATGATGATGTGTTGCCGTTTGAGAGCCGACAGCGAATACGAATCATTTCGGGTAATGGATCATTTATCTTGTTCCGTGAAGTGATGGCGTGTATATAATGGAGGATATAGGCTCAAAGACAAAAAACGTTTTTGAAAATTAGTTGTTTTAATGAGAAGTATGAATGAATCATGAGGGTGAATGATGAAATGATTGAGAAAACGGGTGGTTTCGTGTAACTTGGCCAAATGGTCAAAATACGTTCAATAGCTGGAAGGAAAGTGGAAGTAAGGCGATTATGGAACAAATCAAGGAATGAGAATTTTCTCGAGGAAGCAAGAAATCGCAGTAAACACATTTATTCTCCTCCCAACTTCATTGTATGATAGTGAAACTTGGGCATAAAAGGACGAGCAGAAGTAAGTCAAACAATCTATTGTATTGGGGTACTGAGGAAGTTTTTTTCTTAAGAAAATTAAGGTAAGGGGTAGGTTTATAAATGAGCGGGCATTGAAAGAATGTGAATTAAATGCTCCGGTATTGGATAATTATGAAAGGTGTGTGGTTAGTTGGTTCTGCTTTGCTGAGAGAATAAATGAACTGAATACCGCAACGGATTCAAGATTGAGAGATTCACTAGTGGTTGAGGGTGGGGTCCATCGAGATGGCCATGGGTGAATGAAGTGTGAAAGACACTGAAGAGAAGGGATGTTATGAGTCTACAGAATGTAAGAAAAAGAGGTGCACAAGAGTAGGATATTATGGAGAAATTTAAAAAGATTTTCCGATTCCCAAGGCTATACGCCAATAAGTAAGTGTTAATGCTTATGCGGCTTAAGGAATTTTAAGATGTAAGCTTTCCGGGTTTCCTCCTACGTAGGTCTTGAAGTGCTGGACCTACAGTTTCGCCAGCATTGCAGTCGGCTTTCTCAGGTCAGTGAAGTGAAATGGAATTGCAGGTTGGCCGTTTTATGAACATTTTGGAGAGGCTTGCAGCTTCAAGTGACTCCGAAAGGGAATGGCGTGATGGGTGATTTATTTAGTTGTCCTTATTCCCTTGCGTCTCATCTAGTATATTTATGATTTGCCTATTTGCCGATATCCTTGAGGAATTTCAACCCTTTTCATGATTATACATAATTACGTCTAATAAATTTGGTATACGTGTTTTTCAGTGCCTAAAAGAACAAACCAGTCATGCATCACTAAGTTGGAATGGCAAGATATGCACAGCAACACAGCGGCCCTACTAATATCTTCTTTTTTTGCTGCAGTTGGAGGCAAAGTTGAGTTGGTAGTAATTGACTAGGTATGTAAGTAGAAGGAGTGTTTAAATTCTCAACTAAAGCCAAGATTGAACTTTGCTCGAGTTATCACCTGAAGCACCTTGACTCTTCATCTTAGTCTGCATAGAATCATCCTTGGTTTCCTTGCAACGGCACGAACTGGAGTCTCATTAGGGTAATGAATTCACGCTGCTAAAAATATCGATAATACAAGTACTCATTAGGCTTAACCTTGCTTCTGTTAAGCTCAATACCTCTCAAGAGTTTTAAAATATGGAAATGGTATCATGGGAATGTTTGAGGAAAATGTGAAGCGATACGTGACCAATTGAAATGGACTATTAGAAATGTACTCGGATTGGTAGAAAACTTAATCCAAAAGAAAGAGGACAATTCGGATTTCTAATGTATTCTATTGTAAATACTTTTCTGGTAAAATTATCTAATAAAGTTGTCAAGGGTTCATGGTTTCTTCGACCGGTCACTATTTTGAACTCCAATGTGAATACAGATAAAACTTAAGTTGCTATCGGAGCTTGCGCCAACATCCTAATGAACTGCATCTCTGATTTCCAATCAAAGGTGAGTGAAGTCAGGTGGAGTGAGGTGAATATTATTTCTGTTATGAAAATCTCCCAATGCATAATAGCCTATATTTTTTGTCAAACACTCAATATCCGTTTTATTTATCTGTAACATAAGTTAATAGACAGAAAAAATTTCACCTAAGGTGACATAAAATAATACTAATAAAGTAATTTTCACCTAAGGTGAAAAAAATAATAAATCCAGACAGAAAGAATTTCACCTAAGGTGAAATTTTTTCTCTCTGTATTCGACACATTTTTATCTTCCCCACCAAACCCTGTGTTCGTCCTTTTATGTGTTCCTATGCCTTTCCATTTTCTATGATTGTATGCATTTATACGCGCCTTTGAGCGTCTGATTTTCGAATGGATGAGTATATATATTATATATATTATATGAGGAAAATGGCGCATAGTCGTCGTAATCGATCGGGGAATATATAAAGATGTGTGGAATGTACATAGTTTGTTTCATTTGCCATGTTTAAGGTCCGTAATTTCCACAAAGTATCTCCTTCATCCATTAATTTAATTGAAGTTATATGCTGTTTAATGGGAGAATAAGAGAAACACAGGGAAAAATAGTATATTTCCATAAAGTGTAAATGTCGTTTTCGCGGAAAACTGTTTATTAGAAGGAAATGATACTGAAAAATTGAATGAAAGTAAAATATAGGAGTCTTGTCGGCTTACTCTTTTAGTTATTGGGGAATTAACGCCGTAATTGAAGTCATAATGCGGCAATTCGTTAGAAATGGCGCAGCAGTCGGCTCCTATGACTGGAAAAAAGTGATAATTTAAAATATATTCGTGGAAAAATCTGCACATTTTGTACCTAACTTATGGTTTTCAATAGGTGACCCATTTCATCAGGGAAAGCTGGATTTTCTGTGCAAAATATAAAAATTGTAAAATGTAGTACTTCTTTTGACTTACATAGTTGTGGTTGAACCTCCGTAAGTTTCATTAATTTCAAGTAGAAAAGTCACCTGTTTTACGAACATTTTGTAGAAATACTAACTATTGTAGCCCTTAACAAGGTACGGCTTCCTGAAAATGTCTACGTAGTATTTCGTTCCATGGTCAGTAGACCCTTAAACCATCACCAAGTCAAAACTTTTTACAGTCGAGATATCTGCCGTAATTTTGTACAAATTACTTTCAGACGGATTGGTAAAATATGAAGTGGGAAAAACTCAATCGAGTTAATTAATGGGCAAAATCAAACCAAGGAGATGGAATTGGGGAGTTTTTTTGGAAAATCTGAAAAATCACTAACTTCCTTTACACATATTGCATTCGTTTAAATACTTCCTAAGACAAAGAACTTTAGTTTGAAAGATTTTTTGATGACACCAACTCAATGATCTCAATGGGTGGAAAAAATAAGATTTTTTGGAGAAAAAAATCGTTACTTCATTAGTAGGCAAAATATCAGACTTGTCCAAATTTATTGTAGATCTTTTAAATATTATCTAAAACTTTAGATAAAAATCAATTTTGATGCAGCTAACCCTTGCTGCAAGTGGTGAAAAAAATGAGTATCTATATAAAAACACGAAATCTACCGTCTATCTTCCGTCATTCTACCGAAGTGCACGTCGCAGTATGCTATCTACTCTCTTGACCATCTGACGGCGTTGTTCATGGTCGTCTCCTGCCTTTGACGTTTTGATTTTTATGATGATGTTTTGCCTTTGATAGAGCAGGATGTTTTGTTGCCTTTAATTTTCCTACCATGAAATTCAATGCAAGCGTGTTTTTCAGGAACGCTAATGATTGGCGTGATTAATATGATTGACTCCTTTATATAAACATGCATGATAAAGGCTGTGGGTGAGGCATGCTTGTGAGTTCACCGTTCAAACTTCATTTAAATTTTGGGAAATTTTCAAAAACACTTATGTGAAGACACATTAATAATATCCTCAACTATCTCTACAACCAGGTGTACTACCAGTTTTTAAGGGTGTTGAGGTAATAATTTATCGAATATTTTTTTCAGTTAAGCACGCAACTATACCCAATTACCAGTCCGCGTTAGCACCGCTCTAGAGAGGACCTTACCCAGAACCATGCGCACGTGAAACGGAGAACAGAAACTAAATCAACAAGTGAGTTTTCGAGTGGGTGAACATTACGGAGACCAATCTGCTTGATACAATTTCTATAGTTCCAAAAGAACCTGAATAATTTTATTTGAGTTTAAAAAATGTGGTGACAGATAGCCCACAAGTACCATCTTGCCTAACCGTGATTTTAATCGTCCCAGCTATTGCTGCGCCTAGTTTTCTCCGGCATTGTCACAGGAGTCTTGTCTCTGGCGTTAAACAACCCCCGTAGCGTCCTCTCCATGCCTCACTTTCCCCTCCAACCCTTCCCATCATGCCTTCCTTCCCGACCGTTCCTTTCACCCTCCAAACTCAATCCTAATCAACTTCAACCAGGTCAAGACGATCTGAGCGTACTTAAACAGGCCCTCCCTCTTGATGCTTCTCTCTCTCTCTCTGCTTCTCAAACGTTCCCTCTTTCATTCCTCTCCTGCCTCTGCTACCCTCTCGTAGACTACCCTCCAACTCCCACTCGAGTCTCCTCAACACGGCGTCAAGTTGCCCGATGAAGGCAAATTACGTCTCTTCTGAATCACCCGACGTTAGCCACTGAACTGTGAAGAAGACGGAAGGGTGGGGGGTGGAATATAAATTTTATTTACTTAGTTGATTAAAACATCGTTCGTGGGGAATAAACTCATTTCCCAAGTCATGTATATAAGTATTTACACCGAAATGATGAAAGTTTTCGATTGCCCTTCATTACTGAATTTTTTTTCTTATTCACGTGTAATCCTGAGAAGTTGGCCTGCGTGATGTTCATTTTTGCATGCCAAGGAGAATCATATTAGAAGATATTTTTCATCCTTTTTTCTCTTTATTAAGAAGTTTTCATTATTTCGGTGCCTAGGATATCCTTAGTACGTTCACAAACTTAGGTTTCTCCATGTAAGATATTTTTCAATCTTTCTTCTCTTTAATAAGGAGTTATCATGATTCCGATGTCTAGGAATTCATTGGCAGCTCCATGAACTGAAGTTTTTCATAGCCATTTCTAGCCATTCTTCCCATTTTCCCTTAAAAACTCCTCGTTAGAAAAGTTCATAACATATAACGTGAGTGTGGGTTCTTACATTCCATTTTTTGCATGTGTTAAGCAGTTTACGGGTTTATTAAATAGAAGGCTACGATTTTTAAAATTGAATAAAAATATTGGTTTCGCGCACGCTAAGATAATAATAGATGAATGGAAGTACATTTTCTGTTTCTCCGGGTTCTTCATGGTATCATCACCGAGGCCGCGAACATTGATTTCACACGGCTGCTGTTAAACTAAAAAAAATCCCATTCGGCATTGACCTACAGGCGCAGGTAGATTTCGAAGTTCATGTGTTTAATAAATACTAGCGAGCAACACAAATAGCTGAATTCTACTCGGATGAAGTATGCGTGCAAGTTTCAGCGCAATCAACTTGATATTGGCCGAGTTGTACCCAGATATGTAAATGCCGCCCGCCACCTTGGCGGTAAATATTTTTGATTCTGTAACATGATGCATTGAAGTGAAATAAGCCCTGTAGTACATGCATGTGCTTTAGATGGCGGCTGAAATCAGCCAATGAGCACATATCTATTGAAATCAGGACGCTCTCTGCCTCTGACTAGCGCTGAATCGCCGCAAAATATTCACTCCGACTGAAAGTTCCAGGGGCGGCCGCTTCCTTTCAAAACTGAAACCTCCCTTGGTGACTAGCGAGAGGTTATTTGTTCAAGTAGGCTCCATTTTATCAAACCTTGTTATTTTTACGATATATTTTAAATATTTGGAATTTTATTTGTACTGAAACACAAGTGCATGATGCATTGAAGTGAAATAAGCCCTGTAGTACATGCATGTTGCAATACATATTGCAATGCTGGGTAACAATGAAATAAATGTGTAGCAACGGAAATGACAAAAGCTCTAAAATTGCATTATATTTACGCGCAAAGGTCAAACTTCTCAGTGTATCGGTCGATTGAGACAAATCGGTTAAATAAATTAAAAAATATGAAGACTTAGCTTTATTTCAGTCTAAAAAACAAACTCGTAGCTCAATTATTTCATATTTTAATGAGAAAAAAAATCGATCTACTCAGAAATTTTTCGTATTAAAGGCAGTGCTAAAAGACTATTGTGTAATAGTTAAATCTATCTATTTTTATAAAAATGGATGTTTGCATGTTTGTTTGTCTGTCCGAGATTAATAGACTTCGACGCCATTTCACCGATCACCATGAAAGTTGGCATATATATGTATTTTTTCAAAGAGAATGTTTTTATGCTATCTAAAAATACCTCAGGGCCCCAAAAGGTCCCAAAAAGCTACGAATGGTGGTTGAAGCTACGAATTGGGTACTGTGCAGTGGTTTCATTTTTAGCTTTTTTAAACTACTTCCGCTCAAGATAGAGGGTTGGGATATTTTTCATCAAATGGCTAAAAGAATGAAGTTTATAAATCTTTCAATCAATTATCTTTTCCATTTCGTATTTGTGTGAAAATCGCGTTTTAAGCTGCAAAAACGCACGTTTTTCTCAGAAATCAACAATATCATATTTCCTTGACAACCAGATTTTGGTATTAAACGCATTACAAAATGAATTAGCCTAGTTAAGCTGATTATGAATGCTAAGCATTGGGTTTCATGCAGTGGTTTATTTTTTTCTCAGAAATCAAAAACAGCATATTTCTTTGACAACCAGATGTGGTCTTTAACGCATTGGAAATTCATTTTGCTCAGTTAACCTGATTAGGAATTCAAAGCATTGGGTTTTGTACAATGGTTGAAATTTTTTGATTTTAAAAAATACTTTCACTCAGGATAGAGAGCTATAAATTATTTTATCTGATACCCGAAAGAATTAAATTTTTCAATCGATTTTCCTCTTATATGATAATTTAAAAATGAAGTGTTATCCCGAGCTTCGCCGGGGTAATTCAGCTATAGAAATGGTGTCTGTATGTCCGTCTGTCTGTCTGTTGCTCCATCACTCAAAAACTACAGGACCGATTGAGCTGAAATTTGTCATGTAGATAGAAAATATATGTATCTGGCTGAAACATAGGCTATATTAAAAAGCCCTCGGGGGCCCCAAAGGCCCCCCCTGGTGGTCCATGCTAAGCTTTGGGTTCGGTGCAGTGGTTTCATATTTTTGCTTTTTAAAAGTACTTTCACTGAAGATAGAGATAGGATTTTTTTATCGGATGACTGAATAAATAGTTTCTTTCTATTGATTTTTTAGGCTTCATATTTGTCTGAAATTTATTATTTTAGCTGAAAAATCTCATATTTTTCTCTAAAATCGGCAATAGTTAATTTATTTGTCAACAAGAGGTTTGATTTCAAAGGATAATCATGCCTCTAGCAATTAAATATCATGTTTTTCTGCAGGCCCATCATAACACGTAGAAAGGAAATCTGTATAAGACGGGCCCAGAGTCCCAAGGGCCCCATGTTAGATTGCTAATGGGAGTAATCGATAATTCAATTCACATTTACAACAAGTTTACTCTTCAAAGTCTATTTTCAAAGTAGCTCTTATAGGGTCACTGCATGTATATGAGAGAACACTTACGTAGTAAACGATAAATATAAAGGAATTAAAGAGGCTACGCAAACAATTAAACGTGCAAGAATATTTATGTGCAGCGAATAGTAATGGTAATATGGCCTCTCTTGCTACAAAAGAACACAGCTTTGTTTATTATCGTTTAATACTCAGATGTATTACACGTAGTGGAACCACCTGCCTCTCATTACGATTGTGAACCGTTTTTGAGACAAATTCCCACATTATAAATGTTACAAAGTATTTATATATATTTAAAAGTGTAAAAGTGCAATTAACTTACATTCACTCAATCATCGAGTTGCCTATTAAAGAGTCTCACTCGCCGCTGTTTCCCCTCCTTTGACTTAAAAATATATCCATAAACATGCCTAATAGAATAAAAGGTTAGCTTTCGAAAAAATCTTAGAAAGCAAGAGGATTGTCTTCTTTGCGAGAATATGAGTCCTTGCATGAAAAACCACAAAATTAAGACTTGGATGCTCAAAGACATGGCCACCAGTGATCTTATGAGAATCTACCCGTGGTGTTTCTCGAATTACGCTAAGAACCGCACAAATTTCATCCTAACCAAACCTACTGACGGGTAACCAGCTATAAATCTGGTTCAAATATTGAACCATCTTTTTCGAAACTTCAATCTGTTTTATGATGACGGAAATTATAATGACGTGACTCCATACTTCTTATCCGAAAGATGAACGGATATTCTGCGCAATGAATTATATCGGTGCATGAAAATTGGCAAGTGAACTAACACTGATCACCATAGATTTTTAATTTTGTAACCAATGATTATGATTTAGGAACCAATGAATATAGCTACCCTTTATGTCGAAGCCATAGTCCGGGTATTGAAGGATTCATAGGACAAATAAACATGGCTGCTATTGAAAATAACCCCTTGAAATGAAAACGACAAAGTTTAGACTTGGATGCTCAAACTTGCCCACCAGCGATTTCATGAGAATCTCCCTGTGATGTTTCTCGGATTACGCTAAGAACCGCACAAATTTCATCCAAATCCAACTTATGGTCGAATAACCAGCTATAAATCTGGTTCAAATATAGACCCATCTGTTTCGAAACTTTACTAACTGTTTTAAGATGGCGGAAATTATAATGACGTCACTACATGCATCGTATCCGAAAGAAAAACAGAAATTCTGCCCAATGAACGACATTCATGCATGACAATCGACAAGTGCACTAAGAATCACCATAGATTTTTTATTTAGCAACCGAAACCAATGATTGTGGCTACCCTTTATGCCGAAGGCGCAGTCCGTGTGATGAAGGATTCATAGGTCAAATAAACATGACTGCTGCTGTAAATACTCCTTATGACGTTCTCAACCGCTGGACAGTATCCTTCTCTCCGATTCTGATACCAAATGCACATATCAACGTTAAATTGCGCAACTCAACTGAGTCAATTAATGCAAATATATTTATGTACGCAAGGGAAGCGATCAAGCTGTTATTCACTCAGAAGACGGCTCAAGAGAACCGTAGGGACGAGGTGACCATCTATCAACCTGGGTGCTATTTAAGTAGTAATGAGTCCGAGTGGCCCATTTTTGGGTTTCCCGTCCATTAAAGAGGACAAACAGTCACCCATCTCTCCGTGCACCTGAAAAACGGTCAGTGTATCTACTACAACGAGCACAACATACAAGATAGGTTACAAACTCCTCAAATTAACACGCTGAAAGTTTTTCCTCAGGCTTTGTGGTTTTCTTTTAAAAATAAGTTCAATGTTTCTCACATCCGTTGAATTTCAACGGGCACCTTCCGCTAGTACTAATATATAAATATACCATGGTCCTTGGTAACGACTACAATAGGTGGTCTTTCTCCGAAATGTTCCTGATTCAACCCTTTGGAAAATGTGCGTACCGCAAATGAAATGCGTGCATGTCGTTGCAAATTTTACATTTTCTAATTCAGCCACCATTCTTGAAGCGCAATAACATTAATTATTAATATTTGATTAAATTTATTGAACAAATTTTGTCTCATTTGTAATTTACTTAATCAAATTTAACATATTTTGTTATTTCCCTTTATATTTCATTATTTTCAAGCATTTGCGACTACACATCACATTATAAAGAAGGAAGTTTCAAAACCAATAATAATTGAGGAATCATGCTTTGGTTTCGATGCGATACTCACCATACTCATATAATGGCATATTATGTTTTCTTTTTTTTCTGTATTATGGTTGAGCAATATAGTTACGTATACAATGTGATCATGGAGTTCAAAATTAATTAAATGTTTCTAAAAGAACTCCACCGAAATTTGTTACCGAGTTTTTCTCCTAATTGATTATGAGATAATCTCAAGAACGAGTAACATGAATGCAAGTGAGATACTCAAAAACAATTATGGAAACTATAGTTTAAATCTGTAAATGCTTTAAAATTATGTTTATGGTATTCCATGTTTGTGGAAACGTCGTTTGGATAAATATAGGTTGCTTAGTTTTCAGTGACACATATTTCAGAAACATAATACTTTTATGTCCTTTGAAGATGAAGATAAAAACACTATTGACATTTGCAAGTAATATTTAGCAAACACCATTACAAATATTGTACGCTGTCACCCGAATGCATATTGACTCACCAACGAGGGGAAGTTCACGATGGCAAAAATACCATTTGATATTGATGAGAAACCGGTCTACACAAATGATTATACATTTACCATAAATTAGCATCGGCATTTAACAATGCATTATTGTGTTCACACACATTAATTAAAATATATTGTTCGTTATAAAGATTGTATTGAAAAACATATTATTATACTAGGATGCATCGCTTGCTACACCACCGGAAATTTTGTTAGTACTGTTGACTGATATTTAGAATTTAATTTAAAAAAAAACAATGCCTGCAAGCGATTAAAAATGAACTTCAAAATTTTACATTATTTTGTACGACAGTAGATGTGAATGACCTGGAAACTGGCCTGAAGTTTTAAGTTGGAAAAAAGTATCCTATAATCTGCGTTATTCAACATTTTACACTCATCAATAGTATAAACATTTATCTAATATTGGAAAAAGTTTTATATGTGTAATTGAAAAATCTTAAAATTGAAGAAGAAGAACGTTAAATGGTAATTTGGCAGTTTTAGGCTAATCATTTCAACCAATGAAGGAATTTTCTCTTTTACTAGGCAAATTATTGTATTTGGCCTCATTCATCATTCATGTAAATTATTTTACCAAATTCATTCATTGGAACACCCATCTTTCGAATATTTCCTGTTAATTTTTTGCTTCTGATTCCGATGAACTCAAGTTTTATTTGCTCAAAAAACGGTCCCTTGTTAGGAGATGTTTACTTTGTGAGCGAAAGAGTAGTTAATTTGATTTATTGCAAAGTTAATTTGATTTAATGACGGCGATGATTTTCGACAGGGGGAATTTCTTCTGATTGATCAAATACAAAAGTCTAATCGAGAATACCATCTGGGTGTTAATTCCTCCCGCAGGCATGTTAGCTCTTCTGACAAGGAGTAAAAAAAATGGAAATCCAGGTTCATAAAAATGACCGATTTGCCAAATTCGTTAAGAATTCACTACGTAGAGCATGTCACCGTAGTTCTCTTTATTTCTCTTCGGGTCTTTTTGTCAATATATCTGACTGAGAGCTTTCACTTGAACACCATCGTGAAAAATAAAGTTTCACTTCCAATGATTCCATTTCCTCGATAAAAAATGAAAATTTTCAGGAAAGCGTTTTATCCGATTTTAAAATAATATCTGTAAAACCTTTTGCCTTTTGAGATTAATTTTCATCTCGGAGTCGTCATTTGACCGTAAAAAGACCCTGTAAAAAATAAATTGTAATTATTCATGTATTAATGGATCAACGGGCCGGGATCAGGGACTAATAATGCATGAGTTTACAAATACTTTCTTTCACTCTTTTTCCCGTTTTCACTCTTTCGATATTTAAATAGAAAGAAACTCACGAAAAACAGCCTGGCAGGGAGAAAACCGGCTTCAAATCAATCTTCAATCGCAGATTTTTAGCACAACTGGGCTTGGCTAGAATTTGACTGAGTGATTGTCCAATATTTTTCAGAAAGTTATCGTCCCTATCTGATCACAATATATTACGTTCTTAATCGCCTTATCTGCCGAAGTAAATATGGCAACGTAAGATAGCATTATTGTTAGCCATCATAATTCTTTCAATCCTAAAATTTGTTGACTACAACCCTCCATTTTATCTGTTCTCAGCTAAATCTCTGATATCCCTGTATCTCTTCTTTTAATAACACATTTTCCTGGTCATTGTACGGCCTGTTTCAAATTGTGGTCTACCCGTCCAGATCTTAGTGCACATATATATCTGAATCAACAAAATACCTTTCAAGCCACCTCAAGGGTGTGTGGCAGGAGGTGAGAAGTCACAAACAAGAATTACACTGTATCCGATTTAAGTTAGTTCAACTATTGGTACATTAGCATAAATCTCTAATGCTTGTCAGGAGGTAAAGCTCCACAAACATCCGCATTACTATAGGTATCAATGTTAGAGGTATCGTTAGTATTTATCAGATACATAAATGGTCAGAGATACAGGAATTATAGTGAAAGCATGCACGGCGTTCTGTTAGCACAACATTGGAATGCACGTACTCTTATTATGAGGACAGAGCAAGATTTCATATTAGACATCAGACGTAGGTATTAATTGCAGTGATGAAAAATGCAAAGCACTTGCAGTTTTCCACCAATAAGAGATTTAATACAACTGTTTTCTCTGTTATTGCATCATCTTCAAGTGAAGCTTTCAGTACCAGGACCATAGGAGCAATGGCAGGACTCTGCAGCTCAAAACTAAGCGTAGCTTTCAATATATAGGTTCAAATATACACCCTATTTCTGTTTCCCACCCTGTTGTTTCTACTTACCCTACCCTGATTGATCCCTCTCTCCTCCCTCACCCTCATTTTTCATCTAGATATTTGAACCTCCATTTTGAAAGCTTCGCTTGGTGATGATGTAGTAACATCGAAACTAGTCTTATTAAATCTTTGATATAAGACAAACTGCAAGTGTTTTCTTCTGTCATAATGGAACGGTTCCACTACATCACACCTGAATGTGGATTTTATGATCAACAGCCTTGCCTTGTCTGACGTCACATGCCTAAGGGTTGCTCTGGAGACAACGTTCCTCATCAATAGCGTTCCGGATGACATCACTAGTGTATTCTAACTGTACCTACTGTCTATTTCCTGTGAATTCGTATGACTCAACAACACTATCCTCCGAGCTAAATATATCTACAACCCTGTATAACAACGGAAGGGTTACAGGGCCACCACGTGAATAATTGCCGGATAAACTCCTTCACTAACTTCAATTACCTTAATTGGTATGTTTTATGAAAGTGATATCAAAGAAAGGGACGACTGAGTTCCTTGATTTTCTGCCTTTTTCTTGTCAAACACAATCAGCGGAGATCACGCAGTAGATAACAGTTTCATGGTTCTAGATTTAAAAACTCGGCCTCATTCGTATCTCCTTTCCGAGCGTATAGTTCAATTAAGACTAAGTAGCGCTAGTTAATAATTGAACGTTCACTTTCCCTCTGTAATAGAGGAATTGACTTAAAGCTGGTTTCAACTCAGTTTCCCCTCGTTAAGTCCATCAGCCTCGTTAAGTTGGTAATTTCCTCAATGATGGATCATTTGACGGAATCTCTTCAAAGTATTGTTTTGTTTATTAATTATAATTATGAATTTAAATTACATTTCATCGGCTAGAGAGGGATTTTCCGCCATATTTCGCTATGTACCGCAAATAACAATCACAAATTAAATCCCACCATCATGAATTTTCGCACGATAAATTGAGTGACGCTGCCGTTAATTAGAGGAAATAATTGACGTAGAGAGTAAATAACTAGATCAAAATTTATTAACACCAATGTAATATTGATACAATCCTGGTTCAGCTAATCAGCGTCATCTATGCGTATTCCGACCGCACATGAATTTTATATACTTTTATCCTGGGTTAAGCAGAGTAAAGTTGGTAGTTGAGACCTACTCCTGGATAAAGATGGTGCCAGATGGTGGATCATTGAACCCAAAACTTCGGTTTAGGCAATAGTGTTTCTTACGCAAATAGTTGGATGTTAGGTGTTTTATGGAATAGAGAATATTTAGAATAGAAGATTTAGCTGTCTTCTATCCTAGGAAGAGTGAAGACATTTCTACGAAAACTAAGATACTGTCAGAGCAGTTAGTGAAGGTAAAAGATTGTGAATGAATTGAGTAACCCATCTCACATGTTAAATAATAAATACGATCCACTGAAAGGGAAATATTATATCTCATTGACTTCATATTTTTCAATAATAAATCTCTGTATCAGAAAGCAATTAAGAGAGTCGTCCATTAAAGTTTGATAGTGAAGCAAGAAATATTCGTCACTTTCATAAACCCTCCTGTTAAGTTTTAAAAATTAATGCCAATTCTCCTCAGTTCATCACGGAAGCCCTTTCAACGCATCGACCCGACGTTAACACCCGACGTCTCAAGAGAAACATCTTTGGCTACCACTTTCCCTCCCATTCTTGCCAGACTCAAAAGCGTCGTCCATTCTTCCTTAGATGTCTCCCTGCTCAAGAACCTTCCCCCAAGTAATCAGCTCCTCTTACCCGCTCCGTGAAAATGCAAATTAGTAATGAGAGCCATTGTCACTCGAGGTAAAACTGGAACCACTTCTTCTCCAATACCACCTCTCCCCCACCATCTCACCACTCCCTCTTTACATCGCTGCACTCGCCCCCTAGGCTCCATGTCTGTCGTATGATGCAAACTAGAATGGTTTGCATAAAAATAATATTTTATTCTAATTTATATAATGCTTTCGGGCGTTCCTCCGCGTAGTGTCTTCTCACGGCAGCAGTTTCTCCAGCCATCCTACTGGCATCTTTAAGTCAGATGAAAACAATCATCTTTATTAAGGCAGGTAACTTTATTTCAAGATGCCACACACGAGGAAAGGAAAGTAAATTCATATTTTTAGGGAACAAAATCGTTCAGAAACCATCCTTTAACCATTCACGCACCCTTTTTGCTTACGTATTGCTAGTCATACAGGAGCAGACCCTTACGCGTCCCTCTTGTAAGTCAAAGTATATAGTCTTCTGACGGAGGAGGATAGAAGGAGCAAATCATCACAAAGTAAATTTTTTCTCCAACACACCTCTTGGTGAAATGCTCGGTGCACATCTTGCAAAAAAGGGCTTAGTACTCACGTGAATACAGTAATTTCCTTCGTTTAATGAACAAAAGGTTTTTTACATTACTCAGTTTAGTGATTAGGATTAATTGATTAATCTGTAAATGTTAACAGTTCGTTTATATTCCAGTGAACGTAACGAAAAAGTTTTACCACATTCCTCTTCGAAACCATTTTCACGCAAAACAACAACCATTAACAATTTTCGACATCACTCACAAACGAAGAACAGAAACAATGAATATAGTCCTCTACGCTTTGGATTAAAGCTATTATAGTTTGAAACAAATATAATAAATAATAAAAATTAAATATTTACTTTAATTAGAAAGAGGAATGAAGTGGTCTGAGATATAAATACTAGAACTATTACTTCACAAGGTGGACATATGAAAATTTCTTTAAGTCTCTCCTAAGGCTGACATATGAAAATTTCTTTAAGTCTCTCCTAAGGCTTAGATCACTCTTCTTGACGAATATATAGTTATCTTTTTTCCAAGTCTCCTAGCTTCAAAGTCTAAGTGAGGCGATCAGCCCAGTCCCAAATGCCACCCACTCTATGCTTCATCCCCCGGTGGTTCCGGAGGGCGAATTGGTAATGAGCGCCATTGTTGGCGGCGATCAAACCGATGAGTTTGAGCAGCTGAGCAGGGGTTGAATGAGGAGTGAAAGGGTCCTTGTGTGCGCGCTATAACAGGGTTCCCCTCTCCTCCACACGTCGTCTTTTCACCCCGCCGGCCGCTCAAATGGACCGTGTTGTAATGCCGGCATGTTAGCACAGCAATCGAGGCAAACGTTGCGCCCGAAATTGAAACTGGTTTTGCTTACGACTGTTCTTGCCATCATATTAGAGGCAATTACAAGACTATCTATTACCATAATTATGATTTTTAAAACCTTTAATTTAGCCAAGTAATTTTAATACACACATTAGGATCACTTTCTTCAACGAGTGATTTCAACATGAGCGATTTTAAAGGTTGAAAATTAATGGAGTTTGATACAGATTCAGAAAACAACATATTATAAATATTTTCCGTTCCACCGGGTTTATATATTTCTTCCATTAATTTCACTATAGAGTATCATATACAAGAAATAACTTACAATATCCTGAAGATGCTTAAGTGTAATGTAACCAGTTGAAGTAATGATCACTCCTTCTGTTGTACGTTATTATTTTATTTTGTATTTGTCTAAATTTACCGGGCTATACTTATACTCGTACCCAGTTAAGCAATTTCAGTGCCTATTTTCACTATTAAAGCCAATGACAATGCATGATGCACCCTCTCGCTCTAGTTACAAGAGAACCAGTTATGAGAGCTGCTCTACAGGGCCAAAAGTATCATTTTTTCAGAGCAGTTTTCATTTCAGTTATTTATGTAGTATTCAGTTTTTATGAAGACCTACGACGTAATCGTAAATTTGTATGTAATAATTCTAATCTTGATTGTACTTTTTGCTCCTCAAGTTTTTTCTGATAATCTGAACTTTATCCTGGGAATGAAAATTTTATTAATATATTTTCGTGTATAAAAGGCTTTGGCTCTTCATATTGTAGGAAATCCTTCCTTTAAACTACAGTCTTGACGTGGTGGAAGGACTTGCAAGTTTCAATGGCCTCTACAACTGAACTGGCAGGAGCAATTACTATTGCCCCTGGTTGGACCACCCATGCCAGAAAGGTCAAGGGGTAGGTGGCCAGACAAAAGCTAACTCCATGATGGTGTCACGTTAAAATTGCCGTTGTTAAGCGAGGGTGGAAGTTCCCCTTAAAATATCAATAAACCAGAATATGAAAGTCGTTCACAGAGAAAGAATCGTGGCAAATAAGGGACGCTGCCCTCTAGGGCGGGTGTCGTGCCCGGCAGTGGGGGAGGCAAGGCCTCCGCGGTCTTCATCACGCGAAACTTTTGCACAACGTCATCAGAAGGTACAAGGAATAGGAGGGAGAGGAAGAAGATAATGAGAAAGAGGAGGAATGAAGAAGTAAAAACAGGAAATTGGAACGTTAAGAATATGATGAGGGCTGAAAAGCTAGTAAATATTAAACAGGAAATGGAAAAAGGGAAAATAGATGCTCTAGGGCTGTGCGAGATGAGATGGAGGGAATAGCGTGGACTATTGTAGTGATAGTTACAAGATAAACTACAATGGGGTAGATGAGAGTAAACGTGGGGGAGCTATGGTATTTTTCATTTCAGTATTCTACCACCTGATTGGTAGGTTTTTGGAAATTCCTTATCCTGCATCCCAATTTCTGAAACATTGTCTTATTTTCCCTCATACTGATGTCCTAACCTTAGATCCATCTTAAATTCCTCATAGATAAATTCCTCTCTCTACCTCTTCTTGTTTCGTTTAGAATTCCTATCCTCTTCCTTCCTCTTCCACGCTTCCCCAGTGTTCTCCCCTCTATCACTCTCTTCAATCTTCTTCGAACCTCCGCCATCATCTTTCTCTCCCCTCCAGCCATATTTAATGCCATCTCGTTCGTCTTCAGCGCCTCCCAGTTCCCCATCTCCGTCATTCTTAGAGATTTGATGATGGAAAACATATAATATTTCCTATAAAAACACAACGACGTTGCGCTTTATGTGGAAAGAAAACCACGAGAATTTGTAAACGCTGTAATGTTGCATTGCATGACCGATGTTTTTCTGATTTCCCTGAAAGTTAAACTATTTCAGTGATCTCTTATGAATATGTGATGAGCATTCGCTAACGGCAAATTCACTTTTTGAAGTGATATTCTTTTTCAAACCATTACAGCTTTTTATGCTTGAATGTCAATTCAAATGTATTGCGATAAACATTTTTACATGGTATTATATATATATATTTTTTTGCTCTCAAACCCACACCTCCAGCGTCTCATGTTTACATTCATCCTCCCTTCGTAATAACTAAGTTTCTCACCCATACAGAGCCACTCTCTATATAAGAGTTTTTTACCAGTCTTTTCTTTATATCTCTTCTCTGACGCCCCCCCCCCCTCTCATCAATTCCCTTCTTTATGAAAATGCTTCTTTAGCCAAGGAAATTCTACATCTGACTTTCCAACCACTAAAGCCGTTCTCCTCCAAAATACTACTCAGATAAGTAAACTACTCTACCTGCTCTATTATGAGCCCTCCTACCCGTGTGTTTCTCCCCACCTTCTTACTTCTAGAAAATCTCATCACTTTCGTCGTCTTAAGATTTATCTTCGTCCCATACCTTTTACACTGAACCTCTAACGCATTCATTATTGATTGTAACCCATTGGCTGACTGACAAACCAATGCTTGATCATCCACAAATCTCGCTGGCTTTATTAGATCCCCACCTACCTTTATTTCTACCTCCATTCCCCCACATACCTCCCTTACCATTTCTTCTGAATACACGTTAAAAAACAACGGTGATAGTGGGCTCCCCTGCCGCACTCCCTATCTTATCACGGCCGATCCCGATTCTCCATCGGCTACCCTAACTTGCGCCGTCTAGTTCATATATAAATTCCGAATGAGACGCCTGTCCCTCCAAATGGCCCCCGATTTCTTCATCACTCCCATTAATTTCGTCTAGTCCACCCTATCAAACGCCTTATCGAAATCTATGAAGCAAGCAAAAACATCCTGCCCATACTCTAGGTTTCTTATACTAGCGTCCTCATCACCGCTGTACTGTCTCGCGTTCCCGTCCCTCTCCTAAACCCGAACTGGTCGCCACCCAGGTATTCATTAGCCTTCTTTTCTAGCCTTCTGTTTATAATTCTTCTACTACTACTTTAGCCACGTGGGATATTAAGCTTATTGTCCTATAGTCTTCGCACGTTTTTGCCTTGCTCTTTTTCGGTAACGGAATTAGTGCTGTCTTCGCAAAGTACTCCGGCCACATTCTATCTTCATGTAAGTGAAAACAGTTTTTCTCCATACTCTTTAGAAACACTGCAGGAATGTTATCTATTCCATTTCATACCTCTTAGTGCACTCTCCATTTCGCCATCAAAGTTACCTGATCCGATGCCATATTAGTCGATGTCGTCTTTCCTTTTAATATCTAGCGTACTACGCTTTATTTCCTCACATAAAGCTCTTTAACATATTCCTTCCATATCTCCCGGATCTCTTCTGGTTCTGCTATCAACTTCCCTGTCTTTTGCGTTATCCTTGCCATTCCCCTTCCCTTATTTTAGTCCGTCAGTTCATTTAATTTCCTTTTTAATGCATTTAGTCTTCCTTCTTGTTGGCACATCTCTAACGAGTCGATCTGTTCTCCCCACCATGCCTATCTTTCTAACTAGTAACTCTTCGGAGGAAAGGTGTATGGGGCATACGAACAACTAGAAGAGACAAAGAGAGAAGTCCCGGGCTATAAAAGTCTGGTAATGAAGGTCATCTGGAAAGCAGGCGAGAATGGGAGGGATGGATTGGAAGCAGTAGGGAAAAGGGCAAGGGAGAAAAAGTGACCACGGGGAGAAGGCAGTTGAATTTTGTAGAAGAAATAAATTAGTAGTTACAATCACTAGGTTTCATTACAAACATCACTCCAGGCGTGGGTACACGCAGATAATGCCAGGTAATACCGAAAGTTTTAGGAAGTGTCTACAACAGTGTAAAAACTGGCAAAGATATCCAGGGGCGGATGCAGACTCGGATCATAACATATTTATGATGAACTAAGATGTTGGATTCAAAAGGCTTTGTAAAAGCATGAGAGTGAATAGGTGGAACGTAAAAGCATTGAAAGGGTTGAAAAGGAGTGAATACCAGGGGCTAGTGGATTAGAACATAAGGATGCAAAGCAAATGGGAACAAACGAGGTAAGATGGGAGATTATAAAAGCAGGAATAGTATGAGCGGCGGGGAAAACAATAGGAACAGTGGCAACGAGGAGGTTTAAGAAACAACAGTGGGTTACGGAAGAAATGATCAAGAAAATGAAGGAGAGATGGATGTCGAAAAACGTCAACACCGATCTAGGCAAGAGGAAATACAAGTAATTAAATAAAAAACTACGGTGAGCAACAAATCGGGCGAAGGAAAACTGGTGGAAGGGACACTGCGAGGAAACGGAAAATTGCAGGAAGCGGGGTAAAGGGGTTCGCTTTACACTAAATTGAATACCCTATCAGGCAGTAAGATAGAGCAAACAAAACATAAGGTCAAGGAAAGAAAACGGGAAGATATTAATCGAATAGGAATATATTCAGGATAGGTGGAGAGAATACGTTGAAGAGCTTCATGGCCTCGATTATAGACCTGTAAACCTATAGAAAGAAAATGAGATAAAAATAAATAAGGATAACCTCGGAGCAAGGATACTCGGTAGAGAAATACAAAGGGTATTTTGAGTGATTAAAGCAAGAAAAAGCGCATTGATAGATATCATATCTTTGGAGTAACTGATCAATTTAAACAATAATGGAAGACAATTTTTTTCGAACTTCTTTACAGGATCTACGAGAAAGGAGTAGGTCCAGAGGATTTTGTGAATACAGTAATAATACCTATTCCGAGGAGGAAGAATGCGTCATGATATGAGAAGTATATAATAATTAGTTCAAAATCCCTCGAAGCAAAAGTTTTGCTTAGAATAATTAATGAAAGGCTGGAGAATATTACTATTTTGGGCGATGACCAGTTTGGGTTCAGGAAGAGGAGTGATTGCGGGATGCGATTGCGGTGATTAGGACACTAAATATATAAAACATAGATTATTATCAGGATGTTTCTGCCTTCTTTGAAGATTTCGAAAAGGGGTTTCACAGTGTAAACTGGGAGAAATTAATGCAGATACTGGGAAAAGTAGGAATAGATTGGCGTGATTGGAGACTCACCCGAAATTTATATATGGCCCAGAGGGCACAGGTGAGGGTATCTGACAGTAAATCAGGGTGGGCGGTTATAGGTCGCGGGGTACGGCAAGGGTGGCCGTTTTCGCCTTAGCTTTTTAACATCTATGCGGAGGAAATGCTAAGAGAGGCATGGGAAGAGCTAGAAGTGGGAATCAAAGTAGGAGGTCAGCTGATGAAGTCGGTTAGATTCGCGGACGATCAGGCGTAGGTTAGCTGATCATCGAAGGGATTGCTTGGTTTGGTAGAATCTCAGAGGGGGAAATACTGAATGAATATAGATCATAAGAAAAAGAAGAAATGAGATTCTCTAGGACAAATAAAGCGTGGCTGTTCATGAAAGTAGGAGACCACAAAAAGGAGAAAATGAGCAAAATCAGGAGGGAAACATTATTAAACCAAGTTGGTTTTCTGGTCAGTTTATCTTGATTGAGCAATGAGTGGCTGATCTGGGCCCTGGATGAGGATTTCCGCATTTATTAAAAACTATAATATTTTTGGAAGGCGAAATGGTCAATTTACTCTTGTTTGGGAAAGTGCCCGGAAATCAAATTTTACATAGACTATGTTAGTAAGATAATGGTAGAACAAGTTTGAGAGCGAATAGAGCTTTTAGTGACTTGTTTGAGATAAAACGATGTAAAATAAGGATGCGTAATGTCTCTGTGGCTGTTATTTCATTTTATGGATAAAAAATTGATAGATGCATCTGACCACTTTCCGTAGTATCGGTTTCAAATTATAATGCACAGTTTCTATATGATGTTTTTAATGTAGTTGCAACAGATGATATTGTGTTTCCTAGCGACAAAAGTTAATAAAAAGTAGTTGTAATGTGATAACTAGCTTAACCTGATATTAATGTGAGCGGTGGTTGAGGCTGAAACTTCATGAAATTCCTTTGCGAATTATGAAAACTTTCATTTAAAAACTTTTACGTTTCACAGAATATATTTGTCACAGCCACTAGTTTCGTTACACTGTCGAATCTTCAGGAAGTTATCAATAAGTTACTGAAGATGGTACAGTGTAATTAATTTGAATTTGGCAATGCAACAAAATATAATAAGCATCAATTTTCTGAAAATGCTGATGAGTAACGAAACTACGTTGTTATTTCAATGAAAGTGCACTGCGGAACAAAATGTTTTACAATTGGGGTCTTCTAAATTTACTAGGAAATTATTAATCTAATGCTTAGTTAAGGAGCTTGCGTACACTTAATTACTAGTCATTAGAATAAAAATTTGCAATTCATTAACTCTGCCGCTCTAATTATGAAAAAAACCGATTATGAGACCGACGTTAAAGGATGAAAGTGCCTCTTTTGCTTGAGCACTTTTGATTTCACGTACAAGGAGACATCACTCACGCGATGTCTCCTTGTTAGTCAATAATGATTCAATTCGTTTTTATAAAGATACACGACGTGATCGTGAATATCCTTGTAATTCAGTTAATCTATGTAGAAATGCGTGTTTGAGTTAGTTCGTCAAGTTGACTAAACTTCATCATGAAAACACAAAATTCAATCATGTTTTGAGCGTAGAAAAGGATTTTGTACATGATAATGTGAAATAAAATCACCTGTTATAAAACATACTACCCTAAATATCCTGTTTGAATATCTCATTAGGTTTACAATTACATCTTAACTGCGATCCTTCCAAAACACTGACCATGTATCTCTCGATATTTTTATGGAAATTATTTCAGATGACCTGAGGCCAACATGATTTTGAAAAATTATTAGCTTTGATATGGTATACAATACGTAAAAGGTTTCAGAAAACCTATTTCTGACTATTTAAAAAAGTTATCTCCCAGAACCAAATTCTCAAAATTTAGTATTTTTCCTGATAGCAAATTAGTTTTTTTTTGTTTTTGAACATTCTTTAACAAATGTCAGAAAATATATTGAACATAATGTTTACCCTAAAAATTAGTGTTATATCTGTAAAATAGTAAATAATGTATTATAAGTGCAGGCCACTTTAAAAGAGAAACCTACGATATCATTGAATAACAAATTGATAGAAGTTGTTTGAAGAATTTAAAAATATACTCTCAATTACGCTTGAAATGAATTTTGACTATCAAGGCAGCATTCCTCAACGAATATGCAGTTGCAAACTTAAAACTGTAACTTTGAATTAACATAAGTGAATGGTGCGGAATCAAGACTTTACTTTTTTTTAAATTAGTAAGGCAAAATATTATTTAACCAAATAGTGCTAGTCAGTCTATCTCTTTTGACAAGTGAGTAGCGAAATTGTGGCCTGAAAATACATCTGTGCACGCATTCTTCTTATTATTAAATTAGACTAGTCACCTATTTTTGACTGGACCTTAGTCCTGATTTAAGCTGATAGATTTCAGGAGTATTTTTTTTTCGTTCGAACACTATTCGATGGGCTCAGTCAATAATTTCCCGACATTTTTTCTTCTTCTTCTTGAAGAAATAAACGAGTCTCCTGCTTTTGACTAGGTATTAGTCCTGATCGTGGGAGGAGGATCGTCAGCTGTCCTTACATCTTTTTTGGTGGTCTTCTTATCAGTCTCTTACTATGGGGGATATTATCTCTTGCTGTGAGGCGGGTGAGCCTATCCTCCGTCAACTTACCCATTTGGGCGTTCTACAGTTTTGTCTGCGTTCTCATCACCATCTGGCGACGTCGTTAAATCTTGTCTGCTGCCTTAACTCGATGGTTCTTTTGCTGTCTAAGAGTGTGTTAACCGTGATCGTTGTTATACCGTGATCGTACCTATACATTTATTTTTCAAAAACAGTTTTAAGTATCTTGATGCTGAGGCACCCTTATTCACTATATTCCTCACTTCATTTTCCAAGTTTTCGTTTCCATAGAACAGGTAATGCATACATCCGAAATGATAAAAAGTTATTTAGGCAAAATGAGTACTCAATTTTTTAATCGAACGTTCCATTTTTTTAATGTTCCAGAATACTACAAGCTCTTTCGTTGAAATTATTATCTAGGTTTCATATTTCACCAGGATAATTGTTAACGAATATTTTTCATTACAAGTGGAGTGTAGACTTTTCCCGCTGCAGCTGAGACCCAAAAATGCCATTGTTCGAGGTTATACGTAACAATATAGTGCAATGTATGGAGGGGTGTGTTTAGAAGGCAATAAAACTGTTACTTATTTGGAACATACATTTCTCTTTATGTACACAAATTTTAACTAGAAAATCTTTGCAGATATAACCAACATGAGTGTGCTACCCTGTTGAACCTTTCTGGTCACTGAACAGCAGGATAGCAGCAAAATGGCGCAGGGGTTCCTACATTCATTCAAAACAGGAATGTTTGAAGGTGAAAATGAGCATTCAATTTATGCATGTTCCGTCGGATGAGAATGGAGTGGGAGGATTTCCTTGTGGACTCCAGGGTCCGGGGGGAGTTAAGGGACGGCGATGTGGGAGCTGAGTGGAGATTCGAGGGGCAAAGTAAGACTGGAAGGGCCGGGTCAAGTCAGCGAGGGGTAACACTGCCAGGGGAGGAAGAGAATGGAAATAATAATGAAACACTGAGGATATTCAGGACTGAACTTGGGCGCACACAGTACAGGAAGGGTGAAAAGGGGAGAAGGGCCGAGAATACACGGTTTTATTCTCCGCAGCGGATGAATATACCTCGCCCCTTTGCGGTCCGATGGCTTCCACGTGGGCGATGCCGTATTCTCGCGTTAGTGGGTCTCCGCTATGGAAGGTATCCTCTGTTTTTTTCCTTCATCATCATCGTCATTATTATTTTTCCGGAGTAACTGTGGCGTGCAAAACGGTCGGGAAAGGAAAACACGCGCTCCCAGATGGACGGGAATGTTAGCGGTGGTTGAATGTTAGCGGAGGCCGGCGAGGAGGACTCCATCCAGGCGTAAGAGGTTGGTGAGGCTGATGTGAGAGTGGCCCGGAGAGTGAGATCCCATGGCAAAATCTAGTGATGGCGGGGAGGTATGGACGGAGGGGCGGTCTGCGATGGAGGAACGTGGGGGAATCCAGGGGAGATAGGGGGGATCGGAAATAAATAAAGTAATACCCATCATCGCGGAAGGAAAACAGTCCCGAGGGTAAATTTACAATTCATGGGCGATCTTGTTCCGGTACCGTCCCGAGTGTTCATCCTCGATGCCTGATTAGATGCATTTTTCCTCCACCAACATCATGCTCTGAATTTATCTAATTGCAAGAGACTTAGGATACGTCTGCAACCTATAAAGGGTGGGCCTCCCATGAGTTTTTGATCTTCAAAGTTAGGCTAACAAGCACACACATTTTCAATTTTCATTTCCAGTGTCCCTTCTAACGTATGCGATTCGTCGTAATTGCATGCCACCACCTTAAATTGAGCCGTGGAGAGCAACATTGTCGTTAAGTTAAAATTGAAAGTTTTGGAAATGAGACTTAAAGTAAAATAAGTGCATTAACAAATCCCGATTTTCTGAGTCCCGAGTGACTGATATTCAGACTCATTTTGATCATGAAAAAAAAACCAAAAACAAAAATAAGGCAGAGGAATACTTCAACGCACGTAAATAAAACAAAAATGATGTAAATTCTTTTTCACTCATTTATGTCAAATTACATATTTTCTGATTTAGGTAGTTTGAGCGAGATATCGAGTAAAAAAAAAAGGTTTTCATCTTTCTATTGATACCGAATTATCAGCGGCTTACCACACTACTTTTCGAGAGTTGTTACAAAAAAACTCGCCGTTTTCAATTGGATATGAAACTTTAACGTTTTATTTCAAAGATGAGGCAGTTTTGATGCATGGATTGCATCATAAATGTATCGGTGTTTACAACGTAGGCTTTTCAACTATTTCTTTAAATAAATTCGTAACGCACCACAATAATGTTTAAAAATTGCAAAAATACCTCAATTGTGAATACGTTTTCAGCATGTGGCGTGAAATAAGTGAGTTATTTGAATTTATACGCATATTTAGCTAATTACCGACAATTTCAGTCACATAAAACAAAGATTTTGCGTGACCGATGTAACAACATTTACTTCGCGCTTCTTACTGGTGCATAAATTTAAAATTAAAAGTAGATGATGATCTATATTCTGACCATGGAAAAAATATCGCTCCCACTTCCTTAATTCCTATCAAATATTAATCCTCCTCACTTGTAATTCATCATTATTACATGTTCTCGAGGGCTATCTCACCATTCCTAAATACGCTTTAATCGTATTTGAATCGATAAAGAGGAAAATACATAAATAAAACTTGAAGGTTAAGGAAATAGGGAGGAATTTCAACTAATATTAAACTTACGCCTGTTGCTCACGGTAAAATTTTCCATAAAAGAGTATTATAAAAAATGTTATTAAAAGTTTTATGAATCGTACGTAAAATTTACTTGCTTGCACACTTACTAAAAATATTCATAAAACCGCAATGCCCTGCCATCTATGAGACGCTTTGCGAACACGTGAAGTGATAGATGCACTCTCTTTTGGATGACTGTTAGGTTCAAAACTATATGTATTTTTTATTTACTTACTTTCTGATCGCACTCAACGGTGCTAAGGCTCTAACGCATTCTTCTAACAAGAAGGATACTGCCTCAACATTCCATTAACTTCCAGCCATGTTTGTTTACGTTTTCCTTGTTTGGCTTCCCTAGGATACGAGATTATTATCAACGCGATGAGCGGAATGTCTCATTGGTTGTTGCATAAAACGGTTTTATGGAAATAGAATATTCCGTAAAACGTTTTATAAAACTAGGTTTTATAAAACGGTTTTACCGTTATCAAGCTCATTTTTATAAAATTAGTCGATTTTATAAAACGTTTTACCGAAAATGTTACCGTGAGCAACAGGCATTAGAGTAAAATGTTTCAAAAGCACAATGAGCCTTTTTAAGGGAAAATCTCACGACTTGCCTAAAAGAAGTACATATATTATGGCATTAATGTCATCTTATTGGTGAAAAATATTTATGACCTTGTCCCTGGTTATTCTTCTATTTATGAAAGAACGACAATTTTCAGTTTATTGAATTTACGGTTGTTTGAGCTAGATATTTTCCTAATCATAATTAGAATTTTATTTTTTATTTTTAGCAACTAAGAAAATCAGGAAGTAAGTACTGTAGCATTAATGGTGCAAAAATATGGTTACATTTGTCTGAAATTCTCAATAATTGATGAAATATGCACGCATTACCCTTTAACGTGACCCATCTGTTTCACGACGCATGCTGAAAACGCCTTCACAACCAAAAATATTTCAACGATTCTGTAAAAATTACTGCCGTGAATATTTGATTTATTTCTAGAAATAGTTGATAATTCATGAAAAATACACATCGTTAAACTTTTGATCAGATCAATGCGTAAGTAATTCCTCATTTTTTACTGAGAGTCTCTATGGAGTGCATGCCTGTTCCATTTTCCATGGAAAATGGCTGGTATTTTTTAGCAAATATCTCGGAAAGTAAAGTGGCTGATAATTTAGTGTTTTTAGAAATGTGAAATATTTTTCTTTATAATGAGGCCAAATTCATTGAATATTTTGCAAACTCATTTCTCGCTAAGAAATAAACATAATAGTGTGGAATTATAAAGTAGACACTCTGGAAGATAACGCATATTAATTCCAATAAACAAATAGCATAGAGTACAAAGTTTTCTTAAAACAGAATGGCATTTTGTTTATTTACATGGTCGGCTTAATTCTGGCGAGCTTTTGCGGGACGTGTGCACAGTGATGGAGGTCTTCAGTGGATGAGTAATAGATAGCATCTCTGCATTCGTAACCACTTTGAATAACCAGCGAATGTTAAATAGCTGTGTGCTCATGCCTTCGGGGAGAAAACTACTCGGCGCCTCTACGCGTGGATATTTAGGTTTGTATTTCAACAGTGCCTGAAAGTGTTGGGTAGGATACTACTGCTCCGTGTTGGCTCACGTCCTAATTAAACGTGCTTGTCCTATGCTGCTTTGTTTCCGCCCATTTTATCACTTTTCCTCTTCACTATAACGTCTTTTCTCGTCTTTCATATGTGTTTTTGTTGAAATTGTGAGTTCCTAGGTGCAGGAAGTGTATCAATTTATTTGTCGTAACTCGTTTTCTATATTTTCTAGGTTCCTAGTTCCTCATCGAACTATCTTGTTAAAATAAACGTGTACATTCTGAATCGAACTTGTATTTTTTACTTGAATTAATATTTTAACGAAAATATAGTCTTATCAAACTATGAAATGCTTCAAAACATAAGGATAATTGATATAAATGAAAAAAAATGGCAACATTAAATAGAAATTGTTGGGATATTGAATAAATGTTGAATCCAGATGCTATGAAGTTTTCACAAAGCTCCGAGGAGAAAATAGCAAGAGAATTATTCCTTAAATGTACAAATGTTTGTGACATTTAACACTCCGATTAAAAGATGTCTTCCTCGGATAGTAAAATTAATGAACCTCGATGACTACTCTTTGGAAGTGTACTTATTTTGGTACTTGAACACATTTAAGTATTTTAAAATATTACAAAAAATGAACATTTTCGCTTAATTTCAATACAAGATACTTTCAGTCGATGCGATTGTAGGTACCATATCTAAGACAATCCTTCAAAATAGCGACTGCTTTTCTTACTTCCGAACCAAAATACAGCCGGCAGCCAAATTCAGATGGTATAGTATCTTTATAGAATTTCATCATGGGCAATCATACTCTATAAGTTATTTGTTTAAACTGCGTATTATTTGTTATCAAATTGGTTGACTTCTCTCGATTTTAATTTTGCTTGAAGTCAATGGTCTATGTGCTCCAGTTGGCGCAGTCATACAGAAAGATAAAGAGAGTAAATATCTGAGAGCACAGATTTCTCGTTGCATCTATGCACCACGAAGCAATTACCGATTGAGTCGAGAGAAATTGCATTATCATCGGTTGCAACGCGAATATTCAATCCCATGGCAATTCGTAAATCAGCTGCAGAGGTGGAAGTCATTTAATGTTCCTTCGGGAAAATTTCTTTAGCGACGAGTTCCTGTGCTCTTTCTGCTGGCTGCCTGTGGTTTTATCGGTTTCTTAATGACCTACAGGCGCACCTACGGAGCAATGCGGTGGTCTCCATCTGTGTTGTGAAGGGAAACAGAGGGATAGAAGGTTCTTGTGCGGGGAAGGACAAAAAGGTAAGACTCATCGCACACAAATTGGAAGGTGGAATTAATGAAAGATAGAAACTCAGAGGAGGGTTGGGAAATTTAATTAAATTATGTCTTCGATTCATGAGCTGAAATAATTATTCCCTTTTGAGACGAGTCCTCTTTGCCGTGAAAGGGTTAAATATCGCAGGAAAGGCTCGCGACTTGTAAGGAACTCACCTTATTCGTAAAAAAGAAACGAGCGCAGGCAAAGGTATTTGCACCTGGTGTAGAGTTAATTTTATTTCGCCCCCTCTACCTCTTGCTGGGATAGAAGCCGCAGGAAATGCCAAGAAAAAAATAAGCGTTGATAACAACGGAAAGTGACTTAATTTGCAATAAAGTTGGCTGTTTTTATCGAAAACCATTTTTTCATATTGATCACTAATTCATTGCAAAATCTTCAACGATCAAACATCATTAGAATCATTTCTTCTGATCGTTGCACAAAATTTGACTTAAAAAGTAATTTTTCCTCACATATTCCGAGATCCTTAGCCATGTTGAAATACAAAAGTTTTCATCCATTCAAGGTGAAAGGAAATTCTTTTCATTCATTGTCTTCTTGCCATTCAATGCACACCATAGTTGAAGTAAAATCTGTATAGCTCTTGCACACTTAAGATTCAATATGCTTTACATCCGATCAGAGATTCCTTGGAAAGCATGAAAAGAGTGAAATTATTCTAGAGTCATCTCATTGATAATAAATTTAGCCGATTGCAGAAATAATAAGATGTAATCGAAAATATTGAATTACCATTATCGTGTGATTATAAATGTATGTATTCCAGTACGGCATACTGTATAACAAAATGAAATTATCCATTACTCGTTTATTAATTACCATTTCCGTCACCTTTCTTACTCGCATAATTATTTATAACTAATATTTGCCGTACACAACGATGATATGCGAAAGAGAATAAAGATTAACCTTTCTTAAAGATCTGATAAGTTAAGGGCGATGTCCTCTATGCAGAAAAACGACAGATATCAAGAATAACGACAATGTATATAGTTAATTACTGAGAAATAGCCATGAATGACTAATATCATCAATTTTAATTTATGTACCTACGTCATGCTTCTTACGGCTACATTATTTCAAATATTAATTGGAATAATCGCTGTACTGGATCAAAATGTCGCTCAAACTCACTTAAGGGAAAATGTGCTCGAAGTGTACGGCGATTTCCCCCACGCCCCCCTCACAAAACTGGAAAATGTTATTAATTTTACCGAACTGTCCTGTTTTAAAAATAACCATCATAAGTAAAAACGCTTAACACAACGCATCATAAAGTGACAAAATGGGCAATTTCTACTCACAAGGAGACATCACGTGACTTATGTTCGGGATCCAAACGAGGCAATTATTTTCTGAAACTATAAAGAGAAAATGCGGAAAAAGTGTCACGGCTTTCTTCCACATAGGCCCGGGTTCGAGAGAAAAACGCTATAAAAGAATCTTCCTCCGTAGAAATCCATTACACTTCACGACTCTCTCTGTAGAGGTCGTAGCACTGTGGGTTGAGGCGATGAGCCGGTTATCCACATATCGTGGCTGTGTTTCGATCCCAGGTTGCATTTAAATTTACATACCCCCGTTTTACATTTACATTTACATGCAGTAGCAACATTATTTTTTTTTTATTTTCAGCCTATTTCCTGGATTTTCAATCAATCCCCTTGGGAGACTTTCGAAACTAATTTAGGGATTCTTGTTTGGTCAAAAAGAGGCTACACATGCTGACTAACCTAATATGTTTAGATTTTGAAAATACAAGGATATTAGGTCTGTCAGCACGTGTGGCCTCTTTTCGGCTGAACGAGAATCCTGAAATTAGTTTCGCAAGTCTCCCAAGGAGGTTGATTGAAAATCCAGCAAATAGGCTAAACATTTTAAAAAATTGTTGCTACTGCCGTAAATGTATGGAAGTGGGCAATGTACAGTAATTCTGTAATATATTCGAAATAAAAAAATACCGCAACATGGTATCGAACCCCAGCCACCTAATGAGGATAACCGGCTCATCGCCTCAACCCACAGTGCAACGACCTCTATTGAGAGAGGCGTGTACTATAAAAGATTTATACGGACGAATATTCTATAAAAGCGTTTATCTCTCGAACCCGGGCGTATGTGGAAGAAAGCTGTGAAACATTTCCCGCATTCTCTCCATAGTTTCAGAAAATAATTGCCTCGTTTGAATCCCGAATGTAAGTCACGCGATGTCATCTTGTTAGTGAAAAAACTAAGATGAGAAATGAGAATTCAGAATCGCTTCACTATGAATAGAACTACGAAATTATTTCTTTATCTTATCTTAATTTCCACTTATATACCTTAAAATTGTTAGGCAAGGCGGCGTATCATGCCTGATGTGAGCATCGCACATCCATTGAAAGTAAATGGGCAGAGCAAGAGGGAAGTGTGTGTTATGGGAGGGGACGGGGTCGGAACTGAGAGGGAAAAACGTACGGGGTTGGATGGTTGTGAGGGTTTGGTGCGTGGGTAGACATTTGGGACGGGGGTTGGAGGGTAGGAGAGGGAAGAGGGGGGAATTAAGGAAAGGGGGGGTGAAGGGGGAGGTTTAGGGGGAGGGAGGAGGAGGAGAGAGAGAGAAGAAGAAAGAGATGCTGGGCGTATTAGCGACGGAGCGGAACACACGTGCCTTGCGGTTATTGCATTTTCGCATCTTGTGATCTCCGAAGACTTAATTACGTTTGGAAAGGTAATCCAAGAGGGAAGAAGAAAAGAGAATGGGAGGGAGGGTTTCTAAGCGTGGAGAAGAGGGGGGGGGGAGGAGGGAATGAGTAAGGGAAGTTAGAGAAGGACGTGTGTGTTTGGTGGCTTTGGCGAGGGGGACGAACGAGAAGCAGGCAAGACCGGGAGGTTTTTTTTAAAGCAACAGAATGGAGGGTTGGGTCGGGATGAGTGGGAGGGTGGATTGGGGAATGTGAGGGTAGTTCCAGGGGGGGGGGGGGGAGTGCGTGCAGACCCTTCGTCGGGAGAGGGCGTAATAAGGGTTTGGAGATTGTATAAGAAATTTGTTGAATGTTTTTAAAGAGTAAGGCCCTGTTTCATAATAATTCGTCGGTATTTTAATAGTAGTTAATTATTTTTACCACTGATAACGCTCATGTCAACAAATTGACGACAGCAAAAACGATATCTTGTGCTTAACTTAAACCAGATATATAAAAACCGGGCCTTAAGGTCTAGTTAGACGATGGACGAACCCGTACAGGTTCATCCGTAAATGAAGTGAATTAGAACAGGACTGTTTCGCCGGTATATATTCACGAGTTTGTAAAAGCTGTAGTGGTTATATAATGAATTCTTTTTGAGACATGCATTCGTGCATGACCTTGTACGGATTCGTGCATCATATTATCAGCGAACTTGTTTATCTTTGAGTATTTTAGGACAGAATAGAATATAATAGAAGAGGAATGTATATAGCAAGACGCAATCCGTTTACCAGAGGAAGCAAGTTGAAAATAATTTAAAACATAACTGTGCAAATGTCCCTGAGGTAAACGCATTGTATTTAAATTACCGCTAGTTGGAAATAATAATTATTCATATTTTAAATAATAATTTTTCTAAAGGAAAAATTATAATTCATATTTTCCGATTGAAATGACGAATGTTTAAAATAAAAACTATGATTTTAATGAGGTTGCGTTTTATTGCCTTGGAACAACCATGGACAACCTTCAATGACTGAGCCTTATCGGGCAGCTCACTTTTGGTCAGTGATCGAGTAGGTATATAATAATGATGACGCCTATGAACACTAGTCCTAAGTCTGTGGACCACATGAAGATATCACGCGGTCCTGATCCGACCCGTGGGTGGCAGGCTGCCACTGGCTGCTCCAGAATATTATATCTATTTTGATAAATTGACCTTTAGTCCAGTCACTTTATGCACAAAAAGGGGCTCGACCTTGCAAAAGGTCATGTACTATTTCTAATTTTTTAATATGTCGTTAGGATCTATGCCAATAGTAAAAAACCAAATTTGCAGCTTCGAAAGACCTGTGTGTGCAATCTGCGCAGTGCGCAGAAAACTGCGCAAATTTTGCTCTTTTTCTTGTTTTTACTCAATATCTCCTAAAATATTTGACCTACAGAAAATCATTATCCATACGTATTTAAAGAAGATGTAATATGCTACAAAGTAAGCCCAAAACAAACTATGTATGTCCAGAACTTTTCGAGAAACAGCTCTTCATAAAAAGGCAATTTTTTCAAAAAGTGAAACTTTTTCATATATATTATTTTCATATTCAATGTTAACTTTTTCTTATTCAATATATGCTTAATATGCTTACTCTATGGTCACAGATACAGGAATAGTGTTAAAAACTCGCATACTTATCCAGGAGCTAATGCAGACACAGACCACAACTTATTAGTCATGAAATGTCGGGTAAAACTGAAAAAGATAAGAATGGGAAGGAGGGTACGAAAGTGGAATACGGAGGCATTAACCCGGGCAATGAAGAATAAGTATCGAAAGAAGGTGGATGAGATAATGGGTGAGGATCATGGAGTTAGATCAGTGGAAGATGAATGGGGAAGTTTGAAAAATGGAATTGTAGAAGCGGCGAAAGCAACGGTAGGCGTAGTGAGTGCAACTAAAATTAGAAAATCGTGGATCACGAAGGAGATGATAAGGGAGATGGAGGAGAGAAGGAAATGAAAGGACGTAAACTCAGAGCTAGGTCAGAGAAAATACCGAGAATTTAATAACAGGCTTAGAAGAGAAACAAAGAAAGCAAGAGAGGCGTGGTGGAGAGAACAGATCGACGCGTTAGAGAAATACCAAAAAGAGGGAAGAGCAGATGCATTATATAGGAAGGTAATGGAACTGACAGGTGGTAATAAGGGAAGGGGAACTACAACGATAACGGACAAGACGGGAAAGGTGATCGTAGAACCGAGAGAGATCCAGGAGAGGTGGAAGGAGTATGTTGAAGAGCTGTATGGTAAAGAAATAAGGCCCAATAAGTTAGATATAGAAAGGGAAGACGATATCGACAGAGATGGCATCGGACCAAGTATCCTAAATTGCGAAATCGAAAGAGCTCTACGAGACATGAAAAGGAATAAAACGGCGGCGGGAATAGATGACATACCTGCAGAGTTTTTAAAGAGCATGGGGAAGAGCGGAAGAGGAAAAACTTTTTGCGCTTATTCATAGGATTTATGAGGATAGAGTGTGGCCGGAAGACTTCGCGAAGACTGTACTAATTCCTATACCAAAGAAGAGTAAGGCAAAAACGTGCGAAGACTATAGGACAATAAGCTTAATATCCCACGCGGCCAAAGTAGTTCTGAGGATTCTAAACAGAAGGCTAGAGAAGAAGGCAAATGAATACCTGGGTGACGACCAGTTCGGGTTTAGGAGAGGAACGGGAACGCGAGACGCTATAGCGGTGATGAGGACGCTAGTAGAAAGAAACCTAGAGTATGGGAAGGATATTTTTGCATGCTTCGTAGATTTCGAGAAGGCTTTTGATGGGGTGGACTGGACGAAATTAATGGGAGCGTTGAAGCAATTAGGGGTCGATTGGAGGGACAGGCGTCTGATTCAAAATTTGTATATGAATCAGACTGCGCAGGTTAGGGTCGCCAATGGAGAATCGGGATGGGCCACGATAGGACGGGGAGTGCGGAAAGGGTGCCCACTTTCGCCGTTGCTTTTTAACATGTATTCAGAAGAAATGGTAAGGGAGGCATGGGGGGAGGAGGAGGTTGGATTAAAGGTAGGAGGGGAGCTGACAAAATCAGTGAGATTTGCAGATGATCAAGCATTAGTTAGTCAGTCGGCCAAGGGGTTACAGTCAATAGTGAATGCATTAAAGGTGCAGTGCGAAAAGTATGGGATGAATATCAATCACAAGAAAACGAAAGTAATGAGATTTTCTAGAATTAAGAAGGCGGGGCTGAATATAAGGGTGGGAGGGCAGAAGATAGAGCAGGTCGAGCAGTTTACGTCTCTGGGTAGTGTTTTGGAGGCGAATGGCTTTAGTGGTAAGGACATCAGATGCAGAATTGCGCTTGCTAAAGAAGCATTTTCGAAGAGAAGGGAATTGATGAGGGGGGGTGTGAGAAGAGACGTAATGCAGAGGCTGGTGAAAACTTTAATATGGAGCGTGGCGCTATATGGGTCGGAAACTTGGTCATTGCGAAGGGAGGATGTGCGTAGACTTGAGGCGTTTGAGATGTGGGTTTGGAGAAGGATGGAGAAGGTTAGCTGGATGGCGAGAAAGACGAACGAGGAGGTACTGGATATGGTCGGAGAGGAGAGGAAGCTTGTGGCAGAAGTTCAGAGAATGCAGAAGAGATGGATGGAGGAGGTTTTGAGAGGAGAGGGCATGTTGAAAAGAGTGATAGAGGGGAGAACACAGGGGAAGCGTGGAAGAGAAAGGAGGAGGATAGGAATTCTGGACGAAATAAGAGGAGGTAGAAGATATGAAGAATTGAAGAGGGATCTAATAACGGGCCATCCTTAGGAGGGAAAGCGAGACAATTTCTATTAGATTGGGATACAGAATGGGGACTGTCCAAGAACCTACCAATCAGCTGGTAGAATACTTGAATGAATGAATTGGAGGCAATTACAAGACAACGTATTTCTATGATTATGATTTACCATGCGTTTACTTTTTCCAAGTAACTTTAATATTATTAGAATTGCTTACATCAACGGGTTATTTCTATGTGAGTAATATTAGAGGCTGAAAAGTTTTGTAATTTGATGCTGAATACAGAAAACTTCATATTTATATTCTATTCAAATTCAGAAAACTTCATATTTCATTAGGCTGCTTGCGTCATTTTAACGAGATTCGTTTTATACCAAAGCATTAGGCAATTTCTGAAAAAATATATGATTAAACCTTCAACCACGAGCGACGTAGTGACTACGTTAGGCGCGAACTTTACATGCCGTCTAGCGACGTAGTGACTACGACGCGGCGATTCCATTCAAATCTCTTCTGACCTACGAGATGGGATTCATTTAAATCTCCTCCGGGCTTGAAGAGTTAATTAATTCTGTAAAAAGATGCCTAATCAGATGATTAGATCGTAAAAATGTTAACTAATGGGGTTTTGAGTTGTGGTGCAAAAGTAATTTCAGTTCATGAACCACAATAATTGTTTTCCGCCAAAAAAACGCCAAATCTGTTAAGTAGAATGAATTGAAAGTTATGTAATAAATTAAGTCAATGACCTGGATATCACGAAAATTTCAGGTTAGAAACATATGCACCCCACATTAAAATATAGACTTAAATTTTTTCAAGTTATAGTAGAAAGGTCCTCAGATGAAACAGTGAATGAGAGAGGTTTCTTTGCTCTACTTATTCCGCTTCTCGAATGCGCCGAGGTAATTTAGGGTTCTGCACAAAAAGATGTATTATTACACAAAATAAAAAATAAACATAAGAAAGTCGCGCGCTTTGCCAATAGCTTTACTTAGCTGATGTTAAGGTCTAGATTGGGAAGAGCTATAGGCACGCAGGCTATACGTTAGACTAAAAGTATTTTTTTAATTAAATCACACGAGTTTCAAGATGACATGGAGGATAAATTTAAACCCTTTAAACCCTTCGCTGAATGTTTATAGCTTATGTAATTAAAAGAATAAGAGAGATGCACTGCCAAACGGATATGTAATAAAATTCTTACTTAGGAGGCACAAATTTTGACTTAAGCAAAAGGAGAGAGAGACACAAGACACTCCGCTGACATATACAGTTCACCTTCGTACCTTCACTATTCACTATTTATTTCCTCAATCCTTTTTCATGGCTGTTGTCTTGCGAGGTGAGTTGAACCTCCTGCCACTTCGCTGTTGCGGAGGATGCATGGGTAATAACCGCCAAACGCCACGCGGAGTCGTCAAATCAACGGAATCGCTCTATCGAAGCTCACTTGGCCAGACGGGAGATATCGACGATACCGACAATAGCCTCTGACCAGGAGACGCTGACTACAGCACCGGACATACGTCGTCAAAAACAATGGAAGACATCCCGTAAAACTAGAGTCAACAGCATCGAACCGTGACAATCTTTACATGGAATTCCCTCACCACTTTCCTTACCTTTCGCTGGCTTTTCACACCCACCATCCTTCATGTGTGGGTGTTATTCTACAGCGGGTGTTTTGCTAAGGATATCAACTCCATATTACGTACGGTTTTCTCACAATGGTGTATGCCTTTCCACACTCTTTATATTCCAGTTGATTCATTCCAAAATATTGATGGTCATTATGTTGTTTTTCATATAATTTTAATAGTCAAAATGTAATTATTTCAAGCATATGTTTGACGAGGGGGAACATGGAAGAAATGACTTCCCCAGTCTCAATCTCGCCACAATAAAGATGTGTTATTTGCTCCAGCCCGGTTATTATTATTATCATTACCTCATCTCTCGTAAACAAAAACCTCATCCGTTGCCATCGCTACCCTACCCTACCCTTCATCCTACTCCTCCGATTAAGTATTATGCACACGCCTGAATTTTAAAAATCTACAAGTCATTTTGCAACAATTGTCATTTTGTCTCGTTTCTGTTTTTTGACCTCCGGGTGGAATTCTAAATCTGACGCCTGCTCCAACTCGGAAATATTTACATCCATGACATCCGCTGCGGAGACACCTCAATTACAGTTCCAAGGCATTGACATAGAATTTTTCGGATCGGATCGATAGAATTTTTGGCCGCTTCATTCTCGCTCACCTTCACCAGAACTGCTAAACCACATCCAAACATCCCTTATAGATGCGATATTCCACAGAGGAAAAATCATTCGCCTTGACCGGGATTCGAACTCGGATTCCTCGATTTAGCGCAGAGTGCTTTAACCAGTTAAGCTACCGAGGCGTCCTTTATCCCTGTGGAAAATTTGGTGGCTTTATAGGAACTAGGTGGTCAGAACTGCTAGACATACGAGGATAAAGCGAGGATAAAGGTCAAGGCGAATGATTTTTCCTCTGTGGAATATCGCACTTATGTGCACTTGCGGGTGACTCCGTAAAGGTAACTACCGTGGCTAGTCCCAGTATCCTCAAAATTAGTCAAAGAGCGAACACCTCAATGTGTTCTATGTACGGCTTTATCCTCGCGGACTGTGGCGCTTAGCGCACGATTTGGACTGCTAATGGCATCGTATGTCTAGCAGTTCTGACCACCTAGCTCCTATAAAGCCACTTTTAAAAAAATCCCTTATAGACTTCACATACGTGACCGCAATTCCATCATGAGTGAAACGAATGCTATTACAAAATCAGAGAGACCGCATTGCAATATTTTGAATATCCGCCTGTAGCGACTTTACTGCTACATTTCAATAGGTGTGTATCAATTCAGAGGACTCTGTCTTCTGCACATCAACCATAATCTCTAACACCTTTATTGGAATCTTTATTTTTTTATTACATTTAAAGATACATACATGCCATGTTGCCAATTGCATATCAAATGTTGCCTGTGGCTTGATTTTGGGAAAATTACAGATATAGCGTAGGCAAGGAATCATGAGGCGTTTCTTCGTTGAGAGAAGATGTTTACTGTCAGATCTTCTTACAAGACTGCCTTAGGTGGCAGGAGAAGCGGCTTTTATATTGGTGGCGAAGATGGAAGAGTTGTTCGGAACGCCAAACCAGAATTCTAGAGAACCATCTAGAAATATTCCGAAAAATCGGAAAAAGATATTTGCCGGCACCGAGAACCGAACACGGGCCACCCGAACTAAAGGCGAGAGCAGATGCACTGAGCCAACTGCGTCATGTGCAGTGGTGATACGCGGAGTAACGCTACACAGATTATTAATTTATTCTCTAAAAATATTTGTAACTGCTCAACTTTTTACCGTAATCTTTGTAAAAGCCTGGGTTTGGGGAAGAGAGGATGGGATTTTTACCCAGACAAAATAAATAAATGAATCATATATGTTACCATAGAGATATTAAGACTTGACTCAGAATATCTTAAGCTGTAGTTCTAGACTTATCAAATATGTGATACTGGCCGTTCCTCGTCAAAAAATGTTATACGAGAATAGACAAATGTAATTTTTTAAATCGAGTAGCTAGACCTTCAGATTCAAATCATACTCCGAAAAGTTTACATAGGAAGCGTTGAGATGAGTCCACGTTTAGTCACAAGGCGATATCCAGGAGCATTTTTTTTCTTTCGCGAAATCCCTCTCGTACCCATTTTACTATTTATGTGCGGCTATCAAACTCCATTAACAACGTCGCAGGAAGGAAGGAGAAAAATAAAAGAACAAACAAAAGCCCACCTAAAAGCGCAGCTCGGGGAACGTCGTGAAAGTGCGCTGGAAGGTAGTATTTTATTTTGGGGATCACCTCACATTTCCCCAATCTTCCACCCATAACCCTTTCCCCGCCACTCCCCTCTCTTTCAGCACCCTCAGCCTACTCTCAAGGCGTCCCGCCAAATTCCGTTTATCTCCGTGAACCAGGATGAGGCCCCAGGGTGCAGTTTTACTAATGCAACAAGCAAAGATCGCGAGATAACTCAGGTCAGTTGGGATACAGCGACGCCGCGCCGCAAGGAGGAAGGGCCCTAGGCATGAAAAGAGGGGGAAGGAGAGGAGGGGTTAACGGTGAAAGGATTTTGTGAGAAACGAGCAACGGGAAGTTGATACCTGGGGATTGAAGTTTTTCTCTATTTAATTATTTCCGTTAAATCCACCGCAAGAGTGCAAAGCCGGAGATGTTAGGACACCAGCATTACAAAAGTACAGAATAAGGAAAAGAATAAGAAGAGGAAAGGACAAAAAGTGCATCGTTTTTTCATTATCTTTTTGTAACGGCCTTTTTCAAATGTGTTATATAGCCAAACATGGCTACCGGATTAGCTACAAAAATGTTTTACCAAAACCGTGAAACTGAACTACTTCGGCCTTAATAATAAATAAATAATTGGGACTCACCGTAATAATTTTTATGAAAACACAAGAAAAACTACGGTAGTACATGTACAGGCTAGTTTTCAGCGCACAACGCGATACAAATATGTCAAAATAAAGTCACTTTGGTCCAAAAAGATGAAATAGTAAAACGTTCTCTAATAACTTTATAAGAATAGTTTAGGCAAACGTACTCTATATCCACGAGTTAACATGGCTAGTACGGCGGCTTAAAGTATTAGATTGGTCATTAGTGACCCACTGTACAGTAGCACCAGTAGTTTTGTTTGCTGTGCATAACATTTTTTTCATTTTAAAAATTGCAAGTATTTTAATACACATATATCTTTTTCAATGTAGACTATTAATTAAAATGACAATAATTTATATTTTTTAACTGTAGCATGATGAAAACCAGGTGAACATTTTTTTAAATTTTAAACTAAAAAATATTTTGTGATAATCTCAAAATAACAGGTTATATCGGTCCATATCCTTTGTTGTGTGAGCCAAAGTAGTCCTTGACTCCTTGACCTTGTTGCTTTGTGCCTATCCCAGTTGCTTTGCCGTGTAAAATCTAGTGAGAAATTAAGAGGCGATGGACTGGCACTATTCAGCACCTACATGCTATCACGTTGGTTGTCACAGGGGCGTGTGGCAGGGAGTGCGAGGGGAGCAGCCATTAATGGAAACGGAAGTGCATTAAAGTGTTTCAGTGTCACGCATTGTTATTGTTGTCTTCACCTCATGCACGATGGTGCATGGGCAGGAGTGACTTTTGTATGTACCTATATCTTGGGCAGTGAGTCTCTTTTATTATGTCTTTTCTATTAGTTATTGAGATACAGTTTGGTGTCAAAATAATGTTCTCCGTGTCTTACTGAAACTCGCCTGATATCAATTTACCAAGTAATTCGAACCTATCTTGGTGCCCAAGATAGTCAGCTGTTTAACAATCTATGTTCACTTGTAACAGTTTTTAACGAAGCTTTTCTTATATAATTCGAAAATTAAACTCTATGAACAGGGTCTCAAATACTCGTGACATATTTGAGATGAGGCATAACCAGAGCACGATAGTCTCAGACAACATTTTATTTTGGCTCTCGTTTGGAGAAAGCATTACGATAGTAATGCTTTCTCCAAACGAGATTGACCTCGATATAAGAAAAAATACATCTTTCCAATGATATCAGCAACTCATTGCACTACTCTTCAACACATCTGCCAAAACACTGAAGCCGCGTTCAATGGACTGTGCGCTCCAGAGAGGCGTTACGAAAAACATGAGAGATTTGTGACGCACAGATCGCGCCAGAAACGTAAAGCTGTGGAGTTCGTATGTCTTCTCAATTATTTATTCATAAAATAATTGGGACTCACCGTAATAATTTTTTATGGAAACACAAGAAAGACTACGGTAGTACATGTACAGGCTAGTTTTCAGCGCACCACGTGATACAAATATGTCAAAATAAAGTCTTAACACTGAGAAGCTCATCCATGGAAATAAATTACTTTTGTCATAAGTATTACCTTACACGCAAAATGATTCTCAAAACGGCTTAAATCATAAATTAAATTTGAGTGTCACATATTAAGTCTGGAGTTAAATATCGCTAAAAAAAATAACTTAAATATGTCGGATTTTCGACGGAAAAATCATCTTTGACGATGGGACGGAAAAAACATAAGGACACGAAAGAGACGAGGATGAAAGACAATTTGATGTAATTACACGCCACCTCAAGAGTTTATGCCATGAGGTGTATTAATGCTATGACAAAAGAATGCTAAATCTGTTAAAATTATGGCCATTCAAGGTGCTGAAGTTAACGCAGATTTGAACACATCAGCGCACTCTTGCGCACACGATCGACGTTGAATGGTACGGTGCTCGCTGGCGAAACGTTCTGTAACCTGTCGATATGTAGCCTTCTATGACAGCTCAACAGTCACTGCCAAATGTTATGTGCATATCTATCGACTTCGACCAAATTAACCCTCGGGTCTTACTTAAACTTGGGTGGGCACGGTGACCTCACAGGCCTGGTGAAATGTTTTTATTTATTACATAAAAGAAACCTTTTTGCAGGTAAAGTTGCCATTTTTTTAGTTTTTTTTTCTTTTAAGAAACCCATTGACAACTTTTTTTACATGTTTTAACACATTTTTTTTAGTAATGTTCAATAGCAGATCATTAAAAAATGAAAATCTTTAAAAAATCAATCTAATATCAAATCTTTTTACGCTTTATTATTGACACGGATTTTAATATGATGCTATATGAACAAGGTCACTTAATGTTATTCCTTTGATAAATTGATCCTCCTCCTGTTGTTTAAGTGTAAAGGAACGGCGTTCGCTTTCACATTTCACGCCATTCGCCGCCTGATTACAGTTAAGTGTTGTGTTGCCTTTCTTAGGAGTGGTTGGAGAGATTTCTGAGTTCCATGTTTTGTAATACTTCTTGATTTCCATTTGTAATGTGTGATGTATTCCTGTCGCATTACTCGCCCGTCGTTCTAAGTGTTCCTTCAACAATTGCTCCCAAAGTTTTCTCAAGAAATGCCTACGCCTTGTTCCTTTTATTTTATTCCCAGCGATGATGTTTTGCGAATTGATGCCTGCCATATTCAATATAGAATAAAATATAATCATAGGCCACCGTCTTATGTTTCGGTTCACTTTATATATCTCACACATTTGACCAAATTTTATATCGACCACACAAATTTGCATCTTTGTATTTGTATCGACACATTTGCACAAATTTGTATTGACCCTAACTTGGTGTATTGTATTTTTGTTGTAATCAGTTGGGATTACTGGTTTCTTCTTTTCCTCTGTGCACTTAATCTATGGAATTGTCGTGATGCATTGTTGAAATTAGGATTACGTGTTTCTTTGGTCTGGGAACATAGGACACTAGAATTGTTTTAGGACGAAACCCGAAAATGCTCAACTTCACTTCTCGGACACTGAGGTTTTTGAAAGCATTAGAAATTTGAATATTATTTTTTCTAAGAGTTCCTACAACACTTAGTTTGTCATTTACTATCCAGTTGTGCATCGTTATGTTACAGCCTGAATTACTAATGGGTGCTGATAGCTTTTCACGACAGCAATTGGTTTATTGCCCACAGAAGAAGGAGATCCCACTGGTTGGGTACCTGCGTAAATTTCTAAATTGGAAACGTAAAAAACGGAACTATCTGCCAAAGTGAAAATGTTGATTTATTATGTACTACGTTGTTTTGAAGGAATATATTGAATAAATTGACATCTTCCTTTAAAACCTTCCAATATCTCATCAATTGTCACACCTCCTCTCCAGGAGAAAAACTTTGCTGGCAATTTTGAACAAATTTCTGGAATACATCTTTTGATGGGAGCGATCCGATTACTCTCTATTCTATCCAATCGAGATAGCATGTCATCATATTGTAAACATCTCAGAAGAAAAAGAAATATTTTTATAGACATCGCCAAGCCAAAGATTTCGACGCCAAATCCAGTGTTGTCCCACAGGTCTAAGGTATGGAGACGGTTAACACGAAATAGACCTGTCAAATATAAAAAAACCGATCAATGCCTTAACTCCTACCGCATCGGTGATACGAGCATCTCTTTATCGATTACATTTTTCCTTTTTTTCTAGCTCTATATTCTGTTGAACCCGGGACCCTACTGATCGAAGGGTCCCGGGTTCAAATCCGGGTGAAGCCTTTTGGACGCCCCCGAAAAAAAATCCTCGGTGTGCGAGGTAGCTCATGGAAAGGAACTGGCCCCCCTACCCTGAATGTGTGAAATTCACACGCCTGTGACTTAGTCTGGGGTGAGCTCTACCCTCAACTATCCAAACCATCCTTCGGGTTAAATCACTAAGTGAAGTGAAGTGATGCTGATTGGTGTATTTCATAATTAAATCCAGCATAGCCGCATCAAAAAAACTCTCCCATGCTTCCTGAGGGGTTTTCGCGTGACGAGCTTGTGCTAAAACCGTCCCCGGAGTAACTGGTGGAATATTTTGTTTAACCCGCCTTCTCTTCAACGAAGTTTTCTTCCACCTCCAAAGATCTACTGTTTCCTTTCTATTTTCGATACGCAGCAAAATGTTCACCGTGTTCGTCACTGAATTCATCACTTGTCACTATATTGTCATAATCGAACTCGTTGGACTCGCTCCTTTCCGATTCTGAGTCACCAACTCTTTCTTCTATTGCCTCCTTATCCGTATCCACATCACTGGCTCACTGAGAGCTGTGGGAATCGTCCTCGCTTTCATCCATTAGAGCACGGACAAGTTCTGCACGGTGCCAACGTCATGCAAATCGTAACACTTTCTTCTTGCACTCATGTCTACTGAAAATGAGCATTATAACATCGTAATACATAGTGAACTTTGAAGTCTTAGGCCTTTTTTCCACAAATTGCACACGTTAAAAATGTCTAAAGCATTGTACATTAGGGAAAAATAATAATATTTTCAAAGAAATAACTGAATTCACGCAGTGTCAGCTACCAGAACGTGGACCTGAGGGGGTGGTTTGACTGCCAACACTACATGCGTTAATCGACACGTCCGATTACACACTGATCTCCGAGGAGACAAAGAATGAGGAGGCTAGACGGCCACTCACATTTGTCACGGCATCACGTGATTAGAAAATGGCAATCATAGGGGGCGACACGGTCCTGTGAGTTCATCTACATCTACGATATACCGTGTAAGCCACCAATACGGTGTGTGGCACGGGGTGATTCCACACCAGGCATGCAGCACTCGTCCCAGAACAAATCAGAACCTCGCACGCTCCCCCTGGCGCTAGGCGCAGGCCAAAAGCAGTCCGGAGAACAGTGCGCAGTCCAACCGGAAACTGGGAGAGTGATACGTAGAAGAACATACAAACATGCAGAGAAATGCTAAAGACACATCTAGTGGTTAATATTACTGATACTGTTAATTTATGAATGCTACGAGATGCTACTTCATGCAAAGAACAAAATAAAATAATGCCGGAGTAACCGACCGGTGTGAAGAGTTAGTAATGATGTAGTGTTATTAGGCACAAGTGAAAATTCTACTCTACCTATTGAGGGTGGGAGTTTCATGTGATTGATCTATCGCAACTATTATGATCCCTTATTGTACGTGGGAAAAATGACATTTTGAATCTATCGGTTCTGCAATCAATTTCCTTTATTTTATTCCTGTGATCACTTCCACCGTAGTACGTTGGCTCTAGCAGTATCCGAGATCTATCTAGAGTTCCGCGCTTGCCGGTGGTTTAAGCATTAAAAAAGCTAGTTTTACGAGCGAATTATTTGCCTATAGTTATCGAATTATTATGTAATACGTATTTGAAAACGTAAGATTTTTAGCTCATAGTAATTAAAAAACACTTTGACTTTATCCATATTTGACGCCTTTAATGACAATCTACACGAAAACAACAATCACGGATGCGATCATCAAAAATCGCTTGTCGTTCAGCGCACATCAACTCGGCGATCTGATTTTAAGAGCGCTGGATAGTGCACAGGGTCAATAACGAATGGAAAGCAAGTACGCTGCTGTGTTTCGAAGTAAGTAGCGCACTTGAGGGAATGGAAAGCTCTCATTAACACTGTCGTTTAATTTTTTTGTGAGTGGGATTAAAGTAGCATGCTCCAAGTCACCGTAAAGCTCTTGTGATTTGAATCCCTCTATCATTCTATAACATAATCCAGCTCCATACCATTATTGTCAAGTAACCACCCACACTACAGTGTCTAGAATAGCCATGTCACACACTCCACTCGTTAAACCAGCACATGCTTGTTTTCTTTGACACACAATTGATTAAATATTTAACTCATTCAATGATGAATTCAAAAAGTAATAGGCAAGGCATAGTTGAATTGGACTAACATAACTATAAATGAGAAGAGCACGGTGCAGTGGCAGTAAAAGTGAGAGACAAACAAAAACTAGTTTCCGCGGGGACCGATTTCCACAAATATCTTCTAATTTATCTTGAGATAGTGGTTCACCGTGGTTTAGCAGCTTTATATAATCCCTTTTCTCTCTCTGGTCCTAATCCACTTTGTATTACTCCTTTTAAATTCCATCGTTAGCTTCCTCTTCTGATCCAACATAGATAATTCTTCTGTATCCATTCCTTCGTCTTCCCATTCTTCTCTTTATCCACGCATTCAAATCCTCTTCACTCAAACGCTCATGCTTTTTCAAAAATCACGAAGTTTTCGAATCATTCAACGCCATAGTTTATAAGTACTATTCTTGAATGCTTTATTTGTCAAATTTATGACGGATGTACGTCTTAAAAATCATTCTGATATCTGGGTAACCCAATCGAAAAATGCTAAGTTACGTTTGCAAGTGATTTATTCCGACAACATAAACTCGGGAATGAATAAACGATTGAAAATGTGATACATGGTCTCGTTTGATTGTGAGTACGACTATGATGCGGACACAGCTTGGCACCGCGCATGCGCGAAGAATGCGTAACGGGCCACGGTGATTGGCAGCCATTTTCGGAGTGGAAGATAATTTCCGCAGAGCAAAGCTCGCGACTCCGGTGTGCTAGAGCACTTAAATTGGTGGCATATTAAAAATCTTGAATCTATGTCTGTTTAGTTGGCATGTTTAACCAAATTTTTATTTTCACAGTTGATAACCATCTCATAAATGACGCTTTTCCCCAGAATCCACCCTGCCTTCCCCCTCAAACCGAGAACACATACCACATTTTTAAGTTACCACTTCATCTCAATACTACTTGTTCATATCCCTCTTTCTCCTTTCACTGAGTCACACATTACAGATTGTAAACCCCTTTATTCTCACCAACTAGTGTGTATAAGAGAGTTTTTTTTAATAGAAGTGAACATCACTGTACCTTAAGAATGATGGATCAGTTGTCAAAATAATTTGGTTTATAAATGACAATGGAAATCTGCATAAAAATTGTTTCTTTTTTATTTCGGTCCGAGTACATTTTTTAACTGGGTCATATTTTTTCTCTACTCCTGATGCACAGATTCCTGAACCACAGGAGCATTACAGGCATCGCTAGTTGTGTAATTTTAGCAAGAAACCATGCGATATGTTTCCCAAGTTATTGTTTTGTTATTTTCGCGAAACCTTGCCAGGAGTAATTTCCATTGTTACCACAGGATTAGAAAATAAAAGTCGAAAAACTGAAATCCAGAGTGAAAAATTATCCGAGCGTACGTGGAAGGTTGTGAATATGACGCGCAAAATCTCGGCGGCAGAAAGAGTGCATCCAGTGACAGAAATGTGTTGGGCAGTGTAAGTTGAACGTGGGGGAAAATAATTAACGCTGGCATCGCCGAAAAATTGCGCGCTCTGGTGAATAATAATGGAAGCATCCGTGGGTTGAGATGGGAACCAACCAGACGAGTGGTAAAATGAACCCTTCAGAGCCACGGGGTAAAAATTGCAAAAATTTGTAGAGGGTAGAAAAATAAATGGATGGTGCACGGAAAAGAACGAAAGCATTTAAACATTTAAGCATTGTAAATGATCGGATAAGCGGAAGCAATATGCCGAGCGGAACTGTCATGCTCTTGCTGGAGGTTTTTAACGGAAGGAAGGATATGAAATGCGCTCAGGCATTTAGTAACAGGGCATGAAAAAAGGAAACTTCACGGAGCATTGAACGAGGCAAAAGTGGTTTGGCATAAAGGTGACGAGGCCGGGGCATAGATTTCACCCGTCTCGTCCGATTTCATCCGATATTAAATATGTGTTACACTGCTTTTTCAACTTTTTTGGGCAGGTATTTCACATTTCCACCACCCTAACTCGCATTTATTACGAGCAAGGAGTAATTCAGAGTTTATTCACTGCGGTTCTTTAAGCAGTCAACTTGTGTTAGCTCAATCGAATTAATCCATCAAAAGTAGACTGCAATGTTTACCACTAATTTCTGAATCTTATGTGTACATATTTAGTCTTAAATTATTAGTATAAACGCCAGAGGATTATTTGGTTTAAACGCTTTTATTAAAAAACTCCATCATTAATTTGAATTTTTAATTAATAGACTATAATCAATATGTCCATTTCATTTCATTTTCAAAATGTCGAACGACTTCAATTCCATCGCAACGCTCTCCTCGCGGAAAAAAATAGTATAACAGTAAATAAATACGCGGTGATTCACAACCATCCTGCATTACTTTAGAATCGCAGGCAGAATTTTAAGCTGATTTTGTCCCGTGAACATGGGGTCGCAACTCCTTAGTTACCTAGCTATGGCAACGCAAAAAATTCTCATAAGCATTTGGCAGTGACTATGAAAAAGCCAAAAAGTTCTAGATTGCACCATCAAAGATTAAGTCAAATCTTCGAGGTGTATAACCAAATTTTCACAATGAAAAGCAACGCATGTGATCGACAAGTACTTAACACCTATAGTAGCCGTTTGAGGACTTCATTGCTACTTGATCGCTTGCTTTATTTAGATCACAATAGACCCATTCCGATTTCAGCCTTTCGAACATTTAAAAGTAAACTGTAAAACTTAAATCGGATAATTTGTTCTTTCGGTAAATAAATGCTTGGAAAAACAATGAGCTCATGTAACGGCATCACTTGAGATGCAACAACTCCGCTAAAAATGAAGACAGGAAAAAAATTATGCCTACTAGAGAAAGAATACTATTTTTTAATATTAAGGCCCAAAAAGTCATTTCGAATCCTTGAAAATAAAAAAGTTATTCGACATTTATTAAATTATGATTAGATTAAAATCCAAACAGTAAATAATTAAAGGAGAAATATATTTCTTGTTTTTCCGTGGCCATCTTGAGAATTAGAAGCCAAAAAAATACAATTTAGCTGAGAAAGAAATATTACAAACAGTTAACGTTGCATCATTATTTCATCTTACGTAGCCAACCAAAAGACCAAAATACTCTCGATTCTCGCTTCTCCATCTTATTCGATACTTAAGATCCTGGAGAGATAAATTCTCGCTCTAAGTGAGAATGAGTATATATTATCATTGCAATCATACCCAGGAGAGGATTACTATAGTCAAAACAATTACTACCATGAAATAAATTTATTCGTTCCATGTTCGACCATTGGTACAGAAAACCGTGAGCTTTCTTGAATTTCTGGATATTACCATCCACCAATTTTGATGGTAACGGGACTATCCACGGTATAACATTTGTACGGAGTCACCTGCAAGTGCACATAAGTGCGATATTCCACAGAGGAAAAATAATTCGCCTTGGCCGGGATCCCGGTGAAGGCGAATGATATTTCCTCTGTGGAATATTGCAATTACCAACCACTATTTCCCAATATCCACAACTAATGTCCTAAAACTCATGGATACTCATGCTCCATTTCGTATAGTAAGAGTGCGTTCCTACACCGTTGATTAATCCCCAAATTCGCACCCTAATGCAGCAAAGAGACAAAAAACAACGTACATTTCGTCACAATATTACAAATTATATTTAATGAATACAAAATATTGAGAATTCAGGTGCAACAGTTACTCTTTCCATAAATAAATATTGTTGTGAATAGTTTGCATACAAACGGTGTGCACAATCAATTTGGCAAGAAATGCGTCGCCTCGCCATTGGAAAACCACGTAATGAAAAGAATAAGATAAACATTGATCTTCAAGACCTAAACAGGTACATTCTCTAATTCTCTGAAGCCAGTGATAACGATAATGATCACTTTTCTCACATTGGTTTCGAACCTAAGGTACGGCGGAAAATTACAATAGAATATTTCCTCAGTCAATTAATTGTAAACCTAATTTCCCGCATATAGTACTTCAACTGCTTTATGAATGTATCTCCAAGATTAAATCTAATGTAACACGAATAGATGTTATTAATATTAAAATTATTAAAATTATTTCTCTAACGATTATTTCTATGCTTCTTTATATTTGAAACTGCTCCATTAATTACTCTACCTTTCCAAGCTCTTGTTCGACCCATTCAAAAAGTATCAAATCCCAAAGACCCGCTCCACTATTGTCCAATTTCCATTTTGTGTCATTTATCTAAACTCCTCGAACTTATGGTATATAATTCATTACATTAACATCCCAGTAAAAATCTATTGACGTGTTTTAGTTTAGGTTAAGAGGAGGTTGTAACACGCAATTCGCTTTTACATTGGTAACCCATGATGTTCGACTTTCTGTCGATAGTAAATAGATGAACGTTTTTCACACTTCTGAATTTCTCGTAAGCATTTGACAGAAAATATCACTCCCTACTCTTTAATAGAATGAGCAAGTTAAAGTTATCACATTCAATAGTTGTAAGGTTTAACTGATCGATAGCAGTCAGTAAAGACTCAGAATGGTGACTGCATAAGTCCGTGTTGGGTTCCAAGGATAGCCTTAAGGCTCTATACTCGGACCGATGCCGTTTTTTATCTTTATCAGTGACCTTTCCAAAGCGATTCAATACTGCAAATATCATTTCTCTATCGATGATTTACACATTTACTTTGACTGCCACCCAGCAGATGTTGACGAGATCGTAAAAAAATAACCAAGATATTTTGTCTACATGAAACTGGGTATCCCATTACAAATTAAAAACTGAATGCTACGAAAGCAAAATTAATTATTATAAGTGGTCCACATAATAGTCTGGATTGTAATGTCCTCTCCAAAATTCAAGTTCATGGTACCGTAATAGATTATTCCTACGAAGTCAACAATCTTTGAATAATTATTTATAATACTTTGAGTTGGCATGGTCACATTAAATTAATTTATAATAAAATAAAAAACAATTCCAAATTATGAGTTATAGGTGAATGAAGCCTATTTCAGTAAAACAGAAAAAAGTAAATTCACTTTTTGTGCCTTATATTGATAATTTTGCTCTGGCATACACATGTCAAAATAACATTCAACTGTTAGAACTCCAACAAATAGTTACAAAATGCAGGAATTAGATATGAAAGATATTATGCTAATATTTTCAATATTGGAAACTGGGAGCATATCCTGCCCAATTTTCAAAGATTAAATATTTTAAAAGTTGAAACTCATGGAGTGTAGGAGTTGGGTCTTGTAATGTCAAAACTTATAGAAACAGGGAAACCATCCTGACCTTATAGTTACTGTACCATTAGTCTAAACGAAGATAAAAAAGTAAAGACAACACGTATCACCGAAATTTATATATACCTATACTACCTAACCGTACAATTGTTCAAATTATTTCTGGTGAAATCATGTAATCTATGGCATAAATTACCAGATGACATGAAATTTGTGACGCCGATCGATTTATCCAAAAAACTACTCTTATATTAAACAAACACAAATGAAAACATTAAATAATAATTATATTACACAGTAAAAACTAAAATAACACTATAATTATAAAAATTAAATCTGGTTTATAATATTTAAATAATTGAAAAATTGTTATTACGTATTGACATCATTAATAATATGTATTTTTATAGCGTTTAAATATGTATGTGACTGATTAAAATGGTTTTACCTATAGGAAACATGGTATACGTTTGTAATACTTATTGTTCTTTTATCATCTTCTCGAATGAATAAAATTAACTTAACAACATTTCATTTCATATGTAAAATGTATAAATATTCTTGGAAAACATTGTGACTAGTGTTTTTATGTATTGTATTTGGTATTCTATTTTTTTGTGAACTAGTGAATGACAATATGTAACATTTTCCTATTATAATTCTAAAGATTGATAGGGAGGTTTGTAAGATGTATTTTAATTGATAAAATGGTGTGTGTGCGCGTTGGATAAAAAATAATTAGTAATAAAAGTACGTAAATACTTTTAAAAACATATTATGTTAGGTAAATTCCATAATCATAAATATGCGACGGGAATGCGTGCGATATTTTCTCTACCTTCGGGGAGCTTGGAAAGGAGGATTTTATGGGAAAAGTGAAGTTACGTATAGGTACATGCAGTTAAAAGTGGTGTGAACTCTGGCTGTAGTTTTAGAGCATATTTTTCGCACGAATATCTATCATATTTCATTAAGAAAAACTATATTTGTCGAGGGCAGATGTTGTTCGATATTCTCAATTCATTTGTATCATGATGACACAAAACCAAAATACGCCGTTGACTAAGAAACGAGAAAAAGCAAACGGCAAAAGGTTACGCAAGGTTAGTAAACTTTGGGGAAGCAGTTCTGATGAAGACTTTCGTGAGCCTTGGGAATTGGAATATTGAAAAATATGCTCTACTTCAGGATTTCCAAATTAGCCGTCTTATGCCGAGGAAAATAAGCCGTCTTATGTGCTGATATCTTTGTTACGGTATAGAAATATGGTGTCAGTTGCGGATAAGGCCCTGTACGCACACGGGGCCGCTAGTCCCAAACTTGCAACTTCTAAATTTAAACGACCGAGACGGACCTTACGCACACGTACGTAATGAAATTAAAGAAAAGACAGGAAAGGGAAAATCAATAAAGGAAAGAAAATTATAATAATGGGGAAGAACGGGGGGAAGAGAGGAGGTAAGGAAAGGAATAAACACTCACTCCCGTCCGTGTTACTTGAGGGTCTCCGTCAGCTGACGCGCACTGGCGTGAATTAGACCGATGTCCAGTGACTCCAGATGAGATCTCTCCGACCACTCGACCTTGATCGAAGCACTTCGATGAACTGTCCGACTACGGCGATATCTTGCCGTACACACACAAAACAAAAACGAAGCGAAAAAAAAGGATGCATACGGGAGTAGAATAGGGAGGGAGGTTTAAACAGAAAAGAAAAGAATCATGGGGAAAACAAGGAATAGAAGAATGAAATAAAACAAGTCCGTCCCGGCCTAAACATCCAGCCCACCTGAATTTTTAGGAAATTCAACTAATCCTAATTTGAAAAAATTAACAGTCCTGTCACTCAACCCTAATTCGAAAACACTAAAAGGAAAGGAAATAAAGGTACTAATTCTTCACTCTCAGAGGTCCATCAGAGAGACTTATCTACAGGACATGAGGGTGGACCATGGATAGGGTTAACGCATGGGAGAGAAAGTAATGTCACCAATAAACGTGGACAGGACTACAAAATTAATATAATAATTACTCTGAAGTTGGAATGGGTACCAACTTTACTACCGGGCGAACTAACGTGCCTGATGATGTACGTAGTTCAACTACCCGAATAACACCGGCCGAATCGGGAAATACCTTATTTATTCTTCCCAGCCTCCATAACGAGGGAGGGAGGTTAGATTCGCGAATAATGAACAGATAACATTTGTCATGTGCTGCGTTCCTCCTATTACTAAATTTGTAAGAAAAAGGACCTCCGTAGTCTATTCCGACCAAAGAAAACTGTCTGTGCGGCACAACCCGTGTTGACGGTAGATGTGCCATAATAGGTTGAAGATTAGCCCCTCGATACCGAGCACAGACAACGCACTTAATTATTTCTGATCGAACTAGTGCTCTGACAGACATAATCCAAAAACGGCGGGCAATCAATGCCTCCACCATTCGAGGGCCACCGTTCAGTGATACAGAGTGGTAGTGTCGCACGATCAGCCGCGAGAGATGACACTCCTTTGGCAGCAGAGCCCGCTGTTTTTGCGATAAAGGGAAAGCCGAATTAAGGAGTCTGCCGCCCACCCTGAGAATTCCTTGGGAATCAATTACTGGAGAGAGACGAGCGAAAGCCGACTGAAGACGCTTGTTTTGAGATATTGATTGAAATACATCCTTTAAATGACGCTTTTGAACCAATTTGATAATATGGTTAAGGGACGCCGTCCATTCAGATTCCAAAATAAAAAGGTTAGGTGGTCGTTGCTCTCCCCTGCAATCAGCAATAAATCTGCGCGCGAATACAATGGCTCCTATCAATTTTATGTAGCACAAATATTTCGTCATCCAATCACACGAACAACCCTCATCTTGAACCGCCCCTACCAAGAGTGAATGAGTCTTCATTTCCGGCAGAGTATCCTCAAATTTATCTTCCAACGATATAGAAGACCACTTTGACTCATCTTCCCTAAGAAAATCTTGACCTGACCAATATAAATCACATAACATTAGCTGATCAGGCAACATCCCTTTCGAAACATAATCTGCTGGATTATTATGTGATTCAATATGCCTCCATGAAGAATAGGGAAGTATAGCCGTAATGTTTGTAACTCTGTTGGCTACAAAGGTTTTTAACAAATGAGGTGATAAGCGAAGCCATGCCAATACGATCTGAGAATCGGTCCAAGCATACATTTTGAGTTTGTTAACCTTTTCTTCAAAGTTGATGACAAACGGGATAATAGTTTTGATAATAAATCTACTCCCAACAATTCAAGCCTTGGGATAGATAAAGTTTTAAGAGGTGCTACTTTACTTTTCGCTGCAACAAGATGAATATCGATTCCGGATTCTGAAATGGTTCTCAGATATACTACTGCACCGTAGCCGCGCTCCGAAGCATCACAGAATCCGATCATTCGTGATTCGGAAGGCGAATGGGAAGAAATAAAGCGATGAATCTTGACCTGTTGCAATGAATGACTTTGAGATACAAACTTGGTCCACTGAAGTATAATATATTCCGGAAGGGAATCATCCCAAGACAATTTTTCTCTCCATAGTGACTGCATCAAAACTTTAGCCCATAATGTAACGGGAGCAAGAACCCCAATAGGATCAAAAATTCTCGCTATATTTTAGAGCAGTTTTCTTTTAGAATTTACTATCGAATCAAAATTCACATGGAAAGAAAATGCATCGGATTTGCGTGGCCAGTATATTCCCAACGCCTTAAAAAAGCAATATTATCGTTAGAATCGAAATTCAAAATAGTTTCACGTTGTTCCGGGGGAATACTAACTAATAGTTCTGGAGCATTGCTTGCCCATTTCCCGAGAGGAAAACCTCCTAATGACAGTAAGGAAATGAAATGACTCTGCAAATCTAGTGCATCTGGCACTGAGCTCGCTCTCGTGACGATATCGTTCACATAAGTGTCATAAAGCAATACATGTGCAGCTAAAGGAAAATATTTTCGTTCATCATGAGCGAGCTGATGCAAAGTTCGAATTGCCAGAAAAGGGGAAGAAACAACTCCATAAGTCACAGTATTTAGTTTATAATCTACTAACGAAGATGATGGATCCTCTCGGAAAAGAACATGCTGATAGGAACAATGGTCAGGACGTATCAGTATTTGTCGATACATTTTAGAAATATCGGCCATAAACGCAACCTCATGTGTCCTAAATCCGATTAAAATATTAAAAATGTCCCTTTGGAGTTTTGCACCAGTATGTAGTACGTCATTCAATGAATTCCCAAGCGATGTCGCGCTGAGGCATCGAAAACCACACGAATTTAATACCCTGAGGAGAAGCCTTAAACACGGCATGATGGGGCAAATAATACGATCCGGGTTTCTCAGAATGGGACATGTGTCCAAGAGTCTCATATTCCTTCATAAAATTAATATACTCCTTTTTTAAATGTGAGTTTTTTAATAACTTGCGCTCGGTATTCATCCACCGCGACATCACGTGACCATGAGAATTTCCCAGTGCAGGGGGAAGCTAATCGTAAAACGGCAACGTAACCATATATTTACCGTCAGACATACGACGATGTGTATTTTGAAACAACACCTCGCATTGTATGTCCTCGGGTTTTGGTTGAATCTCGACCTTTGCTTCTTCCACCTCCCAAAACGCCTTCAACTGATAAAGAATAGGCATCTCGCTCCTACAAACAGCCAACGAAATAACGAGCGAGGGTGGTTAGGAGACAATGGTTGGAATACTTCCCATTATAATCCAACCAAAAACTGAATTCATTGCTATTGCGCTGGCGCTAGAAAACGATACCCGCCCACCGAGAAGAATCCGTGGGAATAAATCCATACCTAATAACATTTCCACGGGTGCTGGCTTATCGAATTCTGGATCTGCGAGACACAAATGAGAAAAAATTTTGAAAACATGTCGCGGCAAAGGAACCGTTGGAAGTTCAGTCATCACCTCGGATACCACAACCGACTTAGTAGAGAGTATCGGGGATGACGCATGTCTTGGTAACAGGGAACACAAAACCTGACCCTTCGGATTTTGCAGTGGGACATGGGCTAATCCAAAAAGCTCGCCTTCGTAGGCAGATATGGTCAAGGACAGCCGCCTTACGGCCGAAGAGGATATGACCGACACTTGGGACCCAGGGTCTATGAGAATTCTAATGGATTCCCAAGCCCCATTACCCGCTTGAATCATAGCTACCGCTGTGCCTAGAATTGTGGTATGCTGCTTAGCACTCCGAGTGTGCGACGTTAAGATCACATGGGAAGAAGAAGTTGAATAAGACGCTCTGGGCAGGGAACTACCCTCTTCGAAATCGCTCCGAGATCCAATGGATACTCTTTCTTTGATACCGTCGTTGTTCGTGCCCAAGAACCTTACAATGAGGACGGAAATCTTGGTGCGCTTCCGATCGTCATTTGCTCAAATTACGGGTCGCCAGTTAATGCGCTGGTGTTGCGAGGGAGGCCTCGGTAAATGTGAGCTTTCGTCCCGCCAGCGTTTTCGTAAATTTCACCCACTTTTAACAGAGATATCGGAACCAAATTCACCTCACTTATTATGCAAACCTTGCGCATTTGTAAAATACTTTCAACACAACAATGAATCATTTACTCTAGGAATGGGAAACTTTCAAACCTGAGAAGTGCGATTTTTCCTCTCCGCCATCTTGTGAAAAAATGACGTTTCCTCTTATCCACTGTACGTGGCGCAGCGATCGAGCAGTTGCTTCTCTAGCATACTACACATCTCTCCTACACAGTTTCTTCCCTCCTTCCACTCAAACTCACCCCGCAACAGCCATTTAACACAATCATTTTAAGACTAGAAATGCTTGGCCTCCCACGCGGTTGCAGCCCCTCTAGCGGGCCGAAGTTGGAACTTGATTTCTTTCGCGGCCGTTGATAACACGATCGAAGTAGGAGATAAACGTCCTCTTATAAGGTTCTTGTTCGTGCCAACAGAATTTCCGTTAATGCCAAAACAATGTAACGACGTATCATCATATCGCTTACATTTTTCACACCGCATGCCTTTTACTTGGCACTTGGGGGCCCAATGCCCCGGCCTCAGACAATTCAGACATTATTTCTTTGAGCGTACGAAGTTTGAACGTTGCAAACAGTTCAATTCAATATATTTAGTGCATTTAAATAAGGGACGCAATGAAGAGCACAGCGGGCAGATATCACGTTTTAGTGTTACATCTTCCGACTTCGAAGATGATTCGCGGACTGAAACTGGGAGCAAATATTTAGTTTTACCTCGAGAACTAGAGGAAATAGATTTAGGGACGGTTCCTTCTGTTGTCTGTAAAATTTTAATTCGTTTCTTTACGAAAGTAATAAGATCCATCACAGAAGGAAGCATGTTTCCATTTGACGTCTCTTCGAATTGTGATAATGTCGCCGCGTCCAGAACACGAGCCGCCAATCGGAATAAGATAAATTCTCCCAAATAAGGTATATTCAAAGTTCCCAAAGCTGCATACATCTCCGCAAAGGTTGTAACGAAATGTTGAAACGACGCTAATTGATTAGCAGAAACAGTCGAAAACGAAAGAATTTTATCCAAAAAGGAAAAACCGAGAATACGACGATTGTCATAAAAGTCATTTAATTCTCTCCAAGCTGACGGATAAAGCATTTCACCAAAAGGAACAGAGGCAATTATTGCCAAGGCCTTTCCTTGGAGAGAAGATTTTAGGTAAGAAAACTTTTCAATTGAAGATATATCATTTCGGTCATGCACCACCAATTTAAATATATCTCGAAACGCTGGCCACTCTGAAAATGCCTCCGAAAACTTAGGAACGTCAATCGAAGGAAGCCTACATTTTGGATTAGACACCAAGGAACTGGCTTCACCGTCCACTACACGGTTGGACGATGTCAATTTTTGAGAAATAAACAAAAAGAAATAATACTTCTGTTCTGTGATCAGGGAATCAGTTTGGTATATTTCAATGCGATTAGAATTAGCGCAGTGTTCATAGACTGCTTGATTCGCATTCGTGAAATTACGGTATACCTCATTTAAAAGAGAACACCTTGCCGAAAACATTCCACGTTTAGGGTGTTCACTTTCGCGTCCCTGATAGCTGTTAATCTCGAATGCTAAGTCGTGCGCAATTGAGAGGGTAGCCTTTGATTGGTCCCGTTTAAATCGCAGGAGAGATACAAACGCGATTCGAAATTTTTCTTCGTGGTTGTTCCTGTCTCAGGCATGATTGCATAAAACAATCGAAATTACAAAAAATACACTATGCCCTATTGATTTCCAAAGAATCCCGTGTTTCGGCACCAAAACGTTGTACGCACACGGAGTCGCTAGTCCCAAACATGCAACTTCTAACTTTAAACGACCGGAACGGACCTTACGCACACGTACGTAATGAAATTAAACTATAGACAGGAAAGGGGAAATCAATAAAGGAAAGAAAATTATAATAATGGGGAAGAACGGGGGGAAGAGAGGAGGTAAGGAAAGGAATAAACACCCACTCCCGTCCGTTACTTGAGGGTCTCCGTCATCTGACGCGTACGGGCGTGAATTAGACCGATGTCCAGTGACTCCAGATGAGTTCTCTCCGACCACTCGACCTTGACCGAAGTACTTCGATGAACTGTACGACTACGGCGATATCTTGCCGTACACACACAAAACAAAAACGAAGCGAAAAAAAATGAAGCATACGGGAGTAGAATAGGGAGGGAGGTTTAAATAGAAAAGAAAAGAATCTTGGGGAAAACAAGGAATAGAAGAATGAAATAAAACAAGTCCTTCCCGGCCTAAACAGGCCCTTTTCAATGAAAGTGTCAATTCCCAACTAACTAAATCAGGACGAGAAAGCAAGAAAATCTCCGCGTTTGACTACTGGCTGAAAATCTAAGTTGCCTAAGTCAAAATGCTTAATCCATTATTCCAATCAACAAAAACGCTATATATTTCTTCTAATATTATTTTTTTAAGGGACTTCATCAATGGGTTGCGATCAAAATCAGCGTAATTTGATCCTATTTTGCCTGAATCTTAAATATTGTCGTGAAACGCGCCCCTGACCCTTTCCTATTCAAGTTAAACGCAGTTATGTTGGCAGCGTTTCCTACCATTCACTTTTCTTTCCTCCCATTAGCCGACGGCTTCCACACGAGCCTTCCCGTCCTTGACGTTACACTTCGCACATTTACGTACACCAAGTTTCGCTGCCACTATACTTAATCTCCAAAGCAAAATGTTATCCTAAACATGAAACGTCGCCACAGAAACCCCGAGAATAAAAATAAACATTGGAAAGAATTGCAAATAGGAAACGAGAAAAGATTGAATTGTTTCTGGGTCAAATAGGCGTGCTGTGTAGAAGATAACAGGGAAAGGGTAACATTAATGTGATTACAATAGTCAGTTGAGTAATAAAAATGGAAACATTGTTACTAAACTTCTTTCTCAGTGCTTTGACTTAAATAAGAGAAGATTAACTGGAATTCGAGATGTTCATAGTATTCCCCCATAAAACATCTCCAAACCGTTGCGGCTTATTATTTATGTTACGATAACAGCCCATGAATCTTGAATTTGTTTCAAGTGATTTGGCGTTTATGACGTCAAATAACTATCCCCTTCACCTATTTCAAGGATGCTTTCCACCAATTTTGCCAAAATCCATTCTTAACGCCTTTTTAGGAAATGAATCACGAGATATTGGTTGTTCTCCGCGATTCGTCAGAGCACACTCTCTTCTTTTTTTCTGAGGGAGTTCTTGTTTTTTTTCGTATCCAAGATGATTACTCTTTTCTCTCAGCACCTCTCTCAGCTACGGGTCCTCAATATCTCAGAGTTCCACCGCGCATAAATTTTCGTCTCGAAGGAAGGTAGGAAGAGTTCCAGGAAATTTGTCAGGGATGAGGTCATAGCTGCCACGACATTTTCACCACCCATTCAGAAAAACTCCATTTCATATTTTTCGATGGCTTTTTATCGTCGTCTCAAAAACTCATGCATGCACAAGTTACCCATACAAATACTAACGATGGGCGACTTAAAATAATGAACAAGTGATTATGCTCGTATTTAGCCAACCCTATTTACCCCTATGACCCCCTATTTAAGTTGATGAATTTATTGCGTTACGCAAATTTAGTCTGAAAGATGCGAGAAGTGTGAATTGTGTAACATAACACTAATTTTACACGTTTCAGTGTAAGGTCAACCACGGTTGCGACGCCAATGTCACTTTTTCAAGACGAAAACGATAGATATCCTAAAAAATTATGCTCTACGTGAAAACTGAGGTCAAACAATTGTTTATAGCAAGTGTTTTTTTTAACAATTCTTACATACCACACAGTAGAGCCTGGAACCTTTGATTGTGTTTGCTCTGAATGCACAGCATAATGAGATAACACCCATTAGATTTTCTAGGAAAATGTATATTAAGTCATAAATCACAGAACAGCACCACAAAATGTAAGAGGCTGGAGTTGTATGCGTTAACGATAAGGGTAGGGTTTGAATCAATGTTGGTGTTTCAGAACAAGTAAGGGAGAGAATTACGATATGGTTATATAAAATCGGGATTTAAGATGTTAAAGCTTCAGTTTTAATCGTGGCTCCACGCTTTATTTCGAATTATGCAACGAAAAAATATTTTTCGTGAAAAGATTCTTATGAATAGCATAATTTACGTTATGGGAAAATAATTTCTCTTATAACAACTGTTGTGTTCACTGCCAAGGTATTCCAGGATACAGAAGCATTGATGCAAGACACTTTTTGCGCATTTTTTGCCCAAGGTCTTCCTAATTCTTTCGTGTAAGTCCTCTATTTCTATCCACATAAGGTAATCGCTAATGAATAATTAACCGAAAGTGCTTTATTAGTCGTAAAACACAAGGAAAAAACCGATGTGAAGTCTGAAGATGGCTCCCGTTAAAAACGCCTCAGGAGATACGTTAAGCAAAATATGTTGCAAAGTTATTTTGGTTAATAAATGGCTGAAATACAACGTCTTAAAAAAGAAGCTTTTTATTACACATTAGGTACAATTAGGTTTTTAGTTTGGACATGGATCTTGGGTAACGATACAAAGAAAAGATTGGCGGTTCTACTATCGATTGTGTCATTCTGTGGCACAGAAACATGAGCACTGGTGAAAGAGGATGTGAATAGGTGTATGAGATATGGGTTTGGAGGTCAGTGGAGAAGTTTTACGGAAAAGAAGTCGAACTAGAAAGAGCTCGGAATGCTAGATGAGGACAGGAAAATGCACGGGGTAATTTGAAGAAGCCAGAGTAGATGGTTGGACCATGTGATATGAAATTTGGCAGAAAGGCGAGAGAATGCTGGAGACATTGGTGCAGGGGAGAGTTTTGGGTAGCCAGGGAGTGTAAAAAAAGAGGCTATTTGGACGGGTTGAAGAAAGTTAGGACGTATGCCGAGATAGAGAATGAATTAGTGCATGATAACAGGGTCCGCCAGCTGTAAAAGTTCCTTATTATTATATACCGGTAGTTTGTTAATATTTACCGGTAGATCACTTCTAGTAGTAATATTTATGCATTACAAAATACATCATCATTGGTCGTACAATCCTCAGATTGGTTGACTAAAGCCCTCCATCCTTGTCCCCCCCCTGTCCCATCCCCTCTCTAATGCTAGTTCCCTTTATACCTGGTAGTTCTCCTTGTAGACTTTCCTCTTTAATAGGTCTATTTGTTTACCCATTTGGCCTTCCTCTTGGGTCTTTTCCCTCTATTTTTCCTTCAGTTATATTCTTCACAAACTCATTGTGGCTCAGGGTGTAACTAATACATCCGGTTCTTCCTTTTTGTTTAGTTTTCCACATGATCCTTTTCTCTTCTACTCTTCTGCATACTTCTTCTTTTTCATCCGATCATTTGACCTTAAGAATTCTCCTCCAGCGCCAGGTTTCGGTAGGTTCTAATCTAATCACGGCCTGCTTTCCTAATGGTACATGTTTCCGATCAATAGAGTGCTACGCTCCACACAAATGCTTTTACACACGGATTCCTCGTACTTAGTTCTGTCCTCCTTTAAAACAGTAGTAGCCTAACCACCATGAAAGCATTCTTATCTTGGGTTATTGTACGCTTGACGTGCGTTGAATTTCTTCCGTCCCACTTGATGGTACTTCCGAGGTAGGTGAACGAAACCACTTGCTATAATTTCTCTCATCTTACAATTAGTGTGACTTCCGCAGTCAGCGTACTAAGCGGTGCATTTCTTCTCCATTAACCGTATTTCCATTCAATCCCAACAAATACATGTGTGCGGGGATATAAATGTGGACATGTCGTAGTTTCCTCTTACCCTTTTGTAAATAGGAGGCTTAAAGATGAGAAAGAGTTTCTCCCGAGAGCCCTAACAGTCGCCAAACCCGTAATTATTACCTCCCCATCGATCTCTTCCTCCTCTCCCCATCCTTTTCCCACTCCGTCCATTGTCCATCCCCCGCCCACTGAAGCGACGAGTGAGAAGTAAAAAAGTGAGGTCCTTGGGATGAAATTTTGAGCAAAGAGGGATAGCATCAATTTGTTTGTGGCTGCTTATTTACTGGTCTCCCCTCTCGAAGAGTGGGGATTCAAATCTCGGCGATAACGAAGACTACTTTTCATCGGGATTCTCACCCAAAATTGAGGGCCTTGTTGACCGAACTTCAAGTGCAATGCGTCGAAATTAGTCGAGGCTACTCATATTAACTGTGGAATATCTTCTTCTTCACCCTAAATGCAGGCTCTCAGCCCGTTCCGACTTTAAATTCATCGTCTTCTTCTTGGTCTTCGTTGGTCTTCCGACTATTCTCTTTCCTGTCGGTTATCATTCCAATGCTTTGCTCGGAATACTTTCTCTGTTTATCTGATTTACATGCTCATTCCATTCTATTCCATTCTCTCATTGTATATGCTAATCGGTTGTACATACATCTAGCTCTTCACTTATGAATGGATTCATCAATCTATCTAATTTGGTATAGCCTTTAACTGAGTGATGATATATAATTCCCAATGCTTCTAACTATTATTGGGCCCATTTTATCTTGCAGCCCAGCATTCTGATCAGTAGAACAGAGTCAAGACTCCCATTATTTTATACAATTTAGTTTGAATTTCTAATCTTTAGCTAGTTTTCTGAATATGCTACAGTGCAGCAAAAGTAGTTGTAATATAAATAAATATATTTTTCGGAATTGAAAAGTTTGTATTTGAACCACTCTAAATTTCAAAATTAAATCACACGAAGTCTAAGCCATCGCTCACACATTTGGACGTCAATCGGGAATGCGGGAAAGGGAATATCCCAAACGAGTTGATGCAATACGCTCCGAAAACACTATGCTGAAATCGTAAGTAGTATAGAGATCAGGGGAGATGGCGTGCTTGAGGCGGAACACAAGGGGGTGATGATTTTTAGAAAGATGAATCAAGGTGACTGCACGCCATCATTGTAACTCTCAATATTAGTAATGACTTCACTAAGTAGAAATTCTCCATTTCGGAAATAAAATTTACACTTCGTAATGGTCCAATAAATTGATTTATTTCTTGTATTTAACTGTATTTGTGGCAGATTACTCCCAACAAGGTGAAAACATCGTTATTTCTTTAAGAAAACAAAACACCGTGCCTATAAACGTTTTCGGATGTACCAATATATCTGGTGGTAATATAATTAGTTGTTGGTTGTCTTTCTGAAACTTTATCTTAAGATATATATCAGCTCTATTCCCCTCAACGCTTAACTTTGGTGAACCTCATATAGCTATTTATATGCGATCACACTATGAAAACCCACGTTCAATATTCTTTTATAATTTCCCTCGTACATTCATCCCTCCTAATTTCTTGGAAAGGTTAGTTTCCCACAAACTATTTTTGTAGCTAGTCCTGTCCAAGTGAGCTTCACCCGTATTTGACCGCAAACCCACCCAATTGAGCGCCCTACTCTACACGTCACTAATTTTATCCACCAGTGTGAAAGTTTGAATGTTATCTGAACTTAGATAGTCATATAAGTCCATAGTATATCAAGACTTAGGAATTCTATTCAAAGCATAGGTACTCATTTTTTGTCAAGGACATGAAATTTTTCGCTTCCTCCAATTATTTATCGCCAATCTTGCCGTGTAGTAATATTCATATATTCTTGTAACCTAATAGCCCATAGCCTTTATTTTTTGTAAAATATAAAACTCCTTCCAATTTATTAAATTATTCACTCATTCAAGTTTTCTATCACTTCCCACCCTTATTATACTCTCATTTTAATTTATTTTCACTCATTACTTCTCCACTCTTTCCTCATCGTCACCTTCAATCTAATCCAAAGCATTAGAATTACAAACCTTAGAGTTATAATCATAATATTGGTTTAAATACTCGTAAATAATTAAGACCAATGAATGTCGTGTAACTTCAAAGTAGACGCATCAGAAAATAAATTGAAAATATTTCTATTATTTTTTCCAAATATTGAAACATGCTAGAAAAAGTCATTGATATACTTCCAGTGTAATGATGAAGAAATAATGTCTCCGGCGTTACTCTATGGAACTCCTTCATTTTTCATCATAATAAACACTTGGTTGTTATTCCACACTTTATTGGAAACAAAACGACCCGGGTTTCAGCATATCATGACCCTGATGATGGCATGATATGCTGAAAACCGGGTCGTTTTGTTTCCAATAAAGTGTGGAATAACAGCCAAGTGTTTATTAATATTTAAAAAAAAATGAAATAAATCGTACAATTTTCCACAAAAATATTATTTTTTATGGAAAATTGCAAGATTTATTTCTTTATCATGTACTAATTCCACTCAAATGCGCAGAGATCTTAGGATTTTATTCCAGCGTAATATATAATAAAACTTTCGTACATCACTGAGAAAGATATCTGTGAGTTGGAATACAAGAATACTGCGTTGTTTTTCTGTAAGAGTGGGCCGCGTATGAATGTGTATGAAATGGGAAGGTAAGGAAGGAAAAGGCAGAGAGACCGCAGAAGAGATGGATAGGTATTATGAGAGAGATGTATTCAGAGAGGAGATGTATATTCGTGATGGAAATGGACGCGAGAAGTTGGGAGGAGTCGTACGGGGGGGGGGGGCGACGAAAGCCAGAGAGTGGACCTCATATATTATATCAGACTCTCGGACTTTTGCCTTCAAAAAGCCTCCCTCTCTCTTTCGATGCTGGAACTACGCCCGACAAGTCAGGCGGCCCCGAACAACGTATTCCATTTCTCACCGGTCGCCAAACCCCTCTCCATGTAACCCGAGCCTCCCTTCGCCAAACCCCTTGGGGAACGAGGGGGGCGGTCGGTAGATGGTGACACATCCGTTTTCTCCTGACCCTTTTGGACGGTCCTTCTGACTCTATTTCCTCCTCGGCCATTCTCACCGAGAGCGAGGTCACAACGATGCGAGTGAGGAAAGGGCACTGCGTCCACTCAAAGAGTTGGTTGTTTGTTTGGATGTGGGCGACCAACAATCCGGGTGATTTGCTTGCATAGAATCTTAGGCCTCGTTCACAGCAACCTGACTTGGCGCAACTTGACTTGACTTGGTGCATCGCCGGAAATGATGCCGTAAGAAAAGCATCTAGCAACTCACAATGGCTTAATGCAACGTAGCTCGACTTGGCGTAGTATGGAGTTGAGCCCATGTCAACTTTCTCTCAATACCAGGCAATAGCATGGCCAGATGTGTTATCGATAGTCGGGCAGCAATCGATAGATTCAGTTCCAACATTCATGCGTAATGAAGTCCATTTTTATGTGACTGACGCATTTATGTTCCATTTGTCTAATGAACTACTTCTTAGGTGTCCTATGAACCTCCTGGCCGGGTAAAAACATAGGTGGCGAAAATGAAATGGGATACTAGTATCCAAATAGATGCAGCGTCATTTGCTCTGAGTATTTAACTAAAGATTGTTTTGATGGAATAGAGCTAATTTTAAAGCTAAGGCTGTGCCCACAGTATTCCCCTCTAAGAAGCCTCTATTTAGAAGGGAAAGAGCAGTAATTAAAAAGGCACAACTTTCAATATAATGTCCCTTTGACTTTACTGTACAGCGTATAAACTGGCACTTAACACAGAAAATAATGTTAAAAAAGAAATAACAATAAATTCATAAAAACTAAAATGAATAAAGCATTATTCGATAAATAACCCCTCCCGTAGACCTTCACAGAGGCCGCGGAGAAGAAGATTCCTGCCTTTGAAATTTGACTCCAGAGACGCACTTTAACGATCTCTTAGGTGCAGAAAGTGACAGATTATGAAGTCATTCGCAGAACGAGCTGCCAACCCGACCTAAGGTAAACAAAGGAAATTACAATATCAGGAACATATAATGAGACGCTAAATAAAGTATCGTCTTCTTTCGTTGGATCTCTCAGGGTAAGATTAAAGATGGAGAGGCCCTGGTTAATCTTAAAGTGCTGTGAAGCAACATCGGTGGAATTATTCCGAACTGCACCAAGCAAGTCAGACATTGCCAGGATGATCGACTACGTTTGGACTGGATAAGGCAGAAAAATAATTTTAGATGGAATTGCATAAACTCTCTGCCTAAATAGTCGAACATATACTCTTTATCAACAATTATGCAGTCGTTTATCTGTGAGAGATAAGAAATGGAAATAAACAAATTATAGGAACATTTACGCCATCACGTATACGACGTCTGCCCAAAAAGTTTTAGAACTAGTTGGATTGCGCAGCTATTAGTCGTTGTAGCGTTAAGCATTTGATGGAAATGTTTTAAAGAAAACAAAATAAGTCCCCTCTTTTCTTAAATCGTTATTACATCAACTCGTTATGGACCTGCAGCCGTTTTATTAAAATCCTTTTATTCGCGTTATGCGATTTTATTGTTAGTCCAGTCTAGTGACGGTGGAGCAAAAACAGTTCCAATACGAAGAAGCCAGTCAGAACCTTCTTAAAAGGGCAAACAACGATGTCGCACATTCCTGCAGACTATCATTGTAGGCTATGAAACATGTGTTAGCGAGTGCGACGTGGAAGCTAAAGCTTAATCACCACAGGGGAAAAGTTCTCTGAGACCCAGAGAGCTAGAAAGCACGTCATTTGACATCCAACTTAAAGGGTATGTTATCTCTTTTCTTTCATTCCAAGGTGTTGTCCCCCACGAATCCCTCATCAATTCAGACAGTCATTCGATCTCAGTGTTGAGACGATTGCGTTTGTGTCAGAAAGAAGAGACCAGGACCTTGACACAGCGGTGAATGAATGTGACACCACGACAATACTCCTCCTGTTCACCCAACCCTTGCTATTCGCGAGTATTGCATAAAAATGAGATTGCAAGCTGGCTGTGCCCCTGCAGACTTCAAAAGGCTGCACGCTTCGTTGAAAACTGCTACGAGCAGACAGAGTGTGTAACACAGCTGATGAAAGGACTAGTTTGAGAATTTCTATTGACTCCGATCCTGCAAATTAGATTTAAACTACTTTATGGATTCAGATCAGGCGAGTTTTAGTATAACACGGAGGATATAATTTTATCCCCACTCCATGTCTCTAGAGCAGTTTTATTATTATTAGGTGTTCTACCAGTTAAGGTAGGTATTAATTCTATTCCCTACAATTTCATGCCTGGTGCCCTGACATCCCCTGCCATAAACCCCTGTGAAGGCTTGCAGGGCAGCATGTGAGTTGATGTAGATGAAATATGAATTACATAATATCGATTTCCGCCTACGAGTCGTTATGAAAGACCACGAATCGGCAAATTAGTCTACTCTTTCCTTAAAAGTGCTCATGAATAGCCCTACGATGCATGCAAATGGATAATCAGGCAGGGAGATCTCTTGGGATGTTGCGGGTAGGGGCAGTTTCCGAAGATGGACCGTAGAGGAGGTGGAGTAAGGGACACCCAGGGCTGAGAAAGAGAAGAGAAAACAAGGAGAGGTGATGGAAAGGGCAAAGGTTATAGAGGACGCAGAAGGGAAAAAAACAGAAGGAATGGATAACGTCAACAAAACGTATTTATGGCGCTGTATTTGGCTTATGGAACTCAAGCCTGATGAATAATTTCTGGTATCCCATTAGGAAAGGATGAATTTTCCCTAAGCCATTGTGAAAGGGGATGCTAATGGCATGGCATACAAAGAGAAGAATCCATGGAATCATCACAGTTGCATGACCTTTGTGAGGCTTTTCGTTACTACGAAGCATAATACAACAGGTGAAATTCAAGAAAGTCTTTCCTGTAACGAACACTCTTTTTACTCTCACTGACGCACTCAAGTTGTTTCTTTTCGCCTTACAGTATTGTGCAGGGACCATGAGTCTAACAGGATTGCGTTACAAAAAGACCTCGATGCTATAAATGAATGATGCAATAACTGGCAGTGAGAACTGAATTTTAAAAAGCGCATTGTTATGATTTTTTAAGAATAACTCGATCTACGAAACGCAACCAAGTAATTACCAAATGTAGAGTCAGTTAAGTGCATAAGTGTGGCCCTTAATCAGGACCTGTCTTGGAGGAAACACGTACTGGATATATGCGGGCAGGCTAGTCAAAAATTAGAATTAATTTGAAAAATACTAGGAAAATGTAATGAGAAGGTTAAAGAGCGAGTAATGTAATTTGAAGCAATGATATTACGGCTCCTAATATCTATTGAGGAAGTCTTCAGTTTTAATCCAAAGTCTGTGATTAACCATGATCGGAAGAGATCTTGAGAGACTGTGATCAAATATCAGCGGAAATTTGATTGTAGGCCAGTCACATATTCTAAGAATAATATAGCATATCACAAATATGCAATAGGGAAGCACACTAAAGTTGGTCTTTCGTAAAATGTTCCCTTTTCTAAGCCTTGCAATAGATAGCCCACAACTTGTGGCTATCTGTTGCCTCTCGTAATTCCAGCGGGATGCCTTTTATGCTTTGGTGTACCAACCGCAAGGTTTCCTTATCTAGAGGACTTATCGCGTGTGAGCAGGTTTTACCGCTGAAAGCAGTTCATCTCCCGCGTACGTAAACCATAAAAGGAAGACGTGACTCATAAATGTGTTTGATTCAATGTAAACCTGAGTTCCACCAGACATACGTAAATTCTAGGAACGTTTTGGAAAGTGATAAGAAGCAGAAAAAAACCGTTAAGCATTACCTGATTTTACCTGATAAGTTACCTGATTGGAATTGTTTACATAACTTAGTTTACGAAAGTACTCGTGTCATCTAAGTGATTTTATTTCGTTCTTTAAAATATTTTTGTCAGACAGATATGAGCTCTATCCTAACCATAACATTGATACGGAAGAAAAAAACAACATATTGCCTGTTCCAAGTTTGGTTGCAAAATATCAACTTGTAAATAATTTCTTAAATATTTATTTATTATGTAAGTATACTCTGACATTTAAAATTATACGTTTAAATATTTAGGGGGTAATCGAGTGAAAAACATTGAACTTATCGGTGACAATATGTAACATGAGTATTCATCTGCGGGGCCAGGGTTTCCTCTTAGCATTCATTTATGTCTCTATGACCTATTGTTGAGTACTAACCTATTCATTATAAATATATATTCGAAATAGCTAAAATTCTTTATCTTATTTTTAAAAATTTTTTTACACTACTTTCGGTTACATTTAACAGTGAATTTGAGAACTTTAACACAACCTTTAATTAAACTATAACGTCGTGACAAATTTTCATTGCATTTCTCATCTTTCATTAAAATTGAATTAACATTTATCATTGATAAAAGCATAGCAGTAGTTCAAAGCTTAAATAGGGGTTTAAATAATCGCGCAATGATTATTAAGGTATGCAAAACAATTCTTTACTATCATGGTTTACCTTCAGTCTAATGGCATTGCAAATTTTATTAATTTTTTCTGTGAGTGATTTCTTTCATTACAACGCATGATTTCGAAGGAGTTAAACATATCCCCTCAGTCACAGAGAATGTGTAAGTTAACAAAACTGTGGAGATATCCATTTTTTCCTAATTAACTCAGTCGCAAATTAGTATTTTCCAATTAAAAATAATGTTCAATCCGTTTTCAAATTAAAATATAATTTTCAAATTTTTAAGTGATTTAAAACTTTTTCGAGTAGAATGTTTGCAGCTACCGCTATCGGAGTAAATCCGTCTTATAGATTTGACTAATAGAATAGTTTTTAACCTCCTCCAAGATTTTTTATACGGTAATACCACAGTGCCTTATAGAAAAGGACAAAAAATAAACGGGTAGATCTGGTGGGATTATGGATGATAATAATAAAGTAATTCCTTGAAAACGGCTTATACTAGTTCGTTCCTCCAGAATTTAAGGAAAATCTGGCAGTATTAATATTCCATTCACCAAAATATACTTTTTATGCATGCTATTGAGTTTATAAATAGATTATTATAATAAAAGATATCATTAATGATTAATATATTATTATAATAGATATACGGGTAGAGTGATTACATGAATCTGTCTCGTGAGTTGGCGTACATGTTTTCTTTAATTAGTACGTGGAGATGAGAATAAGCATTTCTGTTTAGTACTCGTATGCAGTTTATTTTAATCATATTTTGACTTTATAGTAGAAAAAAATATTTAATGAATTGTAACAAAATGCGAATGCGTGATTTTGGAGTTTTACCTTCTCATAAGTCTTTATAATCCCAAGTTGTTTCCATTCCATTTCCGGTAATCACCGGTTTGTGGTTTTTTTTTCTTTTTTACGTCTACGTAACTGAGCAAAACATTGTATATTTTTCTTTTATTCTTAAGTTGCTTGATTATTTTTACCGGGATGTTGGGAATCGCAAAATCGATAACAAATGCTTGTCTGTAATGTGTCACAGATTTCAAATCTCCCTCAATTACCTTATTTTCTAACTGTTATTTATTTCAAAGAGCGTTTAAAAAAGTAAAATAAATGTTTTATTTACAATAATACCACCCCTGCGAATTAGTTAGGACATTTCAGCGAACTTAACGGGATGCATACTTTTAATGTGAATGTAGTCAACTTTAGTTGTTAAGGCCTGCTAAGTATCGCCAACTGACGGCACATTAAATTGTTAAATCTCCATGCAGGTAGTTCGTTGCCAACAACTGCGTCCTTTTGTCACTCCAATCACATTCGTGGTGTCCATGAGAGAATACAGATATTATTGGCAAGAAGAATTAATTATATGAGCACGGCAGTTAATGGGTGTATTTTTCATCATTTATCATACTCACTCGCACTGAAATGCTGCACGACAAGAGAGGATAAATTTAATTGGGATATAATGAACTTCTGATTACTTTTCTTCGAGTACTACAGTTACTTTCATAAAGTTAGGCTATTATGATCTCGTTCATTCACTATAATTTTGATGAAGCTCATATGCTTTCTCATTTACATTTTTGTCTGAAATAGATATTCATTCATTCATTTGAGTAATCTACCGGTTAGAGGTAGGTTGTGATGAAAGTCAGAGAATATCCAACGAATTCTTACACGTGTCGTGCCCTTTCTACATCTAGTATTTCTTTCTTCATCTCAGCATAAGTCCTACCTTTCTTCATCTCGTCCATAAAACCGATTCTCTTCCTTCCCCTTCCCCGCTTACCCAACATCCTACCCTCTATCAAAGCCTTCAGAAAACCATCATTACCCCTTCCAGCCACCTACCCTCTCATACCCTAATCTCATCTATAAGTATCCTCTCCTCGCCCACCATGTCAAGCACTTCCTCATTTGTCTTCCTTTCCGTCCAACGCACCTTCTCCATCCTCCTTCACACCCACATCTCGAAAGCCTTCAGCCTACTTTCGTCTTCCTTTCTCAAGGTCCACGTTTCTGCCCCATACAACGCCACACTCCATACCAAGGTCTTCACCAGCCTCTTTATTACATCCTTACTTAAGGTCCCCGTCATCAGCTCCCTTCTATTTTGAACGCTTCCTTCGCTAGCGCTATTCTCCTCCTAATGTCTTTGCTACTATGTCCTGTTTCTTCTAGCGTACTACCCAAGTAATTAATTTGTTCTACTTGCTCCAGTTTGTGACTTCCTACTCTTATCACCAGCTTTGCTTTCTTTGTCCTAGAGAATCTCATTACTTTTGTTTTCTTATGATTAATCTTCATCCCGTATTTCTCACACTGCTTTTACAATGCATCTGCTAAAGTTTGCAATCCTTTCGATGACCGACTCACCAACGCCTGGTCGTCTGCGAATCTAACCGACTTTATCCACTGGCCTCCTACTTTAAAGAGGTTCGTTGGTTTCACTCAACTTGAGAGAATTCGACGAAACTTGCTGGAAGCATTACTTATGTTGTCTTAAATCTACCTGATTTTTTTCAGAATTATGTACCGCAGATTGCTTAAGATATTTGATCGAGAAGTGGACACAAAATTACATGGGTTCTTATGGGAGTACAAGGTACGAGTAGCTTAATTCATCGAAAAGAACCTTTTTCTAGTTAAGAATGAGATAAACAAAAATAATAAAAATAAAGTATACCAAATGATCCTCATACAATATTCTATTGATGACTTAATTTATTTTTGTTTTTCTTATTCTTGACTAGAAGACGTTCTTTTCGATGAATAAAGCTAGTCGCCCCTCGCGTTCCCATAAGAACCCATGTAATTTCACATGCCCACAATTCCACATCAAATATCCTAAGACATATGCGGTAAATAATTTTGAAAAAAATCAGGTAGCTTTATAGAAAACATAATTAATGCTTCCAGCAAGTTTCGTCGAATTCCCTCAAGTTGAGTGAAACCATCCGAACGTCCTTAACAAACATATTTGAAAAACTCAGTCTCCCCAAACAGGTTTGGATTATATTGGTAAATTTCAATAAAGTGGTGTGATTGTTGTTCTCTAAAGTGGCTGTTACCCAAAACAACACGCTAGTAGGACATGAACCTTAATTTGAAATAGATCGAAAAATCCGGTAGTCTCTCAACACGATAAATGTTGCCAATACCTAGCTTTAGAAACACTGTTTTTTATTTTTAATGTTCTCATTACCTTGTTAATAATGTTTTTGAAGGCGCATGAAGAGAATGTGAATAGATATTAAGCAGCAAGAGAGTTCACTTACCATTGCAGTAAATAATAGGCGTTACAGTTTCAGTGAAGATAGTACATATACTGCATGAAAAACTAAGTAATATTGACTATTCCATTGGCACTTTTAAGAGTAAAGAATTTTTTAAATCGTTGTCATTTTAATTTCCCAATTTCAGCGAAAACGTCACTGAAGTAGATAAATCAAATTTTTAAATATTTCGTGATGTTAAATTTATGTTATTTTATTCTTACAAGCATTTTCGTTAGGCGGTAGGTTGGCAGCAAATGAGCTTTGCCAGCAGAGATATAAGAGCCAGAGCAACATATTTTTCTGTTCCAAAGCTACGTTACAAAGTGAATTACGTAGATCAATTACGGTACTTCATGGTTTTGTTCACGGTCATTTTGCAGCCTCTGTTTCCCTTATTTATTGCCGACCGTGAGAATGATGTAATATTCATAAGCACCTACTTTCAGTATTTAAATTATTGGCTTGAAAATGTGTCCTTTTTTAAAGGGTTAAAAAATATATTAAATTGATTTGGGCAATAAATCATTCTTGGACTCAGTGGCTAGTGATTTGGTGCAAGTTTCTCCAAGTAACAACTCCACCCAAACTTTCCCTTTGACATCTCTAAGGCTTTAGAAGTTGTTCCCAATAACCTGTATTTAGGATCTCTGACAGTGATCCCCTTTCCTAATCCGTCAAGACTGAAATATTTTCCTCCATGGAAACGAACGGAGATCGTGTTTTTCCGTCATCCCCTCAGCAACGTGGCTGCTCGCATCACAATTGGATCAATGGCAGCGATGACTATTATTCCTCGTCAACCTATACATTTTCCCTCTCTGGGCGAGGGAGGATGGATTTTGACAACCGGTTATCACCTGATAACTGCGCTTTTCACTCAAGTGATGCATAGCGTCTACTTTGCTTGATTACTACGCTAATTTGTCAAGCAGACAGCGCGGGGGTGAGGCGTTAAACTCGGCTCATTCCACCCGGAGATGCGGAAGCCCTTTTCCACGGAGCACGAATTAGCGTTTGCCCGAGATACAGCCACCCTCGAAGCCTCACACCCTGCCATCGTTCAGGATACCACTCAGCCCACACCCCACATGCCTCTCCTTCCAACAACATGTCCCCCCTGTCAATCCCACCAACCTACTAAAACCCTCCGCTGCGTAGCGCGATGGTCGACGGCTCGCCACCCAAACGCGGAACAACGACTCGGAAAAATTGATTGAATTGACGCTCGGGGGGTATGTGCGGGGTTGAAAAAAAAGAGGAATACCATTGTTTATGAGGCACGGAGGCAATAACTTTGCGAGAGGATGGCTTTCCTCCCTTTCCACCCCCCCCCTCCTCCCCGCCCCCTGTCCAAAACCTGCCCCTAAAACACACTCCTCCCACCCTCTCCCCCACTTCCCTCCCACTCTACCTCCCCTCTCTGGTTTTAGGAAGTGGCACAAATATTTCAAAAAAAGTCGTAAGGCGAACTGTGTATTATTCGGCAAACAATTTTGGACTTAAAAACCTTTCGGGAAGGGAGAGAAAAGGAGACCAAATGAACGATAAAATGCTATATGCAAGCCAAGGGGACTGAAAACACTACATCCTGCCAGAAAGTCGGAAGTTTCCAGTGATTCCTCGCCATTCACATTGTTCCCGTTTCATATAGGAGGCGTGTTCCAATTTTTGATGTCAGATAAAAAGTATGATTTCGCGGAAGAAACTGAGGAACTCCGGCAAAAAAATCAATAAATGTTTTTCTCAGAATTCTGTTAAATACTATCGCGAAGAAGAATTACCATCAGGAACATAAGTATCTATCCCTTTAGCAGGTTCTCATCGATGATGTCAGCTTCCACAACATTTCCGAGAGGCTAACGAAAGTAAAATATTTTATTCATATGTACCGAGGAAAAATAATTTGTCTTTTTTTGAGATATCCGTCCCGGTATCCTAAAATATATGTTAATCGTAGTTAGTTAATCTATAGTCTGTGATTGGTAATATACTGAATGTTTTGGCGCTTGTACAAAGAAAAAATATACGTAAAACCTTCACTATACATTGATAAGGTTATGATAAATATTACAAATACAAGTTTTCTTTTTCGTTATTCTATGTGACTACAACTTTGCTGATTAGAGCTTTAAGATATTTTTAGCGTTCGTATATCCCAGAAATCAAACTAGATGATGTATTTTTAACTGTTGAATAAATCCGAATATTTTTACTACTATTATTTTTCACTTACTGCAACTATACTTATATGTTTAAGTTAAAGTTTTCAAGACCTATAGTTACCTCCAACTATGTATTTCGTTTTTCAGTAACTTATAAGTTGTGTGGTCATTTCACATTGATTCATTCACTTTTTTCCTTCATCTTTTCCGTTGACTTAGCATTCTTTAACCTATCACTTCGTTCTGTTTACAATTTTTCCTGAATTCCTCACCAATTTTTTTTAATTTTTCATTCTTCCCTTTTCCTTTAACATCTTTTCTTCCCCATATCACTTTCTTTTTACCAGATTCTCAAGATAATACTGTGAACTCGCCTTGACATTAATAAATCGGTGTCTCCCGCAAGTGAAAATGAGTGCGAAAAATCGATACAGGAATATCTATCCGCCTTTACCGGGACTCGAACAAGGATTCCTAGATATCACCCAAATACCAATTACATTTGCATATCTTGTACATAAAAACCATTAGTTTCTTTGGTTCATTTTCTCATTCCAAAGTTCGTATAATTTAAGGAGACGTGGGATATGAAAAGCAGTACCAAAGAGTTGTCATAATATGCTGTTCCCTTATGCTAGAAATCCATTTTAAAATACAGAAGGAAATTGTTTGATACGTAACGTATTTTCATTAAATTAGGGTGAATTAATAAACTAAAGTTTGTGTGACATTCAACGTATTGACAATAGAGAAATGAGGGCACTATAGTCGTTTAGTTGGAATTTTATCAGTTCAAGTATCTAACATCAAATATCCAAACCTAATATCCAAAGGAGTTTTCTATATGTCTTTATTTATTATTGTTGAAAAGAATTGTAACAGAAAAACTACTTTTAATAAATGCAAATAGTTATGAGTACGCTCATTACTCTGTTACCAAATCGGAAATAGTACGTAAAAGGATAATATTTTTATTTTTATTTGAAGTATATAGTTTTTTTTCACTGCAAAATATTAAAATATTCCTTCCTTGATACAGAGTGATTGGATCAATAATTTGAGAAGACTGAACTATCTCAGATGGGTGTTCATTTGCTTGATAGTGGAAATGTATGTGTAACTAAGCCATCTTCTATTGGAAGGCTTAAATGAAAATAGCATGTGAAAGAATGAGAACAAGAAACTATTATTCCAATGCCTTCTACTAGATAGTCACGATCATGTACATCAACTTCCTTCTTATAATATTTCTAGGATGTGACTATTCCCCTTCAATGTTTACTCCGACGCTTCTATCTTACCACATTTAGCACTCTGTGTACAACCAATAGAGAACTGGTTTAACGAAATGGAGTGTGTATGTTTCTACGGTATAACGACGGACGTAAATGAAACCTATTGTTGAATTCAACATTCATTTACGAGGATCTGATTTGCTGCATTTCTTTTAATTACCCAGTGTGTTATATTCTCCAAAATTGACACGAAGTGCATAGATGAAACGGACACAAGTTGAGGGGTGACAAGGTGAACGCTTATTCTCCTTAAATCTCTAGGTTGAGAATCCATTAATATCTCAACAAGTAAATAAGAGGTTTTACTGGAATACGTCCCAGGCTCCTGCTCATACCACTGCGACGCGAATTTCTTCGGATTTTATTTCAGTCCCAGGTTCTCAATAAAGTTATTATTATTATATTCAAATTTTATTTTTTTCAGCGTTTGTAAGAAGCATGAAGTGAATGTAATATAAATGGCACAAAAATATAGTTACATATGACAAACATTCTCAGTAATTAAATAAATATATCTATATATGTATCTAACATCACTCATTTTCTCATGCCCTGCGGTGAAAACGCCTTCGTAACGGTTGATGATGTTTTTAAGATTCTGTAAAAGTTACTGGGGTAGGTAATTGATTATTTTTTATAAATAGTTGAGAAACCATACAAACAACACACCGTTAGTTTTTTGACGAAATTTGGGAGTTATAAATTTCTAATATATTTCAATATACCCCCTTGGAGCGTAATCTTTCCCATGCAAAACAGCTTGTATTTTTAAGAAAATCGCTCGAAAAGTACTAGCTCGGCAAGGGGTTGATATTTTGATTAGTCGTTGGAAAGATGAGCTTTTTCTTTAAAATGAGGTGAAATTCATCAAACTCTAGGTAAAGTGATATCTCGCTCAAACTACCTTAAGATGAGCTAGAATCAATAAATAATAATGCCTTTCCAAGGGCTATTCGTCTCGTGGTGTGAATTTTAAAATTAAGTAAATATGCCTTTCATGAGATATATGCTTAGTGCCAGGGGTTCGGGTGGAGATAATAAGAAGAATTGAGGATCGGGAAACTCAAGGTGTTGGAAAACGCTGCTATGGGGAGCCTGAGCAATAAGGGGTTTGACGTCACAGGCGTTCCTCCAAAGGGCGTGAACCATTAATTAGGACCCCTTGCTGATAAATTGCGCCATGATTCAAAAGGCGTCGCGGGTGCCGCGACGACGGTGAGCAATCGGGGACGGGCTCAAGGCGCCGCGACGCTGAAAGGCAATTTGAAATTACGTGGGGCGGGGGGAATGTGTAGAATGGGGCAAGCGGAGAGTGGTTGAATATTCGAGAAGCGGGCACGGGCCTCAAACACGCCCCTGCGGCACCCCCGCGGGGGCCTTCGTGTCTTACATAAGGTGTTGGAATAGGGGGAGGTGGGCATAGCTTGAATGGGGGTGGGTATATAGATTATAGATGGGGATGGAAGAGACTTTCTACCTTGGACCTGCTATAAGCGACGGCGCGCAGTACGGGAGGTCGATTTCCGAGAGGTTTTCCCATATTTCAGTGGATGCATCGATGGATTCGCGGAACAAATTTCCTTAATTAAGGGGTTTTTAGCAAGAATTATCCTTCAGTCATAATTTCATTTATTTTCACAATATTTTAATTTTATTTTGAAACACTAGCCGTTTTAAGAAGCGTGATGTAAATATAGCAATATTATAGGGCGGCAAAACTCAAAACTTAGTTATTTTTTTGCCCTCGGATGATTCTGGTGGTCCGTATGCCCTTGCTTCCTGATAAGCCATTGGCTTGTCGTCAGGTTTCGCAGGGGCTGGACCGCCAGAACATAACAGAAACACCGGGCAGTAACTTAACAGTAACTGGGCAGGCGAAAAACCGAGCCAGGCGGAACTCGAACCCACGACCCTCGGATTAGCGGGCAAGGACTTTCCCTCCCGCCACCGGGGCCGGCTGAAATTTTCAGGAGTCAACAAAATATGCATAATTTTTCTTACTCCACTTGCTGTTTTCACGCCGAAATCAGCAAACATCTTCTCCACCGAAGAGGTTTCCTTTGCAATACAAAAAAAAGAACTTTGATGGGTGACGTATAACTTTGTTTACTAAAATAATTGCAAAAACAGAGAAAGGCATGGTCGAAAAGAAAACCGTTACATTTAAAACGCGAGATATGCATCATAACCTCATCATTTTTTGTAATGAGACCAATATTTTGAATTTGATAGGGATGATAACTAGTTCATTTTATTTTTAAACGAAGCATTAGAAGTACAGTGTGAATGCATGAACGGTATGAATTCCTGATATACTTCCATGAACTCACAAATTCACAATATAAATGTACACCACACAATACAAAGTTAGGATACATTTGGTTGCAGTGTACGTGGTCGACTTACGTACGTCTGTTCATTTTAAAATGAGTCATACTCCAAAGCCAAAATCAAATGAGAAATCCAACTTTTTTAGTTGCTGTAGTTATGCATTTCAATATTATTTCAGCTTTCAATAATGAATTTCACTAAATTCTTTACCAACTATGCTGATAAGTCGATGGTTGCATATGCACACTTATTCAGTAATTTCATTCGAATTTCCTCGACTATTTATCTCTCGCATGTGTTATTCCCAAAAACATTTTGCCTATAGTAGGCCCAATACTGATTTTCTTAAGCCAATGTACTTTTCATTTGATTAGGTTAATTAAGAACATTTGGTGGATAAATAGTCAAATATTATTATGTTGACTTTTTAATATAAAAAAGATTTTTTCATGGGTAAACTACCCCGCGTAGACAAAAAAACAGCACTGTACTACTCATTAAAAGATTTGTTACATGAACAAGGTTTTTCTGGTGTGCAGCAATATCAACTAACATTAGAAGGAAACAGTCATTAAGTTTATAAGCGCAAGTGAGGAGGATTTTCTATGAATGATGTAAATCGACTGTCTTTCTTGTAATATCACCTGATGATGCTGCACAGCAGCAAAACATGGTCGTGTGATTAATATTTAAATTCGGAATTGCAGTTATGTTATTCCTCAGTCATCACTATGGAACTATTGCACCAAGAATAGCCTGAGACTGCCTCCTTGGGATAATTGCACCGAAATAATATAAGTGACATTTATTTAATTTCATGGAGAATCATCCTTCAGCGTGCGACGACAGCGTTGGCACGCGAGGGATGTGAACGTAAATTGAAGGGTGGGGGTTGAAGTAGGCGATAGAGACTGGGTTGAAAGGGGTTTTCCGTAATGTGCTTGTAATAAGCGAGAGCCTGTGTATGGTGCAACGGCAGTGTAGAGGTGTATGTTTCGGGGGACAGGTATAGGAGCCTTACACAGACCCAACCCACACCGACGCTTCCAGACTCTCTCTCTTTGTCTACGGTCTGAAACCGCTGAACTTCGACCCTTATCCCGACGCCTATGCATGGATGCATCAATTTCCAATGCTCAGCCGCCGCAGACATAACGAACTCATGTTCTATTCCACCCGGAACACGATCTTGTTCGAGGTGGATAGAGGGTGAGAACGTCTGCACAAATTTAGATTATTGTGCGACGTGTGTTAAAAGACGTACCTACCACTGACAAAAAGATGTAAAGACTCTGGATGGAATTTTGCACGGTACTAGATGAGCATTATACTCTGTAGAAGTAACACATAATAGGATTGTAATGAATGAAAATGATCAGTAATTTAGGGAACGAAAAAAATAGCTTTCTTCTATGTAAATATAGGATACGTTATCGTATTAGCATTATGAAAAGGCCAAGTATACATGCATTACTTTTCTGGTCCAACCTCTAACTATAGGACACCCCTCACATAAGGACATATTTTGGCGAATGGCTGCTGCCCTAAAGTCAAAGGTTTACTGGATTTTCATCTCGAATAAAATCATATTGTAAAGTTTCCATATAGATTAGTAACAGCCACACATGGCTTCAAAGAGAATAAAATGTATTATCCTTCACGAATTTGAAACAACATGGGTCTTAAAAATGGCAGTGCCAAAACCATATTTGGTGGTTAATAAATTGTTCAAGTTTGCAAGGTGAATTGTTTTTTCATGAAATTTTATTTTAGCAGACGACATTGAATCCTTTGTAAAAAGCTGAGAATATGCAAAGTCCTCCTACATTGTCACTGAAGATAAATTTCCAGCAAATGACATGAAGATCACTAGACAGAAAACCAAAATAGTTGCATGATAAAGAGGAAAAAAATAACAGAAATGGGGGCTTCATAGGAGATTAATGAGAGCAAGCTGAATCATTCAGATATATAGGAAAGAGTACGAAGTGAGATTAATTAAGAAGGTACCGAAGATATCAAGCAAAGTCTTGCTCAAGCAAAGAAGACGTTCATGATGAAAGGTCAGCTACTATGGCGAATCTACGAGTGGAGGTGAGATAGCCGAATGTGAAAACATTTGTGTGAGCTGTGACAATATTTTTACCAGAACCGTGGACCATTGACTAAGGGGACCTGAAAGCTATGATAGCCATCTAAACCTGGTAATATAGAAGAAATAAATATCTTAAATGAACGGACATAGTGAAAAACGTAGAAGTATACAAAGGAGCCGAAGGAGAAAGGATAACATACGAAAAATGCTAAACTCAAGATTGCGCAGAATGTTAAGAATAACACAAGCGAAATTCGGGGCACACCCTTAGAAGCAATTTATTAGTCAAGATCTTAATGGAGAAGATATAATAAGTAACATTCCACAAAGAAGACCAAAGGAAAATGCTTAAGTCAAAATAGTACGGAGATACAAAGAATAACTTATTATCATCATTATTAGCAGCTATCAATCTGATTATTGGTTTGGTATAACGAACTCTCAAGTACCAGTTGTATTCTTTCATTTTTCTTCAATTTAACGTTCCTCATAATCTTATAAGTGTAAACTTCCAATATGCTTCTCTCTCATTTTCTCCTTCCACCGCTATTTTCAAGAGAATGTTGCCTCCGACTATTTCCTTTTTGATAGTCTCTTCTACTAGGGAGAGGCTTTATTTAACTTACAACTCTTGGTAGGATATACAACTCTTGGTGGGCTTGGCGATTCTCGTCATCCATGTGAACTCATTAACTCGTCGATAACTACACATTGACATTGCTTACTAATATCCTTATTAAGTTGCAGTTATTGTCCATCGCTTCATTTCTATGTCAGAGTATTAAAGAAATACGTGTTTTTATGAAGTGCTGACAACTACAGGGACGGATAGCCGTAAGAGTGAGATTGTCAAGAATATGCATGAGCTCTAAGAGAACAAAATTACGATACCAAATTTACAAGCTATTCGAGGAATATATAGTTTTAATTATCACTCTCTTCAGGGATAGGAGCCAACGGCATCGCCAATTCCATTGAATGAATGCTCATTTACTTTCATTATTGCAGTCATCTATATACATATATTAATTTTGTAGCGTGTCGTTCAGTCAGTCAGTCATTCTGTATCAATTTGGTTTATATCTCTCTCAATTTTTCAGCTATAAATATGAAGTTTGGTGCATTAAATGTAGATTCGCTGTCTGTATTATTTGATAGTAAATTTGGTATGGTAGGTGGCAAATTTTGGGGTTGTTTTTACCCCAATATTGTTAACATTGACACCCATAAGAAAAGCATTGAATTCGGTGCAGGTGTTTCTTCATTTGCTTTTTTAAATTTCTTGAACTCAAGATATTGGATGTAGATTTGCATCATAGAACGCATAAAAATTGCAGTATTTCATTATTTCATTCAATTTTCTTATATGCTTCGTTTTTGTCCAGGTACTGCGTTTTTACCTCGAAATTCATCAATATTTCTTACATTTCAACGATATATATATTTCCTTGGCAACCGGGCTTGAATACCCATTTTTAATACCGATATCGATTTTATGAATGGCCATTCACTCCTGCAGCTTTTAAATGCCAGGTTCAGTGACTAATTAGATTGTCGTAGTCAAACGACTACAGTTCCCCGTTCGCCTTGCCTATTCATTGACATCAACAAGGGTCGATGACTTCCATTGCGTGCATTAAATCTGCAAAATCCATGCTTTTCGCGTGGTCAATTATATATTACGTGCTCACGAGTGGGATAGATCAGCAATGCCAAATTCAACACCAGCTGATGAACAGAACGCTTGCCTCAAAGCGTCGCATCTTTGGAGACTCACGTCATCTTTGTACAGAAACTCACCTTAACGACCAATATGCGCGTAAATCAGCGCAATATGTTGACGATATTTTCAAAACTGCTATTGGACATCAGTAATGGAAAAGTACCAGTTGATACCGACACAAAAAATATTTCAATTCCATTGAACTTTTATATCATTGTTCCATTGATCCAGAAATCATTTCAGAAAGTTTTTCCACAAGTTGTCACCAATTACATAAATCACAAATGACTTTGCGAACGCGCTATTTTAGTAAAAAAAACACCGACGTCAATGCAATGAACTACGCCATCCACGAACGAATTTCGGGCGAGTCTATCACCCACAAATTGATTGATTGCGTCATGAATGCGGACGAGATTTTTAACTATCGAATTGAGTTTTTAAATTCGTTGGATCTTTCTAGTGTACCACCGCACAAATTGTCACTCAAACTCGGCGCACCAATAATTCTTTTTCGCAACATTAATGCACCACAAATGTGCAATGGAACCAGGCTCACTGTCAAACCACTGATACTAAACGTCATCGAAGCGACAATTCTGAATGGAAATTCAAAAGGAGAAGATGTGCTTATTCCACGTATCCCCATCATTCCCACTGACATGCCATTTGATTTTAAATGACTACAGTTCCCCGTTCGCCTTGCATTCTCATTGGCAATCAACATTGCACAAGGCAAATCGCTTCAAGTTTGTGGATTATATCTGGAAAATCTATGACTTTTAACGGTCAATTATATGTTGCATGCTCATGAGTTGGACAGCAGAAAAAGTAATTTGTTTTTGCAGAGGGAGGTAGGACCAAACATATTGTATATCTGAAATCACTCAAATAAAATTTTCAGCTCTATTTTATTACACAAAATATCATTTTGTTTCATTAATGTTGAAAATGTTAATTTGTTAATGTTCTATATGTGTGCCTAAAAACAAAAAGGAAAAAGAGGCACTGCAACGCATACCGGGCCCCGCCGGCGGTCGCGTCACCTTATTCCTGGCTCATGTTTGCATGGGATGGGAAGGCTGTTTTACAATGTAATTGCTGTTTTGGGGAATAAAAAATAGTTCTGAATGTTTGTTAATTTTTGGGAAACATGTAGGTACACTCATTTAGCCACATTTCCCACTGCCTCTACTTGAGTAGTGCAAAAAAAAGGAAAAACACTAAGTTCACTTTAAGAGCGCACCAGTTAGAGACTGTCTGAAAAGCAGGCAGCAGGTCTGCTAGTTTACTTATAACTCAAACAATAGAATGGTGAGGGGCTTACATCTTGGTGCAATACCTTAGAAATTTACTTCTTATAAAGTTTTCCGTAAAAGTTACATGTTTATGAGATAAAAATATATTTTTTCCTCATATGTATTTTACACATTATTCCCTTAACACTAAGTAATTTCGACTTTAATTTGTAAAAAAAATCATGAAAAGATAAGTTATAAAATTCTAGAACTGTAAATTTCAACTTTTTGCGTTGTCACGGATTATATGTCTAAGCCATTAAAAACAAAATAAAGGAACAATATATGCAGATACATTCACAAAGTACTTAATGAACATATTTCCCATTCATAGAACCCAACTGTAAAGTAATTACTATTGAATAACTGCATTTATGCTTTAATATCGCTCTATATTACCAGAAATCGTAAGGTTAGGAAGTGTTCATTTGATTTTTTTTTAATTTCCTGGGAAAATTTGCTTATTTCAAACAGATTTTGCGAAAATGCATTTATAATATGTATCATATACTATTTTACTCCATCCTTTACCCATTCTCGTATTAAATACCTACATATTTGACGTCCAATTCGTTTAAAAAAAAGAGTGGAAAGGAATCATTTTGCTGTTTGTATAAAAATAAGATATTATCTTCAGTATGTAGCCAGATGAAAGAAATGATATTTAAGTGCTTTTTGGTGGAAACACTTTACTATAATTTACAATATTAATATAAATTATAAATGGGAGCTTTACTTGAACTAAAATAGTGAGATTAAAAAAGTAAAAATAGAAAATTAAATAATAGACAAATAGCATCATTACTTTAGGCATCTTTGATAATTATTTCTGATTGGTGTAAAAACTTTCTGCCTCCTTACTCTTCGATCAATTTTGACTACACAGGTACGGCTACAACTACACGGCTTCCCGGGTACATGCAATAGCACACTAAACGGGATGAAAACGATGTATAGTTCATTGTATCTCCTCTATCGTTAATTTCTTGAAACGCTTTACTGATTTTTGATTGGATATTGGATGCAGGACCCACCTGAAAATTTATGTCACGTCCTAATTCATGTTTACAATATGCACATAGAATAAGACGCACTCATCGAATACGACGGACCTATTTACATTCATGGATGAATCTGAGCATGATTTTGGTTTGACTTTTCAGTACCGAATCAAGTGTCGCGTTAAACGGCCTATACTCATGCTTCTGCGTCAAGCTAGAGTATGTCTATTTTAATCATGGCTTACAAATGGATGCACATTCTGAATTAATTATCTAGATATTCTGAATTAAACTACATGGGATATATTATTTTGCAGTTATAAGATAGAACTTATGATATTAGTGTGAGTATAAGAATGCACCTAACTTATTAAGGCAGTGGAGACATCAAATTTGGGAACGTAGGAGAAGTAGTTGCTCATTTATTATGTGTGTATTCTCCTCTTAGACTTAATAATGAGCCGAGGTTGTGGGAGGAATGCGTAAAACCCGAATTAACCTAATTTTAAAGCAATTACTTGGGAGTTCTCTTTGAAGGAGGAAATGGGAGACGAAGTAATTGAAAATGGATTACGCTGAACATCTACGTGCCTCCCAAGAGAATCTAAGGTTTCAAAGCTACATTCTACGGAAACTTAATACCTGGTCCTGAGCTATTGCATACATAGCAGTGTCGCTAATATATCTTAGATTTATTTTAATAGCCTAGGTTTCAAATAAAAGGAAATTAGACTGCAGTAAATTAATATAAAATAATAAAGCACTTCATTGCAATTATTCCTACAAAAATACACGGCCAATAATTTGATAGATTCTTTAGCCACCTAAATTCCAAATACTGCATAGTCAATAATAATAAATCATTATTCTAGTGCGATCCTATTGTGAGAGTTCTGAAAATTCAGAAATATACCTACATAAATACATTTATGAATTCTCTTTTACAATGCCGTGAACAAAATGAGTTAAGCCAATGCTCCACGGTGAAAATATGTTTAAAAATAATTCGATCGTACCACTTTGATGGATGAATTTTCCTTCAATTCTGCCTTTCATATGATACTCTCACTTGTTTTGTCAAATTTTCTACGAACATATTTGCCCGAGGAACATTCTCTGCACCCAGTGAATTGGAAAACATGTCACGTTAGAATGTTAGATCAAATTGTTTAAAAAATTCGAAACTTTCAACGCGGTAACAAGTCCATCGGAAAAATAAAACTTCTAATATGATTCATATCAGGAAATAAAAAGGGATTCGGCCTTCTTTCAAACCGTATATTCAGTAAACTGGGCATTATTTTTTTAATTTACTACTTGATCTTATTATCATCCCAAGCCTTTCCAATGACCACGGTTCACATTCATCTTTTCATAACAACTACAGTTTTAAAGAAATATCGTGTCTGGTAATAATACGCGTAGAAGATTAAATAGTTTCTCTTAAATAATGTTTTCTTATTATAACTTTGTTACATGACAATGCAGTGCAGCGTTATTCAATTCCATCATTTTCACTCCCTTCAATGATTCCACGTTCCATCTCTTATCCTCCTAATTTTTCTTACCCTTTTAATTTAAAATCACATTTTAAATGCATTATGCTCTGATCTGAGTCCACATAATATGTCCCGGAAAATCTGCGCGAGTATCCTTTGAATGTTTAAGGATACTCCGCAAGAGTACAAACAAGCGGAAAATTAAAATACACGGAAGTTAATTCAGAGACTGAGAAAACCAGAGTCGGGAGTAGTTGGAGATAGTGTTCGGGGAAAGATATTCGCGTAGGAGACAAAAAATGTTATCCGGGAGATAGAGGACATCCTTGGCGGAGTCATAAAAAAATCGAGTAAAGACAGGAAAGAAATACGGGTGGGGAGGGAGAGAAAGAGTTGGGAATGCAGGGTGGAAGACCGGGGAATAACAAGGAGAGATGACAAACTACTTTGATATGTGGAGTAGGGGCGGACAGGAGCGATCCTGGAGGAAGAGATAAACAAGAGGATCGCTGGGCGAATTGAGAGGAGAGGCGGATCGCATGGGGGGCGGTGAAGACTGGGGTCGAAGACCAGTGAGAGGAAAATTCGGAGAAACGTAATATAAGTGACGATTGCCACTTCATCAGAGGTGTGGGGGGTGAGATGCTGTCAGCGGTTGGAACTTGGACTGGTGGAGGGTAAAGTGGCCAAAAAGTGCAATAAATATCGAGCTCCCGAAAACTCTGTCAAAGAACAAAAAATTAATTTGATAAGTTTTAATATTGTAATGCAAAACTAATCCCATTAAAACTTTAGTTTGATCAATTCAGACATTTGCATCGATGTCAGATTTTGTGCACAAAGAGTGCGACCCTCGCCATAGTTATAAGATGGCTTAAGGTGATTGGAGTGGTAATCGTGAGCCATTTAGTGCACGTCTTGATAACATTTCAAGGAAGTCTAAAAATAATTCTATTTCCGAATTACTTTTAAGTACATTTGTTAATGCGGGGGAATTCACCATTCATGCAGTAATGTAATTGATACAAGAATTGTATTTTAATAATTTAGCCTTAATTAAAGCATGTTTTGACTAAGGTTTTCGGTGCGGTATTCGCAATTGAGGCGAAAATCACATCTAAATACATTTGTTTTTTAAATTTCATAATCAAAATACATTTTTCATACCCTGATATTAGTAAAAAAAAACATGTTTTGACTAAGGATTTTGGCGCAGTATTCGCAATTGAGGCGAAAATCACATCTAAATGCATTTGTTTTTTCAATTTCATAATCAAAATACATTTTTCATACCCTGATATTAGTAAAAAACCATGTTTTGACTAAGCATTTTGGCGCAGTATTCGCAATTGAGGCGAAAATCACATCTAAAAGCATTTGTTTTTTCAATTTCATAATCAAAATACATTTTTCATACCCTGATATTAGTAAAAAAAACCATGTTTTGACTAAGCATTTTGGCGCAGTATTCGCAATTGAGGCGAAAATCACATCTAAAAGCATTTGTTTTTTCAATTTCATAATCAAAATACATTTTTCATACCCTGATATTAGTAAAAAACCATGTTTTGACTAAGGGTTTCGGCGAAGTATTCGCAACTGAGGCGAAAATCACATCTAAATACATTTTTTTAAAATTTCATAATCAAAATACATTTTTCATACCCTGATATTAGTAAAAAACCATTATAATAATATGAAACGTATTACTTTGCGTTTAGAAGAAAATATGCACACAATTGATCGAATTATTACGAAGTATATGTCATTAGGCTACGTGTTAAAATAGCTTTGAATTGGTGATAAACCAAATAGGTATCATGTATTTTTTTCACTTTTATCTAGAGTTCTAATAAGAACACTTATGCAAGGTTTCACTTAAATTTGCTCCTAAACAAAAAATCTCTCCACCCATCTTCAACCGGATGAGATGGAACAATTTAGTTACTTGGGTAGTGCGGTGGAGAAGAATGGGTATAATGGCAAGGGAATTGGAAGAAGCATTGCGGTTGCGAAAAAAGAATCCAACGATAAGAATGAATCGAAAGGATGTCAAGAAAAGGTTCGGGAAGAGTTTTGTATGGAGTGTAGCATTGTATGGTTGAGAATCCAGGGCGTTGTGTAAAGAGGGTGAAAATAGATTAAAGACGATCGAGATGTAGGCGTGTAGGAGGTTCGGGAAGATGTCGGTAAGACCGTGAGGAAGAAGAAAGGGGGCTGATGGAGATATAGCGGGAGGCAGATTAGGTGGTTTATTTAGACTGGCATTAAGGGGAAGGATGGGGCCGAGATAGAGGGGAGGATGTTTTCTCCATTGATATCACCACCAAAGAGTGCGTAACACCCGCGAATAAGCGAGGCGCTGATTAAAAAAGTGAAGATCGCACTGCGACTGCTGCTTCTATATCACACGATACTGGAAAGCTATTATGCTAGCGACTATCCTCGAACTTGTGCTGGATCAAGTATCATGTGAAACGGGCTTAAAGCCTCTTTCTTCCCCTTCCTCACCATGAGCAAATTCTCCACGCCATGGTACACAATGTAAGAATTTGACTGAATACGAATACTTTCGGCGCCCATCAACAGCCTAACGTGTGTCTCGTAAGAAGTAACAATGCTAGGTAGTACTTGGCCAGTGCAATGATAGATTTAGGGAAATCAACGACTTCTCCCCTGTTAGACCACACTTGGAATACGCTTCCAGTATTTGGGATCTTAATGAGGAAGGTTTGAGAACAGAGAAAGGTGGTCAGCAAAGGTCAGCAAGATATCTATAAGGTCGTTTTTTGCAATTTCATGAGTGTTACAAGCGTTCTGCAACAACTGGGATGGAAATCGCTTTCAGACCATTGGTAAAAATTTGGACTTAAACTTTAATCTATTTTCTGAGAACGTCAATAACACCGACTATGAAAACCGACCAACTACGGTAGACTACGTCATAAAAATAAAAAATAGACTGAAGTCGTTAAAACTTTCGCGGTCCATATTATGACTTATATATGTTTTTTTGGGTTTAACCGAAGAAACAAATACGAGACATTGTGAGGAATGTAAAAGGGAAAGAAAAATTAGAAACAGATGGCGTATATTTGCTAAAGTGTAACACGTGTGATAGGGACTACGTGGGGGAGACTGGACGGACAATTAGAACGAGAGTCAGAGAACATGCGGCTGCAATATGACTCGGACATCAAGATAAATCAGCGGGCGCCGAACACGCAGCAAAAGGCCATGAAATCGAAACCGAGAAGCCGATCATCCTTGCCAAAGACCGGCACTTTAAAACAAGGCTAGTTAGAGAAGCCCTAGAAATAAAGAAACACCCCTGCAATTTTAACCGTGACCAAGGACAAGCTATCAGCAGTTTCTGGCTTCCAGTTTTAGCGAGAAATAAAAGAACCCAGAATGTTCCACAACTCCCTCCTCCTCCTCCCCCCCCCCTCTCCCCAAATTCGTATAAATAGATGCATAACCGGAGTGCCCACTCAGTAGCCCTGAGGAAGTCTCCGGCAAAGGAGAGGAAACGTCGGCCACCTTCGAACCAGCTAGCAAGACGCGGACAACCCAAAAAAAAACATATATAAGTAAAAAAAATAGACTGAAAAACATACAAGTTTAAAATGCCAGCTTTTTTGCGAACGATAAAAGGTAATAGCTTCCAATGGGATTTTAAACTAGGACTGTAGATAGTTAATGTAGGTAACTAGTTGATTTGCTCCCTAATGTTGGTTCTTTATCTGCTAAGAAGTACTAACAGCACGTACTGCATGTTTTCATAATAACTTTTGTATCTGAGTGCATGTATGTAGTTGCAACATAATTTAATACAAATAGTTTCTCTAGCGTCGTTAGCATACCTATTGTGCACCACATTCTGTTGAAATTTCACCTCCTCACGAGTATCTTCTAGTGTTTGCTAACACGTTTATAGTCATTGTTTCATTTACTTTATTAGAATTTATCTTGTAGTGCCTGTTGTTGATAACTCAACCTCTACCACGCACCCTTGCGGTGGCCTGAATGGGATTATCTGGATGTACGTTCTTCTGAAATTCCATACACACCCGATGTGACTCTATCGTACACCGCAAGCTCAAATTAAGCATGACATACCAAGATCTTTTTTAGTTTTGAAGCATTTTTATCTATGAACTATCTTCCATTCCTTTTCTCTGGTTTAGCCCGGATGAATGCTTTTCCAATCGACAACGTCACAGCTGTGATTCTCGGAAGTTGAGCCAGCGCATTTCAGGAAAAGGGATGATCAAGTTACAATTTGCGACCTATCTCATACATCTCATGTTTCCGAGTAGCTGACGTAAGATATCTCATCTTAGGATATATTATCACCACCCCGTGCCCTCCATACTCAAATATGCCATTTTTCCTACTGCCACCTGTGAGCCAAAACCTTGGGAATGCTCGACAAAATAGACTTAAGGTAATTTGAGCGAGATTTTATCCTATTCATAATAGAGACATTCAAGTTTTATTTTTAAGTTTAAGCAACTGTAAGAAGCATTAATTAAATGTTGTTACATTATTAACTTTTAAAAACTTTGTTTTATGTAGCTCAAATTGTCTGTAATTAACTACATATGCATTTTTAATGTCAATAAAATGTCTAATTTTATTTCACGCCATACTTACTTATGCTGAAAACGCCTAAACAGCTGAAGAGTTATTTATGATCCGGTAAAAATTACTGCGGTGAGTAGTTTATTAATTTAATAAATATTTTGTAAGGAATACAAACTACAAAAAACATTTTCAGCCCAATTATAAAACTCATAAAAGGTGGTCCATTCTCAAAATGACCTAAAAGTCATTTCACTTACATTCTGATTACTTGTAAAAACATTTTTTCTCTTTGATGTGAAAAACAAAACTTAAAAACGCCTAGTTATTTTGGCAACAAAGTGAATTTCATATTACATTGTGCTAAGTGTGAGAATGGATAAATATAGTAATATACCTACTCATATTATTCTATCTTATATTAATTACATTTTCTCTGGAAACTGTTTATTAGAAGGCAGTGCCACCAGGAATGTGAATGGTGATCAAATTAAGGCCCAAATCCAACTCAGTTTATCATTTATTGGCTCATAACTTTAGGAACCGAAGTCAAAATGTGTTTATTTAACAGAAAAGGCGCTGCAGTCACTGGAAAATTATTAATTCTAAATACGTTAATTGAGTAACCTGCATTATTATATTAAAATAATTATATTTTCTTTCTTCGCTTTTCATCCCATGTATCTTTGTGTGATGCTGTTGCCCTGTCTTCGATGCCATAAGCCATTATTTGGTCTGATTCGGGATTTCTATATTCTTACTTGTGTTTGTTCTGCTGTTTATTCATTACCCCATATCGTATCGCATGAATTATTATGTCAAATGACGCGTAGACAGAATGGAAGACATCGGGATAGCTTTAGATAAATAGATTACGAGTGAACAATACTCATAATGGCATGCGGGACTACCCAGTAAGAGATGTAAAGAATGTAGGCATTCATAATGTATTGGTACCTATCTATAATACAGAAAACTTACGAAAAGAAGAGGAAAAAATATATTTTTCTTAAAGCTAAGGGTAATCATCAGTGAAATAAGTTTTTGAAGTGGACCATTTCTAATGGACGGGGGGTCATGTCGCGAAAGCCTAGCGCCGGAGTTGTTGATTAGTTTCATGGTTACGTATATAGGTACAAGCTCTTTTTTTAATTGATCAAAGAATTTATTTTATCACGTTTATAGTAACAGTAAAGTAAAATAGTAAAGTATTATAAATGAATACAATGGTGAATACAATGATTAATACAATGATTAATAATGAATACAAGTTATCCTTTTTTTTAATAATGTTTCCTTGTGGTCCTGCTAAGCTATAGGCTTATGAATTAAGTAATTAATCTTCGAATTAATTAATAGTAATATTACTAAAGGGATATTGTCATTTCATTTTAATTATTTAGGTTTATGTGTATTTCATTCTGATATCATTAATGTATAAATAAAATGTTCATATTATCAGAAATAATAATTGAATATTTACGTTCATTTATACATTAAGCTGTGAACTACCCGGTGCCAGTCGTATCCATACTCAGCGTTCCACTTTCGTGGGCCGTCCCGCTACATAATAACTTATTTTCTTAAAGAATACCAATTATAAGTGGAATACGTCATATATTTTTATCCTCCCAGTCGTGATGTTAACTCCATTATCGAAGAAGGGGAAAGAAATCTAGGTTTGTCTAAAATTATGTGGCGAGGGTCTATTTGTAGTTAGATGGTGGAAGGATTTATGGATAGAAATAGGAGAAAAGAAATCAAATTATATTAAAAATTATGGCGAGAGAGCTGTAGCCACTAAAAAGGGGTGAGTAAGTGAGTGCTGAGGAGAGAGAAGACGGGGCTACGAGCGATGGCCGATTCGGGAAGGAGTTACGGCAGTCAAGTGGCCCGGTCCTTCATTCGACGGATAGACGGGGAGAAAGAGGTTGGAATGTTTTGGCGCCCCAAACACAACGAACGGGCAATGGAGTAGCAAGGGAGGTACTATGGGAGTGGGTGAGGTTGAAAAGTTTTGACCGAGAGAGAGAGATAGACAGAGAGAGGCGTTTCATTGGTAATCCGAGTATCTTCCCACACCACCGCTTGGATCGTCTCCCTCTCCCACATACACGCAAACGAGTAGTGGGGCTGCAAAAGCGCCAGGCAGAAGTCCCAGAAGCTCAGCCGCCACCCATCAAACGCTTCCACAAGCCCTTTCATCCCTCCTCTTCCCTCCCAGCACCTCGATTCTGTTTTTGGAAGCTTCCCAACTCCCTCTCTCTCTCTCTCGATCACACATTTGTTACACATACGACGGGATTTACGGGCGCAGTCAGAGACTAAGGCTTCAGAGAGAGTTGAGGTAGGAGGGAGTGGGGGTGGTCGACGGGAAAGGATGGGACTGCTGTTGGGGGCGAGAGCAAACTTTTCCACCGCCAGAACTCGTATTTTTTTTCCTCGAATATTTATTTTCATGCAATTTTTTCCCTCCAACATTCACTGCTCCACTCCTGTTCTCTACCACACACGTTTCTCTCTCTCTCTCTTCGCTCAAGGGAACCATTCCTTGGAATCTCGTCCCACACTCATCCTCCCCTGCTGCTCCGGAAACAAAATAGTGTTATAATTCTCTTAAACATTTAAATTCTCACATAACCTCTTCTCCCATTTTTCATTATCATTGTAAGGGTAATTATCTGTTGAGATGAGTTTAAATGTTAGAGAGTACTAGTCTAGTGTCTCTTCGGCGTCAGCCTGTAATCTCTTCTTCACGATTCTATTATCCATCTCAACACACATCTTTCATTTCTTCGCCTTCGTTCTTTATTCCCCTTCCCCGCTTCCCAGCATCCTCCCCTCCATCACGGCCTTCAGCATCCGGCAATTGTTTCTTTCAATCATCTCCAAACCTTGTCTACATCCTTTTAATCTCATTCAGAAATTTTCTTCTCGCTTCCGCCTCACCAAGCAATTTCTTGTCTTCCATTCCGTCAACATCTCAATTCACCTCTACACCCACACATAAATCGCCTGCATTCTATTATCATGTGCACTCAGAGTTCACGTTCCTTCATCACCGTGCATCGCTACACTCCATACAAAAGTCAGCTCCAAACTTTTCATTACATTTTTATCCAAGATCACCGGCATCGCCTGCATCGTATTGCTGAACACTTCTTTAGCTAGCGAAGTTGTCCTTGCTACCACACCCATTTTCCCCCGACTTAATTGAATACCTAACCCAAATAATTGAATTGTTCTTTCGGTACCAGACCGTACCCTCCTACTATTATGACCAGCCTCGTTTCATTTACCTGGGAAATCTCATCACTCCTGCTTTCGTATGATTAATCTTCATTCTGTATTTCGCGTACTGATTTGGATCTTTTGGATGATAGACTAGCCAAAACCTGGTCGTCCGCGCTACTACAATGACTTTTTGAGTTGTATTCCTGCCTTCAATCCAACACCTAGCTCTTTCCATGCATCTCTTACCATTTCCTCGGCTCCTCTCTCATGCTTAGACAGTTTTTTTACCTCACGATGTACATGGGTGCGAGTGTTTTAGTGTGAGTTGGTGTGTGTTATTCTGGTGATCCCTTTTTTTTATTTGAGAGGGAGCCAAAACATTTGGTTCCCTGAATAGAGTATTTTTTTCTTCCTTTTTGTTAGCTTCTCTTCTCTCCCTCTCTCTCCGTGGCCATACTTCTCACCCTCTCAATCTTCCCGTGTTATTCTCCACCTCCAAACCCCTCCCCTCCCCCCCACTCTCTTTCCATCTTTTCCTTTTCCGAACCAATCATTCGTTTTTTATATATATACATCATTCCTTGTCTCTCTCTCTCTCGGTCCAAATTCCAGTGGATTCCTCTCCGCGGCCGTTAATCACGGTGGAATTCGTTAAAATGGGATGAAGGGGTTTCGTGTTGGTCGAAATTTTTGTCGGGTGGTCTTGTTCGTTCGCTTTGTCGAAGCCGCTGAGTGGGCGTGCGTGTCCCTTTCCTGGTTCCGGGCGGTCGCCAATACTTCCCTCCGCCCTCCCCGCCCGTCCGGCCCTGTCTTGTCCCGGCCCTTAACGTTCTGCCTCTCTTCTCCGGGGTCGCACTCGTTTCGTTTTTATATCGCTCGTCTGCCATTCGGTCGCGTTGACAGTGCGCGGGAGATGAATGTTTCCCGGGGGAGTGATTGGATTCCCTTTTTCATTATTAGTCTCTCGACTTGATTTAAAACATTTCACTTCGCCGAATTACGATTTTTGTTTTTTGGGAAGCGTTTATACATGCTGAACAAATATGTCATTTTTAGTTGCTGCTTGTACCCTTTTTTATCTTTTGTTTTGCGCGATTTTCCTTTTGAAGTGCGACATGCAGACGGTCTAAAATATTCATCTAAAATCATGTTTTTCCTAGTTTACAGTCTAAGCTGTAACGATGTAGAAATATTCCATCTTTTGAGTGAAAGATGAACATGGAATGCTCTAATTTTCACGGACTCCTATTTAGTAATTAGCTTCTGGATAGTTCAGAGCCTTGCGAGAAATTTGTCTTCTGTTTGTTCTCAAACACCTATTACTGTTTCCTTTATTGAAATCATGACGCACCACTTGCTTAATGCTCATCAAATTTACCTTCCATTGGGTACTAATTGGATCATGAAACCTAATTAACATAATTACGTTCCCACAATTGAGACTAGTAATGGGTGACAGATATATCGCTCACCTAGCATTAGTCATACTGGCAGGATGGAAGATTTATTTTTAACCCAGGGAGAAGTCCTCTATTCTTATACGCATTTCAACTTGATCTAAGCTTTTCACTTCCCTGAAAGCCGAATTGTTGTGGAGACCGTTTACGTTGTGAAAAAATACTTAATCTTATGCCACGGCATGTTCTTTTAAAACTTCCTCTTAAAATACGACATACTAACTATGTCTATTTTAGCTTGTCTTCAAATCGTTTTACTTTAGGTAAATCATACAACTCTTGCATTCAACGTTTTATAGCCCCCTTCAAAATGTTTTTTTATTAATATCCTTCCTCACACATTAACTCTTTCTAGTCCACAGCAAAAACTCCCTTTATAACGTTTCCCATACGCACTGAAACTGGCTTAACGAGACAAATTTATTATTCGTCCAACATCGGCCGTGTTGACAGAATGAGAGATGACTTTTATATTTAGGTTAGAGTCAGTGGCCGAAAAATCGCATCTTAAAGAAGGCATAGAGGCTTGGAAGAAGCCCTGGGTTTTCTTTTTAGGATTTTTTGACGGTTTTGGATATCTTGCCACTCATTTTGCCATTATGTTCGGAAATAAATAGCAGTGCATAAACAAGCTTATCCATGAAAATATGGCCAAGATTCAAAAGATATAATAATATGGTATTAAAGTAAAATAAAATGGTAAGTACATAGTTAGTAGATATAGGTTACTTTGCTTTTTAGAAGCAAACTCGTTATACATTTTGTTACCAATGATGAAAATCATGATATTTTCCTCTATATCATATCCACAATAAATGTCACACATTGTAAGCATGTAAAGTACATAAAATTTCTTTGTTTAAAATATATTTCTCGATTCTTTATTCCTTATTCTTGCTTGCTTGTTTGTATCATCTGCTTGTCGCTAAAATAACGATAAGTCCAAATTAGTACTCTTTTAACGTGTCAATATAAAGCAGTCATTACATAAATTGTACTGTGGTAGTGACCCTGACTCGTTAAAGGAAGAGTTTCTTTCACTCTATATTTATGATACCTTTTAAAGGCTCAAAAAGAAGGATACTTCATAGTTTGAATTCCGTGGTTTAATTGATTAGATGAAATTAAATTGACCATGATAAGAAATATTATGCCATTAAACTCAGACAGCAATAACTTGGGCAAAATAAAGAATGTTGCCATCTCAGAAGCAAGGTCACCAGCAATTGAAGAAGCAAGAAAGATACTGTAAACTGGGGAGTTCCACCCCAAGCAATAAGGCGTTCAACCAGAAAATAAGTCTCCTAATAGCTAGTAGCGCGAGCAAGGAAGTAAGGGAGTGCTTTATTAAAACATATCTGTGGAGAATGCTCTTATATGGTAGTGAAGCGTGGTAACTAACTGCTGCATAGCTAAAGAGGTTGTTAGCAATGTAGATATGGTGTTACCGAAGATAAATTAAGATCAGATAGACGAAGGGAGTCACCAATGAGGCCCTACGAAGAGTTGGAGAGAAAAACGTACAACTAAAGCTTTGAAATGAAGAGACAAATATGTTAGACGCATGTTTTGTGACAAGATGGCTAATTGAAAACAGCAACTAAAGAAGAAATGAATGGGAGGACATAAAGAGGAAAAACAAGAAAGAGAATTAAATAGAAAAATAATTAAATACGTCAAACTGAAGGATTATGAAGGAATGAAGCAGTTGGTTGGTAGGAAAGCGTAGTGAAGAGCCGTAGCCAACCAATCGTTTCACTGATAACTGCTGATGATGATGAAACAATAATTAGCTAAACTTGTCTCGAAGATGTTATAAAACCAGAAATTGTGAAGATTTTGTGGCTAGTGTATTTATTTCCCATCCAGATGGACCAAGGTTTGCACCCCTGCGGTTGCGGAGGTCTTTTTTTCTGGATAATCACACTCCGTACCTACTTGCCAGCTAAGAGGGGTGCAGTACTCCGTTCGACGGACGTGACGTTAGACTTTGTATACCTGGGTTTTTTTACCCCATCCAAAGTAGGTTTTGTCCCTTCCTAAATTGCCATTTTTCATGGAAATAAGTAGAAGTGCATAAAAGGGCATGTCCATTAGAGCCTGGCGTGGATTCACAAATCAAATTGAAAAATGAAATGGAAAGTAGAGACTCATTTGTCATTGAGAGGCAAAATCATGGTATCAAATTGGTAGCAGTGCTTATTATGATAGAAACCACAATTCTTTAACTCTATATAATGTCTACAATTATATATGAACATTTAAAGTACAACATATTTATAAAACTATTTTATTCTAAGGTTAATTTTATTTCGAAAAATATATATTCATGCATTGGTCATTCCACCTCAATTCAACAAGTGTTTGTTCCTAAAGTCTCCAATTTAGCTCAAAAACATTTGAAGGCGTAGAAAATCTTATCAAACCTAATACCCTGCAACCTTTTTGAGATGAATATTTTTCTCATCCATAAATATTTGAATTTTTCTAATGTATGCCCAAAATTCTTGCCTTGAGTCGTCTGCTCGACCTCTGCTCATAATCATCGCAGAGAAATTATGCATTTCTCATGGCCAAAGTTTTCTCCATCGACAACGCTTTCAATTTAAATCAATATTCTTCAGTTTCCTTTTTCTAATTTTTAATTGAAATAATTGTCAAAATGACGTTTCTGGAATACTCCATCTCAGGATCAACCTATTTTTTTAAATTAAAATTCAATTCAAAATGGTGTTTCGAATTTCCGAATTTATTCCGCGATACAATAAAAGGAAGGGAAACTTGACAAAACAACAAACGATAACAGCAAAAGAGGAAAAGAAGAGTAAGCTTGAAAGTATATTTTTATACTCCTTGTGTAGGCTTCCGCGGGTTGATGAGTATGAAGATACACTTCTTCCGGGTATTACACCGCGTAGGTCCATTGTTCTGGGACGACAGTTACGCCGGCGTTGCAGTCGGCTTCTTCAGGTCAGTTAAGTGTGGAGGTAGTATGTTGGCGGCCTTATATATCTTATCCGTAGGGGTTAGGGCACTCGTGATTGGCTGTTGCTGTTTTTCTTTTTCCCGCGCAAAACGCGTTTCCAGGCATGCGCGAGGGAATAGCCATCTTCCCTATTGAAATTGTCTTCATTCTTGCTATTTCGATGGCTTTCCATATAAGACGTGGGAAATATCTCCTTTCTTCGGAAATTAGCTTAGCTTGATGTAAGAACGAAGGTTTTCGCGGTGGTTTATGATGAACTTCTTCATCTTTTCGGGTTCTACCGCGTTGGTTGCTGTGGTGATGACAACAGTTGTTTTTTATACGCCCGCCAGTTACAAATGGCGCACAAAACCGGAGTTCTCGGTCACCTCCCAAAAGATCCGATCGACTCACCATCAACGATGGGCACTTTATCATTTTAGACGACACACACGTGTTTATTTCCCTCTACTTGACTCGACAGCCTCCCAGTTATCAGACCGGGTAACAAGGCCGCCGCGTGTGTTCTTCTTTAAAGCGACCGACCGTTTTGTCGCTGTTTAAGGTCACAAACAAATGAGGAGTCGGAGAGAGAGAGAGTAGGAGGGAAGAGGCAATTCCGAGTGCCTTTCATGGGATCCCTATTGAGAGGGTAGTCAGAGTTCGGTGGGCCAATTACATCGACGCGGCTTTAAACGTGCCACGGGGTTTTGCAGAACAACGCGCAGCATTTGGGACGAGCGCCTACCTCTGCCCCTCCCACTCCGTCTCTTCCTCTCTCTCTCATTTCATCCATCTCCCCCCCCGCCTTCAGCCTTGCTCTGTATCCTTTCACCGATTGGCATTCGACCGGAAACAGGGTCAGATACCGATAAACCCGGTGCATTTCGTCGTATACTTGCCCTAGATTACCCCCTCTCTCTCCCCGTGCTGTTTCCAAAGTCCTTCGATTGCCCTAGATCACTTTCCTTCCCATAGTATTCTCGTATGTTCCACCGGTCTTAGGAAAAACTGTTGGTGCGGTAGCGAAACTTGGTGCCGTTCACATGACTATCGTTTCAGCGATTGGAATTCGACCGAAAACTGGTTCAGATTTCGATAAAACCGGTGCATTTCGTCATAAACTTGCCCTAGAACTCTTGCAAACAACCATCAAATACCCTATATAACATTCTTTCCCATCAAGTTGTGGTGCATCTCACTTAGTCTTAGGAAGAGCTCGTGGATGTTATAGTGATTGCGAAACTTGGTGACAGTCCCACATGCAATCGTTTCCCAATTTGCATTTGACTGGAAACAGGGTCAGATTTCGATAAACCGGTATATTTCGTTATTAACTTGCCCTAGATTACCTTCTCTGTATACCCCTGCAAACGACTTTCAATTTCCCTAGATCACTTACCCTTCCATCGTAGTTGTTTGTACTACTGGTCTTCGGAAGAACTTGTGGCTGTTATTGTGGTTGCAAAACTTTGTGGCAGTCACGTGCATTATCATTTCACCGATTTACATTCGACCTGAATGCTGGTCAGATACCGAAAATTTCGGTGCATTTTGTCAAAAACTTGCCCTAGACTACCTTTTCTTTGTGCTCATGCGAAAGATCTTCGATTGCGTTAGGTCACTTTTCTTTCCATCGTGTTTTTTTATGTTCTACCGTTCTTCGGGAAAGCTTATCGTTGTTGTAGTGGTTGCGAAATTGGTGCCAGTCTCATGCGCTATCATTTCTATGATTAATATTCGACCGGAAACAGGGTCAGATACCGATAAAACAGGTGATTTGGTCGTAAACTTCATTTAGATTAACTTCTTTTTTCACCCTTCCCGACGGCCTACGAGTGGTAGTGAAACATGCAAGCAGTATCCTGAGCAAAGTGTGATGTCAAGGAGAGGAAGGCTTACGTGGAAGGGTATGGGCTAAGGAGTGCAGGGGGGAGAGGACGGAATATGAGGTAACGCTGACTGACTAACTGAATTTTACTTGAAGGGGCAGGAAAATGTCAATTACGTTTCACGACAATGTTTACGAAAACATATATGGATCATGATACGCTGGTATTGTTCGCAAACCAACGGTATAAGCCCATCAAAACAAATGTAAAAGGTACAAAATGGGCTAGACAGTTGGTGTGAATAATAGGTAAAGTATTTTGGAGCTGGAAATGAAAGTTTTTTTTGGAACAATTTTGGAAACACTGGTGGTCTAACGCGGAGGCTACCTTACTTGGTGCGATATTCTACAGAGGAAAAATCATTCGCCTTGACCGGGATTCGAACCCAGATCCCACGATCCCAAGTGTCTACCTTACTCCCCCATGCGGAGTCAATTCGTTGGGAATGTACTCTTCCACTGAATAGTTCCTTATGCGCAACTGCCACCATGTTTTGCAACCACCTTTCCAGAGTTGATGACTGTAGACAATAGGTACTGCGTGCAGGGAGTCAACCTTCTTCGCCGTATTGAAGGTCATACTCTCAAACGCTTTATTCTTTAACGTTCACTTATTACCTTCCCCTCCATCTTTTCTCAATAAAGTTCTCGCAAATGTTCCCGGTGCTACGCGGTGGACGATTTTAGGACGTGGGCTACCAAATTTTCAAATCCCTCTAAAACCGACCGTCTTGAAGTCTAATTGTAAGAACAGTCGAAACTGGACAACTGCTAGTACCTAGGGAGCTTTCACCTCTCGAAGCGCCCCCCCCCCCACCCGTTCCTCCCCCGTTTCAGACTGATTTGAAAAAGGAAGTAAAAAGTTAAAAAGAAGGTAAATTCATTTCCACTATCTGTTTCCACTATCGGGTTTCTGCTGTGAATAGAAAATATTTTTGTAAAACTCCAAGTTTCGTTCTGCCTGCTGAGAACATCGTAAGGAGACTGAAGAAAACAGGTTATATTTTTGTTCTCTCTCTCTAGGCAGACTATTGTTGATAAAATCCAGCCACGTAGGGCATACCAAATGGCCAAATAAAACTAGGCCTAAATATAATAAAAAGAGCGCTTCAAACAAGAGAGTGGTTTCGTTTTCGAGTTCGTTTCCTCCCTCTCTTTACCGCTGTCTGTACCTCCTCCATTCACCACCTTGGCTTCTACCACCCCTCCCGGCAGCGCAAGTCTGCGCCAGGAACTTTTGTGTAAGCTATACCCTACACAGAATAATAAACTCCCTCCGTGAAGTAACTTTCTCCACAAGATCTGCCACCAACTTTTTCTTCGAAAGATTGCCATTCATTTCCTTCACTTTCGGCTAGTTTTACATATGCCTTGGAGCTTTTGTCCACAAGTGACATGCCATATTTGTTTATTTATTTTTTTTTATTTATTTGACAACACCCCCGAAAACAGCCACTCATTGGGCCTTTACATCAGGTGTATTAACAATACATAATGGAAAAGCACAAATAACCATGCCCTGGGAAGTGAAAAATCCTCCCCAGGCGGGATTCGAACCCGCGACCTTTGGGTTAGCAAGCGAGGACGTTATATATGTATTCAAGAATTTATTTTTATGGCCATTTTTCCAAGTACCAAGTACAAACCCACAATGTTAAATTTCATTGAGTTGGATTTTTACTGCTTTAGCTTTTCAGTTAATGCTGCGAATAAGAAGCTACACATAAAACGGGAAATTGAAACGCGTATTTAATAACTTTTTACGAAATAGCAATCTCGTTTTTAAGCATTAAAAAGGGAATTTATGCCCCTAGAAAGCATCCATTTCTCACATTTACCGTACAGCGTATACAACATTGAAGCTTGCTGAAAAGGGACACCGGAGCGAGCAACGTGAATACATAGGCTTATTTAGCGGAGCCACTAAAACTCTATGGCCTCTTTTGTTCTCCTAATGAATGGAAATTCTAGTGATGACGAATGATTGATGATTCAAAACAAATCTACAATTTTTCCGGGAAAATTCATTGTACGAGGATATCAGCGCTCAGTACAGTTTAGTTAAAACTATCTTAGTATAAAATATTTTTTTCGTATAAGTGTGATGCACATGTTGATTTCCAGAGCGTGATAAAGTACTTTTTGTACGGATGTACGTATCAGTACTTTTTCAAAAAACTATATTTTGCAAAAACGCCACCAAACTTCTCCCAACATGCCTCGCGCTGAGCGTGCTGGGCTCACAGTGTGTATATTTCCGTAATATGTTCTGACGAATGATCACATCGAGAGTCTTTCTACCATTCCCTTACTCTTTTATCAATGCTTTGCATTCACAACGTATCTCATTCACAAACTCGTCAGGACGGGATAGTGCATACATTTTGTTTCATGTGTGCGTCCACTCCGAGTCTCTCAGGCTGGACGAGAGTGCGAGCTTAACGTATTTTAGATTCGCTTTCTTTGAACTGTCCATTACTCTTATTGGATTCATACACACAACGTATGCCATTATTGTTAGTTGCCTTAGTATTTTCCACGCTACTCTGCCCGAATATTATATTTGCCCGTTTAAATAGGTTTAATACGCAGGACCAAATCTTTATAATCGTTTTCCAAATGATGTAAACATTCAAGGAAATATATTTTTTTAAACGTTTATGCAAGTCTATTTTCTAAACAGACTTGCATAGAGTTTGGAATTTTCGATGTAAAGCATTGTTTTTTAGCTTATCATTGTATTTCCCTATTATCAGTGCATTTCAATGTACTTATTACACATATTATTTCTATGTGTATGTATTTATGTAGGTATTTTTGTATGCATATAATTATGGTTTACTTATTATTTTTCTGTTTCTATAGATGTGCTGTGTTTTGCGACACCCATGCTTCGATGGTTGTTTCAAACAGGTATCACCTTTTAAGCTAGCTAAAGCTTCAACATAAAAGAATTAAAGTGACCGATTATAAATTCTGATGAATGACTAATAAATATCTATCTATTTAAAGCATATTTATCAAGTTGGTATTCCTCTAATTTTCAGAATACCTGGCCACGGTAATATTTCTTCTGTGGAATTTCACAATTGGTATTCCACCTTTTCTAAGTTATGTCAAATGCAGTTATTTGTGTAATACAAAATGTAATATTTAATATTAAATCGTAATCGACCACTCTTTCAGCGAGTAAATTTTCTTTGAAAAGTTCATAGGTTTATGTTCAAAAACACCATCGCAGGCACTGGCTTTTAGGCCTTGAGAAAATCTCTGTGTGAAAGCTTTTTCCTTTTCGTCTGGTCATCTTTGACCTTTTTCTGTCACTCCCTGCTCTCCACTTTTTATGGAATATTTTCCCCAAAGAGTGACAGAATAGAGAGCATATTTTTCCCAATATCTCTTTGTCCATTAAGTCTTTCATGCCGTCAAAAATCTCTCTACTCATCCTTCCTTTACTCACTTTCCCATAATCCCCTTGTTCCAAATCCAACTTGCAACCTAACTTTCAACATGTTTTCTTCCAACCGGTCTCACTATACCATTCAAATACTTTCTCCAATTTTCCTTTACTTTCATGAGTTCCACTATTTAACTGTACTAAGCCATTCTTCAAAACATTCCGAACTCTATGCAAGTCTGTTTAGAAACTAGACTTGCATAAACGTTTTTAAAGACATATTTCCTTTAATGTTCACATCATTTGGAAAACGATTATAAATATTTGGTCCTGCGTATAAAACCTATTTAAACGGGCAAATATGCTAACGATATTTATTAAGAGAATTCGTATGAACTTATTAATGCATAAATCCCTTCGTTAGAGCAATCTTAGACTACAATACAGAGGAAAACTAGGATAACGTTGACTTTTCCCTCTTTTGCACGAAAAACATCGACTGAAATGTGTTGAAATTAGAACCACCTCAATGTTTTTCCATAAATTACCTTAAAATAAACTAAGGCATTGTAAAATGCCTTTAAAAGGCATATATTACATAAATTGCGGATGTTGTAAAAATGTTCAGAGGCACATTTCCTTCTGATCTAATCTGATTTCAGTGACTTATTTTAGAGTAAGATCTTAGAGCTTTAGAGTCGATAGATTTTTATAATTTCACCTTTCTTGATTTAACAATTTTTTCAAGGATTATGGAGTGGGTCAGAGGGAAATGTGCCAATAATATTTATGTTGCAACCGTCTCCTTTCTGGACCAGCGAATGTTTCAACACAATGGAAAATAATCAGTAAATAAAATAAAAAACAGTAAATGATCTTAATTTTCTTGAAGAGCGTAAGTGCTTACTCAATTTCTTGCAATACTTTTTAATCCGACCTTGCTTGCTTTTCTATTGCCTACTCATTGCATTTACTCTATACTTCTCTTGATTCTTCATCAGTGGGCCTCAGTTCTTGCTCCTACTCTTTCTCCAAAGAAAAAGTCCCCGTAATCCCATTTCAGAAAGAGTCACATTCAAAGATTTGAATGATACTTTATTTCCACCGCTACTCCAAGCCAATTACCAATTTCCTCCTGTTTTTATTCACTTATTCGACTCACGCAAGTCTTCTCATGTCCTAACAACTCAACATATTTACATTAAGATGCCCTTAAACTCCTTCACTTGTTTTAATTTACTGCCTCCTGAAAAATTGTTTTTACTTCCTAATTTCCTTTCAAATAATTAGAATCTTTGTTTTTAACCATTTACCACTGAGTTTATATAATCAATCACATGAGAACTCAATTAAAATACAGACCCTTGTCTGAGAGTCTTAGAATAATAAATTACCCGCTTTTATCGGCTTAATAATTACACTGTAATCTTAGAAGGCAACAGTCACAGTTTTATGAGAAATTATGTGAATAAATGTGGTTGAACATGATAATGGTCTATCATACAGCATGATTGTAAATTTGATAAAAGAAATTGAAATAAGTTGATATTATATAGAAATACAACTTAATAAAATGGATTAGCTAATCTAATGGTGATATAGACTTGCATGTGATTGTTATGAATAATATGGGGTCGCAATGACTCCAAAAGCTGAAGAGATAACGTTTTCCATGTCCACTGTGTCCTCACAATTTATGTTTATGTATGCCCAAAAATATTAAGTTTTCCGGCATTTTAAGTGAAGAAGAATGCCTGTAGGGTCTGTCAAGGAAATTATTTCACATATGAATGGAGTATGAAAAAGGTAATAATACAGTGATGTGGAAAGAGTAAAAATATTGGTTATGTAGGTGTGCTTGTTATTTGTGTTGATAACTCATAATTACTACCTCATGGACTACAGTATTTAGAGAGGCTCTTTGGTAGGTTGTTACGTGACTTTTGAAAAACATTTCACCAAGTGGGATGTATCAAGAACACGTCTAAATGGTATATTTAATTGATTCACCGTACGACGTCCTTTTTGCCATTGGTTCAATTAGGTGTCAATATTATCAATCGCTACTTTTTTACAACGATTATTCCACATCAAACATAACTTCTAAGCCATGTTGGAGCACATTAAGCTGTCAAGAGCCCATGAATGACGATAATTAACAGTGAAAAATAAACCATTGACGAGCTAACTAGGTGGTAATTATCCATTAATAAAAAGCGTTTCTCTGATGTTCTAAATACTTCTCACAAAGGTTCTCACACAAAATGTCATGGAAATATTTTAAATAGAAGCATTTTATAAAATGTGAGGTGAAAAATTGGCAAATTTGATCCTGAGAATCTTTCACCTTCTATTTATATGCTGGTTTATGTGCTTACCTTCACTCTTATTTTTAGACGTTGAGCCCTCTCTATGCACGTAATTACTTATATCTTATTTCCCTCTTTACTTTAACCCCCAGCGCCCCCCTCCGTCCTCCTACTCATTGAATGAATAAGAAGCTGACTGCTCCTGAGTTTGGTAGCATTTTTATAATGACATGATAACATTAAACCCGGTTGAGGAAAAACTAAATAATTTATACAATTATGTTGTCTATTTCTTATCACTCCTGTTACAGGAGATGAATTTCTGCTAATTCAGTAGATAATGGGCGGCACATGCTTCAATCGTTATCGTTATAACAATAATAATATTGTCATTTTTTTCAAGCGAATTTAGGTCTTTATAGACATTTTATACAATTAACTCAAAACATACCACATATTAACACCCACTCCCAGTGTGGAGAAAATACAACGCAGGCGGGACTCAAACCCTCAACCTTCGGGTTAGCAGGCGAGGAGGTTACCCCGCCGCCACCGAGGCTGGATATGGGTAGAAAAAAAGAGTAAAACTTATTTTCAACCTTTCAAAATGCGACGCTTTTACCGCATTGGCCTGAAATGGCGTATTAGCCTCGCATATCAGGCGACGTGAGTTGTGCCAACACGTCAGTATTGATGAAAACTGGCACTATAATTTCTCTGTTCGCAGCATTCTTCCCACATCGGCTTGCTCTTATAGAGAGTCCAAATCGTTTGCCTTGGCTCGCACCATCAACCCACAGGGGCAGCGGTTCCCCCCCCCTTCCCTACCCATTACCTCCCCTCCCACCCTACCGACCCACACACGCAATTCACACCCGCCAAATTACCCGCCCCAGGGGTACGCGAGGCTTCCGCCGAACCCTTCGCCAGGGTACATCCCATTCGCCCGCAAACCCTCCCTCGTATCCCTTCCTTCCGGACCCTTTTCCACAGACACAGCGCCGGGCACCCTAATTACTTCCTATGCGCGGTGGCTAAATGATGATCAATGAGCAGGGCCGGATTTTTAATATTTTCCCCCAATTCCCCCCCACAACGAAACTCCCTCTCTTTCGCACAATGGGCGACTGTCACGGGGGTTTTCGGGCCGGATTTTCAAGCCACATCCTTTCCTCACGCTTCCCCATATAAACTTGGCTGTGCGGTGTTAGGGATTTTCGTGAAAGGATTTTTTTTCCCAAACTTATATTAGCGATGTGACAGGAGAGGGGTTGAGGTTTGGGATTTTGCCGCATTAACCCGTTTGCTCGCCGCCACGGAGGAATGCGGTTAAATGAAGTCGAGACGCGGGTGGGTTACCCTCAGCCGTCCTTTCTTTATCTTTTCGTGCTCACAACCCTTATTGTTCTTGGTCCACCCGGAGGAGACAGGAGTGACATAAAGTGCTGCTAATTTAAACTTGTTTTTCGCAATTTTTTCGAGCAAGCATTCTCCCAGCACCATCCTTTTCATCCGTGATCATTAATGGAAGAGCTCCTTTGTGAGGGTTGTTTTAAGCTTTTCAGATGCGTGCGAAAATGGCGAATATTTCCACCGCATTTCCGCATGCGTCACTCTATTTTATTGTGCGTCAACCTCCTCGGTCTATGACTTTTAGACAAAGACTCTATATTGTATTCTTACGAGGGGTCTTCTCTCTTGAAACAATTATGTGCAGAAATTCTAGTTTTTCAAGAATATCCTAAAGCACTCGATTACCTACAACCACTGAGAAAAGCTTTTTAGGAACTTAAAAAAATCAGGTGAATATGGCAGGCCATTCAGAAAATTGGTGATGAGCATGACATAATCTCACTGAAACTTCTATAACTTGGCTCCGTGATAAACATTGTGCTAAAATGATCCAATACGTTGTTAACATACCTACGTTTTATATAGGCATTTTTACAATTATATGAATGCCACGGACGCAAGAAAGTGTTGACTACTGCTCAAATGAACAATAGTTCGAAACATAGACGGTAAACTAGAACCTTGATTATGAGATTAACAGCTAAGGTGGCCCACGCACCAATACTGGCACCACACTGATGGAAGGAAACATTAGACTTCGTAACACGCATAATTTTCTCACTGATAACTGTTCAAAAAGTAATATTTACGCCTTCATTTGATGTTATATACGGCATTTACTGTTTTCGAAATGAGTCACGCTTTTGTTGTAACGAATAAAACAATATCATATATTATTAATCCCGTGTAATTTATTACACCGAGAATGCATTCCATTTGCATAGGTAGTCTCGAAATAACCATACTTCTCTCTTCAAGTGATGAGGTAAAGCTACTCTCATTATGCAAATTCTTGAGGACTGAAGTCCTCAAGGATGTACATAATGAGAGTAGCTTTACCTCGTCACTTTTTGTGTGCATTTCATCGCCATTTAAAAAATGTGCAGTTGGTGAAGAAGAGTAAAGCGTGAGCAACTCAATGTTTGGTTTGGTTGGACAAGGCTTTGAAATAAATAATAAATGAACTAACCTCAAAAATGAATGTTAATTTAACTCGTTTTCATGAACAACGTTTTGTAAAAAAAAACTTGCCTTCGTCATGTAAAATATGAAATGGCGATCATGCAATTCATTCATTATTCATAGATCTAATCATTGTTGCCACAGTATGGAGAGATCACAGTAGAAACACCTTATGGTCTTGACAAATTACCCTTTGAGATTCTCCGCATTTTATTATTCACTATTATATTCCATTTTCTATCCCAACTGGCGCCCACATTAATAACCTCCAACAACCGAGGCAGCACATTTTCAAGCACGAATTCTCCACGTCACGTCTATTCATCCATCGCCACCTTTCTTCTAGAAAGGGAAATATAAGAGATTCAATGGGGAGAGTGAAGGAGCGCTTGATCTCACACGATGAAGTTCCACCCATTCACACCCAACGTTTGTTCGGCAAACAGCGGCGCCCTTGCCCGGGGCGCCCTCACGCCAGGGATGGGTGTGTAGTAGCAGTTTCCCTCCCGCCCCACCATCTCCCCCTCTTCGTTTCACTTCTCTCTATCTCTCATGTGCGTCGCCTGGAAGACGAAGATTTCTTAGCGTAGAATAAAGTGAGGGGTTTCATCGGCTCATGACAGTGACTTCAATCGGGCGAGAAATTCGGTAACGTTGAAATAATGACAGGACAAACGAGAGCTACAAAACCTAATTATTGGGAATTACGATTTTGAGGGCGTCAGAAAATTTACCTACCTTGGAGTAATAGTGAATAATGAAAATAAGATCTGAGGAGATAAATCAAAGGGTAATGCAACAAGGTAACAAGGCCTATTTTGCGAATTTACCCCTCCTCATATCAACTCTTCTGCCCAGGAAAACTAAATTGAAAATTTATAAAACATTGATAAGACCAGTAATTACATATTGAGCTGAGACATGGGTCCTATCCAAACAAGATGAAGAAACATTAAGAAGATTTGAAAGGAAAAAAATAAGGAGAATTTATGGCGAAACGCAGAGAATAAGAATGAACTATGAAATAAATGAAATATTGGAAGAGAATGATATAGTAAGGTTCTCAAAGTCATTGCGACTGTCATTGTTGGGCCATGTTGAAAGGATGGAAGAGTATAGAATGCCCAAATTGTTAATGAATAGGAATATGGAAGGGAGTAGGAGGAGAGGAAGACCACGCAAAAGATGGCTGTATGATGTTGAAGAGGACCTGAAGACAATGGGGATTGGAAGATGGAGAGAGAAAGCAAGGAGAGCCGAATGGGGGCATATTTAACTGAGAAAGGCAAGGCCCACACCGGACTGTAGAGCTGGGGATGATGATGAAATAATGACAATAATGGAAGGGTTGATTAGGAGTTTGAAAAGGTAGAATCAGTTGTATCAGGCGTGACTTTATTGACCTTACTATTTATGTTTCAAAACGTAAAAATATATTTGTAATTAAACATAAATGTTTTGAATATGCAGCTTAGATTTGAAATAGGATGCCATCATCAGATAGATGATGACCACCTATGTCGAAAACCAGGTCCTGCATTCAATTAATGTATGTGTGAATAATAAGATTTCTAGGAGAGGGCGCCCGTTGAAATTCAACGGGAAATAGACAAAATGAAAACTGTCATGTCAGTCTGTCCGTAATATCCTTTCAACTTCAAACAATTCCCAGGATATAACATGCAAAATGCATATCCAATTAAGGATACCATAACAACCCATAGTTAAGGGATACCCCCACAAAATCACACTTTAATTATCATGCTGATCACATAACCTAAATTATGAAGGCCTCAGACTTAAGTTCCCATGAAACCCCATGCTGCGGTTGCCAAGGAAATAATAAAATTTAAATTGTTAAAATAGTCAAGAAATGGACTATTTAAGAGCCAAAAACACAAATTTCAGACAAAAGTGAAGCGTAAAGGAAAATGAGAACCTCCTCTACAGCGGGGGTGGACCATGAGGTTGGAGGTACCTCGAAAGAAAAGGATTAGACTGCTTCCTTAAACGAACAGGAAAGACGGTTACCCTCTTTCAAATGCTTAAAAACGTTTATTCTAACCACCAACACGAAACTCAGCTGTTACACGGCAAGCGGCAAGATGATATGACAACCAATATGAAAACAGTCACAGTGCTGACCATGGGCGTATTTTCGGAGTGACAAGCGGTACTGGACTCCCCCCAGTAGCAACTTTAATAACAAGGGTACTAACATTAATATTTAACAAAAGATAACAAACTAAATATCTTTAAATTATTCGAAAAGGGTCAAAAAATAATGTTTTGCTGTTACCATTTTCAAAAATGTATTATTCTAGACCCAGGTTCTTTCAAAAATATTCTGGATTCCTCACCCTCCAGAATCAAATTCAAAATACGCCAATGGTGCTGCCACCTCCGTGGCCGTATAATAAACATCGACCTCTCGACAACAAACTCCACATCCTAGAATGATGATTCCGACAGCAGAGTAGGTGTAACGCCGCCATCATGAAGATGCCAACGTGGATGAATCCCATGAAACATGCCTAATTCATCTGTGGCTTACTTTTGTTATCAGTCCTCGTGGAATGAATAAAACTCGTAAGTACTTGTAATAGCGCCCTTGACTCACTCGTAAGTAGGTGCTCATAAATTTGATTTTTTATTCTCAATTTTTGAAATGTAAATGAAATTACGCATCCATAAAATGAGGTTTATATTTCGTGTGGCCAAATCTACTTCAACGTAAGGGCTATGCTGCTGTCACCGACGAATAATATCGCCGTAATTAAATTCATATAATGTCAAGTCTTCGCTGGAAAAAAATATCTTGCAAGGGATAGGCGAATAAGGTGTAATGTGGTCGCAGTAGTTACCTCTCAAATCATGCACTTTCAAGAAGCTCAGCAGCGGATTTCAATCAATGAAGCTCTGCTATACATTTATGTATTTCATCCTCTGATAATTTTCAGACTTAATTTTTTCCTTGCTATTGTAATAAAAGCTCCTCCGATAGAAAACCATAGAAGTATTCGCGATATGCGAAGATGGGGATGATAGGTGGGGTATCTCCCACACCTAACACTCCACAACTCATCCTTCCGTATCTACGTCACCCTCCCTCTTGCCCTCCCACCAAATGTTTGTGACTATATATTCTGAGTGTTCTGCGCTATTTGTAGCTGATGATGACGTGCAACGTCAAAACCTAGGTCGCTTCTAATAAATTCATGTGGAATTATTATGCTACTGCTTCTCATTCACAACGCTAAGCAAATTCGATCAAGTCAGTCCTGTGGCAGCGAAGTTCAGCAGGATGCTCAGATACGGAACCCAAAGTGATTTGCGAAATAATTCGCTTCTCCCATTTTAAATGTTATCAAATTACAAGTCAATTCGTTTTAATCATGTTAGTGATTACATAAACAATTTCTGTCAATGAGATACGGTTACGTAACGTCAGGTTCAGGCAGTTAGACGCAGACTTTAAACCACTAGATGACGCGGCCTTTCTATTATCATCCTGTTAACTGTAAGTTCAGGTTTTGCACATTAAGTCAGACCGACGGTAAATTGACGAGAGCGTTATTGATGGGAGAACGGGTTAACTTCGGTTTTCATGCCAAGAAAACATTTAACCATATTATATATATATATATATATATATATATATATATATATATATATATATATATATATACATACATATATACATATATATATTAAACAAACATTCTTTTATATATTTTTAAAAGAATGTTTGTTTGTCTGTTCGTCTTTTATGTACTCTGATCCCATTCATCCGATTGCGATGAAACTTTGGTGAGTTGTTATGCCTGTGCCCATAAAGGTTTCTGAATTATAAAAATGGCAAATTTTGGGGTTGTTTTTACCCCAATATTGGAAACATTTACTCCCATAAGAAAATCATTGAATTCGGTGCAGGTGTTTCTTTACTTGATTTTTTTAAATTGCTTGCACTCAATATTAGGGATGGAATTTTTTATCATAGATCGCATAAAGAAATTTAACAAACAATTCTTTCATTTAATTTTCTCATACTCTTCGTTTTTGCCCAAGTAGTGCGTTTTCATCTCTAAATTCATAATTCCTTCTTCTCTATCAACAATAGAAATTTTCTTGGGATTCAGGCGTGAATATTCATTTAATATCGATTTCATGAATGACTATTCACGCCTGCAGCATTTAAATGCCAGGTTCAGTGACTAATTTGATAGTTGTAGTCAAACTACTACAGTTCCCGGTTCGCCTTGCCTTCTCAATGACCATCACCAAGTTCAATCACTTCAAGTGTGTGGATTAAATCTGGAGAATCCATGATTTCACATGCTCATGTATGGGACAGCCGAAAAATTTATTTGTTTTTGGAAAAGGCGGAAAGACCAAAAATAATGTATATCCAAAAGCACTAGAATAATTTTTTCTACCTTGATTTAATACACAAAAAATCAATGTCTTTCATTTATTTTGCACATGTAAATTTGTCTGCTTTGTATATGTGTGCCAACTTAGAAATAAAACGAGGCATTGAAACGTATGCCGGGGAATCTTAGTTGAGTTGTTGTGCGCACGCCTTGGAAGTGGTCTGAATCATAGAATCCAATGTACAATAGGTGGAGCGCGAGTCGTTTCAACAAATCAGTGTTGGTACGTGGGCTTCTCAAACAAGCGAGGAACGGCAAGCAAATCGTTTACGAGTTGCTCAATCACGTGCATCAGAATCGAATCACTGAGACACAATTTTATCACTGCCATACACAAGACACGGCAACCCCATCATGAGAACTTTCTTCTGGGGAGCCTAATTTCACTCTTTTTTATATTTTCTCTGTATGTACAATTGTTAGAGTGGAATAAATATGTTACTATTATTTTATTATTATTAATATCACATGCATCAGAATCATATCAGTGAGACATAATATGTGTGAAAAAGAACGTAATTTCTTTGTACGTAGAAAAATATTTTGTGCAGTGGTCTCTTCGTTTACTTTTCGATTTTAAATACTTATCATAAGATATCGAATAGAACAATGTTTTGATCTCTTGCATTCGATTTTCGTAAATCTTTATTTTTTTGCACTACTTCAACTTTAAAATATTTTATTTACTTAGCTGCCGCAGCACACAGGCATTTTTATACAAACTCATGTCATCCTTGTCGCGTTACGAGTTCCTGTGTAGATACGAGGAAATTCATTGGACTAGGTCTCAAATTCGTTTAGGGATCGATTTTAAACGCAGAGAAGATTTGTTGGGCAAGCCATGAAAAGTATGGAAATCAATAAGGACTTCAGGACAGAGTATTTTATTTTGCGAATGCACAAAAAATCAATGTCTTTCATTTATTTTGCACACGTAAATGTGTCTGCTTTGTGTATGTGTGCCTAAATAGAAATAAAATGAGGCATTGCAACGCACGCCGGGCCCAGCTAGTAATTTATAAAGACTGGCAGATTACAATTTCTGTCATGCGACATTCGCAAGCCATTGATACATACTTTCACATTGCATTAATTTCATAAATATTTTAGAAATATGAGCCGAAAATCTTCACGAAAAGGGTTCACCACTATTTTAAACTAATCTACATATGCTTCTGTGTGACTTCTGTGACCAAACAATTTATATTTATTTAATTGATCTTCTCAAGGACCTATAGTTCAACTTTCCTTTTCCCAAATTATACACTATCCGCATTATTTCATCAGTTTAACACCCTATTAAATCCGAATATAAGTGGCCGAAACGTTTTCCTACACTTTTGGTTGTACAAAACAGTGATTTTGTCATCAATGATTATTTGGCAAATGTCCCCCCGCATAAATTAAATTCTATTCAATCAAAAATAAATCGCGCATTACCATAGAGGTAATCACACTTCCATTTTTACAATTTATTCTTACTTAATTTTAATTTAAAACTATCAATTGACCTTAATTTAAAACATTTTTTCTTGCAAAGATAAGTGTAATTATTTAATACCTAGATGATTCCTTTCATGACCTCTTTTAATTATTATTTATCTTCGTCTTCTCCTTTCTGGAGATAAAGTTCAAATAAGTTTGAATTTTTTAATTATTTATTGCTCTTTTCCAACGTTTTGCATTTTTATCTTTACGATTCATCAGGGCTACAACGACAATATTTACAATGTTTTTACTTCAATGGAATATAGTTTATAGTTTTTAGTACATATTTATGTAAAATGTTTCATAGAAATATCATTTTTCAATTTACCTCAGAGAGAGTTCCTTTCAAATTAATTTCTTGATTATATTTTCGTTGCTATTTATTGTTTGTTTCAATTGTTGTATATTTAGATTGTTTCAAAAATCAAAATATAATTAAGTGTTGCTAAAGAATATTAGATTACAATTAATCTTTCTTGATTTGGTTATGTCTGTTTTTTTATTGCAGGATGTTTTGTTTTGTGTAATGTGCACCATTTATGTAAATAATCTTTTACATAAGTTGGGTTCTGAATCTATTATTTTTGTGAGTTGAAAATTGAATAATTTCAACCTCAACCAATTCAAACCAATAATAAAAAATGTCAACTAATTTGACCTATATCTCCCAAAAGAAAAAGAAGAAAATAAATAATTATTTTAACGTAAAATATTCCTTGGATATTTTTTTAACTCTTTGGGCCCCACGATAGCCGTAATTTGCAATCAAACGCGAGCAAATGAAAACTCTATAAACGCAATTTAATCGAGGGAAGAAATAGCTTGAGGAAAGAGATAAGAGCAGACTCTTGGGTATAATTTATGCCGTCAGGATAATTTTCATTAGAGCACTCTCAGAATAAACTCAAGAGGCAAAACTTCAGCTGGAATCATACCTTGAGCATTTATGGAGGTGAGTGCATATTTGAGACCGAGTTAAATGCATTCAACACTATAAAAATGAATGTTTCTTCAGGATAAGTTTTCTTTTGTTTATTTTATCTTATATGATGTGTGCTTTTATGTGAAATGCATCACCAATCTCATATCTCAACAGTTTTTCGGCAAATTCTATTTATGGATCCACTTGCTTCAAAAAATAACGGTATGAATAGCTATTAACAAATGGAGTCGTCATGTAGGCTAATCTATGTCATTACGGCATGTCAAATTCTTTCACTGTCACTTCCTGAATAGCGCTTTAGTAGTGCCCGATTGATCACACTTAATTGTCTAATCACTTATGCGTTTACCTAATGCAGACTGGATGCAGATGATTATCACTGTGCCAAAAATCACTCAAGATTAATCGAAACGACTCTCATGCATCCAATGTATATTTAGCAGAGACCGATATACTTAACCCTGAACTGAAAAGGTGACATTTAACGAATAAAGCCTCTTCATCTCTCTTAATGCCTTAAAAAATGGCAAGCATTTTTGCAATTTTCGGTCACATTAAGGGGCCGTATTGCTTTTCACTGGAATTTGCTAACATGGCAAATATGTTCCCAATTGGTAGACCCATCACTACTTAATACATTCCCGGCTCACTTAGGGGAGAATATGATTTTGTCAAGCACTGCTTCTAAAATTGCTCTTTTCCCCATCAACGCCCAGTGCTAATTTACACCACGCGCCAAGGATGGCAATGTGGGGGGGGGGGGGGTGTGAGAATCAGGGGGCTTAGCCTGAAATCTTTATTAAAGCGGATAATTAAATCTTTTCTCGTGTTATTTCGAAGGCAGCGCTGGAAAATTACGGAGAGACGAGAGAAGGAAAGAGGGTCTGCCTGTTGGTTGGGATTTTTAGGGGTTAGGAGGTGGACCTCGGTCGGTGGCTTGCGGAGAAAATGGAAAGGAACTCGGAAAGACGGGAATGTGTTCGAAAGAGTTATAGAAAATAAAATAAATATACGTCCTCCAAGCATCGTCTATCTGTAGCTTCTTAGCAATTCAATTAAACAATTTCTGGAGGCTGACATTCGCGCGGATTGTGATTTTTCTTTAGCGGTAGTCTTGTGTAAATCACACACACACATTCAGCTGATTAACCTTTGTAATGTCGTTGAAAACTCGGCGCAATTCCACGAATCAATCATTCACTTATCGGGCCACGCATTGAGGTGGATGGGGAGAGGGCGCTTTTGTATGCTGGAAAATGCTTGAAACTATAAAGTGGGCGTGGCCGGTCCGCCATCTTTGATTCCCCCGATTCAACTCAGCGCTTGCGATCTGACGAACTAATTTTTAAACTTTACGATGTTTTTCATAGACAAATAACTTGTAATAAGCATGAATTTACTTCTGAAGAATGCATTCATCATTTATATATTTATTTATTTTCTAATAATCCGTATTCCCAGAGAAAAGCCATATTAAAATCGAGTAGAGTCCATAACTCCAGGTAGCTATTACAAGTTTCAGGAGTTTATTTCCTTATATTTTATACATAACACAGATATATCCGCTAATGCAATCCACTCGTATGTGCAATCTAAAGGAATGCAAGGGAATGAACAGGGGGATGCAGTATGGTGGGTATGTCGGTTGCCAGGTTACCATATATGATGAAGTCATGAACTCCCAATCTACCACAATGGACTACGGCATTGTTATCCTTTTCCGTAAATAAACAAGCAACAAAGGGTTTAACCACGGAGCTAACTTAACCTTGAGAAGAGCTATAAATACCACCCAAATAGTGTGTTTGATCTTAATTATCTAAAGTTAGGGACCACTAAATCATAATCGAACGCCTGAAAGATTATTTTCCAACATTATTGGGTAAATTAGTCTACTCTTGCTGTCTTCATAGTATTGTACCATCGTGAAATCATCGTGTTGTTTCCATCGTGAAACCATCGTTGTTAAATAAAATACTCAGCCTAAAATTCCTCATTGATTCACATGGTTTATATGAATTGGCCCGGAAATCTTTTCAGAAAACAAATTCAGGCCCTCAACGAATTTAAACACAGATCAGACGCAGCCCAATGAATTTTCGTGTTTAAAATCTTCAAATTATGGTTTCTCAGGAAAATAGTTTGAGCCGTTTTCCAGGTAAATATTTCTACACACAATTTTATAACTCTTTTGAGAGTTTAAGATAATATAATAATACTGTGCAGGAGTTTTAACAATAGAATATCCCAAAAATATTTATATAAAATACTTAAACATAGCTCACTTTTCCATGGATAAAAAAACACTCATTAGGGTTTCGGGAAACATTTTTTATAGTCCATTGGCAATTATTAACAAAGAATTGAACTACATGCTAATCTAGATAATCCGGTTGTGTAGAAAACACGGGTCTGCTCCGTGTGTCTTCTGTGTGATGTCTGAGCTAAGGAAAGGTATTTAGGAAACCTCTCCTGGGATAAAGCAATCACAATAGCAGCTAAGATATTTTAAATTCCCTTATAGAGTTTTAGCCAGCCTAAGGTAAGAATTAAGCTGAGTCAAATCTGCTGACATAGCATCTTAGATCGAACGCAAGAACTGAGTTTTCCTTGTATGTTTTGATCCATTTCTGTAGGCATTTAATTAAACGCAGTGCTGTAATCATCAAAAGATTATATTTACATTAATATAAGTGAGTAAATTAATATTTTAAGAGGGAAAATAATAAGTAATTGCTTGAAGAATGTGGTATTTCGGGAGCAGAGGAGGCAAGATATTATGTGGTGGCTAGCGAGCGGGAATCACGGGGTTGATAAATCAGAGAATCGTTGTATAACTCGTCGCCTGCAACGCCAAAGTTGTACATCCATTGAACCCAGTTGATATGCAATGTGGGTTGGGATGCATTGTGGGAGGTGAAAATGTGGCAGCCGGAGACAGTGGAGATTAAGGGGAGTTGTAATTACAATGCGTGGAGAGAAGGGTTACCAACTTGGGAATTTTTGATCAGAGGACTCCCGTGTGAAACAATGTATGTCCGGGTCAGTGCATCATATCAACTTCTCCGGACCAATGACTGGATCGAAAAAAAAAACTATTTGCTGTCACTTACGAATACATTCCATGAGTAGGCAGAATTCTTTTAGAGAATGTTTATTTTAATAACAGAATCCACTTTATATGCATTATAATTGAACAATAAAAAACGACATAAAGGTCTATATATTCTATTTCTAACTGCTGACAGAGGAATAAAAGTCACTTTCAGTTTGAAAAGTATTGTTTGTACTTGGATTTCATTATATATGTATATGATCACCATACTAATGAATAAAAATTGAATGGTGTTTGTCTGTCTGTCTGTTGCTCAATCACGCAAAAACTACAGAACCAATTGAGCTGAAACTTGGCATGTAATAAGAAAATGTATCTGGATGTAACAAAGGCTATATTAAAAATCATTCAGGGCACCCAAAGGCCCCCCTGGTAGTCCCTGGTGGTCCATGCTAAGCATTGGGTTCGGTGCAGTGGTTTCATTTTTTGCTTTTTAAAATTACTTTCACTCAAGATAGAGGGCTGGGATTTTTTTAATGGATGGCTGAATAATTTAAGTTTCTAATGCCTTCATTCGATTTTCTTTCACGCTTCGTAAGTGTCTGAAAATCATGTTTATAGCTGAAACATCTCACATTTTTCTCTGAAATAAACAATAGCATACTTCCTTGACGACCAGAGATTTGAATTTCAAAGGATATTCACGCATCTGATATTTAAGTTTTCCTGCCGGCCCATGATAGCACGCAGAAAGAAAATTTGTATAAGAAGGGCCCAGAGTCCCAAGGGCCCCATTATAGATTGCTTCGGGGGGTAATCGATAAATTCAATGCCTATTTACAACAAGTATACTCTTCAATGTCTATTCTCAAAGTAGCTCTCATACGGGAACTGCATACGAGAGAACAATTATGTAGTAAACGATACACATAAAGGAATTAAACGTGGAAGAATATTTACGGGCAGCGAATAATAATGTTAATAATGCCTCTGTTGCTACAGCAAACACGGCGTTGTTTATTATTGTGTAATACTCAGTTGTGTTACACGTAGTGGAACCGTCTGCCTCTCATTTCGACTGCGAACTGTTTTTAGACCAATTCCCACATAAACGTTACGAGTTATTTAAATATGTTTAAAAGTGTAAAAGTGCAGTTAACTTACATTCACTCAATCATCGCGTTGCCTTTAGACTCTCACACGCCGGTGTGTTTCCGTTCCTTGGACTTAAAAATATATCCAACAACATGCCTAAAAGAAAAAAAAGAGTAATCTTTCGAAAAAATCTTCTAGAGCAAGAGAAAAGTGTTCTTTGCGAGAAGATGTCCCCTTGCAAGAAAAACGACAAAGGTTCGACTTGGATGCTCAAAGACATGCCCACCAGCGATCTCATGATCATCTCCCCGTGGTGTTTCTCGGGTTACGCTATGAACCGCACAAATTTCATCCTTACCCAACCTACGGACGGGAAATCAGCTATAAATCTGGTTCAAATATAGACCCATCTGTTCCGAAACTTCAATCTGTATTAAGATGGCGAAAATTATTACGATTTCACTACATTCTTCTTACCTGAAAGAAGAACGGAAATTCTGCGCAATGAACGACATCCGTGCATGAAAATCAGGAAGTGCACTAAGAATCACCATAGATTTTTTTATTTAGCAACCGAAACCAATAATTATGGCTACCCATGATGCCGAAGGCACAGTCCGGGTGATGGTGGGTTCATAGATCAAATAAACATGGCTGCTGCTGCTGCTGAAAATGCTCCATTTGATGCTGTTAACCGCCGGATTGTACCCTACTCTCCGATCCTGATTAAGATAACGTACATATCAACGTTGAATTGCGCAACTTAATTAAGTCATTGAATGAATATTGATGTACACAAGGGAAGCCATCAAGCTGTTATTCACTCAGAAGACGGCTCAAGAGAACTGGAGGGACGAGTAGACTCTGTATCAACCAGGGTGCTATTTAAGTAGTAATTAGTCTGCGTGGCATATTTTTGGGTTTCCCGTGCATGAAAGAGAACCAACTGTCAACCATCTCTACGTGCACCTGGAAACGAATGAATTTCAACGATCACAACATACAAGATAGGATAGGAAATCCTCAAATGATCGCGCAGACAGTATCCTTCAGGCTTTGTGGTTTTCTTATAAAATACATTCAATGTTTCTCACACCCATTGTATTTCAACGGGTAGCTCCCGCTAGTAGTATATAATTTTAATAATAAAATTTTATTAATGAATTAAATTATAAGGCAGCCTGAAAAATCACAAATTAATCTTGTCAACTTGTTGCTACGTAGATAACAGCTGAAATGTAAGCCCAAATGGCACTTTGATACATATATGATACGTCTGTTAAAGGGAAAAAGCTTCCACAGAAGTACATCTAACTTACTACTTCAAGTATGGAAATGTCATTTCACTATTTAGAGGAATGAAAACTTCATGGAAGTAATCCTAAATGAAAAATCGTGGTAGGGAACTTCGAAAACGGCCCTTTACTCAGAATTAATTTAACAATCACAGTTTTATTTAAGAAAAGTGAGAGGTTTTAGGGAAGTTAACTAACCTTCCACCAGCAGGAAATTCTTTATAAGCCCTTATTGTATTTAATCGCTTTAAATGTTATTTTTTTCGGGAGAAGATAGGTCTTAGAAGAAATATCTCGTAAGTAGCTCATTTCGCAATGGTACAATTGCTTCTACAGAGCTACAATTTCAAATAAATTTCAAAATTAGAAAAAATGATCATTGAGACAAACATTTGTCAAAATTATATTCGTTTAAAACTTTGATAAAATATTATCTCAAATTTTAAAAACCAATTTTTTTAGTTTTGTGAACTCACGACGTAAGGAGGCCCAGAAAGGCTATCATCTGAATGTCAATCGTTTCGGAATAACTTATAAAAACGATCCACTGCAATGTTTTCTATTTCATTCCCACATTCTTCTCACTTTGTTTTACTCCCTCTCCTTACCCCTCGCTCTTTTGTGCTCCGATTGTGTTCGTCGCAAGGCAAGGCGTGGGTAAGAGAATGACAAGAGGTGCAGTCAACCGAGACGGCGTTCCATTAGTGGAGAAGGAAAATCCGTTTGTAACTCTCTCTCTCTCTCTCTTAGTACGTGAAGATGTTACGTATATACAAGCCGTTAAGGACTCTTCGTTCTCCCCGTACTCCCACAATGCAGTGCTTCATTCCGTCGTTGCAAGTTGGTGTGGTTTAAGAGAGAGTATCCGTGTAATTGTTTGCCTTACTTTCTTTCTCTTCACGGATGACATGGGGCGCTGGATTCCTCGTTGCGGTAACAGTCGTTCTCGTCAACGTGCAGTTTAATTATTTAGCCATCGTTAGAGGTAGTCTGCCTTGGCTGCACGTTTTAATGACGAAGAAAGCACTTCTAGGTTATTCGCTAGAAAAAACTGAACGTAAACTGATAATTTAAATAGCGCAGTTTTAGTGATGAATACAAAGTTAATTGATTTACGATGGCGCCTCAATTGGATTATCATTCACATTTTCGTTTAGTTTGTTAAAAATTCCTATTTTCGCTGACGAAATGCGTTCGCTATTCAAAACCAAAATTAAGGTATAAATATGCAGGTGATTCCCCGAATATATTTTTAGTACACAGCCAAAGGAACCGGCTGCATATCCATTTTGATTTGGAATTACCGGATTTTACTTCAATCACGGCAGTAACTTGCTACTGACAAAATAACTAAGGTGGTAAAACTCCTATATTTTATATTTTTTCGATTTCTCAGAAGTTACCACTTACACGCAGTATTCCGTGAAAATAGCATTTATATTTTTTTGGAAAAATATTATTTGTCCCCGTGTTTCTCCCGCTATCGCATTTAACAACAAGTAATTTCAAGTTTAATCAGCAAAAAAAAGGTAACGTAGAAAGGTAACATTTTTCTGTTCGCATCAGATAGTGGACACGTTTTTCTGTATGTAGCCAAAATATGAATGAAATTACCTTTGAGTCAGTTTTCGGTGGAACCACCCGAAAGTTAATTTTAACTAATTAATAAGTCAGTACTAAATAATTTCCTTTCATTCGTTGAATAGTCTCGCATAATTAAATTTAATCGAATCCAGCATGCCTATACACATTTCACACAGCCATGCTAGGCTGTCTGAACCTTTTGATATCACTGCATTCTGACACATACTAAACTAAACGGTCTACATCAACTCTGTATGATCAAATGACGAATAAATTCGAAGTACGTTATGCCCAAGTGCTATTACTACTACTAGCAAACAGAATTTGAGTATTTATTTTGACTAACATCGTCGCGGCGGGATCTCCGTATTCAAGTGTTTGAGTATCTTGCTCTTCTGCTGCTAAAATCACTAATGAAAGGTGGGAAGAAGGAATTTTTATACCTATCCGTTCGACAGTGTCTCTTTCTTATTTTGTCACTCCAATCATTGTTAGATATACATATATAGTTAGGGGTCGACATAATGTACTCCCTACCGTGACAAAACTCGCCTGATATGAAATTTTCAAGTAATTTAAACCTATTTCTTATCCTCCGAGTCTCTTGGAACTCCCAACCTAATTATTCCATCAGCTGTTCTGCACTCTCTGCAGACTTTAGCTGTCTTTCGCGAATTGTACGGATTTCCTTTGTATTTCAATACTTCGCAAATTTAATATTTCTGTGCAGGATCCCAAATTCTCACGGCGTATTCAAGGTGTGGCCCAACCAGAGTGAAACAGATAATCTTTTGCACCCGAGGACCTTCCTCCTATTCTCTTGATTAATTCAAGTTTATTTAATACAGCGCCGCAATCATTTCGTATGTGTTTCCACCACGTTAGGTTGGAAGTCAAGGTGATTCCCAGATATTTGACACCATCTCACTCTTTTACATTCACCCCTCCCAAATTATAAATAGGGCGCGGTGTGATTTATTTCGTAAGAAATTTATATATGTTTAAAATTTAAATAAAGTTCAAGCCCCACTCAAGTCACTGCGAAGAAACGTTAAAGCGCCGCAAATGTGCCGTGCGTGCTTTCTTTACTTAAGGACCAATGCTAATTTTATAATTCACATTTAGATCGGAAATAGGATTAATCTTTTAATGATGTGAACATGCTACATTTAGCAGTTAGATACCGGAGTCGTCTCTCAAATTTTAGACAAGAGTCGAAATATTCGGCCTTTTCAACGCCAACCATCGTCTCGACCCCACATTTGCCCACGCGAAGAGCTGAATCGGTTCGACAATTGAATCCGCACGAAGTATCCACATCGCTCTTGTAACCAACCAACCCTCTGATCCCGATCCGTTTTAATAATTTCCCCGACTCCTTAAGTTTCATTTCGAGCTTCGGGTATGATTAATAATGGCCAAATTACTCCTCCTCCCTTTTAAAACTTTGCCCGAACAATTTCGCAACTCCCTTCCCATCTGCCAAACGCGCCAAGATAATTTCGTCACATTTCCATCCGACTCCATCCCCACCGTGCACGCCGACACCACCGATGAATAGCACTTTGGGCTCGAAACGCTCGTTGTGAGGGTGGAGTGAGATATAGAGAGAGAGAGGGCCGAAGTACAGGAGGAACGAATATTGGCGTGGGGGAGAAGGGGGGGGGGGTGTTCAGGAGGTGGTTTAGGGGAGGATGGTGGAAGGAGGAGACTAACGGGAAGAGTTTATGGTGAGCGAAGACGTCTTGGATTAATGAAAACGTTCCCCATCATCAGGCCGCAATATCGTATTCGCTTCATCAGCCGCACGCGAGTTGAAAGGAACCGGGGAAGGGAATCTCCTTCCTCGAGGGGTGAGACAAGAAGTTGGAGGGATCTTCAGAGGGAAGGAACGGAACAAGATGGCTTGTCAAAATTCACGCGGTTGGAAGAACAATAATTTAAATTTATGCAAACTATATAATAATAAAAAATGCAAATTTTATTTTATTTTCATAATCGGCCGGTGGTCGGTTCAGTCGGCCTCTGTGGTGGCGAGCTAATATTCTCGCCTACCAACCTGAAGGCAGCGGCGTAACAACCCCTCGAATAGTGGGGGGCGGGGCAAAGTCCTTGAAATATCTGTATAAGCTAGCTAACCGGGGGGGAGGGGGGGGGGGAAGAAGAGAGGATGCAAATAAATTTTCACCCAAATCGTAATACAATTGTGCAAAGTGTTCAAAAACAGAGCGGAGTCACGAGATGAAGGCGCAAATAGCTTTGAAAATCAGTCAGTGTCCATTAAAAATTGAGCCACGACCTCTGATTTCTTGGGGAGGGGGCTAGCACCCCCCACAATCGTGTTTGGGGGGGGTGCCCACCCTACCCCCCCCCCGTTGTTAATCCCGTGACTGAAAGCCGAGGGTTCGAGTCCCGTTTGGGTGGTTGTTCCCCAACCAGGGCATGATTGTTGTCCGTATATAATAAATAGATAGTAGTTTGGCGAAAGCTGTTACCAACAGAGAAGTTATTATTATCGAATGCTCATGTTGTAGAAGAACTATGGAGTATAGTAAATGGAAATATTTCAATCATGTTCAAATTTTACTTTCCAACTTTATATTTTAATACCATTACCAAATGTCTTAAAGGCCACATTCTTTTTATTTGCGAGCTAGAACAGAAGAGTAGTTAGTTTTTTACCTGAAAGAGGGAGTTCTGACACTCCGATCGACATTCCGACACATTTCGTTGTCGGTAAAATTGGCATCATTGGTGAAAACCAATTGAGGACTCTTCTCGAGTCGCGAACGGGGCGTTTTGACGGCGGGGCTAACTAAGAACCACGTTCTCACGTCAAAACGGCGCCTTATTAGCGTGTACCCTTGGTCGTCTCGCTCACAAGTACCTGAATACGAGGGTCATTTGCCTCATTGCACTTTCAGGGAAAGTGAGTGGGTCCACTCATTAGGGAATAGAGTGTAGGATAGGGAAGAATCTGGGTTCGACCGTCTGTGCCCTGCCGCTTCGGCGGTAGGATCGGCCCGCATAGATTCTTCACAGAGTTACCATCCCAATAAAGAGTACGTGTAGGCGAGTCCTCAATCACGATGCCTTTACCGCGATCACCCGTACAGGGAAGCTCACTCAACTCGCGCGATCCTCGTCTCCAAAGTGCGAGCGAAAAGAGGATCCCGATTCCTGACAACTTAAGAAATTTTCTGTTCAAACCCGACAACGTCACTTCGAGGAAGGACGAAACGAGCAATAATGCTACAACACATCATGACGAAGAATCAGTAATGGTTCATGACGAAATCTTGGCGGACTTAAATAGGTCTAAAACCCAAATATACGTTACTAATGAAGTAACTAGAAACGACGCAGGTCTTCGAAGACACGAGACGATGGGAAACATTTCATTCTCGAATGGCGCTAATGAAATAAATGAAGATGACAATGGTGCACTTTTTGAAACTACCGCCGCATCTAGGCGCAAGAGAAGGAGGAGGCACGGGAGCCAGGAAGAAACAGACCATAACGTCAATATTGACACGACAAACCGATATCAGGTGCTTGCGAGTCTTCCCAACGAAGGAGGTGGAAAGGATACAAGTACGATCCAGAATCAAACAAAAGGCCCTCCTAGGAGTAAATGGCCGCCGCCAATTGTAGTGAAAAGAATACTAAACTCAACAGAATTCGTCATAAGAATTAGACAGCTCGTGAAAGACAAAACTTTTTTAATCAAAAAACTAAATGACGGTTCACGATTGCAATTAAAGCTTCGTGAAGATTACGACAGAGTCTATGACTTCCTAGAAAAATCAGGCGCCCAAAAATATTCCTGGCCTCAGAAAGGAGCGGGGGTGGCTAAATATGTCATCCCTGGGTTAGACGCTGATATGGACCTAGACTTCCTCAAAGAGGATTTAAATCTGAAAAAAATCCCTTGCTTACAAGTTAAGCCAATTGGCAGAGATAACGCGGACATCTACTCAATGACAGTCCAAAAAGGCAACAATTTTAATCCCAAGATTTTAGAAAACGTGACGACTATCTGCAACCACTCGATTTCAATCGTCCCCTTCAAATACAAGACGCCGCAGCGCTGCTACCGCTGTAATATATACGGGCATGGATCCCGTCTTTGCACTCTGACTCCTAGGTGCTATACATGTGCAAAGGATCATGAAGGCAAGGATTGCCTGAAAGACAGCCCAATTAAGTGCTGTAATTGTGGTAAAGGACATGAAGCTTTTTCTACTGAGTGCGAAGTCTACCAGAAGGAAATGGAGGCATTAAACGAAATTGCTGACAGAAAACGAGAAAGAAGAGAAAGAAAACTATCGATGCGTGAAGAGATTACCGATCGTGAAACTCAAAACAAGCATGCGACGGACGATCTGCAGTCACGCAACGAACGGAAGCAAGCAAAAAGAGCGGATAAAATCCCTTCTGATAATGTATGGGAAAAAAGAAAAATTGAATTTGAACGTAGAAATCGGACGAGAAGGGACTCGAGTAAAATGGGCCCAGAAAAACCTGCGATAGTTAATGAAGACGAGGGGAGGCCGACCCCGAAAAACATTGACAAAGTGATAGAGCACGGAAATAACAATGACATGAAAGCGTTGCTTGAAGCCGTAACAAATATGACGACCATGCTAATGCAACAAATGACATTCATGCAAAGCATGATGCAAAAGATGACGGAGATGTTTGCCAAAATAACTAATTATGGCCCATAAAAATCATCGCTGCCAATTGGTCATTTCCCTGTGGAATGCGCAGGGAAACGTTATCAACAAGACAGAAGAACTCGTCGAGTTTCTTTTAAAATATCGCACAAATGTGTGCCTAATTTTTGAAACGCACCTCACTGAAGGCAAGACATGGACAATTCCGGGGTATAACATTTATAGAAAAGACAGACCGGGAAACACGGCGGCAGGAGGCGTAGCGATTATCATCAAAGAGGATATTTCGGCCCATATCCTCCCGTCAAATGACAATCACGACGCGCTCGAAAAAATTGGAGCAAAAGTACATACTGATATGGGGGCGATCAATATCTATTCATGCTACCTACCGCCGAGAAAAAAGTTTGACCAGAGAGAATTTGAAAATTTTACTCTAAACGACGAACCGATCATAATTGGAGGTGATTTCAATTCAAAGCACCCACACTGGAATTGTCCAAAAACGAACGCCAATGGCAGGAAACTATATGATTGGACGAGCGAAAATGATTTTGACATAGTGGCCCCGACCGAACCTACTAGACTTCGGGGAAATAGCATCATTGACTTCGTGATTACACGTAATATTTACAGACGCAAGAAAGCAACTATAGTCAATGAGTTGACAAGCGACCACTTCCCGGTCTTGACTTATATTGGCACTATGCCAATTTTACAACTTGACAACAAACCAAGATATTGTTACGGCCTAGCTAATTGGCAACTGTTTCACGATACAATAACAGAGTATATTAAGTCTAATAACGAAGTGTGTGACGTCACCACCGAACATATTGACAAACTTGTAGAAACTCTCGAGAAGGCTCTTAAACTGGGAATGGAAAAGGCAATACCTAAAAAGAAAAAAAGGCCAGTGGAATACCTACGACTCACGGACGAAGTTAAAGACTTAATAAAAAGACGAAACTACGTTCGTAGAAAATATAATGACATAGGCACGAGAACCTTAAAAAGAGAACTTAAACAGCTCAATAAAGAAGTGAAAAGAGAAATTAAAGAGTTACGAGTTGAGAAATGGAGGAATCAACTTGAAAACCTCAATGCGAAAGACGGCTCAATTTTTAAACTAGTTAATAGACTAAGAAAAAAGCCGAAAGAGGACCCTATAATTGAAAATAAAGACGAAGAAATAGTGACGCCGGCTGAAAAAGTAAAATTTATGGGTGAGACTCTGGCGAAAACATTTACACCGGGGAAAGTCGGTCTAAAAACGCCAGTTTTTAATCATAACAAAGACGAATGGCAGCAACAATTGGCCACAGAAGAGATACCGGTTGTAAAGATGGACGTGTTAAACGAAATCCTAAAACATTTACCGACTAGGAAGGCAACTGGCGAAGACCTCCCCAATGAAATTAGGCCTCCCCAATGAAATTAGGCCTCCAATTAGGCCTCCCCAATGAAATAATAACAATAATGCCAGATGAAGCTAAAAACCTATTTATAGATATAGCTAATAAATCCCTCAAACTTGGCTACTTCCCGAAGATTTGGAAGACATCCGTAATCAAATGCATTCCCAAGAAAGGAGGAAGGAAGATAAAGCCGGGTGACTTTCGTCCAATCTCCCTTATTTCCAATCTTGGGAAACTATTAGAGAGATGTGTGTCAAGACACATCGCATCGATCATTGACGACATGGACCTTCTCCCTAAAGATCAATTTGGCTTCAGGAAGGGGAGGTCCACGACACACCAAGTACATAAGGTCCTCAATTACATTTCAGACTCGTTTAGAAAGAAAATGGTGGCCATAGGAATTTTTCTTGACGTAAGCAAAGCCTTCGACAAAGTATGGCATGATGGCCTACTGCATAAATTAGAACAGAGAAATTTTCCCAGATGGTGTCTCTTATGGATTGACTCGTACCTAAAAAACAGGACGTTTAAAGTTAATTGGAACGGAAATCTCAGTGATGAGAAGAACATTTGCGCAGGTGTTCCACAGAGTTCAGTTTTAGGCCCGACTCTTTTTAACTTATACATGACAGATTTCCCAGTGGATGAAAACTGGATGACGGATCGCGCTTTGTACGCCGATGACGTTTGTCTCTTGGCAAAAAGCAAGAAATTGACACTGGCAAAAGAATACGCCCAAGATTCACTCGACCAAGCCATAAAATGGTACAAAAAATGGCGGCTGGAGTTAAACCAAAAAAAGACCCAGGTAGTTGCCTTTCACAGACCGCGCATTAATATTGACACTGGCAGTTGTCTACGAATTGGACAACAGCCGATAGCATGGCAAAGAAATGCTAAGTACCTCGGCGTAAAAATTGACAGCAAGCTAAGCATGAAAGATCATGTCACCCACATAGTAAGCAAGACTTTTATGACACGGGCTAATCTCGCGGGCATATTAATTAACCCGGAGACGCCCAAGGAAATTAAAATACAAATATACACTACGTATATCAGACCGGTAATCCTTTACGCGGCCCCCGCATGGAGTGGTTTATTGCGCAAAGAAACAATTCGAAGACTGGAAGTCAACGAGAGAAAATGTCTTCGATCGATATTTTCGTTGAGGCACTACACTAAGAACGAAGATGTTCTCAAGATATGCGGACTAACCACGATTATGGAGGTCATCAAAATACAGAGTGCAGAATACAATAGAGGGACCTCGACGAGTGAGCACAAAGAAATTCGTAATCTCGTATTGCAAGGACAAAGCTGACGTCAATCAGCTGCTGCCGTAGCGAAACATGCGCAAAGCATGTTCGAAGTTTAGCGGGGAGCTAATGAAAGACATGGGGGAAAAGTGTGACGTAAGCATACCAACCCCGAAATATCTGCGATCTCCCAGAGATCGCAGAAAAAGACACGCTGATGAAGCTGTTACCAACAGAGAAGTTATTATTATCGAATGCTCATGTTGTAGAAGAACTATGGAGTATAGTAAATGGAAATATTTCAATCATGTTCAAATTTTACTTTCCAACTTTATATTTTAATACCATTACCAAATGTCTTAAAGGCCACATTCTTTTTATTTGCGAGCTAGAACAGAAGAGTAGTTAGTTTTTTACAACATATTACCAGCAATTCCACTTCTACATGTTTTCTTTTTCATCAACGTAAAAAATTTAGGACAATATTTTTGCACGGTGTACCTAAAACATAAACTGAACAAAAAAACACAATTAAGATTAAAATAGCATGCTCATCTGCTTTAAAATTCCAATTCAGTGGAAAACGTACAGTAATGTTTAGTGTGCCTCTTCAAGGACATATGCCCAAATGATAGTTTGACACCCGCCTATGTTCTCGAAAACGAGCCAGTATATCGAAAGTGGAACTTCACACTCATGGCAGAGTGCAACTATAATGCTGTTTGTTTTACATCTTTATTATAAGTAGTTCATGAGTAATTGTAAACTGCTCATGGCAAAATTTCGTGAGTGTTTTTCATACTCTTCTAAAATCGATGCTGACCTTTCGACTTACAGCCCTGTCCAAGGGGAAGGGAGCCGAGAAGGGGAAAGATGGTGGGACAATCAGCTAAGGGGAGGTTTAGTGGGGAAGAAGTTAAATACCGGCTGTCGCGGCCGATATACCGGCCGATATACCGGTGCCGCTTGATAAAAGTAACCGACTATGCACTGCGGTTTAATTTATCACTTTGGTTTCTATCGGTTGTCATACCGATACATCGATCCACCATGTATCGACCTGATAAGCTCGTGTTACTCGAGGTGGAGATTTTTTCTTCATATATGGTTACCGAATGGGTCATTGAGCATAATCACAAGAAAGCCCTTGGACTGAAACAATAAGAGAGAATTTCTTTCCACTTCTCATCGTCCAATCCAGTCCTCATTCCAGTCGACACGCCACCAATGCCTTCTCCTCTCCTCCACATCTCCTTGCCTCCCTTGAGGAATGTAGCCTCACTAGAATCAGGTTCCTGATTTGCCGGAACCAAAACGGTACGAACCTGTTATCCAGTATTTAGAACCTTGGTGAAGAGGTTGGCAAAGAGAAACGCATGAAGTTGGTAAAATAATAATTGGCTTGAGTACTTATTCCACATTACATGAAAAGAGAGGCCCAAAAATACAAATTTTAACATGCCTAGGGTATAAATGTTCTTTAATCCGAGTTGTAAAATTACTTGATCCCTACTGGAGGTGGACAACAATACAGTCACTGGACTTGATGGCTGAAATCCCACATTTTGTCACTGGGCCTGATATTGTGACGGACCCGACCCTTGCCCGCAAACCGTGATTCCAGAGCCAGGACAAACGTCCACTTCCGTAGGCAAGCCGTCTCCCGCGAAGGCAATGCCCTTACGACCGGAAGCGAATCGTCCCAAAGTGAATTGGAAAATACGGTTGCCGTAAATTTAGAAAATACAAGGTTTTCTCGAAACGGGGTTGGGTTGGTTGGGCGAAAAAGGTCGTGGTGTTCAGAGGGGACTGCTCACCTCTCAGTTCCGTGATAGCACCCAAATAACCTCCGCGACACACTCTCGCGGTTTCAATTTGACATGTATTCCAATATCTTGGAGACATAAAATTTGACATAACAGAAGAAAGAAAAAATGAAATGGTAGATGACACAAAAAAGGATGAACCTAATGAACTAGTGAGGGATGAGCTGCGAGATATGGATGAACCCTAGGTGAATTATTGACATCAATAAATACCAACAAAAGAACACCCGCCTGATTTCAGGCACCAGCAGAAAAATCAACATAGGGGACAATAATTGGATATTGCAAATAAATGCCTCATCTTGAGTATTGACGGTCAAGTGAAAATCACCACAGTTATTTGGACACTTATCGCGGGAAGTTGTACTGAATTCTTCCCCCTGATAGCGCGATCAGGCACTTAGGGAGAAGCCCACTGTGACATGGGGGGAATCACCGGGGGGGAAAAGCAGCATTGGCTCCGCGGAGGGATTTATGGGGTGGCGACGATCTTACGTGACCGCTGATTCCGAATCACGCTCAGATCCTGGCAGTCACCTACCTTCTCCGGATCCCGAGCACCAAGATGCCAGAATCTCAGCCAGCATTCGCCGATCCGCCTCTCACCGTCGTCAGTCTCTGCTCCGGAAGACTCAATTCGAGACTTTTGCTCCCACGAGGTGGCTCGGTTGCTCAAATCGCGAAGACGCCGGACTCTTCTATTTCTCCTCTCTCTTCACCTCGCCGAGCGTCGTTCCTTCGCCTTGACTGCCCAAAACTCACAATTTGTGGATCTCTAGCGTATTTCTGTCGCCTCTGCGGCCAAAGACTCACGTTCGGGAATAGGAGGGACTGAGCAGCGTTCCTTCGCTCACAATTACGAAAAAAAGTAGTCCCCAGTGACACCTGAATTCACCTCTTACATCCCCCTGGGGGAAACGAACTTCTCGGGGGAGGGGGTCACGTGAGGGGGTGGGGGGAAGGATGGGTGGAGCGTGCCACTGGGGCGGGATAAGTTCACTATCGGTGATAACCCCGAAGCGAAGTTAAATAGCCCCTCCCATACCACGCACTCGCTGTCGCACTTGACCGCACACTGTGAATCATAGCCATTCCAAACCCACTCGTATACGTAGTGCACTGCCGGCCACGGCGTACCGGGATCAGGAGCCGGGGAGAGTGGGGTGGGGGGTGGTGAGTGGGAAAATGGGACAGGGGGGAATACAAAATAAGGTGGGAGTGGGAGGGAAGGTCAGTGACGGACCTGGGCCGTCACAATATAATTTTCCCCTTCACGACTTGCCCTGCGTCTATAGGGATTATTCGCAGTTTAAGCTCCGTATAAACCAGGGAACTTCTAATACTAATAGATTTATTCTTAATAACAATAACAATGATCAACATTAACAACGCACATCCAATAGCGGAACACTTTCACAGGGAAAACCACACGGATGGCCACACTCCTTCATGCCACACAAGCTGACTTCCTCGTCCTCACGGTTGCCATTCAACCTGCCACTGCCGTGTTAAGAGGCAATGCGGTCTCGTAGAATTGAGTTTAATGAAGAAAAGAGCTCAGCCATTTCTGGGAAATATGTATAAAACGATGGATAGCGAAATTTACTGGTCACAAGTTACCCGTTCCAATGTAGGACAAGGTCTCCAGTGGCGATGTCGCAATGTGGTCATGTATGAGACACATGAACAGGCGTCAAGTGTAGTCCCTCACAATCAGACGTTCCAGGCGGATGGCAACAACAACTGACGATCGGATAGGTATCCCTCCGCTCAACGTCACAAGTGGGACTCTTTTTTAAACTCCGATCTCCATAGTACACTCGCACGCACCGAGCCACTCTCCTATCCGCCGGGCACGCACCCTGAACCCTGACCCTAAGGGTTCGTAATATTTGACCCTGACGGAGGAAAGATCTCCGTCGCCGTAAGGAGAAGAACACAAACAGTACTTACTCCAAAATACCCAGGCGGGTGAATCAAACGCAAAAAATCAGTGTCATAAAAAAGAAATTTCAATTTTTATTTTCTATTGTCATTAAACCACTTGAATCATACTGTAAGTAGTAATTACAGTTACACTTTAAGTTTAAAAAATAGAAAAAATTCTCCCAGGACAGAAATTCTGATAATTTTTACAAATTATTAGAAATGTTTTTGGAATAACTTTCTTTCAATAAAGGTCTGTTTATTTTTACCATACTATAAAGTATTAGGTATTTTAAATGGGTAATTAAAGTATTAATTTTTCTTCCTTATCATGAGTAGTTGAGGTACGAGCCAAGCGAGGTAGTGAGAGCGGGAGTACTCCCCAATTTTCACCTTATTTCTATAATCGCAAGTTTATCTCGAAAAAGAACTACTGATGATACTCGGCGGTAATTTTTAAAACGTGAAGTTGGCACAAACTGAAACTAAAATAATAAACACTTTAAAAGGAAATATTGTGACGCCTCGATGAAGGAGGCATGCCGCCATGTTGGCTTTTATTTGGACATTACTAGGCAGTTAACACCGTATTTATATCATTTTAAATGGACTCAAATTGGAGTAAAACGTACATAGTATTTATTGCCTACCAATGTTGCCTTCCTTCCTGTAAAATGTTTAATCTTTCTCTTCGTATTGGAAACTCCGTTACCTCACTCCTAACGTTGGACTTTACATTAGTTATTGAATTTATCCCAACCACAGTTCACTCATTCTTCTTGAAGCAATTAGCTATAAAACCAGCCAAATTATTTGCCTTATGGGCAAATAATTTGGCTAGTATGTCCCAGCAGCTTCGTTGTTAATAGTAGTAAATAAACACATTAACGTGATACTGCCTAGTGACATCACGAAACATGGTAACCCGTTTTTGAGCGTAATATTTTTGGAAAGTATTATTGATAGCGTTCAAAAACCCCTTTGAAATCACGCCTAAAATAGTAATTAGGCGTTTAGTTGGAATTTATATCTTTAATATACAGCAAATTCATCACTTTACCAACCCAATTGGAAAGGGAGGGAGTGTATGGAGAAATAAGGCAAATTTTCTTTAGAGGAAAGATTTAAAAGAGTTAAGCGGAGCAGTCAGATTCGTAAAGGTATTAAGCCAAGGTGGGTTGAGGAAGGATGTGCAGACGGTTCAGCTTTTAAACCACACTATTGATTATTCTCGACAATAATGACTAAACTAGAGTCAAAATAAGTGTATTTTCTACCACTTAATTCCATATGCCATTATACTTCGTCATATGGATGACTTATGTATGCTAGCTATCAATTGACGCCGAGGTTTTAGGCTTATTTTCTTGTAGCGCTCTTCGAAGCATTCATTCGATCATTGAATTTTCGAAAGCACGTGGCATTGGCATCTTAAAAGTGACAGTTGCAGATAAAATATCGTGCTTGAAAGTAAACCTGATTGGAAAAGAGCGCCATATTTCTGATAGTCGCAATTATGAGAAAAAGATTTCATCTAAGTATTCCAAAGTTGGCAGGCATACTTGTCCTGTTTATAGTAATAAATACACGCTAGCATCACTGCTAATATCCTCAAATTCATCGGAAGATCGCTTTGAAAGTTCCGAATAAGCAGCGCACAAGAGCGTCCATAATGTAGGTAACCCTCATACGCCATACATACGACGGTTAACAGAATAGCGCCACAATCGTTGTGATCGTGCACTAATTTCAGCGTAGGCATTAATTTATCCTTATTATATAAAATGGAAGCTCGCGAGTAGTTGCGCCAATTCTTTTTTAACGCGCATCCAGGAAACAATAGTGAACAGAAGAAACCCGTGGCATGCAATTACAGCATGACTGTCGAGGTGTGAAGACGAGAGTGACCGTCGCTTTCTAGACTAGTTAGTGTACTTGATTTTAATGACTTGTAATTATTACTATCGCCTAATCTCACTTGAAATATCACACATTCTTTTATTTTCTGACTTAATTAATATCTCGTTATATCTATGATTTAATAGTATTAGTAAGGATAATCAGAAAAATCATGCTGACCTGTGTACTGCAGGTTAGCGAACTTATATGAATAGTAGTTTTTTAGTTTCTATTCTTACCCTACATTTTCCCCTGCCTGATTTGGCTCCTCGCCTAGCAGCCAAGGGAGGGTCAGAGGCTCGCAATGCACAGTATGTCCATAATTCTTCCACTTACAAGCATTAGTAATACTGACCGGTAGTAATAACCGGTACTGACCGGTACCCGTCCGCTGAAATGTAGCATTAGACAGCGTTACACATATGTTAAACATATTAGGCTGGGAGCCACTAGGGACTCGGAGGCTGCGCGCTAGGCTTAGATTGCTTGAACAATTGAGAATAGATATCTTTCAGAGCGACACGGAGAATATCATATTAGAACCCCACTATATTTCCAGGTCCGACAGAAACGATAAATTAAGAGAGATGTTTTGCCGAACGGATAGGTATGGGAATTCGTTTTTTCCCCTAACGATAAGGGACGTTAATAAATGCTAGGCGTAATTTCATTAGAGCGTTTCCTTTTTATATGTAAACACCACACGCCTATTGAGGCGGCTTGCGGGGTAGTATGTAGATGTAGATTTTTGTCGACGTGGCACTCTACTAATTTCTGGATGGGCCGTGAATTCATTCTCTCTTTCACCCGATTGGGCCGTGATTCACTCAACGCCCTGAGGACGATGGCAGAGTCAGCCATCGAAACGTCGGCCATGGCTGAACAACTGACCTAGAGGGAAACCCGCGAAGACTATTTTCACATTCTCCTGACTGCTTTCGGTCCTTTGGTCGATTTTGAACTGGGTCGAGTGCTGCATGCCTTCTATGGCATCACCCTGGACCACCGTTGACTCCCTGGCGGCGGCTTCCACGCTATTTCGTAGACGTAGATCCAAAAACATAACACATTCCCATAGATAGATCGGCGTACGTGAGTCTGGTACGTTCTAGTGTACGTTCCCCTTGTGAGTGTGAATAACATGAGTGGGAAGGAAAGGATGGAGCAGCGCGAAGACCTTGGAGTAAAATGGGAAGATCGGGTGAAAGAGAAATTGAAAGAGAAACTGAGAGGGGGTGTTCGGTGAAAGGAAGAGCAGAGCGTAAGATGGCGGAGGGAGAGAACGGTCTCTTCCATTCAACAGGCAAGAATCAGTTTCGGGGAAGACAATGTGAGAGCCGTAAACGACGCAAACTGGATTGTGTATAGGAATCATAACGAGGGGATGGGGCTTAATGGCGCTCTGCCGGGGGGGGGGCGGAAGTGGGGGTGGTTCCCCCAGTCTTGGCTGGGCTGGAGGCGTGGTGGAGGCGTGGTGGAGGCGTGGCAGGGGTGGGGTTTGGATGGGGAAGTGTGGAAAGGGATACGATGATAAAGGAGAGAGAAAGGTTGAAGGCGAGACTGGAATGGAAGCGGGAGAAGTGAAGAACCCCCACCGCCCAACTTCCACGGCAATCGTTGTCATCGTCTGGGGTAACAAATTGCGCCCTCTTTTGTCAGAGCAGCAACCCCCCCTCCCACCATTTAAACCAGCTGCGAAAGACGAAGGAGGGGATTTTTGGGGAGAAGCGCCCTGGCTTCATCCACGCATCCTCCGCCACTTCAATGGAACGAGGTGACGAACCCAATTCATTCCAGCGCGAAGCCGATACTAGGTTAAAACCGTTTTGCACGCTTGGTAGAAATCGCCTCCGCCTCTCCCTCCGACTCCTCCCTCTGCTGTTGTTTATGCTAACTATATAGACACTATCTGGAGAGGGTGCGTTTTCCCAAGCGCCCATCGGCTTCCTTCTGCCTTCTCACCCGTAAGTCACCTTCAACCATTCCTTCAATGGATCCTCACACCCCAACGATTTCCCTTATCGCCTTACCATTTTATCCTCATGAAACTTTTCCTTCCCGCCACGGAGGTTTTGGAGCATGATGCCGTCATTAATTATCTTTCAACTCCTTAAACTCTTGCGTAAAATAAACAATGAAGTAACTCCGCGAGCATCGGATTAAGACCACGCGTATCCTCTCAAACTTCGCAGTATGTGAATGATGACGGAATCGATAGCTAATACAGAGGATATTCTTGAATACTTGTCAATTAAATTAGCACCTAGCAATATGCTTCTTGGTAATCAAGTACCCACACATGATCATCATCAACAACTGTTCAGGATTGGGCCATTTGGTCTGGTCCACTTAATGTACCTATGTTAGTAGTGCCTTCATCCCTTCTTTGACAGTTCACAATCCCTATTTCTGGTTGTTTTGTGGTTGAGAGTGTGAGAGAGGTACCTGGTAATGTACACACATAATATTTGCACATACCATTTTTTACAGTATTTATCAATAGTTTTGGAGAATGCCGGGATATTAAGTTCGGAGAGGATGTTTTCATTGCGTCTGTGGTCGTAGAGAGTATAAATAGCCAATGGTCTTAGTAATTTTATTTCCACTACTTCTATCCGTCTGGTTTGCTTTGTGTTAATGCCCATGTATCCACATTTAAACTCATAACATGCCTACATTTAATCGTACCCTGGGATACTCAGGTTGCACTACCATACAGTTTAGTTGGGAGGAGCACACGTTTGTTTACTGCAATTTTCGTCAAGAGAAACGAAAACCACGGTTTACAAGATGGCGAAGCCTGGGTATGCCAGCACAACAATATATTTTGCTAAATGCAGCGAAAATGGGTACTTGAAACTTTAACTTTAGGTTCAAAGTAGGAGGGATAGGGTTGAAAATGAGTAGGTGATAAAAGAATAGGGGCTGAATGCTGTAGTGATGAACGTGTATGAAATAAGCGTGCTCCACTAGTTAATGCACGCAGAAGGAATGTATGACATTCTAATAATGAAAGAGATTCATGACAATAGAAGTGAATGGTGCAAGAGAAAATCAGTTCATTCTTTTAATTCCCTAGTTCGCCATTTCAACAAGTTGTGATTTCTGAAAATATATTTCGATTCCCATTATTATACTTGAAGATTATTTAATTTGTTGTTTACATTGCTCTTAGGGCATATGTTTTCCAGAGCGCATCTAATGTTTCAATTTGTAGTGAATTCTATTTTCATTTCTCCACACGTTCCACTCCAAACGTTCTTTTAATATCTGTCCGACCCAAGTGTTCCCTTTGCTGTATTGATCTTCTAAGTTTTTAGAAGGTCAGAACAAGTCTTTAAAATGTTTGTAAATTAAATAAATTATAGAATTGTATAATTATATCTGACCCAAGGATTTAAAAATATAAAATCACCTTAATTTTAAAATAAAATCATAACTATTCTGCTTCAAAACGATTCGGTCTTTTTGAGACACGTAAGAAGTCTTTGCACTCAACAAAAGGATACTTCAGTGTAACTTCCTTGTCAACTAGGCTCAAGTAAACATCATCTTTTAGTGCTATATTTAAAATTACTGACAAATTATTATCATCAGCAGAAGAAGACCGTGGACGTTCATTAAGGCAAGTCTTTTTGTGCATTGTTTCTGCAACACAAACCTCTTCCATGATTTTACTTTCCCCTGCATATTTAAAACAGAGATTTTTTAAAGACGTTGAAGTGTTATCTAAGCCTATTACCAAAGCGAAATTTCAAATACCTTTTTAAGACGATTCCTCATGCTTGTGACATGCATGGTACCAGGTACCAGCTTTAAAAAAAACAATTCATCTTTGTCTGATATAGGTACTATCATTGAAATGACATTTTCCAACTGCTGTACCATGTCTCATGAGACTAAAGCTGTTATCTTTAATAACGTGACTAACAAAAAATGGTACAATCTATGACAATGCCCTAGTTTTATAAAATTATCCATCAAATGCGTTCATCATGTTGAAACTATTAACTATTTGATGGGCAACACCAGATGCTCCATTAACTAGTTACACAAATTCCATACAAACATTGTGAAAAGGAAAGCTCGAATATGCTCACAGTGGTCCAAATGATGGTACACTTCGAAATAAAAGCAAAATTTAGGGTACGGTGGACATCATAGTCATTTTAACCCCTCCATATAAATTTTCATATGAAATAAAAATTCTCACAAGGTAATTTTGTGCTTCTAGAAGTTCAATTTTAGGTAAATTTTTTCTTAGGAGTGTACACTGCTGAGTTAAGATACTCTTCAGAAATAACACTGCAAATCAACTAAGCTATAAAGCTACACCAATTTTTTAAAAATTCAGATGCCTAACAGTGGAAAAAATCTCCGGCTTCTCCAGGGGCTTAATGAACACTTAAATTTTTACTTTTGCTCTAGTTATGAGTGAATTTAAACCCAGCCACTATATTTCGCAGGCCAAAATAATATTCTTTATCAAATATACTACCTCAACAATGTTTTTCCATAGATTTGTTGACACCAATCAACTCTTTTTATGTTGATTACATGAAGTTAACTAAGGTATTTTAATTTACTTCCTATTTAGATGTCTTTTTAAATGTATTTATTAAATTTAAATTATTAACCTCATTATTTATTTTTAGTTCACAGCAGAGCCTGTAATTCATAAATAATTTACACTTTTGATATACTCAACTTATTGCTATGCAAGTAAGGAGGGATGAAACGAGACAGGTTCCCTACCGGTGCAAGATGAAAAATGAGAGGTACCAACTGGGCAGTAACCCGTATATTCCTTTCGGTTTTGCTTACTGTTAAAACATTTAATTTGTATTCTTTAATATAAGATTTTCAATTACTTTCCTACGGAAAACATTAGGCCATTAAGTCATCGACAGAGCCATGAGAAATCATGAAAACTCGATGGTGTGTTACTGGACCTTGAGCAGGCGGATGGAAGCCTATCAGTGAGCATTTTATATTCCCATCCGGTTAACCCTGCCAAGAACCTGCTGTCGCTCATGCAAGTGGAGAATTTTACAGGTAACTATTTTTTACTTTCTCTTTTTTAAATTCGGTATACTTTTTGAGATAAGGTCTTTACAAATAACAGAGTATTGATTGCAGAGATGCTCCTTAATTAATTAAAAAGAGGAAAAAACAGATTGTATTAGAATTAAACAATGAAGGGCATGAAAAATTAAAGAAAGAAATATTGTAGGGCAGAGGGTGCTAAAAACTTTCTAGATACTTTTGGAAGGCTACAACGAATTGCAGACCCTGAATTACAACGAATTGAGTAAATAATTGGCGGAAACCGGAACGTATTGGTACGGTATTGCCTTCAAGGAGTCCCCCGTGAGTGCACATAAGTGCGAAATTCCGCAGAGGATAAATCATTCGCCCGTACTGCGATTTGAAACCAGACTGGAAGCCGGACTCAAACTAGCCAGTTTTGCTGGACGCCTCGGTAGCTTAACTGGCTAAAGCACTGGGCCCGAAACGGAGGGATAAAGCGTCATAGTGAATGATTTTTCCTCTTCAGAGACTCAGAGAGATTTTTTATCCTCTTTCGATTACGTATTTCTACGTTGACTGATTAACTTGGACATTGTCTCTCACTCCATTAGTACTTTTTCTATATTTTCATTGCTATAGTTTAAAGATAAGCCTATTCCGCTCTATAAAACGCGCCAACTGGAGCCAAGTGCTGTTCAATTGAATGGAAAATACTTTTTTAGCGAAATAAAAACAGAAGATGAAAGAAGAAGGACTGGCAACACATGCCCTTGGAGTGACTCACCATAGATGTAGTTTGTCCCATGAATGAGTGATGAGTGGCTGGTGAGGTGGCGAGGTTGAAGGGGAAGTACTAGCACGGTGGAGAACAGCGTTCAACGGAGAAGGCATGACGTTCTCATCCACAAATATACTCACTAGGGCAGGAATCGCGAAGGAGTAGAGACAGGCGCGGGTAACGTGGGGGGAGTGTGGAGAAGCGGACGAGGCCTAAACTCGTGAAAGCAAACACGGATCGACCCCTTCAACTCGCTTTCCTTTTGATTCCCTCTCGCCCATTTCAAAACGAATCCCTCAAACATTTCTCCACTCTCTCTCTCTCCCACACCACTATGCTTGCTCTACTATTAGAGCTCTTTCACAACTTCTTACACCATGAACCCTCTTCAATAGTACCCCCATTATATTCGCCACAAACCCTTTTGTAGCAGGTGCCGGGAGCTTGCGGTGGGTACCGATAACGTCCGCGTCTTAGAATGTGCACACGTGTCTGTTGTATTAAGTGCGGTGAGGCCTTCCGCGCGGAGGCTAGGTAAACGTTGAACGCCGCCTCTAAGAGGCCTCTGACCTGCTTTGTTATCTATTTCCAAGACGCACGCCTAACCACGCCCTCACACGGAGATGTACTCAGCAGGGCGGAGGTTTCCTCAAACAGCGAAACAATGGACAGAAAGGTTCCTCCGCCCTCCAGACCAACCCCGCCGTCGATTGTGTTATCTACCCAATTGTGCTAGGATTTTCTTTCTCTTCGACAAAAGGAAGTCTATCTGCAAGGGTCTTGTAGAATGTTATTTAGCTGAAGCATAAATTAAGCAAATATTTTTTCTATGTTGGAAAAACAAATTCTATATTATCCACAAACCTTTATTATACTGGCACGACGCTTGTACGAAATACCCTTGTGGAATAGTGAAGTCTAATTTAGAGTGTATTTAATTCAAAATTTAACCTTTTAAAATTTTTTAACTGTGTGGCTAAAAATGCGTCTTAATAGTATATTAAGACAATTTCGCAGTCTAAAAAATGATTCCACCATTTCTTGGCTAATGTTTTTGTATGTTTGAAATGCTACAAATGTTTGAAAATAAAAAAATACGTAGTTTTGCCACATAAATAGTTTTAATGTACAAACGTATATATTGACTCAAATATTGACCTGATATGTCAATACTGAACGAAACTCAGGTCGTATAATAAAACTATTTATGTGGAAAATTTAAGTAGGTATTGTTTTATTGTCAAATATGAAAAAGTTCCACAAAATTTAATGGGATACAGTAAACTATACCACGAGCATTTTTGCCGTGAATATCTATTCCCACTGTGCTCATCAATCAATCACATCATACTTCCTGTTATTACTGAAAGGATTAAGTTACAATTTTCATTAGTAAAGCAAATACAATATTAATTTGATTCCAAGTTATGAAATCTAATTTAACAGTCAAATGTTGTGCATAAATCATAATGAATGACTAAATATCCCAAATTATAGCGGGTATCTTGAAATTTCAAAAATCAACGCAACGCAGCTTACAGAAATCAAGAAATAGAAATCGTTATTGTTCATAATTGATAGCTTCTGGTTAATTTTTGAGGTGCCTATATGAGTGCACGAACAATGTTCAATTTGGTGAACATAAAAATAGCTCTTTTTGTAAATTAATTTTTTTTAATGTGAGTGTTTTATCATCCCTGATGTAGACTGAGCAGAACAAGCCCTATCCTCCTAATAGGAACCCTATCATCCTCTTTACAGATCCATAGATTTGCTCTTTCCTTACTCCTTTTGTGAAAAAAGAACAATTTTATACTCTTGTTTGTATCAATGAACTGTGGCGACGTCTTTTTAAAAACATTCTACTAATGCTATTCCTTGTATATTTGAGGATTTAATTATTCTTCCCTCAATCTACTTTCATTCTATTTTTTCAATAAAGAAGTAACTCTCACACATTTTAACACACCCCGATGCAGGTAAGCTTAATTTGTGGAAGAGAGCACCCTGTACTGATAGCAATTAATTGAAAACGCCTAATTTCCACGGTAGATATCAGCTCAAGCATGCTTACCAAGTAGGCATCCTTGATGATCTCATGTATTCGCCCCCAGATACGATGCTAATTCATAATTCGCATTGAAGCTTTCATTAAATTAGTCCCAATGCATAGAGAGTGCATTAAAAAATAGTATTTCAATGTCCGTATTCACTCCACTACTAGGATTTTCGTCCAATCCATGCAATTATGGACCATCACCTCCTCTAAGTTTGCTGAAATCCTACCTTTGAATAGAGATAGTGGCCGTAATAAACTCTACTCGGCCTTCGTAATGCAGACAGACACGCGTGGACCATTTGCCTCAGCGAGGAAGTAGCGGTGGTGGGTTGATTAGGAGAATTTATTCTGACCCCGCTTTACTGAGAAAATAAAGGGAAAAGGATTTGTCACGAACCAAGAAGAGAATGTATCAACTACTGCCCATGAGATAGATAAAATTGAAATGGTATTGAACATAAATGCATATATGTATGTACATCGGAACCATTAATCCACTCATGGTTGTGTGATAGGGTGTCTAATTTTCATGCATGCAACTAGCATGCTAAGGGGGTCTTAAGAACCAATTTGTAGCTACTGCATTTGAATTGGTTAGACAAATACTTACATGTTCACAAATATTTGAGCTTTGAAAAATAAAGAATGTCAAACATATTTAATGTACAACGTACTACTCATTCCGAGTAAGCACTGGACAACTGAATAGCTTGTAACGTAACAACGAGGCCATATTAAGTATTTTCGTAATGTCTCCTTATTATCGATTTAGCGGCGCATAGGTATCACGTAATATTTCTTCTTTAGTCATTTTAGCAGCGGGGGACGCGCAATTAGTCATTATTGAAGCACATCAACTCTTAAGTTTATTATTGTGAAGCTCGCTTGGTAGTCAGTTAATTGATCATAGCTGCAATAACAAGCATTGCTACAGCTGGCGAGGTGCAAACGACGCAACTCCAGGAATTTCCCAGTAGAAGGGAAAATATAAAGTTAGGAGAATCGAACAATGGGTTCGAGTGGATATAAAAGGGCGATGACCTCCGTACATCGGGAGTCACTGATCAACAATATACCCAAAAGGCAGACTGAATCCACGCAACTAGGGATAGTAAATTTGTGAAATAAGAGAAATAGAGGAAGTATTCTTTGCTAATGACTCGACAGAAATTTAAGTAAGGTTTTTAGAAGTTAAAACCACCCATAAAAAGGTCCATCCTAAGAGTTCACGCGTTAGCAGACGTAAGACGAGGGAGACACATTGACTACACCGTCGGGAATTGAAGCTGGTTCCACGTCCGCAGAACGAGACTTGTTTGGCGTCAGGATTTCTTCCGGAACGCATGTGTGTCATAGGTCGACGTTATCAAAAATTGTATGTATGTTTCTAATTCTGTGTGAAGGGTTATATTTGTGTGTGATGGGTAATATTTGCGTGTGAAGGGTATTAATTGTGTGATTAGTGATCTCACCCTGTAGCCGTGGGGGCAAACAAAATATAAGTGAAGGGTAACATTTTGTGAGTGAAGCGTATTTCTTTGTGATTAATGAAATCATAAGTGGCCAGAAGGCAAAAGGTGAAATTTACAAGTGAAACAAAGTATTAGTAAGAGTGTAAATGATATATTGTGAAGGGTGATTTGTACCAAGGAAAAGATGCGGGAATATCAAATCAAATCTTTATTTCTTATAAAGGGAGCTTAATTAACGAGATAACTCTTATTTTCATTCTATGTTTCTGGCGCCCAACAACAACCTCTTGATATAAAATGAAATATGAGTAAAAGTAGTAAGAAAAGACGAGATTCGATCTTTTACAAGCTTTACAACTTGACCCAACTACTTGTTCCTCCAGCAAAAAAAAAAAACTTTTAGCCAATTCTGATAAAATTTATTTTAATTTTAAGCTGCATTCACAGTATGTACTAAATTTCACTCCGAAATATTCTTTCAAAACTAGAATTACCTAAAGTTAAATTCACGAAATGATCAGCAAATACGTCAATTGAGCCTACTTCCTAAGAATCACTCATATAGACGGCGTTTTTCTAATCTGGCCCAACAATAGCGAGGTAATTATGTTTCTTTAATTTGTTGTCGCATAGAACCAGTGTGCAAACATTTGATATTATGAGTATATTCTCCTAAATAAATAGTTGTATAAATATGTTTGTATGAAACTTGGTGAAATGAATATTATTATATTAAAAATATCGAATTTTAAATAAAAACGGGCTAGGAAAGTGTATAAGTGCCGAAGTAAGTGTGGAAGTAAGTGCATAAGAGTGCACAGAGGAAAAATCATTTGCATTGACCGGAACTCGTCCTCTGATCCCTCGATATCGCACCGAGAGCTTTGGCCAGTTAAGCTACCGAGGAGCCCTCCTCCCATTTGTGGATTAATGAGGGCTTTATAGGAACACGTCGTTCCGAACTGCCTGGCAAATTTTTGTTCCCCACGGGCCCCTAGACATGTGACTAAGGCTCATATGACCGTATTTTTCCACTTTACGTCACCTTCCTCGTGCGTCAACGCATGAGTGTGATACACTCATGCGACATCCGGAGTGGACAAGCTAGGAACAACAGGATGTAGCCCCAACATCCAAGGAGATGGGGCAAAACCCCATGGACGTCAGCCAGGGAACTCCCACAGTTTATTCAATCACTAATTCCCATTAAGATAATGGGTCATTTCCGTATTTTGGGAAATTGGCAAACCACCTTGTTCTTACCACCCCTGGACGCCTCAAGCCGGGGCATCATCTTTAAATACAAGGACCACAAACTTAGGAGATACGCAAAATAAGAAGGTTCCCAAGGAATCTCCTTTTTCGGCAATGGGGAGGGGCAAATCGTTCCTATATAAGATCGCGAAAGCGGTTAGCAACATACTCTTGTTCATTTCGAGAACTAGTGAACACATAGACGCTGTCAGATCAACATTCGCCGCCTCGACGACTACGCCCTGCTGACCTCGCTTCGACAAGCATCGCCGCCAGTGATCACATCACCACCATGGCAATCGAAGCGCCACAGACCCCGAGGTCACCAGAGCCGACTCTCGTTTTTAATCCAGTAAGCCAGTACTTTATGCATAATAAATGCAGTATTTAAGATTTGAGTGTTCTTATTGATTCTCCTTTCTGCCACTAAGACATGCGATCCTTTGAATGAGTTACGCAATCCTATGTGTCCTATTCGGTCCATGACAATATAATGTCACAAATGATCCCGAAGCGTGCGCATAGCGCAACCGTCCGCGAGCGCATAAAACATCACAACTATTCTCGCAAGGAAGTACGCGAATGTGAAATGGCAAGCACAAAAAAAGGAGCAGAGGAGGATGAATGAAGATTCATTGGCTAAACGGGGATGGGGGAAAAACGGAATGTTCACGATGTTTCTGCTCGCAGTCACGCGTAGGCATTCCAGCTATGTGTTGGATTTTCATGTTTTATCTATTCCAAGAGGAATGTGGATCAAGGGAAGCTGTATTTGAAGTATTTGGGAAGAATTAGTCGGCGGCTGTGAAGTCACATCCACGGATTTTCCGAGGTCCGACCGGGCCGAGTCCTCACTGAATAAGGCGCCCGGGCTTTTTCATGACGTCGTGTGCTCTCCCATCCCATTCTCCAATCCGCCCGACTCGTTCTCTCCCGTGACTTCACAAACCCTTTTCCCCCTCTCTTCCTCCTGCCTGCGCAACCCTTCCTTTCTTTTTCCAGTTCGTCAGCTCCCCTCCGTCCACCCCCCACCCCACATACAGAATTGAACCAAGACCCCCGCTTTGGCTTTTAACAGAGTCCTTCCATCGCACATCCACTCCCCCTTCTGCTTCCTCCCCTCCTGCCTTCGAACGCAAACACCGCTAAAGGCTGCAAACACAATCTGCCCGTGTCCCCAATGATTCCCACACTTCTCCTCGGCCTCTCTTCTATTCTTCTTTCATTCCCCCGTTTCTTTGCATTTCCACTCCCACCTTCATCCACTCGCGAAGCAGACTCCACTCGCACCCTGAACCCTGACCCTAAGGGTTCGTAATATTTGACCCTGACGGAGGAAAGGCATCCGTCGCCGCAAGGAGAAGAACACAAACAGTACTTACTCCAAAATCCCCAGGCGGGTGAATCAAACGCAAAAAATCAGTGCCATAAAAAAGAAATTTCAATAATTATTTTCTATTGTCATTAAACCACAGTATGTAAGTAATAATTACAGATACACTTTAAGTTTAAAAAATATGGAATTCTCCCAGGACAGAAATTCTGATAATTTTTACAATATTATTAGAAATGTTTTTGGAATAATTTTCTTATAATAAGGGTCTGTTTATTTTTACCATGCTATAAAGTATTAGGTATTTTAAATGGGTAATTATAGTAATACTTTTTCTTCCTTATCATGAGTAGTTGAGGTACGAGCCAAGCGAGGCAGTGAGCGGGAGTACTCCCCAATTTTCACCTTATTTCTATAATCGCTAGTTTATCTCGAAAAAGAACTACTGATGATACTCGGCGGTAATTTTTAAAACGTGAAGTTGGTTCAAACTGAAACTAAAAAAATAAACACTTTAAAAGGAAATATCGTGACAATGATTTCCACATTTCTCCTCGGCCTCTATCTCTTCTATTCTTCTTACATTGCCCCGTTTCTTTGCATTTCCACTCCCGCCTGCATCCACTCGCGAAGCAGACTCGACTCGCCCGCCTCCACGCATCGCATCTATAGACACGGTGAAGCGACGCTCCCTCGGCTACTTTTCCCCGTTTTATTTGCTCTCTCTCTCTCTCTCTCTCTCTCTTTCCCATATCCCACTCTTGCTTTCCGTCCCTCCTAATTCACATACTCTTTGTTCGAATCCTCACGACGACACCTTCGATCTGAAGTAATCCGCCCGCCGTCTTCCTTTGCGTTAGGAATCGGTAGAGAGAGGGATTCTCCCATTTGGAAGTGTAAAAATATTCCACGAAGTGTTGATGTGTCTGAGTGAGAGATCAAGACCAAATAAACATATTATTTGTGCACGAGGAATAAAAGTGGCATCTTTGGAAAAATCTGTGACCAGTACATTCATCTGTGGGTTGTGGGCAAGTTTTTAACCAGTTTTTCGCGAACCATCGTTATTGGTTGGATGGAATTATTTCTGCGTACAAATTTTACATTCAAAAACATTTTATCATTGTACAGATTGACTAAAAGAGTAAATGTGAAATAATTTAAATATAATACCTTATACCAATGCCCTGAAGACAATTTATGAATAAGTCAAAACTTTGGTAGTTGTAAAGTGATTTTAATAAATACGACCGAAGCATAAATAAAGTATAACTAAAAAAGTTAAGCAATTGTGTTTGATTTGCAGATAGAGTAAGAAAAATAGCGGTAATCCTAATAACCACCCCTTGTAACACCTGATTCAAATATAGAAAACTAGCCCTTCTAAAAAGTTTACAAACTAAACAATATTTTCTATGCTATTTTTATTTACATATTAATATTTTCTATGAATAGAAAAGTGATTAGCCGCAAAAAAGGTTATTTATGGAATGCCTTGATTCTCTGTTAGTTGCAAAACAATCTATTTATTTTACAAATTCCTCAAGTTAATTCGTCTGAAATAATGTCATGCAAAAATTTTGTTTCTATGAGAACAACACTAAAAATAAGGCTATGGATTACTTAGCTACACTCACTCATCAATGAGTCCATGGCAATGTATTTATTCTGCGATAAGGGTAAATTGTAGATTGTATGGGTGGACGAGGATCTTCTGAATCCCTCCTGGCACTAAGACCTTTTGGTTCATTGTGCCATCCCACGCTTAAGGGTAAGAGTTTGCGATAAGGGTGTATACGGTTCCAAACAACATGATGGGTATTCATAAATGGCCATTCAACTACTTTCTTGATTAACACTACCTGTATCAAAAATTTGTGATAACAAGGGAATACATAATTTTTGCTCATACTATTGGTTTTTTGATGATTCAAAGTGATACAGAAAATTATGAGATAAGTGATATTGAATGGTAGCCACAATAGGCCTTACGGAGAAAGATTCCTTTCCGTTATTACGCTAACAAAGTCACACTCCTTTGAAGTGAGTGAATCAGAAACCTAAGGAGAGGAGTATACTCGTGGGAGGAGTAATAATGTTCAAACTACACGTGTGCCTGAATTACGTATACGAAGATCCCCTGAAAATTGCACTTATTTATTAATTGGAGTAAAAAATTAATTCGAGACCAATAATATTATAATAACCCCTTTTAGGACAACTTTTTCACCAGTGACACCACTATCAATGGAGGTAGATGAAAAATAGGTAATTATCAATATTCATAACTACTTGCCATAACTTTCACAATGGTTTAACTTGCCTAATGTTATTGAAATGAAATTTAATTTTAAAAATTCAATGATCGGATTTTTAATGGATCATCGTAGGACTAAAAGATATATTTTCGCAACTGAGCGATAGCGGAAGTTATGGATAATTGTGCAAACAATTATAATTTTCCTCTATTCCATACCACAACGCCCTTTCACGCTTTTCAGTTCAGAGTGCTATCATCAGAAGCAGGAAATCAGCAGAAAGCACCAGCCTTGCTGCAACGGACAGTGTGCTGTCATTGTTGCATTAGTGGTAGTATAAAAAGAACGCAACAGTTTAATGGAAATTGTGCCGCAACCGAAACAGTTTCAAAACGAAACAGTTCCGCGAAACACCCTATGTTGCGGACAACAGCTATAAGAGGCACACCAAACAACAGGCGATCAATCGGTGCTCTTAGAACATAGCTGGTAGTTGTGTATTCTATGTAATAAGAAATATTTTACCTGAACAAAGTAACAATTCCATTTGGATTTATAAAATATAGGTACGTCACAGTTCCAATGCTATCTGCAACGACGGAGGGAGATGCGCTAGCTGAATAAACCGCAACCGCCTGCAAAAGATTCAAATCCAACAGATTGTAGCTAACAGCCCAACACATGCAGTGCAACTGGAACAGGATAGATGGCGAAACAGTCAGCTTCAGCTATCAGTTGCCGCTGAACAGAACAGAGCGCAACACACACAGGCTGCGGCACGATCACGAAACTAACCTGTTGTTTATAACAGTTATTTGAAACAGCTGTCTGACTGAAACATATGCGGTTGCAGCCATTCCGCTCCGACAAAATTTTATTCCACCATTATGTGCTATTGGCATTATTATTTGTGGAATAAAAGGAAATAGGAGAGAGAAAACAGCATCATCACATTCTAAATAAAGATGCCGAGAGGTGCATTTCTTCACCTCCATTCCGACGGATGGAATATAGGAATATAGGATAGGATAGAATAGGATAGGAATCGCAGCGGCACTCGTCGCCAGCATAGAGTTTGATTTGAAAGGGAGTGAATAAAGTGTTAAAGAGGGTGAAGGAGTACAATGGGAACCTGTTGAGTTAAACACCTTCTTTCTCTACCTCTTCTGCTTGTTTTCCTCTTCCTCGACGTCATATTTTTCATAAACGAGGGCCGTTAAGTGTGTCCTACCCCCGTGCTAAAACGGAAATATTCCCGTACTCGAACCTGGGCTCACAATGCGGGGAGTCGGTAACCTAGCCTGCATCACGATCAACCATTGGGAGAAAGAGGGTAGTAAGCGCGAGAGGTTTTGAAAAAAATAATAATTACAGTTGGTATTTTTAGTTTCACTTTCTGGTACACCATTTCTATTATCAAATCAGGAAAACATAGTACATTCCACAATAAGTTGTAATTTACACCTTTTTCCTTTTCATTCGTATATATGGTATATTCGAATGTATAGTTTTTCACCCGAGGAGACCGGGGTTCAACTTTAACACTTAAGCCAAAAAACTATTTTCCCTATACTACGAAGATCGAGTAAATCCCCATAGTGAATGTATCTATGGTAGCAAATGTAATTAATTGTAACAAAAGATTACAATTATTTTTGTAATTTCTGCATAAATAACTCAAATTTTAATTTTTATACAAAAAAATTAACATCTTTTTGGGGGAAGGGATAAATGTTTTATGTGATATGGGATATCAGTTTATGAGGTACTTACCACAAGGTTTCGAGTTATGAAGTTATTCTTTTATGTGGAAAACTTCTTTTGGATGGGTGGGGGGTGTAATTTCGGAAAAGCCGAGCGTCACGCGACACCCGACTCCCGCAGCTGTTGAGTCGTTCCGTAACTAAGTATGTATAAGCGCTTCGAATTTATTCACAATACTATCACTAGAGGGATATAGTGTAATTTCATATTCATATTTTAAGTCTATGCGTATTCCACGTAATTATAATTAATTTTTAAATATAATTTACGCATTCATATTTTCAGCAATATGGATATAATTGTATTGCTTGTTTATATATAATGCCGTGTAATTCCCTCTGCCAGTCATGCCCATACTAAGTAACGACTTACTTCTGTCGACGGTCCCGCAACGGCCACTCTTCTTTTCCTTGTAAATGACCTAATAATTCGAAACTTTGCACAGCAAGTTAAGTAAAAATATAATATATATTTTCATAGCTTTGAGTGTAAAGATGTCTGAGCGGTGTGGCGATAATTACACCGAGAATCATTACACGGGAGAGGGTTTTACTGCGAAGACCGATTTTCCGATGGAAGCAAAGAATCAAAAAGACTGCTTCAAGGTTGAGCTCGCCTACATTCAGTTCTCTCGTCCGGTTCCTGCCCAGGGGAGACCTCTCCGACCTACGTACTCTCCTCTGCCTCCACGGATCCGTCAAAACAATTCATTTCCCTTTGGTAGCTCTGCCTCGGGTCACTCACAGCTCCTAAGCAATCTAAAGAGTAGCTAGTTGACTTGTCATTCGTAATTCTAAAGAAAAAAACTCTAATGGCTGAATCTTGGCATGTTATCCTAGGCTACCGAGTGAGTTCCTCCCTTCTTGTCTCCATTAAACGAGCCGCGTAAAAGTCGTACAAAGTGGGGAAGAAAATTACGCAGAAAAGACATTTGCTGGTAAACTTGGAGTAGAATAACTTAGAGAGAAGCATCTACATCACCGCCGATACATAATACAGTTAATCATGGTAAATCTATCACAAACTTTAAAAAGAACATTTTTATATTTTACAAATTCCTTAAGATTATGCGTCTGAAAGAACACATGACGACACATTCGAGTGAATAGTTAATGAAAATTTTGCCAAAGATAAAATCGTCGCGTATTAGCGTCTGTTATTTACCGTTATTACTGTCTCAAACAGAACAAATTGAGCAATTTAAGGCTCCATGCCTTAAATTGCTCAATTTGTTCTGTAATATGAGAATAAGTAATATGAGAACCAGAGAAATGAGGTTTTCATACAGGTTAGCTAAAGCCAAATGGAGAGTTTTTTATCTCTAAAAGTATATTTTGCTCTTTTTTCTTTAAATAAATTTTAAAAATATATTATTCGTTGAAATAAATTCTAAAAATATAGATTAATGACTGATTAAACTGTTCAATTGAATAATAAGTTCGTTTGAATAAGACAGCAAGTTTCATGACATGACCGTGAGTTTCATGTAGACTGAGACATAAAGAGAGTAGTTAAAATAAGGAAAAGATAATTCACTCTGACTGAAGTCCTAAATTCCAGTCGGCTCCTAAGGCTGATAATAAGTTTCTTTAAAAAAATATATTACTTGAAAAATTCGAATAATTTGCCTGTTAATCTTGTTTTCTAAAACCTAAGAACTGTCACTGGTGAAGGAAATTTGTTTAAACAGTACAATAAGAAAACGCGGAATAAAGTAGTTATTTTAACACACAGTTTCGGCGATCCTTCAACTTCGGGAGTCGTCGAATCTGCAACGATACGTACTGGACATAGGCGTGCTTGTGTCCTTCCTGAGCATTCAAAATAAGTCCATAGCTCTTGTTCTATTTAATTATTAAATTTAAAAATCGTTGCACCGATCGCAGGAAGATTCAGGATTACCACCGACCATTATGCCTTTCCCCAAATAATATATTCCAATAAAATCATACCTACTGACCTATATGGGGAGTAGGAAAGAGCATACTTTGCTATTCCACACAACATGAATTGATTTGCGACCTGTGTCGATACAAAGCATCATAATCTGGTCTAATGATGATACTCTGTATCGAAAACGGTCGCAAATAAAATTTATATTGTGTGGAGTAGCACAGTATTTCCTTTCCCAGTCATCATGAAGGAGGTCCTCAAAGTACGCATTAGACCATTGCACGAACTCTCAATGGTTTTGCATTTTATGCTCACTCCGATAACTCGTCATCGGACAAGGAGGAGAACTGAGAACTGCAAATGTGCAGCAGCCGAGTTGTTCCTCGCATTGATTTCGTCACGAGACGGACGGAGAACCCTTAAAAAGAGTCGAGTCCCTTGTGGACGCAATCGTCCCTCCTTATACCCTGGAAAACCCTTCCCTCCCTCGCCACCCCCTCCTCGAGCTTCCTCTCTTGGACCCCGGACCTAAAAACCAATCCTGAGACCCTTACGATCCTTGGCGCCTCTCCTCTTCACCTACACACATTCTACGGTCCGTCCTCCCTTCCCGTCCCTTCCTTTAGCCATGTGACCTTTCCCTGATTGCCTCCTCGGAGTTTGAAGAAAAGTTCTCCTCTGTTGGACAGAGGGGGGAGGGAGAGGGACTTCTCATCTTGGCCCTCACCTCACCCAGCTTACACTACTTACCCTACGTCGACCATATGCAGAGAGTTATGGGAAGGATGCTGGCACAGAGATGGCAATAAAATCCTAATAACCAGTCAATCAAATGCCCACATTATATTTATAGATGGTTGAGGTGGCTGGAGCAGTAATTGTGGGTCATTGAGTCCACATTTCAATATTTTTTAGTAAGGTGAAAAAATATATCTGGACCACATTTCACATCTGGACATTCTTTTTAAAATCTATGCTGAGGAAATTGTAAGAGAGGCATGGGATGAGGTAGACGTGGGAATGAAAGTAGGAAGCCAGATGATAAAGTCGGTTAGATTCGCGGACGACCAGGCGTTGGTCAGTCGGTCATCGAAAGGATTGCCAACTTTAGTAGATCCATTGGAAAAGCAGTGAGAGAAATACGGGATGAAGATTAATCATAAGAAAACAAAAGTAATAAGATTATCCAGGACAAAGAAAGCGAGGCTGGTTATAAGAGTAAGACGCCACAAACTGGAGCAAGTAGAACAATTTAATTACTTGGGTAGTAAGCCAGAAGAAACAGGACATAGTAGCAAAGACATTAGGAGGAGAAAAGCACTAGCGAAGGAAGCGTTCAGTAATAGAAGGGAGCTGATTACGATGACCTTAAGTAAGGATGTAAAAAAGAGGCTAGTGAAGAGCTTAATATGGAGTTCCATGGGGCAGAAACGTGGACCTTGAGAAAGGAAGACGAAAATAAGCTTAAGGCTTTGGAGATGTGGGTGTGGAGGAGGATGGAGAAGGTGCGTTGGACGGTAAGGAAGACAAATGAGGAAGTGCTGGGCGAGGAGAGGAAACTTATAGATGAGATTAGGGAAAGACAGGGTAGGTGGCTGGAAGGGGTAATGAGGGACGATGGTTTGCTGAAGGCCATGATAGAGGGCAGGATGTTGGGTAAGCGGGGAAGGGAAAGGAAGAGAATAGGTTTTATGGACGGGATGAAGAAAGGTAGGACTGATGCTGACAATGAGATGAAGAAAGATATACTAGAGGTAGATAGGGCACGGCACGTGTAAGAGTCTGTTGGATATACTGTTAGCGGCAAGAATTGAAATCCGCGCGGACGCACGAACACCTCAGCGGAAGGATACCTTATCATCTGGCGCAGCGGAATGTGTGCTACGGCCCTGAGCTGGAGAAGAGAGCTACCTCGTCTGGAGGCGGTACATAGCTGTATGAGCCCTGGCCTGGGAAGGAGCTCTTGTTGTCTCAGAGGAACATACTTTTTTCAAATAAAGTTTTGAAAAGATAAAAGTCCTTGGCTCACTTGATTTAAATCTAACATCAGAAGTGGGATTCCTCTCTACGCTCCTGACAACGTGGGAGGGACATTCTTGATTGTCTCTGGCTGCGGAAGGAATGGAGGAGTTACTCGCCGCAGTATTGAGGAAGATTGAGAGCAGCCAAGGAACTTCCGAGCATGCTGATCTTCCGCTATTTCACCCAGAAACTGACGATGCTCATCGTTGGTTACAGCAGATCGAAGAAATCAAGAAAGAACTTTGCTGGTCGGACGTGCAGATGCTTGTAAGAGTGGGGCGCTACTTGACTGGTGATTGCAAGGTATGGTTCGAGAGCTGGTCTCCAGCAGTTCGCAGCTGGCCCGTCTTTACAACCGAATTTTTGGAGCTTTTTCCTCCGCGAAAAATTCTTGGCCGTTTGCTCTGTGAAGCCGCTGCTTGTAATAGTTCGAATTTTAATACTTTCACTGCATATGCCCATAAGAAGTTGGCCCTTCTTAAAAACTTGAGAGCTCAATGGGGAGCTGAGGACTTAATTGAATTAATTGTGCAAGGTATTAGCGATGGGAAAATCCAAGAATCGGCTACTATGCGCAATCTTACCTCTGTCTCTGATCTCATATCTTACTTAAGCTCCATTCCACATATAGCGCGTGCCGAGGTTGTCGACGGCGGTTACAAGGAACCTAGTCGAGAGGGTACTACAGCTCGCGCTATTAAATGGCCTAAACTTGAATTTAAAAGACAGAAATTCCCTTTAAAATGTTATCTTTGTGGACAAATTGGGCACAAGCAAAGCGCTTGTCATTTAAAAACTAATCGGCAAACTAGTTCGAGTTTGCCTTCTCAAGCAAGTTCTTCCAAGGGCGCTGACAGTACGAGTAATTCGAAAAAGTGTAACTTTTGTTATAAGCGGGGACATTTTGGGGATGATTGCTATCTCAAAGCCTCGATAGAAAGGCGTAGAAGCCAAATTAACCTTGTGAGTTGCGAAAAAACAGTTGTTCCCACCAAAGTAAAGGTTGACGGTAAAACCTATATGGGGTTGATCGATACGAGGGCAGATGTATCCTTGATTTCCGATGCCTTTTTAGACACCTTCTCCCCTAAACTAGTGAGGCACGAATTTCCCATCACGGGAATTACTCGAGGGAGGCTTGTGACCAAATATAATTTTGAAGCCACAGTAGAAATTACTGGACAGAGCACGAAACTTACTTTCCTGATAGTCCCTGCCACGTGCTTCGATTATGACGTCATCATAGGCTGTAATTTATTTAATGATACGCGACTTGCAACCGTCACGGATTGCGAGGGGACGCGAGTAGTAAGACGACAGCTCCCAGGTGTCATGCGTGTTTTGGAGGATACACTGGGTACCCTCATTTTGCCTAAAGAACATTATTCTCAGATAAGTCTTGTTCTCAATAATTACGCTGATATGGTTACCACCGGAACGGCGGTTTCAACTGTGAATAATGCCTTCTTAGAGATCAATTTGACTGATAACTTCATTGTTAACCGACGGCCTTATCACCTGTCCGCAAGCGAACGTGCGGAGGTTCGTAAAATCATAAATGATTTGCTATTCAATCGCGTCATTCGATAGAGTACGTCGCCATATGCTAGTCCTATCCTCCTAGTTAAAAAGAAACAGGGGACGTACCGAATGTGTGTCGACTTTCGTGAGTTAAATGCCCACACGGTGAAGGATAGATATCCTTTACCACGAATTGATGATCAGTTGGACAGACTTGGGCGAGGGAAGTTTTTCACGTCCCTTGATATGGCGTCTGGGTTTCATCAAATCCCCATACACCCGAATTCCATTCATAAGACTGCTTTCGTGACCCCCGATGGTCATTTTGAATATCTCCGCATGCCGTTTGGCCTGGCAAACGCACCTGCCGTGTTTCAGAGGTCAATTAACGCTGCTTTGGGGGATCTAAAGCATACCATTGCCCTCGTCTATATGGACGATATCCTCATTCCATCTGAGACTGTTGAAATGGGATTGCTATGCCTGGAAAAAGTTTTGCAAGCTTTAAAAGCCGCTGGGTTTTCGCTGAATATAAATAAATGTAAATTTCTTCAGCCAAAAATTGAATATCTCGGACGTGAGATTTCCGAGGAAGGCATCCGTCCAAGTAAGAATAAAGTCAACGCATTGACTAAATTGCCTAGTCCTACGGATGTAAAACAAGTCCGTCAATTTATGGGATTAGCTGGATACTTCCGAAAATTCATTCCCGAGTTTGCGAGTCGTACTGCATGCATTAACGCACTTACTAAAAAGAATGAAAGTTTCATTTGGACGGTTGAGCACAAGGAGGCTAAAAATTACGTAATCCGCTGTTTGACTGCCGAGCCTCTCCTGGTAGTCTTCGACCACAACCTACCTACCGAGCTGCATACCGATGCGAGTGCGATTGGGTATGGATGAATTCTTATGCAAAAATACGACGGGCAAAACAAAGTGGTCGCGTATTACAGCAAACGTACGTCTCCCACCGAAGCGAAGTATCATTCGTATGAATTAGAAACTTTGGCCATAGTTAATTCCCTTAAGCATTTTCGAGTGTACCTGATAGGGATAAAATTTTTAATTGTCACCGATTGCAACTCTGTTAAAGCGACTGTAAATAAGCGAGATATTGTACCTCGAATCGCCCGATGGTGGACATATATGCAGGATTTCAATTTTGAAATAATTTACCGCAAAGGCTCTAGCCTAAGCCATGTTGATTACCTTAGCCGTAATCCCGTTTCCGTATTTAGAACTTGTCGGCACGATTCGTGGTTGCATATCGAACAAAAAGGCAACGCGGAAATTCAGCAGATGCTTTCTGAGTTACGCGAGGGAAAATTAGACTCAAACCAATACGTTGAGAAAGATGGGTTGCTTTGTCACCAACAGGTTATGAAAGATAAGCGGAAAGTAATACGCTATTACGTCCCCCGCCAAAGTAGACTTGGACTCTTACGTTCATTTCATGACGAGTAATGTCATATCGGAATAGAGAAAACGATAAATTCGATTTTGTTGCATTTCTGGTTTCCGCGATTGAGACAGTTTGTTAAAAATTACGTCAAACATTGTCTAATTTGTGCTGTTAAAAAGACTCGTACTGGTCCCTTGCAGGGACTTGTCACATTACCGGAAAAACCTTCTGTCCCAATGCACACGATACATGTCGATTGCCTTGGTCCTTTGCCTGTATCAACTGATGGATACAAACATGTCCTTGTGCTGATTGATTCCTTCACAAAATATTGCAACTTGATTGCGCTAAAATCTGTAAAGGCTGATGAAACTCAGAGGGCCCTGCAATTCTTTATTTCTTGTTTTGGAACCCCAAAAGTGATTATTATGGACAGTGGTACCAACTTTCATAATTTGTCAATTACTAAATGTCTTGATGAATGGAACATTCAATATCATTTTATTACACCCGATATTCATAGAGCAAATGGGCAAGTTGAGAGATACATGAGAACAATAATGAACTTGATAAGAATCGAGACGAGGTTGAAGTCAGAATGGCCGAGCGTTCTGTGGAGGATACAGTTGGTCTTGAACACTACTTTGTAAAAAGCGACCGGTGTCAGTCCGCTTCAGGTACTGATGGGTATAAAAGCTACCACCCCACTTATACAAGCTGCTTCAAATGATTTGTCACATGATTTAACACCTGCCAGAAATATGAACGTTGACAGGAGGCGTGTAAGCGAACGACTCCGGCCAGACGAATCGTCCCGCGCTGGAATGAACTTCAAAAGGCGTGACACCATGCAGTACCAAGTTGGGGACTTCGTGCTGCTACACCGGGCGAGCAAACTTCACGCGAGCAAGACGGACTTCGAGTTTCTTGGACCTTACGAGATCCGGGAGGTCACACGTGAAGGCCGCTATGGATTGAAGCGGGTTGGTGCCGGCAGGCACAAGATCATTAAGGCAGTTAAGGAGCAGCTGCGATCATGGCCGAAGGATTGGACGGCGGCGACTGACATGAATGATCTCATCACTCTCCTTGAGAGTGCACATTGATAATGGGTAAGGACAGTTCTGATTGTATTCTGAAGTACCTTGTACATTAAAGCGTGGAGACGTACTCTATAAAGGTTGAATTCCGAGGTACTTTGTGCCTCGAAGCGTGGAGACGGACACTCTTGTTGGGATTACAAGGTATTTGATACCTTGAAGCGTGGAGACGGACACTCTTGTTGGCATTCCAAGGTATTTGATACCTTGAAGCGTGGAGACGTGCACTCTAATGGTTGAAATCCAAGGTATTTGATACCTTGAAGCGTGGAGACGTACACTCTTATGTTGTTATTACGAGGACCTATTGCCTCTTAAGTACAGAGATGAGCACTCTGATTATTTGTTTTGGTTGTCAAATGTCTTGTTTACCCTGAGGCAGGTAGTTGGAATGTTCTCAGTGTGTGTTTTGTTTTCCGAGGTCTTGAGTGCCTCGTGGTATGGGTCTTATTGCCCCATTAATGCATTATTTTAAAGGTGTGCCTCTAAGTTCCTTGGGACCAACGAGGGTCCTTGACATGCCTGCTCTGATGACTATAAGTGTGTCCTAGCAGCACTCGTTACAGCTTGATAAACTGGAAATCGCTGATTAAAACGACGGGCACGTAAGTTCGCTTTGTGTCCATTATAAACTGTGCTAAGATGAATACTTGTATTTTCAGAGATTTGCTTGTAGCAGTTCCGAGAGCGTAACTGCGTCAGAATGGCCGTGTTAGCGGCAAGAATTGAAATCCGCGCGGACGCACGAACACCTCAGCGGAAGGATACCTTATCATCTGGCGCAGCGGAATGTGTGCTACGGCCCTGAGCTGGAGAAGAGAGCTACCTCGTCTGGAGGCGGTACATAGCTGTATGAGCCCTGGCCTGGGAAGGAGCTCTTGTTGTCTCAGAGGAACATACTTTTTTCAAATAAAGTTTTGAAAAGATAAAAGTCCTTGGCTCACTTGATTTAAATCTAACAATACTCTGACTTTCATAATGACCTACCTCTAACCGGTAGATTACTCTAATGATGAGCATTATTTCACTTAAATTAATATTTTCCCTAGGAATAATACAGACCATTGTTCTCATTTTATTTTTAAAATCAAGCAGAAGTAAAAAGCATGATGTAAATGTCGTAACATTAATGATGCATTAATATGGTTTAATATTTTTGAAATACTCAGTAATTGCCTAAAATTACACCCAAAAAGTTTCAATTTTACTAATTTTTCACGCTGTACACAGAAAACACCTTCACAAACGAAGGATTCGATGTTAATGCGATTTTGTAAAACTTACGGCGATAAGTAATTTATGTATTTTTAAAAATAGTTGAGAAAGCATACAAACTACAAACAGTTATATCTGTCAAGATTTAAGCGTTATAAATTCCTCAGTTTTTAAACAATGCCTGTTTTTGTTCTCTATGTTTAAACAATGTCTTGAATGAATTCGCGCACCCATGGAAAATGGCTGATATATTTTGTCGAAAATATCACGAAAAGTAGTGCGGTAATGCGCCGATATTTTATTATCTTTGAAATGTGAGATATTTTTATTTATTATGAGGCTAAAAACATTGAATTATATTTTTCTTTGATATCTTGCTCTAACAACCTTAAGTGAATCTATTTATGCAACGGAAGTCATGGGACAGGCAGTAATGGAATTTATGCAAGAATTATGTTTCAAATTTTTTACTTAATTAAATTATGTTTTTCGGCCCGGGATTATACATTAAGACGAAATCATTTTTAAATAGGTTTTTCCAAATATTGGATTTGGCATTAAACCTTAATGTAGTCAATAATTTTAATAACGAGAAATATATTACTTTGCGCTTGGAAGAAAATCTTCACATATGTATTCGAATTACTACGAAATATGTTATTAAGGCTATAAGGCTATGTGTCAAAATTGTACGTAATTGGTAAAAAAAACTAAATCAGTATGACCTGATTTTTAAAAACTTTTATCTATGGATATAACTGGTGAGAACGCGCATGTAAAGTTTCATGCAAATCTGTAAATAAATCGAAACCTCTCCAACCTCCTTAATCGGTATGGTATTACGATATTTTCAATGAAAACGCTCAATGTTAATAAACTAATCTAACATTGAAGGTGTTTTCGGAAATTATAAATCTAACGTATTAGTTCATTAGTGTTCAACTTTTAACTTTCAGTTCAAAGGGTGAGTTTAACCAAAGGAAAATACTACAATCCAAGCCAACTGTCTTATTTAGCCCTCAGCTTCCCGCGTGGACAAAATTGTGCACAATCACTAAAACATATATTATTAAACCGGCTCTGTTCTTAAATAAATCATCTTTCCCTCCTGATGAGGCATCATAAAAAATGGTATAACTGTTAAAAAAATATTTTATAGACCAAATATACAAAATATTGACTAATGAATCGAAAAAAATAAACTTACTTGATTAAAAATATTCTGGAAATGTTTTTATTCAAGTATGTATTGGCCCTCAACTACCTCTATTGATAATTTGACAGTTAGTTTGACATGAATTATACCATTTCAATGTTCAACTGTTAAAAAAGTATTTTATAGACCAAATATACAAAATATTCACTAATGAAACGAAAAAATGAACTTACTTGATTAAAAATATTCTGGATTTTTTAAAAATCAAGTATGTATTGGCCCTCAACTACCTCTATTTAATATTTGACAGTTTCCTTGACAATCCATTTGAACGATCAAAACTAAAAATATCAATAGAATATCACCAAAGTGGGTGACGTTTGCCTTGAAGAAATGAAGACACGTGATTGGGATAGAGGTTTGTGTCAAATGTTTTTATTTCCGTTCTCCGATCCTGGTCAAATGATTTATAAATGGCGAATTTCACCCTTTTTGGTGGAAACCCGTGCGCGTGACTGCGCACCAAATCATTTCTGAAATTGCAATGATTTAAAATGTATCATGAGAATTTCTAACAAAATCATCAGATTCAGGCGAGATATCGTGGAACTTCTTCATAACATTAGAGAAACAATTGCTCTTTTACACAAATTACTGTAATGTGTACAACGCGTTTCGGCTCACAGAGCCATCATCAGGTATAAGACTATGTTGTAAGAGTGTACATCACTCCCACTACACCCCCTCCTCTTACAACTTTGTCCTTTACCTGATGATGGCTCTGTGAGCCGAAACGCGTTGTACGCATTGAAGCAATTTGTGGAAAAGTGCAATTGATTCTCTTATATTATTAGAATTTATATTTATACATTAAAAATTAGTAATATATTGTTCGCATCATTTGATTAGGTAGCACTGGATTTCCCGCCTGCGGAAATCGTACGAGAAGAAGTGAATGGGGACTCCACAAATGGGGACGGATGGGATCGGGACAGTTGAGAATCAGATGAGGTCACTGGGTAGCGTCAAGACGTTTCAATGAATGAGATTGGCTTCATGTCAAGGCAAAGCTTGCATGGCTGTCATGGCATCATTTGCCTCCATCAAGAGCTCTTCCCATTCCAAGCCTTCCCTTAAACTTCTTCGCCTGTTTTTCCTCCTCACCGTTTTCCTACATCTCTCCGTCACCAAATCCTCCGTCGTTCCAACTCTCAAATTATCTTCCGAGAAGGAAAAAACTTCCGCGCGGCAGAACTTTGACAAAGTTTTGACCAGTAGAGGGAGGAAACGTTAAAAAAATAATGATAAAAAATAGAAGAAGACCGGAATGCGCCCCAAAGATTACTTGTCAAAGAGTTTGAATATGGTGGTCGATTTTGGATCGCTAAAAAAAATATGACTTGTCGGTTTTTTTCACGGAAGTTTCTACTGGGTCATTCCATTTTTATTTTACTTTCTCATTGGGTTGGAATTCTCTTTATATGAAATAAATCATGTACGACTACAATTTTATATGTAAATGTCTACGTTGTTGAGGTAAAACTGCTTAAGAACCGAGCGTAATGTTCTATTCGTTTGCAATGGCTAGTCTTACAAACTCGGGACTTATACTCAGCTTTATCATTTTTCGGGATTTTTTGCTTACTCACGGTGAATCGAGGTGAATTTGTTCTCAATTTCGCCATCTGGCAAAGGAGTCTTTGAAAGAGCAGCGTACGGTACAGCTGAAAGATTCTTACTCAGATTAACATTAACATTTTACTGGGTATTATACATATTTTCATCATATTAGACAATGTTGCGACCAGGTATAAGGAGACCATTCCTTAAATATTATTGAAGGTATTATGAAGTTAAATATTAAAAACTAATAACTTTGAAGTAATCAGAGTAAATGGCTCATAGTGATTAATTGTAGCAGCAGCGCACAACAATTCCATGCTGAATTGTTAGAAAATAGTTGACAAAACACGCGTACATACATTTTCTTTGTATAAAAGATGGAAGATTAGGTTGGTTCAGCTTTTAAATTTGTTTCATTTTCTTAGATTAATTTTATCTTTGCTAAAAAAATAGAATACGACCTGTTATGTGGATGCAAATCAAAAGTCAACAAGATACAAGTGAAACATTACATGATGAAAACAAAAAATGAAAACCGCCTTTGCATTATTATGAAGTTACTTTGCGAAAGACTAGTTCCTGCATTTGATTACAAATATCCATTGGATTCTTAAATTCAATAAAATTTAAAACAATATTATTAGGATTAATTAGAGAAATTAAATTTAGAAATAAATAATAATGATATAAAAATAATAATATGATCACACAATCAATAAATACACTGGACAATATTTTAGCCAAAAAATGTAAAAACAAATATAAAACATCAAATACACGATAAGTTAATTTAGAGTATACTTATTTCCGGTAGGGAAACATTGGTAATCTCTTGAAGAGACATAAAAAGATTGGGAGCTATAGACCGTTGGTGAGAAAGCTTTAAAATGTAAATGTAAGACGGAATCGTGAACTCATGAAACGAAAACATAAGACGCTTGGAAGCAGACCAAAAAAGCGCACAACAAATAAGGATCAGAAAATTAAAATAGATATGGCCCGAAACAAGAAAAAAAAGAACTTAAAAACAATTTACATGCAACGCAGGGACACACGTCGATAAAACTCAATGGGTCGATTGAATTACATCATCTTCATACCTATGAGGTGTTATAAAAATATATACCCCACAAGTGGCAATAATCCTCTTATAAAAATAAAACCTAACGTGTATTTACTTCCTTGCAAAAATATCTTTTCTTAGCCAAAGCCCAATATTTGTTAGAGCGTTGATTTATCTACATAGCGCCAAAGCTATTCTTTATTTTACCTGATGATATCACAAATACAAAGAGTATATAAAGAACTTTAAGTTGAAGTCAAAGATGATTACTAACTCATGGAGACTCGGGAAGATTTTATGTTAATGATAGTGCTAACTATTTAAGTCATGATTTAGTTTAGACACTTTTTTATATACCTAATAAATAACTACATTTCGTTATTTGATTACCATCAGTATAGTTATTTAACATAAAGAGTAATTGCAGTTTATTTAGGTATCCCACGCACAAAAAATACCTAACAAGAATATATTTTCTTTCCGCATCATTTTAATAAGCTGCAATTATTTAGCCTCCGGGTTTATAATGGATAAATTAATATTATATATATATATGATATTAAGGAAAACAATTGGACAACTAATATCGAGTTTAACTGGAATGCACGAGAGAAGGAACCCAATAAATGGAAGCAACGAAAGCCTCTTTAGTTCAAAGCAGATATCCTATAGAAATATTTGTACGACCCTTGGCCGTCAATCAATAACCGTAGGCCCTTCAGAAACTTGAAAGACCCTGTTCTTCCGGCAGATCATCGCCACTTCTCTCACACAGGACTGCACCATCCAATGGATACCCACCAGACACACCAATACCTTGTAACACGCCATTTTGGCCGTGTTGGCATAAGTATACGATTAAGGACGCCATTGTGTATATTTTAGGAACACGTGCTACCGCGAGGCAACAATATCGTCTATGTTATGAAAACAACTTTAAACAATACCATTTTCTGTTTACGTAAACAAACTGTAACAATGCCGTCTATGTTATGAAAACAACTTTAAACAATACCATTTTCTGTTTACGTAAACAAACTTATAATAATGAAAGGGGAATAGCCTATCAGATACGAGAGAAGGGGAGAAAACCTGGAATGTTCTAGAACATACAGGAGGGGAGATGAGAGAGTATAAAAGGGATTGTCAAACAAGGAACGCGGCTTCTTCTTCTTCGTCTTCTTAACAAGGGAGCCACAAGAGACGTTTATCGAGTGAAAGTCATACGAGAGTTTTTGCAGTGATAATTTGCCGGGAGTAAGCAGCTTTGGACAGCAATTACCAACGCCAGTGTCCTGTGTTAAGGAAGGATCCAGGAATCCGATAACCAGATACTGGGGCATAGAGTATCGGAAATTCACTTTGTACAATATCCGGTGAAGTAGAACAAACATTATAAATTAATACGAATATATTTGAGAAGGGAACATATATTGATTAATTGAGTAACTAAAGTGAATTTGTTTGATAATTGAAGAATAAAAGGGTTATTATAAATATATGTACTGTTCAAGTGTATCATTTTAGTGCATGAATTAATCCATTAACCTTTGCCGCCAAGGACTACCAAAAGGATCTCTCTCTCAAGGTAAGAAGTGATAAAGTGAAGGGTACCTTTTGTGTGTCGGGCTGATACAAGTATATAACGTCGCGTGTTTAGGACCGCGTGAAAGAATAATTATTAGAACCCCTGTGATAAGGAAATTGATAAGGGGGGACTAGTACATTAATTGGCGCCCAGCGTGTAAGGCCTGACTACTCATTAGGTGAGACCACGAGAACCGGAGAGAAGGAGGATCATCCCGAAGGAGTGAAGAAAGAAGATGGCGGCCAACATGAAGAAATTTCCGGAGCTGAAGTCGGCAGAGCTACGGCAATTATTACGAGAGAGGGACTTGTTAATAGGGGGAACCAAGCCAGAATTGCAGCAGCGATTATTACACACGCTAGAAAAGGAGGGAATAGATATAAGCACGTATGAATTTAGGGTCGATAGTGAGGAACCGGTGGAAACTGAGATGCAAGCGCTATTTAGGCAATTAAAAGAAGAACAAGATAGAAGAGATAGAGAGAGGGCAGAAGAAGCAAAAGAAGAACGAGAGAGAAGCAGAACGATCTTAGAGGAGATGGCTGAAGGGCAAGAGATAAATAGAACGATCTTAGAGGAGATGGCTGAGAGGCAAGAGAGAAGACATGCAGAATTGTTGGGGCAAATTAGGGAAGAAGCAGACGAAAGAGAGAGAAAGCTTTTGGAAGAAATGGCAAAAATAGCAGGAGAACATAGACAGACGCAGGAACGTATTGCATCATTCGAACATGGCTGTGATGAAAGGTTTGCCAAAACAGACGGGGCGTTAGCAGAGATATGCAAAGATGTCGCGAAAGAAATTAACGGAGTAGGAGCGAGGCTGGAGGCGAGCGATCTCAAGGTCCGAAAGTTAGAAGCGAGTTACGTGAATTTGCATGAGAACGTGGAGGAAAGGTTCAAGAAGATGGCGGACGAGCTGGGACAACAATCCACCACAAAAGCAGCTGGGCTAGATGAAGAGGCAGTCCGACGCATCGTGCGTGAGGAAAGCAGGAGACCTAACGTCACAACGGCACCCGCGGGAATGGTACAATTAAAGGTCCCAACGTTCGACGGGAGGCATACATCAAGACCCATGAAATACCTACAGGAGCTGTGCGAATACCAAGAGATATATCGGTTACCTGACCAGATGATGCTCCAGGTCATCAGACAAGGAATGGTTGGGAGAGCAGAGGAATGGTTCTCTGCGACCCGACACCTGTATGAAGATGTGAACGCTTTCCAAGCTATTTTCACGGAGCAGTTTTGGGGAGATGAACGTCAAATGCTGATAAAACGGAGTTTCGACACGGGAAAATACAAGGAGAACGGAGGGCTCACGCGAGTAGAATATGCGACGGCCAAAATTAGCGTAGCGAGGGAGTTGACGCCGCCAATGGAGGACGGAATGATCATTCTTGTTCTCAAGAAACACTTTGGCATGGAAGTAAGCGTCGGCATGATTTCAAATAATGTAAATACAATCCCGCAATTCTTGACGTTATTGGCCCGCTATGATAACATACCGCGAGAGGACGGAAACTCCGAGGCGACTGGACACCGAAGATGGGGAGACCAATACCCAAGGACCCATGGAGACCGTACGTGGAGGACACCGGAAGACACATCCCAACACAACCAGCAGTACAGATGGGACTCGAAGAGGTCACAACCACGAGAGTGGCAAGCGTCGAGCCAGCAGAGAGACGGACGGAGAGACGATAACTTTCGCGGCGAGGGATACTCTCAACGGCCGGGCGAGAGACCAGCTGATCGACGCCGAGGACAAAACAATATGGCGGAGGCGCGCCCACCGATGAGAGAGCGCCCTGTCAATTCCATGATGGCGGAAGAAAGTAACGCCGCAGGGAAACCGGAGCAGGAAAACTATTAGCGGCAAAGCATGACGAAGGTCCCAACATGCCGAGGCCGGAAGACGGAGAGGGATTCTGGGACATACCGAAGGAGCAACGGGCAAAGATACGGAAAGTGAGAATAAAACGGACACCACCACAAGAGGAGAAGATAGAACCCCACACGGAGGAGGAAACGATATGCAATGTTTTTGAGTCACCTCGAGATTTCTTGACGGAGAAAGAAGCGGATAGGCCGGAAGTAATTAAATGCCCGGAGATTAGGGTTCAAATGGAAGGAGTGGCTGTGAATGCACTGATAGACACGGGATCGGAGCTAACGTGCATTAGCGAGGAGTTTTATCGGGAGAATCAGAATGCACTGCGAAACGCTTTGGAGGTACCAGTCAAAGGAATCCGGATAGCTGGAGCCGTCGGAAGGAGAAGTGGAATTATAAGGAGGCAGATCTGTCCGAGTATAGAGATAGACGGATTCACCACAAATATGGCCTGCACGGTGGTGCCGGAGCTGATCAAACCATTCATAATCGGGACGGACACATTAGCTCAACTATCCGCGAAGATTGAGTACGATCGCAGGATTATAACCCTAAGTGAAGGAAAAAAGGAGATCGCATGTAAGTTTAGGGAAATGCGAATGGACGCACAATATGACAACATGCACATAGAAACCAGCGAGGAATATGGGAAGACGGATGGCGAGGAAGAACCACGAGAGCAAAGCTTAGAAGAAAGTGACTCCGAGAAGATCGCAAATGATATATTTAGGATACGTGAAAATATCATAAAAAAAGGCGAAAAACGGGCGGAGAGAAGAAGGAAGAAAGATAAAAGGAAGAGAGCGAAATTTAAAATAGGTGATAAGGTTTTAGTACGTACCAATCCGGTATCCGATGAGCAAAGGGGGATTTATCACAGCTTCCTGGCATTATACGAAGGTCCATATGAGATTTCAGAATTCCGAGGGCCAGCCACGTGTGTAGTATTTAATCCACAAAAGAACGAAATACGAGGCACTTTCCACTTCAGCAATGTTAAACCATATAGGGAACAATAGCACAGCACTTGGTATCACTCACATCACACGAGCACACGAGAAGAAGACCGTAGTCCAACTGACCATAGCACGCAGTCATTAAACTGAGGAAACCAGCGCCGCAACATTATAATTTGATCCGTTCAAGCAAGGGAGAACTGTTTACCGATAATATACATTGTATCAGGGCCCGACATGCGAGGGGAGCTTACGAACGAGAGAGAGAGGTTGAACTTGGCGGCAGGTGGATTAGCACAATATGTATGTTTCGTGATATCTTTTCTCAATGTGTGTATATTCAGTGTCATGTTGCCATTATTTGATTCGTGTTTTCTTATGTATGAATGGGCTCGTGGACGTAGATTGAGCCGGAAGGAGGGAGAGTATATCACCTGAAGGAACTTTAAGTTAAGTGCTGTGAAGTGTATATGTGTAATGTGAATTATGGCCTTTTGATAACCCAGTGTTTTTAAGGGGTTAAAAGTGAGAATGAATGTTGAGAAGAAGATGGACAGTTTTATTATTTGCACGTTATATTCACGTTCAATGTATCAGTTAATAACGTCGATTTATATAATATGTTCTTGATTTTAAATTACGTGAATAAGATTTTCATTGGTTATTTGCCTATTTCAAGCAAGGAAGAAAGGGAAGAGACCATATTGTTATATGGTATATCATATGTCTTGAGTTAAAGGAGGAGACGCTGTTTGTAATTGTGTTTATTGATATAAATGTATTCATGTGTGATTTCTGCTGTAACACAATATACTTGGGCACAGACATTATTTAGAGGGAGGCTAAAGTTTGAAGGCGTTGGGGCCGCGTTAGTTTACATTTGAAGGCTTTAAAATAATTCCTTTCTTATATTTCCAAGTCATTATTTTAATGGGGCTAATGTAACACGCCATTTTGGCCGTGTTGGCATAAGTATACGATTAAGGACGCCATTGTGTATATTTTAGGAACACGTGCTACCGCGAGGCAACAATATCGTCTATGTTATGAAAACAACTTTAAACAATACCATTTTCTGTTTACGTAAACAAACTGTAACAATGCCGTCTATGTTATGAAAACAACTTTAAACAATACCATTTTCTGTTTACGTAAACAAACTTATAATAATGAAAGGGGAATAGCCTATCAGATACGAGAGAAGGGGAGAAAACCTGGAATGTTCTAGAACATACAGGAGGGGAGATGAGAGAGTATAAAAGGGATTGTCAAACAAGGAACGCGGCTTCTTCTTCTTCGTCTTCTTAACAAGGGAGCCACAAGAGACGTTTATCGAGTGAAAGTCATACGAGAGTTTTTGCAGTGATAATTTGCCGGGAGTAAGCAGCTTTGGACAGCAATTACCAACGCCAGTGTCCTGTGTTAAGGAAGGATCCAGGAATCCGATAACCAGATACTGGGGCATAGAGTATCGGAAATTCACTTTGTACAATATCCGGTGAAGTAGAACAAACATTATAAATTAATACGAATATATTTGAGAAGGGAACATATATTGATTAATTGAGTAACTAAAGTGAATTTGTTTGATAATTGAAGAATAAAAGGGTTATTATAAATATATGTACTGTTCAAGTGTATCATTTTAGTGCATGAATTAATCCATTAACCTTTGCCGCCAAGGACTACCAAAAGGATCTCTCTCTCAAGGTAAGAAGTGATAAAGTGAAGGGTACCTTTTGTGTGTCGGGCTGATACAAGTATATAACGTCGCGTGTTTAGGACCGCGTGAAAGAATAATTATTAGAACCCCTGTGATAAGGAAATTGATAAGGGGGGACTAGTACAACCTACATTCTCAAATTAAATGAAAGCATCACCATTCGATTCCGGGTCCGCCCTTACCCTATCGCCCCTGCTTTAAGAATCCCTTTTCCCCTTCTTACCCTTGCCCCAACCCTTCATGCCATTCAATTCACCCTCTTCAACGCATCCTTTGCGCCCACCCTGCCGACGAGCTCCGATGGGGCGAAGAACCCTTCCTCTCCGCTAATGTAGGGTCCTTCCCATCTGCCCTGCTCTCACTCGGATAAAAGACCAATAACCGACACCCTTGGCCAATCCCGAACTAAAGTCCGCTTGCGTTTGCCAAGAAAAGAAAAAAATTAACGAAAGGCCTAAGAGGCTGGCGAACAGTTAGTGTCAGAGCTTAATCATTCTGGTTGGCTTTAAAACCATTACTTCATCTCGGCTGCTTCCTTCAGTGATTCACTTACAATGAAAGAATATATGTATCATTTTCATCATATATGTAGGCATAGTACTGCTTTGAATAATAGTTTAACGCCATTATAGTAGGACACTATACAGGTAGGTTGCGTCGTGGATGTGATTTAGTCTAGCCACTCCTCCCAAGCCAATCCGGCATTGGGTCACCCAACCATCAGCAATGCTACCACCGGCAGAGCCCTCAGATTCACTGAGGTTTGGCTTCACCTCTACATGGTACACACCCAGGGAAAAGATATTATTCAAATACTCATAATTTAAGAATAAATAATTTATTTTATTCATGCTCAAAGATATTATTCAAATACTCTTTAGTCTAAACGTCCCACAAACTTATCAAGACCATTCAAAACATATACATGGAAAAGTATATACAAGCAAACGTAGGGTCTAAAGCACGATCTTAGAATACTTATGATTCTTAACACTTCGTATTTAAGTGTTAAGAATCATATTTAGTTAGTTTAGACCACAATCTTCTATTGTGGTCTAAACTAACTAGTCCCTTAGCAGCCAGGGATGGCGTTAGGTAAGTTTATTCACTAAACCCTTTAATACTCAACATAGCTATGGATGAAGTCATCAAGAATATAAAAAGTGGAAAACTATACAAAATTCGTGATGAAAAAATCAAAATTATATGCTATGCTGATTACGCTGTTCTTTTCGCCAATAATGATGACGATATACGAAGGTTATCATATCTCAAGAAATCAACAAGAAGTATGACAATATCAGCAAAACCGCTTGAATGCTAATTAGAATTAGATGGTTAAAGTCATCCAATAAGAAATATTCATGAAATACTTTGGAATACAGCATTTCCATAGAGGTAATATAAAGGAATTATTTTGAGAACCAGTGATTAAGACTAATAAGATTCCTTTGTTTAGTGTTTCATCGTGTAAATGGGAACTAAGTTGTATTAATTTACGCTTAAGACATTCTTCTCCTCTGCGACGTAAATCTCCATTTCCACATTACAAAACGATCGGTGTGGATCTTACAAAATACTCTAACTCCCCCGAGAAGGAGATTCGAATAAGTTTAAAAACGATGCACACTGGGTAAAATAACAATTGCATTGCTCAATAATACTCATAGGATAAGTGGGATCAAACAATTTCATAGGAAGTTAACATGGGATCAAAAAATTAACAAAGTATTGCTCTAAGGAAACATAGTAAAAGGAGTAACGACACGTATATGTGAAGTTTGGCCTCTTAAGTAAGAATCAGAAAGGGCCTTTGAGACCTGGTTTTTCCAAGTCTGGTAAATATCTCATCGTCACAGAAATCGACATTAATGCGTTCTCCCATCGATTATAATTCATCTCGTGCAATTGTAAGCGGTGCCTGTATTGGAAACAAGTTTCAATATTAATGCAAGGTTCGTGCATGCTGCTCGACTGTGAGTTAAATATCTATTTTCACCGTATGAAACGATCCGTGCGGAAGTACCAACATAACCAACCACCCCCTCCCCTCCCTTATCTCTTCAGGAAGGGGACGTGAAGACCTCCCTCACCTTGAGACGCGGATGGAGTTGAGACGGAACACAGGAGGGGCACACTGAAGGACATTTTAATGAACACCCCACCGGAATGTGAAGAAGGCCGAAGAGAGGGAGTGCGGTCCGAAGGACCCTAAGGGGAAAGGCCCTAGTGAGGACGCGAGACACTCGTAGGACGGTAAAGGGACAGCGAAGAGAGACAAGTGTTGTCTGCGCGTACAGATGGGGAGGAATGATGCTCAGCTTACCGAGCGACTGGAGGAGGCAAGGGGGGGGGGAGCCACCCAGGAGTGTTTCCCGGGGGTTGGGAGAAGATGACGAAGGATCGAGGCAAATTCGTGTGGGCGTGGTCGGTCAGTGACGGGAAAGCACTCACGGATACAGGCGGGGAGACGGAGAAAGAATATTTGAGAGATTTTTTGGCAGAGGAGGCGTTGTGTAGGGAACTACGTCTACGTGAGTCCCTGCGAGTTTTCCCGCCCTTTGCTTGCCTTGCCCCTCTCTCTCTCTCTTTCTAATGAGAAACGAATAAAGCGTCAAATGACCGAGAGGAATTTTTGAGGGCACGAAATAAAGAAGAGACACAGCCGACGTTTTGTAATTTTTATTTTACCCAACCTCTGGTTCCTAACCTAAAAGCTACTCGAAAGGGATGCTGAATTTTAAGCGCATTCATCTGAAACGGGCGGACATTCTCTCTCCAGACAAGTGGCGAGCAAAACTTTGACAACAGCCGTTTTGCGCGTGTCAATGGAGAAAACCACATTCCGTTGCAACTTGCATGAGAGATTGGAGGAGGTTTTTGGGATTTTTTCCAATGAAACTTGACTGATAGCCAAAAATATTGAGTAATTTATTTTTCATCTTTTTCATGATTTATTTTCATTTGGAAAGAAGATAATAATTGACTTAAAGTGACCAGTTTCGCTAAGGAACATCCAATGTTAAAATTCGAAGTTCTGCAGTTCATTTTATACCTATCGCTCACTGAAGGCGTCCACAGCCGAGAATGGAAAGTAAATTACTATTTTTCCAATCATTGCGATTGCACAGATGAGTTGATGCGCAGCCACGCGGTGCAAAGATACACACCATTAAGCATATGGCATACGCTGTGCAACTGTCCAATACACTTGACCCGCAATTGGGAAATCCGGGTTCGAATCTCGGTACAGTAAAATGATTTTTTCATGACTAATTTCAACCTCAATGGTGCATGTGTAAATTACTATGATGACAAGGAGGTTATATAAATTAATACTATTCAGCGGTAAAACATTTCTTTTCGCTAAGAAGTGCGGTATTCTACAGAGGAAAAATCATTTTGAATTCAATTCCAATCGCCTATCCTCTCTGAAATATCGCACTGATGTGCACTTGCAGGTGACTCCGTAAAGGCAATTACCGTGGCCAGCAAACGGATGGCAAATGCTTGAAGGTGAGCAAGAATGGCAAACTGAAATGTGATCAAAAATATTTGAAAAATTAAATGGAATTTAATGTCTTTTACAAAATGCGAGTGCCTGGGAAGAATACAATTGTCATTGAATGTGTTGTCATTCGAAAGTATGCATTCAGGTTTATTTTATCGTAGACGTTTATTGTGGATTTAAGGCAATAGATTTAAGTTGGTGCGGAGGTTTGCATGTCAAACCAATTCTTCAAAAAGTAGCCGGTTCTGTCGATAGCTATGAAGTAATTCCATCCAGCAAGAAATTAGAAGTAGGATGAAGACGCATATAAATGCTGCTCTGACCAGAACTGAAAATGCTCTAAACAGCCAGTTTTCAATCTTTAATACTATTGTGTTTCACCAGAGCTGTTATTTTCCCTGAGTTTAACCGGAGCTTGACGGAGAGAAACTGAGGACAGTTGGAGAGATATCTTTAGTCTAACCTTTTCGTTTCTATCTTGAAAGAATGGGGTCGCTGCGGATAAGGAACGAATAGTTCCTTTATGAAAACATACACAGGAATGGAATAGCATGGCGTGTGGAAGACAGACAAAAGAGATCACTTGAAATTAAGTAAACAACGGTCGTAATGGGTCAGCAGAAAAGCTTCATTCAGTGCATTAGGACTGGACAGTTTGATTAAAAAAATATTGGAGTGAAACAAAGATTTTAAAAATGGAACTTAGAAGTGGGTTAGGTTACAAAATTCAAGTGGAAAGGAAGGAAATGTCAAATACAGCGCGTTCAATTCTCAACTCCAATATTTTCCTCCGCTTCAAAATTTCTCGCGTCTTTAGCTTAACCTGCTCTACGTTCCCTGCCTTTCAACTCAACCCAGACAGAACTCCAACTCCTCCCTGCCATCGAGACCGCCAAAGAGTTCTGCAAATTATCCTCCAGCTGAGGTGATGGATGGGCGGTGGAAGGACAGGCATGCAAGGCGACGAACTTGCCTCCACGGTGTCCCCTATCCAATTCACTTCCTGGATGCAGTTGTCCCAGGCGGAGAAAAACACGTACGGAGCAATTTTTCCTCTCTCGCGGGAGGCGTGACATCATCTCATCACTTATCTCCAGTTCTTCGGAAAAATGTGTTGACTGGGTGTGTTAAACAAAACTTTGCCTTCAGTAATTCTGACGTACTCCCTCGCTAAAAACTGCAAACATTATTGTATGAGTAGCTTTTAAGTAAATTATGTTTAAAAATTATAAAGAGATTACCAAAAGATTGGTTTCGGAAATCATTCAAATATTCGAATGAATCATATGCATAGGAAACATCCCTTCTGAAAGGCAACAAAACTTCGGAACCAATGACTAAATTAGGATGTAGGCCATCCCAAGATGATGACAGTACCGGTGTCTACGTCGTACAGATATCAAGAAAATTTTAATCCCGGATAAAAGAACATTTGTAGGATTTTAATAGCTCTATTGTAACTATTAGTATTCATAGTTGAAAAATACTTTGTACTTTTCCAGAGTCATGCACTTTTCCGAAAACCGTAGGAAAGTACATGGGGTTTTATTTTAATTAAGATTACTAACTATCAAAACTTATACTAAATATAGCCAATAAAAGTAAAGTTTTTGTTTTTTAACTGTTTTAGAAACAACATTTCGTACTGCGACAACTAAAGTAATTTTTCTAAACATTGGGACAACCTGTATATTCCACCAACCATGTTCTTGACCTGGCACTGAACTTACGAATTCGAATTTTCTGCTAAGATTTATTTTTTAAATCAACCTTTAATGTTTTAGAGAGTAAATTATACCGAACATTAACAAGTTTCTTTGGCCTCACTTTATTAAAATTTACAATACTATATTAAGTCGGCGGTTTTCGGCGTAACATTGTGGAATTTGCTATACATTTTGAATAAAAAGGTAAAACTTTGTTATTTCCACATAAATTTAATACAGTACGATCATGGTTTTGTACTTTACGTCATCTTCAGGTGACTCAGGTGACAGATGACAAAATATACTGTATTAAAATAAAAAAACTCGTACATTTCATGTAGTGTGGTGTATAGAAGATCACTCGATAATGATATAATTTTACAAAACTATGATTTTAATATTTAATTTAAACAGTGTGTGATATATACGAATAGATTTTTATTGATTAAAACGCCATTTTACCATTCTGTATTTATTTAAACATTACCTCAGCAAATATTTAAACTGTAATATTACCAAATGATTATGAAAAGGACGGGGAAAATTGGAACGCGGGTTCGGAAAGAACATGTTAACATTGGTAAATGGAATATATATTATCTGCTATATAAAAGACTTCGCCCACGTAGGTAAGATTCAGTTACTGGGCGTAGTAATTCAGAAGTGCACCAATAAATGGCAACCGAGCTCCCGTATACGTAATTCACAAACTGACACAAGGCGCGGGCATTTTCCAAAATACACTCAGGGGAAACTACTTAGTAACAGCTCAACCTGCTTCAGCAAAATGTTGTATACAAAGAAATGTCTGACATTTAGATAAGTAGTACACATATTTTATTGTAGTTGCACATTTTTCTATTAAAAATAAAAAAACAAACATTAATTCATAATTTATTGTTTACTTTATTAATTGCTTGAAGGCTACTTCGCCAATATTTTAGCCTGTTTCAGCAAGCTTATCAACCAGTTTATATTATATATTTAAAAATAGTTCTTATACAGCAATAATGCAAATTTAAAGGGGAATATTGGAGCGGGTAGGTCGAGGTAATCTGAAAAGGACGAGGTAAAGTAGTTCAGGATCGTCAATGACCGAGTAGAGAGTGTTGAGTATGATTTAAAATCTTTTTTTAAGCCTGTCATTAGAATGATTAAATATGATAACCGACATCTAAATAATAATAACAGAGGATAAATTACAGAAATAGCAAACTATGTGTTTAAACTTTAGCAAAGAAATGAATGAGACTGGCGAGATATTTATGATTAGCTGGAGTTGTCATCGACCATTTTGAGAAGGAATATGTAACAATGGAAAATACAAGTGAAATAATTTAATGAATTAATTATGACTAAATTCGATTAGATTATTATTTACGTTAATTAATATAAACTTTTTAATAATTATAATTTAATAAAAATAATTAATTAAAATAATAATGTATTATTAACGTTCGATTATTTATTATGAAATATAAATAAATATAACAAACTTCAACCGATACAGAGGGAATTCCGAGTATTTCATGAGGGTGAAAGATGTATATGCGTCTCAATAAATGCACTATATCAGCCGATGCTCAAAAGTAATTTAATATGGCCTCAGACGCATTAAATCATTGCATAATTGATGGGTTAAGAGAATAAATTCATGCTTCAAAAATTGTGTATGCGTTTATATTATAGAGAGTTGGACATTTGTTTTTTTATCTCAACTTCTTTTTTGCCAACGTTTCGCCTTTTAAGCAAAAATTATCGAAGCAGTTTGAGAAAAATATGATTCGTGAAGTATGTAGCCCTGCCGTTTTACATGCGTATGTAACTTTTATGGATACAATGTAGATATATCTTGTTAAACGATCAGGAAGCTTTATGCTTTTTTCATTCTCACACCAAAAGGAAAAATTCTCCCGTCTGTCTTTTTTTTACAGGTCTTATTTTTCACTTGCTTCGTGAGTTTAAACGCATATCAATTTCCTAATTTTTGAACCCTTTTCCGTTGATCAATCTTTCCCAAATTTTGCAAACGTGTTTCATTTTGATCACAGAATCTTGGTAAATCTTTTCGAAATTTTCACGTTGTCAGATTTAATTTAATTAAATATTTTTGATTTAAGAAAACATACATACGTACATAGAGAAAACATTATTTAAAGCATTACGCATTGAATTGTAAAACATTGAAAGCATTGCAGAACATTGAGGGGGTACACCGCTATAGAGAAATTCAAATTTTGAAGTAAAAAGTAAAAAAATAATAATGTATAAAAAAACACTTTTTTAAACTGGTCTTATTTCAAAATGCACAACAAAGTAAAAAATAAAAATGCACTAAAAAGTAGAAAATAAATTTTAGATTGAAATTTACGAAGTTAAGAGACCTATTCCAAATTTATAAATATATTCAAGTTGAATGTGAAAATGAATATAAGATTACTTTATCTGTGTAATTCGTCGATGATTATGAGGCAAGAATGCATAATCATCGACGTCTAATTGATCATCTAGTTGGTCATCATGATTATAAGACCAGGGTTCTCAAATTCAACTTAGTAAATTACTTTGCAGGCTCCAATTCAACTTAGTAAATTGCTTTGCACCTGCCTGGCTTGCCTAGCTGTTTGGCTTGGCTGTAGTTAAATTTAAAAAACTCTCTCGTATGTCTTATTTTTTATTTAACTACACTACAAGCCAGGCGTTTCTGCTGCTGAAGGGACTCCCTCTAATGTCGGTTGCGGTAGGAAGCATAATTTCCTTTAAAGAATACAAAAAAATATGCTTAATACAGAAATGAGTGCGTCAAACGATAAATACAATGCATCAAAAATGGAAAAAAGGGTTTTGACTATGTTTTATAACTATTCCACCCATTTTTAATCGGTTAAGCATTCGCGACATAATCCAATGGCTTAAAAATGGAGGGCCAAAACATTTCACAGGTTTAAAGCACGAGAATTGAGCACGAGAATTTTCCATGACGCAAGAAACGCAGTTGCCTAACATGATGATCTATGCAGGAGCCGTACGTTTGAAAATCCACACAAATTCAAGCAGAAAAGAAATTAGAAGGCACGCGTTGCTTGAATTTCCTGCATGTCACCTCCCGTTTCTTTTTTCTTCCTCATTTTTTTAGGTAAGACTAAACGAAATGAGAAAACGAGGAAAGATGAAGGAAACCACTGCTCCCTTTGATTTTTCAATGCAAACATCGGCATAACTTTTTTAGTCATCCATTTTTTTTAGGACGGTGTTTTATATGTATTCAATTTTTTGAATGGTCCCGGAAACAGAGACCTTTTCCATGCCCGCTACAAATTCAATCTCGCGACCGGGAATGCCTGCTTCGTTTTCCGAAGTGGGACGGGCATTGAAGGTGGGGGGCGGAGGAAATCCAAGGTTCGGGAACGCAGAGGGCGAGGAGGTATGAGAGGTGGGGGAGGGAACCCTATTCCTTTTCCCACTTTTCCCACCTTTTCGGAGACTTGGGCCGCCAGACCCGACTTTCTGCATTTGACACGTACAAGCACTGACTCCAAGCGCCGTTTGACGACCTTCATAAATTGAGGTTTTCCACCGAATCCGTTCCCCCCCCCTCCCTTTTCAGTTTTGCCTCCACCTCCTCCTCTACACTCCTGTGCCGCCTGGCATTGCATCCCCACTACATTCCTCCATTCCACGGGCCACATACTCACGATCTCCGGTGTCCCCCTCCCCCGCTATACTCTCCGTCTGCAGTCCCCCCCCCCCAAACCACTCCCCCCCCCCCCCCACCAACCACCGACCACTTTGAAGCGCTCTACACCTATGGTTACCAACTTGGTTCAACTGGAATTCCGGACAAAGCGCAAATTTTGTTGGCACACAAGAGGTCTGTCTCCGAAAATTATATGGACTGTTTTTACCTTCAAAACAGCCGGATACGTAATTTAAAAATTCAGTGACTTGGATATAACGTTGGATTGGAATCTGGGATCAACTCATACAGTAATTATAAATAATAATAACAAAGATAACAATTTTATTCTAGCATTTTGTTAAAATTTAATATAGATTTCATACAAGCACGCTACGTTGAAACATTTCGGAAAGAATAAATCCAGTTCAACGTTATCCAATTCATAAATTTCTAGATATTATTATATTTTGATTAACAATAACTATTGACTAAATGACGATAAATAATGTTAAACTCGATAAAATTTTAAGCAAATGTGACTTTTTCACGAATTCCGGACAATGTGCTGTCCGGAAGGAAGGCAACTCTTCTTTCCGGACAAAGGCGTCAAAATTCGGACTGTCCGGAGAAATTCCGGACGGTTGGCAACCCTATGCACACCCACTGCATTCCTTCCCTCCTCAACCTCCGCCAACCTCTACAAGCTCGCATCCAAAATCCACCCCCCTCCCCCAGCCTCTCAGTCGTCGTAAACGCCGCAAGAGGGTTGCTCCGTACACCCATCCCCAAATATCTCCCTCCTCCCTTTCCCCACCCCCTCCGGCCCGTTCCGCCCGACATCCATCAGCAGTAATTAAGCCGTAAAACTTTTTACGCGAATTTCTGCCCGTTGTCATCTGTGTGGTGGAGTGAGCAAGCAAGGTCTGGACCAACACGTTCTCCTCGCGGAAGGGGCTATGCTTTTAATTTATTTTTTTAAGACTAAGGTGGCAGGATGGAACATGGTTCTTCGAGGATATACCTATCGTTCTTTTATATTTATTTCGCTCGGTTGACTCAAAGGGGATCTAACTGCCCATTAAAAAAATCGTTGATTTTGTCGAGGTTGCAAGCAAGAAAATGTCTTTTTCAATTAATTGAAATGGGTGGTAACGCTCCCTCGCGAAAAACATAGATCCTCCTTCCATATCTCGAGTCATTCCTTGAATGCGTTTGAAGGGGAAACACGAAACGCCTTCTAACACCCACACCTACATGTGGTTAAACCGTAAATTGGCATAAATATAATTTAATTACTATTATGGTTAATTATGTAAAAACGTGTCTTTTATCTGAAATGAACGACAAAGATCTATCTCTCAGTGGAATGTTTTTGGTAAACTTAACTTGTAATTACCTACATCGTGTTAAATTCAAGAATGGGTGAGACATGGGGAAATAGCAATTTTCCAATGAATTACAAACACAAAATCTACAGGAGAAAATGATACCTCTGTTTCTGACTAAAGTCTTTGGCGCAAACTTTTGTGATCCGGGTTCGAGGTCTAGTCAAGGCTGTGAAATTTTTCACATAATTTTTTTATCAAATATAAATGTAATTTCAGGGAAAACTATTTATTTAAGTTGAAAACTTCCAGGAAATCGTACAAAAATACATTGGAAGCCCCGAACATCTTATTTTATTGGTTACGAGCAAACTACTAGAATAATTGAAGTCAAAATGCGTTAATTAAATAGAAATGGCGCTGCAGTCTATAGCTGGAACAAACGTTCATTCAAATATATTCGTTGAATATGTAACTTCCTTGTTAAGAACTGCTTGTTTGTAACTTAAATTTGTTTTCAAATAAAAAAATCATGTCCTCAGTGATAGCAGATTGTATGGTCAAAACAAAGAGTAACGTGGAGTATGGCATATGCTATGGGTTACAATGTCGCTAATTAAGAATGTCCTTGAGGAACCTCCTTTAAACGTCAATCTCCTAAACTAAGGATGGAGAAACACGTATGAAACCAACACTGTCATCCTACAATCGCTTCTCTCTGCTCGCTCAGTATCTAATGGTAGATAGGTCGTCTTCGAAAGCATGACTGAGTTCCAAAACGACCAGTAAGAACAATCAGTACTTCGGAGATGTCTAGAAGGACATTGAAATAGTGTTTCTGATTTTTCGAATCTTTTGTGAATATCTTGTTTCATGTAATGAAATTCAAGGCTTACTGAACGACTCGTGACACTGTCATATTCATTAACATTGGTTAACAGGATTTGTCCACTAACCCAAGAAAACCAAAAACATTGTAAATTAAAATGATTTTCTATTCATAAAATGTATTTATTTCAAAATAATTCATAAGTAATAACAAGGGCAACGGCCTGCCACGATGGAAACACCGGTTCCCGATCAGTCACCGAAGTTAAGCATCGTTGGGCTCGGCTCGAGTTTGGACGGGTGATCCTCCGATTCGTCCGAGTGCTGTTGCACATACTGTGTGCACGTGGCGGACAGTATGTGCCAAATGACCTTAGCCGTCGAAGCACGTTAAACTTATTACAACTAATTACAACACAGTAATATCAAACTATAATTTTAAGTTTAGGATGAAAAATAAAGAAGAAAAAAATGGTCAATTTCTGGATATATCTGCATTAAATTTAAAGCGATAAAACGGCTTTGTAGAATTAAAACAGTTAAATATTTTTTCTCCTCGCATAAGTTGGTAAACAGGCTTGTTGAAGGACTTGGCGGGCCTGGACGCACTGTCATTTTAACGGTGGTTTATGCAGGTATTAACGATGCAAGAACTCTTTCTTAATTGCCGTTACCGCAATACAAAAATGTGAGTCGTGATTCGCGTTGGCCTAAAGCAAGCAGTTGCTGCGGTTATCATTTTGCTCGTGTATTGGCGCCCCCTCAATAGAGCGATTTGACGACCGAAAGATATAGGTTTAAAAATCTGATGGAATATGAAGCCATAAATCCCCTTAATACCCAATAAGCCCTTGGAGTTCGGTGGAGGAAATAAAAAAGTAGCATTCCATTATCGCTGCGCGCCCCCGTGAGTTAGCGAGTTTAATGTGACTCTCGGTAACACCCGGCCATCGTCGAGCTAGCTACCCAAAGGGATGAAAACGTAGGCAGGGGTGGGCAAAATACTCTAAAAATCGCATTTGAAATACAAAATACCAAAAACTCAATGAAACGTATTTGAAATACGAAATATTTCGAAAGATGTATTTGAAATAAATATACATGTATTTTAAAATACTCGAAAATCGGAAACGGATTCCAATCAAAATAAAACTCTTCAATACTTAATCTTAAGAGATAAAAATGAAAATAATTGAAATAGAATGAAAATATCACTACCAATCAAATCCATACAAAAAACCGGCGCAAGAGTAAAATAAGATTTGAGTTTGTGTTGCCATCTCCATTTTTAAAAATCATTAACTACGCTGTAAATACATTTAATTCACAAATAATTCAATATGAGACTTGTATGCCTCTCCTAGGTTAATATGTTCAGTAGTATCTCTAAAAGAATTACTTCCAGAACTTTCTGATGAAGCCTTTCTCGAACCGAGTTCAAACCCAGTCATATGAAAAATGAAAATGAACTGCGAAAGAAAAAGTATGCCATAGTAATAATATGTGTAAAAATTTAATTTCGCCGATATGAAAGCAATTCCGAAACATTTTTCATTATTTATTTAAATTTATTATATAATATTTGTAATACAAATACGTCTTATCTTCACTATTTATTCCTACACGAAATTTCTTAGCCACTACAGGCCACAGCCTGTAGATCTCTCGATTAATGGTAATCTCTTGTCTTGCCAAAAGTGAGTGGGCACATTCAACACAGACTCACTGTAGCTCACGATTCTATGAGATATGACAGTGCCGCTTTGGTTAACACTTCTCCCAATGACTTCTCAAACATTATGGAAAAACTGTGCTACTGAGGACTGGTAGCTTGGTTATCACCGGACAGGGTGTGTAAGACAAAAGAGGTTTTTTAAGTCGGCTTTGAGATACTGGAGTACGTATCAATGAGACGGAAAAACAAAACGAAAAAACTATGAACATCTACAAAAAATGACTTCTATGAGAATATGCTTCCCGGTCGAAAGTTTTCAAATCATATCATTTATTTATTATTTTAACGAGTTACTTTCTCCAAGATTCAATGATTTATTGAAAAACGTGCATTTATGAAAAATATTAAGTCAAGAAAAGCTGTGTAACTCTAGCGCATTAGGTGTAAGTTTAAAGGAGAACAAACAGAACTAGGTGGGTCAAAAATGACCCGACCTTGATTCCAGCGTCAATAAGCGGATTTAGGAAATATTTCGTTTCCCAATATTTCATTCGATAACAAACTTTCTGTTTCTATTGCTGCACCAGCGTCCGTGCTTGAGATAGATGGTGAAAATGAGTGGCGTTATTTTTACGGTATTAAGTATAATGAATCCCACAGAAATTGATTCTTTCGTATCACTATGCCTTTATTCAAAGGCATACGTACTATATAATCTTATGCCTTCGACAGGCTTTTAACCACTGTCAGAAATTCAAGCTACTCAGACACTCATAAAGATGGATCTTAAAAAAAAAAACGTTCAAACTCCTCCGTGAAACATAAGGAATTCTATGAAAACTGTCCTTCCTTTCTTAGGACCAGTTTCTTTGCTAAGGAGTGCCTAATTTCATTCTCTGACGATTTAGTTTCGGTAGAACGTAGGGAAGCCTTGAGAAAACCACGGAAACTTTACTTGCATATCTTAGCGAGTCTTTCGGAGGTGTTTAAGAAAAGCAGTAAGAATGGTCTGTTACTATTCGTTCCGAATCAAGCATTTTACAATGATGTCGTTAATACTGATAGTCATAAATGAAGTAACTAACTGTAGCCAAAATATATAAATTAGAGTAAATGCAGAATATTTCAAAGAATTTCTACAGAATGAAAAAAAAATTAATAGTGTTCTTTACGGAATGTGAAAGAATGTGCAAACATATTTTACAAGAAAATTCTTGGAAACTCTGTGGTAATTTATTTAAAACGTTTTTCAGTATTTAGAGGTTTATCTACAGAAATACCTGAGTATTTCTGCATAAATATTTTTGACAGAAATCGTTCACAAATTTCTAGCAGGGAATTTCTTGCTGATCTGAATTATGGTTACTTTAGTATTTGCTGACCCTCTGCTAGAGCCAGTCGCTTGACTTTCACCCTGTCCTTCAAAAGGTAAAATTCACTAAGGCACAATGTGTTGAAGTCATGGTCGGTCTATATTGGAATTGGGTGGAAATTGACCGCTTTTCTTCTCTTACAATTATGAATATCAATTATTTCCTCCATGATGCATCTGAAACCCTCTCATATGCTTCTAATAAAGCTAACAGTGCTCAATGTTTTAGCAACTGCACATAAAGCTGCCTTTGTTGTTTAGTAGGCGGAAAAAAGACGTTACAAAAACACAAGTGATCAGATATTGTCTGAACGACGTTTTTCTTTTTGCGTTGTCCATTCATGGTCATCAAATTGATGTACTCCAGCTGGTTCGCAGTATCATTTCTTTGAGACATATGTAGGTGGCTGGAGTAGTAATCGTGAGTCATTGAATGCACAATTTAATAACTTTTCAAGTGAGTCTAAAATAATGTTTGGACCACATTTTAGTTACGTACATCTGTTTATACGGTAGAAATCACCATACATGCAGTGCATTACAATATGCAATAATTATATTTCAAATATTTTGCTTTTATAAAAAAATACACTCCATGGTTACAGGCTTTACTTTGTGGAAGTTTTTAATACCCATACATAATAATATACCTAGTACCTTTTCACGGAATGTACTACCGGTAGAACACATTTTGCCTGGTAACGCGTAACATCATCAGGTACAACGCGTTGTATGTACCTGATGATGTTACGATGATGATGATGTAACCGGATTTGAACCTGGGACCCTTCGATCAGTAGCCAAGCGCTCTACACACTACTAGGCCACCACGCTCCCCATTTTATCTAGGCATAGATATTAATAATGACACGCATGCAACGTTTCACGCAAATCTCTTCATAAAAAAATCGCTCCAACCACCTTAATGACGAGTCTTTCACTACGAAAAAAATAGGTGAATTCTTCATGCATAAAACACATACATAAGTTCCATAAAACACGAGTAAATGGTACTTTTGTGACGACATATTCCAACAGCAAGTTAAGAAGACGGAAACGTCACTCTAACCAAATAATGTAGCATTATATTAGCCGAGAATAGTTATAAAAAGTAGATGCATTATAACTGCTCGAAAATCAGTGGTTGCATAAATATAATCGTGTTGAAAGGCAAAGAGTAAAACATTTCCAGTGGGGGGCAAAAAGGCAAAATGTTTTCTCAGCCACCTCAGCTATGCTAGTTCCCTCATAAAGGCTACTTCCACAGACATAATTCATTATCCTTGACAGACAAGTATGCTATGATTTAGAATCGCCTGAACTAGTAAGTAGATGCGATTTGGCCCATAAATCAGAAATTAAGCATGTGTACTACGATTTTATTAAATCAGTGTGATGATCTGATTTTTTCACCATTTTTTCGACATAAATAACGTGTTATTTTAAATCAAATAGTTAATATTGAATCTTTATAGTGGGTCACTGTTACAATTTTTACTCACTTTGTTTAAGCGTTTTAAGTTATAATCAGTGGAAAATTTAATTGCTTTTTCGAATAGCCTTGTCTACTTCCAAATATTTTAATGTCGACTAAAAACTTTGATAACTTATAAATTAGGTTTTGTTTTTCTTTTTGAATTTATTGTAGCCAACATCGAGAAATAATCGAGATTCTATTTTTTTTACTTATTTAATTTGGAAACCAGAAGATACTTGAGTGTCTCGCTCGAGACTCAAGGCTGAAACAAGACTGGAGAATTACGAGGTGAGAAACGAGACGAGACTAAAGTTCGGAACTAAACAATACGAAACCAAACCTGATCCCAAATTTCGTCTCGCGGCTACACTAATTGAAACACTCAACTAAAGTGGTTGGAGCGACTTTTGTTTGTGAACAGATTTTTTGCATTAAATTGATTCCTTAAGTGTCCTGTTCACCGATATCTATAGATAAAAGTGAACAAAATTGCATTTAACTGATTTGTTTTTTTTTGCAATTCAATTCAATGCTATTTTAATACCAATCCTTAAGGCACATGGTATATATTTAGTAATTATTGGATGACATGAGTACAAAATTCAAGTTGTCACCCCGAGTACAGCATTCGAAAAAAAATTATTTAAATTAATTTTGTTAATACTTCGAATACCACACCGAAAACCCTCGTCATAACTGTTTAATTAATGAAGAAAATTTAAAATACAGTTCTTGCATATTTTTCATTACATTTTTGGTGAGTTTCAACGCAAAAAACAGAAGAAAATAACTGAAATGTGTTCAAAGAATTTATTTTGTACATGCATAAAAACTTATTTAAATGTGCACTCGGTGACCCACGATTAACGCTCCAGCCACCTTAAACAAGAACTAGGGTAACACCTTCTAAATTCGGGCTAACGTCTATGAATACGGCTGAGAGAAATAAGCTTATATGACGCTACCTGTTTCGAAAAAATGACATAAGCTGGGCGTGTGAGGTCTATCAATCCAGAGGCATAAGCCGACTGCGTTTTGCAACCTCTCGTGATTGATATCTCGACCTGCTGTGCCACCGAGTATCACATCTGGCACCATGGAAAAATTGTAGAAAAAAATGACGACGCCGGGACGTAAATCAGATGAAGTTTTGTTTCGTTCAAAAGCTTTCTCTTTGTTTACGCCCACCATTCTCTCCATGGGAACGCGAGAATTTTGTTTTAAATTTAAATTAAAAATTAGAAACCATTTAGGCACAGATATATAAAATATATCAATTTTTTTAACACGGGAAACCATCAAGAATATTTATTATACAGGAATATTTAAGGTAAGCGTTGTTCTTACAATCGGCACCAACCATGTTTAAGGTGGGTTGAGCAAAATAGTTCCGTAGTCATAACAGAGACCATATTCAAATTTTATTTTTTTATTCCAGCGTCTGTAAGAAGTATGAAATAAATATTGTAGTATTAATGGCGCAAAGATATAGTTATATATGACCAAAATACTCAGTAATTAAATAAATAAAGCTACAAAAGTCTCTAACTTGACTCATTTTTTCCCACCGTACGCCTGAAAACCCTTCAAAACAGCAAGTTTTTTTTGCGATTCTGTAAAAATTACTGTGGTGAGTAATAGATTATTTTTTTATAAATAGTTGAGAAAACATGCAATCTAAACACCGTTAGTTTTTTGACGAAATCTAGGTGCTAGAATTTCCTAATTTTTTAATTATTCTCCCTCTGGAGCGCATAGCCGTAATCTATCTCATGTAATACAGCTTATATTTACAGGAAAATTGCTCGAAAATTAGTTCGACAAGGAGTTGATATTTTGATATCATTTGAAAGATGAGTTTTTTTTCTTCAAAATGATGCCAAATTCATCTAACTCTAGGTGGAGTGATTTTTCGCTCAAACTTCCTTAAATGAAATAATCGTTCGTAATTTTTTTTAACTTAGCCAGTGGTTGATAGGAAAAAGAAAAGTTAACACTCTGATGGAGTTAAAATCATGTTTTTCGAAAAGCAGGTTATATAGGGAGGTAAACATATTGAACTTCTTATTTAGGCCGTTTTACACGAGGCTCTTCGTCGCACAATCAATTACAAGAATCATTACTTCAGGTACATCAAATTAAACCACAATTTACATCACAATTACAATCAAATTCATTACTTCAGGTACAATTGTACCTGAATATGGCTTAGTATAAAGCCGAAACACGTGTAGTAAATTTAAAATAAAGTGGACAGTACTATATCGATTACTTTTCATTTTTGCAATGTGATAACCGTGTTTTCAAGTCCTTCCCTAACCTTAAGTGGTTCAAAGGGAATTTCTCCAACTCTACGACATTCTCTAAATATGGTATCATGAGACACATGAATCGCACAGCTGCGCATGATTGCAAATGCCTGAGAGCCCGATTAAAGGTTTACATCTATTACTTCTCGTGATTTTTTCAGGAACTATCAACAAGAAAGATGGCCGAAGACCCAGTGCCACACGTGGAAAGGAATTTTAAAAATATAATGAAATAGAAATATAGAGGAGTTTCTAATGAATGGTTCCGGAGTTACCAAAGTGGGAGAACCCAGTACGTGAAAATACATGATTTTCATAGCCAAGAAACATCGCTTTCCTGTGGAGTCCCTCAGGGCTCGGTCCTTGGGCCTATTTTGTTTCTTATATATGTGAACAACTTCAATACTGGAATGTTCAACGGTAAAGTAACTTCCTTTGCGGTAAATACAGCTTTGGTTTATACATCTGACAATATGAGCGATCTATATTTACAAATACAAATAGATCTTGATCGATTAAAATTCTGGTTTTGTTCAAATAAACTGGTATTAAGCGAAAAAACAAAATATGTTATATTTAATTTAAAAAGGAGATTATTCGAGAAACAGAGTTTTTACTATAGATTCCTCATGTGTGACAACAAAAAAACCTGTTCTGTATGTTTTAAAGTTGAACAAGTGAATTTTATTAAATATCTTGGAATAACTCTTGATGAAAACCTAACATGGAAACTACATGTTGACAAATTAAAATTGGAAATGATATCGATTGTAAGGAAATTTTTTATTTTAAGATATTTATGTCCCATAACAGTAGTTCGTTCTGTGTATTGTGCCATGGTTGAGTCTAGACTACAATATGGCATATCTTGCTGGGGAGGAGCCTACATCTTTATATATATACGAGCGGAAGATACCCGTTGAAATTCAACGGGTGTGAAAAACATTAAACTTATTTTTTATAATAAAACCACAAAGCCCGAAGAAAAACAGTATGCGTGGCCATTTGAGGAGTTCGTAACCTATCTTGTATGCTGTGTTCGTTGTAGTAGACACACTGACAGTTTTCCAGGTGCACGGAGAGATGAGTGACTATTGGTTCACTTTCATGCACGGGAAACCCAAGAATCGGCCTTGCAGACTCATTACTACTTAAATAGCAAAGGTTGATAGATGGTCACCTCGTCCCTTCGGTTCTCTTGAGCCGTCTTCTGAGTGATTAACATCTTGATTGCTTCCCTTGTGTACATACATATATTTGCATTCCATGACTTAATTCAGTTTCACTATTCAACGTTGATATGTGCGTTGATTATCTTAATCCGGATTGGACAGAAGAGTACAATCCAGCGGTTGACAACGTCAAGAGGAGTAATGGCAGCAGAAGCCATGTTTATTTGACCTATGAATCCTCCATCAATGGACTGTGCCTTCGGCATAGCCATAATCATTGGTTTCGGTTGATAAATAAAAAATCTATGGTGATTCTTAGTGCACTTGTCGATTTTCATGCACGGGTGTCGTTAATTGTGCAGAATTTCCGCTCTGCTTTCGGGTAAGAAGCATGTGGTGGCGTCATTATAATTTCCGCCATCTTAAAGCAGATTGAAGGTTCGAAACAGATGGGTCTGTATTTGAACCAGATTTAGAGCTGGTTACCCATCCGTATGTTGGTTAAGGATGAAATTTGTGCGATTCTTAGCGTAACCCGAGAAACACCACGGGGAGAATCTCATGAGATCGCTGGTGGGCATGTCTTTGACCATCCAAGTCTAACCTTTGTCGTTTTTCTTTCAAGGGCTCATTTTCTCGCAAATAAGACATTCATTTTGCTTAGAAGATTTTTTCGAAAGGCTACTCTTTTTTCTATTAGGCATGTGGATGGATATATTTTTAAGTCCAAGGAGGGGAAACACAGCGGCCAGCGAGAGTCTTGAATGGGTAACTCGATGATTGAGTGAATGTACCTAAGGTAACTGCACTTTAACACTTTTAAACATATAAATAACTCGTGACGTTAATGATGTGGGAATTGGTCTAAAAAACAGTTCGCAATCGTAATTAGAGGCAGACGGTTTCACTACGTGTAATACATCTGAGTATTAAACGATAATAAACAACGCCGTGTTTGTTGTAGCAACATAGGCATTATTACCATTGATATTCGCTGCTCGTAAATATTCTTGCACATATAATTGTATGTGTAATCAATTAATTTCCTTTATGTGTATTATTTACTACGTAAGTGTTCTCTCATATACATGCGATTCCCCTTTGAGAGCTACTTTAAGAAAGACGTTGAAAAGTATACTTGTTGTAAATATGTATTGAATTTATCGATTAACCCCTGAAGCAATCTACCATGTGGCCCTTTGGACTCTGGGTCCTTCTTATACGGATTTGCATTCTACGTACTATCATGGGCTTGCAGGAAAAAATGATATTTAATAGTTAAGAGGCGTGTATATCCTTTGAAAATCAAATCTATAGTTGTCAAGGAAATATGTTATTGTTGATTTCAGGGAAAAATGTGAGATTTTTCAACTGAAAACATGAATTTCAGACAAATACGGAGCGTAGAAGAAAATCGATTGAAAAAATTAAAAATTATATTTATTCAGCCATCCGATAAAAAAAATTCCAGCCCTATATCTTGAGTGAATGTACTTTTAAAAAGCAAAAAATGAAACCACTGCACCAAACACAATGCTTAGCATGGACCACCAGGGGGGATCTTCGAGGGCCCTTAGGGCTTTTTGATATAGCATATGATACAACCAGATATTTATTCTATCTACATGCCAAATTACAGCTCAATCGGTCCAGTAGTTTTTGCGTGATGGAGCAACAGACAAACAGAGACCATTACATTTTTATACATATTAGTAAGGATCACACCCTTAACCCTGAAAAAATAGGGTTTCGGTTAATTGAACCCTACAGTGTTTGTTGTCTATCAGTGACAAACTCGTGTTCCAAATTTCATCAAAATCGGTCCTGTGGTTTAGGAGGAGATGTGGAACATACATACATACATACATACATTGACTTTTATATATATAAAGAAAAGTCAATGTATGTATGTATGTTCCACATCTCCTCCTAAACCACAGGACCGATTTTGATGACATTTGGAACACGAGTTTGTCACTGATAGACAACAAACACTGTAGGGTTCAATTAACCGAAACCCTATTTTTTCAGGGTTAAGGGTGTGATCCTTACTAATATGTATAAAAATGTAATGGTCTCTTTCTGTCTGTTGCTCCATCACGCAAAAACTACTAGACCGATTGAGCTGAAATTTGGCATGCAGATTGAAGACATATCTGGTTGTAACATATGCTATATCAAAAAGCCCTCAGGGCCCCCAAAAGCCCCCGAGGGTCACCCCTGGTGGTCCATGCTAAGCATTGAGTTCGGTGCAGTGGTTTCATTCTTTGCTTTTTAAAAGTACTTTCACTCAAGATATAGGCCTGGGAATTTTCTTATCGGATGGCTGAATAAAGGAAGTTTCTAATTTTATCAATCGATTTTCTTCTACCCCCCGAAGTTGCCTGAAATTCATCTTTTCAGCTGAAAAATCTCACATTTTTATCTGAAATCAACAATAACATATTTCCTTGACAACCATAGATTTGATTTTCATAGGGGAATTAAAATATCACGTTTTCCTGCAGGCCCATGATAGTACGTAGAAAGCAAATCCGTATAAGAAGGGCCCAGAGTCCCAAGGGCCCCATGATAGATTGCTTCAGGGGTTAATCGATAAATTCAATGCATATTTACAACAAGTATACTCTTCAACGTCTTTCTCAAAGTAGTTCTCAAAGGGGCATCGCATGTACTATATGAGATAACACTTACGTAGTAAATAATACACATAAAGGAAATTAATTGATTACACATACAATTATATGTGCAAGAATATTTAAAAGCAGCGAATTTCAATGGTAATAATACCTCTGTTGCTACAACAAACACGGCGTTGTTTATTATCGTTTAATACTCAGCTGTATTACACGTAGAGAAACCGTCTGCCTCTAATTACCATTGCGAACTGTTTTTTAGACCAATTCCCACATCATTAACGTCACGAGTTATTTATATGTTTAAAAGTGTATAGGTGCAGTTAACTTAGGTACATTCACTCAATCATCAAGTTAACAATTCAAGACTCTCGCTCGCCGCTGTGTTTCCCCTCCTTGGACTTAAAAATATATCAATCCACATGCCTAATAAAAAACAGAGTAACCTTTCCAATAAATCTTCTAAAGCAAAAGGAATGTCTTCTTTGCGAGAAAATGAGTCCTTGCAATAAAAATGACCAAAGTTAGACTTGGATGCTCAAAGACATGCCCACCAGCGATCTCATTATAATCTCTACGCTATTACGCTAAGATCCGCACAAATTTCATCCTTACCCAACCTACGGACGGGTAACCAGCTCTAAATCTGGTTCAAATACAGACCCATATGTTTCGAACCTTCAATCTGTTTTAAGATGGCGGAAATTTTAATGACGTCCCTACATGCTTCTTACCCGAAAGAAGAACGGAACTTCTGCGCAATTGACGACATCCGTGCATGAAAATCGACAAGTGCACTAAGAATCACCATAGATTTTTTATTTAGCAACTGAAACCAATGATTATGGCTATGCCGAAGGCGCAGTCCGGGTGATGGAGGATTCATTGGTCAAATAAACATGGCTTCTTCTGCCATTACTCCTCTTGACGTTATCAACTGCTGGATTTTACCCCTCTGTCCAATCCTGATTAATATACTCAACGCACATATCAACGTTGGATAGTGCAACTGAATTAAGTCATGAAATGCAAATATATTTTTGTACACAAGGAAAGCGATCAAGCTGTTAATCATTCAGAAGACGGTTCAAGAGAACCGAAGGGACGAGGTGACCATCTATTAACCTGGGTGCTATTTAAGTAGTAATGAGTGTGTATGGCCGATTTTTGGGTGTCCCGTGCATGAAAGTGGACCAATAGTCATTCATCTCTCCGTGCACCTGAAAAGCGGTCAGCGTGTCTACTACAACGAACTCAACAAACAAGATAGGTTACGAACTCCTCGAATGACCACGCATACAGTTTTTCTTCAAGCTTTGCGGTTTTCTTATAAAATAAGTTTCAAGTTTTTCACACCCGTTGAATTTCAACGGGTACCTTCCGCTCGTGTCTAATATTAATCCTCCACAGATTGCCCAAAAAAAATCATAAGGGTGATATTTTGGCAGTCGAGAACTGAGCACTCGTTGCCCCTATTCCAAAAACTAAATGTTCTACCACTAAGGTATTTATTTGTATTCAAGGTGCTCAAGATATTTTACATTCGTGGGGGAAATAGAGCAAAACCAATTGAATATTCTGGTAAACTAAGGGCGAAAAAAGACATGTACCGATTAGGTTTTGGAACTGTTGTACCTAAACCCAAAAAAGAAGCCTTTAAACACACATATGCTTTCCTTGCCCCCAAATTGTTATGTTCCATCCCGGCTGAGTTACTGAACCAAATGTCCACGTCTTTGTTTCTGTCTAAATTAAAAAAATGGCTCTTCTGCCAAGAGAGTGAAGACATCGAAAAATTGTTAAAAGATGTTGTGTAGTCTTAGTGATTTTTACTTTGTTATTTATACTATATTGCCATTGTTCTTAATCATCTTTTATTTGTATTGTTGTAAGTGAAAATTCTTATAAATTATTTTACTCTGCTATAATTCCGCACACAATATGTATTATCTATAATTGTTTTTCTGCTATCAGGTTAAAAAAAAATGATTATACATATGCACCAGCCGCTTCAAGTTAATTAATGATGGTAACCCCAAAAGAGGGTTTACCTATGGGGTACCTAAATTCTACTTTATTGTTTTTTCATATATTGTATATATACTTTGTTTACTCCACATGTAGAATAAATATTATTATTATTAAAATCATTTAACCACAGTTAATTAGAACACACTAGCTGAAATACTTGTGTGGATATTATTTTATTCGCTTTATTTATTGAGAATTTTATGCAGATTTTTAGACAAAGTTTGTTAAATTTTGAATAAAGTATTCAAGGTTTAAGGCATTTAAATTATCCTTGTCAATAATCTTATTTTCTGAGCAGCTATACGTAGGCAAGATTACTTGTTCTTTTTAATAATCTCAAGGATTCTATTTTGGCAGGAATGTAATATAAAAGTGATGAAAGAAAAAATATTTATAAGTTTCACGATGAGGTTAAAAGTTTTCGTGACTACAAGCCGATTTATTGATTTTCAAAAAAGGAAAATGAGAAAATTTGGCTCTACTTTCATTGCCAATCATCAAAAACGAAAAGGTAAAAATAGTTAGTCTTTCCACTCAGGCAGCAACTCCATTTCTAAAGCATCTGGAAATCCAACCTCTAGCTCCAGCGAGATCAGTGAACGTTGTAATTTTTCATTGGCAAATAGTGTATCTGTTCCATATTTTTGATTCGTTCGACCGTGGATCATAAGGGTTTCTTTCCCAAAATGACGAAGATTTATTTTTATTAGAAACGAACTATGCAGTAAATGGATGAAATCGGCTTCTGGTCGCATTAAAACAATGTCCCAATACTCAAATAAAATTACGATTTTCCCATTCATGAATCAGTGATCAACCCCAAAATAAGTATGAAACCTTTTAAACAATATCTATATTTTATATCGAAATGGTTTGTATATATGTTTTAAAAATATACGTCTTAATAATTACCATCGTTCATAAATGTATATGCATATTTGTCAGTAATACCTACAAATTACGTGATAGTTACGTGAACGTGACACAAATACACGTAAAACTGATTTCTTCGTTTCGTTGTGGAACCTTTTTATTTTTCAAAAATTAATTTGAAATAATAGTCGTATGGAATTGGGTGAGAAATCAATAGAAATAATATGAAATAGAGATTTTTATTTCTATAGCTAAGTGCTGGTCGAGATAGCGAAATTTTTAATAAACTTAATTGATTTTCAGCAAAATTGTAGCATTTGTTGTAAATCGCCCCCATTTCGACCATGCTGAATGTTAGCGTCGATATTCCGTATATTTAGTATCCGTGCACATTTCTATGAAGACAATGACTTTAGTTGTTAAATTTAACGTTATTTAATAAATTAAGCACAGGAGCTACTGTTGCAGCAACCGAAATTTCAGTCATAAATGCCAGTGCATATCCTCCTTACAGAGGAATACCAAACCGTTCAAAAGAGGTAGCCATTTAAAAGGCATTGTATGATATAGAAAGAACTCATATGGGACATCAAATAATATACACCGATATATATTTACCAAATCCAGACATTTAAAACATTAAGGGAGAATATCATCATGAACGAGAGGAAGCACTTTCTATCACAGACGAACGAAAATTGTGAAAAAAGTGAATAAATAACTTATAGAGGTTGTAAGACTTGGTGCTTGAGTCTTTGAGACTCAACGCCCTGAGGACGATGGCAGAGTTAGCCATTGAAACGTCGGCTCTGGCTGAACATCTCACCTGGTGGGAAACCCGTGAAGAATTCATTCACTTAAAGAGGTTGTTTTTACGCGATATATATTAACATTTACTCCCATAGGAAAACTCTGATTCGCTGTTTCTTTCTTATTTTGCATTTTTTATTAATTAGACTTATTGTCAAGAGGAGTGGGGAGAATAATTGTATAATGAGGATGAATGGTGAAGAGTTGAACAAGTGGATGGTGAAATGTATGTACCACAAACTTTGGCCAGAGTTGGCCACGCACAGAATTTCTGAAATAGGGAGGCGTCGCTTATTGAAGCCTGGGGCAGGTATTGTAGGAGGAGGAAGAGCTTTCGAATCAGAACAAAAAAATATCTGGAAAGATTAATTGATGGTTGCTTTGAATTGCTCGTTTTTTCTCCGCCCGAGCGAGCAGTGTACTTGTGTTGGCGGTGAAGCTTCGTCATTGGTGAGCGGTTGACGAAACCTTTATCGCCGTCCTTTCATGTGTGGGACATAATCGGCGCTCGTGAGGACGGCCGTTACGCCATCCGACGCGATTAATCGCTTCCCGACGCTCGAAAATAAGTAGCAATAGGACGGAACAGTAAAAGCTTTGAGTGTTTGGGTGGCAGCGGATTTTAGGGCTCTGAGCTACTGAGGGGGATTGGGGGGGAGGGTTGCAGTTGGGTACGGAGGCAAACCGAGACGGATGTGAATGTGCTCATATGATTAATCTACATCTGCACACACACTAGCCCGCTTATCCACCGCAAGAGCGTGCGGCAGGGACTGCTCGGATACCGGCAAAGAAGGTATGGAACCGGTAAATAATTTGAGCTAGAGAAGGAAGGAGTTGTGGAACTTTTGTTTAAAGGAGTTTATAATTGTAGGATTTAAGTCTTTCCCGGCGAATGCTTAGAATGAATAGTTCTCGGGTTTCCAGCCGGGTAATGGTGTTAAACTGAACCGACGTTTCTATGGCGTAGTCTGCCATCGTCTTCAGGGTTAATGATTTTTTCTTCAGAAGCAGAGCCTGTCTCCCCTTCATCCCAAAAGTATCCAACCAGATCTCGAGGATACTAGCCAAGCACGAGATCGAGACGACCCACAGACCAACGGCAAAACTTAAAAACATCCTAGGAACCGCTAAAGACAACCTGCCGTTGAAGATACCTGGAGTATACAGCATCTCTTGTGAATGCGGTAAGGTGTACATTGGTGAGACTGGACGCACCGTAGAAACACGCCTGAAGGAACACGAAAGGTGCATCAGACTCTTCCATCCGGAAAAATCGGCGGTGGCGGAACACAGCCTGGAAAATGGCCTAAGGATCGACTTTGCCAACACCAAAGTGCTTTGTGAAACAAAGGACTATTGGGATCACATTGTGAAAAAAGCTTTGGAGATTATGCTGGAAAGTAAAACCTTGAACCGAGACAAAGGTTTCCAACTCAGCAGTGCTTGGAAACCTACTCTGAGAATGCTAAAAGAAAGGCGGGAAAAAACTGACGAATCAGGAAAAACCTAATGAAAATGTGACACTATAAATAATTGACAACTCTGGCAAAAATCATAAACCCTGTAGACGATGGCAGACTACGCCATTGAAACGTCGGTGAACTTTAACACCATTACCCGACTGGAAACCCGAGAACTATTCATCCTGAGTTTATAATTGCAAATGTCACGCTCTGTTTATATTGTAGTCACTAATGATGCGTGGGAAAAATGAATGTTTGCACCTGTCATTTCGGCAGCATATGCCTCGTATTATTTTGAAATCTCTATCAGTTTCTTAAGATATATTACGCGAATGAATTGATATTGTCTGTGTCACATGGAACTCTCGTATTGAATCTCGTATCTGAATATTTCAAGTACTTAATGTCCAGTGTTTTTAACCTCCCGAGTCTCTAAACGAATTAAGCATGTTTCGCTTCGGCTGTAAAAGAGTCAGAACTAATACTGAAATCATCCATGACGTTAGATAAATAATGAAAATTCTTAGCAATAAGAAAAAAATGAAATTACATAATTTGAAGATAATTCGAAGAATGTGTCATAATTAACTCTAGTATAGACGTAGTAGCCGACTGGTTTGCAATTTATAAAGATTTCATAAATGTTTTCTTCATTAGTTGCAAAATAACTAAAAAAATTGAAAGGTACCTCAATCTTACAACAAGGCAGGGGAACACCAACCACTTGAGGGAGAATAAAACAATTTGGAAATTGGGGAAATTATTGGTCACAGGGACCAGGGAATTTTAAAGGCACTGGAAAAATCCGAGATTTTATTATGTTCAATAGGAAAGCTCGATAATTTATTCTTCAAGGGTATACTATGGAAGCAGCGTATCATGCTAAAGTTTTACTTTTCAGATCCAGGAAAGGTGTAAGAACTCGCCCTCCATTTAAAATTTCTCACGCATATAAATAAAAGTGTCATTCGAACCACTGTGACCAGCATTATATTTGAGCTAAGTGTGTTTATTTGCAATCGAAATGAATTTAAATTTTTGAAGAAGGCAAAGTTATTAAAGAAAATTGGCTTTCATCCTTAAATTCATAATTTTTCTTCACTTTCAGGATGTCACTGTGATGCAGCATTGATTGAAAGCTTTATTTTAAATATATATTTACCGAGAGATTAAAGCAATATTATTTTCTTGGTAGTCGTAAATTAGCATCAATTCTAAAAACTATCAATTCATCATTTAATAATTTTAGAAAGCTAAACGCCATTAAAAGTAACATTAAAAATGTGGGGCTTAATGCTTCTAAAATCTGACTAAATGACAAAATGGAACACCCAGTCGGGTAAATAGGAATGTGGCTGTAGAAGAAAAAAAATAAATGAATGATTAGAGGGTCCTATCTATGGTTGAATAGAATAAACCTACAATGAGTTTGAAGTTCCTTGGTCAAAATTTACGAAAAAATATCATGAAATACTTGTTAGACTAATACAGATACGTGACTACGTTCTTTATTTCACTTATCAGTCTTGTCCACAGTCAGAATATTTGAATCAGAAGCGCAGTCAGCTCTAATAAAGACTATATCATCATCAGAGGCATAAATATATTAGATAAAGGCGGCTCTCCGGCGATTACTAGCGCGGCATTATTGATTCTGCACCGTGGTGATACAATAATAAAGGCTGTGGACGAAAATGAGCATTGTGACGCCATTTTGAGAAAACCGGTTGAGCGCTACGGCACTTTGCCCGGAGGAACATAAAAAGTAGACGTATACCTATTCTGGAAACAGAACAGAAACAAACCTATGGATATTGTTTTGCAATATCGTTGAATACAGCAATGTATTGGCAGTGTAAGTTCTTATTCCGCTGAGCTGTACGATGCTACACGCGAAGGCAATGGAGGACTATACCATAAACGATGATGATTTTATTGATTCACAACTGCCGCAGCGGCGGGTTAGACATTTCGCCGAATCAACACTTTCCCCTGTCCTGCCTTATTCATTAGTACCTTGGGCCAAGAGTGGAACATCTCATGGCTCTGAGTACTGAATGGACGTCAATTCTTCCCACCCAATAATGCTTCCTGACCCTCATGGCCATCACATCACCTTGTTTTGCACCTTGAAGCTAATATTTTATTTTTTGTTTTCGCTGCAAAAAGACACGTCGCTTGGGAGGCCAGGATGGGTGTTCGATAGTGCGTTGCGAGCCCGTATAGCGATGAAGCGTCTCGTAATACTGCCTTATGCGTCCGTGCTCCGCCGGCAACTCAGCCTTTTGTTTGCGTGCGTTGCGTAAAAGGGAGGGAAGGAGAACGGAAGGGTTAAATGGGGCATCCGAGACGAAAAATTGAATGGGAGGAGGAGCGATGTGGAGAGAGAGAGCCAGTGAGCGCACATTGGAAGGGAAAGCCGGGAGATCGCATTCGCGTCCCCGTGTATGTGTGTGTGAGTCTGCATGTTTGGAGCGGCTGTTATCGGCTGAAAGCGCCGTAAAAAAAATAAAAACAAAAGTAGGAAAAGATTTTTTCGCTTGAATAAAAAAAGACGGAGGAGGTGAAATGGCGGAGAGGTTCGGTGCATCCAGCCTCCACCCTATTTCCACCCGATCCACCGATAGCAATTTTTTTGATCTCTCCCCACGGCGCCCCCGCCCGTAATGTTCCATTTGCAGAGCTATCACGAAATTTCGTGCGGCGAAACAGATTTCTCTTGCAATGGCCGTAAACATAGGTACGTCAGCGGGTTTTTTGGAGCGAAGGTGAGAGGGGAGGGGGTTGTTGAAAGGGTGTAGGGGTTTGGGAAAGGGTGCGAGCACATTGCGACGGTAAAAAAAATAAAAAGAAATAGGGGATGGAGTGGAGAAGGGATTATATAGTATGAGGGTGGGAAGAGGATAAGGGGATGTCCCTGATGAGGGCGTGAGGAAAATGAGAAGGAAAAAAGGGTTTGAGAGGTATCCTTGCAAGTTACGGGGGTGCTGTCCAAAAAAAATCACCGCTCGCTCATGAAACGCAAACAACAGCGACCGGAGTCGACGGAAAAGTGCATCGCTTGGTTTCATCCAACAAACCTCACCCTATTCTCCTATTTTTTTACGTCCTTCCTCAGTCCTCCTCCCTACCCCAAAAAACCCTTAACAACATAACACTCTTCTTCTTATTTATTTATTTTTTTAAATTTGTACACCCTTTCGAGCTCCTGAACGCGATCGTCAAATTAGAAACTTTACGATTTGCGGTCGACGTTTTACATGCTACGCCGCGGTGGGTTGGTTGGCAAGGAGATGTTTATGGTTATCCGCGTTCCGGGCGGAATTAATATTAAAAAAAAAACGAGCAAGAATTTCATCTAGCCATAATCATCGTTGCCACCGTCAAAAATTTGCAGATTTTGTTGATTGAGCCGTGAGATAATAGCGAACTAGGTAAAGTTTCATTTTTTTCAAAAATATCCTCGTCAACACCGTGTCCAGATACGTCAGGGTGTTTAATCAACATGTGTTGGAAAAACTAGGTTACGCCACAGTTTTCCGATTCCAATATTCCATTTTTTGTTGGGCATTCCGCGGAGAATAATCAATACATTAAGATGTGCCTCGGTAAATTCACCTGAATGGGAAAGAAGAAAATTATAAAATTTCCTCTTGTTCTTAATTGACAGTTTGACAGGTAGTTAATGGTTCTCCAATCTTTCCCGAGAAATATTTTTTAGGAGTACTGACAAATTGACAGTTTAATTTTCAACAGTTTGCATGTATCGATCATGCGAGCACAATGTAGGGTAATGCGCAAAATTTTATGTTCAAATTTAATTTCAACCAAAATCTTTAGCTGAATTTTGTAGCCGTTTTGGCCCATTTTTATGAAAAATAAAGGGTTCACTTAGTCTCCCTTGTCCCCTTTACTTGATTAAAAGTGATTGATAATTTTGTAATGATATCTAACCATTCCGGTCCCTACTTAAGGAGAATAACTTTAAATTAAGTAATATCATAGAAGAGACAGGTTTGGTCAATCTCAATGTTTGCTTTAGTGAATGCCATCTGATAAAATACTTTTAACTAGTGGTTACTTGAACCTATCATTGCAATGAAAGCCCATTATTGAATTCACTCAACCATAAATAGCCTAATTATAGCTTGAATTCAATTTCAAAGGTTTATATGCCATCCTGACATGAAATCCATGCGTTTTTTTGTATTTATGGAGAAACTGCAAGTAGCCAAGGGAAGCGTATTGAAGTTCCTTCTCATGTACCCATGAATCAGCGCACGTTTGCAAATTTAGTGCGTGTTTTGCTTCACGCTCAGCTAAGAAACGAGCTGTGGCATATCTGCACTACCAACCTCCCGTCTCGTTTCCAATCACTGCAAAATGCACAGATAATATGGTACGCAGCCACGCGCACGGGTGTTTAGATACAAACCAAAGACGGCGAAGTTCACCATTTAAAAATAATTTGACTCGACTGGGATTAATAACTGGATCTACCAAATTGCCGGTCAGGTGTGTAAGCCAGTTACACTACCGAGCCATCTCAACTCATATCGAATTTCTGCGGGGGTCACGGAAACTAGGTGTTCTCGTCTCAATATACCCCCGCTGAAATTTGCCTGGAGTTCGGATGACTCGGTGGTGTAAATGGCTGACACAACTGACCGGCAATTTTATAGAGTCCCAGTTAAGTCAAATTGTTAAATATGTGATACATTTATCATTGTATAGGGACGCGCTTATTTATAAATATGTAGCCAGAAGCAACACAGATTGGTATCTGTTTGGATTGTACGTTATCGGAGTTAATAAAGTCTAAGTTGATTAAATGGAGAGACTGGAACTTTGATTTCTTTTCCACACCTCAACATGGTAGGAGAGCGTGGTTATTGTAGGAATTATCGCTGTAAATACAAGTACGAAAAAAATTGCGAAAAATGAAGTTACAATTCCGGTGTTTGATGGAGTAGTGCACATAAAAGCACTTATAATATGAGTCAGAAAGAAAAGTGGCATCGTTTGCTGGGCCATGTAAATTTTAAATATTTAGATACTTTGTGTAAAGAATAATTGTTGAAGGGTATTCCAAAAGAGCTTGAAGCAGAGTTTATGAAATGCAAAACGTGTATTGAAAATAAGATGAATAATATTCCTTTTGAAAATAACAGAGAAAAGGCAAAAAATATTTTGGAAATTGTTCATACAGATGTTTGTGGACCTTTTCAAACAACTGGTCCTAAAGATGAAAAGTACTTTGTTTCGTTTATTGATGATTATAGTAAAATTGCTGTAGTGTATATTATGAAATCCAAAGCAGAATTATTTGATTGCGTTGTTCAATATGTAAATGAATGTGGAAATTTAACTGGGAGAAAGGTCAAATTTCTGAGATGTGATAATGGTAAAGAATATTTTAATGGTAATATTTATAGGTTTGCTAAAGAAAGAGGGATTGTAATTAACAATTGCCCAGTTTATGTACATGATTTGAATGGAACCGCAGAACGTTTTAATAGAACTATAATGAATATGTCACGTTGTTTATTAGCGGAAGCAAATGTACATGAAAGACATTGGCCTGAAATAGTCTGTGCGGCAACTTTTTTAAAAAATCGTACCTTAAAAAGCGGCCATCATCTTCGCACCACTATTGGATTCACAACTTTGTGTGTTTCCTATCCGTATATGAAAATCAGTTGTACATCTCATTATGTAAATCAGTTACAGTCAGCCCATTGTAAATAAGTTAAAAAAGACCTGGAGTCCAGTTGTAAAGGAATTGTACTGTAAATCATCATTTGTAAATCAAGATATGTAAAAGAGTTTCACATCAGTCGGGGCAAGCTTTTAAAACTGTAAATAAGTGTAATGCAGATGTAAAACAGAATGAAATCAAGTAAATGCGTGTCAAATGTTTTGTAAATGAGTTTGAAAGGATATTTTCTTTCGTGAGTTTTTTGGGAACCAACTTGCGTTTCGTTAATCTTTTTTTAATACTCGGGAGTAATTGATTTTGCTTGCAATGGAACATCTTCATTTTCCAAAGAGATATATCAGAAATTCATATTAATACCTTCGAGCATTATTCAGAAGAATTAGTCTAGAGTAGATTTAGATATAAAAAAACTGATGGAACTGGATCCATCCGTTTTTTTTTTGGTCACCAAAATGTTCACGAAATCATTTAACATAACTTTAAAGATTTCAAGATCCTTAGCAGTGAAGTTCCTTCCAGTAATTTTCTTTTCCGCTTCCATTATATGTAATTAATATGCATGTGTAAGAAACTTTGCCACGCAACTGTTTCAGAATACCACCGATAGTCATGAACCTTATCACGATGGTAATTTGTTGAAAAGTTACAACTACGGAGAAATCTTTGTGTGCGAGAGAGTAAAAATTGCAATTTGAATTTATACCACATTGATTTCTAAGGAACTCTTTGTTGAGGTATTTTTAGGATAATTTAAAACTTATAAACAAGCTAAATTGTATAAAAAACTTCGAAATCAATCCGTTTAAGCACCAAAAATCTCAGGTACCTTGCATTTCTCATAACGCATAATGAATATAGGTATAACATGTGAATGAATAATCATAGGTTCAATCTCTAGTTCATGAATCACAGATCCAGGCTAATAATCAGAAATTCGTCAATCATTAATTCTAGAATCAATGATTTTTTTCTGTTTATGAATACTTGGCCGGAATAATCAGAGATTGGACAATAATCATATATTCATGAACTGTCGAATATTCGACAAATAATTTGCGACTGTGAATTCCACCTTGAATTCATTTGCATTTATTGACAATTTCGATAAATCTTTAATATAAATTTACTTGTCAACTATTCATTTGTTGAAATATCTATCCGTTTAACCTTCGATTCGCAAACTGATTTTCACTTCCACTCACTTTCATCAATTCTCCACAGTAAGATATTCGCTATCTTTTGTACTAAATAATAAAAATTCGTATTGTTTATGCGTGCATTTCAAAAATAATTTTAATCAGCTGTTTTCTTTTAGTATATTATCGACTTGAGTAGGTATAATACCTATGGGAATATACTCGACTTCTGAAGCGGGAAGGATATATTTTTTTTGAACTTGTGGGATAACGTCGAACTCCGCAGTCAGCGAGTGAAAATATTCATTCGGGTAGATACGAACGGCGCACAGTTGGGGCAAAATCCCTGAAACGTGGCCAAAAGTAAAAAAATAAAGTTTTAAACTAGCTAGTGTTCGATGGTAAGTTAAGTAGACTGATGTTCCGGCTGCTTACTAATGCATTCGACAGATGACAAGTACGCAAAAATGCTGTGACTAACATATGTGAAAGATGAACTGAGGACAATTGCAATCAGACGCACCGCAGAAGTATAAGGCTACATTCAAATTAACATTCCAGCTTAGTAAATGTACCTAGGTTTCTCTTCAAAAATGGAGTAGCATCAAAGTGTTATTTAAAATTCCATAGCTAAATTCAATGTTTGATAATTAATAAAATAAAAATTCCGCAATATTCAAATATTTGAAGTCCTAACTTCTCAGGCATTTCCTTTTAATTATATTTAATATTTTCTTACCGTGCCGTGGCGCAGAATAGGAGTTAAACTAACCAAAAGCGGTTGATTACACATAATCAAAAGAATGGAAATATTGGATTTTGAAGTTCTCAAAGTTTAAGAAGCAGACAAGGGAGTCAGGAGAAATATCCGAGTACTTCTTTTCGCACAAAAACATTTTGAGAGCAGATGAGAAGGAATCATGGACCATTAGCTTTGTGTTCCGTATTTCTTCCGGCGTCCCCTTTCATCTTTTGGCTTCTGTTTCTCTTCTTCTGTTATGAAGACAAATGGAACGGAGTCAAGAGATGCCGTGCAAGAGGTGGGGGAATGGTAGGAGGAGGGAGGACGGGATGGGGACGGGAAGGGGTTTGCGGTGCAAGGATTGCGGCGCCAGGGGGGGGTCCCCCCTTTTGAGGGCCGGGGCAGCGCGACTACGGACGGGAGTGGCCTCGACGCGGGTGGAGATGGATACGAGTGGGCTGCATTAGCGGGGAGTCGATATTCACTCTCCCTTTCCTTTAAATTTTGGATGCCGTCTCTCTGTGGAAACAGAGGAGGGAAGGCAGCACAGGTTGGGAGTGGGGATGAAAGGACTGGTTGGTTTTAAGGGATGAATGTGGCGGGAGAGGTTCCTGGATAGTTCTTTGAGGAAGAGTATCGCGCGAAGGAAGGGAAATGGGTTTCAGAGTTGGGTCGACATCAGTGTGTTTGGGTGGTAACGGGTGAGAGAGTTCTGATCTACATATTGGCACTGCTCCGCGAGACGCTGGTAAGGCGTAGGGCATGGGGTGCTTCATTCCCATTGCTATCAATATACTTCATTCTGCTCCTCTTTTCATTTAACAATAAGCTTTGCGGATACCCTGCTCCATATGTTCGGGTTTTATACCTGGGCTAAAAATCTTGTTTAATGCGTTTACCTTTTTACCGGTAGCGGCTTACCTGTGATAGTTAAGGACATGCAAAACTGTTTCCTGTGTAGGTGAAGTATCATTTTTTGCTATAAATAAAATACTTTTCATATAAGTCGGTTTCTTTTTCTATAAAATAGCGAATCTTCTCATTTTTTTTATAAATTCCAAGGGACCTTTCGAAGGCTAGTATCAAGAACGAGGATTTTTAATATCCACTCCATTTACGCAGGCAATCAACAACTATTGATGTTTTTTTGTACTAAGACCACATGGCACGGAAATTACTTTACGCCTCGATTTATCTCTGCACGCGTAATCCGACCAAGAGCGAGGATGTCGCCGGTGTAGCCCGTCGCCGGTCACTCCATTGTTGTCACCACCGCCTCTCACGGAATCCCGTGAAACTTCTACCAGCCTTCAAAGGCGACGATGTCAGGTAAATTTGAGCTGGCTCCACCGGGGCTGCGTGAGTCAACATAAATAATCATTTAACCTTTTCTATTTGCAGTGCTTAAAACATACTGATTTCATTGATTACATTCATTGGAAAATTAAATTACAAGTAATGCAGATTATTCCACAAACGTATTTCCAATTTACTCTTTCCGCAGCCATATGAGCTGATTTCAGGGTCATTTTTATTGAACTAACACACTGTGATTTCAGCTTCTATTAACTCAATAATCTAGGATGGATTGGAGCCTTCATTTAATCGAAATTCAATGCCCCGGGATATTTTGCTTCTTAAAAGCAGTTTTTCGCAAAAATTTCAAATAATATTACATAAAAACACGTTTACCAATGTTTCACCTATACAAGCACATAACAATGAGTTATTTCAAGTTTTACTTGCCATAAAAATAATTTGGGAAGAAAGGACTATTTTGTTCATATCAATTAAATGGCATGTTTTGAGTCGCCCCTTTACCTAGTGGCCAGAATGTGAATTAAATGAGGTTCAAGTTATTTTACAATGGAACCACCTCAATGAAGATCTTCCTCGCTTCCAAGTTAATGTTTCAGTCAGAAAACTGACTCTTCTTCTGACTGAATACCGTCTCTCCATGCGCTACCCTGCTCATTATAGGTATCTTTCTGGCTTCTTAGCTACCTACGCTATAAAGGAAATTAAAATTTGAAAGCAATGCTTAGCCTCATTAATTATTTATAGTGTCGAAGATGACGTGGAAGACAAGCGAAATCCCTCGCGACCTCCCCACTTGAGAATACCTGCAGCGACCACAAATAATATTTAACAAAGCGCGAGAGAAGACTAGTAGAAGGTGGAAGCAGGAGATGTTGGAGGAGGTAGAGGGGAAAGTCTTTTGTGGGGAGGCGGAAGAATGAAGGGCGTTTGGGGAGGGTGCATAAGGGGAAGGGGTGGGTGACGGGTGGTGTTTGAAAGATTGTGGGGAAGGTGGGGCTGGGAGGGAGAAGGGTGAGAGGTTAAAAGGGGGGAGAGGGTGAGGATGAAAGGGTGTAAGTGTAATGAGCGTACGAAACTTTCGGTTATTCAAAAAGGAGGGATGAATGGAGGGAGTGTGGTGAAAGGGGGAGGGTTGAAAACATGTTTAAAACATAAGTCGGAAAGCTGTTTGGGAACAGAGACACCGTTACATAAAACAAGACGGCTCCTTCCTTCTCTTCCCACCCGCCTCGTCCTCATCTCTCCCTGTCATTCTCTCCTCCCTTGCTCTCTTGTCATTCTCTCCTCAGCTCCGATTGCTTCGCCGACCTCCCGACGACTCTCTGCTCACACCCTGTTTATTTACTCTCAACGAAGATTTTTCGTTTACAATTCAAAAGTATTATAACGCCAATGCGAGGAGAATTACGTCATTAAACTCATTTGACTTGATCGGGATGCTAACACGGATCTCCATGTCCCGAATATTCAGGTTTCAGTTCTGGAAAACAGAAACAAATTATAGTTATGCGTGATTAGATTTTTGACACTCTTCCGCAAGGATTCGAAGATAATTCATTTGATCTTCTTCGCTATAAATGATATTTTTCGAACTATTTTGTTCACCATTTCGTTGGCAAAGAGCTCAGACGAACGGAAAGTATTGTTGACTTACACTATAGAGAATTCTCAACATTGACTCCATCATACGAGGAAAACGGATTCAGTAATTTTAACAACTGATGAATGGACCTCCTCAAATTGTTGAAATCATAGATTTCGGAGAAGATAGCAAAATTAGGTGTGAGGAGATTTAAGATTTTCCAAGGGATGAAAGAGTTGAGAGAGATATTACTTCTCATCTTTTAGTGGGTCTAAACCCAACTTGAACTATCCTTAGGTCAAGTAAAGTTCTAGGATCATGGTTAAGCGCAAAGTAAGCAGAAGAAAAACATGCATTAGTCATTCGAAACCATAATTCATGACTCCTAGGTAAGCCATGGATTACTGCGTGTAATGGCGAACTCCGACGATCAAGGTTTTGAGAAAAGATATGCAGTCGCGGGTGAATACGGTTAAGCTCAGAAAACATTATGTTAAATTTAAATTAAACGTAAAAGTTGTTAAATAAAAGGTAAAATGAGAAAAAAATAATATTTTTCCATCTAATATAAATTCCATTTTCCACAAAAACTGTTAATGAGAAGCAAATCTCAGGGAATTGAGTGGTTATGAAATAGAGGCACCAATCCATCTTACTTTTAAGTAATTTACAAATAACTACAGAACATGACTTTTTTCCAATGCCAGCAAAATGCACAAATGTCATGATACTTAGTCACTCATACGAGTGAAAAGACGTACAGTACAAGAGAGTGACATTCGCCATGAAAAAATTATTTTTAAAACTCTCAGAGTTAATCGTTCTAAAAAGACAATGTTGGCTTTATCCTCCGCGACAGTGGCTAGGTAAGCACGGGCACGTCTCCTATACTGCAATGTGGATTTGAGCCGAGAACAAGCAGTTCGCATTAACTCCCGTCGAAGTGCATCTTGAATTAAGTTGGCTTGGTGGTGATAACTGGCTAACACACCTTATTGGCAATTGGGTGATACAGATTCGGGCCAAGATAGATGTTTTTTAATGGTGAATTTCACCCTCTTAGTTGTACTGAAGTCAAAATGAGTGAATAGTGATTGAAAATCAGTCGGTGGTAAAAATTGTGCATTAAAAAATATGAGAGTCGAATATCGTAAATATTTTGCATCTTATTAATATTTTCTGATCGCTAAATATTGTCACAAGTGAAAGTAGCCATTTTCAAACTATACAAACGAAAACTTGAAATTAAGTATTTGTTTCGACTCACACAGTCGTAATGGAATCTCCGTCAACTTGCTGTTAACACAGCGAGGAATCTTCTATCGTATTGTGTTCCGTTTTAGGGTAAACTCCAGAGTAAGATCCCATATTCTGACTATCAAAAATGAGGGAAGTAACATAATTTTTTGAATGAAGAAGGAAATGATTACAGGTTTTCATTGACATGCTTGCGATATTTTAGAAAGTACCATCTCCAAACATTTAAACTTTTTATACGTTAAACTCGTTACAACGTATTTTCAAGTAAACCAAAAGGTGTGACATACCATATAATGAATCAAATGTTTTTTTTAATAATATAAAAAAACATTGGGTCTCTTGGATAAGAGTAAAAATATGCTAAAAGTATCCTCGGAATGCTATTTCTTCTTCCTTATTAAAATTTTCATTTCCATTATTAATGCAGGGAGGCTGTAGCTGAACTTCGATTGATATTTCTCGGCTGAGGTCACACTCTAACCAGAAAATTTGTTATATAAGAATTCAAACCCTCAAACCTATTTCCTTCAAAAATTCCTATTCTCTTCCGTTAAATTTGGGGATAGTTTGCTTAGGAGTATAAGAATGAACTAATGAGGATTGAGGAATTGCTCCGTCCTGGATGTTGGTAGCAGAAGTAGAGCCTTCATGGAGATCTACGCTTCTATTCTGTAACTCGTCCGGAATATTGGCCTTAGCGAAAATAAATGCTTGCTCTATATTAACTATCAATTATCAGAAAAGTATGCATTACCTGAAAATTCTTTAAAATAAGCTAAGATTTCAATGTGGCGTTTCGGAAAATTCGCTTAATAGTTACTCAGCAATTCAATCCTTGCTTACCAAACAGTCAAACCCAGTTTCTTGCCACCTTACTTCTTAGAATTTGTAATGAAACTAAATAATAGTTTACCCTGTTTTTCCAGAAGGTTTGACATGATTGCACAAAATTACAAAGACTGACAATTAAAATGTATGATAAAACGTATACTTACCCAAATAATGAGAGAGTGTGTGGCTGGCAAAGTAGAGAGCAGCTGCAGTTCTCTCGTGATATCCCTCGCAGCTGAGAAGTAAGAAGGAAAGAACTGCTCGCTTAGCGGGTGCAGGAAAGAGTCGATCACGGCGACGGTGACCACCTCAGTTGAAGGAAGGACTTGGAAGAAAAGTGATCAGCTCAACGGGAAAAGACTGACTCCGCTCGCGGAAGGAACGTTGGCTGCATCACATGGAGCTCTGATGCCATTTGACTCGGAGAGTTTGACCCGAACTCATAAGCAATCAATGTAACTCCACAGTAATTAATATTACGGTACTTAAGGACCACAACAACCACGCTCTGCTATGACAATGATGATGATATTCGCATGAACTAGATGTCGAATGAATATGTCGGTGCATCGAAGTTCAAAAGAAAGTTTCAACTCGTAATCTCGTTGATCTATTCTTAACAATAATACGAATGATCAACATTTACAACGTACATCACTTAGCGGATCACTTGCACACGGAAAACCACACGGACGGCAACACTCATGCCACACAAACTGACTGCCTCGTCCTCACCCTTCCATTCAACCTGCCACTACCTTGCCCGCACGCCACATACGGAACGAGCCACTTTCCCTGCAAGGCACACACTCAGCCCTGACGGAGGAAGGCTCTCTATCGGCGCAAGGAGAAAAACACAAACAATTCACACTCGAAATCCCCAGGTGGACAACACCAAGGAGGTTAAAATGAAACGGAGTAGGCATGACCGTGAACGCTCATGGGCGAAAGTGAAGCAAGAATAGGGGTTCTTGGGAAGGGTACCGTGTAGGTGTTGCCAAACCAGTCACAAAACATCGCCTGGTCTGTGGTTTTCAACTTAGATTTGTCGAAAATCGAAAGCGACCGCCGGACACGTAAGCCTGAGGAAGGTGTAAACTGTGCCGACTGCAATGGCGGAATTGGCTTCAAGAATCAAGTGGTATGTCGCCTCCATTTCTTTTCTAACCTCCTTGGACGACACAAACACAAAAAATCCAACACTGCATTAGAAACTAAAAAATGAATTGCTATGTAAATATTTACCGTTGAGTTTCAGTGCCGAAAGTATTTACATCCTGGCTTATACTCGTATTGCTCAACTGACCATTTATTTGTAAAATGGTTTGCCCATAAAATTCGGCTGGGGAGATGTAAATACACATTAGCATACCATACACATTATCAAAATAAAACTAACCTGATAAGCCATTTGCAAAGGCAGGAAAAGAGTGTACTGGTCGATACAATTAACAAGTATTTACTTCAGTACTAGAGGTGATGTTTTAGCATTGCGTTCATATTTTGTGTAGAAATGTAAAAATATATAATTGTGGCACATAGACAGGGGAGAAACGTTCCTGATTAGGGTCTAAATAATTTAATATCTTTGACAAATAAATTTTGAATAACCTATCCAATACCATGGTGATCATATTATCAGTTAGCTATAATAATACAAAAACATGTTTCCGCTAAATTTAACCCACCCATTTTTCTAGCGTAATATACACAAGAGCAGAGTCAGCAACTTTACCCGTTGGGCTGCCCAAGGAAATTCAATTTAAAATTCACAAGTTAACAGTTCTCCAAACTGATATCGGAGATTCGATGATGACATCCGAAAGTCAGAAAGATGGTTTAATTTATCAGGAAACAAGATATACTCCGTGTGAAATGTATGTACGTTAGTCACCCTTAACTGGACGGTGGAATAGTATGTTGGATAATGTGGAGTTGCTACAGGATACGACGACGAGGGATGAATGGCAAAAATTCGGGAGGCAATTGAAATGTGGGGAGGGTAGCCAATGCGGTCGCCATGGAATCCTCGTTTGGCGGAGTTAAACTTTTCCAACACGTACCTCCCAAAGCATGCCTCACAGAAGAGGTAGACTTCTCCCGGACAATTGGATGGCTGAGTAGGGGGCTCTGGAGAGGTTAGAAGGAAGGAATTTGGGGAGAAAAATACCTTCTGGCTCTACCAAATCGGGTTATGGAATGGGAAGCAGGGGCCCTCATTGCGTTATGCATGCGTACGAGAAAAATCTTTCGTTTCCGTGGTTTCCTAAGCGATCTAGAGCGGAAGTAATATTGGTGTAGGGGTGTGCGGAGGAGAGTTTTTTCGTTCCACCAGCCTCCTTCAAGAAGGTGGAGAGCAAACATTCCCTTTCTCTGGACCTCTCCCCCTAACTCCCCTTCGCAGGTCACGTGCAGAGCCGCTATCCTTCCCCTTACCGCACTTCTATCGCGAGAATTTCTCCCCTTAGCCACCTGGCACTCCTTATAACCTTCACCGCAAAACCATCAGCCCAAAAACCTACGTTTTCCTTTCTCCTAAGTGGAGTAATTCACCCCTCTTTGGCGAGCGGCTGGTTCTTCTGGCAACGAACGACCTCTTCTTCTGGGGGTAATTACTCCTTGAACCCCGTGGCTCTTTGCCCGCGAAGCCGGTCCCATCTTGGGCCGTCCTCCACTGTCCCCCAATCTAACCCTTTTTCATCTCCTTTCGCCCAGTTTTAATACGATAGGACCCCAGGGGAATTATTTTCTGGAACCAATGGAAGTACTGTTCCCCCAATTGGGTCATAAGTATGGCAAATAGCTGCGATCCTAGGCTAATTGGGAATTGTTTGTAAATGGTAGTGACAAGAAAAACTGCGGGTCCGATAATTTCTCACTGTTTAAGATAAGATTTTCACGGGCTACACGTGAAAATTAGAGTTTATAGAAAATTTAAAGTAATTTAATTGGATCAAAAACAAAGGATACTAAATCCTGAGCTAACAATGGTAAACTGCTCATAAACATATTGGAGAATTTCCAATATCAGTTAAGGTAACAGTAGGTAATCACTTATAAATATTTATAAATTATGATATACAATTCACCCTCACAAAGGTAAAACTTTTTCTTTCCTCAAATATACATTATCCAAATAGCAATTAAAGCTAAATTTGCACAGTTAAAAGTAATAATTCACAGTTATTTAAAAGAATTTTTCTTCTAGTTAATGCAAACAGAACTCAATGCTTCGGCTCTTTCAAAATTTTATTAATGTGCCGGTGGAGTGGAGCCCAGGATTCAGAGAAAATGTTAAATAAAATACGCCTGGGTTTCAAATAGGTTTAACAAGAGAAAGAGAAAATTATTATATTATTTATTGTATTATATTATATTATTATATTAAAAAAGAGGATAAATGTGCTTTTATATCCAAATAAATAAAAATTATATGCTTGCAGGTGACGTTAGTTCATCTAATAAAAAAATATAAAGAATATTTATCTCTCAAATGAATCGGTGTTCCTTGAGAATGTAGCGAATAAAAGTTAATGATAAGATATTAAATCTAAATTCTCACAATGGTTCAATATGAATTAAATTTATAATTCAGCGCTCGATTGGATGATTTCTACCATAATTGTTACATTCTTGTTCTTTTGAGACCAGACGTCCACTGATTCCAGCACGGTTCCAGATAAAAGTTTGTATACTCCACACACATTGGTACCTTCCTTAGTTGATGAGGGTTTTCCAAAGCTGGCAACAAATTACTTTTTTTGAGCATAGAGTTCACGATTTTTTCATTTTGAACTAAGTCTTTGGTTCAGTATCAGAACGAAAACTTCAGCAATAAATAAACTTGTAAATTCAAAACGGAATACTCCGTTTCGTTACTCTAAGCATCATTCGAATCCTGGTGAGTAAAAGTAGATGATGAGATTTTAAATGGTTCTTTTGACAATCGTTCAAAGGCTGTGTCTTTCCACGATTATTGAGTAGAATGCGTGTTCGCTTTTGGTACTCCCCTCCAAATCCCTCTCCTCGAATTTCAATGACCATCACGTACATTCACGCCACACCTTTCACTTTCAATATGCGCGATCCAATACCATTAACGGCTTCTTGAAACCAAGAAAATGTTTTGACACAGGTCCAACGGAAAAACCCTTGAGAATGGTAATGTCCCACGCATACCAAACGTTTCTTGAATTTCAATTAGGAGTCATTTTCAACATGCGATTTAAGTTGAGATAGATTACAAGAAGGTGTCAATAAAATGTTATTGGCACGACTCGGTGTAAAAAATAATAGTTTTTTAGCTCAAAAAAATTAAGAGAAATGTATATATTACATATAATGGGTATGTTTTAAATTTTCACTTAAACTCGAACAACATTAGAGTTATGTTGTGACAGAAAAGTACATCCATGCAATGCAATACCTCAACGAGCAAACTTAAATGACATCTCAAACATTTGTTATTTAAGATAACATTATCGCCCTTGATTGTAGCCACCAATAACATGCCCAGTGCGATGTCCAAATATTCACAGAATAACAAATTTTAAATTCCTAGAAATAGCATTTTTCTAATGAGACTTGCTTCTAAGAAATTCAATTCTCAGTATTTTTCCTTTGACCCTAATACGTGAACATTCTAGGCTTACGAGTGCCCCATAGCTTTTCAATGTCATATTTTCCAAATTATTGTTAACGATCAAGAAAAAATCGAAGGTTGAAGGAAGAAAAATAAGGGAAGAAATCTTGAAATGCTCACGTTTCCACTGATAGGTCAAATAAAAAATAAATAACTAATGACGAATGATTTCACTGTGTTCCCTTAATGTTATTCCTAAATTATGGCTTCAAACAAAGAAGCATATTCTACATGCAAAGCATATTAGGTTTAAGTGGAAGTTGAGTAAAATTTGACCAAAGTATCCGATGCTTGGTCCTCCATTCATTAGATTTGATACATGATTAGGTTATGACAGGAACATAAATATAGGCAAGAGTACTCATGCACTATATTGAACAGAACAGAAGATAAATTATTTATATATAACTTACCCACCGTCAGTTAAACTCATAACTGTAACGTTTAACAATGCGTTGAAATTCTGTGATTATAACTGAAATGACTATGATCTAACCAGGCTAAAGAAATACGACTATGAAGCTTAAATATTTATTTTAAGTTGAGCTTTTTGCTTTTAAATGTCTTCGTATTGAATCCCCTCTGCTTTATCCAGTGCTATGAGTCATTTCTGACCAATGATGCTCCAGGTGCATAATGTACTATTTCTTTTCTGCTCTTCTAACTTTACTACGTTGCTTGATTTTCAATGCAATTATTTCTGCGGGCATTATGGGGCCATAGTAGTTGCAATTGATCTTTTTCTATAAATTCACAATTCCAATGGGTAGACTATACTTGGCGATCGTGTTATGTAACTTAACATCACCTGTATTGTGCACGTATGTTTCTGCATTAATTGATAACTAATAGCATCCATGAAATATTTAGTATTCCTAATTAGTATTGGTGTCTTAATGTGTGTATAGTACGTCAGCATGTTCATCAACTCCTTTTCTTTTGAGCCATGTATTGTTTTCCTGTCCCTGCTTCGCGACTGGGAGAGTTCGCGGGGTTTGACCCTGTGGGACGAGTGTTGTATAAAGGCGTTTCTTATTTTTCAAAATTCGAATTTCTTTTGGGACACCCCCTAGATTTTTTCCATTTAAATGGAAAATAAATTGCGTCAAATATAACTGCAATTGGATAATGGGAGGACACCAGCACTCGAAGTTTTGAAGTTTCGGCATTTTCCGCTGTCTCTTGGTCATTTCTGGTGGTTGCGAAGCACAGGACGTTTATAATTGCATTTCTAATATTAAAATCGACTTATTATACGTTTTATATGCTTCAACTCGAAGATATTCCGTTTTTCAGCCGAAGCCCTCTCGCGCCAACGCTCGAATTTATCAATTCCGCCGCGCCCCGTTTGCGCTGACTGTTCTCACACTGACTATTCTCCAAACTAAAAGAAGATAAAAAACTACTTTCAATGGTTAATTTTACCTACTTTTAACAATTCGATAGGTGTTCTTGAATATTTTCTTGAGTAATTCCTCCATAGCTGTCTGGAAATTAACATTGGCAGTCAAACACGAATTAGAACATAAATTGTTTTTAAAAATAACTTTGGTCGATGATTAATTAAACTCTTCCATCAATTATACTATTCATTCAGCAAAATTATGGACCTTTCTTTAACTGACGACCTTCAATCCCTCATTGTGCATGGCTACTCTTCTTATTGACACTGGGTCGCGAGAAAAAAGTAGTAACACAATTAATTTTTAAGTTAAGTTTAAAACTTACAAAAAGTAAGATTCTAACTTCCTCATGTTTGGAGCTGAAAATATGCTTTAGGAACAAAAGCGTTTTTTTTGGGGTTTCGGGTTACACGTTGGAGCACTTTTGCATGCCTGCTTAGGAATCAATCAGTGCCACACTCCCGGAAGGTGACCAGAACGGAACTACGTAGTAGTACATTAACAACAAATACTAAATGCACTTGCTAAAAATTTCTTCTCTCTATTGATATTTAAAACGGCATAAAATTTCCTTTTGATTTAATCTCTCAATTGACTTTGAACATTATGTAAAAACAACATACAATAAATATATCCCAGTCCGATGTATAAAAGTGAATATCCATTAGAATTTAAAGCCCGTGTACTTCATGATAGAAAGCAAGGGTTCCGATCTGGCGAAAGCATGTTCCTTCAAGATTACTCGGTAGAACCGGAGGTTATCGCGAACATGACCCTTGAATGAAATAAAGGAAGTATGCTTTACGGAGAGTTCCTGGAATTTATAGCGGGGTCATTAGCGAGGCTTATCGCCGCGATTCTCAAAGATTTGGAGCGAAGCGTGCCTTTTTAAGCGTTTCGAAAAAATGTGAGCGCAATATTTCCCCCCAGGGCTTGTTGTCCTTTTGATTGCGTATTCATTATACCCCCAAGCCGTAAAAAAAAGAAAACTGAAAATATATGTTACGCTTACCGAATCCGCCTGTCCCTTATTCTTCTCATTGTTCTATTCTTTGAAGTCGTGTAAAAAATTTAAAATCATTTTTTTAACCCTTTTAAGCCAATTTCACATTCACCACGATTCACTTCAGCCGGTTCCTCGCCATGTTAACTTCCCATCGGCAACAGCAAACGACGATCTCCATTCTCTTATCATCCCAAAAACGTTTGCCACTGCCTTTTCTTCCGCCAAGCATTTTCCTTTTCTTTGGTTTCCCCCCCCCCCCTCTAACATGCTCTTAATTGCTTTTACACCCCCCTGTATCCGCCTCAGTTCCTTTAAATTATATTTAAGTCCCCTATCTTGCTCGTTCATCTTCCCTTTCGTTTTATAGGTGAAGCATTCCTACTTTCACCGCCTCTTAGTATTTGCCCCCTTATATCAAGTGACAAAGCTTGCTTGTTTGTGAACTCTTAGGTTATTCCAAAACTTAAAATATTCTGTGTTTACGATTGCATCTAGATTTACCTACTAACCTGCAAGTCACCGCAGAGGCGTGTGGCACTGGCTGCTAGTACACAGGCCATCATTAGAGAGGAGAAGGAATTGGGAGAAGGGAGAGGACAGAAATGCGCATTTTAATATTTTCTTGGTGTCAAGCTCTATTTTATTTATGATCTTTAATTATTCGTGGAAAAAAGGAACTTTTGTGCCTATCAGAGCAATTAAAGGAACCATCAATTTAATTTTAGAGGTCGCTTTCTATGCTTTTCGAAAGCTCTTTCTTTCCTTTCATTTGAATCCAAATGTTTTGGAAGCTTCTGACTACGCTCTTTATGTCTTCATTTATTTGTAACAGCTACTACCGTCCACGTATCACATTTTCCATCTTCCGCCAAACATTTGATTCCTATTTTAGGATTTTACCAACATTATTTCACTCGTTATTACAATCATAATTTCTGTAATTGTCACGGCTATCGAGAAGGCTATGTAGGTCTCATACCTTCATTACCCCATTATCATATGAATTGTTATACGATTTCCATCCTACCTCCCATGGCTCGAAAGAAGAGATTTTAATTACTACTTAAAGGAGCTATATACCTTGGCTAATATACTCCTTTCAGGCCTTCACCTCTTTCCCAGTTGCGGCTTTGCCGTGATAGCTGAAGGCAATCAGTATTTTTTTCCTCTGTCGATGGAAAATCATTCGTTGCCAAGAATGAGATTCTTTTCTTATTGAGCGTTTAAGTTATTTTTTATAAAAGAAGCAAAACTTCCCCTTTATTTGTAATATTCTTGGACAATATTATAAAGGCTGTAATCCGGAACGAGGATTTTTAATCCATTCAGGGAAAAGACTGGTTCCTCAACTACGCATAATGTCAACAAATATTGATATTTTTTCGTATTAGGGCTAAAGCAAGGAAAATGGCTCGTGTATTAATTGTTCTCTGTGCGCGTGAACCGGAAAAGAATGGCGAGCAAGGATGTACCTGATAAAGCCCTAAAGCACGGCTACCCCCGCTACTGCCCCTAAACCTCATTAATTCATTAATCCGAAAGTATAAAGCCACCTTTAATCTTATGTTATTTTAAATCCAGCGTAGATGGCATGAAATGGTTTAGGACATCAACTAATGAAGCTCTTTAATCGCCATGAACGTTAAAAATAAGCGTGGGCATATAATAAATACCGAAAGAAATACTGACCGATATTCGGTTATCGATATCGCAGCATCGGAGCCCGATATTTCTTTCTCACACAAGACTTTTTCACTATAAAGCTTTATGTTTGCGGATTGAATATGTAGTATCCTCGTGCTGGAAAATCAGTCAAAAAAGATGTGAGAAGATATTACCTTTCAGAAGTACCAAAAATACTTTTAGCTGAACTGTCGGCATCTACTGTGCCATTAAAGTTTTTCAGCTCAGCAAAATCCCTGTCTTCTAAGACAAGTATAGAATTGAATCCAAACAAAGTTGAGCAACTTGTTTTCGTCTTAAAACTTGCATTGTCGTAGAATATTTCAATTGATATTTTTCATTTTCATACTAGTTGTATTTTGAACAATTTTGTGATTTTTTTTAAATTTTGTGTAGGTAGATATTTTTCAGCCATTACTACCGTCTCAAATACCTTCTTAGGAATGCAATGTTTAAACGGAATATATGTTATCGGAACAAAAGATCGGTTATCGGAAAAATAAAACTCAACGGCTTACCCAAGGTAAAAAGATTACAAGTTGCTGTTCAAGGTGATAATATATCATACATTTATCAATTTCTTATTCAAAAGCTAAACCCCGCAGTTTAAATATTAATCACATCAGTGATATTCACGAAATCAGTAGTTCAAGGCTCTAACATTTATCGTGCTTGATTGTGTTGTTGCTCACTACCATTCTCTCAACAACTACCCACGCTAAATCACCTCTTTGCTTTTTTAGTTGTTGGCTGCTAGGAGACAATTAAATTACTTCATCGACCATCTGTCGCTATGAAATGAAGTCCCTCAAATTTTTGTTTTTTTTCTCACATGAAGCCCAAGGTATAAGAGTAGTAGAACTGTAGCAATCGTTAAATGAATGATGTCACAGACAACCTTGAGGATGCATTGGTAACCTTGTATTCAAATGCGTCTCGTGATGACAAAAGAAAAACAGGAGAGAGTTTCAGTCAAATAAGTACAAGAATGCGTTCGTCCTTAACATCCTAGTCATAACGTGAACTGTGGAAAACATTCATTTACCTAAATTCGACTTCCTGGTTCCTTATTACGCTCCCCAACTCCGTTTATTGCTAATGACTTGCTACGCTCTGCAATACTCTTTTGGGGCTTCTTTTAGGTGATATTCTACCCTTTATTAACTATGTTGTACTGTATGTTCTGGCACAAAAAAGGAAAATATGCAGACACGCAAGGCCAATTCGTGAAGAGACAAATGAAGATACATCTATGGAATTCAATGAATAAGTGAAAATCAAGAGGGATTATTTATACAATTCAGGTTTTATATTGAGTATTTCTAAAATTCATAAATGGGATATAACAGTTCCTTTTTAACGTTCTTAACAACGATTTATAATTCTTTGGACTAATTCCCGCTGTTAAGCCTTTACCTCGAGTAAAATGCTGACATTTATGTTCCACGAATGTCTGCGTCAAAATGACTTTATCCTTAATTAGAGAAAACGTTAAAATTTTTCCGTAGGTTGATAAATCAACGTCAAGTAGACACCTCGATGCATACCCATCCAAATAGAGGCTCTTCATAATTTACCAATTGAATTTCAGTAAAATATGCACATCATGGGTGTGGAGGAATTTCCAATTTGGAACGAGATTATGGATGACATAACGGCTGAGTGCAACATCTCTCAATCAGCACTTAGTGAATAGACTTTTTAATGGATGTACGGCAGCGGTGTCATTACTGACTCGCAAAAGTCGGAAAAATGAACAACGATAAAATATAAATTAGTGTAATCTTTTTCAATACAAATGTGAGATAATAATGACATATAAATTACTGTATGTTCAAGTCCTTTTTTGTAATGACTCCTGCATTTTATTAATTAGTGAATTACGCATAAATACGGTGGATACTGACGTATTATACTCATTTTTCAGTATTATATTCAGTAATTGAATAGTTAGCATTGAAAATACGTGATGGATGCATTATTCTTCTCTAAGTGTTACCTAGAGATTCGAAATTTCTGTATTGTTTTATGAATTTCCACTGCGATTTGTAATAATGACGGGTGTTTTTCACATGATACATAATTACTCTTTTTTCTTTCCATGAAGTGGCGAAGTGGATTAGGTATAGTTTTTTTGTCACAGCAGTGAATATGGTTGTAAATCAATAAGCAGCCTCCTGAGAAGCATGCAGATTCATAAATGCACTTAAAATTTGAAATAAATCGTACATCATTCGATTTGCTATACATTTCAAGAGACTTCTTCTGCAGCAGTACTTGTTGAGCGAGATCGACCAGAACAAAAAGCCCTTTTTTTAACTGCACGTCCATTATTTCATTTTGGCCTGAAGCACTTTCCTGTCTAAAACATGTTTTTTTAGCATCAGAAACAAAAAAAACCCTGTTGGTTCCTTGAATCGATATATTGGCTTACGCTTCACAGGCAAGCAGAGACACGGGCCAATAGATCAACATTTTCACAACTCATTAAGATTGCTTTTTTTCTGTTACTGTAATTAAAAACATGAATGTTGTTAATGGTTAAATACATATACGTCGGAATAAGTAAATTGAAAACTGCTTTTGAAAATCCATGATGAGAAAACTACCTTTGGTAATTCCACAAACTTTCTTACGCAGGCACGACGCGCGTTTCACCACACTGTGGCATACTCATGTGCCACTGTGGCGTACAAATGTGCACATGAGTATGCCACAGTGTGGTGAAACGCGCGTCGTGCCAGCGTAAGAAATTTTGTGGAATTAACAAAGGTAATTTTCTCATCATGGATATCCATAATTTCCACGAGGTCAGGCCTGAGATAATCAGTTTTATGCTTTTGAAAATATTAAACTTTTCATCAAAGAGTTAACAAAATCAACTTCAGTATCTTATTTTAAATCCAAATTAAGGATTAACCAAAATCGTCAATAAAAACTAAGGAATTATGACTCCTATGCATGTATTTTGGTCACCTGCATGAGACCAGGAGACAGGGAGAGTTAGAATCTCGTAAACACGAGCGTGGTGCCCGAGGTTCTGAGTCCGAATGCACGGAATGTTGGTTCACCGTTGTTGGTGTGGTGACGTCATGTGGTGTATTCTATTACTATGCTCGTCTGGGAGTGGCCATGTTTCATCTATTGGCCTCACGGAAAAAACACTCTCAGTTCTTCATTTGTGAAATTGTCCTCGCTCGTCATAAATCTTTCCGCATTGCCTGAAGTTATAAACATTTTAACGATTCGCTATTCAAATATTTTTAGGACCTATACAAAAAACTCTATTATAAAGCTTTAAAATATATATTCTTAAGAAAATCTTTCTTTTAAATTTAGCGGGAAAAGGCTTAGTACATACTTTCCAAAGAGCTGAAGCTTCAACGAGAGGTAATGTAATATTTTTTTAAAACGATTAAGGATGAATATTACGAATTAAACGCCTATGTATTAAGATGCGCACAATAAATATTTTGTTGAAACTTTTAACTGAGTTCTTCTAATATATTTCTCAACACAAATAGTTTCATTAAAATAGAATCAGTTCCATGTCATTCGTCATTGAAATCAAGCTATAAATTTAGGTTATACGAAAATAATTAAATTAAGTTTTAAAACCAGGTTGTACAGAAAAATGTTATCATTAGCAAGCTACATTTTATAAAGTTAGTAATTATACGTTTGATTAAAAAAGACCTTTTTACGGAAACTTTTAGAGCAAGTAACATGCAGCCCAAGGTTTGATGTTTTTAATATCAAAGAATAAGCTGGGCCAAAGTAGCGAGGGCTTGCTAGTTTCACTCCTTCACTTCCTTCGCCGAACTCCAAACTTCCTTCCCTTAGCGAGGCTCACTTCTAGCGTCCAAACCCACTCCATACAAACCCTCCCCCGTCTTCCCACCACCACCCCACCCCCTCCCTCCCCATGCCCCTATAATTCCACCCCACCCCCCGTTGCCCCGACCACATCCACACGTGACGGAACGACGCCCGGGGCCATTTTGCACGCCGCTATCTCGGGTCCACATCCACAATCGGGCGTGACTGTTCATAATGTCGGGATCCCCTCTACCCCCGCCAATCCTTCCGGCATCCACCCTTTCCATTCCCATCGCCCCGAACAGCCCAAAAACCCTCTCCCATCCCTCCATTTCTACTCCACTCCCGAAAACCTCGGGATGGTGTGCGCGGAAGGGTTAATATTTTTATTATTGTTACATTTTTTTCGGTGATATTGCTTCCTTTTTTATCCCGCCGATATTTTTTCTCGAACATCCCCGCCTTTTTCGGGACGCTGGGGGGGGAGGCGTGAGGAGGTAAGTAGCGTGGATAGGATCGGGGGGGTGTTGAGTGGGAGGGAAGGGGGGGGGCTGTTTCGTGGAAAATGGTGGGGTTGAGTGGGAGGGAGGGGTGTAAGGATTGAGGTTGGAGGCTTTTGGAGGTAGGGTGTGGAATTTTATGGGGAGGGGGGAGTTAGAGGTAAATTCCAGAAGCATGGCTTTGAAATAATGCTTGCGCCGCGTTTTTTTTCGAGTATTTTTTTCTTCATTCTTTTCCACAACCACGCTCACCTCATACCGCTTAAACTTACACTCTCATACTTCTTCCCACACTCTAAATTCACTCTAAACTCCGGTTTATGCTCCTCTCTCGTTTCTGATTCAAGCGCGCGAGCTATCATGGGAAATCACCCCCGTGGTTTAGTTTCGGGGGAGTGGAGATAAAACGGAATGATCATTCATTGATTTGTTTCTTTTATTCGGGAGTAACCCCATCTCTCTCTCTCTCTTCACATTTGTGGATTGCATTCGTTTTACAAGGTCCGCAAATTGTTTTGATGCGCGCGGATAAAAAAATGTTTCCCCACCGTGTCGAAGGCTCTTATTTAACAGCCAATCCTCTTCTTCTCTCCCCCCACAATTCCCCGCGTCGTCCTCTTGCTTACGACCCTCAAATTTCTCGTGATCTTCTCTTTTAGTTCGTTCGAGGTCGTAAAATTTGTCACCGGACACTTTTTTAAGCAACGTCCGTGGCCTGCTCATTTATTTATCCATTTTTTAAAGCGATTATCCATTGATTCGTCCCTTTTCTTCGGGGAATTATTAGCGCTGACTTATCCATTTACCCGGATAGAAAATTTGTTGTGGTTGCGAAATATTTTTTCCGACTTATCAAAGTCGCTTGCATGTTATTCGTTCCACCAGACATTCCCATTTGCTCACGTCCATGTCGTCTATTCTGCCAAAAAAACGCTTGAGGAAAGGGTTCGATCTCATTTCATGATTATGCGAAAGCGAAAGTTTGTGGCAGTTATTTTTATGATACCGGCATTTCAGTTGTTTATGGGATGTTCCATCCAAAGCCGTTCACCTTTACATGATGTGTATCTACGCATACGTGGTGGAGTGGAAATCTATGACTTAAGATACAACCGTTTTTAAGAGGTAGCCATAAAGCGACTCATGAACTTTGGCTTTCATAGCCGAGGAATGGATTAATAGGAGTGGAGCCCTTATTCGTGTGATTCAAAGCATATATTTTTCGTTAATCTGACAAAAAAATTTGCAGCATGGTTCAAAACATGGTTCTTGAAAATTATTCAAAAACCTTTCGCTATCATCCCATCGGAACGCTTTCACTTGGCTGAACCATCCAATCGTGACGTAAATTGTCCATATTTATCAGGATGAGTTCCCTGAATAGGTTTATAGGTTAGTCATCAGATCCGCATTCAGATCTGTATAATAAGCAGACGGATAAATTGAATTTGAAAGTGAACACTGAGTAGTGAAATGCGTTTCCCCGTATTTTTCTGATCTAATTACTATCAATGCTCTAATCTTGCAAGTGGTACTGGCATTGTTTAACATTCAGTCACACAGTAAACGAGTCGTCCTTAATAGTATTACACATTCTGAAGAGCATCACATTTATTCTTCCCTCCCTTCTGTTACTTCTTTACCAGGGCTGGTGATTCAAACGAATAGTACTTTTTTCGCTGCATAGTTAAAATTACTATTAAATTTGAATAAAAGCCATTGAATGGACAATTTTACTCTATGAATGGTTTTAAAATATTCTTCTTCGAGAAGAGTGAAAATAGATATAAAATCAATTGTTTAAACTTGAGGAAGTATTTCTCAAGGACTGTTCCCCTTGTTCATATCATGATCCTCTTAGTATGTCTACAAGAAAGTTGATTCTTTCGCTAGCATTTTAAACGTAGAAACTAATATTAAACAAATGCCTCTGGAGCTGCATTCAATCAAGAATTCCTTGGTCAGAGACACACCGGTGTTTCAGTATTCTCAAAAATAATGTTGCAGTTCTCGTCAGGGTGTATTCTATCTGTTGTTTTATTCATCGAATAGTTAGATGTTTATTTTTTCCAAACTGCAATTATATGAATTGGCTTTCTTTAAATGATACGATCTTTAGTGCATATAAATGATTGATGATGAAGTTTGAGAGGAAAGGTTTAATTTTTCCACTTATTCGTGCACCCACCCGATGTCCTGATTCCAAATTCTTCAGAACCCGACTTTGCAATTCAGCACCTTCACGTAGGATTTGATTTAATTAGATGAAGCTTTCCCGGGTTTTCCCATCAGAAGGGTAAACTTTCCTCCATATCGAAGATTGTTTCCACCGTCTGCAACGCCAAGAAGACCATGGCAGGCTTAGCCTTCAAAACGTCGATAACTGAAGCGCATCGCTGGAGGAAAACACCCGAGAATACCTCGCCCTATTCAGCTTCCGGGACCAAACGAAACCATCAATAGATTTTAAATTAAAAAATTGAAATTAATAATTTCAAATACAATTTAAACTAATATTTCCGAATTACTTTTAGTGATGGACAACTTTGAACGATTGAAAGAAAACGTTAGGGTAAAAAAACATCGCTTTAAAGCTAATATTTATCCTTGAGAGCTAATGGAAGTGGATTTAACTATGCAAAAGCAAGCTATGTGATAAATTGGTACTTTTTACACGCATTTATTAACAAACTACTCGGTAATAATAGTTTTCTGGTCAAATATTAACACAAAATTCTTCCCTCTAAGAACTGTGTGTGCTTCATCGTTTTGAATTACATACTCCCTCTTCAATTAATTTTATTAACGAAAGTTGACACCCATCAAATATTAGGTAATCAAATTCTGTTTCCACCAACGACTGGAAAAATGACCAATAAAACGTAAACTGCTTTTCTAATAACATTTTGCTTGAATACAACCGCATATATTCAGAAGTTGAAATGTTGAAAGTGGACATTAACACTATTTGAATGTATTCACACTGTTTCCCTCGATACAGAACGTGTGTCTGCTCTGACAAGAGTTTTCAACCATCGAACGTAATTTAATAATAAGTAATGAAATACTTCACTGGTGGTACGGTCTAAATGGTTAACACGACAATTTCTTACCTACTGTGCAAATAATCCATTCACTTTTCTCATATATTCACCCGTCAGATAGGATAGTATTTGACTTCGGCCATTTATTCTTTCTCATTCCAAGGTTTCTATAATGTCATACTTCCATTACACTCCGTAGATACTGTTACACATGTGCCTCATTCTTTCATAATAGTTATATTTTAGCCTTTTTCAGGCTATAATACCGTATTTTTTAATGCTGCGTGAGTAGCAAATCTATTGCAGTAAATTGAAGAAAACGTTTTATTTCTTGGTCACATTTGTACCGAGAAATACCATTCTTTAACAATATTTTTTTTCGTCCTTTTGTCATTTAATCATACCAGTGATCTAACTTAGGATTCTACATGTTGTGTCAAGATTCAAATTATCTTTTATTTTACTTTCAATCAATTTGTTCTACTTCTGCTATGTAATAAACTCCACACTTTTTCTCTCACATTTTTGCATTGTCCATTGCATATATTTCTCAGTAGAAACGTCATCATCGAGAGCTTTTGAAGCTTGAGTCATGAATTTTATGGTACGTACAGCCAATCCCTATTAACAAGAAGAAGTTGCGATTTTCGACTTAATACTTCGCGAATTTACTAAAGATTACTCTGGAAAGTGACATTATGCACTTATAAATGATAAATCGGATCAACGATAGTGGAAATAGCCAAATACGAAGGAGCAAAATATATACAATTATGAGCAATTATTCTAAGATTAAATCATTCATACTTTTATATATCCAACCTTTTCCACTGAAAGTAATGGCGTACTAACGGCTCTTACAGCAGTATTTTACCTCCACAGTATTGCAGATACTTTTATAATAACAGTATTTACTACCTATCTATCACCAATTACCTAATACATACATACCTTATTATAATACCTAAAGACATCCAGCAGTTCATCAAACCAGTGTGTTCATTTTTTAGATAACAGCAACGGAATAATGATGTGTTTAAGCGACTTTTCCTAAGAACATTAGCAGAAACACAAAAATGATGTCCAAAACGTGAAAAAGTGGTAAAATATCATCTGACCATCATTTGCGTTATACACCTATAGCTGCTTAAAGATATTTAATAATAAAGATATTTAATAGGTTTTAATACCGTCAAAAATATCAAATTTCAACATGGCCACCTTCTACCGGTTTGTAACGTTTTCTGCCCATATGCCTGTATATTCCTCTTAAATAAATATAAAAGATTTGCGGTCCGATCCAAGTGTTTTACTTAAAATTGGCGTTTATTTTGACTAATCTCATGAAAGTTGCTACTATGTCACATTATTATTTTTTTCATGCTCCTGAGTTTAAGAAATTTCACCAAAATGTCAATAAAGTAAAACAAATTCAAAGCCAGATCAGCACGGATATGAGGAAAGATAATGCACTGGAGCTGGAACGCTGGGATTGGCCAAACAAAGCATTTCAAAAGACGAGTCATCCGGAAAATATTTCTAGAGCTTGGTCTCAGCCGATGTCATCATCACTCTTTAACTCCTATTTAAGAGAGGCCACTTGATTTTATTGAATACTTTACCTGGATAGCTGGATTTTTTTGCGTTACCAAGCAGTGTTTCAGGTTCTCCAGGAGATAAGAAGACCTAATTTGAGGAAAAATTAGTTAAATGCTCGGTGAATGTTCTGTTTTATTTCCAATGAGTAGGTAAAGCTTGGAAGAGTAGAAAAGGGAAAACAAGAGCAAGAATGTGAATGCGTAAGTACTAACCTCTGAAAAAGAAAAACAATATTTATGCATCCCTTTTTTTGGCAGCTATGTATGCATTTAAGGAATTACTATGTGAAACTTTGCGAAGAAATTGTATCTATGACCGAAGCATGAGCAAAAATAAAAGAAATTTTAAGAAATTAACAGGTTCGAAGCAGGAATGAACAAATACTGGCCAAAGTAGGGATGTATTAATTCGTCGTAGAACATTATGATGCCTTCAAATAATTTCTGCGTACCTAATTGGCGATTTCTCAATACTACTCCAACAGCATTCAGCGCTATGTTAAGTTGCACCCTGGATGTTCAAGGAGAAATGCCAATTTGACGTCAAAATGAAAGAGTATTCCCGGCGTTTTCGTGGAGGTTGCTATTTCAAGGGATATTCCCGGTTTTCACGAATTCGAAGAACGTAGGGTCGGTATTGTTGCCCTGTGGGTTTGAACGTTTGGTTTTCAGCAACTATACAAACCTTCAAACCACAAAAGCTAACCAAATAAATATAATTTTTCATTATTATGTAAGCTACCCATAAAGGTAGGTTTAAATGGAAATGAGTAAAAATCCTCTACATTTATACAAGTGCCGGGCCCTCTCTACCAATAATATTTCTTTCTTCATCTCCGTGTACGGCATTCCCTTCTTCGTCCCGTCCAAGCAGTAAAATTAATAATACTTACTCTATTGGATTTTAGCAGAAGCAGACATGGCAAAGACTTTATTCTAACTTAATATGTATTTTATAAAAGCAATGGTCCTGAAGCGTCAAACTGAATACACTCTTGAACGTAAGCTATCTGGAGAGAGAGTTTACTTTTTATTGTATATTACTTTGCTCAGGTAGAGAACTGTTGGAAATCAGTTTTTCCTCCTACTCCCTTGCATTGGGAAGTAAAAATAAAACTTTTTTAATTATGACCCCATGTCCCCTGCACTCTTCTTTTATTGTTCACGAATTACTATCAGCGTATTTACCGCCCTTTAAACAAGGTGTTCCGAGATTGCTGAGATCTGTCGCGCTAAAAATTAAGCCGCTGGAAAAGTGAGCAGGTAGGCAGCGGTAAAGCAGCCTCTGTGGGTTGATCAACGCTCTGTCGCTAACCTTCAAGTGATCCGATGCCCAGGATTACGAAAAACACGGCGATTCTATTTAGTTTCTTTCTCTCATTCATTAAAAAAATTAGGAAACGCCAAATGTACTGGAAAGATACAAAGTTTTTCTATAATTCCTCCTTTCAGTAATGCATTCAGAACTATTTGTGTGAGGAAATCGAATTATGTCAGAACTTTTTGTGTAATAAATGAAATAATTCATAACATAAATCGAGAAAAATTAAATAAACTATGGTGATCGTCATTGCAACAATTAATTTGATCAAGTAATGTTTTTCCCGCATGGAAGTCAAATGACCTCCAATACCCAGCACTGTAAATAAACTAAAGGAAATAGTTTTCAACTGTTATCGCTAATCTTCCAACCCGAGCTTATGATGCTATGGGATTCAGGGTTTTCCCGAGTTTATCCTGAGATTCGAAATGTGCTGCTGTTTCCCGAACTTTACTGACATAGTGACCCTCTGACATGAATTGCTAAGTTCAAAACCATCGTATCCTGTCCCATTCCCATTTAAAAGGTGACGTGAATTTTTCGCCGATATCCCCTTTCCCCATCAGAAAACAATTTCTACCATATGACAGCAAAAAAGAAGTTTCAGAAAATGCCACTGATGACTCATATGACTCATAAGAGAAAATAGATACAACTGGGAAAAATCTTATATTAAATACTCATTTCGAGTCGTCAAACAATTAACCAACATCCACGTAGGTGACATTACATTACAGGTGTCATTCAAAACCGATAGCACCATTGGTGCAATAGATTATAAGCCAGAGCCTCTGGCAATTAGGCGATCACAATAATGGTACCGCGGGCTGATCTGGCCGTGGCCCGTACCACCACCAATACTAATTCGCATCTGTTTATGGCCATATCCTCTGTACCTGCCTGGTTGGATATCGGAAAATGACGTCACAATGCGACTAACGAATCACAAGGTGTATCTCGCTCAACTAATACCTTCTGTTTTTAGCGATTTGGGTTTTGATTTTACGACATTACTATGCATTTTACTCCACAAAAACATTTTCTGAACTCTCTACACGTTGGTAATTTTTTCCAAAAAAAATGTATGCAAATACCCTATTTGCATAATTCAATAACATATAGTTGCACTGATGATTTCCCCTCAAAGCTTAAAACCTACATGTGCACCACAAAACGACTTCGACTTCAACGTCGATTCTCTGCAAATATGTATCAATTAGATTGTTCTGCTAATTGAGGTTGGTCCTTATTATCATAATGATTCTGGGATTGCTTATTTAAACATCTAATACAATAATATCGCCTGATCCAGCCTCTGTCCTTCAAGCATCGTATTTATTTCCTATGCCTCGGGAATCCTTGGTGATTCTTCAAACGAGTGTGTCAGTAAAATGAAATCGTACAACTGATGTACATTTTTTTCAAAACTATTTGCAATGGCAATTCTGGTTACGACACTACTCCTAAGCGTGTAATTTGGGTCGTACTCAATGAAATGTTGAAATGTCAAATGAATAATTGTGTTATTCTTGAGGTATTAAGATAATATTTGCTCTGAAAGCTACATATTTTCATTCATGATATCAATCAAATAGAGGAATCGCTACCCCAAAGCGTCGTAATAGGCAAGAGACATAATAGCTGCCAACGAGGCTTATAACTACATTTTTCAAAGGGTAGTGTGGCTAATTAGTTCATTTGCACCAGCGTCTTGCATGTTTCCTGTAAAACTCTTGTACCTCCTTCCATTAATGTCCATCATCATGTAGTTTCAAAATATATTAATACAAATAGCTTCTCTAACATTGGTAGCATACCTATAGCGCAGTGAATGTCGGTGAAAGTTTACCTCCTGATAATTATTTTCAGGTTTTGGTGAATGGTTAAAACTCATAGATTCACTAACATTATGAGGTCATAGTGTAGGGCATGTTTATAACTCACCCCCTACCATACACCCTTGAGGTGGATTACAGGGTATCAAGTACATGGTGCGAAATATTTTTAGAAAAGTTTTAAAAATGTGTATAGGTGGATACTTTCGTTCAACATGCATTTTTAGAAAAAGGAAGCCGAATCCGTCGATCCTTCTTGTCGGAATTCCCTGGAGAGATAGATGCAGTTTTCGCTGACGTATCTAACTTTCTGAGATATACTTATCACTAATTATGTGTATAAAAATGGTTTTGTAATTTTCCACACATTTTCTGACCTTAGACACTGGTTTCGATGGCATCACAACATAATCGAAGGTACGTCCCATCTTTTGCCCTTATGCTAAACCCATTGATTATCCTGCCTTTGATAGTGAAGAGAAAACATCAACACTGGTGTTAGAAAGTTAGAAACATTACAAAAAGTGTGAAAATTACCGAGAATTTTTTTTATTTTAGTGGTAAGCGTATTCCGCAAAATTACGTCACCGACATTTACTTCTATCTCTCGAGGGAAGACTGACAAGATTGAAATGGACTCCAATCCATTTGGCTTCCACCATTTCAAAATTTATGCTGAATGACGACATCCATTAAAATATAACTTTTAAAATATTTTTAGAGGTAACTTGCACAACCTTTTCTAGGACCTAGATTCTACGATGGTACCAATTTTGACCGAATTTGAGGGAAAAAACATTTTCACTGAAACAGTGCATTCCACCTTATTATCCAAGTTATTCCAGCTTATTACTACCTCGGGGGGCCTTTTTGATTCGCGGCAAGTACTTTGGGGGTGGGAGAGGATTGGGGAGAGGGGATGCTCCCTATGGATAAACAATTAGCAGGCGCTTGCGTCCACATCCTCACGCTCAAGTGACGCCAAACCAACCGCTTTACGCTCCATTGGGCAAAAGGCGCGGCCTTCGATACATAATCAACTCGAGAGCGAAAATTTCGGGGAGTGAGAGGTACCTCAAGGGCATGGGTTATCACCCAACCTCTTCCATCAGCGACACCACCTGTTTCCCTTTCCTCCCAGTGAGCTCGTGTGCCAAAGCACGAGCCCAAGAGCCGCAGGAACGTTAAAATCCCATCCCCTCTCCATTCTCCCACCCTCATCATCCCCTTCAAAACCCAGTCGCCAATTACCAAAACCCAATTTTAACCGACCTTCCAATCCGGTCGACCTCCGGCGCCGCAACCAAAATCATCCTCGTAACCACTTCCCACGTGGAACCGCCACAACCGATCCGAAGTCTCCACTCTTCTGAAATCCCGCTAACCGCCACAACCACCACGCCCTGCCGCGCTTCGGCGAGTTCACCACCACGCCCTCAAACCATTTCGTAGCCACCCCCTTCTTAACCGCACCCCCCTCCCATCTCCTCTTATGGTTGCCTGGAGACCTCTCTTTGCAACCGCCCAACAACCAATTTGTGCCCTCTGGATATTATTTCCCACTCCGAGGCCAATAACCCCCTCCGAAGCCTGCTTACCTCTCTAAAACCAGTGTAGCGAAATTTTGGCACGACTCGAGCTATTTAACCCCCTTGGGTCATGAACTATTTTTTTCCAGCTTTAAATAAAAATACGCATCATATATGAAAATGCAAGGTAAGTAAATGCATGGATAAAATTTTATTCACTTCATCTCTCGAGACCCAGTGTACAATATGATATATATGTATTATATATAATTAAAGCAAATTTGTGAATGAACACCGGATATATCTTCGTGAATATTAAGTGATATGCTAATTATCCTTCATGCTCCAGGTCAGAACTTAAGAAATTCTCAAACGAGTTTACCGTTTATTATAACAAAGTATTATTAAATCCCTTACACGCCATGAATTCATTTATCTCGGCCGTCTTGTTTAGTTTAATAATTACTTTGGATTCGGCAACTCTAAGGAAAATGGTGCACACTTATCATCACACACCATAAACAGAGTACCAGTTTCTAAAGTTTAAAATTAATTGAACCACTGCAGTTGAAGATATCAACACATATAATTCACGTGTAGCATGCTGCCATAGAGGACCGAAAGAGTTAAACATGTAATTAAACTGGATGGTTTCTAGCGTGACTTTGTAGATATGACTAACACTACTTAGTAATTTTCCGCGTTTCATTAATACCTGCGACCGGTTTACCGGGAGAAGGATCAGAGGGGTTAATGGAATAGAAAGGAGAGTCATAATTTCATTCGTTAATGTGACAAATATTTCTATCAACCATTCCAAGGATCTCTCATTCCCGCCACCTCAAACCTCCCCCACTTGTGAACAAATAACTGACTGTAAATGTGAACATTGACTGGTTGAAGCCTATGAATAGAAGATATTTGAAGGTGCCTCAACAAGGTGAAACCAGTCGCAGAAACACATAAAGTGAGGAAAAGTACACAGTTGTGTAACTACAATGAATGAGCAGTTTACCCCCATAAAATTACGGAAGGTTTTATTTCATTCCCACAAATTCCATACCATTGCCAAGATATTATCCTCAGTCATGTCACATCAAAATGATGAACTATACAAAAATTTAAAAAAATTGTTTACGACTGGTGTAAAATTCATGTTTGATGTAGCAGTGCACTAACATTTGGTAGGCGGGTTATTTTTTTTGGACGGCGACCGAAAAGTCAGGTAATTTGAATGATTGAAAATGGGTAGGTAGGCTGATTATGTGAATGGATAAAATTCTGAGAGAAACCCAGCGTCGGTATTAGCCCACCCTTATCGTGAGGGACCAAGAGTTCCACAATTTAAGGTCCCATAGCCTTTTAACATTGAATTTACGCCAAGAACATGTAGTATTGCAATGGATGTTGTACCACAAATTATGTTCATAAAATAGATATTCAGGTGTGATGTAGTGGAACCGTTCCATAATAGCAGAAGAAAACAAAACACATGCACTTTTCCACTAGCAACGTATTTACTACCAATGTAATAGTTATTAAATCTTTTATCAGTGTAAAACTGCTAGTTTTTTCTGTAATTACTAATTATGTTATTTAGTCTTTGAACAACAAATGCTAGTTACCATTCTCCTACCTCCTACCATACATGTGCAATGAGACAGAGAATCTTAGGAAAGTTCTCAATCGCACAAAATTTTATTTCACTCTAAATGGTATTAATATCATGCACCTCAAAAGAAGTATTTTTTATTGTAACACCTTTTGAAAATCACCTCATGCTATAGGCTGGTGGACAGTGTTTTAGACTGAGTTGACGTAGTGGCTCAGTACCTCCATCTTTTGTTGCTGTGGTCATTGTTGGTGCGGAGGAAGAAGGAACTCTTGCACCTATCAGGTGAACGGTATATTTCTTACCGTGTTGTTTTCGTCTGTTCTAGAGGCGAAGTTCGGTGGTAACAATAGAATCTAAGGGGTTCCTTGTCCCGCATTTTCTCCCTTCTAATAATTATGCGCAAAAGTTATAAACGCAGCAGGTGTATTTAATTAAGATACGCTGCGCATATTCATATGACATTTGATGAGTTTAGCCAATATTGGTTACATATTTTTAAGGTCATTTCGATAACTTAATTAAAGTAACAAGGCTACTAAAACTACTAGGAAGGGAATCACGAAGATACTGTAAAGTAAAGAAATATTTCATTTACCCTTGTTTAAATTTCTCCCTGCTCTCCTCTTTTTAATCTTTTATGTAGTAGGATTTCAAAAATAGTATTTTAATTAGGGGCAAAATATTGCAGGGTAACAAGTTAGTAGCCCCAGTTTCACCATAATATTTTCCTTGTACATGACCATGAGTTAGCAACGGTGACCCGCTTCCTGACCAATACAAAAATAGGTTCCATTTAATGCATACAAATGGAGCATTACAAACATTTAGTTGTTCGTCTTCTCCTTTTTTTACATTTTCGACGATGTCCTGTAAGCTGTTTCCAAAAGTGGGAAGTAGAACTCACCATTATGGCACCTTTCCAGGTATGTACCTATACTGTTAGTTCACCGTTGAATAAATGATAGTTGAATTACAAAACAGAATAGTGATGATATAGAAGTGACAATTGAAAGAGGAATGGATTTACCGATACAGCCATGGGTTAATATGGTAGAGGAGAGTCTGAAGAGAAGAAATATTAAGATTCTCAAGAAAAAGAGAGTGTCTATGAAGCCAGGCATGAATGTAGCATGCAAAAGAAGAACGCAAGGATAGGACACTATGTAGAGAATCATTAAACCAGAGCCCTGCATTAATAATTAAATTATATTCACTGTCTCTACCCCAAAAGGGAAGGGCATGAGGGGTATTGAGTATATTTACGTTTAGCCACGTGTTACTTCCGCCAAAATACCACCAAACCCCTTGTATCCCTTCCCTACTCCCCTTCCCATAAGCACTTGCTTAATGTATTCAGAAGGTTGTTTTTCTTTCTACCTCGTCTCGTTCGCTCCCAATTACCCGTGATGCTCCTCCCCACCGTTCTCATTCTCAGTCTACTCCTACTCCCTATCCCTACTTTGCTTCCTATTGTTTCTCTTTCGTTTCGCTCGCTTGCCTTCCCTATACACCCAGTCTCCCCTGCCTATACCCATTACTTCTCCTTCAATAATTCGCGAACATCCTGCTACAGGGCTTTTAATCAAATACCCCCAGCCAAAATCTTCGCCTTTCTTGTAGTCCGAATGTGCTATAGGACAACGGTAGAGTTAAATATTATGAGTTATGTTCTGTGTCAAGCCACCTAAGAACAAATACAAAGCAAGCAGAAAATCGAAGTCAACAGCAAGAAAAAAACGAAAAAATGATAATTTAGGGCATGAAAAAAGTTGATGTTTATGTGATGTGATGAAAATATATCCCCAATGAATCCGAAAAACTCGATGTTTATTCTAGTAAAAAAGCTTTTATCCGTGTGCATTTTCAGCTCTTATTTGCCAAAATATTTTGTATCTGATAAAGCCGTACTTTGGGTATCAAATGGAAACACAAATTAACCGATTGAGTCAAAAAGAAGGTTAAATGGTAAGAAAGAACTCATTGATGATTTCTGTTCCTAAATTCTGCATTGGGCGTATAATATAATAAATAATTTAAGAAAACCAATATTTTAATTAACCGGTCGAAAAGCATATATTGGGTACTTACATCTCTGAATTGTCATAAAGAAATATGTCGGCCAGTATGGATTAAAAGTAAAGGTTAAAATCCAGTTGACAACTGGTTTATATCATTTTCAAAATCTGTCAGATAATACGTTCGTCCGTGGTAAAAGTAGTAGCTCGTCATTCGGAGTTGTGAACTGAAATAGTGACCGCATAGTATAATTTTCTTTTTCTAGACTAGGATTATACTCTACATTTAAAACGTTTTAACCTCTTTATCAATGTATGACAGCGTCTAACGTTGCCTAAAATTGGGAATGGAAAAAAATCTTCACTCAGCTAGATGAAGCAAGTTTCAGTCGTCTATACAGCTATTTCATTTAAATACTTTATTGTCCTCATTTAATTCAGCGGGGATATAATTCACCACCTCATTTTACCGTAAGTTTCTAATTTAAGTGATGTAACGGAGTGGTTGGCCTTTCGGTAATTATTGTCTAAAATATCATCACGTTTAGTAAATAAAAATGGTTGACTTCTAATATAAGTACCTAATAGTTGTGTTGTTAATCAATTGGATCCCAAAGTGGTTCCCAAGAAGGATACCATTGCCAAATTAAAAGCAAGCAAGTAGCAAAATACGAATTGCATTCAATTTCAGAGTATCATCACTATTATTACATCACTAAGGTAAGCCCAATATAGATTTTTAAACAATGAATAGAATTCCATGAAAAATCGTAAAGATGAATCAACATAACAACATTTGGTAATTTAACTACCACAAAGCGCTCTAAATGTTCCAGCAAGAAGACTCACTGGTAGTAAGGAATGATAGTAATCTGAGGCTTAAAACGCCTTTCCTTGCGCATAAACTCAATCGCAGATAAGGCAATCTTAAACTCTGAATTGAGTTGATACAACCAAAGAAATCATGTTAAAATTTCCATTCATATAAGACACAATATACGAAGAAATTGATAAAAAAAACAGCGGAAAGGCGTTCTGAACTGTATCTAGTATTCCAACACCTTCTGTATCTAGTATTCCAACAAGAGTTCTCTCGACGTATTTTTTTCTTCGAGTTTCTTGTTTTCGCCGGTTTGGAGCGATTTCTTACAGCTGGTGCGTTTGGATCACTGAGCGTCGGAGAACCTGCCTGAGAACTTTGATTGATGGCTCACGTCCAAGACTTAGAAGAAACGCCAAGGAAGTTGAGATGGAGTGGAGGAGAAACGGATAGGCACGAGATCTCAAAAGTGATCCTTAGACCCTTTATATCTGGATGTGTTTGCCAGCACTAAACCATAGGAGTCGCACAAATGAGGTGAAACGAAACCAAATAACCTGCTAAATTGGAAAAGGGGAAATAGGTTTTACAAATGAACGAAAGGCGGACTAGGTGAAAACAAAAAAGGATAGCCAAGGTAGTATGAAAACAAAACTGTTAAAAACTCTGTGACTGTTACGGAGTGTTTCTTGTCAACAACTCAATCAATTCATTTGAGTTTGTCACGTTTGGTATTCATACTACCATATACGACAAAATGTTTCTGCAAAGCTTTCTGCAACGACTACGTACCAACTGACTAACGCTTGGTGATCCGCCGATCATCATCACCGACATAATATACACTGGTAATACGGAGAACAGCTCCTCCAAATAAATTCTAACATTTCTTCCAAAAAGCCGTTTTACATGGTACATTTTTTTGTACAAATATTTCCGTAAACTCTTGTATGAGGCAAAATGTATCGTGTAAAGCGACAAATCATATGAACGCTTGTGCGAATGTCTCAATGCCTGCACGGGAAATAGAACCTGGTATAATTTCATTGAGACAAACGTACAATCTCACGTACATTCTTTTGTACAAAATCTTTCGTCGTGTAAAACGGCCTTTATAGATGATGGTGAATTGCACATTTTTCTACAGTTTAATTTTCACTCTGCGGAACTCTCCGAGGTAACTTAAGTTGTAAGAAAACAAGATGCAAGGAAATTGTGAAATATTTGTCAAGAAATACCTAGATTATCAGTATGTACCACATTTATTTGAGAAGCACAATTCCTTACTCTTTTTCAGTCTTTCGTGAGTCAGTTTCTAATTGCGCGAAGAATACTGAAGTTCACTTCGTGGGGCTTAATAACCAACGGCGAACACGAAATCATGCGCTGCGTTACATGCACGAAGTTAAGAACTAAGCGTGTCACGTTCACTCCTTAATAGTAATGTATCACTTTACAAAGTGAAGTAAATATATTAGACGTACTAATACGATTGATTAGCATAATTATAAAAAAATATTTATGTAAAAGTATAACAAACATTTGCAAGAACTGAAAAGGGTTTTTTTTGAAAAGGTCATTCATAACGGAGAATATATTTTCACTAATTTGATTCTTTCAAATGTTATACTTTTGTTGATAGCTTTCAGAAGAATTGAAACACCAAACCGATCGTCATGTGTAATTCCTTATTGGTATTCTAATGTAATAAGGTAGGGTTCTCAAGATTTTTTCGCGTAAGAAAAAGGATAGAATTTTAACTTACACGAATGATTGTAGAGAATGTAAACTATCGTAGTGACAATAAACGTGTCGAAACATTCTTTTTCGTAACTATTCTACTTTGATATTTAAGTCTATTTTGAAATGATTCGAAATGCTAGAGGTGGATACTCTTCAATGCCGAAAGTATGCTCTTTACAACAGTTACATAACGAACAATAGTGAACGATTCTTAAAAGTTTTATAACTATGACATGGCATAAGTGCGATATTCCACAGGAGAAAAATTATTCGCCTTGACCGGGATGTGCACTTGCACATGCTCTGTTCTGTTCACCAACTCCGACGTATACATGACGTAACATGTTCATTTCCAACGGCTATAACGGCTTCTTAGGTATTACTTCATTTTGCCATTCTTAAAAAATACTTCGCATAATATATTTAGAAACGCAGCGAAAATCCCCTTAAGTTTCAGCCTGGAAAAAAAACAAACAACTTTGCGAAATTTTTTCCAATTCGGAATACCCACAGTAGCCATATTCTTCCATTTCATGAAAGTCAGGATTACGCCTATAGCCTAGGGAATAGTCGGAGGAAATAGTAAGGGAAGGAGCAAAAAAAATGTATACCCGTATAGAAGGAGTAAGGGGGAGAGGAGAATTTGTGACCGTATTGCCGACGTCTTAGTCACGATTCACGTTGGAGAGAAGGACGACTGCTCTTCCGAAGCATACACGTCGAATCGAATGAGATAAAAAAATGAACGTCCTCGGAGTCCCGGAGGCTCACGTGAGGAAAGTAATGGACCCACTGAGCGCGCTATGAACAGCACTTCATGAATATCGGATAAGCCCCAACAATTCTCAGGCCCTAGGAGTCTTTCACATCTCATCTGGAGCAGGCAGGGTTGCACTGGACCCAGTGGTATTATTTTCCCATTCACCTCCTCTTCCCCATGCAATACAACTCGGTCATTCGGCATTCTTGACCATTGGCACGAAAAGTAAGGCATTACTAAACATCGACAAATACGGTGATTCCTTCAATCTTGGATGTCTTCGCCATTTACTTACACCAGTGTTCCTCAAAATTTTCCCTTTTATCGTCCTCCATGAAATTTTAAACCTGAAATACTATTTTTTAAACTCTCATTACTCAATGGGATCCCTGTGTTTTGTGCTTCTTAGCTAGAAGTTTAATATATGGTTATGTCGGTAAATTTAACTGCCACCTCCAGAACATTTTATAGGCATTAAATCTATTTCTTTACTTTGTTAGTTTCTTCTAGTTTTCTTTTCGAGGTAACCAAGATTGTAATCTCATGATTTTTTCGCCCCGTAAAATTTAATTGCCCCCTTGAAGTGTCCCAGGCGTGAATGGACACGAAAAACTACAACTGCTGCAGTATTTCTAAGAGTGAATTGACCCTGAAATCAGAAATTATCATTTTCATAGCAGAGTATCCATCAAAACGCAACGGGAGGAAGAAAGCTTTGCACATAATGTATAATAACAACACAAATCCTTTCGATTTTTTGTTCAAAGGGTGTACAGAGGTATCAATCACCTCAGAATACTAGGAGGTATTCCAAATAGAAAAATGTGTCGCACATGGAGGTGACCATTACCAAGTCAAATTTCTCACCGAAAGTTATGAATTAATCATTCTGCCTGTTTAACTGCCAAAGGCGTGAATTTACACTAAAAGCCAATTATCAGTTTGCCGTGGAAACTTCTGTCCTTGTAACGAAAGAGAAAAAATGACTTTTGAGCTGACTACTGTTTTGAACATGTTGACTTGTGTGTACCCTGCACTACCATTGTATACAATATGTTATGTCAACCTGTTCATGTCAGACTCTTAGCATATTTTCGCCGTGAAGTGCCTCAAATGTCCTTTTATTCATATTCTTATAGTCGTCCTATAGGAAAATGTGTTTTCTGTTTGACATGAATAACAAAACCAACCTTTCCACAATATCTTTACGAAGACTTTCTCATAGGTTCACAAAGCCAATTTTAATGTAAAATTATTTGCATAAAAACATTAAAGAGTAATATACTTTTATTTGAACTACTCTTTCTTCTTCAGCAACATTGGGTTGGTTGGATTTTCTGTGATCAAATTATTCCTTGAAAGTGAGATTTCTTTCTTCGCAGTACTATTAAAGAAGATAGATTTCTTTCCGTATCCTACGAGGGTACTTGATTGGTCAGGGTACGTAAAATTCATGAATCCAATAATGAATCCATTAAAATTGAATGCCATGGTCTAGGATTTTATAAAAATATGAAAGCACACCAAAGGTGTGTGAAATAATTCTCAACTATTCCTCTTTGGTCCTGGCATCTAATGTCTTCTGGATGACGACGCGTACCACGAAGTTAAATCAGAACCCACTGCTAAAATCCAACAAGAGACGAAACATCATCAGCCAGTCATCTATCCCACAAGAAGAGAGACGGTGGATCATCGAATCGGCTCCTAAACCGCCAAGATTTTATGGTTTACCTAAAATTCACAAGGAGGGAATACCTCTACGACCCATCGTGAGAATCACCAGCCCAAAAACTTGCCAAATATTTAGCGCGTGAACTGTTGCCTTTCTCCGGAAAGACATCGACATACGTCAAGAACTCCGGCCACTTCATTGAGATTATCAAAGAGGCAGAAATAGGCAAGGAAGACATCTTAGTGAGTTTTGATGTAACCTCCCTCTTCACCAACATCCCGATCGAAGATGCTGTGAAAATCACCAAGTCACTCACAACGGAAGGCCTCCCAGAAGACGTCCCGGAGATGGTAGAATTTTGTCTAAAAAACGCCTATTTCCTCTGGAATGGGAAGTTCTACAGAAAAACGAAAGGCGCCACCATGGGATCCCCTTTTCCAAGTAATCGCCAAACTATTCATGGAAGATTTAGAACGCTAAGCCCTGCAGTCATACAGCAAAAAGCCTAAACTCTTTGTGAGGTATGCGGACGACACGTTTGTAATATGGCCCCATGGATTAGGTGAATTTCAGAAGTTCCTAGAACACCTTAATGGACAAAACGCTGCCATAACCTTCACCATGGAAATGGAAACGAACAACCGACTGCCTTTCCTGGACGTCCTGGTTGAGAAGAAAGAAGATGGGTCTTTAGGACATTCCGTTTTCCGGAAAAAGACACATACTGACCGATATCTCCACGCAGACTCCCATCAACACCCTCAACAGAAGAACGCTGCTATAAAGACCCTGTTTCACCGAGCTTGCTCTCTATCTGACGCTGCTTCCACAGCCAAAGAAAAACAACATCTCCTGAAAACCTTTCAGATGAATGGCTTCCGTCGAGAAACAGTCCTGAAGAAATAAAAAATGACGACCAGAAGAAACAGTTGGCCCTTCAAAGGACCGCCGAGGAAATCCCTAAGGAAAAACCAAAGGCATATGCTATCCTGCCGTACGTCGCCGGAACCACAGAAAAAATCGCAAGAGCTCTTCGCCAACATAACGTCACGACGAGGTTTAAGTGCGTCAGAAAAACGGCAGACATCCTCCTCAACTCCAAGGATCACCTCCCAGAAGGCATATTTGGAGGAAATATATCAAATAAAGTGTAGCTGCGGTAACTCCTACATCGGCCAGACTTCAAGAGCACTAAAATGCCGGCTCCAAGAGCATAAGAGGGCCGTGAAAAACGGACAACTCCGCCAGTCGGCGGTCGCGGAACATCAGTGGAGTGAGCCAACTCATGACATAAATTTCGACACCACAGTATTATTGAAAAAAGAAGCCCGCTATTTCCCTAGAATCATACGGGAGTCAATAGAGATAGCAAAAACACCGCAAAATTTCAACCGAGAGGACGGCTACACACTCTCCACCGCTTGGAAACGGCTCTTCAATAGTACCGACCAATCACGACACACCTCCACCGGAAGGCGCAAAACCGGTATAACATAAAAAGGACGGACCAAACCCTGCAATCCAATCATTCATAGTCATATCATTCTGGATCAGTATCTGGATTCTGGATTTCTGGCGAATACGCCCAATTTTACTGTGGCACTTACCAGTCATCGAACTGGCAAACCTTTTGTCCCTTCGGGGAAATTATTTGAGGATCATCCTTTTAGGGCGACAAATAAGGCAAGGGACCTAACACACGACACGCGTGGCAGGGGGACTCGTGGTGGGAGGTTAACGCAGCCCCTCCTTCTCAATCACGGGTGGTCGCCTGTCACGTCAGTACATTACGGTCATTTCCCACCGGCTATCCTGGGAAGAGGGCCCCTAGTAGAGCAGATCTACTCGGGTGAACCTCCTTGCACTCCCAGGAGACCCGGGCGGGTCACCTAGGTAGGAAACAGAGAGTACATCTACATCTACATACTACCCCGCAAGCCGCCTCAATAGGCGTGTGGCGGGGGGTGTTAGGACACCAGCCGTTTACATATAAAAAGGAAACGCTCTATGAAATTACGCCTTGCATTTATTAAAGTCCCTTATTGTTCGGGGGAAAAACGAATTCCCATACCTATCCGTTCGGCAAAATATCTCTCTTAATTTATCGTTTCTGTCGGACCTGGAATTATAGTGGGGTTCTAATATGATGTTCTCCGTGTCGCTCTGAAAGATATCTATTCTCAATTGCTCAAGTAATCTAAGCCTAGCGCGCAGCCTCCGAGTCTCTAGCGGCTCCCAGCCTAATTCGTTTAACATCTGCGTAACGCTGTCTGTACGCCCGTAGCAGTTTTTGACGAATCGCGCAGCTTTCCTTTGTATTTTATTAAGTTCCCGAATTAATTCTTTCTGCACCGGATCCCATATGCTTGCTGCATATTCAAGGTGTGGCCGGACGAGTGCGAAATAGCACCTCTCTTTTACTTTTTCATCTGAGAATCTTCCCACAATACGCTTGACGAATCCTAGCTTCTTCAGAGCTCTGCCACAAATATTTCTTATATGTGTTCCCCACGATAGGTTTGAGGTTATCGTAACTCCCAGATACTTAACTTCATCTGTCGCCTTTATCTTAACGCCATCAACAGCATATACACGGGGATAGTTGGACGACCTCCGCAAGAAATGTACCGCCGCACATTTGCTCAGATTAAGTTCGAGTCCCCACTCTTGGCTCCACACATGAGCGTTGTTTAAATCCGATGATAGAATTTCAAAGTCAGAGTGATCATTAATTTCGCGATAGATGACAGCGTCGTCAGCAAATAAACGTATTTTACTGCTAATTCGAGAGCATAGATCATTTATGTATATAATGAACAAAAGGGGGCCGATTACGCTTCCTTGTGGGACACCTGATGTCACTTTAACTGCATCAGAGCTAATTCCGTCAAGAACTACTTTTTGCTTACGATCACTCAGAAAGTCGCGTATCCAGTTTACTACTGTTTCGTTTAGGCCGCATGACTGTAATTTGTATAAAAGTTTGTTGTGAGGTACCGTGTCGAAAGCTTTCTTAAAATCTAGGAATAATGCGTCCACTTGTGTTTTCGATTCACCAGATTTGAGAACGTCATGAAGAAAGAGCGCGAGCTGTGTTTCACATGATCTACCTTTCCGAAAGCCGTGCTGACAGCCATGAAGGAAGTTACGACTGTCCAGGAACGTCATGATATTGCTAACGACGATATGTTCGAGTATCTTGCCTATAATAGACGTTAATGAAATTGGTCGATAGTTCCCTGGGTCATGTCTGTTTCCCTTTTTGAATATCGGTGTAACGTTTGCAATTTTCCAGTCTATTGGTATCTTTCCTTCAGACAATGACTTCTTGAATATTATGTCTAAGAACGGTGCGATCTGTGGCGCTAATTCCTTGAGGACACGCGCGGGTATTCCCTCCGGACCCGGAGATTTACTATTTTTGATCGACTGTAGCTGTTTAGTTATCCCATCACATTGAATAGTGATTTCTTTCATCGGTTCCTCAGTGAATGAAATGTCGAAATAACATGGAGTATCGTCTGTAGTGTATACACTTTCGAAGTGGGAATTTAACGTGTTAGCTTTGTCAATATTATCGGTGACAAGTTTGCCATCTTTATCAAATAACGAATCTACGGTTGAAGATTTTCCCTGAAGCTCTCTCGCATATGACCAAAAAGATTTCGGATTTTCTTCGAGTAATTCACCAAGTACTTTTTTCTTGAAATTTCGCAATGCAGTACGCATTGATTTCTTGGTTTTTGAGCGTTGTGCAGCGTATCTTTCTTTTGCTTCAAGTTCCTTCGATTTGTCACCTAAAGTAATGGACTTTTTGAATAAGTTGTACAGTTTTCTCTGTCTCTTAAGGTCCCTCCTAACATCATTGTTATACCAGCGAGGTTCTTTACTATCACGAGTAGGATAGGGAGAGGCGGGTGAAGACCTACTGTGCCCCCATCCGTCCACGGCTGGGGATCGGTGGGACCACCAGGGGCCTCTCATTTGAGAACTTTGACACGCATACTTTACACTCTGATAGGACACGGTCTCTTGCCGAGAGATGATCCACTCACCGGTAAAACAAAGGCCTTTAAATTCTGAATCGATAGGACGAATGGAAAACGATGGCAACGGGCAACAAAAACCGCCCCCCAGGGATCCGAGAATTCAGCGGAGGGAAGAGCAAGAAAGACATAAAGAAATGCTTTCTGAAAATAGAATCCCGTTACCTCCCGCAATCGCGGGTGTTTTGTTTCAAAGAGAAACGAAACAAACTAATAGAGTGCGTAAAAAATCAACCTTAATGACAGACGAAGCAAATGTGGAAAATGACACTGCTACAGTTGACTCACAATCACAAATTGAGTTATGTGAAGGTGCCAACGGAGACGACGGGACGGATGAGTCTGCCCTATTTGAGAAAGTAGACGAAACCAACCGAAAGAAAAGGAAGGGAAATTCCATCAATGGACAAGGCTCGTCCTCAGATATAGTACTGACGAACAGATATGAGCCACTACTGGGAGTAAATCACGACGAAGGACCACTTGACGCCCAAAAATTGAAAAAGAAAAAATTGCCACCGGCAATTGTCGTCGACAAAATTAAAGACATGACGAGCTTCATCAAGAAAATTAAGGACATGGCGACTGACAAGACTTTCTTAATCAGAAAAGGGGCAAACGGATCCAGAATCCAAATGAGAAATGCTGACGACTACGAGAAGTTCAAAAACTTCTTAACTAGAGAAAAGGCTCAATACCACACTTGGGCACCAAAGGGGGAGGGAGTCGTCCGATACGTAATTCATGGGCTAGATCGAGGAATTGACCTCGACTACATTCTGGACGACTTGAACGACCAAAGTATTCCCTGCGTATCGGTCAGAACAATGTCACCTAAAGTCGATGACATTTACGTAATCACTGTGAAAAGAGGAGAAAAATTCCAGGCTAAAGACATTGAAAAGATAAGAATTGTGTGCTGTCACCCTGTAAGTATCTCACCATATGAATACAAGACTCCGCAACGCTGTTATCGTTGCAATGATTATGGACATGGATCGAGATTCTGCACCCGAGCAGAAATATGCTACATTTGCGCAGGGCCCCATGAGGGCAAAAATTGCTCGAAGAAAGATGTCAAGAAATGCTGCAACTGCGGGGAACCACATGAAGCCCGGTCAAAAGATTGCGTAATTTTTCAAAAAGAAATGGAGCGGATCAATGGAATCAAAGAAAAGAAACAACAACGGAGAGAGGGGCTATCCCAGAAAAAAGAGGCTCAAAAGAAATTCGTGCCAGCTGCGCCCCCGGTAAATAATATCTGGGAGGATAGGGCGAAAAAATCATTAAAGCGTAATAACACCGAACATAATACGGCCGAAGACCGCGAGACTATAGAAAATCTCCCGACGCAGGCAAAGGCCGACGAAAACAAACGGGCGAGGTCAGAAAGCGAGAGCAATAAACACGTAACAACACAGGCGACTGCCAAAGGAAATCCAAGGCCAGCGCATAACGTCAACGACAGCGCATTGAGGTCAACGATGAGGGTGGCTACACAAGACGGCTTGGCCGCACATAGGCCAAGGACAAAGAAGGATACATGCCCGAACATGACGAAACAGACAGACGATAATAATGAATTGAAAAGCATTTTAGAAACACTTAGGACGTTTGGAGCTATGATGCAGCAGCAAATGCAAATGTTCCAAGAAATGCTTACCAAAATCACGGACATGCTGACCAGAAAAACCAATTATGAATAATAAAAATAAAAACAAATCACTGGGCATTGTCCTCCATAATATAAATGGGGACGTAATAAATAAGACGCAGGAATTACTGAAATTCCTTACCAAACACAATACTCACGTCTGTCTCGTATCTGAAACACACCTACAACCTGAGAAAGTGTGGGAAGTGAGCGGATATCACGTACTGAGACAAGATCGGGTAAGGATAAGAGGGGGCCAAAGAAAAAGTGCCGGTGGAGTGGCCATTTTAATCAAGGACGAACTCATTTACGAGGAATTAGATAAACGTGACATGACAAGCCTCGAAGCGATCGGCGCTAAAATAAAAACTGACGTAGGCGAAATAGCAATCTACTCGTGCTACTTGCCGCCGAATAAAAATTTCGAAGTTGAGGACTTCGATTTTATAATTCGTGACGACATACCAGTTATCTGCGGAGGAGATTTTAACTGTAAAAATACGCTGTGGCACTGCCCGAAGGACAACCGTAATCGGAAACGATTTGATGAATGGACACGGGTGAATCACCTACGAATTACCGCTCCTAACGAACCGACAAGAGTGCACGGGAATAGCATTATTGACTTCGTAGTGTCAAGGGGCCTCAGGCGTCCAGTAAAGGCCATTACGATGAACACACTGACCAGCGATCACTACCCCGTCTTAATACAAGTAGGGGAAAGACCCATTAAACTGCCAGACTTACCGCAAAGACTATGTTACGGACTAGCAGACTGGGAGCTATTCCGCAAGACGGTGGTGCATGGTATTAAAAAGTACGAAAGCGAGACGGACCTCGATAAGATGGCAGAAATTCTAACTAAGGCGATTAATGAAGCTATGAATACTGCCATACCAAAAAAGAGGAAAAAGACGGCGGACGAGATTAAACTCGACTATAATACCAAAATCCTCATCAAAGAAAGGAATAGTATACGGAAAACATACAAAGACATGGGGACATTATTTTTGAAAAATAAATTAAAAACGATGAACAAGGAAATAAGACAGGCAGCGAAGAGACATCGAAGAGAGAGATGGGAGGGCCAACTTCTCTCACTTAATACAATTGACGGATCCATATGGAAGATAGTCAAATCTTTGAGACGAACTCCGCAGAGCGACATAACTGTGAAAATTGACGGCAGGGAAATATATAACCCCAAGGAAAAGGCAGAGGTTATGGCCAACACCCTCCAAAAAACCTTTTCTCTCAACAAACCAGCTCTGTCCACACCGGACATTCACATACACCCCAAAAATTGGGAAATTGACCTAAGGACCGTCCCCGTAATAACTATTGACGACGTACGACAAACAATTAAAACTCTACCGAATAGGAAAGCAACTGGGGAGGACAACATCCCTAACGAGGTGCTAAAAAAATCCCTTTAGAAGCAGGAGAATACATAGCGAAAATAGCAAATGCATCTGTAAGGACCGGACACTTCCCAAGTACATGGAAAACGTCACTAGTTAAATGCATTCCAAAGAAGCAGAATAAGACGCTGCTTCCTGAGGAGATGTGGCCACTGTCATTACTTTCCAACCTCGGGAAGCTGTTGGAAAGACTAATTGTTCCGCATGTGAAGGAGTATGTGGAAATGAACAATTTATTACCGCCTGAACAATTCGGCTTTAGAGAGAGTCACTCGACAACACAACAAATTCATAGGGTGACCGAATACATTACAGATGGTTTTAATAGAAAAGAAGTGACAATAGGTATTTTCCTGGACATATCAAAGGCATTTGATAAAGTCTGGCACGACGGCCTTTTACACAAAATGGAACAACTAAAAATGCCGGGGTGGATTCTAAGATGGACACACTCCTACTTGAGAGACAGGAATTTAACGTAAAATGGCGACACGAAAGGAGTGACACCAAAGCCATGACAGCAGAGGTCCCCCAAGGATCTATATACGGGCCTCTACTCTTTACCATTTTCACTTCCGACTTCCCGAAAGATACGGAGGAATGGCGCACGAAGATTGCTCTATATTCTGACGACACGGCTATACTCTCAAGAAGTATGAATGCAAAGATAGCCACTGAAAGAGCCCAGGATACGCTGGAAAAAGTACACGCATGGTACAATAAATGGAGGATCGCCGTGAACGCCCAAAAAACGCAGGCGGTTATTTTTCATAGACCTTCCACAAGCAAAACACGATGCCCAACCCTCCGTTTCAGACAACAGGAGATAAAGTATTCTGACAACGCCACGTACCTTGGGGTGACCCTGGACGAAAAACTTAACTTTCATGACCACATAAAAAATATTACAACAAAGGCCCTTGGCGCAAAGGCCGGCTTAGCACCTATTTTAACTAATTCATCGACACCCCCCGACATAAAAACGTATATTTACACGACCTACATCAGGCCTAAATTAACATACGCGTTACCTTCGTGGATTGAGCTAACTAACAAAACCAATCGCGAAAAACTTTTCATTGCCGAACGTAAATATCTAAGGTCAATCCTTAATACCAGATGGTGGCAAGATGAAAATCACAATGACGCACTATATAGGAAGGCTGGAATCCAAGAACTTGCAGATATAATACGCGAGCAGATCAGAAATTACTTCGACAACCTGAAAAACAATAGAGAAACCATAATTAGTGACTTGTCCATTCCAAAGGTTAGCACTTGGGACAAATATAAAAGGCCAGAGTGTTGTCTCAAATTATAGGCAAGGGGTTTGCCTGAAAATACAGGGGTAATAGAAGAAGGTTAATGACTATTGCGAAAAATCGATGTAAAATTCGATAAAACGCAAATAAAAGCTGCTTGCAGGAAAGACACCACAGCAATCCAACGGACCTGATGAAGCTATCTGGAACGTTGGCGAAATATTGTCCACCAAAAATGGATAAACGCGGATGGAAACCCAAAAAACCATTCTCTTCATCAACGAAACTCCACGGAAGCCTTCACGAAAATATTCCTATTTCTCTCATTTCCATCTGTACTCCTTGTATCCAACTCTTCCTAGGCCTACCTCTACTTCGTCTACCCTTTGGGTGACACATCAATATTAACTATGGGAGTCTCTTATTCCTCACCCGTTGTACGCGTCTATACCATCTTAATTGCTCTTACATATTTTACATACTACGGTGTTATTAACATTTATAATCATATCCTTTAACCTTTTTGTTCTTAATTCCTCTCTTTTTTATTTTTAGCTGCCCTTCTGCAATAGTCAATTTTGATTTTTAATAACGCCCTTTCGGATTTTTCTTATAATGGCCATACTTCACGGCTATTAGTTGCTATTCTATTTATTATGGCATGGTAAATTATGTGTTTATTTTCTTTGAAAGCAACTAGTCTCACAATAAACTGTTCAAAAGAATTGTGGTTTTTTTTACCTTAAATACGTCGTTTTCTATTGGCCACCCCAAAAATGCAGCAACAATAATTATTGCTGTAGCCTTTTGTGGTTGATAGTGTGGAACACTATTCCTCAAGAGGCATCTCCATCGTTCTTTCAATACTCTGAAGTGCCTCTCCACGATACTCGTCGCAGGAAAATGAGCCTCAGTGTAGCCGCTACTCCGAAGTACAAATTCACGCCTGAATATACCGCTATACTGTACTCCGAAGTAGGCAAGTGTACACTAGGGTGCCTCGTTTTGCCACTTTTTTCTAGGAGCGAATCGTAATACCCGGCAAAAGTTACGTACCCGGATGGATATTACAGATGTGATTTTTTTTCCTAATCGGATAATATCTTCTGCTCGCTACTTTGCCTTAAAGTTTCGAAAATTTCGACGAAAAACACTAAAATTGTCAATAATTTAAATTTGGTTTGAGCGAGCACACTTTTTTGGTAATGAGATAAAACTTAGGACTGTAATTGACATTTAAGCGCAAATGCGCCAACTATATTGCACTTAATTATCGAGCAGATGACCTTTTATGGTGCCCTCGAAAGCGCGGTTGCGTGGTAGGCAACCCGCAACGCACTACCGCATTTTACGCGCTGCCTGCGAAAAACGACGCGAGGAAGGCATTTTTTTCAGTCAACGATGTGGAAATGATGTTTGGAATTGTCAAGGGTAGTCACAATGATAGGAGGTCCCTTTATTATGTCATGCATTGTCTTCTAGGGGGCAGAAAAAGTGGTCAATTCAGTATAATTGTTTTGTAGCTATTTCCATTTTCTTTTCCTTCGCCTGGTGGGTCGTAACAGGAACGGAACATTATTTTTAGCTCACAACAATGTTGTATCGAATGTTTACCGACCCCTTAATCATCCACCTGCACACTGCAAGTAGCGTCCTCCCCCATTCTTCCACAGTCAGCCTTGCATAAGGAGACGAACCGGACGATTGACGTTCTTGATTTACCATTACGTTTATCACTACAAGTCATTTGCAACTCATTTCGCTTCTTCAGTTTACCTATTTTAGTGGATGTTCTGGTGTCCCTCTACTTAGGTCACAAGTGATCTTTTACTCCTCACCGATCTTTATTTCCATATATTTTACTGAATTTTCGTCTTGTGTGCTCTGGTTTTGCGTTAATTTTCATTCAGTCTGCAGCATGTCTCTTTCGAAGTTCGTTCTTCGTGGTCTAAACGTTTGTCCGATTTTTAATGAGAACCCCAAGGATTTTGATGAAACTAAACTCCCCACAAAGAAGGATGTTCTACTTTGTTATCAAGAAGTTCGGCGGCAAATTGGAATATCGTCACGGAGTAACAAGGAGCCACCCTTTTCTTCTATTGCCCGACAAGTTTCTATCAAGGTATGTCATTTGGGATAAAGCGTCTATTCCAGCAGTTACACAAAGCAGAGTAATTCAACTCATCTCACGCTGCCATGATGAATAAATTAGGATAAAGAAAATGCTAAGCGCTAAAAAATGTGCTTCAAAAAACGAAACATGTTCAATTGAAGAATTTTACTGATGAGGCAACGAAACGTTTTGACATAGCCTTCTGCAAATGTGCTGACTTTTCCACATGTGCCTGTCCCAAGGAAAAAAAGGTTCCTGTTCTTGAGCACCAGTTCCTCCTGGATCAGAGAGGTCCAAGAATTGGTCGTATTGGATCTGTTGACGTATCTGCGACAAAAAAATTGCGTGAAACGGCTGAACGTAAGCCTATAAGTAAGAGGCTTAAACTTGAGAAATCCATTACTCAGCCATCTAAATCAACTATCTCCCCATTGTCGTTTTTAAATGAGTCAAAAATTTGAGGATACTCATGGTGATGAGGAAAATCCTGAGGACTGTTCCGCTAAGGATGTGGCATTCACCAAACCCAGGGACAGAAATTCCAAGGTTAAACTTGACTTAACTGAGACTGTCATAATTTCTCAGAGATATAACGTAAGCGAGAGGGCTACTGCACACATCACATCCACTGTGCTTCACGCAGCTTTAAAAGCTGGAATTATATCTCCAGAGCAATCTAATGACATAACGTCTGCTTTGGTTGTAGACAAGTGCAAAATTAGGCGTGCAAAACTTAAAGTTTTTCAAAATTTGAAACGCAGTTCTACGGATAATGATCCGATCAAAAGCCTCTACTTGGATGGCCGACTTGATGAAACAAAAACACCCACAGGCATCATTAGGGAAGAGCATTTATCACTTGTGGCCGAACCTAATGCTCAATACGTCGGTCATGTCGCGTCATCTTCCGGCTCTGCACATGATGAGGCTACGTCTATTTTCGAGTTCATCATCAGCCAACTCAATGGTGGATTCGATGAGATTGATTTTCTTGGCTGTGACGGGACGAACACCAATACTGGTTGGAAGAGCGGCGTCCTGCGAAAATTATAAGAAATGACGGGAAAACCTATGCAATGGGCTATTTGCCTTTTGCATTTCATCGAGCTGCCGTTCCGAGCTCTCTTCACTCACATTGACGGCGCTTGTTCAAGCCCGTATTCATACACAGGTGCCATTGGTTCGAAATTGCCAGAATGTGAAAAGCTTCCAGTGGTGTCATTTCATCCCATTAATTTTGACTTGCCAAACCACAGTCCGGAAGAAATCTCGAACCTTCATAAGGACCTGAAGTACTTACTGAAGATATCCCAAGCCATTGCCTTAGGAACATGTCCGGAAGGGCTAGCCACTATCATGCCTGGAAAACTAAACAAAGCCCGTTGGTTGACCACAGCTAACAGAATTCTTAGGTTATATAATCAACAAAAAAACCTACCAAAAAATTCATCGCAATAGTGACATTCATATTACAAGTCTATGTTGTGATGCAATACAGGATCAGGACACAATCTTCTATTGCCGTTGGTGCTCGTCAAGTCTTTGAGACCATTCGAGAATGTAGATATTTACCAAGAAAATACCAAGCAGTAGTTCATTCGTCCATCCAAACAAATGCGTTCTTCGCACTCCCAGAAAATATTCTTCTTGCGATGATGACTGATCATCGACTTACTATCCGCAAAGAAGCACTAAATAAAATTCTTAGTGCTCGAGAAGAAGAAGCAGGCAATTTACATCACTGTATTAGATACAACATTGTTCCCCAGCTGAATTTTGAGGCCATGAATTACGAAGAAATGATTCATTGGGAAAGCACTGATGTGTCTGTTACCGTGCCACCAGTTGTGAGGACTATATCAAATGAAGAACTAGTTGATAAACTTTCAATTCCTGACAATACTTCGCCAGAATGGCCATTCACCGTATATCCGTGCCACACGGTCGCAGTGGAACGGACAGTGAAATTAGTCACCGGTAGCAGCCTCCCGTGTATGCGGTAGTGACGCCAGGGATGGAGTCATCAGATCTACTTCAGTTTCAAGGCAAGTTCTGCCAAAATTTCAATCGAAATCTCAATTTTTGGCAATATTTCCGGACGGTGACGATTCAGATTAGATAAACTCTACATTACTATGGTTGGTTGGTTGGGTAGGGCAGGCAGAGGAGCCCAAGGTGCAGCCACCTCCACGTGGTGGGCTCTGGGTCGCTTGGCAAGTGTCGCTTGCCAGGTGAGCGAGGATCTCCACATTTGCTTGATCATAGTAGATTCCACACTTTTCCGGCCGCAGAGGAGGCATCTTTGACCTTCGAATTGCACATAACCGGCATATTGAGTCCCGAATGTTAGTTTCCAGTTCAAGTTCAATTGACAACTTCTTACCCGAAAATAAAGTGACTATAGGCGGCGATGGCATAAAATAGAGTCTTTCCCATCTCGGTGACTACCCTTGACAATTCCAAACATAATTTCCACATCGTTGACTGAAAAAAATGCCTTCCTCGCGTCATTTTTCGCAGGCAGCGCGTAAAATGCGGTAGTGCGTTGCGGGTTGCCTACCACGCAACCGCGCTTTCGAGGGCACCGTAAAAGGTCATCTGCTCGATAATTAAGAGCAATATAGTTGGCGCATTTGCGCTTAAATGTCAATTACAGTCCTAAGTTTTATCTCATTACCAAAAAAGTGTGCTCGCTCAAACCAAATTTAAATTATTGACAATTTTAAGCAGTGTCCAAACTCGTTAGGCATTAGGGAGCATGGATTTGGCTACCTAAATTTTGGGCAGCTAACAGAAAGGGAGCTTGAGTTTGGACGCCCATAGCAAGTGTCGCCATCTGCTGAGCTCGAAGCAAACGAAGGACAAGGGAAATACGGAATACGATAATGTTTTGAACATATGATCCTCATGACTAGTGCTGTTTGAAATTTGATTGCGATTATAATACATTTTCTCATTATTTTCGTAGTTTCGCAATATTATGTGGTTAATTCGTAACATTGAGATTTATATAGTTAGATTCCGTGATTTACAGAGTACAGTATAGCACGTACACAGTATAGCTTTTGATCAATGTGTTTGTATCTTTTTAAGTTCGTGGTTTGTGTCAATGTTTCCTTTTGGTAGATAGCGATCGTGCTGAACTGAGCAGTTTAGTAAATTTGTGATTGTGTATTTATCCGTGTCTTTTAGGAGTATAAAGCACGTATTTTTAGTTTTTGTTCATTGTGATTATATTAACTTTTGCCGCTATGGCAGATAAAGATTTGTGTTAGACTGAGCAGTTAATTGCGTTTGTGATCGTGTAGGTAATAGCTTCAATTCGAATTTTCTATTATCCCTGCACTGTTCTTTCCTTTTGCGTGCATTATTAATAAGTCTGTTTACGGTGATACCCAGCCACCGCATGATGTCCATTAATTATTTAGTATTGGGCATCCTTTGGATGCAGTGACATCCATATGGAGGCCACGAAATTATGTCCAATGGAAATTATGTAAAATAAATCTTAAATAATAATATTAATTACTTCTATATACAATTTCCCAGGTACTGGAGCTTCGTATAGTCATAAAACTATCTTTTGCTTACTATAATTTGAGGCTTTTGTTATAGGTAAATGGGGTTTGAAGACTAACTATTGTGGGGAAGAACTATTATAACTTGCCGTTTCTTGAGTGTTGTAGTTAATTTTTAGTTTCGTTAAAAACTTGCAACATTGTAGATTTTATTTAGACGCGTAGGGGTAGTTTTATGTTAGTTTATATGCTTAGTTTATCCGCCTTCTCCTTTCTAGCTATAATTAACTGTTCGGTTGATTGATTCGTTACTCCCAAACACGAAATTTTAATTTTAAAAATATCTAACATGCGCAAGACAATATAAAAAATCTGATTTGTAAACACTCAAAATACTTCCCCGCTATGACACCTGTATATTGTCTCACTCCTTGATATGAAGGTCTCTGTCTGTTTGTTGCTTCCGAAGATGAAATTGATAACATAAATCAATCTAACATTTATCATTCATTTAATATATTCATAATAACTCACGCCCTTCCATTCAAGACAAATGACCTCCCCGCCATATTTACTGCATTTCCACTCATTCCACTACTCATCCACTACTTTTCACGCTTTTACCACTCGGAATTATGGGAAATTCAAAATGGTGGCAGATTTAGGAAGGACTTGTTGTTGCCTAAATCTGGCGACCGATTTGGCTGCCCAAATCCGCTCCCTTATGCTGCCTAACGAGTTTGGACACACTTCAAGATGGCGTCCTCCCTAAATTTCCGGATTTAGGTACCTAACTGGCGAGTTTGGACACGGAGCGTTTTTCGTCGAAATTTTCGAAATTTTAAGGCAAAGTAGCGAGCAGAAGATATTATCCGATTAGGAAAAAAATCATATCTGAAATATCCATCCGGGTACGCAACTTTTGCTGGGTATTACGATTCGCTCCTAGAAAAAAGTGTCAAAACGAGGCACCCTAGTGTACACCGCTATAGTGTAGCGGTATTTAGGCGAGCCTAATTCGGATTGGAGTAAATGAGTGTGGAGACAAACCACAGATCATGCCCTGAATATCCTACTATACAACGTAAATGCATATTTATTCCAGTATTGCTGGAATTCAGGCCCTATTAATAGTAAGCTTGGGGTAGAAATCCATCACTTGCCAAGCAAATAAAATCTCTTTTGCCATTAATCGTGGACTTCCATCATTGTCTTCTTCACTGCAGAGTAATTCCAGATCAATTGGTCATGACGCGCTTCGGGATATGCATGTGCATTCATTATTACCAAATAACTAGCACATCTAAAAATTAACCGAATAAGTGTTTTATTCGATGGTTTTATGCTGAACTTAGTGAAAATTCATTTTCGCTGGAGTAAATATCAAACTACATGTCCACCAAAATCTATTAAAACTACCTAGATAAGAGTATATGGAAATATATTAGATAGAAAGCATCTATAGAATATGTTAGTACCTTAATACATTTTGGTGTCAATATAAATTATGTTTTTACTTCAGTGAAAGAAGTGAAGTATTAATAGATGAAGTCTAGGTGAAGTTATTCTACCTATGGATAAGATTAATGGCAAATAATGGAGCATTACCATCTGAACGTTGAGATAAAGGATACTCTCGTGATTTTTCTTACTTTTCTCGTTATCTAGGGGAGTTACGACAGTCACATGCCTCTATGACTCCCGGGGATGGAATTATATTGAGAAAACTAAAAGAGGCATGAGTTTATAAGTTAAATCTTTCAAATTCATGTTTTTTGAAGTGAGTACATGATTACTTACCCCACTATTTGTTCCATTAGGATACTTTTCATATTGCAGTTTGGCAATCAGATCCACTCAGACTTCATATCCCAGAAAATGGCATCCGTTATTCATTCACTGCTCAGAACGAATGGGACAATTCGACGATGAAAAGGACACTCTTAGAAATGAATTCCGAAGATTCAGACAATATGGTGTGTAATTAAAACGTAATAAGTTTGAAAAGTTAAAAGCAATATGCCACTGATAACAATTTAAAAAGAATTTATTTCGACCTAGGTTTAGATGTTCAAACAGGTTATCTTCACCTGAATATGGTGTGTAAAATATTGAAATCTAGGTCGTAATAAAGACTTAAAATTTTTATCCTTAGAAAATAGCTTTTTACTTTTCAACCTTATTACTTATATGTATATTCGTATTCTATATATATATGCCGACACCGGTTTCCATCAGAACACCGAAGTTAAGCAACGTTGGGCCCGGGCGGTGGTTGGATGGGTGACCCTCCTCCATACCTCGACCAGGCATGTATGGAGAGATGATACTCCCTCCAGACCTATACCGTGAGGCCGGAGGGAGACCCAGGCCGGTTGGAGGGAGGACATCCTCTATACCTGGTACTGGGTTGAGGCAGGGGGAGGCCAATCCTCCATACCTCTACCGCGGTGCTCTTGTCCCCTGTCTGCAAGTGGCAGACAGGCATGGGGTTGGCACAATGGACCAAGAAAGGTCTAAGTGCCCGGACTCCTGACGAAGGCCCCCCCAACAACAATCTAATCTAATATATAGCAGCCTGGCTCATGAATCTAAAGAAATCTTGACCCATGTCACGCCAGTACTCAACAGTTGCAGTGAAAGGCCACCGAGGGAACAAACCGAGAACTAAAAATATTTATGACAGCAAGTGTCAGATTACAGTAAAAATTTATACTAATTAGAATACTACTTGGACAGATCTGGAACTTTTATAAACAACACAGTGAAATGCTAATATAATATATATCGTGCAACACACGAATACTATTCCCGATGGTTCATGAACTCGATATTTTCTGGCGTAACCTTTTGAAAATACATGACTTAAACAATAATAACTTTGCAATTTTCACTAAGGTTTTAGGCGATGAAACCTGAGGAGGGACAAGGGGGAGGACGAAGACTTGAGGATGTCACCTATGCAATTCAACCAGTCGTACCAACTGAAATAAAACCTAAGTGAAAAATACTAAGTTATTATTTTTTCAACTATTATGTAAGTTAGGTGGTCTTTAGTGGCAAATAAGATACTTCATATGCATTTGTAAATGTTAAGTGAGAATAGATGGAGAGCTATCTGAAGCATTCGAGGTCGTCACGGGGGTTAGGCAAGGTGATGGTCTATCTCCTCTGCTGTTCAATATAGCACTAGAAGATGCCCTAAAAATGTAAGAAGAACCAACCGGGGAATTAAAATAGGAACTAGAATAAATATCCCAGCATATGCAGATGATGTGATTCTCCTCGCAGAAGACAAGGAGGAACTGGAAGAACTAACAAAAATTCTACTCCAAGAGACGGAACTAGTGGGTCTGAAAATAAATGACGAAAAGACTAAATACATGCACTTTACTAGAACAGAACATCAACTAATGACTACAATAAATATAGATGGGCATAACTTCGAAGAAGTGGAACAATTCAAATACTTGGGAACATTAATATCAAACAAAAATAGTGAAGAACCGGAAATTACGAATAGAATTAATTTAGCTAACAAAAGCATGTATGCATGTAATAAAATATTAAACTCAAATGTAATATCACAAAAGACCAAAATCAAAATATATCACACAATAATTCGACCGGTACTTCTATATGGTGCAGAAACATGCATCATGAACAAGAAGGAAGAAAGGAAACTGATAATATTCGAAAATAAAGTCCTGAGGAAAATCTTTGGCCCCACAAAGGAAAATGAAATATGGAGAATCAAACGGAGATCTCTACAAAGAGCATGACATAACTGCATGTGTCAGACTAGAAGAATGAGATGGCTTGGGCACGTTATGAGAGCGGAGCATGGCTCAATACTTTAAGGATGTTACCAGTGGGAGACCAGAGGGAAGACGACCACCGGGAAGACCAAAATAAAAAGGTGGTGGGATGAAGGAGCAAACACGGACATAGACCGGATAGGGGGAGCAGTGGAAGAAGCTAGAGACGGAGAAAGATGGAGGGCACGCATATGGTGAGGCAAAATCCCAGCTTGGGCATAGATGGCCATGGGAGTAAGTAAGTAATTAAGTATATGCATTTGTAAATAGACTTTCCATACCTCATAAATTCTATTATTTTTTAAATAATAATTAAGCATCGCGTAAAGTATTGTTAATGTCACAGAAGGGTAGTGATCATGGGAAGGTAAAGTAAAAACATTGCCATGAGAAACAGTATCGACAGAGCTGATACATTTAATTAATCCTTTGAAAGCGTATGCGCAAAGGTCGGCATGCATGAAACAGTCATATCTATCATTGGTGAAGCGAAGAGTGACATTATTATACGTCGTGATGAGAAAGTCAGCAATTACACTCGATTGGAAGTAACCAATTCCCAGGTACCAGTATGCGTGCTCAAAGTGTTAATCCCACACGTCGTACTATTTCTAGAAATCATATTTAACAAGTCATTATCCGAAACAAGACTGGAAATTACACAATACCAAAACAATGTTGAATATAGTAAAGATCCAGGGGATTACTGGTCTGTCATGCTAGATTCACGAACAAATTGTTGTTAATAATACCATGACCTTCCTGGATAAACAAAACTTTTCCTACGGTAGTCAGCACGGATCTGATACCTCCAAAAATCGGGTGAAGGAAAAAGACGCGACAAAGAAAGCAGTCACAAAAAAAACAATTTTTTATACTAACTTTTATTCGGGTAACAGTACTTGAGAGTTGGAAACGCAGTTTTTATGAGAGGGTATCGTATTAAACAGGAATACAGAGGCTCTCTCTAAAAATGTGGTTCAGAGCTAATGCTCAGCAAAGTAAACAGCACCGGCATGAGTGCGCCTAGGATAAAGACTTAACACCGAGATCGCTCGCATCCCCACACCAGTTCCTTTTTTCTCTCCGTATCACGAAAACCATGTTAGCACCATGGTTTCCTTCCACACATACTAATTTGATGCCACGCCCAATGCATTTAAACGATTTTCAGAAAACGTGAATGTTCCCCATCGCTAACTATTAACAAAAGATAGATTTAGGTTAAATAGCGTCGAAATGTTTTACTATAGTGGTAGCGAAACATGACAAGAGTAGCGCAAAAGACCAATTTTTAATGGAAGTGTCTATTACGAACGAAATATCTCAGCACGGGAGAGTTATGTAGTCTCCACGTTTGAACACCAGGGTTCCAAAGGTCGCGAACCTTAGTTTCCAAAGTTAAAACATTCAATCTGTTAGATCAACTTTCTAGCTCTCTTTGCCTCTTCAGGCGGATGGAGTGATTTTTGTGAGTGTCGATATTTGCGTCAAACTTTGCATACGTGTTCTCATTAGTGATATCTATAGAAAAAGTGAAAATGTTGCACCTTTACCAAAATTGTTTTTTTTTTGATAATTCATTGCTATTTTAACACGTAGCCTCACTTGCCATGACATATATTTCAAAATAATTCTATTACATACGCACAAATTTTCTTCTAACCGCGAACTAATACATTAATTACTATTTCAATTGATGATAATAAATATCAAGGTGTCAGTCAGAGAGCAAAATCCGAAAAAATAAATACATTTCAATATATTCTCGTCTAAACTTCGAATACTGCGCCGAGAACTCTAGTCATAACATGCTTTACTTGAGGACAAATTTAAATAAACTTTAATGTTGAAGACTTCAATTCGTAGAAGTTCTGAACACTCGTATTCATATTTAAGTAAAATACTTAGTAGGTACTTTTCAACAATATGTTATTACAGTTTCACCGATTTACGGCATCCCTAGGAACGGAATATGTTTGTTTATTTTACGTTCATTGCTGAATGAGTTACGGGGGGAGGAGGAGAAAATACAGAGGTACATGGTGTTTGAAAGGCAGGGACCATTGAAAATGTGCTAAGTATTTTACTTAATTTTGAATACGAAAAAATTTAAACTATAATTCATAAACAACACTCCAAAAATATATAGGTATATTTACTCTAAAATTGTGGTCGATTTCCGAGAAGTTCCTTTATTGAATGGAATCATTTAATAAAAAAAATTTAAGTTGCTAAATATTGAAAATGCATATCCAATATCCTGCGGACAAGTCATTTAATCAAGCAAAGCAAATTTCCTTTTCTCGATTTAATGCAAGAAAAGGAATTAGTTTATCTGCGCTGAATTCAATGCTTTTCATATGGGAGTAAATTTAGCCAAAAAGAAATTAAAACAGCCGTATAAATGTTTTTCGCCGGAATCATTTCGTAGAGCCTTTAATTTCTTAGTTCCCACACTTTGATAGCAATATATCCTCAAATGTTCCCTTTTTTACCAGTATTTTTGGCTGTGTGAAGATGAGGACAACATGTGCAAATTAAATCCTGCGTACATTTAAGATTTTTCAAGAAAAAAATTGCAAATTTTGTTTACTAATATAAAGTCTGAATTTTTCCGCAACCTCAAAAACGAATGCATTCAAAGTTTCATTACAATCACGGAGTTCATTTTATGTTGGCCAACTATTTGGTATTCTATTCCACCGCGCGACGGCCCGAGTCCGAGCTATTTCTTAAGTTTATTTGAGATATTTTTTACAGAATCGTGATCCATTCCCTCTATTTTTTACCGCACTATACTTAGTTACATTACATGCTTTTTAAGGAAAATAAGTCAAATTTGCATTAATACTGAAGATAGATTACAATTCTGACCCAGTCTATGGAACTGAAAATGTATAATTTCGTTATCCGAGTGAAACGCTTACTTTTTTTTTACCAAAGTACGGGCGCCGTTTGTATGGACGGAAGTTCAGCTCGAAGTAGGGCAGATGGCGAGCAGGTCGGCGTCGAACGAAGGACGCAATCCATTCCTTCTCATTTAATCTCTCCCTTCCGACTTGACCCGTTTTATTATTTCGCTTTTCCGACTCTCCAAGACTCCTCGTAATCGTAAGCCCCGTGGAGATCATCGAGAACTTTTCTTTGTTTATTTTTCCACTCCTCTCTCGTCCTCGCACAGCGAGGGTGTGCAGAGTCAGCGGGATTATGGACGGGGTCGCCGTGGAAGGCTTCGCAAGTTTTCCGCCCCGCGGAGAAGATGCGCGTGCGGTGATGTCCACGCTACCCGTCGGAACGTATTTCCTCCACGTTGACCTTAGATCCTCTCCCAAGACTTATATAACAACCGTTTTGCTCTTGGCTTGCATTTCAAGGTCTAGCAAAGTGGGAGGGGGGAGTTGAGTATTCTTTGCATTTGAATTTCACTCGACGTCTTATTGAAGTAGAATCCAAGTAGAAGCTGAAGTGTCAGGCTTTACTCAGTAGGGTAGACCCACATAAAATGATATCTCTCTTAACACAGTCCACACACGTTTTATTGTATTAATAGTGACAGTATAGACGTAAAAACAATGGTCGGCTAGAATAAACAATCGCGGTATTTGCAAAGGGAGAAATCATTTCACGTACTTTTTTTTGGAAGATACGGACGCTCGGATACACACAATAATACCAGGACCAACTCAAGGGGAAATACAATATTTCATCCTATTTATCTCTGATATGGGAAACAAAGGGCTATAATTGAACATTAAGGGCTATAAAGACAATATATATATATATATATATATATATATAAAATAAAAACACTTGACAGGGGGTGGGGAAAGAAAAGTAAAAAGAGAGGACTTACTGGGACGTTTCGGGCATGTAGGCCCTTCTTCAGCTGTAGAAAATTGAGAAGGGCCTACTAGAGTAGGGCCTTCTACAGCTGAAGAAGGGCCTACATGCCCGAAACGTCCCAGTAAGTCCTCTCTCTCTTTTTACTTTTCTTTCCCCACCCCCTGTCAAGTGTTTTTATTATATTGTGGCCTATTGGCGAAATTTTCGTTCAGCATATATATATATATATATATTATATATATGCTAGCAACAAGGCGTTGAGGTTGGGGAAGGATAGGAAAGTAAATCAGTGGACACTCACTGGCAGATGATCCATGACGACACCGGTGTCCACTACTTAGGGGAAGCTTTCGGGCTAAGGACCCTTCTTCAGCTGGAGGAGATTCACTACATTAACATTGAATATGTATGTATGTATGTATGTATGTATTAGAAGAATAATTTTTTTCGAAATATACGTGGTCTATTAGAAGAGAAACGATGGCAGAGAACTTGTGAAACGAGGTTAAGAAAAAGCTTGGGTAGAATGCAGCAGCCTTGAGGAATGTAGAAACCTAGTTACCGTGGAAATACAGGAAAAAATATTGAAGAAATGTTAGTTCTAGATGAGAAGAAGAAGCATTGGACGGATAAGGGAGTAAACAAGTGAGAAGCTATTAAAAATTAAATCCAGTCGATGGAGTTGAAATTAAAAGGCGAGTGGATGCTGAAGGCCGTGATGGAGATGAAGGATACGGTCACGGAGAGAGAGGAAAATTTTATGTGAATGAGACGAAAATAGGAAGGAAATACGCCTATCTGCATAAAATAATCTTTATTTAAGTAATAAAAAAAGTCATCGGTTGTAAGCTATTATCAGAGGTACTCTTATCATAAAAAGATTTGTATCTCTTGTTTATAAAAACTAGTGCTTAAATTACTATTTAGGTAGTCGATATGCCATAAGATTAAAATAAACGGAATGGTTTTGATAATTTGTATCGAAAATGTTCAAAGCTGCTGTCGTAAAATTTCCAGCGTGACATCTGAATACGATACGAATCAGTCTGGTCTTCAAGCACTATGCCGATTTCAAAAGTGTGATGAGAGTTAAATGACTGTCTTTGAAATACATGATTCGAAACTAATTGTAAGTTTTCTGAACAATGAAAATGCACCTGAGACTTTCTCTTTTTACTTTGACTCAATGCTTGAATTGGCCTTCAATACAGCTTGCTCATTAAAAATTTACCGGAGAAGGTACTCTTTAACTAAATTTCATTCAGAGAATTTAATTATTTGCATTTATCCATTATTTACATTTATGAATCAAGAATTAAAAGCGTCTTATGAAATTATTTCTCAAATTAAGTGTTCTATCATTTTGCAGGTTTACGAATGAGCGACACGATCAATACTTGAGATCAATCGATATGTTCTCAAGAGTGCTCACGTTGGAAATGCGTAAAATACATTATTTATCGTTTCAAATGTTTTTCGTCTACGTCGTCCTTCAACAAAACAGAAAGCTTAATCGCAGCTCCTCCTTCTCATTATAATTGTGTGATCTCAGCTGCCACATTTTTACTTTAAACTAAGAATTATCGACATAACAACACAGGTTTGAGATAAACGGCTTCATAGCAAAATCTTTACATTGCCACGACCAGCGTCAAAATATATTCGGGTATAAGAGTGATAAGGTTTTGTATATATTAAGGCAGATATGTATTTCTTATTTCTACTGTTTCCAACCATAACTTTAAACAAAAAAAATAGCATTACTTAGGATGACGGTGCATGCCGGAAGGATTTAACGTTACTTAAACCAAGGGGCCAAGACGTCAACCAAACGCTGCATCGATTTTATCCATAAAATGCTATTACAATGGGACATATTCAAATTATTGCGGTCCAGTATATGTTTAGTTCCAAACTATTATCTCAAGGAAATCAACCTTGTGAAAACCTCTGAATCAATTCTATGTTTTCAATTCTTCCCCAGGACAACTCGAACATTTTAAACATCCCTAGCATCAAAACTATCCGCTATTTAAAGGTTACCACTCAACGGCTATTCAACTATTCTGTAATTCTGTTTCCACGTCTTGATCGATGCTAATATGTATGCTCTCTCGAGCGAAACATTAGCCCATGTTTTGTAAATATTTCGGTCATTTAATTTAAGGCTGTTACTTGGAAACAGTTGTGTTAGTTCTTGTATCAAGGACAAGTAATTTATGTTTGATGGCAACTATCTGTCCCCTGTGTTGGGAGTTGTCTTACACTCAAATTGTACATGTATGTGGATGGTGCTGCGCACTGATGAGCGACCGTTGTTATGTACTTATGTTGTCTGCATTATTGTAAGAACAAGTCATGAAGAGATTGATGTATACGAATGCAACTTTTATGTAGTTTGAAGAAAGCAATCAATAAATCATAGAAAAATATATAATCTTTATCCATCCATCGCAAAAACAGGTTATGGAACCCGGAATGTGTGAGTAAAGTTTAGATTGTGGAGTTAAGTGAATGGGTTGAGACTGAGAACAATACGACGACTAAGAGAGAACGGCGTGATGATGATGATAGCTGAAGAAATCAAAGAGAATGTGAATATTCCAAAATTGGATAATGGAAATTATTTCCTGTGGAATCTACGAGCGAAATCATACATGATAGATTAAAACTGCTGGAATGCTGCAGATCCAGGCTTCGACGGAGAACTGAATGCCGATAGACAAAGGATTAACAGAAAGGCATTATCAATTCTGTATCGCAGCGTCGGGGATTATTTTCTTCTCTATATTGAGGATTGTGATACAGCGAAAGAAGCTTGGGACATATTAGAGGAAACTCATACAATGCACTCAGCTCAGTTCAATGAAATTTACCGTAGCGATGTTTTTTCGCTGATGATAGCCCGAGTCCTTAGCAAAGTCAAATATTATTGTCTTTATTAATAGAATATCTGAAAATATATGAATATGACAGATCTATTGAAGGGCTAATACAGAATAATTATACGGCTATAGTATATGTGCGGCAAATATAAAAATGAGAGGAACAAAAGATATCTATGAATGGAATAAAAATAAGGCGTACTTAAAATGAATAAGTAGTAGAGAGAAAAATAAAACTTGCACTTATTGAAATTGCTTGTTGATATTTTGTAGGTACATATACTATTTGTATAACATAAGGAAGGTGTAAGCCTGAGGTGAAGAGAACATTTTATTTTGTTCAGATTTTGCCCGTGGTCTTTCATTTTGGTTGCATGTACCCGAGAGAAAGAGGGTACAGTTGTCATACTTCCAGTATTACTTGATTTTTTCGGTATCATTCCCGTTCTCATTACACCCCTCCTTCCCATGTACTCCTCCCAGTTGAAAGACACCGCTATTTGCGGATAGACTTGAACACGCCATGGCAACCAGGGTGTGAGTTAGAGGACAGAAACTTTATTGTCTCAGCCAAACCTTTTAAGGCAGGAGTAAATCAGCCGTCTCGTCTCACCGCCGTCTTCCCTTTGCAGTTACGTTCACTCCTCCCCTACCTTCCCAACAACAATCCAATCTTCTACGCTTCCTCAGCTGCCCCACTCCACACCAAAATCATCAACACACTCATCTCCCTCTCTCCGTAGAAACCACTTAGCGCTGTCCTCATACTTTCGTCACCCCTATTTCACGGCTGCTCCGTTAATGCATTTCCGAACTCGGACATCGGGGGTGGATTGGCTTTTTACAATCCTTTTCCTCACCGCCTCCCCACTAATTCGTCCACAGATGACTCTGGTGGGGTCCGTCCGCTGCCCCTCTCTCAATATCCAAGAGCATTCACTTTCTACGATGTTCTCATAAAATACGGTAGCAATTTGAACTGGTTGTGACCAGAACTCCCGCTGACGTGAGAGGTTTGATTAAATACTTAAGCGACGCATGTGTTCTGAAGGATGGAGCTGCGTGGATGTACTGATGGAGGAATGTATGGATAACAACAGAATTTCTTCATGGATGTTCTGTTATTTCGCCTATCTGGCTTGAAATTTCAAGTTACTTCCTTTACTTCCTAAGTTTAAGGTTTTTAACGCTACAGATTTTTCCCTGGTCATTTTTTAACGTACGAACGTGTTATAATTTTAATTTAAAGACGCAAATACTTTGGATAGAGGGCTTCCGCAGAGTGGCATGCATGAGTTGAGTCATCCGGGTTCTCTTCCCCGTTGGTTCATCTGTGATGACAACATGTTTCACAAGCGTTGCAGTCTGCTTCTTCAGGTCAGAAGTGAAATCATTCGCTATGCTGACGAAAGTAGTCTGAAGTCAATTTGTGAGGAGTATAACAATGAAATTCACGTTTTTTAATCAGAAACCTGTTCAATGTGACAGAAAACCCAACTACCGTCGTCTCAGACGACTCCCAAGTCTTGCAGATGCATATTTGGCAGGAACAACTCTCTCTTACCTTCTTCTTCCATTTCCACGGGCCACGATTCATTGGAAATACTGGCCAACTTCGGAGGGAAAAATGAAGCTGGAGTCAATAATTACGCAACTGAGGGGTGCGACTGAAGGCAAAACGTTAAAACAACTAATAATCTGACAATATATTTATAGTAAATTTTGAGTGTTAGTTCTATTTAGGTGCTTACTTAATAATAATAAAATATTATATACGACATAAAAAAATAATGAATAACATATGAACTCGAAGTCTTCCGCGGAGTCGTTGAGACGGCAGCGAAGGCTTTTCGGGCTTTCTTCCGCGTATTTCCATTGTCGTAGACGACAGTTTTGACTATCTTCTTCAGGTCAGAATTGACCACTTATGACCAGAAGAAGATAGCTGCAATCTATCGAAACTGTCTTCTACGACAGTGGAAACACACGGAAGGAAGCCCGAAAAGCCTTCACTGTCTGATTAATAACATAATTTAAAAATGCATAAATGATTATCAAAAGTTTATAAGAATTCTTCCTTAACGGAGAACGGACCACTCTAAGTAAAATTAAATGCATTTCTTTGCCGATGATTCATCTCTGGCCCGAGAATGGAACCATAATTATTGCGACCAAATTTGGAGTAAGTAGTATCACGACTTATATTTAATAAGAGCTCACGCATCTCATGGCAGATGTACACGAAGAAACTGATTTTCCATTTCACGGGACAACGAGGTGATATTCGAACTTCATAGTGCATACCTTCGCGTTGAAATCATTATTTAGTACAAGAGAAAATTAAAAGAAATGTATTTATTGGAAGCACAGGGATTTTGAACAGATAAATTCTTTATTACTTCGCGGACAGCCAGATTATCTCGAGTTGTTTTTTGCGCTTTTCATGCTTTTCCGAAGCCCGACTGCCCCCTTCAAACTTTCCAATGATAATTTAAAATCTAAATATTTCATTCGCAAGGATACCCTCTACTCTGTGAAACCGTTGAGGCAATAGAGTTCCAGAAATGAAGCGGCGATTCTTAACAATCATGAGCCCTTTTATTAAGAAAATGAAAGATTTTGATGGGTTCGAAGCAAGGAGAATGGCTGGGCTCTTACCTTATCCAAACCAAGCCCTAGAGTACGTAATAAGGCAATTGGACATCGGAAGGAAAACTTCTATAACCAATAAGACAACGCAAATGGCTGTATTTGCAGACGACATCAATATTAGAGCAGAGGCGGCACAATATGCCAGCTCATAAATAAAAACGAATGCTAGGAATATCGATCTCGAGATTAATTTATTTTTTTTAAACTGCTTCAGAAAAGAGTCAACAGACCTTCACAGACCGTCTTAGAAGACACTATGGGCTCATTCTATCGATCTATCGATGGTAGAACCAAACGCAGAAGGCTTAGAATATGGAGAGGTTCGTAAAGGAATAATTCTAGCCAACAAGGCCTATGTTGCAATGTCTCAGGTACTTAGATCGAAAAGTCTCTTCGGCTTTAAGCCCACAAGTTGAGAGTACTATTATTGACCTTACTCTTGGATATGATCCCTAAATTGCGATCCAAGTCCGAGATTTTTTCAAGAACCTCATTCTTTTAAACCGTATTTAGTTCAACTTATTCATATTTCTTGTTATTTCGTGTGAATCATGTGAAAAGGTCATAGGTTTCATAACTTCTGGTTTAATATTTTCTTCTCATGAAAACCGAAGTATGTACACTCTCGCATCGTTAACGCTCGCTTCAACGATTCAACAGTCAGCAGGCAAAGACATCCTACGGTTTATGTAAACCAGACGTATTAACCGGGCCTAAAAGTACCATCATCATGTTTCACACTCCTCTTAGATTTAAGCCATCGTATAATTTACGTGAGAAGGAGTAGCAGATCGTGAATATCATGAGTGATCGTATTGGAAGAAACTCTGAAGAAAAGGAATACTCTTGAGTCTTAAAAAAATGATGTATGAAGCAACGCGTGAATGTGGCAAATTCAAAGCCGGTTTTCAAGGGTAGTATGGAGCAGCAGCAGTATGGAGGAAATTATTGAAATCAAAGCTATGTTACTTGGTCCTACGACGAGTATTAGGCTCTTTTGATTATGCCTACCGTTAAAAGAAATGCGTGATTGTCATTTATGTACGTTCAATGTGCTAATGACTTGATCGTAGACGTGTCTCCACATTAACGGTCACGTCTACGCCTCTCCATTCACACTGCCTCGCAAGGAAGAGGAATGGACGGAAAAGGTGGAGAAAAGGAAATTAAGAGGGAGGCGGGAAAGAGAGAAGTGAGGAGCACTTTTGTTTGCCGTGGCCGAAGGGATGGGAAAAAGGAGAAAGAAGATTTGTGAGGGAGAGGTCCACAGAAGAGGCGGTTGGGACTCGGAAGAGCAGGCGCGTCCCACAGTCTGGGGCCCAACCCACAGTGTGACCAATCTGGAGCGACTCCAAGCACAGATTACATTTTGTTTCAGACCAAGGGTTTGTGAGCGGAGTTTTGCACCGAGGGTGGGGGAGTATTGGAGAGGGAGGTATAGGCGATGGGGAAGGGGGAGAGTCCTAGGAAGCGAACCCTGGGTCACTCTCCTTCCCCCACTCCCTCACACCTAGAGCTGCCAACTTCCCCAGCTTCTCCGGGACACAATCCCCGGATTGGAAAAAGGGTTTTTTAATTCTCCCGGACTAAGCCGTTTTCCTGCACCTAAATTAAAAATGTTTAAATAATAGTTATCAAAACTAGATATTCAATAATCATAATTTGATGAAATTTGTAGCTTTTATTCGCACGTAATTTGCTGCAAACTTAAAGTATATGTGAACGTATCCCTGCATTTTTTATCCAAATGTTTCACATTAAAAGCAGTAATTATCCTTCCATGGAACTTTATGAATTTATTTTTTCCTTACATTATGGTGGAATGACTTATGCTCCAGAATAACTCCAGGTTTCCTTTGAGATAGAAGATTGTAACATGGTACGCACGTAAATATTTAATTTAAATTTACATTTATTGCAACGAAACTGTTCCTCTAAATTAACACCATGGTAAAATAGCATTTCAAAATTATTAAGCTTAAGCTGTAGTATTCAGGACAAATACATATCACAAGTGATTAGCTGTTGTGAATATGGGTTTCAATTTTATCTCTCACCCTAGAAACAATCAACTCCCAAGTCGAAAGTCTGGAATATTTCGTTCTGTGACGGATAAAAATTGTAGTTATCCCTTGCAAGTATAACTTCGGTTGCTTTGTAAGTTATTAAATAATATATTTAGACCGCGATGGACACTAAAGCATAATTTATTCCTGGTTCTGGCATTATTTATCATCATGTGTAGTTATCCCTTGCAAGTATAACTTCGGTTGCTTTGTAAGTTATTAAATAATATATTTAGACCGCGATGGACACTAAAGCATAATTTATTCCTGGTTCTGGCATTATTTATCATCATGTGTAGAAAATACTTCGACATGTGATAGGGCAGCGGTGGTGGTGAAGAGAATTAATATTCCAAGGTATCACAATAAGACCTTACCTAAGACTTTATGCAATATGGTGGACAATCCAAAGCTCACTTAACAGGTTTTTTTTCTTTTTTTTGTACATTAAGTATTTATCCCCCAGGTAATGATAGGCAGAGATGCACAGAACGAATAAAAAAATATCGTGTTACAGCAAGTGATCTGACGTCGCCACTAAAACACTAACTCACAAAAATATCGCGCCGAAAACTAATGCTAAGCGTTGTTTGGTGTGCTGGCAAAGGAAAACATTCTATAGGATATTTTCGTCATCAACGAATATTATTGAGACTTTCTGAGAGTTAAAAGAATAATGTGAAGCGAATGATATCATTCTAACGAGGAAATAAAACTAATTTTAATCTTACCATCAAATTGGAATGAAAACGGCATAATTTTCTTTTTGCAGTCAAAAATGTTTAGCATTTATTCATCACTATGATTATGATTTTATGATGGTAGTCACAGCCACATATATATGTACAGCATATCTTCAGTACTGCGGAACGAAATATTCAAGTTTCGAGCTACTGCAGCCATCTTTTCATGAGTTGGCAACCCTGCTAACACACACACACACTCCCTGCGCCTTCCGACTGCCCCTATGCGACCGGGTAAAGTTCGAATGGTCACTCGGAGAGTGTGTCTACGCAAGGAAAAGGGATGGACGGAGTCCGCCGTGGGGTTTTGTCGCTAAGGGTTTCGAATAGTTCGGAATTAAGGAAGGGGGAGAGAAGGGGGAAGGGAAGGAGGGGAAATGGAAGAGACGTAACCGACGCTTACGAACACACACACTTCGTGGCGACAGTTGGCGGCGACGAATTGGCCGACATGTTCTCTCCCTTGCTTGCTTCATGTCTTCGTGGCGACGATCAGGGAACGAAATGTCGCCAAGGGCTCCACTAAAAGATCTTCATTCCATTTCCAATTGAATCAACGCGTCGTCGGTGCGTATTCCGGTGCGGTTTCCGGATTACGTGAAAATTGATCACATTTTGTGCTAGATAACTTTTTAAAAATGCTAATGTATTATCTTTCAAATATTTCTTTAGTGTGTAATTATATAAATTGGTTAAAAAAAACAAAGTATCCAAATTACGACCAACATTATCCACACTAAATATAGGATGATATAAATAAAATAAACACTCACTTTTAAAAAATACTCTACGGTAAAAAAACTATTTAATTAATAATGTAATTTTGATTAAAGATATTGCTCCAAATGTAGGTATATAACTAAGTCCTTTTAGATATGGTGAATTCATTATAGCCCTCATGAAGCAAAATATGAATGCGAAACGTTAGCAATGAATTAAAAACAATTATTATTCCTTAACCAAGACCTATTTGCTCTCGAAAAAAAATTAATTAATAAAAAAGAGGTCGAGAAAAATGATGCTAAAAATATTTCTAAAATAATTAGGATCTTCCATAAAAAAATAAGAGCATTTGTGTGCCCAAATAAATTCAATAGAAAGGGGAAATTTATTCTGAAACTCGAATGTTTCACATATTTTTTTATTTCCAAAAATCCGGAATTTCCGGAGCTTTACTGGAAACCAGAGTAGAAACTCTCCTCACGTAGATCTTTCTTACTTTCGACTCAGGACAAAAAATTAGTTTCTCACTGCTGTGGAAAAATTAAACACTCTTTTCTCATTGTCTCTTGTTTATCTTAACAGTCAATTTTCAAAAACAAAAATATCACTGCCTACCGATAGAAACATTCTCTTACTACTTTGCCCCACATTTAATTACATGTCCAAGGCATATTTTTCAATAATCAGGCAAAATTCCATTAAGATATAATAGAGTTTAATCCAATTATTACCTTTTCTAGAAAGTAAAATGCTAAGCCAATTTAGGGTAACTGAAATTGAATCTAAAAAGATAATTAGTATATTGAGAAAAATTGGCCAAAATAACTTTCACACGCATGTGCCATAAACTTTGGTTAATTCTTAAGAAGGCTACAGACATGGCATATTTTTCTCACTCTACGTAACTGAACTTTTCAATATACCTACATTCGTAAAACTACTTCTCAGCCGAAACGCAATTAAAACTTTTCATTCACATCAAAGTATTATCTTAAAATCGATAATTTTCTAATAATTGTCATTGTTTTGGTGGTCTAACAGACACCGCGCGCCCTCATATGATACTATTAGAGCTTGAGGTCTCCCATGCGTAACTCCAACTTCACTAATAACGCAGAATTTAATAATTAATTTTTATATCAACTAACAATTTTTTGGACTTAGTTGCACACATTTGTCAAAATATATATAATTTTAGGCATTATTGGGATATTTTAAAGAGCGATTATCACTTTTTCTTCACCTCAACTATTTATGTTCGGAAAATTATAAACTTTTCCCAGTTAGCATCGCATGAACTAGGACATAGCTATCATCCTTTCTGCTTAGCTATTATTTTCGTATATTTCAGCAGAAATATATCCCGGAAATCACTCAGTCTTGAAGGTCATCAAACAATGCATTAGTGCTCCATTTACACGGTACATTGACAGGGTTGCGTAGGGGTTTGAATGTAATCAATTAAAACGCGTCATTTGAAGTGAGTACATATTTCTTTCGTAAATTTCAATTCCCAACGGAAGATACGTTTCCCTCGAGGGAGAAGAATTTTTCGAGTCAGCAACGACAATGAAATAATACTGTGAATGGATCTTCTTCCTACAGCAAATACCATAAGGTGAGACAATAAAATTTCTTATCTAGATTTTAAGTCATTCTGGACCTCATGTTCCAATAATAATTATGTTAAGAGGAGATAATAGATCTTGCTTTTTATTAAATTGTGGATATAATTTACTCCACAGCCAAAGTTTCGCAAAATACATTTTGCATCCCCAGGGCTCTATAATAAAATATTTAATAGCGTCCATTATGTAATGAAAAAAACAAGACCTATAATGTTCTGACAAGATAAATATTAAAAGCTCTTATCGTCCGTGCAACAATTGTACTATGATTCGACTATCCAACTCTATACCCTTTGAAAGTTCCTGTGCTGAACTTAGATAATTAGTAAGGATACATGAAATATAATTATTAAATATTTAAATATCAGGTCTTTTACACACAGCCAAAGTTGCACAGGGTCATTCAAATGTTACAGTTAAATCCAAAACCGGCAGATTCTTGTGAATTTTTCAACAACACATCTATGAGAACTGATCCTATCTTCCTCATGACATGAAACTGCAATTTTTGTTTTTATTTTGGTTACACAGATTGAGCTGCACATGATTAGCACGGCAAAATTCTGCGAAGGATAGGAAAGGAAAATTCTCCACCCTCTCCAGGACGTGTAACCTCATTAAGGTCTTAGCGATTAAGTTCCTGCGTCTTTTGCATCTCCTGACAATTTTCAAAAATCCGAGATGAGCCCTTTTCGAAATTCGTGATTCAATTGTTTTTTCGAGTCAATAAATTTCTAGAGTGCCATTTCAGTTGTATTTACCCTTTTCACCTTCAACAACAGAAATAATTTTTTAATAAATCACAAAAACTAGGACACATTAATGCCTTAATTTTACTGACCTTTAATTCAACGGGAAATTTAACTTTAATTTAATTTCTCCCTAAATTTCGCCCAATGATATTTATCATGGCAAGTTCATTTTGACTGCAAGTATAATTTATGGGAAGATATGATTTTGCTGGCCCAATCAGATAGTGAGTAAGAATGTCTGCCAATATCAAGGACATGAAAGAAAGTACATCAGTTTGTTTTAGCAATGGGACTGTCCTTTGATAGCAGGAGGAAGTGGAGAGTAGCGGATTATAGGGAGTGGGAGAAGATTGAGCGATGGGCGTGGATAAGAGGAAGAGAAGTAGACAGGGGGATGGAAAACTCCAATTAATTACTCGACTCAGAATGGGAGTTGGGATGAAGCCGTTAGCGCAGCGAGATTTGCCTCCTTACATTCAAAACAAACCTCAAGTGTAGCTCACTATCGGGTTGATACGTCCTTTATCTCTGTCACAACACTTTTTGGCAAACGTTATTTAGAATAACTCAGAATGAACACTTTCTCTACAATGAGTTGCCCGCCAGGGGATCGATTGATTTTTTAGACTTTTATTTATGTGCTCTTTCAACTTCTGCAAAGAGTGGGTTTATTACAGTGAATGACTGGATTCTCAAATATTACGGATTCGATTGCCTCCTTTAACCAGTTACACTCGTTACTTCATCAATCACTATCCTTCAGGCAGAATCATTTACAATTTAAGAGAATACAGGCGGGACCATTGCTCTTCACTGAACCCATCTTCACATAACAATATGTTACGCGTAACAATATGTTACTCGACACGCATAAAAGTGTGAGTTGGGTGCCAATATGTTATATGTTGACTCTGTTACAGGCAGCAAGAACCGCAATCCCAAGGCTCTGTGGTGAAACTGGCCAACACACCTGACCGGAAATTGGAAGATCCGAGTACAAATCCCGGTCAAGTAAAATGATTGTTTCATGGCGAACATCACCCTCTTCGGTGTAAAGTATAACTGAAGGTAAAAAAGAGAGAAAAGTTCCAAGAGCAAGGCCAAAGGATAGATGCATAAACCAAACAAAGAGGGACGCACGAAAGAACTACCAGGGCGTAGGAGAACCTAGCATTAGATGGGGAACGATGGAGGGATGCAGTCAACCAATCTTAGGAATGAACGACCAATGAATGAATAAATGAAAAGTATTTTATTTTTACTTTGAATAAAAACATTTGATCCTTGCTTCTTAAGCTCTTTCTGGAGCAATTTTCTCCTCATAATATAATTGTCTGGTCTACCTGCCAGATATGCGGAACAGCCTCCCATGGATTTGGACCTATGATCTCCAGTCAGTACCGCATAACTTGGTGGAGCCTGCTAGCGCATTCATTAGCGTCAGGATGAGGAATGCATACGAGGTTGGAAAGACTAGCGGACCAAAGGTCGCTTCAGAGGTCCCTGAGAGATACCCTTGGTTCCTCTGCCCGCTCATCCAGGCTTAATTCACCCTGCCTTAACCTAAGCGCCTTCCTGGCGGATGTCTTCGATTTCTGCTCAATCAACAAACTGCGGCTCTTTTTTCAATGAACTAGCATACTGCCAAGTAATACAAAATCGACTACAGGGGGGTCCTCATGATTTAACTGAGAAGGAAAGAAGGAATTTCAGGGCTTAAACGATGAAACTCTGATTTAAGAAGAGGAATGGAGAACAGTAAGATAGAATGTCTTATTTTGGCCAAGGAATAATGAGTTTTTGAAAGAACAATAGGAGTAATTTAAACGAGAGGAATCAGGGATCCTTGTAACATGGAGAACATGATAAAAAATACTGCAGACTAAAATGGAGCACCTTCATTACGGAGCTTTGGAGATGATGAAAAACGATAGTAAGCAACAAATGTTTGCGAGAAAAAAGAAAAGACAAGAGAGGTTCTTTTTAAGAAGGTTGCATCCATTTTCTCGTATCTCAACGACCTTGTTCGCTCATTTATAACTTCATTTTCCCTATCGCCGACGTCAGTTGGATTTAATTCGGTTGCGTTGCTACATAATCATCTGGGATTCACTCGTTAGTTTTCTTAGAGACAGTAAAGTCTCGTCGAATGAGCAGTGAGTTCCATTCCAACGTCACCATCAAATCACACAGCCTTGTTAGGATTGTATCACAACTCAGAGAAATACAGCAGTAGCGAAACAAGGTGACAGTCGCCTGCGCGAAGCATGGCATAAAGGATAGAAAAACTGGTGTTGAAGGGGTCGGCTATGGATTAGAAGTCAGAGCACAGTACAGGAAGGAAACACTACCAATATAACTGCATTTTACTTGAGAGTGCAGGAAAGCGTTATCAGCGCACTTTACGACAGTTATTTCGATCAAAAACGAAGCTGGATGAAAATTAGCTTATATTGTTAGCAACCAACGCAATATCAGCTCATTTTGATCCAGCAATCAACAAACAATATCAGACAAAAAGGGGAGGAATCAGGCGTGATGTTGTGGAATATGAACATAATAAGAACTAAGAAATTACAATTTTCCACAGATAAAGTTTTAATTGACCCGGGTTTCGATGCACTGCATCATCATCACCTGATGTAGACAATATCAGCTAAATTTGATGTTTTTCACCCGTTGCAACGGGTGTAAACATCTAAAAAAATGGATTAATGGCCATAGAGAGTTACAACATTTATGGGAACAAAAGGTTGAACATTCTGAGGTTGGTATTGAAGCTTTGTAACCATGGAAAACCTGACAGTCATACGCGGAGAATACCTTACTCCCGCGTGTGGAACCAGTTCGTAGGGAATGTCCACTCCATCCACTGAATAGGGTAATTTTGAGGATACCTGGACTAGCCGAGATACGAGAATACGAAACTAGAGATACGAGAAAATTATCCACAGGGGAGAATGACGCCTCGGTAGCTTAACTGGTTAAAGCACTCGGCGCGAAATCGAGGGATCCGGGTTCGAATCCCGGTCAAGGCGAATGATTTTTCCTCTGTGGAATATCGCACCACTGAATAGGGGTTTCTGCGCAACCGCCACAATGTTTAGCTACGACTCTCATGACAAGGGGCCAAGAAGAAGGTACCAGGAAGGAGGAGCATCCACCTACGTAGGCGTTAAAGGCGCGAGAGAGAAAAAGTTACTTCCCAGCGTATTGTTTTCTACCGGAACTTAGCCTTAGAAAGGTAAAATTACAATCATGGGCGTAATCGGTCAAATTTGATTGAAACCTTTATTATTTTCTTAAGTCAGTAATGAGGGTTAAATGAATTCTTCTTCATGAAATTCACCTGTGATTACCTTTGACGGTGAATTTTATACATTTTCTTTAGGATGGTCAGGGCTATTGAAATCGGAGGATTTTTTCTAAAACTGGGCGAATTGGGTAGTCAACCGAAATATTTCCGCTAAGTGGTTGATATTCACGGTTGGGGGCAAGGATACATTCATGCCAAATAGAAAAATGCTCGGAAGGCAACTGGCTTTCTGACTGTTTCCCAATATCTACATGGTTTTCTGCTACGCACATGCGATTCAACGTTTTCGATAGACTATTTTTCACATTGTTGCTTATTGAAATAATGACCCAATTTATGCGTAGATTATGTTTTTGAATAATTATGAAGATTGAAATGAAGAAGATACACCTATACAGACATTTAATGAAAGTTGAGACAGTATATAAACCACATCTCATTTTGATATACGATATCGTCTGTCCTGACCTACAGGGTTGTCATCCCGAAATTGTTCACGGGGAGTGTAAATGCTCGACTCCAATGTCAATGTGACGTTTTTCTGCTCACTGTTTACATAATAAAGATGTTGGTGACAAATAGTTATGTCCTGTGCTTTACAAGAAATATGCGTGTGCTGTCTTAAATTATTATGCATTTTTATGACCTGCATTGTTCCCAAAGGATATGGGTTCAACCGTCGTCAAAGACTACTCGTGGCATTCACCTTCTTACTTTACCTTGGCGTAGTGTTTCTAACGCGTTTTGCTGTGTCATTCGTAGGATACGAAACAATGCAAGAACCTAGGATGTTTCCACGTGAATGCTGCGACCAAAGACGGAATGTTCCTTACACTGAAGTAACTCTTCAGAAATTTGTGCTTACCACAACATAATAGATTTCTGTACAGTACATACATAAAAATAATGGTTTTGCTTTCCAAATAATTATTTTTTCAAATGGAAATCAATCTATTTACGTATCGTTTGGATCGCCTTAGTATTGATATTAATTTAAAACAGTGATACATAAAAGTGAAAATTCAACAAAGACATTATCATCCATGCCATGACCATTGAGCTTGAGCATCACCCAAAACCTTGAGTTTGTCTTTTTTGGTATGTTCTCCCATATGTGTGCACTTGCGAGTTTGCGCAAGTGCACACATATGGGAGAACATACCGGAGCAAGTTTGCGGTACCCTCAAACTTAACTGGAGTACAAATATACTACACGAAATAACAAAACTAATAATTAATTAAACATCATATTTACGTTTATAAGGTATTGAAATGGTTCTATCTCAGAAGTGGTAATAAACCTAAGGTAGAACCAAAAGCCAATCTATAATATAAGCCAAGATCTGCAACAATGTACATTTGGCCCAAACCCAATTTGTCTCTTTTCAAACGCTCATTTACGTCAAGGGCCTAAATTATTTCTTAGATTGTCTGATGATATAAGAAGTACAATTAGTTTAACATTATTTTTGAACATAGTAAAAAGGTATTATTAGATGTAGAATATCCAGATGTGATTTTTTGTTATTAGTGTGGTTAACAGTCGCTATTAACTGTATGAACAAAAGGTTGAGAAAAAAATAAAGTTTTTATATTTTTTATGTACACATTTATGTTACGTATCTGGTCTCATTTTATTTATTTTTTTTTCATTTTTTTGCAATGTTAAGTGTTTTGAGGTATCCCAAGTACAGGGAATACCTAAACGGGATTCCCTATGTCTCCTTTTTTATTTGAAATGTAAAGGTGTGCTTGCTATGTTGATTCAATGGATAAATATATTATTATCAATATGAAATTAAAGTGGGGCCTATATTCTCCGTACTAGCAATATGTAAAAATCAACATCTTCTTACATTTTGTAATCTCGTGTAAGCGCACAGTTCACATCTTCGCGAGATGCAATACATTTAATGCCCTTGTGATGATCAAGGTGTCCATTAATAAATTCCGTTTTCAGCAATCAGATGAACGAAACCCAATAAAAAAGATGGCGAAAGAAAAAAATAAGTGAGAAGGTCGAAAAAGCGAAAGATAGGGAGAGAGAGAGAGGGATAGAGAGAGAGAAACAATCGTTCCATCCGACACAAAGAATGAAGGGACTTGTTTGCTTCCCCGATCCCAATAAGCTAGATTGTCCTCCGATGACCGACATGTCAAATCACCACTGCTCTCTGGGGACTTCTTCGTTCTACATTGCTTTACCCGATTTATATGTTCAGAAGCGTCCTTCAGCGGACGAATCAATCCCATTGCCATCGTATTCACATATAAACACCCTCATCCTGTTAGGCTTCATTACAGTGGACCAAATGCGGTGAGTGAAAAGGGAGTCAAAATAACACTGAATTCAAGGGCGGCTGACAGAAGTTACAAGGTTGTTGAGGAGATTCCTCAGTGAAATGCAAATTTCATCTACATCTACATACTACCCCGCAAGCCGTCTCAATAGGTGTGTGGCGAGGGGTGTTAGGACACCAGCCGTTTACACATAAAAAGGAAACGCTCTAATGAAATTACGCCTACAATTTATTATAGTCCCTTGTTGTTCGGGGGAAAAACGAATTCCCATACCTATCCGTTCGGCAAAATATCTCTCTTAATTTATCGTTTCTGTCGGACCTGGAAATATAGTGGGGTTCTAATATGATGTTCTCCGTGTCGCTCTGAAAGATATCTATTCTCAATTGCTCAAGCAATCTAAGCCTAGCGAGCAGCCTCCGAGTCTCTAGCGGCTCTCAGCCTAATTCGTTTAACATCTGTGTAACGCTGTCTGTACACCCGCAGCTGTTTTTGACGAATCGCGCAGCTTTCCTTTGTATTTTATTAAGTTCCCGGATTAAGTCTTTCTGCACCGGATCCCATATGCTCGCTGCATATTCAAGGTGTGGCCGGACGAGTGCGAAATAGCACGTCTCTTTTACTTTTTCATCCGAGAATCTTCCCACAATACGCTTGACGAATCCTAGCTTCTTCAGAGCTCTGCCACAAATATTTCTTGTATGTGTTCCCCACGATAGGTTCGAGTGTTCGAAAATTAATGTGAAAGGAATGGGAAAGACCGTAGTTAAACGGGGAAAGAGCGGGGTACCCTAACAGTATTAAGAAGGCTATTTAGATCATCGTAAAGATACGAAACACACGCAAGCATACTATTGCGTTCTTGAGGCTGTTGACTATGGTTTTTTTGTTTTGTTGGCGACCGACAACTGAGACCAATTTTGCCAATGATGCTCGTAGGCGAGTCGTACGCCACGGTGGCTGTCTCGTGAAATAATTTTCGCTAGAAAGAAAAATCGTTGTCATAGTGGATAAGAAAGAGCAGTGTTGCAAGGAAAATAAGAAACCAGTTTCAATCTCAGTACTTTTCCACACTGTAGGCGCTTCGTCTGGAATATTATATTGACATCTTCCATAGCAGTAAGACACTGGATTCCGATTCTAGGTAAAAGTGGATCCACCGCAAAATTACTCGAATGTCATGTAACTAATACCTTTGGGGTGGGATGATGATTCTTTTTTCCGCGTCGTTATTATCGAAAACACAAACCTCTCTATCGAAAAAATTCTCTGATGGCACTCTAATCAATTTAAAATATTGATTTGAAGCACCAGAAAAAAAATGTAGATCACGTTTTCGCTTTTATAACCATGATTGAAAATATAACGATAATACGAGCGCAAGCTTTATTGCTGACCCTGATCACGCCCCTGGATATTCACAGAATAACGTGACCCCTATGATTTTAAAAACCGAATCATACCCTCCCACGGTACCTTTCTCGGAATTATACTTGAGATTACATGGCGAGAAATGCGAATATGGGAAAAAATAATATTTACATATCTAATATTGATGCCATTTTCGCGAAAAACGTTTACTAAGAAGCAAATACTTACAGTAAATTGAAGTGTTAATAAAATATAGGTACCTTTTTTTGTTGAGTTACCAGCAAACGAATACCTAAGGAAACATAAGTCAAAATACGGAAGTTCGTAGTAAATGGCGCTGCAGTCGTATCTTATGGTCAGAAGTGTTCATTTAAAATATAAACGTCGAATTATCTGCATATTTTATCTTTCTCCTGTTTACTGACATTTGAGGTTTTTATCAGCCAAAACAATATTTTTAAACAGTGTAAGCGGGAAGGTGTAATTCTGCCTTAGTTTTGACTCATACTGTCACCGCGGAACCTCCTTAAGGAAGAATTATTTGTGATGTGGAAGGTGAGCGGAGAAAAACCCTGCGCCGGCTTTTGCCAAATCTTAGCTTGAGGTGCCCGGTCCAATAATAGTAGCCACAGTAAAAGGTTAAATCAAGGTAGATGAGCTCTACGGCCTCTATAGATTAAACAGATAAAATATTTCTCCAATGGCCGTAAAATACGGCCATTGGAGAAATATTTTATCTGTTTAGTAAAAGGTTACTTGTAATTTATAATTGGATAAACCTTTATTAGCCAAAAATTAAGGAAGTTCCATCGCGACTGTGATTATAATCAATACAAGTATTATAAAATTAAATTCAGCCTTTAGATTTGTATTGTTTAAAAAATTCTGCTTCTGATGACATGCCTAAGCTTCAAAAATGAAGGTACAAAATATTCGATTTCATGGATGAATATATTTTTAATTAACACTTTTATCACCCATTGGAGGAGCAGGATGCAGCGTCCTTTCCAATGTGTTGCCTCATTTTGACCTCATTTATCGCAGTAATTCACAAATGCTACGTAAACTCAGTTGGAAAGGTGACTGAATTGTACTGTCATTCAATTGCACTGGAGAGCTTGCTATTTTGAACAGTCTGTCGTAAAAATGGCATTCATATTGGATCGTTTAAAAGACACTGTCTCCGGCATTGCCCTTTTGGAATTCTTGACGTTCTTCCTGTTCAAACGAGTAACAGTGTATGATTCCACACTATATTTCTCGCACCGACCTAGGTTTTGGCGTATTTTGGCATTTTCAAGGTTAAAAGTTTTGAGTGGTTCGCTTTAATATAGTACATACCAGGAGAGTAAGGGGGAGAGTTGTTAGGAGTTACGGAGATGGAGCCACTGGCTATGGAAGAGGGGAGAGGAAGATGACAATGGAATTCTTGCGTAAAACAAACGGGAGGGGTGAAGAAAGGCGAGCCACGGTCAAGTTTAGCTTAGAAAAGTAGGATTTTGCAGTTTAAAAATAACGCAAGACACGAATTTCCATGCGTAGCTAGGGAACCCATTAAGGAACATTTAAGCAGTTTTCCGTCAGAACCACCTCACCCAACGTTTACGAAATACCGCGAAAGCTTCTCTTGAGATTTTTTACGCCACTTTCATCATGATTCGTAATTTCCGATTACATTATAGTTAACAAGGAAAGTTTACGGGATACCGTCCATTTGGGTGTCTAATAATAGAATGTTTCGTGATGCCACCACTTTTTTAGGTAAATGCTCCGATATACTGAGCGGGAGTCGATCTCGCCTAAACCAATTCGGTCTCATTCGCTTGTAAAAAGTCTCACGGAAGACCTGGCGTTAAGACACTGGAGTAAGAGAGTGTTGGTTAGAGCATTTAAGACCTGGTTTTGCATCCAAGTGAAATATGACGACTTTTTCATGGTATATCATTAAACATTTGGTGTTAGCATTCGCCTCCAAACACGTTACTGAGTGCAATGTTCATTTTTACATTTCGCAAATTCATTTATGCACATGAAGTGAGTTATTTTATGCCACTTTCTTCATGACTTGAAGTTTTTTAAAGAGTATTATTCACCATGAAGTTGCCGGAATACCCTCCATCGATACGTCAAATATTTTGTGACCGCGCCACTGTTCCAGGTGAATCCTTAGACGCATTTGCCAAAGACTCCGTCTGTTACTCCGAGTCAACATCCAATCGGTTTTAAACATCGCCGAAGGCTACAAGAATGGATGATCGCTTCGAATAAAGTCGAATCCCACTTAAATATTAGTGTAGTTTCTCAAGAATAAACGTGCTTCCAATCTCGCCTATCCCTTGACGGTTTCAATCGCTAGAGGAGAATGTCAAACCCTACTCGTTAAATGAAGGCCAGGCGAAAAGAAACTGGAGTAAGATTAGTTGGTTAGAACATTGAATATCAGGAGCGCAATCACGATTATCCATAACGCTTGCGCTCGCGTTATCGCCATTTTCCCATTGAACTCAAGAGAAAGAAAACGTGATCTCCATTCTTCAAATTATTTCAGGTGCTTTAAATTACTGGTTTTGATTGACGGAATGCGTTCTCAGGACAGTACCTGTAAACATTGCCCTTCCATAACAGTACATGTTTTGGATGAAGATAACGACAACGAGAAAGAAGGAACCGTGACCCCACCCCTTACTACGCACCTCCTTCAAATATAATGACTTTTTATGATCAGTTTCCAAACATTTATTGTATTATTTGCCACAAAGCATGTTAGTGTGTAGAGCGTTTATTTTTACATTTCGGAAATGCATTGTAGTTCACTTGTGAGTCATTTTATGCTACTTCTTTCATGACTGGTAGTTTTCCACTGCAGTATTAATCACCACGAAGTTTACGGAATACAGTCCAATGAGGCAATGCTTCGCGACCGAATCTTTCGGTACATTAACCGAAGAATCCTTATGCCCCTCCGAGTCAACGACGCCAATCTGATTTCATCTGCGGCGCAGGCTACAAGGACGCGCGCAATAACGTCCTTTCCCACCGAAATATTAGTGTAATTTCCGAAAAGAGTAAACCTGCTGCCAATCCCCCCCATCCCATTTCGGTGTCAATCGCTTAACACGAGGAGAAAGTCAAAGAACCCTCCGCCATACCCACCCCTGGTCCCGTGTCTCCCCCTGTGCAGCGCCCACCGGAGGAGATTCGCACAAACCGCGCTTCTACAGTTCCCTTCGCTGAGAAGTCTCGCTTTCCCCCCCCCCCTTCCTTTTTACTACCGCGGCCCCCCAACCAAGTCCACCCCTTACTTTGCCCCCGGGTCCAAACCCGAGCCAAGCCGATCCCACTTTTGTGACTCTCTCTCTCTCTACCCCACCCGCTACCCCCTTGCAATTCTATCGGGAACGACCGAGAGAAACAGGTCAGATAAGTCGATTGGTTCCGCCCAAGATATCATCGGCAGTTCCCTAAAACTTCTCTGCAAGAGGGAGTGGGAAGGAGGTTGAATGAAGAAGTCGGAAGTATGGCGGAAATGCGTGCCCTTAGGGCAACTACGGAGGGGAGGGAGAGTTAAGAAGGGCATGGAGAAGAAGGGAGGCGAGGACAATGTGGGGGAGTTTGGCAGGGGGGATGAAAGGTGAAGATAAGAAGAAGAAAGACAGGGATGTAGAGAGATAGGGGGAAAAAGCGGTGTGGGAAGACTCTGATTCCTGAAGTAAGACGCTCCTCCTCTCTTCATAAAAGAATGTAAGTCAAGTAGCAAGTGCTTCTTCGATATGGGAAGGATGGTACAATTGATCATGTGCGACCGCGCCCCTGAAAATATGTCAACTTCGCCTTGTTTTTAGGCTAAAAGTTGTTTTTCTCGACATTTTATTCAGGACTAAAATAAGCGCCAAAACTCGGAACCTAATTCGGAACTTAAACCGAATTCGATGGCCCTGAGTCCGTGTTTGCAAGAGGCTAACTTCTGTGTGTAGTGGCTATGTGCGGGCATTTGCTGAGCTACACGACCTAAATAAACTAAGGCATGTTGTTTTGTACTACATATTGTTATAAAAACCTTTGAAACGAGCTTCAGTTAACATATTCCACCAGTCCACGAGCAGGTTATCTCGATTACAGCTTCCACAATTTCCCGAGGATTATTTTGGTAAATTCTAGCTCCATCACCAGTATGTATAGAGATGTGTGAACGTGTGTAAAATGAGTGTGAAAACGTGTAAAATTTCACCCAAATCTGTGCATAAAAAAATATTTCTAACCACCCAAAGTGTCAGAACAATGATAAAATGGCTATACTGAAGTGGGAGGTTGATGGGGATGTTTTTCATACCAGGGGATCAGGTTTGAGACGAGGCAGTGGAGAAGCGTTCTCAGTGGAACCTCGGTCCTTGATTGGGTGTCATGTGGAGAGCACTTCAAGTCCAGGGAGCCTTCAGTCGAACAGGGGAGTATAGTTGTTAGAATATGATCTTCGCGGATTATATGGAGAGTGGGCTAAAGCCGACGTGAGAGAATTTCTCTCCATCCTCCCTTCACTTTCCAAGAAATTCTTCCCTTTGTCGTATTACGCCCCCCAATCTGCGGTGGCGTAAATGACTTCGGTTTGGGTCACCTTCCCTGATGACTACTACCACGATTTTTGAAGTGCAGCCACACGAAATTACGAGGGAGTGATAAATGGATGGATGACGTCAATGGCAGGGCTTTTCAACCCAAAAACAATACCACCACGGTATTAGTAATGGCGCGCCGCCACGGTGCAACTCGAGTTCACTTCCACAATGTTGTTGGAGGTGCAATTACACTCGGAGGATAAATGGCGAACGAAGTGTTAAAGGACTAGTGTTACCTTGCTGCGGAAACTGTAATAAAAGTGAAAGACTGGATACTAGTGAACGCAGGCTACACAGTGCACGTAAGCAATAATAGAACTAAAACTGAATACACTACAGGCGCCTGGAAACGTCCACGCAGATGAAATTACTAAATTAAGAAGTAATAGGACTTAGCCTATTGAAAAACACACTAAAGTCGGCTTCATGGTTTTTAAAGCCATCTCATTTATTTTTTCGTGGCATCATTTTTGGCTTAACTTTGTCATTTTATTGGCAGTCACCGAGTTTGGTACCCGAACAACTGATTTCTTTTTCTTACGGGGAGGAGTGACTAATAAGGAGAAACTAAGTTAACGTCGCTATGATATTGAACGCGGGGACGGGACTATGGACACGCCGATTAGGGCCACAAAATACATCCACGGTCCCAAAAATATGTTTCCTTCGAAACCTCTCTCTATCTCTCTCTTTTCATTCCCTTACTCTTTTACGTCATGCGGTCAGACCTAAGGATATCATAAGTACAAGATAAAAGAAAAGTAAGATTCTAGAGAGTTAAGAGGGTAGGGGACGGGAGGGGTTGGTAACGGTCTCTGCTCCTTTTCCAGGGAGCGAGGGAGGAAGAAGAAAGTAAGAGACAAGAGGAGGAGGGAACAGATAAGAGTGTTTTCCGAGCAAGATGTGGGCAGTTTGGGGACGGGAGCGGTCGGAGGAAATAAGAAGGGAAGAAGGGAGGAGCGTGGGATGAGGATGTCCAAGACGGGCCGGGAAGCTAAGAGTGGAGCGGAGAGTTTGGCGGAGTGGGTCTTTTATTATTGGACGTAAAGACGGTGCAATTCGGAGGGGAGCCAAGAGTCCCGTCCCCCCCCCCCCCCCCCAGATCGAAATTAAGAGAAAGGGAAAAGAAGAGGTTTTTTTCCCGAAAGTTTCCGATTGTGGTCTGCCTTGGGGGGAAGAGGGGAGAAGGATGCGGGATTGAAGGAGTTTAATAATGCCTTCCCGAAGTCGAATTTTGTGTGCGTGTGGCGTAATTAGCGCCATATATATATATATATATATATATATACACACACACGTGTGGCAAGGAACCTATGGGGGCGGGTCCTCCAAAGTCTAAACGGCCAATGCCGAAAACCTTTGAGAGCTAGAGATTGGGCACCCGTGATTGGTTTACTTTCTTTGGCTTCTGGACAACCTTTGACAGGGTGCTCCTGGTATTAAATCATTTAATGGCGGTAATAACGAAAGGGAAGATATATGCGCCTGTAGCGCCAATTCTTTTATGGTCCGGCCAATAATAAAAAAAAACCGAGGTCAGTAAGAAGAGATTACCAAGCATAAAATTCGGTCCATCATATTTGTCGTCATTTTTCGAGGAGACTAAAGAGATGTTGACTGAAATACCCTTCCCTTCCTTTTATTCCGGGTATGATAATGATGAGAGAAAGTTTTAGGGGCCGGCTCACAATTCTAATAGCTACAATGTTTACCGAATGGGTTCAACTGCAAATCCTTGTCCTCAGCATGTGATTCTTAAGAAACAGTATCACACTCATAAAGATCTCAACGAAGAGATCTAATGTAAAATGTAGGTACTCTACCCTGATAAAAAATAGCGCGTGAAATCATGCTGTTGACGGTTAACAGTGAATTAGGGAGAAATATGGCCTCATTATTATCAAGCAAGCTACTCTGCCGCATCAGGCATGAACAATGCATTTCTGCATAATTCGGCACCACTTTTGGCTCATTATTTTCCACCAAGTAATGCATTCACCCACAAATACAGCATAGGTGATTTCAGTAAAAAATTAAGAATCAACAAATTCCTAAACTATTAAGACACTATAATTCAAGTACTTAAATGAAGAATAAATGTGAAAATAATTTCTTGCAACTTATTGTTCGTGGGAAGTACGAATTTTGGTACCTATCTGATCGGCAATGCATCTCTCTTATTTTATCTTTCCTTTCGGACCTTGAGATGTAGTGTGGCGTCAACATGATATACTCCGTGTCACACTGATACACACCTGTTCTGTATTTCTCAAGCAATCTAAGCCCAGGAGTGCAGTCTCCGAGTTTCTAGTGATTCCCAACCTTTTCCCTCTAAAAACAGTGAAACGCTCATTGTTTGTTCGTAGCAGTTTTTAACGAAGCCTTCCTTCGTATTGTATTTATTTTTCGATTCAAATCTTTCTGCACAGGGTCCCAAACACCCACGGCGTACACGAGGTATGGCCTAACAAGAGCGAAGTAGCATCTCTCTTTCACTTTTTCATCCGAGGGGCCTTCCTACAATACGCTACATAAATCCTAGTTTCTTAACGGCTGTGCCGCATATGATTAATATGTGTGTTCTTCACTATAGGTCTGAAAATAATAATGAAATTCCCAGATATTTTTCTTCGTATGATGACTTTATGTTCACTCCACCCTTAGTGTAGACATGGCGTTGATGTGATGACTTCCACAAGAAGTGTAATGCAGTGCATTTACTAAGATGTCGTTCAATCCCCCACTCATGGCACCACTAGCTAACGTTGTTTAGATCTGATGATAGAACGACCAAGTCCGCATCTTTACCATTCAATCATACACATAGAAATACACAGAAGCAATCCACGGAGGAGATGATATTAGAACTCCACTAAGAAATAATGGCGTAAAAAAGAATGTACTGAGTGTCCATTTGCCCTAGACTAAGATTTGTTGAGATATATAATAATAAACAAAATACCAAGTTAAAGAACCACCAGCTTTCGTGAACTGCGACAGTATACGTATTGCAGCAAGTGCCATGGTTTTCCAAATTTCCGTTGGATCTTAAATGATTTCTATAGTACCATTTCATGCATTAAAAACATATTTTAATCTTTTTTTTATCTGCCCAATCATAGTTGTATATTTTAATGATTTGGTATCCCGTCAAATAACAGGTGGCTTCACGTTTTTGTTTACTTTCATTTGAGTAAAGAATTTCGGCATTTTTAAATCTATATTTATCGTAGTATTTTTTTTATCTTGCCAGAATACGGCCACTGTTGAAAGTCGTGTTTAAAATGGTGCTTAATTTTCATTCATTCAATTTCAGGGAAGAGAGTAAGTTCTTGCACAGCAATCAAACGTTGTCTCCGGTTTGAGATTTTACGTAAGCGACAAATATCACAATCAAAATTCCTAAATGGATATTCATAATTCCATCACCCTCGTATTGATGCTAGCGACCAGTTAGAACAATACAGCATGAAGGTGCTTTTGGTGACCGATGCTGATAATGCAATTGCCATTGCTTTAATGAGTTCCGAGTGCTCGAAGCGCAAATATTTTCGCTCTCCATTACCACTACGGGAGCCGATTCCTTTTGCTTTTTCATCGAGCAATAATTCAAACCAATTTGTTTACTCAGGCTGAAGCGTACATAAAAATAAATTAATCTTTGCAGCGGTATCATCAAATACACCCTATGAATAGGGAGTTTACACGGTGATGGCAAATGAAAATATTTATTCTAGCAAAGCTTTCCATCTCTCAATTAACAGATATGGCCACGGATCTCAACTTCTGAATTTTTCAACACCCTTTCTCTCACGGGCTTTTCAAAGAGATCTAAGTTCAAAAAATAGGAACTATCGATATTCTGTACATACTATTTTATTGTAGCTATTTTCGCCTTCCATTATGACTGCGTTGCATGTGCATTCACTTCAAATCACTTCAATGACAAACACATGGCCATACTTTCAACTTTGATTTCATCTTTTCAGTTACCACTACCACCCCTATAACTATCAACTGGTATTGTACTTGGTTGCCATTGTGAGCAGTCTACTGTAATATTAATTTCAGTGTTTGTAATGACTCTTGAGCATAATTTTCTTCATTGTTTTGACGTTTTCTTTTTTTTCCTCTTAACATCTTTCCTTATTTTATTTTATTGCTATCAAGATACAGAGAGGCAACAGGTGTGTTTTCCAAATTTCGGATAGTCATCAACATAGCTTTTATTTACAACACTAATACAGAGTTGAAAACGTATTTTAGTCAATAGACACTGGAAAATACTTCAGTAAGGCCCAGTTTTTCCACCTACCGACATTCAAAGACATTCGGCCGACACAGTTATTCGCCGAAAAACTCTAATTTAATAATACTCAATAGTACTTAATGGGTATTAAAAGACAGTTATTTATCTTATAACAAATTATAACTGTTAATAACTGGTTATGGGCCCAGAGATAATAGTTGGCGAAGTCTAGCAAAATTGAAAGCGAAGATTTGGTGAAAAAGTAACATGGCGTCGAAACCATAAGCAAATACGACGATATAAATATTTTTGGCTGTCCGGATTACCTAATAGTTCCTGAAGCAAAGAAGATAGAAGTGGGATGCAATTAGTATATCTCAGAGAATAGAATATCAACAGAGCAAGAGATATGTGTTTGGTGATAAGGTACCATTATGTCCGTCGACTTATGGAGGAAAAACAAATATTGCTTAATTTTGTTCCGACTCAACAAATGATAGCTGATGGTTTCATTAAAACTTTATGTGAACCAAAAAATCTACAATTCAAATATTTAATAGGTATGTGTCAATCCCAAGTCAAATTTGAAGGGGGAGTGTTGGTTACCTGATGTGAAATTCTTAAGTTGGTAATAAACGTTGGCTTGTTAGTGATTATTTTGTTTATGAAGATCCATGTATGTATCTATTTGGAATCTATGTATCTCTAGTAAGCCTTTTATTGTGTGTAATTGCCATGTTCCAAGTTGAGACTGATTTTGTGTTTCTCATAAATATATGTTTATAAATGACTTCACCACGAACTTCGTTCAGTTATTTATCTTAAAAAAAATTATAACAACTAATGACATTTATGATGGATGTAACAGCTTGTTAAATAAGGGCCATGTAGGATCCCCTTGGGCCCTTAAGCCTTTACATTGTTGCCAATTAATTCTTCTAGGTCTTAAGTTAAATCCGTCAAGGGGTTTGGAAGTCTATAGCATTCAAACCTTTTTATAATTTTAGTTTTATAGATAAATATATTAGATAAACAACGGCATCTTTGTGATTTTATCAACTTAACAGCTTGTTGCATACAATATTATGCTTAAGGCTTTACTGTGAGGAAGTAATCACATCAAATTTTGCATCACTTAGTAAATTCCAGACGGAGGCGTTTCACAGCGCCGTGAAAATTTTTAAGAAAAAACGATTTCGTTTGTACCATCCCAACGCTCCTTACCGAGTTATACACCGAAGATAGTGAAATTCGCCATGAAAAAATCATTTGACTTCACAGGGATTCGAACCCGGATCTCCCAATTGCCGGTCAGGTGTGTTAGCCAGTTACACCACCAAGCCATCTTAATTCAAGGCGAACTTCAGCGGGGTGGTTTGTACGAACAAGATGTTCTCGTCCTCAGTCTACATTGTAGCACAGAAGACGTGGTCGTGCATGATAAATGCCACAGTCGCGAAGAATAAACCCAACATTGTCGCTTTAGAACGACTAACTTGACAAATTTCCAATCATTGCATTTACAAATGATGTGCTACGCAGTCACGCGCACGGGTGCGAAGTTATGCATCGTAGACGGTGAAATTCGCCTTGCGGATTTAAATGCTCCTTACGGATTTAAATGAGGTTACAACTAAAAAAAAGGCATACCCGTTTATTGTGAATAGTAGTTTTTACTCAAATTTTTTCGACTCTCAGTGCCAGTGTGTCTTCACCGTCCCATCCAAGGGGAACATCGACCCCTTTCACGAGTAAGGCAATGCGTATCTTGAAAGCGCTTTCAGCGGCTTCAGGGGAACAGACCCTTGCATCATTCTCTCCTCCAAGTCCTCGGTCCTTCCCACCGGCACTCGCGTGCGCTAATTTCCTCCGCCCCAAATGGGAACTGCGGACTGACAAATGAGTTCGTAATTACCGCACGGAGACGTGCCGCAGCTTCCAACCCTTCCTTCCTTTCGTCGAAGGGCACGTAGTACGCGGTCCACATGCTCCAATCTCCGTCCACCATCCCCCGAACACGGCAGATTCTAAAGTGGCAAAGAAGGATTATTCCCCCGATCCCCTCCTCTGAAGGCCTCCTCCGTTAAAGGGTATTGAAGGAATTGCTTCAAGATTGTGGTCAATGATTACTCCACGCTCCTGTATCTAATGTAGGAAGGATGCCGCGGTTAAAGATGAAACGTCTTCTATTCCAAGCATTACTTTCACCCCTTCATTGCACGTATCCTTTTTTACAGAGATGTCACTGCCTGAAATGAACAACGCCAGCCATAATGCATGGAATAATCTAAGTAGCTATTTCATGAGTTAAAAGACGCGGTAGTATTAAGGTTCTTTTGCCAGATGACAATACACGAGATATAGGTACAGCGAAACTTGCTGGCACTCACCTGAGGATAATTAGAGATCACGGAGGTCTAGCGTTAGCGAATAAACGTTAATGAGTGGGAAATGGTAACCGAAGGCCTTCCGGAGGGACAACTTGCCACTTTTGTCCCACATCTCTTGTATGCTTTCTTCTTTTTCGAGTCATGCTCTTCACAAGCGAGTGCCAACAAGATTCGCTATGCATATACACAAAATATTGTTTATAAATAAATACTTAACGATAGATGATGATCACCAATGTACAAAAAAATGCGTTTCACATTATTGCCATTATTGCCCAATTAACCTTGAAGGCATAATTAAACCTCTTTTTGACTTTTTAGGAAAAATAATTGTCGCAGTTACAGCTAAAATTAACTCTCCGAATTTATCTCTGTCCCCGATATTCAAGGTGGCTGGAGCGGTCATCGAGGGTCATTGAGAGCACATTTTAATAATTTTTAAAATAAGGAAAACATTCTTGGTCATATCATTTCAGTGAAACTGTTTATACGTTGGAACTCACCAAACAAGCAGTAATGACAACATGACAAGAATTACAATGTATATTTTTTGCATAATCAACTCATTTTATGACTAGGTAACATTCTTTGACGCGGCTTTGCAAATTTAGTCAAAATAACGTTGAAATGTTTTGTTTATAATATTACTCTGAGACTTCCAGGACTTACTTATTAGACTCTGCGTGACACTTGACATTTATTAGCAACGCTTATTATAGTAATGTATGTATTATGTTGTGTTTAGAAGAAAATCTGTACATGTGCAATCGACATATTGCAAAATATATGTCATGAGTCATAAGGCTACGTGTTAAAATTGCATTGAATTGAAAAAAAAGCAAATCGGTATGATGCAACTTTTTCCACTTTTATCTGTTGGTATCACTTCATAAACACGCAAGCAAATTTTCCCGCTAAACTGAACATCGCTCCAACCACCTTAAACCCTTAAAAGATGAATGGATGATATTATAGTACTAGGCAGACAATCGTTTTCCAATTTTTAATTCCTGGTTCACATGTCAAATGCAATGTTTTAACACAAAAGAAGGGAAGACCACGAGCACGTGTTATTGATAAACTTATTATTGATGCCACGGAGGAAATTCGGTGATTTCTGGGAGAAAATCATTTAGGCGGATGTACTCAATTTCCGAAGCTTATTGGTACATTTCGCTTTCTACTGTAATTTCTACGGCTCAGCGTTTATTTTAAATCATGGTAAAGAACTTCCTCCTTAGCATCCACGCTTGCCAGCCACTATGCATAGTAAAAACTTTACGAATGTCCACCACATTAGGTTATGCGAAATTGTCAATTAAATGATAACAAGTTCACTTGAAGTAATGTGAATGCATTCTCGAGACAGGGGAGTTCTTACTAACCATAGAAAGATCCTAGAGCAAAGAAAAGTGGGGTAAATGAAATTACCGTTTAGGAATTAAACAAACCTTATTGTTTCTGGTGTAATTTTGAGGAACTCTTTCATACAAATAAACAATGAACAACTTGGTATGTCTACACATTTTTAATTCACGACCTAGGTTTTCTTTCAAGAATATATCAATGAAAATAATGAGAAGACCGAATATCCTTTTGAGATCGCTATTCTGGGTAATGTTCACAACTCATAGCTCTCTCCTTCAAAATCGGATTTTCACACAAAATTACTGAAACTTAATCGTGCGTGATTTAAAATATTACATTAATTCTCTTGAATCATGGTTGGCATGCGATGAAAAACCATCGTGTAAGTATGTTTACACAATATATTTTTTATTCCAATTATTTTTGCTAGAAACATACATTCACTGCTATGACAATTTTTTTAACTAAGTGACAAAGTTTTCTTGCATGTGAAGTAGATCGTACGTAATAATATGTCGATTTAAACTGAGATATTCAAACCATTTCCTCAAATTGAAACTGACGATTCCTAAAACTTTCTCCAGGAGTTTTAGATAATGTGAACGATTACACGCCACTATTTTCCACAAGTTCACCATGCACCTTCATGTGGAAGTGGATTAGTCCTTCGAACAATCAACAGTAACGGTCCAACATGGATGGGTTAATCGTCCAAGGCTCTTCACAGGTTTCGACTGGTTAACAACATTTCTCGCAACTAATGAGTTCCTCGGATGGAATCGAAAACGTAGCCTTAGTGCGACTACAGTTCTCTCTTTCCCAAGGCCACTATTATCTATATCCCGAAAGCATTTAGGCTCATTAATCCCTTAAGAAATCCTCATTTGCTGAAAGTAACGCAATATATAACCTTAAAAAGGAAATTGGAATTCAGGCCAATCCCAAGTAGCGCCAAACAGCTCAACAGTGACGGTCAGCGCCTTCATGCGTCTTAATTAAGCCATTTAGAATATTTCACTACTGCAATAAGGAAATTTTTTATATACTTTTTCGCTACATGGTTACTTACAGAAAGTAGGAATGGGGTACCTGAGAAGTTTTTGCGGAAGAAAAAGGATGAATAGGGTGAGGAATGAGAGTGTTATTAAAGACTTTGGATTGGATGCTCCAGTAATGGAAATATGAAAGGAGTTAGCCTCGTTAGTTTGGCCCTGTGGAGGAAATTATTAAAAGAGAGCCATGTTTCTAGGGCTAACGGCAATAATTAAATCCTTTGACCTAGCCAACTCCGATAGGGAATGGCGTGATATTTATGTATGTATATAGACGTGTCTGAGATGGGTATGTACGTACGTGTGCATGCAAACGGCGGTTTTTACCATAATATCTATTTAAGAAATTTAACCTAACCTAGTTTGTCAAAGGTATTTCGCAATAAACCTTTGGATTTAAGGATAAAATGTATTTCTGAGAATAACGAAAGCCATTCAGCTAGATTGGCATTCCATACTTCGCTCATGGGAAGTATTTCAACAGTAACCCGCACCACTCACAATTAGCCGTAAAAAAATTATCTTGAGCAATACTCGAATAATTTTTAAATAATGGTCAAAAGATGTACGTGAAATGAAGGTTGTTTAAGGAAGGAAGAGCCACACGAAGGTAGCCTAAGAGCTTGAGTTCAGACTCCCTCAAAGGTTGGTTGGCTACTCGGAGGGGCGACCGACAAGAAAAGTAATTTGAGACATTGATGAAAAGTGGGTAGGTTGTTAAAGAAAAGTGTTATGTGAAATTGAAAATAAGTAGAGAAAGGCAAGCTGCACCAGCATTGACCAAGAGGGCAACAGTTTAACGTCCTGTCCGACGGACGGAATACTGTACCCTAGCAGACTTAAAGATTCCACGGAAAAAACCTACGCAGATCCCTGGATTCTAACGATAATGATAAGAAACTAGTATCCAATTCACCAGACCAATCCATTCCTTTTCCCCAACTGTTAATTTATTTTTTTTAAATTAATACAATAGCTTTATGTAGAGCAATTTTCACTCAACACTTCAAACTAATTCTTCATGCTTCACGTCTAGAGCGTCGGAGGCAATTTGACTCCGAAAAAGTATATCATTAAATGATATTTTGGGTGAATAAAATCATAAACGTCGTTAACGTTGGCATAAGTGAGGTTTCTGCAAGAGAAGTCTTTTTTGTTGAACACTTGAGGAAAGAAATAAAGATGGGATGAGACGGAGAACAAACAACAACCACCGAGAAGAACCTTTCCTTACCTCGAGCCAGTTCTCATATACCCTCTTATTTTATCAACTTCTCCCATATTGTCTTTCACACGCCTTCTCCAAACACTCAAATCCTTGCGCAGAATTTACCCATTTCGTTTTCCTAGACGTCCTTTATTTTCGCTTCCCTTAATCCTTTGTTTGTTCCACTTATCCTCCTTACCCTTCAGCACCCTTATAACATCCATTTTTAATTACAGCATTTCTACGATCCTTACTCTCTTCGACACACTGGGTGGGTTGAGAGTTTTTCATGTGTATTTTCGCACAGGGCCGTAGGAAACCCACTCTCTTACTTAAAATCAACAATAAGAGACAAGACTCATCAGGATAGAGGTTCTTTCGTCATGAGTTTGGAAAGTACAACACGTCTAGGAGGGAAATAATAGAAAAAACGCGTCACGAAAATGGATTAGAGGCTAATTTTAATGATTTTGGGGTCATCATTAGGCTTGAATGTGGGGGTCATGACTTTCTTCTAATAATGTCCGTTTCTTGTTCACTTTCGACACTTGTAACATCTTCATGCATGTCAATGTTCGTCAAGTTTCAGTTACCTTCCACTACCTTATCCAACAGTAGTGGTGGATTAGATATTGAAAGTCCTTATCCATAAGGAACTGGTCTTATTGCTGAAGGCATGCTTGAACAGCTTACTTTACTTTTCAACTTTTTAAATAGTCCTCTGTGGTAGGTATTAAGACAAAAAAGCAATCATTTGGATGGCGTTTTGGTTCAGGCCAAATCATATGGACAGCAAATGGCATGGACTTTTTATTTCCTTTCCTCCACTGAACGAGGACAGAACAACAAATCACACAACGCACACGAGGAGGCCAATGTTTGTCCTGATCACCAAACTGACAACCAAAATATAAGCAATGTGCTTTTTTGATTTCCTTTGAAACTGAAAAGCGATTTATTTAAAAACTTTTAAAAACAGCAGAAAAAATATGCACTCTCTCACACACACACACGACTAGGGTTTCGGCGCTGAGCACCATCATCAGGTGACGAAGCAAGGTGTACAGCCTGAATATATAACACGACAGGACCGGAGGGAGGGGTGGGTTGGGTGGGTGGGGGATGCAGAAAATAGGGGGTGGACACGTATCGTACTGTGGGTAGTGGTGGATGATGGGGAGATAAGCGGTGTCGTGCAGGGCTGGTGGCAGACCTTGAGTGGAATGAGGGAGGAGCAGAAGCATCGACTGCGTCAAGGATAGGAGAGGAGGCATATTACCGAAACATTCGGGTCATTTAATGCTTTTAAAATTTCCAGTTGCTCTAGTGAGTTCAACACCCTTCTGTTATTAGACATGTGTAAAATGTTAACAATAAAATGACTACGATGGTCACCAACTAAAAGATGCTTAGCGAAGTAGCACTTGTCGTCATTGTTATGTTTAAAAGCTTGTAAATGTTCTTTACTTGTAATGTTTAAATTCCTGAGAGTTTGACCCACATATTGAAGTCGTGATTTGACAGGGGTACGTTAAACAGGCGATGACTTAGGGAATGGAATTCCGCTATCTTTTGTGGATACCAAAATATTTTATTTACCAAAATAGTTTTGAAATAAATCGTTTTGCAGAATGGAATTCCACAAAGTTAATAGTGAACTCCTTTGAAACTGTTCTGGATTGCAATCACAACGTATTTTTTTCCACGAACGTAGCAATACCGATCAGGTTCTTTCTTACAACTTCTACGTGCTACACTAACCATCATTACTCAAAAATATCACTCTAAACTGCATAAACATACACTTGTCAGACTGAGCTACTGAGAGGTAAAGAAGGATAATGCAATAACAGCAATGTTCTCTCTTCCTTGCTTTGCAACACTGCAAACCTAGAAAAGGTAAATTACCTTACTTCGGCTCATTTATTAATAACTGAAAACAATGTGAATAGTTTTCAGTTATTAATTAATTAGTAAAAGTAAAGATTAAGACATGTTACAGCTTCTATAGCAACAGATTTGATAATAAGATGCAAAACAAAGAAGCATTCCTTAGACTTGGGCAATGCAATCAAACATGAGTACACACCAGTGTTAGAAGTTACAGTAGAGAAATTCTTCTGGGCTAGGCGAAGGAAACCTCAAAAAAATTACGGTGGGGTTAAGGCGTGTTGATTGAATCTTCAGTGGCTTATTGTTAGTGGGATCATCTTCGTAGCGAGGGACTGATTTTGATGCCACAACATGAAAACACCTTATCACTAAGAGTCCTCTGTTTACAAGCTTAACATTCTATCCACGCAATATTTTTGAAGTTTGCTCAGTGCTAAAAAAAAACCTTCGTCACTATCCATGGCTTAGGAATTTGCCAACGTATTGCTATCAATTATGCTTCTCGGGGAAATCTTTTGTCAAAATCTAAGAGTTTTAAATAGACTAAGTCCACTAAAGGGCAATCGGATTTTTGCATAATTTCCCTTTTTAATTAATGAACCTTTTTTTGAAAGAGCCCTTTTAGTGGATCTATAAAGCAACATGTGGCAATAGTATTTTATTTGCGGAGTGCGCGGAAGGCTTAGACATTTTGCAACACCACAACAGATGAAATTCACAAATCAATGGGCTTTTTAATATCTACGATATAATCTATCTAAATTAAACAAATTTATGTATCTTGTAAACCTGACTTAGTTTCAGCTTGAACGGTCAATAAGTTTTGAAAATTACATAAAAATATAAGCATAAAACTGATACGCTTTGGTGACTTTTTTCCTGCAACGCTTTTTTTTTCAAGAGCAAGAAGGTGAACAAATGTTTAACCTCGGCACGCTTGGGATGTTTCCGTATAACAAATGACGGGGATGAGCGAAGAAAGGAGAGTCATGGTCAAGTTTGAGACCATAACTTGAATATAAATCTTTAACTCGACCCATTTTTTCACGCCGTACGCTGAAATCGCCTTCGTAACTGAATATTGTTTAGCGACTCTGTAAAAATTACTGCGGAGAGTAAATGATTTCTTGTTAAAAACGCTTGAGAAAGTATACAAACTACACACTTTAAAATTGCTGACGAGATGAATGCATTATGAATTCCTCATTTTTAAAATATTCTCTCTGAAGTGCATACCTGTACTTACCATTTCCACGGGAAATGACTGATATATTTTGGAAAATATCTCGAAAAAGTAATGCGGTAAGTGGCTGATGTTTTTGTATCACTGGGGAGATGAGGTATTTTTTATTATGACGATGCCAACTTCATTGACTATATTTGTTGTGTATATATTGTGAAATGATTTCTCGATCAAAGTGCCTTTCAATAAAAGGATTATTACCTACCTCTCGACGCCTTTTTTGACGAAAGATGACCACGTTAACGGGTTGAATGATGCGAAGTCTGTCATTCTCTGTAATCCTCCACGTCTGCCTGAGCCACTCAAGGGGTATTTTTGACCTGTTTTGAAATTCAGAACGCAGCCAATTACCCTATATTTATTCCTTTTACTTGTATTCTTTTAGTAAGAATTGTTTATTAACCAAGTGTGAGCCACGTGGCTTATATGATCATCAAGAATATATTTGTAACTGCCTAAAACACCGGAATCGGTCATTTGGGCAGTTTTTTTTACCTCTTATGCATGCGGTTGACTTTGCTTCATTGAGCAAGTGAAGTAATAAAGTTTCATTGAGGGCCTTAAATAACTTGAAGATAATCTACAAGTTGTACAACAACTAGTTATATAACACCTCATTTATATACTCATGAATCGATACTCCGTTTAAAAAACGCAATAATAATGGCATAAACAGAAAGAAGTCACCCCAGCTATATTATGGAAGACAAAAGCCGAAGAACGATTTTTACGTCGAAGTCCAAAGCGTTTGTTGAGCTGAGCAGTGGACGTAACAATCACTATGTTTATATTATTTTCTCTTTTTCCCCTAAACTCCTCCGCATGTCTTCCTGCACAATTCCAAGATCATCGCACTTTCGCACGTCTTACGCAGATACATCGGCTTTCTCACTACTGGCAATCCCCAGGTTTCCAGGAACTCGAACAAATCAGAGATATTTCCTTCCTATGAAGTGATATTAGAGAGGAGTGGATACTCAATGCAATGGGGTGGATGGGTTAATCGTGAGAAATGGATTTAGATGTACTTAGTCAATTCAGATTACGAGGTAACCATCGCAATCCATCCCACGAAGTGAGGGGCTTTGACGTATAAACACTACACAGCGGACTAAGCCTTGCCTTGAGGACCCAATGATGTGGGATGATACGACTACGCATGCACGAGCATCGTCAGACTGTGATTCATCTGCTCACACGGGGGCGAAGACGGAGTGGTACACAGAAACATTGAAGAAGACTCTGGCACAGCTTGTGCGAACGCTGATAGCCCCTAGATGCGCAGAATTGCTACGAGCTATCTAGGGAGGACTTTTTAGGTAAGCATAAGATCGGTCTCTTGGGGGAGGGATGAAGACGAGGGAGGTTTGGTAGGGCAGCCAACGGCATAGGGATTGGTTTTAGAATGTTTATCAATGAGTAATAGAAATGAAGGGTATTTCAAGAAAATAAACAAATTGGCGACGTAGGCAGCAAACGCACGTTATCTTAACGAAGTTCTTAAGAATAATACTTTCACCTACACTCAAACGCGGGCGCAGCGAGACGTAATAGACTCGCCCAGGTGGAAAATGGGTTTCTGTGTAGGGACCATAAGCTTTCGAACAAGCTTTACTCTAAGGAATTCATCACTATGCCAACAAGACAATTCTCAAGGAGTATTTCTCTTGGAGATAGTATGTAGATGATTCTATGTAGTATGCAGTTCACCCCAATGCAGTCTGGCGGTAATGAAGAAAAAACTGCAACTCTGTAGGAAGGATAAACCGGGTGGATGGTGTATGAAACCCCTATACATGATCCCTAACACGTAACTATTGCCCGCGCTGTTCTGTACACTATGCCTCGTAATTTACAAGATACATACCTGAGAGGTGCATTGGACTTTTAAAAAGCAAGTGGGAGTGCCTGCTGATGCAGTGTGTCCCTCATTACTCGCCTTATGAGACAAGCAAAATTTAATATGTATGAGAATGCTAACCAGCGTTAGATGACCTTGATCCATTGGAGGATATATCGAAATGGAATAAAATCCAAATTAATCTCAGGGTAACTTCCATCTTAAGTGAAGAAATATTAAGGGATAGGGTAACGTTTTCGCACTTTTCTTAATTTTGTCAATGCCAGTTCTCGACGGAAAAAATATTTTTTTTCCAGTTCACCATACATTTCTAAGTTTATTTGTCCAAGTTGTCAAACCAGTTTCAACATGCACAAAGGAGCGGGAATTCAAGGTATTGAGAGAAAAGTTCCTTTCCGTGCACCACCTCTAGTTTCCCAAATATATCTGATTCCCGGAAAATCTCACAACTTGCATACAGCCGAATGTGTCCTAAGAGTCTTGACCTGCATTTTAACCATTGTAATTTCTTCAGTGGCAAAACGCTCTCCCCACTAAATAACTCTGAAGCATTTGTTTGTTCATGAGCTAAATATTTCGAAGAAAACTTGCAACGCGTCAGCAAGAGAGCGTCAAGAGCGATGAGTATGAAAGGACAACGGAGAAGTGCTTATCCGGTCGGACGAAATTCAACCCCAGTGACCTATGACTGCTCAGAATCGCTATTATCCCGTATGTTCATTATCTATTCAAAGGAGTAAATGGAACGACACGGTCCATAACATAATATGCATTAGATGGATAAAGACTTTTTCACTGGAATACACTATTAGGGCGGGTCGCTTTTTTTAGCTTTCTTTTTCCAAAAATGAGGGGGGCCAAAAAGTTGTGTTTTAGTTAGCTATTTACAATTATATTTACAAGAACTGGCAATTACATTGGTTTGCTTAGTAAATAGCTACTTCAAATTCGTGATATTTTCACGTTTCATGTAAAATTCGTAGCAAACTGTCTTCTCACAAGAAGTTCCTTCTTATCATTATTGATATCTGTACTTCTGCTCTAAGGTTAAGAATATACTTATTTTATACTATAACATCTGTAAAAAATGTTATGACCCTCGTAAAAGTTTTTAAACTAGCAATACTCATTTGCAGCTGAGTGGCATTTTATTAATTTTTAATTTCCTTATTTAATTTTTATTAATAGCATACAAGTAGTGGCACTTTCTTGTTTTTTCCTGGCTCGAATAGTTTCTTCCACTTGCAAAATCTGAAAATTCGGAACCATGGCTAGTAAAAGGAAGACAAGACTGGCAACTTCCTCTCACGTGAGTAAATTCATTGGAACTGGTCGAGAAATACTGCCATGTGAACTCCCAACTCTACGTGATGTCCTAAGATATGGGATTCTACCAAGAGAGAGGAGTGGAGAGAATGTCAGAAATTACCCAGCAGCCACTCTTGCAAAGGATATTTATCCAAAAGTGCTCGAAAAGTGGGAGCTAGCAAACAGTTGTTTTGTGGTGCCAATTTTAAATTCGAGAGTCACAGTCCTGAACAAGATAGAAGAAAACTGGGAAAAGGCCAAAAACATATCACTTGGCAGAGGAAAACTGGAAGTGAAAGAGACTTTCATAGCAACGTTAGACTAGCTCTTTGACATCCTCAACTGCAAGTGTGAGATTAAGCCATGTTCAGAATTTGAGGGTCCATGTCTGGTGGTGCTGACTGTAAACATGAAGTGCACAACTCCTGCTCTTGTTCTAAGGATATGGAGATCCCTGTCAAAGAACTAGTATTTATTAAGAGTCAAAGAGAGAAGGTTGGATCTGTTGGACAGCATCAAATTTGATTACCAGATCTACCTGAGAACAGAAGACAAGTTAAAAAGAAAAAGAGGAAAGAAGATGATTTAAGAAGAATTTCTGAATATAAGCATATGATGAAGGAAGAGATAACATTACAACCAAATGAAGTTCTTTTCTGAGACGAAGATGAAGAGCTAACTGATGTTTGTGTTGAAGAATCTGAATATCCTTTGCAGATTCCATGTGATAATTCTGATGTGCCTTCTACGTCAAGTACAAGTCAATATAATACATTACAATTGCGCAATGCTGCGTTGCAAAGTATTATGTATGGTTTCGGTCTACGTGCTACAGCTGACATTACAGCAGCTGTATTTTTGGATGCTGAGTTAATTACTGAAGGAGACAGGAGACTTGTGATTGATCATAATAAAGTAAAAAGGGCAAAAGAAAAAGTCATGAAATCACCTGATGAAAAATTTCATTTTCGATGCCGGATAGGCAATATGGAATAAATCTTCTTTGATGGACGCAAAGATTCCACAAAAGTTCTGTTACAAGCAGATAACTCAAGTCATCAGTTTCCAAGTATTGTGAAAGAAGAGCATTACACTGTGTGCAGTGAGCCACGTGGAAGGTATCTTTGCCATTTTACCCCAGAGAAAGACTTAACGAAAAGGAAACCTGCTGAAGTTATTGCTAACCATCTGGTGGATTTCTCAAGGAAAACAGCATTGATAATAGTTTGAAGGCTATTGGTGGTGACTCAACTAATTTTAACACTGGTTGGGAAGGAGTCATGCATTGGGTTGAGGCAAAGCTGAATCGTAAACTCATATGGTTGGTTTGTGCTCTTCATACTAATGAGCTACCTTTGCAGCACATGATCACAGATTTGGATGGAAAAACTTAGTCTAACAACAAATGGAGTGGTACGATTGGCAGCATGCTTGATACTGCAACAGAACTTGAAATCAATCCCTCATTGGTCAGAATATTCTTTCCAGAGCCTTTCGTTCATTGAGTGACACTGTTGTCAAATATCTCCACAGATCAGGCTTATGGTTACAGAATAACTCAGACCATATGGACAGGTGTACTTTCAACTGATCTGGCATTTTTAGAAATTGGTTCTGTAAGCCACTCTCGGAGGTTAGCAACTGCAAATAGGATCTGTCACATATGGGTTTAAAAACATGGCCTTAAAGGCAACAACATGAAGACGTTAAAACTGCTGGTGGAATACATTGTTGGTGTTTACTATCTCTGCTGGTTTAAAATCAAATTGAAATTCTCTTGGGTGGAAGGATCTCGCCACATTCTTTATCAATTGAAGCTTCTAAAAGAAGGCAGTAGCAGTTATTGTTTTGTCAATAATTCAACGATCATCGTTGTTCGCATTTAGTGAAATGGTGCTTCAGACTCTTTTATGCTCGGAAAACCAAGAAGAAAGGAAAGAAAGAAATTCCTTAATTCAATTATCAGAAGATAATTGAATTAAGGAATGAAGATGATGATGCACCAGGAGATCTATCTGTTAGGCCTAGGATAATTGGAACTGAAAGACTGGTCAGAAAACGTATATGAACCTCCACTTACTTGTAAACTCAAAATATCAGAAATAAGAAATTTTGTTGAAGAGCCAATGCAAGTTCCAAAGTGGACATGTCATGGACAGTCCATAGAGAGGTGTATGAAACAAGTAACAGAGGCTTCTGGCAAAGTGTATACACATTAGAAACGAGAAGGATTCATTAGAGGCCAGAAAGTAAGCAGAGGAATGATGTCTATGTATGAATCGAAGCAAGATTTAATGAATATTGTTGGTTGAAACATTTGACATTTTTTTCAATGTGTTTTCAGTGTTTGATAATAGAGAAAAAAATATACACACATTTTTTTGAATTCATTAAACCACTTTTGAGCAAATTTTGTAGGAGTTTTTATGAAATTATCCACTTTTTTCGGAAATGTCAACATAAATTATAATCAAGCGGAAATTTACCAAGGTAAATGTTTATGAATAAGAAAAAATCTTTTATATTAGGATAATATACATCAAAAGGCAAATTTTTGGAACCCCTCATTCACAAAAATCACGAATCTTTATTTTTGCCCTCCAAATTGACACGCAATCAATACACTATTAATTTACATACATGCCTTATACATGAGGCATACATGCCGCCAGCCAGGCAACTTGGAGCGTACATTGCACTAATTCGAGGACGTGTGACTGCCAATGCTTCTCATACTTGAACGAGGGCAAAACACTCAAGCTAACCTCCTATCGATATTCACTTGGGTAAGTTTTTCAATAGAAACACGGTTATTTCAATGGAAAATTGCAAGTTCACTCGTGAAAAAATTACTATTTTAATTAGAAAATATTTTATATGAAGAATATTTTGAAAAAAGGGTTTATTTTTTTATTTCTACTTCTTTAGAATTTTTTATCGGTAATGCATTTACTGGTGAAATCAGTGAATCAGCGCCGATTAAATGAGACGACTACAACATGTGGACTATACGCAGGTCACCACGAAAACTACGATGGCAATATGCAAAGGGTGAAAGAGAACCTGGGACTCAAAAACTCCCGAGAATAAATCGAATCCCCAGCAAGTGCGGTAATTTTTGTACTGGCGAGACTGGCCACGCTATAGGGACACCGATTAATGAAAGCAAGAAATATAATCAGGTAGAGCTATCCCCAACAAAATCATCCGCACAACAGCCCAGTCATGCCTGGGATCATGAAATCTTTTTTGACAGCGCCCAGCACACTGACCGAGAAAACTGACACTAGAACATGAATGGCAAAGGAGCCAAAGAAATTCTCAACGCTGGAGAAACGCTGGAAAGTTTCTTCAACCGTGGCACGGGATACGCGCCCAGCCAGGCATTATACTCATTAATTAATGAGAAATCCAAGGTTTCTCATTAATTAATGCTTTTGACACATTTATGCTGAAGGCAAATTTTTAATTTGTGTAAGTAGCGATGTCATTCCTTCACATTAATTCAATTAAATTATTTTAACTCAATATGACTATGTATTTGTAAACCCTTAAAAAGCGTAACAGTCGCTTCGTTCCATTATCAGGTATTTCATCACATTTTGTTGCTTCTTCGACAACGTTTCAATTCACATCCGGGAGGCGTCTTCACCGACAAACAGTACATCGACCTGAAAATGCTTCCTGCACGTGAGGTGGAACGTGTTGTACACGAAGAAACAAAACGCAAATATGGAATTATCAGACAGTTGAATAGAACAAATAAATATACAGACCTAGCAGAAACTCCAAGAATAACTTTTATGCGTAATCGCCATTTATGCACTAATTTATCTAAGCACTTACAGAAGTAAAATTACATCAGTAAGAAATAAAACAAATTTTCCCTACCCTCTGAAGGGAATTTGTTATCCTGAGAAAGTGGGAAGTAATAGGAAAACGGGTAAGAATCACTTATCGAGACTAATACAAAGCATTTCATTTTTATCATCAAATAAACTACACATGTTTATTGAAAAAAATAGGAAGAAAACCCACCACGGCAAGTTTTATGACGTCTAAGTGACTTAAATATTTTCTTTTACCCTCGGACGATTCTGGTGTTCCGTAAGATTCCTAAAGGGTGTTGCTCCACATTAATTGACACTGTGCTCTTACAAATATTTGTTTCCTGTAAAAACAGATCAAGTATGCGATGTTGCCCTAAGCAGCGGCAAAATTAACATAGTGCTATGAAAAAGATTCACCCAAAAGAAGAAATAAACGCTAAATGTAATGGCGATAATGTTCAACCAATATTGTTTGAAATGAAAGTTATAATAAACTATTTCCATACCTTTCCGATTTTAAGATAGCTTTTCTAGTTTTATCTTCATCACGCAGTTCCCCACAACGGTTCATACTTATAGTAATATTGGAAAAGTTCCCTTAACATCATTCTTCAAACCGGAATACTTTTATGTGGACTTGCTTTTTAACGTTGTCGCATTTATATGGAAGTAGTTGAATTACCCGGCGTTGATCGGGACCACACTTTCTTCATAACTCATAATATAAGAGGATAGGGCTTAGTAGTCGTCAAAACATACTACAGTGTTATTAATTATCTTATTTATTTTTTTAGACAAATTTTTAGCGTTTTTACAACATAGGGTTTTTCAGACAAATACGATGCGTAAAAGAAAATCGGTTGAAAAAATGAAAAAATTCATTCTCTCGGGTATCTGATAAAATAAGTTGCAACTCTATCTTGAGTGAAAGTTGTGTTTAAAAGAAAAAAATTAAACCTAAGCAAAATTAATTTAAAATGCGATAAAAACCAAAATCCGGTTGTCAAGGAAATATATATTGTTGATTTCAGAGAAAAATATGCGTTTTTCAGCTTAGAACGCGATTTTCATACAAATACGAATTGGAAAAGATAATTGATTAAAAGAATAAGTAACTTCATTCTTTCAGCTTTTTGATAAAAAAATCCCAACCCTCCATCTTGAGCGGAAGTAATTTTAAAAAGGAAAAAATGAAGCCACTGCCCCAAATCCAATACGAGACCACCGAAGAGTCCCTTTTTGGGCTTTGAGATATTTTTGAAATAGCCTATATTATTCGTCCTGTCTTGAAATGTTAGTCTGCAAAATTTCAGCACGATCAGAGTTGAACTGTATACAGGTATTTGTATAAAATACAAACAGACACATTGTTTTTTGTATTTATTTATATCTACGCATAAATGTTTGCAGTAGAAATTTCAACTTGCTTAAAGTGAAAATTGATCGCCTACTTACTTTCGAATCTCAAAGAATATACCCATTTCAATGCGTGCGAGGCATAGAGATCCGGCCAATTTGTTGTCTTTCATGAGACATAACCAGTGATCCGTTAAAGCTGCCTTTGTGACTGTCCCCTCGCTCGCAACGGGGAAGGGATATGCGGTTGCAAGGATTGACTATCAAACGTTAACGATGAGCGAATGGCCTAAGGGGCAGGAAGCTCTCACTTTAAGTGGGGGGGAGGCAACGATTGTGAGAGGGATGAAGCAGCAAGGAGGACACGGCCATCCCACGCCGAGGACTCTGTGATTGAGTGAGGAAGCCCGGATTATTCCTGCGTGCACCACGGAGCCCTTATGGACAGAAACAGGTTTTCACGGGAAATCCTCGATGTTTCGTCGGCATTCACCGCACGTTTGACGTGATCATTTCATTAACTCGTTCGCCCAATGAAAACATCCTGCGGCAATGAAAGGACAACTTGCCAGACTATCCTCTACGTGCATGATAAAGCAGAGTACGTTTTCTCAATCCCTCGAGAGCAAATACATTTCGTTCACAAGCTAAAGCTCTCATGAGTATCCCAGCTTAAACTCCAACGAGTCCTCGCTTCTGATGGCCAATTATAAATTTGAGTTTAATTCAAATTACTTTCAAGCATTGGAAAAAAGGAATATCCATACCGAGATGACTTTCTTGATGGACAAGAATATCTAATATTTTAACACTAACGTATTGTGAGTAAAATACCTAGCACATTCCAAACAGAGCTCCAACAGTTTCTTATGACAAATGCCTATTATATATTTATTGTTGCAAAAATTCTTGGAATACAAATTAAAATTAGTACTCGTGAACATATTAATCGATTTAACCACTATTCACCGTGTTGCATACGTTTTGATATATAAGTCTCCTTAGGAAAATGTTTACACCTAATTTTCCAAAAAAGAGTTTTATACAAATTTTTATTGAAAGTTTTATGAATCGTACGTAAAACGTACTTGCTTGCTCACAGTAAAACTATTCATGAACCGCAATGTCCTGCCATCTATGAGACGCTTTGCTAACACGTTAAGTGATATATGCACTCTCTTTTGGATGACTGTTAAGTTCAAAACTCTATGTATTGTTTATTTACTTACTTTCTGATCACACTCAACGGTGCTAAGGCTCTAACGCATTCTTCTAACAAGAAGGATACTGCCTCAACGTTCCATGAACTTCCAGCCATGTTTGTTTACGTTTTACTTATTTGGCTTCCCTTGGATACGAGATTATTATCAACGCGATGAGCGGAACGTCTCATTGCTTGTTGCATAAAACGGTTTCATGGAAATAGAATCTGTCCTATTCCGTAAAACGTTTTATAAAACGGTGTTATCGTTAGCAAGCTCATTTTTATAAAACTAGTCAATTTTATAAAACGTTTTACCGAAAATTTTACCGTGAGCAACAGGCATAACAATGATTTTAATTCAAGGCTATAAAAATGAGAATAACATGGGCAGTGAAGAAATGGCGATGGACCATTTGAGCAATGCTTTTCATGTTTCAACAAAATTAATCTCGTAATAACCGAATTCAGATGTCTCTGGGCTTAGTTATTTCATTCTAATAACTTGAGTCCCTCTGGAAAATCTATCAAGACGGATGAGACACCCTCTCCAACAATCACATCGATCTCTAAATCCATCCCGAGCTACTTTGGGATTATCTCGATCGCCACCGCCAAGGACTCTCTCTCTCCGTCTAGCCATCCTCCTCGTCCAAAACCTCTCTCATTTTCCCTTGCCCTCTGCTCACCCCCACTGGTCCCTCAAGCACCCCTTTCCCTCTCTGCCTCGAGGCCTAATTGCCAATTCATGTCACTGGAAAGCTTCTCCGCCCTTCTCTCCATCTCCATCCCTCCTTCACTTCGTCGTTCCAACGTAGGTCCCACCATCCCATCGCCTCTTCATCCCCTCCGTCCATCATTCCATCAATTCCCAAAGCTCACTTGTCCCTTACATTCCAAACCTACCTGTCCTCCACTGCCATTATATTGACCATTGCACTGCAATAGTTGCTGCACCTGTCGGTTGAAACGTCTTTCAGTACAATTTAAACCCACAATAACAGTTCGTTAGCGCTTGAAACTTTAATTCGATAGGCTACTAGTCCAGAATCACCAATTTCTTGCCTTTTTTTCTCTTTAAGAGGTATGCACTTAATTTCTACACTGCCTTGTTTTGTTAAAATGCTAGCGTTTAATATCATCCTCTCAAAACTTAAGGTCAACAACGTAAGAAATGTCGCTCATATTCCTGCACAGTGCTTAATCGTTCTGGAAAATATTCGATCGTGACGACTTAAACTTCAGTAATTAAATTTGTTCGGTGGAATGTTAGAAACTTCTTTGATTAATCTTCTCCTCTACGACATGTACCAGATATCTATCTCCGTTGTTCTCTGAGCTTACTGTTCCAACATTTCACACTCATAACCTATCCATACAGGGTCAATCTATCAAATATCATTATACCTATACGGTGATGTGAAGTAGTAATGGCTTTTCATACTCATCTGTTGAAGATTCAACCAATTAGATTAGGTAATTTTTACGTTAGGATAAGCTCTGAATTTAACCATAAAGATATTTTAAGTTTTTCCATTGAATTTTCAAATTTGAAATTTCATTATTTATTGAATGCAAGCGGAGAAACGTTTGTTAAAATTCGACGGAAAAGATATAAAAACTAGCAGCATGTTTGAATTGATAAGAAAACACAAGTGAAATTACCGTGGCGTGGTAATAAAGCGTTTTAAGTCTACCCAAGTGAAACTTATCAATGGAATTGAGTTTGGCAAAGATTGCTTACGGTGTTCGCACAGAAAATTCGAAGGTGGTACTACGTGTTTACTCGATGGTTCTTTTTTTATGATGCAAATAGATAAAGTGGCACAGGCAGAATAGTGAAGAATGTATGTTCTTATCTCTAGTAATCGATAATGATTGAAGCACTGTGATATTCGCTTACATGAGCTCAACATCGTAAATTATTTAAGCCATTACCGGAATCGAGGAAAAAATGGACTAGACTAGCCTTGCTAGTTAGCAACTGATATTTTTCTCGCCGATCAGAAACATTATTCCAGACCTACTTATATAACACCGGTCGCAATGAACAATTTCCATTTCCTATCCAATTCTTACAAACCAGTTTATTGTGTTCGCCGCATATTCAGCAACGGATTTTAATTTTAGTAAGAGTGCTGTCAACATTAATTTCACCACAAATATTTGCAGTAGGGATAGGTAGGTTTAGATTTATAGCGTGCGTCGACAGCTATGGTCATTTTACACCACGCACAATCTAATTTATATCAATAAATATGAATGAATATATATTTAGACAAAAGGTAGCATTAAAAGCCCAAATATATAAAAATATAAATATAAAAAATATATTAGATTTTACTTATTAAGTTAGTTTCCTTTAAAAAAGTAGTGACATGGTTTAGGCGATCGGCATTGTTGCCAAGAACATGTTCTAGGTCGCCACTGATGCCTAGCCTGTTTCGTGTGTCCCGATATTTGTCACACTTCATCAGGATATGTCGCACACTGAGAGGGCAGTCACAGTCATCACATCGAGGAGGAATTTTCTCTTCTGTAAAGAGGAACGAGTGGGTCAGGGCGCAATGCCCGATTCTTAAGCGTGCGATGACGACTTCCTCTCTGCGATTACCCCTGATCCAAGGTCATACCTAGGAACCGAACTGATTCCACATAGGGTAAATTTCTACCACCAAGTAAAAGTGCTGGTGGAATGTAGGCTCCCCTCGCACGATAAAAATGGACGCACTTGCATTTTTCCGTAGAAAACTTTAATCCATTTATCTGGGACCAATTCTCCAGTCTATTCAGAGCCAGCTGTGTTACTAATAACTTTTGACGACCTGCAAAATATTGCTAGATCGTCCACTAATAGTGATCCCAAGAGAGGAGGTTTGATGCATCTTGCTATATCATTAATAGCAATGGCAAAAGGTGTCGCAATTAGAACTGACCCTTTGGGCACACCGTTCTCTAGGGAATAGAGTTCAGATAGGTGCTTGCCTATCTTAACTTTAAAAAATCGATCACTTAAGAAGTTATTTATAAAAACAGGTAAATTTCCCCTCATGCCCCACTCGTGCAGCGTCGTTAAGATCTTCCGCCGCCAAACTCTTTCGTATGCCTTCTCCATGTCGAAGAAAACACCCACGACGTTCTGGCGGAGAAGAAGGGCCTCCTGGATATAATTGTCGACTACGTGGTCAACGGTCGAGCGGCCACGTCTAAAACCGCAATGGATAGTGGAGAGAAGGTTTCGACGCTCCAACCAGCAAACGAGGCGTCGATTCACCATTCTCTCCATTACCTTGCACAGGCAACTGGTAAGGGAAATAGGCCTGTAATTGTTCGGATCAGCTCTATCTTTACCCTGTTTGAGTATGGGTACAACTATAGACTCCCGCCAGGAGGTTGGGAAGCTACTCTCAGCCCAAAGTTGGTTGAGGGAGCGTAGGACCTCCAACAGTTTTATTCCGGAGAAACGCACTGTGGATTTCGTCCATTCCTGTGGCTGTCTCGGGAGTCTTCAAAGGCAGAACGTAGTTCCCAGAGGGAGAAAGGGATATTATACTCTGCCACTGTACGCATCTCAGTAAAGATGATTGGGGAGGATTCTGTGCGTCTCTTGATGGAGAGGAAGGTTTCCTCATACGTATCGTCGCTGCATGTTTTGGCGAGTAACTGACAGAAGACCTCACCAATAGCAGACAGAGATGTCAATACATTGCTGCCGACGATGAGGAACGTTACGCTGAGCTGATAATAATTTCCCGAAATACGTTTTACCTTGTTCCAGATCTGTGCCAGGGCTGTTCTGTAATTAATGCTGGATACATATTCCATCCAGGAGGCTTTTTTTTGCTTCCTTCACGATCCTTCGAGCTTTGGCTCGGAGGTGCCTAAAGGAAGCAAGGTTCGTCTCCGTGGGAAATTTATTAAAAATCCTTAGTGCCTTCTTGCGCTGACGAATAGCTCTTGCGCATTCCTCGTTACTCCACGGTACTGCAGGCCTAAGAATGTTTCGCACTGACTTTGGAACGCTGCTGTTGACTGCATCAAGGTAGGGAAAACAACAGGGAATCAGCAAATAGAGTACACGAGGATAGGAGAAAAGTCTAGGAATAGGATAGACTATTTTCTAGTGTCTCGAAAAATGGAAAACAGAGTAATCGATTTCAGAACAATGCCAATAACTTTATCAGACCACAATGCCTTAATTTTGGAAATAGACGCCGAGCTAACCCAACCCAGGAAAACTCCCAACACCAGACAGGACAACACGGAAGGAAATACATGGCGCTTAGACACGAAAATTTTAGAGGAAACACATAAAACAAGAAATTAAACAGGAAATATTGAAGCAATTAAATAACAAGAAGATTGATAAAGATCCCCTTATCTGGTGGGAGGATATTTTTAAAAGAAACGTTATGAGGAAATGCAGGTTTTCAACAAAAATGCACTACATGGACGAAAATGGCAAGATAAGGTTTTTTAGAAGTGTGCTGAAAGAACTGATGGAAGCGGAGGAGAAGCCGTTTAACTTTAAAGAAAGACTGAAAGAACTTAAGCAGATCATTCGGAAATTAGAGGAAGATAAGCTGTCACCGAGGCAGTGGCAGAGGCGGGGGAGCGTAGGCATGGGTGAGAGTATCTCAATGGATACGATGAGACGCACGGTAGAGAGCATGGGAAGTGAAGCGTATGGCGCTCGGAAATAATAAGAATCAAGAACAGTTGTTGACCGAAGCACAAGAACATTTCAGAGAGAGATATAATCAGTACGAGGAGTGGAGGGAGGAGGAGGTGAAACAAGGGCGAATTTCCAAGCAGAAATAACGGTCGAAGACTTAGAGCAAGTCAAGGCTAAGCTAGTAAAAGGGAAGGCACCAGGTACGGATGGATTTCCATATGAATTCTATGAAACCTTTTGGGACGATGTAAAGGTAGCGCTGGCGCTAGTCTGTAATACAGTTATAAAAAAGGGGAGTTAGCGGAAGGTATGAAAACAGCAAGAATCACTCTCATTGCAAAATCCAAGGGGGCCAAGAAAGTTGAGGATTTCCGCCCAGTTTCCTTACTAATTCAGACTACATGATACTGGCGCATGTAATTAAAAGGAAAATGGAACTGTTAGCTGAGGAGGTGATGCATGAGGATCAGTACGGAGGAGATGGTAAAAGAAACGCTATTGATGCAAATATTTTAATAAGGGACGTCTCACTTAGCAAACTTCCGTTGAAAAAAGAGGAGTCACTTGCCCTTATGGCAGTAGACCTAGAAAAGGCCTTCGACTTTATCAGAATAGAGTATATAGTTTTAATTTTAGAGGAGATGAATTTTCCGAAAGAGTTAGTAAATGCAATAAAAAGCCTATACAAAGATAGTAGGTCAAATGTCAAAATTGGAAAAGAAACGGAAACCTTTCCGATAAGGAACTCGGTCAGACAAGGGTGCCCCCTTTCGATGGCATTATACAATTTAGCCATCACCCCAATTATTAAGGAGATACAAAATAAAGGTTTAGGGGTCAAAAGATGTGGGAAAATATACACTTCTGTAGCGTATGCAGATGACATTACGATTTTCATAAAAGAAGAAAGGGAATTAGAGATATTAAATGGGATTTTCAAAACAGCAGGGTTTAGAGTAAATAAGAAAAAATCTAAACTGTTACATATGAATGGGAAGGGTTTTGAAAACACATACGGGTGGGAAACAGCCGACAGGGTGAAAATACTAGGACTTTTGTGGGAGAAAAATGAGTTCAGATCGATAGGGAAAAATTGGGAGGAAGTCATATCTAAAATAAGAAGCCAGCTTTATAATTTCACTGATTACAAGTTGCCCATAGCAACAAAGATACGAGCCTTGAACCAACAAATGTACCCCTTCCTGTGGTATGAGGCCCACGTGTGGCCAATGCCAGAGAAAGTAAATGCCACCGTTATTAAGCTCACGAATTTATACATATGGAGTGGTTACTTAAAAAAAACAGAGAGGAAAAAGTTATACTCTCCGCCAGAGCTAGGAGGTCTGAATCTTATAGACGTAAAAACTAAAGTTAAAATCTTAAACCGTAAAAAGATAACAGAAATTCTGGTAAGAAATTACATGGTAAGGAAAAGGTTAGCGATACATGCGATATAATGTGCAAAAAATTAAGATATTTTAAGAACGTACTTAACCCATTAATCCCCAGCATTGCGTTTACTCAACATTATTGAATCGTAATTCTTAGAACAAACATTTACTTCAGGATAATTTTTTCTTCGGTTTACTGACTTTTTGAAATATCTGTAGTTCTTATTATGTTATATTTTCGTCAAAATTTTCATTAAAATAATTATTTTTTTAAATTCGAAATTTGCCTTTTTCAAAGCATTGCTGCACTACAAATTGTAAATGGTTTTTCACTAAGATTACTTGATGAATCTTACTATCGGTAATGTTTTCTGTTAGTTCTAGGTTTCGTTATTCATCAAGTTTATTTTTGAAATGAAATTTCATCGTTAATGGTATAAAGCTGGTTGTTGTAAATAATGTTGCGTTTACGCAACGATGGGAATTCTCTGGTAAACCACGGGGCTTTTCTCTAAGCAGAAAGCAGCTCGTCAATATGGCTTTTAAAATGGACAATGTAGTCTTCTGGTGGCAGTTTAGCTGCATTTTTGGTACTCACAGGTTCTAAGTAATGGGTGAATGACATTTGGAATTCCATGATGGTCATCTGTACGAATTTTAGATTCAACACTTTGTTACTTAGTAGAGTAAAACTGTTGCGCGCCCATTTGGAACCGGGGCAGGGCAGGGTCATTCCCATGTCGTTGAGTGGAAGTGTTACTTAGTAGACATTGAGTTCAGCTTTCGATGTATTCAATTTTAGAGACGATAGAATAAGAGGTTGAGAAACGTAAGTTGAAGCAGGGTTATGACAGAAGGTGGTACTCCCCCCTGAAGTTAGTGAACTCACCGACGAAGAAAATATCGACGATGGGGAGATAGTCATAAATGACGGCGGTATTTCCCTGCCTTCGGACATTTCTGGGACTTTTGAAATACATTCAAACGCGTTACAAGGCAAGTCACAGTTTACTCCAGTAGAATCTGAAGAACAATCATCCAGTAAACGCGCACGCCCAGGGAAAAGTTGCAGAAAGCAAACGGGTTCACCAAAATGGGAAAAAATAGTCTACTTCCGTTCAAGCCCCAAATTTCAGTGAGAAAAAGTCAATAGAAACACTCATTACTCAGTATGGAGGCCATTCACCAATTGAAATCTTTCACCTTTATTTCAGTGAAGAATTACTTGAATTAATTTTAAACTATTCAAATAAGTACGCTAAGGACAAAAATAATCATATGTTTACTCTGAGTAAGGCAGATTAAAAAAAATTCATTGGGATCCTAATACTGTCGGGGTACCATACATTACCGCGCACTAAGTTGTACTGGACTAGCCAAGAGGATATGTCTGTCCCAATTGTGAGGCAATGTATGACGCGGAATAGATTTGATGAAATTAAAAAATATCTACACCTCTCAGATAATTCTCAACTGGACAAAAGTGATAAATTTTCGAAAGTCAGGCCTTTTCTCAATGGACAAAACCAAAATTACATTCAGTTTGGAATTTTTTCTAACAAATTGTCCATTGATGAGCAAATGGTTCCATATTTCGGGCGGCACTCAGCTAAAATGTTCATCCGTGGGAAACCAATTAGATTTGGTCATAAATTGTGGTGTCTAGCCTCATCTACAGGCTATCTCTATCAGTTTTTGCCATATGGAGGGGCCGAACCAGGAAAGAATAGTTCTTTACCGCTAGGAGAAAGGGTTGTTCTAAATTTGTTGAATTTTTGTAAGTCTCCAAAAAATCATGCCGTGTATTTTGATAATTTCTTCACCAGTTACAGTCTATTAGCAACTCTAAGTGATAATGGCTATTTTGCAACGGGAACAGTAAGAGAAAATCGAACGGGAAACTGCACACTCATGTCTTCGAGGGATTTGGCAAAGAAACCTAAAGGGGATTTTGACTATTCGTTTGACAAGTCAAAAAATATTCTCTTAGTTCGATGGCATGATAATTCTGTCGTCACCGTTGCTTCAAACCACGGGAATATTGAACCCATAGTAAGGACGAAAAGGTACAACCGGAGGCTGAAGAAAAGCGAACTGATTCCGCAACCAAATGTTATCAACGATTACAATCAGGGAATGGGAGGGGTAGATTTACACGATAATTCTGTTGCATGTTACCGTATCCAGATTAGGGGCAAAAAATGGTGGTGGCCTCTATTCATAAATGGGCTCGATAGTGCAATGGTGAATGCGTGGCGATTTTACACCATGGTCACGGGTGAAGCAATTCCTCAGTTAGACTTCCGGTCTGAGATCGCAAGAATTTTACTGAGGCAAGAAGTAGTTTCCAATACAAAGGCTGATGACATATGGCATAAAAATCGTTGCGCACATGCGGGACGCCCTAGGAAAAATGACATTCCCCAGGATGTGCGTCAAGACAGAATAGGGCATTTCATCCAAAGGAATACTGATAACTCCCGGCGCAGATGTCGAGTGTGAAAATCACAGACAATTTATGTGTGTTTAAAGTGCAATGTTTACCTTCACGCAGAATGTTTTCACACATTTCATCAGAAGTGACGATGAAAAATAAAAGATGCAACCTAAGTTTTGAAAAGTTGTTTTTATTTTTATTTACCGGAGTTTACCCAGCGTTGCGTAAACGCAACATTATGCAAATCATATATTATAATGAATATAATATTTTTTTCTGAAAATTAGTCTTAATTGGGCCAAAATAAACCGGGAAATACGAAAAAACCGAAGTTAAAAGCCCCACATACAGTCTGGGGAATAATGGGTTAAGGAGGCGTTAGAGCTTAAGGTTAAGTACAAAACGAGCGGGAAAATAAATTCGGCAAAAAAAATGTACGAAGAAGATGGAAGAAAATGTTTATAAAGAGCTTACTGGAAATGGGAAAAAAAATGGGATCAATGAAGGGAGGACATGTGGTCCACCACATGTCCTCCCTTCATTGATCCCATTGCTAAACATACCGCTTCCCATCCTAAGACCTTCAATAAATGTTTCTCTCTCTCTATATTAGAAGCCCTCCCCGAATCAGCAACTAATATTTAATTGAGGACTCGTGAGATGGCATTCATCTGGCTCTTTAGGGCATTTGAATCGCCCGGGCTTAACTTGGCCCACTGACCAATAGCAACCCGCAAATTGCTCCCGCTCCCCACCAGTCCCCTTCTCCTGTTCCGCCTCCCCCCCCCCTCCCCGAGGTAACAGACCACTAGTTAGTCTCTTGTCGCCGACGATGACGGCTTGCCCGTCGAAACGTCCCGTAAATAATTTTGTGAGTGTCCTTTTAATTTTCGTATGCCTGTGTTTTCAAAGTATATTTATATTTGTGTTTTTATTCGCCGAGTGCGTTTTCTGAAAATTAGTCTTAATTGGGCAAAAAAAAAATTTCTATATATATATATATATATAGAATATACCAAGAGGGTATAAAATATAGAAACCAGCGAAAGACACAAATAAAAAACTTCCGATATTTGGGTGGGATCGTCAACCACCTTTCTCAGGGTAGAGAGTAAGAATCAGAGATTAACCCGATAATAAATAGTATTTCTTTAAGTAACTCATTAACACAGTAGAAACATATTTTTCCATTACTTCAGTTACACTCGACAGCATAGATATGAGTCTGTAGTTTTTAAATACACTATGGGCACCACCCTTGAAAATAGGCTTAATGATAGCACATTTCATCCCATGAGGTACTACACCCTGCGAAATGCAGAGATTTAGAAGTTTAGTAAGTAATTTAAATAAATAGTTATTTTTCAAATCTTTCATTCTAACAGAATCATATCCCTTTGATACACTTCTTAAGTTTTTAACTACATATCTGTAGTCTGTTTTTCTGTTATTTCCTCTATATACAGGCTATTTGAACATGTATTTTGTACAATCTTAATACGTAAGAAAAATATTTTAAGTCTACTCGAGACCAAAAACCATAAAACGCTGCATTAATTGTTATTGTTAATCAAATTTAATTATTATTTGAAATCCAGGCTTCTTAATAAATCATTTTTACATTACACATTATCAGCTTGTAATTAAAAACTTAAAATATATAAATACTAGCTAAAACTCTTATATTAGTCACATTTAATTACACCACAATTCGATGCAATTTATTTAAAAACAATTCTATTTAACCCTAATTCAAGGCAAATAAATGCGACTGACGATAAAACAGCAACAAACCAAAATCATTGCCAAAGTTCATCGGCCGTTCAAGTTTGACTGGAGAGATAAAATGAACGGCTTGTCGATAAATATTGACGCATCTTCACTGTTGTAAATTATTAACGCTGAATTAAATGGCCCGCAGTTCTCCGCGGGAATTCGGCGAATGTGGTCTGAATAACAGTCCCCATGACTCACCAAAATAAATTTTCCAAACCGACCGCAGGGTAAACTCTGAGCCGTGTTTGCCAATGCTCCCCGAGCTCAGCGAACAAATTAGTCAAAGAGAAATGCATGAATTAGTATCAATTTATTTTGCCATCACACCTCTTTGTCCCCTTGTCAGTCGAGGACACTCATGTGCAAGAGCGGTGTGCAGGGGTTTCGGGAAACATTTATTCGGAAAAAGGTTCGCAACCCTCGGTAATTTTGTCACTAATGCCGACGCACTCGTGGTTTAACTGGCTAGCACACTTGACCGCCAAATGGGACATCCCTGTTCGAGTCTCGGGCGACAGATTATTTATGGCAAATAGCACTAAATCTGTATTTAATCGTCGGTTGCGGATTAAAGATTATCAAGTGAAGAGTATAAAGATCCTTGGATGAAAACTGAAAGAGACATTAATAAAGATGACATTATGTTACATTAATTTAGTAATTTTTGCTTGGTTTTCTTGATAGAAATCAATACCTAGCGACAGAAAAATATAGTTTGTTGATTGAGGCTGAAAATAAATATCACAGTTTTTAATTGAAGATGGGTTGGGGTAAAAGAATTTGAGAAGTAGAGTTAGAGTTTACATACTTCGCTAACCGATCAAACTGTTAACGGATTGTCAGTCATTAGAGAGAACATTGGAAAATAAAGTTTAATTCAAAGATTAGTCGATGGACTTTGAAGTTATTTCAAATCGATTATACAATTGAACATATGAAGGGAGAAGGATTACCTCATGTGGACGCTTTGAGTAGAATGAGCGATTTAGTCATAGTCGACGAGGTGGTAGACGACATCCTGGGTTTTGCTCAGGATACCGATCCAGAACTGAAAGAAATTAAAGAAGAATTAATTAAAGAAGAAAAGTCTCAAAGGAAGTAATTAAAATATACTCATTTTTAAAGGATTCATTGTACAAGAAAGTAAGTTACAAGTTTCTATCCGTTGTACCGAAAGGAATGAGGTGTGAAATCGTTATGAGAACGCAAAAAGCAATTGTCTACTTTGGAGCGGATTAAGTTTTGGGAGAATTGAGAAATAAGTATTACTTCAGAAATATAAGGAAGTATGTAGTTAAATGTATAGCTGTGTGAAATGATTGGAGTTCAACCAGAAGGCTAAAAATAAAGAAGGGTACTTACATCCAATCGATAAAGGTATTTGTCCTTGGAAAACTATTCACATTGAGTCCATTATAAGGACTCCCAGAGCTGTACTAGCTCTATAGCTAGCTCTATAGCTCTATAGCTCTAGCATATCATGGTGGTCACTGACGCCTTCTTAAAGTTCATGATCCTGAAACCAACCAAGAAGACTGCGTCCAAGGAAGCTATCCAGTCTTTGAGACTGTAGTTCGACTTGCTCGAGTATCCCAGACGAATAACCCATGACCGAGGTACAGCTTTTACCAGTGAAGAACATTTTTCGATTTTGCATGAGCAAGGGAATGCAAGGTAGTTGCGTGAAAATAGCAATTCAGACTCTCAAGAGCCAACGTTTAAGTTAAACGATGCATCAGTACGATCTTGTCTGTAATTTCCAAGATACTGGAGCAACGGAACAAGTGGGACGAAGTGCTGGGACGAGTGCAACTAGCTGTGAACAATACAATCAAACAATGCACGAAGAAGTGTCCTACAGATATAATGTTTGGAAGTAGGATGAGAAATAACATTGACGACGGATTGAGGGAAAATTACTTGCGGCTGGATAAATTTATTGAAGATAGGGGAAACACAAGGCAAGAAGCCGCTGATAATATGAAAAATTAACAAACTAAGAAAAAGGTCAACAATCAAAGGAGAAGTGATCACAAGAGATATGAAGTTGGAGAATACGTTATGATCAAGCAATTGTCTTAGGAAGGGACGTGTAAGGAGTAAGAAAAAAGGTACCTAGGACCTCATATTATATCTAAAGTTTTGGCGAATGATCGATTCGTAATGAATGACATTCCCGGTTATAAAACGAATAAGAAGGTGAATGAGTCAGTTTTATCGCCTTAATGATGGGAAACATTGACAGCACTGACCCTGGATGATTTAATCGAGGACTACGTGGATACCGAAAATTTTGACTTGAGTGCTAATCACATGTTATTAATACACTTGTTCAATTTTAATCAAGTTGCTAGGTAACCACAAGTAGTAATATCGGTCGCCTTCTCGTCAGAATGATTGAAATTTGGTATCAATTTTGACCTTTGCAATTATTGCTTGGTTTTCTTGGTGTAATTCATTACCTATCGACGAAAACACTAAGTTTGTTCATTGAAAAATAAATGGCTTTTTAAAGATAAGTTAATCGAAGCGAAATGACGTTTTTACTTATTCGTAAAAAAAAGAAAAAAAAAGGATAAAGTAATTATTTAGATTTCAATCTACTCTAGATTGAGTAACGAAATTGGACCGCATTTGAGGAACTCGGCGTCGTACTCTGACATTGGAAACTTACCATTTAAGGCGTTGAAGTTAACGCTAATCGGAACACTTCAGCGCACAAGAACAACGACCAGTGGAACGACGTCCGAAGGCGAAACTTACGGTAACCTGCATTAGGTAGGTATCATTCCGTGGATACGCAAGAGTCACGGCCGAATATATTGTTCATTGCTATCGAATTACTATAAAATACATATCCAAGGTAGTTTGACCGAGATATCATCTCAATCAAAATGCAATAAATTTGGCTTCATCATGAGGAAAAATACCTACCATTTCCAATGATAAGAAAATAGCAGCCACTTACCAATATACTTCAGAGATATTCAACAAGAAATAACAGCCATTTTCCATGGGAAATGGTATGGGCATGCACTCCAGGGACACTTTATTTAAAAAAATGAGAAATTTCTAACGTATGAATCTCGTGAGAAATTTAAGTGTATATCTTGTTTGCTAACTCAACTATTTCAAAAATAAATAAAATACCTACTCATCGCAGTCATTGTTACAGAATTGTAAAAAAATGTCGTGAAAGCGTTTTCATCGTGAAAAAATGAGTCAAGTTAACACCTTACACGTGAACACTTAATTCATTACTGAGAATGTAAGTAATTGAAAACAACGTTTTTGCGTCATTAATGTTACATTTACTTCGCACTTCTTATAGAAGCTGAAAAATTAATAATAAAATTTGAATATGGTCTCTTTAATGACAATGGAAAAATCTCGGTCAAACCACACTAAACACACTCCAGCGCACATCAACTCTATCTCTGTTCTGTTTAGAAGTGCGCTGCCTAGTGTGCAGTGTCTGAAACGAATGGAAGGCAGGAATTGGATCATGGCTTTTTCCTTCGCAATGTAGTCATCGTTTTTCAGAACGCAAGCCACTAAGGACGGGAAATTCTCACAGTCACTGTCTTACGAATGCACTCCATCAATTAATTAAAACTATTCACTTGGATCACCTGAGCAAATTTGAAGGGCTGACAGTCACGTTCCAAATCACAATGATTTCACAATCGGTATGGTATCACAATGAATTTCCAAAAAATCAAATGGGTATGGTGCAATGTTTTTCACTTTTATCCATTGATGCGATTAATGAGAACACGTATACAAAGAAACACGCAAATCTTTTCATAAGCTAATAGCTCCAACCACCTTAATGCGTTCATATAATTTGCTAAACAGGAAATGCTTCGCACAGATTCTGTCCTAAGAACGCACCAATCGAGACTGCACCCCAGGTGTTCTGTTGTGTTCCAAAGTAAGAAGAACCCAAGAGTGAATGGAGTAATCAACCAATTAATTTGTAAAAAGTTATTATATTGGAGAACTTTTATGGGATCTCACAATCACTGTTAATCAACTGCCCCACGAAGGGGAAGGGTGGATATATATACAGAGATTTCTTTCCATTGCCGTCCACGTACACACAGACACACGGACGCTGGATCTCGAAAGTGTGACGCACACAAAGCCTAAATCGCCGGGCGTCGACGGGTCTCTCCCCCCGGGTGATCAATGACTCCCATCAAGGGGCGACGCACATTTGCAGAGAAGGGGGATGAGATTGGCGGCATCGTCGCCGTCAGGCGCCCCAGCCTGCCTTTCGATTCATTGGAAAAAGCATCCCTTGATGAGCCTTTTTTCCAACCCCCCCGAACGAAAAATGCTTCAATTGCGAGGAAGACTAGACCTTAACAAAACAAACCCGCCCAACAAACTCTGAACTCCCACCCGCGATCGTTCCGACAAAAAGTGTCACTCCAATCTTCCAGAGCTTCAACCGACGGTGATCCGGACATGGCGCGGAATCTTTGACTATTTAATAAGAATGGAGTAATTGCTTTAAATAGTAACTCATGGAATGCAAGGTACATTGGTCAAACAGGATGGAAATTTACTATTATAACTAAGGAACATAAAAAAAGATTTGTAACCAAGGACGTATCTTCTAAGTTTGCTAAACATCTACTGGAAAGTGAACATAACTAGTGACGACTTTGAACCTGATATTTTACATATAAATGTAAAACTTGGATTTTCTAGAACAATATGAGATTGTAAACGCTGGACAAAAATGTAATCTTGTTAACGATTTTACTTTTCACTTTCAATCACGATTGATGTCAATAACCGTTTAGTATAATGCTAGATTTGTTTATGCATATACGTCCTAACCCCGACCTTTTCATATTGCGAATTTCTTCTCCTCCACCCTCCCTCTCCAGCCAGAACATTGAAAAACAAACCTCCCCACAACATGGATGACCTCCCCTCCAATCCAAACCACCCCACTACCCCTCCCAGTGTTAATGCTGTAAAACATATTAAAGTCGCCAATGACACCGCCGAAAGGGGTGTGTCCCTTATCAAACATTATCTGTTATAGAAAAATCTTACCTGTAATGAAAGTGAGAGACAGCATTTGCTACTAGTGGTGCAGAAGCATAGAAAAATGTTTGATAAATATGGAAAATAAAAGGTCTAGGTACATGTAAATTTTATGTAAACCATTTTTAACAAATTAATAATAAAATAACTGATTTGAAATAATAATATTTATCAACAAGGATTGTATTTATTCTTTTTCACAACAATTTCTACATCCGAGTCGAAAATGTTTAAACGCGTTTCGGCAGGGTCAAATATTGTGCAATCGAGCCGAATTTTTTTGTGGGTCGTTTATACATGAAATTGCACCATAAAATACAGTCACCTCACAAACTATCAGAAAAAAGTACTTTTTGGGCCACCCTACTCTCCCACCTCTTCATCCCCCCGCACTCACAGTATAAACATTTTTGTTTTTACTGATGAAGGTCCTATGCTACAAGGAAAGAAGATGAAAATTATAAATATGAAGACTATTCGACGTACATTTCAATGAAAACCTTTTCCCGGCCTTACAAGCCACCTGCAAGCATTTATATTACACTTATGTATACCATTTTCCCTATCTTAACTATTCTTGAATCATGGCCATGTAATTTCCAGATCAATTTGTGAAAAAATTAGCATAGAATGGTATAATTTTGTATTTTATATCAAAGAGAGAAAGGTTTTTCTCAGCCTATTAACTTAGGTGCCTGTCTGCAAGTGGCAGACAGGCATGGGGTTGGCACAATGGACCAAGAAAGGTCTAAGTGCCCGGGCTCCTGTCGAAGGCCCCCTCGACAAATCAATCAACTTAGGTATGTTTACCATAACTCATGTCCTGACATATTTAACCTGCTACAGCTGGTAATTCGTAATTTCAACAATGTGATTTTAACAATATGCTTAAGATAAAGCTTTCCTACAATAATTGTCACTGAAACGTGATATACCTTCGGTGATTTTGTGCCTCAATGGTATTATTCTTTCAGATATCTTCACAAATTTACATAATACTGCCTGTATACTTGACTGCTGCAGGCTTCACTTCGTAGAAGTTACTATTACTCGTGATTAATATTTCCAGAGTATGTAATATTTAGATTTTTTTAAATGCCAACCGTAGTTTGAGATGAGTATAAATTTACCTCTGCTTTCTTTTTTAATGGCAACCTCTCATGTTGTTTCATGATTTTTTTTATTTTGATGTCTTGTCTCCCTTGAGCTCATTTATAAAGCCTTTATCTCCTTCTTTACCTGTTTTCCCACCATCCTACCCAGTCACGGTCTCCAGCGTTTTATTATTACATGCGCTCTGTCAGCCTCGTCCTTATCCTAACCCCGTTACTCCGCCGGCCTCGGTGGCGGCGGGATAAGGTCCTCGCCTGTTAACCCGAAGGTCGCGGGTTCGAGTCCCGCCTGGTAAAGATTTGTCACCTCCCAATGTATGAATGTTAATATGTTATACCTATGTGATGAGTTAATTGTAAGAAAGGTCTTTAAAGACCTAAATTCGCTCATAAATAAAGATGCCTTATCATTATTATTTCCTCCAGAAGTTTCCTCTCATCCTACCCTTCCAGACACTCTCTCGTTTGTATTCCTTTACGCACATCGCACTTCATCCATTTTCCTCCATTCTCAAATCTCATATATCATCAATACTTCTACCCATCTTAATCTCCTTCCTTCATCTTTCTTACGAGGTTACGGCATCTTCTGCTCTGAATTTCCTCCGAAATAAAATGGCAATAAATCTGCAACTGAGAGAAAAGTTGGGAATTAACTCTTTCTTCATAAATAAATTCAAATGCAACTCCCCAGGTATTTATCTCATCCACTCGCCGATTACTAACAAAACATAAAATAAGCAATGTAAGAGTAAATTATTATAGAAGCGACGAATAAGGAAACCATGGTACTTGGGAGTAAGTACCGTGAGGAACAGAGACACTCGAGGCAATTACCACAGGCAAATTGCGTAGAAAAGAATGACAGGCTCCAATCTTTGATAATTGGCACGGAATATTCAATTATTATGCACAACACATCCGCCAGTATTGTATGATTAAAAGTTCAACGTCTATTGTTTTTTCGTATGAGCGACCATAAGCCAATATTCTGTTCATTGACAAACGGAAAATGATCCTATGATGAAACCACAAGAATTCTAGACGCGTCGTGAAGGAATCCGGAGTAGAAAAGAAGACTCACATTTTAAGGTCCATTTCCGTCTATCAGTTTATTTCAGCATAACTTATTATAATAAACATACGCTAAAATATGTATGAATGGGTTGCTATTGTTTTTATAAGTATCAGTGAAGTGAAATGTTCTATAATGTAATGGGAAGTATCATAGTCTAATTGCCATAGCATTTGTAGTAGTAACTATAATGGTCTAATATAAGGGTGCATATTTGTATCTCCATGTAATTTTTCCATAAACAGGTACAACAATCAGGTTGATCCAGCTAACATTGTCTTAAGTTAACTGTTCCAAATGTGATGGCTATAGTATTTTTCCAGCACAAAAGCAACTATCAAGTAAACACAGTCTACAAAGACATATGAATAACTATTCAATAGGTGAGCAGAACTCACTTGGTGCTCATCCCCGCTGCGGGTGAAATCCACTCATTCCCTGGTGGTCGTTTCTATTCAAGTATAAATTCAAGTTTTGGAATAAGTTCTGGTATAAACGAAAAAATAAAATCTTCTTTTCGCTTGGAGCGTTCATGAAGGCTATAATTGGACTGGAGTCCAAAGAAAGCAGACAAGCTCCGAACTCATTCAGCTAAGAACCAATTAGCACCTTAGCAAAAACATCATTCTCTTAGTGCTGGAATGGAACTATTGTGCGTTTGACCATTACCCGTGTTCTTCATCGGAAAATATTACTAAGAAGCTTAAAACATTATAACAAATAATTTTGTGAGTTTAGCCTTTCTGAAATAAAACGAATTTAAACAATATCACACGTGAAATTTACATGTAGTCTTTCACGACAGATATAGTGAACACCTATCAATTTCAACGACTAACGCGATATTTTCTATGTAAAATGAAAATATGCTGTTCGATGACGGCAGTTGGCGATCGATAATTTTGTCACGTGGAATACAGCGTGCGCAAAGCCTATGTAATTTTCAGGATGTACAATATTACAAAATTCTGCGGAGTACACAGTTCCACAAAACGCCGCATACTCAACCGGTGTGACAAAGGGTAAGCCACTGCAATAGAAAATGTCATCTTGAACCCACATAACAGCACATGCGCCGCACGAAGTCTGGAACCAGAATAATTACGGACTTCATGTCACATTCTATTTTCCCCATTTCATCCAAAAACCCCAACGCCCAGACGGACTTCACGGAAATAAGGAGAAGGGTTTAGACAAGAGGGCTGCTTCGAAAAGAGAAAGAGAGACAGTGGAAGGAGATCCTGAAAAGACGCGTACAGACGTGAAAGTGGGGATTCGCCAGAAAGAATGGACGTGGACTTGCGGCGCGGAGCAGAGCCATCCCATCCATCAGTTTACCCTTAAGCCTCCCGCCGACCACTCCGCAAAGCCTCCCCCCTTCCTCCTCCTCCCTGGATCCCTCCCCTGATTCCATTAGCTTTCTGCCCTCGCCCCCGACTCTCCCCCCCCTCTACCCCCTCATCCACCAGCCTCCGAATTTTTCCCTCGGCCTCCTGAATCCTCTTCCCAAAGGGGCGGCTGTTATAAAATAAGTAGGATATTGCCGTAGAAATACAAGGAGGAAAGTGTCCAAGGAGAAACGTGGAGAAGACGGGAACGGTACAAAAAGATTATTGACGTAATATAATTACGATGCAAAGGAAAACACTAGCAACATTGATATAAAAGGAAAGGATTGAAAGTAGTTGCATGTAAATAGTTGTTTTGTTTTGTGATTGTAAAAAAAATGAAAAAAGTGTTGACGAGTTGACGCGCGCAATGTGATAGAAAAAAGACTGACTACTTTAAATTGAAAGATTGCAATAAAAATCATATGAAGAGTGATATAAATAGTTAGCTAAAATTGCTTAAGTGCATCATGATAAAGCTAATTGACTTTCTTACGAGCATCACCCATTCGCCAATCCACATCATCAAGAGACACAAATTACATCGAATATAATACCGTACGGGTAAATTTACGAATTGAGTACACATACAGATTTCAGTATTCGAAAAAAAGGAAAAATAATAGGTAAAAATTAATATTGTACACATGAATAGCCATCGGGCAAATTACATTGTGCATAAACGTAAGAAACTAGATTTGAGCATATTCATGAATAAAATTCAACAAAAACTTGTTTAGTAGCACAAGATCACCTCACTATCTTTCTCCTTCACATATGTTTTAAAACAACATTTTGAGCAGCTAAAGAAATATAAAGAAGGATACTGGTTTTCAGTTCTCATGACTTGATCCGAAGGTAGAGGTGTTTTTGCCATAATTCGTGTTGTGATGTGCAACAGAGAATACGATCATTAAGAACTCTTGTGTTTTCAAGACAAATTAACGATGACTTAAGTAGTAGGTAGACTGCAAACTATTTCCTGATTTGAATGCAATTAACCTTAGAAATCTTCGTTAGATCTTTTCTATGCGTAATATTGGTGATTGATAAATTTCAAGGTTCTTTCCGGGAACAAGGAATCATCTCGTGACTTACTTCATCAGTATTATCTCCGATATTTGTTTGCTCTGTCCCTCACATTTTTTCGACTTCCCGTCTTCACGATTATCTCTTCTCACGTAGCGCTAGCAATGCCAAGCGTTTAGATATTTCTCGCGCTATGCTTTCTGCTGTGCTGTTTTGTAACGGTAAATTTTCGCGCTGTAAAACATTAACGTAAGATTAATTAACTCTAAAAGTTGAAGAAGACGAACTAATGGCTAAAATAACCATTCTACCACCACGTAATTGGCGGCACAAGCAAAATATTTTGGAAATATTTATTAGGCGAAGCATATAATTTCATACAGGTAACATACACAATATTCTTTTCTTTAATACATTTTGTATGCATGCACTGCACATTTTGAACCGCGATTGATTGAAGGATGATAAATACATGGAGAAGCGAATTCTGAGTAAACTCCATGAAAATATAATCAGTGTATCACCCCTATTTACCATGTCACTATCGACACATCCGTGGCAGAGCGGGCTCGAGGCAAATGCTCGAAATACTGAGGCGTGAGGATTGCCGCCCGACTCTCCGTCCTTCAATCCGATCACTGAGCGACTCCAATCCCTTTACCCTGGCTACTCAAGCGCTTAGCATTCTCGCCTCTTTAGAGAGAGAGAGAGACTGAGTCCACATACCCACCCGGTTCATCTTTCACTCCCACGTCAAACCATCGCGAGGCGCTTCGATTACCGCGGTGCGATCGAGTTTACTTTCAATTCCTCCCCATGCAGAGATCGGACGAGTGACCCGTAGGCGGGGATTGATTTCGGAGAGGTCTTTGCCACAAACGGGTCCGAGTCCACCTTTAGGGACACGTGCATTTTTTAATTAGAGTTTGATCAACCGACAAAGTCAGGTTCATATTCAACATTTTCCATATTTTATTCCAATTAATTAAAATATGTTTCCTTCATCTCTCTTACATCTCAGTGCATTTATATGGTTGTAAAATACAAAAAAGATTTACATACTATATTGTACAACGCATTTTGGTGAAAATTCACGACTTAAAAGGTATTTGTAGGCTTTTTCCTAATGCATTAATAGTCGTAGTTTCAATAGCACTTACAGAATATAATGCGGTGCATGTTGGTCAAACTCACCCCCTGCTACACACCCTTGAGTTGACTTTCAAGATACTATGCATGCATATACAATTAAAAAATGCACTTTTTTCCAAATTCAAAGAACTGCGGAACTGGCCGCGCAGTAACTTTAACGGAGTCACCCGCTAATGGTCACACAATTGTGAGAAATTCACAGTGAAAAAATCATTCGCCTGGAATTCGAACCCAGACCCCCCGATTACGCGCCGAGTGCTCTACCAGTTAAGCTACCCAGGCGTCTTCTCACACTGTGAATTTCATGGAGGCTTTAAGGAGCGAGACGTCTTCACAGGTACCGTGCATACAATGCCAAAGTACCCGTGTGCGAACGCGAAGCGCTACTGTCCACGAGGTAAAGCCAAACATAAAACACAAAGGTGTTTACTTTGAAAAATTCAAAGAATTGCGGAACTGGCCGCGCAGTAACTTTAACGGAGTCACCCGCTAGTGGTCACACAATTGTGTGAAATTCACAGTCCCTGTGAAGTCATCTCGCTCCTTAAAGCCTCCATAAAATTCACAGTGAAAGATGACGCCTGGGTAGCTTAACTGGTAGAGCACTCTGCGCGAAATCGGGGGGTCTGGGTTCGAATCCCAGTCCAGGAGAATGATTATTTCACTGTGAATTTCACGCACTTTTTTCCAACTAGGATTGATTGATGAAAATTATTCAAGAAGTAACGAGGTACATAGAGGAAAAACTGCCACCAAAATGAAGAACAAAAGATAACAGTATTGCCATTCATCAAAGGTAGCACCGACTGGGTCATTACAAAAACGACTAAAACGTCTTTAAACTAGAGCTTTGCGCCGATGGAAAAACTGTCGGCGGCGGACGCCGCACAGTGGGGCCAAACCCCACTTTAGACGGACAAAAGTCCAAAAATTTTACAATCAACTCCAAAATAGGCATGTGTATGATTTTGAGATCACTTAAATGAAATCTGATATCAAATTTGCAATATTTTTTATATTTAATGATTGTTTGCAAATTTTATAATTTTTACAATTTTTTACAATAAAATTATTTTTCAGTAGAAAAATCAGTACGAATCCAATTAAAAATGTTCACGTCAATTGATATTGTCGTAAAAAATGAACCTGATATAAAATTTACAAAATTATTTTTGCAATCACCTTTTGTAAAAATCTTTCATGATTCATAAAAAATGTTACGATTTGCACAGAAGTTTGCACATACAATTTTTAAATGAACAAAGAACTAAAGTACTGGAATTTAATAAATATTGTCAGCTGTCAACAAATAAGATACAATCAAATATGGTGTATTGCGCATAAAGAGTGAAACAGTACCAAACTGGCATGCTGGCGTACGCTCAAGAACAAGGGCGCGTCTGCAAGGTTAGCACACGTCTGATAATGGCGATGCAGACGCAGTATTCAAGCGAAGAGATAATACGATTTAAACGTTTATAATATTTGCAGTTAAAGACAATGCTACGAATTAAACAATATAGAAGAAAGGTATAAAATACATTAATCAGAATTCTTCTTCGCTGGACGAATCGCTAGACTGCGAGCTCGATGTAGAGTCATTCATGTCGCGGTCATTGAATTTATTCGGAGATGGGCTTATCAGCAGGTTCAAGGCATCGCTGCTCAATGATCTAAGTTTTTTTTTCGGGAGTGGTCGTTCACTAGATATTATTGGGTCCGAATGCACCAATAGCCTCATGAAAACATCGCGCATTGTTTCCGGTCTTGAGAACTTCCTGGAGTAATCCCGTCGGAATCGCTTGAAAAATTTATTTGTTGACTCCTGCGCTTCCTCAGACATCAGCCCAATAGGCAACAGGAAATCAAATATGATTTGTTTTCCGTGCATCAGAATTTTGTGTACGGCTGTCGGCATGTAGTACCACGAATATAACTTTACGAACAGCCGAGCTGTCTGCAATGCGTATTCCTCAAACATGTCTGGCTCTATTCTGTGCCCACAGGACAGTACTTGCAGAATACTGTGAAATCGTCTGAGGAGGTCCTCATTCAATCCTGTAATCATTGCTGTTGTTGCAGCATTTTCAAAAAAACGGCGAGCCGTATTGCCGTCATTGCTGCTCCCATACACCTGCTTCGGCTGATCGACAATCAGTCCAAGCGCAGACTTGTAGCCGTCCTGGATGTTTTTTTTCTTTCTTAAACTTGCTTTTTAATTTCAGGTGGTCGAATCTGCCAGACCTTCACCTCCAGTCTGTAAGCAACATGCAAGCAGCATTCAAAAATACGGATCCAGGCGTGTAGCGTAAACAGTCCAAGCTGCAAGTGTTCCGTCTGAATGGGTCGCGCCATTAATTTGTCGACATCATTTAAGTCTTTTGATGTAGCCTTACAGAGATGACATTTTTCAGTTGATAATGTGTTGGTGATGTCATTAAATACTTTAACATCAATCATTGTCAACGCGAGATTATAGGTGACACTTATTATTGTTGATCTCTGCTTCACGAGAAACTAGCTCCAGCTCCTTCGCGAAAAAGTGATACAACCGTAATGAAAGTTTTAATTAGGTTTTCGAGGCCGCTGATTACGAATCTGCAATTAGATTTGTGAAAACAATCTATATAATTTTTTTAACTGCAATTTTGTAGCAAAAAATAAGTGATACAATCGTACTGAAAAATGTTTTATGCAGGTTTTTGAAGTCAATGCTTGTGGGTTTTCGATGGCGTTTTTTTATTTGGCTGAACAATGACAATGAATGATAAATATAATGCAGATCTGTACATAGTTAACGAGTATACATAAAATTAATAAACATGAATTACACATATGCATTATATTTACGTATACACACAAACAATATACACATGCATTATGCATACGTACATGTACATTATGCTTAGCCATTATGCATAAATGTTAACATGATTTTTTATCAAACATGACTGTTCGCGCCCGTGGCCGTGATGTCCCCAGACAAGTAAAGGATCCCACAAGGATAAAATAAAAAGAATGGAGGCTGGCCTTTAACGGGACACAAAGTAAAACTGAGGAAATACTGATTATAGGTAAAACAGAAATTAATAATATATCTGGGAAGGAAATGCCGGGAGTAAGCTTCGCGTACCTGATCGCCGACGTCTCCGGAGGTCTTCAATTCTCATTTACACTCGCACACCAATCACACACATACGTCATGCCTGCAGGCCACTTATCTTGTCTTGTCTGAACTCCACACTGGTGTAGTAGTAGGTTTAAGGTTGTAGGGTGCGTCGACGGCTAGGTCATTTTGCACCACTACACAATCTTCGTAGTAAAAGAATTAAATATTAGTCACTTGCACTTATGTCACTTATTTAAAAAAAAATATATATATATAAAATGTGATTAAAAAAAAATATATAAAAACTTATATTTTTTGGAATAGTCCTGTCTCTTTCAGAAATAAAATGACTCTGCTTAAAACATTAGGGTCGTCTCCTAGGACGGATTTTAGGTCTCCCCCTAAATTGAGCCGCCTTCGCGCGTCACGGTATTTGTCACACTCCGTCAGGATGTGCCGAATGTTAAGAGGACAGTCGCAATAATCACACTGAGGTCGTACTTTCTCTTCCGTGAAGAGAAATGCGTGAGTTAAAGGGCAGTGCCCTATCCTCAAACGTGTGATGACGACACTCCTCTCTTCGGCTGTTCCTGACGGAAGAGGGTCACACTGACGTTACCGGCTCTTTGTCTCGAAGTTTATTATTTTGTGTAGAATGCCAAGACTCCTTCCACTGCCCTAGGATTATTTGTCTCAAGGAAGATTTTAGGTCCTCGTGAGGTACCAGCGTGGACTTTGTCTCGGCCTCGTTCAGAGCCTCTTTGGCCAAAGCGTCCACCTTTTCATTTCCGGCTATTCCCGCATGCCCCGAGAGGAACCCAAAGGAACCAAACGCGTACTCCCCTTCTGCTGAGAGACAGTAGGGAAGAATGAATGTCCTGAATGATCGGGTGCATGGGCGAAAAGCCGGAGATTGATTGTATTGAGCTGAGGGAGTCGGTGCATATAACGAAGGAGTGGCCTTCGTCACATAGGTTTTCAAGTGCCATCTTCATGGCAAATAGTTCCGCTGTGTATACACTACACATCGGATTTAATTTTGCTTTGACTGCTCCTTGGCTAGGCGAGAACGCTGCGCAGGCACAGGCCAACTCTGACTTAGATCCGTCTGTGTACACAGGCACAAAATCGGAGTGATTCCCTTTAAACATTAAAAACTGACGCTGGTATTCCGAGGGAGTGGTTAAGGATTTTTGTCGATCACACAAGACCGCTTTAACCACGGGGGTGGGTGTTAACCAGGGAGGGTGTGATGAGTAAGAGACAGGGTACACTTTAGGTACCCTGAAATCACACCCGCGAATTAAATCATTAAAACGTACACAAACAGGCTTAGTGGCCTTCGTCCATCGGTTAAAAATTTCTAAAAAACGAGGTTTAAAAAGTACGTTAAAACAAGGGTGTGCCGTCATGGATAAAACTTTGGAGACATAACTGCACATAAGCGCGTTCCTCCAGTGGCATAGAGGAGGCTCCCCTGCATCAGAGTAGATGCTTACGACCGGGCTTGTCCGAAATGCCCCCGTACAGAGTCGTAACCCCGCGTTGTGTACGGGGGGCAATGCTCGTAGGTACGACTCGCGGGCGGACGCATAAATAAAACAACCGTTGTCTAATTTAGAGCGCACCAATGAGCGATACAATAAAAGCAAAGTTGTGCGATCTGCTCCCCATGATGTGTGGCTTAGAAACTTTAAAATATTTAGTGAATTAATACATTTTGTCTTTAAAAGATTAATATGTTCTCGCCAATTGAGCCTGTGGTCGAGTTTCATACCTAGAAAGCGGGCCGACTGGACAAAAGGGAGATTTCTTCCCCCAAGGTGTAATGTGGGCTGCATTTGGATTCTTATTTTCCTGTGGAAATGGACACATCTGGTTTTCTCATGGGAGAACCGAAAGCCGTTCCTTTGGGTCCACTGGTCCAATTTGTTCAATGTCATCTGAACCATTCTGGATGCAGTTGCCGCCTTGGATGATCTGCAGAAAATTGCCAGGTCATCCACGAACAGTGTGCCTATCACCGGAGCCCTGATACAATTCTCGACGTCATTTATCGCAATGGCGAAAAGCGTCACGCTCAAGACGGAGCCCTGGGGAACTCCGTTGTCAAGACGGTAAAAATCAGATAAAAACTGCCCTATTCTAACTAAAAACTCGATGCGTTAAAAACTTTTGAATAAAATTCGGCAGATTGCCTCTAAAACCCCACTCGTGCAAAGTCATTAAAATCTTCCGCCGCCAGACCCGGTCGTAAGCCTTCTCCAAATCGAAGAAGACACCGATCACGTGTTGGCGGAGAAGAAAGCCTTCTTGGATGAAATTGTCGATCCTCACCAAATGGTCCATGGTGGAACGACCGCGTCTAAATCCACATTGGATGTTGGAGAGAATGTTTCGGCGCTCTAACCACCAAACGAGCCGCCGGTTCACCATTCTCTCCATTAACTTGCACAGGCAGCTGGTGAGAGATATTGGCCGGTAAGAATTCGGATCAGCTCTATCTTTCCCATGCTTGGGAATGGGGACGATGACAGACTCCCGCCAGGACGAAGGAAAGTGACCTTCAGCCCACAGCTGATTATATGTCTGCAGGACTTCCTGCAGCGCTGTCTCCGGAAGGTTGCGGAGAAATGCATTGTGGACCCTGTCTGGTCCTGGAGAGGTGTCGTGGGAGTCATCGATGGCAGATTTCAACTCCCACAAGGAAAAGGGGAGGTTGTAATCTGCCATTGTACGCGTCTCCTTGAAGCCGATAGGAACTTTCTCGAGACGTTGCTTCAACGCTCAGAAGGCAGGATCCAGATTTTCATCACTGCTCACCTTGGCGATTGACTGGCCGATTATCTCGCCAATGGCAGCTGGAGAAGTAACCACATTTCCTCCGACTTTTAAGAAGGAGACGCCGAGCTGCTGGTTGTTTCCCGAAATGCTCTTCACCTTACGCCACACCTGTGCTAGTGGTGTGCTGATATTGACACCAAGACAAAATTCATCCAAGAGGTCCTCTTTGCCTCCTTTACGACCTGACGGGCTTTAGCTCTCAGACGCCGAAAAGAGGACAGATAGTTTTCAGTGGGATATTTGTTAAAAATTTGCAACGCCTTCTTGCGTTTCCGAATGGCTTTGGCACATTCATCATTCCACCAAGGCACAGCAGCTCTCGACACGATGCGCCGAGACCGCGGTACGCTCATGTCGGCGGCGGTGATGATGCTGTTAGTCAATAATTGTACATTAAAAGCGCTATCGCGATTTTTATCGCACGTATAATTAAAATTGCTTTTAAAACAAGACCAATCGGCCTTCCGCACAATCCAGTTGCCCGGTCGAATAAAATCAGTGTTAAAACGTCGCTCCTTAAAAATTAAAAGAGGGAACTGATCGCTCCCACAAAGATCTTCGTGCACTGACAAAGATACCTTATTTGCTAAACTACTCGATAGAATGCATAAATCAATGGAGGAGAAATCACCATTGAAAGAGTTAAAACGGGTCTTCTCCCCGTTGTTCAGTAAAACTAGGTTAAAATCTAAAATAAAACTTGATAAAATGCGTCCCCTGCGGTTGCACTGTCCCGCAGTGCTTCCCCAGAGAGGATCATGGGCGTTAAAATCTCCGAGTAAGATAAAAGGCCGAGGAAGCTGGTGGACAAGGGATTCTAAATTAAAACGGGTGACCGGTGCACCCTCTGGCAGATAAACGTTGCATAACGTAATCGCCTCCGGTGCGTGCACCGTCACCGCCACCGCTTGAAACGGTGTATTCAGTTGAACTCGGGAGGTGTATAGGGCCTCTCGAATAGCAACTGCCACTCCACTCTGGGCTCGTTGGCCGCTGGTGTCGTCATATCTCACAACGTTAAAATATTTTAAAATACCTTTGTCCGAGTCTTTAAAATGCGTTTCTTGAAGACAAACGCAGGAAGGGTTAAAATCTCGGATTAAAATGTCCAGCTCCTCCTTGTGCCGATAAAATCCATTACAGTTCCACTGTAATATAAAAGCCATTAATAATATAAAAATTTAAAAAATAAATAAATAAATAAATTAAATAATTAATTTAAAAATGTCAAACACAGTTGGAGGATCAACGCTTAATGCGATTTCTCCTCCTACCCTTGGTTCTAGCCCGGAGGATTTCTGTCTCCGAGAGACATTCGTCCTCTTCCATTGACTCTGGATGATTGAGTCGGGCTAAACCAGATGGTCCGGGGGATACTGAGCTGCCACGCTTCGTTTGCGTGGCCCCGGCGGTGGTTATGGTGGGGTTCTTCCTGGGAGAACCCGGACCGGTGGCTTGTGTTATATTTGCCGGATTTGTGGCCTTAGCCGGCATGGCCGATTTCTGCACAGAGACTTGGGTTTTTGGGCTCGCATTATCTTCCGTCTGAGTCGAGATGGTGACCTTGGCAATAGGTTGGGAAGCGACATGCGCGAACGACTTGGAGAAAGTAGGAGCAACTTGTGCTCAGTACTTTTTCCGAGCCTCGAAATAAGTATTTTGTCAACCGTCTTTATCTCCATTACTTTGCGCTCCTCGATCATCTTAGGACTATCACGAGAGTACACGGGATGTGCACCCTCGCAATTGACGCAAAGTGGGTCACCCTTGCATTCCGCACCCTCATGCTTCTCTAGGCCGCAGCGGGGGCAGGTGGCCTTGCCCTCGCACCGTGTGGTCATGTGGCCGAATCGCTGACACTGATAGCATCGCATGGGTGCCGGTATGAATGGCTGCACTGGCACCGATTCATAACCGACAAACACCTTGTCGGGGAGCTGGTCACGCGCGAAGGTGAGTACAACAGATGTCGTGTTTACTCTTTCACCGTTGCGCTTTGTAGTGAGTCGACGAGCATCGGTGACCCCCTGAGAGGCCATCTCCTGCTTGATTTCGTCGATCTCAACATACAAAAGATCGTAATGACTAATCACTCCCCGACAGGTGTTCAAGGTGCGGTGCACCTCGACCTTGACGGGAAATTCATACAGCTTGTCCATTTTCAACAATTTCTCACTTTGAGCCGTTGTAGCCGTTTCGATGAGCAGTGTGCCATCGCGAAGATTCTTGGCTGATTTTAGTTCCCCAGGAACGGAACCAGACAATACTCTCCGAATAAGGAAGGGAGACACCTTTTTCAGGCTCTCACCTTCCTTCTGACACCTCATCACTAAATAGCGCTGACTAGCGCCGAGAACATTAACTCCCCCGCCCGTATCCGGGCGGGATCTTTTGGGAGGTGGAAGATTGGATTCCGCCATTCCAAATTATTCTTCGTCCCCCGGGCTCCCCACCCACCACGGAGCCACACATTCGGGACGCCGCACCGCAAATCGGTGCGGTTGCCAGGGCTACCCGAGGGGATATAGCACCCTAGAGGTGGTTGTCTGTTTCGGGTTGGATCTTCGATGCACGAACCCACCAAACCCGTACATCTCCGACCGCCCTACGCAGACCCCCACCTCCCTGGCACTCGCCACCGTTGAGCTAAACGCCGCGGAAGCCGATTGACCGGGAGTGGCTAGCTCCCGGCCGCCCGTTTACACAGAATCCGGGGCCAAAGAGGGGTATTGGCGCCAGGTCCATACCGGGCATCCGACACCCGGCTGGGAACCACGGACCTCACCCTCCAGGATCCCCTTCTCCTCCTTACGGGTCTCCGCACACGGCAAACATGCGGGTGGATCGCAGGCCAGGTGGTATGGCCGCACACAGACAGTTGACCCACAAGACTGTCCGGGCTCAACACTTGCTGGCTCTGGGTTTGTTTTCGGGGTTTTCTCCCCGCCCTTTTAGTCGCCTCTCACGACAAGCAGGGATACTGCGTGAGTATTCTCAATCCCCCTACCCGCAGGGGGGCTCCACACTGGTTCTGTTCTCCCAGTCAGTAGTGCCGCCTGTCTCCCTCCCGCCAGCGCCCACAACGGTCAAAATTATAACTGCATAACAAAAAATAGGCACACGAAACTTGGCTCCAGCATAGGAGAGAGGGAAATTTAAAGAAACAAAAAAGGTGGCCAGTCCTCGTGCGAACAATGACCAATTCTAACAATAAAACATTATTCCTCATTCTATTGACAGTAAAATTAAAAAATAAAATTAAAATAACATGCAAAAAAACTAAGAACAATACATTATACACATACAAGACACAAAAACTCATACATTCTCATCTACATCCGGCCTTGCTTCGTCCGAAGAAGCATCTTCTGATTCAGAGTAAGATGCCGATTTTGCCTGCTCTGGTGCCAGCAACATCTGCAGGGCCTCAGGAGATAAAGCTTTTGGTCTATTTGGACGTTTGGCAGTCAGATTAGAAACTACAGGGTCGGAATTTATCATCATTCGTGCAAACAAGTCCTCCATGGTGTTCTTCCTCGAGCACTTGCGCGTGAAGTCTTCCCTGAACCACTTCAAGAATTTGTTGCAGGCTTCTTGTGCTTCCTCGGACATGTATCCACCACGGAACTTCGAATTATATCCTTCCCGTGCAACAATATCTTGTGCACGGTTGATGGCATGTTGTACCACGGATACAAGACAACAAAAAGCCGTGCGGTCTCAAGTGCATACTCTTTAAAGATATAGACGTCTATTCAGTGATCGGAAGAAAGCACTTGCAAAACAATGTGGAATCTTTGAATGATTTGCAAATAGAGGCCGGTGATAAGAGGCGGAAATCGCGGAATTCGCTAAGAAGCGGCTAGCAATATTCCCGTCATTGCTGCTACCATATACTTGTTTTGGCCGGTCAGTGATTAAACTCAGCTACGTTTAAAAAGCTACTTGAATGGTCCTTTTACGCTCTTCCACGCGTTCTCTGAGTTTCACATCTCGGATCTGCCATGTCTAAACTTCCAGCCGGTAAGCAATGTGCAAACAGCATTCAAGAAGTCGAATCCGTTTTTTTTAAGGAAAATGTCAAGGTTGGTCGGTCGATCGATCATGGCATCTACGTCGTTAAACTCCGAGGAGGTCGCGCTGCAAAGGTAACACCGCTGAGTCGATGCTGTGTTGGTGACCTTTCAATCTAAGATTGTCAACTATAGCTTGTAGGTGACTTTGATTTTTTTGCCATTAACTAAAGACTCCAATGGTATAAGGTGCACCTCCTGAAATCGCACGTTCTCGACTAGTAATTGTGTGTTTTATTTAGTTTCATTCTTGAACTCTATCTTCAGAGGACGGCAAAATCGAGGAGATCCAGGTCTGTGGTTGTGCCAAACAATTGTCCTATGGTTTCCATTCCTTGCTAGTCGCAGAGGCACAACAGAAGTAAAGAAGATGCTACGGTCATCGATTTCTTCACCATCTTCGGAGTACAGCGACTGCTTATAATTATTTTGACCAGAGCTTCCATCACATCCTCACATGCAAATTAGCTACAAATCTGATAGTACGTCAGATGACAAAGTAGCTAACAGTAGTAGGATTGGATTAATAAGGTGCATCGACTGCAAAGGTAGCTACAATAGAAAAGCTCTTACTGACACGCGTCTACTTTCCAAATTGAAATTGATGCAGTATGAAAAATCAGGTAGAGTTTTAAAGGAGACAGTGAATTCAAAGCGGAGGTCGTGGCTTAACATCCGAGTTGAGCATCGGTCAATCTAACATTAAATTGCAGACGCTTAGTCGTCTACACTTAGCTGCATTTCGCTTGCGGCTCTCGGCGGCTGAAGGGAATGGCTAGCCGACCTTGCAGAAAAGAATCGTCAAAAAAGAAATATATTTTTTTAATTATCCCCATGATTTAGGAATTTGGCCATCACAGTGATAAGGATAATTAATCAGGTATGCTATTTATCTTTTATTTCCGTTTTTGAAGTTGATCTAACACGAGGTATCACACTAAATTTTGCATTGTTTTTGCATTTTTACAATTTTTCGGATCGTATTTTCAGGTAAAAGATAAAAATGAAAAGATAAAGCTAATGGAAAGTAAGAAGGTACTTAAGGAGAAATTGAAAAGTAGAATAAGTCTACTAGTTGATGTACCAAACCCAAAATATGGCACATCGAATGATGGCAAAACTGCTAGGCACTTCTTCAAAAATGCCCGCCTATCTGCTGAAATTACTGGTAAGGATCCATTTATTTTACAAAGCTCTTCTTTTACTTCAACGCTTTTCACATGAAACAACATGGAAAATTGATTTTTAGGGGTAGAAGAAGAACATATCATTAAATTTTCAAATATTTTGAGAGTTTTGTCATGTGGCCTTCTAATTGATCCCCCAAAATTGAAAGAATATTGTATGGACACGGAAAAATGTTATGTTAAATAATATGAGTGGTTCTACATGCCACCCACAGTACATAAAGTTCTGCTGCATGGTGCAGATGTGATTGAGTCAGCTCTTCTTCCAATTGGAGAGCTTTCGGAGGAGGCTCGGGAATCGCGAAATAAAGATATAAGAAGTTATCGCGAGCAACACCCAAGAAAAATTTCAAGATTCCACACGAATGAAGACGTTTTCCGGAGACAGATCCTGACCTCTGATCCATTTAAATACCGTGGCCTAAAAGATCTGCCAAAAGAGGTCCGTCAACTCTTTCAAGAATATCCTGACTCAGCGAGTGAATACGAGGAAGAGGAGTGGAATTCAGGAGAATCTGATTTGGAAATATATAAATTGTAAAGTTAATAAGTTACTAAGTATGTTTTTATTAACATAAATTAGTTAATTTGCTCTTAACACCGTTTTTATATTAGTAGTACAGATAGGTTTTTGTAGGGTGCCTCGACGACGAAGGTCATTTGCACCTCAATAAAATATCATCACTTCGTCAAAATTTTATTAAAATAATAAATAAATATAAACTAATAAATACTAATATAAAATTTTTTAAAATTATGTACTAATTTAAAGGTCTAGATGCCATATTATGCTAATTTTTTTAAATCATATTTGCATGCTTCATAACAGGCGTTTTCTATGCAGTCTCCTCATTTTCGGTTAATTTAGCATTAAAATTCTCAAAATCTTTTAAAATAATTATTTTTTGTTGAAAATAACAGCAGAAATGAACTAAGCGCGTCATAAAACATAAAAATGACAATTTTTAAAGTAATATGACAAAAATGTGATTTTTGCCCTCTTTTTCGCGATCCGGACCGCTGTGCGTCGGCGCGCCGCGCCGATGATTTTATCGGCGTACAGTGGGGCAGAAGTCCAATCTAGCTGGACAAAACCAAATTTATAAACTTCAACACACATCAGAAATATGCTTACAGTGTGATCGGTAAATGTCTATATTGTTGGTATTTGTACAAATTTTGCATTTTTTCCTTGAGGATTTACGCTGAGCACCCCTCAAAGTAAGGAGATCATGGTGGGCTGGCGTGACTATTTTTCACGGCACCTAAATTGTCGTCTCACATTTTGAGTCTTACAGAAAACGTAGCAGTAAATAAATCCTACCACGTTTAGTTGGAAGTATGAGGGTGGAGAATTACATTGTTTTAGCTCTGGACTTTAACGATCACATTCATGGCAGAACATTTTCTGTCGTAGATACGTTTTATTCAATTTAGCTACTTATTAGTAGACTTATAAAAAATGCCTGACTTGGCCGAGCAAAATCAACTCTTAGAAATTGGAGATAATAAGGTTGTCAGCGTGATAATGCTACTTTGGGAGAAAACTTGGAATATGTTTGGCGTTGCGCCTGTCAAATCGGTATACTTACACGGCAAGCCGACACAAGTTGAGGGCGCGACGCTGCAGACAAATGGCAATAGAATTCGTCTCTTCATATTGTTTGAAACTTAGTTCTGAGAGGTTGTGTCGCAACTCACCATGTTCACAAACGATGGGAGCTTCACAGACGGTTACAGGCGAGTAAGGAAGAGTCTTGAGACGTGCGCTACGACCACGTTTATCAAGATATGCTGCGGATCCTGGGTTTAGATTCAATTCCCACCGACTCGCTTTCAGAGGTAAAAAAAGACATTTCGCAGACATTGTGGTGAGATTCGAGAGAAGTGGGTGAAATGCTGTCGCGTAGAGGAAAAATTCCATAAGACTTACGAGACCTGGCGTGAAGCTGAAATCAACATAGCAACGCCCACAGGTGCGTCGACAAGCAAGATAAAATCAACCAGTAAAGGTACGCGGAACTTATTCTTAAAATTAACTTTTTTCTCTAGTGATTACGCTGCATAATTTTCACATGATAATTTCAAGAATAATATGGTGTCTGATTTACGAATAAAAGTAGAGGGTTAGTCATTTCGTTGCTTTATTTTACAAAGTAGACGGTCGCCCATTGAAGGAATTCGAAGCCAGCTGTTCTAGAAGTAAAAGAAGAAAGATTGCGGGGCTGACGTCGGGAGCATCCACCCCAAATCTGGCTGTTGCACTTGAAACAGGTCTGAGAAAGGACGGAAAACCCAATGACGCGAGGCTCATCAAAGAGGCTACGCAGACTACACTAACACGTGCGTCTAAAATTTCCCAAGCATGGAAAGCAGTGCGAGAGTTCAAAGGTATTAAATCATATTCTCCCCAACAGGCTTTGGCGCTAGTGATTGAGACTGACCTGTCACGAAATTCTTATCAGATGATAAGAACTCAAGCGAAACTAAGGGGTGCGAACATGTACCCTTCCTACAAGCGAGTACAGGAAGCAAAGTGTGAATGTTATCGGGAAAAAATCTTTGTAACGGAGCGTAACGCTGAAATAGAGTTGCAAGCGTTGCTTAACCTTACTATGAACCTTATAACCTACTTCCTGGAAGTTATAGAGAGACTCTCCCCAAATGACCTAAACACTCTGTGTTTCATCTACAAATGGGGTTTTTATGGCAGCAGCTCTCATTCCCAGTACAAACAGGTCTGCGCCGACAGTGATTTTGACGACTGTGACATGCTTATGACCTGCGTAGTCCCACTTCCACTGTATTGTAGGGAAAATACTAGAAGAGGAAAAAAGATAGTAGTGTGGCAAAATAGTCGACCTTCGTCCACGAGGTTTTGTAGGACTCTTAAATTGAAATTTTTAAAAGAGAGCAGGGACAATATTCTTAAAGAGCAGGAATTTGTGCAGGCACAGGTCGACAGCCTTGTTCCATCAGAGCTCTCCTTCCCAGGATTTGACTCATTACAAGTGCAACATGAATTAATGATGTGTATGGTAGATGGAAAGGTTTGCAATGCAGTAACCAACACTTTATCTTCTCAAAGATGCTACATATGTGGAGCCTCACCCAAAGATATGAACAATATAAACGATGTTTTAAAGAGATACGTCAACCGAGATACATTCGCGTACGGGTTCTCAGTACTTCACGCGTATATTAGGTTTCTTGAATGGTTACTCCATGTATCTTATCGACTAAAAACTCAATGTTGGCAGAAGAGAAAGGAAACGAAAGACGAAGAGCAGGAGAGGGAAATTGAGATAAGGAGGAAATTCAAGACAGAAACGGGGCTGGTCATTGACACGGCGAAGCAAGGTAGGGGCACGAGCAACGATGGGAACACATCATGTCGATTTTTTGGAAATCCGGCAAAGACCGCGTCGATAACTGGTCTTAATGAAGATATAATTTCACGGTGCGACATCATTTTGCGCACTCTGTCCTGCGGATTTGCTGTGAACGTAGAGACTTTCCGTAGGTATACAGAAGACACCGCTAGACTCTACGTCAGTTATTATTCCTGGTACCCGATGCCGACATCAGTCCACAAGATACTGATTCACGGCTGGGATGTAATGTCCGTGGCACTTCTTCCCATAGGGATGTTAAGTGAAGAAGCCCAAGAAGCCCGAAATAAAGACTTCATGAGGTATCGAGAGAAGAGGAGTAGGAAGATCTCAAGAGTAGCAACGAATGAAGATCTCCTGAATATAATGCTAACGTCCTCTGACCCCCTAATCTCCTCAGTACGCTCACTACCTCCCAGGAAGGGTGGGAGTCTGAAAGCTGAACTGATTGCTCTTCTTGAGGAACCGAAATTTAATCCCGCTATGAATGAATACGAAAGTGACGACGAATAACATCTTGTCTGCTACTGTCTATTTTAATAATATATGCTATAATATCTACAAATGATCATTAGAAAAAACCAAACTATTTAAAAAATTTAATATGTCGAATAAATTCAAGTAAATAAAATTTCTGTTAACCATCCTCATTTTTTCATCTTTTGATATTTTAATTTTTTTAAACAGCATCATCAGTAATTCTACCAATAGGGGTAGTGGGCCGTCGAAACGTCAAAATTTGTCTCCGAAAAGTCGCCAATCACGGTAATTACAAATTAACCCTTGTCCTCACGGGTAGAAATTGCCCTTCGTCTGTACGACGGTGGTACCCGGATACCCACCGGATGCTTTTATGCATAAATACGTTTTATCCTTTTATATTTAATCAACTTGCAGAATAGTATGTGTAAGACGTTTAATTCGTATGAATAGTGTTTTCTACTCATAGTTTAAGTATTTGTGATAAAAATAGGCATAAATATCGATTATCCGATCCAATTATCGAACCTTATTGATTCAAAATGTGAAGACACGAATGGTAAAAATGTCATAATTATACTTAAAATATATTTGAGCTATTAGATTCTGAAAATGTTTTATTTTAGGTATTTTATTCCTTTTCATGGATTAACTTTTGAATACATTTAGTATTTAAGGTTTTATGCAGCATGACTTCATTGTTTGCACTCCTCAGTTGAATTTTCCTTTATCCATAAGTCCATTTGAGGTATTTAAAATTTTGAATGATAGAATTACAAAATATTAATTATTTTCAATGCCAGTAATGTTACACTGACTTATGAAATTATCATTATTATTTCAGCCTAAACCTCAGCTTTGTCTGATGAGCGTTATGTGATGATAAAAATAATTAGCAAAGGAAACTCATCAGTCTCTTTCTTTCTAAAATCGTACGAGGGTGATAGAGCGAAACAATTGAGTCAAAATGATCACCTTAAATAATATTGGCTCTCCACAACCAAACTTTCAATATGAGGCATGTGCTACTTTGTAGTATGTGAAAAAATCACATACACCATTTTATTAGGACTTTAAGAAGTCTGAACTCACCTGACTCATATGTTGTAAATGTACCAGAGAAAACCTTAAAATTGAAAGGTCTTATCTTGAAGATGACTTTTACTTTCCATAGATCATTTCATACTTTCATAGTTCATACTTTCCATTCAGCCGTGCATTTATACAGCCTGTCCGCTTTTTGATTTGCATGCATCAGTTACTTTGCGGCAAAAGCCAAAGCCAAGTCCAAAATATGTAAGTTTTTAGACAAGTTCATGCTGCCTTTTATATTTTAGTTCTGCTATTTACCTTTAGCAGCTTATTGCATATTCTCGTGTTCAAATAGCGCTGGTTACACTATCTTTAGAGTCTACTCCTGGGTTTTTCTTTTAGTCGCTTGCGGTAGCATTCCTGTTTTTACCCAATGCCATCAAATTTCTAAGTTGCAAGAAACGTGCTTTCAACCTTTTTATTATCATTTACCTACACGAGAATTTTTTGTGAACTGCATTCTGGTGGTTGATGTGATGGCCGAAGAAGTTTAAAGGGGATCAATTCAGACAATTGTTTTTATGACTTCGAATATTATGATATCACGTGTCACTATAAAAATTATGTGAAAACGACTCATTTATATATTTCACTCACTAGGATGATCTATGATCAACAAGCACCTTATCTATCGCAGCTAGTCAACTTAACTCAACGGAGACTCTGGTATATAGAAGGAAAATGAGCCATTATGAAACATCGGATCAGACGATGAGTGGTGCTTCCAAAAAGACAAGCGGATCGAAATGAAGATTCAGATATTAGTGACATTCACGCCGATCCCACTATTCAAATGGAAGTGGATGACATAGATGATGAAGAGAAGGAATACACTGGAGCTGAAAATGGAGCTCGTGCCAGCACATCCACTGACCCAGGTATACAGTGTGAACACGATACCTTCCGGAAAAATTATACCTCGTGTAGTGTTACAAACATTTAGACATAATATCATACGGTTCAGAAATGGGTCTATCTAATAGTGAAGGATACATTTTTTTTAATGTTGACACTTAGGATGTGTGAAATTATAATAAGAGAAACAAACCAAAAGGCCCAGAGTATTCCTATGAAGAATGAAACCGTTCGAATCCAAACAAGTCATCCAAACCTTGGAAAGAAATATCCCCGGAGGAGTTAGACGGCTACCTTGGCATAATTATTACAGCAGGAGTGCGCCATTCAACTAAGGAAGATATCCACGAGTTGTGGTAATGTGACACCTATATTCACTCTACCGGGCCACAATGGCATTAAATAGGTTTAATTTCATTCAACTATTTATCATGTTTGACAACCGAAGCACTAAAACTGATAGATTGAAGAGAGACAAAGCCGCGCCCATTTCTGAATTGTGGCCTTTATTGAACGAAAACTTGCACTCCCAATATGTGCCTTCAGAGAATCATACAGTTGACGAACAATTATTTCCATATAGAGGAAGAACCAGATTCACCCAATATATGCCAACAAAGTATGGTATTAAAATTGGGCGGCTGTGTGATGCAACAAATTCCTATCCCCTACATGGGCAAATATATGCTGGAAAATCACCGACTGGACGTGAAATAAGCCAAGGAAAGCGAGTCGCCAAAGAATTATGCATCCGGTATAAAAACTCTGTCCGGAAAATTGTGATGGATAACTTTTTCACTGCGCTTCCTTTAGCCCTTTTTTAATGTCTAGGAAGATGTCATAAGTTGGCACTTCGAAGATGATTAAGCCATATATACCACCAAAAATGCAGGCCCACAGGTCGAGGGAGCCATAGTCATCCCACTTTGGATTCACTGATGACGAGGTCACCATGGTTTCCTATGTACCTAAGCTGGGGAAAGCAGTGATACTCCTGTCAACGATGCATCATACCACATACCTATGTGGGCAAAAGAAGAAACCAGAAATAATTGATTACTATAACCCTCCTAAGGGGGTGTTGACAACATGGACAAAATGTTGTGCCATTACAGCGTCAAGCGCAGGACGAACAGATGGCCAATAGCTTTATTCTACAATATAACTGATGTCGCATCCTTGGTCTCGTACATAATTTATGATAGTTATAATCGATCGCAAAGTAATAAACTTGACCGCAGACGAAGGATTCTACAAGAACTGGGGAAACAACTATCCGTGCTAGCCATTGAGTCACGTTCACGATGTCCAAGGACAAGCCAACACCTCAGTACCAGGATTGAATGCATGCTTGGGGCTCCAATCAAAGATTTCGATCCTCAACAGAGAGAAACCTAAAAAGAGATTCAAATGGAAGGCTAGAAGTTGTAGGTAAATGCTATCTCTGCCGTATAACAATAAAAAAACAGAGGAAAACAAGAGAAGTATGCAGCATGTGCCAAAGACCAATTAGTGATCACCATACGCAGAAAAAAGAAATGTGTGATTCATACGCTTAGTTTTTTGAAAATAGATATTTATGAAAAATTATCATAAACTATCATTATTAATCTTATGTTTCCTTAAAATTAACAATTTTATCAATATGGTTAGAATAAAAATAGAATATTTAAGTAAAATAAACTTTTAGTTCATAGTGGTACCCGGGTACCTCTTCATTTAGACTAGGTATAAAAACATTTAAATTTCAGTATCTCAAGTATTACAATTAAAACAAACATAAAACCTTTTTAAACTACCTTACTATTAAAGATTCTAAGATGTGAGAAAGTTTCATCCAAATACATAGCGCGGAAAATAAAAAAAATCAAGAAGAAAATGAAAATTGTACCCGGGTACCACGTCGCGAGGACAAGGGTTAAACACATAGAAGGGACAGGCTCAAAACAGAAAAACCACACATTTGAATGTTTCGGTGGTGGCTTGGCCACCTTCTTCAGAGGAAGGAAAGAAGAAAAATGAGTAGGGATGGAGGAAAGAAAAGGTTAGGAGTGGTAAAGAATATGACTGTGCAATAGGTTCCAGGTGAAGATTTCACAATTTCTGGGATGATAAGACCCCTAAATATGATTATAAGCCATTCCATAGGTTTTGTCCAGCTAGTTCGGGCGTTTGCCCTACTGTGCAGCGGCGGCGACGTAGTTAATCGACCATAATATATTCACAAGTACTGTAGCACATGGGAATATTATAATTCAAATGGTTCATTATAATCAATAATAAATCTAACTAATTATTTTACGTAAACAAGTAAAAATTAATTTTATCAAATGTTTACCAACGTATTACAGACATTTCTTCTGTAATGATCTCGTTTGTAAATTTATCACCTGCTGCTTTCATCAGTTTATACGGGTATAATTTTGTAGAGTTTAAGAGAGTTTTGATTTCATTTGAGAGAGAGGGTTTCATAGAAAAGGATTTCCCTTTCATAGAAAAGGCTTTCAATGAAAAGATTTTCATTGAAAATTGAAAAAAAAATATCCATACACAAACCTCGAAACAATAAAAATTTATCAAATTTCATTAATATATTTTCATTATTTCACCTACAACATATGTAGTCATCGTGAATAAAAACTATTTTATCCATGGTTGATGGACTTAGCGATGATCGTTTGGCGTACATCGTCAACCCATCGGTGGAAAAAACCAAGGAGGTTAAAAGAAAATGGAGGGGGCTTATATAATGAATTTTGAAGCAAAAATCCGCCATTTTAGTCGGCACGTTGTTTTGGTTTGGTAATATGGCTTACGCTGCGCGGGTGACTGCACAAGAATTACTTTCCCTGTTCTTGTGAGTTGTCTAGAAACTCACGATCCGGTTGTGCCGAGTTTTCCGGTTTGCGTTATATTGCTAATTACGAATTATATTCCCTTTTTTTCTGAGGAAAAAGCGAAGAGGTTGGCTGTTGAGCCTTCGAGTGTGTCAACCAAAGTGGAGATAAACATGCCACGAAGAAGCCCGGTGAGAACATTCCACAGGTGAGATCTCAGTTTTCCATTATGTACATCGTAGATGTACATGTTTTTCGTATTGTACATCACTGGTTGTCAAATATTGCTGGAGGAAATAAGGAGCTTCTCATGAGGCAGATTAGTAAAGCTAATGGGAAGAAAAAAGCAAAGACGTTTTCCCCTGAACTGCGTACTTTTGCTTTAACGCTACACCATTACTCGCCAAGAGCATATGTGTATGTACGAAACTGTTTTGATTCTTGTCTCCCTTATCCACGCACCCTCAGTAGATGGTATTCAGTAATGAATTGCATGCCAGGGTTTTCTGCTGAAGCAAGGAGTGCACTTCATGCTGCAGCTGAGGAAATTGAGCACCCTTTGCTTTGCAGCCTCATCATCGACGAAATGGCTCTGAGGAGACATGTAGAGTTTGATGGAAAGGTAACCTGGGGCTACGTGAAAGGAGCTGGGCAGATAGATGATGACAGCCTGGCTCTGTCTAAAGAAGCCCTTGTATTTATGTTAGTTTGTATTAACTCTAATTGGAAACTTCCCTTGGCATATATGTTAATCGATGGGTTGAATGGTGAGCAGCGGTGCTCATTGATGACTGATTTTCTTCGGCTGGCTTCACCATAAGAAAGTTAAAGTTGTGTCCCTAACTTTTGATGGGGCATATGCCAACATATCAATGGCGAACCAATTAGGATGCAATTTTGATCAATTTGCTCTGGAGAAATCAGTTCCACATCCCATTTCACGTGAGCCAGTATTTGTTTTTTTTTTTGGATCCCTGCCATATGCTTAAATTAGTAAGGAACACTTTTGGGGACAAAAAAAGTTATTATAGATGGAGCAGGTGGCAATGTTTTTTGGCCCCATCATGAAACATTGGAGGAGACGCAGAAAATGGAGGGCTTACATGTTGCCAATAAATTGAGATTTTCTCACATCCATTGGCAACAGCAAAAAATGAAGGTTAAGCTGCGTGCTCAGCTGCTGAGCAATTCAGTTGCTGATGCCATCCTGTACTGCAACAGCAAAGGGCTGACTGGGTTTGAGGATGTGGGTGGAACAGTGAGGTTCCTGAAGATATTCAACGATCTATTTGATATTTTAAATTCTCGATCATTGATGCAAAAGGGTTTCAAGCGACCGATGAACAGGCATAATTATGAAATCATTAGATCCTTTTTTGAAGAAGCGACATCTTACATCACTCACCTTGAAACATTAAATGGCCAGGCTATCATCAAAAGTAATAGAAGAACTGGTTTTCTTGGATTTTTAGTCTCAATGACCAGTGCCATTGGTATTTATGATAAGTGGGTGATTCAAGAGAAGCTGTTAAAGTACATACCATTGTACAAGGCAAGCCAGGACCATATTGAACTGTACTTTGGTGTGATTCGATTCGTACGATGGTGATTGACAGTACCTTTGGGCGATAAATAGCTTCATCACACTAATTTACCAATTTTACTAATTCTTGCATTAAAGACCATTCAACAGGTTTTAGTCGTAGTCCATCTATTTCAATGCGGCTTAAAATAGAATTTATTGGCTTTCTGTTAATGCCTCCAAGAGACTCCAACATTTTCAAAGTGCTATGCCATCTCGTTGGTGACTCGCATTTGACTGTTCTATGGGTAGGAGGAGGTCGTATCTAAATTTGTCTGATTGCCCTCATCTGCATCGGACAGTGGGTGATTTGAATTGGCTTCTCATCTACTACTACTACTATTGGCTGGTCTACCTCATCTAGTGAGAAAGCAATTTTGTCTCCGTTCATTTTTTTATATCTCAACTTCCAAATCACTTGCAATGGTATCGCTGTACATACATTGTGCCCTTATTTTGACTTTCGAATCTCTTCGCCACGCCATCTCCAATGCAAAAATTGCCTACTGGCATACATTTAGAATTTTGACTATGTAAGAATATAATTATGGCTGCTAAGTTGTAGGAAATGAAAAGAAAAATGTTTTCCCCTCATAATGAAAATTCATCCATTCATCCATCATCAAAAAATTTCCAATTTTCCGCCCTCATTACAATTAGAGAGAATGAAAACCGATATTGGTTAAAAAGCATAAAATGCGAATTTTTTTATTAAAATACTGTGGATAGGGCATAAGCATGCAACTCGTCAACAATTTAAAAGGCTATTTCTAAGTATTTGAAGATCCCTCAAATATGTTAATGTACTGTTAACTGCCTCTAACGAGAGATATTGTCTATTGTATTGTCTATAATAATTTCTATTGATGCACGGATGTAACTGTGATGAGTGGTGTTAGACAATATTATGAAATACAATGATGAGGAGTTCGCAATGATAAGTGTACACAAATACAGTATTCATGCACTAAAAGTAATGGCTACCCAGAACGGGTAGCCATTTACAAGCTATGTGATTCCATGCTACATATGCTCATTTCACATGCAAAACGGATGAGCACTAATCAATGTTTGACAGCTTGAAAACATAGTAGATAAATCATTTACAAACGATGACACAACTCATTCAAAGTGAAATATGCAGTGGTGGCTCGTATTTCTGGCACCATTAATTAAGAATACCCCTCACAAAGAATCACAATACCTGGGAGTATGTACGCACATGATCACTTAAAGGACAGGTTGATATGCTGTAGTAAATTGAAAGTTACAATTATTGACTTAAAAGATCTGATTATCATGTCTATATTTGAGTATGCAGTCGTCAACGTATGTACAATAAGTTAATAAGTCTTGGGTATTTATAGAACATTTCATGAAATGAGAAATTACTTTGAAAACAAAGTAATGTCAGAGAAAGGTAAATTAGTTCCGTTGCTTTGTTTGTCTATAACTGTGTATTTCTCTACGAGAGAAATATTACACGTTGTCTTCGTTTTGATTTCGAAATTCAATGGCATCATGAAATGGTAGGTAAAACGAATTGGATGGTGCAATAGTCGTGATCCTCGGGGTAACGTGAAGAAATGTAGAATGTCATTACGGCCTCTCTCAATCTCTGGCTAATAAGGTGCTCACAAAATTGCGCCCCGAAAACTGATTTTTAAGATCAATAAATTGAAACTTATTGGTCAATACTCAACGCTTACAAAGCCAGCAAATTTTAGATACATAGGAAGATATAAAATATATGGGAAGACTCAGAACATTTTTGAGCAGTTTTTAACGGAATAAAAATTAAATTGTAAAAAATAATAACAGTAGTTAAAAAAAATACAATAAAGTTAAATAAAATTTAAAACATTTGGAACACTGCTCAAAATTGAATGGTGAAAAAATGATTTCAGGTTGCATTTTTAAGGTTATTAAAATAAACTAATTAATATAAATTCGTATAAAAATATCGGCCAATATGTCGGCCCCCGGCAGATTTTGGACATTCGCCGTGGGTCAATAAAGCCGTCTGACGTTAAAGCACATTAGATGTTGTCTAACGTTCAAGAATGTAAGATAGATCAATTATATTTCAATGGGTTTTCTAACAAATACACAATAAGAGGGTATCTAAGTTTAATACTCATTTCAAACAATAATCTTGAAATTAACTTCATTTCATCTATTTTCAACAAAAAAAACTGTCCAATACTTCACATTAACAGTACATATCTCGGCATGTGTACAAAACGGACCTTTTAAGATTCAGAATGAAACTTTCACTCATTTTATAGCTAGAGCACAACAGGTCTGGTTCTCAAAATATTCCGAAACATAAAACGGGTCTCAATGTAGTATGCCTGCCGATGACGCACTTCTCCCACATGCATGCCGCGCCATCTCTGATCAAAGCGGTCAACTTCTTTGTCATAAGAGAGGCGTGTGTGGAGCCAAATAGAGAGGTTTTGTAACCCGCAATCAATGATTTGCGAGAATTAAATTTACTAAACGCATTAATGCCGAGGTTCAATGATAGGGATCAGCAGTTTCGGTACATCTAGATGATATTGTCTTTTAAGATAGTGAAAATATAATGTTCATAATTATGTTACTTGGCGTAGGTGCAGATAAATTTCAGTAATTTTGTAAAATCTTTTTTCTGTATCCCCTAGTCCCTTGGTCAAGCCAATTTTACGTGTTGCGTGCATCAGTGCCATAATGCATAACCAATGTCCATTAGATCGTAGCTTTAACACCGGCTACCTAAAGTTAATCTCTAACTCATGACTATTAGTGTATCATTATATATGTAGGAGGAATGCAAATCATCTTATCTCTTACGTCTAGATAATATTGTTAAAAATTGCAGAAAGAGTTATTGGCATGAGCGAGTTTGAATCGGTGAATGAAAAGTAGCATCCTTTCATGATGGAAAATGAACAAACTTTGCGAATTTCACTTTGTTTTTTAATCCACGACTAGGGTTTCAACAATTTATGTCATTTTCAGGTTCTTTTAGTGGTAGATGTTATTTTGTGCAATTTATGCTATGTAAACCGACAATATATGGGCTAAAAGTGCCAGCGTATCGTCTTTTGAAAATAATTTATTCTGTAAATTTGGAGGGACACTGTAGGAAGCAAATTAGTGGTCCATATGAAGTATTTCAAATTCTCATTTTTAATTGTAAAACAGCTGGCGCAGTCAATCGAGGGGTTCCAGAGGAATATTAGGGAAAATAATTGGTTTAACAGTTACGAATTACCTAAATAATTTCTCTCAAACATTTAACGTTCAACGACACGCTGAGGAAAAGCAAAACAGAAATTCCACGGGAATTTCCCTCCGAAGACAGACAAGTCACTCAGTTTTTTGTTTCTAGAGCGACAATATGTTTCACGTTCCAGTAAAGCAGTCACGTTATTTTTGGTAAGTTTCTCTTGGTTTTCTGCGATGTAACTTAACTTTTTTAGAAACAGTTTCGCTAACGGGCTAGTTTCACAGTATTGACATCAAAAGGGCGAAAGTTTTATGTAAAGAAATTAGTTGCTATCCACAGATCATCAGGGAAGCCATTGAAGTAGAAAAAAGACCTTACAACTTAAACAGAGAAGATGGCTACAAACTTCCTTATACGTGGAAAAGACTTTTGAAAAACTAAAGTATTAATTAATCATGCTGTACATAATGACCGCTTAAGTTTATTTATTTTTCATTGTTGATTTAGAATGCCTGACGAAGCCGGAAGAATAGCACGGCGAAACTGTTGCTAAAAAAGTTTAGTTAAATCGCAGAAAACCAAAAGAAACTGACCAAAATTAAAATGAACTGCGAAAATCTACGAAAAAAGTTCAGTCACTTTATTATTGAGTACACAACAAATATTTAATTACGAAATAAAAATATGACCAAATGACCTGTTGAACTTGAAGAAAAATTGAGAGCTGCTTTCAGTGAGTCTAGGAATTACAAAGAGAAATTACGAAATTACATTTTGCCTTCTTTTGTTCCCTCAAAAGGGCTCAAATATTGCATCTTTCCAATCATTCTCATTCAGATCATTACCAACAAATTTCTTTCTGAATCAAATTAGCAATGAATCTCCTCCAGGAGCATTTTAAGTCAAGGGATGCTGTCTCCGCTGGACCTCTCGAATCTCGGAGGAATGATGGAAGTGCAGACAGGAAATAGGGAATGTATTACGTTAGTAGAAATGCTGTAACCACTATTTAATTCTCTGTATGTATGAAATTAATTTTTTTAAATCAGGATTTGATAGCATACGTTATTTAAAATCCAGACAGATGCTTCCATACTTTGTAAATGGCGCACCTGCCGCTGGGTTAAAATACACAACGAACTCGGAGTCACATTACGGAAATTCAGTGTAATAACTCAATATGTTATTAGTTCCCACGGCCAACAAATGAAAATGAATGATTTGAAATCAACGTGGGTTACATTTCAGTTTGTAAAACAGTGTGATTAAAAATATTTCCATATGACCAAAGACTGTACATCCAAAGCATAAGGTGAAACAAAATAGCAACTGAAATATTCTATCATTTTCTCAAATTGAGATAAAAATCCGCAAGTTAACATTTAAATTTAAATATCGTGTTTATTCATCCGTTACCCATTTAACCTTTCCTAGTAGCATTAAAATGTATTTGGTTGATTCGTGAAATGGGTCATGGTTTATCTACACCAAGCCTCACCGTTTCTGGAATAAATAATTCAAATTTTTCATTTTCCGAAGCGGTGACTGAATAAAATCTCTAACTGGTGCGAATAACTCAGTGTGAGATATAAACCAGGATATGATTCAATACACACTAATCAATCAAACGCTGGCGTATTTCGAAAGTTTGCTTCGCCTCGATAGATCCACTGATAAAGAGCATCGAATTCTAAAAAAAATAATAATAAACTCACTATTATTTTATTCCCCTGACGCATGAGGAACAAAAGCGAAGCAATGATTCCCTTGGCCTCTTGCAATCACTGTCGCGATGTAACTGAAGCCTGAAAACAAAAGAGACTAAATTTAATCCCATATGGCAATGGGCGCTTCTGCTGCTTTTGACGTATGGAAAAATGTACACCAAATTGATGAGCACCCGACCGGAGAGTGCAATAAAATACGTAATTCTTGCGTCGCAATGCACGTAGTTAAAACATTGAAGGGTAAATTGGATCCGTATCTACGAGAGTACATTGAAAACATTGCTTCACATTTATTCACTTCAAAATCCATGCATGCATAAGTGATTGTTCAGTTTTTAAATTTGTTCAAATTAAAAGATATTTTCCAAGAATGAGTCTACGAAAGCGGAAATTGAAGAGAAATAAAGTGTTATCCTGTGTTTTAAAATGGCAAGGAAACTTGGATATGTCAGGATAAGCACAGGAGTAGGCTAAATTCAGAAGGAAATGTGTCCATGAAACGTGTTCGCGGCAAAAGTAGGTAGGAAAGGGTTAGGAATGATCGGCGTGATGAATATGTTTGCATGTTATAGGAGATAATTCTTAAAATTTACGCGATAATTTTCTGTCAACTGATATTAAGTAACTTCTTAATGACCTATCCAAAATAATATGAAAAAAAACGCTCCTCTTCATCCTTCATTCACATCAAAATTAGGAAGCATACACATTTTTTTCACTAGGGCCAAAATGCACATATCAACTTGAAACAGTATCAGAAATATCTCTGTAATTGAAGGAAATCAGTACTTAATAAGTAAATTAGTGCATAAAAATGCAACGTTCATAAGTCTTCTTAAAACACTGGCGTGAAGTCTGAGAGATCAATAGTCGTAGTTCCATTGACATAAATAGGGTAAAGTGTAATGCATGTTGATGATACCTCACCCCCTGCCACACAACCCTTGAGGTCGCTTGCAGAATATTATTTATATATTGATGAAATCCATGCTAAACTTCACAGAGAAAAATCACTGCCAACATTCCCATTCTTCGCGATTAACTCGTACTCAAGGAATAAACGTGGAAGTTAAAAGCTAAGAGATAAAAAAAATGAATGCCATTGACGATACAAGTTGGATGTAACTTAAGGACCAATGCCGTACGATGTTCAAACATAGATCGCAGGTCGCAGCTGCAAAGTTTCGTGCAGAAGGATTGAGATCAAATGTCAGACCATCTGTTATTCGGCGAAGCGAAAGTGATCCAAGAAAGCAAATGACCACGATTCCCAACCGGGCATGCGTCGGATGAAAGGGGTCGTCCAGAGCCAAACGTATTTCTGTATCAATCAAGCCCTCTCAAGGCAATTTGAGTAAGACACTCACCCCGATCTCATCACTAAACGCAGAGAAGACATGAAAACGAAATGAGCGGCGAGAAAACGAGTTGACCTGTGGTGCGGGGACGGCACCACTGACAACACCACTCTTCAAAGCCTATGGATGTCACGGGATCAGCCATCGCACTATATGTTTGGACATTTTAATGCCTGATGCCAATGTCGGGACTTAAGGTAAGAAAGTAAAGAAGTAACTGGTGAAGAGCTTGATATGGAGTGTGGCGTTGTATGGGGCAGAAACGTGGGACTCGGTGAAAAGGGGACGAAAATAGGCTGAAGGCGTTCGTGATGTGGGTGCGGAGGAGGATGGAGAAGGTGCGTTGGACGGAAAGGAAGACAAATGAGGAAGTGCTTGACATGGTGGGCGAAGAGAGGAAACTTGTGGATGAGATTAGTGGAAGGCAGGGTCTCTCGCAAATCTGTAAACAAAGAAAAATTACTACAACCACCATACACACTCCAACCCTCTCCGAAGGGGTTGTGTATTTTGTAACACTATCACATACGCGAGAGTTGAAAAAGCAATGTGTTTCGTGGGCAACGCTATCGTTTCATATTTAAACTGTGGCATTTCGCGTTGAGTGAAGACAAACGAACGATCTCCGCGTCGAAGTTGTCAAAGACAATTTGTTTGAGTTTAGAGGAAATGGTTCGAGCCATCGAAGAACGAGATTTATTTAGAACGAGGGAGATTCAGCGGATTTATTCAAAGGTGAGGAAACACAAATAAAGGGAATTTTAAATGAGAGATATTTTGAAGGAATTCTACAATGGTAACCGTGAGGTGACAGGAAGGTGGCAAGAAATGCTCGATGGGATCAACTCTGCTTCTGAGTGGTTTGAAGTTCACGGTTGAAAAATATTCCAATCAGGGGTGCTTTAATAAAAGAGGAGGCCTGGCTAATTGCTATTAAGTTAGGATATGAAGATTTCATCTCCTATCTTGACAATATCTATGGCTAGCTCAAACGATTTCGTGCACGGCATACCATTACCTTCAGTGGAATCTCCGGTGAATCTGGTGATGAATTGTGCTGTGATTGGAAGGTAAGAATTCCAGTAGTATTAGTTTTTTAGGGTGCGTCGACGGCATGGTCATTTTGCACCTCTAACTGTCATTATATATATACATCAAATTATAGATATACTATTTATATCCGAAGAAGGAAGGTTGCATGGAAGTTAGATATTCTGCTTATCTATTTTTATTCCGATGTTAAAAATATTGAAAATTGCTAAATTTTTCTTATAATTTATTAAAAAGCGCCGTTTCCTTTAGAAATAAAATGACGCGGCCAATTGCATCGGGGTCGTCACCTAGAATGGACCCTAGGTCGCCCCCAATGTTCAGTCGGCTACGCACGTCTCGGTATCTGTCACACTCCGTCAAGATATGCCGAATTCCGAGAGAACAGTCACAGTCATCACACCGGGGTGGAAATTTCTCTTCAGTGAAGAGAAAGGATTGGGTCAGAAGGCTGTGCCCTATCCTCATACGGGTGATGACGACTTCCTCTCGGCGGCTCTTCCTGACGGAAGTTGGCCACGCTGACGTTACCGATTTAACTGTGCGCAGTTTATTATTTGAGATAGTTCTCCGAATCTCCCTCCACTGCTGAAGAACTGCATTCTTTAGTGAAACACGTAGGTCTTCACAAGGTACCAGCGTCGACTCAAGATCTTCAAGATTGAGAGCGTGTTTTGCGGCAGAGTCAGCTTTCTCATTACCGGCAATTCCCGTGTGTCCAGGGACCCAAAGAAACCAGACGGTGGTTCCCTTCTAATGAAGGGAAAGCAAAGATGAGTGGATACCCTGGACGATAGGGTGCATACGAGAGAAGCCAGAAATGGATTTTAGGGCGCTCATGGAGTCTGAGCAAACCACGAAGGAGCCACCATCAACATCTATCCCATCAAGAGCCATTTTCATAGCAAACAGTTCCGCTGTGTAAATACTACACACCGGACTGAGTTTCGCTTTCATGACTCCATGGTGGGATGATAAGACCGCACAGGCACAGGCTTTGTCTGTATTCGAACCGTCTGTAAACACGGGTACGAATTCGGGATGGTGGCAAAGAAACATTAAGAATTGTTGCTGGTACTCTTCAGCAGTGGTAAAAGCCTTTTGTCGGTCGTGAAGGAACATTTTTAAGTTGGGAGCGGGAGTTAACCATGGCGGGTGATTCTAATGCCGAAAAGGGTAGAGTTCAGGTAATAAAATACCTCGTTCACGAATAAAATTACGGAAACGTACACTTACAGGCCGAGTGGCTTTTGTCCTGCGATTAAAAAGTTCTAAAAAACGAGGCTTAAAAACAAGGTTAAAACACGGGTGTGTCCTCATCGTTAAAATTTTGGCAACATAGTTGCACATGAGCAGGATCCTTCGGTGACACAATGGCGGCTCTCCTGCATCCACATGGATGCTGACAACAGGACTTGTCCGGAAAGCACCCGTGGTGAGACGGAGCCCTGCGTTGTGCACGCTGTTCAGGGGTCGTAGGTAAGACTCCCGAGTGGATGAATAAATGAAGGATCCGTAGTCCAACTTTGATCGCACCAATGCACGGTATAATAAAAGGAGTGTTGTGCGGTCTGCTCCCCACGATACGTGGCTTAAAAACTTTAAACATTTAAGGATCTAAAACAGTTGTTTTTTAAAACTTGCATGTGTTCCCGCCAATTGAGGCGGAAATCGAAGGTCATTCCCAAAAAACGGACCGCAATATCGTTGATTGCGATGGCAAATAGTGTTACGCTTAGCACAGATCCCTGAGGTACGCCATTATTTTGCCTATAAGGTCCAGTGAGGTGCTGTCCTATTTTTACCCTGAAAATTCGTTCGGATAAAAAAATTCTGATAAAAATTGGCAGGCTGCCCCTGAAACCCCACTCATGCAGCGTGCTTAAAACCTTCCACCGCCAGACTCGATCGTAAGCCTTCTCCAAATCGAAGAAGACCCCGATCACGTGCTGGCGGAGGAGAAAGGCTTCCTGGATGAAATTGTCGATTCGAACTAGGTGGTCCATGGTGGAGCGACCCCGACGAAATCCGCACTGAATTCTGGAGAGGTCTCGGCGCTCTAACCACCAAACGAGCCGCCGGTTCACCATCCTTTCCATTATTTTGCACAGGCAGCTGGTTAGAGAAATGGGTCTATAACTGTTCGGGTTACCACGATCTTTGCCCTGCTTTAGGATGGGGATTACTGCTGACTCCCGCCATGTCGATGGAAAACCACCTTCAAACCAGAGCTGGTTGAAGTTGTGGAGGACCTCCAACAATGCCTTCTCCGGAATATTACGGAGAAAGGCATTGTGGACTTCGTCAAGATCCGGAGATGTGTTGCCTGAGTCGGCAATGGCAGACTTTAATTCCCAAAGGGAGAAAGGAAGGTCAGTCGGCTACACACCGCGTCTCATTGAAATTGATCGGAATCAATGCGCAGCGCTCTTTTATGTGTAAAGAAATCTTGTCGAATGCGTCGTTGCTGCTAGTTCTCGAAATAAACTGGCCAAATGCCTTTCCGATGTCATGTATTGACGTTAGAACTTCACCACTGACTTTAAGGAAAGAAACACCTAGCTGCTGCTGATAGCCCGATAGACCCCTTACCTTGCGCACCACCTGTGCAATTGGTGTCCTGCAGTTGACACCGGAGACAAATTTCATCCAGGAAGCTCTTTTTGCATCCCTTACGACCTGTCGAGCTTTCGCTCTCAGTCGTCGGAAGGAGGATAAATTTCTTTCGGTGGGGTATTTATTAAATATTCGCAACGCTTCTTTACGTTGGCGAATAGCTGTCGCACAGTCATCATTCCACCACGGTACCGCAGGCCTCGTAATTATACGGCGAGAGCGTGGTACGCTGCTGTCTGAAGCTTCGATGATACTTGCAGTCAAATTGTTAACATTTTCAACACTATCATTGGTTTCGTCATATTTGAAATTAAAAGTCTCCTTAAAACGTCCCCAGTTCGCTTTCTGAACAACCCAGAGACCCGTCCGAATAAAATCTTGATTAAAATGTCGTTCCTTGGTAATAAAAATGGGATAGTGATCGCTCCCACACAAATCGTCATGTACAGACATATTTAGTTTTGTAACTAAAATGCTGGATACAATACATAAATGGATACTCGAAAAGTCGCCAGTAAAACTGTTAAAACGGGTTTTCTCCCCATTGTTTAGTAAAACCAGATTACTATCACATATAAAATGGGATAAAATCCGTCCTCGACGGTTAAACTGAGCTCGAGCACTTCCCCATAAAGGATCGTGAGCGTTAAAATCTCCCATTAAAATGAAAGGCTGAGGTAGCTGGCGGACAAGGATTTCTAGATTAAAACGGGTGACCGGCGCCATCTCCGGGAGATAAACGTTACACAACGTGACCTCCTCGGGGGCACGCACGGTCCTTGCCACAGCATGAAAGGATATGTTGAGCTGCACTCGGGAGGTGTAAAGGGCCTCCCGAGTAGCAACCGCCACCCCACCCTGTTTTCCCCCAAGGCTTCCCTCCTTACGCCGATAAAAACCATTGCAGTTCCACTGCAAGGTAAAAGTCATAGATATCTATAAAAAAAGAAAAATAGATAAATAAATATGTGGAGTGATATAAAAAGCAAGGGGGTCAGCGCCGAAAACTGTACTTTTTCCTCTTGTTTCTCGAGGAGGACTTCAGTCTCCGTGGGGCCGTCGTCCTCCTCCATTGATTCCACCGGAAGTGGTTGGGCTAGTCCGGAGGGGCCGGGGGATGGTGTTTTTTCGCGCTGTTTCAGCGCTACCCCGGTTGAAGATTTAGGCTGGTTCTTCTTAGGAGAACCAGCGTTGGTGGTGGCGTTTTTGTTTGTTGCCGGAATTGGTGCCTTAACCGGCTTGGCTACTTCATTTATTTCAGTTTTTTGGCTGTCATAACTCTCTGTCTGAGTGCCTTGGGAAGCCTTTACCACATTTGTGGTCGCCACCGTGGCAAAGGATCTCGAAAAAATAGGGGCTGCCGTGGCTCTGTATTTCTTTCTTGCCTCGAGGTATGGGATTTTTTCTATGGTTTTTATCTCCATGACTTTACGTTCTTAAACCATCTTGGGACACTTCCGAGAATTAGCTGGATGAGTACCCTCGCAGTTCACACAACATTGTTCCTTGTTGCATTCCGCAACCTCATTGTCTTCCAGGCCGCAGCGTGGGCAGGTGGCCTTGCCCTCACATCGCGTGGCGATGTGGCCGAAGCGCTGACACTGGAAGCAGCGCATTGGTGCCGGAATGAATGGCCGCACTGGGACAGATTCATAACCCACGAATACCTTGTCGGGATGACTATCACGCGCAAATGTAAGTACGACGGAAGTAGTATTTATAACTTCGCCGTTGCGCTTCGTGGTGAGCCGACGAGCATCTGTGACTCCTTGAGATGCCATTTCGCTTTTTATTTCTTCGACTTCCACGTACAGCAGGTCATAATGAGATATCACTCCCCGACAAGTGTTGAGGGTACGGTGAACTTCCACCTTAACCAGAATGTCATGGAGACTCTTGAGACTCAGAAGCTTCTCATTCTGGGAAAAAATTGATGTTTCAATTAGCAGGCTCCCGTCCTTTTGCCGATTTCAACTCTCCAGAAACTGAGGCCGACAGCACTTTACGAATGAGAAAGGGCGACACCCGTTTGAGTGTCTCCCCTTCTTTCTCACATTTATAAGTAAAAAACGCGTACAAGCGGGCAAACTATTAGCTCCCCCGCCCGTGTCCGGGCGGGATCTTTTTGGAGGTGGAAGGTTCAATTCCGCCATTCCAAACAATTCTTGGTCCCCCGGGGTCCCCACCCACCATGGAGCCACACAATTGGGACGCCGCACCGCAAACCGGTGCGGTCGCCAGGGCTACCCGAGGGGATATAGCACCCTAGAGGTGGTTGCCTGTTTCGGGTTGGATCTTCGATGCACGGGCCCACCAAACCCGTACATCTCCAACCGCCCTACGCAGACCCCCACCTCCCTGGCACTCGCCACCGTTAAGCTAACGCCACGGAAGCCGGGGCGGCCCATTTACACAGAATCCGGGGCCAAAGAGGGGTATTGGCCCCCGGTCCATACCGGGCATCCGACACCCGGCTGGGAACCACGGACCTCACCCTCCAGGATCCCCTTCTCCTCCTTACGGGTCTCCGCACACGGCAAACATGCGGGTAGACCTAATCTAATTTCTACAATCGATACGTCTTTATTATTCAGCTCACTGAGACATCATTACGTTTTTGAAATGTTCAATTTTTTTCATCATAAATTTACCTTATAACTTATTTTTTTTTAAACTTAGTCATATACGCCTGTCATCGCAATATTTTAGGAAATTTTTATTATTTATTTCTGAGAACACTTTCTATCGGAAGCTCTTGTTTGCGTAAAGGTAACCGATTTTGCGAAACACTCAAGGTCAGTGTATATGATATTCCTACTCCGTGATAAATATAAATTAAAATTTTAGGCATCGTCAAAAGTATTTCCGTAATTTACATAACTCTTTTTCTCTTAGATGGCCTACTTACGTTCTGAGAGGGACATAGACACTGCTGTTCTGCTTTAGAGTGATATCTGATGAAGAAGAATACTCAGGCAGCGAATATTCGGTTGCTTCAGCACAAAAACCGGAGCACGACATAGCCATCCACGTCAGGACATCAGTAATTTAGAGACTGAGCATGCTGCTGTGACAAATGAATATTTTGATGGGTAAAGTTCGTATGGCGAAATGGGAGTTCTGTTGAGCCACGACGAAACGTTCGAACACCAACCCATAACGTTGAATCTCAGGCAGTTGGGTTCAAGGGAAATAAAAATGATATAATTTTCCATTAGATTGTTTCAGCATCATTTTTGATGAAAAAATCCTTCAGATCATAGTAAATAGTACAAATATCAAACTTTGAGAAAAAGTGCAAAATTATTCTTGAAAAGGAAATTCTAAGCCTACGGACGATTCTGAAATCAGATGTCTTATTTGGATACTTTTTTATTTAGGTGCTAACAGATCAGGTCGCCAGGACATAAAAAATACTCGGGATCAAGATTGTTTGAGTATGGAGATATTTGGGAATCAATGAGTGATCAGGGACTAGAAACTTTACTGCAATGTTTACGATTTTATGATGTCATAGACAGAAAATAAGAGAAAAACAGCTAAGTTGGCTCCTATACGAGAGGTCTTCGATATGTTTGTATGTAAATGTCAATAGCTTTACAGCATAGGCGAGTTTGCTACTATAGATGAGCAATTGATACTTTTTTGGGGTAGATATTCTTTCCGCCAACATTTACCGAACGAAACAGCCAAGTACGGGATAAATATCTTTGTTCTCATGGATACTACCATCTATTACACACAAAACGTGGAGGTTTATCTCGGTATACAGCCAGACGGTCCTCTTCGAGTAAACGACAGCCCAAGGGAAGAACGGTGGTGTAGACACGGTGGATGAGATGTGTGCTACCTATAGTGTTCCCAGGAAAACGAAGAGATTGCCAGTGGTGATATGTTACGATTTGTTGAATACATCAGGCATCAATACCTTCATTATTTTTAGCAGCATATATCCTGTATTGATGACTAATAGGAGAACTTTCTTCCGAGAAATTGCCAATGGCATAACTAATTTTTAAATTGCCAAGAGAGGTTCACAAAAAAAATTGCCAAGGGAATTTAGAAGAAAATTAGAAGCAGAGGAGAGGAAGTGGAAGGTGTGTGATTTTTTTCAGAGGCAAACACATAAAAACTAACTTATTCTTTGCAACTTGTGGAAGGAATATGTGCGCATCGGATTTCACAAAGATACCATTTCATAGGAATCATTTCGCAAATATTATCATCTAAAATTGATCTAAAAAAGACTTACTATAGGCAAAATAATTTGTTTTTTTTAGGAAACCGAGGCTAGCCACGGTAGTAACCTTTACGGAGTCACCCGCAAGTGCACATAAATGCGATATTCCACAGGAAAAAAATCATTCCGGTCAAGGCGAATGATTTTTCTCCTGTGGAATATCGAAAATAATTTGTGCCAAATAATTACGATGAACCATAATAAATCATAAATAAAAAGATACCGTTCAGAAAAACGACAAACATTCATATTTGAATTGCCAAAATGGAGGAAACTTTTCTTCTTTACATGGATTCAGTGACCGCCAGAACAAGAGTATTTATTGAAAGCAAAGTGTTGGGCTCACCGAAGAGAGCGGGGGGGGGGGGGGAGTCCTATACCAAAATCATTAAACTTTCCATGTACAAGAAGAAAGTCCTAGATAGAGATCAGCAGGCGTATTATTTTACCAGCCAGTCTTCGGTGCGCAGAGGAGTTTTCACTCTCCTTGCTTTTGTATTTCCCAGACTTCCCCTTCTCTCCCCTCAAAGCGTGTGTAATTGTGTCAAGCCGCGCAGGAGTACGACTGACCGGGATGGTTGGGTATGGACGTCATACTGGCATTAGCAATAAACAAAGTCGCGTGGGAATCGTCTGGATTTTTGCAACAGCTTACAGGTATCTGGTGCACAGCAAGTTACTTCCAAAAAGATGCAGCTTTACCTAGGTCCCTTTGCCAATCCTTGGAAGTCCTTAGAACCAACAACAAATACGGTACTAACACGAAAAAAGCAGAGATAGGGCAGCAATGCAGGAAGACGTGAAAATTAGCAAACCTGTTTTATTTCCCATGATTTCCGAGTCAGAAATACTTATGTCGAAATTGACTAGAAGGTTATTAGGAATCACCGGCTAGGGTTATTGGGTTACATTTATTTCAATGAGCTCCAAAGACGGCAGATAAAAGTCGCAAAGCCATTTTTTCCACATCTAATAAAATTTTATACATAAACGTATAGAGAACGCAGGTATAACTCAAATAATACTCTGAGCAATTATTTACTGGTCTTATAATATGCCACGTATTTTTACGTGATTCTATGTTGGAGAAGAAAGTTTATGGTGAGATAGCCGCGATTGGGAGACCGTAATAATACGAAGTAACGTTACCAATTACCCTCGGTAATATTATTTGAATTCCCAAATGAATTAAATGATTATCATGAGATGATGACTGCCTAAATGTTAAACTGAATACTAATTATCGTCAACCGATTATTTTAAATTTTTAAATCTAGTAAACATTCACTATATAGGAATATAAGAACACTATTTTGTTTATATTTGAACATTATTTGTAATAATATAACAAATATTATTAAAAATAATGTTCAAATATTAGCAGGAATTAGAAATACACCGAATAAGGAAAGGAATTTTGGTAAAATCGGACAAAAGAATTTAAAAAATAGAAAAAAAGAGTGGGGTGTCCGAAACACCCCACGCGAGTTCTCGTGTTAGTAAATAGGGCGCGAGTCACGGAGGGTTAACAGTGCCTTGTGTATATATATCTATATATATCACTCAGTAATTTATGCAAAACAACTTTGGTGACCTTGTAAAAAATTATAGTATACATACTAGAAGATGTAATGATCTACATGTGACACAAAAAAGTTTTACCAAGACCTCCAAAGAACCTCGTGCAATGTGCACTAAATTGTATTATCATTTTCCTGCCCGCTTGAAAAACGAAGAGAGGCTATCTGTATTAAAAAGACTGGTTTTTACATATCTTGTGGAAAAATGCTTCTACAACATCAGTGAATACCTAAGTTCATAATTCTTGAATTTTAATCATTGTAATAATTGTATCCTCTTATAGTTATATTTTATGACGTGTCCTATACTCTTGCCTTATGTATATATATACACTGTGTATTGTGTCTTTGGACAAATAAATGATTATCAAAAAATTATAATTATCATACGCAATACAATCATGCTGGGCAAAAGAAGCACGTAAACGCCAAAGGCGCACGAAGCCTTGTAATATTGGCGGCGTGTCGTGGATCCGAGTTCGGTCCCGTGCCCTGGCCACCCGCGGACCTTCCTTGCTGCGAGGGCGCACGTGGCGGTCCCGGTGTCGGCGAGGCTTTCGGGTCGTGTCGCCTGGGGTCACCGCTCGCGCGCCGCTCTTCGGCCGCCATTCAACGACTGGCTCAGAACTGACACGGACTGGGGGAATCCGACTGTCTAATTAAAACAAAGCATAGCGATGGCCCCAGCGGGTGTTGACGGAATGTGATTTCTGCCCAGTGCTCTGAATGCCAAAGTGAAGAAATTCAAGCAAGCGCGGGTAAACGGCGGGAGTAACTATGACTCTTTTTTTCTGTATACAAACTGTCCCGACGTCCCGGGTGCGGTTGGACTTGAAAAATTTTTTTGAGTCTTTACCAGCCCGGTATCACGGGTTCAGAAAATTATTAAGTCATAGTTACTGGGGAGCCAAGCGTCTGATACAGCCTCTGGACTCCCAAGTGTCCTGGTTACCTCCCCGAGGTCCCGCTGGAAACTGCTGATTTTCCATCCATCAGCCGAGCTAAACACCAGGACGCGCCCTAGGCCGAAACCAAGAACTATCGTGCCAGTGCGCCCTAACCAAAAAGGGCAGCCGGCTGTGAGACAGCAGCCCTGTCATGTGGCCCTCCTCACACCATTTTATGGTGGCAGTCGGTGCACTTAAAAAATCTTGAGGGGGCACAGGGGGGGTAAAATCCTCCGAAGCCTAACGGGTTGCCAGCCCGTTAGGTGGAATCAGCCGTTGGCCCGAAAAATTCACAAAGAAGAATTAGGGACCCAGGTGGGTCTCCGGCGGTGTCGCCTCGGAGCACCGCCCCAGCGGCAGCATGTGGTCATGAGGAGGGAGTTCAAGCAGTCCCGGAAGTGGTAGTGAACCATCAGTGTCCCTGGTGTGACCGGTCCTTCGGATCTAAAATCGGCCTAGGGGTCCATAAAAGAAGCAAGCATAGAGACAGAGCAAATGAGGAGATTCAATTACCAGCAGTGCGACATGCTTGGCCAAGTGAAGAACTGGAAGTTATGGCTAGGGAAGAAGCGAAAGCGCTGGAAAAAGGTGTGAGGTTTATTAACCAGCACCTGATCAACTTCTTCCCACTAAGGACACTTGAGTCGCTAAAAGGCGCAAGAAAGAGGACGGACTATAGGGCAATGGTAATAAGAGCAAGAGAAGGCCTCCAACAGCCAGAAAACCCAGCTTTACTAGATCGGACGGAACCCGGTCCGAGTGACAATCTTCCATCCGCAGAGAAGGAGAAGTTTTGGATTTCTGTCAGTGAACTTTGCGCAAAAGTCACAGAAATCAAAGGGTTCCATTCCGAATTTCTAGTGAAGGAAAGCAAGGCCGCCATTGCCGAGTCCAATGTAAAAGGAATGTCCGAAAAGTGCTTACGGTGGTTAAAAATGGTGTTCCCCACAAAAAGTAGAAAGGAAAGGAAAAAGAGGCAGGAGAAACCCTTAAATAATATTCCGAAATGGAGACTAAGGAGACGGGAATACGCTGCCATGCAAGAACTATTCCGAAAGAACATGAGCAGGGCAGCGTCACTAGTCCTCGACGGGCCAAACCAATGTACCATCCCAAGCCTAGAAGCGATGGCAGAGTTCTGGTCGCCAGTTTTAGAAATGGAGAGCCTGCCTGTGGATGAGGGAAAACGGGGTGAGAAGAATGTCGAGGTAGGGGCAAACATCATGGACCCCATTTCATCATCAGAAATCGAGAGTTGCCCCCTCAAAGTCTCCTCGGCCGCTGGACTCGACGAAATAACGCCTAGGCAGTGGAACGCAGTGCCAGCAGCAATAAAAGCTCTTTTCTACAACTGGCTGCTGGAAGAGAAAAATGTACCAAAAGAACTGATGAAAAGTCGAAGTCTTTGTTCCAAAATTAAAGGAGAGCAAAATGCCCAAAGAGTTTAGGCCAATAAGCATTGCGTGTGTGCGTGAGGCAAATGCACAAAATTTTGGCAACTCGGTTACGGCACCTAAATATAATAAATACGAAGCAGAGATGCATGAACGACGGTTGTGCCGAAAATGCCATAACATTAGGGGCTATTATAAGTGAAGCAAAGACGAGGCTCAAAGAACTTCATATGGTTTCCGTGGATCGAGCGAAAGCATACGACTCGGTAAGCCATGGAGCCCTCAAAGTGGCGATGGAGCAAAGAGGACTCCCGAGCTCATTCGTAAAGTACATTATGAACACCTACGCTGCAAGTTCAACAGTGCTGGAGGTGGATGGTAGGAGGTCCAAAGAAATCATAGTGCGGAGAGGCATCAGACAGGGAGATCCTCTCTCAACATCCCTGTTCTGCTTAGTAGTGGACCAAGTACTATCCAATCTACCAAATTACGTCGGCTTCCACATAGGAAATACCCAAGTGAACTCCGTAGCCTATGCCGATGATGTCGTCCTCCTTGCATCAACAAAAGGAGGCGTGCAGCAAGCGGTAACAGAGTTCGAGGAGAGCGCGGCCAAAAAGGGTCTAGAATTAAACCACAAAAAGTGTGTAGCCCTTTCCGTCGTCCCCGCCGGAAAAGCAAAGAAATATAAGATCCTAACAGCGCCATTCTTACGGGTACGAGAAGGCCTCATCCGACAATTGAGACCAGATGAAAAATGGATTTATCTGGGCCTCAATTTTAGTGATTCAGGGCTCCAGAAATTCGGTGGGACGAATCAAAAGGAATTGGAAAGAATTAGAAAAGCGCCATTGAAACCACAACAAAGGTTAAAAATTGTTAGAAGCTTCCTCATTCCGAGATTTCTGCATCAAATAATTATCGCTGGCACAACTAAAAAGACTCTCCGTGCGATGGACCGCCAAGTGAGGATCGAAATAAGAAAGTGGCTCCGATTTCCCCACGATGTGCCCATTGGTTATATACACGCGAGCTGTAGGGATGGGGGAATGGGAATGCCATCCCTCGAAACATCCATTCCCGGGATGATGGCACATAGACTCGAATCATTGAAAAACTCAACGTCCGCCGCAGCAGTTGCCGCAACAACGACGGATTGGTTCCTCCGACGACTCCAGTGGTCGGAGAAAGCATCAACGGTAGAAGGAAATCTTCTCAACACCAAAGCGAGGAAACATGCATACTGGAGGGAGAAATTATACACATCCGTTGATGGTGCCGAACTCCGAGAATCATCCAGAACAACAGCGAGCATAAGATGGATAGACACATCGTCGATGGGGATCCCCGCGTGTGACTTTATAAATTACCACCGTGTGCACATCAACTGCCTGCCTACGAGAGTGAGAGTCTCGAGAGGCAGGCGCGACCAACCGACCAATTGTAGAGCATTGTGTAGGTCCACGGAGACTGCGGCGCACGTTATCCAAAGCTGCATCAGGTCGCACGGGGGGAGAATAAAACGTCACGATGCTATAACCAAGACTATGTAACGCCCTCCGCGGGAAGCAGTGGCAGGTGCGTGAAGAGCCGAGACTCCTCACGGCAAATGGCTTGAAGAAACCGGACGTTATAGCAACGAAGGACGGATTTACGAAGATAATCGACGCGCAGATTCTCAGCGGGGCGTCATCACTCGACGACGCAGCAAAGCGAAAAGAAGCGAAATACAACACCCTCGAAGTAAGAAAGAAGGTGGCAGAACAAGAGCGGGTTCCAGAAGATAAAATAGACGTCGTCACCTGCACGATCTCGTGGAGAGGCATCTGGAGCGCGAGGTCAGTTGAGCAGTTGCGGAGTGTAGGCCTGTCATTAGGAACGCTGGACGGGATAACGAAGAGGACACTGATGGGATCACAGATGAACTGGAGCAGATTCAACCGGACCACCATGGTTAGGACTGCAGCAGAAAGAGAAGGAGTAGGTTAGAGACATGACCATCATATTGGGTAATCCGCGCCCTAACATCTATAAACCGGCAGCGGAGAAGAAAGCCGTCGGATGTCCAGGACGACGGGGGGAAGCGGCCATCTGGAGGGGGTGAGGTTTTAGAGGGTAGTGGCCTGGAGAACACCGACCAGGTCGAGTCCCTCACTCCTTAGGGTCCCCGTCCCTAAGGGTGCGTAAAAGCATTTCCTCACCTCCTATTAAAAAAAAAAAATAGCCTGTAAGGGGCGTGGTGGATCCTGGAAACTATGACCTCTGGTCCGATTCTCCCCACCCGCTCAAGTCATCCCCACCTCCTCGTGGTACAGGCTGGATAATGATAACGGGGCTCTGGCGATCTGGGACATGTGGGCTACCACCCCTTTGTCCGTCCTCGATTGGTCCAACAAGAAGAAAATTGCCTCGGAACATGGAAGGGTAAACTGCCGACGGGTCCACTGACCCTGACAGACCAACGCACCGGATGGACACTGATTTTGGAACGAACGAACCCCAGAAGGTGTGTGTGTGTGTGTGACTTCCCTGGGTGCGCAAGGAGTTTCCTTTCTCTGAGGGGGCTCGGCGTTATTAGAAACCGAGCACACCCAGATTGGCACGACCAGGTAAACCTGGCCAAGGCACCGGCCAAGAAGCCACGTTATACAGGTGAAGAGAAGGCAATCATGGCTCGCTTAGAGGCAAGATTACTAGCCCAGGATCCAGCCTCTCGATGGAAAATTAATCCTCTCCTCCAGGAATCATTCCCGGAGAGGTCCATCGAGAGCATCAAAGGGATAAGGAGGAGACCAAGTTACAAGGCCCTCGTGGAATCTATTGGCCAGATACCGTCCTCCGATAGCGTCTCAGACGACGTAGCGGGGCCCAGTCAAACCTGGGTGAAGTTTCTCCCGAAGAAACTTGGAGAAATGATCTGGTTAACTTTATTCACACTCTCCCTCCTCTCGAGGAGAAAGAGCACCATGAGCATCAGCTGAATGAGATCTGCAGGAGATCCGCGTCCCTCAGCAAACAAGATCTAGAACAGGAGACTGCTGTATATCTCAGAAGGATCTTTCCTGCGAAACCTGAGGGTGTAACAAGAACACCTCCACCCTCAGTTGCCCCACACAGAACGAAGCGAAAGGAAAGGCGCGCAGAGTTCGCAAAGGTTCAGAATATGTGGAGGAAAAACAGGTCTCGATGCTGGAACATGCTAGAAAGTAGCCAGATCAAAACCCAGGTGGGTCTCCCCGAAACGATAATGTTACCATACTGGAGAAATCTGATGTCTGCTACATCGGAGGACTTCCCCGAGATTGCTGAGGAACCAGCGAAATGGGACATCTGTGCGTCCATCACACAGGAGGAAATCGGTAAAACATTTCCAAGTCTCAATACGGCCCCGGGCCCTGATGATGTCACTGCAAGGCAGCTCAGGTCCATTTCGGTGGAAGTCTTGATGCGCCTTTGCAACATCTTTCTGTTATGCGAGACAGTCCCGGAAATGTTGTTGAAGTCGCGTACCGTGTTGATACCGAAAACCCTAAATCCCAGCAATCCGGGAGAGTATCGTCCCATCACAGTCTCCCCAGTCCAGGGGAGACTGTACAACAAGGTTCTGGCCAATAGACTTAAGGCAATCCACCAAGACCCTCGTCAGCGCGCCTTTATAGACGCACCGGGATGCAATGAGAACGTTTTCCTGATTGACTTCATATTGAGGCGGCAGAGAAGTACAGCCCGACCGGTCTACATTGCATCAGTGGATGTCGCCAAGGCCTTTGATTCGGTTTCACACCTAGCAATCAGCAAATTCCTGAGGGCGAAAGGCCTGCCTGATCCACTAGTACGATATCTTGAAGGACTGAATCGAAAAAGTGTGACAAAGATTGAATACTCGGGATGGAAGTCAGATAACTTCCATCCATTTAGCGTACTGGCGTACACCGACGCTGGAAGGAAGCCGGACCTCATTGCCTGCAAGGACGGAGCCGCAGTGGTCCTGGACGCCCAGGTTGTGGGTGAGCAGACCAACCTCGAGCAGGCTAACATTGCAAAGGTCAAGAAGTACCGGGAAAACACGTCCCTCATGGCTAGCATTAAGGCAACGAAGCAGGTGGAATCTGTGGAGGTGCTCGCCATAACCATCTCTAACCGTGGTATCTGGAGCCGGAACTCGGCGCGGGAATTGCTTCATCGTGACCTGATCAAGAAGATTGAGCTCAAGATCCTCTCCACCCGGGTCATCGTGGGTGGACTCATCGAATGGAACTCCTTTAATCGCAGAACATCAATGAAGAGGGTAGAAGTTGGCTGAAACCGCTGTCGTCCGTTACCAGTAGCCGCCGTCTCACGGCGCAATCAAAGGAGGGTTTTAGTGGGTATTGGTCCGTTTGACTGAGCCCCACAACTACAGAGTTACCTTCCCTGAAGGTGCGGAAATGCATTTCCGTTCTTTAAAAAAAATCTCCCTAAGGTCAGAGAACCCAGCCCTCACATGGATACCCTATCCCACCTACGTGGGTAACACACTCCAGTGAGGCCCAATAGATGTGCGGGAGACCATTTTACGCTTAAGCGTGGTCGACGGTGACCCGTAAACGGAGTAGGGGAAACCCTACTGACACGGGTGCTAGGGGCGAGACAGAAGCTCCCACCGTCCTGGCTGCGGTGGCTGTCTCATTTGGGTTGGTCTCTTAGTGGCTGACTCGCTAGAAAGGGGCAAGGAGGACCGTGTCAGTTGTGCGCGCATGGGCTTAAGGGTCCTTTTGACCTATCCCCGCTCCCCGACCGGAAGGGACGGGCGTTTGATGTGTCGGACCATGGTAACCCATGGCACTACAATCCGAGCCAAGTCCTTTCCACTTTAACTGTTGTCGTGCTTTTGCACCTTGCAGACACGGTACGGCCGGGGAGTATGTGCTCCCTGCAGAATAAGGGACAATTTTGAGTCATGGAGCGGTGGTTGAGCTGCACAGACGCTTTGAGAGTGGTGATTGTCCGGGTCACGCTAATCTTTCGCGCTGGTGTAGGACTGAAATTGCGGAACGCAACGGTTTGCCGCTTGATCTGAGTGTATAAGGCCACCGTACGCTTGCAACCGACCCCGGGTGGGGATTAAACGCCGGTGGTGAGGATTCGCGTGGTTACTGGGGGGGCTGCCCCCCCACCCCCCCCTAGACCCCCCGGCCGGCGGGAGTAACTATGACTCTCTTAGTTGTGGCGCTGCCCTCCCTGGAGACTCACCAGGCTTTCCCTGGTGAAACCCCTACTCTGGTGTAGCGCCACGTTCCCCGCTAAGAGAGGGAGTTCGCCGACATTTTTCCATCTTTGCCGGCAGACGATTAAAATCATCGTCGTACTCATGGCTACCAGTTGCACGCCTCCACGCGTTCCCGTTGGAAACAACAGACCCACAAATTGTGGTGGCCTTTTTTGGCCCCCTTTCAACCGTCCATCGAAATTACAGGATATGTTGGCCAAAGTGCAACGCCCCCCGTGGGACAACGGGGGGCAAAGAACCGGACCTCGAATGGGTGTACGAGGTTTGAAATTTACACCCACACTCCCCGCAACTATGGCAGAAATTAGGACATTTAAAAGTCTAGAAAGGGCCTCGGCTTTCGGGGAAGCAGAGCAACTAATACCGAATGTATTACCACTGCGCACGGAGGGAGCCTGCCGATTTGGGGGGGGAGAAGGGGATCAGGGGAATGTAGAGGGAATTGGGGGTGGGTCAGGAGAAGACGAGAATTTTGTGGGAAGGGAAGGGTTGGGAGCCTCAGGCCAGAAGGTAGTGATGGGACAGTGGCCGCACTCCCGAGAGAGAAATCTCCCACATATTGAAGTGCCTTTTGACGGGATTCAGGGCTGCCCGTCGTGTAATGACGCCTTCGTCAACATCACTACACTATCACGCCATCAGCGTGGTAAGCACGAAAACGCGAAATGGCACTGGCAGTGCGGGGAGTGTAAAAAGTGCTTCCTCAAAGCACATGGAGGAAGCACATTCCCTGTCCTGCCACCGGGGTAAATGCAGGGGCCCTCCGGCACGCCCGGTTGTTGTGAGGCCATTTAAATGCCTGAATTGTGACGAAACTTTTTCCACCTCTGTCGGCCTGGGGCAACATCGTAGGCATGCACATGTGGAGGTTGCGGTTGCAATGCTGGCGTTCCCCCGCGAGGTTCGCCGAAGCGAGCCTCCAAATGGACGCGGGAGGAACTAGAAACTCTTGCTCGATTAGAGATTGTATATAGGGGTGACCGATTTATAAACATGAGAATTGCTGCAGCGCTGCCGGAGAAATCCAACAAGCAAGTCTCAAACAAGCGCTGTGAGCTCGCCAAATCGAGGAAAGAAAAGCGGAACGCCCCCGTGGTCCATGCCAACCGGCCGGACCCAGCGGGAGGAATCAACCCCGAGATGGGAGAGGGAGGATTCCTCAGAAAGCACAAGGCGGCAAGGAGACGTTCTGCATTACCCTGGAATCCCCGCAACCTCGATTTCTACGCTAACCCCCAGCGAGGGATCGAGGACCAGGGTCCGAACTAGGCGATGTCTATCTTTTAGTGGTAGGTTTAGGGGAGGCGGCAGGGAGGCTCATATACGATCTCCAGGCCGCTTATTGTTATCTGGCGCTTTATAGCCCTCTTGGTTACCGCCCGCTATGGGGGTCATTTACACCCCCCGGGCAATATATTGTTATGGGGCTCTATACACCCGAACCAGTTATTGCCGTCCGGGAATCCTATTGATTCACCGGACATTTCGTTATCGTTACGGGGTTCGGGCCCTTTACACCCGACCCCTATTAGTCTTAGGAATTTATTTAGGGGGAGGGGGGAAAACGTGGAAGAGGTGATCGACCTTCCCGTTCCGGAGGAAGACCCCGAGTTAAAAACTAGGGATGGCGCTCTTCCTCCGAAGAACCCCACCCAGGCTTGGCGGGAGGTAATGTCCGCAAAAGTAAGGGGGGTTACACAAATAGCTGAGGAGCGTGCTCCAAATCTCCTCAGCGTACATAAAAATCTTTAAAATCTGCTGGCCACATTAGAACGAGAAAACATTGACAGCGGTGCCATGGCCAGTCAGATCGATGGAATCCACGCACATTATTGAAATATTGAATCCAAAGGAAGTGAAAACGAAAAAGGCACCAACCCGAAGGCCAAAACATAGGGAATATAAAAATAACACTAGGCGAAAAAGGATCTAGTACGCAAAGTGCCAGGAGCTCTATAAGAAATGCCCGAATAAGCTCGCCACTATGTTGATCGAGGGGACTGTTCCCGGAGATCTAGGTGGCGAGCCGCTCCTGGCACTTCCGGCAGAGGACTTTAAAGCCCTGTACGAGGAGCTCTGGGGGATGGAAGGGAAAATGACGGCGAACTTCCCTAAACAGAGGGAAGAGATTCCGTTGGAAGGTCTATCCGCGATCCTCGCCAAGGAAATCCGGGCCAGGCTGCGACGAGCCAAAGAGAAATCTGCCCCGGGCCCGGATGGGGTGGTGAAGGAGGATCTTAAATGTCCGGAAATCGACAAGATCTTGTCGATGCTGTTTACAGCATGCATGATGGCTAAGAACACCCCCAGAGCGTGGAAGGAATGCCGAACGTGCTTGATCCCCAAATCAGGTAAAGACAGTAGAAAAGCCAAGAACTATAGACCAATTACTACTAGGGTCACTGTTGTGTCGGCTATACTCGTGATGTATTGACCAAAGGCTTAGGGAAATGGTAGTTATTGATGAGCGCCAGAGAGGTTTCATGGCGGGAAATGGATGCTACGAAAACGCGTTCTTGCTAGATGAATTCATCCGATTAGGGAAAAGTAGGAACAGAGGGAAATTGTCTGGGTGCTAATTTGGACATAGGGTAGGCGTTCGACAGTGCCTCACGCCGCCCTTCCAGTGGCACTCACCGCACTCGGGATACCGGGCCAGTTGGTAGGGCTGGTTTAGGAGATGTACCAGGGTGTTCACACAACTTTAGGAGTTGAAGGCTCCCTGCGCATCGAACTTAAGCGGGGAGTAAAGCAGGGTGATCCTTTGTCCCCTATGCTTTTCAACTGTGTGATGGATGCCCTGGTGCGGAAACTCCAATCCCTGGGCTCGGGATTCCCGGGGCGGGACGTGCGGACTTCGGCGCTGGCATTTGCCGATGACTTGGTCATTTTTGGCGAGAGAAGTGAAGCTCTTCAGCACCAAGTCGACGTCACAGTGGACTTCCTTAATTCGATTTCCATGAACCTCTCGCCATCAAAATGCGTGGCCTTCGGGGTTATTTACAAAGGAAAGACGTCGATTCCATCAACCACCAGTCTCAAAGTGGGACGGGAGGCCATTGCTCTTGCAGGCCCCGCCACTCCCTTACATTACTTAGGGTTGACTTATACTTTGCAGCATGGTCTGTGCAATAAAGACCATTTTCAGAGACTGGTGGAAGCTGCAAGCAGGGGGAGAAGGCTGGCATTGAAGCCAGGTCCGAAGCTAGCCTTAATAATAAATAATGTGATCCCCAAATTTTTTATACTCCTTGAACATCGATCTCACCGCGGTCGGATTATTGAAATCCATAGACAGTGACCTAGGGAGTGTGTTCAACGAGTTGTTGCACCTCCATACCAGCACGACGGATCATTTATTCTACACGAAGAAGAGGGATGGAGGTTTGGGGATCCCCCGCCTTGAGACTCCGTGAGAGTGCGCCCTGGGAAATCTCAAAGCGGGTCTCGCCCTGCAAGGTAAGGAGGGAGTTGTAGGTGCGGTGGTTCTGGAAAGTAGCCTCGAAACCAGGCTCAGGACTGCCGCACACAGGCTAAGAGTAAATTGGACATTAACACCCCGGCAGATCGACTCCCACAAGAGAAAGGTGAAGAGGAAGGAAAGCAAGGTGTGGGAGTCACTTCAGTGCCAAGGAGTGGGGGTGAAAGATTTCCGGGACGACCCAGTCGGGAATGCCTGGATTTTTGATCCCTCACTCCTCAAATCAACAAGATGGCTAGACGCATTGAAGATGAGAACAAATACTGCCGGGGTGAGGACGACACTCCGGAGGGCTGATCCCAACATTCCCCCAGAATGCAGGCGTTGTAAGGTGAAGATGGAAAGTTTAGGTCATGTTCTGGGGGAATGTAACCATAACAAGCCTAAGATAATTCATTGTCATGACGAAATTGTACAATTAATAGAAAAAACAGGCCAAGGGGAACCGAATGAAGGTGATTCGCGAGAATCTCTTCCACAGCGATGGTGGAGAACTGCTTAAAACCGGACCTCGTTTTTACCGACAGGGTTCGTTGTCGACGTCACAGTCCGCTTCGAGCGTGAGCAGTCACTCGCCATCGCTGCGAACGAGAAAAGAGAGAAATATGCAGTCCTTGAGAGAACGGTATCCGACCACCTAAAATCATCCCACTTTCAGGTGGTTCCCATCGTGGTCGGATCAAGAGGGGCCCTGCCCAAAGACACTGTTAGGGGCCTCCGAGAAATGGGATGTGGAGCAGAAGCCTTGGCCAGACGATGAGTTTAATTGCCCTCCGGAGCTCCATAGAGATTCTGAATGTCCATTTAGATTATGATTAGTCCGGACCGGTTTTAACCGGAAATTTTTTTTATCCGTAATTATTACAATCTTTTTTTATTATATTAGGTCTAATCGAGCATGAGTTTTTTTTAGGGACATTAGAACGACTGAATAGGCAACCGAGATTTTTATACTCGGGAAGAGACGCTGGATTAACCAGAGTCATAACTAGTCGGAGAACCCAGCCCTCGCTCGAAGGTTGCTTGCTTCGGCAGTGATTTGTCGGCTTGAGCATGGACTCCGGGACGTCCCATATGCCACCTTGAAGCGGTAAGAGCTTGAGCCCCTCGGGTTAGGGGGACCCACTAATCGGGTCTTCTAACCCCGGGGGGGGACTAACGGCATCCCTGGGTTCACGGGGGCGTCGGGTTAGCACCCCGGCGCCCTCCATCGCTCCAAATAGAAGAATAGTCTCGGAAACTAGAGGGACGGCCCCAAAGGGCGGTCCTAATGCGCGTTGCAACGAAGACGGCAGAGAGAGACAACCCCTACCAGAAGTGGAACCAGGCTGACTCTTAATCTGGCAGGCGTTTGAGGTGCGCCTCACGTTCTCCTCCCCGTGGCGAGAATCGGTAACTGCAGACCCATCCTAGTGGTCTGCAGGCTAACGAACGGAGGCTTAGTGCATCGACCAGCTGTAAGGGGGCAGCCCTAGGTTGATTAGAAAATTGGCAATGTTCGAAATGTTGACAGGTATAATCGGTTCTTGGTTCCAATCCGGTAAAAAAGGGGAAAAAATTTGGGCTCGATCGGACAATGTTTAGGGGTCGCGCAACGGCTTCAAATTCTGAAAAATAGTGATTTTCCTGGTAAAAATACATATTTGCCTAATTTCCAGGGGCATGGCTATCGCTTGGGTGGGTGTTTCACACGGAAGATGCTTCCACAGTGATCCAGCAGTGAAAAAACACCAATTACGACTTCGGCCGATATGGGGATGCTGCTGAGGGAGGGATAATAGCGACTGTCCGGTGTTCTTTGGCGTAGGTAGGGACGCTGTACATTCGGCGCATGGGCCGGGACTACATTGTTTTCTAGCCAAGATGTATCCTGAAATTCGCGGCCCTACATTTTAGATGATTTCCAGCAAGGGTTTTCCGGGGCGGTGGAATTCACGTACGGCTACGCACACCGAGGTCGCTATATTTTGGGAGCGAAACTCGTTTTCCTTCGTGCGGTTAAACCCGTAAGTTACTGCAGCATACCGATTTTCTCTCAGGCGTTATGAGCAAGAAGACGAGGCGAGTCCATCAGATTTGCATATTGGGGGCTACATCCCGCATGTTGTAAGTCCAAAGCTCCCAACACTTCGCCAGTTCTTAAAGTATTTCAAACACATTCATGAAAATGAGAAGAAAACTTCGTGAAAGTGCCAGGCTAACTATTTGGAAATTTGAGGTGTTCTGGAAAAAAGTAGGAATTGCGATTGCAGAGGTAAGTAATACTACGATGATTCTCGTACGCATTACCAACAGCTTTTTATGCCTTAAAAAAGAATAATCACGCATGAGGAAAACGCGGGGAGACGTGGCGCAATGAGTTAATGACTGACCAAGCCAATATTCTTGACATTGGCCATATCAATGCCATGGATATGATGAAGATAGAATAGGATTGATTATTCTACAAGTCCTTGGGGGAAAACCGCTTTGGTTACATGAGCTGTGTCGACAAGGATACTGCTAAGCACGAGGAAGGTAATGTAAAACGGTCCGAATCAGCTGGGACACAGAAAAGGAGTGAAGAAATTCGATCAGCTATTGGGAAAAGTGGAGGTGAATCGTATATACACCGCGAGTCCTGAAAATCGTTTACCGACGAAGATTCCAAGGTTAAGAGTTAGTAAATGAAAGCACTTATTGTTATTTTGTAAAATTCCTCTTGAATTTTTAACGTAATAGGTCATACGTCGAGTTTAAGACTAACCCAAGGTACTGTTAGGAAGCGAATAAGACTGCTTTTAGACAAGGAGCGTCCTCATTAGAAAGGACCCAGACAAGTCACCGGAACGCTGTTTATGCCATAACTGCCGCAGCAATAGTAACTGCACATACTCTTGGGGTTGATAAAAACGCTCTTGAAATTTTCGAAGGCGCATTTCAGTGCGCAAACATCGCAAAGAGAAACGTCAAGGTACCTTTTATACGTCAATGAGTCATTAATTGAAGTACATTAATTTGAATTTCATTCATTCATCTTTTTTATGAAATTTTACTTATATCTACAACACATCAGTGTCTTGACGCTGCCTGAGGAATATTCCCAACCCCAACGAAGTTCTTAAATTCTGCATCCAGGAAGTTCAGGTACCGTTACAACTTCGCATAAAGTTCGAACTGCCGTTTTTATTTACGTCACCAGTTTATTGAATTTTTATTTCGTCTATTTTTTCTATATTAAATAAGCACGCGGGGATTATAATGAGCTTCTGATCTGACCATCATGTTCCTTGGTGTTCCTGGGAAAGCTGTCTATTCGTTCAAAACGTTAATTGTAATCCATAAAGCTCGGTGGATGGCAAAGGCATTGTATTAAATTAAGATTTGGATGTTCAGCAAACAATTTAATTTAACTACTAAGCTCGAGAGCGCCTTCTTCCTGATGTGCGTTTTCATTACGTACTATGCACCAGTCAGGTACCGAGCACCTTTTGCAGTGGAGGCGCCACGCAATGACCTTCAGTTCTTACAAATTTTAGCTCAGAAGAAAAAAGTGGGAATCACTGGAAGATAGTCTATGAAATATTTGCAGCACATTTTTGGTACTTTTCTGAAGTTATTGTGGGGCTCGCTTTTATTATCCAAATATTACAAAAACATGAAAAACAAGAAATGGGGAAAAAAGTAACGAGAGGGAAGGGCAGGAGAGTCCCTAGGCTAAGGCGTATCCTATCTCTAGTGGAAAAGTGGCTTCTGATTTTGTGAACAAAAAACACTAGTAAATTCTTCGATTTCCTTGGCATTGACAAATCATTTTTAATTCAGGATCCAGATATGTGGATGAAGAATGAAAATCCCGCGGAACGGCTAATAGTTCTGAACATTAGAGTAGTAAATGGCACGGTTGAAAGAGGGTTTGCTTTGATAACGAAGTTCCTTACGGATAATAACCTAACCAAATATGAACAGCAAAGGCAATATTTGTTAGCTATTGTAGCTGAGCATAGGAAAATTTATGATGATAAAAATTCTGTACAAAATTCTGAGTGACATATGGTTTGTGTGATCATTGTTAGCAAATATAAAATATTTTTCAATGCGAGGATTTTTATTGCCGTTCCCATGCTCCCAATGTACACTACCCACGCCAAAGAACACCGGACAGTCGCTATTATCCCTCCCTCAGCAGCATCCCCACATCGGCGAAGTCGTAATTGGTGTTTCACCACTGCTGGAACACTGTGGAAGCATCTTCCGTGTGAAACACCCACCCAAACGACAGCCATGGCCCTGGAAATTAGGCAAATATGTATTTTTACCAGGAAAATCACTATTTTCCAAAATTTGAAGCCGTTGCGCGACCCCTAAACGTTGTCCGATCGAGCCCAAATTTTTTCACCTTTCTTTTTTTACCGGATTGGAACCAAGAACCGATTAAGCCGGTCAACATTTCGAACATTGCCAATTTTGTAATCACCCTAGGGCAGCCCCCCCAAGTGGCCTGCCTCAGTGCCGTGATGGTGGCAGCTGGTACACGTTAAACTAACAGAGGCACATGGGGAATAAACCCCCGGCAATCCAGTGGGTTGCCTTCCCACTGGGTTAAACAAGCCATAGGTCCCAAAAGAATCAGGAGTCCAAGTGGACCTCAGCCAGTGTTGCCTCGGAGCACTGGCCCTATGGCACCCGAAGGACATGAGCCCTCGATTCCCGTACCAATAGAGGATGTTGAAGGAATCGCTTCAAGGTTGAGTGAAGCTTCCAAGTCCGGACCACAGTTCAAGTGCACAGCCTCCGATCCACCTAGACTTCTCCAAGATCGGACTTGGTGTCCATAGGAGAAGAGCCCACCCGGATGTGACCAATGATAATGTTGTGGTTGAGCGAGCAAAGAAAGTTGAATGAGGAGGAGTGAGCCCTATATGCCTCAGAGGCAAGGGCGAGGATCAGAGGAGTTCGCTTCCTAAATCAACATCTAATGCAGCAGTTCCCAGGTCGAACACTTGACTGAATAAAAGGCCTGAGGAGACGTGCTGACTACCAGGCAGCAGTCTCAGAAGAGGTGGAAAGACTGACTGCGGAGGTCACTGCAGAACTAGCCGCACCGCAGCCTGCTCATGACTCCCTTGACTCCAACGACAGGGATGAAGCGGCTGACACAATAAGTCATGTAATCACCCAGCTTGCAGAAGTGGAATCCATTGGAACCTTTAACGCTGACAACCTTGCTAGGATTGGTCTTCGAAATACGCAAGGTGAAGATGTTGCAGAAGATCTATGCCAATGGCTAAAAGAAACCTTCCCCCCGAGTGAGAGAAAGGTAAAACGGGCTAGTCGCCGTCGAGCCCGGAAAACGAAAGCTCGAAAAGATACCCCCAAATGGCGCTGGAAGAGACGAAAATATGCGTAGCTGCAAGAGCTCTTTAAAAGGAATATGTCCAACGCGGCGTCTGTGGTTTTGGATGGAGAGATCCAAGCCAAGACGCCGCCGTTGGAAGAAATGCTGGAGTTTTGGGAACCAATACTCACTCATCCATCCTGTCACCAACCACCAACACCTCCTAATCCTAAAGAAGAGTTCAAATGGCTAATGAGGCCCATTGAAAGAGGCGAAATAGACCCTGCCAAGTTACCATCAAATTATGCAGCGGGGATTGACGGCATAAGCCCAAGACTATGGCAGAAAGTACCAGTCCTAGTAAGAATGTTATGCTACAATAGTTCTGCTTATGGGTGGTTTTTCCAAGTCTCTACTCACGAGCCGAACCGTTTTCGTTCCTAAGAAGAGCGGCAGCAATTTACCGCAGGACTTCAGGCCAATTAGTATTGCCTCATCTGTCGTGCGCCAAATGCATAAAATCGTGGCCAAAAGGCTTTTGAAAGCAGATCTCATTTGTGAAAGGCAGAGGGCCCTAAACTATGGTTGTGCTGAGAATTTGACGATCCTAGCCACACTATTGCACGAGGCCAAAACGGGTCTAAAGGAGCTTCATCTAACATCTCTTTATGTAGCCAAAGCATTCGACAGTGTAAGTCATTTCTCAGTCACGAATATCCTGCGGGAAAATTGTCTGCCGGAAATCTTCGTCAAATTCGTTGAGAACACCTATGCAAGAAGCGGCACGTGCCTGGAAGTTGGCGGAAAGCGATCACAAGTTATTCAAGTTACCAGAGATGTAAGGCAAGGTGATCCATTGTCCAGTCCGATATTTTGTCTCATTGTGAACAAAATCCTGAAGTCCACTCCGAAAGGAGTAGGATTCAACCTTGGAGGTAATAAGATAGGAAATATCGCATACGCCGACGACATGCTGCTTATAACATCTACAAGACACGGAATGGAGAGAAGTATATTGTCGACAGAGAAGGAAGCCAGTACTCACGGGCTGAGCTTCAACGCGCAAAAGTGCCTTGCTATATCCATTATACCATCTGGAAAGGATAAAAAGTACAAAGTCGTGAGCGATCAGTTATTCCATCTTTTTAACGGGACGCCGATTAGACAACTCAAATCGTCCGAACGCCTCAAGTATTTGGGTGTCGAGTTTAGTCCGACGGGCATTATAAAATGCAGTAAGTGCCTAGGGGACGAACTCGGAGGATATCGGCGGCTCCCTTCAAGCGGCAACAGCGCCTCAAAATATTACGGTGCTTTCTGATCCCATAGTTTTATCACCAACTGGTGCTAGCAGGGTGCACAGCGAAGACCCTGCGTGCACTTGACAGGCCGGTGCGCATGGCAGTGAGAAAATGGCTGTTCCTGCCAAAAGACGTTACCATTCCATACTTCCACGTGAGTTGTAAGAACAGGGCTCGGCATCCCGTCCTTCGCTACAGCCATTCCAAATCTAATGCTGCGACGATTGTCGGCAATGAGAAATTCCACACTTAGAGCAGCAAAGGATGCCATCGAACTGGAATTCGCCCAGAAGCGTCTCAAGTGGGCAGAGAAAATTCTCGCAACCCTCAGACGGCGTGGAGATAATACTGAAAACACCGAAAAGTATTGAGCTGAGAAATTATATGCGACAGTGGACGGGAGAGAACTCAGAGGATTCCAAAGTATCAATGAGTAATGCGTTGATCGACGGTGGGAGCTACGGAATACCAGGCAGAGACTACGTCCAGTATCATCACGTACGAATCAACACGCTACCGACCAGAGTACGGACCACTAGGGGTAGACGAGTAAAACCGGAAGACACTGAATGCCGTGCGAAGTGCAAACACACCACCGAAACTGCAGCGCACGTAATTCAAAACTGCTTTCGAACACACGGCGCGCCGCGGCGGTGGGATCCTACGGCACAACGCGGTCTGTCGCATTATATATAATGAATTACGACAAAAGGGTTACAACACCAAAGAGGAACCCCATTATAGGGTACAAAGCGAACTCCTCAAACCGGACATCGTTGCGTCAAAGGATAGAAAATCGTATATTATTGATGCGCAGGTAGTCAGTGGATCCACTGCCCTCGACGAAACTAATAAAAGAAAGGTGCGGAAATACGACCGAGAAGATCTGAAGAGGAAAATAGCACAAGACCAGCTGGCGAAGATAGAAGACGTAGAAGTTATCGGATGCACCATTTCGTGGAGGGGTGTGTGGAGTAGGCAGTCAGCTGAAGACCTACTACGCCTGGGATTGACGAAGGGAGCCCTATCATCGGTGACCACCAGGGTCCTACAAGGAAGCCACACCAACTGGACGCGATTCAATAAAACAACTTCGATTAGGGCAGGCATTGGGTAGGAGTGTCCAAGGACTAGAGTCCCCTGCACTCAAACATCCGAGATCGGCAGCAGGAAATTAAGCCGACCGACCAGCGGACATCGGGGGAAGGAGCTGGAACGGAATGAGGTGGGTTTTAGAGGGTATGGTCTGGCCGAACACCTCGCCATGACTGAGTCCCACACTGCCAAGGGTCCCCGTCCCTAGTGCGTCCGTAGCAGGATTTCCCCACCTCAATAAAAAAAAGGTCGGAGAACCCAGCCCTCGCTCGAAGGTTGCTTGCTTCGGCAGTGATTTGTCGGCTTGAGCATGGACTCCGGGACTCCATATGCCACCTTGAAGCGGTAAGAGAGCTTGAGCCCCTCGGGTTAGGGGGACCCACTAATTGGGTCTTCCAACCCCGGGGGGGACTAACGGCATCCCTGGGTTCACGGGGGCGTCGGGTGAGCACCCCGGCGCCCTCAATCGCTCCAAATAGAAGATTAGTCTCGGAACCTAGAAGGACGGCCCCACAGGGCGGTCCTAATGCGCGTTGCAACGAAGACGGCAGAGAGAGACAACCACTACCAGAAGTGGAACCAGCCCCACCAACCCAGCAGGAGTTCCGATGCGGCCTCTGTAGCAGCTCATTCAACACCGAGCGAGGTCTTGCAGTCCACAACTCGCGGAGACATCCCCTGGCGGCCAATGAGGCCATTAACATCGAGCGGCAGAAGAGGCGCTGGACGGAGGAGGAGACGAGGACGATGGCGAGGGGGTGCGGGAGGGAGTGAGGCTCATGAATGAGTTTCTTCTCCCACATTTTCCCAATCGCACCCTTGAGGCCATCAAAGGGAAACGTCGCCAGAGGGCATACAATGATCTGTTGGCCCAGGAGATGATGAGGTCTCCTCCGTCCCCCCCGCCGGCAGAGCCAGGAGAGGCGGACCGGACCTTTAAAAAACCTATCCGGTCAGCCGTGGACAGCACCCTCACTAACCTCGCGGAAGTGGGGGAACGCTGGAAACCACAACTTCTGGCTCTAATGGTGGGGGCAACTACTCAAGTTTTTCTTTCTCTCCTCATCAGATGGACAAGGGAAGCTTCTGGTACGCCGACTGTCGCTCCTAGAAGGACCCCAGCCCCTCAGCAGCCGAGACCAGCCCAACAGGTTCGGCCCCGAGCGCAGTGCCGCCGCGACTACGCCAGACTCCAGGAGCTATGGAAGAAGAGTCGCACGGCTGCCGCCAGAGGTGTCCTGGACGGGAAGGCAGAGATCTCCCCACACCAACTGGGGGAGATGGTGGCGTTTTGGGAGTCTATCTTCACGGCTCCCACAACGCCCTATACACCAGGACCTCGGCGCAATTCCATCTCTGCACAAAACCTATTGGCACCTATTTCAGAAGAGGAGGTGCAAGAGAACAGAGTGGCATCAGGGAAAGCTCCTGGAAGAGACGGAGTCAAAGCGGCGGTGTGGAATGCAGTTCTCTCATCTGTGAATAGTATGCTGTTCAACCTGATCCTCCTCCATGGCGACACTCCCCCTGACTGGAAGGAATCCCGGACATTCTTTGTGCCGAAGGGGGAAGACACAACCAGAGCCGACTACCGTCCTCTGAGTATCGGCTCTGTTCCCCTTAGACACTTTCATAAGATGCATGCCTCTAGGATTCAGCAGCTTCCGGTATTCGACGACCGGCAGAGGGCGTTTTTGCAGAGGGATAGCTGCATGGAGAATATCATTACTCTTCAGGCAGTCATGCAAGACGCCCGAGCCCGACGAAGGGAACTACACTTAGTTTCCCTGGATCTCCGGAAGGCTTTCGACTCCGTCAGCCAGTCAGCCATCTTCGGAGTGCTGACGGAGCTTGGGTTCCCTTCCCACTTCCGGAGCTACGTCGGGCGATACTATGCTGAAAGCACCAGTCCTTGAACATCGAGGGGCCACCAGTCATTCAATCCAGGCTCGACGCGGGATTCGGCAGGGGGAACCCAATTGTCGCCATTGCTCTTCAACATGGTCATTGAGGGAGTATTGAAGGAGCTGCACGGTGAGGTTGGCTATCGTCTAGGTGACGCTGTGATTGGGGCGATAGCATACGCGGACGACCTTATCATCGCCTCCCAGAGCACCATCGGGATGCAGAGGCAGCTCGACCGCATTGAAGAGGAACTGGGGCAACGAGGGTTGGAAGTCAACCCCGCGAAATGCATTAGTTACTCCATGATACCAACAGGCAAGGAGAAGAAGGCAAAAGTCCTGTCCGCCCTGATAAAAATGAAGTGTTGAACGAAGTGTCCACGATGTGCATCGAAGTGTTATAAGGCGAAACAAAGTGTTGCTCCCTAAAAATCTCGAGACCTCGCAAAACTTCCCGTACACCACGCGACCCGGACACTTCCGCTACACTTCTCCGACACTTGTAATGCACAGTTGATCACACTTCTTTGATCGGTTTTCGGAACTTCAGAAGTGAGTCTTACCGAAGCTAGCACAAGCGCTTCGTGGAGTCAACTTACAGGAGTTTCTTAGTACTTCCCGTTGTCATTCACAGACATTCAACATAATATCCATTGAGAGCACCGTCTGAGTTCTCAGTCACTTGAATGAAAATATACTAGATCAGTCATTTATTATTTTACTTTAAGAAAAATACTGTTTTACCGCTCAAATTGTTTATAGAAAGTAGTTGGAAAGGTGATATTTAAAATTATTATTCAACAACAATGCAGCTAGAAAGAAAAATTTGGTTGGAAAACAATGTATTACTTTCACATGTGGTGGTTAGAATTTCTTCAACAAGATGACAGTAAATGGACAATACATGTCTGTTTTGGATGTTTCCTTTTTCTTTGCAAGCGTGACTGAGTATTTTTTTAAAGGAATAAATTAATCATTAAACATCGATTCTTCAATAACTTAAGACGGTTTATTATGAAATGCAAAAAGATCAGTCTCCCATACATGCGAAAGGAATCCTACTCACGAAAGTACCCTGAGGCAGATCCATAAGTATGCACAGACATTGCAGATTTTGGGGTTACAGCAAGGTTAAGGAGGGTAAAATGTCAAGTACAGTTAATATGTGAGACTGATGGACATGGTTGTTTAATAGAACAATTGTATGTTCTACATATATTTCTTGAGCTAAAATTAATGGTTGTTTGGAATCACAGAGAATAAAATGTAAAATAGACTACATTTTGCCAACAGCAGTACATACAACAGAATCATTATTCCTTTTATCAGCTGAGTAGATTAATGTACTACAGCGGTAATGGTTTACAATGCACTTTTCAAAAGCCTTAATGTTTTCTGTCCAAAGGTTGTTTTGCAAAAGGAGATCGATTTCCTCATGTGATGGCGTGAAAGTACAGCAGTCTCCAATTAATAATGCTTCATAAATTTTTATTTTATTGCTAAATTTTCACAAAATTCAATTGAAGTCTGATTTGAAGGCAATTTTTTACTTAATATTCCAAGAGACATGTAAGTCATATATTTAGTTGATAATTGAGTAGCTACTTTCCTTGGACTTGCCAGCAATTGCAATATAAATCTATTTTGACCTTCATATATAAAGGAATTGTGGGTCCACAATGGCCCCATGTTTCTAACACCTTCTACTACATGAAGCAGGAGGTGAACACAGTAGTTCATGGCCTCTGATCCAAAATATTCTCCATAACAAAAGCAATATTTATCAATTAAAGTTTCAGCATACTCATGTTCCTCATGAGTGACTGACCCTTGTAGCAAAATGCTTGTTGCAACAGATAACATAGAGAAATGGGTGAAGTATTTTTCCTTTAGATCACCCATGAAGCAAACAATTGCACAAAACAGTAGCCAAGACCTCCATTCTGATGCTTTCCACAAGGCTCTATCAGACAAGCTGCGTGGTAACCTTGTGATGCAGTGAGGTGGATTTATTAAAGTAAGATTAGAATCCATTAAAGCAATTAAATGTTCCATTCCCATGTCATCGTTCATGTTTTCCCAAAATCTTTCTTTTTGCTGAGGATCTAAAAGTATTTCAGTGTATTGTCGAACAACTCCTAACAATAATGCATGCATGTAATCAGGTACAAATCCTTTTACTAAATCAAAATAATTCAAGTTCATGAGAACAGATGGACGCCATACACCTTTATGCCTTCGCTTTGTTTTATTTATAACATTCCGCTTTCCAAAAGCTGTTTGCATATCAATTAATGTTGATGCATGAGTACGGAGATCAGCTAGTTGCCTTCCCCCAAAACGCCTACCTTTGTTTCCAACTCGCTCTGTTTTCTGATAGCAGAAAGTGCATCCATATTTGCTATTAAAAGAATTCATTTGAAGCATACTGCTACGAGCAGGTGAATCTACAACACAAAGGAATCACTTTGTTATTAACAGTTTGACCATTCACATCAGTCCAATTTATTCCTTGTGTAGACAGTCTATTGGCTTGGTCAACAAAAGATTCTAGATAAGTATTCATACTAGGATGAGTACTTCCGACATAGAGACCTGCAAGCAACATACTTCCTTTCATCTTTGAAAATAGCAACTCATTTAATGTTATGAATATTGGCCACATTGCCTTATTTTTATTGCAAGAGTTATCTGCCTTTACACCATCAGTATTAAAAAAATAAGAAAAGTTGTGAGGACTCACCAGGATACCTCCCTCTTTCAAGTGATGTTTATACTGACGTCCATCATAGATATCCTCAAGCGCATTCAAATTTACTTTAGTACGAGTAAATCTGTGACTCATGGGAGATTTACCAACACTGGGTTCTTCAAATAGGCGTTTCATCTGAATCTCAAGATTTAAAGTTACAACGTATGGAGCTTTGTCTTCAAAAACTATTTCATCGCAAACACACAGAAAACTGCCATCCTTTTTAATTTTTTTGATTGAAACTTGACATCCTGGGCAATAATAATGGGTAGATGTTTCAATATTTTCTGACTTAACATGATTAAAATAATGATGTTTTGTTTCTGGAAGAACTTTTCTACCAAACAATTGATTGACCATTTTAATAATATCCAGTTGGGCACTCAAAGTTAAATTATGTCGTAATCCAAGAGCCAAAGTCATTAAGTAAACGTCTCCAACTGTTGCAGTGGTACAAGGGCATACACGTTCTTCGAACAGAGGACTGTCATCTTCAGGTTCACCATCATTGTGGAATGAAACTTCAGGCTGGTCATTTCTAAGCTCAGTCTGAGATTGTGACGCACAATGATATTTACTTCTGTATTTTCTGATACATCAGGTGTTGTCCCTGAGCAGCACGAATCATTAATGTCTTCCAGGGACATTAATTGTTTCTCTTGACGTGAATACACTACCAGTTGTATGTGAAAGATTTTCAAGAGCTCCACTTGAATTACTTTCTTCCAAGTCAAAATTCACAGGATGTAATTTGACAGGGCTCTCCTGTAAGAATAAATCAAGTATAAATTACCACACACCAATTATAAAAGTAACACCAGAAAAGCATGTATGTTAGGCCGATAATATTTCAACATTTTTGTCTATGAAAGGAGCCTGACATTAACTACACTACTAACCCTTGGACTGCAACAGGTTGCAATGATTGGTGTTTCGGCCTCAGACGCTTTTTGCTGAAGTTGCTGGCGTTTCCTATATGCACTGGTGCGGGCACTTCTGCCGTTGGCTCGAATAAATACCTCATGTACCTACTTTTCATGTTTTCTTTTAAAAAAACAACTGGTATTTTCCAAGTGACAGGAATTGAAACTAAATGTGATATTGCAGTTCGAAAAATGATGGGCAATGCGAGCTGCCAACAAAATAAACAAAATTCAGAGAAGAGAGCAATTTACATGCTTGAAAGAACCAACTGATACAAAAGATTTCACTTTAAAAATTAATTTTAGCATTACTATGATCAAAGAGGAAAGATAAAGGTCAAAGCTTTTCTGTATTTATTAACGCATATGGGATTGTCGGTTGGCAGCACACGAGCGTGTCCTTTTTTTTCTCCTTCGTATTTCTGACGTCTTTTGTTTGAGGTGACAACGTGACTGGCTTGGCGCGGGTAAGCGTCTCTTATTTACCTTTTTATATTTATTTGTCATCAAGTTTTATATACTGATCTAATCAGTATTTTTGATACATTTCTATTAAAGTGCTTTTAAAAGTCATCGTCATTTTTTCCAATTATTGCCTTTTATTTTGATTTTGATATAATTTTGCATTGGTTTCGCGCGGTTGAGAGTCGTTGGCGTTTCAGTGTATTCTACTTCACAGTACTATTTTAACTTCATCCTTACTGTGATTTGTTGATTCATCGAAAAATTGCGAGATGCCTTTCGCTTACGTACGCTACCAAGACGGAGATGAAATTGTGAGCACGGAACGTATTTGGGTCGACGCCAACCCTTTGTTCCAGAGAATTTGGACCCTACCCACCGATACACAATCAGGAGCTTGAAATACAAAGAGGTTGATGGGAGCTTTTGCAAACTGAAGGGATACATTTGCCGAGTTGAAGGTGAGAAACGTTATTATTCGATTAGCAGACTAGGTTGTGAGGTTAGGTGGTTGTGTTAATGGTGGTCTGCATTTCAAAATGAATTCATTTTCACTCTTTGATTTTAAATGTATGCTATCATTACAGCTTCTGAAGAACTCATCAGGCAATCTTTGGCGTCTAAAAGGCCACGCTGGCCACCTTTGGAGCCAGGAGACTGATGTTCTCGCAACTACGACTGATGATGATAATGTAGCAACTGCGAAAAGAAAACGGAGTGTGTTGGCACAAAGAGAAGCTAATGTAAGTGACTTTTGATAAATATTTAAGTGAAATCTAAGACCCATATCTTTAACTTGTGTGTTACATTTTTTTAGAAAATTAAATCGGGTAAGGTCAATGATTCCAGAAATAAACAAATGGAAGAGTTTTTAAAGAAACGCAAGGCAACAAGTTCACATAAGGTAAGTAAAAAGTATCTCTTTCCTTGCTTTCTGTTTCCTTTTCATATTAAATACCTTCCTGTTAATAACAAATGTATGTTTCCCACAGGATGAGGGCTATGACCAGGCACAAAGTGAACCTAGCAACTCGGAGAATGTTCCTCATTTGTTGAATGCGAGCACTGGTGAGTCCTCTAATTTGCTTGATCCTTCAGAACCATTTCATACTGGTATTTATTCCAGGTCTGTTGACTCATCTTCAGTTCATGGTGAAGACAGTGAAATGGCCAGATTAAAGAGCATGCTTGAACAAGCAAGGAAGGAGGCTGCTAAATATAAAGGAGTGGCAGACGAGCAGAACAAAGCCTTAAATCAGCAGAGGAAAGTGGCCATGCAGGAGAGGAAAGCGGCAGAGGAACACAGGAAAGCGGCAGAGGAACACAGGAAAGCGGCAGAGGAACACAGGAAAGCGGCAGAAGAACACAGGAAAGCGGCAGAGGAACACAGGAAAGCGGCAGAGGAACACAGGAAAGCGGCAGAGGAGTATAGGAAAGCAGCAGAGGAAAATGCCAAACTAGTAGCAGAGTTGAAAGCCTCAGCTGGTGGCAGTAATGAAGATGCTATTCTCTCCCGTCTAGCTAACATTGAGAGATTCATGCAAAAGGTGAAGGATAGAATGAGTAAGTGTGCCAATACGGACTCAGTCCAGAAGTGGTTAATTAGTATGCCATGTGATCCAGATGTACACTTTGAACTGTGATTTTTAGTTACCTTATAAAATAATATTGAATATTGCAGTGTGTACCCAATTATAAAACAAAATAGACAGGCTCCTGTACTATACAATGCAATCGCGGTTATCGCCAACACGTAGTGGTCCAGTTAGTGATTCACTCAATCTTGTTGTCTGTAAATTTTAAATAAAAATATTATAAATGTGACTTAAAGTATTAGTTGGTATGTAGGCTCACAGTTTTTGGGTAAATGTAATAGTTAAGTTCATTCTAGTACGGAAAATGAGATATTTGATAAAGTACGACTTAGTAAGTACTTATGAATCCCATTTATTGTATTTGCTAGGATAAACAAGAGAAAAGACTTGAAATAACTGCATTTCTCATAAATGTAGTTTCATAATCTTTTCCAAACATTAATGGTCTGAAATCTGCTGATAGTTCTCCATCAATAACTGCTATGAAGCAGGTAAGACCAACATTTAATATTTATTCCCAACAATAACTTGTTTTAGTTTTGGAGGTGCGAAACTTAGCCTGACGTTCCTTTTTGTCTTCAGGTGTGGCACCCTCCTTCACAGTACCATCATATAGTATGGTCAGCTCTTCTTCGGGCACAGTTGTAAGTACATTCATTTTAAGGATGCACAAAGGCATAATATTTGAAACCCCTTAAAGGAATTACAGTTCACACATTTTTATTTCCCTCAGGACATCGGGTTTGGATATCGTATTACTGTCCATGCTAAGTCAACGTTGGACACAACACAAGACCGGGCGAAGTGGCTTCGCACTTTGCTCTTAGCGGTGTTTAAGGAAGATGCTGGCTGCTATAGGTTTTACAAACCCCGCACGGAGCAAAATAGACTGAAGTTCCCAGCTAGCTTCATGTCGCTGGCTGCAAGTAAGAGAGTGCAGATTTTTCTTTCATCCGCCAAATAAGGAAACGTCTTACATAATAAAATGTTTTCTTTTATCTTTCTCCAGGCATGTACCTCGCTTTCTTGGAAAGATTGGGGTACAACGCTGAAGCCAAAGTGCGTGAGATGAATCGGCTGGGAGCTGAGCTGGCAGACAGGGCGAAAGCCATCGACCGTGCCAGCTTCATTTCGCCTACTCAAAACCCGAGGAGGAGAGCGACAGATGAGGATGCGGCTGCAGATGAGCAGGAGTAAGTTTGACTTCTTCAGATCTAAGAAAAGATTCAATTACTTTACATCCACCCACATTATTTTTTTTTTAACTGGAGTAATAACTTGTCATTCCTTTCTTTTGCCGTCAGCGTTATCCTGGATGAATCAACAGAGAAATTCCGCAGGCTAACGGAGTATATCCTCAATCCTGTCACAGGAGAATTGGAAGAACAGAAGTGAAAATATTTGTTAAGTAATTGATTTAAATAAATCGAAAAGAATGCACACGCATGTATTGTTAATTTGGTTCTGTTATTTAAGTGGTAGTCAAGCCCTTTTTCCAACCCTCGCTGGTGCTTTGTACTGTGGAATGCAACACTTCATGAACGGTTCAGACAATTCGTCGACACTTCGAGTCGCCTATATCCCAACACTTCAGTGTTCCAAATAACACTCCCCTGACTCCTCGTCAACACTTCGTTGATCCTTACAGAACACTTTGCCAACACTTGGTGGCAATGCATTCCGGACACTTCGACGACACTTTATTTTTAACAGGGCGGACCTAAAGGTGAATCTCCGTGGGGTCCCCATCACACCTAAGGGGATCCTCGATACCTGGAGATACCTAGGAACGGAGTTTGGTCATCAACAGCAGGCATTTCGCGGGAAACCCCTCCTTATCCAGCTTTTGGAGAGGGTCCGACGGGCACCGCTGAAGCCACAGCAACGATTGGGGGTGCTTAAACACCACCATGTTAACTTTTTAATGCTTTTTCCATGAATACTCTCAAGCCCTTGAAACTCTACCAAAAACTACCTCTGGTCCCTATCTGGTTAAGTATCAATAATGCATGCTTCCCACAAACAGTTATGTAATACCAGGCAGATTTATATGCATCATAGCCACATACATTTCAAGTTAACTTCGAGCCTGTAGTCATCTCGTGGTTCTTCTTCTATCTTCTAACTTCTACCAGAGATCCATTGATATTTCGTGGCACCATACACAGTGACAAAAATTCGACTTCAATGCTTGTTCAACTACCTTGTGTATCATTCTGTCTTCAAATTTCTTTCTAGAACGAGTACTCCTGCTGGGGAGACTTCTGCACAAGGAACTTGTGAATCCAGTGTTGATATCACAGCATCATATGACTATGGATGGCAGAAAAGAGGGAATGGGCGTTCATATGACAGTAAAACTGGTAAGTTTTGTTACCATGTTAAGGAAGTGATAAAAATTTATTGTTATACTTGTATGATGTCTAAACTTTTCAAATTTCTTTCTTCAAATGTGTAGAGCATGGATCGGTCATCGGATATTACACTAAAAAACTGCTGGCCTATGATATCCGCAATACAACCTGTGTCATGCGTAGACGGGGGCATGACAAGCTTGATCATGATTGCAGGAGGAATTGGAATGTGAGTTCCATAGCCATGGAGCCAGATACTGCAGTTAAGTTGATAGCTACAAATGAGGATTTTCTGGCTGCTGGCATTCAGGTGGGCACCCTCATAGGAGATGGTGACTCCTCTACTGGCAGCAGTGCAGAGAGAGACTCAACACTTCGTTGAAAAATGGGCGGACTTAAACCATACCAAAAAAGGTTCAGTGCTTGGCTCTACAGGGCATCTGCCAGTCATCGAGAGCTCTTGGGCAGAAATGTCATCACCTTTTTGAAAATATGCTTTTCATATGCCCTTGAAAAAAACAGGGGAAATGAGGGTGCAACAAAAAGGGCAATAAAGAATATTTCTGACCAACGAGGATGCGGCGAGTGGTGCACTGGACGACACAATCCGAATTATGCCCACAAGAGTTTGCCTCGTGGAAAACCACTGCAAGGGCATGCCCTTCGCTCAGCCCTTGACAAGATCTAGGATTGTTTTGCTGCTGAATCTGCAAAGATTGCGCCGGATGGTTCTTCACAGGCAAATGAATCATTTAATCAAATGGTGGCAACAAGGGCTCCTAAGAACCGCCACTATGGTTCCTCTGCTGCCCTGAATGTAAGAGTGGTAGCTCCGGCCTGCCAGAAGAATTTTGGACCCAAACACATTGTGGGGATAAACAGAAAGCTGGGTCTCTCTCCCGGATATGTGACAAAATCCTACACCAGCAAAGTGGAGGAAAGGAGGAAGTCCAAAGCAAGGAAGCATGTGACTGTTCCTATCAAAAGCCGGAGGCTATTCCTGAAGTCAATTCACCAACAGAAAAGAAGTGCCAATGAAAATAGGGAAGGTATATGTTACCAGTCAGCAATGGAATTTGATCTTGATTGTGCTCCATTGCAGGAGACAATAGTAGAATTGCCACCCGTAATTGGTGAAGTTGTCTTCGTCATTGTGGATATTGAGACCACTGGATTTGCTTATAATGCAGATATTGTGCAGCTCGCAGGGAAATGTGGCCATTGTGAGTTCAATCGATACATGATGCCAAGCAAAGCCTTTCACCCAATGGCATCTGAGAAGACAGGGTTAAGGGTTGTGTATGGTAAACTTCTCCTAAATAATCAGAGTGTGGAGACATACCCTTCAAGGTATATAGGAGAGGAATTCTTACTTTATCTCTCCAGTTTTAACTCGAGCGTGGTGTTAGTTGGACACAACATAGTGCGTTTTGATGCTCCTCCCACTATGCTATGGCTGCAGCAATTAAACCTCCACACTCAGCATTTGGAGACTGTGTTTGGGGTTTGCGACTCTCTAAAGCTTATCAGCCATGGTAGTTGCAGGAGACTTGAAAAACTTGCCTCAGTTTATCTGAAGGGGGAGGACTGGCAACAAATTGTTAATAGTACTCACAATGCTCTAGTTGATTGCCAGTTACTTGATGGCCTCTTGTCACATTTTGGGGTGAGGAGGTGCTTCTAAAAAATACTTTGTCTTACAGGAACTGAGTCTTAGGAAATCTCAGGCTAAGCACAGAAATCTCAGAGAAAGCACAGAAGGCCACAACAATGCAGTCTCTGAGGACAGTTATTTCAAGCTCCATGGTATCCTAAATGGCTGGAGCCGACATCGACATGGAGAAGTTGGTGGAAGTTTTCAACAGTTCCGGTGCGGAGGGGATTAAGTTACTATTGGAACAGAGTGTTAATGGTAAACCGAGGGTAACAATCCAAAGAAAAACTGTCTAGGCCATCTCGTAAAAAAATACGGGGGTTTTATGAGAAATGCCTTAGTCAGGACGACATCCTTTTGGTGAAGTGTGTAGAAAATTCCACAGTCAGCGTGGTTACTACCTGTCTTTGCATTCAGTCCGTAGCTCCTGTGGCGCGATTTTCACGGGCAGAAAAGAGGAGTTTGCATTAAATTTGCATTGAGTAAAGGGTTAATATTTTTTCTCATGGTTACAGGTTTTGCATAGTCGAGTTTCCTCGAGAAGGCAATGCAACTCATATTGTTCCTCGGCTTTGGATCAAGGAAATTGAGGGACAACTGTTCTGCTAGTGGCCAAAGACTTACAAGCCATATGAAGTTCGGAGAGCAATTGATATGAAAATGCTACCAGACATCAGTTGGAAGAAAAAAATGGTCAGTAAAATGTATCCTTTAAAGCGAGACTCTGGTAAGCATTTAATCAGCAATATGAGTCAATAGATAGCTATATACATTCAATTGACCATTTGTCTCTTTTTTGTAATGAAGAGCCTCTCGAGATAAATGCGAGGAAAAGCATGACCAAGTTATCCGCAGTGGTTTATCTGGATTGGACAGCGATGCTGCTTCATGGCAGCGGGGTACTTCTGGTATGTTCGGAACTGTCATGTTTTCATCTGTCTGATATCTATAACCTTATTTTTTAAATCTCAATTAACAGTACATACAGAAAAAAGTTCTCCAGTGAGTACCTTGAAACTACCATAAGGGTTTGGACGTAATGCGGAAAAACCCTGCCTACCTGAAGGTAAAAAAGGAAGGCAGCATGGATAAGCCCAACAGTATGCAATAGGTAATCCGGATTTGAGGAGGGAAGTGCCTCTGATACCGGATGTTAAAGCAAAGAAAACGAAGGGATAATGGAAAACAGGCAAACTTCTGTCAAGATACAGAAGAGTTCAGCAAAAGCGTATTAAGTGTTAACAACTTCCAGCAAAGCTGTTGCTCCAAGCACAAATAGGGCTGAACATTCAGAAGCAAGGATGTTTGGGAGTCTGAAAAGTATTGGCACTAAGGACATCTCAGTATCTTACTCAGAGGATTCTGATACTCTAATGGCACAGCTCTCCCATTATTGAACGAAACTAGTGACAAAAGTTCGGATTCTGAGGAGGAACTTAGGGAACTTTCACCTCAATCCAAAGGAATGGGTGACAAGGTATCCAACCGCATTAAACATTATGTTGGAGATGATAACAATATCACAGGTAAGTAAATAAAATTCCTATGTAAACTGACTGACTCATTATGAATAACAACATGATTAAAAATATATTGTTTCACTCTCATTTTCAGAATACACCATGAGGAAACTTTTCAAGTGGATGCTGAAAACAGACTTAAAAATGAAAGCCATGCACGAGACTATAAATGTACTGAAGGGCTCTGTGGCACCCCATTGTAACAAAACAAATGCCACAGTTATTTCAGATGTACGTTTACCTGTTACGGATCCAAATGTACTTTTAAAAAATTTATCATCATTTAGCAAAAAGATAGCTATAATGATGTTGTAAGTAGAATTCTATACAAATAAAATTATTTTGAGTCCTAAAAATGGTATTTTAAAAATCAATCTGTTCTCAGGTACAGTTTCTCCAGGAACGAGTTCATGGGGATAAAGCTGTTGACAGGGCCAACAGCATTATGTCAACCATCTTCAGTAACTATTGTGCAGCTCATTTGGTGTGGGATGGGCTGCACAGAAGTAAAAATGATGGTGGCAGTAAATTGTCTATGACTGCATCATTTCCTCATTTGGAAAAATGCCTCATTGGTAAGAGAAATCGAAATACTATATATTTTTAGGGAGTGGGGGAGTTAAACAAAGCATACCCAGTAAACGCAGTGTTGTGAAAACGTTGCATATAGGTTGCTGAGGTAGCAGCATGTAGCAAGTCGCTCTGCAACGTTTTGACAACATCCCAAATACGTTGCTATGATGCAATGGCATAGCTGGGAAATATTCAAAATAGATTTGTTGAACTGGAAAATACATTCGATTATGATGCTTCTCCATTCTCAGAAGTGATTGATTAGTTTCTAGAAAAATAAATTGATAACATTTTGGTAACGTAATGACAACATTGCTGCAACCTGTTTTGCTACATTTTGGCTACCTACTTCGCAACGTTGTCGCAACCTACATTGCAACATTTCTTCAACAATAAAGCAACTTTTATGCGACTATTATGGAATCTTTTAAAAATAATACTCGAGCTGTGCTTGGCATGATGAAATGTATGGTTTACAGTCACTTCGATTCATCTGGCTGACTGCTTCTGATACATGCCAAAGGCAGAAAATGACTTCTTCTCTCGCTGAAATCTATTAGGCAAAAATCATTTTTTTCTAGTCATAAAACTTAAAAGCATGATTTTTGTCTTAGATATGAGATATGATTAGGCGAGGTGGAAATAATCCCATGAGACCTATGCCTTTGTATGGTGAAATATTTATTAAAAATATTGCAGTTTACGATCGGTTTACGTCTGCTTTCATGCACTCGCAAGTAGATATTTGCAAATCACCACTTGACAAGATGCAATTTCAAACGTACTTTTGTGCGTAAATCAGCTTGCGCAATGCTATACCTCGGGTAGGAATTTTTAAGTCCCCGCCACCGTCACGGAAGTCGCTGTGCAGTTGTCCGTATAGCGGCGCCAGTGTGGTGATTTGCCTTTCCGGTTCACTTCTAGCACAGCGCTTGCTGTTATTGGTAGAGTGACCATTTGATTGTGTGTGTGACCGTGTGATATTTTGATCATTGCCTGAACGGATCTTGCGATTTGGATATTTAATTTGGACTATCTGCGTTTTATTTTTGATCCACGCCCACCTGGACTTCGAAACGATATTGTTTCCTTGTTTCGTTGGTATAACATCCGCTAATAATGAAGGTAAGTGTTTATTATTTTTTTGAAAATGCTACGTCGATATGCGTGTATATTACTGTGTACTACATGTACCGCGGGGTTGGATTTTCAGATTGCTGCCATCTCACACTAACACACCTATTTCTTGTTAGTTTTTTCATTGATCAGTATTCAAATACATTCCCATCACATTTCTTAGAAATGCCTAAAGTTTCGTAGAAGACCTTGTCAGATTTGGATGTTCGTCAATACCGGCGGCGGTTCGAGTCAATTGAAGTCGGTCACTCTCGACGTATTTTAGAGCAGTGTCGCGAAGAAAGAGGGTCAAAGAACGTTTTATTGCAAAATCAGAGTCCATTGAACCCGAGTACCGATTGCGAATCTGTGTCTAGATAACGAAAGCCATGCGCCCAGTCTTAGTGGAGAAACATTCTCCAGTGACTGATAGTGATCAGTTTGATGTAGAAGACTTAATGGACGACTTGAGAGAGTGGAGTAAAAATGTGCCGCAAAATAGTCACAGAACTGCTCAAAATATTGAGAAAACACCCATGCCTTAGTCAACTTCCATCAGATGTGAGGGCTCTTTGTGGCAAACCACGGAAATTAGCCATGAAAAAGATCGGCAAAGGCGAATATTTTCATTTCAGTGTTCTCAACGCTGTAAAAAGCGTAATTTCAAGTGAAAGAGGCACACTTGAGGTCGAAGATACCATTCAACTCCAAATAAATGTGGACGGGGTACCCCTATGTAAGAGTTCTAAGAACCAATTTTGGCCAATACTAATGAAAATGGTGAACGTTGAGAAATCATTACCATTCACCGTAGGAATGTTTTGGGGATATTCAAAGCCTCAAATGTCGAGTGAATATCTGCATGATATAGTTGAAGAAATGTCAGTGCTACTTGCTGATGGGGCACACATTGGTGACAGGAAGCATTCCTCTGAAATCCATTCCAAAGGTAGGACTTATGCTGAGATGAAGAAAGAAATACTAGAGGTAGGAAGGGCACGGCACGTGTAAGAGTTCGTTGGAGATTCTCTGACTTTTATCACAACCTACCTCTAACCGGTAGAATACTGAAATGAATGAATGTATGTGATGCACCAGCTAGGTCACATTTGAAGCAGGTTAAGGCTCATAATTCGTATCATGGCTGCGAAAAATGTCTTGTGGAGGGACAGTATGTTGAAGGAAGGATGGCATTTGTGGGCATCGACTGCTTCCTACGAACAGACGTGTCTTTTCGGGAGAAACCACAGGAGAGCTACCATGTTGGCATTCCACCTCTGGAGAAGCTTTAACTTCATTGATGACTTTCCTTATGATTATATGCATATGGTTTGCCTGAGGGTTGTAAGGAAAATATTTTAGTTTCCTGAAAGGCCACAAAAACGTGAAGCTCAGTAGTGCCAAAGTGAAGGCAATCGATGCTATCAAATCACACCTTGCATCCCATACATGCCATTAATTTCAAAGAGAGCCCAGGAGTCTTAGTGATATTTGCCATTGGAAAGCCACAGAATTTAGGCAATTTATTGTATACACCGCTCCTCTCATTGTGACTGTTTTGATTAGGAAGTGGCTACTCATCTTCTCTTTCTTTTTGTTGGAATCAGGATTCTTTGCTGTCAGAAATACATGGAGGATGAGGACTTATTGAATTTTGCTGAGAAGACCTTGAGGTATTTTGTGTCCTCCTTCCCTGATTTCTATGGAGTGTACAATACCTCATACAATGTTCATGGCATAATTAATCTTCTGGATGATGTTCGCAAATTTGGGCCATTGGATGCATTTAGTTGCTTCAGCTTTGAGAACTATCTCCAAAAGTTGAAAAATATAGTGAGAAATACGAGACTTCCATTGCAGTCAGCTGCTCGAAGAATTTTGGAGAACAAATTTTGCATTGATAATTCAAAAAGTCGAGAAAGGAAGAACAGAAAGGAGAATTATTCCAAGTATGAGTTGCCCACTGGCTGTTCTTTCCCCCTTTTTAAATAAGTTTATACAGAGTGTGGACGTCTTGGAGGTAATACTGATAGTTGTGTCATAACCAAATCTGGTGATGTGTTTCTCATTGAGGCTATTGCATCGAAGAGTTGTGGGCTCTCTTTTATTGGCAAAAAATATCTGTGCAAGGGGTCATATTTCATCAAACCATTAACTCTGCATTAATAGGTGTGTTTAAGGTGAAAGATTGAAATGAAAATGTGGAAATGTTATTGAAAATGATGTTTTGGCTGAAGCCTTGCACATTCCAATCATTGATGACAACTACATTTTTGTTGCATCCATTATTCATACCCTCTGGGAGTAGCATCACTTTGTAAGTTTAGTTTATAATATTTGGATTGTGTTAATTTGTTTCTGAAAATAATACATGGTTATTTATTTTGCATATTTTGTTGACTATCGGGATAATGATGAGTATTCATTTTCCTCTCTCCTCCAGCAGTGGGTTGTGGTGGAGTTTACAGACTCCAAAGAGTGTAAGGCCATTCCGGCCTCTTGGTTGCTCTCATCAAACGAGGAATGCAGGTATCCCGCAGAAGGGAAATCTTCTAGAGAGGTGCAGTTTTATATTAAGACATGTGTGCCAGCGAATGAAGAGTGGCCAAGATTCAAGATCCGACGGTTCTCCTCAAGTGGAGCATTCCTAATTTTATTTCCCTGTGTGTTTGATTATTTCCAGATGCTAATTATTTTTTCTGTTGGCAGAGGATTATTCACGGGCAGTAGACCTTGAGTTAGATGCTCTGAATACATCTGACGTTGATGCCTCTCGTCCTATGGGGCGAGGCTGCCGGAAAAAGAGGGCCATCATTTTTTAGGGAGATGAGGATAGTCCTACTAAGATATCCAAGTCAAAGAGAAGCTGGAAAGGTAAATTTCTGTCTATAAAGTAAACATTGCACAACAATATATTAAGCTTCCATGAGGAATATGTGCACTATAGCTTATTTCTTCTTACTTCTTTGCACGTAATTGATTTATTAATGGCCAAATTTTTTATCGCACTTAGGGAGCCAAGATAGAAATGATTCTTCTCCAGAGAGAATTGAGAGGCGTATATCCCGTGAGAGGCGAATTGTGGCGACAATATTGCTCTTTGACGTCGGGATCGGAGTAAACTATGCGTGACAATAGAAACGCGAAAATCGCCGAATCAACAAGCAAAGCCGAGTAAACAATAAAAATGGAGGCCAAGAGGTTAACGGCGCTGGAAAAGGAGGTATTGGTGGGACTGGTGGAAGAGAAGAAAGATGTGGTAGAAAGCAGGAAGACGAATAGTGTGGCTCTATGCAATAAGACGAAGGCTTGGAAGGAGATTGCGGTTGAATTTAATCGGCGAGAAGGAGTAACGGTGGTATGTACTGAACGCCTACAACTATTGCTGTGTTGTCGTATGTGTGCTTTTCACGTGTTTTTATCTTCGAAGTTAGTTTAGCTTAGAAGAATTGTGATTATCTTAATTGAATAAAGTGTTTACTTTATCAACAGCGAACATGGCAACAGCTTAAGAGGTCATGGGAAAATATGAAGGCCAAACGGAAGAGGGATTTGGCTGCCATCAACCAGCAAAGGATGGCAACTGGGGGAGGCCCATATGTCCCGCAGAGTGCTGACACGAGTCCCGAGTTAGAGATGATTTTCCCGAGAATCGAGCATACTATACCCGACACAGGAGATTGTGACGAGATGCCTGTGGTTGAAGGTAATCGAATCTTGACCGATTTAGTACGTGTTATCTGTGTTTTTATAATGGATTCGAAGAAGAGTGAGCATAAGTATGAGTGTGCGCTTTTCAGTTACTGCATTTTTTGTATTTAGACCTCTCAGTATATTCATATTCATTAAAATAGCTTAATCACTATTTCAACAGTTATAATTACAGGTATAGAAAGTTATTATCATTTCATCAGGTTATGTCCGATTGTCACTTACCGCACCTGCGGTCACTTGAAGGAGTCAGCTGTTCCTCATATATTCCCCAAGTGTCCCAGCTACCTGTCATCTACACCAAGTATGAGCAGAGAAGATCCAGGGGAGAAGAGGCAACGGCGAGAAAGTGCAGCAAATGAGACTGTGTTTTTAAGTCGGATTGGAAAATCATCTTAATATTATAGTATTGTGTCTTGTTCCTATACTTTCCTATAGGTTGTAAATTTGTATCCAAGAATTTGTTCTCAAAACCAGCTAATTCAATAAATTGTGGTGAATCCCTGAGCCAGCTGATACGAAGCAGTAATTTGATTGGTCAAAATGTTATCCATTTTTAAAACAGCAAGGGGTGCTTGGACATATTTGGAGGAAGGCTGTGGGGACGCAGAAAATATTCCTTCCTCCGAGGGAACCTCGTTAGTGATATGAACTCCGAAAATACTTTATGGCAAGAGGACGCCAGATGCTCTCAGCTGATCCACCATCTTTAGCCCATCTTTAGCCCTTCTTTTAAGGAGGGAGGGTGACAATGAGGCTTGGAAAACCCAGAAGATATTATAATTGTCCCGCTCCTCTCCTTTCCCTCTAGCTCCCTTTCGGGGGAAATACGCTGATGTTCTTTAGAAGTTGTATTGCGATTTTTTATTGGCTGGAAAGATTTTTGCAACCTTTTTCCGCAATATTCTTAACCCTTTGTTACTCGCGTCGGGTCAATTTGACCCATACCTTTTCTTTTACACGAAATATTTTCATTTTCTCAGTCTTTTGAAATAATTTCTTAACGTAATCTCTTACTACATTGTATTGATTCGTCTGAACATATTTTACGACAGTTTACACAGTTAGCGAATTGATAGCTAGCCTTTTGACCCGACGCGAGTGTTAGCGTTCGAAATTTGTAAGCATTTTGACCCGACGCGAGCGTTAGTGTTCCTAATTTGTAATCACTTTTGACCCGACGCGAGTGGTTATGTTACAATGTATTCTTACGAGGGTGGCAGCGTCAAAGACGATATCATTCCACATTCTGCATTTGGACACTGCAGTGAGAGGTTCTTCCTTAGCAATCGCAGGTACCAAGTGTTCCCTTCTCCGGGAACTTCATTATCCGGCTTTGGAGTTTTATTCACATCAAGATAAGAGATTGCAATTCCTCTCGTTCACGCATGTAAGTCATACAACTATGCACTCAGCACTTGAATTTGATGAAAAATTTGAAATATTTATTTATCTGTATTAGTAATATTTTGTCATTTCTCTTTACACTAGATCAACATGGCAAACAAATTCATAAGCAACAGCGAAATACTTGCAGAGTTGGTGAGGGAGGAGGAAGAAAGTAATGGCGTAAATTCGGAAGATGAAGAGGATATACTCCAAGAGAGTGAACATGATTCGGATTCTCTCCTTTCAGAGTCTTCTGATGATGAGGAACTGAAATCAGGTGAAGTAGTGGACACATTTGTGGGCAGGGATAAAACAACGAAGTGGAGGTCTGAGCCCGTAAACAGTATTGGAAGAACAAGAAAACACAATATTATTTCTCATCTTCCGGGAGTACGCGGAGAGGCTAGAAGTGCAAAAACAGGAGAGAATGCATGTTTTTACTTTTTCAATAAGGAGTTCTTTGCAACTTTAGTGCAATATACCAATTTGTATATTTCAAATGTGAGGGCAAATTTTGTGAGATCGTGACGCTTTGGATACTGACGAAAAAGAAATGAAGGCATTAGTGGGGCTACTGTTTTTGAGTGGAGTCTATGGGGCAGGACATTTGAATTTTAGAGACGAATGGGACAAGGATGGTCCACCAGTTTTCTCAGTTACAATGTCATGCAACCGATTTTTATTTTTGCTTCGCTGCTTACGTTTCGATGATGTCAATGATCGAGAAGTAAGAAAGAAAACAGACCGTTTAGCCCCAGTGCGTCAGCTGATCACTATACTTGGAGTTAAATATTTAGAAGCATATACTTCATCAGAGTACTAAACAATTGACGAAAAAATGGTGTTATTTAGGGGACGATGTGCTTTTCGTCAATACTTGCCGAACAAGCCGAAAAGGTATGGTATGAAAATATTTGCGTTGGTCGATGCGAGGTCATTTTATGTCCTAAAGCTTGAAGTATATGCAAGTACTAAACCTGAAGGCCCTTATCATAGGTAGGTAGGTAGGATTTAGTTTATTGGGTGCGTCGACAGCTACGGTCATGTCGCACCACGCACGATCCTATTTTTCAAGCGTTTCATAAAACAATCGATATGAAGCTATATGGTATTATCTTTTTACCGCTATACATAGAAAAGTATTCTTATTTAAAACATTTAGAGTTTTATCAGTAGATTGGTTTGCCGTAAAAATTGCATTAAAGTACTGACACTAGATGGGTTGTCACGGAGAACATTTTCCAAGTTACCTCGGATCTCTAATTTCTCGCGGGCGTCTCGATATTTTACACATTCCGTTAGAATGTGAAGCACACTGAGGGGAGAGTCGCATTCATCACACTTCGGTGGGATTTTCTCGTCAGTGAAGAGATACGAGTGGGTCAGAGCACTATGTCCTATCCTCAAGCGGGTGATGGCCACCTCTTCCCTCCGATTATTTCTGATGGAAGAAGTCTACGCTGAAGTCGTTGATTTTACAGCCCGGAGTTTATTATTTAATAATTCTGCCCAGATGTCCTTCCACTTCTTTAGCGCTACGTTTCGCAACGTAGCCCTGAGATCATCCACGGTCACCAATGGAGATACAATATCTGCTCTCTTCAAAGCATTTCTTGCGGCAGTGTCGGCCTCTTCGTTCCACTTTATGCCAACATGGCCAGGAACCCACAAAAACGATACTCTAATTCCTTTGGTATTAAGGAAAAATAGAGAACCTTGTATTTCCTGGACAAGAGAATTTCTTGGAGAGAAACGAGAGATAGCTTGGAGTGCACTGGAGGAGTCAGAGCATATCACGAATGCACCATGGCTGCATTTAATTTCCTGAAGGGCCATTTTAATAGCATATAATTCTGCTGTAAAGACAGAACACGAAGGATCCAGTTTGGCACTAATTACTCCGTGGTGTGCAGAAACCACAGCACATCCGCAATGGTTTTCCGACTTCGACCCATCTGTGAAAACAGGGGTGAAGTCTGGAATTTCTCCTAGAACTTCCCGATACAGACACTGGTACTCAGCGGAAGTGGTGGATGATTTACGGTAAAGTAAAAGTCTGTTTATAACATTTGGCTTCGGGGTTAACCATGGAGGGTGTTTAAGGTACCCAGCCGGGTACACGTCAGGGAGTATAAAATCATTCTCTGCCATAAAATTACTAAAACGTACACTAACTGGTAGTGTAGCATTCCTCCTCCGGTTAAAAGCGGCTAAAAACCGAGGGTTAAAAATTACTTTAAAACACGCGTGGGTTTTCATCGTAAAAATCTTAGCAACATAGTTGAACGTCAAAATTTCGCGACGAATCGCCAAAGGTGGTTCGCCGGCATCAGAATAAAGGCTCAGAATCGGAGATGTTCTGAAAGCGCCCGTTGCCAGCCTCAGCCCGGAATTATGCACCGCCGTTAGCGGTCTCAAATACGAATCCCGCCCTGACGCATAGATAATTGATCCGTAGTCGAGTCGGCTACGGACGAGTGACCGATATAATAAAAGCAATGTGGTGCGGTCTGCACCCCACGTCGAATTGCTTAGATACTTTAAAATATTTAAAGTTTTCAAACACTTGTCCCTCAATGAATGTACGTGTTGTCGCCAACTTAGCCGATGGTCAAGCGTCATCCCTAGGAAACGAACTGAGTCCACATACGGAAGTATCCTTCCATTCAAACGCAGCGTGGGTGGGTCCTGATATCCCCTCAGCCTATGAAAATGAACGCATTTTGTTTTGTCGCTGGAAAACCTAAAGCCATTTTCGCGAGACCATTGTGACAGCTTGTTAACAGTAAGCTGAATCAATCTGGCTGCACTTACAAGTTTCGACGATCGGCAAAAAATTGCCAGATCATCCACGTAAAGGCAACCTAATACAGGGGCTCTGATGCACTCCATAACACTATTGATCGCCACTGCGAACAACGTCACGCTTAATACGGAGCCCTGCGGAACTCCGTTAGCCTGAGGATGAGCACGAGATAAGAATTTACCAACTCTTACTCTAAAGCTCCGACAGAGTAAGAAGTTACGGATAAAAATCGGCAAGTTGCCCCTAAGACCCCATGTATGCAGTGTTGTTAGTATTTTATGGCGCCAGACCCTGTCGTAAGCTTTCTCCATGTCAAAGAAAACGGCAACGACGTGTTGCCTAAGGAGAAAAGCTTCCTGAATAAAATTTTCCGCTCTTACTAAATGGTCAGTGGTTGATCTTCCGCGGCGGAAACCACACTGAGCGACTGATAGTAGGTCTCGTGACTCAAGCCACCAAATAAGGCGGCAATTGACCATTCTTTCCATGAGTTTGCATACGCAACTGGTTAGGGAAATTGGTCTATAATTATTGGGATCACTCCTTTCCTTCCCTTGTTTGGGAATAGGGACAATCAAGGAATCCCGCCACGATTGCGGGAAAGTACCCTCAGTCCAAATTTGGTTGAAGGAGTTCAGAACCTCCACCAATGCCGATTCAGGAAGATTCCGAAAAAAGGCATTAATGACTTCATCGGATCCAGGGGAGCTGTTCCGGGACTCTGCAATGGCGGAAGTTAACTCCCACAATTGGAAAGGGACATTGCATTCTTGCATTACGCCGATCTCTTTAAATGATAGCGCCATTGACTCCGCTCGCTTTTTAATGCTAAGGAAACTAGTGTCATAATTGATGTCACTGCATGTGTCTGCCAGTATCCTGCCAAAAATTTCGCATATTTCGGAGGGTCTCGAAATAGTTCTTCCGTCTATATTAAGGCTACATAGGCCATAATCTTGCCGATTTCCGGAGATGCAACGTACTTTACGCCAAACCTGAGATATAGGAGTCCTGTGATTGATGGTCGAGATGTATTCCATCCAGGAGTCCTTCTTCGCTCTCTTTATTATCTGCCGAGCTTTGGCCCGAAGACGGCGAAAAGATGAAAGATTTCTTTCCGTTGGATACTTATTAAATATTCGCAGCGCTTTTTTCCGTAGTTGGATGGCCTTGGCGCATTCATCATTCCACCAAGGAACTGCTGCTCGGGGTGTGGTTCCTCGTGAGCGAGGGATGCTGCTTCTAGCCGCCTGGAGAATGCAAGCTGTCAATCGTTCTACATTGCTTACACCATCCGTGTTATTGTTAAATTTGTACTTAAAATTCTCTCTAAAGCTTGACCAATCGGCTTTACGGGCAATCCAATTGCCTTGAGGAATAAAATCAGCGTTCAAACCGCTTTCTTTAAAAATAAAAAGAGGAAAATGATCACTCCCACATAAGTCGTCGTGAACTGAAAGTTTTACTTTGGCCATGAGACTGCTCGTTGATATGCACAAATCAATCGTGGAATAGTCACCAGTGTGACAGTTGAAACGGGTTTTCTCCCCGTTGTTCAATAAAAACAGGTTAAAATCATTAATAAAACTCGATAAAATTCGACCCCTTCGGTTGCTCTGACCCCTCATACTCCCCCAAAGAGGGTCGTGGGCATTAAAATCACCCAATATAATAAAAGGTCGAGGCCACTGACGAACAAGGGAATCGAGGTTAAAACGCGTAACCGGTGCACCCTCCGGCAGGTAAACGTTACACAACGTCACTGCATTGGGGGCGCACACGGTCACCGCTACCGCCTGAAACGGCGTATTAAGCTGTACACGGGAGGTGTAAAGGGCCTCCCGTACCGCAACAGCCACTCCACCCTGGGCTCTTTGGCCACTGGTGTTGTCAAATCTAAAAATTTTAGTTTTTTAAAACTCCCTTGTCCGTTACTTTAAAATGTGTTTCCTGGAGACAAATACATAAAGGCTTAAAATCTCGGATTAAAATCGTCAGCTCTTCCTTGTGTCTATAAAAACCATTGCAATTCCATGCAACACGAAAGCCATTTCATGAAAATAAAATACAAAACAAATAAAAAGTTAAAAGGCTAAAACCAATCGAGCAGTAGGCACTGTGGGAGGATCAACGCCGGAAGCGACGATGCGTCCCCTTCGTTCTCGCGCGGAGAATTTCATTCTCCGAGAGATTGTCGTCCTCCTCCATCAATTCCGGTTGACCGGACTTGGTCAAACCGGATGGTCCAGGGGGCGGCGTGATCTCACGCTTATTGTGTGCCGCCCTTGATGTAATTTTTTCCTGATTCTTACTGGGAGAACCCTTGCTGTCGTTATTTGGTTTGGGTAAAAGTTTCTCTGTTTTATCTTTCTTAGCAATTTCAGTTTCAACTACAATTACTTCTTTTTCTTCAATGGATGCTGTTTGGGTGCCAGTTGTGGTCTTTGCAACCAACGTGGAGGTGACAGCGGCGAAAGATTTCGAAAATTTCGGTGCAACGAACGCCCTGTATTTTTTTCTTGCCTCGAAGTATGTCACTTTCTCAGTAGTTTTAATTTCCATAACTTTTCGTTCTTCCATTAACTTCGGGCATTTGCGCGAGTACACAGGATGTGCACCCTCGCAATTCACGCATTTTGGGTCGTTAGTGCATTCCGTGTCCGCATCCGCATGTCGTTCCAGGCCGCAGCGCGGGCAGGTGGCCTTACCCTCACATCGCGTAGCGATGTGGCCAAAGTGTTGGCACTGGAAATAACGCATTGGGGCAGGTATGAATGGCCGAACTGGGACCGATTCGTATCCCACAAACACCTTGTCGGGAAGCTTATCAAGCGCGAAGGTCAAGACTACTGACGACGTATCTTTCACAACGCCATCGCGCTTGGTAGTAAGGCGACGAGCGTCAGTTACTCCCTGAGACGCCATCTCTCTCTTGATCTCGTCTACCTCTACAAACAAAGGTCGTAATGGCTGATAACCCCCCGACTGGTGTTGAGGGTGCGGTGTTCTTCCACTTTTACTTGGATGTCATGAAGCATTTCCATTTCTAACAATCTTTCACTCTGAATTGCATTAGCTGTTTCTATGAGCAGGGTTCCGTCTCGTAACTTTTTAGCTGATATTAAATCCCCAGGCACTTTCGCAGACAAAACTTTTCGAATTAGGAAAGGAGACACCTTTTTCAATGTCTCACCCTCCTTAGTACATCTCATTATCAAGAATCGCTTACTGGCCGTAAATACACTTTCTCTCCCGCCCGTGTCCGGGCGGGATCTTTTTGGTGGAGGTAAGTTGGTACCATCCATTCCAATTAATTGAGTTCATCCCCAGGGCTCCCCACCCACCACGGAGCCACACATACGGGACGCCACACCGCAAGCCGGTGTGGTCGCCAGGGCTACCCAGGGGATATAGCACTATTGTTTAGGGGGCCTGTTTCAGGTTGGACCTCCAATGTATGGGCCCTCCAAACCCGTACACCTTCGGCCGCCCTACACAGGACCCCGTCACTCCAGTACTCGCCATCGAAACGTGTCGATAAGCCGATTGATCAAGACTGGCTAGATCTTGACCGCCCGTTTACAGAGGATCCAGGGCCAAAGTGGGGTATTGAACCCCGGCCCATACCGGGCATCCGACACCCGGCTGGGTGCCGAAGAACTCACCCACCAGGATCCCCTTCTCCCCCTTACGGGTCTCCGCACACGGCAAACATGCGGGTGGATCGCAGGCCAGCTGGTATGGCCGCACACAGATAGTAGACCCACTACACTATCCGGACGCATCCCTTGCTGGACTGGGGGTTTGTTCTCGGGGTTTCCCTCCCCGCCCTTTTAGTCGCCTCTTACGACAAGCAGGGATACTGCGGGAGTATTCTCCATCCCCCTACCCGCAGGGGTTGCCCTTATCATCTATCAAATAAGCCTCATGATGTAGTACTGCGCCTTGTGCCTCCAGTGAAAGGTAGTTGCAGAAATATTACCATGGACAATTGATACACGAGTGTTCCCCTGGCCAAAACTTTACTAGCGGAGAATAAATTGACCTTGGTAGGGACTCTACGCAAGAACAAACCAGAAACACCTCCAGAATTTCTACCTTCTAGGAAAAGAGAAGTTAGTTCCAGCATATTCGGCTTCACAAATGATATAACGATAGTTTCCTATGTGCCCAAACGGTCAAAGGCTGTGATATTGATCTCAACAATGCTAAATGACAAAAACATTGACCAGGATACCGGTGACAGGCAAAAGCCTGAAGTTGTAACTTTTTACAATTTGACTAAAGGAGGAGTCGATCCCTGTGATATGCTTTGCTCTAGTTATGACGTGGGAAGGAAAAAAAGGTGGCCATTGGCTGTAATCTATCATCTTTTGAATGTTACTGCCGTTAATTCGTACATCATTTTCAAAACTAACACTGACGGCAAACTTAGGAGGAGGATATTTTTGAAAAACTTAGTCCATAGTCTAGTCATGCCTATTATACTAGTTCGTGCAAACAATCTCAAATTGCCGCGTCTGCTGAGACAAAAAATTCATTTATTATTGCATGAACATGGTGTTGAAACGACTAAGTGCAACCAAAAACATGTAGATAAAAATGTATCCACAAAAAGGAAAAGATGTCACTTGTGCCCGAGTACGAATGACAACAAAAATTCGCAAATATGCAATGACTGTGGTGAGATAATTTGTAAGGCGCACATTGCAATTATTTGCAGAGGATGTGATGACATGTTGTATGAATAATAGATCTCTATAATTTAACTAAATTGTTATCAATTTGTAAAACTAACATTGATACTGTTTCGTTTTCACTTGTAATTTGGTACCAATAAATTAAGAGGCATATTTTCTCTTGAACAATTCATATCTCACATTTTATTCAACATTTTTTATAAAACTCTTCTCTCGATAGAGTGAGGAATTAAATGTATACAATATTTTTGGTTGGGATCGGCCTTTTTAGGATTCTGAAATTGTACATTTTTAGTTTTATAAATTAGCCTTTAAGAGTTGTATGAATATATTCAGTGGCATTGCAATAGATCTTGTAGAAGATATCAATTAAATAAGAAGAAATAAAAGAATTTCTATCCGCTGAGTAGGCGATTGTAAAAGAATGAAAAGTATGCGAAAAGAGAATTCATGAAGGAAAAGTATGAGATTATCTCTGTTTTAACTACTAATTAATATAAGACCCAGCTTTCACTGGCAAAAATTATTCTGAAGTTAAGATTCACCGACAAAATACTTATAAAAACGACTATGCTATTTTGGGTCAAAACGACCCGACGCGAGTGTTTACGGAATTTTCATCCACGCGGGTAACAAAGGGTTAAGGTATTAGTCGTCAGGGTTTTTGTCTTAATCAGTTGCTTTTCTGCCCACGGACCTTGCGTTTTTGCTCTGCTCTCCTCCGCTTTCAGCAACAAACGATCTCGACTTGCGCTTTTAGACTGCTTCTCTCCTGGACCCAACCCTGCACCTTTTGGCTTCATTTCACTCTCCTGGACCCGACCTCGAAACGAATGGACTGCGAATTTGGATTTTTATTTGACTCCGTTGGCATAAAATCGTAAAGGAGTTACCAGCGATGCCTCAGCTGACTCCGAGGAAGCGTGACCAAATTGTGGGGTTATTGGAGGGAAATTTATCACTGAGGGAAATTGGGGGAACGATGAATGTCTCGCATGTCCCTGTAGTGAATATTAAAAGTAAGTGGACGACAGAACATTGTGTGGACAGGAAGGAAGGTTCCGGTCGACCCAGCGTGACAACTCCAGAGTAAAGTAACCGCCTTGTAACTTACGTGAGGGAAAATACCTTTACTACGGCCAACGAGGCGCGTTTCCACTACGGGTTTGGGGCGTCTTCACTGACTGCGCGTCGGCGACTGTTTGATGTGGGACTAAATGCGAGGCGAGCGGCAGTCAAAGAAATTTTGACCGATGCCCACCAGGCTGCTCGCCTGCAGTTCGCCCACAACTACAGGCGGGAAAATTAAGATTTTTGGGGAAGAGTAGTTTTTAGTGATGGGAAGACCTTTTCATCTAAATGGAGCGGCCTTGGGTGATAGTTTATCGCACAAGAGGTACGCGTTTCTCCCCACAATTCGTGAAAGAACGGGGAATGAGTGGCCGTTTCTCCGTCCACACTTGGGGGTGGATCAGCGGGGAAGACCCTGGAATGTGCTGGAGGACTAAGGGCACGTTAAACGGGGAGCAGTATGCCCACATCCTCGAGAATGTCATGATTCCTTCAGCTCAGATGATTTTTCCGGAAGGATTTTTGTATCAAGAGGTAGGGGAGACCCGGGCAAAGTGGCCAGGCCAGGTTTTTGGGTCCTGGTCCTTGGGGGAAGGTGCTGCTCCCTAGCGTCAGTCATGATAACTACATGAGTAGGACGCCATTAGTTGTGTGAGGAAGTTTGGGTGCGATGCGTTTGCGTTTGTCAGTTTTATGAAGAAAACATTGGTTTTTACTACTGCTGATCTAAGGTACGTGCTTAATACTATTCGCTTTGTACTTTTACTGTGATTTTCTTAAGTTAATCAACCACATTGCTAAGAATAGTATGTATTTACGCTCAGTTTAATATCTCAATCAACTGTGTAGGTTTCAGTGGATGCGGGGGTAGAGGGATTTTAATTAATGGCGTCGCTTCGGGAAAAGTGGCCACGGGCAAAGTGGCCATCATGGCCACTTTGCCCGGCAGAAGTCCTTTTGTGGATTATAATTGTAATACTAATTATTATTAAGTATTAAACAGTTTTTAGTATAATTTGACTCATATTTTTGGCTCATATAATAGGTAATAGCTTATTATTATAGCCTATAGGTAGGCCTACATAGATATTTTTGGTTTTAGGTTTTGAAATGGTCCACAAATGCAAGAGGAAAAGCGAGCAGCAATCATGGGATGCGGGTGCGATGCAGAGAGCTATAGAAGCGGTCACAAATGATGGGATGCCCTATTCAACTGCGGCCAAAACGTTCTCCGTTCCAAGAAACACTCTGAAGAGGAGGGTCCTTGGTAAGAATATTGATGCCAAGGGCAACAAAGGTGCTGGGGAAGTACCGTGCTGTTTTCACAGAAGAACAAGAAGCAGAACTAGTACGGCATTAGTACTAGTTGGATTTGGAGGTTCGTTTCTTTGGTGTCATGATTTCAGATCTTCACTCTTTAGCATTTAGCCGAGCTGAAAAAAATGGCATTCCGAACAATTTTAACAGAGAAACCAAAATGGCTGGCTTAGATTGGGTTTCTGGATTCAGACATCGGCACCCCAAAATTAGTTTAAGGAAACCAGAGCAGACCTCTGCTGCAAGGGCTCAGGCATTCAATAAACATAACGTGACAAAGTTTTTTAATATTCTTAAGGGCGTTCAAGAGAAACATTTCCACCCTGCCCACAGGGTTTTTAATGTAGATGAAACTGGGCTCGTAACAGTTCAATCAAAGAGCTCTAAGATTCTCGCTCTCAAGGGTAGGAGACAAGTTGGAGCTCTGACATCAGCAGAAAGAGGCCAGCTGTCGACCTTTGTCGTGTGCATGTTAGCTGGCGGAAACTTCATTCCTCCATTCGTTATTTTTCCAAGACTTCGAATGAAAGCAGAGCTCCAAGATGGAGCTCCACCAGGAACATTGATTGCATGCCACCCGTCTGGTTGGATGCAGAGCGATATTTTTCTTCAGTGGTTTGACCATTTCCTTGCTCATGCCAAACCATCAGCTGCCGACCCAGTGTTGTTAATATTAGATGGTCATTCTACCCATGCAAAAAACCTGGCATTTATTGAAAAAGCGAGGGAGAAGCACACTACCGTGGTTTGTTTACCGCCTCACTGTAGCCATAAAATGCAGCCTCTTGATGTCACGTTTATGGGCCCTTTTAACACATTATATGTTCAAGCTATTGAAAAATATCTAAAAAAACAATCCTGGAAGCGTTGTTACCCAGTTTCAAGTTAGCCGACTTCTTGGGGAAGCTTTCTTAAAAGCAGCAACTCCAGCCACAGCAATAAATGGATTTCGCAAGTGCGGCATTGTGCCACTAGACCAAGATGTCTTCACAGAAGCTGATTACGTTGCTGCCGAATGCACTGATGTGCCTCTTCAACAGCCTAGACCAAATCAAGAAGGGCTTGAAGCACGTCAGACTGAAGACCCCGTACTTGAGGCAGCTGAAGAAGACGTGGAAGAAGAAGGCCTACTTCTCGAAGACCCACAAGATCAAACTGAGGCTGGGCAAGAATATCTACAACCTGGGCCATCTTCGAGACCCCAGCCAGATCCACCCTCCAGTCCACAACCTGGGACCTCTTCCAGCTCACAAACAGGACCTTCCTTCGCTGTAAGCCCAAAAGATATAATCCCTTTACCAAAAACAACAGTTGTTAAAAAGGAAACGAAAAGGAAAAAAGGAACTGCTGCTGTGCTGACCTCAAGCCCATATAAATTGGAAATAGAACAAGCAAAAAAGGGAAAAGAAGAAAAAGAAAAGGCAAAAGAAATGAGGCGAGTAGCAAGGGAAGAGAAGAAGAAAGAGATAGAAGAAAAAGGTAAGACGACAAAAAGGAAAATGAAGACTACAAACACAGTAAGCAAAGCAGGACAGAAATATCAAAAAGGAAAGTGTGGAGTTAAGGTGACACGTCAACTACAATTTGATGAAAGGGTCGTGAAGGATGGATAAAATGCTCTGGTTGCAGCCGCTGGGCCCACGAAGCTTGCGCTGGATGTGAGGAGGAGGACGATTATTTCGTGTGTTAATATTGTCTGTAGGAACAACAGAAACAAGTTACTTTGTTAAATTTATTTATTGCCATTTTTCAATTTAATAATTTTGTGCCTTTTCCATGTTATTTGCCTAATTACATTGCAATACATTTCTAATATTGATATAAATCTGTTTACTATTTATTAAAACAATGCCGGGAAAAGTGGCCACATGTGGCCACTTTGCCCTACCCGTGTGGGCAAAGTGGCCATTTGGTAGAGTAAAAAAAAAATTATAAAAAAATAAAAGGAGCTACTTATAGTACTACATCTTTATACCAACAGACAGGTAACTTAATAGGCTAGGTATACACGTAATATTGTTTCTTCAAATTAACATTTGAAAAATATAAAAATAAAATTCCCTTAGAGTGGCCGCTTTGCCCAGGTCTCCCCTTATGTAGTTAAAGTAAATTGAAAGCCATTCAGCCTTATGATTTTTATGATTATGTGCCGCCGTGTAATTATTTCGCGCTAACTGAGACGATTTCTTCGCTGCAAGAACTATGATTATGGTGAATTTCATTGTTTAGTCAATTGTAAACGTCCATGGAAAAGATGTGATTGTTACTTATATTTGCGAATTTCTTGGTCAGGGCAATTCACGGATCCACACCCGTAGGAGGGTGAAGTTGTGGTTTGAAGTGGTTTGAGTGAAGCAGCAGTTGTCGTGGCCCGCTAGGAGTCCAGATTTGAATCCGATAGAAAATGTATGGTGTGCTACGTCTCGTGAGCTGAGCAGTAGAGACTTACGTCCTCGTATTGCAGGCGAGCTGTGGGCGTTTGTGGAAGACGCATGGAAGGGAATAGGACAAAGGCTTTGCCAAAATTTAATTCATTCTATGCCTAGGAGATGGAGGGTGGACAGATTACTGAAGGCCATTTTCCGAGGAGCACTATGTCACAGCATTTGATCTCATATTCTGTGTTTTTTATTCTAATTAGGAAAGTGGCACATTACAACACCGTTTCCTCAACCAATTAATGATATTCTGTCTCTTTTCCACAAGTCCAATCAAAATCAACGGAAGATGATAATTAAGATTTATTAATATCCAAGGATTAATTAGTAAGTTCTTTGATGATGTTACTCTGTTAAATTGGTGTGTAATATATTGCAATCCATATTGAAATCAAGGTGTAATCTCGACTGACTAATTTTTGGGTGCATAATTGGAGCTTGAAGCACGTGCAAGTATGTATGCCTATATAGTAGCATTATTTTCAAACACAAAAATATCGTAGCGTATTTAAATATTTCGGGTTTTGTGTCTTGAACTTGAATGTTACATGGCCCAACGACATAATGAATCCAGGTCATTATTGAGAAATCGAATTTCTGGTTTGCTTTTTCATAAATATATTGCTCAAGACACTGCATTAGAGGTGGGCTAGGACGACATTGTCGGCGGAGGCGGGCAATCCTATTTGTAGGATATCTATCAATTGTGGGATAGTGTAGTGAACATTAATGAGAACTCACCGCCCACCCTTGAAGTTGTATAGGGTACTATCTACATGTTACTTTCGTGATGCATCATTGGTGTCGTAAAACATGAAAAAATGCGTCAAAAATCAGCTCATGATTCCCAATTTTACTTGTTACTTTATCCGATTCTATACATGTTGTTTTTTCATGCAAAGTAATTTATGATTCCTATGTTGCGTTAATGTTTCTGATGGAAGGAAACTAAAATAAACAAATTTTACAGATTTCAAATATTTAGAAGGCTTGGTAGAGGTTGAGCTAAGCGGGAGGAAGTGTGCTCAGCAAGAGAGTGTGACGGGGAAAGGTGAGTAGTTGAATAGTTGCAATAGAATAGTAGTGTTATTGCATAATGGAATTCTTGCTCCTTGGCATATATTAGTTACCTGTGCTTTCTTTATACATGGAACTCATGTTATTACTCTTTGTACAGAACAGGAGAAAAATCTCCAGTGGAGGCAGGTGTACATACATTCCTCTTCCTCCTAGAAACATACAGGGAGAAGGAGGATTTGTTCTCCTCAGCGCGGGTCCGCCAAAGCAAGGTGTGGGATGAAATTGCAGAATGAATTAGGGAGACATGTGCGCTTGAGGTCAATGGCAGGCAGTGCCAAACAAATATAAGTGGCCTCAAGCGAACATATGGCGAAATAAAGGCTAAAAAGGCAAAGCCATGCAATGGGGCCATTACTTAGCCGATTATGGAGGTAATATGAATTTCTTGAGCTGGTTTATTTGCTATGTGATATGTATGGCATTCTTAATCCCCCTACCCGCAGGGGTACATGGAGCGGCCTTGGATGATAGTTTATCGCCCTAGAGGTACGCGTTTCTCCCCACAATTCGTTAAAGAACGGGGAAGGAGTGGCCGTTTCTCCGTCCTCACTTGGGGTGGATCTGTAGGGATGACCCTGGAATGTGCTAGAAGATTGAGGGCACGTTAAACGGGGAGCGGTATACCCACATCCTCGAGAATGTCATGTTTCCTTCAGCTCAGATGACTTTTCCGGAAGGATTTTTGTATCAACAGGTATGTAATTAAAGTAAATTGAAAGCCATTCATCATTATGATTTTTCTGCTGGGATTATGTGCCGCCGTTGAATTATTTCGCGCTAACTGAGACGATTTCTTCGCTGCAAGAACTATGATTTTTGTGAATTTCATTGTTTTTTCAATTGTAAACGTCCATGGAAAAGTTTTGATTGTTACTTATGATCGCGAATTTCTCGGTTAGAACAACTCATGGATCCACACCCATAAGAAGGTGAAGTTGTGGTTTGAAGAAAATATAGTGCAGCAGCAGCTGTCGTGGCCCGCTAGGAGTGCAGATTTGAATCCGATGGAAGATGTATGGAGTGTTACGGCTCGTGAACTGAGCAGCATAGACTTGCGTCCTCGTAATGCAGCCGAGCTGTGGGCGTTTGTGGAAGACGCATGGGAGGGAATAGGACAAAGGCTTTGCCAAAATTTAATTAATTCTATGCCAAGAAGATTGGAGTGTGTCATCAGGAACAATGGAGGGTGGACAGATTACTGAAGGCCATTTTCCGGGGAGCACTATGTCACAGCATTTGATCTCATATTCTGTGTTTTTTATTCTAATTAGGAAAGTGGCACATTACAACACCGTTTCCTCAACCAATTAATGATATTCTGTCTCTTTTCCACAGGTCCAACAAAAGTCAACGGAAGATTATAATTAAGATTTATTAATATCCTAGGATTAATTAGTAAGTTCTTTGATGATGTTACTCTGTTAAATTGGTGTGAAATATAGTGCAATCCATATTGTAATCAAGGTGTAATCTCGACGGACTAATTTTCGGGTGCATAATTGGAGCTCGAAACACGTACAAGTATGTATGCCTATATAGTAGCATTATTTTCAAACATACAAAAATATCTTAGCGTATTTAAATATTTCGGGTTTTGTGTCTTGAATTTTAATGTTACATGGCCCAACGACATAATGAATCCAGGTCATTATTGAGAAATCGAATTTCTGGTTTGCTTTTTCATAAATATATTGCTCAAGACACTGCATTAGAGGTGGGCTAGGACGACATTGTCGGCGGAGGCGGGCAATACTAATTGTAGGATATCTATCAATTGTGGGATAGAGTAGTGAACATTAATGAGAACTCACCGCACACCCTTGAAGTTGTATAAGGTACTATCTACATGTTACTTTCGTGCTGCTCATGAATCATTGGTGTCGTGAAACATGAAGAAATGCGTCAAAATTCAGCTCATGATTCCTAATTTTACTTCTTACTTTATCCGATTTTTTTCATGCAAAGTAATTAGGTAGGTAGGTTTAGTTTAAGGTGCATCGACAACTTAGGTCATATCGCACCTTCGCATGCTTATACATGAACATTACTCATAACAAAACTATTCACTCGTTTGCTGTTATAGGTCTATCTATGCACAATGTATCATGCGTGTAACGTATTAATTGGGGAGCCATCATTTTTGGAGCCATCGGTATAAATTTTTCCGTGCGTCTCGAAATTGTTTATTGCCTCCAGTGTTCTGACCCGTAGTTCGCTTGGAGTGGTATCAGATTTGAGGCCCAAGTAATTAACTAGGCACTGTGTCTGGGGGTGCTCCCACGGAGGATATTTAAAATTTTCCGTTGTGTATATCTTTGGGAATTCGATACCCAAGTCGTCAATGAGATTTTTAAAACGAACGGCGACAGGCTTAGTAGCCCTGGGTCGAGCGTCAAAAACGTCTAAAAACCGGGGTCTTAAAAGTAGGTTAAAACATGGATGATTCCGTATCGATAAAATCCTGCAGATATAGTTGCTCATTAAAATGTTCCTTCTAACCTCCATGGGAGGTTCTCCGGCGTCAGAGTATATACTTGCTACTGGGCTTGTTCGGAATGCTCCAGTCGCCAGTCTTAGACCAGAGTTATGTACGGATTTGATGGGCTTAAGGTGGCTCTTACGCGCAGAAGCGTACATAAAACTACCGTATTCTAGTCTTGACCTTACTAGTGCCCTGTATATATAAAGCATGGTGGTCCTGTCAGCGCCCCACGAGGATCTGCTTAAAATTTTTAAAATATTTAAAACCTTGGTACATGCGTTTTTGGTACTCCGTATGTGCTCCCGCCAATCCATTTTTTTTGTCAAATATAACGCCTAGAAAAGGATGTGTATCCACGAATGGTAGCCTATGACTGCCGAGCTTTAGATCTGGCTCATGGAATGTGCCTCTTCGCCGATGTATATGCAGGCATTTAGTTTTTAGGCAGTTAGTTAAGTTATACACGAATATGGGAAGATTACCTCGGTAACCCCAATCATATAACTGTTGTAAAATTTTGTACCTCCACGTAGTGTCGTAGGCTTTCTCCATATCGAAAAGACTGCCAAGACGTGCTGTCGACAAAGTAAGGCTTCTTGTATGTAGTTCTCGATTCTTACCAAGTGGTCCAGCGTCGACCTACTTCGTCGAAAGCCACATTGGATGTTTGACAGAAGGTTGCGGCTTTCCAGGCTCCACATTAGGCGTTTATTGACCATCCTTTCTAGCAGTTTGCACATGCGACTGGTCAGGGAGATTGGGCGATAACTACTAGGGTGTGATTTTTCCTTACCCTGTTTGGGTATAGGAATTATTAAGGATTCTCTCCAGTTCTCGGGAAAGGCCCTTTCAGTCCAAACTCGGTTGAACGTGGCGAGTACCTCTGTCATATGTGAATGTGGTAAATTCCTAAAAAAGGAATTGTGAATCAGGTCACCACCTGGTGATGTGTCTTTCGTTTCGTCGACTGCAGACAAAAGCTCCCACATCGTAAATGGAGAGTTGTAGGTAGCCACGACTCTCTCCTCTGCAAAATTAAGGGTGTGTCTTTCCGAAAGTTGTTTAGTGTGTTTGAAGTAAGGGTTATAACTGTCAGTTGCACTCATTGCGGCATAATGGATATCGAAAGCCTCTGCAATGTCAGATGGGGACGATTTAATTGTCCCGTTCACCCTTAAGCCTGAGACAGAAGAGAGGTTTTGTTTCCCCATGATTGATTTTACTTTGTTCCAAACTTGTGCAACTGGAGTTCGATGGTTTATGCTCGCAACGTATTTCGTCCATGAAGACTTCTTGGCATCCCGTACAACTTGCCGGGCCCTGGCTCTAAGGCGCCTAAAGGCCGCTAGATTATTGTGGGTTTGAAATCTATTGAATATGCGCAGGACTTTTTTACGCTTACGGATAGCCTCCGCACATTCCTCGTTCCACCATGGGACTGGGGGACGACGAGGAGTTCCAGAGAATGTTGGAATGCTATATGTTGCGGCGTCAAGTATGCTGTTCGTTAAAATCTCCATATTTCGTTGCGCCGACATGGTGCTGTCAAATTTAAAATTATTTCTAAATTCCGCCCAGTTTGCTTTCCTGATAAGCCATGTTTTGGGAGAACTAAATTGACGAACGTTCGTCGGTTTTCTAACAAAGAGAGGGAAATGGTCGCTTCCACAGAGATCGTCATGGACTTTCAATGTAAAAAGAGGGGCGATGGTTTCGGTGGTAATCCATAGGTCTATGGAAGAGTATCCTTTGTTGAAGGCATTAAAATGTGTTTTTTCTTTGTCATTTATTAGAACAAGATTAAAGTCGTTAAAAAACCTTTTCTAAAAGATGGCCCTGGCAATTAAAATCGCGAGTGTAATCACCCCACAAAGTGTTATGTGCGTTAAAGTCTCCAAGTAAAACAAACGGTCTTGGAAGTTGTCTGATTAAATTTTCTAGGTTTTGTCTGGTAGCTGGGGCCCACTCAGGTAGGTAAACGTTACAGAAAGTAATTACCTCCGGAGTGGCAATGGTGACCGCTAGAGCCTGAAGTGGTGTCCTTAAATTCACTAGGGAGGTGTAAAAGGTCTCCCTGATTAAGGTAGCGACCCCTCCTCGTGCTCTATTGCCGTCGACGTCGTCCCGTCTAAAAACCTGAAATCCTTTCGATGTGAAATTATCGGTCACTTTGAGGTGTGTTTCTTGGAGAAATATAAGCACGGGATTAAAATTTTGGATTAGAAGCTTATATTCTTCTTCTTCTAAGTGGCGGTATAAACCATTGCAATTCCATTGCATGGATATAGCCATGACGGTTGGGAGTAGTATTTTATGATTTAAGATAAAATCTCCAAGAAAAATAAAAGGTCTGGGCAAATAAATAAATAAATAGGTAAATAAATAAAATAAAACCAGGAATTGTACGCGAGTACATTTCGGGGATCAACGCTTAAACCGTTGTTTCCTCTGCTTTACTCTGGCCTGGAACACTTCCGTGTCCGAGATACATGTCTTCTTCCATTGCATCTGGTATGAAATCACCAGAGCAGGTGGGTGGAGGTGTTTTATCTCGCCTTTTTCCAGTGTCCTCAGAGTTGGATCTGGGCGGTTTGTTATGAGAAACCGCCTTGAAATTGCTTTTGATGTCTGAAACTTTATTTCCCTGTTTGGCTGGGTTTTTTGGTTCTTTCACAGGTGCTTTTGTGCTCTCCATAGTTATATTGTTTTCCGTTTGAATAGCCATGGTACACATTACTTTTGGGGTTGCAGCGACTTTCGAAAAGGATTTAGAGAAAGTAGGGGCCATTAGTGACCGGTATTTATTCCGTGCCTCTGCATAAGGAATTTTTTCCAGGGTCCTAATTTCCATTATCTTCCTTTCATCCTTCATCACAGGGCATTCTCGTGAGTACGCTGGATGCATACCCTCGCAATTAATGCAGTGAGGTTCGGAAGCACATTTGTCATCATCATGTTTCTCCTTGCCACAGCGCGGGCAGGTGTTCTTGCCCTCACATCGCGGTTCGATGTGGCCGAATTTCTGGCATTGGAAACAACGCATCGGGTTAGGAAAGAATGGTCATAACCCAAGAAGACTTTGTCTGGGAGTTTATCCAAAGCAAATGTGGGGATTACAGAGGTGGTATTGATCATTTCACCGTTTCGCCTGGTCGTCAGTCGCCGACAGTCAATTACACCCTGGGAGGCCATCTATTTCTTTATTTCGTCAACATCGACGTAGAGAAGATTGTAGTGACTGAACACTCCTCGGGAAGTATTCAAATTGTGGTGGATTTCAACGGTAACCGGGATATCGTGCAACTTTTCCATTTTTAATAGTTTTTCCGCTTGGATGTTATTAGCTGTCTCATCTCGGGAGTTTTTTTTTACAGAATTCGGTTCTCCTGGAATGACCTCTTGCAAAGCTCTCTTAATGAAGAAGGGAGAAACCTTCAGATTCTCACCTTCCCTAGAACATTTCAATGTCAAAAACCGCTTGCTACAACAAAATACTTTTTCTCCCCCGCCCGTGTCCGGGCGGGATCTTTTAGGTGGAAAAACTTCATCCCCTGGGCTCCCCACCCACCACGGAGCCACACATTCGGGGCGCCACACCGCGAGCCGGTGTGGTCGCCAGGGCTACCCAAGGGATATAGCACCATCGATTGGGGAGTCTCTTTCGGGTGAAAACCTCTAGCGCACGGGCCCTCCTAAACCCGCACGCCTTTGGCCCCCTACGAAGACCATCGTATCTCCAGTACTTGCCACCAACACGAACCGTTTACCGGTAAGCCCTTAAAAGGACCCCCGACGGCGGTCCCCCGCCGCCGGTCGTGCGGCTATATTGACCAGACTGGCTAGGTCGAGGCCGCCCGTTTTGCGGAGAATCCAGGGCCGAAGTGGGGCATTGAACACCGGCCCATACCGGGTATCCGACGCCCGGCTGGGTGCCGGAGAACTCACCCACCAGGATCCCCTTCTCCTCCACGTACGGGTCTCCACGCACGGCAAACACGCGGGTGAATCCGAATGCCTGATGTCATGGCTACTCAGAACAGCAGACTCAATTACGGTCTGGATACTGCCCAAGCGTACTACGGGTTTTATAATGAGGTTGTCTCCCCAGTGGGCTCGGGTCCGTGGGGGCGCGGCTCCCCAAAGGAAGAGATCACCCTCTTACCCCCGTGCGGGGGCAAAGCAATTGATGATTACTATGTTGCGTTAATGTTTCTGATGGAAGGAAACTAAAATAAATAAAATTTACAGATTTCAAATATTTAGAAGGCTTGGTAGAGGTTGAGCTAAGCGGGAGGAAGTGTGCTCAGCAAGAGAGTGTGACGGGGAAAGGTGAGTAGTTGAATAGTTACAATAGAATAGTAGTGTTATTGCATAATGGAATTCTTGCTCCTTGGCATATATTAGTTACCTGTGCTTTCTTTATGCATGGAACTCATGTTATTACTCTTTGTACCGAACAGGAGAAAAATCTCCAGTGGAGGCAGGAGTACAGGAGGAGGCAGGAGTACTCCTCTTCCTCTTAGAAACATACAGGGAGAAGGATGATTTGTTCTCAGCGCGGGTCAGCCACAGCAAGGTGTGGGATGAAATTGCAGAATGAATTAGGGAGACATGTGCGCTTGAGGTCAATGGCAGGCAGTGCCAAATAAAAATAAGTGGCCTCAAGCGCACATATGGTGAAATAAAGCCTAAAAAGGCAAAGTCAGGCAATGGGGCCATTACTTGGCCAAATATGGAGGTAATATGAATTTCTTGAGCTGGTTTATTTGCTATGTGATATGTATGGTATTCTCAATCCCCCTACCCGCAGGGGGATACATGGAGCGGCCTTGGGTGATAGTTTATCGCCCAAAGAGGCACGCGTTTCTCCCCACAATTCGTTAAAGAACGGGGAAGGAGTGGCCGTTCCTCCGTCCACACTTGGGGGTGGATCAGTGGGGATGACCCTGGAAAGTGCTGGAGGATTGAGGGCACGTTAAACGGGGAGCAGTATGCCCACATCCTCGAGAATGTCATGCTTTCTTCAGCTCAGATGACTTTTCCGGACGGATTTTTGTATCAACAGGTATGTAATTAAAGGAAATTGAAAGCCATTCATCCTTATGATTTTTCTGCTGGGATTATGTGCCGCCGTTGAATTGTTTCGCGCAAACTGAGACGATTTCTTCGCTGCAAGAACTATGATTTTTTGTGAATTTCATTGTTTTGTCAATTGTAAACGTCCATGGAAAAGTTTTGATTGTTACTTATGATTGCGAATTTCTCGATCAGGGCAATTCACGGATCCACACCTGTAGAAGGGTGAAGTTGGGATTTGAAGAAAATGGAGTGCAGCAGCAGTCGTGGCCCGCTGGGAGTCCAGATTTGAATCCAATAGAAGAAGTATGGAGTGGGCTGAGCAGCGGAGACTTGCGTCCTCGTAATGCAGCCGAGCTGTGGGCGTTTGTGGAAGACGCATGGGAGGGATTAGGACAAAGGCTTTGCCAAAATTTAATTCGTTCTATACAAAGTAGATTGGATTGTGTCATCAGGAACAATGGAGGGTGGACAGATTACTGAAGGTCATTTTCCAGTGAGCAATATGTCACAGCATTTTATCTTAATTTGTTTTTTTATTCTAATTCGGATTGTGGCAAATTACAACACGGTTTTTTCAACCAATTTATGATATTCTGTCTCTTTTCCACAGGTCCAACAAAAGTCAACGGAAGATGATAATTAAGATTCATTAATATCCTAGGATTAATTAGTAAGTTCTTTGATGATGTTACTCTATTAAATTGGTGTGAAATATAGTGCAATCCATATTGTTTTGTGTTTTAGAAAATGATAGTCTGTCAAAATAAAGTATACGTGAATGTTTAAAGTCGTCAATAATATTTATTTCCCTGAAGCCATTTTATCTAGTGTGATTTGAGACCCAATGGGGGCTTTATATAATAGGGGGGAAAGTTTAAGATGATCAATTACCTGGACCTTCAGGACTCTGCGATAAGTATTACTTTATATTATTCAATTTGAATTAAATCCCCATGCAATTGATTTGATTTTAAATTGAAAAATATTTTCCATTTCAGATCCTGGTGCAAAGAGGCTAAAAACTGGGCAGCTGTTGATGAATGAAAAAGACATCGAAAAATTTCTAGGAAGCTCCGAGGTCGATGACTTTTTTCCGGCGTCTTCCTTTGAGGAAGACACTGACGGAGACAGTGAGGATGGTCACGGCGATGCGGGCCTCGCAGATGAGTGTGATACCCAAATTTCCCTCCAACACCCGGCGCGTGGGTTTGCTACCACTAGACCCCCAGCTACCTGGCTTAGCACTCGGGGTGCATTGCCCCCTGAAATACCCTTTGTCGGGTTGTCACGTTTGAAGACCCTGCCTGCCGGTGGCACCCCGAGGGGTTTTTTCAACTTACTTGCCAATGACCTTTTCTACTAAATAATCCTCTCGGAGACAGAGAAAGATGCAGAAAGCATTTTCTCCGAAATCCTTCACCAAGGGCCCGCATAACGGATTGGAAGCAGTTGGGTAGGGAAGAGCTGGAAACTTGGCTGGGTCTTATTCTCCACATGGGTACCATTAGGGTAAACCGAATTTCGGATTACTGGAGGCTGTCGGAGCGAATGCGGGTGCCAATATTCAGTGAAAAAATGAGCCGTGTTCGGTTTTTGGGGATAATGCAGGCACTACATTTTTCAACAAAGCCAGGAGAAGACGACCCAGTGCCAATAGAGGGGCTCTATAAGATAAGGCCCCTACTCGACTCCTTCCAAAACACAATGGAGAATGTAGTTTCCCTGGGTAAGGAATTATGTATTGATGAGTCGATGGTGCTTTGGAGGTGTCGGCTGATATTTAGGCAGTATGTGCAGGGTTAAAGGCACAAACATAGAATTACAATTTACGTACTGAGTGAGACCTTTGGCCTTGTTTTACGGCTGTTGGTGTATACTGGGGCTAGTGATGTTGAAGTCTGTGGCAGGGGCCACGCAGAAAATGTATTGCATAAACTGATGAATGATTTTAAAGGCATGGGGCACAGTTCATACATGGACAATTTTTTAATAGCGTAAAACTGACTCAAGAACTGCTCAGTGAAAGAACGTTTTGCACAGGCACTCTGCGGAAAGGGAGAAAAATAGTCAGATTGATGTGAGCAGCGCAAAATTAAAGAAATGGGAGGTCATCGCACGCTACACCAATGATGGGATTAGTGTTTTCAAATGGAAAGATAAGAGGGACATCACAATGATCTCTTCTGAATTTTGGGCGTGAGTATGTTGAAGTGCCTAGCACACGAGGGCTCAAGAGAAAGCCTGAGGCTATCTCAAAATATAACTTGCACATGAGAGGAGTTGATCATTGTGACCAACTGTTGTGTTTCTATCCTTGCGACCACAAATCCCTGAGGTGGTACAAGAAGCTGGCAATTCATTTTATCTAAATGATGGTGATAAATAGCTTCATTCTATATAACAAATTTAGTGGGACCAAGAAAAGCCTGCATGAATTCCCTATTGAGCTGATTGAATCACTGCTCCAAATAGGGTCGCGGCCGGTCCCTCCTAAGACCACAGTCTCATCCCACTTTACCTTTTACACCCTAACCGGGGAAAAACATTAACAGCAGAAAATGTGCCGAGTGCCATAATAATGGCATCCGCAAGGCAGTAACTACAATTTGCCCGAAATGTGAGGGTCAACCAGGGCTTTTTCTGAGGCCCTGTTTTGAAATTTATCACAAAAGATTGTGAGGAAAAATTTATGCTAAAATAATGGTTAAATTATTCAAAAAATGTAACATGATATAACTTCATTTTTAATTATTTAAAGTTGTTAATATTTGTTTATTTAATAATTTTCGTGTGTAATTCAGCTTACATTTGTTAACCAAATACAATTGTCCTCCAGGGATCCTGTTCGCCTTGTCGCGAGTTTACAGTTTGGAAATGACGAGAGAAAACATGTATGTGACGTAATATACTGTAAGACGGGCAAGAGTAGGCATTAGTGATTGAAAAATCGATTTTGTTTAAAATCGAAAATTGAGTTTTAACCCTTTCAGTCAGTCTTTTTTTCCATAGAGTTAAAAATTATTTTTTGTATGTTTTACGTTGATTACGGTCTTCTAAACATATTTACCAAAAATTATGTTGATTTAAAATGTAAGAGAAACAATTGCACTTTTCCACAAATTGGTTTATTGCGTACAACGCGTTACGGCTCACAGAGCCATCATCAGGTACAAGTCTTGTACCTGATGATGGCTCTGTGAGCCGAAACGCGTTGTACGCAATAAACCAATTTGTGGAAAAGTGCAATTGTTTCTCTTGCATTATGAAGAACTTCCACGATATCTCGCCTGAATCTGTTGAATTATGTTGATTTGTTCATTAGCTGACATTTTTTGTTCATCTCCATTTTAATGGACAAAATTACTCAAAGGGTATTTTTCTTTTATGAGTACCTGCCACTTGCATTGGTTTTACCGTTTGTTTTAAATTGATTTTTAGGAAAATTTGTTGGCTAAAAACACTCCATATTATCTCATAATGATATAATTTATGTATATACAGTATTATTATATTCACATGCGTAATTTATTTCGTGTGATAAGTTTTGAAACAATTTTTATCTTTAGCTAAGCAAAGATGGCGATTACATTTTAAACAGTAGATACACATTTTATTGCTGTACATTTCATTAATTTACACCTTGTAGCCTCTTTTTTAGCATCCATTTCAGGAAAATGGTTCATATCATCATAGCAAGCATCTGAGCAAAGCCCTTTTGTGTCCTTTCTTTGTACCTTGGGGCTTGACATTTGGGGACCATTGCGTTTTACCGGTGCTAGGTAGTCTCTTTTCTTATCAGATTTTCGTGATTTTATCAAAGATTCAGCCACTTCATTCGGAAGTGAAGCAAATCGAGGCACAACTTTTCTGGTATCCCCATATTTTTAGAGTCTTGGCGATACTCAAGCCAACTGTTGACTAGAGCAAGGTCAAGTGCATCAGTAAACATGCGCTAAGTCCATTTTCGTGACCGTATAAATGTTCTGTACACGGTGATTAAAAATCAAGTTTGTCCACTCCTCCTATGCTAGAACTTTACTTGCTAATTACTTCAGGCCTAGTTATATGGACATACTTTCCTTCCTTTCTATTCCAGCGTTTCGCTTCATCCATATATCCCTTTCCAATTAAAAATTGGAGGCCATCACAACTGTTCTATTGTCCACCCACTTTGTTAGAATAACATCACCGTCCCTGATACACACTTTTTCACAATATCCTCTACCCTTTCTTTTCATTTCCGAATCGGACATCAGTGGGAGTTTATAAAACCTGTTAATTCTTGTAGTTCCTGCAGCCAGAATATTTTTCCTTTTGCATATTTGCAACAAGTGATAGGAGCTAAAAAAGTTATCAAAGTACAACTCGTGGTTTTCACTTGATATTCTGTCAATTAAATGCAGTACAACTGAAGCACCATGCCCAATTTGTAGCTGCATTTCTTTTTTAACTTCAGTTGCCGCACCCTGATAAATTAGAAAATCATATTACAGTCCGCTTTTCCCACACATATGAAATACCATGACCCCCCACGGAGAAGGAATTCCTTTAATGTATTGTTTTACATTCAAGAACCCTTTAAAAGGAATAAATTGCTCATCGACACACAGTTCCCTTTTCAGAGTTAATTGCAAACAGCGCGATCGAATGGCGTTGTAAAGAGGTCTAACTTAGTGAAATTGATCCTTACTTATATCCACTTCCAAGTTATTTACAACATGCAAATTGTTCCGCAGTTTGTAACACCTATTGATATACATTGACTCTTTGAAAACCTGAATCCCAATTGCGCTTTTCCAGTACATTCTTACCTTTGGATAACCAAGATTTCCCATAATAATATGAAGTCCAAGTAACACTTTAATTTTTTGCCTGTTTATGGGGGGGGGACCGTGCCGTATCGGTTTGTATAGCATAATTGTTAGTCATATCCACCATACAGTCAATAATTTCCTCAGGGATGTACCTGCTGAAGTACTTACGAGGAGACGATAGATCAACAAAAGGTTCTACCTCAGCAGCTTCCCAAATTTGGTGTAGGGGTATACAGGGAAAATGGTGTTTACGCCAGCCAATATTCATTTACTCTCATCGTGCATCTCATCATCGTTACTGTCAAGAAAATCCACCTCCGAAATATTCCCATCATTAATGACGTCCAATATATCCGCTTCTCTGAGTATTCTGGTGGTTGAAATACCTAAAAGTCCAAAACATAGGGAAAAATACCTAAAGCACATGCACACACTTTGAGTAATTTTGTCCATTAAAATGGACACCATGTTTGAGGGACATATCATCACAAAACTTATGTAATATTGTATATCAACCACTCCATAAGGAATTAATAGTATTTCATTTTCCAAATACAATTGAAAAAACTGCTGTTAACTATGAATTTGTTTAATTATAAATAATATAAAATGCTACTTAACAGCAGACCTTCCTGTACGTGCAGCCATCTTCTACTCAAGCCTTCTCTCTTCTAAAGCTCAAGCTCGTTAGTAAGGGTTTGCAACTTAGTAATGCTCAGGAAGGTTGAGCGGACAAATACACTGTTTCACCACCATTGACACAATGTAACTATTCGGGGAGAGGCCCCGAATAGGTATGTCCATTTTAATGGACAGTATGACCGAAAGGGTTAATAGTCAAAGATCGAGGAAATCGAGATCGAGCCATGATCTACGAGTTTCGATCCAAACTCGATTTTTCAACTTCGATATTGACCATTTCGTACCGTTTCGCGATCAGAGTGCTGAGTATGATAACGTCATCCGTCCCATGTGAAAGACTTTTCCGTAAGGCCGTTAAAATTGGAAAGGCACGCCCTACATCATCAAGAAAGCATCTCAATCAGTTGATCTTTCTTAAAAATTTTAGTGAAGCCGAATGGTTCCAAGCGGTGATCCCCAAACTTTAATGTGCGTGCATTTGTAAATTTTAACTACAAATAATTCAAGAATGTATTCTAAGTTCATTTTTAGGGATTTTTTATACTACTCAAATATGCATTACGAGCGTTTTTCGAATGAATAAGAAACATGTTTTTGCACCAACTGTATTTTTTTCAAAAATAACCGTCGATTTTCTCAATTAATCTATCTTTTGGTTTAAATTTCGATTTTTGTTGAAAAGTCGAGCTTTTAATTTCGATTAAAAGTCGATTGCTCGAAAAATCGATTTTGACCGACATTTTTCCATCACTAGTAGGCATGTGTCGAAAAAAAAGTGCTACATGAAGCCCAAGATGAAACAGCACAAGCCTTCTACAAAATTTCTATTTATATTCTATGATATAGTGCAAGACAGGACACTCCTCTACCGGAAAAAAGGACATTTCCTCCATACCCCTAACCTCCTTGTGTCTCAAAAATGTTGTGGTGCGTGCATAAACGAAGAATCAATGCTGGCGTGTACGCAGTGCGGAGAGAGACAGGAGATATTTCGCGATTCTGAACCGGTCCTCGACTTCTTAAAATCCATAGTGAACATGAGAAACAAAGGGCTTTAAGGAAATAATTTGCATAGCACATTATGCCAAGGGATATGACAGCCACTTCATCATAAAAGCAATGGTTGAAAAAATGAGTAGGCAGCCGAAGATAATTTCTACAGGGGCTAAATTGATATCTTTACAATTTGACGGTCTCAAATTCATTGACTCACTCAGTTTTCTTCCAATGCCTCTGTCAAAACTTCCTCAGACGTTAGGATTAGATGATTCCCTACTAAAAGGGCTACTTCCCACATAAATTTAATACTAATGCCAATAAAAACTACGAGGAACCGATGCCGCCACCTGCTGACTACGGTGTGGAACATATGACAAGGAAAGATGCTGAAATTTTTCAAAAATGGCATGAAGAAATGGTGTAAAAAAATTACGTCTTCCAAATGGAAGATGGAATCGAGAAGTATTGCGTACAGGATGTAAATATTCTTTGCATAGCCTGCACAAAGTTCCGGCAAGATTTCCTCAGCCAAAAGGACACGGATCCCTTCAGAGAGGCGCTGACCATTGCGAGCGCTTGTATGTCCGTATTCAGGAAAAAATACCTGAAAGCAGATGAAATAGCCATTGTGCCTCCTGGGGGATACCGATGAGTGGACGCTCAATCCCAGAAGGCCATTAAGTGGCTTCTATCTGAGGAGAGAAGTAGGGGTCAGGTGACAATGCAATCAAGGTTTGAAACCACCGAGAGAAAATTAAATTTTTTCAGACAAAGGGGCTACAACGTAATCCAAAAGTGGGAGGGCGAATTCGATAGGGAGATTGAGAGAGACAGCGAGTTTTAAATGAACTTGAGGGAGCATCCTGTGTGATAAAAGTCCTCTTAACCCCCGGGACGCCTTCTATGGAGGACGAACAAATGCGGTAAAGCTTTACCACAAGGCTAATGAGTCAGAGGAGGAAATAAAATACATCGACATTTGCTCGCTGTATCCCTTCGTCAACAAGTATAAGGCATATCCACTTGAGCACCCTGTTATATACGTGGGCGAAGATTGTCCTTCCCTTGAAGAGATAGAAGGGCTGGTGCGCTGCGATGTTCTTCCCCCTACCGACCTGTATTTACCTGTACTGCCAGTGAAAGCCAACGGAAAATTATTATTTCCGTTATGCCGTAAATGTGCTCTAAAGGAAAACCAGGGAACGTGCTTCCATACGCAAGAAGAAAGAAAACTAGTGGGGACATGGGTTACCAACCAGGTAAAAAAGGCGGTTTCTCTGGGATATAAGGTGCTGAAGATACATGAAGCTTGGCATTATAATAACATCACAGAGTATTTCAGAGAAACGAGAGAAGGCCTTTTTTCGGGTTACATTAATAACTTTTTGAAAGATAGGCAGGAGGCTAGTGGGTGGCCTAGCTGGTGTGATTCTGAGGAAAATAAAGACATACCTGAAATTATTTCTAGAGAGAGAGGGAGTATGTCTCGAGAAAAAGAATGATGAATTCAACGCTGGAAAACGCTCTCTAGAAAACTCATGCTAAACAGTTTCTGGGGCAAACTTGGGCATCCTGGAATCCTGGCTCAGACGAGCGTTGTCAAAAAACTAGATGAGTTATACTAATTGCTATCGAACCCTAGCATCGAAGTGTTCACTAGCATGTTATATGTTCATTGGGAAGAGACCGCCGAAGCTGTTAGCCCCTCACCTAGCGGGAATATTGTATTGGCGTGTTACGCAACTGCTCATGCTAGGCTCGAACTTTACAAGTATCTCGAGCAGTTGAATAGACGCACAATTTACCACGACACCGACAGCTGCGTCTACACGCAAAAACCCGGAGAATGGGCACCACCGATTGGCGACTACCTAGGTGATATGACGGATGAGATTTCTCCCTTGGGAGAAGGGTGTTACATCTTGGAATGTGTCTCACGAGGACCTAAAAATTACGCATATGTGGTGCGCTCCAAATGCTCCTCAACTTTCGAGAAAAAAGTGTGCAAAGTAAGGGGCATTACTATAAACAAATCAAATGATCAAGAGGTGTTTTTGATACTTTGAAGAAGATGGTTCTCGAAGATGCTACGGGGCGGAGACTAACATACGACCACCACATCTATCGCCTGAAGAACCATGACATCGCCACCCGGACCGAGACAAAGCTGTTCAGACTTGTCTACACGAAGAGGAAAAGAACAGAAGATTTTTGTACACTTCCTTATGGATTCAAACGAAGAAAAAGAGATTGAAGCTATCTGCCTACAACGTCTCATTCTTTTCTATACTTTCAATTACCTAGCTATCTCATTTCTTTTTCACACGTATTTATTTTCATTTCCTTAACGTTTCTCTATCCAATATGTATTTTTATTTTTCATTTCATCTTTATTTCTCATAAATATTTCTTCTTTACTTTCATTTAATTTGCGCATCTCTCTCTTCGATTATTTACATTTCCTTAACGCATCTCTCTCTCCCCAATATGAATCTTTATTTTTCATTTTATCTTTATTTCTCAAAAACTTTTCTTTATTTTAATTTCAATTTTTATTTGTATACTGCTTCTATTATTTCACCATTTTTCCCTCCGTTGGACTACCACCTTGACGTGGTGGATGGGCTTAAGAACTCCTATCACAGAAATTCAACTTAGAGTAGTCCTTTAACCGAAATGTATCTGTTAAGAACAAGCGGCGTGGCGAGCTTCAGCTTCCTCCTAGATAATTTTTTCGGATGGCTTCTGGTCACCGAATCGCGAGGCGCCTTCGATTTCAACGAGTATAGAGGAGATCAGCAGCACGGCGGAAACTGAAATCGTCGACGCTGACGCGTATGATGTCTTGGATACAAGGGCCGACAGCCAAGATAGTCTCATGCTATCATTTGAGTTTTCGGAACCACTTTCTAGTGTTTGCTGCACTTGTATCACCTGTGATAGTTGTGCCAGGAACATTGTGTGCGATAATTCTTTCAACGACTATACAGAAATTAAAATTAACTTTTCTGATATGAGCGAGTGCAATATATCCAAACTCTCGGGTTACCCTGAGTGCAAGTGTGTGACGTGCAAAAATTGCCAGAACCTAGCTTTTCACGAAATAATTTCTAATTACAAAGACATTATAAAGTGCAGAGAGCACGTGGCTCTGGAATTAGGATTTCCCACATACATGTAAAGAAAGATCAATAAATTATGAAATTAAATATTTGCTGTTCTTTCCAATGACCTCGTCCATCGCATGCTTGTGGTCTGTTTTTCATCATTCATGTGATTGCAATACTTGTATAGCATAATTCGGACGGAAACCTTACCTTTATTTCAGTATGCATAATATCTTTCGAAAGATGAGCCGTCTGTATTACAGGTTCCATAGCCCCGTCGACAGTTTTATAACCAAGGCCAGGTTCGATGTGGATTTACAGAACACGAAGTCTTTCGCCCAAAAAGGCCGCTCGTTCAATAGGCATTTTCAATATGTCCCACAACGCTTTAAGTATGAAATAAGGGTGGGGGGCTGGGTTGGTGACGCAGAAGAAACAACTTTCTTATGAAATAAGGGTAGGAGGCAGGGTCGGTGACGCAGGAGGTGCGGTAAGGTGTGGGGAGGAGGTGTTGGGTCGGGGAAAGGGTGTGGAGGAGGGGATGGGTTGGGGAAAGGGAGTGAAGGGGCTGGGTCGGGAAAGCGGGTGGAGGATGGGTTGGCTTGGGGGAGAGGGGGTGGTGTGAAAATGTATAGAACATGGGGGTGGGGGGACTCAGGTTCTATTGTACAGTGTATAGTAGTTCTAACCTCCAAATGAGCCGCCGGTTCACCATTCTCTCCATTAACTTGCACAGGCAGCTGGTGAGAGATATTGGCCGGTAAGAATTCGGATCACCTCTATCTTTCCCATGTTTGGGAATGGGGACAATGACAGACTCCCGCCAGGAAGAAGGGAAGTGACCTTCAGCCCACAGCACGTCTACAGGACTTCCTGCAGCTGTCTCCGGAAGGTTACGGAGAAAATCATTGTGGACCCCGTCTGGTCCTGGAGAGGTGTCGTGGGAGTCATCGATGGCAGATTTCAACTCCCACAAGGAAAAGGGGAGGTTGTAATCTGCCATTGTCCGCACCCAGACAGTTGACCCACAAGACTGTCCGGGCTCAACCCTTGCTGGCTCTGGGTTTGTTTTCGGGGTTTTCTCCCCGCCCTTTTAGTCGCCTCTTACGACAAACAGGGATACTGCGGGAGTATTCTCAATCCCCCTACGCGCAGGGGGGCAGCCCTCTAAAGGAGCCCCTTCAGTATCCATTACTCTATCCCGAAGGAAATTTTGGATGGCACATTGGGAAGATGGACAGCATTGGGAGGAAACTCTCGCAGTATTAACTATTCAAGATGCCTCTTACTTTCGGATCCTCGCTTCTCTCACACCGGCCGGCTTTCACAGGCTTGGCAGGTTGAGATGTTCGCCAGGTACGAGGAAGAGCGTCTAAGATTCATACGTTTGTACATGAGCACAAGGCAGCTCGCCGGGAAGGATTTCACAGGGTTGTCCGAAAGTGATATTAATAATTATCAAGCGAAAATGTCCGAAAGATGGGAAAATACGTTTCTCACAAACTCGATAATGTGCCCGAAATGCCATGCGCATAGTACCACTGGACGGACGGACTCCTCGATGCACGACGGGTTGGGCAAGGTGGACAGGTCATGTAAGATATCCGCCGTGACGAAACCGTCCAAGGGGAAGGCGGGGTGCAGTCCGGAAAAGTTTACTTCCCAAGTTCCTTCACCGGTGGGCCCAGATACATTAAGGTTCATCACGAGAACGCCATGGGCCTCGTATCTCGCCTGGGTTCACCCACCTTTTTCCTGACCTTCACCTACAGTCCCTACTGGGAGGAAAATAAGAGGGCTTACCCCCGCAACAGTGGTCGCAGTGGCCCATCTACAACTTACAGTCTTTCAGATCAAACTTGGGTAACTCATCCGAGAACGGCGCAGCAGAGTGATGTTTGGCCGAACGGTGTACTTCGTCGACGTCATCGAGATGCAAATGAGGGGCCTACCCCACGCTCACATTGTATTCAAGATATACGGCGGCGGTTTCATTCAGGTAAACGACATTGATTCGATCATTCGCGCTTATGTTCCCTCAGAAGTCGAGGCTAGCGGAAGACTCAGACAGCTGGAACTCAGGCACATGATTCATGGCCCCTGTGGCACCAATGATCGTACCGACATCCCATGCTGGGAATCTTCAAAGGGTTACTGCAGTAAATTTTTCCCCAAGCCTAGCTGCCAGACCACCCACGTAGGGTTTAGTCCAGTACACGCTCCCAACGCTCCAGAGCGTTTGGAGCGAGTTGAGTGGTCCACTTGAGGCTCCAAGCGCTCCTGCCCCTTTTAACATCGTCACGGATGACGTCACTACATTCGCATCCTCTCGCTCCAAACCATAGCACCCTGGAATAGAAGGGCTGTTGACTACTCTCTAACATGCTGCTGACGTCACTTTGAGTAGTGCTACAACGCTACTTTGAGCTCGCTGAGACACCATTGCCGGTTGAGGAATAACTCTTTGCGTGTGATTGTTTTGGTGGAGTTTTTTGCTGCTAATTCCCGTCATAGTGCTTACATTGGTTAACATATCAATTCGTTCATCCTTATTTGCCGTTTATTGGCGTTAATATGCCGTTTACGTGCGTCGTGCCCGGGTGCAATGGGAATTACAGGAGTGGGCCAAATGTCCAAGTATTCAGCTCTCCGAGGGATCCTGAGTTGCGCAGAAAGTGGCTGAGAGCAATAAGAATAGACAAATTCAAGCCAACCAAAAACAGTAAGGTTTGTATCATGAAATGTGAGTAAACTGCTAACATAATTGTGAAGTTTAGTTAACGCTTGGGTCTATTGGGTCTTTTTTTGTTGCGTTTGTCGCACGTCACGGTCCAACTGACCACGTGTGCCTACAAGCTGCAAAGGCCATAAATAACAGGATAATGCAGGGAGCAGGGAAAATAATTAGCCCGGAACAATATGCAATTAAGCAGGAAAACAAAAATATAATTAAGACCCTTTACACAATTAGGGACACAATTATTACAAAGAAAGACTACAGTTCGGAGGAACTGAAACTAATATCCATTGACTTGGAAAAAGCTTTCGAGAAGGTGAATATTAACTATGTGATAAAGATTTGAGAAATTGAACATGCCACAAAAGTTTTTAAATATTTTAAATGTCTTTTACACAAATAGTATTATTAGAATCCAGATAAAACCCGGGGTATTAACAGAGGAGATAAAAGTCGAGAGGTCTATTACACAGGGATGTCCTCTCACAATGTTTTTATATGCCATCCAGCTCGAACCTCTTTTAGCCCAAATTGACAAATGTATTCAGGGGGTTTGATCGGGGGACCAAAGGATAAATATTTTAGCATATGCTGACGACCTCACTGTTGTGAGTACGAATAGGGATGACGTGGAAGTTTTAGGAAAAAATTAAAAAAATTACGAAGAACAAAGTGGACAAAGAGTGAACCAAAAAAATACAAAGGTATTACCCTTAATTAAGAAGTCAGAGATTAAAAACTGCCCGTGGGAAGAAGTAGAAGTAAGGATTTTAGGAATTACGTGGTTACCTGATTTAAGAGAAACTATTGACAAAAACTGGAGCAGGATATCAAACAAGGTGATAGCGGATTGCAAATTAATGTCGGATAGGAAAGTTAATATATTACAAAAAGCTCTGCTTTTAAACAACTTTATTTTAGCGAAATTGTGGTATCTCGGGCATGTCCTTCCTCCCCCATGTATAAAGAAATTGCGAAGTTAATTAAACATGTTAATTTTTTCCTTTGGAGAAATAAATCTACAAAATCGCTCGTCTGCAAATCATACTGCCATGGGGGGAGGGAGGACTAGGCCTGACAGACATAAAACTAAAAGTACAAGCTCTATTCACGAAGAACATAGTTAATAGTATGATGTATAATGACAGCGGACAAAGAAATTTACAACAAAAGAGTTTAGATACAATGCTGAGAGATAGCCAATTAAAGGTATTATATTAATTATATTAATGAGGCAAAAAGGGTAATCGAGACAATGGATATTGAAAAAATAAAAAAGTAAAGAGATTTATAAAAAGCTAATACAAGAGGTTAAAAAATAAAAACATACGAATAGAGGATTAAATATAGAAGTCTTAATTGGAAAAAATATGAGGGAAAATAGACAAAACAAACATATCACTTGACCACAAGATTGTTTTGTTTTTCATAAATGAGCTTTTCAACACAAACGAAAAATTGATTAAAATAAAAAAAATAGATTTGCCATTATGTGAAAATTGTAATTGTAGGGAAATTAATTATAGCAGAGAACGGGACACAGGGGGGAATGTCAACGGACGCGGTAAGGATTATAATGCTATTCAGTGCGAAATGTCCAGGGATTGTATAATAAAACTTACCATCTGTATTGAAATAAATGTGTGTAGTAATGTAAATAAATTTAGTTATATTTAGTGTCTCATAGAAGGAACATTTCCAATTGTTAAATGCGAAAAAAAGAGAAGAAAGAAATGTTATATGAATTGTATATGTGCAAAATGTGTACCAAGATGCCAATTAAAAATAAAAGTGGGTATCGTCTCTGCCTGGTAACGTGGAGATCTCAGGTTCAAATCTCAGTGACGGAAATTTTTATTAGTAATTTTTTTTAAGTTCATAATTATTTCTTTAACTCAGGATATAAAATACTTACACTAGTTGGAGATTAAAACTACAAAATTATTTTGATCTCTAGTTTCGGACATTATTTTGTCGGCAAACCATGTCTCGGCGACTACAGGCGTATGGTTCCAGATCCTTCGTCTTCTGTTGTATGCATCTATACAGCATTCACGTGTTTTATATTTAACAGAAATATATACTGAGAATCGACCAAACCCTTTAAAAATGATGCTATGAGCATGCTTGTAGTTAGAATACGTTAATCCGTCAGTTCTTGCAGCTCGAACATTAATGTTTTGCATCAAAGGCTTCAAGACCCCGTTACTCCAGTAGTCGCCATCGAAACGTGTCGATAAGCCGATTGATCAAGACTGGCTAGATCTTGACCGCCCGTTTACAGAGGATCCAGGGCCGAAGTGGGGTATTGAACTCCGGCCCATACCAGGCATCCGACACCCGGCTGGGTGCCGAAGAACTAACCCACCAGGATCCCCTTCTCCCCCTTACGGGTCTCCGCACACGGCAAACATGCGGGTTGATCGCAGGCCAGCTGGTATGGCCGCACACAGACAGTGGACCCACAAAACTGTCCGGACGCATCCCTGTGCTGCCTAAGGGTTTGTTTTCGGGGTTTACCTCCCCGCCCTTTTAGTCGCCTCTTACGACAAGCAGGGATACTGCGGGAGTATTCTCAATCCCCCGACCCGCACGGGTGGAAATTCAATGGAGCACGTAAGGATTTTACTTACAATATCTATCATGAAGTTGTACAATGCGTAGCTTAATACTTTTGATTTTTTAACGCTATCTCTGAGCCAAACCATCATAGAGAGTGGCTAAAAGGGCACTGAAGAGTTGAAGGATGATACGCTTCATTATTTTTTCTCACCTAAGTAGTAGTAGTATTAGTAGTTTAGGGTGCGTCGACGGCATGGTCATTTTGCACCTCAAACTGTCAAAATGATATATATATATATATATATATATACTTTTTACATCCGGAGAAGGCAGGTTGCGTGAAGTAAAATATTCTGCTTATCTATTTTTATTCCGATGTTAAAAATATTGAAAATTGCTAAATTTTTCTTATAATTTATTAAAAAGCGCCGTTTCCTTTAGAAATAAAATGACGCGGCCAATTGCATCGGGGTCGTCACCTAGAATGGACCCTAAGTCGCCTCCGATGTTCAGTCGGCCACGCACGTCTCGGTATCTGTCACACTCCGTAAGGATATGCCGAATTCCGAGAGAACAGTCACAGTCATCACACCAGGGTGGGATTTTCTCTTCAGTGAAGAGAAAGGAGTGGGGCAGAAGGCTGTCCCCTATCCTCATACGGGTGATGACGACTTCCTCTCGGCGGCTCTTCCTGACGGATGTGGGCCACGCTGACGTTACCGGTTTAACTGTGCGCAGTTTATTATTTGCGATGTTTGTCCACGACTCCCTCCACTGCTGAAGGACTGCACTATTTAGTGAAACTCGTAGGTCTTCACAAGGTACCAGCGTCGACTCAAGATCTTCAAGATTGAGAGCGTGTTTTGCGGCAGAGTCGGCTTTCTCATTTCCAGCAATTCCCGTGTGTCCAGGGACCCAAAGAAACCAGACGGTGGTTCCCTTCTCGTGAAGGGAAAGCAGAGATGAGTGGATACCCTGGACGATAGGGTGCATAGGAGAGGAGCCAGAAATGGATTTTAGGGCGCTCATTGAGTCTGAGCAAACCATGAAGGAGCCACCATCAACATCTATCCCATCAAGAGCCATTTTAATAGCAAACAGTTCCGCTGTGTAAATACTACACACCGGACTGAGTTTTGCTTTCATGACTCCATGGTGGGATGATACGACCGCACAGGCACAGGCTGTGTCTGACTTCGAACCGTCTGTAAACACGGGTACGAATTCGGGATGGTGGTAAAGAAACATTAAGAATTGTTGCTGGTACTCTTCAGCAGTGGTAAAAGCCTTTTGTCGGTCGTGAAGGAACATTTTTATGTTGGGAGCGGGAGTTAACCATGGCGGGTGATTTGAATGCCGAAAAGGGTAGAGTTCAGGTAATAAAATACCTCGTTCACGAATAAAATTACGGAAACGTACACTTACAGGCCGAGTGGCTTTTGTCCTGCGATTAAAAAGTTCTAAAAAACGAGGTTTAGAAACAAGGTTAAAACACGGGTGTGTCCTCATCGTTAAAATTTTGGCAACATAGTTGCACATGAGCAGGATCCTTCGGTGACACAATGGCGGCTCTCCTGCATCCACATGGATGCTGACAACAGGACTTGTCCAGAAAGCACCCGTGATGAGACGGAGCCCTGCGTTATGCACGCTGTTCAGGGGTCGTAGGTAAGACTCCCGAGTGGATGAATAAATGAAGGATCCGTAGTCCAACTTTGATCGCACCAATGCACGGTATAATAAAAGGAGTGGTGTGCGGTCCGCTCCCCACGATACGTGGCTTAAAAACTTTAAAACATTTAAGGATCTAAAACAGTTTTTTTTTTAAACTTGCATGTGTTCCCGCCAATTGAGGCGGAAATCGAAGGTCATTCCCAAAAAACGGACCGACTGTGCGTAGTCGAGATCTCTGCCACCTAAGCGCAGCGGAAATGGGATATGGACTCCCCTTAGGCGATGAAAGTGGACACACACAGTTTTCCCTGGAGAAAAAACAAAGCAGTTTCTTTGTGTCCACCGGTGTAAACTGTTTAGTGTCAGTTGGATCTGTCTGGAAGCAGTGAGAAGTTTGGATGATCGGCAAAAAATCGCCAAGTCATCGACAAACAATGATCCAATTACCGGGGTTTTTATGCAATCCGCAATATCGTTGATTGCGATGGCAAATAGTGTTACGCTTAGCACAGATCCCTGAGGTACGCCATTATTTTGCCTATAAGGTCCAGTGAGGTGCTGTCCTTTTTTTACCCTGAAAACTCGGTCGGATAAAATATTTCTGATAAAAATTGGCAGACTGCCCCTGAAACCCCACTCATGCAGCGTGCTTATAACCTTCCACCGCCAGACTCGATCGTAAGCCTTCTCCAAATCGAAGAAGACCCCGATCACGTGCTGGCGGAGGAGAAAGGCTTCCTGGATGAAATTGTCGATTCGAACTAGGTGGTCCATGGTGGAGCGACCCCGACGAAATCCGCACTGAATTCTGGAGAGAAGGTCTCGGCGCTCTAACCACCAAACGAGCCGCCGGTTCACCATCCTTTCCATTATTTTGCACAGGCAGCTGGTTAGAGAAATGGGTCGATAACTGTTCGGGTCACCACGATCTTTGCCCTGCTTTAGGATGGGGATTACTGCTGACTCCCGCCATGTTGATGGAAAACCACCTTCAATCCAGAGCTGGTTGAAGGTGTGGAGGACCTCCAACAATGCCTTTTCCGAAATATTACGGAGAAAGGCATTGTGGACCTCGTCAAGACCCGGAGATGTGTTGCCTGAGTCGGCAATGGCAGACTTTAATTCCCACAGGGAAAAAGGAAGGTAGTCCGCTACACGTCGCGACTCATTGTAATTGATAGGGATCAATGCGCAGCGCTCTTTTAAGTGTAAAATATTCTTGTCGAATGCGTCGTCGCTACTAGATCTGGAGATAAACTGGCCAAATGCCTTTCCGATGTCATGTGGTGATGTTAGAACTTCACCACTGACTTTAAGAAAAGAAACACCTAGCTGGTGCTGATTGCCTGATAGACCCCTTACTTTGCGCCATACCTGTGTAATTGGTGTCCTGCAGTTGACACCGGAGACAAATTTCATCCAGGAAGCTCTTTTTGCATCCCTTACGACCTGTCGAGCTTTCGCTCTCAGTCGTCGGAAGGAGGATAAATTTCTTTCGGTGGGGTATTTATTAAATATTCGCAACGCTTTTTTACGTTGGCGAATAGCTTTCGCAGTCATCATTCCACCACGGTACCGCAGGCCTCGTAATTATACGGCGAGAGCGTGGTACGCTGCTGTCTGCAGCTTCGATGATACTTGCAGTCAAATTATTAACATTTTCAACACTATCATTGGTTTCGTCATATTTGAAATTAAAAGTCTCCTTAAAACGTCCCCAGTTCGCTTTCTGAACAATCCAGTGGCCCGTCCGAATAAAATCTGGATTAAAATGTCGTTTCTTGGTAATAAAAATGGGATAGTGATCGCTCCCACACAAATCGTCATGAACGGATATATTTAGTTTTGTAACTAAAATGCTCGATACAATACATAAATCGATACTCGAAAAGTCGCCAGTAAAACTGTTAAAACGGGTTTTCTCCCCATTGTTTAGTAAAACCAAGTTACTATTACATATAAAATGGGATAAAATCCGTCCCCTACGGTTGGACTGAGCTCGAGCACTTCCCCATAGAGGATCGTGAGCGTTAAAATCTCCCATTAAAATGAAAGGCTGAGGTAGCTGGCGGACAAGGGCTTCTAGGTTAAAACGGGTGACCGGCGCATTCTCCGGGAGATAAACGTTACACAACGTGATCTCCTCGGGGGCACGCACGGTCACTGCCACAGCCTGAAAGGGTGTGTTGAGTTGCACTCGGGAGGTGTAAAGGGCCTCCCGAGTAGCAACCGCCACTCCACCCTGGGCTCGTTGGCCACTGGTGTCGTCCAGTCTAAAAACGTTAAAACCATTTAAAATGCCGTTCTCCGTTGTTTTAAAATGAGTCTACTGCAAACATATGCAAGACGGGTTAAAATCACGAATTAAAACAATCAGCTCCTCCTTACGCCGATAAAAACCATTGCAGTTCCACTGCAAAATAAAAGCCATTAGTAATCTAGAAATTTAAAAATAAATAAATAAATTAAATAATTAAATTTAAAATGTAAAACACAGTTGGAGGATCAACGCTTGATGCGATTTCTCCTCCTACCTTTGGTTCTAGCCCGGAGGATCTCTGTCTCCGAGAGACATTCGTCCTCATTCATTGACTCCGGGGGCCCAATTCTCGTTCTTGTCGCGGGACAAGATATCACGCGTTCCCCGTAACGCAAATAGCGTTCGTCTCCCATTCTCGTTTTTTGCGTTCGCGTTCGTGATAAGGCTCGGGCAACTTCGGCTCTGTAACCATGGAAGTGACGTCAGCACCGCTAAAGTCATCGATTTCAGCCAATACGAGAGGAGTGGACTTTCGAGTGGCAGCTGTTTGCAGACGAAAAGGCGAGAATGAGCCTTGAATAGGCTAATAAACATTTTCAAGCGCTTAAATGTCATAAGTTCGCTGGTAATAATTTTATTATTAATACAATTGTAACTTAATCGTATTCGATTATTTACTTTCGGCGATTCGGTTCACTTATTCGTTTAGACAATACGGTAGCATAAAATATAGCGCTCACGGGGTACCCTTAGGAAAAAATACTATAGAACTAATCATACTTAATAACTATAGCATATAGTTATTTGGAACAAGTGTTTATACATAATCACTGAAGTCTTATAGATATGAAATATAATGACTATTGGCTGCATGTAATCCTATTGATAATCTAAAAAAATTGACCAAAAAAATTTTTCATTGAAGCACCGATGATAAGAACACCATTAATAAAACAGAAACGAATAACTTAGAAAGAAAAAAAAACCCCAAGAGAGATTAGAACTTATAACCTTCGCGTTCTATGCCACCCACCTAAACCACTAGGCTAATACGGTACATTGGATGAAGTGAATTTCACAGGGTATACAAGCCGCGTCATTAATAGCTGGAGACTGCTGAGGTTTGAGGTTTAATACTTCTATGTTTTTATATCGTTGCCTCTTCTATGGTATTGCCGACGTTTTCCTACAGTTTACCTTATCATGGGCTTCATATTCTCATGATCTTGATTACTAGGCATGCTAGAAGAAAATAAAATCAGTTCAAAAAGGTCCTAACCTAAATTTGAAAGGAGAGTATCTAGACGATGGGCACTGTCCAACACAAATATATCCAATTACTTAGGTACCAAACAACAAGTACGTCTAATGCAAATTTTGGAGAGGAAAACACAGCAATATGAATAGCGAATTGACGACAATGGCATAATATGATATTGCCATATCAAAGAATTTCATTTCAGTTCCACTTCAGTTTCAAATTCTTACGAGATGAAATAAGGAAGATATTTGGAGAGCATATTTATTTCAGAATTGACCTTGATTTAAAATATAAAAGCGCCAACAAAAAAAGCAGCCACTAAATTTCACTCTTGAATTTCTTTATTAGTTATTGAAAAATGATTTGTACTGGACAATTTCCAAGACATCCATTTACGGATCCTGTAAATTTCATTGGAAATAACTTAAAAGCACCATGTAAGGTTTCACTTAACAGGTGTTAAAAGAGAACGATCGCTTGGTATTTCAATGTAACATTACCATCAAATGTACAAACATTCACCAAGACATATCCACTATACATGGATCTTGTATTTCATCGAAACTTAAAAGGTCCATGTAAGGTTTCATTTAACAGCTGTTTCCAAAGAACTATCACTCGGTATTTCACAAAACAGCCGAATAATAGCAATTAAATATACACTTTACAGCATATTTAAAGCCGGTATATGCACTCCGTTTGCCAACAAATTTATCCACACAGCCTCAGATGTAAAACAACATAACAATAGGTCCACTTCATCAAAGCAGTTGCAATATACTATTTCATGAAATGTCATGCGTATCCAATTGGTGGCGTATTATGACACTTCACGAATACGAGTACCTAATCTTGTCGTTGAAATTACTTCGATGAACACTGAAAAAATAATTCCACGTTGACAATTATAATAAACAACGACCAAAAACCTTGCTCACACAGGTGGAATCTCATGAATAAACGAACTTAAGTTAATGAAAGCCTATAGCTCCATGCAACTAGGTTTCACCAAATGCGCTCAACAGCTGTTTACAAAGAACGATCACTCGGTATTTCACATTACAGCCGAATAATAGCAAAGACACACTAGGTACAACATATTGAAGAGTATATGTAGGTACTTCGTGTACCTTCATATTTATCCACAAATAGCCTCGGATGTAAAACAACACAGGTTCACTTCATCAAAGCAGTTGCAGTACTATTTCATGAAATGGCATGCATATCCAATTGGTGGCGTATGTGACACTTCACGAATATGAGTAAACTTGTCGTTTAAATTACTTCGATGCACACTGAAAACATAATTCCACGTTGATAATTAAAATAAACAACGACCAAAAACAACTTGCTCACAGAGACGTAATCTCATGAATAACCGAAATTAAGTTAATGAAAGCCTAGCATGATGAGTACTTACGTAAATCTAATAGCATTATTCCTCCCTAATAGTGTTCATTGGTATCTCAAGATTAAATATATCCTCAGAAAGCTACAAAAGTTTCACTGATAATACCACTTGCATCACAAACAAACACGCATTTCTCGCTGGAACTTGAGGAAGCTAAGTGATACACTGTTGCCATATTTATGTATAATAACAAATACTAACTAAATAAGTTATTCTAAGCTTCTTATTTTCTCCATAATAAAATTCCATCGACTTATCACGGCCTCGAAAGCCGTGATAACTTCTTCATCGCAACGTGCGTTAACTCTCGTGATAAGTAGTAAGAGAAAACCGAGCACCACTGTGATTGGACAAGCCCTAACGCTAACGCTATCACGAACGCTGTCACGAACGCTGTCACTGTCCCTGTCACTAGAGAATACCGCGTAACGCAAATTGCGTTAGAACTGGCGTTCGCGCTCGGTAACGAACTATACGAGAGAACCAGAATTAGGCCCCGGGTGGTTGAGTCGGGCTAAACCAGATGGTCCGGGAGATACTGAGTTGCTACGCTTCTTTTGCGTGGCCCCGGCGGTGGTTATAGTGGGGTTCTTCCTAGGAGAACCCGGACAGGTGGCTTGTGTTTTATTTGCCGGATTTGAGGCCTTAGCCGGCATGGCCGATTTCTGTACAGAGACTAGTATTTTGGCTCACATTATCTTCTGTCTGAGTCGAGATGGTGACCTTGGCAATAGGTTGGGAAGCGACACGGGCGAACGACTTGGAGAAAGTAGGAGCAACTTGTGCTCTGTACTTTTTCCGAGCCTCGAAGTACGGGATTTTTTCAACCGTCATAATCTCCATTACTTTTCGCTCCTCGATCATCTTTGGGCAATCACGTGAGTACACCGGATGTGCACCCTCGCAATTGACACAAAGTGGGTCACCCTTGCATTCCGCACCCTCATGCTTTTCCAGGCTGCAGCGGGGGCAGGTGGCCTTGCCCTCGCACCGTGTGGCCATGTGGCCGAATCGCTGGCACTGGAAACATCGCATGGGTGCCGGTATGAATGGCCGCACTGGCACCGATTCATAACCGACAAACACCTTGTCGGGGAGATGGTCGAGCGTGAACGTGAGAACAACTGACGTTGTGTTTGCCCTTTCTCCGTTGCGCTTTGTAGTGAGTCGACGAGCATCGGTGACCCCCTGAGAGGCCATCTCCTGCTTGATCTCGTCGATCTCAACGTACAAAAGGTCGTAGTGACTAATCACTCCCCGACAGGTGTTCAAGGTGCGGTGCACCTCGACTTTCACGGGAATTTCGCATAGGTTTTCCAGAAGTAATAGCTTCTCGCTTTGAGCCCTCGTAGCCGTTTCGATGAGCAGTGTGCCATCGCGAAGTTTCTTTGCAGATTTAAGTTCACCAGGAACTGAAGCAGACAGTAACTTACGAATGAGGAAGGGAGACACCTTTTTCAGGCTCTCCCCTTCCTTCTGGCACCTCATCACTAAGTAGCGCAGACTAGCGCCCAGAACATTAACTCACCCGCCCGTATCCGGGCGGGATCTTTTTGGAGGTGGAAGAATTGTTTCCGCCATTCCAAATTATTCTTCGTCCCCCGGGCTCCCCACCCACCATGGAGCCACACACTCGGGACGCCGCACCGCAAACCGGTGCAGTCGCCAGGGCTACCCGAGGGGATATAGCACCCTAGAGGTGGTTGTCTGTTTCGGGTTGGGTCTTCGAAGCACGGGCCCACCAAACCCGTACATCTCCGACCGCCCTACGCAGACCCCCACCTCCCTGGCACTCGCCACCGTTCAGCTTAACGCCGCGGAAGCCGATTTACCGGGAGTGGCTAGCTCCCGGCCGCCCGTTTACACAGAATCCGGGGCCAAAGAGGGGTATTGGCGCCAGGTCCATACCGGGCATCCGACACCCGGCTGGGAACCATGGACCTCACCCTCCAGGATCCCCTTCTCCTCCTTACGGGTCTCCGCACACGGCAAACATGCGGGTGGATCGCAGGCCAGGTGGTATGGCCGCACACAGACAGTTGACCCACAAGACTGTCCGGGCTCAACCCTTGCTGGCTTTGGGTTTGTTTTCGGGGTTTTCTCCCCGCCCTTTTAGTCGCCTCTTACGACAAGCAGGGATACTGCGGGAGTATTCTCAATCCCCCTACCCGCAGGGGGGTTCTGACCTAATTTCGCATTATTAAGAATTATTGTATTAGGTTAGTATGTTACAACATTAAAACGTGGTGATAGCGGAATTTTTAACACTGCAATTATTCCTGCAGTCATTGAGACCTCGATGGGAACCATAGCTCACGTTGGTTATTTAAGGAGAGGGAATTTTAACTCCTACAATATCATTCGGAGTGGCTGCTTATGTTTGCAAATGACTGAATATGTGTACTGAAGCAATAGAATGTGTAAATGTAAAGTTTACGTTGTAATCATGAGAAAGGCTCTCACTTCAATGGGGAAATGATCAGAAGATACTCAAGTATATTGTTTTGTAATTAAGGTCGATGCGGTAGGCGTTTTGCAATGGCTTAACATTTGCTGGGTGTTCATTGCTCATCAATTAGAATTTGGAGCACATTCCTCTCTGTTAAGTTTGACCATAGTGTTATCGGTGCTTGAACACTCAAGCTACGTTTTCATGGACGAGTCTGGCGCGCACGCGGGCGACGAGACGCGTCATTCTTCGCGTGAACTGTTCTCATGAAAGCGAACGTATGCGTAGGCGAACCTACGCGTAGAAGGCACCCGCGCGCTATCTGCAGCAGAGAAACGACAATAAAACAAACGAAACGTGACGACCGTGAATATTTCCTACAGTAGCGGTGTTGTTATTATCTTTTGTGCTTCATCCAAGCCAAATACGTATACTTCTTCCATTTTCTCTGGAAGCCCATTCCTCTCATCCACACATCAATTTCCAGTAGGTACAGGGTTTTGGAAAGTCAATGGATGCAGTGTTACCATTGAATCACTTACAAATGCAATGGAGGTTCAATGCACTATTGGGACTTGCATTGCTAAGAAGAAGACGTTACACGAGAAAAAGGTGGTGGGTACGACCGATTTTTGAGGAACGGAGACGGCAGGGAGACTATCATCACCTCCTTCAACAGATGAGACTTTCGGACCACGAGTAAATTTTTAATTATTTCCGTATGTCCGTGGAAATATTTGACACTCTACTAAGAATTGTTGGACCTTCCATTGCCAAAGCCTCTTTGGCTCGCGACGTCATATCACCAGGTGAACGGCTAAGTGTGACACTTAGGTAAGTTTGACTGTTCTTTAAAGTAATACCACTGATGATTTTAAGTTTACCGCTGATCTTATTGCTAAAATTTGTGTGGCAGCATGGAAAATATTATTCGAAGGAGTTTTAACTACCGTTTATTTCTAATTGCTACCTCTTTAGGTTGTTAGCTGCTGGAGACAGCCTTGGGAGCTTGTCCTACCAGTATCGGCTGGGCAAAACAACAGTGTCGAACATTGTGCATGAAACATGCGAAGCCCTATGGGAAAATTTAAAAGATAGGGTATTTTTATTGCCTTCGCTAGATAATTGGAGACGTGTTAGCGGATCTTTTCGGCAAAGGTGGAATTTTCCCAACTGCATTGGAGCAATCTACGGGAAGCATGTCGTTATTCAGGTAAGCCACTGAGCTGCTCTAAGTCTCTCCATGTGAAATGATTATAATCAATAAATGACTCGTTATGTTTTCTCTTATACTTAAGGCTCCATCTAACTCTGGGTCAGTTTTTTAACTACAAGGAAAGTCATAGTTTGGTACTGCTTGCTGTATGTGATTCCAACTACTCCTTCACCATTGTTGACATTGGTGCTGCTGGCAGGCAGAGTGATGGAGGTGTGCTAAAAATTCATTGTTGGGTCGGTACCTGATTGAGAATGAACTGAGTGTTCCACCACCTGCTTTCTTGCCTGGGTCACCAGCAATGGTACCTCATGTTTTGGTAGGGGATGAGGGACATTTCCTTTAAAGAATTACTTGATGAGGCCCTACCCTGGAAAGAACCTAACACAGAAGCAGAGAATTGTTAATTACCACCTAAGTCGAGCCAGGAGAGAGGTGGAAAATGCCTTTGGCATTATGGTGGCTCGATTTAGGTTACTGAAAAAGCCAATTATTGGAAAATTGGAGAATGTTCAGAAGTACATTCAGGCAACTGTTTGTCTGCATAATTGGATAAAACGGAATGAGGTTGGTGCTACCAATGTTGCTTGTGCATTAGGGTGCGGCTTATTTTTCGAAAATCGGAAAAGCCAAAAGTTCCACCCGTCAAAACATTCATTTTGATGAGAAAACACATATGTGAAATTTTTGTTGAGTTGCGATATCGTTAACACGTGCCGCATGGGGTCTGAAATACCCCACTCAAAAAATGGAAATTTCCCATCATAATAACTGGTTTTATAGTAAATCTATGATTTTACGACCCTTAAGGGCTAAAATTTCATTATTTTTTACCTAGCTTTAGCCGTTTAGGAGATACAGAAGGGCGAAGCGAGCTCGAAATGCTAATTAGGGGGCGCCGCGCCGCGCGCCGGCGCGGACGAGTTCGCCTATCCGTAAACCCCCCCTCTAAGCGGCCCACGACGACACCGCAACTGCTACGGTGTCTTGTGGTAATTACATAGTTCTGGAGCACTCATTCACTGGTTATGGCGAAGAACATGGTGTTTTAGTAATTATTTCAATTTATTATTAACTCGGTCATAAAAATTACAAATCAGTCATCTTCATTTAAAAGAAATCTGTATAGCTAGCAAAATCAAACAGCAATCTGAAGGACAGTGAACTAATGAAAAGGAAAAATACAAGGAGTTTCAGATACCAATACTTATCTATACGTTTTTATTAAAGTTGTCTCCCTTACATCTGGCACCCTCCTTCTATGTTCTTGAACAACAAGTGACAATTCCAAGTCTTTGGTCAAAGTTCTGCAAAAATCTTTCAACAATTTAACCTTCACCTTTAATTTAAGTTCACCTGTCCGTAGACCCCCTGTAAGCGGCCCTCGACGACACCTTTGCAGGATCATTTTTGCGAGCATTTTTGGAGGAGATATATCCCAAACAAACATAAATGAAAGTACTATTCGGAGACAACGGGATAAGCACAGGGCTAGTTCAGCGGAGAAAGTGAGAGATTTTTTCTCCGGACCCTATACTGACTTTGCATTGGGATGGTTTCAGATACCAATACTTATCTATACGTTTTTATTAAAGTTGTCTCCCTTACATCTGGCACCCTCCTTCTATGTTCTTGAACAACAAGTGACAATTCCAAGTCTTTGGTCAAAGTTCTGCAAAAATCTTTCAACAATTAAACTTCTCACTCGGCATGGTCATTAACTACTTGCAATGACTTGACTACTCTCTTACCATGGTGGTAACTTGAATTCCTCGCCCAACTGCTGACTGGTAGATCAAAAAAATCGCAGTTAATTCCAAAATTTAAAAAAAAAAAATTAGCCGTTGTTTTCGTGGCTTAATTGGCAATACTCATTTGTGGTACATCATCTAAATGGATGTGTGTCCTCCTGGACCATTCTTCTTGTGCTCCACGAGATTTGATACCTTCTACTAGCCTCGCTCTTTCTTCATCGCTAAGACAAGAATCGAATACTGAGAGACCCACCAGCTCCTCACTCAGGTACCAAAGGTGTCCCGTAATTTTTTTCTAAGCAACTATGGCGACAGTGTGCTCTCATATTCAATGAGTTTCTTTAAAAAAAGTAAGTCATTTATAGGTGCTGATGTGGCTAACGGGGAAACAAACCAGGCATGGATATAAACCTTTACAATAAATATGCAAACATCAAATAGCCCCTTGGAATCAGCATCGGTAAATAGCACTTGCTCACGAAAAACCCAAATTTTAAGTGCGTCAATTGCTTTGCACATCCACTTCGCACAATGCCTTTGGCAGGTTCACCCCCAAAAAATATAATTGAGAGCTCTAAAAGCTCTAAGTAATCATCTCCATGCTGGCCGATCTGATAAAGGCAAATTGGGATATTAGCTTTGTAATATTTTAATAACTAATTCCTACGAACAAAAAATAGTAGCCGCGTACATTGATTTGCTCCTGTGTGAAGTTAATTATTGTGAGTTTCGTCTCCATTTAAAAACTTTCTCCGGCGTCTGGGTAACTATCAATGGCCTCATAAGTACTTGTATCAACAGATTCCCACTGACGCTGGAAATATTTTTAATAGCAAAGTTTCTAGCCCAGCTGAACGTCCCCTTATTTGGTGATAAACTCCCTCCAAAACAATTTCAAAGATATGTTGTCGGCAAGGCAACCATTGCTATTATTTTTTTTTAACAAGTGCTCAACCTGTACTGCGGCGCCATTCTTAATCCCTTGAAAAGAATACAACATTGATATAACTTATCAGGTGCATCATTATAACTGAAAACATCAGGAAAAGAAAAATAAACCAACCCTTGTTAGCGCTAGTTGTATCAAATGCAATTGCTTTAACATTATTGGAAATGTTCCATTGTATCACTATATTAAAAGCTGCTATTGCAATGGCTTTTCCGCTTCCATTCGGAAGCTCTGGGGCTGCAAGCATTTACTTGGTTCTGACACCTGTAACAACTATTGCCAATCTCTCTTTGGTGTCATTACTACCAAGAAATGGTAGCATTTTACCATCCCAATGCAAAGTCAGTATAGGGTCCGGAGAAAAAATCTCTCACTTTCTCCGCTGAACTAGCCCTGTGCTTATCCCGTTGTCTCCGAATAGTACTTTCATTTATGTTTGTTTGGGATATATCTCCTCCAAAAATGCTCGCAAAAATGATCCTGCAAAGGTGTCGTCGAGGGCCGCTTACAGGGGGTCTACGGACAGGTGAACTTAAATTAAAGGTGAAGGTTAAATTGTTGAAAGATTTTTGCAGAACTTTGACCAAAGACTTGGAATTGTCACTTGTTGTTCAAGAACATAGAAGGAGGGTGCCAGATGTAAGGGAGACAACTTTAATAAAAACGTATAGATAAGTATTGGTATCTGAAACTCCTTGTATTTTTCCTTTTCATTAGTTCACTGTCCTTCAGATTGCTGTTTGATTTTGCTAGCTATACAGATTTCTTTTAAATGAAGATGACTGATTTGTAATTTTTATGACCGAGTTAATAATAAATTGAAATAATTACTAAAACACCATGTTCTTCGCCATAACCAGTGAATGAGTGCTCCAGAACTATGTAATTACCACAAGACACCGTAGCAGTTGCGGTGTCGTCGTGGGCCGCTTAGAGGGGGGGTTTACGGATAGGCGAACTCGTCCGCGCCGGCGCGCGGCGCGGCGCCCCCTAATTAGCATTTCGAGCTCGCTTCGCCCTTCTGTATCTCCTAAACGGCTAAAGCTAGGTAAAAAATAATGAAATTTTAGCCCTTAAGGGTCGTAAAATCATAGATTTACTATAAAACCAGTTATTATGATGGGAAATTTCCATTTTTTGAGTGGGGTATTTCAGACCCCATGCGGCACGTGTTAACGATATCGCAACTCAACAAAAATTTCACATATGTGTTTTCTCATCAAAATGAATGTTTTGACGGGTGGAACTTTTAGCTTTTCCGATTTTCGAAAAATAAGCCGCACCCTATTGTGCATTCTTTGAACTGTTACTTACGGTATTAATTGACCTGGTTGTGTTAACTATGATAGCCATTTGAGATGTAGCCATGGAAGGATTCCAAATAAGATAATTTAGTAATATATATTAGAAACTACAACTTATACAAACTTTCATGTTATCCTCTTCTAGGGACCTGGGAATCAGTGTTACTGCCCAGTAGGATTTTGTGGATGCCGAGAATGCTGGTGGGGAATTGGTGCTTGGTCGCTAGAGGGGAGAAGCAGGAGAAAATGCTGGCCTAAGGGCTATAGGTAGAGTGGGAGCAAATAACTCCCCAAAGGGACGTGTACCGGATGAGAGAAGAGTTTGCTACATTCTTCATGGAAACTGGGCAGGTTCCATGACAATGGACTCTAATATCAAAATTAGAATAAAAAATAACTTCCATATAAATCATTTTATTTATTTTTACGGGCATACTCCAACAACATTTCCTCAATTTTAAATCTAAGTTCAGCCACATCCTGGCGTGGCATTTCCCTAAGTTTGGCGGCAAGGGATGAGCAATACAAATCATACTCGTCCATCTCCCTTGGTTGACTCCTTATAAGGGCAGCAAGGAGATCTTGCTCTTTCCTTTTGCATTCACTCACTGAAAAGAATACATTTCATATAAACAGATTTATTTAATTTGACAGTTGGTAGGTAGCCTCAATATAATAAAATTAATAATGGAAGAGAGACGGCATCGAAAGATAACTTACCGCCTAAGTACAAAATATTATGTAAGCACGATGGGATGATATAGCTACAAGTACTTATGAGTAGATGTAATAGGTATTATTGTCTACAAAAATGTAGGTATAGATAGGCGGAATGCAGTTGATCTACCACAGTGGTTACATATAAATAAAATAAAAACTGTTATAGATTCCACCCATCTGTCAGAGCCAAGGTGAGCATCTACAATACTGTCTGGTGGCTGGGATATGCAGTAATTCAATCACACAGCATTGGGATAATGGGTATATCTAATATAAGGAAAATTAAGTGCTTCGAAAGCAGCTGTGGAAGCATCGATTGGGTCTGTTCAAGAAATCTGAGTTATGTACAAAATGAAGTAAACTGAAAGAAATTGATAAGACTCCACATCAAAGAATTGGTAACCACATTATAAAAAGAAAGAAAAAATGAAATTGTGTAGATGTTTACTTTGTCATGATACGTTAAGCACTTCACAAAAAATAAAAGAATTCATGGCATAAGAAAAATATATTAAGCAAGAGCTCAACCCAACAAAATCATTGCGAGAATATGTTTGTGATATTTAATAATCAGTCATGCGGCTAGTATTAGCGATTTATGCTAATGCATCAATAGTCGTAGGTACACTAAGGCCGTGTTCCGCTTCACTATTATGCGCCCTTCGCACTCTTAACGGCTCTTTTCGATTGTCTTTTTCGGATGTGACGTCACGTAGTGCGGTTCCATTCCGTTAGAGCGCACCGTAGGAAGAGCGCAAAGGCGTAGAGCACGAAAGAGTTCCACAGTGCTCCCTCATTTGCTCTTATTCGTCCGAAACGGTCAGTCGGAGCGCTGAGACTGGAGATCCGGGATGGCTTCTCAATAGGAGTTTATTTGTAAGTATTATTGCTAACATGTGCTTTTATTCATATTTGTGCATTATTTAATACTATTGGGAATTACATACTGTATATTGCACCTCTTAACTATATATATAAATATTATATTCAATTTACCATGAAACGAAAAATGCTGGGAAACGTGGCTAGCTCTTCCATTGAAAAGTTGTCACATGGTGAAGAGGGATGAAATGTTATGTACGTAATGTAATTGGTGAGTCAGGGTTAAGCTACCTAAACTATTTAGGAACATTTTTTGTTTTTTATGAGGTTATTTTTTGGGAGCAATTGAGTGCACATGGGTTCCGGATACGTGTTCTCTGTTTCCGTGAATTTATTGTGTGTTATATAATATGAAGGAGAATGGATTGTTCGTGAGATTATTACCTACAGATTTCCTCAAAATAATTTATTCCAATACTTAACATATTCGTTTTACCATTCGGTTGTATCCACGTGGTGCAATTACATGTCTGAGGTGTTCTAATTGTGTTAGTTGAGGGTTAATGACTATTCCCGTGAAATTTGATTGAAAGCCTGAAAATGTATTCTCTCGGAATTGTATGGATGGTGGTTTTCTATGCTCGTATCCACGTGCCGTTATGGATACTAGCTACTCAAGCAGTAGCAGTATTTTATAATAAGGTAATGCCTGAGTACTGTAATTGGATGTATTTTTAACTGTGCCAAGCTTTCCTAAATTGTCATAAATACCGAAATTTCAAAATTTAGGAAAGCTTTACACATATATTTCTTTGGTTGATATTTTGTTCTACGACATGAGATCTGCGTTACTTTAATAACGATGGATTAATTTTATGAATGCACTTATATGGTATTCTTTGATGCTTCAGGGACTGACGAAAAAATCTTCGAGTTTATTCGGCTCCGGAAGGAGTATTCCCATCTTTTTACGGGACGGAGAGGAACGGCCGTCACTGCGTATGGGTGAGTTTTCCCTTTACTAATTTTTTAAAGGTAATGCTTAAAAAATGTTTGTTTTTTAATTAAGCTTTAGCGGTAGAATGTTTAGCACGGTTTGTTGATGATTCACTCATTTTTATTTATGTGAAGTTTATTATCTACGCTGGGAATCTTGTCAATTTCAAAGTAAGTGGACGACAGTTCACCATTGGGTCATTTCATGCCAATTCATCAAGGCCATGACAACCACCATTCAGATTTTGATGAAACTTAATAATGTTTTATCCTCTGATGTAGATATGAAACTATGCAAAGTTTTTCTTCTCTATCTCAATTCTTATAATTTTAAGCCATTTAAAGTTTTGGCGAAACTGTAATTTTACAATCCACGCTTATGCCTCCAGGGGCAAAAATGTAACTGCCTTATTTATCACTCAATTGCTTTGTACATGTGCAGTTTTATCAAGAAAACGAGGGTTTCCCAAAAAGTTTCAGTATAATCTCAGAGGTATCATAAATTCTCTTAACACTTTTAAGTTTCACAAGAGTAAAGAAAATTAGTTCACTTAATAACTAATAGTACTTAGACTAGGCTTAATTAAATAATACTTGCACAAAACAAGGTTTTATAGAAAGCTATTTGTTTTTAGATTAATTTCCTGAGTAATAATGGACTGAACTGCAACCTGTATCCAAACTTATCTTATTTCTATTTTCATTTTTCTCTTTAGTAAAGTAGCAGCGGATTTAAAGTTTCCAGGAACACACATACAGCTGAAGAAGAGGTGGGAGAATCTGTGTGAGAAGTACAAGGTAAGTTCATTGTTCGATATTTTGATTATCAGTGGTTCCTTATACTACATGGTGATGTGCTTTTGATTTTGTAGAACCAAGTAAACCGCCTCTGAAAATGGAACATTGAAAACTGCCTCATGCCCCGTGAAATCTCAATATTTCAGAACTTATGTGGCCAGTCTTGTTTTCTCTGCTAATTCTTTCCTCTTGTGGGCATGCATGAGTTATGTTTGCTTTTTTCATCATAATTAGCCTCTGGATGGCATACTAAAATTTTTATTTCTTGTAAAAAGCTATCCTTCTACCAGGTCACTAAAAACTAATAAATATTTGCCTATGAGCATTTGTTAGGTTTCTGTACACTAACAATTTTCCTAATAAGACAGGAATTTCAGTAACTTCTTGGCTTGTAGCTAAATTTTTACCTTGTATGTTAGCAGCTAAGATTCAAACAATCTACTTCTTGCTTGTTTTTAAAAGTTTTAGGTTGTGACCAAAATGAAGATATTGTACACATACACAAGCAAGCAGTGATTAACTCTCATCAATGTGAATAATTCAGGGCTTTGATGGGTGGTCTCACTTGGAGTACCCAACTCTCCAACCCTTTGTGCCACATTTATCGCAATATGAGATGACAAAATATTTTTCATTTCATGAATGATTTGCAAGGAATGCTTTGTGTGTGATAAATTGTAACTGCATGGTTCATCTCTTACTGTTGTCATATTATTAATGTTTAATTCTTAGTAAACAGTACTAAAGTCACCTGTCTATTTACTTACAGAAATGCAAGTACCCCAGAACGGGAATGGGGACTGAGGGGGGGGATAAAGGTCCACTTACGTGGAAATTTTATGAGGCGATGGATGAAATTATGGGCCTTCGGAGTTTGGATTTTTTGGGAATTTTTTTGGGTGGGAAATTTTTTGGATTCAGGGGCACCCCCCCTCATTTTGGATTCAGGGGCACCTCCGCCACGACCTCAATTGGAGGAAATAGTGAATCGACCGACCTCATCTAGGAGTGAAGATAGGAGTGAAGATTCCCTCCCACCCTTTCCCGACACTCCCCAGAGGTTGGTGCCTAGCCCTGCAGCAGGGGTGAGGAGGAGAAGAGAGGCAGACGAGCTCCTCACTTACTTGCGGGAGAGTGACAGGCAGTGGCTAGGCCGGATGAACGACCTGATGATGGTGCATTCCCAGATTTCGAATTCCATTGCAGAATTTATAAAATAAAAGTTAAAAACATATATTTGCTTTTCCTTTCCTGTTCAAACCCCCTGTTCTGTTTTCCTTTCCTGTTCTGCACAAAGAACTTTTTGTTGGCAATGTCTTCACAGTAAGGTAAAGTGACTATGAATCCCAAATTGGTTTTACAATTCAAAGGTAGTACTTCTGCAGTTGCATGCAAGGGGCAGAAGGATCCACCATTGTACAGTCGTACTGTTACAACATGATCGGGCAAGTTGCTAAATTTATGGGTCAGCGATGCTTCACTTTGACCTAAAATATAATGTTCAGCTGTATGCAGACATAGGCAAAGTTAGTGTAACTAGGAATGCAATTTGTTTCAATGTTGGGTTAAGGTAGTAGCTTTTATTTTGTGGATCAATGAAGGCTGGTATATTTGAAGCAAAGGCCATTGCTGATGTTGCGTCTGAAAGCATATCACAAAGTTTTTAGCAGAGAACTTGACAGTGGGGTGACCTATGGGACTTCTATTGGCCTTCCTTAGTTTATATGAATTGCTCACCAGACTCCAGCAAACCTTAAGTTACTTGGAGATGATTTCTCATACCTTGGGAAACAGGATAATTATTTTTCTGCAATAAATTAATTAAATCTTGGGCCATATGCAATTGTTTATAATTAGCAATTATTTTCTGTCAACCCTTAGAAATTTGTCTTCCTGTGCGTTCGAGTTAGTGTCTACAACATTCCTGGATTCCTACCAGCCAATGTGATCCAGTAATTGGAGATTTTTGAGAAAATTTCATATGATAAAAAAACCAGCATGTAAAAGGTGTTCTCCGTAGGGATTGCAATATTTGGATTCACATAGCAAGTTCTCTTATGGGAAAAGGAAGTTGAGACAGCCTAACCATAGTCACCTTTCAAAAGTATCATGTCCATTAAAATTAGCAGACCTTCCTCCCTTAGCCAGTCAAGGTTGTAGTATGACTGTGGGTCAACCATTGTGCCAATGGCAACTTAAATGACTTCATGAATAGAATTAAGAATAAATTTCCAGGCAGGTAATTTCAAAGTTGATACTAGCTTAGTAGTAGCTCCATTTTGGAAAAACAAATTGTATAGTAAATTTGGAATGACCCTATCATATTCTGAGGTTAATAAGGTCTCTGCAATAGTATTTTCAGAAGGTATGTGGTGTTCAGACCATTTTCTCACTACAACTACCTTCTGTTATCAGTACTTCATAGAATATAAAGTCCTGTCGCTCCGACGTTACCTTTTTCACAACGCCGCAAAATTTGTGGAAACACCCAGATATTTCTCGTGAAAACCACAAGGTTATCAGTCTGGTCCAAATAATTATTATTGATACACTTGGGTGACAAGTTTGGCTTCAACAACTATTCTACCTTGCTCTAAATAGAGGAGAGGTTAGATTATAAATGCCTCCTAAGTAAGCTCAATTCAACTTTGATATCGATCTCTGTATGGAGATCAGGCATGAAGTTGCACATTCTGAACTACATACCAATAATAGGAAAGCACTGCATACTGGCAAAAAATATGAGCAATGGAATAAGTTTAAAGTACATACATCCAAGGTGTGATATGATGAAAGAAGTGGGAATCATCGACAGTCAAAGAACATTCAAGACATTCATAATAAAAAGAATAATTGCTGATAAAAACTATTTTAATGCTTCCTTAGCAAAAACAATGAATCAGGGGAAAGCATGGTTTCTCTCATTTACAACTACTGCTGCCAATTCATCTCTGAGGCCTTCTCCCTGCACATCGAAATCACCTCTTTGTCCATGATGGATTTCAGGCCTAGGATTGCACTAATAAAAATGAAAAGAAAGTATTAATGAATTGAAATTTACCAAGGTGCCATGGGTTGTTACCAATGGTTGGAATCAGAAAATCACAGAAATTATACCCACTTGTACTTGGAGAATGTCCCCAGCAGTCAAACAAACGTTATGCAATACAGCACACGCCATGATAACTTTTGTTGCCTTCACCATCTTCACCTCGATGGTTTTGGTGAAGATGGTTCGCCATCTCGTCTTCATCATCCCAAACACTCGTTCAACCACAATTCGTGCTTTAGACAATTTGTGGTTGAACAAGGTCTGGAATGGATTATTTGGAGAGCGGTAAGGGGTAATCAGTGGTATTGGAGCAGCACGACATGGGTAGCCACCATCACCTACCAGGTAATAACCCTGTGGTGGGTATCGTGCTGCTGCATACAGGGAGCTGTGCCTTAGCACTCTTGAATCATGCACAGACCCTGGGAATCCTGAAAAATATGAAATTGGACATTTGCTTACATAGCCACCTCATCATATATTAAATAGAATTATTTCCTGGGAGGAAATGGAGAATCTATAACACAAACCTGTATATGCATCAATAATTTTCCCAGTTGCTGTGCACAGGACCTGCAACTGAATCGAATACAACAACTTCCTGTTGATGTAATCATCATTCCTCCCTTCAGGGCAAAAAACTCTGACGTGAGTGCCATCAATAGCCCCCACGCAATTTCTAAATGCTGGACTTCCAGCCTTGAGGGAAAATTCATGCCCAATCCCGTCCAGCTCCCTAACTGTTGGCAATGTGATGACCTCTGCAGTCAGCCCTATCACCATCTCCAGCATCCTGCCCACAGATCGGAAGACCCAGGTTCTTGGCACGTTACATGCAGCTGAAATCGCCCTGTACGATGTACCGCAAGCTAACCAGAACAGGAAAAAATTGCCTGTGAACAGATAAATATCAAGAGGTACTTTATTTAAACGCTATAGTTTTTCCTTTCACCACCAATGAATGAATCATCAGGCATACATATCTAATTCCTCACACTTTCCAGACAATAATGTGATCATCAATGCAAGAAAAATAGTCGAAGTTCACACAGTATTTAATAGCTACCTATTAAAATTCCGCCGACGGTATTATTCTTATTTCCATTTTATACTAAGAAGGTTTTAGATTTCATGACAAATGACAGCATTCGTATTCGTCAACAAAAACTTGTTCCTCTCATAAACGCAATATATCTACAATCACCTCTCTCCCCTTCATTCCGTGTAATTGTAAGTGAAATGCATAAAATAGTAAAAAAAACAAGAGCACAACAGAATCAAACTTACTTCGAATCGAGGATTCCATCCATGCCTCTTATATGCCACTTTGGACACAAGCAGCTCCAGGGAAGCTGGGTTTACCCTCAAATGTCTTCGGGTTTGCATTATATCCCCGTGAAGAATATCTCAAAATACTCCTCTTTGAGGAATATTGATTATGCAATTCCTTGTTTGTTGCTAGGAAAGAGGAAACACCATTTATGTGATTATATATTTGATTGGTTAAATTTCACACTTGTTGCAAATTGAAATAGTATGTTTTTCAACTTACCATTCCCCGCAACAACAGCACACGATGACGCCTAGCTATTATTTCGGCAACTCTTCTTCTCCTCTCCCTCACTAATAACAGTATCGCCTCAGTAATGGCGTTTAATGCCAGTATTTGTTGCATTAACACTGGGAAATCTCGGGCGTCCATAGTTCTCGTAATAATTGATTCGCACGGATCGCACAATTTCAATCTACCGCATGTATCGCATGGATTCACAAGACCGGAATACGTACATCAACTGTTAATAGTGTCTCTATCTGCCACTTAGAGCCTTTAGCGCTAGCTACCAAAAAGAGCACGAAAGAGCAGAAAAGGGGGAAAGGGCAGTTAAGGGCGTTAGGGCGCAGAGCGTAGAGTGCACCCTACGTGGAACGGAACACGGCCTAACTTTAATAGGGTATAGTGTTATGGATGTTGGTGACTACTCACCCCCTGCCACACACTCTTGAGGTGGCTTGCACGGTATTTTGTAGATTTTCTTACGTTGAATGATAGCACATAAAGGAACAGCATAATAAAGTCAATTCTTAATTAATGAAAAATTCTCAGGCATTGAATTTACTTTAAGATCATTATTCTCTTTCCGGTTCACATTAGATTAGTAGTGTTTAATCTTAAATTTCATATTGTTATTTCCTGATAATGTAATTTGAAGTAATCTGGTGGATATTGACCTAGAATTCCTAGAATAGTAAATAATAGCAGAAACTATTATCCTCATCTAATTACACAACTTTTTTCAAGGTATGTCAGCTGCACTTCAGTCCAGAGGAGTTTTTTTTGGGAAACTACATACTTCGACGAGAGGACTGGGAAGAGTGTGACTGCACCACTGTACCTCCCTAAATTGAAGGAGTCAGCTGTTCCTCATATATTCCCCAAGTGTCCCAGTTACCTGTCATCTACACAAAGTACGAGCAGAGAAGATCCAGGGGAGAAGAGGCAACGGCGAGAAAGTGCAGCAAATGAGACTGTGTTTTTAAGTCGGATTGGAAAATCATCTTAATATTATAGTATTGTGTCTTGTTCCTATACTTTCCTATAGGTTGTAAATTTGTATCCAAGAATTTGTTCTCAAAACCAGCTAATTCAATAAATTGTGGTGAATCCCTGAGCCAGCTGATACGAAGCAGTAATTTGATTGGTCAAAATGTTATCCATTTTTAAAACAGCAAGGGGTGCTTGGACATATTTGGAGGAAGGCTGTGGGGACGCAGAAAATATTCCTTCCTCCGAGGGAACCTCGTTAGTGATATGAACTCCGAAAATACTTTATGGCAAGAGGACGCCAGATGCTCTCAGCTGATCCACCATCTTTAGCCCTTCTTTTAAGGAGGGAGGGTGACAATGAGGCTTGGAAAACCCAGAAGATATTATAATTGTCCCGCTCCTCTCCTTTCCCTCTAGTTCCCTTTCGGGGGAAATACGCTGATGTTCTTTAGAAGTTGTATTGCGATTTTTTATTGGCTGGAAAGATTTTTGCAACCTTTTTCCGCAATATTCTTAAGGTATTAGTTGCTTTTCTGCCCACGGACCTTGCGTTTTTGCTCTGCTCTCCTCCGCTTTCACCTACAAACGATCTCAACTTACGCTTTTAGACTGCTTCTCTCCTGGACCCGACCCTGCACCGTTTTGGCTTCATTTCACTCTCCTGGACCCGACCACGAAACGACTGGACTGCGAATTTGGATTTTTATTTGACTCCGTTGGCTTAAAATCGTAAAGGAGTTACCAGCGATGCCTCAGCTGACTCCGAGGAGGCGAAACCAAATTGTGGGGTTATTGGAGGGAAATTTCTCACTGAGGGAAATTGGGGGAACGATGAATGTCTCGCATGTCACTGTAGTGAATATTATAGATAAGTGGACGACAGAACATTGTGTGGACAGGAAGGAAGGTTCCGGTCGACCCAGCGTGACAACTCCAGAACAAAGTAACCGCCTTGTAACTTACGTGTGGGAAAATACCTTCACTACGGCCAACGAGGCGCGTTTCAACTACGGGTTTAGGGCGTCTTCACTGACTGTGCGTCGGCGACTGTTTGATGTGGGACTAGATGCGAGGCGAGCGGCAGTCAAAGAAATTTTGACCGATGCCCACCAGGCTGCTCGCCTACAGTTTGTCCACAACTACAGGCGGGAAAATTAAGATTTTTGGGGAAGAGTAGTTTTTAATGATGGGAAGACCTTTTCATCTAAATGGAGCGGCCTTGGGTGATAGTTTATCGCCCAAAAATGTACGCGTTTCTCCCCACAATTCGTGAAAGAACAGGGAAGGAGTGGCCGTTTCTCCGTCCACACTTGGGAGGTGGATCAGCGGGGATGGCCTTGGAATGTGCTGGAGGATTGAGGGCACGTTAAACGGGGAGCAGTGTGCCCAAATCCTCGAGAATGTCATGCTTTCTTCAGCTCAGATGACTTTTCCGGACGGATTTTTGTATCAACAGGTATGTAATTAAAGAAATTGAAAGCCATTCATCCTTATGATTTTTCTGCTGGGATTATGTGCCGCCGTTGAATTATTTCGCGCTAACTGAGACGACTTCTTCGCTGCAAGAACTATGATTTTTGTGAATTTCATTGTTTTTTCAATTGTAAACGTCCATGGAAAAGTTTTGATTGTTACTTATGATTGCGAATTTCTCGGTTAGAACAACTCATGGATCCACACCCATAAGAAGGTGAAGTTGTGGTTTGAAGGAAATATAGTGCAGCAGCAGCTGTCGTGGCCCGCTAGGAATCCAGATTTGAATCCAATAGAAAATGTATGGAGTGCTACGGCTCGTGAGCTGAGCAGCAGAGACTTGCGTCCTCGTAATGCAGCCGAGCTGTGGGCGTTTGTGGAAGACGCATGGGAGGGAATAGGACAAAGGTTTTGCCAAAATTTAATTCATTCTATGCCACGGAGATTGGAGTGTGTCATCAGGAACAATGGAGAGTGGACATATTACTGAAGGCCATTTTCCGGTGAGCACCATGTCACAGCATTTGATCTCATATTATGTTTTTTTATTCTAATTAGAATTGTGGCAAATTACAACACGATATCCTCAACCAATTTATTATATTCCGTCTCTTATCCACAGGTCCGACAAAATTCAACGGATGATGATAATTAAGATTTAATAATATCCTAGGATTAAGTAGTAAGTTCTTTGATGCTGTTACTCTATTAAATTGGTTAAAAATAATCATACAATAAATTCTGGTTTCTATATAACATAAATGTGTTCCATTATAAGTTATGAATTTGAATTTAAAATAAATTGCAAGTTTCACATAATAAAATAAAATAAGTACACATACCATACAAGAGTCACACCATAGTTTTTAAGAGATATTCCACATTATTTTTCTCTAACAACCAAAATTTCAATTTTCTTAGGAAAATGGTCTTTTTGCTAATTGATGAAATCTCATTTGGAATTTTTTGATGAATTGAAGGGGCAATGAAATCAAAGAAATGTTTGTAAGCTTCAATATTGGGTTTAGGTGTGGTACAATAGTGAACACTTCTTAATCTACCGTAAGGATTTTTACCCTAGGATTAAGTAGTAGGTTCTTTGATGATGTTACTCTGTTAAATTGGTGTGAAATATAGTGCAATCCATATTGTAATCAAGGTGTAATCTCGATGGACTAATTTTTGGGTGCATAATTGGAGCTCGAAGCACGTACAAGTATGTCTATATAGTAGCAATATTTTCAAACAAAAATATCGTAGCGTATTTAAATATTTCGGGTTTTGTGTCTTGAACTTTAATGTTACATGGCCCAACGACATAATGAATCCAGTTAATTATTGAGAAATCGAATTTCTGGTTTGCTTTTTCATAAATATATTGCTCAAGACACTGCATTAGAGGTGAGCTACGACGACATTGTAGGCGGAGGCGGGCAATACTATTTATGGTATATCTATCAATTGTGGGATAGTGTAGTGAACATTAATGAGAACTCACCGCACACCCTTGAAGTTGTATAAGATACTATCCACATGTTACTTTCGTGCTGCTAATGCATCATTTGTGTCGTGAAACATGAAGAAATGCGTCAAAATTCAGCTCATGATTCCTTATTTTACTTGTTACTTTATCCGATGCTATGCATGGAACTCGTGTTATTACTCTTTGTACAGAACAGGAGAAAAATCTCCAGTGGAGGCAGGAGTACATACACTCCTCTTCCTCCTTGAAACATATAGGGAGGAGGATTTGTTCTCCTCAGCGCGGGTCCGCCACAGCAAGGTGTGGGATGGAATCGCAGAACTAATTAGGGAGACATGTGCGCTTGAGGTCAATGGCAGGCAGTGCCAAACTAATATAAGTGGCCTCAAGCACACATATGGTGAAATAAAGACTAAAAAGGCAAAGTCAGGCAATGGGGCCATTACCTGGCCGTATATGGAGGTAATATGAATTTCATGAGCTGGTTCATTTGCTAAGTGATATGGTCTATGTGTTGTCCTACACCTAACTTTGTTGCAGGTCATGGACTCTATTTTTTCAAAAAAGGCGTGGGTGCAGCCACCATCGACGTCATCCAGTGATGGTCCTGTGCCGCCACCACCGCCAGTTGGCTCCACCCAATTGGAGGTTAGTGGGTGATGTGTCTCTAAAGGTGCTTCTTATTCTGTTGTTATTGAAGAAGTTACACTGTGTAATGATTTGCTGCATTTGTGAAAGATAATTGCGATTCACTTCCTCTGCCATTCCAATATTACTCTGTTGTACAGTTACTGTCAAGCAGCCATGCCATACTTCTTGGTTAGAATTAATATGATTGTCCATGTAAAGGCTGCCCCATCTGCAACTGTTGCTGATTCAGTGTGTTGCGATGGATAAATGACCGCAACACCCGCCGAGGGCGCTCGCCTCCTCTATGTCTCTCTTCCTTTCCTCCGTTCCCCTCCTGCGACAACCAGCGCGTTTCCCCTCTCTCCCCTTCCGTTTTCCTCCTCCCCCGCGCTGACAAAGCACCAACGTGGCAGCGCCGGGGAACTTTCTCTTCTCTGACGGTACCCCCCAGGCCTCGCTCACTGCCGTAAGGGCCAATAGTATAGCTTTTGGCTCTCTCTTTATCTCTCTTTCAACGGTGGAGACATCTGGGCTAGACTTAATTGTCAGTGATCGATTGTAGATCTCACAATCGATAGTGGCTCTCACAATCGATAGTGGCTCTCACAATCGAAAGTGGCTCTCACAATCGAAAGTGGCTCTCACTATCGATATAGATGGTCACAAACGATTACGCTCGGATTGCCATTACAGTGGATCTCGTTGATTGTTTTGAAAAAGGTGTTGCGTGTGTATCGTTATTTTGATCGCATTACGCGCTACTATTTAATTCTGGGTTTTTATGAGTGGATCTGGACTCAGGAATGTTTTTTAGCTAGTAGGGTGTGCTGCCGAGCTTTTACAATGTGAATAGCGGACTTTTGAGGAGATCCACCAGGTGATTATTAATACCACGGACATACCAAGGTGAAGTTATGTGCCTGCAAATCCTATTAGTTTATACCGTGATAATGAACGAAAGAAGAAATAGTGACTGCTTCAAAATAATTGGTATGTACAAAAATAAGCACAATCAGATAAAAAGGATTCATAAAAAGGATTCATAAAAAGGATTCTTAAAAAACCATGCAGGAAAAATGTAATTCAAAATTAATGGCCAAAATTGTGCATTTAGCTATAATACTCAGGAGACAATACCTTAAATGGAGGTTATTTGTTGCATCAGCACAACATCTCGGCACACACTCCCCTGCCCTCACGTCCACACACTCCAGCAACTATCTCTGAAACTTTAAGGGAATATTCTCCATCCCATGATGCCCTTCTTCATTTATTATTTTATTTGTGAACTTCACTTCCCATTTAATGCGTGCTGCTACAAAAATGGAAAGCAGTTAGTCTGCACCTTTCTCACATGGCAAGACAAAATTTAATTGATGCCTCAGGATTGCCTTGGCCTTCTTGGCAATAAATTTTTGGTCGATAATTTAATGGATAACATTTTGGAATAACTCTTCCCATACATTTAGTGTGGAAAGAGTATCTTGGTTGGGATAAATTCAAGTCTTTCCCTCTAGAAGCATGAGGACCTGTAAGTCAGGAGGGTATTCATTTTCCTCACTGAAGAGGTGGGACTTGAATGCCTCACATGTATGACCCTGCAGGTACCTAAGGCATACCTCCATTGCTAGTTCCATGGGTACCTTTTTCTCCCCAAGGATCGTGTACTTAGCAAGGAGAATGTCTTCCCCCTGCTTCTCCTGCACTTCCGCATTTAATAATTTGTCACTGTTACCTGTTAAAAATTCTCCCACTTATGCGAGAACAGAGGTTAAGTCCTCCTCACAATTAGTGTGGCATGATAACTTAGGAATACAACTTAATAAAATATACTTCAGACCATTTGCAAACTGGTATGCATTAGGGTTAGTATTGCACCCATGTTGTTGCCTTATGACTGAAAACATATTTTCCAACGCGTCCTGGTTGCGAGCCCTAGTCTCCAGCTTTTCTAATTTAAACTCCTCTTGTAGGTGGTGGAAGAGATAAATTATGCCATTAATGGTTATTAACCACCCATTAAGGCTAGGTGGTTGTTTTTTGCAACCAACAAAGAAGCTGTTGCTCAATTTCTTGGCCGCCCCCTCCAAGAATTTCAAGTGATCGCTCCCTTCATGCATGGCAAATCGGAGCTTCTACTGGTCACTTTTGGTTGTATCACTATTTAAACAGTCGAACAGATTATCCATAAATTCAAAAAATTGTGCTGTTGCTGTGGCACTGCTGTCTAAATTCCCTAAGGCCAAATAAACTGACATTGCCAAGCTTACTGAGTGGCTAAATACTTGAGCTGCTAACTTGACACGCATTTTTTTCAGTGGCCGTAGGTTCACGTGCCTATCTGTTATTTTAGGGATTAATTTCATCTTCAGTGGATGATCAATTTCATACAAGTTTTTTAAATGGCTCCATTTAACAACTTCACCACCAAAATTCAAAGCATACTTGTATAAGTTATTCCTCCTGGACTTGAGTAAGTGAAGGGTATCATACAGGAAGTAAACAGTATTATCACCAATATTGAACAATGGCTTCTCAGGAGAAATTTTGAGCATTTTTGCCAAACTTTGATTGACAGGAGCTTGATCACAAACTATGGCCACAACTTTGAAGCCCGTTTTGTAAACACTATTTATGCAGCTTTCAATAATGGGAAGTAGAGAACGGGCTGATAACTGTGCATGGGTGGTCCAAAATCCTATACACTGCTTCCATTTTTTTGTAATGGCTTTAATCATCACTGATAGGCAGTGGGTTCCACGCTTGGGCTCAGGTAATCCCTCTATGTCACTGAACCCAATTATTTTATCAGCACCTTGGTCATAGTATAGATTTTCCTCAATACTAATTTCATCAAAAAGGAGGGCCACAGGCAAGTCTTTCTGTGGAAATTTTTTGAAAATAACTTCCAAAGCATGAATCACATTCATATCAATGCCTGGGCTAATGGGAAGGTTGCTTAGCAATCGCCTCAGACTGCTTTCAGCTGGAAGGCATAGGGCTTTCTTTAAAAACCGATAACCCTTTGGGCTGTGGTAATGCGAGGAAATGGCGAAGTTTTTCATGGATAGGGGCCATCTCCTACCATATTTTCTGAAATGTCCCAGTTTCATTTGTGCCTCAAAGAGTTTCAGACTCTCTGCACTAAGGTAACGAGCTTACTTTTCAATGCATTCCTTTATCTCATCCTGATAATTTAATTGAAGCTTCCTTCTTTTCATTCGAAAAATCTTTGACCGGAGAGCTGCTATGTGACCTCGGTAGCCAAAGATCTTTTTCTAAGTCCGGGGAGTATAGTGACTCTTGCCTTGTCTTCTCCTGTTCGGTGTTGATGGAGTAGTATCTCCTAATGAAGTGGGAAATAAAACTATATACTAATATCTATGAATGAATAAATGCATTTGTTGAACATGTCACCATATTTGTACATACAGTTGGTTTCAGGCGTGAATTGGGGGAAATATTTAATGATTATTATGAAAAAAATTAACATTTCTTCATATAAATTCCCTTCTCCCAAACCCCTTCTTACCACAGAAACTCACAGTCTTCCCACCTGCATTGACCATCATACTTGCCTTCCTTCCATCCTTTTCCTGACCATTTATTTGCTTTCCCACTCCCTATCACACTCCCCAAACGAGGCGCTCCGCCTCCCGCCCTCGCTTACACAGCCAATGACCATCATACGCGAGGTGGTCAGGCGGGCGCCTCCCGGGCCCTATGCGGGACCTTCACGGCCGCCTCTGCGGTCCACCCAATACCAGCCCACCAGACAGCGGGGCTGACCACGCGGCGGGGCCGCCCCCAGATACCATCGCCGCTGAACCCGTGGGAAGTGACTCCAGTGACGAAGGGGAGCAATCAACACGTCTGTTACATCTGCCGGGACCTGCGTCTCCGGGCCCACCTGAACCTCTGGCTCATGCGGCGGAGGACGACCCCCTTATCGGGGACCTCCTCCGCTGGCATGATTCCGGTGAGCCCGGAGACGCTGTAGGGGCCGATGATTTTGACCCTTTCGGGTCCAACGCCTCCGACGATAATAGCGACGCAGGAGACGAGGCTGGTGCCCACAGCCCCGCCTCCACAGTGGAAGTTGACTCGGTGGGGTCCGACGACGAGCACGATCCAGTGATTGATGACGATCCACCCGATAGTGAGGATGAGGTGATTTCTGATGGCCCGGGATTCGGTGACTTCCCTATACCGCCAGATGACGCCGGTATGGTTCCGTTGCAGGATCTGCTGCTCAATCCCCGAGTGCCGGTGGAAATGGCCCTAGACGACACACCCTTGTCTTGTCTAGGGCCATTTCCATATGACGACGAGTCCGTCTTGGACTTAGTAATTAATGGGGCCCATGTTCCTAAGCCCCAGGATGCCCCGAATGTCTACCTAACTTTAACAGATAGTGCGGGTCTGCGACGGTATCTGGACAATCTCGTAGTGCGCGGAGTGCTTGTGCGTCGGCGCCCAGTCTGTGCCTTCCGGACTTACCTGATTCCGAAGGCCTCCGGAGGGCACAGACTGATTCACGATCTCTCTCCCTGGACGTCCTTTTACCGAAAACCAAAGTTCAGATTAAAAGACGCGGCAGAAGCAGTGGCCCGCATCCCGTCCAACGCTTACCTGGCTAAACTGGACTTACGGGATGCGTTCTTTCAAATCAAGATAGCGCCTGAATTCGTCTAGTTTTACGGTGTCCGGGAGGCTAATTCCTACTACTGTTTTGATCGTCTGCCCATGGGGCATCGCCTGGCCCCCGCCATTATGCAGCGGTGGGCCAGAGCCGTAGCTCGGGAGGTTTATGCCCTCTTTCAAGTGTGTTTAATCCCATATTTAGACGACTGGTTGCTGATTTTACCGGATGACTTTGTGCTCGCGCAACAGTTGGTTTTACGTGTACAAAATTTCATTGAATCTGACCTGCGAGTGTGTTTGAACTTGATAAATGTGTTTTGCGCCCCAAGAGACGAATCCAGTATCTCGGGGTTGTCATCAGTACGGAGGATAGTACGCTCAGGCTGACCCGGGGGGGCCATCAGCCGTGTCCGGTCGGGCATAGAAATCATCCCTCGCCTCCGTACTGTTGACATACCTAAAATAGCTGGATTTGTCTCCTGGGTATGTTATATTCTTAGATTGCCTTACTTTCTCATATCACATGTTTATGTCCGCAAGGCTGCAGAAGTGCCTTGATTTTAATTTGTTTAACAAAGTTCGCCATTGTTGCCCGTATGATTTGCAATTTGTCGCATATAGTGACGCCACTCCGTGGCAATGGGCCGTAGTGTGCCCCCAATTGGGGTTGGAATTTGCAGAGCGTTTTGATCACCAATTGCCCATTTATTATGCCGGGCGGAGGCCGCCTTGCATGGACTTCAGTATGTGTACAACAACGCCCCGGAATTCTGTACCATTATTATGAACATTGATAATCAGGCCGTCCTCCATGCGATGAGGAAAGGTAATGGCCTTTTATTCACTGACGATATGTATTGTCAAATGTATGTGGACTTAATAAAGAATTCGACGCGGTCAGCGTCCTGGAGATTCGTGCCTACGGCCGCCAATCTCGCCGACCGTCCTTCCAGGACCGTTCTCGTGTAATATATGCCTAGGCCGTCCATATTGGTCGACCGACGGTATATATACGCACGGGCACGGGACTGAGGCGGTTGAGTTGGAGTGCGGCGGAAGCAGGCACGAGCGCCCAGTCTCTCTCAGAGTGAGCCCTCTGGCCTTGTTTTACGGCTGTTGGTGTATACTGGGGCTAGTGATGTTGAAGTCAGTGGCAGGGGCCACGCAGAAAATGTAGTGCATAAACTGATGAATGATTTTAAAGGCATGGGGCACAGTTCATACATGGACAATTTTTACAATAGCGTAAAACTGACTCAAGAACTGCTCAGTGAAAGATCGTTTTGCACAGGCACTCTGCGGAAAGGGAGAAAAAATAGTCCGCTTGATGTGAGTAGCGCAAAATTAAAAAAAAGGGAGGTCATCGCACGCTACACCAATTATGGGATTAGTGTTTTCAAATGTAAAGATAAAAGGGACGTCACAATGATCTCTTCTGAATTTGGTCGTCAGTTTGTTAAATAGCCTAGCACACGAGGGTTCAAGAGAAAGCCTGAGGCTATCTCAAAATATAACTTGCACATGAGAGGAGTTGATCATTGTGACCAACTATTGTCTTACTACCCTTGCGAGCACAAATCCCTGACTTGGTACAAGAAGCTGGCAATTCATTTAATCCAAATGATGGTGATAAATAGCTTCATTCTATATAACAACTTTAGTGGGACCAAGAAAAGCCTGCATGAATTCCCTATTGAGCTGATTGAATCACTGCTCAAAATAGGGTCGCGGCCGGTCCCTCTTAAGACCATAGTCTCATCCCACTTTCCCTTTTGCACCCTAACCGGGGAAAGACAGCAGAAAATGTGCCGAGAGTGCCATAATAATGGCATCCGCAAGGCAGTTACTACAATTTGCCCGGAATGCGAGGGTCAACCAGGGCTTTTTCTGAGGCCCTGTTTTGAAATTTATCACAAAAGATTGGGACGTAAAATTTATGCTAAAAAAATGGTTTAATTATTCATAAAATGTAACATGTAGCTTGTATGTGGAAGCTTTATTTTTTAATATTTTAAGTTGTTAATATTTGTTTATTTAATAACTTTAGTTTGTGTAATTCAGCTTATAACATTTGTTAAGCAAATACAATTGTCCACCAGGGATCCTTTTGGCTTTGTCAGGTGAATTTTATCACTGTCAAAAATTGTTTGGTAAATAAATACGAGGAATAAACCCTAGAAATAGAAATATTATACAATGTTCATGCAGAATCCTATTGGCTATAAAATTATTCAGCTCATGGAATGAGCAAGTTATCCGAATTATGACGGTTCGATATTTTGAGTAAAAAAACAAACCGTTAATTACATTACCTGTTGAACCTTGCAATACATCAAATTGTGTCGTGTAAAGTGGTGAAATGCTAGAACGCATGCGCAAATGCATGAATAGCCCGTTCTAATTACGTGCCCGCATCCACGCAATTTCTACGATATCCTGTAGATGTCGCAGTATCAGCGACGAGAAGAAACTGAATGACAAGAGTTCGTTGACCTACGGTGCGTGGTGAATTGTCACGAGCAAAAAGTTTAAGAGAGAAAGAATTTAGCAAAACAGGAAAATGAGCTGGTCTCAGAAGGACGTTTTCTTGCTTAATTCGTTGGTGAGGGAGAGGCCCTACCTATATGACCCGAAAAGTGGCCTTTATAAAAATAAAGGGAAGAGGCTACAGGCGATGAAGGAAATAGCTGTTGTCATGGCCCAAATAAGGTAAGAATATTGTTGGTCAAATTTTGTCGAAAATTAGTTCTACGCTCGGATCAATATTTTACGGTAAAAATGAAGAGGAGCATTACCCAAATTTTGTCACATTTCTCACGTGATATTGTTTACATAATGCTGTTGAAAGGATTTTCCGTCATTGCAAATGCTACTGTTATAATAATAATAAGTGCCATATTAGTGAAAGCAAAACTCTGTGAACATTCTTAACAGCTATTTTAGTGATGATGGTATTGACAATACACCTTATTTCTCGCTATTGATCTGTTACTAAATTCCAAAATACGTCATTTCTCAGACCCAACACTACCACTGATGACTGCCGCAAAAAATGGCATTCGCTGAGAACCAATTACTTGTCCGAGAGAAGGAAGGTAATAACATCGAAGAAGAGCGGAGCTGGAGTGGATTCATTAAGTACAAAAATAAAAATGTAACTAGACAATGTGGTTTCCAGTCGCCATATTCAACAATCAACTGAATATTATGTTAAAATTTCAGATATACGTGCCATCCCACTTCTACTTTGATGACTTTGCCTTCATCGAGGAGCATGTGAGTGCACGGGATAGTGTATCTTTCCTTGATGAAGATGGGAATTGCAATGAAAAGTTGGTGACTTGCCAAGGTTTTTTTCGCCATTCGGAATAAACGTTACGCATATTAAGCCTCAAATGGCAAATAGGGAAGATCAATGACTAAACGTAATTCATATGCAAAAGGATGTGTGGGGGAGGGAGGAAGGGAATAGAAGCATACCCTACATTTATCGCAAGATATTGCATTATGATTGGATGTAAATTATTGCCTTGTAATAAGAAATGGGAACACTTCTTGGTTTTATCATGAATCACAGTGTTTTTATTATATTTATGATGAACTAGTACTACATTCTAAAACTCCCTTAAGTTCCTAATAACTACTGAAGTAATTTTTATAATATGAAATAACTTTACACTGCATCACAACATTCCCCTTTGTGGCAAGCACCTCCTGTGGAAGTTCAGCTGGAGGAGGATATTCCTGTTCTCGAGGAAGGGGAGAGAGATGAGGCTGTGGCGGGTCCATCCATGGACATTGTATTTGTGGGAGAAACCCCACGCCCATCTCGTGTTCCTCCACTCAGAGAGAAAGGTGCCAGGAGTGAGACTCAGGGATCTCCTGGGATATCACCAAGACCCCCAAATAGTGGGAAGCTGGCATCTCCCCAAGAGTTCTCTCTCCTGTCAACGGCAGCAGAGGCTCTGGGGAGCCTTAGCAAAAAGTTAAACGTTGCACAAGGCGTTGGAGACAAGTTATGGGAGAAATGTTGGCAACCGGCTGAAGCAGATAAAGGATGCCTCATTAAAAAGTAAAATAATGCATGAAATTGACCTAGTGTTGTACGAAAATACAAGACCAGGAGGGTTGAGAAGGAGGAATTAGCAATTGCTGCTGCTTTGGCCAATAGCCTTGTGACTGTTGAAGCATATCATGAGGTAAGGGCTATCAAAACTTTGGCGGAGTTGAGTGACAAATTGAAAGTGGTCTCTTCTCGGTTGACTATTTGTAAATATGAAAGTAGTATTGCTATATGTCAAATCAAGTGTGAACCCGCTCCAGTAGTGACAAGCTCATTAATTGTTAATAATGATCTTTGTGTGCATACTTATTTTAAAAATGTGGAAGTGAGGTCTATTGGCACTTATAGACTTTCCTGTGCCATTGACAATATCAATGTTGTGGACAAGCTTCTGGATCTCCTTCCCAAAAATGCAGCTCATTTTAAGAGCCCATCAAGTAACAATGCCAATAGCCCATCAAGTAACAATGCCAATGAGAGTTTAAGGTTTATTTCTTCCCTCTTGAAGTCTGTTGTCAGAAGTGATCTAGTAAAGAATCACTCTTCTCTAGATTTTTTAGTGGAACAAATCCACCTATTAACGTTAAAGAAGTACGTGTACTTCCCCGAGACGATGATTTTTTCTTCATTACTATTCAGCGTATCCCCGCAAGGTTAGAGGTTTTTAAGGAACTCTGTGTTGCTAACTTTGCCAAATTCATCTACCATTAGAAGAGTTACTACGTCACGTGCATTAAGCCCATATGTGGAACAGTGTGACAGTAACTTTCTGCTATACATTCAGCATAAATTTAAATTCATTTCTCAAACAGACAAAATTGTTGTCCTAATGATTGATGAAATTCATTTGTCAATATTTTGATTACGAAGGTGGGAATATTGTTTGCAGTGTTTTCACCAAGTTTAAGGATGATGTACATATGATTCCTTGCAAGTCTAAGGTGGCCGAGGCACTGTTTTCTTTTGTAAAAAAGGTTATCATTGGGCTGGAGGAAATTGGATTTACTGTTATATTTGTTGTCTCTGATAATAATGCCATCAACAAAAAAGCAATGTCCGCTTTCACTAATCCTCCAAAATTATCTATTGTTTATACCCACCCAGCACACATCTCCAGGCCACTATTTTATGTTTGATTCTGTGCACTTATTAAAATGTGTTAGAAATAATTGGCTTGCTCAGAAAGACTCAGATAAGATAGTGCATTTCCCAAATTTCAATCTTGAGTCAACTCAAATTGAGTGCAACAAAGAACTAAAGGCATCCTTTTGTGCCCTGAGAAAGCTGTGTCAGTTAGAGTCTGCGAGTCTTCTAAAATACTCATATAGGCTATCAGCAAAGGCATTGTCCCCATCAAACTTTGAAAAACAGAATGTGAAACTGGTGCTTAAAATATTCAACGACTATGTCATTCAAGCTCTCCTATCACTTTGTGATAAACATAAGATCCCTCATTTTGCTGATACTTCCAGATTCATTAGAATTAATCAGTGTTGGTGGAATATCATGAATGTCAAAACTCCATTCAAAGGGCTCAGGTTAAATGATGGAAATCAAAATCCATTAACCAATGATGAAAATGACAACAATTTTGTTTTTAAAACAATTTGTTGATTGGCTGGATGGGAGTCATTTGAGAAATCAGGTGGGAAGATGAGCCGTGAAACGCACTGTGCGCTGAGGCACATCACACATGGCATGATTGAGCTTGCCAGTTACTGCATCAATGAGCTCAGCATGGCATATTTACTGCCAGGTTAATTCCAAACATTGTTTAGAGTCCAGGTTTGGCAAGTACCGTCAGATTTCTGGATCTCATTATAATGTATCCCTAAGGCAGATCTTCGAAAGTGAAAAAACTAAGAATCATGACCATACTGCAGCTTTCCCTGCCTTTCAAGAATGAGCTCATTACTGTATAGGTCCTTCAGGAGAATTGGGATGAAGTAAGTGCTCTGCAAAGTTTTAGAGCCAATGAGGTGAACGTAGATGTGACTGAGGAAGATATAAAAAACTGTTATGCTTACCTTCCTGTTATCACCTACCTTGCTGGCTACCGCTGTTATGCAGTGAATAAGAAAGTGAAATGTGAGTCTTGGAAGTCACTGATGGTAGCTAGGGAACAAAGTGGTGAGTGCTTGCAGCATAGTGAGTACATAAAAGGTATTGATAGAGGTGGTTTACTCTATCCAAATATTGTGTTAGTGCATATTATTCTATATAATTATGTGATAACAGAAAAACTTGCAAGGGAGGCATTTTTTAACAGTGCACTTTGCCAACTTGAGCCGTGCTATGCGGGCTCGATCAGAATGGTCGGACACCAAGTGCGGAGTCAAGCGGGACCTGAGGGGCCGACGCTTGGAGACACCCCTCCTCCCCCGTGGATATCTCGGGCATCTCGGGGGGCCTGGGAGCAGGTGCCGCGAGTGCGGGCGCGACGTCAGCGGTTACAACTGCCCCGCAATCAGAGAAAGACGGGACGCCGAAGGGAGCGGGGGGGAGCAGGGACCTGTGCGAATGCGAGGGTGTGCGAGGCCCTGTGGGGTACTGTGACGGGAAGGGACGTGCGAGTGGTGCTGGGATCGAAAGACTGGCTATGGGGCAACGGGGTCCCGAGCGGATGGAGGTGGACCGCCCTCCTGGACACAGATCTAAACTGGACGAGTTGCGAAATTATAGTCGATTCCCTGGCTAGGGGAGGGGACGTGCCGGCGGTGCAGCCCGTCTTCAAGGTATTCCAAGGTGATGACGTTCTCCTGGGATTGAAGAGGTCGTGGGCGGCAATCGTGGGGATGTACGGGCACTGGGGGTATAAAGTGCACCCGGAGAAGACCTACGTGAGCCGTTGCAGGGCAGAGTTCCTGCGCAGGAGCTTTGAGAAAGCAGGCATAACAGGCTACCTGGCGCGGACGTTGCTGGCCATCCGGTTTAGGAACCCCATTCTCGAGTCGCCCGTCCACCCGGGCAGCAGGGTGTACTCGCGTCTCACCCTCTGGAGCCTAGCCCACCTGAGGGGTGCAAGCGGCACGGGTGTGGGCCGAGCGTATCTGGCTGATATGGGGGAGACGGGGTTAGACCGTGCTAATTGCGCGGCTTTCGCCCTGACGCCTAATTCCGTGGGAAGGGGGGGTCTCGACCCGACAAGTAGCATGGGAGCGGTGCTTTGCCGCGAGAGGTCGGCCGGTTGGTGGATCCCGGTGATTCCGCGGGGCCCTCTCGTTCAGTGCAACGACCACAACAGTACCAGCCCACCAGAAACCGGGGCAGACCACGCGGCGGGGCCGCTAGCCCTGGCGTCCCAATTGACTACGATTCCGATTACTCGGACGAAGCCTACGACAGCCGCTCTCAATCACCACCTTTGTTACATCTGCCGGGACCTCCGTCTCCTGGCCCACCTGAACCACTGGCTGAGGCAGCGGAGGATGACCTCCTCATTGGCGATCACCTCCGTTGGCACGATTCAGGTGAGCCCGGTGACGCTGTGGGGGCCGATGGGTTCGACCCGTTCTCCTATGGGTCTAGTGTCGCTTCAGGGGACTCTGGCGGGTCCCCACCAGCTAGTCCTACATTCACCGTGGAATTATCTGATCCCGATGACGAGGACCGACCGCGGTCAGTGACGGGCTCCGAAAATGCTACGGACGACGAAGACGCGGTTTCCCATGGACCAGTGTTCGGGGATTTCCCGGTGCCCCCCGAATACCCTGATATGATCCCGCTTCAAGAATTACTTAACAATCCCCGTGCTACGGTGGAAGTGGCCCTAGACGACACGCCTCTGTCTTGTCTAGGGCCATTTCCGTACGACGACGAATCAGTGATAGACCTAGTGATTAACGGTGCGAACGTTCCTAAGCCCCTCGATGCGCCGCATGTGTTCCTGTCCTCCGACGACTCGGCCGACTTGCGCCGTTACCTGGAGAACCTTGTCTCTCGAGGAGTGCTAGTGCGTCGACGGCCAGTCTGTGCCTTCCGGACCTACCTTATCCCTAAGACGTCCGGAGGGCACAGACTCATCCATGACCTCTCCCCATGGACTGGTTTTTATCGGAAACCCAAGTTCCGATTGAAGGACGCGGCTGAAGCGGTCGCCAGAATTCCCCAGAACTCCTTCTTGGCAAAACTGGATCTCAGAGATGCCGTCTTTCAGGTTCGGATCGCACCGCAATTCTCCAAGTTTTATGGTATTCGTATTGGTAATTTATATCATTGTTTTGACAGGCTGCCCATGGGGTATTGCCTAGCGCCCGCCATCATGCACCGGTGGGCCCGGGCGGTTGCCCGGGAAGTGTACTCTCTTTTTAATGTGTGTTTGGTGCCATACTTAGATGACTGGCTCCTTGTGTTACCTGACAATTTTGTTGTGGCCCAACAATTGGTGCAAAGAATTAGGAATTTTGTAGAAAGTGATTTACGTGTAGTGCTGAACATTGATAAATGTGTTTTGGTTCCTAGGAGGCGAATCCAGTATCTGGGAGTGATCATCAGCACGGAGGACAGCACCCTGCGGCTCACCCGTGGGGCCCTGGATAGACTCGCGTCTGGAATTAACATCATTCCTCGCCTCCGTGCTGCTTATCTGCCTAAGATTGCTGGATTCGTCTCCTGGGTGTGTTATATTTCAAGATTGCCGTATTTCCTTATATCCAATGTTTACCGCCGCAAAGTTGTGTGGCTTAACAAGTGCCTTGACAGTGAGTTATTTCGCAAGGTCCGGAAGTGTAGTCCTTACGACCTTATGTTTACAGCCTACAGCGACGCCACGCCGTGGCAATGGGCCGTGGTTTGCCCACAGCTGAATGCGCACAAAGATTTGAGCATGAGTTACCTATTTATTTTGCAGAGGCTGAAGCAGCCCTGCGAGGACTTAAATACATTTATAATAATTCGCCTGAGTTTTGCACAATTGTAATGAACATTGATAATACTGCCGTGTTGCACTGTATGCGCCGGGGAAATGGCTTGCTTTTTCAAGATGATATGTATTGTGAAATGTACCTTGAGTTAATAAAGAATCCGACGCGGTCAGCGTCCTGGATATTCGTGCCTACGGCCGCCAATCTCGCCGACCGTCCTTTCAGGACCGTTCTCGTGTAATATATGCCTAGGCCGGCCATCTTGGACGGCCGATGGTATATATACGCACGGGCACGGGACTGAGGCGGTTGAGTTGGAAATTGGTGATCGCAGGCACGAGTGCCCAGTCTCTCTGGGGTCTGGGACTGCGGCCGAGGAAAGAGGTCGGCGTCCCGCCGGGTTGGGTCCCAAAACGATAAGGGAGCAAACCTCTGCATTCGGTCAACGCGAGAGAACTTCGTACAGGAGAGTCCAGAAATTTTTCTAGAGCCTCGTAGCGAAGAAGAATTTCCCTCTACGAGGCTTGGGCGCGAAAGGGTTAGCCCTTTCAGTGCCTATTTCAGGGCCCTTTTTTTCTCTTAACCCTGCAGTACTCGCGTCTTTTTTGTAACGTGAGTACTCGCGCTGGGTCTATTGGACCCATCCGAACGATGATGGTTGTTTTAGTCATTTACGATGGTTTAAATCTGTTTTAATGTTTTTCTATTTATAATTCCTGTTAAGACTATGTTGTAGTAAATATTTGTTCAGAAACACCGTTGATATTTTGCCTAAATATATTTTTGCGCTCTTTAACTTAAAACTCAAATATTTTTGTCAATTTACGATGACTTTGGGAAAGGGTTTTTGATTTGTCAATGGAAAACATTGAAAAAAGTGAGTTATTACATTCATTTTATTATAGCAATAAGCCTTTAATTTTATTTAATGCATAGTTTTGTTATCTCTTAGTTCTCATAATTCTCCTCAGCCACTTCAGTGTCACGTGAAGGATCACAATCGCTCATCTACACAGATAGACTTGGCATGTTCTCGGCAAATATAGCGATTACATTTGAAACACAAAGTTTTTGTTTTACTGTCTTTTTCTGATCTGCACAGTTGACAACGTGACCGGCTACCCGATGTTGCACTTCAGGTTGATTATCCCTTGTTTTGCAAAACTTATGTGCGGTATGTTGGAGTTTACATGACAACGTCGAAATCGTAGTTCACCTATCAATTAGTGGCTGTATTAGATAAAAAGACAAGTCCTTTAGGAAAAGCTTTTGAACTCTCTATTGTAGTGGTGGGTTACTTGTTGACAGTAAAATAATGAGAGCATTAATTGCCATGACATTCATGAAAGAATAGAAGGTCACCAAAGGCAATTCCCGACAGTTTCTTGCCACATTGTAAATCCCGCATAACTGGTCTGTTGTGTCTACGGCAGCCTTTGTGGAGTTATAAAATGAATTTATTTCTGGAAATTTTTTCTCCCCCACATTTATCTCATCGTTGTGATGCATCGTTGATAACAATAAAACACATTTGTTTGCTTTTGGAACTTATGATAAAATTGTTGTCTTCTTTTGAAACCCGAATATGGTTGATTTTATCACTCGAGGTATAGTGCCAATAAATGATGGTGGAATTTCTTTTTTGTTTTTCTTATAGTTCTTACGATAGTTGTTTTACGTGTAATAACTTTGCACATAGGGGGAAGCTTGTCAATCTCTTATCTGTAGTAATGTTTATACCAGAATATAGCAGGTGACTAACGACTCTGTTTACAACTTCAATTGGTCTGAAATCGGTATAATAAGGCCCTTCAGGTTGTTTCCCACAGTAGATGTCTAACTTAGATGTGTAATAGGTGCATGAATCTACAGCTGAAAATATTTTTAATCCCTACTTAGCGGTTTTGGTGGGGATATACTGTCTAAAGATACATTTCCCCCTAACTGCTTCAAGTTTTTCATCAACAGTGACGTACGCGCCCCCGTTGTATGATTTCCGAATATTTTCGTTGAATGTTTCATTGATTTTACGGATGGGAGCTAATTTGTCTGTGTGGCAACGGTTTTGACGATCACTGGCAGCATCAAAGCGTAGGCAACGCATCAAAATCGGAATCTATTGTACGACATAGTTGCATGGAAAATCTCCAAGCCTGTTCCATCCGTTGCCCAAAGGTCTTTCACATTCAGGTGTGAAGCATTGTGAACACCTGCGATGTACAACAAACCCAACAATCCATGAATTTCAACTGTATCAGTTGTCGGCGAATTACGTGGCCTTTTGAATATATTATCAATTTTACGTATGAAAATATTAGCACAAGTAACAATTCCATTGCATAGCAAATTCCATATTTCCAATGGGGTTTGAACATTTATGGAATATTGAGTCAGTGTTTTTACACTTTGAAAAATATTTTCTAAACTTGCTGATACATTTTTCCGAAAAGGCACTTTCTGTCAAGTAGTAATATTGTCTCTCCCAAGTAGCAGATGCTCGGGTGACTCTTCATCATCTTCATCGGTACTCTCTAATTCTACCTCCTACTCACTATCTGTGTCATGAACACTTTCTTCTAAATGATCCTCTTCCTCATCTTCAGACAAACCACGAATGATGTTGTGTCTTTGTCGTCCTCAGTCAATCTCCCCCAGCCATGATTCGATTCGTTTTTTCTCCAAAGTCGCTTTATTCATGATGATGCTAAGGATCAATGTGAAATAAATCATGAAATTTACTTCACTCTACCTATTTGAATTAAGTATACACTTTATATAATTTGTACTACTTAGAAATGCATGCAAAACTGTGTGTGTAAAGATATGCAACTCATTCCTTGTGAAAAATTGTTTAGGTTTCAGAAACGTATTTTACCTTTTTAATTCCTGCGAAGCTGCGATGTCGGCAATCACAACTGTCTACAAGTATCACCCGGCCTCCCAGGGTAGTATTTTTATCGTTGAAATAACTCACAAATAATAAAAACTGATGAATGGTAAACACATTGATAGGTAAATAAATACTGCATAGCTGAACAACGATTGAAAATTTATTTTCTCTCTTTGCATCCGACTCTGTGTAGCTTGGTTGAAAACTGGAGAAAACGAGCTTTTTTGGACGGAAGTACCGCAGTAAACCTTGGAGTAAAGGTATGGCTGACAAAACCCATGGATCATATGCACTCCAAGCCATAAAATCTTTAGGGATGCGGAGTCAGCAGTTACTTTGAAGCTTTATAACAATGTTCACATGTGCTTATAATTGTATGCGTGTGGAAGTAGTGTAAGGTTGAGGGCCTCTAAGACGACTTTGTATTTCAGTGCGGTCACTATTCCCTTCCTTGAGAGTGGCATTCTCAAAACAACCATCTAATCTAACAACCAACCTCGGGTCTAATCGACCCATACGCGAGTACTCGAGGGTTAAGTCCTCTTCCTTCGACTGATTACCGCGGGTTTTTCCGTAGTACCCTCCCCGCCCTTATCTTTCTGAATACCTAGCGGTTCTTGGTATTTGGCTAGCGCAGTGTGCAAAAGTTTTCTTCATTTTCAATTGAAATTTTGACAAGAGTTCGTTGCTAAGGAGGAACGAATACGACACTGCTGGACGCTTGGGTCTATTAGAAAGCGTTTTCCTCTTCCGTGTATTTTAAAATGTGAGTACTTTTCAATATTTGTAAAGTAAGAGAAGTGGATTCATTTTTAATATTTTTATATAAATAAATATTTTATTTCATCATAGATTATTACTATAATATCTGCAGTTATATATTTTTAACATATTTTTTTTCAGCTTCAAAATGGCTCCCAAGAGGAAAAGATCTACCTCCGAGTCATTTATCCTTGACGATTTGGATCAAAGTGATAGCGATGATGATTATATGCCCTCTTCTGAACCTGATTCTGATGAAGAGAATGTTTCTGGTCCTGTTGCCTCAACGTCTTCTGCCATCATCAAGCGTACTCCAACTTCCCGATCAAGATTTTCGTCAACTTCATCATCGGAATCTTCCTCTGATGATGATTTGGATGCTGATACTGAAGCAACAAAGGAACCAGAAGAGCAGATCTGGAGAAATTAAAGGAGAAAACTTAAGCAACACGCATTTGTTGGTGGAGCGAGCGGCTGCATGGTGAAAATTCCTGAGGTATCCAGTTTTCTAGATTATGTCCTCGTATTTTATCCTCCACAAATTATGGCCAAAATATCCGAAGAAACAAATAAATACTATGTTTCTCAAACTAAGATTGAGCAGAAGACTGCGAAGTCGAGAGTTCATAAATGGGTTGAGACATCTTCTGATGAGCTTTACATTTTGTTTGCTGTATGCATGTTGATGGCAAGGGTAAAAAAACTAGACGTCAATGAATATTGATCCAGGGATAAATTATTGCTGACACCGATATTTTCTGAGATTATGCCCAGAGACCGCTTCTTCCTACTTTTCAGATTCATTCATTTTTCTGATAACAGTGATCCTCATGGGGGGGACAGGTTGGTTAAAATTCGCCCAATCATCAACCACTTACGGAATGTTTTAAAAAATATTTTTCTCCAGGGGAAAATTTGTGCATTGTCGAAAGTCTTATGCTATTCAAGGGTCGCATGTTTATTCCCAGCAAAGACATCGCTTTGGAATAAAATATTTGTTATGTGCGACTGTGAGACAGGATATGTGCTAGATTTCATTGTCTACACTGGATCGACAACTGATACAGAGGACCACAAGCTTGGTAAGTAGGGAGATGTTGTTGCCACCCTAATCAGCCCTTACATAAAGGCCACACATTATTTGTGGACAATTGGTATACGAGTCCGGTCCTATTTTCTTGGCTCTATAACAGAGCCACAAATGCTTGTGGAACTGTAAGACGTTAAATCAAATGATAAATAGCATTATGGGCACCAAATCATACTTACGCATATAAGCGTGCCTAGCACTTACATAAATATACCAGTCTAAACTTCACAATCTTGAAAGAGATAAAAGTAGCAAATCAGGCAAGCAAAATAATCGAAGGTTAGACTGCAAATAAAGGATTAGTCCTTTTTTATGCATGATATGTTTTGAGTGTTTGTTGTGGATTCACCTCTTTCCCCACACCTTTATGGTGGCTCGTGGGATATTATGTGGATGTAGTCTCTAATGATTTTATTTTCTTTACAGATAGCTTCCGCTGGGGCCATGACGCTATTCTTCTCCTGGTGGAAACCTACAGGGAGGAGGAACTCCTCTTCCTCAGCAGGAAGGTTTCCGCGAAGAAGGTATGGGATAGAATAGCGTCAGTGATGCGGGCCCGGGCCATGAACATTACGGGGGCTCAATGCAAGAGCAAGTTAAATGGGCTTAAAAACCATACAAAAGTATTAAAGATACAAATGGCCGCAGTAGAAATGGAAGACGGACATGGCCATATTTAGACGTAAGTCTAGGAGAATGTTTTAAAAGTCAATTCATAGCCACATCGCATTGGCATGGCTGCCTCGCTGCTTTTTGCTTGACAAGCATGACAATGGTTCTATGTGACTTTTTATGTTCCTTCATTTCAGTTGATGGATGGCCTTTTCGCTGAAAAGCCTTGGGTGGCTCCGGTATTGACCCTGGAGTCAGACACAATGCCGGGGCCATCAGGTGTTACCAGCAAAATCAACCAGGCCACCAGTAAGGAAATCACCCGTAAGTGATTGAAACTTGTGAATAGTTTTCTTAGTAAGACTTGTAAATAGATAACTTTGTGAACCAAGTGGTTAAGGCTTTATTTTTGTAATATTTTTTACGTTAGATCCCTACAGTGTTATCATTGTCAAATGTAGTTATTCTTTGTTTCCCATGCTGATAGTGTTGACCACCTTCTTATTTGAATCATTATTTGCTGGAGAAGGTTCATTGGCATTATAGTACAAAGCAAATGTTATGACATTGACTTACAGGCAAAAGGTCAAGGGAGGACTCTGCGGCGAAGCTTCTTGAGGCCCTCAAAGAGACCAGGGCGGCGAATGCAGGAGTTGCTAGTCCGGCAGGACAGATTCCTGGACCTGCTTCAAAAATTGGTGGAGAAGTAAATGTTTGATGTTTTATGTTGTCTGTGGTTCAATGTCTTGTCTGTGGTGATGTAAATATTTTGTCTGTGGTTTTGTTTTGTCAATAAATGTCTTGATTTGAGATCAATATATTCTTTTATCTTTCCAACCTTTCTCAATGAAGATTATATCGTATGTTAAATGATGTGGGATGTATGGTACTCCTTCTAATATTCAAGTTGACATTTAGTTTTATTTTAGTCATTTCCTTAAGGGCAGGCTGGCACGGATTGCAATTACGCTTAAGGCTTGCTGTTAATACGATGGGTTCAAGTCTAGTTCTGCATTTGAGAAGTATCATACATTCATGCGTGTGCAATTGAGTAAATTTGAAAAGGACTTGTGATCATTAAAATAAATAGCAGGTCATAGTGGAAAGCACCAGTCAACATAAATGAAATATAAAAGATCGTAATTGCAGGGAAACTAATTTTCCATGGCATTCTGGGGAAGGTGGGAAAAGAGTTACGGTACTCAGGTTAGCAACCAATCACACACTTAAGCACTGTACTGGGTACGGTAGGTATTGCAATTTTAACTCTTTCACTAAGTAACATCATCTGAAGCATGAACCATCACTGTGGAGCACCGGAAGATCTCCGGAGTTGGCTACTAAGCATCTACAAGGCATGGTAACTCGCATTGAAGGCTGGTTCCAAAGATGGAGGATGAAACCAAACGCTGCGAAGACCCAGCTCCTCATCGCTAAATCTCTAGGAAAGAGACCAACCAGCCTGCAGCATCCAACTATGGAACCAAGAGGTCACGGATACGGGAGAAGCCAAATATCTGGAAGTCACCGTGGACAGGTACCTAACATTTATTTAACATGTTCAGGAGATCCGGGCAAGGTGTAGCAGACGAAGCAACCTCATTCGCACGGTCCACGCAGGCGGGCGTGGAGTGTCGACGAGGTGTTGCATGCTCCTGTATCGGGCTTTTGTGAGACCGGTTATGAAGTATGCGGCCATTGCCGTCCACCCATTGAGACGGAACCTATTTTCCTACGTCACCCTTGAGCATCAGATTTTGCGCCAGGCCTTTGGCCTGCACTATCGAGCCCGGAGCAATACCGTGTACAAAATTTCTAATTCTGAACCCATTCTCCACATACTTTGTCCACTACGGTGCAACGCGGCCAGGCGAATCGCCACCAACAACCCGTATGTATTACATTAGATTATGTCCAGAGGCAGCGGACCAATCCCGAAGTCCAACAAAACCAAGCTGTACTCCACGCCGAAATTAATCGCAGACCACCTGCAACTGTACCACCCAGACGCCATCCTGCCTCCAACGGATATTCGACCCGTCATTCCTGCACCGTAGCAGCTGACCATCACGCCGGGACTCCCGCTGGACCCAAAAAATGAAAGGAGACACAAGACCCCCGGCAATGAATCCCCCACCCTAGCCCAGTGATTTCTCCCAGTGCCAACCCAGTGAAGTGAATTATAGACATGCCAAAGACTATTTAAAAACTATTTTTCATAGTATGTATACTTATAGTTGTTGAATCTCAAAAGTATATCTCAGTTGCTATGAATTCTTTATTTATTTATTCATTATGTATTTTTCACTGTTATTGTTACAACCTGACGACGGTTTTTGCGGGTTTCCCCTCGTCCTTGGGCAAATGCAGGGTCAAGCCTTCCCCGCACATTTATCCAGTAAAAGGTGGTACCTGCCCTAAAGAGGCAAAAGCCTACACCAGGGTCCACATTTGCGTTGTTATCTGTCTTTGTTATGCTCTTCTATTTCCTGTAATTTGTTTGCAAATGTGAAATAAAACACTTGTTGAACTTGGGCACAGATTATGGCCCATCACTGATATAAAAACAGGAAAGCACTGATGATTCCATGTGGCTCTCCAAATGATCAGTGTTATATTGCTGAACTTCTTCACAATTAATCACCGAAGAGCTGTAAGTTTTTCTGAGTTCTTTACAGATTGCTTTTCAAGTTGTTTTGCAAAGTGAGCCAAAAAGTAATACTATCTATTTTCAAGATTTATTGTATCAATTTACCTTCTTCAGCATTTTAATATTGCTTCCCTTACTTTCAGAATGCCGTGGGTAATGGTGGAATTTTTTCCCCATAGGGCTTTTTCAGAAGCCACAGTACAGGCAATCCCCGAGAGTTGGGTATTTAACTCTGGTTCCATTTTATATGCACTTTACTCACCAGAGTCATTTCCTGTTCCAACGGTTCTTCGCATGATTAGGAGACAACACTCTCCCTGCAATTCATGGGAAAGGCTGAAGTTAAAGTTTGTGACATCTGCATTTGGTAGGATATTCTTCATTGACTCAATGTAGCTTCTCCATTGCCCCATGCATTCATTATATGTGCCAATTCACTTTCTTTTTCTCAGAGGACATGCTTCATGCAACTCAAATACAGATCCAGGAGGCTGACTGCGAAGACACTGACCTGGGAAAGTTTTTCAGCAGTAAGCAGAGAGGGGTAACAAAGAGGTAAAGGAAAGCGAAAAATCATGGTTACCCGAATGAGCCAAGGACTGACAGTGATTACTCTGATTATGATGACGTAATCCACCCTCACTGTCAGGTACGTACTTAGAAGTTTAAAAAATGATAATTCTGCAAATGTGTATTGATTTTCTATGAGACCAGATTATTTTTGCAGCTGCAGTGGTCAGAGGTCCAACAGTTCCTCCTAAATCACTGCTCAGGACCCCAATTCCATCACCAAGGTCTGATCCAGTTGCTGCAGTGAGTAACTTAATATCAAAACTAGTTGCTAAAAGTGTTAATAATATAAGTCTTGCTCCCTTATTATGTTTGTAAGCATATTCTAATCCTCAACTACAGCTATACAGGACACAGCCCTTAGATCTCCCCTTTTTTTCTTTAAGGTCATAGGGGGTAAGCCCAAGAAAAGTGCCTGGCAGAGGGTGCTGCCAGCTTCTGTGGGAAGTGTGACCGGTTCAAATGCCCTACAGGGGGTGCTGCCAGCTTCTGTGGTCAGTATAACTTGTGCAAGTGCCAACCAGAGAGTGCTTCCAGCTTCTTTGGGAATTGTCTCTGGTCCAAGTAGTACAGGACCCAGAGGCTTAGATGTTTCTGCCTTAATTGGTTAGATTTAGCATAATGTTTGCCATGGATGTGACTGGAAATTATTGGATTGATGATAATTTTCTCTCCATTGATTACAGAGAAGAAGTCATTTTTAGGCTCTGAAATTTCTGAATTAAAAAGAGAAATTAAGCAGCAGTTATGGGAACACAAGGCAGAAATCATGGAGGTCATTCATGCAATAGGCTTAGAAGTGAAAACTCTGCAAGTGACAATTGGTACATTTATCGAGGGAATGGAGATGGAGCACGCTCTGCCAAAGGAAACATTGGAAGATAATTATGAATTTGAATGTGCTATTTCCTCAAATAAGGAGTATAGACAATTTTGGGTGAGTCTTATAAGTTTTCATTGCAGAATTTATCTAAAGGTAGCAATGGTAATTTATTAAATTTGTAAGTGTTGTAATATCATGAACATATTTTTAGGTAAAACACTTGGGGGACAGATCTTCAACTTTGTTGTACCGCAGCATTACAGAGAAGCTATTCTCAGCTGCGGTATATAAAACTATCAACGATATCTGCTCCCTGTTTATGATCAATGCAATGGGGAAGCAGTTACGCATGAACGGCAGGACCTGCTAAAGTCCCCTTTGAAAGCTCCTTCCCTCATATTATTAATTTTATATTTGGTAAGTGAAGTATCACTTAGGTCATAGTAAATTAGATAGCTAGGAAATTGATGTTTAGCTGTAATAATATTTTCTTTTTATACTGTTAATGAAGTGCTAAATCAATATTTCTAATCAAGAAACAGTGAGAAGCAAAATGGGCCTCAACTTGTCCTTGTCACCAATAAAAGGAGCATTGGGGAGTGGTTTCGGCTTGCGAGGTTGAGAGGAGGATCCATAAAAAAGTCTGCGATGGAAGATCCTCAGAATTTACCTACTCTGTGGTACTGGTTGTAACAATTATTTTCGCCTTTTATATCTTCTATCTATCTTCTATGTATCTATATTTCTTTTCTATATTTACTGTATTTTAATTTGGATATTTGTATGTTATAACTTATACAGTGGCATGTAATGTATATAAATGGGAATTTTTATCCGATATGAGGTTGAATTTTATGCTTTGTCACTTAACTAAATTCCTAGATAATAATTTCACTAAAGACGTTAAAAATATTTTGTGTCCAACTTCCAATGGTAGACTGGAGCATAATCATAAAATTAGATAAACTGATTGCCGAACTGAGTCCAAATGTCCTTCCCTCGTACAATCTGCGATATGAATAGGTGTTAATACGGATATGGAAATGTGAAAAGGGATAATATAGGTAGTTGCAAGTTGATAGAAGTATCTGATGTTGATATAAGTATCTGAGGGTGATATTCACCCCCTGCCACACACCCTCGCGGTGGCCTGTATAGGGCATTGCGTTAGTGTAAATTTAACCGAACCAAACTGACGGCATGTTTAAGCATGCTTGTTTTGCTTATTAACCGTTTTTAAATTGTTGCATCGAACAATATAATTACTAATCCGTTTTAAGCATTATATGTGATGCATGTTTAGTGATAATTCCCCCCCCCCCCCCCCGCCACACAATTTTATGGTGGCTTGAAGGGTATTATGCACATATTATGACAAAGAGTAATGGCCAATTCCATTTCCAGACTAATGCCCAGCTGCGAAAGTGGAGGGTGGCCACCCCACGGAAGGGTAGTAGTAGTAGTATTATTATTTTTGGGTGCGTCGACTACTATGGTCATTTTGCACCACTCTCATCCTTATAAGTACAAAATATAAATTACGAATAAAAAATTAAAATTTCGCTTGCCTACATGTGATAAAATGTGCAATTAAGCCTAAAACAGTGAATTTATAATTTATTTAAAACATTAATATCTTTTAAAAAAGCAATTACTCGGGTGAGACTATCAGGGGAGTCGCCTAGGATCGTTTCTAAGGTCCCGTTAACCTTATGTCTTTCTCGAGAAGACCGGTATTTTTCACACTCCGTCAGGATGTGTCGAACACTCAGAGAGGAGTCGCAATCATCACACCGAGGTGGAGTCTTCTCTTCTGTGAAGAGGTATGAGTGGGTCAGGGCAGTATGCCCTATCCTCAGACGAGTGATTGCGACTTCTTCCCTCCGGGTACTCCTGACAGAAGAGGGCCACACTGTTACTACCGGTTTCACAGACCGAAGTTTGCTATTATGTATCTCCTGCCACGATTCTTGCCATCTGCCCATTGCTATGTTTCGAAACATAGATTTTAGGTCTTCTGCAGTTACCTTGTTCGATACAATTTGTGGCATGTGCAGTGCTTCCTTTGCTGCTTTGTCCGCTCGTTCGTTACCAGCTATTCCCACGTGTCCCACGGAAGGACATGCTGTTCGCGGCTCACAATGCTGTTTGTGAGCTGCATTTCCGTGAGCATGAAATTAAAAGGTACTATGAGACAAAGCTCCCTAATTGGAGCAGCCACAGGCTAGAGAGTGGAAAGCCAGAACTGGTTGCGGATGCAGTCACATTAATATTTCCAAATCTCCCTAGCTACTTGACGAAAAAAGTTCACCAGAAGAAACCACCCTCAACAAGAACAGTTGTTTCTGAAGTAGCTCCTGGGAACTCGAGCATACAAATTGAAGGGGACATTGGTCAGGATGCCTAAGATGAAGGAGGTGCAGCAGCAGGTCTGCTTTTGCTAGCTGAGGTGACAATACAATACTGCACCTCAAGAGGCCTAAAAAAATCCCATGCTCGACATTGGGATGGTCATAAACAGGCTGAAGGAAGTCGAGCTGCCTGCCTTGAAGTGGGGCAGAGCTATTGTTGGGAGCAACACAGTTTTTGTTCGTGTTGGACATGACTATGTGACTGAAAGAACGGTGGTGATAACCCATGAACTATGGGTCAAGGTAAGATGCATAAATTATTCCCTCATTTCGTTGTATAGTCTATAAGGCTAATGAGTAATGTCTTCCATATATGATACTTGATTGCCTTCAATTTGGTGTTTTATTTTAGTTGATATTCCGTGGGCTGGATGTTAACGTACCTTGAGTGAAATGTGTTACAGAAATCGGTGAGATTGGCCCAATGCTTGCAATTATCGATGGACCCAAGGCATTCACCGGAGTGTCCAACACAGAAAGGTTTATGAAGCATTTTGTATTCCTTAGAGACTTGATATTTAGCTATCTTAATCTATCTGTCTTGTTTCACGATTTTGCCACTTTTCTCTGATCACTCCATTATGACAAAACATGCTTATGATGATGTAGCTTTGCCAGTGGTAATCATGTGGTTACCACTGGCAACTTGATTCCTGTGATTGGCAACAGTTTTTAGTGCATTTGCCATTCAACTTAAGTTATGTGGTCTTCAATCAGATACTCGTTCACCCTGAGGGATATTGCTAGTATTGTTATTCATGGTAACTTTCTGAGTAATGATATCAAATACCATGGAGCAATTTTAAAATTGAGTTATCTTTCCCAAAAAAAGAATATCTACTTGCTGCATGGGATTTGTGCCAAATGCTCAGGTTGGCCACCACAGAACACCTTTAAGGTGCCCAGGTTTTGCAACCACTCAGAGGCAAATGGTGGACAGGAGAAGGAAGAAGCAGACTTCACCAAAGGGGCAAACTAAGTCTGCAAGGGTGTCATTTAAAATTTGCCGCCAAATGAATTAAAGGCTTTCCAACAAGGTGTGCATATCAATCGTAGTTAACCGTGTACACTTAACCTGTGCTGTTAAGGTAGGTTTCACTTATTCTAATGACAATCTCATTCCTTTAAAGGTCGAACTTCTGAAGTCCAAGATGCAGGATTTGCAGGAGAAATGCCCTTGTCTTCGGAGACTGCTGCTGAAGAAAATATCTGGCCTTCGAGAAAGTCAGCAAAGGGGGTGTTAGGGCTTGTTTTGCTGCTCCTAAGGTGAAGAATCCAAAGACTAGGTGCTACACACTCGGGTGTATGAGTGTCTCCTACTCAGGATTATGAGCCGGAAGGCCTATGACCATATAAAGCAGCATAACATCCTTACAAAACATACATCTTAACATAACATCCTAACATAACATCTTAACATAACATCATGAATATTAACCTCTTAACATGAACCCTATATATGTATTATGTTACAGAGGTTCTTCGGCATGAAGAGTGCTGCATGTGGTTCAAATGACCATCCAGACTCAATTCTGTTCTTACAGGTGTTTAAAATTTTGGGTACGTATTTCCTCGTCCAGCCACCAAAGGGCAGCAGTGTTTCGGGGCCAGATATCCCCGACATTTTGATTAGGCTAAAGGATATAATGGCCCAAGATGGCAGGAGGCTGAAGTATCAGGCTATACTGGACAATATAGTTGAGAAAGGTGTGTCTGATGAGAATGTACCCATAGTTGAAGATATACACACATATGCAGCTACTAATGCATCCGATTGCATCATTATACTTCGCTGGATACGTAGCGAGGAAGGCACTATGGTTCACTAAGTGTGTAGACTGCTAAAAAGTCCTTATGTAAGAAAGTACTGCAAACATAGGTAGGGAGATATTTATTACGTGCCAAAATGAGGAAAGGTTAACATATCCCTCAACAAGGCTTTTTACACTCGTTAAGGAGATTGGGAGGGTTACAGGTTCACATCTCTTCAGAGAAGTGCTTAATGAGGACACTGTTTGTAGCCTGGCAAATGACATTTAGGAGGTGGCTACAATTGCATTACTGGGTTGTGAGGAATATCGACACAACCTGACTGAGGCTATTGTGAATTTCTTCATCAGAACACGCATGCATTTTGCATGCAGATTGGTGAACCAATTGGACAATGCATCACAGGAGTTGACGCTATTAAACAGAAAGAGGGCCAAACTTTAATCGATGATGTATAGCATGTGTCCAATTGCAAACATTTACTATGTTCCTCTCTCAATAGGGATGTGATGTCACCACCTTTACACTGGTTGTCCTTTGTATATATTGCAGTTTATTTTGTACTCTGTGTTGCCATTGCATAGAATGTGTTGTGTGTTGTCGTAGACTCTCCACAGAGCTGGCCTCGCACTCATTGTGATAATATAGTGCCTCCTCAGAAGATGCCCTTTAATAAGATGATGATCCTGTAATACCGTGATTCACATCCGTGATATTCGCTGGTGGGAATATTGGTACTATGTTATGAATCCATACTTAATTCCTGTGGTTTTGACTACATGACTTTACTTTATTGCCACAGTTTTCAATACTTCAATACGACATTACTGCAGGTTGCAAAATGGTACTATTATAAGGCTCAGCTGTATGAGACTAAAATCGTAAATTTAGGAACTAAATGATAATACACGATAATTATTGTGGAGAGATTTAATAAGTTTTTCTTGGTTCGTCCAAATTTTATCTTCATATGTGAACTGATGAAGATGTAGGATTTGCAGGAGAAATGCTCCTTATCTTCGGAGACTCTGCTGCTGAAGAAAATATCTGGCCTTACAGAAAGTCAGCTAGAGGGTGTTAGGGCTTGTTCGGCTACTACTAACGTGAAGAATCCAAAGACTAGGTGCTACACACTCAGCTGGGTGTATGATTGTCTTCTACTTAGGATTATGAGCAGGAAGGCCTATGACCATATGAGGCGGCATTACATCCTTACTCTAACTAGCACAAACATTCTCAATAGATGTAAGTAGTGTGAAGGGGGCATACGGATTCCAGGAGGCAATCTTTCAATGCATGAAAGAGAAATCAAATGGGTTTGCATTGGAAGAAAGGAGAGGTTTGGCTGTGATTTCAGCTTATTAGAAAAATTATACTTTGATTGACATCACTTATTGGTAACTTCGAAATTGTTTCTTTTAAAGTGCTCTGCTCGTGATTGAAATGAAGCTGTACCACGGCTGTATCTTTTGATAAGAACACACTGACAGTGGAAGGCTTCACTAATTTAGGGGATTAGACTCCCTTGCATCAGCGCAATGAAATCATGCGTTGGTGTTGATATTTTAGCCATTTCGAGGAAGATTAATACAGACCCTGGATTGCTTCCTCAGTAAGGGTTGTGCAAGTAGCACTGAGCTGCACCACATTATATTGGAGGGTATAATGTTGGTGGAAATGGCTGATTTCCACGTGGATTCGGTGACCTGTGATGGGGCGCAGTGGAACCGGAGTACGTGGATACAGTTTGGCATCGATCAAAACAACTCCAGCAGTCAACATCCATGTTTTCAGTCAAGGAGGCTGTGGTTTTTGTCCGACTTTCCACACCTCAATTAAAACGTGATGAACTTTTTTGTTTCTCATGAAGAGGCTTGGGTATTTCCTTTTTCAATTACTATTCATGCTGTTCACCTTTTATGCCTGCTATAATTTTTTACTTTACCTCTAGATCCCGGATGGGGTTGTGAAACTAAAACATTGGGATGCTGTCATTGGCATGGATAATCATAAGGGATACCATTTGAAAGCATGTCCAAAACTATCTGCGGATCATGTGCACCCCAAGCCTTGTCAAAAGATGAATGTGGCAAAGTCATTTCTGGTTCGTAACTTCAAAGACGTTATATCTTTCTTTGTGTTGTATGAATCACAATTACAAGTTATGCTATTCTGTACTATTACTATGATTGACTTTCATGTTTCAATCATTGCTTTTTTAGTATTTTGGACGCAATGAGGCTGCTGGCATACAAGCCACATCACCCGCACTTGCATGATTGCGATGAATCTGTTGCAGTCATTGAAAGGGTGAAGGCCTTATAATGGCTATGAATTCCAGGCAGGGCACTCCGAAGGGAATCTGAGGAGTGGATGGTGAGAATATACACATTGATGCTTTCTTTGAGGTCATCATTTTTTCATCAGTCTTCTTCACTCTCAATTTGTTGTGCTCACTTGTCAGGTTATAGAGGAATTCGTAGAGTATTTGGAGGAATGGGAAGCAGAGGCATCAGAAAAGTAATCAGAGATGCAATTGTAATAGTAGTAAATAAAGTACCCACAATCTCTTCAACCCCCGCAACCCTTCCACCTACTGATATTCCAACCCAACTCTCCTCCCCCCTCCACACTCCTAATACCACCGCTTTCATAAATAGTTACAATTCCAACCATTGACCACTGTTCAATGTTTTTTTCCGCGAAACCATTACGGATACCACTCACCACTCCTTAACACCCCCTCCCCCCATTTTCGTCATCCCACACCAACCCTCGGCTACCGCGTGCAGTGACCCATCAGCGACGTACTTCCCAAACCGACCTTCCCTTCTTCCCACCCTCTGCCCACTACCCTCTCCAAAAAAAACCCCACCCCCCCTTTCCCCACCTCCACTCGACCGCTCCTCTGACTTCTTCAAGGGTATAAATTCTATGTACAAATATGTGACATTGCCAGATGATGATACGCCGTATTAAACTGGTCGCAAATATATATTTTATTTTGTGGAACAGCAAAGTCTTTTTTTTCTTACTCTTTGTGCATCATGAAGGAGTTCCACCATGTTACTCCACCCACCATCGCATTTGAATGCAAAATTTGCCCTTATTTCATGCTTGCAGCTAAGTCCTCAAGATTTTCAGTACACGGCAGGTCATCTAATCACTGTGAGGCATCAACCAGCAAGAAGCTCACACCAATGCCACGAGATTCGATGGCGGCAGGACAGAGCAGGAAGCTGACCAAGGGTGTGCTTATGAGTGGTCGGTAACTCGTGAAGACACCTGCGCCACAACCAGAGGCCAATTCGCCAGTCACCACAAGGATCACTCCAGAGAAGCGCTATAAGCCACTTCCATCCCCAAAATGAATGGGTTTGAAAGGCGGCTAAATGAGGGGATTAACCTCATTCGGGCCTCAGCGACAGCAGTGGATTCTGTCCCTCCTTCATCAGAAACAGGTTTGTTTTATTGCAGTGCCTATTTATTTTATGATTGATATCTAATGAAGTGACTATTCCCTATTAATTAAAATTGCATGGGTTTCTACTCAGACATTAAAAGCTTCATTGAAGATAAAGTGGAAAAGCTTGGAAGGGAGCTGAAACCCGAGGAGTCGGACCTAGCAAATGAAATACGTGTTAGGTTCGACTGCTTGGAGTCCCTGATAAAAAGAATAGGTGCTGGTGGATCCTCACCTCCTCCAGCCCATACTCAGGACCTCGTCTCCTTGAATGCTTTGCCCCTTCAAACGTTCGAGCAACTTGGGATGTTTGAAGAAGACCTATGCTCCAGTGCCAACTACAAGGAATGCCTGGTCAGCATTTCTAATAGTGTTACTCCTATAAAAAGTAGGTATTTAGTTATCAAAGCTTTGTAAGCAAAAACAACCATTATGTTAACATCACATTATGTTTTTTGCTGCATTTTCTTTCATGGCAAGAAATTTGTGAACTGAATTTAATGAAGTGTATTGTATTTCAGTTATGGTATTTAAGGGACAGGTGTAGTAACCTACTATGCCGTGAAATAGGGGATGCAATGTTTACCTCGGCTGATAACAAAACAGTCAATGAGGCATGTGCCTCGATTATGACCAATGGACTTGCGAGTGCCTTTTGTCTCAGTAAAAAGAAAACACAGAAGGTGTGCCTTGAGGACAATTACCCAAACACCATGCAACTAATTTGTGGTATGTACATCCAGCTTATTTCCTAATGTCTTCAATTCACCATTCTTTAACCGAGTGAATATTATGAAATATTGCATGTTCTCTTGTTACAGACACTGAAGCAGAAGGCAGCCACTGCTCGACCTGTTGACTTGTCGACCGTCAAGAGGAGCATTGACGAGTGGCTACGACAGGTGAAAACAGACCTGGGGGACATGTTAGAAATGTGCAGGATGTTAATTGAAGTTCTTATTAGTTTGTTTTATATCTGGTTGTTGGTAGTTTACTTACATTTCTCTAATAATATTTATTATTAACAGAATATTTACATGGAAGCATGAAAAGTTTATCTTAGTTTGAGTTTTTTAAGGGTGGATGAGTGAATTTCTGAGAGTTCATGACTTTTATTGCATACTTTAATAGCACTCACTAATAACTCACAGCAATGGAAGAACCAGAAACAACGCCCAGGACTCTTGAGTTAATATTATATATATTTGATGCACCTTTATGTGAATGAGGACTATGTGACCATTTGTGAATCACAACTGCTTTGATTTTGGAAATGTTTTCGATGTAATAATCAGGAAACCTCTTCCTTGAACTACGACCTTGACGTGGCGGAAGGGCTTGTGCTTTACAATGAACCCTAGAGCTGGACTGGCAGGAGTAAGTTATTGCCACTGGTAGGGCCACCCATGCCAGATAGGTCGAAGGGTAGGAGCAAGACGAAAGGTAGTTCCGTGATGGTGTCACGTTAAAAATACCGTTGAGTCGCGTGGGAATACCTCTCAACTATCACTTCCCAGAACATGAAAGTCATTCAAAGAGAATTCACTCCTGGCAACTACGGGTAAAAAGAAAACACAGAAGGTGTGCCCTCAGGACTATTACCCAAACACCATACAACTAATTTGTGGCATGAACATCCTGCTTATTTCCTAATGTGTTCCATTCACCATTCTCTAACCGTGTGATTATTATCAATTATTATTTTAATTTCTCTTGTTACAGACAATGGAGCAGAAGCAGGGGATGCGCTCTCTAACGGGAACGCCAGGTTAGGTGAGTCCGCAGTGCCGGAATGCTGCAGCTGCCCTGCATCCTCCTTTCTCATCTCCTGCTGTCACCTTTTCATCCCCTACTCCTTGTCACATTCATTCACAATCTCATCACTCATCATCTCTTCTTAAGAGGAAGCGTCCTACCCACTGGAAAGGAATAGTTATGTAGAAAATCCTCAAGGTGGCGAGCAGTCGCAACCGAGCGAGGCATTTTGACGGGGATACCCTCACTCTAAGGATGCGTCAGAAATCACACTGGCAACACCCGGGCCTCGGCTTTCAGAGAACGGAGGGTCCGGAGGGGGAGTCAGTAGAGTTCCTCTCCGTTCTTGCTAAAAGTGAGGGGGGAGGTAATAGAAAACAGATGGCACTGAGCAGGGTAATGACCGCTCACGACGCTCTTTTGGACGAAGGTGACTCCCAAGTTGGAAAGCACTGACGCTCACGGACAGCTCCGTCTTTAGCCTCTTCCTACCGCAATCGAAGCTAATTCTCCCTCCGATATCACAATATGTACTGGCTGATCAAAGCAGAGGTTTCAAATAAGCTTACTCTCTCTCCACCATTAATCTAAAAATGTCCTCCAATTGGGGGTTAGTTTCAATCTTTGTCAATGAATTTGACGATTGAATTACTCAAGTTTGACAGCCAGCAAATAAATTTGCACTATCTCCAGTACTTTACAGAACTCCGAGGGAATATTTCCAACCTCGAAGTGAATAGTACTTTGAATGTTATTGATTCTCATCAACAACATTTAAAGGAAATTATATATTTGAAGGACATTATCTTGAAATTCCACAACATCACTCCTGATACTTCTCGTCATCTAATTCCAATAATATTCTACTGTTCAATTCAAAGATCATTTACCAAAACTACGCTCAGATGTATATGGCACCTTGGCATATAACTTCAGACATATATTGATACTTAAATACTATTTTCGTGCAAGTCCCCAGCAATAACGCACTAATCACACTTCCATTACTAAGTAAACACCTTTACCACTTCGTCGAGGAATGACGTTGATGGTACCTTAACCCAGAGAGTCCAGCGGTAAATTACCGCGAAAGCTCATTTCCAACCTTGTCAACGCCATCTCTCAATCCCCCCATTCCCCTCTCTCAATATTCTTCACTTTATGACAGGGAAGTTGGGGCTGCAACCCTCACCAACGCATCCTCACGTTCCCTCCCTCGCTCATAGCCAGGGGTCGCAGAGCAACAGTCGCATGTAAGACGTTGCCGTATCTCCACCGTGTAAGTATAGGCAGCGCTGACGAAGGTCTGTGAGAAAAGGCTGAACTATTTGCGTCACCATCCGAGCATATCATCGCCGAAATTCACGACGTTCGCTTCTCGAAAAGGACCAATTACAGAGCTTAACCCTATCAAACATGATGGCTGATACTTTTCATTCTGATAGAAGAAGGATAGCTGCATCTCTATCTGTTTACGATTTTTCAATGCAGCTATTAGTTTAGGTAAAAATATAGTTTATATTTTGATGATTTCACGGTGGTTTATTTATACACAGAGATAAAACTCATATTTTAGCTACAGGCTACCCTTGGCAAAGGTCTATTATTTATATCCTGAAAATTTCAAGTTGATTACATATGTTTATAGTCATTAATTGGGCCTGGAAATCATGGCGATATGCGGACGGTCGAGCGGGAGTGATGCTTCGCCTTAATAGATCATCATCTTCCTTAGTGGTTACCTCAATTCCTGGCACCTCAGCCCCGCATCGGTTATCTATAGATTTAACCCCTGTATCTGCCTCTCCCAGTACCTTTGATAATGTTGCTGATGGCCCAGTTATTGGTTCCAATTGTCAAAAACGTCCTGGATGTTGTTAGTTTAATTACATTTCTCTAATGTTTGTTATTAACAAAATATTTACATGGTAGCATGAGAAGTTTATCTTAGATTGAGATTTTCAAGGGTTGATGAGTGAATATTCTGCGAGTCAATGCCTTTTATTATATATTTAAATAGCACTCACATTAACTCCTAGCAATGGAAGAACCAGAAACAACGCCAAGGACTCTTGAGTTAATATTATATGTATATATATATATATATGATGCACCTCTATGTGAATGAGGACTATGTGACTATTTGTGAATCACACCTGCTTTATTTTGGAAATGTTTTCGATGTAATAATTAGGACAACTCTTCCTTGAACTACGAACTTGACGTGGTGAAAGGGCTTGTGCTTTCCAATGACCCCTAGAGTTGGATTAGCAGGAGTAAGTACATTGCTCCTGGTAGGGCCACCAAGGGTAGGAGCCAGTCGAAGGGTAGGAGCCAGACGAAAGGTAGTTCCGTGATTGTATCACGCTAAAAATACCGTCGAGTCGCGTGGGAATACCTATCAAATATCACTTCCCAGAACATGAAAGTCATTCAAAGAGATTTGACTCCTGGCAACTACTTGTAAAAAGAAAACACAGAAGGTGTGCCTCGAGGACAATTACCCAAACACTATACCACTAATTTGTGGTATGTACATCCTAATTATTTCCACAGGTGTTCAATTCACCATTCATTAACCGTGTGAATATTATGAAATATTTCATGTTCACTTGTTAGAGACACTGAAGCAGAAGGCAGCCACTGCTCGACCTGATGACTTGTCGACCGTCAAGAGGTACATTGGCAAGTGACTACGACAGGCCAAAAATAGATCTGGGGGACATGTTAGAAATGTGCAGGATGTTACTTGAAGTTCTTGTTAGTTTGTTTTATCTGTTTTTTGTTAGTTTACTTTTATTTCTCTAATGTTTGTTATTAACAGAATATTTAAATGGAAGCATGAGAAATTTATCTTAGCTTGAGTTTTTCAAGGATAGACGATTGAATATTCTGCGAGTTCATGACTTTTATTACATACTTTAATAGCACTCACAGCTAACTCCTAGCTATGGAAGAACCAGAAACAACGCCCAGGACTATTGAGTTAATATTATATATATTTGATGCACCTTTATGTGAATGAGAAATATATGACCATTTGTGAATCACAACTGCTTTGATTTTGGAAATGTTTTCGATGTTATAATTAGGAAACTCTTCCTTGAACTACGACCTTGACGTGGTGGAAGGGCTTATGCGTTACAATGACCCCTAGAGCTGGACTGGCAGGAGTAAGTACATTGCTCCTGGTAGGGCCACCTATGCCAGATAGGTCGAAGGGAAGGAGCAAGACGAAAGGTATTTCCGTGATGGTGTCACGTTAAAAATAACGTTGAGTCGCGTGGGAATACCTCTCAACTATCAATTCCCAGAACATGAAAGTCATTCAAAGAGATTTGACTCCTGGCAATTACGGATAAAAAGAAAACAGAAGGTGTTCCCGAAGGACAATTACCCAAACACCATACAATTAATTTGTGGTATGAACATCCTGCTTATATCCTAATGTGTTCAATTCACAATTCTTTTAACGTGTGATTATTATCAAATATTTCATGTTCTCTTGTTACAGATACTGTTCAGCAGAAGGCAGCCACTGCTCGACCTGTGGACTTGTCGACCGTCCAGAGGAGCATTGGCGAGTGGCTGCGACAGGCCAAAAATACATCTGGGGGACATGTTAAGATGTGCAGGATATTAATTGAAGTTCTTATTAGTTAGTTTAATATCTGGTTGTTATTAGTTTACTTCTTTTTCTCTAATGTTTGTTATTAATAGAATATTTACATGGAAGCATGAGAAGTTTATCTTAATTTGAGTTTTTCAAGGATAGATGAGTGAATTTCTGAGAGTTCATTTCTTTTATTGCATACTTTAATAGCACTCACTAATAACTCACAGCAATGGAAGAACCAGAAACAACGCCCAGGACTATTGAGTTAATATTATATATATTTTATGCACCTTTATGTGAATGAGGACTATGTGACCATTTGTGAATCACAACTGCTTTGATTTTGGAAATGTTTTCGATGTAATAATTGGGAAAACTCTTCCATGAACTACGACCTTGACGTGGTGGAAGGGCTTGTGCGATCCAATGACCCCTAGAGATGGGCTGGAAGGAGTAAGTACATTGCTCCTGGTACGGCCACCCATGCCAGATAGGTCGAAGGGTAGGAGCCAGACGAAAGGTAGTTCAGTGATGGTGTCACGTTAAAAATACCGTTGAGTCGCGTGGGAATACCTCTCAACTATCAATTCCCAGAACATGAAAGTCATTCAAAGAGATTTGACTCCTGGCAATTACGGATAAAAAGAAAACAGAAGGTGTTCCCTAAGGACAATTACCCAAACACCAGACAATTAATTTGTGGTATGAACATCCTGCTTATATCCTAATGTGTTCAATTCACAATTCTTTTAACGTGTGATTATTATCAAATATTTCATGTTCTCTTGTTACAGATACTGTTCAGCAGAAGGCAGCCACTGCTCGACCTGTGGACTTGTCGACCGTCCAGAGGAGCATTGGCGAGTGGCTGCGACAGGCCAAAAATACATCTGGGGGACATGTTAAGATGTGCAGGATATTAATTGAAGTTCTTATTAGTTAGTTTAATATCTGGTTGTTATTAGTTTACTTTTTTTCTCTAATGTTTGTTATTAATAGAATATTTACATGGAAGCATGAGAAGTTTATCTTAATTTGAGTTTTTCAAGGATAGATGAGTGAATTTCTGAGAGTTCATGACTTTTATTGCATACTTTAATAGCACTCACTAATAACTCACAGCAATGGAAGAACCAGAAACAACGCCCAGGACTATTGAGTTAATATTATATATATTTTATGCACCTTTATGTGAATGAGGACTATGTGACCATTTGTGAATCACAACTGCTTTGATTTTGGAAATGTTTTCGATGTAATAATTGGGAAAACTCTTCCATGAACTACGACCTTGACGTGGTGGAAGGGCTTGTGCGATCCAATGACCCCTAGAGATGGGCTGGAAGGAGTAAGTACATTGCTCCTGGTACGGCCACCCATGCCAGATAGGTCGAAGGGTAGGAGCCAGACGAAAGGTAGTTCAGTGATGGTGTCACGTTAAAAATACCGTTGAGTCGCGTGGGAATACCTCTCAACTATCACTTCCCAGAACATGAAAGTCATTCAAAGAGAATTCACTCCTGGCAATTACGGGTAAAAAGAAAACACAGAAGGTGTGCCCTCAGGACAATGACCCAAACACCATAAAACTAATTTGTGGTATGAACATCCTGCTTATTTCCTAATGTGTTCCATTCACCATTCTTTAACCGTGTGATTATTATCAAATATTTCAATTTCTCTTGCTACAGACACTGTGAAGCAGAAGCAGAGGATGCGCTCTCTTACGGGAACTCCAGGTTAGTTGAGTCCGCAGTGCCGGAATGCTGCAGCTGCCCTGCATCCTCCTTTCTCATCTCCAGCAGTCACCTTTTCATCCCCTACTTCTTGTCACAATCATTCACCATCTCATCACTCATCATCTCTCCTTAATGGATCATCATCTTCCTTAGTTGTTACCTCAACACCTGGCACCTCAACCCCCATCGGTTATTTATGGATTTAACACCTGTATCTGCCTCTCCCAGTACCTTGGATAATGTTGCTGATGGCCCAGTTACTGGTTCCAATTATCAAAAACATGTGCTGGAAGAGGAATGGCCTTCCCTTGATAAGTCTTCAACTTCTTCCACGGATTTTGTCATCCCTTTCTGCAGATATACCTGGTTGAAATGAGCCTCTCACCTGCAACAAGGTATGTTCTTCGGTTAGGAAAGGTGCTCGGCACTCTATTCTACAAGATATTGGCATGAAAAGAGTTTCTGACTTAACTCGAAAAGAGAAGATCATGTACAATAAACTGAAGAATCTGCGCAGACAATGGAAATAGTTGGCACACATTGCTGACGGTTATAAATAAGGTGTTAGCTCTACGTCAAACATCACTCACAGCAGATTTTTATGTGGCCTAGATAAAAATTTGTCCCCATCTGCTGTCACTTTACTTAAGATAATACTGAGGGAAGGGAAAAGGATACCAAAAGCTAGAAGATGGTCCCACGAAGAGTCTTTGGTCTCTCTATCTTCAAGAAGAGCCCAAAATGTTATTCTTTGTTTCGGGCTTTAATTCCTCTTCCTTGCCGGAAAACTTTATTTAAAACTCTTTCCAACTTCTCTTTCCTTCCTGAAATCAATCCAGAAAGTTTTAGCTTTCTTTCTTCTTTCGTTGAGGGAATGGAGGAGAGGGACAGGCACTGCTGTCTTCTATTCGACGAGATGTCGTTGCAGCCCGGTTTGACTTATGACAGGTTGAGGGAACGAAAAGTAGGCTTCGAAGACCATGGCACCATAGTGACTACTAATGCTTTGGCAAAGGTAGCTATGGTGTTCATGGCTCGTGGCCTATTCTCAGCCTGGAAGCAGCCGCTGGCCTACTACTTCAGCTCCTCTGCTACGCCTTCCTCAACAGTAAGTGAGCTGCTGAAGGAAGTTCTTCGGAACCTGCAGCAGATTGGGTTAAATTTAGTAGCCACTATTTGTTATATGGGCACTAACAATGCCATGTTATTCCCATCAATGACCTATTTGATGCATTAAATGGCGACACGGAGGCTGAGCGGAGAATGAAGAAGCTGGGCCCGATATCGAAAAGGAGTGGCCATCTAGAACTCCTAAGGAAGATGGAGAAATTCCTGCAGGGGATGGAGTTCGTGAGGGAGAGAGGCAGTTCATTCCCTCCCTCTGAAAAGGGGTGGCTGGCAACGATAACGGGGTGTCTCCCAGCTATGGACATCCCTTCAGGGTAGGTGCCACCAGTTAAGCACTAGGCATCTAAACCAGGATCCTATTGATAATTTGTTTAATGTGGTGAGGCAAAATTGTGGCAGTAACCAATATACGGTGCTGCACATTTTGTCTCAGGTTTGAAGACTGCAATTGTCAATAGAATGGTGGCCACAAGATCTCGTAGTAACTGTGAAATTGATAATTGCAGTGTTCTTAGCAATTTGAGCACATTTTTCAATAGTGATCCTGGTTTAGGGTGTGCACCTCTGGAGGAGCCGGAGTTAGGTGGTGGCTGCATCCCTACGCCTCTTAAGGGGCACAGGCTCACCCTGAAGGAGCTGTAGTCAGCTGCATTTATTGCAGGGTACGTTGCCAAGGCAGTTCTTCATGGTAGCGTTAGCGAACTCTGCCAGGGTAGTCTTATCTCCAGGGACCCTTCCAGTAATGACCTCTTCTTTGTCCTTGATGGGGAAGAGGGTGAAGCGTGCCCTTCGGAAGGTCTGACTACCCTGGTAAATAAAGCAGTACCATCGCTGCTTAATAAATTAGAAGTAGTTGGCCACTGCTCAAAAGTTTCAGTGCTGCTGATGGATGATTTAGGGACTAGCAGCATTGATTGCGACTTCATTAAATGTTTAACCCACGGTGTGGAGTTAAAAAAAATATTCTAATACCATTTGGCTTGTGGTAAAGATGTTATGCTCGGTGAAGAAACAACAGAATTAAAAATGAAAAATATTAGAATTATTAAAGAGAAATACTTGAAAATAGTTTGTAATTAGATTAATTATGCTGATAGAAGAATTGTGTACTTAAACTTCACTAAATTGTGTAGTATTTCATGTGTATATATTTTCAAATAGGTGAATAATACTGTTATGTTTGTGATAGGAATACATGTACTGGATAGTGGGCCGCCTTCATACGGCCTAGTGACCAGAGTTGCAGTCCTTTTTCTACGGAACGTCTCCGACCGGGCTCCCAGGCAATCCTTGAATTCTCGCCGAACATGGAGGGGTGGAATGATGTGCCCTACCCGACGGCGAAGAATTCAAACCGCCCACTTTACGCGCCATGGGACTACGCGACGATTTTTCCGTTGAGTCACGCTCTCCCCCACTCACCTCCCCTCTACCCCTTCCTCCCCTGCGCGGAGGAGGGGAGCGACGCTCACCCCTTCCCCTACGTGACCCTAGCGGAGCTCGCCGGTTGGCCGCCGCCCTGCCCAGGGTCCGAATAGAAGACGGACCTCCGGACCCTAAGATCTTAACAACACAATCGTTTGCACGAACGATACGCGTACTGCTTTGGTCTTCTGGTCTAGTTTAGGAAATTGAAGGCTAGCTATTATCATAGCTACGTCCGCAGTTGTTTTAACAGCTGCGGACAAAATTCATCGCTGTCTACGGCCCCGCCACATGCGGGGTAAATCTACTCCTCGGCGGAACTCTGCAGGAAACCTCTTCCATCCGAGGGCGAACGAAGGGCCGCAGGGCGCGGCTCTCCTCCCCCGGAGGATGCAGCCTCCTCCACCGCCATCACAAACTCATCTATCGGCCTCTGATAAAACGGTCCTTACAAAGACCATGACAATAAAGAAAATGCCTTTTGCTTTCACGTCAACCCACACCCCCGTATTGTCAAGCCTCGAAAACATGCCTTTAGATCAGAGAACTGCGTTTATTAACGCTATCAACGAAAAATACATCATATCCGCACCAACCGCTCCAGTGACGCCGCAGCAGAAAAATCCGTCGATATTCAACACCTACCAATCTCTGCATCAGATCCAGTCGTGGTAGATACAGCCACTCCCCCAATCGGTTCACCTGCAAGTACGCCGACTGTCACTAGCCTGGCCCCAGGATCTGAGTGGCAAACCAGCATTCACAAGAGAAGGAAGTATTCGACTTCCTCGTCAGTTACACCGTCCACTTCAGTATCTAACCGTTTTTCATTATTATCTGAACCTCCAATAGCTAGTACGTCTTCAACGCCTTCAGCACCGCAACATTCTAACAACCAGCCTTCAGCACCGCAAAATTCTCAGAACCAGCCTTCAGCTGACACTCCGAATAAGGACATGTCCTCCCCTATGGAGACATCTGCTCCGAAACCCGCGAAAATCCCTCTTCTCAAAGTAGAAGATACCGGAGATTGGGGTGAGCTTTATCGCTCAATCCTCAAGGTCTGCACGTTTCCTCCAAATTGCGTCTCAACCGGCCCCAAAAAGGCCAATATCAAATGTGCCTCTATTGACGACTATATCAATACACGCAGGATGTTTGCCGAACGATCAGTCTATTTTACAACTTATTCACTTTCACAAAATAAACGCCGGGAATTTGCTTTGAGAGGAACGTTCCCTTCCATCGATGTAGACGACATCAAGGCTGAGCTTACGGCTCGTGGCTTCCCGGTCATCTCGGTGACTCGAAAGTGTAGCACAAAACCCACTTCAGAAGAGCGCACTGCGGGCCTCACCCGAGTGCCCTCTTACCCCACTCGCACATGTCAAGTGTCATGCGAGCCCTCCGTTGACTCCGCAGCTTTATTTAACATATCCAGTATTCAAGGTTTAGCTGTTAAAATCGATAACTTCCAAAAAGCAATAGAACCGGTCCAATGTCACAAATGTCAAAACCTTCACCACACAAAAAATAATTGTTATATGCCACCAAATTGTGTCCGATGTGGTCAAAATCACTTGTCCACAGCCTGTCCTGTCCCAAAAGACGTGAAACCCGTCTGCTATCTTTGCAACGGTGAACACCCAGCGAGTTACCGGGGATGCCCCAGATACCGGGAAGCCAAAAATGTCATGGTTGAACTAAGAAAGCCAGCGAACAACACCACGCCAGCTCCGCAACCTCCCACGCTCACTCGTCAATTCTCTTCTGCTGTCACTAATTCCAATTTTCCGAACCTTCCTAATTCCTCTACTCCTGAAACCCCTTCTTCCTCCAACCCGGACTCCGCCGAACTCATTTCTTGGGTTCGGACCATCTTTCCAAAACTTTCCGCTCTCACCTCTGTCCGTGACAAAAACAATTTATTCTTGAACAGCTAGTCCTCCTCGAATAATGCCTACACATCTCACAACACATCACAGTGAGTCACTTAAAGTCCTCTCTTGGAACTGCAATAGCATTGTTAACAAAAAAAAACGAATTATTTCAGTACGCCATTGACAACCACATAGACATACTACTTTTGCAAGAAACACCTCAAACCAAATCTCTCCATCTACACTCCACATTACCAAGTTCACCGCCTTGACCGAATAACCCGAGGAGGAGGAGTAGCAATACTCGTTAAAAACAATTTAAAACATTCCCCTCTGAACGCTCCTCAATTTCAATCTTTAGAAGCTCTCGGAATCACACTTCACACACAACGCGGACATTTACCGATTTACTCAGTCTACCAGCCCGCTTCCAAGAAACTCGAGCAGAAAGACCTTTCCCTTCTCTTCACCAAAACCCGGTATTTTTATTGGTGATTGGAATTCTAAACATTTAATTTGGAACTGTAGAGTCAGTAACGCAAATGGACGTAAGTTACTTAACTTCGTCACCGGAAAACCGATATCAATCTCCTCTCCAATAGAACCGACCTTCCGTTCAAATCACAGGCGCCATATTCCCGATATCCTTGATTTTGCAATTTTTGTCAACCTCCCATACCAATTAACTCCTCAAGTTATTCATTCTTTCACTTCCGACCATCTTCCGATCCTTTTTCATATCCCGATTACCGCCACATCACTTTTGCCTCCGCCAGTTTCAGTAACTGACTGGAACATTTTTCCCGCCACTTTAGACCTTCTGAATCCCGTTCTACCATTGGCCGATCCTCAACCGGCCGATGTCGACTCCCGCGCCCGCACGATCACCCGCCTCCTCGCCGCCGCGAAGGGGCACGTCACTCGCGACTTTCCCGCCCGCACTTAACCGTCTCCTCGCTTCCCAGCCTTCATTGTAGACCTTATCCGTTCCCGTAATTTAGCCCGCCATGCATGGCAACGCTCGCGCGTCATCGAGGACAAAACCCGCTATTCGCGTCTTTCTAATAGAGTAAAATCCGTAATTAAGAAACATGCTTCTGCTGCTTGGGAAAATCACATCTCTCAATTAAAATTCGATGATAATTCCCTTTGGAAGTGCGCCAAGTCTTTGCGGCGCACTAATAAAGTTCTTCTTCCCCCTGTTAAATCCGGTAATATCTTTATTTTTGATCCCCAGCAGAAAGCCGAAATCCAACCTGATCATCTCCAGCAAACCATGTCTCTTGATCAAACTCCCTCCGCGGTCGATTCCGACATCGACAGTTTTTTTCACTCCTTTCTTGCTCCCATTAACCCTCCTCCGCCCCTCTGCTCTCCGACCAAACTTCAAAACCTTATTTCCACGCTTCCCGCAAAGCCCCAGGTCTCGACGGCATAACTAATCAACAACTATAGTTTGCCGCTCGAGTTCCGAAATTCCTTCTCCTTCTCTCCGACCCCATTAACCACTCCTATTCCATTTCTCACTTTCCTGAATAATGGAAGACCGCAAAGGTAATCCTGATTCCGAAACCGGGAAAAGACCCAACCAATCCCGGAAATTCCCGCCCGATCTCCCTTCTGTCAAACCTCTCCAAAATCCTAGAACGCCTTCTCCTTGATAACCATCAAAATCACGTCCTTACGAATCAGATCATCCGACCCGAACAGATTGGATTTCGGCACCGCATGTCGGCGAACAATCAAGTCCTCCGTCTCACAGAATTAATTTCCCACGGCTTCAATATCTTCAAAACCACATATGTCATTTTCCTCGATGTCGCGCGAGCGTTCGATCGCGTGTGGCACAAAGGGTTAATACTCAAACTTTCCAAACTTGACTTTCATCCCGCAGACTTTAATCTTTTGCACAGTTATCTCTCGAATCGATTTTTCCGCGTAGCCGTCGGCAAGTCCCTTTCTTCCTTCCGGCCAGCGGAGGCGGGTGTTCCCCAGGGATCCCTGGTTAGCCCCCTGCTCTTTACACTGTACGTAAACGACATTCCGACAACAGACAAAACCAACACACATGTTCGCCGATGACACCGCCATATCAGCAACTTCACTCAGAGGAGACACAAACAAATAGACTTAACACACACTTAAAACTACTACACAAATGGACCAAAACATGGAAGATACAAATAAACGCGTCACGCGTAGAACTCACGGTACCACCTTGTCCCTGACCTAACGGATCTTTTAAGATCACAGACTTTCGTATTCGTTTTCGTCTCAAAACGGTACGATAGCCTGGACAGGGGCTTGGACCACCGTTTTTCGGACGCACAGTGATTTTTCCGGCATTTCCACTGGTTCGAGGAGATTATTGAGAGACTGCACCGAAATAAATTGAACACTTTTCACGTGAAACTTTCACGCACCATTTCGACCCCGCACCACCTGGTTTCCCCTACTCTCCCGAAAACGACCCCTGCACCTCACGGACCACGATTATTGGTTTTATTAAACAACGACGTTTTGCCGAGCGTCTCCTCATTAGGAGACGACGCCGCACTCCGTCTCGCCGCCTACTCACCGGTAGGCGGTGCTATGAACGCCGACGGGAGCAATCCCAGCACCACCGTCGAGGCATTCGCCTCTTCATCAATTGAAATGGCAGACGCCGACATCGCAGTCGCTCACCCTTCAGGTGACGCAACTGAATCCGATGGCTTTTCTTATCCGCGTAAATGAGTACGAAATATTACGCCTATTTTTCGGGAAAAGAAAAGACCATTCGTCACCTCTGCGGACGCATCAAAGAGGGTGAAGACTCTGTCTGCCGAACCCTTTTTGAAAAATCAATTCGAGGTCCTGACGGATAACTCGCCGACCACCACTGCTGCTGAAGGCAGCATTCCAAGCAATGATGACGCCACCACAATGGATGCGACACCGGCACCACCTGCGCCCTCTGAGTCCGCTCAGGCAAAATCGAAACCTCGTCCACCGCCTCTCGAGGTGTACGATATCGAGGATGTGAACGCCTTCCGCGCCCTCGTCCGAGGAAGCGTGAAGGATCAGACCTTCACCATTTCTTATGGTGAAACCATGGCCAGAGTCTATCTCAAAACCGAGGAGGACTTCTTGTCATTGAAGGCCGTTCTCGCGGCCGCCGATGCCCAAGTTTCTACTTGGGGTGTTGGTGAAGAAAGGACGACGTCCTTCCAGATTCGCGGTCTGTCACACCGCCACACAACCGACGACATTACGGAGGATTTGAAGGATATGGGTATCCTGGTGCGCAGAGCCCGTCAAATTCTCAACGACGGACGCCCCTCAGGTGTCTTCGTCGTCGCCATCACGCCCACGGAGGACTGGACCATTGGCTCCATCAAACGCTTGAAGAACATAGCGAATCATCGCGTAACGATCCGCCTCCACAACTTCCGCGGACCGCAGATGTGCCACCGCTGCTGCGGGTTCTTCCATGGAAACTTCCATTGCTCCCGTCTTCCACGCTGCATGGAGTGCGCTGGGCACCATCTCACCAAGGAGTGCACCTCCACGGTGAAGAAGTGCACCAATCGTGAGAAGGCGCATCCAGCGTACTCTCCCGAGTGCGCCAAGCGCATCGCAGCGAAGGCCGAGGAAAACAGCAAAAAATCAAAGACAGCGGCACAGACGCCTTCTACTCAAAAGAAGGTGCACAAGCAACCGGCGACACCACAACTGCAGGGGAAAACCGCACAACCAGCTGCACCACAAATGCAGAGGGAGACCGCAAGTCTCGGCACGCAGAATGCATGGGGCCGTGGAAACGCCCCCCGCCAACAGCCAACTCAACGCACGACTCCGCGAAAACGCTTGGAAATTCCACAAGTGGAGCAATTTCCAGGTCTTCCAGAGCCTTCACCACTTCCTTCGGAGACCGCTGCGTCCGTTCGCATCCCAATGCGTGACGCGAAGCGACGCATACCTCCCAAGGAGCATCAACTCCGGGAACCGGAATCGCCATCGGCCCTTCTTGGGGCCCCAGCATCTTCCTTTGATCCTATTGCCACTCTCTTCACGAGATTGGCAAGCATCACTGCTGCTGTTCAGCAACAACTTCTTTCAGAAGTAATCAACACCCTTCCCTCTCTCCTAGCTCTCCATGGCGGACACCCCTAGACGGAGACATCTCGCGTTCGCCTGTTGGAATGCAGGCGGCGCCATCTGGATGGTCTCCTGAGCTTCTCGCGTTCCTGGCTCGCCAGAAATGCGACGTAGCACTTCTCCAGGAGACTCATCTCTCCCTCGGAAACCGCTGGACAGTACCAGGCTTCAAAGTCTTTCGTGACGACCGCGATAGACGAGGAGGTGGCACTGCCATTCTCGTCGCCGATCATCTGGCCGCACAGCGCGTCTCTCTTCCTAATCTCACATCCATCGAGGCCACTGCCATTCTCCTACAGTGTGCGGAAGGACCTCTCCGTCTCATCTCCGTCTACGCCCCCCCGAACCTCTCTCTCCTTCCCTCGGACCTGGATGCTGTCTTCGAGAGTGACACGCCGACGATCGCCGCCGGCGATTACAACGCCAAACATCCTGACTGGCACTCCAGGTTGCATACTCTCAGGGGCCGCATTATCCGACGTTGGACTTCAAACAACAATCTTGCAGTAACAGCTCCTTCTACGGCCACGCACTTCTCCGAGAACGGCGCACCGGATGTACTGGACATCGCCGTACACAGGAGCATCGCATCGGTGTTGACGGCGCGAGCGCTGCACGCTCTGGACAGCGATCATCTTCCCGTCGTTTTCAGTCTCCGACGCCGGCCGGAAGCCCCTCCCCCGCGCGTCACGCGAGACTACCGCCAGGCCGACTGGCCCCTCTTCCGTGACCGGGTGACGGAAGGCTTCCGAGACTGGGAAATTCCAACTCCGCTGGATACGCCGGAAAACATCGATGCGACATGCTCCGCTGTGACTGCGATCGTCCGTGATGCGTTCGATGCCGCAGTTCCTTCCAAGGAGATACGAAGCTGGAACCATCTTGCCCTTCCTCCTCACATCCTGGCTGACATCAGGGCGAAAAACCGTCTCCGTCGTCGCTTCCTAGCGACGCGATGCCAGGAGGACAAAGCCAGCATGACCACTGCTCGCCACGCAGTGCGTGACACCATCGCCAAGCACCGCCAGTCTTGGGAGAAGAAGCTCTCTTCCCTCTCCTTGGAGGATGGCTCCATCTGGCGTATGGCACGCGCGCTTCGCGGTGCGAGCAGCGAGGAAGCGCCACTTCGTACTCCGAACGGCACGCTCCACTCGGCGGCGGACAAGGCTTCATCGATGGCGGCATACCTGGAAGACTCCTTCCAACCGGCACCACCAGCACCTGATCTTCCAGATCCTCTCCTGACGCCTGTAACTCCACCTCGCGCTCCACTACGACCGCGAGCACTACATGAAGACGTTCCGGCTGTGAGCTCGCAGGACCTCTTCAGGGCCATTAAGCGACTCCGTGTGAGAAAGGCTCCAGGACCTGATGGCATCCCTAACGACGCCCTCCGACAGCTTCCGATCTCTCTGGCATCCTTTCTGATTCTCATCTTTCAGGCGTGCCTCTCCTTAGGACATTTTCCATCTCCGTGGAAGGAGGCTCGCGTCATAACCATCCCGAAACCAGGCAAACAACCAACGAAACCTGAGAACCTACGCCCGATCTCTCTCCTTGACGGCTTTGGGAAATTATTCGAGGACATCATTCTACACCATCTCAAAGCCGTCACCGAAGACCTCAACATCCTCCCAGCTCATCAGTTCGGCTTCCGGAGCGAGCATTCCACCACGCACCAAGTCGCGCACTTGCTGAACTTCGTCACGGAAGGCTTCAATCGTGGACATTCCACGGTTGGTGCCTTCTTCGATCTCAGCAAGGCGTTCGACCGTGTGTGGCACGAAGGCTTGCTCTGGAAGCTCTCATCATTTGGATACTCTCAATGGCTCACAAACATCATTTCATCGTGGCTTCAGGATCGCCGCTTCCGGACGACATGGAAATCGGCGATCTCAGAAGAACGACGCATCAGAGCAGGAGTTCCGCAGGGCAGCCTTCTCTCTCCGTTGCTCTTCAACATCTACGCGGCCGACATGCCGAATGATTTCAGGAGCAATGTCATCGCTGCGCTTTACGCCGACGACGCAGCATTGCTCGCGAGATCGTCTAAACAACAAATGGCATCACGTTATCTTCAACGAGCAACGGACGAGTTGATGGAGTGGTACGGCGCCTGGAGACTCCTTGTCAACGAAAGCAAGACTCAGGCAATCGTCTTCTCCAAGGGACAGAAGGAACCCGGCGAAATCCTCGTCGGCGCAACGGAAGCACCTTGGAGAGACTATGTCGAATATCTCGGCATTATGCTTGACAGGCGTCTCAACATGCGCCGCCACGCCCTGAAACTCAAAGGCATCTGCGTTCATCGGAGAAACTCCATACTTCCAATGCTGTCGGAACCTCTTCCACTCTGCCGCCGCATTCATTCCGTAAACGCGATTCTCAGACCTGTATTAACTTACGCATCACCAGCCTGGTACGGTCTCGCAGGAGTTCCCGCACGCAGCATTCTCGACGTAGAGGATCGGAAAAATTTCCGCGTCGCGCTACGTTTCAAACCACCAAACGCGGCATTATGGGAGATTCTCAAAATGTCTCCTCTTCCCGCTGTCATTCAGAGACAGACTTCAACATTCTTCTCCACCACGGAAGCATCAACCCACGAAGAGATTCGCCATATCGGAGAAATGGAATTCTTTCCGTGGGACATCCACCCTCGGCCGTTGGCCGGCACTGGACGCCGGGAACACCAGCCGCCGTCGCGCGGTAAAGGCCGGAAGAGGCGGTGACGATTCCGGCGAATCACTCACTAAGCGTCTTCCCAAATAACGGAAGATGATTGGACGACACGTCCATGCTATCTGAGTATACCACAACTGAAGAGCCCATTGAGAGCTGGACAGTTGCAAGTCTACGAATTATTCTCGTAGCAATTACCACTGTGTTCGTATTCGTTTCGATTTTTTTCGCTGGTAAAGCTACATTCACGCTTATTCGCCTCGATACCTCTGGTTTATTTTCACCACGTATACGTTTACGCACGATTTATCGTCCCTCGCTTCTTATTGGACTTTGATTAAACGGACTCAGACCACGGACGACGCCTCACGCATGGGCGTCGCCCCTATGTCGCTTCTCGGCGAGACTCAGCGCGCTGAGTGCTACGAAATAGAAATGGATGCTTCTCAGGAGATGGACTCCACCTCCACTCCCGCTCCCTCCAATGCTGCGGAACACAGCCATACCTCGGGGGAAGGCTTTACTGTTGTGAGATCCGCAGGATCTCGCAGGACCACGCCCCTCTACACAAACGATGCCTCTCCCTTCCTCACACTGAAGGAAGCCAGCCTGAAACGGCGACGCGTGTCGGATGACACTTCTGAACCTATTATCACGGCCAACCGCTTCTCTGCGATTGCTCCGGAGGATACTCCGATTACTGCACTGTCAGAGGGCATGGAAGCGCAGGCTTCACCCGACGCTTCTTCCTCGCCAGCTCCGCCTAGCGTGACTGCTCAGAAAACTAAGAAAAATCGCCCACCGGCAATCGTCGTATACGTCAAGAGCGCCAAAGGTCTTCGCGATTTCGTGAAGGCGACCGTGAAGGACCAGGCCTTTACTCTTGCAAGCGGCGAAGGCCTCACGAGAGTGCAGGTGAAGACGGAGGGAGACTTCCGTGCACTTCGTTTGGCCCTAACAGGGGCCGACGCTCAATTCAACACTTGGGCTATTGGCGAGGAAAGAACTACAGCTTTTCAGATAAGAGGTCTCTCATCCCAGCATGAGCCGGATGATACCCTCCAGGATATGGGCATTGTCGCCCGGAAGATCCGCCAACTCCGTCAGGGGAAGGTGAAGATCGGCGTCTTTGTTGTGTCTATTGCGCCGAATGCGGAATGGACAATCGGCCGCATCAAGGGCATACGCTCGGTGGCAAACGCTCTGTGCTCCTTCCGTCTATACAGACACAAGGAGCCACAGATGTGCTACCGATGCAGCCGCTTTGACCACGGGTCAACCTGGTGCTGCGCCTTACCGCGTTGTTTCAAGTGTGCAGGAGATCACACGGGAGCTGACTGCACGGCGGAAGGACCTTTGGGCGTTGTTGCAATTGCGGTGGAGCGCACATTGCGTGTTCCCGCGACTGCCCGAAGTTGCAGGCGAAGATGGCTCTCCTGACGAAGGCTGCAGAGGCGAAAGCGTCGGGAAAGAAGACGCCTGCAGCTAAAGAGAAAAAGACGGCATCCAACACCTCCGACGCACCGCACACCATCACTGGGAGTGCAAAACCCATGGAAGACGGGCGTTCAACGGCAGGGACCTGCCGGCCAACGGCCGACGATGCGCCCGCGTCTCCAAGTTCCTTCTCCCATGGATCCCGACACCTTTCCCGCTCTCTCCTCTCTTCCGCAGGCTACTGCCCTTCTGCAGGAAACCGCGGAATCAATCCAGGTTCCCCTGAGAGCTGTACAACAACTCCGCACCGCTGTCGCACACGCTTCAAGTCCCGGCACTAGCTCCACGGTCCCTACAAGGACCAAAAAGGAGACGGCACTCGCCGCGCTCTTTGCGCTCACCGAGTCTGCAGACTCAGATGCTGACCTTCTCAGCCACGCTCCAACAGCTTCCAACCATCCTGCAACAGCTTCATGGATAGACAACGGAATGCAAGGAAGACGCTCTCTATAGCCTGCTGGAATGCAGGTGGTGCCGTGGTGCGGAAGACTCCGGAGCTTCTCGAATTTCTGTCTCGACAGAAATGCGAGATAGCTTTGGTGCAGGAGACATGGCTGAGAAGCAACGCAAGGTGGACGGTACCGGGATACCAGGTCTTCCGGGATGATAGAAGCACTCATGGTGGAGGAACGGCGATACTGGTGGCTGTCGGAATCACGGCGCAGATTTGTTTCCGCAGTTGGCAACCCTGGAGGCGACGGCGATCACGCTCGACTGCGTGGGAGGTTCAGCTCTACGGATCGTTTCCGCATACTCTCCACCGGGGAAGATTCTTCCTTCCCGGGACCTGGAAGCGATCTTCGGAGACGGCGTGCTGACAATCGCGGGGGGCGATTACAACGCGAAGCATCCTGACTGGTCGTCGCTCGTCGTGAGCTGGAAAGGACATCGCTTGCGGAATTGGACGCAGCAGAACGGAGTGACCGTCGTGGTGCCGTCCTCGCCGACGCACTACAGCAGCAGAGGCGTCGGCGACGTCCTCGACATCGCATTGCATCATCATCTGAGCAGCGTTCTTTCCGCAACGGTCATTCCGGCTCTCGACAGGGATCATCTCCCGGTCATCTTTCGTCTCGGAAGCCGACCGATCATCGCCCCCGCCAGAGTCGTGCAGGATCTCTCACGCGCCGACTGGGATGTCTACCGCCAAACGGTAACAGACAATCTACAGCCGTTTGCCCGAGAACCTTTCGTGTCTGCTGAGAAGATAGACCAGCAATGCGACGCCGTTACGCGCGCCATCACCGCCGCCATGAAAGACGCCGTTCCGAAGAAAACCGTTCGCGCGTGGAACCACCTCCAGCTACCGCCAGAGATCGTGCGGAACATCCGGCGAAAGAATGCTCTACGGAAGATCTTCCAGGAAACGCGCTGCCCGGACGACAAATCACGTCTCAACACGGCGGAGCACCGTCTTCGGGAGGACATTGCGGCCTTCCGGGAGGAGTATTGGGAGAAGATCGCATCTCTTTCGACGGAGGATGGTTCACTCTGGCGGATGGCGAGGTCTCTTCGGCGCAATGGCACGGAAGAAACTCCGCCTCTCACCGCGAACGGTACCCTCTTTTCAGAAGGAGAAAAGGCGAATCACATGGCGGCGTATCTTTAGGCTTCTTTCACCACCGCACCGGCAGACCCAGGGACACCCGATCCACTCCAGGACGTACGGCTCCCGCGGACACCGAACATCGTCCTGGAGCGGGAGGAAGAGGTTCCGCGCGCATGCTCGCAGGACCTTGTTAGGGCCATGAAGCAGCTGAAACCGAAGAAGGCACCAGGACCCGACGGGATCGTCAACGAGGCGCTGCGGCACATTCCAGTGTCGTTGGCGCACGTTCTGTTGGCGATCTTTAACGCCTGCCTCCTGCTGGGACACTGCCCTAGTAGTAGTAGGTTTAGTTTTAATGGTGCGTCGACAGCTAAGGTCATTTTGCACCTTGTCATAAATAATTACATAAAAATCCCAATTTATGTACAAATATACTAAATGTGCACAACGTGTCTACTCAAATCATTATAATTTATTTATCAACTGAGTTTCCTTCAAGAACGCGAGAACACGCTCGATCATATTGGGGTCATCGCCTAGGACTTGCCCTAGGTTGTCCACCACATTGAGGTTTTCGCGCGCAGCACGATACACCTCACACTCCGTCAGAAGGTGTTTTACACTGAGGGGGGAGTCACACTCATCACAACGGGGGTGTATCTTCTCATCTGAGAAGAGATATGAGTGGGTTAGGGCGGTGTGCCCTATTCTTACCCGTGTGATGGCAACTTCCTCCCTCCGAGTCCTCCCAGTTGAAGTGGGCCACACTGATGTGACGGCCTTGATTTCACGTAGTTTGTTCGAGCTTTGTTGATTCCATGTTTCATTCCACTGCTGAAGGCATAGGTTCCTTAGCCTTGTCTTCAGGTCTCCTACCGGTACCAGAGGATCGGCAATGTTTGATTCTCGAAGTGCCTCTTTAGCGGCGGAGTCCGCTGTCTCGTTCCCTGTTATCCCCACATGCCCAGGAACCCACAAGAACTCAATTCTAATTCCCTTTTTATCAAGGGATGTAAGGGCACATTGTATATCCTGGACAATGGGGTGCATCGGTGAGAAGCAGGAAATGGCTTGCAGTGCGCTCAATGAGTCGCTGCACACCAAGAAAGATGTATTATGCCGCTGAATCCCCTGTAGAGCCATCCTAATGGCGAGGAGTTCCGCAGTAAAAATACTGCACATGGAATTCAACCTCACTCCGGTGATTCCGTGGTGCTGGGAAGAAATCGCACACGCACATGCTTCTTCCGACTTAGAGCCGTCTGTGTAGACGGGGATGAAGCCGGGGCGAGTGTTAATGATCTCCTGAAAATAGCTTTGGTATTCCATAGGAGAAGTGGAAGACTTAGAATATCTTTGTAAGCTTAAGTTACAGACTGGATGTGGCACTTGCCATGGAGGTATTCTAAGGTATCCAACTGGGTTTAAGTCGGGTATCGAGACACCGCAGTCATCGTTAAAGGACCCGAATCGCACACTAAGCGGTTTGGTTGATCGTGCTCGTCTATCGTAAATATTTTTAAAACGAGGTTTAAAAACAATATTTAAACAAGGATGTTCCTTTGTAGATAAAATCTTTGCAACATAGTTGCACATCAGTATGTTTCTCCGAACGTTCAGCGGAGGCTCTCCAGAATCCGTGTAGATACTCACAACTGGCGATGTGCGAAAAGCGCCTATTGCCAACCGGAGCCCAGCATTATGTACCGTTGACAACGGTCGTAAATATGATTCCCGAGCCGATGAATATACTACTGAACCGTAATCCAGTCTTGACCGTACTAAGGCACGGTACAAAGAGATAAGAGTAGTTCGGTCTGCGCCCCATGTCGTATTGCATAAAAACCTTAAAATATTTAAACTTTTCAAACATCTGTCCTTTAAAAACCTAATATGTTCTCGCCAATTCAATCGGTAGTCTAAAATCATACCGAGGAACCTTATTTCTTGGACGTATGCAAGGTTTGTATTCCCCATACGTAAAGGCGGTGGGATGTGTATCCCTCGCAACCGGTGAAAATGGATACATTTGGTCTTCTCCGCCGAGAAACGAAAGCCATTGGTTTCAGACCAGGTTTTGAGCTTATTCAGGGTCAGCTGAATTTGTCTTGCGGCGCTGACTAGCTTGGGCGATCTGCAAAAGATCGCAAGATCGTCTACGAACAGAGACCCCATTACCGGTGCTTTGATATGCTCTGCCACATCATTAATCGCGATCGCAAACAGCGTTACGCTCAAAACGGATCCCTGTGGTACTCCGTTTTGCAAAGGGTAATATTCCGACATATATTGCCCGATTCGAACTTTAAAACTGCGTTTGGTTAAAAAGTTTTTAATAAAAATGGGTAAGCATCCCCTAAAACCCCAATCATGCAAGACCTTTAAAATCTTCTGCCTCCAGACTCTGTCGTATGCCTTCTCCAGATCGAAGAAGACAGCAACGACATGTTGACGAAGAAGGAAGGCTTCTTGAATGAAATTGTCCGCACGAACCAAATGATCGGTGGTTGATCGGCCGCGTCTAAATCCGCATTGGATGCTGGAGAGGAGGGTTCGCCGCTCCAGGCACCAAACTAGCCGACGATTAACCATTCGCTCCATTAGTTTGCATAGGCAGCTCGTAAGGGAGATGGGTCTGTAGCTATCTGGGTTCGATCTGTCCTTTCCTTGCTTAGGGATTGGTATGACCGCAGACTCCCTCCAGGACTGAGGAAAAGAGCCCTCCAACCATAACTGGTTGAAGGTTTGTAGGGTCTCCACCAAAGCTGCCTCCGGAAGGTTACGGAGGAAGGCATTGTGGATCCTGTCTAGTCCTGGGGAGGTGTTCCGGGAGTCTGCAATAGCGGACGTCAGCTCCCAGTAGGAAAAGGGTTCGTTGTAATCCGCAGGTACACGCGCCTCACGGAAGTTGATGCAGACCTTTTCCATCCGCTCTTTTACAGCTGCAAAGGCAGCATCATAGTTTTCATTGCTGGAGACCCTGGCAAGTTGTTTTCCGAAAGCTTCACATATATCCCGAGGGGATGTGACCACCCGGTCTCCAACCTTCAAACATGAGACGCTATGTCGCTGATCAGATCCTGATATGCACCTCACCTTAGTCCACACTTCAGCGATCGGTGTCCGGTGGTTTATGCTGGACACGTATTCCTTCCAGGATGTCCTTTTGGCCTCCCTCACGACCTGTCGAGCTTTGGCTCGTAGGCGTCGGAAAGAGGCTAGATTTCTTGCTGTTGGGTATTTGTTAAAAATCCGCAACGCTCTCTTACGAAGTCTAATTGCATTTGCGCAGTTCTCGTTCCACCAGGGCACGGGTGCTCGAGGAGCACGGCCAGATGTTTGAGGTACGCTGCACTTTGCCGCACTGACAATAGCATTCGAGAGTTTATCCATGTTGCATAAGGAATCACGTCTGCTGTCGTGCTTATAATAAAATTCACGTTTAAAATTTTTCCAATCGGCTCTTTGTAAAACCCAGTTCACTGGTCTGTAAATATTTATGTTAAAATCTGAGTTTTTGTTGACAAAAATAGGAAAGTGATCGCTGCCACATAGATCGGCATGAACGGACAAAGTTAACTCGTTCATCAGATTGCTTGAGCTTATGCAAAGATCTATGGAGGAAAACTCCCCATTAAAACTGTTAAATCGGGTTTTTTCCCGGTTATTTAATAAATAAAGGTTAAAATCATTAATAAAATCTGATAAAATCCGTCCTCTTCTGTTGTACTGCGTATTTGGGCTTCCCCATAGGGAGTCATGGGCATTAAAATCGCCCAAAAGGATGAAAGGACTGGGCAGCTGTCGTACTAGAGCTTCGAGGTTGCATCGAGTTACTGGTGCACCCTCAGGAAGGTATACATTACACAACGTTATTCTATTAGGCGTGTTAACAACCACCGCTACCGCCTGGAACGGTGTTTGCAGTTGGATACGGGAGGTGTATATGGTCTCGCGTATCGCCACTGCAACTCCACCTTGGGCTCGTTGCCCACTGGTGTCGTCAAATCTAAATACTGTGTATCCCTTTAAAACACTATTGTCTTTGCCTTTAAAATGGGTCTCCTGTAGACAAATACAGGAGGGTCTAAAATCTCGTATTAAAACATCTATCTCCTCCTTATGCCGATAAAAACCGTTGCAGTTCCACTGCAAGATAAAAACCATTAATAAATTAAATAAATAGATAATAATTAAAAGAATATGAGTTAAAAGCAAGTAGTCCAACTCCGTTTATTTCCGTCTTATTCGGATCTTCTCCTTTGTTCTTGCGAGGTGGACCTCAGTCTCAGAGGGACCTTCGTCCTCCTCCATTGCCTCAGGCTTATTTTGTTTTGCCTCACCTGAGGGTCCGGGGGAAGGTGTTTTTCCACGCCTAGCCGGCGTGACCCCGGAAGATTTAGCTGGGTTCTCCTTAGGAGAGCCCGAATTTTTAATTTTATTGTTCGCTGCACTTCCATTATCCGCCATGTTTCTTGATGTGGTTTCCACAGATTTCTCAATATTTGTTGGCAGTTCTGTTTGCGTTTCAGTAGTAACATATTTCTTCTCTGGGACTTGTGCTACTGAGGCAAAAGAGCGGGAGAAGGTAGGCGCCACGAGGGTGCGATACTTCTTCCTTGCCTCTAGGTAGGGTATTTTTTCCACAGTTTTTATTTCCATTATTTTCCTTTCTTCTTTCATTTTGGGACAATCGCGAGAGTACACTTGGTGTTTGCCCTCGCAATTAACGCAAAACGGTTCTGACTCACACTCGTCACTATCATGCTTTGCTTTGCCACAACGAGGGCAGGTGGCCTTGCCCTCACATCTGGTCGCAATATGTCCAAAGTGTTGACACTGGAAGCATCGCATTGGGTTTGGAATGAAGGGTCTGACTGGGACCGCTTCGTATCCAACGAAAACACGATCAGGGAGTTTTTCGAGACCGAATGTTAAAATTACAGACGCGGTGCGTTGATTTTCGCCATTTTGCCTTCTGGTGATACGGCGAGCATCAGTGACTCCTTGTGGGGCCATTTCTTTCGCTATTTCGTTGTCATCGACATATAACAAGTCGTAGTGGCTAACGACTCCTCGACATGAATTGAGGGAGCGATGAGCCTCGACAGCCACAGGAATATCATTAAATGACTTCAGGTCTAACAGTCTCTGACTATGTATATCATTGGATGTATGAATCAGGATATTTCCATCCCGCATCTTTTTGGCCATTAAAAGCTCACCAGGAACCAGTGCCGTAAAAAGCTTCCGCATGAGGAAAGGGGATAGCTTTTTTAGAGATTCACCCTCTCTAGTACTCCTCATCACGAGGTATTTTCTGCACACTGCACAAACAAACCTTCCCCATCCGTGTCCGGACGGGGTCTTTTGGGTTTTGGTGGAGGATTTTCTTCCATACCAAATTTGATACATTCGTCCCCCGGGCTCCCCACCCACCACGGAGCCACACATACGGGACGCCGCACCGCAAACCGGTGCGGTCGCCAGGGCTACCCGAGGAATATAGCACCCTAGAGGTGGTTGTCTGTTTCGGGTTGGGTCTTCGATGTCCCGGGCCCACCAACCCGGTCACCTCTGACCGCCCTACGTAGAGCCCCACCTCCCTAGCACTCGCCACCGAACTTATCGGAAAGCCGGTTGACCGAGGGTGGCTAGCCCCCGGCCGCCCGTTTACAGGGAATCCGGGGCCAAAGTGGTTTGTTGCACTCCGGCCCATACCGGGCATCCGAAACCCGGCTGGGTGCCGAAGAACTCACCCACCAGGATCCCCTTCTCCCCTTTACGGGTCTCCATGCACGGCAAACACATGGGTGGATCTAAGGCTAGCTGGTATCGCCTCACACAGACAGTTGACCCACAAGGCTGTCCGGACGCTACCCAAGCTTCACAGGGGGTTTATTATCGAGGTTTTCTCCCCGACCTTTTAGTCGCCTCTTACGACAAGCAGGGATACTGCGGGAGTATTCTCCATCCCCCTACCCGCAGGGGTGGACACTTCCCTGATGCGTGGAAACGTGCGAGAATCATTTGTATCCCGAAACCGGGAAAAATTCGCACCGCTCCTGAGAACTTCCGTCCCATCTCTCTCCTGAACACCATGGGAAAACTGTTCGAAAAGTTCATCCTGGAGCATCTCAAAAGGACATCAGACGCCCTCAACATCTTCCCGCACCACCAATTTGGTTTCCGGGAGGAGCATTCCACCATTCACCAGCTTTCTCGGGTGCTGAACTTCGTGGCGGACGCGAGGAATTGGAAGCACACCACGGTCGGCGTCTTCTTTGACATTTCGAAGGCGTTCGACTGTGTATGGCATGCCGGTCTTCTGCACAAACTACGAAGTTTCGGATACCCGAGATGGCTGGTGTCATTAATTCAGTCCTGGCTCCATGGAAGCAGTTTTTTCGTGGCATGGGGAAGAGCTGTTTCCACGCATCGCTCCATTTCAGCAGGAGTTCCTCAGGGAAGTGTCCTTTCGCCTCTTCTGTTCAGCATCTTCACCGCTGACATGCCCTCTGACTTCGGCCCGCACACGATGGTGGCTCTCTACGCAGATGATGCTACTCTTCTTTCGAGATCTGCCAATAATAACCGTGCATCCACGTATCTCCAAAGAGCGGTCGACGAGTTGGTCTTGTGGTACGCCACCTGGAGATTTTCGTTGAATACGAAAAAGACACAGGCGATCTTCTTCCCGAGACGACCACGACACCCAGGAGAGATTCTCGTTGGACACGAGGAGATACCGTGGAGAACATCGGTAGAGTACCTGGGAGTTACTCTCGACAAGACGCTCAAATTCAAACAGCACGCCACCATCGTCGCGCAGCGGATGTATGCACGCCGTCGAGACGTCAATTGCATCCTCGGACACGCCCACTTGCCTCTCCGCACGCGCATACTCCTGTGGACACTGCTACGTCGTCCGATTCTCACATACGCCGCACCTGCTTGGAGTGGATTTCTTTCGAATCCTTCCAAAAGAATCATCGAAGTAGCAGATCGCTCAGCACTCCGATCCGTCTTACGGCTCGGATGGACACCGCACAACGAAGCACTCTACGTCATCGCGAAAGAGTAACCGCTCCACCTTCTTCTCCAACGCCTGACATCTCAGTTCCTGGAACGGTCTTCTACCTCCAGTTTTGAAGACCTCCAACGACTTGCTGTCCATAACGTGATGCCATGGGACACTCTTCCTAGCCCCCGTGCCGGGACCGGAGATTCAACGAATCTTCCGCCCTCCAAGCGCCGTCGCATCCAATAATCTCGTCCGGCAAACCTGGGAAGAGGGCTTACACCTCCGAAACACTTCCAGGTGAACCGGGCGGGTCCACTTATTGGGGCCCCCCTCCCATGAAGTTAGAAGTATTACCACTGCCTGTAACATGAAATTCACCGCCTTCAGCAGCAGAACCTACAAGACCGCCTTCCATCAAACTGGAAGGCGACCAGTCATCCCTTTCTACTACCTCTTTCCCGGAATAGGCAGCATCCTAAGTACTTACTGACTCAGACGACTCTCAAGGACCAACCACCCGCTCCAAAGCTAAACTAATCCAGGACCCTGGTTCAAAGACGTCAATACCCCCCAACTCTACATAGCCAAACGACCACGGAAACCGGACGCCTCTCATCCGAAAGTACCGATCAACGTACAACCTCAACAACTGCCGTGCCACCAGCTCAGTCAATCACCGGAACAATCCCAAAGCAAACTCCCTGGACTACAGTCATTTCCCAAAAAACCGCACACCCCTAGAAGAACTAGCCACATTTACTCCAAACCGGCAAATGACCACAACTCGATAACTGATTAAATCTAAAACCAAAACGTCAGGTATCCCCACTATCAAAATGTACAATTTTAACCTATATGCCAAGTTGTATGACGAGATAAAGAAAGATCTTAAATTACCCTTAAATAATGCCATACTCAACAAATGCATTCACATTAAATCTAGCTGTATTTCTGATTATTCCAAAATTCTGAACAAACTAATTGCCAAAAAAGTCCCGCACTCCACAAATGCCCCCCCGCACAAAAATAGAACGATATTCGTCATAAAAGGTCTCAGTAATCAAATTCCACCAGAGTTAATCCTGCAAGAAATAAAATCCATGGATATCGATGTCGAAATGTTTGAAATAATCACCACCATGCGTCCCCTCCCCTCCGAATCGGCAAATCAAATCTCAGAACCCAGGCCAACTTTTTCAAAATTTTACTCATAAGAAAACAGGACGAGGTTAAATTCCAAAAAATAGAATCCCTCCGTGGTCTCCCGGTTACAATTGAACATAATCACCGACCCAATGGCCCGGCGCAATGCATCCGATGTGGCAGATTTGACCACGCAAAGAACTATTGTCACCAGGACCCAGTTTGCCTCCGATGTGCCGGCCCCCACTTTGCTGCCCACTGCACCCAGCCTACGGGAGAGAATCTGCGATAAAGCAACTGCAGTGGCCCTCATGCGGCCTCTGACAAATCCTGCCCACTCTACTTGAAATTGTCCAACGCCATCAAAAACAAATCCACTGATGAAGCAGAACAACCCAATGCACCCACACCCCAGTCATTTACCCAAGCTCCTCCTCCCACCAATAATCCATGGAATTACTCAATTAACCCAGTTCTCCCGAAACCTTTTTCCCACCATCAATAACCCCTTCACCATACCGTCCAACGAAGAAGAAGAAAACTCAGCAGATGACAAGAGTTCCACTTCTAAACTCCCCCCACCCAGAACTGACCACCACTTACCCCCCCGCCTAATGCTTCAAAACTAAAAAAGAAAAGAAAACACCAACAACCAAAAAGCCATGACTCAGATTCAGAATCATCACCAACGCATCAAAACGGGAGACCTAAACGGAAAACCTCTGTAGATAGCAATCAGGAAAATAATAATTCAGTCCCCGCCAGCACAAATCAGCTAAATTTAAATTCAAATTCCGTCCCTTTGCCTTTTCCTCCTATAGATAATACCTCCAGTTTGCAATCAACTCTTCCAACATCCGAAACTCAACACCCATTACCCACAACCTCTTCAACCCCCGCAACCCTTCCGCCTACTGATATTCCAACCCAACTCTCCTCCCCCCTCCACACTCCTAATACCATCTCTTTCATAAAAAGTGACAATTCCCTGAACTGGTGGGCAATAGCCCAATGGTTTTTAACAAAACTTCCATACTTCTTTCCCATAAACTAAATAACTTAAATTTTCCCTCTCCTTCTCCAATGCTCCACTAAATTCCTTCAACTCTATCATGCCTCTGAAAAATTGCCAATATACTAGAATACTCAACCTTTGCGTGTTACTATGGAACTGTAACAATCTGGCACCCAGACTCACAGAACTGCATTCCATAATTCAGGACTATTCCTCCGATGTCATCGCACACAGCAAACTTTGCTTGAACCCTGATAAATCTATATTCTGCCCAAGCCACAAAACCTACAGATTAGACCGACCAGCATCACCTCATCAAACTGGAGGCCCTCATGACTCTAGGTTAGAAGGCTCCAAATGAAAACATCAATTGCTTTGGATGTAAAATTCGCCAGCCACCTCAAGGATTCCTCCAGAGAAACACCATAAGCCACTTCCATCCCCACAATGGATGAATGGGTGTGAAGGGCGGCTGAATTAGGGGATTAACCTCATTCGGGCCTCAGCGACAGCAGTGGATTCTGTCCCTCCTTCATCAGAAACAGGTTTGTTTTATTGCAGTGCCTATTCATTTTATGATTGATGCCTTGTCTAATGAGGTGACTATTTTCTATGAATTAAAATTGCATGGGTTTCTTCCCAGACATTAAAAGCTTAATTGAAGAGAAAATGGAAAAGCTTGGAAGGGAGCTGAAACCCGAGGAGTCGGAACTAGCAAATGAAATACGTGATAGGTTCGACTCCTTGGAGTCCCTGATAAAAAGAATGGGTGCTGGAGGCTCCTGACCTACTCCAGCCCATGCTTAGGACCTCGCCTCCTTGCATGCTTTGCCCCTCCAAACGTTCGATGACCTTCGGATGTTTGAAGAAGACCTATGCTCCAGTGCCAACCACAAGGAATGCCTGGTCAGTATTTCTAATAGTGATACTGGTTTAAAAAGTAGGTTATTAGTTATCAAAGCTTTGTAAGCAAAAAACAACCATTATGATGATATCATATAATGTTTATTGCTGCATTTTCTTTCATGGAAAGAAATTTGTGAACTGATTATAATGAACTGCATCGTATTTCAGTTATGGTATTTAAGGGACAGGAGTTGTAACCTACTATGCCGTGAAATATGGGATGCAATGTTTACCTCAGCTGTTAACAAAACAGTTAATGAGGCATGTGCTTCGATTATGACCAATGGACTTGCGAATGCCTTGTCTCACAAAAGGTGTGCCTTAAGGACAATTACCCAAACACCATACAACTAATTTGTGGTATGTACATCCGAAATCATTTCCTAATGTCTTCAATTCATCATTCTTTAACCGTGTGATTATTATGAAATATTTCATGTTCTCTTGTTACAGACACTGTGAAGCAGAAGGCTGCCACTGCTCGACCTCTTGACTTGTCGACCGTCAAGACGAGCATTGGCGAGTGGCTGCGACAGGCCAAAGATAGATCTGGGGGAAATGATAGAAATGTTCAGGATGTTAATTGAAATTCTTATTAGTTTGTTTTATATCTGGTTGTTTTTAGTTTACTTAAATTTCTATAATGTTTGTTATTAACTCAATATATACATGGAAGCATGAGAAGTTTATCTTAGTTTGAGTTTTTCAAGGATAGATGAGGGAATATTCTGCGATTTCATACCTTTTATTACATACTTTAATAGCAGCCACAGCTAACTCCTAGCAATGGAAGAACCAGAATCAACGCCCAGGACTCTTGATTTATATTTATATATATATACACATATATTTGATGCACCTTTATGTGAATGAGGACTATGTGGACATTTATGAATCACAACTGCTTTGATTTTGGAAATGTTTTCGATGTAATAATTAGGAAAACTCTTCCTTGAACTACGACCTTGACGTGGTGGAAGGGCTTGTGCGTTCCAATGACCGCTAGAGCTGGACTGGCAGGAGAAAGTACGTTGTACCTGGTAGGACCACCCATGCCAGATAGGTCGAAGGGTAGGAGCCAGACGAAAGGTAGTTCCGTGATGGTGTCACGTTAAAAATACCGTTGAATCGCGTGAGAATACCTCTCAACTATCACTTCCCAGAACATGAAAGTCATTCAAAGACAATTGACTACTGGCAACTACAGGTAAAGAGAAAACACAGGTGTGCCCTCAGGACAATTACCCAAACACCATACAACTAATTTGTGGTATGTACATCCTGCTTATTTCCTAATGTGTTCCATTCACCATTCCTTAACCTTGTGATTATTATCAATTATTATTTTAATTTCTCTTGTTACAGACACTGTGAAGCAGAAGCAGGGGATGCGCTCTCTAACGGGAACTCCAGGTTAGTTGAGTCCGCAGTGCCGGAATGCTGCACCTGCCCTGCATCCTCCTTTCTCATCTCCTGCTGTCACCTTTTCATCCCCTACTTCTTGTTACATTCATTCACCATCTCATCACTCATCATCTCTCCTTAATGGATCATCATCTTCCTTAGTTGTTACCTCAACACCTGGCACCTCAACCCCCATCGGTTATCTATGGATTTAACCCCTGTATCTGCCTCTCCCAGTACCTTTGATAATGTTGCTGATGGCCCAGTTATTGGTTCCAATTATAAAAAGCGTGTGCTGGAAGAGGAAAGGCCTTCCTTTGATAAGTCTTCAACTTCTTCCACGGTCTTAGTCTTCCCTTTCTGCAGATATACCTGGTTGCAATGAGCCTCTCACCTGACACAAGGTGTGTTCTTCGGTTAGGTAAGGTGCTCGGGGCTCTATTCTACAAGATATTGGCATGAAAAGAGTTTCTGACTTGACTCCAAGAAAGAAGATCATGTACAATAAACTGAAGAATCAGCGCAGACAATAGAAGAAGTTGGCAAACATTGCTGACGGTATTAAGTCAGATTTTAGCTCAATGTCAAACATCACTCACAGCAGATTTTTATGTGGCCTAGATAAAAATTTGTCCCCATCTGCTGTCACTTTAGTAAAGATGATACTGAGGGAAGGGAAAAGGATACCAAAAGCTAGAAGATGCTCCCACGAAGAAAGTCTTTGCTCTCTATATCTTCAAGATAAGCCCTAAATGTTATTCTTCGTTTCGGGCTTTAATTCCTCTTCCTTACCGGAAAACTTTATCTAAAACTCCTTCCAACTTCTCTTTCCTTCCTGGAATCAATCCAGAAATATTTAACTTTCTTTTTTCTTTCGTTGAGGGAATGGAGGAGAGGGACAGGCACTGCTGTCTTCTATTCAACCTGATGTCGTGGCAGCCCGGTTTGACTTATGACAGGTTGAGGGAACGAAAAGTAGGCTTCGAAGACCATGGCACCATAGGGACTACTAATGCTTTGGCAAAGGTGGCTATGGTGTTCATGGCTCATGGCCTATTCTTAGCCTGGAAGCAGGCTCTGGCCTACTACTTCAGCTCCTCTGCCACGCCATCCTCAACATTAAGTGAGCTGCTGAAGGAAGTGCTTCGGAACCAGCAGAAGATTGGGTAAATGTAGTAGCCACTGTTTGTGATATTGGCACTAACAATGTTCGAGCCCTTCAACTTATGGGGGCATCCTTTGAGGATCCTTCCTTTGAGTTTGAAGGGCATACAGTGGTTACTATATTTGACCCCCCTCATTTACTGAAATACTTCCGTAACCTTTTCATCAAGCATGATGTTAGGGTTCCGGTGGCATTAGCTGGTAATGAGGTGCTGTTACAGACATCGTGGGACCATATTCAGCAGCTCTATGAGGAGGATAGTCGGAATTGTTTCGGGCGGTGAGTGCATTTCCACAGAGATTATCTTTTATTCATATTCTAAAAAGTTGGATTATGATAGCAATTCGTTAGAGATAAAAGAACCTACTTTATTCATTGACTTCCATAAATACTTATAGTTATATATATTTATTACTGAATTCTTTATCCTTACTCTATTTTAGATTGTTCCCTCTCACAGAGACATGAACCCGAAAGGATTCGACAAAATGAGGGTTTTTCTGGCTGCCCAAGTGTTTAGTCTCCGTGTCGGGCGAGGATTGGGGGCATTGGTGGCAAGAGGTTTGTTTAATATCACACTATGATTGATGTGGTAAATTTATCTTTGACTTCAGTTTGGTGAATTAATTAGTATTTTTTTGGGGCTCTTGGAAGCAATGGTCTCGCCACTGCTGAGTTCCTTATTGCCATCAATGACCTATTCGATGCATTAAATGTCGACACGGAGACTAAGCAGAGAATGAAGAAGCTGGGCCCGATAACAAAAAAGGAGTGGCCATATAGAACTCCTAAGGAAGATGGAGAAATTCTTACAGGGGATGGAGTTTGTGAGGGAGAGAGGCAGTTCATTCCCTCCCTCTCAAAAGGGGTGGCTGGCTACGATAAGGGGTGTCTCCCAGCTATGGGCATCCCTTCAGGGTAGGTGCCACCAGTTAAGCACTAGGCATCTAAAACAGGATCCTATTGAAAATTTGTTTAATGTGGTGAGGCAAAATTGTGGCAGTAACCATCACCCGGGTGCTGCACATTTTGTCTCAGCTTTGAAGACTGCAATTGTCAATGGAATGGTTCACAAGATCTCGCGGCAACTGTGAAATTGATAATTGCAGTGTTCTTAGCAATTTGAGCACATTTTTCAATAGTGATCCTGGTTTAGGGTGTGCACCTCTGGAGGAGCCGGAGTTAGCTGGTGGCTGCATCCCTACGCCTCTTAAGGGGCACATGTTCACCCTGAAGGAGCTGCAGTCAGCTGCATTTATTGCAGGATATGTAGCAAAGGCAGCTCTTCAGGGTGGCGGTTGCGGACTCTCCCAGGGTAGTCTAATCTCCAGGGACCCTTCCAGCAATGACCTCTTATTAGTCCTTGATGGGGAAGAGGGTGAAGGGTGCCCTTCGGAAGGTCTGACTACCCTGGTAAATAAAGCAGTGCCATTGCTACTTAATAATTAGAAGTAGTTGGCCACTGCTCAAAAGTTTCAGTGCTGCTGATGGATGAGTTAGGGACTAGCAACATTGATTGCGACTTAATTAAATATGTAACCCACGGTGTGAAGTTAAAAACTAAAATATATTCGTACACCATTTGCCTGGCGGTAAGGCTGTTTTGTAAAGTGACGAACAATAGAATGAAAAATATTATAATTACATTGACAAATACTAAAGACACACTGACATTGTAAATAGTTTGACACATCATTGACATTGTAAATAGTTTGTAAATAGATTAATTATACTGATAGAATAATTGTGTACATAAACTTCACTAAATTGTGTAGCTTTCCATGTGTATATAGTTTGCAAATAGGTGAATAGTACTGTTATGTTTGTGATAGGAATACATGTACTGGATAGTGCTGTGTGAGTGAATTAGTCACATTGCGTTACATTTTGGTAACTCGATGTTGACTTGCATGCATAAACTTCACTAAATTTTCTTGCTTTTCATGTGTAAATAGTTTGCAAATAGGTGAATAGTACTGTTATGTTTGTGATAGGAATACATGTACTGGATAGTGCTGTGTGAGTGGCTAAGTCACATTGTGTTATATTTTGGTAACCCGGTGATGACTTGCATGCATAAACTTAACTTAATTGTGTAGCTTTTCATGTGTTAAATTTGTTAAAGTGTATTAACCTTATACCTGTGTATTTCTTAAATCTTGAATTTAACTCATTGATTTTTCATTCAAAATAAAAATCAATTAGAAAATCATTTTTCTGTTATCATTGACGAATAATTACCCTTCCTTTACATTTAGCGGTGAATAGATGAAAGGAAATAAATCAGCGGGCGTCGTTCAAGATTTAAACGGGTGGTAATTTACGCGGTTCTCGCTAGTGCTGCCATATGTTGGCAGTTCTGATGTTTTGGGCAGCAGTGCTGCCATCGGAAAATGATATCCTCACTACGTCGGCGAATAAAAAGTGGGGGGGAGCATACCTCCCTTTAACACGGCAGATACCAATCCCTGGCTCGGAGGCACCTTTCGCATTTCAAACATGGCGCTCCCATTGGCCGGAGGGCGAGGCAGGGACCGTATAAAAGAGGGCCCTCCGACATAGTGGAGGAGGGAGCCAAAACGTGCGCGTCGCAGCCGTGAGACACCTCGACACCCATTTGACCTCCCTGCCTTATTGGGCGAGTCGAACGGTCCTGGTTCAACTTCTGCCTTGCCTCGCCGCAGCCATGCAAATTACCTCGGCGGGTTTATTTCCTTTCCCTGGCGCGTCGAAGACGTGCAAAATACCTCGGCGCGCTCTTTCCTTCCCCTGGCGCGTCGCAGGCGGGCAATATTACTCGGCGTGCTCTCCTGACCCTTTTCCTGACGGAGTCATCGTTGGACAGCCGAGTCGCAACCCCCCCCCCTTTTCGGATGCCGCGCCGCCATCGCGAGTACCGGCAGCACCGACGAGGCCGGAATCCTGCCGCCTCTCGGGACGTCGCCGCCGCTTCTGGGGAAGCCGCCCATCCGACGCCGCCGGCCGCCCCGGAAGGAACGCCGCCGCGCTGTGACGCAGTCCGAGTCTGGCTGCAAGAACTCCGAGATTTTCCCGCTGCCGATCCTAAGCCCGCTCGCCCCGACAACATACCGACTACGGTCACTGGAAACCCCGCCGTCTCCTTACGCCGAGCTGCCAAGGAGGATCGCTGACCCTCGAGTCTCCCGGGCTCTTTTCGGCTCCCCGGCCAAGAAGACCCGGATCCTGGACGCCGAGACGACGCGCACGGGTTAAACCACCCGTAGCTGTGTTCCTGACCGCCGGAGCTACGTTTCGCGCTCCGGCCGATTTTTGACGAGTCGTCGGTATCACCAACGACCACTTCAACCTCTCAACTGTTAACTGATCTGGCAAATAAATCAGTCAAACCAAACCCTCTTTTTTTCTTTCCCCTGTCCTCTCCCGAATGCGGACGCGGTCGCAGCACGGCCTCTCCCACGGCCCCGACGACAAGGATTCGCAGGAGAAATGCTCCTTGTCTTCGGAGACTGCTGCTGAAGAAAATATCTGGCCTTCCAGAAAGTCAGCTAGAGGGTGTTAGGGTTTGTTCGGCTGCTACTAAGGTGAAGAATCCAAAGACTAGGTTTTACACACTCAAATGGGTGTATGATTGTCTTCAACTCAGGATTATGAGCCGGAAGGCCTATAACCATGAGGCGGCATAACATCCTTATTCTCCCTAGCACAAACACCCTCAAGAGATATATAAGTAGTGTGAATGGGGCATACGGATTCCAGTAGGCAATCTTTCAATGCATGAAAATGAAAAAAAATGGGTTTGCATTGGAAGAAAGGAGAGGTTTGGCTGCGATTTCAGTTATTGAGAAAAATTATACTTTCATTGACATCACATATTGGTAACTTCGCAATTGTTTCTTTTTAAGTGTTCTGCTCGTGGATGAAATGAAGCTGTCCAAGGCTGTATCTTTTGATAAGAACACACTGACAGTGAAAGGCATCACTGGTTTAGGGGATTACACTCCCTTGTATCAGGGCAATGTAAGGGGCGACCATGCGTTGGTGTTGATGTTTCAGCCATTTCGAGGAAGATGGGTACAATCCCTGGCTTGCTTCCTCAGTAGGGGTTGTGCAAGTAGCACTGTGCTGCACCACATTATATTCGAGGGTATAATGTTGGTGGTAAGGGCTGATTTCCACGTGGGTGCGGTGACCTGTGATGGGGCGCAGTGGAACCGGAGTATGTGGAGACAGTTTTGCATCGATCAAAACAACTCCAGCAGTCAACATCCATGTTGTCAGTCAAGGAGGCTCTGGTTTTAGTCTCACTTTCCACACCTCATTAAAAACATGATGTACTTTTGTTTCTCATGAAGAGGTTTGGGCATTTCCTTTTTTAATTACTTTTCATTCTGTTCCCCTTTTATGCCTGCTATAATTTCTTTCTTTACCTCCAGACTCCGGATGGGGTGGTGAAACTAAAACATTGGGATTCTGTCATTGGTATGGATAATCATAAGGGATACTATTCGAAAGCATGCGCAAAACTATCTGTGGATCATGTGCACACCAAGCCTTACCAAAAGATGAATGTGGCAAAGGAATTTCAGGTTCGTAACTTCAAATACGTTATAACTTTCTTTGTGTTGTATGAATCACAATTACAAGTTATGCTATTCTGCTATGGTTGAATTTCATCTGTTTCAATCCTTGCTTTTCTTAGTTTTTTGGACGCAATGTAGCTGCTGGCATGGTGGCATACAGCCACATCACCCACACCTGCACGGTTGCCATGCATCTGCTGCAGTCATCGAAAAGGCGAAGAGCCTTATAATTGCTATGAATTTCAGAATACCAGGCAGGGCACTCAGAAAGGAATCTGAGGAGTGGAGGGTGAGATTATACACGCTGCAGCTTTCCGAGTTCATCTTTTCATCAGTCTTCTTCACTCACAATTTGTTGTACTCACTTTGAAGGCTATAGAGGCATTTGTAGAGTATCTGGAGGAATGGGAAGCAGAGGCCACAGAAAAGGGCTAATTTTTCCTGTCCTCTAGTACTTGCCTTGGTTTTAAAGTAACCCTAGGAGCCACTCTGGAAATTCATCGCTTCCTGGAGTCAAATTGTGGTTACCATTCTTGGATGACTGCAAGATGAATCAGGATGCGTTGGAAGCAAGTATACTCATGAAGAAAATATAAGTTTATCATGAATTTCTTCAGAATGAATATTAATCCTTTAACATGAACCCTACATATTATGTTACAGAGGTTCTTCGGCCTGATGAGTGCTGCATGTGGTTTAAATGACCATCCAGACTCCATTCTGTTCCTACAGGTCTTTAAATTTCTGGGCACGTATTCCCTCGTCCAGCCACCAAAGGGCAGCAATGTTTCGGGGCCAGATATCCCGGACATTTTGATTAGGCTAAAGGATATAATGCCCCAAGATGGCAGGAGGCTATAGTATCAGGCTATACTGGACAATATAGTTGAGAAAGGTGTGTCCGATGAGAATGTACCCATAGTTGAGGACAAGGAACACATATATGCAGCTATTTTTGCATTCGATTGCATCATTACATACTTTGCTGGATACGCAGCAAGGAAGGCACTACGGTTAACTGAGTGTGTAGACTGCTAAAAGGTCCTAATGTCAGAAAGTACTGCAAACATAGGTAGGCAGTTATTTATTACGTGCCAAAATGAGGAAAGGTTAACGTATCCCTCAACAAGACTTTTTACACTCGTTAAAGAGATTGGGGGGTTCCAGGTTCACATCTTAACAGAGAAGTGCTAAATGTGGACACTGTTTGTAGCCTGGCAAATGACATTTAGGAGATGGCAACAAGTAAATAAGTGGGTTGTGAGGAACATCGACAACCTGACTGAGGCTATTGCGAATTTCTTCATCACAACACGCGTGCATTTTGTATGCAGATTGGCGAACCAATATGACAATGCTGCACAGGAGTTGACGCTATTAAACAGGAAGAGGGCCATTTACTATGTTCCTCTCTCAATAGGGATGTGATGTCACCACCTTTACACTGGTTGTCCTTTGTATTTATTGCAGTTTATTTTGTACTCTGTGTTGCCATTGCATAGAATGTGTTGTGTTGTCGTAGACTCTCCACAGAGCTGGCCTCGCACTCATTGTGATAATATAGTGCCTCCTCAGAAGATGCCCTTTAATAAGATGATGATCCTGTAATACCGTGATTCACATCCGTGATATTCGCTGGTGGGAATATTGGTACTATGTTATGAATCCATACTTAATTCCTGTGGTTTTGACTACATGACTACTTTATTGCCACAGTTTTCAATACTTCAATACGACATTACTGCAGGTTGCAAAATGGTACTATTATAAGGCTCAGCTGTATGAGACTAAAATCGTAAATTTAGGAACTAAATGATAATACACGATAATTATTGTGGAGAGATTTAATAAGTTTTTCTTGGTTCGTCCAAATTTTATCTTCATATGTGAACTGATGAAGATGTAGGATTTGCAGGAGAAAGGCTCCTTATCTTCGGAGACTCTGCTGCTGTTCGGCTGCTACTAAGGTGAAGAATCCAAAGACTAGGTGTTAAACACTCAAATGGGTGTATGATTGTCTTCTACTCAGGATTATGAGCCGAAAGGCCTATAACCATGAGGCGGCATAAAATCCTTATTTTCCCTAGCACAAACACCCTCAATAGATATATAAGTAGTGTGAAGGGGCATACGGATTCCAGGAGGCAATCTTTCAATGCATGAAAATGAAAGGAAATGGGTTTGCATTGGAAGAAAGGAGAGGTTTGGCTGCGATTTCAGTTTATTAGAAAAATTATACTTTGATTGAAATCACTTATTGGTAACTTTGAAATTGTTTCTTTTTAGGTGTTCTGCTCGTGGATGAAATGAAGCTGTCCAAGGCTGTATCTTTTGATAAGAACACAATGACAATGGAAGGCATCACTGGTTAGGGGATTACACCCCCTCGCATCAGGGCAATAAGAGGCGATCATGCGTTGGTGTTGATGTTTCAGCCATTTCGAGGAAGATGGGTACAGTCCCTGGCTTGCTTCCTCAAAAAGGGTTGTGCAAGTAGCACTGTGCTGCACCACATTATATTCGAGGGTATAATGTTGGTGTAACTGGCTGATTTCCAAGTGGGTGCGGTGACCTGTGATGGGGCGCAGTGGAACCGGAGTATGTGGAGACAGTTTTGCATCGATCAAAACAACTCCCGCAGTCAGCATCCATGTTGTCAGACAAGGAGGCTGTGGTTTTTGTCCGAATATTCACACCTCATTAAAAACATTATGAACTTTTTTGTCTCTCATGAAGAGGCCTGGGTATTTCCTTTTTCAATTACTATTCATGCTGTTCACCTTTTATGCCTGCTATAATTTTTTTCTTTACCTCAAGACTCCCGATGGGGTGGTGAAACTAACACATTGGGATGCTGTCATTGGTATGGATAATCATAAGTGATACCATTTGAAAGCATGCCCAAAACTATCTGTGGATCATGTGCACCCCAAGAGTTACCAAAAGATGCATGTGGCAAAGGAATTTCAGATTCGTAACTTCAAATACGTTATAACTTTCTTTGTGTTGTATGAATCACAATTACAAGTTATGCTATTCTGCACTACTACTATGATTGACTTTCAGGTTTCAATCATTGCTTTTCTAAGTTTTTTGGACGCAATGAGGCTGCTGGCATACAAGCCACTTCACCCGGACTTGCATGTTTGCGATGCATCTGTTGCAGTCATTGAAAGGGTGAAAGCATTAAAATGGCTATGAATTCCAGGCATGCCACTCAGAAAGGAATCTGAGGTGTTGAGGGTGAGAATATACACGCTGCAGCTTTCTTTGAGTACATAATTTTTTCATCAGTCTTCTTCACACACAATTTGTTGTCATCACCTTTAAGGCTATAGAGGAATTCGTCGAGTATCTGGAGGAATGGGAAGCAGATGCAACAAAATACGGCTACTTTTTCCTATCCTCTAGTATTTGCCTTGGTTTTAAAGTGACCCTACGAGCCATTCTGGAAATTCATCGCTTCCTGGAGTCAAATTGTGGTTACCAGTCTTTGATGACTGCAAGACTGAATTAGGATGCGTTGGAAGCAAGTATCCTTAAAAAGAAAACATTTGTATATCATGAATTTCTTCAAAATGAATATTAACCTGTTAACATGAACCCTATATATTATGCTACAGAGGTTCTTCGGGATGATGAGGGCTGCATGTGGTTCAAATGATCATCCAAACTCCATTCTGTTCGTACAGGTTTTTAAACGTTTGGGTACGTATTCCCTCGTTCAACCACCAAAGGGCAGCAGTGTTTCGGGTCCAGATATCCCCGACACTTTGATTAGGCTGAAGGATATAATGCTCCACGAGGGCAGGAGGCTGTAGTAACAGGCTATACTGGACAATATAGTTGAGAAAGGTGTTTCTGACGAGAATGTACCCATGGAATATCCACCAGAAGCGTTTTCTCCAGATACAATGAAAAAGTTAATTAGGAATGAGGCAGCTCAACGCCAAAGATGGATCAAGTTAATTCTGAAATTTGTTTCAGAAGAGTACGGTAAGGATTCAAAAATGTTTAAATCGCTGGTAAACTGGAATGAATGCATGTTCAAAATCTCTTATTTCATATTCCTCAACAGATGATTTGATAGCTGCAACATCGATGGAAATAAGAGCTGCAGCTTGTGAAGACACTGATTTGGAGGGATTCTTCGAGGTCCTTAATAGTGGGAAGCGGATTAGGAAGCCACGGACGGTACAATATCTAGGAGAATCAGAAAGCGGTGCTGATATTTCTGAGGATGACTTTTTCAGTAATCCTCCGAAACCACAATCACCAAGTAAGTTTTGAAGATGTTTCTCATGAAAATTGGAATTGAGGTCTTAAGAGCGTTTAAGTTAAGAGGCCCTCTTGACTCTAGGTTAGAAGGCTCCAGATGAAAACATCAATTGATTTTAATGCAAAATTTGCTAAATTTGTCCTTATTTCATGCTTGCAGCTAAGTCCTCAATGTTTTCAGTACACGGCAGATCATCTAATCACTGTGAGGCATCTACGAGCAAGAAGCTCACACCAATGCCACGAGATTCGATGGCGGCAGGACAGAGCAGGAAGCTGACCAAGGGTGTGCTATTGAGTGGTCGGAAACTCGTACAGCCACCTGTGCCAAAACCGGAGGCCAATTCGCCAGCCACCTGAAGGATCACTCCAGAGAAGCACCATAAGCCACTTCCATCCCCACAATGGATGAATGGGTGTGAAGGGCGGCTGAATTAGGGGATTAACCTCATTCGGGCCTCAGCGACAGCAGTGGATTCTGTCCCTCCTTCATCAGAAACAGGTTTGTTTTATTGCAGTGCCTATTCATTTTATGATTGATGCCTTGTCTAATAAGGTGACTATTTTCTATGAATTAAAATTGCATGGGTTTCTTCCCAGACATTAAAAGCTTAATTGAAGAGAAAATGGAAAAGCTTGGAAGGGAGCTAAAACCCGAGGAGTCGGAACTAGCAAATGAAATACGTGATAGGTTCGACTCCTTGGAGTCCCTGATAAAAAGAATGGGTGCTGGAGGCTCCTGACCTACTCCAGCCCATGCTTAGGACCTCGCCTCCTTGCATGCTTTGCCCCTCCAAACGTTCGATGACCTTCGGATGTTTGAAGAAGACCTATGCTCCAGTGCCAACCACAAGGAATGCCTGGTCAGTATTTCTAATAGTGATACTGCTTTAAAAAGTAGGTTATTAGTTATCAAAGCTTTGTAAGCAAAAAACAACCATTATGATGATATCATATAATGTTTATTGCTGCATTTTCTTTCATGGAAAGAAATTTGTGAACTGATTATAATGAACTGCATCGTATTTCAGTTATGGTATTTAAGGGACAGGAGTTGTAACCTACTATGCCGTGAAATATGGGATGCAATGTTTACCTCAGCTGTTAACAAAACAGTTTGTCATGAGGCATGTGCCTCGATTATGACCAATGGACTTGCGAGTACCTTGTGTCTCAGTAAAAAGAAAACACAGAAGGTGTGCCTTGAGGACAATTACCCAAACACCATACAACTAATTTGTGGTATGTACATCCTGCTTATTTCCTAATGTCTTCAATTCACCATTCTTTAACCGTGTGATTATTATGAAATATTTCTTGTTCCTATGTTACAAACACTGTGAAGCAGAAGGCAGACACTACTCGACCTGTTGACTTGTCGACCGTCAAGAGCATTGGCGAGTGGCTGCGACAGGCCAAAAATAAATCTGGGGGGCATGTTAGAAATGTGCAGGATGTTTATTGAAGTTATTATTAGTTTGTTTTATATCTGGTTGTTGGTAGTTTACTTAGATTTCTCTAATAATATTTACTATTAACAGAATATTTACATGGAAGCATGAGAAGTTTATCTTAGCTTGAGTTTTTCAAGGATAGATGAGTGAATATTCTGCGAGTTCATGACTTTTATTACCTACTTTAATAGCACTCACAGCTTACTCCCAGCAATGGAAGAACCAGAAACAACGCCCAGGACTCTTGAGTTAATATTATATATGTTTGATGCACCTTTATGTGAATGAGGACTATGTGACCATTTGTGAATCACAACTGCTTTGATTTTGGAAATGTTTTCGATGTAATAATTTTGGACCGCTCTTCCTTGAACTACGACTTTGACGTGGTGGTTCCAATGATCCCTAGAGCTGGACTGGAAGGAGTAAGTTCATTGCTCCTGGTAGGGCCCCCCATGCCAGATAGGTCGAAGGGTAGGAGCCAGACGAAAGGTAGTTCCGTGATAGTGTCACGTTAAAAATACCGTTGAGTCGCGTGGGAATACCTCTCAACTATCACTTCCCAGAACATGAAAGTCATTCAAAGGCAATTGACTCCTGGCAAATACAGGACGCCGCCCACTAGGGCGGGTGTCGTGCCCGGCAGCGGGGGAGGCAAGGCCTCCGCGGTCGTCATCACACGAAATCCTTGCACAGCATCATCATCAGAAGATACAAGGGAAAGGAGGGAGAAGAAGAAGAAAAAGAGGAAAACAGTGGTAAAAATAGGAACTTGGAACGTAAGGACCATGATGAGGGCCGGGAAGCTTGACAATATTAAGCAGGAAATGGAAAAAGGAAAAATAGATGCTTTGGGATTGTGCGAGGTGAGATGGAAGGATAGCGGGGACTATTGGAGTGATGACTACAGGGTGATCAATAGTGGGGGAGATGAGAGTCAACGGGGGATAGGCATGGTACTGAACACTAAGTTGGAACTGAGGGTGGTAAACATTGAACAGGTGAGCGACAGGATACTAGTGGTAGAAATAAAAGCACGCCCGACGAATTTTGTACTCGTCCAGGTATACATACCTACGAGCAACCATAGGGAGGAATGGGTGGAATAGTTATACGAGCAAGTAGAATAAATAATTAGAGAAGTGCCGGGGAAGAAAACCCTGATAGCGATGGGTGACTGGAATGCAGTGGTGAGAGAAGGGAGGGACGGATTAGAAGTAGAAGGGTTTGGGCTAGGAAGAAGAAATGATCGGGGTGAAAAGTCAGTTGAATTTTGTAGAAGAAATATCATAGTAGTGACAAACACTTGGTTTAAACATCACCCCATGCGTAAGTACACATGGTAAATGCCGAGTGATACTGGGAGATACCAAATTGATAATATAATGGTGAGGCAGAGATTAAGGAAGTGTAAAAAACTCTCGTAGCTATCCAGGGGCGGATGCGGACTCGGATCATAACTTGGTGATGAAGTGTGAAGTTAGATTCAAAAGGCTTTGTAAAGGTAGGAAGATAAAGAGGTGGAACCTTGAAGCATTGAAAGGGAGGGAATACCAAAGCCAGTAGAAAACAACATAGGTGAAGAGAAGCGAATGGGAACCATACAGAAGAGATAGAGGGTTATAAAAACATGCATAAGGAGCGGCAGAGAAAACAATATGAACGGTAGAAAAGAAGAGGGTTAATAAGCAGTGGGTTACAGAAGAAATGATTAGGAAAATGGAGGAGAGAAGGATATGGAAAAACGTGAAAACAGACGTTGGGAAGAGGAAGTACAAGGAATTGAATAATAAACTCAGGCGAGTGGCCAACCGGGCAAAAGAAAACTGGTGGAAGAGACAATGTGAGGAAATGGAAATGAGGGGGGGGAGTGGGCGCTTTGTACGCCAAGGTGAAAATGTTATTGGGTGGTAAGAGAGGTCAAACGATACCAAAGGTTAAGGACAAAACAGGGAAGATCTTAATCGAACAGGAAGATATCCAAGAAAGATGGAGAGAATACGTAGAGGAGCTATATGACAGCGAGAATAGACCCCTTAGCCTAGATCTAGAGGATGAAGGAGCAATAGATAAGGATAGCCTCGGACCAGAATTACTTGCGAGTGAAATAGAGGGCATTAAGAGAGATGAAGGGTAGAAAAGCCGTGGGAACCGAACCTTCGGAGCTACTGAAGAATCTAGGCAGTAAGGGGAGAAAATCGTTTTTCGAACTTATTCGCAGGATCTACGAGGAAGGAGTATGGCCAGAGGATTTCGTGAAAACAGTATTAATACCTATCCCGAAGAAGAAGAAAGCGTCAGAATGCGAGGAATATAGAACAATCAGTTTAATTTCGCACGCAGCAAAAGTGTTGCTTAGAATAATAAATAGAAGGTTGGAGAGCAGAGCAAAGTGCTATTTAGGCGATGAACAATTTGAGTTTAGGAAGGGGAGGGGAACCAGAGATGCGATTGCGGTAATGAGGAAACTTATAGATAGAAACATAGAGCATAATCAGTATGTTTTCGCTTGTTTTGTAGATTTCGAAAAGGCGTTTGACAGAGTAAACTGGGAGAAACTAATGCAGATATTGGGAAAAATAGGAATAGATTGGCGTGATAGGAGACTCATCCGAAACTTACATATGGGGCAGAGGGCCCAGGTAAGGGTAGCTGACGGTGAATCAGGGTGGGCAGTTATAGGTCGCGGGGTACGGCAAGGGTGCCCGTTGTCGCCTTTACTTTTTAACATCTATGCTGAGGAAATGGTAAGAGAGGCATAGGATGAGCTAGAAGTGGGAATGATAGTAGGAGACCAGTGGATAAAGTCAGTTAGATTCGCAGACGACCAGGCGTTGGTCAGTCGGTCATCGAAAGGATTGCAAACTTTAGTAGATGCACTGGAAAAGCAGTGTGAGAAATACGGAATGAAGATAAATAATAGGAAAACAAAAGTAATGAGATTCGGGAGGACAATGAAAGCGAAGCTGGTGATAAGAGTAGGAAGTCACAAACTGGAGCTAGTAGAACAATTTAATTACTTGGGTAGTATGCTAGACGAAAGAGGCCATAGTAGCAAAGATATAAAGAGAAGAATAGCGCTAGCGAAGGAAGCTTTCAATAATAGAAGGGAGCTGATGACGGGGACCTTGAGCAATGATGTAAAAAAGGAGGCTAGTGAAGATTTTGATATGGAGTGTGGCATTGTATGGGGCAGAAACGTGGACCTTGAGAAAGGAAGACGAAAATAGGCTGAAAGCTTTCGAGATGTGGGTGTGGAGGATGGAGAAGGTACGTTGGACGGAAAGGAAGACAAATGAGGAAGTGCTTGACATGGTGAGCGAGGAGAGGAAACTTATAGATGAGATTAGGGGAGGACAGGGTAGGTGACTGGAAGGGGTAATGAGGGACGGTGGTTTGCTGAAGGCCGTGATAGAGGGTAGGATGTTGGGTAAGCGGGGAAGGGGAAGGAAGAGAATCGGTTTTATGGACGGGATGAAGAAAGGTAGGAATTATGCTGCGATGAAGAAAGAAATACTAGAGGTAGAAAGGGCACGGCACGTGTCCGAGTTCGTTGGATATTCTCTGACTTTCATCACAACCTACCTCTAACCGGTAGATTACTGTAATGAATGAATGAATTAGGAAAAAGATTGGAAGAGGACGAGACAAAGAGAAAAACAGATGTCTCCACCTAGCTGTGACCACGGTATTTCAGGTATAGCTTGTGACATCATTGATTCCCAATGATTTTTTTAAATTTTTTTACGATCCTCATAATTAATAAATAGGTCCTCAATATTCTTAGACATGTTGGACCAATGTAATAACTCATGGGCCGTGGCCTTACATTTTCCCATCCCTAAGCATCCCTCACGTATAATATTATTCATCCACTCCCCAAAAACTATGGGGAGCAAACACCTTAAGTCCATTAACTATAAGACCATCCATCTCAACCATGTTACTTCTGTCATTCCAAACCTTTTTCCTGGCTAACACATTGTTTCTGGCTACCCATCTTCCAGCTAATGACTCTACTCTGATATAGGACCATTTCTATTGCCCTGCATGAATTACTTATTTCACTGGTGATATAGGTAAGTTACTAACAAGACCAATATTGCAAATGCAAATGCTACTGCTAAAGTTTCAACCTTAACCTTTGGAGTTTGAGAGTACGTTTGCTGTGATTGCTTTTTGATCACATTCTCGAATACTATGCCTTAACTCTTTGATGAGATGACTAATGCAATTTATTTCTTTCAGCATACACAAATAAACTATTCCCAACCGAGGATGATGAAGCACCAATGAGACTGGTAATTTATAAATTACAATAATGCTCCAAATAGCATGATAGGGCATAACATGCCATGTAGGATTTTGAAACCTCTTGAAATTTCAGTATTTGTAATTTCTTTCAGAAATACTACTCATAGTAAGTACACGAGTAATGACTCCATTAATAGCACTTAAGAACTAGTACACAGGTACTTTCTCTGTGAACTACATCCAACACTAAGTATACAAGTAGCATACCAAAACTTTGTACTTCCAGGTCTACTTTATGGTAAGGGAAACATTTGAGGCAATAAAACTTCAGCACAGAAGAGCATGGATGAATTTTCATCCCACACTACGAATCTCTACAGCCAAGCTTGTGGCAATGCCATAGTAACTAATCCAGAGCAAGCTATAAATGATCAAAAGATTGGTGAGCTATAGAGCACTGCTTATTTCAAATCAGCTAATATTTGAAAAGGATTTAAAGACAAGTACAACTTTGAAATACCCTTGTATTTAACAAGCACAATTTTGCTGCATCAAGAACCACGGTGTAAGAATGGGTGTAAATTCAAATATATTACTATTTCTTGGAAGGAATGCAGCATTATCCACTGTAGCTCCTGCATGAACTAACCCTTTTCCAGGAAGTCTCAAACCCTTTTAGTCGCCTTTTACGACAAGCAGGGATGCTGTGGGAGTATTCTAAATCCCCCTACCCACAGGGGTTGAACAGTATATTAATGAAAAATGCTAATTATTCTTCAACTATGAAAACATTGTATGAATGATGATTGAGATAATTCATTTGACCCACAAATAAATATTCAAAGATAGGTTTAAAAGTTTGTTTAACTTGAAATTTATTTTTGCAGTTAAGGAAACAAGGAATACATATTACGAAGCTGTCACCAAAAGACAAAAATGAGTTCTTCCAAAATAAACTTCTTATGCACATGCCTATGTAATTAGAATCCCCCTACCCACAGGGGTTGAACAGTATATTAATGAAAAATGCTAATTATTCTTCAACTATGAAAACATTGTATGAATGATGATTGAGATAATTCATTTGACCCACAAATAAATATTCAAAGATAGGTTTAAAAGTTTGTTTAACTTGAAATTTATTTTTGCAGTTAAGGAAACAAGGAATACATATTACGAAGCTGTCACCAAAAGACAAAAATGAGTTCTTCCAAAATAAACTTCTTATGCACATGCCTATGTAATTAGGTAGAGGATGGACAAGAGACATGCCTCCATAGCTATAAATCACCACTGCCACTGTAAAATCAAAAGTATTTATAGCAGTAGTTTTTTGTTTCATATGCTTGAATGGCAAAGGTCACTTCTCATAAAATCAAAATCACACCATCATTTGTCTTATTGATTTATTCAACTGATATTAAAAAACAGCCAGCACTGGCCTTTACAGTGTGTAATAAAATGTTTACACAATAAATACAAATAAAACAACATTATTATCGATATAAATAAGACTTAATGGAAGGGTAGGGTAAGAGGTCTCACAGGGTGGGTGAACAAAAGTGTGTTGAACAATTCAATTCATGACGGAGATCACTGAGAGAAAAATGAATTTTGGTTTGTTGAGAAGGTGACTGCTCACACGGAATGGGAGGGGATGAGGAGAGATAAATACAAGACAACATCAGTTGATCAAAAGTAACCATTCAGGGCAAAATGGAAGGTCAGCAAATTAAGTGAAAGGATGGGCATTATGTTATAACAGTAGGAATTAAGGAAGAGAGGTACACAGAGGTAGACAATGGAAAGAAATTAATCAAAGGGGTGATCAAGAATTTTCAAATTGCTGGGGCAGGCAGTGGAATAGATTCTGGAACAGTATACAAGAATGGGGAGAGCACAGCTGGTGAGAATGGTTTTGTGGGCTCTGGGGTCAGTGATGTCAGTAAATCTGTTTACCATAGTCACAGCAGTAATGTCCTTCGATTTTCTTTTGTTGAGATGTGGGATGAAAGTGAGATAAGGCCCGAAGGCGGCTACTATGTAATTAGGCATGGTGGCAATTGGAATGACTTCATTTATTGTGGATGACTCAGTTCTGAAAAGAATATGATAGTAGTCTTTTGATGATTAACTTTTAGTTGCCACAAACACCAAGCCTCATGGGAAAGGAGAGAAGATTTCAAAGATAAGAGTCAGGAGATTCAGAGAATACTGCAGAAGATTAATGACAAGGAAGCTGCACCTAAAGATGTCCCCGTGAGATTCAGCTAATACCAGGAAATGGACCAGCATTAGCAATCCAGAGGAGCGCCCTTCTACTCAGGCTACTAAAAACTGAACACATACAATGGTTTCTCTAAATATGGCTTTAACACGTCTCCATGAAAAGCTGGTAAGAAGAAAAACTCATTACAATGTCTTCAGAAGAGTGTGATCATCAAAATAATTTTGTGAAGGTAGAAATGTACTACAGTCAAGCACCCATTAGTTGCTCCAGCATTCAGATGTACTCCAGCAGACAAATTTAAACACTTAAAATTTTTAACAACGATCCAAAAAGCTCTGTGCATATTTGAGTACAAAATCCTCAGGAACTGCAAACCTGCCTCACTGACCGTCATCAACACCATAGATAGTGTGTTAATTTATTCTTGTAATAAGTAATCACATGAATAACCAAGTCTCTAAACAATCAACCATAATATTTTTTCACATATCTTTGAGCGGGGACTTAAAACTGAGCTATAAATTCAATTCAAAAAGGTGAACTTCTTATCAGTACTGGCTCAAGAACATTGCACTGATTTTCATGATTGAATTGCATTACGAACCCTCCGGAAAGAAAAGGGCTACACACACAGGACAAAGAAAGAGTTTACACCTATTTGATCATTTCTGTTGCTCTCAGGATAAATGAAAAATAAAACTGAGCTCCTATGGCTTGACAACATTAATGAAAAGAATATATCCAAAGGTCGTCAACGAATTTTCCTTTGCAAATTTGTATGCTGAAAGGGCAAGGAAAGGCGTTGGGTGATTTAAAGGGGACAAGCCTCACCATAGGCCAGTCCAATGCAAAATTTAAAAAAAAGCATGCAAAATAAAAAAATGTACAAGCTCATGCAACCTGTTAAAGCTGCACCGACTAGGAGCTTTTGACACCTTACCAAGGAACTACACCAACAGTTCACATTCAGGTAAGTTGTTTGGGGAATTATTTAATCCCACGCCAGTGAACCAACTTACTACAATCACACAAGGCCTCAGGAAGTGTCTAAGGTGGTCTTTCCCACTTGAAGTGGTTGGAATAGCCTCCGATTTTATGCTATGCTATGATGCATTGACTGTTGCAATTATGACACCCTCCTCCTTATTCAGTAGCTGTTAAATGTCATATTACTTTTGGGATAAATCACCATCCATTAAGTCATGGGCATCGACAATAGTTTTTTTGTACATAAATGTCATTTCAGCACTCTTAATGAAACCATACTTTATACCAACATCCACCGATGCCAATTGCGGACTACAACTCCTCTGAGCACATAGCCCAATGCTTTGTCCATCTAACAGTACTTGCCTCAGTGTTTTATTTAACCCTTCAAGCCCGGAGGAGTATTAAATGAATCCCATCTCAAAGGTCGGAGGAGATTTAAATGGAACCCCTGGTATTCCACTGATTTAAATGGAATCACCGCGAAGTAGCCACTACGTCGCTCGACGAAATGTGAAGTTCGTGACCGACGTAGTGACTACGTCGCTCGTCGTTGAAGGGTTAAGGAGTCTTTCCAAACCTTGTAAGTGACCAACATCGACCCAAGACTCATCGGTGTAAGCTACTAGTTTTCTTGCTATCATTATTTTTTTAGAATAATTTAATGCTTGTGTAACCAATTGATGATGTCATACCACATAATAAGCAACTACTATAACCTTATATTTTATACTTGAATTGCAATTCATCCAACGAGCAATGGTCGGTCCTATTGTGAAGGGATACTAGCATTTTTATTTACCCATCACCAAAAACAGCACGGAGGCCTTTTACATTGGTAAGAATAACAGATCAATTAACTGAATGTATAAATAACAAAAAAACAACTAGAGTAACTAAAATCACATTAATCACACAACCCAGCAAAATTAAAGTGCAAGCACTGGCAGATCTAACAAGAAGCTGAAGGATGAAGTAAAATAAAAATAGGTTAAGAGAAGGATACTTGGCTGCAATGGAGTTAAATATAGTTAGCATTCAGTAGCAAAATAGAATTCTGGGCAATGGAAAGCTGGAATTTAGGAGCATGAACAGAAACGATACAACAAAGAATGAGGAGGTAAAGGAAGCAAATACAATATTAGGGGATCAATTTCTAATGGCCCCATTAATTGTGATACTTGGCAATTTTAGGTCAGATATCTGTCAGCAATGATGGCCCCAATTTCCAAGGGTGCAAAGACTTTGTTCTGTCATTATGCCAGTCATTCTCTCTGAGAGCTATTGTTCAGTCTGCTTAGTTTAATTTCTGGTGATTTCCCATCGAGATCCCCAACAGCTGACCTCCTCGCCACCACACAACCAGGGCCCCAACAGTCTTCTTTCCTCTGAGATGAGATGAGGGAAAGGATGTAATTACAAATATTCGTTTTTGAAAAATCTTTTTTTGCGTTTTCACTCAGTCCCCTATGTAAAGGGCAGGAACCCATTTGAACCAGTGCCTTTATACCTAAATCCCTTTTGAGGGAGACACATAACACTACATTCATGCCTTGTTTAACGTAAGGGATGCATTAAACACTGGACAAACACTCTAAAAACAATTCTTGTAACACCCAGCCCATCTAGTTGCTCATCCAAGTGACAGGCAAATGAGACTTGGAATACCCATTGACATTCGCAGATTTTGCAAATGATAAACAGTGGCTATAATATTATGTCACCAGAAGCAAAAGTACCCGGCAATAACATGAATTGATCTACGAAATTAAAATTTGTACATGTCCTGGTGCATTATTGAGGAGCAATAATACTTCAGGTGGTAGCCCTATGTCATGACAATAGGTCAAAACACTAGGGAAAAAATAGTTTACAAAAAAATCTATAAATAAATCTTGTCACCCAACCCCTCTAGTTGCTTATCCAAGTGACAGAAAAACATGACTTAGAATACTCTTTCATAGTATATCGTGGAGTTAATCAATGATAAACAATCAGTGGCTAATGGAATTAATGGAATTGTCTTTGCTTTCTTTTAAACAAAAACATTACTTTCCAATTGATATCCTAAATTCATTAATATAAAAGCTAGAAATTCATTTAAAATATCAAGTTAACACAAAGAATTCATTTCAGACCAATTCTCTCACGTTTGCAATAAATGATTGTTTAAAAAAACCACTGCACATACAAAAAAATGACCACAACCCTGAATGCTGTGAGATGGTCTGCTAATGAGACAGAGGGTCGAGACCAGTTGTTGAACGAAGGGATGGAAGGGTGGGATCAGTACCCAGGAGAAGATATTCCCTTCCAAATGCCTCCAAACAGAGATGATTTGAGTCTCCCATGAAGCTTAGGATACTAAAGATATTCCCATAAAAAGTTCACTGGTGCAAAAGGGTTACTCTCATTTTATGCACTAATTTTCTCTATGGGTGGAAGCATTCAAAGTTAAGTTAAAGTTAGGGAGTAGTTAATGCAAGATAATACACTACAACAATAGGCAGCTCCTTCACAAATGGTTGTCCCAGAGCTATCCATCAATAGCTTACATATCACGGAGTGGCATCAAAACAGCACTGGCTGGAACCTGCAAGGAGATATCAATGAGCATTTAGTATTGAGAATGGGTGTTACAGTCCAATGCAATTCCACATGTGATTATGTATGCTACCGTCTCTCCTCATCAAATCACATGACAGAGTATCAGCAGCAATAAACTACAACTAAGTATAGAGACAAATAAATATAAAAAATAGAACCTAAATTACATTAAAAGACATGATAAAAATTATTTAGGATATACTGGATGAAAAGCCAAAAAAACCATTTCCAGAAAAACTCACTAAACACTGCAACAACAAGCGACATAGTCACTACCTTGGGAACGAACATCACATGCCGTCGATCAACGTAGTGACTACATAGTAGTGATGGGTCGGTTGTGAGAGATCGAATCCCGAGAGCAAGTTCTCTTAAAAGAAAGATCGATGAACGACTTCTCTCCAATGACCGAGGCGTTCATCTTCACCGATCGCGACAGGAATGATTGTATGACATCAAATATCGAACACGAGACTTGAGACCGACCAAAAAAATCTTGAGTGAGTTTTCTAACGAGAGATTCGAGAGTTACTTGCTCTTTCGTGAGATGTAGGCAGTTAATCGATGCTCCGCTCGGTTGCGCTAACAAAGACGCAGCGTAATAACAGTCAAAAATTTACATCACAACATAAATATCTTGCATTGAGAGAGTTTTACCAGTTTTGCTTACTCGCTTTTTAGTAGAATAATAACATCATTTAAAAATTAAGACCAAATCCGTTACACTGTCGGCAAAGAGATTGCTGGGTTAAGATACAAGAGGAATGCAATGGAAAGTAAACATGATCCAGGTAATTATCCGTTTGTTAATTCGCCGAGCGATGCATAATTTGTTTCTGCGTTAGCTATGTTGTGCCGTTATTTATTACGTGCAATAGGTTAATCGTCACCTGTAAGTAGTATAGTACAATACTATTTCATATGAATTGTTTTCATTTGCCGCGACGAGTCGTAAATTGTGTGATAATTAAATATCTGAGTCTATGACGTGATCGCTTAGAAATCAAACCTGATACCCTTGCCGCTATATCATATATATACCGGCCGTTTATATAAACAACTGTGCTTCATATTGCCAATGCATTTTAAAAATTCAACTCCGCTCCTCTCTCTTCAATCACTTTTTCTAGACTTTGATGGTGTTGCTGTCAATCAAGAATGTTTCCAGTGCTTAATTGGATGTCCGTTGGTTTTCCCTTCGTCTGAATTTTCTTCCTATATGTCTTCCGAAGTACCGGCGTGTTAAAATCACCGGTGTATTCATCCAGCATTGTATTTCAGCCGAATTGTTTTTGGAATGCAGTTTGATTTTGATGTTCTTGCACATATTTTTAACTGCAATCTCACCAGCGAATCCTAATTTCGGAGAATAAAATTTCTTATGTGCCAATAAGTCTCCTTTTTATTTAGAGGAATGGTATTTGAAGAAGTTTATTTGGGGAACAATAGCGTGATTCCGGTTAATATATAGGTTAGATCAAAACACCATTCGAGACATGATAACTGCAAATTATGATTACCCACAGGTAATTTGATTCATACTTCCATCATTATACTTTTGTAGTGAATACCTATAAGTTAAAAGAATGTACAGGCTTGATCAGTAAATATCAGCATGAGTTTCCGGAATTTCGTTTGCATTTGCACAGAGTGCAGCTTCAATAAACGGTACAATTTAAATATCGTAATACTGTAATTGGTTGTAAGCAAAAAATTAATTACATGAGTGGGTCATTACATCAGCCTTAGGTATCCCATTGAAATCGGCAAGAAGTTATTTAAATCAAAATGTACTAACATGTTTAGTAAGGCAATACATGACTTCATACCACCGATACTGTATTTCTGCGTGCAATAGACAACATCATCTATTATAAAATAGCACTGGAAATTTGTTATCATCCATCAAAGTGTGTATTCCAACATGGCTTGTACACAGGAGCTTAAAGCATATTCATTTAAAATGTAATTCCTTGGCAAGGACAAATTAAAATTTCTGATACTACTAATTACTCATTACAGATCCAAAATCCCTTATAAATATTTAGCAGGAAAATTTAGAAGGAACCAGTAGGAAGTTAGCAGAACATTCATAAGGATAATCAGAAATCTATAGTGGCAAAGACAATCTTATATTAGTTTAAAAACTGATGCCTATCTTAAACATTGGTGGAGTAATGCAATTATAGCATTGGAGTGTTATCAACGTCCATTCATTCCACATGACCCTCACTTTAATTATTATATTTACGTGACCATGACATTTTACCACCATTAGAAATAGCTTAACAGCCATATATATTTCAGTGGTCAGTTACCACTCCACCCTTCCCGCTTCAAAAATTTCTTTCCTTAAAATGTTTCAATTTAGTTCTGTGCATCACATCCATTCATTTCACTTTCCTATACTTTTCCTACCTCTCCCAACTTAGCAAACCTTTCCCTTCAGAAGTGCCTTTCAGGACCTCATTTTCTCTAATTACCTACTATCTGACATGAAGTGGACTCCTAAATTTCCTTCACCGTCATATGTAACTTCAATGCCTAGTTAAGTATCTCTTAACTTCTCATCCATCTTACTTTCATTATCCTTCTCGAGACCCACTACTCATATAACTTCAGTCTATTCTCACCCTCTCAACATTAGCCAATGGTTTAGATCCACCAAAGGCCACAACCCATATCAAACCCTTTATAAAACCTTCCAAACCAACCTTTTGTTTGCATCCTATATCAGGACTTGAGGCATTACATATCCCCCATAATTAAATTCTTGAATATTGCTGATACAAGACATTTAATATCTTGAGTAGGACACCTCGTTCAACTAAATTTCTGCCCCAGTTACAACTTCATTCCACTATTTATATTTTTTGCTAGTTGTCTTAAGCCTCTAATGGTTTCTACTCAATGTCCATTCTCAATCTATACTCTGGAGTGAGCTGGCAAGCCACTTACCATGAGGAAAAATATCCACAGATGCTGAGTGGACTATCTTCCCTTCGTTCCTGCTCTTTGTCCAATCTGGCATGTGTGAGCTAAACAGCTATAATTACCCTTGCTAATTTCTACTACAGGTAAACAAGACATCATAGCATGTCCTTTGATAACAGTTGATTAATATTCATAAATTGACCAAAGATCATGGCAATAGGAGTCGACTTAAGACTTAATCATATAGGGGTTTCAAGGAAGATATTTAAAAAAAACCAAGTAGTAATTGTAACAAACCTACACAAACATTTATTTGACTTATGGATTATTAGAAAATAAATGGATCTATGAATGGTTGCACAACCCTTAGGTTTCATCAGCCCTGATGACGATGAGTGAGTCAGAAATCAAAACGTCGGCCTACATGGAGACCATCACCCAGTTGGAAACCCGAGAAAGCTTCACCAACCCTTAGGTTCCTCATATCAGTGAAATAAATAATATTAATATTATGTAACAGCATTCATTAAGCATGAAGCATTACAGACCAAATCCATTTTGCACTTAAATTTTAATATAAGTGAAAAATCATTGATTACCATTGCCTTTTTATACATCCATGACCCTCTTCTCCATTAACTTCTTCAACTTATAAAAGGGTAATTTCAATGGAGGCAGGCGATACTTTGTGGAATTTAGTTGCACTGAACATGTTAAATGAAAGACTTTGTACTATTCCTAACCTTTAACCTTGTTCAAATGTAACCTAAAAGACCATAAAACCTGGACTCCACATTCACCACCACCTGTCAACTATCCCAAACCCCCTCCCTCCCCTCCTGCAAACGGCCCAATCCCAATACCAAAACCAGACTCCCACCCCCCACCCGCGTAAGTCCCGGAGTATATAATGAACCCCAACTGTGCCAGATGTATGTATACCTTGACAATGACGCTCAGACGTTGAAATCGATTGGGAATAAAATATACATCATATCGTGGAATAGTAAAGTCTTTCATTTAACATGTTCAGTTATAAAAGGGTGTTACCAAAACTATGAGTGCATACTTGACTTAAATTGTGACAGATATTTAATTTCAATGAGAGCATAAAAAATAATTTTATTCTGACAAAGTTAACTTTAAGTCACACAGGAACGATATCTGTAAACTTAAGTTGACTACTAAGTAATTGAGTACCTGGGTAACTTGAGGCACACAACTTATCACATGATATTGTTTGGACTCTGTTGTTAGTGATGTCTGTTTGGATTTGGAAACTGGCTCTCTTCTAATAATTTACTCCATAATACCCTATCTTGGCATATATCCTTTGCCTCTATTGCATTCATACATTGCTTCATTCACACTCTCCTATTCTTCGAACTCCTAATCTTTCTTTTTTAATGTCTCTTCCACCCCATCATGAACCCACAATTTTTTCCATCTTCCTCTTATGCTATTCACTCCTCAATCACAATCCTGTTCCACTACTCAATCACAATCCTGTTCCACTACTCAACTCTAATCTATTATTTAAACATTGCCAAACCCACAGAGAATAATCCTTTCATGAAGTCCATTACGGTAGCATGAAGGAAGAGATAATTTCAAAATGTCAAAAGAAAATGAATAAAAAGATATTAGCTTTAGTTCCCATAAGTATCCAATATGTATATCAAGCAAAAATCAACATGAAACACACTCAGAATCTTTACTCTTAATAATCCAAGATGGCATGTATATTGTTCTAGCAAATTCAATGACTGCATGGGGGAAATAAACATTTTTCACACTATGCACAGCTGATTTTTCTTCTTTCAATCAAAACTAGGTATGACTTACAACTGTTATCACTCATATGATATGAAAACTACTGTTTTCTGATCACAGTTCTATAATATAGAGAGCACTGGCACAGTGGATATTGGTCTGAAGTTATTGATGGCTATAGCCATTGATAAGCACTAAACCATTCTGTAAATTAATAATTGATCAGAGACTATTCCTTGCAAAGATAATAAACATATATATTGAGGTCAGATATTTAGTAAACATTATTATAACCTGATTGTTCCATGCATTTCATAACATCTACAGAGTAAACTATGTAGTTATAATTTTGCCTAGATATAGTATTCCCTGCCTGTTACATGATATAGTCTAGTAAATGGCAACTAGTAGCAATCAGATAGCAGAGAAACTCACTGACGCTTTCATATTTTATTTTATTGGTGCTTCTTCTTCATCATCAAGCAATCATCGTAAGACTGATTGTTATTATTAGAATAACAGATATTAGAAGATACATTTTCTATACTTCATGATTATATACTTCTATAGAATATTCAATAAGTGAGACAAAAACCCAAACCAATGTAGGTATCTACACAGAATGACTTGGGCTCCTGTATTTGCACTAATACTCGGAAGTTATGCTTTACCTTTACGATGCAAACAATAAACGACAAATATTACGTTAACCTATGAACAAATCTTCGATTTTGGCATTTATTAATATTGTAAGCACTCGACGATCACGAGACAGTATTTCAGAAGCACAGTAACTAAATTATAGATATATATATTACGATGTAAACAAACTTTTACCAAAGTTGAACATTCGCTTTTTTACATGCAATTCACTCTTAGAATAACACACAGCAGCTATGAGATTATTTCAGGGGGCACTGTAACTTAAAAATCTACGACGTAAACAAACAAAAACCCACCATTACCTTCACTATAAAGGCCATTTTTGAAGCACTAACTCTTGGTAAATTTACATACGACATAAACTATAACTTTAGCACAAGTTGAACACACACTTTCTTCGTGTAACTCACGTCCAGAAACACAACGCAATATTATGCTATTTCAGAAGCACAGAAATGTGTATAACCTCCACGGCGTATTTCCTGTCATAACACATCCATTAGGAGCGTAAGTCTACCTAACACAAATTACCTTTAAATATAAAAATATCACCACAAGAACACACGCAATACATCACAGCACATATAACATTTGTAATCACTGAATTTCCATAATTGCATTGTCACGTAAACACACGATAAACCATCGTTTCAATATTCACGACAAATATTATACGTCTCTTGCACAAGTGAAACAGTGATACCGACTGTAATTGAAAATTGAATTTTGTGCTACAGTCGGATAATTTGCTTTAAATTCTTGCAGCCAAAAGAAAACGTTGATCGATTCAAACTACATGCCAAAATAAAATTTCGCAGCATCCTATGGTATCTACTATTTATCATTGGTTTTTATAATGAGTTTTTAATAATTTGTGGTCCATAAAATGTCACCCTTCAATAGTTTTGTAATCAAGTGGGATATTTCTAATATTCTTCGTATAACTATACTTAAAATCACAAACCAAGAACATTGTATAAAAACAAAACGAACCTTCGAACGTATTGCACATTTGTGCCTTCTATTGTTTTCGAAGAATTACCCACAACTCCACGGAAACCGGCACTGAACGAGGTAGCTGTACTAAAGCTATCAAGAGCATTAAGCTGTACACATCGGTCATGCTTGCAGTATATCTCTCACTCAGTATATGACTCACGAACGACCAGATTTTTTATCTATCATGACTTTCCTGAGAGATCATTGAACGCAGGCAACTGGAACTACTCACTAGCTGGAAAATCGGTCACTCTGATCGAATATAGAAGATCGAATCATAAGTGGGAGTGATTGACGTGACCGAAATCTCTCAAAAGACCGGCTTTGCCCATCACTACTACATAGCGGCGATTCCATTTAAATCAGCGGAAAACCAGCGATTCTATTTAAATCTCCTCCGGGCTTAAAGGGCTACAACGAATTTTAGGGGACCGACCTTATATTAATTTATAAACTAGCTGAATTACCCGACGATGCTTGGGATCACACTTCCTTCATATCTCATCCTATGAAATAGCCAGCATATTGTTTCCACAAATATGCTGGCTATTTCATCACTCAAAATGTAAAGATCCAGAACGCTTGTGCAAGGTTTGTCTTTGATCTAAGTAAGGACTCTCACATCTCGGAATACATTAAAGCTTTATCTTGGCTAAATATTGACAACAGACGCAAACATTCGGCTATATTACTTCTAAAGAAAATACTTCTAACGAACTCCCCTGAACATCTCTCTGCCAAACTCCGCCTTTCCAATACCATCCGTAATAGCAATGTAAGAGCTAGTAACTCCATTCTCCGTGTACCATTACATCGTACAGACAAGTTTAGAGGGGCATTTTGGATATTTGCTCCTATAATATGGAATACTCTACCTGAAACCATATGCACGATAAAAAATTAAAACCTTTTTAAATCCCGTTTACGTGACTACATCACTAAATTACAGCATGGTATTGCTGCTCACTTGTAAGTTTATCTATTTATATATTTTTTGGCTGTTAATTTGTCACAATTTATTTATTTGATAATGTATGCACGTTCTATCTCTTGTGAGATGGACTAATCTGACATTGTATTTTGTATTAATTGAATTTGTTAATGGTACTCTCGCAGGACTTTTTAGTCCTTTTGTACCTTTGATGTAATAAAGAAATACCAAATACCTATAAGAGGAGAATCGATTGAAAAATTAAGAAACTTCATTCTTTCGGGAACATCTGATAAAATAAATGTTTACTCTCTTATCTTGAGTGAAAGAAGTTTTAAAAAGCAAAATAATAAACCGCTGCACACAAAACCCAATGCTTAATGCATTCCTAATCAACTAAACCAAGCAAAATGAATTTTATGTGTTAGGGCCAGTTTCACCAACACGGATAAAATAACCAACTCTGATAATTTTTAGAAAAACCGAGATATAAGAATGTTCCTGTTTTACCAGTAGCATTATCACATTTTTTGAGAATTATCTCAGTTAAAAATTTTACTGGAGATATTCCTCGGTTTAAAGTAGGGGTGAGCCGATTGCCTTTTTTTCCGATAACCAATACCCGATATTTTGTCCTGATAACCTGATTTGGACCGATATTTTAATCCTATGTACCTGTATATATATATATATATATAATGTCTTGGTAGAAAATCGCTCTCGGCGACGATGCACATGCATAAATAAAACAGTGATACACTAAACAAACACAGAAACACGCAAAAAGGACACTCACAAAATAAAACTTGTACGTTTCGGCGTCAGGACGCCTTCGTCAGCGGTAGAGGAATGATGAGTCCGCTCTGTTCCCTTGGGAAGGAAAGGGCAGAGAGGAAGGAAAGGGGGGGTAAGTGCGAATGGATAGTGGTGGGGAGAGAGAGGTGGCTATTGGGCTTTTAATTCAATGGGCTAGGTTTAGCCCGGGCTTTTCGAATGCTCTTGTCACCCAAATATGGGCGTATTCACGAATTTTCACGTCAACATTACCGGCGGATTGAGGAAGGGCTTCTATGATCTCTAGGGAGAAACAATCGTCAAAATTTTGAGAGTGGGAGGCGGTATGTTTGGGAATGGGATCAAGAAAAGGTGGAGTTTTGGTGGCATGGCGGTGATTGTTCATACGGATATTGAGGGGGGTGGTACATTTTCCCACATAGAAGGCAGGGCAGAAATTGCAGGAAAGGCGGTAGATGATGTTGCTGGTGGTACAATTGGCCGTAGAGGAAGATCTTTTGAGGGAGGGGGTGGCGGAGGGGCGGAGGAGAGAGCAGCATTTGCACCTCGGGCGTCCGCATGTTGAGGAAAGTGGCGGAGGGGGGGCGGTGGGTTGCAGGGAGGGTCTAGTGGATTTTAAAATGTCCCGAAGATTTGAGGGACGCTTATAGGAAACTTTGGGACATGAAGGTAGGAGGAGGGAAGTAGAGGTATTGTTTTTTAAGATTGGATACAGGTCTTTCAATATGTTTTTGATCCTGTGTGCACCAGGGAAGAATGTGGTGACAAGGTTAAGTTGGTCAGGTTGGTGGGTCTTGGTCCGAGGGGTATATTTTGCAGTAGGAGACAGGATTTTATTTAAAAGCAACTTCTCTGGGTACTCTCGTTCTCTGAGGGAGTGATGGAGAGTTTCGATATATTCTTTTAGAGAGGGGGCATTGCTGCAGATCCGGTGGCCGCGGATAGAAAGGGAATAAGGGATTGAGCGTTTTGTGTGAGAAGGATGACAGCTGTTAAAATGGAGGTATTGGTCGTGGTTAGTGGGTTTTTTGTGGACGGAGGTGATGAATTTACTGTCCTTAATTTGGATATTAATATCCAGGAACGTAATTAAGGAGTCAGAAATGGAAGATGTGAAGGAAACTGAGAATGAAGAGTTCAGTGTGGAAATGAAAGAAGATAAAGAATCACGGCCGTGAGGCCAGAGGACGAATATGTCGTCAATGTAGCGGGCCCAGAAGAGAGGTTTATGTGTTTGATTTTTTAAGAAAGTGGTTTCGAGATGGCCCATGAACAGGTTGGCATAAGATGGTGCCATGCGAGTACCCATGGCGGCGCCTTTAGTTTGAAGAAAAATTTGATTATTAAAGGAGAAAGCATTTTTTGTTAAAACCATTTCGGCTAGGCGGATGATGAAATTTGTGGAGGGAAAGTGTGGTTTTGGGCGTTGGGATAAATAAAACTTTAATGAATTTATGCCTTCATCGTGAGGGATGGACGTATAAAGGGAGGTAACGTCTATAGTGGCCATGAGTAAAGTAGCATTAGGGGGGATAGAGACGGCGTGGAGAAGGTCGAGGAAGTGGTAAGAATCTTTGATGAAGGAGGGAAGAGATATGACTAGGGGTTTGAGGTAATGGTCAACAAGTGCTGATATGCGCTCAGTAGGGGAATTGATGCTGGAGACTATTGGGCGACCGGGATTGTTGATTTTGTGCACTTTCGGGAGCATGTAAAAATGCGGAGTTTTGAAATGAAGGGGTGATAGTATGGCGATGTCAGAGGGGGATAGGCCTTCACTTGGGCCGAATTCCTGGAGGAATGAGCTGATTTCTTTTTGAAAATCAGGATTTGGATCATGAGGAAGAGGGGTATAGGAGGAAGAATCATTTAATTGCCGTAGACCTTCAGCTATATAGCTTTGCTTGTCAAGAACGACAACTGTAGATCCCTTATCTGCCTTGGTGATGATGATCTCATCGTTGTTAATTAATTTTTTTAAGGCAAGGGATTCGGGACGCGAGAGATTTTTGGGTGGATTCAAGGATTGGAGGAATGAATTGTCAGATATTTTTGTGAGGAAACGTTTAATGAAGATTTCTACTGGATGATTTGAGGGAAGTGGTTTGGGTTCACGTTGGGACGGTGGAACAAATTTTGCAAGGGGATGAACGGAGTTGGGGGTTGAAGGCTTAGGTTGAGTTTCCCAGAATGCTCGCCACCGCAGATTCCGGCAAAATTTCAGGGCATCAGTAAGGATATTTAGAGGATTAACTCTTGGGGTGGGTGAGAAAGATAAGCCTTTTTGCAGAACTGCACGCTCGTTTTCGCCCAGTACAACGGACGAAAGGTTTATTACCTCTCGGTCGGCGGTGGCCAAGGTGCGGGGTAGGTCTTTCCGCGTCGGGGAGAGACGCTGTGGGAAAACCGGGCGGTCGCTTGGAGGGCGGGGGAGGTTAAGAAGGGAAGCAAGGTCGGGTTTGTAAAGAAAAAGGGGGGGAGGCTCAGGAGGGGGTGGGGGTGTGAGCTTCGTGAATGGTAAAGGAATGCCAATTTGAAGGAAGGAAGTGGAGAGTGAGGAAAGTTTTCTTAAAAGGATGGTCCGTCGGCGAACAAGGTTTCGGAGCGCAGAAGAAAATATTTGGTTTAAGAGAGTGATTGATTTTGGGAATGAAAGGGATATGATGTTTGTAAGTGAGGTAAGATCACATAGATGTTTCTTGAAGAGAGACTGATATTGGGAAAGGATGATGCGGGTGAAATCTATTGATTGACGATAAATGAATACGCGAAGCTGAGGATGAAGACAGGGTGGAATGCCGGTAAGAGGTATCTTGATAGTCAGACCATTAGGTATGATCCCTAAGGATAGACATGAAGTGAGAAACTCGCTGTGGGCACCATATTGGGCAACTTTGTGCGCGTGTCTACGAGCTAACCTTAGCCATACTTGAAGGGGGTTTTGAGGATTCATTGGGAAGGAAAAAATAGAAATGGAGATGTGAAAAAGATAACAGCGGTAGGAAAAAGGGAACAGAACACTTAGCTTGAGTCTCCACAGTAGATCAGGAGCAGATGAGACGACGATCACGAAAAAAAGCGAAGAATGTGAGCCATAAGGCCAATATAATGTCTTGGTAGAAAATCGCTCTCGGCGACGATGCACATGCATAAATAAAACAGTGATACACTAAACAAACACAGAAACACGCAAAAAGGACACTCACAAAATAAAACTTGTACGTTTCGGCGTCAGGACGCCTTCGTCAGCGGTAGAGGAATGATGAGTCCGCTCTGTTCCCTTGGGAAGGAAAGGGCAGAGAGGAAGGAAAGGGGGGGTAAGTGCGAATGGATAGTGGTGGGGAGAGAGAGGTGGCTATTGGGCTTTTAATTCAATGGGCTAGGTTTAGCCCGGGCTTTTCGAATGCTCTTGTCACCCAAATATGGGCGTATTCACGAATTTTCACGTCAACATTACCGGCGGATTGAGGAAGGGCTTCTATGATCTCTAGGGAGAAACAATCGTCAAAATTTTGAGAGTGGGAGGCGGTATGTTTGGGAATGGGATCAAGAAAAGGTGGAGTTTTGGTGGCATGGCGGTGATTGTTCATACGGATATTGAGGGGGGTGGTACACCACCTCCGCCACTTTCCTCAACATGCGGACGCCCGAGGTGCAAATGCTGCTCTCTCCTCCGCCCCTCCGCCACCCCCTCCCTCAAAAGATCTTCCTCTACGGCCAATTGTACCACCAGCAACATCATCTACCGCCTTTCCTGCAATTTCTGCCCTGCCTTCTATGTGGGAAAATGTACCACCCCCCTCAATATCCGTATGAACAATCACCGCCATGCCACCAAAACTCCACCTTTTCTTGATCCCATTCCCAAACATACCGCCTCCCACTCTCAAAATTTTGACGATTGTTTCTCCCTAGAGATCATAGAAGCCCTTCCTCAATCCGCCGGTAATGTTGACGTGAAAATTCGTGAATACGCCCATATTTGGGTGACAAGAGCATTCGAAAAGCCCGGGCTAAACCTAGCCCATTGAATTAAAAGCCCAATAGCCACCTCTCTCTCCCCACCACTATCCATTCGCACTTACCCCCCCTTTCCTTCCTCTCTGCCCTTTCCTTCCCAAGGGAACAGAGCGGACTCATCATTCCTCTACCGCTGACGAAGGCGTCCTGACGCCGAAACGTACAAGTTTTATTTTGTGAGTGTCCTTTTTGCGTGTTTCTGTGTTTGTTTAGTGTATCACTGTTTTATTTATGCATATATATATATATATATATATATATATATATATATATATATATATATATATATATATATATATATTGAATGCCTCATACGGTAGCATACAGAGCTATTTAGGGCTATAAAAATTGTGCTCAAGTTTAAAACATTTATTTAAAAGACCAATCTACAAAATATAAACATTAACACGACTTCAGAATTACTACATGTCAGTACATATTTTTAGCAAAAAAACAAGTTGTTTAACCTTGTTTAGGTTCAATGCTCCCCTTGTCTTAGAAGATACTAAATTTGCTGAGCTGAAAAACCTTTAAGATGCAACAGATCCTAATGGTACAGCTCAAAATATTTTGGCTACTTCTAACAGATGCACATACTTTTAACAATTTTTCCAATAATGAAGATGATCACTGTCTAATACAGACTGCATCGACTGAGCAATAAGGATTCCTTCAGATAATCCACTAATTCATCCTCTGGATTGCCTAGGGATATTTTTGTCTGAGGAAGAATCATACTGTACAAACTCTGTGAAGGGCAACCCACTGTACTTTCTTTTGTATTTGAAATTTTCAAACTGGCATCTTTTTTTAATGAGTCATTCATAAAACTAATAACGACTCTTTTAGCTTTTTTGAGTAACTCTGGGGAAGAAAAGACAAAACCTTTAAAGGCTGCTACCTAAAAATGGCTATTCTCTATGTTTTTGAATCTCTTTCTCAAGTTTGCTATTAATGACGGACAAATGACTTAGAATGATTTGTATACTTGTCAAAAATAGCATTTAATTTTGCAATCAGACCTCCTATCAGCGGAATGAAATTTGCAATGATGATCTAGGCCCTTCCTCACTCATTTCAAGAGTAACACATCTAAATAAACGCAAGCAAGGAACAACATTTTCTATGAGCTGCCATTCTTGACTTGATGGTATATCACTGATGTTTAATGTATGGGCAAGTCCATTGATCATTTTCTTTTGTTCAACGAACCTCACAAGCATCACAAAGGTACTATCCCACCTTGTGTTTCGGTCCTGTACCAGTTTATGTACCTGCAAATTATTGTTTTGTTGGTAGGCAATACGCAACTTGTTTGCACTCAAGGAATGCCTGAAATGCCCTGCAATCTTCCTCACTTTGGAACAAACATTGGAAATAGAAGTTAAATTGAGCAGAGCCACCTGTACAACTAATGGCAGTGTATGAGCTTCTTTCTTAATCCCATTTACGTAGTACTAATCATCGCTAACACTCGTGATAGCTTGGATCCTCAGGAAATTCTCAGAGCATGATTCTTACGTACGTGCATTGATGTCTCCAAGTCTTCACTATAGCTTGCAATTGGCTTGACTATGAATTTTAAGAATATTGTGTATTAAATTTTCGTATTCCCACAGAGTATTTTATTATGCTAAGTTCACAAATTGTATTGAAACTGTTTGATACGTTTGATGCTTCATGTCAGTGCACTCAATGAATAAAACATTCTTCAGTCTAATCTATAATCATTAAACAAAGTAGGAAAACATCGATACAACCTTCGTTGCGTGAATAAATAGCCAGTTAAGCAAAAAAGTCATCACTTCGGTAAATCTTGGGGTTATTACTGCTATTTTTAGTTCCATTGCTTCCCATTGGTTTTGCGGGTGGCGTGAAGGGGCCGCGCGTTATTTCCCATGCTTTGCTACTATGGGACGTTTAGGCAACAAATAGGACCATCAGATTGCAACCCATATGTGTATTCGTGCTTGCACTAATGAAAAATTAGGTTACGCTTTTGTACTGTTTTCAAAATACAGCGCCAACTAGTGGATTATTTCAGAAGGTTGCAAACAATGAACAAACGGGTGAAGCAAAATATTCAATTGGGAGATATACAGCAATTTGTTGAAAACGTTATGCTAGTGGAAAAATTATCGCATTTTGATGATCTGATACTGATAGCCCGATAGCCGAATATCGGCCAGTATTTACATCCGAATTAATTATAGGCTCACCCCAAGTTTAAATCTTATTATCCGAGATAACCCGAACGTAGAGACAATATGGCACGCAGGTGGCTTCATCAGCTCTCGGAAGAAACGAGTGACAGTAATGTATAATTTGAACGGGATAATCGAAGAAGATGCCCAAGATGGATAAAAGAGTGAGATTATTTTGCGATACACGATAATGTGGATTCTGTCACACATTTATGGTTAACGAAGGCATCTGCAATTTCCATTCTGGCTCTCATCAAACGTGACTTTAAATTTTACTTAGAAAGGTAAGGCATGCTCATGTTATCATCAGTGTATTAAATGTTATTTGCGAAATGTAACATATATGGTAAAGCATTATAATAATTAGGGATGGGACTCGATACCTGTTGATCCCTCGATACCACTCGATACTCAGTGGTATCGGAAGTATCGAGTATTGACTTAATTCCACGACACTGTTAATTTGATACCTAAGCAAACATTAATGAGAAAATAGAGTAAAACTTCGGTTTTACCTTCTCCATCTTAAACTTTCCATTACTTTACACTTATTTGGGCCCCAATGTCATATAAAAGTTATTTTTTTATTCTTATTATCTTAATATTTTATCAATTTTACATTAATATTTAAGTAGAAGTGTCCCTTAAGAAGCTTACAGTATTTGTATTTATTGTATTTTCATATTGCCAATCCTGGAGCTGTTATATTTTGCAGATCGTGGCCACAAAAATATGGGATGGAAAGAAAAATATACTGTGTAAACGAGCTCTTGTATGTGACGTCACTAGACAGCGTCAAGAATGAAAAGTAAACTTGAATGCGTAAACAGACTAAATATGCAAAATTAGCGTATACCCAACGATTTTCAATGTCTCGCTGTCCACTTCGTTCATACATAGCTTAGGAACGAGGAAAAGTAATGAAAATATAGCTCATCATGACAATTCAGTTAGTGGCATGAAATAACATTATGTACGCCGGAAGTAGTTCATTTGTTCAATAACTCATTCTCGTGCTTATTAATACGTATGCACTTCATTGTCCTCTGCCTATCGTGGAGAGTACGGTAGTATTAGGCACGTGTGGTACGTTGTGAGTTTTCAGCTACCTGTATCAAACATTTGTGTCCTCAGAAAATCAACTGTGCTACCATACGTTTGTTTTACATCAAACCTATAGTGGTTGGTGTGACTAGGCTTTTGCGATGTCTGACGTCTGGCGGTTTTTTGTGATAGATCCCAACAAGAAAGACTATGCGAAGTGTTCAATATGTAATACTTCTTTTTCCCCCGGTGGTAATTCACATAACACAACCAACCTTAAAACACCTTCAGAAAAAATACGGATTGGATTTAGAAGCAGAAAATGCCAAGAGAATGAGACTTCACTCTCAACGTGGGAAAGAACTTTCGATTGACATAAATTTAGAAGAAGTTAATGCTGACGATCCAGATTTTCAAACAAATCAAGAGATCAACCCTTCAAGTTTCACTTCCAATGTGATCGGCGGCTACTTTTTTTCGTCACTTGAAAAACAAAATACTTTAGCTCCATTTGCAATTAGTCCATCAAGTTCTAGCAGCAGTTCTGAAAGTAGGCTTAACCGTAGATCTGATAATTTTCAGTCTGTTAGGTTTACTCATACTTCACAGCCCTCACTCCAGGAATTTATTGATAAGAAAAGTCTCTTCAAGCCTGGTGATCGACGTGCGCAGAAAATCACCGAGCTTCTTGGAAAAATGATTTTAATGGATAACCAACCGATCAGCATTGTTGAAGAAAAAAGGCTTCAAGATGCTTCTTAAACATCTAGAGCCTAACCGATCAGCATTGTTGAAGACAAAGGCTTCAAGATGCTTCTTAAATATCTAGAGCCTCGTTATGCCTTGCCATCCAGAAAAACTTTTTCAAATGAAGTGATACCAAGGATTTATGGTAAGTGTGTCGCCAAAGTTAAGTCAAAGCTGGGAGAGACTGATATTGAATCAATTAGTATTACCTCTGATATGTGGACTTCAACTTGCAATGATAGCTACTTGAGTATTACTGCTCATTTCATTGATCGAGATTTTCAACTACAGCACTTTGCCCTGGATGTTATACCAAATCCAGATGAACCTCACACGGGTGAAAATATAAGTGATTTGTTACTCCAAGTTCTGAAAGAATGGGACATTGTTGAAAAAATTGTTGCTGTGGCCACAGATAATGGACCTAACATTGAAAGTGCTATCAAGAAAGCCCATTTCTAACATATTCCATGTCTTGCACATACTTTGCAGATTATTATGAAACATGGTTTGCTAGAATCCACGTCAGTGAAAAGTTTGACAGGCAAGTGTCGAAAATTGGTTGGTCATTTTAAACATTCAGTACATGCATGCAATGTATTTAAAAGGGCACAAACCACAGTTAAAATAAAATTGCACAAGCTAATTCAGGATGAACGTACCCGCGGGAATTCTGAACTCCACATGTATCAACGGCTGCTAAAACAGAGGCAAGCACTCAGTCTTGCCACCAGTGAGCTCCAGCTCCCTATTGAGCTAAATTGTCATGACTGTGACCTAATGGAACTGGTTGTCAAGCTTCTTAAACCATTTGATTCCGTGACATTTGCATTAAGTAAAGAAACTGACTGCATCAGAGGTTTTGGCTATTGTGAATAGTTTGTGGAAGGAGTTGGAAAAACCATGTCAGCACAGCAGAATAACTCAATTTCAGAATGAACTTTTGTTTCAACTGAAAAAGTACTGTGGTAGATATGAGGATGAAGAAGAATACATTTTAGCAACACTGCTGGACCCAAGGTTGAAGGAAAGCTCTTGCTATATATACTATATAGCAAGAGCTCTCGGGATCTGAAAAATCACTCGCTAAATAGAACTCTCGTTAATACCGAAAATAATTACATAATCACTCCACAGTCAATTCCTACAACTGTAATGCTAATTTAGCCATTATTGTGGGAAGTTTTGGTGATTGGCGAAAACATTCTATTGAGATAGCTACTAAAAATCATATATTCGAACACTTCAATTACTTATGATCGTATTCAATTTCGATGACATCAAATTCCATGTTAGATGTCATTCACTGGAATATTGAACGTTGAATTTTGATACTTCAAAACACAGGTACTGTACTATGCATTGCAGTATTGTTATTGCCGCGATGTTTTGGGTGTGCCAAATATGTCGAGGCTGAAAGGATTAGCAATGCAGACTAAAAACTGCAAACACTTTGAAAACGAGAAAAAATTTCATACCTTCTACCTCTCTAAAAAGTGTATGAAAATGGATATAAGGTTCGGAAAAAGTTCTATTAATAAAAAATTGTGAAAATGATAGATAAATTAATAACAAAGATATAACCTACAGGGATTTCATTCCAGGCTAGCACTGGGCTGCTATCTTCTCCAGTTAAAAGGTGGAAATAAAGAAGAGAACTCCAACGTCTGTAAGATCGCCTCAGAAAACAGCTGACTTCGGCTTTTCGGAATCATAGGGCCCAATATCACCAGCATTTATGATTTGCCCTTAACAGAATACTGTCGTTTGTTTTATTATTACAATAATTATGCGTGGAATACTCTTTTGAATTTATGGAAATATAATTCTTACAAGCAAGTCCACATATGACAGTGGTAAGGATGGAGCGGGAACACAACGCAGACTTTCAAGGATCGACTGCATTTAGATAAGTCGTGAAACTTTTTATTACAAAGCAATACGGTATCGGCTCCCGCGAAAAACATATTTTTCTAGCGATAGTGCACTTTTCGGTCACTAGGTGGCAGAGCACATCAACATTTTTATGATTCACTATTTTTTTTACATTCAATGGTACATATGCGTTATTTGTTTCTGCTGTGAGTTTTGAGCGTGAGACAGAAAGTTCCGAAGGTTGTAAGTTCCGAAATGAATTCCATCACGATACACGTAATATTTTCTGCTGTAATTACATCTGGCGGCAGCAGCGGGAACTTTTGATAATGAATACCATCAGGGCTATTCCCATTATCGTATGGCCGGGTCATAAGTCGAAATCGACCATAACTACGGCCTCGGGACATACGTAAGGCTTCGAGCGATTCCCATCCGAGCAAAAGGCCATAAGTCGGGTGGTACGTATGGCCCGAAAGCCGTAATATTATGACCTGCCTCGGAGGCCGACATAAGACGGGCCATACGAAAAGAGAGTTGCCCACCTCGGAGTTATAAATTGATTTTGCGCATCAATTATTGATCTTGTTCTGTTATAAATATACCAGATCATTGACCTAAGTTAGCAAAATGAAGAAAAATAAGGTTTCTCTAATTTATAGCCGTGCATAGCAAAGTTATCAATTGCAATCTAAGTAACCTTCTTCTTCACATTTACCAAGATGCATCATTTGTGCATCTATTCCTGAATTTTGCCCCTTTCCCTAATAAATCTCTTTCGGAACTTTGTTCCGTCTTCCAATACTTTCAACGAGGGCAGTTTTTTGGGGAAGTAATATGCTGCCAGGGACATGATGTTTCTGTCACAACGCCAAATTGATGACAAGGGAGAATACCGTCGGGTGGCCAATCGAGCTCATAATATCTGGTCCTGTAGTTAAAGATTATTAATTCGATATGCTGAAGTGAGACAACACCGTAATTGTTTAAGAAAAAAGCATCTAAAAATCTTATAAATAGCATGTTGCCATATGTAACTCGTCAGTGGCGTAGGCAGGAATTTCATTCGTGGGGGGTCCAAAACCAGGGGAAAATTTTTGAAAAACAGGGCGAACTAGACAGTAGACAGTCCAGTCTAAACTCGGCCAGCTACACAAGCACCAACATTACACTACCCGAGCGACCAAACCCAAACATATCGTTTGAGAATTTATTATTTTAACAAAAGGACAAACCTTTTTTAACAACGGTATGATAATTTATTATTTGTAGACTTTCCCCTGCTCCAAGCTTAATTTATTTTTTTATATGTCTTAATATATTGTCTTTATTTAATAGTGCCTCCGAGCAAATCCGCATTGCGAAAATTTTCACATCCAAGTGAACTTAGGAGCGCTAAAGCCGGTAAATAGTGACAATTTTCCCAAAACGCAAACTCCAGTGAAAGAAATTATATCAAATGTAATAAGCACTTCCAGTGAAATTCGCCCACCTAATACCCATAAGCGTAGAAAAGAACCAACCGACACTCAATCTACAAAATACGACATTAACTTTAGAGTATTTAATTGCCGTAGCATTAAAAACAAGCGCGCTGAAATCGAGCATATGTGTCAGGACGCAGACGTGGTCATAGGAACGGAGAGCTGGCTTGCAGAGGATGTAAGCGACAGCGAAGTTTTTCCTCCAGGATATAAAATCTACAGAAGCGATCAAAGCGATAGGACAGGTGGTGCAGTTTTTCTAGCACTTAAATCACATTTACACAGCACCGCCCACGAAGTAACTGACAATGAAATAGAAAGCGTGTGGTGTACAATTAAATAACGAAACAAAAGGAGTATACATGTTTGCTCTTTTTATAGACCTCCAAACTCCAAAGATGATGTTATTTACCAGTTAGAAAATCAAATATCCGCATTTACTGTGAGAGACAGTAAAATTGTAATAATTATTGGGGGAGATTTTAATCTGTCATCTATAAATTGGGATTCTTACACTGTAAAACCGAATTCTAGGAATAGGGAAATCAGCGAGATCTTCCTCAAGATACTTGCTAATCAATCACTTTCCCTAGTAGTTGACAAGCCTACGAGAGGAAATAAAATATTAGACCTTCTTGCAGTAAGTCATCCTAAGTTGATAAAACAACTCGATATTATTAACGGCATAAGTGATCACAGAAAAAGTTTTGCAACCTTAAAAATTGAAGTAGAGTCAGCTGTAAAACCGAAACGCAATATTTATTTTTGCAGGAAAATACGTTTATTTGCCGACAATGCTGTCATCTATCGTGAAATTAGTGATCCCTCTGACTTTGAAACTCTATCATCGGATTTAAACAACGTTCATGTGTGGAGCCGAGAGTGGGGACTCAAACTTAATCTGAGCAAATGCACGGTGGTACATTTCTTGCGGAGGTCGTCCAACTATTCCCATGTATATACTGTGGATGGTGCTAACATAAAGGCGACAGATGAAGTGAAGTATCAAGGAGTTACGATAACTTCGGACCTATCTTGGGGAACACATATAAGAAATATTTGTGGCAGAGCTCTGAAGAAGCTAGGATTCGTCAAGCATATTGTGGGAAGATTTTCGGATGAAAAAGTAAAAGAGAGGTGCTATTTTGCACTCGTCCGGCCACACCTTGAATATGCAGCGATCATATGGGATCCGGTGCAGAAAGACTTAATCCGGGAACTTAATAAAATACAAAGGAAAGCTGCGCGATTCGTCAAAAACTGCTACGGGCGTACAGACAGCATTACACAGATGTTAAACGAATTAGGCTGGGAGCCGCTAGAGACTCGGAGGCTGCGCGCTAGGTTTAGATTGCTTGAGAATAGATATCTTTCATAGCGACACGGAGAACATCATATTAGAACCCCACCTTATTTACAGGTCCGACAGAAACGATAAATTAAGAGAGATATTTTGCCGAACGGATAGGTATGGGAATTCGTTTTTCCCCCGAACAATAAGGGACTTTAATCAATGCAAGGCGTAATTTCACTAGAGCGTTTTCTTTTCATATGTAAACGGCTGGCGTCCTAACACCCTCTGCCACACGCATATTGAGGCGGCTTGCAGGGTAGTATGTAGATGAATATTTCGGGGGGGGGGGAGGGGGGTCCAGACCCCCCGGAGCCCCCCCCCCCCTCGCTACGCCACTGTAACTCGTGTGAAGCGACGGTCAATGTAGGGATCGTGATAGCCCAGTGGATAAGATGTTCACCTACGGTTGGGGTGATCATGCGATCGATTCCCGATCGATGACAATATTTTTGTAGGTTTTTATTGCTTTAATTTTTATGTACTTAGTTCTTATCATGGTGATTCACTGAAAAAAATTCTTAGGCAATTTAAAAAATAATTAAGGAGTTTTTAACAGGGTAGGGATTGGAGCAAGGGCGGTTATATATTTCTTTTTTAAATTAAAAGATATATTGTTAATTATTGCGATTGTAATTATCATACCTAGGGATGGGGACAAAATAATGGCATTGGAATAAATGTTTGGGGGTGAAATCCACCCTAAACACTGCTTATGCTTCCATTGGGAATGTAATGCTAGGGATTGGGAACATATAGGATGAAGGGTGGATAGAAACCCGGCATCAGCATTAGCCTAGCTTACGTAGTCTTTACGAATGGTGCCAAGGGGACCATGATTTAACTGGTTTAACGTCCCATCTGAAGGATGGTGTACTGCACCATGGTGTAATCCACATTACACGCAAGGATCAGAATGAATTTCAGAATGCTCTGCAATTCGTACATGAGAATAGGACGTGGAAGGCCAGTACACTTCCTAACCACTTATGTTACATCTGTATTTATCATTTGCATGATTCAGGATGATAGTCATCGTAGAGCAAACATCATATACATTGAATCTCGCAAAGCACGTCGTAGAAGCACGCAAAGCACAATGATTGTCGGCACCTCAAGCAAATGGAGAACGCATTCTTCGAACACCTTATTAATGGATTTAAATAGCAATAAATGTCATTTTTACAAATCCGCATTTTTCCTCTACTACTAAGTATCTCATTCAATTTCGTCAGTTTCCTACGTTTTTCAAAAAAAAAATTTGAAAGTGCGAGACGAAAGCTCACCTTTACCGGGTAACTTACTCCGCTCCTTCCATTTTCAGATATTTTCCGGTCAACAAAAATTCCACAACGTTTGTCTAGGTTTGTTTAAATCATGAATATAGAAACGTTTACATAGAGCTCTATGTTTGTTTACCACGATTTTCGCCATTGTGCTTTGCGATCGTCCGTTTTTTTTCGAAATACTTCCAGTAACTGCCGCAAAAATGGCATTTTCAGTAGCGCTGGTAGTGATTTCAAAGCATTTCAACGTACTGTACCGCTAAAGATTCTCATATGCACCAGTGAAATCGGCATTAAGACTTATGGCCGAGCCATACGATATGGCCCCTCGAGATGGGAATCGAAGTAGGCCGTAATTTCGGGTCAGGCCATACGAAACTTATGGCCGGCCATACGTATGGCCCCAAAAATGAGAATAGCCCTGCATGAATACTGACTACGCTCCCTGCTGCAAGATAGACGTATGGTTTATAGTACGTACCTTTCGTGCACATCGAAATGAATAATCCTTGACCTGTTTTCAATATTAATACTCTTAGAAACAATTACAAAAGACAATACAATACGTAGACAACTAAAAATATAGGGAATCAGATTTCATAACAATTAACGTATTGAACTTCGGAATATTTAAACTTGTCAATACCAAGCCCCTCACAAGGAGAATACACGACCGTCGGGTGGCCAATCAAGCCCAAATTTTCTGATTCGGTAGTTCATGGTTATTAATTCAATATGCCGAAGTGAGACGACGCACCTCCCGTAAAATTTCGAGAAAACAGCAATTAAAAATCATAAAAAATCATGTTGCGGTATATCAGCTCTGCTGAATGCCTTGAAGCACTGCCATGCCAAATTTTCCTTATTTTTCAGAATTGTGAATAATGTCGAGGAAGATATGCCAAATCGCCTCTCAATCTCGCTTTTGTACCCATCACCACTTTCGAATTCATTAATAGTTCGTATTTTAGTTTTCAGATCCAATGAATTTCATTTCCCAGCCACGATGCTGTCTCAGCTGGACTGAACTTAATAAAAACGCGGGAGGATGACAAAAGAACAACGAAATGCACGGACTTTCGAGAAATGTAGTTGTGTGAATACGGGCATGCCGAGAATGTCCAAAATGAGCATTTGAAATTGTGCGGAAAAAATACTGATAGCCATATAATTCCAATGACAGAGCACAAGTTTGTGCACGTTTGCCGAGATTGAAGCAGACATTTACCACACGTAATAGTAAACGACCCCAGTGGAGGCTGGTTGTTGTCCTCGCTAATTTTAATTTGTTTTACAAGTAAATCATAGGGTCATAAATCGTTCTTTGGCCATCCCTCGCAAATTCGAACTTCTTGTTATATGCCCTATTCGTTATATGGAGCTTCTACTATACTAATCAAAGCCACAGAGGAGCATGAGTCAACTTCTATAACATCAGCGGAGGACGGATTACACGTAATAAAATTTAATTTAAAAGTAATTAGCATAACTCAAATTAAAGTGTATGACTGATAATAAGTAAAAATTAAGCTGCATCACAGTGTAATCACAGAAAGTTTCTCCAGCCATGGCTGGAGAACCTAAGAGAATTATTCTATAGGACCTTTTTCTTACATACTTTGCAGGAAGAACTGGAGAAGAAACTAAGTGAATTTAAGCATCCTATGTGGTCAATGTACTCCAATCTCATTACTGAAGGCAATGAATCCTGCCAGTCAGTTTGCACCAGAATCTCTGCCCAAAATGAAGTGTACCTGCAGGAGCCAAGGCTGCCAGCCAACACAAATATATTTCTGTATTGGAAAACCAACTTGCAGTATTCTCGGCTACAGAAGGTAGCAAGGAAGTATCTGTGTGTTCGCCCTGCAACCGTACATTCTGAACGTTTTTTCAGTACAGCAGGAATCATTGTGGATAAAAGGAGAAGTAGACTGGATCCAAACAAAGTCCGAATGTTGATTTTTCAAATAAAAACTTGGGTGTGTGTGAAAGTGATTAAGTGTAAAAATAGACCTTGCCTACAGCTAAGTAGAAGTATACAGGTGCATATTTACCCAAGGATTGTAAAGATAATGATTTTTTGTTTATTAAAGAATAATGTTCATCATGTGATTATGTAATTATTATATTTTTTTAAATTAGGTCTCTACCAGTTAAGGTAGGTTTTAACTAACTTGTTGACAATAGAAATGGTTGAAAGTTTCCACCCAAATGGATTCCTTATTATAATTATTTGATTTATGGAATAATATTACTGCTAAAGTCCTAATTCCCATCAATATATGAGTTGATTTACTTACAGGGTGAAAGGATCAAGTATCGAAAAATAACAGTCTTAGAAATTTTGGTATCGAGAATAGAGTATCGAAAATTTGGTTTCTGCCCATCCCAAAAATAATCATATTATTTTGGCCATTTACTAGTGTAGGCTCGGAAATAATATAATGTTTATAATGGTTGCTTCGAAGCTCAAATAGAAGGAAGATTGGTTTATTCCCCAGAAAAAGTAAAGTGCAGGCCTGGTGCGTTTTGATTTCAAACATCGGAGTATGAACCGAGCATTTATTGCACTCAAAGAGCCACCATTTGTGATTTAAGCTCCATCATAGAACAGAAACTCACATGATCAAGGGTTGCTCCAGGAAGTATAAATCCGTAATATCACCAGAAATGGAAAGAATTATTATCTGCCTGTTTCAAAATGACAATAATGAAATATTTGATAAGATTAAATAATTACAATAACCTGAGGATATTGCAAGCTTGACTGCAGCATATACAATGAGAGAAGTATGAAAAATTTACTAGCCTAAGGATTTATTTCAATAAACTCAGTTTTCGAATACTCAGATAATAATGAAGTTGGAGAAACACGTTCCATAGATTACTGGGATAATTATTTTATCACTGTACACTTTCTGACTGAATTAACCTTTTCCGCTCAGGTGCGTTTCGAGTGATGCTCGACACAGCCTTGCTCACTACCAACTTGCATGTCTAGTGTCACTTGACACACAATATTCCATAATTTTAGGGTGTTCTGTTTTAGTTTCATTTATATGTACTTGTATATACATTACAAAAAAAAGAGAGTTGGCGGCCTACAGAAACAGGGGGATTTGTGATTAAGAGTTCTGTTTAAAAAAAATTACTTCAGTACGAAATAAAATCTTTATTTTTTTATCCTTCAATGCGTAATCTTTTCCCTGTCATTTCGAGTTGTGGGTGTTGGGAGATAAGTTGAACACCACTTCAACGAATAACATCCTTATTTACAGACTTCGATAAGCTTAAACCATGGAGTCTAAAACATAGACTCCATAGAATCTCATGTAATGACTTCGTAGTTGAAATGTGATCATCGAATCACTCTATGATTTCGGGAACTTTATATCCACACGAAGAAGTATGAAAGAGAAACTTCATCTCAGATGGATATCGTCGCGATGTTCCAGATCTAATGTTTTACATTTCATTAAATAGTTATTTTCTTTCCCTGCTCCCGCTTGCTACTAATTTTCCGAAGAGTTTGTGGTTAAACTATGAAAATCTTCTCTCACTATCTCAATGAGGTCTTGTATAATTGTCAACACGGTGAAGTATGCAACATGAAAATACAATAAAGTTAACGTTTTGAGGCCCAACACTTCACCTGAAGATGTCGAGACGCGACAAAACGTGATTCGTAGCAAATAAAATCAATATGGATAACCAAATCGGTGAGTTCAGGCGTGACTCCGTGGAAATTAATCATGATGAAAAGAGAACACTTGGTACCAAGCTTATAGGGACGCGACTATTTTTTTTTTAACATTGGCTACAATAGGTATCCCTGCCCTATTTTGCATTACATATTTTATCATGTCATTTTTCCGTTCCTGAGCAGTATAAGAATTTGAACTGCTGCCAATCGGAGCACACGGCAGCAACAAGGACCGTTAAGGACCATGGTCCATAACCATCATTGTATTTTTTATGTATGCCTAAAATTTCATACTTCTATATCGCTAAATAAGGAAGTAAATCGTGGTTCTTTGAGTCTATGCACGAGATTTTTATTTTATTATTTTATTATCCATCACCACCGAAAACAGCACTCATTGGCCTTTACATCGGGGTATTAACAATATTAACAATGGATGATCACACACAACCATGCCCTGAGAAGTGAAAAATCCTCCCCAGGCGGGATTCGAACCCACGACCTTTGGGTTAGCAGGCGAGGACGTTACCCCGCCGCCACCGAGGCCGGCTTCGTACTTGAGATACGCTCAAGTACGAAGATTTGAGCCATAGCTAGATTGAAATTTTTTTTGGAGTTGAACCAAGGGCAGTAGGCTTAAAGTCCAACCATTTTATCAATCAACCTTGTACTGTCTATGAATACCTAAAATTTCATAGCTGTTGATTGCTAAATAAAATGGTAAAATCATGGTTTTTGCACTTACGCACGCGATGCACTCAAGTACGAAGTTTTGAGCCATAGCTAATTGACATTTTTTCCTGAGTTATACCGCGGACTGTAGACGTCAAGTACAACCATGCAGTCAATCACCAATTTATTGACTATGAATACCTAAAATGTCATAGCTCTACATCGACAAATAAGAAAGTAAATCATTGTTTTTTGTACATATGTTCTCAGTTTATTTGCACGCAAAATTTGAATTCCTGCCGCGACGGAGACTCAAGATGGAAGATTACATTAGACAAGTGTATGTCCTTTATGGACCTTGGGCAGCGAGTATAACATGTGGCGACACTCGTGAGTTTTAAACAAAGGGAATTGTTTACATTATGAAAATGCTGCCAACAGTTAGAAGAGTGCCAGAGAGAAGAATGCTCTAACATTCATGCATTTCACAAGTTTGATGCATCATATTCGTCAATGCTGATTTTCTAGGTGTCTGCATCTGCAAAAAGAGTTTCATGATGCAGTTTTTCGACATGGTTCGTCTGGAAATTTTGAGCCTGGGAGATAGAATTTTCAGTGTTTTGGTGAGCCCCGTCCTTTGGGAAAAACATGGCTAATGTCAGCGAGGGAAATGGTCCTTAATATCTATAAAAGTTTTTGGTAAAGTTTTAGCCTCTTTATAGAAATGCTTATAGAGGAAAAGTCTTTAAATTTGAGAAGCCGCTGTCCGTGAGGTGACCGCCAGCCAAATGTGCCTCGCGTCACCCACGAGGGCAACATCGGCATTATCACCTCAGGGAGCCTTCCTTCTGGCTCTGGCATAAAAAATATTGCTTTACTTACCTCAATTTGCGAGCATAAAAGATGTTACAGAAACCTTGATTGAAATCATGATTCTTGGTAGGGGCATTCATAGAATTTCTTTCTTTTGTGAAAACGATTTCCATTTTTTTCCTGGGGACCGGGTCCGAGGTTCGTAACATCGTAAATTTCATATTTTCGAAACTTCATATTATCGAATAGCGCCATGTATTTAGTCTACGCTTTTGGTCGGGACAGACAGTTTTGCTTCATATTATAGTGCTTCATAGTATCGAATTTCAACTGTATCATTATTCCTCATCCTGAAAAGAAACATACGGATTGTGTTCTTTGTTCCAAAAGAAAAGTAGCCGGAGAAAGAAGAGAGACAATTAACTTTTGTGAAACATGTAAAAACAAACCAGGACTTCATGTGGGAGAATGTTGCAGAAAATACCATTGTTTGGAAAAATGTAAGATTAATGTTCATATGTATGTCACTTAGTACTCAAACAAAAATCCAATTTGTCAAATAAACGCTTTCATTTAGAAGGATATTGAATTTTATTTTGTAAGCTGTTCCCATTCATAAACCAGGCGTAATTTAAAAATTAAATTCAGAGTGGGCTACTGGAATCGAGGCTGGAAAAATCAGAGTGCAAAGGGTTAATCAACATTCTTTGGCCATTTGGGATAAGTTTCTTCAAGGGAAAATGAAACTAAGCTAGATACAATGCATTTCGAGAAGGAGACCATGAATTTTCAAAAGCAATTGCTTCTGCAAACTCAGTGTGTTATTGACGCAATATCGGGTGAAGCCTTTGAACCCTAAAATCCTCGGAGTGCGAGGTGGCCCAGGGAAAGGAACTGGCCCCCCTACCCTGAATGTGTGAAATTCACACGCCTGTGGCTTAGTCCGGGTTGAGCTCTACCATCAACTATCCAAACCAACCCTCGGGTTGAATCACTGAGTGAGTGAGGCTCCATTAAAAGGTGCGGGAGTTGTGAAGAAAAAAAAAAACTATGTCGATTCATATTTTGGAAATATATGTTTTGAAACTTGTACGGCAGGTAATTTATAATTTCTTCATAACTTTATAACAAACTTCCCAGGTTTAGTATGAAAATAGAATTTATCCATTTGAATATGTATTTTATTTCTATGATAGCCACGTTCACGCAAGAAACATGCTCTCTTCAAGTTTAGAGCACGAAAAAAAAAATCTGCACATCCTGTAATAGCAATACGCAGCAGAAGGTTTGGCCAACAACTCAACGTACAATAGAAGAGTCACTGTAGAACGTGGAGGTTTTGAGAAATATGCTGAGGTTTGGGAATGGCCTTGAGGAAAGGATTGCTCTCGGGCCTTGGGTTACCACAGCATTTGGTGAGACCAAAGGAAAAGGTTGTCAGCAAGAAGGAACTATTTTGTAATCAGCTGAGAAATTGGAGAAGGTAGGATATAGTAAGTCATTTTCTAACACCACTCTGCCTCGATCAGTTTTTCGATGTGAAATTGTACGCGAGGATGCCAGCTGAACTTAGTAAACACTAAGTATTTTGGATGCTGCCCAAAGGGAATTTTGATTCATATTTATAGTCGCTCATTTCCGAGAAACTTAGGGATCATTGAATTCTGATGAAAAATAATCAGTAATCAGTTTTCAAGTCAATGGAACACCATAGGACTACCCCAAGGGAGAGTGAAAGGAATAATGAACCTAATGGAAAAAAGCGGCAGGTGAGGGGTTAAAAAGAGAAGATTCATCCAGGTTTCTCAACACAGCAACACAACTAAAATTGCACGGAATATTTCAGACAAAGGCCGATCAATTTGGGTCATCAGATAGAGAAGAGTAGTCGCATAAGTGCATACAAGGTGTTTTCCATATCTTTTATGTGGGATTAACTTTGGGATCATAAATCAAAGAAAAGAAAAATAAATTGAGGTGGCCCATGTTCATAAGTTTGATAGTTGAACACTGAACCTCCCCAGAAAGAAATACCAAGAATCATGATTTCAATCAAGGTTTCTGTAACATCTTTTATGCTCGCAAATTGGGATAATTAAAGCAATATTTCTTATGCCAGAGCCAAAAGAAGGCTCCCGGAGATGAGAATGCCGATGGCGCCCGCGTGGGCGACGAGAGAAACATTTGGCTGGCGGTCACCACACAGATAGCGGCTTCTCAAATTAAAAGACTTTTCCTCTAAAAGCATTTCTATTAAGAGGCTAAAACTTTACCCAAAACTTTTATAGATATTAAGAATCATTTCCCTCGCTGACATTACCCATGTTTTTCCCAAAGGACGGGGCTCACCAAAACACTGAAAGCTCAAAATTTCCAGACGTGTTTTTCTTTAAAATGAGGCTAGCAAATTTTAATGAATATTAATACGATTTACAAAATTATATTTTTCATAAAGGGGCTTTAGGGTCAAATCCATATGAAGTGATCCAAAAAAAAATAAGTTGGTTGCTTGACCATTTTTAATATTTTTAATTTTTTTATGTTTTTACTACACAAACAGGAAGTTCAAAACAGATTTTTAAAAAAATTTATCTTACACAGTTTACATGTGGCGGCCATTTTTGTTTTGAATCACGTAGCGTTTTTTCCCTTTGAAGACGTTTGCGTTAAATTGATTATCTCTGGACTGCATCATGCTACAAGATTGGAACTGGCATCATTTTTTTCAGTACTTTCTTCCCTACAATATTGTTTCATAGCCATAATTTCCTAAGCAAATCTTATCTGTCTAAATGGTCTCCAAAGTAGGGGGTCGAAAATTGAAGAATTCCACTTTTTAGAAATTAAAAAAACCATGAAGGAGAAATTTATCAGAGTTAATATTTTTTTTGTAGTAAGATATCATTGGGTACTCACATTTTATAGAGTATCAGCATTGACAACTCACTCATTAATTGTTTATGGATTTTTAAAATTTGGATTTTTTAAATTTTTGTAAAGTTTGAGGCCGCATATCTCAGATGGGACTGGATAAAAATCCACGATTTTTACACATTATGTAGTACTTTATGATAGCAAAGTGGAGTAAAAATTTCAACATTGATATTTGACTCTGAACCAAGTTATGAAATTTTGAAAATGCGGGAAATCATCGTTTTTGCAAATTATGTATATCAGTTATTAGTAGAGGCACGAATTTTTCGCTACACGATTTTTTCGCGAAATGACGCGAAATATCAAGATTATTTGGGATAACGCGAAATATACTCCCCTGAGCAAAAATAATGCGATTTTTTGGAATGTTTACGAGGTATTTTGCGAAAATGTTGAATACACAGTAAAACCTCTACCTATCGAACCTCTTTTCATCGTAAAATCTTTATCGCCGGCCAAAATTCAAGCATGCAACAGAGGGAAACATCTTCGTATTGAACCTCATTATTTTCGACAAACCTCCGCACTTTGTACTGAGAGTGTACCCCCCAGACCGCGAAACTACCTCCATCGAATGGACTATTAGGCGATAATTGCTGTTCTTGCTCCCACACTTGTTTTCTCATCTCTCCACGAAATAATACTGCACCCAACTATTAAAATCGATCATTTTAACCACTGACGGAAACCTTTCATTTGAATTCATTCAAACGCCCGTACAAAATTAATCATCAGAGGCGTTTTACATATACGAATCCAATGATTGTAAATATTTTAGGGTTCTTTGACCTTTAATTGCGTAAATATTCGTCATATGAGTTATTTTTTATCATAATCCCCCTTGTAATCTCGTCTTGATTCGTCCAAGCACCTAAATTTCATACGGCCGCCTAGCGATATTCGTCTGTTTTGTTTTTCTTGTTTTCGCAGCGTGATTTCTAACTTTATCATTAAGATTTATGCTTTCTAGGGATTATTGAAGTTTGTTCACATGCAATTTATTCGTGAGTTAAGACGCAATTTAATTGCTACTTAGAGATCGCTAGCAGAAGTATTCCTATGTTGCGTAAATTATCTAAGGAAAATGCCGAAAATAGTAACAGTTTTTGACCGCGAAAATCAGTTTCGTAGTGAAGGTTTCTATGTTTTTGATAAACAGAAGAAAATATTAATGTGCAAATACTGCAACTGCCGAATTGAATGGGCACGTAAAGATACTTGTGCTAAACACTGTGAGGGCGCAGGACATAAAAAATTCAAAGAAGCAAAGGAGAAGGGCCAATCAGTGAAACGACAAGCTTCACTCCAAGAAACCTACCAAAGTTCTAAAATGGCAAAGATAGAAAAAAATCAATTCGTCATGTCCACCTGTAAAGCATTTTTGGAAGCCAATATTCCAATAGAAAAACTAGATAACCTCAGTCTGCGATCATGGATGAGTGAATATATCCCAGGTGAGCACTTCTTTAATTTACCTCTATATTTTTAGCTGTTAATATTGATCTTTTTACCATAAAACCTTTGGATATTGCTTACTTTATCTTCATAACTGACCTACGATAACTTATGTATCCTATCTTATTCTCTGACGATATAGTATTTCTCTACTCTAAAGATATTACTGGGCTGAGCCTGATAGCATGGAAGTTTTGTGTTGCATTTAATATTTCGTATTTTTTCAGGTGCTGGAGATTTGCCTTCAGCGGATATGATGAGGAAGACTTACATCCCTCAAGTTCGAGAAGAAGAGGAGGCGTTGTTGAGACAAAAAGTAAAAGACCATCAAATTTCAATTCTCTGTGATGAGACGACAGATAGAAAAGGGCAGTGTGTTTTTATAGTTTTAATTAAAATCCTAGAATGTAGTGACAGTTCCAAGTTGTATGTCGGGGGGGCAAAGATTTTATCAAATGCCAATGCTACTGAATGTGGTCGGGCAATTATGGATGTTGTTAACAAGTTGGAGATTTCTTTAACAAATGTTTCTTGTATTGTTACTGATTCTGCTGCATATATGAAAAAGTGTGTTGACAGCCTAAAAGTCCTGTTTGGTGAGTCCTTGGTGCACATACAATGCTGGGCACACAAACTTAATTTAGTGAGCACTATTTTTCAGATTAATTTAAAAGAGTTAAATGAGTGTATACTGCAGGTGAAAAGTGCATTTCTGAATACGAGAAAAAGAAAACATGCATACCGTGCTTTCTTGCAGGAGAGGTATTCAGAGGGTGAAAAGGAAGCTAAGCTTTTTCCATCTCCTGTAGCTACTCGCTGGAATTCTTGGCACAAGGCTGCCGTTTATGTTAATGAGTATATTTCTGATATCCGAGAATTTTTCTCATTGATGGGGGAGGGAGGAAGTGCTGTACATAGGTTAAGTAGCCTGGCCGAAGAAGAGGTTGCTATTATACAGTGCCAAGCAGCATTTGTTGTTGAACATTGTAAACCAATTGTGAAGTTGCTAGAATGCCTTGAGGGTGCATATCCATATTCATACAAACTACAAAGCAAATTAATAGATATAGGAAATAGCCTAAAAATTGTAAGTGATGGTAGTTTTGGGAATGACACATCTGCTCTCATAAAAAATCTTCCAAAAAAACTTGCACCAGTATTGACAGCAACATTGACTAATGCAGCTACGAAGGCAAATATCAAGCTTTCACAGTTACAGCATGGAGATACTGCAAAGGGATTTCTACATTCTATTGGCCAACTTTTTGATGAAAGGTTCATGAGATCCAGTATGAATAATGATGTTATCAAGGCATCAAAGCATCTGCCACTAATGGCAGCTCTATCTTCACAAGTTGTTCTTGAGGGTCATGCTGCTGTTAAAAGTGCGTACACAAAGGCACTCTCTAATGGATCTGACTTTGACCTCATGGCAGAATTACTTAACTTGAAACAAGACCATGCTGAGTTTGTTGATGCAAGTGTTAAATCCCTGTGGGTACCAGTGTCTAATGTGGACAGCGAACGTGGGTTTTCAGCTTATACAAATGTACTAAGTGATCGTAGAACAACTTTGACACCAGAAAATGTTGAACTGATGCTCTCTTTGACATTTGGAGACTAACCATTGTCGCTGTACATGCATAAGAATCTATGTGATAAGTACTTTTCTTGTTTGAGAAGTTTCTCTTTGGTGTAAGATATTCATTTTTTTCATGCGCCATATCCATTTCAAAATAAATAATTGTTTGTACTGATATTTTGTTTATTTTTATTGTTTTTATAAACCTTTTATAAAAATGTGAAATCCTACTTTAATGTCTTCTTATAGCAGACAAGCGGTCCAACTATTTATTTATTTCATTATTGTAACTGACCCCATGGTTACATATGATTACGTGCAATTCTGTTTTGAAATTGTTTTCCAACACTCTGCCTCAATTTGAAAAAGGTTATTAACCAAACTTGATTAATTTCACTCAAATACATTAAAATGAAAATAACTTTTCTCCAGGACAGTCATCAAAATAGTAATGCAAGGTATCCCCAAATGGCGTTAGAGAAAACTCAGATAAATCAATATTATTTATACACCGAAATTTAGGGCTATTTCCCATTTTTTATCCCGAAATCGGTCATTTTTAATGACGAAATATGAAAGTTTTATTTACCATAAATTCTTGCCCCTAGTTATTAGTATCAAATATATGTTAAACTGTCTTAATTTGAAAAGTTACCATATAAAGTGTTGAAATAGGATACTTATTGGGTTGAAAAACACGTAAAATGAGCAAAATTACCATGTATTATTTTAAAAATTAACAGTAAAAACAATTATTAGTTACAACGGGCTTGAAAATTTCTTTAGCATACTTGAAACTTCTAATGCAATGAAATTCCGTTCAGTGGTCATTTACGTTGTGCGCATTCCTAAATATATTTTACTACTGTAAAAACATTATTTTTTGGAATTCGAACGTCTCAAATCTGAGAATTGTTTTTTTCGCTCACTGCCATCTTGAAAAAAATTCTCGAAAAAAAGTAGCTGGTGGGACGAAAACCAACATATATCGTGCTGTATTTACGAAGCAGTTCTCAAAAACCTTGAATGCACCGTGGATGTGACCATATTAAGTTAAAAGTTCTTGAAATGGCGGCATAAGAAACTACTATCGTTAATTCTAGCGTGTTTGTGATGCATTGGGTGGGAAGTTAAGGCCAAGTTTACGATTGGCATCAATGCATATTTCACCCTCAAACTGAATACACAGGTTCCAACCCACTACTACAATTATCACAGCAATTACGAGCTGATAATACTCGTACTCGTCCATGTTCTCACTCTTTTGTAGATAGTAAACAAATCAATAGATGTTGGCGCTCAGTTGCATGTAACATCTGCATCCAAGCAAAGATGAATGAAGGCGACCAATGTTACGGACGAACATTCCAGTTGACGGCGATCGCAACAGGATGGCGTCAACACGAAAACAATTCATGGTTTAAATTTGACGTTCATGCCAACTATAAATCAGCCTTTAGAAATCACAGTAAATAGTATAATTAGCAGGACTTGCTGAAAGACCTGCTCGTTGTTATTCCACAGTGTTTTATAAGGCAAGGGAGCAGTTTGGATAAAAGTATGCCATACTCTGTGGAAATTTTACTTTTAATTTAGTTCTTCATACCACATTCCCTGAAATTCAAGGCACAAGCAGTGGATTATTTATTTTGACCCTGGAGTGATGCAACGTGCAAAGCACCTTCGACAAACGAACTCCCGATTAATGAACTGGAAAATTATCGGTCCCTTGAATTTCGCTTAGTAGAGGTTTTACTGTACAGTGTATTCGGAAACCTTCAGTCAATGCAAAAAGGTTTTTGTTGCAAAGTTTAGACCAACATGAAATTGTGCCTCTTAGGACACATGTCATAGCGTGGTGTGTCTTTCGGTCTGTTGTGTTACGTAGTGTTGTTTAGTGTGGCATTGCATGGTGTCTTTCGGTGTATGGTGTGCTTAAGTAGACGTAGAAATTAATGCCTATCTTAAGTGTCCATACTAGTTGCTCGTCTGTACTGATTATAATTAAGAAAATTAAATTCGTATACAAAAATGCACAACTTTTTCTTTATATACATTTTCTAAACTGGATGGAAATTTTGCCAACACTATGATTGCTTAAAATTAAATCATTTGCTTGGAGAACTACGGGGTGACAGTTACAGGCAGTCCTCGAATTTCGTACAAAATGCGTTCCTGAAGACGTGTACAAAAGTCGAACAATAGAGTCCCATACTAATTAGGGGTTACATTCCCGGAGAGTTAAATATACATAGTAAAACCTCATATCAACTGTAAGGAAATTTTATTTTTAATACAAAAGTTTAAAAATACATTAATTATATTGTATATGCATACGCATTTCTAATTTTTCCCAAGCAGAAATTAAAATTTCACTGATAATGTCCACTATCACTATAAAGACACAAAACAAGAAGCATCACGACATTTAATTTTTGAAACCTTAAACTCGATGTCATTTAATTTATCACAATTAAAGAAACAACAAAATTTTGCAATTTCCTAAACTGGACAAAAGACAAATGAAAATAGAATGATGTTTCCTAGGTACATGCCAAACATAACTTCGTGAATTCCGCATTACACTTCGTACATGGTCTACAATTTTATTTTTCCCCTTTACTATTGAACACACAGTTGAACGGCTTAAGTTCAATGATCATCTGAATGCAGCAAAAGATCCTCCCAGTTCAGCACGTCTAATAATTCCCAACTTTTGCTCAACAGTATTAAGTTCATGCGACCTACTCGTATTTTCGTTTGTCTCAATCACATCATATTAATGTTTTCCACTCGACAACGACATAGAGTTTTAGGTTCCAAGAATTAAATGTCATGATGCTTCTTGTTTTGTGTCTTTATAGTGATAGTGGACATTATCAGTGAAATGTTAATTTCTGCTTGGGAAAAATTAGAAATGCGTATGTTTACTCAGTACAAAACGGTATTTTTCTTATAAATGTTTATCAAGACTGCGTAGTTTTTTAAGTAATTACGTATTGTTTTAAATATAATTAATGTATATTAAACTTTTGTATGAAAAATTAAATTTCCTTACAATTGATATAAGGTTTTACTATGTTTATTTAACTCTCCGGGAACTTAACCCCAATTACTATGAGACTCAATTGTTCAACTTTCGTACATTCGACTTTCATACACGTCTTCAGGAACGCATTGCGTACGAAAGTCGAGGACTACCTGTAATAAAAACAAAAAAATGCCAACTAAAGAAACTACCCAAAATAAAAACAATAAGGATGATGAATGGCACTATTACATGAACAATAATTTTGTAAAATCATTTTACCTTCCACAAATAGGATGGAAATTAGACATCTACGGTGGGCAAAGCAGTCAGTCCCATGATTTCATTCACAGCTTAGTGAGGTCCAATCAACATTTTCCTCCGCAAAATTGACAGAACATATCCACGAGGAGGGAGATGGCTCCCAAATTCCTCTCCTGACGGCTGCCACATAAATCTTCTTCCGCCCCTCATTAGTTGGAAATCTGCCAGATTTAAGATACATAATCAGGTCATACACAAAAGTATTAACGAATAAATTATGAGAAAAGAGAAGGCTTCCAAAAATTAAAAACTAAAACTCTCGATCAAAAATAGAAATATGGTAAAAATAGAACCTGAAATAAAAAAATGCTAACCTCGGAAACATTAGTTATTGGTCTTAAAATGGAGTAATTCCGTGTCAGATCAATCACCTCACTCTCAATATGGTGTCAGACCATTTTGACCTCACCACTTTACATTTGATGAAATTTGGTATAATAGAAACATATGACAAGGTACTTCTGCCAATTATTAGATTTTTTTATTTTGGAAATTGCCCATGATATACATAATAAAAGTCAAATGTTTTGTGAAAAATAACAAACTCACGTCCATGCAAATGGCTGTAACTTTTCCCCTAATTGCAGTAGAGTGACAATGCAAAAACCGTTAAAAACCATTGAAAAGCTAAGGAATAGAGATTCCCTGAATGACCCTCTGAAGTGTGAATTACAGTTTCAAGGTATTATTAAAAAAATTATTTCATTGCCTCAACATATTTCCATCTATCAGTACACATGCAAGTGAAGCGCTTGACTTATGATGAGGTTGCAAAATCTTAAGATAGTGCCATCATGATTGTGATTGTCCCCATTTCACTTGGCTCCATAAAATGTCTGACCTGTTGCTGTTAGTCGGTCAGCTTTTGTAATGACAGCTGTTTCGTCCACTCCTAATACATCTGACTTCAGTGGGTATCTGAAAGACAGTGCAGTGTGTGCAGAAAACTTAACGTGCTGCGTAAGAATGATCACATCAAAAACACACCCAAACTACCAATAGTTACCTCACACAACAACATAGGCACGAATATCCTCCAGATCCAGTTCTAATGGATTTCTCAGCACTGACCCAACCTTGTATTCAGCTTAGTTTGAATACATCTTGGTTTTAACAGCTGGGTGAATTACTGGAATTACACAGTGACGTTTTTTAGTACCAGCAATTGGTCGAGCAGTAATATGTTTCTCAAGGAACTCCCTGTGATTCTCATGGACCTTGTCTGTTCTGTATTTAAAATGGCAAGAAGGAATGTTTCTGGAAGCCCAGCCATACAGTTGTTGCAGTGTCATAATTTGGTCACTATGAAAACTGAACACTGGCACGAGCAGTTAATCTCTTAACCCTTTCGTTGAGGCGTGCTCAGCAGCAGCGTCACTCCCCCATGCTGAGTTACTTCCGGGACTTTTGTCGCTCCCTTGCAGAATTCTATTTTGGAGCAAGCTTGATATTTTTGCATTGCTTGTTTTGACTTACCATCCATCTTTCTGACCTGGGCTTTGGACCGGCAACGGCGGAGTTTGAAGTTTTTTTTTAACTTTTTAAGTTTTTTTGTCTAATTTAACTTCTTTATTCCATCTTGCTCCATTACTTTTGCGTATGGAATACTTTAAAGCAAGGCACAACACAATCCCACGTTGCAAGGTGCACAAACATATCTAGTTTCCCTTCTTTTGCCTTGTTTATTGCACACAATGCACTTCCTCATCGGAGATTATTTGGACATCGATGCAGGAGCAACGTAGTCCTGGAAATTGCATTCTTTAAGCCGAAAAGGCAAATCCTCGCTTGATCCCCTTCCCCTCCCTACTTTCTTTTTCTCAGAACAGAACCTCTCCAACATTTCTCTTATTAGTGTCAAATGAAAATCTGCAATTGATAGTTTTTTCCCCGTAACTACCTGGTGAAGGACTTGGGCATTGAGCATGCTGAGGTCAAGATGATGAAAAAAAATTTCTTGTACCACATGACACCCTTCCTTACACACTCAATTGAGCTGAGTATAATATCAGATTTATCTACAAACCTCATGCACTCATTATAGTTGACTACACACTTGGGTTTTTTCACCGCTTCTCCAGTCCATCGGTCCACTTTTCTCGTTGTCACCATATTTTCCCAGTGGCATGTTGACAGCATCCACACCTCTCTTTTGTCACACCACTTCAGTGCAAATAAATTTTGAGAAGATTTATGCAGCATGTCCTCTTTTTTCAGCTTCCGATCTATGATCGGCACATTTTTTCGTGATTTTCTCACAGTCCCACACGCATTAGTGCCTTAAACATGAAGCCAAGAAAACAAGGCTGGACTAGAATACCAATTATCTACAGAAGTGTGTGCCCTTTCTGCAGATAATGCGGAATTAGAGTCATAAGAATGTCTCCCGATTTTCCTAGGCCAGCTTTACCTACTTCTATGTCGCTGGATGGTACTGTATACATGATGAAATCCAGTACACACCCGTCTCACAGTCGCATAAAACAAAGGACTTTATCCTGAAACTGCTCAAAGGGATGCACTGCTTGAAATGTAAACGCCCTTAGAACAACAGGAGGGATTCATCAATACAAAGGTTCTTTAAAGGAGTAAAGGCATCTATGAAGGACTTACGAAGAGCGTCAACTATGCCCCTAATTTTTGCCATGCGATCATGTTCATTGGATGAGTTATCATCGCAGAAATGCAGAAAACGAAGAAGATATCTGTCCCATGCCATTATTTCACCTAAATTTGGTGTCTTAATGAGTGAGTCTTTTGACCATTACTCATCATAGGATAATTTCTTCATCCTAGGCATCAGCAATGTAACTGTAATGAAGCGATACATCTCCTCATGGTCGGTATCTTCCCAAGTTTTGAGCCGTAAATTTGCACTCTCCGGAATGTTCTCCCTGATATATGTATATACATCACTATCCATGAGAAAGAATGTTATTTTGAAGAATATCATGTTGTTCATGAGAAGGTTCAACACTGAATCAAATCCAGAGGTCTCCAGCAAATAAAATCTTATTTAAAATCTGATTTAGTTGCAGTCTTCATTGGCTAACTCATAAGTGTCAACCAAATATGATGAATCGGGCATGCCAAGGTGGCACAAGGACTTTGAAGGAAATATGCAGGAGAGGATATAGAGGAAGCCCCATGACAAAGATCATGGGACAAATACCAGAGGTAATTGAAAAGTGATCTGAGAAAGAAGAGTTACACAGAAGTACAGACATTAAAATGGGTTAGGGAAGGTTTAGAACTGATGGCTGCAACCACTGATGATAACGCAACAAATAACAAACTAAATTCATGAGACTTTTCGGGTCCTGTTCGACAGAAAGTACCTTTCCTGATCACAGTATAGACATACCGCCAGACACTCGAGGTGAAGGAATGAGTACCAATGAATGGGTCCTGTCTTGATTGGTGGGTAGGATGGTAAGCAGGGTTGCTACAGACCAGAGACAGTGGAGGTGAAGAGAAGGAGAACAATGCACTAACATATGTAATGTGCGGGAATAAAGTTTCCCAACAAACAGAGCACCACCAGCATAACCAGCTCTGGGGTAACAACAGCTTATTTTCCAATGGCATATTAATCTTAGGTCTCACCTACGATAAAGGAGAGTGGGAGAAAAGAGAAGTCTGCTGAAAACCCTGAGAAGAAGACGGGACAACCTAATCGGCTACATAATGAGGCATGATGGTCTGATGAAGATAATCGTCAAAGGACTAGTGCACGGGAAGAACGGCAAAGGAAGGCCTCATATGAGATACCATAGACCAGGGGGGTTATTTTGTAATCTCACTTTAGTCAGAATACGTCATAAAATGTCACTTTTTCGTAGTTCAACTCCGCCACCCAGGCAGCGTGACCATCTTCAGATCTCAATCGGTGAACTGCCGGTCATGTGCTGGTCTTTTAGACTATTCATCCGCTCTGATCTGTATCTTTCGACTCTTGATCCGTTTCACTATCTCCGCCTGCCATTAGTTCCATCTCACCAGTCATAAAGAACGTGACATGGAGCCACCATCGTTTCCACATGAAGCTTGAGTTGGAAAATAAACAAGGCGCGAAAGAAACAAACAATTTTAAATCGTATTGTTGTATTTGCTAAACGTGAAGAATTTCAGCATTTTCAACTCCAATATATTGGGCACTTGAAGGTATGCTTTGTTTGAAATGCTCATATGTTATTATTAGCTTGAATTATCTGTGTATATATTTCGTATCAATATTTCCCAAACAATGTTGCTGATAACTTTGTTTTCGTGTGCCCATCCGCCAGTGTATGGAGAATGGAATTCAGTCATTTATACCATAATTTCATAATTTTAATAAATATTGCCTTAAAATCCACGTTCTGGGTAGATGTTTCCCGTGCTTGTGAATCGAACACTAATTAGATGCACTTAATTTTTTTTTTAATATTGAGTGATCGCTTACATGTCGCTTGTATTTTTTACTGTATTTAGATTTTCGTGGTATCTACAGTGTAAGATATCTTCCGTAAGATGTTGAGCAATCTGGGTATTCGCTAGTCTCTGCATCTTTTATTTGATATAAGGTAATTGAGGCTTCGACAATTCACGAACCGTTCATGAGCCGATCATTAAGAGAGGGAAACGGATCTCCCGCCTTTCCACTAAGAGTCACTAAAAAGGTGAGATTACAAAATAACCCCCCAGGTGACAAAGGACGTAAAAGAAAATAATTACATACATATGATAAGACTAGCAGATATGAATATTGAATGGAGAGCTGCGTCAAGCCTATCTTAGTATCGTTGACCAAGGATGCCGATGATGAGTATTAATACAACAAATATAATCAGATCCGATGACAAAATTAACACCATAGCCATACAGAGATTTAGGAACACTTCAAAAATAAAATATATTTCTTCTTAACTTAGGTAGGTACATGATAAAGTAAGAAGGCATACTTCATACGAAATAAAACAATATTTTGCTCATTTTCATAAATATGTAATAAACATATTAATAGTATTTTCTATATTGAATCACAGTAATATTTTGATGAGGGATTAATATAAAAGCAACAAATAAAATTACATCTGATTACAAAATTAAAAATTTGAATCACTATGAGATATATATCACTATGAGTATATTCAAAAATAAGATGTTTCTTTGCTTATGAAATTAAAAACTCCACCACTTCCAGCAAAATGATGCAGTCATTTTACTCGTCCTTTCGTTGCAAATGTAAATGTTTGTATATCTTGACTAGTTTTTCAGCCTTCTCTTTACCCAATTGGTTCCTTAGTTTTGACCAAACAAGCCCATAAGTAGAAAAAATTCTTTCGATTGAAGCAGAACTTGCAGGACAATTACATAAACACTGCATAAAATGGCAAAAGTCTTGTGGCAATTTATCGTTTTTTTGCAGATTTAAAAGCTAGAAACCACCACCACTTTGATTCACGAAATTTATCTACCACAGGTTTTTGGAACAGTGATTGAGGAAAAAAATTTGAATCCTGAATCTTGAATGCCATCACATAAGTAATCCAGCCAGGATTTGTTTCTATGACCCAATTTTCTGCTTTAGTGTCTTGCTCCTAAGAAAGTCTCTTGCCTTTGTATTTAGGACTCAACAAATTAGCTAAAAAATGAATTGGCTAGGTAGGGCTTGTTCCATTCGCTTCTTCATCTATAATTTTATATGGTTCCAAGTCATTACATTCATAGAGATCTAACCACAATTCCACAGCCTCAGCAATGTTAGTTGTGTCTGCTTGAAAACTGTATAATTTACATCTAACTATTTCCAGCTGCTGCAGAAGATGCACAGCATTCTTGTAAATGCTTACAATGTCCAATATTTTGGTAATATTTTCTCCATGTTCATCCAGTATTTCTACATACATAGAGTAATTCTCTATGCATGTATTGACACATTCTTCTTGTGCATTCCATTGAATCCAAGGAAGTTAAAATGAAATTCCGAGGAAGCATTTTCACCTCTGAGGGAACAGATCAGCTAATAAAATTAGCCCTAAGAAAGAATGACAATTTCCCATGCTTAATCTTCCATTTGAACAGCAATGTGGTACTTAGGATAGCTGCGCAATCAAACAATGTCAATACTTTAGTGGCAATGGGATTTATGAATTACAGCAAATACAAAATTATATCCAACGATGCAAGAGTGAAATGGTAAAATTGGAAAACTACATTTTTTCACCTCGACAAGAAACACCAAGTGCTCATGAAATATTGACCAAAGATAACCATGAGACTTAAAATCATCGTGTGCCAATGAAAGTATGACGTGAAGTTTATAACCTTGTTACGGATTAATCACCGAGACCAGTTTCACCTTAAAAATGTTCGAAATGGCAGATATAAATAAAGAATTGGTCAGACTCTCCGGCAATGTTTATGAAAATATTGAAGTCCAGAGTGTAAAAAAATGTGACTTGAAAAATTAGCAAAAAAATTTACCCGAGCAATGCGCAAACTGGCATACCTGCTACCTGAAGTCGAGAGCGCTAACCACTAGTCCCGGAGAACAATTGGAAGTGGAAGCGTAATATATTATTATCATAATGATGGCATGCCCACCGCAGGGCATTGTTGTCCCTCATGAGTTATTTTTGGCGCGCATGATTCTTCATAATCAGGGTTGCTACAAGATGTAGGTTTTCAAATTTCCTGACCAGCAATTAGATTTTTACCGACTTTTGGAAACACAACAAAAAACCTAAGTCCACAATTCTACAGTAGAAGGGGAAAAATATTGACAAAAATGCATGACTAGGAGAGTATTTATTCTAATCTTATAGACAAAAATTCATTTACGATTTCTCCAAAGTACAGGAGTTTACATTTACATTACCTTAATCAGAATAAAATGTCCTATAGGACTGCCAAAAACCATAACATGACTTAAGTCAGTCTAATCAAATGAATTAACGTAAAAAAATTCTAATTTAACCAGAGCATATCAAAGATTTTAGCCTTTCATCTATGGCTTTGCAGTTCAGTTGGGCTTCTAACATCAGCTTTGCTCTTTTAGCCTTCCATTCCCTGACTTCACATCCAATTCTAATAGCATCTTTTCTTTTCCTTATCCTCTTTCGACCTCTGCTTGAGTCCCTCTTCGCACTCTGAACGCATGCTACGTACCCTGTACATCATTTTATTAACTATGTATAGTAATATTCCCAATACCACCTGCCAGGTTGACAGCATCATATACCTGCCTCTGCGCGACTAGTGATACACCCAATTGATTTCTCGGCTAATTGAAAATCCACACCTAACAAATTTGCATTAGCCGTGGCTGATTATCAAAATCATGTGGATAAAAGCAACCAACAAATCGGAACAATTCTGACTTTTTTGTACAGAGCGCCAATGGTGATCTACATAGGTAATGCCGCGGACATAACCCTTCATGTACTGCACAACATTGGACTTCTCTATTAGACTTTTAAATTCAGCAACAATCTTGTCACAAGCTTCAGCTGAGATCCAATTATTCCTCTGGAAAAAGCTAGGGCAAATATAGATACGACCATTAGCTGTGTCCGTGGACTTAGCAATCACGTCAGGATCACAAAAAGTAATCGCCTCGAACAGTTTACCCATCGTGTAAGAGGTTACCGGCTGGATGAAGTAGCAGGCAATTCCACCCGGCGGGTAAGGCATAACATGATTCTTAGGTTTATATGGTGGGTAAGCTATATATTGGGTAAAATCGGCTTACCCAGAGGTGGATAAACCGGCCCTAACAGAAGGACCTACAGAAGACCAAGACCCTAGTTTAACTTATCACAAATAAGTAATTTCCCAGAAAGAATGAGAAAATATGTGGTCCAATAAGAAAATAGGAAAAATTTGTTTTTTTAACAATACACATTTATTTCATTTATTCCTGATCCAAAAAAAAATTATTAATATTTTTCCAATTATGATGCGGAGGAGGCGTTCAATAAAAGAAGGGAGCTGATGACGGGGATCTTAAGTAACGATGTATAAAAGAGGCTGGTGTGTTGAGTGTGTTGTGTGGGGCAGAAACGTGGACCTTAAGAGGAAGATGAAAATAGGCTGAAGGCTTTCGAGATGTGGGTGTGGAGGAGGATGTAGAAGGTGCCTTGGACGGAAAGGAAGACAAACGAGGAAGTGCTTGACATGGTGGGCGAGGAGAGGAAACTTATAGATGAGATTAGGGGTAGACAGGGTAGGTGGCTGGAAGGGGTAATGAGGGACGGTGGTTTACTGAAGGCCATGATAGAGGGTAGGATTTTGGGTAAGTAGGGTAGGGGAAGGAAGAGAATAGGTTTTATGGACAGTATGAAGACAGGTAGGACTTATTCTGAGATAAAGAAAGAAATACTAGAGGTAGAAAGGGCATAGCACGTGTAAGAGTTCGTTGGATATTCTCTGACTTTCATCACAGCCTACCTCTAACTGGTAGATTACTGTAATGAATGAATGAATTTTCAAAAAATTTACCCACCCCTACTCCAAAAATGAAAGCTGGACAGAAGGTCCTTTTTTGAAGCGATAGTTCATCACATTCATATTAGACTTAATAAAAATCTCTCAGAGCAAACGTACAAATTGGTCCAAAAAAAAGCCGGTATTTGTACTGTAGCTGGTGTAGGTGTCTGGGAGAAATTTATTTCACCTGCTTCCCGATCACCTTATACCACCTATTTCACTTATAATACGACGCTACATATGTGCATTTATACTAACCTTTCATTTGCTTCAAAAAGCCTTTTTCTTTAGTAAACTATTCCCTTAAACCTGTGATGTGACTATTTCTGGACGCCATGTTGGAAATACTGACCTTTTCCTCCTAGTTCCCCCAGATGGCTCAGCGGTCGAGCAGTTTCTTCATGTTCTATACCAACCATAGATGACTATTCCCGCCTTCAACTTAAATAGCTGCGCTTTACGATGCGTTTCACACACGCCCTTCCCCTAACATTTTACGCATATCTCCGAATTTTATTACAAATATTACGCTACAACTTTGACCAGACTTCAACTACACCCCTCTCCAATCATCAACCCTCTCAGGTGATATTTTTCTTTTAAAAAATACGCTACAACTTTGAAGTTGCTACACTACAGCCCCCTATAATCATCAACCCTCTCGGGGGATTTTTCCTTTAAAAAAATACGCTTCAACTTTGAAGTTATTATAACTACACCCCCCTACAATCATCAACCGTTTCAAGGGATATTTTTCTTTAAAAAAATATGCTTCAACTTTGAAGAGACTACAACTACACCCCCCTACAATCAACAACCCTCTCGGGGGATTTTTTTCGTAAATGGCCATTTCTCTTAACTTCCTTTACCTCATTTTCTCAATTCCCCATTTTCCACCACTGAAAAATATATACCTCCGTATTTCCGTTTTCTTAAAATTGCATTTTTATTATTTTTTACACCTATAAATGCCTTTTAACCGTTCGAAAATGGCCATTTCCAGACCGCGTACCGTCCCACCCCATCACCCCTGTTTCACTCCATATCTTGTTGGGGGCCCGTATCTTGTTGGGGGGCTGGGGAAAGGGCATATTGTAGACGTGAAATAACTCGGTATCCCTCTAGCGGGACTTCCAAAAATCTCTGAATATGACGTTAAAATATCACGAAAGATACGCGAATTTGGTCATTTTCAAACTTTATTTCCTCCAAAACTAAGAACCTCACGCCTTTTTTTCTCACATTTATTAAATGCGCATTCCTTTCACTTTCCTTTCCCATTTCTTGTATACCCCTCACAAAACATTTTCTCTCAGACTGGACCCTACAGTTCATTTACCAAAAATCCCCCTTGGCTTTTCTCATGTATAGCAGGCAAAAGAGGCTAGCACTTAAAAAGGGTTAAAAGCAGTGAAAGAGGCCTTCACACCTCAAAAGCAAACATGTAAAAAATGGAACTGAAAACAAATCAAGAAAAGACAAAGTACAAGGCTCCCTCAGAAGTGTGTCTAGAGAGAAAACAAATTGTAATTTGCAAACATAGACATATGTGTTCACGGATTTGAATGTTAAATTTATGTATTTTCAGGCTCCCTAGCAAACAACAAAAACAGACAAACTCAGGCTCCCTAGTAAAGAAAACATAAGATACATGGATTCGAATGCTACCAGTTTGAGGAGCAGAAGAACTCCAGCAATAATAGTAAAGGAACGACAAAGAATTCTGCGAAAGGCCGAGACCCACAACAGGTTGTAACAAGGAAGAAGGCGAATTTTAGATAAAGGTCAGCTGTAGAGAAGGCACAACCAGATAATTAGGAAAGGTAGCTTTCGCAGGAGATATCGCTAGAGATGGAAAATATACAGGCTTCCATGCTCGTAATTTTTTTCAAAATTAAAAAATATTCGGAATGAGCACTCACTCATTAGGTACTCGTCACAATCATAATAGAAGGTAAGTATCACTCGAACACTACAAGTTGAAGTTTGAGTAATCAGTCATCACATCAGTTAAGTCAACAGTATTTGATGATAAACCCAGGAGAATGTAATGTATAGAATACTTTTTGGTATCTGGCTGGTAATATGAAACAATTTTGTTACCTACTAATTTGCAATGAGGTGTTTAAAATTTTCACTCATACTTCAGGAAATCAACAGAAAATTAGTACCAATCACAATATAATTCTATTGATTGATATTTAATTGTTCATTGTTTATATTTAATAGTTCATTACGTGAAGATGGTTTCTCAACTACCTTCACGTAAACAGTGTTACTGGTCCGAAGATGGCTGCTTAGCTTTTTCATTCTCTTGAGAGTGCTAATTAAGAGTATACTTACCTGGACATAACATAGCCATAAATTATGACTTCCTTATGTTGAAAATATATAATTCCCATTCTTAATTCAATGGTAGCACAATGAACCAAGATGTGGATATCAAACAAAAACATATGCAATATTAACCCTTAAGCTGCTGCAGCTAGAGTGCATTTCATCCACCCTGTGCGGCAAATATCTATTCGGACGGAGCCTGTCCCTCCTACCCACGGTCTGTGGCCGGGCAGTTATATGACCCAAGTAATCCCCTCCCGATCCTTTCCTCGGGATCCCAGGGGGTGGGCACCGGAACTTGTTGATGGATTAGTGGGACTTGGAACTAATTTTGAAAATTTGTTTATAGGCGTAATTGTTAAAAACAAATACAAAAATACTTTTTCTAGCAACTTTGAAAAAAATCCGTTGATAATTGAGCCGCGCGAGAGCATAAGGCAACTAACTTTTGAGACAACCGTAGCCTCTTGAGCTAACAATCGGGATAAAGGGTCGCACCTCATTTCGGTGGTATGCGATCCCTGAAGAGCGTAGGAAGGGAGTGATTTGGGTAAAAAGGGTGGATTCCCAGATGTCCAACACTGGAAAGAAAGACGTTGGGTCATAAAAATATGAAAGGACTGAGGGAGTAGGTAGACAGAGAGGGTCAAACGTACAAGAACGTTCTCTCCGCAGTTCCCGGTACACACGTACATGTACGTTTCTCGCAGCCTAAGAGTTAATCATTTTTCGCTAGATGTTAGAATGGAATAGCTTCACACCAATAAATCATAGGTTAACGCCAGTTACAATGAATTATTTATTTTAATTAGCCATAGTTTCCATCTGCAGTGATTTGTCGTTCCTATCAGTAACTATTCCTATCGACAGTAGTTCCTATCAGCAAAAAAATTTAGGAATTAAATCCACAACATTAATTCTCATTGATGCTCTCCATTGTTTTTAGGAACGGTCGGCATTTCCGACCATGCACACCTTTCTTCTCGCAAAAAAATTCAAATAGAGATCTACAGAAAATGTCAAAGAGCTTCACAGGATTCCTCCGTAGGCTATACTCGACATCAAGTCACCTGTTGTTTACAAGGGATCTTGTATTAAGAGCGCCCCAACATTGGCAACGGGGATTCAGCGGTAACCGTACCACAAGTTCCAGATATTTATCACCATTTGAGTCCTCACCGGGTGAGGAAACATCAACGTCTAGCCGCAAAATCGCAATGGTTATGCCAGGTGAAGTTTCACGGTGAGGCTAACCAGTGATGAACATAAACCAACCGAAGTACGGAATCTATCTCTGGCCTATGCCGTAAGCTATATCAAAGAACTCAGAGCAATATTTACTATATTTTAAAGTAGCTTGATAATTAAATGATCATTTGCTGATTGCTATTACCTGGTTTACTGCAATGGCAACAGGTGTTCATGAAGTTCATTGGACTTTCCCATCTGCTTTCCGGATCCGAATTTGAGGGAAGGCTTCTGAAAAATGCATCCATCCATGAATCCACAAGCTATTCAGAATTCAAAGACCAGTTCAAAGGAATTCTGAAAGGCACCTGCAATGAAATTGTGATGTATTTGAAACTTATTGGTACTCACCCAAATTACCAATATTTAGAGCTGGAAATGATCTTAATGAAACAATACCACCAGGAAATCAAGAGTATTGATGAGATGATTGAGGTCTTACCAGAATTAGTTCTCGATGATCTCCTCTCCATATTTTTCGTCGGTTATACACACAGATATCGGCGTGGTTCCATTTGAGCAATGAACATGGTTTCACATTCATACACAAAATATATGATGATGTGAGTACCTTCGGTTTTACTTATTTCACAACTGCCAGTTTCAAGGATTCCACCACACAATATCTAAATAAAGAACATGAAAAAAACTGTAACCCCAACATGATGTGAGAATCCTCCCCACACTAACCAAGTTTTCTAACGGTTTTACGCGTTTTACGCGCTCAAAGAAAACAAAGAAATGGCGAAATCAGCGCCAACAACTGCACATCGACGAGCGAGTGCCACCGCCGCCATACGACCGCCATAATTCAAAATAGAGAATGTGATAATCCATTCTAATCTCATATCTCCATCAGTTCTCTGAGGTTTTCTAACTTCTCACTGACTTTCAAACCAGATTAAAGCCACTAAAATCCAATAATTTACATAGAAAGGTAAAAGGGTGATGATTAAACCGACGAGATGGGTACTTACATAAAATGATATTTGAGTATGTGGAGAGAGTAATACTTCTGGTAGAAAAAAACATTGGCTACCAAATTTTCTCGAAATAAATGGAGATATCACACCTGATAATAACCTCTGAAAAAGTTGGTTTTCAAAGGTTCTTCTTCTGATTCACCTTACCAGCTCTCAAGCAAATATTCCACTTTGAGGCAGTGGCAGATCCACGGGAGGGGGAAATTCCCTCCCGCCAAAGAGGTCAGATGAACAAAAAAAAGCACAGGATTTGATAGTAAACTTCATTAACAGCTTAATGGCATTGATATGGTAGAAAAAACATGAGTGCCCCTCCAACGAGCATGAACTGTGTTTTTCGGTTACGAGTTTTTTGGGCATTTCTAGTTGGGCAGCGGAAGAAAAGCACCATTTATTTTTGTGTTCGCATGTTCACTTTTTATGCATACATTAAGTGGCATAGGTTGGGTGGACGTTGGATTTTGGCGAGAAAAAACACCACTCAATTATCATTTGAATTATGTGGGCTGTTATTGAGCTAATAACAAAGAATTATAAAGAACCAAATGGCAAAAATGTGTAGTAGCGATGCCACCGAGTTTACAAATCACAAAATTTGCTCTCGCGATTTGGATGTTAAACACTCGAAACCCCATCATCGTTAAGCTTATTTTTTACACTTAATTCACCTTTTCTAAAAATACATCTAATAACACATTAATATTATCATACCCGGTGAATTTGCTTCCATCTATTTCAGCTCCCTCGTTACACAAGGTGCCAAAGAGGTTTAGCTAAAGTCCTTTTTAGGAGCTGAATAATTTCATAATAATATCTCTTTTTATGAATGCGTCACTGTAGCATCAATTTACCTAATTCCCAAGGAAGAATGAAAAGTCACGATGACATCCTGTTGCCATTTTCATGCGTCAAATCACACGCAAAATCTTTAATTGTAATATATCCAAAACATTTCCGTAAGAAAAGTAATAGCCATGACATCAGTGTCTAGGCTCTACTAGTCTACCGGAGTCCACTGAATCTACGCCATTACGTTCAAACACGGCGACTCAAGTTCTCAGAATTCACTGCGAATATCATGCATGTCATTTCTGGGTCCAAAATCGAATGTTATACGCCTCTGGAAGCCGTTTGCAAGAAATGCTCTCCTGTAAGTAGTCCCTTCATTAACTTAAGGATTAAAATAACACTAGTTATTTTAATCCTTAATGATTAACTTGCCACCAAATTCTACAATCTGCCCAGCTTGTCTGTAAGAAATTGCAATTCCAAGTTGTACAGAATAACGTAGTATACGCACCCTGTATTAGGGTGGAGTGAAAAAACTGATTTTCGTCGGACGAAGTTCATACCGGTGACAAAAGTTGTATTTTGGGCCACTTTCTTTCGTTTCTCCAAAAACTGTCTCGAAAGAGAGGCTTCTTGTGTAGCTCTCATCCTTAGAACATCTTGTTTTTTTTTGCCTCTAGCATATCCCTTTCGATACTTCACTTTCGTAATGACTTTAAAGAAAAAGTCGTATTACCATCAACGTGTCCCATGACCATACGTCGATCCGTCCTTCAATCAAATAAAAAGTTTTGTTCCGCCACGGGAATTTTCCGATCTTTTTTTACCACTACACGCATTATAATCCATGCATTTACAGGAGGCTATATCAAAGAGACGCTCTCCTTCTGCCATGAAATCTTCAACTTTCTTCCGAAAACGTTCCACTCCAAGTCTACTCCGACACGATGTTCTTAGTATTTGCAAAGTATCGTGGTCACTTTTTATCATCTTGAAGATATGCAACGACAAACTGTGGGTATTGACGCATGCTTCCATATTTCATCAACTTTGGTACAAACCTCTTCATATTGAATGTTATGTTATATATGGCTTACACTCGCCGTTTATTTCTTATTCCCGCCTTACCCAGATATAATGCTGTAGAACATTGATGTGAGTTGGCAAGGCAGTGAAGATTAATGGATGTGGACTTCCTAATATCGGGCATTCCACTTGCTTCCTTGTTTTTGTCATCATAAAGCTACTTGCACTCATCAAACATAACACTAATTCGCAACCGGCTACTGATTAACGCAAACAACTGCGAAAGTATAGAAAGGGGATAGATAAGGTCTGACCGTGAGACACTTTTGACCAAGAAATACATAGCAACAATGAGTTAGCAAGAACTACACAATGTATAATGTTGACTAAATAAATTAATCATCATAGTGCTTCAAATTGTGTGTATTCACAACAGCCCAAATTGCCAGACTGCATCGTCTTTCAAGCTAAAACTTACGCTATTTCAATCATTTTTATAGGCTTTTAGTCGCTGCAAATTCCATCTCAAATAGCATATACGAATAAATGTGAAGTTAAACAATACTATAACCTTCAATAGCCACCATTATCTCCCGGACACGTGTTGTGGAATGGAAGAATGCAACCCGCCATACACGATTATTTCCGCGAAAATGCCGAAACTTCAAGGCCGTTGCGCGGAATGAAGATATTAATTGAAATCGATAAAATTGTGCACAGCTAATAAGTGGCCCAGAATACAACTTTTACCACCGGTATGAACTTCGTCCGACGAAAATCAGTTTTTTCACTCCACCCTGTATGCCTGCCTGAGGCGCTGACTAGAATTTCAGAATTCCGGAGATCCAAATTTGCTAATCTTTGTGAGACCTACCTCTTCGTTTAGATATATCTCATTGTATTTCTAGTAAGTTTGCAAAGCAAGTTCCTTTCACTTGATAATTATTTCACCTCTGCCAAACACTTCTAAAACCTATACGCATGGTATTTATTCGATAACAATTGAATTATACTTTTTAAAGCACTCATTTTGATTAGTACCTTGTGTTTCGTGTTTTACCAAGTGCAAAACATTCCTTATTCGGGTAAAAGGTTCTAGGTTTCCCTTGCAAAGTAGAGAAAGATAACACTTTTTGGATTTTAGCGGTACAACTTGGGTTTTAAACACCATTTCTATACATTTTAACTGCATCGTAAAATGGAATTAACTTTTCCATAAATTGATGTGACATCTTTCTAATTGTATATCCATTTCTGTACTTCGGCCGCTATTGGATCAGTGGCTCTGAAAACGGTGTGTTACGGTAACTTTTCCACATTTTCTGAGGTCTGATGTAAAAGTAATGCAGCCAGTAGCAATTCTCTTGCCAGGCAAAAAAGGTTATCCTAGAGTAGTGACCGTAGTAATTGGCTTGAGGACAAGTGGAAAACAGGTATGGGAGAATGGGAATAGGCGTACACAGACAGATAATTCGCTGAATGTTGCTCCCATTCCATTCTGGCGTTCCCTGTACCATATTCAGGCATCACCAGGTCAAGGATGAGAGGAGTTAACAAACTCATAGCTAATGGTGTTCAATAAATCGCCAATAGGCATAGTAATAATATACAGGCATAGTTATGTGTAAACATAAGATGTATGACACAGTGGCGGATACAGAAAAAACTCAAGGGGGGGGGCGCACGTTATCGCGACGATTGTAGCTTTCAAACTGACTGCCTGGCAGCGACTCTGCTTCCCTTATATATGTAGCTCGGTTGTTTCGAGAACATTCGGTGCCAGACTGTTCGCTTCCAGACTTTTAAGGAGTGTGAACAAATACAAACAGTAGAATATTGGCGATTTTTCTCGAACAAATGCCAGACAGAATAACGTATCGTGATCACTAGAATGGCCGCGACTTTTCTCGTAGGTTAGCTATCTATTTGCCATACAGAAACGTATAAAATACGATGACGCGGACGCGCGCGCGTGCTACATACGAAAGTACAACTACTCGATAACTCGACTCAGAGTCGACTGACGAAAGACGAACGAATAGCGTGCGGGCTGACTGGCGGGGGCGGCGCGGGCGGCAATGCGAGCGGCCCCGCAAGGGGGGGGCGCGCGCCCCCCGCACCCCCCATATGTATCCGCCACTGGTATGACATAAGATTCACGAAAGCATGCGGGTGCAATAACATGCGTACCTACACATACCCTCATACAAATTTTCCAAATTCACCCCCTCCCCCAAGATTGCTTCCTGGATCCACCCCTGCTTTGTAGAAACATAATATCAAGTGAATTATCACTCTGAACGGGTTAAAGCACATGATTTTAAAGGTAGAGACTTATATATAGAAAGTATTTGAAGACTTCCGTGCACCTGCAGGAAATATAAGTTTTCGGCAACTAAGCCAAAAAACAAAGTACACAAAGAAATTAAATACCAAGGCAAGGAGACTACCAGGAAGGTAAAAGATCTCTAGTATCTCATAGAAAAAGAAGAAAGAAGAAGAAGGTATCTCATAGAAAAAGAAGAAAGACCCTTATCTAATAGAAAAAAAGAATACTACGACGCACAGTGAGGCCAAACCCCACTTTAGACGGACAAAAGTCCAAAAATTTTACAATCAACTCCAAAATAGGCATGTGTATGTTTTTGAGATTGTTTAAATGAAATCTGATATAAAATTTGCGATATTTATTGTATTTCATGATTTTTTTCAAATTTTATTATTTTTAGAATTTTTGACGGTAAAATTATTTTTCAGTATAATAATCTGAAAGAATCAAATTAAAAATGTTCACGTCCATTGAGATGGTCGTCGAAAATGTATCTGCTACAAAATTTACAAAATTATTTTTGTAATCACCTTAGCGAAATATTTTCATGTTTCTTAGAAAAAATGATACCATTTGCACAGAAGTTTCACAGGGCTAAGATTTCAAAAATCTCAGCCCTGGTGTAACAAACATCACCACTTGTACCTAAGAGTGGACATAATGCATATAGCATCCAAATTTGACTTATTACAAACTAGTAATAACTTCATAAACAGATATTATTTACGGTACTTACATTTGCTTTCCATGATTGAAATTGTTTATGTTATAGCTTACCCGTTGCCATGCGGCCATAGCGGCCGGATGAATTTCCTATCCGCCTCTCGTGCATAATAACTTTTGTATCGTAACAGTCCTTTTGCAACTCAATGGCAGTTGATTTCTTTTACAATCTCTAGCTCATACTTAAATGAATACTATATCTCAAATTTACGATACGATTCCGTCCGATTATATAAATTTTCTCTAAATAATTAAAACTTTTCATTTTGAAAAATCAATAAATTTTCATTCGTGATAATTTATTACTCCACGCGTATTTTCTTAAAAAAATAAATTTTAAAATCATATTCACACTCTAATTTCTTATTTAAATCGATTGAAAGTTTAAAAAATGAATTAGAGGACACCAGTATGCTGTACTAATAGTTTCAAATCGACTGTCATATTCGGCGTCTGCGTCCGTGGGACCAGTGCTCCGCTATTCTCTCATTTTGACACTCATTTCTACGCGCAGGTGCATACTTACCAACCTATGAAATACACAGTTACGTAGTTCAAACATCAGGTTACCCAACCAACTATTTCAGAAACCCTAATTCATACTTTCATTTTTGGACTTTTGTCCGCCTAAATTGGGGTTTTGCCCCACTGTGCGACGCCTTGAACGCCAAAAACTTTGCACCGGTTGCGAATTAGGAGAAAAGCAAACGGAGACCTACTTAATATGAACAATGTTTCAGTCCACTCTAATCAAGCCTGAGGAAATTTTTGATTCTGTCGACATTGGCAGCAAGTATCACTGAAATTATCCAGACAACCACAAAGGACAATTAACGGCGCCTTTCCCTCATAGCAACCCTTTATACATACGCTATGCAATCATAGGTAAGCAAAGAGGTAAGCCTGCGAAGTCAACTTCACTTATCTTTGGCATCACAGTCTCCTAACATCGTAAAATTGGATCCATCAGAACAATAACTTTTGCGAAATTTCACCAAGGTAAGAAAATGGCTAGAAATGTTAAATGCCGTATCCATAGAGAAAATGTTTTAAGTGAATCTAATGATAAATATATGTATGTGTGTATGGGGTCGTGAATTTCACGCAGAAGTCACAAGGCAATGGTGAACGCTCATTAATTAAAAAACCTGTAAAATATGTGTTATTATTGTTTTTTTACTCAAATATCTAGAATACGGAGACAGCCACGGCATTATCCTAACGGAGACACCCGCCATTGAACTTACGAGGTGCGTAATTCCAGAGAAGAAAAATAATACGCCTTGAACGAGACTCGAACTCGAATCTTTCGAGATATATTCACCAAGTGCTGTAGTCACTAAAAGTAACCGATGCCTTCTTCTTCCCTTTGGATTGCCAACGATTCATCTCAAAATTTCATGGGAAATTAGTGTGGAAACGGCGAAAAATTCATGTGAGTTGTGAAGGCTTTCATCAGTTTTCACATAAAAATTACCCAGAATAGTTACTGCACGATTCAGTGACATGAATGTGAAAACTGTGACAGCATTGTGAATTTTGGGTGGATTATATTATTTACCTCTAAAGACCTCACAACCACTTCACTTAATTAAAAACAGAAATCACGAAATGAGTGGGATATTATCCTTCTCATCAGGACATTTTTCCGCAGTCTATATCACTATACCACTGACTAACGTCTATATCACGAACTAATTTCAATTTTTCAAACAGCATTTGTCTCCATATTACAGTGATTTCGTGGCATAATACCTTTTTTTACAACTCTTTGTACCGTATTTCTTTCCAACATTGTTTAGTTACAAATTGTTTGACGATGCATTGCTTTCTTTGTGTATAAACATAGAAACTGGGTTAAAATTTGAAATTCAAAACGTACAGTAAGTGTTTTTTGCCTTCCATATTTTAAAATTAATTCATTGTCAAAATTTTAAATTGGCACCTTAATTCAATTTTTCATGAATTTATGTAGTAGGTAATATTTGATTAATTTGTAGTTATTTTGTCCATTTAAGCACTCATGTCATTATGGTAATTCTTAACAGGAATGCTTTTGAAGGAACCTAAAGCTCACATGTTTCAATTCATGCTCGTGTATTTCATACGCGCGCATGAGCAATAAATAACAATCTATCTATACTTCTCGTTAATTTCAATTCTGCCGTTCTATCACAAATTTATCTCTAATGTGGAACATATTTCCCCAGTGATTACTGAGGTGTTAGTAGGAATATGAGCCCATAGAGCTTACATAGTAAGCTCTATGTATGAGCCACCCTCTCATCCCCCTATATCCTTATGTGATGCTAACCTCCCACACCGATGATAACAACACTTGGTTAATTTCAATAAAAAAGAGGATATTTATCTTCCAAAGTTCACACATCTGAGAAGGAAGGTCGCATAATATGGAACAAGGGTGGACTAAATGACTGATTTAATGATTTGTAGTTTTTCTATAAACGAGCGAAAGCGATAAAAATCTTGTTGTAAAATATTATTCTCGGTGAAAAATAACATTTGCAAATTTTTGTTGCTTTCAACATAAATAATACATTCATTCCGAACTTAGCTTGATACTACGAGTTTATTTTTTCATTTGTATCACAAAATGAACGATTCCACAGTTGAAGGTCTATAGCAGCGCCGTCGGGAGTAGCTGTAACTATCGGGATAAACAAATCGTGTTTTTGTACGTTTACCATTGGGAAAGGTCATCTCGCTGATTTGTTAGTTGCGTTAAAATGGTGAAACGGTGTGCTTATAGGTTGTGCAAAAGCGACACGAGATATAGGAATAACCCAGGGGATTCTACGAGTTAAAACGAGATGGATTCAGCTAGCATGTTTTTACCTGTTTTCAACTCGGTTTAACTCGTTATCTCAACTCGTTTGAGGTCGGTTATGGCCGATTTTTGCTTGCTTTAACTCGTACATTGACCTCGAATTACCTTGATTGACATCGTATCAACTAGTAGCTGTCGTTTCTGGGCAGCTCGATTCTTCTTGAATCACCTTGTTTTACCTAGAGATGTATAGGTTGTTTCATCTCGTATTAAATGGTTTCAGTTAGTAACACGCTACCACGTTTCACATTGTATGAACTCGTTTCATATGGGCAAGAATCAACTCGTCTTACCTAGCATTAGCTCGTTTTATCTAGTACAAGCTACCTCGATTCATATCGTATTACCTCGTTTGACCTGTACGAGAAGCAACTGATTTGAACTAGTACTACCCCGTTTCAACTGATTTCAGCTAGCATCACCTTACCTCGTTTCACATCGTATTAACTCGTTTCATATGGGCAAGAATCAACTCGTATTACCTAGCATTATACCGTTTTATCTTGTACAAGCTACCTCGATTAATACCGTATTACCTCTCCACTGACTTTGCTGCTCTCTCAAAATAAAAAAAAATAATTTATCATTGATAATTTTGATTACGCTACTGTACAATGGCATGTTATAGTACTTCGTATTATATTACCTCGTATCTACCTAACATTTTAGTACCTACTATGAATTAACGACCTATTACGAATCCTACGACTTTACGCACCTATTCTCGCACTCATTATTATAAGACAGGCGTTGAGAAAGATGTATATATCTAGTCACTTCCGTGGATAAATGTGACTTCGATTACTATAATTATTACATGATAATTCCGTGATAGTTTGAGGAAAAACCATTAAATATTGATAAAAGTTATTTGCCATTAATTAATGCCAGATAACTGTTATCCTATGTTGCACATGATATGAATATAAATGCAATATTACTTTGAATAAACAATATTTTTCCAATTCCCGAATGTTAGCTTTGGCGACGTAGATAGGGGCTGTACAGGCGGGCGGCTGCCAGGGGCGCAACCCTCAGGGGGCGCACTTTGTAGACCCACAGCCTGCAGGCTATAAATCGAGGTAGGTAATATTACCTCGATTTATGTGGTATTAACCAGTAACTGACGTTTCTGGCAGCTTGATTCTTCTTGAACCACCTTGTCTTACCTAGAGAGGAATAGCTTGTTTAATCTCGTATTCTATAGTTTCAGCTAGTAACACGCTAACTCGTTTCACATTGTATTAACTCGTTTCATATGGAGAAGAATCAACTCGTATTACCTAGAATTAACCCGTTTTATCCACAACAGGCTACCTCGATTCAAATCGTATTACCTCGTTTGACCTGTACGAGAAGCAACTGGTTTGAACTAGGTAGTACATACTACCCCATTTCAACTGGTTTCAGCTAGCATCACCTTACCTCGTTTTACATCGTATTAACTTGTTTCAAATGTGCAATGATCAACTCGTCTTACCTAGCATTGCCCCGTTTTATCTAGAACAGACTACTTCGATTCATATCGTATTACCTCGTTTGACCTGTACGAGAAGCAACTGGTTTGAACTAGTACTACCCCGTTTCAACTAGTTTCAGCTAGCATCATCTTACCTCGTTTCACATCGTATTACCTCGTTTCATATTGGCAAGAATTAACTCGTATTACCTAGAATTAACCCGTTTTATATAGTACGGGCTACCTCGATTCATATCGTATTACCTCGTTTGACCTGTACGAGAAGCCACTCGTTTGAACTAGTACTACCCCGTTTCAACTGGTTTAAGCTAGCCTCGTTTCACATTGTATTAACTCGTTTCATATGGGGAAGAATCAACTCGTATTACCTAGAATTAACCCGTTTTATCTAGAACAGGCTACCTCGATTCATATCGTATTACCTCGTTTGACCTGTATGCGAAGCAACTGGTTTGAACTAGTACTACCCGGTTTCCACTAGTTTCAGCTACCTTTCCTCGTTTCACATCGTATTAACTCGTTTCATATTGGCAAGTATCAACTCGCATTGCCTAGAATTAACCCGTTTTATCTAGAACAGGCTACCTCGATTCGTATCGTATTACCTCTTTTGACCTGTAATACAGAACCCAAAAGAGTCGTGCATGGCAAAGGGGGTTAAAGTGGATGGTAACAACGTGTTGTCTCCCAAAGGGATGCGTGGGATACGAGGTAAAACCAGTTGATACGATATCCACATAGGACGAGGTGAATCAAGTTAAAACGAGAAGCGTGGGATACGAGGTAAAACCAGTTGATACGATATCCACATCGGACGAGGTGAATCTAGTAAAAACGAGAAGCTTGGGATACGAGGTAAAACCAGCTGATACGAGATCCACATCGGACGAGGTGAATCAAGTAAAAACGAGAAGCGTGGGATACTAGGTAAAACCAGTTGATACGAGATCCACATCGGACGAGGTGAATCTAGTAAAAACGGGAATCGTGGGATACGAGGTAAAACCAGTTGATACGAGATCCACATCGGTCGAGGTGAATCTAGTAAAAACGGGAAGCGTGGGATACGAGGTAAAACCAGTTGATACGAGATCCACATCGGACGAGGTGAATTTAGTAAAAACGAGAAGCATGGGATACGAGGTAAAACCAGTTGATACGAGATCCACATCGGACGAGGTGAACCTAGTAAAAACGGGTAGCGTGGGATACGAGGTAAAACCAGTTGATACGAGATCCACATTGGACGTGGTGAATCTAGTAAAAACGGGAAACGTGGGATACGAGGTAAAACCAATTGATACGAGATCCACATCGGACGAGGTGAATCTAGTAAAAACGAGAAGCGTGGGATACGAGGTAAAACCAGTTGATACGAGATCCACATCGGACGAGGTGAATCAAGTAAAAACGGGAAGCGTGGGATACAGGGTAAAACCAGTTGATACGAGATCCACATCGGACGAGGTGAATCTAGTAAAAACGAGAAGCGTGGGATACGAGGTAAAACCAGTTGATACGAGATCCACATCGGACGAGGTGAATCAAGTAAAAACGAGAAGCGTGGGATACGAGGTAAAACCAGTAGATACGAGATCCACATCGGACGAGGTGAATCAAGTAAAAACGAGAAGCGTGGGATACGAGGTAAAACCAGTAGATACGAGATCCACATCGGACGAGGTGAATCTAGTAAAAACGAGAAGCGTGGGATACGAGGTAAAACCAGTTGATACGAGATCCACATCGGACGAGGTGAATCAAGTAAAAACGAGAAGCGTGGGATACGAGGTAAAACCAGTTGATACGAGATCCACCTCGAACGAGGTGAACCGAGTTTAGACAAGTTACCTCGTCTACAAGCTGAAACCACTTGAAACGAAATCCACATCAAACGAGTTGAAACTAGGTATTTCGATTTTTCACCGGGACTGCTTGTCATGCGTGTTGAATATGTTTGTGGGGCTTGAGAGTTAAAACCATGTCAAACGAGGTGACAGCTCGTACCTACGAGGTGATCCGAGTTCAAATTCACCTGGATTTACCTCGTTTTAACTCGGCTTTTTCCTCAGGGAAGCCCTATATGGCGGGAGTGGAGTTTATTTTTGGAGTTAAATTTTGAGCCATCTTCACGGGTTTTAAACGATTAAAAGATTAGTTCAAAGGCTCCAGGTTTAAATGAAACAAAAATTAATCAAAAGAGAAATTCACTATTATTTAACTTGATTCCCTCAAGACTTCAATGGTTGGATATGATTTGTTTATCCCGATAGTACCAACTTCTTCCGCGCGCAAGCGTTGCGTGACGTCATTTGTAAAATCGTCCATTGGCCAAATGCACATTTATGTCCCATCTTTCAATAAATATTGTCAACAAACAATCAATATAAACATGTTATAAGAGTGAAATTTTCTCCCAAAAAATGTAATGTTCCCAGAAATTATAAAAATTAATAAGATTCTTAATATTTATGTGCCAGAGCCATTTTATGTAATCAGACTGTTTGAGGTAACCAAATTTTATGGAAACAGAGACGCTGAATTTCAAATTATCGTAATACAATATTACTACAAATTCTCTAATGTGAAGTCATTAAATTTCTCTCGCCATTTTGTTGCACATCCTTACTACTCTGCCTGATTTCATTTCAACCACGACACGCATCCATATATAGATATCCCTCTTACCTGGAAAATTTCACCATTCTCAATTCAACCACGCCTACAAAAATTCAATTCCATTCGTTTACTCCGCCATTATGCAGGTAGGTACCGTCGTTTGTTTTCTCGTAACAATTTTCGTCAAACCACGCTAAATTATTTTATGTATTGTCTTTCACTAAAAACTCCCATTTTTTCTTTTATTCGTTTGGTACCAAAACCCCTTACGCTACAGTAGTTTGGCTGACTGGTTAAAACATGCCTCTGCAAATGTAACTGCTTTACACTGGCCCTTAGTTGCCTTAACACACAAATTCGCTCCTAATTTTCAAAAGGATTGACCACCCCTGCTCATACTCAATATGGAACCGAAATGAAATCCATGCTTAATCACTGCGTTGGACAATTAAAACTGAGGAATCAAAATAGTATGTTCTTTTCACCACAGTTAAAGATCATTTCCACCATGTCAGGACTGATTCCACCAATAGCTCTCCGGCAAAATTTCCAATAAACCTAAAACTTTTCCCAAAATATTATTAAGGGTGATTTCATTACTAATCCGTCTACGCGATGTAATAATTTAACATATTTATTGAAAAATAATATATATAGCTTCTCTGCTCGACGAAAGCCAACTTCAATGCTTTGATATACTTATTATTGCCATTAACTGACAGGAATGTGCCATAATTCCGTCACACACGCGGTTGGTTTTGCAGGCAAAGACGTCCTTTCGTCGGCAAATCTTCATCCTCACATACCTAGTTCCGTGTATTATTAGGGAGCAGTACAAAATACTTGTTCTAAGCATTTCCGGAGGTGTTTGTATTCCAGCTAGCGTCGTCAGGACCTGACCACGCTAGCTGGAATGGAAGCGAAATGGTTGTTCATAAACATGACTAAACGCGGGAGAAGCCCAAACAAAACAAATGACCTGGCGACCATGACCATGCCAACAGGACCTGACGACGATAGCTGGAATACAAGTGAAACGGTTGTCCATAAACATGAATCAATGTGGGAGAAACCCAAACAAAACAAATTTATCAAATCACCGCGGAAGCCTCAGTACCAATATTAGAAAGAATGTTTGTAAATAAAAAAATATATATATAAAACAAGGAAATTGTGGAAATCACTAAACAAACAGCTAATTTTGCCATAGAAGCATACGAATAACATAATATAACGAGCTTACTAACCTCTTTGTTTGCTGGTGAGTAATTCAAGATGGCAGCGGCACGATTTATGTTTTGCTGAGAAGTGAAGCTGTGTGGCTTCCAATTGTTTTTATAAAAAAAAACAAATAAATGTTCCTCCGAGTTAATCTGAATATCAGAAAAGGTTTTCATATATACTTTTGGATGTCTTTACGTTAATATGTGTTCAGAGACGTATTTCATACTCTATCTCGTTTGAATGGCAAAAAAATACTCTTTCAAAAGCGAAGGATGTTGGTAAGACTGCAATCGGGCAGTGAGGTCATAAAATCGGGGCAAGAAGGGGAGATACACGACGAGCAAATGGGGCAGGGGTGCACCCTTGCTGCCAGATGAGTAAACTGTGAGTAAGGCAGCGGTCCCCCACATGGGAATTAACCCTGAGGTGTTTTGTGTGGTCACACAGGGGTCATAAAAGTGAGGCAGGGCATAGGGTCGGTCTGGAGGGGTGCGGAGTTTCAGCCGGTCAGAGGGTGGATATGGAATGGGATTAACTCAGGAATCGGAGGGTCCAGGGTTGGAAGAGGAATCGTGATGCCCCGTTACCTACGGCGACACACCAACCGGCGATTATAGTAATCGCGGGACTTGGTGGCAGACGCCTGCGGGAAGCATGACGTCAAGGAGAGGTGGTAGCGAATGGAAGTGGTCGGCTAAGGAACGAAGGGGATCTACATCTACATCTACAAAATACCCTGCAAGCCACCTCAGGGGTGTGTGGCAGGGGGTGAGTAATCACCGACATTAATTACACTATACACTAGAGTTAGTGTAACTACGACTAATTATGCATTAGCATAAATCGCTAATGCTTGTCACGAGGCGAAGCCTCACAAGCATGCACCACTACACTACAGATGTCATCAAAATGGAGAGTGACCGTCAATATACATGCATTCTACAACTACACAGACGGACAGGGACTCAAGACCCACGTAGAAAACATTGTAGGCGTGCTGTTAGTATGTACTAGGTAACAGATAAGGATTCAAGTATTAGGAGTACTGCTACTACTAAGAGCTACACAACCTAACGACAAACCTAGATAAAAGTCTCATTTGCAGCTGTTATGGTCCCTTATCGTTCGTGGGAAAAATGACATCTTAAATCTGTCCGTTCTGCAGTCTAGTTCCCTAATTTTACTCTCATGATCCGACGGGATACTGGTGAGAGGACAGCACATGGCAGGCAACGCTGCCAATATAACTGAATTTTACCTGAGTTTGGGATATTGTCGGCAGCGGGTTCCACGAAAATGTTTAGGAACGAAAATATAATTTGTATGAATACCTTTACGTTGATAGTTTTCACCATTCATCGGAAAAGCCCATGTAAACAACTCGATTAAGAGCCATAGAGACCTAGAGGGTTGATATGAACAACAGACTGATAATTTTGTAGTTGCAATGAAGGTTTAGGCCCTAGCGAACCCTAGTAGTCAAACATAAACTGCCTTACTCTTCCCTTGGTAGTAGTTTGTAGATAATGGACCCTACCACTAAATAGATCTCTTGCGCAACTATCACCTTCTTTGGCTACTGCAATACGTAGGCGCGTAAGCCAAAATCGCTCTGAGAATGCACTTCCGTACGCCAGTACCACGTAGTTCCAACCGTTTCCAACTATGGTTGGCATGAGGCTGGTGGTTAAACGCCGCGGTCACGTAAGGGAACCGGAAAAATGAAGCACGACTATCCGACATGACAAACAAAATGGAGAAGGGCATAATGTTAATCCGTTTAATGAACATATATGGGCGATTCTTTTATTTTGAAGCGAGTTCGGGAATTACTTGGACGCGGGAATTTTAATTTCGTCACAAATTCATTCATTAATTCATTACAGAAATCTACCGGTTAGAGGTAGGTTGTGATGTAAGTCAGAGAATATCCAACGAACTCTTACACGTGCCGTGCCCTTTCTGCCTCTAGTATTTTTTTCTTCATCTCAGCATAAGTCCTACCTTTCTTCATCCCGTCCATAAAACTGATTCTCTTCCTTCCCCTTCCCCGCTTACCCAACATCCTACCCTCTATCACGGCCTTCAGCAAAACCATCGCCCCTCATTACCCCTTCCAGCCACCTACCCTTTCTTCCCCTTTAATCTCATCTATAAGTTTCCTCTTCTCGCCCACCATGTCAAGCACTTCCTCATTTGTATTCCTTTCCGTCCAACGCACCTTCTCCATCCTCCACACCCACATCTCGAAAGCTTTCAGCCTATTTTCGTCTTCCTTTCTCAAGGTCCACGTTTCTGCCCCATACAACTCCACACTCCATATCAAGCTCTTCACCAGCCTCTTTTTTACATCCTTACTTAAGGTCCCCGTCATCAGCTCCCTTCTATTTATGAACGCTTCCTTCGCTAGCGCTATTCTCCTCCTAATGTTTTTGCTACTATGCCCTGTTTCTTTTAGCGTACTACCCAAGTAATTAAATTGTTCTACTTGCTCCAGTTTGTGACTTCCTACTCTTATCACCAGCCTCGCTTTCTTTGTCCTAGAGAATCTCATTACTTTTGTTTTCTTATTATTTATCTTCATTCCGTATTTCTCACACTGCTTTTCCAGTGCATCTACTAAAGTTTGCAATCCTTTCGATGACCGACTGACCAACGCCTGGTCGTCTGCGAATCTAACCGACTTTATCCACTGGCCTCCTACTTTCATTCCCACATCTAGCTCATCCCATGCCTCTCTTACCATTTCCTCAGCATAGATGTTAAAAAGTAAAGGCGACAACGGGCACCCTTGCCGCATCCCGCGACCTATAACTGCCCACCCTGATTCACCGTCAGCTACCCTCACCTTAGCTCTCTGCCCATATATAAGTTTCGGATGAGTCTCCTATCACGCCAATCTATTCCTATTAACTGCTTGATTTTCATTTACTCATTGGAATTCCTGGAGAGGTAAGCACAGGGTTAGGACTCTAAAGTAGTTCATGTTGGTTAATTACGCTGGTAGGTACAACCGTCGTTAGTAGAAACGTGGCATGGTCCAACTGGTTAACTCAGGCTTCAAATTGTAGAGGCATTGAATATTTTGCGGCAGGTCATTTGAGAAAGTGACCGAAAACTTACTTTCTCATAGTGATCCACTAAGTGATCGGCCTCAATGTTCGTCTGACAAGTGTGGCTGAAGTTCGCCAAGTTCCATTACCACAGCTGCATGAAGCTCAAACATTCAGGAAATTTGTACCCGTTCTTTTGTATTTACCACCTGCGGCTTCAAGCAGTTAGGTTCTACTGTATCTTGATTACATTTTCACGCAACGAATATTTAACTCAAACATTAAGCCTGTCCTGTATGCTTGTGAAGCATGCAAGATTGCTTAGAGTCTCACCAGCAAGCTACAGGTGTTATCAGGCAAGATACCTTAGGGCAGGGATCGGCAAACTGTAAGAACTACTAGGTTATTTCAAGATGTCAAAAAGCACACTAGACCAGAAGAAAGAAGATGAAAAGGAGAGGTTTTTATATTAAAAATACAGTACAAATCAATGGGAAACATGATTTAGCATGTTCTTAGAGAGAGGTACAATGTCAGGTTCTAATGAGGAGCTCAGTAATTGTTTAATATAAGTTTTTATACAACGTTGAGTGGTACGTAATTGGAATGCAGATAACTACAAAGAGCGAGTCGTAAAAGTAATTAAAATTTCAGGGAGTAAAACATTAAAATATATTTTGGAGGGTATCTGGTTGACGTAGACGATATAATCGGAATATCGGATAGTTAGTGTCCGATTGGTCAATGTTTCACCATCGATAGTTTGTCATCGTTGTTCTCACACTACCGATGGTCTTTAGTGGTCTTCCTTTGCGGACCTTGTCGTGCATTGCTGTACTTTAGTGTCATTTACTAGATGAGGCATGTACCAACTAGTATTTCTGTGATTCCAGCGCCTCACCCGTTTGAGGCGGAAACTATTCAATTAGGCTGGATCCAACAATAAATAACTAGGGGGCGTTAAACCGGACTGGAGTACTACCTATGTCGTATCTGGCCAAGAGGCCGGAGTTAACCTACCTCAGCCTTAGGGTAATTTACCTTTTGCAGCCTAAAAAATACCACGCACCCTGACCCAACTACCCATTCCCACCTAAAATACTCTGCCCTCTTTAAAATTTCAATTACTTCAGCCACGCAGAGACACAATGATGTGATAAACAACATCACCTTAAATAAATGATAAAGAAAAAGCGTAGAGGACAGTGCTGAGACCTTAAGTAAACGACGCAGTGTGCTTCAATGATCATAACTCTTGCTTCATTTAATAGTCCTTCTAAAAGCCTAGGAAAGGATCTTGAAATTGGGTTGAGTTAATCTTTCTCTGGTTTGACATTAGTGAGAAATGTAATCTTCTCGAACAGGTCATGTTATATAAAGGATATACTTTGTTTTTAGTGTGAATATTTTTGACGCGTTTATATCTCCTGGGGGTGATTAAACCTCTCGGTGTAGGTATACGCAAATACTTCCATCTTTTTACGGGTCGGTCATAAACTTATTACGACCACTGGAGTTAAACTTTGCCTGTTTCTAGCTCGGAATGAAATTTTTAAAATATTCCGATGATATCATCTACGTCAACCAGATACCCTTCAATAATTTACTCCCTGAAATTTTAAAATTACTTTTATGACAAATTGTTTACATTACAAACAGATACGTAAAGTATAAGAGGCACATCAATCAGCAGGTTATGTTTTCTACACACAATACGATAAAAACATATTGCAATTTTAATAAATACGCCTGTTACGCCTGAGATTTTCACCAGCGTCCTCTTACCATTTGACAAATTGAGACATTTGTAAATTAGAATAACAGGTTTAAATGGGATTTATTCTCGACCTCTTTATTTAATGCTGCAAATTTCATGAGTATAGGTAAAATAACTTTTTATTTTTAAACTTTTGCCGAAGTTTCGGATGTTTATTCATCCATCTTCTGGGCTATAAACAATGATGCATGATGTTAAATGATTTACAGTTCTGTTTTGGTTACATAATTGTAAATTTACAGACATTAAATATAAAAATACATAGAGTACATAGTTCATACAAGGTATTCATAAAACAATGTATAAAATAGCACATAAAAACCATAAAACGCAGCATAAACTCGTATATTAAAAACTTAAGTAAGATACCCCTTTTCAGCTAAGAAGCAATATAATTTATTCCAATCCATGTAAAGACTGTGACAGTAGCTATATAGGCCAAACATCTCAATATTTAAAAAATAGGATCTCGCAACATAAAGCATCAATTAAGACTAAAATTCAAATTTGTGCATTCGCAAATCATGCAATTACAAATAGTCACTCATTTAATTTCGAAGAAGCGAAAATTTTAGACTCAGAACCAAAATTATCAAAAAGATTATTCAAAGAAATGTAGATACCATATATCCAGAAATAAAAAAAGTTGCAATAAAAGAACAGACATCACTTATCTAAGCAAAATTTATCATAATTTAATAAATGACACATAACTTTTCAACAAAGAAATATATCCAAGCAACCAAATTAAAATTGTAAATAAATAAAAACAGGACCAAAGTTTTAAGGTAAAATCCTTGAATGTCTATGTCTATGTATTTTTATATTTAATGTCTGTAAATTTACAATTATGTAACCAAAACAGAACTGTCAATCATTTATCATCATACATCATTGTTTATAGCCCAGAAGATGGATGAATAAACATCCGAAACGTCGGCAAAAGTTTAAAAATAAAAACATTATTTGACCTATACTCATGAAATTTGCACCAAATAACAGGTCTGAGAGTGGAAGCGTAAGAATACAAACAATTTTAATTAACAGCATACAATTTATGGATTACTCATTTTAAAAAATTAGGATCAGTGGCATATTTTGTGAGGATTTGTTTTTCCTCTAATAAGGCGAACAGTTATGACTAAAAGCTTGTAGTGTTTATGAGTTGAGTAGCTGACACGAACATTGAATTTTGAAGTAAATCCATTCGGTGTCTTGGATAGCAGAGAAATTTTGGATCAGTTCTGGTATAGATATTAGTTGCTTTTTAGTTACAAGCATATCCACGAAGTTTTTATGTCGAGTGGGTATGTGACAAAGTAGTGAATTGAATACTTGGCTTTCTGACTGACCAATTGCAAAAAAACTGATATGGATGGAAGAAGCAACCTGATAAGGGTAACAACCTGAAATAAGAATTCCCTATGACAATTTCCACACTTTTTCAATTGTCACTGTCGTAGCCAGGCTTTTAGGTCTAGGGGGGGGAGCAAATATTTAAGGGGGGCGGAAAATTTTTAGGGAGCGCCGACACATAAATGAACCAGTTTACTAAAAATAAAACTGATGATCTCAGGCCTGACTTCGTGGAAATTATGGATATCCATGATGAGAAAACCACCTGGAATTAAAAAAGGTGGTTTTCTCATCACAGTTTACTAAACTTTACAAATTTTGGTGATGCAATAGACAGATAGGTTTGAACAAAATATGACAGTTGACAATGTATTATACACATTTATTATACGTATTTGGAACGAGTGGAAGCATTCACACACTTAGGGGCACCAGAATACGGGGGGGGGGGAATTCGCCCCCCCTGCCCTCCCCCCCTGGCTACGGTACTGCACTGGCCAATGGTTTCTACATATAATTCCACTACCTTGATAATGGAATACATAATATGTCAAAAGTTCGGTAAGTATCCATTAAAACATCGTGGCAATAATACTATAGTTTTCTTACAATTTTAACATTAAGTTTTTACGTCAATTTACTCCTGAAACTTCCCTCTTTAACATCCGGTGTCTATCAATGAAGCGCGATCGGCCCCCATATTATTAATCAGATATATCAACGATCTAAACTACATAATTGTGATAAAAGTTAGCTTATTTGCATGATGCTGTTTAATATTTACACACGTGGAATTTGAGGCCTTTATATTGGATCTAAACCAGGTTAATTTTTAGTTTCTTGAGTAGGGGCATGAACTAAATCACAATAATACACTTTAATACACTTCAAACGACAAATATAACATGAAATACATACCTTTCAAGTTTAGAAGTACATACCTATAGGTATATATCCTCCGATTCGTCCGTGTGATGTTGCCCTTGTCTGCACGTGGCAGACAGTAAGTGCGAAATGACCTTAGCCGTCGAAGCACGTTAAACGATAATACTACTACTACCTATATATACTTATCTATATATACTTATATCTATATATCTACTTATATATACCAAAGACTGAAAGCTTAAATTTACGAGCTGAATTAAATAAAAAATGCTCGTTTTGAAAAAACAAAACAAAGAGCAAACAGGAAACGTCCGCATTGACATTATCCTTCAAGTCTCAATTTTTCACAAAGTAAGGGGAGTTTCCCATGTCAATATATGAAAATTGTAAAATGTTTTCATCCCATTGTATGTACAATATATAACCTGCTGATAGATGTACCTCTTCTACTATACGCATCTGTTTGTAGTGTACTCACCTTATCTTAAAATAATTTTAAAAATTTCAGAGTCACTCATTACATGTAAATTGTTTATTTGAATTTTTTACCTTCTTACTATTCCTTCCGTAATTTTACTCTAGTCTGAAAATATCTGTACCTAATTGTTTCATTGTTATGAGGATTTATTTTCCCAATATTTTTTCTTGCGGAGCACTGCTATAGAGCAATAAATTTAGTTAATTCATCGAGGAATACAGTTACAATAATCCTGCCGTGGTCTGCAGGTAAAATCGTACCATACTGGTGTGAATGCATTTCGTGCCGACATATAAAGATGGCAGCACGCACGTTAGCGCGCGGTCGCCACCATGAAGACACACTCTCTTCCATTGAAGGCTTTCTACACGTCATCTGAAAAATCGCCGCCAGACGGTCAGAGTTCGGGAAGACATTGGGGGAAGGTGGGAGAGGGGGGGAAGGAGGGGGGAAGAGGAGGAGACGAAACTGCTGCGACCGTAAAGTGGGGGGTGGGGAGAAAGGGAATAGGCAGTTAACCTCCACCATAACGCGGGAGGGAAACGGGCCGTAAAGGCAAACGCCAAAACCTTCCGGCTCATACACCAATTAAATGTTTTATATCTCATCTGCCGACATTCTGTGAAAGGAAAGATTCTCGCCCCGCTTCCAATAACGTTTAACACCGCGGTCCTTATATTTTGTGGGCATAAAAAAGCCATCCAACTACGTTAGCCGGATGCCCTTTCCCTTTTTATTTTATACCTACACGTATTTTATTTTTTTTTCATTTAATGTCCTCCACCGCATCCCTTTTGAAAGGATTCCCTCACCTCACCGCATTCACTTCTCTTCCCGTAATAAACGCTAGCCCACCCACAACACACACACATTTATACATTTTGGGGGAGGTACAAGGGAAGGGGAGAGGATTTAAGAGGTAAAAGGGATGAACACCTCTTGCTTCCTTCCTTTCTTCCATTTTTAACGGTCCACCGGCGAATGACGGAGAATACTGGGGACGCCGTCATCGCCGCCGTCTTTGCCGACACGACTGTCGGCTAAACGGGCGTCTTTAAGAGGGGGCAATATTCGAGACTTGAATGGATGTCGCATTCCGTCCCCAAAAGGACTCACATCTCCTCTTCCTCCCTCTTTCCCAATCCCTTTAAAAATCCCCGAACCTCATCCACCCCTCTCGGGATGAATGATCATAAAAAGGAGCGAGTACTCACGTGGAATGGCGACGGAGACGTCCACTCCCGCCATCTGCTCGCGTAAACACTAACCGCTTCGAACAAAGGACGATCACAGAGCGACGATGCCAATCGTCTTCACCGCCCTTCGGTCGTCTCCACCCCGGCCGACACGATTCGAGGATTCGACCAGCGGGGACGAGTTGTGCTATCTGGCGTTAAAACGGCGGTCGACGATGTATGGTGCTTTCCATTGGTTGAAATAACCCACAGCTGTTGACTATCGGTGGAATTTCTCCCCAGAGACGAGCCGAGCAAATGAATCGTGTGCGCATTCCTATGCATCTTCCAGCATGTATATAATAGAGACGCTGTTGATGGGGAAAGTTGTCTCCAGAGCAGAACATCCCCAAGGCGTGTAAATTAAGACAAGGGAAGACTGCCAATAATGCATCCATAGCCTACGCTAATTGAGCACAGTGGCGGATACATATGGGGGGCGCGCGCCACCCCTTGCGGGGCCGTCCGCATTGCCGCCCCCGCCTGTCAGCCCGCACGCTATTCGTTCGTGTCTTTCGGCAGTCGACTTTGAGTCGAGTTATCCAGTAGTTGTACTTTCTTATGTAGTTTCTCCGCGTCATCGTATTTTATACGTTTCTGTCTGGCACATAGATAACTAACCAACGAGAAAAGTCGCGGCCATTCTAGTGATATCGATACGTTATTCTGTCTGGCATTTGTTCGAGAAAAGTGGCGAATATTCTACTGTTTGTATTTGTTCACACTCCTTAAAAGTCTGGAAGCGAACATTCTGGCACCGAATGTTCTCGAAACAACCGAGCTACATATATAAGGGAAGCAGAGTCGCTGCCAGGCAGTCAGTTTGAAAGCTACAATCGTCGCGATAACTTGCGCTCCCCCCCCTTGAGTTTTTTCCTGTATCCGCCACTGATGGAGCATCATCATTTAGAATGTGGTTGGATCGATTTCATCTACATCTACGAAGTACTTTGCAAGCCACCACTAGGGTTTGTGGCACGGGGTGGTTCCACACCAGGCATGCAGCACTCGTCCCAGCACAAGTCAGAACCTCGCACGCTCCCCCTGGCGCTAGGCGCAGGCCAAAAAGCAGTCAGGAGAACAGTGCGCAGTCAAACCAGAAACTGGGAGAGTGATACGTAAATGAACATGCAAACATGCAGAGCAATGCTATACACACATCTAGTGGTTAATATTACTATTACTATTAATTTATGAATGCTACGAGATGGTGCTTCATGCAGAGATCAAAATAAAATAATGCCGGAGATATCAAGCTGTGTGAAGTGTTAGTAATGATGCTATGTTATTAAGCACAATTGAAAATTTTACTCTACCTATTGAGGGTGGGAGTTTCACATGATTGATCTATCGCAACTATTATGATCCCTTATTGTACGTGGAAAAAATGAATTTTTAAATCTATCAGTTCTGCAGTCAATTTCCTTTATCTTATTCCTGTGATCGCTTCTACCGTAGTACGTTGGCTCGAGCAATATATGTTGAACGTCCGGCAAGAAACTGTCTGTTTCGAACTATAACTTCAAACTTGAAAAACGGCTCCACTACGCGTCACAAGCCTTAGCGACAGCATTCCTGGTGAAACTATTCTCACATTTGCTAAAGGAAAGAAGATTCTGATATCTGGAGTACGTCTGTCATGCCGTATAAAATTCTTTTTTATTCAAATTAATGCATACCCCAACTCAATTAGCTTTTACTACGACTATTAATGAATCAAAAGGGTTACCATTAAGTCCCGATTTTATAAACCAGCGTTCATCAATCTTCTTACGCCAACGGACCTGTGAATATATGTGGATATGTATTTCCTGGAGAGGTGGTTTCGAGTGTTTGGCAGCTACATAGATGCACAACGATACCAGAGTCATACCGAAAGAATGCGAGAATAGGTAGCTACGTAACCTGCTACGTTAATACTACGTATCATGTTGAAAAACATGCCTTAGGGAGCAAATACATTAAGTAGATACCCTACCGTTCGACAAAACTAACTATGAAGTGAAAATTTTTGAAAACAAAGAACAGTTCCACGAAGTTTCATAGCTGTCGACCGGATCCGACAACTAGAGCGTCATTTTCATTACGAACAGAAAAATATTAGCCTTTCATACAAAACCAAAGAGTGAATATGAGGGAAGGAGGAGGAGTTGGTTGATGGGAGGGGTGTACGGTATATATAGATGTACCGGTATATCCGGTATATTTTTGCCGATGTATCGGTATATACCGGTATATTTTTGCCAATATATCGGTATATACCGGTACATTTTTTCAAGTCGATATACCGGTATATTCGGTGTTATTTTCTAAACATCGGTACCCGATATATTTCTCAAAATGAAAACTTTCATACCGAAGTTCAGTAATTAAATTTGGGAAATGATTTTAGAGAGTGGGGTTGTTGAAATTCACTATAGAAAAGGAAAATGGGAAGTAAAATTCCATGGTTTTTACCGTTTTACTACGAAATTCTTTTTTACGTACGATGAACTCTTTTTACCTTGATTTTGAATTATCGTAATGGAGTTTTTCTCCCATTATGCGCTGCTACTACGTATTCTGCAAAGCGCGGTGTCTTAAAAGTATGCCATGAGACGGCATTGCTTTGAACCGGATGTTGGAATTCAATCCGAATTTGGTGGAACAAAATTAATGTTCCCAAATCTAATAATTTAAAAAAATTATCACAGTCATGGGAAAAAGGTTACGCACTGTTCTTCCCTGCGTGCACTAATTATATCTAGGATGATGACCTTCGTTTTATATCATCCATTAAGACGATCCGTGGCATTCCGCACGCAACGCATTTGCAATGAAAACAGATATTAACCTCACTTGGATTTAATCCAAAATGAATTTATAGAACACACTTATGAAACGTCATAGCCTAACCCATGGAATATTTGAAGAGACTGCAGCCATGGAGGTTGCTATGGCTATCCTTTCAAGCTCCCACCATTGACACCACTTGTCTTATCGAAAGTGATACGGTTTTTTGTATCGTTGTAATGCCACAATAACTTTAAATTTGATTAATGTGATTACATGAGAGGATAAATTACTCTTCCTATTCAATTCTAATATATTTTGTAGATTGATTTGATATCGTTGTTATTTCTAGTCGTTGCCCTTGCTCAGATAAAATAATCACTTTTTTATAAAAAAAAGATTGCATTTCGCTTCAATCTCAAAATGTTGATTTGCCGCAAGCAAATTTCTGCAAAAACAACACTTGAGGTGATAATTGCCAATGCGTGTAAATAGATTCATCAATCGCGGAAGAAAAATATATTGAAAAAATTTTCCGCGGAAATATTTTCTAATAAATATATATTTTAATAAAAAATGTAAATTGCCTATATATTGCTCGTTTCTTCTATCTCCTTAATAGTTTACATAATTCTACTTCGCTTCCTAGTATTCTGAGAACTAAATAAGATTAGCGAAAGATAGTAGGTACAAGTAGATAGCAAAAATAGCAGCATAATTATATATTGTATAAAAATATTACCGATCGACCCGAGCGTCGAAACGCCGGCCACCATGAACCTGAATACCCGGTGTAAATCCCGAGGGATCGCTGACATGTATCTCCACCGGGAAAGCCTGATATCCTACAAAATTGGGAGGATTTGAATTCAGTCAAGTCATTTAAAATAGTAAATTAAGACGAAAGAGAATATTTGGTGATTTCCAGAATTTCTAAAACATCCAGTTTAAAACCTTTGCCATATATATGTAAAATTTACATATTAAAATCACAATTCAGTCCAGTTTCTATGAGGTGCATGGCGAAATGTGACTGTGTGAAAATAAAATGTAAAAGACTTTGTGTTTAGTGTTCTCACTCCTTTTGTGTTCTTCGACGCGAGTTCTAATTGTTTTGACCAGTTTGGCCCACATTCACACCATCTCATTCGTCAGTAGCATGAGCGCAGACACCTCTTTTTTCTTGAAATAACACTTAGTATTTAATATCACAAAGCACTATTCCGAGGGAAGTTAGGGAATAGAAACACACTCGATATTTATCCTTGGGAAAAAGTTTGCTAACGCCGTAAGAAAGTAGGCCAAGGAAGGGTATTTGCACCAATATTTGTGTTTTTTCCTGGGAAACAGGTTGTAAACCAGTCATAGAGTTAACTGTTTTTGTTTAATTTTTTGTGGAGTAATTCTTGAAAAAGTTTTTTCCTGTAGCCATTGTTCAAGCATATGGTTTTTATGTTTTTTAGCTCTTTGTTAAAATCTACTTCACTTAACTGGATTGAAAGGAGTCTGTGCAGCATAGAGTTTATAGCTGCTACTTTATGAAAGTAGGGGTTTTGTGAGTCAGCGATAATGATAACATCTGAATAAGTAAGTACTTTTCTGGTAGATTGAGAATTGGGACTTACCAGCTTTTAGGGATTTGGTTAGATCCAATAAGTTGATAGAGTCACCTCTCAGAGTTCCAGAGTATAATTTATAGATAGGGGAGGAGGGAGTTGAGTAAATCAAGGAATGAGTGCAGTTGCTTCTTACTACCTGTCCGTTAGAAAATGACGTCGTCAACGTATATAAAATAATAAAATACATTTTTGAGAAGAGAGTGCTTAATTTTTGAATAGCGTGAGTTTCAAGGAATCCATGAGAATCCATCGGTAAACATTCTGGTGAAAAGGGGGAGCCCAGAGATAGACCGTGATTTTGTCTGGAGAAGTGCAACTGCACTGCTGCGACTGCTATCGAACTGCAAGTAATTTTGTTCCATACATACGCATTAGAGTCTGTTGAAGTCACTCACTATTTCATCACTAACTGAAGATTTTCTAAGCCACTCTAGGGTTAGGTTGATACCTTCTTTGGCAGGTACTAAGGTGAAGGGATTGCACACGTCAAAAGGAACCAGTTTTACGCAAGACGGTTGGGGGGGGTTTGCTAGTTAGCTTACTGGATAACTCGGAGGAGTTTATGATGATGTGGGGAGATTTGAACCCCGAATAGGATATAAAGAGGGCATTTAATTTGGAGGAAAGGAGGTGCGAATATGTTTATTACTCAACGGTAATGGTTCTAAAACTGTTTTTCTTTTAAAGTCCATGAACGCACTCCGAAAAGTTTCCTTCGTAGCACCTTTAGGCAATTAAAATTTTTCGATTCTTAAATTATGACCATCGGTGGGCAAATGTGTACCAAGTTTAATTAAATTTGGCGAGGCATATTCTCTGTCGTCTTGACGATTTTCTCACTTCCGCATTTCCACATATTGGGTCGAGGCTCTCTTTATTTAGTTTCCTTGGGATCAATTATCCGACCCCTGAACTTGTGATTGCAAAGGATAGATTTCTGCGTGCACTCCGTGTCAGGGTTTAAGCTTGATTTTTGGAGTTCTGGAGAGGTCTTTAGACGTCTCTCAAATGCATTGGAATCAGCTTTTTTTTAAATGGTAGATTTGTCTCATCTGTTTCAATATTTTATTGAAATTTAAAGAGAAATAGGCGGTCACAACTCCATTTTTCAGACTCTTCCCTTATTACCTCTCAGTCCCACAACAGTCTCAACTATAATCACTTCACGTGGTTTGGTTGTTGCTGACAAATCAAGAATGTTGTCCCCTCTGCTGGGTTCGGTAGCTTTCTGATGAAGGGTATTTGATGGGTTATGCGTGGGTCATGAAAGAATACTGAATGGATGCTCCGGTATTGGACTCGTATGAAAGGTTCGTACTTCTTTTGTTTGACCACGTAGGGAAAATGGATGAGAGACGAATAACAAATGCAGACATAAAATGAAGGAGTTAATTGCGTGAGAGGAAGAAGTAGTTCGCGAATGTCATGGGTTAATGTAGTAGAAGAGACACGAAGTAGGAAGATTATTAGAAGTTTTAAGAACAATTAGAGTTTGAATGAAGCAACGTATGAGCGCAACTGAAGCAAATGAAGTTTGCAAGGATAGGACGGTATGAAGGAAATTATTAAACAGAGTCAGTTAGGCAGACCTAACGTCGAGAATTAAGCTCTATTTATTGTTCCCTGAAAGGGATCGGCGTGATGGGTATGTATTGAATATTTTAACAAATCTCCAGCGATTTCGAATTGAAAAAATAATTCGATGACAGGAATAGGATTTCATACGTTTCCTTTCCTATTTTATTCATCTACGTCTCCATATACGAAGTAGCGTGCAAGCCACCACTATTATTACATTGAAACTCAGAGAGTTTTTTTTTAATTGTTTCTAATTAATTTTTTTCAGAGTAAATGAAGCATAAAAGCGATATAAGAGAACTTAAATGCATTTCTTATAGAAGTTGATGTGAATGACCTGGAGCTGAAACTGAGACTTAAGATGTGTAGAAAGAACAGACTACTACATTGTATATTAGCGACATTTAATAATGTACAGTTTGAAATTCATGCGAATTTGTGTATTCCAATAGTGATAGCAATACAAATAATGTTCATCTCCATGTATCAGATTACTGACGACTCAGTTTTGGTTTACTTTTGAACCCCAGTGAATTCTAGATACCCATGTCTAGATTTTAATTAATTTTCATAATAATTTTTATAGTATAAAACATACATATACACAAACAAACATTGTTTATTAAGTAATGTAAACATTTACAAAAATATTAGACCACAACCTTTTTGTTACTGGGATAATGCCTCATTAAAGCATGAAATTACTTTATCTATTAAGTCAGGCCTCTTTCACATAGCCAAATACCTTGTGCTTTAGATCATTATTTTTTGAAAAAGACAATTATTTTATATATTAGTTCATGCCCGTGTAAAATAAGCAGTTACTTGACGTAATAGTTCTTGCACCGGTAATATAGGCAGTTAGTCCAAAACTTAGAACCTACCCTTGTATTATGGTCTATTTCAAAAGGTAAAATTTTGGTCGAGACATAGCCTCGTGAAAAATGTTGTAGCTACATTTCGCAAAGGTGCTTTGTACTTAAAGTTGCCAAGGGTTTCCCCCTGACTACTGATCTCACAGACAGTTTCCTCCCCCCCCCCCTCTCCCCTCTGTTCCAACCCTCATCCTCTCCAAAAAGGGAAAGGCACGCTAAAACGACTCCGACCTTAATCTGCCGTCCCAACTCGTATTTGTTGCAGAGCCCGCCCCGCACCCCAAGCGATAACGACGGGATATGTTCCCGCGGCTATCTAGCATGAGAGGGGGGGTGGAAGTGTGGGTGGGGCGGTTGGGGGTGGGAGGGAAAGAACTGACTCCTGGGACACTTGGTCTTTTCCATGTTGCAAATCCACCATTCCTCCTTCCTCCGCCGTCTTCTGCATACATACCTGCCTCCCGCGTTCGTGCCTCCCGCAAAAAAACAGACATCGTCCCCCCCTTGCCCTGTTTTAATTCCTGGTCCATTTTCGCTTTCGGCGTACCCCTCTCCTCCCCCGAGCCGTCGCTCGCACGTAACACGCGAAACATGCTCTCTGCCAATTATTGTTAACTCCTCTGCCTCCCCATCTTCCATTTCATTCCCACCTTAGTGGTTAGCGGCTTGGAGAGAGAAAAAAAAATGCGAAATTTTTAAAACTTAAATATTTGGGTGTGTTACGAAAAACATGTAGGAAATCGTTTATTTAAAAACGGATATGGATAAAAATAAAAACGTACGAGGAAAAAAAAACTTCCACTGCTTCATGGTTTCCGATTGTGGTAGGGATGGAAATGCGCCAACATAGCAACCCAAAAGGTCGCGTGTTCGACCGAAAATGGATGCCATGTTTTTCGTCTCATGTTCTGAGACAAGGAGAAGCCACGTATACTTTGCAGTTGAAAGACAGTTCTCGAAAGGGGGGACATATCCTCTATAGTTCTTGAGCGAACTCAAATTTTTACAGGCTTTCTGATTTTTCAAAGCTCTTGAATCCTTGAATTAATCATATAAAAATGCGTCATAGAAATTAGAAATAACATTAAATAAAAGGCTAATAAAAATAAAGAATTAACAATGATTATGAGGAATTATATGAGAAGAACAAAACACTAGACCAAGGGCATACACATATAACAACACAAAATCAGCAACAAAACCAGAACTGCACTTAAAAAAATTGAGCAACTTGAGTGAGTTATGTTCTGTTTCCCCTCAATCACGCCTGAAACTTCAGGTTTAAAAAAGAACTAGAAAATAGATTGAAATACACAAAGTAAATAAAAACAACGGAAATGAAATTTCTCTAGGATAAAACAAAAACCGTCCATTTTCCACAATATAAATTTACTTTCGATTTTGGTTTCAATGTTGATACGTCATCACATTGAGACCCAGGTCTTACGTAACTTTGTATAATGGAAAACTGCACGGTTTTTATTTCACAATATTTAAATTCCACTCATTTACAATATTGTAAACTCATTCATTGATTGTCCTGAATTGCTTTCCTCCATAAACTTCAGAGTCCCTTGTCGATCCACATCCTTGGACTCATTTATCAATCTCGCTATGTCCCATTTTCCCATGAATAAATAATACCTCTCCCATTTACCTTCCTTCCTACCTACGTTTTATTTGTATTTTTTATTATTTTCACCGCATACCAATTGTTTTTATTATTTTTATTTAAAGTCTGTTACTGTGTCACTTTAAATTGGCAGAAATTCTGTATATGAGCAATTAGATAAATAAATAAATAAATAAATTACGCGTGAATCTTCGGATTACGAAATTTCTCTTATCAGTACGAGGCTGTACCTCCAATCAGTACCAAGCTGGATTAAGTATAACCAAGTTAATACTAGTGTACAACCGGTCAAATACAAAATGGGAGAGTTAATACAAAGCAAAATGCAAAGAGCATATAACGTGGATGCCTAGAGAAAGCCAAGAAAAGCTATGGAATACACAAGCCATCAGAAAAGAGTTTTCAGAAGACCAAGGACCAGATGGAGAAAGTGAAGTCAAAATAGGCTAAGAGTCTAATCCAGGATTGAAGACGCATATTGAAAGCTTCTACTTTAAACTAAAATGTTTATTACCAGCAAAATTATACGTCTACTTTCAATTAAGCAGAAATTTAAGAATAGGGCTGTTAAAAATGCATATATATATTTATCAAGAAAGGACAAAATATTGAAAATAAAATAAAATAAAATATTAAAGCTTACAGTTTTGGATTGCACTTATGTTAGAATTCGAAACTAAATTAATCTTTCCAGAGATTTCCGGTAAAACGTCTAAATAGTTCTTCATGTTAGGGTTTGAAAAATTGGTACGATGAAAAAAGTACGAAGATTCGAATTTGTGAATCTCGAATATTTTTTCAAATATATGTGGGATTTAGGAGATTCAATGACTCGACCGTCCCCTCTCAACTTTAAACCAAAATTCTTCCTCTTCTAATTTATCGTCACACTTTTGGATCTTGCGGGTTAGTAAATGTAGCAGATGCGAGTGTACGACATTCGCTGGGGAAAAATTTACGTTTCTTGACCACGATTCGAACCAATATTTCGCGATAAAGGTTTCCAATCAATCAAACTACCAAAGTGTTCTCTTCCCAACTTAAATTTCATAGTAGCTTTGAGGTCTCTCCTCTCGTATTCTTACGAGTCATGTCGTAATAAAAGTGGCGAAGTATTCTCACGCTTTGTGCCACACTCCACATATAAATTCCCAGTTGAAGACGAGTGGATACAATCACCTCTAAAAGGCGGCCAAAATGCATTACGACGAAGTTTCTCTTTTAGGTATGTTTTAAGCAGATTTCGTCACGACTGTTTGATTCCAAACAAATACTAAATTCTCCACCTGTTTTTTTTTTAAATGGTTTAAAAATCCTGCTCTAGGGACTGGCCAGCTTTACCTATTGAAAACCAAAGTAATGGTAGAAAATTTGCGGATTATTCTACCAATATCCTTTTAATAAACACTTTTTTGCAGCCATAGGAGATCATTTCAGCGTCATTTGTATAGAGCCTCCGCATTTTAACTTCAGTTATAGTAGTAATTGGCTGAACAATCACAAAATAAGGTGCTAAGATGCCCACATCTTATTTTATTTCAATTTCCCGTGATTCTTTCCTTCTAATGAACATTTTTGCGCAAAAATGCCATTTACATTAAATCGAAAAATACTATTTTCCCCGTGTTTCTCCCATTTTCCTATTGAACACCATGTAATTTCAAGTTCTATTTGCGAGATAGAAAGCGTGGAAAGCTAACATTTTGTTGATTACATCAGATAGAGAACAGATTATTCTGTAGACATGATATGAATCTGGGCCGGGGGAAGAGGGGGCCGAATTGTGGCCTCACTCGGCCAAGTAAAATAAAAAGCAAGTAAGTAAGTAAAAAATCATTGAAGGTAGTTTGAGCGAAAAATCACTTCACCTAGAGTTCGATGAATTTGGCCTTATTTTAAAGAAAAAATTCTCATCTTTATCAAAATATCAACCCCTTGCCGAACTACTTTTCGAGCAATTTGCATAAAAATATAAGCTGTTTTACATGGGCTAGATTATGACTGTGCGCTCCAGAAGGAGAATATTTAAAACATTTGGAACTTCTAGCACCAAGATTTCGTCAAAAAACTAACGGTGTATAGATGCATGTTTTTTCAACTATTTATAAAAAATAATCTGAAAAAAAATGAACAAAGTTAGACTTATGTAGCTTTATTAATTTAATTACTGTGATTTACTGATTATGGCTGTGCGCTCCAGAGAGAGAATATTAAACGAATTAGGAATTTATAATACCTAGATTTTGTAAAAAAACTTACGGCGTGTAGATTGCATGTTTTCTCAACAACTTATAAAAAATAATTTATTACTCACCACAGTAATATTTACAGAATCGCATAAAAAACCTGCCGTTTTGAAGGGTTTTGGGAAAAATGAGTCAAGTTAGAGGCTTATGCGGCTTTATTTATTTAATTACTGAGAATTTTGGTCATATATAACTATACCTTTGCGCCATTAATATTACAATATTTATTTCATACTTCTTACAGACGCTGAAATCTAAAAATAAAATTTGAATATGGTCCTCATTATGACTAGTGAACTATTTCGCTCAAACCACCATAAGTCATTTACGGTAGAACCTCCTCAAAGAGTTGGCTAGAGTGATGTTTGACCTGCAGAGAATTCGACTGTTAGGTAGGTATAAACTTGCGCGTATAATTCAGTGCTAAAACGGCAGGTGTGCAGCTCACATTGCAACAAGCAGAGACGAATAGTGACAAGGTCAGCTTTAAACTGACTTGCAAGAAGCAACATTAACTATTTTCGATTTCGCGAAATGTATTTACCCCGTAATAGTAGGTTTATAAAAAAAGTAAGAAAAAATTTTTTAAACAGTCAAAGAGAATCAATTATTAATATTTACTATAAAACTCAACCAAACATTTCCACAATAAATATGTAATAATTTACGAATACGTTATGTATTGGGGCAGTGATACATGAAAATGTAACTCTTCAGCTAATGAGAGAAAAACGAAGTAGCTCCCCTAACTCGAGTAATTAATAAAACATTTTTTTTAATTATCGTATGATATGCGGGTTGCATATGTATCAGCGTACACGTAATACTTATGGGCGATGAGTTTAAGTCACCAAATTGCACCGGAATTAATGTTGATTTTTTAATATCATATTCGGCTTCAGGTGTCCAAAAAGACATAGTGCATTTTTTATTTTTGGTCCCCCTGTGCGACTTCTGGGTAGCTTAATTGGTGAAAGCTTTCTGCGCTACTTCGGAGGATCTCTGTATTAATCCGATTCCACACGAACAATTGTTTCCTTATGAATTATGCACTCTTTTTGTTGTTGGTTGATCATTTATGTAGGCGACGGACAACTGACGTCATTGCGGACAGGTGATGAAGAAAGGTGGAGAGAAAGCCAGAGTCTGCATTGGCCTCATGGTACTATTTATACAAGGTTTGCACATCGTTTGGGTCATATGTTGTGACGTAGCTTGGATTGCATCTGGCGCTAGCTAGGTACGGAGTGCAATCTGAATTTGAACTTGTGTGGTATTTTGATACAACAGCAATTCGAGGAAACTTATGCGGGAAGGGAATTTATTTAAATGCCCCACTAACACATTTGCGCTTGGTGAAGCGGGTACAGTTTTTCCGGAGACATGACAACATTAATGTTGAAAATGATAAGAGTTCCAACTTTAATTTTTAAATAAATTGCTGTTATGGTAATTTCCGCGCTAAAAAAGATTTTATATTCAAACTACACATTTTCTAACTATAAACTATCACATTTGTTGCATATAATGACTTAGGAATACGAATATCGGTTCGACTCCATTCTATCGTTGCTAAAATATAAAATTATCGGACCTTCGTCCATTATCTCTATTTTCTAATAATTCTTGAGTTGTCTGCTGCCCGTCGTGTCATCCGGGTGACGTCATGCGCAGAATGGTCACGGGAACGTCCTACCTTTTTTATTAGTGGAGTAGGTACCCCGATTAGCCTATAGTTAATGACTGGTACCAAGGGGACCACAGTTTTACGGTCATCATGACGACCGGAATGCTCTAGGAAGGCTCTCCACATGCCACCCGTGTTGGGATCGGGAGCTCACTGAAAAAATATCCACCGAAATTCTTAAGGAATCGAAACCGGAACCAATTGGGATGCGAACCCAGTACCATACCACACCGGGTCGCACCCCTTGTTGCTGCCAAGGCTTTGCATCCCAGTTGGAACTTTATCCAAGAGTGAGCTCAAGTACAGGATAGCTGTATCTTGTATCCATGACTAAGTGTAGCACATTTAGCGTGAATCGCCCTTACATCACGATATTTAAAAGTATATTGTCAAATGGTATCCCTTTATTTTTACGTTTAAAAATGTGATTTGTTCTAAGCCTTTCGGATTCCACGGCGATCCAATTTTAGTTATACGCAATCACCAGAGTCCAGCTTCATAAAATGGAACGCACAGAATTGTGTCACGTGTTTACTGAAATGATAGAGTAAACATCGTAATAATGTTATTCGTGTTTAAAACTCAGACAAAAAACTGCAATGAAAATGGAATCTGTTTAAATACGCGAGTAATTAAGACCGAAACGTGTATGTAACTGCATGTACGAAACGCCCATACAAGACGTCCAGCTGAAGAGAAAAGTGTGTCTGTGAAAGGAGTGACGACGATTGTTTCAAACAGGAGTCATAAAATTATTTAAAAATATATGCAATTCTAGCATAAAAATATATCGCACGGAAATTTCTTAGAAAGCTTCACTTGCTACCATGCAAGGAGGGGTTAACACGTTTTCACCTTTAAGGGATATATGGGGCGAAAGCGCGGAAATATTAAGAGCACGTCACGCTGAATTAAATAACATGCTTAAAGAGCCAAGACAGTAATGAAATTACCTCCTGGAGACTACGTAAGTATCAGAACCACAAAGAAAAAAGGCTTTTGGAGAGCTTCAATTGTCTTTGAAAGGTATTCATCGGGTGAGCAATTTAACGGTAATTTTTAAAGAGTTCCGTTCTAATTTCGAGAACATTCTTAGAGAAAATTAACATGTATTAACTAAACTAAATAACTAATTTATATATCAATCGCACGCTAGAAAGCTCTTAAACCATCTGTTTGTTCCCTGCAAGGCTCTCATTAACTCGCCAAGCTGTTCAAATATTGTTCAAAGTTTTTCTTTCACCTAATTTTTCACCATTCTCGCGCCATCTTTTCAGAATAACTGTTTAATTCAAATATTCATTCTCCAAACCATCCATTCAACAAAGGTGTCATATTTGTGTCCTTAAAATTATTTCACAGAAAATCGTTGGTGAGCATACATTAAAATCTTGACTAAACTAGGACAAACTAGGTTACCCCAATATCAAAGAAGATAACATGTATATGTATACTATCATAAATATCATACATAATGGTAACATTTCAGATTTTGGAAAATTTCCTCTTCTTCTTCCCCATTTTCTTCCTAGACTTGCGTTTGTTTCCTTCAGCATATCCTCAGGTCATTCCATCTATAAATATTCACCGCGATCTTTTCCTTGGTCCACCAGCACTTCATCCTTCAACTGGTAGCTTATCTTTGGTAATATAGACTATTATTTCGTCTTACATTCTATGCGACCATTCCATTCCTGCTTCCACCCGTTTACCCAGTCTTTGATATTCTCCACATTGTAGTCTTTTCTTATGTTTTCACTTCTCGCACTGTACAATAAGGTTTCCCCCGATAATTTTATAAAAATTTAATTTCTGTGGTTTCTATAAGTCTTTTAGATTAATTTGGGAATGTTTCTCATTTATCTCAAATCTCCATGCATTATTTCCACACTCTCACATCCATAATATGCAACTTTGGTGTAAATATTCAAAATACTCCCTTCATCCACCCCAAAGCCTTACATTCTCCCCTTAATATATATTTAAACTCCTCCTATTTCACCTCCATTGCTTTCTCCTTACTTCTCCCGATTAACGCAATTTCCAAAAGAGTATCTTGGTATGCATAACTAAAATCCCCCGGAGTTATACAACTCCACTGCTAGCTATCCTTTCTTGATTCCATTATAAAATATTTTCTCTTTTTTCTATGCAAAGTGAGTTAAGTAATTCGTCTATTATAGCATAATTAAGCGTCTCCATTGGCCCGTCAATAAATCCGAGCAGAAATATTCATTACTCATACTATATTTTTCATTCTTCACATTCCATTGATCAGGGCTGTTCCACATACACACAAGTATTTATCAATAATTCTTTTTCCAAATTATCCCAAATTATCCCTTCTCGTCGTTTGCGACATCTTTTTGTTTCTCTCCGTCTGAGTCAGGGATAGCTTATCCTCAAGTATGTGCCCTTGGAGAATTCTAACGTCTAGCAAACATTCTTATTTCACTTCCATTTACGAGAGCCTTCTTATCTTTTATCTACTCCATTTTCTACTCAGAAGCACTCTTGAGATGATCAATCATTCTTTTCAGACTTTCTCAAACACCACTTACACTTCCATTTCAGATATATTCTACACTTCGACCTTCATTTTTCATCGTAAACGTTCCTTTCTTTAGTCTCTCCACCCAGTAGTTCTTATTAAGCCACTACCGCCTTTATTTGTATTCTAATTTTCGTCAGGATACCAATAAATCGAAGTTACACTCAACAGCTCGATTTAATTCAGGTCATGAAATATTGTATTGATTCGAAAAAAAACTTGGATAATGCTGCTTCCTCTCGACACTGTATAAAATAGGAATTAAGGGCAATAATTAAGAAATGTTCACTTTAGATTGAAAGCTGAAGAATACACTTTTTGTACAATAAAACTAAGGTGAAATTAGGGTAAAATGAATAATCATTTCTTAAAAACATTGTGATTTTCAATCTTCAATGGAGAACAGTAATGCCAGAATATGCATTCAATACAATAGTGCATGCATTATATCACAAACATTAAGGAAATAAATTAACAAAAATTATATATTCCGTTCCATGTACATGACATTCAAAAGAAAGAAAAAAATAATCACAACGGTGTATAATGCAAGAAAATAAAAAGTCTGCAACATGTAATAAATTGAGATAGAGGAAAATATCTTTGCAAAATGGTGGCTAAATTCAAGCAGAAGATATAGAAATACAATAGGAGTCACAACTTGGTAGGAACTACACGAATAAAGTATAGAAAAGGTAAGAGTATTGGCTTCAACAAATTAATATATCGGAGCGACTAAATTATAATCTTCGGGAACCACTGAGTCATCGCCAATTTCCAATGCTTTGCTCCTCTCAATTGCCGGCATGATGTTTAATGAAAAATGCTCGGATCTATTCTGAGATAGCCAAGAACTCATACTTTCTCATAATCAGTTTATGAAACACACTTATTTCGTGATCACATTATTCAAAAGCAGACAACATAGCAAGCAAAGCCATTAATATTTTAAGAAAAATTATATATATTGTGTAATTTAACAATAGTGGCAGAAACAATTCTACCCAAGGTAAATAATTAATACTGAATGAAATAAAAGTAGATTATTCTATGCGTCTGGGGAGTGAAGATGTAAGCAGTTACGCTTAAAGAAAACGCATTCGGGTGGGAAAAGTTGAAAGAAATTTTTATCGAACTAACTATAGGCATTGTATTTTTTTTAAACTAATAGGGTTCAAGATTTAAAAAAATCGTTGGTTTGGCCGCCGCATAGATTGCATAAAAGTAGTTAACCATTAATGAGTGTATTATAGCTATGGCAAAATCAGATTTGGGATAATTTATTTTTCCTTATGAAAAATATCACATGAACTACTTTACTCTAAAAAAATTATTTGAAACGTTCAACAAACACCGTGCCATTTTTATTTAGAATCGTATAATTTTATAGCAGAAAAATGAAAATAAATTATATTGATCTAAAAAGTTATAACTGATTATTTAAAAGTATTTACACATTTATCAACGGGCGTTAAGATTCCAAAATGTATTCACACAGCGACGATCGAAAGAACTGATTTCGAAATTCTTCAAATGAAATAAACGTTCATGAATCTATTTTACTAGAATACATTTTCCGCATATAAAGTCAAGAGACAATCCAGAGTGACTTCCCGTCGTGATTAGAATCGATTAGTATCTACTGTGGTGTCATTCAAGTGAATAATAATGCCATGAAAATTAGTCCACGAGAGCTATTTAATGGTAATAATTATTTAACATCAAACGAGTGCCCATGGATTCTGTTCAGTGCGGTTTAATGGGACGTTTCCACACTTTTTCCCTTCTTTTAATATCTCCTTCCTTTACGTATTTCTCTCCTACGCTAAGAATTCTCAACTGTCTTTTAGGCTGTTACACGGTAAAGTTAATTGAATTTTATTAAAGAATGACAATCGGATTATTATTATTATTACAACATTTTATGGTACAAAACAATGACAACGTAGATAGAAGAAAAGATATATAGAAGTATCATACTAAGTATAACGATATTCAGAGTAGAAATATTGGAAATGGCCAAGAAGAATCGAAATAAGCTTATGTTAACCGAAATAAACTTCTTGAGACGCTGTTATAGGAGATCGAAACAAGAAAGAAATATGAAGTGAAGCAACTACAAGGACTATGAATGTCATATCCATAGCAACGCAATAGATGAAATGTAGAAGAAATCAGGGCTTTGGAGCTGGAGCTACCCGGAACTTTGCATAAATATTTGCATGAGCCGGAGCTTAAAATTGTATAATTTTCTCGCTTCGACCACCTATTTTTAATTAACCTAGTCTAAGATAGGGGTTCTGTTCCACACTACAACCAAGTACGTTTTATTCATGCTAACATTTCGTGTGCTGAGGATTTATAAATTACTCATGAGTACTTTTGATGTTCCTCTCACCTGTGTATGACAAACCAAAGCGCCAGAGTGACTCCCCTAAATTCTTTCTTTGCTTGATGTTTTCTCAAGAGACACCACCTCATAAGTTTTTCTATCGATCCCGAGGAGTAAAAGTATTACGTCCTTAGACGCGTTTACTTAACACTGTACGAAGTATTGAAAATACGCGAACCTTGAAGGAGAGAAAATAAAAACTACAGGTTCATAGTGCAAAAATTTAGGGGTACTTAATGCTCTGTTTCCAGGTCCGGGCTCTTCTATCAATAAATTATCTCATTTCTCTTGAGAGCATCATGTTGCTATCCTTATCTTTAAATGAACCAACGAATCGAGTCTAAGAAACCCAAAGTCCTTCTGTTTCACGGTTATGTGTTCGGATTTTATTTCCTTCATCATAGCCCTGTCTTATTTTACCAAAATACTTCAGCAGCAGTCGTCTCATGCACTTCGCGATCCACTCATCAATTATTTATTTATTTATATTTATTTGAAAAGTTGATCACATACAGCATTTCTGCCAATTTACAGTGACATAATAACAAGAAAAAAAATGGGTATCTGTAAGAGGCGTAACAAAAAAAACAACAAGCATAACATCAGAGACAAGATTACAAAATACAAATTAAAAAAAAAACAACAAAATATGAAAAGGGAGTCTTAGTCATTAACAGATATGTGGGTCATTGCAAGGTTAATGAAAGAGTCAGATGATAGCAGGAAAGGATCGACATTATCAGGTAGGGAGTTAAGAAGTGAGGAGAGGCGGTAGTATAGTGAACGTTTGATAAGAGAAAGTCTGGGGATAGGCAAGTGGAGAAAAGAATGGGAACGAGTGGATCGGCAAGGGACTCGGAAATTAACGAAGGAAAGTAATTCAGGAGAATCGATATTCGAGTTGAGAATGTTGTAAATTAATTTTAAATCATTTTTTGCTCTTTGATCGGAGAGGTTCGGTATGCCAAGGGAAGATAAGATGATAACTAGCTATTCGTGATGGATACAATCTAGGAAAGCTACGCAGAAAAAATATTAGAGGAGATTTGATCCATTGCTCCAGTATTGGATATGATGGAACTCGGTGGGGAAACATGATTGAGTGACAATTTGCGTTACTACCTTTTTATGATGTTTTGAGCTGCCTTAGAGAGAGAGATGCCCATTCTGTGATCAAGATGCAGCAATAGATCCTGGATATTATTCATCTCTAGAAGTATCAGAAAATATTGAGTGCCCCTACGAAATTCTGAGAGCCATATGATGTCGCCATCGGAATTCAAAGCAGGGCATAATATGTCACATGGTGAATTTTTAATGGAGTAGCAAAAGTTAAAACACTTGCGGCTTCTATTGCGGCAGTGATTTTTTATTTGCAGATGCAATTTCTCGCAGGGAATTTTATCCAATTATTTTATATCTGTGTTTACACTTGATGTGGTGCATACTATGAATTGTTTTTATGTAAAATATTAGGATTATTTTAAAAGAATTTAGTGAAAGTTGATTAACACATGGAAGAAGTATTGTATTTCATAAGAAAACACCGGAAAATATTTTAATCTGGAAATATTAAAATAAAAATCACTATATGAAACTGAAAATTTCGTCCGGAGCTAAGACATAAGCTGGAGCTGGAGTTGGAGATAGATCCACTACCCAAACACTCGGCTCCAAAGCCCTTGGAAGAAAGTGACATTGTACGCCGATACCAGGTTCGCGTTACATTAATTTTTTTTAGGGGACTCACTATGCCACCGTTTTATCCTTATATGAATCAATTCCATAGAGCCACGCTTGAAATAAGCAATTGTAAAAACGCAATAATAGACTTCGGAAAATATGCAGGGGCAGAAAAAATATTATGAAATTCGTAAATACTCGTTGTAGCTAACATAATAACACCCAGTCGTGGTGTCCCAGTTATGGCGGATTGCGACGACTCTACTTGGTAATTGTTGTGGTGGGCTGTAGATGACTCTGATCATCGAGCTGCCCTCTGCAGGATTTGCAAAAAAAGTGAAAAGTTAGAATCCAATGAGAGCTTGCCATTGAAGGTGTTGAAGGTCGAACATATCGGAAAACGTCAACGCAATTAAATGCACACGTACCACGTATGATGTGCGCTAGAAAAACGTTCGATACTATGCTATTCTGTAAATAAATCTACAAAATACCCTGCAAGCCACTTCAGGGGTGTGTGGCAGGGGGTTAGTAATCACCAACATGCATTACACTATACCCTAGAGTTAGCGTAACTACGGCTAATTATGCATTAGCATAAATCGCTAATGCTTGTCACGAGGCGAAACCTCACAAGCATGCACTACTACACTAAAGATGTCATCACAATGGAGAGGGACCGTCAATATGCATGCATTCTACAACTACACAGATGGACAGAGACTCAAGACCCATGTAGAAAATATGGAAGGCGTGCTGTGAGTATGTACTAGGTAACAGATAAGGATTCAAGTATTAGGAGTACTACTACTACTAAGAGCTACAATACCTGACGACAAACCTAGATAAAAGTCTCATTGGCAGCTGTTATGGTCCCTTATCGTTCGTGGGAAAAATGACATTTTAAATCTGTCCGTTCTGCACTCTAGTTCCCTAATTTTTTTCTCATGATCTGATCTACCGTAGTATGTCGGATTTCTTAAAATATTATCAACGTCGTCCGAAAATAGACCGGTTTGGTACTTACATAATAGATTGAGTCTAAATTTTAATCGCTGGTCTGAAAGTGGTTCCCATCCCAGTTGCTGCAAAAGGTCAGTAACACTAACGAGATTATCATAACGGCCTTTAACGTATCTTGCCGATCTCCGCTGCACGCGTTCTAACTCAGTTTCCAAGCCTATCTCATAAGGATCCCAAAAAATACATACACAATGCGTCTTATATGATCCCTGTGTGACACTTGTCATCCATTTCTCTGTCGTTTACTTGAGTAGAATAAGTATAGTGCAGTGAATGTTGATGAAAACTCACCCCCTGCCTCATGAGTAATTTTACGAATTCGCGTAACTATACTCACAAATATACACTGTAATTGAAGAAGGGGCTTTCGAAGCGACTGAAAGTAATATCACGCCCTTATGAAAAGTCTGTGACAGGGAGCAAGCACGTGAACTTTGAAAGAGAGGAGTTTAAAAAGAAATAGCTTGCCACTGTCGTCTTCAAGGCAACGATGAGCAGAAGGTGTGGCCTTGAATGTTTTGGAATTCCCTTTGAGTGGCATACTTCAACGTGCCATAACGCCCCTCAGCTGCTCAACGTCATATTTTGGGATATATTGGTCTTTCTGCCATTGTAATCTTATTCCTACGCTCATTTCCTTTCATCTTATTTCAAAGTGGCCTATGATCACCAATCACTGCTGAATATCTTTTTATAATTGACGTCCCACAAAGAACAATTAAATTGCAATAGGGAAACAATCAAGAATTGCTCTAATATTTACGGATAGCAGTAACATAAACTACCCCAATGACAGAATTAACTCTTATAAACAGTATATTGGCGTAAATAGTATGACTAACTAGAAGGGGAAAGAGAACCTCACCATTTTGGGAGAGTCGGAAGCAGTGAAGGAAGAGGGAAAAGAGGGAAGCAGGGTAGGGTATTTCGCGGGCTGGGTAAATCAAACGATAAAGGAGAAATGCTAAAAGAGATTTGAAATGAGAAGGATATTTTGAGTTTCTTGGTAACTGTTTAACATTAACAGTAAAACGGCTACTTTTCATCCAAAATAAAAAACAGTAAACGACTGTTTTACTTTATTTTACTGATACTGACGGAAATTTTTAAACAAAAGTATACACGAAAAACAAAATTTACGTTCATGAACCTACTGCGAACTTTCAAAGGTACATCAGTCTCCCCGCATAAAACTATGCTAAATTTCGCAGGGAATCTAGCGTCTCGTCTATTTGGAGTTAAAAATGTAGACGATGACTGCCTCAGGCTAGACTTAGTGGAATATTTCCACATTGAAAAGAGAGGGGAAAAACTCTGCTTTCCACATAAAATATTTTATTTCACGACCCAGGTTACATTTGTATTTGTCACCTGAAGATGTTGCGCATCAGCAAATCGTCGTGTCGAATCGAATCAGGTCGTGGAATAAAATATTTTATGTGGAATAGCAGAGTTTTTTTCACTCTCTTTTCTATGTAGAAGATGTCGTCAAACAATCATCAAATTATGCAGAAAGTGTTAGCTTGTCTCTTCAATATGAATTGAATTTGTTGCTTCAAAAAGATGGATTATCAATTGGAGTCAGATGGTGAGACAGTTTCAAATGGCTCAAGTCCAAATTCACGCTCATCAGAAACTCTGGCCAACGCACTGAAAATCTCCAGAAAATGTACCACGCAATTCTATCCGTTAAACCAAAATCAATGGACGTTGAGAGAGATGTTTTTTGGTCCGTACGAAATTCTGAACAAAATTAGCATCGCGGCTTACAGAAAATTTGCTTAATGCACTTGAATTGATGAAATATCATTATAAGAAGTAAGAATATATTGATTTAAAACTTGGAAGTGGATCGCAAATACATAATAATCGCAATCACAAAAGCGGATAAATAATAAGCTGAGGTTTATGATAAAACGGTTTTTATCACAAAAATAAGCTATTGACTGTAAAATTAGTGAAAATATGAAAAAAAACAGTAAAAACATCTGTTAACAGCTGTTTTTTTAAATTGAAAACACTATTTTTCAAAATTGACTGTTTTTCAGAAACCCTGAAGGATATGGCAGGAGTAAACACTCCCATCGAGCAACAGGGGCGGAGAAGACACACATGGAAGGTGCCAGTGGATGGAGACTAGTACTTAATCGACTACATACTTACATTTCTGAGTGAGAGAAAATAACCAATGTAAAGCAGTGAAAGATCTATCTCGGTGGAGATATAAACAGTGACCACCTATGACATGGAGAGCCTTCTGGTATAAATGAGATGAAACATGAGATGTATGTAGGAAAAAGGTAATAGAGAAAGATCTTTCCAAAGCCGTTGACAGGAAACTGAAGATTGGAGGTGAAATGAGCACCGAAACAAGATGGGATGAGCTAAAGAGGACGATTTCAGAAGGAGTAGAGGATCAACTGGTGAGTAGGAGAGCCGACACAAAGCAGTCATGGAATACGACGAGGATTATGGAACTTGAAGAATAAATTAGAGAAATACGAGGTGAGATTCTATAAGAAGCTTCGGTTCCAAGTCATACGAGAATACAAGAGGGCAAAGGCAAAGGATGATAGGATGGAAAGCGAGAAAATCAACGAACTCATGAAGAAGGGGAACACCTAAACAGCATACACGCTCGTGAACAGACACTTTGGAGAGAAACAAACAAAAAACGACAACATCAGATATGTGAAATGTGGTATACTGGGGAGAACATGGGGAATAGATCGAACCAATGCATCGAAGAACTCTATCATGGGCCAAGGCTTCTGAAAAGCAGTCTAATGAGAGACGAGAGCAAGGTGGACAAGCTCGACCAGGGCCGAGATATTCTGAGAAGCGAATTCGACAGGGCAGTGAAAGATCTGAAGAGTAACCAGGCATCGTGAGCCGACAAAATCAACGGAGCGTGGCATTCTATGAATACTGGGAATATGGGACACTGGAAAAGCAGACCCGAAAAGATTCGGAGCATTCAAAATCTGGTGGAGGAGGATGCTGAATATCAAACAGACGGATGAAATAAAAACTGAAGAAGTAAACAGAATAATAGGTGAGGAAAGTATCATATGGACACAAAATACAGAAAAGGAGAACCACGTGGATTGGGCACACTCTCAAGTACAATGGATTTTTGGGGAATATATTTTAAGGATTAATAGAGGGAAATTTATACCAAAAATAAATCCACGGGATAAATACATGGACGAGTTAGAGAGGGAAGTATATAAGAAGAAGTACCAGAGAGTACGGGAACTACCATTAGATAGGGAAGGATGGAAGGTGCAGTCAATAAATCTTACTTTTTTGAAACCTATGAAGGCATTGGAGTATATTTGGAAAAGTTCTCACAATTTCGAACCGGAAAAAAATTCAATGTTCACAGTAAAAATGTTTATATAATTTCCTTTGAATTCACTACTATCTCGATTTCGTACGATCATTATGTCTAATTTAATTTTGCAAAAGAAACAAAGAATGAAAGCGATAAAAATGAACTTTACATGCATTTCTCATGGAGGTTTATGTTAATGACCTAGAGTCGAACCTGAGACTCTAGATGTGCAAAAAGTAGCCTTTTATCTGTGGACTTCCGACCATTAATAATGTGCAAAGTTTGAAAGTTTTTCAACCTCTGGTTCTTTGATTGACCGTAGCGGAAAAACTTTGTATAAAAACGTTGCAGTGTAATTTTTTCTTTGTGTATAACGCAGGATTGTTGAATTATTTTTTAAAGTAACAAAGCGGAGTGTCAAGTATACAGCTCTCGCAAAAGCTTATAGCGTTCGGATGCGCGGTGTTTGTGTTGTCCGCGTCATAAAAATTCCATTTTTTTAAATGAACTCATGCAGGGCACAAATGCCATGTCTTTGCTTTACCCTACGTCTCTTTTCCCTACCCCTTCCACCAAAATTTACCCCTCCGCAACGTCTTCTTCTACACATCCGAATGCCATAAGCTTTCGCGAGAGCTGTAGATGGTAGGTACATATTATGCATTTAACCAGCAGGGCGTGTATACGGGATGAATACGAAGTCCTTTCCGTGCGTTCACGAACATCGGAGCGCTAAATACCTACCGGGGCACCTCGATTAGGGCGCGGGAAGGGATGAAGGGAGGCTGCCTTATCCCAGTGGGGAGATCGTGTCGGGGGGGGTGAAGGGCCTGGCTTGTTCAACCCCCTTCCATTCCTGTGTTACCATCCCTCCCTCCTCCCCGCCCCGTCCAACCCTCCATCGCCCAAAACCTCTCTCCACCTTTTCCCCGCATCTTAATGCCCTGCAATCAGACGGGAGGACCGGCTGAAGGGGTTTGTTTGCGCCCTCCTTTGCGGTCATTTATAAAGTCTGCCGTGGAATGGAATGGAACAACAACAAAAAAATGTTCGTCCGCCGAAGTAAAAGGATAACGAAGCGCTATTATACATTGGGCTGGAAATTTTTGGACTGAGTAACATTGGGATGAATTCAAAATGTCCGAGGACATAAAATTTAAACTCGTCTATTTGCGTATGCACATTATTTACCGTAAAAATAGACAAGCATAGAAATGTTAAAGCAATTCAATTAGGCCAAAGCAGGAATCGAGCCATTTGAATTTCGAAGCCAAAGGAATACTCGCATAAAATAGATATATGCTCTCCTAAGTTCCTCTCTTCTGATAATTCGATCAGACTATCTGGTATAGCAGGTAGGCTAATGGGATGATGGTTCCAAGGTAACCCGGAGGGTACGATTTTACTTCCATTCTACTTCTGTTGTGCAGATGAATGGGATTAGCCGCGAAAGGTATTAAAGGTAGTTTGAGCGAGATATAACTTCACCTAGAATTCGATGATTTTGACTTCATTTTAAAGAAAAAAGTCTCTAATTCGTGTGATATCAAAATATTAACCCCTTGCCGAACTACTTTTCGAGCAATTTGCTTATAAAGATGAGCTTCTTTACATGGGATAGATTACGGCTGTGCGCTCCAGAGAGAGAATATGGAAAGAAATTACGAATTTCTAGCAACTAGATTCCGTCAAAAAACTAACGGTGTGTAGCTTGTATCAGCTATTTATAAAAATAAATCAATTACTCACCGCAGTAATTTTTACAGAATCGCAACAAAAAAAACCCTCTGCTGTGAAGACGTTTACGCTGTACGGCGTGAAAGAATGAGTCAAGTTAGAGACTTTCTGTCGATATATTTATTTGATTACTGAGAATTTTTGTCATACGTCATTTTGCACCATTAATATTTCTATATTTACTTCATACATCTTACAGACGCTGAAATTAAAAGATAAAATTCTAATATGGTCTCCATTATGACGAAATATCTCGCTCAAACTACCTTAAACACGCAACGCTTGTCGGTCCTCGGAGCATCATCTCTCGACATGAGTGCAGGCATAAGTGCGTTTCAGTATATCTACTTCTCTCTTGAGGTAGGCCGTGCATTCACCGTCCACGACCTGATACTATTATACTACTACTACTAATAGTACTGATACTATTTCACTTATTTTCCGTGATAGTTCTTATTTACTCCGCTAATAGATGACACAAGAGTTGGGTATTTAAAAAAATAAATGTATATGTACTCAAATTTCAAAAATGTGACCAAATTATTTCTGCATATATTTCTGCATTTATTTAAAAAATTTTAGCAGAAAACATCACCCTGCTATAGGGTTAAATGATAGAGATCTTCTAAGAGGTACATAAATGCATCGTTCCCTAGAAACATTTACGTTTCCCAACAAAAAAGGAGGCACTTCATTCGATAAAAACACATCTCTCTGTTCGTCCAAACTGTTTATTGTTAAATTTATTTTTCCCCCAATTCCCTCCCTTCCTGAGGCTGATGCCCCAGCACCCCTTGTTACATGCACTTTCGGCTGCGCGCTGGGTAGTTTGTAGGTGTAGACGTATGCCAGAAAAAAGTTTAACGACATGTTTTCAGTCTAAATTCCGTTATTTGGTCCACATGTTCAAGGAGTAACAAATATAAGCTGCGGGAAGCACCTTCGAGAAAACTTTTATTGTATGTACATTCTTAAAAGATTGCTGCGCCAAAACGAGCTTGCAGAGTTAAGGCAGTTTGATCAGGATTTTTCTCTTGTCATTAAAGAAGCCATTTCATTTTATGAATAAAAAGTTAAGAATTTTCCACTTGTTGTTAGATACTTAAAATAACGACATTTTTCGACGGTTGTTCATCATTTTCATGTGAGAAGGAAGGAGTTCAACGAACGCTGAACATTAGTGGACGGCCTGACATGAGACATCGGATCATTTCATGATAAGTTTCCACTTGAAAATAATGAATATCTGTCGAAACTAGTCGTGTGGTTAATGTAATCTAATTGTATTACCTCTATTTATTCAGTACAAAGCGAAAAATGTTTGTATATGCATACATCTAATATTACATAGAAAAGTCCTCTACCAGAGAGTTTTCTGAGAAGATAAGGGTTTTTTAAGGCGAAAACTCATTTCACCAATTATGGATTTTGATTTTCGCAATAAAAATATACTGTATGCGTGCATTTAATTTAAAAATGTTTTCATATCGGAATCGAAAATGTAATTGCATCTTTCCCCACTATTTCTCAAAAAATGAGGTTTAACAGCCATCAGAAGGAGTCATTTTTAGAAATAAGATAAGAATGTTATCGGTGTGGTTTAAAAATTTTCAAAGCTATAGTGATCAATAGGCATGCCTCATCTCAGATACAGTAGCATCTAAAGATTTCATCTGTTTTACATAACCATGTCCTCAAATGTTATCTCGAAGTGTGAACAGGAAGCGACCTTCCAAATTAATGTTATGCATACATTTCAATCATTGCAGTTGCAGTTGCATTGATTTGGTATGCAGTCACGTGCACCGGTGCGAAGTTAGACATCAAGGACGGTGAGCTCCGCCACTAAAAACTCATTTGACTTGACTGGGATTCGATCCCGGATCTGCAAATTGCCGGTCAGGTGTGAAAGCCAGTTACACCACAAGACCATCTTAATTCAAGGTGAATTTCATCTTATATCATTATATCAATCCTGGTAATATTGTATGATATTAAAATTTCGAGATATTTTTCGCTTAAACATTGGTTCAAACTTAGGTGGCATGTTTGAACCTTCGATAAAATCCTGTAGAGTTTGTTGTTCATTGAGGATTGAAACAGTCTGCCAGCAGAACCATTTGAGCCCATTCCAAGAAATGTTAATATTTTTAGTAAAAGGAACAAAATATCTAGGATGATTGATACAACAAAATATATTGTTTATTTAGTTAGTGTACACGAAAAAAAACATGTCCTCAAGAACTCAAACGTATAACCCATGTGTGCATGCGTCAACTGCGGCCTTTCAAAAGTAGATAACAATTAGAAAACGTCACGTGATCCAAGACAACACCTTGGTGGCTTGACGTCACCGCACGTCATCGCTTCTCCATGTCACATGCAGGAATTTCAACGGGGAGATTGAAATCAAACTTGTTTCTTTTCATCCACAAAGGAAGTAAAAACGATGATTTTGTCAAAAAACGAGCCCAGCTTTGCAAAGAAATACGTCACATTTCTGGAATAAAAAACGTTTCGTGACGTCATCCCACTGGTATCCGATGACTTAGGCCGTGCGCACACTTGGCCACTTGTGGCGGCCAAAAGTGGCCACCATCAGCTTCTAGACGCGGCCACTAGTGGCTGCCACTAGACGCTCAACCCGTCCAACTGTCACCGCCACTTTTTTCACTGACTGATTCCATTCCGTAGCCAAATTTCAATAGAGACGAGTCTACTGTCTGAGAATATGGAGCCCCGCTCGATTGCCTGAATACTTTTTTCGGAAAAAATTAGGAATGAATTTCAGGCACAGTTCATTCCAGGCCTCGGTTTTCTTCACATGATCACTGTACCAGTCCGATTTCAGATCCCAAATGGCAGGACGTGCTTCAATTTTGGATATAAAGATATCCACATCGAAAGTCTCCATGTCAAGCATTACACACGCACGCTATACGGAGTACTGGAACAGACCAGAGAAACGCAGAGAGGCTAGCGGCGACAGTGGCCAAGTGTGCACCCGAAGTCAGCGACTATTGGCCACCACAAGTAGCGAGACCTGGCCACAGCCCTAGCCTGTGGCCAGACGCGGCGACACCAATCGCCGAGTGTGCGGAGGTGTGATGTAAATGTGCGCAAAGCGTCGGCCGCAGCTTGTCGCGGCCACTAGTGGCTGAGCTGTGGCTGGCGCGAGTGGCCAAGTGTGCGAAGGGCCTTAGTGTGTCCACGTCGCCAGGAGCGTGTGATTAAAAAAAATAAGTATTTGAATGATGCTAGATTTTTTATCCGATAAATTCATGTCCTCCTTATTTATAATGCATAACGTTTATTAAGAAAGAAAAAAATAACTGGGATAGTTTTTTGAAATATTGGAATAGTTTTTTTTAATAATTTGTATTTACCGTTGGGGGTCCCCTGCAGAGAATGCTCGACTGACATCTATATCGACACACTACCATGCGAGCCGCCGCATAGGCGTTTGGCAGGGGGTGTTAGGACACCAGCCGTGTAAATGAATGAAGGCGTATGTTATGGGGAGGTGAAAAGGTGAAGTGTATTTTTGCAGTGTTTTCAGCGCATCTCAGTGTTTATTATGGTTGCTTATTGTGCGTGGGAAGAACGAATTTTTATTCTTATCTGCTCTGCAATGTATTTATTCTTATTTTATCTTTCTTATCGGACCTAGAGATGTAGTGTGGCGTCAACATTATATTCTCCGTGTCAAACTGATACACACCTGTTCTGAATTTCTCAATCAATCTAAGCCTAGGCGTGTAGCCTCCGAGTCTCTAGTGGTGCCCAACCTAATCCATCCAAAAGGCATTGAAATACTCTTTGTTCGCGTAGCAGTTTTCAACGAAGCACACAGCTTTCCTTAGTATTTCATTTTACTTTTTCGAATGAAATCTTTCTGTCCAGGGTCCCAAATCCCACACTAAAGCGCCATTATGGGACATATATATAGAGCGATAACTTTCATATGTATGTGAAATATGTGGAGATATACATGGATTCTATTAAAAATTGGCCTCGGAGAATATATTTAACATATATGGAGAAATATATGGGACATATATGGACTCCAAATATTTTCCATATGTTTATCCATGTATGGTCAATATATTCAATTCGTCCAATTTTTAATAGAATCCATATATGTATATTAATTTATTACAGTGAGGAAACTTTTACAAACCACATAAAAAATATACACGACCCGGGTTTCGACGGCTAAGCGTCATCATCAGGTGATCAAAAGTGTACAGCAATCCCTTATATATTATCAGTCAGTTGGGGGTGGGGTAGTGGTGGTGAGGGGGTGGGGAGGAGGACGGGAATGGACCACAATAGAGGAAAGGATGGGGGAGTTGGGGGGCAGCAAGTATTCATTTAAAAGATTAACATCTGGGTCAGCATTTTGTTTTAAAATTTCAAGCTGTTCAAATGCATTTAGCTCACGTCGGTTATTAGTAACATTTATCCATATATATTTCCATATATTGCACACCTATGTGAAAGATGAAATAAAACACGGTTCATGTGGCCATACACCTGTACTATATTTAGCCATATATGGGCACAATATGTAGCCATAGCTATAGAAAATCCATGAAAACGTATACGGAACCCGAGGAATGGGAGTGAGTATAATTATCTGCGATTTTTTATGGACCAAACCTAAACATTCTTAACTATAGTACAACAGAACTGAGATGTAAGTACGTCATCACACAGATACGGATAGAATTTTCTTCTTCTTCCAATCCGTGTATCATCACCCAGTATTCCTGCCTGTCCACCAGTATTAACGGTGCCCAACGCCATCTATTAACCGACTCCTCAACCCTATATATCCAAATTAATACGTAACTATAAAAATCTATATGGTTTTATATAAACCTATTCATATCTGTATAGATCTATCCATTTCCATTGAAGAAAAACTACGAACGTACAGAAATTTTCATCTAAAGCAGTGAAAAATATGGTAAAAATTTCTTTTTAATGTCTTATATAGAACATATATGCAAAAACTATTGATGAAACATACATGTCTAACCCACATATTCCCCCATATATGAAACATATATCGGCTGTGCAACATATCATGAGCAAATCCCTTATAGCCTGCCAGTTGGCGCGGCAACAATCTATAGTTAATCTGCGACAACAACGGTGGTCAACGCCATCTATTAACCGACTATTACACCCTATATATGCAAATTTATACGTAACTATAAAAATTTATGCGTTTTTAAAAAAACCTATTCATATCTATGTATATTAATCTCTCCATTTCCATAAAAAGAAAATACGTACGTCCAGAAATTTTCATCTATAACAGTGAAAAATATGGTTAAAAATTTCTTTTAAATGTCTTATATAGAACATATATGCAAAAACTATTGATGAAACATACATGCCTAACCCACACATTCCCCCATATATGTAACATATATTGGCAGTTCAACATGTCTTGAGCAAATATATGGGTCGTATTTGGCGAATATATGTCCATATATATCCATTATATCTCCCATATACGGGGCTTCAGTGTGGAATGCTAGCAGCGTATTCGAGGTGTGGCCTAACCAGAGCGAAGTAGCACCACTCTCTTTCATTATTTCATCCGAGGACCTTCCTACTATACGCTCGATAAATCCTAGGTCCTTTAAGGCTGTGCCGCATATGTTTAATATGTGTGTTCTCCACGATAGGTTTGAAGGTGAGGTAATTCCCAAATATTTTACTTCGTCTTTTTTTTCGGACGATTCTGGTGGTCGGTATGCCCCTGCGATCCCGATCAGCCAGTGGCTTGTCATCAGGTTGCTGTGGAGTACACATTAAGTCTGACGACTGTCGTGTCTCCACTCTCATTCACTAAAGGATTATTCAGGATAAGGGGCGATCAAAATAACGCCTGCTCCGTACGGTTCTCCATCTTTATTTCACCACCGGAAAAAAACAGTAAACTGCCATCTACACTTCAGCATTGCCAACATACACATCCCCATTACCAACATAACTCTGAAACACCACACTACCCCCCTTCATCCAAATTTTGGGAGAACATAATCAAATTTGCAAAAGATTTGACAATGCACAACAAAACAAAACATAAAGCAACACAAATGTGAACAGAATGGAAGTTACTCTACAAACCTAATGGGCTTTGTAATGAGTTCCCGTGGACGGAGGATTCTGGTTGTGGGAACTTGTTGTACAGGGCTAGAACGTACAGAACTGGGCGCACTGTCAACAAGAGGACGCCCGGACACGGCAGGGGTCCTAGGCTCAACCGCAGAACGCTGAGTGACACGAAGGGTGTCAGGGTCCAGGGGTGAAGGAACAGTGGGAGCAGGTAAACCCATTGGTATCCCGGGCATGCGTGCATCACCATTCAATTCCTCCTTACAAGCATTGTCCGAAACAATGGCACCAGGCCTGGCTACGCGCACCTGATTGACACTTAATTGCATAACTCTATCAGCAGTCGCAACTTGATGCAATGTAGGGCCAATTATTTTAACATTGGTGCCAACAAAGGGTTTATGATTAGATGACAGCCTTACTTTTACAATATCATTTGCGTTAAGGTGTTTTTGAGATGGTACATAAGCATCAGGATTAGGCCTAACCACTCTATCCAACGTTCTAGGCACAAAACCTAACATTACCTCAGCTGGGGACCTTTTGGTGGTGGGACACGGGGTGGTACGATATGCTAACAAGAAAATTGCCAATTTCATCGCAGTAGATAAGCCATTGTTTTTCTTAAGAGCTTTATCCAACTGTGATTTTATGGTCTGCACATGGCGCTCAGCTAAGCCATTTGCTTCAGGGTGATACGGCGCACTTTTAGAAACTACAATCAAATTATTGGTGCAAAAATCCCATCCTCGTCCCCAAAACTGTCGTGTCTCCGCTCAATTCACTAAAGGATTCTTCAGGATAAGGGGCGATCAAAATAACGCATACTCCGTACGGTTCTCCATCTTTATTTCACCACCGGAAAAACAGTACACTGCCATCTACACTTCAGCATTGCCAACATACACATCCCCATTACCAACATAACACTGAAACACCACAGCGACTTAATGTATACTCCACTCACAGAGTAGACGTGGCGTTGGTGTGTTGACTTCCGCAAGAATTGTACTACAGTGGATTTATTAAGTTTTAGTTCAAGACCCTTCATGGCACCACGAGCTAACGTTGTTTCGGTCCGATGACAGAACTTCTAAGTTTACTTTCTCTATATTCATCTCTTTATTATTATCTAAGTTTACGGCTAACTTGATAACTTGGTCGTTTATATAAATAATGAATAATAGGGTCACGCTTCCTTGTGGGGCAGCCGATGTCATTTTACCATGTCTGAGCTAATGCCGTCAAAAACTACTTTTTGCTTGCGATCACTTAGTAAGTCACGTATCCAATTCCCTATTTGTTTGGTTTAACTCGTATGATTATCCTTTATTATTATCCTTTTAGAACTACAGATTATATTTATAATGTGCCACTTTTCTAGTGAAGATGCCTTGAGTTTTAAAAATATGTAGCGCCCTAAATCTGCGATGTTTTCTTTTATCTCGTGCAACAAAAGAATTTCAAAAGATTGTGACTAAATTTGATTTAATATTGTTTTTTTGTTGAATTTTAAATAATTATTTCCGTAAAATACCTGCGCTACATCATTCAAATATATAGAGTAAGGAAAACGCGCGCTGTTATCTACATAATAGCGCTCGTTCATTTTCAATTATCCTTCAATAAAACTAGGGAACGAATTATTTAAAATAGCATTAGTCCTTATGGAGTTTTATGCTTCGAATAGCGCTGTTTCAATTAGCGCTCGAATTTCATGGAACGAATTAAGAGCGCTAATCGAGGAAAGGTTGTATCCATGCATGCAGTAATGTATATTATGATGCAAGAGTTATATTTCGAATTTTCTCTCTATCCTCTCCTTCTACGCAGAGTATTCATCACGCTTATTTTCTCTCTAGCTCTTCGCACGACTTCTTCGTCTGTGATTTCTCTCCTTCCATTTAATCTTCATAGTTCTTCTGCAGCGCACTTCATTTACTTCCAATCTCCTTTGCTCCGCTGATGTCACTGTCCAGGCTTCACTGCCATATAAGTGCATGTTCCAAACATGTTTAATAAAGTGCTTCCGTACTTCCAGGCTTGTGTTGCCAGCCATCAACAGACTCCTCTTCTGGAAGCCGAGTCTTATTTCTGCTTGGGGTATTCTGTTCACAATCTATCTTTCTAGCTTCTTCCATTGCTGGCGGTCCTGCTTCACGCACATGAAAATTCTTCCACTTGCGAGAGTTATTGCTGCCCAAATTTAACGGTGATCCGGTCATTTTGATTTCTTCCGCAAACCATAACCTTGGTTTTCTTAGCATTAATCTTCTGGTAGTATTTCTTCAGAGTTTGGTTCACACAGTTTGACATACTCGTTAAATCTTTCTTCTCAGCAAGAATTTCTATGTCATCAGTTGAGCATAGCATGCTGAATTTTTCTCCATGCACCAGTCTTCCTGTTTTTAACTTGTCCTTTATTTCATTTATGGCTATTTCAACGTATATATTGAAACCACGCTTAATTCATCTTATTATTTCTTATTATTCAATATTTTATTACACGAACATTCTATAACTTTTTATTTTGGAGAAAACCTGTTCTTGCCATTATTAATGCAAGTTTTTATTTATGATAAAATATTAAAAGAGGTTAAAAAATTACAAAATAGCATAACTTTAGATTTAATTTTAAAAACAAAAAAATCATGTAATTTACCGAGCAAAGCTTGGTTTTCCAGTGCTCTTATACATATTTACAACAACAGCCAGGGTCTGGGCTAGACTCATACACATGGTCTGTTTATTTACGCGAGTTATTTGTTTGATGTTGTGAGCAATTTTCAGATTGCAAACAATACTTTTATTTATGGAACCCTTTCCTTTGGTGATGATTTAATAGTCCGGCACGAGGGATGAGGGGGCATATGTATACTTTTTCACCGCCGCGGCGAAAGACGCGAGCCTCGATCGGCGTCGTCCACCACCATTTTTCGCTCAAGATATACTCCGCTCATAAGGGGTGGATTTCATTTTTACGTTCCGCACGTGTGGCCACCCTGGCGCACACCTCCCGGCAGAGGGCGGGGAGGAGGGTGGGGAGGGTTACTTTTTTGAGAAAAGACTCTTTTGCCCCCATTTGCGTGCACAGGTTGTACAACATGAGGGGAGGGGTTCGTTCCTCGGGAGATGCCAAGCATATTCATTCACGGGCACGCACGGAGTCTGAGGGGAGTTTTTTTAGGGGAGGCTGGGAAGGGGGAAAGGGGATGTAGGGGTGCGTTTACGACCAATCTTTATTGGTAGGGTTCCGTAAAAGACTAGTCCTTCCTCGTCCCTTCTCCAAACTACACACCACCCCAGAGTTAGTTCCGCTCTCTCCCCATACCACTCGGCGGCAAGAATACCACTGTCGTCCCATCCCATCGGCGTCCTTTCCACTCCCCCATTCCCCTTACAAACCTACCCCCCCTCCCCCAACCCTCCTCCTCCTCTCCCCCCACCCTCCCCCTTTTTGTACCGCCCGCCTCCTCCGGCAAGAGCGCTAGAGAGACTGCAGACGGCGACCAGCAAGGAGAGAGTCCACGGGAGAGACAGCCAACGGAGAGTAGTGGGCGCACAGGCGATCGGACTCTGAGGACGCCTCAGAAACCACGTTCGGACGTCAGGGAGTGAGAGAAAAGTCATCTTCGGGACCAAGGGTGCAAACTTATGGAGTGCCTCTAATTGTTTCTGTGGCCAGGTCTAACAAGCCTCAAGGTTTAGAGTGGAGCATTCCCACGGTGAAGAGGTATTTTGAGGAAATCTCGAGTCTTTGTGCGGCGAAATCGATCGTGTTGATCGAATTTTATAAGTGTCCTCGTGGAGTGAAGACAAGCAAAGTGAGGAAGACGGTGTTCAATACATTCTCGGCTCATCTCGTCGGTGTTGTCGAGAGAAAAATTGTTTCGAGTGAGTTTGAGTGGTGGTTGAAGGGACCGCGGTGGGAGAGGTGCACTTCGTCTCCACGAAACCGCGAGGAGGGATCCAAGAGACGAAGGAAGCACAGGGATACTCAACTTCCTAAAGGGCATCCCACACTACTCCCACGAAACATTACCCTACACCGCACCCCCCCACACCGGGGCGGCGTGCAAAACTCTCCCGCCAGAGAAGAGAACCGACTCGCCGGCGAAGCTCGTGCTTTTGCGCGGGCGCGGAAAAACGGTTTGGCCCCCTTGAAGCGGGGCGGGCGGGGGTGGGGCGGGTGGAACACACCCCCCAACGACAGTCTCCGCCAACGTGCACACCGTGCTCACGCCTCTCTCTCCCTCGGAATAGCCCTCCTCCTTCTGCCGTAAGTAACGCACGCGATCGCAGATCGTCCGGGAGGCGAGAGGGAGAAACGTCCACGCGGTTGAGGGCGTGGGAGACATGAGGCGCGGCGACGGCACCTTGCCGCACCTCGGGAAGAGAGCGCAGGGAGAAGGTGCGACGGCTCTTGGCGAACGCAGGACACGCCGCTGAGCGTCCCTCCAAAGCAAGCTCTTCCGCGAAGCGCGGTCTCGTTTCCCCGGCGACGCCTCGCGTGGAGTCCCGCAAGGCAGAGTCCTCGGTCCCCCCCGGAGGTGTTGCGTCGCCCTTGGCCGGCGGGCTAGGAGGTCCCGGGCAGGAGGGCCGACCGGCGGCGGAGACGGCCTTGGCGATGGCGGGCAGGGCGGCCGGGGCGTCGGGACGGCGGCGGTCCCGCTTCGAACTCCGACACCTCATCGTCTTCCTTGCGGTCGCTGTGGACGCCGTCGCCGGTAACTGGTGGTGAGTACCCGGAGTTCATATGACCCATTGCGTCCCCCCCTTGTCGCCGAAATAGCCGTTTTATCTCCTCCCCGCCCGGCACTTACCGTAAACTGCGGCTGGTCTGGATATCGACAATATTTACGTACTAGTAAAAGCTTCGCGACGAAATTTTTTTACGTATAATTTTGTCATGATTAAAGTTTGTGGGTTGGATGCTCCAATTATGGACGTATATGAAAGAAGTGTACTTAGTTGCTGTGGTCATGTTGAGAGAATGATGGAAATCGAATAATGAAGCGAAATAATGATTGACCGCGAAAGTCATTGGTGAATGTGGTGGAAAAGACTCATAGGAGTGGAACCTTAGGAGTCTTAAGAATATGAGAGCGTGCATTAAGCAACGCATATGAGTGTAGGTAAGCGAAAGAGGTAGGTATGCAAGGATAGGGCATTATGGAAGAGATTATTAAAAGGGAGCCAGTAGTCCACGCACAACAGAAATGCTTCTTTTATATAATTTTGCCATATTTTGTTGTCTATGGTGAAATCCATCATGCGAGTTGAGGTGATTTAATAAATTTAGATGAAGGTTGCATTGCAGATCTCAAGTAAAGGCACACATTTCTTTTAAAATTCGCCAAGAGATAAATAAAATCTGGTATTGAATTAGGTGCATGACGGCAGGCAACCAAGAAACGTAACAGGAAGGTACGAATGTTTGGTATTTCAATGAATTGGAGACCTTTGGTGACTTATTTTACATCAGGTACGCACTCTTTGGTTACATTTTGAGATTCAATATCGTAACTTACGTATGAATGTAATATTGGAACCAGTTCCTGGCCAATTATTACCTATTACATGCACCTAATTCCCAGCAAACCACCTCAAAGGTGTGTGGCAAGGGGTGAGTTTTCACCGATTTGCAATGCACAGTATACTGTAATGTTATTGAAAGTACTAATATTTATGCATTAGTAAAAAATTGCAAATATCTTTTGTGAGGTGAGCTTTCACCAACATACCATACATACCTCTAAATGCTATCAATACTATAGAAAATATGTGAATGTAGGTGTTTTGCTACTACATAAGATGAACAAGCGTAACACAGGAAGCATGCGAGACGTGCTACTAGTATTACCTAGCAAATTAAGACAAAAGCGTCAGAGTAAAGATCAATTTCATAGCTGGACTACCCATCGAAAATTCTCATTATTATATTCACTTACTAAACGATTTGTGATGATTAGTTTCGATCTGGCGTTGTCGTCTGAATCGAATACCCATAAAAACTACTTCGATTACACGAAGTCCTTTCTCACGTGATGCCTACGTAATTCTGGAGGTTTTCCTCGGAGTTTTATTCCTAAAAAGGCAACCTGTAAAATAACTAGAGGGTTTCTTGAGATTTTATGAAGTCTTTTACTCGGGAACTGTGTGGATGCGACCTCTAGCGTTGGCTTGACTGAACGGCTGTCATTACGGATCCTTCGCTGCGAGGACTATCGTCTAAGCCTTATTCGTATTCATGACTACGATTCGAGAAAAACCACACTATACGAAGAGTAATTCCTCGCGCATAAAAATATGTATCACTGCAACGAGGATCATACCATAACGAATGAGCCGTCATAAAACTAAGAGGTAATGAATTGACAATCAAACTTTGGGAATGAGCCAAATGCAATAAATTTTCCTTTGCTACGATAAGCTTAGCTATAAACTTTGGGAAAAAGGTAGAGAAATGTATTTTGAAGAAAAGTTCTCAAAGGTCATCCAATTTTAGTGATAAACGTGGAGTAGAAATATTATTCCTAGCTTGCGGTAAAAATGACAATATCGAGACAGTAATTCTCTGGCAATATCATTCTGCTGTTATTACACTCGCTGCCGGACTACCAATTGTACATCATGCATTTCCCTTGTACATTTTTGCGAAGAATTAGGGGAATTCATACATGAATTCGAAGCGCCCACAAGAAAGAATTGACCAAGAAGTATGCCGTATCTAAAAAATAAAACGTTTTAGTGGTTTCAAGGGTCTCGATTGTTCTCAGTTTGTGCTTATTCCATTTCTGCGCGTCATGAAAACCAAAGCTGCGTAACTGACCACGCGGGACCTTGCAGGCCACCTCATTGGTGTGTGAAAAGGGGTGAAATTTTAACCAAGCATGCATTTATATCACATTCCATGTAAGTTCTAAGGACTGCATATTGGTTAGCATGAAACAAAGGATTAAGAATCATCCACATGACAATACGTGTGCAGTTTTATAAAATTAAATCACGCACCAGAAGCGTGGTGTTAGTTCAGTGCAGTGAAAAAACGTTATTTAGAAGTTCAAATAACGAGGCTATCAGTAAAAAATTATCTTTAACAATAGCTTGAATTTCAGCTCTTTCATTCTCTAATCGTTCGCGGAAAAAGATATTTTAATCCTTTCCAATAGAAAGTCTAAATACCTTATGCTTTGTTTGTCAGCTAATCGTGAGCAATATATTGTTGGCGGAAAAATGCAATTGACACCGTCCAAAAGATTACCTACCTAAAAATATTTAATCTAATTCTAGCTTGCATTATATCTATTATTCCCATCCATGTTCTTCTGATAGTTTCGTGACACAAATAAGATTATTCTATCGCCTGTTTAACAATCTAGCTAATCTTCTCCATCTTATCACCCCGAGTATTCTCTGCACAGATATATTAATGTTCAAATTAAGGTGAAATATTTACCTGCTCGTTTTCTTTCGTTCTGGAACAGTTTCAATGATGTTTTCCCGCACAATCCGAGGACCCTTCGTCAAAGAATTAAGTAGTTCTGAAGTAATGAGACACGGTGAAGTGCAAGAGATGCCAATGTTGGTGGTCGAAGCGTCATGTCATGTCTTATCGCCACCCCCTCCATAAGAGGAAAGTCATTCCGTGTAACTTGACTTGTCTCGTACGCGCGTAGAGCGATAGTGGACCATTTGTCAAGACCCGTTACGCTATTTAGGTCCCTGGCTTTGCTCGGTCAGCCTCCCAAATCTCCACTTCCATTTGACCACGTTCTTTAAAGAGCTGCATTGTTCGACGTCATCGAATTTCTTTCCTCTTGCCCGATTACCTAGCTAACATTAATAATTTTGCAGCGAAGCTCGTATATAATACAAAATATGTTTATTGTTCTGTGGCAAGCCACCTGAGAAAAAATACAGAATATATAATTTATCACATCACAGTCGAACAGTTGGGATAACACTAAATACAATACAAGAATTACAAATATTATTTTGGAGTTCATAAAGATTGGCAAGTTTATATAATACCTAATCTCCCTTTTTACATTAAAACAACAGAAGAAATAAAACTGATGATACCAGTCCTAACATCGTGGAAATGATGAATATCCATGTTGAGAAAAAACAACTTTGTATTTTCCAAAAACTTAAATTTTGTGGAAATTACAAAGTTAGTTTTTCTCAACATGGAAAGAAATTGAAGTATACAGCTTGTTTCAGCCATCTCACAAAATATTATCAAGTCAACACGTAAAAGAATACACGTGAAAAATATAAATTTTAGAATATATTGGTTAGGTAATATCAGTTGACTATGACTATATTTTTGCAGAAGTGAGATTGGTTGTGATACAGAAGTATATATTAACTGAAAATATTAATGGCTAAGAAAACTAGGACCCTATATTATAAAAACTTTTAATGGTATGATTTTTTATTAGATATTCGTAAGATTTTATTTTGAACATTGGTATAGATACAAATTATACTCCTGGGTAGTGAGTTCCATAATTTTATGGCATTTACCAGAAACGAATTTCCGTATACCTCACTTTTAAGAGGTACACACATATGACATTACTTTCCGTATTCATTACATTTTACTATTAAGTTCTTAGGTGTATCCGAGTGAATATTTTCTTCCCCACTGACTGTGGAGTTTAACTTTACCCTTCAAGCTCAAAAAGTATTTCGCCTCTAGTGCAGAGATCGAGTAGGAAAACTCGAGGTTATCTATGCTGGCAAGTCATGTTACATGATTCTATGATAATTTTGCGATTTCTGCGTAAATCATTGTAAATTTTAAATATAAATGAAATCTTTTTGTTGATACTAGAAATATAAAAGGTGAAACCAGTAATCAATCAACACAGTGAAAGGGCCCGGTTTTCCACTGACCGACACTCATAGGTATCCGGCCGACACAGTTATTCACCGAAACACTCCTATGCTGTGACATTACTTGAATTGCTTTCTGATACAGATAAGTATTTAAGAACTTATCGAATACTGTTGACGAGGGTAAAGTTTGCCGTTTGCTTAATATTCCCCATTTTCTCAACTGATAGAAAATTAACGTAACAAAACTTGTATCTTTTAAGTCAAAACAATATTTTGAGCTGCAACATTCTGAAATGAATGCTTGAAAAACTAATGCTGATAATATCTCTGATTTTTACTCGCGCGTAAACGTTGATGCTTTCAACAGAGGGCGTACCATCGTGAACTTTAGTCAAATTCAGCAACCGGAATCAACAGTGAGAAAGAGTTAAAAATTGTTCTGTCGTGGCCGTTCTTCGTTAATAGTCATTTTGGATGAGCGAGAGTAATGAATCTTCAAAAATTCCCATTTGTTTTTTCAGCAGGATATACTTGTCGGTGGCTTTGTTGGGAAAAGAAACAACCGATACTACATTGATAGAGTTAGATGGAACTTATCGATGTTAATCATACTTTTAAAAAACAATGCTACATTCCACAATTACTTAGCTGGCCAATTGATCTGAGCACCAATTGCGATAGAGAAATGTTTACAGTAGTAAATTGGAAATGACGCCAAAGGCGTTCAACCTCAATTGGTCAGTTTATGCACGGGTAGAACAAAAACGTCACTTGTCACGAGATCGCAAGGGTTGTGGGAAATATAAATAAGCAGCAATTCGATGAGCGTTGAAATTTTGGTAGTTAAATATAATATCAGAGCCGCTGGAGACTCGGACGCTTCGCACTGGGCTTAATCACTTGAAAATATGTAATCAGGTGAGTTTCAGTATGAAACGGAGGATATTATTTCGACCCCGAACTATATCTCTGCAACTGATAGAAGTGGTAAAATAAGATATATTCAAAGCCAAACTGATTGATACAAAAATTATTTCTTTCCACGCATCCTTAGTGACCAGAACAAAGAGAAAGGATGACACTTAAACACGGCGTTAGCATACAATTCACGTCTGTCCTCTCTTATTTACTTTTGCCTTCCCTTTACATGGTTGTTGTCCCTGACACAAGCCTCTGCGGAGGATATCACGGTATTATGCAGACTAGATAAATTAACATAATGTCTGCTTAAAAATTTATATAACATAACTAAATGCATTCAAAATTAATTAATAAATTTGAAGTTTATAAATTAAGAAAATTCTTCCTGCAATTCTTCAAGCTGTGTGCTGTAATGAATCCGTGGTGAGCACTTCCAATGAAATTAACTGATCAAATGTCGTTGACTTATAACGAATAACTAATCAGTCGACGATTTTTAATTCACTAAATGGATTGATGTAAATCAGATGACCGAAAAAAGGACGTTCGTGTTTACTTCACGTTTTGTATTTCACTGAACGAACAAGAACGCAAGATTTTATGCACAATCTTGCGTTGAAATGTGAGAGAACTTCGTTGAGCAAACATTGAACTTGCTATGCGTAGGGGAACTGGAGTTGGCTTTGCTGTTTTACGTTAAGCAGGCTTCGTTTTGGCAGACCGTTAGCTTCTCACTTTGTAGGATATAATATAGAATGTGTCCTTACCATAAATCACAGACTCGCAACAGACACTTATCGGCAGATCGTGTGCTCTGAGAGTCATGAATAAATTTTCGTCACAAACAGTCCTCGATCGACTCAGATATTTTTAACTTTCTCTGCAATGTCTCTCGTACTTCAGTGAGTAGTGAGAGAATTACGTTAACTTTACCTTTAAATTGAAACATAAATCTCACGAAGAAACTGGGATAGTTAATAAAAATATAATATGTTTTTCCGGCGAATGTTCATGTTGTACTATTCTCGGGCTTCCCACAGGGTTACATTTTTCATTCTGGCCGACATTTCGGAATGAGGCATTCATATCATCTCAAGGGCTATTGTTGATGACGATCCCATGACGATAGGAAAGTCCTCTTTCGGACCGTCTCGTCAGCCAGAATAAGGAATTGAACCCGGTAGGAAGCCTGAAAATAGGGATCCTTGATATTTTTTTCCGATTTGGTAATTGGAAAATATCATAACCTTAACCCATCCATGGTGGTAATATCCGTAAGCAAAAAAGGATTACAATGAAATTTCTACTAAACATTTATTAACATCATTGTAGATTTCTACGAAGTTAAATAGTGTCAGCGAAGGTCCGGGGGTTGCTATTCGGAGGAATAATTTCTCCTAGGCGAGCACCTCAAGAAACCGTAAACGGAGTGGTCGTATTAGTGTCTGAAATCGCCAGAATCGAATGAAAGAAGCCGCTGGAAGTAGCGATGATCGTAGATGATCATTCACCAACAAATATTGATGATTGGTGTCCGATGATTGGTGTATTCGACACTAATGTTTAGTCACTGATTTTTCATATCACAAAATATTTATCCGATGGTTTACTCAAATTTTATCCATTAAAATTTAGTACGTAACTGGCGTAACATTTTCATGCTTAAGCCCAGAGCAGTAATGCTCAGTTTACATAGTTTTAGCACACAATAGTCTTCTTTGGTCGGTAATGGAGAGTATATTTAAAAACATACCGTGATGTTCTATGGAATCGTATAAAAATACTGCGTGGCAACGTCCAAGCATTCTATATGCTTATTTACAGAAGCTAGAAAATTTATATTTATGGTAAAAAATAAGATATAACGAAAGTATATGTCCAAACTGAATTGTTAGAAAAATTGCATCCTATTAACCTCAGTTATTTCATCATTCAGAATTCATTCACAATGTAGCCAAACTTTATAAGCTTAGCTTGGTAGAAAATATAAGAGGTATTGGCTTTTTTAAACAAAGCAATCATTGGAATGATTAGAACATCCCAATTGTATTTTCAGCGAATGCGACCATATCGAATTTGATTTGTGCAATGATGGATTTTATACTTTTCCGGCGAATCTTCATGAAAAACTCTTATCAGACTTCTAGACCGGTTCAGCACTTCAATTTGACCAACGTTTCGATGAAAATAGTCCTTTAAAACCATCTATCGATTGTCATCTTTTGCTGGAGGTACAATGTAGGAAGTCGAACAGTTTTATTCTTGAGCTAACCCATACGAGCCTTGAATCTTGAATGAACAATTTCAGGAAAATCAGGACTGACTCTTGATCAAAAGTTAGGAATTTGGTCCACATAAACCCGACTTTCATAATACAGAGGAAACTAATTTTAGTATGGGGAGCCACTTCATCTCGAAATTTACAGCTAGACAGATTTTATTCCCAAGAAATATCAAGTGCTCGAAGCAATGTTGTGATAGTACGCTCCAAGCTACCTTAAAATTTTGTTAAGTGTCAATCTTCACTTAACATACCCTTGCTTTGATGTTATCCACGTATTGGGAACTCTTCAACGTTAATGGGTTCGACACATATGTACATGAATAGAAATGCACGAACTAATTATGTACCGGCAAATGTTCAAAGTAAATTTCCCTCGAGTTGCACAACGAGTCATGTCTTCGATTTCCGGCGACGTTTCCATATACAACTCGCTCATCACCTACAGGGCACTTGATGACTTATTCAGAAGCCCCAAAGATGATGCGCGAGTCGCGCATCGAGCTTCGATGTAAATGGAGAACCTGACCTACTGTATAGCCCGAGAATAAATTATGCACAGACATATTTGAATATCGAAAAGTAAAGCAGTTTTCAATATGTTTCAGTCAAGAGTATTTAGAGTTTAAAATTGCAAAAAATGCTGGAATATAAAATACTGGGCTACCAGCGATGTTACTTTTTCCATTTTCTTAACAGCTATTTTGATCCCTTGCCGTTCTCTGACAAAAATGATACTTTTATGACCCAAACGAAGGTAGCAAGGCAGAGATTAAAAATATTTTCGATAACGACAGAAGGAAAAGGTCATCGTTGGAACGACCTGAGTTTTTTTTCCGGCGAATAATACGAATGAAGATTCTCGGGTGTTCCACCGGGTTAGGTGCTCCATATCTGTCAACGCTTCGAAGAGCGATTCGTTCTTCATCATATGAACTAAAGAAGGATATCGTTATATAGCTTATGTTTCGTACCACTTTAACAAATTGTACCTGTTAGTTCAATCGATGAGTTGTAGCCTTGGCTCATGTAGATTTCTCGATTCTTCACTCCCATTACAACTCCAGAAAATACGAAAAAAAACAATCGGGGTGATACATTTCCAGCCATATTGCTATCACGGTCGGCCAGGAATTTCCATTCCTGCTCGAAAACATTTCAATACGACTTCTACCTTATTTTTGCTCCCGACCAGATGACATAAAAAAATCAAACCTTAGGACTTGCGATTTCATTTGGTAATGGCTGGCAGCAATAAGAAGGCGAGGAGACAAGACGGCGTCTCATTTCTCAGCGTGCTACGTTTCCGGCAGAATGGCCTCTTATTCTCCGGAGTGCTCCCACAAGGAGAATGAATTACTCTAAAGTAGTCCATAAACCACGAGAGAGTATTCACAACTTTTATTCCTACCTCCACAGCTATCGAAGGGGATCGATGATAAAAGCACTCCTAAAATGGGTGACTTCGGAAGGGGAGCGAAGGACTCCATTCCAAACTACATCCGAAGTCCGACGACCCGTTATTAGGGCGTATGGCTGGGGGTGTCAAATCACCACCCTCGTTTCGTGCTTTTGTGAATGTCAAAAGTTCGCTGCAGATGTAATTAATGTATGTTAAAATTGACGGTTGCTTCCACACGGTTCTGATATACTTTCAAATTGTTGATCGAATTGGATATTTAAGCCTATCAGTTCTGTTGTCCATTCCTCCTTATTCAATATGAGTATATTCTATGAAGTGAGTGATATTAATGTCCTCGAATGTGTCAGAATTAAATTCCGGTCCTTCCTTTACCATTTTATAATTAGTAATCTCGCTCGCTTTCTTCGTGTTGTAAGGGACTTCGATTATAATTTAAGCAATCATAAAATAAATTTCATTAAATTTACAATCTTGCTTGCTTTCTTCGTGCTGTGAGAGATTTTAGTCATAATTGAACCAATATCCGAGTTGATTTCTAAATATTTCTTCTACAAATCCTGTGGACATTCTTTGAACTTATCTATTTCCCTTACAAATCTTTAGCCAAATTTTCTTCCAAACGGCACAAATATTTTACGTGCTTGCAGAGTTATTTTACAAAAATATCACATTTTAACACATTCACCGACTGTCAGTCTAAATAAATCCATTTTTCAAAGCCTGACTGTATATTCTCCTTTGGCACGCGAACAAGGAGAGATTTAAGGTGGAAGTAACTTCTAAGTGCGTACACTTCTTGCTATGACTTTAAAACGAGGATTTCGTCCCTTGTTAAATGTTAAATCTTCGTTGATTATGCTCCAAAAGTGCATACCTGATTCCTAATTTTCTTGGTTTGTGATTCACAGTCGCCACGAGAAGATTCACACGTCCCCCAATCCTACCATTTATAAGTGCATCATTGAATATTAAAAATATATGATTTCTATGATTATTTCTTTCACATTAGAAGAAATACAAAAGGAACTCTGGAGTCCTGAAGAAACATCATAAATATGGAAACACTGGTAAAAAATATTAATTACCATTAATCATACATAATTATACCTCAATCTCCAGAGAAGATACTAATTAGTATCTAGAGGTCAAGAAGAGAAATCATCTGAATATTTATTATGAGTGAATTCGTCATGATGCTTTGATCAATAGGTGCACGTCCAAAGAGGTTAATCAAACTGCCTGTTTTGCACTGAGTACAATTTTCGTCTCACTGGAATAAATCCAGGTAGGACAAGCGTGGGTAATCAAAGATAGATTATATTTGGCTCGGCAATAACTCGACCTAAGAAACCCCATCTCGTCACGCTGCATCTCATGCCAATCCGAACTAAAGAGATTGAATTCACTTGGCAAGCTGCCTTGCGCCACGTGGAGTATGATTTCATTCACAGGACCCACTCTTACTGTAGTTACCTAGAACGGAACGGATGAAACTCTTGGGAATTAAAAGAGTAACCTACCCGTATCGAATCAAAATGAATAATTACATTTATATAGCATCCATTTCCACTCCGGAGTGCATTACTGGTTCTTGATCGCTATAATGACCATTGTCCACGTCAACCGTGCCATAATTGACATTCAATGGTTGCCGGAAGGGATCAGTGGTCATTACATCCACCGCAACCCATCTTTCTCGTCACGATGTGTGTATATAATTCACCCAAATAGTTCGCTTGTTCATATTTCCCCCACCCCCTAGATCGCTTTGTGCAATGAGGAGTATGAACAAAACTTATTTATCATATTTGAGTAGTGCACGTGGCTGCAATTATTCTGACGAACCCAAATAATAAATACATTTGTTCATGCGTCAACTTATGGCATAAAAAATAAGCTGCGTACATATCTAAAAAATTCATGTGATCATTGATGGATTGATGTCCCCTTACGGTTTCACTTTTCTGCAACGCTTGTACTTTAACAGAAAGGATCACATTAAATTGGTGCATTGTCTTACACACAGAAAAAAGAAATCTATTACATTTGTCAAGGTGCTAGGTCACTGAAAAAGGTGAAAGGGAACGCGTCGTATTAAGGATGTTGTTAAACATCGTTTCGTGACAATGGGTGGGTATACAACCATCATCCATCACGAATCATTTTTTACAGTCACGCTGCTGGTTCAGTACATCACGATGTTGAAAAGCTATCATACTAGCAAGCATCCTTGAATTCTTGCTAAATCCACTATCGTGTGCAATACTGTCTCTACCATAAGGGCACACGGGGCCCGAGCCCAGGGCCCCCGACCTCACGGGGCCCCCGAAATGCCGATACATTTGCTTAGACAAAAAAAGGAGCTTTTACAAACGTCTCTACCTGAATTCGATTTCTCAAAACATTTAATAACATGTATTTGATTTGTACCAATAAAGCATAATAAATATAAAGTCATAACAGAGAAATATTTTTTGTAGTCATTCACTTTTTTTACTTTCCAACAGGGCTCCGACATGTCCTAAGACGTCCCTGATCGTGTGGTTGCGAGCTAAATCGTTTAATGCGATGCGGAGGTAGATGACCATCATTTCTACCAGGGTTTCCCTGACATTTACCAAATCCAACGTCCAAAACTCCTCGTACCTATGAATGAACGAGAAACCTTAATCTCAGTAACAAACGTCAGCACATTTTGATCGGGTTTTCGTGTCTGGTTAGATGTATACGCGACAAGTAATGTCGAGTATGAAAACGTTATGGAAACGCTCTTCAGTCGTTTAACCTTACGAAAAACAACCGACATTCTGATGGATTAAAAAAACTCGAATCGAGGGTTTTCTTAAAGCCATTAACTGTTGTTTTCTTCTTCTGTTCGTTTGTTAAGTTTCTTCTTCATTTTCTTGTATCGTAAATGTGGAAATAAACACCTTTTGAGTTGAATTGAACTTGCAGAAAAGGTCAAGCAAGCATTTAAACCGTGCTTTACACCTTAGAGAAATTAAAAACTTTTGATCATTGTGGTATTAGATATTACGTTTAATCTTATCAATGGAGTTTCATCTTTTATGAAATTCATTTCCGATCAACAACAAAATTGTTCGCTTTTCCCCTAGAAGTTATGAAAATAGTGCCCAGTGGATATAATTTTAATAGTTTAAATGGATGAAGCTACTGGGTGGGAAATCTATAACACAATTCTAGAGTAGAGCATGCTATATTATTTATAACATGGCTATTGATTTAAAAAGATTTAGAAAACTAGTAACTGATTAGAGCTCTTAAACCTGACTGACGTTAAAGAATGTGCGGGAGACAAAGGTCTTTCTATTTGAAACAGAGCGTGGAATTTCCTTGGAGCAGTGTAGAAGAATCAAGTCAGGCATGCCATTGTATATTTACACTTGCCATTGTATATTTGCATAGAAAAAGCTGAAGAGGAGTTTAAAGCCTAGTTACAGACGAGTGGAAAACCTTCCTAGGCGAGGAAAACCGCTATCTAAATAGTAAATTAGCCCTCTACTACAGTGTGAAACGCCAGCATTTTAACTCCCCCAACCTTTGTCTATAAAGTGACTACAAAATGGTATTAAAAAATTATGTACATCACTGACTTTTTAATGATTCTTGAGAAACGTGAATTTTGTCGGTAGTCAAAAGCTGAAAGGGAGAAAACATCGTAAAAATCACTGAAACTCTTTCATAAAACTGAACGAGTAATTTTGCGAGGATCGGTATGGTTTTGAGGGAAATATAAAGCGTGGTGCTGCAGCAGAAATGGAATCTGAAGATGGGAAGAAAGAAATGAATAGATATCAATATTTTCCTTCTTTTGATTTCGAAGTACTTCAATCATAAAAAAAGAGGAAAAAAAGTTTACAAACATACTTAGGAGAATGAGAACGAAATATTTAAGGTGAACATGTGTACATATTCGTTTGGCCGGGACAGTACCGGTAGTCGGTTTAAACTGATTTGTAGTCCCGGAAGGTTAAAAAAAAACTAATTTGCACCGGTCGTCAGTAAACTGCCACTATAGGTTTGACAAAACCATGTATGAATGAGCGGAATCAAAGGAAATACACAAAAGGGATATTCCAAAGATGGACGGAACGATATAACGATGGAACAGCATGAACTATTATCCACAAAAATTATCAAAATGGGTAAAATCGAGGATCCTTCTAATGTTTGCGATCGAATTTTAATGTAATACATTACAAATACTTTCTTTCTATTCAATCAATAAATAAAAAATAATAGAGATAGGGTTTGGACAAAAGAAATAAAATATCATCCAATGGATGTCATCCATGCCCGTGACTGGATTGAAAAGGGGTAACTATTGAGTGTTCGGGCAGGTGCTCCAACAATCATGCCACCATGGCGGGCGATAGACCAACTATTTCCGTTCATCCGTTTTCCATGTACCTACCGCAATTGCTCGAATATAGCGCAAAAGTAATTTGATGCGTTTCAAAAGTCACATTCGCACTCTGAGTCGGATTACCAATAAGACAATGTAGGCAGTAGCCTATGGGCCCCGGTAGGTTTTGATGACCCCGGAAGGGCCCTGAGAATTGTTTTCCCATTTCTTCTCTTGCGACTTGTCTATTAACGTGGGCCCCGTTGCTTGTACTGCCTACAGGCCCCCAAGTGTGTTAATCCGTCACTGTTTGCACTGCATTTGAGTATTCGTAACTTTAAAGGAACTATATATGTGTATTGCGCATCTGAGAAAGATTTTCGGCGCGTCTATTCAATATAGCTGCATTGTAAAATTATCGGGTGTTCATGTTACGGTGATACATTTTATAAATATACCGGAAAAATATGTTGAGGGGAAAATAAAAAATAGATCGAATTAAAAAGAGGAAGTATAATGGCCCTTTCATTTTCCTTAACTTCACCTTAAAATAATCGGGATCGCATTAAATTCGGGAATATACGGTTTCATGAAAGATGGTCGTTTTCCAACGCATCAGTGATGATTTTCTCGATCCTTACGTCATCGCGTATCAGAGTATGCATCCATCCAATTACGAGATCTTAGATTAACACTTTCTTTTCCGACGTTCGACTGCCGTCTCGCGGTAACGAGAATTTTTAAACTTGTCGATGCTTAATACTTAAAGCGCACATTATGTTTGGAGTATTCTTCATTAGGTGGTTTGAGTGAGAATAGGTAAATTTACGAATAAGCTCGATACGGCATAAACTACAACGAGATAAACTACGGCATAAACTACAATTGACAACTATAATCTTGGAATTAATTTTTCTGAAGCTTTTACTACTATTATAAAGCCTATAAAATCATAAAACATGGAGCACACCTGAGAAGTCATAGACAAAATAAAATATTTATACATTGTACATTCTCAACTAATCCATTTTTTTCTCATAAATAACGCAGTTTTAGATGAATTACGTGATCAGGATATCTAAATTATTGAGATAAAGCATATTTACATTTATGTGATTCTTCTCACCAAAATACAAGTCAATTGTTAGTAATTACTACTTTTGCTGCGTATAGGTCCAATATGTGAAAGCGATAGCCTTTCTATTCATTACTTAACTCTCAACTAGTTTGCAGGTGATATTTTAACCCAACAGGTTCCCTATGTTTAAGATCATTGCTCACAAAATACTCGGAGTAAATCAGAAAAATTACAATTTCGTGGGGTCATTTATTGATTTCATTCTCCTTAAGCGTTTTGGCCGCCATATACTGTTGAACCCAATCTCATCCAAATGTGGCAAACATTTCCTAGCAGTATATATGTATACTACCCGGGTATTTTGTGATAGAGCTCTACAGTGCATCCATTCCCTATATTCCCGAAAATATTTCTTTGTTGTTCGAAAAATTCCGGTCTTATCTTCTGCTGGAAGGTAAATGTTTTTAAAGCTTTATCTGCTGGCGATTCTCGTTCCGTTTTTTACTAAACCATTCACGATTTTTTCTCGTCTTTTTAATCATCAATTACGTAAGGCAGAATCTTCTAAAAGAGAGAAAAGCAGGAGGAGAAAGATAGGAGGGAGAGAACATTTGAGAAAATGCACAAAAAGGCTTGATACGCAAGATAAACAAAATGCAAGGAAAAACCGCATGATTCGTTAAAAACTTCTGCAATCGAACGAGAGATGTTGGCACCCCTGATGGAATTGAATAGGTTGGGAGTCACTAGAAACTCGGAAGAAACACGCCAAGCCTATTTCACTTGAAAATTCAGATCAGAGAAGTTTCAGTATGGCATGGAAAATATTATTTTTACCTCGCACTTTAAGTACATCTCCAGAACTGACGGAAACGATAAAATTGCAATGCCGAAATGATAGGTACATGCAAACATTTCTTTATTCCACTCACCATTCATAAGTGATTATAGCAAAACTGAGCGTGACGCTAACGCTCCTTATTCCCGTCGATTTGCATTCAACATCCCCTGCCACACGTCTCCGCGGTGGTTTTCAGGGCATCATGTTAATAAAGACTTGCATTTTCATCCACATCTACAAAATATCCTGCAAGCCTCCTCAAGGGTGTGTGGCAGGGGTTGAGTAGTCACCAACAAGCATTACACTATACTCTAAAGTTAGTAACTACGACTATGGGATTTGTTAAAAGAGTACTTGGCAAGTGAGACGATAAAGTTAGGGAAATCAGCTACTTCTCCCTCGTTAGACCCCACTTGGAATATGCTGCCAGTATTTGAGATCCTTATGAGATAGGCTTGGAAAATGAGTTAGAACGCGTGCACCGAAGATCGGCAAGATACGTTAAAGGCCGTTATGATGATCTCGTTAGTGTTGCTGTCCTTTTGCAGCAACTTGGATGGGAAACGCTTTCAGACCGTCGATTAAAACTTAGATTCAATCTATTATGTAAGTTCCAAACCGGTCTATTCTCTGACGACGTTGATAATATTTTACGTAATCCGACATACTACGGTAGATCAGATCATGAGAAAAAATTAGGGAACTAGACTGCAGAACTGACAGATTTAAAATGTCATTTTTCACACGAACGATAAGGGACCATAACAGCTGCCAATGAGACTTTTATCTAGGTTTGTCGTTAGGTAGTGTAGCTCTTAGTAGTAGTAGTACTCCCTAATACTTGAATCATTGTCTGTTACCCAGTACTAACAGCACCCCGTGCATGTTTTCTACATAACTCTTGAGTCTCTGTCAATTTGTGTAGTTGCAAAATACATAAATATTAACGGTCCCTCTCCATTGTGAGCATATCTGTAGTGTAGTGCATGCTTGTGAGGCTTCGCCTCGTGACAAGCATTAGCGATTTATGCTAATGCAAATTAGTCGTAGTCACATTAACTTGAGGGTATAGTGTAATGCATGTTGGTGAATACTCACCCCCTGCCACACACCCCTGAGGTGGCTTGCAGGGTATTTTGTAGATGTAGATATCGATGCATTAGCATAAATCGCCAATGCTTGTCACGAGAAGAAGCCTCATAAGCATGCACAACACTTAGATATGTCACCAATGTTAGAGGGACCGTTATTATTTTTGTATTTTGCAAGTACATAAACAGACAGAGATTCAAGAGTTTTGCTGAAAACATGCACGGCAATCTATAAGTATGTACTTGGTAGCAGATAAGGATACAAGTATTAAGAGCTACACTACCTATCAACAAACCTAGTTAAAATTCACATTGGCAGCTGTTATGATCTCTTATCGTTCGCGGAAAGAAATACATTTTAAATCTGTCCGTTCTGCATTCTAGTTTCCTAATTTTATTAATTTCCCTAACTTTATTGTCGCACTTTCCAAGTAGTCTTTTAACAAATCCCAATTTTCGATTAGCTTGACCGGTAATTTCTCGAATATGTTTACTCCACGAGATATCATTAGTCAGTTTAAGTCCGAGGTATTTAACCGATTCTACAGTCTCTAATTTGCTATTGTTTATGCAATAGCTGTTACAAGAAGCGTTTTTCCGTTTCCAAAAATTCATAACAACGCATTTTTTCCGGTTTAATTCTAGCTGCCTCGCATCGAACCACTCCTGTATTGCCTCGAGGTCCTTCGTTAGCGCTTGCTTATCATTAAGGTAGTTTGAGCGAAAAATCATTTCACCTAGAATTTGATGAATTTGGCTTCATTTAAAGAAAAAACATTCATCTTTCCAATGATATCAAATTATCAACCCCTTGTCGAATTAATTTTCTAGCAATTTGACTCAAAATATGAGCTGTTTTACATGGGATAGATTATGGCTGAGCGCTCCAGAGGGAGAATATTAAACAAATTAGGAACTTCTAGCACCTAGATTTCGTCAAAAAATCATTGGTGTATAGATTGAATGTTTTCTCAACTATTTATAAAAAAATAATCCATTACTCAACACAGTAATTTTTTATGAGTTGCAAAAAAATCTGCTGATTAGATGAGTTTTCAGTCGTACGGCGGGAAAAAATGAGTCAAGTTAGAGACTTAAGTAGCTTTATTTACTTATTTACTGAGAATTTTGGTCATATATAACTATTTCTTTGCGCCATTATTTTACAATATTTTTATTTCACACTTCTTATGAACGCTGACTTCAAAAAATAAAATTTTAATATGGTCTCCATTATGACTAGGGAACTATCTCGCTCAAACCACGTTAAGGCTACGAATTTCTCTATACACCACTGCGTCGTCTGCAAATAATCTAAGCTTACTGGCAACTGTTTCACCGATGTCGTTTATGTACAAAAGGAACAGAAGTGGGCCTATGACACTTCCCTGTGGGACACCCGATGTGACTTTTACCTCATTAGAGCTAGCGCCATCTAATACAACCCTTTGCACGCGATTGCTTAAGAATTCTCTAACCCAGGAAATTACGTCGTCATCTAAACCGTAGGATTTTAATTTCATGAGTAGCTTACTGTGGGAAACTTTTCAATTGCCTTTTTAAAGTCAAGAAAAATTGCATCAACTGGAACGTTATGTTTACCCGAGATAAAAATATCGTGGGCAAAAAGTGCTAATTGAGTTTCGCAAGATCTTCCCTTTCTGAATCTGTGTTGGGTTTTTGTAAACAAGTTCTGCATATCGAGGTTCTTATTCTCATTTTGCAACGTAGTAAAGAGATGTGGATGTTGTGCTGAACTGAAGAGATAGAGAGAGATCGTGTGGGAAATTGGGTTAACTTAATAAAGGTAATAGACAAGTAGGAATGATTCACCAGAAGGCTATCCTCACCGGGAGAACGCTCTTAAATAAAAATAAAATTATCTTGGATGAAATGCATGGAAAAGCTATAGAAAAACTAAGGAAAGCTATATTTTACCCTCGCAGCTGATTCTCTCATCATGATTATTGATATTCAACACTGCTTTCAGCGGAGGCTATTAAACGACGGAGTGGATATAGCAAGTTTGGTGGGTCGTGAGGAAAGGTGGCCCAAGGTGCGTCGCATGACCCGCAGTGGTCATCATCGCTGGAGTAGGAGGAGTCACCCCCTTTGCCTTTTGCCCCGTGAATCACCTTTCCCTTCCCCTCTTGAAGCGGTCCTTCGTTCACTCCCAAGTGATTCATCGCGGCGGCAAGGACGTCGCATGTGGCTCGGAAGCAACGCAACTCATTTCTCCGCTTCCTTAGCGAGGGGTTTTTTTTAAATCGATCACAAGGTGGGCTGACCGACTGCTGGGTAATACGGCGCCCCGCAAATGTTGACAAGGATTTCGCGCTATATGCACTCGAGCGTCGGCCACGAGGGCGCTAATCTAAGATCTTGTAATAGGACAAATGTATACTAACTCCCGATATCGACAGCTAGCCCCCGCTGACGAGATTGAAAACGACCACCTTTCATAAAACCGTGATTTCCAAACTATAATACCACCCCAAGTATTCTGAGGTGAAATTAAGGAACCACAGGTTTTTACATCGCTTATAGTCCAGTCAATAAACGCCCAGAAGAGGGGTTCTAGAGGAAATGGAAGAGGACAGAGACCAAACTTCAGGGATGTGTTTGGGGTTGATAGGAGGTAAACATACTAAATGTCCATGGACTTACGACGTGTGCGGGGGGAAGGGGGGGGCGCAGAAGGTCTATTTTTATGGTTTATCGCTTATATATTGAAAACGGTGAATGGAAGCGAAAATATTACTGGTTCTAAAATTAAAGTTGAAATATCTTGCTACAAAATAGTTTCTTATACTTTTATTTCAGATCCTCATAGTTATCGAGATATTTGTTAGCGAAAATTGTACATTTTTTAAAAACGCTTAATTTCCTCACGTTTTTTGTCAAACGTTTCCTTCTAACGAATCAGCCTTTAGTTTTACATCAAAGTCTTAAGGAGCATAGTTGTAGAAAATAACATTAACTTTAACATGAGATATAATTTAACATTATGTTTTTAACAGGTCAGCAGTTACAGTAATTTAAAATTTCTAGGTTAATTCCGGAATTTCGTAAGAAAACCGTACATCGTTCTTTCTCGTTTTTTCTAGGGTTGTCTAGTATTAATATTGCTGTATGTTGTATTAATATAAATAAATGGTAAGTAAATGTGAGTATTGAACTAAATATATAGTAGGTTTATGTTTACTCAATTTTTTTTCTCACCATGTGCATGCATGTTAAAGTACATACTGCCGCACCGAATCGAAAAATGTTGGCTGCATGATATTTTTTCAACTATCTACGAGGAAGTTCGGTAAGCTGTTTTCGTATTCTACAGTATGTGGGTCACAATATAGAATACTACGATGGTCATTATCCTCACATGGCTTATAGTAATCCGTGGAACGCGTTAAACATGGGTCATTCGGGGTAAATACGTCTTTCGCGCGAAAACCGAGATTTTCGAAAAAATGTACTTTCATGGATAAAACCTCTCGGACAGCATATATACTTTCAAAAATTACTTCACGTAAATTGGTAAAATACAACTTAAGTATTATAACCCAGTGATTTGGTTTCCTCTAAGTTTTGTTAACTTTATTACAAATGCCTTTTAAGTTTATTTGTACTTGCACTTTGAACTGAAAAGAGCAATATCGTTTTTAGTGTGTGTGATGGAGATATCGACGAATCCAGTGATGATGCTTCAAGAGTGACTGAAAAAGGAATATTGTCACTTGTAGCTGCAAGTAAGGAAAGGAGGGACAATAAGTGCTCCCAGCTACATAGTTTGAAATCCCTCCTAGTTAACAAATCATGCCGTAAAAAAACTGCACCAGAGTACAAAACGTTAAGGTGGAGTTGCAGAGGCAGGCTGCATCAAATTCATCTGATCCAATTGAAATGGTGAGCTCAAGGTTTTCACTAACAAAATTTCGATTTCAAGAATCACTGCTTTCTCTGTGCAGACTCAGTAGAGAACGAGAAAACAAAGGCTGTTGAAAGGCGGAGAGTGATGTATAACGCTCGAACATTAGCTACTATACAACAAACGTGTATGAAGGCTGGTCTTGCGAAGAATGGCAAGTGGAGTGAAGAAGTTGTTGGTCGCCAGTCCTAGATTTAGTCGCCGAGGAAGCTGTTTACGATGATGAATGCCGTGTGAATTCATAAAGCCTCTATATATGTGTAATTAAACAAAATGTGATTAGTAACTTCATTTACAGAGGAGTGGAAGAAATGAATAGTGTTCTTCCATCCCTTATACTGTTCCTTGGAGTTTTTCAAGAACACATCCTATTAGGAGGTGTTCTTGAAAAACACTAAGAGAAACGAGAAATAAATGTGTCGCTATTGCATCCGCCATAACCTCTGTGCTTCGAACGAGGACGTTCCTGTCATCAGCATTGACTAGCCTCTCCCTCCTACTTCACAGAAGATTTACATCTAAAAACTTGGTTAACCTTCTCGCAAGTTAGGGATTTTGTTCATCTTACTACGAAGTCCAAGATTTAGAAATGCCCTTTATAGTCCATGCTCAACCAGTCCATGTCCATGCGTCGTAGGTCCGGGGGCTTTTAGAATGTTTACCTCCTATCAACCCTAAACACATCTCTGAAGTTTGGTCTTTGTCCTCTTCCATGTCCTCAACAACCCCTTTATAGACTGGACTATAAGTCTGTTGTCTTTTCGTATTACAATCATGGAAAAAACTGACTTAAGCACGTGTATTGTGTGGCTCCCTGATTACATTTCAGGCGATTTCCATGCGATGTCTCTCTGCGAGAATATTCCCATACATTTATGTGTTCATGTTTTCCATATTTTTTACGAAGCAACTAATTGGAAATAGCAATGTCCTAGCGGGTACTTTTGGGATTCTTAAAAATATTCGCATAGAAATCGTGCATTTTACTCAAATATTTCTCCATATTTTTGCATGATGTGGAATCACTTTTTAAAAATTAGCAAATTTTGTGAATTATTTACGCAAAAACAGCTTTATTATGTTTTTTATAACCAACTGATGTTTGTTGAAAGCGGTTTTTTACCAGTTGTGCAAAACCACAGAAAGTTTCCGATGACTTAGGAAATTGTCGACTGCGCTGAGCGTTGCATTTAGCTTACAAATGGCTTCGTTAGGACAAATTTCGCTCTGCGAGGTACAAATCACGTCGCGGTGTGCGTCGCCTGATCGACGCTGGACCCGGCGAGGTGATGCAAGAAATTGGCCGCAGTTGGAGTGGAGGAGGAAGGGATGGTGGCGAGAAATATTTACGATGTCCAATTTCCACGACGTCCACAGCTGTTGCTTCACAACTCACAGCTATCATATTCTTTTTACTCGCACATAGATCGTTGTGGGAATAAATTTGTCCCTCTGGTGCTTAGACAGTTAACAGAAATGAATGATTTGAGTCGTCTGGAAGGGGTGGAGTGGAATGCAAAAAGCCGAAACGTGTCTTATTCTTGCGAAGCTTCAGCCTTTCAGTGTAGGTATAACATATCTAGTTCCACAGCAGGGAGACCACTGCATAATGCACTATAACAGAAACACTTTGTAAAAATTTCCACACTAATTGGTGTGTGCACAAGTGAAAATTCTACTCTAGCTAGTGGGGGTGGGAGTTTCATATGATTGATTTATCGCAACTATTATGATCCCTTATTTTACGTGGGAAAAATGACATTTGAAATCTATCGGTTCTGCAGTCAATTTCCTTTATCTTATTTCTGTGATCGCATCTACTGTAGTACGTTGGCTCAATATATGTTGAACGTCCGGCAAAAAAATGTCTGTTTCGAACTTGCGCAAAGAATTTAACCTGTATATCTCTCTTCGATCAGTTAGAGATTCCCACCCCAATTCCTTCAACAATTTGGTAACACTGCTTAGTTTATCGTAACAACGTTTTACAAATCTTGCTGCTGTCCGTTGTATTCGATCTATTTCTGAGATTGGTCCTACTTCATAAGAGCTAGTCCCATTTGCTAGCGGCAAACTCCAAGTGAGGTAATACGAGTGAAAAATAACATCGCTCTTTAACCTTCTCGTCGCATTTTCCTAGTATTCTTTTAATAAATCCCAATTTGTTACTAGCCTGTCCGCAGATTTCCCTAACACGTTTCCACCAAGACAGGTCCTAAGTAAGGGTTTTATGTGAGGAAAAGTGTTAAGATGTCCCAGAAATGGGGAAGCCAGATGACGACTGTCCAAAAACTTTACCAATCAGCTTGTAAAACATCCAATGATGAACGTGGTCACATTGGGTGTATGTACTGCTCTGCAGCATCTTCTCAGAAATTTGTATCTCATCCGTGGCCGCATGTTTCCTCGTCCGTGCGGCTGGGATAGTCGGTGGGAGGTGGTTCAGGAGGGTGAAAAGCGGCGCCTTTTCTCGATTTTACTGGCGCCAGAGTGATAAAGAGAAAGTGCACCGACTGTGTGGTCGGGAATGAGCTCGCGGTCAATTTCTGCCTTTCTTCTAATCGCGGACTGCCACATCCACGCCCTAAGAGCGCGATGACACCCCCCTCCATGCGCCCCCGATACGGCCAATGGGACGCCTTCGCAAGAGAAAGAGCGAGGAAGAAGAGGTCAGTGGCTTGGGGGCAGCCCCGCGGGTCGGGGAGCTGCTGACTCACACCCCAGACAGACGGCGGCGGGTTGTGTACGCAGCGAAGCAGAGTTCGTTCTCGTCAAGCGCACGTTGCTTTGTCGTCGTCAAAATAAATTTCCCGCTCGGATCTTCCAAGGCAATCAAAGCGTAGGGTATATCAGCGGTCGGTATTTGAAGTTGTTTGAGCGAAAAATCATTTCACCTAGAATTTGATGAATATGGCCTCTTTTTAAAGATACAACTCTCATTTTTACAATTTTATAAAAATATCAAACCCTTGCCGAACTACTTTTCGAGCAATTTTCCTATAAATATAAGCTGTTTTACATGGGATAGATTATGGCTGAGCGCTCCAGAGGGAGAATATTAAAGGAAATAGGAATTTATAACAACTACATTTCGTCAAAAAACAATTAATGTATAGATTGCATCTTTTCTAAACTATTTATAAAAAATAATCTATTACTCACCACAGTAACTTTTACAGAATTGCAAAAATACCTGCCGGTTTGAAGGGTTTTCAGCCGTTCGGCGGGAAAAAATGAGTCAAGTTAGAGACTTATGTACCTTTATTTATTTAATTACCGAGATTTTTGGGCATATGTAACTATGTATTTGCACCATTAATATTACAATATTTATTTCTTACTTCTTACAGACGCTGAAATCAAAGAATAAAATTTTAATATGGTCTCCACTATGACTAGGGATCTATCTCGCTCAAACCACGTTAAAACAGACGCGAGGTATGAAGGTAATCAGCTGTTTAATCGGGGCCAAGCCCCCCGCTGATCCTCCACGCCCCCCGCAAATTCAATCTCTCGCTTATATCCGGGGGCCACTTTCTTTACTAGCATTCTTTACTTCCTTTTCTTGGGTAGCTAAACCGCACCTTTTCATTTCACGTTTTTAACAATGTCTCCAATAAACATATTAAAATTGCTATCGTATAAGCATAACGTGGTTGCCTAACGCCTCTGTTGGTGATGGGATCAGGATATAAGCTCTTGAATATTGATAGACTCTTATTTGCTAAACTTTGTTAGTCAGTAGAAAGACTACTCTGTATAAATACATATTAATACACCAAGGGATGAACCGAAAGATGATGTATTAGCACCAAAACCTAGGTAGTCATTCGTTTTTAATTTGTAGAAAATTGCTAATATTTATTCGATCAATATGTTGAAATTCCATACACTATCACCGGAATCTCCTGACCTTGTAGAATGTTTTTCACAAATTTTTATCAATTCTTTCCAATCCAACGAATTTTGAACAGAATATTTTGCTCTGGTACCTATATTATTTCATACGAGTATTTTTTTGCGTATCATAACCTTTCTCGTTCCCATATTCTTCTTGAATCCATACGTTTACTTTGGCTGGATGCTAACAAATGCTTAATAACTTCTTCTCGTGCTACTTCTCAACATATGTACTTTCGTAAGGACAGATCCTATTCTTATGTAACCACTGCCATCACCTACGTTCGAAAGAGAATATATCCCTGATGGGGCATGGGTGGGTTGTTCGGTGGATTCCTAGGCTGCTGATATCTTCCCCTCAATACAAGATCCTTTAACCCTTTACCTCCGCTTACCTCAGTCCTATTTTTTTCGGTAGCCAGGAAACAAAGGGCCCGAAAACCCACCCCTACTGCCATACACCTTTCGGTGTAGGGTTGAAACCCCTACGCGGGGAGCGACGGACGCAGTTCCCAGGCGAGGGTAATCGCCTTCAGTCGACGAAGATAACGGCAAAGGAGTGCTGCACCTCCTTATTAGCTAGCATTGAGAGTGCCACGGGCTTCCAGACGTTTCCACCCGCCTCAACAAAACATCTGGTCTTTCTTCCTTTTAACTCAGTGCGACACAATATTATCAGACGTTATTTTTATTTTTTCATAAGGATTGTCACCTGCTTAGAGATAACACTTCGAAAATAACAGTTGAACACAATTCTACGTTTAAAAAAAGGCATTTTTAATTCGAATATTAAAAAAATATAAAAAATTGTCTCTTTGATAAAACTTAGAGATTGCGTTGTTCATCAGCACCAGGGCCGTCCCTGGGGATTGAGGAGCCCTGTGAAAACGAAACTAGGGGGCCCCCTTAACTTTCCCATTGCATTGCATTGCATTCCCTTATTGGTATAGTAGCATCCTTTAAGCATATATCAAAGAAAGAAGGAAATTAACCAATAAACTGGCTAATGATTTCAACAAATTTACATGTGTACTAATTAGTATGTGATTTCGGGTAAATGGCGGGTTTCCCCGCGCCGTCTGAAAGATGCAAGCCCGGGCGGGTTCCCCATAGGCGCGGGGCTCAGTGCAGCGGCACCTGTCACACTACTCTAGGGACGGCACTGATCAGAACAGTTGTCATTAGAACTATGCTCTGAAAATACTGAGCTCCACAGCTAATATGTCGTGTTTAAATGAATCATGAATTACGAAATGGGCTCATCTCGGAAATATTTCCTCTTTTTTTCATATTTTCGTATAGATAGATGCTTTATGAGCGAGAAGAGCTCGTATATGCTTTTCATAAAGCTTTCAGCAGCAGTTTCATTAAAAAAGAACTGCGCTATTACTTTAAATGGTTTGACAGAAATTCAGATTTTTTTCCTCCTGAAAATTTTCAAACATCTGAGATGAGCCCTTTGCGAAATTCATGATTCAAATATAACTATAAGAGTTGTCGTAAAATTGCACAGACTCATGTTCCTTAAGTTTAGTAAATGTCACACCATCGTTGAAGCGGTTGAGTACCTATTTCTTCATATCAAGCGGCTAAATCCGTCCCAAGATATCAGTGACGTAGCCTGTAAGCGCATATTATCACTGAACTCCGCTATTTTCGTTTAGTGGCAAGTTTTTGGTGGACGCCTGTCTGCATTCGCACCATTTCCAGATAAGCATTGAGGCCTGACCCAGCGTAATTCGCCATATAACTCTTTTTTATGATGATGTCGCATTATCAAGCGTCAACAGAACTCAGGCGCCTGGAAATTCTAAGATGACTCACTACCAAGTGAAATACCTTTAAAATATTCTCGGATAAGATGATTTAACAATTGGAATGGGACTTTTGTTAATAAATTGGAAGATTGAAATAGGAAAAATAAAATTTCAGAGGCGATAAAGATACTCTAGCAAAAATATGTAAAACAGTTTTCCCAGTCGATGCATTTGAAACATAGATTATAAAACATACACGCACAAAATAAAAGTTTTTTCCTATCACTACAAACTCCTGAAGCTCAACAGCTGCATGAAGAAGAGGATCCGAATATTATTTATATTTGGCAGTCAGGGAAAGTGAAAGCACTTTGCCGCCATGGGAAGGAATTGTTCAGAGGGTACGATGTACCTACAAGCAATGACATACCAGACCGAAACGTTTGGGAGGCTCCCTCGCGGTAGACAATACAAACGAGAAGCGCATACTTTTACGCTTTGTCATTCAAATAAAATAACTAACTCTGATAACATGTTTTACATATTGAGCACAAAGGTTATATTCTTTATATTCATATTTGTCAACAAATTTATTTCAAATTTAACGATAAGCCCACTTCAGTGCTAAGCATAACGGATTTACTCAACTTTCCTTAAAAATAACTCCAGTGAATCGCTAATATCATTTGAACTAAGACTAGATGAAATTCAATCGCCCAGGTGATATTCAAACATTCTCTGAGTTCTGGACATCTTGGAGTTTCTGATAATGATCTCGCGAAAAATCATACAGACAACCCATTTCACATGCATTTTTTATGCACTGCGATGCTTAAGTTAAAACTGGTTTATTGAATTATCTCAACGGTATTTGGCTTCGAAGATGGCATTAAATCGAGCTGAGTTTCCAATTTAAGTGGGAATTGAAAGAGAGGAGCTCAGCCATTCACGTGGGTAGTGCAGTTCACATTAGCAGCTCAAGCATCACCATTACCCAAGTCGTTTATCTGCGTTACCATGCATCTTCATGAAAAGGCCTCCATTACAGTTCAAGACTCTTCAACATCACGCCATCCACCACGCTAAGTACGTTTTTTTTTATGCTTGAATTTACTCGTTTCTTCCATTTTTTCCTCTCACGGTTATAAATGCACCACCTGGCGATCGGCCAGGTGACAGGATTCGAGGCTAATACTTAACGGTCTCTACAGCTCACATTTCGTTTGAAGGTTGAGGTCATTGGTACCGAAACCTCGATTTGAGATACGAATTTGAATAATCGGCGACCATATCAAAAATTTATTTGTAGACCAGATTGAAGGAAGTTCGACAGTCGCTCCGATTCTCGCACACTGTCCGACAGTCGCACTGAACGGTTGTTTAATGGAACCAGAAGTATTCACGCCGTCGCTTCATCTTCGAATGACGTTTTTTGCGGAGAAATTAGTCCAGATAAAGTAAAAACCATGGTATTCTGAGTTTTAGTTCTAAGTTTAAACTCAGAGTAAAAGCAAAAAAATACACTCCATGGCTTTAGGCTTTAAATAGTAGACATATTTAGTATATATACTAAATTATATACTTCGTATTTATATATTCTACAGTTTTTATTGGCAGTACAACGCGTTTTGCCGATCTACGGCATCACCAGGTACCTCGTTCCAGGTGTTTACGAGATTTTAACTCTCCTAGTAGTTGGCCACCTGGATGACCGAAATTCATCCATAGCAGTCAATATTCTTTTTCGTTCGTTGACAATTTGGTTTAATCTTTCGTTTGACTTACTTGTTAATTGCTCTCTTCTTGAATTACAAAGGATATTATTTGATTTCCGCACTTAACATCAGACATTTAAAATCCCGAAAAAAATTAGAGGCGCACTTCCAAACTGATAGTGTCAATCATTCCCTCTCTCAACGTGCCATAAGTCACTACACCACAAAGAGAGCGAAGCAGTAAGATATTCCATAATTACATACAGTTCTTGTTTCGCCCCTTTCCCTCTTACAATTCCTTTTCCCCGTTCCCCACCGTTTCATGGCTGGTGCCCTAACAACTTCTGCCAACAAGGCCCTAAAGCAGCTCGTAGGCAGTACGTAAATGTGGAGACACTGGGGCTGCCTCACCGTCCAGGACAAGAAATTCAGCTGATGGGCGTGGGTTTTGTACGGTAGGAATGTCCTCTCAGTGGGCGCCGGTGAGATGCATCCTATCCCTCTATGCACCCTAATTGTCCGACGGCGATAGCATCTCCGATAAGGGAGCAAAACGATAGCCTCACTCGAACCGCAACGTTGGGACACTGAATCCCCTCCCTACGGAATAGCGGATTACAAAGCTTAAACTCTTCAGTCCTTGTGTAGCACATACTGTGCTACATTGCGTTCTTCTTTTTTTGGGCGCTTATCACGCATCGGATTTCAATGCGGGCAGTTGTATTGTCTTCTCAACATTCTCAACAAATATCTATGCTCAAAAGTTTCCCTTTCAATCGTTCAAGCAAAGATTTTCTAGAGACGGAACGGTAGGACTGAAGAGGTAATCCTACCGTTAAATGACTTAAATTTATTTTAATTCGTTTTCCGACTACTTAATGGAAAATACGCCCCCTGTTGCACATGAACAACAATATCCTACTTTTACACGCTATATTTTTCTAAAATTGAACTTGAAATAACATGGCATGAAAAGCAAGAATTGATGAAAAATGGGGAAATAGTATTTTTTTAATCAGCTATAAATGCCTTTTTCGCGAAAAACAATTTAAAAAGGGAATTCTCTCATGTGATAGGATTGCGTTTAAATAAGGCACCATTCCATCTGATTTTTAGAGTTATTCGCAAATAACAATGTGAAGTGAAGTCAAAATTCGATAGCTCATTAGAAATGACGCTGTAATCGGCTTTTGTGGCTGGGAAAATTTGTTCTTTAACATAAAAATCGTCGAGTCATTTGCATATTCAGTGCCTAAATGTTTTTTCATCAGTGAGAGCAGCCTTTTTTAAACAAATTCAAACGAAAAGGTGGATTTCAGTATTTGTTGTCATTTATTGAAACATTCAGACGTGTATGACTTATGCTGATAGGTTGATTATTGTCACTCTAATCGAGATGTTCAACTCCAAAAAGAATTCCAAAGTTATGAAAGCTGGCAATGAAGTACTCCGTCCGTCGGATGGGGTTTTAATCTGCAGACTACTTGGCACCTTTTGTTTGAAATGGGCTAATTCAAAAAGTTCTTTACTGCAACAAAACTAAATCAATTTTACTTGGTACATTAAATTTACGCAGAAATGTGGATGTAAATGCTATACCAAAGATAACAGTTGGTGACACCGAAATATCATACTCAAATTGTGTTAAAAACCAGGGTGTTACGATGATGTGTAACTTGTCTTGGCAGAATCATGTGCAAGCCGTGTGTAATAAGGTTAATATGATCCTCTACCAGCTTAAAACCCAAAAAGGCCTTCTGCCACCTCACACTCGCAAGCATCTAGTATCTACGCTCATTTTCCCTCACATCGATTATTGATGTCTGGTTTATCATGTTCTAGTTGAAGAGCACAATGCTAAGCTTCAACGCCTATTAAATATGTGCGTTAGGTTTATTTTCAATATAAGTAAGGATGATCATATTTCCCTTTATTTACCCGTCTTGCCTGGTTTAAGGCAAAAAACAAGAGAAAATACTTGCTTGGTACATACCTCTACTGTCTTTTCAAAAATGAACAACCTAGTTACCTGAAGAAATTTTTTTCTGTCAGAAATAATAAGTTCAACATTATGACTAGAATGGCCCCAGATTTTCTCATCACCCCCCAACACAGAACGACAACTTATGAAAAATATTTCTCTGTGGTCGGAGCACGATTATGGAACAGTGTTCCAAAGGATGTGAAGGATTCTGTCTCTTTGTCTGTTTTTAAGCAAAGATTCTTTCGCTGTATACAAACCCCCGAAAGTGTATAACTTCCGTTGTTATTTCTTCTCTTCTATATTCTCATGTTATTTTCACCATTATGTATCCGCCCATCCCTATATTTTTCCCATATAAAATTTTGTTATTTGTCGATTATGAGCTCTATTGTATTGTATAACCCCATTATGTTCTTAATGGACAAGTCCAAGAACAATAAATGAATAAATAATAATAATAATGGGCTAATTCCTCTCCAACCTCGCTCCAATGCCAAAAAAAAAATGCTTTGCTCACCAGCCTACCCTAAAACCTTATGGTAAAGAACTTAAAGAATATTCGTACGATGAGGGTGCGAACGAAGAAATTGGATGGCTTTGTGTCCCTTTGCCGAACGTTTGCGAAAGACAGGAAGAGACAAATGAAGAGATGCAAAAGGTATGCAAATGCAGGAAAGAGAGTCGTAGGGAAGAATGTGGAGCAATTCAAGGAATGAGCGTTTGATAACGGAAGATAACATTTCAGGTAAAAAAAGTGTGCTCCGTCCCTTCATACGACAGCCAAACTTGGGCATGCCAGGATCGGCATTGGGATAAATCCAGTGGGGGTTTAAGAGTATCTTAGAAGAGTAATCAGCAAGAGGGACAGAGTGAGGAATGAGTTGGTGGTGAAAGAATGGGGAGTGGATTTTCCGGAAATTGGCATGTGTGAAAGGAACGTGCTTTGTTGGTTCGGCCATGTAGAGAAAAAAATATATGAGAATCGAGTAACAATGGAGGTTGATGATAGGGGAGTTAAAATTGTGAGAGGGATTGGTGGACTGAGAAACCTATTGCTGAATTTAGAGGAGTATGCCCTTAAGGGAAAGAACATTAGGGAGCATTTAGGACTTTTAGAATAGGAAGGCTTGAATGAAGCAATGTGTGAGAGCAATAAAAGTAAAAGAGGTAAGCAAGGATCGGACACTTTATTTATCGGAAGAAATTATTAATTCAGAGCCAGTTTTAAGTGAACAACACAAAAAAGTATTTATTAAAATGATTCATTGTGCTAACCTCGAAAAGGAGCCAGTGTAATGGGTATGTATACATAAAAAAAGAACCGTATGGGTGCAACAGCGGTCAGATGCACCAGAATAAATATGTATATAAAAAGATAAGAGTAAAATTTCTCATCGGCCATTGGTTGGGGAAAGGGTTTTTTCACTCAGGAACCATTTCGGCGTCACGGTCTCTATAGATTGAAAATAGCTTGGGCGGTGGGTGTGTTTTACAGCGGAACCACCCAGCGGGATGGGAGAAGGGTTTAAAGTGCGCAGACGACCTCAGGTGTCGATCACTTCCCCGAACGACCAAGACAAGGACGTCGGCGACATCATTCTTTGATGTTCACCGTCCCAGATTCTACTCTTGTTGCATTCTAAATCGTAAGATACTCGCGTCTTAAAGGCTCGCATGAACTCCGAGGTGCCCGCGGTCCGGCCCCGTCGAAGGCACACCTGCGGCTGCCTCCAGCTAAGAGGCCAACCCTTGATGCACCGACAAAAAAATAACGCCTTAAATTACCCGCCCACCCAAAAAAATCGTCGCTTACAAAAAAAACCCCTTCGACATGGCTCATCAAAAGGGCCTCCTTTCGTCCGAAGCCCCTGGGGTCATAGCCACCCCATAATGTGTGAGCGATAGAGTAAGACAAAGAAGTCGCCGCTCTCCACCGACCCTTAGGGTGACTTTGACGCCACGGCGGCGCACTGGGAACTTCGGAGGCCAAATTCTACGTCCAGAAAGGGACAATAGGGAGGTTGTAAAATGAAATGGAGACGACATTTCGCTTGATTCTCGAAGCTAACCCGCCATTACAGTCGGCACAATTTATGTCTTACTCTAGCTAACGTTTCCGATGATCGGGTTTGATTTTCGTCAAATATAAGTTTTAATTCACACGCAATGGAATGCTTTTTCACCGATAGGCCACGCCTACTCGTCACAAAACCCTTCCCATGCACCCCTGTTTTTGCTTCACCTTCACTCATCAGCGTTCATTGCCATGTCTCCTCCATTTCATTTAACCTCCTTGTTCTACCGCATTGAAAAGGGAATGATTGGGAGGGAAGGAGTGGAATTGATTGGTTCCGCGTATTATATACTTCATGATCACGAACTTAGATTTTTAAAAGGCTGAACACCTCCGGGCGCTTGTGTCGTCACGAAGAACCTATGCGCATAGGTGGGTGCGCAATAGGTGCCTATGCGCATAGGTGCGCATGCGCAAGGACTATTACACACTCTTAGGGATCAAATTGAAGATCCAAATACAATGTGTGCGAAGCAAAGCTGTGAAATGATAACTTATTTGCGATACACATAGCATTTTACTATACATATACCTACATAGTTTCAAATTAACTTAAAATTACTACTTCTCAAAGCAAGTACTTATTACACGCTTTTTCGAGGTTCATATGGCATTTAACGGCGAATAGGTTGTCAAAAATGAATAGGATACTATTCTTTGTGAACTCAAATGTAATTGTGTCGAGAAAATCATTTAGGTAAATTTATGTCACTAAATGTCATGAGAGAGGGAAAATATAATTCGGGAGTGAAACAAAGTTTGCCAAGTTGAATAAATAATCCTTCCCAAGCAATAACTTTGAGTGAAGTACATATCACGAATTTTGCCTTAGCATTAAATTGCCCATGCTATCACTGAAAAGGCTGGCTGAAACTAGTGTAATTTTTGAGATCATGATCATCATCAGCATTCGTCAATCCAAAGAAAGGTTTGGTTCACCTCTCCACTACACTTTCCGCCAACCGTTTCTTTCCCACATAAATCTTCGATTAGACGTCTTTATCATTACTAAGTTCTTTAAATTTAAAATCTCCATCCATTTTTCTTTATCCCCATTAATTGGTTCTTTTAGTACTGTTTTCAATACGCTGCTATGAATTGCAGAATGCGTCCATTGAGATACATTCTTCTATTTAGCAGAGTTTGCAATGAACTTCTTTTCTCTCCAACCCTTCGTGAGATTTCCTATGTAGTGATTCCCTTCATCCATTTGATATTCATCATACTTCGATAACACCAAGTTTTAATTCCCTCCGACATTCAATATCCTGCCACATTTATCGTTCACTTAAACATATGCTGGTGCGTGGTTACTGATCTTGGTAACATTTGCAATAACGTCATAAGCATATTGATACATTAATATAATAACAAAAATGGGATGACTGCTCTTCAAAGAATGCCTCCTCCTTGAAATCACTGTTCTACGGATTTATAGAGCGATCTGTGACTGCGGGCTCTTAGCAACAATGGACGTTTGCGATTTCGATCATCAACATTAAAAACGTGAAGGATGGATCATTTGTTCGTTCACTGTTCAGCCAAATGCAAGCAAATGCACAGAAAACATATCCCTCTCATTTGCAGGTATTATTGGTTTTTGGAATATTACACCCTTCCTTTCCCATACTCGTTCACTGCTCATCTGTCACGAGCTTTTTGGAGGGCTGGTCGTATTCGCTCCGGTCGGGTCCAGATCGTTCCAATACCGCCGTTCTCAGTTAACCAGGGTTTAGTGCCGTGACGACCTTCCTGGTTTGGGGCAGACGGGTTTTAAAGACCGAGGGAGGGGTTTTGTGCCTCTTCTCTCCTCTTAATTGCTCTCAATTCTCCCATCTCACTGTTCGGAGAGAACGCCTCATGACATCACCTCTTCGAAGGCGTTTAAGAGAAAGAGAGTGAGAGAGAGAGATGGAGAGGGAGAAGATAAAATGTTTGAGCAAGATGATTCCCGCTCACCAAGTGCGAGAGAGGCATTTAATCCTTAGGTTATGGAAACCATTCATTTATCCCTCCCCCACACTGCGAAACGACGACAAGAGCGAGGAACTGAGGCCGGTCGGCATTTATAGTGGTAGCGAAACATAGTGGAAGTTACGTACAAGGCGAAGAATTTGGTTCCTTCCCGGCGTATGTTGTGAGTGAAGTCTTCTCGGCAGCCCTGAAGACGATGGCGGAGGCAGTCATCGAAACATCGGACATCAAATAGATTACCTTATGAAAGACCTTAGAAGACTATCCCTGAAGATGATTGCGGAGGTAGTCATCGAAACGTAGGCAAGCAAATACCTGACCTGGTGGAAGACCGGAGATGACTCAACTTATACATTGAAGGTGTTTGCTGAGGAAGAGTCCATTTCCTACGAATTTTCCCTGCCCGGGGGAGTAAGGTAGTCTCCGCGTTTGAATACCAGGGCAGCCAACCTTGATTGCCAACTTCTAGTTACTCAATATGACGTTCACATCAACATTCTAGCTCTCTGCGGCTTCAAATCCAGTTTTTCGGTTGGCTCCTTCAAATAGTTACGAACAATGACTGTGTATTTTGATTCAGCTTCGTTTTTGATCTTAAAACGCATCGCAGGCACTTTCCCACCCTCTCAGATTAATGTGGTTGGAGTGATTTTTTTTACGTATATACAGATTTGCGTAAAACTGTTCATTCATGTCCTTATTAGTAATATCTATGGATAAAAGTGAAAATTGCATCATACTGACTTCGTTTTCGGCAATTGAATGCTATTTTAACACGTAGCCTTATGACACGTGACATATATTTCGCATTGATTCGATGACACATGTCATAACATGCTTTAATAAAGGGAAAATATTTAAAATATAATTCTCGCATCATTTACATTCCTGCCTGTATGGTGAGTTAAGCAAGGCATTTGCGGTAGCATTGGATAAATTAAGAAGAATAGAAAGAATCTCGGAAGAATTTAAAAAATTATTAAAATGTTCACTGTACCAATACAGGCAAACAAAAACTTACACCAACCATTACCGCTCCAACTACCTTAAAGTCATTGTTAGGTTTCACCAAGTTTCCCTACCTACACTTCTACGAAACGACGCGAGGCAAACTCATCGATGGTGTTCAGCATATCTAATGCTCCTCTCATCTAATCCGCCCCATTCAACACCCATTCAGCCTTTGCACGGTTCGCCACGAGGGAAAGATGTTCGGAAGAGAAGCTTTTATTATTATTTTCCACGGCCTCTCTCCTCGTTCGCGGAACTCATTCATTGGTCACGTACAATGGGTTTTTCATATTTTATGTGAAAGGTATTCTCATCGGTGTTTCTTAGCGGTTCTTCGGGTGGGGGTGAGAGAGGGAGGAGGGTCTGGGGGGGGGGGCCTTTCTCTCCACTCTCCGAAAACGGGGCCCTTTGGGGATTTCGACCAGTGGGTATAGGTTTTTTCTTAAGAGACCATCTCTCCTATTCCGTGGGCTGTGGATGGGATACGTCCTTCGGCGTACAACCACCCCCACCCAACCCAGACTTTGGTCCTCCCAATTATCCTCCCTCTATCCTCTTTCGTTTTTTCTTTTTAAATATAACTTGGGAGTAGAGAGGAAGATTCCGGTTGGCGGTGGTTGGGTTGGGGAAAAATAGAAAAAAAAAGAATGCTTTGCTTCCTCCATTTCGCCTCGCTTCAACAAGTTTCCTTTCCCCCCTTTTATCCTCCCCAATTCTTCTCAGGTGAGCGGGGGGGCTTCTCCTGGGACCACCTTCTTCTCCACGCACCCACATTGTTTCTCCTCTCCTGTATGACGGCCAAGGAGGAGATCCTTCCCTCCCGTAATACACATAATAGCCGATCCCCACCGATTCAGGCTTCGGGAAATGGGAAAGCTCCTCCTCCCAATTCTCTCCCCCCGACACAAGAACCTCCTCAGCGCACAATCGATTCACAAAATTCTAGTCTTAACCGTAAAGAGGAGAGGGTGGAAAAGGAGGAGGACTCTAACCCCCCATCGCCTGTTGCTCATATGCTATATTGTTGGTCGGATGATTGTTTAAAGGAGGCGACTAAGGCCACTCGCAACGATATTTAGGCCTGGTTTTAAAATGTCAGGTTAACGTTAAGGCAGTTTGAGTGGGATATTTCCCTAGTCATAATGGAGACCATAAATTCGAATTTTATTTTTAAATCTCAGCTTCTCTAAGAAGTATGAATTAAATATTGTAATATTAATGGCGCAAAATTATACTTATATATGACAAATATTCCTAGATTTTTAATAAAAATAGCCTCATAAATTAAAAATTAATCCAAATTGTCAATAGCGACAAGTTTGGATTCATTTTTAGTTTAATTTATCCTCATAAGTCTCTAACTTGACTTATTTTTTCACGCCGTACGGAGAAAACGCTTCACAACAGATGGATTTTTTGCGATTCTGTAATGCTTACTGTGGTAATTGATAATATTTTATAAATGGTTAATAAACATACAAACTACATATCGTTAGTGTTTGGACGAAATATAGGTTTAATAAATTCCTAATCTTTACAATATTCTCCCTCTGAAGGGCACAGTCGTAACCTATCCCATGCAAAACAGCTTATATTTTTAGACGAATTGCTCGATAAGTAGTTCGGCAAGGGATTCATGTTTTGATATCACTGGGAAGATGAGAGTTTTTTTCTTTTAAATGAGGTCAAATTCATCAAATTCTAGGTGAAGTGATTTTTTTCTCAAATTACTTTAAGGTAGTCCAACAGTAAAATTATTTAAAATTCGTTTAACTAATGGCCATTTATAGGAAAACGTGTTCTCTATCACACATGAGATACCAAACCATACCTTTTTCACGCCATTTTAATCTCAAATCGATCTTAAATTAACTTTATATTAAATGCGAGAAAATATGAACATGGCGAAGAAAGAGTGTTTTAAGGAAAAAAGAAAGAAATGGATTTTTTTTTAATTCCAGCATTTATACCATGAACAAAGAGGTAGGATAATATTTTGTCCCTTTTCAATTATTTCTATCTCTTGCATACCGTCATTCCGTCCAAAACTCCCTTCATTCCTCCCCTCCCCTCTTTACTCTGTCTAACAGCTTTCGAGCAACTAATTTTCTAGTTACGCACGCATATTTAACGCATGGACATGATCGAATAAACGAATTCAGTTAACATCCAATCCAATTCAAATTGTTCCCCTTTTGGTACGACTCAACACTTCTCATACATAATGAATGACGTCATAAAGCTTGAACTAATACATTCACCAGTTAACGTCAAGTATCGTCACACGTTGAAGTATCGTCATCATCCTTCAATTTAAGGCACTGGAATATTATTGAATAGATTTCCCCATTAATCATTCATGAAACGATTTCTTGAAAGATTATGCAGAGTCCGACATTACAGCACACAAAAGTGCATTGCGAAAACTTTTCCTCCTGTCGACTTCATTACGTGGCAGCGAAACCTGGGTATGCCACGATAAGCATTATGCCGTGGGTATTGGGCATCTGCGACGTGAATTACTGTAGAAGCGAAAGTGATAGGGTTAGGGTCACCAAAGAATGTGGAATGGATGCTCCGGTTACGAACATGTATGAAAGCGGCCTGCTTTGTTGGTTTGGTCATATCCTGAGAATGGATGAAAGTCGTCCATCGAAACAGAAAAATGAATGATAGTAAAGTGAAGTGAATATAGTGAGGGGAAGGGGAAGACCTAGCAAGTCATGGGTTACTATGGAGGAGAATACTCCTGAGAGAGGAGGAGTCGGATAATAACAGGAGGGAATGTAATAAGCAACGTATGAATGTGATGGAAGCGAAAGAGGTACGCAACGTATAGGACAGTACGAACGAGTTCATGAATGCAGAGTCAGCATCAGAGGCCTATCATCGAGCATTAAATTTTTTGACGGAGCCCACCCCGGAAAGGAACGGCTTGATGTGTATGTATGCGTGTATGTAACAGAGCGTATTCACTAATTCGATCCGCGTACTGTGAATGACTCTGGCCACATTGAAAACCAATTCTAGGAAATTTAAATCATTCCGTGGCTTCTGAAACATTTTCTAGACGGTGTTATCATGCGCAACAGGCATATGGGTAAACGTTGAATTCTCCCCTCCTGAATGCGCGCTCCTTCCTTCGATCATCAATACAGTTGAGGGGAACTGGGAACGGTCGGTGGCATCGTACCTCCCAACTAATAGGCCCCACGATCACCCCCTGAGGTAAACACTAGCCCGACAGAGTCTCCCAACTATGGATTTGAAGCAAACCCCGAGGCTATGGAGTTTATTTTTATTCTAAGCGTGGGCGAAACCAGACCCTAATGCCGCACCGAGTGCCTCTCACACCCTTCCCCCGGTATTGTGAGAGGAGCCTCGTTAATTTGTGGAATATGCGCTCAATAGGGCTCTTAACAAGTTGAGGGTGAATCCAACAGTTCCGGCTCAATTTCAATTAATCTTATGCCAAAGGTAAAAGAGAAACCATATGTCCCACAGAATTTTATACAGAAAAAAACTGCAAAATATACGAAATCTCTTTTACTTACAAAGGTAAGGAGCAGATCTGTGAATTTGAAGTAGCGCACAGCGGGCATTAATCGAAAAAAAGTGGCAAAAACATATTTTAAAGAAGCATTCAACATGGAAGCGAGTAAATTGTTAAACATACAACAAAGTAGGGTATCTGATGGTTCCCTTTATATTTACATACATTCTAACTCAATCACTACTGTTTGTTGGGCTGTCAAGCACGCCTGTTTATTGGACTCCCAAGCAAGCTGGGAAGGAATAAATTGGGTAGGAATACAGTTTTTAACTCAAGATCGTTCGAAAAATAGCAAAAACCGCGAACAAACATTAAAGGGGGTTGTTTTTACCCCTCACTCGTTACCTTGCAGCACATTCTTGATTTTTAAGTTGAAGAGACCTCTTAACCACTTCCCTGACGGATTTTTTTACAAAACCGGTCAAAAAAAGTCATATTTTTTTATTTCAGATTCAGAAGCATTAAATGGAGGCAAATCTGAAAATGTTTTCCTTTATTTTTTATTCCAAATAACTAATGATTTATTCAATAATTTCTGAATGTTGCCCCTTAACTTAAGAGAATTAGGCAACCTGCATATCAGTATAACTTTCCTTCCCGTAAACCTTAGTTAGTCAGCCAATGATGAATACATTTAGTTAATATTGCAAAAGCATATCTTTGCCGACAACGTTAATGTTAACTATTAATTTTAGTCCATAGCACATCAAGAAACAACGCACAAACATTCATGGAAGTTAGGCAACCCGCATGACGACGACTTTCGCTCTGAAAATGTTATAACAGAATTTATTCTATGACAAAAACAAGAAAATTCATTTCTTTTACTTGATTGTCTTTGAAGTATGCTGGAATCCCTTTCCTCAGTGTTCCATACGAGTCAGTGGAGTGTGAAGCGAGCAAGTCGGCTAGATCTGGAGACGTATAAAAGTTATCCATCGTCAGGAAATATCATAGGCCAAATAATGGCTTCATTAGTCATCATCACTTTTGAGGTCATGGATAAATGGGCAAAGTCTTTATCCAACACAGTCCCATTTCCCGTGTAAATTGTCGTTGACCACACGTATCCAGTTCTCGATTCACAAAGAAAAAATACTTGCCAAATGAAGCTCTTTTCATAGGCATGAACTGCCGTGGCGGCTTAGGCATGAACTGCAGTAGGCTCTTTTCGATGGTAACATGTATGGTGTATGGAGTGCCTTGAACTTTTCCTCCAGCCTCTGGCAAATCGGCCATATTTTATATAGTTTGGGGTGTGTTTGGGGTTCAAAATCGTTATTATAGGCAAAATGTAAATATTGCCTTATTTTTACGAATCATCGGTAAGACATTGTGTGTCCAAAAAAAAGAGAGGAGAGTATTGGTCTCGTTGACCAATAAAACTCAGTATCTGGCTTTCGCACTCTGCTCTGTAGCATTACAAGGGCAAAAAACACGAATTTCTGAGCTTGTCATAGCTCGCCACTGATTTACGCTACCACTGCTTGGCCCCGCTTTTTCACGCAAAGTGTTACTGGCGCAGTGATTAGTTTCCCAAGTTATAAAGTCAACATTTTCATCGGAAAAAATGTTTTTTTAGGGAATCTCATTCGGAAACCAGGTCGAAGTTCATCAAAGAATTACCTTCAAAAAGAAACCTAGGTGCTGCCGGAGGAGGAGTCGTTGTAAGCATTTCCTCCCACTCCACTTCCCACGAATGTTCCGCTGCGCATTCTGATTCGGAGCTTGTTTCTCCGGAGAGAGTCGACTAGGAGCCAGGAACTTCAATGTCCATAACCTCCGAATCACTGCTGGTCAACACTGATTCCTCTCCAGAATCCATTTCTGATTACTAAATGTTACTGCGCGAAAACAAATAATTTTCCGTAGAGTTCACTCCTACTACACCGCTCGTATTAGAACGAAAATGTTAGAACTAAAAATGGAAAGTTAGTATCGGTGGAATTTCAGCGAAAAAGTGCATGCGCTCTGAAAATCAAGGATGCGTATTCTCTGAAACTCAACGAAAGACTGTCACTATCGTCCTTCCGACAAAGTACTCGTGGAAACAATCACGATATGCAAAGGATCTCGCCCCTAAGTGTGAAAAGCCCATCCCATGCTCATCATAAAATTTTTCTTTTCCGTTCCTACCATTTCCTGGAAAATAAACACACGTGTGCGTACCGCAACAGCATGAATTTTCCAACTAACGGTAAATTTATATCGAGAAAAGCCCATTAGTAAAGGGTTGGCTGGTGGGAAATTAGCTCGGGGAGCAAAGGGTGGCATATTAGCATGACATGATACCGGGCGCCAGGTTGCTCAGCGGGCCATCGGCTCTCGAGCGGGTGTTTTCTGACCTCAGCAAAGTGTCAAGCATGACAATAGAAGGCATTACACATGTTTGGGATTTATCTCTATCTTTCCTATTTTCTCGTACTCATGTGGGTTAGGGTAGCACATACACAGGGCACTTGTGTTGATTTCTATTGAGAACGTACGACCTTCAGACGTCTTCATCGTAAAGCTGTTTCCATAAATATGTTTCACAACTTCCGCCAGTATTCAAAGTAGAAAAATGAAAGGGGCTGATGAAATAACATTCGCAACATATCTAAACATTTACGCTCACGCCATTTTATCTAAAGAGAACGGTACAATAGACATTTCCTACATATATAAAAATTACCGTAAGAAAAATTTGCGGACGAATAATATAGAATTACATAATATGTATAGTAACAAATATATATTGTAACAAATATATATTGTAACAAATATATATAGTAACAAACATATATGGTAACAAATATATATCAATAGTAAAAAATAAGGCAAGGAAAGATTCATGTTCTGTTGCTAGAGAAATATTGTATTCCAATCACTTACTGTGGAACTCATCGTAGCAGTGAAAATAAGCGCAAAATTGAAATTGCAATTTTTATAATGACCGCTAAAATGTTGAAGAAAAATGTAATTGAATGCTCATGTAGTAAATGACGAAATAAATGAAAATAACTAATTTAAAAATTATTTACTTATTTAGAAAGTTTTTGTCATGTAAAACGGAAGTTTTACATCATAAATTTGCAATAATTATCTATAAATAACAAAAATTGAAGTTGTAAATTTCGTAAAAATTCGCAAAAGAAACTCCATGCATGAAGTAAATAGACGGATAGTTACGAATGACAATGTAGGTGATTGAAATTTCGTATGGGGATAACTTTTCAGTGCGTAAAAAATTATAACCCTCGAATTTCTAGAAATATTACCAAAAATGACCATTGTTTTAACATTAGAAATTACTGTTTGAAAAGAGCGCCGCTTGCCGCATCGGTGGCTCTGGACCTTCAACAGCATGGGAGGCGGCAGGAACGCAAACTACTAGCATCGGCCGACTATATGCGGGCGTAAAGAAAAATATACGGACATCGCGGACTTGCCCGAATATATGCGGGCTTGTCAGAATTTGCACAACCTCGGTGCCCGAATATATGCGGGCTTGTCAGGGAAGTGGTTAAGTACGTTCGGTGGTTTCACTCTTAACTTAATGGGAATTCGACGAAACTTGCTGGAAGCATTAATTATGTTTTCCTAAAGCTACCTGAATTTTTTCAAAATTATTTACCGCAGATTTCTTAGGATATTTGATGTGGAAGTGGGCATGAAATTAAATGGGTTCTTATGGGAACGCGAGGTGCGACGAGCTTTATTCATCGAAAAGAACGTTTTGTAGTTAAGAATAAGAAAAACAAAAATGATTTAAATCATCAATAGATTAATGTATGAAAATAATTTGATATATTTTTTTTCTATTTTTTTGTTTTTCTTATTCTTAACTACAAAAAGGTTCATTTTGATAAATTAAGCTACTCGTACCTTGTGTTCCCATAAGAACCCATGTAATTTTTTGTCCACTTCTCGATCAAATATCGTAAGTAATCTGCGGTAAATAATTCTGAAAAAAATCAGGTAGATTTAAGACAACATAAGTAATGCTTCCAGCAAGTTTCGTCGAATTCTCTTAAGTTGAGTGAAACCACCGAACGTCCTTATGGAGACCTTGATAATGACTGTGTAAGTCCAAACCTTGGTCGGCAAATTAAATAAAAAGTTAACCGTGAACTAAATAAAGTTTCCCTTTTACCCAGTAATGGAGTAAAACAAAGCAACGCCTGAAAACGTTAGGTCTATTTTGGATTCAGTTATTTTTTTCTCGCTTTTATTCGTAAACACCCTCATATAAACGCAGTTAGTGTAGCTCGACGCAGTTTTGCGTCGATCTAAACTAACTTTACACTGACGGCGACACGTGATTTTTATACCCACACTTGGCGGCCATCTTTTCTTTGAATGACGACGTTATCAATTCCAAGTTGGCAATGAAGTTTACTCTTCTAACCCTCCTCTTTCGAATAGCCCATGAACCGTTCTAACATCTTCAACGCTGATGTAGGATTTGGCTCTTTCCCGGCGTATGAAGTCTTCTCGGGTCTTCAACCACGTGAGGTATTTGGTTGCCGACGTTTCGATGACTGCCTCCGCCATCGTCTTCAGGGCAATGAATGATGGACAACTTCTGCCACCTTATATATCATCCGACTTGGGTCAACTTCCTTCTAATTTGCGGTCGCAATTTTTACCTCTTTCCGTCTTCTCCACGCATCGCACAGCGTGTACCCCGTATCGCGGGAAATTGTCCTAGCCCTGAAGACGATGGCGGAGGCAGTCATCGAAACATCGGAAACCAAATACCTGACCAGGTGGAAGATTTCACTCACATCTTCAATACTTTCTGAGATTTAAGGGAATGCTTGTTGTGCAAAATTTATTTGCATCGCCGCCAGGCCTAGGTATACATATGTGGCTATTTTACCAAGAAATAAAAACCTGCAAGTGCCTCATGTGTTCCCGGATTCTTATATTTCGGATTTCTTTTAATGGTTTTCGTCCATGCAGTAATATACGTATATTTGGCATTTTTAAGACTTGATTTTGTAATATCTGACTAGCATTAACAGCAAGATAACGTAGCCTTTTCGGTAGTTTGATAATAACTGCGAGTTACGGTTTTGTACAGTACATCAGGCCGGCACCATCCTCGGTGGTGACTGGGTTAAGTTCTTGCCTGTCACTCCACTGGGTTCGAATACCGCCGGGGTAGAATTTTCAACTCCCCGGGAATGGCTGTGTGTGTTCCTCTGTTGAAAAGAATTAAATTTAAGAAAGGACTAGATAGTCCTATTTCGCTCCATACGAATGTATACATATATACTCTTTGGTTTGGAGTACTTCAACGCTGATAAAATATTTAATCAGAGATTATAAAACAGCCAATTTTAATAATGATGCAATTTCTTTAAGCATTCGCAACATTATAATATCGAAGCATAATGGTTAACGATTTTTAGTAGCATTCGGTCGAGTAAATGAATATATATCCTTTGGATTGGAGTAGGTGCTTAAACGCTGATAAAATATTTCACCTGAGATTATAAAAACAGGGTCTGTGAAGGTGAAGAGGTGGCCGGGATATTCATTCGCATATATCGTCCCGGGGGAGTGCGGGGCGAGGAGATGAGGGTAAAGTGTAGAAGAAGAGGGGTCCGAGGGTTCAAAGCCCCTCCGACCCGGCGAGACGTGGAGATGATGGGGATGAGATTGGTTAGCGCCCGCTTCCCCGAAATAAGGCAACAGCCCGACCCAAAGTGAGGGGGTGGGAACAGGTATCTTCGTCCCCGCTTCAGGACGGCGACTGCGATTTTAAAAATCGTTCTCCCGCAATTCCATCTCCATAGCTCTCAAGGTAAAGGAAACTCCAATTTTTTACGGAAAATTAAAAGTTAGGGAAATGAAAAGATGTTTTTTACTTATTCTACATGGTTCATATACCCGAACGGAGAAGGTGCAATTTTTCGCAACATAATTTATGTCTTCGGCAAAATTAACAAGTTTTCTTTTGCACGGAAAATTGTCAAGAAAAACATTTTTTAAATATGAGGGAATTTGCCATCCCTTCCACTTATTAGTATGGGAAGTTAGAGAATTAACCGTCATTTTTTTCCTTAACTTCTGGTTTACATTGATCATTGAATGAAATTAGCTTATATTCGTGGGTTTGTAAGAAGTTTTGTTTATAAAATGTGATAGGCTACTTTTTCCGATTGGTTAAACAGGCACCATCAATATTTGGTGAAATATATTGAATGGTTGCAAGCGAACTGCTTCCATTGAAAAAAAACTCGAATATGCTACATGCGTGTCCTTTGTTAATGTTATAATTTTATAGACAACATTACTATTTACTCGTATATCTTTAACGAAGGTAAAAGCACAACGAAGCAGATATTCACTTGGCCAGTCTTCACATTTTACACCCCTTATTAACTCATGTAATTCTAGGCATCAGGCGAAGGTTTTTCTTTTTACACATTTGCCATTGCGTTTTCTAAGCAGTAGTGTTTTACTTCTCTCAAATTACACTGGATATTTGGCTATTTTGGACGCGAAAATAAATTGATTTGTTCTTTCATGCGAGAAAATCTTTTGAATTCCGGATGTGTGCGCCAGGCATGAATAAATGTCACGATCTTTGTCACTCCATCTCTTTTTCTCATTAGTTACGCCACAATTTTGCGCTTTGCAAAGAAAATACTGAGCTCCTACTAAATGGACACTAAAAATATTTAAAAAATGACAAAATCATTGAGTGAAATATGCTTGGAGACAGTAATGACCTGCCATTCAAAAGAAAAATATTCGCAGTACATCATAATGATTAAAATCCAGTAGTAATAACATATTTCTCATTATATCTTTGAATCATTTTCGAAGAATTTGCTGGTTAGATCCCATCTCCTTCACCACTTTGTCCGCATCTCAAATCTTCAGAACGCGGTCTGTTTACGCGGCTTTAGTTTCGAAACAGGAAATGGCCTCTTCAATTGTTGCATCAGAAAATGTATTCCAGGAATACTCTTTGAAGCTCGAAATAAAGATTTGGAGAAATTGAAAGAGGCAATTCAATTATTACCTATGAAGATTTTGTACTCTGTTTGTCCTCTCTTTGACCCTCATAAGACGGCAATATTTTATTATTTTTACCTCAGAAAATATAAACATTTTTATTACCCTTTTGCAATCGGGATTAAATGCCAAAAACCGTCGTCAACAGGCCACTATTATTGGTGAACCCTGATCCTACAACAATCGCTTTAAGTTTTTTTCGTATAGGTACTTAAATAGAATATACAACTATAATTTTACAAACCTATCCTTAAGAGAAACAAAGTGCTGTTCGCAGTGTTTAAAATTTCGCTTTTTCGTCCAACGATAGTGAAAAACGTGACATAGATGTCTCCCGAGTAAATTATATTTTACATAAGATAATCTCGAGCCCACAAACTCCTCTAAATAAGATAATTAAGAGGAGACTAACCCCCTACCTCCCTACAATGTCTTTGTGTAATACTTGAATGGCTCCTAGCGGCCATCACACTACCATACCCTTGTTCCATTGACCAACAAAAACACGCAGATACCAGTAGCCGATGAATCACTTTAGAGCTTGTAAGAAACTGTGAGAATTCACCGCCTACAATTGTATCATTTGGATGACACAAATATCCACAACAAATGTAATTTAGTAGAAGACTACGTAGGTAGTGTAAGTCAACATAAAAATACATATTATCTGGAAGTCAGCGTGGTCGCTTAGGGAAATATGGTAACATGGTGGCATTTGCGCAAAGGACATTTTCAGTGGAAGGGTCCATTGCCTACGAACTTGCTCCACACCTGTAAGGCAGTCTTCGCGTTTGACTACCAAGGTTCCCAAGGTCGCGTATCTTCATTTCCAACTTCAAAACTCAATCTGGTATTCACATCAACCTCTAAGCTGTTCACCAATCTTAATCCAATTGTTTTGATGGGATGTGTAGCGAAAAATATTTAGATCCAGCTTTGTTTGTACCGCAAACATTTTCTTTGAAACTCGCAGCTCAAGCAATCCCAACCTCTCAGGTTAAATGTAGTTATGTTGGCAGCGTGGCCGACCATGTGCTGTCCTCTCACCCCCACTCCTTATCCGACCGAGCCTTCCCCACCCTAACGTCACGCTTCGTCCAGGCGACCGCCACCAAGTTTCACAACTGCTATTCACCTTTTGCGACGCAATGGAATCTCAAAACATCACATCTTTCACACTTGAAGGTACTTTAAACTGCCGCTTCCCCGAGAAACGTTCGCGCACATCGAATAGGTGACGCACGTGCATGTATTCTCTCATTCATCTCAAAAGTCACCGTAATCATAATAAGTAGCTATTATCAGGTCGCTAACTGATGTATTACAATGCCGGCGTCGACTCGAAAGGACCGCCTCCATGAATACTTGGGCGGTGTTCCCGCTGAAAAAGAAAATGAGAAAAAAGATGCAGGTTAGTTATGTGGACCGCGTGCCAGGATTCCATCCCAGGGTCGGCTGCCAAAGAGCTGCGAGTAAATTGGCGTCCTTCAGCCGCTAATGAAAAAGGATCGTTTCTTTTTAAATCGTCGACAAATAATTGGCATCTCAATTAACGAAAAAAACACAACAGGAATTATTATTTCTTAGTTAGTAAATAAAGTTCTCAAGGAATGTCGGCGGGATAGAAGTAAAAGTTCCAGCCATCGCACGTGTTTCAAATTATATTGACAGACGCCCTCCATCTTTTTCGGATACCCTTTTTTCTCTTTAAATAAAAGTGACTCACGTATACAATGATTGCGAACAACAATACGAGAAAACGTTTCCGGCGTAACTCTGTGGAAATGTTTAATATGCATATTGAAAAATCACTTGGTAAAATTCCACACTTAATTTACAAAAAAACCTGCGGAAGAGTTTGTACGAAATACATTAGAAGTACTTTTATAATCATCTGAACCTACTCGAGTACTTATTTTAACTCCCATAATGATAAGGGGCATAAGGTTTTTTCGTAAATAAAGTGTGGAATTTTACCAAGTGATTTTTCAATATGCATAGCATCAATACGCCCATTATCACTGTGGGAGTTAACATATGTATTCGAGTAGGTTCAGATGGTTATAAAAGTACTTCTAATGAATTTCGTACTAACTCTTCCGCAGAAAATAATGAATTCTACGGAAATCGACGCGCTTTCCGTAGAAACAGTCCCTTTTCTAAGGATATTCAGGGAACATTAGTGCCTAGCTAGGGTTGCGAATAAATGCTTAACTGTAAGGTTGAGGATTAGGTAGAGAGGAACGTCGCGACATTTCGAAAGAAGACATTCCTCTCTTACAAGGTTCTTAGTATCCTTTACAGGCCTTGCCTCTCTACCTAATCCACAACACTGTTGCCGAGAGAAGTCTTCTCTCAAAACTTCGGCCAGAATAAATAACCTTTCCCAGAGGGAAGCTCGAGAAGAGTGTATCGGTGCCTATCGCTTCGGCAGTGTTAATTCACTCATGAATCGATTGTTCATCAGCAGCCCTCCACCCAACCCCATCTAATGCTAAATCCCTTAATCTCTGAAAGTTCTCCCTATGAAATTTCCTCTTTGGTCTCTCTTTATTTGGTAAATTTCCTCTTCGTCCCTTGGCCTTAATCCTACCATTTTTCCTAAATTACATTCCTCACTAACCAACTGTGTCTCATTGTCAGTGTGTGCTCAATCCATCCGGTTTTTCTTTTCTGTTTAGTGCTCCATGTGATCCTCTATTTATTTGGCAGTCCATCTCTCTAATTTTGCCGCTTCTACCAGTTCTAGATATATATATATATATATATATATATATATATATATATATATATATATATATATATATATATATATATATATATATATATATATATAAATAGAATATATATATATAAATCCTGAAACTCACGTAATTTGAATTACTTTTTATACTTGAATACAATTTTCAGATTTTTCGGCGCTCTCATGCCACGCTCACTTCGCTTATTGTATACAACCGGCCAACATTTGAGGCTTCCTTTATAGACTTCCCTTAATACTACTCTTCCCTTCTCCCGTAGGTAAAGTACGAAATTACTCCAATCCAGTGACTGTCCTTTCCTCCCTGAAGAGCCTTAAGGCCTTAATTAAACCTATAGCTGGACCCGTATGTACTGTCGTTGTCTTCTTTTGTTGCTATCGCTTGTTATTTTGTTAAGTTTCTCCTCCCTTTTCTTGTATGGTAAATGCGGAAGTAAACACATTGAACTGAATAGCTCGGCAGCATTCCCGGCTCTCTTCATCCCACTCACAATCTTATTCGCTTTATTCCCCTTCCCCGCTTACCCATCATCTATCGCAGTCTTAATCATCCCCTAGCCACTCATTACCTCCTCCAACCACCTACTCTTCTTCCTCCTAATATCTCCCCGAAGTTTCCTCTCCTCACACACCATACCAAGCACTTCCTCGTTTGTCTTCATTTCTGTCCATGTGCTCATCAGTAGTTTTTTATGGCTCAATAGTCTAATAGCAAGTTAACAAAAAGCGTAAAATCGTAAGGTGTAAACATTTTATCTTAAGGTGGCTGGAGCCATTTTTGTCTCTGTACATACAGATTTGCGTCAAGCTTTGCATTTATGTTTTTATTAATATCTCAATAGATAATAGAAAAAATCATTATATCGGATTGGTATTTGGAATTCAATGTTATTTTAACACGTAGCCTTACGGCAAATGAAATATATTTCGTAATAAATCAATTACATATTTACAGATTTTCTTCTAAACGCAAAATTATACATTCCTCATTGTTATTATGGTTGCTAAATAAATGTATCAAGGTTCACGCCGAGTCAAAGATTCTAAAAAAACTTTTAGATATAATTTTCGTATAAATTTCAAATTCCGCGGAGAGAAATATCAATAGCTCAAGTCATAATTGAAGCAAACATGTCAAATGTACCATTTGTATCATTTGTTCTTGTATCATTTCTATTACTGCAAATACGGTGAGTAACACCGTGAAAACATTTATACTTTAATTTAAAGTGTTGCTAGAATTTATATTCGTCTTTCTGGAAAAATTATTTAAAAGTACATTCAATGACCCACGATTACTCCTCCAGCCACATTAATCCAATTCCCGCTTTTGCTTCATGATTTTCATAAAGATTTTCGCGAAAATGTTAACTATATTGGAGAGAGAAATGCTTTTTCCCAATTTCCAACCATTCTCTCTGACGGAAGAATCAAAATATCTTACAATTAGATAACTCCACTTGTAATATTTTCTGTCACGACCCTGGTCCTTTCATTCTCTCTAAGTTAGAATCATGTCGTTTCAAGTTCAGTTTGAGTGGAATTTAGCGTAGAAGCGTAAGATTTGGTTTTCCATGACTAATAGAGAACACTTTTCTTTCTGAGTAGCCCGATTACGAATTAATTTCCATTCTTTACTCATATTACGGTGGAACCACCTTGGTCTATGTGTTGAAAGAATCCCGGTTCAACGATGACGAACAGTGCAGACTATTGGTATGACAAGAATACCAGCGGGTTATAAGTGGGTGGGGTTTTTTGAGCTCCCCTTAAACCCATTCGCCAACCGAAAGAGTTAGTTGGGATCGTCGGCGATGGGACAGGAATGGTGCCGGGCTCCGATGACGGATATGGCGGGGAGATGGGAAGAGGGAGGTTGGGGGATCCATTGGCATTCTCACGCGGAAGTGGGTGGGTGGGGGGGACCACCCACGGTGAGAAGGATGAGGGGAGGGAGGGGAGAAAGACGGAGGGGAAGACACTAGTAGTAGCGATGCGATTTGTGATTCCCTCACGCGCGCCAATTCTTCCCCTTCCCTCTCGCGTGGACACAAGGACGCCGTCCTTTCTTCAAAGGGCGAAGCCGTCAGACGAGCCAAGCCAACCACCACCGGAAACAGCAGAAGCGACACCGGCGACTAACGGAAGGAATCGTAAAAGTACTCTCCCAATAATATGCTCACACCAAGTCAAAAAATATTACACGATGCAACTTGCAACGGCGCAACTGAAGGCAATACAATTCGAAGTCTTCAACTTTTGAGGCAAGACTCAATAGTTACGGAGACTCCAGCGCAACTGCGTTAGTCAAAGCAAACACATACTAAATTCCTTCTTTTGTTTTTTTACGAAAAAAATACTGCTTTCAGTGATTGTATGCCTAAGCTATTGGAAACCAAAATTATGTCACGAATTATGTAGGTTTTTCAACACGTACATTTTAATGAACATTTTATTCAGCCGCAGGAGCCGACTGCAGCGCGAAGATTATTCTTTATCAGAAGTTGCCAAGGCACTTGCGTAAAGACAGCAATTTTAAGTCCATTCTAATATCCAAAGCTAGCTCCCGCGGTGGCGGCGGGGTAAATGTCCTCGCCAGCTAATCCGAGGGTCGCGGGTTCGAGTCCCGCCTGGGTCGGTTTTTTAGCATGCCCAGGGCATGAGTGATTCTGTCATGTTCTGGTGGTTTGGCCCCTGAGAACGAGAAGACATTCCAGTGGCTTATTGGGATCGCAGGGGCATACGGACCACCAGAATCGTCCGAGAGCAAACAAAAAAAAGTGATTGCTAGAAATAGAATTAACAGAGGTATTCTATCGATTGGCATAGGCCTAGGTGGAGATAAATTTGCATCCATGTACTTGAGATGATGGATGGAATCGTGTAATCAGATAGGGACCTGCGCCTGCAAAAGAAATAGCGGTTTTTTACTATCTTCCGTTAAAACCTACCTTAACCATTAAATTTATCGAATAATAATAATAAGGATTCTTTTGAAGCCACTAATCCCTTTCCTTAAACCAGATTTAATTCTTCCACTCTGAGTACATCATATTTATCTTCAAGCTACCCATGAATCTTCTACTTTCTCTCATTCTTCCCCGATCACGCAACATCTTCCTCTCTGGAACACAGTCTTAAGCATCCCCTCTTCGACTCTCATTTTCGCTTCTTCCAACCAATACATTTGCCCTTCACAAATTTCCTTCTGTAAAATCTTCACCTCATTCATCGTGCCAAGCAATTCGTCCGTAACACGAAAGTTCATACAAATTTTAATTTGGAATTCGCTTCGTTCGTTGCGGAATCAGTGATTATGTTTCTCAGGGATGGTAAAAAGCATCATATTGAGTACAATGTGTTCATGAGGAATTGATAATGATTATAAAATATATTCTTTAAAGGGAATTCGGTATCAACTGCCTTAAAGTTCCTTCTACAAGAATTTCAGTACACATATTCTAGACTGAGAAGACCGTATTAGCATCACGAATTCATTATCAATCAATGGACGGTGTTTAGCGATCACTAAAATATTTGTTTTGCTCCTGAAGAACTCGAACATGTACTTTCTTCTCTTTGCTGCTCACAAAATTAATAAAGTTGGTAATCACCAATATCGATTGCATGCATCTCATAACCCTGGCGTGCCATTAATTCTTTCCGCAGAAAAGTTCGTACTCGGTGAAACTTTCCTCGAAATTTAAATTCAACCTCTGATGCACACCTGCCTTAGAAGTTAATCATTAACGTCGAAGCTGACAGCTCTAGCACGGCGGCGGTTGTTCAGTGCTTGAAGCGAGAATAACTAAGCCATCTCCAAATTATTTGTTCACGTATTATTGCCTCAGTTCTCAGCGTCATAATTTTTCACCACAAATATAGGTCATATGCATTCCGGGAACGAGAGGACGAAAGCATTTCCTTCAGCGCTTCCAAAGAGTCTCCTAATAATTTCCAGGGACTGTGACTGTCCTGATCGGGGGACCCTCTCCTTTCATCTTCGTTTTCCGCATCCCGTTTTGCCGTCTCCCGATGGACGGAATGTGGCGGCGGCGCTTTGTTCACCCGCCTGCCAGTGATAGGGCATTGAATAGAGCAGGTGAAACGCAACGAGTGAAAATGATTACACTGTACCAGAATTTGTTTTGTAGTTGAGGACATAAGGTGTGGAAATGCCGTTTTGTCCAAGGGAGCATTCGCGAGGACAAAGGATTGATGAGGGAAACTCTGGGAAACTACATTAAACAAAAACATTAGTTAACATTTGAACATGGGAAAGAAAATGTGCGTAAATTGGACGCTTTTGAGACGCAGATCTAAAGAAGAATGGAAATAGTGAACGAGATAGCGAGAAGGAAAAACGAGGAAGTGCTAGAGATGGCAAAGGAGGAAAGGAAGCTAAAACAGCGGAGGGCATTTGGGGGAGGGAGTAGAAATGTTCTAAGGATGAATTGAGAATGGACGACGTTGAGAAGAGGGTGACAGAGGGATGAAAATTGGATAAGTTACAGTAATGATTTATAAAGTAGAACACACGCTGAGGGTTGTGAAGTGCAAAGCTCAGGAGTGAATAAATATAAAGACGAAATGACAACAAAATAACAAAATTGCTAGAATTGAACCGTTTGGACCAAAATCCTACTTGTCAATTGGTATAATAAAAAATAATGATGGCGCTTTCAGCTCGGCGGGAGTCATTTCTTAATATACTATCGCGGTAGGTCTCGCCGTGCATCAGAGAAGCAGTATCAGTATTATGCAACTGCATCAAGTAAGATCCGATTTTCTTCCAACCCGTATTTGGTCCACCATAACCTTTTCCAAGCAGATTGAGACTAGTATCTTTCAGCAGGGGTGGTCCTGCATGCCCAACCACTCTGCGGCCAGCGGAATGCGTTCTTTCTGTCTGTGACCGACGAGATACCAATCTTTGTTCCACTCTCTTAGCAATCACTCAACTCAATCGCGAGCATTAGCCTCCCGTCTTCCTTCGTAGACCTCATTGGGCGGTCTAGAAAGAAGGGGGACAAGAAGCAATCATCATAACACAAGAAATACAATTTTAAAATGATATTAGAGTGCTTATTAATAAATACGAGTCAGTACTTTGTCAAAGAACAGTCATTAAAACACATCATCCCAAAATTAGCAAGAACAAAATATGCTTGATATTTAAAGTATTCAATTATATTCATATTGGGGCATTAACAACCGCTACTTATGAATTTTTTTAACTTGGGCTTAAAGTGATTAAGTGCTTTGAATAAATATCTTAATTAGATATAACTTAAAAAAACGTTGCTAGCATTTATTTTTTCTCGTGTACTAAAAATGTGGAATCTCCTCTTAATTAAGAAACAGATAAGCAGAATATCAACGTGATAAATTGACACAAATGCATTATAAAAATCATGCATTTAAGTTATTTATAGTTTTACACCGTTTGAGTCCATAAACTGGTCTACACAGCATGGAAACGTCTGAATACTAAATTATTGAAAATAATGCATTTATTACTATTTTTTTCTAGAAAGATGGCGATAACGCTGACACAATAAAGATGAATTTCCATACGGTTGCTACAAATGAATTTATATAAAAACGTTAAAATTATAAAAATCTTGCAATTAGAACGACCATAAATTTGAGTTCAGACGAAAATATTTCCAACAAACAGAGACAATATTACGTTAAACATAAACCCATCACACACGATGATACTCAGCATGGTGGCTGAATCTCAAATGCCAAAAGGTAAAATCAATCAGTAAAATTTAAAGTTGGTAGATTACAGATAATATTTTAGGGTTTAATGCAACAAAACCCCTTTTCTTTTAGCGTCGTAACTTTGACAGATCAATAATTCAAACTGGGAAATTGATTTCTGCGTTTTCAGACTTTCAAAAGTATAACTTTATAACTATAATTTTTTTCCTTTTTCAATCATATTTTCACTGAAATAATGCGTTTGCTCAACGAGACAAAGAACTTTCCCAGCACATTTGTTCTGAGAGTCACGTAATGTTGCTTCCCTAGAATGAATATAGCTTTCTGTTAAGATTTTCCAAGGGATTTTCAAGAGTGTCAAGGAGAGCCATGAACTGGTCTGGGTCCCCAGAGAATCACTCTGTAAATTTTATATCGGATATTTAATTTCTTTAATGGTGTATAATTTCATGGATGCGACAGAATTGATCTCGAGCGCTAATATCATAAATCTCAAACGTAAAAACATTCAAAATTAAAAAAAGGTGGTACTGTCCACTAGTGGTCAGTCAGTGGCTAGTCAATTGTCATCATGATTTAATGCTAACCTACTCTTCAAAGTCAAATTTTATAGGACTGAGAAGTCCACAACCTACATTTTTACACCATACATATGCACATGGCAATATATCCTTTCTTCCCTCGCCAGAAATTCCTGGGCGTTCATCTTACCATATTGAACTCGTCGCCTCCAATACTTTCTAAAGCCCATCTCTTCGAAGGTCTATAATTAACACGCTCAAGCACACACTAACGCACCATCTTCCTTGAGAACTCCGAAAAAATTCACTGTTTCGTTTCAGCGTTTGGCTCGTATCTCTTTTCAAGGTCTTTTCAGATAGTATTGGGCCTCCTCTTTCAACCGTGAGGGGGGTCGCCACTGCTGACGCAACACGTATTATAGCGTTATCTCCGTCTTTTGCCTGATCCTCAAGAATTCAAAATGTCTATTCTCAGCCCTAAAATGAGCACAAATTGTGGAAGATATTCCATTGTTTGTGGTGGTCTCTCTTTATTTACAACCGTTTCTAACACTCTGTATTCGCAGTACTACGATGGTTCCACCGTTGTATGAGTTAACCACCAAAGTCCCAGTGTCCTCCATTGGAGACATAAAACAGTTCTTTTCATTTGTTGTATCCCAGAATGTACTTTGCAATATTTGCATCGCAATGTAGTAAATTCAGTAGGTATATTTTGCAGCATCATTCCAAGGCACTCTATGGAATAATTCTGTGTTTAATCTGAATATAATGTAATTTACATCTTTGAATCTTATAGAAAAATATATTCTGTCTGAATTCAAAAACAAAATTAAACCTTTCCATAATTCAGCGTCCCATCCGACGCCTATCACCACACTTAAGGTGCTATGAACAAGGCACCATGTTGGGGTGAAGGTATTTCCAGAGAAAAATCTCCACCGGGGCCGGGATTCGAACCCTTGTCCTCAAGGTGAGATGCCAGTAATCTAGCCGGTTATGCAATACCAACTGCTCACCAACCCGGAGGTATAATTGCAATTGGTTCGCAGACTGCATTTTAAAAGTATGTATGAATATGTACATCATTCCCGTCAGTAGTATGTGATTCATTACCTACGAACTGGGAGATTTCATCTCGGACTGTTTCTAAGACACCATCAGTCAACGAGAATTAAAGCCATGAACTTTGGGATAGCTGGATAGCATCACACATCCCCTTAACAGGCTTAATCGTCCGGAACTCGTCCTTGTCCTTTACGGAGTACCATACGGCGCAAAACTCGTCGACCTGTGATTACCTAGTGAAAATGCACGTAGGAACAAACTAAATAGGATTTGAAGGCTTGCCACTCACTCACCCTTGATACGATATGAAACCTCATGATGTCATCCGTTCAGCCTTCCGTGCGAAAAAAGCTTTGCCCTACAAGGGTGCACGGTCGGCCAATAAAAGGCTTGGAATAACGCAATATGCCACAGAGCTAAACTTTCACCATGAATGTATTTCTAGAACTTTGTTAATGCGGCAAAAAATCAGTATCGGAGCTAGGTGCTGGGTGCTATTTATATAGCAGTATATAGCTAGGTACTCTTTATGATTTCTTTAAGGACTAAGTACCTGCAATGATAGAAGATATGAAATTGGTTACAAGCATTCAAATTTGCTGTCATGAACTATTCTAATCTCAAAAAAAATGTAAACAGAAGCGAGCATACGCAAACCACCAGCTGCGCGACTTTGGATGAGGAGTATAGCGTCATTTCAGCTATAGGCGATCACTGATTTGAAAGTTCATATTTTGATCCTTAAATGTCTTTTTTTTTAAATAAGGTTGATACACTTTTAGCAGAAAGTTTTATAAAGATATTACTAGCAACGATCTATTATTTAAATTCACAGTTGTTATTGAAACCGTCGGTATTTTTTCGTATTCAAACGAACTTATTTCACTGCAAGTGTAGGACAGACACTAAAGAGACTATACTGACAGCTATAGGTACATTTATAGAAATAAGTAATACGCAAATAAATTAGCTATAGGAGCCGGTATTTTGATCGGTGCGATGGTTAAAACGATCAAAAAATATGCTACATTTCAATTTTAACAGCTTTTTTTTATTAGCATACTAGCCCCGAGGCTCGAGCCAGCTTAAACGAATTGGAGCTGCATTATAGTTGCTCCCACACCTTCGTCTTGACCAAGAATGCGAGAGGAATGATTCACCGAGGTTCTTTCATTAGCCATTCCTGCGCACGTGGAATGCAATGCGGTAAGAGTCATGCCTGTTACTACTTCGTCCATCGCGCGTGCCCATCGCCTCGCATGACATTAGCGGCCTCTTTCGTCCACGGGGCAAATACCGCAGATCGGCGGGACTCTTTTGGCGTAAAGTTTTCTCGTTATTATATAGCAAAATATGAATATATATGCAAAAAAGGACCAACGCTTCGACGAACGAGTTGTTCAAGTCCATCGTCTTCAGGCTGAATGTCGTTGAATTAAAGTGCAGCAATCTTATCAAGGGTGTGACGGAATTGCGATATCTCGTATGGATTACTACTAACGTCAATTGTTTCAGGGGCAAATGGAAAAATACGTATGCGTGAAAAAGATAAAGATTGTATGCTTTTGCCATAAATCTTTTATTTTTTTGAAAAAATGCAGAAACTATTCCTTTTGTTGTAAGACGTTTATCAGCGTCCATTTAAAATACGCCTGGAACCACACGAGACATCGCCATCGCAACCGTAAGTAAACAAAGAAGATGGCCGAGAAAGTACACTGCGAAAACTCCAAGAGAAGGACTGGACGGCATTATTGCGCTGCAATCTAGTTCAAGAATTTTTCAGGATGCAGAATTGATTATACAATTACCTTTTTAAGTTTCCCCTGAGAAATAAAAAGGTAATATTCCACTAAAATCTGCAAGATATTCAATTAAAGAGTATACCTGTCGTGCTGTTGCGCTGATAGTTAGCGCCTGACCGCTAGAGTGCTCTGGGTGAAATGTATAACCATTGGAGTAATGTGAGTGTCAGACCCTAATCTGGATCCAACAATGACGAGACTGATTGGTCGGAGGGTTAAATTTGAAAATTACGACAACGGAAAGGAGTAGGTATTTGTTCGTTGGTGGCTAATCATCTTTACAAAGGCATTCCAAGAGTTTTTGAGATGAAAACTAACGTCGCGATTAAAACTATCCCTTTCCAGCCTGATCTCAATGGCTTCCTTTGCCAGTCTATCAAAATAACTGTTGGAAGAGCAAAAAATAGTGCCCTACCATTTAAGGAAGTTCCAACGCAACTGTGTGAGTCAAAATAAATACTAAATTCCAACTTTTTGTTAGAATGGTTTAAAAAATCCTGTTTTCGCTGATGACATGCGTTAGCTATTGAAAACTAAAATTTAGGTGCAAAATATGCAGATTATTCCATGAATATATTTTAAATGAACACTTTTTATATCGTTAGACGCCGACAACAGCTCTATTTCTATGGAATTACCACGTTTTCACTTTAATTATCGCAGTAATTAGCTAATAACTCAAATAATAAAGGAGTAACATGCACATATTTCATTTTTAATCAATTTCATGGGATTTTTCGTTTCTTACGAACAGTTTTCCGTGAAAATGGCATTTATGTTGGGTAGAAAAATACTATTTTCCCCGTGTTCCTCCCATTGAACACCATGTGATTTCAAGTTCAATTAGCAAAAAAATTGCGTGGAAAGGTAACATTTTGCTGCTCATATCATATAGAAGACGTGCTTTTTAGTACGTAAGTATCCAGAGTATGAATAAAATGAAATCCTTATGCCATGAAACCACCTCAATCCTGTGGTCAAGACAAATCCGTGTTCAGCAACAGGAGATTTTAACCCGGCGGTGGAAATCCCGCGAAGAATTAACGCGAAGCATTCGCCGGGAAAGCTTAGAATCTTTTTTCAGAGACCCTCTTGCTTTGCGGAGTCGAAGAAAGATGATTGAGCGCGGCTCTCATAGCAGATTGCATCACTTGGTCGCGCAAACCAGTTTTGAGCAGAGGTTCCTCCTCATGCAGAGAGGGTCGCGACGAGAGCAAACCGCTGCACGATGATCTTTATGTCCCGAAATGTCAAGGCGCCTCTTTGACTTGGTACAAGCGGCGCCGACATTACCTGCGGGTTCCGTTCGTACTGCGACGCATGCAGTGAGTGGCATGCTGATTGTGTTCACGCGGCAAAAAAACATCTTACCGGAGTGATTCGTCTTCGATCTGCCTTAAAAAATAAGGGTGTTTGCAGCAATCAAAGCTGTGCTACGGTTTCAGGAGCTTCAGCTATTAAGAATACACCACACAGCCTAGTTTAACATCTTAATCCTGCGTTTAACACCTCATCCACGCTCTAAGAAGTTTTAAATGGGCTCACACAAGCCATCAATCATAACTTAAAAATGAAAAGCGCTTCAATGCAACCCAACATAAGTTTCCAATTAGAGCATCACAAATTTCACGGTAGAGACGTTTACAACTGGAATTTAATCCGTCCCATGAAAGAACCCCATGTTGCAACGCCAAGTTCAGTTAAACTAATTCCATATTATTCAAAAGAAAACTGTTTTACACACTGGTTTTTTCAATGTTTCCTTCAGCATGCTGGAAACATTATCTCTATTTCTTCTAAACTAGGATTTAAGTACATGTCTGAGATACCGGGCATCTTTAGCTAATCGTTAGCAAAAACTAATCTTCCAAAAAATCTCGTATCAGGAAAGGTAACGTCTAAAACAGCATTACGTTACACCCAGTTTACTAAACAAAGCACTCAAGAGTCAGCTCAATGCTTTTGCCTCCAAGGAAAGATTTTTTAAGAATTTAATTATAAAATTCTGTGATTATTTATGCATGAATTTCCTCTAATTCTCAACGGTTATATGGACATAAAATTAATTAATTCAATGGATTCAAATATATTTGATCAGAAAGTTGTCTCGACATAAAATCAATATGTTTACACGTATAAATGGGGAGACTGTAATCCTAAATGTAATTTTTACATTTAGTAACAAAGGACTTTTGGGATTCATCAATTAAACTTCATGTATTAAATCCTGGATCTCTAAAAACCTCAGTTATGCAGTGAGCAGAATGCAATCGAGTTTTCAAATCGAGAATATACTTTTTAATGCCACCTTCAGGAATGTCAGCTTCTCTTTGTAAATTATAGATTTATGACTAAAAAGTGGCGTATTTGTTTTGATGCCAACTTGAGTGCGCAAGACGAAATATAAGAATATCATGTTTAATCTGTTATCGACAAAGCCATGACATCAACTGCGTAAACTTCAGGTATCTTCAACATGTGTGGAAAGCCTCGATCTTTGCTCCGTGAAGTTCGCGGCTTCCCGACCGTCGAAATTGTCACCTCGCGACATTTTTGCTTCGTTTGTGAATAAGACCCCTAATCGCAATTAACTACACCGGTATTGACCCATAAAACTATCTCTCTTATCTTACAAAGCAAGGGTAATACTGATTTATTATTAGAAACAATTCAAATATTTATGTTGTAATATTTCAATTCCAAACTGTTTCCAAGGCTTATTTTTTCATAGACAGAATCAATACAAACTTTGTAAATTTTATAATGGATTTTATTCAATACGAATCCATTGTAAAATTTACAAAGTTTGTTTTGATTCTGTCAAAATGGAATTTTACAAAGTAACGTCTGAGAGTAGGTATCGAGTTCATGATTTTTTCATATCAACTTTAAAAAATCTCGTATTGCCTTCAGAACTATTGATATTACTCTATATTTTTTCATCGTGTGGTCACTGCAGGTGGACAGTTTGTTTCAGAGATTGGCTGAAATTTGTAGACGTCCTATAACCTCATACAAATGAGTAAGTAATTGTATTAGGTAATGAGGGGCGATGGTTTGCTAAAGGTCGTGATAGAGGGGAGGATGTTGGGTAAGCGGGGAAGGGGAAGAAATAGAATAGGTTTATGGACGGGATGAAGAGAGGTAGGACGTATACTGAGACGAAGAGATAAATCGCGGAATGAAATAGGGGCCCTCGGCTCTAAAAGTCTTGAAGAGACAACCAACTTTTCAACTAAACACCTACCTTAACCGGCATACCAATTCCTATAATAACATTGATGTCACATTTGAGCTTTCTGATTTTTTAACATTATGATTTTTTACTATTTTCCAAATTGAACTTCAATCTCAAAATGGCTAAAACAAACAAAACATAACCTTGACTGGTATGCTTTCCGCCATCTAATCAAATTGTCTTCAGATGCAATTGATACATCCTCCACTTCATCCAGATGTCGACAATAAGGGATGAGAGCACCACTGCTCTCTCAACTTCTTACCACCACTATTTAGGAGAACCCCACGGTTTTTGGACTCCTTCCCCCAACACTGACGCAGCCGCCAGAGCACGGCTGCCCCCGCATACATATATCTGTGGATTCAAGACAACGACTACTATTACGCGATCTTCGCCACCGACGCGACGGTGGTGGTGGTGGGCCTGTTAACGCAATTACGAGGATCCAGATGGAAGGCGCCTCAGCTGGCGAAATAATTGGCGACGAATGAGCCTTCCCCAACGTTCAATCCAAGGCTCGCTATCTTCAAGAAGTCCCTCCGTAAAGAGATGTATACTTAAAACTTATTTGCATTATTCTCACTATCACGAAAGAATGACTTGGCTCTCAGCGTGCTCGGAGGTTTGACGGCCATGTCGACAGAATGGATGAGAATCGAAGACAGATACACGAAGGGTGACATTTCCATTCGCTTCGCTACTAACTTCTCAACACAACAGAGAAGTTGCTTTCCATTCGTTTCAGATATTACGCACTTGGCAGGCGTTCATTTAAACACACCGGGAGCAGAGTTGATGCTTAGGTTATCGAAGTTTTTTCATTGTTGCTTTTGTGTTTAATTTCATCAAATATTTTAAACATGGATGATATAGTGTTTTCTAGCTGCTTGGACAAACCTTGGATTGTTTAAGAATGTAGTTTGAACGAATTATATTTACACAACATTTGACCATGGCCATTGCGCAACAATCTAGCTAGTACGGCAACAATCTAGCACGGCAGTACTACCTAGTACTGCCGTGTCTAAGCCGATGGAAGGTCTGCGTTGGGAGCCAGTAGAGACTTGGGAGGCTAGACACACTAGGATTAGATTACTTGACAAATTCAGATTGGGCGAGTTCCAATATGGCATGGAGGGTATTATTTTGACCCCACTTTATATATCTCCAGAACTGATAGAAGTGACAAACTAAAAGGGAAACATGGCCGAACTGATAGGGATAACAATTCCTTCTTTACACGCACCATTAGGGATCCGACATACTACGGTAGATATGATCATGAGAATAAAATTAGGGAACTAAACTGCAGAACGTAAATATTTAAAATGCCATTTTTCCCACGAACAGTAAAAGACCACAACAGCTGCGAATCAGACTTTAAACTATTTTTGTCGATAGGTAGTGTAGCTAGTTAGTTGGTTTACTCCCAAATACTAGTGTGCTTGTCTGCTACAAGTACTTTTATTTCAATTATGCTACTACTAACAGCATGCTGTGCTTGTTTTCAGTATAATTCTTGTATCTCTGTCCATTTATGTAACTGCAAAATACTAACATTGGTACTTCTAACATTGTAACTTCTAACATTGGTAGCATACCTATAGTTTAGTGAATGCTTGTGATGCTTTGCCTACTGACAAGCATTAGCGATTTATGCTGATGCATGTTGGTAACTTCTCACCCCCTGCCACACACCCTTGAGATGGCTTGCATGGTATTTTGTAGATTTTGGGATTCTATCAAAAAGAGAGAGAGAAACAAATACACTTCAATACACCTTTGTCATCTCCAATTTCTTTTCATTCCCTTCACATGGCTAGCGTCTTACCACCTCCATCCACACCCCCCCTCGCGACGGCTAGCAGGGTAGTGTGTAAATATATCTAGATATTAGGCTCATTACTGAATATTTCATAACATTTTCACCCAGTGATCCTATAATTAGTTCTTTTATTAGTGCCACATGAAGAAAATGGTATCATTCAACTGATAACGTCGACGCTAACTTTCCGAACCGTGCTTCCACAGTTTAGACTTGGAAGTGCACGGGGTTCAGAGGTAAAATGGGTGAAAAATTGGAAAATTTGCATTTTTCTGTCCTCAAAAAAGAAGCGCAATGTGATAATATATATGTATAAGGCACCAATCTGTCTTATCTTTCGACATACTTGTAAATCTCTGCATTTGTTAAAGGTAAAACGCGTGCGTTCAACAGAAGTGACCTTGCATTGGCTCCTTGGGGTTGGAAGAAATATCCATCAACTCCATGACTTAGCAGCATATCTAGTACCCTACATTTATTTTCCAGAACCTAAGGCATACCTCATCAGTATCTTTCTCCCCAGTTCTCATCAGTACCAGAGAGCAGTATTTTTTTAAATGGAAAAAGGAAAAGATAGGATTTCTCGTTAACATTAACTCAAGCAGTCCCAAGCATACCTACATCCTTAATTCAACTTTCAACATTTCCACTCACATGCAACGCTCCAAGCGTGTGTTTTTATTCTAAATATATATCATTCTGGCAATATTTTTACAAAATCTGTCACGGAACGCCAACCTCTATCCGTGTACGTCACGAATCTGCAATGAATCGCTTTGCAAGACATGTCTCACATGCCGTTTCCTCACTCCGCCAACTCCGTTTACTTTTTTTTATTTTAGTCACCATACCAGACGCACCATCAATACAAGGAAACTTCCTCGCGTCTAAGTGAGTTTAACTAAATTAAAAATCCAGAATTTACGCCTTTGTCGTCTTGCAAATAATTCGTTCACCGATGTCACGGATTAGCTACAGGGAAGCTGAAGGAAGATACTTAAAAATGCAAATTGGTCGAGGAATGTTTTTTTTCGATGAATATTCCAGCCGATGGGGCCACCTGAAGTGCCATTTGCATTGGATTAACGCACTTCACCTCGAATAAATGTAGTCATTTGCTAGGACGAGCTTGTTTCTTCATTTTTCAACCACATAATTTCCAGGACAAAATCGCTCCTCACATCACCTTTTCGTGAAAATGTAATTTTTCACGTGTAAGAAAAACGAAAGTATTTCCAGTACTTATGTAGGTATACAATTAATATTACAATGCCCTAATGTGTCACGTGCGAGGAATATATACGGCTTTGCACATGGAAGTTGCATCCCTTGCAGTATCCTTATAATTAGCTTGCAAGTGGTCATGAAATGCCTAAGAGTGCTGATGTGTGGAATTCTATGGAAGCAAGTGTCGTATAAATGGTTACAATATTGACCATGGTTCACGCTTGAAAGAAAAATAGACTGGCTTCTATTTTGTCCACCAGTAGTGTTTCGATTCTGCGATAAAAATGCATCACATTAAATGAAATCCTCATCACATGACTGCTGGCGGATTTTTAAAATGTAAGGAACATATAAATTTGCTGTCGATAAATATCGTTACAGACGAATCTACATATTTATTTTTATCTTGAAATGTTTTTTGTTGTTTTCTCGAGTTAAGAATTGCAACTCTTCTTGAGTTGAATAACAAGAAATGGAATTATTCACTACATTGAATGGCGAAATTAGACGTTTTTCAAAGTTGCCATACGCATTGTTTATTTCCATCATTCATTATTTTAGACGAACCCTGAGGTAACGGAAGCTTTCTTCTTAAGGTGTTGAAAATAGTGCAGATAGGAGCACAACAGTGAACTTTATCGCACATGAACGACGATGAATGGAACGATGTGCCCTGAGGAAACCTTGGATAACTGAGGAAACATTTGGTACTAACCTCCTGGTAGGTAACTCTCAGTGGGTGCGCAACAGCCACGGCAGAATATTTAGTACACAGTCATCGAATTAGAACAAAATAAAAACAAACAAAACGTAAACTTTTTACCTCGGAGTATTAAACACTTAAAAATATCCATATTTGACGCCTAAACGGAAAATCAACACGCAAACACCTATCTCGCTTTGCCATTACCGACGTTATTTTGTTTTTCAGCGCTCATATTTTTTTAGCTTTTTTATCGCAGTTTTTTTTGTTTTTAGAGGCTACACGCTATGCTTAGATTGCTGGAGAAATTCAGAACAGGTGTGTTTCCTTGTGATACAGAGAATATCATTTTGACGCCGCACTACATATCTAGGTCCGACAGTAAAGATTAAATAAAAGAGATGCATTGCCAAACAGATAGGGACAAAAATTCGTTCTTCCCACGCACAATAAGTGATCATCAAAAAAAACTCAAACTCACACTCACAAACACACTCCAAACACTTCCGAAATACGCTTCACCTTTTCACCTCGCTATAATATTCTCATTTACACCTTCACGTGACTGGTTTCCTAACAGCCCCTGCCACACGCCCATACGGCGGCTCTCAGAGATGAAGATGTAATTTCTTTCAAACCACTGCGATTGCACAAATGATTTTGTACACAGTCACGCGAACGGGTACAAAGATGTACACCAAATAGGTCGAAATTCATCATGAAATAAATCATTTGACTCGACCGTGATTCGAATCCGGATCTCCCAATTGGTGGTCAGTCTCCCAATTGGCTAACACACCTGACCGGTAATTGGGAATTTTGGGTTCGAATCATGGTCAAGTCAAATGATTTATTTTCGTGGCGAATTTCGACCAATTTGGTGTATGTAGATGTAGGCATCAACTCTGCTTCCGATCTGTTTTGCTGCCTAGTGCGCAGGGTCTTATTAAACAAATGGAAAGCGTGTACGCTGTTGTATTGCGAAGTGAATAGCTAACTAGAGCGAATGTAAAGCTCGCAGTGTTTAAAGGGAGAGCGATGTTCTTAAAGTAGTGATACACATCGAGAGACGTCGCTACTTCCACGCAAGCCAACTTCCATTTGTGTAAAGCCGCTTTGAAGGAAGGGACAACGAAACAGACCCCTTCCTCCATTCCGATCCACCAATCGCATCCGATTATTTATTTCCAGCCAGAGGACGCCCCCTTGCGAACGTCCGCCGGAACAAACACTACCCTACCCCCCTCCCCTCAATCCTTCCCCTCCCCTTCATCTCCCACCCCTCCTCCGCCAGCAGCACTTCTCGAATATCCGACCAGCTGGCCCGACCGCGCGGCCTTTTGTTCCTTCCGCCACCCCCCCCCCCAGGATTCTCCGTTTTAACGTGGCTGGAGCGGTAATCAAGGGTCACCGAGTCCACATTCTGAATAATTTTAAAAAAGTTCTCCTTCTTGAATAGGGCCATATGGGACTGGAACGACCTCCCCAGCAAAACTATTTGAGCCCTTCCCAAGAAAAATTGATTATTAAAAAAAAATAGGTTGAAAAAGTAGAAATCTATCAAGGTTTATTCTTTTTTACTCGGCTGTTTTCATTGCTACCACCAGGTCAATGGCGTACTTGTAACTTTTATTATTATAATAGTAATAGTTTTTAAAGTAAGTCGAAAAAAAATACTACCCTAACATTTCATTCAAGTTGGACATCTGTTTTTGCGGAGAAATTCTCCACTCATGAAGGAATAGAAACGAAAGAAGAATATACATTATGTAATGTTATTCAGGTTTCTGGTTCTGTGATTAAATTATTTTATATTATGCGACAGTTCTTAAAAGCCCGACGAAGCCTGCAGCATAGTACGGCGAAACTGTCGCATAATATAAAATAATTTAATCGCAGAACCAGAAACCTGAATAACATAACATGAGCTGCGAAAATCTTCAAAAAAAATATACATTATGTATTTTGCCTTAATTAATAGCATGTGACTGTTTGTGTATCACGGAATTCGCGGTGCGGTATTGGAAAATTTGGTAAAAATTATAATTTAATATGTTTTTTCGAATCTTTGACTCGGGTGTGGCTCTCTTGTTAGCGACCATTTTATTAATATGAAGCGTATTTTTTCGCGTTTAGAAAAAAATCTTTACATATTTAATCGAATTATTACGTAATATATTTCACGTGCCATAAGGCTACGTGTTTAAATGCCATTAAATTACAAAAAACCAAATGGGCAAATGCATTTTTCATTTTGAACAATAGATACCTATTGCAAAAAAAGAACAAATATGTCAATTTTTACGCAAATCTATCCATAGGTAAAAAAATCGCTCCAACCACTTCAAGCCTCGTTCTATACCTTGCCTTAAGCTAGCTTGAGCTATTATAACTTTGACTTCGAGTATGCCGTTCAGTGGCAAACTTACATTCATCAATACGATATCAAAGTATAATTACTTGCTCCAAACCCTAACTCTACATCCCGCAGAATTCCTCTTATAGCTTCCGTTCCACTCCTGGCCAAAATAGCGAATCATATATTTTTATAAAATAAGTAAACTATGTATATTTTCACTGATTAATTTAGTACACGGCCGATTTCGTCACATAGGCAATATCAACAGGTACAGAACACTAAAGCCATTTGGATTATATGCACTTTCTTGGAAGTGGTTATATGTTGTGGGATTGCGATGAATTAAAATATACGGGATTAATTTATTTAGTGACCATGAATTTTCACAAATAGGAGCCAGAAGCAGCCAATTCATCAACTTATTTTTCGACTTGACCGGGATTTGAACCAGGATCTTCCAATTCCGATTCGAATTCCGGGTTCGAATCCCGGTCAAGTCAAATTATTTTTTCATATACTTAATGGTTGAGGCCTTTACATTGTAGAAATTCATTCTAAAGATGGAAATTAAAATACTTTGCTTTTCTACAAATTAAAGTAAATTTGTAGAAAAGCAAAGTATTTTAATTTCCTTCTTTATTTTTTCATGGCGAATTTCATCGTCTTTGGTTTTTATATCTTCGCACCCGTGCGCATGACTGCGTACCACATCATTTGTGCAAACGTATTGATTGGAAACTTATTTATGTTAAACAAAGTAAAGTTATTTACTCCATACTTTACTCCATTAGCATATTTACATACATAAACTTTACTCCATAGCCTTTCCATTTTTATTGAATAATTTCGATAAAATATCCTTCGGAATGAATTATACGTGTAATTTTTTATCCTAAGTTTTCAGTGTGTTACAATACGTATACATATATAACTCATGTTTCCGGTAAACCCTGATAGCATTTATTAAAAGCGCGACTTTCAGCCTACTCTTCAGCCAGCCTTGTCAGGCAATAGCGATGGTGCCAGCAAAAGAGTCGGCAAAAGCTTGCGCCTAAAATAAATGCAATCAGTATTAAATTCTAGGATTCAGGCGATATTTTGTGAATTTTTTCCATCATAGATAACTTGGATATGTGAAATTTTCCAAAACAGATAAACTTTAGCGCGCGACCCGAGTTTCGAAGTGGATACATCATCTACGGGTAACTTCTAACTAACGAACGCTATCAGTGTTTACTGAAAACAAGAATTTAATACAAATGTGTAATCCTTCAGAAGCACATGAGAATCCATGATTACTTATGAGCATGTGAACGTTTACCCAAATATCTTCTAGTAGCTAAAATGGGAAATATGTCATCAGTTAAAAGTTGATTCCTTTTAGTAGAACTCAAAAAGAAGCACAACCGATAAGGATGCTTTTAGGTGCTTTTTACCTTCCTTCGACAATCTTGTGCAGACTGGCTTAATTATGGGTATCTGAAACCGCCGTAAGAGCACATTATGCCTTAATAAATATTCCTGCCTCCTTTTAGAAAACGTTCAGTTCTAGTTTGTGTCTTGTAACATATAATACATCGTAACCCTACACTTAGTGGTCTCAGAGAAAGCGAGTGATCTTTCGTCCATTAAGGTTTCAACAGGCTACGTTTAAGATTTCATCGGGAGAATTAATCTTTCTCCTCCGAGGCCAACACGAACACCTGTTCCCACATTGTATAAGTAGTACAAGATGCAGTGACGAAGGTATCTAAAGGCGTGTGTTATTTTCAAATAGTAACCAGAGGCTACGGAAGAATGGAAAGGAGGTTTTTATCCATAAACGGTCAAATTTAGATAAGTTCAAGAGCCTTCGGAAATGAAAAATACTTCAAATTGTGGACATTTCGTGTTAAATAAGATTTGATTGCTCTACGTGCAGAAAGTTAAAGGAACAGACGAGATTACATTTAAATTATCGAGAATTTAACATCAATACTTTGAAGTCTTCCAAAAAGCCTAAATAGGTGTCTCTTAAGAAGTGCCGCACCTTGAAGAATTTCAAAAAAAGAAATTGATAGAACGGCAGGCATGATAATATCTCACAAAATGAGCGTCCATTATCATCTCATGCATTGAAAATCTTCTCCTGACGGCGGTGGCTAGAATACTGACAACCCATGCTAAGATCCAGGGTTCGAATCCCAGCTAAGGCGAAGGTTTTTTCACGATGGAACATCGATAAATACTTGGGAGATTTTCCGAGAGCACCTCAAGTGAAGTACTACTTCTGTCGCACGGAACTTGAAATTATCTACCCGAAGTCAAGCTAATGAAGTCGCCGTCAATTTTTCTTCTTTCCCAGAATGACCATCCCCTTACTGTCCCACGCATCTCTCCTTACTGGCGCAAATCGAAACAACAAACCTTGTTGATTTACTGATCAACCGAAATTTTTGAGATGGAATAAAAACATTTCTAACATTTGTCTCGGACAACTGTGAAATTTACACTAGGGGCCGTTCAAGTATTACGTAGGACGATTTATGCTATTTTTGACCCCACCCCCCACCCCTCCTCTATGTAAGACAATGTAAGATTTTCCCAACTCCACCCCCCTTTCCCTCTCAGTCTTACGTAAGATATCAGATATTTGTATCTACTCTTCGTTAAATGCTCGCTTTCTGCAATTTCATCCTTTCATATGAATATGCAGTGTTGGAGTACCACATTCATTGAGCACGTAGGTAGCCAGTCAGGCGACAAAATAGAGGCATTGGTTTAGCGGAGAGATTACGAAAAATACGCCATTAACGGGCGGATGCTCCATATCACTGCTAAATTTCATTCGGAAACGATACAACGTTTCAAGGATAACAAAAATCTTACGTAAATTGGTTCCAGACCCCCAACCCACCCCCCCCCCCGTACATAAGACAATGTAAGATGATCCCAACCCAACCCCAAAAACGTCGTACGTGATACTTGAATGGCCCCTTTGCAGCAAAGACTATTATTAACATTTGTAAATATGAAAGAGTACCTATCTAAATATTTTATTTATTAGGGTTTTCTGTGTCGGAGTACCTAGTGAATAAATTGAAATAGTAAATGTTCATCAAACTAGTGTATTAATTTTCAGAAGTCAGACAATTGTATCCCGCATGAAGGTTTATCTTTTGAGACTATTTTGTATTCCACACACTCGGCTACAGATAAAAAAACGTATATCAATGAATCCCCGAAATGCTAATTGAGATTACATGATACAGCATTAATGTGGGGAGGGCATATTTTGCTAATTTAACACTTAAAGGCATGCAATATATAGCAGAAGTTACATCAGATGGGCAAAAGGCTGAAGAAAATTCATATTCACCATAATTGTGGCACTGAAAACAAATTCACATGAAGTTGAAAAACTTTACAAGTGATGCAAAAATTCATACTCATTTCGGTGTATTGGAAATTTTCGATCGAAGGTTAATATTATCATCTAACATAATAAATTGCTTATAATAACTTGAGGGAAAATTACATAGTTACACGAAGCTGCCTCAGTGGTTCGCAAAGCAAGAAAGGATAGACAATTTATTCGTATAAGACGGTGCAAATATCGTGAAGTGCAACACCTTCAATTTAAATATCTCTCATGTAAAGCCATTTACGAAGGTAATAAACACACACTCCAAACAAAAAGTTTGAAGAAAAAGATGAATGAATCAACCAATCAACGAAGACTTTAATTACATCGCTCTTACGACACTAACGGATCACACGGAGCACGAACGCGATACGGTAGGTGCTAGCCGTGATAGCGGTGGTAGGTCTTCTCTTTGGGGCCATTCAAGTATTACGTAAGGTGATTTTGAACCCCCACCACCCCCATGTTAGACAACGTAAGATTTCATGAACCCTTCCCCTCCCAATCTTACGTAAGTTGTCACACATTTTTGGAACAATTCACAAATATAAATAATAATACATGGCCGATTCCATGTTCAAGTATGCAAAAATTCAACTCACCTCCTCCGGTTTTAATTTTTTTTTTACAAAATCATTTTTATTTATTTTAGATCAACTTAAAAATATGAATTTTAGTCATATATCGATAACGATTTTCGTTATTTCACGATTTACAGAAGGCGCGACTCGTAAAACACTAGATCTTCACAAATGCGATGTCTCCAAACTAATGAACGCAAGGAATTCATCAAACCTTTTTCTACAGTTTAGCATTAATTCAGGCGTACTACCGGGTAATCTTAAAAAGTAAGATTTTTCGTCCTACGATAATTTAATAAGTTGTTAAAAATAAGATCTCGGAAGTAACTTAAATCTTATGTAAGATTGTCTCGGGCCCCCTCACCCCCCCCCCTACGTAAGACAACGTAAGGAAAGCTCAACCCCCCTCCCCCCCAAAACGTCTTACGTAATACTTGAATGGCCCCGTACCGTTTGTGAAGATGCATGTACTATAAAATCATTCCTTGGCCTTTTAGCTTCCAAAATCTTTCGTCAAAATCTACAACCCAATTGATCATTTACATCAAATATGGCCGAGTTATTGTTTTATTTTTGTCATTGAAATGCCATCCGTAATTGTGTTGCTCACATTCATCATCAGAAATTTTCCATATCCTTTCGTTTCATCGCTTCGGCCAGGAGCGTAGTGTTTCCTTCTCGAAATTACTAATTCCTTCTCAATAGCCCATTTCTTTGACATACTGTAATTAATAATGGTGCCGGTTAAATAACTATTGGAATATGCCCGCATAACGGGCTTTGCACTGAACGAGCTAAATCTGGTGCAGTCTGGCGACGAACTAGATGGTCTCATCAATCGAGGACTATTCACTGAAAAAAATGGTGACCCCCGGCGGAAAACTAGATGCTCCCATCGTGTGCGAACTCTCCTCTGAACTATAAGTGGTGCCGCCTGATTCCCCAACATCGAACTAGTTGGTCTCATCCTTCGCTAACTCTTCACTGAACTAAAATTGATTAGGAAGACTGATTCCCCAACAGCGAACTAGTTGGTCTCATCCTTCGCTAACTCTTCACTGAACTGATGTCATATGGCGATGAGCTAAAACGAATAAACATTTCAAACTGATTGACTTGGAATGGAGTCGTAGTTCAAATTGAACTCTTCACTCTCTGGGGCAGTGATTAAGTCGCTAGCTTCTCCTTAGTGAAGTTCATTTTGAACTGTTTGTTTGTGAAATTCCCATCTCTCGTGTAGTTGACCAGTTCCGGAATGGTTATTTTTCCCTCCATCACAGGAAAGTATCTAGAAATTACTCATATAGTAGCACATTTCACGGTTGGCGTCCAAAATACCCCTGCCACAAGCTCCAGTGGAATTTCGCAGAGTAATACATGCATTTACATCCGCATACCACCCTATGAGCCACCACAAGGGCATTTGGGAGGGGACGCTAGAACACCAGCCGTGAAAAAGGGAGGAAATGTGGAAAAGGATACAATGCAATATATATTCTGCCCTGGCTATCAACCATGGAGCATTTATGTATACAAAATATATTTTTGGCTCAAGAACATTTTAGGAATTGAAAGGACGTGAGGGCAAAATTGAATCGTATGCCAGGGGAGCGACTCGGTCTTGTCTTGTTTTTGTCGTAGTAAACAATTTTTCGTGGTGAAAGAAGGAATTTTTTTGCCCATCAGTTCAGCTGCGTAACTCTCTTATTTTGTCTCTTCCAAACGTTATACAGGTACAGTAACAGGTTAAAATAATAGCCTTTATTTCACCCGTAAACTTGCGTCACCTGTATTTTTCAAATTATCTTAGCCTACTGACTTATCCTCCGATGTTTCCAGTGGTTTCCCATCTAGACCTTCCGTCACCTACGTATCACTATCTATTCACCCATAGTTTATAACGAAGTGTGCGGCTATATTTGGTATTTCATAGATGTAAATAGATAAGATGTGTTCAGCTATTGCTCACTAGTGTATTGCCGAGCACTATTAACTATCGTATGTCGAAAGAGGAGCATTCATGGAAGCCTGGATCATGTAATAAGGGGGTGCCTAGGAAGGAAGTTTATAGCCCTCAAAAACATTATTAATTACGGAGCTGTCTATTGGTGCGGTGAATGGGACGATGGGCAGTAACTAGCAGTCCTGCCTGCCAATGTTATAAGGGCACAACATTCGGCCGGGTGACCCACCAGCCACCTTACGAAGCTTTCTCCAAACGCTGAAGTAACGGATTTGGGAGAGGAAGGTGCTTGTTCTCGGGAACCGTCTAATCAGAGCGGAAAGGTGTAATCAGTCGAGGTCCGATATAAAACGCGGCACGCACGGCCGCACCCGGTGATTTAGTCGGTCGAGGTGTTAACAACCGCTTTCGCTCGAATAAGAACGTAATTGTTTTATTCCAAACCCTTCGGGGCACCACAAAAAGCGCCAAAACCTGCCCGGCATAATTCATCAACGAAAAGCATCCACTGAGATAGTGATTATAGCTTCCATTTCAGGATAGTCAAATGTTTAAAAAGAAAAGATTTTAACGATAAAAAAATTAATAACATCGTCAACCAACATAAAATTAAATGATACATAACCCAGGAGGATTTCAGGTTTATCGAAGAGGTGTCTAAACTAAAACAACGGTTATTGATTGTTTTATTTCCCCTTAAAGTTTGAACCAAGGCATATTCCTGATCGATTATTGTTCATTAATTCCTACGGATATATATCTTAGAATAGGGTGTTTCTGTTCCCAAACATTTCCTTCGTTTTTTTAACTAAACAAAAAAGTAATGTAACTTGACCTATAGATTTTGATGTGTATTGAGGCCAAAGCCTAATATCCTACAAAAAACCGAGAATGACAACTTAAGAGAGACTACATTTTTCTTTCAAAATGAGTGATTTTTGTCCGTACCACCTAAGCTAGATTACCACAGATCGTTTGTTTTCTAGAAGTACTATTTCCTCTGTTTTAAAATCCTGGGTTTTGTACACACCCTTGCGATATGATACTATTACTTGCTGAGTAATGGATGAGAAGACGTTGTGTAACAGCATCCGAGCGATTACAAAACAATTCTAAATAAGTAAAGCAACGTAATTGTTCATAGGTTTTTCTTGTAACAATCCGTCAGCAGATTGCAATGAATTTGGCGCTCCTTTTCATCTGGAGATCGAATACGATCAGACACATTTGCTAATTGCTCCATCGTTAGGGCTAAAAATCTTACCCACCAGTTCCCCGAAATCACCACACCATCTTCCCGGATGAGGTGAGGCTATTTTCTCCATTGAGTTGAAACCCCATTAAATTTCCATATTAACGTCTTAAATTAACTTCTGACACACCTATGGCAGACGACATATTTTCCTAATAATTATCATTCATTTCGAACGGAAAGCTTTTAAAACGGAGCATCATATATTCCGAAATGTAGAAGACACCAATACGGAAATGGTGGTAGCTAGAGTATGCTGGGAGGCCTTGCGCCGGCCTATTCTTACTGTGAAGCTATTGACACGAAGTCGATGGTAGAATTGACTAGTAGGGTAGACTTTAGTATGAGAATATATAGGGTTTATGCAGTAAAAATACTATATACCCATCTCATAAACTGTGGATTGTACTCCATTGTGACAACTTCATAGTATATAAGCTTTGGTCGTCATCATCGTAGTTGCATTACCGTTTGCAATAGGTTCTATGACAGATGTATGTTTGATTTTCGGGTGTACCCCGCGTACTATAACCAGGTGTGATAGCTGACGTTTCGTGGCCGTGGCTGGTCACTTCATCAAAATTGCCTTTTATAAAGTGACCAGCAACGGCCACGAAACGTCAGGTATCACACCTGGTTATAGTACGCGGGGTACACCCGAAAAACAAACAGACATCTATAACGACCCGCGAAAGTTTTAACCAGGTTCTATGACAGTCCCTGCCTGGCTCATCACCAACAAATCACAGGTTTATCCTAAACCGCGAATCTTTAGATGTCACCCGAATTTCTGTAACTCAAACTTCTTACATCATGACCTCTCTCTAGACGTTCGACATTCTAATTCTTTTCCAACCTCTTGTCCAACATTCTCCCATTCATTATCCTATTCAACCACCAGTTATCCTTCATCACACCTTTCAACTACTCATCTTGCTCCATAAAGGGTTTTCTATCATCTTTTCTCCACAAGCAAATAAATCACCTATTCGGTTGTCTTACACTCTACCCCACTTGCCTTCTCTATCACTCTTCAGACCCACATTTATAAGAACCTAATCCTATTGCATCTTCTTTCTTCCATATACCAAGTTTTAGAACTATGCAACGCTGTCCTCCAAATAAGAACCATCCCTCTCACTCTCTCGCTTCACTCCTCTCTTGGTCTCCATGGTATTCAAAGTACCCAGTATTGATCGATTCACAGTTTCCTCCAAAATTCTACCTTTCCGAAGCCCATCCGACTTCACAAAACTCTACCAGGTGTGGGAGGAGTCCTCTTTGAGTCTTCCACGAAGTCTCCCAATTATTTTTCGCGGTACGATTATTTGTTGCGTGACCCTCGTGGTTAGTCTCCTTGATTGTTGCATTTGATTGACACATATAAATAACTCTATAGGTAACAGATGTACAAAATACAAATATTTCGGAGCTTTAGGCAGCCTCAAAGGTACAAGCACTTGTATCGAGACTGCCTTCCGTAAATAAATACATGCAATTGCTGGTATTGTACAAAAACTGAAACTGTCGCCAATTAATAGATACCTATTTGAAAAGACGAACACACACAGCCATGCCCTGGATGGCTTAAAACCACCCGGACGGTATTCGAACCCGTGACCTTTGGGTTGGCAAGAGAGGACGTTACCCCGCCACCACCGAGGCCGGCCAGAATAAAATGATCAGCTCGTAAATTATTCCGAAATTGAACGATTACGTAACACCTCGTACATAAATTATCCTTCTTTTTTCTTCCCTTTACTACTCCTTTACTATCCTTTGATTCTTGTTTCCCATGTCTCTACATTTTTGGTTCTAGACATTGGCCTAAGTCTCCCTCTTCAGATTTTAGTTTCTAATTGCACTTTTCTATTTACCTCTAAGTAAGTATACTCATAACAAAGTCATCGGATTGCAGAATGTACCCAAACTACTATGCTCTTCTTACGCTTATATTCTCGGCAGAGTTCTTTCTACCTCAGTTTTTTTTGTACATCTGCTCCATTCTCCAACGAAAAATGACCATCCACCTCGACTGGGATTTGAAGCGATATCTCCCGACGTCACGCCGAAAGTAACAAAGTTAAAAGGGAGAACAGGAGGCTTTTAGTGGTCATTATTAGGAGACAGAGCATGGAAAAAGAAATTTGACATGAGAAAGTTGAAGACCGTCATCGTAGGCAGAGTATTGCAAAAGTGAAGGGCAGGACGACAAAAATATTTGGTGGATTGAACGGAGGTGGGAAGATTGCGGAATTCGATGGAAAGAGGGCGTGGAACATAATGTTCTAAGATGGATGAGACGAGTTGAAATATTCCTTGAAGAACAATTCTCACCAGTAGAACGACATTCCCCATAGTAATGAGCATGGACAAGGAAGGTACATGACAAAATCAGTTGTTTTTTTAGCCAATCGATGACACAGAGTACAAAGAGTGAGGCCAAAAGCGACAATGACTGTAATAAATATTTCCGCATTCCGCCATGTTTTTAGCAAGTACTATCCTGGCCAGTTGATATTAAAAAGGTGGCGAGCATGGAGATAAAATGGGATTTTAAGGACAAAATATTGCTCGAAAGTTATGGCCAACGTGAGAATCGTGTAAAATTTTGATTATAGATGGATAAAAAGATTCGCATTTTTCCAAAAATATGTGGAAACGTATTGTGGACATTTTTAAATTTTTATCCAATCAAAATGTTCAAATTTAATGTACAGGGTGATTACAAAATAATGCGTCGGTTTCAAAGATCTGTATTTTTAAAAGAGTAATATCAAGTTGATATTCAAATTCCTCTCACACTCTGTGAAGCATGTCAGCAGTTACTCTCTTCACAGCCGAAGTTATGCGTGCTTTCAATTCCTCGCTGTTAGTAGGCATTGATTAAGATTGGCTTTTTCCTCTACTGGAAGCAGATTACAGTGATTTTTTGTTTCAGCAAGACGGAGCTTCCCCCATTGGCACCTCTCAGGTCGTGCTCATCTTAATGAGACCTACCCACAAAGATGGATTAGTCGATCTGCGAGGCAAGACCTCGCCCTTCATCTGTGGCCTCCAAGGTCACCTGATCTCACACCATGTGATTTTTTGTGGGGATATATCAAGGGTCAAGTTTTTGTGCCGTCATTGCCTACTAACAGCGAGGAATTGAAAGCACGAATAACTTTGGCTGTGAAGACAGTAACTGCTGACATGCTTCACAGAGTGTGGGAGGAATTTGAATATCGACTTGATATTGTTCGGGGTACTCAAGGAGGACATATTGAACATTTGTAATGTTATTTTTTTCAACAAAACTAGAGAATATATCGGTAATTTTAAGAGGTCGCGCAGCTCTGTAGCTCGTACCATTTGAAAAATACAGATCTTTGAAACCGACGCATTCTTTTGTAATCACCCTGTATAAATACCTGAATCTCCTGAATTTGTTTTGATTTTTTTATGTTTTTGAGTCGAATAAACAAAATGTATGGACTCCAACCCGAGTTCAACGAAGGAAGCAGTGATGCGCTTGTCGCTTAAATGAGTTCTTTGGTGTGCACTAGGGTGTCCCTTATTGTGCAAAATAAAATTTTTTTGCGAATGTTTTTGGGTTCACACCTTAAATATATTCCGTTTGGTCAGATTTACTCAAAAACAAAAGTTCATCTCAATAGGCCTATAATAACCCGTGCCGACTTGAGCTTGAAATTTGAATATTAGGAATTATAGGTTTTGTAGGTTTAAGTAAGGGAAAGCTATCGCATGGGAAAAAGCTATCGATATAGGTTTCATATCTAATTTTATATTACAATTTAATACATTTTCACTTTTTAGACTAATATGGGTAATAGTATTCTTTAGTTTTTAGTATTATGTGGATATTTTCTTTTCAGTGTTTCTTTCTTGCAATCTGGGTACAGTCAACGATGTTCATGAACATAACAAAACACAAATTGATTTTGCTCTTCATCTACAGCCATGAAAATCTTGCATTAATTTAACACCCCTTTCAGCACTGTCATTCACAGCTTTCAACTCCATAACTATTCTTTGAGCTTCTAAATATGAAGTGTTGCTCGTCCATGTCGAAGGACATTCTTGAATAAAACTAGTGTCCATCTTCAGGCAAGAGAAGATATCTCTGCTTTTGGATGACACAAAGTCATCTATTTTTTTCACTGAAATGAAGATAGGACTGAATTAGGAGATTTATACTAATGAATTATAAATAAAATAATGGTATTCAGTATTAGATTAAAGTTACCAAATAAATGTCCATCCAATTCTCCACAAAGATGAATAATATATCTCTTTTCCCTGTGTAGATTCTCTCTTGCTAAATTTGCTACAATTTTGATTTTGATTTGTACGTCTACTTCATCATCAAAGAGTGATAGGACAGACAACTCTTCTCATAAATACCACATGTGGTGACTCAATTTCTTTAATGCAGGCAACAGTTTTCTATCACATTGAACAGTAAAAATTGCAGGTATATCATTCTTGATAGCAAATCTAATTGTTTCAGAACGTTCTCTTCTCTTCTTCTGTCTGATTCGATGAATAGAAGATTTATTAATAGAGAGTTCTTCGGTATTATGGTGAAGTGCCTCTGCTCTCGCCTGAAGGATGTATACAGAATCTCTTACACTCAGCTGGCATCTATCAAAGGCAGCCACTAATTTAGGAGTGATAAAATCTTTCGTACCACGCCTTGTAGCATTCTGCATTGATGTACTCTCAGAAGTCTCTCCAAAAAATTTACCAACGTTGATTTCATCGGAACTTGGATGTAAACTGAATCTTCAGATGATGAAGAAGGAGGAACAGCAGAAGATGTCGACGATGCACACTGCTTTTCTCTTCTTCTAATTTTCTTTTCCTCGCCCTTATTTCTTTATCCGCGAGTTTGTAGTCTACTCCTGCAAGGTAGCTTTTACGTCCTGGCTCTCGATGCCGAAGTTAAAGCATCCTGTCTTCTTCTAACTTGATCATTTGAAGAGCATTGGCATGTGCAATATCAAATAGATTGTCCAAATTATTTCTAAACTCCTCTTCATGATGCTTAAATATATCTTCGCACTCGTTTGCGTTTTTTGCATTTTTCTCCACTCCGAATGCAAGTTACAAAGTTTTTGTGAACAATGCTGAATAGTTCTTGTCGGAATTCATGCTTTCTCCCAAAATATCATGCACTCACGAACCAAAAGATTAGCACTTGAACTGACAGTTAATTCTACCTCCCGTATGTTATAAAATAAAACTTCAAGCACTTGTCTATTTGATGGTAGTTTGTGTCCAGTTATTTGGTGTTTTATATCTCCTATTAAAATCACACATTCCCTGGCACTGATGTGACATTCCCTGGCATTGATGTGACATTATGTTAGATTAGCGACCCAAAAACACGTGTGACACGATGGATAACAAATAATGAACTGACTGCAATGCACGTAAGGGGTCGTGCATAAAGTACGTTACCGTTTTCGGTGATTTTCATCTACTTGGTTCTCTCCCCTTCCTCAATTGAAAACATAGCTGCTAGTATCAACCTTGTGAATCATGACGTCAGAGAAATTACAAAATGGGTTGGCGAAAACCGACTTACACTGAACTGTCAAAAGACGAAATCAATAATCATTGGAAACTCAAGGGTTCTAAACAAAATAGATATTAATCAACTTCATCCAGTTGTAGTTGGTGATCACCAAATATCTTTCAGCGACTCTGTTCGCGCTCTTGGAGTAACCCTCACAAAAAATCTGTCGTGGAACGAACATGTTAATGAAATCTGTAATAAAGTCAATATTACCCTCTATCAACTAAAACTAAATAAGCACCTATTTCCTATTCCCACCCGAAAAATGTTAATTTCATCCTTGGTATTTCCCTCTATTGATTATTGTAGTCTCGTTTATAATGACATACCTAAAGAGTTAGAAAAAAAGTTACAAAAGCTATTAAACTCATGTGTAAGATATGTATTTAATTTAAGAAAGGATGTTCATGTGTCACAATACAGAATCAGCCTAGGTTGGCTAAATCTTTGTAACCGTAGAAAATATCTACTCGGTGCTTTTCTTTTTGGGATGTTCAGAGAGAGTATTCCTAAATATCTTCGGGAAATGTTTAAGAGCAGATCAGAAACCACTCAGATGACATCTCGCACAAAGAACTGCTCTTTACGTTATCCAACTCCACGTACAACCGCATACCAGAAATCATTTCTTGTTACGGCATCTAAACTTTGGAATTCTCTCCCTGAGGATCTGAAACAGAAGGGCTCCAATCATGCCTTCAAGTATAAATTATACATGACTCTACTCAGTGCAGAGCAAACATAAACTCTGTCTAATAAAATACGGCCTAAATATTGTGTGTTGTTAAATTCTAATCCTTGCCTATTTGCTACATTACTATTTCTGTATCATGCTGTATTGTTATCACTTGTTCGATTTTTATGTACGTTTTGAGTTTTCTTTGATGAGCCATTCAATTGTAAAATGTGTTTTTGCTCCATGGGTGATGCCCAGAGCATTAATAAATATTCTATTCTATTCTATTCTATTCTATTCCCCTTCCCACATTTATGACTGATGCCTTGAAAAGTGTTGTCACGAGGTCACTATTTAACCCGCGAGAAGGTTAAAATGTAAGCAATTTGATGGTATGAAGACTTGCAACACTGTAGAGGCAATGGTTTAGTTATATTAACAATGAGTTAAAACAGAAGCTTGGAGTGTATGAAACACCCCGAGCGCCCTTCCTCATGTTGAACTCTGTAGTATTGTCGTCACGATGATGACGAGTAAGAAATGTGAACAGGCGCATTGTAACAGCTACGTTACTTTAAGTGAACCCTTCCCCTCCCCCTCGTTACCCGCCGTTGGTTTTTAGGCGACCCCCACCCCCCTAAGTTGGTAACGTAGTTTACGCACGACCCCTAAGGACAGGCTGGATCCAGACATGTTCTTCATGCGAGTTCGCACTCAAGTCGGCACGGGTTAGAATGCTCCGATCTCAACATATTTTTTATGTGCATGTTTTAGAGTCATTCGAACAACATTGAAGAGTGAGCTTTCAAATATTTCAAAGTCGGAAAATAAGGGACACCATGATGTTCCTGATGAAGTGTGCACCGATGACATAATTTCAACAAAGTGCCATCATTATCAGTGATTTTAAAGGGAATATTAGACAATTCCATATTTTGGCATTGTTTACCTAGCTCAAACTGGCGAATGAAACCATGGAATCCATTTCTACTCAAACTTCGCGCCATATGATTACCCTAGACCAGTGGTTCCCAAATTTTTGGTTTGTGGCACATTATTCGCCGTGTGGAATATAGCGGCACATCCCGAATGTAGAAGAAACCCCACTAGGCACACCAAATTGCAACAATAGTTTAATATAATTTACATAACGTTGTTCATTTTTAAAATATGTATTGCATGCATTCACAGTTCTCTGAGATAAATAGATTACACTATCAAAATATTTAATACACAAGCCTGTTTTAATGTGTTTGTACATTCCCAATACTTTTTCTGCGGTACAATAGCGTGCCGAGGCACACCCTTTTGAGAAACCACGGCCTAGACATGTGGCAGGCAACCCGAGAGTGAATAGTTCATCTGAACAGTTTAATCAGGTGAATTATAGCTCGGGTCAACTATTCCCTTAAGGTAGTTTGAGCGAGATATTTCCCTAGTCTTAATGCAGACCATGTTCCAATTTCACTTTTTGATTTCAACGTTTGTAAGAAGTACGAATTAAATATTGGAATATTAATGGCGCCAAAATATAGTTATTTATTACAAAATGTCTCAGCGATTAAATAAATATAACCACATAAGTCTCTAACTTGATTCAATTTTTTTCAAGCCGTACGGTGAACACGCCTTCACAGCAGAAGATTTTTTGTGATTCTGTAAAAATTACTGCTGAGAGTGATTAATTTTTATTAATAGTTGATAAAACATTAAAAAAATTCACTCCGATAATTATTGGACGCTGTTAGAAATTCCTATTTTTTTCAATATTCTCCCTCTGGGGCGCACAACCGTAATCTATCCCATGTAAAACGGCTTAAATGTTTGGGAAAATTGCTCGCGAAGTAGCTGGGCAAGGGGTTAATATTTGTACACCATTGGCAAGATGGGAATTTTATCTTTAAATGAAGTCAAATTTTAAGTGAAGTGACATTTCGCTGAAACTACCTTTAGTGAAGTAAAGCCCATCACTGATATATATTCCAGCCCCGGTCATCCCAGTGGAACCAGCACCCCCCCCCCTCTCCACCTCCTTGTCTTCACCCCATTCCGAGTCCCGCCTCTTCCCTCCCATCATGCATCGCTCTTCGGCGGTCTTTAATCGACAAGTCGGCAGTCAGCAATCCAGGAGGCGTCCGTCCCTTTGATCGGGAGTGGCGGTCTGCAGCCTGCCGGGAGGTGTAGGGGAGAGATGAAGGAAAGACCGCCACCCAAACCTTCTCCATACCCCATGCCTACCGCCAGAGGCGTCGCATTCGAACACCAGCTCTCTTCCTCCCTCCCATCTCCCGACCCAACCCATCCGACGTTTATGTTAATGCGCGTGGTATCCTTTCCAACGCGAGAAGGTGGCGACGGAGATGAAGGAAGGGGACGGATACTCGCCGCGGGGGCAATTTTTCCTTCGCCGCCGCCGTATTCTTTGTCGGTGCAGGATCGGCGCGATTCGTCGACATTTGTATTCTATTAAGCTTTTCTGCAACTCGATAAGGTGGCCACACAGTAAAACGAATTCAATATCATTAAATTCAAGTTTCGGATACTTATTGAAAAAGTGTGCAACATATTAACTACATAACATAACATGCAAGTACTAACAACTCGCCGTGCATGTTTTCATTATTCGTCTTGTACTTCTCTCCATTTACGTAGCAGAAAAATACATAAATACTAACGGTCCCTCTAAAATTGGTAACATATCTATAGTGTAGTGTATTCTTGTGAGGCTTTGCCTCGTGACAAGCATTGGTGATTTATGCTAATGCATTAATAGTTGCTTTTGCATTAACTTTAAAAGGGTAGATTGTAATGCATGTTGGGTACTACTCAGTCCCTGCCACACACCATTGAGGTGGCTTGAAGGGTAGATGTAGATTATGTTGCACAGCAGGAAAACCAAGGTCGTGCAATAAAAATATTTTACGTAGAATAGGAGAGTTTATTTCTCTTCTCATGAAAAAGTGTCCTTTGTTTGATAATAATAAATAAGTGTTACCATGTCACTCAACATTTGTCGCAAAATAAACTTGAAATTGCGTCGTCTTAAACGCGAGCAAGGGTGAACCATGTAGTTAAATAGTAATTTGTATCTAGCGTTTGAAGACCTCATTGCGAAAAAATGATGAAGAGAAACAAATTTTCACAGGGAATTGGTTGGATATAAACTTATGTGCCCTGCTCATCTAATTTTTTGAGTTAATAGTAAATCACTAAAATGTTTTATGTCAAAATGCGTTTATTCAATATCAATTTCTCTGCAGTCAGCACCCGTAGCTGCAAAAAATGTTCGTTAAAAATTGATGCGTCAAACAACCTGCATATTTTTAATATATTTTTTCGTTTTTTATCTGATAAAACTCTTCATCGGTGAGAGAAGTATTTTTTAAGCAATATACAATGGAAAAAGTGGAATGCAGTATTTTGCTTTGACTCACACGCTCGCAGCGAAACATCCTTTTTTTATATGTAAACGGCTGGTGTCCTAACACCCCCCGCCACACGCCTATTGAGGCGGCTTGCGGGGTAGTATGTAGATGTAGATGATCCTTAAGACTTGCTATAGGTTTACATCGCTCCGTTACCGGTCGCACCGGCTTAAATGCGAAGATCTCTAGTTTTTTAGCATTAGTCAGACATTTCCACCGGTAAAATAGTCGAAAGGAGCCACTACAACAGTCGTTTTCCTCCATGTCCATATTTCCCTTCTCTCAAAATGCTGTTGTAATCAATTTATTAATTATCTGTCAGCACAGTTTTAATTCCTGAAACCTTTTTATGCTTACCGCTCACCGTAAATGCCAATGACGGTGGTGTTTCAACATATTGCAGAAGAAAGAAATGCCTCCAGCCTAGTTCGGGATGATCTTTGAACATTCTCATAAATACCTAGTTTCCTGCCACTAAGACTCTCCTGAAATTCCATTACTTACTGCCCCCTTCTCTCACACTGTTTGAAAGCTCAATTCCCTGAATTCCTCTTTCGTGCTCATCGAACATTAGTCCCTACATCACCCCCTTCAACATTCAGTTCCCTCTTAATACGTTCTCCAGTACGAATATGTGTAGCCAAACTAGAAACCTGGGCAAACATTTTCTACGCTACGAGACCTTATTTGCGTTAAGAGTCATGATTTCGTCTTACATCATCATTGCTAACCTTCCCCTTCATGACGTCACACTTCGCGTTAGCGACTGCCATCGAGTTACGCTACCACTATACCACGAGTATTTAGTTTTATGTTCGTATGATAAACTATTCTCACACATTGAAAGATTTTTTTTCCTCACAAAAAAAGGGGAAATCTCCTCAATTTCGAACCTGCACTAGAGGGAACGATGTTGGCATAACTATCTACTGCAATGCCTAGGGTCACACATGATATCATTAGCAGCATTGAGGAAAGGTGGAGGTAGATTTACATGGGGATTGGAGGATGGGTTCATAACAAATAATCGCGACTAAGTGTTTAACGCCTAGTTTTGTAGCTATGGAAACATGCGTAAATTAAATAAATACCTGCACGGCTACCTGTAATTTACCATTTGTTAATCATGGCCTTCTGTGAGATCTCAATTTTCATTAGGAAGGATAAGCGGATAGCTAAGTGATTGTATTCCGGGGATGGATGAACGACGGAGAGGAAACTGTAGTTCGCGATACTCTGCGCTCAACAAAAAGACACATGGAGTCCACAGTTTCATTTCACTTCCGACGGATGGAGACAGCACTTCGAGTGCTTTCCATATGGCGCACAAACTAGGGCCGGGATTCCACAGAAAAATCTCTACTAATTACTGGATTGTAATCCGAACCTTTTCAAAACCAGGACTTTTGACGCAGACTCACGCTATCCCTTGAATTGGTCGAGTTTCACGATCCTCATAACATAGATCCCCTGAGATCGCTGGATTTAGAAATGCACGATATTTTATCTGTGACCATTAGCGGGTGTCTGATGCAAGTACATACAAGCAACGTCATACCTCTCATCCATTATTACAAAGATTTTTTTAAATTGGCAGAATCATAAGGAGGCCATATAAAAATGCGTATAATTTTAAGGTGGAAGAGAAAACGTGTACGGAATGTCAACCATTCGGATACCTTCGCAACATATTATTTCAGCTTAACACGTATGAACCTTAATGAAGCCGCGGTAGAAGAGGAAGGTTTCTTGCCATGTATTTATCAGATTTCTGTTCCATTCTGCGGGCGACTTCGCTATAGTTATTGCTACGGAATTTCCCATAGAGCTTCATAAGTATTTAGCTGAGCTTATCACAGAAGAGGAAAATTAATTAATTAGGATTATGATCCGAAATTTTTATAAACCCTTTGCTCAGAGTTTTAGAGCATTTGAGAACTGAAATACGCTCGTGTAACGAAAACTTTATAGTGGAATAATATCGGAGATTTCATTTGACCGAAATTTTGACCCCTCCAAAACTATTTTTTTGATTGCTGTCATAACGTCATAGATAAAATTCATTTGTCGAGAGTGATTGATAATGATATAGGTATGCTCTTTTAGGAAATATTTATTTCTCTAGTTCAAGATTTTTTTAGTAAGATCCTACATTCCTAGAACGTGTCAAATATTTTTCAAGATATACCCAGGGTTATGAAAATCAACATTTCACCTCTCATCAAATTCCATTCTTTTGTGCTTTTTGTTCAACAGTTTTAATTAATGTGGTTATCATTAATGTTTTATCTCAATGGCTAAGCCTCATATTCAAGATTTGACCAGGGTGAGAGAGTAAATGCTAGACTATGTCTGTGTTTCACAAGCGTTTATTTTTGAGTAAACGGAAATAACCCATGTACATACCAACAAGCTAAGTAATTTACATGCAAGGAAAAATAATTACACATTTCCGTTGGAATCCGTGCTCGGTAACTGGCATTTAAAAACTTCAGGGACGCATAAACGGTTCGTGTCCAACTTTTTAGCTTTCCCACTCCGGCGAAAAACGATTTTCGGACCGTTTCCTTAATGTTTCCCCGGCTGCCTCAGGGCATGAGAGAGAGAGGGATGAAACAGAACCCTCCCCCCCTCTCTGATATCCTCCATACTTTGTTTTCCCGTCCCGTCTCTCTTCTCTCCCCCCCCCTACGTTAGACTTCTAAATAATAACAATAACATCGCCGGCTCTGCCGCATTAGCATGGCCACCGCGGACCGCCCCCGGGCTGAGACGAAGCAAAGCAAGAAGTTTATGGTGGTGGAAGATGAGCGGTGGGGCAGGTCCAGCCTCTGACCCCGGCAAGCTTCCGTGCTGGAGCCTCGTTTACATTACCTTATCAAAAAAAGGAATCTTACCACGGTAGCATGTGCTACCATAATCTCCCCATCTCTCGTTAGACCTCATTTAGAATATGCCGCTAGCGTCTGGGCCCATTACAAAGTAGCATATACATAAAATAGAATAGATAGAGTAAGATAGAGAGAATCTAGAATTGGGAAACAAAATTATATCCAGTAGTATGTCCGAGTTTCTCAATGAATTAGGTTGGAATTCTCCAAAAGATCAAGGGGCTAAATATGGGTTTACTCTTTTATTTATGTTCGGAGAGGAATCGCACTCGGGAGTCGTTTGGAATAGGTATTATATTAAACCCAGCGCATTACGGTAGAAGATATCGCAAGGATAAAATAGTTAAAATGCTTAAAGAACGGAGAGATTCACAAGGTCATTTCTGCAACGGACAATGAGGGGCCATAACGGTTACGATGTCTATCAAACTACAACTCTCACTAGGTAGACTAGAATTGGAAATTGTGTTTATTAATTTATTATATTAACGCCAATGTCTGGCACCGAATAATTTGGTATGTACCTCCGGATGAATCACTAAACTTACTTATCAGTGTTAGTATCTTAGCCCATGCGCTGCATGTAAGCATTGATCATAACATCTGCATTAGCTAACTCTTTACGTTGGGCGTCAAGGGGTCCACATTTTGACGTGCACTCCGACGGTGATAGTAATACCCTGTTAGTGCTTTCCAAATGAAAATAAATGTAGATCGGTACTTCTCTGAAAATCTTCGTCACTTCCGGAACTGGATAAGGACTCCCAGGTGTGGGAATCCAATACTGCAGCTGATTCCCTAATATCTCCAGCTAAGGAAATATGAATTCGTATAATTGGTAGAATGCATTGTATTTGCAAATATAATCAACACCCACCACATTATTTCACATCACTAAGTTTACTTAGTTTGATTAAACAAACTGCGGCCTTGGAGAGATGGAGTCAGTAGGTACTGTAGCCACCAAACCTAAGCGACCCTCTCATATCTTCACCGAAGCAATTCTCTATCGGGATATCTACAAGTATATTACTGGCAATAATAGTCATTACCTATTTTATTGTTTCATTACCTTTTATATCTTTTTATCTCCGAACTAGGGCCCTAGGGATTCGAAGCCTGTAATCCAGCCACCGTACTCCAGCACTTTACTCCCGAATATCTTCATCTTAATAGACATGTATAGTTCATAAAGTGGATTAAACGTGTAGCTGACTAAACGGTATTTGCAGTTGTAGCTATCAGTTTCCTCTCATTATTTCTAATATAGTATCTATTCATTTTAATCGTCGTAGTTTGTCGTGGCTGAAAGGGGATGTGTTGTAGACGGGAGACGTTTGAGATGTGGTTTTGGAGAAGACTGGAGAGGGTGAGCTGGGTGGTGAGGAAGACGAACGAGGAGGTATTGGATATGGTAAGAGAGGAAAGGAAGTTGGTGGCGGAGGTTCGGAGAAGGCAGAAAAGGATGGAGGGCAAGTTAAGAAGTAAAGGGCATGCGGAATAGATTTTGATTTGAGGGAAGGACGCTTAGCAAGACCGAAAATTGAAGGAAAAGGATAGCAATTTTAGACAGCATGAGCTAGGACACTGTTCTGTAAATTTTATCGCTTTTCGACAAACGTTGATTGTCTCCCCGGTAGACTTAACCTGCATGGGCAAGTCTATTAACCTCGTCTTGCTCGACAGTCGACACATTTAGCGATCTGAACAAGTGGTTGTGCGCAAAATAAGCGACTAGTGTTGCTTAGCAGGCGTTTAGGAAGTCGAGAATGAACATACTTTGATTATGCACTAAATATTTTGCGTCGCCACAACCGTCTATCTTTGACAAATAAGAGGTTTATAGGCTCACCTATATCGGTAGGAGAAGACTAATGTTTGTCGACGAACGTCAAAAGTTACAGGATATCTCCCTAGGAGAGACAGAGGGTTCGAGGAACTTAAGACAGAATTGACGGCGAGTGATTAATATGAAGAAAAGTGAGAAGGTATTCCATAAAAGAGAATGCTAAGGAAAGAACTGCCCATAAAATTATTCCCAAAGATGCCTGTGGTTCTGGAGAAGTGATGCCAGTGCTTTAGCCATCACCCCCACCCCCCATGCCCTCATTATTAAAATTACTAGAGGGTAGAGAGAGCTTCTACGGTAGAAGTGTTAGTAGATGGAAACGAGGTATACGGGGCGACGGGGGACACTTCCGTTGACCGTTTCATTTAATGGAGGGGGCAGATGTGGGGGAGGGGGGGAATAGAATTATTTCTGCGTGTTCAACTCAGTGCTCCTCCTCACCCTCCCATGATAAAAATGCCGCATTAAAAGCGGCGTCTTGGTATGGGGAAGAGGCTCGTTAATGAGGATAATTGCCCCAGAGTCCCCGCCACCCAACAAAGCCGTCCTACCCTCTCCTTCCACCACCCAGACGTAAAAATCGCCCTGATTGCACGGCTTTAAAAAACAGAGGCCGGCCCGGCAATTTGGGTCGAAATAGAGTTATTATAAAACCTCACCCGACCCCCTTACCCCCATTAATCCAACCCTTGGCATTCCCCGACGCCCCGAGTCAAAATACTTCTAGACACAGCGGGGAGAGGTTCGAGGATATTTGGCAAGGGGTGAAATGTCGCCACGTATACGGCTTGGGCGGCATTATCGCTATATAAGTGCGAGAGAAGCCATTAAAGTCTCTTGAAAAAATGACAACTTTTAGCTATGAAGTCGTAGTCTATAATCTAGCTTCCTCATAATAACTATTCTTGTATGTGCATAGCAATCTGACTTTATCCGACAGTTATATTTTCCACTTAGTCATGAAATGACGGAGAAAAAGACACAAGAATTAATGACGTGGAGACTTAATCACTATAACTCCATCAGAGCGGAAAACAAGGGTGAGTAAGCTTAACGTGGTTCGTTAAAATAATGACAAATGATTCGTGAGACTCGGGCGTTAAAGGTGAAGAATGCTTACTGTATGTTCAGGGGGGATAAGGGGATAGGGGGAAAAGAAAATGATATTTCGGCTCAACTCTTGTTATACAAAGATGTCGGCTGTGCCTACTCAATGATCATCCGATAGTTTTCGGAGATAAGATAAAAACTGGAATTGAGGACACACGTTGCTTAAATTGTGTGCAAATCCGGAATGGTAGAGCGAGGTATAAATTGGGATTGATGTTTGCATGATAATGATATCGGGAAAAAGTAACATTGCACCTGCAACTGACATGTTTATCCAGATGAAAATAACAGAAAGTCTGAAGTAAGGAAGAAGAGGGGGAGAATATGTGTGCTATCCTTCCATTAAGTTTTATTATCAGTACGGAGCGTGGTTTTACATTAAATCAAAGCAGAAACCGAGGAAAAAAAGAATGTGGATTTGCTTTTAATGACACAGGGGTGTAAAATGTGGACGAGGATAAGGAGAGAGACGGTTTGATGAAGAGTAAGGAAGACAAACGAAGAAGTACTTTTGGGAAGAATGGTTTTATGGGGAGAGTAGGATGCAGGAGAAATTAGGAGAGGACAGGGCATAAGATTGGAACCAAAATCTGAGGCAATGGGATATATACGGCCTTTCATGAAGCTATGATGCTTGCAAAGTTTAGTTACTTAGGAAAAAATATAAATTATTGTTCTTATTCAAAAAGTGAATTAGCAGCGCACAAAGATGACCTTCATAAGAGCGAAACGTTCAGAGAAAAGTTCTTCGCGGGTAAGTAATGTTGTTTGACCCATAATGGACTAGCATGCACGGCAGTACATTTCTTGCGGAGGTCGTCCAACTATCCCCGTGTATATGCTGTGGATGGTGTGAACATAAAGGCGACAGATGAAGTGAAGTATCTAGGAGTTACGATAACCTCGAACCTATCGTGGGGAACACATATAAGAAATATTTTTGGCAGAGCTCTGAAGAAGCTAGGATTCGTCAAGCGTATTGTGGGAAGATTTTCGGATGAAAAAGTAAAAGAGAGACCTCTTCGTCTCGTCCATTTCGCACTCGTCCGGCCACACCTTGAATATGCAGCGAGCATATGGGATCCGGTGCAGAAAGACTTAATCCGGGAACTTAATAAAATACAAATGAAAGCTGCGCGATTCGTCAAAAACTGCTACGGGCGTACAGACATCGTTACACAGATGTTAAACGAATTAGGCTGGGAGCCACTAGAGACTTGGAGGCTGCGCGCTAGGCTTAGATTACTTGAGCAATTAAGAATAGATATCTTTAAGAGCGACACGGAGAACATCATATTAGAACCCCACCATATTTCCAGGTCCGACAGAAACGATAAATTAAGAGAGATATTTTGCCGAACGGATAGGTATGGGAATTCGTTTTTCCCCCGAACAATAAAGGACTTTAATAAATGCTAGGCGTAATTTCATTAGAGCGTTTCATTTTTATATGTAAACGGCTGGTGTCCTAACACCCCCCGCCACACGCCTATTGAGGCGGCTTGCGGGGTAGTATGTAGATGTAGATGATTTTTATGGTTAAGAAAGGATTTTCCCTCGTCTTCACATTCAATGTAGGCAACAGGAAAAATTTATCAGTTCAGTAAAGTTTTAATTCATTTTTTATTTTACCGAATTGGGGTCACTGTGCATTGTTAGGTTAGGTATTTGAAATGATCCCAAGGGTAAAATGATGCTGCATTTGGTACTACTGGCACTGGAGGGTTAAGATAGATGAAATAATTATTCATTCAAAGCGTTATGAGTTTATTTACTTATATTTATAACTAACGCTTGTTGAGCTACAATAAAAGGTTGAAATACTAATCTGGTCCAAAAAAGTATCTGTAAAACTTGTAGATGAAAATCTTGATTTAACTCGGTACACACATATCAATAATACTTAAAGGTATTAATTGTCGTAAAGCAAAACCAGTTCAGTTTAAATCTGATTGTCGCAATGAAGATTTAACCTCCTGAAGCCAAAGAAAACACCAGTAAATCTAATACAATTTGATGCAGTCGTCTTATAATTTGGGATCCCCAACTGAATCCATAAAAAGAGCACATCTTGGAAATGTTCTACCTTCAGAACCTTTTGGTTATCAACATAACGTTCAGATTAGACCGTCATTAAAGAAGATATGAATTCTTACACCCTATTCAAAATATAGACCCTCATGTCCTCTCCTCTATAATCATCAATAATGGTGCCATTCAAGAGGGTATAAATATTCATTCCCTCATTAATGCCATAATAGAGAATACGGATAACTCCAGGCCCTGTCGTTCCATGGCATGGAGACTCAAGGAGGCTTGCGAGTGTATTTCTATGTTTTTCCTTCAAACTCCTCGTTATTCCTCGAAAATCGTCCCGGCTGCAGCGACCACGCGGGGTCAAATACACCAGAGGGAGGTCAAATGCACCAGACGGGGTCAAATGCATCGCCGCGGGCGTAGGGAATGACCTCCACCAAGACAAATCCAAAGGCCGCTCATGGGACCACAGCCACGAGGGTTCTCTCCCCTTGCGGGACGACAATAGGGATAACATACCCCCTGTTCACCCTCCTCCAAAAACCCTTAGTCTCCTTGTACCCCCGACCCTTTGTGGGGGCGTGGCAGCGGAGGTAGGGGGACCCCGATAACCCCCGCTCCCCTCCGTTGGTCCTACCCTCCCACCCCTTCGCCTATAATGAGATTAAAATGAAGGGGGCCCGAGGCTTGCTCGGATTGGTGGCAGGGGAATTCAGGGTTGGGGGGAGGGTGATTCAAGTGGGTGAGGGAGTCGGGCAGTCTTCGCGAGGGGTAAGAAGTATGACACAGTGTTGCCACTCACCTTGATTCCGTGGGAGACACAAATGATTATGTTAGTCTCTCACAGTCTACTCAATGAAAGAATGACGTATAAAGTATAATAAAATAAAATCCACGGGTTAGCATTCGCAGGATATGGCACTCTACATCATTGAATCTCAACCTTTGGTAGGCGTACCTTTGAATGAAATTGGACATAGTAAGGCGTGACTTGACCAGAACTCGAACCTAGTCAAGGCGGATGATTTTTCCTCTGTGGAATTTCGCGCTTATGTGCACTTGCGGGGGACTCCGTAAAGGTAGCAACGTGGCTTGTCCTGGATTCCTCAACATTTGTCAAATATAGAGTAAAAACACTTGTTAATTCGTAAAACTGCACACAGATAGGATAAAATAAACGTATTAACGTTTTCGCTCACTATGGCATTATCCGGTACACAAATGTCTCTAACGGCAGAATAGCGAAATTAGCAAAAAAAAAAACTCCTACGAGTGATCAGAAAGTGGCACACAGCCGATGGACGGATTAGTTTGGGAGCAGTTGGAGACTCGGAGACTACTACACGCTACGCTTAGATTACTTGATAAACTCCGATGAAAAGAGTTTCAGTATGACACAAAGGATATCATTTTGACCCCGCACTGTACCTCTAGAACTGATAGAAACGACAAAATAAGATAGATACACTGCCAAAGTGACAGGTGCGAAAGTTCATTCTTTTACACACACCATTAGTGATAATAACAAAAACAGCGCGTGACATTAACATAGGACACATCGTCAACACACAATTCATCTCTGTCCTCTCCACCCTCCTCTTCCCCAATCTCTCCCCATCCCGTGGCTAAGTGCTTAACACCCGCTGCAATACTTCACTACGGCAGATCGAAGGGTAGTATGTAGATGTAGATGAAAAATACTTAAAGTATTAACACTTCGCCCGAAAGAGTCACGGAGTAATAGCCAAATGTCGATGGGAGTGGAAAATAGAATTTGAAATGCGCCAAAATACAAAAGGAGTTCGGAAAGGAGCTTTTGAGACGGTGGAGGGGACGGGTGGACTGCGGATCCATGGCGAAAAACGGCGATGCCTGTTCCGCATCCTTCTCGGTTATTATGACGATTACAAATGTATGTACATACTATGAAGGCTACTTTCACGAGATATGACTGGATTCAAAGGAGAAGGATCATTGCATGACTCATGCGTTGGTTAGTTAATTATCACACCCTATTACCAAGTATACTTCCATTGAGAATGATCTATTTTCAGTGAAGAACGCGTTTTCTTCATTCCAATATGATTGTAATCAACTTCACAAAGAAGCGTTCGTCCCACTGCCTCATCATTAAGCCACGGAATGGTAAAATATGAATGTTTTTACCTGCTAACATTCAGCGTTAACGATGAAAATCACAAGAGGTCTGAGAACGCATTTTCTGGGGTTGTGTTCACCCCCATTAAGGATTCCTCCGCGACTGCGTTAGTCAAAACCAATAATGACTTTCATCTTTCCATTTTGTATTGTTGAAAAAATACTTCGCCTGATGACATGCCTTAGCTCATTGAAAACGAAACTAATATCAAATATGAAGGTTATTCAATGAATATATTGTTAATTGACGCTTTTTCCAGAAATAAGTAAGTACTGAATGCAATGCCATGTCAATTGAACTAACGTTTTTTAACTTAATTACCTAAATTCATTAGAAAATAACTCATAAACTAAGATGGATTGCCATTCCTCATCGTATCAACACTTTGTTCCCCGTGGGACTTCTCTTCTTCTTATTAATTTTTTCACGAAAATAGTAATGTATTAGATATAAAAATATGCAAAATTTTCCCCACCATTTCCATCATGATAGTATAATATGCCGTAACCAAGATCGTACTAATTGTAAGTAATATTTCTCAAGTGGACTTTTAAATTGTTTTTTTCCATACCTCCGCGATTAAGAAATTCCATATAATCAAGGCTGAGGCCGTTCATTTCGTTGCGTAATTTCAAGCTTTATTTGCGATAACTTTATCGAAGAAAGAGGATTTTTCGGCTAAATTAAAGGTAGAATAAGTTTTTCTATAAGTATTTAGAAATTGGACACGGGCATGAAGGCGCGAGTATCTTAAAACCGTCCCGGAGAGCGGTGCTCCCTGCAACCGATGTAATGACTGTCGGGTGAATGTAACAACGAAGGAGCGGTAGTGTTTGTCTGTGTTTGCGTGAGAGGAAGGAAAATCAGGAGCTAGTAAAAAAAATCGACGAAAAATATTCAAACAAAAGGCCTTTGAGTGATAGCATTAGGTTACATTAATAAAATTAGAGAGTAGTTTTGAATTGGAATAAAATGCCATTCATAACCTTTCACGGTCGAACCTCCTAAAGCACCCACATGAAAGAAGATACGTTCGACGAAATTTGGTAGCACTGGCCTGACGCGACCGCTTCCATCGGACTCTCGCAGTAGGTAGAATTAGAGGGAGCGGGAAGCGGGTGGCAGGGGGTGTGATATCGGTGTTTTTAAGGCGCTGTCGCCGAGGGTCGAACGAGGGTGTCAAAAGTCTTGTCGCCACTCGACACAGGAGGGATGTTTTTTCGTTGTTGCGTGCGAAGGCGGGTTGCATTACAGCGCCATGCAAGGGTGTGGGGGGCAAGGGGCGAGGGGCGGTGGGGGCAAGGGGCGAGGGGCGGCTGGCGCAGAGTTGCAATGCGTGCGCCCGAAGCCGGGGAAGCGCTCGTTGGGGTGAGGGGGTGGAGGGGGAGAAGAGAGGAGTGGTCCGATGGGGGGGGGGGGTTTGGGGATTTACGGAGTTGTGGGGCAGCGATATGGGGGAGTATAGGGGGGTTCGGACGCAAAACTATTGCAGGAGGGGTTGGGGGATAGGGAGGGGAGGGGGGGCGAAGTTCCCGTGAGGGCAAGTCTCGCTAATTATGCGCTCACCCGATACTGTTCAACAATGCACATTTTAATCATGTTCTCAAAAGATAAACCTGGTTTCACGTTACGCCGGTGAGCGATCTTCTAAATATGAAGGAGGTTGCCTGCCACACTGCTGCTTGAGTCATCATTTTATAAAAAGATATCAAAGCACTGTAAGGCATTTATGAATACAATTTAGTCTTACTAGTAGTAAGTTTGAAATAATTAATCACGATGTACATTTCACTCTATTTAATCCTTTCTGACCATGGTTTCGGCATCTATAATGCTATCATCAAGGATAAGGACCTTCATCATGACATTCTACAGTAACTCATGCATCCAACATTGGCGTATGCTGATCAGATGCTATGTTTTGCAAGAATTCTGGTGTTTATAGCCACAAAACAACTGGCGTATGAGATCTAGGAAAATGATCCCACTTTAAACCCCAAATATAGGCAAAAATTTCACGAGGGTGGTTTTTTCAACAAACGGTGTTCGTTACCAAAATTGGCATCCAAAGCTGAACCCATGTAGCAATATTAATAACCAATTTCGAAAAACTGTTTTTGCAACTGTTAAAAATTGAACTCCCTTAGGGCTCCGACATGTTTTCGTTCCTGTGTAAACCTGCTTTTGGATTGATATTTTGGTGAAAATAAATATTGGACATATGATCGAATTTTGCTAGGTTGGAAATGCTAATTGCAATCTGATCGGATAAGGAAATGTAAATGTATGCACAATTGAACGGGTAACAAGAGATATGGAGCACTCTAGATGTCGAAGCCATGGTCAAAAGAATAAAAGGGAGCGGAATATACAAAGTGAGTAATTATTTCTTGTTAGTAAGTTTCCCAGAATAAAGTCTATAACTTATAAAGTAATATGTTTTTTCCAAAAACAGCTATGCATAACATACTGACTATACATGTTTTCCGATGGGTATTTACAAATATACAAGCGCCCTTTATGGAACCCTGCTTTAAGAAAACATTTCTCTTCGGCGTTTGTCTTTCAGTGTTAGTGTTCAGGATTCATTTCCTACGGGATAGCTTAATGGCCTGGAATTTGCTTGAGGAATGAAGGAAACAGGCAAAACCACATGCTGGCTGCCTTTTTTTTAGGAAACTCGGTCCTTTTTAACTAAGAGCACATATAGATATATATCCTTTCAGTAGGAAGGCAAACAAAAGATAAAGATTAGCAGGGAAATATATTTTTATTTTTAGTAATCACATTTTCTGCCAATGGTTTTCAGGATGACTGCTGTGCTGTTTCAATCTCATACAAATTAGGCCAGTAATAATCAATACAACACAGTTATCTCGAATATTAAAAGCATAATTTATTTTCTTCGACACTTAATATTAGTCTCCGCCTAGCAGGATTGGTGAGGGTAGTGTTCCTGGACGGGCAAGTCTAGTTAATTAAGCGCTCAACCGATACTATTCAACGATTCATAATTTAAGTAGGTTCTCAAAAGATAACCTAGTGGCACTACTATTACAAGGTAGGATGTTGCGCATCGTTTTGGTCAAACACTGTGATGAAGTTTGGATTACATCAAGCGGTAAGAACTGCTTTGTGTATTTGACACTTGTGTGGTATTTCTGGGCGCAACAGATATAAGAGGAAACTTATGAGGGAAGAGAACTTTTTTAGATATCCTAATTGATACATCCTCACGGGCGAAGAGGATTCAGGTTTGCCGAAGACAAGACAACTTTAATGTTAAAATGGTAATAGTTTTAACTTTTACTTGTGAATAAATTGTTGCTAGCGTTAATTCCTCTGAAAACAAGATTGTATTCTCAAACTACACATTTACTTACTATATCAAATATGTGGTCTATCAGTACTTCATGAGGCAAATATCTATTTTCTTCCATTCGATCATTGCTAAAAAATAAATTATTGTCGGAGTTTTCATTCATTATTCCTATTTGCTAATAATTCTCGAGTCGCCTGATGCTCCTCTCATCCGGATGACGTCATACGTAGAATGGACTCGTATTGGTAATGGGAAAATCCTACCTTGTATTCGTGGCACCTACCATGATTTTAAACCTGGTTTTGTGTTACATCAGTGAGCGATGTACTAAATTTGATAGAGGTTGTATTACTGCTGGTTGCGTCAAAATTCATAGAAATTCCGAAAAATTTTAGTCATGTGTGAATGCCCTTTTTCTATATGCAGTGGTTTGCGGGGTACATGTTCATGGTGATTCAAAAAAGGAAGAAAAAATTGTTTAGTTCCACAATAATGTAGCTGTGGGACCAGCCAATACTCTTGCACTTTTGTTGATTTTTTTGTCTTTCTAATTTAAAAATTACTCTGATGGTCAAGTTGTAAAGGGAAAACACGTGGAAATATTTTAATTTGAATTGTTTACCTTCTTCCTTTTCTTACTTCATGGACATTAAAGCGATTTTACTATGATACCACTCCATTTTATTGATGACAAGCGAAAGCTGAATGCTTTCGAACAGCTGAAGATTTTTAAAAAACAACTTGACTATGATAAATTCCTTGTTAATGAATGTATGTTCCCGGCCTCTTCCCCCATTCTCAAAGCTTTAACCCACCCCCCTTTGTCCTCTTAGTCCGTCGACGGCAATCACCCCCCTTACCCTCCTCCCGGTTTCCTTAACCCTTCCCCCACCACCCCCCCTCCCTCACTTGGCTATGTCATGTATATAAGGCTTGCGCTTCTCTTATATTTCTGCCTGATGATGATGTGAACCCACGTCGAAACCCGGGTCGAGTTTCAATAAATATTCAGTGGTATTTGTAAAAGTTTTCTTTTTCTCCCTCTTATGATGGAATACCACCAAGTAAATATTGAAAAAGTAATTGCTCTTCTTACTTTTCTTTCATAATTTTGGCTCTTATTAAAACACCTAAAAGATCTCTAATTGTGGAACCAGCCGAGTTATTCTTCTTACTTGGAGCCGTTTTTTTTCTGAGGGCCCACTTATCCTATCGGAGGCAAAAATACGCTAAAAATGCAGATCAGTATGGAAATATATTTTATTATTCCTGGTAATCTCTTTCTTAAACCTAGGGTTTATGGGCTGATTGCAGTGATGTTTCAGTCCCACAAAAATTACAGCAGCGTAATAGAGTACTCGCTGTTAAATCAAATATTAAACGCATTTTATTTTCATAGAAATTTACATTTAAATTTGGGTCTGATCACTATGCTCACGCAGCTAGACCTATTGCTAAGGGGACCAGATTGCTAATCCGCTAAACTGGGATAAACTTCCGCTTCTCCTGAAGTATAGGTAATTCTTCATACATGTTTCTTTTAATAAAATGAAGCATTGGAAAACATGCCCATCTTGAGTCTTACACGACCGATCTCGGAACCTCAATTGGTCCAACTAAATTTAGAGCTTAGAATATTATAAATGTAGGAAGGAATATTACTAGCGGCCAATCTCCCACTTCTCCACTGCACTAACACTGGTCCCTTTACACGCCGTTCGCCATTTAACCATGCGTGCAATTGCACACCAATTTACACTGAGGTCAACTCTAGTCGCACCGTAGCAGCGGTATTGTTTTTGGGCATCAAAGTCCTGCATTGGATCCCAACTATCCATCTAATGATATGAAGCACTTACTAAGTCAATAAAGTAACTAAAGAAACGAAATATTCAGTGAAAATAATACTTTATTTTAATGTAACACAAGGCATGACAAGAAATTACGCCAGTGGTAATTTATCTTTCTGATTCAACAAATTCACTTCGGCTGTCGATTCTGCTTGGTCAGCACAAGAACTGAATGGAGTTTAAACTAGTTTTTTCTGTCTACTTAACGGTATTTTTCTCGACCAAAACAAACCATCAAAACTGATAGTAATGCATAAGAAAAGTTGGGGCAGTGGGACTATTATACAACATTATAATATGCATGGACAACCTCAATGATGCGTTTCACGGAATCCAATTGAAAGACATTAAAATCAATGCCGATCCGATTAATAATCCCCAGGGAAGCTGTTACTTTTTCACTACGTAACTTATTCACCTCCATGAGGTTTTTCCAATGGCAAATAGCGAGATACAAATAAGGTAGCGAGAAATTGAGTTTATTTTCCTAAGGAGATCATCTTTCAATTGCGAATAATCATGATCCTTTAAATCATTACTTAGTGGAAACGATTTAAATGCTCCCAAGCATGAAATATCGCATTTCAATCATGCTCCTCTGCCATATCCGGTTTTGGAAATGAAAATAATATCGCCGCGAAATCATAACATTTCCCTATCTCTCTCTCTCTATCCTGCCATGGGCTATAATTTGCGAGTATCGGTTTCTTTTCCTGGGTTATTTTAAGCTTGAAGGCTTCGAAAGAAGGATGCATGCATATCAGAGGCTTTTGAGGTTTTGGAATGAACCGGAGAAGTTGTTTGGGAAGAGAAGGGGGAGGGTAGTTGGCGGGGGGGGGGCGCGGGAGGGGATGGTACATCTCCTAGGCAAATGGAATTTAAACACGTCTTGTTTTATTGTACGTTCACTCAGCCAATGTAACGACTGTTTGTAGTACGTTACATCACGAGGGTAAGGCCACAGAGTATGTATAGAGGCGCCGAATTGGTTGCTATTTTATGTAACGACTAGACCTATTACCCGGCTTCGCTCGAGTTCATTTCATTATATACTATTATTTTGATTTAGAGAGTCGGGTTGTACCCTTTGTTTACGGATCACATCTAGGCAACCGAAGGAACGGATGAGAGAAGCAGAGATTGTGCAGAAATGGTCAGAAATCCTGTCTCGGTGGGTCGGATACAATTATCAACTCTGACATTAAATTACTCGGTCTAACTAATTACGCTATTGGAACTGATTTCAATGCATTTTGTTGGGAATTTCATGGGCTTTCAGAAAATTAGCAACCGCTTTGTATATTTCATCACCTTTTTAGATATTTGGTGAGAAACCGCGAAGCTGTACATTAAAGCTTGCTTCAGGGGGTGGAAAAAGGGGGTTGGGGTAGTTTTTCAAAAGGAAATAACCCATATAGGAAATAGGGAAATAATATTAGGAAATACTACCTCTAACCGGTAGATTACTGTAATGAATGAATGAATTTGAAATTTACTAAGACTCAGATCTTGCCATCGTGAACTGCCAGAACGGCCATAGTATTCGATCGAGAACTCTGTCTCTCTCTTGAAAACTCAGTCAACAAACTAGGACCCCGAGCTGCCTTGGGAGGGGTGGAAGGCCTCCCCGGAGGGAAATTCTGGTCGCCTAGGAGTTGGAGAACATGGACCCCCGGGGGCGAGAGAATCTCTTGATGAGAACCTCAGGATGTGCGAGTTCCCTGCATATGTAATGGCGGCGGAGTCGGCAGTTTATTTTGGATCCAGTCCCAGAAGGGGAAGCGGTCCTTTTTCTCGCGTGGCTCGGCTGTCATCGGAGCACTCAATCTGCACGGGGATACTGCCTTGGAAAAACCTCATTGGGGCTCCCTCTCTCAATGACTTGATCCATATATACACCGGCACTTCGGATACATCCACTCTGTCATTTCCACTGCCACTCAAATCCAAGCCATCGGATGACTAACTCATTTTAAAGGCGAGAGTCTACGTTATTCCGTTAAATGACCGCGGGGGGCTGGAGTAGATAATAAACTTTCATATCTACTTGAAAAGTTGCGTAAAATTGCTCATAGACTTAATCATTGCATAAATACGATGCGCGTGTTCAAAAACATTTTACTGTAATACTTAGGCAAAGAATGGAGATGTGGGTGTTTTTAATCCATGAAATATTTTATCAGTGACAGAGTACTTACAGGGTGGCCATATTAGTTGCTCCGTATGATATCAAATGTAATGATTGTTGCGCGCATCCACCATGTTCTTAGCCAGTTCCTTAAGGTGGGCTTACACTGGCAAGTTAATTGCGCAAGTTACTAGCAGCAAACGACTTCCGATGTAAACTGCAGCTGTATAAACGCCTCTGTAATTCTTCTGATCTTTTTAAAACTTTCGGCAGGTCACTTGTAGAGGTGTATTGTTGCCACTATAAACAGCAACCAATCTGGCTCCACAAAGATTCATGAAAAATATTTCGTCGAAGTAAAATCCTCCACAAGCATTTGCAGAAGAAACTTGCGGGATTGAATTGCCAGTTTATACCCACCCTTACATGCCAGGCTTAAAATAATTACCGTACGATCAGTGGTTTTTGACGAATTGCATGTTAAGAAGAGGTACAAGAGGAAAATTGTGTAATTTATTCATTTATACCTAACTAAACGCAAGAAATCCTGTGGTAAGAAAAATAAGGTAAATCCCAGTTAAAGAGAACAGTAGAAAATATGTAAACCCCAATATATTATAAGACGACGCATTATTGCATGGTTTCATTCAACTTGCTTTGTCTGTCTGTTTGAGTGGAATATGTTTATCGATTTTTTACCACTTACACTCATCAGATTTCCTTCAAATTTGGCACACGTCTGTATTTTCGATGGCAATAAAATATTACAATATAAGTGTCATAGCTTTCTCTCCCATGTTCCCGGGTTCACTACGACAGAACTTCGTTCTATCTAAAAGCTTCGAATGAACGTGACGCCATCACGGAACTATCTTTCGTATGGCTCCTAACCTTCGACCTATCTGGTGGCCCTACCAGGAGCAAAATCACTCGCTCCAGCCAGTCCAGCTCTAGAGGTCACTGGAGCGCGCCGAGCCCTTACACCAGGTCAAGTTAGTAGTCTAAGGGAAGAGCATATATAGAAATAAAAGTATTTAACTGCGTAGTTAATGCTTTAATTTTAGCCTCCTATTGTAACAGTGCAACAAATCCAAATTACAAGTTTATATCCACAGTTTTCGCAGACTCTAAAAACAAATTATTTCAAATGTCTGATTTCATTCTGATATAATTTTCCATCACTCTAAGGCCAAATGTGCACATGTTGCACAATGTGCATTGTCTCAAATTTTGCGCACAATATGTTAACAGAAGTTGAGAAAATTGCGATGATACAAGCCACACTAAAAAAGTTCATAATTTTGGACCGTGCGGCACCAGCTTTCAGCCATTTTCGCACCCAAAGCTATCCGTCAAAACTATTTTTTTTACTTTCGTCAGCGGTTTCTCCGTTCCACAATCAACTCTCCAATTGCAGTGAAATTAATAGCGTTTTTTAGTCTGTCTGTTGTTAGGTATTTCGGCCTTCTCGAAGTTGGAAACGGCATCGATTGTAAGATTCGAAATTGATTTCGAAGGGGCATGTGGCCTCTCTAACTTCGATGACGGGCCTCCCGACATCAATGGCTTGCGAAACATGACTTCTCATGAAAGGAAGAGAGAGAGAGATTCAATGACTAGGAGTTCGCCTTTCTTGCAAGCGGGAAGCAGATCCTTCAGCAGATGAGAGGTTCAGAGATGAGTTTGATGGGAGGGGAATGGGAAGGGATCAATTGTTAATGCTTTCATATATTGTTGTTGATTCCCCGCTATCGTTTCGATTGAATGGGGCTCAAGATGACGTTTCCAGTACAATGGGGCGCACGGCAGCGTTTGATTCGAAGGCCTCAGCGCGATCCAATGTGCCGACGATTGCTCAGAGATTCGACATCTGGCCTCTTGACGCTGGCAAAAGGACAGGCGGCAGCGGCCGATTGGACGTCTGCTTCGACGGCGATGGTGATTTCGACCGCGGGCGGGCTTTGGAAGGAGATGATTGGTCCATTTGCCGCTAAGCGTTTTGAATTTTTATTCGTGCCCTTTGGAAAAAAACATGGTTTCACTATTTACTGCCTACTCTATTGAAAAATAAAAATTTCTCACAATAAATGCCCTTAGTTCAAAGGATATATTTACAAGTGGTCTCGTATCCCCAAGAAGTCGAGTGCGGCACCGTTTCAGCTGAACTCGTGCTCGCCATCAATAATTACTGGATTTTGAATTTTTCTAGAAAATCACAGTAGAAAATGACATATATATCTACTATTTCGTTTTCTATTAGTTATTTTTTCATTTACAATCACGTCTTTCGAGTTTAATTTGTGAAAATGAGAGTAAAAAATGTGAGTTTCCATTTAAGTTACATGATTGGAGACGGTTTTTTTTACTATCAGTGACATGAAAATAAAAAATTGGCATTTACTTCATCCCAAAATGCAGTCTCCATAAGCATTAAATTTTCCCGGCTTATTTTTTTTCGTAAATGAGAGCTGAAATTGCATAAGCTTGAATTAGAGACATTCAAACAATTGAAAATATAAAACAAGCATTCTGGTTTATTTTGGAAAAACTCATCGAATGAGTAGATACATTTTTCCAGCAAAATGGAAGTGAAATTGCGGAGGCGATCCATTTATATTTCGGGAAGTTATAGAATGTAGTTGGGCAAAAACACGTTATTTCAGGATTGCGTGCACTTTTGTCATCTTTTCGAGTGCCGAGTAATTATTTATTAAATATATGCATTTAAATACCTGCATGTGTCATAGCAAACTTTTATATTTTAATAGATTAGGCTTGTCGTAAATTAAAAGAGTAAACTTGAGGTGGAAAGAATGAAAATGTTGGATGCCGAATTTTGTTAGATTTACGTAGTCCGGAACACAATTCCTTAAACCTACCCGCTCATTAGTAAGATACTTATTCAGAGGCTGTTTAATAAAACACTTAATCACACTTAGATCCAGCATGACAGATTACACTCTATACCTTGAATGAGACCTAGCATGATTAAAATCTTCCTCGAAGAACTCACATATTAATTTATCTTCAACAGGCGCTGTGTATTGGCATGTCCTTATGATGATGACTGAAGATATCGCATATCGTGAGTAAAATAGAAAGTGATAAGTAAAAAGCTACCTGGTATTTCAATGAGTAGGCAAGAAGCAAGAATCGAAACATTTAGAAAATCTTGTGCCACTTCAACTATACTAATGCTCATGCGTGACAAAATTCATGCTGGATCTATATCTCACGGTACTCTTACGATCTTATGGTTATAGGTATCCTCGAATATGCAAAAGATCTAGTGCCGTTAGATAATGCGAGTTAGTCGCTCCAAATGCTCCAAATCTGTGAATTCTTTCTCACAACTTTATGTGCACATGCATTTCTCATCTGCTTGCTATTCGCCATGATGTCTACAGCCACTGTTAGAATTGCAGCAACTGCTGCTGCAGGAAGAACCTCGCCTCGTTTGTATTCTTCTCCTTCTCCTAAATCGAATCATCTGTCTTACAACGTGAACGACGTATCGAATAATCTTAAGTACTTAACTGTTTGATCAAAACTGTAATCACAAAAGAGTTGCTTTCTTTACAATAATTCCAGATATGAAGTGCTCAAAATATTGACTTTTCATAACGTAACCTTCTTGAATTCGTCACATAATACATCATTTCGTCCCTGGCTGCGGGAACTGATGCTTCTCTATACTGTAGATTGAAATTTCGTGTAGATAAACGGCTTAACAAACAGTATTTGGTACTTTTAAGTCTCTCACGTTCCTGTGAAGAGTGAGGGCTCGTCATTTCTATGAATGTTTAATCCTGGAGTGTTTAAGGGATGCGATTGAAATGGATTAATGGAGTGGAGGATATTCCGGAATTAAATTGTCATAAAGCATTAATTGATACCCGAAGAGAAAAATAAATCGATGCTTCTTGTGGTGGCAAGCTGCCGAATATTAACAATTCTTGGAAAGGAAATAGTACAATAGTTGACTGAATGTCTGCTCAGTGCAACGAACATTAACGATAAGTCCGTGACTAGCGGAAAGATCATCGTCAGCTGTACATTTAAAATGAATGAGTGTCACAAGTGAATTCAATTTAATACGCATAAAATGTGTCAGGTATTCTATGATGAAGCATTCTAGTTATCAAATACAACCCTTTCTCTGCTACTGCCTATATGAAACCGGAGTAAAATCTATGCCTACAGCGTATGAACTCTTTACGTACGGCTGCATGAAATTGGGGATAAAATAACAATACATTATCAATTAAAACATAATAAATTAAGTACTCAACATTCTTTCAGACTCCAATTTCTGGAAGCAACTCATGATAGAAAGTCAATATGCAATATATTTCTACTGCCATTTAAATGACTTTATGAGTATTAAATAGCTATTTTTATCACTGACTTCTTATGAATTGTAAAGTTTTATTGACTTTTTAGCAGTAAAAATAATAAGCCTAATTTTATTTTCAAAAATATTTTAAGCTATAATGCATCAACGTCTTCTCACACCTATGTCAGTCGAAAACTCCAATCGCAAAGGATGATCTAAAAACTAACGCGAAAACGCAATTAATGCTTTGCCAGAGTAATCAGATCCAATCTGGCTTCGAGCATGACGCAGCGAAACGGTTCAAGAACAGCGGGATTGATCGCGAAATCAACTTAAGCGGAGTCAACCTTTAAGGAGAGTACGAAGGGGAGATGTTCTTGAAGTAAGTAAGTCATCCTCCTGAACTGTGATCCAACTCCAGGTGTATGATTTTTCTTCTATGAAATTCTGTAATTCGTGTTTTTATATTGAACAAAAAAGCAGATATCACATTTATGATAAACTGAAATTGGTAACCAGCAACGATTCCTTTTATGCTCATTTTAAATGAAAGCCTGGAGATATTTTCGAAAAGTTCTGTGAAGAAAACTATTTCTCTGGACACGTGCTTTAGACACTTGGAACTGATACGTTGCATGTTCAACCATTTCCTCTTTCTCCTTTGTTTTCAATTATATCGTCCGTGTATGCCCACAAAAGGCTCCATTAACAGTGAACTAGGTAATTACGCGCTGTACCCACGATAACCTACGGATAATGAACTTCCAATCAAGGCTATTCAGTCAAAGCAATCGCCTCCTCATCTGAAAGCAACGAGTTGTCCTGAACTCAAGTGTCTCAGCATTCTAATGAGTAGTAACACAAGCTTTCGAAGTACGGTAACGTCGCTGCCATACACTTTTGGACAGTGAAGACAGTTGAGGTTGGACGATGACCGTTGCGAAGCGAAGGAGATAGGGTGCAAAGGAAACGTGGCGTTAAAGAGTAATTATGAAGATGGAATGTACGGAGAGAGTAGGGATTGGAAATTCGATTTCGATTTTAATCGAAAATCGATTATCACACTCCGATTTTCGATTTAATCGAAGTCGACTTTTTATTTTGAAAAACCGATCAAAATCGATTCTAGCCGATCGATTTTCGATTTTTAGCTTGCTAGCTATAGCTAGCGTTTGAATTTTGCCAATCGAGCTGTCCAACTACTATCCTAGAAGGACATTGCGACTATTTTCTCACGCCGGGTTAATTGCAACTCAGGTGCAAAATCGATTATTTGGAGAACATTTAAATATGTTAGTTTTCTTAAGGTCCATCCCTGAGGAACACTGGTTCCACGGCTTTGCAAACAAGAAATAAATAAAATTCTGTTTTTCATTTTGTGGTATGCCCACTTTTCAATATACAATTCTTATTGCTACTAAACTATATGTAATTTGATTATTATATAACCTATGTATTTATAAGTATCTGTTATGGATTATTACTTCCCTGTATATCTTATTAATATCTTTAAAATAATATATTGCATTAATAAATTTAACTGTATTCAGTTCTTATCCTTATTGCTTCCATTAATCCATATTTTGCATCTCGTTACAACAACACATCCGTATTTCAGAAGGCAATTACTTTACTATGCATAAATATCGATTTAGATTTCGATTTTTCGATTATTTTGGGCAAAAAATCGAATTTTTAGAAATTGATTTTTAAAACCAAAATCGAAAGTCGATTAATCGAAAATCGATTCTGGATTCAAATTTCCAATCCCTAGGAGAGAGAGAGAGTCACCAGCGAAGTCCTAACAATAGCTTGAAAGAAAAGCTTCTTGATAAAAGCTGAACCAATTAGAAAAGACGAAGTCACTATATACAATCGTTAGATTCGACATTCCCATTCGTAGAGATGTTTTACGACATAAAGGCCAATTGAAAAACAAAATGGAAGAAAAATAAATGGGGAGAATGACCGAGGGTGACAAAGGATGGATTGCAGTAAGGAAATACTGATTGACATTAAAGTAAGGAACTAAGGGATGAAGTGGTCAGGGGAAGGGAAAATTGAATGGATCGCTGCGGTAAGCCAATCATCGGATTGACGACATGGAAAATGATGCACAAAAGTGTTCCAAAGAGTCGACGTTGGCAGGGGTGAAAAGCCACTTCAGCCTTATTTAAGGAGGTTCCGCCGCGACTGTATGAGTCAAAACAAATACTAAATTCCACATTTTTTATATTTTGTCCAAAAAATCCTGCTGTCACGGACGCAATGCGTTACCTATAGAAACCCAAAAGTAAGGTACAACATATATGCAGAATATTCCACGAATGCATTTTAAATGAGCACTTTTTTCCAGCCATAGGCGCCGACTGCAGTGCCATTTCCTACGAATTACCGCATTTTGACTTCAATTACGGCATTAATTCTTCAATTACTATAAAAATAAGTTGGTAAGATACCTAAATTTTATTTTTATTAAATTTCTCTGGATTATTTCCTTCTCATAAATAGTTTTCCGCAAAAATGGCATATATATTTTATGAAAAAATAATATTTTTCCCCGTGTGTCTCTCATTCCCCCATTGAACAACATGTAATTTCAAGTTCAATTATAGAATAAAATAGCGTGGAAAGGTATTATTTTATTGTTCATATAAGATAGAGGACAACTATTTCTACAAATAGACAGAATATGAATAAAATGACATTTAAGTCATTTTACGGTGGAACCACCTTAAGGAAGTGGGATAGACTCATCTACGTCGTAACCCTTATAATTAGTCTCCTATCTAGGTGCGTGGAAGGAGTCATTCGTAACTAGACATGCGCTCCATTACGTCCTACCTAGAGGTTACCTACGTGCCTACCAGATCTCCCTGCACTGAATAGATTCATTACTAACGCATTAACATATTTACAATTGCACTAATAACGTATATGCTTAAATTACCTCATTTGTCGGCCATATCCCGCAATGATGACAACTGCTCCAATGTTTTTGGGCAATTTCATGTAAAATGTCCCAGTTCCAATACTGTCTCAAATTAATATAAATATATCGGACCGAAACTAAATGGTAACTGACGATTTTGTTAGCATTTATTTCCTTTAAATAGTAGCTCAGGCACAGCATCATGTAATCTGAATGTTTACTCTGTGGTATGAAATAATTCCGGCCTCGGCATACTCAAATGCGAAGATGAATTACTTTGGGAATGGAGGAAGAGTAGAGAGAAACGTGAAGCCGGCATTAGGCTATTCTTAATTATTGGCGCCGAGAGATCAAAAGTTTTCTTGCTCTGCCCGACAAACAGATCTCTTAAAGTCTTCTCCAAACTGCACTTAAGTAAGGGTTGGGATCCTAATGGATAGGTAATACCTCGTCCCTGAAGTAATCGAACCCTAGTGGATGAAAATCCAGTGCCCAGGGCCCCCTCACTAACCCGGTCCCATTAATACTCAAACACGGACAACTTTCCCAAGGCAGGTTGACACACATGACTATATCTCGGTCAAAAGTTCTCACATACCTACTTGATCCATTAACTAAAATGCCACGTCTGATTTATGCCAAATTAAACGTCGAGAAAACATTGTTTCCCCTAGGGCTGAGAGTATGACTGATTCAAACGCACCATTGGAAAAAGAGAGGCCGTTGGGCCGTCGACATCAGCCCCCTTTCATTAACTCATATCCCGCCGCGACCCATACATGTATATCGGTAGACAAGAAACCCAGGGCGCCTCAATGAAAATGGATTCGTATTTGAATGAAATACTCCGGACCAGCACATCAAAGATTAGCATTATGGTTTGCCTCAAAGGGATTTGGAGAGGCCTAATTTGAACATATTCCAAACATTCCAATCAGTTTATTTTCATCCGCCATCAACTATCAAAATTGGGCACAGTAGCACGTAATTGCCATCGTACAAATTATATAAATTTCACTTCGGGACAGGCGTTTACGCGTGTCTTTGAGAAAGTGGAAATCGTCATAATTTGCACCTTCGAAATGGCGAGTAAATGTTGAAATCCCCGGAGAACATATGAGGGGAAAAAACACAACCACGTGATGCTACTAGGGGGCTCTAACAAAATTGCGAGTCGCAGAGCGATGTTCATATTTTTTTCACGGGTCGTCCTTCGATCACGCAAGCTGTCCGCCGCTCTCCACGCCAACTTGAGGTCCCTTCGGGTCCGTCGCCTGAGAGCCTCTTGCGCAGATTTCCCTCTCTCTCGATCAGTCTCTTCCTGCGCCAATGGAAGCAGACATACAGAGGATGCTGTCCATTCGCATTGGCCGAGTATTTTTCACTGAACAGATTTAATCGTTTATCGATCGGTTTAACATAAAACTTATTTAAACATAAACATATTTAAAAATATTTCCCCCTAGCTTGAGGCTGCTTTTGGAAGGCAAGAAAAGGCAGAATAAAAATATGCAAACCTGCTTCATTTAATAATTTATAAATTTACGGCTCATTCATCTAGTTAACTAAATACATTTCTAAAGATTATAATTAAAAATTTATACGAAAGAATTAATCTTCAGTATTTCGGAAAAGAATTACACTAGAACACAATATACAATAAAATGAATGGATATCAGAAGAAGCGCTGTCAAAGTTCTTTCTAAAATACATTTTGGACATAGATTTACATTAACTTACTATACTTTGAAAAGTTGTCTTCAGTAACATTTTACCATCACCATTCATTGTTCCAAGGAGAAATCCCAGCAAGAGTTGAGTCAAATAACTAAATAAATGTGGTTATCGTAAAAGCAATGTAAATACATGTATACCTTAATGTTGTTTAATTTGAAACCACACTAACAAACACATTTAATTACTGAAGCTTCAAGTCTCTATCGTTTTCCACAAACATTATCTATTTTCTAGTACTTAATGCTTTTTAAACTCCTCGTGTTTTTGCTACATTCATACCGTTTAACTTTTCGTGCATTTCTACGTCTTCACGCTTACCAAATATTCTCCCCTTATCTCATTCTTCAGTGCTGCTTTTATTAACAGTTGTAAACATTAACGGGGAAAAATATTACTTACCCAGAAATGTACCGCATATATTCCTACTCTGTTCATACGCAACAAATATTCTGATCGCAGCACATGTAGGATGAAAAAGTTTTAATGCTTTAATCGCCCATGCCTAGTACGAGGGTGGTCTGGGTAATCAATTATTTAAAAATAAAAGACATTTCTCTGACCAGACTCAAGCACCATATTTTACACTACCTCCTATTAGATCGTTACATAAGCATCCTTAGGCTTTCCAAAAATAGGACCCAACAATTCTTCAAAAGAGGCGATTGTTTTAGCGGTGACCTCCTCGTCTGATTCAAATCACTTTCCACCAGGCCCGGTCTGTCAAGTTTAACTACAGGAAAAAGCCAGAGGTGGCAAAATTGGGAGAATAGTGTAGGTAAGGCAGAACTTCATAACATAATTCGTTCGATCAGGCTTTTGCAATCGCAGACGTGTGAACTGATGCAGGTGGAAAAGAACCTGTTTTGTCGCCGAACGGGGTTACTTTTCCAGCAAAATAGAATTTACTTGGCCCAATAAAGAAGCGTAATATTGCCCCAGTAGTTGTCTTTCCTTTGCCAGTTAGTCAATGAAGATTATGTTACTTGAATCCCAGAAAACTGTCGCAATGATCTTACCAGCGAATCCAACTGTTTCTCCTATATCCAGGAGTTCGTTCGGAGTATAAATCCTCTCCTTGTAGTATATGTTTGTTTCTAGTGTGTAATGATCAACCCATGGTTACGTAACGTTGAAAATAGTTATAAAAATATAAAATAATATACAGAAGTATATCGTAAGATGAAACGAGTGACTACACCAAAGAGGCTGAAATTCACCATTAAAAAAATCATTTGACTTTAACGGAATTCGACTCGGATCTCCAATTTTTGATCCCGGGAGTATGGCTGCTTTTAACATCGTTTTTGCAATCGAAATGGTTAGAAAATATGGGGAAAGTAAAGCCATTGAAATGCGCAATTGGCCATGTTGAATGGATCCGTTGTGCAGTTATTGCGCCGAAAACATTGTTATTTATAGTGGAATTTTATTGCCGTTGCACCGCAATTATTTATCACTTATAATTTTTAGGTTATCTACCGGTTTAGGTAGGTGTAATTGAAAGTGAGTCAAAATCCTCTAGATTATTATAGTAGCTGGAGTCCTGTCTACCCATAATGGTTCTAATGGTTTTAGATGATTCCTTTTCGTGACAACTTTTATTATTATATATTTTTTTCTTCTTTCAGGAGATATAGGTCTATTATTTTGAAAAATATTTATTACTCTTTGCCGAAGTTTCGCATATTGTATATATAAACTTCTTCAGGGCTCAGAGAGAGTTCCTCATTAATTAATTGCTTGATGATGACTTCGTTGCTATATTTATATTTTTTAAATATTTTTCAAATTTATTGACCTATATCTCATGAAAGAAGAAAAATAATACATAATAATAATAGTTCTTTCTCCATACGTCTTACCCTTCCTTGTTCCACCCATAAAACATCTTCTCTTTCTTTCTCTACCCCGCTAATCCTGCGTACTCATCTATATCACAGTTTTAAGCAACCCTTCGCCTTGAATTTCTTCTTCCAACCACATTATTTGCCCCCTACTATTATTATCCAATATTTATCTATAAAAATTCACAATGGAAGTAACTTCCAAAGAAGCGCTGCATAAAATTCATTATATTAATGGAAAATTTGCAGCCATAGTCATAGAAAGTTGCAAATATTTTGCATAAAAAACATGCTTCTCTTTCGTTCATCGAGACTGTAGTACTACTCTCTCTTCTTTAATCTTGTCCAAACACTGCTTCGAAATGTTACTTTTACGATGTTCATGATCAAAAGTGGTACACCTTGTCAACAACGCACATGGCAAGATGTTCACTAAAGACACTTGGACAGATCTACTTGAAACTTGGCTACTTTACTCATGATATCGGATGGTTAATGTGAAAAAAATAAAATATAATTTGTGATTCGAGCGTCATCCCAGACTAAAGTCACTGACTTTATCAGACGGCCCTCGTAGTAGTCCAACCTCTCAATATCCAGAGTTGAGCCCCGATCCAGTATCCTTACGCCCAAGAATGACTTCCAATCCCGGATTATTTCCAGGTTTCAACCCCTGAGCCCCCCCCCCCCTGCACACAGTCTGCTTCGGCGGCAGTTATCCAAAACCACCCCCAAGGCAAACTCACAAGCACACTCCATAAAGCCGGAACCTCATCCGATCAGTCCTACACCAACCCCCGCCCTTCGCCTCTGGCCTCGGGGGCAACAGCCCCCCAAACCCCCCCACCCTCCTTACATATCGGAGGCAATCAAACTCACTCCCCCAGCCCCCGAGTTAACTCAGCCGCGCGCATGGGAGATGATAAGGAGGGGGAAACCTAGCCCCCCCTCTTCCATCCCATAGGAACGGAAGAAGTCACCGTAGCGCGCAAGAGGAGAGACTGGAAAACAATCTGGGGGACGTCCCTCCCCTCTCCTCCCCATCCATCCGCAAAAACCCTCCTCCTAATACCCCTTGCTCGACGATTGATGCATTCCTTCCCAGCAATCCCTTCGTGGGACCCGCGTCGGTTATGCGAAGGGCTGAAGAGCCGGTGGCGGAGGTGGCGCCGAGGCGGCTGGACTCATACCTACCCAGCCAAATGGCCAATCGGGTGATGGGCGACGCCACAAGAGAGAGAGATTGGGCGTCCTACGTTGGGCGCCTTAAAGGAATACGTGACGGTGGCGTTCTCGAAGCTTGTTGATTGTGATTACGATACTATTACGATAGCTGGAGGTAGCCAACGGAAAATGAACAAACTTAAAGTCTAATGCCCGTTTAAGAAGTTCCGTTAGTTTCATTCCACTTGAGGGAATTGGAAGAAATTTGCTGGAAGCATTAATTATGCTGTTCTAAAGCTACCTGAATTTTTTCAAAATTATTTACCGCATATTTATTAGGATATTTGATGTGGAAGTGGGCATGAAATTACATGGGTTCTTATGGGAACGCGAGGTGCGACTATAGCTTCATTCATCGAAAAGAACGTTTTCGATTTAAGAATAAGAAAAACAAACATAATTTAAATCATCAATAGATTCATTTCATTCAAGTATTCTACCAGCTGATTGGTAGGTTCTTGGACAGTCCCCATTCTGCATCCCAACCTCATAGACATTGTCTCGCTTTCCCTCCTAATGATGGCCCGTTATTAGATCCCTCTTCAATTCTTCATGTCATCTACCTCCTCTTATTTCGTCCAGAATTCCTATCCTCCTCCTTCCTCTTCAACGCTTCCCCAGTGTTCTCCCCTCTATCACTCTTTTCAACATGCCCTCCCCTCTCAAAACCTCCTCCATCCATCTATTCTGCCTTCTTCGAACCTCTGCCACAAGCTTCCTCTCCTCTCCGACCATATCCAATACCTCCTCGTTCGTCTTTCTCGCCATGCAGCTAACCTTCTCCATCCTTCTCCAAACCCACATCTCAAACGCCTCAAGTCTACGCACATCCTCCCTTCGCAGTGACCAAGTTTCCGACCCATATAGCGCCACGCTCCATATTAAAGTTTTCACCAGCCTCTTCTTTACGTCTCTTCTTAGACCCCCCCTCATCAATTCCCTTCTCTTCGAAAATGCTTCTTTAGCAAGCGCAATTCTGCATCTGATGTCCTTACCACTAAACCCATTCGCCTCCAAAATACTACCCAGATACGTAAACTGCTCGACCTGCTCTATCTTCTGCCCTTCCACCCTTATATTCAGCCCCGTCTTCTTACTTCTAGAAAATCTCATTACTTTCGTTTTCTTGTGATTGATCTTCATCCCATACTTTTCGCACTGAACCTCTAATGAATTCACCATTGACTGTAACCCCTTGGACGACTGACTAACCAATGCTTGGTTATCTGCAAATCTCACTGATTTTATCAGCTCCCCTCCTACCTTTATTCCTACCGCCTCCTCCCCCCATGCCTCCCTTACCATTTCTTCTGAATACACGTTAAAAAGCAACGGCGATAGTGGGCACCCTTGCCGCACTCCCCGTCCTATCGTGGCCCATCCCGATTCTCCATTAGATACCCTAACTTGCGCAGTCTGATTCATATACAAATTTCGAATAAGACGCCTGTCCCTCCAATCGGCCCCTAATTTCTTCAACACTCCCATTAATTTCGTCCATTCCACCCGATCAAACGCCTTCTCGAAATCTATGAAGCATGCAAAAACATCCTGCACATACTCTAGGTTTCTATCTACTAGCGTCCTCATCACCGCAATAGCGTCTCGCGTTCCCGTCCCTCTCCTAAACCCGAACTGGTCGTCACCCAGGTATTCATTTGCCTTCTTCTCTAGCCTTCCGTTTATAATTCTCAGATCTACTTTGGCCGCGTAGGATATTAAGCTTATTGTCCTGTAGTCTTCGCACGTTTTTGCCTTACTCTTCTTTGGTATAGGAATTAGTACAGTCTTCGCGAAGTCTTCCGGCCACACTCCATCCTCATAAATCCTACGAATAAGCAAATATATGAAAATCATTTGATATACTTTATTTTTATTATTTTTTTTTTCTTATTCTTAACTAGAAAAAGGTTCTTTTTGATGAATTAAGCTACTCATACCTTGTGTTCCCATGAGAACCCATGTAATTTTTTGTCCACTTCTCGATCAAATATCTTAAGTAATCTGCGGTAAATAATTCTGAAAACAAATCAGGTAGATTGAAGACAACATAAGTAATGCTTCCAGAGCAAGTTTCATCGAATTTCCGTAAGTTGAGTGAAACCAACGAACCTCCTTAACACGATACTTGATCCAGCACTGGTTCTGCGATGCTCGCAAGCATGACTGCTTACCAGTATCGTGTGGTACAGAACCAGCATGCTGGTACACAAACACTTGTGTGTTGTGCCCGTACAAACGGAAGTTGTTCTGCAAAATTAACTAGGGCTCCATAACAAATATGTTTAAAAAATAAAAACCTTCAGAATCCACCGACAAGGATTGAGGCAATGCTATATTGCAATATGACAGCGATTGAACCAAAATAAATTATGCAGCATTCCGGCAAAGTTCAGAATTTCAGCAAAAATGGGCTCTTTTTATCATTTACGCGCAAGTATCAACACTTCGGAAAAATAAAAAAATATAGCAACCATTCAACGAAAAATGAATTCCACTATATGTCTACGTTTGTTTCATTACAATAAGTCGATGCAGTGTCTTTGAGTTTGCCCTCAAACTCAGGGTGGCATAATGTTTACGCCGACAGCGAGGGCCAGTTTCATACGCTTGGTTAACGTTAACTGTCGGGGGATTTATATTTCACCTCGATGTAATATCAACTACGAGTTTTGGTTTCATGAAGGATGTTCCATTGCAACACCCGGGAATGAACGCAAATACTTCGTTCTACCTTACTGTTTAGTTTTTATTAAAAAATACAACTTTCACTGACGCCATGCTTTAGTTAATAGAAAACAAAATTAAGATATTAACTATACAATGAAATTTACGAAAATATTTAAATGATTTTTTTTCAGTCTCAGGAACTGTATGCAGCGCCAATTTTGATGGGTTAGGCATTTTTACATCAATTATTGCAGTTCTACGTCCCATCCGCATATAATCTCATATTCCCTTCAAAAGGATAATCTTTTTTCTTATGGATTACGTCAAACTCCATAAGATGCACCAAACTGTAAATGAGCTTCTCCTAACTCATTTACTCAGGATTCATATAATTAATTCTCATTCCTTTGTAGAATGGGTACTTTGATAACGCCATTCCACAACTAATATTCTTTGCACTGCATCGCTGAGAATCGTGAATGACACGGATACTTAAAGAATCGGGATGATATTTACGAATATATATGAATCGGGGTTTTCACTTAAAGACCCAAGTTATTAGACAAAATCAAACGTGAGTTCCAGATTTTGCCATAATATATATATATATGTGAAATAACCTGCAGACACTACTAAAAGGATATTGGTTAGTTTCGCAGGAATCTCTCTAAACTTATCATTTTTACCAGTAATTCTCCATTCAAACGTATATAGATGTCTCATTGTCACCATATCCCATTGTCAATGCAAATAAGTGGCATATACATTTCAATGCAATGTTAATCACTGCAGGTTACACACTTCCGTCTTCATCAAATATTTTAAAGTGTTATAATTTAAAGCTAGTATGTTATACATACTTTAAATCCTCGTTCAAAAAATCTGATAAATGTGAAAAATAGCATCGGGAACACAGGAAATAAACCGAGGCGATTGACGCAATCCCAGAGATAAAAGACCTTCGTTAAAAGTGCTTCCAAAAGATTCAGGACTCAAGCTATGGAAGCGTGAACGTCAGCAATGAAGACGTTGAAGTCTCCGCCAAGAACAGCAGCTGGCAATGAGTTTTTTGTGCATGTTTTGATGTTCCCTGAGGAGAAATGGAATAATTCTTTAGTAAAAAATTAAAGAAAGCGTTTTGAATAAAAAAGAGTAAAATAGACGGTACCACAATATTATATGGGCAGAATGGCTAAGTAGTTTAATCTGTACTATCGACAAGGTGCAGTTGGTTAAGATAAATGAAAGAATGGATGAAAAATGAGTTAATTCTCACTATGGCTTACATTATTATTATTACTACCAGTTAAGGAAGGTGAAAATGGAAGGGAGTGAAAATATAACATTTTCTGTTATTCTGGCTATGGCACGCATTCTACAAGAAAATACCACAAAGGATAAAACGCCATAAAACACACTCGTCTGTGCCGTGGACAAAATGTTTCACATTTAACGCGTAAGTAAATATGTATTCGCCCACTTAATATAAATAAGTTAGCGAAAAAACTTTCGGATCGCATATCGGCCATCAAAAGCTCACTGAAGATATTTGTTGTTTGGAAAAAAAAGATATTTCATTCATTATTCCCGTTGATTCACGATTTTCACATAGTATATGTCTTTATATGTATATAAGTTTTATTTTGGAAACAAAAACTTTAAATTGCTTCGTTTATTTCCGTTGGTTAGTGCCAAAAATAAATACAACATCCGAGTGATTTTTAAAAAGTCATAATGAGAGAGGCTTCAGGAATCTTTTTCTCGGATGCTGTTTCATACTACTGACAACTATTCTTTAACTACATGTATGTTCCACCTACGAGCTGCCTCACAGGCATGTGGCAGGGGGTGTTCAAAGCCATTTATAATACAGATAATAGAAAAGAAATTATAGAGGAGCGGTAACGAAAAGTAAGAGTTTGTCTTCGAGGATTAGAGCAGACGTTCTCAAACTGTGGTACGTGTACCCTGAGGGTTGCGGTTTGGTTGGTGGTTTAGTTGGCAGGTTTACGGGTACGCAATAAAAATTAAATAACGGCGGACGAAGGTAGTGATAGCCGTAAGATGATAAATATTAATCAGTTTTCTAACTTTAATTATTCGGTTGTTGGCAATATGAGACTGTGGGTTCATCAAAATTAGTCACTCAATCGTAAGATTGGTGGACTGCAGCCCTCCATTCTACTCTGTCATCGGCAAACTTTTTTATGTCCTTGTACCTCTTTAACGCTACTATTAATATCGGCATGTAAATTCATGGTGCAGTAAAATATAAATAAATTGATTTTCTCAACTTCAACTACGTTAATCAATTGAAAAACTAGACGATTTTGAGTATCTTTGCCGAATTATTGCAAAAGATGGCATGATAGCTGAATAGGTTATAACGAGGAAAGTGGTATGTAGGTGTATGTGAAAAATATCTAGGAATGAGTGGTTGTCTAGGGAAAATAAAACTGCAGTGTATGAAAGTTCTCCCAACGTTATTATATGGCAGCACTGGGTATGTCAGGATAAGGATAGGAGCGGGCTACATGCAGTGAGAATGGGGTGTATGGGCTCCTGAGAAGTGTTCGCGGGAAAAGTAGGATGGATAGGGATAGAGTGGGTAGGACGAATGTGGGTTCGTTGCTCCCCTAATGAACATAGATTAAAGGATTTAGTGTGATTCTTTGGTTTGGCCATGTTGAAAGAATGGATGAGAATTGAATAGCGAAGTATATTTATGGTACGGGAGTGAATGGTATGAGAGGAGAGGGTAGACCGCGAAAGTCCTTGGTGAATGCGGTAGAAGACACTCTAAAGAGGAGGAACATTTGAAGTCTTTAAGAATAGGAGGAGAGCGTGAAAGAAACAAAGCATGAGTGTAAGGGAAGCGAAAGTGGTTTCCAAGGATTAGGCAATCATGGAATAGATTATTATAAGAAAGTCAGTTTTCTAGGGCAAACTGCAATAAATAAATTCTTTGACACTGCCCATTCAAAAAGGGTACTACGTGACGTAAAAACTGACGTGATGGGTAGCAACGTTTACCTCAGAAAAGAACTATCAGCAGATGAACGACGATCAGGTTCGTAATCTGTAAATAGAATTCATTTAAATCAGGTGACTATTCTTACATTCAGTTACCTTGGTGAAAAACACGATTACAGTGAGATGATGTCGTGAATGGGCCATACTATTATCTCCCGATGCCTGATTGAATTTGGAATGCATGAAAATGGCCGCAGGGCAAGACAGCAAGCTCCACGCTCCATGCTCACTACGCCTTGCCCCGGCGGCAATCGACGATGGGGAATATCATGCAACCCCGCACTTCCCCATCATAAGATCAGCCCAACGGAGGGTTTTCTTTTTCGGAAGTCAATCCGCATCCCTCACCCTCGCTCCCTTTCCACCCTCCATCGCCAATAAGAGACAAAATTCCTTTAAAAACCAACCCCCGGAGCCCCGGAGGTTGGGGGCGTTATTAGGAGGACTCGATGCCCCATTCATGCCCCATTTCTCCCATTCTCTGCCATCCGAGCCGTCAAATCTCGTCGATCACATCTCAGGAATCCACTCTCGTCTCCTTTGGAAGACTCGGCCTATAAATTCAAACAAAAACCCCCTCTCCCTTCCCCTAGACCTAAAACACCCCCTGCCACACACACACATCAGAACAGCTGAGAAGAGGGCAGGGCGGTGTACCGCCTTCCTTTCCGGCAATAATGTAAGCGAGGACACGTAACACAAGGCATGGAAATGGAGTTGACATTTGGGCTTCGAATTTAAACATTGCAGATCTGCTGGGGTCGGTGGTAACGCTTGTTAACTGCATGGTCGCGGGTTCGAGTCCCGCTGGTGAGGAGTTTTCGCCACTCCGGACATGGCTGTAAGTTGCCCTTATAAATAATTCGTACTCTAACCGATGTGGAAGGTCTACGGTGCTTTTTTTGTAGTCACTGAAAAACAAAGAAATTTTTAATATTAATTTCAGATAAAATTTTGGTCTTCATCCAATGACACCTCGTGTACACTATTTCTACCCTGATTTTACTGCTGCATATTCACTTCCATGTACGAGCATGCTCCAAATATATGTTTCAATTAAGCGCTTCCTTACTATATTGAGTTGCTCGCTAATAGTATATTCTTCTCCCATTAGAATGCCTTCTTGACTTGTGTTACTCAGCTCTCTATATTTTTCACGCTTTTTCTCACCACAACTGAAGTCATTACTGCATTGAATCATGTAAAATCATCATTATAAACTACACGCATCAAAAGACATGAATACGCACACATCAAACATTTTTTAAAAATTTATTGGGTTGATACAAAAGATCGTAGTGGCTCTTGACTTTGCAAACTTAGCTTTACGACTTCTTCATCTACAAATCAGCAATTTCTTCATATGATAATGAATGGATAATTTCTTCAGTATTGAGAAGGTTATAGATAATGAATGATAATGTATTATTTATTTATTTCCATATTTAAATCATCTCAAATAAAAATTTCAATACAGCCAAAAAACACTGAGAACTTATGCATTAAGCCAATGTTAAAGCAAACATGATAGGTGGCTTAAGACATCCTAGTGGCGAGGCTCTAGGGGTTCATCGAGGACTACGATATGCTTAGATTGGACCCCCTCGCGGGGCCGGTCGGTCACATGCCTCTCCTCCCCACTTCTCTTCCGAATACCATGGAGATACATTCCAACCCCGCGGGCCCTGACTCCGAATCCGCCACTGAGACAATATACGGGCCCAGAATTCCTGCACCAAGCTATGATAGCCCGAGGAGAATAGAAACTTGATCAAAATGAATCCGCTTCCCCACAAGAATGTACGGACTGCCGATAACCACAAGCTCTTTTTTCCCATCCGTCCTATCGTCTCGTTTCTAACTTGCCTGCATCATACTTCCTTCACTTGCTCAGAAACTGTTTACTTTATTCACAAACTTATCCTTGTTTCAACCGATGCGCGGGATAAAGAGCAAGTTATTTATTACTCAGATCCATCTCCTTGACTAAAGGCCTGACGTCAACTGCAAACGGGAAATCGGATTCCTTCGGCGAACAAAACTTTCTCATTTCCATCGAAGCTCAAGAAGCCCCTGATTTAGCAGTACATTCCCGAATGGAAGCATATTTTATTAGTAACATTTTAGCGGATTCAAGAAAAGCTTTTACAGCTTCATGTGGAGGGAAATTGTTTTATTTTTAGCATAACAGTTTTCAAACAACGTTACTCGTTCTTGCAAGGTCACCCCAATTTTATTACCACTAGAGGAAAAATGTATGGCACCACTATGGAATTGTTCATGGGACAGTAAAACCCTACTGAATTGTCTATTACTTCTTACGTTATGCTGATGACATTTGCCTTATGATGATGGACACTAACGGACTGGAATGGATAGGGTGTATTTGTTCGTTGGATACAAATTTATTAACTTTAACGTGTCTTGATTCCATGGTTGTCCCAATTCCACAAATAATAGCGAAAATGTAAGTGGACCCCTACGAAAATTTTCAAGACAAATAAAAACAGACTGAATACAGATTTAAACTCCAAACGATATGTTGATGACATTTGCCATCCTAGGCTCATTTCCCTGGCACAGTTCGATCACAGCAGACGTTGGACTCAAGGATATGTCACCTGTCTGGACCTGACCATCACTTCCAAAGATATTGACCAACTGTTCTCCGTCCAATAGAGACACATTATCCCAGAGACCTCTGTTGCACAAAATCGCATGCTGCGGTTGGAGGAGAGGGGGTGGGGGAGAGCCAATAGGAAGACGAGGGGAAATCTCTGTTTTCCGATCCATCGTCGAGTTCTAGTATTTCAAAGTTGAATCGAATTCTCGTCATTTGTCCCTTCCACGGATGTTTTTATAAAAAAGGGATGAGAATGGATCGGGTGCACTTGTTAAAAATAAAAAGCTATTCCTGCAGTGTGTTTACCATCGTTTTAAGGGCGGCTACTCATCTGTCTCCCTTCCCGAGCTACAACATCTGTGAAATAAAACTGTTGTCCTAATTAAAACGATAGCTTAGTAGTATCCACACTAAGTTATATCACAGACCTAGGTTTCAGTAATTCACTGCCATTATAAATGTTTTGCAATAAAATGTTTAGCCATTATCAACCGTGATTATGACAATGAATTGCTGGAAAAACTGCCAATAATTAACTTTAGCATTGAAAGTACTAAGCTTTATTTTATTGATTAAAAGTAGGTTCCACAAAGTTAGGCCGAAATCAGTGTCTTAAACTGCTTTGATGATACAACGATACACAGTGTAACAGAGAATAGGATGCCGTGGTTGGTGGTGATTGTTTCCTCGAATAGCCATTGATGCCGGAAAGTGAAACCATTGATAACACACACACAGAGATGAAAATCAAAATTTACGGGAGCTTTCCGTTCACGTCAGTGCAAATCGAAACACAACAGCACACTTAAGCGGAACACACGAACGACGATGAATGGAACGATGAGCGCTGGCAAAACGTTTGATAACCTGTCGGTACCTAGGTAGCTTATCATGGGCGCAGAAAAGTCACGACCGCGTGTTTTGCGTATGGTTGTTCGAATTCGTTCAAAATTAGTAATTAAAAACGTAAGATTTTTACCATAGAGTAATTTAAAACTTCATAATTTTCATCTCTGGCGTTTTTATGGAAAACCAACACAAAAACAACTATCACAGACGCGATTATCGACGTTCTTTTGTTGTTTAGCACACATTAACTCAGCTCCCGATCCGTCTTGAAGTGCGCTACCTAGCTGAAACGAATGCAAGGCGAGTACGCTGTCGCGTTGCGAATTAATTAGCGCACTAAGATGAATGTAAAACTCCCTAAATATTATGATAAAATACAGTCGTTGAAATTGACTGAGCAATAAAACTTGGTTGCAATTGTACAAGTTTTCTTTCCATCGTGTTAAGCTAAGAAGGGAGAGTAAAACGATAGACATTAAAGGTGGAAGGTGGTGGGGGAGGAAGAGAGGTAGAAATGACCAGAAAATGAAGACTGTATGGGTGGAGGGAATGACACTCGCTCCTGAATTTCAACGCTCGGGTTGGTAAGAAGTTTTCAATGTTCGTCCACGCCCACCTAAACGGTAAACGGCTGAGCGAATTACGCATGTCCACGACGCATGCTCGACCACTCGATAACAAGAAGATCAACAACGCTAATTGATTCACGAGAGCGTTCACCGATCGCATTCAGTGAAAACGAGTCCAACCGAACGGCGAACAGGGATTTGCAGGAACCCCTTCGGAGACAGCTCTAATCCTTATCAAGAGGCCAACCTGGAAATGAGGATTAACTGAATTCGTACAAAACGTTCAAATTAATACTCCCCGCATCCTCTGCTTCACTTTAAACGGCAGGGGACACACGAACCTATTCCACGGTTTCACAGCGCTCATAATGGGCTTAGCGACGTCCAAAGGTAAACACAACATGAGGTTTCCTGGTTCAGTAACAAATACTCCCGCTGTGCGGGGCTTCATCATACTACGTCGCCCTCTTGAAGGGGTGACTTAAGTTCCCGGTTGGACGATGGTAAACCGATTTCGTCGCAGTCATCACCCGTCAGTCGATAGGGACAGATGGACGAACGGTTTGCTACAACACCCCCCTTCCCTTCCCCCGGACCCCCCAACGTCCAATTAGCAGAAGGGGTGTGGGCGGTCAGGGCCGCCAACTGGACGGATCGTAAGGTAGTTCGAGCGAGATTTTTACCTAGTCATAAATATATATATTATTACAGAAAGGTCTTTTTCTGTCATTCCGTATATGCGCCGTTAATACTGCACCTACAGTGATAAACGAGGTATCATTTTAAACATTGAATCACCGGCTTCTGACGAAAAAATATAATCTCAGTATCAAATTTCACTAATCATATATATTATTACAGGAAGGTCTTTTTCTGTCATTCCGTATATGCTCCGTTAATACTGCACCTACAGTGATAAACGAGGTATCATTTTAAACGTTGAATCACCGGCTTCTGACGAAAAATACAATCTTAATCTCAAATTTCACTATTTACCTATTAATTTGACATAAAAGTTTCGATAAACTCTCTTGCCTGTATTGTATTCATATGTGTTGTATATTTTTGCAAGAAAACAAGTATAAAGAAAGTACTTTATGATACACCTTCTTCTCTATTTAAAACCCAATTACACCGTTTCCTTAACATACTTATTCCCTGATAGCGTGAAAGTGCGAAATTTTCACACGGGTTACCTAGTAGAGACCATATTCAAATTTTAAGAAGCATGAAGTTAATATTGTAACATTAATGAATGACACAAAAACTTTGTTTTTAAATTACAAAAATTCTCGGTAACTAACTAAATGTGCATATATATATAAGGTATCAACTTGACTCATTTTTTCACGCCTTACGCTAAAAAACCCCTTGACAATCGAAGAGTTTTTTGTAATTCTGTAAAAATTACGGCGGTATTTGATTTATTTTTTAAAAATAGTTGAGAAAACATACAAACTACACACAGTTAAATTTCTGACAATATCTATGCGTCAAAAATACCTCATTTAAAAAAAAGGCTCTTCTGAGTTCATACCCGTACCATTTCCCATGGAAAACGGTCTGTATTTTTTTGGCAAATAACATAAAAATTTGGTGGAAGGTGACTATTAATATGTTATCATTGAAAAGATGAGATATATTTTCATCATGATGAGGACAAATTCATCAAATTTTATATTTTGTGATATCTCGCTCAAACTAGTTCAAAAGAAGTTTTGCGGCAAAAGATCATTTGCTTAGAAACCACGAAGGCTCAAAGATTATCGTGGTAGCGAAACGTGGCGGAAGTTGAGCAGAATATATTTTTCAGTGGTAGAGTCCATTTCATACGAAGTGGCTCCGCACGGAGTTGTAACGTAGTCTCCGTGTGTGACTATTGAGGCTCCTATGATCGCAAACCTTCATTGTCACCTGGCCTTTGCCACACTCCAATGATGTTGCATTGCTGTCGAAGAGCCCATTGGAATTACAGTGGCTCTAGGATAAGCCCAGTGGAAACGGCCTGCCACGATGGAAACACTGGTTTTAAACCAGTCACCGAAGTTAAACATCATTGGGCTCGGCTCGAATTTGGAGGGGTGATCCTCCAATTCCTTCTAATGCTGTCGGCCCTGTCCGCAAGTGGCGAACAGTGTATAAGTGCGAAATGGTCTTGGCCGTCGAAGGACGCTTGACTGAACTATTAAAAAACAAGCTCTGTGAATAAAGGTAGGGAATTAAATTGTGGGTAAATGCACCAAAGTTCAAATAATGGTTGTTAACAAAGAGAATGTAAAGTATTATTGTATGTTGAAAGAGAATTGTAAAATAACTGAGAAAGTGGATGATTTTGTATATATTTTATACATATATTTTTGTGAGGAGGAACGAAGAGATTAAAATCCTTGCAAATTCTGGCAGGAAAGTCTTTGGTAGCACATGGATTATGCATGCTTGTTTGAAGAAGCAAAAATTGCTGAAAGTAGAACAATAAGTGATCATTTCCACTTCATTATAAGGTGGCAAAACATGGGTACGCCTGGACGAGCACAAATGTAGGCTAAATGCAGCAGGGGTACCTGAGAATTATTTTCGGCAAAAGCAAGAGGGATAGAGTAAGAAATGAGTGCATGATATAAGAATGAGGAATTGATGCTCTGGTAATGGACGTGTATGAAAGACGCGTGCTTCGTTGGTTTTGCCACGTCGAGAGAATGGAGACGAGTTGAACAAATGCATGGGAGAGGAATGGTGTGAGAGGAAGGGGAAGACCGACGAAGAAGCTGTGGACAATTTTGGTGGAAGAGGGATGTCTTTAAAGAAGGGGTATTATGAGTATTATGATCAGTTTGGCGTACACTTGGCAATATATGAGTGTAAATGAAGAAAAAGAGGAAATAAATTAGAGGAAAATTTGGAGAAAATTATTAAAAGCAGAGTCAGCTTAACAGCCTTATCACCGAGAAGTTTACGTTTTTGGCTGGGTGTACCCCCAAAGAGACCTTTGATATGGTCATAAAATTATGTTTAAATTCGTGCCGACCCATTTTACTTATTTCTATTATAGAAAGACCATGAAGCAACTAAATAAAATTTCAAAGGTAGGTTTTTTTTCTCTAAAATTAATTTTTGCATTCATTTCTTTTCAGGTAAGTTCCTATTTCTGATGGGTCTTCTCAGAGTGATACCTTCTCATTTGTGGCGCAGATGCTGTTCATTTCTTCGCGTTATTCTACCGGAATTTCTGTAACGATTCTGCACCCGGAAATGTGCAGGCACAGAGGTGAGTATAAGTTTTTTTAAGCAAGATACACTGTCTATGCCTAGAAATCTAGGGAACTTGAGCTCTACGGCCTCTTAAAGTGACAAGTTATAAAATTCTCCAATGACCGTAATAAATTGGCACCACTCGTCAAAATTACACCACAATTGCTGTGTTGGTTTGCGGGAAAAAAAGGGGGTTAATCCACGCCAGTGACCAACCACAACCTCTCGACCAGAAAACCCCTGTGGTGGTTTACGGGAATGTTACTTCCTCGCCCGTGACAACCTCAGACACACGCACTCAACCCAAATATGAATCCTTCACTAGGGCTAATGGTACCCCAGCGTTTGTTCTATGCCTAAGTTAAATATTAAACTTAAATTTAAAAGATTTTGCGCATCTTGGAGAGCAGTTTGAAGGAAATTATTGAAGCAGCGTCAGTAAAACAGAACTATCAACTAGTATATAACTTTTTCTACTGTGCCTACCCCAAAAGGAAACGATGCGATGAGTATGTATCGATTGATTGGATGGGCGAGGGTCTTCTGAAGCCCTGCTAGGGCATAGACCCCTTTGGGATGAGTATGAATGTAGCATTGTTCTGAATTGAAGGTGAAAGTCTCTGGCTTTACTAGGCGGAATTATGACACGATGAGGGTAAAATAAACACTGGAATTCCACAAAATAATATATACACTTATATTTAATCACTTCCGGCCGTAATTTCTGGATTCCTCGACTTACCCGTCTATTTCCTGCCAAAATGGTTTACCTACAGAGCACAAATTTCTTCAGAGAGGGTGGACAAGTGACGCAAGCTTAATTCTCGTAAACTCACACGTCTTTACGATATCTTAGCTCTCCCTGTCGATGGTTTACCTGGATGACCAAAATGCATGCATAGGAGTCAGAATTCCTTTGCTTTCATTGAAAAATTGGATTAACCATACCCTTTGCCCACTGAAATTTGTCTCAAATGCGCACTGAAATAATTACCCCATATTGATTGATTTTCCCGCGAATAAAATCCACTCATTGCTTCCTTTTTTGTTTCAATTTCACTCTTGGTCGTTAATTTGTTAGTCTTCTAACTTCAATGACCGCTAAGCAACGTCAGACAACTAAGTCTGATGACCACGATTATAGATTGGCTTTGTTCTTTCCTCTTCATAGCAAGAAAATGCCGAAACATCCAAATTTTTCTGCATCTCTCTGTATAGAAGTTACCATGCGAACCACCCTAGGGATAGGGGTATCAGAACACCAGTCATGAAAGAGGGGTGTTGGAAAACATTTTTAGGAAAGAAAGGACGAAAGCTAATCGTTGCACATTATCGGAGTCCCTTAGTGTCTCGCAATGTTTTTAGTTGAAGTCGATAAAAGTGCGTCGAAAGACAATTGCTACAGGGATGGAGACCTTTCAGCTCGGCAATGTATTTCTCTATAAATGTTTCACCTCTAATAAAGATGTAGGACGGGTTAAAATAAAATCCTCCAGCTCGCACTGAAACTCGGGTTATCTGATTTTTTCAAGCCATCTTATACTAACGTGTAGTCTCCAAGTTTCCAGTGGTTCCCAACTATATCTTGACAACAGAGCTGAGTTAAAACTCTCAGTTCGCCATTGACAGATTTTAGCTAAGCGCGCAGCCCTCTTGTATTTTATACACTTTGCGAATTATATATTTCTATGCAGTGTTCCAAATTCCCGCAGTATAATCGAGATGTAAAGTAACGATCCTATCTCTCTTTTCAATATCTCTCTTTTACTTTTCAATCCGAGGACCTTTCTCCTATTCACTTGGTAACTTTGGGTTTATTTTAATGCAACACCGCTAAAAGTTAATGGAATGCTAAACATCAGGACTCTGCGATAATAAGACGAGAATAGGCTGCACACGTTTAAGATAAGGGCGTGAAGGAGGATAGAAAAGTACCGGAGGGGGGAAAGGAAGAAAAACGAGGAAGTTCTTAGCATGGTTGGTGAGGAGAGGAAACTTCTGGATGAAACTAGAAGGTAGAATAGGCGATTTGAAAGGGTAATGAGAACGCAAAGGGTTGCTGAAGGTTGTGATAGAAGGGATGATGTTGGTATTGGAGAAGTGGAAGAAATGGAATAGGTTTTAAAGACGGGATGAAGAAAATCAGGACATATACTGAGATGAAGAAATAAATCGGGTCGGTGGAAAAGATCCTGCACATGTAAAATATAAAAGATATTCACCCACTTCCTTTTGAAACTCCCCTAACCGGTAGATTAATTAATAAATAGTTAACTACACATTAGTCGGATAGCCACCCACGCCGCGGGCCCATTTGAGAGATGCGAGAGGATACGTGCCTCTTGCCCACAGCGTGCCATGCGAGCATCCTTCGCAGGAGCAGCACAATGCAATCCCTCTGACACGCGATCCCCCTGGCACGTAGACATCGGAACCACATGCCCTACGCACAAAGCGTCCAAACAAAAGGAATCTGGCATGCCCGCGCGATGAAGGTGAACAAAGCCACTGAGGATGACCATTGAATAGGCACTGTGTTGGCACGTCGATGTACCCTATATCCTGAGTCAAACGCTCATGATTTGATACATCAATGCGTGTGTTGGCATATTATATCTCCGATGATATTCACGGTGTACGACCTCACTTCGAAAAATACATCTGTTAATAGATGGGAATGACGAACATGTATGTCTTAGTGCAGTGGGGTACGCGCACCCCACGCGGGGTAAAGGATTTTCGGTTTAGGGGTATGCGAGAGAGTTTGAATAGTGGTGGCCTTGTGGAAAGCGTGGTATTCCCATACTGCAAGGGGTACAACATATTGGAGTATCAACGGATCCGGTATGGTTAAATGGACTACCAACGGGTTTTCAAGTTGAAAATGGTTAAAAACCGCTGGTATAGTATGTTTCGTTTCACATTATATTTAGCCAAACAGAAAATACATGCAAGATAAAATTAAATGATGCATTTTATAGTTTACGTATCAAACCGTTTGTGAAATATTGTGTAAGAGAAGAATCGAGAAAAGAGATGTACCCATCTTGGTGAGCATTACGTTGGGAAGAACAAAAAATAGCAGACGTGATTATTCGCTAAGAAAATCTATTAACGAACAGCTATTTCGGGGGTGACTATGCCTCTCACTGTCAATTAATGAAGTACTGTCAATGAAGTTTTAAATTTTCCCTAGCTGCGACGTTCTTTTCAACACTAAGAATATTTTTTATTCAATGCGAATAACTTAACCTTCTCGTAACTCGATGTTCTACAATAACACATGTTATTACAAGATTAAAAGTACGTTTCCTTCAAAGCACATATGAAAATATATAAAATATATTGTTTCTGCTACGTAGTAAATCTGTTACGCAGTACTCTCTTTAAAAAAACTTTCGGGCATCCACATTAATACTTTATTCCGAACAACCTCGGAACTTTATTCCGAACAACCTCGGAACCAACTTTAAATTCATTACCTATACATTATCCAACAGCATTATACAAACCATGTGTTCTGAGTAGTTTTTTTTAACTTTAGATTTCTTAACTTCTTAAATTCGAATTAACTTCTATTTATAGAGAATATAAAGAGATGATGCCTGTGAACTTAAATGAACGTTGTCCTCCCAACTCACTTTTCTGGATGGTACTTAAAATCATTACCGAATTGAGTGATGCCGTAATACGGACATAGTGAAAACTAATAACTGAACGTTTTGAAATTAAATCAAGCTAGCAAATTTTTATTTCACTTAATATTTTCAAATATATGATCATTTCAATGTGTGATGAATTGGATTATGTAAACACAAGTTTTACAACAGGTTAGGATATGAATTACAAGGATGATTTACTACTCAATGGACCGAATTACACGGACACCAGTTCTTTAACGACATAAGAATATGCGCTGCAGAGTATTAATTAGTAAATTGGAACGTTCATGGTGATAGGTATGTGCAATAGTTGGCAATAGGTAATAAATGATTTAAATAATTTGACCAAAGCCTCAAAATCTACAACTAAGTGAATTAAAATTGCGAACGATTAGCTGATGAGGAAGTTACATGATCAAATATGACTCATTAAAGTAATCTACCGGTTAAATGTATTTTAATGGAAATCAGAGAAAATCCTCCAGATTATTACACATGCAGTGCCCTATTTACCTGTATTATTTCTTTCTTCATCTCAGCGTATGCCATATTTTTCTTCATCCTGTTAATAAAACCTATTCTCATTCTTCCCCTTCCCCGCTTACCCAACATCCTACCCTCTATCACGGCCTTCAGCAAACCATCGCCCCTCATTACCAGCCACCTACCCTGCCTTCCCCTTATCTCATCCAAAAGATTCCTCTCCTCACCAACCATGTCAAGATCTTCCTCGTTCATCTTTCTTTCCATCCACCGCACCTTCTCCATCCTACTACACACCCACATCTTGAACGTCTGCATCCTACTTTCGTCCTCCTTTCTCAGAGTCCACGTTTCAGCACCATACAACGCTACCCCTCCATATCAAGCTCTTCTTTATTTTCTCTCCCAAGGTCCCCGTCATCAGTTTCTTTATATTACTACACGCTTCCTTCGCTAACGCTATTCTCCTCCTAGTGTCACAGATACAAAAATTTACCCGAGATATCTGCAGAGGAGTTTCTGTTTTAAAGAGTTAACGCTCTTCGGAACCTATTTCAGAGATATGACTGATGTTGATAATAAAATTCCGATTTTACGTATGCACTTAAAGATTCTCCTCAAATGTATTGCTTTCAATTCGGAAAAATCTATGACTAAATGTTTTTAAATTATCAATTCTGAATAAAAATACATTCTTTACTTTTTTGAAAAATTTACAGGGATTACAATGAGTAGTACAATTTGCAACGTGAATTTCGGAAAATCGTGACATTATCCGTCGTGCAATCGTTGATATTCTTCGTTAAAATATTACGATACTGCCCCAAAAACTTTGAAGCACTGAAAAGTGATAAGGAAAATAAAAAAAATGACTCCATGTAAACTACTTGAACTAGTTAATTCTCAATTTTGAATAACACTAGATCCCCTCTTTATTTCTTAAATAAAACGAGAAGTTAAATTTACGAGAATTTCTGGAAAATACCGATCGTACAATCGTTGATCCTCAGAATGAATTAATGCCCAAAGAAATTTGCTGCAGTTAGGAATTATTAGGAAAAATTAAAAAAAAAAGTTCCTTGTAAATTGCTTTAATTTTGAGTCCTATCCGTTGGCTGACTGTGCTGAAGTAACTGGCGAGGCTATTCTCGCTGGTCTTCAGATTTTCACGGAGAAGGGGTTCTTTCCAGGATAGGTTAACGCACTCCAAAACGTTGGGTAGGAAGTAGAATGAACGCGGGGCCAATGGTGGAAGGGGACAATGGGTAAGGAAAAGTCTTTTTACTGGAGCCCAGGCCCTCGTAGAGCATAAGTGACTCCATAAGTTAGGCGGCGGCTCGCGAAGGTCTGTGAGAAGAAGGAGGCGCCCCATTTTCACGCTCCAACTCCGCGGCATCACATTACCTCTTATCTGCCGCAGGGATATGTGCTGGGTCCCCTCTTCTTCTATTCCGTGGGACCAATACGTCTACCCACCCACCCGCCCTCCCTTACCTCTTTAAGCGCGGGGATTTGCCACAACCGCCCCTTGTCTTAGGATTTATGGAGGTGAGGGCTTCAAGCGAGGATTGGAGGGGGGAGGAAAGGTGAGTGGGGGAGGGAGAAAAGGGGCGAGCGAAGGCCACCACCCCCTTTTCTCCCTCCCACAGACACACGACACAGACTAGGGCGCGCGCACGCTGCAGATAAGGATTTTTTTATCCGTCGAGAGCCATTCAACTTGCGCACACGCAGAAAAAAAATAAACACGCTAAATATACGCGCTCCACTTCCAACTATTATGCCCAGTTTACAACACCATCGTGCGTTCCACCACAGGCTAAAAAAAACATGCGTAAAGATATCGCGTTTAAGTGAAATCAGAAGTAATGTTTCACAAATCATCAGATCTTCCTTCAGATCCCACAGAACTTAGTGTGACTCGCAAGCATCCTCGAACTAATGCCTACTAAAAAAAAGATGAAAATTGTCCCGCGAAAATAATAACAACATTTTAACAAACTAAGCAAAAAATATGAAATCTAAACATAACAATTAGACAAACTTAGATTACTTGAGCAATTGAGAATAGATATCTTTCAGAACGACACGGATAACATCATATTAGAACCCCACAATATTTCCAGGTCCGACAGAAACGATAAATTAAGAGAGATATTTTGCCGAACGGATAGGTATGGGAATTCGTTTTTCCCCCGAACAATAAGGGACTTTAATAAATGCTAGGCGTAATTTCACTATAGCGTTTCCTTTTTATATGTAAACGGCTGGTGTCCTAACACTCCCCGCCACACGCCTATTGAGGCGGCTGGTGGGGTAGTATGTAGATGTAGATGAACAATACAAAAGATTGTAGGATCATTGCGTTAAAATTTTACGGTGCTCAAACGGATATAATTTGCGTAGCAATTTGGGTATTCATTCTCGGGGGTCAAAAATGGGTGCTTTTTCTCCTTCACGCCCTGAAAACAAACTTTGAGACTAGTTTAAAAAAAGTATTTATTCGTAATAATTTTACTTGGACTGAAGCAGGTTAAAGCTTGATGACTGTTTCATAAAAATCAGTTATTGAATTCTATGGATAATAAATCTCAAACTCAGGTTCGCATACTTTCAGTGCCGACAGTTGTTCACTCCATCTTCGTCTCACCCAAGCTCACTCATTCAAATTTGCACACCTACTGCGAACAACAAAATTAACCGACCATTTTACGTACCATCTTAGTCGGAATACAATATGTTTAAACATCGCAGAACTCGGTCATCATTCCCAAACCAGTGGAAGCAACACGCACTTGCTATCGAAGGTATGAACAACGTGTTTACTGTTAAATCATTACGCACCCTTATATCTGGATCCGCGGAACATTTCTTGCCATCCCAAAAATCACGATGACAGCAGATTTTCGAACAATCGACAAAATACTGCGTAATATTTGCCATATAAAAATATTTATTTCCATGTATACCTTTGGAATAGTTGCACCCTAACCTTTTGAAAAGTAGTTGCGCATGTAATGCTGCGTTATTTTCTTATTATTGGCGTTGGAAGTGGTGCTTCCGATTTGATTCGCGGCAAAAACCGTGACTGTTTTCAATCAAAGCCCAATTTAAAAAATTACAATATTGTTTTTAAAAAATCCATACTTATTTCTAAACGTAAAAACAAATAACCTATAACATGCACTTTATTTCGTTGAAATAGGTTTTTATCGAGATATACCTCACGTCTCAAACTCAGGTATCTCAACATTTTGCAAATGCTGTAGGATCGTGGGCATTCGTTTCAATCGCCAGTGGCCTCAAGCTTTCGTCCGCTTTAGATCGCCGATGTGCCGACCACCTCCATACCATCGTAATAGAATTTCCTCCTATTTCTCCTATATCCGAGGATTCGAATTTCGCTCATGCCATAGACCTGTTGTTTTCCCCCGGATTGGGGTCTATAGTGAGATGATGCGGTATCACTTTGGCAGTCTAAGTGCAAAGATGTAATCCCAATCCCAAGAAGAAGAAATCCAAAGTATGAAGTCCTAAATACCCATCAAATAAGGAGCTGTTCAAGTATTACGTAGGGCGATTTTGGAAGCTTTTCGACCCTCCTCCACTCCTGCGAGACAATGTAAGATTTATTAATTCCTCTCCCACCCCAATCCCTATATTAAGTAAGTTAACACAGATTTCTGAAAGGATGCGTGTAGTTTTGCCATGAACGATGTTTTTGGGATCATAGGCACGTCAGGGGATTAGAGAGTGCAAGATATAGAAGGTGCGGCGATGCAATCAACGTTTGCCGTCTGCCAACATGAAACAATTCCATAGTTGGGAGAGGGAAGATCAACTCATTTCAACAGCCGTCGCAGAATTTGGCCTTGAAAGAGTTTTAAAATAAACTAGAAACTATCTAAAGCTGTTCAGTCAATGAAGAAAATTTAAGCTGCTCCCTCCCACCCCCTTCCTTAGGACCCTCCCCCACTCCATACCCGTCTGTCTTTAGACTTCCGTCCAAGATTTCCACTGGAAGAAGTAAACCTTTAGCCAGCGACAGCGATTTAGCGTGGCAGTAGATTGCTTTGCCAATCTAAAGTGGAATCGGAAACGAAGACTCAGATGATATCGAAGTTTCTATTCTCTAAACTTTCAGTCATGACCAGTGTGGCCAGACTTCCGTTCAAGGTTTCCACCGCAGAATATATACCTTGAGACAACCACGATTTTGCTTTGAAGCAGTTTGCTTCGCTAATCAGAAGCGGGATCAAAAACGTAGGCTCCAATGAAGTCATAATTCACCATCTCTAAACGTTCACCCTTACCAGAGTTGACAGACTTCTCCCGGTTTCTCTGAGAAGCTCCCGGAATTCTTTTATAACTTTGAAAACTCCCGCGTCCCTTAAAGAAACCTTTTCTCCGGCTTCGAGTTTAAATGACCAGAATAATGAATTAACAGAATGTGTTCATCTTTATAAGGAGTTCGTGATTTAAATGATCGGCAAGTGATGGAAATGATACGTAATATCTTGATAGAGTCAATGTAGTTGTGGTTTAATTTAAGTTCACACACATAGTACATATACATCACACCATTCCCTTTCAGGGTTGGCAATGATAAAAGAGCTTAATCCTCTGCTTTAGACATTTAAAAAAACCGGCTCCGTTAAAGTTCTTGCAGCCTTAGAGGGTGGACAGATCAAATTTGTACATGAGATGAGTTATAAAAGTTCATACACATCGTCAAGTACTCGGTCATTGTCTCGCAATGCATTTCACATGGACCTATTTGTATTTACACGATACAAGTTATGGGTGAACGTTGTCCCGTATGAATATTGCTCTTTCCAATTCTTGACTTATCCCCTACTTCAGTCTCAATTTGCCATAGGGTTGGAATGCCTGGTTCAATCAGCCGATCCAATACCAAAGATGCTCCCCCACCCACTACTTTCTTCAGGGCCCTCTGCCATTTCATATTCTTCTGTAACCCCATGCAGTCCTTGACAAACCGTGGAACCCACATATCTTAAAACTGGAAGCATTGACTATACTTCCCATCTTCCGGTACAGCCGCGTGTGTCAACGTTGCAGTGACAACAGTTTCCCCTCTGGTACAAGAGTTGTCTTTAACTATGGTCTTTATGGGAAATATCACGCCGTAGTTTTCTATTATTGTAATAATGCAAAAGTCAAGGCATTTTGAGAAAAGTCTAGGTAATGTTGTTGGACATTATTAGTGTTAACCACGTAAAATATATGACCGAATTTTTAGGTTGTAGGTGAACTCTTTACAAATTAAAACAGATTTTTGTTTTACTATTCAGTACCATAACTAAACATATGTGTACATTCAGCTTTTACGAACACTTCCTCAGGTGAAATTACGTGATTGGTGCAACACAAAAAACTGCTATTTTTCTTCCCAAGATTATCAAAATTATAGTGATATAAATGCGATCTTACACATAGTTAAAATTATACTTAATGTGGCCGCGGACCCCCGAACCCTCTACATAAGACAACGTTAGAAGAGTCCAACCTTACCTTCCCTCCTTAGAAATATCTTTCGATATAGGTACTTGAATTGTCCCAAATAGAAGTGATGGTCACTAAGGGAGACAACTAGCGTGATCTGCGCCTTAAGTAACAAGCTGGATGGCAGGGGGAATGAAGAGTGAATGGAAAGAAATCCTTATTTCACCGTTAAGTGAAGGTGTTAAAGGACTTGTATCCCTTGCGACGGTCTGGGTATTTACTCGACAATCGCTAAAGAAAACACAGCAGCAAATTTCCACACTGTTTTAATGAAAACCTAACAAGGTTTCAACACATCACGTTATTCTCAAAGAGGAGATTATTCTTGAGATTACACCACATGTCGTGCAGGCGAAGGTGTCATTGTCCGTCCAAGATAATAGGACAGTTAAAATATATTGATTTGGCTTAGGAAGAAATGAAGAGGCAACAATTTCTTCACGATCGTATGATTTAAACAAAGGCGGACATCGTGGATTCTTCGATCACATGATTCCCATCCCATAACGGCATTGGACGTGTTTACTGATTGGCTGCATTTCTGTCAACTGCGATATTATCTTGGACAGACTATAGCTGAGAACATCTGGTTCCCTCACGCCCCCTCCAAAATTCGGCTTTGATTAAAATGGCTTTTTTTATTCTCCGGGACCTGGATAAAACACTTCACTGGCTACTGAGAGACCCAGGTTGATTTTTAAAAACGAGTATACAAAACATATTCCCCTCAAATTTTGTGGAATTTCATCAATGCATCATCAATCATCATCAATGTATTGCCGTGTGTATTCCACCATCACCTGAAAATGATGCTTAACCACTGAAACCCGGGTCGGGAAGTCTGTACAATTTTGCTGCTTGCAAACGTTTCCAAACAAAAATAAATACATGTATTGACGCATTGCCAAACATTCTTGCCACATGATTCCCCATGTTTTTTCCCTCATCCCTAACTACAAGTGTTGCCCCAAATGTCAATGTGCAGCGCAGCAGACTAATTGCCATTTTCTCTCCGTCCTCAGCCCTCTGCCATACGTCCCTCCCCTCCCTCCCACCTGGTGCCCTTTCCACACCCTCCTTCCCCTACTCTCCATACACCCTGGGACCGAAGAGCGGGAGCGGCCCAAAGATGTGTGCCCCCCTCCTCTCTGCCTCCACTCTAGTCCCTCATTCCATTCAAAAAATCCAACGGTAGTTGAGGGGATGAGGGCTACATCTCCCCCACTCCATCCAACGGAACGCCGCCTTTTGTGCGATTATAAAATGAAGGGACGATACAAAAAGCGCTCACCGAGCGCAGCCATTTCCCTTTTTCGTGTGTGTATATTATATTTATATAAATAAATAAATAAATAAATAAATATGAATATATATATGAACACAAATATAGTTTTAAAAATACAGGCCCACGAAAATAAATAAAGGGCACTCACAAAAAATGTACCGGACGATTCGGCGGTCATATATATAAATATATATATATAATCACATATTCGTCCGAGTTTTTTTGTTAGTGTCCTTTTTACGTGTTTTTATGATTTTCAAGTGTATCGATATCTTATTTATACATTTGCATCATCGCCGAGAGCGTTTTTTACTAAGAGCAATGAAGAGGAGGAATTGGAGTGGGAATATATATATATATATATATATATATATATATATATATATATATATATATATATATATATATATATATAAATAAAAATAAACTTTGCCACAGGTGGGGCGGAAATAAATACAGAAACACAAAAAAGAAGAACACTCACACACTATACGTTCTGATAGCTCGGCTGCCGAAATATCAGAACGTATAGTGTGTGAGTGTTCTTCTTTTTTGTGTTTCTATATTTATTTCCGCCCCACCTGTGGCAAAGTTTATTTTTATTTAAATTATCGCATGTGTGATTTTCCACGAACTCGTATATATATATATATATACACATATAAAAAGCATACCTACATACACTAAATAAGGGGCTTTTTGTTGTTGCTTCCTTTAGCAACCTCCCCGGGGGCACACAGACCTGGCAGCAACCTCGGCACCTCATAATGCTCGCACGCACATAATGCTCTTCCCCGCATATATTTCAACCTGCTCACTCAAATTCATTGCTTCTCAAACCCTCTCGCATCGCCCTACTCACAAGAATTCCCTCTCTTTTCAATAAGAGCGACCCTCGACGCCTCGGTTGTGCACCCCCCACCCCACCCCCTCACCACCATATCCGAAGGGGATTATATTTAGATCGCTCAACAACAACGGAGAGAGTAGCTTTCCTCTTGGGTGTAGATGTTTTCTGAAAAATTAAGTGCAGGGTCTTTTAAGCTCGTTTTGTCTAGCGCATCGATAGAAAAAAGTAGGAAATAGCGATTAAGTGATATACTTTTCAATCGTACTGCGTAAAGTAATGATCTGCGCTACGCAAAAAATTATAAAGGCTCTTGTTCTCACTAAGCTTAATTAAGATTAATTAGCATTACGAAATAATGAAATGACGTATAAATTACTTAAAAGTAGAACTTCCAACATTGGCCACCCTATTTTATCTCCATCTAACTTAAACTGTGTTTTGGAATAGCTTCATGGTAAATAAACGTTGTTATTATTATTATTATACTTGCAGTAATAGACCTATAATTTAAAAGGGTAAAGCATATGCTGTCAAGAAAAAATGTAAATTATAACAAATGAGCAACGCGAGGGTTAACAATTTTAAAATATCTGCATCAAACGGGTTATGATTTACAGTTCTTTCAGTTAAAAAATTAAAACGTTGCAAATTGGTCGCCAATGCTCTTAAATGACGCCCTTGTCCAAGTTTGCAAAATTATTTTCACTCCAGTTTTTAGAATTGTTTTATTATTATTTTCGCTAATCAGCAGTCAGTTGCTTCTGCAGGTACGTTTTCGCTCTAATGACCTCAATTACTGATTAAATTATCACACAGTTATACATTAATAAATATTTGAAGAGGACAAGTGGTGTTGGGTGCTTAAGCAAAATACTCGATCATTTCGAAAGTTTTGCTGTAACAAAAGTTTGGTTTATAAAAACCACTACCCCAAGAATCTGATACACAGACATTTCCACTGATGAATATATTTTAAAACGTTTTTTTTAACCGAAGTATGTTACTGTGATCACACATAATATTACGACGATCAGAACTTAGAAACACGCCTTTAAATATAACCTATATAACAGAAGACGAAAAAGGAAATGCTTGGTATGGTGGGTGACGAGAGGAAATTGTTGGATGAAATTAGGAAGAGGCAAGGTAGGTCGTTAGAGGGGTAACAAGGAGCGAAGGATTACTTAAGGAAGTAATTTAGGGAAGGATGTTGGGTAAGCGACGGAGGGGGAGAAAGAGAATAGACTTAATGGACAGGATGAGAAGAGGTAGGACGTACACTGAGGTGAAGAAGGATATAAGGAGCCTGTGCTTTTAAAAGATTAGAGGAGAATTATCGTCCACCTAAATCCATCCATTTTAACCCATTTTCATCCTTAGATTTGACAGTGCTTTTAAAAAAACTTCAAGTTTATTCTCTCACTATGGAAGTTATCATTATTGATGTCCTGAACAGTGATATGCTTCTTTTTTGGTTCATTTAGTTCAGATAAAATAACAGGTAATACTCTCTTGATACCATATACAAGGTAAAAACTTTTCACGATATTTCACTTGTCTTTTAATCTATATTGATAAATAATAGCACTTTTTATCGCAAATAAAATGGTATAACCATCTTTAATTTGATCATTGAAGAGCTCCTTGGTATCTCACATAGTATGCCTTACTAAAAAGTTAGGATGAAAGTTGACATTAGTTTTAAATACGGAATCCACTCTGAATGTCACAAAAAATAAGTTTGATAAATTTCACGTAGTCTTGACAATGGGTATAAGCCTTGAAGGTAGGTACGGTTCCGTGTGAGAGAGGCGACCTGAATGCAGAAATCCCGGCGGTTGGATGTCACTCACTCTGAAGAGGGAAGTGCAGAAAAAAATGGAATCCGAGGAAGAATGCAATTGACATGCTGCAGGTTTTTAAATTAATGCGATTTGATTTCAACTTCGTCAACTTCATATTATTTTATTTTCATCCGCTGCGCTTTTAATTAATCGCTCGGGCCTTTCAACGCCAACAGGCACATTTCATTTCTGGTGAACCTCTGGATGATGAAGTACGACCGTCCCAAATTTAATAAAGCTCGCAGTCAGGGAAAATGAACGATTAAAATAATGTCACAGAACTTAAGGAAAATAAAAAAACCATCCTCTACTGCCAGATCGTGCAAGTTTACTTTTGACTACGAACATAATATATGGAATCACGCATTTCCACAGATGAAAAATAGATGTCGCACACGTCTCGAAATGCGTAATGGTGATTAATCAATGATTAATGACAACTATATTTTTCCGGGTCGTTACAGTGTGTTGAATTTTCTTTTAAGTGCTCAATCAGGCCCCAAAAACCAGAGCTTTCAACGATTCCCTCCAAGTTTTAACTGTAATTAGGATTCAACGGTTAAGAAGAGCAATTCTTAAAGATTAACACAATATACTGGAAGATTAAAAGAAATATTACATTTGCAGGTTTTAGTTAACTTAAATGGGTCGCTGACAAAAATTTATGGGGCAATATGTAAAATCTGTAAAACATTCTGCTTTATTTCCATTTGGAATAATTTTAAGCGATGCCGTTCCCACTTATATTTTCTCCGAGGAAAAATGCGAATTATCATTCTTATTTGTCTTTATTCTTTTATATCACTGATAAGAATGATACTATAACAACTACATCTCAGACTACCCTGCGAACTACTGCTGGAGCGTGTTGCATGGGATGTTAAAGACACCAACCATGTAAAGGGAAAAGGTAGGGGAAGAGGACAAAGGTGAGTTGTGTCTTAACGAAGTGTTTTGGTGTAATGCAGTTTTTGTCATAGTCACTCAACGATGCGCGGAAAAAAGGGATTTCTAAACATAAAAATCGGCAGCCTCTCTCATATTTTCTCACTTCTATCTACTCTATATATATAGGTCTAGATCTCACTGGGTCAAAATGATATCCTCCATGTCTTGATGAAATTCGCCTGATATGAATTCTCTATTAAGTGAATTACCCACTTTGTACGAAGTGAAAAATGAAGTACCTAATTTTAGCTTTAGCGTTTATCCTCCAAGTCTCTAGCATTCCCAACTTAGTCCTTCCATTAGCTGCGTTTCACATTATGCTCACTCGTAGTTGTCTTTGAAAGTTTGAACGACGCAGAATGGAACGATGTGCGTTGGCGCTACGTTTCATAACCTGCCGGTAGGTAGCATTCTTTAACTACTCAACAGTCACAGCCGAATGTTTTGTGTATAGTAATGGACTTCGTTACCAATAAAAATTTCAATACCTGAGATTTTAACACAAACTAATAAAAATTGTTTATTATACATGCATGACGCTTTTACTGACAACCAACACAAAAACAACAATCGTGGGTGCGATTATCTAAGTTCTTTTATTGTCTATCGCACATTAACTCTACTCCCGATCTGTTCTGAAGTGCGCAGTGCCTAGTGCGCAGGGTCTGAATCACGAAAGAAATGCAAGCCCGCTGTCGTGTTGCAAAGTTATTAGCGCACTAGAGCGACTGAAAATCTCCGTTTAACGGAGCGTAATTATATATGTTAGTGCTTTCCGGATGTCCTGAGCACACTTTGCAATTAAGTTTGTTATACTGCGTGATTCGCGAAGGAAATGAAAGATGCAGGGGATGTGTAAATATTCTCCACGGTCTTGCAGTTTGAACTTAACTGCAGTGAAACACGTGGTCACAGACGGTTAGCATTTATTGTTTAGCAATAGGAAATCTGCTGATTATCCCTGGTTAAAACTATGATTAAGGTAATTTATTTAATTAGTGTGCCACATTTGTTTTACATAACAAGTATAGTAGCCTAGTGTTCTCATTTTGATCGCTTGACCTAGTTCTCAGGATGGGCATTTTTTAGCTCTGTACTATTCGCCATTTCATACTGTGGTTCTTCCTGATCCTAAGGATAATCATGTACCAATTCATCTCTTCCCATCGCTTTAACAACAGCGCTCTGATATTAACAACGTCGATCCAATTTATTCGAAAAATTACCATCCGAAATCCCGTCAAATGTCAAAAATGTGAATCTTTTGTCACTCATGGCACATTATCATTCACTTCAATACGAAATACCGGGTGATCTTCAAGACTACGATTTAACTTATGGAACATGCTTTACTCTAAGCAAATGTATGAAATTGGCGTAACTTAGGAAAGGAATCAGCAGCTGGTGTTATCTCAGCTCTTATCTGAAACAGAACCCTGGAGAATTAGAGGGTGCATTATATAACATAGTCCTTTTAATTGTTGAATGTATTTGAAACCTTTCACTGTCATTATTACCTCTTCAAAAACGAGGTCTTTTTTCATCATGAAACACACAATCTGCTTCTGGCACTAAGTTATCAGATCCTACAATTAAAAGTTCTGTAGATAGTGCAATTGGAGGGAAGGCTTTGTGTGTTTGATGTGTTGGATTCCATCTTCCGGTAAAGCTGCGGATGTCATCGTTGCAGCGACAAAAGAGTCTCCTCTGTTACAGGATACATCTCAATGTCAAAGACTTACTTTCTTAGACCTGAGGTGCGATCACAGTTTTCCATAACGCGTATGCTTGCGCTTTCGTTATTTTTCAATTGCGTACATGAAAGTGAAAACGTTATCGTCATTCTTAAATTTTGGTCGGATGCTTTATGTCACCGGTTTTAATAGATGGAGTGTGCTCTAAGGACAGTAACTCCTTTGCCCCTCTGGAGTGGTTTTCGTCTTGGATAACCGTTACGACAACGAGAAAGAAATATCCGTGGTCCCACCCCTGAGGACGCCTCCAGTAACGGAGGAGAAACTGTTGTCGCTGCAACGTTGACACACGCAACTCTACCGAGAGATGTAATCTGTAGTCACTGCTTCCAGCTTTGAGATTTGTGAGACCCATGGTTTCTCAAAGACTGCATGGGGTTAACGAAGAAAATGAAATGGCAGAGGGCCCTCAAGAAAGTGGTGGGTGAGGGAGCATCTTTGGTATCCTTCATTGATTGGATCAGCTGATTGAATAAGGCATTCCAAATCTATGACAAACTGAGACTGAATTAGAGGATAAGTTCAGAATTGGAAAGAACAATATTCATATGTGACAACGTTCACCCAAAACTTGAATCATGGAAATACAAATAGGTCCATGTGAAATGCATTGCGAGACTATGACCGTTGCGTACTTGATGATGTGTATTTCCTTTTATAGCTCATCTTATGTACAAATTTCATCTCTACACTCACAGCCTGCTAGTAGAACTTTCATGAAGCCAGTTTTTTATGCCTAAATAAAAGAATTAAGCTCTTTTAACTATCCCTACCCCGAAAGGGAACCGTGTAATGAATATGTAAATGTGTGTGAACTAAAAGTTAGTCACAGCTAAATTGACTCCAGAAAGACATATTGTATCATTTCCATCATGTACCGATAATTTAAATAACGAACTGCGCATAAAAATACACACATTGTGTTAATTCGTTATTCTACTCATTTAAACTCGAAGCCGGAGGAAAACGCTTCTTTAAGAATGGTGTGAGTTTTCGAAGTAATACCCCGATTTCGGGAGCCTCTCAGAGAATCCGGATGATTTTTCAACCTTTGCCGGAAGTCTGGCAACACTGGTCAGGATGAAAGTTTCATTCATTAGAGTAATCTACCATTTAAAGGTGGATTATGATGAACGCCAGAGAAAATCCAGGAGATTTTTATACGTGCAGGGCCCTATCTACCTCTAGTATTTTTTTCTTCATCTCAGCGTGTCCTACCTTTCTTCATCCCGTCCATAAAACCTATTCCCTTTCTTCCCATTCCCTGTTTCCCCAACAATCTCACCTTTATCACGACCTTAAACAAACCATCGCCCCTCACTACTGCTTCCAGCCTCCTACCCTGTCTTCCCCTAATCTCACCCAGAAGTTTCCTCTCCTCACAAACTAAGTCAAGCACTTCCTCGTTCATCTTTCTTTCCGTCCACCACATCTTCTTCATCCTCCTCCACACCACATCTCTAAATCCTACAGCCTATTTTCTTCCTCTATTCTCAGATTCCACGTTTCTGCCCCATACAACGCCACACTCCATATCTAGCTCTCCACCTGCCTCTTCTTTACATCCTTACTTAAGTTCCCCGTCAGGTGAAAGATTAGAAATGGAAAATTACGAATTTATCGGAGCCTGCGTTTTCGATCCCGCTTCTGATTAGCAAAGCAATCTGCTGCAACGCAAAATCGTGTTTGTCTCAAGGTATATATTCTCCGGTGGCAACTTTGTACGAAAGGCTGGTAACGTGGTCATAAATGAAAGTTTAGAGATAGGAAACTACGGCGTCATCTGAGTATTCGCTTCCGATTCCGATTTTGATTGCCAAAATAATCAACTGCCAGGCTAAATCGCAGTTGTTTGGCTTACGGGTATGCACCCTCCGGTGGCAACTTAGTTGGAAGTCTGGCAACATTTTTTACGAGTGAAGGTTTATAGATGGAAAATTATGGTGTCATCGGTCCATGCGTTACCTATCGATCCAGTTTCTGGTTGGCAAAGTAAATCTGCCGCGGCGAAAATTCGCTGTTGTTGGCTCGAGGCGTACATCCTCCGTCGATGTGTCTTACGCAGATGCCCATACCACTCCTTCTCCGTACACTCATCCCATTCGAACCGTCCCACGCAGCCTCTTCGTCACAACGGCAGCAGCGCGTGGACAGTCCCTCCATTATTAATTAAATAGCTCTCTATTTTCTCCCCGGTGCGGTCGGCAACGGCGGCTCCCGACTCCTTTTTCCACCCTCGCCACAATCCACAGCTTCCCCAGACGCAGGATAACAAGCCACGGACAATCCCATGTCCCCTCATTAGCTCCGTCCACCGAAAGAAAAAAAACCGCCCATCTCCCCCAGCCTGTGCATATGCGTACCGGCGTCTGCTGCGAAGAATCCATTAAAACCTCAACTTTGTAGATTGCGTCTGTGCCCCGTTCCCACCCTGCCAGGGATATACATACACCATACCACCCCCCCCCCCCCCCAGTCTCCCCCTGGTGGGTTTCCGCAGTCGTTTACACAGAGATGGGCCACCCTCTCTGCACACCGATCCCCATTCCATCTCTCCACGCAGTGCGGAAAATCATCCCAGCAGTAAGCCCCCTGTCCCCCACCCCCTTATACTTCCTCTCACCTCCGACAGGCAAGCCACCCCCTTCCCCCCCCCATGGAAACCCCAGGGCCAATTCCCGGCTCTTGTCGACAAGACCACGGTGCGCGGTCATGATGTTCCAATTAATTCGCCAAAATACGCCGCGTTAGTCGACCAACCCCTACCGCTCAGGCTCGCTTTGGGGTTGACCAACTCCCACATCGGCGTCCGGCGGGCCGCACGCGTCCCCCGTCCCGAAGATGCGGCCCCCCGTCCCGCGTTATTACCTACGGGAGAGAGGGCCTCGGTTGATTGGCTGTGCGGCCGCGGTAGGGCCACGTGAATCCCCTGACCACACCTCTCCTCATTCTCTCAAATCCACGACGGTCACTCGCCCGAAGCGGGAAGGTTGGAGAAACAGCACACCATTTAGAGTGTCTTTTAAATAGGGTTAAACTTTATACATTATTATTCATGATAAGGGTATTGCAAATCCCATTAGAGGGTAAACGTGGAAAAAGCTACTGTAGAACTTAATGTAAATTTACTCCAAGAAATCGAAATTCTTTGGTACCTACCATAAAATCAGGTTAAATGAAAAAACAAGTTCATGTGTTTTTAGGATCTGTACAAAGCTGTACTAAATTTATCACAAAATACTACTATAAAAATTACAATAATTTAGATTAAGCGAAAAAACTGTGAACTGAATGCGTGACTTACTGACTGATAGCACACGAAAAGTAGTAATCGACAGATTTAGATCCGACATAGCTATGGTGACATCCGGCGTCCCACAAGGAATCGTGATTGGCCCCCTTGTGATTTCTTAATTATATAAAAGATTTAAACGCAACAGTTAGCAGCGAAGTTAGACTTTTTGGCTGACGACGCGGCGGTATAGAGAGAAAATAGTCATAAAAGCGGTATTAGAGGTCCTCTCATCGTTTCTAAGCGAAGTTAAATCATGGTGTCTTCAGTGGGGGATAGAACTTGATTTTAAACAGTGTACAGTTCTCTTCTCACAAAATAAATCAATATCTACAATGTCTGAGGGTCAAATATAAAGGGTTCATATGAAGTTAGGCACGTTGGATATTGCAGCCAATACGACAACTGCTTTTACCTTTGAGAAAGTTGAAACGGCCTCCCTGAGAATCGAGTCGAAAATGACAGTAATAATGACAAGTTTTGAGGATATCGGAACTAGCCACGGCATTACCTTCACCTTCGTGCGATATCAAGGGATCCGAGTTCGAGTTCCAGTCAAAGTGAATGATTTTACCTCTGTGAAAATTCGTAATAAGAATGAATTTTATCCTACCTTTACAATTTTTACGAATATGCAAATCAATATAACACAAATTGGTATGCGTTAGTGGACTGTAAATACCCCAGAGGAAAAACCTGTTTTGTATTCACCATGCTTAAACGGTGAAATAATATATGAAACAAGTGACTGGTGTATTCGTCCATTTTTACAATTGCTCCTACATAGAATACAGTAATTATTCCTTTTCTTGGAGCGTTGAGAACTAAAGGAATTCTTAATTTTTTAGCGCATATTAATGTATAATACTTAATCGTGTAGATTTATAAAGCCATATAATTAAAATAGCATAAAATAAATTAGATAATATTTTAAGAGGTCTTCGAAATTTTGCTTAGAGAGTCATTTAGTCAAATTTTGTAAAACACTACTAGTAGAGCTACTTCTAACCAAAGCATCGAATTTACGCCAACGTTTGCTTAAATTCTTCACCATAGGGCATAGAAATTACTGCACAAGGATTTCTTCTTATTTCACTAAAATGTTTTCTCGATCTTGTTCTCTTTCCCCTCGGATGTAAATAAAATGAACACTTTGCGTTACTTTTAAACCATGGGTAAGAATGCAAGGTTTTTGGCTTTCTAATACCTTGATAAGCCATGTTGAAGCAGTCTGTAGCGGTTTTATATTTGAAATATTACAATAAAACGTCTTAGGTTACGATTGCAATATTGTAACCAACCCCTGGTTCGCGGAATCTTAAGTTATGCGCTATCTTATGTCACAGTTGGAATATATGTAGTTCAAAGCTAGGTGCGCCGATGATTTGGTCCTTTTACTCCACTGCACACAAAACATTAGCACAGCGATAGGCTAAAAATAGAGAGCTATATATGTACTTAAATGCAGTTGAAATACTCAGTAAAATGCTCACTAAAGCGGAATTAGTTTTCTATAAATATTGGATTTATTTCAGAAATAAAATAACTCAACTATATTTGGGATAGAAGAAAAGATGGACGATGAAGTGCTTGGTATGGCAGATGAGGAGAGAAAATTCCTGGAGGAAATTAGGAAGAGGTCGAGTAGAGTACAAGGAAGATTAGGAGGGGCGCAGGGATGCTGAAGGCTGTGATAGAGGGGAGGATGTTGGGCAAGCGGGGAAGGGGAAGAAAGAGAATAGGCTTTCTAGACGGGATTTAGATAGGTAGGACATATTCTGAGATGAAGTAAGAAATCGTGTAAGGAGAAAGGAAGGGACCCGAGCCTGCAAAAAATATCTTGAGGATGTCCACTGTCTTCCATTTAAATCCACCATAACCAGTAGATTATCCTAATCAATCGATATTTAATGCTACTCTCTCGCCGTAAACAGTTAATTCTACTTCTTCTTTTGTGTTCTTTCACTACCTAGCTTACCTTCTCCATCCTTTCTCTCAACTTTATCCATAAGCCTACAATTCACGTAGCAGCAACTCGCACCAGACAAATCTAAAGCGTGGTAGAGGAAAAAAGAGAATAGGGGATCTGGATGGGATTAAAATAAGTAGGACGCATGCTTGGTCGACGAATGAAATTTTGTGAGGTGAAAGTGGTCAGTGCCTGTAAAAATCTAGAGGATTTTTTACTTTCTGCCATTTAAACCTACATAAACGTATATTATTCTGATAAAAATAAAACGTTCGTGGAATTTAGAGCTCGCTGTTAAATACCAACTAGTGGATTCCGGCCTACACGTGGTACAGGCAGGTACACTTTCAGCTGAAGGTCACCCTGGTCATCCTGGGGTCACCACAGTGTACTCCGAGCCTGTGACTCGCGCCCATCGTAGCGACTCATCCGATCGGAGTTGGACGTGACTAAGAAACCTGTCTAACCTCACCAGGAGTCTGCGGCCACAGTAACGACGACGAAACCTGAATCTTGCTGGATACAGGAAGGAGATCGTTACCAAAAGTAACAAACATAAAACATCAGTTTTCCAACAGCAACTTAAATTAGCGTTGTTGAAGTGTTTGTCAATTATTCTAAAAACACACACCTTTTGCCAATGTTTCTATTTTAATTCAGGCCTGGTTTTGATTTTAATAGTATAATTTGTGAGTTATTCTGCAGTATGTATACTTCGTTTTTTATACATTTTGAACTAATCAAATTTTTGTTACGTGATTTTTGATGTTTACAAGTTTTAAAGTGATCCTTGATTATTTTTATTTTCGGTTGCCTGCTATTGTGTTCAAGTATTTTGCGCCGACATCAAATCGTGCAGCAAATCGCGTCCACGTTTCGAGAAAACGCTGTTTTTTTAATATTGGCTGAATTTGGAATTTAAAATGATTTTTATGTAATACCAATTGTTTGTTATACCGTTGTAGTTAATTGTGTATATTTATGCTAACTTAGGTGATGCTCTGGTGTTTCATCCGGTTTTCAATGGTATTTCCAGCCCCAATTAAGTTGACAAATTGAAAGGTTGGCAATAGGTGATTAGAATAATTGACCAAAACCTTAAAAAAAACTCAACTACGCTAATTAAACATAATAATTTGTTCGGATCTACGTCTATGGTGGGTCTAGGTCTCCCGCAGTACCTAAAGAAACCCAAAGAAGTATGTCCTGGCATGTCTTTTATTGTCAACAACACACCACTCAAAGAGAGAGTACTGAAAAATGTACGCAAAGGCGCAAAGAAACACAGCAGAAGTTGTAAACTCAAAGAAAAAACTTTTTCCCGGTGTTTGCGTATGAAACGCGGAACTGGAACAGGAACGGTTGCAAGAGAGGAGAGCAAAGAGGAAAGTTACAAAGCTCACAAACGCCCGGGTGTTGGTGTACGTCAGGATGGGGATGCAAAGGAGGTGTAACCAACTTTAAAAGGATTGAAGAACTTTTAAGAGGGTTTTGTGAAATGAAATGAAAACAAATGGAGTATAGTTTAGATGAGGTGCGGCGAAGACAGAAGACCAGTCGTTTGAGGCAGTGGGAGGAGCGTGACTCAGCAAGTGTTCGACTTTGAGGTGGATAAAAATGTAACAAATAAAGCGGACAGTGGACACGAATTATGAGCCGTGTTGCAATTCGAGTAAACCACCTTAGTATACTTGTATACCATTTACTAAGAATTTCCAAGTGTCCCGGTTTGGCTGGGATAGTCCCGGTTTGAAGGCCCAGTCCCGGAGTTCCAACCGGTTGGCAGATTTTTCCCGGTAAAGCCCGCTGTCCACAGGACGAAGAAATGCGCAGCGACAAATGTCTGGCAAGAAATAAAGAAACCGAAAACATTCCTTATAAAAAAGCCATACTGAGCAACGTTATTTTCCAACTTTTACAGGAAGACCAAGAGAAATTACTCGACGGGCGCCAATTATGGTTGCGAGATTCGAACTCAACTAAATCATGTCACCGTAGCTGAAAGTAATAATTTTATTTAGTAATTGCAATCGAACGATAAAATAACTGTACACCATTAGCTAATTTTTATAAACGTCCCAATTTTGTCCAGGCTTCATTCTCTTCAATAGTAGATATGATAGTTTTTGGGACATCAGAATATGGTAAACATACGATATACATGATATATTCAGCATGAGTCTGGGTCATGATTGCGAAGTGAAACAGACAACTAGCGCTTGTCCGTACACGTTGTCGAAAAATACGTCAAACAAACGAGTGACGGCAGCCGACATCCTGGCATCTCCCGTGGAAAAGCTAGGAGCTGCCATTTTACTCCCCAATGGAAAGTTTTCAAGGTCACGAAAGAACATTATAACAGTTTTTAAGATTAAAAAGGGTTACAAAAAACATATGAATTCCAATTTTCCCTCGGGATCTCTCACGTAGTTCATGACCTTTGCCATATCCGACGCCTTAATGAACTACTACGGCTGGTGAGGCTGGCTAGTAAGCCTTGCCCCATACTAGCCCGTAGCAGCCCTTTCGTGGTCGTGTAGTTAGTCCAAGGCAGAGATCGTTACGTCACTTCTTGAATTTTGGGAAATGATGTATGTTTAGTACATCTTCACGTGAATTGGTAAACGGCAATAGATTTCTTCCTTTGAATAGAATGCAATAGCAAAAATATTTTTTGAATCCCAATCTAAACGAATAGGTTGACATAAATGATGACTTTAACACTTCGTCACCCTTCCACAAATTCATTTAACCGGCGCGACGCGTTTCACCACTACTGTGTCATGGTAGTCTGCACATGATTATGCCACCGGTCCACGGTATCCATCATTTATGTCGATAACTTCAATCTGGTCAGTCTGAAGCAGTAATACTCAACAAATTAACATCGGCTTTTAGGTTCTCTGATTGCTAGGATTGTATCCCACCGTCTGATTCAATTTATATCAAAGGTGTTTGTTTCCGAATTTTCAATACAAGAAAAGGAAGAACAAACTAAACAAAAAACAAACGATAACAACTAAAATGAAAACATCAGCAAATGTGGGCCCCGCCATAGGCGTTAACTCTTGAGCTTAATTCTTATACACGTCCAGCATCCAGGTAAAAGGCGGGAAACGAACCCAAAACCTGTGGATGGCCTGGTCCGTATGTTGGTAACTTGGATGACCACCGCGGCCAACTCAAATTCCTGAATAATATTTTTCTTGTCCACATCGAATCGATTTTAAATAATCAATTTCGGTTTCAAATTAAACTAATGAAATTACCTATTATGGTAGATAAACTTAGTGGCAATTGCCTGTGTGAAGCGTGATGTCAAGGAGTGAAAGACTCGTGTGGAAGGAGTCGCATACAGAGCGGAGGGGAGAGGACAGCACATAGTAGGCAAAGCTTCCGACGTAACTGCACTTTAACTTGAGAGGGTGGGGAAAGTGTAAAGCAGCACGTTATACACGACAATGTTTTTACGATAAAAACAAATCTGGATCAAAATACGCTGACATTGTTCGCAACCAATTGGAGAATCCCCAATAAGCAATTAGGTTATGAGCCATTGAGTGCCATAAAGTAGCTGTGGATAACAAAATGAGCATTTTAAAGCTGGTAATGAGGGTTTTGGGGCCTTGGGAACCTAGGTAGTCAAACGAGGAAAATGTCTTACTCTCCCGTACGGAGCTAGTTCGCAGGCAATGGATTCTTCCACTGAAAAGGACATCTGCGCTACTGTCACTGTTTCTAGACCGCTCAACACAAAATCGGTTAGGAAAAATGTTCATTCTTTTGCTTACTGAAAGCGCACCCGGGATGAGCGAGAAGTGATAGTGACGGCGAAGTTCTCTATGAACTTGTTCTTAATTAAGAGGATCTATCTCATTCCGTATGATGTGTACCAATAAGGGCCAGAATAAAGAAGAAAAATGAATATTTAGCCCTATAAGCATGTTGATGTGCATGGCGTTGCACGGGCAGTAACATGGGCAGAAAGAAATTCAAACAAAAAAAGTACTAGACATGGGCTGGGAGGAAAGGAAGCCACTGGCGCCAATTACGAGGAATCCTTAGAAGTGAACGTTTTCAGTAACCTCTATTTCAGAGGTTTTTGAATGTACATTTAATATTTATGGTCTGATTGCAAGCTACAAATCTACCAAAATTCCAAGACGCTGTCGAAAAACTACTCAATTTGATTTTCCACCACAACCATAGACAATTGTCTTTACCGTTCGTGCTAAGTAACAAGTTTGAGAAATGACAAGAATACCTACGAAAACAAATCCACCTACTAGATCATGGTACTTCTTGAAAATTCCTGGGTATAAATCATAGCCACGAGCTTCATTTACTCTATAATATTTTTAGAAAAGTAAACAATCAGCATATGCCTCGCACAGCTCACGGAAAACGCACCAGGAAGAGATCTTCATAAGTATATATTTATATTTTCTGAAGGAGTCTACGGTTTTAGAAAACGAAAATATTATAAATGTCGTCTACGCCCACCGGAGAGCACGGTCGTAAAATTTAACTTAAACCGAGATTATACGATGCTTATCCTTTTCACTTCAAAGCAGAGGAGTTTGGGCGCGGAAGGAGTGGTGCGGCTCACACACAAGACGCACAGCCGCACGCCTTGCTTCCCGGCCCACCGCCACCTAGTATGCCGTGCGCGCTTATTTCTTATTTGGGCGAGAGGCGAGTAAACACAAACCGAGACTTCAAAGCGGCGGCGAATGCAAAGGGACCCGGACCGACTCTTGACACTGCCATCACTGGCCTCACCGCCCCCGGATTTATTTACCCGAGGAAGGAGAGGAAGACGGAGGAGTACTATCCTCGCCTTAGCGGCGTTAAGGAAGATTCAAGGAAGTCTATGTTCATCACTCTTTCCCACCGCTTTCTTAGCCACTCCGGAGCCATCCTTGAACAGAAGTACGAAGAATATACCGCCCTCGGCGGAAGCAGTTACCTCACCTAATTCATTATTATGATTTGTAGAAGTCCGCCAGTTATTTACGCGCAAAGGCTGCTCCAACGTGCAATGAATTAAATTTCACTTTATTCATATTCCGGTTAATTAAATAAAAAGGTCTCCTCCCTTTTAAATGAACAACAAAATCATACATTTCCAGGGATTTTCATTCGCAAATTGAAATTTAAATAATAACAAGGCTAGAGTTGGCGAACCATGTGGGAAAATAGGACTTTAATTGTTAGTTCGCAGGTTTCCGCGGCGTTGATCAATTGATTTCAACATTTCTCAGGTTGCATCCGCGTCAGTTGTCATTCAGCACATCCAGCAGGATATCCAGCCAGCACATCCAGCAGGATAGCTGGAAAACTGTTGTGCTGAATGACAACTGACGCGGATGCAACCCGAGAAATGTTGAAATCAGGAATTTAATAGCATTACGACTGCCCTTATAGTGAAAAATCTGTATTAAATTAATGGTAATTCTCCTACGAAATTTAATGGTGATAAAATATATTTTAATTTATATTCATTACATTTAATAAAGCGAGACAATGTCAATGAGGTTGGGATGCAGAATGGGGACTGTTCAAGAACCTACCAATCAGCTGGTAGAATACTTGAATGAACATTTAATAAATTTATTTAATTTATATTCATTACATGCATAGAACTAATTCAATAACTTTATGTTTTTGTGATAGGATTTTTTTAAGCCGATAACCAGTCTGCTCAAAACGTTTTCAGAAATAATTTGGTGAAACGAGTTTGAGTATTGTGTGACAGAAAGGATATAATATAAAGCCAATGAAATTCAATTTCCAGTCATCAACCAACCAATAAAATTCATAGAATAAAAGTACATTTTCTCCTAATTCTGTCACACCATGCACAAACGCGGCTAATCAAATTTTTCTGTCAAAAAATTTGAGCGTAGGATATCGGTTTGAGGTGGAATAGATAAAAGTGGATAGTGAGCAGAGGAATGCATGAGGAAGCTCTCAAAATTAAAGGCAATTCCATTTACATTACAAGAGGAGAGAAAAAAAGATAATGTAATTTTGGGAAAATTCATTCTCGAATTTGATACACGCAATTTGATGAAATTTTGAAAGTAATATGAGTCGAGATCCGAACTGAGTGCCTCGTTCCTTAAGGAAACAGTGGTTTGACGTCAAAAGATGCAAGTGGATTTGAAGCCCAATAGCATAGTGAACACTTAACGCATTTGATTCGAGAATGACATTCTGAACGTCATATTAGGCTTTCCTTTACACTCACACAATCGGTCAGTTTTTTTCAGAAAAATTTCCATTCAAAATTTTGAGCCATTTATGCGATACCGAATTCGTACACATTTGACAGGTAGCTCTACATCTAGGTTTAAGAATCGTTTCACTTACTCCATTTAAAAGAGCATCGATAGTGAAAATCCCCGAAATACTTTACCCAGAGGCTGTGAAAACTCTAGGGATAGTCATCTACTATCGGTTTTCCATAGCGCCTTAACGACAGAATAACATTCGATCAATGCAAGTATCTATCTTCAATAGAATAATACCAACGTACTTCTCCACAATTAGAAGAAAAATTTACAACTCATCTCAACTACACAAAAACACTGATTATGAGATGGCTTTCTAGTACAGAATGCTGAAAGAATTTTAATTAAGGCAATTTTTAGGTTCTTAAAGTTTTATGTACGAAAAAGAACTTAATTTCATCTAGCATGTTGCATGCGATACTTAGGTTTTTGGGGCACGAATCCACAATTCATAATCAAATAATGAGTAAAAAAATGCTCATGGAATTGATCTGGGAAATGTTCCCTGTGATTCTTATTCCGAGGTTGTTGTTTATTGGTCGACTATTAGTGCCTTGATTGTAAACTAAACGACAACATTTCGGCGGAATTTGACTAAATGCTTTATACAATTTGAGGAATGAGCTATGAAATTTGCAATTCCGACTAAACATGAAAAATATGATCGTATTTCTTTACATACCTCCATAGCGATGAACATTTCACCATCGCAGTTGTTGGGGGCACTGGACAACACAAGCAAAAGACACACGGATGAACCAACACGGAGAAACGTGGCTCTCACAGAAATTGAGACCGATAGGAAGAAAAGAAAACTCCGACCGAACTGCAGAAAACCTTCGCGAGCACTGGCTTTAGGAATGATTTCGCAAAGAGCGATAACAAAAGAGGTTTGCAAAGCGTGCTGCACGATTCAGGTTTGGGGGGAGGGAGAAAAATGTTTGCCGATAACATTGAACATACATATGGATCCTAAACTTGCCCCCAGTGGGTGTTGCCAAACATTCCGCATGCACCGAAAAATCAGGACCAAGCAGATTGTAGCGCCGCCACTCTAGAGAAGGTAGTTCTAATAAGGAAACGCCGTGATTCAAATGGAGATACTGGAAATAAAGGTACCGGACGGAATTGGCCTCCCTATTAACACCGGCCATTTTTGACACACACAAGCGAACCATGTCGAAGGAAAGGCCGTGATTCAAATGGAGATACTGGAAATAAAGGTACCGGAATTGGCCTCCCTATTAACACCGGCCATTTTTGACACACAGAAGCGGAACCATGCCGACTGCAGCCTGACCTATCTTTTGTGGAAAGCTAGGCAACACCTTTGCCCGTATAGTGGTGCCGAACATTTAGATCCATATGTATATTCATGCCGATAACACTGAACAGGAAACACAACTGACGTCGATGTAATGAATGAACGGAAGATATGGAGATTGATGACTACTATGAGAATCCACTCCTCAGAGCAGCGTTTCCCAAACTGAGCTCCGCGGAGCCCTTGAGCGTCCGCGAGTGATTCTTAGAGGCATTCTCTCATTGTTTCTTTTATTAATATACCTTTACAGGTACCTTATTATTCATACTTCCGTGTACGTATCGTGTGTAGTATGGCTAATGCAGCATAGACAGATAAAGCTAATCTAAAATTTTACAGCACAAATATTTCTTGGGATTCCACGAGAAAATTTTGCTTCAAAAAGGGTTCCGTGGCTGAAAAGGTTTGGGAACCTCTGCATTAGACCATGCCTTATCGTTAAGAAGCGGACGGAATTTTCCAATGCGAACGATGGAATTTCCTCGCGGCCATGTTTTTTTTATTGGAACTTTCTAACTGGACTCCTTATTCCAAGCAGTCAATTCTGCAAGAGTAACATTAGCTCGTCGGCTTCCGCGGATGTAGTGTTGACTGTTTCTTTTTTCGGTATTCATTCCGCGATGTTAAAATTGGAAAAAAAAATATTTCGCTGTTCCTCCTGCCAGCTTCTTCAGTTACCCAAGATTAATCAGGGAGGCAATAGAAATTGCGAAGAGACCGGAGAACGTCAACCGAGAAGACGTTTACACTTTGAGTAGAAATCTTAAACGAATTTTTCAAATTTAAAATTTCCGGCAACAATGGCAGTCCTCACTAATATATATAAAGACGAGCGAGACTAAGGAATCAGTTCAGTTAACCTGATGAAGCTGGCAGGAGGACCAGCGAAATATTGTTTTTTTTACAATTTTAACATCGCGGAATGAATCCCGAGAAAAGAAACAGTCAATTCTGCAAGAGCACTAGGGCCTGAATAGATAGAATATGTCCTCCATTTCAAATGAGTCACCACACGTTTCTTTCTTTTCCATTACACGAGGAGATAAACGGTGAGCAATTCAAGGCTTCAGCCACATGTGCGGTTTGGCGGATTTTCTGGTAGAGGAACTCGTGCTCGGAATAAGGGGCTGACGTAATAATACCTAATACTGCTTTTGTTTAACGTGCTTCGACGGCTATGGTCATTTCGCTTCTGCTGTCTTCCCTCTTGCAGACAGGGAGCCCCAGCTCTCGGACTAACAGGTTGATCATCCCTCCGAATTCGAGTCGAGACCAATATTGCTGAACTTTGTTGACTGAGCGGGAACGGTGTTTCCATAGTGGCAGGTCATTGCCAAGTTATTAATGAATTACGCTTCACATAAATATGTGAATCGACCATTGTTCCTCTAAAGTGGGAATGAATAACTCTAATTATACATATTTCTTTGTAATTATCTGGCGTCGTATTTCAAGTAAAGCTCCTTTCGACGCCGCTCAAAGCATAAGTTTACTAGGCAGCCTTCTCAGTTTCATCGTCGAAGTTGAAGTGATCGAAATCGAGGATTGAAGAACAGCAAATACTTCTGTCTCCTACAGTCGTATTCGATGACTTCAAGTTGCACCCGTGTTGAGGGGCTAGTTTGAAGTTCTTCTAATATCACGCGTGGTGATGACATCCTCAAATTGAGGTAGTTCGCCATGGTAGTAGCTGTTCTCCAGCGCTGATCAAATAGCTCGACGATTCGACCTAACTAGAGTGAGGTGGATCAATTCTGACTTTCTTACAACTTGAACTGTATGCAAACTCACAGTATGGAATAATGGAAAATTTATATGAATGAACTCTGTAATTGCCAAGCTATTTTAATTCTGCAATATTTCGATTAGTTTCAACGCGTACACGTTATTTTTTTATACGATTGCCCCTTTACAATGACGAGTTCCTATAGCAAAGGTATTAGCAACCTCAGAGTGACACAATCACTTTGGCACCGATGCTTTGTGGAATACAAGAGCGTACATATTGCAACTGCTCTTCATTTAGGTTTACATTCTCTTATCACGGGGAAATACTGTAATGAGCCAAATGGTTTCCGTGCAAATTTTACAACAAATGCCAAAAGAGATTATTTTCTGCTACTTTTCAAAGATAACCTATTTAAAATTAGGGTATGGTCTGAATTAATCGCTTAAACAGACTAAATTTTCCTGAATGTTAATGAGCGGAACAGAAAAACTGGCACGTAAAAAAGAAGACCATTTATAACCCTGAGGCCCTTCAATATGTCAGCTTCCGATGATTATATTACAGGTTACTCCTAACCTCATTTGAATGGTTCCTAACCTCACCTTTAATTTGAATGGTTATTGAAAGTTCAGGCCTGCTCTTCCTAAAAGAATATAGCAAACGGATATTTCACGTTCAATCGTTAATACGTTTTTCATCCTCCAGTCTGGCAGTTAGAGAATTGCAACTTGGGAATAAAGGATAGGTACGCATCAGATTTTTTAAATTTCCTTTAGGCCCAGCCAAGATGCACAGGTAGATTTCAAAAGTTATTTTTGATCTTAGAAAGTATAATAAATTAAAACGAATGCAATATATTTCATATTAAAGGAATTACAGTGATTTTACCGTTTTTCAAAAAACTTCCCCACTTCCATTTTGGTTCGATTTTGCCCATAAACGAATTTGACTGAGAGTTTTCACCTCGATATTTTATGTTTCAGTCAGGAAGTTAATTGTACAAAATCATGGCAGCTATCGTAATTGTAAAAAAACTTTTATATTTTTTAACTTTATAAAATGACAAACTAAAAATAAACTTTTGAGTTGGTGATGGTTTTGGGGTCTACTGAACATGAAACGAAAAATTATGTAGAAATATTCCGGAAGTCGCACCGTGGTAACGACTCTACAATAGGTAGTCTTTGTTCGAAATTGACCAAAAATAATAGTGAAAATAGCCTTCTTCCGAACAAGAGAGAGTAATCAAGGAGGAAGGCCACCGGTTGTGCCACCGAAAGTTAAAATACTTGACGGGTGAGTTTCTTTTTCTTTTGGCCAGTGTTTTTCCTTGTCACGCCTGTGACGTCTTATTGAAGATATATTTTCACCACGTGTGAATTTCATCGATCTGATAGGTACATATTTATACAAATATACATGTATACTTCTATACACAGGTTCCTTCAGGGACCACCAGCGGAGAGGTGGAAGGTAGGTGGTTCAAACATCAAACCCTTTTCGGCTATTTCGAGAATTTCCGCTTTGATACTCTCTCGCATTAGTCGAAAATCTATCCACCCCCCGGAATAATCATCCCCAAAACCCATTTCCCTCAGAAATGCGACCAAACACCCTGTCTCCCTTGCCACCCCCTCTCCAATCTTACACTCATCGCCTTATACCCTTCCCCTGGGCCCAGACGAGACTCCCAAACGTCTCCCGAATCCACACTCCTCCTTCCGAGGGTCCTCCGTTTCTTGTATGAGTGTATGGTGGGCGCTCGGTCAACAAACCACAAGACAAATTTAGAGTCAAGAGAGCTCTTAGAGCTATTAAATAAAGCAAACCCGTTTTAAAACAGGAGGGAGGCGGAAGATGGGGGAGGAGAGGGGATGGTAAGGGGCGTGGGAGGAATGTTAGGGGATGGGAGAGAGAGAGAGAGAAGGAGTTTACCGGCTCTAAGACGGAGCGCAGCAGCCCCTGGGAAGAATATGAAATGGCACCAGGGGGGGGGGAAGGGGGGAGTAGGGAGGAGCGTAAACAAGGGATGAAGAAGAAACCTCCCGCTGGATGGCATCTTGGTCGGGTGCTCTCTCCGATTTGATTCTCAGCGACGTGTGCATACTTCACCTCCTCCCCCACCTCCCTTTCCCTTGCGCTTGGCAGGGGGTGGGTGGGGATAAGGGCCTCTTTTTTCCACCTCCTTTTTCTCCCAGGGTTTTCGCCGCGTTTGTAAAACGGAGGAAATTTTCTTGATGGATTTTTAATTTAATTTATGCTACGTTTATCAACCTCAGTGTTTTAACTTCAAACTCCTGAGAGATTATCCACGACAGTAGTCATCGAAGAAATATCATAGCTGGGATAGTCTCTCAGGAGTTTAACATCAATGCAATGAGATTAATTAATAGTGCATAAATTAGAGTAAACATTTATCTACAAAATTCTCAGAAAAATATTCGCTACTTGCATGAGTCGAATACCGTATTCCTATTCCATTCGGGATCTTATTTGCCAATGCCTTTTGGGATTAGTATTTCAGTGTTTCCCAAACAATGGTCAGCAGAAAGTTAACTGGTGTTCCACGAGAATCTAGAATGGTTTTATTCCTGCAACAACAACGAGGTGTTCCGTAAAAACTTCAGGATTTACGAAGTGTTCTATAGCAGGAAAAGTTTGGGAAACCCTGCTTTATTTTGATCCCGAAAGGCATGGGAATACAGTATTTGAGTCGCGGCAGTAGCGGATTTTTTCAGAGTATATTCTGGATGAATGTTTACTCTAATTTACGCGCCGTTAATTTAACTCTGTGTATTAACTTAAAACTCCTGAGAGACTATCCACGACAGTAGCAAGCGCAGAAAAATTTTATGTGCAAACTCTACAAGATACAAAAGAAAGCTGGAGACGAAGTTGGTGTAGTAACTACTGGAATACCAGTTTCCAATCCCAGAATGTATCGGAACAAAACATCTGATTTCGTAGGGATTAGGTTGATGTACTATCCTCCCACCCTGAGGGATCGAGCTCGCATCCTGGGAGCAGCGGAGAAGTTTCGATGAAGACCCATTCTCAAACTGGGAGCCATATGGAGAGCATTTAAGGTGCACTAATCGGACAGTCTGATGGACCTTTGTATTGTCAATAACTTGGCTCTTTTCGTTGAGATTAGGTTGTCTTGGATTCTGTTCTCCATTCTTTCCATTTTCTAAATAATCTCGCCACTACAAACAAACCCACAAAACCTTCGAGAGGCCATTTATCTTTTTTTTTGTCTGTTGCAGTCCTTAATTTTACGGTGTTTGGTTAGTGACATTAGTCACGGCTACAGTCACAGTTTTACGAAGAAATACGTTAGACCACCCTCAGTTAAGCTTAAACTTACAGTCAGCTATGATGTAACCTATTACAATTGTTTAGTTGGGGATGGGTAGCTGTAGGAAGTAGCTATAAATCGTGTTACCAGCCCTTACTTAGGTATTTAAAACGCTAAGGGCGAAATACCTTCTATGTTACTTACTGATATTCATTTTTTGTTTCTCCAAACATGAGTTTATTTTATTCTGTAAAGTATTCTAAATGTTTGTGTGTATAGTTTTTATAAAATTCTGTATAAAATGAATCTCTAATATATATATATATATATATAAACTATGCCACAGGTGGGGCGGAATTAAATATAGACACAAAAAAAGAACACTCACACTATACGTTGATATTTCGGTTACTATAGAACCTTTCTCAAAGATAGAAGGATACATACTGTATGTAGTACATAGAGTATGTATCCTTCTATCTTTGAGAAAGGTTCTATAGTAACCGAAATATCAATGTATAGTGTGAGTGTTCTTTTTTTATGTGTCTATATTTAATTCCGCCCCACCTGTGGCTATATATATAGTTTGGTGGAGAAGAGTTTCCTGTGTTCGTCCTTTTATGTGTTCCTATCCATTTCCATTTTCCTATGATTGTATGAATTTATTCGCGCCTTTGAGCGTCATGTTTTCGAATGAATGTATACCATATATATTTAATATATATGGTGAAAACTCGTTTCACCATTGCTTTAATTTTCTATTAACAATTATCTGCAATAGAATAGAGGATTGTTGAAATGTGAATGCATGTTTAAGGGGGAAAGGTTCATGGTTCATCGAAATAAGGATTCATTTGTAAATGTGCATATAAAATATCTCAAGATCACTGCGAATACGGTGATATATTTTTCACTCGCCTCAATTAGCCCACCCTTACCCACCGTAATATGAATTGCATGATTCTTCACCCCTTTTTGCTTGCTTTTCAAAAGCCTCCCTCCCTCCTCACCCCGACCCATCTCGAAACAGCTCGAAATTTCTCTCGTTCATGCATTTACGCAGTGTCCCGAAGCTATCCTCTTCCATTTCCGCGAAAAAAACGACGCAATTTCGATTCTAACTTTATGCGTGCATCAGGCTACACCGTAAAATATCTCGATTGAAGGCCATGCCCCACGGGGCAAAGGTTTCTATGAGATTTTCTTCGCAACATTTCATCGCAAACAATTTTTCTCACAATGCAGGGATCTTCAAATGCCGTTTGTCTACGGCATACACACCATTCTTTCCATCCTCCACATAATTAACCTCGCCAGCTGCTGCAAACGGAACCGCAAAATATCACTGCTGGATCACGTGTAAAGAGAACTTAGCCCGTCAAAAGCTGAGTCGTGAGGAATATGTTTGAAGTGGAGGAGAATAGCGATTTCCTTTATCGACCATTTTTGGATTTTCTGCTGCGCCGGGAAATAAATGACTGTTAACCAAAAACTCAACATCTTTTGGTAAAACACAACGTTTCGTTCTGCCTGCTGAGAACATCGTCAGGAGACTGAAGATATCGGTTATATTTGAGTTCTCTTCTACGTAGCAGGAGGCCCGAAAATGGTCGATATTGGGAATACTTATCACTGCGAAAACCTTCAAACAAAGATAATATCGATTGTTTATAATTGTTCACCAAAATATATGCCAATGCTTTTTATTTTAAATACTTTCTGATGGGATGCCGCTAGGTATCATTCCTTGTTTCATTGGTAGTTGAATAGAAATTATTAAGGCCGTTTTACACGGCGAATGATCTTTCTATTGATCATTCGAGAAAAATTTCGCGAATTAATTTAAATGGTGATCTAGAAGGTTGCCTATTTTACGCGGTGAATTAATTCCGTGATTTTTCTGCACTGGAGGTATGGGAAATGGTAAGTCTATTTGCCCATAATATCCAACCCATCAAATATTTCGAGGTCGGGGGGAATAACTGCGATTTTTAATGGCAAAAAAGAATGAGCTCAGCTGAAATAGCACCGCAGTATGTACGAACAGTGGATATTTTCAAAGACTTGTTTTGTTTCAGTACTTCAAGCATGCCTTTTGTCAAAGCCACAATTTTTCCAGCAGTTTATTTTAATTGTTTTTACGCAATAGTTTAAAAGAAACTTTTTAAATTTCTCATTTAAGGTTGCTCAAGTCATGTGTTACAAACTTGTGGCTCTGCTCACAGTGTTTTGGCGAGCAATGGAAAGCATACTGCAAATTACAATTATTGCATTGTCCTCATGGCGGCTTTAAGTTGTTTTATAATAGTCACTGCATTCCAAAGGTTTTATCCATACAAGTCTATTTAACATATTCATGAATTTGCAGAATCTTATCTTCCGTGTAATAGCACATTGAGATTTCATTTCACTGCAATTCGATAGAGATACGAGGGCATGGAAGACGAAAACAAATCTCTTGTAGCAGAGTTAATAACGAACGAAGTACCTTAATATTGTTGCTTTTTAGGAGTGCAGATTTTTTTTAAGGTGGCCTAGTGGGTAGAGCTTGGCTACTGATCGAAGGGTCCCGGGTTCAAATCCGGGTGAAGCCTTTAAACGCCCCCTTTGAAAAGCCTTTGAACGCGAGGTGGCCCAAGGAAAGGAACTGGCCCCCCCTACCCTGAATGTGTGAAATTCACACGTCTGTGGCTTAGTCCGTCTACCCACAACTATCCAAACCAACCTTCGGGTTGAATCACTGAGTGAGTGAGATTCTTTTTAAATTGAATTAATAAAATTCGGAATTATAGCTTGTATAAAATTATACAATTATATCTTACACGCAATGAATTTTCTTAGCAAAGCTTCTTACAAGCCTATCCTACAAGCCACCGTAAGGGCGTGTGGCTGAGGGTGAATTTACAACAACATGCACAGTACTATATTCTACTAAATTTAATGAAAGGACAAAGAGACTGCAAAAGTTATACAGGAAGCATGCGATATTTGCAGTTATAACCACCATGTACTAAGCAGTAGGTTAAGAAACAAGCATTAGGTAGAAAATCCACTTATTAGCTAAACCACCTATCAACAGACCTATTTCTCAGTGGCAGCTATTATGGTCTATTCTCGTTTGCGGGAAAATTACATTTTTAACCTGTCCGTTCATGGCCCTATTTCTCTTATTTCATGCTTATGATATAATCTACTGTAGTATGTCGGGAATCTTTAAATGCTATTGACCTTGTCAGGAAATGGATTGTCTTGCAGCTTACATAAAAGATTAAGTATACATTTCAAGCAACGGACCTTGTCCCCTCGTCGATAGCGATTCCCGTCCAGAAGGCTCGTAATGAAATCATCGAAACGACCAAATTACTTATCTTGCCGATTTTTGCTGCACGCGTTCTAACTCAACGCATAAGCTAAATTGAGCAATTCAATAAAAATGCTACTTATACAGTTATTACACTTAGCTACACTAATTATAAAGTATAGTTTACTAAGTAAGGCAGCTTATACGGCTTCTTACCTTTCGCGGGATAAATGACATTTTAAACCGGTCCGTTTTGCAGTCTATTTCCCTAATTTTCATTCTCATGATCTAACGCAGTACCTAAGTATTTCGGGATTTGTGTAGCGTATATGGCATTCGTTTAGCATCACGATTAGCATAGTGCCGATACAATTCTACTGGCCTGGCCGATAGAGGGACTCCGAACGTCAGATGAAAGTCAGCATAGGGAAATTAGCAATAGCGTCGCGACTGTATAGTAGGTACTCTTGTTTGACCATATTACGGATGCGAACTCATGTAGCATAGTTGTCACCAACGACGGCATGCATTCCTGCGATTGTTCGGTAGGTTGGTAGCGCGAACAGGGCGTTATGGTAACGATGCTTGCTTGGAGTGAGGAGGTGAGGAGGGCTGTGCGTGCTGCTAGTGCGTGTACGCAGCCGATTTGTGGATTCAGTATTCGGGTGGGGGAGCGGAATTATATGCCTCCCCCTCCTCTCCCTTCCCCCCACCGTACCGTACCCTGAAGAGTAGGGCGTCAGGGAAGGACGACGATCCCCCCACCCTTAACAACCGAATCCCCCCTTCCCCTCCTACCTACTCCCCTCCTGGAAGAACAAAATATGTTCACAAAATACGAAATTCAAAATCATTGACATGTTTTTCAGTAATTGTGTCTAAGACAACACAAACTGTTTTTTCGGCCTCAATTGCTCAAAACAGCAAGATGCAAGTTAAGTGGATGATTTTTGTGGAGTTTACGGGATGGTTTTTATCAAAGCAACGAACAGATTCGTCAAATACTTGATTTAATAAGTTGATATTTCAATACGGTGACCAGAAAATGTCGACAATTTAATAAAGCCAGCCGTTAGTTTTATTAAAAAAACAATTAAGTCCACAATTCTTTTCACTACCCTGAAATCATAGATGCATCATGGAATAACTTTGATACGAATTCTTGATATCGAGTTGGTATGCGAATATGAATTACTTATTTTACTTCATCAACAAAATATCTCGACAAGATCCTTTCCTGACATCACTTACCTTCAAATTTCATTTTCATCACTTTCTTCATTGAACCTGTTTTGGAAATATAGCAACAAATACGTCATTGTAACTTTCTATGTAACATTTTCATCTTAAGCGCTTAATTTACTATTATAAGCAATTTGCCTAAACTCAACCGACAACTTTACAAAGAAATACAGTATGGTCAGAGAGTACTATCACATTGAAATCCTTGCAAAATTTTGAAAGTGTATACTTTTTATTTTTCACGAATCTAGTTCATGGTCCACTTGGCATATTTTATTATTGGTAAAAATGTCTCCTTACTTATCATCAGTGAAAATGTTTGTCACGTGCAAAGTCTTGTCATGGCATTTCTTCATCTCTACCGAATCCGAGCTAATTTCTTTATTTCCTCATTTTCTATCTTTACGCCATTCAAAAGTTGGTATCCTCTCCTTCCCCTTCTCATTACTTACAAAGTTTGCTAAATCCATTACGACAGCAAGCGTTGTCTCATTACGATGCAGCCATTCCAGTTCATCTCTCTGCTCCCTATCATTTGTAGCATGTTCCTATTTTCCTCGACTGCGGTCAGTATTAACTGATTTGTAACTCAATCTTCCTAACTAACTCTCGCATTATCTTCTCCTTATCCAAATTTCAAAATAACACTAATAATTAAATTAAATATGTACGTAGCAATACTAGGAAATGAATGAAATATTTTTTAGGAAATCTAAAAAGTATTTAGCATAAGGAATTCAAGGTATGATGTTGAAATAAATTAGGCATTTTAAGCTACTTTGGAAATAATCCTTGCTTACTATTTCTTGCGACGTATGTCTCTTACATAAATACGCATTAAAATAATATTATGGTAAAAAATAATCAACTGCCTACAATATTCAAACGTATGAAGTAGTATTTGTTGAAGGGTGTTTCTGAAAATAGCTTTGCCAAGCATAAAATCAAATGTTTATGATATTTATCACTATTTTATGCAAATACAAGTAGATATAACTACATTCTAATGAACGAAGAAGACATTTCTTAAGACTCTTGCAGGAGTATCTATGACATAGAAGATATGACGTAGATTAAAAAAAAATATTTTATGCCTTGGGGTCCCCAATCCTACCCCTCCCCCAACTCACCCCTCCCCTCCAGCCAACACCCCAACCCTCTTCCCCACCCTCTTCGCCCCCCCCCCTCCTCTCTATCCCCCCTCCCGGAGCCTCCACACAGGGATGGGAATCTGTTGATCGAGATTTGGAGATGTGCTCCCGACAAGAATGTTTGCCAACTGGGGTTGCGGACCTGGGGAGGAATGAGGAGGGTTCAGAGGAGGGGGGCTTGGGGGGAGAGGAAGGGGGAGGAAGGAAGAGTGGGGAGGGGGAGGGGAGTATTCAACATTTTGGTAAATAATGAGGGTATGAATGTCGCCGCATCTCTCGCTGTTGCAAAAAGGTTGGCTTGTCCCACGGCGCGCATGAATGCGGTCGGTTGTATGTGCACCGCACGCACGCAATATGCACTTCCTCCTCCTCCTCTATATCTTTTCAAAAAAAACGTTAACCCGGGTCGGGCACGAGGAGGACACTCATCCTGCTCCTCTTTTGCTCCTCTCCACCATTGACGCGAGTATGGATAAAATGAAAAAAAAAACAGAAAAAATACCCTCTTTGGCCTCATACAAGTGTTTCTCAAGAGGGTTTTCCGGTATCAATGGGAAGCCATGTTTTCGTGCGCAAATGAGCGTCGCCATGTTTTTCGAGTCTTTTGATATCACGCATCATACTTCGGCAAGATGATTTTTTTTTTGGAAAATGAAATTGAGTTGCCATAAAAAAATGCAAACTTTTTGGAGTGAAATCTACGATTCTGTTTATTGGATAGGAAGATGTTTTCTGGAGGAGAAAATTATTGAACAAAACTGGAAAAAAATGCAAGTGTTTGGAGCCAAGATGTACGATACCGTTATAGACGAAAAGAATTTAGGATAATGTTTCCGAGTAATTTGTTAAAAACATGTCGGCAAGAAGATTTGAAAACAAACCTGAGTTTCCGAAAAAAATACTAATGTTTGAATACAACGCTGAGATTATCTTTTACATGAAAATATTCCAGTATGAATGTTATACGTGATTAAATTATTAGAAAAACGTGAATTTGTAGCTGCCAATGGAGTTGAACCACCAGCGATGGAAGTAGACGGAGGAGGAGAATTGTAATGAAGCAAAAGTAATGCAGACGTCGAAAGGGATGAGGATACATGTGAACACAAAGTATTTATCCCAGAAATTATGATTTTAATGCTGTGCGCGCCGATTCAGCAATTCTGCAAATGGACCAGTATCTCGGTTGACGCTAGAATTGTTTAAGGATGAGTGTTCTGTGGTTCAGGTAATCGAAATGAAATTTGTCGTTCAACTTAACTAAAAGAATTGTATTCGTGCTCATACAATACAAATTAACAGAGAAAACAGAACGAATGAGTCGGGGTTTGAATATGCGACCGGATCGACGCCTTCTCCTTGTGACAGTAGTCGAGGCCACAGGTAAAGTCTCTCGCAACCTTTCACTTGGGGCGAGCATCAGCGAGTGAGTGATGGTCTCGTCTGTCTGCTGCCGAGCCGCATGTGACGTGGCCCGACGACAGTTGCGCAGCGATATTCGAACAAATGCAATAAGCGCAAAGAGTCAAGTGGAAGGCGAATGTGAGGTACATTGAGAAGTAGAATTATACAAAATATAAGCGATGAATAGTTTTTGTTAACAGAGAGTGCAGGAATTCAAAGGGGCAGAGAGAACTTTTGAATCAACTCAGTAAAAGGAAAATGAGTTCCTACAAGGAAGGAACTTCAAAAGGGAATCCTTCATTTTAAAATAGGCATCAATTCATCTCCGTATGAATAGCTTCCAATGACAATGAGAATATAATAATGAATTTCTAAAAGTACTGCTGCAGAAGCACAGAATTACGCTAATTTTTTTAGGCATTGCAATTCTGCCATCCACGATAAAAATACAAAGGTACGAGATTTTAATATTTAGTGCTTTCCCGGCGTATTAACTTGGTGAAGCTTTCTCGGGTTTCCAACCGACCATCACCCGGTTACCATGGAGACCATCACCCGGTTGGAAACCCGAGAAAGCTTCACCAAGTACGAGATTTTAATTTCAATGAAAGCGAGAGATTTTTCTATCTGCAAGACACACTCAGCAAGTCACATGAATAATGAATGGGAGGGGACAATTCTTCTGCACACAAGGTACCACTTCATGCACTAAAGGATAAGAAGCTATAGTAAAATTTAGTAAATGGAATATGTATAGACTAACATGCTCTAAGGTGCATACATTTTAGCTCTCGGAAAACGCACTTATCTTTTCCTCCTGCACTGGAGATTTGAAGAAACTTTTTAAGCAGAAAAGGCAACAAAATTTGTGCATGAGTATTTGGGTAGGTAGTTATTGGATTCACAATGGCTATATAAAAATACATTAAAGCAGCTATATCTCAAAAGATAAATAAAATAACAAAAGCACTACATTTGTGTGCGATACAAAGAGATGCTGCTTTTCTTTTTCAAGATGGGAGGCATTATTATTCCTCTTAGCAATGAACATTTTCTTCAGCTCTTCGAGAACAACAGCTTAAAGTTCATCCTTTCCTCTCTCTTAGGGATTATAATCTACTCCGGAAGTATAAACAAAGAATCATAATGGAGTTCCTCGAATGGAAGATACTCATTTGACGTCTCTTTAATGAATTGAGCCAGTCTTAATTACAGAGTGCATCCTTGCTTCAAACAAATGAATATGTAGCTCGATTCCAGGAAGTTAATGTAGATAGCATCCCACTCATTTTCAATTATTCATTTTAAAAAAACCTTTAACTTCATCTAAATATTACCATGCATATCACCACGGTCCACTCTAACACGTCAAACAGTGTGTTTTCCTCTGATGCTTTCATTGGTACAAGGTGGAACCTCAATGTGCAATGCTAGCCGACCTACAAAGGCTACACTTGAAGTGGTCTTTACACTGCATCCCAGTAGGGACAGGGATTACTGTAAATATATCCACCACTGAAATCATTATGAAGGCTTCCACGGTGAGATGAAGTTGAAGATACAGATTAAATGATGTACCCTATTGAAAATTCCACACTTTTTATTCTAATTTGGTTCAAATCCGTCTGATGAATATCTACACAGTTCACAGAATGTCATCTTAAGGTGCGTAAATTTTCAACAAACTTGCACTAAGTCAATTAAATGCTATTAAATTTGTGTTTAACGCATATTAGTGATTAAATCACATGATTGCACGCAGAGATGCATTTTAATTTCGTAAAGCAGGCGTTTTGTTGCACAGTTGCATCAGGAAAAATCACCTCTTACAATGTGGACCCCAGTGACGCCGTGGCATATTACGCCGTTTAGTTTGTGTTTTCCCAATTATTGTCAAAACTACTCCACGGGATACTATTTTTTAAATAGTTAAAAGAAATCTGTATTGAAATTATTTTCAGAGTAAGGCGTAAAACAAATAACTCACGTTAAGCTTCAAATGCGTAAATGTTGTTAACTATTGAGAGGTTCAGTCATAAAAAATAATTTTTGTGGCATTAATATTATTATATTTTCTTGATACATACCATAAACTCTAATTTTTAAAATAAAATTTGAATTTGAATGAAAATTTGCAAAAAACACAATTATAACCAATGTTCCGCAACTTATGTCTCCCGACGATATATGCTAATTGTCCCCTGTGTCTTTTTCATGTGCGTTAATTGTGGCCTTAATCGATATTGGCGAGTCTACAAATCTCATCTTTCTTGACAGTGGACAGTATCGGTGATTAATAAATGGACATGGAAAGCTTATTTCTCGTGCATTCGCATAGTAGCCCAATAGTATATGGGTCTACTCAGATAAATCGCTTAGAAGTAGCTTGGGTCAACTCTACCAAACTATTCAATGGTGGTTTTATTTTTTTCAAAATTGTAGATGCAAATGGTGCTGATAATTACATGCCAAATACTCGTCGCAAGTTCTGTGACGCCTAATAGTGTTCTTAAAATTATATAAATTTTAATTCTGTTAATTTATATTTTTTAAGAAAAGAGACTCCAAACAACGTTTTACTGACAAAACACTGCATTACGTTAACACTTTCATTGCTGTGAATTTCTATTTGTTTTATCATTAGCACCGGAACTGGACTTCATTTACCACTGTTTTTGTAGACGAACAGGCACTTCTCGCGCCTTGTAGGCGGGCAGGATCGGGGTGCTGCTGCAAGTATTGGTGCTCAGAAAGGTTATACTTGTTTCAAGCACCGAAACCAGTTCTAGTAATGCCGTTTCGTAGCTTAGTAGTCCGGCAAATATCGGTTTAAGGGGAGTTTAGTACATAATGTGGCGCTTAATGACCTTCTAGTGGACCAGGATCAGAACGGGAGCTTCGGGAGGCTACCGGACACCTTTCACAAATGTATAGCACTAAACACAGGTGTGCCAGAAAAAAAGAACGCCTCTCTAGCTCTTCTAGTTACCAAACAGTACGAATTCCAGGAAAACTCCAGTATTTCCAGGGTTTTCCTGGATATTTTCGTTATCCAGCCTAGGAGCGCTTGGGACTTTTGATATGTTAATCTCAAAGGGGACCTGAATGCATCTAAAAAGGTCCGGCTTTGTTATTAATTATTTCCGGGTTAAAACCTAATTTTCCTGGGCTATTCTTACAAGGAAGCCAGTACTCCTGCCAACACACCAACTTAATCCTCACCGCGGGATATTTACATCGGGCACCAATAAGCAAATATATAAAAGGGGTCTTCTCTACTGATGCGGGTCTAAAAAAAAGTTGATTGACTTCGAAAGGCCGTCATTAGGAATGCTATGAGACAAGGATTCTGAACGCGTGTAGAGAAAGTCATGATGGTCTTGGTAAGGTGATTCTGTGATGCATGCTTTGGGGGAATCCACAAACTAAGGAAGTCGTATAATGATTAAACATACTACAGAATTGCAATAATCTGTATCTACATCCCAACCTGGAAGCCATCGGAAAGGCACGTATCGAGAAATGAAATGACGTCAGTCATGACAAATGGAGAGGTTAGAAAAAAGGAACAGTGAGGGATAAGGGGATATAAGTCGAGGTGTGCACTGTTAAATTTTGCCTCAATTTCTAACTGCGGTAGTCAGTGCGCGGTCTTCTACCTCTGTTTGACAGTGTAACTACACATTTTTTGTTTTCCTTTTGTACAGATAAATGTAGGAGTAGATTATTATCCTCTGTGACAACATGTAAGTCGTGTAAGGAATAAATCTTCCATCGCTATCCTCCCGTATATTTTACATGTCCCTAGAGTCTCCTAACACAATCCCACCATTATCTGTGTAACAATTTCTCTTTACGCAAAAGCAAATGAAGGCCATAGGTTAGGGCGTGAAAAAAGATCAGCGAAGAGACTTATATGGAGAGCAGCTTTGCATAATGCGGAAACCTGGACATATATCAGAGGATGGTGGTAAATTGCTGACAATTTTGATGTACTAATGTAGGCGAATTGAGAGGTGCGTTGGACCTGGAAGGAAGACAAACGAGAAGGAATTAAGAGGAAGCGAAGCAGGGGAATGGTAAAGAGAGGGGCGGTGACATTCTGAAGTCCGTGATAGAAAGGAGGAGGATCCTAGGAAAGCGGGGAAAGGAGGACAAATCAAATAGGCTTTAAGGATGGAGTGATGAGAAATAGGACTTTTGTCGAGCTGAAGAAAGACATTACGAAAGGAGATAGAAGTCAGCGGTTTTCACAAAGTCCATTAACGGTGATTATTATGAATGAGAAGAATCACAGGGGATGACAAAGGAAGAAATATACAAGGCGACTAACGAAAGAAGTCGGAGTGATGACTTACGTAGGAATGAAATAGTTTGCTGATAGAAGAGTGAAATGAAAAACAGTGGCAATCAAAACTTCAGATTGATGACAGCTGATGAGGAGTAGCGGTGATTTTCATTCATTCATCAACAGTCATCAATCCGAAGATTGGTTAACAGCATCCGTACACTCTAATCTCGCTACAGCAAACCACTTCATTCCTATTATAATTCCCAAGGTTGATGGCCCTTTATACCTGTCCCGAGAAAACATTCTAAAATATAGTTTTTTACTCAATTTCTGGGTTAAATATTCTCTCTCATTCTTGTCGACACTTGATGTACCTAGCGAGCATTTTCCAGCATCGCGACGCGGGATCGTCGCCCGACTGAGCGTCAGCCGTTTATGATGAGAAGGGGCAGGAAGGTGGCAGTGGGTGTTGGCGAGGGATTGAGACCGTGCGGGATGCGGCCGGTGGTTTGTCCGTGGACACCCGGGGCGGTAGATTTGAAAGAAATAGTAGCAATAATGGGGCTTAGCGGGACTCACGTACCCAAAGCATCTCCTGGACCACCACCATATCCTCAGGCCCGTCCCCCTACCCTGGCCCTGGGGGTTGCCAAGGAAGCAAGGTATAGGGTTTAGGGGGAGGGGCAGCCACACACAATGGCCGCCATAATGGGAAGGGTGGGGAGAGGAGGAAATGTTAAGAGGGGGGAAACCAAGTTGTATTTTCTTTTATTTTTACCCCTCCGTCCTTTTTTATGCGTGGAAAAAAATGAATATTTTTCCCTCGACTTGTATTCTCTCTTTTGCGATGGAAGAGCGCATACTCGAGAGATGGAAGCGAATAGTGTACTTGAGAATAACTTCCCCATGTATCTGCATATACATATCCTCTTACTCTCTTGCTAATTGGCATCCGCTTCTCCGGAGGGGAGATGGGATGATGATGATGATGATTCCCCCCTTACCCCACCCTGTACAACACCACCCACCCCTCCACAACCTCTCGGGGAGAGAAAGAGACCTCCTTTTGTTTCAGCGTTAATGAATAGGAGGGCGAGCTCGCGCAGGCCAGAGGGGCGAGGGGGAAGCGGCAGGAACATTTACCCTGCTGCTCCTCCTGCACCCGCGCATATTCGTCCTCGTCTGCTTTTCCTGCTCTTCTCTAGTATCGCCCTCCGGGGCCACGGTGAGAGAGAGAGGTGTAGGAGGGAAAAGGGGATGGATTTTTCCTGGACTCGCAAAGAAGGGGCGGAACACAGCGAAAGCAGCACAAAAGCGCATCCATTTTTCCTGCCCCACCTTATTTGCTTTCCTTAGCTACTCTTGCGACCACCCTCCTCTCCCTCCCACCCCCTCAGGGCCCTCTCCCCCTCTCTCCACCCCCACCTCTTTAGCCGGGAATTAGTTGCCTGGTTACGGAGAGAGGGTTGGAGGGCGGGGGAGGGTGGAGTATCGGCTGGCGGCCGGAGGGTGGATCTCCGCTCTCTTCCTCCCTCTTATTTCTTCTTCACCTCCTCTCCCTTCGACGTAATCGAGGTCGAAGCCATTTAAAAGGGGATCTGGCGCCCAAGGAGGGAGGGGGGGTTCACGCAGGAGGGGAACCTTGTAACTCCTCAAAAACCACCGCGGAGCGAAATGCGTGCCGATATCTGCATCTGCAAACTAAACAGCGAGCCACCGCAGAGTCACGCGGCAGGGGGCGTTAGGACACCAGCCATGAAAAAGAGTTGGATTAGGAATTGAAAAGGGGGAAGAATTGGGGTGAATTGTATGTTAATGCGGTATTAGCGCTTTTGAGGTTCGGTTCACATCTTTGGACGATAAAAAAAATCGAAGTGACTGCCGTAATTCTTTCCACTAGTTTTTCAGTGTTTTGAAACCTAAATATTTACATATAATTAAGGATCTGAAAAAGGCTCATGAATCATGCACTTAACATTAGCACGTTATCAGTCAACTACCATTTTCTTAAAACATAAAAACTTATCGATATGAAGTTTTTTGAAGATATTTGATTTGTTGATCTTGAATTGTAATTTTTTAAATGGCTTACAAATAGCCTGAAACTTGGCAATATAGTAGCAACTTGGCAATGAGTAGTTGGCCTCCTTTCCCTGGTGTATCTGCTATTTCTCTTCAACATATCGTTGCTTTGTTCTCTTGTTGATTTAGTTTATTTGCTGGAATTTCCAGAGACTATCGCGGGTTATGTACTTTCAATTATTCGTTTATGTCTCCCTCGAGTAAATAAATAAACAAAAGAGAAAATACGAATGCATTGCTGTCATTCCTCCGCCGTGTCCATGAGAGCATTTTTAATATCGATTCTAGAATTCATCGTTGCATAGAGTTAGCTATTCACTTTTAGCTATTTAAATTGAGGATCTATTTTTACAAATACTTATGAATTCGTTACTGAAATTTCAGTACATATTCAGTTAGTTTAATGTTGGAATCGTATGGTTAATATTTGTCAAAAGTAAACATATATGTGCCTGTCATGCTCTCTTCCCACATGGACATTGTAAAAATACTCGTACTTTGAACACCCGCATTTCTGTTAAGGGGACTTGAACAAATTCCTGCGATGGTGCCTTGGGTGAATTTGGAGCCCTAAATTCATTTGTGATGACTTATAGAAGCTCATATTGAAGTGGAAAAAATTAGCCAAAATGCTAATACTACCTTAACCTGGGACTTAGGCCCTGTTTTATAATCCCCGTTCAAATATTTCTCGTTAAGTAAACCCAAGTCAATAAATTATCTCATTGACAATGATCACGTCGACTAATCGGCTCATTGATGACGTATTAAAAATACTCACTCTCCGCTAACGTCCTGTTAACGTAAAGTTTGCGTCATATTGCAGTTAACGTTGAACAGGCATCATAGAACTGGGCCTCAGAGTCTAGCTTTGTTTTCGTTAATGTCACTAACGGTGCGTGGGACGAAGAAATTTTGCACCAATCAGTTCGGCCCTCTCATTTTGCGGCTTCATTCAGTTTTTTTGTTTTTTTTTGCTCTCTCCTACGATTCTGGTGGCCCATATGATAGTCCCAGTAGTAGTCCAGTTCTAGAGATATGGCGCGGGGTCAAAATTATATCCTCTGCCCCACCATGAAATGCGAATTTTTCAATTAATCTAACCTCAAGGTGTAGCATCGGAGTCTCTAACCTAGGCACCAAACGTAGTAATTCCATCACCTGTGCCACAGTATCTGGTCGTTCCTGACATCTTTTAAGCATATGATGATCGCAGAGACTCACATGATCTGAATTTTCTAATAAACTAAAGTCATCTAAGCCCAGGGTGTAACCTTAGAGTCTCTAGTTGCTCCCAACCTTATCTTTCCATCAGTTGTGCTCCACAATCTCTGTTATTTCGCAGTAGTTTTTACGATGTGATCCGCGCAAATGTTTCCGTGCCTATACTGTGCGTCGTCTCATGTCCGCTGGCGGCCAGAGAAAGGACCAGGACCTCATTAACGGGTATGACCAAAGACAGCGATCGCCCGGGTTTCTCGCCGGGGAAATTCAAACGTTGAACGTTGTCGGGCGATACATCGATTTTGTATCGCAAAAGAGGTGATGTCACGAGCAATATCGCAATATATTACGTAATATAGCGTATCTTGGTATCGTCCGACATCTCGAGTCGTAATGAATTATTATGAAGTACTCACGTTAATCGTACTTCGACGGCTAAGGTAATTTTGCACCAGCTTTCCACCACTTTATGCAGTGACAACAACATTCGATGCGATTAGTATCATCTGCCCCTTGATTTCGAGTCGATTTCGACACTTGATTGCGCTGAACGAGAAGGAACTGATGGTTCCATAAAAGCAGTCCGTTGCCCTAAAAATAGCAAATCGCATTATATGTGATATAGCAGAATGATTGAAATGGCGTGATATCGCCTGAAATAGCATACAGGGTGTTTCAAAATGAATATCGGGGTTTTAAGGCTTTGTAATAACAATACCATTTGACTTACAATTATAAATGATACATCAAATGAAAGATCAACTCTAACAGTTTTTTTATATACAAGTGTTCAATGTGAGCACCATTCGTCACACGGCACACATCCTGTCGATAGGCGTGTTCTTCCCATACCTTGATCAGTGTGTATTCTGGAGTAATTGGTGCAACAACTGATTCATTCCTGTTTCTTAAGTCGGGTAGGTCAGCTGGTAGCGGAGGCACATCCAAATGATCCTTTATGAATCCTCAAAGATAAAAATCGCATGGCGTCATATCGGGTGGAAGTGGAGGCCATGCAAAACAAGCCCTGTCATCTGGCCCTTGGTGACCAATCCCGCGGTTGAGTACAACGTCGTTTAACCAATCTTTACTACTAGCGCTTTCTAACGGAAGATAGGGGAAACACTGCACACGCTTGCGTACAAGTGTGCAACGAAACTGTTTGAGTTTCTCTTTCATTGGATGCATAATTTATAATTATAAGTCAAACTGTATAAATTCTACATAGCCTTGAAACCCCTATATTCATTTAGAAACACCCTGTACTTTCCCATGTTAACGCTTATTTTGCCGAACCATGCCATGTTGCATTGTGATGGAATCATTCAAAAATGTTGGGCGATTGCCCATTGACACTATTTTTTGTCTGGCGCTACAGCTTGGTGTGATCTTTAGCCTCCATCACTAATTTTCTCCAACGTTTCCTGTCCTTCACCATGCCTTCATACCCCGTATCACGCCCATTCTTCTTTCACGCCCAAGATTTTCCAACACGTCATCCATCCATCTTTTTCTAGGAGGAACTCAATGTTGCAATGGTCTCCGGTTGCAATGGTCTCCGGTTGCAATGCAAGAATAATTAATGCAAATACAAAAACTAGAAGAAATAATAAAAATATCAAATCGAAAAGCGCAGATCCTTGCTTTTCCATTTCCTTGCTCGAATTATGTTCTTAGAAATGAAGATTTGAATCGGAACGAAGATTGAAAAGCTTTGCACATGAAATAGTAACGTAGTCATCGATAATTTATGGGTATTTAATTGAGATTTACATAAGGAATAAAGACGATCCTGTTTCCGCGGATTTTGGCTTTATGTGTAGCAGCCTCCGGTCGTTCCGCCGCATTGAGTCCATTACTGATAGCAGTTCTTCCAGCCATCCTACTGGCGTCTACAGACCTGTAGATGTCACCAGAATGGCTCGAGAAACTATTCCTAGCAATTGACACCACGTGAAGGAATGCCCGCAAGCTGTTACTCATGAAAAATTAAAGATGAAACAAATCACTCGATTTCACATCTTTAAATACACCGATTACTCGAGAGGCAACATGAAACAATGAATATAAGACGAGAATTCAAATGCGATTACCATCCTCTCATTCTTCGCGGATTTTCAACTAACACTGACCAGATCGCAAGTTGAAATGTAAGCGCTGAATTTAGAAAAAGTCGTTCTTACTGTGCTCATTATGCACGATCCACTAGGCCACCATGAAAAACTAAGGTGTTCATCCAAACTTATCCAACCCAGATTCAAAACCCTCATACCCCATTTGTATTGACGTACAATGGAGGAGACCCCTATATTATTTCCGATTTGAGATTAAAGATTGGTGTGACGACCTCCAAGGTTTTGTGACATTGCGAATGCTTCTATCACTTTGGATGAACTTCATTGTAGGTAAGTGGCGGTTTGCTTGGCTAATAGAGAAACACATGTGCACATACTGTAAATTAATAAATCATAGAGTTATATCTTTTATAAATCATGGAGGATACCCTCATCTCTCCCAAACGTGGTCATGCTTTTCGTCTCACTTGTGGAAGTAAGCAAATAGTAAAACAAATATTTGCCATTCACAAAATGAGATATTTCACTGTGGATGATTAAATAAGGATATCCTTCAAAAGTCAATGTCAAAAAACTAATAATTTTCATTAAATACTTGTAATTTTTGAAGTTATTTTATTTGCTCATTAATTTATCAACTGTTTCAATTACGTAATGCAGGGGAATCAGCAGTTAAGTTGGAAATAAATATTCAAGAAAGAAGAGATACCTCAGCTCGGATACAAAACGATTATCAACGTACTTAGGACAAACCGTAGTAGCATAAAATTCGATAACCATGGAAAATATAAAGTGAACACTTGAAGCGGATTTTTAATGGAGGTGAAAATTTCAAAACTGCGGAGGTGTTGACCTGAATAATGAATTAATGGCTTCTACTAAGTGTCACAGCGGTTGAGGAAGTTCCATCAGGAACTCAAAGTCTCAGAAGTCTTCCATTTAAACCGTCTTAACACTTTTTTTTTTTTCAAATTCTGCGTTTCCGGTCTCCAACGTTTACCTCTTAAAGTGGCCGGAGTTGCCTGAAAAGTTCTTGAGCGAGGAAATGTCGCACTCCTCAAGTGACTCTCGAAATAAATATAAGCACCCGAAGAATTAATTACGAACGTTGCAAACGGTATACAAATTTTGATAGGCTACGTAAATGTATTTTTCCCATTACGGTGCAATGAAAACTTAAGATATTTTTCATACGTAACCGATTATTTTAAATACGAGTATGTTTGTCTCTAAAACGAGTATATATTTCCTTAGTGCATACGAGAATCCGATTCATGTCATTTATCCTCCTCTCTTTCTAAGCGCTGTTTCTTCCAAAATGACCTTATGAATCCCAGGAACATTTATCATTTGCTCTGCTTGAATACTACTAAGAATAAGTGAAGCAAAATAGTATCTTTATGGCTATTGTCTCTTAAAAAAGAACCTCACTAATTAAATAATTAGCTTTTAACACACAGTGTGCTCTTATTTCGGGAGTATGACGTTTTAACATTTGAATGAATACATTGTAGTAGTAAATATGAAAAACACTTAAGAAGTAAGATTAATTAAACTTTTCCAAAAAGTTAATTGAATTTATGAAGGGGTAACTCTTAAGCATTTCATAAGTCACTCTCGGTGTCGTCTCCAATTTTACGGTTCTTTATTTTGAATATTTTTTCAAGAGTGGGCGAGTGGTGCAGCCAAGATGCACCTCCTCCACTCTGTCCTAAATGCACGCGAGGAAATGTAGAATCCACCGTCACGCTATAACTGCGTCACTGCTGGTGCTTGACCCGGGAGCACACCGGTTGAGAACCGCGCGCGGCCAGGGTATTCCGAGAGCGAGAATAAGAAAAGAGTCAAGCCACCAGACTCTCTCAGAGTCGGAAGCTCTTGCTTCTCGGCGTCTTGCGAGAGAATGCACTTGTACTGCAAGCTTCGGATTTGCATCCTCGCTCTCATTAGCTCTCGACGAGGCGGAAATGCTGTCCAATGCAAGGAGGATCTCCCTCCCCTCTTAACTCTTGATTCGAGTAGAGGGCCTGGCACCAGTAGTCTACCTCCTCCTCCGTCCCCCAAATGCATTCTCCTCGTGGACTGAAAACCTCTGTTCCTTCACGGCCCCACTCCTCATCCAAGAGAACCTACCTCCTACCCCTCCCACTCCATATAGAGTGGGCCGGGCTCCCGCATTCCGAGATGGAGTGGGATTACAACCTCGCATCATCGTGCGATACTTCATCCTGTGCAAGACCCTGCTTGCTAGCCAGCGCTAAATACGGAGGACGGATCCCAGAGATGATGGGAGCCGTTCTCGAAGCATCAATATCATTCATTCTTGAACTTGTACCAGCGCACCCTATAGCTGGATGAGCAGAAATTAATAACTAAAGATCCCAGAGCATGTTTATAAGTGGAAGTGATCGGTCGACAGGTGCTGGGTGCTACTAGGTGCAAGTACCACTCTAGGATCGTACCAATTTTACAATTTAGAATTTCACAATAGAAAGTGTACCAGCGATGTTGGTTGATAGCATTATTAAGTTGGTTCTTGCCATATCCGATGCTAATACGATGGCTAGTTAATTCGATGTAAAGAAACAAGAATCTTTACACAAACAATTATTACTAAGAATTATGCTAATATTCGGTTCATTTAGACCAAAACGTATGTCACATTGATTTAAAATGTTTGGGTAAAAGGGTATGTTTCTATTCATCGCGTACAACTTCCATCCATTGCATCCCACCGAATGCCATTAATTTCGCTAGCTAGTATCTTTGAATTTGTACAGGATCAAGTACCCAGTGATATATAGGCTTATGCGACGGACTCATTCGCCAAAACTTAGCGCGACGCAGCTTGGTTCAGTCTTACAACTAACTTTTCGATCAGTCATGGCCTAGGTCATGAATTGCTTCATCGAACCACCTTTTGAGATGATACTAGTGTCAGTATACAGCACTGGGAAGTAGTTAAATCGAATCCTCCATTTCAGCGTAGATATCTGTTAGCGTTTCGCAAAATAAGTGACGCAATCCTCTAAGTTCTATTTTCAATAAAACGAATAAATGTAACGACAAACGGGCGTACCTCCACGCCAAGTTGCCCATCAGCGACAACGGTTCCTCCACAGGTTGGCTGGAGAGACTTGACGCGGAGGACTGCCCGAAAACTGGAGAGGCTCAACTGAAACGCCATGGAAACATTTGACCCCAAATAATACTTACACGCCTCATAACAAGGCTTCTTCTTAGCAGTAGGTAATAGATAACGATCGAGGAATTCCTCCGTGATGTTGATGCTGTTCTGAAGCCAATGCAAAAATGAGATACCACTGCTTGATGCGGTGTACCTCGATGACCAATGAATCGATTGCAAAAGTAAACTTCGTACGAATTATAATTCATTTGCACGTTCTGTAAGATGCAAGAAAAATATTTGAATCACAGTTTAATATTTGTATGAGGCTTTCCTTGAAAAAGTCATGGTTTTCCCCACCGTAAAAACAGTAGCACCACCTTGAATGCTAAAAACAGCAAGGCATATTCTTGTTTAAAGAGCCCCCTATTGTTCTCTATGATTGAGTGAAGGTTGGGCCGGGTTCAAATGCAGGCTGCCGTAAGCCGAGAACTCGGGATCGTTTTGTAATAACAAAATATAGTCTCACGTCTTAACGTTTAAGTCACGTAGCGCTAAGTCGAGTTACCCCGAGCGATGCTCTTGGGGATAAACCTTTTTGGGAGTGATACTCAATTACTTCTGCAACGTGAAATTTATTAAACTAACTTCGACACAAGCCGCTCCAGACACGCTTCCATTTTTGTAATTTAATTACTTAAATGAGTTTTTACTTGTAATTTTCCCATTTTGTAACCTGTTTATTTTCAATTTTTCCTTCACACTTTTCTCCAGCAATCATTCTTAATATGGCTTCATCGATGTTTAAAATGCATTAGGCATCATCCGTTTCCCAAAATTTTTTGAATGCATGGATTAGGATCCTTCCGCAGAGGTATTTCTATGTTAGTATTAATCCCAGGTTTTTGCATAAGGCTTCTAGGTGCTGAAGTTCTTGTCTCCGCGAGCAGCACTAGAGAAACATTGTCCGTCTGCCGTCCTACGAAGACGACTTGGATCTTGCACTGCTCAGCTGCGGCTCTTGTCACGATTCATCTTTGTCCCGGATAACTTAGCGTATATTGAAATCACCAGTACTGCATTAGTTTATCCACTCTAGTTTATCCACTCAGGATAATGTTTACGTCATCGGCGTACATCGAGATCCTCTGAGTACACCTGATACACCCAGTAACTCTACACTAAATCCCTGTATCGGTATCCAGGTATTTACTCTGCAGAGCCTTAATTAAAGCGCTCCCTGGTTAAGTTAAACTTAATTAGGGTTAATAACTGCTCCACAGCGATTGAGAATATTTGGCCTGGAATAAGACATCCCAGCCGACCCCCTCATTTCATACGGATTGCCGTTGTGACTATTTCAACTCGAACCCTCGCAATCGTTTTCCCGGTAAACGAAGCTAGTATTTTACGTAACTATACTTGAATCTTTGGTCTTCCTTGGTAGTTCTTCCCATTAATTACTCCATCCTATATCGTTTCCAAGGGGACATAGTGCCGCAAAACATGCCCAAAATGTTATCTCCATTCCTTCAAAGATTTTTTGCCACACCTTTACGGAAAGTTCGTTTTTCTGCCTTATTTTGCGGGAAGAAAGTGGCACTTTTGCTCCGTTTATTCACGTTACATCGTGTTTGGTTACCCTTTCAACGACTCATTTACACAACTGAATGTCTTACTGGATCGAAATAAATAAACTGAAACGTCAAGTTAGCAGCATTAATAAAGTGAATTACATCTGAACATGAGGTCGTCGGAAGAATCTAGTGATCCCACGAAGAATTCGATGGAGAGTTCAGAGATTTTGGTTTGGAAGCTCGAAATATTTCAGATAATTTTTTACCAGAAAAATCAGTTTATCAATATAATTGGCGTTCTGAAGAACTTTTAAACTGGAAAAGTCATAAATGATCATAATTTATAAAAAAGTTGATAAATGGAAATTGAAAAAGTAAATCCCATATCTTTAAAAAAGAGCTGTATTTTGTTTCCATTATATGTGAAGTATTGGAAGAGTGTAAAATGATACATTACAGTTATAAATATATTTACGAACTTTCCATTCAGATGTGACTAAATATTATTCACTATAATACCTCTTTTCTATCCAACTCTTCGTAAGACTAATTCCTTGTAGATTCTCCATTTTCCATTGGATTTATTTGGTCCATTTTATCTTCATCATTCTTCTATGACAACACATCTACATTTCTTCCTCTCTATTTTACTTCGAAGATGCTATTTTCTAGGCTTTACATCAATTTTAGAAGATGCTACTCTAAATATATGTTTTATATCTCCTCATACGATCCGAAATTCGAATATCTTTTCGTCCTCGTCCGCGGAAACGGAAAAAATCTTCTATTATCATCTTCAACATTCCATCATCTCCTAATTTTAACAATTTCGGGGAACACGTTTTTAAAACGTCTATATGGGCACTTTCTGCCAAATTTATATCAAACAGCAACGGAACGATATTGATCTTGGCCAATTTGTCAAGGCGGTGTTCATCTCAGTTTTTTTATGTTCAGTAGGCTTTTAAGTATTCGGCCAGAACTCTTAATTCTCAATCATCAATGTCATCGACAATGAAGTCTTCCAGATAAGCGTCAAGATTTGCTTGGGCCTCTATGTCTTTGCTTGGTTACGTGTATGACATATGATGATGAATTCGAATATACTTTGTTTGTTAGCAACAGCTAACTTTCACATAACTGTGAATCGATGATATCAATGACTCGACCGTTTAGCACAGCAAGGAATGTTCCTTGATTCTTTTAGTTTTACTTCAAAATGGTGTGCTTCTCTGCGCTGACAAACTGTGGATATATCTTGATTAAAGTCTCCTGAAGAAAGGTAACGTCCGGAAAAAAGTATCAAGAAACGTTTACAGAGTTGACAATTCCTTGGCGCTTTTAACCGATCTCACGTCCAATGTTACGTAGAATATTATTGAAGAGACCACTACCATTAAACGAATAAAGAGCTACGGGGATTAAATTATAGGTTCGTTAATAAAAATAAATAATTAAAACAGCTCACGCATTTCACGCTGAAGATACACAATTTTTTTAAGAAAATAAAATATTCGCGATTGGTAACGGAGAATCAATACAACATGTAATTCACATAGCCTTCCAGCGCCTTCACTAGTCAGTTGGTTTGCAATATGATAACAGATAATCTTGCTGCACGCTCTTCTGCAAAATGGATGGTTTCAGGCGTTACTTTGTGGAACTTGGAATTCATCTTGAATAACTTTAATCTCGGAATTCATCTTGAATAACTTGGAAATACAAAGTTTAAAGTTATTCAAGACGCTCTTCAGCAGTTATTGGTCTTCAGCTCGCGCTACCGATGCTCCATATATTTGAAATAACTGAGAGGCTGAGAATTACATCATTTTAACTCCCGAAGGAAAGACACTACGTCCTCAATTGAAACGCTTTTTGAATCTCTCCACTACTCCCCAAGCTGCCTGTAAACTTCATTTTGTGTTACTCCGTCCATATTTTGAATTATTTCCGCTCTCCTCGTCCTAACTTACTTTGCGTGAACATTCTAGATGTTTGATCAAACTCTCTTGATTAATTTCTACTTATCTCTGCCTCTTCTATTCCTATTTTCCTTCAACGCTGAATTAACTATTATAACTTCCTCACCACTTGAAGCGAAATCTATTGCTGTCGTTCAACATGTAACGTGTTAATGCTTTGAGATAAAAGTATGGATGTTGCTCATTTCGTCGACATACCACATTTTTATTGCTATACGAATAAAAAAATAATAAATTTGTGGCGGTTACCTTCGGACGAGTTCCAGTTTAAATCACCATACAAATTTCAACGCAGTTGCCATTTAAATATCACAGCTGAACATCGTTTATGCAGTGCAGCATAGTTAATACTCGCTCGTTGGTTGGATACTTGGGGAGGCGACAGAACAATGAATTTCAGGAACTGACCGCCAGATAAAAGTAGCTGCCATATTGTATTCTCTTAATCAGATATTCTGGTAATTTAAAAGCATATTTTCATGGTCTTAATGCATGTTAATAAGGAAAAACATTCCTGTTCAAGTAAATGCTTATTTTAGTTTCCTAAAGTAAATTCAGTATGACACTAAGGCGAGCTAACATGCACTTCAAGTGCTCAACATTTTGATTTAACCACGCCTCTAAAGACACCTTTCTTTGTATTGAGGGACAAAACTTATTTCTACTAACAATTACTTAAACAGATTTGAAATATTTCTATCAAAACTATCAAAAGCAGTCTCCATCTGTTTTTGAATGAGCAAGTGCGTGTACAGCTGATAAAACTGGATGTGAGTCTTTGAATAAGAAAATCTACGGAATCTTTTAATAAAGGATGTCTTTAATTTTCTTCCGTTAATATCTCGTATCTCGGGGAAAAAGGCTATTAAGGTCCCTCTACATTAGTGAAACTTTTTGAATGAATAAATTCCTTCAAGAGGTGCGTTTCCGGGAAGAGGGGGAGGAGGAATGGATTGGGGGGGGGGGGTTGGTTGGCCCTCCAGTAAATCCTTGTGTGACTATAAGGGAGAGAGAGAGAAGAGAAGAGACATACACAGAGTCAATGGCGGCCGTGGTGGAGAGGCACTTGGCCATTAAACCCTCCTCCTCCCTTCTCCATCATATTTTTATGTTTTTTTTAATTTTAGCGGTCGAGTGAGTGAGCAAGGGTTGGAAGAAAGCAGCAGCGCACTACAACCTGAAAAGGAAAGGAAAGGAAGAAGAGGGGTGGTGGAGGGGGGAAGAAGAATTCACCTCTCCCGTGCAACCCGACGACGGTTGGAGGAGGAGCAATCTCTCCAAGCAGCAAGAAGCACGCAGCCTCCTACTCTCGTCTCTTTGACAGTCATCCGCGGGCACTCGTGTGCACAAAAGTGGCGAAAATATGAAAGGGAATGGGGTAGAAGAGAAGGAGGAGGAGAAGGAGTAAGGGGAGGAGGCTGAGAAGAGATGTTTGAGGAGAGAAGCTACGGCCATTGAGGGAGAATCCGCCCCTTACAAAAAAAACTACCCTCCGCCCCCAATTTGAAAAGATTCCTCTACGATTCCACCCTCCCCCTTTATTTTTTTAAATTTAAGAAGCTTTGAGCTCTTTTGTGGCGAAGCCAATTCCTGGTGTATTCTTTCCCAGATTCGCTTTCATTAATATCTTCCAACCATCATCATAATTACGGGTTCTTACAATTTCAATGACTGCTCCTTCCTTCCTCTCCAAAATCCCGGCAGGTCTTTCTCGAACACACCTAGGAGTTAAAACGTCTTACGTTAAGTTTTCCCCTTATAGCCTCCTTTTACTAAGTTCTTCGACTTCATTGTTATTAAATTCGGCGATCTTCAACACGGCTACTTAAAAGTAAAATCTCCTAGATTTGAAGAAACCGTTTTGAATACCTAGATAAAACAAAATCCATCCTATGGAGAGAATTTCATCGGTTCAAAGGGCATAAGAATGCCGTTGAACACTTCAATGATGGGATGAAAGGTAATGAGAACCATTTCATATTACACACTGTCAGCTGCATTCCAAGAGAAAGAGAATACTTGCAAGGTAGCCTCCAGGCCGGGGTTCACTTAACAATGTGTAGTCCCTAGGACACGAAAAACCATCAACTTTCGCAAATTCAACTGGTTTACACATTCTGTATTCTGTGCAACGAAGTAAGATGTAGAAAACAGAATTAAACATTCTGTATTCTGTATAACGGAGTAAGCTATAGTGGTAGCGAAACATGGTGTCAGTTGCGCAGAAAGCTCATTTCAGTGCCACAGTCCATTCCCTACGAACTGTTTCCACATTGAAGAGTAGTCTCTACGGCTCAATCTGTTCTTTCACATTTGCTTTCTCGCTATCTATGGCGCTTCATCCAATTGTTTCGATTGGCTACTCCGATAGGTATCGAAAAATATCAGCGTGTTTTAACGCAGCTTTGTTTGGATCGTAAACATTATCGTGGTATGCGCTATTGTCACTATCCTGCCGTATAAAGTTAAAAGCTTCTGATTTGGTTGCATTGCCTACCATGTACTGTCCTCTCCCCTCCACGCGTTCCTTTGCCAACCCCTTCCACGTGAACCTTCCCCTCGTCAACGACACGCTTCATACAGGTGACTGCCACCAACTTTCGCTAATACTATGCACCGAGGATTTTCAGTACACTTAAGGATACGTGTACAGCGATGAAAACACTTCGGAGCCAATTTGAGAAATTCGCTGCGAAAACAATCACCCGTCTTGACTGAAATTCGTATTCAAATGCCATCGTAGGCTTTTGGAAGATGTGTGTGACGGAACTCAATGGGAATTCATCGTCGCGATTGAATTGACGGAGTTGAAACAAAATCAAATAACAACAGCCTGAGGGTTAGCTAGGCAGTGAAGAAGATAAAAGGAGTAGAATTGACAGTTTCCAGATGTGGTAGAGTAGCTTTGATTATTGATTGATCTGGTATAGGAAAGTTTAAAAGGAAAAAGAGGTAAAATCCGTTACATATTTTTACAGGCGACGGCCTCCATATCTCAATACACGATTTCTTTCTTCATCTCAGCATAAGTCCTACCTCTCTTCATCCCGTCTATAAAGCCTATTCTCTTTCTTCTCCTTCCCCGCTTACCTTACATCCTCCCCTCCATCTCGGCCTTCGGCACTCCTTTGCCCATTAACACTCGTTCAAACCGCATTCTCTGCCTCCTCCTAATCTGCTCCAGAAGTATCCTCTCCTCACTCTTCATACCTAGCACTTCCTCGTTTGTTTTCCTTTCCGTCCACCGCACTTTCTCCATCCTCCTCCACACCCACATCTCAAACGCCTGCACCCTATTCTCGTCCTCTTTCATTCAAGTCCACCTTCCTCCGCCAAACAACGCCACACTCCATATTAAACTCTTCGCCAACTTTTTATGTACAATCTTTCACACGGTCCCTGTCATCAGTTCCCTCCCATTGTTGAAACGCTTCTTTCGCGAGCGCAATTCCCCATCAATGCTAATGGATCCATTTTCATCCAACGTACAACCAAGTAATTCAATTGCATTGGCTGCTCCTCTCTACCTGTACTACTCGACTACTACACTTACTACCCTCCTACATATAGGCCCAGCCTTGATTTCTTTGTGCTAGAAAATCTAGTTACATTCGTTTCCTTATGATTTATCAAACGGCACAGAAACTAAATGAATAAATCTTTTGGTACAGTCAACTACTTTTTAAAATGTACGATGAGTTTTTACACTTGTGTCTCCCCTCATCAGGTATTCGCCGACGCAGACCTTTCACGACTCTGCTTCAGCGGAAGGGAAAAAAAGCACGGAAGAGCTCTTCGCACTCGGTTGGCAAAGTGCAGTGACTCATCTCAGAGCATTGTGCAGGACTCCTCCGAGGCCCCAAAAATCCGTGCATCTCTTTCTCATCAGGCCTCGGATGGGAATGAGTGCAAATGCATTTCCAAGCTGGGAACCCCCTCTGGGAAAGAAAGAGTGGAATCTTGAGGAGGAGAGCTCCTTCCCTTCTTTAAATAAAATAAAAGAAAGAAAATAAAACTACAAGAGGGTAAGAAGTGGAAGCTTGAGGCGTATGGGGAGGGAATGAAGATGAGATTCTCGTCCGCGGAAATGTCAAGGGGGGGGCGCTGCTGTCGTGTGTACACTTTCGTTGCGAAGGAGTTGAGCCGAGGATGAATGTCCGGATGCAGTGCGGGGGGATGTCAACTTGGCGACTCTCGTGGGGAGGGGCGGGGAGGGGGCAAGTTAGGAGTTAATGAGGCGGGGGGAGAGCCTGAATCAACGACCCTCCCGTCCGTTGAGATTTAAGTCTGCAAGTTATTCCGATGTATGTGTGCGCGCACAAGCCCCGTGTGTTAAACGCCGTCGCTCGTCACGACTCTTCCTTTCCATCCACCTTTGCGAGCGCTTCCATTTTTTTCCGTCATTTATTCATTCGAAGCGACCGCCGTGAGTGCTTTCTTCAGAAGCGCTGAAGCCCTCTTCAAGATAACAAAGAGGGGAGGGAAACTGCGCACATCATTCTGTCCAGCAGAGGATTTTCGGTGGGGAAACAAGTATAAGTGTATGTTCACATGTCATTATATTACTTTAAATAATAAAAATAAATTAAGCATTCAACATATAAAAGTAATAAAATAAACATATCACTAAGTGCAGATCCAAATTATCATAATGTATTTACTTATTCACTTTTAAGGTGATTCCGCCGTAAAAGGACATAAATGCCATTTTATTCATATTCGGGATATTTATATAAATGCGTGTCCTTAATCTGATGTGAAAAGCAAAATGATATCTTTCCACGCTATTTTCACGCAAATTAAATTTGAAATTACATGCTGTTAAATGCGAGTATGGGAAAAACACTGGGAAAAATAGTTTTTTTTTTCATTTTATATACATACCACTTTCACGGAAAATTGTTTAGAAGAATCGAAAGCTACCGGTAGATTGATTAAAAAGAAATTAAATGTATCTCTTACCGCCTAATTGTTGGAGTAATCAGCTTATAACTGAGATTATTGAAAGCAAAATGCAGTAATTAAGTATATAGAAATGGCTCTGCAGTTGGCGTCTATGGTTTCAAAAATGTGTTCATTAAAAATATATTTATGGAATAATCTGCATATTAACCACCTTAATTTTGGTTTTTCAATACCTATTTATCGCCTGTCATCAGCGAAAACAGGATACTTTAAACAAATTAAACAAAAAGTTGGAATTGAGTATTCTTTCTGACTCTCCCAGTCTTTGGCGGAACCTCCTTAACGGACAAAATGCTAGCTAAGAAATTATCTTCAATTACGGCTTAGTGATAAATAAATAAACAAAGAGTATTTATATTGCATGATATCTTTGAAAAGATGTTCACAGGACGATAAAGAGGAAAATGAAAAATGTTAACAACCGTCGTATTTTTTTCAACCTTTTGCTCCAGTTGGCGTGCGAGCGAATATTATTTACTATTTTCCCAAAAATAACAGATGAAATAAAGTATAAGTCCAGTTCTTTCATAGCGTGTATCGAATTATTAATTAAACGAGGCCTATTTGGGTAGATTAAACTAGCACAATCTTAATTTATTAAGGATATTCACTTTTTTCTAATATTTGTCCACTATTTCTACCATGTTTTAAAGTGGTTATTATGAGATTCCTCACATCAATCGTTCCTCCCAGTGAACTATCACCAGAGTCATTTCGATTATAATAATCGACAATGTACTTTTTTTCGGTGTTACGTGCTTGTTTATATCCGGCCACTTCAATATAAAATGACTTTAAATAAACCATTTTATGTTGCTTATTTTCGCTGAATGATGTTTTCATAACATAATGTTCACCAATACTCTTTGAAGGAAGATTTTTACTGAGGGCAATGGGTGAATATTATAACCTTTCTGTGATCGAATTGAAGAGCATATTTAGAGAACTTGGCGGATAAGCATGACCACTTCAACATTGTGGCGAGTCACTTAAACCTGCAATACGCCTTCTAAGCCTCAAGCGTCTCTTAATCATTTCTGGACTTCTGAACTTCTTTCCATCGCGACAGGACGCATCGTTTACTCAATCTCGCTCAGATGAACGCTCAGCTTTCCCCGCCTGCGCCTTCCGCCGCCGCAGAGAAAAGAGCCGTCGTGCGAAGTGCGTCTCGGATTCCTGAGGGGGAACAAGCGTGATTATCCGTCTCTACGACGAAGCAAAGAGCGCCGTAATCAACTAGTGGAAATCCCACGCGCTTCAATGGAAGTAGATGCACTTGCGAGGAGACACAAAAGATTCCGGACCCTGAACAGGAGGGGAGGGGACTCACAATTCAGACCCCGGCACCACAATGGCGGCTTGCTCCTAGCCAACAGTCCGCCCTACATTTGCGGGGGCAATTACTAATACTCTGGTTAGTACGATGTTCTGGTTGAACTCTGAACGGTCCAAGTTAAATGAAAGAGTACATAATGTACGAATTATTCGTTGTAAGAACAAATATGTAACTTTAGAAGCAGTAAAAATAAAGATCATACTTCAAAATATATTATTTTCAATTGAATACTGTATCATGCATCAAATAGAAGTTTAATAAATAAATATAGCTAAAATTAAAACGTCAATTTTGATTCCTATATCAACATTTCCCAGGATAATGATGGTCAGTAATGGTTTATTAAGCGTGTACTCCCGTGAATGGATCACAATGGGAATATTGAGCACAATGGGAATGTTCATATTACTTCTAATATTTTGTCTCCAAAAATTGCTAATATTTTGTATCCTTATCTGCTATCTAGTACTTGCAGCATGCTGTGTATGTTCTCGCTATAACTGTTGAATCTCTGTCCGTATTTGTAGTTTCAATATGCATAAATACTAACGGTCCCTCTAACATTCGTAGCATATCTGTGGCGTAGTGCATGCTTGTGAGGCTTCGCCTCGTGACAGGCATTAGCAATGCATGCTAGTACATCATTAGTCATAGATACACTAACTTTTGGGCATAGTGTAATGCATGTTGGTTACTACTCACCCCTTGCCAACAACCTTGAGTGTTAGAGAGTTGGGGTGCAGGGTATTTCGTAGATGTAGATGAATTGCTTCTAAAATAGAAAAAAGCACCTGTCAATAATCATTTATTTTACGACTAAAGCAAAAATTAATGCCATAAAGTAATAATCGCAGCAATTCAAATCGTCTCCCAATCATATATTCAACAATCCTATCCACTTTATATAAATTTACATTCATATTGTACAACGTTAAACAGAAAAAAGGTTGTTAATAAGACGTATTTACACTCATGGTTTTTGGAGGAGATAAGGTTAAATGATGAGGGAATTACGTCAAGATTTTTATTTGCCAAGGATAGCGGAGAGAATGGAGAGAGAAGATGGGAACTTAATGTCAAGACGTTACCAAGGGATTGGTGAAAAATCTGATGTAGAACGTGAGGCGCTGCATGCTAAGAAGGCTGATCGTTGCGAGAAGAGTAAACGCTTTAGGCTTGAGGCTATTGAGCCGTACCTTTCGACTCTTGATCCGTTTCATTTGCCTCCGCCTATCATTAGTTCCATCCCACGTGTCATAAGAAACGTGAAATAGAGCCACCATCGTTTCCACGGGACTTGGGTGGTTAAGACCCGATCATTAAGAGAACGAAACGGGTCTCCCACCTTCCCTCAAACAATCATTAAAAATGTGAGATGAAAAAATAACCCCTCTTCTCCCGATCTGTTTTGAAGTGCGCCCTCCAGTGCGCAGGGTCTGAAATGAATGGAAAGTAAGTGCACAGTTGTGTCAGCAGTTCAATAGAGTAAATTGAAAGCACTTAATATTGGTGATAGAGGAATGCGTGATGAATACCGGGTAACATAAGGATGTCGAAACGGCGACCGAGGTGATGCGGGGGAGGACTGAGGAGGAGTTGTGACTCCACAAGACGGTCGGCGCTTCTGCTTCTGCTTGAGGCGTAACCGTGATCAGGCGAGACGGGTTCCGAGAAGCAGGTTCATACCCGCTGAACTCTTTCCACCATCTGTCATCTCGAATCGCGTTTAAAAAAATTGGGTAGCAACGAAGCGTGTCACAGCTAATTACCTGAAAAGAGGCGACGGATTCCATCGGGCACTTTTACGTGGTTAAGTCGGAAAAAATTGAAAAATGGGAAGGCGCAAATACTTTGCTGTTAACTCAATTTTTTCATTGTTCATTCGCGAATCTACGCGTAAATGGACGTCTTCTAAATTTGTAGTACCGATGTTCCTTCCGATTTCTTTGCGTAATATGAATAAAGTCTGTTTAAATGAGTTTTTTTCATGCGAGGGTCATCGTTACGTCAAATAAAATTGTGAAAGTCAAGGAAGATTAAACCCATACGAACTAACAATAGGTTATGATCAAAACTACGATAATTTTAGACAAACTTACGTTATGATGACAAGGACTGTATAGAAAAAATGTATTCATTAAAATATTACAATACATTGAATAGCAGCGGTATCAAGAGAAATACGTAAAATTATTTTCTAATGGAGAATCTGACGCAATGAATGTAGCTAGACACATTTGGCTCAATCTCGATCATTCCGTGTGCTACGAAAATAGCCACAAAAATGAATGTCAAGGTGTCTTCAAATAGATCATTCAACTGAACGCGTACATATTGCTTTTCGCTACATATGCAAATGCATCACATTTAGTGGTCAGGATATTTCATTCCACAGACTACTCCGTCAGTATTCTTTATTGGTATTCCGAATGTATTTAAAGATACAAATGTAAGATACCGCAAGATAGTTCAAACGAAATAACTCACGTGTAGCGCTCACTGTCCATGACAAAATTCGTCAGACAGATCAAGCAACATCTTCGACTTTAAAAGTACTGATGCATCTGAGAAAAACGTGCCCTCGTCCAATCTCTGGAGAAGATAATTTCTTTCGAATACTAAGGAGAGAAAAAATGGCATGCTCGTCTTTCAATTAAGTAAGTGCACATTCAGGCGGGGCTGACTGCGTGCACGGAATTTTCGACCTCTCCAGCGACCCCGAGGAGACTTCAAGGGGATAATTACGAGTGCGACGAAGGACGGTTGGACGGGATTTCACCATCAAGGGCGAATATCGTTTTTGAAGGGGTTTGTGAGCGCTGTGGTTTAACCCCACCGCCACAGTACGTTGACTGGGTCGCCCTGGGGCGTCGAGAGAAAGCAGCAACCGTTGGCGCGGCGGTTGGATAATCGTTATCACAAGCGGCAACGCCTATTAACCCGGCGTGTGGCATCCAATGCCACAGTTACACCGTGGAACTCTTCCCAGTATCTTCCACCCCCGCCTGGACGTATTGAATTCCTATGGCAGTAATGAGGAGAGAGTCTGGCTTTAATCCCCACTCCCTACACAACCTACAATCAATGACAGCCTACAGCCGTTATATTTTTTATGACGGATCATACGCTACTCTCGAGGCACTAATCATTATGCGGAACCAAGAACCACACTAAATAAGTGTTCCTAAACACAGCGCATTTGTCGTCACCGTTTCGCTCCACAGTCTAGTGCCATTGTCTGAAAAATACCTATCCAATATAAGTAACTTAATGGTAGTCGAACGATGGACGACACTGTTACATCACTCCTTTACATAGCTATTTATTTATTGAGCATATCGAAAGTGGGAAATGCACTGGTGTCAACGACAAAACTGAACTTAAAAATTAAATTTGTCAACACAACAGCAAGAGTTTTTAATTAGCAATAAATAAGTTACGTAAGAAACGTTTAGTGACTACTGAAATAGGTAGCATACCTCTGATTACATGAAAATCACAAGGAATTGCTTAAGTATTGATAAGTCCCGCCTAAAGAATAAATACAAGAAAAAACAATAGGTGTCAATTAAAAATCCAATATAATTAAAATAGAATAAAACAGTGCCAAAAGTATTTTTTACATCTCTTGCTAAATAAATGTACACTTTGGGAAAGGCTAGTTACACAATTTTTGGGAATGTTTGATTATTGAAATATATATATTTCAGGGGCTTACAGGCCTAATAGACTATACGTACGTGTAATTTGATTTTTGAAGTCAAATGCCTTGAAACAAAAGAGTGAGAAAGGGCATTCCCGTGAAATCCTGTTAAGTTTTTTTCAGTATAAAAAGACCTCGTCGTTTTCTTCTAAGTTTTATTTGTAAAATTATCCAGTTCATTTCAAAGGGATAAGCGTTCCCAATTGCGTATTAAGTACAACATTTTTGCTACTGCCATAATCGACTTTTAAAAAATGTATCACTTCACTAATCATGGGATCCCAATTTGTTGACGAGCTGTCACTTTTTTGCCGGTCATCAAAACTCGTCAGTGCGTCTGGCCTTATTCTATTTATATTAGTAACGGCGGAATGGCTTTCGCTTCTCCACAGAAATAACAACAAAATACAATCATTTTTTACTAATTTCGGGTGCACCACACTTAGTAGACTTAGGAGCAGATTCTCCTTTGAAGTAAAAGATGTCTTTTACATCCGTGACAATGACTGAAGAAGAATTATAGGTAAAAAAATTATTACTTTCTCAAGCATAGGTAATAAATCATATTTTCATCCATATTTGCAGGAATTTTACATTCAAAATCTAAATTTTGCTTTACGTTGAAAGTAAAAATGTTTGAGTAAGTGTTCATCTCCATTAATGCGGCACAATGTGCTGGAAAAGGAGGCAAGTTATCAGGATCATGGGTGAGGATCGACCACGATTTTGCAATTTCGCGAGATCTGGTGAAAATTATGCTAAATTAAATGCTTCGTTAAGGGTGAAAGCAAAAAAATGAAAACTCTTGTATATTATATTCTCCGCATGGGGTATTCCCAATTGGAAAATGACCGTGACAGCTTCGACTCGTAACGAGGCACACAACCGGGCAAACTTTCATTATGATAGACCGAGTGTGGACTCCAGTCTCACCTTCGGAGGCCACCAGCCTCGAGCTGTCGTCAACCTGTCTTCTCGCAGCGGGAGGCTAACGACTCACAACGATATTTTAAAGCATAATTTAAGCACCTTAAACTTGACGTCAGCTCACAACGATATTTTAAAGTATAATTTAAGCACCTTAAACTTGACGTCAGCTCACAAACCGACGGTGGTCTTCGCATCAAATGCACCGTGGTAAATAAAACTTTTGAAAAATGTCTCAGAAATTATGTTTCTTGCGATATACTTGAGGTAGTTTGAGCGAACAATCACTTCACCTAGAATTTGATGAATATGGCCTCTTTTTAAAGATACAACTCTCATCTTTCCAATGATATCAAAATATCAATCCCTTGCCGAACTACTTATCGAGCAATTTGCCTGTGAATATATGCTGTTTACATGGGATAGATTATGGCTAGGCGCTCCAGAGGGAGAATGTTGAAGGAAATAGGAATTTATAACACCTACATTTAGTAAAAAAAAAACCAACGGTGTATAGATTGCATGTTTTCTCAACTATTTATAAAAAAAATCTATTACTCACCTCAGTAACTTTTACAGAATCGCAAAAAAAACCTGCTGTTTTGAAGGGTTTTCAGCCGTTCGGCGGGAAAAATGAGTCAAGTAAGAGACTTATGTAGCTTTATTTATTTGATTACCGAGATTTTTGGGCATATATAACTATATATTTGCTTCATTAATATTACAATATCTATTTGGTACTTCTCACAGACGTTGAAATCAAAGAATAAAATTTGAATATGGTCTCCACGATGACTAGGGAACTATCTCGCTCAAACCACCTTAAGTCAGCCTATTATCATCATATATATTATTACAGGTCTTTTTCTGTCATTCCGTATAAGCTCCGTTAATACTGCACCTACAGTGATAAATGAGGTATCATTTTAAACGTGGAATCACCGGCTTCTGACGAAAAATACAATCTCAATCTCAAATTTCACTATTTACCCATTAATTTGACTTAAAAGTTTCGATAAACTCTCTTGCCTGTATTGTATTCATATGCTTTGTATATTTTTGCAAGAAAACAAGTATAAAGAAAGTACTTTATGATACACCATCTTTTCTATTTAAAACCCAATTACACCTATTACTTAACATACTTAATCCCTGATAGCGTGAAAGTGCGAAATTTTCGCACGGGTTACCTAGTATATGTATTAATATTACAGCCAAGAACACGCTTTTCTTGAGTTTACGTAACGACTTGTGCAGTGTAAAATACCAAATCCGCTTTTCTCTACGAAGGAACTGGACTTCCAGGTTGTCATCCGCGTCGTATCAAATAGACTCAATAGAGAGACTAGACTACAGTTTCGCCGGCGTTGCAACCAGTGTCTTAAGGTCTGAAGTATGTTCATCAGGTTTTTGTCCGTCTTGTGCGTGTGGTTAGGCGTTTTCTAATCGGTGGTGGAAGATGCGTTTCAAGGCGCTTCAAAGTGGATCTCATCTTCTTAACCTCGCGCATCTCTCTCCACATATGTACTTATAAAAGGAATTACGATCGGCATTTTCCGACGTGATGGAAACGGACGGTTGCGTTCGTGGAGATTGGAAATAGTGATGTTACGTTACGTATTACGATGGCCGGACGTTGACGGCACCATCAACAGGCGATGGGCAAACCTCATAAAAATTAACCCAACTCGACCAACCCATATGAACTCACTGCTCCATTTGCCTATTCGTAGACTATCCCTCACCAAGCGCTCACGTTTATTCCGCCTCTCCTCTCTACAGCTGAATTATCTTCCTCTTTATAACTACATCGGTCCTTTGATATGTTTCGATCCGCACGCTTGGTATAAAACTTTCACGAGAGTGTACAGAAAGTGTCATGTAGTTGATGGAAGGATAAGGTAGGGAACCGTTAGAGATTAGGAGGCTACACTCTAGGCTTTCAATACTTGAAAAACCCCGATCAGGTGAGTTTCAGTACGACGCTGGATATTAGTTTATCCCCACGCTGTACCTCTGTACCATCACAAGAAGACGAAAGTGATGAGATTTCCTAGGAGTAAGAAGGTATAGCTGAATATGAGGGTGGGAGGGCACAAAATAGAGCAGGTTGAGCAGTTTACGTATCTGGGTAGTATTTAGGAGGATAATGGCTTTAGTGTAAGGGACATCAGATGTAGAATTGCCCTGGATAAAGGTCATAGGATATACAAAGAGAAAGGTGTTACCTTGAATGGGGCCTAAGAAGAGACGTAAAGAAAAGGCTGGTTAAAACTCTAATATGGAGAGTGGCGCTGTATGGGTCAGAAACTTGGTCATTGCGAAGGGAGGATGTACGTAGACTTGATGCATTTGAGATGCGGGTTTGGATAAGGATGGAGAGGGTGAGCTGGGTGGCGAGGAAGACGAACGAGAAGGTATTGGTTATGGTTGGAGAGGAGAGGAAGTTGGTGGTGGAGGTTCGGAGGAGGCAGAAAGAATGGATGGAGGAAGTTTTGAGAGGAGAGGGCATGTTGAAGAGGGTAATAGATGGGAGAAAACTGGGGAAGTGTTGAAGAGGAAGAAATAGAATAGGAATTCTGTACGAAATAAGAAGAGGTAGAAGATATGAGGAATTATAGCGGGTCATTATTGGGAGGGAAAATGAGAAAATATTCAGGAACCGGAATGTAGGATAAGGGCCGTTTAAAAACCTACCAATCTACTAGTAGAATACTCAAATGAATTAAAATATCTCTGAAACTGATAGGAGTGACAAAATAAGAGGCACACAATGCCGAGCCGACAGGTACAAAAATTCCTTCTTCCACGCACTATTAATGATTATAGCAAAAAGCGACACATAGTTAACAACCCTACCACCTCTATCCTCTTCCCCCTTCTTTTCCCTATTCTCTCCCAAATTTCCATGGCCGGTGTCGCAGCACACACCATCGCGGAGGCTCACAGACGAAGATCCTTCCTCTCAACTATGCCTCATCTTCACGTGCCAAACTTTATCCCAATCTTTAAAAGAAATTAACTAGAACTCAAGTCCCTCTTACAATTTTTCCGATATTATGTAAAACTGTTTTCGCTTAAGTTTACACGTATGTGCCCCTAATTTTATGTTTGTTGTATTTACCACTTGAAATTTGCGTTACCGCTGCATGTGGATATGTTTAAATAAATTATAGCTGATTTGCCACTCATCAAAACCCAAAGAACCGGTGAAGTGATGCGAGTGCTTAAACTCGGGTTTCCAACATCATGGCGCGCGGGATGTAGACTGTCCACGCTACTACCTTGAGACCATAACCACGCCTCCCACGGCAACTTAGCTCGCTTTTACGGGACGTAATGTGGTTGTTTTTCTAATTCTTGCCGGACCACTGGGTTTATTTTTTCCTCGAAAGAGAGAACATTAATCAACTAAAAGAAATAAAGGTGTTTTACATTAAAGTTAATTTTTTCTTTCTTCTCTTTTCAGGTAGGTTCATATTCCATGGGTCTTCTCACTGTGATACCAGACTTTTCTTCACGTTTGCGGTGTAAATGCAGTTTAATCCCCTGCACATTTATCCTGGAGTTTCTATAACGACTCTGTGCCATGTAGATTTTTCGGTACTAAGGTGAGTAGAATTTTTCACTGCCCATGCCTAGATTCAACTTTAACCTAAACTCAAAAAATGGTTCGCATCTTCATGAGGCTTACCAAGGACGATCCTTAGTTTTTCAAATTGCCAGTGCCAAAATATTTAATATTGGCTAGTACCAGATGTACTAAAAACGCAAGAAAAATGAACGTATACAATGGAACTTTTTTTTTTACCAGCAAGAGCAGATATTCATCCTTCACGTATGCGGGACTTATGGCGATCTGGATTATTGACCTTTCAGGAACTCCATCTCTGGAGCCTAACAATTTATGCGCCGTCAAATTCAGTCTTCATCTTCTTAATAATGATACATCTTAGATGACGCGACACAGCGTTACTTAAACTCTTCTGAAAGAAAGATCACTCGCTAAGGGATGCTGGAAATATTTCCTTGGATTTCTCAAGGTTTTCTATTACTCTACAGTAGCACCTTCTGCGGAACATGTGCTAGGGGCCCATGTTCCGTAAAAAATTCCTTAGAAAAGCAACTGGTCCTACGGAAAGAACGGCAATTCCAGTAGAATTCCTTATGTTCTACAGAACAGTTTTTGGTGAGATTTTCTTTCTGTGAGTGTGTTCCTGTCTTTTCTTTTCTGTGAGTGTTTCTAAGACAAGGAGAATAAAAATCTCGCAATCACGCACTTGCTTACGAGATATTTATTCTCCCTCTTGATGCTCACCCCAATGTCCGAAATGCATGCTTAGAGGAGTAAAGATTCCTTTGCTTTCATCGACAATTTTGACTTATATTTAATCTAAATGTACTCGTAAGTGGCTCTCTTCTTGAATTGAATCATTTTGAAGACAACAGTAACTGACAGGGCATGTGGATGGAATATGAATGGAGAGTTCCCACTTAACTAGGCCCCTCGTGATGAGCACTTCATGCAACAATACTCCCGACCTCCACACGGTACGTTAAATAACAAATCTCTGAAGTATTTTTTAAGGAGCACAATGACGCCGGATTTATCTGCACTCTTCTCCATTTCCGAATGCAAGAATGTAAGCCTAATGAGTTGGTCAAAGATATTTTTAATTTTTCCACACATGTGCCAATGTGAGGAAGAATGGTTGAAGGACGTTCGGTGGCTTCACTCAACTTAAGTGAATTCGACGAAACTTGCTGCAAGCATTACTTATATTGTCTAAAAATCTACCTGATTTTTTTCAGTATTATTTAACACAGATTACTTAAGATATTTGAACGAATAATGGACAAAAAATTAAATGGGTTCCTATGGGAACACAAGGTACGATTAGCTTAATTCATCAAAAAGAAACTTCATCAAGTTAAGAATAAGAAAAACAAAAATAATAAAAATAAAATACATCGCTTTTTCTACAAATTTACTTTAATCGTCGACTAGTTTCGATACACTGTATCATCTTCAAAGACTAGTGACTGGACTAGTCTTTGAAGATGATACAGTGTATCGAAACTAGTCGACGATTAAAGTAAATTTGTAGAAAAAGCAAAGTATTTCAATTTCCTTCTTTAGAATGGATTTCTACAATGTAAAGGCCTCAGCCATTAAGTGTATAAAATATATCAAATGATTTTCATACATTATTCTATTGATGATTTAAATTATTTTTGTTTTTCTTACTCTTAACTAGAAAACGTTCTTTTCGATGAATAAAGCTAGTCGCACCTCGCGTTCCCATAAGAACCCATGTAATTTCACATGCCCACACATCCACATCAAATATCCTAAGAAATCTGCGGTAAATAATTTTGAAAGAATTCAGGTAGCTTTAGGAAAACATAATTAATGCTTCCAGAGCAAGTTTCGTTGAATTCCCATAAGTTGAGTGAAACCACCGAACGTCCTTAAGTCTAATATTTTTTTTGGAAAAAAGGCTTACAGTGAATTAACTAAAGACATAAACCCCAAGTGCTGTTTTCCATTGGTATAAAACTAAAGCTACACTTACATACTCTCGCACAAACCAGAATAAAGGAAGAATAATTCTTCTGTGCACCGAACTAAAATATGAAGAAAAAAATTACTGACAACACTTTCCCCAATTACTGACATCTTTCAACTGCTCATGCCATCAATATCATTTTACACATTTCAGTGAAATTGTGCAGTATATAAAATTCGGTGTAACATTGTGAATTTTGAACTATTCGTCTCTCCCTTAGCGTTTTGCTTAAAATATTATTTTTATTTTTGAGCATTTGTACATACATTGATGAGAGGTTTGATGTCAGAGGGGTTTTTATCGTAACAATCTCGTCTCGATAAAGACGACTCATTATTTGATCGAAAAAGTGGGATTTGTGGACTGTTCCACATGCCAAGGGGAGAAAGAGCATGATGAGAACTAAGAGAGGAAGTGGGACACGGGAATTACATAGGGAGAGGAATGGACATCATCTCAAGGTGAAATTCCGGTCAAAGAGGACAAATGAAAACAATGTCATTCCTTAATAGAACAATTGAGGATTGCAACGCTCTGCGAACAGAAGTACTTGAGCGTATTCCAAGAAATGTTAATAATAATAAAAAAGGCGCGATAATTAACGAGGATGATTGATTTTGTAAAATAAATTTTTAATGATAATATTTTGCTCACTCCAGCTGTTCCGCGTAGGAGGTTCACTTAGATGCGAATTAATTGGATTTTGATGACAAACTGCATGCGAGTTACCACCAGGTATTTAGCAAACTTGTGGCATTTTCTTCTAAATAAATCTGTTTACTTCTAAAAAAAATCTGTTTACTTCTAAAAAAATCTGTTTACTTCTAAAAAAATCTGTTTCCAAAGTAACGCTACCCTAAAACTGCTACGTAATACTAATAATGCGCCTCTGGTCCCGTTTATGAAACGACGAAGCCAGCGGCATATCGATTTGACATCGAGAGTAACTGACCGACCGATAAAAAAACACGTGTATTGAAATAGAGATGAAAGAGTTGTGAAAGGGTTTCAAGGCGGAACAACATTTGCGTGTGTGTGTGCAAGGGGTTTCGTGTGTTCGCCTCGCCGCAATGAATCACGGGAGACGACGGTATCGGCGACGGAAGCAGGAGCGACGGCTGGGCCACCACCTGTGTCCCATTGGGGTGAGGATGGTGGGGGAATATGGGTGCTGGAGAACGGGGCGGCAAAACGCGTGAAGAATCGGAGCGTTTTTGTCGCTAAACGGCCGAGGACACGTAAGGTTGAGTCCGCGTTACGACGGGGGCCCTGGGCCGTAACCCGATATGGCAGCGACTTCCCCACTCACGGACCACTGACCCCCCCCCCCCCCCCTCCTTCCACCCTTTTACTCTTGCCCTAATGGGCACAAATATGCCAGCGTCTCACAGAATGCCCGGTTCTTGTGGAATGCGGCTGCCTCGAGGAGAAAAAATATACCTGAAAATGGAAATGTGTTAACGCGATAACCATACTTGGTGAAATATAGCTGGTGTTGCTCGTGGCAATCCCTCAAGGCATAAGCATCATATGTTGCCAGCATTTGATAGCAGCCTGACGGCAAGAGGGAATCAGAATTACGTTCGGTAAGGAACTTATTTCTTTTCAGGGGTGACGCATGGAATTGATCTATCAACAGTAAACATGCAAACAATTGGAATTAAAATTGATTCGCCATCTGCGGTACTCAGGATGGTGATTATGGATCTTTCTAGCGTGTGCGCTCACGATATCTTGATTTTATTACAGCTCCAATGAATAAGACAAAGGTGATTACCGTTCATCAAACTTTGTCTGTTCTTTAAAATCACTGTTCCATGATTTGTAGAGGGAGTCGCAAGAAATGTGACTGCGAAAAGTTCGTCAAAATGGAAGTTCGTGTTTTGGATATCAAATAGCGACAACGCGCAGGAAAGATCCATGAACGCGCCTTCATTACCAGAATGGTAACCCAAGGGTCGTGAAGTTGAATCCCGCAACCGGCAGAAGTCAAGTGTGTCTTCAAATTGAAATCTTTAGCCGCGCATGCTAATATCGAGGCTACCTCGCGAATCTGCCTCCAGCGGTAGCTTCTACTGACTGGTGTTCGCTGATGTTTCTATTCTTAGAGTAGCGAAGCTAGGTTTGGAAGCAAGTTGGGTCGTCAGTTAGAGCGAGGCAAATTTTCTTTTTGCTCGACCGCGATTTGATACGAGACCTAAATAATTAGGTATCCCTGGATGGATCCAAAGGGAGAATTCGCGTTAACACGATGTGATGCACTGTTTTTCGTCGAATTCGAAAATGTGACATATAGTTTTCGATCCAAAAGCTTCAGGGATTCCTCGAATCAGAAGGCCTTCTGCAGTGCTAAAATCAAACAAAAAAGTGTTCGCTAGGTTAAAAAAACTAATCTACATCCACAAATAATCATCATACCGTTCTCTCTCGGGTTAGGCACAGTCAAAAGAGTTTACTGCTCTCTTTACTTTAGATATGCCTGTAAATCAGACTCTGATTCAATAATTTCTTCCATACTGCCATATCTTTGCATCTTTATCTCTTTAACTTCAGTTACTCTCATACATTGATTCATACGCGCCTCCTCACTCCTAATATATTCCTCATCTTAAGAGCCCTCTCCACCGCATTTGCCCATGATTTTCTCGGCTTACCCCATCCTATCACACTATTCAATTCTCTATCAATAATCTGTTTCTTAATTCGAATGTCATACGTTCTCTCGACTTGGCCAAACCAATGAAGCAAAATCCTTTCATATGAGTCTTCATACTGGGGCGTCCAACCAGCATTCTAGCCAGCAGCGGCTTATCGTGATCTCAGGGAATATAGGCCATAAAAATCGTACGAAAAAGGGAAGAAAAAAAAGCAATCTTGGTAGAATTGAACGAACGACCACTGGCAGAGGGTGGAACCAATTCCCATCGCCATGCCAATGAATAACAAATGACGGAAAGCCACAGGACTGCAGCGTCCGTGTGTTGCAGCGTAGGGTTTAAAACTGGCTAATCAGACAGGGGTGAATGGGATGGAACAAATAATCCATTGTTCTCCCTCACGGCTTTTTTTTTTAACGAGAGACCGGATTACCCTCTCTGTTGGTAGAAGTTATTAAGACACTGCTTGCTAACTAGTAGGCTGACGTGATGGTGGCTGAACCTGGAATTTTCTCTTTAAGGGGGCTGTATACCACGGCCGAAAACGCTTCCGCAGATGCTTCCGTTTTGAGTAACCACAATGGCCCTTGTCTCTATTTCATCCAGGGTTAAAATAGACAAAACTATCAACTATAGGAAAAAGATGAGCTATAAGGCCTCTAATTCAAGAACATAAGAAATATAGCTCTCCATTGGCCGTATTAGCAACCCGAAGACATCACATTTGAAGGGATTTGAGTGTGCTGGGCAAACGAAGGCGTACGGGACGCGCACCGCAACGCGCACCAAAGGATTACTTTTGAGAACCACCGGCCAGAAATCGCTCGCAAAGTGACATAGGGACGCACCAAAAACTAAAACAATTCCCCGTCGAACACGCTGTGGATGGTTTACGGGAAAACTAATTCCTCGTCAGTGACCGAATCACAGGACACATTCATTCAACCCAAAAAGATGGGTTCCTTCACGGCGCTGTCTGAAATACGCTGATTCAACACGCACTCATCTCATTTTTCCACCTTATTCGTACTCATTTTCTATCGTCTCTGCATTGACTTACGACTGGCCGATACGAATTACTTCGCTCTTTTGGATCAGTTTTACGCTAGAATTCGTCCAAGATAATAGCGCAGTTGCAATATACTGATTTGACTTGGGAAGAAATGAAAAGTGAACAATTTTTTAACGATCGTATTATTTAAACAAAGGTCACCATCATGGATCCTTCGGTCACGTGACTCACTTCCCAAAACGGCATTGGACGCGTCTATTGGTTGGCTGCATTTCTGCCAACTGCGCTAATATCTTGGACAGGGTATAGAGTGTGTATGATTTCCATAATTTGTTTTATACTAAGAACAGTTTGTCAGTTTCCAATCAAGTACGCACGTGATTAATCAATATAAGTGAATGTTTGTGCGGTCTCTAAGGTGAGAGCGATTCCTGTAGAGTGATAACTTTCTCCGCAAACCTGTGCGTTGCGTGACCTATCAGTACGTATCCTTTTACGAAGTTATCGAAAAACTCCGATAAGGATCTCTATTTAGTGTTATGAGTGTGCTCTGAGATTGTCCCTGGCGCGGAATCCTATTCTCGTAAACGATCTTAAAGTGTACTAAACAGGCTCCTCCATACAGGCCCATGAAGGATCCAATGTTTTGGGTTGGTAATCCTAGGATTGTTGACCGATGATGATGATGAATGATATATCTCTCGAATTCTCACGTTTTGTACATCAATTACGCGTTTTGTACATTATTTGCACATCAATTAATGATTCCACTTTCCTCAATTCTCGGCGTCCTTATTCACTTCCGAAGTAGTCGCCATACATTGTCGGGACTACATAACTTTGAAACAGTTGAAATAGTACCAATGTCGTATTGATAGACTTTTGGTATATTTCCCTCGTGAAATCGTGGTTTCTACATGGCGGTACGATTTCCGAAATGAAAATATGCCACTAAAGTTCGTCCAAAATATGAATAGTCATCACGTGCGTAGCAGTATCTAGTTATAAAACTCGAGTCCTTGCGGCAAGACATTGTGCGCAAAATTTAACCTTTTAAGACGTGGTTGTTTAGGAGAGTTAAGACGGCGAGCTAGATGGCAATAAAGACGAAATATGAATCTTTAAAAATAGGGGAAAAGAATAGGAATTGGTAGCGATATTCAGAATAGGCAGCAAAAATTGAAGTCATCCTATGAGTTGTTGTTATGTTGAAGAAGGTGATGAACAAGAGAATCTCACGTACTAAATAAAGGGAGATAATTACAATTCTGAGCGAATAATTTTGTATGGATAATTTTTAAAAATTACCCCAGAATAACTTAATGTAGAGATTCTCCAAAAGCATAGCAATCAATTGGTAGAATGCCGACCAAATGATGATGATTCAACGGGTCAGCTGATTCGGTGCCGTTCAGTTATTCAGGTATTCCCACTACTAAAGGCTCCAATTAGGAGTCAAACACCTCAACCAGATTCTTAGGCGCTGGGACACCGAAACTGCTTTGTCCTTATAAAATCACATATCACTATCAGTATATAACACAGGCCTGAGGAATTGAAGTGTTTGAAAAATACAAGAGAAGCCTTCGCTGAGTTTTAGGTTATTTGGTGTGCTGATTTCGAAAATGACCTCCATTTTTTCCATCACGTCAGGATTTTTTGTAAAATCGATATCAATATATTTTCTAAAACCCTATTTGGAAAGGAATTCTCTCGAACAATTTTGCATGCACTATCTGGCAACAGTGGTTTATATCCATTTAAATCACCTATGTAAAATAATCGATTCGTGGTGAAGCAAATTGATTTTTCACTAATCGATTCTTTTTTATAGGTTAAAATGGATGAAAACCACTGTTGCCAGATCGCACGAGCCGCCTCTGGTCGAGAGAAAAACAAGAGGTTCTATTGAGTTTATACTTTTTACATAAAATTATGGTGCAGTTTCTTGAATAAAATCACCAACATACTATTTTAATTTGTTTTTATAAAGGTAACTTACATAAAATAGACGAATGACCAAGAGGAGCAAATATTATGTATGTGTACACGAAAGTTTGAAACTACGAGGCGTATTTTTTAAGTACCGTTTTGAAATTAAAATAAAACTAGTGCACTTTCCATTACTATTTTATTTTTACGTGAAAACCTATGCTTTAATCTATTTTTCTAAATAATTTACACTAATATTAAGGCACTTCTCGTATCGTAGAACCAGCTTTTGAATCCCTTCCTCATAGAAGCCTGCCGCCTGATTTGACAACCACTGTAACACGGTCGTTTTGGTTTCATCATCATTGTCGTGGCACGCATTTTGCTCGTATGAGCAAAAGCAAAACAAAAAAGTTTCTATAAAACTCTTTTTTCCTTTGAAACTTCTATTTTGACGTTCTTCTTTTATGTTCAATCTCAGGCCTATCTCGCGTTAACACCCAACAGTAGTCGGCGAGCATGTTCGAGTCCCATCTTCCTTGATATTTGTGCTCCATACTTTTGATATCTTGGTGGAACCTTTCACCCTGTTCTTCGCTGACCGATCCTAAATTTGCGGGGAAAAGGTTCACATGTGAGTGAAGAAAATGTATTTTGACACTCATGGAGCAACCCAATGCTTGAAATTAGTCCAAAATATTCATAACAGTTGCTTTATGCTCAGAATCCTCGTAATTACCCAGAAATTTACTGACGACATCTTTGAAGGCAACCAAAGCTTCTTTTTCCTATGTTGTCATGCTAGTCTCAAATTCTTTATCCTTCATAAGCTTGCGGATATCTGTACCAACAAAGATTCCCTCTTTCAACTTGGCTTCGGATAAACCTGGAAACTTTTAGCACAGGTATTTGAAACAATCGCCATCTTTTGGAATAGCCTTGACAAACGGCTTCATTACACCTGATTTTATATGCAGAGGGGGTAACAATACTATTTTTGGATAAACTAAGACATTTTTTTTAATGGTAAATGTTCATAAAAATCGAAGTAAAATTGAATTTTTCAAGAAAGCGCGATAGAAAGTTTTCATTATTTTTTTATCAGCACCAAAATAGACAAAGTTAAGCTATCAATTCCCTTGTATTTTTTTCATCACAGGCCTGTGTAATCTGTTGATACTCAGGATATGAAAGCAAATATTTCAAAGGCTTGATGGATTTCGTTCATCACCACAATCATGGTAACTGAATATCGATCTTATCGCAAATATCGATTGATAACGGTAATCTTTAAACTTTCTTTAGTGATAAACAGTTTATATTCTTCTTTCCTCCACAGTAAGGTGTGAATCATAGTTATTATTAGAGATTTAAAGATATTATTATTTATTTATGCTGGTTTGGATCAATAACATATTAGTACCTCAACGTATTTTTTTTAATGCAGGCACCTTACTTCCTAACATGATTTCATTCTTCAGCTCGGCATACACTCAGCCTCTCTTGAAGTCATTATTCCTTTCCCCTCCTCGCATACCCAACATCCACCCCAATATCACGGACTTCAGCAACCAATCGCCTCTAATTACTTGCTCAATCCATCTAATTTATTCCTTCGAGCAGCTTCAGAGTTAATCAGAAAAGTATCGTCCATACCGGTATTTGGGAGCTCCGATTATTAATTGTAATTCTCACCGTCACAAATCGAATGTATTTCATGGGTAAGGCAATGTAATCACTCATGTAATCACCATCCCGTTAATCAAATTACGACCAATGCCGAAAAGCAAAGCAATACTTATGTGACTAGGACGATGCCATTTTTAGTCAGGCTGCGTAAGACGCATTGAACAAGACATCTTTCATGACGAATCTTACTACTTCAATTATCACCACGAATCGTAGCATCTGAATAATCATCAGGTGAGTAAATATATTACGTGGGGAGAACAGTGGATGATAGTTACTGTACACCTTGTTCCAATATGAATTTCTTCGACAAAGAGTGAGCATATACTGACTGCGGAGGTTGGTTCATTCAAGATATCGATACTGCTGAAGCCCTGACCCTTGGTTATGACTGAAATAAAATTAATCTGCGCTCATAACCAGGCTGATCAAACTCGATTCACGCCGGCTCAAGTTCTCGTTAAGTAGCAAAAGATACCGTAACGTGGAAGTCGCATTGCGTCAAGCCACGTTACGCCGAATTAAGTGAATGATTCATTTTTTTTTTTTCAATTTCATGCCGCTCAATCTCTCATTCGCAAAACCGTCGCACGGACGTTCGCCAGCAGATGAGGCATTATTTATTGCCCCGTCACCCCTCGGGAGATGGACCCTGGGGGGTGGGGTGGGCGGAGGCACGCGTGTGTCAGGGTGCAGGGTTCTTCACCCCAATCTCCAATACTTCAACCCCCTCTGCACCTCCCCCACCCCAGCGACAACGATTGGTCAGTCGAGCTCGCAGAATGGCATTAACCGCGTACAGGTGCTTGTGATCAAATTTTATCTGCATTAACCAACCAAACCACAGTCAAATTTTAACCTTTCGTAGTCGTTCATTAAAGGGGTGGAATTCGCAACGAAAAAAAATCAAATGACTTCGCCAATATTCGAACCCGGATCCGTGAGGCATTTTATTTAATAGGATTTCACAGTTATTCTAATTCTGAGGAATATTATTCAACTTCTCTCTTTTTTATTTACAAGTAAAAAATAGAAGCCGAATAATATTCTTCGAAATCCGTGAGGTATGTTGGTCAGTCTCAGCAAAGGGGCGACGTATCGCACATATATCGTATAGAAAATGTTATCGATAGTGGTAAAACTGAGGGGGTGGGGTTAAAACCGTGGGGAAGGAAAGACCGTGACCGGTAGAGGCGCTGTCGTTGAGTGCTTTATTAGCACATTTCCAATTTAAAATATATTAATAGTATTCACTTGTAATTAAATAAATTTCAACATTTTGCATTGTTTTAACGCCAATGCGTTATATTTTGAACTTTAATATGTGTCATTCATGAGGGAGTTCAAGCTAATGTAGTCTCGGCACCAGTGGTAGTTGCGAAGTTGACCGCATGGCTGACTTGCGATTTTGATGTGTTTTACGCACGAAGCTGAAATACCACATTAATATCTGCAACAACCGGGCTGAGAAATTGTTAGATATGGCGAAACCTGTGCATAGTAAGCGATACGCGGTGGTTTGGTGCAACAATGTGTATGAATGTCGTTTAGACAGAGATCTATTTTCTCGTTTTTCAAATAGGCTGTCAGGTATGTTGCATTAAAGTTTTCGAAGAATCACGGTGCCATAAGCCATTTTTTAACAACAGAAAAATACTGCTATACTCGTGGATTTTCATGATTCTTCACTACTGATACGAGTGTTCGGAATTATTTTGAATTCTGGCAATGCTGCATCAATACAGGGCAGAGAGGTGGGCAAGATTCTGTCCCCGTACGGATTGCTTTCGTAGATGATTACAGAAGTTCATATCTCAATATATTACTTTCTTGCTTTTACGCGAGAAAGTCTTCCACTTCTCTCATTACACCGACTGCCGTTCCGAGCATTATCGAAGGTTAGAATACTCGTGATGTTTACATGATGTGCATTAGGTGAACTGTGATGTGGTCGCCTAACCATCAAACTCCCCATTGTGCATTACTGTGACTTTAGATTTGGTGCCCTCCCCAGACCATGTGTGGTGCATTATGTACCCCAGACTGTGATTTGGTTGCATCGCCATCGATCACCACCCTTGTGTATTACAGTGACTTTCGTTTTGGTGCCCTCCCCAGATCAAGTGTAGTGCGTCGGATGGCCTGAACTGTAATCACGTTTTCTTATCATATTCAAGTTAACCTCACCATCACTTGGACTTTTTGGATGGATGGATAATAATGGATGAATGTAATTTTACCCAGTAACATTGGTAATTCAACCTACTCTGTGTTTTGAATGACTATGTTCAACTTTTAAGAATGGGCTACCGCTGACTTCTGGTAATTTGATTCTATTTTAAATCAATAAATTTATAGTGAATATGGTAAGCGGAGTTTTATTGTGTCTTGTGTTGTCACAATAATCTAACTGCAACCTTTCCTGTTTCATAAACATTTCCCAAGGTAAAATATATAATCCATTGAATACGGATAATCCTGAACTAGCGATTCAAACCCCGCGCTAGTATCACAATTTAAACTTCGCGGTATACGAACGACCCGGTATCGATGCCGGGGTCGTGGCGCTGATGTACAGAAACCTATAGGCATTGCTTAGGCTTATGCCTCTGTCAACCCATAGGTCTCACCACCAAGACGTTTAAAATTCAAAATGACTTTAAGCTGCGGTTTGTTTTTAAGCTTTTATGGTCGCCGGTTGTTTTAGAAACCACATGAATTCTATGTTTCTAGAAAATTGCCAGTGGTCTACAGTCGTGTAAGTCAATAAATGTACTGTTTTACTCTTTAAGATGCCCAATTCAGACTTATGAACGATAGTTTTTCAGACCGCTCACCATTCAGGGTCAAATATCAGAGAGGCATTTTACTTGTCATTAACTGTTGAAAATCAAGATTTTTTAAAAAAGTGATGCCCTATAAAGTGTTGAGGCTAGGCGACATTAACGGGTGTCACCCCAAATGTCATATTCGTGCGACGAATTCCACACGAATATGAGAGTATTACGATGAAAAAAATTCATGCGCCTGATCAAGGATTCGAACCAAAATCCCTCTTATAGCCCAGCATCGAGTGCGCGTGGATAAGGCGGTGTTTACATGTGGAAGTTAATTCTATTAAGGTCTCGTTCGCTTCCCAGAAGGTAGACGCCACTTGCAAGTGATAATTCGATGTGTGAGCACTTACTTCAAAGGTTGTGGGGTTCGATGTCGATAGTAATCGACCGTGGTTCGCAATTGCACGTAAATGCTCTGGCTTCCGTTTTGCCTTCAAATACCATTTCGATTCTGCGGACAAATCGCATCGCATCCCGTGAATTACTGGTCGCATGACTGCAGCAGGGGATTAAAAATGTCAATATCTACTAAATTAGCCGGATACAGACTCACTGTGAAATACATCAATATTAATTTGCACTTGGAGATCTTTTCAATAAAAAAGAGAGCACAAAGGTAAGACTTATGACTGTTCTAGTATTGAATAAAAGGGAATCACAACAATTCTCATACTTCGCTTCGCAACGCTTCATAGACGCAAAAATACATATTATATAAATTATAAATTTATAAAATCCACAAACGTATGCAGAAATATAACAGTACGATGTACAAAGGAATTGATTGCCGAACTTAGCTGATTTCTGCAACAGCCGCATTCTGTATACTTCCGTCCACGAAGAATAGGGAACTACTCTTAGTGCTTCCATCATTAATGTTTTTGGAAAAACCCGGAGATGTACGCAGAACGATACCGTGCAAGTAGCTATACACATAGATACATCACTACACTCGCTACTTCCATGGAAGTCAAAATCTAATTTAAAACCACCTAAAAAATAAATAAATAAGACGGTGATCGCATTTCCACCTTTCCTGTCCCCTTCCACGCTGCACCTATCTAATCACTTCCGGCAATAGACTGCAACACCGCGAGATTCCTTAAGGATATCTTCCTCCTCCACCTACCTGAGCCATTGTATTACCCAAATAACAATAAATCATTGGAAAAACACCTCTTCTTATGTGGCGAACGTCATGAATCAATGTAATAAAATGTAAAATGCAAGCGAAAAAAGACCACTTGCTCTTACATTATTGTAACATCGGGTATGGTGTAAACTGTAACATTGTTGCACAATGATCCTGGGGTATCCTGCCTCTCTCGATGCATTCAATCATATTTTTGAATTGTCACGCCACAAAACGTTTTCAAGACGTTTTGTGAAATTGTGATTTATTTTGCTGAACGTACAGTTATTTACTTTAATTTCGGCTTGATGGCGGATATGTTACTTTCCCGGACGTCGGGAAAGAGGATTCGAGAGTTTAATTTAAGACCAGCTATCAAAATGGATAAAACGTGAGGGAGGAATTAAAGGGAAATAACGTGCTTCTTTCTTCTCAAGCTTGCATATTTTATTATCGCTGTAGGTTTATAAACGTGATTTTTTTTCGTGAGAAAGAGAGAAGCGCCTGAGAAGAGGCCATTAACCCTCGATTGACTTTCGCCCCCTCGACGGAGGGGGCGTTCCTGTGGAAGGGGGGGGGCGGAGAGGGGGCAGGAAGGGGCGCAGAGTGGGTGCGGGAGGGTCTTTAGCTTGCATTCACCGACCCACACATTTCAGCAACTGCGCCCGAATGGCACACGAAGTACAACGAACGCTACGTCTCCCCCTTTTCCCTTCCCATGCCCGATCTCTTTTTCCTTCCCCCCTCCCCCCTCCCATTCGCCCCCCCCACCCCTTGCCCCCCTCTCCTCTCCTCCCAGTCCCTTAATCTCTCGCGGTGGAGCAAAAACATTCCTCCTCTCGGGTTACATTCCGGCCGAACCACGTCCCTGACCGGTGCTGGGCTGATTTATCATCCATCCCCACCCCACAAACACTCCGTCTTAAGACATTTGCCCCGCAATTTGTTTGATTTTTCACGCAATCAGAGCTCAACTCTGGGGTTAAACCTCTGCGGCAAAATGTGGACGTAAAAAAACTCAAGCGGGGAAACTCTGCCACGTCCGAACACTAATTAATTATTCCTGGATGCTCAACACGGTGTAATCGCAGACACCCTACATTTCGAACTGCTCCGATGCAATCGTCGCCAACTGATAAAATTACACCTTTGGTCAATCTTAATGATTTAGTCAGGTATTTAGTCTCCGATGACAGACGGTCGATGATTAGCGATAGTTTTTTAGCAAATGATGTGTCGCAACGGATGATGCCAAACGCGAGTAAGCAGTAAAATCGGCAATAATTCTCAGAGGTTAAGATAATTTATTCATGGCAATACTATTACAATAGCTTTGACTAGAATTTGCGAATCTCCACATAGAAAGATTCTTTTTCTCTTTGAAAGTCAAATACCTTCGTACATGCCTGTGTGTTTGTTCAACCAAAGAACACACTCAGCACACCATCGGCTAGTGGTTTTTCAATATAAACCTTTAAAAACTTCATAAAACTTTGTTAGCAACAAAGTATTACTAAGTACATTGAGTTTCGAGATATGGGGTGCGATGAGGAGTGAGGTGGGTAAGCAGAATAGCAAAAGAGGTAAGGATAGAGTGAATGAGGCAATTTATGAGGGAATGAGGCAGGGAGGGTAGAAATAAAAATGCAGTCGAAATAAAACTGTTATCTGAAAGGAGGACGGACTGGAGAGATGCAGCAAAGCAACCTTTGGATTGAGGACTGTATAGGATGACGAGAGTAGACAGGAGTAACACGGACTTTGAGAGACAAGTACAGACGGCACCTCTTTTATAGGGATATTACCTTAGGTGGCAGGAGCGGTAAAGCGCGTAGGTCATTGAATGCACATTTTAATAATTTTTTAACTAAGTCGAAAAAAAATATTCTTGGACCACATTTCACTTAAGTGCATCTGTTTACGAGTGGCAACTCATTATACAGGCAGTAATGTACAAGATACAAGAATCATATTTTTTATTGAAGCATGTTATAGCTAGAGTTTTCGGTGCAGTATTCGAAATTTAGAATACATTATGTTGAAGTATGTTGTTTTCGGATATTGGGCTCGGCGTGGCCCTTTGATATTTGTAAGCAACAATTATTCTTCTTTTCTCCCAGGGCCTTAGGCGATATTTAGGCGATATACTATATCTTAGGCGATATTTAGCCGCATCAACAAGTCCCCTCCACCTGGATCGATCTTCTGCCTCTCTTTCTGTTGCTCCAATATTTTCCATATCCGTTTTCACTTGGTCCCACCATCTTAGCCATGGTCTTCCTCTGGGTCTTCTTCCTTCAGGAATCCCAATTAGTACCCCCTTTAGCAGACATCCCTCCTCTTTCCTTAGAATATGTCCAACCCACCTGATTCTTCTTGCCTTTATTTCACTTGTTTTGTCTGGATGTTTTTGATAGATTCCTGATTTCTCTGTTGTGTTTTTTTCTCCATTGTCCTTCTTCGTATGTGGGCCCATAGATTTTTCACAATACATATCTTATTCTCGAAAAGCAACAATTATAATAATAAAAAATATATTATTTCGCCTTTAGAAGAAAATATGTAGAGGTGTAATCGAATCATTACGAAATATGTCATGTGCCATAAGTCTACGCGTTAAAATAGTATTGAACTGCCAAAAAACTAAATCTGCAAAATAGGTTTTTCACTTTCATCTATAGACTACACTAATGATAACACGTACTTATGCAAAGTTTCACGCAAAGCTGTACATAAACAATAAAAGCTACTACCACCTTGTTTGATGTCATCAACAAAATCATGCCTTTTCACGATATTTTTTGTCAGCTGAACTTTCAATTGCATGGTGTATAAGGCATGACAGGGCGAAAAAACCACGGGGGAAAATAGTATTTTCCAACTAATATAAATTCAATTTTTTCAAAAAAAACAACTGTTAACAGAGAAGCTTTTTCACTAAATGAATTTGAATGGCAATAAAATATAAGCACCAAACTACATAATGTTTGTAGTTATTAGTAAATTACTGAAATAATTGGTGTCCGAATTTGTTAGTTCAATATAAATGGCGTTGCAGCCGCCACCTAGGGAATGGAAAAGTAGTTCATTGAATATATTCGTCGATTATCAGTATATTTAATATCTTAGTTTGTTTTCTCCTAGCTAAGACATATCATCAATGACAGCAGCATTATAATAAACAACGCAAACGAAAGGATGGGATTAAGTATTCCTTTTGACTCACACAGTAACGGTCGAATCACCTTGACGACGGTCCAAAAATCTGCCAATCAATCAGTTGGCAGAATACCAAACGAAAATGAACATAACGTACCAAAAAGTGCCGTAGCATGTGACGCAGAGCGTTTGTGGTGACATTCCAATTTCTTACACAAATTCTTAACGTGGTTTGCTGAAAACAATGTCTCTGGGCCTCAGAGTTTCATCTCACTTGAACTCCCGCCTCATATTCAGACTGTTTCACATTGCTCTCGCGTCAACTCCCTCTCCTTGCTTTTAAGGGTTCGATTGCAACTCCCCTTTATTCCACCCCACCCAGGTGTCCCCTGACAACCCCTTTCCTTTCCCCCCAATCCCCGCGCGGGATTCAAAGTCGACCTTTTGCGCGACTAGTTGCATCCCTTCCTTCTGCTCTCGTGGTGACGTCATTTAAGGAGGGGGCAGGGTTTCATTCAAATGGATGGGAAGGGGTATGCATGGGGGAAGGAGGGATTGCCATCATCCGAGTGGAGAAAGGGGGGGAGCAGGGAGAATGAAAAGCGTGGTTTCCCGATTCACTCGCGTGCGCGAACCCTTTGTGACTGGACCAGCAGCATCAGCATCCCCGAATGCATTGTCTCGGCTCCGAATGCATTGTCTGTCAAGTCTCCTGCTTTCCATTTCCCGCCCGCATTGTTTCACACTGTCCGTCGCAATGCCCTGCCCGATGACTTCACCGCCTTACCCTCCGCGCTCCAAAGCCACGTTTCCAAGCTCGAGATTTTGCGTTGAGCTGTCAAAGCGACGTACGTCAATGACAAGACTCCGTTTCCATGCTTAAATACACCCATTGGCTTGATAAATAATACTAATGCAATGCGTGCCTTAAAGATTTCATGCGGTTCATTATGTAACTTTTTGATAATAAGGTTTCGAGCAATATGTGGCCCAACGCTGTCACATTTCGCATATAACCGACTCTGGCAAGAGGAGGAGCTGATTGCTCACTGAACACATTCGGCAACATTGTACCCATCGATTGCATTGTTCCGTGCCAATCAGATCGAGAGAATAAAAGAGAGCGTACCTTTCAGCCTGAGGAGAGCAAGGAGGTTAGAAAAGAAATGGAGGCGACATTCTGCTTGATTCTTTGAAGCCAATTCCGCCATTGCAGTCGGCAAAGTTTAGACCTTCCTTTTGCTTACGTGTCCGGCGGTCGCTTTCTATTTTCGACAAATCTAAGTTAAAAACCACAGACCAGGCAATATTTTGTGACTGGTTTGGCAACACCTACTCGGCACAAAACCCTTCCCAAGCACCCCTATTCTGGCTTCACTTTCGCCTATGAGCGTTCACGGTCATGCCTACTCCATTTCATTTTAACCTCCTTGGAGGAGAGAGCTGAATGATCGGTAACTCCGACGGCAACGCCGCCTCAGTAGCCGATCTGGCTCCTGATTGGCTTAGAAGTCAGCGGCAACACGAAATCAAATGCATGACGATGTAGCTCAGCTCTTAGCTCTATGTTGTTAGGATAATGTGTCTGTGATGCGCAAAGTTACCGCTCAAAGTCTGCTCGTGGTTTTTGCTCCAGGAGGAAATCGCCTCCACGGCAAGGTTATTCCGCGAGAGCAACATGAGAGAGCTGACCCTAAAATCATCATACAGCAAAAGTTTAAGCTTTTGGCTGTAACGTCTCCTCACGAGGAAAAGTTTGCCATGGTTGTATTACGAAGTCTGTTAAACTTTTTCACGGATATTTTCGCTTTCGGAGTGCAAGCATATAGAGTAACTATATCTTTATCGATAAATGAAAAGTGGTACATACCATTATCTTCAAATGAGGATCACCGTATGTTCTCAAGAAATCGCTACAATCACCACACAATTAGTTCTTAAATGCACCATCCGGTCTCATTACACTAGAGATATCTTAAAATAATACCGCAGAAAAAGATTTTTTGAATGAACAATATGACAAAGCTGATATGAGAATACAATGACTTCCAGGATATCTCTGAGCTGACCGTGCTGAAAACAAAAATTCTCCTGCTTCATAGTGGACAAAAAATGTAACAAATCACTTACAAAACTTAATGGTAAGACAGGGACGTAAAATGAGACATCTACTGCAAGAATATAATAATTTTAGTTGCATTTTATGGTTAAAATACGGACTAATGCCTAAATGGGGATCACGGCAGCTGATGGGTGGAATAGGGTGCTTCAAAATTTTCTATGACCTACAGGTCTTCCGTACTCCACGTCATCATAGTAATTTTAATTCATAGAAAAGATGTATCCTAAATATTATGGTCTCTAACGGTCCGTGGACAACTTATATTTTAAACCTATCCCTTCTGCAATTTGATCAGCAATGAACACGCATGAACCCAAAGTAATCACGTGCGTGAATCGAGAGTAAATACAATCACGTGATGGAGAAGAATGGAGAGAGTTAGCTTGGTGGTTGAGGAAGACGAACAAGAAAGTTTCAGGTATGGCTGGGGAGAAAAGGAAGTTAATGGCGGAGATTCGGAGAAGGCAGAAGAAGTGTTGAGAGGTGAGGGCATGCCAAAGAGGTTGACTTGGAGTGGAGAACGCTGGGGAAGCGAGGAAGAGGATTGGAATTTGAGACGACATTAAGAACAGCATGCGGGACTTATGAGAGAGCTGATGGCGAGGAAGCAACATGAGGGAAAGAGAAAATATGACTGAAAAATGGAGAAGTTTGGATATGAACTGCCCATAAACCTACCAATTATCTGACACAATATCAAATAATGATGATGAACATGCTTGGCAACCTCACTAGACCAATTCGTGCAATTAGCCATGCTGGGAGGATCATTTTTCACACAAAAACAAGCTTCAGATGTGAGTGGCAAGACGCCATCTACTCCCTCCTTTAATCTATGCATACAGCCAATCCCCATACTTCTGCTCTCCGCACCCCCCTCCACCGCCCGGCTACCTCGTCGGCTCGACCGGCAGAGGGTTCCGTCATTGTAAACCGAAGGGCCGTCCCGCCTGAGGGCCAAAAGGGATCCTGCCCCATCCTCCCCATGCGTTTTCATCCCTTTCAACCTTTCAGAGGCGGGAGTTGCGTGGGGCGGGGAGGGCTTTTGTGATCCAGTTTGTTTGCTGCCGTGGTTTATTTGTGGCCTTTAAGGGAGGCACTCCCTCCCCCACCGTTCCCCGACAGTTTTGCAACCCGGTGGACGTGCATGATGAGGAGCACACGTGAGGAGCTTTGATTTATTGGTCGGGGCAGGGGATAGGAAGGCAGAGAGAGGGCTTGAGTCGCCGCTATGTTCTTCCATAGGAATGGGGCCCGCCGACCCGGCTCTCGGCCTGGGCGCACGTTCGACGCTGCGGCCGAGGGTTACCGCAAGCCATGAACAGGTCACGCCCCGTTCACATTGACAACCGTTCAAATTATTTCAAAGAGTTAACGTCGCAACTGCGCCCTCTACTGCATCTGTATGGGGAGATCGTGCATCTGTGAGGAGCTCTCTGCCAATTCCAATTACGTGCTAATGATACTGGATACCTTTCAAAGATTTCAAGATACTTTACGATCATTCAGTACTACATATATGCACAGGAACTCAAGACCTCTCGATATTACGCCGAGTGATCTAACCAATGAAGGCGTCCTCTTCTACAGTTAATTTCATAGAGGGGCTTTAAGGAACGAGTTGTTCTTTTTGTCGAGTTTTTTCACTGTGAATTTCACACAACTGTGTGACCGTCAGCGGGTGACTGCGTTCAAGTTACTATGCGGAAAGGAACTTCATGTCTAGTCTCATGTCAAAATATAGAGGGCTCAGGGTTAAAACGGGCAAAGCACGAAGAGAACTTTGAGGAAAACGTCTATAAAGTTCTTTATGTTCTCCTCGTAGATCAGCTGTACTTAGGGTTATCAAGAACTGCTGCCATGTAAAGGTAAATACTCGAGCTTTGGACTTGGTTCCATCTTGCATTAGTTATTATACGACTCGAGCCATGCGATTCAGTTTTAAGTTAAGAAATGCAAACAATGGACTATTCCCATTTCAACACGTAGCCGTTATAATAAAAATGCAGTTAAATGTTGTCATAAATATAGAGATTGTTCACTCTGTGAGGGCCCACGACTTCTTAGCATCAACCAGTGGCCAAAAGTGTAACCAAACTTTCCTGCCTTTTCAACCATTTCATCTTTATCTACTTGCGCGGTAGTATCATTCAATTTACCCTGTCATTGTTCATGTTCAGAACAATAAGTACTCAATTTTCACTCTTCACACTGAGAATCATCATCATCACAACTTTCGACAAATCTTTCCTCTGCCCTGTCGAAGTTGCCAGCCAAAACGCAAACCACGGTCCGCAGTCACAGTTCTCACTCAGCAACGCACGAACGGAAACTTAAGAGTAATGTACGATTTGAGAAGGACGGCAATCGAGTTGTCCCATCTTTATGCATTGTGAAAGAACAAATGGAGATACTATCTAGCGTGCGGTATGTGACCCCCGTAATAAGGTCCGAAACTCTGAAAAAAGTGGCAATCAGGCAACAAGAAGAATTTCCACGTTCGCATTATGATTTGAAATATGAGATCTTTTTTTTGCATGACAAGTGACACTCCTCCCTGCTTATGCACAATTTAACCCTTCACAATTCTATTTACCGCAGTCAAGGAAATAGGTGAGGGATTAAGCGAATAGTTTCAGGCTTGAATTTGTGGAAATCTTTCATAATTACAGAAAGAAGAAAGTTTTAAATCGTATCTATTCACACTGATTTATTGATAGGTACTACCGACCCCCAGGTTTCCACGGGTAACCGTCATTTTCAAGGATAATTTGAGTAATCATTAGCACAGACTACGTCACGGAGAGTGGCGTTGTACGGTTCCGAAACATGATCAACGCGGTAGGACGGTGAGTGTAGACTGGAGGCTTTTGAGATGTGGGAGTGGAAAATGATGGTAGAGAGGTTTGGTAGAAATAAAAACAAATGAGGAATATTGTTTGGTAAGAAATAAGCTGACAAAATATATTATTAGACAACAAAAGTAGATGGAAGCAGTATTGATAAGTTAAGACTTATTGAAGTGAGAGTTGACCGGGATATTGGGTAAGCACGGGAACAGGGGAGATAATAATAGGAATTCACGACCGTTTAGGATTTTTAAGGTAAATTTTTTTTGGACGGTTTCCGGTGTTCCACCGCGTTGGTTGTCTTCAAATGACGACAGTTTCGTCCTCGTACCAGAGGACATCTTCAGGCCGAATTATTAAAATTATTTCATCATGAAACACCGCGGAAGCCTACGTCAGAATTTTTAAGATAGTTTATGGCATTGGTATTTTAAATAAGATTCGGTATTGAAGAAAAAATACAGGTGTAGAAACGTTAGTACAGACTCACCACGGTATAAGTTCTAGGCCAGACTGTCCAAAAAACAACTGAACGTTTGGTAGAATGTCTATCATAGAGATGTTTACACAAGAGTCATAAAGATTACTCAAAGTTTGATTGACGTGATTTAAATTTCTGGCTGGCCCCCGTAATTATATTGCCAACCAAGGAAGCTAGTGACGTTACCGTATTACGAACGATCATGAGAGCGTGCAATAACTGTGTTACGCATAATAGGTTATAAGAGAGCCACGCGGGACAGAGCGCAGAGTTGGGAGAGGGAATGGAGAGAGAACGTAAGGAGGATGAGTAGCTCGAGAGTTTGCCAGATGCTGAAAGAATTCAATCCCCTCCAAGAGCTCAGTTGAACAGCATCTCCGCCGCGCTTGCTCATTGAGGGCCCTTCTGCGCGGTCTTTCAAACACTGAGAGACTGTCCAATCCTATCCCAGACGGGATTCCGTCCAAAACATTTTTCAATAGTTCGGAGCGCAGATTAAGGACGAGAATAGATGAATACAAACGGCACCATAGCACACGGGTATATTGATTCCGTTGATATACGTAATCTGCTACGTAGAGTGGATGGACTACACAACAGACTTACCTCCTGGGTTTCCAGCACGAATCAGCGATTACTACCGCTATATTTCGTAACTATTGGCAGCCATTAAATCAGACGCTTTGAGCAGTTAAGACCATTTATCGAAGATGGGAAGAGCTAGAACCATACGACACGATGGCTCAAGGGAAGATTGGAATTTTTAAAATGCGTAATTAGTGACACTAAATGGACCAGTTACTAAGTAAATACGCCGTACACGGGGCACATCCGACCAAACCACATTGAAAATTTTAAAAAATTCCAAAAGTCCAATTTTCGACATTTTTAAGACACAATCTACATGATAATTATTTGAGTGAATGATTTTATTTCTACAAATTCTTGCGCCAAGGCACGATTGTGAAGCCTGCATTGCCCTTTCTACATCGCAGTTTTCATAAAAAATCTAGTCTCTCTCCAACTCCTCGTTGGACTTATACTTAGAGATATTTTCCGTCCATATTATTCTAATTATTATAATTCATAACCACTTTCCTACTGTTCCCAATTTTCTCAACTTAGCAGCAGTTGTTGTCCACCCTCCACTGCCAAATATCAGGAGGCTCCAAATATATGTTTCAGTGAAGTGCTTCCTTACTTACAAGTTTCTGATGTTAGCTGTTAGTAGGTTCTTCTTTTGACAGAGTGCTTGCCCGACTCAAGCTACTTTGCTCACTAATGCAAGCATATTCGTTGGGAAATGTCAACCTGATGACGGACTCAGTTCTTGCATTCAAACGATACTCAATGAAAGAAAACACCAGATAATGAAGAAAGGGCACCGAAAATAGTACTCATCTCCCTCTTAAGTGCAAATCAAATTTCCACGGTTGTTGAAAAAGATGGAGTCAATTTCATATTTGTATTTTGAACGAACCTTAAAATACAAAGAATATTTCGCAAATCATTGGATAGAGGAAGCTTCAAATTTTTGCGGCCTTTTGTTGCATGCGTTCAACATATCCACCATGTGTTTCGCGCATAATATCAAAACGGGAGTCCATTTCATGTTATACACACACTCATCGAACGCTCTCTTTTTCTCCTTCAGCTCCACAGCTTCAGTAACTTGACGTCAGCGCAGTAATTACTGTAACATTGACACGAACTTTCAAAAACTACCTCAATCCACCGATTTATGTAATTACTTCAAACATTCATTTTGCCAGGCGTTCACAATCACCTGCTATACCTAATAAACTTTATTCTCAAAGAGTGTTTTACTAAATGAGATTGTTTTTAGCGAAAGTTTGAAATCTTCTTCATCTTTCTGACACTCTTTATCTTCATGAAATAAGACGGTAGCTGATATAGACGGAGTATATCTCATCACGACTCTGCACAGTAGTAGGGCGTAGAGTCGCGTTTGCGACACATGCTCGGTATTCCACGCAGGGAGGACAGTGGCATATGCACCGCAGAACGAGCACGGGACTTCCCGCCTTTTTTCTCGTCACACGCGAATCATCACGGGATAGCTATGGCCGCCGTTGCCGCCATCGTCTCGAAGGGGGTCGCATGACCGAATGAAGGGACACGGAATATGGGGTGGGGGGAATAACCCCTTCCGTGTCCCTACGCCGCGCGCCCTCCCTCCGACCCACCCCTTTCATCGTGTACTCGCCCTTTTATTCGTTTGACGCCAGTCACGGACACGATTCCATTGGCCGCGGGCGCGACACCGTGCGAACGAACCACGAGTGACGGACGGGGAAGGACAACGCGCGTGGAAGGGAAGAATTCTCTCGAGCTTACTTCTTTAGCCCTTTACGGGTATAAAGTATGCGGTAACAGTTGCTGAGTGATTCAGGCCTGTCCTGGAGGAATCGGAGCTTCAGACCGGGAGGAAAGGCATTTGGATATAAGTGAAAGGTGGGAAAGTTCTAGATACAGCCCTGCGAGCCACCACAGGAGTTTTATAGAGAATGGAGAGAGGGATGGAACTTGTAAAGCAACCTGTCATGGCGGAATGCGCAAAAAGGCTAAAGAATAACCTCGGAAAAGCAACAAATTTTTACAAAATGGTCTCATTCGGTTGTACAGGGATATCCTTGAAAGTAACCTGTGATGTCGAACGCTGCATGTATAAAAAATAAGTATTGTTTGTAGTCTCAATCGGATTATATATGAATAACCTTGGAATAAACCAGTGTTTACATACTATAGGTTGCTTGCGAGGTTATCCCTGTATATTCGAATGCAACTGCGAACATTAGTCAAATTTGGTTTGGTTTGGTTGGTTGTAGCTTTCGACATCATAAAATTTGTTCACGCAGATTGCTTTCAAGGTTATCCCTGTTTTTCCGAAAATAATTAAAAATATATGTAACCTTTAGTATAGGTAATATAAGAGATAATATATTTCGTAAACACAGGTTGCTTCCGAGGTTATCATTTGCATGCATGTACAAACATGTTTTTAAATTCGGTGCTCTTGTTCGCCGGTTTGCGCATTGCCACCATGACAGGATGCTTCTGAGGTTATCCATCTCTCCATTCGGAACGACTTGTACGACAGGGTGTTCGGACACCAGCCATGAAAGGGCAGGAAATTCGGAAAACGAAAAGAAAGGCGGAGAGGGCGAAAGTGAATTTCACGTTGATGGAGTGTATTTGAGCCTTGATCAGTTATTGCTATAGTTGCTAATGGTACAATGAAAGAAGGAATGTTTGTACCCATCAGTTTGGCAGTGTGCCTCTCTTATTTCGTCACTTCCATCAGCTGTAAAGATATAGCGAGGAGTCAAAATAATATTATCCGTGCCGTACTGAAACTCGCCTGATCTGATGTTTTGAAGTAATCTACCTGTAAGCCTAGCGCGTAGCCTCCCGAGTCTCTTAACGGTTCCCAACCCAGTCCTTCCATCAGCTGTGTCGAATCCTTCTAACAACTGTGCAAAATAAACAAAAGGCACGACTGATACCGCGATTCAGCATCCTAACCGAAGGACAGGACACTGTACCGCAAGATTTCTTCTAATCACACCTATGTAGAATTTTCAACTATGTAAATTTCCGCCACCGCCGGGATAAGGATACGGGCCCTGTGCAAGGTCAACGAATGGCTACCACTTCCGCCATCGCACTCATTTGACCCCACCTTCTACTTTTTTTTTGCTCCTGTATTTTTCCGTCACCATAACCAGTAGGGTTAACATGACATGAGCCGCCTACTGTTTCCAGGAAACATTCGATAGGTGCCCGGAAAAAGATTAAGCTATAGTTTAGCTCGTCTTTCCCTTACTAGATGTAGGCTCTTACAAGAAGGCTCCTGATCCCCAATGTGGATCTAGAGCCTCCTTGGAAAGCTCTATCAACTGGGTTACTACGCCGCGGGAGTGCAATATACCAATGCTCTTTAAATGGTATTCAAAATTTCTTAAAACCGGGATTGACTCAACCTCAGTGATCAATGATAAACGAGAAAAAATGGACATGAAAGGTATGGAAACACAACTGACGCCATTTTACTTATTGCAAGAGAGAAAGTATTCTCTGAATGAAGGAGCAATCCCGGTAAAGCTGTCGCGCATCGCCACCAGGTTCCCTCTTGTTTCCTTCCAGATTCTCTTACGCTATCACTTCATAATTTCCTCCTACAGTAAACATTTTCTTCCACCATCGGATGCCGTCTCATTCCCTCTTCCTTCCTTTAATCAACGTTCATAACATTCTCTCACATTTCAGCAGAGACTGACGGCTCACTCTTCAAGATCTCATCCGATTTTTTTTCCTTTTCCATCCTTTAGCCTCAACTCACTCCGTTCTCAATCGCCAAAAGATTTCAATAAGGGATTGAAAAGTGGTTCAAGAATAGGGTTTCAAAACTATAAAATACTGCGATTTATTCTAACAAATAAATAAAATCTTCTATTAACGCAATCGTCTGAAAATTCTCTCTGTAATTCCACTGCAGTAAAGATTTAGGCTTAGATAGCGTCGCTTGTTCCCTCTGTGACTTCTGTGACCGAGGGAGGAGCAGGAGAGAACAGCTGACGTCAGAGAGGTTCAAGGCAGTCAACGCGAACGCTCTTTGCTCCTAAAAACATGGCGGACGATTTATTTTGCTCCAGTATATTACAAAAGCTTTTCGAAAAGAGTTTCTATGGCGAAGATAGTGCAGAAAATGTATTAGTATACTTCATCCACAACATAGAGGTTATTAGATAATATCTCTGCATTAATTTTACATAACGTATTTTTTTAATGCGATCAGGGCAGTTACCCCTGCTGAATAATCAGTTTTGTATTACTTTGGTTTCTTAAGTCATAAACGCGATGGGAGATACTCTTCATTGTATCCTGCGCATTATTGGTTCCCTGCCATGCATTTGCCCTGCTGTGCAAACTTCATAAGCGCCAATCCACTGCCACAATAGGCCGATGTAAACATGAGTTGTCGGTGATTTAGATTCAAGAAAATTTTCTACTTAAATTGTGTTTGGAGATTATTATGCTTTCGTATATTGTGAGTGCAGTGATTTAGGAGAAATTTGGCTTTACGTTGTGGTAATATCATAGTTGTTGTTCAACGCTAATGTACGAAGGATAAAGTACCATTAAATGTCGAAAACGTGATGGCTTTTGTGGCTATTATTGTGCTCATGAAAGTAAGTGTTTACCCTAAAAGTATTGCATAAATGCGCAAGGTTTGCATGATAAGTGAAGTGAAATTTATTGTGATACCGATCTGTTGCAAGTGGGTGAAAATTGCGTTTCAGCTGGCAAGACGAAAGCTCACCTTTACCTATGTTCTTTTCGGTGTTTAAATAATTCTTGTGGATAAGCTATATAAAACGATAAGGGACGTCTATTTAGAACTTGGCAAAATTGCATTGAAGTCTCACCTTTTACTTAAGTATTTGATGTGTTTATACTTTGGTTTAAATATTTTGTACCACATGAATTTTAATAAATGTCACCATACACGAGCAAAGAGAGTTTTATCTTCGTCGGAGCATTTACTCATTCCCTTTAGTTGTAATCCACGGCAGAAGTGTACATATCGTTACATTTCTTGGCCTACTAATAATTGTGACGATCTCTGCTGGACTATCCATTTTCAAAGTATAGCCAAATACTATCAACTGGTGAGTTTGTTTCATAGGCTACATTAAACACCCTAAAACTGCTATACTTTGCAACTACATGTTCACACCTATATTTCGTATGGAGTCATATTTTGGGGACAAGGGAGTATGCAAAAACATTCTCTTGATCCAAAAGAAGGCAATAAGTAGAAGAAGGAAAACCACTATTTATAGGAGCCCTCAGATATTAACCTTACCTTGTATATATGAATATAACTGTGTGTAATGTTTTTCAAACAGTAGCCTGAACAATCTTTACCACTAATGCATTTATTTACTCATTAAACTCAGCAGAAATATTACACCATGTCACAGATTAAAGGCTGAGTACTTGCAAATAGGCGCATATTGCTGTAAATAATGTTACACGCTTCACGAAGCATTTGAAAACATATCTATTGTAGCTTTTTTACAGCATCAATGGTTTCCAAGAAAGCAGTACAACAAATTGATGGAAGAATATTTTGTGTTTTTTATTTATATTTGTGCACTGAGGTACCTATTAAATTGTCTACATTGAGGTATTCAATTCAAAGCAGTTTTTTTCATATCTAACGAACTCCATGTTGTACAACAAACACTCGGGGAAATAAAAATATTATTTTTATAACAGAATGTAGACACCTTTTGATAAAATTCCAGCGCAGTAATGGGAGTAATCATTGTCCAGTTCGTGTACACCTAACAGTAGCAATGCAAGGAATCAAGGTGAGAACGCATTTCAAATTGTGTGGTTTCGCTGATCAACGACTTTTTCGAAGATTTATGTGAGTTTGTTTACCCTGACACTTCTCATTTTCATGGGTTAAACAAAATAAGTTTTGGTGAATTTCAACTATTTCATTACGTGCACAGTATTCTGGAACTACGACATTGCACAAGACCTTCATGGCTCGAGTTAATTTCCAATGCATGACTCATCTAAAAAAAAAATCAATCTAAAAACTATGCCGTTACTTAGAAGTTAACTAATTCGACTTTGTGGAACATCTCTGTGATGAAATTGTTGAGGTAATAATTGAATAAGTCTCAGTATTTTACGGGCTTTTCTTCACAATTAATCGTGCAACCAAGACGCTCAAAATGCTTATAATTGAGCTGACCTTTCGTCGATCGCTGTCTTCATGTTATGCACAGCAACTCAGCACATCAACATGCAACTGCCTATCAATGGCTTTTCTAATGTTAACAGATAGTGAACTAAATGCTGAGAGCTTTTTTAAATGTCAGCCTGAACTCTTAATTCTCGGTCATTTTGATTAAGGCAGCAAATATTCAATAATAACCACGAGAAAATTTCCTGTATACTATTATTCTAATTTACTCCCCGGACCGCATATAGCAGACGAAACCAAGCCAATTTTCATATTATTTCCCATGATTCTCTGCTCTGCTCCTTTCTGCCACTTTTGCTCCACCTCGGCCGCCGGAGCAAAAGGTACAGGTTCAAGTTGCACCTTTTGCACCTGAACTTCGTTACTTGCACGTTTTGCGATGCGAACGTCAAAGGAGCAAAAAGGTGCAGAAAAGTGCAAAAGGAGCAGCGACGCGAACAAAGCTTTATTTTGACTGATTAAGATTCCTCTCCTCATCACCATCTAGAAAAATAAGAGGGATAATCCGTCGAACTCAAATTGATACAAACATTTCTTCCATCCACGCACATTAAAGGGCCACGAAACACTCCGATAACACACAATTCATTTTCTTCCCTTCCTACTCCCTTTCTTTTTCCCTAAAACCAAAAATTCTTCCTACTCTACTGGTCTTGAATGTTCCCTGTCTCTAATTTAATCTGCATGCACATATTATCATGAAAGCTGCCACAAGGACGTGTGGTAGCTTCCACGGTAGTATTACTTCCATAGTAATTAAAAGCAAGATAGACTGCAAATAGAGTAGCCCAAGCAAAGGAGCCTTTCTACCAGGAGTCCACCTACAGCCAGCAACACAAGCTTAAAAATAAAGAAGCTCTTAATTGAAACAAACGAATGGAGAATACTAGTGAAGCCTGAGCAATAGCAACTGCTGGACCAAATGATTAGAAATGTGCTGCTATCGGACAACGGTGAAGATCGAACGGTCGGAGAGAAACTTCAATGAAGAAGTCCTACGAAGTGTTGGAGAGAAAATGTATTTCATGAAAACTGAGAGAAAGATAAAAAAACCTCATCGGGCACGTTTCGTGACACAGCAGCCAATTGAAAATAGTAACGAAAGGAGAAACTGTTAAGAAAATTCCTGAGGAAGAACAAGAATGGAATAAATCAGAATAATTATGAAGAACTTCAAAGTGAAGACTTGCAGGAATGAAACCGTTAGCTGATGGCGGAGTGGAAATGAGAGCTGCAGTAAACCACACTTGGGATTGTGAGGGCGCCTACTTCTTTATATGATTAACTTCATCTCGGCGTCTTAAGTCTCTCTCCATCCTACATAGTCCATCATCATGCATTGGTATTAACCTATTCCCCAAGAAAGAAGATTCTTCCTTCATGGCCTTCCTCCACACTAGAGATTTGAAATAATTATGTAAGGTATCCTTAGTAAGGTAATGTAAGGTTCTTTCTTCGTCACCACATTTATCCCAGTATTTTCTATCTCCTCCCTTCCCAGCTCACCCAACATCCTTCCCTCTGATCACGACCTTCAGCATCCAATCTCCTTTTTCAGCCTGCTTCATCCACGTATTTCTGATTTGCTCAGGAAACGAGAGTGCATATTCACGAGTGATCCTCGCATTTCACGCGCAGTTCTCAAGAGAGATGGCCTTCAAGGTGGGTCGAAATTTAAATATAAAAAGTGGCTCCAGGCATCCACGCGAGCACTTCTTTCCATCACCATAAACATAATTCTTTTCAACAGTCCGGCGAGGAAGAACAAAATAAGAGAGCCATCGGTAAATATTTGCGAGGAAAATATCGCGGAGGAAACGACCAGGTAGCGATTGAATTAAGAGGCTGGAATGGGTTTTCGAGGAGATTTGCATGAGAGAGGCCATTTGAGAGAGGACTACGAGCAGAGCGGTCGGCTTCACTCCGCATATTCCCCATTCCCTCGGAGAGGACAGGTGGGCTATAGAGGGACGGGAGGGAGGGACGGGGACGGAGAGACCAAAAACAACGAGAGACGAAGCCTCAGCGGTGAGTTGTGACGTCATGACCAGTGGCGTAATAAACTCATCACTTGTAAAGGCTGCATTAGCACAGTTTAGTACTATAAACCCAGAGATGGACAAAATACATGTCAAATGTATTTTAGATACAAAATACAAATTAATCTTAAAATCTGTATTTTCAAAAACAAAATACAAATTACTTTTAAAAACTGTATTTTCGACACAAAATACAAGGGTAATTTCAAAATACATTCCTTAAAATACAAAATACATACCTCCACCACAGTAAAATTTAAAATTCTTACCTGATAAAAAATTAAAATCAATTCAAAAGCACAGTGCTTTAACTTTTCCTTCCGATTCATAAATAACACTGAAGTATTTCCCGTCTAATATTGCACATTTTGATTCCTCGTCAACAGACATCGCCTGTACCTTTTGGAACAGCGTCAGTTTCTACAAGTCCACTCCACAAACTACTCAACGCGCAACCACGTTTCGCAAACTACTCCACACGCGACCACGTTTCGCAAGTATTCAAGAGTCTACGGGGGTTACAGAAGTAAAGTAAGGGGCAATTTATTGTCCCATAGATGGCAGGCTAATACCGATTCATTCGGGATCCCTGCCATCTCCGTTACGCTCTCTTTCGATTTATGCACAAAAACATTGCATGTATTTTGATTTTGAACGTATTTTAAAAATACAAACTACTCTTTAGATGTATTTTCGTTACAAAATACTCTCAAAAAATGTTTTTCCGATACTAATTACAAACTACTAAAGTATCGAAAATACGCATTTTAAATACAAGTATTTTCGATACTGCCCATCTCTGTATACACCGTCCTACTTCTCATAGAAAATTATGATTCCTGTCCTGTCCTCCGCTCAAAATATGAAGTTGGATTGGATGTGAGCAATTAATAACTGTTTTTTATTACAAATCAGATCCCATAGGAAATATATAATGAAATATCAGCACCAAAAAAACACGCTAACGGGCACTCAGGCCATACCCAGAGTTGCTTATAAAGTACCAATTAATTGGCTAATGGCGCATTGAAAATGGTAGCCCGGTTGTTAACGTGGTCAGTAACGGGGATGTGCGTGACGTTACGAGACTCGCACGATCCAATTATTTTTAATTTTTTAAATTTAATTTATTTATTTCAACTGCCCCGAAAACAGCTCGCAATGGCCTATTAAATCAGGTGATGTAACATTAATAATAGACGAACACAAAGACCCATATCCTGGATGGAGAAAAATCCACCTAGGCGGGACTCGAACCCGCGACCCTCGGTTTTTTCTCAATTTGTTAAGCCTTAACTCACGATGTCAGCGATTGGTGGTGAAGGATATTTCGAGGAAAATGTTTCTAGGTCAGCTCTAATTTCTTAATCTTTGTCTCGGAGAGCAAATTAGAGATCATAGATGAGAGGTTAATAGCGAGTTGAGCGGATAAATGGAAGAATCTCAACGCCGGGTCAAAAACATAAAATCAACGCAAGCGTCGCTATTCGTTCGCTTCATCATTTGCATTTCTCGAATGTGAAAGAAAGACGCGTCTAGTCGCGTTATCTGCTGACTCCCCGTGAAATCGTAGCTAGGATAGTAGAGACACGACAATGTTTTACCTCTATATTTGTTCGCCGATAGATCTCAGCAAGTGGAGTCGTGGATTCCGCTCGTAAACTACGCGCGCGCGTTACGCTCGAAACGCCTGCAGGTGAACCCGCTTTAACGCTGACGCATCTTGCTTCTCTCCACCCTTTCACCGAGTATTCCCTCGCATGCCAACCTCAAACCCAACAGTCCTCAAAGGCACAAATAACCTCAGTCGCCGATCTTGTTCCCGTATACGAATCGTAATAGCGATACGCCATCGAATAAAGCCTATAATGGCGAAAATACGCGCTTTCTGTTTTCTCAATTATTACTGACGTTAGGAGAACCCAGCTCGGCCTATAGGGTCTTTCGTTGCGGCGGTATTTACACGTCAAGACGAATGGACAACATCCCGGCTTAAACCTTGCCGCTAACAAAATTTTAAAACCATAACGGAAATAAAAAAATAGGGAACTAAAAAGAAAATTGTATGTGTATTCCTGTGGTAGGTCGCGAAACACAGACGATCACTGCCATTTAAGGAAGTATAAAAGGAAAACAAATCATTCAGAATCTATTTAATGAATAACAAGTACACTAACTCAGTGGCAAAAAAGTTCATAAAAATATCCTCTTTCGATTTGTTTACGTTTCTCGCATCACTACATCTACGAAATATCGTGCATACCACCTGTTAGGGTGTATGGCACGAGGTGATTTCACTCTAAGTCCCAGTTCAAGGTTGAGCCTCGCACGCTACCCTGGCCGCTAAGCATGAACCAAAAGGCAGTCAGGAAAACAATACACGGCCAAACCAAAACTAGGAGAGTGCCGCATTAGCGAACAAGCTAACAGTATGTTGATTAAGACAATATTACTGATTAGTATTAATAATATGTACTATTAATTAATGGATACCACAAGATTCGATATCAAGCAGAAGACAAAAGCATGCGGGGCATTTCAAGTGGGGTGGTGTGTTACTAATGCTGATAAGTTTTTAAGCACATGTACAAAGTCTAGTATACTTAAAGCGGAAGTTAGTCACGTCTTCGGCAGTCATGAAGAGATTTATAAAACATTACCAAACTACAGACATAGTAAACTTAATATTTGTGCTATATTCCACACAGGAAAAATTATTCGCCTTGACCGGGATTCGAACCCGGATCCCTCGATTTCGCGTCGAGTGCTTTAACCACTTAAGCTACAGAGGCATACTTACACCCTCTGGACTATTTGGTGGCTTTATAGGAGCATGGTGAGCATCCTCGGCGCGAAATCGAGGGATCCGGTTCGAATTCCGGTCAAGGCGGATGATTCTTCCTTTATGGAATATCGTACTTATGTGCATTTGCGGATGACTCCGTAAAGGTTACCACCGTGGCTAGTCCCGGTATCCTCAAAATTAAATGTAACTATTATCAGCATTTCACGTAGTAATTAATAACAGAAAAATTAAATAAATAGAACATAGAACAACGCTCCCTATCGTTACCACCAACATTGTTGGATGTATCTATCATATGGTCCCCAATAGTAGGGGGAAAAAATTATGTGTTATACCCGTCCGTCCCGCAATCTGCCTCTAATTTTATGCTAGGGATCGAGCCTGCCATAGTAGCACGGGGCTTTTACATGGTCTTCACGTCTCCGGAGAAGTTGTCCCAGTCAAGTTAACCCAAGGGGTTAAGCCTATTCCTTAGTCTACGCTGTGACACCAATACGAAGCGAGAAAAACTGTCTTTAATAACAATGCCATTGTCAAATTAGGGATGGTTAAGCGGTAACCTACCGGAATCGCTGGTATTTTTCGTCACAATATAGCTTCGTACCGTTGAAAACTCATCACAGCCAGATGACCGAATATTTTTCCTTCTGTGAGGGCTTCTTCTTTTAAGACGACCGCAACTTCTCGTTCGAATTCAAGATCCGTCGCGCAGTCGGAGGCCGGTCGAGGCGAGAGAGAAGAGGCGATGTAGAGAGAGAGAGAGGACAGCGATACGCCTCTCTTAATAATGACGCGTTTCCTTTCCTTGTCCACACACAAACGCAAACCCACTTCGGAGTGGAGGGCATTCGAAAAGCGGCGATGAGGGCGGCCGCAGCCGATAAAAGAGCTCTCACCAAAAAACCGCAAACTCATTAAGAGGGAATGGCAGTGGTGGACGGTCGCCGCTGGACACAACAGGGGGCGGCGCCGTAAATTGAATATATCGTGGGTTTGCGCACGAAATGAAAGCCTCCGGTTGGGTGGTCTGAACCATTATCAACTTTTTTTTCAATATCTGCCCTGAAAAATAAAAATGAAACCAGCAGGTAGAGTCCGCGGCAGTACCGTAAATGTTTATGTCGTGAAGAGACGAGATTGTACTCGAGAAATCTTACCGCGGTAATGTAAGAAAAATTAATATTTTATTAATTTGTCATTACTCGAGAAAGTTTTTTATTAGATATTTAGGTAATCGCGAGTCCTAAAGAATAAGTTTCTCGTGATTCCGAGGTTTTCTCGTAATACAAAGGAATGAATCCTATGCTAAGCAAGTCTTCTTAACTCTGTGTAAATCCCTAATTTGTAAACGAATTTCACTTCAATCTTTTACTGTTAAATTAGATTATAAATATGTTGAAGTTCACCTTTGGGGGAGGCGACCTACCCACTCGACAGGACAAGAGTTTGTATAGAGATTATAATTAAAATTGAAATCAGTAAGTAGCTCGGAGTACTACGAGAAATATCAATTAAAATGAGTTTTAATCTCTTTCTATTGGCAATCGCGTTCTTATTTTGACCAACCTAAATATTTTCTCTTAAATGATCAAAATTTTCAGTGATTCACAACTTAAATTTTAATTTTAACTTATTTTTTACTGACTTAATTTTGAAAATGTTTATTAATAATTAAGTTTCCTTCGCGGTTTTATCCCAAATTATCCAATATAATTCATTTCACTCTCTCGTCCTACTTCTTTTGTATTGAATATCGTCGGTTAGGATGCCTCTCACATTTTTAGAGTTACAAATAAATGTTAAGGATAGATAACTTTGTTCCATCCCTTCCGACCATAGGTACCCTCTCGTACAAATCGTACAGAATCATAAGAAGTTTCACGAAAAATACTACGGTGGTGCCAGTGACGTCACGAGATTTCACGAGTGTATTGAACGTCATAGATAACACTGTTCACATCGAACTTCCATATTTCAAGGCGTGCATAGAACTCAGTCATTGAGAGTCAATATAACGCGTAGCCTTGCATGATGCAGTAACTTGGACTCAAACGCCAATTTCAAACTACAACTAATTCTACGTTTATTTTCATCAAATATTCTACACTTAATTCAGAGCTTGGACACAATCTATTATGTAAATACTTACGAATGTCATTATAGATGTCTACGGCAGTTATTTGGCATCGTTTATTACAAAATAACATTAAGGGGAGAGTCTTAACACCCTATCACAGATGAGATAGCTAGCTAACAGACGGGTTAATCAAAATTCTTGAGTATAAACTAAATATTTTCGTACAATTGCTACCAAAATATTAATATTTACCCATGGAATAATTCCGTGCCACTGGCTCTGGAGGTGGCTTTCACGGTACTTCTTAGTTAGATGTAGATTCCAATATTACCCGCTGACGCAGACGTATTCAGAGTTCTTCAATTTTTGTATAGTAAATATTATACCTAACTGTTGATAATTTTTGGTGGATTATTGAAAAATAAATATTCACTTATTTTTTATAAAAAAAAAAGATTTTACACTTCACTTTCGTATTGCAAAACCAAATGTATAATTATTATAAAAAATGCAAATTATCATCAATGAATAAAATATTAATGTAAGGTATTTTAAAAACATGTGTATACTTATACATGTAAATATCATCAATGTATAAAGCATTAATGTCAGGTATTTTCAATTAATCAACAGAACTTAAGTAGGTTCGCATAAATTTCAAGGCGTGCATAGAACTCAGTCATTGAGAGTCAATATAACGCGTAGCCTTGCATGATGCAGTAACTTGGACTCCGGAGGAAAAAGTATGATGATATATAGCAGGGCCTATTAGCAGGCGTTAGGGTACAGATGTAATGGATGATGGAGAAAATGCGGTGGACGGAAAGAAAGAAAAAAGAGAAAGTTCCCAGCATAGCAGTTGAGGAGAAGAAGTCACCGAAAAAAATTAGGAGGAGGCAGAGTAGGTGGTTGGGACGGAAGTTGAGGGGATGGCGAAGGACGTGATAGAAGGGATGATGTAGCGTAAGCGGTAAAGGAGGAATAAAGAGAATAATCTGTAAAGATGGGATGATTTACGTTAGGACGTAGACCGTGCAGTTAGAATGAAATAATGTATTGTGACAAGGACCTTCAGCTGTAAAAGTTTAGTAAAAGCACTCCTACCCCCATCTTAACGTATCTTTACAGGTAGATCACCCATTATACTTTTTAAAATCGTCATAAAGGAGAGAGATCGGCCAGCGGGTGCTTTGGGGGTCTTTGCCGGGAGGTGGTTAAGGCCCCCTGCGGCTCTTCGACAAAGGGCAATCCACTATAGCTGTGAGAATATGTTCAAACACGGGAGGGGTTCACTCCCAAGAGAGAAAGGAAGAGGTCGCCTTGGATTCATACAACTGTGACGAGCGCGGGCCACACTATTCATGAGTCGACTACGCATTTGCCGAAACTTTCGTTTCCTTTCGAGCCCATGCATGACGGCTGACAATGAGCCCTATTCCGCCTCCATATTCCAACCCCATTACAAAAAAAAAGAAACTTGACACGGGTATGTTGCATGTGTAAAAGGATCGTCCTAATAGAAACACAGCCCACTTTGTTCACTACATCCAGTAATAAGGACAAAGCGCATCGTGAGTCTCATAAACAGGGATTCTGTACGGAACCAAACATTAGGCTTCGGACCGGAAAAAGGTACGGTATTTCTCATAATGGTTAAATTTCGAATCTGATTATTAAAGTGTTTTTTTCATTTCACTTCGGACCACTTATAGTGAGCTAAACAAAATTAAAACGATAATTAGCACTAATTAGGTGCAAATCAGTTCCATTAAACAAACCTAACATCCAAAATCCCTCAATTCCTGCACCATAGTTTGCACACGTGTCCTGGTCATAGTATTCCTTCAATTATTCGAAGTGTAAACACACAAACGTGAGATGGTGGAACGGGAACTTGAGTTGTCTCAAATGTCGGATGAATACGAAATTTTCCGTTTTGGAAATTCATCATTTGGTATCCGAACTTTCGAAATTATGTTCCAGCTGCCCCAACCTTAACATCCCCACTTCGTAATTAACACGAAACATTCCCACTCATGACTATATATTTGTCCTCCATTAAGTCTCTTGTAAGTTCTTAAAACGTCCTACTGTCCCTAATAGCGTCCAGAATTCATATTTCTCACCTCCTTCCAATAATGCGCTAGCACAACCTCTCCATCACTCCCTCAAAATTCTGTGTTCTCTCAACACATCCACTCTTGCCGTTGAGGTTTACCAATTAGTTTACAAGCAAATGATGCGTCACTTTACAGATAACATGACTACTTCATTTGGAGAAATATGTATAAAATAATTTGTTAAAATAGGGTTTGCTTCTATGTTTATGGGCACAGTAGACACAGCGAAAGAAAAAACCCAGTAGTGTGAAAAAAAGGATCCGATTCTAGTAATTTTTGCATGTATTGCATTCCTAAAATAAACAAAAAATAAACATTAAGATGGAGACTGTCCACTCATATACTGTTTTTGTATGATAGACATTACAACCATCCTTTTCGGGTTCGGCTCTAACTGACCGAAAACAAGAAGTAGCTATCGACGGCATTTGTTCCAACATGTACCCGACGTACCGCAAGGAAGTGTGATCGGCCCCCAATTGTTCCTCATTTATATAAACGAAATAAAAACTCTGAGTAAATAGCAATGGGTTGTTGCGGATGATGCGGTCATCTATTGAGAAATCACCAAAAGTGCAGACTTAGAAGTTCTCTCATCGCCGGCCTCGGTGGCGGCGGGGTAGAATCCTCACCTGATAATCCGAAGTTCGTGGCTCAAATCCCGCCTGAGTGGGTTTTCTTCCACTCTGGTCATGGATGCATAGCCTTAACTTCACTCTAAAAATAAAGGCTTCATTATTATTAACAGACCTCAACTGCGTTAACTCTTGGTGTCTTGAGAGTAGATGAAACTTAACCTCAGCAAATGCGCTGTAGTACACTTCTTGCGAAAGAAAAACGCTATATCTATGAATTAGGAGGGGTAAATAAAAAGGTGTCAGATGAAGTCATATACCAGAAAATTACCATAACTTCAGACATAGCGTGGGGGTTACACAAACGAAACATGTGCGGCACTGTATTACAAAACTAGGATATATCAAGCGAATAGTAGGAAGGTTCTCCGATGAAAAAGTGAAAGAGAAATTCTACTTTTCTCTGGTTAGGTCACATCTAGAGTACGCCACGAGCATTTGGAACCCTGCACCGAAAGATTTCACTATCGAAGTAAATAAAATATAAAGCAAAGCCCCAAGTTTAGTTAAACCCTACTACGAGCGAACAGGAAGTGTTACAGATAGAAGGACTAGGTTTGGGGCCGTTAGACTCGGAGGTAATGCACTAGGCTTAGATTACTTGAAAAACTCAGATCAGGAGAGTTTCAGTGGGACACAGAGAATATTATTTTGACCCCGGACTACATTTTGAGAACTAATAGAAGCGACAAAATAAGAGAGATACACTGCCGAAATGATAGGGACAAAAAACCCTTCTTTCCACGCACCATTAGTGATTATTAAAAACCAGCATAACACTAGCACATTCCTTCTCTTAAGAGTATCTTGTACCACATTCACCCAAGAATTTCTCGGTCTACCATTTCCTCTCATACCATTCACTCTTCTATAATATATAAGCTTCGTTTTTCGACTATCATCCATTCTCTTGACACAGCCAAACCAACGAAGCACGCTCCTTATATAAATGTCTTATAGCGGAGCATCCATAACACATTTTTTTATCATCCACTCATTTCTAACCCTATCACATCTACTTTTACCGAAAACACTTCACAGATACCTCATATCCACTGAACTTAGCTAACTCTTACGTTTATGCTCGTTTACAAAAGTTTCGCTACCTTAAAATGAAGTAGGGAAGAGCGCACTTTTGTTCAAAGCAATTTCTGCTTTCCTAGACAAACATTCACTCCTTGATAAACTCCACATAATACTTACGACTTTCTTTCCCCCATTCACATGCCTTTTCATCTCTTTATCTGCTCTTCCACCAAAGGTTTAAACACCCGTTAAATTTATGCCCAGCCACGGAAGCTGAGGGGTACGAAAACAATGTTTACATTTAGGAGAAAGTAGGTATAGTAGCTAAGACATTAGAAAGCGAAGAGCATTAGCGAGATAAGCGTATAGCAATAGGCGGGAGCTAATGACGGGGACCTTGGGAAACAATGTAAAGAAGAGGTTTGTGAAAAGCTTAAAATAGCGTAGTATGTAGTGAGTGTAGCTTAATATGGGGTGGAAACGTGGGCTCGAAAAAAGGAGTATGAGGATAGGTTTCAGGCGTTTGAGATGTGTGTGTGGAGGAGAATGGAGAAAGTTCAGTGGACGGAAAGAAATACGAACGTGGAAGTGATAGGTATTATGGGTGAGTAGAGAGTTTCTGGAGGAGGTTAGAACGAGGATACATTTGCTCTTACGCTTTGTAGAGTTTGGCAGAGGTTATGAGGAGGGAATGGTTGGTGAAGGCCAAGATAGAGGAGAGGGTATTGGGTTAGCGGCGGAGGGGAAGGAAGAGAATAATAGGTTTTATGGAGAGAATGAAGACGTATGATGGGATGAAGAAAAGTTTAGGTACAGGGGTCTTCGCCTGTAATGATGTAAAGGATTTCTACTCTCTTAGATATAAAATTACCTTTAGCGGTAGGTTACCTTGATAATAATATTGAAAAAATTAGCCATAACCCCGAAACACTGTTTGTGTGTACCAGGGGTCTCCAAAGTACGGCCCGCGGGCCAAATCTGGCCCACAAGATGATTTTATCCGGCCCGTAGAAGAATTACGCGGAAATGCGCCGCATAATTGTTGCTTGGATGGTCGCTACTCATGAGTAAATAGAGTTTCAAAATTTAAATCTCAGTTTAATAAGATTTTAAAAGCACAAACAAATTAGCATCATTCATTTTAGTGGTTTTGAAATGAAAATATGAGAAGTTAATGAAATTTTCTGATTTCGATAAAACTCACATTTGGAGTTTCCTATTTTTTTTTTGTTACGACCCGTTGAAAAGTGTTCAAGTACCCATTGTGGCCCTCGTTACGATAAGTTTGGAGACCCCTGGATATATAACAAATTAGCGAAAGATTTAAACCCACGTCAGATGCTAGTGGGCAAATACCTGCTCCATCGATCTCAATCACTTCGGCTGCATTCTCTGCACGTCCTCCATCATATTCCTTCCCTTCCCCATCATCTCCAACACTACCTCGTTTGCCTTCCTCGCTGCCTACTTTACCAACTCCATCCTACGTAGAAACCGCATCTGCAAAACGCTCTCTGGAATGAATGAGTCTCCTAAACGTATACGAAACGCACAGCATCCACATTTCAACCTGAGATAGATATCCTTTCTCCTCAATTTATTTCCTCCTTCGACGTCAGAAGATGAATGAACTTTTAGTTACATTTATATAATTGCTGTGCCCCGGATAAACTAGATTTATAGGGCATTAAACGTGAAATGGCCCAATGATTGAATAGATCCTACGTCTCGCTCTAGCGAAAAATTAAGAAAAGAGATCGAGATGGTAGAAAAGGCATGCAGTAGACCTTTAGTAGGTTATTTGGAAGAGACGACCGGCAGCTGAAGCCATTTGCGTCATCAAGGATAGGTGAATTGGTGGGTAAGTAACGGTAGGTTTTATGGAGAATGGAGAAAGGGTGAAAACAAACCCAGCGTTGGAATTACCTTGTTTTCAACGATGAAAGGCGGCAAGGTGGTCCATAGTTTAATGTCTCATCCCACCGACGAGACGTAGCACTGCACTTGAAGTTACAAAGTGCCCAATTTGGCCTGGCTATTACATTGCAATATCTTTAGCCTTTGCCGGAATTCGAACCCGGACAAACGAGTTGGAAGACCAGAACTCTGTCCACGGTCTCTTTTTAGCTAACTCCCATTTTCCATTCATTATTTACTATGGAGGGTCATGCGTTCGTGTTGGTTAAAGATTAATAAACAAATAATCAAGAGTGTTCTTAGCAAAGTATTGGAATATCGATGGTAGAGGTAGATTTTCACATCTTTGAATCAATTCATCCATAACTGCCCGGTTTCAATCAAAACTAGTAAGCTATGATAGTTCCCAAATCAATTTCCTATTTTTTCGAAACAAAAGTTCTTATCGGCAAGCATGCTCTCCAACCACGGATAATGCGCTACAATTGAGTAACAGAGGAAACGATGCTGACGTGAATATTACACTTACAGTTACCAGCGTCGTTACCACCACTTCATACTGAAGTATGTACCGTACACAGTACACTTGGAAAGAGCCCGAAAAATGAGTTCTACCTGTGAACCAAAGGCAACGATCCGCATACCTTAACCCCTTTCACGACTGCACCGCTCCAAAACACTCCACACCATCCAAAGGCGCTGGGTGTCACCCGTCAGAAACCACTCGGCTTCCTTATCACGATTAGGAGGAGGGGAACCGTGCCCTTTTGAGCGTGGAGGTGGAATGGGATTGTAGGGGGGAGGGGAGGAGGGGAGAGGAAAGGACTGGCTGGAGTGATGGACCACAGCGGCGGCGGAGTGATTTATTGGAGGCGCTTCTCGCTACCTGTTGAGTCGCCTTGGAGACCACGCCAGGTTCCACACAGTTTGTGTGTTTATACACCACGCCCCCCCCCCGCCCCCCATGCCTTCGACTGCATTGCTGGGTGGGTAGACTTCGTATTAGCGCCTCGTACCAGATTTTACAAATCCTGTGCAGGCAGTTAGTTATTAGAAGCTTCCCAATAGTTTTAAAGCGCCAATCACTTCGCAACACAACAGCGCACTTGTCTTCCATTTTCCATAGACCCTGCGTAGTCAGTACCGCACTTGAAAGCAGACTGGGAGCAGAGTTGATGTGCGCAAAACAAAATAAGAACGTCGATAATTGAATCCACGATAGTTTTTTTTGTGCTTCTTTTCCGCAAAGGCAACAAACATGGGTATAGTTTTAAATTACTCTGTGTTAGAAGCTTACGCTCATCAGTGTCCATTTTGAATGTATTCAACAACTTTAAACAAAACATTCGACCACGACTGTTGTGCACCCACAGAATGCTACATGCTGGTAGGTTACTAAACATTTCGTCAGCGTTCAACGTTCCATTCAACGTCATTCGTGTGTTTCGCTAAAGTGCGCTGATGTGTTCCGATGTACGCTTACTTCAGCACCTTGAATGGAAAGCTCCCATTGTACACCGAGAATAAAATACGAGATATCTAAATATAGAAAACAAAATAGCAGTATAGTAGTAGCGAAACATGGGTTGCAGTAGCACATATATTTTATTTCCTTGGGCATCAGATACTAAGAAGTACTAAGAAGCTCCCTCCACTACGCTAGTATTAAGTCTTTAAGCCATAAATTTAACGCTCTGATCTACTGACCAGATGATGATAGAGATCTTTTTGAAGGGCATTATTTGAGGAGGAGCCTACGAGACGCATCAGTCCACCGGAAGTTCTCAAAAATGGCCATGGCGCATTATATTTGTGACTGATCCATGTCGTTAAACCTGTGACACGCCTCATTCAACATTCTAATGGCAAACGGGCTTATCGTCCCATCGATCCGGCAATGGGAATTTCATCAATATTCTACTCAGCATCAGTCTTTCCTCATTCGGGGACTAATCACGACTCAGATATTCATCACATTCGACATATTAGGAAAGAGGAAGACAGTAAGAGTGAATTCAGTATTATTATTCAAATAGAACTTTATGTGGAGCGCAATATCTTAGAAAAAACACTATGTAGATAACCCGAATTCCAATTCCATCCAGGCAGGCCCATGGGGTTAGGCAGTGGTCTAGGAATCGCCGAATCTAAACGGTAAAGGAGGACTATATTAGTTAGAAACGGTAAATCAGGAGTTGTAAGGACGTACCAAAAGGTTATAGGATGGACATTTTCAATGATAAAACTAGAATTTAATGAAATAAAAGTGTAAATATAATATTATGGTTGCATCGATGCGTTAGATTCCTTTCGCTTCCATTTTAGTGGGTACTCCTCTTCTAGGATACACCTAGTCACTGTGCGACAGTAGTCTTCCAGCACACGTTCCATCAACCACTATATTTCCGTTGAATGGGTTATTAATTTAAACCTATAACTATGAGATTTTTTTATATTAAATTCATTTTCATGAGCAAAAATTAATGATATGTGAAGTTTTCAATTCAAAGTCAAGTTTTTTATTCAAGCCCTCACGCCAATCGTAAGATGAAGATATTTCGCACTTGTTGGGGAAATTTGCATTGAATTAAAGTAGCGTAAAATTTCGATAAATGGAGCAAATGGACACAGTACGTATGCCATGAGAATCGGATCGCCTTTTGGTGGTTTATTCCACTTAACTAATCCATGAACACCACAAAATGAAATAAAGGTGTTACAGGCCTTCTTCGCATCAATTTACCTTCTCCATTAATTATAAGATATAAAACTGCCTCCATAATAAAGAATTAAAAACTCAAGATAATTTAATCCGCACTATTTAATAAAAGAAAGTGAACAATTTTAAAGGTTTTTCATTCTTTATTATGGAGACAATAATATTCCACTAAGTGACACCATGGACGTTAGCTGATATAAAATTGTGATGCAAAGTTACCGACTGCAGGGGATAACCTGCATTACCAGTGAAAATATTCTTAGATCATTAAGACAATATTGAAACCAAGAGTCAGTTAAAAATTATGGTTTTATGATATTACACCATTGCTACGAATAAATTTGATTCCAGAATGATGAACGGTGGTATGTTTCGTCCTTTTCTTTTAAAATTAAGTCCCGAAAATTGATGCACTGACCCATTACTCTAAGGTACGTATGCAAATTTTATCGATATAGTAGCCGGCCCGACCGGAATCATCCCTGGTAACAATAGATTGAACTGGTTCAAGGAGCGAGTCTTTCAATAGCTTTCGAGACCAGCGAGTCTCTGCAGAGAAAAGAAATGTCCACGCCGAGGCTTGAGGCAGACGGAGCGACGTCACCGCTGAGCCCTCATAGCTGGGCATCGTAGTAGTAGGTCTAACATGCAGTCCATCAGCCGCTCATTGAGTTCCTGGAGCAAAAGGGAGATTGATATCGCTCTCCACGGGTGAATGAGGTCTTCATCTAGAATGGGCGCGGCGACCGCGGTGGGGACCATCAATTCTCGCCCGTCTTGCCCGGAGGGTGCGCCAGCCGACCAAGCAACTCCTTGCGAGCATAGCAAACACGGAGGAGGGAGGGCCCGCCCCATTTGCCCACACAGACGAGCACAAGCTTTTCCAATCTTCGCTCTGTAGCTGGTGGGACTGTGGACATTGCCTCATCCATAATCTCTCCCCAGCCTCGTTTCCATTCCCAGCATCTCACCGCGGTAAGATCTGTCCTCTTCAATGCCCTTTCCCTTCCTGCTGCAATACGTTCCCTTCATCGCACGCTTCTACATCTACGCATTACCCTGCAAGGGTATGCGGCAGGGGGTGAGTTATCAACAACATGCAATAAGAATTAAGTAAATGAAACTACAACTGTCAATGCATTAGCAAAAACCTGCATTTAGTTGTCAGGAGGTTAAATTTCACCATCACGCACCTCACTATAGGTATGCGTCCAATGTTAAGGTAGTTTGAACGAAAAATCACTCCACCTAGAATTTAATGAATTAGGCGTCACTTTAAAGAAAATAACTCTCATCTTTCCAGTAATATCAAAATATCAACCCCTTGCCGAACTACTTTTCGAGCAATTTACCTAAAACTATAAGCTGTTTTCAAATATCCCAGCCGTACGGCGGGAAAAAATGAGTCAAGTTAGAGACTTATGTAGCTTTAATTACTAAGTGACTGAGAATTTTGGTCATATATAATATATCTTTGCGCCATTAATAATACAACATTTAATTCATGCTTCTTGCAGACGCCGAAATATAAAAAATCGAATATGGTCTCCATTATGACTAGGGAACTATCTCGCTCAAACCACCGTAAAAAAAACTTTTTGTACGAATGTATTTTGCCAGTACACAAATGCAGAGAGATACAAGAGTTGTACAGGAAACATGAATGGCGTGCTGTTAGTACAATCAGATTAAGAAACAAGCATTAGGGAGCGAATCACTAATTAGCTACACTACCTATCTTGTGACCGTTTCCCCCGAAATATGTTGGATTCAGCTAAATTTTATGAACACCTTCAGAAAAGCAATATGCTTCTAACTTACACAATAGATTCAGCATATATTTTTCACTTAGATCTGTAAGAGATTCCTAACCTGATTCACTCAATGAATGTCACTCTGCTGAGTGAATAGTTACTACTTTTTGTAATCCAGCTACTCTCCGCTTCACTCGATTTATTTCTGAGACTATTACTACGGCGCGCAAGGGTCCTCTATCTCAGCTGCATACTTAAAGTGAAGTCAAATGAGAGAAAAATAACATACCTCTTTCACCTTTTCGTCTCATTTTCCTAGCATTCTTCCAATAACTTCCAATTATGGATTAGCGTCTTAACTCTTAAGCCTTTCGGTCACATTTTCCAAATATTCTCAAAGCAAAGTAGTCGTTAACAACACCAAATAAATTTATTCAGAAGAAGTAAACAAAAGAATAACTTGGCGAGGGCATGTGAATTTCGGATAAATCTACCCTCTTTTGCTGCCTAATTGTTACAGCAAATGTTACAATAGGGTAATAGCAGTGGGTTACCTACTAGGTGAGAAAATGTGGCTAGGTCTTCTACTAGGGAGAGGGGAGAAGTGACCATGATTACCCGAAGGAAACCGATATCACTGGTGGAGAAAAAGGATAGTTAATTTTTTTGCGATGAAATAATTTGGCGGCAATACTTAAGCTGTGCCCTAAGAGGAGAAAACCGATGACGGGGACATGGTGTGAAATTCAAAAGAAGTATGGCGAAAAGTCTAATATGGAGCGTAGAGTTGTGTGGTGGCTGTGGAGGAGATAGGAGAAGGTGCAGTGGGCGGAAAGTTATTCGAACGAAAAAGTGCTCTAGCATGGTGGATGAGAATAGGAAATTAATTAGAGGTGATTAGGATGAGGCAGAGTGATGAAAATGATGGAGAGGGTGATGAGGGGATGCTGAGTACCACGATACAGTGATATCATTTAAGGGATGCTGGGTAAGAGCGGAAGGGGATGAAGGAAAACAGACTTCATGTATGGAATTAAAATAAAGATTGGACGTATGTCGAACAGAAGAATGAAATCGCTTTAAGGAGTCAGGGACCAGGGGCCGTAATAGATAAGAATGCGAATTCTGTCTTCCATCGATACCTCAAACGGTAAATCACCTCTAATAATACTATCTACCTAACTTGTAGTGAGACTAATGATGAGGTTCTTATGACAACGGAAGATTTACAGTAAGGAACCCGGAGTAAGCATTTTCCTCCTCTGGTAGTGAAGGGCTAAATCCTGGGGTAACTCACGTAAGTCCCCTCCGACGTAGAGATGCACTACAAGTTCCCAGCACGCGACACTCCCGGAGGAAACGGAATGTGGCAGATAATATTCACCCATCGTCGGGAAACGATCTCGTGCTCCACTCCAAGAAGGCCACTCCTCTTTAATCCCAGCCCTTGGTATCAATATCAACGTTGCACCCGACGAGCAATCACAAGGGCGCGTGGATTGCAAACAGCTGATTGTAGAGGGTGCATCAAAAGCGAGGGTCATTTTTCACCGCTCACCTGTGATTAAATCTTAGGCCATCGTGAATAAAACGGGTAAACTAAATCATAACGATATTAAGGTGGTTGGAGCGATGTTTGATTATGTGCAGCTTAACGTGGAAATTTGCATACGTTTTTTTATTAGTGAAACCCTGGTTACACGATACGTCAACATGTTTATGTACATTTGCGTGAACTGTTTCATGCACGTTTGCGTGAACGGATTCATGGACGCTTGCAAATAGATGAATAAATGGAATTGTTACACGGTGCAAGAATCCGCACTTGTTTTTGCACAATTTTCTGGGTACGCATTTGTGATTGCTGCTGTTTTCTCTCTACTATGCGCAATATTCATACGGTCCAGTAATTAATGACTTTATACTGAATGAATACTTTCAGCAGACAATACTTTCTCAAATTCAGTTTCCGATTTTCAGCGGTAATTATTTCGAATTCGGCTTTCGTTTTACTGAGTGGTAGGTCCTCAGACAAAAAATACTCGAATTGACTTGCAAAGTCTCTTTTTATAAGTTTCTGGCTTATTATGTAACGGGAATTATTGTGGCCATGGTAAATGTATTTTTTTACTCGAAGATCACATAATAGAAGTAGGACGAATATATTGGATCAAAAGCTTATGCAAATCTTAGCTGTATTGTATTCGTGAGGTATTACCTATTGAGAAAAAGTACGATAAAACACTTTTTATAGAGGTTCATTATGAACGCCTGGGAATTAATATTATTTAAATTTTAAGAATAAATTCAACTGTTATCGCAAGTAACATGATGGATCGTAAATACATGGATTAAGTTATTTTCGGCGCGTTTGGGAAAGAAAGTCGGTGGAGTATTGGAAACAAGTGAAAAAATGTCCCTTTAAATGAATATCTTTGCCTCATGTACTCGACGATAATCTTTAATTATCTCTCCGGTTCCTACTTAAGTTTTTCATGTAGACTTGGACGTATATAAAAAGAGCTGATCCAGTTCTGAGCACAAAGCTGGAGTGTTCACTAAACAGCTGATTCATGAATGCTCTGCCAGTGAACTATCTATCTGAGAAAAAAGATAAATGAGCCAATCAAAGGGCAAGAATAAATTGTGTAAAAAATTTAGTAATTTACGGCCAATCATAAATTGTGGCATGAGTATCTGAAATATTTATCGCAGGATCAAAGTATTTTGTATGATATTACTGTTCTGCTGGAGTAGCCCTCCCGGCATTCCTGACCTCGCCGAGAAAGCTTTTAGCTAAGAAAAGAAATAGGAGCAGGAAACACAAGGAAAGCTCCGGTAATCTATGCATTTGAACCTTTATTTTACTATTGCCAACGGAATGAGTTGGAGGGTGGTCCAAGCGAGGCGCAATGGCCTTTAACGGGAGAGGTCAAACGAAGACGAGAGGTCAATATACGTTGCGTACAGGTAGTCTAGCAAGTTCTAAGTTCAAATAGTAGAGCGAAGTCCTTATGAAGCAGGGATCAAAACAAATACTAATAGCAGAGTAAAACGCAAGCAAACCAAAATTTATAAGTAAACAAACATCAGAAAACATCTATCACGAACACCTACAGGCAGAAAATATCATTTCCGTTATCTACCACCAGGTGTCTCTGAAACACAAGCGCCGCTTGCACGACTACATGAAGAAAATTAGAACAGGTTCTATTTTCTGGGCATAAATTCATACGCGTTGGTGTGGTTGCACGATGTATGTACGTGTTCATTCACGCGCTCATGCATTCACACATTAACTCGTACGGGGTAATCTATCGCGTAACCAATCCTTGACATCTGTGAAAAGTGAAAAAATTGTATCATACCGATTTGTTTTGTTGGCAATTCAATACTATTTTAATACGCAGCCTTATGGGACATGACAGACGCGACATAATATATTCTTATTATTTTAATGTTGTTAACACACATCAAGGTGCCACGCCAAATTCATTCATTATAAAGGAAAGAAAATAAAATAATAAAAACATATTTTATCATAATTTCGTCTTAATTTCGAATACCGTGCCGTATTTTTAATCGGAAAATCAAGTCACAACATTTAATTAAGGAAATAATTTAAAATTTAATTCTTGTATCATTTCCATTACTGCTTGTAGATACAGAAGCACTTCGTGAAATGTGGTACAAGTTTTATTCAACTCAAACAAAAACCAACAGCATCCATAATTCTTAAAATGTGCGCTCTATGACCCACGTTTACCGCTCCCACCACTATAATGCCATATCCATTACTACCTCAAATCTTGCATTATGGCCTGTTTCATTTGACAGTAAAAATTACTCTGCTTGGGCGATCAGGGTTGTCCCCTGGAACGTATTCTAGGTCCCCCTGATACCTATCCTGCTGAACACCTCCCGATACTTCCTATATTCTAGTCAGGAGGTGTCTCACACTCAATGGAGGGTCGCATTAGTGTTGATTGGTTCTGAGTTTTTGGGGAGGCGCCCTACAACAAGGGCCAATTCGGTGGGTAGCAGGGTAAGGGAGTGGTAGGGAAGGTGGAAAAACCCTAACCGCTAACGTCGTAATTACCCTACCCTAACCGTAATAACCCTACTCGTAAAGACAGGCAGCAAGGGATGTTAAAGAGTATCCGCCGCGTCAGTGTGAGTCAAAACAAATACTGAATTCCACATTTTTTATATATCGTCCAAAAAATCCTGCTTTTGCTTATGAAACGCGTTACCTATAGAAACCCAAAAGTAAGGTACAACATATACAGATTATTCCACGAATGTATTTTGAATGAGCACTTTTTTCCAGCCATATGAGCCGACTGCAGCGCCATTTCCTACGAATTACCGCATTTTGACTTCAATTACGGCATTAATTCTTCAATAACTAGAAAAATAAGGTGGTAATATGACTGTATTTTATTTTTATTCAATTTCTCTGGATTATTTCCTCCTAATTAATAGTTTTCCGCAAAAATGGCATTTATATTTTATGGAAAAATAGTATTTTTCCCCGTGTTTCACTCATTCCCCCATTGAACACCATGCAATTTCAAATTCAATTATAGAATAAAATAGCGTGGAAAGATATTATTTTGTTGTTCATATCAGTTTGAGGACAAGTTTTTCTACAAGTAGACAGAATATGAATAAAATGACATTTAAGTCATTTCACGGTGGAACCACCTTAAGGTTGACACCCAATCCGACAAATGGAGAAGTTCCCTTGAAGTTCTCTACGCGTAACGCCCAAATATGGATCAAGATTCCGTTGAAAATCTCCACCTCCGCCAGGATTGGAACCCGGGCCTTTGGGATGGGAAGCCAGCGTTATTTAGACACCCAACCAACCACATTCACTTTGGCGATTGGAATTAGGTGTATTGACTCCGATATGATGAGCGTATATTTTGTTGGTCGTGGAGTAGGGCAGGCCTGCCCGATGTCTCTTTACTTCTTAACATTTATGCCGAGGAGATGGCGAGAAAAGAATGGGAAAAGTTACATGTAGGAATCAAAGTAGGAAGCCAGCTGATAAAGTCGGTTAGATTCTTCGACTACCAGGCTTTGGTTTGTCAATCATCTAAGGGATTTCAAGCTTCAGTAGAGAAATTTTAAATTCATCGCGGGAAATACCGAATGAAGATGAATCGCATTAAAACAAAGGTAATGAGATTTTCTAGGACAAAGAAATAGTGTAGAGAATATGCTGAAGGCATTTGAGATGCGGGTGTGGAGGAAGATGAAGAATGAGCGAAAGATGGACGGAAAGGAAGACGAACGTGGAAGTGCTCGGTATGGTTGGTGAGGAAAAGAAACTTCTGGATAAGATTGGGAGGAGGCAAAATAGGTGGTTGGAAGATGTAATGAGGGACGAAGGATTTCATCCGTGATAGAGGGAAGAATGTTGCGCAAGCGGGGAAGGGGAAGATAGATAATAGGTTTTATGGACGGGATGAAGAAGAATATGACGTATGCTGAGATTAAGAAAGAATCATGATGGGAAAATAGGGGCCCCCATTTGTAAAAATCTAGAGGATTTTACTTCCTTCCATTTAATCCTACCCATACTGGTAGATTACTTAATAATAATCATAGAAAAAGTATTTCATGCAAATATGATTTTGTTACACATCAAATCATGGGTGCACAAATGTATTAGTACAATTCCCGATTTACAGGGGAGAGTTCAGTAAAGTGTCATGACATCAACGATCGTTCGCTTCTTATCGAAGCACTCAGTGAAATAAATTTAACAGGAGTATTTATCCTTTTTTGCGTCTCTTGGTATCCAGCTCTATCTCATGGACGCAGACGTTATCTTCCACCACGGAAAAATCTGAAGAAGGCAGATGCGAACGGAATAAATGTATGCCGGGAGTTAATGGAGTGATAAAGGAGGAGTATTACGTAAGGGCGCAAGGGGGACTTTTGGATGAGCTGGAGAAGGGTTTACCGAGAGAGAAAAGGCTAAGATAGGGATAATGGTTAAAGAAGTTCTTCAGAAGAAAGCCAAGAGACGTAGGGACAGCTGAAAGCCTCATTCCATTTCCGCAGTACTCAACAACCACATGTATACATTTATCCATGACATTGTATGTTAACGTGGTTTCCTCAAATACGCACAGTTCGCGAAACCACTAGTTGATATTAAAATTAGTAAAATAGGATCTAATCTGTGATACATTTTTCAAAATTGCCCTCAATACTTTTAGAACTCGAAGCAAATATAAAATTATTTAAAAAAATTCAGTTACATTATTAAAAAATGAAGAAGAAGATGGGTAGAACTTCGCTATCAGCTTCAATAATAGAAACATTCTTTCCACCGGTTTTGATTGGTCGTGGCGTGGAAACACGTAATACGCACCTCGATTGACAATATTATTACCAATAGTCTGTCCTCAATCATTGTTCTCTTTACTCAGAGCCATTACGTAAAAGTCTTATGAAAGTATTTGTCTTTTGCCCGCGTGTGCAAGTTTCTTTGGCTCCGTAGTAACAACGTAAAATAATATATGTACAGACGCGATTCAACTAGGAGACATTCCAAAACATTCAACAACCTTTTCTTAAGACGTAGAACTTTGTGGGGAAGATCAGCTATTCTTTTTTTGGCGTACGGAATGTTTCACACATTTTATATTACTCTCAACGAATGAAATCACACGCCCAATTTCAATTTACAGCCACAATTTCGGGCAAATGAACAGAAAGTTCACAAAGATGATACAGAGATGAAGAAAACGTAGATGAAGAAGAAACTTGATCACGTGGTCATACCTTTCTCGCGCGACGGTCGGAGATGCCTCAGGCATGTCGAAGCAGAATAATGAGGATAGTCTCCACCTCGCCCGGTATTATGGAAATGGAACGGATGCATTTTGCATAATGGAAAGAAACTATTCGAACCTTCCCCGTGTTTATTTTGAGCACTCAGCGCGACCGTTAACTCAATACGAGCCCCAGAATCGTACCGGGATCTAATTATCTCAGACCGCGCCATAGGCAAACTGCCGTCTTTTAATGGGCGAACCCTTTTTTAATCTGCCACAATTCTGTTTGTAAATGACAAGACTTTTTAGAGTCTAGATTTTTTTAAAAAGTCAGCTCCGGCTCCCCCATTCATCACGTCTCGCCTCTAATATCCCATCTAATTTCACCTCTGCCTCGTTCCATCCAAGTCGAACAAGTCGCCCCGCCCCTCCAGCTCCAGAGGTGAATTGGAATGTAAATGGCACTCCGGAGGCGAAGAGACAGGAACCAGAAACAAATAACTTAAAGGCTCGCGATTTTTCATTCGCTGAGGCGTCACGTGACGAGGGACGACTCCTGCCCATGCAAAAGGAAAACCTCTCACACTCCCTCGACCATTCTAGGACCCCAAAGTGGTCGCATCTAAAGTTGAATCTTGACCCAAAGCCGTATTAATGGTTTAAGGAGTGTGACGCAAAGCCAAATTCCCACCTGGGGTAATTATTTACTTGAAATGTACGCGTGAGAGCCGGCTAGAGTATGTTTCTCCCACGAGAGTTTCATTTTCTCTGCCGCAAAGTCGGTTGTGCTGGCAAAAACAGATGGCATATGCATCAGTGCCCCCCGTGAATCGTAAACATGACCATATCGTTGAAACGCATTTTGATAAATAAGTTGGATTGTCCTGCTATAATATCCATAGGTGGTCCATCGGTTTGCACAGGTTAACGTGGAGATAAAGTTGCCTCCAGATACTCGTAAAAAATATAACAGGCATCTGCCTCATCACTAAGTTCTTCAAAATTAACACGAAAGTAGGTGAATTATCTAAGCTGACATTGATGAAAAACATAATATAAAGTAAGTAATAAAGCAATAGTTGAGAATTATTTCACAATTAAATGTATTAAACCCCTCTCGTACCTAAGTGCTGCGTGGCTAAGACATAAGCTCGGGGTACCAAAAGACTATTCAGAACCCCAGGAGTCTTAATCCATTGATTAGATTAATAGTGAATTTCGCACATTCGTGGACCTACTTAGTGGGCAACTTGGCTAAAATTACTGTCGTGGCGAGTCCGTCACTCGTGAAGTAGCCCTTACCAAACTGGCTAGTAAGCTAAGCATGCGGCCAGTAATTTCAGGGACAATAACAAGGAGTTGCCCACTAAGGAGGTAGATGCATGAAATTCAATATTAACAAAATCATTCGACAGGATCTTTGAGAGACATAAGTACTTTCGTACCAGAGCGAGCGTTGCTAAGTTTTATTTGTGAAGAATTTTGATACTCACTTACTTAGAAAGTGCTACTTCACCACGTTAATCTCTATATACCATATGTTAACGTCGAAAGCAGTTGTAGAAATATATATTGGAAGATCACAGTGTTATATTCCTTGCCTAGATGAACATGTCTTTCTTCAGGATGATGACGTATTACCTACCAATCACCATCCCATCCATAATGCCTCTTCTCTTTCTCCACCTTCTCCGCCGGCCTGACATCCTCCTCTCCGTCACAACCTTCAGCATCCGTTCGCCCTTATATCACGCGCTAAATCCCCTTCCTCAGCTACCGCCTAATTCCCCAGGGCAGCTTCCATTCCTTACTAAACCCGACGATTTCTCATTAGTCTTCCTCCCTGTCCGTCGCACCTTCCCCATCCTCCTCCACGCCCACATCTCAAACACCTCCAATCTATTCACATCCAGGTTCCCACACCTATAACGCTACACTTGATGTCAGCCTCTCCGCGAGGCATTTTTTACTTCCCTATCCTAAGGTCCCTGTGTTTAGCCCCACCTAATTAATGGACGCTTCTTCTTCCACCGACAAGATCCACACATCAATACACTTACTGTTATGCCACTTCTGCATACATAAAATATCACTAAAGTAACTAAAATGTCCAAAATGCTCTATTAATGATCTCCTTCTTTCAACTTTGGACTCACAGTCATTGCCATAGAACATCTCCTTACTTAAGTTTTATAATGGGTTAGAATATTTATTCGGTATTTCTCGTACCAATGATTTGATATTCTAATGATGACCATAATCATTTGGATGACTGGCTAACAAACTCTTAGTCCATCCAACTGACTTGATCAGTCATATTCATAAAGGGGCAATACCGTGGTTTTACGCAAGCATTGGCTTCAGAATATGTAATGAACACTCCCAATGAATTGATTTATATCTTAGAATTTCATCTCTATAACTTCGTTTCAAAATTTTGTGAACTGAATATTCTGGCGGCGCATCGAATGCCCAAGATATCCGGATTAGAGTGTAGAGGTGGAAACTCTACTTACAGCCCTGCGTGCTGTCAAAGTGTTGGAAGCGGAGCCTTTAAATTTAAGAACGAGGAGGAAAGATAAGTGAACTTCGAATGGATAAGCAGAGCAATCAGACCGCTGTCTGACTACTTCAATGACTGAGGACCCTACGAAAGAATTCCACTGTCACCCATACGTCGTATCGCATATCAAATTATTGCAAAATATTTGCAGATATCTATCAAAAAATCTCGGAAAGTAACGTTCACCACTTTCCATTTTTAACCGAGAAACAGAAACTTTGAGGTGGCATTATTTAAAAAAATACATTCAAAGGATATCATTGCTTAGATTTACAACTAAATCATAAGTATGTAGTCCTTAACGTTTGCAGAAATAACCCAAAAAACAATACAACCGTCCAAAATACATAAAATCAAGTCAGAACAGGAGAAGTACCTCCGAAGTCACTTTTCCCTCAAGCATTTTCTGGGGAGTACATTTTCGAATAATATTTGGGTCAACTTCCCTAGTACAAGGTCCATTAGACGGGTGAATTTAATGAATGAGCCTACGAAATATTTTTACATTAGTTAAGGTGGGAGGGACAGCGCCGTTTAAAAGTACCTCTGGTAGTCAGTTTGAGTTCATAGTGAAAAGAAATCTATCCGTAGCCACTGGGAGTGAAGTGAAAATACGTGTTTATTTAATAGGTTCTACTTTTTGTTTTCCGTCGCTATCTCCAGTTACTTGGATGACAAATATAGTTCCCTTATTTTGGTGACGGAGTAGTGAGGATAATGTCCTCTTTCTTCTCTTATTTGCAGAATTTTGAAGTGGTGTTTAAGGAAGGTTGGCTCTTTTCTTATACTCCAGTACACGGACAGATATTGATCACCGACTTGGCACAATGCGCTTGGGGTAGAGTTCGGGGTGTCACGCTAGTTTATATGCACCATTCGAGTCACATCACTTCTGTTCATTCAATAACATAAATAGAACAACTGGACAATGCCATACATTAAATAGAACGAAATCGTAAAATGTTTTAACCGAGACGTAGATCTATTTCACTTCCCTGCGCTATCTTCAGCCTTCTCTTCCCAGACCAAACTTCGAGTCTGACTTTCTCCGACGTGATTTCCAAGAAGGTTGTCTTTCCCTTTCCAAATCGCTCTCTACATTCCCCTCTTTCGTGACTAAGGACTCGTTTCTCTGAATCTAAAGGAACTTCTCCCAGGATCGTCAAATCGTTCCGTAATCAACTGGCGGTACCGTGTGGTAAACCAATGGTTCCATAAAATTGATGACATTTCCTGTCCTGAAATCTCTCCCGGCCACTGCCGTTCGATAGCCACAGATTCTTATGCTGTCGTAACAACAGTGACAACAAAAAACAAAATGAGAAGCTAGAAACAAGAAGGGATGCTAGAATTCATAAGAAAGGAAAATTCTTGGTATAAAAATGTTAATAGGAGTCAGAACTTCAGGGAAAAGGCATTGATTAACGGTATAGGCGAGATTTCGTGGAACAATTTGAACATTGTTCAAATTAAAGACGTAAATTTTGTACTGTCCACAGTTAATTAAAAATATAAAGATGCACATAACCCGCTGCAAATATTAACGAAATCTTCAAGGGTGAATACAACACTTGTTACCTTACGAGTGTAACACTTAAAAATTACGTTAATCATCGAAACGCCTCGTGCGAATCTTAATATTTTCAATAAACGGCGGATAGTACAAAGCTTTCTCATTTAATTTCAACAAACAAAGGGTATTCCCAAAAAATATGTCAATTTATTTCTGTAAACCCTTCTCGGGAAAATGAAATGCGGAAATTTTACCACTGGGTGATGTTCTCCATGCCTGCCGACGTCACGGAAAGAGACTATTTTCGTCATCAGGGTAGTTGGTGACGAAAAAAGACTTCTTTCACACACACCCGGTCGGAAGCGAGACTTTATATCCATAATTCTCCGGGAAAGCATCAAGTCTTTCAATTTATTCCGTGAATAAATACTTTCTTTTAGGAGGAAAGACTTATTGTACGCGCAAAATGCCCCTTGCAAATCCAAATACAACATCGGGAATGAATGACGTGCGGTCACGAAATATCTACTTTCGGCAGAATGCAAGATCACCATTAAAAAATTAGAACTGACCGTGTCCCTGGAAAAGTAAAATGAACAATGTAGTTCCCATAAACCCCTCCCCCTCCGGTATTCACCTTGGACATAAATGGCTCGAGGGTATGATTTCCTAACACAGACCTGACTGGAAATTAAGACGGAGATCCGGATTCGTAGCCCACTGAAGTCAAATGAATTTCATGTAACATGAATTCGGTGTACATCTTATAGCACATTCGTACGTGACTGCGTGCCTAAATCATTTTTGTTTTCCACAATGAAACTGATTCGGTAGAATGTCCTATTGCAATTTTTATCTTCGTTGCCTCAATATCCCCGGTAAATATCTTCTCTAATTTCGTCTTTGCCCATGCTGTTAAGAAAGAAGTTCAACATTCAGGCATTCACATTTGTTTCCCGTACCGCCGCGCTCGTAGCACATAGCAATTCTCCCCCAAAGACGGAAGGACTCAACAAAACTTCTGAGTATTATCATCGAAGCTCTACTACACTCATGCGACAAACTTTACTTTCTCCGTTAAGTCAAGCTTAAAGTTGTTGCTTTAACATGTTACAGTGTATCCATAAAAAAAGGTATTTATGAAGATTACTTGGCAAGTTAATTATATTAACAAACACAATGCTGGTGATTTTGTTAAGCTTGTTATGGCTCGATTGTGAACACTGTAATAATTGCTTTTTTACCATATTCCATGGGAATTATTTTCTCCGAACAATAAAGATTATATTCTATTCTATTTACGTTTTATAACATATTTTTCAGAGCTTCATCTACGAGACGAATTGAGATTAAGAGTATTGAAGAGGGTTGCACCAAATTGAATATTTGACAAACTAAACATTTCTGGAATATTAAAAAAAGTGACAGGTTTACTGAAGGCGTCAGAGTGAACTTAAGCGGCGCGTTAAATAGCATTGGTGTTCATGGAGGCACTGCAATTCCATCCCGTTTCATCACTAACTCAAAACATATCACATTACATCACATATCAATCGTAGACTGCAATGATATTTGTCGCATAATCTCGTTTCGCACCAAAATTATTCGAAGAGCGAGAGGTGAGGTGAATACAAGGTAAAAAAGAGGACTCTAAAGATTAAAAAAAAACAAATGGCAGTAGCTAGAGCTATCTATATGACTTACCCACTTCGCTGCTTCTCGCGGGTAAGGAGGCTCGTCTGGCGGGATGTAGTCATCGTGACGTCTTGAAGGGAACTCGTCCCACCTTGAAATAAGAAAAGTGTGAATGAAAAATCTCCCTAAAGAGTTCGCTTTTGAAGCTAATGTCACACTCCCGAGGAAATTGAACGAAGCAACAAAAGAGCAGTTGCGCAAATACCAAAAACATGTATCAAATCTCATGTCAGTGGTCTTTTTATTATTATTACATACTTCTCTGTAATTTGCTTTTCCATGGGTCCATAGTTACCACTTCATTTATAACTAAATAATAGATAATAATGTGTTGAAATACCCTCCCTTGCTTTTGATTCGAGATGGAATAGTGGTAAAGTATCCGACTCACTATTAAACTATAAGAGTTAGTTAACCAAGTCCCGAATCACTATAAGAGGGTCGTCGCAACGAGTCCACAAGTCTTGATAATAATCAGTGTAATCAGTTACATGTATTAAGTATAGGGTAAAGCCCGTTCGCGTTAACTTGGCCGACAATCAGTAATCGATCGATATACTTGGAATACTTAAACTCAGCTGGCAATTAAAAAAAAAATATTTGCTTATCTTTAACTTGTTTTTTTATAGTTCAATAGATCCATGGTTGCCACTACATTTTACCTTAATATATTCGATTCCATTCGATTAAATACTCCCAAGTTCCCTAAATCCATTGACATCACCCGCTCCTTTGTCCCATTCCATTTACTTTCTATACGTTTCTCTACCTCCCTAAACTTGCCTCTTCAAGTGCAAACCTAACCCCTGACGGATATCACTTTCCAACCCTCCGACCGCATGAAGCTCATAATCGTACCAGCCATGCCTCTTATCAGTGTTTAGAACCACTCAGCACAGTGAGGCGTTTGTTTTGTTCGAAAAATGTGTGCGCGATAACTTGTTATTGCTATGTTACTTGAGAAGAAGAACTTCAACGGAGACGACTGATTGCTCTCTTCGCTTCAAGACGGCACGAGTATTTGTGGAATCAAGAAGAGAGTTCGTTATTCAATGTATTTACTACGTGGCTACGTCTTGATAATAATCAGTGTTACATGTATTAAGTATAGGGTGAAGCCCGTACGCGTTAACTTGGCCGACAATCAGTAGTCGATCGATATATTTTGATAACTTTAACTCAGCTTAATTTAACCAATTCTTGACGTCATAAAATTATGACATTTTGCATAGTGCCGTTAGTCAGGTAAAAATAGAGTATTCCAGAGCTACTTTTGATATCATCGATATATTTTCTATAGAATCGATATCTATTAATAAATTTAAATAGGCTTATTTTTATTACATTAACTATTTTTTACAGGTTCTACACCAGAACGAATATTTTCTGGCAGTGTGTATTGAAATGAAATAGACATAAAAACACTCGAGTAAAGAGTCATCATCCTAGCGTAGAAGGCGGGTAGATAATTGGTCGAATATCGAGCAGAGAAATCAATCTGAAAAGAAGGAAGCTAAGTAAGCAAGATTTAATATTAATAACCAAAAAGCAAAGCAAATGATACCTCGTAAAAATTCACAAGGCCAGTGTCAATTGTAGATTTGTTCAAGAGAAAGCATAAGAAACACCTGAAGAGCGAGAGATTCGATTGGCGCTTAGACGCCAACGTCATTCGCAAATTCATGCAGCAGGTTCAACTGAAGAGTGCTAGGCTCGCCTGGAAATTGATCGCCAGCACTATTTAAATAATAGCTTACAGACAAGGCGTCAAATGTATCATGAAAGTGATGCTAGTTTTACTCCATTAGAAAATATAATTAACAAGTTTTGTGACAAAAACTGCGATAAACAATCCTATTCCAATCAGGTTTTATCTTCTACATTAGCAGCAATTAGACAAACATTTCTCCCTGGCAAATTAAAGTAAAAAAATCAATCGCTACAGTGTCATCGTTTCAAAACTCGTATAACAAGTCGAAAAACGACTGCACCACCCAAAGCCTATTGGAACAACCTCCGACCAGGAGTAATCCCAGATGTCATTTACGTACTATCGTAATCGGAAAAACGATCATTGTCCCGCGCAATACCAATTATTAAGATCATCAAATTTGATCGCTTGTATGGTCAGAATGGATTCAAAAGACAAGCTATAAATTTCGCTCAGAGCATATTTGAAGTCACCGAGAAATTACCCGAAATGCTACCTAGATTTACGCAAGATGCAGATATTGTGAGAGCAACAGAACATAATGAAGATGCTGCAAAAAACGAAACCGGTTGTGCAATAAATCATATCACGGTGGAAGTTGCTCAATTTCATTAATTGCAGTTAGTAACAGGACATCTTGAAAACTTGAATGTAATATCGCGACCTCATTTATATTTCGCACCTTAAGTTTAGTTCATTTGAATATTTTCTAGAAATTGTATATTCAACTCTTTATTCCATTGAAGGCCAAAATCTTCATATTGAATGGATTTATGTTGATATCGTATATGAAAGAGCGCCTCTTGCATTTCGATGTGGTCTTGCATAAATAGACAACTTTAAATATGTTATATTGTTGAAAAAATAATTATTTTCTATTTGTGTTCATAGGTAATCCATTGAGTGGATAATTTCCTTGAATTTAATGAAATTATTTCCAGTACTAGGCTAAACTTTCATTCACTTGAGAACATTTTATTTTTTATTTTTAGTACGTTTTTAAGATATTTATTTTTTAAAGATTTTTTGTTAAAATAGTTTTTTTAATAAAAGCATACTTAAATTTTTTTGTTCACATTTTGCGACAGTTTTCGACACAGACAGACTCTTGAAGATGGTAATAGGAGGAAACATGAATCGGAAAAACTACCGAGGAAGACGAAGGAGAGAACACATCAGGAAAATCATGAAGAGTGAAGACTTACCCAGTAAAGTGAAGGTGCTGTCGGAGAGGAGAATGAAGTAGAGACTTTCGGCAAACCAATCCTCGGATAGAAAAATGGCTGCTGATGATGAGGATGATAATGAATTGATAAAGCCCCATATCACAAAGCACATCGCATAGCCCTGTGGCTCAGCAAGTATAGTAACATGCATATTGTATTCGATTCGTCGTAGTAATGTGGCCCTTTTCCGTTAAAAGTATTGAAGTAAAGAAGTCGGCATCACGCCCATGTTCTCCCACACATTCATTCCCATTTATAGAATGCAGAACATCTTACTCTGATGATTGCGATGCCTTTTGGCGTGTACACATTATCGGAATGTGATGGGCAATGGATCTTGCGCGACTGGCCTGAGACCACAGGAAACCTGGGGCATGTTCAAGATGATGAATTACATCTTTAAGCCGTATTCTTAAGTTTATAAAGAAACTTATCTTTTAAAAATTTTAATTAACATTTAATTAATAAAAAACTATTAATGTCTTTTTTCATTATTTTTGTCCCTCGTATTATACTGTTTACCTATTGGTTTTACCAAATTTTACAACAAAAACTTGTCTCACAAAATTCCGGACTAAATGACCTCGGCCTACGATGAACTTTCAATTCTATTACCATTCGTTATATTGCGCAGGCCTACAGTTGAGCTGGCAACCTCCTTTGAGAAAGTCTGCTCTCCACCTCAGAAAATATTCCACCTCGCGTCACCGCTTTTGCCAGTGCGTTTGCCAAGGCCGCGAAACGTTCCTACTCCCCCACAGCCCTCCTCCGACGGTCGCCATTCTTCCCTTGTCCTGTCACTCAAAGTTTTCCCTCCCTGCGGAGTCAAAAACCTCCCTCAAAACGAGCGATCACCGGAGAAAAGACTCGCCCGCACACTCATGTCACTCGGCACATACCTCCGGGTCGCCTTCCCTTCCCCTCCCGCCACCAACCCCCCTTTTTCTCCCCACCCTCAAAACACCTTCTCCCACAGTCCCACGACCCCTCACACAGGTGGGCGGGCGGAGGAGAGGGTTGTCGCGCCAAGAGTCTGGACTTTTCGGGGGGGTCCCACAAGGCGTCATCCTGGGGCCCCATAACTTTCAGTGGAATTCCCACCTTCTTATCTCACTCCTCTGCCATCGTGAGATCCTTCTCTCTCATCCTCCAATCGGATGAAAGAGGCCTTTTTGATTCCATTTAGAGCTTTTGGGCTTCTCTCCCCGAATCTCCACAGTGTTATTACTTCTCTGGATCTCTCCCTACCCGTTTTACGACGCAACCTCTGCCGCGTTCCCACTAATCCTCGGACGTGAAGAAGAGGACCCCTTCCCCTTCGATCGGGAAATGAAATCCTCCACCCGCTAGCCCATCGCCTTGCCTCCGTGTTTATGGGTGAGGAGGCGTCTTTACGCTTTAACATCGAGGCAGCGTGAGTACTAAATCCAAGCATTTATGTCCGTCTGTGAACCGAGTGGGCTCGCGGGTGACAGTAGAAAGGAGGGTATCGCGTTTAAAGGTTTTCATTCCACGTGGTTTTTTAAGAGGGTGCGTTGAGGGCAAGAGGGGGAGATGTCTGGTGCGGTAATATTAGTCCACTAAAGTCGGTGAAGAGTGTCGGTCCACTTGCACTTATTGCGGATCCAGCCGGATTCATCAGCAGAGTTCGACAAGGTATTGTGCTGTGATCTTTGCGAGAGATATTCAATGGGAATAAGAGCATTTGACATTCAGATTTCCCTATTTGTCGCAGAGTGCTTCAACAGATCAAGCTGCCCCTCGTTCTCTTACACTTCAGCTCTTTCAAACGTAAATACTCGTCGCGGATTTCAGAGATATGGATTTGAATACATGCTTTTATCATGATGAAGAGATGGTTGACAAGGTAAAATTGGCCAACGCTGCCTTGATAGTGACACAAAAGACGTCGAAGTCGATTGCGTCATTAAAAGCAAAGGTTAATAAAAAAAAGCTTATCTTCCCTCATCTGTTTTCTCGCACTGGTCTTGTATCCCAATACCTTACAAGTATCAAATACTCCTTTCCTCACTCCGTACCTAGCTGGCGCTTGATTTTATCCAAACTGCGTTACAACGTTCGATCCAAACGAAATGCATAATCGCTTACGATCCGCAACGACCTAACTTGTATTAGAAGTACCATGGTATATTTTTATGGCTTTTAAAATGTTGCAATACAAAAGACATAGATAATTGGACAATATTGCCCGAGATGATTGAAATTTTTTTTCTGGTTTGATTGGGACTTACTGGTCCATAACTTTAGATCATTAAGATAATACACACTATTTTTGACACTAATCATATACTCAAGATAAGCTCCATGATTACACCTGCTTTTGTTTGTTTATTGACGGGAAAGGAGGAAACATGCCGTAGCTGGAGAAGTGAGCGATAGACAGACTTGCTATGTTTTTTCAACGACATTCCCAAATTTAATTTGTTCATCTCTTCAAGAGTTCGCCTAAAGAACAATTACAATCATAGCAAAAATAAACCATCAGATATTATATATTATAGTAACTACTCGCTAAACCGCGGGTCACCTTAAAAATAACGGCAACCACTAATATTCTGACATTCTGTGAAAACGGCACGTAGTGCTGATCGCGCCGTATGCGCGTAGAAATATCCCGTCCTGGTGAGAGCGAGACTCACCACTACCGATCAATTGACAAGTGGCACACTTGAGTTGTGAAAAGTTTGTTTCGTGTAAGTGTTGTTTGCGTGAAGGAAGAAACTTGCAACAAAACAGATATATGGTGAGAGTATGAGTCCTAACGCTAAGTTGGAACTACAGACTAGAATATATGATATGATAAGATGAAGTAAAATAAAAAGAGCAGCCCCACAATAAAACTAAACGTGAGGTTTGCTACCGAGGAGGAACAAATAATTCTTTCTTGGCGTCAACAGAGGTCATTTTATTCTATTTTAGCATTTTTATATTCATTTTTTTGTTTTCGCTAGACATGTTATCCGATTTTGTTTTTTTTTCGTGCGAAAACAAATACAGCTAAATTTCATCGGAAACAGCCATACGCGTAGGATAAGTGTTGCCGCCTTCCCTGCAGGTGTTGGCCCGTACCTCTGGCTTGGTCCTCATCCCCCATCAGTCCCTCCTCTTTACCCAACTCACCAAGAAGTAAAAGCACCAAAAGGTGCCCACAACCTCCGCTTTCGGCACCCTCACATTTATCCTCTCATTCGTCTCCCCCTCTTCTTGGGGCCTCCCCCCGCCGTGGGTGGTCCCTGACCCCTTACCCTCCCCCCCGCTCCCTTCCCGTCCCTCAGGGCATTCATCTCGCCGCAAAAAGGACGGCCCATGGCGGTGGCGATCCCCCATCGCCTTTTTAGTCGCGGCCGCTCTCCTCAACTCCACCACCTGATCGCCGAAAAACACGCAATGTATTCCCCGCGGCGAAGACTAGAACACACAAGCATATGTATAGGCGAATTAAAGGTAAAGAAAATCTCTCAGAAATAAGATTCTTAGCGAAAGAAGACAGGCATTGGATTCCCCGACTGCTAAGCTTAATTTTTTGGGGAATCAAAAACACATAATAATTGGATAATACTAATTGCCTGCCAAATTGCCTGCCCAAATTTTGAATTTACAAAAAATTATCGTTTCAACAACGATCTTAGAATACAGGTCTGGTCACTTTGTAACCTTGCCTGAGGCAGCGTGCGACCGCTTAGTGAGGCGTAGTTCATTACTTTCTCGCAAAATGCGCTTACATCTTTAGACTGAAATTAGCAATGAGGCAGGTCGGTAATCAGCGATTGTGGGAGATTTTCTTCAAGAAATTTCCGCATATTTAATCCTGAGATCAACTTTCTGTAAAGCCGCAATGATTTCCTGTGCGTCGCATTATAACGTACTGCATTCTAAGATCGTGGTTTCAACCGATGATTTTAAGCTGCAGAATATATGAATCAAAATGATTGTTTATCAATCACTGACTAAAATCCATTGAAGACAATCGAAAAACAGTCGATTAATACACACCGATGTGACCGACCTGATGCATTCTCTTCGACCAATCCAGATATCGATTTTTTATACTGTACTGCCAACCCTAGCTTAGGTAAAATGACACAGTTTTACCAAAGGTAATAATCCTAAGACAAACAGCATTCATGCCCGAGGTGGGATTCGAATCAATGAACTCAGAATTCCCATAACAGAGCTGACTTCTGCGACTTATAGCGATAAGATTCAATGATGAAATGCTGAAATACAGATGAAAGTGTAGATAAGCATTTGAACTACACATAACTTTCGCAACTACAAATAAGAATTGTGCATTTAAAATGTGATGTACATACGAAGATAATCCTTGCAAATTATCTGGAACTTCCATTAATCTGCTCCATCCAACTTCTCTGTCTCCCCTCTATTTTCTCCACTAGCCTTCTTTCTTCCTTAACCAGTTCCAACACTTCTACGTTTGTTTCCTTTTCGTCCATGCAATTCTCTCCATCATTCTTCTGTATGCACCCATCAACCCACGTAACTCACAGTCAACTCTCATGCTCTCTTTGTTATGTCCATATTTCAGTGCCGAGCAATGTTGCACACCGTTTCAAACTATTTTTTTTTAACATTTAATGAGGGTCGTCGTCATCAGATAATTCGCATTCAGCCATTTTTTCCTATTTATCTGGCTTTCTTTCGCGCATAAAAATACAAAATAATCATCGGAAACTATTTCGACGACTTAAAGTTCGCTCCTTCTAGTAGTTTTACAGTAGAACTAAAGAATAATATAAATTTGCTTTTATTGAAGAGGCATGCGTCTCGGTCTTTCTGTACATAGCATATACCTCCTAATGGCGGGTTTCGGGCAACTGTGATTTAGCTCTCTAAGTAGTCCTTTTAGAAGGGATCTTAGTTAGATTAGAAGAGACAAAGCGGGCTTAGGCTTTGGTTTCCTTTGTGGCAAACTGGCGACAATGTGCCAAAACTGACCAGTAGAGCGCTGTAACCGTTAGCAGAGAAAGCTGCATATGGATCGGGCACTGCAAAGACCGGTAACCTTGCAAACTCTATTCCAACTTACTGCTAGAAGTCAAAGAATAGCCTCGGACGGTGGAAACCACGATGGGCGGCGGGAGATTTGTAAGGCTGACCCATCAATAGAGGGACATGGCAATACATGCTGGGCAATCGGCATTTGGAAAGTGAGAGATGAGTACGAATGAAATGAAAATGAGACGAGTGGATGTTTTGTGTGTTTGTGAAACGAAGCGCAGAGGGGGGCGGGTCAGGTGTTGACGTTCGGGAGCATGGCATTCAAGGTGTAGGCTTGATCCTCAAAGAGAGAGTTATGATGCTAGGGAGAACACAAGAGTTAGTAACGCATAAATCTCGAAGAAGGAATTGTCGAGTCTACCAGTTTCGCAGGGCTTCCCTTCAATTTGTCGCTTACTGCTAGTGATAAAGCACGGCTTCAAAATAATATCCTCCGTATCGCAGTGAAACTTGCTTGATTTGAACTTTTCAAGTAATTTTACCCTAGCGTGTAGCCTCCGAGTCTCCAGCGGCTTCCAACCTAGACCTTCCATCAGCTGTGTAACACTTTCTGTTTTCTTGAAGCAGTTTTTACCGAAGCGAGTGGCTTTACTTTGTATTTCATTTACTTCACAACTTAAATCTTTCTCTGCAGGGCTACACTTCTCAGTGATGGCCAAACTTCCCTGCGCAAGGTTGGTCATTTCATAGTCTAGCTATGCCACTTGGATTTTCTTTTCAATGGCATTTACCACTGGTAGATATGAGCGATAGCCAACACGAAACGATAAAGACGGAACACTAGCAGGGCAATAGTGAAACTGTTAAAATATCCATGAGCCTTTAAATATTAATAAATAATGCCAATGTTTGCAACTGGTTTAGGTCTTCGGTTTTTTCAAAAAAGACCAAGTTTATGAATCATATTACGCCGAACTCAGTGTAAGATCCTTCTTTATTTATAATACTTTTACATAGGGTTGTCAGCTATTTTCGAAGAATGGGAAGACTAATTAGCTGCAGCTCTACACCATATTTTTCTTTCAGTAAAACCATTAATTCGTTCGATTTCCTTATTTTTTACTATGCATGATTTGTTTGGTTCATTCCATCCCGGGTCTTCCGCGTTTATTCTTCCCACCGGCTTCTGTTATTATTGTTTTATGCTTGTTATTATGCCTGTCACATCGCACCATGATTCGAATAAGGTTGTCTCTTCTCCATCGTAGAGTATTCTTCAAGAACCTTTTCCGACAGCTCTTCGTAACAGACTTCATTGGTGACACTCTAGGTCCAGCTAATTTTCAGCTTTATTCTAAGACACCGCATTGCTCAGGGTACCACACATCAGTTCTCAATTCTTAGCAATCACCTATTCGGCTACAGCTTCTCATCATATCCATGCTTCTAAATGAGTTTCCTTTCGTAAATACGGCTGATGTCCTGAAACCCCCAGCAACTCCTTCTATCTCCTGGTCGCGGGTGTTGTTACTGATGATGATAGCTCGAGGGCCATCTCCACTGCTGAGCTCCAGGAAACCAGAGACTAGTCCAAAGTGGGCGACTACCCTGCCCAAACATCGGACGCACCTCTTCGCAAGTATCGAATTGCGCCCTCGCTTGGCAAACCTGCGAACTATAGAAGCGACTCCTAGAAGACGAATTACGTGGGTATTATGGTTTGGAATAAAGGTAAGGAGATCCTGCGACTAGTTGAGCCACCGCCTAAGCAAGGAAGTTCTCTTATACAGTCAAAGCCATTAATGACGAGGAGGTCTGAACTATAAATAATATAGTCCGTTTACGTTCACTTGATCTAGACTTCTTGACAATCTCCTTGACAGCCTTTCACTCTGGAGAAGGTCTCTCTCACACACGCTTTCCTTCAACTGACCAACCATGTCACTAATGTCTTTACGCATGTTAATGTCTACCTGTTGATTAAAATTCTAAGCTAACGCCTGTTGTCCCACAGCGCTAAAACGTACGTGTTGCTACACGGAGTCTTAAAATTGATGGAAGAGTAGTCTCGACTATCCGAACCCCGATTTTTCGAGGTAAAGATCCTTTCGTTGTTTGTGTTGGCCAGTTTAGCTCATGCAAACGAGCGTTAGAATTCGGCAATCAGTTCGATCTGCAGATAAAAGGCGATTCGGCCATGTGAAAAAATGATCATGGCAACGCATAGAAATATCTAATTTTTGCCCCATTTTACTCTTACATATTGACCTTTCGTATTATCCCAGGTGGCCTCAGTCTACAAAACAACGGTTAATCACGACTCCGCTGTATTTTTAAACAGTACAAGCAGAAAGGTTGGATTCTGCGTTTACTTTAACACACGCACTCGCAGTGGAGCCTCTGAAAGGATGAACTGAGTCAGTATTCTTGAATCGAAATACACTATGGTATTGTAATCAGTTGCAGTTCAGCCTCTTCGAGGATAAACTGAGTAAGTATTCTTCAATTGAAATACGCAGTATGGTATTGTTATGGGAGAGTCGCAAGCCTCCTTAAAGATGAACTGAGTCAGAATTCTTGAATTGAAACACACTACGGCACTGTAATGGGGCAGTCGCAGTTGAACCTCCTCAACGATGAACTGAGTCAGTATTCTTGGCTTAAAATGTCTAGTTAAATCTAGGTCCGTGGTAATGGAACGGTCGCAATTGAGCCTGCATAGGGATGCACTGAGCCAGCATTCTTGAATCGAAATGCACACAATGACATTGTAACCGGACGGATGATTTCCTCGGCAGCATTCCGTTTGGTGACCGAGTTTCTCTGTCCCGCTGCGATGGAGAGAAATCGAACAGCGCGCGATTCGTGAATCGTGGGGGGAGGGTGGGCCAATTGCGGATGAGGGCGGGTGGCGGTGGGGGAGGAAGGGGGGGGTTTGTTCCCGCCCTACACTTGTCGTCCCCTTCCCTCCTTTTGTGACGCGCGGGGTGGGGACATCCATTAGGGGCCGCCCCAGGGACTTGAGGGTGGTTTGACGGAGAAAGGGTGGGGGGAGGGATGTCCTCGCGATCCCCTCCGTCCCTCCCGCCCCTCTGTGCGCCTCTTCCCCCCTCCCCTCCCACCCTCTCGGCCAATCGAAACGAAGGGGGGGGAGGATGAGACATGATGGAGAGGGGGCAGAGGGGAAGGAGGGACTAGCGGCGCGGCGCGACCGCGAAGGGACACGACACAACGGAGCGACATCGCAGCGCGACATTAGGGTCGCGTAAGCCTCATCTCCTCTTGCGAATCATGGAATTCATTACTTGGAGATGTTAGAATTTCCTCCAAAATTTCGTTACTTAATAGAAATGTAACAGTTTAATTATGCACAATTATTTTGATTTCATACAATCAAATTGAAATAACTAACACTGGATGAATTTATTTATGAATATTGCAATGTTTACCGTATTTTTTTATGTGCCAACTGATGACCCTAGGGGAACCTAGGGGCAAAACAGCCAGTCATGCAAATCCAATTAGTATAGTTTTATTTATATGATTTGTGTAGGTTATTTCACTGATAGTAATCTAATATCTAAATGCCGTAAAATCAACGTTAACAAAATAAATAAATCTGTGCTGAAGTTTATCGTTTTTGACGGTAGCTACATGGTTGCTGCGTTAATTTCACGTGGGGGTTATTAGTGTGAGTAACGACGCATTGATTTTTTCAATCAGCAGTTTATCTTGATCGAAGAGGGAAATTCAGGGATTTTTCCAAATACATTTGATGCTATACAAAAACATTACTCCAAACCATCGAAATCGGTTAAGCCGTTTTCTCCATCGTCAGCATCGTCTCCTCCTCCCTTCCCCCCACAGACTGGCTTTTATTAGTAGGTATATCTTATCGCATTGATTGTGTAGTGACTAGTGTTGCCGTATTTTTTTCCTTATCAATACTGTGGTTATTGTTTCCAACTCAAACGGTGTGTTCATTTTATAATTGCATGTAACTTTTTCATTTACGTCCCAAGGGACCTGACGTCCCAGATCAACAAAATTTGTTCCTAATCTTAAATTAATCGTGTCATCATGGCCGAGAAAAAACCAAAGGCCTCCGTAATGAATCCTTACATCTACATAAGTACCCCGCGAGACGCCACAAGGGCGTATGGTAGGGGGTGCTGAACAACAGCCATAAAAAAGAAAGGGCATAGAGACAAGGTTAAATTCCATTTATGAAGGAGGTAGGGGAGGAAAGGGATTATGAGAGAGGAACAACCTGTGAGGAAGAAACTTCGTGATATAGCAAATTAACAAATGTTATTTTCACAGACCACTTAATTGTTTAGAACGTAGGCTTCGAGAAGAAGGTCAGCATAGTATTAAGTACATTGCTTCTGTCAATGAATTCGCACCTGGTTTCACAGACAAATTAAATTTAAAAACAGAGAAGACAGGTTATCAACCTAATTGATCCTCGTGAATCTTAAAGAGTCCGTCTCGTGAAACTAAAGAGTTACAAGAAACAATGGTTCTCGATTGCAAATCTGAACAGAATCTCATAAGATATTGCAATAACACGAACTGTAGGTTCTTTCCAAACCGCACGCTACCCTCAAGACTTCTGGTTAAGGGTAGAGACCCGTAAGACAGAATCGACTAAAGTGGTGTTTACGCTATTAAGTGCAGTAAGTGTGATGGCGTCTGCGTAAGACAGACTGGAAGTAGCTTCGGCGTCAAAATCAGGGAGCACTGAAGTGCTTTTAAAAATAAAAAAGTAAGTAGAGTAATTTTTCAAAACATTTAATTTATAATGACCATAAGAGTGATTTTAATACGGGTGTCATCAAAATTCTGCTATGATAAACGAGTATTGGACTAGCGAGAATAATTGGAAACTTTATAAAGAATGGATGACCGTGATATCACCCTTATAAATGAGTAATGAGTACTTTTAGCGGACCATCACCCCAATAATTGCCTCCGTGCCAGGGAAACCGCATTATTTTCCTTCCTTTTCACACAGCCACCCTCTCCTCTGACGGCACCCACTCTCACTCACTATGGTTACGAGAGTTCCACCACACACACAAAACACCTGATGATGATCATTCTTCGAAACCCAAGTCACAAGTGAGCGCAACTCTTTAGTCGTTTGACAAAAAGTTGGAAAAACAAAATTTTATTACAGGTATGTGTTTTTTTGACATTTATGTCCTCAGATTCTCTTGCAGTCGTGGATGGTGCGCGAGGCGAAATAATCAATAAACATATCGGTCTAAAAATAATTTTCAAATTTTAAGTTGATTTTATTTGCCCTCCACCTGTAGTTAGCAGTGTCGCTTGATATAGCCCTCGGTAAGCGTAACGACAAGTGTCCCACAGCAAAAACAGCTATTTACCCCAAGATGTTTTCTGAGGGGCCTGAGTTCGTGAGGTAATTTTGATCACTTCTAGCACCACTCACCAGAAAAAGGTAACATTTGATGCCTATTCGCCTTCAATGAATATCTTTGAAAGTGCGAAAGGAAGCTTGTTTTATGACAATTTATTAATTTTATAGCAACAACGGAAAATTGGGGTAGAATTGGTATTTATGAATGTCACGTCAAAGTATATTTATTGCTAAAATCATATTTCAAACTGATTTCTATGTTCACATATGGTTTTCAAGTTAAGTAAAAATATTTACATAAATAGCAATAATATTTACTAACCTTAGCAACAGCAATAAGCAACAACACACTAACACCTTAACCGAAGATTCTTTCTGTACCACTTGTGGCCTTGTAGGAAATGTGGATGTAACAGATAAAGGTTTATATAATCGAGAAATGTATTGCATATTAACAGTGTCAGAAATTGAGATTTTGTAATGATTTTAAAAACTATTTTTATGTGAATTTCATATTGCTAGACATACATTTTATCGAAAATAACGTTGCTTTACGAAAATAGTTTTTGATAAAAACTACCGTGTGATTTTTCGATTCAAAACACTACGTCATCAAGAACCCTGCGGATGACGTCACGGATCGATGTCGGTGCCATTAACAGGCGTTTACATGTCCATTCCAGCTTGATTTAAATTATTCTATGAAATATTATCGACTTTATTTCCTTTATGGTTGACAATGAACCATTACAAATTGATCTTTTTGTTCAAATACTAGTAGAAGCGAAATTGGTACGGAGGCTTCCGCGGTGATTAATTGGAAAAGTATTTTCAGGGTTAAGGCCGCGTTGGTCCATTTGGGCGGACGACAGTTTGAATAAATTTAGAATTCCTAGAACATCTCAACAGCCATAATACTTCCATTCAATTCACAATGGAAATGGAGGAAAATAATCGGCTCCCCTTCATAGACGTTCTCGTCACAAAGAAAGCTAATGGCACGTTAGGACATTCAGTTGATCGTAAGAAAACGCATACTGACCGCTATTTAAATGCCAAATCCCACCATCATCCTGGCCAAAAAGCATCAGTTATCAAAACTCTATATCACGGGGCATATGCCATCTCGGATGCCGATTCGCTCGCGAAAGAAAAACAACACCTCCTCGCCGCACTCCAAGGGAATGGCTATAACCGAGAATTGATTCGAAAAATCTCGCGTAAGGAAGAAGAGAAACGTCATGCTACCTTGGAGACTGAAAGAGAAGACCATCAGAAGGCAAAGGCACATGCTATCTTACCATACGTCGCAGGAACTTTAGAGAGGATAGCTAGAGTTCTCGCCAAACACGACGTCTTGACGAGATTTAAAAGCGTTAGGAAGACCTCTGACCTCCTTCGGAGCGAAAAAGATCGTCACCCATGTGACATATACGAAGGAGTGTATGAAGTGTCGTGTACCTGTGGTAAATCATACGTCGCTCAAACATCTAGATCCCTAAAAATCAGAATAGAAGAACATCGTAAGGCAACCGAAAAGAAAAATTTCCTCCTTTCCGCAATTGCGGAGCATGCATGGTCAGAACCCGGACACGTGGTTAAATTCCACGAATCCAAAATCATTGCCAGAGAAAATAAATATTTCCCTCGACTGATAAGGGAGGCAATAGAAATAGTGAACCACCGAAAGAACTTCAACAGGGAAGACGGTTATCCTCTCCCTGCATCTTTCAAACGGCTTTTCCAACAATGGGATTCAAACCGAACGTATCAGCGCGCACCTGACTAGGCATATATAGAAGAAAATGATGCTCTGCAGATCAGTTGAACCTGAAGACGGGAGCTGGAATGCGCCCGAAACTGTCGTCCGCCCAAATGGACCAACGCGGCCTTAACCCGTAAAATACTTTTCCAACTAGTGGAAGCGATTGCCGTATGGTGACGTCTTTCCCATCGAGATGCCGTTTTGGATCACGAGACCTTTTCTAATTTGGATGCACTTTTAAGAGGCAAATTTGAATGCTTTTATAGCATAGCTTAAAATGCTTCATGTTCATAAAGCTCCTATATATATATATATATATATATATATATATATATATATATATATATATATATATATATATATATATATGCATAAATAAAACAGTGATACACTAAACAAACACAGAAACACGCAAAAAGGACACTCACAAAATAAAACTTGTACGTTTCGGCGTCAGGACGCCTTCGTCAGCGGTAGAGGAATGATGAGTCCGCTCTGTTCCCTTGGGAAGGAAAGGGCAGAGAGGAAGGAAAGGGGGGGTAAGTGCGAATGGATAGTGGTGGGGAGAGAGAGGTGGCTATTGGGCTTTTAATTCAATGGGCTAGGTTTAGCCCGGGCTTTTCGAATGCTCTTGTCACCCAAATATGGGCGTATTCACGAATTTTCACGTCAACATTACCGCCTTTCCTGCAATTTCTGCCCTGCCTTCTATGTGGGAAAATGTACCACCCCCCTCAATATCCGTATGAACAATCACCGCCATGCCACCAAAACTCCACCTTTTCTTGATCCCATTCCCAAACATACCGCCTCCCACTCTCAAAATTTTGACGATTGTTTCTCCCTAGAGATCATAGAAGCCCTTCCTCAATCCGCCGGTAATGTTGACGTGAAAATTCGTGAATACGCCCATATTTGGGTGACAAGAGCATTCGAAAAGCCCGGGCTAAACCTAGCCCATTGAATTAAAAGCCCAATAGCCACCTCTCTCTCCCCACCACTATCCATTCGCACTTACCCCCCCTTTCCTTCCTCTCTGCCCTTTCCTTCCCAAGGGAACAGAGCGGACTCATCATTCCTCTACCGCTGACGAAGGCGTCCTGACGCCGAAACGTACAAGTTTTATTTTGTGAGTGTCCTTTTTGCGTGTTTCTGTGTTTGTTTAGTGTATCACTGTTTTATTTATGCATGTGCATCGTCGCCGAGAGCGATTTTCTACCAAGACATTATATATATATATATATATATATATATATATATATATATATATATATATATATATATATATATATATATATATATATATATATATATATATTGATTCGTTAAAAATTTGCTGCTGCATACACTATTCAAACAGAATTTAAGAATTCAGTTCACCTTCCCAATAGCAATCAATCACAGTGAAGCTGTGCCGGTTGCTTCAAACATTCCGCAATGTCAACACGTCAGATAGAAACCATAGAATTTGGTGCGCTTATCGCGACCACTTTTTGTCCTTAAGAGTACGAGGGCGTTTTATATTAGGACATGTTCTCTGCTCACCTCGAGGAAGCACCGTTAGAGCTATGGATTAGGTAACAGCTGATGGAGCGCTCAGACATGCGGATCTAAGCAGTTACTATGCGCTACGATGCGCTTCAAGCGATAATCGGTGATCCCCCACCCTTCTCAGGATTTCAGAACATAATAATTAACAAGATAGAGTACAGGTATACCTCGTTATACGTCGGTAATTGGCTCCGTGAGGCACGACGTTAGTCAAATTCCGACGTAAGTCGAATTTCGGCGTGATACGATCCAGCACCCCTAGATCCCGCAAATATATGTATACACTATTTTACCTATTACGAATATATAATAATGAACAGCAGTGTATATATGACCGGTTTAGTTATGAAAAAACTTTATGTCAAAGTGTTTGAGTAAAAAATTAAAGATATTGTTCGCAAAAGTGAAATAATAGTAACTAGAAAGATGACAAAGCGCAAGTGCGATCATATTCAATTTAGACTCTGAAAACGTATTCCTATTCGCACTTCAAAACAAAGCAACACTCTTCCTTCATTTCATTCGTATCAGAGTCTGCGCTCTTAGCAGCGCCATTCAAAATAGATCGGAAATGGACTTTATGAACACCACACAATAAAATAAATCTGCATCAAAATAATCTCATCTGCGATGTTTTTACGTGCTCATTTCCGGAGAAAGCATCAAAAATTAATAATGCAAAGCTTTTTATTACTCTGTGGTAAAGCTCTCACGTTTTAAAATTAGTATTTTGAACGATTCTGACGATTCCCGTCGACGGCTGGCCTCATCTGGTGCTTCGGTGCAGAAATACTTCAGTTTGGATCAAATTTGCTGGGCAAAGGATGTCGACACCATCTTTTCAATTGCTTCTTCCATTTCGGCGACTTTTCTTCCGTCATTCAGACACTGTTTTATGTTGTGCTGTCGTTTTCCAATCGATTGTCCCAATCATTATGTCCCTGGCTGACCTTTGGTCCAATAAGAAGGGTAATCCCTCTTCCGTAAATTGCTATCCTTGGTTTGCAGACACACTTCAGCAGTTTGTAAAGACACTTGCATTTAACGACATAAAATAACCTTTTAGCGTAGTCATGAAATTGTTTTTAGTCCCTTTGGACAAAGCGTGACGCTTCTTTCTTAGCTCTTTTCATGATTTTTCCACGTTCTTCATGATTTCCCAAAACTGCTGTGATGATGTCGTGATTTGAGATGGCCGGTATAGATGCGTCCTTCTACACTTGCTCGAATCTGTCGGCGACAACCTGCGCAATCTCCCAGGCTGGTGGATCATATCTCATGCGACTTTTTCACCTCCACCCACTTGTACCACTTCATAATATCTTCAAACGTGGGCAGATTTCTTCCAGACAGCTCTTTAGGAGCGCCGACAAAAACTCTCCACCGACAAACGTATCTCCACTGTTTTTAGAACCCATACACTCAGGGTGGGCGAAGAGGTGCAGATTTTCGGACACAAACCCTTCGTTGTAGACGATGTAGCCATTACAGCGCGTTGGTATGAGTTCTTAGGTGAGGTAAAGGGATACGGGAGGGTTATCCGAGGCGAGGGCCAGGGGTAAAGTCGTATGAGTACTGTCGTTCTCATATCGGCGTGGGAAACTTCAATGTAAGTCATTAATGAAGCGATTTTCCCCGGTTTTCACGTTTCTTTGCATCTTAATACCAGTTATGGCTCAACTACGTGATCTTCCGAACTCGGTGACTTACCTTGACAATTGCTGGCATCACTGGTATAGCTTTGACTGAAAAAATGCCGGCATCACGTCAGTTACAGCAGAAATAGCGTAAAAAGCGGACGTGCGTTGCGGGTTGTCTACTTAAAAAAACAGACCCCAGCGGCACCGCTTAAAGTAATCCCACCGTAAAATTCTTTTTTCTCTGCTCTTCCGGTAGTACTCGCTACATTTTGCCGTACGTCGAACTTTGAATTTCAATAAAGTTGTTCCACGACCGTACACGTATTCCCACTACATTGGTCACAGAGTATACAGAGGGGACATCCCCGATCGACGACATGTACATTTTGTAATGCGGAGCCATTGACTCTTCTTAGGAGTTCCATTGTTGATTTTCACCGCCCAATTGGTCTTCATTTACCATCTATAGCATCACATTTTTACTGTCTTCGATCTTCTATATTATGCTGCTATTGTATCGTCCAAGTTCCACTGCACCATAAGAGCATGCTTCTTACATAATTTTCCTTAAATTACGTATTCTCACTTCTATACATGCCATAAAATCATAATACTTCGGTAAGTGTCATTTCAGTGAGGGCATTGAAGCCAATACGTGTACCGCTCGGCTATCGAATACTGATCTCTATAGTTACCGACAGAAAAAACCAGGCGGACAACCCTCTGGGGATAAGATCCATCAGAGAAACCACAGGCGGCAAAAGGAAAGAAACCACTCATATCCAGACCTGTGAATCTGACACGAACTGAGAAAACCGACCCTGTTCTTGAGTTAAAGAACTGAAGAATAAATCACTTGTAATTTTCCACACTTTTCTAATCAACTGACCGGTTTCGATATCTAAGTATCATCCACCATCAGTGTTCGACTAAAATACTGCTCTGGTTGAGGAATGCTGTCAGTTGGCGTTTCGGGAGTTTTTATTCAATTACGCGATGTTAGAGTATTTGTCACTTTTAGTGAACTGCCGCGTGTAGATCGTCATGGTTTTTTCTTATCCACTACTGGCTACCATCGTAAATACACCGAAAAAAATATTCTTAAAATTAGTTAAATCCTTTATCAATTAACGGATTATCCACACATATATGGTAACCAAAGTATTCCTCTAAGTGTTAGAGGAATTTCCTCCCCGGAGAGGAATCCTCTCACACTCATATTCAGTATAGAAGGTAACTTCCTCTACGTAAAAGAGGATTTTTCTCTCAAAATCTTAAAATTTAACTGTTTTGCGAGAAAAGCATTGCTTGAAAACATTTTTAATGTGAGTTACGATGATGAGAAAAGAATTTGTAAAGATATGAACGAAAAAAAAACAATGAAAAAAGATTTTAAAAATCTTCCGCACAAGAATATTGACACTAATACATTCCGCTCCACTTTCAACCACCGGTCTACCGTTGTCATAAGGATGCTCACAGTTCGCAGGCCTTAAATCCGTTTTCATTTTCATAAATTCTGACTTTGAAGGATCGTTGCGAGTTTATCGCGAGAGTATGGAAGAAGTGGAAGATATCAAATTTTACGCAATTTTAACAACCGGACGAAAAACCCGCCAATTTTAATTTTTTTCGACGGTTTTACGATAAAAGTCCGGGTTTACCCTAATTAACCGTGAACAAAAATTTTGAGGATACCGGGACTAGCCACGGTAGTCCACAGGGAAGAAAAGGACGCCCTGGTAGCTTAACTGGTTAAAGAACTCGGCGCGAAGTCGAGGCATCCGGGTTCGAATCCCGGTCAAGGAAAATGATTTTTCCTCTGTGGAATACCGCGCTCATGAACAACAGATCAACGTGCATACGAGTGCCTACTTTCAAGGTCATCTCTTAACTATTGGAGACGTAATGGGTTAAAACATTTGAGGATATTACGAAAACCCGACCTCGGCACCATGTTGACAGAGAACTATGAGGGATAGAAAAGAACAAAGAATGGGACGTTGTAGGAATTCATAATATCTAAAAACTTTGCACCTCATAATTGAGATCAGACTCTTAATTTAGAAGCTGAGTCCAATAACCGCAAAAATAGGGAAGTTTTCAATTACATTTAGAGTTCGAGGACCTCTGGTGAGAAAACTACGATGCGCAAAACAACGGGGTGAGTGGCATCTTGAAGAAAAATTCAATTTTCGATTCTGAATCGGTCGTCAGATTCCTTATCCGACCCACCGTTCAAAAGTTACGATGCGGGTATCGGAGGACACTTTTCCGAAAAGTCCAAAATTCGCCACGCGAGAGCAGCGATATTAAAGTCATGAATTTCACGATAAGTCGTGGAAGCAGAAAGGGGGGGGGTGCAAGGTTTAGTGAAAATTAGATAGACTAGAAAAGAGATCGTTGCCATTGTCAGCTGACCACGCGCTGATCTAATAGGCCTGGGCCGCGCATTCTTCATCAGCAAAAAATCCTCTTCCTTTCCACTTCATACGTGACATCTTACTTTAAGATTAACAATCTTGGAATTAGCGGAATATTGAGAGAGGAAAGTCATCTTAAAAAGGAAACAATGATCCTCTTAAGGGAAGACAAATATTCTAAAAGTAAGACGAAATTCTGAGAGGATTTGAGACGAGGAAGTGTCCTCTATATTTCAGAATAATTTTTTTTCGGTTAATTATTGTTTGAAGTCTATAATATTCCAGCTGCTGCAAAAGCAGAAGTTTACTCATTAAACCTCGATTATTTTTTTTCATTGTGCTATGAATGGAGCTTCCAGAATTACGTCGTGAAAATTAAAGGTGAGATTTGCTTGGACGAATGCGCGAATGAATGAATGTGACTGCACAATGATTGGCCCCATCTCTAATTCGGGGCATTTATACACGCAATTTCGAGTACACAGTCCCCTACTAATTAACCCCCATGTCTTCAGCCCATACAAGCACTGCGGCAGTTATAGCTTTCGCTTCATATGTACATATTTATTTTTCTCATGAAGGCGAATCGTATATTTTTCAGGGTTAGAAACGTAGAACAAGAATAATTTACTCTGATAAAAAAACTGTCGCAATACAGCGCGACAGTTTCACGCATTAAATGATCATGAAATTGCTTGTTCACGAGCACCTTTCAAATATTCTTCCATTCGCTCTCGTAATATCGTTACACATGTGTGCGCGAACTGATGATAATTCTAACGACGTAGTGAAACTTATCGTGAAAGACGTCCCTTTCAAAAGTTGTGATTGCAAGGGCGAATATTCTCAAACTAAGTGATACTGTCTACCACATTGCCGCATATTCATTTATTTGAAAAGATCCCTAGCCCTTGATGGGAGGAGCACGCGTCAAGGAATGTGCTGCGGGTGGTGGAGGAGAATAGCGGGAGAGGATTGCCGGCAGCCAACTAACTATAGGGGGGGCTCTCTGTCTGCTGCCCCCTCGGGCCAGTCCAGCTAATATTCGGCAGTGAGCTCCTTTCCATTAGGCTGAGAGTAATTTCAATCTACAATAAGAATCATCTCTAATGAAGGAAAACAGCCGTCGTAAAATTTAGACAGCTCCGTTGTTAGTAAACATATTACTCCGAACGTGGAACATAACAAATACCTGCGGTTGGGCATAAAGAAATATGAGCTTAATGAAGTAAGTCGACATTTCTATATTTTGAAAGAAATGAAATTCGAGTAGGTGCTCTTCACATGGATCAGGATAAATAATGTTAAATTTCCCTCAGCCAGTCCCTCAGTCAACAGCACGGAGAGAGAGAGCTGAACGAATTCCTGAAGCACTTAAATAACCAAGATGACTCCATCAAGTTTACGATGGAGATAGAAAAAGAAAAATGCCTACCATTTTTGGACGTCCTTGTGAAAAAGAAGAACGACGGAAGACTGGGCCACGAGGTCTACAGGAAAAAGACTCACACGGACCGGTACCTACAGCATTCTTCACACCACCATCCACTACAGAAGAACTCTGTAATCAGGACGCTGTTTCACCGAGCCCTCACTATTTGTGACGAGAATTCCTCAGAAAAAGAGAAGAAACACCTGAGGAAAACAATGGAAAAGAATGGCTACCACTGAGACGTCATCCTGAGGGAGGAAAGAAAAATAAACATGGCCCTAACAAGGACCGACGACCAATCACCGTAGGAGAGACCGAAACCTGCCGCGTTCGCCATGATCCCCTATGTTGCGGGAACCGCAGAGAGGATTTCACACGCTCTCAGCAAACGCAATGTAGTTACAAGGTTCAATCGCGTCTCCAAGACCAGAAGCCTTCTCGTCTGAGTAAAAGACCGTGTACCTATGCAGTCGAAGAGCGGAGTGCACGAAGTCACTTGCAGCTGTGGGAGTAGCTACATTGGGCAGACCTCCAGATCCCTCAAGTGCCGCCTAATGGAGCATCAAAGAGCAACTAAGAACAGACAAATACGACTCTCTGCCATAGCAGAGCACACATGGACGGGTCCTACCCACAACATCAATTTTGAAGAAGCTAAGCTAATTTCCGAATATTTCCCACGTCTTATACCGGAGGCCATTGAAATAAGCAATAATGAAGACAATTTCAATAGGGAAGATGGTTATTCCCTCGCCAATGCCTGGAAACGCGTTTTGCGCGGGAAATATAAAAACAGCAACAGCCAATCACGAGTAACCTAACCCCTACGGATAAGATATATAAGGCGGCCAACATAAAAATTTACTTTCTCACGAATAAATTTCCTCCGAAGGTATTACTCCACATCGAAATTCTAATGTAAATACAACATTGGTTCTTCTCATTTTATTTAAAAAAATCAAAATGGCAGCAGTTCATTATAAAAATTCGCTATGACTGTCAAAACTTTGGAAGTGCTCACTATTAATTTTGATTGTGAATGTTGCTCAATGGATCAACAAACAGAGAAACATCTTCAACAATCAACTTTATCTTTTGCACTTTTAAAACTAATGCATGTCATATTCCAATGAAAATTAAAGCTATGAAAGTTTTCAAAGCACCTAAAATGCTAAAGCAGAAAAATTCTTGGTCAAAAAAGTATTAGCCAGTCCAGTAAAAATGTTCAAATTTTTTTAAATCTCTTAATTTTTTCACACCACACAAAGAATTATTTCCTTTGATTTTTGAGTACTAAAAATTTCAAGGAGCAGGAAAACAAATTCTTAAGTGCAAAATTTTTCTATGTAGGTAATAATTAGCTTTTCTTCTTATTGAACCAACATAGTAATCTGTTTCACACGGCATTTAATGGTGAAAGGAAGCGTATGTAAAAAATGAAATAGTTTAAAACATTTGCCATTTATTTGCAGCATTATCTGTTAAATTCACGCAGATCGATTGGAATTGCATGACAATTAGAATTTTACAACTGTTCATGATATTAATGATCGATTATAAAACAATTGAAAGGCTCCTGGAACCTGGACTACCTGTTCTTCCACATTGACCACACACCTTCATTTCCGATCACCGAAAGCGAATGAAACCCGATAGCCTCGAACGAGGGGATGTAGGTGGGGCTTCCATTCCCGCCTACAATCTTTTCTCCCCTTTGCACAAACCCCAACCTCAAATCTACCGTTGTCGGGTGAGCCAAGCAGAGCAGCCGTTTTCTGCTCCATCAGGGCTATTAGCAGAGGGCCATCTTCTTATCACCCTCCTCCCTCCCTTGCTCAGGGACAGCCTCCCTTCACCCTCCCAGCTCTTGTTTGGGCAAAAACAAGGGCTAATAATCCAATCCCGCTCCGTCGGCCACTTGGTCATCAGATTTCAGCCCCGCTCGGGATAGTTGCACCGCCAAGCACATTTTGGCAAAACGTTGGCCCGCTCCGGGTAAATGGGCGGCCGATGCAGATTTCTACCGCCGGACAGAGGGAAGGGGGGGGGGGTTAAGGGGTGGCGAGGTGAGGGGAGGCATCGCATCCGGGCTCTCGATGTGTTAGACGGGCGAACGCGTGTATGTGGAGCATGCTTGGATTTTAAACGGAAAGGCACGTCAAATCAATCCCGTCTCCTTGTTTGTTCGCGGCTGAGGGGCGGCAGGGCCGGCGGCATTCGGTCGCCAGGGAATCATCGGAGCGTCGTGCAGAGAAGAGGAAATCGTTGGTTGTGAATAAAAGAGGAGAGATATTTAGAGGTGACCTCACCATCAGATTTGTTGCTAGTCTATGAAGTGGATTATCGTCTCTCATTTTATCTGATCACTTAAAAGGTAGTTTGAGCTAAATATCACTTCACCTAGGGTTTGATGAATTTGACCTCATTTTAAAGAAAAAAAATCTCTCATCTTCCCAATGATATCAAAATTTTAACCTCTTGTCGAACTACTTTTCGAGCAATTTGCCTAAAAATTATAAGCTGTTTTGCTATGGACAGATTACGACTGTGCGCTCCAGAGGGTAAATATATTGAAAAACTTAGGAATTTCTAACACCTAGATTTCGTAAAGAAAGTAACGGAGTGTAGTTAGTAGGTTTGAACAACTATTTATAAAATATAATCAATTTCTCATGAAAGTTTTTACTGAATCGCAAAAAAAGCATCTTTTGTGAGGGCATTTTCACCGTACGGCGTGGATAAGTGAGTGCAGTTACAAACTTATGTGGATACATTTAATAACTGAGAATTTTTGTCAGATATATCCTTATTTTTGCGTCATTAATATTACAATATTTACTTCTTACTTTGTACAGACGCTGAAAATAAAGAATAAAATTCGAATATGGTCTCCATTATGACCAGCGAACTACCCCACTCAAACTACCTTAATTCCACATATTTGATCCTCCCTCATCCTGTTTTGGTATTTTTTTTAAATTAAAGAATCCCTTTATTTTACTATGTCAACGTTCCAAGCCTCGCAAAAGTATGTCACAACTGGTCTTATTGCTGTTTTGTAGATTTTAAGCCTCGATTGTTTGTGTCTAATATTAGAGCTTAGTAGTCTCTTACGGGCATAAAGACATTTGTTATCGGCAGATATTTTCACATAACACGCAAGTTAATTATTAATGGATGCCACATAAAAATAGTCCCACAGGGATCTAGAGATCATCACCTACGAAAATCTGACTGGATGGATCTGGCAAACAATGAAAGAAAATGGGCGTTAACTTTTGAAGAAGAAAATAAACTCATGGAGGGTTGTCACACCCAAGGAAGAAGAAGGAAAAGGATTTAGAGGTACTTGACATGTGTAGTCTTCGCGAAGGCTCGCAGAAGACGCGCAGCAGACTATTTTGTGCCTGGGAGAGACTTTTTGGTAAAATCAGTTTTGCAAGAGGCAATTAATACATACAGTCTGATGTAGGGAAGGATGTGCAGTGAATGTATGAACTAAAGATGAAAAATAGCCCCTGATCTACTAATTCCGTGCCCGTGTTCTACAAAATTTTTATGCATCTAACTAAGCAACAAATTGCCACATGTAAAAAGGTCATGAGGGTATGCGTGCTTGGCCAGCAAACTCTCTGGTTCGATTCCGTTCCAAGGGGATTATACTATGGAATATTATTGTGAAACTCTCATCGATCGTTAGTAAACAAAACAAACAAAAAAATTAAGCAAAATGGAGATCATCGCCACAGTCAAGCAAAATTCCCAAACCGTGCTAGTTTTTTACTTTCTTCCGATAATTTTTCCACCAGATTTTTCGGAATCCAATCTGTTAACAAACGATTCAATCGCATTTTTTTATTATAAGGCCTCATTCAGGAAGGAATCAGACTAGACCACGTCGTTTAGGCAACAAAAAAGCCTCAACAAATGTCTACTTTATCATAGCACCAATAAGAATGCATGAAGGAGAGGTAGGCAAATGGCCCCTGCTCCCATTCACTGCCCACGTTTCCGCATTTTATCATGCAGCACAATAAAGACCCTCGCGTAAAATTGCCTGAAAACCGGTCCCTGCTGGCACTTTAGTGATAGTAGCTGTTTACCTTGGTTTACCGATGACTAGGTACCGTGAGTCCATTGTGCCAAGCATTCCAAATAACTAATCGAAAATCAAACTTCCAGAAGTCAAGACTTTTACCACTTCCAATTTTCACCTTCCCCTACGTCCGTTCTCTCTACTCCCTCCACCACACTAAATCCTTAGCACGGTTTTCTGAGTATTCGTCCGCTATAGAGATAGCGAAACTTGGTGACAATCGCCTGAGCAAAGCGTGACGTCAAGGAATGAAAGGCTCGCATGGAAGAGGTGGGTTACGGAGCGGAGCGGTGGTGACGGAACATGGTCTACAACGCTGCCAACAAAGGTGCATTGAACTTGAGAGGGCTATGAAATTGTCAACTGCGCGTTCCACGAAAAAATTCAAGGTCCAAACAAAGTTTGACCAAAACACGCTGATAATATTCGTAACTCATCGCAGAAGCGCGTTTAAATAATTGGATTAAGAGCCATACAGAACTGTAAAGTTGACGTGAATAACAGGTAGAAAATTTTGAAGTTGGCTATGAAGGTTTGCGACATTGGGGAACCATGGTAGCTTAACGCGGAGACCACCTTACTCCCCCGAGCGGAGCCAGTTTGTAGGGCAATGAACTCTTCCAGTGAACTCAGGGTCTTCTGAGAAACTGCCACCATGGACAGAGACTTGGTTTTCGGGTCTTCCTCCGCGTCTATCCATATTCTTCTGGACTACATTTCGCCGGCGTTCCAGCTGGCTTCTTCAGGTCCGCTGAAGTTTCGATGCAGTCTTTCGTCCCGTCTTTTTATGCTCCTCCGTTTGGGCGCCTTTAGGTATGCTCTGATGTCCTGATTGCTCCATTCCGCTGAAGGCTCGTTTACACGCGTAAGCGAAAGAGTAGCCGTCTTCTCGGTTGAAGTTATTGGGCGTTTTTGCTAGTTTAATTGCTTCCCGTATGAATCTAATGATAGTCTTCGCCTGCCAAACCGAAGGCCACGGGTTCGAATCCCTCCTGGATAGGAAAGGTACTCCTCCCCAGGGCATGGTCGTGTGGGTTAGTCAAACGAGTTCTATGGAAGAGAGGAGTATAAAGTCCTAATTCAAATGGTAATTATTCTTGACCTCTTTATTTAATGCTGCAAATTTCATGAGTATAGGTCAAATAATTTTTTATTTTTAAACTTTTTCCGACGTTTCGGATGTTTATTCATCCATATTCTGGGCTATAAACAATGATGTATGATGATAAATGATTGACAGTTCTGTTTTGGTTACATAATTTTAAATTTACAGACATTAAATATAAAAAATACATAGACACAGACATTCAAGATTTTTACCTTTAAAGTTTGGAACTGTTTTTATTTATTTACAATTTTAATTTGGTTGCTCGGATATATTTCTTTGTTGAAAAGTTTTGTGTCATTTATTAAATTATGATAAATTTTGCTTAGATAAGTAATGTCTGTTCTTTTATTGCAACTTTTTTTTATTTCTGGATGTATGGTACATTTCTTTGAATAATCTTTTTGATAATTTTGGTTCTGAGTCAAAATGTTTTGCTTCTCCGAAATTAAATGAGTGACTATTTGAAACTGCATGATTTTCTAATGCACAAAGTTGAACTTTAGTATTATTTGACCTATACTCATGAAATTTGCACCATTAGTCCTTATATAGCTCGAAGCAAGACCCCCCAAAAAATATCTGGCAGCTGCCGGTCAATTTTCAGCGGGATCCAGATCATACAAGTGTCGTGTGGAGATGATTACTTCAAGTGCAGCTCTCCATTCGTCAGGTGGGATGTTATTCCGCGACCACCATGCGGCTTTTGGTCCAGTCATATTATGGCGTACCTGGGGTTAATTCACGTTAAGAGGCCATATGTGGCGGGAGCAGTGGGTCCAGGCTGTTTGCGAGGGCGAGCTGCGCGGCACGGAGGCTGACCTGCCAGTCGATGATGCCGGTGGCCGATACTTGTTCCAAGGTATGAGGCGATCGGAAGTGAGGGCGAAAAGTGCAGCTACTGGCGAGTAGGAAGTCCATTCGATGGAGATACTCGCAGTATACTGTATTCGTCCATTCCACTCCCCAAATATTCCTTTCCCGCCCCACATCATCTCCAACCGCCAACTAAGGTGGCTTGACTGTCGTCGTTGGAAACGTTTCGAAAAAATTGTGATTTTTAATTTTGACAACCCGTGTTTTAAAGTATATTTCTTTTTGTCCTACACAAATTTGCGTTCATACGTTTATTTTTTTTATTTATATTTTCCGAGGGTTGAACGATCTTGGCTGCGTTTCTCGCATCATGATTTCTATTTACTCCAATCTCGCCGATCTTCTTTCAGCACTCACCCCCTCAGCTCCGACATCCTTTCATAATTTCCTCGCCCTTCCTATCCTTCTTCCCGCTTACGGTTGCCATCTTCATACTCTCTGTGGTAACCGCTCCTCCACCATTCCGTGAAAAGTTTCCCATTTACTTTTTCTGTCCTATCCTATCTGTTAATTTCTCTATCACACCCATCCCAAGATTTCTTCATTTCTTACTTAATCGGCAAAAGTGAGGCAACAGCTTTTTAGCAAAAATTCTATTTCAGCAGCTTCTAATTTCTGTTCCGTTGCTGTATCTGCACCCATGTTGTAAAAACTGAAACAACCCCGTATGTTACGCTACTCATGAAGATCGCATTCCACACATTTCTTACCAACTTAACCTTAATAGCGCAAATGAACTCAACTTTCGTTTAGACCAGATGGTTGAGTGCACATTTACGGTCATACACACAGATTTCCTACATTACGTGTCCTTATTTAGCCCTCCGTGGAGTCAGAAAACCAGAAATGTGAGGTTCAGAAACACGTGAGAGACCAATGATTTCCAGGGTCGTAACTCCAGCAGAGAGATTTCGTTCCAAAATCAACCAACTAAAACCTTCATAAAACATCACTCAAACCTAGCACTCAGGACGGCGCACTTGTAAGGGAAAGAATCGAGGAATGTAGTCCAGAATAGTTCTTTGATCAGCCGCTTCTATGAAATCATGGGAGCCTGGTCGGCGGAATGCTTAACATTAGGGATATGGTTGTCATGGCAAGTCTTTTCCTAGGCGTCTTTCTCGCCAACCCAAGGGGAGGGATTTGTGTAGGGTATGAGGGCGGTGCAGGGGTGAGGGGGTGAAAGGCAATCCTATCCGCAGGCAAGGCAACCCTATCCACCCCTCATCATATGAACATCAATCCACAAGCACACGCCGCTCAGCCCCATTCAAAAATCATGAATGCCCCGAACCCCACGTGTCTTAATTGGCGGCCCTTCACTCCATTTGCACAATAATCGAGTGATGCAATAATAAGCCTCTCTTCCCTCCTCGGGATGCCGTCACCGACTCATCATCTGCCATTCACCCAGCGGGGGGGGGGGGACTTTGCCCTCCACCCGGCTCTGTAATCCAATCCTCCTTCTCCTCCTCTCTGGAAAAAACCCAACCCACTCTCCCCAACCACTTCCCCATCCGGTCCATCTTTCATAAGCACCTAAGAGAAGGTATTTACATTGGGGTTACATAACCTTCCCTTCACTCTAAATCTGCGTCATTGAAACGACAGTTATCGAAAATAGCCGGCATAAACGGAAATTCACCCTTTCTCTTCAATCGACGAGTACCGAAAGTAGAAGCACCCAGCACAACCTCCACAGTCTAATATTTCACAGTCACGATCACAAAGGCAAGAAACTTGCAGCTTGGTGAACAGGGTGCGGTGGCGAGAAAGTAAAAGCTTGCAGCCGTGACTATTCGTACTTAGGGTGGCTAAAAAGATGAAACTGGTGCAAAAAAGTCATGAAGACGTATAGAAAAAACAAGATCGAAGTTCATCCTACTAGATCCGAGTGATACCCTGCTAGCCACTTCAAAGGTATGTGGTAGAGGATGATTCCTCACCAGGCATGAACTAACAGTTAAACATATTATCATAGCGATATTCACTTTTACAGAAATTATACAGTTAATGAAGTATGCGAAAGAGATTTAACATACAATACGGCTTCTAAATATTATTTTATTCAGGCAGGATGGATGCTTTTCTCATACATCAGGCGAACCATTAGTTTAAGTTGAGTCATGTTGACATACAAAACGAGGACCGAATTACACAGGCCTCGCATGTGGGTGACCAACAGGGTACAAAGAGGTCGAAAATCTTCGTTGCCAGCTTCAAAATGCTCAATACATTATTAACGTAAACATTCTAGCAGTTATTCATGCCAACATTCTAGCAGTATGTATCCTTGATCTGTTTAGATGGAATCCTCCGACAGGTTGCGAACAATGAAACAGTGCATTTTAATTTGACGTTGTTTGGATCGTAAACATATTTGTGAAACACCCTGTTGACATTCACCAAGTTTTTCTTTACTAAAGCAAATAGCATAAAACACAAGGACGATGCATGGTTTATCAGGGTTATACGTCCAAAAATGTCCTCATTTTTCGACCCTAATGTTCTCCTTTCCAGCGGAAGTCAGTCGGCAGGTCTGCCCTCCTACTTAATGATGGTGATAAAGACCTTTGTATACACTGATAAAAGTGAACGCAAATGTGCAGCTAAAACCTAACTGCTAAGTTTCCAAAAATGATTCAAGTCTTACGAAGAACCTTCATCGAAACAGTCACGAGCTTCTAGGTCACATGGTAAGTTTTTCTTTTTTAAGATGCGCAGAAGGTGCGAATGATAGAAAGGAAGAAGAACGAGGAATTACTTGGCATGATGGTCGAGGAAACTTCTGGAGGATATAAGGAGCAGGCAGAGTGGGTGGTGGGAATGGGCAATGAGTGGAGAAGGAATGTTGAAGGAAGCGGAGGATGTTGGGTTAGCGGGGAAGGGGCTCTTTTGGCGTGATGAAGTAAGGTACGGAAAATGCTGACCTAAAGAAGCAGATAAGAAGAAGTGCATACCTTCTTTACGAAAACTATGTTAACATTGATGACAGTAGCATTTTCAAGTCCATAAAAAACCTCATATTGGATTATTGTGCATTCGTCATGGCCGACAGAGGGCCACGTTAATATGAATCAGCATTTTCCAAAGGTGATCTTTACTCAATAGTCCTTCATTCTCTCATTTTCTGATCTACTCCTTTCCTCTACCCATAGTGTTTCGATCTTACCTCGTGCTCTATCACAAAAACCCTTAGTGTCTAGATTCAAAGGCACACCTCTGTTTTCTGAACTCCGATATTCTTCATTCCCCTTTTTATCTCCTGAAACCAGCATGCCTTGTTTTTCCGATTTTCGAAGAATTTCAATGTGTAACTGTTTAATCTTACAGGTCCATTAGGTAGATGTGTCTGAAAAACATATATCGTCTTTTCCTTATGGTACCTGATATGTTTTCCATCCCGTTGTATACTCCCTGGTTTCCTCGTCTTCTGATTTTTGAGCCTTCCTTCTTTATATATGCCAACCACTTCATAAATCTTGTCCTTGTTAATATCAAAAATTTGGCTGTAGACTTCAGAGTGGATCACTACTAAGTAGTCTACCAAGTCTTGGTAGTGTCTTCATTTCACATAGATAGATAGATTATTATAGTTCTATAGGCATGTTAATTGTGAGTGTATACACCAGATTCAGCTTATCCACGATCTAATCGCCTCTTTTTCTGACTGATCATTTGTTATCCAAATTCAAAAGTATTTAATTATCTCATTTCTGTATTTCTCCCCGTTCTAAACTTAGCGGAATTGGCTATTATTATTGAGATAATCTACAGGTTATGGTATGTTTAAATGGAAGAGATTAAAAATCTTCTAGATTTTTACAGGCGCAGGTCCCTATCTCCTTAAACGATTTCTTTCTCCATCCCAGCATGTCTACTTTTCCTCATCCCATACATTACGCCAATTTTCTTTCTCACCCTTCCCAGCTTGACCAACATCATCCCCTCCATCACGGCCTTCAGAAACCCCTCGCCTCTCAATACCTCTTCCAACCGCATGCTCTGCCTCTCCTAATCTCCTTATAAGTTTCCTCTCCTCATCCACATTACAACCACAACCTCGTTCGTCTTCCTTTCCGTCCATCGTATCTTCTCCTCCACTCCCACATACCAAATGCTTTCAGTCTATTCCCGTTCTCTTTTCCATGTTTAGTCGTTAGTTAAGAGTCTACATTTAGGAACACAATAAAATGAAAAAACGTAGTTCTGTAAGAAATTAGTAGCACCCGAAGGAATTCTGTGCATCGTATTTGCAATTTTTAGCCAATAGATTTAGGATTGCTTGGGAGCCGCTAGACTCCCAAAGATCATACGCTAAACTAAATATACACTTAAATTTCAGATCTACATCTACATCTACAAAATACCCTGCAAGCCACCTCAGGGGTGTGTGGCAGGGGGTGAGTAATCACCAACATGCATTACACTATACCCTATAGTTAGTGTAACTACGACTAATTATGCATTAGCATAAATCGCTAATGATAATTAGTCGTAGATCAAAAGTTTCAGAGTGCCACGGATGATATTATTTTAACCCCATACTTTTTCTTTGTAAGTAATAAAGGTGATGCACTTTCTGACTGATAGGTACATATATAGAACAACTCTTTATTACCACATAGCATTTGATAAAAACAGAAATAGCGAAAAACTATGGCACTCCGATAACATATATTTCACTGTCATCCTTCAACATTTTCAACCTTTCTTCCCAAATCCCAATCTTTTTCATAGATCAGAGGCAGCTAAAATCCCAGTACTATACAGCACTGTCTAAGAAAATCCAAATGTTTTTCGTTAACACGGTATTGACGTCATTAGCATGGAAAGGAATGATACATGTCCTATTCAGAAGCTCTGATGATGTGGAACAAGTCGTTCTTTCGAAACTTCGGCAGATATGAAGCCTATTACCTGGTGGAATACCCGTGAAACATTAATGAATCAGATTCACCGGGAAAATCGTAGATTTAAATGGGCCTTATAACATTCCCTTACGCCAGATTTAACGCCATCAATTGGATTAGGTGAAACAATGCAGTCGCCAGTGCAGTACAATGGAGGAGACTGAGTTTAGGAGCAAGAGTAGAAAGAACACTAATACTCTTCTTTGATTGAATTTATAAACTAGAAGGCGTTTTTCACACTGAAGCATTTGCACAGTAACGAAATCCATCAATCCGGCTAATTAAGATTTTTCGCCAATAACTTCCTAAAGCGAGCAAGTAGGATATTTGCATGAACATTTTAAAAAAGTTCGGACCTCGATGGTCTACTCATTCAGCTTCCATTTCCTACACGGCAGATGATTGCAAATTCCTTTACTGCGTGCCCTTCGCTAGTCCTCTGCACGCTATCCAGAAATCAGAATTCGTCTGAAAAAAAGGTAGGCTCGCATCCACGTCCGGGAACAATGGCTGCTAGGGGGCTGGGTCATAAGTGCAGCAGTAAGATGTTCCAAGAGGGAAAAATTCCTACGCTTCTGCGGAGTTTGCTATGGTGGGTGGTTATTGTTTTCGGGCTTTATGTAATTTGAAGGGGTCAGACGGTCTGACATATTTCCTGGTCGCTTTCATTCCATATTCCCATCGCAGCATGACACCCGAAGAATGCCTGAGGGTTGAAAAAAGCTTATAAAATTGAGATGCGAGGGCAGAGTGGAGATTTCAACGACTTGTATTGGCCACGCTTCGGTGGGGCAGCATTCTTGTAAGTCGTGGACAGGCTGTCAGACTGCTGGGTTCACAGAAGTGACTCGTCTCAAGGATTGGCCATTACTGAATTGTTCTGCCCTGAATCTGGTCTCCTCCAGATTCCTCGTGGGGTCAAGTCACAAGAGACGAGTTACCATGCAACATCTCAAACAAGACGCGTCCGATATGACAAGCAAGCAATCTTTCTTTAAATTTCATCATCCATGTCATTTAAGATTCAACAGACGGTGGTACAGCATGTCAGCAAGTACCTAAGGGAAATAAAAAACCGGCACTTTCCCAGGAGACATTCCAGAACACGTGACGAAGAATACAGGAACACTTTTTGTTCTCAACAAGGTCACTCGTACCTTAATCTCAAAACACCTGCTCGATAAAGGCCACCATAACTGTTTCACCACCGAGGTTCTGCGTTTTAAGGAAAAAGGACGACATCTCGTCGCAATGAGAGGTCATCAGGAGAAGAAAAAGGGAAAAGCCTTCTTACGTATAATACAATTTGAAAGGTATTCCCCCAGACTCTCCTTCCAACCCGAAAACTAATTTGTACAACCCTCCTGTTTATGACTACCTCACCAGAGTTTTATAGAACCTTGTTTTTCTTCCGCCCCCTCACAAACAGTCGCGGTGAGACCTCCTCGAGAGACAGAGCACCTGAAGGAATCCTTTGCATTCATCTCCGCATTTTCGAGCTCACATAGATCCTTGGTTGGGAGCCACTAGACATATTCGGAGACTACACGCTGGAATTACTCTTATATTTCAGACCAAACGAGTTACATGGTGACACGGAGGATATTGTTTCAAACCCGTACTCTATCTTTTTGTGAAGGCTTCCGCGGAGTTTTGTTGATGAAGAGAATGGTTTTTCGAGTTTCCATCCGCGTTTATCCATTTTTGGTGGACAATATTTCGCCAGCGTTACAGCTAGCTTCCTCAGGTCCGTTGGATTGCAGGGTTTGGTCCGTACTTTTATGTTATACCGGTTTCGCGCCTTCGGGTGGAGGTGTGTCGTGATTGGTCGGTACTATTGAAGAGCCGTTTCCAAGCGGTGGCGAAAAAACATTCTCTTCACCGTACTCTATCTGTTTGAACTGACATAAACGACAACATAACAAAGATACACTGCCTAACTGATAATTGCGCACACAAATTCCTTCTTGGCACGAATCATAGGATTGAAACAAACACATAGAGAGCAACAACGTACTCCGATAACATATAGTAATTCACTTTCATCGCTCAACACTTTCTATCCTTTTTCCCTAATCCCTCCCGTTTTCATGGCTGGTGTCCTAACATTCCCTGGAACGTGTCGCTGCGCTCTCTTTAACTACTACCACTGCAGAAGCAATAGTATTTGCTTCATCAATATTTACGTATCTTTCGAAAATATAAACATCGTGCAAGAATACACTGCTCATTTATTACAAACGCCTTGATTTTTACGCAACCAGTCCACTGATTAAGTGATTTATAAAAACTGTTGTCGTGTTCTTGTTCACCAGCACCGTGTAAAGAAAGCTGTTTGTCATCGCTCACGCAACGCATAGTTTCACCCTTGACTGAGCGATTTGAAGCGGCTTCAATCTGCGTTGTGATATACGTAATATGAGTCGGCCTTTTTGAAAGGGCATTTCAGTTGAGCAAACTAAGCGAAGACTACCACTGCGCTGCGCCAACCAGCCGTCCTCGTGGATTCCAGAGGACTTGAATGGGAAGGGAAACTACGCCGCTGTTTAATGCATGGCAAGCTCGCCAGGTGGTCAACCTTCCTACTCACACTCCACATCATATCATACTTTTCATATCCTCATCACACGTTGTCATAACTATTATGGAACAGGGGCTCTCAACCTTTTTGAACTCGAGACCCCAAAATGATATGTGACGATCACTCGCGACCACCCTATAGTATTAACAAAAGGAATATTATTTGCAAATTGCGCCATTTTCAGATTTTCATTAATAATGCTGTGGTTGATAGTTTCTGGCGCTATTTAAGGAATAGATTCGTATTGAAATGGAAACAATTGGGTTTCGGGTAAATCGTTTTAAGTCAAATCCGTGTCGTGTTCAAATAAAAAGTTTTTTTTTTTTTGAGGAATCACAAAGTCTTTCTTTCATTATTGATTGTATTTACGCAAAAACTGGTACAATTTAAAATGACAAAAATAGAACATATTAATAAAAAGAAATACTTTAATTAGAAATCTGTTGAACTAAATTTCATGAATTTTATCGTAAGGCATGACGTTGCATGTGCTACAATGCAGTAGTGAACGGGTACTACAAGCACCAACTACAATTTCAAGCAATAGTTCCTCACTCCCTTGCGACCTCTCTATCCTCTTTCTTGACCTCAAATGGGGTCGGTACCCATTCGTTGGGCACCCCTGGCACTGATTAAAGATGAGCATTGCTGGCTCCTTGAAAGTTGACCACGAATCAAGGCTATCCCGAGAAGTATACGACACAGATATAGAGACCCCAATCTGAGCGCATTTTATTCAGATTGAAAAGTTCTACAACATCCCATACTATTGAATTGTTAAAATAATTGTTTCTAGCAAAAATAGCCATTTTTATTGGTTTTCTGAATTTTTCGAAGCAAGAAATTGACGAATTTACCAATGCGACTGCTCATTTTGAATGAATTTCTACTCTTTGCATTTCCTCACGTTGAAGAACCCAGATCTGATTATAGTTTTCCGCCGAAAACCACTTTTCGTCATCTTTGACCATGGTTCATAACAAAACAGGGAAAAAAGGAGTGTGGGTTTTTTGTTTATTTTAATCTATATCTTGACTTTTATATTATTCATCTATCACCACCCATCTGTATAACATTTTGTGACGTCCAAATGCTATAATGATTGGCCTGGGCAGGTGTTTTGCCGTGAAACAAGTAAGTTAAGTTACATCCGCATAATTACCAAGAATTTAAGTGATAAAAAATACAAGTGTGTCGGATCGTGGACGTATGACAGAAGTGGAACTTCTGAACTACGTTATATAAACTAAAGTAATCGTTATTTATTTTTATACAACAATCTATTCAAAGATAAATCTAGCAAAATTCTATGTAATGCATATTGATGCATAGTTTAATGTAAAATTTCAACTCCAATTATTTCTCATTAGTAGGGAACCAAATAAGGTGAGGTTATTTTTGGTGAAAAGTGGGGTTATTTTTCTCAAAAAGTGGTGCTATTTTTTTAGAAAGTGGTGTTATTTTATAACCTTCAGGTACATGCATTTAAAAATAGTAATAATTACAAAATATTGGCCGATAATATTGTCATTAAAATAAAAGGCCAAATGGAAAATATTAGTCAATTAGGGAACAATATTTGTTTCCAGAAGGTGAGATTGGAGGTGCATTTTATGAGTAAATGGTAAAAAGAACAAATTATGACTGGAAAATGTGAAATAATGAAGAACTCTGTGGAAGTGTTCAGGGAATTATGATTCATTCAGTGCTTTCTAAGCAATCATCGGCTGGTGTTGAATGATGTTGTGTAGAAAAGGCCATTTTATTCTTTGCCGAATTTAAGAACAGCGTCTTCAAGGATTCACTCATAAAGATTCACTCCAATATCGTTTCTTCAAATTAGATCTCATTAAGTTATTTATAGCAACAACAGGAATAAAAAATAAACAAATGTTTATTCATTTAAATACACTGTATCGGGCCATAATTTGCGGGTGCAAAAGAAATATTATTGCTTAAAGTACACTATGGAACAATTCATACTAATTAAGCTCCTAAAATCGATCTTATATCTGTCCCTTAAGCAAATTAATCTTAGAACCCCGTAATCTTAGTTTCAAAAAAATGTGAGTAATCGAGGCCAATAATGGTATCTGACATTCTGATCACGGAAGAGCAGGGAAAAACGATAAAATTAATTATACGCTTAAAAAAATATTTCGCAATTTAGAGACCACTAAGTAAAAATTGGACGCAAGAAAATAAAAATACACTTTTTAAGAATATTTCAGTTGAAGTCTCGCTGTTGTTGGTTGTACTTTATATAAATCCCATTTCAAAAACAATTTTTCTTTATTCTCGAAATATGAAGACTCCCAGAGCTTTGGATTTTTTTCCCGACTCACTGAGTGATTAGGAGCACTCCCTGAAAATTGCAGTCCTAAAGCTCGATTGTAAATGCCCACGAAACTGTATCAAAGAGATCTGACGTCACCTGACGTTTTTCGGTGTCGTTTGTGAGATGGCTTTACTCATCATCAAGCGAACGTATTTACAGCGGACGTAAAATAGATGACGATAGTAAATAAGTTCCAATTAAAAATCAAAGTTTTCATATCATTAATAAGACTAATTACTTCATGCCTCTTACAACCTCATACATTTTATCGTAAACTCCGGGTATAGTGTTTAATATGTTCACGTCAAGGCTTCCGCGGAGTCTCAAATGACTATAGCGAACAACCTCACTAAAACTACCGTGATGCCCTCTACGTTCCCCTGTGGTATCGAGCCATTTGGTTCCATCTATTCTATCTTCTTCTTCGATAATTCCGACCAAATAAAGCCTCATCCCACTCCTTGGATGCCCAAGATTGGATGACGGCCTTCGGACAAGATGATAATGACCGAGAGGCGCGCTCCCAGAGTCCCCTTCTCGTGAATGCGATGAGTCTTGCTCCACTGCAGCCCGCGTGTGTGTATGTGAGCGACTGATGATGATCATGCCCCGTCCCTCCTCGTCTGTGGTCCCTCGTCATGGCCCTCTCAATCCTTTTGTTCCCACGACCGAGCTCCCTTTTATTTAAAAGCCCCTTGGCATGCGTCTTGTGTACAATACTCGTCCACTTCCCCCCCCCCAATCCCCTTCCCCCAGGACCACCTCCTTATTAACCCCCCTCCCCATGGTTACTTCACCAAAACTCCCAACCCTACCGAGTCCGACCGCTTTTCATAATTCCGTGACCGAAAAAAAAAATGGGGTGCGTGTGTGTGTATAACCCTACCCTTCTCCTCTTCTCCCCCCTTCCCCCTCTCTCCGAAGAGCGTCCTCCTCGAAAGAAATCTCGGGAGATGCTGCGGCCATATTAGTACGCCCAGATCAGTGCACGTGCTCCCATCTATCGTCCCGGAGGGCGAATCAAGGGATATAAGAAGGGCTGGAGGGAGGGGGGGGGGAAGAAACAACAAAAGATTTCCCCCTCTAACACGTGATTGGTCCACTCCGCACATACATCCCCCCCCCCATCCGTTCTCGATCTAAAGCCCCTCCCCCTTCTCGTGTGGAGGGAAAAAGTTTTGACGGTTCGAAGACTTCGTGGGGTTGGGAGGGAATAAATAAACAAATGAACGAACAAAATCGCGCGGGGTTTTTTTTTATTTATTCATTGAGAACGAAGAGATGGAAGGACAGGCAAATTCAAAATCTTTGGACGTATGGCATCCCTCCCCGCCGCCTAGGGAATGGACCACAAGGGATTATTAAAAACCCTTTCGTGCCAACATTTGACGAGGCGAGTGACGGACTCGAAGCGAGAGATCATGGCCGGCGCCCGCAACTTGGCGAGTAGCCACAGCGCGGGATATTCGGTTTACTTATCCTTCCTAATGTTCACTTTCCCCCGAATAAACAACCTTATACTTTTCTCTTAGGAGACTAGTAACGGTTAAAAATTGCTTACTTTCAGCTGACCATTTGTTTTTTTAGTGAAACGAAAGAACTAGGCCAAAAAATATTATTCCTTACGAGACACACACAAGTCGTTCAGCTGTAAGGAGGTCTTACATTTCCACATTTATTCGCTGGACGCATTCAACGCTCTGTTTTAATGAGAATTAACTTAAGGTCATAAGACAATAATAATTAAGTGGCATTTGTATTTTAGTACTTCGACGTCTAAGGTCATTTCGCACTTGCTGTGTGACACTTGCAGGCAAGGGCAACAAACTCGGACGAATAGGAGAATCACCCCTCCAACTTGGAGCCGAACCAATGATTCTTAACTTCGGTGACTGAACGGGAAACGGTGTTTCCATCGTGGCAGGGCGTGGCCCCTTTAATGTAAGGAGTAAGCGCACGTATCAAATAATGTTATGACAAAAGTAATTTAAAAAAATTGTCATGGGGCCTGAATCACCCAACAAGGTCATCATCAGCGCGGTAATACATATTTGCGCTTAACTCATGACTTTGAAGAATATTCTGCTATCTATAGGGTTTCTATCTCATCGTTCCGTGTTGAGGACGATGGCAGCTTTTTATTCCATTCGCTCTAGTGCGCTAATCACTTCGTAACACGACAGCACAGCCGTCCATTCGTTACAGACCCTACGCACGAAATAACAGATCGAAAGCGGAGTTGATGTGCGCGAAACAATTTAAAAAACTTATATGATCGCATCCGCGACTGTTGTTTTTGTGTTGATTTTCACCCAAGGCATCAAACTTGGACAATTTAATGTTTTTAAATACTTTGTGGCAATAAGCCTATGTAAATTTTCTTATTTTGAAATAATTCGATCACTAAACACAAAACATTTAGCCGTGACCGTAGCGCACCTATAGAGTGCTACCCACTGGCAGACAAACATTTCGCCAGCGCAAATCATTCCATTTGTTGCCTTTAATATGCGCTGATGTTTTCTGATATGCGCTAAATTTAACACAAATAGGAGAAATAGACGAGTAGGAGCAATGTAGGAGCACGTCTTCTGTTCTTGACTGCCTATGCTATAAGTAGCGCACTTCAGGTTTAAAAAAATAAACATGTATTTCATTTTAAAGCCGGAAACGTAATAACTCGTCGTTGGAGTATCCGTCCCATCTTGCGATCTCATACGGCATTCACAGCATTCACTCTAAGGGTCTCCCGATATGGCAGAAAGAGCCTCATTTGCTTCACGCCAGCTCTGATGAGCGATATACTCTTAAGGAGTCAACTTCCCTGACTCAACTACCCTGAAGAGAAGATGTAATTATTCGGACGTCGAAACGTGGGCAATCAAGGAGCCCCTAACCCGGTGGGAAACCCGTGAACTCTTTCTGCATCTAATTCACCGAGAAAGTACCAGCTCTTACTTCAAATCAACTACCATAGTCCCAGATGACTCGAAAAGCGCTCGGTGAAAACCATATGCATGGACGAGGCGAAACTTGACGTTGAACAATCGGCCCATAAGCGTTCCTCTGGTGGAGGATTTGCTTCAAAGTAAATTAACCTTTATGGGAACTGTGGACAAAACAAAAGGGAATTTCCGCCTCAAGATGGTACATGAAAAAGGAGAGAGAGGTCTTGTAGTCTTTCCGGATGTAGAAATAATATGACTATAGTATCGTACTTTTCCAAGAGAGGTGAAACCACAACCCTACAGTAAACTATCCACAGTAGTAGAGTATAGAAGAGTAGGCGGTGACAGGAAAAAAGCTGAAATAACGTCATTTTATAACTTGACTATGAGTTGTGTTTACCAGTGATAGGAAAAGAACTCTAAAAATGTAGTTGGGCGCAATTAGTCATCATCAGCAGCAGTCATGAATCCGAAGATTGGTTTGCTGCAGCCCTCCATCCAACTCTTTACCATCAGCTAACCACCTCATTCCTACGTATTCCTTCATTGGATTCCATTCTTGGTCCACTACTTTAATTTCAGGAAGTACACTGGGAAATTGTCATAAACTAAAATACCAATTATCTACTTTTTAAAAAGTAATCAGTAGGATTACGACTGAGATCAAATGGAAGTAAATGTGAGCTATACTAATCTTAAGGCTAGACTTTAACAATGTGAACCAATTGAACATTGAATTTTCCATGTTATTCTTTCAGGATGCTGGGCATGCCGACGACCCACACGACCCTGCTCCCGCCGCCAGGGTCGCCCCTGCCCCCAGATGCTCCGAGCCTCGGCTCCGGCCTGCTCATCGTGGGAGGCGGCCTGGGGGCCAGCGGGTTCCGGGACAAGTGCCGGCGGCTGCCGTTTCTGGGCGAGAGGCAGCGGGAGATGTGCGGCCTCAGCGAGAACGTCCTCACGGTAAGGAAGGAAAGGACGCAGCATAGGATCCCGTGGATCACATGCGGGGGTACAAAATAGCAAAAAAAAGGTCTGAATAAAAAAATTACATTGTTCGTGAAGAGCAACTTCTTACGGTGAATTTGAATGGTTCCATCAGCGCCGAACGAACGCGTATGCAACGTGGGAAAAAGCCAAAGGCAGCCGCTTGTAAAGGCAAATGTCTGCGACATTAATAAGTCCTCGACTTACATGAAAATCAGAGAACGTTACAAACTTCCGACATGTATTCTCATCCAAAACAGCCATAAGCACACCGTAAAAGCGACTGACAACCATGACTATTTTCAACAAAGATCACAATGCAACCTACAGACTAACAATTTCCTTCTTATCTTCTCTTATCGCCAACCCATTGAAAGGAACGTTGAATTTGCAACGGCTGAAATTTCACTCGCCTAAGTGTAATGTAAATAATTCATACATCCAGTTTTCCTCGTAAAATCAAAACTTGAAGAAAACTTGTACATTAAAAATTGAGTTCCTGGCGGGAAAGGAAACTACAACGTTCTGAGGATTGTTCTGAAACTCCAGAGTATCCCTCAAATCAATGTGCGGTTAAAGAAATCACAATCGGCATGTAAATAAATACTTTATCAGGAGCGGCCAAATAAAATGTTTCCCACATGGCTCAAGGCGCCATAGTAGTAGAGTAGATAGAGTATTGTAAACAACCGCACACGAACCAACATTTTTTTAAGACAAAATGTTTCCCAAATCATCGTTAAACAGTGGAAATTACTTAACCACACTGAGGAATGCGAAATTTTTTTTTCAATTTTTGTAATGTTTTATTGTATCGAATTCGGCACTTTGGGCATTAGTAAATGAGCTCAGATGACTTCAAAAGTATAAGACAGATTCGGCACGTCCAGCATTTAAGGGTTAATATGCTTTGTGGACGGGAGTTCTTCAAACACTGTCTAGCGTAGGATTCAAGGTGTGATATCATGTTACGCAGGATTTAATTGGATTTAGGTTTCATCATCAGCAGAAGTCATCAATCGGAAGATTGGTTTGCTGCAGTTCTCCACTCTCCTCTCAACCAACCGCTTCATCTCTAATATACAAAAGGCTACGCGTAGGTACGTATAATTCAGCTGCTAGGCATAATGATTCAGATTTGCGCCAATAGATGGCAAGCGAGCTCCCATTTACGTTCACCACTTACTGACAAACGGCGCGGGCGTAGGCATTTTCCAAAATACGACACGAGGGAAAATATTGGGAACGATATTGGGTGAGGTACCAATGGAAAGAAAATTTTATATAAAGTTTTATTTTTATAACCAAATGTTGTTTTCCAGTGGAAATTGCGGTAGCAACCAAAATTTGCAGATGCAACGTAAATGTTTACAGACGAATTGTCTTTCAAAAATTCGTATGAATAGCGATGTTAAACACTTTGGAGACAAGATAAGTGTGATAATAATTATTTTAATAAACAGCGGTGAACATGATTGAATTTAAAACGTCACATTGAAAGGATTCTTTCAATCCTATGCACCAATTTGTGTTCTTCCCATTGAAATTCAACGGGCACCCCCTCCTTGTCCAATACAAATTCCATGCTCGCGAAGCACATCGTACTTGTTAAGTAGCGCGTAACTGCAGAAATTGTAGTCAAAATGCGGTAATTCTGTATATATGCTTCGGATCCTACGTTTGGAAACAAATTTTAGGTAGTTGCGGAGTCACTAGTGCTGGCGCTTTTGTTGGAGAACGTCTTACCTAAGCGGTGTTTTCGGGGCATATTGCTTGTAGGGTTGGCAACAAAAAATGCATGTTACGAACTTGCATCTCTTTCATTTATTTCTCGCGACGCTGGATAATTTATAAAATTATGTTTCCTCGAATCTATTACGTGTGAACTTGCATCAGGCGTTGCGGTGTTTGATCGCCTTTTGTTCGCCTTCATCGATGCTGCCTCATCCTCTACATTCGTTCCGCTGCTGACTTGAGAGGCCTTTTAAAATTCCTCATTTAGTCTTCAATCATTTTTTAATCGTTGGTGATACTTATTTAACATCTTGTTTTGAAGACATTCGGACATATTTTAAATTTTTGCGAGAAAAATAGCCCAAATTCAACATCATATCAGTGGTTAATTTTTCATCGTCGAACACATTTTTCAGGCTACATTCAACTAAAAATTGTTAACGTTGTAGTAGCAACGTGTGACGTCACGCGCTCAATTTTAAAGTTGCATTACATTCTTACATATTTGGTCCACTTAAACATGTATTGCTTATTTGTTTACGTGTTATAATTATAAAGTTATTAAGATTTGTTTGGTACGCACAACATCGTAACATCGACTTTCGTACGGTGTCCCTACTTACTGGACCCGCGGTGAAAGACGTTTTCCGTGAAAAGTATTCGATACAAATATATTCGTCAAATAATCTGCAAATTTTGCATCTTGATTTTGTGTTATAGTAGGATGAATATTTAACCAGTTACAGCAGTCCTAAACTATGCAAACTAAAAGTAAGAATTCAGCATTTATTTTGATACATACAGTAACGGTGGAACCTTCTTAAATCCGCATTATTCAAGATGGTTTGCATCCCCTTATACCGCCAAGGATGTGCGTACCCCTTTTAAACATTTATGCCATGATAGAGAAAAGGCTTTTGAATAGTTTGATGAAAAGTTAGAAGTAAAGCGAAACAGAAACTTGGATTCTGAGGAAAGAAGACGAGAATAGGCTTCAGGCGTTTGGGACATGGGTGCTGAGAAGAATGGATCAAGTTTGGTGGACGGAAAGGAGGAAAAACGAGGAAGTGCGAGAGGGAACTGGCGGAGGAGATTAGGATTAGGTTAAGTAGGAGGTAAATTAGGAGGAGGTAAAGAGGATGGAAGGGGTAATGAGGGGCGAAGGGATGCTGGAAGCCGTGATCTAGAGTCGAGGATGTTGTGTAAGTGGGGAAGGGTGGAGAAGGGAAGGGTGCTACATGGACGGGATGAAGAGAGGTAGGGTGCACACTGAGATGAAGAATTGAATAATTTGAGGAGACAAGGGTATACGTATGTAAATTATAGTATAGGTGTTAATTCTCCTTTTCAAACTAACCCTAATATAATTCAAGATGGAGTTTTCTTCATTGATAAATGAGGTCATCTTCGAATTTCATTTTATACCTTAAGCAGTTGTAGGTAGCATTAAATATATATGGTAATACTAATGACACTTAGAAAAAAGACCTAACAACCTAAACAGAGAAGATGGCTACAAACTCCCTTATACGTGGAAAAGACTTTTGAAAAACTCAAGTATTAATAATTAATCATGCTACATAATAACCGCCTAAGTTTGTTTATTTATTTTTCATTATTGATTTAGAAAGCCTGAGGAAGCCGACAGAATAGCACGGCGAAACTGTTGCTAAAAAGTATAGTTTAATCGCAGAAATCCAGAAGAAACTTACCAAAATTAAAATGAACTGTGAGAATCTACGAAAAAAGTTAATTGGACTATATGGGGAGAACTTCAAGAAAACTAGGAGAATAGAAAAACTTCGAAAACGTAAGAACAAACTTTTATCTTCCTTGACCTTTTTACTACGTTGTCGGGATAAGGAAACGGTGCCATCATTTGTGCAAGTGAAACATCATATTCAATCCACATAGGCCAAGAGAATACAGCAACGATGTAGTTTAAGTCTTTTAAGAGAACGAATACGTTACACCCGATATTCCATTCATCGGTGTTCCGAGGAACTCTACGAGCTACATCTTCATTTAAGCCGGTTTCTGAAACCAGACGACTGGGACATATTAGACAGAATTTCTCATCTTTCAAGTGTTTCGACATTTGAAAAAACTAGAGAGAAGCATATACATAAATATAAAAATATTCACGGAAGACAACATCCTGTGGAAGAGACCAAGATTGCAAAAACCGTCGTTAATTTATCTAACGTCGTTTTAGAGGAGCCTGCCATCTCTGTCCTCAGCAAAGGAATGAATTTTGCTATTACCTACCTCCAAGGAGATACCAAACGAAGAAATAATAAGCAGTGTTGAATCAACTTTAAGGAAATTACCAGCCGGAATTTCTGATGATATCAGACAAGAAATGGGCCATGTCCTTAAGATATCTGAAATCAAATATAACAAAAGAAGAAAGGCTAGCTTTGTATTCTTTACGTAAAAACGAGGATATAATAATTTTAGCAGCAGATAAAGGGAATACTACAAGGGTAATAGCAAGAGAAGAATATGATGCTAAGATTACAGAACTGCTAGATGAAACAACATACAAAAAATTATAAAAAGATCCAACAACGAAGATAGAAAAAACTACAATAGATCTTATCAAAAGTTCTAGTATTCCGAACGAAGAGAAGAAATTCCTTATACCATCAGCATCAAAACCACCGAGACTTTATGAATTACTGAAAATTCACAAGCCTGGCATCCCTTTACGGCCTAATGTAAGTTTTATAGGATCTCCAAACTATAAACTGGCAAAATATCTAGCAAATGATATTCAAAGGTTTGTTGGTTTAACCTCTTCCCGTGTTATGAAATCAGAACACACATTGAAATTATTCAAGAAATTAAATTAACTTCAGCGGATATTCTCGTGAGTTTCGATGTCGTCTCACTTTTCACGAAGGTGCCTGTCTTGGACTCCATCAATTTATTGAAGAAGCTGACAAAACAAGGTCTCCAGAGCGACTACCCTAAATTGGCAGAATTTTGTTTAAAAATGTATACTTCATGTGGAACGGGGATATATATGACCAATCGGAAGGTCCAGCCATGGGCTCCTCTCCTCGTTCCCCTGCCATCGCCAAACTTTACATGGAACACTTTGAAAAAGAAGCATTAAACACCTTTAGCCATCAGCCAACAGTTTGGTAAAGATAAGATTTGACGATACATTCATATTATGGCCTCATGGTAAGGAGATACTCGAGAAGTTCTTAATACATCGCAACAGTCAGCATCCATCGATCCAATTTACGATGGAAATTGAAGAAGACGGACGCCTACCATTCCTAGATATTCTGGTTGAGATAAAAAAAGATAGAAAACTTGGACATAGTGCGTATCGGAAAAAGACCCATACTGATCGATATCTCAATGAACCACCACCCACAGGAAAAGGCATCGGTTATCAAGACCCTATTTGATCGCGATCGCAGAGTTTCGGATGCTGATTCCATCTCTGAATAAATAAAACATTTAAGGGAGACACTGAAAGATAATGGTTATAGCTATACATTAATTGAAAGTGTTAGAAATCAGAAGCCTAAGGAGAAAGAGACATCTAAGCCTTTGAGATATGCTATGCTACCTTACATCGCGAGAGCAACAGATCGCATAGGTAAAATAATGAAGAAGCATAACATCATTACAAGATTAAACACCACCTCCAAAGTTAATGATCATCCTAGAGGAGCTAAAGATCCCTTATCTCCCACAATGTTCGAAGGCATGTACGAAATTTTCTGTAGTTGCGGAAAATCATATGTTGGCCAGTCAAAGAAAGCCATAGGATGCAGACTGAAGGAACACGAACGGGCTATACGGAAGAAATATTGGTATCACTCTGCCGTGGCTGAGCACACACTTTTAGAAGAAGGTCACAGTATTGACATCAAAAGGGCGAAAGTTTTGTGTAAAGAAATTAGCTACTATCCACGGATCATCAGGGAAGCCATTGAAATAGAAAAAAAGACCTAACAACCTAAACAGAGAAGATGGCTACAAACTTCCTTATTCGTGGAAAAGACTTTTTAAAAACTCAAGTATTAATTAACTATGCTGCATAATAACAGCTTAAGTTTGTTTATTTATTTGTCATTGTTTATTTATAATGCCTGACGAAGCCGGCAGAATAGCACGGCTAAACTGTTGCTAAAAAGTACAGTTTAATAGCAGAAATGCAAAAGAAACATACAAAAATTAAAGTGAACTGCGAAAATCTACGAAAAGAGTACACTTAAGCTTTGTTTTTCTTTATAAATAAACTTATAGGTAGTAAGTAAAAGATACAAATATGAGGCTTTCACTTGAATATTTCTTTCACGCCGTGCGCGGTTGCCTTGCGGAGTGAAGCAAGTCGGGCCGAAGAAGAAAACGCCTTCACAACCGAAGGTTGTTTTTGAGAATATATAAAAAAAAACTTCGGGCAATTGATAAATTCATTTTTTTAATGATAAAAATACATTTTTGACGCAGTTTGAGCATTCAAGCTTCTGTATTTTTTTTTGGAATATCTCACTACAACGCACATTCATACCGCGTTCCATGGATAACGGCTTCTGTATTGTGGCAAAATCCTTTGAAACGTAACGTGGTAAATAACTGATATAATGGTAATATTATAAAAGATGACTTATTTTTTCCATCATGCTGAGTTGAAAGTCATTGTTTTTTATTAGAGATGGAAATATTTTTGGGGATTTCATAATTACCTTAACGTTGAGTAAAAGATAAACTTTCCAAAATAACTTATGACTGCATCTATTCATTTGCACTTTCTATTTCTGCTTAAGGTGGTTTGAGTGAGATAGTTCCCTAGTCATAATGGATACCATATTCAAAGAAATTTTTTTTTCAGCGTCTGTAAGAAGTATGAAATAAATATTGTAGTGTAAATGGCGTAAATATATAGTTATATATGACCAAAATACTAATTAATTAAATAAACAAAGATACATAAGTCTCTAACCAGACTAACTTTTTCACGCCGTACGGCTTAAAATACTTCAAAACTGCATGTTTTTTGCGATTCTGTAAAAATTGCTGCGGAGATTAATAGATTATTTTTTATAAAAAGTTGAGAAAACATACAAACTACACACCGTTAGTTATTTGACGAAATCTAGGAGTAAGAAGTTCTAAATGTTTTCAATATTATCCCTCAGGAGCGCACAGCCGTAATCTATCCCAGGTAAGGCAGCTTATATTTTTAGGCAAATTGCTCGAAAAGTAGTTCGGCAAGGGGTTGATATTTGATATCATTGGAAAGATGAGTTATTTTCTTTAAAATGAGGCCAAATTGATCAAATTCTAGGTGAAGTGATTTTTCGCTCAAACTACCTTAAGCAATGCCTCCTAGGGGCGGAGAGCCACATCATATCTATTGAAAAACTGCTTCCACTTTTTTGCAAATATCTCTTAAGGATAATGCAGTTAAGTTGCTGATGTGTTGGTATCACTAAAAAAGATGATATTTTTTAATTCACGAGGTCAAAGTTGTTGAATTTTCAGGTGAAGTGATATAACTCGCTCAAACTACCTCAAACGATAGGTAACTTGAGATGATGATAATAAAAAACAAGTAATTTCTTCGGCTCATTTACTATATACCTGGCAGTCAAATCACACACACGCGGTCGGAATGTCACCCTCAGCAAGGCACCCTCTCGTAGCCACGACGTTTGCCGGAGAAGTCGTGTGTCGGTGAATGGCAGGGGGGGTTGTGCGGCGGAGAGGGTGGCGTCAAGGGGTGGCGTGCGGGAGCCAATCAGACATGAGCTGGTGACGCCGAAGCCCCGCTCACACACTCCCACGCGAACGCACCCGGTAGCCTCGCTCCCAGGGGCGGCGAGGAGGGCCGAGGCGGGTGGGGGCCCACCCCTTTGGCTAATTGGCTCAAAAAGGTTTCATCTCCCTTATCTCCTCCGCCACACGCTATTTGTACGCACGTTGTAATACATCCAGGTGGAGTGATGGGGAGGTTCCCTTTTAAAAAAAAAGAAAAAAAAATAAACCCACCCTTTCCATTTCGCCCTTGCAAATATTAGGGAACCCCTAGACTCCGCCAAACGCCCCTTCGATGAATCCGAGTCTCCTTCGTTCCTTTCTTCGCCCGAATGATTACTTCTTTTTTTTTCATCCTCCCACCCGACATCCTCCCACCCTCTCGACGGCGCGCCGTGCATTTTAACGTGATTAAAGACGCACTCATTGGTTTTCTTCGGCGAAGATTTTTTTTAGGGGAAAATTCCAAAGGGAAGTTGGGCATGAAAGCTCTCTTCCGATTCAAAGTGCACAAATGAGAATTTTCGTGTGTTAGCAAGGAAAAGGCATTGTGCCTCTTCGTAAACGAAGATGGCATTCGTGGAAACCATTGATGATGAATATCTCAAATTATATTCACCAAGGCAAATCGCATACCTTTTTAAAGCCCAACGGCTAAATGTAAATGCGTTTTTCTTGCACACATTTCTTGAATCATTAACATCGTAAACAGTCATCAATAAGAAGATTTCTCTGATGTACATCACCATTACGATGTATTTTCAGCTAATAGCTTTACTCTTTCATAATTCCTTAATCCCACATCCCACAGAATACGCTAGATGCAATAAATCACTTTTTCTTGAATGGGCTTAAAAGTATTAACTATTTTATAGAAAATGAAACAATGGTTTTTGTTAATTTTTTAGATAAAATTGTTGCTATTTTGATCCAGTAAAATGCAGATTAATGTAGATGCAATTCGCGGGATCTACGAGGAAGGAGTATGGCCAGAGGATTTCGTAGTAGTAGGTTTAGTTTTAATGGTGCGTCGACAGCTAAGGTCATTTTGCACCTTGTCATAAATAATTACATAAAAATCCCAATTTATGTACAAATATACTAAATGTGCACAACGTGTCTACTCAAATCATTATAATTTATTTATCAACTGAGTTTCCTTCAAGAACGCGAGAACACGCTCGATCATATTGGGGTCATCGCCTAGGACTTGTCCTAGGTTGCCCACCACATTGAGGTTTTCGCGCGCAGCACGATACACCTCACACTCCGTCAGAAGGTGTTTTACACTGAGGGGGGAGTCACACTCATCACAACGGGGGTGTATCTTCTCATCTGAGAAGAGATATGAGTGGGTTAGGGCGGTGTGCCCTATTCTTACCCGTGTGATGGCAACTTCCTCCCTCCGAGTCCTCCCAGTTGAAGTGGGCCACACTGATGTGACGGCCTTGATTTCACGTAGTTTGTTCGAGCTTTGTTGATACCATGTTTCATTCCACTGCTGAAGGCATAGGTTCCTTAGCCTTGTCTTCAGGTCTCCTACCGGTACCAGAGGATCGGCAATGTTTGATTCTCGAAGTGCCTCTTTAGCGGCGGAGTCCGCTGTCTCGTTCCCTGTTATCCCCACATGCCCAGGAACCCACAAGAACTCAATTCTAATTCCCTTTTTATCAAGGGATGTAAGGGCACATTGTATATCCTGGACAATGGGGTGCATCGGTGAGAAGCAGGAAATGGCTTGCAGTGCGCTCAATGAGTCGCTGCACACCAAGAAAGATGTATTATGCCGCTGAATCCCCTGTAGAGCCATCCTAATGGCGAGGAGTTCCGCAGTAAAAATACTGCACATGGAATTCAACCTCACTCCGGTGATTCCGTGGTGCTGGGAAGAAATCGCACACGCACATGCTTCTTCCGACTTAGAGCCGTCTGTGTAGACGGGGATGAAGCCGGGGCGAGTGTTAATGATCTCCTGAAAATAGCTTTGGTATTCCATAGGAGAAGTGGAAGACTTAGAATATCTTTGTAAGCTTAAGTTACAGACTGGATGTGGCACTTGCCATGGAGGTATTCTAAGGTATCCAACTGGGTTTAAGTCGGGTATCGAGACACCGCAGTCATCGTTAAAGGACCCGAATCGCACACTAAGCGGTTTGGTTGATCGTGCTCGTCTATCGTAAATATTTTTAAAACGAGGTTTAAAAACAATATTTAAACAAGGATGTTCCTTTGTAGATAAAATCTTTGCAACATAGTTGCACATCAGTATGTTTCTCCGAACGTTCAGCGGAGGCTCTCCAGAATCCGTGTAGATACTCACAACTGGCGATGTGCGAAAAACGCCTATTGCCAACCGGAGCCCAGCATTATGTACCGTTGACAACGGTCGTAAATATGATTCCCGAGCCGATGAATATACTACTGAACCGTAATCCAGTCTTGACCGTACTAAGGCACGGTACAAAGAGATAAGAGTAGTTCGGTCTGCGCCCCATGTCGTATTGCATAAAAACCTTAAAATATTTAAACTTTTCAAACATCTGTCCTTTAAAAACCTAATATGTTCTCGCCAATTCAATCGGTAGTCTAAAATCATACCGAGGAACCTTATTTCTTGGACGTATGCAAGGTTTGTATTCCCCATACGTAAAGGCGGTGGGATGTGTATCCCTCGCAACCGGTGAAAATGGATACATTTGGTCTTCTCCGCCGAGAAACGAAAGCCATTGGTTTCAGACCAGGTTTTGAGCTTATTCAGGGTCAGCTGAATTTGTCTTGCGGCGCTGACTAGCTTGGGCGATCTGCAAAAGATCGCAAGATCGTCTACGAACAGAGACCCCATTACCGGTGCTTTGATATGCTCTGCCACATCATTAATCGCGATCGCAAACAGCGTTACGCTCAAAACGGATCCCTGTGGTACTCCGTTTTGCAAAGGGTAATATTCCGACATATATTGCCCGATTCGAACTTTAAAACTGCGTTTGGTTAAAAAGTTTTTAATAAAAATGGGTAAACATCCCCTAAAACCCCAATCATGCAAGACCTTTAAAATCTTCTGCCTCCAGACTCTGTCGTATGCCTTCTCCAGATCGAAGAAGACAGCAACGACATGTTGACGAAGAAGGAAGGCTTCTTGAATGAAATTGTCCGCACGAACCAAATGATCGGTGGTTGATCGGCCGCGTCTAAATCCGCATTGGATGCTGGAGAGGAGGTTTCGCCGCTCCAGGCACCAAACTAGCCGACGATTAACCATTCGCTCCATTAGTTTGCATAGGCAGCTCGTAAGGGAGATGGGTCTGTAGCTATCTGGGTTCGATCTGTCCTTTCCTTGCTTAGGGATTGGTATGACCGCAGACTCCCTCCAGGACTGAGGAAAAGAGCCCTCCAACCATAACTGGTTGAAGGTTTGTAGGGTCTCCACCAAAGCTGCCTCCGGAAGGTTACGGAGGAAGGCATTGTGGATCCTGTCTAGTCCTGGGGAGGTGTTGCGGGAGTCTGCAATAGCGGACGTCAGCTCCCAGTAGGAAAAGGGTTCGTTGTAATCCGCAGGTACACGCGCCTCACGGAAGTTGATGCAGACCTTTTCCATCCGCTCTTTTACAGCTGCAAAGACAGCATCATAGTTTTCATTGCTGGAGACCCTGGCAAGTTGTTTTCCAAAAGCTTCACATATATCCCGAGGGGATGTGACCACCCGGTCTCCAACCTTCAAACATGAGACGCTATGTCGCTGATCAGATCCTGATATGCACCTCACCTTAGTCCACACTTCAGCGATCGGTGTCCGGTGGTTTATGCTGGACACGTATTCCTTCCAGGATGTCCTTTTGGCCTCCCTCACGACCTGTCGAGCTTTGGCTCGTAGGCGTCGGAAAGAGGCTAGATTTCTTGCTGTTGGGTATTTGTTAAAAATCCGCAACGCTCTCTTACGAAGTCTAATTGCATTTGCGCAGTTCTCGTTCCACCAGGGCACGGGTGCTCGAGGAGCACGGCCAGATGTTTGAGGTACGCTGCACTTTGCCGCACTGACAATAGCATTCGAGAGTTTATCCATGTTGCATAAGGAATCACGTCTGCTGTCGTGCTTATAATAAAATTCACGTTTAAAATTTTTCCAATCGGCTCTTTGTAAAACCCAGTTCACTGGTCTGTAAAAATTTATGTTAAAATCTGAGTTTTTGTTGACAAAAATAGGAAAGTGATCGCTGCCACATAGATCGGCATGAACGGACAAAGTTAACTCGTTCATCAGATTGCTTGAGCTTATGCAAAGATCTATGGAGGAAAACTCCCCATTAAAACTGTTAAATCGGGTTTTTTCCCGGTTATTTAATAAATAAAGGTTAAAATCATTAATAAAATCTGATAAAATCCGTCCTCTTCTGTTGTACTGCGTATTTGGGCTTCCCCATAGGGAGTCATGGGCATTAAAATCGCCCAAAAGGATGAAAGGACTGGGCAGCTGTCGTACTAGAGCTTCGAGGTTGCATCGAGTTACTGGTGCACCCTCAGGAAGGTATACATTACACAACGCTATTCTATTAGGCGTGTTAACAACCACCGCTACCGCCTGGAACGGTGTTTGCAGTTGGATACGGGAGGTGTATATGGTCTCGCGTATCGCCACTGCAACTCCACCTTGGGCTCGTTGCCCGCTGGTGTCGTCAAATCTAAATACTGTGTATCCCTTTAAAACACTATTGTCTTTGCCTTTAAAATGGGTCTCCTGTAGACAAATACAGGAGGGTCTAAAATCTCGTATTAAAACATCTATCTCCTCCTTATGCCGATAAAAACCGTTGCAGTTCCACTGCAAGATAAAAACCATTAATAAATTAAATAAATAGATAATAATTAAAAGAATATGAGTTAAAAGCAAGTAGTCCAACTCCGTTTATTTCCGTCTTATTCGGATCTTCTCCTTTGTTCTTGCGAGGTGGACCTCAGTCTCAGAGGGACCTTCGTCCTCCTCCATTGCCTCAGGCTTATTTTGTTTTGCCTCACCTGAGGGTCCGGGGGAAGGTGTTTTTCCACGCCTAGCCGGCGTGACCCCGGAAGATTTAGCTGGGTTCTCCTTAGGAGAGCCCGAATTTTTAATTTTATTGTTCGCTGCACTTCCATTATCCGCCATGTTTCTTGATGTGGTTTCCACAGATTTCTCAATATTTGTTGGCAGTTCTGTTTGCGTTTCAGTAGTAACATATTTCTTCTCTGGGACTTGTGCTACTGAGGCAAAAGAGCGGGAGAAGGTAGGCGCCACGAGGGTGCGATACTTCTTCCTTGCCTCTCGGTAGGGTATTTTTTCCACAGTTTTTATTTCCATTATTTTCCTTTCTTCTTTCATTTTGGGACAATCGCGAGAGTACACTGGGTGTTTGCCCTCGCAATTAACGCAAAACGGTTCTGACTCACACTCGTCACTATCATGCTTTGCTTTGCCACAACGAGGGCAGGTGGCCTTGCCCTCACATCTGGTCGCAATATGTCCAAAGTGTTGACACTGGAAGCATCGCATTGGGTTTGGAATGAAGGGTCTGACTGGGACCGCTTCGTATCCAACGAAAACACGATCAGGGAGTTTTTCGAGACCGAATGTTAAAATTACAGACGCGGTGCGTTGATTTTCGCCATTTTGCCTTCTGGTGATACGGCGAGCATCAGTGACTCCTTGTGGGGCCATTTCTTTCGCTATTTCGTTGTCATCGACATATAACAAGTCGTAGTGGCTAACGACTCCTCGACATGAATTGAGGGAGCGATGAACCTCGACAGCCACAGGAATATCATTAAATGACTTCAGGTCTAACAGTCTCTGACTCTGTATATCATTGGATGTATGAATCAGGATATTTCCATCCCGCATCTTTTTGGCCATTAAAAGCTCACCAGGAACCAGTGCCGTAGAAAGCTTCCGCATGAGGAAAGGGGATAGCTTTTTTAGAGATTCACCCTCTCTAGTACTCCTCATCACGAGGTATTTTCTGCACACTGCACAAACAAACCTTCCCCCATCCGTGTCCGGACGGGGTCTTTTGGGTTTTGGTGGAGGAATTTCTTCCATACCAATTTTGATACATTCGTCCCCCGGGCTCCCCACCCACCACGGAGCCACACATACGGGACGCCGCACCGCAAACCGGTGCGGTCGCCAGGGCTACCCGAGGAATATAGCACCCTAGAGGTGGTTGTCTGTTTCGGGTTGGGTCTTCGATGTCCCGGGCCCACCAACCCGGTCACCTCTGACCGCCCTACGTAGAGCCCCACCTCCCTAGCACTCGCCACCGAACTTATCGGAAAGCCGGTTGACCGAGGGTGGCTAGCCCCCGGCCGCCCGTTTACAGGGAATCCGGGGCCAAAGTGGTTTGTTGCACTCCGGCCCATACCGGGCATCCGAAACCCGGCTGGGTGCCGAAGAACTCACCCACCAGGATCCCCTTCTCCCCTTTACGGGTCTCCATGCACGGCAAACACATGGGTGGATCTAAGGCTAGCTGGTATCGCCTCACACAGACAGTTGACCCACAAGGCTGTCCGGACGCTACCCAAGCTTCACAGGGGGTTTATTATCGAGGTTTTCTCCCCGCCCTTTTAGTCGCCTCTTACGACAAGCAGGGATACTGCGGGAGTATTCTCCATCCCCCTACCCGCAGGGGTGGAGGATTTCGTGAAAACAGTATTAATACCTATCCCGTAGAAGAAGAAAGCGTCAGAATTCGAGGAGTGCAAAACAATCAGTTTAATTTCGCACGCGGCAAAAGTCTTGCTTAGAATACTAAATAGAAGGTTGGAGAGCAGAGCAAACTTCTATTCAGGCGATGACCAATTTGGGTTTAGGAAGGGGAGGGGAACCAGAGATGCGATTGCGGCAATGAGAACACTTATAGATAGAAACATAAGAGTATAATCAGGATGTTTTCGCTTGCTTTGTGGATTTCGAAAAGGCGTTTGACAGAGTAAACTGGGAGAAACTAATGCAGATATTGGGGAAAATAGGAATAGATTGGCGTGATAGGAGACTCATCCGAAACTTAAATATGGGGAAGAGGGCTCAGGTGAGGGTAGCTGACGGTGAATCAGGGTGGGCGGCTAGAGGTCGCGGGGTGCGGCAAGGGTGCCCGTTGTCGCCTATGCTTTTTAACATCTATGCTGAGGAAATGGTAACAGAGGCATGGGATGAGCTACATGTGGGAATGAAAGTAGGAGGCCAGCGGATAAAGTCGGTTAGATTCACAGACGATCAGGCGTTGGTAGATGGATTGGAAATGCAGTGCGAGAAATACGGGATGAAGATTAATAATAAGAAAACAAAAGTAATGAGATTCTCTAGGACAAAGCAAGCGAGGCTGGTGATAAGAGTAGGAAGTCACACACTGGAACAATTCGAACAATTTAATTACTTGGGTAGTACGCTAGAAGAAACAGGACATAGTAGCAAAGACATTCGGAGGAGAATAGCACTAGCGAAGGAAGCGTTCAATAAAAGAAGGGAGCTGATGACGGGGACCTTAAGTAAGAATGTAAAAAAGAGGCTGGTGAAGAGCTTGAAATGGACTGTGGCGTTGTATGGAGCAGAAACGTGGACATTGAGAAAGGAAGACGAAAATAGGCTGAAGGCTTTCGAGATGTGGGTGTGGAGGAGGATGGAGAAGGTGCGTTGGACGGAAAGGAAGACAAATGAGGAAGTGCTTGACATGATGGGCTAGGAGAGGAAACTTATAGATGAGATTAGGGTAAGGCAGGGCAGGTTGCTGGAAGCGGTATTGAGGGGCGATGGTGTGCTGAAGGCCGTGATAGAGGGAAGAATGTTGGGTTAGGGTGATTACAAAATTGGCAATGTTCGAAATGTTGACCAGCTTAATCGGTTCTTGGTTCCAATCCGGTAATAAAGAATGGGTAAAAAATTCGGGCTCGATCGGACAACGTTTAGGGGTCACGCAACGGCTTCAAACTATGGAAAATAGCGATTTTCCTGGTAAAAAATACATATTTGACTAATTTTCAGGGGCATGGCTATCATGGCATTTCATGACTAATTTTCAGGGGCATGGCAAAAGGTGGGTGTTTCACACGGGAGATGCTTCCACAGTGTTCCAGCAGTGATTAAACACCAATTACGACTTCGCCCGATGTGGGAGTGCGGCAGAGGGAGGGATAATAGCGACTTTTCGATCTTATTTGGCGTAGGTTTGAAAAAACCAACTCATACACCAATTTTTCCACTTTCTCTCAATATGCCATTAATAAATAATTTTCTGATAATATGGGAAATAAGAGGGTTTTTTTCTACCTGAAATTCCATCACTCACAAAAGGATTGGTTTAATGCACAGATACTGGCATATAGAGAGTTAAAAGAAAAGATAAGAGCAGCAGTAACCTTAAAAATATTTGATCCAAGTGTAGCAATTGATATGTTTGTTGATGTATGTGATGAAGGACTGGGTGCATGTCTTGTGCAAAACAACAGCCCGGTTGTATTTAGTTCGAGAGCTCTAAGTGAAGCGGAGAAAAGGTGCTCTGTTATAGAAAAAGAGATGAAAGCTGTATATTTTGCAGTTTCGAAGCATCATCATTATATTTATGGTAAAAAGATAACAATAAACACTGATCATAAACCAATTCTGGGTGTAATGGGAAAAGAAATTCACAATGTACCCAGTAGCTCACAAAAATATAGACTTAAGTTACTAAAGTATGACATAGATTTTAAGTATATATACCGGGTAAAAACAATGTAATTGCAGATCTGTTGTCTAGAAGTTTTAATAGAATCAAATACATTAGTAGCGTTGATGCAGAGGAAATGACACACTGTAAAATGGTTCATAGCCTTGTAAATCAGTTAAGCATGTCAGATAGTAAAAAACAAGAATTTAAAAGGGCTACTATGAACAATCCAAATTTAAGTAAGATAGTCACATGTTGCTCAGGAGAATGGCCGTCCAATAGTGATATGCTAGCCTTAGAATTAAAGAATTACCATAAGAACAAGGATAATATTATTTTGGAGGAAGGTTTGCTATTCATGGAGAATAAGGTTATTGTACCTTTAAGCCTCAGATTATATATGTGAAAGTTAATACATGAGTCACACTTGGGTGTTAGTAAATGCAAAAAAGGAACAAGATCAGTCATGTATTGGCCGAATATGAGTCAGGATATTGAAAAGTGGGTGCTCTCTTGTAAAATTTGTGAAAAATATCGCTATGAAAATGGAAAGGAATCTCTGATGAGTCATGTTAAACCAGTAAGGCCGTGGGAATCAATCTCTTGTGATTTGTTTTCCTTTGGAGGAAACAATTATTTAACATTAGTTGATACCTACTCTAGTTGGATAGAGTTAGAGAAGCTTCAAAACAAAACTGCCAATGAGGTTATCACTAAACTGAAGTATATTTTCGCTCATAACGGTGTGCCAGACACTTTCATGTCAGATAATGTTCCATTTAACAGCGCACAATTTAAAACGTTTGCAACAGAATGGAATTTTGAATGCATCTCTAGCAGTCCACACTGTCCTAAAAGTAATGGTAGAGCTGAAAAAGCTGTTTCAGTTTGCAAACAATTATTAAGAAGGGCATCTGCTACTAACAAAGATTTAGCTTTGATGTTACTTGATTATAGAAATACTCCATTGACGAATCAAGATTATAGTCCGGCGCAATTGTATTTAAACAGAATGCTGAAAGATAAATTACCAGTGAACAGAACTCTGTTAAAACCCGAAGTAGTGAGGAAAAGAAAAGAATCTTTACTACCAATATGTTATTATGATCGTACAGCACAAAGTCTCCCAGAATTTAATAAGGGAGATAATGTTTTAATTATGGAAAAATGATAAATCGATTTCGGGTGAAGTAATTAATAAACATGAGAGTGCTCCTAGAAGTTATGTTGTACGTGACGAAGATTGTAACACACTCCGACGAAATAGAGTGATGCTAAGAAAATCTTATAATCCAGTTGTATATAAAACGGGAAGTGAAGATGAAGGTAGTTAGAGAGATAACAGGAAAGATAACTATAATAGTGTACAAGAGTCCCCCACATATATTAATGCTAACCATAGTAGCAGTATACACGAAAGTCCCGCAGGTACAGTTGTTAATGATAACAATAAAACCATCACTACCAGGAAAATTGTGAATAAGCCAGCACTTTTAAAGGATTATGTAACATAAAATTACATACTGTCTTGGGCTGTTCACAAGTTATCGTTGTATTTGATTGTGTATCCTAGTATTATGTGAATGGTGCTTTGTTGTTGTTATTGTTCAACTGTAATTTTTGCCATTATTTATTAAGTGAACTAGTTGGCGCATGCTATTAGGTGGCTGAAAATGTAAAGAGGGAGATGCAACATATATACTAATGTATCTATTTGTATAAGTGTCACCAAGACGACAGAGATTGTCAGCAACCAACACCAGTCAATAAAGCTTAAACTTTAAGGCCGCCACACACCGAATGCTATGCTAAGCGCGCTACCAGATTTCGCGACGTGTCTTAAGATCCCGTAAAGCGATTTCCCACTGCCCGCACACACCAAATGCGAGCCACGCGAACCGATGCGAACTTCCATAGGGGATCGCTATATCGCAGGGGATCGCTCGGCCGGCGATTTCCTCTTCGCTTAGCTTCCGTGGAGCATGCGCAGTATCTATTGTGGTAGATGAGCACTTTCGTCCCGCCAGCCAAAATTATTTTTTAACCTACTTACAACAGAGCTATTTCAACTAAATTACGTACATTAGTTCTGCACACTATGCGCATTGTATAAAATTATTCATCATTGCAATTAAGTCTGTATTAACGGAATAGTCAAGTGTCAAATCTGAGAAGTGCGTTTTACGCCGTCCGCCATCTTGCTACATAGTACGGCATGGTTAGTTTCTGGTGTGTGCGCGCACATAGCGGACGTCCGTTGCGAGAAAAGTTCTCACGCTTAGCATAGCATTCGGTGTGTGGCGGCCTTTAAGCTTGTCCTCTTATTAATTACTTAATTATACTTGGACATAATATATTACAGTGCGTGTAGAGAGTAAACTTCTGGAGGAGATTAGGAGGAGGCAGAGTAGGCGGTTGTAGGAGGTAACGAGAGGCAAAGGAATAATGAAGGCCGTGATACAGAGGGGAGGATGTTGGGTAAGCGGGGAAGGGGAAGAAAGGGAACAGGCTTTTTATGCACTGGATGAAGAGAGGGAGGACGTATGCCGATATGAGGAAAGAAATCATGCAAGGTAAAAAGGACATGCGGTCGTAAAAGATAATATTCTGTCTTCCATTTCAACCTACCTTAACTAATAGGTCACCTCCAACAATAATTATTCATTTCTTAGCGATCAAGGGGAATTGAGGCTACTTCAGATTTTTTCTTCGTTTTGTTTTTAATGAACCAAGAAGATGTTACGAAGACAGAGTGGATAAATCCCTTGTGGCATCCCGCTTCTCAGATCCCTACAAGGGAGGGATTTGCAACTCCTTTTCTCACAACTTTCGTCGTACCCCCACAAATCCCTTTGCATGAGGGATCGTTTACTTCGGGTTAGGGTCGTTCGCCACATTTCCCCTTCGCTCCCACCCATTCTGAGCACTCCCAATGCTCCCCCAAACATAATTCCACTTATTTGTCATCGTCTCATTTCCTGAGAACTCGTTCGGGTTCGGATTTGGTTCGGGAAGGAACTTCGACGGAACGCAAAAGAAAATATGTATTTTTTGCTGTGAAAATATCATTTCAGGCACTCAAAATCTTACGGAGTGACTAAAAACTAGGAAGCACTGTATCTTGTGGCAAAAAAAAAGTTTTGGAAGAGCTCAGATATTTAAAGTGGTGGGAGCGGCCATTTGTGGTGATTTAATGTCCATTTATATATATATTTTTTTTAAGTTGAAAAATAATTCTTGGACCACATTTCACTTAAGTGCATTCGTTTGAGTGTAAGAACTCACCGTACATGCATTTATGGGAGTGATACAAGAATTGTATTTTTAATTTTTACGTTAATTAGAGCATGTTATGACTTAATTTTTTGGCACTGTATTCAAAATTTAGACGAAACTATATTAAAATATAATATTTTCGAATCGTGTGCTCGGCGTGGCACCTAGATGTTTGTAAGCAATATAATTATATAAATAAAATATGTATTATTTCAAGTTTAGAGAACAATCTGTACATATGTAATCGAATCATCACGAAATGTATGTCATGTACCATAAGGCAACGTGTCAAAATATGAATAAATTACCAAGAAACGAAATCGTTAACATGCAAAGTTTTTACTTCTATCTATAGATATCACTAATGAGAACATCTATGCAATGTTTTACGTAGATATTTACATAAACAAAAATCGCTCCAACCACCTTAAGTGAATTTGGAAGTGGTATCTACCTCGACTGCTGAGGAGGTGACGTCCCTGCCTTGACAAGCATAAACGTTTAGGGTGATTCAGCCGTCCAATGAAATAACTATAATTTAATTCACACCCTGGCTACTTATAAATTTTAATATGGAATACGTGTCCTGCTTCATATGAACATCTTAGTCCTACCTTTACACGCTATTTTTTTCGCTGATTGAACACAAGATGTCGCGCTACATGCAACAATGGTTAAAAAATTAAGGGAAATCATATCCAATATAAATGCTATTATCGCAAAAAATGTTGATAAGGAGAACATTTTCCCACGATGGTAATTATAGGTAGGCACCTGCCCATATTGTTTATTGAGTTATCAACAAATCAGTGCAATAAGTGGAGTAAGGGCGGGATTATGACCGACGTGGGTCCCCAGAGGAGATATGGTATGGTTGGGATATCGATGAATTGACGGATACGAAGAAGGCACGCTGTGAGAGGCAGGATTGGGAGATTGGTAATTTTGTGAAGAAGACCCGAATGTCATACGCGATCGAAGGCCTTTTCCAAGTCCAAGAATGCTCCTACAGACGTTTTTCTTATGTTGAAGCCGTATGTGATGTGCTTCACGATGCGAAGGATTTGGTGAGTGGCAGCATGCATCTGGTGAAAGCCAACCTGTTCGTCACGGATAAGGGAATTTTCGGTGATGATTGGGAGGAGGCGGTTTAGGATAGCTCGTTCCAAGATTTTGGATAGGGAGGAGAGTAGGCTGATAGGTCGGTAGCTGTTAGGGTCTGATCGATTTTTGTCTGGTTTCGGGAGAAAGATGATTTTAGCGATTTTCCATGGTGAAGGGAAATGAGATAGGGCAAGACAGGCGTTCAGTAAATGGCGAAGGTAGGTGATGAGGTTTGCAGGAAGGTTTTTAATAAGGGAATTGGAGAAGTTGTCGGGACCTGGAGCTTTTTTAGGATTTAGGGATTTGATGATTTGCAATAGTTCGGGAGGTGACAAAGGTGCGAAGAGCGGTGATGGGCAGAGGGAGAGTGATTTGCAGGAGGTATTGCAGTCTTCCTCGACAGGTGAGGGTAAGGAGTTTTGGAAGATTTTAGCGAGATTTTTTGCAAACAGGTTGGCTTTTTCTTGATCTGTGGTGGCTGTGACAGTGGAGTGGACGTGAAAAGCTTCCTTAGCTTCCTGGCAAGTTCCCGAATTGAGTTATCCTTGTGAGATACATTGGCTATTGTCTTGTTCCACTCTTCTCCTTTTTAGTGTCGAATGGCGGATGTAACACGGTTTTTAGCACCTTGTATAGTTGCATATCCTGTTGAAGATTTGTCCGGCGCCAAAGGGAACGGGCGGCTTTTCTTCGTGAGATGAGTGCAAGTACCGCAGCCGGGAGTGGAGATTGAAAATATTCTTCCAGTTTTGGAGGAAATATGGCGGAGCTGATTACACCGTAGATTTCGTCTGCCATTTTCTTGACTTTTTCATCTAGGTCAGCATGGGTTTTGGCGTGGCGTGGGTCTATGTCTTCTGCTAGTGTCTTGAACTTTTTCCAGTTTATCGTAGGTCGGGAAGGAAGGAGTGGGTGGATGAGTGATATATTGTATACCAGAGGGCAGTGGTCGGAAGTGGTGGAATTTGTGATGGTTCGAGGGGTGAATAGGGTGGGGAGGTGTGAAGCGAGATAAATTGTTGCTGATTTATTAGTAGAAGTTGAAGAGTTTCAGGGGGTCACACAATTCGCTTTTGCGGCATGTCTAAAAACAACAAAATTGGAAATAAGTATTAAGGATATGGCTTTTCGTTGAACACGCCTAATACTCACACATAATTAGAAGTTTTTGTTGTGATTTGGCAGAAAAGCAGTCTATTCACCATAGAAAATGAATAGTGGTTAGTCAATTCCTATTAATGGGCCAATGTTGACAGTTTTTTCCCCATTTATGGGGTTGGGGAGACCTAGTCATAGTAGTTATCAAGCTTTTGAATGCCATGAGTGGTGAAGGTCTATTGCCTCTAAATTGTAGTTGGCTTTTGCGAATTCCAATGGTTAATATTGTAAGGAACTAGCAAATTTGTATATTGTATATGAATTAAATAATCTGAGCATTATAAACTTCACTATTATTTTCACATGAACTATGTTCCTTTCTTTCTCGAAGGTCAGTAAATAGCTAAAGCTGCTTGCTGAAGAATCACCTTTTTTGTACAAGTTGGTAGGTATATGTTTGTATCAGTCGCGGTGGCTAATTTCATGAGTGCCATTCTCCATTTTGGAAGTATTTTTACCAATTGCACTTCGCATTATTGGTACACGGCAATGACTCACCTACTTAAGCCTTTCATTACACCGTCGGTTGCACGAGCAGTATTCGTACGACAAGCATTGCCGATTTAGGCGATTTATAAGTAAAGAATTGCTTCGCGATTCTGAGATATTAAAATCTGAAAGTGATCGCAAGAAATAATGAGTCGCATAAGACCTCGTAATGAAGACTCCGCCAGGCTATGCGATATCTGAATAAAGGCTAGCACCCGCCGATAGTCCTTTTTGTGACAGCATAGGCGAATAACGTCACTCACTCCGTCATCACTTGGGAACTGAAAAAAAAATCCTCAGAAATAATTGCCATTTTCTCCTGTTCGCAGTACAATAGATACTATGTGATGGCAGTAATGGCTTAAAACTAAGTATGCGGACGACGCTGAAATGTAACTTTTAATTTCACTAATACATTTATTACTGAGTGCCTGAGAGCCAGCTGTAAGTTTTAAAATGTTTAATGTACATGGAGTTGCAAATTAATAGCCATGATTGCAGTAATAAACTTCATTATTAATTACATTAATACGCAAATACTGTTGTTACGTACACCAATATATAGCAGACTTGCCCTGCTGGATAGGTGGCGCCTCTATCGGCCTCCGCGGGAAACGACTTCTTTATGGGAACATGCCTAGGCGGTCAGTTTCCAGACCTTTACTTCTCTACGACCGCGGTCGAAAGGTGTGTACATACAAAGCAAGGCAGTTGAATTCTTCTAAATCTCTAAACCAGCAAGGTCGCTCTAACCCGTTCGGAGTCAGAGGTAAATTCAGGATTTTTCTGGAGTCGAACGGAAGACTTCAGCCCGGATATCCAAACACATTCCCAAGTAGCATGTCACTGCCTATAGTTGCTGTAAGTTTCATCTTTTTGCCTTAGGTATTAATTGAGATATTTGTGGTTTCTTATGCATATGTTTGCCACGTAACCTAGTGGAAAGTTCAGAGTCGGAGGTAATTTCACGATTTTTCTGGAGTCGAACGGAAGACTTCAGCCCGGATGTCTAAACATATTCTCAAATAGCATGTCATTGTTAATTGTTGTTGCGAGTTTAATTATTTTACCTTACATATTAATGGAGATTTTCGTGGTTCCTTATGAATATGTTTGCCGTGAAAGCCTGCGGTAAGTTCAGAGTCGGAGGTAATTTCACGATTTTTCTGGAGTCGAACGGAAGACTTCAGCCCGGATGTCTAAACATATTCCCATGTAGCATGTCATTGCCTAATGTGCTCGCAAGTTTCATTGTTTCATCTTGCGTATTAACTGAGATATCAGTGGTTCTTTTAACCTATGTCAGCCATTCATTTGCATGGAGAATTTGAATTCCCGCAGCGAAATGGATTCAATATGGCGGATTTCAAGAGCGTGTCACGACCTGGGTTAGCCCGACCTTGTAAACCAGGCCTGCCAGCCAGCGCCGCCTGTGCTCGCTTTTATAACTACTACCTCCTGTTTTCCCGCTTTGGAGGGAAATTTCAAAATGCAAAGAACGCGCTCATTTATTTCCGCACTGGCTCAGAACCTGTTAACCCAAGAAGCCGATATCAGCGGTAATCGTATAAAAATCCTTTATGCAGCAGTTCAGAAAGTATGCCAATCAGCCTTATAACCTAACTGTCCGGTTATAATTGAAGCTAAAACAATTAATTTTCCAAGGAAAAAGTAAAATTTTAACTCGTCCGTTTGAGAGTCAAATTCCTAAACTTTATGCATGTATATTTATATAGAGGTCTAAAAACAAGTTTATGAAGCCGTACAGGTTGAAATATGAAAGGTAAATCTGAACCTACTGGCCAATAAACCCGTAACAACTTGAATGAAAGTCGTCTCCAATGCCATTCATCACATTAGGAAAAATAATTTTGTCTCCAATAAGATGATTGGGGACTTAATACCACATAACACATAAGGCCGACATTTTCAACATTAACCTGAGATTGAAAGAGAAAAATGGGATGCGTGTATTTTTTTCCATATTGTCCAGTTTTTACATTTCTTTACACTTCATTCACTTATTTTGTTATCATTTATAAATTGGTAGTATTATATTTTTCTTTTGTTGAGATACTTTAAACTTACATTTATTTTACATTCATGCAGACAATTATTTAATATATACATAAATATATCGACATTTATTACATAGAATCTGGACATTTTTCACCAAATAATTTTATTAGCCTAATTGCATCTGCTGACATTTGTTCAGTGTCACATTCTTTATTATTGCTGTTTCTTTTTTCCTTGTTTCTTCAATTCTACTACCTTAATGTAATTGGCTATTATGTATGCAATCGCATCTAATTTGTATTTTGGGAAAGGGGATACATCTAGCAACAAGAGTTTCAAATTATTTTCTATTTTTTTACCATAAATATCAATTTCGTTATAACATTTTTTATATTTACTCAATAATTTTTAATGTTTTTACAATTGAAAAAAGCATGTTCTAAATCTTCAATTTCGTTACAATTTTTACATAATGGCGAATCTAATTTTTTAATCTTATACAGTTTTTCGTTTGTTATGTATAAGTCATTTATAACCTCGAACAAGAGCACCTTATGATCAAGTGATACGTTTATTTTTTCTGTTTTTCCATACTTTTTTCCAATTAAAATTTTTATGTTTTTCCTCAATACGTATCTTATTTTCTTTTTTTACTTCTTGGATTAGCTTATTATAAATCTCTTTACTTTTTTTTTCAACATCCATTTGTTCGATAACCCTTTTTGCCTCATTGATATACGCCTTTAATTGACTCCCTCCTAGCATTATGCCCAAACTCTTTTTTAGTATATTTATTTTTCCGCTGTCATTACACATCATGGTATTAACTATGTTTTTTGTGAAAAGAGCTTGAATTTTTATCTTTATGTCCGTCAGGCCCAGTCCTCCCTCCCCCCATGGCAGTATACTTTGCAGACGAGCAATTTTGTACATTTTATTTTTCCAAAGGAAAAATATTACGTGTTTAATTAGCCTAGCTATTTCTTTATTCGGAGGAGGAAGGACTTGCCCTACATACCATAATTTTGTTAGAATGAAGTTGTTTAATAGAAGAGTCTTTTGTAATAGATTAACTTTCCTATCCAACATTAAAATACAATCCGCTATCACCTTTTTTGTTATCTTACTCCAATTTTTTTCAATAGTTATTTTTAATTCAGGTGACCACGCAATTCCTAAAATTTTTGTTTCCGCGACTTCTTCCCAAAAACAGTTTTTCTTCTGTGATATTTTGATTAATGGTAAAACCTTGGTCTTTTTTTGGTTCACCTTTTGTCCACTTTGTTCTTCATGTTTCTTTAGAATTTTCCTTAAAACATCTACATCATCCTTATCCGTACACACAACAGTGAGGTCGTCGGGATATACTAAAATGTTTATCCTTTGGTCCCCCGATCCAACCCCCCTGATACACTCGTCAATTTGGGCTAAAAGAGGTTCGAGCTGGATGGCATATAAAACATAGGAAGAGGACAACCCTGTCTAATTGACCTCTCGACTCTTATTTCTTCCGTTAAAACCCAGGGTCTAATCTCGATTCTTATCACACTATTTGCATAAAATAAATTTAAAATGTTTAAAAACTTTTCTGGCAATTTCATATTTTTCTAAAATCTTAATCACATAATTAATGTTTACTTTCTCGAAGGCTTTCTCATGGTCGATAGTGATAAGTTTTAGTTCCTCTGAACTATATTCTTTCTTTGTAATAATTATATCTCTGATTGTATTAAGGGCCTGTATTATATTTTTGTTTTCTTGTTTTATGGCATATTGTTCTGGACTAATTAATTTACTTGCTACCTGCATTAATCTGTTTTTAACGGCCTTTGCTGCTATTTTGTAATCAGTGTTCGATAAAGTGATCGGCCTCACATTTTCTAGAGTTTTTATTCCTTTTTCTTTCGGGATTAGGATAATTTTTCCTTCCCTCTGGGAATCAGTTAATGAACCAGTTTCGATACTTTTTTTAAACGCATTGTAGTAGGTTTCCCTAATCTCCTTCCAGAAACTTTTATAAAAGCTGTTTGGCAAACCATCAGTACCTGGGCTTTTATCTCTTTTTAAATGTGTATGGCCGTCAACTGTTTTACACATTTCCAGCACAGATCGCAGTGTTTCATTTGTTTCGAGTATCCTTCACTCCCTGATAACTCTCCCTTGTACCAACTACAAAACTAGGGTAATTTTCGTTTTGGAAAATGCCCAGCCGTGTCACAATCTTAAGCAGAACAGTTGAGGAGAGACCGGCTGTCAGCATTCTTCAAAAAGAACGAATACAAAACACTTCCCCTCCCTACCCACAAGCAAACAATTCTGAGGAGGCTTTGAGAGGACCATTCATCTTGACAGGGCAGATCATGCGAGATCACCGCCGGAGACCCGCAACCATTGTCTCCACGCCACATAAGCACCGCGCCGAAATTGGCTGCCCAAGTAGAGACAGACGAACTGACAGGAGTGGCCCCTGGAAAAAAATGAAATACGTTCGCCGCGGGGGGGCGTCCATTTCTAAGTCGATTCTCCCATTGACCCACGCAAGTCTAGGTTTGAGTTAGAACCTCTATCAAAAACAACATTCAAAACATGAATTGAGTTTTGCAAACGCTGGAGAGATTTATTTCACGATTTCTGGCGAAAACTCTTTGAGGTCAGAGAATTCTCTGACATGAATAATCTTCAGAAAGATCACTTTGGAACCTAAATGTCATTAATTTGCATCATTGCGAAGTCATGGCGTCTTCACTTCCAAGATTCTTTCTTGAACTTAAACCATCAAGACCATCTCAAAAGTTAGCATTTTCTCTTCACGAAGACACTCAAATAGTAACAATAATAAGTGAAATTCCGATCCCTACTTGGGTGCTGCGTGAAAACGACTTCAAGTACATATTGCACTTTGTTCATCAGATGGGTCGCCGAAGCCTTTGGACGCTTTTCGCTTTAAGTAGACTGTATACCACTTCATGGCTTGACTGACCTCCTTCGTACGTTAAATCACAATATAACTAACTAACCTAGCGATGCTAATACAGTGAATATCGAGTAACAACAGCCAAAACGGAGCTAGGAAAGGACGTAAGTATCAGAATAACACGTACTTCCCCGTAACAAAATAGCACTTTTTAATTCTTTTTCCATTACTTCCTAAATAATGTTTAATCAACGTCGCCTACTTCACCATAAAACTCATCAAATTGTTACTCTCCATAATTTAGTATCCCATTCCTGAAATTTTACGACATTGAAAATGACATTTCTTAATAAAATGTGCTGGCTCATTGGAGCCGCGATTCAAGATTAAACCCCATTCTGCACAGGGCTGTAAGCAAGTTAAGTCTGAAAATCATTGCTTCACCAATCAAAATGAAACGGTGCATAATAATCGCAATTGAATATGATCTTTATTTTATAGTATTTTGTTATCTTGGCATATCTGTTTGGTATCATTAAAATATGCATAACTTCCCACTACAATAAATTTTGAACTCTGTTATTGAAGCCCAATCGCGAAGAAAGGAATTTATGGCACTACAAGCAAATGTGCCCAAGAACGACCGCGTACCTTATGACCACCAAGTATCATTTGACCTCTCAAGTTGGCTCATTGCAAAACGGATATCTTCACAAATAAACCCTAGCACCGGGTCAACCTGCATATGTATCCTTCACTTTGATTTTTTAGGATCACAATTGTTTTAGTTGTTACCTTAAGTGTTCTTTGATACTTTAGAATCTCCTCTGTCCATTGATGACGACATTTTCCCGTTCTCGGACTATTCTTAGAGTCACATTTGTTTCCGAGAAATTTCGCCCCTGATTTTTAGTCAAATCGCTACAGCTCTCGCTTAAGTTCGTGGCGCTGCGCCGTGTACAATATTTGGTCGTGAGCTACGGAACTTTCTGAATCCTACAAAATAGGAAAGGAATGTTGTTAAGCGTGGAGGGTCATTCAGAAACCCTTTCTCAAGCCCTTCGAGAAGAGGGATTACTCACCACTTAGTGCCGTCCCGTTTCGGCTCGTCTCATAATGAGACCTAAAGAAAGGGTACCTAGTAAACTCATAGCATTGCCATTTTTGTGGAGCTAAAATAATATTTTCCTATTCCTGGTATGGAGTTTGCCGTCATCCCTTATGATATGGGAAGTTTTCCTAGCATCGCAACGATGTCCCAATAGTCCAGTCAACGAAGGGGTTGAAGAGGACATGGAAGAGGACAGAGACCAAACTTCAGGGATGTGTTTAGGGTTGATAGGAGGTAAACATACTAAAAGTCCCTGGACCTACGACGTGTGCGGGAGGAAAGGGGGGGGGGGGCGCAGAAGGTCCCTTTTTTTCGCTTATATCTTGAAAACGGAGAGCGTTAGCGAAAATATTACATATCTAAAAATTAAAGCTGACAAAATGTACTACAAAATTGTCCCTTGGTCATTTATTTCTATTTCTCATAGTTGTCGAGATATTTGCTAGCGAATAATGTTATTTTTTTAAAAACGTTTGATTTCCTCACGTTTTTTGACAAACTTTTCCTTTTAGCGACTCAGCCTTTAGTTTTACCGCAAAGTCATGTTAAACATAGTTGTACAAAATTACATTAACTTTACAATGAGACATTATTTAATATTTTATCTTTAACTGGTCAATAGTTACAGCAATTTGAAATTTCTAGGTAAATTCCGGAATTTCGTAAGAAAACCGCACATCGCTCTTTCCCGTTTATCTAGGGTTGTATATTATTAATATAGCAGTATGTTGTGTTAATATACATAAATTGTAAGAAAATCTGAGAAATAAACCTAATGTACTGCAGGCTAATGTACACTCACTTTTTTCACACTAAGTGCATACATATAGATGTAGACATATACATATAGATATTAGAGAAGCTTGTTAAATCTAGGTTGTTAAAATACTTGAACAAGTGTAACTTTTTTACCCAAAATCAGTTCGGCTTTATGTCTACTATGGGCACGGAAGATGCGCTTGCCAAACACTTCAGTCAAGTATATTCTGCAATAAACTCACATAGGAAGGTAATTAGTTTATTTATTGACATTTTGAAAGCCTTTGACACTTTGAACTACGATATCCTTTTAAGTAAATTGCACCATTTGGGTATACGCGGAGTCACACTAAAATGGTTTCAAAGCTATCTACATGACCGCTCTCAGTGTGTACGGGTGAATGACCATCTCAGTGAATACAAGAAGATTTTCTCTGGTGCACCTCAAGGTTCTGTATTAGGACCAATTCTTTTCCTAATATATATTAATGACTTACGTGGCCACACATGCAAAGGCAAATTAACTGCTTTTGCGGATGATTCCTTGACATGTGAGCAGCTAGAAGCGATATAAATCTTGATTTGTGTATATTGCGTAATTGGCTCGACTATAATGGACTAGAATTAAATGAAAAGACCAAATTTATATTCTAAGATTTATGCAATAACAGTGAACATAATTGGAAGTTAATTTATCACAATTCTGACTCCTCTAAAATATGTTGTTCCTGCCCAATTATTTAAAAGGTGGAGGTGTATAAATACCTTGGTGTACACGTAGACAAACGCTTAAAATGGAAAAATCACCTCGAAGCTGTTGCTAAGGTACTAAGTTCTTGCTTATCCAAAATGTATTTTATTCGCAATAAATGCCCAATAGCCTTCCGCAAGGCGATTTATTGCGCCCTTGCGAAGTCCAAATTACGTATGGGTCGCTTTTCTGGGGAAGTGCTTATAAAAATGCTTTGCATCCTGTTTTTGTTTTACACAAGAGGATTTTTCGAGTTCTATGTTTAAAAACCCGCTATGAGCACACATTTCCGCTATTCCAAAATTTGAACTTACTCCCAATAACGCATTTGTTTTTGTATAGAACATTGAGAATGTTTTATATCCGATCTAATGATAGGCCAATATTGTTTGGAACTTATAACCATAAACCTGTGTACAACACCAGAGAAAATAATTTTATAAATACCTTATACTTACTAAATTTTAACTACTTTATAAATACCTTATACTTACAATGCTAAACCTATCATCTCATTGTACAAAAGATCATTTGTGTATTTAGGGTCCAAAATGTATAACATGTTGCAATGCTAAATAAATCATACTAATAGCTCTCATTTAATTCTTAAATTGATAACGAAATGGCACAATTAAGGATAGTAAGATGGTCATTATACTGCTCATAGTAATCCGTGGAACGCGTCAAGCATGGGTCATTCGGGGTAAATACGTTGTGTCGCGTGAACTCCGTAGATTTTAGAAAAATTACCTTCAAGGAAGAAACCTCTCGGACAACATATGTACCTTCAAAAATTACTTGTAAATTGGTACAGAACACTTTAAGTATTATAATCCAATGATCTGGCTTCCTCTACGTTTTTTTTAGCCTTAATAATAATATAACCTTATGCCTTTTAAGTATTTTTAAACTTTAAGCTTATTCGTATTTGCATTTTGAAATAAAAAGAGTAATAACGTTTTTAGCACCGCTTTGTTCCCCAGATTTTTCTACGTCGAATAAAAGAGTACTACACACAAAATATATACCAAAAGAAACATTTTGCTTTGATTTACATATTTGACCTCAAGATCGTTTTAAGTTAAGAGGTCCAGTATGCTGCCGCGGGTGGCGGTCGGTCCGACGCGTGGTGTAACCAGAAGGAAATCCCATTTCTATGGCTTAGATCTCCTGATGCTGTAGGCATTGCTTCGTTTTCCGTATCGGACGCTTATATGTGATAAATTATTCTCTCGTCTCGTGCACTAGAGATTCTCCAGTTACTTCAGCGAATATTCTTATGAAGTGGCAACAGAGTTGCAGTAATCATCTGTGCTAAATGCTGCCGCGCTGGATAACTTCTGACGCAAGCAGGAGTGTATCAGTGAATCGTATCAAATAAGTGATGTTTATAAGATGGAGACTGTTGAAGTTAGCACAATTCTTTGATTTGGCGTGCCCCAGGTGGCTGCTAAAATGTTTTCTTAGTGTCCGCTGAGGTTGATAACGTTAGGATGCTGGAGAGGAAAAATGTAAATTGTACGCGAACGATGAGCCGTTTGTAAGTATCACGCAGTTTTTTTTCTAATCACGTGGGAAGGAGTTATTGTACCCATCAATTCGGCAATTTCTCTTATTTTGTCACACTTATCAGTTCTAGAGATATGGCGCGGGTCCAAAATAATACCCTCCGGGTCCCACTAAAACTCACACGGTCTGAATTTTTTAACCTAGCGTGTAGCCTCCGAGTCTGTAACGTCTCCCAACCCATTCCTCCTCTCATCACCTGCGTGGCACATTCTGTTCACTCGCAGAAGCAGTTTTTCACGAAGCGAGCGGCTTTCCTCTGTATTTAGTTCACTTCGCGATTGAAATTTTTCTGTACATGATCCAAAATTCTTGCATCGTATTCGAGATGTGGCCTAACCAGAGCAAAGTAGAATCCCACTTTCAGATTTTCATCTCATTCCATATAGCTCAATCTACTGGACTATTGAGCCAACGTCTTTCTTCTCTTTGCAGACGATCGGCATGGGTGCTCGGCTGGGCATCGAGGAGTGCCAGCACCAGTTCCGGATGAGTCGCTGGAACTGCTCAACGTTTGTCAACTCATCTTCCGTCTTCGGCGGCGTTCTCTCCATAAGTAAGTGATGATCATCTCTTCGTCTCTCCCACGGTTGTCCCACCGAGTCTACAACGGGGCTTGTTTACGTTTGGGATCAACTATAAAAGTTATCGTAGGTTGGGATGTACCCGAGAGGGTATATGCCTTTATCTTTGAAGTACCGTGCGACATACCTCCAGGGTGTGTGGCACGGGGTGATTCCACACCACGTATGCAATACTCACTCCAGTTCAAGGTCAGAACACGCAGGTACCCATAGCCGCTATGAGCGGACCAAAAAGCAGTCAGAAGAGCAATGCACAGCTAAGCCATTAACTAGGAGAGTACTACGTAGGCGAACATGTTAACAAGCAGTACCAAGGTTAAGATACCACCACTTCGCAATATCAAAATGCAAAATCGCATCATCATCCAGGGCAAATCAACGGCTTCCTCCAATCTCTGGGTCACAGATATTTTCTTTTGACTGATAATGAGTATCGGATTCGGCAGACTGGCCAAACTGCGGACAATACTCCTAACCAATGGATAAAAACGAAGTTACACTGCGAGTAAGATAAATATTAAAAAGGAAATGAGGAAAATGGCGAACAGGCAATATCAAGGTACAGAAGGGAAAAATTGCCACAAAATTCTGAAAAAAGCAGAGAAGTAAGTATATCCATTCATAGAAGGCCTCACCGAAAAAATCGCCCAAGCTCTTTAAAAATACAACATAATGACTACCTATGTAAGATATTTGCTTTGGAACTGCGAAGAATGGATTTCTCCTGAAAGCAAATGTGTACCGGGTTTCTTTTGTTATGTTCCACCGATGCTACCTCGGGAAAGACGGGAGCACTGTCGAAACCATAATTGGAGAACATATGAGTGCAATTATGAACACCCTGAACACCCTGCAACTGAACACCCTGGCGAAAGATACTTAAAAAATCTGCTTACCATAGAGGCCATAGAAAAACTAAGCACCCGAGTAGCTTCAACCTCGACCAAGGGTAGATGCTCGGCGAGACATGAATCCCGTAATTTTTAAAATAAATCACATCTCCCCTGCTCCTTCAGTGCCGCCGTAAGAACACGAAGGAACCCCGCCCGGAAACCATAAAAACACTATTGAAGAAGTATCTGGCATTGGAAGGGGAACATTGGTTTTAAATCAATCCTTGACACGGAAACAATCCCGAAAGTGTTATTTTAATCAACCAAAGATTGGAGGAAACGGTCCTAAAAAACACACTTAAAAGAAACGCGTACCCTTAGCACTAATATAGCTCACTTAAAAAACTAAAGAGAAAGGCTAGAACTCGCGCGATGTTGAAGTTGGGGCTATTTACAATTTGCATGAATATAAATCCATCAGAAAGGAGTTGAATCGTGTAAAAACATTACCTTGAAAGGAATGCCAAAATCCTTGTCAATATCAATACTAATTGGTCTATACATTCCAAAGAAGGAGAAGAAAAATGACCAATTGAAGGTAGAAATTATACAAACTCCAAAGGGAGACCCTAACATACGATGATGGAAAGGAAAATGGGAACGGCGTGATGGGTGTCAGTGTATGCATTATCTCATGTAAATTGTTGAAATGCATATTGTACATGAGTACAATATAATAGTACGAATATAGCAGTATTCCCAATTATTGGTAGATAGAATTAGGTTTTGGGTGCTTCGACACCTTAGGTCATTTTGCATCACGCTAAAACCTATTTATTCCCGTTGTTATACGTTAAAACAAAGTACTATATTGAAAATTTTTAATTGATATCATTAAATACTTTGTTTCCGAAAAAGAATCGTTTCTTTAGCAAATGTTTAATTCTACCTGTATTCTCGTGATTATAGCCCAAAAGGTTTTTTAGACTCCCCGTAATATTCAGTTTCTCGCCTAAAACCAGGTATTTATCACAATCCGCCAATATGTGTTTAACAGTGATAAGAGAGTCGCATGTCTCGCAGTGGGGCGTATTTTCTTTTCAGTGAAGATATGAGAGTATGTTAGGGCACAGTGCCCTATTCTCAGGCGAGAGATGATGACTTCCTCCATTCCACAATTTCTGACGGACGTGGGCCACCCTTACTTCACGGGTTTTATTTCGCGCAGTTTATTGTTCGCTACCCTATTCCATGTCTCGTTCAACTGTCCAGGGCCGAGTTTTGCTACGCGACCCTTAGATTCTCTGCGGGTATTAGCGATGATGGAGGGCCAGGATATTTTTTGGGCCTCCTTACCCGAACAATCTCCCTAAACATGGCCTGGTATCCATGAAAAGGGCACAAACATCTTTTTCCAATGGGACATTATTATTCCCAATTACCTTCATGTTACGCAATATACCAGCGCGACATGAACCAGGTAGCCAAGAGTACCATAATAATAAAAATATTCCACTTTAACCAACTTAATCGATCCTTCTGCGTTCTTTCCGTACAGAGAGCCGGGAGACGGCTTACGTGTACGCAATCTCGTCAGCCGGCGTGGCGTTTGCAGTGACGAGGGCGTGTTCGAGGGGTGAGCTGAATGAGTGCAGCTGCGACGAGAAGGTGCGCCAGAGGAAGGCGAGGCGCAACTGGCAGTGGGGAGGATGCTCAGAGGTGAGTAGTGAGACCCGTAGTATTCGAGCGGGAATGCCAACACACGGAACCTCGTCGAATGGGTCATACCTGGGGCATTATCCAGGTAGATTTGCAAAGGTAGATTTGTAAAATATATTGAGGGATCGAGGATCAACAACACAGGGGGCGAAATTCGAATTGCAGGAACGTTTGAAATTGCTGTTAGAAAAGGAAGGCTTGGATGTAGAAACGTATGAATTTAGGATGGAGACGGAAGAGTATAAAGATAATGGTATAGAGGCAATACTAAGACAGATGAGTGAAGAACAAAAGAGAAGAGATGAAGAACAACAGAAAAAGAGGGATGAAGAACAGAAAAAGAGGGATGAAGAACAGAAGAAGAGGGACGAAGAACTGATGAGAGAGATGAGGGCAAGTATAAAGGAAGTTTTCGATAGCATGAGGGTAGAGTGGAGAGAGGACCTAGATACCTATAAGATAGAGACTGAGGAGGGGCAGAAACAAGTTCGAGAGGATATCGAGAAGTTGAGAGAAGAGACGAAAGAGAACGACGACGTGAATAAAGGAATGATGCACCGAATCCACGACCGGATAGACAGGAACGAAGAAATGGTGAGGCAGCAGTCGTCCAAAATCAGCGAGGAAGGATTAAAAATAGAACAACGCGTCCATGAAAAGACACTAAAGGAAGTGACGGAAAAATTAATGCAAGAAAATCGAGGATCGACCGATCGATATCCATGCACCGAAAATCGAGGCACCGACATCCATGGTCCAGTTGAAGGTGCCTATTTTCGATGGACGGAGGAGTTCGAGACCAATGCGATACATAAAGGAGCAGAAAGAATACATGGAGATGTACAAACTATCTGGAGCGGACATGATGAGAATAGTCAAACAGGGATTGAAGGAACAGGCCGAAGAATGGTTTACGGCGACAGATCATCTATATGCAAGCTTTCATGCCTTACAAGAGATGTTTCAAAACCAATATTGGAGCCATGAACAGCAAATGGAAATAAGAAGAATGATGGATACGGGGAAGTATAATCAAACGGGAAGGCAAAATAGAGTGGAATATGCTACATCGAGAGTAAGCCAAGCGAAGAAGTTGAGACCACCCATGGGAGACGACGAAATAATGTATCGTTTAAGACAGCATTTTGGACCAGAGGTGAGCGCGGGCATGATATCCCACAATATTGCTACGTTACCTAATTTTTTGATACTGCTAGGACGATATGATCGTATCGTGCAAGATAGAGGGCAAAATGAAGAAACAGCGACGCGAGTAAGAGAACCTGACGCTAGAAGGGAACAAAGGAGACAGCAAGGACCAGCACAGTATGATGATAGATTCACGTCGCTAGGAAATAACTATTACCCGCGTCGAGAAGAACAAAGGAATACGCACCAATACAGTTCAACAGACCGAAGAAATGGACAATACAGATGCATAGGACATCAGGGACATGGCTATTACCCGCGTCAGGAGGAACAAAGAAATACGCCACAATACAATTCGACGGACCGAAGAAATGAGCGAAGCGCAAGGAACGAAGTGAACTCGATAATAATAGAGAGGAGTGAGGCAACGGAGGAGAGAAACCCGAGGAATTCGGAAAAATGATTGCGGCACGTCATTTAATAAGTCCCATGGGATCGGCTGCCGAGAAGAAATGGGCGGAAGAAAAGACAGACAGTACTGTTCGAAGGAAAGAGGTAATTAGTATATTTGAATCACCCTCAGAGTTTTTATTGGAGGAAGAAGAGCAAGACGCCGCGGAGGAATTTAAATGCCCGGAAATCCAAATAGAGATAGAAGGAGTGAAAACGACGGCATTGATAGACTCAGGATCGGAATTATTTTGTATTGCGAAGCATATTATGATGAACACCAGAAATCGTTCAAGGATACACTAGAATTGCCAGTGAAAGGGACACAGGTAATTGGAGCAATTGGTAGGAAAAGTGGGAGAATAAAGAAGCAGATATAGCCAACTATGAAAATTGGAGGCATAGTCACGAACATAGTTTGCATAATAATACCGGGATTGATAAAACCAGTCATAATCGGGACGGATACCCTCACGACTTTAGCAGCGAAGATTAGGTACGACGACAGGACATTGGTCATACAGCAAGGATCGATCGAAGTGACATTCCCATTTAAGAAATCGGACTTAGGAATGCAACGGCTGGTGGCATATATGGAGGAATGGCAAGAAGGCAAAACGATACATGCTGATGAAAAGGAAGAGAAAATAATCACGAGCGAAGCAGCAGCAACAGCGTCGCCATGATACCCGAAATATCCAGAAAGGAAAAACAAGATCTGACGGAAGTAATAAATAAATATCGCAATCCGTTTAAAGAAACACCGGGGATAATACAAGGGTATGAATACAAGATAGACGTAGAGAGAAATGAAGAATTCTGCACCCGAGGATATAGTGTCTCATTCAATTTTAGAAGACAAGGCCGTGAAGCCATCAGTGAATTACAAGCGCAAGGCATCATTGAGGACAGCATGTCAAGATATGTATCACCGCTAGTACGTGTGGTCAAGAAAGATGAAACTATTCGGCTATGCATAGATAGATGCGAGGCCCATCAATCGTCTTATAAAACGCGACATCGAGAACGACGGAGGAGTTATTCCAGCAATGTGCCAACGCTAAATTTATGACAACATTGGATCTAACGAAGAGTTTTTACCAAATAAGCTTACATCCGGACTCAAGAAAATATTGCGCCTTTTCGTTCGAGGGAAGGATATGCCAATTTATGCGAGTACCATTTGGGTGCTGTGTTAGTAGCAGCGCTTTATGCAGGGCGTTAAAGCACGTATTGGGGAGTGAGGTGGAGGAATATTGCCTTAATTTTGTGGACTATCTGTTAGTCGTTTCACGATCCTTTGATGAGCATTTGGAACATTTAACAAACGTGTTGGGAAGGTTGGAAGAGTCTGGAATAACAATGAATTTTAGAAAATCAAGTCTTCTGTCGCAATAAAATACGATTTTTGGGACACGAGATGACTACCCAAGGCATTTCTATCGACGAAGAAAAATTTGCACCGATTAAGGAATATGCAAGACCAAAGAATAGGAAACAAATGAAATCATTGGGCAATGAAATCATAGGGCTGATTAATTATTATGCGAAATTTCACCAGGAGCACGCAAAATTAACAGCCATATTCAACGATTTAACAAGGAAAGACAAAATGGGAGTGGACTGAGCGACACGAAGAAGCATTTGAAAGAGTAAATTAAGAATTTTGCCGCTCAGTCATGCTACATCATCCAGACCCACACAAGACATATTACGTGCAAACAGATGCTAGTGGATATGCAATCGCAAGTAGACTTTTCCAAAGGACGGAAGACGGAGAAGAGAAGGTGATCATGTTTGCCAGTAGAAGCTTAAGGGGGGCCGAATTAACCTATAGTACCACATTAAAAGAATTAATAGCTATAATTCACGTATTGAAGAAATACAGGAACTTCATTCTTGGGGCTAAAACGATAGTATTGACAGACCATAAATCATTATCATTTATTTTCAAATGTCGTTTGCTGAATACAACGCTCGCAAGATGGATATTACTCATCCAGGAATACAACTTCGAAATCCAATACTGTAAAGGGAAGGAGAATGTGGTGGCCGACGTGTCGAGTAGAGACCCATATGATTTAATAAGAAGAGAGGATTTCCCATCTGAAGAACCGATTATTGCAATGATTCTCGCCGATAGACCATCTGAGGAATTGGAAGGCGAACTACGAAATTTGGAGATGCATCAGAGAAGGGACCCTGAGATTAGGAAAATCGTAGAGAAAATTGAGACAGATTCTAATGAAGGGGGAAGATATCAACTCACGGAAAAAGGGCTCGTCAAGTTAGAGCATGGTAAAGATAAATTCTATGTTCCGAAAGAGGTGTTGGGACGCCTAGTAAGAGAAACGCACTACATGTACGGTTATCTGGGAGCAGAAAAAATATACAGGGTGCTAAATGAGCAGTTCGCATACCCTAAATTACACCGAATCATACGAAGAATCATTTCTGGATGTACGACATGTCAGCTATGCAAAGCACCGAATTGCCCCGCATATGCTTGACCGCTATGAAAAAGTATCATCTACCCTGGTTAAAGGGATGCGGAGAATCCCAGAAGTGGTGATCAAGATAATACGCTCGTTTACTCCACCAAAGGTATTTCCTCATGATTTGCCAGAGGTGGGTACAATTGTTTCCCTGCGGTGTGTGGACAGGTTCCCTCATGTTGTGCCACATATGAACGCATTTCAATACTTTGAAACTCATTATTATTTATAAGCTAACACTTAAGCATTAACACGGTTCAATTTACGTCCAACTGGTATTGAAATTATATGGCAATGAAAAGATGAACTGTTTAAAGTAAGAGGTATAGTTTGTCCAAAAGGCTTGTTCCATGCAAAACCTTTTAAAAGCGGCTGATTATCTCTGAGTTATCGCCTACGACTTGTTTTAGCCTGATGTTAAGCCTCACTTGAAGAACGCGGTATCCATCACACTCCTTCAGGTATCTTACGCTAAGGGGAGAGTCACATTTCTCACACTGAAGATGAACTCTCTCTTACACCGAGGGATATGTGAGTTAAGGCGTAATGCCCCTCAGTCGCTTGATGGTGACTTCCTGCCTTCGGCACGCTGATATTATGGGTTTAATGTTGCATAGTTCATAATATGTAACCTTTCCACACAAATCTCGTTCCACTTATCCAGGGCTACTTTTCGTAACATAGCTCTCCGAAATTTGTCTGAGTCAACAAACTCACGCCGATGTAATGCAGAGCGTCAAATGTGATGTGTCGTTGTTTCTTTTCAGGACATTCACTTCGGGGAGCGCTTCAGCAAAGACTTCGTTGACTCGCGGGAGAATCCAGAGACAGCCGAAGGTCTTATGAATCTCCACAACAACGAGGCCGGGCGAAGGGTATGCATGATTGTAATCTCGCAAGCTATGATCGAGAATAGCTTGTGTCTGGTGTTAAATTTTTGAAATTTGGTGACCTAAAATGACAAATTTTACGACTCTCCCAGCGATATCTTAAGCCCGTTTCACAAGATAATTGATCCAGCACTGATTCGAGGATGCTCGCTAGTATAATAGCTTTCCAGTATCGTGTGATACAGAACCAGCATTCTGGCTAACAAACACAATCACCATCATACTGGCTGAGCTACTTGATTTCATAATTGATGCGGTACTAGTTTGCTACTAGCTCCCAGTGGGACCTAATAGCCGCCGATCAATCCTAGCTTTTACAGACGCCGTAAGATCTCCACCATCTGAAATCAGCACCATCCAACGGGATATAGGTTAATTAAAAATTGGTGGCATGCAATTCATTGCAAAGAGATAGGAATAAGATAGGGGAAAGCATACAACAGAGGTGAAGCAAAGGGGCCAGGAGATTTTCCATATGTACCAGAGCGGTGCATATTCAAGCTCAACCACGCACCATTCATCTTCACTGGCATCAAAACAACCAATGACGAGTGCCGTCAAGTTTTGCTACGCCTAGAGCGCGCCATCGCCACAAGAAACCAAAAGCACGGTATCACCACCTAGGCCTTTATGCATAAAAGTACCTGGTCGCGACTTTTTCGGTAGGCAGTATAAGGTGGCCAGAAAGAACCATTATATGGCAATGAGTGAATGAGATAAAATATACGTGTATAAAAAAATGACAAATGCATATCTTTCATCATCGCCTTATGGAATAATAAGAGCCTAACTTTTGTTTCACTGCTAATGGAGCATATATTCAACGTGTGATTTGATATTCAAAAACTTAGGGCCCATTTTAGACGAGATTTGAGTGCTGGAAAAGTCATCAGTTAGCTAAAAAAAAATGAAAAGATTTCTACAGAAGGCAGAATTCATTCCGGAAAGTACAAAAAATGCAAATTTTTTAGGGCTGAAAACGGGTATTGCTGCCAGTAATTTACAACATATAACGAACAATTGCAAGGATACTGTTGGGGTTACGCTGATAGTATGGAGAGAGCTGCCCTCAGTAGAAGTATAAACCTATTCCGCGAGAACGTAGAGGAATTGTATGCACGGTAACTCGTTAGAAGACTTTTATTGTGGATTGCTTATTTTGGGAATTCCCGACAGCAGGTCATTTGCGCCAGTTGGGATACGTGGGTAAGGAAGGGATTATATTGGGAAAGGAAGAAAGGTGAAAGGAACACCGGCGCCAGCCTTTGCTTACTCTTAAGGAATGGCGCCAAGGGGATCACAATTTAACGTCCCATTCGACGGACGTAGTACTACACTTAAAATAACTTCACAAGACACCCAAGAAGGGATCATGATTTCACTGAAAAATCTCCGCCAGATTTTAAGTCCCCCGGGATAAAAAAACGTGGTCTGCGTCGGACCAAACGGTGGAAGTTATACTTCTTTGGCCGGTTGCACACACCCGCTCACACACACAGGCAGACAGGATATATAAATGAAATAAAAGACATTTTTTCTCTATTATTCAATATATTTCTCTTCGATGATTGTTATTTTAAACAAAACTTCTTTTCAAAGTTCGAACGTACAAAACGAGTAAATGGGTGCTTGCAGTTTGCAAGCAAAAGGGGAAAAGTGTATGATAGTACATTGTAAATCATTAAAAACGAATGCAATAAGGTCTTACTTCTTTTGGAAATTATTTTAGCTGGGTCAATTTTTGACCTAAGAATATAATAATGAGATAATAGCATAAAACGAATGGTCCCATGACATATGTACTTTGTTCTTCTTAGTAATTGCTATATTTTTCCTTTTATTTTCATGCCATTGAGCAATTTTGAAGTAAATATTTGTAATTAAACATGATTACAGTTATTTGGCAGTATGAAATTCAATCAATATGAGCTAAGTAAATGCTATGGATTTTCACATTTCATTTTATTTTTGCTGATCTCAATTATTATAATTTACATATTAAACACATGGCGTAGTACTTGAATTCATAATTTCAAAATCCAAGAGATAATGCATCATAGAACATTATCATTTTACATGGTTTTGACTTGTAGAATGGAGTTTCGAGGTACATTTCAGAAAGTAGGTGCAAGGATTAATGTTTCCTGGAAAAACAGAGAGAGGGAAACCCGGAATAAGGTGTAAAGAGTGTTTCAGAAGCAAAATGGAGGAATCTGGAGCGATCCCAACGGATTTCGTAGGCATGAGCAAATGGAGGAGTGTCAAAGCTACGAAACAGTTTATGTATATAATTATAAAACATTGTAAAAAGTATATTTCTAAGGCATAATATCGTTAAAAGCGATTGAAATACGCACGGAGAATGTTATATTCCTTTAAGTTTAATCTTTATAGCACGCGTATAAGGTACTGGAAGTCTCGGGAACAATGAAAAAATTGCTTAGCAACGAAAATGAAAAAAGATCGAAATTTGCATTAATTTTGCGTTTAAACTTCAAATATTTCAATTAATCGATCGATAGAGAAACATCGGTTGCAAGACGTAAATGCATTGATCTTTTGGCCTCATTTCAGTCAAAGAATGAAACTTGTATCTAAATTATTTCATATTTTAATGAATGAATGAAAATTACTCTACACGTAAATTATTCGTTTTTCCCATTTAAACCCATTAAAAAACAAAATCCTATCTGGACTCGAAACCAATGAAAAATATTGGGATTTTCGATTTTTTCCTGACTCGACACCAAATTTGAACCCTTCCCTGAAAATTTCATCCTTTTAGCTCGATTAGAAATACCCAGGAATTCGTATCAATGAGTACAATTGTGGATTTTTCTCACCCAAAAAAGAGCGTGACGCGGAAAAGAGCGTGACGCGGTTTCTCGACCAACATCCCATCCCAAAAGTCTCCAACGGGCGCAAAGAAGTATAACTTCAAAAACCAGAATCATATCCACTGTCAGGACATATAGGTCAGGTCCTTTCATATTTTGAATATGAAATTATACAGCCATATCTCATGGGAATTCAATTTAATTACCAGGGCTGTAGTGTATTAAAACGCAAGTATTGCAGGGAAACGCATTTTTAAAGTGATTTTGGCCAGATTTATCACGGGCGACACATTCCGTACCGATTACACAGTTTAAGAATCGGGATAACATAACATTCGCGTTTTATTAAATGCAGCATACTAGTGCTTATATTTCTGGTTGTAAACTACGAAGATCATGGGTTACTGCATAATGCCGAATAACTAGTGATTATTCTCAATAAAACACATACTAAAGGAAACAATAGACGCCCAACTGTAAGTAACGAACGATGTTTTTGGTGGTGACTTAAGGCAATTATAGGTTGGTAGGTAGATTAGAATAAATAGGATAAATCGACATCGAGATCATTTAGCACCTCTAAGGAAATTTTATCGGATTTTATTTTTATAATGTTATCAAGAAAAAATATCTGTTATACAGAGTTTTTATCACAACAAACTCCATTCGAGGTATGTGTATTGTGACGGCCCGAGTCCGTCACAGATTTACGTCCCAACCACACCCTATTTACCCAGTCACCGCCCCCCACCCCACTCCTTGGCTCTGGAGTGTAGCACATCGCCGCGCAGTTAGGTGCATCGGCGATGAATGGTTTGGAGGGATTCATTTGACCATGTCTCGGGATGTGGCGTGCCTTACGCCCCTTTCCCCCCCTTTTTCATCATGTGACACCGGCGCCGAAAAGGATATAAAGACCGCGCAGGTGTCGCGGAGGCTCTCTTCGTTTTTTTCCTCAATGAGGAGTGTTGGCCAGAGTGGTGACCAGTGGGCCGAAGAGGAGACGTTCTTCGTGCTTCGGGGCCAGGAGCAGGCACGGTACATTGGTCCGATTCAGATATCGGTCAATCCGTACAAGTATTTGCCGATCTACGAGGAAGCAAACCTATTGAAGTGCCGGAAAGTGCACTTCTTTGGGGTTCCTCTTCAGGTCTACGCAGTCACGAATACAGCACATGAGTCGATGAAAGAAGAAGGCCGGGACCAGTGCATCCTAGTTTCGAGTGAGTGCTACCCGGGAGCCAAATAATTCCGAACCCCCCCCCCCCATTACCTTCCCTTTTTCCCTCTCGTGTGTTAATACCCAATCATCCAGCCCACCAACACCGTTTTTTTTTCGCGAGACATTATTTTAAAACTAAATTTCATATGTGGACGTTTGTTCCGGCTTTTAATTGGCCACAGCTCGCGGGTAAGAGTCGGGAACCGTCACAGTATATATATATATATATATATATATATATATATATATATATATATATATATATATATATATATATATATATATATATATATATATATATATATACACACACACACAATATGCCAAGAGGGTGGCCGATAAAAATATAGAAACGGAAAAAAGAACACTTACAAATTAAAACTTCCGATATTTCGATGGAAAGTAGCTTCCATCTTTCTCTAGGTAGAGAGTAAGAATGAGGAAAGGGATAGAGATTGAGGTATGGCAGGGCAAAGAGGGGGAGACGATGGTGTAGAGGGGAAGGAGGGGGAGAGGAAGGTGTAAGAGGGGAAGGAGGGGAAAGACGAAGAGCGGGGAGAGGGCGGGCGGAGGGGAGAGAGGAAAAAAGGGGAGCAAAAGGAATTAACTAAATATAACGTAAATAATGAACTAATACACTCAAAAATTTGGAAAAAATACTACTTGAGTGGGACTTGAACCTGTTTCAGAAGACTTCCTCTAGATAGCAGGCTAACTCTTTACCCCTAGGCTAACAACTCAACAAAATTCATTGGGAAAAGGAGGCTATTTCTTTCATTCAGAGTTAATGCACACTGGCTGACAAATAGTAATTTTGTAAAAGTGGAAAAAGAGTGCTTGCTATTTTTGACCATACGTACAAGCAAAAGCCATAATCCAGCAGAAGTACCACTTGGTGCTTTAGGCTGGAATTCCAACTCAAATATGGGTTTTCATCTGAGATGTCTAGGCAATCTCATTGTCAACCTAAGATCCATATTTAACTTTTATACTACGTCTAAACAATCAATTCATAAAAGAAGACTAAAATGTATATACTTATTGGAATGATGGCAAAGTTTACTCATATTTATTGCAAAGACGCAGAAAAAAAAACAATATTAAAGCATCTGCTATCGATTCTTGCAGTGGTACGCGGCAATGGCTTGCTCGGATCAGCTGTGACATGACTAGTGACGTCATCCGTCTTGCGCCCAATGAAAAATCGTTTCGCGGCGCAAAATATTTCACACCTAATTTCACATTTTAATATTAAGACAGTAATTTAATACTTAATTTTATTTGCGATGTTTCATGTTTTTTATACTCTGCTCCTCATAAACTAATGCATAAAATAAATAATTGTACGAAATAAATGTTAGTTTAAAACCCCATTGTAATTGGGCGATACCCGTATTAGTCATTATCATTACCATTATATTTATAAATTATTCACGCAACCTCGTGCTGAGATGCCTCATGCTGACGTTATTGAGCTGCCTCATGGTAAAAGTGCATAAATGGAAGAAGTCGCTGCCATAAAAAGTACGGACAACGTTTGTTCTTGACCTATACAGACAACCGATGCTATTGTGGAAGATATGTGGCATTATCGTATTATATTAGTCATTCTAAAACATCAAAATTTATGGCATTGCATAGCTCTAACTAGCTTAAATTTTCGGAATTAAAATTGTTCCTGCAGAAACACGTTTAATTACTATCTTCCCCATGCACTGGATAGGTCTGTTTTGGTTGCGTTGTCTGTACTTTCCCAATCTATGATCTTTAGCTGCCATTCGATTCTTCAGCGCCTTCTTCTTTTCCACCGGCCATCTCTCCCGTTAACATCTCCGCCGCTCTTCCCGCAGTCCATCCGCTCCCAGATGCAGCGCGTGTGCAAGTGCCACGGCATGTCCGGCTCGTGCACCGTCAGAGTGTGCTGGCGACGCCTTCCGCTCTTCCGTCACGTGGGCGACGTCCTGGCCGCGCGCTTCGAGGGCGCGTCCCACGTGCGCATGGTCGAGCGGAGGCCCCGGCCGATGGTGCAGCAGCAACTGCAGCAGCAACTACAGCTACAGCCGGGCCAGAGGGTCGGGGGTAGCGCGGCCGCCCACGGAAGGCGGGCGGGGCACGCCGAGGGGCGGAGGAGGGCGCAGTCCAGGGGCGGCGGCATCGTCTCCCAGCACGAAGGCATCGAGTACCGGGAGGACGGGGCTCCCATGCGGCCGAGGATCAAGAAGCTGAGGGCCATGGGGAGGGACATGAAGCAGCCCAATCGGACGGACCTCGTCTTCCTGGAGGAGTCGCCCGACTACTGCGAGAGGAACGAAACGTAAGTCAAGACGATGATGGGCGCTTAAAAAGAGAGTATATGTAGTTCAACAGAGGTGGCGTTATGAACGTCAGGTGAAGCCATTTCCGCCATACTGAGTCTCCCTAGTAAACTGTGATTGCCGCATTACAACGTGAGACGGCACGGATACTTGTTTCCTGCTTTAAAAGGAAATATCCGTTTATTGTTTTAATTTGGAAGAAGCTACATATAGCGTAGGCACTCTAGAGCAGACTATATGCTCCCACATTGCTTCTACTCGCCTATTCCTCCTCGAGATAGGTTGAAGGAGATGAAAATATATATTTCCTTGTCGACTTATACCAATATTACCTCAATTTCTCAGTTATTCAAACTTTTATGCACAGCAAACTCGGTAGGTTAATATGTGACAGCCTATTACGCTAGTAGTACATCACGGCTCCTCAATCCACGGCACGGAAGCGGCTCCACCCTCGCTCACGGCCGAGTATACATGGCGCCATCTCTGGTACTTTAATAAATCAATTTAATTAACTCGTTTGTGCATTCCTCCTTTCTCTTCTGCTCAATTTGGTGGCGTGGTGGTGTCTGCAGCTTGGGAATCCTTGGCACCCGGGGGCGCCTGTGCAACCGCACCAGCCTCGGATTGGACGGGTGCCGTCTCCTTTGCTGCGGGCGCGGATACCAGACTCGGGTGCGTGACGTGACGGAGAAGTGCCGCTGCCGTTTCGTGTGGTGCTGCAACGTGGTGTGTGACGTGTGCCGCTACCAGAAGGAGGAACACCTGTGCAACTAAAAAAAACAAACGACTGCTTGCGTGCGTGCGTCCACTTTCTTCTTTCGCGTCGTCCTCTGTTTTCCATCCACAACCTCCCTCTCGACAACAGAAGACACACGAAAACGCGTGACTTTCCCCCCCGGAGAATATTCCAATGAGAATAAAAAAGATATTTAAAAATATCCACTCTCCTGTGTTCCTTTTCAAGATGTACTGCAGGGAGAACACTTCCTGTCTCTCTACTTCGTTGCTTGTGGGAAAAATGAACGTACACAAACGAAGTAGCATTTAAAAAAATACTTTTTGTGTTTAGTGAGTGCATATATGTGTGTGTGTGTGTGTGTGTGTGTGTGCGAGAGCGTGCTGTCTATCTATGTGAGAATGAGAGTGCACTTTAAAAAAAATAACAATTCTTCATCCTTGTATTGTGTTATAAACGCGACGAAGGTGTTCACATAGAGAGACATGTGTCTGTCTGCCAAGTGTAGTGTCCAAAGGATTTCGGTGATCGTCCCCATGGTGATGCCGATAGTCGATGCGATTCTTTCGACCAAACTTTCCGAGATACAGAGTGCAAATTTCAGTGAACAATTCGACCAAAAACAAAGAGAGCGGTTTTACTCAGTCACGAAAATTGGTCGTCGTCCAAAATGAAAATAAACAAGGCATACTAGGTACTAGATAATGAAAATAACTTCACACGCGCACTGTGTTGAATTAAGGATCTAAAAGTGTCGTAAAAGGGTGAATGAATGGCAAATATTTATGGAAATTATTAATCGTAGTAGTATAAAAATTAAAATATAACTGTGCCCACTATTGACATGTGTTTCAAGAAAATTTTCAATGAATATATGTAAAGGGTAGCATTATGAAAAATCATAAATACCTTCCCTTTCGCTGATGTAGTGGTAAACAATTGCACTCGTTATATACATAGTGTATGTATTTGTCTCCTTGGTGTTGTCAGAGTTGTGGTGTCTAAAGCGTTGTCCAATATTGTTCGTAGTTTTGTTTGGCCCTCTGTCCTAATTCCAATCCATTATTTCGTGGTATTTCCTCGCTAATCTTGCCTCTGAAACATAATTTTCCTTTTGCTCTCCGTCACATGCTTATATGGGCGAAACATGCGCCGTCCACAATTCGTGTAGGCTGTTTTACGAGAGGCATTCCTTTGCGCAGTCTCCTGCATGGATAGCCGGGTCTTCAAACTGCATAATTTCAAGCATTTATTTAGAAGGACTATTCACTATTCCTTTTATGCTTCCTTTACCAGACTACCCACCAGTCTTCAACGTCACAAATGACGTCAGTAATAGGTCGCATCCTCAAAAATAACCATCTAATCGTCTGCTTCCCTTCATAATGTCTGCAGTTCCCGCAAGCTATGAATCAACTGACGCTCCGACTAGCTAATGCCTCACCTGTATACATGTCTCCTTAAACATTGAATATTCTGTTACACGAGATAAAAAAACATTTTGCATGTAAGACCCACGAAAGTGTAAAGCAAATTGCTGTCTATTAGCACAACGATTCCACGGATAAGATGGCTGAAAACTTTACTTGTGATAGTTTTTGCATTTAGCACAGTAAGAAGCTTTTATCACTAACATAACACCATTTCAGTCTTAACTACGCGAACTGTTGTCACCTTATTGCGCAGTAGCATTCCTCAAGTAAAACGGCCTTCGAAAAAGATTGACGCTTTAACATGGCCATTTCTTTACCAGAGTATTACATCATCATTAACTCCAGTTTAGGAGCTAAAAGTAATTATTTTTTAAAATTTGGTATCAATAAAATCTAACTAAAACAGAAATCAGAGGGCTAAGCACGAAATAAAAACTGATTATTAAACAAATATTCATTCGTGCAATTGCCTTATATGCCTCTCGGGTAGTCTCAACTGAAATAAATTAGCACAATGGAAAGCAACTCTAAAAGTCATTTTCTGGTCATCCCATTGACTCACATACGTTTTAATACACATAAAAGTGTTGATTAGTCAAAACTTTATGCGGTATAAATTTTCGAAGATTCTTTCAACATCACAACTACGGTTCTTTCTCTATGAAATAATTTTATGGAAAAAATCTGCGTCACATCAAAATATTTTCCATTTCACTGGAATCTGGCACTACATGTCATTTCGTTCATTCTTTTTACGAATCATTTCCTCGAAGCAGCTTGGCACCCAGTTAATAATTCTCATTTTTTTGTAAGTACAAATTATGCAAAACCATATTCAAATGTACATATAAAATATATTATATATTTATTATTTCTCTAGAAGATACTTAAAAAAACAGAACAGCACCCTGTATGTAAATGTGTCCCATCCTTCCATAAAATAAAAGTGGTAAACCAGAATTTGAGAATGCTTTATTTGCAATTCATTATTGACCACAATGTAACAAGTGTTTTATATGTTCAAACTTGGTGCACTATTAATAACTAACCTTTAACTAGAATCTCTGTGCTCTGTACCTGTCTTTTCGATACGAAGTTTAATAGTCATGTTACCGTAGTTATCCTATATGTCAGACAGCTTAAATTGGTTTCACAGTTTTTCCGTTTCAGGGCAATGCCGAGACTATTGGATGGAGCTGGCTCTTATTCCCATGGTCGGACGGCGCGGGGAAGTTGATTAGTTGGTTGATTATAGATGTACATGAACAACTTCCTCTTGCCCTTCAGAAATTCTGGTAGAATATATCCAATTTCTACTGCCTTATTACACCTGATCCCGAGGTATCCTTGTCCATGTCGCCCTGCCTTTCTATAACTAACGTACTGGGCCTTATTTCCCTACCATAAAACTCTTCAACATAATACTTCCACCTCTCCCGAATCTCTTTTGGTTCAATAATAAACTTTCCTATAATCTCCGTTGTCGTTGGTATTCCCTTTCATTCACTCCCTATTGACAGTTCCTTAACTTTACTATGCATTGCGTCTACTCTTCCATCATTTTGAAATTCCTCCAAGGAGTATACCTGTTCTCCAAACCATGCCAGCATTTTATTCTTAGTCTCTCGTAGTAGTAGTACAGGGTTTAAAAGGTGACCCGACGGCATGGTCTTTTGGGCCTATTAACACATTGGTATTCATATAACATTTTTTATCATTGGTAGGTGTGGTATTTGAGCTATAGATTATTTATTTTATTTTGGTATCTGTTCACAGAGCTTATGACATATTAAATTTTATAGACGAGACCAGATACTTTGGAGAAATCTAAAGTTCTTTGAACGCTATCAGAGCCTCTAATCTAACGCCCATTTCTCCAGGTATATTACATTTGCACCTTACGTCACAATATTTTGTGGATTCTACCAAATGTGTTAAATGGTTAGTTGTAAGCCACACAAGTAGCATTGAGGCTGTTTTTTGGGTAATGAAAAGAGGTACGAATGTGTTACGGCGCTGTGCCATATTCTCAGACGTGTGAGAACAACCTCCTCTCTTCTGCTGCTCCTTATTGAGGATAGCCATGCTTTGGTGCTGCTTTTAATGACTCAAAGTTTAATAATGACTTCTAATGTCCATTTACTATCCCATCCTCTCAATGGCACGCTCCTAAGGGAGGTTCAAAGGTCTCCTGAGGTCACTACATCAATGTCAGCTCCGGAGATGTCGAGGGTTTTTTTTCGCAGCTCCATCGGCTGCCTCATTACCTGCTATCCCCACGTGACTAGGGACCCACGCAAACCTCACCAAGATACCACGGACCCTGAAGCGAGTCAGGGATTCTTGAATATCTCTGACGAGCGTGTGCACGGCATTATAACAAAAAATGGATTTTAAAGCGCTCTTCGAGTCTGAGCATATTAGGTATGAGGTACCTCGATTTTCAATGCCCCTGAGGGCGAGCTTAATTGCCGTTAACTCCGCCGAGAAGACTCTTACTAAGTGGGTTGAGCTTTGCGCTGACGGCTTTGCACGGGATCACATATGCGCAGGCACATGCTACATCAGATTTGGACCCGTCTGTGTGAATTGCAGTGAATTCTCGGTATTGGGAAAGGAACTCTGAAAACAGTGCTCTAATTTCCTCAGGCAGAACATTTGCCGTAATCCGATATGCAAGCCCAAACCATATAACTGGCTGGGGAATAATCCTTGGGGGAGTTTTTGTTGTCTGTATCCTTTCTAATTGGGGAATGATAAAAACAAATTTATTTAAAAGAGAAGTAAACGTTCATAAAAAGGGTTGATAGCCCGTGGTTTTCTGTTAAAAATTATACTCATGGTGTCGTTTAAAATTAATTTAAAGCACGGGTGCAATGGCATGGCTACTCTTTTGCTAGCATAATTACACATTAGAATATCTTTTCGGATGTACAGCGGTTATTCACCAGCGTCACATAAAAGACTTGCAACTGAACTCGTTCTAAAGGCACCTGTTACCATACGAAGTCCAGTGCTGTGCAGACTTGCTAGCGGCTTTCAGTATGATGGGCGGGTTGCACCATAAATAAAGGAGCTGTAGTCTATCATGGACCGAATCAATGCCCTGTAAAGATAGAGCATTTTGGTTCGATCTGCACCTCAGGAACGATTATTTAAATATTTCAAAATATTAAGGGATGAGCTAACTCTCTTTTTTAAATCGCTAATGTACGCTCTCCAGTTTAGTTTGTCGTCCAGGATCGATCCCCTTAACGTAGGGTTGGTTAGAACAAACCTCTTCTTCTGTAAAAGTGTACGCAGCGCGTCATCTCAGGGGAGAAACGTTATCCGTTTTTGCATGACCACTGACGTTGTTTGTTCATCGTAATCTGCAATTGCCTCTCAGCCATTGATAGCTTGGATTACCGACAGAAATTGCAACGGCATCCACAAACAGAGAGGCCTCAGCAGGTGGTAAGACGGAGGATACCACCGCGCCACGCGAGTGACGTTTAAATGCCTGGAACCTAGGGTTGTAATTCCCCGTGCTACAAATTGAGTCCCCGAAAGCCTCTGAGATACCCCTTTGATTCCGCCAGCACAGTTCCATTCACTAGCACCGACGGAGTTGTGTGTTGGTAGCATACGCCACTCATGCTTTTAATTTTTCTCCTTACCTCTGATGTAGTAGTGTGACGATTTATCGTGTTCACATACTTCTTCCAAGATTATCTTTTTGCAATGATGGCTACCTGGTTGGCTTTCGCTCGTTAAGGCCGTTTTACACGGTGAATGAGCAATGAACTTGCGCATGATCATTCGATCATTAATTCGCGAATTAATTTTAACGATGATCTGAAAAGTTCCCGTTCTACACGGTGAATTAATTTCATGAATCTTCTGCGCAGAATGAATACTCAGTGGCAGATCTATCGATTGTATATATCGACTGCGGAAGATTTCCGACCAACATAGCTGTTTCGACAGACGGAATGTTTGTTTAGATATTCGTTTACATTATTCACTTCACTGAGTAACTGCTAAAGCTTAGTGAGTGGCGTTAAACTATTGAAGATGGACCGTAATGAGTCAATTTTAGTGACCGCTGCTGCAGTGTTTATTATAACGGCGGCAGCCACAATTTTGTCTCACAATGGGACAGCTAGAAGAACACGAAGATTATGGACTAGACCGTGGATAGAGAGGAGGGATAGAGGTCGAGGGGTATTAAATATGGTTCAAAATGAACTGCAGCTGGAAGACCGCGAGTTATGTCGATTTTTTAAAAGAATGACGGAGGAACAGTTGGACATTATTTTACGTCTCACCAGGCAAGACTATGAAAAATCTGACACGACGATGAGAGGAGCAATTTCATCTGAGCAGAGGTGACATGAAAAAAAACAGCCTTGATGTATGATTGAAAGTATATTTAATAAAATTATGAATACGACGGTAAAGTTGCTAATTACACATTCGTTTCACGCTAGCTGTCACTTTAAGATTTTTGGCTACGGGTGAAACATACCGTTCCCTTATGTATTCAACCAGGATTCACGAGAACACTCAAAGTTTGATTACTCCAGAAGTATGCAGAAGTATTTATCAGAATATGAAATCGTAATATTTAACGGTGAGTTACCTAATTTTTAGGCAGTTGAAATATCATACAACACTGAAGTAAAATCGTTGTAAAATCCAATGTAATCACTATGCAAAACATCCACGATAGTTTTATTCCACACCATTAAAAACGTATGCATTGTGTCCTGCTTACAGAGTTCTTTTATTCATTTGCAATGAAATGGCTATATTTTTCATCAATATTTTATAATAAGGGTTAATGTCTGCTAATTTAAGTGAATTCACTATCAAGGCAACGAAGATGGTCACCCAATACTAATATCAGGGTGACATCAAAATGAAATTATTGCGATATAAGAGGACATGGGCTTGCAGGAGGACTGATTCTGACCTGGATAAAATGTTTTAAATTTGGATCTTAAATATTTTGAACAAAAACGCAGTTATGTGAATTGATAAAGGAATTGATAACGCAATGCTAAAAATATTTTTCAAATGAACGTAGGAAAATGATCCACAGATTATCCCCTTCGGGGTATTCGAATCGACCATCTGGGGCCTGTTTCTCAAAGCTACATGTCCAAAAGTTACAAGTCTACAAGTTACAAGTCGGATCTTACAAGAGTGACTTACAAGTGGCTGTTCAACGAAAACGAAGGACTTGTAAATTCTCCATAAATAACTATTATTTTACAGGGGAAAATGGCGATCGTCATCCTGTCCATATTTAGCTATTTTTTTCAGCTTTCAATATATTTCGAGAGTTTATCCAGCTATATACTATTACCTAGAGTCAGTGCAACATTGCTCGGTGTATATAAATGCGTGAAAACAAGATGAACGGTATTTTTGGTTTACACTTTACCTTAAAATATCCCAAGCGAGGACGAATCATCGGCAATACTTGAACATCATAAGGAAAAGTCGTTTATTACAACGTATGAATTGCAATTTTAACTTGAAATGAACGTTATTTATAATTCTTGAGCACCAAGACGTTGTGCTGTGTTTGTTTTTCATACGTGCGGCACAATAACTTAATATTGTATGGCAACGATGGGGTACGTATGTTTTCTTGCCTTTTTTGAATGCCGTAATCATTGTGTGGTGATGGAGATCAATTGCTACTCTAACGTATCATGGTTTTTCCTGAATATGCCCTACTTTTGTTGTTATTAATTGATTTGTAATACGTACTGTATACTAAACTACTGTCTACTACTGAAATGGGGATGTTGACATAAGAAGTAATATAAATGATGTTGATTCTGTTAAAATAACGGCCTTTCATTGTTTTTGAGTAGTATATCATTTTTTTTATTTTGGAGAAAGGTATTGATCGTCCTCGTGCCCATATAGGTGTTCAAAATCGCAAAACATTTCGAAAATAAAATGTTGTTATAAGGCAAGATCAAGGAGATGATTTTCCGAATTGATAACCAAAGAAGAGAAGATGAAGAAGTGGAAAGAAGTAAGTGAAACAGCAAAAGCTATGGGCTTGTGGGAGAGAACAAGCAGTGGACGTACGTCAGAGATGTATTGTGCCAAAACATAAAGAAATCCATGATGGTAGGTAAACTCAAATGCCTTATTTTTACTGCTCTTAATGAAAAAAAATAAACGGTCTAGCTATAAATAATTATGAAAATGGTACATTTCCACTACGTTTGAAGCTGTACCGCCCGACCTGGGTCGGTTTTTTGTCCCTCCAGCTCTTTAAGGCTCCCTGGACTTGCCTCTCTGGGGTCTTCATGCCCCAGTCATCCTTGTCGCGTTGCGGCAAGGGAGACAAAAGGTCCTTTTTTTAGGACCCCTTGAACGAATGTAAGCTGCCAGTTTTCCTCATTGGAGCCGTCGGCGCTTGTTCGGCGGGAGGTCCTCGGGGTCTCCCGTCCCAGCTCGCGGTCGAAGATAATTGTCCCAGGATGATGTTATCTGAGTCACGATCTTTCGGAGCTCTTCGAAGCTGGAGGTACTGCAATATTGGGGAAATTCCTTGGTTCGTCGTTGCAGTTGCGTGGTGAGCGGTTCCTCGTCAGCTAACTGGTAAAGGAGGTCGTTGTGGACCGTCCACCCGAGCCGTAGCGCGGAGCAGAGGCAGGAACGATCGGCGACTCCAATGGTGTGCTCTGCAGATGCGGGAAGGAGACCGCTCCAGGCAGGTGCCGCGTAGGTGTAGACTGGTCTCAGGAGCGATTTCCAGAGATGAACTCTGGTTTTGGTGGGAAGATGCGCTTGGCCTAGGAGGACGTTGATCTCTCGGCGGCGTGAGTACGCAGTTCCGGTAACCCGCTGTGCATGCTGGGACATGCTCAGCCGTCGGTCAATGGTGACACCGAGGTAGGTGACGGACGTCTGCCATAGAACTTCTTTATGACCGACTAAGATCTCCCCCGGGTCACTTGGTCTCAGTTTCGATGAAAAGACAATCGTTTGGGTTTTTGATGCGTTGATCGTGAAGCGCCATGTGTGATACCAAGCGACCAACTCGTCGACCGCTCTCTGGAGGTATGTCGCGATTGTTTCGGATGATTCGGCACAGCTCTTCCCTAAAAAGTTGTTGGTACTCCATGGGCGTCGTGGAACCTTTCTGGCCAGTTAATAGGCTAAAACTACACTTAGGATAGGGTACTCGCCATAGTGGGTGACCGGAATATCCATGGCCGTACACTTCTGGAAGTCTCACATCTGTTGCTTCCATAAAATTTTTAAAACGGACGCTCAGGGGTCTGGTGGCCCTTGTCTGCCTGTTAAAAATGTTTAGAAACTTGGGATTAAAAATTACGTTAAAACATGGGTGAGTCCTCATGGATAAAATTTTTGCGACGTAGGTAGCCATTAAGATGTTCCTCCGGGTATCCAGCGGGGGCTGTCCGGCATCCGAGTATACGCTTAAAACGGGAGAAGTCCTGAACGCTCCCGTCGCCAAACGTAGCCCCGAGTTGTGAACCGTTGCCAGCGGTTTCAGGTAGCTTTTGCGGCCCGAGGAGTAGACGAAACATCCATAGTCCAACTTGGAACGCACCATTGCCCTGTAAAATGAAAGCATGGTGGTTCTGTCGGCGCCCCATGTAGTGTGCGATAAAATACGTAAAATATTTAAAACTTTAAAACATTTTTATTTAAGAGTCCGGATGTGTTCCTTCCAATTAAGCTTGGAATCGAACACCATCCCGAGAAAGCGAACCGATTCAGCGTATGGTAAAGCCCTACCACCGAGACGTAACTCTGGTGGTATATGGTTGCCCCTGAGACGATGAAAATGTACACATTTTGTCTTTTCCGCTGAGAAGCGGAAGCCGTTCTTTTGGGACCAGCCGTCCAGTTTATTAAGACAGAGTTGTATCTGTCTGGACGCGGTTACTAGTTCCGATGACCGGCAGAGAATAGCCAGGTCATCCACGAACAATGATCCCGTGACAGGTCCCGTGATGCAGTCGATAGCGTCATTGATCGCAATAGCGAACAATGTCACACTAAGGACTGATCCTTGAGGCACTCCATTTTCCTGCGTAAAGGGTTCGGAAAGGTGCTTACCTACTCTGATTCTAAAAACTCGGTCAGATAAAAATTTTTTAATAAAAATGGGAAGATTTACCCTAAAACCCCAGCCATGCAACGTGTTTAAAATCTTCTGACGCCAGACCCTGTCGTACGCCTTCTCCAGGTCAAAGAAGACCGCGATGACGTGCTGGCGCAGAAGAAAGGCCTCCTTGATGAAATTGTCGCTCCGAACGAGGTGATCAATGGTTGATCGACCTCGCCGGAAACCACACTGGGTATTCGACAGAAGGTTCCGCCGCTCTAACCACCAAACGAGCCGACGGTTTACCACCCTTTCCATTACCTTGCACAGACAGCTAGTAAGGGAGATTGGCCTGCAGTTACTCGGGTCCGTTCTGTCCTTTCCCTGTTTAGGGATCGGAACTACCGCAGATTCCCTCCAGGAAGATGGGAAACAACCCTCGAACCATAACTGGTTGAAGGTGCTAGGGTCTCCATCAACGCTTCCCCCGAAAGATTTCGAAGGAAGGCGTTGTGGATTCCGTCCAGTCCCGGAGAGGTGTCCTTGGAATCCGCGATGGCTGACCGTAGTTCCCACAGCGAGAACGGGTCGTTATACTCCGCGATTACGGACGTCTCAGAAAGGCAAAGAGGAATTCTCTGGAAGCGTTCCTTGACGGCCAAGAACGCTTCCGAGTAACTCCTGTCATTGCTTATACTGGCTAGTGACTCGCCAAAAGCCTCGGCTAAGTCGCGAGGGGAGCTCACAATTTGGCCATTAATTTTCAAGCAAGAGACGCCGTACTCCCTGCGGGAGCCCGAGATGCATCTAACCTTATTCCACGCCTGTGCAAGTGGTGTTCTGTGGTTATTGCTGTTGACGAATTCCCTCCAGGAGACCCTTTTTGCCTCCTTCACGACTCGTAGAGCTTTCGCTCGCAGTCGGCGGAAGGACGAAAGGTTCGTTGCGGTTGGGTACTTTTTAAAAAGACGCAGGGCACGTTTTCGGAGACGAATTGCCTCGGCGCACTCCTTGTTCCACCAAGGAACCGCTGGTCGTGGGACGTTACCCGAAGACCGTGGGACGCTGCAATTAGCTCCTTCGATCAAGCACCTAGTTAAAACTTCCACATTGTGTGTGGCATCACAATTACAATTGTGTTTAAAATTAAAAGCGTCTCTAAAATTCTGCCAATCAGCTCTACGGACAATCCAATTGCCCGGTCGGATTAAATCAGGGTTAACTCTTCGTTTAGAATTTATAAAAATGGGGAAGTGATCACTCCCACAGAGATCTGTGTGCACGGACAAATTGAACTTGTTAAAAAGACTGCTCGTTACCATAGCTAAGTCTCTCAGGAGTACTATCCATTAAAAACATTAAAACGGGTTTTATCACCGTTGTTAAGTAATAAAAGGTTAAAATCGAGGATGAAACTGGCTAAAATCCGTCCCCTCCTTGTGCTTTGGCCTCTTGAGCTTCCCCACAAGGAATCATGGGCGTTAAAATCGCCCAATAATATAAAAGGTTTCGGCAACTGCTGGACAAGTCTCTCTAGGTTATAACGAGTTACCGGTGCACCCTCCGGCATATAAACGTTGCATAACGTTATATTTTGCGGAGTAAACAAGGTTATGGCCACAGCCTGAAACGGGGTGTCAATCCGTACTCGAGAGGTGTAAACGGCCTCCCGAACAGCAATCGCCACCCCGCCATGGGCTCTATGACCAGTAAGGTCATCTAGCCTTTCGACCTTGTATCCCCTTAAAATTTCACTGTCTCTCGCCTTAAGATGCGTCTCCTGGAGACACATAAAAGAAGGGTTAAAATCTCGGATTAAAATGGCCAGCTCCTCCTTATGCCTATAAAATCCATGACAGTTCCACTGTAAGATAGAGGTCATAAAATGTTAAAATATATAAATAAATAAAAGACTTAAAAATAAATAAAAATTTTAAGAAAAAAAGGAGCAGCCCAAGTCCGGACTACGGAGTGATCAGCGCTTGAGGCGCTGCTTCCTTCCCTTTTTTCTAATTCTTTCAACTTCTGTATCCGAGATACAGAAATCTTCCTCTACGGCTTCCTGTGGAGGCATTTTGCCCCTACCAGATGGACCGGGGGATTGTGTGTTACCACTCTTTGTTTGCGTGGCCCCGGCGGTGGTTTTAGTGGGGTTCTTCCTGGGAGAACCCGGAACGGTGGTTTGCGAATTTTTTGCCAGATTTGTGGCCTTAGCCGGCGTGGCCGTTTTCTGTGCACAGGCTTTAATTTTTTGGCTCACAATTTCTTCCGTCTGTCGAAATGGTGACCTTGGCAATTCGAGGGGAAGCGGCATGGGCGAATGATTAGGAAAAAGTAGGAGCCACTTGTGCTCTGTACTTTTTCCGAGCCTCGAAGTACGGGATTTTTTCAACCGTCTTGATTTCCATAACTTTCCGCTCCTCGATCATCTTTGGACAATCACGTGAGTACACCGGATGTGCACCCTCGCAATTGACGCAAAGTGGGTCACCTGTGCATTCCGCGCCATCATTATTCTCCAGGCTGCAGCGGGGGTAGGTGCCTTGCCCTCGCACCGTGTGGCCATGTGGCCGAATCGCTGGCACTGGAAACATCGCATGGGTGCCGGTATGAATGGACGCACTGGCACCGATTCATAACCGACAAACACCTTGTCGGGGAGATGGTCAAGCGTGAACGTGAGTACGACAGACGTTGTGTTTACTCTTTCTCCGTTACGCTTTGTAGTGAGTCGACGAGCATCGGTGACCCCCTGAGAGGCCATCTCCTGCTTGATCTCGTCGATCTCAACATACAAAAGGTCGTAGTGACTAATTACTCCCCGACAGGTGTTCAAAGTGCGGTGCACCTCGACTTTAACGGGAATTTCGCCAAGCTTTTCAAATAGCAATAGCTTTTCACTTTGAGCCCTCGTAGCCGTTTAAATGAGCAGTGTACCATCGCGAAGTTCCTTTGCTGATTTATTTTCACCAGGAACTGAACCAGACAGTAACTTACGAATAAGGAAGGGAGACACCTTCTTCAGGCTCTCCCCTTCCTTCTGGCACCTCATCACTAGGTAGCGCTGACTAGCACCAAGAACATTAACTCCCCCGCCCGTATCCGGGCGGGATCTTTTTGGGGGTGGAAGGTTAGTTTCCGCCATTCCCAATTATTCTTCGTCCCCCGGGCTCCCCACCCACCATGGAGCCACACAATTGGGACGCCGCACCGCAAACCGGTGCGGTCGCCAGGGCTACCCAAGGGGATATAGCACCCTAGAGGTGGTTGTCTGTTTCAGGTTGGATCTTCGATGCACGAGCCCACCAAACCCGTACATCTCCGACCGCCCTACGCAGACCCCCACCTCCCTGGCACTCGCCACCGTTAAGCTACCGCCACGGAAGCCGATTGACCGGGAGAGGCTAGCTCCCGGCCGCCCGTTTACACAGAATCCGGGGCCAAAGAGGGGTATTGGCCCATAGTCCATACCGGGCATCCGACACCCAGCTGGGAACCACGGGCATCACCCTCCAGGATCCCCTTCTTCTCCTTACGGGTCACCGCACACGGCAAACATGCGGGTGGATCGCAGGCCAGGTGGTGTGGCCGCACACAGACGGTTGACCCACAAGACTATCCCGGCTCAACCCTTGCTGGCTCGGGGTTCTCTCCCCGCCCTTTTAGTCGCCTCTTACGACAAGCAGGGATACTGCGGGAGTATTCTCTATCCCCCTACCCGCAGGGGGGCGAAGGTCGTATGTATGAGAAGATCAGTTCAGCGCAAGCGTCAGTTCAGGCGTAGCAAATTTCCGCAGTCAGGTCCTTTTGGTTCTTGTCTCTGTTTTTGAAAATATTCCACTACGTTTTTTATTCTTGTCGGTTTGTTTTGATCACAATAGCGCCATGTTCAAGAAGAACGTTTTAATTAAAAATTACGCGACTGTTTTTTTATAATTGAAGGTCTGAGAGTCAAAGTAATACAAGTGACATCATCACGAAAAATGACATAAGTGCATATTTTTTAAGTTGGTACCGTCGAGTACGGTCATGTAGCTACAGGAAAAAGAATACAAGTGTTTGAAAGTATGGTGCTGCGATCTAGCCATTTTTATACGAATTAAGCCAATAATGAGCGAAATGAGTACTCCCTTTTTTAAAATATCTTCTTCCTCTTTTTCTTTTTCCTTTCCAGGTTTAGGCAATTTGCCTGTTCTGGCTGCACCATCGTAATCTCGACCTCCCAACACTTTTCTCCCAAAAGTCTTATACTCTTAAAACTTTCTGGGAATCCTTTCTAGAGGCTTGCGCTCAACATGTTCATTTCTCTTTCTTTATAATTTGTAGCTAATTCTGTTACAGGTTGTACTTCTGATTCTTGCCTTATGTCCTAATTTTTTATATGGTCCAGGCGTATACTGCCTTTCACAGATCTAAGAAATTTCATTTCTGACGTTTCAATTTGCTTTAAGTCTCTTGTTCTAAGTGCCCAAGCTTCTGATCCGTATAGTGATGTGGGGACAGCCATTATTTTGTGAAATTGCATTTGAGTATCTTTTGCAGTTTTTTCCTTCAGTGCTCTTCTTACAGTCCCACATATACTTTGGTAATGTTTTTTTATTTAAAATATCTCTGTCCTTTTCATAGGTTTTCGCATCCCAAATATTTAAAGTGTGATATCTGATCCAAAATATTATTTTCTATTATTATTTTAGTTCGGATGGGGTACTTTCCTAGGAATGCCATTGTCTTGGTTTTTGTACAGATAACTTCAAGCTATATTCTCTAGATATCAGATTTAATTTCTGGAAAGTCAGTTGTGAATGGTCTTCAATATCTTTAATCATGGCTTGGTCATCTGCAAATAGCATTGCCCTTAAAAATTTGTTTTATTTTATTTGTATTCCTGGTGGTGTAACTTTCTTCCATTCTCTTAGGCAATCATCTATGCATATATTTAATAAAGTACGCGATAAAGTACACCCTTGTCTAACACCTTGGTTGGTTATAATTTCGAGTGTTGGGCTTTGGCCAACTTCAGTATCAATTACAATTTCCGTATTTTTCAGAGAGATTGCATTGTTTTAATAAAATGAACCGGGTACCCTCGTTTTTCTATTTTGGAGCAAAGTTTTTCTCGATGAATGCTATGAGATACCTTCTGGCAGTCTATAAAGGCTATGCGAGTCTCCAGAATAAAATCTATACGTGTTTGTAATATCAGTTTTAGACTAAAAACATCGTCAATACATGATATTCCCTTATGAAATCCTGCCTGTTATTCGAGGAGCAAAACTTCTGAAATTGTTTGGAGTCTTTCATTAATGATTTTGTGTATATTTTGTAAGCTACATTTAGACGGCTAATACCTCTGTAGTTTATGGTTTGTTTCGTTCACCTTATTTGAAAATGGGAATTATTTTTGCAATTTTCCATTCGTATGGTATATCAAGGCTAGTCCAGCACATATTGTAAAGATGTAGCATTCGGAAAATTAAAAGGGGGCTACCTTACTATATTGATTCAGAATTGATACCATCCTAGTCCAGGTGCTTTTCTGTTTTGTTTTCTTCAATACGGTTTGTATTTCTGTCCTGTTGATGGAATCTGAATCTGATGATTGTGTCTGTTTTTTCAGATACAGATTGTTCAATTGGGTTGTACCAGAGCTGTTGATAATGTTTAATCCAATCCTCGTTTGGTATTATATTTATCCGTGCAACATCACTTTCTGTTTTGTTCAGGTACTTTAACATTTTATAGGCGAATTCTTGTCAACCGCATACATTGTTTTCTATACTAATAAATGTATCACATGATGTCATATGTGCTTGGCTTACATTAGTATCTAAAGGCGTTCCTTGTAGTAGTTGTGTTGGTCTTTTATGGCACAGATTTCGGATACTTTCTTCTTGTAATAGGTTTATCTTATAGATTGAGTCATCTCTTTTGCTTTTTTGAAGTGTTGGTGTTCTTTTCCATCTTGACCATAACCTAAACTTGGACTTCACTAAATGATGGTTCGTGTTGATGTTTCTACCTCTTTATATACGTTATGAGTATCTATGATCCTTGGTGTTAGTTTTTGATTGAAAATCACATAATCGATGAGAGATTGATAACCTCTAGCGGACCATGTGAATTTATTTATTTCCTTTATCGGAAAAAATGTGTTCGTGACTTTAAATTCATTATACGTATGTTATGAATTCTCGTAGGCGCGATCCATTTTGATTTTGCTGGTCCTCTACACAAATTTCAATCAGTTCCGGGATAGGGACTTTCCCAATTCTGGTATTTAGGTCTCCCATTAAGAGTATGTAATAATTTTTCGCTTTTGTAATATATTTTTTCACCTAATAGTAGTAACCCACTGTCTCATATTTTTTTCCTTCTTCAGGAGCAGAGGTACTTATTACGGTTAGATACCCTCCGTTGAACTTTAATCTAACAGACATAATTCTTTCATTAACAAATTTGTTCTCTCGAATATAAGTTTGCCACTTTTTATCTATTAACACAGCTACCCCACAACACGTCTTATTTCTTCCACGCCGCTAAATAGCATTACATAACCTTTTAATTCTTTAGTTCATTTCAGTTTCCTTTTTGTTTCTGTAATCGGGGCCATATTAATATTATAACCCTATTTTTAAAATAAAAAATCATTAATTAATACTTGACTGTAAGTGTTGATTTGTTGACTCAGTTCCGCTCCCACGGATACCACCTTCCTTCCCTCGTTTTACCCCAACCACTCCCTTCCACAATGTTGCTGACGCTCTCAGGTAGCTCGGTTAGCGGAGGAGACTCGGCAATGTGACAGCGGTGGATGCCAGGTAACGCAACCTAAGGGATACCAGAGGAAGCCGCCACCCCAACCCATTCCACCCCTCCTTTCCCTCCATCTGTACTGTGGGAGACCATGCATGCAGTTAGTGTAATTCGGGACATGATGAAATAAAGTCAACTTTCGCGAGTACGTGCAAGTCTAATTCCTGCGCCCTGACTCCCGATCCCTCGACGAATCCTGGGCGGACCAATGATCCTTTCGGTTCCGTGAATACGCCTTTACATGACAATAATTTTCCATTAAATATTATTGTTCGTTGATTTATCATTAAATTACGATAACTAAGAAAGGAGATTAATTATATAATTCCAGAAGAAAATTGATAATGACCGAAAAACACAGTTGGTGGGGGCACTGTATTCAAAATGAATGACCTCCACAATTTAGTCTTAAATATAGTGCGTAAAGAGTCACCAATGGTGAAGAGTTTAGGTGTGCCCGAGACGTGGGCATCAAATACCAAAAATACCCCTGAAACTACATTACAAGAAGAGGACGGACCTTGCTATTCAAGGAATGTTATGGATACGCCAAGGGCATCTGTAATAGAAAAAGGTTTGTCAACTACAGTTATCTTTATAGTCCGTTTCCTGTAAAAATTAAGATACACACCAAACATTGATTTTCAGGACAAAAAAGGAAACGTAAACGTGAGGACGAAGAATACGAAAGAGAAAAAAGAAAAGAACAACTCATGTATCTTCAACTCTAAAATAACAAGTGTGGATGGGATGTTTAAATTGGAAAAAGAATTGGGTCTCCCTCTTTCAGAGGAAACCAAAGATTTCTGGGATCAATGCCTATCCACCACTATCGTATCCGAAACGATATACTTCGACAGTTAATTTAGATAATTAATGATAAAGTAATTCACTTATTTCGTTACCATTTTTTAATTAAATTGTTTGCGTTAACCCATATTTTATCAGCGTGTGTTTGAGCACAGGCAGAGTATGCTAACATTTAAAAAATTTATCTGGTCACTCTTGAGAGGGAAACCTTTTCTAATTACTTTGACTCATTCTTTGAAATGCCTGAAGGCTCATACCTGTTGTAGTACAGCCTACTGTCTCCAGGATGGCCAACATTGAAAAAAATGTTATCACAGCATGTGTGAATTTAAAGGCACACTGTTTATTCTTAATCTTCTTGAGAACAGTAGATAAGAAACTAAAACTTTTCTCGTTATTATACATTCTAATGTTGAGGAAATATGACGATCTTAAGTATTTTCCTCGCAGGTAATTGAAACAGTTCAATGAAAGAGTAAGCTTCGTGTGTGTTTAAACACACGGTGGGTTAAAACGCTCCTCTTTCTTTTTCCCATTCCTCACCACGGCTCCACCACTGGAAGAAACCCTTCGATCAAGGGCAAAGAAATTCTACGAAAACTCCCAGGAATCATCATACCAAGAAATTCAAAGACTTGGATCACGAGAAATTCTACCGTGGGAGAGATCCCCATGGCATCCACCGGCGAAGACAACACCCAACCGCGAAGAGAAGCTTCAAAACTTCAAAGAAGAGTACAAGCACCACCCGATCACCTAAGATGAAAAGGAACCTATAAGAACCATGGCTCCAAAAGAAATATGAGGCAAGGGACTCTGAATACCCCAAGAAGGATACCCAGCGATGAAGCACCATCCAAGCACCAAGAGTGGACCATCGCTGCCATCCCCCAAAAGATTAGGGAAAGCGCAACACCATCAGTTGGGCATATTCCTTCAGTTGTACTGCACTTAATTGACAGAATAACAAGCGCAAACCATGAATTGTACTTTCATAACTTTCTTAGCTCCTATAACACGTTGCAAATATGGAAAAAGAAACATATTCTGACTGCAGGAACTGCAAGAATAAACAGGTTTTCTAAACCCCCACTGATGTACGATTTGGAAATAGAAAGAAAGGATGGAGGATATTGTGAGGTGTAAGAAGTGTGTAGCAGGGACGGTGATGTTATTCTAACAAAGTGGATGGACGATAGAACAGTTGTGATGGCCTCCAGTTTCAATGAAAAGGGAAATATTGATGAAGCGAAACGCTGGGATAGGAAAGAAGGACAGCATGTCCATATAACTAGGCCTGAAGTAATTAGGTTGTACAATTCTAGCATAGGAGGAGTGGACAAACTTGATTTTTTAATCACCTTGTACAGAACATTTATACGGTCACGAAAATGGACTTGGCGCATGTTTACTCATGCACTTGACCTTGCTCTAGTCAATAGTTGGCTTGAGTATCGCCAAGACTCTAAAAACATGGGGATACCAGAAAAGTTGTGCCTCGATTTGCTTTACCTCCAAATGGAAGTGGCTGAATCTTTGACCCATTGGCTTACAAAGACGGCGATTCGCCGTCCGCTCAAAATTGGCCCTTGCTTACAAAGACGGCGATTCGCCGGTCTCGTATATTTTTTGCCAGCCTTCTTTTTTTGGAGCATAAATTTCAGATAGATTCATAGTTTATGTTATTCATTGCTTTTATGTTGTTCTAATACATATTCCGATGCTGTCAATATATTGCAGTTCATATTTTATTCATGTATATACTCAATGGTTTCAAAGCATTTTCATCGCGCCGTCTTCGTTTATCGTGAACCCAATGCACCATCAGCACTGGCTTTCTTGTCTCCTTTCTCTCCCATCTTCCTTCTATTTGATAAAGTATTGTTGAGGCACCTATTCATAGCCAACATAAGATAAAGGAAGCAATATTTCACTTTGTATACTTGATGAGTGCCATCTGCTGAACGTAAACGAAAGATACCTAATATCTTCGTCTTCAGTGAACTTGCTACTATGCAAAAGATTATACAATTTGTTCTTCTGACAGACAAAAGTAGCCTTTCATATTTTCCTATTCGCTGCTACATCAACAAAGAAGATAGAATTATTGAATGAAGTCATGGGCTTCTGATAAGCCACCATTTCGGCACCAGCCGCCAGTTCGCAGCCAGTATTCCTGCCGCCATAACCACGGACGCTTGCGTTCAAGGCCGTGTGTACTCGCGCTCCCCCCGAAGCAATGGCCGGCAAAAAGGGCAAGATTTTTTTACGGACGATGATGTAGAAAAGTTTCTTTTTGATAGTGACATCAGTGTTAGTGATAACAGTGAAGAAAGTGACACCGATAATTCTGAATATTCAGAATCTGTGAGTAGTGAAGACAGTGCAGTATTTTCCAGCGAAAATGAATGCAGTATTTGTCCGGCGGATCGAAAAAAGGCTACGGTAGAAAACAATTAGCATTGGTGTAAAAACAACCAGTGTGTGAAAGAATTTAGATTCTCTGGTAAACCTGGCATAAATGAAAGAATTCACAGGAGCGTGGTAAGCAATACTAGCGAAAGAGACTTTTTCTTCCAGTTTCTAGAAGGTGATTTTTGGGAACTCATCGCAACTGAAACCAACAAGTACGCAGATGCCTTTTTGAACTCCGACAAAAATAGAAAAAGTGATCTTACGAAAGGATGGTTTGAAACAACTACAGATGAGATTCAGGCCTATTTCTCATTGTGTGTGCTAATTGCACAAGTGAAAAAAAATAAGCTTAAAAAATACTTGAGTCCGCGCAACGTGACAGAAACACCTTTTTCGGCAGAATTATGCCATATAAACGTTTTTTGTTGTTATCCAAATTCTTACATTTGTAGATAATTCAAAACTGAATGGAAATGATCGGTTGATAAAGATATTTCCAGTGATAGACTATGTTAATAAAAAAATTACAGCCTTGTACATTCCGGAGATAAATCTTGCCGTAGATGAGGCCTGATGAAATTTCGTGGTAGACTGATATGTCCAGTATAACCCAAGAAAGCGCGCTCGATTTGGAATAAAGTTTTACAAGATACGTGAAAGCTCATCAGGATACTGCCTACAATTTACTATTTACACTGGAAAAAAACCATCCGGAGCAAAGGATACTCCTTCTAGTACAGCAGTAGTATTAGACCTTTTGCATCCCTACTTTCGCAAGGGTTACACAGTGGCGTTAGATAATTTGTACACATAACCTGGTCTACTTCTCAAGTTGATTGATGAGAAAACTAATGTCTCAGGCACATTCAGAATAAATCGAAGGAATATGCCAGCAGAATTAAAAAATATACAGTTGAAGAAAGGGCAGGCAAAAATAGTTTATAGCAATGGAATCGCTGCTGTAAAATAAATTCCATGTCAGATCTACACACCTATTTAACCTCACCATCTCAGATTTTAATGAAATTTGGCATGTAGATAACCTCCACACAGATAAAGATAAATACCAAATTTCATTGAATTATATCAACCCGTTTTGAAAATATGGCGATGTAAATAATACAAAAATCGCCCAAAATTGCATGACCGTCAACATTAAAAATATTATTTTCTCGTATCCTAATTAAGGCAGAGAGATGAAAATGGTGTTAATTTGTAGCTATTTTTATTTTCTTTCTTACTATATGTATCACACTATTGGTTGTAAGGAATTTGTTTTTTCAAATTCCAAAATAATATTTTAATTTTAAATTGTGAAAAAACGCCGCTCCAATTTTTCTTATAATAATCAAGGAATTAGGTTGTATCATTATTAAATGATATACAAAGTTTGAAAATGGGATGGCAATGGGTTCATGGTTAAAATAATTAGAATGAAAGTTGATTTTCACAAAATTCCAACAATGATAGCATCATTTAAATCACACTTTTCAACTTTTTACGTCTGTATATTGAAATTGAGACAATAATTAAATAAAAAATATGAAAGGTGGTTATATGTAATATCAGTTGTCCTTAACTGTTTACATTTTAGTTTAATTAAATTGCAAAAAGAAATTTAAAACAGGTATTTTTCAATAAAACTTGTTATATTTTGAGCACATTGTAAAAGCTCGAGTTAAAAACGTTGTTGTCAAATAACCTTGACCTTGTATGGTGACCTTGAAACAGATACTTGAAGTAGAGATTGTAGCTTCCGAAAATATTTTAACCAGTAATTTTGTTGGACTTGAGAAAGTGTCACAGCTTCAAAGAAAATGATATTTTAAAAATATCTCAGATATAATATAGTCCTCTTGTGTACTTAAAGTAAAATTTATTCCAGAAATATTTTGCACTGCCCATTCGTACAATTGGATAGGGGTCAGGATTTGATTCTCGAAGGGTCGCTGCAAGCTAGCTCTTGCTGCCAGTCTCTTCACCGTGCCACTAACTCCGTCGCAAGGCCCTTTCCCGTGAGCTGTGGTGAAAAAGTGCCATTCGGCTTCAATGTCAAAATTTTGCCTATGGTAGCACAAGTTGAAAAAATTCTTCTTATTCTTGTACTGGGCATTGGTCAGACCCATCAGAAAAATAAAATACCTTTTTCGGGACTTTTCCAAATCTTGTTGTCAAAAAATCAATTATTTTTTTTTGAAAAGTGTAGACAGCAACAGTGTTGCGTTCAAGACAGTCTGATATAACTACGTAGTTCAGGTGTTCAACTATATTTTCTTCTTTGTAATATACTACAAAAGGATGAACTGTAGCATGTTAACTAGTCCAGTGATAACTTTGGGCTTCATCATGAACAACCATGCTGTAATTTTCGGAAAAATCTAGTGTAACAACATATTCAGATTTATTTAAGTCTTCCTTTATCTGATTAATGAATGCAGTCTGCCGTTTTGCTATGACGTCATGTCGAATGAAGACTGATAACTTCTCTCAGAGAAGGGAGAAACATTACCACAAAGGGAGTTCCTTTTGAATTTCTATTCCACAATGATGACTTCGTTGCTATTTACTGTTTGTTTATTAATTGTTGTAAATTTAGGTGCTTTCAAAGAATAAAAATAAAATTCGGTTTTTCTATAGCACATCAAATCACAATAAATTTTACATAATTTGGCGATGTCAGTTTTTTTAGATAGATGTTTTGTTTTTTTTTAGTTGCACCATTTCTTTAAATAATATTTTAGATAGGTTAGGTTCTAAATGTTTTATTTTTGTGAGTTGGAAATAAACTGTGTGGTCATTTTTGATCGCGCGATTTGCCAGTGCACATAATCGAATTTTAGATTTTATTAAAGATTTATCCTGGGATCTTCTTTATTGAGATTCTTGGCCTACATACATATGCCAATTAGGCATTTATACATATAATGCAAGTAATGACAAAAAGAAGTCTTTCATTAAGGATATTCTTTAATAATAGTTAATTTAATTGTCTCAATTTCAATATACAGACGTAAAAAGTTGAAAAGTGTGATTTAAATGATGTATCATTGTTGGAATTTTGTGAAAATCAACTTTCATTCTAATTATTTTAACCATGAACCCATTGCCATCCTATTTTCAAACTTTGTGTATCATTTAATAATGATACAACCTAATTCCTTGATTATTATTAAAAAAATTGGAGCGGCGTATTTTTCACAATTTAAAATTAAAATGTTATTTTGGAATTAGAAAAAACAAATTCCTCACAACCAATAGTGTGATACATATAGTAAGAAAGAAAATAAAGATAGCTACAAATTGACACCTTTTTCATCTCTCTGCCTTAACTAGGATATGAGAAAATAATATTTTTAATGTTGAAGGTCATGCAATTTTGGGCGATTTTTGTAATATTTACATCGCCATATTTTCAAAACGGGTTGATATAATTTAATGAAATTTGGTATTTATCTTTATCTGTGTAGAGGTTATCTACATGCCAAATTTCATTAAAATCTGAGATGGTGAGGTTGAATAGGTGTGTTGATCTGACATGGAATGACCCAGGGGCGGATTAAGGGGGGGGGGCGCAACCCCCCCCCCCCACTCCCCGTAATTCCCGGGGAAAATAGAAAATATGGTAATCATTAAGGTGATTCTCCAATGGAAGTTTTTATTTAACCACCTCAATATACAATGTTTAAATATAATTGGAAAATATCTATAACCCACTTGTCTAAACAGATACAGTATCCTCGATGTTCGCAATTGTACTTTTGTAGGACTTTTGATGAACAATGTTGTGAAAGCTTTGGTGCCGAAACGGAAAAATTATAATGTATGTAAGTGAATATCCTGGTGTATAGTGAATAGCTGGTTCCCTTCTCATGGGTGGCCCGCAGTGGTTAATGACCGCATTCAGATAGGGTGTCATTAAGATATGAGTGGGCAGTCGCCTGTGGGAAGCTGCGGAGCAGAGCGGTTCCAGCTCATCTGAATCATTGAGATAACGCTGCTGAGTTTAATTAATAATTAGACTGACTTTGAGGATCTGAAGATACGGGGTGAGGTGGTCGTTGGATGGCGACTTCGCGGGTGAAGCGCAGACTCGAAGAGTCGGGTGTAAGACATTGTACGGGTGAGACACATTGAGTGGCGGAGCGCAACTATTGCCGTTTGTAAGTGGGGCCAAGCTCTAGCGAGTGTATTGTTCCAGTTTTGAGTGAGAGAAAAGTTCACGAGTTTCGTCGTGTCGAACAGGGCGGCTCGGGTCTTAATCAACCCGAACTCGGGTCACTTGACCGGGGGTCTGATACCAGTACCACCTCATGCCGTTGCTGTTGGTGGCGGAATTGTGCCCATGCCGGCAGGGTTTAAAAGGAGAGGCGCGAGGACCGACCGCTCTCTTTCTTGGTTCATCTTTCGGATTCGCCGGTTGCCGGTGCCTACGCCCTCGGTCGCCCGCCACCGCCAGGATGGAGGTGGACGTCTCCTTCTCCTGCCATCGCCAGCCTGGGTCGTCTTTCTCTGCCCCGACTTTCCGTACGTGAGAAGCCAGCCAAGATTTCATTCCTCCATTCTTTCACCTTGTCTCTTGGGCGACAGGCTTAGTTTTGTTTTACACCAATCTCAGAGTTTGGGTAATAAACCGACTGTTGTTAAACTAATTTAACCGCCTGTGACTTATTTTCCGCCACCAACCTGGCCCCCGAGTTACCTCGATCCCCCGGACAACGTTTCAGAGTTTTTCACGTATTTAGGACCCTGTATCCTTTTTCCTGTGATATACCTGACGTGAAGATCAACCTTTCAGCCAGAGATGGTAAGTTCAATCGATAATTTACGACGACATAACTTATTTGTGCTTTCCCGCGCTCGCCATTAGAGTCGGACGGCCGGCTTCAAGCTCGGGCCCTTAGCTCTTTAGTTAGCCTCTCTTGCTGTTTATCTGCTTTTTGATCAAGGAACTGAACACCCACCTATTTACAAGACATTTATTTTCATTTGTGTTATAATTTAAATACTGTAAGAGGTCCACCCACCATAGTTTTGACCCCTCTCCTTTTGATAGCAGTAAAATTGAGGAATCTCTAAGTAAAGCCAAATAATTTTCAAGTAATACGCTGGAGGGTGAGGAAAAGACATGCTTATATTATTTTTTTTTGCAACTCATCGTAGAAGGATTAGCTAAGAGTTACTTTTGTTTACAGGCGTCCTCTTCCAGTAGGCCTGGTACAAAGCGGAAAACTACCAGTGCCTCTGCGGACCTTCGAAGCTTTTTCTCTCGCGTCCAAAAACAAAAGACGACAGAAGCAGCAGGAGGAAATACACAATTTGTTAACACCATGCCTTCATGCTGCATAACTGACAATGAGACTCAAGCAGCTTGAGTCTCATTGTCAGTTATTGCCCATGGTCCTTTTGCAATCACGTCCATGTAGCCACGAAACATCGACTGAAGCTTCAATTTCTTCACTTCCTTAGGCTGCATATTTCAACTGTGACGTAGGCCTCTTTATTGTACCAGGACAAGAAAAACCTGATGATAGGAAAATTGCAGAACTTTTGGAAAGCCCTTGGACACCCACAAGCGACTACAAGTATCCCTTTTCAAGTCATAGGAAGGGAACCATGGAAGAGCGTCGTTACGTGAGGAGGGAACATCTTGAAAAATACCCTTGGCTTGTGGTTTCTCCGTCAATGAATGGACTTTTTTGAAGGTATTGCCCTTTTTTGCCCAATCAACAGCAGCTTGCGGTAAAAATTTGCAGTAAAATCCCTCGTTACAGAGCCGCTAAAGAAATTTTCAAAACTGCTAGGGAAACAAGGTGATCTGGAAAATCACCAAAACACAGCCTATCACAAAGGTGCAGTGCTTTTGGCCCTGGATTTTCTGGAGAAATACAAAAAACCTGAAAATCAAATCGCAAGCCAACTGGACTGCTACTGACGGGAGAAAATCAAGGAAAATAGAGAAAATCTGAAACTGATACTAAAAAATGTGATTGATCTTGGCCGTCCGAACATACCATTCAGAGGTCATCGGGACGACGGTACATTATCATTGGAAGAGCCCTTGACGAATGACGTTAACTTCCGAGCATTACTGCGTTTTCGTTGCGAGGTTGGCGATTCAGCCTTACAGAATCACTTAGAGACTGCTACCCTAAGAAATATGCTCACTAGCAAGACAATTCAAAACTGTTTGATTGAGTGCTGTGGCCAAGAGATTTTTGCTACAATTGTGAAACGAATCAGGAAGGCTACATATTTTAGTTGTGTTTTTGACGAAACAACTGACATTTCCCATATTTCTCACATGTCACTAATTATTAGGTATGTGTTGGCCGAAGAAGTCAGAGAGGACTTTGTAGGATTTTTAGATTTAAGGCAAGCAGTCGTTGACCTGGACCATTCTCCTTCAGATGATGTGGATGAAGAAAGCTCAGAAGTTGATTTACATATTGAACCTGCTGTTACTGGTATAAAACTTGGCCAAATCGTAACCCAGCAAATCCATAGTTTAGGACTAGACATAAAATATTGTGTCGGTATAGGCACAGATGGGTGCTCTACAAATGTATCAGCCGCCGTAGGAGCTGTGCAAGAAATTCAGGAGAATGCAACAAATGCTGTTCGTTGTCCTTGTTACAACCATAAATTAAATTTAGTAATTTCCAAAACAAATCGAGTACCATCTGTTAGTAATGCCCATGATATTTTAGTGAAAATCATTAACTTCTTCCGTGCTTCATCGAAACGAAATATGGTTTTGAAAAATACACTAGGAGGGCAACTAAAGCAACTTTGCGAGACCAGGTGGGTAGAACGCCATGATTCTGTGCTAGTTTCTTACAAATATTGAAAAGGTGTCAGTGGCTTTGGAAATAATTTCCAGGTGGTCAAATGAGGGTTCGTCGGCTCAAAAAGCTCAGAGTTACGAATGTAGCATTCGAGATAGTGATTTCTTAGTGTCACACTCTGCTGCCTTGCTGAGATCCTGGGTGTTACGTGCAACCTAAGCAAGTTATTACAAACAGAACACTTAGATGCTCAGAGTGCTTCAGAGGCAGTTTTCACAGTGAAATCTCTTTTCAGAAGTAAAAGTATTGCTGTTGAAAAAGATTTTAAAGGTGTTTTTGCGAGAGCAACGGCCGCATCGCGCTCCTTAGGAGAGATGAACGCCCCAAAGATTGCTCAACGGCAATCATGTCGCTCAAATGCACCGTTTCAATCTGCAGAGGAATATTTCCGAAGAAACATCTACATCCCCCTTTTGGACTGGGTTCTGGAGGACTTCTCCTCTAGATTTTCTGATGTGGTAATGGACGTATTCAGAATAAGTATCTTTTTCCCACAGACCATTTTGGCTAAGAATGTCGTTCTAAAATCTGCAGATGTTAAAAATGATATAACCACACTTTGCCAGAAGTATTCTGACCTCTTTGGTCTCCAAAAAGAATGATTTGTTTTTCAGCTAAAATCAGAGTATGAACAGTGGATAGTGAAACGGAACCGTGATATTGATGATGGTAAAGTTATTCCTTCAACTGTCATCGATGCTTATAATGCATGCCATCCTGTCCTTTTTCCACTAATCAAGAAACTTTTCCTTGTCCTTGGAACGAAATTATTTTGTCTTTGAATCCCAGCGAGACAACAGCTGACCGACCTGATTTGTGCGTCCGTGTATTTCACAAAAAGCTTCGAAAGTTATTAAATCTTATTCGTTGTGGCATTTTGTTTGGAGACCTAATATATTTACTATACGTAATAGAATTCCAAAAGCGCGGTCTCCCACACGCACACATAGATTTCAGAGTTGCAGGCGGGGGTCCATCCCAATCCGCAGAAATAGATTCATTTGTGAGAGCGACCATTTCCAAGAGAGATGAGGCCAACGGTAGACTGCAGAAGTTGGTTCTACAACACATTGCGCACGGACCATGTGGCAATGGGCGGGCACATGAGGGCGCCGTGCATGGATAAGGAGAGCGGGAAATGCACCAAATTCTTCCCTAAGGCAGCGACCGTCGTGACACACACGGATTACCGAGGGCTTGTTCTTTATCGCAGGCCTTGAACCGAGACAGAGACGTTAAACAATGGGCGAGTTATCACAGATGAGTGGACAGTACCTTACAACCCCGCGGTTCTCCTTCTTTTGGAATATCATTGCAATTTGGAAATAGCCACTCACCAAAGGGTAGTAAAATATCTGTTTAAATACATTAACAAGGGCCCCGACCGTTCGCCTGAAGCGATTGTTGAGGAAAATTCCTCTGGGACTGAGGAAATTGAAAATTACGCCAACTTAAGGTACATCAGTGCGTCCGAGGCTCTGTGGCGTATTTTAGAACATGATGGTAGCTGTCGAGAGCCAACGGTTATTACTCTTCCTGTTCACCTCCTACAGCAAGATAACGTCTTTTTTCACCCAGGTAACGAAAGGGAAGCTCTGGAAAGAAGTGCATCAAAGCTATCACTTTACATGAACCGCCCTTCAAATCCCGACCTGACTGGCCTGACATACACAGACTTCTATGAGATGTACATTTTGGACACTAAACCCAAAGCCACAACTGAATCCACTCCGTTTGGCGACGGAAATCATTTTCTGCGACAGCGAGGTAGCTGCGTTGCTCGGCTACACTGGATTTCTCCTACCCTTGGGGAGGCATATTTTTTAAGGATGCTGCTTTCAAAATTTCCGTATAAAAGTTATTAGGACCTGCGCAGTATTGACGACGTGCAGCACGGGTCATTTCAGGAAACTGCGAAATCCAGGGGTCTCCTCGATGAACATAGTGAGTACTGCCAAGCACTTGAGGAAGTCGCCCATTTCAGGACATTTGCCAGCTCCGCAAGGCGTTTGGGGGGAGGTTACTGGTTTTAGCTGGTGATTTCCGTCAAATTCCACCGAAAATACCCAATGCAACGCAAGCAGAAATCATTCAAGCATCTTTGAGGTTCTCCTATTTATGGCCTTCTATCGTCAAATTCCACTTGAGTTCGATAATGCGTTCTCGCGATGACCAGCCGTATTCAGATTTCATTCTGTCTATTGGGAAAGACAGACATACAAATCCTCGGAGACATACACCCAATACCACTTGCTTCTGTTTCTCATGTCAAATCCATAGGGGAATTAATCAATTTTGTCTACCAAGAAGACATTCTGATTCATCCTGAAATCTGTTGTAGCCGAGCTATTTTGTCAGGGGCAAATCAAAACATATCCGAAATAAACAGATCCATTTGGGACACGCTGCCTGGAGATATAATTCATCTCTACAGTGCAGATTACACCCCATCGTGCGACGGGGTAGAAGAGAATTCTCATATACATACTGACATTCAAAACACAATCACTCACACCGGTGTTCCAGACCACTTTCTCTCTTTAAAAGTTGGCTGCATATGTATCTTATTCAGGAACGGTAATGCAATTGGTAAACGGCACTAAGTTAATTGTTGAGAAAATTTCGCACTCCATCATAGAGGCTAGAATTTCTGGGCATCCCAACACCGTTCTCATTCCCCGGATTTGTTTTCGCGTCCCTATTTCTAACTCTGGTATGGATATAATACGACGCCAATTTCCCCTTAAACTCGCGTACGCCATCACCATCAATAAATCACAGGGGCAAACCTTGAGTAGAGTAGGAGTTGACTTGAGGAGCGACGTGTTTTCCCATGGGCAGCTGTATGTCGCGTTAGGGAGAGTCCGTTCTTCTGAGAGTATTAAGGTTTTAGTTCCACCGGAAAGAACCGTCGACAACATTCCGTGCACCATCAATATCGTCATTAAAGATTTAATAAATTAACTTCCTGCTCCTTCTTTCCCAGAAAGCATAATCAAAATGAAACTCTACTTTTGGTATGTCTGCAGCATTTCACGTTTGCACTTCGTTATGCAATTTCATTAAGTTATAAGAGTATGTAAAAAATTGCTAGTGAATTTTATGTGATATAATTTATTTCGAGTTACTACGCTTATCCTTCTTCATTTCTAATTTTTATGCTTATTTTTAGTTTGTGTTTATTGTTTAAATATGTTTTAAAATGCTTCCATGCCGTAATGTGGTGAAAGTTTTTATGTATTGCATTTCATATGTCTGTTTGTATGTTAGACTAGGTTAAAATTTAATATTTTATTATGTTAGCTAGGTTTTCTCTATATCTCTAGGCGGTATAACTTAATTTCTCTATATCTCTAGGTGCTATAACTTAATTTCTCGTGAAATTATTGTTTTCATTTTATCTCTGGGGAATGATTTGTGCACATTGCTCTTTATGATTACCACTAGGCTTGGTAAATCAGGCATAGTTATAATTTTAAGCGAAATGAATCATGCATTATGTTTCAATTTTCTCATTGTAATATGTTGAGATTTCTCCTTTTATTACTTTTAAATAGGTAATTTCTTTTTTTTTCTAATTTTATCTTCTATTCCTTGCAAATGGAGAACGTGTGTCATATGCTAAAACCACAAACATTTAATAAATTTACATTTTGATTTTATAAACGTTGTTACTGTTTAATAGTAATGTTTGATCACAGTAATTGTAGATAGTTTAATTAAACAGCCCGTTGAACTTTTGACAAGCATGTTGTACACATTAAAATTTGAAGTTCATCTTATGTATTTCTAATGTCATAAACATCACCCTTTGAAATAAAAATTCTTTTGTTATTATCCATATTACTAAGTTTTTTTGCATTTTTAAAATAAATACGTTCAGCAATGTTTTCCAAATATCTTACTCTGTTCTACTTCCACATTATCCGTTGTCTACTGGCCGGTTGCACGAAACTTCCGCTATGTACTCGCTAGTAATAGGTTCCAAAAACTTATGCAACTCATAACGTATTTTGGGTTGCAAGAAACAATCGACCTCATAACCAACCCCTCGATAGCTATTGGGTTTTAAAACGGCCGTTGGTGGCAGCACTGAGCTAGGCATCATGGCGGCGAAACGAGGATAACGTGCAGTTGTAATCAAAACAAAGCCGAGTGTGTGTGCGATTTTTTTAAATTCTGTCTTCCATTAGTACTTTTGGTGGTTTTTGCTAGCAGCAGTAGTATTTGGGTGATTTGGGTGCTTCGACGGCTAAGGTCATTCGCATCACGTCAATCTAACATCACCATGTCAAATTATTTAAAATAAATAATTAAATAGACAAATAAAAACAACACAATTCTCATTAAAATGGGCGTGAGATAAAACAACAAATAATGTTTGGTCACAAACAGTTAAAAAGCCCAGACTCTTTTAAAAATAACATTATCCGACAGACACAATTAGGATCGTCTCCTAGGACGTGTCCTAGGTCTCCCCTGATGTTCAGCCGGATGCGCAGAGCACGGTACTTATCACACACCGCCATAAGGTGTCTCACAGCAATGGGAGAGTCGCAATCCTCACAGAGGGCGGGATCTTCTCTTCGGTGAAGAGGTAAGAGTGAGTGAGGGCACAGTGCCCTATCCTCAACCGTGTGATTGCGACCTCTTCCCTGTGAGTCCTCCAGACTGATGTGGGCCACACTGATACCACCGGCTTTATGGTGCGCAACTTATTCTCTGTCAGGGAATGCCAGGTTTCCTTCCACTGTCCGAAGGCTACGTTTCTCAACGTAGCCTTTAGGTCTTCATGCGGTACCAATACTGACGAAATGTGTTCGTCTTGAAGAGCCTTTTTCGCTGCCGAGTCGGCCATCTCGTTACCGGCTATTCCCACGTGTCCAGGTACCCACAAAAAACGGATAGCGATTCCTTTGTTAGAAAGGGATAAAATATGATTCTGAATATCCTGGACAAGTGTGTGCATCGGGGAATAACCGGAAATGGCCTGCAGCGCACTCATAGAGTCACTGCAGACCATATATGCGCCGCAATCGCCCCTAATACCACCAAAAGCCATCTTTATGGCGAAAAGCTCCGCCGTGTAGATACTGCACAGCGGGCTTAGCTTCACCCCGATGACTCCATGGTGGGACGAGAACACCGCGCATGCGCATGCCGACTCGGACTTCGAGCCATCCGTAAACACGGGAGTGAAATCGGAGTGGCGGCACAGCTCTTCCCTAAAAAGTTGTTGGTACTCCATGGGCGTCGTGGAACCTTCCTGGCCAGTTAGTAGGGCAAAACTACACTTGGGATAGGGCACTCGCCATGGTTGGTGACTGGAATATCCATGGCCGTACACTTCTGGAAGTATCACATCTGTTCCTTCCCTAAAATTGTTAAAACGGACGCTCAGGGGTCTGGTGTCCATTGTCCGCCTGTTAAAAATGTTTAGAAACCTGGGATTAAAAATTACGTTAAAACATGGGTGAGTCCTCATGGATAAAATTTTTGCGGCGTAGTTAGCCATTAAGATGTTCCTCCGGGTATCCAGCGGGGGCTCTCCGGCATCCGAGTATACGCTCAAAATGGGAGACGTCCTGAACGCTCCCGTCGCCAAACGTAGCCCCGCGTTGTGAACTGTTGCCAGCGGTTTCAGGTAACTTTTGCGACCCGAGGAGTAGACGAAACATCCATAGTCCAACTTGGAACGCACCATTGCCCTGTAAAATGAAAGCATGGTGGTCCTGTCGGCGCCCCATGTAGTGTGCGATAAGAATCGTAAAATATTTAAAACATTTTTCTTTAAGAGTCCGGATGTTTTCCTTCCAATTAAGTTTGGAATCGAACACCATCCCGAGAAAGCGAACCGATTCAGCGTATGGTAAAGCCCTACCACCGAGACGTAACTCTGGTGGTATATGGCTGCCCCTGAGACGATGAAAATGCACATTTTGTCTTTTTCACTGAGAAGCGGAAGCCGTTCTTTTGGGACCAGCCGTCCAGTTTATTAAGACAGAGTTGTATCTGTCTGGACGCGGTTACTAGTTTGGATGACCGGCAGATAATAGCCAGGTCATCCACAAACAATGATCCCATGACAGGTCCCGTGATGCAGTCGATAGCATCATTGATCGCAATAGCGAACAATGTCACACTAAGGGCCGATACTTGAAACACTCCATTTTCCTGCGTAAAGGGTTCGGTAAGGTGCTTACCTACTCTGATTCTAAAAACTCGGTCAGATAAAAAATCTTTAATAAAAATGGGAAGATTTCCACCTAAACCCCAGCCATGCAACGTGTTTAAAATGTTCTGACGCCAGACCCTGTCATACGCCTGCTCCAGGTCAAAGAAGACCGTGATGACGTGCTGGCGCAGAAGAAAGGCCTCCTGGATGGAATTGTCGCTCCGAACGAGGTGATCAATGGTTGATCGACCTCGCCGGAAACCACACTGGATATTCGACAGAAGGTTCCGCCGCTCTAACCACCAAACGAGCCGACGGTTTACCATCCTTTCCATTACCTTGCACAGATAGCTAGTAAGGGAGATTGGCCTGTAGTTACTCGGGTCCGTTCTGTCCTTTCCCTGCTTAGGGATCGGAACTACCGCAGATTCCCTCCAGGAAGACGGGAAACTAACTTCGAACTATAACTGGTTGAGGGTGCTCAGGATCTCCATCAACGCTTCTCCCGAAAGATTTCGGAGGAAGGCGTTGTGGATCCTGTCCAGTCCCGGAGAGTTGTCCTTGGAATCCGCGATGGCTGACCGAAGTTCCCACAGCGAGAACGGGTCGTTATACTCCGCGATTACGGACGTCTTAGCAAAGCAAAGATGAGCTCTCTGGAAGCGTTCCTTGGTGGCCAAGAACGCTTCCGAGTAACTCCTGTCACTTCTTATACTGGTTAGTGACTCGCCAAAAGCCTCGGCTATGTCGCGAGGGCAGCTCACGATTTGACCATTAATTCTCAAGCAAGAGACGCCGTACTCCCTACGGGAGCCCGAGATGCATCTCACCTTATTCCACGCCTGTGCAAGTGGTGTTCTGTGGTTAATGCTATTGACGAATTCCCTCCAGGAGACCCTTTTTGCCTCCTTCACGACTCGTCGAGCTTTCTCTCGCAGTCGGCGGAAGGACGAAAGGTTCGTTGCGGTTGGGTACTTTTTAAAAAGACGCAGGGCACGTTTTCGGAGACGAATTGCCTCGGCGCATTCCATGTTCCACCAAGGAACCGCTGGTCGTGGGACGTTACCCGATGACCGTGGGACGCTGCAATTCGCTCCTTCGATCAAGCACCTTGTTAAAACTTCCACATTGCGTGTGGCATCACAATTACAATTGTGTTTAAAATTAAAAGCGTCTCTAAAATTCTGCCAATCAGCTCTACGGACAATCCAATTGCCCGGTCGGATTAAATCAGGGTTAAAACTTCGTTTAGAATTTATAAAAATGGGGAAGTGATCACTCCCACAGAGATCTGTGTGCACGGACAAATTGAACTTGTTAAAAAGACTGCTAGTTACCATAGCTAAGTCTCTCAGGAGTACTCTCCATTAAAAGCATTAAAACGGGTTTTCTCACCGTTGTTAAGTAATAAAAGGTTAAAATCGAGGATAAAACTGGCTAAAATCCGTCCCCTCCTTGTGCTTTGGCCTCTTGAGCTTCCCCACAAGGGGTCATGGACGTTAAAATCGCCTAATAATATAAACGGCTTCGGTAACTGCTGGACAAGTCTCTCTAGGTTATAACGAGTTAAAACGACCTTTTAACGACCTTGTATCCCCTTAAAATTCCACTGTCTCTCGCCTTTAAATGCGTCTCCTGGAGACATATAAAAGAAGGATTAAAATCTCGGATAAAATGGCCAGCTCCTCCTTATGCCTATAAAATCAATTACAGTTCCACTGTAAGATAGAGGTCATAAAATTTTAAAATATATAAATAAATAAAATACTTTAAAAAAATTTTTAAGAAAAAAGGAACGTCCTAAGTCCGGACAACGGAGTGATCAGCGCTTGAGGCGCTGCTTCCTTCCCTTTTTCCTAATTCTTTCAACTTCTGTATCCGAGACCGGGGGATTGTGAGTTACCACGCTTTGTTTGCGTGGCCCCGGCGGTGGTTTTAGTGGGGTTCTTCCTCGGAGAACCCGGAACGGTGGTTTGCGAATTCTTTGCCGGATTTGTGGCCTTAGCCGGCGTGGCCGTTTTCTGTGCAGAGGCTTTAATTTTTTGGCTCACAATTTCTTCCGTCTGTGTCGAAATGGTGACCTTGGCAATTCAAGGGGAAGCGAAATGGGCGAATGATTTGGAAAAAGTAGGAGCAACTTGTGCTCTGTACTTTTTCCGAGCCTCGAAGTACGGGATTTTTTCAACTGTCTTGATCTCCATTACTTTCCGCTCCTCGATCATCTTTGGACGTTACGTTATCATCACGTTAGTACACCGGATGTGCACCCTCGCAATTGACGCAAAGTGGGTCACCCTTGCATTCCGCACCCTCATGCTTCTCCAGGCTGCAACGGGGACAGGTGGCCTTGCCCTCGCACCGTGTGGCCATGATGCCGAATCGCTGGCACTGGAAAAATCGCATGGGTGCCGGTATGAATGGCCGCACTGGCACCGATTCATAACCGACAAACACCTTGTCGGGGAGATGGTCAAGCGTGAACGTGAGTACGACAGACGTTGTGTTTATCCTTTCTCCGTTGCGTTGCGAAATGACTTCATCTACGGTTAAGGATACGCCCGGTAAACGATGCAATACAGCTTGCAGCGTACCGCAATGCTACAATCGAGCCAACAGCCTTACTGGGATATCATTACATTCTTTCCCCAAGTGTGCTGCCTTTCGAAGACTGTGGGGAATTATTTTGTGTTTCGGCAAGGATATACCCTTAAACGCAGTAGCATGCAGCCAACATTTTTCCTCCGAAGCTTTTATGATACTGCGTAAGTATGAATTATTTATATATGAGCGGTATGAACACAGTGATATTCCTTGTAAACAATGTTCACGGTTTCTATTTACGTACACTCATGCAGAACCGAACGTGCTTCGCCGGAGATTGAAGGTAAATGCTTTGCACTCTGAGAAAATTCTTCTGCGGTCTTTGGATACACCAAAGAAGTCCGCATCCGGAAAAAGACGGAACGAGAGGGCTAGAGTAAGGAATTCGAAAGTGTCTTCGCCACCGTAAGTATCGTTAATATTAATATTGTGTGGCCTTATTTCCTGGATACTACTTTCCACAGCCGAATATTTACGAAAATGATCCTTTTTCGTTCAGGTCGACTGTCTCATCAGAAGATGACTCATTCCAAGCAAATGAGGGAAGCTGTAAAACAATAGGAGGGGGAAGAAGTGACATGATTCCACCAGAAATGATGGAAGCCGCTGATGGGCTACTTGAGCTCAGTAGGGGGAAAGAAAAGCAATCAAGAGAGTGTCAAGTAGACCTTTCCATGACTTTTTGCCAGAAAACGACGTTTTTGGATTTGCTGAAGTCTGATAAAGACGTCAGCACCTTCACTGGGTTCGTTTCCATGGCGATGCTTAAGGCGGTCACGGAGGGAACTGAATTTGTGGCGAGTGTAAACAATGTCAGCACAACGGGGACAAATTGTTTTTGCAAGAAAAGGTTATTCTATGCTTAGTAAATTTGAAGCAGAATATGTCATTTAGTGCTTTGGCAGTGTTGTTTTCTGTCTGTTCCCACAGCCTTATCTTATTTTCATGTAGGGTTGCACCTTTTATATTTCACACTTAAAAGGTATGTGAAATGGCTTCCACGGGAGACTGTGAGGAAAAATTTACCCAAGTGTTTTTTAAAGTTTGCTAGTACCCGAGTAGTAGTAGACTGCACCGAAGTGAAAGTATCTACGCCAACATGTCTCGGGTGCCGAATTCAAACGTATTCCCACTATAAAGGCAGGCATACGTTAAAGTTCATGGTCGGTGTTACTCCGGATGGTGTAATATGCTAGATAAGCAAGGCGTACGGAGGGAAAACATCGGATAAATTGATATTTTTAAATTCTAGGGTGGCAGAGCTCTGCGAAACCGATGATTCAGTGATGGCGGACAAAGGTTTTTATATTGAGAAAGAATATGGTGAATTGGGTGTGTGTGTTATTAAGCTGCCTTATCTGAAGAAGGGCCAGTTTTCTAAAGAGGACGGGTAGCTGAATGCTTGTATTGCAACAGCTCGGGTGCATGTGGAGAGGGCCATCCAGAGGATGAAAGTATTCCAGCTGCTGCAAGGAACTATACCATGGAACAGGATGTCCAAATTTAATGAAATTCTTGTTGTGATATCTGCAATTGTGAATTTATCCAGCCCAATCACAGGCAGTAATAGTTTAACTAGAAGGCATATTAGAGGGTAACGTGAAGATGTTTTGTTAGACAATGATGGTACAGATTGTTTCTAACTGTACATGTTTTCAATTTCTTTTAGGTACATAGATAGTCATAAGTAGAGGTAGTTAAAAATAGCTAACGGTTAAATTGTTTTGTATTATTTTGTTTTCATTATTTTTATATTTTTATTTTTAATTATTTTGTTTTCATTTATATTTTTATTTTAATTATTTTGTTTTACTTTATATTTTTATATCTTACAAAGAGAAACTTTTTTTTACTGTTACTGTGAACATGATATATTTTTTTCTTTCAGTATTTTTCATTTCTTCATAATAAGAAAATATTTATTTTTGAAAGTTTTCATTTTGTTTATTGCATATATTTTTCAGGTATTCCTTTCTTTTTCTTAATATTTATTTTTCAAGGAGAGATTTTATTTATATATTACTTTGAAGGATTTTAATTTTGTTAATTACATTCATGTTTACATTTTTCCTTTATTTTTTATATATATTTTTCAGGAAGAGAGATATTTTATTTATACATTACTTTAAAGGACTTATAATTTTGTTCATTGCATTCATTTTTTAATTTTTCCTTTCATTTTTATAACAATTATTTTCCATGGAGAGATAAAAAAAACAGACTTTATTTATCAAAGAAAGACACTTTTATTTTCGAAAGAGATACCTTAATTTTCCAAGAAGAGACAAATTTAACAATACTTTGGTTATAGAGACTGCCAAATAATGTCATTTGCCCATGAATTAACCGCACAAAGAACGTTGCACAGAAACCTGGCATTGACATTCACCTGCTCTTAATGGAAGACTGCAAGATGTCCACTGTTTAAAATGCTATCAGAAAGATGATGTACTGCCCTGAAAGTTCTCTCCACACAACACCCCAGTCAGGTAAACATTGAAAATTCAGCCACTGAGAATTGGACACAGGCCCTTGATGTGGGAAGCCAAAGTACTAGCCATTGAGACTGTTTAACAATAGTATGGCTGTGAAGATACATTTTAATGTGTCTACAAGTCATCTACTTGCATCTGTAGGAATGCCTATTTTTATACAAGACTGTTATCCATTTGAATCTCAAGAAATGTCTATTTTTATACAAGATTGTTATCCATTTGAATCTGAAGGAGATTGAAATTTTTTAAATATTTTTATCCACCGAGAGTTATTCTTTAATGCCTCTGTATCAACAAATAAAAGAAATGTTGAATTACTGATTGTCATTTCATTGATCAAATAACCACAATACATAGTTTAAAGAGACTTGATTGTAAGACGTATTTCATGGCAGGTGTTTAGAAAAATGAGACAATTACAGCCTTTGTAATACAACACTTGCATTGCAAGAAATCCATTACCTAAGCGATATAAATGAAAATACAAAATTAGCTTTGCACAACTTTATTTTCTACGCACAATTGCACAAAGATGGAATCATTTTAAATTCCTACGGAGGCGTAGAAGGGAGAGAGAGGAAGAGAGACTTCGGGAGAGAATAATTAGGAGGAACAACTTGAGGCACATGAGGGATAGTGCAGATCCTTTCGCCTCGTCGGAACATGTTTTCAGGGGTCTGGATCGTCTTTCAAAAGACCTGGTTAGAGCCCTCATCGAAGATTTGAGACCCCGATTTCCAGAACCCTATCGAGCTGGAACCATGCAAAATTTCATTAGGTTTTGTGTGCTCTGCATTTCTACGGGCAGGGTTCTTATCAAAAGTATATTGGAAGCAATCATAACCTGGGACTCAGCCAAGCAAGTGTCTGTAGGGCAATACAGGAAGTTACAAGTGCCCTGAACAACCACGACATTGTGGTGAAGTAGGTGAAGTTCCCGTTGGATAGACCATCTGTAAGGGGTGTTGTACAGAAGTGAGTCTGAGATCACCTCTACCAGGAGTTCTGGGGTTTGTAGATGGGACACATGTAGCAGTAAAGGCTCCCATCCAAAATGAGCACCTATTCGTCAATAGGAAATCTTTTCATTCACTGAACTCATGTGATGCCGACCTATCAATAATGAATGTGCTGGAAAGATACCCGGGGAGCAACCACGATTCCTTTGTGTGGGCCAACTCTGCTGTCAGAGCAAGGATGGTGAAGATGTGGACCGCAGTGCTGGCTGTTGGGTAAATATGAAATGGATGAATATTAGTAATGTATGGCTTTTAGAAAAGCATCATAGTAAGCTACCATCAACTCACAGGTGACTCCGGATACCCACATGAGCCATGGCTGCAGACACCAATACTGAATGCTCCCCCAGGATCTCCTGAGGCTACGTACACTAATCTTCACGTAAGAGCTCGATCAGCAGTGGAAAGATGCATTGGAATGTTGAAGGGAAGATTTTGATGTATACTTCGACACAGAGTACTAGAATATTATCCAGTAAAGGCTGGCAGGATTGTCAAAGCATGTTGCGTCGTTCAAAATGTGTGTGAAGGCTAACCTGCCACCATTGCCTGACAAGGAAGGTGAGGAACAGCCAGAAGCAGAAGAAGTTCCTCCAGGTGTAGGTGAGGAACAACCAGAGGCGGCAGAAGTTCTAAGGGCCTTCGCCGGCTGTGCTTGCTGGAAGCACGATCAGTGAGAGAGAGAATAGTCCGCAGCCTTGCTTAGTATGTGCAATGTATACCACCCTTGGGTCTTTTTTCTACTATTTTAAGTTTTCCTCAGTCTGTGCACATCTTTTTTGTGGTCTTTTATAGTCAATAATGTAAATTCATTAATACCGAAAAGGCTTTCTGAAGAATTTCAAATTGCACATATCTTTTAATAGAGTAATGAACAATCATGATTGTGTAACATAACAGAATGACGAAGTGACCTTCAGAAGTGACCAACATTAAATCCAACATTCAGTATTTAGTGATGTCATCATTATTCTGAATTACAGAATGAAGCTTTTTTTGCATTGACCCCACTAAATTTTGAAAAATTAAGGGTCGTCGCGATGATGGCTTCCACACCTCTCTAACGTGAGCCTCCAAAGCTGCTTCTGTCCTCTCACCCGCATTCTCCCATTCACGCACAATAAGGCCCCAGATGTTTTCAATGGGATTAATATCAGGCGAATTAGATGACCACGGTAGCACCTCAATCCGGCGATGATCTTGGAAAAACAATTTTGTTTCAGTTGCTTATGGATGGGGCTGTTGTCCTGTATGAAACCCACGTTTTCTCCCTCGGGCACGACCTCTGATGTAAAAGGCAGCAAATGTGTCCGTAAGATATCCACATATGCTTGAGTATTCAATTTACGAGGTATCCTTACAAGAGGCCCAGCTCCAGCAGCAGATATCGCCCCCCAAAAGCTTAAACTAATGTGGCCAGGTCTATTAGTTCTTAAATATGCTCTGGCTGAAATCTAAAAATAATTGTAAATTGAGTTTCGATAAATTAATTTACTAATCAATTAGAATGATAACAACCCTAACCGATATTTCACCTGGTGTTACGTGGCCGCCAAAGCTGAACCTTTCCATATTGGTCACTTCTGAAGGTTTTTTCGTCACTGAAAATGACCAAATCCCAATAGGATTGGTTCATTTCTGAGTATGTCTGAGAAAATTCAAGCCTAGCGTCACGGTGTTTTTCTTTCAATGCAGGTTTGATTGGTGGTCTGTAATTGTGAATACCTGACTCGTGGAGTCGCCGCCATATCTTTGAGCTGCTACAATTCATTCTGAGTTGCCGTTTGATGACAGCAGCTCCACCGGTTAACAAATGCTGACCTAAAAAGCTTTGGCGCACTACCCCGTCTTCTTGCCCGGTAGTGCATCTAGGCCACCCACTTTTTGGTCTCGATTTTCAAGCCACATCACCGTCCTTGTATCGCTTTCTCCATCTGCAAATAGTGCTAACGTCTACTTCCATTTCCCTAGCAATATTGGTTACAGTTACCCTCGCCCTTACCATCCCTTTAACCATCCCTCCACTCGCCTCGTTTAGCGGCATTCTAACCTGCCTATCTTCAAGCACGGACTGTAATGAACTGATGGCTGGCCTTTCCTATACGGCTCTTCAAAGACAAACACTGGTGTTTAGTATCTATTTGATGTTGTCATGGAAAGGTACCGTAGCAAAATAAATAGTGTTGATAATGTAACGCCGAACAGCAATCGGCGGATCCGGCATAGGAGAGGAAGGAAACCAAGGGTAAATGACAAATCAGGCCACGGTTGAGATGGAGTTTATTTGATCTACTACCGATAACATCTTTGCGCGACAGCCGCGCACCTTCAACACTTCCGTGCCTCGGCGTCTCCTTGGCGTCCCCTCGTGACTTCCCTTCAAGCATCCCCATTGGCTCGCGATGTCGTCAGTTGCATCGTGTGTCTAGGTACAAAGATCACGCTGACTAGGTTGGAGGGAGTGAGGAAAGAATGGAAATGTGGGCAGGAAGTTGGTGGGAGGAATAAAGGGGGAAAAGGAATGCCAACTCAGGGCTGGGACACGGCAGCGAAGGCGAAGGAAATGCTGGTCTGCAATCTTACAGTACTTTTTTAAACAATATTTTACTTCATAAATAAAATTTTATTTATGAAGTAAAATATTATTACTTGTATTCTTGTTGTTTATTTCGTCGTTTGTGTTTACTTGAACCACAGAGTAGGGGTATACAGAGAGGATAGAAGGCACTGTTGGAGTTATTTAAAAACAATTAGTTGTTCGATGTTTCACATACACTTCTGGACATTTAAGTTCCATTGTGCTTTAACCCATTCACATCGGACCCCACCAAGTGGCGGGGTAGCGTGCGGCAATCAAGAACGGGACCCGCCACTCGGCGGGAAGTGGCACGCTACCGTATAATGTATATATTTCTTTGCCGTTTCCTACACAATGTAACTAATTTCCTCTGTCGTGTTTCATTACTACTACAGTTGTCTAGTGCCGAGCTTCGTTTTTATTTTTTATTTGGAACCATTTGAAATTTGCAGATAATGTAAAGACCTCAAATTGTTAAATTTCACTGTCCTCAGATATTATCTTTTTCGTACATTGTATATACTGCTTAGCCGTTTCCCTTTTAATTTGGTATATTTTTGCTGTCGTGTTTCACTACTCCTACAATTGTCTATTGGTGAGATTTTTTTTATTTTTTTAAATGAAACCCCGCGAAATGTCCAGACAATGTAATGACTTAGGGTTTTTAAATTTGCTCTTCAAGTATAATTTGTTACCATACATTGTATATATTCCTTAGCCGTTTCCCATTCAATGTAACATATTTTTACTGCCGTGATTCAGTAAGGCGACAGTTGTGGAGCGGTGAGGTTCGTCTTCGTTTCTTCAACATAAAACGAGCTCAATATCCATTTTATGTGAGATTGCAACTTTTCAGTTGTCGGAGCAAGTTTAATCTTCTTCATCATATCATATATCCGTGATGAAAACTGTACTCCTGCGAAAGGTAAGCATTATATATCAAAATATCAGTTTATTTCGTTATGATCCCAGGATCCGCAAAATATCATTAAAATCTATTTTTTCAGTGTCTGTCCTGATATTCCTGCTCTTGAATAGGAACGCTTTCGATATTTTTACTCGAAGGAGAGAGGTAATTATTAAATTATTCTTGACTGTATTGTTTTCTATGCCCTGTCAAAATGAAATTACGGGAAATGTTTCTGTTGAAATTGTTTTTGGTCTGTACACAAATATGTGCCTTTATTTGCTTTTTCTTTTGAACGCATTTCGTTCATCAATTGTTCTTTTTTCCTTGTACATTCACCTGTGTGAATAAAAAGCCAGTCGCTTCTGAGTTCTCAAGTTTGTCGTACGTGTTTTCGTTCTTGACTCTGTAATGAGTTTTCCCTATATCCGTTAAAATTTTTAACATGGTTATGGGCCCAGTACCCAAGAACGCAGTAATTATTGAAATACTACAAGTTTTAATACATAGGCATTTTTGCAATGTTAGCGAACTTTTGTTCCGTTGCGATTGATCAGATATTCGTGGATTCATGTGACCACGTGCACTTTTTTTTCCTTGTTCGCGCTTAAGAGTCGATATGGATAAGAAGTCGAGTGATAACTCCGCGAGTGAATCTGATACTGTGAGTATGACTCCGATTGTCGTGAGTAGCGGTGCACACGAGAACATAGAAAACCTAGACGGAGTAAAAAATTATGGGACTTGGAAATTTAAAATGAAGTTATGACTGATTGACTCGGGTCTATAGATTGCATAGAAACTGGACTGAAGGAAAATGCAAATAATGGGTGAATTGAGGAGTACATGAACATTTAAAAAATCCATGCGTATAATCCTCAATACATATTATAAGGGAAACTCAATGATCATTCAAATTAGTGGGAAATACATTAATGGGATTGGTATAATAGTGGGAACTGAGATGCTGAAATGAGCTGAATGCATATCTTAGTTGTATGTATAATACCTACTGTCATATAGTACCTGACCAACTGGAATAGTTAAAACTGAGTCCACATATTCACTACTTGATTATTTTCATGCATGTGAAATGGTATTAGTCCTTGCCAAGCAGGAATCAATGCAACTTAATTTTTATTTTTAACATTTATTACGAGCAAATCAAAGTATGAATTAAGTCCATTATAACAATATCAAAGAAATGCATAAACCACATGTAAATTCAATTACAAGTTCATATTAAAATGTTTTTGAGGGACACTACATATGTATTTAGCATTAAATGTGTCAACACAAACAGATATATTTTTCACCAACGAAAATTTACATGCAAATTCATCATTCCTACGAATGATTCTCTTTATGTGCTGTAATCCCGGAAAATTTTCACACTCATAACTTTCCAAAATTGCACAACATTCCTTTGATTCTTCACTGAGTAAAATGTGTCTTATTCTACCAAAAGTCCCATTCATTAATTCCACATAGGAGTTGTCACACTTTCCAAGAACGTTTGCCACACCTCTTTCATACGTAAAGCCGGTGTCCCACGGTCCATTTTGTATCCAATTTTTGTATCCAAAATTTTGGTCCAAATGCTTTTGGTCCAAAATTTGTATACAACGGAAATGGTATTTCCCACGGTGCATCACATTTGGACCAAAATATGCCAAACAAACGAAATACGATATTATAGTAAACAAATATGTTTGTTAGGGATTTTGAGAATGTCTTGGCAGTTTTAGCAGTCGGAATTGGATGCTCAGGCTTATTAATAATAAAAGTGGTGAAGAAAATAAAGGGAAGGCAATAGTGGACTGGGCCGTGGCTGAAAAGAAGAGATGAAAGCGTCGGAAGAGGCGTGCTTAACATGTTGGAGAAGGAGCTGGTTGCCGACGATCCCGAAAACTATCGGAATTACTTGAGAATGAGTGAGGATGTTTCCATGTCCCTTCTCAGCTAGGTTGAGGGTAGAATTAAGCACCGGGGTACCAATATGAGGCGGTTTATTCCCGCTAGGAAAAGGTGTGTAATTTAAAAACGGACATAATAGTTGCGATAATGTTATACTTATGCCGCTGTAGTGCTATAAACGTTCATTGAAATGACATTCGTCTTTCCAACTTAGAGCAGTCGCAAAGAGGACCTTAGTCATCTATTAATCATTGCGATCGAAACGGGCGGCTCCAGGGTTCAAAGTAGTCAATTCTCCAGCGGCTCTGGGGAATTATGAATACTCTCCAGGAAAATAGGTATCATGGAATTCGTGAAAAGTGGAAATTGGCGTGATATAAGTGGTTTGGAAACAAATTTTTACCAGTTTAAAGGAGCAAATTTTAACTGAATACATGCATATTTCCTTTTGACATCAGCACCATATGTTTGGTCTATTTCAAAAATTATTTTGATTTCGAGCGTTTTTCATTAGCATAATATCGGCGGCAGTGTAAAACCTATTAGTATGCTTACACTGTTTCCTTTTTTCATTAAGTATTAACTTGCTGCTTCACTGCCTCTCGTGTGAAATGAAGAAGAGGCTCGTAATTAGCTTCCCTTCCATCGTACTTCTCCGCATAAAAAAGTAATATATGCTCAAAAATTTAGTCTATGAAAAATATATGCCGGGTTTTGGTTCCCGGGATTCTAGTAGTAAATATTTAATAGTTTCCAAAACACATCCACTGGCATTCCGGTTGCGATAGATCACATCTTTCGTATTGTATGTACATGAACTCGTTCTGTTGCATTTGCTTGATGAGCGTAACAACTGCCTCAGGCGTCCAACCTATCCTCATATTATGTCTCATTTCTTATTTTTTCATTTTCATTTTGTGTCTCACTTGGTCATGTCTTAATATAATTACAACACACGAACCTGACCACGCTATCCACCGTAATTGTAAAACAAGAAGTATTCCTTTCAAGAGATAAACACCAAGGTTACAACGCATAGCGATGCTTCTTTTTCTTCAGCCCTCTGATTGGCTGGTTTCGTACATTTGGATGGAAATTTAGAACATGTCCTATCCGTTTGGACCAAACGGAATTGGATGAAACGGATTGGACGAAAAGGTAATTGGATACAAATTCGCTTGTATCTCCACTTGTATCCAAATTGGATACAAAAATTGGATCCAAATTGGACGTGGGACATCGGCTTAACACCATCTCGGACTATTTTTTTACATTGAAAATACGATTTTTCAGGCAAATCATAAAGGAAACCATGGAACAGACTTCCCTTTCCATATACTGCTTCACCTTCTGCTGCACAGCACTTACTTCTTGTAGTCTTCACTACTGAGTCGCAGAAATCAACTGTCTCGTTTCGGCAGGCTCCAGATTGTAATATGCATTCTCCATATATGTTGTACTCTAGACTTCTCATGACCTGATGAGGAATACCTCGTGCCGCTTTAATAACCCTCTTAATAACACCAATTGCATTTTCATAGGAAAATGCAGTATGGGCCCAAAGAGGGCCCCATAATCGTACACTCTCTGCGAAGTGCAACAACTGATGCACATTATAAGTCATTTCATATTTCCCATATTACATTTCCATCTTGCATACACATTCAACTAAGAGCAAGTTACCTTGCTTTATATCTTCCACAGACAAAGAATTCTGTAGCAGCAGATGCATAGATGAAACTAAAAGCTTCTAGTGTTTCAGCAGGTTGAACGGCAATATACCATCTAGCACTGGAACACTGTAGAATAGGAGCCAGTTCTCTAACTCACGAGCCTTTCTCATGTGCTTATGATTGCTAATTAGAACTGGCAATCTTTTCAGAAATGACGGTGGCTTAATACTCTGTACTCGTAAGTCCATTTGTGTAATCTTGCTGGTATTGCCAATGTAATACAACTCATCAGCTTTAGTAAGCCAAATGCGGAGTAATCTTTTCGTCACTCCTTGTAGAACACAATGCATATAATCGGGAATAAACCCCCAAATCATTTTGAAATTAACTAAATTTACTAGATGACTGACCCCTTTAATACCTAGCACATTACTTGTGCTATCATTGGCATACATTTGGCAGCATTTATTTTAGTGTTTTTCAGATCTTGACTTCGGAATCTTATCAGGAATTGGATACTTCACTGTGCCATTAACATTTTCGCCACGGATGAGGCACCAACTACAACAGTTATACCCATTGTGACTAACAAGACCTTGCATTTCTGAGCGTGCTACACTATCCACACAGCAACAAAAAGTTATAACTCTGACATTTTTTTCAATCCCTTGATAATTACATTGATTCCATGATGAAACAGTGAATTAATCATTTCCACAAAAGGAGTTAGGAATACATCCATTGTGGCATTTTCCCCCCTTTTTTTGGCCAATTCCACTCTTTGGACAGTTTCCCCTCTGCGGACTGTTTATCCTCCGGACTTAGCCGAAGGACTTGCCCGAACGACATGCGCGCTAACGACATGTGCGCCAACGACGGCCAAGATGCCTACGAACACAAAATGCAGCGACTACTGCCAGCGACTTCTGCCGCACCTTTCGCCGCACCATTCGCCGCACCATTCCCTCACCAGGTCCTGCATCGTTTTTATAGCCAGTAAAGTGAGGAAGGATACCAAAAATGCGGTCATCCTGACCAAGGCACAAAGGCTGTGATCCTGTATTCTGCAGCCGAAGCCAGAAAACAGTTCCTGGCGCTCCAATTAAAAACTGCCACCCTGTCTATCACCCATCCCATTATTTCCTCCCCTCCAAGGCTACCAATCGCCAACCTCCTGACCTTACCCATTCCACCTTCGTCCTTGTCGACAGACCCCCTCCTCAGCTGACTCATGGCTGAGCTCGCCCTCTATTGCTTCCGAGACGGCGACCGGGTAACACCGTGGTGTGAGCCTGCTGACTTAGTCATTTTGTACTTAAGAGAGAAGCTCAACCTCTCGTACTTGTAACTATACTTAAATTATTTTCCGCCTGGAAACTCTCATTACGGTCGCCTGGCACTCGACCTATGGGTAAATTGTTTGTAACTGGGTTGGTTCTATTTGTGATTTGTGAAATATATTGATAAGTTAAGTTACTGATTGATAATACTTGTGTTTCGTTCGTTTTCCTCATTTATCTCACCCGAGCTTGGAAAGAGTTTGTATTTTTTCGAGTGTTATCGGCGAGAAAATCTACTCCCTTCTCCCGATAGCGCTTCAAACTGGTAGCAGAGCGTGGTTGTTCATTTCCTGTCTTTCCAACGCAGTTGGTGAGAGTTGTATGAGGATCTGTGATCGTCATTATTTCTGGTATTTCATTTTCTTCCTTCACGGAAGTTTTGTCACTGCCGCTAACGGCAATCTAAATAGGGAAGGGTTTTCTTTTTCGTAATTTATTTCGTGTTCCTGGTTTCCAGTTCGAGGCCCTAGAATAGGTCATTGTAAATCCTGTCGGAGTTTAGTGTGTAAATTCTTGTGTGACGAAGTATTTTCGTATTTTCTTCCGGCAATTTGAGTGGAGTTTCGTCAGTATGCCTGGTGATTCAGTCGATCAGTACGCAAGGGCTTACTTGACCACGGCCGAGGGCAGGCGTGCTACATCTAATGGGGGATCTGAGCTTACACTTAAAACTTCTGGTGTTCCGGCGGAATCCACACCCAACGTGGTTCCCCGAGGCCAGGTGAACGAGCAGAATCCAACCCATGTCGCACCGCCAGTCCCAATGCAACCTGTTCTGCCGCTGTATGAAGGTCTGGTCATAGTGAAGCAGCTGATCGCTGATTTTCCACCATTCGAGGTTTCCAATACAGAAAATTGGTATACTTTCATGTTGAAACTGACAGAAATTGTCTCTCTTTCGCTAGTTCCTTTGTCTACGTTGTTGTATTTAGTCATTACCAAGCTGCCCTGAATGAGAAACTACTAATGATTTCGTATGTTCTGTTCGTAACGCTATTCAAGTGTTGGCGTTGGAGTTTACAGAGTGCCAAACCGTTCGTTTAATTATTCAAGGGTTAAATCCTCTCACTAAATCCGCCATAATGTTCACTTCACTTCGGCTTCGGCTCTTGGAACTCTGGCTGTGACTTCACTGACTTGGCATCGCAGTGGGATCTTGGCATCGCAGTGGCATCTTGGACGGCAGTTAGCTGGACATTGAATGCTATCTCTGGCAGCAGGAAGCTGGAAACTGGAAGGCCTCTCTGGCATCCCACAGGCATTTGGCTGGCTTGGCAGCATATAGGACAGGAGGATTCTCCACACCAAACAGCGGGGCGCCCGGCGGGGGAGGCTAACTCAGTCCCTCCTTCTCACCTCCGGGTGGTGCCTGACTGTTCCCCACAAGGTCGTCTCGCTTGTGGATCCCGGGAAGAGGGCCTCTTCGGAGTGAACCTCCTTGCACTTCCGGGTGAAACAGGTGGGTCCCTTCGTTAGGGAATAGAGAGTAGGTTAGGGAGGTGCTCGACGCAGGCCGTCTGTGCCCCTTCCGCTTGCGGGAGGATCGGACGGAGGCGTCACCAGGGCCCTCATTGAGCGATCAGTGAGCAGGAAAAAGAACCTGGTCAATTCTGCTTGTGCCCGTTTCGCTTCGGCGAACGGATCGAGTAGATTGATCACTAGGGTTCTTGAGACAAGGATTCCATCCCTCCCCCTAGGGTAAGGAGATATCCTCTTTATATGCCAGCCATATAGCCAAATAGACAGCAGATCATGTTTCATTCACCGCCGAAGCCATCCTCTAAGAGGAATTACATTGTACGACCAATTATAGCAAATCGGGAGATAGACATCGCTGAATCCAGCAAAAAGGATATAGCTATTTTAAAACGACAGGGCAGTAAACCAATCAATGCCGCAACCGTGACTGATGCCAATGACGCGCCCATTAATGACATACCTGTAGCCAGTAATATAACGGAGGTTGATACGATAAACCTAGAAGAACGAAGTGTAATAGATGACGCAGATACGTCAATCATAAGTGACAATGAACTAATGACAAGAGTGGGAAATAACTTGCTATTTGAAACGGTAGAGCAGACGCGAAAGAAAAGAAGACGCGTTAGTCGAGAGGAAGAAGTTGCACCAGCTCTCGAAACAAAGAATAGATACCAACTTCTTGAATCTGTAAGAGACGACGATACATCCAAAATCGAAAATAAAAACCAGACAAAGAGCGTGCCACGGAAAAAATGGCCTCCTTCGATAATAATTTTAAAAGTTTTAAACATGACAGAATTCATTTTGAAAATAAGAAATATGGTAAGTGACAAAACTTTTATAATTAAAAAACATGAGGAAGGGTCTCGCCTGCAACTCAAAAACAAGGCAGATTACGATATCGTAAAAAATATTTAGAACAAAAAGGTGCGCAAACGCACACCTGGGCTCCCAAAGGACTAAACGTAGTCCGATACGTTATCCATGGACTAGACTACGGCATTGACACAGAGTTTATGCGTGAAGAATTTGTTGACAACAAAATCCCTTGTGTGACAGTGACAGTCTTTCACCAAATAACACAAGCACATATGTGATTACAGTCTAGCGCGGCAAAGATTTCAACCCTAGAGATATAGAACACATTAAATACATCTGCAGTCACCCGGTCAAAATTGTCCCTTATATATATAAGACGCCACAACGATGCTATCGTTGTAACAGGTACAAGCACGGCTCGCGGTTCTGCACGGCAGAGCCGCGTTGCTACAATTGCGCCGGTGACCATGAGGGAAAGGACTGCCCTGGCACGGCCCCAATAAAATGTTGTAATTGCGGGAAAAATCATCACGCATACTCTCAGGATTGCGAAATATATCAATTGGAACTATCTTTACTAAAACATAAAGGCGAAGATAGCAAACAAAAGGGAAACGACAACGCGCAAATAGCAGGCGACCAAAATAAAATAAACATTGACAACTCAGACAAGGAGGCTGCAATCCCAAATGAGCAGAGAGAAAACGTATGGGAAAAGAGGAAAAGAGAATTCGCGTCCAGAAATGCGAAAAAAGACGACTCGATACCGGCAGTGACTCCAGAAACAAAAACGATCGCTCCACCTACTGCACGCGAGATAAAAAAACCTGACGAGGCTGATAGTCCGAAAAATGAAAACACATGCTCAAACAACGATATTAAAATCATGATGAAAGAAATACTGGACATGAATAAAATACTGATGCAACAGCTACAAATGTTAAACACAATGATGGGAAAAATGGCAGAGATACTAGATAAATTAGTCGACAATGGGTCATAAAAACCTTAAGAAAAACATACTAGTCATGTCCCATTGGAATGCCAACGGGGACGTAAAAAATAAAACAGAAGAGATTTTATATTTCTTGACGAAATACAACGTATCAATATTCTTAATATCCGAGACGCACCTCAAGGAAAGTATAACCTGGGAAATCGAAGGATATACAATTTTAAGAAAGGACAAAACACTACTGCCAGGACAATCTGCCAAGGGTGGAGTAGCAATAATAATAAGGCAAGATATAAAGATGAACCCACTTCCGTCAATTGACAGCAAAAATTTGGAGGCAGTAGGAGCAGAGATCGAATCGGAAGAAGGTAAGATTAACATCTATTCATGCTATTTGCCGCCAAGAAAGGAAATGCTCAATGTCGAGTTCGATATGATTTTAAGAAATGACAAACCCACCATTGCTGGGGGCGATTTTAATGCCAAGCATATGACGTGGAATTGTCCGTCAGAAAACTCAAATGGAAAAAAATTAATTCTTTTCATAAATGACAATCGGCTTAAAATAACAGCTGCAAATGAACCCACTCGAGTTCATGGGAGGTACGTCATCGATTTTGCGATAATGAAAGGAATACGTCGACCGGTGAAAGCCAACATAATAAATGACCTACGTAGTGACCATTACCCAGTCCTACTGCACGTTGGCACATCTTTCATAAACGTACCAGATACACCAAATAGGCTGTGCTATAGCCTAGCGAACTGGAATGTACTGAACGATGCTATAGAAAGCGCAATTGACGGCAGCAATATACCAGCCAGGAATAATAACGATATTGAATCCATGGCAGCACTGCTAACGAACGCAATTCAAAAAGGTATGGCGAAGTATATTCCTGTAAAGAATAGAAGACCAAATGACTTCCTGCCATTGAGCAAAAGAATAAAAGAAGTAATTAAAGAGAGAAACTATGTGCGCAGAAAATACGAGCACACAGAAACACTGGAGCTTAAAAATAAATTAAAGGGCCTTAACAAAGAAATCAAAAAGGGAATTAAAACAGCAAGAAAAGAAAGATGGGAAGACCAGTTGTCCACCATCTACCAAAACGATGGGTCACTGTGGAAAGTGGCGAAAAAATTACGACGCGCTCCACCCGCTGATCCGATCATCAAGGATGGTAGCATAAAGCACACGAAATACGATGACAAAGCTGAATGTATGGCCAGCTACTTTGAGGGAACATTCTCTCCAGGCAAAACTAGTATTTACTCCCCAGAGATCAACCTAAATATGTCATCCTGGGATAATAAACACGAAACGGAAACCACGCCGAAAATAACTGTGGAAGAAGTCAGCAGCATTATTAAAAAAACTGCCAAACAGAAAAGCTACAGGGGATGATAAGATACCGAATGAGGTGATCAAAAGGCTGTCAATAAAAGCCCAAACATATATTGCATCTCTCGCCACGGCCACAATAAAACTCGGCTACTTCCCAGAACTATGGAAAAAGAGCGTCATCACGTGCATTCCAAAAAAGAATAACGCCACGATCGACAAAGAAGACCTACGACCTATATCACTGTTATCAAATATAGGAAAACTTATAGAAAGATTAGTATTGCTACACATCAACAAATTTATAGATGACAAAAACATACTTCCTGACGAACAATTTGGATTCAGGAGAGAGAGATCAACGACACACCAATTGCATCGAGTCCTTGACTACGTCTCCAAAAATTTTAACGATAAATATACCACAGTGGGAGTCTTTTTAGATATATCAAAAGCCTTTGACAAAGTGTGGCACGAGGCACTACTATATAAACTGGACCAATGGGATTTCCCGGGCTGGTTTTTAAAATGGACATACTCCTATTTAGGAGAAAGAACTTTTAAAGTTAAATGGAAGACCGAGATCAGTCAGACTCGTAAAATATCGGCAGGAGTCCCACAAGGATCAGTCATGGGACCAGTACTGTTTAACCTTTACATGGCAGACTTCCCAAAAGGAGAAAGTAGGATGACAGAAGTGGCTTTTTACGCTGACGGCGTAGCTATCTTAGCGAAAAGTAAGAATTGTGACATGGCGAAAAAATACGCGCAAGTAGTACTTGACGAAGCCGTTAGATGGTATTCTATATGGAAACTAGCGTTGAACGCCAAGAAAACGCAAGCAATTATATTTACCGGCCCTAAGAAAAGGATACCAACAACGACATGTTTGACAATAAAACAACAACCAATACCATGGGTCGATAGCGCAAAATACCTGGGCGTTACAATAGATAAAAAACTCTATATGAACGAACATATTAACAATGTAAGTGGCAAGGCATTTGGTATGAGAGCTACACTCTCAACAATCCTAAAAAACAAAGCAACACCGCCGAAGATAAAAATAAGAATATACGAAAGCTTTATTAGACCATCATTACTCTATGCAGTTCCTGTATGGGGAGGACTTATGTCAAAAACAGCTAGAAACAAATTGGAGAAAACTGAAAGGAAATTACTAAGATCAATATTCAGTTTTAAACAAGGAATAAAAAACAATGCTATCTACAAAATAACTAAGATAACACCCATAATAGATACGGCGGCCCAACTCCAAAAAACATACTTAACAAAAATAGAGCAATCAGATATAAGCATAATTAAAGAAAGGATGCGAAATAAACCAGACCTGAACATGAAATATAAAACACCTCTAAATAAAATTATGACATATTAGATTAAAAGTTGCCAGGCTAGGCAAACAAAATTGACACAGGGCAAAAGTCGACGTCCCCTGAAATAAGCTGCTTCGCAGCAACGACACGTTCGTTCGTACTTGTAACTATACTTAAATTATTTTCCGCCTGGAAACTCTCATTACGGTCGCCTGGCACTCGACCTATGTGTAAATTGTTTGTAACTGGATTGGTTCTATTTGTGATTTGTGAAATATATTGATAAGTTAAGTTACTGATTGATAATACTTGTGTTTCGTTCGTTTTCCTCATTTATCTCACCCGAGCTTGGAAAGAGTTTGTGTTTTTTCGAGTGTTATCGGCGAGAAAATCTACTCCCTTCTCCCGATAGCGCTTCACCATTCGTGGTTTTTTCCTGCCATACCACAAACAACCCAGCACAGTATATTTACTTCTATTTTCAAGACTTACTTCATTTATGGTAAGGAGAATTGGAACAATTGAGGTCCTTGCACTACCAATTGGTGCTCCATCACCGTTAAAATTGCAAGAAATAAACTTCTCAGTGCTGTCAGATGATGGGACAGAACTCTTGTAAAGAAACCCATTTGTAATGTCCGTAAAGGAATAATCTACACCTGACCTGAATGTGAGATTTACATCAGCCCTTTCCAGCAATGTGTCTTAATTTGATTGCGGACATTGAACGTGACAAAACAATATTCATACTGATAACCAGTAGTAGTAGTAGTATTTGGGGTTGTGGGTGCGCCGACGGCCGAGGTCATTTTGCACCACGTCCAATTTATAAATGCTGTCAATGCATTGAGCGGCTCTAGGCTTTTGGTTGCAACTGAAATAGTTTTAACTAAAGAGATAAACTAAAATAGAAATAAGTATTTTAAAAAATACTTAAAATATATATTTATATAATATAATAAATAAAAATTATTAAACTGAGTGGTAGATATTTATATCTTTTAAAAACCCGATTACCTGATTAAGTCGGTCAGCGTTATCACCCAGATCGTATTTAAGATTTCCCCTTAGGCCGAAAAGATTGCGAGCATCTTGGTAGTTAACACACTCCGCCATGATGTTTCACTGTCTGAGGCTTATCGCATGTATCACAGTGGGGGGGTATCTTATTTTCCGTGAGTAGGAAAGAATGGGTCAAGGCGCAGTGGCCTATCCGCAAACGGGCAATAATAACTTCTTCCCTCCGATTACCTAGGACTGAAGAAGGCCATGCCAGAGTGTCAGGTTTTATCGTACGTAGATTGTTTCCCTCCATACTACTCCAAGTTTCATTCCACTGCTTAGTGGCGATCCGTCGAAGCATGGACTTGACATCTTCCGATAAAACCAAGTCCAAGACGGGTTCCGGGTTTTCCAACGCCTCTTCTGCCGCTTTATCTGCTTTTTCGTTACCTGAAATACCTACGTGGCCAGGAATCCAAACAAAAAGGATTTGGATTCCTTTTTGAGTAAGGGATGAGAGGACAAAATGTATTTCCTGAATAATAGGATGGTCTGAGTACATGGCTGACATGGCTTTCAAACAGCTTAAGGAATCAGAACAGATTAAGAAAGATCCTTGACTGCCCTTAATATTACATAAAGCCATTTTTATGGCGAACAGTTCTGCGTTAAATACACTATAGAGTGGACTTAGCCTCGTCTTAAGGACGCCGTGATGTACGGATGCGACTGCAGCCCCGCACGCGAGATTTGACTTGGACCCATCAGTGTAAACAGGTAGGTATGAAGCTGGGATGAGCTTCTAGAAGTCCCTTGAACATCTGCCTGTATTCAATAGGGGTCGTTAATTGTTTGCAGTATTTTTGTAAACAGAGGTTTACGTTAGGCAGGGGCGTTAGCCAGGGTAATTGGTTACAGTATTTAATCTGATGCACTGTGGGCAGTGACATGCCCACTTCTTCAATAAAATCTCTAAAACGTATTCCAAGTGGACGTGTGGCCCGTTGCCTTCGATTAAAAATATTTCTGAACCGAGGTTTAAAAACTATATCAAAGCAGGGGTGCGTTTTCATCGATAAAATCTTTGCTACATAGTTACTCATTAAAATTTTTCTTCGCGAGGCCAAAGGTAGCTCCCCTGAGTCTGAGTAGATACTCGGAACGGGTGATGTCCGAAAGGCACCAATGGCTAGTCGGAGTCCGGTGTTGTGCACGGTATTCACATACTGATAACCACCAATATCATTGTCAAGAGAGCAATTCTTACATTTGATTTCACTTGCATCAGATTTTTCACACAAATAATGGCCACAATTTTTACATGTGTAATGGGTTTTCATGCCTGTTTGGATTAAGAAGTTTCTTCAACAGATACGGTGTCTGTGGCAATACTGAAGTACCCAGCAAAACATTAAGCATTCCCATTATACCACAAGCAGCATTCAAAGTTAAATTATTTGCAATTATTAATGTAATCACCACTGTCAAAATTTCACATGGTGAAAAATTAACTTTGAATGAAGAAAGGCGTTGATGTTTTCAGATGAAGTCTTCAAGTACACTATTCCTGTCATCTGCCATGTTTTCTGAGCCTGCAGAGGATTCAGAGGATACACTGCTATCAGAACAGTATTCCGAACTATCGCTACCATCGGAATCACTCGAATCAAAGCTTCTACTATCGTCGCAGTGCATAGCAGTAAATGAATCACTCCCTTGGTCTACATGATCCACTTCATTGGGTTTGGAATAGGGTATCTGGCCCCCATCAGTTGAAATACTGGGGCCACTCTGAAAAGCAAATAAATAGAATTTACAGAATAAAATATGGGTAGTTGAATATTAAAACTATATAGCATTTGAAATTACTGTATAATCTAGGGAAGAATTTGAGGCCGTGAGGACATAGAGACTTTATTAAGCACACATTTCACCCACGGACTAGGACACACTTGTTATCTCTGTCCGAATAGAGAACTTGCTTAAAAAATGAAATACTACTGATCTCAATGCAAGAGTAAAAGCAGGAGAGCTTGCCAAGTTGTCTAGGTTAGAGGATTAAAAGCAGTTACATACGGAGAGTCTTTAGGATTCCGATAGTTACTGAGTATACATAAGAAAACAGAAAAGGGGATTTATTTACAGCAAAACAAGAAGTGGAAGGCATTGCCTTTATCTCATTTCGTATATACACTTCCTAATTATAAGATAACTGGAAAAATATGAAAGTACTTCTACGTGGGTATGGTGCATCGCTTCAATACTACCTACCTCAGCATTCATTCTTTTTTTCCATTCCAGGAGAATGTGGAGGAATCAGCTCCTCGATACAATTCTTTACGATAACGACAGCGTTTTAAAACTCTTGGGAGGCAAAACAACCTCCTCCCCTCCATCAGACATTCTGCTGTCGTCTCTAGAATACGCTTATATATAAATTCCAGGTAATTATTATAGTTGACTGGACATCAACCGGTTTTGGTAACTACCGTCGATTTTCAAAAGTTCAATCGCACTATTACGCTAAGAATCGATTTCACGTGAGCGTTAATATTATTATCTCAGAAATGAAAGATATTGCGGGGCTCTTTTAAACAAATCTCAAATTCTCTTCAATCTCGCTGCTCGATATCATTGATAACATACTCCAAACAACCGTCAAGATCAAGAGCGTTGATGCCAAGCCACTTAAGAATATTGTGAAGTTTTTTAATTTCTCGTGTAATGTGTACTAATTGCTGTGTTAAACCAATTTTATAATTAATTAATTGTGAACCACTTAGCATAATTTAATAATAATCACCACTTAGCATAATACATTTAATTTAAAAAAATGCCAACACCGCCAAAAAAAACAAAACACCGTACCATCTCACTCACAAAACACTCGACCATCGTGTCAAAACACTCGACCATCTACCTCAATGTGCTTGACCGTACCTCAGTGGAGACCACATTGTTTTAAGCAGTAAAGTCTTTACTATTTTTGTTTGTATAGCTCTCTTTTTACCATCGGAAGGTGAAATAAGGTTAGTGTTTGATCTTTAATTGTGATGTTTCTGAAAACTGGCGTAGGTGATTACGGAATCCCTACTTTAAGTGGAGTATGTCAGAGTGTGAATAGTTAGGATAAGGATCTTTTTTCATTACGCTGTGTTCACGATTTTTTATTATGCTGTGTATAATTATTTTTGCAGCCACTCTTGTCCTTATTTTTATAATGGCGCACGCCTTCGTGCAATATCTGCATGAATGGAAGGGGAAGTCGGAAATAGTACCGACTGAGAACATCTTTCCCCGCAACGCTCCATTCACAATTGAAACGGAATACCATATCAAATGTAAAGTGGACGATACAGAGACTGAAGATGAAGACTTCTTCAGGGCGCAAGTTCTTCACACGGCGGCATCAGTGAGTGACGTGGAGGAATAGGTTAAAAGCCAGAAGAGGATCAAAGTTCCTCACGTCAAACATTTTTAAGAGTGTAGGACAAATATAAAAAAATTTTACCGGAACACATCAGAATTACAGCAGCAAAGAAAGGTGAATAACCCTTTTTGATTTAAAACATTAATTAATAGTAGTTCCGTTTCCATGCAGGTTACATATTTGCTTGAATTTATTGCTTTAAGAATGTTGAATGAAATTAATTGATTTCACGAATTTTCAGAAGAGAAATCACGCGGTGCAAAGTTCATTTAGTCGGAACATGAATAAGATGTTGAATGCAGCGTGTTCGCATGAGTTTTTATGAGAATCCATCGTCAAGTACTGACTCCGATGACCCATCGAGTTTCAGTAAGCGTTCAAAAATGACCAGGTAAGTCAGCAACTGTAATTTTCACTGTTAACCTTGACCATGGTTATTTTTTAATATTATTCTATAGCAGTTGTAATCATTGATGTAGTGATGATTTGCATTGAATTAGTTACCTGGTTTCCTGACCACATGAGTATTTGGTTGAATGGTTGTCGGGTGTTCACCCTCAACCACTTTACTTAAATTTTCTAAGATCTTAGGCCGCGGACACAAAGAAAGCGGGTTTCCTGCTTGCCGGCTACCGGCTCCGACCGGCGCGTTAAGTCCAAGCTGGTAGGCACACACAAAGAAAGCTGGTTGACGCAGGTTTTTTGATTCGGGTAGGCATATCAGATAGCCAAAATGGCTTTAACATGAAACCTTTTTCTTCATTGGGTCGTGTACTGTCAATGTGACAATATTCTCCATTATTTCTCATGATCCCCATCTGGTTGACAATTAATAACAGTTAATTAGTAATATACACCGCGATAGTCCTCACTAGTTTACGAATAAAAAATGCTCATTCTATAATCTTTTGATTATAATAAGCGAAAAACAATTAGTAAACTTACTAAAAAACAGAATGAATCACAAATAAGTTCAACGAGTATCACAATTTATTACTCTTATTTTAAACAGACTTATTTCAGAGTGAAACAAAATAACTTTCAACTTAAAGAAACTGCCCTAAAATTTATAGTTTCTTTAGGCAGTTTTTTTAGCATTTCGCAAACAATGTCTTCGCATGTATTTCTTCCAAATGGTTCACCACTCAAACGTATTTATGCGATGAATTATTACGAGTTTTTTTTAACAGTTCTTTGAACACTTTGAGAACACAGACCGTAGCGGATGTTCAGCAAGACTTTCGTGATAATTTTTCGCATGGACTTAGTTGCAGTAGGTAAAGAGACACGAAAAATTTTACTACAAAGATAAAAATAAATGCACGCACAAGTTCCATCGGATAGCGGTATCGATTTCAGCAACAGTGAAAACTACCATTGAAGACCATTCTTTCATTCGACAAGGATGTCTAGCCTGTCTTCTGACGAAGAGTTTTTTCTCATCGATAGTGCTTTCCCGAAAGTGAAAGAAAAAAGAACAGGAATACATACCATTAACAAAAAAAGAAGAGACCATGGTGAATATCATCATTTGTTTAATACCCTGAAAGCCGATGAAGAAAGATTTCGTCAGTACACGAGGATGAAACTGGATACGTTCCATTATATTTTTAAGAAGATTGAGCATCGTCTGGAGAAAACGTGGTGCAACTGGCATAAGAATCCTATTTTACCAGAAGAAAGACTGGTGATTACTTTAAGGTAAGTAAAATATCTTTTCTCACCATACAACTATTAATTGTAACGACATAGATGCATTATGAAGATTCTCAACTTTCATGTTAATTATAAATATCTTAGAAAGTACCGCCTTAGAACATTTTTTTATGTTTATTATAATTTCACAAAAATATCGACTCGTACAAAAATGGTTCAGAAAATTCCTTACCAAACGTTGGTTTATATACTATTAAATAAACCCTCAGTTTTAATTAAGGTCGTTCACTCATTTTAGCTGTGAAAACTATGCGTAGCCTAACAAGCTATTTATGCACACCGTTATTGACTGAGTGGCATTGTCAATTGCCTTGGTTAAAGTTGTTTTAGTACGAGGATAATAGAAATAAGGAAAAAGACTTGAATGGCTTTAATGCTCTTTAATATTACGTCTATTGTGTAGTTACATAAATGAATCAGGCTATTATAAAAATTTTCACACATAATGGTTTGTCATAATTGTAGTCATAACTTACAGAATGAGGAAGATCAGTGACATTGCTCTCGGGAAAGGAGGAACAATTATGAGTTTCAGGGGTGTTGGGAATAGTATTTTCCTGCTGATAAGCAAACTGCCCCACAACTTCCTGTATTCTGCTCCGAAATGACAATTTATTACACTCGGGAATTTTTTTTACATAAGGTAATAAACTTTTGAAAAAAAGCAAATCATCATCTTCCTGCCCCCTCGTCAATTTTCTTTCTAAATACGCAATCTTTTTCTTCTCTATTTCCAGCAAACAAGCATTAAATGTATCACTCCCTAGCTTTCTTTTTTTGGCGCTTGATGCTGATGGCAAAGGTGGAGAATCGACGTTTACACAATCTCTTGCTTCCCCTATCTTCTCATCCTGGTCAGCAGCAGTTATGCCACCAGGATTCTCCATCTCTCCCGTTTCCTTTGCTGCAGTGGAATCTTGAAGGCAAGCAGATGAAAACTTAGATAAATTCCCCGTCGAGATCCGAGGTTTTACCGTATCTTTTAAAAAGAGTAGCGCCTTGAAGTATGGCCACTTCACCGTTGGCCCGTCAACGGCTGCATCACCCGAACGTGAAGGTGTTATTTTTCCCAGCTCAATTGAAAATTGATCCCGCAAATATTTCCACTTTTTTTTCAACACAGCGACTGAAAATAGAAATAATTATTCGTTAAGAGCTTGATCAATTACCAATTTGGCTTATTCTGGTCTACAATTATTGCTAAAAATTACACACTATACTTCAGCACTTTTTTAAATACCAAGGCAACTTATTTGATTTAGCTAACTACAGAAATGGCGTTAGAGATGAAAGCCGCAAATACCTTGTTACTTTGGCGGGATTTAGAGAGAAAATAGGAAGAAGGTAAATTATGAACCAACTGAACTAGAGAACAACGTTACTGTAGCTGTATGGTAAGGTAAACGATGAGATTAGGCGCGATAATGTTGGCTGAAAATAGCAGTAGAGCGTGAACCGTACTAATAAAAGAAATTACTTGAAATTTTTTTCATGAAAATACATGGGTAAAGATTGGAAGTGAATCAGTTATGAAACCATTTAAATGCATGTTCCTTTAATTGACGAAATGTATTAGGTTACTTCATGGTATGTCCATGTTAAGCGAAAGAAAGCCCAACGAAGAACGAAATATACACATGGTATCAAACTAAGGGGAATGATGGAAGGGTAGAAAGGGTAAGGGAATTTACACCGGGACAATCATCAGTGACCAAAGTGAAAGAGTCTACATAACTTATGTATGTTAAAAATCTTAAGAAAATGGGAGCTTTATAAAGAAAAACATGCATACAAAAGGCGTAATAATTGAGCAAGGAAATATTACTGTGGAAGAAATAAGTGAAACTGACAATGAGTCTTTACCTTGAACTACACAATTAAAAATATTTTGAGCCTGCATTTCTGGAAACGGAATGGCATTGGAATGTGTATGAAACATAAAATTTTCTTTTTCATTGTATTCTGTTTGTTACAGGTATCTGGCTACAGGATCGTCCTTCAAGACTCTTGCATTTTCCTTTCGAATTGGCGCTTCGAGTGTTGGAAAAATTATCGCGGAAACAGTTGTGGCAATATGGGAAGAATTGCAACCAATCCATATGCCCATTCCAACGGAAGAATCTTTCAAAAGAGTGGCTGAGGGCTTTTTTTCGAATTGGAACTTTCCTAACGTGATTGGGGCCATTGATGGCAAACACATTCGAATTCAATGCCCCAAAAATACTGGATCTATGTTCTTCTATTATAAGAAATACTTTTCGATTGTCTTGCAAGGACTGGCTGATGCAAGCTACAAATTTATAGCTATAGACGTTGGTGGTTATGGCAAGCAAAGTGATGGTGGTACGTTTCAATCCTCCGACTTGTATAAATTGTTAAATATTAAACAACTGCCGATCCCTAAACCCGCCAATTTACCTAGCACAAATGTCAAAGCCCCATTTGTATTTCTGGGGGATGAAGCTTATCCACTTCTTCCCAATCTTATGAGACCTTTCAGTGGAAATGATTTACCAATTGATCACGAATGTTTTAATAAACGCTTGTCGAGGGGTAGAAAAGCTATTGAATGTGCATTTGGAATCATGAACTCCAAATGGCGTTTGTTAACAAAATGTGTTGAAACTGACATTGATTTAGTGGAATCTATTGTAAAATGCATTTGTGTTTTGCACAATACCGTTATAGATAAGGAAGGGATAGATCGTCATCTGACTGAAGTAAACAGTGAGTATATTCCAAGGAACAACATTAGACCAGCTATGGGACGACCTGGAAACCTAGCTAAATCTATTAGGGATATTTTTGTGACATTTTTGACAAATAACCCAATTTTTTACCAAAATAAAAACTAAATTAAAATATTTGAAAAGGTTTTAATTACTCACCATCAGTGTCCATCTCCTCGCTGATTTCTTTCCAGCAACGGTCCACAACGATCCTATTGGCGTGGGTTTTGTCGACTTTATCCCACACTGGACGTCTTTGGTGTATTGCCGAAATTAGCAGTTCCACGTCAACCATTGCAGGTCCGTCCGATGCGCGTAACCAGCGTGAAAGAAGTGTCCACACATTCCGGTAAAATCGCCCGCGCGGGGAACCTGCACCTGCTAGCCGGAATCTGCTTTTACTTTGTCCGCCTCCATTTAATTATACGGCAGCATTTTAGACGCCGATTGTGCGGGTAGCCGGCCAGCAGGCAACCTGCTTTCTATGTGTGCGCGCGCCCGCTCAGTCTGCCGCAAACGCCCGCGCGGGTAACCTGCACCTGCTAGCCGAAATCTGCTTCTACTATGTCCGCCTCCATTTGATTACATGGCAACATTTTAGAAGCCGGCCCCCGCCGGTCGGAGCCGGTAGCCGGTAGGCAGGAAACCTGCTTTCTTTGTGTCCGCGGCCTTAAGCGCATTAAACTGCTTATGAATAAGTGTGGATTACACTATGAGACATCCCCCCTCCACTTTTGTGTTCAACTTTGTCATTGTCATGTCACATTGATGTTAGCTCACCGGGAACACTCAATGGTGGTTGGTTGTTTTTTCAGCGTTAATGGTTAATGTTTGAAATGCAATGATAAAACATTGTACGCTATCCTCATGTGTCTGCTAGTTATTTACTCCTGAGACTGGTCTTGGGTTCCTCAAATATGAATACTAATTTGTGTTTTGAAATATGTGAGGTACTCAAGAATGTAAGGTCACTTTTTCTTATCATTCAGGGAGGAATCTGCTAACAAGAAGGCCACTAATAAGTGGAAAAAGAAATACTTGTCCTTGTTAAAGGAGCATTCCGAATAGGCGGTGAAGTACGAACGGCTGCAGGGACAGCTAAAGGTAGCTGACAGTAAAGTGCTGTGCTTGGAAGATAATTGCCGGACCTTAAAGGAAGTAAACCAAAGTCTGCAAACAGCAATTAATATAAGACAAGGTACATTGCTTAGTTGTTATTTTCATTGGACATGCTTCTTGTTGGTTGTGAGCTACTATAATGATTCTTTGATGGAAAGATGGTGCTCATCTGATTGTGCGTTATGACCAGACTATTTGTTGTATATTGAAACATGAAGTTGGACTGAATATGTTATTTGTTTCTTGATTAAGTCTGTAAGATCATTTTTTGTGATGTTATTTTCAGCTGACACTCGGTCTGAGGCAACGAGAACTTCCTCATTGCGGTCATCTTCAAAATCATGTGCTATAAGTGTGGTCTTGCAAGGTGATGAAAGTCCCATGAGTGAAAGTCTGCCAAAGCAGTCCCTCCTGTATGAAAAGGATGACAAAGGTGACCTTCGAAGCTTTTTCTCTCGCGTCCAAAAACAATTGATTACATATGCTTGATATCTTTATATATATATATATTACCTAATGAGGCCATGTTTTGTACTTTTTAGATTGGCTCTGGCGCTTTTTTATCGAACAAAACGGTGCAACACATATGCAAATGAAAGACTTGGCCTATTCAAACTAGAACAGAAACTTGGTGATGTCTGTAGAGATATGGACCCTTTAAGGATTAAGAAAAAACAGGAGAGAAGGAAGGAGCTGACTGAGATAAAAAAGGAAAATGTTTCAAAACAACAATAAATTTATTCATATTTAACTTTACTCTTACTTTTTTTGTCAGAGAACATCAGCGAACCGATTCCCCATGGAGTAATTCCAGGGTGGTTCCCCCCAGGAACGGTTCCAGGGTGGTTCCCCCCCGGAATGGTTCCAGGGTGGTTCCCCTCCCAAAATCCCCCCGGAACGGTCCCAGGGTGGTTCCCCCGGAACGGTCCCAGGGTGGTTCCTCCCGGAACGGCCCCAGGGTGGTTCCCCCCGGAACGGTCCCAGGGTGGTTCCCCCCGGAACGGTCCCAGGGTGGTTCCCCCCGGAACGGTTCCAGGGTGGTTCCCCCTGGAACGGTTCCCCTCCCAAAATCCCCCCGGAACGGTTCCAGGGGGGAACCTTCTAACAGGGTGATGTATTTGGCAGTATGTACTAGACCTGATATTGCATACATATGTAGCAAATTAAGTCAATTTAACAATTGCTTTGGTAAAACACATTGGATAGCAGCAAAAAGGGTACTCAGATACCTAGCTGGTACGATAAATTATAAATTGTATTTTAAAAAAGGTGGAAAGAATGCCCAAATATTTGCTGATGCTGATTGGGCCAGTGATATTGACAGAAAATCATATACTAGATTTGTTGTAAAATTTGGTTACTCTGTAATTAATTGGGAATCTAAAAAACAGAGATCAGTTGCATACTCCAGCACTGTAGCTGAGTACTACTGTTTGGGTGATGCTGCCAAAGAAGCAATTTTTGTTAAAAATATACTTAAATATGGTGTATTCAACTTCCAATAGTAATATACAATGACAATCAAAGTTCTCACAAAATAGTGGAAAATTCTCAGCAGCATAAACGAACTAAACATATCGATGTTCGGCGTCATTTTGTTAAGGATGCTGTTCGAGAGGGCATTGTAAAAATTGTTTACAAACCATCAGAAGACATGATAGCAGACTTATTGACTAAAGCTGTGTCAAACTGTAAATATGAAAATATTACACTGCAATTGGGTTTGATTAAATAATTGTAATTGTTGCAATAAATGATTGTTTTGCAAATGACATTTGTGTAAGGGGAAGTGTTGAAATTGTTTAAGGTCTGTACACAAATATGTGCCCTTGTACATTCACCTGTCTGAATAAAATGCCAGTCGCTTCTGAGTTCTCAAGTTTGTCGTGTTTTCGTTCTTGACTCTGTAATGAGTTTTCCCTTAATCCGTTAAAGTTTTAACAGTTTCTCATGTAAAGAGCGCTAAAACCGTAATTTTGGTGACATGTTCTGATTTTTGAGGGGCTATATTTTTGTTATTATTAGAATACACAGCATAAGAATTTATTTTTCATGTACAGATACAAAAATACTAAGTTCTGCCAACTTCATATTTTTATCTTCAATCCAATCAGAGTTATTCAAAGCAAAACGTAGAAAATTTTGAGAGGTTAATTTATAAAAATTTATAACAATTTAAGGGTAAGTATATCATTATTGATATTTTTTATGATAAACCTACTAACTTATTACTACAAATAAAAAAATAAAATTGTACATTTCACTCCTACTATTAGAAAAAAAATTCAAACAGAGAAATTTCACTCTTAACTTTATTTAACTTTGCTTGCAGTTTTAACTTAGGTGTGGATCTCATAAGGTAGTAGGTAGAATGTAGTTAATTATATCAGAGATATCATGGGCCTTTGTTATTTCATTATGCTTTGTTTAGTCTTCATTTCACTGAAAACCCCAATTTGAAGGTACATAGGAAGAAATGACATGTGAACATAAGCCGGTTGGCACATTCCCCCTTTTTTCTCTAGCGACTATTCTTATGAAAGTAGCACATACTCTAATCTGTTTCATCAGCAATTATATTAGGCAAATTAGTCACTCCTCCCATGGAAAAGCATCATCATTTTTACGAGAGCATCAGAACGATGAATACTGGAAATGGAGACTGAATTCAGTGAAATAAATTGTAATCTGAAATCAACATTTAAGTACCCATTCTAGAATTATATTGTGTTTTGATGTAGTTATTCAAAGTTAAGCCAATTTACCCATTTAAATTTTCACAACTGACAATTCTGAAATAATTTACATAATCATAAGGAGGTGTGAAATAGGGTGGCATAAACCAATTCTTTCATAAATAAATATGGTGAGATATATGTATGTACTAAAAAATGTGGGATTGGGAAATTGTTGCAAAAGCATGGAATAATCAAGAGTCATCATTTATTCCTGTCAATTACAGTTGAAATATTTTAGAACAAAACTACTTTCATTGATTGCTTTACATTTAATAAGTAGTAACTCAGCTGAGCAAAGGCATCTTTTAAGTGTGATACATAGAGAATTAGCATATTGGTCAATTCTTGGCCAAGTTTAAGCCACTAGTTAGTGACATATTTGTGATTATCTTAAATGCCAAATTTTCTATTTTCATCAGGTGCAACAAGGGAACGATTCCCTGAAATGACTGCATCTGCATTTGGGGCAGTTGTCAACAGTAAGGCTGCAGAGATCCACCACCAGGCAAAGAGGGGGCAGAAGGACGATTGAATACAATCAAACTTCCATTGAGTCATATTCCCAGTCCCAAGTTGTTTATAACTGTGTATTGAAATGTTCACAATGTGATTATTTTTAAATAAAAATTTCTTGACGTACTTGTTTTTATACTTTTTTAGTTTCTGAATCCCTATGGGCATACTCCATGTATCCACCCACCACATCATCACAGCCATGTATGGCTCCACATGTTACGCATGCATGTGTCCAAGTACTTTTTGCTTACTACCCATAATAGAATCAAATATATGTCTCGTTTATGGCCACATATAGTTCCCATATATGGCTACATATAGGTCCCATATATGACTGAATATAGTTTCCATATATGGCTACATATAGTTCCCATATATGGCTACATATATCCCATTTATGGCTACATATATTTCCCACATATGGCTACATATATTTCCCACATATGGCTACATATATTTCCCACATATGGCTACATATATTTCCCATATATGGCCACATATATATTCCTTGTTTTGTTCCATGTATGTCCCATATATTTCTCCATATATGTAAAATATATTCTCTGGGCCAATTTATCTTTAGATGAATCCATCCATTATCCAAAACTTTAACTTTAGATGAATCACAAGTAATGTGGTGCGGGGGGCTCTCTTTTCGACGATTTATACTGAATAAAAGGCATAAATACGGTATTAAACTGTACATGTTGTACGAGCCGAACGGATTTGTTCTAAATCCATATGTATACCCTGTCAAAAGTTTCCCCCCTGTTCCAGGGTAGTTCCCCCCTGGAATCATCCGGGAACATTATTGTCCCAGGGGGAACCACCCGGGAACGATAATGTTCCAAGGGGAACCACTCGGGAACGTTAATGTTCCAGGGGGAACCACCCAGGAAACTTAATGTTCCAGGGGAAACCTCTCAGGAACCAGGGAGAACAGTGAGGGGAACCGGCATGTTCCCAGGTGAAAAGGCAACGCCGACCGCCGACCGGCAAGATCGACCCTCAAGCTCCCAGGCAGATGCAGATAATAATAATAATGGCACTTAGATAAATAATGTCAATATAAATAGTCCCCCTTCCCCGCAAGAAAATGTTTTGGGAAACAGCCGACGATGTACGTAACATCCTTGTATCAAGTGCTACCCGCCGCAGTAGATTCGTTGAAATTACTAAATGTATACATATAAATTACTAAATGTATAAATGGTACATTTCGCAAATAATGAGAATCTTGATAACCATGATAAAATAGGAAGGCCTCTACTAAATACTCTTAACAATCAGTTTATCATAAATGCGCCTAACAACAAAAATATTTCCATTTATGAGGCAGTGGTTGAGCGGGTCTTCCGCGCAGGGGCTCCACCTTCCAACCGGTATGCGAGCCTTCGCTCATGACCGGGGAACGGGAAGCTGCGGGGAATAGAGAGGAGCAAAGGATAGGTAAAAGGGGTAGGGAATGGGAAGATTTCAACCCCAGAGCCATGAATAGGCCAAGGGGCAAAACACGAAACAACCCTTTTCTCTGGCGTTGGCCGAGGTAAATTCTATAAGTAAGAAAACACCGGATCAGCAACCGGTCGTCCAGCCCGGTCCGCCAGCTTCCATTGATGAGGAAATGATCCCCTATTTTGGCAGACATGGGTGCAAGCAGTTTGGATGTTTGCAACCCGTGCGTTTTGGATTCTAGGCCTGGGCTATGGCCCAAACATCAGGATATTGTCTTGAAGCAGACCTATATCAAGGAAAAATGCATTCAATGAGAGGCCTGGTGACCAGGGACTGGGAGAATCAGGGGTAGTCTCTTTCTGTGACTCCCTCGAGAACCATTTTCCCGGGATATAGTCCGCATTTTATTTCAACAATTTGTTCATGGGCACCAAATTGCTCTGCAATTTATGTGATAAGGGCATGAAAGGAACAGGGACTGTAAGAGTGAACAGAATGGGTAAATGTCCTTTGGTGGAAAAAAAAAAGACAAAGCAGAAAAGGGCTAGATGAACGTATGAATCCTTCTCTGTGAAAGAAAAAGAAAATTCGGCCGTAGCATGGATGGATAATAACGTGGTATATACGCTATCGAACGAACATGGAGTGCAACCTGTTCAATCTGCAAACTAATGCAGTCTCAAGGAAAAGAAAAAATTAAAGATTACCCAGTCTAATGTAATACACAAGTATAATAGGTAAGTACATGGGAGGAGTCAATCTCCTTGACAATATATATCTCGAATTATCGCATTGCCATTCGGGGAAAGAAGTGGTACATGCCGATTGCTCTATGGTTGATTGATGTGTGTATGGCTAATGCATGGGCCTTCGCAAAGTCCAAGGGGCTTAGTGCATTGGATCAGCTGGGATTTCGGCGACGATGCGTCCAGGCACAACTCAGAAAGTACGGCCAGTCTGCATTGAGTACCGTACCCATGCGATACAATGATCGGGTTTCTATGCCTGTAAGAACATCCCATGGTGGACACATTACTTCCGCCGGGAATCCTCGTCGTACATGTGTGCACTGCAGACAAAATAAAACCCCCATAGCCTGTAAAAAATGTAATGTGGCAATGCACACTCATTGTGTTGAAGACATCCACCAGAAATAACATTACTGTCATCATAACATTTTGTAATTTTTGTAAAATTGTAGCTTATGTTACTTAAGTTTTATCATATGAATAATTTCATTTTTTTATTTTTTATTTATACGTACCACTAAGATATTGTTTCTTATTGCATATATCAATTTTCGAATGTCGTAAATAATCTATTACTTCAAATTACAACTGTTGTATGTGGATCAGATATGATTTTGTTTAATTTTTGCACTAAATATATTGTGTTATTCGCTTGGAAGTTGTGCAATATTTTGTTAGATAAAAAAAGGTGGTATTTTCATTACTAAACTTTTACTATGTGTTTCATATACCTTTCCGAAGTTATCTCTATAAGCTGCTGGTTTGACATTGAAGTACTCTCAACTGTGCTCGACAAAAGTACATGAAGTTGCACCTTGAACAAAGAAAGATGACTATCTACACAGAAAAAATAATTTAAACGAAGTTACAAAACAGATGTCTTAAAATGACTTTTTATGAACACAACACTAAATTTACCACTAATGGGGCTACAAGACTGATTCGGTCCCAAGGTGCATTTTGATGCCCCCTATTTTTTTCGGAAACAGAGGGTCATATCAACAAATATATCGAAAAAAAAAGTTACGGTCCCGAATGGGTTAATGAACATCAAAAGGCAAGGAGACCCAAGGAAATCACTATTGGCTCATTTTTTTAATCTTTGCATAGATGTCACGGAAGCCATTCCTTGAGATGACCTTTCATGGTAGAAGGAAGCGCCTGATGAAGGCCACAGGTTTGGAATGTTTGATGAGTCCCAGGAAAATTCCCACTGAAGACACTCATTGTGGTGACTGCAGCCCCTTTCCTAGTCAAGCATGCTCATCAATTGAGACGATTCCTGATGTTTACTCTCTTGAAGGTGTTGAGAAAGTTGCTTCAGCAACTGTAGTTGAGAGTTCCGTGGAGGATACGGTCCATGGAATCCACAAACGTGTCTGTGAATGAAAATAATCCCCTTATAATTCTCCCCGAAAACCAGATGGAAGATGAGCCTTGGTCGCAACTAAGAACAGAAGATGAGCTCTCTAGTGATTCTGATAGTGATGATGGGCGCTGTGAACTCTCAGCGAATGAAATCCTTCTAGAAAATCTTCGGAATTGGGCAGTTCAATTCAAAATTAGCCTTGTATCTTTATCTGCTCTTTTGTGTATTCTAAAGACTCACAAATGTTTTGATTTTCCTTCAGATGCCAGGTCTTTATTGAAAAGTCTTTCACCTGTTTCTGTTCAGGTTATACATCCTGGGCTTTATTCATACTTTGGATTGGAATGTAGTGTAAGAAAAGTTATTGACTCGGTTGCTAACTGTTTCTCTAGCATTTCATTGCTAATTGGTATTGATGGTTGTCCACTGTTTAAGAGTGGTTCAAGTGAGTGTTGACCGATTTTTGCCTCTATATTCTATGTACTATCAGTGAAGTCTCCTTTCTTCCCCATTGGGATTTATTTGGGCAAAGGAAAACCGGACTGTGGTGAGTTCTTGAAGGACTTTTTTTCAGAGTCTGTAGCACTGTTGAGGAATGGAATGATGGTGAAAGGTAAAAAAGTCAAAGTCTTCATAAAGAGCTTCATATGTAATGCACCAGCTAAGGCCTTCATTTTAGGCATCAAAGGAGACACAGGATTTTCATCTTGCACAAAGTGCAAACAAGCAGGAGTTTGGATGCATCACAGGATGTCTTTTCCTTGGTGTGATGGCATCCCGAGAGCATATGAAGGCATTCTTCTTCAAGAAGATGATGATTTTCCTCCCTCCCTCCTGATATACCCTCTGAATGAATGTCATTTTTATTTTTTTTTTGAAGAAAAGAAAATCATATTAAACTATGACTTTTTTGTTAATAGAAATATTGTACATGAACTAAAGATCTTCAAGAGATAAATTGTGTAACGGGATAATTGTTAATGAGAAAAAAAAATTGTCTATATAAAAAACTGGAATGTGAACCAGGTTGATGGTAAGGAAATGCCCGGGTGGGTGGTGGTGGGTACGATGGTGGCAGGTGAAGAAGGGTGTAGGTTTATGTTGCCCCGACCTATCCACCACCCCAAGGGTATACCAGACCTGATCTGTATTATGGGAGAGTGTACCATTCATTATATCTTTTTGTTGAACCTAGAGTCCTTTGGACTAGGTTATAATAAACACAATATTCTATTCTATTTTCATGTATCGAACACAATTTTAACCAGAATTCTTGGCTTGCATTATGTTAACAGTTTCCCACTGGATTACATGCACTTGGTGTGCTTGGGTGTAATGCGTACATTGATTTCAACATGGGTTTCTGCTCCAGTCCCTTTAAAATTTCCTCATCGAGTAATTAATTCCATTTCAACCCATCTCTCCCTTGCTGGACATCTACCTAATGAGTTCAGCAGGAAACTACGAGAGGTGGATGAGCTTAGAAGGTGGAAAGCAACAGAGTTTCGCCAATTTCTATTATACACTGGGCCTGTTGTTCATTTTTGGGAGATAAAATTGGAGTATGCCTCTGTGCATAATAATTTTCTTACTTTGACTTGTACTAGTCCCCCCCTATCAATTTCCTTATCACAGGGGTTCTAATAATTATTCTTTCACGCGGTCCTAAACACGCGACGTTATATACTTGTATCAGCCCGACACACAAAAGGTACCCTTCACTTTATCACTTCTTACCTTGAGAGAGATCCTTTCTTTCTGTGGTAGTCCTTGGCGGCAAAGGTTAATGGATTAATTCATGCACAAAAATAATACACTTGAACAGTACATATATTTATAATAACCCTTTTATTCTTCACTTAGGAAACAAATTCACTTTAGTTACTCAATTAATTAATATATGTTCCCTTCTCAAATATATTCGTATTAATTTATAATGTTTGTTCTACTTCACCGGATATTGTACAAAGTGAATTCCGGCGATACTCTATGCCCCAGTATCTGTTTATCGGATTCCTGGATCCTTCCTTAACACAGGACACTGGCGTTGGTAATTGCTGTCCAAAGCTGCTTACTCCCGGCGAATTATCACTGCAAAAACTCCCGTTTGACTTTCACTCGATAAGCGTCCCTTGTGACTCCCTTGTTAAGAAGAAGCCTCGTTCCTTGTTTGACAATCCCTTTTATACTATCTCTCCTCCCCTCCTGTATGTTCTAGAACATTCCAGGTTTTCTCCCCTTCTCTCGTATCTGATAGGCTATTTCCCTTTCATTATTATAAGTTTGTTTACCCCTTCCATCCTTTCTTTGCCTTGCAGCTGTCATAACACCTGCTGTTGTTTTAGTTTGTTTACGTAAACAGAAAATGGTATTGTTTAAAGTTGTTTTCATAACATAGACGATATTGTTGCCTCGCGGTAGTACGTGTTCCCAAAATATACACAATGGCGTCCTTAATCGTATACTTATGCCAACACGGCCAAAATGGCGTGTTACAGACTGTTGCCATCAGGATTCTGATCAGCCCCAAGCATTGCATCAAGTTTATGCAAAGAACTTGTCATTTCACTTTGTGAAAACATGTGCGAAGTTGTATGGGCCACAGTATATAACCCACAACTTCCATGGACTGACGCACATAGCTGATGATGTGACAAACTTTGGGCAAGTGAAGTACATTTCCCATGGACAATTTTCTCCAGTTCTTCAAGAGATACCTTAGAAAGGGTGATTAACCTCTTCAGTAGCTGGTAAAAAGGTTCCATGAGCTCTCATCTCCAACTTACTGGCAACAAAGTGTTATCAAATCTGGTCCTAATTCCTGTACATACCCTCATTTCTCAATGCCGCATTCTTGTGCTCCACTTCTGCCTGGTTGTGATAATAACCAGCAGTACACTAAAGCAACATTCCCTACTTTCCAAATAAGGTCCTTTCCCCCAAATTCCAGTGCTGTATTAAGCAATGGAAGTATTGTTGTTGTGAAAAATATTGGTTTACCAAATGAAGAAAAGTGTATGGTGTTCATTTGCCAAGAATTTTTTAAAAAGAAATATTTTTATGGTGAACCTATAGCTGATAGCTCTTTTCATGGTGTCTTTGTTGTAAGTGAACAATCTAACCTTAAAAAGCATGTTGTGTCTGATGCTGCAGGTAAAATTGTGTTGCTTCCACTACAGGGGAAGAATGTAGCATTTCCTATGCTGCATTATGGGTGATGTACATACTTAGTGCAATCAAATTAAATGTTAGCTTGTGTGAAAATAGTGTTCCTTCTAGTTATTCTATCCATTTAGTTTATGCTATGACCCCTTTGTAATATACCAATGATCCATTCGTACAGGATTTAATTACTGCCTAAATGTATTAACTTATTTTACTGATTTCGCACTTGATGCTTAAACTTGTGTGGAGGCTGATGGCTGTGTATAATAGTGTACTTATATCTTGAGGCTCTGTTTCAGAAGGAAAATTATCCTCTAAAACCAAGGATCGCCCCCGACTTACCTAAATTTAGAATAAAACAGTGCTTGGGGAGTATGTACTTGGGCCAGTCACGCTTTGAAATTACGAACTTGTTAATATGTGCCACCTTATATACAAATGCTGCTTACAGTAATATGCCTGCTAATATAGTAATTCTTTATTTTCATAGGAAATGGAGATGAAAAACTTTGTCATCGTGAAGTTTGTTGAGGAGGATGTTGCGCCTGGTATCATATCTCTTCAGTGGTTGGATTGCTCAAGAAAGTGGTGTTACTACCCAAATACAAAGGTGGGTGAAATGAAAGACAGACTACTGAGGACACATGCACAGCCTGAAAAAGACTGTCATTTTTGCCAAATAGCAGTGCTGCAAGAGTACGGTCAGATATTTCTATGAAATGATTTAACTGCGTGTCCTTTGTCATATGTAAATTTGGTTGATGGCATGCGAATACTTGAGAGAATCTTTGTACGTCACTTCTCTATTGGAATATTGATTTCTATTCAATTAGATATCTTTCCATTTCACCATACCTTTGATATAAGAATAGAATGTGATATCCTAGATATTGATTGGATTTTAATCTTAGTACCAACTCAACATTTAAGTTTAAACTTTGATACAGGTCAGATAAATAACTGAAACAGTTCTAAAATGGAATTTGGGATGAGATTTTTGTATTCTTCTTAGGCATTTTTGAAATAGAATTGTAATGTGACCATTTCTCTTCAGTCTTAAGTCTTAATAGCAATAGGTACTTATAATGTTAAAAATCTTACAGAAACATTTTCGCAGGCTCGTATAAAATTACGGATAGCAGAGGAAACATCAAATTTAGATTCGGACGAGGAGGTAAATGGAAGGCGCAAAAAAAAAGCGAAGACAGTCATCTTCCCTGGGGAGTCAGAGAGTGACGATGAGCCAGCCTTGCCAAGAGGGAGAGCAAGAGATAATTCAAGAGTAAGGGTTAGAGAGAGTGGCTGTGTCTCACGATCCCAAGGCTCATTTGCCCTGGATCCTCACCCTATGCCACCAATGCCTGATAAGCCTACTGCTGGGAAATATACACTGACGATGGAGAAGAACGTAAACAGGCTATGGAGAAAAGGAAGAAGTTTTTACAAGACGCATTCCAAACCAGGATGGGACATCTAGTTGACCACCCTAAGCCAGATTTTGGAACGACGAAAGACGGAAACACCGCAAGGCGTGTTTTCGGCAGTCCTGCGTTATCCGCAGAAATTTCCGGCAAGTAGGAATAAGGGATAAGAAATTGAACAGAATATTCTTAAGTATAACAAGGGCCTACGTAAAAGTATTATTCTTTCAAAACCACACATTTGATGAATTCCTCTCATCAAAAATTTACTTTTGGTTTTTCCTAAAAATTACATACATCAACCGAAAAGTTCAAGTTATAATTCATTCCGTTGATTAAAGTAATTAGTGCTTTTGTTAATACACTTTAAAACCTTTTAATTACCTGAAAATAATCAAATTTCCTTCAAATATTTATTTCAGGAATTGATAAGGAAATCATAATCCGATTCGCCACAATTCTGAAAGCTATATCAAGTCAGCTGAAAATGAATGAGGTCGCTTTAAAAAAATATTGTTTTTTTACGGCAGAAATGTATGTAAACCTTTATTCATAGTATTTTATGCCGTCCAAGGTGCATAAAGTTTTGATTCACGGTGCGGCAATTATTAAGGATACCATTATTCCAATTGACCAGGTTTCTGAGGAGGCCTTGGATACACGGATTAAAGGCTCATTTCCCTCTTACTTGCAAACAGCTGAATCGGTGAGTTTTCATTTTACTAATACTATTTCCCTTACGTTATTTGCTATGTATTTGTTAATATTAGCAGAAATATTTCCATGAACCTTTCCCATACATGTTTGGCTGTGAATGTATATATTTTTGTTTTCCTGACATGACCATCATTAACTGTTTTGCTGCTATTCAGTGCCATTGTTTGGTTAAATCTAAATTTGGTTTTGTCTAAATAAGTTCGTAATTTCAAAGTTCTCTCGCAGCATGTCCTATGTCAAAAATAGCTGTGTACCATTAAAAAAAAGTAGTGAAAAATCAGCTGAATTGGTGGATGTCTCATATCATATATAAATGGTAGATGTGGTACTTGTAAAAGGAATGGCAGCTGGCGACTATGTTAACAACAGAACTAGGCTAATAATGATTTTTATAAAAATTCTTAATAGTCTTTGCAGACAAATATTCAATATTCAGTTATTCATTTTCTATGAGAAAATTGTGGCCTGTAGCCCCACAAGCCCCCTCCCTAGCTTCGTGATTGCATGTGTGGTAATCACCACCCCTTCCATTCCCCTGGAATCTAAGTTGATTTGTCACACTTAAGCAATAAGGGTTGATTATTCGGCAGTAATAATTAGTCTTAAATGTGTTAATGTAATTACAGGTGAAAAGACAAACCAGTACGAGAGAAAGGATGAAAGTGCCTGATCTTCCTGATGAACAATTGGTCGAGCAAGATGAGATGGTGTTGGATAATGCATCTGACCATGGGCCATCCTCAGAATTGAAAGTAGATAGATGTGCTGTGGTTCCTGATACCCCGAGGAAGAAGCTTTTGGCTTTGAAAATGAAGGTTGTCATGGGAAGACTTGCTTCTAAAAACAAGAAGTTGAAGGCTTTGAGGCAAACGAGGAATAGGCTCAAAAGAAAGGTAGCCACTCTACAATGTGTTTTACGTGAGCTTGAGGAAAAAAATATCATCAGTGATGAGTACAGCAATTTCCTTTGCAGTGTTTCAAAGGGCAATAAAGATTTGTTGCTACGCCAGATCAACAAAGCCAATGGTTTGAAAGTCCCAAATAAGTGTTCACCTGAGCTAAGGGCATTTGCACTGACTCTAAACTATTATTCTCCTAAGGCTTACTGTTATGTGCGTAAATATTTTGATTCTTGCTTTCCTCATTCACGTACTCTCAGTAGATGGTATGAAACAATAAATTTTATGCCTGGGTTTTGTAAGGAGACAAAAGATTTGCTTCATTTTACTGCTGAGAGAAACTCTTTTCCTCTGTTATGTAATCTAGTGATGGATGAAATGGCTGTAAAAAAGTTTGTAGAGTTTGATGAGAAAGAGACCTTGGGTTATGTTCGCTTTGGTGGAATTGTTTCGGAGGATGACCAAATGCCTGTTGCAAAACAGGTGTTGGTTTTTATGCTTGTGGGAATCAACAGTAGTTGGAAGATACCCATTGGTTATTTTTTTATTGACGGCCTTAATGGTGAGCAGCGATGCTCCTTAGTTAAGGCATGCTTACAATGGGTGCATCACCCTAATCTAAAAGTAACATCCTTCACTTTTGATGGACCCTATGTCAACATTTCGATGTCTAATCATTTGGGTTGTCATTTAGTGGCATATAATGACTTAAAAACTTTTTTCTTACACCCATTTACTCAGGAGCCAGTGTCAGTACTTCTTGATGCATGTCATATGCTGAAACTGGTAAGGAATACATTTGGGGACGAAAAATGTTTTATTGATGGGGATGGTAATAAAATTCAGTGGGCTCACCTTGAGTTACTTGAGAAGCTGCAAAGAAAGGAAGGTCTGCATGTAGCCAACAAACTGCGTGCTTCTCATATAAATTACAAACAACAGATTATGAAGGTGAAGTTGGCTGTTCAGCTTCTCAGCGATTCAGTGGCAGATGCCCTGTCATACTGCTGCGAGAAAAAGATCCCTGGTTTTCAGGATGCTCAGGGTACAATTAAATTTCTTAGGATGTTTAACAAACTCTTGGATGCTTTAAATTCACGGTCATTGCACCAGAAAGGTAGCAAACGGCCCATTGACTGTGGGAATTATAATTCTGCCAAAAAATTCTTCAAAGAAATGGATTTGTATATCCAGGGATATAAACTTGGCGATGGAACTCGTCTTTGTACAAGTCTTAGAAAGACTGTTTTTGTTGGGATGAGGGTGTGCATGGTAAGTGTAATGGCAATTTATGAAAAATGGGTTGAAAAAGAAGGTATATTGAAGTTCATCCCAACATATAAATTAAGCCAGGACCATTTGGAAATATTCTTTGGGGTGATCAGGTCCATGTTTGGGTGCAATAACAACCAAGTTGTCGCCAATTTGGGAATGCATTTTTAAAAAAATTTAGTGCACAAGGAGTTTGTATTGCAAACCAAAGTGGTAATTGTGTACCTATTGACAATATTCCCATTTTAACGTGTTCTGTGGTGCAGAAATTCAACATCTCGTCTGTCAGGAGCATAATGGTGGATGAATGTGGGCCAGAAGTAATTATGGTGGAGCATAATTATGCAGGGGTCCTTGATGTGCTAAAGGTGTCAGAATTTCAAATGGATATTGTCAAGTATATCTCTGGTTTTGTTATTCGTAAGATTGAGTCTTCAATTAATTGTGAAGATTGTTTGATGGTTTTGAGGGAGGGAAGCGAGCACTCACAGTACTTGCTGATCAAAATTAAAAATAGAGGGGGCTTAATTTCACCATCTCATGATGTTGTTTCGATTTGTATATGCTCGGAAAAGGTATTAAGAAGATTTATTTTGGAGAACAGCATGTGCAAAGATATGGAAAGGGTGCTGTACAACCTTACCAGCAAGGTACTTGCCTTTATCTTGCCATGCAATCCCTTTCCATCCCTAAGTGAACATGTTCATGACCAGTCTTTCGTGGATAACCATGTGGTGATGTTGGTAAAATTGATATCACTGTTATATTTAAAACTAAGATGCCATCATGAGGCGAGGGGGGTGAATGATGACCTCCATAAAGTAACGGTGAGACAAAAGTTGAACAAACTTGTTCTCTTGAAGGGACACGGATTTCTCAGTGAAGAAGTAATGTTGGGAAACTGTACTTTGTACTGAAAATTTGAATTAATAAATTGTTTCAATTGTGATAATAAAAAAATGTTTTCATTCTCTGATGACTACCTTTGTTAACTCAGTCTCCCCGTGGTTAGAGGAAATGTACTAGGGTACTGTACATCATCAGGGTCACAACAGGTTAGTATGCACGTTCTAAATTCATATTCGGTAAGTTTCGCTAGTTCAACTCCTGCTAGTTATAGCTGCAAGTATTTCATTATTTTCTACCATCGCATAACATTGTGGTCCATGCGATTAATAATTTTATGTCCATGGATTTTGGGTGATAGGTAAATTTCTTTTTAAATGGAGATGAAATCGACCAGTGGCCAGAGGAGATTCTTAGGACTTCAATATAATTTTTAAGTATTGCCTACTTATATCTGTTAGCGTTGTCATGCATTAATGGAGATAACCTGATCATGTCTTTAGGTTGACTGTGCCGTAAGTGGTTAACAAATGTACAAGGTTTGCTACAGAACCATTTTTTTTCGATCGTCGTGCGTTACAATCTTATTATTTAATTTGGAAATGAAGTTGAATCATTTTGTTCTCCACACGGAACTTATTTTATAGGTACGATAAATGTTTTCATAGCGCAAGGATGTAACTCGTGAAATATACAAACCTTTTCATTCGCGTTGTCATTTTTGTGTCAGCTACCAGTTTGAAATTCCTAAATATATTATGGAGAAAATTAATATGCTTGTCTACCCGTATTTTAAACTGATATTGCTTATACATGTTGTTTCTATGTTAGGTGCCTCTCCTTTGACGTATATATGACGATAAGTATAGATGTTTTGAATAACATTTATTCTTTAAAATGTCATGCCGTTATTAAAATTTATCGAATTTAAGTTATAGCCGTAGTAATGTTCCATTCTAAATTAAAATCATGATTCGGTAAAGATATTGGATTCTGGGTGTTATTGGCTTGGGTACGAATACTGTACACCACATGTTTATGAAGCTACTAATTGGTTATTTTCAGCTCAGTACGCTTGACTTAACAGTGGTTAATTGTTGATGACTAAGAAAGTTCTAAGGAATTTACCTACGGTATTAAAACGCAGTATTTAAGCCGCAGTTTCTGTAAGTTTTGCCATTTAAGGCCACTATTCAGCCCAATGTTTTGAGCGTAGTGGGCGTGGTTATTCCTTCCCATCAACCCCTGTTTCTGCCACACGTTTTCCTGAGGCCACGGGCGCTCTTGTCGCCTCCATTACCTCTAACCTCCTTGTAAAACGGCCTCTCCGCCATTTTGTTTTTAGAGCCTCTCCTTGTGGAGATAAGTTCCTAAAAACACTAGAAATTAGATTCTCCAGATCAAAAACTTCTAGACTCACCATGAAGTAGCTCTAAATTAGCAAAAGGTTCGTCTGCAGAGGTTTTGGCCAGCTTTTTTCGATTTCCGCCCTCTGTGCGACGCCTCCAAGAAGGAGGACTCAGGCACCGTGAACCTGCACGTAAACCAACGTTGACTGAAGAGGGATTGGAGGGCGGGGGTGGAACTCATGCGTTTTTTTTAGCCGATCACTGTGGTGAAAGTATCATTCGCGAGAGTTAAGGGATTCTGAGAGGGGGAGCTCTTCTGCGAAACATTTTTGAAGGGGGGGTGACGACCACGGAGGACGGAGGCTGCTCTAATTGCCTTTTTAAGATGCTGATCAATTCTCTTACCGGATCCATCCCTCAACGCTTGGAAAGGTACAATGCTCCACGGAGAAGCTAACAATGACGCTTAAATTCTTTCTGTTGATTATAATCTATGGAAAGACTGTTAATGGTTATTTGGTTTCTTATTGGCGAGTAAGTCAATAGCGAAGTTGGCTCAATAGCCGGTTAAAGAACAACTATTCATGCAGTTTTACCAACTAACTGAAGAAAACAGGGTACGTACTTGATGGGCTGTATTGAAGTAACGCTTGTTGCTAGAAGACGCCATGGAAAGTATGAGCAGCCAAGTGAAAATAGAAGACAAGCTACCATGCTTTACACTGCACCTGATGGTTCAGGAGGACCAGGTCAAGTATGCAACAAGACATTCAAACATATTTTAGCACTATCATCCCGTCGACTACAGACAAAGTTTATGATTCGTTCTGTTAAAACTTATGTGAAACATTTGTCCTGTTCTGTGGAAGACTTTGACTTTTATGGTGAAAACAGTGATGTTAATTGTAAAGAATATGTCGGTGATCTTGCGAGTGGTAAGAAGGTTCACAGTTATTCAGCTCACAGAGAAAGACGCTTAAGCAGTTTTTACGAAGTTTGTGCGTCGGGATTATTCAGCTAAGGACCAGGTTGACAATAAAGTGCCTGATGGAATTCCTATCGGTGGCTATAATGAAGTCGATAATTCTCGTTATGTTAAAAGACTTAATTTTCGGATGAATATTTTACCTGGTTGTAGGAAATATTTAAGACGCCAAGAGTATTGGTTAAATAATGAAAATTATAAGAATATACGTAAACGCGGTATACTTGAGCCCGCGTTTACGTATATTCTTAAGAAACAAGAAGGGAAGAAGGTTGTAATTGGAGATAATCTTACGTCACACCTCAGTATCAATGTTATTCAACTCAGTGATGAAAACAATGTGCACTTTGTTTGTCTTCCCCCTATTTCTTCCCACCTCACTCAACCACTGGATGAGGAGTATTTTCGGCCTCTCGAAATGAAGTGGAAGGACGTTATTGACCGATGGAAACAATCAGATACAGGTAAAAGGATCGATGTGCTTCCAAAGGATCAGTTCCCAAAGCTGTTGCGAACTGTTTTAGAAGATATTGGCCCAAACATGGAAAGCAAACTAAAGGCAGGCTTCAAGAAAGCTGAATTAGTGCCTATAGACGAAAATCAGATTATAAGCCGTTTTCAAAATCAAGACAAATCCAAAGGAAATGCAGACTCGTCTATAATTGGGGATGCATTTCTTCAAAGACTGCAAGAGAAGAGGGGCGAGTTTGTCACACCTCGCACTACTAAGAAGAAAAAACTCAAAGTACCAGCTGGACAGAGTGTGTCTCTGACTTCTTCTCTACCAGTGCCTCTGTGGAAAACAGCATAAATCAGGGAAAAGGTCCTAAAGTGAAGGCGTCGTCAAAAAAAAACAAAGACCAACATTCAAAATAGAAAAACTTTTTAAGACTCCACATCAGAAGAAGATGACGCATTCAGTTTAAGATCAGGAGGTGACAGCGACATCAGCCTCTACAATAGTGATTAGGAGCATATAGGACACTTGACTATGTGTTCTCTCAAAGCCAAATCATCATCACACCGGTGCCTGTAACGAAAGATGACCTAGAAATAGGCAATTTTGCTCTGGTAAAATGGAACGAGAAGGAATATCCTGGAATCATCCTCGCTATAGAAGCAGAGGGTGTTAAGGCCGTTTTACACGGGTCACGTCATTGCGCAATCTGACGTATGTCCGAAGGCGCAGTCAAACTTACGTCGTGCAAAGCGGTGGATTGCTAGAACGCATGCGAGAATGCATGGATGCGAAGTTGGTTCTTCATTGTTTGGTTTCACCGAAAATAGTACGTTAGTATCATATGTACCCAAAATGAGAAGGTCGGTAGTTCTTCTATCAACCATGCACCATACTAATAAAATTATGGAGGACGTCAATGCTAAACCTGAAATTATCAGTCACTACAACTGCACCAAAGGTGGAGTCGATTCCCTTGACCAGTTGGTACATGCGTAGGGGAGACTGGGGCACAGTGGGACACGGGGTACAGTGGGACATTTGATTTATTTAAACAATTTACTTGGTCAAAGAGCAAATGTATTTAAAATAAGGAAGTCATATCACGAGAAATAATGTACAAAAATTTTAGTTCATAATCTTATGTTGCTTCACGTAAATGTTACAAAATATGTTTTTTGCTATAATTTTCGTAACTTTCATGTTGTGAATATTTATGCAATTATCCTAATTGTAGCAAGCTTTTTAAGAAAAGATATCGCGAATACATTATTTAGAATCTTTATAATCTTTTTCTAAATATATTTTACGGAAGTAACATGCTAAAAATGTTTGCTGACAAGTATAACACTTCAGGACATGCGGGGCACACTGGGACACCTCAAATTGGGGCACAGTGGGACGCCGACTCACTGCCCTGGTGCTTCGAACTTTCAGTCTCCGTAACTGTGACACGCTCAAATTTCATTTCAAATGTAGTGTTTTGGTTCCAAATTGATACTTAAGGATTTGAAGCAGTATATTTTAATGTAACAAGGTGAGAACAAAAACACAGAATGGCAACAGTAATGTAGATAAGAAAAATGAAGCCGAAGTGAATACTTTGTGTGAACCCCGATTAAACGTATATGACAATTTGTCTAAATTGGCTGAACCACGCTACTGTTATATATATGAGCTCTGTAGAGAGAGCAGTTCAGTCTTGGTCAGAAGTGAGATTGAGGCAGTTCGTTTTTGACGGAGAGAGTATCATAAATATTAGTTGCTGCGACATTCATGGAAATTAAACAAATTTATTTCGTTCTTGTTACTAATTGAATTGGTATCATTTGAGATACGTACTAAAATACAAGGGAAAATGTGGAATGAATACTTGAGGAGAGCCGCTCTTCAGACCCAAGTATGATTCACGCAGAGTTTTTACGGATGAGAATGAAAAACTTCTATCAGATTATTTGAAGACAGCAGCACGACTGCACCACGGACTGTCTCCCCTGAACACTAAAAAATTAGCATATGAATTTGCCAAGAGAAATGGAAAGAAATACTCGCCATCTTGGGATCAGAAAAAAATCGCTGGTGATGATTGGCTTTACGGTTTTATGAAGCGAAAGCCTTCGAAAACCAGAGGCAACCTCACTGGCAAGAGCCATGGGCTTCAACAGAACGGTGGTGAGTGAATTTTTTTTCCGATCTATCAGGTGTGAAACGTGACGCATTTTCCGCTGGAATTCTATACAACCTTGATGAAAGTAATTTCACTACCGTTCAACTTCAAGGAAAAGTGCCCCCAAAGGTGAAAAACAAGTAGGTTAAGTAACCTCCTCTAAAAGAGGCACCTTGGTGACATTGTGTTGCATTATAAATGCTCAGGGTAATTCAATTCCTCAATTTTTTGTGCCCCCAGAGTAAAATTCCTCCCAAAAATTCTTATTATGTTCATATTCCACAACATCTCCCCTGATTCCTCCCTTTTTGTGCTGTTGAAGTGTCCCATACGATCAGTAGGTGCCGCAAACCCTTCTGGATGGATGACTTCCAATTTATTTTTACTGATTTTAAAACATTTCATTGAAAATGCAAAATTTTCGAAAGAAAATCCTGCATTGTTAATTTTAGACAAACACGAATCGCATATTTCAGTCGATGCTATAGAGTTAGCAAAAATGAATGGGGCGTTAATGTCCACTTTGCCACCTCACTACAGTCACCAACTGCAGCCATTAGATAAGTGCGTGTTCGGCCCTTTGAAAAAAATATTATAATGATGCTTGCCGCGAATGGCCTAGAAACCACCCAGGAGAGAGAATAACAATTTACAACGTGGCTGAGTTAGTGGGTATTGCATATACAAAGGCATTTACACCTTCTAATATTATTTCTGGGTTTAGTTCACCCGGGATATGCCCTATTAACCCAAGTATTTTTAATGACACAGACTTTGCACCAGCCACTGTCACATATCAGTTTGTTGCACCTTTAGAATTTCACTTAGAACCCGTGGAGAATCTCGAAAGCCCAGGGCCATCCTGGGATGAAAACTTCGTTTTAGAGGACAGAGTTGTCACCCCTGAGGAAATACGTCCTTTCCCAAAATTTAACGGGTCAATATCGAAAAATACTAGACAGAAGAAAAGATCGGAGATCATTACGGATACACCAGTTAAAAAGAGACTGGAAAATGAATACCATCAAAGGGAAGGGAGAAAAAAACAGCCAACTCATAAGAAAACGTTTAAAAATGAACGTAAGGTAAAAATGTCAAGAAAGTTAAAGGGTTTCACAGTAAATTACTGCAAAAAGGGATTACAAATGGAAGGAATAGCTACAATTTTAGAAGATAGTGACTAAGGTTACCAAAAAGGACAGTAGACAAAACTTAAGCCATAAAAATAATTTAAATTTGATAAAAAAACATTGTATTCAGTGACTTAAAATTTATAATGACATAACTAAAATTTTGTTATTTGTTAATGTATCTTGAGTAAAATTTTCTTGTAAATTCCCATATTAATATGTTCGCTTGCATGTAAATTTTACCTATTAATGAAAACAAATGTATTTGTACCCTCAATTAATTTAAACATTTTATTTTATTGACAAATGCAAGCCTGTCCCACTCTGCCCCGTCCACTGTCCCACTCTGCCCCAGGCTGGGGCAGAGTGGGACACTTTTCAACCAAGAAGAAATTTAAGTATTTCAACTATTATAAGTTATTTGTATTGCTTGCGGAATTTTTTATACGTTTTAGAATATACCCTTCAAAGAATCTTACAAAAATTTACCAATCACCAATAATTCTGTTTGAAATAAAAATTCATTACTAAAACTGTCCCACTGTGCCCCAGTCTCCCCTACATGTGTAAAAGGCGCACAAATCGTTGGCCTTTTGCGTTCTTTCATAGTGTTCCTGGAAGATACCCCACGGCTAGCAAGTGCCAACTCTGCTGAGGGAGAAAGGTGCCAGGAGTGAAACTCCATCTCCAGGAGTGAAACTCCAAACTGGGGCATCACAGAGGAGGAAGATTACATCCCCTCCAGAGTCCTCTCTACTGGCGACGGCAGCAGAGGCTCTGGGGGGTCTTTCTTAGAAATTAGAAAGTGCACAAGGTGAGAACATGGAGGCCTCATTTCGGAAGTACGTGGGAAATCGGCCGAGGCTGGTGAAGAATAGTTCCCTAAAAAATGAAATTATTTTTTAAATTGAAAAAATATTTTATGAAAAAACAAAATAAATATCTGTTACAGAATATTTCACTTGTAAAAATAATTTTATATTCATCCCTGATATGAATAGTGAACTTCGCTGGCCTACTCCCTGCTTGTAAGGGCAGCTGATGTGAATTGTAGTCTTCCTCTGGGGTAATCATTGAAAACATATTCACATAATTATGTAGTACACATGTATGTAATACAAATAGTTCAAAAAACAGATGCAACACGCCAAAAATTTAAACGGAGTAGATCTCAATATCTGTTTCATGAAAAAGGCCAAAGAAAATTACTATAATATCTGTTTTTTTCTGACAAATGGAACTCTAAAACCATATGGAATGAGGTTCGGCGACTAGGACTTATCAACTCTCGTAATGACAATTTTAAACTAAATGTTTCGGCTGACGAACTAAACGAATACTTTATCAGATAAATTCCAGTTTAATTCAGGAACCACAACCATATTTTGAAGGCGTAAATGAAGTAGACATGTTAAATGTAAGTAATTTTGGTAATAATGTATTTTATTTTCCCCATTTTACTCCGGAATTGATGTCACAGTATTTCCGTAGCATAAAGTCTAATGCAAGTGGAGTTGATGGGATAAATAAAAAAATATTAAATAAAATTATGCCAGCAATATTTCCTTTGCTGCTTGACATTTATAACTTCTCGTTGAACTATTCGGTCTTTCCTGCTACCTGGAAGACTGCAATAATCAAACCAATAAAGAAAATCCGGAATCCAGCTGAGCCATCGCATTATCGTCCAATTTCATTGCTATGTACTTTGTCGAAACCACTAGAAAGATTTGTACATAACTCAGTAGCAAGCAGACTTCCATTCATCAAACAACCTACTAGATAAATATCAGTCTGGATTTCGGAAAGGACATAGTACCCAAACTGCCCTCGTAAGTGTCACCGAATATATCCGGGACTCAATAGACAATAAGAAAGTAACCATCCTAATCCTCTTTGATTTTGCTAAAGCTTTTGACTGTGTTAATCAGGACCTATTACTTTGTAAAATACAAAAACATGGTTTATCTCTACCAGCAATTCAGTAGTTTCGGTCTTATTTACTTCAGAGAAGCCAAGCAGTTAAGGGAAATGAGGATCAACTATCCAGTTTTCTATCAATGCCATGCGGTGTGCCTCAGGGTTCTATCCTTGGACCTCACCTTTTTTAAATATTTATTCACGATTTACCAGTTTCGATCAATTATTCGAACTATGAATTTTATGCTGACGATTTGCAAGTTTACCTGGATTGCCATCCATTACAAATTGGGAGGGAATTCAGCCAGATGTCATGGCTATACTCAGTACAGTAGACTCACATACTGTCCGGACACTGCCTCAACGCACTATGGGTTTTTTAACGAGGTTGTCTCCTCGGTGGGCTCGGGTCCGTGGGGGCGCTACTCCCCATAGGAAGGGATCACCCCCTTCCCCCCGTGCGGGGTCGGCTATATTAATTCTAAAAAAAAATACTTCTAACGAACTCCTCTGAATATCTCTCCACCAAACTCTGCCTTTCCAATACCATCCGTAATCGCAATCTAAGAGCTAGTAACTCCATGCTCCGTGTACCATTACATCGCATAGATAAGTTTTGAGGGGCATTTTGGATATTTGCTCCTATAATATGGAACACTCTACCTGAAACCATATGCACGATAAACAATTGTAACTTTTTAAAATCCCGTTTACGTGACTACCTCACTAAATTACAGCATGGTATTACTGCTCACTTGTAGGTTTATTTATTTATATATTTTGGTTGTTAATTTGTCACAATTCATTTGTTTATTTGATAATGTATGCGCGTTCTATCTCTTGTGAGATACACTAAACTGACATTGTATTTCGTATGAATTGAATTTGTTAATGGTACTCTCGCACGACAATTTAGTCCTTATGTACCTTAGATGAAATAAAGAAATATCAAATATCCTTTATATTTATTATTTCATCATTGTTTCTTTCATTCGCCATACTCATCACATTTGAAACATCCTTTCACATTCAATCATTCATTGATCTGCACCAATCATGGATGGTGAACAGTCATTGATTGGGAACAAGAAAGTTCTTCGTAGTCAATCCAGAGAATTAGTCTATAATATTTTCAAGTTTATGAAGAAGGAGGCACAGGATGAAATCACAATTCCTATCAAAAATGTTTTTGATAGGGTTGTGGCAGCTACAGGGGTTCCCAAACGGACCAATAGTCGGATTTGCAAGGAGGGAGATAAATTAAAACTTACTCCCGGGACGTCTTTCCAGAGTCCAAGAAAAAGGAAGCCTCAAGTAAGCCCTAAATCGTCAGTGGATGACTTTGATGCTCAATTAATAAGAAGAGCCGTCCACGATTTCCATTCACGGGAAAAAAGGCACCCAACAATTGACTCATTACTCCCAATGATAAAAGAATCGACGTACTTTAAAGGACAAGCAACAACACTTAACGTTGTTCTGAAAAGAATTGGATTTAGGTAAGACACACCTCTATAAAATGTGGTCCATGAAGTGATATTTTGAGCTATAATCATATAAAATCTATTTTTTTCGGAATCTAGACTGGTCTCAGCTGAACCAGGCGTTAATGGCCGCCGAGTCTCGTGACGTCACTGTATTCCCGAAACTCGCGAGTAGCCTTTCACCATGTCCCAGCAGTTAGCAGCTTACCGAGAGTGACTTGTGCATCGTGTGCTGTTGGATTTATCCGAAATAGTTTGTGGCCTCCAAGTTAAACTTGGTTACTTCGGAGTGAATTGTTTGTTTTTTCCACGCAATGCCTGGAAATAGGTGTAGCGTAGCAGTTTGCTCCAACATTTTTTATAAAACCAAGGGGAGCAGCATATCATACTTCAGATTTCCGTCTGATCCACGTGCAAGGAAAATTTGGATAGAAGCGTGTAAGAGGAAGGATAATTGGAATCCAGATAATGCGTTTATTTGCTCCATTAATTTCAATAAGGAAGATTTTGAAAGAAATTTTATGGTGGAAATGAACTTCGCCAGAAAAAAAACGCACGCTGAAACCTGGGAGTAATCCGACACAACATTTATTGCCTCGCCACAGTGTCAGCCCAAAATCTCCGAGTGCTCGGTGCAAACGACAGGAAGAAAAGGAAAACAGAGAACTAGTGAGGACATTGATTGAAGAGGACGCTTCAATGGACGTTGACAATGATGATAACGTACAAATTGCAAGTATCTACTGAGTAACTACCTTTCCACGTGAAATCATTCTTTTTATTGCTTATAATTTTTTGATGTGATTCATTTGCAGGAAACTGCAGACGAAAGCATAGAAAAAAAATATGAAGCTCTCAAGGAAAAGTACGAAAATTTGCTTCCAGAACACAGAGTAAGTGCGCATTTACTATTAAGTCGTGTGATGGTTAGCTTAGATTTTCATTCAATCAATGGTAATGGGATTGATTCAACTGCTTTGTAATGCTCTATTTTTTCTGTTTTATTTCCTTCCAGTCTTTGAAAATAATGTACGAGGAAAATGTGAAAGCCCTGGAAGTGGAAGTTAATGAAAGAGAGACTTTGATCAATGTCAGGGTTAGACAGGTTCTTAACCGATTTTTGACTGATGGGCAGATATCACTGTCGCTATCCGAGAAGAAGCAAGTAAAGTCCTGGACACCGGATGAAATGGGAATGGCTTTTGCCATAAGGTACCTTAGCAAAAGGTGCTACATTTATTTTAGAAAACAGCTGAACTTCCCTCTGCCAGGTAAAGCAAATAGTTGAATTCCTTGCTATTATTCAATTTTTTGCTACCTTAGATGCGCTATAAGTTCCAGATTCTGTCATTAAGCCTTAGCACCATGGATGCTGAGAATTTGCTTACATTTCTCTGAAATATGTGGTGTTTATAGACAAGCTCTTATCAAAGCTCATATGATTACTTTTGTGGCAGTAAATCATATCTGAGTTTTCATTCTGTATGTGGGTTCTGTGATATATGTATTTTAAATCATAGTTGCATGATTATGCAGTGAAATTCACCCATCATGCACATTGTGCTAACATATTTTCAAAACCACATTATTCTTCATTAAGGAATATCAACCCTTCAGAGACGGGCATCCAGAATTAACATGAGGCAAGGACTTTTGATGGATGTCATTCACATTATGAAAGTAGCTGGGCTTAATTTAAGGGAATGTGAGAAGCTTGCTGTCATCCAATTCGATGAGATGAAAGTGGAAGAAGTGTGTGAGATGGATAAGACAGGTATGTATTTTTTTGCTAACATTTAGCAATCTCATTCATAGGACATTATACAAATTTTTTCCTGATTTTTAATCCAGTGCTTCCTTTATTTTATAGCTGATGAAGTTATTGGCCCACATAAGCAAATGCAAGTGGTGATGGCTAGAGGATTGTTTTCCAAGTGGAAACAACCAGTTTTTGTGGATTTTGATAGGAAAATGACCAAAGATATTTTGGATCAGATCATTCTTTCCCTGTCTGCAGTAGGCTATATCGTTGTGGCCACAGTGTGTGATTCTGCTGGTTCAAATGTAGGATTGATGAAAGAATTGGGAGTCACCCATGAGAAGACGTGGTTCATTTCGAACCAGAAAAGGATTTACCGCTTTGCAGATGCTCCACACCTGTTGAAGCTACTGAGGAATCCCTTTCTGGATTCTGGATTTACTTTGGAAGGAGGAGAAGTGTTTTCCTGCCGTCCAGTCAGGGAGTTGATTACTAAAACTGTAACTGAAATATCTTCCCTCTTCAGATTGTCACAATTGCATGTGGACTGTGAGAAGACTGCGAGGCAGAATGTTAGACTGGCTGCACAGCTCATTCTACAGCAACTGCTCTCAGGCACTATGAGATTGGAGACAAGTCTGAAAGACTGAATGCAGCAAGCTTCATAGAGAAGGTCAATATGTAGTTTGACCTCTTCAACAGCTTCATTCCTGCAGAAGGTCAAGTGTATCAATGTGCTTTTGGTGTGCACCTGGAGGTCCAGGTGAGCATTCTGGAGGAATTTTATTCTTTGGTAAAGAATATGAGGTGCACTGGGAAGAAAGTAATGCTACCATTCCAAAGGGGTATTTTGATGTCAATTACATCTTTAAAAGGGTTGTACAATGAGTTTAAGGATTCCCATAACATGAATTTTACTCTCACTACTAGACTTAACCAGGATTCCCTGGAGAATCTATTTTCTCGAATTCGTCATCGAGGAGGTCTTAATGATAATCCTTCTCGATTGAATGCTCTCATGAGGTTAAGGCTAATGATTCTGGGACGAAACCATGATGTTGTCCGGAATAATTCTAACACTGAAACCACCAATGAAGAGTTCATTGTGGAAAAAGTGCTACGCATTAGTGGGATTACAGCAAAGGCATCACCAAAACTGAATCCATATCCAATTTTAGCCCCAACATCTAGCGACACAAGTGATGGGTCTATTGGTAATTCAAACAGTGATATTTCCATTACCCAGGAGGCATCACGAGATGGTCTGTATTATCTAGTGGAGTGGATCGCGAAAAAATTCAAGATCAAATATCCCAAATTAGGCGACTTCACCAAAAACTCTGTACCTGAGCATACATACATACAGCCTTCATGGATAATGCATCTTTCTTTTGGAGGCTTGATTGAGCCAAGTGAGATGTGGAAAGAAGAAGTCAGAAAGATGGAAAACCTTTTCCTAAAATATTGTAAGAAGAAAAAGGTTTTTAAGAAAAACACTGTGTCAAAATTGACAGCAAAAATAGAACCTGAGGTTAATGTAGCCACAGAAGTCCTTAGGGCTTATGTTTTGCAAAGAGTGTACATAAGAATCAAATTTTTGAACAATGAAATGCTAAAAGATAAGCGAAATAGGCGAAAGGCAAAGAAGGCAAAAAAGTTTTAACCAATAATTGGCTGTAAATTGTGTATTCATATCCTTAAATTATAAATATATTTCCTTTTCTGTGATAACCATGTAAGCATAAGTGATAGTATGTCGTTCTAAGAGTGAACATAATATGTGTATCTAGTTCCTTGCGAGTGCTTCGACAAATCCTTTTCTTTTTATTAAAGTATCTTAATGAGTGGTGCTCATGCTATACAAGTGAACGTTCATAGAGAAAAATTCTTTATATTTCCTGAGTTATTTTTTTGCCTGTTATTGAAGTTTATTCATATCGTGCAAAGGTATCAAATGCTAGTGCTGCTGGTTAACTAGTGCTCAGATATTTCCTTTTCTGTGATTACCATATATGCATGAGTGGTAGCATGTCATTCTAAGAATGATCATAATATGTGTATCTTAGTTCCTAGCAAGTGCTTTGATGAATATTTTTCCATGATTTATGTTAAGAATTAATATTGCTATTTTTTAACCAGTTTAAGTCTCTTAATTTATGGTAGTAAATCATCTGATGAATAAACAGCGTTTGGCTGAAGTTTTTGCAAATGCTGAAATAAATTCTGGTCTCTTTTTGTGTTTTCTCCGTTAATAGTAATTAGTGCTTTAATTATCTGTACCTTATACGAGTAACACCGTGCATAACTAAATTTTTATGCATCCTTGCGTCATACTGCCTGAGAAAACACCTTTACCTCGTAGAAAAAGCTTTAGTCTGTGTGTCAGGTAATTGTATTTTACCCGTCATCACTGTTCTCGTAGCCAAGTGAACTATGGAGTAATCTTATTTTCTTGGATAATGGAATCTGAATCTCTCATTTGTTGCTTTTCTTTATGCAAACAACAAAACCCGAAGAACTTAACGGAGTCCTGGTAGCGTATCTGATACAGCGAAGAGCATGAATAAGCATTTTTTTCAGTTGCCGACTGAGAAGCCAGTGATGAGTTCTCAAAGTAATAAAAGAATTTATAATGCCATAATGTATAGTTATAGTAATGCACGGCAGTGATATTTTGTCAGGTTAAGCCGTTCACTGACTATGCAATTTCCCTTCTTTCCGCGTTCTGCTAATGCATCGCAGGGAGACGGGAATACAGTGACGTCACGCGAAAGCCTGCCCGCCAGCTGAGACCAACTTCTATCTACTCACCTTGGGCTACGACGACATTGTCGGCGGAGGCGGGCAATCCTATTAGTAGGATATCTATCAACTGTGGGATAGTGTAGTGCACATTAATGAGAACTCACCGCACACCCTTGAAGTTGTATAAGGTACTATCTACATGTTACTTTCGTGCTGCTCACGCATCATTGTTGTCGTGAAACATGAAGAAATGCGTCAAAATTCAGCTCATGATTCCTAATTTTACTTGTTACTTCATCCGATTCTATACATGTTCTGTTTTTTTCATGCATAGAAGTTGATGATTCTTATGTTGCGTTAATGTTTCTGATGGAAGGACACTAAAATATAAAATTTTTTACAGATTTAAAATATTTAGAAGGCCTAGTAAAAGCTGAGCTAAACAGGAGGAAGTGTGCTCAGCAGGAGAGTGAGACTTATGTGACGGGGAAATGTGAGTAGTTGAATAGTTAGAATAGAATAGTAGTGTGGCCTCGCGACTCCCGGAATATACCAGATTCCCTGTGAATGTGGAGATGTTTACTTGGGGGAAACTGGTAGGACAATTGCCACGAGAAGGAACATCTAAGGCATTTCAGGCAATGTCAACCTGAAAAATCTGCGGTAGCCGAACACAGCATCAACGAAAACCATGCTATCCATTGGGAAAATGTGAAGATCATCTCTCGAGAGAAGAAATACTGGGAAAGGATTACGAAGGAGGCCATAGAGATCCGGCTAGTGGACAATAACATCAATAGAGATGGCGGTTACTCCCTCAGCAACACCTGGAAACCCGTCCTGCGAAGAATCAGATTGGCTAAAACCAAGGACCAATCAGAGGGAACTTGAGGCCTCGGCACCGCTATATAAGGCGACCACTTTCTGAGACACGATGAAAACTATTCCAGTGAGAGGTGTAACCCTGCCCTGAAGAGGCGAAAGCCTATAACAGGGTCCACATTTGCGTTGTTATTTCTGTCTTGTTATTTTGTTGTTACTCTTCTATTCTCTGTATCTTTTGTTGATTTTATTGTTGTTATCCTTCTATTTCTCTGTATTTGCAAATGTGGAAATAAACACTTTTGAACTTGAACTGAGACACGACAATCGAATCGAAGGAACAAGAAGATCGGACGAGAGCAGAAGGGAAGAAGAACCAGGATAGTAGAGGACGAGAAAAAGAGACAAAGAGATGGCGTCATCCTCCCGTAGTCGGTCTCCGGACGACTCGGGGATCAGCTGGATGATCGCTAGCAGGAAAGGGAAGGCGAAGGTGACCGGAGTCTTCACCACCCCTCAGGAGTCCCCGGCCGCCAAGACCGCGGCGACGGCGAAGAAGACGGCACCGGCGACTCAGCTGCCCACCTCCAAACCCGCTTCCTCCTCCAAACCTCCCCCCTCCACCAAACCTTCCCCCTCCTCCAAACCTTCCCCCTCTCCCACTCCTTCCACCTCTTTCACTCCTCGCCTCTCTTCACCACCCAAACCCCTCCGTTACTCCTCCTCGACCTCTGCGCAGACCTCCGAACCCGATCCCCGTTTCCTACGTAATGACACTTCGGTGTTTATTACATCCCTCCCCAAAAAAACCTCCCAAAAAACCTTCTACACCCAACTCGTCTCCACCTACCCTTTCCTACGCTGCGCAGAGGTGTCTGTCTTTACGACGGAGAGAAGTGCGAAACTTCGCATTCCTGCGATGTTCTCGCATTTCTTCGAGGGAAAGGAGAAAATTAAGCTTGTCCACCGCCTGGGCGAGAAGTGCTGCGTATCCGTACGCAAGCCTCCCGCCCAGGAAACCACCACTAATAACCGTTCTTTCTCCTTTTCAGTGGTCATCCGGGGAGTGGACACGGGAACGTCGGAGGAGGACATGCGGGAGAGCCTGTCGTTTGCCGGATACAACTCCGAGGAGATGAAGGTGTACAGGATCACCGCGCGGCGGACGGGCAGACCCACGACCTTGATGAGGGTCATATCCAAGGTCCAGGAATCCATCCACCGCCTGCTCCACGAGGGTGTCATTTCCTTCGGGAAAAGATACCGCGTGGAGGCCTCCCGTCCACCACGTGCCCAGCCCGCTCAATGACACAGGTGTCACGGTTTCGAACACCGGACACACGAGCGCAGGAAAGATCTCTGCTGCGCACGATGCGGAATGAGTCACCGTTCCGCAGGATACAAAGCGGATACTCTTAAATGCGCCAACTGCGGCGGCGAGCATCACTCCGGAGACTTTCGGTGCCCTCAGCGCCCAAAGGAGCCGGCAGTGCTGGGCAAGGCAACAGCGGTAATCCCTTGTCCTCTTTCTCCTCCCACAGATATGGAGGAAGCACCAGAAGAGACGGTCTCCAATAAGGACCTTCTCCGCCTGCTGGGCCTTCTGCTGGCGAATCTCCACCCGGTGGAGCGGTCATCAGCGGCAGAGTTCCTGGACGCAGCGGCACGTGAGGTCCTTGGGTACTCCGTCCAGGCGGTGTACTCTTGGAACTCACAGTTCACAGCCGTGGAGAGGACGACGGCTTAAATGACAGGCTGAGATAACATATACCTTGACTTCGCCTTTCAGGCTTTAATAATTAACGCTGAAATAAGCATCTTTGTATATACTAAACCATAGTAAAATTAATTATATTTCTTGCCCTGACGAAGAGAAAGTTTTATTAACTATGCATTTGTAAATAATATAATCATATCTTAAATTTAATTTATAAATAACTGCTCTACTTTCCATGCATTTTAACTTATATATTTTCATACTTTAATATTCTGTGGACAATGGACAAATAGTTACAATGTATTAAGATGATATCCTAAAAACCTTTATAAAACAACAATCTCTGATTGGCTTGGTAATATGTATCTTGTACAAATTGTAAATATGAATATTAATATCGGCTTACTCCACAGCACTACTCGAACATCATGTCCGGAACCAGACAACAGTACCAACGCAGAAAACTACGATGAACGCAATGCACACCGGAAGCCAAATCACCAGGATCGACACCACGACAACAGTCAAAGCAACTCCTGGATTACCTACTACCTTCATACTACATCATCATAACACGGCGGTCTGCACGAGGTTTTGCCGGTTTCCCTCGTGACTCGGGCAAATGCCAGACCACTAAGCCATCCCGGATGAAAAGAGTTCCTGCGTAAATAATACTTCAACTTCAACCTAATCTGCTACACGCTTCACTGTACAAATTTAAAACAACCACAATGTTATTGACTTACCCTGAAGAGGAGAAATCCTAAAGCAGGGGCTATTGTTGTAAATATATATATATATATATATATAAATATGTGCATATCTGTAAATGTCTGTAAAAATGTGTTACAATGGCAATAAACACTTTTTTAATTGAATTGAATGAGACACGACAGAGATTGATTTGATTCGAGAGACAAAGAAAGTAATCCAGAGACCAGACCAAGGAAGAAAAGAAGAAGATGGCATCCAACGACGAGACCGGGATCTCCTGGATGATCAACAGGAGCAAGAAGAAGCCTGCCAAGGTTCTGGGAGTCATCACGGCCCCCAGGCCACCAACCGGTGGAAATGTGTCGACCGCCGACTCACCCCTCATCTCCCCCATCCCTCTCCTTCATCCACACCTTCCAACTCCCGCCCCAACTCCCCGTTGATCCCTTTCTCCGCCTCCTTTCCCAAGCCTCCCGTCAATAACACCAGTGTATATTGGCAACCTTCCTCCCAAGACCTCCCAAAAAACCTTCCATTCCCACGTAGTTTGCGCCTTCCCTAACCTACGGCACGCGGAGATCTCCGTCTTCTCGTCTGAGAGGAAGGCTCGGCTCCGCATCCCAGCGGTGTTGGGCTACCTTTTCGAGAAGGCGGAGGAGAAAAGAAAGCTTGAACACAGACTGGGCGGCCCGTGCACTGCACTCGTGCAACGCCCGCCCGCCCAGTCCTCCACTGATAAAATTCTCCCTTTGTCCTTTTCAGTGGTGATCCGGGGAGTAGACAGCGAGACAACAGAGGAGGACCTGAAGGTTGGACTCGACTTCGGGGGCATGGAGTACACCAGGGTGCAGCGCATCATCGCCCGAAAAACTTCAAGACCAACCACTCTCGTGCGCGTTATCACCAACGACACGACGACGGCGCACCGGCTGCTCCACGAGGGTCTCCTAGTCTACGGGAAACGCTACCGTGTCGAGCCCTCCCATCCACCTAAAAGCCAGCCAGCCCAATGCCACAAGTGCCTGGGTTTCAATCACCCGGCACAAGGTTGCAGGCGAGACGTTCGCTGCTCAAGGTGTGGAGCGAGCCATCGCTCCTCAACTTGCGCGGCGGAGGTGCTCAAGTGCGCCAATTGTGGAGGCGGGCATCATGCCGGTGACTGGCGGTGCCCTCAGCGCCCGAAGGAACCGGTAGGGCTGGCCGACTCAGTTCGACTCACGCCATGTTCTGTTGTCTCTCCTGCAGGTCCGGAAGGCGAGGAGAAGGTCACAAAGAGAGAGCTTCTCCGACTCCTGAGTCTCCTTCTGGCAAACCTACACCCTAAGGAAAGGACACCTGTGGCTTAAATACTTGACGAAGCGGCTCGAGGCGTCCTTGGATACTCCGTTCACTCACTTCGTTCACTCCTGGACTTGGCAGTTGGCAGCCGTGGAGAAGATATACGGATAACCTAATGCCTTTTCTTTCCTCTAATCCCCTTGCTTTTAATTTTCTTTTCAAGTTAATTCATTCTGTTTTTCTTCCTTCAGAAGTAGCACGCCTTTTGCCTTAATGTCAGTAACATAATTACTTGAAATAAATTCCATTTACCACCCTTTTTAGTTCCCAAGCACGCCTATCAGGCACATCTTTTTCTCAGAAAGCTCTTTCGTCTAATGTAAATACTGTGGCATTTTCCCCTCTGTTTTTTTGGGCAATTCTCCTCTTTGGACAGTTTCTCCTCTGCGGACTGTTTATCCTCCGGACTTAGCCGAAGGACTTGCCCGAACGACATGCGCGCTAACGACATGTGCGCCAACGACGGCCAAAATGCCTACGACTACAAAATGCAGCGACTACTGCCAGCGACTTCTGCCACGACGTTCAGCCGCGCCGTTCAGCCGCGCCGTTCAGCCGCGCCGTTCAGCCGCGCCGTTCCCTCGCCAGGTCCTGCACCGCTTTTATAGCCAGTAAAGTGAGGAAGGATACCAAAAATGCGGTCATCCTGACCAAGGCTCAAAGGCTGTGATCCTGTATTCTGCGGCCGACGCCAGAAAACAGTTCCTGGCGCTCCAATTAAAAACTGCCACCCTATCTATCACCCATCCCATTATTTCCTCCCCTCCATGGCTACCAATCGCCAACCTCCTGACCTTACCCATTCCACCTTCGTCCTTGTCGACAGACCCCCTCCTCAGCTGACTCGTGTCCAAGCTCGCTCTCTATTTGCTTCCGAGACGCCGACCGGGTAACACCGTTGTGTGAGCCTGCTGACTAAGTCACTTTTGTACTTAAGAGAGAAGCTCAACCTCTCGTACTTGTTAAACTTAAACTATTTTCCGCCTGGTAAACTTTGATTATGGTCGCCTGGCACTCGACCTATGGGTAAATTATTGTAATTGGTTTGGTTCTATTTTGTGATTTGTAAAATATATTGATAAGTTAAGTTTATGATTGATAATACTTGTGTTTCGTTCGTTTTCCTCATTTTTCTCACCCGAGCTTGGGAAGAGTTTGTTTTTTCAAGAGTGTTATCGGCGAGAAAATCTGCTCCTTCTCCCGATAGCGCTACAAACTGGTAGCAGAGCGTGGTTGTTCTTTTCCTGTCTTTCCAACGCAGTTGGTGAGTGTTGTATGAGGATCTGTGATCGTCATTATTTCTGCTATTTCATTTTCTTCCTTCACGGAAGTTTTGTCTCTGCCGCTAACGGCAATCTAAATAGGCAAGGGTTTTATTTTTCGTAATTTATTTTGTGTTCCTGGTTTCCAGTTCGAGGCCCTAGAATAGGTCATTGTAAATTCCTGTCGGAGTTTAGTGTGTGAATTCTTGTGTGACGAAGTTTTTTCGTCTTATCTTCCGGCAATTTGAGTGGAGTTTCGCCAGTATGCCTGGTGATTCAGTCGATCAGTACGCAAGGGCTTACTTGACCACGGCCGAGGACAGGCGTGCTAGATCTAATGGGGGATCTGAGCTTACACTTGAAACTTCTGGTGTTCCGGCGGAATCCACACCCAACGTGGTTCCCCGAGGCCAGGTGAACGAGCAGAATCCAACCCATGTCGCACCGCCAGTCCCAATGCAACCTGTTCTGCCGCTGTCTGAAGGTCTGGTCATAGTGAAGCAGCTGATCGCTGATTTTCCACCATTCGAGGTTTCCAATACAGAAAATTGGTATAATTTCATGTTGAAACTGAAAGAAATTGTCTCTCTTTCGCTAGTTCCTTTGTCTACGTTGTTGTATTTAGTCATTACCAAGCTGCCAGCTAGTTCTCATCAGTTTTGGCTCTCTTTTCGCGGTGGCAAAACTCAAAAGTCTTCCGACTCTATCGAGCTATTGACAGTTTCTGGTCAACCGTTTCAATTAAGGATGTCGATCCAACTTAAGGTGCAAATCGACAAATTTTCCTGGCAGCATACATTTTATGTAGCCAATATTCCATTTCCAATTCTTCTAGGCCTTGATTTTATTCGGAAATCCAATATGATTGTTCATCCGAAAGCTGTCTCTTTTGAAACGTCTCCCGCTACTAAGTTAAATTTTATCGCTTATTCAGTTGACAATTGCGCATCGAGTGCGTATCCCGAAGTGCCAAGCAGCAGTCGGTCGACAGATTCTTGCAGCAATCCTTTTCTCATTGAAAATGGATCTAATTCTTCGGATAATTTGATAAGTGAGTTAAAATATTTGTTGTCGCAATATCCCGATGTCATGACCCACGATTTGGGGACCACATCGCTTATGACTTACGAAATAGAATTAACTGACTGTAACCCGATTCGGAGTCATCCGTTCTCTTTATCTCCCGTTAAGGCACAGATCATGAAAAAACATGTGCAGTCGCTGCTCGACAAGGGAATTATTGAGAATTCTAACTCAAATTGGTCTTCTCCAGCCTTTTTAATTCCCAAGAAGGATGGTACGGAGAGGTTAGTTGTGGATTATCGTAAGCTTAATAAGCAAGTTCAAATAGACGGTTATCCCACTCCGTCGGTGGAACATGCATTTCAATATTTAGCTGACGCAAAATACTTTACTATACTTGATCTTAATTCTGCTTTTCACCAAATTCCTTTGTCTGAAAATTCGAAGAAATATACCGCCTTTGTCACACCGTTCGGGATATATCAATATACTCGTTTGCCATTCGGGTTTGCCAATTCTCCCCAAGTATTCACTCGCTTAATTAACGAGGTACTGGGAGATCTAAAGTATTCTTGTGTGTATCCTTATATCGATGATTTGTGTATCTATTCAAAGAATTCCAGGGATCATATTAATCACGTCGATGCTGTCCTTAATAGACTTCGTTTGGCTGGACTTACTGTATGTGAGGAGAAGGTTAAACTTGGCACTACGTCTCTCACCTTCCTGGGCCACTTGATATCCCATGGAAAACTTCAAGTTGATCCTGATAGAGTTAAGCCAATCGAAAATTTCCCTGCTCCAAAGAGTTTGAAGGAGGTAGCGAGATTTCTGGGGTTATGTGGTTTCTATTCCAAGTTCATTCCAAGGTATTCTGAAATTTCTATTCCTTTAAATCGCCTTAAACGTAAGAATGTTCCCTTTCACTGGTCAACGGCAGAGAATGAAGCTTTTATTCAGTTAAAGCAAGCTTTGATTAAGCCCCCGGTGCTGTCTTTCCCTCGTTCCGAGGATGAATTTCACTTATTTGTTGATGCTAGTAGCCTCGCATTAGCTGCAGTGTTAAACCATAAAGTAAACGGTGATTTCATACCTGTGGCATTCGCTAGTAAAGACCATGAAAGAAAGTTTTGGACCATGAAAGAAAGTTTTCGACTTACGAGTTGGAATGTATGGCTATATGCTGGGGTGTCGAGAAATTCAATGTGTACCTTCAAGTAAAACCTTTTCATTTGTATACTGATAATGGTGCATTGTCTTGGTTATTTTCACATCCCAAACAGCTGGGAAAGTTGGGTAGAATGGTTCTTAAACTCTCTTCTTATAAGTTCACCATCCATCATGTACGGGGAACTGCCAATAATGTAGCTGATTGCCTTTCTCGTGTCGTTCCTGTGTCTAGTGATAATGTTGCTAGTGATATTGATTCATCTAAAGTTGGTGATGATCTATTTCCACCAATGGCTTGTGTATTGAATAATGTTCCTTTATCATTTGTTAATATTAGAGACCATCAAAGGTCAGATCCTACTTTGAGGGATGTTCTCCAGAAATTGCAGAAAGATCCCTTGTCTTGTGCAAATTATTTTGTTAAGAACCAGCTGCTATGTTTTGGCAATTCAAGAACTCTTAGAGGGAAGGTTGTTTTACCTGTCGTGCTTCGACCAATGATATTCCAATATTTTCATTGCTCTAGTTTTGGCGCTCACCTGGGAATGTCCAAAACTTATGAGAAAATTAGCAGGGAATATTGGTGGAAGGATATGAAAAGGGAAATTTTTGACATGGTCAGAAATTGCCACTTATGTCAGACATGTAAACCTAGAAATTGTTCTTCGCCTGGCATGTTATCTTCTAACATCCCTTCTGATGTCTGGGAAAGAATTTATATCGATTTTATCGGCCCGTTCCCATCCACAAAGGGTAGTAATCAGTATATTTTAACACTGATGGGTTCTCTAAATTTTGTATATTGGAGCCTGTACGAAAGGCTACAGCTGGTGCTGTTGTGTCTGTCCTCACTCAAAGAGTTTTCTCAAAGTTTGGTTTTCCAAAATATCTGGTCTCTGATAATGCTTCAGTTTTTAAGTCACACCTGCTTAGGGAGATGTGTTTACAACTTGGTATAAAACAAGTTTTCACATCTCCATATTACCCTTGTGCTAACCAAGTCGAAAGACTTCATCGAAATTTAAAATCTGCCTTGACAATTTTATGTAACAATGTTCACTCTACATGGGACCTTTTCCTCTATGATCTAAACTTTGCTTTCAATACTGCTGTACATGGTAGCACTGGCCAATCTCCTGCCAAAATAATGTTTGGTAGACAACTGCCACATCCTCTTACAAATCAGTGGTCAATTCCTATTGAGCTGTTCGAGGATAAAATTAAGGATGATCAGAGGAAAGCCTACTTGCAACAAGTGGTCGCCAATCTCAAAAAGGCAAGGGCAAAACATGGGGAGGCTTTTAACAAACTCCACTCTCCAGTAAATTTTGCCCCTGGAGATTTAGTTCTTTGTAAAAATCATCCTATTAGCTCAAAGGCAGACAAGAGAACAGCCAAGCTAATGCCTCTTTGGGAAGGTCCTTTCATTATTAAAAAAATTGTGTCTCCTGTAACAGTTGTTCTTGAGCTATCACATGATAAAGAAAAAATATTCCATGTCTCTCAGTTAAAAATTTATCATCGTGACTCTGTGAATTCTCATTAGCTCAATATGGTGTGACTATTGCATTTTTCAAATTAACTCAATGAAATACTATGATTCTATTTAAACACACTGTTATTTGCTGCCTTTTAGTTGATCAATATGTACTATTCTATTAATATATTCTATACAAATACTTAATAATGTGAACACAGTGATCACCATACTTAATGTTGTCTTCCTCTCAAAGTGTGCAAATTGTGAAATCAGTTGGAGGACGAATGGTCTGATTGGAATGGGATGTGGGGAGAACAGCCAGGAACATTCCCGAGGTGACTCGCTTCCAGATAAGTTGCGGAGGGTCAATGGCTGTTAAGATTCATGTGTGTGACATCGACAGTGATTATATCCATTGTCCTCCCAGGGTGATTAGTGCTTTCTTTATGGTGATTAACTGTGTAATTGCAAACATTATCATTTTCTGTCTCTACCTGGCTATCTAATTTCTGTAGTCAGGTTATGTATGTTGAATATTGGGTTGTTAGGTCATGTATCTGGCGTAGGGGGTGCGATCCCATCGCCCGGCAATTATAATGATTGTCGCAAACAGCACCCAGCTCTAGTATCATACTTAGCTGGTCTGGGGTTCCAACCCCCAACAAATTTTGAATTGAATTATCTATGACGGTGGCCACTAAATTATTTTTTCTATTAATTAGTTTTTTCTAACACGTTTGGCTTAACCTGGCCCGAGAACTGATTGAATCTCTCATCTTACCCAAATTAATTTTCCATTTTTTGCTGTTTTTTCATGGAAAACAATTTCTTACATATGGGTAGTGACATTGGAGAGATATCAATCTAATTTGTCATTAAAATGACTCCAATCTTATCATGAGTCATTTCTATCAACCCAAATTCCTTCATTGAGTTATCAATGCTTAACAGTACAACCCAATTGGTTGTGCGAAAAAATTTAATTAGTTTTAAGGTCCATGAAATTGATTGACCTCTCATTCTGAGTCGTTCTATCAACCCAACTTTTTCAATGACTGTGTTTATGCTTAACAGTGCAACCCAAGTGGTTGCATAAAACCATGTAATTAGTTTTTAAGGTTCATGAATATGGGGGATCCACTCACAAATTTTGAATTATCATTAATATTATTAATACTAGGGTGAACTTGGAATACAGACTGATATTGTTATACTTGAATTATCATTAATATTGTTAATACTAGGGTGAACTTGAAATACACAATGATATTGTTATACTTTAATTATCTATAATATTATTATTACTAGGGTGAACTTTGAATATAAAATAATATTGGTATATATGTATGATTATTATAATTTTCTAAAAGTATATTTAACTGATGTCACACAATTGCATACTATCACTTTCAATGAATACAAGTCTACTTTCATTGAACAATTGTATAATCCTGCCTTCAAGAATATTTGCTTTGTTTTATGCAATATTCTCTTTCTAGTTAATTTATTACACCAGACGAGTCAGATGTTTCGTCTACTGGGTGTTGGTTTTTTGTTACTTAGATTTATTTCTCATTTGTTGGATGTTGCCAGCTGGACATCCAAATTATTTATGATAATTGATATCAAAGATGCTATCATATCATTCTACTGGTCCATGTTTGTGACAGTCAGAATATACTTTCATCATTTGTTTGAAGGCTGTTGAATACTTAAAATCTATTGTTTAATATGTTTATCTGCAATCTTCACCTGTCGCCTGGAATCAAAGCTGTGGTATACTGCTCTCATGTTTCCTGTACTTTGGCAACTTTCGAGGAGTGTCTCTCCCTCTATGGTTGGCTATGGCTGTGTGAACCAGTGTCATACTGAAAGATTGTATGAATCTGAAATGTTACTAAACTGGGTTATTAACTTCAAGATGTTTATTAGTGATTATCCTACTACACTGAATGATCAGCTGTTCCACCTTTGTGGTCCAGAAAGGAGAGGAGGTTCTTGTCTGTGGGTGTCTGTGCTCAGTATCTTGGCAATATTGTTCAGTAAATTGCCTCTTAAGCCATAAACTGGCATTGTGAATTCAGTGAAAGTGTCCCTCTAGCAAGAAAAAAGGTGTCATTGATTCAATCATCATTCCTCATCCGGGAGTCAATTCTGTGCCTGATTTCCCCCAGTGGATGTGGCATTTTCCCCCCTGTTTTTTTGGGCAATTCTCCTCTTTGGACAGTTTCTCCTCTGCGGACTGTTTATCCTCCGGACTTAGCCGAAGGACTTGCCCGAACGACATGCGCGCTAACGACATGTGCGCCAACGACGGCCAAAATGCCTACGACTACAAAATGCAGCGACTACTGCCAGCGACTTCTGCCACGACGTTCAGCCGCGCCGTTCAGCCGCGCCGTTCAGCCGCGCCGTTCCCTCGCCAGGTCCTGCACCGCTTTTATAGCCAGTAAAGTGAGGAAGGATACCAAAAATGCGGTCATCCTGACCAAGGCTCAAAGGCTGTGATCCTGTATTCTGCGGCCGACGCCAGAAAACAGTTCCTGGCGCTCCAATTAAAAACTGCCACCTTATCTATCACCCATCCCATTATTTCCTCCCCTCCATGGCTACCAATCGCCAACCTCCTGACCTTACCCATTCCACCTTCGTCCTTGTCGACAGACCCCCTCCTCAGCTGACTCGTGTCCAAGCTCGCTCTCTATTTGCTTCCGAGACGCCGACCGGGTAACACCGTTGTGTGAGCCTGCTGACTAAGTCACTTTTGTACTTAAGAGAGAAGCTCAACCTCTCGTACTTGTTAAACTTAAACTATTTTCCGCCTGGTAAACTTTGATTATGGTCGCCTGGCACTCGACCTATGGGTAAATTATTGTAATTGGTTTGGTTCTATTTTGTGATTTGTAAAATATATTGATAAGTTAAGTTTATGATTGATAATACTTGTGTTTCGTTCGTTTTCCTCATTTTTCTCACCCGAGCTTGGGAAGAGTTTGTTTTTTCAAGAGTGTTATCGGCGAGAAAATCTGCTCCTTCTCCCGATAGCGCTACAATACTCATTGCCCATAAACAAAACTATAAAGTAAAATGTAAATAGTAAATATCTGACAACGGGCATGTAAAAACTTGACATCACTTAATTCTTCTTTAATTCCTGCTTAAAAATTTTGTAAATAACATAAAAATTAAATTATACATAATAATTGACTCAACCTCTCTGGCCTCTGATATAAATGTAAAACATGCTGTATATAATGTATTCTAACATCAAACTCCACATTTCAGAACAAAAGAACCGGATATATCTAGAAACCACAAAATTTCCACCACACTAAAAATAATTGCTTTCTCCACCCGAACTGCGTCCGATGTGGCGGGGACCACATTTCATCTGCTTGCCCCGTCCCCATTGGTTCCCCGCCAAAACGTTTTAACTGCAACGGCGAACACCCCTCCAGTTTTCGAGGCTGCCCCAAGTTTAAGGAGCAGAAACGTCTGCTCCTTGAAAAACGTGAACCCGCGGAACCTTCAGTTCAAGCTCCTCCACCTCCACCCTTAACACATTATTCCGCAGCCGCTTCTTCTTCTGAATTCCCTCGCCTTCCAGAACAACCTCTTCCTTCAACCTCTTCACCTTCAAATTCCGAAGCCCAAGAACTCGGTTCTTGGGTCCAGGATCTTTTCCCGAACCTCCCTTACCACCGTCATTCAGAAGAAAGAATTTATTCTCCAACAGTTATTCCTCCTCTACAAGTAAATTCTTTCAAAGTCTTCAACTAAAAAATCATGCCATTCTAGAGGGCAAGTAAATTCATTCCAAGTTATTTTTTTTGACCCGCCTTCAGCACAACTCCACAGCCACACTCCAACATTTCAATGTCATTTGCATTCTTTAGTTATCCCTGTTTTTTTTTGTTAATAACCGGTTGGGATGGACTCTTGTCCACCGGTACGGTGCAATTGTGCGCGCCTTCGGCGCTGTGATAAAGCGAATGAGACACGACATTCATAGCCAGCAGCCGTTTGCACGAACGACACGTTTGCTTACTGGATTGTAGAAAGACTAAACGTTTCAAAGCTATTTTAATAGCTCACAACGTCCGTAGTTGTTCTTACAACTACGGACACCATCTAACGGCCCTGTTAGAGTCGGGGGACATCTTCGCCTCGCCAAAATAGAGCAGGACCGCTATACCACCCGAGATCACAGGAAGGGCTGCAGAGCGCGGCTCTCCTCCGCCGGACGCGGCAACCTCCTCCACCGCCATCACCTACTCATCTTCTGGCCTCCTTCCAAGGGCCACGAAATTTACGAAAATGTCTCTTGCTACTACTTGTACTTCACAATCCACCTTGTTGTACATCGCAAGCATGCCAGTAGATGAACGAACGGTGTTTTTTTTAACACCCTCACCGAGCAATATGGCCACTTTCCTGCACTTACCGCTTCCAGCCACGCCACAGCAGAAGCAATCTCAGTCATTCCATCTCAACCAGTCTCTGCATTAGAACCAGCTGTGGTAAATATAGTCCCTTCTCATCCCGGTTCATCAGCAAGTACGCCCACTATCACTAGCCTGGCCCCAAATTCTGACAGGTAACTTAGCCACCACAAGCGCAGGAAGATCACGACTTCCACTTCTGTTGCTCCGTCCACGTTAGTGTCAAATATATTTTCCTCATAGTCAGAACCACCTATCGCTAGTACTTCTTCAACGCCTTCAGCACCTCAAACTTCTCCGAACCAGCCTTCAGCACCGAAATCTTCTCCGAACCAGCCTTCAGCCTCTTCAACCAGAAACCAGCCTTCAGCTGCCACTCCGCAAAGTGACATGTCCTCCCCTATGGAGACATCCACGGCGAAACCCGGCAAAATTCCATTCCTTAAAGTGGAAGACACCGGTGATTGGGGAGAGCTTTATCGCTCTCTTCTCAAAGTGTGCACTTTCCCTCCGATCAGCACCTCGACCGGCCCCAACGAGGCCAATATCAAATGCGCCTCTGTAAATGACTACTTCAGTACACGCAGGATGCTTGCCGAAAGGTCGGTCTTATTTACTACGTACACGCTGTCACAAAATAAACGCCGGGAATTTGCCTTGAGGAACGTTCCCTTCCGTTGACGTCGACGACATCAAGGCGGAGCTTACGGCTCGCGGCTTCCCGGTAATCTGTGTCCCGTATGTTCAGTACAAAAACCTCTGCCGAGGAGCGCACCGCGGGCCTCACCCGCGTGGCCTCCTACTCCACCCGCACATGCCAAGTGTCTTGAGAGCCTTCAGTTGAGTATACAGCCCTCCTTAATCTATCCAATATTCAAGGTTTAACAGTAAAAATTGATATCTTTCAAAAATTCATAGAACCGGTACAATGCCATAAATGCCAGAACCTTCACCATACTAAGAACAACTGCTAAATGCTACCCAATTGCGTCCGCTGTGGTCAAAATCACTTGCCTACAGCTTGTCCTGTCCCCAAAGACGCTAAACCGGTATGCTTTTTATGCAACGGTGAACACCCCGCCAGTTACCGGGGTTGCCCCAAATACTGGGAAGCCAAAAAGGACATGATCGAACAGAGAAAGCCCGCGAATGACACAACTCCAGCTCCGCGACTTCCCCCGCTCATTCGTCAATACTCTTCAACCGTCTCGAACTCTGATTTTCCAAATCTTCATCACTCCGCCACTCCTGTAACCTCTTCTTCCTCCAACCCAGGCTCCGCAGAACTCATTTCTTGGGTTCGCGACATCTTTCCTAAACTTTCCGCTATCACCACAATAATTGAAAAACAAAGAGTTCGTTCTTGAGCAGCTACTCCTCCTGTACACATGTCTACACGTCCTACAACACCTCAAACTCACACTTAATCACTTAAGGTTCTCTCTTGGAACTGCAACGGCATAAACCACAAAAAAACGAATTATTTCAGTACGCCGTTGACAAGCACATAGACATAATCCTCTTGCAAGAAACACACCTCAAATCAAACCACTCCATCTACCCTCCACACTATCAAGTTCACCGTCTTGACCGATTAACCCACGGAGGAAGAGTAGCTGTGCTCGTAAAAAACAAGCTGCAACATTCCCTTCTGAACGATCCTTAATATCGATCTTTAGAAGCTCTCGGTATCACTCTTCACACAAAACGCGGACATTTACCGATTTACTCCGATTACCAGCCCGCATCCAAGAAACTCGACCAGGGTGACCTTTCCCTTCTCTCGACACCTAAACCCTGTATCTTTATCGGTGATTGGAATTCGAAACATCAATTTTGGAACTGTCGCGTCATCAACGTAAACGGGCGAAAGTTACTGAATTTCGTCACCGGAAAACCGATTGCAATCTCCTCACCAATAGAACCTACCTTCCGTTCAAACAACAGGCGATGTCTTTATGACATCCTTGATTTTGTCCTTTTCGTTAAACTTCCGTATCAACTCTCTCCTCAAGTCATCCATTCCTTCACATCCGACCATCTTCCGATCCTTTTTCATATCCCGCTTACCCCCAGAGCCCTTCTGCCTCCGCCAGTTTCAGTAACCGACTGGAACATTTTTCCCGCCACTTTAGACCTTCTCAATCACGTTCTCCCATTGGCCGATCCTCAACCGGCCGATGTCAACTGCCGCGCCGGCACCATCACCCGCCTCCTCACCGCCGCGAAGGAGCACGTCACTCACAACTTCCCCGCCCGCACTTAACCTTCTACTCGCTTCCCACCCTTCATTGTTAACCTTATCCGTTCCCGAAATTAGCTCGCCATGCGTGGCAGCGTTCGCGCGTCATCGAGGACAAAACCCGCTGTTCTCGGGTTCTCATCTTTCAAATAGAGTAAAATCCGAAATTAGGAAACATGCTTCTGCTGCTTGGGAAAATCACATCTCTCAATTAAAATTCGACGATAATTCCCTTTGGAAGTGCGCCAAATCTTTGCGGTGCACTAATAAAGTTCTTCCCCCAGTTGAATCTGGTAGTATCTTTATTTTTGATCCCCAGCAGAAAGCAGATATCCACTCTGATAATCTCCAGCAAACCATGTCTCTTGATCTATCTCCCTCCTCGGTCGATTCAGACATCGACCGTTTTTATCACTCCTTTCCTGCTCCCAATAACCTTTCTTTTCTCCTCCGCCTATCTGATCTCCGACCAAACTTCAAACCCTCATTTCCACGTTACCTTCCCGCAAAGCCCCAGGTCTCGACGGCATAACTAATCAGCAAATAAAGTTTGCCGCACAGAATATGCCCAAGACACCATTGACGAAGTTGTTAAATGGTATAATAAATGGAGGATAAAAATTAATACAAAAAAATACAGGCAGTCCTATTCACGAGACCTCACGTAGTAACACCCTGGTGCCCATGCCTACGTATAAAAGGACATCCAATCGACTACGCCATCTGGCGGCTAGCCGTGAACGCCAAGAAGACCCATGCCATCGTCTTCTCTCTCCAGAAGGAAGACCCAGGAGAGATCCTCGTCGGAGAAGAAGAGGTGCTTTGGCAGCCGACGGCGATCTACCTGGGAGTCTGTCTGGGCAGAAAATTGTCGATGCTCCAGCACATCGGACACGTATCGCGGAAGAACATCGGAACGAGACGCTCCCTGTCGCCCCTTCTCTCGGAGCCGACGATGCCGACTCCACAGAAGACCCGGCTACTCAACACCATCCTTCGACCCGGATATCTCTACGCCTCCCCGGCGTGGAGTGGCATAATGTCGAAATCGGCGAAAAACAAATTGGAAAAACTTGACAGAAAAAACATCAGGGCCACTCTGGGACAAGGATGGATGGTGCCGAACAATGCGATCCCGTATCTCTCGACGGCTCCACCTCTCGACGAGATTCTTCAACAGAGAGCAAGAGAATTCTACCATCGGGCGGAGAAATCAACGCATATCGAAATCCACAAGATCGGATCTCGGGAAATCCTGCCATGGGAGAGATTTCCACTCCCGATCGCTTCGACCGGGGAGGAAGCAACCCAGCCAAGAAAGGAAGCCTCTAAACTTCAACGGAGAGTGCAACCTCCGCCTGACCACAAAAAATAAAAAGTAAAAGATACCCTATAAGGACCAATACACCAAAAAATTGACATGGAGGCAAGGGCCTCTGAAGACACCGACGAGGAAACCCAGCGGTGAAGCACCTTGAGTGGAACATCGCTGCCATCCCCACCAAGATCGGGGAAAGAGCATCACCATCCAGTAGTCAGAATCAATTCAACTTCCAATGCGCAGAGAGAAAACGTGGCAAAAGAGACAAAAAGAATTCTCGTCCAGAAACGCGAGAAAAGACGACAAGACACAAGAGGTTGCTATAGAAACAAAAACGATCGCTCCATCTATCGCACGCGAGACAAATAAACCAGACGAGGCCGACAGTCGGAAAAATGAAAACGTTTGCGCAAATTATGATATTAAAATAATGATGAAAGAAATACTTGACCTGAACAAAATGCTGATGCAGCAGTTACAGATGTTAAATACAATGATGGGTAAAATGGCAGAGATATTAGATAAACTAGTCGTAAATGGGTCATAAGAACCGTAAGAGAAATACACTTGTCATGGCCCTTTGGAATGCCCAAGGTGGCGTTATTAACAAGACAGAGGAAATTATTGCCTTCCTACATAAACATGACGTAACCATATGTCTGGTGAGCGAAACGCAATTAAAAACAGGAAAGACGTGGGATGTTCCTGATTACGATGTTTTTAGAAGAGACAAACCACTATTTGGAGCTCAGAAAGCTAGCGGTGGAGTAGCAATTCTGACAAAGAAAGACATTATGACGAATCCACTTCAGGATATGAACAATGACAACTTAGAGGCGATAGGTGTCTCGGTATCGAAAGGAATTATGAAATAAACATCTTTTCTTGCTATCTACCTCCGAAGGAATGATAAAAAGCGAGTTTGACAATCTTTTATTGAGTGACGTACCGACAATTTTCGGTGGCGATTTTAATAGTAAACATCCGTCATGGAACTGCCCATCGAATAATGAAAACGGCATCAGACTCCACAAGTGGATGCTTGACAGAGAACTCTTAAGTAAATGCTCCTAACGAACCCACTAGGGTAGGTGGGAAAAACGTTATTGACATGGCCTTCACTTCAAATGTTAGGAAGCCTATTAAAGCCGTAACGATTAATGATCTCAGCAGCGACCAATACCCAGTGCTTTTATACGTTGGGAAAACACATATCAACCAGCCAGATCGCCCCAAAAGGTATTGCTATGGTCTAGCCGGCTGGGATAATTTCCAGAAAGTAATTGATAGTAGCCTAACAAACAAAATTCAAAGCGCTAGTAACGAAAACGAACTTGACATGATGGCAACTAATATTACAGTGGCAATAAAGGAAGGAATGAAGGAAGCCATTCCAGTTAGGAAAAGGAAGCCAGCCAATTATCTACCACTATCACTCGGTGTTAAAAATATGATAAAAGAAAGGAACTATATTCGAAGACAATACCAACAAAACGGTACGATGGCTCTAAAAAGAAAATTACGCGATCTATCCAAAAATATTAAAAGAGAGATTGAAAAAGTCAGGAAGAAGCGATGGGAAGAGCAATTAGAGACATTGGATGTCAATGATGGATCACTTTGGAAATTAGCTAAACAATTGCGCAGAATTCCTCCATCGGACCCTAAAATCTTATGCGGTGGAAATATTATAATTAAGTATAAAAAAAAGGCTAACTGCATGGCCGATAGTCTTGAAAAGGTTTTAACCCAGGCCCGCCAAGCACACAAACACCGGAAATACAACTTAACCCAAACGAATGGGAGGCTGTTGACAAGGACGAAACTCCATCAGTTACTTTTGATGAGGTAGAAAATGTTATAAAAAAACTCCCAAATAGAAAGGCTACTGGGATAGACGGCATACCAAACGAAGTAATTAAGAAATTATCTCGACGGGCGATTATCTATATTACAAATATAGCAAATGCCTCTATCGAGATCGGTTACTATCCAAAGATATGGAAAAAAGCATTGGTGACATGCCTCCCCAAGAAGGGAGGGACAACTTTAAAACCGAATGAATTTAGACCAATCTCACTTCTTCCAAATCTTGGAAAGGATAGTAGTAGGATTTTTCCATGATTACTTAGAAGAGCAAAATATCCTTCCTCCAGAACAGTTTGGGTTCCGAAAAGGAATGTCGACGACCAACCAAGTGCACCGAGTACTTGATTTTATCACTGACAACTATAATAAGAAGGCAATAACGGTGGGGATATTTCTGGATGTCTCAAAGGCTGTTGACAAAGTCTGGCATGATGGTTTATTTTATAAAATGACTATGACAAAATCGCCAAAATGGCTAGTTAAATGGGCAGCATCCTATCTAAAAAACAGGAAATTTGAAGTCAAATGGAAAAACGAAAAAAGTTCGGAGAGATCGATTGAAGCCGGCGTTCCACAGGGTTCAGTCTTAGGACCAACCCTGTTTAACATATTCATGTCAGATTTCCCTAGAAACCAAGACAACTGGCTGACAGGTTTAGCATTATATGCAGACGATGTAGCCATGCTGACTAAAAGTAAACGAGCAGATAAGGCTCGGAAATATGCCCAGGATTGGCTAGATGAGGCAGTTGCGTGGTACGAAAAGTGGCGACTGACCTTAAATACAGACAAGACGCAGGCAATTATTTCTAGCAGGCCAAAGACTATAAGTCCTACATGTTCGTGCCTGGGAATAGGGGAGCAGCAGATAGAGTGGGCATCCGAGGTTACGTACCTGGGAGTAAAACTGGACGATAAATATTCTGAAACTGAACTGAAATATTCTGGACATGGTCATAGGGCAAAAGCCAATTGATTGGCGTCCCCTGAAAAAATGCTGCTTTGCAACACAGACACACGGGGGGTCTAAAAAATGAACTGATCTATAAATATACCAAGATAATGGATATTAAAAATACAATCAACGAGCAATCACTATCCTATTATAAAACACTAAATAACAGTGATACGGAAATAATAAGGATAATAGCCGAGGACCAAACATCAACTTGGGATATTACAAAGAGACCTATACATATACTGAAATTATAATTGGCAGGGAGAAACAATAAAACGGGCAACTAAACACTAAACCAAAAGACGGGTCACAGAGCATAAGCCGACGAAAAAGGTCAGGCATCCTCTGAAATCAGCTGCTTGCGCAGCAAAGGACACTGATGATGATTGCCGCACGAGTTCCGAAGTTCCTTCTCCTTCTCTCCGATCTCTTCAACCACTGCTACTCCATTTCTCACTTTCCTGAATCATGGCAGACTGCAAAAGTAATTCTGATTCCGAAACCGGGAAAGGACCCAACCATTCCCGTCAAGTCCCGCCCAATCTCCCTTCTGTCAAACCTCTCCAAAATCCTAGAACGCCTTCTCCTTGATAACCTACAAACTCACGTCCTTACAAATCAGATCATCCGACCCGAACAGCTTGTATTTCGGCACCGCATATCCGCGAACCATCAAACCCTCCGTCTCACAGAATTAATTTCCCACGGCTTCAATCATTTCAAAACCACTGATGTAATTTTCCTCGATGTCGCGCGAGCGATCGATCGCGTGTGGCACAAAGGGTTAATTCTCAAACACTCAAAACTCGACTTCCTTCCCGCAGACCTTAACCTCTTGCACAGCTACCTCTCAAATAGATCCTTCCGCGTAGCAGTCGGCAAGTCCCTTTCTTCCTCCCGGCCGGCGGAGGCGGGAGTTCCTCAGGGATCCCTGGTCATCCCCTGGATCTTTACACTCTACGTCAACGACATTCCCACAAGAGACAAAACAAACATGCACATGTTCGCTGACGACACCGCCATCTCAGCAACTTCACTCGGAGAAGAGACAAACATAAATAAACTTAACACACATCAAAAACTACTACACAAATGGACCAAAACATGGAAAATACAGATAAACGCGTCCAAAAGCACACACGTACTTTTCCAGACGTAAAATATTCAATACAATTCCACGAATTCCTCTGATTTTTCACAAACAACGCGTTCCGAGAGCTGAATTCCACCGATTCCTAGGCGTTTATCTCGGCAGCAAACTTACATACCAAGAGCACTTGAGACAGTACTCCGCCAAAGCTTTCAAAGCACGAATTGCTATGCAATGCTTGTCATATGCAAAATCCCCACTTACGTTGCTAGAGTCAGAATCTACGCCGCAATTGTTCGCCCCATCCTATTGTATGGGTGCGAGATATTTGCGAACTCCCGAGAAATCATTCAGAAACTTGAGACCTTTCAAAATAAATCCTTACGATCCATCCTGCGTGTATCACAACTAGTCCGCATGGCCGATGTTCGCAAAGCCTACTGCCGTCCATCACTGACTTCATCAGACATTTAGTTCAAAATCTTCAAGCCAGGCTAGAGGGCACAGGTAATCCACTTCTCACACACATATGGGACTACGATCCAAGTATCCCGACAACATACTAACTGCCTCAACGAATTACTCGACTATGAGTCTTTCCTGCCATCTTTAGTTTTTAAAATTCTTAAGTTATTTCGTTGGCCCTTACAAGGTCCCTTTTTTGTCATTTTTGGACCCAGATTAAAGTTTATACTTGTTTTACCATTGGAAAAATAAAAAAAGATACAAAAGCAACAAACAAATAATAAATACTACTAAATGCAATTGAATAAAAATGATAAAATTGAAAAAAAAATGAAAAATATTCAAAAAATAAACTAACTGAAAATAAATTAAAGAATGCTTTTTCAATTAAAATTAAGTTTCTTCTTCTCGCAAACACAACACTTCTACACATACATCTATATCACAGATAACCCTTGCTGAAATGTTAATGAACCGGTTGGGGTGGGCTCTTACCCACCGATACGGATAAATTGTGCGCGCCTTCGGCGCCGAGAGTAAAGGCGAATGGAGACGACATTCAGCCCTGAGGATGAGTACGACTCGTACCCCGAAACGTCGGCAGCTATGGAGGAAATTGCCCAGTGGAGCACCCGAGCAGCCTTCACTAACAGCATACGCCGGGAAAACATCAACCTTTATTCAGAATAGTAGTGTTATTACATAATGGAATTCATGCTCCTTGGCATATGTTACGATATTTACCTGTGCTTTCTTTATACATGGAGCTCATGTTATTACTCTTTGTACAGAACAGGAGAAAAATCTCCAGTGGAGGCAGGAGTGCATACACTCCTCTTCCTCCTAGAAACATACAGGGAGAAGAAGGATTTGTTCTCCTCAAAGCGGGTCCGCCACAGCAAGGTGTGGGATGAAATTGCAGAAAGAATTAGGGAGACATGTGCGCTTGAGGTCAATGGCAGGCAGTGTCAAACAAAAATAAGTGGCCTCAAGCGCACATATGGTGAAATAAAGCCTAAAAAGGCAAAGCCAGGCAATGGGGCCATTACTTCGCCATATATGGAGGTAATTGCGATTCACTTCCTCTGCAATACTAATATTACTCTGTTGTACAGTTACTGTCAAGCAGCCATGCCATACTTCTTGGTTGGAGTTAATATGATTGTCCATGTAAAGGCTGCCCCATCTGCAACTGTTGCTGATTCAGTATCAAGCTACATTTATGCTTGAGGACTGCACTGCTACCATTGATCTTATAAATGTCTTGGAGGGGACCAGCTATCATTATTCACATAAGGTTGCAGCCAAAGTTTCTGACCTGCAAAACAGATTCAGCATCGTCGCAGATGGGCACTTCGGGCCAAAAACTGAAGAAACCATTTTGAATAGTAAATTGAAAATGGTGACCAAACGCACTTTAAATGTAGTTTTCAACTCTCGGTGCAAAATCAAAAGTGAAACTAGCATCTTTAGTAGCAATGGGGAAACTTTTTGATCACCGCTGCACTGCCAACATCAATAATGATGAAATCTTGAAGTATGGAGCGAGAGTTCCATTCCTGTCTGAACAACCTAACAAAGTTCAGTTGGAAGGCCACGCCGCTCTCAGAACTCGAATAGTAGATCTCGTTTCAGAAGGAAAGGAAGTTTCGTAAATCAACTTACTACTAAGCATGAAAGACGACCATCCAGCTTATGTCGAAGATGTTGCTAAGACCATGTGGTTTCCAGCAGCCAATATAGAGAGCGAACGTGTCTTTTCTACGTATGGAAACATTCTTACAGACCGATGAACCACTTTAAAGCCCGAAAACATTGAATTGATGCTATCGCTGACTTTTGGCACCAAAAAGCGAGTGCTGCCAGTGACGTTTGGCATATGATCTTTTTTGTACCATTCCGAACTAAGCAAAGCGTTTATTCAAGAAATAAACGAGAACAGTAAAGACAACTAAAATCAAGTGTCATGAAATTTGTGATTTAACATTCCTCAAGTAGTTTTTTTAAGATGAGGGTTTATGTTTAAATTAACCATAAGAATAATAAAGAAAATATGTCATATACATATTCTGCTAGGAGAAAATATTGACAATTGTAACGATTGTAAATACCTGGGTGTTAATTTTACGTCAAAACTCAATTGGGGAATACACATCGATAAGGTTGTAAGAAAAGCTTTTAAAACTCTGCACTGGGTGATGAGAAATATTAAGGAGAGTAATAAAGAGACCAAAGAAATGGCCTACAGGACTAAGGTTGTCCGGTATTAGAATATGCAACTGTAGTGTGGGATACTCATACAAAAACAGATATTTTCAAGCTGGAGGAAGGCAGCCAGGTATGTTTTAGGCAGACACAAAAGGTGTGACAGTGTCACAGCCATGCTGGGGTATCTGGGTTGGAAACCTTTGAAATTAAGGAGGAACATTAACAGGTTATGCGGGATTTTCAAAGCAATTACAAAAGAACGGGCTTGGGAGGAAATAAAACAAAGGCTAGACTCACCCTGATACATAGGAAGAAAGACCACATGTACAAAATTAATTGTAGAAAGCAGAAAACTGATATCTTGAAGCAATCCTTCTTAAATAGAGGTATAATGGAGTGGAATGAGTTACCTGAAGTAATTTTTGAGATCTTTCCTGCTAACGTAATTTTTTTTAGAAATAAGTGTTCCTCGATTCTGTAATGGTTTATTTGGAAGTGTTTTGAAAATTTCATGCGTATTTTCTTATGCTTAAGTTAATGTTACTACCAGACGATTGCCTACTCGCAACGTTTTGTAATTAAATTAAATAAGGTTATCTTTACTATTTTTCTTTAATCTTAACTCTTTTTAATATTTATAAATGACCAACCCATGAATTTAATGTCTAAGCACAATAAATGTGTGTTGTATAGCCGATGATGTGTCATGAATTCCTGTAAAGGATTGACTAACCAATTTGACTCAGGTGAACTGGTGATTAAGACAATTCATGATTGGTGTACCAGTAATGGGATGATCCTTAAAAATGGCAAAAAACAAATGATGATGTTTTCCCCACGACAAGTTGTGCTTGATGATCTTGAATGCCAGAGTAAGATATGTGATATCATGGTGGTAGAAAAATTAAAATTATTGCGGTTATATGTTGATCCTCATCTTAAGTGGGACAAACATATCGCCCAGATATGTAAAAAAATTAATGTAGTTTCCTATCAGATATCTGTGTTCAAATACACCGTCAGCATAGATGTCTTAAAAATGGTATATTATGGCCTGTTCTATTCCGTAATTTTGATATGGAATTGTAATATGGGGATCATCATCCTCATTAAACCAGGCAGTGGCGGCTCGTTCATAGTGTTACAAGTTTGTGCTACCCTCAATCTCAACCTGTTAGAAATGCTTTTTTTTATCTTCCGATTCTAGTCGATCGCATCGCCCAAACAGCTATTTTCCAACATTTTACGGCTGGATAATGTCGAAAATGTGTTGATTTTTATAGAGAATATCCTCATTTCTCACGTCCCATGTTTTACCGTTTCAAATGCCGCGGCACATAATTTCCCTTGCTCTGAACTTACTGCTATCTGAGGGGAAGAGGAGGGTGCAAGAGGGGAAGGGGAGAGGGTTCTTCCATAAGCTTAGCCTTGGTTGACCAACCTGACAATGTTGCCACATAGTTACAATGTGAAGTTGCCTTTCGCCACGAAGCCGAATTTTGGCAGGGGTGGCGGGCGTCATAAATTTCTTACTTCAAAAGAACGAGGTCAGTTCTGCGTTCACCCTCGAGGGTTTGTGTCCTAGCAGCATCGTAGTATTTTCCTGGTGCAATAAAAGCAAGCGCAAGTTTCTTGTTCCTGTCGACGGGTGTTGTGTTCATCGCCAGCCTGCAAACGTTAGTAAAAATGAATTCAGTCGCGTCTTTGGTGGCAAAACCGTTTTATTCAAGAAGTTTGGAGGAGAAAATAGCGATCAAAGAACTAGGGAGACCTACTCCTCCCTTAAACATCTCTTAATAAGTTAAAACTAAGAGTAAGCAGTTTAAGAGGAACTTTAACGCAGACTCTTGTAAAAAGCATGGGTGGTTGTGTGGTTGCATTGTGAGGAATGCATTGTATTGTTTTCCATGCTTGCTGTTCGGTGAAGAACAATCGTGGACGAAGCTGGGTATGACTACTACATCATCTTAACGACCGCGTGAAAAAGCATGAAGCTTCATCGTGCCACATGAAGAATGTTCTGAGTTTAACACTGCTGGGTAATGTGAACGTAGCGGCGCAGTTGGACTCCGGTTACAGAAGGGCCATAGAATTGCACACTATAGAAGTGAACAACAATAGGTATGTTTTGAACGTGATTATCAGTTGTATCCGTTTCTGTGGTTCCTTCGAATTGGCTTTGAGAGGTCACGATGAGTCCGGTACTTCTACAAACTCAGGCGTATTCTGTGGTTTAATTAATTTCAGTGCAGAATTAGACGATGCCTTAAAGGCTCACTTAGAAAAAGCATCTGTCTTTAAAGGTAAATCAAAAACAATACAGAACAAACTTCTCAAGTATATCTTGAATGTCAAGGTGAAATAACAAAGGAAACATGCGAAGGCGATTTCCTGGCCATTACAGCTGACGAAACGAGTGATGTAGCTTGCATGCTTCAAATGGTCATTGTATATAGATATATTGTAAATTGCAAGCCAGTGGAACGGTTTAAGGATTTCCTCACTCCTGTGCGACATGACGCTCAATCTTTGGCAAACTGTATATCTAAGGAATTGAGTCGTCGTCATCTCCAAGGATGCCCAGAAAAATTGATTGCTCAAGCACACGACGGGGCTGCAGTGATGGGTGGTTCATCTCGTGGGGTACAAGCAGTTATAAGAAACTTATGATAAGGCATCTTACGTTCACTGCTTTGCTCATCAACTCAATTTATGTTAAATGCAGCATCTGAATCGGAATGTAAGGTTTTTTTTGCTTATCTTCAAGGACTATGTACCTTTTTTTCGTTCTCTCCTCAAAGAACTGCCATTCTTGGTGGAATTGTGAAGAAACGATTGCCTCGACCAGTTCTCACACGGTGGAATTTTCAACCCCGAAGTGTCAACACCGTATTGGAATATAGGGAGGAATTGATCGAATGTATGAAAGCCAGTCAAACCGGAGATGAAATACAAAATTCTAATACAATAGCACAAGCATCGGGGCTGGCAGAAATTTAAAAAACAGAAACTTTTGTATTTTGGTTGTCATTTTTTCACCGAGTAATGGTTTATGTGGATATTTTATACGGTCAACTTTAAAAGCACCAAAGTGATGCTTCAACAATACGAAATCATATTTCAGCCTTTGAGCGGGAGATGGTGAAAATTAGGGAAAGCATCGCAGAAATATCTCCCTCTTCCGACATCAGTGACATGCCGAAGAAACTGAGATGTGGCGCAGAAATACGCTTCGATTGGGCAAGAGAAGCGGTGGAAGTTTGCGACGTAATTATATGCCAGACTAAAGACAGATATAGGTTTGTGGCGTCGCCACGTACGAATCGCGCGCCACAATTGCGGACGCCAGCCGATCGGCAGCTGTTTGGTGCCTCACTGACGCCACCGCCAGGTGGCAGACGCAGCGACCCACGCCATGACCAGGGCAGCGCCATGTCAGTCACGCTTGAGATACCGAACGAAATAGACATTTGTGCTACTGCGCCGAACGCCGGCGGCCATCTTGTGTGTGTGCGGCTACTGTAGTGTTGTACGAAATAAATCGTTATTGTTAACCAACTCACGTGCCTCTATCCGAAAAGAACCTGCTCCTCCTCAGGTTCACTGGGCACCTTGTGGCATCTTCGCTATTTCAGTCAAGTGAATTTGAAAATTTTAATACAATTTTTCCTGAGGCACTCCTGATGAATACGATCGAGGTACACTCATTTGTAGACGTAAATAAACTTCGCATGGAGCTATCCATTGTTTACGGAATTTAGGACCATGTCTGGAGCAGTGAGTTTGTTTGACTTCTTGACACAGAATAACCTATGTGACATTTTCAGTTAGTGCGTTAAGTTGTTGAAAGTGTTAATAACAATACCTATAACGACAGCAGAGGCTGAACGGTGTTTTTCTACGCTTAAAAGTATTAAGACATTTTTACGAAACTCCATGTCCCACGAAAGGTTGTCTGCCCTCGCAATGCTGTCCATGGAACGAGACTTTGTGTCGCAGATTAAGAATTTCAATGAAAAAGTCATTAAGAAATTCTCTGGGAGCAAGTCAACGAGGATGGAATTTCTTTATAAATAGGTAATCACAATTATTTTATTATTTCTCTTGTGTGGCTAAAATGCTTTATACATTTGTTACCTTCTACAGTTAACATAACACAAAATAGGAGTAATCGACGTTTTGGAATCCCTAGAAACAGGAGCTGAATCACAATTGAATGAACAAGTCACATAAAAGATTCGTCGTTCCTAGCTAGATTTAGGAACCTTCTCCCTGTACAAACTCCCTGATGTTATGTCAGAATACTTTTCTTGTTCACCGAGACAGTTGTTTAAAATGTTTCCTTCTTTAATTAAATCTCTAATCTGACTTTTAATATCCACAGTAATGAAGCAGTGTTCATATTTGTATCCCAAAACCGTGTTCCTAAAGTTGCAATTCATACATGTCCCCAAATCAGGATCGTTTTTATTCCCTAAATAAGATCCACAGTATTCGCAAACATAGTGGAGAGTAGTTAAAGAATTAGGATTCAACAAGATCTTAAAGAGATGCTGCGTTGCTGGGAAAACGGAAGTTGAAAGAATAATATTTCATATTTTAAATACGTCACAAGTGGCCGCTAACGTTAAATTATGCACTGTTATCAAGGTTAACATCATGAGATCTGTTTCTCCAACATTAACAGAAATCTCCTGGGGAACATGGTGACCATATTCCAATAGAAAGTCAAAACGTTTTTAAAACGTGCTACTTTCTTGATCAATTTCATCTGCACTTTCCTGAGATGTGTTACCATTCCATTCACTTTCATTTAGTCTTTCCTCTTCGTCATGACTACTGAGCTCATCATCAGTAGTAGTTACAGCTTCTGTATCACTGCAGCCTACATCACTACTTCCCCCATTTACAGAATTGCTTGGTCCACACTCATTTTCAGTTTGATCCTCATCCGTCTCCGGAGCATATCGTTCGCCATTGCTGGTCAATTCCTTTTGAGGGCGAAAATACATTGCCATGAAGTTGCACGCATTTCTGGATTAAGCATGTTCGAAAAAAGTGAAAATAATACTCTTACCTCGGTAATTTTCTGCTCTATACGCTTCTTAGTCTTTCGGCTAATGGGTATATTTGAATCGGGCCAAAGGTATCTTTTGTAAGGACCTCGCCTTTGATTATCCATTCTTAACTAAATAACTTATTTTGTCTAGGTTATTTACGTGCATACGCGCGCTAACATAGATTTAAAACAGTTGAGAGCGGATAGGAGGATATTTTTTTATATATTACCGGTATTGCCTATTGTACACATCAATAGCCACTGAAAAATAATAGACATATGCTTCGTTATTTAATTAATTTGCCGAAAAATACGTTAAATGAGTAGGTATTCCACGGTATACACTCTTTCATTTCACATTAATCGGCAATTGTTCTATGCAAAAACTGCCACCTGCCGAGAAAGTATGGAAATACAAAAACACAAGCGGAAACGCGGTTAACGGTGATTTCAAAGATCTCAGAAAGACCGCTGGATCAGTGGAGTGAATCGTGGAAGTTGGAAGTGACCGTAGTTTTGCCATTTTATTTTCTGTTTCTTTACCTTTGACCTCTGCACCGTTTTTGATTACCCTCCCGGATTTGACCTCTGCGCCGTTTTTTGATTGGATTACTCCCGGATTCTACCCTCGCACCGTTTTTTGGACTACTCTCCCGGATTTGACCCTTGAACCGTTTTTGAACTGGACTGCGGTAAACGCAGTTGTGATCCCAATTTCGAGATTTCTTCACGTGTTACACTATTAAGCTTATTTTGTTGATTGAGAGTGTACGGTCACTTGAGAGATGTTGATTTAACAGGAAATATAGCCGAATTTATCACCCCTTTCCATCTGAACTGGTAAGTGAAAAATATTAGTTGGTATGACTAAACAGTATCATATTATCTCGTGGCACATTTCAATGGCGGAATGCTATTATTATTTGTAGTTTGCGATGGGAGAACCCCACGCCCTGGTGGAATACAATGACGACGGTAGAAGGGACATAGTTCCTGTTTCGTACGTCAAAGGGTTATCGCCGAATACTCAGAATTTCAACAAAAACAAAGAGTATTTAGTGAAGTGGAGGGAGTATGATGAGATGACTGGCAGTGCAAGCGAAACCGACGAAGACGACTACTACAAGGCCAAGTTGCTGCACCTGGGGTCAAACTACGATGCCGTTAAAAATACAGGGAAGACCTCAGCAATAGGAATAAGAGGATTCCGATACCGAAAACCCTCTCATTCGTGAGCGACGGTCATCCCAGCTGCAAAGCCAGAGTGCGGGATAACCTGGCCAAGGATAGGGCTGAGGTATGTTGACGTACACTTGCGCAACTGTATTGTAGATGCTTTGTTTGGCGTGTTAATTGTCGTTAATTAATTTCTTTTCTTGCTCAGAGACGAATAAGAGAGGAGGCTCAAACTGTTTCTAAGAAACGGGAGTATGAGAGGATACGGGAGGAATTTAAGAAGAATAAAATATCTTCCAATTCAAGGAAGAGATCAAAAACAGAGACCAACGTTGCGGACGATGGAGATCGATGTAAACGAGAGAAAGAAGGGGGATCATCGGAGAGAGATGATTATACGAGGTCGATGAAGAGTGAAGTAAGACGATTGACAGAACGGGTGGCACCGTCTAGCTCTCTACCCCAGCGCGGAAGGATACCACGACCCCTATAATCTCCGCCAACATTTCCCGTTTTTTTTAATGGCATATTTATTTTTTTTTGTTCTGTTTTACATTTCTTCCTCTCTCTCGGATTTAGTTGGAATTTCTTTCTTTCTCTTTTTCACTTTTGTTCTTTTCCTCTTCTTTTGCTGTGTTGATTCTCAATTTGTTCTCTCTCTGATTTTTCAAAGTAGGGAGTATAAAAGAAGAAAAACAGCACGAGCATGGTGAGGGACGCAGCTAGAGACCCCTGGGCCGCCGCCTGGGGCGAATACTGGGTGGAAGTAAACGGGTTGAAGTGGGCAGCCAACCCATTCCAGTGGCTGCAGGACGTACAGGTGGCGGGGCGGTTAATCGAAACACATGTTTGGGGGAACGAGGTGGGGCTGGCCCTCTACCTGCGCTTTTCCAACCAGGAGGAGGCAGAGGCGGCGCTCCTCTTTGGGAGAATCCCCGAACCGGGGGCGCCAAATTTGACAGTGGAACCTTGCCACCCCCTAGATGTCGAAAAGAACCACTGGGGCTGGGGTCTGGATGGCAGACCCCGGGAAATGCCCCGTAGTGCCTAAAAGTGTTGAAGTGACTGTGGGGGAAACAATTTAGTTTGTATTTGTGTGGGGTGGGCGAACGTAGGATTAATGGGGTTCTGGGACTTATTGTGGTGTGTGTTGTACTTTATGGTGTCGTGGACGTGTGAGTGATTGGAATTGATAATTTTTTTTGTTTTGGTTTTTTGCGGGATAAATATATGTGTTTTGGGAAAAAAAGGACAGCATTCAAAAAAAAATTTTATATACCCCAACATTTTTTGTTTTCTTCTTTTGCTGTCCTTGACGGGAACCTGGTGGAACCCGTTTATCTATTGTATGTTAAAATCTTTACTCTTCTTTCACTGTCTTGTGTGTCGTTGTGTGTTTGTCTATGAGAGGGAGGAAATTTGTTTTGAATAAAGTTTTTTAGGAAAAGGAATCTACCTTAAACAAAACGTCTCATACGGGCAGGTAAAATGCGAGCAGCCCCGTCGGAGGCTGCTCGATTTCGCGAAAGGGGGGAGTATTGTAATGGCCTCAAAATCCGGAGGCCATTTACAAAATATGTCGCGGAGGACGGGGTTGTTTGCGAGGGAGAAGAGAGAGCGCAAACAGCCCTGTTTTGCCTAAAATAAGAGATCTGGAGGCGAGAGAAGGGAGGTAAGGACCGGCTGGCTGACAAATAAGAGTAGCACGGGAATAACCTGCTAAAACAAATGTCATGAACGAAGCACACAAGTCATTCTCCCCCCCCCTGTTTGCCACCGTCTCTACGTCATTCGGGAGACGGGACAAACACATTTTAGTACTATATAGAGGCAAGCGCAAAAGAACTGTTGGTTGGTTCCTTTTGTGAAGTGCACGCGTGTGTAAGTGCCGAGCGACACGCTGTGGGAAGCGCGAATTGTTCTTCTTGCTTCTCTGAGTTAACCTCGTGGTAGTCTGTTGTCCCTTGTGCTCATAGCCCAAACCCGGTTCGAGGCTTTCAAAATTCTTAAATCTATTTCGCGAGCCTAGTGTCCTCCCCCTTCAGGGGATTTGGAAATAGCAACCGTTTGCGCGAGTGACCTGTGAGTGCCACGAAATTACTCACTAGTCTGTCACCGTTCGTCAGCCAGCGACGTTCAGTCCTCCTCCCGCCTCCAGAGCCGACGAGAGTCCGGAACCTCGACAGCCTTTGCTGAGAGACGGAAATAAGGTAGATGCCTTTTTCTATTTATTGAGATGCAATCCATGTACCTTTATTGATACCCGACACCAAGGGCAAGATCCCACGTATCCGTGTTCGAACCTCGGCGGCACTCCCGCCCGGGGTCGGGTCACGACACATTTTCCTTGCAGATGATAATGAAGGGTCAGAAAATGACGTCCATGAAAATGAGGGCACTCATGGGCTAGTTAATCCTAAAGATGGTAATGCAGAAAATGTTATTAATGAACTGGTAATATATGGGTGTGCTTATTTGTGCCACGATTCTTTATTTTGGTGATTTTGACTTTTTAAGCGAACTGTGGCCCTGAGCATGCACCAGTGGAGGAAATAGAAATTCCTGATGTGGGAAGGATTGATGCTAAGCCGGTTAGCCTGTCGAGGAAAAATGATCAGGTAATGGAGGCCAAGGAACTGATGCCTTTCAGATTAATGGGTGTTCTGAACGGAAGGGAATTTCTGGGTAAAAAAATGTGTTGTGTGTTTTAAATAAGTCAACATCAAAAGTGAAGTACATTCTTTCATTCGGTGTCAGTAGTGTATTCTGCTTATCAAATATTGGGGATTTATTTCCTAGTAACTTTTAATTTCATTGAAACACTCATCGTGGAGTGCAGATGCAGTAGGCTACTACTTACTGTTGTTGCAAGATGTTCAGAAAATCAATGATGGTGCTAAAGTATTCATGCTTTTTTCATTGCAGATCTATTTGGGAAGATGGATAAGGATAGAAACTTATGAAGCTGCACTGAGCAGTGGGAAAACACACCTTGGTGGCTCGTGATTTATCCTTGGCAGTTTTTGGAGAAAAGCTGAAGGAGTACAATTGCACTGGGAAAGCAGCACACAACTCCAAGGAAAATACAGTGACTCCAAGGATAGCCATTCCTTATGAAGTTGTAGCAGAAAGTACCTAAGCTTGGGTTGGTATCCATGGACTTCCGGTCCATGGGGAATGGTGGCAAACCTAAGGTTGGTACCGGCGGTTGCTTCCGGTGTTCCCCATTGCAGTAGTCATGTATGTTATGAGCTAGTTAAGAAATACATAGTCATCCAGTGCCGGCGTGATTATTTAATAAATAATACCAACCTCATGTAAGGATGGAACATGGCGCAGTCGTGTGGAATCGTTCTTTTGAAATAGTTTCTTAAGATTAGTGGCATACGCGTGATAGCGTCGGACCACGCCAGCCCGCAAGGTACAGAACCTGAGGGAAATGGCCTCGTACGGGAGGATACCGCAGCCTGTTGACTTCCACGGTACAAGTGCTTACGTGGACTGGGTCAACTTCGTGAGCGATTTTGAAAATTTCCTGATCGCCACAAAGCAAGATGGTGAAAGTGACGCCGAGAAGTCGCAGTTCTCCTGAACATCCTGGGCGGGCCAGCATTGTCACTGTTGTCGACTTTCGGGCTCACGGAAGCCGAGAGGAAAAACTACGCAGCGGTAAAAAAGGCATTCGAGGTATATGTAGCAAACTTACCAGATGTTGGGTTAAAGAATGACATGTTATGTCAAAGATCACCTGTTGTGGGTTGTAATATATATATGTAAATATGTGTAATGTATGAGTGGTTCAAGCAGTGTGCAATACAGGGGTCACTGTGAAGGGGGGAGGTGTAGCAGAAAGTACATAACCTTGGGTTGGTATCCATGGACTTCCGGTCCATGGGGAATGATGACAAACCTAAGGTTGGTACCAGCGGTTGCTTCCGGTGTTCCCCATTGCAGTAGTCATGTATGTTATGAGCTAGTTAAGAAATACATAGTCATCCAGTGCCGGAGTGATTATTTAATAAATAATACCAACCTCATGTAATGATGGAACAGAAGTTAAGAGAGGAATCCAAGGTAAATATCTAACAATCCATACGAAATTTGATGAAAATGGCATATACGATAAAATTACTCTTTCGCCAAGTTCAATTATACAATCCATGGCAAAGCTATCAGAACTTATATGCAATCAGTTCAATGTGTATTACGCATAAGTAGATTTCTTTGACATGCAATTTGCCAGTTCTAAATGTTTGGATTCGAAAGTTTAAAAACTTATAAGCTCCGAAGCATTCCACCCTCTTTCAAGTCTTAAATATTTGTGATGCTAAGACATCAGATGTTACACTGCTAAAGTAAATGTTGTGGCTTGTTGAAGTAGGCTGAAATGAGAGGGTGTGTCTGGGAGAAGTGGTGGATTCCATCATAAGTAAGGGAAAAGAAGGATGGGTGTTAATGAAAGAGAAAATATTTTACATGATAAATTGAACACATTTCTTATTAAATGATATCCATCCAAATTTGTTTCAGCGGCACTCACTATTTGGTACCAAAAGAGGAATTTTCCTGAGGCAGTTATCAGAGAGAAGCTGCATGATAACAATGCTGCGTGGAAGAGAGCCATCACTCAAAAAGCTATTGATATGGCTAATGCCAGTGATCCGGAAAAAGTGGCCAGGAAAAAACTTTTGAGGGCTCAAAGATTGGAGCATTTAAGAAAATAATAAAATATTTTGAACTAGATTTGTGTTGTTCTGCATTCTTGATGAGGTCTTCAATCATAATCACCCAAGTCCAGTTGTATTTCTGAATGCAGGTGGGAATCATGAGGTTCTTTTTTATTACTGGTGGTTATTCCTAGTGATATCCTGCAGGTTCCATACGTTCCCTACAGGTCCCATCCATTCCCTACTGGTCCTGTGTGTTCCCTACGGGTCCCATCCATTCCCTACCAGTTCCATATGTTCCCTACTGGTTCCATGCGATCCCTACCGGTTCCATGCGTTCCCTACTGGTTCCCAACTGTCCAATTCCTGATCTGAATATTTCAGATCAGAAATTTTTGATAGGGTATTTGACGTGTCCTATACACCTGCCACATGTATTTGTAATGCTGTGGATTGTGTCTGCTGGACATATAAACTTCTTATTATTATCCAACTTTTGTAAGCACAGGAATTCTTGCACCCATTTAAATAAAGAATCTTAGGCCTACCCATGTATTTTGACATTGGCGTACCCTGAATTCTTGTTTCTCTGCCCACACATTAACATTCAATATTGTCAACCTAAGTCAACCTGTCCCAATTTTGTATTCCTAATTTTTGTTGCTTTGTGGTACGTACGCATAATTTTTTTAAACACCAAAAAATGGTAGCATTTCTTTTTTTCATGTTTTAAAACACTGAAAAATTGCAGTATTTAATGTTTTATTCACCGCATTCGTGTTTTGAAAACACTGATATTTTAAATTTGAAAACACCATAAATATTTGCCCCTAGTGATGAATCATTTAAGAAATCTTCATTGGCTCTAAATATTTAGGCATAATCACCCGAAATTACTTTACACATGAAGAGAGAACTAGTTATCTAAGTTCCCTACAACCCTTTTAGTCGCCTCTTACGACAAGCAGGGACACTGTGGGAGTATTCTCTATCCCCCTACCCACAGGGGATTGGGTATTAATCATTCTTCGACAAGAATTAAACACTTAATGAATATATCTACAAACAACATTTATCTACAATTAACTAGGTTTTTCTATGAAACTCATTTCTCGTGAACCTAAGAGCAATATTCAGCAGGGAGGGATATGACAAAGCAATGATTGTGCATTTCAAATCATTCCAAGTTCCAAACTGCTACGATAGAATCCTAAATCACTTTAAAATGTCTGGCTTTGTCTACATTCTGAAGAAGCATTCCATTACTCAGTCACAACTAAACCATTGCATGAGAAAATGTGATTTGACCCCTTCAAGAATGAAAATTAATGATTAATTATGAGCCCGTAGATGGTAAGCATTCATCAGACCATATGTGACAGACCTTGAACTAATTGCTTTAGTAATGCATCAAAACTAAAATAAGCACTTTCCCACATGAATACATACTGAAGACATTTATTAGCCGACATTACAATTCCCACAAGGTTCTTATGTAACATTTGCCTGAAAACCACCAAGTAGATGCCACACACAAAAATAAAGTAAATCTGGGAATAAATTATACTCTTCATAATGCTGATTTATTTCATTGATTGATTATATGTAAACGGCTGGTGTCCTAACACCCCCGCCTATTGAGGCGGCTTGCGGGGTAGTATGCAGATTACTCCTTCTCTCCTTGGTGGGTATAATTCCTTCAAAATTTGATATTTTTAAGATTTTGCTCTCTTTTTATCTACACCTTTTTTGGCATACTCACATCAATAAATTGGGACGCACTTTATTGATCTAAAGAGACTTCTTTGAAGAGAACCTGGCACTTCTTGAATAAAAACGCCAGAAATGATTTTGTGCATTTCACACACATGCACACAGCAGAGCTGCTGAAATATTTCCACAGCTCTAACAAGAATAAAAAAAGGATACATCTGAACATCATGACACAGTAGATGCTGCAGTCATTCAGCAGGTCACAAAACATCACCGGGCATCAGAGGGAATTTAAAAAAGTATAAATTTCACTTCTCTAAAACTACATAACAATGTCAAAGAGAACTCCATAAACCAATTGAGTTTCAACAAGTTCAACAATAAGTTATCAAATATATCCATAAATTATTGAGCTAAATAAAGCCAACTTGGCAATCACTAATTTGGTTGAAATAATACAACCTCATAAGGCTAACATTACATTTTCCTGCAAAAGGAAAACTTCACTCCTCATGAAGAACGTTCTTCACTGAGATTAGTTTCAGGAGCACCACAGAACTCAATAAATTTCTGCACTTGTCAAAGACATAGCGTTTGCGCTATGCATGGACATCAATGACATCCTCCCTTCCCCCTTGTGAGTTCTCAGACTCAATGAGCATACAGTCATCATCCTCAGCCCTCGAGTTTGGAGAGGAATTGCCACTACTGCCATCTTCAGTAACTTTCATCACTTCCTTCCTCTCAGACACATGGTAGAGGCCAGCCAGAGCCTCTTGCAGTGCCCTGTAGCAGGCCACAAGGGGGGTAAAGCCCCCGGCTCCATCCCCTGCTGACACAGACTTAACATGAGCTAAGTATCCAAGGCTCTCAAGGGCTACAAAGCCAGGCAAAGGTGGTCCATCTTCAGGTCCCACTGGAGGCACTGGGGGTTCATACTCAAATGGTGTTCCCTCTTCAGTGGGCTTAGGAACTGGCAGGAAACCAGATCGGCCAAACTGGATCCCAGTTGAGAACTGACTCGGAGCTGAAGCACGCAAAGCCTCCTATTAAAGGAAAAGAAAAAAAAATTATAGTCGACAAACTAACTTCCTGGAATGAGGCCAGCATTACAATTGAACCATTTTGTATAATTTGAGTTAACCAGAAGGTTCAAATGATATTATCTCATCTAATGTACCATTTACAAGAGGTCTCACATATAAATGCTTCCATACATTGAGTTCAGGGAGAGGGAGTTAAGGAAGTAAGTTCTAGAAATGGGCAGAAATTTGTAAGATATAAGATAACAAAATAGAAAAGGCCATGGCATTGGAAAATTAATAGATATGCACTGGGATAGTTGAGAGGAGTAAGGGATTCTTGAGCAAATAAGTCATTCAACAAACTGAACCACTACAATTCTGAATCAGTAAAACATTGGAAGTTATCAAAAACATAGCATTTCATCATAAATATGTCAAATTCTAGGGTAAAGCAGCAGCCTGCATCATTTCATTTAACCCAGCTACACTGGCTCTAACTTTTGGAAAAAGATACATATTACATACATATACATAAACATTATAAATAACAAAATTATTGTTTTTGTAATTCAGCAAAAAATTATCATATTACCTATTTGAAATAACGATGACTGGAAGTGAAAGACGTGTGTAGCCAAATGGGAAACATATGTTGGGGTGGGAATCCGGTGTAAAGAGGAAGGGGAGGCTGAAAAGTAAGGTATGCCAACTCACAAGCGGCCACTTATGCTTATTTCAAAATTGGGCCTAAGCATATAACGACTAATTAATCCCATAGCTATCTTTCACCAATGCAGGCAGGAAACAGTCTCATTGATACCCCCTTCCTACTAAGCAAATAGTAAAGATATACAGACCCTGAGTTACGTAATAAATGCGTTCCGACACTAGCAGCCTAAGTTGAAATTTACATAAGTCAAAACTTACAGAAGTCAAAATTTACAACTTACGGAAGTTGAAAAAAAGGAGTTGAAAATTACTCCGTAACTGAGTCCGTACTCTCAAGATTACGGTCAATTCGGAGAAATACAGGGAATAATTTTTGGCCAAACTTCATTCAGTTCACTGCAAAATTCAAGAACTCTTTATTGTTGGTTACCTGATATTGTAAAATTCATAGGTTGGTATTAAACTTTCGCTTGCTAGTAATTCTTTTATTTATGAAGTTCCCTTAATGTATCTCTTTTAGTATCTACTGTCGGCGCAAAAAGTATGCGGCCATGAGTTTGAGACTTAATATCTCTAAAACGGCAATTCCAATTTTCATGAAACTGACATCAACATTTAGCTTGTTTCAATCCACGTTAAGGGATTACAAGAAATAATTTTCAAAATTACAATTTGAGTTCATTTCTTGGGAGAAAAGGAAAACAGTCCATTTTTTGGCCTGCAAGAAGCAATGTCCAACTTTCGGGGATTACTACGCAAATACCGTTGATTCGATGGCAGTAAAACTTAAACACCTTATTTCTCAATCTTCTGTTAGTGTTTTTGTTAACTTTAAAAGCTCTAACTTTATTTGTTTAAATATTGACTTAATGTTTGGGCAACAACTTTATCCACATTCTCACGGCATGTAGAGAGATTTGTGTAACACCATTGACTTTTTTGCGAGTTACATTACGATTCACGTATATAGAAACACATTGAAGTAAAGGTTTACTTTATAGTGGTTTTTATTTATATCACTTTTTTGTCAGCCTTCAGCCTGCGTTGAACGGTGGCGGGGGACTCTCGGACCTTGCTTTCCCTTCTGTTTACTCAGGCGGTGTTGCCAGTGGTTGTATAAAGTAAACGTTTACCTTAATGTATACGTGAGATGTAATTCAGAACTTGCGACAAAGCCAATGGTGTCACGCAAACCTCTCTGCATGTAATGAGAACGGATATAAGTAGTAATAATAAATGTCGTACATTTAGTTGACGGTATGGGTTCTTATGGGGATTCAATTCCCATGTAAATCTCCACCACCTCATCACGGTTCAAGGCCTTAGGTGCAACGTTGCCAACGACAGCAGGAAAATTAATGTGATGCTATGCAATATAGAAGGACATGTTACGAAGCAGAAAAAGATGCTACATATACTGATGGCAATAATTAATCGATTTAGTTTAAAATAAATGTTACAAAAAATATTTCCTTGAATTTCCGTTAGTAACGGACCGCTTCTGATTTCATCTTCCTCACCCAGTTGCAGACAAACGGTTTGCAGTATGACGTTAAAATTTATACAAAACGTTTTTCAAATGTTTCCCTCCATAACGGTTAACTTTAATTTGTTTTTAACTGAGTTTCATTGTTGTTGTATACATTTAAATCTTTTTTGGGCAAAATATTTTGAATTTGGCAAGGTAAAAAGCGGTCGCCTACTAACTTTCGAATCTCACGATATAGATGCTGATCATGCTGTGTATGAAATTTAGAAAAAACTTTATATTTGTTTTGCTGAAAGAATCGTAACTCTATCTCGATTATAAAGGGAGATATGAGTTTTTGATGTCACCAAATATTTTTGACGCACCATAATTCCGCCGCTCGTTCGGTCCTGCTACCTATCGTGTGGAAGGGAGATTCTCGGTCGGAGAATGAGCTTGAATTACTCTTGCTTCTTTGCTATCAAATATATCTTTTTTGTATGACATTTAGTTAAGTCAGTAGTAATAAATGTAATTAGAATAAACTAGTTTCAAGAGCTTGACTGATGAACATACATTAACACTGAAGCATTCAGCAAAAATATTTGACAGCCAAGAAAGTTGTGGTAAACGTCTTACGTGCTATTTGGCAGAAAATGTAAATGAATTCATAAGAGGGATATTCTTATCCAGTGCATGGCCTTTGACTGAGTGTATATTGGGTAATTCTAGAAGTTCCGTTAAGAAGGTGCCATAAAACATCTGCATGAGAAGTGACCCTTCGGTGTATGGGACCAGAGAAAGAATGGGCGAAGGTGTTTAGTTTCTCATCAGATTTCTATGCGTGAACAAGAGGTGTGTAGTGTGCAGAATAGTTCAACAATGCTGCGGAGTATATTCCAGGTCAATTTATTTCCAATAGTGTGCTATCACGAAACTAAAATGAGGAGGAAAGGGGAGAAGTTGAGAAGCCGTGAAAGAGAAATATTGTTCAAAGTGTTCAAATATTTCAACAAATCGCTCAATGTCGCTGAAGCCTACAACTTCAAAAGACACAGGATGCTCACAGTCTACTACCTACAGGGTATGAAAGGAAGCATCCCGCGGTGCATTGGTTACTCCTTCGAAAACGAAAAAAAATAAACAACAGCGTAAGAATGTGAGATCAGTATTGTATGATGATTTCGTAAGGTCGGGAGTTTGCAGGAAAGTTCATGAATCATTCATGAAAAAATATTCCTCTAACTCTAATAACCATTCTAAACTCCGTAGATATACAAAAGGATTTTTCCAAATTTCAAGAGGACCACGTAATACCGTCTTCTTGTTGACATAGGCTTTATATACAAATGCAGGGGCAGACGAATCATGCTCATTAAAAGAGATGATATTATTCATTTGTGTCATAATTATTTAAGATAGTTGAAAAAATATATGTGAGTATACCGTGAGTGAAGGGAGATTGTGTACACAGACGAGACCTGAATCAACGTTGGACAGATGCTAAACATGGCTTGGCGTGATAAAGAAATAAAAACACCTAATAAATATGTTTGTTGCTTAATCACTGAATCAAAATAATAAATAAGTTTGTTGGTAAATCACTGAATCGAAAGACAATTACAATTGGTAATTGAGCAAAGCCTAACATGTTTCATGCTGGAATCATTTTAAAAAATAGAAGTTCGGGGGTGGGTAGTGGGATATTTTGGCATTTCCTTGTTTGCTTGGCGTCTTATCCTACTTCCCAGAATTATGGCACCCTCAAATGCTTGGGAGGGAGGTTGAGTCTGGGGTAGCCTACAGGGATTTAAGTTGCTGCTCCAGGTCACCCGTAGCGTCTATTCCCCCATAGTGATGACATACCTGATGATGACACCATAAGCGTTGAAACACACATCATGTATTATTGTACATTAAATATTAGTGGACAGTACAACTACTGCAATTCCATTTGATTACTAAAATGCTCTTCCACCATGGAATGCCAGATATGGTCAAATCCATTCCTCTGATTCCCGTCTCAGGCTCTGAAAGATGGGAGGGTTTAGCCTAAGGCAAGGTAAGTAAAAGGACCTTGGCAATTGGCATCAGGCCCAGGTACTCGTGGGACATTGAGCGGAGATGAAGGTGAGGCTCAAGATGTTTATGGGGGGGCGCAAGCAGAAGGGGAACCTTGAAAGGAGGAGGGAGAGACGGCATCCAGTCTGGATAAACCATGAAGGGTGAATCAGACATAGTGTTCGTGGCAAGGGAACGGGAAGTTTACGGGGTGTGGTATATTTTATCATCATATTGAATTTTATGATAATAAGAAAACAGGAAAAAATATTTGCTCAGATGAGAAGTTCGAAATAACTCTACAAAATATGATGAAAAAGCCGCAAAAAGAGATATTATTTATTATTTCCCTTGCTCAAGGGCCACAGAAGCGCTGACCTTTGAAGTCCACCATTTAGTCCCTCAAGCAAAAAGGGGAGAGTCGACACCGCTGGCGACCTTAAACATTGTTTTTCTCACCCATAAATCTCTCGTGGCATGATCGGAAAGTTTTTCCTTATTCATGCATGACGATGACCGACATTTCCTCAGCATTCTCGAAAAAAATCGATCCCTAACCTTCATATTTACGTAAACATCTGTAAGTGCACCCTGTGGGCGTGAATGCACATTTAAATATACTATCATGAATTAATACTTCGTAAATCATGCAAGTACGTCGCGAGAGTACATCTTAATCTACGGAAACAAAAAAAGAGCTTCATCGCAATGTTTTTGAAAGACACTTGTTCATACGAAATTTGATATTACGAAGTGCCGATTTTTCCGGTCCCGTCCACTTCGTAACTTTGAGTTTCTACTGTAATTCACGAAAAATGAATATTAGACCTTTCGAAAATTTTTCTGCAGCTCAAAACTTTGTTTATCAAAGACAATTTAAAAAGGCCTCATGGTCCAACACAATAAAAACTGCAAGCATAATGGTCCGCAGTGCATGCATCAGCTTTGAAAATGATGCATTGGGAGGTTATGAAGGTGGTCTGTGCATATGTCGAATTTTAAATGAAACTTTCCATGATTAATAACCATAAAATCTCCACTTACGTGAATGTGTATGGCGTAATTAATTTGCACCTAATTATCAAAACTTCTGTAATAAAACAATGTCATGATGATAAAATTCTGAGGCTAGAGTCATGATATACAGTTTACTGCAACGAGGCACATATGCCACGCCTGCAAAATCAGGGTTCGAATCCTGACTCCATATTGATCTCCACTGATTAGATGAGATTTGATCGAATCCTTGAATCTTGACCACATCACTAAAAATAATAATGCATGGACAGATCAATCACTTGGTTTCAGTTTTAATGGATTTCACTGGTCTAGGTCCCAATGCACTTCGACAGAGAAAGCTGGACCATTGTGCCACCCATCTGAGTGTTAACCCCACAGACCAATTGCCTAACCAAAGACCAGGATGCCTTCAATGGGCAAATCCTCAATGTCCTATGGCTCTGTGAAGGCAATAGAGTCAGATTGGCCCACCTTCAAGAACAAATCTCTGCCTAAGCCATTCTGTTAAAAGTGTAACCATCTCTACCTCCCATGGTTAATCGGCACATAATATTGTGGTGCATTAGCTACTATATTATGGCATGGGAAGTGGGCAAGATAGGTGACATTACCTTCCTCTCGGCCTCCAGTCTAGCTTCCTCCTCCAAGTCCTCCATCTCCTGCTTCTGGGCAAACGTCTGCAAGATGCCCTGTGCATCTCCATCAGAAAACATGAGCTCGTCGATGAGTGCCTCCTTTGCCTTCACCTTGCGCCGTTTCTCCTCCTTCTCCTCCCACATTAACTCCCGCTTGCGCAGCTCCTCTCGGCGCATCTCCTCGTCCAGCGCCTCTTCCAGCTCCCACTCTTCGCGACTCACTCGACTCTGGGAATGCAGAGAGCGAGTACTGACTCATCAGAACTGACAGCAAGCACAAGGGAATTTAGGGTTATAGACAAATTCTTCATGAAAAAAATAAGAAACTGACAGTGCATTGAATTGAATTTACATTTGCAAGTGGAATTTTACACTTCCAGCAGCAAAGGGAATTGGCCAATTGACATAAAAATCATTAACCCTTTCACACCTGAGCTTTGTAATGGGCAATGCTTTCCCAGGCTTACTTAGAGCATTTCACTCTACTCCTCCATATGGAACTTTCTCGTGGTTACAAACCGTGCAGCTATACATTTCGTCCATTTTGGGACCCAAGTTCCTAGAAAACATTCGACCCTTTCTTTGGCTGGTGGGATGAGGTAATCTCACCCTTTCCCTGGTTTCCCTAGCAGTGGATTGACTAAAAGACATTTTTCCCCCACCACATCCACCCACAGCAATATTTTGCGGTTGATGAGTGTTCGATGAAGTTTTATGAAAGGTAATGCCCTGTGGAGTACAATCCAAGCAAGTGAGTGCGTTTTGGAATAAAGTTTTATAAAATTTGTGAAAGTGCCTCTGGTTACTGCATGCAATTATCCATCGATGCCGGAGGAAGCCAGCCACAGCTAATGAATTTCCTTCTAGTGAAGCTATAGTCCTCCAACAACTGATAAAACTCTATTATCATATGGGGTACACTGTCACTTAGGACAATGGGTACTCATCACCAGTCCTTTTCGAGGAATTGAGGAAAGAAAAAGTAACTGCTCGAGAGTTGCGATACTCACTCGATACGGCACAGTTACGAAAAAAATACAATCGGCTAAGATTTTTTATCGAACTCTTTCCAGTCTAAATTCGAATTAATGGCTTGGATTTCGTTCTGCACTTCCACCTTCATGTCATGTCGAACCCCTTCGAAAGGTTTTTTTTTCAATTGGTCTAGACTAAATAAAACGGATACATACGAGGGAACACTCGATCGACGCTTTTGATTGACCGTTGAAACAGATTCAACTGTTTATTTTATTTTTTTTTCGACACGCTGCTATTTTTTGGTCAGACAAACATCCACGTCAACTCACAAGCGTGCAATCCATAGTAAAAGTAACTGTAACAATTCAGTGAGAGAATATGTCAAGGGAGTTCATAAGTGCAAATTTGAAGAAAGGGGAAATGATTGTGCTGTACTGCAGAGGAATTTCTGTGTGTAAATGGAGAGACAAGAAGGATGCGCATGTTAATGCGTATCGTGAACGCCCAACAATAACTAAAACCGGCAAGATATCTATAAAAACAGAAGAGGCTAACATGAAGCTGCAAGTTGTGATGGACTATAATAAGCAAATGAACAACATGGGCAGGCAAAATCAGCAGCTAGCCTCTGTTCCCATTATGCACCACTATGCAAGAGGCTATCGTAAAATATATTCTTATGTAATGGCAGGGTGTCCGGTGAATCTCAATTTCTTTTTTCCCTGAGTTTTCCAGGCATATTTTTGAATTTTCCAGGGTCATGTCGCACTTCATTTCTAACATATTTTTAATGAATTTCTTATAAAATTGGCATATTTTGCAGATTTGAAAAATACGAGACATGTCAGTACCTACTTTGAGTTAAATAATAGAGTATACAAGGAATGTGGAGTAATACAGGTTTCATTTCAACCAACAAATAAACAAAAACGGTTAACTGACAACAAAATTTGAGTCAGGTGCAATTTGATCGCAATGAATTAGATTCAGCATAGTTTGATAAAGAACTTGTAAATAAAAGAAAACTGGTGTGATTTTTCTCAACAAGTGCATTTCCGATTCAACTTCTGCAACAAATTTCTCGGCTTTTCAAGAAATTTGTTTTTTTTTTTGGGTTTGCAGCTCTTGAACTTTTTTCAGTACCTCTTTATTATTCTTTTTTCCCCTGAGGCTTTGGTACCTTTCCTCTTCTCTGCTAAGGCTTCACTGCACTTTGCATGAGCATTTCGGAAACTGTGAATTAATTGCTTTGTGATATATCACAAATTTTACCTATAGGTACGGATCTACCACCCGAAATAATTCAATTTGAAAAAAATTGTATATGTTGGACAATACACGAATTATAATTAACTTGAGTTGACCCTGTACAAAGGGCCTGTCAACTTCAAACCCAAGGGCTGTGATTTCAACACGCAGTGACCGCAAAATGTATTTCCGCTCCTTCAAAAACATTTCTAAAACGAGGGGTGTTGAGATTATTGGGTGAGGATTATATCAATCATATAACAATGCCCAATTATCCATTTAGGATGCCGGCCGAATGAATCGTAAATTTGGCAACAACAAGAATTCAAGTCATACGGCTCTTCGAATGGAATCAAGATTTCCGTGCGGAATTCTGTTTCCGCTGAAGGAGATATACAATCGCATTTTGGCATCAACTCTGATTCCATTCGTAGCGGCCATTTTACATGGGAATTATTCTATGTGGAATTTGCCCTGTTATGCAATTGGCCCCCTGGACTGCGCGAAGCACAAGCTGCGAGCGGGCACACAGCTGCAAAAAGAGTATGAAATGAACAGGGAGCGCAAGGCTACGCTGATTATGAGCCAAGCATAATTCAATCAAAGACGCAGGTTAAACCTCTCTCTCTGCCTCAATGGAAACCGGCTACCATCCATTTTCAAGGGTTTTTCGGAAAAATGCAAAAATTCCCTGAGTTTTCCCTGAGTATTCCAGGACAAAATATTTCCCTGAGTTTTCCAGGTTTTCAAGGTTTTCCAGGTCGCCGGACACCCTGAATGGTTATGGTACTGTGTAACTCATTTGTACTGTTTCAAAGTGACTGGAAATAATTTAGTTGGAGAAAACGTAGAGGAACAAATCCCAAAGAGAGAACATGCTGGAATACAGGAGAAAGGGACGACCAACACCGTCCGGGCCTTCACCGATTAAATTTCAAGCATTGAACTGGGCTCATTATCCAAATGGAATTCATCCCAATCCGATTAAAAAGAATTTATCTTAGATCTGTGAACTCTGCATGCAACAGGGGAAGAAGAATGAGAGTATGTACATGGGAATGCGAACAATGCAAAGCTGCACGACACCTCTCTGACTACTTCAAAACATAATCAAAAAAGGCATAGAGGTAAGACGAAAAGATCTACTGTGAATGTAATTTTCCTAGTTTATGCGTAGTTACATTTATTGATGTTTACAATTATTAGTCTTTAAAGTTATGGTTAATATAAAAGCTATTACCATTTGAGTATGACAAGCTCATCAATATCAGATGTACCATAAGACATTATTGTGATTCTTTAGAGGTTATGACTACAAAGAATAGGGAAAATGCTCAAAAACATTAACCCAGCAGACTGAAAATTTCAGGGAGTACAGATAAAAATCATGAAGATATAATTTTACTTCAGAGAAAAAAATTATTAACAAAAATAAATTTAACACAAATAAAATAATGCTTTTTTGGGATTGTTTACAAATAAAATAAAATACATATGTCTCACATTGGCATTTGAAAATTTAGTCAAATTATTCCATATTATATGCCTACAAGGAAAATTCCATTTTGAATAGTTATCTACAGCCAGAGAATTAAATAAAATTCAAACGAATTATTAAAAAAAAATAGGAATAAAGGGTCAGAAAATCTCATGGATATTACGTAATAGCCAAATGGATTGAGGATGTTCCTAACAACTTCAAGGCTATAAATAATGTTGGGAGTTCTATTAAAAATTTGTAAATGATCATTAACACGGCATTTGTCTTCTATTGCAGAAAAATGAACACAGTTTATGAATAAGGTTCTTTCACATGAGATGAAAAATCTGTACATGTGTTAATCAACCAACTTGTGTTAACATGGTGTTGGTAGTGATAGGGTAAGCAGACAAGCATATGGAAATCAATTTACATTAAAATTAAAAATAAATAAATTTAACAATAATTTTCCTTTGACATGTGGCACAGATTCCTGGTATTCCTGACACACTTTATGTTTACATGGGATATTCACTAAAAAAACCTCATGAGGCAAATTGTTTCAGTCATTGTGTAACACAATGACTAGAACACATTGGAACAATGGTGCAACACAATTTTGTCATATTTTTCATTCTTCTTATCATATATTTTTCTTAACTGTCATCAGCAAAGAGCAATGGTTTAAAAATACCCCTCTGATAATATCCTGTGGCCTAAATAATTTTTTTACAGCCTCACTACATTACACTTTGTCGGAAAGTTATTAAAAACATTCACAGTGTTTATTCCTTATCATACTACCACTACACCGGGTATTTCTCTCTTCAAAATCAATTATGAAAATAAAATTCACAATGATGCAAAAATATAATTCCAGAAACTAGAAAGATCCAGACACTGTGTTCTTTCTCTTACTTCATTCTCCAAAATTTTACAGCGGAAGCATAAAGTCTAGTCCACAATTGGTCACGAACTTAAACTATCAAGCTGTCAATAAAGTCCTCTTTAAGCAGTCTACGGAAGCAGTTCCCAATCTGTCTTAATTTGCCCGCCCTGGGGGCTTATTCACGAACGATTCTGAAATGTCACCTTGACAATGGTAAGTCGTCGAGGCGACAATTTCGAGGGCCAGGAAATCGCGTTCCGCGCGATTCACGGAGCAGAAATAGAGGCTTTCAACAAATTACGAAGATTGCTGAGGCTTGCACAGTTGACGTCATGGGCTGTCGAGGGTAGCGTCACCAATGATATTCGGCATTCTTCTTTTTACCATGATCCCTCGCGTGAAATTGCAAGCATGGATTCTAATATGAGAGGTTAGTTCGAAAACTTTTTCTATTTGTATCAATAAATGGGGACGCCAACTGAACCGCATTTTCGTAGATTTCTGGCAACTCGCTGTTAATGTAAAATATACCAACCAAAAGTTTATGTCCAGTGCATAAATTTTATTGTTCCCCCTGTTATAACATATTTCGAAGAACATACTGTTCATGGTAACACTAATGTTTCATGAAATCGACTGGGATCCGATTTCTTAAAATAATCAATGATTTTCTTGTATATAATTTAATCACATAAGTTTTGCCATAAATATTTAGGGATAATTGGTGGCCCCAATTTACAATATATTATGCAATTTAAGGCTTATAAAAAAGTGATATCAATTAATGGTAAACCTGAACAATTACATAAAAATGGAATAAATCTTTGACAACATTAACATAAGCCATTGTTCAATGCCTTATTTTATAATTCTCAACCAGAAGATTCTTCTGAATGTTGCCAAAAGGCACGGGTATCCCACGAACAACGTAAGTTGCTGTTGCAATTCATGAGGGAAAAACCTGGGCTGGCAAGGAAACAGGCTCACAGGCAGCCATGCCGGCACTCTAAAACAGCGTTTGTGAGCAGAGTTAGCCGACATTCATAATGCCTGCCCCAGAGGTACCACAGTCCAGTGAAATGGGTGAAGGCAATTGAAATTTCGCATGTCACATACCTACATGCCGACCTAAATATTGTCAGTGGTCAACCGAGGTGGTAAGGATATTTTTTTACATGAGCTGCTTATCTTTCTTATTGTGTAATTTTATCAACCGATGCTTAATATACTTATCTAAGTGGTTGGCATGTAGTCGTTTGAATTCATAGAATGTTAAAAATAGAAAGTTGAGCTCAGATTACTAATGTGTTATAAAAACAATTCTCTTTATTAGACATGGCAATAATGGCGCCTGGATATTTAAAAAAAAAGCAGCAAAAATAAAAATTCATGCTGGAGGGACAGGAGGGGGGCACCGTTTAAAGGTTCCTCCCCTCTCCAATATGGAGGAACAGGTACTCTCCATAATTGGGGAAAAGGCTGTGGATGGGGAGGAAGGGCTTGCCGACCCTTTGACAGAAAGTTTAATACATTTTTGGCATAATAATTTAGAACAAAGGATTCTCATTGCTCATACAATAATTGTAGATGGACTCTACAACTCAATCAATCTTGAGCTAATATAAGTATAAATAGTAAAGGATGACATAAATTAGCAATATCAATCAAAAAACATGCGTAAGATGGACAGTAAGTGGTATTATGGCTCCTATCATTAGTGATCTTCATCACATAATGTTAATTTCAATTGATGAACATGTTAGGTTGGGAAAAATTAACCTAGCGTTTATTCTTGAACCTGTTAAAACATATGGCATGAGTAAGAGTCATCTGTTAAATTTCATAAGTCGTTATTTAATGTAATCTTCACTTTATTTCAGCACCGCCACAACCTAGCTCCATCCACTCAGACCATAACACATACACTACCAACATTTGATCCACAACCTCCACAAACTACAACAGTAACGGATGACAATCTATATCATTCAATTCCCAAAACTCAACAACCTCTTCATCACATCCATTTGCATTTCAATGGGAAGTTAGAAAAAAACAGAGGAAATATACTTAATTAAACTAAAGCAAGGCTTAAGGGAAAATTAAGGAACCCAATATATAAGTGGATCAATCACTCTAGGGATTGACGTGTGCATGTGATGCACTGGAGAGGCAAAATGTTCCAGTGTCCTGGTCACTGCCCCATACACTATGTACCATGTTTCTGCTATGCATCATTTATCTTTCAAAAAAAACATGAGCTAATGAGATGTCTCCTGATGAGATGGATTAAGGCTAGTATTTATTTATACCTATTTAAATTTCTCTCTCATGCTATATTGTAACCCTACGGGTTAAATGCCACGGGTTGGCAGCACCCGCGGCGCGAGTAAAAATGGATTATCCGTCGAACGCCGGGAATTTGGCATTACACCCGGCGTAATAATGGGTGAGAAAGCGTAGGTAAGGAGGGGGCAATAATAGGAAAAACGGCGTCAGTAGTTAGGGGGACAAGAAGAGAAAGGGAGGGAGAGTGAAAAAGGTACGAGAGGAGAACATGAGATAAAGGGCGCGTAGAGGATGGAAAGATAAGGTGTAAGCGCCAGGAGAGCAGATTACACGGTGGACGCCGGAGAAAGGAGGAAGAGCGGAGGGAATAGCAGGAACGAGGGATCACCGTGAGGAAATCCTGCGGGAAGGAGCACGCCAGACCAACGTCGCGGTCCAGCGGATCACCGAAACCAGTAGCCACGATAAGTGGAAAATATCTGAACATTGAAATGGTTATTTAAAAAAAGAAAACAGCCCACTGCAAAATTGCATATAAAAATTTAATTAAGATTATTAATTAGAATAAACATTTCTATTAATTTGTAAATTGGGCCCAATCGAAACTAAAGGAATTGAATACAGAAATATTTGTGCATGAAAAATATAAATGTTTTCTTTGTTTAATTTCCTTAATTGAACGGTACATTCAGGGCATTGATATATGTATATGCGTGTAATACATGTACCTGTGTAAGAGTGTGTGGAAGGAAACAAATGAGCTAGCCGGAAGACAAGTGAAAGGTAAGGTAACCGAAAGCGAAAGGGGTGAGGGTTACAATATATGTAAATACTATAATATGAGATTCAACAGGCAACCCAAAATCTCATGTTCTTCCAGAAATTTTCCACATGATTCCTCACTTTACCATTAGAAGCTCTGATATTTGAGTTGGGTCAATTGACCCACACCCGTTTCCTTGATGCATACATGCTTCAGCATTTGCAAAATTGACTTTTGAAAGTAACATGAATTCATTCACTACCAAAACATTTAAATGCTTGAAAAATTAGTGAAAATTGGCAGCAATGTCTTCAAATTGGCTGTGACATGAAAGGTTCCACATTTTATTTACTATACATACACATATATAACAGTCATAGCACAATTCTTTCATGTTCTTTAATTTTCAATTACCTATGGCCAACACTTTCACATTTCAGGATTATATATCAAAAGAATGTTTCAAGGCAGTGGTGGGGGTCTCCCATTTCGGAGCTTTGTACAAAAAAATTTTTTTCCTAACTAGTAATTACTTACCTTATTCTTCAAAATAATATCTCTATTTTCTCTTTTGAACAGTTCAATTTTTTTATTTGTAGCTATCACATCGATGTTATTTGTTAGGTTCCATATTATTGTCTCCAGTTCCTAGAAAAGAAAAGAAACTTGTGAACCAAGAGAGCCATAAAGATTTCCAGTAAAAGCAAACTGCATACATACTTTCAAACAACTTAAAAGAAGGAAGTAGAATGGGGAAATATCTGAATCAAAAATACTATAAGTTTATACCATGGCCAAGCAAATACACAGTTTGCGCAAATAATTATATGTGACAGACTCTGTACACACCCACACTCATACATTCACTTTTTGAAAATTAGCAATGCATTAGAAGGAAATTATTGACTAATAAAATTTAGTGGAAGATTTCTATATGTATGAAGATATCATATATCTTCGAGTATAAGTTGATTAGAATGTGCAACAGGTATAATAAGTATTCTAGAGAATTGGACATATTTGGTCCAAGATCAGTTTGTTCGGATCGGACTCCCTGTTTGACCAGCAGCGGCACCGATCACCTAGATTTGTGCAGCAGTGATTTTAGTGTGTTATTTTTTGAAATCGCATTTTGCGAAGTAGTATTGTGAAGTGAAGTAGTGTTGTGAAGTGAAGTAGTGTTGTGATGTGAAGTAGTGTTGTGTAGCAGCCTGGTCCTGCAGCTGACGGTGTAACGGATAAGTAGTCGCTGACCATCTTATTTTCTTTAATTTATTTTCCTTTATTCAAGTGTCTTACTAGTTTGTCGTGATTGCTTAGTTATAATTTGTCTTGCTTTTGTGGTTAAGTAGTATTATAGAACTTAAAATTATTAATAGTTCCTAGGTATTAATATTGACTCTTAATAATCATTTGATCCCATACGTGCGTGCGTGTTCTAGTAACTGATCCATTGCATCTTTGTTCTTTAACCGTCTAACTACTTTGCTAGAAAGTACTTCTTACGCAACCTTGCGTATCGTGCTTGATTCGCTTATACCCGCCTTATACATTTAGAGGACTTAGTGTAAATTCACATCGTTTAAGTGCTAAAGCCTGTAGAATAGTATGGCCGGCCCTAGTTCCTCTGTAGCGAACCTCAAGAGCAAGGTGAAGAGCGACCTCCTCGAGGCACGTGTCGCCGAACTTGAGAGGTTGGTTGCGGAGATGCACGCCCGGGTTGCGGGTTGTGGGGGGTTCTCGGGATCCGGTGGTCGTAGTGTTTCTCCCGGGACCTTGCACAGCACCAAGGTGGTGTCCCGGGCATGCTCGGGGGCGAAAGCAAGTGCGATTGCCCTGGGGAAGACGGTGCGGTCTTCGGGTCGGGGGATGACTCACAGCCTGGGGCCCGGGTGGGTGGTTGTGCCCCAAGGGCGGGGGGCGGTGGCTCGGCCGAGTCGGGGAGTGGGGGAAGCGGAGGCTAATTCCATCCCCGTTCGCAACAGCTTCGCGGTTTTGTCGGAGGACAATTCTGGGGGGCCAGTTAGCGAGGTCAGGAACGAACCCCTCGTTGCAAGGGACTCAACTTCGAACGGCAGCCGGGCTGGGAGGGCAGGGATAGTATTGTTAGGGAGTTCAAACGTCCGGTGGATTTTCCCCCAGTTAGAGAAGAGGGCAAGGAGAGACGGAGCGGACCAACGGGTCATCTCCTGGTGTATACCAGGGGGAATCGTACCCAATTCTACGGCGGTGGTAAAAGCAGCGGTGAAGGACACGGGCTGCTCTAGACTGCGGGTGGTGGCCCATGTCGGCACCAATGATGCTTCCGAGCGTAGAGCCGATGAGATCTTGGATTCCTTTAGGGATCTAAAATCGGAGGTGGAACGCGTTCGGAGGGGCACTGGTGTCGATCTGCGACTATCCATCTGCAGCATTGTTCCACGGACTGACTGCGGCCCTCGAGTTTGGGACAGGATTGCCTGGATCAACAAGAGGCTGTGGAAATTCTGTGTGAGCATTGGGGCAGAGTTCGTGGATCTTCGGCCGGTGCTTAGATCGTGCCGGGCTCCCCTCAACTCGTCTGGGGTGCATTATTCCAACGAGGCGTCTGAACGGGTGGCTCGTAGGATTTTTGAGCACTGTAGATATTTTTTAGACTAGAGGGTAGGTCATCTAGTGGGATTTGTAAAGATTTAACCGAACGTAGCCTCCGAGGAAGTCCGCATTGCGAAAATGTTCACATCCAAGTAAACTTAGAAGGACCAAAGCCGGAAAAGAGCGACAATATTCCCAAAACGCGTACTCCAGCGAAAGAAATTATATCAAATGTAATAAGCACTTCCAGTGAAATTCGCCCACCTAATACCCATAAGCGTGGAAAAGAACCAACCGACACTCAATCTACAAAATATGACATTAACTTTGTAGTAGTTAATTGCCGTAGCGTTAAAAACAAGCGCGCTGAAATCGAGCATATATTTCAGGACGCAGACGTGGTCATAGGAACGGAGAGCTGGCTTACAGAGGATATAAGTGACAGCGAAGTTTTTCCTCCAGGATATAAAATCTACAGATGCGATCGAAGCGATAGGACAGGAGGCGGAGTTTTTATAGCAGTTAAATCACATTTACACAGCACCGCCCATGAAATAACTGATAATGAAATAGAAAGCGTATGGTGTACAATTAAACAACGAAACAAAAGGAGTATACATGTTTGCTCTTTTTATAGACCTCCAAACTCCGAAGCTGATATTATTTACCAATTAGAAAATCAAATATCCGCATTTACTTTGAGAGACAGTAAAAGTGTAATCATTATTGGGGGAGATTTTAATCTGCCATCTATAAATTGGGATTCTTACACTGTAAAGCCAAATTCAAGGAATAGGGAAATCAGCGAGATCTTACTCAACACACTTACTAAGCACTCACTCGCCCAAGTAGTTGACAAGCCTACGAGAGGAAATAAAATATTAGACCTTTTTGCAGTAAGCCATCCTAGGTTGATAAAACAACTCGATATTATTGATGGCATAAGTGATCACAGAGTAATTTTTGCAGCCTTAAAACTTGAAGTAGAGTCAGCTGTAAAACCGAAACGCAATATTTATTTATTTGATAAATGCAACTTCATAAAATTTGGCGAGATGCTTAATGATTCGTACACTGACTTCGTAGCTAAAACAGAGGACAAAAGCACTGATGCATCATGGAAATATTTCTTAGAAATTCTACGCCAGGGAATCAACGAATATATTCCGCGAAAATTGAAATGTGATAGTAAAGAACCTCGCTGGTATAACAATGATGTTAGGAGGGACCTTAAGAGACAGAGAAAACTGTACAACTTATTCAAAAAGTCCATTACGTTAGGTGACAAATCGAAGGAACTTGAAGCAAAAGAAAGTTACGCTGCACAACGCTCAAAAACCAAGAAATCAATGCGTACTGCATTGCGAAATTTCAAGAAAACAGTACTTGGTGAATTACTCGAAGAAAATCCGAAATCTTTTTGGTCATATGCGAGAGAGCTTCAGGGAAAATCTTCAACCGTAGATTCGTTATTTGATAAAGATGGCAAACTTGTCACCGATAATATTGACAAAGCTAACACGTTAAATTCCCACTTCGAAAGTGTATACACTACAGACGATACTCCATGTTATTTCGACATTTCATTCACTGAGGAACCGATGAAAGAAATCACTATTCAATGTGATGGGATAACTAAACAGCTACAGTCGATCAAAAATAGTAAATCTCCGGGTCCGGAGGGAATACCCGCGCGTGTCCTCAAGGAATTAGCGCCACAGATCGCACCGTTCTTAGACATAATATTCAAGAAGTCACTGTCTGAAGGAAAGATACCAATAGACTGGAAAATTGCAAACGTTACACCGATATTCAAAAAGGGAAACAGACATGACCCAGGGAACTATCGACCAATTTCATTAACGTCTATTATAGGCAAGATACTCGAACATATCGTCGTTAGCAATATCATGACGTTCCTGGACAGTCGTAACTTCCTTCATGGCTGTCAGCACGGCTTTCGGAAAGGTAGATCATGTGAAACACAGCTCGCGCTCTTTCTTCATGACGTTCTCAAATCTGGTGAATCGAAAACACAAGTGGACGCATTATTCCTAGATTTTAAGAAAGCTTTCGACACGGTACCTCACAACAAACTTTTATACAAATTACAGTCATGCGGCCTAAACGAAACAGTAGTAAACTGGATACGCGACTTTCTGAGTGATCGTAAGCAAAAAGTAGTTCTTGACGGAATTAGCTCTGATGCAGTTAAAGTGACATCAGGTGTCCCACAAGGAAGCGTAATCGGCCCCCTTTTGTTCATTATATACATAAATGATCTATGCTCTCGAATTAGCAGTAAAATACGTTTATTTGCTGACGACGCTGTCATCTATCGCGAAATTAATGATCACTCTGACTTTGAAATTCTATCATCGGATTTAAACAACGTTCATGTGTGGAGCCAAGAGTGGGGACTCGAACTTAATCTGAGCAAATGTGCGGCGGTACATTTCTTGCGGAGGTCGTCCAACTATCCCCGTGTATATGCTGTGGATGGCGTTAAGATAAAGGCGACAGATGAAGTTAAGTATCTGGGAGTTACGATAACCTCAAACCTATCGTGGGGAACACATATAAGAAATATTTGTGGCAGAGCTCTGAAGAAGCTAGGATTCGTCAAGCGTATTGTGGGAAGATTCTCAGATGAAAAAGTAAAAGAGAGGTGCTATTTCGCACTCGTCCGGCCACACCTTGAATATGCAGCAAGCATATGGGATCCGGTGCAGAAAGAATTAATTCGGGAACTTAATAAAATACAAAGGAAAGCTGCGCGATTCGTCAAAAACTGCTACGGGCGTACAGACAGCGTTACGCAGATGTTAAACGAATTAGGCTGGGAGCCGCTAGAGACTCGGAGGCTGCGCGCTAGGCTTAGATTACTTGAGCAATTGAGAATAGATATCTTTCAGAGCGACACGGAGAACATCATATTAGAACCCCACTATATTTCCAGGTCCGACAGAAACGATAAATTAAGAGAGATATTTTGCCGAACGGATAGGTATGGGAATTCGTTTTTCCCCCGAACAATAAGGGACTTTAATAAATGCAAGGCGTAATTTCATAGAGCGTTTCCTTTTTATATGTAAACGGCTGGTGTCCTAACACCCCCCGCCACACGCCTATTGAGGCGGCTTGCGGGGTAGTATGTAGATGTAGATCAGTATAGATAAGGTGTATGAGGGCATGTTGTAGATTATATTAACCACTTCCCTGATGGTTTTTTTTTACAATAATGTTAAAAAAAAAGTCATATTTTTTATTTCAGATTCAGAAGCATTAAACGAAGGCAAATCCGAATGTTTATTACATAATTTTATTCATAACTAATGAATTATTCAATAATTTCTGAATGTTGCCCCTTTACTTAAGATAATTAGGCCACCTGCATATCAGTAAAACCTTGCCTGAGTATACTCGGGCGCGTCAGGGAACCGGTTTGTGGTTTTAATGGTTTTTCCTGTAGTTGATTGTTATTGTTGGAGAAACTAAAATAAATATATAAGTTTTCTTTTCACGCCAAAAATGCTGACTAAAATCCAGGACTCAAGTACATTAACCCGCGGTAGCACGTGCTTTTATTGTAACGCGGTAGCACGCGGGGCGGGGAAAAGACCGACGGGTTGTATACGACTAAATAAACACTAATAACTACTACAAAGAACATTTATTTAACAAGTTTGGTGGAAAACATGTTTAACAATCATATTCAATTTTAAGCCATAAACATAGAGAACATAAGAGAAAATTTTCTGATTACAAGAAAAACATTACTATTTATGACTCACAATCAGTCATCAATTCCGGCGGCATTTTGGGAACATGATATGCAGTTGAGTACACAGTGCTCCCGGCAAATGGGCTATTTACAGGTATTGCATGCTGTCTTTGTTTTTCTATTTTTTTGAGATGGGCAGTAAGCACATCGGCCATCAGCATGACAGCTCACGTTATCGCCTCTCTAAGGTATACCCAATATTTCCCGCACCCTGAGTCGCAGAGATAATTAGATATTTTGCTGTTTCTCCCTTTTCAGCATGTAAACTCAGTTCAAAAGTTTAACAAGATTATTCAAATACTCCCTGCGACTAACATATTTACCTGAGTTTGCTTTGTAAATAACAATGCTATTGATCGCACCAATGTTCAACAAGATAAAAAAGTGTTAGCGGCCATGGTATGCGAGAGACACTGTAAGTGGACTGTAAACGATCTGAAACGTCTACTCCACCTTTTTTGGAGTTGTAATACATAACAATTTCAGGTTTATTCGTTTGAGGATCCACAATGTCATCTCGATGCATTGTTGATTAGAGCAACACAACTTTGTTAGCTTTAGGTTTGTATGACACTAGCGTCATTTCTTTTTGAAAACCAAAAATACTATTTCCAACTACTCTATATTTCGACTTAGCGATAAACATGGGTGGAATCTCACCCTTATTTTTTCTTATCGTTCCTACTGTTGTCAAAAATTGTTTAGAAGATGAAGTGCTAACGGGTAGGACATGAACCAGTTGCCAATTGACATTTCTTCCAGTGCTATAAATGTACTGAACCAGTATTTTTACCACTGAGTCTTGCTTGTAATCAATTTTATCTGGGCCCTGATTTTGTTTTCCAACGTACACTTCCATATTACCGGTGTAAAATGTATTTGCATCACAACAGGCAAATATTTTCATCCCATACTTAGAAACACACGGAAACTGCATCTACTCCAGAATTGTGGAAGTTTCTCATCTACTGTAACTTCTTCACTCATACTGTAATTATTCCGGCAATTACTGACAAGAGTTTCGAAAATTTCCCTAAATGGGGAAAATTTGTCTTTTTTCTTCAATTCGTTTCTTTCGTGAATGTTAGTCTTTTTTCTTCAATTCGTTTCTTTCGTGAATGTTATCAAATCTCAACGTTCTTAGCAAAAATTTGAACCTATTTACACCCATTACAAGTCTAAAATATTCAGTTCCTGTTCAATCTGCTCTCCACGGATCAAAAATATTTTTATGGTTCGACTTTTGCACCCCAGCTAAATACAGTAATCCCAAAAGGGCCTTCAGATCAATTAGGTCTGTTTCCCTTGCATCCCTTTGACGCAGAAAACTACCCTGCACACTTCGAATTTTGTGTTTGTGAACGATACAATATCTGATAAAATATCAATTGGGAAAAAAGTTTGCCAAGAACCCAAAATATCCGATACATTTCGTGCGTTACCCAGAGGTCCAGGTAGACGTTTCAGCAAATTGCATCTCTCAATTCTGGATCTTTTTGTTGGCTTCACTGCAGACCACTCTGTCACACCGTTTTTTCCCACGAAGGAAAAAGCTCTTGTTGCGGGCAATTGCTCATCCTCACTTTCCTCAGAAAATGAGTCGCGGTCCAAACGGTAAATGGTGTTGTTGCATTCCTCATCACCGCTCTCACTCAAAGCTGCATATTCCCCTTCACTCTCACTGTCAAGTATTTTCAGTATGTTATGTCTTTCAGGCTCACTAATGGTCGGGAAGTGTGTGCTCGGCTTTTTGATTCCTTATTGAAAAAAGAGAGCTATTTATGGCATATTTATGAACACATTTCAATAGAAATGATACCACAGTTGTGACATTTACCAGCTCTATGAATGTAAATTTACAGTTACTTACAGTTATAGTTACTTTCGCAAGGTGCACTGGTAAAGGGCGTTGAACACAAGGTAGCGATCACCAAATGGAACTAGCGTATGCTTCCCTCATGAGTTCTTTTCGGGCTGAATCGGAGAGAAATATATACCCTAGGGTCGAAACCAAAGGGGGTAAACTAACCCATACCTAAATCATCTTCTCCTTTGACAATGTATCGGGAAAACAAATGTAGCGAAATAGCAATGTAAACTGCGAGATTGATCGAGTCAAGTCTCAAAAACTCCGCAAGCAGACATTGTAACGCGATGGCACGCGCCGGAGGGGATTCGACCGTTACGAAATAAAATGTCAAACAAAGATTTTTATTCGTATTTACGGACTGTAACTTGAAAAGAGGTCAGAAATAGTAGATTAGATGAAGTGTCGAACAGAGGAGGCCGCAGTGTGCTGAGTAGGAATTATTTTTTTCGTCGGGCGGGGAATCCCCGCCCACACGTGCCATCGCGGGTTAAGCTGATGTGAAAAAAATTGTTAGTCTCCTGGTTTTGTGATTAAAAAAAAAACCAAATCATTAAAGTCACAAGGATGAATATTGAAAAAATAGGCACTAACATGGAAAAAAAGAAGACAAACTTCTGTAAATTTATCCATAATATTTTTAGCTGCTACAAAATTGGACATGTACATGTTCACAGCATTCTTCAATGTGAATGCCATCATTATTGAGTGATGAGGCAGTTATGTGATCATCATTGTCTTGCCTGAGGGTATCATCAATTTCCTCACCATATATGTAGTGCTGACAACGTGACAGTTGGTTGTTGAAAAGAGATGTGATGTACGCTTGCAGGGTAAATGCTGCCAAGAAATAAAGTATCAACAAGTACTAGTATATGATCAGCTGTTTAGTACTATCTGAGTGATTTAGTAAATGATCAGCTGTCCAAACATCTGCCGAAGAGAATTAAGAAAGCACAGTTAGATGAGAAGGAGAAGATATTAGTGATTCTTCATAATTTTTCACAACACTGACCTTGTTAATCTGTCTGCGTTTGTGACTAAATTCGGTGGAAGAGAAGGATATTTCCAAATGCATATCAGGGTCACAAAAAGAAAGTTACAAAATGGTATTCATGAAGCTAGCGGCGAGTCTTATCCAACTCAGTTTGCGCGTGTGGGGCATAGGGTGTGCTGTCTGTGTGTGGTATATCGGGAAGCATAGGATTGAGGCAATCCCCAATTTTGTAACGAAAAGTGGACATGTTTCTGTTTCATCTCATTGTTAAGTTCAATATTCAGAATATTTAATGCCATTGTTCTCAAAATTATTTTCACCTACATTCATTTCATTCATTACAGTAATCTACCGGTTAGAGGTAGGTTCTGATGAAAGTCAGAGAATATCCAACGAACTCTTACACGTGCTGTGCCCTTTCTACCTCTTATATTTCTTTCTTCATCTCAGCATAAGTCCTACCTTTCTTCATCCCGTCCATAAAACCAATTCTCTTCCTTCCTCTTCCCCGCTTACCCAACATCCTTCCCTCTATCACGGCCTTCATCAAACCATCATCCCTCATTACCCCTTCCAGCCACCTACCCTGTCTTTCCCTAATCTCATCTATAAGTTTCCTCTACTCACCCACCATGCCAAGCACTTCCTCATTTGTCTTCCTTTCCGTCCAACGCACCTTCTCCATCCTCCTCCACACCCACATCTCAAAAGCCTTCAGCCTATTTTCGTCTTCCTTTCAAGGTCCACGTTTCTGCCCCATACAGCGCCACACTCCATATCAAGCTCTTCACTAGCCTCTTTTTTACATCCTTACTTAAGGTCCCCGTCATCAGCTCCCTTCTATTGTTGAACGCTTCCTTCGCTAGCGCTATTCTCCTCCTAATGTCTTTGCTACTATGTCCTCTTTCTTCTAGCGTACTACCCAAGTAATTAAATTGTTCTACTTGCTCCAGTTTGTGACTTCCTACTCATATCACCAGCTTCGCTTTCTTTCTCCTACAGAATCTCATTATTTTTGTTTTCCTATTATTTATCTTCATTCCGTATTTCTCACACTGCTTTTCCAGTGCATCTACTAAAGTTTGCAGTCCTTTCGATGACCGACTCACCAACGCCTGGTCGTCTGCGAATCTAACCGACTTTACCCACTGGCCTCCTACTTTCATTCCCATATCTAGCTCATCCCATGCCTCTCTTACCATTTCCTCAGCATAGATGTTAAAAAGTAAAGGCGACAACGGGCACCTTTGCCGCACCCCACGACCTATAACTGCCCACCCTGATTCACCGTCTGCTACCCTTACCTGAGCCCTCTGCCCCATATATAAGTTTTGGATGAGTCTCCTATCACGCCAATCCATTCCTATTTTCCCCAGTATCTGCATCAGTTTCTCCCAGTTTACTCTGTCAAACGCCTTTTCGAAATCTACAAAACAAGCGAAAACATCCTGATTATGCTCTATGTTTCTATCTATAAGTGTTCTCATTACCGCAATGGCATCTCTGGTTCCCCTCCCCTTCCTAAACCCAAATTGGTCATCGCCTAAATAGCACTTTGCTCTGCTCTCCAACCTTCGATTTAGTATTCTAAGCAACACTTTTGCTGCGTGCGAAAGCAAGCCAAAAAATTTGCAACAGATCGATCAGTATATTTACGGCCAAATCAGTGTCAATATGGTAGCCAATCTGGAAATCCTAGTGTTTTCGGGTTTTTTATGTGAAAGCGGAAGTACCATGTGTATTTGGTGGTGGTAGGTCCTAATATGAAACTAAGTAAGTAATTGTAACGCATTTCTCAGCAAATATTCTCAATGACTTATGAGTAACATGGATACATATGGTTTTATCCATTCGATATGAGGAAATATTAACCCCAAAAAAGTCACCTTATTTAGTGCCTCGACTTTTAAGCCCTGGTTACACGATACATTAACTCGAGTATGAGTTGGTGTACATTTGCGTGAATGTTTTAATGTACGTTTGCGTGAACAAATGGATGAATCAGTGGTTACAAGGTGCTTGAAACCATACATGTATTCGCACAAGTTTCTGGGTACGTATTTGGGTCATTCCACGTCAGTTCAACCACATTATGACGCCCACCGACTCGGATTGACCTCCGAAGGATTGCGGGACTTGCGCGGCAAAAACGGTGGCCGCGATTAAACAAGGGAGGGTGTTGGGTATGTGCGGCAAAGTCGAGTGGGCCCTACCTGGTCCCATTTCCTTTCCTCTCCCTTCCTCCCCCTCATACAACGGGAAGGATTCCCCCCATCCCTTTCTCGTTACAGGAGATCCTTCTGGAAGCCCACCAGCCGGGAGGATATATAAGCGGGAGCGCGCCGGCACCGGGACAGACAAGGATATAACCGGTGCCCGAGAAGGAGCTCGGGGAAAAAACCAACCTCTTGTATTCTGCTGAATAAAATCTTGTCTATCTGAAAGCAACCTGAGTAGTCATTAAACGCAACACTGATGAAGCATCGAATACGAAACACACAGGACTACCTGCCGCTGAGGAGATGGATAACGCTGACAACGACGATAACTACATCAAAGTGACACACAAGCGTAAATCCAAAATAAATACGAACATCATTGGATCCAGTGAAGTGAAATGTGATGAGAATTCCTTCTCTGGAGTACCCAGACGCACTCATCTGTACGTCGGGCATGTGAACACCAAAACGACGTCGGAAGTCATTTTGAAGTACTTGAAAAGAAAATTTCCTTCGTGTGATTTCTTGTGTACTAGTCTAAACTGTGGCAAAACCTACAATTCTTTCAAAGTGACCGCTCCCTTAAAACTCCAGGCGGATCTTCTCAAAAGCGAAACTTGGGCTGATGACGTTGATGTCGGCAAATATTTCCCCCCCAAAAAATCACTTCCAAGGCGTCAGCTCACTGATACCCAAACAAACGCACCCAAAATCAAGAGGGAAGTTGAAAGCCATTTTTTTCATTGGAAGGCACCAGCGTTTGTGATATGTCCCAAAACGTGACTGGAAGTGTCATGCAATCCACCCAAAAGATCGCTACTTCGCCGGAGAAGCTGAATTGTGATAACGCTGTGACTGGGAACACGATTTGTGCACCTGCTTCTGGGCGCTCCGGGATCACCATGACCCTAAGATCCGCTGGTTCGACCAAGTCAAGTTGACTAGGTACCCCCAGCTCTGCTCATTGTGTGTCACCTGCTGGTGTTTCACCCCTTTTCAGTAGCTTGAGGCATGATAAGCTTACCAGCTTCTTGTTCTTAAATATCCAGGACCTGAGGGGCAAGTGCAATGACCTTGAAATAACCCTTCAGTCACTAAATGTGGACATTCTATTGCTATGCGAGCATTGATTAGGGGAATCAGAGGTCACTTCATTCTGCATATTAGGCTATAACCTCATCTCCTACTTTTGTCGCTCCCATCATAAGGGAGGTGGTGTTGCCATATACTCTAGGCCTGACATTGATATCTCTTGCATAAACTTCAGTGAGTGCTTCCAGAAGGACTTTGAATGTTGCATGGCTAAATTAACAATAAGATCAGTGACCTATGCTATTTACTGTTTATACCGTTCTCCAAGTGGTAATTTTAACAATTTCATTGGTGGACTAAATGATGCAATCCTGTTTGCTCCCTCTAAAAGTGCTGACTATCTAATTTTGTGTGGTGACTTAAATGTAGATATTATGATTGACTCGCATCACAGGTCTGATCTTAGCAACTTGTTTGATAGTCATGGCTTAATAATCATAAATGATTCACCTACTAGAATAACTAAATCTTCCTCAACATTAATTGATCTTCTTATCTCCAACATACCCTCCTCGAACTTAGTTTGCAACACCCTAGCCACCTTTCCGTCTGGCCATCATGCACTTCATTTTTCACTTAAATCTTGCAGCATCCGTTCTCAAAAAACCCCTCACACTACCTGTAAAAATACTTTTGATGCAGACTCCATTCTTAATTTTGTAGAATCAATATCACTTAAAAACTGGGGTGATGTTTATGCTACTAAAAACATGGATTATAAGTTTAAAAAGTTTGTCAACACATTCATAGTGCATTTTAATGCTGCTTTCCCTAAAAAGACTTATCGTTGTCGGCCAAAGGGTACTAGAAGAAGGTTCTACTCCCATGACCTTGTTGTTGAAAGCCAACGATTGCGTGAACTTCATCAGCAAGCCAAGTATGTAGACCATAGTCTAATGACTTATTATAAACAATCACTCATGGCCTTCAAACAACGTATTAGGAACCATAGGAAAACTATTAATGAAAGTTACATCCTTTCCTCCACTAATCCCATAAAATCTGCATGGGATATCCCATGCAGATTTCATTGCACTTTATGACATATGTCATAAAGTGCAATACAAGAGCAACTCAAATGCATAACACACATAAAGAATTCAATTTTGATGGCACTCCAGTCACAGATCCCTTGAAAGTTGCGGACTGTTTCAATTTAATGTTCTGCAATGCAAATCAAGATCACCTTACCTATCCTAGTTTACCAAAAAGTTCCTCGCTATCTAAGACCTTCTATCTCTTCCCAACCGACCCATACGAGGTCAACAAAGCCTTGAATACACTCCCTAACAAATGGTCTTCAGGATTTGACGAAATCCCCATCCCTATCTTGAAGGCAGCCAAAGATTATATAAGTGAACCCCTAGCTCACATAATTAATACTACCTTTGATGAAGGTCATTTCCCTAACTACCTGAAATTAGCCTATGTTAACCCTATCCACAAAAAAAGGTCCTTATTCTGACCCGAATAATTACCGGCCAATATCAGTGCTTCCTAGTCTTTCCAAAATTTTTGAAAAAATTTTCTCAATCGTTTCATAAACTTTCTTAAGTCATTCCAGCTCTTGGAACAAGCCCAGCATGACTTCCTAGCCGGGAAATCCACTACCACTGCTGTATTTCAGCTACTCAACCATATCCACAAGGCCCTTGACAGTAGAAATGCTACACTAGGGATCTTCTATGATCTTAGTAAGGCCTTTGATAGTATCAATCATAAGATACTATTCTCCAAACTTTCAAGGCTAGGGATTAAGGGCAATGCCCTGCTTTGGATAAAATGTTTCCTCTCCAATCGACAGAAGCAAGTAAAATATTGCCACCAATCAGACACTGGCTCTAACATTACTCTATCCAAGCCACTTCAAGTATGCCAAGGTGTCCCCCAAGGCTCGATACTCGGACCTCTGCTCTTTACAATTTTTATAAAGGACCTTCCATGTTCAATCTCAGTTGGTAAGCTACTTCTCTATGCTGATGATACTTCCTGTCTTCTACAGTCAAATAATCCAGCTGAACTTGGGGCTATTTCCCAAACCTCCATCTCAGATATGAGCAATTGGTGCCAAGCAAACGGACTCACCATAAATTCTCATAAATCTCTTCACCTGCAGTTCCACCACAAAAGGTACCCTCCCACCTCTAGTTTCTTACTTCGTTTAAGGGACAACATCCTCATCAGATCACATTCCATCAAGTTTCTTGGTCTAGTAATCAATGAAAACCTGGACTGGTCTGACCACATACAGTACATCATGAAAAAAATTACCTCTGGAATCTTCTTGATTAGAAAACTAGCTCCAATTGTCGCTCTGGAAACCCTAAAACTCCTATTTCACTCAAAAATCCAATCTCACATTTCATACGGCATCCTATTCTGGGGTAATGACAACCTTTCCCACAAGATATTTTCCCTCCAAAAGCAGGCCATTAAGGCAATGCTTCATCTCCCCCTACGTACTCCCGACAGACCTTTATTTAAGAACCACACCATCCTCACACTTCCTTCCCTTTATATACTTAACTGTGCCTTATTTGTCAAACAAAACCCCCAAATATTCTCCTCTCACCATGATGTGCACTCCTACCACACACGAAACAGTACTAACATCCACTTATCCCAAGCCTCCACTTCCCTTTCTCTGCATGGTCCTCATCATGCAGCCTCAATAATTTATAACAAATTACCATCTGATATTAAATCACTTTCCTCTCTGCCAGTGTTCAAGAACCGTGTAAAAAATTTACTTCTTGGAAAAGCTTATTATTGCATATCTGAGTTCATGGCATCTAAGTGTGATTGCTGTCATACTTGAACTTATTTTATTTTTTTATTTTTTTTACTGATTGTAAGTCCTGTTGTCTTTATTTTTTAACCTTAACGCTATCTTAATGTACCACTGTCTGACGATTTCTATGTTACCTTGTAACCAGCATAAATAAAATCATTATTATTATTAATTTTTAATGAAGGAATGAAAAGGCCATGATTTTTATTCTTGGGGATGAAGTAAATACCTTTATGATGATTATGATAAAAATGTTAAGATTAAAAAATACCCTTTTAGTGATAATGGCACTTGTAGTAAACCATGTTTTTTGCCAAATATTATGCTAAGACTTAACATAAGAATTTTTTTAATACTGCAAAAGACAATTTAAGGGCTCATGCTATTTTTTCCTGAAATCCTCATAGCCTTGTGGTCAGAGCTGGAGAATATCTTGAGAATTGATCCACAAATGAGTGAGATAAAAATTTTTGAGTAAAATAGTATACCTTGTGAGGTGAGCCTCCTGAACGGAAGAAATTGAGAACTTGCTTGAAGTTTGAGATGCTGTAACTGAAAAACTACTGGAGCTAAATAAATAAAATTTGGAGCTCTGTCATAAATTAGTGAAGGGATGATATGCACCAAGTTTCATCAAAATCTGAGTCGGTGGGTGTCCAAATCTCATTTTTGTGGTTGAATTGACATAGAATGACCCATTTGTGATTGTTTTACTCTAAACTAAGCGCAACATTCTAGCCATTCAAGGGCCCATATAGTCCGTTAAAGAGGTTAAAAACTACTATAAATCATACAATACTTACATATACTTAATTATTCTAATTCAGCTTCCGATTTTCAGCGGTAATTATCAAATTCCACATTTGGTTTCCTGAGTGGTAGTTCCTCAGATGAAAGATATTTGAGAAAGATACTAGAATGGTTTGCTAAGTCCCTTTTTATATGTTTCTGGTTTATTATTGACTAGACCTCCTGGTATTCCTCACCTCTCTGAGAAAGCGTTTTCCAAGTAAGGGGCAATGGTTACAACAGGAGAGGTCCAACGATAGTGAGAGGTCAATAAACATTAGGTACAGGTAGTTGAAGTGCTAAGTAAAAATAGTAGAGTGAAGTCCTAATGAAGCAGAGATCAAAATAAATACTAATAGCTGAATCAAACGCAAACAAACCGAAATTTAGAAGTACACAAACAGTAGAAAACGACGATCATGAATCCGCACTAGCAGAAAACATTATTTGCTTTATCTACCATAGGTGTCTCTGAAACATGAGCACCACTTGTGCAAATGCCTGAACCAAATTAGAACATGTTCCATTTTCTGGACATGCATCCGCAAAAGTTGGTATGGTTACACGGTGAATTTTCACATTTATTCATGCATCCATGCATGTACACATTAACTCGTATGGGTTAATGAATCGTGTAACCAGAGCTTTAGTCTATGGTAAGTTTTCATTAACGAAAAAGGGATGAAACTTCTCGACTTACACTTGATTACCCATTACACATACGATAAGATATTCTAAAATAACATAGCTAACTCTTACAATAGCAAATATAGCTCAGGAACATCATATTCATTAATACATAAGAATTTGAAGCATGCAGAAAGTTCTCAATTGTACTGAGGTGAATGACAATGCTTTTAATATTGCCATTTATCAGTTTCACACATATGTAAATAAAGTTTCTTTAGATAAAATCACAAATTTAACCATCTTTTTGCACCAATCTGCATGCAATATTTAGGAGTAGAGTGATGACTCGTTTATTCCAAGGGATGCTAACCTATAAGCATTGCATTATTCTAACTTGGGCAAAACTAGAGCATTTTAACATCATGGATACAAGAATGCATACTGGCATCAAGACAATTTCGAAGCACTTGACATAAAAACCATACATAATTCATTGGAGACCGTAAATGGTATCTAATTAAGACATATCTTCGGATATTATTCTTCTTTACGGATAACAAATTCGCATGCGACGACAATCACAAATCCCAGCGACTTACTACTTCGCTACAATAGATATACCCGAGTCATGAGCTCGACCAGCAGTAACAGGTAAATAGTATTTATTTTATGACCAAACAAAACTTACACGTGGAAATTGATAAAGATAATAAAGGAAAATACTTGTACCTCCAAATAATCATTATATTCCCTCAGCGTGCTAAAATCTTCTTGTCGTTTATTGAAATCTCTCAGTATTCTTTTACGAATATCGACTTCCTTCTCTACAACTGGGTCCTCGAATAACTGCACTCGAAAGTTACTCCGACGAAGAGGAACATTACATTCTGGACAAGAACCAGAGCCTGGTAAAAAGAAATTAACGAAGGTAGATATATATAATAGCATCAAACAATTACACGAGAGGTGACTACTGACCTCGTCGTTATTTGGAGCCATTCAAATTTTTAAAAAAATCTATAAATCAGACAGTAGAACAACCAGGATAAGCAAAAACACAACAAATAACCTTTAAGAAACAGTAGATCAACACAGCTTTCGCATAACGTGTGGCCACACACATTCACCATAAGTTTCAAAGATGGGTTCCGATATTTCGTCGTTTTGCAGCGGGGACATACTTGATCATCCATCCTGGTAGCGTGAATTCACTCCCAACTCAGGGAAGGACGGGTAAGATATTTAATTCTCAAACGTTTAGATTATGGCGTTTCACCTCATGTTTTCTTCCACACACATGGTAGTTGAACCAATCCTGGTTTCGGCCGAAATAGCAAAGTGGTGGAACGTCTGGAATTTCGCAATATCAGAAAACATATTTACATGAACAATTTTACAACTCTTCCGGATCACAATCACGGAAATTCTACGGGTTCCCACAACAAAACAAAATTTCGCAGACACACCGATCGCACCATCGTGGGACTCGAACTTGGCTGATGCGCATCATACGCGATTCGGAAAGCACCCCAGACACAAAAACAATGATAAACCATAGAGCTTGTGTGATAAACAGCCTTTTCATCACCGAACACGAGCCATTTCAACGATTTCAACTGTTTCGAAGCAGAAACCGCCAAACTGTCCCCCCCTCACCAAAATAAGAGAGGGGAGGGGGGAAACTGCGTTCGGTGCTGCCAATTGGATAACAGTGACAGGACTTGAGAACTACAAGAACGCACGCTTTCCCCCTCCGCGCTCTTATTCGGGTGAGGGGGGGGGGGGGACAGTTTGGCGGTTTCTGCTACGAAAGAGTTGAAATGGCTCGTGGTTGGTGATGAAAAGTTTGTTTATCATTGTTTTTGTGCAGTAAAGTTTTAAATACAACAATGAGATCGCGGTGCTCTGTGTTTAGCTGTGTTGTTAAAGGAGGGAAGCAGTTCCACTTTCCGAGGAATATTCAGAGGTAAGTGACATAAATTCGAATCTATTCCTCAATCCGCACGGTTAGACCTTAGCTGTATCTTTCAGTGCCAGATGACTTTACTTTGGGTATCTATATTGTAGTTCCCCACGTAGCACACAAGCTGAAAAATGCGCCCACTATAGGCACCTACCCAAGCAGCCATGAATGTCGGCTGAATATTGGCCCAATATCGGCTTCAGATTGGCACATCGGTCCCTCATTGCCATCGTTTTGCCGATGTTGGCCCGATATTGGCCCCCTACTTTGGAACGACATCATCTGCTGATGTTATGTTATGAGGCGAATATTGAAGAAGTTCTGAAAGCATGCTGAAGCTAACGTGCGGGAATTGGAAAATTTTTGTTTATTCGCAGTAATATTGCATTTATATACTATGTGGCAAAATAGGATAACAGTTATCTGGCGTTAATTAATGGTGAAAAACTTTTATCAAGATTTTATTGCATTTCCTCAAACTATCACGGAATAATCATTTTATGATTATAGTTCTCGAAGTCACATTTATCCACGTAAGTGACTACTTATATACGTCTTTCTCATCGCATTTACTACAATTTTGGTTGCGAGAAAAGGTGCGTTGAGTTGTAGGTAAATTAAATTGTCGATCCAGGTGGGCATTAAGTATAAGATACGAGGTATTATAATGCGACGTATTCTATCATTCCATTGCTCATTAGAACAATGAAATTGATTAATGACAATGTAACTTTTTTATATTGCGAGAGCAGCGAAGTCAGTGGAGAGATAATACGATATTCCGGCCCGTGAACGTTTTCGTCCGCTAGGTTTCCTGCTCACATTTTCTATTGAATATTTTAGGAGCCATGGGATTGGTTACAAAAGCCTTACTAGTGCTTAAAATGTGCCTCAAAGTGGTGCCTTTTTAAGGTGCCTTGAAGGCGCACTTTAGCTCCGTGAAAAATGCGCCTAAAAGGTTCCTTCAGTGGGCCTATTACAGGTGCCTTCTGTGCCATTTTTATGTGCCTCCGAGCAGTGGCGGATCCAGGACCACATCTCGGGGGGGGGGGGAGCAATATGCTAATATGCCCATCGGGGGGGGGGGGGGGGGGGGGGGGGGGGAGTAGGGGGTATGAAATATCCCCCAATGGATTTACTATGTGTTTTGCATGGGCAAGAACTATGAGTTTTTTGTCTCGGGGGGGGCAATTGCCCCCTTTGCCCCCCCCCCCCCTGAACTACGTGGGTCTGTGTTGAATAATTTATGTTTTCGGGCGATGAATAATCATTCTTCTAGTTCCAATGGTAATGGTATAGTTCCTCTCTTTTAACGATTAAAACAACATTTGCAGTTGCATTTTCTTAATAGGCATCCCACGGGACTTCGGTTTTCCTAGGCACGGCGCGTAATTTTTTCAAGTCCAATGAAGGTCTTATTCATTCATTCATTACAGTAATCTACCGGTTAGAGGTAGGCTGTGATGACAGTCAGAGAATATCCAACGAACTCTAGCACGTGCCGTGCCCTTTCTGCATCTAGTATTTCTTTCTTCATCTCAGCATAAGTCCTACCTTTCTTCATCCCGTCCATAAAACCGATTCTCTTCCTTCCTCTTCCCCGCTTACCCAACATCCTACCCTCTATCACGACCTTCAGCAAACCATCGCCCCTCATTACCCCTTCCAGCCACCTACCCTGTCTTCCCCTTATCTCATCTATAAGTTTCCTCTCCTCACCCACCATGTCAAGCACTTCCTCATTTGTCTTCCTTTCCGTCCAACGCACCTTCTCCATCCTCCTCCACACCCACATCTCGAAAGCCTTCAGCCTATTTTCGTCTTCTTTTCTCAAGGTCCACGTTTCTGCCCCATACAACGCCACACTCCATATCAAGCTCTTCACTAGCCTCTTTTTACATCCTTACTTAAGGTCCCCGTCATCAGCTCCCTTCTATTATTGAACGCTTCCTTCGCTAGCGCTATTCTCCTCCTAATGTATTTGCTACTATGTCCTCTTTCTTCTAGGGTACTACCCAAGTAATTAAATTGTCCTACTTGCTCCAGTTTGTGACTTCCTACTCATATCACCAGCTTCGCTTTCTTTCTCCTACAGAATCTCATTATTTTTGTTTTCCTATTATTTATCTTCATTCCGTATTTCTCACACTGCTTTTCCAGTGCATCTACTAAAGTTAGCAATGAATAAAACTGACGCATCATTCTACTGCTATAACAGCTATTATATTTCATAAATGATTTCAAATGGAGAGCATGATTTTAACTGTTTAGCAGATATATGGAAAAGGAGTTCGCAGTGAAGATCACATCATCACTTGGTGAACAAAACTTTTTTTAAATCCTAGCGGGTGTTGCTGTTATATATTTCTTCAGGCTCCACTTCATGAACTTGCGTGCCCATTTACACAATGCATTTAATTTTTTCTCCAATACTTCTACGACACAATTTTCTCATCGCACAAGCTTCATATTTGCTTTTTGGGTTGAAACAGAATGTTTTATCCTTTCATCGTTTAAGAAGCTGTTTTCTGCAAAGGTCGCACAAAGTGGCGTACAGCGCAGCCACACAAAGTTGCTAACTTTTTTTTAAATTTTTTAACTGGAGGATGAAAAATATTCCAACCGAAGTTGAGAACTCCGAAAAGGGTTTCTCTATTACGGTCCCATATCCAAAAAATAAAATTACTTCCGCCCTAAAACCGCGAGCACTTACCCAGTGAGGTTTCTGTTTCGGCAGCAGTGGAAGTGGTATTCAGGTTTCTGGTTCTGTGATTAAATTATTTAACATTAAGCGACAGTTTCGCCGTGCTATGCTGCAGGCTTCGTCGGGCTTTAAAGAACAACAATGGTCTTTTTTTTCAAAAAGTGAATAAACAATTCCGTCAGTTGATTATTTTGAGAAGTAAAAAAAAACATAATTTCGAATGAGTCTCTTCCAGGTATAAGGGAGTTTATAACTATCCTCTCTATTGATGTTATTTGGTCTTTTTTCTATTTCAATCGCCTCCTTATGAGCCGTGGAAAGTAACTGCTTTCTTTGTGCAGTACTCTTGCCGTCTTGATGTCAATGGCGTGACTTTCCTCTTTGTTTATTTACTTTTTGAAAAAAGACCATTGTTGTTCTTTAAAGCCCGACGAAGCCTGCAGCATAGCACGGCGAAACTGTCGCATAATATTAAATAACTTAATCGCAGAACCAGAAACCTGAATACCATAAACATGAGCTGCGAAAATCTTAAATAAAAAAGCAGTGGAAGTGGTTAGAAAAGATCTTCAAGAAGTGAGGGTGCGAATTTCCCATTCCTTCACGATTTCGCGGCTTTATTATCTAATGTAAGATTTGTATCTCGAGGTTAGGTCAAAAATTTAAAAACTATAACTCCTTGACAACGTTTCGGTGTATAATTGAAACACCATCTTCAGGGCTACGATATTACGGTACACCAACATAATTAAAATGAAGTAACATAAAAAAATATCACAAGTTTCACCTTACAAACCAAAGTATCACACACGTCATTATTACAATATATACAAATAAGAATTACCTCGGATTTAGCCAGGAACATCATGTTTCAACAATCCACTTCTCAAAATAAAACTGTATAATATATTTTTTTGGCCAACGAAACGTTGGCTAGAAGTGATAGTTTTTTTTATTTTTGTCCTATATTCGAGATGCATATCTTACATTTCGTGAAGAGGTCGATAAAAAAATACTTCATTTATTAGAAATGTTAGCTGAGCTAACTTTTTTTTTTAAATTGACTTCAAGTTTGTATTATAAGACAATGAATAGGCAGTGAAGTAGCACCCCTTTCACGTATCGTATCGACTTTTTATGAATGGTTTTCTCGAAATCTCTTTCGCTTTCGTACCACTTGGCACTCCATTTCCAAACAATTGTTCCCTAAAGAGTCGAGTCATCTCCCCCCGTGTGGTATGTGATTAGGGTTAACCATACCCCCCCAGGGTGCCCTGACTTTTCTAGTGTACCACTGAACCATCAAGCCAATACCCCTTCTATAGGAACGCATATCCCAAGTTGGTAACCGATGAATCCGACCATTAATTATTTTTAGCAATTTTTCAGTGAACGACAACAATGTATTAGGTTGTTTTCGCTAAGAAAATTACATTTTTAACTGTGTGGACAGGCATCATCATCATAGTAATATATGAAAATAGAATGGTGTCTGTCTGTCAGTCCGTCTGTCTGTTGCTCAATCACGCAAACACTACTGAACCGATTGAGCTGAAATTTTGTATGTAGTTAGACAATGTACCGGGATGAAACATAGGCTATATAAAAAATCTGTCAGGGCCCCCAAATGCCCCCCCTGGAGGTCCCTTGTGGTCCATGCTAAGCATTGGGTTTGGTGCAGTGGTTATATTTTTTGCTTTTAAAAATTACTTTCACTCAAAATAGAGGGCTGGAACTTTTTTTATCGGATGGCTGAATAAATTTAGTTTCTAATTATTTCATACGATTTTCTTTTACGCTTCGTAATTATCAGAATATCATATTTTTTGCTGAAAAATCTGACATTTTTCTCTTTAATCAACAAAAGCATATTTCCTTGACAACCAGAGATTTGAATTTCAAAGGATGTTCACGCATCTGACATTTAAGTTTTCCTGCCGGCCCACGATAGCACGTAGAAAGAAAATGTGTATAAGAAGGGCCCAGAGTCCCCAGGGCCCCATGATGGATTGCTTCGGGGGGTAATCGATGAATTCAATGCATATTTACAGGTATACTCTTCAATGTCTATTCTCAAAGTTGCACTTATAAGGGAACTGCATACGAAAGAACACTTATGTATAAAACGATACACATAAAGGAATTAAACGTGGAAGAATATTTACGTGCAGCATATAATAATGTTAATAATGCCTCTGTTGCTACAACAAATACGGTGTCGTTTTTTATAGTTTAATACTCAGCTGAATTACACGTAGTGGAATCGTCTGCCTCTCATTACGATTGTGAGCTATTTTTTAGACCAATTCCCACATAAACTTTACGAGTTATTTATATATACTTAAACGTGTTAAATGCAGTTTACTCACATTGACTCAATCATCGAGTTGTCTATTCGAGTCTCTCACTTGCCACTGTGTTTCCCCTCCTTGGAGTTAAAAATATATTCATAAACATGTCTAATAGAATTAAGAGTAACATTTTGAAAAAATCTTCTAAAGCATGGGAAATGCCTTCTTTGCGAGAAAATAAGTCCTTGCATGAAAAACGACAAAGGTTAACCTTAGATGCTCAAAGACATGCCTACCAGCAATCTCATGATAATCTCCCCGTGGTGTTTCTAGGTTTACGCTAAGAACCGCACAAATTTCATCTTAATCAAACCTACTGACAGGTAACCAGCTAAAAATCTGGTTCAAATATTGAGCCATTTGTTTCGAAACTTCAATCTGTTTTAAGATTGCGGAAATTATAATTGCGTCACTACATGCTTCTTACCCATAAGAAGAACGGATATTTTGCGCAATGGACATCATCGGTGCATGAAAATTGGCAATTGCACTAAGAATGATCACTATAGATTTTTAATTTTGTAACCAATGATTATGATTAAGAAAACAAAGAATGTAGCCACCCTTTATGCAAAAGTCATAGTCCGGGTATTGAAGGATTCATAGGACAAATAAACATCGCTTCTATTGAAAATGCTCCTTTTGACGTTGTCAACCGCTGGATTATACTCTACTCTCCTATCCTGATACTCAAAGCAAATATCAACAATTAATGGCGGAACTCAATTAAGTCATTGAATGCAAATATACTTATGTACACAAGGGAAGTGCTCAACCTGTTATTCACTCAGAAGACGGCTCAAGAGAACTTGAGGGAAGAGGTCACCATCTATCAACCTAGGTGCTATTTGTTAAGTAGTAATGACTCTTCGTGGCCCATTATTGGGTTTCCCGTGCATTAAAGAGGACAAACAATAACTCAACACTCCGTGCACGAAATGGAAAATGAACGAGTTGCAACGATCACAACAAACAAGATAGGATACAAACACCTCAAATCTGACAGTATTCTTCAGGTTTTGTGGTTTTCTTATAAAATAAGTTCAATGTTTTTCACATCCGTTGACGTTCAACGGGTACCTTCAGCTAGTACTAATATATAAAAATTGAATGGTGTCTGTCTGTCTGTTGCTCAATCACGCAAACACTACAGAACCGATTGAGCTGAAATTTGGTATGTAGTTAGGAATTGTGTATGGGTTGAACATAGGCTATATTAAAAATCCCTCAGGGCTCCCAAAGAGCCTCCCGTGGTGGTCCATGCTAAGCATTGGGTTCGGTGCAGTGGTTCCATTTCATGCTTTTTAAAATAAATTTTGCTCAAGATAGAGGGCTGGATTTTTTTTATCGGATGGCTGAATAAATTAAGTTTCTAATTCTTTCAATAGATTTTCTTTTACGCTTCGTAATTGTCTGAATATGATGTTTTTTGCTGAAAAATCTGACATTTTTCTCTTTAATCAACAATAGCAAACTTCCTTGACAACCAGTGATTTTATTTCAAAGGATATTCATGCATCTGGCATTTAAGATTTCCTGCAGGCCCATGATAGCACGTAGAAAGATAATGTGTATAAGAAAGGCCCAGAGTCTCAAGGTCCCCATGGTAAATGGTTGATAATAGTGCCTCTGTAGCTTAAACAAACACGGCGTTGTCTATAAACGTGTAATACTCAGATGTATTACATGTAGTTGACCTGTCTGCCTCACATTTCGATTGCGAATTGTCTTTTAGACCAATTTCCACATCATACGAAGGAACGTCAACGAGTATCATACTAGGTTAAGAACTCCTAAATTGACTACGCTGACAGTATTCTTCAGGCTTTGTGGTTTTCTTATAAAATCGTTCATTATTTTTTACACCCGTTGAATTTCATTACGATTTCGAACAGTTATTAGTCCAACTCCCACATCATAAACGTTACGATTTCCTTACATATGTTTAAAAGTGTTAAAGTGCAGTAAACGTACATTCTTTCAATCATCGAGTTGCCTATTCAAGACTCTCACTCACCGCTGTGTTTCCCTTCCTTGGACTTAAAAATAAATCCATTAGCATTCCTAATAGAAAAAAGGGTAACCTTTCTAAAACATTTACTAAAGCGAGAGGAATGACTTCTTTGCAAGAAAATGAGTCCTTGCATGAAAAACGACAAAGGCTAGGCTAGACAAGACGATCAAAAACATGCCCACCAGCGATCTCATGAACATATCCCCGTGGTGTTTCTCGGGTTACACTAAGAACCGCACACATTTCATCCTAACCTAACCTACGGACGGGTAATCAGCTAAACATCTGGTTCAAATATAGACCCATCTGTTTTAGACCATCAATCTGTTTTAAGAAGGCGGAAATTATAATAACGTCACTACATGCTTCTTACCCGAAAGAAGAACGGAAATTCTGCGCAATTAACGACATCCGTGCGTTAAAATCTACAAGTTCACTAAGAATCACCAAAGATTTTAATTAAGTAACCTATGATTATGATTAAGAAACCAATGATTATGGCTACCCTTTTTTCCGAAGGCGCAGTCCGGGTTATGAAGGATTCATAGGACAAATAAACATGGCTGCTTCTGAAATTGCTATTTTTGACGTTGCAAACCGCTGGATTGTACCCTACTATCCTATCCTGATTAAGATACTCAACGCACATATCAACGTTGAATCTCGCAACTCAATTAAGTAATTGAATGCAAATATATTTATGTACACAAGGTAAGTGATCAAGCTGTTAATCACTCAGAAAACGGCTCAAGAGAAACGGAGGGACGAGGTGACAATCTATCAACCTGGGTGCTGTTTAAGTAGTGATAAACCTGCGTGGCCCATTTTTGGGTTTCCCGTGCATGAAAGAGGACAAACAGTCAATCAACTCTCCGTGCATCTGGAAAACGGTCAGCGTGTCTACTAAAACGAACACTGAATACAAGATAGGATACGAACACCTCAAATGATCACGCTGACAGTATTCTTCAGGCTTTGTGGTTTTTTTAAAAATAAGTTCAATGTTTTTCACGCGCGTTGAATTTCAACGGGTACCTTCAGCTAAACAGTATTCAATAAATCATTTACTGTAACCACTTGCCGCGAGTGGAATAATCTTGCCGTTACACTCTTATGGTTTTAGGCTTTACTTTCTAGGCTCAGCTACAATGCTGTCTTCTCCATGGGAGAGGTTATTCTTCATTTTCCTGAGGGTTTCCTCCTCCTCCTCTCTACAGGGTTCGTTGGTCATTTCGTTCGTAAGAGCATTTCCTCGTTATCCTCATTTATTGCTTCTTGTCCCTCTAGATTATAATTATCAGTCCCCTCATCCTCGCTGAGGAGTTCCTGGAAATGCTCAGCCCATCTCTCAATCATTTTCTGCTCTTCATTAATAATATTTCCAGCCTTATCTTTATATCCTCCTAGTCTGCGGACGTATTCAGTTTTCATTTTATTTACCGCTATGTAACATTGCCTTACTTCATTTTCTTCATGCAGCTCCTTATTTTTTTTAATATTTCTTTTTAACATTTGTTTCTATTTCATAATATTTTCAGCCTTCTTTCTTAGCTCCTTGTACTCACTGTAATTTTTTCTAGTTCTCCTTTGATTCATTTGATTTGATTTCATTTCATTTATTTTAAACATTCAAAAACAGCCGATGTCGGCCTTTACATTGAACATTTGCAACTTAAAATCTGCAGCATTACCAAAATCAAATAAGAAAAAAACATGTGTTGGCAAATAGCAACAAATAAAAACAAAGAGACAATAACATAAACAATAAACTACAACAACATGGAAAGTTAGGGAATCAGGGAGAAAGCGCTTTTCTAAGCTGGCGCTTGAATGATCCGAAAGGATCAGAGAGATCGAGGGAAGGGCAGGCAGATGAAATGTTGTTATACAAGGCAGGAAGCCTGTAAAAAAGGGATCGCTGGGAGAGAGAAAGACGGAATTTAGGTTGGTGTATAAGGTGATTGTTGCGTAAGGCACGGCCGGGGATGTGAAGTGAGAAGTGTGGGAGTATTTCAGTGGATCGGTACTGACCATTTAACGCAGTGTAAAGAAATGAAAGGTCATTGATATTCCTACGGGTGGCCAGTGGGGTCAATGATAGATCAGACATGATTTCAGTACGAGAAGAATTACGGAGGTGCGGCACGCGGTGACGGACTACGGAAATGAAGAAATTAACGGGGCGTTCAAGAATTTTCAAGTTGGAGGGACATGCAGTGGAGTAGATAACGGAGCAGTATTCGATAATTGGGAGAACGCAGCCAGTGAATTTGGTTTTCAGGGCTATGGGGTTTGTGACGTTGGTGAATATATAGAGCACACCAACGACTGACATAGCCTTAGATTTAATTTTATTGAGGTGCGGGGCGAAAGACAGTTTGGGGTCGAAAGTAATACCCAGGTCATTATGTGAGGAGGCAAATGGAACAAATTCGTTAAATATAGAGTAGTTATTAGGAGTTACGGTGCGTTTTAAGGAAAAAGGTATGTACTTTGATTTGAGAGTATTAATTCTAAGTTGCCACTGCAGGCACCAGGCCTCAAGGGAGTTGAGTGAAGATTGGAGTGACTGGGAATCGGCAGCATTCACAACTGTTTAAAATATTTTGCAGTCGTCTGCATAGAGCAGAATTCCGCAAGAGTTGGAAAGCGCGCAGCTGGTAACGTCATCAATGAAAAGGGAAAAGGGAAGAGGTCCGAGAACGCTTCCTTGGGGGACACCAGAAAGGAAGGGTAGATTTTCTGATGAGGCTCCGTCAAGAACAACACTCTGAGTGCGGTCGGTGAGGAATTTGGAAAAGATGGATAGGAAAGCACCGTGAATGTTGTACCGATTAACCAATTTGTGGATTAAGAGGGTATAATTTACGGAGTCGAAAGCTTTCGCAAAGTCGATGTAGCAAACATCAAGTTGAGAAGAGGCATCGAAGGCAGCGGTGATGTGCTGATGCAGTACAGTTAGGTTAGTAGCGCAGGAGCCACCCGGGAGGAAGCCGTGCTGCTGAGGTGAGATGTATGGGATGGCGAATGATAAGAGACGGTCATGAATAATACGTTCAAATAGGATAGAAAGAATGGGAAGGATAGATATAGGACGATAATTACTCTTAATTACTAAGTTATTTCTTAAGGCAAACTGTTCTAGGAGAACACCATTTTCATTGCTAGTCTGGTGTAGTGAGTAGCGTCCCGAGTTTTTGGAGCTGGCAGAATCCAGCCCTTCTTGCGCATTAAAATCCACAGCAAGTATAATCATATCATGATTTTATATCCTTGACAGTAGTATCTGCAATTCATCATAGAATTCGTCTTTCTCAAGTTCATCTTTGTCTTCCGTTGGAGCATCGTCTGATATAAAGGTAATGTTTCTAAATCTACCTTTAAATATTACCTAGCAAAGTCTTACATTGATGGATTCAAAGTTCAACAAGCTTTTCCGCATTTTGGCATTCATTATTATTCCGGTTCCATACTGACCTGTCCTTCTCTCAGGCCCACTGTAGAGGAGTCTAAAATCAGGTTTGTCTATACACCCCTGTCCTTGCCACCTTACTTCCTGTAGTGCAACCACATCAATTCTAATTTAATTTAATTCCTGGGCAATATTTTTCATTCTCCCAGGCTTTATCATCGTCCAAACATTCCAAGCAGCAAATATGATATCCGTATTCATGTTTCTATTCGGTTGGCATTGTCGTAATCCATTATTCCTGTCAAGTATCCGAGGCGGTAAAGGTGAGCTTTCGTCCCGCCAGCGTTTTCGCGAATTTCACCCACTTACAATAGAGATATCGGAACCAAATTCACATCACTTATAAAGCAAACCTTGCGCATTTGTAAAATACTTTCAACACAACAATGCATCAACTACTTTAGGAATGGGAAACTTTCAAACCTGATAAGTGCGTTTTTTCCTCTCCGCCATCTTGTGAAAAAATGCCGTTTCCTCTCATCCACTGTACGTGGCGCAGCGATCGAGCAGTTGGTTCTCTAGCATATGCATACTTCTCCTACACTATTTCTTCCCGCCTTCCACTCAAACTCGCACCGCAACAGCCATTTACTACAATGCAATTCCATTCATTCCACCGCAGTAAACATTGCACATTTCACTTCAAATGAAGGATTTACACTTCCTTTTCACTCGCATTCATTCCACTGCACTAATAACATTTCACGTATCACTTTAAATGGAGGATTGCGAGTTCCCGCAGCGAAAAAACACCCGTGCCTTTCGAGGAATTCCAAGTCTGACTCAGGCGAAACGAAAGTCTGGATCGCAGACATTGGTGTGTGCGTACACGATTGACAACTCATGGCGACCGTACACCACACATGCAAGAAAATGATTAACGCCAACAAGCTTCTCAACTCTCGTTGGCGAATGAATACCGGTTGACTTTTCAACAATCAACTTCCAATTATTGACAGTTAATTTCCCCCTTCCACACTACCCGAGAGAACTGCGTCAACAATACTATTTACTTAGCCTCTAACAAAAGCCCACTTATAATAACCTTGTCATCTGACGAATTTTATACCAGACACAATACGCAGAATAACAATTTAGCCTTCTACCAATGCCCACGAATTTTTACCAATAAGCGTGAGGGATTCCATTCTTAAAATAATACGCAGAATAACATTTTAGCCTTCTACTAATGCCCACGAATAATCACCAATGAACGAGAGGGATTCTATTCTTAAAATAATACGCAGAATAACATTTTAGCCTTCTATCTATGCGCACCGAAAATCACCAATAAGCGTGAGGGATTCTATTCATAAAATAATACGCAGAATAACATTTTAGCCTTCTACCAATGCCCACCATTAATCACCAATGAGCGAGAGGGATTCTATTCTTAAAATAATACGCCCCCCAAGTGTATTGGAGGGGTGGGTTCAGGGCAAAGGAATGGAAGGGAAATTCGTTTTTCGGTTTAACAAAAGACGGAAATGCAGTACAAATCAGCATTTTGAAATTTCCTCCACTCCCAGAAATGCCCATTTCCACTTTACCATTCCCGCGAAAACTGCGTTTTTCGCTGTATTAATTCACGAAAATGCGTTTTTCACTTTTGAAAATGCCCAAATCGGGCCCGCGTACCGTCCCACCCCAGCACCCCTGTTTCACTCCATATACCCGTAAGCTTGTTGGGGGGGTGGGGTAAAGGAATATAGTAGAAGTGAAATTAGTCTTATCCCTCTACCGGTTGTTCGTGAAAACCTCCAAACATGGCGTCGAAAACGGTCAAAAAAAGTCGAAAAATTGGTCATTTTCAAACGTCTATATCTCAAACACTACTGGTCACACGGGTATGGTTCCCACATTTTTACAAATGCGCAACCTTCCTCTACTCATAGATATCACATTCAATATCGTAAGTTTCCTAGGTTTTCCAAAAAAAAATGTTGACCGTGCGGGACGAAAGCTCACCTTTACCTCCGAGGCTTTTGTGCAGTTTCCGTAACGTTATGTTTTTTCCGAGGTGAGGTTGTTGGCCTCACGCTCCACTCCCGCTACGTTTGAGGACCTCGGATTTTCTCTTGGGGTTTACTACCTTAGCCAAGTTGATCCGTTTTAAAAGCGCCGGAAACTCGCCTTCCACGATTAGTGTTACCCAGGGGATGCGACGAAGACGCTGTGGTTTCATTCGCTGGCAGATCCTATAAGAGACGGACGGCATTTCTCAGCATTTAATAAGCTCTTGGGCTTGGCACCCTCAAGCTCACCGAGACCGCATTACCATCACTACCTCCCTTTTTATCTACTTTCATTTACACAGTTTTTTACACAGAATACTTTTATTTACACAGATATTAACATATTTTTTCTAATCGAGGTAACGATCTGAAAATCCCTGCGCTACCGGAGAAGAGCAAACTTAGATTCGTGATTTAAAGCTACTGCTTAACTGACAATAAAGCAGATTTTTTATTTTAAACCTTAGACCTCCATCCTCATCATGGATGGATACTTTTATTTATAAAGAGAATTAGAATCATAACATATGCTTTCAAAGCGAAGTGTGGATCTGAAAAACCGCTGCTTTACCGAAGAAGATAAAACTTAGATTGGTGCATTAATGCTACTGATCAACTGATTATGAAGCGGATTTTGACTATTAAACATATATAAATATCCTCTGTATGAATGAATACTTTTATTTACACAGAGATATTGAATCATAACATATATTGTATGTAGAACTAATATGTAATGACAACAATGCCGATAGCAGAAAAGGGCATCTTCACATTCGTTGCTAGGGTTACTAGTGTTACTTACTAGTTACTAGTAAGAAGTATATTGCTGAATGCTTATCCAGGTGCAAGAAAAGATACAGCAAAATATACGGATAAATAAGATGGGAGGGATGCTATGTAAGTACCTACTCATTTCTAAAGAAACTTAATATAACCTTTAAAGAAAATTAATCGATTATTACCATAACTAATATTATTATTAAAAGATTTTTAACCACCATGCGAATGTTATACAGTTACCAAGGCTTACTTTAAAGCAAATGTAATGCAAGGGGAATAATTTTAGTAGAAGCTTAGAGTTTTTAGTCACTTCTCGCGTAAATCAAAAATATATAAGAAAGTTTTTTACTTATCTTAATCGAAAGAACCGTGTGTCTTAAATATCCCCGCGAGTCAAACTAAACGCGTATATCTCTAAGAAGATAGTTAGGTGTGGTGGTACGGAAAAATAATGAGAATATTTCGGAGATCGGGAGCAGGTCATAAAGATATTAATGAGCAGATGACAGCACTTCCGTAATAGTCCTAATGTATCTCGAGCTGTTGACGTTCCAAACTTGTATATGTATCTCTAACGATAATAACCAAGGGCACTCAGTTCTTGATTATAACAATATATCGCGCCCGCATTGCATTCGGGTGTACCACTGCGTGTGTTGACTTTCTTGACAAGAGTTTCGCTGGCATTCCAGAGAGCATCTTCAGGTCGAAGGTGAGAGAGAGGTTTTTTGGTCACCTTTTATAAGTCAGACCGTGTTGATGGTGCTCTATTATTGGCCGTTTTGTTTAGGGCTCTTTTCCAGGTGCTGAGTAAAAAATCGTCGTCTTCTCAGTTGATATTTTGTGGCGTCTTGAAATTTTCTATGGCTTACTTTACTAACCCAGCGGAGTGACGGTTCTCTTTGGCTATTACTTCGAAGTAAATTTCGTGTGCCTTGATCGCGTGTCACGCATCTTCCACGATAGCCGACTGTTGGAATTGCTTAAAACTTCCTTGTGCCTCTGTCGTGTTCCTGTAGGCGGCCTTTTTAATGATCTGCAGGTCTCCAGGATGTATACTTTCCCGTACGAACATGTCACCGGGTATACATTCTCCTTCGAACTACATGCTATGTGGGATTTTGTACAACATTTTACAAGACACCACAAAAAATCAACCGAGACCACGGCTGCATTTTACTCAGCACCTGGAAAAGAGATCTAAACAAAAAGGGCTAATCACTGAACAGCGACAAGACGGACTAATAAAAGGCGGCTAAAAAACCACTGTCCCTCACCTTAGACCTGAAGACTCTGACTGGATGTCAGATCGTGAAGCAAGACAACGAACGCAGTGGAGAACATGGAAGACATTCAGAAGCCTACTGATCGGAACCTTCGCGCTAACGATAAAAACAATAATTACAACTCAATTAGGGACCTTAATTGGCTTTTTTTATGAAAGTATATGATTTTTTAGTGTTGATGAAGAAAATCGAATTTTTTTTTGGCTGCTGAAGAACGACTGGTAGACGGTTCCATGCTATTAATGGTCATTTTTGTATCCCTGAGGATGCTAATAAATTTGGCGAATCATTAATGATGAAAAATCTAATTTAATTTGACCAACACTAATTAACCATCTCCTATTATAGTAATTTTAACATTTACGTTCCAAGTAGCTCTCATTCCAAACCCTAGTCCTTAAATGGATACATACGGATGGATGGATATGTTGACCACACAGTGCTCCCGGAGTGAAGTCAGGAAGGCGCGCAGTGATTGTTATAGCTTAGTTTTTTCACTCTAGGCTCGAATAAATGTGATCGTCAGTGTGGGCGAGGAGTTAAACATTTATCTTGCGTTGCAGGCTGCTCTTGTAAAAGGAGGAAAGAAGAAGATGAGGAGGAGGAGGAGTATAGCCCCCCCGACCCCGAGCGGAAGAATTCCGAGGTGAGGCAGATCTACCAGATTAATAACAAACATTTTTAATTTTCGAAGCATTTTATACTTCTTTAGTCTTGTCTCCTAAATTATTACATGTCTTTCTTAGTGCTGTTTTAATCATGCACCCCACTCGGGTACAGATATTAAGACCCAACAGTGCATTTTAATTCCGTTAACAGAAGCAACAACTAAAACCTTTAAAAAGAGAGAGAAAAGGTTACTTAAATGTGTTCAAAATCATCGTGTTACTGCTTTTCTTCTCTCTGTAATTGACTTCGGTATATATTCTTTGCATTTCTTCTGTCGCGTACCATTTTTATTGTAAACAAATATCAGTCATATTATTCAACGGATACTTTTCTTTTAAATGCGTCTTACTTTGTGTTACTCAATTGCTGAATTGCCCACATAATATTATGATCAGGGCATGATGGGAAGTAAGGATTAAAAGTAATCCATGTACCAATAGCGATTATTTTTTACTTCCTACTGGACTTGTAATCGTCGTTATCTATGCCTATTCTAATATTGTAGCGCTATCGGGAGAAGGAGCAGATTTTCTCGCCGATAACACTCTTGAAAACACAAACTCTTTCCAAGCTCGGGTGAGAAAAATGAGGAAAACGAACGAAACACACGTATTATCAATCATAAACTTAACTTATCAATATATTTTACAAATCACAAAATAGAACCAAAACAATTACAATAATTTACCCATAGGTCGAGTGCCAGGCGACCGTAATGAAAGTTTCCAGTCGGAAAATAGTTTAAGTTTAACAAGTACGAGAGGTTTAGCTTCTCTCTTAAGTACAAAAGTGACTTAGTCAGCAGGCTCACACAACGGTGTTACCCGGTCGGCGTCTCGGAAGCAATAGAGGGCGAGCTTAGACACGAGTCAGCTGAGGAGGGGGTCTGTCGACAAGGACGAAGGTGGAATGGGTAAGGTCAGGAGGTTGGCGATTGGTAGCCTTGGAGGGGAGGAAATAATGGGATGGGTGATAGATAGGGTGGCAGTTTTTAATTGGAGCGCCAGGAACTGTTTTCTGGCGTCGGCCGCAGAATACAGGATCACAACCTTTTTGCCTTGGTCAGGATGACCGCATTTTTGGTATCCTTCCTCACTTCACTGGCTATAAAAACGGTGCAGGACCTGGCGAGGGAACGGCGCGGCTGAACGGCGCGGCTGAACGTCGTGGCAGAAGTCGCTGGCAGTAGTCGCTGCATTTTGTAGTCGTAGGCATTTTGGCCGTCGTTGGCGCACATGTCGTTAGCGCGCATGTCGTTCGGGCAAGTCCTTCGGCTAAGTCCGGAGGATAAACAGTCCGCAGAGGGGAAACTGTCCAAAGAGGGGAATTGACCAAAAAAAACAGGGGGGGAAATGCCACATCCACTGTGAGAAATCAGCACAGAATTGACTCCCGGATGGGGAATGATGATTGAATCAATGACACCTGTTCTCTTGCAAGAGAGACACTCACTGAATTCACAATGCCAGTTTATGGCTTAGAGGCAATTAACTGAACAATATTGCCAAGAAACTGAGCACACACACCCACAGACAAGAACCTCCTCTCCTTTCTGGACCACAAAGGTGGAACAGCTGATCATTCAGTGTAGAAGGATAATCACTAATAAACATGTTGAAGTTAATAACTCAGTTTAGTAACATTTCAGGTTCATACAATCTTTCAGTATGACACTGGTTCACACAGCCATAACCAACCATAGAGGGAGAGACACTCCTCGAAAGTTGCCAAAGTACAGGAAACATGAGAGCAGTATACCACAGCTGTGATTCCAGGCGACAGGTGAAGATTGCAGATAAACACATTAAACAATAGATTTTAAGTATTCAACAGCCTTCAAACAAATGATGAAAGTATATTCTGACTGTCACAAACATGGACCAGTAGAATGATATGATAGCATCTTTGATATCAATTATCATAAATAATTTGGATGTCCAGCTGGCAACATCCAACAAATGAGAAATAAATCTAAGTAACAAAAAACCAACACCGAGTAGACGAAACATCTGACTCGTCAGGTGTAATAAATTAACTAGAAAGAGAATATTGCATAAAACAATATCCTCTGGTATGTGCCCCACATTAGTCCCACAATGTTGCAGACGTGGTAGATGGCCCGCCTGTAATCTTCCTTGACCGCAACCCGGGCAACCGCGACCATTTCAGGCTCGTTGCTGGCTAATGACCGTACTGAACGTTCATAATCATCAATCGATGTTCCACCATATTTAAACGTTTACTCCACTGGTTGTTCAGCGATTTAGAGGAGAGTAGGGGATACTCATGGCAATTGCTCCCAGGTGACAATAGAAAAGATGATAAATTCAAATGTGCAGGATGTGAGTGACAATAATTCCAAGGACGATATCACTTTGTCAGTGACTCCGAAAACTGAGATATGTAAGACTACGCGTAAATAGTAACTTGATATTCTGCAGAGGGCAAAATTTCGTTCATTCGACACTTAGAAATGCGGGAAATAGTCCATTTTCAATGTGGGCAATGCGGAAATCAAATTGGTTCTAAGGTTAAGTGAAAATGGATTCGTAAGCCTTCTATTTAGACTTCACGTGTAATATATATTTATTCTCGCTCGGTTCTTTTTACAGTTTTTGGAAGTCATATCAGATGAGCATGGAATTGATCCGACTGGAGCTTACCACGGCGACTAAGATCTTCAACTGGAACGAATGAAAGTGTATTACAACGAAGGGATAGGTAAGACAAATTTTATTGCTTCCATATATTTGATTATGCACAAAAGAAAAGTAAATCCAAATTTGTGTCGGAATTAGGTCTTCAAAGCTCAATTAAGCTCCAAGCAACCTTGTTAAGGGTTTTAATCTTTTAAAGTGCATTTCATTCATCGCTGAAATGGCAAAGGTGAGCTTTCGTCTCGCCAGCGAAATTTCATTCTGCTAAAAACCCCCGTATCTCCGAATAGCCATCCAAATCAGAGGATTGTTTTCAAATTTCCCTTGAAACATCACTTTGAATTTCTTATTGAATTCTTCCGGGACAGAATAACAGCTTAGTTTAAATGTTTCTTTAAAATTTACTTGCTATTAAAATCGAAAGTAGAGATCTGAGTATTTATCTCTTTGTAATATCTGAGCTTAATGTATAAAATTCCGTTGTATGTAACACAAGAAGCTCGAATCATTTCGTTGTTTTCAAATACTTGTGCGTGGGTTATCTGAATACTGGATATTTTCTTTGCTCGACACAACTAGCCTTTAATCAATGCATAAATGCATATTACGCACTTGTGTATAATCTGTGCGTTTCCTTATTTCAACATTCTATGATTTAATTAACTGTTTGTACTCGTGATTACCTTAGTAGATTACTTCCGACGTAATGTGAATTAAGGGGGAGAATGAAAATGGAAGTCAGTGAAAGCAACCGATGCCGAAGCTAATGATTTGCAAGTACCGTTAGGTATCAACGGTATCGATAATAGACCGAGGGCAGGCTGGAAGATTTGTAATCGATATAATAAAAAGGATTTATGGAGCAACAGGGAACTGTTTTTACCGCTTGATGAGTGGAATAAGGAATGTAAAATAATTTCTTAATTGAAGGGAAATAAGTTACCGTGAAGTATGTTACAGATAGTTCACAAAAGTTTTTCAAAAAAGAGGTTTTGGAGGCTAGAACACACTTTCATATGCCGCGAATCCCTCATCAAAATGAACACCTCAGATTGCAAGTACTAGTAGTAGTACGTACTACGAAAGTTATTGCAATTTGACCATTTAGTGCAAAGTAATTAGGATTAAATAATACACAGGCCGGTTTTTTCCCATGAATATAATTCTCGTAGGGTGGAATGATCTTACCGCCAAGTAGATGAGAAGATACCGCGTAATATGTATTACCCAGTGTGATAATATACAACTATACCTCATTTGAGGCAGCACAAGGGCGTGTGGCAGGGGTTTCATGTGGCCAGCCGTTTCTATGAATGAGAAAGTGTGTGATGCATATTTTACCATACTGTATTGAAATCAATGGGAGCTTTTCCTTCATTCTGTAAATGTCATGTATTGTGTGAGAGAAATGTATAAATATACCTTCGACTTCTCCTGTAAAATAACTCCTATTTTATACGAGAGATCGAGTCTACCGAGGCACCGAGGAAACTTAGTATACCGCTCAATGCCATAATTAAACGGGGGTCCCCAACACATTTCAATCTTGAGTAAAGTAAAAGTAAGTTTAAATACCTCAGGTTACCTACTTTCTTCTTGTTGAGATGGACCACATCCTAATAATAGGTCTTTGTTAGTTTTTCCCCGGATTTCCTTTTTATTTTTCCTTTTTGCCATTATTATATGCTTACAAATCTGGCGGCTCTTGTTTTAAAGTCATACAATTCTTAAAACAAATCATTCTCTGGTAAGTCCCAAATAGTTTCTGCATGTTCTAAATGTGGCTATGCTAATGTAATAAAATACCTCTTTCTCTGTCTCATTTCCTTTCCACAAAACACGTTTTATGACCCCAAGTTTTATCCATGCTTACCCGTAAATGTCTTTGAGACAAACTGGAGCAGGTAGAACCATTTCATTACATGGTTAGTATGTTGGAGGAAATGGCATAGGGGTAAATAAATATATTAGAAGAAGAACTGTGTTAGCGATGTAGGTGTTCACTTATAAAATGAATCTGATGAAGAGGACCCGGGTAAAATGTGAAGACTATTAGTCTTAACCAGTGGCGTAGCCAGGTTTTGGGTCTAGGGAGGGGGGACAAACTTTTTAGAGGGCGGCCACTTATAAATTCGCCAGTTTTCTTAACTTTACGTACTGTTATATACTTTAACTGTATTATTGTCGGAATGAAAAAACTTTGTAAATTTCACATGAGTAAGTTTAATACGACCAGTTTCATCGCTTGAGCGACATCTTCAGGTACAAATACAAGGAAATCACATCTTTAAATACGCTAGGAACAATTGACAATTATTATTAGAACGGGAGAATCTCCGATTTTCAATTATTACATGAATGACGCAGATGCATTACATAGGTATAATATACATAAGTTACCTCGCCGCTTTCATTCCCCGAATTTCAGCTCCTACAAAATGAGTATTTTTACTCATATAGTCGGCCACCATAACGGCATCTACAGCCGGAAGGTTGTCAGATTGCCCTTTGGAGTAGCCAGTAATCATTATTTACCAATATAAGTAAAATACTCGAGCCACAAAAGGAATTATACTACGAACCACCAAGCAAGATAGCACTTCCCAAGGGACGCAGACGACACTTGTGATGCTTTCGAGTGGTTCTACGTCACGCGGGCTGAGAGCCAATCAAAAGCTTTTATTCATTTTCAGAAACTTTAATGCAAATGTTTTAATGTTTACGCTGATTTTTCGGTATTTTCATTCTTATTTTCAAATTCTGCAGTCAAAAATTAGTGGAATCACATTAATTTTATTACTTTTCAATTTTTTTGCAACTACCCCATTGGGGGCGGAAGGCTGGACAAGGGGATGAGTGAGGTAGAGGGGGAAGTGGGTAGTTTATTGGGAACGAAGGGAGGTGGGGGGGGGGAGGGGAAACCCGGGAAGAGAAAGGCTAGGAAAAGGGTGCGGTGTGCGATGAAACTGGTCTTCAAATTTTACGCGACTCTTCGCCAGCTGGCGACTCCTCGCGCATGTGTATGGTAGAAGCCTCGTCGCTGAGGAAATACGAGACAATAGAAAAATATTACTTGTTCTGACAATTAAGTGGAATTTTCGTATTTTTATTTTGTAAAAGGTTGGTGAAGAGGTTTTACGTTTTGATAATTTATCGTAGAACCAAGGTGACATGCGCCGATGGACTTAGTTTCTAAACTTGTAGCGATGAGTAATGCAATCACTGAAAGTTTTGACTCGATATCTATTGTAGTTTCTTGCCCAGAGTATTTCTATGCAAAAGGCCGTCGCGTCGGCGAGGCATTCCGTTCGTTTTAGCCGATTCTTTGGGATCGCTGCTTTGAGCATTCGTACGCGGCGCGCACTGAGCTAAGAACCAATTTATGGGATAGGACGCCAACAGCCAATCGCTGCCCTTCTACTGTGAGCAGCTGGGCTAAGAGAAACTCTCCAGTGCACAGAAACTCTGCGACCACTATAATAGGAGGCGTTTGAGATGTGGGTGTGGATAAGAATGGAGAAAATGCGATTGATGAAAGAGAAGAGGAACGGGAGATAGTGTTTGACATAGTGGGTGAAGAGATTAGAAGGCAGAGTCGGCGGTTAGACTTGGTCAGAGGTCAGCAAACTCGACACAAATAGCTATTCTCCAAATATGAAAATAAGTGACGAGCTAGCGAAGATAGAATGAAAGTTGTTTGAAAAACTCGTTGGATTCGTTAAAAAGAACATAACAGTAAAGCTGGCCTTGCGCGAGCTACCGACAACATCCACGAGAGCTACCGCGGCAGCTCCTGAACGAGGGTTTTCCGGCCTTAGAATAGGTAACGAGGAGCGAGGGGATGTTAGAAGCCATGATCGAGGGAAGGATGATGGGTAAGCGGGGAAGTGGGAGAAAAAATAGGCTTTATGGACTTGATGAATAGAGGTAGGACGCATGTCGAGCAGAAGAAGGATGATTGAATGGGCCTGATACAAACCAGCGTAGAAGTAGCAGCTTCCGGGATACGGCCTGCAACGATGGAAACACCGGTTCCCGATTAGACACCAAAGTTAAGCATCGTTGGGCTCGGCTCGATTTTGGAAGGGTGATCCACTGATTCGTCCGAATTCTGTTGCCCTTGACTACACGTGGCAGGCAATATGTGAAAAATGACCTTAGCCGTCGAAGCACGTTTAGCAAAAATACTTCTAGTACCCGTTTCTATTTAAACTTACCCCTTAACAAGTAGATCTCGGTAAATTTTGATTATGTGAAATGGATTTTCCCCCATACGCTTACAAGAACGCAGAAAGATTTAACTCGCAAAATAAATGAAATAAAATGAAATCCACATATTTCGTTTTAAAATGCTACGAGCAAACAGTGTGATAAAGGTAATGTAAAGACTAGGTTGTAATCCGCTATAAAAGACTGAGGCTACACGCTAGGCATAAGTTACGTTAGCAATTCAGAACATGCGAGTTTCAGTACGACAAGGAAGATATACTATGTATAGAATTGATAGAAGCTCAAAAATTAGAAAGATATATACTTCCGTATAGATATAAAAGTTTACTTTTTGCAGGCACCATTAGTGACTATAACAACATACACAGTGCGTGACACTGCGACACGCCGTTTTCATGCAATTCATCTTTGTCCTTTCCCTCTTCTTATTCCCTTCTCTTGGCCGTTGGCGGCCCCAAGGGTGTAGAGGCAATTGTTCCCACCCCCCAAAACAAGGCGAATTTGTCCTAAACCTTAAATTAAAAGCCTACATTATTTTGTCGCATTTTTGCTGCTGAAGTTTTGGTTTTTTTACTTTTATCCACTTAAATTTTATGCAAACCAAAACTGTTTTTAAAACCACAAGCTAAATGCGAATGTAAATTAAAACAATATTGGAATTAGTCGAAACTTGGTGGTAATCTAAAAGGGAAATATACATTTAGTAAATAACTATCAAGGCAAGCTTTTGCTTCGAAACCACTGATAACGTGTCATTTTGCACATAGTTTGTTATGAATTTCCAGGACGAAACTCACGAACTCCCTTTTTCCTGGGGGGTATTCCATACCCCAAGAACCGCTGGTACCCCGCACCCGAACCTCTGGTCTGGAGCCGCCCCTGCTCTTTACATCACTGTTGTCCTAATACCCCCTGTCCCACGTCTCGCAGGGTAGTAAGTAGATGAGTAGAATAGGTGGGTTGGTCAATAAAACGATCCGGGCGTTGCGCCAATCCAATAGGTCCGAGGAGCGATTCAGCGTGGCTGCCGATGGCTTGCGTCATTGAATTATAATTTGAAGAATTTTAAATTCAGCAGTATCGCCCAGCGTGCCCGAAAAGTCCCTTTAAATGTTTTTGCTGCAGGCAATGAGTGCCAACATCCCGGCTCATGGTATGCGTCCATTTAAATCCAGCGGATAAAGGTTAAATTTACCTGGAAGGCGTAAGAGGTGGCTGTTTGTAAATAAAGGGCGAGAGTATTAATCCTCAACCCTTAGTTCCTTATCCTTAAATACGATTAAAAAACGAGAAAATCTGAACAATAATAAGAATGTGTAAGCGTTTTTTTATTTTTATCAAGAGAAAACACGACTTTATGTTAACTGATGTTCGTGTCCTTTTAGGGTCAGGGGGAGGTGGAGTCTGCGGGGAAATGGTGGGCGGGATATCCGCTATTAATTTAATATAACCATTAATGTACCCCTGTACTAAAATGCTTTCGAACCTGTTATAGATTGTACGGACTGATGTCACATTTCATCCAGACAGCTTTTTTTAAAACTTCTAATAACTACCCCTTACCTAAATCTCTTCTACCACATTCACCCATAACTTTCTTACTATACCCCTTCCTCTCACACAATTCACTCCTAAATCAAATCTGTTTCATTAATTGACCCTAATCCATTCTCTATTCCGTGACTAAACCAAAAAATGGCACTCATTTTACATATGTATGTCATTTAAGGGCTATCAATAATCTACGTAGTCACCAAAAAGGGGTGGGGGGTACAAGGGTTGTCAACGAAGGTCCACATTTGGGGGTGGGGGGGATGTCTATGTAGACGATGGTCGATATGATGTGGCGAGAGTGACATTGCCATGGCACAATCAGTGTTGTGAAAGGTTGCAAGGATGTTGCATCAGTGTCCGGTTTCCTTAAAATCAACCTTCAATTGCTGATAGTCCATGACAATGAATTAATAACCCGTTTCACAGCTTTTTCCCCAAAAAAAAGAAAAGCCTTCGTGGACAACATGGAGGTACGAGGGTGGGTGGGGGGTCCGGATGAAGTCTGCGAGTGTCGACGATGGGAGGTGGGGGGGTAAAAAAGTGGCCTATTTTTGTCTACGTGGATTATGGAAAGTCCCTTACCAGAGCTCAAGACAGATTACACAGTGGTCAAATGCCGTGGGTAAATGATGAAATACAACAGATGCCATGCTTCCTTTAAAATTGGTAATTTTCCCGTAAAAGTAATGATGATCCACATGTCAAACACTCTTGTAATGATCAGAGACTTAATAGAGCAGACAACAAATCCTAAGATACATTGGAAATAGTGAATTTGATTAAAGCACAAAATAGGCAAATGCTCTTTCAAATATTGATTCCATCTGGAAACATTATTACTGAATTTTCAATGTTAGCATCCAAATTTCTGGATTTTATCTCACAATCTGAATCATCTTTACACTGAATCAATACAAACTTCGTTACTTTCACAAATTGCATTTATCTGCATTGACTTCACTAATTGTAAAATATAAAGTTTAAGTGAAGCTTGATACCATATTTTATCCCATTCACTGCTATGCACGCATTTATTCATTCGGCCAGAGCAGTGCTGCCAGCACTACACATGCATATACGCCTTTGGTTGGAGCATTGACAACAGTGCTACGCATGCATGTATGCGCAATTTACATGCAAATGAGTTTGAATACCAAAAAATTATGCGCACTGGGGTATTTAAATGCCCAGCAGTGTTGCCTGCTACAGTTAAGTGCTCTTTGGGATGAAGCTTAGCAGTGAATTCATTCATTCATTACAGTAATATTCCAGTTAGAGGTAGGTTGTGATGAAAGTCAGAGGATATCCAATAGACTCTTAAACGTGCCGTGCCCTTTCTACCTCTAGTATTTCTTTCTTCATCTCAGCATAAGTCCTACCTTTCTTCATCCCGTCCATAAAACCGATTCTCTTCCTCCCCTTCCCCGCTTACCCAACATAGGTTAAGAAATTAATATATTATTTAATCATTTTTAATACCTATGATATTGACTATGCTTCCAAGTATTCCTACATGCAAAAAAATATTGAGGATATTGTTGAATTACGGTGGAATATGAAGTAGTTATCAAAAGTGTACTCTTGAGAACTGTTTGGCTAATACAATAAGATATTAACTGCAACTTCTTATTTTCAGGAGGAAAATATGTTCCAAGAGCAGTACTTATTGATTTAGAGCCAGGAACTATGGACTCAGTAAGGGCAGGGCCATTTGGGCAATTATTCAGACCAGATAATTTTGTATTTGATCAGAGAGGGGCGGGAAATAACTGGGCCAAAGGACACTACACAGAAGGAGCGGAGTTGGTGGATTCAGTGCTGGATGTCCTGAGGAAGGAAGCTGAGAACTGTGACTACCTCCAAGGATTTCAGCTGACACACTCACTTGGAGAAGGGACAGGATCAGGCATGGGACCTCTACTTATCTCCAAAATAAGGGAAGAGTACCCAGATAGGATCATGAACACCTTCAACGTTGTCCCTTCACCAAAGGTAAATTTACCCTTACTTGAAGAAATAATGGCTCATCTTAAAATAGTTCCTTCATTGATAGGATTGAACATTGATTATCATATTATTGCAGGTGTCAGATACTGTAGTAGAACCCTACAGTGCCACCTTATCCGTACATCAGCTCTTTGAAAACACGGATGAGACTTATTGCATTGATGATGAAGCTCTTTATGACATCTGCTTCCGAACTCTGAAGCTGACCACTCCAGCATATTGGGACCTCAATCATCTTGTATCAGCAACAATGTCTGGGGATATTACGTGTTTCAGATTTCCTGGACAACTTAATGCTGGCCTAGGCAATCTTGCAGTAAACATGGTTCATTTCCCAGGACTTCACTTTTTCATGCAAGGCTTTTCTCCACTCACAGCCCGTGGATCACAATCATATAGAGCCCTCACTGTTCCTGAGCTGACCCAGCAAATTTTAGACTCAAAAAATATGATTGCTGCATGTGACCCTCGCCATGGTCATTATTTGACAGTGGCAGCAGATTTCAGGGGGCGAATGTCAATGAAAGAGGTCGATGAGCAGATGCTAAATGTTCAGAATAAAAACAGTAGGTACTTTGTAGAGTGGATTCCAAACAATGTGAACACAGCTGTCTGTGACATTCCACCTCGAGGTCTCAAAATGTCAGCCACGTTCATAGGTAGTTCCACAGCCATTCAGGAACTGTTTAAGAGAGCATCCGAACAATTTACTGCTATGTTCAGGAGGAAGGCTTTCCTTCACTGGTACTACGGAGAGGGGATGGATGAAATGGAGTTCACAGAAGCTGAGTCAAACATGAATGACCTTGTTTCTGAGTATCAACAGTATCAAGAGGCAACAGTGGATGATGAAGGTGAATTTGATGAGGAAGAGGGGGAGGTCGATGAGACTTAAAAGTCTCTCATTTCCTTCTATACAAAATTTTTAATCTCACTAATGCATCATGTTTGTTTTTTTTGATATATTCATATGTCCTGACAAATTTTGATACATGTTTACAGAAAATTTAAGTGCACATAAGTTGGTGAAAATTTCATGTCCATAAGAGTCCATGTCTAGTAATGAATGCTTCTCATTTTGAGAAATCTATTGAAGATTCACAAAATACATGTTGTAATAAATCATATAAGAATTGGGTGAATAAATTTCTGGTTAGATTTTCACTTTCTCACTTTTCATTTGTTAATAATGCTCTCAAGACCCGACTTAATATGGTAAAACTTTTTCAGTGATGTTAATTTTTGAGTAGCATGAAATTATAGTACATACATAACTAAATGCTTTTCTTCATTAGTACATAATAGTTTTTATAACTTATTTACCCCACAGTTGAGGTATGAGTTGAACTTCGTCCTGAAATCAGAACTACATTCTACAAGTAGGTATATGGTCACTTCTCTGGAATTTTTAATAATGGAAGCATCCTAAAGATGACAATTTTTGAAGATTTTTTCAAACTCACTAAATTAATGATAGTGAATTTCAGTAGCATTGCTGAACTTCCACCACCTCTGCATCAACCACACATTGCTTACAACCACACAACACACATTTCTTAGAATCAAGGAAGAATGCAATGTTCCAGTTTCAATTGCGTGAAAAATTTTGTGTGCTTTGAATACATATTATTTTATTTATTCAATTATGCAGTTTTTAACCAGAAAAATTGAAGTAAAATTGCTTAGTCTTCAGAATGTGGTGGAATTATATGTACAAATAAAATACGTAGCAGTTTATGGATTAAGGGATAAGTCTAAATATGTTTATCATTACAGGCACAAGAATACCCAGTAAACACAAAATGCTGTAGATGCGCATCTGATGCGCTGCACGGTAGCGCTGCAGCTATCACGAAGGTCCTTCTGCAGCGCGCCTAGCACTCCTAAACTTCCCTTTTTTGAATGTCGAATGCGCTGCTATCGGGTGTCATGAGCACTGCATAAGCGCGTCAGGAGCGCTGCACAAGCGTGTCATGATCGCTTCTACCTGCAAAAATTAATTTACTCAAGGACTGAAGGTAGATGGTGTCTCCGGACTGCATAGACTCAACTTCATTTTTGCATCTACCTACGGTCAACCTCACATATATCTACGTTAAGCCTATCACGCAACTGCCTATGCCATTTCTAACTCTCAACTGCTAGATCTGTTTCTGGAAAGTTGTATATATACGGCCATTCCCGTGCGTAAATGTGTTTGCGAGAACTAATTTTTAAATATCAATGCCGTGATAGTTTATGGAAACGTACCATCCAATCACGATATCAGTTTTCAGGCATTAATTAATTGAAACCTATGTTGCCACATTAAATAAAAATAAAGCCAATATTAATAAGAATAAACAAGATGTATTCCAAATACACACGTTTGTTTACATTTCAATGAAGACGTAATTTAGTCGCGCAAATGTTACGAACGTGAATATGCATGTATACGGGTCAATCCATACACAGTGGTTCAGAGGTGGTTGCTTGATGATTTTTTTATATTTTTACCATACAAACTACCATTTATTGTGAATACAAATATGTCATTACATATTTTATTTTTTTAATTTTATTTTCCTGGTAGTGGCCATTTTTATGCTAACGAAACACCGATTTTAGGTGATTTCAGTGTTCTGCAGTTAAAGCAAATATCTCCAATTCTGTGTATCCTAGAACAATCAAACAAAAACCAATCGATTCAGTAAATAATGAACTTAAATACAGGGTAGGTGATGTATCAACCTAAAATTAAGTCTAGGGTCCAAATATTGCTTCCAAGTTTTTGTCACTTAACTAAAAAAATCAATTTTTACAATTTTTTTACATAGGAAGGCAAGATACTTAATGTTTGTAATTTTTTTTATTTGAAAGGCATAAAGCCATGCTTTAAGTTTGCAGAATTTTAAGCTGTGGACTTCAGTGGTTTTTTTTTATTAAATTTTTTTAAAGTTCTTGATTTTTTCAAATTTTCCGAAGTTTAATGTCCATTATCTTTGTTGTGCATAAAAATAAAAATTTGGCCTATTTAATGTCCTTTAGATGAGGAATAACCAGTAAAAAGTTTGTTTTGTGAACTCAAGAATTTTTTTAAAGATTTTAAACATTGAAAAGTACCAAAATATCGACGAAGTCGACATCAACACGGTACCATTTAGTACCATCTTAAGTAATGCTTGATGCCTTTTAAATTATTATCATAACTTATTAATCAGTTTTCACCTCATTTTACAAGTTATTCATTATAAAGTAAACATTTGGTATAGTAAACTTAAGCTAACATGTAAATGCAGGCCTTAATTAGAATACAAAAAATATTTGGGAATTCAAAGAAACTTACCCATATATTAAAATTGGTCATTCCATAACTACCAAATGTTTACTTTATAATGAATACCATACAATTGTATGGTAAAAATATTGAAAATCACCAAGCAACAAATTTAACTTTTTCTGGACCACTTAATATGGATTGACCCATACTCAATGTTACGAATGTGGAAATGAGAAAACTGATGAATGTACCAATAAAAGCATAACAATAATTTAGTGTACAACGGAAATTAATTACACAAAGCTATCAATGAAGTGTTGTTACTGGCAGAACCCAAGTCTCTCCGATTCGTGTCAAAGCTTTCCCATTTATGCCAAATTTTCAGTCTAAGAATGAACCACAGGCTAAACATGTTACTATATATCAAGAATATATTTCATTAAATAAAAAAAACAAAGGATACACATAGTAAATGTTTAAAGAATGAGTATTCATATCTTCCTCTTTCGATTGAGACTTTCAACATCTCCCCTTATTCAAAAGACTACCTGCAGCGCTGTGGCAGTGCGTCCGCAACTTGCGGCTGCTGCACTTCAAACACGAGCAGCGAATGCGCATTAGATGCGTTTCTCGATAATTTGCTCTATGAGAGCACTGCTGAGACGCTGCTGACGTGCTTCAGTTGACATGTGCTGCACTTGCAGCGCTGACATCCTTGTGAAGCGCTGCTGCAGCCATGTGTGTTTACTGGGCGATTATGCAGTCTCTAATTGTCTGTTCTGTATGCAATAGCTGTGATGAGGAGAGTTTTTAAGAGTCATAAATATAACTACAAGATACATTCCTGCAAGAAATATATTTTAGTTTCCAAATCATTATTTAATAGGAAGTATGCAATATGAATCATTAAATCCTCTGGAAGTAAAAGGATTAATTTTTTAGACTCTCATGATTCGTTAGTAATTCGACAGCTCATCTCCATTTTTTGATTCACCAGTTATGGTTTGTTCTAATAAGGCATTAAAATATTGAATCATAATTTACATAGGTGAATCATGTCATCTCTGACAATGACTATACACCCACTTCAGTGGCGGATACATATGGGGGGCGCGTGCCCCCCACTTGCGGGGCTGCCCGCATTGCCGCCCATGCCACCCTTGACAGTCAGCCCGCACGCTATTCGTTCGTGTCTTTCGTCAGTCGACTCTGAGTCGAGTTATCGAGTAGTTGTAATTTCTTATGTAGCACGAGCGCGCGTCCGCGTCATCGTATTTTATACGTTTATGTCTGGTACATAGATAGCTAACCTACGAGAAAAGTCGCGAATATTCTACTATTTGTATTTGTTCACACTCCTTAAAAGTCTGGAAGCGAACATTCTGACACCGAATTTTCTCGAAACAACCAAGCTACATATACAAGGGAAGCAGAGTCGCTGCCAGGCAGTCAGTTTGAAAGCTACAATCGTCGCGATAACTTGCGCCCCCCCCCCCTTGAGTTTTTTCTGTATCCGCCACTGACCCCCTTAGAGTTAACTGCACTCTGTTACACTTAAAGTTAAGTGTTAATCTCGCTGAATTTAACAAAACACATAGGTAAGCAGTGACCTTCATCAGTAATCCCTATGAAAGATCAAAAAGTTTCACGCAGATTTAGGAGGAATTGGGTGGCAATCTCTGGAGACTCGAAGATTACATGCCAGATTAAGATCATTAGATACATTCGAATCGACCCAGTTCCCGACTGCGACGGCAGGCATAATGTTATCCCAACACTACCTCTGTGGTTCAGACAATCAATCAAATCAGAGAGATGGACTGTCGAAGACAGATATTTAAAAAAATATTTCTTCCACAAACCATTCACGACTATAATAGAAAACCCATTTACATATAAATACCATCCAATCACCCCATTTCCCATGCAGATCCCTCAAGATGCTTTTTCCCTTTTGCTATAAATTTTGGTTTCCTCCATCCCCTGCCAAACACCCTTGCATAGGAATACAGGGGGATATACAGATATTGATTCATTCCACTTGATTTATACCATTGTCAAAAAAATATTTGCCTCCATACCCAAGTAAAACCTGTTTCAAGTACTTCAGAGTAGAGCGGAAATACGTTTAAATAAACTGTCATGGAATAAATTATACAATTATCTATTATCAATTATTATATAATAGTCTACAATTCTAATGTTTTAAATGACAAACATGCCATGTAAAATCTCAGAAAGTTGTAAGTTGAAAATTTTGGAAAATTGTTTTTTAAGGTCGTTTCTAATTTCGAAGAGTAAATGCCAAAAAGTTTGGAATCAAACCCTATTTCCAATTGTGGGAATTTTATATCATCTTCCCGTGATTTATTCTGCGCCTTTTCAATCAAAAGTCATTTCAGCAACGTCGGCAAAGTATTCAGAGGGCAGCGAATTCATGCCCTCAAAATACTGAAAACCGTCTGTAGGTAGTTCCGTTTCACTAGTGGAAAAGATTTAATATTAATGGCATTTTCAGTCATTATTTTCTTCAAATACTAATGGCAAACCATTAAACAGCACCCAAGATAAAGAATCCAGCAGATGATCTGGAGCCATAAGCTCTGGAGCTATAGTGGATAAGCCTTCGACGGAACACTTAAGCCTGAAAATTCTCTTACACATCTCAGCCGCAAACAATGTTTTTTCGGAGCTTTGCCGAATCTGTCTGAGCTCTCGAAGCTTCTTGGCTTCTATCCTCCAGTCCGATGTGTCAGCAGTTCTTCCCCAGTCATCAATTCAAGTCCTATCGTATTCGTTGCGGGATGAACGAGGAGCTAGACACGCATGGGATGCAGCGCAAAAGGGATTCGAATTGGCCGTGCGGCTATGGAACTGACGACTGTAGTGACACCTGGGTGACGGTTCCAAAACTACATCAAAACATATGAAGGTTCTCAACATGGGCGTTAGCCCTCCCATACCTTACTCTATGATCACTGTTATTCCGCCTGCAGTAAATGAGTTAGGTGTTTAAAAAGTCCTGTAGGTGCACATAGCATCCTGCAAAGTAGAACTGAGGAACAGCTCCCTGAAAAAATATGGATTACTAAATTTTTAAAATTGACAGGAAAAAGAAAATTTTTGTCAATCCTCAAGAGGCATTATTTATTCACCACTCACTTCCATTAATAATGCATTAAATAAAAGCAATGAGAACCTCAATTGGAGGATAAAAATAACAATATTTTCCTTTCAACAAGGATCAACTGTAAAGAATAGGACTGCTATGGCAACTCTGAAAATGCACTCATATTTAAGTTACAATAAACGCACAACTCTGTCTGTTAGCCTCATGTTTCGGATGAGACTAAACCACTTCATTAGACTTTTGTGAGGAACAAATTCAGGGACATGCTGGTGAGCTGGAGCCTTTGTCAATGGAATGATGGAGCTGAAAACAGCCAGATCTGCAAGCGAAACCCTCCCATCACAGAAGTACATCCTGAAAAAAAAAGGAAAAATGTTTTCCATATTACACAATGCAAGGTCAAAAGGTTCATAGGTCACAGTATTGCAATATGAGTCGCAATTTTTCTGAAGGGGCGGAATGAAGTTGTACAATCTCATTGTGACTTGAGTATAATTTGTATTATAAGAAAAACACAGAGAATAAAATGTCACACACCACCAGAGGCATTAAATGTATCAATAATAATAATAATTTATTAACATCATTGGGATATAACATCCATGAGCTTCATCAAAATTTTACAGCACAGTATTAACGAGCAGTTTGGCAGGCATGATATAAATTTGTAAGCACATTTAATTATCTATGTTTATTTATTGGCAACCTAAAGGTTGCCAACATGAATAAATAAATGAAACCAAATATACATAAAATTAAGGAAAAGTGAGAACAAATGTACATCAAGTTAATGAAAATCAGCAGACAGATACTCACTTAAGCTATAATAACTTTTATGAATTAACAAATATTTTAATTTGGAAGTGTCGATGCAAACTTAGACAAAGAAAATCAAGGCCTTATTGCATAGGGTCTAGTTTTTTAATCACTGTGGGCTGGATTTTGACACAAATAGTTTACTCAAAAGAGTGGACAGACAGACCTGTAGTGGGATGCTGGATGGAAGTGGATCACTATGTGATTGGTTAAGCCTTTAGTCAATACATAGATGACGTAGATAGAATTTTGATTTGACACCCACCTTTTATCTAGGGCTTTTGAAAGGTTCTGAATGGATTTCTTGAGAGATAGCTTAGCTCCTTCCTGGTGAACCTTATTGATGATGCAAAGTATGAATGGAGTGAGGTGATTATCTGCATAGAACACCCACTGGAGGATTTCAGCATTCACAGGGCCCAGAGCCTCACCCAGAAGATACGTGGAAATAGCCGCCGACCCATAGAGGAGAGGGGCACCCTCCTTTTGTAAGGTCACACCTGAGGACAGGGACGTCTCTCTCAACTACAAAGAAACAAAAAATGATAGTGATCAACCAAGCAACATAATCATACATATGACATGTTTGGGCTCTAATCATCTGTATTTAAAAGTAAAGATGAAGTTCAATGAATAGTAACAATTTTCAATGATGGTAGGTAAATAAACTTAACCATGGATAAACCTATTATGTACTGAGTTTGTCCACTAAGTTATGCCTGAAACCATTTGTTTTACTTTCAAAGTACCAAAAGTATCATTTGAAAGACAGTAACTTTCCATTTCAGGAAAATGACAGTTGGTGGACATGCATAAGGTCCATTCATTGTATGTATGATCATCAGATCATTCTGCTAGGCACTCCAAATATTCTTCGATTTGTTTCACTTTAATCAGAGTTTTAAAAAATGAAGGTAAGAACAAAAGTATGGAATAGCACTATTGCCATGGATAGCAAGACACCAATGTTTTCATCCTGCAGTAGTGCAAAGTGCAGTAGCGCAAGCCTTATAGCAAATTTGTTCAACTGATCTCATCTTCATTCTAATCAAAATTCATACAATTTGTACAGCCATAGTACAAAAATATTTCTTTTTTGCATACTATGATTACATAAGGTTTTGGTGGCTACACGGGTTTAATAGAGGGCTGTAATTAGTGGTATGTTGTATTCTTATACATTTAAGCTTAAAAGGGAAACAAATGTCTTATGCAGGGAAATATTTTACCTCTAGAGATCGTTCTGAGAAGGAAGCAGCCAATCGAGGTAAAAGTGTTTGGCTCTTATGACCCTTGGAGAAATGAAGACATAGTGGTGACGGCTTTGATTCCTTGGTAGGAGGGGCGCCTTTTGGGGAATCAGGTTTAGCTGAAAAGAGAGGTTATAAGATTCATAGATCAGTTATTAAGTCTAAACAAGTCCACAAAAATGTAGCCTATTGAGGTATGAGAGAATTTTTTTTATTGCATCATGGATTCCACAGTTGTTATGCTAACCTATGAGGACCATATGCACAATTGAGAACATGTTGGCAACTCTAGCAAGGATTGAGCACAGAATATCAGGATAAAATGAGACAGGGGGAGAGGAAAATTAAGTACTATGTACATAGTACGTATTGAGATTATCTCACAGCAAAGGCCGTTTTCGAATAGGAAATTTATTGTGAAGTAATCTTAATAACTTTGCATCTTAAACTGATCCAGTCTCCTTTCTTTGATTTTGTCTTTCTTTTTATACTCCCTGTATCCGAGTGTGTTCACTTCTGGTTGTGCTAACCATGTAATAAGATGTGCTCTCCATGGATAAAGTGATCCTTTACCACTGCTCAAATCTCAACCCAGCTAGATACAATTCACAACAAGTTACGAGCCAAGAGAAATGTCTGGGACAGTGCTATTATAATTTAGGCAGGTGAAACAGTGAAGTTACCATGGTGAAAGATTGTGTGCAGCCAGGCCATATGTAAAGATGACAGAAAAATAGAATGCTTTGACTATAGTCAAGGTTATTCTATAGAATATACTTGACTATAAATACATACAATGTATGCCATGGTCTTCATTAGTTCCCACGTGGCATCACTCATCATAATTGGAAGGAATAAGCAGTGTCATGACCTGGAAGGCGATAATGAAAATGGCAATAATTGGATATGATCTATGGGAAACTGTGAATATACCATTAGATAAGATAAGACAACATATTCCTTTCCCAGATATGAAGAAGAAGGATCAGCAGGCATCAATGGCATAGTTGTGTTCTTCGTGCAATAATACTGAAGAATAATTGGGATTCCCTAGTGGTTGGAAGCTTACCAAATTTCTACGCAAAAAATAAAACTGCTTTAGTTAGACATCTGATTACTGCATTGATTTTGAGAAATACTTACTTGGAACATGGGACATTGCGTGACTGACATTTTGGATGTGGCTTAGGAATAAAATGGCATTAGTAAACCATTCAATGACCTATAGATCACTCACTTTAAGGTGGGTGGCTCTCTGGAAAAATTTTGGCCTTTTCACCTGACAATGGATGAGTAATAATGTTGATTTCACAAGGGAATGGTTAGCAAAGAAGCTGATGGAACTATAGTGCAAGGCTTATCATGGTTAACTTCTATTTCCATAAGAAAAACATTGAATATGGCTTCCTTTACTTTTTGTCACTTTTGCTCAAGATATTTGATCATCATTGGATGGCTTAAAGAACATAGTACATATGTATTTAATATTTTAATTTGATGATCATATACACTTCTTTTTAGCCTAAAAATGTACTTTCAGTTCCAAAACCAGCCATTTTTCTCTCATTTTATCAAGAGAATTTTTTATTTCCCTGGCACCCTGAGAATAGGCTTAAAATGGATAGCTGCCTATGGCATTTATAGTTTTCATAAAATGATCAATTTAGGACTTCCAATTTGATTGGTGGCATGATTGCCAGCCTGATATCTCTGTGCGTGGCACACCTATATGGAAGATGAATGCCAAGAGTGCAATGATAAAAGTTTTGCAACTCAATAGAACAATTAACACCACAGGGTGATCGGAGCACTGTGTAGTGATGGGTGGGTTGAAAAATATTGTCAATCCAATTGTATGACCCTAAAAGCATGTTAACATGCTTTTAGGGTCATTGAAGATTCGAGGTATGTAGATTTTAGCAAAGACTTAGCATTAGTAGCATTGGGTGGCATAGCACGTCATTTGCTAGAAACTACCAGAAGTTTGATCAAAATTGATTAATAACCAGTGATAAGATGCTTAATTGTTACTCCAACTTTGTAGAATTAGAGCCCATTTTGGTAAGCAGTAAATTTGCAGCAGCCTTTTTTTTGCATGAGATTTCATTACTAATGAGATTATTAAATTTTAGGATATCTGAAGGTCAATTAGTGTACCTACGTAGAGGTATTTACAACTCTAAATTGATGGGAGTTAGTTATATTCATATCCACTTTGAATTGTTTCTAAATAAAATCTGAGAATCCAATAACTATTTCCACTTTAATGCCTATTCAGTCAGCTATAGCAGGAAACATGTACTGCCCATAGTTAAGTTTTGACTTGAGGGACTCATAGCATAGCAACTAGCAGTGCATTATCTGTTTGTATTTAACAACGCATCAGTTCTATCAAATCAGCATTTAACATATTTCTTTCCCTGAAATTGTGAGACTAATGGAAAAGTTTTATATTTATGGATGAGTTTTGCCCCAGGCTAACCACAGGTAATTAGAATTAGAAACATAAAACTTGGTCAACAATTTGTAACTGTTATCTAAATAGAAATCAAACTAAATATGCATGCAGTCCATCAGTCTCATTGGTGTGTTATGTCCACTGTGGTTGTTAGCATATGGAGGTGGGTGATGTTATAAATTTATGACATAGCGTGTACATTTACAGTAGAACCTCGCCTATGAAACTTTCAGCGAACCACCAAAAAAGTTTCATAACTGAGGTTTTATGGCAGGGAGCATGAAACCCCTTTCAGCTGCCCAATTTGGTCTATTTGCTTTCTGGCTACAATTACTCATTTGTAGGCAGGAAAATGAAACCTAATACTCTAATTTACTCACGAGCAACACCACAAATGTTCATGTTACCAAAAAAGAAATATAAATTTACATTCCTGAACAATGTATCCAAGGTTGAATTTCTTGGTCTAATTGTCAGCATTCCTGGCACTTAGCCTCAGGGCTGAAGTTTCAATTCACACTTAGGAAATTTTCTGATGATAATGAAAAATGAGAGCAGAGCAGCCAATTTTTGAAACATTTTGCTCATGAACAGCTGTTTTCAGACAATTCATTTTGTGACCAGGATACAGACCAAGATTGGAGATTGAAGACGTGAGAACCTCGATGAAAGTTGAAGCGCTATCGGGAGAAGGGAGTAGATTTTCTCGCCGATGACACTCGTAAAAACACAAACTCTTTCCAAGTTCGGCTGAGATAAATGAGGAAAACGAACGAAACACAAGTATTATCAATCAATAACTTAACTTATCAATATATTTCACAAATCACAAATAGAACCAACCAAGTTACAAACAATTTACCCATAGGTCGAGTGCCAGGCAACCGTAATGAGAGTTTCCAGTCGGAAAATAATTTAAGTATACAAGTACGAGAGGTTGAGCTTCTCTCTAAAGTACAAAAATGACTAAGTCAGCAGGCTCACACAACGGTGTTCCCCGGTCACCGTCTCGCAAGAAATAGAGGGCAAGCTCAGCCATGAGTCAGCTGAGGAGGGGGTCTGTCGACAAGGACGAAGGTGGAATGGGTAAGGTCAGGAGGTTGGCGATTGGTAGCCTTGGAGGGGAGGAAATAATGGGATGGGTGATAGATAGGGTGGCAGTATTTAATTGGAGCGCCAGGAACTGTTTTCTGGCTTCGGCCGCAGAATACAGGATCACAGCCTTTGTGCCTTGGTCAGGATGACTGTATTTTTGGTATCCGTCCTCACTTTACTGGCTATAAAATTGATGCAGGACCTGGTGAGGGAACGGTGCGGCGGAACGGTGCGGCAGAACGGTGCAACGGAACGGTGTGGCAGAAGTCGTGGCAGAAGTCGCTGGCAATAGTCGCTGCATTTTGTAGTCGTAGGCATTTTGGCCGTCGTTGGCGCACATGTTGTTAGCGTGCATGTTAGCTCAGCCATGAGTCAGCTGAGGAGGGGGTCTGTCGACAAGGACGAAGGTGGAATGGGTAAGGTCAGGATGTTGGCGATTGGTAGCCTTGGAGGGGAGAAAAAAATGGGATGGGTGATAGATAGGGTGGCAGTATTTAATTGGAGCGCCAGGAACTGTTTTCTGGCTTCGGCCGCAGAATACAGGATCACAGCCTTTGTGCCTTGGTCAGGATGACTGTATTTTTGGTATCCGTCCTCACTTTACTGGCTATAAAATTGATGCAGGACCTGGTGAGGGAACGGTGCGGCGGAACGGTGCGGCAGAACGGTGCAACGGAACGGTGTGGCAGAAGTCGTGGCAGAAGTCGCTGGCAATAGTCGCTGCATTTTGTAGTCGTAGGCATTTTGGCCGTCGTTGGCGCACATGTTGTTAGCGTGCATGTCGTTCGGGCAAGTCCTTCGGCTAAGTCCGGAGGGTAAACAGTCTGCAGAGGGGAAACTGTCCAAAGAGGGGAATTGGCCAAAAAAGGGGGGGGGGGGGAAATGCCATAAAGTCATGCATATAAATAGTGAAATAAGTAATAGAAAAACACGAAAATCTGAAAATTTTTCAATATGTCTTTTGTCACACTTTTCTAAAGTTCCAGCAAAGGGATGGTTACCGATTTCACATCCACATGCACATTTACCATTACGTTTACTCTCAGTTCTTCTTCCAAAATCAACAATAGTATTTCTTTATAAAAATCTACTTTGATAAAAAGATAATTTTTTCCAGTGCTAACTAGTTTTCTTCGAAAATAGAATATCACTAGATAAATATGCAGAGATCTGATATTAGCTATGAGATTCTACTCAATGAAAAAGCATGTGGTATAGGAAAATCATTGTTCATTCAGTCATTTTTAAATTAAAAAAAATAAATTTACCCTGATTCTGTGTCACATGAAGAGAATTAATGTAAACTCATTTACCAGATTTCAGCAAGACTTACCTAACAATTTTTAAAATAAAAATTTTTAATCAAACACCCTAAATGGAGGCCAGGCAGGACATAAAACGATTACAGTAAAACCTTGTTAATTCAAAATTCAAGGGACCAAAAAAATTGGACGAGGAATTATACGGGTTTGAACAAAATGTACTTACCGAAAATTTACGAAAAAGATCCCATATTTTCCGAGATGATCACCATACCGGTATATTTTTTATAAAAAGGCAAAGAATATGCACTAAAAGGAGGAGTTAATGGATAATATTATTCACGTTTATCAGATTCAAGTAAAATTTGGAGAAGTATGCACTATCAGACACAATCACGCAGAAAATAAAAACAAAATGAATGATTTTGGGCATCTAGTAATATCACATGAGGTGCATTTTCCAGGTCACCAAAATTTACGCCGTAGACCTTTAAATTTACCAGTCTACTCTCAGTCAATTTCCCGCAAGACTTTTCTACGATGAAGAACTGCTGCATCATCATCCTTGCTCACCGGAAGTCCCTTATCAATTACGACCCCCAACCAATAGTATCACATTACACTCATTGTTTCCCCACGCCCTAACTTCTCAGATGGCTTCCACTAGGGTCAGGGGCTTGGGAGACGGGAGGGGTAGGGGTGGAGTAGCATGTCAAGGTCGGCTATGAACCCAGAATCCCTAGCCCTCCGATAGAAGCTCAAGGGAACCCCAGAAAAAAATCGCTGACGCAGTGTCGGACAGACACCACCCAGAAGTAGTCCCCATATAAATTTGATCATGTCAGGCTTGACTTCATGGAAGTGATAGATATTCATTTTGAATAAAAAAGTTTTTTATTCAAAATGGATAGTCCCTACATCTTCAGCCTTCCTTACCTCGTGATTCACATTCGAGTTTGGGGAGACGGGACAAGAGTAGAAGGGAAAAGCATAAACAAAGCTGAGAACCACGACTCGTCAGAGATTCGGGGCAAACAAAAAAAATCTGGGAAAGCGCGAGATGGGAGGAGCGGTTACCAAATGATGAAAGTGCTTACGCAGGGAAAATGGGTAAAGGACATCACACCATCCGGAAAATACAGCCTGGTGATCCAACAGTTATCACTCAAGGATGGGAGGCTTGGAAGGAGGAGAGGCATCAGTCATGGCGTGAAAGCCCCGAAAAAAAGTTTGGGACGGAGCAGCCGAGATATGTACATATGTACTCGAGGGATATATGTTTGGGGGTAAGCAGCTGCTGGCGCGCGGCACACCATAGGCATAAGCAAATGTTCAAAATAGCTTGCCAACACTTAAAAGTAACTTGTGCTCAAGAAAGCTCTCAATAATGACTTTGAAATTAGCGCTAACTAACCATCGAAGTGCGCTACCCAAGTGAATCGTTTTGAAATAAACGATACGTTGGGGCGTCACAGTATACGTCAATTTTACGACAAATGCACGCATAATTGAAAGCATGAAACTGATATTCATCATTGGCTAAAATCAATATATGCAATTTTTCCATATGGCAGCTCTCTGGCAAGTCATATAAGTGAGGTACTTCCTGTCATGGGATCAGAAAAATACGTTTTATAACGGATTTTGTCGTATAAATGAAGTTTCTTAAGGGAGGTTGGGAATACATGGGGTCTTATGGGGTTATTCACGGGATCAGAAAAATTGGTGTATGTGAGGTTGTCGCATATACGAGGGTCACATATCCGAGGTTCTATGGTATAGAACTTGAATGAATGGGGTTTACATTGCCATAAAACAGGGAACTAAAAGTTTTTCCCACCTTATACATTGCTGGTAATTTAATCAAAATATTCCAAGTCCTCTGATTACTTTCGTATTTGCTTTATACACTTTGAAAACAATTGTTTCAGGAAATTGAGAGGATTACATATTTGTATCCTACACCACAATGTCAATGTTTTCTTCATCCAATTGAATTTTTTACTGGTGACCTCTGCTAGTACAGTGGCGGATACATATGGGGGGCGCGCCCCCCCCCCCCCCCCCCTTATGGGGCTGCTCGCATTGCCGCCCCCGAGAAAAGTCACGAATATTCTACTTTTTGTATTTGTTCACACTCCTTAAAAGTCTGGAAGCGAACATTCTGGCACCGAATGTTCTCGAAACAACCGAGAGCTACATATATGGGAAGCAGAGTCGCTGCCAGGCAGTCAGTTTGAAAGCTACAATCGTCGCGATAACTTGCACCCCCCCCCTTGAGTTTTTTCTGTATCCGCCACTGTGCTAGTATCATACATAATATAATTTAAAATAACAATGGCAGAGTTTTCAATTTCACTAATTGAGTTACCAAAAATCGACATATTAAACATGCAGTGCTATGTAAATCTTCCTTTGAATTATTCTTAATTGTTTGGAGCAAATGAACAAAACATTTATACGCCATGGGGGATGAAATTTGCTACGAAGAAATCATTTGACTTGGCTGTGATTCAAACCCGGATCTCCCAGTTTCAAATAGCAAATTTCACCCCTATGGTGTACTTCTTTGCCCGTTCACTGACAGAGTACCACATCATTTGCTTCATGCTATGATTGAAAAATCGAGCAAAAATAGTCTCAGCATATTGAGATTATTCACTCAAAATTACATTGCTTTCATACAATGAAAACAAAAAATGCTGACTGGATGGCAATATTTTTTTTCAAATCCATTCTAAAGGATTAGCATGTCTCTTCCAAATGATGCATGTAGATTTATGCCATGCATTTCATTTGAATACTTTATCTGGGCTGGTTTATGTTGGCATGATTGCTGCAACTCTGTGCACTACAGCAAGCATGCATCCCATATTTGGCTTATACACACGTGCTTAAGTTACATTTTTCAAATTGAAACTATAAATATAAACATGCGACCCCTGAAGTTGGTACTCAGCAATCACTATATTATAAATCAAATTTAAAAGAAATAAATGGGATTACCTAGGATTATTCTTTAAAATTCTGTTTATATTTTTTCTTTTAGGAATGAATACATAACGATTTTGAGAAAGACTCGGGTTGCTGCGATGAGCGACATATTAAAGAAAAGAAAATCCTAAGGGGAGGAAGCAACACTTCCGAGCAACCACCCCCTCCCTCTCCTCTCGGGGCATTCATCATCATCTAAGTCCTCTATTACATATTAAAGCATGTTTATTAATTTATTTGGTAGGGTGAGTATTAGTTTGCACATTGAATGATGAAGGTAGGCGGTAGAATAGTGATCACTGCCAAATGGAGAGGAAATTTGGGTGTAACAGACTCACATTACGAGTGGAGCGGGCAGGGATGCAGAAAGTGAAAAATAGGAAAGGAGATCAGAGTGGAAGGATCCGTTTGTGATGGAGCACAGGAATTTAAGGTCTGAAGTCAGCCAGCGAAGGGAGAGGTGTGTTTAGGCCAAGAGATGATGTTAGGATGTCTTCACATGAGTTATGTCTAAGGGAAGGCATGCCATGACGGACTATGGCTAACAAGAAATTAAGAGGGCGGTTGAGTAATTTAACCCTTAAGCTGCGGAAAATGTACATGTACGTGTGTACCGGCAAATGCAGGAAATACGTTCTTGTACGTTTGACCCTCTGTCTCTACCTGCTCCCTCAGCCCTTTCATATTTTTATGACCCAAATGACTCTTTCTTTCCAGCGGTGGACATTCGGGAATCCACCCTTTCTACCCAAACCACTCCCTTCCCACGCTCTTCAGGGATCGCATACTGCCCCAATGAGGTATGACCCTTTCTTCCAATTGCTCACTCAATGGGCTATGGTCGTCTCAAAAGTTAGTTGTCTTATGTTCGTGCCCTGCTCAATTATCAACGAATTTATTTGGTGTTTGGTATCAAACTTAACAGAAAATTGCTAGAAAAAAATATTTTCATTTTTATTTTTAACAATCACGCCTATAAACAAATTTTCAAAATGTGTTCAAAGTCCCACTGATCCCTCAACAAGTTCCGGTGCCCACCCCCTGGGATCCCGAGAAAAGGGTTGGGAAGGGATTACATGAGTCATATAACTGCCCGGCCTCGGCCCGTGGGAAGGAGGGACAGGCTCCATCCGAATAGATATTACCTGCACAGGGTGGACGACATGCGCTCTAGCTGCAGCAGCTAAGGGTTAAGAGTGGGGGATGCTTTTGGCCTAATGGGAGAGCAATATTCAAGGATGGGTAGTACACATTCAAGAAACAAAGATTTTATGGCAAATGGGTCTGTTATTTCTTTGAGCCGATGGAGAATTCCCACAATCGAAATTGCCTTTTTAGAAATAAGTTCAATGAACATCAACTTTTGATCAAAGGTGATCCATAGGTCATTGTAGGAACTTGGGTACTTGCAAGGTTGGCATGTAATGGAGATGGTTTTGCATTTTAAGGAGAACGATATAGCAGCAGATTTCTCAGGATACACGAGGTTTCCATTTGGTGCACCAGCTATCAGTGACATTAAGAAAAGACTGTAAATTAAGGGAACCCGCCATACAATTGCTTTAACGTACAGTGCAAATAGAAGAGGGCTGAGGATGCTGCCCTTGGGGACAACACAGGTAATGTTGCTCCAAGGAGTAATTATGAGCACCTCACAATTTCTTCACATTTGGAGGTATTTCAAATTGTTTAACATCAAAAAATGAGCATAATATGTAAATATCTAGTTACATATTGTGCTCCTGCATTATCTAAACCCCCAAGAACAGCTCGTACACATAGGGTTGGGCATGATTCCCTGTTATGAATTAGTAATCTCATATCAACTATGTATTATGAGTCATAACTTGAATACTTTTATCTGAATTGCTTGTGACGCAAATCACTTTCCAGACCTTATGATGAGTAGTGAGTGGAATCACCAAGATGATCCATCAAATCATGAGCCTCTCATAAACTGTTTCCACTACGTTAGAGGGATATGAAACTTGTGATGTGTTGTTTTTAAGCCTGTTCAATAGGCTCTTACCTCTGGATGGGAAGAAATATATGAGGAAGGAAATACAAGATGGGAGGGTCACTGTGGAGGCATCGCCCCGGGGATGAAGTTCGGATAAGTTTCCGACACTCAGTGAAGACTAACACATCCTTGCTCATTGGTTATTAGGGGAGACAACCATCAGCCGAGGTCTTCCTCAGGGAATGGAGGAAGTGCGGAGAGAGACACTGCATTGGCCACGGCATACTCTCAACAAAAGGCACCAAGGGGTCCACACAGTGGCGGATATAATTGGGGGGTGCGCGCCCCCCTCCTTGCGGGGCCGCCCGCGCCACACCCGCCAGTCAGCCTGTACGCTATTCGTTTGTGTCTTTCATCAGTCGACTCTGAGTCGAGTTATCGAGTAGTTGCACTTTCTTCTGTAGCATGCCCGCGCGTCCGCGTCATCGTATTTTATACGTTTCTGTCTGGCACATAGATAGCTAACCTATGAGAAAAGTCACGGCCATTCTAGTGATCTCGATACGTTATTCTGTCTGGCATTTGTTCGAGAAAAGTCACGAATATTCTTCTGTTTGTATTTGTTTACACTCCTTAAAAGTCTGGATGCCAACATTCTGACACCGAATGTTCTCGAAACAACCGAGCTACATATATAAGGGAGGCAGAGTCGCTGCCAAGCGGTCAGTTTGAAAGCTACAATCGTCGCAATAACTTGCGCTCCCCCCTTTTAGTTTTTTCTGTATCCGCCACTGGGTCCACAGTGTAACGTCCCATCCAGCAGGTAGAATATGTAGTGTCCTCTAAATTGCATTCAAACGGTGATCGAGATTCCTTCAAGAAAAATATGCCACAGCTTTAATTTGAACCCAGGCCCTTAGGATGGGAAACCAACACTCTAACCGCACTAACGCAATCCCACTAACGCACTGTGCACCAACAAAGCATTTCTGCATGATACAAACCCCTTTGCCTTAAAGTAAGTCTTTCATCAGTTCTTAATACATTCCTTTCTCTTCCCTTCATTCCTCCAATATCTCTTATCGTTTTCCTCTTCGTTCCTCAATTGACAAACATTCTGCCCCCTACATTCAATTTAATCATTCTACATCCTACTCATCTCCATTGGCAGCTTTTTCTGCCTTCTTTCGATTTACTCTTACAATGGGTGTTTATCACGATTTTTGCTTTTTTACTTAATCGTGCAAGGGACCATGACGAATGATCACTTGCAAATCATCTCTTTTAAGATTCCAAAAATTGCCAGAGATACAAGAGTCTTAAGTTGAATGAACGGGCAACCTTCTCATACTGGCCGCGACGTCATTTCATCCATCCCCTCTTCTTCCCCATACATTCTAAAAGATGCCTTAAAAAAAGGAATTTATGAAGATGTCCACTTCAACCGGAAATACAAAAGTATAAAGATTTAGAAAATACTTCGAAAAAACGTCTTCACCGGGAATCGAACCACAGGCCTTTGATCGATGGATGAAATGACGTCAGAGGTCGTTTTGGGGAAACGAAAAAAATGCAACCTTCTATGATTAGTAATTCGGTTATTAGGCCTTAATGCTTCGAAGCAACTCCGTAAGTTTATAAGAAACCCTATGCTTATTTGATTTCAACGTTTATATCGAAAAAACATTCAAATGATAATCCCCTATTGGATTGATTCATAACCATATCAAAATCGGTTTTTAAGAAGGGAATCATGATTTGAGAGTTAAATCATTTCTTTCCAATTCACTGTCCATCCTGTACCTATGAACTTGATAATAAACTCAAGTTTGCATGAACCCTTAACAGCAAGGCCCACTCATCACTCTTAAGCATTCCTGAACAGAATTGTTTAACCTATTCACAGCCACCAAATTGCAGGCAGGAGAGGTGAGAGCAAAGACAGCCAATGCCATTTTTGAGCTTTAGTTTTCAGAGTTTTAGCTATAAAATAAAAAAACAGCAATTCATTTATTCTAAAAGGGTTGACTTTTCAAACATATGCTCTTGGGAATTTAATGGCATGATGGAGATTGAATAAAAAAATTGATATTTATAAGTAAGCTTATTATTTCAACTTTCCACTCTCACTCTAAACATAATACAGGGGACTCTCATTAATTACCACATTCTTGAAGGGAGCTGAAATTCTGAATGTGATCACCACTAGGAAAACGTGAAAAACATGATGGGGCTTCCATGGAAAGTGAAATACGTATTTGTTAGTGGCATAGCTTTCATGGGAATTTAATGTCATACATTAGATAGCTGGTGATCATTTATTATAAAAATAGTTTCATTTCCACTTATTACGCCGCCAAGGAAAATACATATGATGCCATTTCTTGATGCTCACTCAATAATTAAATATGATGATAAAGACCAAATGGCACTTTTGTGTATAAATGCTGTTTTCACAAAGTTCAGCACCATGGTTAGCAAAGCCATATGCCAATTTTTTTCCTCGTTCTTACGACATAATTTATAGATCTGAGGTCAGATGAATCCGCCGCACGAATGGCCACTTCTCACTCAATCACGCTTCACTCTGCAAATCATGGACACGAAAACAAAACTGCGTGTAGTAAATTATAATGATTGCACTGAAAATGTTATATTTGTATTAGCCATGATGAAAATTTTTCTCAAAAAATACATATTAATTCAATGTGAGGATTGCCAGAATTCCTCGAAAGCATTGCGATGGAACTCAATGGGAATACATCGTCGTGATATAATTGACAGAGGCAGGTAGATGGAGTTGAAACAAAATGAAATAACAACAGCCTTAAAATGGGTTTGACTTCCAACAAGAACTTACTTCAAAAATATAATACAAATCAAGTAAATCTGTAGACTAGACACCGTGAATTCTTGGTATAGTTAGCACGCCTTAAGTAGGATCTCTGCGATGTGTCCTTCTTGCCGCCCGGAAGGAAAGAGAACTTGCCTGCTCGTGGCACATTTGTTCAGCCTTGGAGGGGAAACAGCTGTCCAGTGGCGGAGTGGGGAGAGTAGGGGAGGTGCAGTCGAACTGTGGATTGGTGGGAAGAGGAGTGAACCAACTCGACTTGAAAGAGTCGAAAAGATGGAAGCACTAGGGCGGACCGTATAAAAGTCCAATAGTCACAGCAACCGTGATGACATGAGTGATCCCGAAGACAAGAGCAAAGTCACACTTGTCTTATCCACTCTCTGGCACTTTGCGAGACCACGACAGTCTCCTGCGGTTCTGAGGATTCCGAGTCTTGGAGCTGTAGAGTATGCCAAAATTGGCACAGCATGACCAAAATGAGCTCCTGTCCCAAACACATTCCACTTTCCAGCATGTAAATGGTGTAAACTTGACTACTTGTAACAAAACAAAAATGGAACAACCCATGAATTCTTTGCAGATAATTAAACAAAAATACATAATTAGGGCTTCTTGGGTTTCCAGCCGGGTGAGATGGTCCATAGTCTCCAACGTTTCGAGGTCCGACATGGCCCTCGTCATCAGGGATGTTGATGGTAATGCCACAGGATGCCCGCAATACATAGTTGCTCAGGTGTCTCCTAAGTGGTCGTAATTTTGGCGCCAATTTTCCCTATTGGTCTGCACTTCTCTTAGTATAGGCAGCCATGTGTTGCTCAGAGAGAATCCTGCATCACGATTGAAATTATTTCTCTCCATCCAGATCTCAATAGCTTCCTTCGTCAGACGGTCCCAAAAATTTGAGAAGCGGCACAGCAACTTGACTCCATCAAAGTTGATGTCATGGTTACATGTATTGCCATGCTCAGCGACGGCCGATTTCTCCAGTTGTCCCAATCTCAAGCAACCTGAGCAACTATATATTGCGGGCATCCTGTGGCATTCACATCAGCATCCCTGATGACGAGGGCCATGTCGGACCTCGAAACGTTGGAGACTATGGACCATCTCACCCGGCTGGAAACCCAAGAAGCCCTAATTCAACAAATTCGTCAGGAATGAACCAGATCTTCAAAAATACATAATTTTATGGAAATACTTATAAACTTATGAGGGCCAGAAGAATATGTCCAAGGTACATACTTTGCTTCTTCATTTTGAGCCCTCATTCGTTGATAGTAGATTTCCATTTTTATTTGGGCATTTATCACACTTTCATCCACTTCGTTACTGGTGACAAACTGTCACACTGTCTCCATCGCTTCTACTGCTCTTACGAATGTTGGAGATTCAGGATCTGCTTTGTCTTCCATCTTCTTCATTTCTTAATTCCTGCTCATAGACTTCATCCATTGACAACAATCTACAGATAAAAATACATGACAATGAGATTCACCAACTTGATCAATTAAATTTTGGAAGACTCCAAAGATGAAAGATTATATTTGGAGTAATTATATATTTATTAAGTGATTCTCTCCAAAAATAAACATTGTTTTAGTAGTCGCATAAATTCAATCAACCCGCCTGCAGACTTCGATGTCATCATCACAAGCGACGTACTCCTCAAAGGTCATCCCCTCCCCTTCTCCGAACAGCTGATCCCGGCTTTCAAGGAGCTGCTCATGTGCTGCCTCATCACTCAACGATGCAGTATCATCCTCATTTGTGGTGTGATGAAATCTGGACACTCGGAAGCAATTTCTTATGTTCTCGGCTTTGACCGAGTCCCAGGCAAACTTCACTGCTTTCTGGATATTTACTTTTCGACCTGACACTTGAAGGCTGGCCAACCTATCATTGACAAGTAGTTTCCTGTACTGATGCTCCCTACATTGTATGATGCCATGATAGAGTGACTAAAGAATACTCATGCAATTAGGAGGAAAAAATATAACTTTAATATTTCTTAAAAATGCAGTCTATTGGATGTGCGGTGCAGTTATCAGTGATCAACAAAATATTACATTTTAGTCAACCCATCTTGGCATACAGTGCTCGCAGGTTTTCAAATTTGTTGTGGTGTTCCAGGCATTAGAGCTGCATTCATACGTGCAAGGTAATGCGCGAACATGTTTGAAGCATCTGGGATGTTCATATTTCCCGATCACAAATGGAATCAATTGTTCCATCCCACATTCGTTGCAACATACGAGGACAGTCAGCCTCTCCTTAGTCATTTTGCTTCCATGACACTTATCATCTCTGAATGGCAATGTTTTATCAGGAAGCAGATTAAAAAATAAACCCATCCGATCGGCATTAAAAATGTCATTCGGGCAGTAGTTTTCAAATGATGCTTGGGAGGGTGCCATCTTTCCTTGATTTCCAAATGCCAGTGCTCACAATGGCTGCCACGCCTCTTAATGTACTCGTCAGCTATCCCATGGCGTTTTTTTAAATACCTCAACCCAACCATTCGAAGCCTTAAAGTCAATTATGCCCATTTTATCAGCTAAATATAAGGCCTGCCCACCCACTTTTCACCCACTAATACACCTTCTAATGGCACATTGGATGAGCATGCTTGTTTGAACCACTTCAGTAGGACATCAACTCACAGAACTTCTGAACTCGCAAAACATTTTGCCCCTCAATCTTTTTCTTAACACTTACCTTCTTCAGCTGAATTCTCAATTTTTTACCTATTTTTAACAATGAAGTTTAATGTTGACAGTGGAACTTTCATTTTTGCCACAATTTGGACATGCTTCATACGTGAATTTGCGTTGGAGGAGGTTGAGCTTTTCAATCGTCGATATTTATCTTTATACCGCAGGCTTTTCCATGGCTAATTCGAAGCACTTTTATCACTTTAACATTTTTATTTCACAGGCGACAATCATGAAGCAAACTAACATCGCAATAAAATTTGCAGCTTGTGGGGACCTTGACAAGCGTTGAATAGGTCATTCAAATGTTTTAGAATGTCTCTTTTTTACTTCATAAGCATTTATTTACCATAATATACCTATCAAAATATTATTGCAAGCGATAATGATCTTTTTTAATGCAAGAACTAAGCCTCTTGAGATATACCCATCGTCAAATTAACCTACTGTTATTTTCCTGGGATACATTTGGTTTGGTCCTCCTCCAAACGTGCTAACCATGATAATTTACATGCACTGTGACTCGGACCTGAGGAGATGAAGGTCCAAATAAAGAAAAATATGCTGACAAGGAACGTCCTTTTGAGAGTCCACTGTATTCATAGTTCCTGTCCTACACGTAATGTCTTAAAGGCCCATACAATCAAATAGCGACTGTCAACAGCATTATCACTGAATCTCCTCCTCATCTGCATTTAAGAAAAAAAATTAAAAAATTTTGCAGCTGAATAAGAGCTATTACATATATATGTTATACTGATTTCCAAACTGATGTTTCGAAATTTTTTATACTTAGTTTCAAGTACTCAATGATTCATATATTTTTGGTAGATTGCTGGGAACCCTACGAGGAATGTTTAACACAGTACTTCGTGGTAAACGATTTGGGAAAAAGAGGAAGAAAAATGAGACCAAAAAGAAGGCCATTTTTGTGTCCTCCATTGGGAAAGTAACGTGTGGCAAATTAAGAGATCTTTGCGAACGGAAAAAGCCAGTTGATTTTACATTCGTGCAATTATTATCAGTGCTGAGACGCCATTTTAGTCTGGAAAGATCGTTGATCATTAGTCATGAAAAGACATAAATGTTTATTAAGTTTTCAACACAGCAACGAATCCGTGCGAGAGTTTGCCGTGCGGTCTTTAAAGTGCTTCTCGATATTGTAAATACGGGCAGTTTTTAGATCAGGCGTTGCGGGATCAAATAGTTTTGAGACTGCGTGAGAAATACACGCTGAAAGCCCACGGTGAAAGAGGACGAGGCCCTGCCCTTCTCCAAAGCAGTGGAGTTGGCCGTGGCCAGGGAGAAGGCAACATATAATGCCGCCGAGGGCTCGCGAAGGACGGAGAGGGAGTTCCTCAGTGGTAGCAGGAACCGCAGCATGGCACATCTTTCCGAGATCAGAGGTGAGAGCGTCCATTTTGTGGAAGACGCCAGGGAAGGAGAAGAAGTGGAAGTTCACCAGACGAGAGGTGCACCGGAGAGGCGTATAAATCGACCACCATTGACGCATTCAAAGGACAAGAGGAAGGGAACTTGTAATTGCTGCGGACAAAAGGGACACATACATTACAGGTATAATTTTTGTTCTTTGGTATTAGATGAATTTTATGATTTGCTAGTTATGATATGAAAGTTGATGATTTAATGACAATCATGGTTTGTAAATAACCCAATGGAAATAAATAAATACAGTGAAACCTTGTATTTGCATTATCGGAAATTACCATTTTTGCAAAGTCCCAATCAATTTCCTATGTTCCCAACGTATGCAGAACCCCGAATTTAGAATTTCCCGCAATTTGCACCACAACGCGCTCTTTCAAAAATGAAATTCACTTCTTAAGTCCATTACTCATGCGTATCATCCTTTGTAATAAACACTTTTTGACTTTTTCTTGTACATATATGCGGAAAAAATACGAAAGAGAGCAGCAATAGGACCTGTTTTAAGGAAGAATTTGAATGTAGTGGGAATAGTATACAGCGCCACTAATAACAGAAATTTGAACTACATCAACTCGTAATCTGCCAGATTCAAGCTATGAAATGAAGTGTAGTCTTTTTTATGTAAGGCATTTTCATTCTAGTTAGTGATAATTCTATAATACCGTTCTTTTACTTATTTTATGCATAAAAATGATAATAAATATCCGGTTTTAACTTCATAAATTGCTGAAAGATAGTACTTTTCGGGTGAATATTTTGATGCCCCTGACGACGAGGGTTGTGTCAGACATCGAAACGCCAGAATACATGGAACCTTTCGCCCGTTTGGACAACCCAAACTCTTTAATTCACAAATAGTAATTTCTAGAAAAAATATATTTGTTAATATAATGAGAAAAATTTGAGCATACCGAAATAAAAATGAAAACTACGAAGCATTTTCATGACGCAACACTCCTTGCCAAGGCTGATTGATTAATGCGATTGACGATCAGTTGTTTCATCGTCGTGTCGGGAGTTAAGAAATTAAGGTAAATTTCAATGGAGCAGTTTAGTCTGCTTCATCCACATTGCTGTTTCAGGAGGCTGGTGAGGATAAACTTTTACTTTTTCTGCAACTGACAGTTTTGTGCCGTCGCTTCACGCCTGTGACATCACTCCGCCCGCGTAGATTGGACAAGGTCATAATAACTGCGTACGTAGCAAAGAATTTTAATGAAGTTTCTTGCAGCTTGCAGCCAGAGAATAAGCAATAAAGCATTATATTTAAGCATGGCTAAATGTGCGCGCCATGAAGTAGCATAGCCACACCAAGTCACTAAACCATTATAGCGCTTTCTCAGCCAACAGTGAGGATTTCAAACTGCAATGTGCATAACTTAATTGTATAATTTGTTTAGATTGTGTGTACAATTATTTTTTACTGAAATTAACTCGAAATACTTATAAGTTACATTATATTCCAGAAATTAAAGGAAATATTTTAATTAAGTACAGAGTCAAAATCTCTTAAAACAACGTTTATGGTTAAGATTTTTTGATTTCTCGGAATGTGTGAGGTTGTTATCACAACACTGCCGGACTATAGCGTGCTCCTGGATTACCAAGTTATGGGTGCTCGACTGTAATTAAATCTGCAGGGGAGTATTAATTTTTTACCTAAGTAGAAACTATGAAGAATAAAAATGGATTCTTAGCCAGATATGATGAAAAATTAAAGAACCCGTGATAAAATGCTGGTTGTAGCAATTATTCTCTCGTGGGCGAGTACATCCATACACGACTAATTTACATTTTTTTTACTCGTTGGCAACTCTGTGAACTCATGGTAACAGAGCCGAATGCATTTTTTGTCAATTGGTTTCATATTTTATGTGCTACGATGCCTACGATTCAAAGTCCTCCAAGATCAGGTTTCACTGGGGCGTCCAGCGGCCACGTCCAACCGCTGCATCTGTACGTCGCGGCTGGACAACGCGGCTGGGTGGTTACATTCAGGCGTCCACGTTCCGATTCCGCTGCTGGGCGATGTGGGAGAATGTGTATTTAGTTTAATTAAGACTTTATTATCGGTTTGTGTTTCCTAAGAGTGAGTTGATTTTGAGCTGAAATGGATGGCGACGATTTAGTTTTGTTGCTTTTGTAGTAAGACGACGACCAAATGTTGCAAGTAGTTTTACAGAAAGAGCTGGAAATGATGCTTTATATAAAATGCGGAGAGAGGAGAGCAGAAATTTCACCGAACATTGGGACTGCCCGCCTAAAGCAGTCGAGATGCAGACGACAGGCGTCAGCAGATGAGCAGACATCTCAGCAAAATCGAACCCATTTGATATATATTGAATGAGTACGGCAGTGACTTCCGACTGCTGGACGCCGGCACCGGCCACGGGACGCCCCAGCTAAACCATGCCTTTACTATTGTAGCATTGAAAAATGAGTTATCGTTCAGGTAATTCACATTCAGGGCATAATGTATTTCGCGACGCTTAACTCTGACTACGAGCTCCAAAAAACATTGCTGTGATAGTCACTATTCGTATAAACGAGTAACTTTTACACGTCGGGACCAAGACCCGAGGTTCGTAATTTCAAAACTTTGTTATTTCATGATATTGCATACTGTTACATACACATAGATACCCTTTTGGTCGGGACCGAAGATTTTGCTTCGTAAAATCAAAATTTCGTAATTTTGAGTTTCGAATTCTCGAGTTTTTACTGTACATACATATAAGGGTTAGAGAGTAATATACATATGAAATCCACACAACAAACTACTACTTGCTATTTGGTGCAGCAATTCAATGTAGCATTCCTGCACTCAACTTCACCTATTCTACATACATGCCTTAGGCTAAAAAATTAATGTAGTTTCTACACAAACAAATCAGCATGTCAGAAATTAATATTGCAATAGAATAATGCAGAAAAATGAATGAAATATAAAAAAATAGGCCAAGCAATCTACAGGCACTTAATTGGTTCAAATTATTTTATTATAACTTACTCCAGGAAAGAACAAGTTTTGTTGGTATCCAAATCAATAGAAGGTACCCAAAATGGAGACAAAAATCTCAACACAAACCACACTAATTATGTTTTATGATGCTGGACACAACCAAAAGTTTCACAGAAGACCAAACTCAAAACAGTTGATATTAGGTGATACATTTAACTACATTTTTTGGGATGAGTGACATGAAAGATAAGGCAGGAAGGTGGAGCAGAAAAAGTCAAGAATCAGTCCTTAAGCTCGCCAGATAACAATTCTAGGCAGTTAAAAACTGAAAGCAGTGTGCTGAGCCTGCAGTTTTTAAAATAATAACTTGTTGTACCTATGCAATGAATGCTGCCCAACTGATATGTACAGGAATTCCTTTGCAACTCAGAATTATTAAAATTAAAGAGAAAAAGCGCCCATTGCATCCAAAATAGAAAAAATGACACTGCAAAAAGACTTCTGGAAAATAATGGAGCATGGTGCAATCTCACAGGGGGCGTCAAATCATCTCAGTCTTTTTCCTCAAAGCTACAGGGCAGTTTATAAGTTATTGAACTTGTATGCAATGTACACCAGTATGCAGCAATGACAACTGGGAGAAAATTAAACCAGTCAAATTTTCAAATTGTTCTACGCATTAAGTTTCACATCCTACTCAGACTAACCTCAGTAGACTTACACTTCCTAGCAGGCTCAGGAAATGCGACTGCATTGTAAAAGTATCAGATCTGGAATCTCATGAAATATGAGCCGCTAAAGAAACTTGTCCACAGAGCACAGAGTCTCATAGATTTATGCGTGTTGCAATACTTAAAGTTCTTAGAAATGCATATGGAGGAATGCCCCAATAGAGGTCCTTTTTATGAGAGGGTAATCTTATTACTGTATAGTGAATCACGAGAAGATCTTTTCTCACATTCTGTTCCGTCAAGTGGAGAAATTAAGTTATAACATTTTGATCAATTCTAACATTATCTCAGGTGCATAATAATTTAAATGAGCACAAAATGTGATTGGCTTTGCATGTTCACAGAAACAAAAAAAGCAATCATGCACATGTCTGGCTAAGATCACCAAGTCTAACATGTTTTCTCAGCTGGTGGCTGTGAACTTGGCAGGTGAGATTTAGCAAAAGTAAGGGCAGTCTCCATGGCTTCTGCAAGAGCGTTGACATTTGGACCAGATGCCTGGGCAGACTCTGGCTTGCCACCTCCTCTACCGCCAAGAAGACCCGTCACAGAGCCAATCCACTCCGTGGCTTTTAATCCGTTCTTCACGGCAGACTGTGGATGAAGAAAAATAAACCCACATCAACATCATCATCAATTAGCCATCAACAATCATCCACTAAAAGCACAGAAATAATCCTCTGCAATCTTGCATCGTCCTTAAGTCCCTGTTGACCTTTACCCACGTCACATCAGAGCTAAAACGTAGTATTCCACCATGAGTTCACATTTTCAACAGGTACAGGTATCCTTCGCTTTGCACACATTTGTTCAACATGATTTTTGCTATTACATGACAAGCCAATTGTGAACATATTTGCATATCACGACTAAATTTCCCATTTTAACATCATTGCTCAACTTCACTTTTATGATTAGGTAAGTGCCAATTACAACTCCTCCTAGTTTCAAGTACTGTAAAACCAGCATGTAACACTGAAACTTACCAAAGTTATTGGTTTGAGGCAATTTCAACTAATTAGGCCTTTAAATTCCACCACTAGAAGAGGGATTGGCACAGTCATAGGAAATGAAAGGCATCATCGCAAATCCTTGAAACAAAACTCAGTGGAATTCTTCTACTTCTTTTTTCGAATAACCCATTTGATGGTGCGATAAATCACTTCTGGATATGCCTTTTTTGATTCAATTTTCTTTCTGCCCATATTTCCTTCATCCTTAGAGAGTGCCTTTCCTTTTGTTCTTGCGTCCATTTTCTTCCATCCCTCGATTTTTTTCTTTCTGGAAATTTTGCTGTGTGAATTACTTCTCTAAAAAGAGTTCGGTCATCTATTGTGTCAATCTTTATTCCCAAGTTTTCAAAATCTTTTTGAGTTTCAATGAACTAAGTAGGTTTGGATTTGTAGCTGTTTAGTAGGTCGAAGATCTTCTTGGTTAGTCTGGAGTTACTCATTCGAAATATGTGACCATAGAACTGCATTCGTTTTTTTCTCATTACATCGACTAATTTTTCAACTTTTAGATATAGCTCTCTGTTTGGCCTTAGTTTGTATTCTGCATTACTGTTACTTTTAGGTCCCAATATTTTCCTCAAAATTCTTCTTTCAACCTTTTCTAATTTTTCGAGATCCCCCATTCTTGTAAGTTTAGATGTTTCTGCTGCATAAAGCGTTTCAGGTCTAACCACTGTTTGGTAGTGTCTTAGTTTAGTGTTCCAAGATAAGGTTTTTTTATTATTTATGTTTTTTGTCATACAAAATGCCCTTTCCATTTTGTGTATTCGAGTTTCTATTGCTATCTATTCTTTTGTGTGGTTTGCTATCAATTCCCCTGGGTATTTAAAGCAGTTTGTTTTGGATATTGTGTTTGTATGGATTGTAAGATTTTGAGGGGCATCATTAATGTTTGTCATGAACTGTGTTTTTTCAAAGGATATTTGTAGACCTACTTTGGCTGCTTGTATCTGTAGTTCTTTGATTTATTCTTGGGCATTTTCCAGCGAGTCAGGAACCAATGCCATGTCGTCTGCAAAAGCCAGACAATATAGTAATTTTATTTGGGTTCCACAGTGGAATAGTTATATTATTACTTAAAAACCAGCTTTGAACCATAAATTACAATTAAATAATAATCTCACCTTAGCAACACTAAACAGAAGTACAGGTATGGCTCGTGTAGCGCAACGGATGCATCCCTAGGGGTCTTTGCACCCATTGAATTTGCAATAAACAAGGCCATTTTAACATCAGAGAGATATGGATGTGTTTCCAGCAACATAGATATTGAGTAGCTTAATTCCCAGGACCATATATATTTCAATTAAAAGGTTTGAAGGTACTTCCTAATATCGCTTAAGAATAAATATCTCTTTTAAAATTATAAGTGCTTCCGTAATCTCTGTTTCTTTGCATGTAGTTTTAAATATTCGTCCCTGAAGCGGGTTCCCATTTTCCTTTTGATTGGGTGAGCTGACATCTAGTGGCAAATAATAATAATAGTAATATTTTATTGTCCACAAACCATAAATTAGTTATGCAGGCATAGGAGTTGTCAAGATTAAGCATGTAAGCATTATACAATACACATTGCTTATCATTTAAGAATCTGTTAATAGAACGATAGTAGATTAATAAGTACATAATAATTTCTTCACTTTCAATTTAAAACTCCTCAAATTTGCACTGAATTTGATATAATCAGGTAAAATGTAATAAACCCTCACTCCCACAGCCATTGGGATCCTTTATAGTGATGATCCTTATACGCTATGGATCTTTGATATTGACTGTTCCGTTTGAGCCGTTCCGACCCTCCAGGAGATCAGACCCCCTCAACACAGGGTCAGGATGCGATATCCCATGCTGACTCTGCCGGCCCTTTAAGTAAAAGCCCCCACTCTCCAAAGGCATGTCCTCCCTCTCCGCTGACGCAGTCGGTTGAGGTAAGGCAGGAGGAAGATAAGATGTGACTGTTTGGCGGAAGCCGATGATTCATTCAATGTTTATTCCTCGCGCGCATCCCTTGGCCTTGACTCCCAGGTAGATCAACCTCACAAGTGACGCACGATACTCCGAGACCATGGAACACGTAGCTGTTTTTGTGAGAGGATGAATGGAGTCCTCCTTTCCCCACAAGAGAAACGGGGCCAGGAGGAACAGACAGCTGATTCAAACCTGGTGCGTGGCTTGACCTGAGCTGCAATGCTCGGACGAAAATCTCCTTGCTTGATCGAAAGCAGAGGGAAAACAATAACAAAAAATATCCCAAATTTTAGTTCAATATCGAATCTTTAAATGAATCCTGAGCTTTAATGAATGAAGAGTAGGCGACCTAATCTGAATAGAGCCACAAATGTTCACCGTTGAAGTGCGTGGCTTGTATGTACAATCTTCTTTGCATGTTCATTCACGTAGCTCTCTCCCAGTTTCTAGTTTGACTGCATACTGTTCTCCTGCCTCCTTTTTGGTCCGCACCTAGCGGCTAAAGGAATGTGCGAGGTCCTGATTTGTGCTGAGACGAGTGCTGCATACCTGGTGTGGAGTCACCCCATGCCACACACCCTAGTGGTGGCTTGCACGGTACTTCGTAGATGTAGATGAAAGGAGCAACCTATTTAGCTGGACTCTTCTATAAGCTCGTCTATCAGCTCCATCGTATCGGAAATAACCAAACACAAATAATATGAATCCAAGGGAGAATATTGATTATTTCGCGAGATTAATGGGCATATCAGTATTTGTACAAAATACATAACATGCATCCGCGAGAGAATCTAATTTTTACTGTCTTCAGTGTCCGGTGCAAATGATGGCGCAAGTCGCACAGTTCCATAGAGTATGGATAAATCAATATTATTGATGATTATACATCGCTCACGCTAATATTAAGAGTTCTCCAGTGAGAAAATAATATTAAAAAATCCACTAAGAAGCTTCATAGGCTGTTAGTCCAAACTAAACGAAAATTGCGCAAAGACGCTTCATTGCCTAATAATTCATTGGAAAAAAGAACGACAAGTTAGTAGTCATAATATATAAATTTCCACGGGGCTTGGATAGAGGTTGATTCTTCTGAGTTTCGGGATTTCTGCTGCGAAAAGCTGGAACCACGCAGTGGAAATCCCAAAAATCGGAAGAATCAAACTCCGAAAAATTAGTTGGGTTCAACTGTGTGCATGAATACACATTTAAAGATACTATCATGAATTATAACTTCGTAAATCATACAAGTACGTCGCGAGAGTACATCTTAAATTAAGGAAACAAAAAAAGAGCTTCATCGTGATATTTTTGAAAGATACTCGTTCATACGAAATTTGATATTACGAAGTGCCGATTTTTCCCTCTTACCCTCTTCATGTCGCCAAGTAAATTCTATGGCTGAGATTGTAATGCAACTTCTTCAATTTCAAGGGAAATAACTCTTTTATAGGACTTAAAGTTGATTGGAATAATACTATAAGTTATTTTGGTATCAAAGAGAAAATTGTAATAACAATAGATTTGTTTTCTAGAGGTGTTTCAATATGAGTACAGCAGAAGCTCCAGATAACATGTGGGGCATATAACGAGAATCTCTAATTTGCGAGGGTTGGCCAAAGAACAATTTAAAACCCTATGATTTGCATGTAAAATATATTGGTATTAGTGAGGACAACAACCAGCCTCCACTGGGGCGTTTACTATTACGAGCGGTAAATGTCTCCTTCAATCTCGGCAAACGTGCAAAAACTTGTGCTCATATCTTCTGTCATTGGATTTATATGGCTAGCAGTATTTTTTCCCGAACAATTTGACGATCAAATGTTCATTTCGGACATTCACGGCATGCCCGTTTGCGCACTATTTAATTTCTCGTAAGTTCGTGCCTTTCGTTGTTCTTTTGTCATTCTCCCGCTTTTGTTTAGTTTAGTTGGACTATTGCAACATCATAGCAGGGAAGCGAAAGTCGTTGGATCTGAAAACTAAATTACAAATTATTAATGAATGCGAAAGCGGCGAGGGGTTCAAAAGCGTGATTGGGAGGTGATTGGGCATATCTTCCTCGACCTTATTCACCATTTTGAAGAATAAGGAGAAAATTCGTGCGGCAGTGCTTCAAGAAGGATGACCAAGCAGCCAGAAACATTTGCGAGCAGGGGAACATCTGCAGTTAGAATCTGCCCTTTTCTCGTGGTTTTGCCAGCAGAGAGCAGCCGGCATTCCGATAAGTGAAGGCAAAAGCGGAGTATCTGAGTGAGAGGCTCGGTATTGACAATGGTAAATGTTCCATTGGCTGGTTTGCTGGCTATAAGCACAGGAAGGGAATATATCTTCATAATTTATCCGGGGTTTCCGCGAGTGTCGAATCGAATAAAAATGCTTGGATGACATCAAATTTATTCTCGCAATGGTTACGTGCGTTCGATGCTAGGATTGGTGGGAAAAATAGATAAGTAGTATTGTTCATTGACAATTGCCCTGCCCATCCACAAATTGAACTTAGAAATGTGAAAATCCTCTTATTGCCACCTAACACGACGAGTGTTCTGCAGTCCTTGGATCAAAGGGTAATCAAGTTGTTTAAACAACTTGATGGCCTGTATTTTAAGTAGTCTACCTATTCTATTGTATTTTGTAATTGTTTCAAAGAGGATATATAATGAAAAAAGGTCAAAGATGATTCATTTCGATGTGCACATGTTTCGGTATGTACTACAAATCATACGTCTATCTCGCTGCCTCGCAGCAGGGAGCGTAGTCAGTATTAATCACGGTATTCACTATCAACAAGTTCCCGATGCTGCCACTAGATGGAAGTACGGTAGAAGATATTACGCGTATCATGATGGAATTCATTTAGGAAGTTTCGGAACTTACAACTGTTATGTTTGGACTTGCTTGTAACAATTATGTTTCCAGATAGTATTCCACGCATAATTATTACTGCCAAGGACAATGGATAACTATTTAATGCTTTAATAATCGTAAATGCTGGTGATATGGGCTCTTATGATTCCGACAAGCCAAAGTCAGCTGTTTTCTGAGGCGAACTTAGAGGTGTTGAAGTACTCTTCTTTATTTCCACCTTTTAACCGGAGAAGATAGCAGCCCTGTGTTTGCGTGGAACTAAATTCCCGAAGGTAATATCTTGGTCATGTAGTTATCTAGCATTTTTGCAAATTTTAATGAATAAAACTTTCTCCGAACCATATATCCGTTTTTATTCACTTTTTAGAGAGGTAGGAGGAATGAAATATTTTCTCGTTTCTGAAGTGTATTCCGCGTATAGTCCGTTGCATTGCCATTACTTGCTGCCGCGACGTACCCAAACATCGGGACAATAACAATTTATAGCAATGCGCAGTACAGTACACATGTCACGAAGTGTCAAAATTCGACGTTTTATATTCCAGTGCATGACATCTAACATGGAATTTGATGTCATTGAAAGTGAATGCGATCATAAGGAATGGAAGTGTTCAAAAACATGATTTTTAATAGCTATCTCAATAGAATGTTATCGCCACTCACCAAAAATTCCCACAAAAATGGCTAAATAAGTATTAAATTTGTAGGAATCTGCTGTGAAATGATTATTTAATCATTTTGGTATTAACGAGAGCTCCATTTAGCGAGTGATTTTTCAGGTCCCGAGAGCCCTCGCTAAACACAGCTTCCACTGTAGTTACCATACACATACATATATATAAGCTACACTTAAAAAAAATTAATTCACTGGAATAATAGAAAAAAGCAAAGAAATATTTCTAAACTACTTAAGTTCTCACAAAATTTTATGTTTATGGATCCACTAACTCCTCAATAACTGAGAGTGACAACATATAACCTGGAGGAAATCAACGTGGTGAGTTCTAAAAACATCTCCTTGAATCCGAAAATATTTACCTTTGGAACAGCACTAAGGCACATAATTTTTCCAGCATCATGGTCCACGGAAAAGAATAAGGCAGCAGTCTCTGGAGAGACTGCTTTCACTTGTTTCAGAGCACCGTCCAACGCCTGGAATGAACAAAGACAAAGAGATTACAGCATTAATTCTTTTGACTTCAACAGGTTGAATGATTCTGTTGGAAGAAGACAAAGCATTTTAATGATTTTGGAAAATTTATGAATAGCATAACAGGCCCTTCATTAGCTGTATTTATGGATGTACCATGTGCCCTTGCAAAATATGTGTACTGCAATCTCTTGAAATCACCAAAACATTTCCCCAAATACTGTGACAATATTAGAAGGGAGAGAAGTTGGCATTAGGCATTGGCGTGAACAACTAGAATGAAGAACACTGTCTATTTCTTTCCCGCTCATGATACAGTAAAAGTGTGACGAAAAAAATCGAATAGGCATCCTTACAAAAGTTATTGGCTAATATGTAGCAGTAAACTGGAGTACGTGCTATCATGTTGCACGAAGCAATGAAGAACCATGCAAATCACGCGTACATAAGGTCAGGTAACTGCAAATGGACTGAAAAGCAGCTGATTATGCAGTAAATTAGAACATATAGGATAAATAAAATTCTCGCGTCAAATTATTGCATTTGTTACCAATGTCAGAAATACTGCGAATGAAGTCTAGAGCTGAGGTATATCTTTGGCTGAATCATTTTATGCAGGCAGTCCTCGACTTTCGTACAATTCACACTTTCGTACGCTCCAAATTGTACCTTTTACTTGACTTTCGGATGCTAAGTTCGGACTTTCGGACATTTGCCGAACAATATTTGAATTTCCCACGATGGTGCATGGCGCATCCGGCATTCAACTGTTCCATACGGCGTTCTCGATCACTAGTTATACGCTAATGTGGGCAGTGTTGACTCAGAGCAAGGTATAATTTGTTTATTTACTGAATTTAATTAATATCGTATGACTAGAATGAGTGGAAACGTAAGAATGATGTGACTGAGACCAACTAAAATAAGCGTAGGTCGCATAAACTTAATACTGTCGAGCAAAAGTTGAGAATAATTAGATGTGCTGAACTGGGAGAATCTTTTGCTGCAATTGTTGTGTATTGCTTGTACCTGCGAAACGCCATTCTATTTATGTTTGTCTTTTGTCTTTCATAGGGGAAATTTTCAAAATTTTGTTGCTTCTGTAATTGTAATAAATTAAATGATATCGAGTTTAATGGTCCAAAAATTAAATGTCGTCATACATTGTTGTTTTGTGTCTTTATAGTTGTGGTGGACATTATCAGTGAAATGTTAATTTCTAATTGGGAAAAATTAGAAATGCATACGTACAAATATTGTGTCAAGGCGTCACTCAGTACACAACTGTATTCTTTTTGAACCGTTTATCAAGACTGCGTAATTTGAAAAGTATTTATGTATTGTTTGAAATACAATTAATGTATTTCTTAAACTTTTGTACTAAAAATAAAATTTCCTTACAATTGATGAGGTTTTACCATGAATATTTAACTCTCACGGAACGTAACCCCTAATTAGTATGGGACTCTATTGTTCCACTTTCGTACATTTGACTTTCTTACACGTCTCCAGGAACGCATTGTGTACAAAAGTCGAGGACTGCCTGTTCACAAGTGGGAAAAGGCTAAGTAAGCAAGGAGGTTTAGGGTAACCGAAACTCAAGGGTCACTCCCTTCTGGGTGAGCCGGGCTCATGTCGATCTTAACTTCTACATGAAAGAATGGGGCAAAGCAGGCAGGAGCCTTCGTGTTTCTGTTAATCTGTGTTTTTAGATTCCTATGAGAGACATGACTGCATAAACTTTCGGTTAAGTTTTTTCCATCAACATAGGCTCTGATTTCATGCTATGTATACACACAGTAAAACCATAAATAGTAATTGCTAGTCTTACCAAAAGTCAGTGAAAGCTATAGTACAACCAAGGAGACCTGTCTAAAATTGAATTATATACTAAACGATGAAGTACTTTCAATAAAAATGAACAAAGAATAGATTTGGATGCCTAAAACTATGTTTGGTATTAGTTCTTGATTAATACTTGAAATTGATAACAGATCATGATCAGAACAATAATCAATTTCACCACAGCATAAATCACAATTTGAAGTTGCCACTACTAACCTTTCCTGAGGACCTTGCAGGCAATTCTGCCACCAAAAATGGGGCACCCTTTTGGGCTTCTGCAAGCTCCTTAGCTTTAGCCGCAACCTGGGAGGCCATTGCAGCCATGACTGATCTTTCCTGCTCATCCAACTTCCGCTTCAAGTCGCCAAGAGCAGTACGTAGTTTGTGCTATAGAAAAACCATCAACTTATTAGAAAACTAAAATCAAAGAACCATCAACTTATTGAAAAAATGTATTCCACTTCTATTTTAAAACGTACAAGTTATAAGGAAGGATGAGCCAAAGACCAACCTTGTCCCAGTAGGGAATTGGAGCACGGGAGACATCTTCATTGAGGTCAACTATGCAGCGCACAATATTCCCTTGACCACCTTCTCCACGTCCACCTTGAGCAAACTCTTCAGACTTCGTCTCCAACTCCTTCACTGCCACCTCCAGCTGGCTGCTTTTCCTGAGGGCCTGAAATAATTGAACACAGAAGATTCACACTGACACTAATACCTCCAGGTAAGCGTATTGGACAAGTAGGCATGCCTTCAACCACCAGCTACAAAGAAGCTTCATAAACTCTACCGGAAATAAAAAAAAGAGCAAAAGCAATTTGAAAGATACTTGGAGTCTACAAAAGGACTCCAAGGATTATACTATACGTACTTACAGCTCCCAACTTATGTAAGTTCGATTACCATAAAAGAACGCTAATGGCCAAACTGTCCACAGAAGGCTACCACAGAAGACTAGACCACCACCTAAACTCTACTTATTGCCGTGAGATTCCCCACCCAACTCTGTCCCAAGTCATAAAGGACCAACTTATTCCATAAAAAATGCCTATTTATAATTTTACAAGTCTCTTTCTTCCTCCTCAGCCTGTGTACAATCCTTTAATAAGCTACAGCTCTAAACAGCGTTCCACATTTAGTTGACAGCATGGGCTCTTACGATTCGATTCCCATGTAAATCTCCACAAGGCCTTAGGTGCGACGTTGCCAATGACAGCAGGAAAATAAATGTGATGCTATGCCATTCAAAAAGATATTTTCTGAAGCAGAAAAAGATGCTACATTTAGTAGTGGCAATAATTAATCGATTTACTTTAAAATAAATGTTATAAAAAATATTTCCTTGAATTTCTGTTAGTAACGGAGCTCTTCTGATTTTATCTTCCTCACCCATTTGCAGACAAACGGTTCACAGTATGACGTAAAAACTTATACAAAAAGTTTTTCATACGTTTCCCTCCATAACGGTTAACTTTTATTTGTTTTTATCTGAGTTTAATCGTTGTTGTATTCATTTAAGTATCGTTTGGACAAAATATTTTGAATGTTGCAAAGCGGTGGCCTACTAACTTTCGTATCTCACAAAATAGATCCATACATGCTGCGTATGAAATTTAGAAAAAAAACTTCATATTTGTTTTTGATGAAAGAATTATAACTCTATCTCGATTACAAAGGGAGTTATGAATTTTTGATGTCGCAAAATATTTTCGACGTGCTATACCTTTACCTTTACTAAGGTGTATTTGAGTGCCAAGGGTTGGCCGTATGTAAGACTTGCTCATATTAAATTGCTAAAATTAAAATCTATTTTCTGATTGAATTTTTTATATTGACCGCAGAAAATATTGACAAGGAGTAAAAAATCACAAACGGATAATCCACGCACGGATAATCGGGAGTTCACTGTCCTTAACTTTCGTTTAAAAAATAAGGGATTTTGAAAACAAAATGTTTACTTTATACTCCGGTAATTCACATGCAGAGAAGTAGGTGCTTTCATGAACTCACAAGTTGGTAACCACTACCAAGTCAGAAGGTTAATTTTCGTTTAACCAAGACGATAGTAACAATTACCATTTCACTCAGTTACCTTGTGTGGGCTGCTGTAACCGCGTCGTGTTGGTAGCCAGAACCAAATGGTGGTTTATGCCATAACCAGACCCATAGTTATGATAGACATCTCTCATTGTCTGAGTTATTGAGTAAAATGGTCTCGTTGCCAAGCTCTAGTGGAAGGATCTGTTTTGAAACCATTTTGAAATGGCTGCGTTGAATCTCTCTTGAAGTTATGTTGAAAATTGAAACATGAATCCAACACTGTCTCTCATTGAGACTCTTATTAATTCTCTGTTGAGACTCCCTTGCCCTCTCAAAATAAAAAAAATGAAAACATATATTTCAAAAAATACTATGAATGTAATAAAAACACTGTGGCATATATTTTCTTAATACATTATCCTATCCCACCTAACGAAATAGTCACTAACTCACATGATTATCTTCCCTACGACAGAATGCCCACATTCTCGCACCCGAAAATAAAAACCACCGTCTAGAAAGTCTTATATATGTGGCCACTTCCGAGGATTAACGTAACTTTGAGAAATAATTTTTAAATGCCAATGCCATGCGATGGTCTGAGGAAATACCATCCAATCACAATAACAGTTATCAGGCATTAATTAATTGAAACCTATATTGCCACATAGTATGAATATAAATGTTATATTGCTGAGAATAAACAAGATATTTTACAATTCCTGCTCCAAGCGCATGCGCACCATCATCACACTCCTATCACGTTGCTCCCCCTACCACTCCAGCGGGTTCCCTGAGCTTCCAGACTTGGTTGTGTGTGCCGGCAACTGGCTACCTGTCGCACCAACTTTGTAAAGATGGTTCCCGTTACCAGCCGCATAGCCATTGTAACTGTTGATATAGAGATATCACAGCTAATGTATGATTTAAAGCTTTTATGGTGAATCTTCTGGTTGAATATCTCATGGGTTTTCTACCAGGTTAAGGTTCTCCATTTTTTCCAAAGTTCAGAAAGACAACAACCGTTCTCAGGGATCCTGGAATTCAATTTCATTCCATCACTTTGCCTGCCTAATATACCTTTCGTGACAGGTTTAGATGGTTGCTTTTTGATTGGCTGCAATTTTCTATCTACATATTTAATTTTCGAAGCCCTTTTTAAACTCCGGTTAAACAATAATTAATACGAATCATTACAATTGAATTTATCGATGAAATTGAGTGTTTGAGTATAAATTAAACTTCAAACTGAAAGAACCATCCAATTTTCGAATCTGGTGAAAATAGGATAAATAATGCATATAAATGAGTTTTACTACACCCTGTCCAAGATAAGAGTGCATTAGACAGAAATGCAACCAATTTCTAAGGCTGCACTTCTGTCAACTGTTGACTGTAACACAATGTTTGACAAGGTATTCTAGGTTGGGTGTATATTTTTTTGGAGCTCAAAACTTAAGTTTTCTAGTTTATTTCTAGATTTTAAGAAAGCTTTTGACATGGTACCTCATAACAAACTTTTATACAAATCACAGTCACTAAACGAAACAGTAGTAAAATGGATACGTGACTTTCTGAGTGATCGTAAGCAAAAAGTAGTTCTTGACAGAATTAGCTCTGATGTAGTTAAAGTGACATCAGGTGTCCCTCAAGGAAGCATGATCGGCCCCCTTTTGTTCATTATATACATAAATGATCTATGCTCTCGAATTAGCAGTAAAATACGTTTATTTGCCGACGACGCTGTCATCTATTGTGAAATTAGTGATCATTCTGACTTTGAAACTCTATCATCGAATTTAAACAACGTTCATGTGTGGAGCCAAGAGTGGGGACTCGAACTTAATCTGAGCAAATGCACGGTGGTACATTTCTTGCGGAGGTCGTCCAACTATTCCCATGTATATGCTGTGGATGGTGTTAACATAAAGGCGACAGATGAAGTGTAGTATCTCGGAGTTACGATAACTTCGGACCTATCGTGGGGAGCGCATATAAGAAATATTTGTGGCAGAGCTCTGAAGAAGCTAGGATTCGTCAAGCGTATTGTGGGAAGATTTTCGGATGAGAAAGTAAAAGAGAAGTGCTATTTCGCACTCGTCCGGCCATATCTTGAATATGCAGCGAGCATATGGGATCCGGTGCAGAAAGACTTAATCCAGGAACTTAATAAAATACAAAGGAAAGCTGCACGATTTGTCAAAAACTGCTACGGGCGTACAGACAGCATTACACAGATGTTAACCGAATTAGGCTGGGAGCCGCTAGAGACTCGGAGGCTGCGCGCTAGGCTTAGATTGCTTGAACAATTGAGAATAGATATCTTTCAGAGCGACACGGAGAACATCCTATTAGAACCCAACTATATTTCCAGGTCCGACAGAAACGACAAATTAAGAGAGATATTTTGCCGAACGGATAGGTTTGGGAATTCGTTTTTCCCCCGAACAATAAGGGACTATAATAAATGCTTGGCGTAATTTCATTAGGGCGTTTCCTTTTTCTATGTAAACGGCTGGTGCCCTAACACCTCCAACCACACACCTATTGAGGCGGCTTACGGGGTTAGTGTGTAGATGTAGTCTTAAAAAAAAAAAAAAGAAAATTTTTGAGCCTATCATGCCAACACAATACAAAGGCAAGCATGTCAGCTTTGAAAATGGTGCATTGCGATGTTATGAGGGTAGTGTGAGAATGTACTGCTCACTGAATACCTGAGAAATATTACTATCTAATCTCTGCTAATGTATTGCTGCAATAAATTTTCATGCAAATCATTAACACTAATGAGGCAAAATGGCTGTATAGCCAGGGATGATTATTCCCTGGCAAGATTTTGAATGGTTACACTGAAATGGATCGCTTATGCCACCCGACTACCGTGATTAGAATATTTTTTGAAGGATTTGAACATAATCGTTATTGTACGGATTCGATAACATTCGAACCATATCCTTGAACTCTGACAGCACCACTAGTTTTTATCTAATTATACGGATATTCGGTAAGGGAACCATTTTAGGGTCACAATATACATGCACCTTCATCTTTAAAAAAAAATTGTCGTCACCTACTTTTGAAGCCTCTGGTCCTGTAAGTGCAACTATGCGACGGATTCCTTTGGCAATGGCCTCCTCACTGACAATGGCAAAATCACCAATGTGACCAGTTCGGTGGACATGACTGAAAGAATAAATTTGTGGACATTACCAAATGCTTAAGTTTCTAACACCAGGAAAATGAAACAAGAATATAAATTAACTCACTACCAAAAATATTTACGCAATAATATTGTGTAACCTCGATTGATTGAGGCATCACAGTTCTCGGAAAATCACTTATTCTATCAAATTATTGTCATAGCGGGTGAGAGGTAATTATATGCTATGCAATGAATTCCATGAAAAGAAAAACCTATACTTTCATAATATTGGCGGTTTATGCTTATAACGACCCGTTAACACAGTGAGAAGCTGCATGAAAAGATGTTTCTTCAACATCGCATCATATAAATACTTTAACTAGCATGAATGCATGAACACACCTCTATAATTAACCCATTCTAACTCAAGGAACTTGGAAACACAGTCCACACATCTACTCACGTGTCTGTACACATAATGTAAATAGGCATTAATTGTAGTCAATACGTAATTTTAGATCAATGATAACTTGCCATTACTGTTTTCTGTAGTTGGTTGTTAAGCTTATAATTAGCATGTCTAAGTTCTGCTTCATTGTTTTTGTCAGCCATTTTGAAAAACATATTGAGGCAGTTTTAGCAGATGACGCATGCAACAAGGACGATGGAAACTCTCACAATAACAGATGCCTGCAGCACAAGGGTCTCACAAAAGCCGTATTATTTTGCATGGCTGTCATTGGGCAAATTGATGGTTTCACTATAGGCCGTACCCGTAAGAATAGGGCTGTACTGTATCTTCCTTAAGCATTTAGTTAACTCACGTTCCACCACAAAATTCTACCGAGGAATCCTTGGAAACAGGATTGGAAGGGTCAGCAAGGAGTTTGTCCACAGGCACGCCCACCGAGACAACTCGCACAGGGTCAGGGTATGTCTCCCCAAATACGGCACGCAGGCCTTGGACTTCCTTCGCCTTGTACAATGGGGCCTCTCCAAAGTAGACTTCATCATCAGATGAAATGTCCTTCACACAGCGCTTCTCAACTGCATTTACTTGTTCTGGAGTCATGGCTCCCTACAATTGAAAACACTTCTAAATATTTTGCAACATAATAACTGAAATTGATAGGAAATACATACATATATGGAACAAATAGAAAAGAACTAGGAAATAGCAAATTGATTATCAAGTCTGACATAAAAGAACTGTTTGCATATATGTATGTACACAGTTTAGAGATAATTCTTTGTTCAGTCAAAATCATAATTTTCTTACACAGAATACTTAACTGAAATCAGCAGAAGAAATAAAAAGAATTCTCACAAAATGAAATATCAATTTAAAAAACAAGGAAATTACTGATCTGAATAGCCAGTTTCTGTAACAACCTCTAATTTTATTTTAACTTCACCACACCACAAGCAATCTATATTTCAAGGGTTCATTTCAAGGTTATATATAAAATTAATTTTCCAATAAAATGATAAAATAAGTGCATAACGGTTGGAACCTGAGTAAGATAATTAGCATTGAGTAAGCTACACATAGTATTATCCTTTCCAACTTAATGATAATACCAGTTCTGCATCTTCTGAATCTTGATTTATGTAGTTATAAAACAAACAGTAAGCAGTCATTAGCCTTTATTGGTAACATTTAGACTTCATGGTAAGTGCTAGTTTTGGCATAAAAGTTAAGGTTATTAGATCAACAAAAGTTTTGAAATAACATAAGCATCAGAAAAGCAAATGATACTGAGTGATCAAAAAGCGCAGAGAAAACATAGAAAGCAACAAAATGTTGGTTAGTGTAGACCTGATTATTATTATAAGTGGTCATGATTCCATGCATTGAATCGATGGCATTCAGATCAGATAATATGAGAGGGGAATCAAAATTTAAACAAGATAAATACCTCTCAGGTTATAATTATGATAATGACACTAGAAAACAACCGAAATATGACAGCACTTCATTGTTTATGGGTTGTTTAATATCCTAACCTTGACTCAATAGCACAGCTAATACATTCAGGAGGCGGCTTGGATTGAAATCTCCATCAAACTTTTACTAATTCCACTACATTCAAAGGAAGAATATAATGTCTTGTTCATCTCCATCGTCTCAGGCTCAACTTTGTGGAAGTTCATTATATATTAAATGAAAGGAAAACTTTGTTCTATTCCACCAATTTATTCTCTGGTACTACTAGTTTCGACGCAGCGGCGTCATCTTCAGGTACCTACTTTTGGTACCTGAAGATGACGCCGCTGTGTCGAAACTAGTAGTACCAGAGAATGAATTGGTGGAATAGAACAAAGTTTTCCTTTCATTTAATATATAATGTCTTGCCTTTCTTCCTATTTCGAACAACCCCCTTTAAAGAATTAATTTTATGCACAGTTCATGATTTCACTTAAGATAAGGGATTTTCAAGAATCAACACCTACTCCATTTGAAAAATCAAAGCGTAGACGATCAGGAGCGACAAGGGATCCCTTTTGGTCGGCCACTGTGCCCAGCACGGATCGCAGGGCACAGTTGAGCAAGTGGGTGGCTGTGTGGTTTGACATGATCAGACGTCTCCTTGCTCCATCCACGTTCGCAGAGACGCGATCGCCAACAGACAGGCACCCCTCTGTGGAGATGGAACCACCATGAACCACAAAACCACCTCGTATTTGAACTCCTCTGACACAGAATTCAATCCCCTGTGGGAAAGAGATAAAATGTATAAGAGAACAGAGATAAATGAAAATCATTGAGTGCAATCATAAATTTAAATTATGTTTAAAAATTATCAAATAAATCTGATTGGAGGAACTTTATATGTATGTAGAAGGGTAGGGCAATATGGTTGAATGAAATGCCTGAGGCATTCAATTGCAAAGAAAGTGAGTGGACATCCACCATAATTCAATATAATTTAGTTCCATTCAACGTAATTGGATTAAGTTGTGGAGTGCAAAATAAGAGGAAAGAAGAGCAAAACCAGGTGGGAGTGCGAATAATGCCGTGTCACCCTTCACCTACCAGATTGCTTCAAACTCCATCATACGAAAACAATCTAAAGGTAAAACTTACGATTTGTTCATAAAGAATTTGAAATTATATTACATTGTCATATAGTTTCCAATAATAATAATTCAGGTCAAGAGAAATTTAAGAAAAAAAAGGTTGAAAGAAGCTACATGTTCAAGTTTGGGATAAAATGCCAATGACAGTAAAACTTTTTTTTCAGAATTTTTCCAGATACATTAGAACATATCTCCAGAATCCTTCGGTGAATTTCAATGAAACTTTCAAGAATAAAAGAAGAAGTAGAATACAATAATCAATAAAATTTTTTAAAGTTTCTAAAAATATGCACACAAAAAAATTGTTTATAATTTTGCAAACTTTTTATAAATGTTAATAATACTGTTCAATAAATAAAAATTAGGGACTAATAACAAAAAATTGTAATTGGCAAAATATTAACCTATATATATATAAAATTTCAATAAAATAAATAATAAACTTCACAATTTATAGCATATTTATCAATAGAATATTTTATCAAAATAAATGGTATTTCTGAGGGAGTAGCTTGCAAGAAAAATGGTAAGCCAATGGGTTAAAAAAACAATAGATTTAGATGCCAAAAAGTTACAAACAATAAATTCACTAAACAATATTAGTAAAATAAGGGAATAATGGATAAAAAGGATTAATTTTAAAAACTTAGTGCATAGGAGATTTAGTGATAGTATAATCGAGAAGGAGATAGATATTGGAGAATTGAAGACGTAGCGATGAGGTCACTTTCAATTTTCAAGTTAGGCCTTTTTTTCCATTAACTCGTAACAGCGGCTCTCAACTGCACCTTCATATGCATTTTATTAACAAAAAACTGCCCTTTCCATCTCAAATCATGCAGAGCACTATGAAATGTGCGGGGTGCCCGTCATGGATTTTTCTCAAAAAAATAAATGTTATAGACCAATAAGAGACATTCAAAAATCTGCCTTTTTTATACATTAATTTTTTATGAACTTACAGCCATTTAAAAAATCACCTAAAATGGTTGTTTTAACAAGCAAGGGGAAAATGGTGAATTTTCAAATGTCTCTGATTTAGCCAATAATGAAGCTAGGATGTTGAAGATTTTTTGTTTTGCAGTGCATTTTTTGTATTTGCATTTCATGCTTTGAAAAAAGTTTGAAGTTAAATGGGAAATGAAGTCAAATTTCACAATTGTTTAAAAATCAGAAAATTGTTCCAACTTTAACAATTTTTTTACAGCTATGAAATGTGCAAATAGAGTAAAATTCAGTTTTACAGGTATCATTTAGGCATATTAGTGACAACATATTTTTAATAGCTCTGATAGTGTTGCATTTCCATGAAATATGCCTTCAAAGTATGAACAACTGCCATTTTTGTATAAACAAAAGAGGCTATATTTACAACAAAGTACATTTATGCCACAAAGTTAAAGCTTAATAAGTCTTGCAGAATGTGTCAAGTAGATTTTATGATGAAATAATGTAGGTACATTTGATCAGATAAAAAGGATACATGCATTATTATAGCCTATTTTCAAGCAAATGTAATTAAAATCAGGCATTTTAAATTTAAAATTACAGGCTGAGGAAAGAGGAAAGAAGCTTTTATTACTTTTGCGAAATTAATTCTTTTCTTGATTAGTAACCCTCAGATATTGCTACAATTACACGACATCTGGGTGATACACCAACAAGGACTTACCTCATCACCTTCCTTCACCAAGAAACCTTCATCATAGATTTGACCTCCCTGCTCAGCGTAGAAACAAGTTTTGTCTAGGATGATGCCACACTCCTCACCAGGGCCAACATTCTGTAGAAATTTTCCTCCCCTCCATATTGCAACCACCTTCCCCACACACTCATCAAAAGCTGTAACATAATTATTCATATCACTTGTTAACACATTAACAAACATGCTATGCAAGAGGGAAATAAATAAATATATACAGTAGAAGCCCCATATAACGTGTAGGGCATATAACGAGGAGCTCGAATTTGCAAGGGATGGCCAAAGAACGATTAAAAACCCTATGATTTACATGTAAAATAAATTGGTAGTAGAGAGGACAACAATCAGCCTCCACTGGGGTCGTTTACTATTACGAGCGGTAAATGTCTGCCTCAATCTCGGTAAACGTGCACAAACTTGTGCTCACGTCCTCTGTCATTGAAATTAAATGTCTAGCACTATTTTTGCCTATTTTTCACTTTGACGTTCAAATGCACATTTCGGACATGCATGGCATGCCCGTATTCACACAAATAAATTCCTCATAAGTCCGTGCATTTCATTGTTCTTTTGTTATTCTTCCGCTTTTTTATCAAGTTCAGTCCGACTGATACAACATTATGGCAGGGAAACAAAAGTTGTTGGATCTGAAAACTAAAATACGAATTATCAATGAATGCTAAAGTGATGATGGGTCCAAAAGCGAGATAGGGAGATGATTGATGAAGGCAAAAGCGGAGTATCTAAGTGAGAGGCTCTGTATTGACAAGTTTAAATGTTCAAATGTTGAATACATAAATTTTTGTGAATTCCAATTCCCTATATTTTAAGTTGCCCATGTATTGTATTGTCTTTTGTAATTGTTTCAAAGATTGTAAATATTGAAAACAGCTCAAGGATGATTCATTTCGATATGCACGAAAGGTATGTACTATAAATCATGCATCTATCTCGCAGCATGGAGTGTAGTCAGTATTCATGGTATTCATTGTCAACTAGTTCCCGCGAGATATAACTACTGCAGAAGATATTATGTGTATTGTGATGGAATTCATTTCTGAAGTTACAACCTTCGGAACTTTCTGCCTAGCGCTTGAAACTCACAGCAAATCACGTATATGTACCATGGAATATCTAAAAAATAGTGAGCTAAAAAAAAAGTGATATGCCCTGCCACCTAGCGGCCGCAACGTGCACTATCGCTTGAAAAATACGTGTTTTGTGGGAGCTTAGACCGTATTTGGTAGTGGTAATAAGTTTCACATCTTATCTAAATGCAGTCAATCCTTGAAGTCCACGTTTTGCTTCTGCTCCATGCTTACAACTGTCATATGTGGACTTTCCTGTAACAATTAAATGGTTCCATAAATTCAAGAGAGTATTCCATGCATAATTATTGTAATAATAACACAAACGACAGAATACTGTTAAGGGCTAATCGTAAATGCTGGTGATATTGGGCTCTATGGGTCCAAAAAGCCGAAGGCAGCTGTTTTCTGAGGCGATCTCACAGACGTTGAAGTCCTCTCCTTTATTTCCACTATTGAACTGGAGAAGATGTCAGCCCGGGGCTTGCGTGGAACAAAATCACCGTAGGTTACATCTTGGTCATTAAGTTATCTAGAATTTTTGCAAATTCCAATTAATAGAACTTTCTCCGAACCATATACATATCCGTTTTTATACAATTTTTAGAGAGGTAGGAGACATGAAATTTTTTCTCGTTTCTGAAGTGTTTGCCGTTTAGAGTCTGTTGCATTGCTATTACTTGCAGCCGCGACATACCGTATAAGCTCGTGTAAGAGGCGCATCTTTTTTCCCAGAAATCGCAACCGAAAATGAGGGTGCGCCTCTTACAAAAATTTTTTATCTGCCAGCCTTCGAGCCTTGGTCACGATATAAGCAGCAGGCGGCGGGTGGCAGAGCAGTATCGCGGCAGGGCGGTAGTGGCCACAAAACGAGCAGTGATTCGACCTAAGATAAGTTCAGAATCAGAAATGGCAGTACATACTGTCATAAGACAAAACGTTCTCGGCCGACATTTTGCCACAGAATGAGTAGAACGGCAGAGCGGCACAAGAAAAATTTAATATCTGGGATTGGCGGTGAGCGGCAGTAGAGCGGCACCTATGCCGCTCACGTCTATCATGGCTGGGTTCAAGCGTTTTCCATGTCAAACATTAAGAACATAAAACTCAGCGTTGACGCTCTGTCACTCGCCTACCGCCGCGCCACTCGTATCGTGGTCGAGGCAAGTCCCTGGAGAGCTAAGTGACCTTGGTACTTAGCGTGAGTCATCAAGGGGAGGGTATCGTTCGCTCACTTGTTTATGGGGGACGCAGTTGCCTAATAACTTTAAAAACTTGTTGTATGACAAGGCGAGGGTGTGGGGTGCAATTGGGGGACGGCGATTGGCTGCACAACAAGTGCAAGCACCGGAATTTTCCACCCCCCCCAACTTTCTCATTTTCTGTCATCGGACAACTTTGAGTGACTCAACTGTATGCACCTGCCCTAATCACAACTGAGAGAATTCTGTGAATATTAACATTTGTGCATACGCCAACATAGGTCAGTGTTGCTCCAAAATGAACAAGGGCAAAAAGTTGTGGTCTTTCACGCCAGCTGAAAAACTTAAAGTGCTTCAAGTCATCAAAGATGCTGAGGAAGTAGGAGACTGCGCTGCTGGACGAAAGCATGATGTTCCGGAATCGTGCATTAGAAGATGGAGGAAGGATAAGGTTGCACTATTCCATACCAATAGGGACAGAAGGTCTTTTCGGGGAAAATCTAAGAGCTGTGACAGGACATGCGCGTGCGTGCCGCCTTACTGTGACGCCCGTCTCACTAATAAGTCTGCCGTTATTATGTAAATCATGCAATTTTTTTATTTTGTCATTCCTTGAAGATTTTTGTTGAGCCATATTGAAATAATAAATGCTTTAAATTCCGTAGACAGTTATGATTTCTTTCAAAGTTTGATATTTTTTCAGGTTTTGATGTAGTATCTACGCCTTATCGTTCGTTTTTTACACGGCTGACGCTTGGGTATTTTGCATTTAACATGTTTGCATTCCCACTCGTCATCATTTACAGCAAAATATAATTTGTAACAGTTAACCACGTTTTAAAAGGTGACTTACAGCAACTACGACTTGTGCATTAGGAAAACGGTGGGGGAATTCGGATTTAAAAATCAGAGCTCTGTGCTACTGCCCTCTCTTACCAACTAAACACGAATTGTAGCGAGGTCGGATTTGTTTTGTTTTAATGAATATCAATTTCTCTACTCATTCCAAAGGACAATAAACAATGCAAGCATTTTAGGGCTAAGGCTACAAGTGAATACTTACCTCCGAAGTCCATATATATGCCTATGAAAAATGCCGCGTAAATTATAAGAGAATATCGCAAGCGGCTTTGATAATGTTGGATCGTAGTTTTCCGTGGCGTTCTGGATTCGTGGATCTCTCCATTTTTCGGGTTTGTGCTGCGTTGGTTGTCATAGGTTGACGACAGTTTCGCCGGGATTCCACCAGGAGTCTTCAGGTCGAAGTGCCAATATCGGCATTTTGGCTGCGTTTATATAGCCCTCGTTCTCTCGCTGCTGCGCTGTGATTGGCTCGTTTCTGGAACATTCTCTTCCAAGCGTTAGTCAGATGGTATCCGTCTTCCCGGTTGAAGTTTCTTGGCATTTTGGTGATCTCTATTGATTCCCTTATCAGCCTAGGATAATATCTTCTTTCCTTGGCGATGATTTCGGTTTCGTCAAATTTTGTCGTGTCCGGGTTCGCGCGACTGCTGATAGGCTGAATTTCTTGTTCTTTGTTGCCCTCTTGTGTTCCTGCAGACGAGTCTTCATGGACCTGCAGACGAGTCTTCATGGACCTGCATGTCTCGCCGATATAGGATTTTCCGCATGAGCAAGGTACGCGGTATACTCCTTCGTGAAGATTTTGTGGGATCCTATCTTTGGGCCTCGGAATTATCCTGCTTATTTTTGTCACGCAGTTGAATCTTGTGACAATGTCTTTCTTCTTCAGGACCCTGGAGATCTTTTCGCTTGTGCCGGCGACATAGGGGATGATGGCGTAGGTTCCTGGCTTTTCAGTTTGGCGTTTTTCCTTGTCGAGTGTCTGGTGGAGTTTTTCTACTTTGGCGGTCCTTTTCAGGACCATTTCTTCCTTGTATCCATTAATCTTCAGGGTCGTCATTAAGTGTTCCTTTTCCTTGGCCAATGATTCTGCATCCGAGAGTTTGTACGCGCGATGCAAGAGTGTCGCCACCAGTGAAGCCTTCTGGGATGGGTGATGGTGTGAGTAGGCGTTCAGGTAGCGGTCAGTATGGGTGGCCTTCCTGTATACTGCATGGCCGAGACTCCCGTTGATCCTCTTCTTCACCATCACGTCCAAAAACGGGATTTGGTTGTCTTTTTCCGTCTCCATTGTAAACTGTATTGCCAGATGCTGGGAGTTGAGGTGCTCCAGGAATCTCTGCAGTTCTTCAGGTCCATGTGACCAAATTGCGAACGTGTCGTCCACGTATCTTAGCCATAACTTAGGTTTCTTTTCGTGGGATCTGATCACCATTTGTTCGAATCTTTCCATATAGATGTCTGGCTTTGAAGGCTTTGATAATGGCCAAAAGTTCGAAGTTAGGCCCGCAAAACCTCGTAATAGGAGAAAAAAGAGCCCCAAAATTTTTCTTCAACTTCTTCAACTTCGACACATAAAAAGAGGGGTGCGCTTCTTACACGCGTTTATATGGTATTTGGCGCACCTAAAACATCGGGGCAATAACAATACAGCAATGCGCAGTACAGTACCCATGGTACCCGTGTCCTGGTGTCAAAATTCGACGTTTAATATTCCAGTGTATGACATCTAACATGGAATTTAATGTTATCAAAAGTGAATAAGATCATGTAAGTAATTGAAGTGTTGGAAAATATGATTTTTAATAGTTATCTCAATAGAATATTTTCCCACTCACCAAACATTCCCACAATAATGGCTAAATTAGCATTGCAGTTGTAGGAATTGACTGTTGAGTGATTATTAATCATCTTCGGTATTAACGAGAGTTCCATTTAGAGTGTTTTTTCAGATCCCGAGAGCTCTTGCTATATAGGGCTTCTACTGTACTTGACTTCACTGACAAGAATTCTATTTGAAAGAGAACTGCAAATGAAAATTTTCAAGCAAACACACATGTATTCACTGTTTAACTCACTGTATTGAGCATCTTGGCCCTTGCCAACCATGGCTTTGTAGTTATACTTCATGGAGTCATCTGTGGGAGGAAGACCTCGATTTTTCAGCTCTGTAATGGCGTGCACATCTAGGGAGACCACATCCTCCACTCCACAGCCTTTGGCTTGGGATGCCAGCTGGATGTGCCACGGAATATGCAATCCATGGAGCAATGAGAACAGAAAGGTGGAGTTTATGTGGGCACACATTTAAATATTCTTTGCCTTCAATAAATATTACTAAGCATTAGTATTCCATATTAAGAGAAAAAATGAAGGCATTTAGGAGAAATATCTACTTTTGTAATCATAATGAAGTATTAATTCGTTCACTAAATATCAATTCAAAGTTCATACAAAACATATAAGGAACTTTATTTTGAGATATGAAAGCAGGCGACAATTTATTACAATGCCAAATTAAAAATTTCTAACACAAAAGATGATACGCATAACAGCTGAATCAAATACAAATTTACTTTAATAAAGATTAATGAAACTTTCAGCAAAAGTTGAGGACCGTTTGACAACAACAGCCTGAACAACATAAAATCAGAAAAGCCATGTTTTAAGTGGAAATTCAAAAATTTTTCACAAATTTAATTGAAAACAATATTGATAACCATTGTCACAATTTAATTTATCCACATTAAGGGTGGAAAATTTCATTTGAATTTAAATTTCTGTTTCCTCTCTTTCTGCTTAGGGAAATTATTTTTTAAACTGCACAATACAAAGCACCACTGGCCTTTCGGAGGGACTATACACAGGAATTAATGTCTATAAGACTGCATACTGAGAACTAAATGTGGAATGTCCTATGCTAACATATAATTATTTAAACAAAGGAAGTTCCGGGTTCTTGAGTTTAACAAAGAAAATATTAAAAATAAAGGTTTCTTTAGGTATGGAGAACCAATACATTTCTTCTTTCTCCACAAATGGTAAAATGTCAAGCAAATCATTGCAATTATTTATTTAGGCTATTAAAACTATTCCCAATATTATTACTTATTATATTAACAATATCTTCACACAAAATTTGACCTGAATAACTTCAATTCACTAAGACTTTTCATTCCTATAAGGTAAAAGCTTACATTCCATTTAACTCCATGCATATCCTAATACATACTAATAACAGTTATTGCAGTCAAGAACAAAATTGGCCGTACCTGAGCTTTCTTTTTCGCTTCTTCATATGCCTCTAAGTCCACAGTCAGTCCCTTTTCTTCTGCCATAAGCTGGGTAAGATCAACAGGAAACCCATAGGTGTCATACAAACGCCAAGCAACATCACCTTGGAAGAATAAAACAGTAGGAATAAATGGAATACCTTAGGAGGTTACTTACATTTTTCTCTAAATAAAAAAATATCCTAAAACACTGGAAATGATTTGAAAAATTACAAATACTAAATAGCCAAAATCTGGCAAAAATCTGTCATAAATTTGCAATTCATTAAAAAAATTGAAAACCAAGTTCTGAGTGCAGCTAATTAAATTTAACTAAAGAATTATAGCATGTTGAAGATTTTCACTTGAGTCATTTTATAACATGTAATACATGCACAATTAAAGAAGAAAAACCAAGAAAAAATACATATACGTGGCATCAAAAGAATAGATATGATTGTAAGGGTGGACGAGTGCCTTCTGGAGCATTCCTGGTACTCAGACCTCTTGGTCCATTTTGCCATCCTGCATTTAATGTGCCTGCCGCTTGTAGACAGGGGACAATGGAAGAAGGTTATCTCCATCCTACCTTCCCGGTCTGGCTCTACCCTCCGGAGGGTCTGGAGGAGTGCCACCCCTCCAACCTCCGTCCGGGCCCAACGTTTCTTAACTTCGGTGATCTGATTGGAACCGGTATTTCAGCATGGCTAGGCCCTTGCCCGCATCAAAAGAATACTCTGACAACTTGACACACGCAGGTTTGACCATAATCGCCAATGGATGCAAACTTGTAGATGCCATATGTCTAAACAAGAGACATGACTTTGGGGTTTCATAGCATGCTTAATTAGGAGTACCATCAGAAGGGACAGTCAATGCATGACTGAGCTTCACAATTGCATTTTCCAATATTACTCCGACACTACAGTGCAATTCTGCTATTTTCATCTAAGTACATATTTGCATATGCTACACACTTGAAATTTTTTTCCAAAACCAGGTTTCAGAAGCTGGGGGAGTGTGGACTATACGTATAAGTAGAAATAAAGTAACTGCGATACAATGGCATGACTCCTGTAGAAATAATTGACACACCTTCATAATTACATACTACTGATGGCTCGGTTCCTATTTTATTCGGTTCTATTTCGATTCTTAGCTTTGGTTCTCAGTTATGGCTGCAAATTTCACAGTTTCTTTGCTTTTAGTATTTTTATAAGCCAAGATATTTTTCTTTGTTTTATTTTCATGCATATCTAGAATAATACAATGAGTTATTTAAGTAAGGATCCCTTCAATATAAAGTCGTAACATTAATTTCATGACGGTATATGGAAGTGGTTGTTCCAAAATACTGCAATAAATAGCTTTAAAACAAGACCAGGATTATTTTTTTGGGGCAACTCCAAAACTAAGAGAAAGATTAATGAGAAATTAGTGTATTTAGAATTTTTTACCTAACGAGAACTTAAAAGCATTACAATACAACATTTCAACAGGTTTTATTGCACAGACACCAATTTCAGGGTCAAATAATCATTTAATGTGGTTTTTGTGCAGAGGATTTCAGTTCTTCTACTCTTTATTTGTTTTGCTTCTGGTTTCGGTTCCTGGCTCAAGAACTTGTGGAAACAAGAACTGAACCGACCCACCCCAAATAATTAAATATCTCAACCTAACCATTCATTTTTCATAGTAAAAATCAATTCAGCTGATATTAGACACATACCTGTTACAAGTGTTTAACAAAGTTGTCCATCAAATTACAAACATATTGTATCAATAAAAAAGTTGAAGAAATGCACGTTTGGTTTTCTACAGCACTATTCAGACAATAGATTTTCATTACAAAATACGTGCCTCATAATCATTTAAGTACCTATTCATTTCAGTCAATAAGTAAACAGTACATAATAATGAGAAAGCCTCATAAATAAGAGCAGAAGCTACTCAATGGTATCACTCACCTGGAAGCACAGTTCCACTGGTTCCCCCTGTAAGTTTCTCCACAGTGCGATTGAGGAGATTCCGGCCACGACTAAGCGTCTTCAAAAACTGCTCCTCTTCCTCATTGATTATGTCAATGATACCGCTCACATCTTTTTTCAGCTGAAACAAATAATTAATAAACAATTTATTCCAAGAGAGAACAGAACATGGATTTAGCCAGGTTAATTTAATGGGGTGTAAAAAGTAAGATTAACACTAACTACAAGCAGTCCCCGAGTTACGTAAGCCTTGAGTTACGTAAATCCGTACTTACGTAAGTGGCAACCTTACAAAAAAAATACAAGAATTACGAAAGTTACGGATTTGAAAGGATGATTGCCTACTTTCAAGGAGCGCATGTGCCGTAATGTTAGTAAGAGCTGGCCAATCTGAGAGGGTTGAGAACGTAAATTGGCCTAGTAAACAGTCGTAAAGTAGCAGTAAGTACCGTGCTTATGCACACAGGAGCAATTGTTTAATTTGTAGTTATGATAGTATGAATTTTGATAAGAAATGTATGAGGTGCAACTTTCAGGCCATTTAAACTTTTGGTTAATAATGAATAGGGAAACGTACAAACGTTATTAAATGTTAAAATTTGTTACAAGGTAAATGACTAAACGAAGTTCGTGATGAAGTGATTTACAATAAAGCATTAGTGAGAAACTCAAAATCACTCTCAACTTGAAGCAAGTAATTACACACAGCAAATGTTTACTACTGTCGGCACAAAAAGTATGCAACCCTGAGTTTGAGACTTAATATCTCTAAAATGGCTGGGCTGATTTTTATGAAATTGACATCAACGTTTAGCTTGTTTCATTCCACCTTCAGCAATTACAAGAAAAAAATTTCAAAATTATAATAAAAGTTCATTTCTTGGGAGAAAATGAAAACTAAGTCCATTTTTTGGCCCATGAAAAGCAAATTCCAACTTCCGGGGATTTCTACGCAAATACCATTGATTCGATGGCAGTAAAACTTAAACACCTTATTTCTTAATCTTCTGTTAGTGCTTTTGTTAAATTTCAAAGCTCTAACTTTATTTGTTTAAATTTTGGCTTTATTTTTTTGGAAAAACTTTACCTCCGTTCTTACTACATGTAGAGAGATTTGTGTCACACCACTGGCTTTGTTGCAAGTTCTGCATTAGGATTCACATATATATAAATACATTAAGGTAAACGTTTACTTCATACAATCACTGACAACACCGCGTGAGTAAACGGAAGGGAAAGTAAGCTCCAGGAGTCCCCCTCCACTGCTCAATGCAGGCTGAAGGCAGACAAAAACATGATATAAATAAAAACCGCTATAAAGTAAACCTTTAATGTATTTATATATACGTGAATCATAATGCAGAACTCGCGACAAAGCCAATGGTGTTACGCAAATCTCTACATTGAATCTACATGTAGTGAGAACAGAGATAAAATTGTTTCGCAAAAATAAAGTCAAAATTTAAACAAATAAAGTTAGAGCATTTAAATTTAACAAAAGCACAAACATAAGATAGAGAAATAATGTGCTTAAGTGTTACTGCCATCGAATCAACAGTATTTGCGTAGTAATCCCCGAAAGTTGGGCAATGCTTCTCGCAGGCCAGAAAATGGGCTCCGTTTTTCTTTTCTCCCAAGAAACGAACTCTTATTATAATTAAAGTATTCTTGTAACCAATTAACATGGATTGAAACAAGCTAAATGTTGATGTCAATTTCATAAAAGTTGGCCTTGCCGTTTTAGAGATATTACGTCTCAAACTCAGGGTTGCAAACTTTCTGCACCGACAGTAGATACCAGAGAGATACACGAAGGGAACTTCATAAACCAAAGATTCACTAGCAAGCAAAAGTTAAATAGCAACCTATGAATTTCACAATATAGGCAACCAACAATTAAGTTCTTGAATTTTGCAGTGAACTGAATGAAGCTTGGCCAAAAATTATCCCTCGTATTTCTCCGAATCGACCGTAATCCTGAGAGCATGGACTCAGTTAGGGAGTAATTTTTGACTTGTTTTTTTTCGACTTCCATAAATTTTGACTAACGTAAATTTCGACTTACGCTGCTAGTGTCGGAACGCATCTATTACGTAACTCGGGGACTGCCTGTACTTCTGAAAATATGCTGGTTTAATATTTATTGTCAAAGTATTTTAAATTCTATTATGAAGCAAATATCAACATGTCTCACACTCTACATGAGTGTTTTCATTGAGTGAAAAGGTTCATTTACAATTCCTCTCGGAGCACGTACAGACAAATTAAAACTTGAACGAGTCAAGTACCACAGCACAGATCAAGCAGAGATAATTATTACTTAAGATTAGGTTAAAAAAAGCAAAATCCTCACCTCAGGAAACGTGTCACCAAGTAATTCTACGACAGTGTGCACCAAAGTTCCAAAAAACTTGGGCTTTGCATTAAGTTTCTCTGTGGCATAACGAATTCCACGGCGCAAAATACGTCGGAGGACATACCTACAGGAGAGGGAAACAACATTGGTAAATAAACACAAATTAAAAAACACTGAGAAAATAAATAAGAACATACAAATTACATTGTTGAATACATAATTTAACACATGAAGTGAAGACATGAATTTTTATGGAGAGCCATCAGAACCAATTTTTACAAGTTTTATTACAGAGTATACACCTACTTTACAATTTATATATGCAGTATAACGGAAGGTCTAAATAACGGAAGGTTTTCCAGAATTTTGCAAATTTTTGATTTTTTTAAGTCGCGCTGCCGACAAGACGGCTATGTAAGCATTTAAAGTGCCGCCTCAGAGCCTGATTGGCTTCCTGTCAATCTCACGAGTGCCAGCCAATGAAATACAGTGAACTAGGACACACAAATAATCAGAAAACACGGATAATCCAAACTTTCACTTTTATTTCCTATAATTTTCATAATATACGTAAAAAACGATGTACTATCATTTGCGCACATAGTTCGTTATTTTAGAATCTTTCATGGACTCATTGTGAGTTTTCTTCACCCGACTGCGTATCTTTTTAGCAGAGATAATGCCATTGTAGTCGCATTCCCACTGCTCCATATACTGTAGCAAACTATCTACGAAGTTGAGCACCTGGATGTGACTCATGCGTTCGTTGCTCCCCTCATCTTTATCCCCACTAATACAACAATCCCCACTCCCTTTCCCTCCCCCTTGTCCAATCGCGGCATAAACAATATCGCCATCAGTCACATGCTGGAAGCCCAGGTCACTTTTGCCTCTCTGTAGCCATTCTTAGAAGTTCTCCGCATCAATAATACTTTCATGGTTTTCACTAAACTCCCCAACTCGGAGACATCACCACAGTTTCTGAAAATCCCCAAAAATCACCTTCGAGGTTAAACAAAAGTTTCCTCCAAGAACAAGCTAGTGTAACAGGTTTCACTGAGGACCAGGCCTGTGACACACCGTGAATTGCATCCAATATTGTCATTTTCTTCCAAAATTTCAATAAAATGTCATCTTCATTGGCTAGCCTCCTGAGAAGACAAACTCGTTAATTTCTTTTCATTGATGCAATGACGCCGTGAACCATTGGCTGAAGTATGCATGTGACGCTTGGCAGTAAAAACTTATTGACCATTAAACCATCATCAGGTGCTAGCGTTCTTTCATTCGGATGGGAAAAAGCATTTGGTGAGTTTTCGCTTTGCTGTTGTGTTTTGAGAGGCTTCCCACGCAGCACATCTTCATTTCAAAATTTTTTCCCCTTGGTGCTCAAATAGGAAAATCCCGTTTTTCCTTAGAAAACCAAAAACCTCGTAGAGAACGTTTTCATTTACTTGTGCACGCACCTAAAAGAGAACGTTTTCATCGCATTGTCTCAAAAAGCATTTTCATTTGGCTTATGCTCTGGCAACGAAAACATTCTCAGAATGTTTCCAAGTACAGTGGAACCTCGATCTATCGTTCCCGCAAGGATCGTTTTCCCACAACTATCGTCCGACGTTCTTAAACCCATATGAAGCTCCATATCAGTAATGTTATTTATTCCCGCAAACATCGTTCTCCGAAGTATCGTTTTTCCGCAGCGATCATTTGTATATCACGGTCCCACCTCAACATTTCTCGCACACTGCATTTGAAAAAAATAAAATGAAGAATTTACATTGATTTAATTGCGCTGCCATCTCTTAATACTAAAATGTTGGAGATACATTCACACAATCACATTGTGCCATTTTTAGTCGACTCCGTGACAGCAATAGCGTCATTACCTGAGTTCATTTCGTTACAAGTGGTTCTGTGTGCATTCATCCGCAGTTTTCATTCACTTACTGCTGTCAGTTTTTGTTTGTTTATAAGTTTCATTTAATTTTTCTTCGGATCATGGCTCATCCAAAGAAGAAAGTAAGAACTTTGCGAGATCATCTCAGAATAGTAGAAGAAGTAGAAAAGAATCCGGGGGAGAAACGAGTGGACATATCAAAACGCTTCAGGTTGTTGGCTAGCATGTTAAATTCAATCTTTGCAAAAAAGGACGAGATCAGAGAGCATATAGATAAATGTGGTAACGCGTCGAAGAAGAGAAAAACTGCCAGGAAGTCGACATTCGGGGAAATGGAAACAGTGCTCTTTGCTTGGTACCATCAGCAGATATTTTTTCATCCGTCAATGCTGTAGGTATGGTGGAGTAGTAGTTTCCAGATGGTGTGATATCCATTACCCTTTTCCCTGCATAAGCACTTTAATCGTTTGGTAGCCGCTCCTCCCATCTTGCTTCCCGAGCATCCCCAGATTCTTTAGTTTGACCCGAATTGCCGACAAGTTATGGTTCTCAGCTTTGTTTACGCTTTTCCGATCTACTCTTGTCCCATCTTACCAAACTCGAATGTGAATCACAAGGCAAGGAAGGCAGAATTATAGTGACTACTTCTGGGTGGTGTCTGTCCGACAATGACAGCGATTTATTTTGATTCCCTCGAGTTTCTTTTGGAGGGCTAAGGGATCCTGGGTTCATCATAGACTTTGACGGAATGCTCCACCCCTACTCTCCTCTCCCCTTTCCTCCTCCACTATTGGAAGCCACGTGAGCAGTTAGGGCATGGGAAAGTGATGAGTGAAATGTGATAGTTTTGGTCCGCGGTCGTAACTGATAAGGGCCTTCCAGCAGGCAAGGATGATGATGCAGCAGTTCTTCATCGTAGAAAAACCTTGGGGGAAATGGGCAGACAGCAGGCCGGTAAATTTAAAGGTCGACGGCAGTAAGGTAAGGACTTCGGTCTACGGTGAAAATTTTGGTTATCTGGCAAATGCACTGTATGTGATATTACTGGACACATGCACGAAAACATTCATTTTTTTATTTTCCACCTGATTGTGTCTGATAGTGCATACTTCTCCAACTGAAACTCGAATCTGAGAAGCGTAAAGAATTTCGTCCATTAACTCCTCATTTTAAAGCATATTCTTGGCCTTTTCATCGAAAAACATAGCAGTACGGTGATTATCTCCGAAATACGGGATCTGTTTCGTTAATTTTTGGAAAGTACGCTCAGTTCCAACCCAGATAATTTGTAGCCCAATTTTTTTGGTCCCTTGAATTTTGAATTTACAAGGTTTTACTGTATTTCTTTCACTTTCATCACCCGTTTACCTGTTCTTAATTTTTCTTCTCATATTATTACTTACTTTACCTTAGGATAATATTTGCTCGACTCCATATCCAGTTTTAGGTATAAAATCCAAAACATTCCAAGTATTTTGTCGAGGCTTAGAAATAATATGGATATATTTTTGCCAAGAAACGGTTCTGATATATATTAAATTTCCTATTATCCTTGAATGATTTTTTACCCATCGCCGATATCAAGCCAGCTAATAGAGATACTATCATACATAACCTTCACACCATGGAGTTTAATTAAATATTTAAACTAATAATTCCAAATGGAACACATTCTAAAGCTCACATGAGGAAAAGTAATCACCACCCAATGAACAAATTTAATATAAAATCCTATGATGCATGTCATGCAAACAAGACTTCAGTCCTCACCCCCTGCCAGTGTTGTCAGGACGGCCACCATCTGCTAGGGCAATTGTTAGTGTCCTTGCGTGATCAGCCAGAACTCTGTAAGCCATATCTTTTCCATCAACATCATCTGCTCCAACTCTACCAGTATAAGGAGGAGCATTTGTTCCCTGAAAGAATTACACAATGTTGAATCTGTGATGCAAATCACCTAAGGAAAAACCAAAACCACATGACCAAATTTCTGTTAAAGACGAATATATAAGTGATTGAATGCTTTGAATGCAAATAGCGGTATTAAAGACAGGTTTAAAAAGAAAATAGATGCCGAGCGAATTAATTCAGCTTGCACTGTGGAGTACTCGTCAGACACAACACATTTGCAACAGATGTTAATCCCACCAAGCAAGTGCTTAGCTCAAAAAAAGCACTACTTTACATCGTAAAGCAAACACCAGCCCTTCCCGCTCTGAGAAGAAGCACTTGCTTGGCTGAATGCTACCATAGATTATTAATCTCGAACATTCCAATGTAATTTTCAAGGTCTTAAATGTATCTTTGTCAATGTGCCTTCCACTGTTCACTGATGGTTATTAATCTTTTCAAATTTCCCCTTTCCAACTAATAGTGACTAGCAGAAATACAGTCTGAAGTAAGTACAGTTCTTTATCCTCGCTAATTCCCATGCTGATCTAAATTTAATCTTCATGCATCATCCCTCTAGGTAGATATCCCACCCTTGTAAATTCTGTGCATCTGGTTCAAGGATTCAGATTAATGGAACATGTAACAAGGAGAATTTCACATTTTTTTTAAATTATTGAATGCACTTGTGCATTGTGCACAAAGTATGCACTTCGTGCACAGCATTTGTAAAAAAATCTTTCTTATTGTTAAAAATTTGAGTATTAAAAACGGTACCCCGACAGAAGATCACGACGACATCAGATCACACGACATCAGATCACGCGGCAACAGATCACGAAGACAATAGATCACGACGACAACAGATCACGATGACAATAGATCACGAAGTACAAAAAACGCTGTATTTAAATAAGTGAAAGATAGAATAAACCTAATAACACTGGTTTCACTTCATCAGATATATTTCACTGTTATAATTCCTAATAGCATGATACAAATCACACTTTACTATCATTTGGGTTATTTGGTTGGGCAACTCGCCGTAGTTTTACGCAAAACAATCACCATTTGGGTGGGTTGGGTAATGACCAACGGGGTGGCCTCCGGAGGGGGCCACCCCGATGGTTCAAAAGGGTATTCGTGAAAAAAGAAATGTAACTATCCTCCAAATAACCTCCTCACCAGGTAGCCTTGAAGGTTACCCGTGCCTCCTGTCTCTCTCTCTACATTCGGAACGACTCCACAGCGCCCCCCTACCAATTACACATCTGCGGCAAAATATCCGGAAAATATTAAAGGAAAATATATCACAAAGTAATTTTCCCATTTTAATCATGATTTAGTGTCGCGTGATCTGTTGTCGTCGTGATCTGTTGTCGTCGTGATCTATTGTCTTCGTGATCTGTTGTTGCGTGATCTAATGTCATGGATCCTTAAAAACAATAAATAAACTTTTAAGGAATGATTGTCATGGTTTACCAATTACTTCTTGTACACTTCACTTATCACTTCTTGTTTCTTATGCTGTCAATAATTTGCTTCACACAAATTCAATTAACATGACATATTTTGGAATGCATCTAAAGTCAAGCTCCATAAAACTGTATATGCAAGACAAGATTTTTAGACACTAACCTTCTGAATGGCATCAAAGATGGGCATGAAGAGATCTGTGTCATAGTTAGACCTCTTGTTCTGAATGACAGATACCAATCTCTCAAGCCCCAATCCACAATCAATGTGTTTATGAGGTAGCAATTTTAGGCTTCCATCAGATTCCCTGAAATTCATTGCATGATTAATAGACTAGTAAAACATTGTAATAGTAAACTTGAGAGTAGAAAGCAGCATTTAAATTAATGGTAAGTTAACTTAAATGTTCCATCTTACATTTGATAGCATTACATATTTATGGCTCCATTACCATTTCATGCACATTCATTCACTTCAAAATAATATCATCTGCACTCTAAAGAATGCTAGAAATTCATTCCGAAATGATAGTTTTATCCACATCAACATCATTCACTTTTAAAAGTACAAAATCCTGCATCATAGATAATGAATTTAAGTATTGACCCAGTAAGAGATTGAAGAGCTGACATTACTAAGACAAGAAGAAAAATGTTAACAGCATTCTGTATCTAGAAATAATGAGAAAAGCAAACTCATATCCACAAAAAATGGTAGAATAGGAAGACATGAAACAATGCAGCAATAGGGCAAATGCCTGCCATGATGAAAGCACCTGTTTCTCTTGATCATTGATATTAAACAACTTTGGGCTCAGCTCGAATTTGGAGTCCGGTGATCCAACAATTCATCCCAACTGCAGTTTGCCCTGTCTTCTGCAAGTGACAAACAGTTAGTGCGAAATGACCTCGGCCATTGATGCCAGCGAAATTGAAGTGCCACTACTAATACCCCAACATGCAACAGGATTTAACCATCACCCACTCTCCAGGTGATTAACCTGAATTTCGGTTAGAAAACCAGAAGAATATTTGCACAAAAGAAGAAATAAACTTTCCGTTTTACCTATTAAACTGGATGAACACAAGATTCCAGATTTCCAAAACATCAGGATCATCCATATTGACGAGATGCGCAGCATTCCTTCCACCAATGCGATCAAAATGCAGCTCAGAGCAAGGACCGCAAGGTCCGGTCTCTCCCATTTCCCAGAAATTGTCTTTCATATTTCCTGGAAGAATGTGCGCCTCAGGGATTCTATAAAGATAAGCAAGAGGGCATCACAAATTAAGACAGTGTGCAGCAATGGCTCAAGGCATACATTAGTGTGTACAGTGGTAGGGTATTTATGTATTTCGAGGAGGATAGTGGTAGCACACCAAATGCAGCTCTTCTCTTCCAACCATTCGATGAGTTACTTTTTTCAGCAGCTGAAAATGGCTAGGAGGGATATTTTGATGGAATTGAGGACAAGTGCTGATCAACAAATTGTTACCTTTCCCAAAGGGTCATTCCATGAAAGTTCAACCAATGCAGGTTGCTGACCTGTTTGGGATATTTTGCAAAGATGGATCTTTGATAACCACTTACTTGTAGATAGTAACACAATTTTTAATTTTTTTTTTGGATGGACGGTTTAGAAGTAAGGGCCTTAGAAGTTCAGACCGCTTCGAGAAAATGGCAAATGTAAGGGGTTGCGTTTAGTAGTGCCACTCCTAAACGGCTGGAGCTTTTGGTTTAAAATAATTTTTGTTGGATTACAATAGAATAGTTCTGCTAGAATATGTTATCAGAAATTGGTTACTTAGCATGCAACTATTCTAAACTGAAGGTCAAAGTGGTCACATTAATTTGTAATTTTTTCAGATTTTGGGGGGCAGTAGCTCCGAGAGGGTTGAAGATAACAACCCAATTCTTGTTGCATTAAATACTCTTTAGCCTCTAGTAATAGTAAAAAAAAAATACTTTTTTGTTTTTCTCTACCCTTCACATACAAAAATATTCCCAAAATGTAGTCCCAGGTCAAATTTGGACATTTTCGAGGTCAAATTATAGAAAAGGGGTAACTTCAAAAAAATTAAAAACTTTGAGGTTTTAACTAAATATGTACAAAGAACCGAACTGCCCAATATCTTTGTGTTACTCAGCCTGGTTTAGGAGCTACAGCCCCTCTAAAAAGGCAGTCATTCGCCCAGTTGGTACAAAATAAAAAGTTATGCCTTTTATCTCCTGCTCACAAAATTGAAACATTTTTAGGGCTTAAAATATAATCACTAGTTGTTCGCTGGAGGCTGGCTTTGGTTACAATACGTTTGACAGTACCCCTTAGCCGGCTAAATCTAATGCCGTCGCATGGTCCCTTCCCATGCAAAGTTGCAAAGAAATGCCATTCTGCATCAAGGTTAAAATCAGTTTTATGGTGGCAAAGGTTTGCAAAGTTTTTACGGTTTTTATACTGGCTGGCTGCCCCATCTGTGAAATAATATACTTCGGATATATTTGGTGCCAGGACTTAAAGTTTCTCTAGGACACACTCTTGGAAAGTATGCACAGCAGTAGTGAAATTTTAAAGACATTCACTGATTATGCAGATACTAATTGATGTTAATGTTTCTTCATCTTTGTAGTACACAAAAAATGGGTGTAAGGTGGCTTGGGAATTTACCCAAAGGTAGCTCTGTATTTCATCCTGTACTACAAAGGTGAAATTTTCTGAGAAATCTCCAGAAATTATGCATTCATTATTAAACAAAGATTCCTTTTAGCCCTTCAGAAATCCTGCTTGACTGATTGCAATGAAATGATGTGCTTTTAAGGATACCAACTTACTGATTAACTTCTCTGTGAAATCTGTAGCAGAATCTATTATTCTTACTAAATTACAGCGGCCAGTTGTCATCCACTGGAAGTATGTTTTTTCGTCCTCCATCAATTCATCTTCTTCAGAAACATTCAAGAGCTGCCTTATTGCTTCAGATCCAGGACACTCTGTACATGTACCAAGCATACAAGCTTCAGAGTCAATATTACACACCATCATACTTAACAAATCTTTGTATGAGTTGGGAAGTTTAGCACTAGATATCATAAGTTTTACATTTTGATGAATACAACACAAACAGACTGTATGAGTTCCATGTGGACCGGCAAGCACACACCATTCTGGGCACAACTGAGCAAATTTAGAAAACCCAGCTTTCAGGTTGAGATGTTTCTTTTTGAAATGGGAATGAAGTTCCTTCAAGTTGCATAGGATTAGTCTTTTCTGTTTCTGTATCTTCTCACCATTACTATTTCTCACACTTAAATAATCTATTTTAGCCTTGTATATGTTGAATCATCACTCTGATAAAATGCAATATATAACACTCTTGACAACCTCTTCATCCATTGCATTCTTGTTTCCCTTCTTCTCTTTGGTCTTTCGTAAAATGCCATACTTCTCTAAAAGCTGTCTAGTGTTTCGTCTATTCCAGACTAACTTTTTTATGCACTCTTAACGAATCACAACAAATCCTCCCAAACAGATGATGATATTTTTCCAAAAATGTATCCTCATGATACAAGCAAACTGACTCAATTGAACTCCAGATCTCATTTTGAACAGAAGCTGGTCTTCACTGGTAAACTGTGCAATAGTTTTTAACACATCAGACTTGCCATATTAAGTATTATCACAACTTTTCTTTAAACACTTTCCTATTGTACACTCCATTATTATAAACCACCTCCTTACAGAACCATGTGAACAGTAATGATCATGTACACAGGAAATCCTGTGTACATTGTGTACAAATTGTATACAAAATTTTCATTGGGGGAGCTTATGATACCAACTGAGTTTAGAGGTATGTACTTGGTATTTTCAAGAATAAAAATGTCTTGATTTGACATAAATGGATGCTTGATCTAGCTTAGAGCTGGGGTGTAGGTACAGTCCTGTTCATTAAAAAATTACCACCTCGGAGCCCTGTTCAAAAAAAAGTTACCACCTCGGAGCCGAAAAAGTTCTAAGTCCGCACTTTAGGGAAATGTGTCAACACTGCGCCCCACCCCTCACCCTGAGGGGGGGGGGGGGCGTGAACGAGAACCCCTCCTCTCCGTAGTCGGGCAAGTAGAAAGGCCAACGGAAGGAAGATTTTGGCCCGTGAAAGGATATTTTGTGAGGGGAGGGGTAGGGTTCGGGCTTCCGTTTGCTTTATGAGAGGGTGAACCGACCGCACAAAGACCTCTCGCAGTCGACGACTGATACATGACGAAAGCCCAACATATCCCCACGGCTCGTTTCGTTCTTTTTAAATACTTTTTTCTTACGCGAATTTATCAGCATTAAAAATGACTGACGTTTTGACGTATTTTCGTTGTAAGTCATTCATTGTGGTGCCGACATTCCTATTATTATTATTTGTTGAGTTTGTGCTTCTTCAATCCTCTCAATTATTGTGTTTAGCCTTCACCCTATTATCCAGGATCTTTGCATAGAGGCAACACCCTGACGACTCCATCCATTTTTTTCTGGGCGGGCAATAAACTGTACAGCTGTTGAGGATGGTTGAGTTAAATCAGTCTAAGCAAGTATAAGCGAGAGAGAGGAAATATAATTCTAAGTATATGCAAGAGGGAGGAAAATTTAGGTTGTCGTTACACTCACATATGTATGAAATATCGATTAGAATGTCGAAGTAGAATGTTTTCTTTGGAAAACGATGAAGGCACGACAGTCTTCATGCAACGAAAATGGTATTATGAATACCACAGAAGACTATTTAAGGAAGTGGAATAGCATATTTTCCCTTCTTTAATCAGGTAGACCGAGGAGTAAACTGTGGGATGTGGGGGAATAACTGATGGGTGGGGGAATAATAAGCCCTCACGAAACTCGGGTGAAAAGACCTACCGACCACGGGACCTCTCCTTCTCTCCCACTCCCAGCAGTATACAATGTCGCCGCCTCATTCCATCCAAATTCCTTCGCAGGTCTCGCTGGGAAGTCCACCCTTTCCGACAAGCTGAGGAGGTGGAAGGGGCTTTCTTTCACTTCTGAGCATTTATTGCCCACCCGGTGTTTAAGTTGGCGAGTTTGCGAATCCAGCACAGCCAGTTGTTAGTCCACGATAGATTTACGCTCGAAATTGAGCAAAACAAGCATTGAAAAACAAATTGGTCGATTTCACCAAACGCATAGGAGGAGTGCGAAAATTCATTTTTAAATCCGCACGTCCCTCCTCTTCCTTGCTTTTATATGAAAAGATTCGCAAAATAAATGTGGAAGTCCAACGACCTACCCGCAAAACTGGGACACGTATCATTTCGTATCTGCCACAGCTCTTCCCATTGCGGAGTTGGAGGAACGATGATAATTCCACATGCCATTTTGCCATCAATCGGTATTGCCATATCGAGTTACAGGGGGCATAATGAACTTAGTGAGGCTAGGTAGTAACATAGTGACAAATGTGAATACCTTTTCCCTACCTTTCCCTCGTTTCACCTTTTTTTAGTTCTTTATGTTTCCAAACTATACTACGCCAGGTTTATTTCCTTACCATTCTAAACTATTTCAAACCTTTGGAAACATAGTATTTCTATAATACGTTTCGTGATAGTTTCATTTTTTTATTTACAGAGAAAGTATGTATTATATGAAATGCAATTGACCGTATTCATAATGGTTCCGCTGCGATGATTCGGCGTGTTTGAATGCGCTTTTGTTTCATTGCGGTTAATTAATAAGAGTCACTTGTATAGTCATTGTAAAAAAATAATAAAGACTATTTGCTACTTTTTTCAAATGCGATGTAAACAACACATAGTCCGACTGTGAAAAGCGCAAGAGTTGATATTTGAAGGGTGTCCTGGGAAATCATTTTGATAAAAGAGTCTCTGCCTCTCGACACAAGTTCAATAAAAATTATGGAGAATTAGGTTGCAGTGTAATATACGCCGGTGAGACGTAGTGGTGCCAAGCTGTTGTGAACAAGGGATATTTACCCCACTGAAATTCGCAGATATTTCCCTCTTTCTTCCTCACTCATAAGCAAACAGAAGCCTAAAACGACCAGATCGAATGGAAGGGGCGATCAGCATAAACACCACTTTTTCCTTCCTTCGGCCTCCAGCCGAAAAAGAAGCCGCAGGCCCCTTTCAGGTCACTTTTTAGAGGGGTACAGCCTTTCCTCAAGCCAGGATGGAGGGGAGGGTTGTTTCGTTTGGAATATTTATTGCCCGCCCAGAAAAGAATGGACGGGGTCGTCAGGGTCTTGCCTCTTTGCAAAGATCCTGGATAATTGAGTAAAAGCTGAACTCACTAATTGAGAGGACTGAAGAAGCATTAGAGATTTTAAGGTGAATTCATAAGAGTCACTTGCAGATTCAAGTTAAAAAAACAAAAACGAGAGAAAACATGCGATGCAAACTCCAGTAGCTAATGCCACGTTTTTCAAATGCAACACATAGTCCGACTGTCAAAAGCGCAAGGGTTGATAATTGAAGGGTGTCCTGGGTAATCATTTTGATAAGTCTCTGCCTCTCGATACAAGATCATTAGGAATTATGGAGCATTCGGTCATTAGGTCGCAGTGTAATAAAAGCCGGTGAGACGTAGTGGTGCCAAGTTTCGACATTGCATGGCAATAAGATGTGTCTGTCCGGCAACCAGTAAATTTATTCCCCAGTAATTTCTACCTCAATACAAAAACTGAGCGCAGGCATAATTCAAAGATTTAGTTCTTCGAAATTGGTGTCCAAAGCATTTGATAAGCATTAAGCTATTTTAATCATTATTTTAAGTAAATAAATCTCCTAAGTGAAAGTTTCATTACTATTCGCAGGGAAAAATATCTAATTAAATATCGAAGACGCGTAGTCGCATTATTCCAAACGCGACAAAGGAATAAGAACTGGATATGAAAGAAAAATTAATTGCTTTTTATTGAAACCATTAAGAGGATATTCCTAGCGCATTTATACATCGCCGCTAGAAACATTTTGCCCGTAATTTTCACGAGAATGGGATGTATTACAATTCGAGCCTGACATCTTCAGCTACAGTACTGCAGAATCAAGGGATCTGGTTTCGAATCCTAGTCCAGACAATTGATTATTCTCATTAGAAATTTGACATATTCGTGAAGTAAATTGCGTCATCAAATTCCACTCATGCCGCGTATCATGCACCAGGCGAGATTGAAGAATCACTTAAATGCACTATCTAAAATGTTAAACAAACTCAACAAATAATAATCATAATAGGAATGTAGGCACCACAATGAAATACATATAACGAAAATACGTCAACACTTCAATCATTTTTTATGCTAATAATTTCGCGTAAGAAAAAAGTATTTTAAAAAACGAAACGAGCCGTGGCTTGCTGGGCCGTGTTAGGATTTCCCTCATGTAGCAGTTATCAACTGCGAGAGAACTTTGAGTGACCGAACCAAGCCATTGCCCTTTCATTCTCGCCCAGTCATAAAGCAAACGGAAGCCCGGACCCTACCCCTCCCCTCACAAAATATCCTTTCGCGGGCCAAAATCTTCCTTCCGTCGGCCTTTCTACTTGCCCGACTAAGGGGAGGAGGGGTTCTCGTTCTCGCCCCCCCCCCCCCCCTCAGTGAAGGGGGGGGGGGCGCAGTGTTGCAACATTTCCCTAAAGTGTGGACTTAGAACTTTTTCGGCTCCGAGGTGGTAACTTTTTTTTGAACAGGGCTCCGAGGTGGTAATTTTTTAATGAACAGGACTGTACTTTCAAGTGGGTGTAATAAACATGTCTTGATTTGACACAAGTGGATGCTTATTCTAGCTTCCCAGAACTCACTCACTAATCTAATGTAAACGTAAGAGCTAATGAATGGGTATTTAACACAGCATATTATCTTTCCAAATTCATTCAATAAGGCTTAAAAGCATTATTTTATTAAGTGAAAGGTTATTAGGAAGGCCTATTAATTATTTATTAGTTAATAAATCATTATAATCATTATTTTTATTTAGTTTTATATTTATTATTATTATCGATGAAATACATGATAAAGGCCCAAATAAAATAAATATTGGTAAAATATTGGCATAAATAGTGTTTTATATTTGAGAATGAGAGAGCGTGGCAACTGACTGAAGGGTCCCGGGTTCAAATCCCAGGTTTGGACACCCCTAACAATAAATCCTCCGAATTCGAGGTGGCCCAGGGAAAGAAACTGGTCCCTCTACCCTGAATGTGTGAAATTCACATGCATGTGGCTTATTCCGGGGTGAGCTCTACCCTCAACTATCCAAACCAACCTTCAGATTGAAGCACTGAGTGATATGTACGATAATGACACTCGACACCGATTGTTATAGTGGGCGAATTACTGCCTTTTTAGAGGGGCTATAGCTCCTAAACCAGGCTGAGTAACACAAAGATATTGGGCAGTTAGTTAGGGCAAAGATATTGATAGTTATATATGTCTTAAGAGTGGGATTTCAAGAGATAAAAAAAAATGAATTTAGAGTCAAAGTAACTTGAGTATTTTTTCTAAGAGATAACTCTGATTTTTCAATGGAATTTTCCCAAGAAAGCAATATAATCCACCATATGATCATTTATCTCTTCAGGATGAAAACAAAGTACCAAAAAAAAAAATTTCTAGGCATATTTAAAAATGGCAGTGATGCAAATTGGGGCTGCAAATATTTTGCCTAGATTATCTGAATAATCCCTGAAGGAGAGTAACTCTAATGACCATGATTTCTAATCCATAAATGTGCTTGAATAATAAGCTTAAACACCTTAACCTTACCCCAGGTTCTTCCAGATGAGACGGCACTCATCATCAGGCTCAAGACCAGATTTCGCATCACCCCCAAAGTATGTCACATACAGTCGATCAGCAGGAAGGTGGAGCTTCTCAGTAAGCAGTTCCCAAGCCCATGAACAGATTTCTTTCTATACAAGAATAAAGTCAAATATGTATGTGGTCATAAATGTGGCAAATGTTTCCAATAAATGGTTATCAGTAAGAGATTATTAGTGCAGTAGAAATTATTTTTCTCCTCACTGTTGAGGAAAGTAGATTTAATGACTTGATTTTAAACAAACTGCATAATACTCATGAATATATGTTATTGAAAACGATTCCATGCTTTTTACCAGTGAAATTATACCTTCTGTGACACAGTAAGTCCTTGAGTTTCGAGCATCCGACTTACGAACTTTCAAAGATACGAACATGCATGTCCAATCACAAAATTCAAACGTGAAGGAATTTCAAATTTGGCACAACCGGATAAGTTATTTGGCCGTTGCAGCTGGCGGTGCGGCGTGCAGCAACTCGCAGATTCGTACTACCCATCTTTGCCCTGACAAATTTTAACAATATTATCTCGATACATCAATTTGCAATGTTCATTGTTTACTTGCATCATAAATTTTTACGAATGATTCGGAAGTAAGACGAAAGCCGAAAAATGCCCTGCAAGTAGTGATATACTTGGAGAAATCGCTACTCTTGACATTTCAATGGAAATCGACTACCAATGTGTCAAGCTGCCTTTGAATCAAATAGAGGCATTCCATTCACTCATTTGTTTCATGATGACAAATAATTATCAGATTTTAGGGTGATACCTCAGTCGGATCTGAACAACTGACGCGTCTAAACCAGTTTTTTCCCCAAAGACCCCTCAAGAAAAAAGTTCTTCGTTCCTTATTCCTGGGCGCGACGAAATTCATCTGCATGGGACTCATTCAGTGAGAAAGAGAAGGGAGTAACCTGAGAGGATACTTTTTAGAGAGCTTTTATCCAGGTGGCTTCCACTAGTGGGGGAGGGGGTGGGCCTCCTTTCAGGGGCCTCCACAGCCAACACTAGGTTGATACAGCCAGTCCTCGAACAACATGAGGGGGAGCCGTTATTTGGGTCGATTAAACCTTACCCTGGTGGTAGTTCTGAGGTTGATTTTGCACTCCATGATTTTTCCACAATCTGAAATTATGTTGCGTAGTGCCTAAGAGAGCTTTGAAACGGGACAAATAGCATAGTGCATCGGTGCACGCGAAAAGAGAATCGGAACTCAAATCTGTTTTTACTTCCTCTTACAGGAGGCACATTCACCTTAAGGGAGTGGATACCACACCAGAAAATCCATCTTCAGACCGTTGGATTTTACATCGCCATGGTGGCATGTTAATAGATAAAGACATTCTGTTTTCACCGTTTGGCACTGGAAGGATGTTGCTAGATCTTATTTCATTGCATGTTTACTTGATGTCAACCACATAGGAGAAAAAATAAGTAAACTTGCATAAAATCAATCATTTCACGGAAATGTTACTCGGCTATGAGAAGTGATACAAAAATGAGCTTTGATATAAGTTCTAGCTGCATCCTTTATCTTTTGAGATGCTTCTCAAGTACGCAAGTTTAATAAAATTACTATAGTCGTATAGAGCAAAGAGGATGTCCAGTGCTTTTTTCCACAGGCGTTTGCACTGAACACTGGCACTTCCGGCTGTCCAGAAAACGGCTACTCGTCCTTGGCCTGCTTCTCGCTCTCCCCTCCAATGCCAATTTTCGATGCCTGGCTAACATTTTTCAACTTATGAAGAAGTTCTCGGAACGCAACTTGTTTTTATGTCGAGGACTTACTGTATTACTGTAACTTATTCATTATGAAAGAAAGAATTCTTAAACTAACTAAAATTGTTCAATTCTTCTATGAGGCTTACTCACATGCAACAATTTATCTTTTCAGCATAGGCATAATTCACTATTTTCTGAAGTTCTGATATTCCTTTTGAATCAAAAGGTAAAACTTTGTTATTTCCACATTAGATTTTAATTTTGAAGACCATAGTTTCGACTTTGCATCATCTTCAGGTACAGATTCAAAAACATCCACACTTATATATCAACGAAGAAACAAATAATAAGCTCCAGATTACTATGAATGCTACTGTGAGATTTGTATGTGATCTGAAACGGTGGGATCATGTTACTGATTCATACAAGAGACTAAAATGGCTTAAAGTTAGAGAAAGACAACTTTATTTATCTATTCTGTCCGCCTTCAAAATTTTCAAGTCAACCTGCCCTCCATACCTGTTCAACTCTTTTATAAAAAAAACATCCAAAACCAGCTAACAAGATCCCATCATTTAGACCTACAGATCCCACAGCACAAAACTGAAATTTACCATAAATCTTACATCGCCACTGTAGCAAGAAATTGGAATACTCTCTCAACAGTTATAAAAACATGTAAATCTGTACCATATTTTAAAAGAAAATTATTTAATTACATAATCACAAAAAGATGTTAAAGGAGAAAGTGAATTTAAAAATAATTATTGTAACACTGTAATCAATTACAATTTTTTTGTAAAAACACTTTCTTGTATTTTTTGTGTAAATTTATTATTATTATGTATATTTTTGTGTAAACATTATCTTGTAATTATTATTATATTTTTTACCCATCCAAACTCGGGCCACTCGACCACTACCCATCCAAACTCGAGCCGAGCCCAACGATGCTTAACTTTGGTGACTGATCGGGAACCGGTATTTCCATCGTGGGGCAGGCCCGGGTTGCCCGGGGGGGGGGGAAGCATGAGAAGGGGTGGAGGAGGGGTACGTTGGGATGGGTGGGGTTGGCTTAAGGGTTTGAGCCATGGGTGTGGAAAGTGTGAGGTGCAGGTGGTGATTGCATTGGTAGAGGGTTGGGAAAACAGTATGGAGGTGGGGTGGGGGGTTAATGGAAGAGGGAGAGGAGGGGAGAACGGGAAGCACACAGAAAGTCTTAAACAATGACGCAATATGCACGTACATATTTTAAAATTTCGATTTGCTCGAGAGTGTCTAGCCCGTAATAACTTAGTATTACCTTTTAATTCAAAATGTATAACAAATCCCACAAAGTTACACTGGAAACCACCAACTTCTGATATTCCTTAAGCATGTTATATTCTTAGGAATTGTCATATTTAGCATTGGGTTAATAACTATTTTTCTGACGTTCTTACACTTCCTATTTATATTAGATAGCTGTCTCTGTCTAAAGAATTGTCAAACGTTTAACATGGGTATTATTTTCAGAAGTTCTTGCATTACGTACATTCCCAAGAACTGTTTTATGTTAATGCACTTATTCATATTAAATGTGTTGCATAACTACTAGAATGCGTTTTACCTACTAAAGTTTGTTTTTTGGGAGACAAGAATTAAGGTGGGGAAGTACTGTATATTTCAGATAAGAATTTGCCATTTTCTGTGAAGGTTTTGTTTTGACAACCAAGTGATGGGCAGGGTGATTTGGGTAAATGAAGGAGATTGATGTCCGAGCCCCATCATGCCTCCACCTCTCCTTGGCCCCTTGTACCCAAAGAAGTGAGCCTGTCTTGCCCTCGCCACTGCATTGCCGAATCAATGGTGACTGACCAATCAATTTGTTTCATTTCGTTATTAAATTCCTTACTGTTTAAATTTTCATCCCTGAGACTTAAAGATGCAAAACATTGTCGGAGAGAAAACCAACAAGCTTTTACGAATGGGATTAGGAAGCTTGAGCTTATAGTGTTTAAGGGAGAACAGTCTGTTACCAGCAGGTGGGCTATTAATGACGACAAACCTTGAAGTAATCTCCAAAGGACCAATTTCCCATCATTTCAAAAAAGGTATGATGATAGACATCTTTCCCGACATCGTCCAAATCATTGTGTTTTCCACCGGCTCTTATACATTTCTGGGTATTGGTAGTTCTCTTCCAGCGTGACATGTCACTTCCCGGATCCACTGTCCCCAAAAATATCGGCTTGAACTGAAATGAACATCAATAGCGATGAATAACACAAAATTTACACATTCCACGCAAGTATCACGACTTTTCAGAGGACTCACTTGGTTCATTCCAGCATTGGCAAACAATAAAGTTGGATCATCATGAGGAATTGTTGACGAGGAGTGGACGTAGAGATGATCCTTTTCTTGAAAGAAATCAATAAATGCCTTCCGAATTTCCTTCGCTGTCATTGAAGTATTCATGGTGGAAGTTGGAAAGCCCTGAAATAACAGCACATTTAATAAATGGGTCACTCATCACAAATAAAATAAGAATAGTAGGAACAGGAGAGAATAAGATGCTGACAATGATTAAAGTTCAAACATTATTGCATCAACAGCCGTCATATGGCATGTGTTATGACGGTCATCAAGTTAGCCCAATTTCTTCTCCAGCACCAAAGAATTACGCGGCAACGTGGAAATTCTTGCGTTACACCGTAAGGCCTCGCGGCTTAGAATTTACGAGGAAACAATATATAAAAGCAGGGTAACCAACAAAAATAACAGAAGAACATTGAGTAAGATACTGCTCAAACCAAACGTCCAAAATCATAAAATGTTAACCATAGTACTTTATTTCCCTTTTTTAATTACTCGTAAGCAAAGAAAATATTAAAACAATGAAAATAATTCGATAAAAACATTCATTTCTGCAGGAAATTTTTTGGTGCTAACTTCATGTTGCCCAAGAATTTCCGCGTTGCCGCGTAATAACTAGAAATAGACACTCCTAAGAAAATATTCTATAAAAATTTTATCTGGGCATACGATTTTCTAAAAATGATCTCAAATCATTAAAAAATCATTAAGTAATACTTTACTATCGTCAAAACCTATTCAACGTCCCTGAAAGTACTTTAGAATATTTATCAAACATTCCCGCACGGCGAGCACTAGACTCTCCTAAGAAAATATTCTATAAAAATTTTATCTGGGCATACGATTTTCTAAAAATGATCTCAAATCATTAAAAAATCATTAAGTAATACTTTACTATCGTCAAAACCTATTCAACGTCCCTGAAAGTACTTTAGAATATTTATCAAACATTCCCGCACGGCGAGCACTAGACTCTCCTAAGAAAATATTCTATAAAAATTTTATCTGGGCATACGATTTTCTAAAAATGATCTCAAATCATTAAAAAATCATTAGGTAATACTTTATTATCGTCAAAACCTATTCAACGTCCCTGGAAGTACTTTAGAATATTTATCAAACATTCCCGCACGGCGAGCACTAGACTCTCCTAAGAAAATATTCTATAAAAATTTTATCTGGGCATACGATTTTCTAAAAATGATCTCAAATCATTAAAAAATCATTAAGTAATACTTTACTATCGTCAAAACCTATTCAACGTCCCTGAAAGTACTTTAGAATATTTATCAAACATTCCCGCACGGCGAGCACTAGACTCTCCTAAGAAAATATTCTATAAAAATTTTATCTGGGCATACGATTTTCTAAAAATGATCTCAAATCATTTAAAAATCATTAAGTAATACTTTACTATCGTCAAAACCTAATCAACGTCCCTGGAAATACTTTAGAATATTTATCAAACATTCCCGCACGGCGAGCACTAGACTCTCCTAAGAAAATATTCTATAAAAATTTTATCTGGGCATACGATTTTCTAAAAATGATCTCAAATCATTAAAAAATCATTAAGTAATACTTTACTATCGTCAAAACCTATTCAACGTCCCTGGAAGTACTTTAGAATATTTATCAAACATTCCCGCACGGCGAGCACTAGACTCTCCTAAGAAAATATTCTATAAAAATTTTATCTGGGCATACGATTTTCTAAAAATGATCTCAAATCATTAAAAAATCATTATGTAATACTTTACTATCGTCAAAACCTATTCAACGTCCCTGAAAGTACTTTAGAATATTTATCAAACATTCCCGCACGGCGAGCACTAGACTCTCCTAAGAAAATATTCTATAAAAATTTTATCTGGGCATACGATTGTCTAAAAATGATCTCAAATCATTAAAAAATCATTAGGTAATACTTTACTATCGTCAAAACCTATTCAACGTCCCTGAAAGTACTTTAGAATATTTATCAAACATTCCCGCACGGCGAGCACTAGACTCTCCTAAGAAAATATTCTATAAAAATTTTATCTAATTTTATTTTCTTAGGAGAGTCTAGTGCTCGCCGTGCGGGAATGTTTGATAAATATTCTAAAGTATTTCCAGGGACGTTGAATAGGTTTTGACGATAGTAAAGTATTACCTAATGATTTTTTAATGATTTGAGATCATTTTTAGAAAATCGTATGCACAGATAATAATTTTATAGAATATTTTCTCAGGAGAGTCTAGTGCTCGCCGTGCGGGAATGTTTGAAAAATTCCCTAAAGTACTTCCAGGGACGTTGAATAGTTTTGACGATAGTAAAGTAATACTTAATGGTTTTTTAATCTTTTGAGATCATTTTTAGAAAATCGTATGCCCAGATAAAATTTTTATAGAATATTTTCTCAGGAGAGTCTAGTGCTCGCCGCGCGTGAATGTTTGAATAATTCCCTAAAGTACTTCCAGGGACGTTGAATAGGTTTTGACGATAGTAACGTATTACTTAATGATTTTTTAATTATATGAGATCGTTTTTAGAAAATCGTATGCCCAGATAATAATTTTATAGAATATTTTCTCAGGAGAGTCTAGTGCTCGCTGTGCGAGAATGTTTGAAGAATTCCCTAAAGTACTTCCAGGGACGTTGAATAGGTTTTGACGATAGTAAAGTATTACTTATTCATTTTTCAAAGATTTGAGATCATTTTTAGAAAATCGTATGTCCAGATAATAATTTTATAGAATATTTTCTTAGGAGAGTCTAGTGCTCGCCGTGCGGGAATGTTTGATAAATATTCTAAAGTACTTCCAGGGACGTTGAATAGGTTTTCACGATAGTAAAGTAATTCCTAATGATTTTTTAATGATTTGAGATCATTTTTAGAAAATCGTATGCCCAGATAATAATTTTATAGAATATTTTCTCAGGAGAGTTTAGTGCTCGCCGTGCGAGAATGTTTGAAGAATTCCCTAAAGTACTTCCAGGGACGGTGAATAGGTTTCGACGATAGTAAAGTATTACTTAATGATTTTTCAATGATTTGAGATCATTTTTAGAAAATCGTATGTCCAGATAATAATTTTATAGAATATTTTCTCAGGAGAGTCTAGTGCTCGCCGTGCGGGAATGTTTGATAAATATTCTAAAGTACTTTCAGGGACGTTGAATAGGTTTTGACGATATTAAAGTATTACCTAATGATCTTTTAATGATTTGAGATCATTTTTAGAAAATCGTATGCCCAGATAATAATTTTATAGAATATATTCTCAGGAGAGTCTAGTGCTCGCCGTGCGAGAATGTTTGAAGAATTCCCTAAAGTACTTCCAGGGACGTTGAATAGGTTTTGACGATAGTAAAGTATTACTTAATGATTTTTTAATGATTTGAGATCATTTTTAGAAAATCGTATGCCCAGATAAAAATTTTATAGAATATTTTCTTAGGAGAGTCTAGTGCTCGCCGTGCGGGAATGTTTGATAAATATTCTAAAGTACTTCCAGGGACGGTGAATAGGTTTCGACGATAGTAAAGTATTACTTAATGATTTTTCAATGATTTGAGATCATTTTTAGAAAATCGTATGTCCAGATAATAATTTTATAGAATATTTTCTCAGGAGAGTCTAGTGCTCGCCGTGCGGGAATGTTTGATAATTATTCTAAAGTACTTCCAGGGACGTTGAATAGGTTTTCACGATAGTAAAGTATTACCTAATGATCTTTTAATGATTTGAGATCATTTTTAGAAAATCGTATGCCCAGATAATAATTTTATAGAATATATTCTCAGGAGAGTCTAGTGCTCGCCGTGCGAGAATGTTTGAAGAATTCCCTAAAGTACTTCCAGGGACGTTGAATAGGTTTTGACGATAGTAAAGTATTACTTAATGATTTTTTAATGATTTGAGATCATTTTTAGAAAATCGTATGCCCAGATAAAAATTTTATAGAATATTTTCTTAGGAGAGTCTAGTGCTCGCCGTGCGGGAATGTTTGATAAATATTCTAAAGTACTTCCAGGGACGGTGAATAGGTTTCGACGATAGTAAAGTATTACTTAATGATTTTTCAATGATTTGAGATCATTTTTAGAAAATCGTATGTCCAGATAATAATTTTATAGAATATTTTCTCAGGAGAGTCTAGTGCTCGCCGTGCGGGAATGTTTGATAATTATTCTAAAGTACTTCCAGGGACGTTGAATAGGTTTTGACGATAGTAAAGTATTACCTAATGATCTTTTAATGATTTGAGATCATTTTTAGAAAGTCGTATGCCCAGATAATAATTTTATAGAATATATTCTCAGGAGAGTCTAGTGCTCGCCGTGCGAGAATGTTTGAAGAATTCCCTAAAGTACTTCCAGGGACGGTGAATAGGTTTCGACGATAGTAAAGTATTACTTAATGATTTTTTAATGATTTGAGATCATTTTTAGAAAATCGTATGCCCAGATAAAAATTTTATAGAACATTTTCCCAGGAGAGTCCTGTGCTCGCCGTGCGGGAATGTTTGATAAATATTCTAAAGTACTTCCAGGGACGTTGAATAGGTTTTGACGACAGTAAAGTATTATTTAATGATTTTTTAATGATTTGAGATCATTTATAGAAAATCGTATGTCCAGATAAAAATTTAATGAATATATTCTTAGGAGAGTCTAGTGCTCGCCGTGCGGGAATGTTTGAAAAATTCCCTAAAGTACTTCAAGGGACGTTGAATAGGTTTTGACGATAGTAAAGTATTACTTAACGATTTTTTAATGATTTGAGATCATTTTCAGAAAATCGTATGCCCAGATAAAAATTTTATAGAATATTTTCTTAGGATAGTCTAGTGCTCGCCGTGCGGGAATGTTTGAAAAATTCCCTAAAGTACTTCCAGGGACGTTGAATAGGTTTTGACGATAGTAAAGTATTACTTATTCATTTTTCAATGATTTGAGATCATTTTTAGAAAATCGTATGCCTAGATAATAATTTTATAGAATATTTTCTCAGGAGAGTCTAGTGCTCGCCGTGCGAGAATGTTTGAATAATTCCTTAAAGTACTTCCAGGGACGGTGAATAGGTTTTGAGGATATTTAAGTATTACTTAATGATTTTTCAATGATTAGAGATAATTTTTAGAAAATCGTATGCCCAGATAAAATTTTTATAGAATATTTTCCCAGGAGAGTCCAGTGCTCGCCGTGCGGGAATGTTTGATAAATATTCTAAAGTACTTCCAGGGACGTTGAATAGGGTTTGACGATAGTAAAGTATTACTTAATGATTTTTCAATGATTTGAGATCATTTTTAGAAAATCGTATGCACAGATAATAATTTTATAGAATATTTTCTCAGGAGAGTCTAGTGCTCGCCGTGCGGGAATGTTTGAAAAATTCCCTAAAGTACTTCCAGGGACGTTGAATAGGTTTTGACGATAGTAAAGTAATACTTAATGGTTTTTTAATCTTTTGAGATCATTTTTAGAAAATCGTATGCCCAGATAAAATTTTTATAGAATATTTTCTCAGGAGAGTCTAGTGCTCGCCGCGCGTGAATGTTTGAATAATTCCCTAAGGTACTTCCAGGGACGTTGAATAGGTTTTGACGATAGTAACGTATTACTTAATGATTTTTTAATTATATGAGATCGTTTTTAGAAAATCGTATGCCCAGATGATAATTTTATAGAATATTTTCTCAGGAGAGTCTAGTGCTCGCCGTGCGAGAATGTTTGAAGAATTCCCTAAAGTACTTCCAGGGACGTTGAATAGGTTTTGACGATAGTAAAGTATTACTTATTCATTTTTCAATGATTTGAGATCATTTTTAGAAAATCGTATGTCCAGATAATAATTTTATAGAATATTTTCTTAGGAGAGTCTAGTGCTCGCCGTGCGGGAATGTTTGATAAATATTCTAAAGTACTTCCAGGGACGTTGAATAGGGTTTGACGATAGTAAAGTATTACTTAATGATTTTTCAATGATTTGAGATCATTTTTAGAAAATCGTATGCACAGATAATAATTTTATAGAATATTTTCTCAGGAGAGTCTAGTGCTCGCCGTGCGGGAATGTTTGAAAAATTCCCTAAAGTACTTCCAGGGACGTTGAATAGGTTTTGACGATAGTAAAGTAATACTTAATGGTTTTTTAATCTTTTGAGATCATTTTTAGAAAATCGTACTCGCTGCGCTCGCTAGGGGGCTCCGCCCCCTAGAACCCCTTAATGGGGGGGCTTCGCCCCCATTGGTCTTTGGGCTAAAAAAAAAATTGTTTTGGCACCATGTTTCTAAGCCACTATAATACATATAGGGTATGGCATAAGGTTATAGGTATTACTGAGACCTACAAGAAAATGTAAACAGATTTAAGCTACGACTTTTAGTTCAAAAGTTACAGAGGAAAAACAAATAAAAAATAATTTTGCGCCATGTTTCAGTGCACTATAAGTGGTAGAGAAGTTACCATGGCAGCTTGTTGGAAGCCTATACGACGGCTCGCTTCGCTCGCCTCTTTTTTTCTAAAGAAAAAAAGAACATTGGCTCGCAAAGCTCGCCAACGTTCTGGGGGCTTCGCCCCCTACACGGACATACAAGAATTCTCACTTAAAGGAATCGAACTCCATTACTTCTACTGATAAAGTTGTCTATATACCAGTACACGAGAGCAAACTGTGTTTATGAGAAAAAGTTTACTATTGCACCATGTTACACGTGCACTATAAGTAATAGAGGGTTAAGATATGCGTAAGGTTGTAGTCCCCCACGAGATCTATAAAACCCCGTAAACAGATTTGAGATCCGACTCATTGTATAGGAGCTATTAAAAAAATAAAACGGGTCTTCGGACCTCTGGTCAGTAAACTACGAAGCGCAGGGCGACAGGGTAAATTGCATCTTTAAGATAAGTAAATTCCTTAGTAAGATTTTTTCTTCAGATGCGATCTTCGACCGACCGTTCAAAAGTTACAGCGCGGGAACCGAGTTGATTTTGGCACCATGTTGCCTGCGAACTATAATAGATAGAGAAATAGGGCAGGCACGAGGTTGTAGATCTCGTTGAGATCTATAAAACACTTTCAACAGATTGAATGTCCGATTCTTAGTTTGCTAGCTTTCGCCGATTCAAAATAGGCACCATGTAACGTTAGCACTATAAGGAAACGGTGTGTTGCATCTTTTAGATAATTAAAAACCCTTATATGAATTTTTCATCAGATGCGATATACGACCGACCGTTCAAAAGTTACAGCGGTGGAACCGAGTGGCTTTTGGCACCATGTTGATTGCGCACTATATAAGATAGAGAGTAATGGCAGGCACAAGGTTGTAGGTCTCGGTGAGATCTATAAAACGGCATCAACAGATTGAATGTCCGACTCTAAGTTCATAAGCTATCGCCGATTCAAATTTGGCACCATGTAACGAGAGCACTATACGGGATAGAAAAAAATCAAAAATTGTAGGTCTCAAAGAGACATTAAAGTTTTGTAGAAAGTATTTTTCTATCGGGATCTTAGTTTCGGAGATAAAAAATAATTAACGAAAAAAATAGAAATTTTTAACGAAATTTTGTATTCGAGGACCTCTGGTGGTAAAAGTATTAAACGTAGACCCTTAAGATTTTTTGAGCGTTTAGATCATTCAATTCCCTATTACTAAAATTCAATCAGATTTCAGATCCGACACATAGTTCGAAAGATATTAAGGATATCCCAAAAGCCTACATTTCGAAAGGTCCAAAAAAACGCCATTTTGAATTTTTTTGGGTCACTTCCGGTTTGAAATTCGACGGTTTCCCATTTTTTCCTACGATAAATTTCGCCAAAGAAAATTGACAAAAATTTTCAAGTCCGTATCTCTTCCAGATTCGTCCAAACATTTGTATACGTGAGTGAGTCAGTGACACAAAGGGCTGTATATAATATAGATGCCCAGATAAAATTTTTATAGAATATTTTCTCAGGAGAGTCTAGTGCTCGCCGCGCGTGAATGTTTGAATAATTCCCTAAAGTACTTCCAGGGACGTTGAATAGGTTTTGACGATAGTAACGTATTACTTAATGATTTTTTAATTATATGAGATCGTTTTTAGAAAATCGTATGCCCAGATAATAATTTTATAGAATATTTTCTCAGGAGAGTCTAGTGCTCGCCGTGCGAGAATGTTTGAAGAATTCCCTAAAGTACTTCCAGGGACGTTGAATAGGTTTTGACGATAGTAAAGTATTACTTATTCATTTTTCAATGATTTGAGATCTTTTTTAGAAAATCGTATGTCCAGATAATAATTTTATAGAATATTTTCTTAGGAGAGTCTAGTGCTCGCCGTGCGGGAATGTTTGATAAATATTCTAAAGTACTTCCAGGGACGTTGAATAGGTTTTGACGATAGTAACGTATTACTTAATGATTTTTTAATTATATGAGATCGTTTTTAGAAAATCGTATGCCCAGATAATAATTTTATAGAATATTTTCTCAGGTGATTCTAGTGCTCGCCGTGCGGGAATGTTTGAAAAATTCCCTAAAGTACTTGCAGGGACGTTGAATAGGTTTTGACGATAGTAAAGTATTACTTAATGATTTTTTAATGATTTGAGATCATTTTTAGAAAATCGTATGCCCAGATAATAATTTTATAGAATATTTTCTCAGGAGAGTCTAGTGCTCGCCGTGCGGGAATGTTTGATAAATATTCTAAAGTACTTCCAGGGACGTTGAATAGGTTTTGACGATAGTAAAGTATTACTTAATGATTTTTCAATGATTTGAGATCATTTTTAGAAAATCGTATGCCCAGATAAAAATTTTATAGAATATTTTCTTACGAGAGTCTGTTTTGCGGCATGCGGGTATTTTTTACCTACATTTCTCGTTCCATTTTTAACTATTTTACGTGTCCGTATTACTTTATGATATTTAAAGTTTTCGTTTGTTCCTTATTTATACATTATAATTTAGTATCGATAGATTGTAATCAGTAGTTAACGTATTATTTCAAGAATAACACTGTGCGTGTGGTTCTCCTGCATGCTTGCGTTGACGCAACGAGTAATTTCTTGCGGAAACAACACACGATCGTAGTGCGCAAATTGTGCTGGAAATTTTTTTGGTGCTAACTTGATGTTGCCTGTGTTATGAATGAAAAACATTTACAGAAAACGAATCCTTCAACTAATTCGAAAATCTCTCTTTGCATGCACCTTACTAACACGAACTCAATTCACAATCCTTTCTTTATAATTAAATAGTGAAGAACAAATATTACAAAAATATTACACACGTCGACCCTCGTGGAGTGGAGTGGGTAAAAGAATTCGTTCTTCCGTTGTTCTATTTTCCACAGGAAACACAGAGCAGATGCGCCACTTCCAACTCTCCCTACTGCTGCGACTCCAAGCGGCGGATGAAAACACTTTAAGAGCGGGTTTTCAAATTAAAGTTTCGTCTTGCAAGCGATTGTCTTTTGCTTTTAAAAAACAAGTGTCCTTTCAGTCTTCATAGAAAGGGTCACAGCAATCAATCAATGCAGAAAATATTATCTTAATGCCAAAAATCGAACTCAGGATTTCAACAATAATGTATTTTGGGTCCTTTTACCTCATTTTTACTATTTTAGAAATAGTTTACACATTTGTATAAGCGTGCCTGCCTGATACGATATCAACTTCAGAGGGCACGAGAACTTATCAGTAGATGTAGAGCCCAAAAAATGTATTTCAAGCTTTAATTTTTCGGGAGACTTTTCAAGACATTTTTGAGAATATCCAAAATTGGGTTCAATTTACGAATATTAGCGATCACAGTACGCTTTTGGCGTAACATTCTCTATGTTTTCAGAAAAAAAGATTCCTTGTGTCTCGGCTCCGACGATCTATTTCATCCTGGATAATTTCCAACGTAGCAGCACTTCATGATTTTAACGTAAAATTACGTGCGCAGTATACTATTCAATGAATTTCATTCCCGTGCTAAAATTATTCTCAATCCAGTTTTGTATACTTTTTATGTGTGGACCGAAGTCAATGGAACCTTTATGGGAATCCCTTTTAATCACACTCTTGAAGAGCTCGAGATCTTTTAACCAAAGATGTATCGCCAAAATTGCTCGAAATAGGTAACCCACGGGAGATTTCCCTTTATTATAATGCACACTGTGTATTTTGGAGCATTTAAAGTCAAATATCAACCCTCCTGATCGAAATATTAGATCTAATGCTTTTCACTATTAGATCTTTAGTTTCGACACTTAAGAGTTATAAAAATACTCCAAGCACTTTGATGCACCCTTAAATAGTAGGTAGTGCACCCCCCCCACTCCAGGGGCTCAAAGAATTCTCCCGCCGTTCAATATTTTTAATCCAACTGAAATTTCCAGAAATCTTGGGTTTTCTCAAAAATTATTTTTATGATGTACTTATAGTCTCATGACCTCCTTTTGTAGGCACCACTGTATGGCCGCAGAAAAATGTCCATGAGGATAAAAATCTTTAAAAAATTACAACTTTTTCAATTTGAAAAGAATCAATTTTGAAATAGAGAACACAGAAACCTTTTTTTCATTCTTTTCCAATAATTTTAAGTTTCAAGTGCTTTTATCGATGCATTTAAGTGCAGAGAGAACCTTCAGAGTAGTATCGACATGTGCAGCTTTTGGGCTTTGAGATTGAATGCATATTTAAAGTAAATATTATCAATACATTGATATCTTCTTGAACTTTTACGAAAAACATTTTTATAATATTGCTATTCATATGGTTATGCAACAAAATCCTTAAATGATGACATAACAGTATTGAAATATTTTCTTTGGGGGAACATAGTCTTGACTGCTATTTTAATTAGTGAATCTCCAAGAAAGTTGTTTTAAAGAGTACATGTCCTTCCTTCTTGTAATCACAGCAAATGAAGTAACTAGTGTGAGGAAGGCATAGGCCTGTGCGATTATCGAAAAAATTGATATCGATCAATTGTAAGAATAACTGGAAATGTGATCGATTCAACTGTCGAGAATTGTATTTATTTAATTATAAAATATGTCCACATACAGCATGCTTGCCAATTTACAGTGGCACAATGTAGCAACAAAAAAACAAGAAAAAGATATACGAATGCATTCAAACAAAAACAATCAGCTCAGTAACAATGTATGAAAATAAACTACATGGTCTACATGGAACTTTAATGTTGATACTACCGATCAGTTCTGCACAGTCAATGGCAGAGTTGAGGATGCTGTGGATGAGTTTCATGTCAGATTTGAGAAATTGTTTAGGGAGATTAAGAATGGATATTGTAAGCATATTTGTTTCAGTTGGTAGGTATATTTCGAAAATGAGATACTCTGTATTTAACTATCTTGCAGAAGAAAGAAGTAACAGGCTGAAGGGTCTGAATGTTAGAAGGAGCTGATATATGGACCAGATGGGGGAGCAATACGTGATTATTGGGATGGCAATAGTCGAAAAATATGACCGTAAGGCTAGTGGATCTGCAATTTGTGTGAAGCGGTAGAGGAGGCCAAGCAGAGATATTGCTTTATTTTTAACTGCAAGGATATGGTCAGAGTAGTTGAGTTTGTGGTCCATCAAAACGCCGAGGTCTTTAATGGAGGAGACGCGATTGAGATTTAGTGAGTTTATATTGTAACTGAAATCAATGGGGGATTTTTTTATGGAAATAGATATAAAATTGCATTTACTTGGGTTTAATTTGAGTTTCCAGGTATTGCACCACCCTGAAACCGTGTTTAGGGCATCCTGAAGATCACAACAGTCCGTGAAATTGTGGATTTGTTCAAACATTTTGCAGTAATCTGAGTAAAGAAGGGTATGAGCTTGTGAGGAGGGAACTAGGGAGGCCAGATCATCTATGAAAAGATTAAAAAGATATGGTCCGAGAACACTTCCCTGCGGAACCCCAGACGTGTTACAGGTGACCAGTGGGATGAGGAACCGGTAAGTATTACCCGCTAGGATCTGTTGCTGAGGAAGGAGTCAACTAAGTTTAGGAAATTACCATACAGGTTAAATCAATGAGAAAGTTTGTGAAGGAGAAGAGAGTGGTCTAGAGAGTCGAATGCCTTTGAGAAATCCAAGAAAAACGTGGTCTGCGTCCGACCAGACGGTGGAAGTTATACTTCTTTGGCCGGTCGCACACACCCGCTCACACACACAGGCAGACAGGATATATAAATGAAATAAAAGACATTTTTTCTCTATTATTCAATATATTTCTCTTCAATATATTGTTATTTTAAACAAAACTTCTTTTCAAAGTTCAAACGTACAAAACGAGTAAATGGGTGCTTGCAGTTTGCAAGCAAAACGGGAAAAGTGTATGATAGTACATTGTAAATCATTAAAAACGAATGCAATAAGGTCTTACTTCTTTTGGAAATTATTTTAGCTGGGTCAATTTTTGACCTAATAATATAATAATGAGATAATAGCATAAAACGAATGGTCCCATGACATATGTACTTTGTTCTTCTTAGTAATTGCTATATTTTTCCTTTTATTTTCATGTCATTGAGCAATTTTGAAGTAAATATTTGTAATTAAACATGATTACAGTTATTTGGCAGTATGAAATTCAATCAATATGAGCTAAGTAAATGCTATGGATTTTCACATTTCATTTTATTTTTGCTGATCTCAATTATTATAATTTACATATTAAACACATGGCGTAGTACTTGAATTCATAATTTCAAAATCCAAGAGATAATGCATCATAGAAAATTATCATTTTACATGGTTTTGACTTGTAGAATGGAGTTTCGAGGTACATTTCAGAAAGTAGGTGCAAGGATTAATGTTTCCTGGAAAAACAGAGAGAGGGAAACCCGGAATAAGGTGTAAAGAGTGTTTCAGAAGCAAAATGGAGGAATCTGGAGCGATCCCAAAGGATTACGTAGGCATGAGCAAATGGAGGAGTGTCAAAGCTACGAAACAGTTTATGTATATAATTATAAAACATTGTAAAAAGTATATTTCTAAGGCATAATATCGTTAAAAGCGATTGAAATACGCACGGAGAATGTTATATTCCTTTAAGTTTAATCTTTATAGCACGCGTATAAGGTACTGGAAGTCTCGGGAACAATGAAAAAATTGCTTAGCAACGAAAATGAAAAAAGATCGAAATTTGCATTAATTTTGCGTTTAAACTTCAAATATTTCAATTTATCGATCGATAGAGAAACATCGGTTGCAAGAAGTAAATGCATTAATCTTTTGGCCTCATTTCAGTCAAAGAATGAAACGAGAAGTGCACATTCTGCACATTCAATATATATATATATATATATATATATATATTGAATGTGCAGGTATTATTGAATAATATGCACAATATATTCAAAATATATGCACAGAATAGTATTGACTGTTATGCACATATTATTCAAGAGTTATGCGCATAATATGCTATTATGGTCACCGCATAGATTCTGCATATATGTACATAAAATCGGTCTTCATGGGGACATAAGCCCATTTCTATTCACAGTTTATGTACATATTATGCACAACTTATACCACTGCCATGGCATAATTTGTGTATAATATTTGAATATTATGTGCATATTATTCCCTTTGTGCTGTGTGGGAAGATGGGCGAGAAATAAATCAAAATTATATGCTGTGTAGACGACGCTTTATCATTAGCTGAGACTGAAGACGATATTCAGAGTTTGAAGCATATATTTAATATATCAAAACAAAATGTACAAACAATAGATAAAACATGGTAACATTGGAAGAAAATACCAAATGTCAGCATGGCAGCGTCTAAAGAACTCCGAAGATGCAAAATCAAAGTTGAGGGCCAGATAATTCAACAGAAATCAGAACTTACATACCTAAGAATACTACTAGGAGGCCAGAGATATATCAAAGATGCGTTACGACAGCAAGTCTTTAAAGCAAATAAGGCAGCAGGGTGCAGTAATGATAAAATTTGGAGAAATAAATACCTAAGATGCAAAATACAGAATTAATTATAAAACGAGTATAAGACCAATTGTGACATAAGTATTTGGCAGAGGCAAGACCAAATTCATCAAACACTAGAAGACTATTCGAGACTACAGAGATGAAAATACTATGAAGTATTGCAGGAAAAACACTGTTAGACAGAGATAGAAGTAAAAATATTAGGAAATTATGTTAAACAGAAAATATGAATGACTGGGTACAAAAAGGGAATAAAGAATGGCACGAACACATAAACAGAATAAAAAGGGACAGATTATTACGTCTCCTGAGAGATAACATGCCTGTAGGTAGAAGTAACGTTGATTGGCTAAGATAAATGTGCGGGGATAATTTTTAGTAAAGAAGGTTGTCATTAAAGAAGAAACAGATCCCTGGAGTCTACTATTACTAATTGAGAAGAAGACGGAGTAACTTCATGCTAGCATTGCAACTAGCTTTCACATTTAGTTTCAGCGCAGGTTGTCAGATTTCTCCAGATCCGAGTCTGAGAATCATCTATCAATCACTAACTGAACACTTAACGTCTTAGACTAATGACAAAACCGGCATAGACATGACACAAAAATTTGGAAATGATAAAAAAATACTTTTACAGCGGAGAATAATTTTACCCACCTGGAGATGCATTCTCACGTTGTGTGGAGAATTCACGCCTATGGGTACTCTGCCGTTGATTCCCCACCTCATATCTCTTTTCTCTCAAACTGGAAATACTTCCAGCCCACGGGAGCACATAATTTTTTGTTTCATCCGTTTCAATATTTCTAACCTTTTGTTAAACACACTATAAGACTGACTCGCATCAATCTTGGTCATCACATGTCTCCTCGTTTCAGCAAGCGGTGATTTGGAGGCGCGACCGACAGCCGAGGTCATTTGCGCCTTCAGGAAGCGACGGTCGGTTTTGGGGTTGATTTTTCCAGCTCTAACTCGTTTTTTATGACGCATTTCGGAATAATGAGTCTATACACCTTGAGTATGCAGCGAGCATATGGGATCCGAGCATATGGGAAAGACTTAATTCGGGAACTTAATAAAATACAAAGGAAAGCTGCGCGATTCGTCAAAAACTGCTACGGGCGTACAGACAGCGTTACACAGATGTTAAACGAATTAGGCTGGGAGCCGCTAGAGACTCGGAGGCTGCGCGCTAGGCTTAGACTGCTTGAACAATTGAGAATAGATATCTTTAAGAGCGACACGGAGAACATCATATTAGAATCCCATTATATTTCCAGGTTCGACAGAAACGATAAATTAAGAGAGATATTTTGCCGAACGGATAGGTATGGGAATTCGTTTTTCCCCCGAACAATAAGGGACTTTAATAAATGCTAGGCGTAATTTCATTAGAGCGTTTCCTTTTTATAAGTGAATGGCTGGTGTCCTAACACCCCCCGCCACACGCCTATTGAGGCGGCTTGCGGGGTAGTGTGTAGATGTAGATTTAGATATATTTAATAATGATAAAAGTCACGAAATCCTTCGTTTTTGCATTTGGTAGTATTATTATATAATATTTACGTGGCTCAAGTAGTGCCAGCGAACCCAATACTACGGATGAGAGTTCGGTATCTTGATAACAAAGTATTTTTGCTTTGACATTAATTTTGGCCTGTGGCATTTTTAAAATTTGTCAACTTTTTGTCATTTTAGAGGAGCTTCTGAACATGATATAAAGTTACATGCGTGCGATACCTCAACCACTAAGGCTTTATGCACAGTAAGCGCACTAAGCGATAACAATAAATATGCCGGTCTTACAAACTAATTTTGTAAAAAAAATGGGTTAGATCAAGTGGTCTAGTTTTTGAAAAGTGCTCAACTTCTCAAGCACTTGGACACTCATAACTTGGATTTCGGTAAAGTTGTGTGTGCAGTGGCCCAATTATCTCAAACGAAGACGTGAATTTTTTTTAGGTTCACCGGTAGGTAGGCGTTTGTGTGGCACCAAACCACGACCACGGGCAGGGTGACAGTAAAATTTTGGTGAACTCTAGATCTAATATCTTTCTAGTATTTTTTTTAAATAAATGAGACCTAGATAAAGAAAAATATATGCAAAATATGCTACTCATGAGCGCCCCAATTACGGACGAAATTCTAATGACGACGGAGCAAGAATTATAAGTAGATACAGTAAATAAATTGGCAAAAGCAGCGAGCAACTGATAAATTGGGTTGGAGTTTCTGACGAAAGGATAGTGGGATTATTTCATCATATCTGAAAATTTAGTACAATAAATTGCGCGATAAGTCGTAATAAATTGAGGAAACTTTCACCAACTTCGGAGAAAACATTTCGGGTATAAAATCAATGAGGTTGATTGGTGCGATTAGACGATCACTTCTAGAGGAGACTGAATGCTTTTGCTAACGAATAATGAAACCATTTAAATGTATTAAATCTTTTGAAATATTATTTCCACACTGAGAGATGAATAGTGCCGTGGAAGAAAATCAGTTATTTAGATTGGATTATTTGAATATAAATAAAAAAAAAATGATAGCAGAGCGTGAGAAAATATCGTACTAGTCACGAAATTCACATTATTCCGGACATGATATATAGATAAAGAAAATACTAGTAACAAATTCAACGGACACGGTACAGAAGAAAGCAATTTTAGCTGAGATTTGAGATTGAGGCAAGGGCTCTAATGAAAAATCTCTCCATGGCCAGATATCACAAACTCCTCACATTGATAAATACTTCCAGCCCACTTCTTCATTGGAGCGCATCATAATCTTCCTCTACATCTACATACTACCCCCAAGCCGCCTCAATAGGCGTGTGGTGGGGGGTGTTAGGACACCAGCCGTTTACATATAATAAGGAAACGCTCTAATGAAATTACACCTAGCATTTATTATAGTCCCTTATTGTTCGGGGGAAAAACGAATTCCCATACCTATCCGTTCGGCAAAATATCTCTCTTAATTTATCGTTTCTGTCGGACCTGGAAATATAGTGGGGTTCTAATATGATGTTCTCCGTGTCGCTGTTATATATATCTATTCTTAATTGCTTAAGTAATCTTAGCCTAGCGTGCAGCCTCCGAGTCTCTAGCGGCTCCCAGCCTAATTCATTTAAAAACTGCGTAACGCTGTCTGTACGCCCGTAGCAATTTTTGACGAATCGCGCAGATTTCCTTTGTATTTTATTAAGTTCCCGGATTAAGTCTTTCTGCATCGGATCCCATATGCTCGCTGCATATTCAAGGTGTGGCCGGACGAGTGCGAAATAGCACCTCTCTTTTACTTTTTCATCCGAAAATCTTCCCATAATACGCTTGACGAATCCTAGCTTCTTCAGAGCTCTGCCACAAAAATAATAAATCTTCTTCATTGGAGCGCATTATTACTTCCTGAAACAGAGAGTTAAGCTCGCATAAAGAGTTTTGCATGAGTAAATGGAAAAATAACATCTAGTTTGAAGAACTTTAGCAATTTTTAAAATATCGCGATGCACTTCACCCATGGATAGATATTGAAAGTAACTAAAAAGAGAAAATTAAGAAAAAATCCGTGTTTTTAGTGCCTATAAGTGCCATCTTCAAAGCGGAGGATTACTTGGCATAATGTTGGCATGAAGATTCTCGCAGCTTCTTTTATCAATTAAAAATGAGCCTCTTTTGGGCATTGCGGCACATTATTCACTTCCAAGAAACTCAACTTTTCGCTCCTTCGAGAGTTCTGTGTCGCAGTACGAGGAGCGAAACTTTGGGTTTCTTGGACATGAAAAATACGCATCAAAACCCGAAAGGATCATTTTGTATAATCTCTACTGTTTCTATTATAATTCCCGACATGTGTCCACCCTAGAATGTAGAGAAACGACACAACAGCTAATAGTTAAATTAAATAATAGTTCAAATAGGTGAACTATTGTTTGATAAACTATTGTCTAAAGTGAACCAAAATGCCCACCACTAATAAAAATACGATGTTAGGTTGGTGAGGGAAAGATAAAATGGGAACTGGGGTTAGGTTAGCGAGGAACCCAGCGCGCCTCGGCATTAGCCTAAGCTTAACGAGATACCTAAAGGGGTCAACACACTTTAAGGAGGTCGGGTAGTTTTGCTCAACTAAAAAGAATTCAATGAAACTAGCTGGAAACATTATTTTTGTTTTCTAAAAGCTACCTGATTTTTTTTTCAGAATTATTTGCCGCAGATTTCTTAAGATATTTGAACGAGAAGTGGGCATGAAAATACACGGGTTGTTATGGGAACGCAAGGCTTCATTCATCAGAAAGAACATTTTCTAATTATTCAATGAAAATAATTTAAATCATCTATAAAAAAGTGTATAACGGATTTTTCACTCCGAGCACCTGAAGAAATCCCTCGCGGGCGAGGTGAACTTGCCACCCCCAGTAAATTACTTCAACGTGGATGCATAACTTGCAGGATGCAGAAGAGAAGTCATAAGAACCCGTGTAATTTAACGCCCGATTCTCGATCAAATATCTCATGAAACCTGCGGAAAAAAATGCTGAAAATTTGCAGATAGCTTTAGAACAGTAATGCTTTCAGTAAGTTTCATTGAATTCTCTAAAGTTGAGTGAAACCGCCGAGACTCCATAACGGACTCCATCGGACGAACTGACCTCGTGGACTCGAAGTTGACCTCCATGACTAGGTACTCAGCCACGGATGGGGAGTGAATAATTTCCAGCACCGCTGAGATTTGAGTCCGAGCCCTTTCCGATGAGAAGCAATCACTCCGGCTACCACACTCTCTCTAGGGTACTAGAAAGGAGTGTCCGATGATGTTTTTCCAATCGATGCTCGGGGGGGTGCCTATTCACTTTGAGCAAGAGGTTGATTTTCGGTGCCATCCGTTGGATACCTAAGAATCACATAAGATTCCAATTTTTATACGATTGTAAAGTTCATAAAATATTTTTCCTGTAAAAACATGGAAAAATCTTGGGTCATGAGTGCCTTATTAAGGTTGCCATTTTATTTTTTCTGGGAAAAACGAAACCTTAAGACATTTTCTTGCTGTCTGAAGGGCCCTAAATATCGTGCTTCTTCAAATGACACAGTTTAAGCTTAATGAGGGAATGGAAAATAAGAAATTAATATACTTTATGGCTAATAAACCCATTGGATTTTTTAGGAAATAATCAAATAATTTTTTTATCATTTTAAATTCATGGCTTATCTTCTGGTGAGCTCTTCTTAGTGTGTCAATGTCAAGGAATTTAAAACGCACAAGTTTTAAGCTTATCAACAAAAATGGAAATGCTGAATATGTTTTCCAGTTTTCTGGAAGATAGTTCCATTGGCTATTTTCACGGAGGAACTCCATCAATACTTGAGGAGTCACCTCATTCCACCCGAAGAATCTCTGAATCACGACCATCACTTCGTCAAATGGAATTCACGGCCCTCCAGCCAAACTTTCAATGAGGCTTACTTATAAGAACATTACTAAATATTAATTCATTATTATTAATAATATAACTATTAGGTATAAGTAAAAATAACGTGCTTCCGTGTATATAAAACTAATTTCAGTCCCGTAAGTTAGCGCGCCCACGAAGGTCGCGCCAAACTTGGAAGTGAACATGAGAAGTGATATAACGAAGATTAAGTGTTGCAAATACAAATGTGGTTTGCCTTGACAGATGTATCTTAATGTTTAGTCATATGATTACCTGGATCCTGGTTATACAAAAACATGCCACTGATAATTCTAAGCAAGGCACTAAAGAGAGTATATAGGAATCTGTTGCACAGCTTTTGAACATGTTAATTTATAAACTTTTGAAAGTGACTGTAGTGAGTTTATATTTCGTTTCCTCTGGAGATATTTAGTTAATTTCGTTGAAAAGGTATTGATAACTCTATTATAATTTTATGCAAAACCAAATTAAACATGATAACGACAACTTCACTTGTATATCAGAAAAAAATAGGCATCGAACTTTGGAACAAGGGCTCGACGAGAAAGGTTCAAAATACTTTTCTCTGCGGAGTTGTTCTTTCTTGTCCCCTCCAAGTTTCCATTTCACGTACGCGTCCATGTCACCGTCACTTCTCCACCAGAGCTTCCGGAAGGCGTTCTGGGGAGTTATTTTGTAATCTCACTTTAGTGAGAATATGTCATAAAATGTCACTTTTTCGTAGTTCAAGTCCGCCACCCAGGCGGCGTGACCATCTTCGGATTTCAAGCGGTGAACTGCCGGTCATGTGCTGGTCTTTTGACGATTCATTCGCTCTGATCCGTATCTTTCGACTCTTGATCCGTTTCATTATCTCCGCCTGCCATTAGTTCCATCTCACCTGTCATAAAGAACGTGACATGGAGCCACCATCGTTTCCACTTGAAGCTTGAGTTGGAAAATAAACAAGGGCGCGAAAGATACAAACGATTTTAAATCGTATTGCTGTAATTTGCACAACGCGAAGAACTTCAGCATTTTTAACTCTAATATATTGGGCACTTGAAGGTATGCTTTGTTTGAAATGCTTATGTTATTATTAGCTTGAATTATCTGCGTATATATTTCGTATCAATATTTCCCAAACAATGTTGCTGATACCTTTGTTTTCGTGTGCATATCCGCCAGTGTATGGAGAATGGAATTCAGTTATTTATGCCATCATTTCATAATGTTAACAAATATTGCCTTAAAATTTACGTTCTTGGTAGATATTTCCCGTGCTTGTGAATCGAACACTAATTAGATGCATTTATTTTTTTTTAAATATGGAGTGATCACTTACATGTTGCTCGTAGTTTTGACTGTATTTAGATTTTCGTGGTATGTGCAGAGTAAGATATCTTCCGTAAGATGTTGAGCAATATGGGTATTCGCTAGTCTCGGCATCTTTTATTTGATATAAGGTAATTGAAGCTTCGACAATTCACGAACCGTTCGTGAGCCGATCATTAAGAGAGGGAAACGGATCTCCCGCCTTTCCACTAAAGAGTCACTAAAAAGGTGAGATCACAAAATAACCCCCCAGCTCGGGATAGGGTTGACAATGGTGAGCAAACGAAAGCACACTCACTCTTCAAGATTGCGCCCACTCCCAATTAGCAAGCCCCTTGCAGAGTGGTTGGTTAATAAGACCCGAAAATGCACTCGGAAATGTTTTGTGCACCCACTTCTTGAACGGTCGGCCGCGACCCGCGTCGTGCCAGCAGAGGGCTACGGGGCCGCGTCGGCACCTGTTGCCCCCGACAGGGAGGGGAGGATTGGGAGGTAGGAAGAAGGGTGGTTGTCATAGTGAGGGGGATCGATGGAAGGGGGGGGGAGGGAGGGAGGTGGTGTGGCTGGCTCATTAGCGGAGGATTGCGAGAGTAGTGACTGTGATTCCCGCGCCAAATACTAATGCACGGGTCCGTACATACTTGTGGAGTGCGGCGCATCGGAGGCACGCGAGCTGAACATTCTCATAATGGGTCGGCTGCGGCCGGCGGAGTAATGCGGAGAGGACGGAATGAAATAAAGTAAAGTGCAACGAACAAACGGTTCGCTAATTGCTTCGACATTTGCTGTCACTCGTCCGAACAACCAAGGAAGCTCCAGAATCACAGTGTTTCTTGAAAATAATCATGTCGAGGAGTTTAGAGGGACCTTTTTACTGATTTCGTCGCCGCGAAGGAAGTTGAAATTCTCGTACCTCCGTAACAATGAAAGGAGCAGCGTGTTGCGATACAAGAACAAAGTAAATTCAAAATAAACTCATTTACTTCTGGGTCCACTTCGTTTTTGCATTTTGATAATATGGATACTTTCAAAATAGTACCCAATGAAATACGAATTCATGTTTACTTAACCTAAAAATTCATTTCATGCAATTTCGTGCGTTTATCTCGGTAAATAAAGGAATATTTGAAATAAATTAAGGGCATGTATATTCCAGCAAGTCAAATAAAAAGCTGGAAATTCATCTTTATCTCTAGTTCTTACAATGGCCACAGTGATAATTAATATATTTTACCTTCTTAAAGTATACTGAATCGTCCCTAAGGAAGAGCCCGTACAATGTGGCTGTAACCGCACACTCACTTACTTCAGAGTTAAATATTCTTATATCAATATAATGGATAAGCCAAGTGAAAAACTTCATCCATCTGAATGCAGCGGTTAATATATCCAGGGTGAAATCTTGAATAAAAAGTAATTAGATTCTATGTACGAAAATGATCCAGTGAAAAGTTAATATCACTAGTCGATTGAATTCCAGTCATGTCAGAAAGAAAATCCAAGATCTGCCAATTTTACTTGCTGAAGGTTATTCAATATTACAGGCAAGCGTAAAATATAATATAAAAGCAGAGACTTAATGGTAAGCATAGACTCATTGATCAACCTGTGAAGACACTCAAGGCTTTTAACCGAGCATTTCCTCCAAAGGGATACTTGGGGCCTTTCGTATTAAAAACCCACTTGCCTTCTCAGTTCCATACTCTGAAACAATTAATGAAAATTTTCTCAATCCACAATTCCACGACACTTACGTCTAATAACGTGAAATTGAATTACGGAAAGTGGGACAGGTTTAATGCAACGCATACTTTAGGTGTATTTAAAGAAACATACAGATTTCAAATTCTGATCGACAAAGGAAACTCAACGGTCACCATGGCCAAATACGACTACATTTTTAAGTGCAGAAGACTTAATTTCTTCAAACCACTTCGAGTAATTAGCCCAATATCTCACTAAGCAGTTACAAAAACAAGTGAAAAAAGATTAAAAAGCTTGCTCGAACCTACTTACGGATATGGAAAAATATTTTCTTTCCCCAATTAACCCCCTCTCTCCTAGATTGTTCGGTTTACCAAACTTACATAAAAACGGTGTACCTATTAGATGCATAGTTTCCAGTAGGCTTGTTTTTGATTTTGGTCATCGATTTTTGATGAAAAAATTTCATCGAAATGTTTCGATGACGATGGCTGTCATCGATCATCGTATAGAGTGTACACGATGATCGATGACTATCGATGAATATCGATGATCGATGAATGTCGATGATCGATGAATGCCGATGATCGATGAATTACGATGATCGATGACTCTCGATGAACTGTGCAGTAGTGATGAGCGATATATCGCTGTGATTAAATACAGGTTATATCTTATATTAAATACAGGTTAAATCTTCTGCGCAAACTCGGAGCAGACAATATTTTGCCGGACGTTCAACATATACTGCTAGAGCCAACGTACTACGGTAGAAGTGATAACAGGAATAAAATAAAGGAAATTGACTGCCGAACCGATAGATTCAAAATTTAATTTATCCCACGTAAAATGAGGGATCATAATAGTTGCGATAGATCAATCACATGAAACTCCCACCCTCAATAGGTAGAGTAGAATTTTCACTTGTGCTTAATAACACCACATCATTACTAACTCTTCACACCGGTCGATTAGTCCGGCATTATTTTATTTTGTTCTTTGCATGAAGTAGCATCTCGTAGTATTCATACATTAACAGTATCAGTAATATTAACCACTAGATGTGTCTATAGCATTTCTCTGCATGTTTGTATGTTCTTTTACGTATCACTCTCCCAGTTTCCGGTTGCACTGCGCACTGTTCTCCTGACTGCTTTTGGCCTGCGCCTAGCGCCCGGGGGAGCGTGCGAGGTTCTGATTTGTTCTGGGACGAGTGCAGCATGCCTGGTGTGGAATCACCCCGTGCCACACACCCTAGTGGTGGCTTGCACGGTACATCGTAGATGTAGATGTGATTGAATCGCCGATACTGAAAAGTAGCAATCACAGCCTGTGACTAAATAATCGAAATCACTGTGACTGTGAATTCGGTGAATTTAGCCGATTTAGCTCAGGCTGCTACCGCTGCTACCTACTGCACCAGTACAACCAACGAATACAATGCTACCACTGCTACTGCGTATAAACTGTGATTGAACGTGATCGCTACTTCTTTATCGTCTACCTTAAACTTGAGGAAAAACATGAATTCCCAACATCCCACTGTGGCCCTGCCATCGTCCTCAAGGCGCAATAGCTGGGGTTCTTATACTTTATACATAAATTTTAGAACTAAGGCGTTCAAATGAATAGAAAAAAAGAAGGAAAATTAGTGATATAAGGATATCGAACATCCTCATCGATGGTTCTCATCGACTCAACGACATCAATGATTCGCATTAACTCATCGACTCATCGGGATCGATGATTCGCATCGACTCATCGGCATCGATGATTATCATCGACTCATTGACATCGATGGTTGATGACATTCATCGTCCTCGATTACAGTCATCGCACTGCGATGACTAAAATCATCGTCCGTGACTTCGATTAATCGACTCATCGCACAAGCCTAGTTTCCAGTGTCAGTGCTCCGGCACACAAGCTGGCGTTCAAAGTGAACGCTGTATTCCGTCAATTGATAAATTATTCCCCGAAACATGCTATCAAAGACTCTTTTACAATGGCTAGAAAACAAAACATGATCCTTCCATCAAATGCTAAGTTAGTGTCTTCACATGCCTAAAGCCTATTCACTTCCGTTTCTGCCCATGAAGCACTCTCGCTAGCCAAGAAAGTACTGTGTAAGATGAACCTCCACCCGCTTATCATTGAGGAGCTATATCAGTCAATATGAATATATATGTTGAGTAAAATTATTGCATATTCAACAGACAATATAACAAACCGAAGGAAGGTTTGGCCATGGCATCACCACTCTCACCCTTCTAGCAGAGATTTTCATGTACTTACCAGAGGAAAGAATATTCATCTCTAACTATCAAAACACCAAGAACATATTCTACTGGTTTAGGTACGTCGATGATGTTTTGTGTTGTTGTTTCGGCACCAACCGACAGCCAGATCGTTTCCTTCAAATATTAAAACCACCACATGAGTCGCTTAATTTTACCACGAAACCCGACGTGGACAGGAAATTAAGCTTCCTGGATCTTACAATTGAAATTCAAGTAAAAAGGCATGTATTCTCCATACAAGAAAATCGACTTACACAGATCAAGTCATCCCCGCTGACTCTTGACATCTGATTTCACAGCAGTTAGCTGGTTTCCAGTCCTTTATTCATAGATTAATCAACATCCCTATGTCCAATCACCACTTTAATCCAGAGCTCCGGACCATCAAGTTAATAGCAAATGAACAATGGTTATAGTGAAAAACTAATCGACCCCTTACTAACCAGAAAAAGGCGCAAGCTATCGGTGAGCCTCAGTACCTCCCTCATGGAGTATTGAGAGTAAGTAGCAACCTTTTCCAAACCATTAACAACACACAAATCGATGAGGGTATGGCTTCTTACGGTATAATGAGAAGGATGATATGGCACTAGTTGGAGATAATTGCAGCACATAAAGTTATTAACATATGACCTGTCGTAATTGGATCAGAACATATCAACATTTTCTTTTAACGTTTATACCGACGATGTGGTAGGAGTGGATGAGTTAGATGTAGGAATGAAAGTAAGAGGAAAGATCATAAAATCGGTTAGATTTGCTGACGGTTGGCTAGTCAACAATCGAAGGGATTGCAATATTAGGCAATCAATGCGTGCAAAAGTGAATGAAGATTAATCATAAGAAAACTAGTCATGAAGTTTTATAGGACAAAGAAAGTGTGGCTGACCATAAAAGTATTATGTTAGAGGAAAGTGGGCATAGTAGTAAAGGTATTAGAGGGATAATTACGTTAGCAAAGGAGGCGTTCACTATAGGAGAGAATTAATGACGAGGGCTAAGTGTAAGGAGGATAATAAAAGACTGGAGAAGAGTTGAAAATAGAGTATAGCGTTATATGGTGAAGAAACGTGGACTTCGAGAAGGGAGAACGAGATTATGCTGCAAGCGTTTGAGATGCTGGTGCGGAGGAGAATGGAGAAAGTGCTGTGGAAAGGAAGGAAGACGAAGGAGGAAGTACTCGGCATGGTGGGTGAGGAGAGGAAACTTCTGGAGGAGATTAAGGGGAGGCAGAGTAGGTGGTTGGGAGTTAGAACAGGTAATGAGGGGCGAAGGGTTGCTTTTAAGCCCGTGATAGAGAGAAGGATGTTGGGCAAGCAGGGAAAAGGGACGAAAGAGAATAGGCATAACGAACGAAATGAAAATAGGTTGAGCGAGTGTTGAGCTGATGAATCAAACCGTGTAAGAAGACAAGGGCATGCGGCGGCAAAAGATTAACCTGCCTTAAAACCGGCAGATCACCTCCAGCTATAATAAAAATATATGTCATTCCACTGTAAATGCCACCGTCAGCAAGTAGATCCTCAAAACCGACATTATTCGACGTTCGGGTGTGACTTTAAAAATGCCAAAAAACCTCCGTTATTTCCTGGAATCTCAAAAAAGCGCTTAGTGCGTTAGCTGTGCTCAACGTTCTGAACCCGAACAGCCGTCCATAAAACGAAAGTTTTATTCCCAAATAGTGCTAAAGACAACAATAGCTTCAGGTGATGGACGTCTACATCAATGACGTGTTCAAAAACTTCCGAATGTTAGGTCATGAGGGCGGGGTTACGGCATTCAACTCAGAGTGCATCGAGAGATCTGTGTCGAGTCTGGAGAATTCAGAGACGTGGAAAAGGTGAGGCGAAGGGGAGAGGGTCTTTACAAAGAAGCAAATGGCGCGCGCGGGAATCGTCTCCCTAAAGGATCGAGATCACCGAAAAGACTTCCGAGGCGTCCCTAACTGGGCGAAGAGGAGGAGGTGCTGTCCACGACCGCTCATGCATCAACCATCATTCCAAAAGTGTTTGTGTGCCGTGGTGTGGTGTAGCGCCCTGCTTTTTAACGGGTTGCCGCGCTATTTCCCCGATGCGCAGAAAGTGGGTCGCAGAGACAGGAGGAGGACATAAATTCGCGTCGCATTATTTTTTGCGGCCGCCAGTTCCTCCGTGAATGGCGGGTTCTGATTCTCGTGAGTCATGCTCTGCGTATAAGCCATTAAAGCCCCCCTCATGCGAGGACAGCGGTTTGCTTCCTTCACCATACCTCGCAAGAACACGACCTCCTCTTTCAGTAGGGTCTCAACGTGATATTGGGTTCATCTTTGCGCCGAGTTTGCTTCAATTGAGGCAGCGGAATGAGTTGCGGTAATTCAACAGTGAGTGACTCGGTACTTTATGTCAGCTGGCCAAGCATTGAATGAACCTCCTCTACAAATGCACCGATGCGCTTGAAGATAGAGACATGTACGCAGTTATCCTGTTCCTTGTTCCTAATACTCATGAGACAAAATCTCATAATTAATGTTCATGCGATAAAGTCTTCTGTTATACGAGGAATTAAGGCAAAGAATGGAACAGAATCAATATCATATTTTGCATTAGGGTATTTTCAAATAGAGCCATCGATATTAGTGTTTTCTAATTAACTTTTATTTGGACTGACTCAAAGAAAAATTCATGTCTGCCCTTACATTTTATTTGTAAATCGAGAGAAAATATACGATTAAACCTGCACAAATAGTCGTATGTTCAATTTACATTTTCTTTACCATAAAGTCAATGGAAATTTTCCCGTACTTCGATTACAAATTTTAATGTTAAATATATCTGCAACTTTATTTGGCCTCGAATGAAAAAATTGCAACAATTTAAAATGAGTTTGACGAAAAACCACTACAATACAACTGGACTAACACACTTTCATATGAATAACAAACTTCAATGCTATGAAGTTAATGTTGAAAGATAAAATTCTGAAATGGTTCGGTGGGAAGTTTCCATGACCTCGCTACCCATTACGGGCCATATACCCTACCACCTCCGTTGAATATGAAACTGATTAAACTGTTACCCATCACAACCAACACTTACGTTTAAATTGTATCAACAAAGTATTTCGACATTATCTTAACGTTTTTACATCAATATATTAACGAAAATAGCGTACTGAAAATGTATTATCGACTTAACCTCAAGACGACTGGTTAACCACGTGAGCCCAAGTAAAAGGGTTAAGCGGCGAATCACGCTTTCTATCGTTCGAACTTGAATCAATGCCATAAAAACAGTCAAGTAAATCTTTATACGAAGAACAAGCTTATTCATTTTATGGCTGAACTCATGGCTACACAAACTTTTTGGCTCTTGGGCCATATGCCTCAAATATTTTTATATCCAGTTGAATCTCGCAATTACTTCTTCGAAGGCCTAATATTTATGTCAATCATTGATAAAATCAATGTGAACATTGTTAATTCAATTGCATATTCGGTAGACAGACAATAATCAATCAGTACACAACGTGAGAAAATTAATGCATAATTTTCAATATTTCGTATTCGTTTGCTTTGTATTGGTGTAAATCATTAGTTTATTTTCACCTGGTTCACGATTACCTAGCAGAAAGGTAAAGTCTCAGGGGCATGAAGTAATGAAACGTTTTATTTAAATGGCTTCGTGGGCCGCGGATAAAATTCTCAAACGGGACGTGTTGTCCAACGAGCCAAAGATTGTGAAAATATGCATCCATGACTGGTAATATATACTTCGAAAAACTAATTTTGCCCGGACAACATTTTAGATTCTGTAGCTTGCATAATAGTATATCAGTGGCGTGTTCGAGCTGCTCACAACCGAAGCGATTCGAAAGCAGCTCAGTCGAATAAAATAACGTCCATATCTTGGAACCTATGAATTTCACCCACCGCACATTGGTCTGGGAACTCACTTTAAATGGCCAAAAATTGATCTTTTCAAAAAGTTGTATTTACGCCTTAGATGCTTTTATAATTGAGGAACATTAAAAAATGCCCGAAAGAGGTAAAAAAAAGCTGGCATATTTCACTACCGTTAGACCAATGCTTGAGTATGCCACGAATGTCTGGGATCCTCATGATAAAGGAAAGGCAAAGAGCTTGGAAAAGGTCCAAAGGAAGGCAGCAAGTTACGTTTTGAGACGGAGACAAGAAAATACAGATTGTGTTAGCAGCATGTTAGAGGAACTGGGGTGGGGTCCAATGCAAGATAGAAGGAAAGTGAATAGGTTGCTGGGAACGTTTAAATGCTATTCAAAATATTCAGCCTGGTTGGAATTGGAGAAGAGGCTGGAACCACCAAATTTTTTGGGAAAAAATGACCACCCGCTGAAACTAAAATTAAGGAGGCAAAAAACGAATGTTGCCATATACTCCTTCTTGAATCGCGGGGTTTTTGGAATGGAATGAATTAACAGAAGAACTCACAAAACCTTTACCAAGAAATGTAAAACTTTTTAAAAAATGCTACACAAAAAACGAGAGGAGTGTTTGATATTTAATGTAGGTATATGTATTTTTTAAACTTTATTATTATATCCACCTAAACTAATGTTATATTGCCACCAGACAATGTTTAGTTGCAATATCCGCATCAATTTTCACACCCAAGTAAACTTAGGAGCGCTAAAGCCGGTAAATAGTGGCAATTTTCCCAAAACTCGTACTCCAGTGAAAGAAATTATATCAAATGTAATAAGCACTTCCAGTGAAATTCGCCCACCTAATACCCATAAGCGTGGAAAAGAACCAACCGACACTCAATCGACAAAATATGACATTAACTTTAGAGTAGTTAATTGCCGTAGCGTTAAAAACAAGCGCTCTGAAATCGAGCATGTATTTCAGGACGCAGACGTGGTCATAAGAACGGAGAGCTGGCTTACTGAGGATTTAAGTGACAGCGAAGTTTTTCCTCCAGGATATAAAATCTACAGATGCGATCGAAGCGATAGGGCAGGTGGCGGAGTTTTTCTAGTAGTTAAATCACATTTACACAGCACCGCCCACGAAATAACTGACAGTGAAATAGAAAGCGTGTGGTGTACAATTAAACAACGAAACAAAAGGAGTATACATGTTTGCTCTTTCTATAGACCTCCAAACTCCAAAATTGATGTTATTTACCAATTAGATAATCAAATATCCGCATTTACTGTGAGAGACAGTAAAAGTGTAATAATTATTGGGGGAGATTTTAATCTGCCATCTATAAATTGGGATTCTTACACTGTAAAACCGAATTCTAGGAATAGGGAAATCAGCGAGATCTTACTCAACACACTTGCTAATCACTCACTTTCCCAAGTAGTTGACAAGCCTACGAGAGGAAATAAAATATTAGACCTTTTTGCAGTAAGCCATCCTAAGTTGATAAAACAGCTCGATATTATTGACGGCATAAGTGATCACAGCGTAATTTTTGCAACCTTAAAAATTGAAGTAGAGTCAGCTGTAAAACCGAAACGCAATATTTATTTATTTGATAAATGCAACTTCATCAAATTTGGCGAGATGCTTAATGATTCGTACACGGCCTTCGTAGCTAAAACTGAGGATAAAAGCACTGATGAAATCATGGTAATATTTCTTAAAAATTCTACGACGGGGAATCAACGAATATATTCCGCAAAAATTGAAATGCGACAGTAAAGAACCTCGCTGGTATAACAACGATGTTAGGAGGGACCTTAAGAGACAGAGAAAATTGTACAACTTGGTTAAAAAGTTCACTACGGTAGGTGACAAATCGAAGGAACTTGAAGCAAAAGATAGTTACGCTGCGCAACGCTCAAAAACTAAGAAATCAATGCGTTCTGCATTGCTAAATTTCAAGAAAAAAGTACTTGGTGAATTACTCGAAGAAAATCCGAAATCTTTTTGGTCATATGCGAGAGAGCTTCAGGGAAAATCTTCAACCGTAGATTCGTTATTTGATAATGATGGCAAACTTGTCACCAAAAATATTGACAAAGCTAACACGTTAAATTCCCACTTCAAAAGTGTATTCACCACAGACGATACTGCATGTAATTTTGAAATACAATTCACTGAGGAACCGATGAAAGAAATCACTATTCAACGTGATGGGATAACTAAACAGCTACAGTCGATAAAAAATAGTAAATCTCCGGGTCCGGAGGGAATACCCGCGCGTGTCCTCAAGGAGTTAGCGCCACAGATCGCACCGTTCTTAGACATAATATTCAAGAAGTCATTGTCTGAAGGAAAGATACCATTAGACTGGAAAATTGCAAACGTTACACCGATATTCAAAAAGGGAAACAGACACGACCCAGGGAACTATCGACCAATTTCATTAACGTCGATTATAGGCAAGATACTCGAACATATCGTGGTTAGCAATATCATGACGTTCATGGACAGTCGTATCGTCCTCCATGGCTGTCAGCACGGCTTCCGGAAAGGTAGATCATGTGAAACACAACTCGCGCTCTATCTTCATGACGTTCTCAAATCTGGTGAATCGAAAAGACAATTTGACGCATTATTTCTAGATTTTAAGAAAGCTTTTGACACGGTACCTCATAACAAACTTTTATACAAATTACAGTCATGCGGCCTAAACGAAACAGTAGTAAACTGTATACGCGACTTTCTGAGTGATCGTAAGCAAAAGGTAGTTCTTGACGGAATTAGCTCTGATGTAGTTAAAGTGACATCAGGTTGGACAAGGAAGGAAGCGTGATCGGACCCCTTTTGTTCATTATATACATAAATGATCTATGCTCTCGAATTAGCAGTAAAATACGTTTATTTGCTGACGACGCTGTCATCTATCGTGAAATTAGTGATCACTCTGACTTTGAAACCTTATCATCGGATTTAAACAACGTTCATGTGTGGAGCCAAGAGTGGGGACTCGAACTTAATCTAAGCAAATGCACGGCGGTAAAATTCTTGCGGAGGTCATCCAACTATTCCCATGTATATGCTGTGGATGGTGTTAACATAAAGGCGACAGATGAAGTGAAGTATCTAGGAGTTACGATAACTTCGGACCTATCGTGGGGAGCACATATAAGAAATATTTGTGGCAGAGCTCTGAAGAAGCTAGGATTCGTCAAGCGTATTGTGGGAAGATTTTCGGATGAAAAAGTAAAACAGAGGTGCTATTTCGCACTCGTCCGGCCACACCTTGAATATGCAGCGAGCATATGGGATCCGGTGCAGAAATACTTAGTCCGGGAACTTAATAAAATACAAAGGAAAGCTGCGCGATTCGTCAAAAACAGCTACGGGCGTACTGACAGCGTTACACAGATGTTAAACGAATTAGGCTGGGAACCGCTATAGACTCGGAGGCTGCGCGCTATGCTTAGATTGCTTGAACAATTGAGAATAGATATCTTTCAGAGCGACACGGAGAACATCATATTAGAACCCCACTATATTTCCAGGTCCGACAGAAACGATAAATTAAGAGAGATATTTTGCCGAACGGATAGGTATGGGAATTCGTTTTTCCCCCAAACAATAAGGGACTATAATAAATGCTAAGCGTAATTTCATTAGAGCGTGTCCATTTTATATGTAACGGCTGGTGTCCTAACACCCCCCGCCACACGCCTATTGAGGCGGCTTGCGGGGTAATATGTAGATGTAGATAAATATAAGTGTAATAAATAAAGATAAATGATCAAACCATTATTAACTGAATGAAATTTCTCCTTTTGATGACCCGTGTCTGATTACTACAGACGGGCATCTGGGGGATCAGTGGAACTTCTTGAAAATCGTTTTCTCACTCTGGAAAAGGGAACCAACTGGTTATAGATCTATTTAAAGCATACAATTAGAAGATTTACTCAATTTGAAACCTGTAAAATATTTCTGCATTATCGAATCGTCCCTTCGTGTCGTTCTAAGTGTCACCGAGACAAGATATTCTTCAACGGCGCCAACTCACTTTCACGTTACCGGAATCAATTGGGCGTATGAATAATTTTGCATTATCTAGTGCTGAGACAATGTTCTACGGTTAGCGAAAGGAAATAAACAAGAATTAGGAAATTTTGAGTGCAATTTTCTAAGATATTGGCATTTTTATCCCGAAGCGATTGCAGCGGTGTTGACGATAGTTGCTCATCCATGCGTTCCATCTGAGCAGTCCGTGCTGAAAAGTCCCTAAATGAGGTCTGTCAACATTCTCAAATACGTAAAAATAGCTTACAATGAAGTTATTTCGCAATAATACTCAAAATATGAAATCATACATCCCAGTTAGATTATTAAGTTGATTAACTATAAATGATGATGACTTTGTTTACTTGAAAATCGACTCGCCCCATTACTATGGTTATGAACGAATTCCAAATTGTAGATGGCTCACCTTTATATTTGAATGACAGCACTCGTTTGCTGAAAATTATACCAATGTAGGTACCTTCCCTTTCCCCTCAGGTTTCTCCACCATTTTTAACTCCACAAAGTACTGCAGAGTTCTTATCTTTCTCCAAGTAACGAGGTACCTATCACGTAATTCAATATTTTGGTGTTCCTAATATGGAATCGTCAAATATGGACTGAATTATTAACCCAGAAAACGGGTCAAAATTAAATTATAAACCGTGAAATATCTAACCCACAAGCAATGCATATATGCGACCACACTTTACTTCACATTAGAATCCTCGAATAAATGAAATCTTCATTCACCACGAAAATAAAGATGTTTTCATTCGTTTGGTTGTGTGCTTGCATATGGTATAAAATCTATCATAGGTGAATTGTTGGATTCAAGAATCTAGTGCTTTACACAAGCTTTAAAAAGTAATCATGAGTGAATTAAATATAAATAATGCATTTGTTATATGTTCGGGAGGGTACGCGCGCGACGAGAAACAGCAAAAGAGAAGGATAGCATGAGGGCATTTTTTGCGGGACCTCAAACATGACTCATTAATTTGGTAGAAGACAGAATAAATCAACTGGATGCTAACTTTGTTATCCTTGCGATATTCTTTGCCCTGTCATCTCTGCCTCTGATTAATGGACACCCATCAAATGGCGGAATAACAAATGGTGGGTCGGCAGCCTGCTTGGCAACGACTTGTGGCGGGCGAGAAAATATCAACCGCTAAAATTCATCCTTGAATTTCAACCAAAAGGGGGAGATGCAACGCTAGCAGACTTCGCTTGACCTTTTCGTATTGCTTCGTTTTAGGTTTCCATGACGCGCGAGTTTTGAGAAGTAAATAAATCGTCATATATAACACTGCGAGTATCGAAATAGACAAATGTTGAACGAACAATATTTCTTCTCTAACTCACGGCTTACACTCGCTACTTGTCGTCCGACAGAACTGACCTTTCGCCAACTCTGTATCGCGCGTACTAATGGAATATAAAATGGAATAACACCACTGGGAGTTACGGGGTCGGTCGCATGAGAGATGCAAAGACATTTACATTTTTAGTAGACTGCACATATTAATAAGCCGAGAAATAGTGATGAGGCTTGCGGTGAAGATGGGAGCCACTGCAAAAAAAAACACTTCTAGCAGATTGCTGAGGTCAATGGAGCATGCGCGACACAAAAGCTCCGGCAGAGGGTCATTAGGAGACCTCCCGCTTGAGAACCACCCTAAGGAGCAACTCTTGGCTCCCGTCATTATTAAACCATTCATTTAGTCACATTTGCCCTCAGTTCTATTATGCTCCGAAATTCTGCCCATGCACCAACGTTTTAATCTCTAATCTCACTATTATAAAGAGTAAGAAGAGAACGCAAAGCATGCTTCTCATACGAAACACGGATAAGGGAAAGACAATTTTTTTTGCCCACAGAAATATGAAATACTAGCAGAAGGTACCCGTTGAAAGTCAACGGGTGTGAAAAACATTGAACTTATTTTATAAGAAAACCACAAAGCCTGAGGTATACTGTCAGCGAGATCATTTGAGGAGTTCGTATCCTACCTTGCATGTTGTGATCGTTGTAGTTCGTTCGTTTTACAAGTGCACGGAGATATGAGTGACTGCTGGTCCTCTTTAATGCACGGGAAGCCCAAAAATGGGCCACATAGACTCATTACTACTTAAATAGCACCCAAGTTGATAGATGGTCACCTCGTCCCTCCGGTTCTCTTGAGCCGTCTTCTGAGTGAATAACAGCTTGATCGCTTCCCTTTCGTACATAAATATATTTGCATTCAATGACTTTATTGAGTTGCGCAATTAAACGTTGATATATGCGTTGAGTATCTTAATCAGGATTGGAGAGTAGAGTATAATCCAGCGGTTGACAACGTCAAAAGAAGCATTTTCAGCAGCAGCCATGTTTATTTGTCCTATGAATCCTTCATCACCCGGATTGAGCCTTCGGTATAAAGGGTAGCATAATCATTGGTTTCTAAATCATAATCATCGGTTACTAAATTAAAAATCTATGGTGATCAGTCTTAGTGCTCTTGCCAATCTTCATGCACCGATTTCGTTCATTGCGCAGAATATCCGTTCTTCTTTCGGGTAAGAAGCATGTAGTGACGTTATTTAACTTCCGCCATCTTAAAACAAATTGAAGTTTCGAAACAGATTATTTGAACCAGATTTATAGCTGGTTACCCGTCAGTAGGTTTGGTTAGGTTGAAAGTTGGGCGGATCTTAGCGGAATCCGAGAAATACCACGGGGAGATTCTCATTAGATCTCTGGTGGGTATGTCTATGAGCATCCACGGCTAACATTTGTCCTTTTTCATGCAAGGACTCATTTTTTCGCAAAGAAGACATTCCTCTGGCTTTAGAAGATTTATTCGAAAGGTTCCTTTTTTTCTATTAGGCATGATGATGGATATATTTTTAAGTCCAAGGAAGGGAAACACAGCAGTGAGTAAGAGTCTTGAATAGGCAACTCGATGATTGAGTGAATGTACGTTTACTGCACTTTAACACTTATAATCATGTGTAAATAACTCGTAACAATAATGATGGGGAAATTGGTCTAAAAACTGTTCGAAATCGTAATGAAATTCAACGGTTGTGAAAAACATTGAACGAATTTGATAAAAAAAACCACAAAGCTTTAAGAACACTGTCAGCGTATTTACTTAAGGAGTTCGTAACCTTGTTGTTGTGGTCGTTTTATTGGATACGCTGACCGTTTTACAGGTGCACGGAGAGATGAGTGACTTTTGGTCCTCTTTCTTGCACGGGAAACCCAAAAATGGGCCACGAAGACCCATTACTACGTAAATAGCACCTAGGTTGATAGATGGTCACCTCGTCCCTCTGGTTCTCTTGAGCCGTCTTCTGAGTGATTTACGGCTTCATCGCTTCCCTTGTATATTTGCATTCAATGACTTAATTGAGTAGCGCTATTCAACTTTGACATGTGCATTTAGTATCTTAATCGGGATTAGATAGTAGGATACAATGTCAAAACGTCAAAAGGAGCATTTGTAGTGGCAGCCATGTTTATTTGACCTATGAGTCCTACATCGCCCGGACTGCGCCTTCGGCATAAAGGGTATCTATAATCATTGGTTTTGGTTGTAAAATAAAAAATCTATGATGATTCTTAGTGTACTTGTCGATTTTCATGCACGGATGTCGTTAATTGCGCAGAATTTCCGTTTTTCTTTCGAGTAAGAAGCATGTAATGACGTCATTATAATTTCCGCCATCTTAAAATAGATTAAACTGATGGGTTTATATTTGAACCAGATTTATAATTGGTTACCCGTCCGTAGATTGGGTTAGGATGAAATTTGTACGGTTCTTAGCGTAACCCGAGAAAAACCACGGGGAGGTGCTCATGAGCTCGCTAGTCGGCATGTCTTTGATCACCCAAGTCTAACCTTTGTCGTTTTAATGCAAGGACTCATTAACTCGCAAAGAAGACATTCCTCTTGCTTTAGAAGACGTTTTCGAAAGGTTACCCTTTTTTCTATTAGGCATGTTGATGGATATATTTTTAAGTCCAAGGAGGGGAAACAGCGGCGAGCTAGAGTCTTGAATAGGCAACTCGATGATTGAGTGGATGTAAGTTCAATGCACCTTAACACTTTTAAGCATATTTAAATAACTCGTATCGTTTATGATGTGGGAATTGGTCTAGAAAACAGTTTGCAATCGTAATGAGAGGCAGATGGCACGTGTAATACATCTGAGTATTAAACGATAATAAACAACGCCGTGTTTGTTGTAGCAGCAGAGGCATTATTACCACTACTATTCACTGCACGTAAATATTCTTGCACGTTTGATTTCTTTATGTGTATCGTGTACTATGTGAGTGTTTTCTCATATGCATACAGTGCCTCTATGACAGCTACTTTGAGAATAAACATTGAAGAGCATAGGTACTTGTTGTAAATATGCATTGAATTTATTGATACCCCCCTGAAGCAATCAAACATGGGCATGTCCTTGGGACTCTGGGTCCTTCGTATACAGATTTTTTCTACGTGCTATCATGGACCTGCAGGAAAACGTGATATAGGCATGAATATTGAAAATCAAATCTCTGGTTGTCAAGGAAATATACAATTGTGGATTTCAGAGAAAAAAGTGAGATTTTTCAGCAATAAACATGAAATTCAGACTATTATGAAGCGTAAAAGGAAATTGATTGAAAGAATTAGAAACTTTATTTATTCAGCCATCCGTTAAAAAAATTCCAGCCCTCTATCTTGATTGAAAGTAATTTAAAAAAAGCAAAATGCTAAGCATGGACCACAAGGGACCCCTTTGGGGGCCCTGAGAGATTTTTAATACAGCCTAAGTTGCATCCAGATACATTTTCTCTCTACATGACAAATTTCAGCTCAATCAGATCAGTAGTTTTTGCGTGATTGAGCAACAGACAGACAGACACCATTCAATTTTTATATATTAGTATGATGATCAAATCACACCATACCATATGAGCAGAGTGATATTTAATACAAGGAGTCTAAGTCATGGAATTATTCCATCAAGAACAAGCTCGCAGTTTACAATTACAAGCTTTTTGTATTTTTATTTTCTAATTTATTTTATATAGAAAAACGGCGTTACGATTTGCATTATGCTATTCCCCTTAGAGGAGCTGACAGTGCAGAGCAATCAGAAACACAATAAATTTTCATGTTAAATGATTAACTAAGCCGTGTTACGTGGTTACTTTCAAATCAGGTGACATCATACTCTTTTAATCATAAAAAATGACCATTATTCTCTACCCCTATTATTTACGATACTGCAAGATGATATTAAGACATAAAAACGAGTGTCTTTCGTACGATGTCAATTACACCTTGAATTGAATAAATATTTCATAAAAACAGCGAAGGCAAAGGCTAATGAACGTCTTCGCATATCCGGGAATATCTAAATCAACCACATTCGCGGAAAGAGAATGCTCACCACTGCGTATATTTTTTCACTTCACTGGACTTAAGCAATAAAAGCATCTCGGTGGTTCAAAAACGGCTCGAATCATTCACTCACAGATAACGAAAGAAATTCATTAGAATTTTTCAAATACTGGCGGTAAAAAGGGTCATAGTGCCCTCAGAACTCCATTTACTTGGCCGCATAGGCGTACGCACAGTGGGTGCCAAGGGTATCCCCCAAAGGAGGAGCTCCAACATTTGGATGGAACAGAAAACATGGGGGAAAGCGAGTCCTGCTGAAAAAACTGGAAAACCAATCAATCTAAAAATTTTAAAGGTCTGATTTTTTTTCCATCTGTAATAAGACTACTCAAACTATCAGTGCATGTGCTTCTATGAAAAATAGGGTACGGAGTCCGATTGTAGGCGCGAAAAAACGGGAAGTGGTATAGTATTAGTATATTAAAAACATTATTCTGATAAAGCATATTACAAAAAGTTTTTCTTATTTTCTTAACTGAATTTTCATCGCAATGGTTACTCTGCTTTTATTTGATAAAAAGTAAATAACTGACTAGTTAAGATATTTGATGCAAGTATTATCACAGCTTTATTTAATTGCAGTTTTTAAAAGTATTTCTAAGACATATCTTATCCCGGCATCGAAAATTAACACAAAAATATAATATATAGATTTTTTTGTTTTACACAAATATTGGGGCCTTCTAATTTTGTTGCGGGAGTTGCTTTATGGAACTGGCTTTCCACCGAGTACTTGGGGTTAAGACTTATGGTTACGGTCATGGGCACAGGGGCAAAAGGCGGCATTTTTATCGTTGGCACCCCCAGTACCAAACTCCTGCGCACGCCTATGCTTGGCCGTGACTCAAATCAGAGGCAGGCACCCAATTCAAGGTAGAGATTCAAGTTTGCGAAAGTCATAATATGGCCAAAGGTATAGTTACAAATCCAAATCGGATTTAACCTAGCTGAAACCTACAAGGCCTCCTCTGAGACTTGCGCTGCACTAAAAAGCCTTTTGCGGCCAATACTGATATAGGTCGAGCATGGACGACTAACAGCGGTGACGATATTCAGATGTGTTCTCCGTTTGGAGACGGAGGCGAAAGCATACATCATGTTACTTTTATTTACGGCTAGTGAATGCATGCATTCATCGATACTACTTACTTTCCTCTCGAGTAATTTGCTTTGAAGAGTTACAATCATATTTGCAACAACTCAGAACTCACATTAAAAAAATAGAAAATAATCATAAAATGATTTAATTTCTCCCATATCATTGGCGATATAAAATAAAAAAAATAGCAAATAAAAAGAGGGGTAAATGTTGGAGGAGTAAAAATAAAAACCATTAAACATGCTGACGATCAAGCGATTGTAGCAGAGACAGAAAAAGAGCTACAGAAAAACATGGAAAGCATACATAAGGTTGGAGAGATGTACGGAATGAAAATGAATGTTATTAAAACAAAGGTTATCTACATATACATACTACCCCGCAAGCCGACTCAATAGGCGTTTGTTAGGGGGGTGTTAGTACACCAGCCGTTATGAGGATTGGGGAATAAGAAGGGGATGTTAATATCACAGTAAAAGGTCAGCGACTAGAGCAGGTAGAATCTGTCATACCTCGGTAGCCTGATAAATAAAGATGGCAACTCTACTCAGGAAATCAAGAGTAGAATATCCATGGGAAAGAAAGCCTTTGAAAAAATAAAAGCTCTGTTAACTGCCAAAAAAATACCCATTACCCTATTTGTCAAATGCTTTGTATGGAGCGTGGTCCTGTATGGATCAGATACTTGGACGTATAGAAAAAAAGAAGTTCAATGTCTTGAAAGTTTTGAAATGTGGTTATGGAGAAGAATGATGAGAGTAAGGTGGACAGACAAGATTTGTCCAAGGTGGACAGACAATGACCAAGTTTTGGAATGGATTTGATGATAAAAGGTCGATCATGAATGCAATAAAAAGAAGGAAGGCGAACTGGTAAGGGCACATCATGAGGCATGACTGCCTCCTGAGTAACATAATGGAAGGAAAAGTGAAAGGAAAACGGAAGAAAAGAAGAAGAAAATTTGATATAATGACGGATTTGAGGGAGAAAAAGGAGTTATGAAGAGAAAAAAATGTGGGCGCAAAATAGAGAAGTTTGGAGGAGTTCAGCTGGAACCTGTCTCAGGAAATATCTACCTTGATGATGATGGTGATAAAAGTCACTACTGTGAGGGTATGTATGTATGTTCCACATCTCCTCCTAAACCACTCCACCCATTTTGATGAAATTTGGAACAGTTGTTCGTTACTGATAGACAACAAACACTGTAGGGTTAAATTAACCAAAACCCTTTTTTTCAGGTTTGGGGGTGTAATCCTTACTAATATATAAAAATGTAATGGTGTCTGTCTGTCTGTTGCTCCATCACGCAAAAACTACTGGACCGATTGAGCTGAAATTTGACATGTAGATAGAAAATATATCTGGTTGTAACATATGCTGTATTAAAAAGTCCTTAGGGCCCCCAAACACCCCCGAAGGTCCCCCGTGGTGGTCCATGCTCAGCATTGGGTTCGGTATGGTAGTTTCATTTTTTGCTTTTAAAAAGTACTTTAATCCAAGATAGAGGGCTGAAATGTATTTTATTGGGTGACTGAGTAAACAAAATTTACAATTTTTTCAATCGAATTTCTTCTACGCTCCGTATTACAACAGTCACCCATCTCCCCGTGTGCCTGAAAAACGGTCAGCGTGTCTACTACAACGAACACAACGTACAAGACAGGTTACGAACTCTTTAACTGTCCACGCTGACAGTATTCTTCAGGCTTTGTGGTTTTCTTATAAAATAAGTTCAATGTTTTTCACACCCGTTGAATTTCAACGGATACCTTCTGCTAGTTATTTATATAAAACGGTGCTCTATTGAAGCTATACTCCCTATTATTTTCCTTCGTCCTTGCAGTTTTATTTATCCATGGTTATATTGATGTTAATTCATCCATAATTAGATTATGACTTTTCCTAAGATCTTGAAAATACAGGAAATTCCTAAGAATTTAGAAGACCACACTCTCACACACAAGGCTCTCGAGGCCAATCCCCTAATTTCAAACCAATTTTCCTTCATACATTAAGACTCGTATACTTACAGCCAAGGAATGTATCCTGTTAAAAAATTGTTAATCCACAGCTTTGGAATAGGAGGCTATAATATAAAAGCATTGAAAATAGCCCAGAACTGATAAATGGCAAACTTTTACATCGATCAGCTCTTTTTACATCATCGCATTGTTATGAGTGAACTATGGTTTTCGTACCCTTAAATCCAGGACGTGTAACATGAATGTGGAAAAAAATCATGTAATTCCATTATATATATTCTATGTGAAACACAGCTAGCATCGGAGTTGAAGGAAATTCATTCTCCGAGAATGAATGGAATGATCTGGCCTATAGAATATGCGGAGGAGTGGCTCGTGGAGCGGTGGGCAGCTCGGTGCTGTCTCCATCTCGTGGAACATCGATCAAAATTAAATGGATTCTGCCTCAGGACCATCATCCGACGTCATCGTAAATCACTCGAGCACTCCAGATGCGAACGCGGCCTGGAAGTGGCGAGGTGCAATCGACTATCCCTGGGGTACACACGGGCCCCCACGAAAGGTGGGCCTCACACAACACTCACTCTCGATTCTTCCCGATAGAGTGCATAGTAATTAGGAGACAGCGGCACGGACGCGATGTTTTTCCACGTTGCTCGTAGTGAAGGTAAGAAACCTTTGGTTACCTGCGCTGTGATGTATCGGCTACTCCTTCCGAAGGAGGTTGTTTCTCCTCTTGCACGGTATTGACATATTGTCGATTGTTCGTGCGCGCAGACCATGCATCTGTACTGTGCTCTGTGGCATCTTTTATAGCAGGTATGGACCACATATACAATGAAGCATCTATTTTGCAGATAGAATACCAAAACCAACTCAAGAGTTGTGGGTCACTTTTCAACAATATATTCACTACTGTGCACTCTACAAAATTTTAGGAGGTAAAAGAGTTCGTGATGTATGCTAACTCATACATGTCTAGACATAAAAATTTCGAAAGTATAGTAGATGTGCAGTTAGTTTTCCTTGGCTCTAGTAGTGAGTGAATCAAGTAGGTGCTGGTAGTTACAATAATATAAGTGCTGGTAATTATAATCATAATAATGAAAAGATTTTATACAGCAACTGGATAGGCTACCTATTGAATAACCATTAGCTCTTAAAGGCGGCTTTTACGGTCGAAAACCGTTCGTTTTTTTAAAGCCTTTTAAATATGTCCGTTCTGCGGTATATTTCCCAACTGCTAGTCGTAAAGTAATTTTGACGTCGTAAAAATAAAAATTGACTCCCGACTTACAAAAAAGATTAAGAGCCGGTTGCACGATTCATGTTTGTGTGTGTGTCTCTGTCTACAGTTTACCTATCCCTCGTCCTCAACCCAATTAGCCTCCAGCTAATGCAAGCTACTTGGTGGTTGAAGTGTAATATAGCGAATTCTAACCGCATAACCGTGTATCTGACACAAGCCGACGTCGTAAATAGATATCATGCAATGAGCCCTCAGTCTTTTATTCCAAAGGTTTGACAATTAGTGAGAAATTTATGCAAGTTGTGGATCGGAAATATAGGAGGTGGAAATGCCGGACATTGCCAGATGGATAAGTAATGGTGGCTTAACTTTTTTCAGCTGCTTCTATAGTGTATAATGGCGACAAATATGACTCCGATGTTCTCAACTTAAGGAAACTTGTTGTGCACGATAAAAGAAGAAAGTTATTGGTAATTAATCCAATAAATCTATTGATAAATTAATACATCGCACAATTTTGGAAAAAAGTATTTTTTTATATTCTCCTGTATGCCACTTATATACCAAGTTAAAAAGAAATGACGTAAATGGATAAAATACTAATTCAGGAGACTCATGAGAATTACGGCCGCTGAGATGTCTTTGAATATAATGGGTGATATTTTGCCATTCATCATATTAGGTGCTGTTGCAGGCTGATAGTTTGTTGTATTTTGATGACATTTATTTCTTCGTTTTCGGATAACTCAGAAAAATTTCAAGATTTTACGATCTCACTGGGTTTTAGGAAAACGGCAGGTCTTAAAAATATCTCAGAAGGCAAGTGAGTTTTCATCAATGAATATGATGGAATATTTCGTGATTTTCAATAAATGACGCATTGCGATCTGTTGATTTGTCCTCGATCCAGGGGGAATTCTCGGGAAATCGCCGCATTGGGTGCAGGACCCAAACTGCTGACACGCAGTTATTCACCGAAAAAATTGGCACAATATTACAGATCGGCTGCCTGGGGTCACTAGTGGTTGTTTTTCGCAGCCTCGACCGCCCCGTGGCGATAATTTATTACGTGAATCCGCATTCTAGCACGGGGAGGTTAGCGGGGGGGGGGGGGGGGTAGAGGGAGGGAGAGGGAATTGGGAGGGATTATAAAGCGGTTATGACGAGAGCGGAAGTAAACGCGAAGAAATGAAGACCATGAATATACATATGGGTCTAAATCTTCGGCACCACTTTACGGGCAAAGGTGTTGCCTAGCTTTCCGCAAAATATAGGTCGCGCTGCAGTCGGCATGGTTCCGATTCTGTGTTTCAAAAATGGCCAGTGTTAATAGGGAGGCCGATTCCGGTACCTTTATATCCAGCATAGCCATTTGAATCACGGCCTTTCCTTATTAGAACCACCTTCTCTAGAGTGGCGGCGCTACAATCTGCTTGGTCCTAATTTTTCAGTGCATGCGGAATGTTTGGCAACACCCACTGGGGGCAAGTTTAAGATTCATATGTATAATAGTGATGAAGACAATCGGGAATCCATCTCGCATCGGTCAAGTATTTTCGCAAGCCGAGTGCATTTCGTTCTTCTTTTGTTTGCTTGCATCTACCCCCTTAGTAGTCATTCCTTCGTTTTAGTTCTTTGCCTCCTCCACGAGCGACTCTTGGCCTACGCGTGCTTTTATTCAGAACGCATCAAACTTGATGAATTAACTTTGCTGACCCAGATGAGAGCAAAAAAGTAGCCGTTTTGCTTAGCTTAGCTTATCTAGGAAACAACTACTTAAAGAAATGCTCTTGCAAAACGTCAAGTATTTTTGTAAAACAGGGAAACTAAATTATCCAAGGCACAAATAAATGAAATTTAATATCAAACAGGCATTTAGCAAAGTAAAGCAGAAAGTTCACATGTGACACTTGCCCTCAATTAAATTTACAAATTAAATGTGATACCTATGACGGGAAAATGTAAGGAGTAAAAAGGTGAAAGGCGAGCTAGAGAATAAAATATTTTCAAATGAGAACTTACTTTTTTATTTTTACAATCAATTACAATTACTCACGCGCTGTACTCCGTTAAACTTCAAGAGGCATTTCTTTAAGTTGGATTATTTTTGCTCTAGAATTATTTCTAGATTCAATGAATAAACAGAAGAAAACGTTCGGCTAAATGGCCTCCTATTACATAATAATAACGCCCTCCCCCGTTGACGTTAGCATAAAAAACCCGAGCATGAGGCCACATAGAGTTTTTTATACTGATGATATGGCACAATTGATCCCGATCTACTGCTTCACCGTCCATCGCTCTACAATAAAACATATGCATACGTATCGCCTCCTTGTAAATGATGAAATAGATCTCTCACGAAGAGAATGTTTTTCTAAGCATTATCTCTTAAGTTCAAGGATTCGACATTGCGACTTTCACATTGTGTTTAATGACGAGGTAGCGGGAATTCAGCAGAGTCGAGCGAGTATACCCGCTATCCTTTTCATTGCTTAAAAAAAAAAGTTTCGTCACCTCAGGAAAGAGTAAACGAACTATCTCGAGCCTTTGTTGTTTTGACGAATGAAAGGACATGAATAATAAGTATTCTTCTTTTTTTTAACAATCGAATCGCGAAAAATGAAGATAGTGTCGCGGTCTATTCGCAAAACACCGAGGAAAACGACGTTCCGTATCACTCCACATTCTGTATGAAACCGCGGAGGCATCTCGGAGGCGAATTGATTATTCTGGGGAAAACAAAAGAATGAGGAGGATTCTCTTGAGAAGGAGCTGCTGGTGCATGTATAAACAAACCGATCCGAGAAGGACAATCCGCGAGATTCCATCTCGGAATGAGATGGCGCTCACATCACATTCCCATTCTCCTCTTCCCATCTCACAACACCCTGCCCTCCCAGCCCCATCTCCTAACCCCACAAACCCCTACGCGTTTTCCATTTGAGGCCTCTTTCCCCAATCCTTCTTATTTCACTACTACTCCCTCTCGAATTCACATACCCACGAACGTATAAAGGGAGATCACATTTGCTAGGAATCTGATCGGGTGTTAAATTGAATGCTCCCGTGTCCCGTGACCTTTTCCTCCCTCTTTACCCCTTCTCCCACCCCCTCCCGTGCATCCCCTCCCCACCCACCCCCTCCATATTCCCCCTCGTTCCTCGCACACACTATTTCAGCTGCCATGACATCGAAGAAGGCCTGCCATTGGGATTCAAGCACGAATCTGGCGGTGCCAACTCGCTCCAGTCGTTTCTATCGAGAGCATACATATTCAGCATTCAGTTAAAAGCATTGATGCATATATCACAGCGCGTGGCTCTCTAAATACATATCTCACTGCATTACATCGTACATACATAGCTTTCATGGGACATGGTTGCGCTAGGACAAATGATAATTTTTATTTACTGATAATGGACCCAAGGGTAAAAGAAATATGAATAAACAAGCACACATCAGGGGAAAATTACTGCTTCTTTGGTTATGGCCTCGGCTGTAAATTCATTTTTTAAATGACAACAATTTTATCTTATCTCAAAGAAAAATACAAAACTTATACGGAAAAACACCATTAGGGAGCTGTATTTTACGTCTTACGTAAATGGGGAGAGTGAGGAGAGGGAAATTCGGAATTTGCGTCTTACGTAAATGCCGAATGGTAAATCTGCATTGATTTACCATCCGTCCCCCATTGAACGCGTCCCCAGGTGGTGGTGGATCAGGGAATACTTGGTAGATTTGCAGGGTCGGTGGCAAATGAAATACCACCTGCGGAACTAAACGATAAACAAAGCCAGAGGCGTGTCTGTTACAGCAGCGGGTGGCGTCCTGGTCGGCGTTTGTCTCTATGTTTCAACATGAGGAATTAATCACCTATTAATTCATCATATTGAATATTGTTCACTTGTATTTGCTGATTTAAGAAAAGGAATCACATAAAAAATTACAAATTTTGCTCAATTCCAGAGTAACATGTATTTTCAACGTCCATATTTACGTACATGTAACTCCCTTTTATCTTAAGTTAAAGTGGATGAAACTGGAACATAGAAAAATATTCCAACTATCTATTTTAATCTACAAAGTATTACCATTTAAAACCCCGGAATATATGTATCACTACATTAACCTGATTGATTCGGGGAGACCTGTATTCCTGCCAATTATTATGCATTTCATTTTCCTTATTGTAAATATTGTATTACAGTACTCTTCCTGAATATATGTATTTGATAGTTGCAGAAGGTGAATATCTCCTCTTTTTTGTTAATTCCGTTCCTAATTATCTCTGTTAACTTCTATGGCAACATTTCAATATTTTGTTCTATTTTCATTTCTTTGTTGTTATTGTAATTTATTGTGTCATGTCTCAGTGTTGCTGCCAAACCTGCTTTGCAAAATTGCTGCCAAACCATTATACTTGTGAAATTATTCATAAATATATGATAGATATTATTGTTATGTTAGATGTTGTTTATATTAAATTGAGAATAACTGTTAAATATTCACTTTTATATAATTTGGAATAATGTATTTTGCATAGTTTTCTTTTATATTTGTCTAATTGTTTATTTTTGCTTCTCTTTCTTCACTATATTCAGTATGGTAAAGTTTGTTCTCAATTGTAACACCGCAGAGTTTACAGAATGTATGTATGGAATACATGTTCCATAGGACAAATGTCCTATAAATATATAAATAAATAAATAAATAAATAAATAAATAAATAAATAAATAAATAAATAAATAAATAAATAAATAAATAAATAAATAAATAAATAAATAAATAAATAAATAAATAAATAAATATATATATATATATATATATATATATATATATATATATATATATATATATATATATATATACATATAATATAATATTATATTATATTATATTGTTTGTATTGTATTGTATTGTATTGTATTGTATTGTATTGTATTGTATTGTATTGTATTGTATTGTATTGTATTGTATTGTATTGTATTGTATTGTATTGTATGTCATGTCATGTCATGTCATGTCATGTCATGTCATGTCATGTCATATCATATCATATCATATCATATCATATCATATCATATCATATCATATCATATCATATCATATCATATCATATCATATCATATCATATTATATTATATTATATTATATTATATTATATTATGATATTTTATATTATATTTAGTTAGGAGCTGCTGTTTTTTCTTTATCTGGCAGTAGGTATAAAAAACTAGGGATGGTTTACCCGAATAAACTGGCCAAAATGAGTGAGAAGAAGGAGGAATTAAAAAAAGGTCCAAGGGGTCGGATACCCAATGTCGGCGACGTACAGCGGTGCAGGCCCCCTGGTGGGTGGTCACCGTCTAGAAACTGCATCACCGAGCCATCAATTGGGTGCACTAGAGACAAGAGATGGCGAGAGATCTCTTAAAAGGGACAGCGAACCGCTGTGCACATCGACGACCGGGAAGAACAGTGCACAATGGGAGAAGATGTCCAGACCACAAGGAACGAGGGACAATTCGGTTTGGATAACACGAAGATGGATCAGAAAAACTCACTCCCATCGGAAATGGAATTCATCTCAAGTCTTCTGGAGGATGAGATCATGCGACGTTTCCAAATGATTAAATCCAGAAGATGAAGAAAGCGACCAAGTGACAGTGAAATATCTCCATGGCTGTAAAGGGTGGCCTCTTCAAGCTTGAAGAAGCCGTCATCTCCTTCTGCAGAGATAGGTGAAAAAGGGGAGCTAAATGCCTCTAGAGCGGCTCAGGAGAAGGAGGTTAGCGAGGCGCCAAAGGCGCACACCACATGCAGTACCGATGACCCGAAGGGGGCTACGGGAAGACTGATAGAGAATGAGCTAGGAACTGATGAGAAGAAATACTCGCGAGTCCAATTCCTGGGTAGAAATTCGCTCGAAAAAGAAGCACAAATCTAAGACAAAAAACTCGAAAAAATATCCCGAGGATTAAATGAAGGGAGAATCAACCAGGAAAGAAGAACCACACGAAACCATCCAAATAAAAACTAGAAGCTCTGCTGATCAAACCGGCGGCGGCGCGACGCAAGGAAAGACATACGCCATTGCGGAGATCCGTGGCAAAGCGGACAGAGTCAACAACACATGGATCGTAGTCACAGCAATCCATCTGATCAGGTTGGGTAAGGCCCTGGTTAGATTCGGGAATAAACCTGGAGACAAGGCCACCTTTGGCGATTCACTCAAGACCATACGGGGAAAGAATGCGACAGTGAGCACCTTTAAACCCAAAGAAATGATCGAAATTAGGGATATTGATGGTCTAAATACAACAAAAGAAGTAGGAGCATCCATTGCAAGAGACTTGGGTCAGCTTTCCAGGGTCACTAGTGTCTCTGTATCGAATGATAATATAAGAGAGCCGAAAAGCCATTATCACTCTTGTAAAATAGCGACGCTCACCTTTTCTTTTATCTTTTAATTTTATTTAATTTATCTCAAGAGGTTGTTGTTGGGCGCCAGAAACTTACAATGAAAACATACTAGTTATCTCGTTAATTTATCTCCCTTTATTCTGAAGCAAGGATTTGATTTGATATGCCCGTATCTTTTCTTAAGTACAAATCACCCTTCACAATATAACATGTACACTCTTATTAATACTCTGTTTCACTTGTAAATTTCACCTTTTGCCTTCCGGCCACTTATGATTTCATTAATCACAAAGAAATACCCTTCACTCACAAAATATTACCCTGCCCTACATTTTGTTTGCCTTCACGGTCACAGGGTGAGATCACTCATCACGCAAATATTACCCTTCACACACAAATGGTAGCATACATACAATTTTGGATAACGTCGACCTCTGACACACATGCGTTCCGGAAGAAATCCTGTCACCAAACAAGTCTCGTTCTGAGGACGTGGAACCGGCTTCAATTCCCGACGATGTAGTCGATGTGTCTCCCTCATCTTGCGTCTGCTACCGCGTGTACTCTCAGGATGAACTTTTTTATGGGTGGTTTTAACTTCTAAAAACCTTACTAAACTTTAGCAAAGAATACTTCTTCTATTTCTCTTAATACAGAAATTTACTGTCCCGAGTTGCGTGGATTCAGTCTGCCCTTTGGGTAATTGTTGATCAGTGACTCTCGATGTAGACCAGACCACGGGCAATGGCAGGGCCCTCGGCCCAAAGTAGTGGAGCGCTGCAACGGTGCTACTTGAGTCCACCTCTTCAGCGTTAATGTTTGAGCAATTTGCACGCAGGGGGAAATGGCGATACTGTGTGAAGGGACCAGTTTTACCTTTACAATGTTATTGAAGGATAAGAGGATGAAAGGCTAATAGTGAGCGGGTGCTAAATGGTGCACACTAAATTTACAAGAACTAAACCTAAGGCAAAACGGACGCCTGAACATTAACATAATGAAACATAGAAAATGTTTTTGACTTTTTGAAAACCATTACATCACTTTTTTTCTCTCTTTTCTTCTTTTATAATTTTTTTTGGGGGCCACTGGTTCCAATGGGAACCAGGACAACAAGTTTTCTCTCCCTACGATTTTAATATATTTATTTGGAGCTTTTTTAACATTTTATTTCACTTTTTTTCCAAGATTTTTTTGGTCCAGTATATATACCTACGGCTGACATATATAAGTTAGTTCTTATTTTTTTAGGCTATTTCAAAATTAGATTAATAAATGATTACCATTATAACATAATGAAAATGAATGACATCGGAAAGAAGTCGGATTGGTTACCGAAATAAAATTTCTTGTGGGAGTCTGTAACTCTTGTAGCGTTTCTTGTGAATGGGATAATCCCAGAGAGAAGCTGTAAGCGTGTTTTGTGGAAGGGACTTTTTCAAGCGCAAGAGCTTGTGCCTTAATGAAGTCGTGTATTTTTGGTACTCTGTGTTCGTTTCTGATTTCAGTCATTGGTACAAGTCGGCGTTGGTTTGTGAGGTAGTGCAACGTTTTTTTTGAAATGTCTCTAATTGTTGTCTATGGTACTCGTGCTTATTATTGCAGTTATGATAAATTAACTGGCTACTAAGCGAGCTTCTTAATAAACTTAAGAGCAGTTGATGTGCTTCAATAATGACTAAATGCGCATCCCCCACCGCTAAATTGACTAAAGAAGAAATATAACGTAATACCTATGTGCCGCGAAATCGATAATAAGAAGACATTACGCAAATACTTAATATGGCGTCGTTGTTACGTTGTACTCTGGGCACGAGGAGTGGGCCAGCTACTGAAAAACAAGGAGATAAAAATTGGCCTCGTTAGCTGCAGGACCCGGAAGAAAGTATCAGTAATACCGTTTCCTTGCATATGGACACATAACTAGCGCCTACAGAGACCCAAAAGGGAGCAGGTTTTGCTACAAATGTGGTAGTCATGAACATAAGGTAAAGGACTGCTCGTTCCCAGGACATTATGTGCTCTGTGTTGACACGAGATTGAGCAAGGATAGCATGGGGCATACCACCGGGTCAGGTCGTTGCATTGTCTTCAAGGAGCTTACCTGCAAGGAGCCTACACTAAGAAAAGAGGTTGGATATAGTATCCAATTTTCATTGGATTAGCAATAATTGGACCGAAAATCAGCTCCAATTGATACGACAGCTAAGTAGCTTGGAAATGCGATCCATTTCAGATGGATACGCTCTAAGTTGTCACCACATCTATATGCATTCAGTCAGCACGTCACTTGGGACTGAATGGGACGCCCAGCGCCCTGGATGGAGCTTCAGATTGACGTCCTTCCCACAGCGCTCTATACATAAATTCAGAAAGCGCATGTACGTATTCCACATCTATGGGTGTTAATTAACCACCAATTAAGAAATAACTCGGATACCTGACGTAAAAAGATAATAAATATTATTGTTTTCAACGTAACACAGTTTAAGCTCACGTTTATTGAAAAACGTTTTTCTGCCAGATCATTATTGTGACTGTTGTGAGCGATATAACATGGACTTCTCAACAGAGCTGCGGAAATATATTGCTTCTAAGTTTGCGTTGCTTGTGATACAATTCCATCAGAGTGAGCTGAGTACATCTGCTTACCAACACTTCATCTGGCGATTTTGGTGGTGTTCCCATATCCTTAAGCATGAGCGTAACCATGGAAAGCTCTAGGGGGGTAAGGGGGGGCGATTAGTATTTGTGCACCTGCAGAACTTTAAGGGGTGGAGTGTGGGGTATGCCTCACGCTAACTCTCGTGGCAAATAACTACTTTAAATGAGAGTATGGCGGTACTGAAAGAGGGTGGTAAAACCACATTCCGTCAAGTCAGAAATCAATTTCAGTAAATATAATTACAACGGATTTTAACACGGAATTTATATATATTTGAATTCTATCGGTAACACAGTGTTTATTAATATCTGAATCAGATATGTCCTTGAGGATCAAATTCCTGGTTCAGAATTTTACACAATTACTGTAGCACATCAGGCCGATGCCAATAGTAATTATCGGCTTTGCATCTAAGGACGTCTTTATCTTCGTAAATGGCGAATTTATTGAGTTGATTCGCGAAGTTTTGAAAATATAAATCACCCGCTTGGATATTTGAAGTTACCACTTGAGCCACAGAATCCCACTTGGAGATGAGTGGAAACCTCCATCTGTCGCAAATACATGGAGCCACTTACTTGATTTGTAATCCTTAGAATTCGACAGATACTGCCCAGCTGCATTGATACACAACCACTAATGGAGTTACCTACGTGGAGCGTATTATTTTTTCTGAGCTTCCCTAAATCCTTAGCGACAAATTTTCCATCATATTGCACCTTAGACCACATAGACCTAATTTTTTTCACCTACCGACGATTAAAGATACCAGGCTGAAACCGTTATTTGGTGAAAAATTATCATTTAACTTTTTATCAATGTCCCAACAAAGCCTATCTTGCCGACACATTTCGCGACAACTTCTCCGGAACCAGCCCCATTGCCAAGTTCAGTGCGCTTTCATTGTTTTTTGTTTCATTTTTGGAAGCCGTACGGAAGGTGGCTTAGTGAGGAGTCGGAGGCATGTCCGTCTATATCCGTCCGGTATAGCCGGACCTTGGGAGGCATGAATATAATTGTCACTTTGTTTACAAATAGTGGCTTGTTTGGGAATTCCGATTGTTGGTATAGATGAAGATTGATTGCTCCACTGAAAATGAGTAAAAGATATTGCTTTGTTCCTGGATGCTCCACAGGGTATTTCACAACCTTTAAAAAGAACAAAATTTCACAAAATGCACTTTCCTCAAAAACCAACCCCTCAAACTTCTCTTCTGGGCCCGCTATATTGATGATATCTTTGTCCTTTGGCCTCATGGCCGTGAATCTTTATCTTCCTTCATTTCTGCGCTAAACTCTTCCTATTCGGTTTCTTTCACCTCTTCCGTCTCTGATTCTTCCATAACATTTCTGGATGTTAATATCCTACTAAAAAACAACAAATTCATCACCTCCGTCCATAAAAAACCCACTAACCATAACCTTTACCTTCATTTCAATAGCTGCCATCCACCACATACCAAACGCTCCATTCCATATTCCCTCTCTGTCCGCGGCCACATAATTTGTAACGACGCCTACTCCCTTCAACAATACACCGATAACCTATATCACTCCCCCAGAGAACGTGAGTACCCCAAAAAGCTTCTTACCAATAAAATCCTCCCCCCTCTGCCAATTACACCCCTCGGGCCAAAACCCACCACCCCGACAGACTCAGCCTCATCACCACATTCTTCCCTGGCTCCCATAAAATCAGAAACATCCTCCGCGATTTATACCCAATTTTTAAGAATAATAATTCCACTGCCCTCCTATTACCTTCATGTCCCACAGTATTTTTTAAGCGTCCCGCAAACCTACGAGATATCTTAAAATCTACGAAACCCACCCTTCAACCGACCTCTCCACCACTCTCCTCAACTTGCAACCGTCCTAGATGCAAATGTTGCTCCCTCCTACGCTCTTCTGCTACGCCCTCTTCAAATAAATCTTCCTCAGTAGCCAACTATACTTCCAAAAATATAGTTTACCATCTCTCGTGCAATTGCTGCCCGGCAGTTTACGTTGGCGAGTGTACTCCCCCGCTTTCCATACGAATGAATGGGCACCGCCACTCCACCACATGTCCTCCCTTCATTGATCCCATTCCTAAACATACCGCTTCCCATCGTAAAACCTTTAATAAATGTTTCTCTCTCTATATATTAGAAGTCCTCCCCGAATCAGCAACAAATATTGAATTGAGGACTCGTAAGATGGCATTCATCTGGTTCTTCAGAGCATTTGAATCGCCCGGGATAAATTGGGCCCACTGACCAATTGGAACCCCTTGCTCCCGCTCCCCACCAGTCCCCTTCCCTTCTCCTGTTCCGCCTCCCACCCACCCGAGGTAACAGACCACTAGTTAGTCTCTTGTCGCCGACGATGACGGCCTGACCGTCGAAACGTCCCGTAAATTATTTTGTGAGTGTCCATTTAATTTTCGTGTGCCTGTGTTTTAAAACTATCTTTATATTTAGGAATCTACTCCTTATCTTGAGAAAGATGTATGCCAATACCACCGAAATATTGGAAATTTTAATTTGTAAGTGTATTTCGCTTGTTTCTATATTTTTATCGACCACCCTCTTGGCATATTTTATATTTATCACTCGAGTGATTCGAATATATATATATATGGAGATGGGGGGGAGGATGGCCTCCGGAATTAGGGGGGCAGGGGTTGCGCCAGACGGTTGGGGTGGCCGGGGGGAGGGGCTCGGGGGTCGGGGATGGTGGCCGGAGAGGAATAAGTCGCGGAAGAGCGAAGCCCGCAACGCCGATTGCATTTCAATTATCCGTCCCTCAGGGAGACCGTCAGGGTTCGCTGCAGGAAAAAGTTCGCGGCTGGAGCAGCAGGCACACGGGGTGGGGAGGGCAAGCGACGCGAATCCTTTCCAAAAGGGTTCCCCGTTTCGTCCTGCGCCGAAGGGACTGACTCAATTTGCCCCAGCCACACGTGTGACCATGGGGGGGGGGGGCGGGGGGCGCAGGGTGCCCTAGCCACCCCCAGCGTCTGCCCTCATTCCTCCTCGCGAGTTCCCGATCCTTTCAATTTCCGAGAATTCAATAATCCGAGTCATTTTTTTTTAATACATGGGAAAATGAAAAGGGACAGCAAGATTTTGATAAGGAGCACTGATCAATAAGTGCATCAAAATACATTAGAATTAACTAGACACAATTTCTGAATTTAAATTTTTAACATGCATACCAATGACGACATAGATAACTAGATCAGTGGTCGGCAAACTCATTAGTCAAAAGAGCCAAATATCAGAAGTACAACGATTGGAGTTTCTTTTGAGAGCCAAATTTTTTAAACTTAAACTTTATAGGTAGGTACATTGTTACTAACTTAATTAGGATACCCTTAAGCTAACATTTGCTAAAAACGTCCTCAATATGATTGAGGTACGTTCGCTGAGGTCGATCCCCTTTTACTCTTCCATCCACTCTCGTCTTGTATATGTACTTGTTTTGCCTTTCTCTCCTTTCTTTCATTCTCTCAATATGTCCAAACCATTTCAACATAGGTATCATTCTCATTCCTCCACACTACATTTCACATTTCACTCCACAACGCTCCCTAAAATTAACTTAATAAACTTTACTTAAAGTTTTAAGTCTTAGTTAAACTATAGGTGCATTGAAAAAATTGATATTATACTAAATAACGATAGTATTTATTGATAAAATTGAATTTTAAGTTATCCATAAAATTGAACCATGGCAATGACTGAGGACCACTTATGTGAAAAATGGCCTTTCATTTACATGGCAAGCTTGGCTAAGACAGGTTTGTATGTTGTTGTTTTAACTTTTTTGGTACGATACCAGGTTCTCATCAATAAGACGACTTCTCAATTTACTCTTGATAAGGTATATGCTTGAAAATGATTGTTCACGTGAATATGTAGAACAAAATAAGGAAAGAACAGAAAACGCTAGTTTTTTCTACTGATTATATGAGTCTGGAATAGTGTTCCAGGCGTTAAAAATCAACATATCTTCCTTCTCCAGGTCTTTCAAAGCAGACAACTTGTGCTTTGAACTAAGTTCACATTTGTTTTTCTACATTATCTCTACATCCGCTTAAATACGTTCAAATTTCTATCTTACAATTCTTTGATTTTAAATCCATCGATTGCATTTCAATGTCGCCAATATCAATATTAATGGGAGAAAAATTTAATTCTGGTACAGTATCATTAAGAGTTTTTTTTTAACAAAGGTTAACATCGCTTTGCTGTTTGTGAATTCCTGAAACCTATTGAGAAAGCTTCCCTTACCTTTAAAAGTGTGGCTTTGAAATAGCAAATGTCAATATCAGAATTAATTTCTTGGCGATGTTTCAACAGGCTTGGAAAGTGAATCAAATTTTCTCATTCAAATCTTGAGCAAAAAGAGATAATTTGTTTTCAAATAAAATAACTTCTTATAAAATCGAAAAAATTGTGTTTCCTTTCCTCAGTAATTTACGAGTAAGCTGATTTAGATTAGACGTAACGTCTATCATGAAATAAAATGTTTGAATCCACTGATCGTTCGTTAGTTCTGGATAGTGAACACCCTTCTCAAGGAAAAATGCTTCAATTTCTGTTAATAAGGAAACTAAACGTTTCAAATATTTCCCCTTGATAACCAATGTACATTGCTATTCAGTAGAAGATCTGCGTACTCACTATCCATTTCAACAAAAAATTCTTTAAATTGACGATGATTAAGAGCTTTAGCTATATACTTGATAATCTTAACACCAATTCCATAACTTTGAAAATTTCTTCTGGAAATGTCCGCGCACAAAGCGCTTCTAGGTGAATGATGCAATGGTATGGAAATAACTTGGGATTAATTTTTTCTTTCAAAATAGCAAAAATAAGTTTATTACGCAGGTCATACCTTTTTCCCCATCTGCTGAAATTGAGACAATTTTATCGAGTGGAATATGATGTTTCTCAATGCACTTAATTACAGCATTTGCTATAGCTTCTCCACGTGTTTGACCTTTGAGTGGCAATAATCCTAAAATGTCTTCTTTAAGACCTGTAGATGAAATAAATCGTACAAAAAGTGAAACTTGCCCTGCATCATTTATGTCACAAGACTCGTCAACTGCTATTGATAAAGCAGAAACCAATTTAAGATCTTTGACCTGCTGGCTGGTATTATTCGAAGACATTTTGACTGTTCTATCTTTCACTGTATTAGCAGACATTGGTAACTCTTTAATTATTTTTAGAGTATCCGTTTTGTTCTAAAAATCCTGGAATATATCTTCGGATGCATTTAAAAAATTACCTTTTATGTATTCGCCGTCTGTATATGGTTTTCCTCTCTAAGCAATCTCTTGACTAACCACAAAACTTGCAATATTAACATTTTTGGAAGATTGTATCCAGTAATTAAATACAGAACTAGATTTTTATCGACTCTTCTGAAGTTCCTCAACTGCTTTCTTCCTTGCATCACACATAGGATATTTAGTACTAAATGACGCGTGTATAGTGTGAAGTTTAGTTTAGTAGTGAAGTGTCTCTGCAAATTTGATTTCTTGTTATGCGCCAATTTTGCCTGACCAATAAGGCCATTTAAGTTTTGAATAAACGCATTCAACTTTAAATTCACGGTTTTCGTCTCCCGTTTTTCTTTGCTTCTTCTTTGTAGCCATGCCAAACAGGACACTTAAAAAATATTTCATTGTATAATAATAATGCCAACACAAAATAATTACAATTCTTAAATTGATGATAAAAATACCTGTAGGATTTGCAGCTGGTTGGAAAAATACAGGTAACTTTATGCTTCGAGTGGGTACTTTACACTTGTCACCGGCGCGCGATTTGCGGACGCGACTAGCACTAACTACTACACAATGAAACTGTTGACTGACTGGCTTACTCAATTCGTGCTTCGATTGCGCGCGTGCTGCGTATCCCGTCGCCCGACCCCACACCCCCGCGCCTACAGGCCGATTGAAACTTCGTAGCCCTTCAAATGCGCCTTCTTCCTTCTGAGGAATCTTGTAGGGGAGGCAATGCGCTTCGGACAGAGGCAGGTGGAATTGCCAACCGCAGGGGTGCGGATCTTAACTACAATTCTAGTCTTTCCGACGGGGACACGCGCTCGGAAGTAATACATTGTAGAGAACGATGCAAAGATACCAATTGACGATACGCGTCGACATTTTATCTTTCTGGAAATGTTTTCTCAATAAGTTGCTTCAGAGCACTCGCCTAAAGATAAAGACACATAAATACCAACTAAGTATGTAAACATAGAAATAAGAAAACCAGTCATCACGAAGTTTCACTCGCACTGTGCACCCGCGTATTAGGGATGGGCGATTATTAAAAAAATAATCGATACTTTGTAAATCGATTAATCGCAAGCAGGCGATTAATCGCTTTTACTAATCGATACATCGATTCGATTATGACAACATCCAAAACATACCTTGCAAGGTTATGGTCCCTCCATAAATAAAGTAAAATAGTTTCATTTACATTTTATAAGGTTAATGCTATCATAAGTACAAATTCTAAAATCTAGGTAAACTTCCAGGAGGCGAGTCAGGGAACAGAGTTGTGAAAAATTTCTTAATTCAATTTAAATTTTGGACGATTGCCAAATGTTTATGGGAGCTGAAGCTAAAACTTGCAATTTTGATAAGTAGGTACTGGTAAGGCGGCTTCTCAGATCAGATTGTATTAGACTCATCTCGGAAAAGAGTCTCTCTGACAGAACTGATGTTGCTACTCCTGGCAGGTACTTCCTGGTTACCTGATATAAGTGAGGGTATCCAGTTTCCATTGATTCCCACACTGACAAAGGATTCAAATAGCAGTCAACGACGGGTGGTTGAGGAATTGCCGTAACCTAAATGGTGTCCCACCGGCGACATCTTCATTATACAGAGTTCTTTGTGATGCTGATTCAGAATTATCAAAGCTCCAGAGGTCATCTGATGGTACTGCATCACGGTCAGCGTGTGAAAACATCTGCAGGACGTTCACCTGATCCTCCTCCTGAAACATCTCAGCCATCACAGCGATGATGGTGCTCATGGCATTGGCTACAGCGATCGGGCTCTTGAAGTGAAGTTTTTTAAACCGTGGGTCTAGCATCGTGGCGATTGCATTATGCTTTCTGGACTCAATAGGATCGAACCGACAGTCCAGCCCTGACAGAATCCGCCTGGATAATCTGGATCTACTCCTGATGGCTCACCCTCTCCAGGTCTGTTGTTTCTGCCGCAGCTTGTTTCGCTTGCCGCTGCTGAAGATGCCATACCTCTTGAGGTGGCTCCAGAAAATAGTTGTATTGCCACAGAAAGCATTTCTTGCATTTGGCCTCTTTATTACTCATCCTCATGAAATGCTTCCACACCGGACTAGAAAACGACATGATGATACAGTTCACTTCCCACAAGTCCGCGAGCCGGGGAGAAGGGTAGGGCTGTGCTTGCCATGTCCAGTGTGACACGATTGGGCGGTTTTCCACCATTTGGGCGGATCGTAAAGCTCAGTACGCAGTACAATTTAACGTTTTGCGGGAAGCCGCCAACAGTGAGGAAAAAACATTTCTTTGCCGCAACCTTTGTAAAAGCATTTTTGATAGCATGGAGAGGATACCAATAAACACATTCTCACCGATAAAAAGAAATAAATCCACATTGTAACCAATTTTATCATCAAAATAACAAGCGAACATAAGACAAGGCTATGCCTGGCGAAGAAACATCTGACACATGACACGTGAGTGGCCGGCAAAATGTGGTGCCGCGTAGAGTTACGTGGTTACGTCGTGCGCATTCTATTTTAATACCTCTACGGCGTCATCGCGCAGAGTTCAGCCACAGTCAAATTTTCGAACTGAAGACGAATGTGAACCGCTGTGTCCATCACAGTTCACAAGATTGCGTAAAAATCTGTAATCGGTCAAATTAATCGCCCATACATAATCGATATAATCGATATCGGCTGTTGCATTAATCGATTCAAAAATTTCGATTAATTGACAAAAATAATCGATTATTCGATTAATCGGTAACGTAATCGCCCATCCCTACCGCGTATGGTATTTTGTGCAAGAGCCACACTCAAGGGTCCAAAGAGCCGCAATGTGGCTCGCGAGCCGCGGTTTGCCGACCACTGAACTAGATGATTTAAAGTATTAAATTGTTGCTCTCTGACCATCGTCGTAATTAGTATTAAAACCCAAGGGATTATTAGCTGCAGCCAACCATTTCCCTATGCTTATTCTTCTTCTTTCTAAAACGTCCTAATTTTCCCTACATTCGCATCCTTAGGTCTTACACTGGTAATCTTCTCTTCTATCTTCAATTATTTTCCTAAGTAACCCGCTGTTTCTCATAGTACAATCCAAAGCACAACGTTCTTATGAAAGGTTTTCCGGCTTAACTTGGTAGAAATGTCCAGTCTCCATAATGGTAAGAGAAAAAATTAAGTAGTAAATTTCCAAGCAATTTTTTAATGCGCACTTACCATAACTTTGCACAATTAAGTAACCTCTCTGTCGGTTGATAGCACTAATCTGAACTGCTGGGCCAAACCATCTTTATGTACAAAATGCAGAAAATTGTTCCAGCCGATAAATTTAAAGTGCCATCACATAACCGCTTAACTTAAGTAAACTTTTGATCAATTCAAAAGACCAGTATGACCAGATGGACAGATGTGAAGTGTACCAACTACAATGAAAAGAATGTGTTATCGGTCACACTAGACCAAAGTTTAAATACAAAATAAAGGAACATAAATGACGCATTTTTTATAGCGAAAAAAATCATTCTGCGGCCCTTTACCTTGAACAATCCCCCACTCTATAGGTCCGATCTCTTTATACCCTTACCCCAATAAATATAAGATAATTCCACAATTTTGTACCTTAAAAATTATACTATGTGTTGAAATCATGGTCGCTGCGCATTAAAAAAGTGTGGAAATGCAATACTGAGTTCTTTCTCTAACCATAATGGACAGTTTCTTTAATGTGGAAAATATATAATAAATCTTACTTCGACTCTCCTGTGTGTTTCTCCAATTGTTATGTTATGTCTATTCGATCTTTAGCATTCGTCTCCGATACCAGATCTCAAAGGCATATATATTTTTTTTAAGTGTAAACTTCTTTTGGCCCGTTGGGCACTTTTTGCATGGGGGAAAAAGAGCAAACTCGCGTCACCTACCGTCAGATTCTTCTTTCCGGGGCCCCGCTTAGCATGCCGAATGTAATTTCCAGATAGTTTGAAAAATTTCCCATTAGATTTGGTGACTGAAAGATTAATATCACCCCGAATTCCTTTCATGCAAATAAGGCGACTGCGACATATCCACGGTCAGTTTTGGATTTATGGTCAAGTAATTAATGTTCCAGTTGAGGTTAATACAATGATGAGTAAATTACTGCAAAATTTCGATGATGATCACTGTATATACGTTCACATAAAGAGAGAAAAATACATGAGTCTACCTTTCTCCACGGCGTAGTGAACAAAAGAGTGATTAAAGCGTGGCTGAATTATTTAATACAAACACCTTCGTATAAAATGCACAATATTACAATTGATGAAATATTTTTTATACATTATATATATAAGAATATCGCCATTGAAGTTTACTCTTCTCCCGAGTGGTCTTAAGCACACCAGTATTTTTTAATCAATTTAATATACCAGTAAGGAAAGTGATTTCTTCCCCATATGTCAAAAAAACACGTTTGCGAAAACACTGCTGTATTCGGATGTGCCTATGTATTACACACACGGAATGCGAGTATAAAAACATTTGAACGGCGCAAACGAAGAGAGTGAGTTATTCCAAGAAACAACTGCATACCGTGCATCCCAATCAAGATGAATGCTTCTTCCTTCGTATATGATTTAGGTAAATCTGTCCGGTTCAACGTCTTTCCAGCAAATGAGAATTGTATATCGCATTAGAATATAATATAATTTAAAAATAGCTGAAGATGTTTTCCGTCGAATACGCGAGGAAAATTCAAATATTAACACGGTTTTTACAGCAGAAATCTACAACGAAGCGTTGATAATGATTGAAGATTTGTGCTTAGAAATCGCGAAAAAGTTCTCAACCAATTGGGAAGACCATCACCAAATCAATCTGCAACTGCTTCGATCAATGTAGAATTGCGTCGTGAACCAAATTACAACACGGGTGGTCATTTTTCGTATGTGCAATCAAATATTCCTAAGCTAACGCTTGAGCAAAAAGGCATTTACGATCAAATAATACAAACTGTCAATAACGGGGTTGGAGAAATCTTCTTCTTAGATGCGCCAGGAGGAACTGGTAAAACGTTCCTAATTAGATTTTAATTCTGGTAGAAATTCCATCCCAAAATGATATAGCCTTAGCTCTTGCGTCGTCCGGAATAGCTGCGACATTTCTACCAGCAGGGGGGTTATTTTGTAATCTCAACTTTTTAACGACTCTTTGTGGGAAGGCGGGAGATCCGTTTCGCTCTCTTAATGATCGGCTCACGATCGGCCAAGGTCCGATGGTGGCTCCATTTCACGTTCCTTACAAGGAGGTTAGAAGAGAAATGGAGGCGACACACCACTTGATTCTTGAAGCCAATTCCACCATTGCAGTCGGCACAGTTTAGTCCCTCTGGCTTACGTGTCCGGCGCACAGTGGGATGAAATCGAAAAAAAGCGGAAAAAATAGATTTTTTCATAGTGATAATTTTTATAGTTATTTCGCTGAATTACATTCTAATAAGACCAAACTATCATTTGAGCCACATTTTAAGGTCCTAGTTGATTAAATCCTTGCAATATGATAATTAAAACATTGGGTACGTTTGGTGTGATTTCACAGCGCGCATCCCGACGCTAAAAGTGTGCTATATTAATATAGGAGCCTTTGCAAACATGGAAAGTCATATGGGCGTATATCACATGTCATAAGGTGAAGAATTTTATCCTTTCTTCTGTGTAAACTTCAAAAGCCCAATTTCGAAGCCCAATTTCGAAAAGCCCAACGAAAATCTAAGTTAAAAACCACAGGCAAGGCGATGTTTGGTGGCTGGTTTAGCAACTCCTACTCGGCACAAAATCCTTCCCAAGCACCCCTATTCTTGCTTCACTTTCGCCCATGAGCGTTCACGGTCATGTCACCTCCATTTCATTTTAACCTCCTTGGTTTCTTACGACAGGTGAGATGGAACTAATGAAATGCGGAGCCAAATGAAATGGATATAGAGTCTAAAGATACGGATCAAGAGTCGAAAGAGCGGATGAATCAAATAAATAGACCGGCAGTTCACCAATTGAGAGCCGAAGATGGTCACGCCGCCTGGGTGGCGGAGTTGAACTACGAAAAATGACGTAATTTTCCACATTTTATGACGTACTCTCACTTAAGTGAGATTACAAAATAACCCCCCAGGTGGAATAACTGATTGGCTGAGTGAACGAGCTATTCTTGCCACCAAGAACAAAGACGTGTACGTACTTAACAATATCATTCAGTATAACATTCAAAGTGAGACAGTCACATACAAGTCCGTCGGCACTGTTGTGGAAGCAGATGAAGCGGTTAATTATCCAACCGAATTTTTGAATTCACTCGATCTTCCAGGGATGCCACCGGACGTACTGCAATCAGCACGCCAATTACATCATGTTGCGAAATATCAACCAGCCAAAGATTTGCAACGCGAAGCGGCTTGCAGTAAAAATATTATTAATAAGCAATGTCGTAGAAGCCACAATATCGACAGGACCTTTCAAAGTTGAAGATGTCCTAATCCCTCGCATTCCTATGATTCCAACGGATATACCATTTCAATTTAAGAGATCGCAATTCCCAATTCGGTTGGCGTTTGCAATAACAATAAACAAAGCTCAAGGCCAATCTTTAGATTATCGCGGTTTAGATCTAAACACGGATTGCTTCCCACATGGACAATTATATGTTCCATGTTGTAGAGTCGGCAAACCAGAAAATCTCTATATCTGCGCAGACAATGGAAGAACAAAAAATATTGTATAACCACAAGCATTGTGAAATTAAACATATAAGAAACGTGTGCTTTCTCTTTACTTTCTTTTCCATTTAACCAGACAGAGCCACAGCAACGCGTGGCCGGGGGAACAACTACTGAAGAATAAAAAGAGACTTGAAATGACTAGGAAAAGTGAAAAGCAAAGCGTATGGAAAAGTTCAACCGATATTGGGTAGGAACACATCCGAAATCCTCTCTAATGTAATAGATTGGCACAATATAAAAAGCGGATCGTCCATTATGTGAAACCATGCATTTTGTTATTGGAACATCCGTTGACAAATTTAAAATATTTTTTGTGGAGGTAAGAAAAAACTCTAGTTTGCCAACGTCAATATTTTCACTTGAAGGGTACAGCCAGGCGAAGGTAAGCAACTAAAATTTATTAAAGTCGTAGTGAATTGCAAAAGAAAGAAATTTCTAATCATAAGACCTCCGGAAAAACTACAATATTAATGAGAAATTAAATCCACGATTATCCGAAACTCATAATACGCCTGGCAGCTTGAACAAATCGAGGTGAAAGTTTCAGCTCACTTAATAACGAAAGTAAGAGGCAATGAGTGGGAGGGGGGGGGGGCGTCAGACTTGAAAGCAGGCTCAAGACAGGAGATCCGGGAAGAAGATTAGTGTTAGCGGAATGCAGGGAAGACAACCGGTTTTGTGCAAAAGGAAGAAAATCCGTATCACACAAGCGTTAGTCGGAGCGGTAAGCGGGAACGGTTGCGGTTAACTCGTCAACCGACGGCCAACAGACAACCACATCGCGCAGTGTGATTCATGGACGAACCGATACCCACTAACCGCTCCCGATAACCGCTCCAACGAATACTAGTGTGATACGGTCTGAAGGAGGTTCCGCCGCGACTGTGTGAGTCAAAACAGATACTAAATTCCACATTTGTCATATTTTCTCAAAAAAATCCTGCTTTCACTGATGCAATGCGTTACCTATAGAAACCCAAAAGTAAGGTACAACATATACAGATTATTCCACGAATGTATTTTAAATGAGCACTTTTTTCCAGCCATAGGAGCCGACTGCAGCGCCATTTCCTACGAATTACCGCATTTCGACTTCAATTACGGCAGCAATTCTCTAATAACTAAAAAAATAAGGTGGTAAGATACCTATATTACATTTTTATTCAATTTATCTGAATTATTTTCTTTTTATAAATAGCTTTCCGCGAAAATGGCATTTATATTTTATGGAAAATACTATTTTTCCTCGTGTTTCTCTCATTCCCCCATTGAACACCATGTAATTTCAAGTTCAATTATAGAATAAAATAGCGTGGAAAGGTATAATTTTGTTGTTCACATCAGATAGAGGATAATTTGTTTACAAGTAGACAGAATATTAATAAAACGACATTTGAGTCATTTTACGGTGGAACCACCTTAACATTAACATTTAAAAAGAGGGGCTGAATTCCGAGTGGGAATTTTACACGCTTATATCTATTAATCATCTATCACAGATAAAGAGCCTTGGGTTATCTAACTGTTTTTGCTATGATAAGGCCATAAAGACTCAAATGCTTTCTTCACCGCTCTCCAATGAATTAAAATTTGCTTCCGAGCTTGGATGATCAACGCAAAAAATAAATACCACCATTGCTGTATCTCCGCTGGACCAATAATTGTCACATTCCGACTATCCTCCTCGTCGACTGCATTTGCAAGCGAGAGCTCCATCATTAGAAGAGTATATAGGAGAGACGTGGCCATGGAACGGAGTAGGAATCTTGTTCAAAACTTGAGCTCCCGTCAAGACTGATGATAGATTCCCCGTATACGGGGCGACCTTCGCAATTGTCTCGCAACGAGTGCAATAAGAAATTGAGATGAGATTGAAGTAAATAGACACACGCCCAAGGCCATCGTGATAATGAAATAGACGAGAGAACGGTTTTCAAGTGACTTATCGCTCGATGGAAAGAACGTCCACAGCCAATTGCCGACATCTTTCGAAACCCGCGACTATTGTCATCACGAGGGTTACGTGATGCTGGTGTGCAATCGTTTTCTTCCACCAGAGCGTAGAGCTGGGCGGGAGGTTGAGATGATGTGCTCGCAGAATGGTTAGCGTTCATTGCACGAGTTGAAGGCGGACTCCGCATTCTCAAGCACTGACCTCGGCTCACTTGGTTCAATCTTCAGCGCGAGAACAGAGGCAGTGAGGAGAGGCCTGGGGAATGGCAAAGTCGTAAAAAAAAAGTCAAAACACATTTTTAAAACGAAAAATTACTAGGTACTACTATGAAGCACTGATAAACGGCGATAAACCGTTATCAGGTTGTGGTTAATTGTGATTTGTAAGTAATCTGGAGACACTTAGACAGACAAGTACCATCTGCATTCCCAGCCTGCATTTTTACGAATAATTCTCGAGTAACCGCGGTCAATTTCTTCGCTTTTTTGTGGACCAGCACTTCCAACGGGTGATATAGGCAAATGCAGTTGCCAAACAAACCTCGGTAACAGCAGTGGAATTGAAAGAAAATAGTCTATAAAAGGAAGAAGATTTCGTCAAGTTTGCCAGCAAACATCCGGCAAGTAAGTGGATAGTCATATGAACTATTAAGAATTATTCTAAAGAATAAGAAGATATAGGTGTAGCAAAACTTGGTGGCACTCGTTTGTACAGAGAATGACTTTAAGGAGAGGAGATCATTCAATAGAGTAAGAATGAAGATGTTTAGGTTCTCTCTAAAGGTCCCATACCTGAGCCCTGCGGTACCATTGCCCTCTCTTAAACGCTTAATTCGCCCTCTGGAACCTCAAACTCTCTGCTGTGGAGTGCCATCAAGTTTCGCTATACCTATACCTCCAGTAACACGTCATAACTAGATGTTTTCTTCCAAAATATGGGGCTATACGTAAAACTAAACATTTGATATTTCACTGCAAAATTTCAGAACACCCGGTATTAGACTGCAGCAGCATTTAAGATTTCTGACACCTTATTTAAGTGTGCTGCTGGAACAGTGCATGACGAAAAACAAAAGAGGATTTCATTTGATCTTGTGAGCAGCCAGATTCGCAACGTTCTCGAGTCGCTCTTGTGTGCTGCTTAATTTTCAACGTATTCCATTTGCTCTCCGTTCGTTTCAGACGAATATAGATCGGGAGCAGAGTCCGTGTGCGCTCGAAAAGAAAAGACAGTCGGTACTCGCACCCCCGATTACTGTTTTTGAGTCGGTGTACAGTGCTGAATGGTTTGAAAGTTCGGAGATAGTTTGTGATATTCCGTCGTAAATATTTTGCAAGGCGTTAAGCATGGAATTCATAAAGTTATTCATGATTGTGGCAAAATATTCTTGTAGTGCATGTGGCTTGCATGTATGCTTTCCCAATTCACCAAAGATTCGGCCGTGATTTTAAACCACTTACCTCTCATTGCCTTTTGTTTTTTTAAATTTCGTCTTGCACCTTATATGGTGCGGTAACTTTTATTATAGATTTTTGCAAGTTCTGAATCGGATCTATGCTCAAATTTACATGATTATAATTTCATATTTATTTGGAAAGTAACTCGACTGGTTACCCGGTAACGTTCTATGTACTCAAAGATTATTTAAGACAGTAGTATATATATTTTCAAAGTCTTAATGGTGACGAAAAACAGGGATCATGTTTACCTCACTGATGGTGATAAACCCACCGCGGCAGGTTACCGTACAAATGTTTACTTTTCACTTGCCCTTAGCGCGTCACGGGTGTGCGCTGATACTTTCTGGTCGCCGCTAACTTCAAAGCAACGAATTGAAACCTCTCTGTAAATTAAAATTCTGAAACCATTTCATGCGACGTCTCTTTACTTTCAAATTCTTGTATCTTTTCTTGTGCTTGCTCAATAGCGAACGTATGTAACAGGCAAAATACTACTCTCGAAGGATTTGGGCGGTAATTATGCCTAGTACTATTTTTTTAATTTTTTTATATCGAAAGTTTATGTCAATGAAAATTGATGAGAAGCAGAGTTAGTATTTAAAACGTCAGTTTTTCTGTCGAGTGATTTGAGAGATTATATTTCTACGCAGCGATGAAAAAGGCACGCCACAATATTGGCTTCGGTTTTTACGCCACTAGCACAGCACCGTATCACTTAAAATACTGAACTGAAAAATAATGCACGTGTGCATAGACTATATAATGATTATTTAATAGTTACGAGTTAGCCTTCACTCCTCTTAATTCTCTGCAACGCTCAATCTCTCACCTTTTTTCCGGTACGCCGTAGCCACGTCATATAATTTTGTAATATAACTCAAGTTAGCCCATTCACAATCACAGTTCGCATTTACTGCAGCCATTAACCGGAATGCTCGCGATATTATTCGTCCGTTGCCCTGGTGGGCAAGCATTGGCAACTTGTAAACTTATTAGCCATGTAAGCAAAGGCTTGGATTGGACGCTACCTAGTTACGTCGCCAAAAATGACGACAAGTTCTTATAGACTTTGGAAGGTTCTGTCATTATTTTTGGCATAAGAAATGCTTAACTAATTTGATATTACGCATAAATGAGTGATTACAGAATGAAAATTTATATTCCTCAACATCAGTTTCCAGAAAATTGATAACCGCTTCACAACCAGTGCCTCCAGTCGGTGTGTACCTAAGGGATCGGGGGAGAGGACGTTCACAAGTGAAGATGCAGGCGACAATCAGCGACTCGGAGTGGGAGTCGGTGCTTAAGGAGGCCCTCGGCGGGAGGACTGACTTCGTCCTGCGCACACTTGAGACCAAGGCGGCGAGCGAATCGGCGCCCATGGGGTTCATGGCGAAGCACCTCAGAGTCGTCGCGACGGTAGGCGTCGACGGCGCCGCCAAGAGCATCCCCTTCTTCGTCAAAGTCCTGCCCTCGTCCGAAGCCCACCGGAACTTCCTCGACGAAATGCAGCACTTCGAGAAGGAGCTGGGAATGTACGAGTCCGCGGTTCCGGCGATGCGCGCGGCCCTGCCCCCGGGAGTGGAGCTGCCCGTCCCCCGGTCCTTCCTCACGAGGAGGGGCGGCGCGGAGCCCATCATAGTGATGGAGGACCTGCGAAAGAGGGGGTACGGCCTCTGGGACAAGATGGTGCCCTGCGACCGCGCCCACTGTCTCTCCCTCCTGCATTGCCTCGCGCGCTTCCACGGGGCGGGCTTGCTCGTCCAGCGGGCGGCCCTTGAAGCGGGCGACGGAAGCAACCAGGACTACGCGGGCGGAGCGTTCAAAGTGGCGACGGACACGATCCTGGCGGATGAGACTGCGGGCGAGGTGGCGCGGCGGTGGATAGACTCGTCGGTGAGGACGATGGTTTCTGCTGCAGCCGGGCTGTGGCCGGAGCGCTTCGGCGACGACCGCGAGAGGTTGGAGGGACGTCTGAGGGAGGCCTGGAGGGAGATGTCGGCGATGGCCAAGCCATCGGGGAAGCACGTGAACGTCGTGTGCCACGGTGACCTCTGGGCCAACAACTTCATGTTCAGGTACCCACCCCCCACGTTAGGGTGTTCGGAGATCATTAGTCGTCCAGCAGAAGATTTGGTTTGCTGCAACTCTCTCCGTTACATCAGCCATTCTCAACCAACGGCTTAGTTCACTCGTTCAAAGTGTTCATTTTAAGATTTCTCATGATTCTGCTCACATATTTCATGCTTAGACCGCACGCCCTCGCTGCCAGTATGCATTATACCCTTTTTGACCACCAGGTATATTAGAATACATCTTCAATAGTTCGAGAGCTAACTTTGTGGAATTTCGAACTCTCTACGAAATTTAAAGAACGTTGTAACTTCCACACAGATTTATTGGTAACGACTCCCAACCGATGTCAACACTTTCGTGTCATTATCAAAAGGAAAGTACTCGTACTCTTGATAATACTCTTGATAGTACTATTTGTTATTAGCTCACCAAGAGAGTTACCAATATTTCTGCTTGCAAGTGAAAAAATTAATTTATCTCAGAATGATTCTCACTCAGTGATTCAACCCGAAGGTTGGTTTGGATAGTTGATGATAGAGCTCACCCCGTATTAAGCCTCAGACGTGTGAAATTCACACATTCAGGGTATGGGGGCCAGTTCCTTTCCCTGGGCCACCTCGCACTCCGAGGATTATTGTTCGGGAGCGTTAGGCTTCACCCGGATTTGAACCCGGGACCTCAGTAGCCAAGCGCTCTACCCACTACGCCACCACGCTCCCCTCATAATGATTAGGATACGAATATCTGCTCCGCTCGCTTCGAGCGAGTCTCTAGGGAGTCAGCCGATCGGACGATTGTGAGATGTTTATCTGCGTTTGGGTGGGCGAGACGTAGAGGCAGCAGCAGCGCTAGTTTTCCGCGTCGAAGGCATTGTCGGTGGTTTTTCAGGGGGGGCATCTCTTCCCGCTCCGTGGAAGAGCATAGCAGTAATCAATCCATCGAAGATCGGACCCAGACCCAGGGCCGGCGGCGGGTGCCTTCCTCAGCGAGTCGGGCGATACAGCAACACTACTTCATCTTTCTCACCCTTCCTCCTTCCACCCGAAAATTCGACATAATCACATTCCTCAAATTCCTTTTCCCAAATTTCATCGGCCGTCGCCCTTAGCTGAACATAAGTCCCCAAATATGACAATGAATGAATACAGGCGTTGAGTCAACAGAGAAAAATCATATCACAACAATAAAGCATGTTTTAACTTCTGCGAGCAGAGATTACAGTGGCAAGATTTTTTTATTCGCGTCTAAATCTACGCAATATTTATTTTAATTTTAATTTAAGTCACGATGAATATTTTATTATTCATCGGTATGTTTTTTCGAAGTTCCACTGCATATAGAACGTACCTGGAATTTTTGCAGATGTTATTAATATATTTCACTAGGAGAGTATTTTAATGTTCGTAGTGAGGACTATAATCTTAGTATTTTATTATCACAGCGAGTTCATAGAGCTCATGCCCATCTTTCTCACCCACTTAACCTCTTGCTCTATTCTTCTTTCCAATCTTCTCATCCAATCTGATATTTTTTATACTTATTTACTTACTTACTCCCATGGCCATCTATGCCCAAGCTGGGGTTTGGCCTCACCAAATGCGTGCCCTCCATCTGTCTCCGTCTCTAGCTTCTTCCACTGCTCCCCCTATCCGGTTTATGTCCGTGTTTGCTCCTTCATCCCACCACCTTTTTATTTTGATCTTCCCGGTAGTTGTCTTCCCTCTGGTTTCCCACTGGTAACATCCTTAAGTATTGAGCCCTGCTCCGCTCTCATATAAAGTGCCCAAGCCATCTCATTCTTCTGGCCCTGACACATGCAGTTATATATCATGCTCTTTGTAGAGATCTCGTATTTCCATATTCCGTTTGATTCTCCATATTTCATTCTCCTTTGTGGGGCTAAAGATTTTCCTCAGGACTTTATTTTCGAATATTATCACTTTCCTTTCTTCTTTCTTGTTCATGATGCATGATTCTGCACCATTTAGAAGTACCGGTCGAATTATTGTGTGATATATTTTGATATTGGTCTTTTGTGATATTACCTTTGAGTTTAATATTTTATTACAGGCATACATGCTTTTGTTAGCTAAATTAATTCTGTTCGTAATTTCCGGTTCTTCACTATTGTTGTTTGATATTATTGTTCCCAAGTATTTTAATTGTTCCACTTCTTCGAAGTTATGCCCATATTTATTTATTGTAGCCATTAGTTAATGTTCTGTTCTATTAAAGTGCATGTATTTAGTCTTTTCGTCATTTATTTTCAGACCCACTAGTTCCGTCTCTTGGAGTAGAATTTTTGTTAGTTCTTCCAGTTCCTCCTTGTCTCCTGCAAGGAGAATCACATCATCTGCATATGCTAGGATACTTATTCTAGTTCCTATTTTAATTCCCTGGTTGGTTCTTCTGAAATTTTTAATAGCCATGGCAATTTATTTTACTCATCAGTCTTGAGGCCACTCTTCTGGTAATTATCCTCCGTTCCTCTTCCAAGTTGGTTGCTATTTCGGCACTTTATTTTGGGACAAGTGTGATTTTCCAATCTGTTAATTTCTACCCATGCCATGCGAGTTCTCTTATCTGCATTTATTCCGTGGGTTTTATCTCTGCTTGCATCTTTCCCCTTATGAGTTTGCTTGGGACTCTATCTAACCTTGATATTATACTGCTTCTTCTCAAACATTCCATTTCTTCAGCCTCCAATCTCTGACTGGCCTTTTGACTCATTCCCCTAGTTTCCGCTCCGTATAGAAGTAGGTATGCCATGATTAATTTTAAAATATATTTATTATTTTGTATTAGTTTATTTATTTTGACCTCAGAATAATGTTCAGTTTCAAAACTGCTTGTTTATGCTTGATGCATTCTGTCTGATATTTCTTTTTACTCATTCCTTCCTTGCTGATCATCACTCCTAGGTATTGATACTGTTCACGAAATTTGTCAACGTCGCCATATATTTCAAAGGCTGTTGTATTTTCTTCTTTTTTTATTTTCGAGTTTGGTGGACAGCGATATACAAGTGGTTTGCTTCGTTGTCTTTCTCTTCTCAACCCCAGAATTTCTTCATTTTTCCGCTGTGGATCCCCCTCTTTTCTTCTGACCGGGAGTTTTGGCCTCTTTACTTTGTATTCCCGGATTATAATCTTTATTGATTCAAAAACAACTGCCATACAGTTCCCTTTACTGAAGTTAACTTTCAACCATAAGTCTAATTATACACTTCAAGTAGGTAGTTCCTCACCATGCACTCCGAATGGTATAAAAACCAATCTTTAGCTGATCCTGATCCTATTATGATCAAATCATCTGCGTAAAGCAAGGAGTGCAGCATGTTATCTTCTTTATTACCTATTCCCATTGATTCATATTTTTTCAGCTATTCTTTTAAAATTTCATCGATATAAATTTTGAACAGACTAAGTGACAGGCAGCATCCTAATCCTTTTATCGGTTTTATGGGTGGACGTAACTTGCATCCCATTTATATCTTTACCCTTAGATTTTTATACATAGATTTTCGATTAATACTGCACATTGCAAACTGAAATGATTTTTGCTTAAAATGCGGCTAAGATTTTGTAATTGGCACTGTGTAATGAGACTTTTCTAGCTAGCCTTCCATTTTTTTCTTTCCGCACAGTAATTATTTTTCTAATCTATAATTTGTCATTCGTCCGTTCAGTCTTCCCGTATTATCGATAAAAGTAATTATACTGAAGGATTCTCTGCGTAAATTAAAACCCACTTAATAATTTGGTCATAAATAAAACACTAATTATATCAAATTAAAACTTTTCTGGGCTGTGCAAAAAGTTGCGGATGGATGTGAATCTTTGTGTAAACAAAGAAACCCAATATACGTGATCCTTCACTTTATTTTTCACGTCTGTTATTGATTAGAATATAACGTAAAGGTGAAAAAATTGCAGCTATTATTTAAATTAGTAGAATTTGCAATGACAGAAACCTTATCTGACCAAAGAACCGAACCAAGACTTCATGGGTCAATGCATGGACCGCCAAGTCACCTGCAAATTGTTCTAGAGGAAAAACCACTTGCTCCAGGTGACATTTATCTCGTGGCACATTCTAAAAATTACAAGTGCTTATACGACACTGGTTTTGGTGTAACCTCACGCATTCTTGATCGACGTCACTGGGAGCTTTCTATTCACTCTAGTTCGCACCTCACATTGCAACAAGAACGCGCGATTGCTTTCCATTAGTCTCGGGCCCTGCATACTAGAGTGGGCAGAGCACTTCCAAACAGATGAGGAACTAGAGGATTCAAGGATTATATTCTACCATTTTTTCCTAAGTTATAATGCATGTAATGACTATAGGAGCTTATTAGTACTAGAGAATAAAATAGCTTAGACAATCACATCCACGAAAGTTGCTCAATGTGTTGATCTTAAGGAAATGCATCAAACAAATGCAACGTTTAAAATTATTTGGTGGCAAAAAACTCAAATTTATAAGAATTTGCTTTTTTTTTAATTCGTGAACTATTTACAAAATATTTCGTCTTAACTATTGTGTACCTGCAGACCGCTACCTACCGGCAAGTTATAGAACGATTCACCTGCGCTTATCTTTCCATTTATCGTTGTTCGAGTGCACTGATGCGTTCTGATCTGCGATAACTTCAACACATTGAAAGGATAGCTCCCACTAATTCTCTTTACTGTGATAAAGAAATATGTGATGAAAACATTGAACGCGTTAGAAGTTTTTGTTTTTAATTTCCGAATGTCATCGTAATATGTAATAATCTGGAGTGGTTGAACATCGTCCTATAATTATAATGATGATATTTTTGTATCCAGGTACGAAAATGGCGAGCCGGTGGACGCCAAGCTGGTCGACTTGCAGCTCGTGCGTTTCGCCCCTCCCGCCACGGACATCTTGATGTTCCTCCACCTGTCGACGACCAAGGGCTTCCGGGATGAGCACGCCAAGGAACTCCTTGAGTCCTACCACCGGTTCCTCGAGGAGATCGTCGGCAAGGCGACGATGGACCGGCTGATGCCCTTGGCCACCTTCCTCGACACCATCGAGGAATACGCCCTCTTCGGGAAGCTGGTGTCCGCCGTGTGGTGCACCATCTGCCTCGGCAGCGAAGAGCGGTGCGACGAAGGGGAGCCCGTCGACTTCGCGAGCACCATCATGCGCGACCGCGGAGAGAAGGTGCTCGCGGACGCGCGCGCCGACAAAGTGTTCCGCCAGAGGGTCACCGAGTGCTACGAGGAGTGCCTGCGACACCTCGGCCTCTGGACGTGAAGACCCCCCCCCCCTCCCTTCTAAAGAGCGGAGTGAGGAACGGAGAGCGCACTGCCCAAAGATTGCACGCGCTGTTGATTTAAGAGGTTCGGTGGTTTTACTCAACTTAAGAGAATTCGATGAAACTTCCTGGAAACATTAATTTGGTTGTCTTAAAGCTTCTTGATTTTTTTCAGAAATATTTGCCGCAGATTTCTTAAGATATTTGCACGAGAAGTGGGCATGAAAATACACGGGTTGTTACGGGAACGCAAGGCTTTATTCATCAGAAAGAACCTTTTCTAATTATTCAATGTGTAATAATTTATATCATCGATAGATAAATGTATTTGAAACAGATTTTTACTCCGAGCGCTTGAATAAATCCCTCGCGCGCGTTTCAGATCGTGTGAAATTGGCACCATGGGTAATGTACTTAAACGTGGATGCATAACTTGCAGGATGCAGAAGAAAAGGCATAAGAACGTGCAATTTCATGCTCAATTCTCGATTAAATATCTTTAAAAACCTATGGTAAATAATTCTGAAAATTTGCAGGAAGCTTTAGAACAATATTATTAATACTTTCAGGAAGTTTTATTGAATTATCTTAAGTTGGGCGTAACCACTGAAGCTCCTTAAGGTGGCTGGAGCGGTAATCGTGGGTCATGGATGGAGTGCACGTTTTGATAATTTTTTTGAGTAAGTCGAAAAACATTCTGGGACCACATTTAATTCAAGCGCATCTATTTGCACGTTGGAAATTACCGTACAAGCAGTAATGGAAATGCTTCAAAGGATTATATTATACCATTTTTTTCCTAAGTTATAAAGCATATAATGACTAGAGTTTTCATCGTGGTATTCGAAATTTAGACGAAATTGTATTGAAAAATGTTTTCTTCGAATATTGGACTCAAAATTACTCCTTGATGTTTTTAAATTATGATTTATAACAATTATAATAGTAAGAAATATATTATTTCGCAGTTAGAAGAAAATTTGTATGCATGTAATCGAGTTATTACGAATGATATGTCATGTTCCATATCATTACGTGTTAAAATAATCCAGGTTGGCGGGGTAATCTGCTTGCCTGCTAATTCGAGGGTCGCGGGTTCGAGTCCCGCCTGTGTCGGTTTTTCTCTTGCCCAGGGCATGGGTGTTTCTGTCAAGTTCTGGTGGTTTGGCCCCTGAGAAACCTGATGATAAGCCAATGGCTTATCGGGATCGCAGGGGCATATACGGAACACCAGAATCGTCCAAGACCAAAAATAAATAGTATTAAACTGAGCAAACCACATCGGTATGATGTATTTTATTCACTTTCATCTGTAGGTATATATCACTAATGACGACACGTAATCAATGTTTTACGTAAATCTGAACATAAACAAAAATCACTTCAACCACCAAAAGGGTTCAGGGGTCGCATTTTAGGTCATCGTGCCACGTACGATTTTATCCCTGTTGTGTGAGAATGACGCGGGCTTTATGAAGGAAAGTCACAATCCTGGAGTGACATGAGAGGGATAAGATGTCGCAAGTCATTCAATCCAAAGATTGGTTGACGGTACCCTCCACTACTCTCATACCCTTGCCAACTCCTTTATGTTCTAACGGGTCTTCTGCTTCGCATATCTTTTAACCTGACACGTGTTCATAATATGTGATGTGAAAGATATACCTCACACAGGAGTTCTGAATCCTCTGGAGTTTTAGAATTAGTTCGTTTGTAAGGTCAAAATATACCACACAGCAAATATCACTATACAATATCAAATACACAGCAGGTCGGAATATACCACACTAATAAGAAAACAATGAATAAGAATATGAATAGTTGGTTGCTTAAGGACGCAGCCGAGAGAGTAACAGCGACCCCACGGGAAAGCTTGTGGCAGAAGCGAAGAGGACGATTTTAGGAATGGAAAGGTCTGTTATCTAAATATCGGTCGCTGCGGGTGAATGTGTGCGGTATCTGCATGTCTTTGTTTACTTTTTACATCCATACGTGCGATTTGCGACCTCATGGGTATCCTACATAATGGAAAAATACAAGCCTAAATGTTTAACATTTTCATGTAACTTTTTTTCTGCATCGCTCAGTTTTCACTTTTGTAAAATATTCCAAAATTTCCTACAATTCAGTGTTTTTTTTTAAAAAGCTTTCCCAAAGCAACCCGTGCCATTGTTGGAGAATGTGTAAAGGGAAAACTCTCACAAGGAATCAATGGAGGAATTCATTTTATCGTATGCAGACTTTATTTCTTTGGAAAAAATAAATTGATAATAATTCCTACGAAATCGCAGTTCTCTAAATAATGCATAAGTATTACAGATGTGTTATTCTTCTCTTCCGCAGCATATGTAGAGGGAAGGGAGCCAGGGGTTTGGGTTCACCACAGGCTGCCAATGGTAGTAGCCCCCTGGTGAAGACTAGAATAAACTGGGAAACCTATAGCGTAGAAACTAGATCAAGAAACCGAGACACTAGCGCGGAATGTTTTTTCAAATCAATCTGTTACCCAAGCAGTTAACAAAAACACATCAGGAGAAACAAAGTAAAATACCTCTTAGCTGTCAGTCACACTGCGATGATTAAATATGTTTATATCATAAAAGATAAAAGGGATCATAAGGAAATTTTTGCGACTGAAAAACAACAGTAGAGACCATAGTTACACCAAAACGAAAAATTCACTTATGTATTCGGAAAATGTGACTTTTAAAAATTCTGAGCGCCAATGAAAGTTTCACTCTTGGAATTAGCAGAGGTAGTACTAAAGGCATGAAGAGGTAGTATGAAGACATTTCCTGAAAATGCTACACAAAGAAATCGGTGAATTTATTAAAAAAACTGAAGCATGAGAGCAAAGAACCTCGCTGGTAAGTAAGTAAGTAAAGTAAGACAGATTATTCAGGAGGTAGATGATTTTACGCTATAAGTGTAATAAAAAACCACGAAATATGGTGACAAAACTACGGAACTAAAGGCTGGAGAAAACTACATTACCCAAAGATAAATATTAAAGAAAACAATGCGTACTACTCAGATTAACTTCAACAAAGTGTAAGATAAATAAGATAAAGTGAAAGATAAGTGTTTTTTTTTCGCTGGGAAGACAGCTCGCATTTGCATTGCCTTGCCGTGCCAAATGTCGACCTCTTGGATTTTGGTAAAATTACTGGATTTTTAAAAGGAGTTACGCATGGGTTCATAAATTTACAAGAAAATTATTGGATTATAATTTTTTTAGGTGTTTATTCTTATCAAGATGCATTGGTTAAGAAAAGGAACTGGGATTCATAATTTAGTGAAAGCAGGATTCCAGATACGGTATTTGAGATTCGATAAACAAAAGGGATTCGGTTTATGGATTCGGATTTGATTAATTTTGGATTCGACCAATCATTAATTTTAGGCATGGTTCGCTGGAAATAATTTTTGAATGTTTGTTGTTAGTGTTCCTTTTGATATAATGGCTTATTCCAAGTGTAAATTTTGATTTTATTCTCCATAGGTTTTCTTTTGTTTTTGCTGTTTATTTTGATGCCCAGCAGTTCCTTTGCAGAGGACTGTGGAGTTCACTCTTTTGGAGGAAACATTCATCACGTAAATCTCTATCAAATGCGTACTATTTTCTTGTTTCTAATTTTATGAATAAAATTAAAAAAAAAACGTTTGTATAAACCCCCGTCAAATATGCCGTAGGGTGATGGTAGGGGCTTCCTTTGTTTAGGAATGTTTATTGCTCTCTCTATGATAAAATATTTGTTTTTAGGGACTATTGAATTGTGAATTGGGACCCGTATTGAATTGTGAACTAAGAAAAGAGGTAAGAAAAGGCCGCTCTCGTAGGATTCCGGAATGGAAGGTGGGCTCAAGCAAGATATCAGCCTGCTCAATGTTCTTCATATACGATATATCATCGGCACTTGGTTTACACTCGCTCTTAGCTGAAGTTCAGCATTGTATAACAAAGCGTCCAATGCTACAAGAAGCATATCACGAGTACGAAAACTGCATTATTCACATCCGAAGGTCCCTCCTCCATTCTGAGACCCGCATTCTCACGATAATATTCGTCGTAAGAACGTGAAGTCCCAACGCCCTTCCAAAATCCAAACCGTAAAACATGTCATTCAATGCATGCCAGGGTCCTTTCCATGATGGAATCAGGTGAACGAAGGTAATTCATCGCATTATTAAAAAGCATCGAGTTAGAGCTTATATCCACACATTTCCCCATTGACAGTTGTTGAAAACTTGGAGCAATAATAAAGGCCATGAAATAAATGTCGTGAGTACGTATGAAAAAGTTGACGCTAGGTGGAATAATATTATTTTCCTAATTTCCAAGAAATGCCATTGCCCGTTCTTTTCCTGATTTCCAAGGATTGAGTATAAAACTAGATGCGTAGGGTACTTGTAAATAGTTCCTTTTCGACACGCGTTAAGAGGTAAGTAAATACAGATTAAAATTTCTAAATTGATTTGAGAAGTCGGTAAAGAGAGGTGATATTGATATTCTGACAGGTATTTTGGGTGGATGACCCTCATGTTAGGGGTTCACAACCGTATTATGGGAGGGGAGGAAGCGAAAACGTACCAGTTCCCTCGGATAGAGTAAATGAAATGGTTAGTCTTGCAGATACAAATTGTCTCGAGAAGTATTGGACGACGATTAGACGGCACAATTCGCTCACTTAGTATTCGATCGAATATCAGACACATGGCAAGTTCTGCGCGACATGATCACGTATCAATATAATGTCAATAGGAGTCAATATTATGCCAAAACCAGTACAGAATCGAATCCATTAAACATGTGTTCACAGAGCTCAAGATTCTATGCGCCAGTTTCAGTAATCGATAGCACGGTTTGAGTGTAAATCCGGGGGAGACGCATGAAGGGGGGGTTATGGGGTAATCGGTTTCATGCGGTTTTTTCGGATTCAGCCAACCGATTGCCTGCTTCCTCCATCCATGATGCTTTTGATAAGGCTCGTGGTAACCACTTCAACATAAATGAAGAAATCCCAAACTAAATGTAAATTTCCCTGGCAAGTCACTGAAATAAGTGAAGCTGAGAACGTTTTCAAATCAACTCGAGAAAATCCAATCTCCACATTGAAATGTTCACATTGCGATTTATATGAAGACTATGTTTTGGTATAAGATGTATAATTATCGGTCATGAGTTTTTAGGTTAGAATGCCTTGAATTGTTTAAGTTAAATTCTCATTATTTTTAAAACTCATAACCAGTCCTCTTGAAAACAAGCCTCTGGGAAATCCATATCAGAATAAGCAATATCCATACTCAACGTAGGAAATCAAGGTCAGATTAAAATATATGCTGATTACCGTCCCCGTCTTACAAATTACGTGCTTCTGACCATTGTTTCAGACGAGGGGGATAAGCAATATCTGAATACAGACATCGTTTTACCATTTTCTGAATAAAACATAAAATGATCGTCATCAAATTGAACTTTAAATGTGACAAATACATACGTTAAGACAAAATTTTCTAAGGAATAAACAGACGAATAACTTGATTTTTGACGAGTTGGAAAACCAAATAAGCTGAAAATGGCTGAAACGCCTACTATTTCAACTTTCTAAGAAGATTCTTTGCAAAATATGCTCAAGTTCTCATTCTGTCCAAGCAGGTAGTTTTGAACCGAATAAAAAGGCGGTGATTTAATTATTTTATAAGGCTACGATGCCATAATCGCAGAGACGAATATGAAGTTGTTTCTTTTAGGGAAGCAACAGTTTCAGCTCGAGAGTTTTCCTATTTGCCTAATTGGTGATATAAATGATTAAGTGACAGTAAACGTACTTGATTTCGGAATAGTTGACCATGCCGGATGGAGCATGTGCAATTTTCAGTAAAAAAATAATGCAATTCGTACTGAGCATGAAAAAGTTTTCGGTCTTAAAGTGCAAACGATGAAAAAAGAATACGTGGTGCTCGAGTGGACAGAGGGCATGTTGCTTGCGTCTCATTTGTTTTTAGTGAAAGAAGTACGAAGGAGACAAAAATCGCAGCCACCCTCTCGAAGTGGAGGGAGACGCAGGAAGGACATTCCAGAGGATCTAGCTGTCGATCGAAGATCGTCTCTTCAGCGACCTCCGCAAATAAATAAAAACCATATTTGTACAACTATAATATATTTTTCTCCGAATCATTCCGAGTGCAATTCCAACAACGGCTGAAGTCTCGAAATTTCCTCCCGGAAATCGCCGCACTTTGCCTACAAGTGACGGAGAAGGGAGAATAAGGAAGAGGAGGGTGGGGGTAAGAGGGTGCAGAAGATGGATGGGTGGGGGGAGAGGGGAGGGGGTGGAATGTAAAAGGGGAGGGGGCGTGGGAAGAAGCGCGGCGCCGAAAGGGGTCTTTGAAGGGGAAGGGCAAATGCGACGGCGTCGACGGTCCAGGCCTGCCAAAACCACGGAGTTTTGAATTTCCCAGCGGGAGATCGAAAGGGGAGAGAAGGATTAGGAATAAAAACTGTTACTACTCATCACTAACTGAATTTATCAATCATTTGTTTGTAATAAAATTCAGCTATTGGTAATATTTTCAGTTTATTTTTAACATTTAATAATGGTAATAATAATTTAATAATTTCTCTATAAGTAACAGAATTTCGCCAATTGCTACCTATTTATTATATTTCGACAACACACACAACTATGGCCTGGGAGGTGTAAATTTCCTACACAGGCGGGACTCGAACCCGCGACCTTTTGGTTGGTAGATGAGAATGCTATCCCGCCACCACCGAGGCTGGTAGTAAATTGTCTAGAACGACGGACATTCAGCTTTGTGAACCCTTGTCCTCACCCTTACGCTACTTGTAATCCCTGTTGCAAATATTTCGGGGGATCTACTTCGAGGGCCAAAGTGGTCCATCGAAATGGCATTCTTTGGCCTCGGTGGTCATTTGAAGAATCTAATCAATCTCCTACATTTATTATTTTTTCACCTCTTATTAACTCTTCAAGCCCGGAGGAGATTTGAATGAATCCCATCTCGTAGGTTGGAGGAGATTCGAATGGAATCGCCGCGTCGTAGTCACTACGTCGCTCGACGAGATGTGAAGTTCGTAGTGATTACGTCACTCGTCGTTGAAGGGTTAAAGAATCGACTTGATGATGACACTCATGCGTTGAAACCGAAGTCGACCGATTAAAATCGAGAGGAAATACTGATTTTTTAAAAACGTGAATTACAGCAAAGTAGAACCTGAAACATTTTATGATATCAGGTCTTAGTGTTTATTCCAAATGCTTAAATAAGTAAAAAACACTCGAAGACTTAAATATATACTCATTGTTTACAAATATACTGATTCCGATAAAATACCAACTAATACCCATGTCGAAATCACTTGTCCAAAAGTCCAAAGCACTTTTACGCAGGTTCCATCAACAAAAGCATAGTTATTACAAGCAACAGCATTATCCCAACATTTTCTCCCGGTACGCATTTTCCGAAATTAATTTTTTAGATTTATCTGACAGCATTTGCAATTTCACATGCTTTTAAAACGGTACACAGAATTTTCTTTACATAATTTTCAATCTTCTATGAGCCATATTTGAATTTTTTACCTTAACTTCATTTATTGTTGCTAATTTACTTACATTATGTAGTATTTAATTAAATTATTTTGGTACTACCACTTCAAATGTGTTATTACCATAACTTGTGTATCGAAAAGGTTCAATATGAACTCTTACTGCTCGAATAGATTATATCTCCTTTAAAGGGAATTTTCAAATATATTTATTGCAAAAACAGTTATCTAATGTAATTATATGTCTACATAATTTGCCTCAAAATGCCTGAATATTTATTGTGTTGTTTATTTCTACCTAATTTACCACACAGATATTTGATGAATTTATTTTGTTTTTAAAATTTATATTATGTTGTATATACTACTAAATTGATATACGTTATTGAAAAATACATTATTATACGTTATTATAATTTTTCAAAATATATGAGCTAAAGAATGAAGATCCATTGTTAATGTTATATTAATAAGGCTATCATCAATTTTAACACTGCAAAAGAGATGATTTTCTATATATTTTCAAAACAAAATATCCCGTCTTTAACTTTCCATTCATTTTTGAGTGTATCCCTCACAATCACAATACTTGAATTTAATTAAATGACCCCAACAGACAGAGTAGATTCTTGATGGACCATTGTAACCTTCTCTCATTCCCCTCGAAAGCGTCCATCTTACTACCTCCTCCTCTCCTCAGTTCAGAATCCTTCCTCCAACCTCTCTCTCTCTCTCTTCGAAGCACCCTAATTTGCATCCTCCAGCCAGCAACCTCTTCCATCCTTACCCACAATTCCTAGGAATTACTCGTTTGCCTTTCTCCCCGCACATTGGAAAATCTTTCCTCCCCAAGTGACGCAATTCTCGTCACAGCTTCAACCTTCAACCCTCCCTCCTACTCTCATTGCTCAACTGCGGCATCGTGTTTCTTCGAAAATGATAATCACGTTTTCTTCATAACTGCGTACTGAATAAACTTGATAAAGATATGTTGTGCATAAAATGTATTACAGATTGCGTCACATAATATTAAATCGTTCTTTAGGAGATATTAAGATGGTTTAACATATTTTTATAATTAGACACCTTAATAATTTAGAGTGGAGTTTTTCACAGCTGTTTTAAGATACCGATGAGACTTTCAAGTTACGCTGCGTTTGGAGCATTTTTAGCTTAACGTTTCACTTACGTTGCAGCTAGCGTCTTCAGGAGCGAAGTGAGATTGTTGCTGTTATATCTTGTTCGAATACATGGAAGAGCTTCTTTACTCTCCCATGCATAAGACGACGATATTACAGCTACAATATCACTTCGCTCCTGAAGACGCTAGATGCAACGTAAATGATACGTTAAGCTAAAAATGCTCCAAACGCAGCAAAACTCGAAAGTCTCATCGGCACACTCAATAATTATTGAAAAAGAGGACAAGAGCAAATTGTTTTTGTTTGGTGTCTAGAAAAGTCCTACCAAAAACTTTCTGAATTGCGTTGTACCCTTTGGTATGTACCACAAACTGTTGGTATATCCCTCGCAGTCAAGTCCCCAACCTGTGGCACGCGTACCACAGGTTGGGAACCGCTGGTGTAGGACGGGCGTGGGTATACCAGATTTTTCGATACGGTCCTGGCGGAAGTAGAAATCACTACAGGATACGTCATCAAATGACTAAATGGTTTATCGCAATGTCCCGGTAGTTGATAAACGCAGCACTGGCAGTGATTTTCGTAACCTTCCCTTAGTGATTTTGCGTAAATGTTTGTCAAACGAGACAGTCGGAACTTACGCTAACAGCTTCAAGATTCTTAGGTAATTGCTTCAACAAATGTGAATTGTGGTCGAGAAAAGGCCAGGTCAGATAGCATTCCAAAATTTGCTACGTGTTTAAGGAGTCCCTAAAATAAAACGGAAGAGCGAACGTTGCAGAGATTAAAGGAGAGAAGGCTTAATCGTGTGCTATTATAAAATATTTAATATAGTGTATGGCATTCGGTTTATAAATTTTTTTAAAACAATTGATTTCCTGTGCTACACATTGATGAACTTCTATTCAAAGTCAATGAAAATAGGTTTAATACTTTTTAGTTAGAAAAAAGTCACCCGGAACGAAATTCCTAAAACCATATTAGTGGGTATTACTAATATCGTGATGGATGCGTCAAACGAGGAATATATGATCAATTGAATGAAGTTTTTGACATCTCAAGAGGAAATGGTGAACAGTTGTGCTGTGAGAGCAAAAGGTTATGTCATCTTCAGGTTGAAAGCAAAAGGCATGTTGGATATATACAACTTTGAAGGCGAGTTTCAAAAACCATCCATCCATTCAAAAGAACAAAAATGCCGTTGCAGCCAACTTGAACTACAGCAAAAACAATTGCCACTACTACGTCAGATTCTGAAACATAAGAGACTGAGGGAATATGAAGAGTCTGAAAAATCAGGTGATCAGTCGTTAAGGACAAGGAAGAAGCACAACAATGCCAAATCTACAATCAAATTAGTGACGAATGATGATGAAAGAGCAAAGAAAAGTTAATTTAGAAGCATTAGATCTTTAAAATGGAAAATCGGGTTCTGTGGTCAAAGTAATAACAGCTGTTTTCGATTATATAAATCTTTATGATTATAAAAATGATTGTTTCAGACACTACAATTAATGTGAACACTGGAAGAACCACAGTTAATGCTCTTGAACGAGTAAATTTGACAGTCTTAGGCGAGATTTAGGGAAAGGCATCCATGCCATTAAAGGGGATAGTATTTTCCATAAAAAACTTTATTATCACAATGCGTTTTGACTCAATATGCCAACATCAGTCTGTTGACGGGGACTAGGTCAGACGAAACGTGTTGTGATAATGAAGCTATTTCATTTTAATAAAACTCTTGCCAGAATGTTTCTCATTGTAATGGGCAACAAACTTGGAGGTAACTACACATCACCCAGCATCAAATTTCTATATATCCTTGAACTTGTAAAGAGATAAGATCATCTCAAGTTTTACTTCGATAACAATAAAAAAAGAGATTAATGAAACAGCAGGCTGTCACCATTATATGAAATTTCTGTTTCATTTAACTCGAGCTTAACGGTTTTTCTTTTTGAGAAAATGTAAGGTTTCATAGAGTAAAGTTTCAGAAAATACCTGAGAGTATTGAAAGATAGAATTACAAAGCAAAGCCAACTCTTTTGGCTGAGATTCTTCTTCTAGAGACTCACTGCTTAGCATTTGTTGATTCAACTCTTACAGATTAACAGCGGGTAAGGGCGGAAAATTGGTTTACTGACCAAATATACAAATCAGATGATTAAAAGATATTGTGTACCAACTTAGAGGTTCATAAAAAACATTGAGTTGCGTGAAAATATTTTAAATCAAGAAAAATCGAGACTTGGAATTCCCAGAACAAACTGGTGAGCATAACGGGCAATAAAGTGTCTTTAAGATTTTGATAACAACTGTACAATGAAGGAGAAACTTATGCATAGATTCATTTTGTCTAACAAGGCATAATAATTACTTATTTTGCTATATTTATTATATTCGTACTTTTAAGTTTGTATTTTGGGAGTTCTTTACTAAAAATAAACGAATTATACGAGTGAACTGTAAAATCGATTTTTCGGTTGATTTTTCTCCAAAACTAAATCAAATTAATTTTTTTTCAGTACCTTTGAACAAGATTTCATCGATTTATGACACAGGAATATGGGGTTACTAAAAATCCACAACATTAATAAGCATAGACAAAACTTAGAAGTTTCATACTTCTAGTGATATTGTTTTGTGTTACTAAGTACTACCTGGTAATGTGAAAATCAAAACCAACGCGGTGACGTGACTTTCTGCGTTAGTGTTTGCAAGTTTACCGCTGACCATCATTGGTATATTTCTTTTCCTTCATCATGGAGCTTCGAATGCAAAGATAAAAGGAAATTGAAACTCAATCCTCTTAATGCGTTGATGATGGGAGGGACGCACGTAGGAGTAACTCGAGAGTATTTTCACGAAGCTCTGGCAGCAGGGAATGCTACGTTTAAAAAGAAGTGTAAAGGCCTGGTTACACGGTACATGAGAATGTACAAGTTTCTGTACATTTGTGTGAATGGTTTCATGTACAGATTCTTGTACATTCTCATGGACAAGATCAATGAATAGGTGGCTACACGGTACATTTTTTCGGACAGATTTTCGTACATTTTCTGATGCGCATTATGCGTTTTCGTTTGTTTTTCCTCATTTTAAACCGTCGGCGTGTTATTTAAACCATTTTTTTGCCATGGAAACGACACATTCAGTTGTCATTTGGCTTGTGTTGGTGGTTTATTTGGTTTCGTGCGCTCGAATTGTTTTTGGATTTTGACCTCTTGCTTGTTGCTTGTAACAAAAAAAGCCGCCAACACAAGCCAGATGACAACTGAATGTGTCATTTGCGTCGTCTGCCACAAGGTGTCTCTGTAATGAGGTCAACTTGTACGATTGTCTGAACGAAATTAGAACTGGTTCTATTTTCTGTTCAGACATTCATACAATCGTACATTTTGGTGTGGTTACACGGTGAATTTTCGCGTTCATTCTGGCATTCAGACATTTTCTTGTACATTCTCATATACCGTGTAACCAGGCCTTTAGCCTGAAATGAGTGCCAGTCAACGTTTGTGCGATACAAGAGAGGTCTCTCCGTCCACTCAAGCTAGTTTTCCACGCATCTTAAAAATAACTAAATGTAGGTACTGTTAACGGGACGCCGATAAAGTTCAATGAGTTGTAACGCTGCTCATTTATTAAACCGTGGATTTTGGAGTGCATATAAATGGATTAGATCCTTGGACCCAATTACTGAACGAATGGCTTCGTTCGCCTGGATTGAATGTTTTCGAAAGATGGCGAATGGAATAAGGCGGACGTTACAGGAGATATATATATATATATATATATGTATATATATATATATATATATATATATATATATATATATATATATATATATATATATATATATATATATATATATATAATTATATACATATATATATATACTTATATTATATATATTGTTGCAAATATATATATATATATATATTATATATATATTTGCAACTCTACACTATATATATATATATATATATAATTATATATATATATAGTGTAGAGTTGCAAATGCGTGAAAAAATGTACTTCTACATACAACCACCTGCGAGCCACCAACTGGGAGTGTGTCAGGGGGTGGGTGTTAGGACACCAGCCGCGTAAAGGTGTAAAAGGAGAATAGGGAAGAAGGTGAAGTGTATGAACTCGAAGGCTTCCGAGGAGTCATTGAGACGGCAAGTGAAGGCTTTTCGAGCTTTCTTCCGCGTATTTCCATTGTCGTAGACGACGGTTTCGATAGCAATGCATCTATCTTCTTCAGCTCAGAAGTCTTCTTCACTTCTGACCTGAAGAAGGTAGATGCAATGCTATCAAAACTGTCATCTACGACAGTGGAAATACGCGGAAGAAAGCCCAAAAAGTCTTCACTGTTAGTGAAGCGTATTTCTGGAGTGTTTTCAGCGGAGCTCAGTTTTTGTTATGGCCAATTATTGCGCGTTTAAAGAACGAATTTTTTACCTATCTGTTCGGCAACGAACTTCTTTTTATTCTATCTTTTTCATCCGACCTAGATATGTAGTGTGGCGTCAAAATGATGTTCCGTGTGTCACACTTAAACACACCTGTTCGAAATTTCTCAAGCAATCTAAGCCTCGCGTTGTAGCCTCCAAGTCTCTGGTGGTCCTTAGTCTAATCCCTGTCGTTGTCGTTGTTTGGTTCTAGGTCGTTGTTTGAATTTGGGTCACATCGAATTTTAAATACATGCTCTCCATTCCTCCCAGCGAAATCAAATCTAAGGATTTCCTGCAATTGTTTATAACTAACATACTAATTCCTCACTCTGCATCTCCTAAATTATTAAATGTAAAGATTCCATTGTATTTGCATGATCAACATGTATATAATAAGGACAAAAAAAGCGAATGATTATAAATAATACGAACTTAATAATACCATGCCATAGAACAACCACATACAATAAATCATTTTATTTAACATCGTGTCAATTTTGGAATTATCTTCCTCTGAATATAAAGATGTTGACATCTTGTGTATGCATTCAAGAGTGCTCTGAAACAGTATTTATGTTCTAAATATTAGTATATATAAAATGTAATATTTACTTATTTCTTTGTTTTATTTTTTGTAAATTATGTAATATTATAGTGGCTGTTTATACAAAGCATTGTAAGTGTAATGCCTTTAAACTTTTTATGTAATTTTTCCAGAGACAATACCAACCTCTTATATAATGTCTCCTGCATGTCATTATGTAGATATTACTTTACGTTTTTTTTGTAAATCTTATCAGCAGCTATTACTTACATCTTAAATGTAAATGCCGTATACGTGTGCTGCATGGGATTATATACTCCCAGAGTAAATAAACTTTAACTTATCTTATCTGCTACACTCATAAACATTTTTTTCTCAGGTACAACAACAACCTTATTTATGTTGGTGTGATAATTTCTGCTCCTCATGACTGGACCACGTTTTCCATGTCTCAAGAGCGTATCCTTCTTATCCTATGAAAACAGATGCAAGCACTGCGTCCCTTCAGCGTATTCTGGCTCGTCTCACACAAACAATTCCTCGCCATTTCTCACATACAAGAAGCGATCATTCTGGCTTCCTTTTTCCGAAAATTACTTCGTCGAAGGAAAACATTAATTAATTATAAAGTAAGCGTAGTGATTCCTCACAAATTCAATGACTTTTACTTTAGAAAAGTCATTGAGAATTCTTAGTTTTGTTTATTAAGGATTTAGAACAACTACCTTAATTGTTGTGTTTAATTAACGCCATTTCGGTTGAGCCCATTGTCATTTAAATTTCGTGAGGATTTTATATGCTTATTTTGAATGAAAAATCGTAATTAACGTTTTAAAAGAATGGATCGTAGCTAACTGAAACCCTAACCATTGGATCTGATTCAATTATATCTTTCCGGATTCAACGCGACACACACTCTTGTGGGAGATGCAGTACAACACAATATATACTCTAATTGTAAGTTTTTCAGCGGGTGCTTGCTTGCGTGAAGTATCAAGGACCATCTCCTCTGAAAGACGGACGCAACAACAAGGTTGGAATGCGACAGCAACGGGTCACTGCAACAACATTTTTTCCTATTATCTGCGTTTTAAATTACATATGTTGTTGAAATGTTATTATAGTGTTGTTGATACAATTTATTATAGTAACGGAAGATAGACTACGATCACATTTTGGGTGTAATTATTCTGAAGCTGAGAATCTAAATGCAGTCTCCAGTTGTCGATTAATTACAAACTTATTGATTTATGCCAAACGCATAGCAACTAAGATTTTTTCGGAAAAATATAAGAATTTATGCATCAAGAAAGCTTATCCTCGTTCTTGCTTTTGAGTAGATATCATTTCCTCGGTAATCCATCGAATGATTAACGCGAAAACATTCTACCGTTTTCATTTGAACATATAAATGACACGATTTACAGGCATACTAATCTAAAATATGGAAGAAATAACATGAATTTTATTTAACTACTCGACTGCTTTAATCGCTTCCACTGAGTGAATTTAAGGAACAAGATTTAACGCTACCGTCACTTAAATCCGCCCCTGCACACTTATCGAGAGCATTTCAACACATCAGAAACAAGAGCATGATAATTCACGTTAAAGGTGGTTTGAGCGAGATAGTTCCCTAGTCATAATAGATACCATATTCAAATTAAATTTTTTTATTTCAGCGTCTGTAAGAAGTATAAAATAAATATTGTAGTAGTAATGGCGCAAAGATATAGTTATATATGACCAAAATTATCAGTAATTAAATAAATAAAGCTACATAAGTCTCTAACTTGACTCATTTTTTCCCTCCGCACGGCCGAAAACCCTTTCTAACAGCAGGTTGTTTTGCGATTCTGTAAAAATTACTTCGGTGAGTAATTTTTTATAAATAGTTGAGAAAACATGAAAAATATACTCCGTTAGTTTTTTGACGAAATTTAGGTGCGATTAGTTCCTAATTTGTTAAATATTCTCCCTCTGGAGCGGACAGCTGTAGTCTATCCCATCTAAAACAGCTTATATTTTTTAGGCAAATTGCTCGAAAAGTAGTTCGGCAAGTGGTTGATATTTGGATATCATTAGAAAGATGGGAATTTTATCTTTAAAATTAAGCCAAATTCTTACTACCTCAAGGTATACAACGGAGCAAGGTTTTGGGTCATCGTTCTCTGGACATCAATTATTTGGTAGTTTTCGTTCTTTTCCATTATCTTTCGGTCATGCACTCAAGTTGTTTCATTTCATAACGGTGAATTGCTCTTTGAATTGCACAAATAAATTGATGAAGCCAATGGCGGCCTATTGGAATGGAATACGCAGATGGTGTTAACGCTGAAATTGATTCACAAGTTGCCGAGTCTCTTAGTTTACACTGAAAAATGTGAACCTATATGAAAATGAAGACGTTCAGAGATGATCAACCTCTGAGAAATAAGTACATGAATTTTTCAAATCGGAATTGTGTGAAATTCAGTGGAAAAATTACCCCCAGAAGAGTGCACTAAACAGCTAAGCTATCCAGATGTCCTCTTTTGACTATGAATTTCATGGAGGCTCTTAAACAGCGAAAGAATTTTTTTCCCCCTTGAAATACACGTACTTCTGTGACCATCAGCGGAGGACTCCGTTAAACTTACTTCACGGCAAGTTCTTCAGTTCATTGAATTTTCAAATCAAAATATAACTCATTTTGTTAACACAACGTTTACCTCGGCTTGAAGCTTCTCTGCATTTCTGCAAAAATAAATGTGAAAGAAGTGTTTTTAAACATTCTACAGCGTCTCTTACATATTTTTCCAGCATAAAACGACTTTCTCTCATTCTACTCTACATTATGACGCCAAATTAAAAAAATTGAGCATCGATTTTCGCTTCATTTTCAGCCTCGCAAGAAGCAGGACATCTTTCAGTTGCTAAGCCTTAATATGAGAAAAATAGTTTTTGGAAATATGCTGTGGCTGCTGAGAGGCGACAGGAATTATGTGTTTTCGTACCTTAACGATTACGGGCATGTCATGAAGGTTCATATGGATTCAATGAGGGGAGTTTAGAAGTAATAATACTTATAACACAGGGATGCTCTCTGTTTATCCACCAAACATCATGATCTTTCCATAATTTCAAGTGTTTACACTTAAATATTTTTTACTGGTGCCTTTAATGAATCCAAGACTTATTTTTTGGTCTTTAAAAATAAAAGTAGGCCAGATAATGGTCGCATGAAGCAGATATATAACAACGGAATTAAAAGGAGACCAAAGTGATTTAAAAAATCTTATTCCGAGAATATATTCCCACTAAAAATACTTATTGAAAGTCACAGGGTATTGAAAAACGAAATGATTCACGAACAACGAATTCCAAATTACTTAACAAAATTCCAATCGGCTAACATTCCTCTTTCAAATACAAATTTGAAAGCACTGGTATTTTTAAGCAACACAAAGTTAACGATCTCAGCAAAAATGCAAATAAAAAACTAGGAACTAGGATCTAAAATAAAAAGATCACCATCTGAAACGTCTCATAGATCCATGAAAATATTTCCTAGAACGTAATGTAATGAGGATGGCTAGCCGAAGGGGCTATTTCTTTCCATCCAATAAAGATGGTTTATGTCTGAATTTCTTGAAATTTTGGAAAATATCCGGGAATTACACTTCTGGAAGACAATAAACCGAATCAGTGTGCATTTACTGAGTCATATGCGAATGCATGCACCTTCAAGAGTCGGCGATTTCCAGGAATTGCTTGAGCATTCATCTCCGTCTTACGACTGACGATCCTTTCATGACGATCTCCTACTTCCTCGAATTCGCAATGTCCATCGCCGCGGTTTAATGATTCAAATACGGAATATTCATCTGAAAATCCTTCCGTTGATTCAATGGTGTCTTCCACCGATGGAATGTCTTTCGTTATGAATTCCATGCCACAACGGAAAAAATTGCGCTTTTTATAAAAAAAATATTCTTATGCCTGTTCCTCACGGTCACATTTTCTATAAAAGAGTTTTGCAAAAAATGTTATTGAAACTTTTATGAATCGTGCGTAAAACGTACTTGCTTGCTCATGGTAAAACTATTCATAAAACCGCAATTTTGACCAATCTGCCATCTAGGAGACGCTTTGCGAACACTTGAAGTGATAAATGCACTCTCTTTTCGATGACTGTTGGGTTAAAAATATTATTGTTTATTTTCTTACTTTATGACCACACTCAACGGCGCTAAGGTTTTAATAATACGTCTAGACTATTATTGTGCTTAATATGATGGTATGAATGATAGTGCGAATGTTTGTTTACTTTGTCCTTGTTTGGCTTGTTTGGCTTGACATCTTATTGGTTGTTGCATAAAACGGTTTTATGGAAATAGAACGTGTCCTATTTCGTAAAATGTTTTATAAAACTAGGTTTTATAAAACGGTTATATCGTTAGCAAGCTCATTTTTATAAAATACGAGCGGAAGGTACCCGTTGAAATTCAACGGCTGTGAAAAACATTAAACTTATTTTATAAGAAAACCGCATAGCCTGAAGAAAAACTGTATGGGAGGTAATTTGAGGAGTTCGTAACCTATCTTGTATGTTGTGTTTGTTGTAGTAGACACGCTGACTATTTTCCAGGTGCAAGGAGAGATGAGTGACTATTGGTCTACATTCATGCACGGGAATCCCAAAAATCGGCCATACAGACTGATTACTACTTAAATTCACCTCGTCCCTTCGTTTCTCTTGAGCCGTTTTCTGAGTGATTAACAGCTTGATCGCTTCCCTTGTGTACATACATATATTTGCATTCCATGACTTAATTCAGTTGCACTATTCAACGCTGATATGTGCGTTTAGTATCTTAATCAGGATTGGATAGTAGGGTACAATCCAGCGGTTGACAACGTCAAGAGGAGTAATGGCAGCAGAAGCCATGTTTATTTGACCAACGAATCCTCCATCAAAGGGACTGTGCCTTCGGCATAGCCATAATCATTGGTTTCGGTTGCTAAATAAAAAATCTATGGTGATTCTTAGTGCACTTGTTGATTTTCATGCACGGATGTCGTTAATTGCGCAGAATTTCCGTTCTTCTTTCGGTTAAGAAGCATGTAGTGACGTCATTATAATTTCCACCATCTTAATACAGATTGAAGGTTCGAAACAGATGGGTCTGTATTTGAACCAGATTTAGAGCTGGTTACCCGTCCGTATGTTGGGTAAGGATGAATTTTGTGCGGATCTTAGCGTAACCCGAGAAACACCACGGGGAGAATCTCATGAGATCGCTGGTGGGCACGTCTTTGACCATCCAAGTCTAACCTTTGACGTTTTTCTTTCAAGGGCTCATTTTCTCGCAATTAAGACATTCATTTTGCTTTAAAGATTTTTTCGAAAGGTTTCTCTTTTTTATATTAGGCATGTTGATGGATATATTTTTAAGTCCAAGGAACGGAAACACAGCGGCAAGTGAGAGTCTAAAAAAGGCAACTCGATGATTGAGTGAATGTACCTAAGTTAACTGCACTTTAACACTTTTAAACATATAAATGACTCGTGACGTTAATGATGTATGAATTGGTCTAAAAAACAGTTCGCAATCGCAATGAGCAGCAAACGGTTTCACTACGTGTAGTACATCTGAGAATTAAACGATAATAAACAACGCCGTGTTTGTTGTAGCAACAGAGGCATTATTACCATTGATTTTCGCTCCACGTAAATATTCTTGCACATTTAATTAAGTGTGTATTCTATTAATTCCTTTATGTGTATCGTTAACTACGTAATTGTTCTCTCATATACATGCGGTGCCCCTTTGAGAGCTACTTTCAGAGTAGAAGTTGAAGAGTATACTTGTAAATATGCATTGAATTTATCGATTAACCCCTGAAGCAATCTATCATGGGGCCCTTGGGACTCTGGGCTCTTCTTATACGGATTTGCTTTCTACGTACTATCATGGGCCTGCAGGAAAACGTGATATTTCAATGCTAGAGGCGGGTATATCCTTTGAAAATCAAATATATGGTTGTCAAGGAAATATGTTATTATTGATTTCAGATAAAAATGTGAGATTTTTCAGCTGAAAACATGAATTTCAGACAACGTCGGAGGGTAGAAGAAAATCGATTGAAAGAATTAGAAATTTCATTTATTCAGCCATCCGATAAAAATAATCCCAGCCCTCTATCTTGAGTGAAAGTAATTTTAAAAAGCAAAAAATGAAACCACTGGACCGAAACCATTGCTTAGCATGGACCAGCAGGGGTGACCCCCGGGGGCCTTTGGGGGCCCTGAAGGCTTTTTAATATAGTATATATTACAGCCAGTCATGTTTTCTATCTACGTGCCAAATTTCAGCTCAATCGGTCCAGTAGTTTTTGCGTGATGGAGCAACAGACAGACAGAGACCATAACATTTTTATACATATTAAAAAGGATCACACCCTTAACCCTGAAAAAATAGGGTTTCGGTTAATTGAACCCTACAGTGTTTGTTGTCTATCAGTGACAAACTCGTGTTCCAAATTTCATCAAAATCGGTCCTGTGGTTTAGGAGGAGATGTGGAACATACATACATACATACATACATACATACATACATACATACATTGACTTTTATATATATAAAGATGTCGATTTTATAAAAATGTTTACCGAAATATTTGCCGTGAGCTACAGCCATTATAATTTTGGTAAGTTTCTTTAAGATTTCTGCGATTAAACTAAACTTTTTTAGCAACAGTTTCGCCGTGCTATTCTGCCGGCTTCGTCAGGCATTATAAATCAACAATGAAAAATAAATAAACAAACTTAGGCGGTCATTATGTACAGCATGATTAATTAATACTTTAGTTTATCAAGTCTTTTCCACGTAGGTATAAGGAAGTTTGTAGCCATCTTATCTGTTTAGGTTGTTAAGTCTTTTTTTCTATTTCAATGGCTTCCCTGATGATCCGTGGATAGTAGTTAATTTCATTGCATAAAACTTTCGCCCTTTTGATGTCAGTCCTGTGACCCTCTAAAAGTGTGTGCTCAGCCACGGCAGAGTAATACCAATCTTTCTTCCGAATAGCCCGTTCGTGTTCCTTCAGTCTGCATTCTATAGCTCTATTTGTCTGGCCAACATATGATTTTCCGCAACTACAGAAAATTTCGTATATGCCTTAGAACATTGTGGGAGATAATGGATCTCTAGCTCCTCTAAGATGATCATAAACTTTGGAGATGTTGTTAAATCTTGTAATGATGAAATTTTGGGATAATTAAGATACCAAAATACCTAAAAAAGACCATTGTACGCCATGAGAACGAGATTTCTTAAGGAACAGTAGAGCCTTGCACTATTGCAGAATGTCTGTTGCCAATGATGTCTATTCTTCAATTACACCAAGTAGGAGAAGTAAAGTAAACACAATAAATACGCAGGAACAATTTTAATGGCTGCTGAAACACCATCTCTTCCTTAATTAATCATTCTTTTTTTTACAGTACCTGATATATCATCTCCTTTCAATGGTTTTATGTCACTTTGAGCAATGCAATGGCTTAAACATGGACTACGTTCACTATTCTGGACACAAGATAAAATGTCATACCTTTGATTATAACAGTCATGCATTTGCACTTTAGGCAGAGAAGATTATTGAAAAATGACATAGGCATGCTTAGCCGTAGGCAATGATTAGGAAAAATCTTATAAAGATTCTTTATTTGCGCCGAAATGAAAACAAAAATGGCATCGTGATTTTGGGATCTGATAATTGATATGTTTACTGTGACAACAACCACCATGCCAAAATTTTTAAAAGTTAACGTGATATAATTAAGTAATAATATAATTTTTTCATTCAATTTTGACCAGACCTCGATAGATTCAACTCTCTTGAGCATTCATTCCTAAGACACATTCTTTCAGTGATAAGGAAATTGTAGGCGAAGTTATAATGTACACTTAGTATGAAATACACGGTGGAAAACCATTCGTGGGAACGGGGAATCGAACTCAGATCCCCCAACCTTGCGACGGGTACTTTAACTAATTAGGTATCGTTCCCAGTCCAGGCGAATGATTTTTTCTCTGTGGATATCACACATTCCTCGATGGCGGGCAAGGCCCGTTGAAGTTAAATCCTTTCAATATCTCCAAACCAGATTGAATAATCTTTATTTACTTAGGACATCATCAAGCAAAGGCACAAGGGCAGCTATACGGCGACAGGCAGGCAGAGTCAGGAAGGGTATCCTATTCCTCTGACATCCTATTCTTTATGAGATAGCAAATTGTAGGCAAAGTTTTACACCGTTTCAACTCTATTGCTTTACTAACCTTAAGTTATATTTCACTAAGCTAAAATAATATTGAGATATTATCTATAAACAATTAAAAAAAATAATTCTAAATAAAAAGTGACGATAGAAGAATCGTGTCTAGGTGTGACGTATGACTATTATAACTAATTCCACCCACGTACCACATTAATCCATTCTGATATCCCTCAGTTCTAATTATGTTTGCATGAATAGTAACTACATGCTTTATGTTTCCTCGGATAAACATACATTAATAGAATTATTTAATTCTATAACGTATTCATACATAATTTGCTGTGTGGGCGTCCGCCCCATCTTGATTTCAGTAACGGTTTGATCTAGAAGTGTGCAATAAACTGTGTTGGGTTTCTACAGGGTACGAAGTCCCAGAAAGACTGTTCACATTTTTGTAACGGTTGGGGTTTGTATGAGATTGACTGTAACGTTTTTCTGTAAGTTTACGGGCAACGGCATGCCACGATGGAAACACCGGTTCCCGATCAGTCACCGGAGTTAGCATCGTTTGGCTCGGCTCGAGTTTGGAGGGGTCCGAGTGCTGTTGCCCCTGTCTGCTCGTGGCGGACAGTTTAAATGCGAAATGACCTTAGCCGTCGAAGCACATTAAACAAAAATTCTACAACTATTACTGTATGTTTACACGGAGTTCCCCACTTTGCAGAGTGTAATGCTTTCTTATCTTAATCATCAAAACAAAAAACATTTGAAACAATTACAAACATTATTATTCCATGAGACTGCTTAATCACTAATACAATCTTTCCTAGTGATTTTTGCGAAATACAGTCGAGTATTAAATAGTATGTAAATAGGTTCTAAATGTATCGAATGTTTTTCAATATTCCTAAACCTTCTCATGGAAATTATCACTGCTTCTTCCGATTCAGTCACCGTAAATTGATATTTAAATAACGCTATTCATTTATTTCTTTTTTAATTTCATACTGAAACCAGAACTTTGTTTATTGCGGCATAAAGACCGGGGGATATTTCTTCTGTATTTATTCAGCTAAATGCGCATGGGAAGCATTTGCAACGACTTAACGAATGCAGGTCTATTTCCATCCATCTTACATTCTTTTATGTAAGTTCAAGGTTTATCGCCCAACGAAATCTGGTTATCTGGTTATTTGAGACCTCTTTGCTGACCTTTTTACCGATATAAACAAATGTCATATTGTGTGGAGATTTAAACTGTGATATGCTAAAAAATCATACGATAGTGTGTATATGAATGATCTAATTTTTTCCGGTAACCTTTCGCTGGTACCATTCAACCCTACTCATAATTTAGCAAATAGTAGTACTTTTATTGATCTGTTTATAGTGGATGATATTGATAATGTCCTAGAATATGGTCAAAATCCAATCTCCTTTCTCTCTGGACATGATTTTAAATATATCAAGTACCAGTTTAAGTTGAATGTTTATATTCATACAGCGTTGAGTTCACGAGATAGTATTCACATTGATCACTGTAAACTCCAAGAAGATTTCTTAATGCTGAACTGGACTGAGTTTTTAAAATTCTTATTGTGTTGATTCCAAAGTTGAGATTTTTAACGAAAATGTTAAAAGGATACTTGATGTTCATCCCCCACTGCGCAAACGGACTTATGGACGATCCCCGGCCCCTTGGATAACTGAAAATATTATATATATGATGACGCAAAGGGATCGCATGCGGCGAAATTTTCAAACAACCCGTCATCCTGTTCCTCACGAACAGTACAAATTACTTAGAAATAGTGTGAAACAGACGCTACGGAATGCAAAACAGAAATATTATCACGAATGAACTCTTCTCGGGCTCTACACCGGGTGAGTGATTGAAATCTTATTATCAAGAATGTTAAGGATAAATGGGACGTTTGGTCAACCTGGCAAGAACTAAGACGGCTAGTTCTTGCCAGGTCGGAAAAAACTCATGTGACTTAAATTTTAATCTGAATGAGCTCAACACGTTTTTCCTAAATGCATTTACTGACGAAGACCAGGCTGTAGTAAACACAAGAATGCATACAGAGGCTAGTTTGCATGATGAGCAAGAATTGACACCAGAAAATGGTTGTAATAGACTTTACCTACCTACCAAATTATACGCCGGAAGTATTACTTCGGGACTAAAAAATGATTTAAAATAATGCCACTGGTGTCGACGGGATCAATAATAAAATTTTAAAAATTCTACTCCCTGTCACTATGCCCGTGATACTAGACATATTCAACTGCTCGTTAAATTACTCAAATTTCCCGGCTCTCTGGAAGTCTGCACAAATTCAGCCGATTCCTAAAATTTCTCACCCTAAAGTAATGTCAGATTTTCGGCCAATCTCGCTTCTAAGTACACTGTCAAAACCACTTGAGCGATTTTTTCTTCATTATGCCACCTTGGAACACCTCTCTAGAAACGGTCTATTAGATCAATATCAGACAGGATTCAGAAATGGGCATAGTATTCAGTCTGCCCTTTTAAAAGTTACAGACGATATTAGACTCTCAATTGAGCAAAAAAAAGATAACCTTGTTGGTCCTATTAGACTTTACCAAAGCTTTCGATTCGGTGAATCACAACATACTAATAAATCGCTTGAATGATGTCGGACTCTCAAATTCAGCCGTGCTTTGGTTCAAGTCATACCTCTCTAACAGGAAAAAGGCCATTAGGGGACCGAAAGGCGAGCTATCAAACTATTGTCCAGTAACCAAAGGAGTGCCACAGGGGTTTCAAATTCCACCCCTTCTGTTTTCCAATTATATATATGATCTTTCTAAAGTTATCTTAAACTGTAAATACCACATGTACGCTGATGATCTTTAGATCTACATTGACTGTTACCCTTCTGATGTGACTGAAGCCATTACTACGGTGAATGACGATATTCGAAATATATGTAAGTGGTCACTGGAAAACTGTCTACAACTAAATCCAAACAAGACCAAAAGTATCATCATTGGTAGCAATTTTTATATTAATAGAATTATACTTGATGTCCTGCCAAAGATAAATGTAAAATGTGTCCAAATTGATTATTCTGATAGTGTAACTAACTTAGGAGTTAGACTAAATAAAACCTTATCATGGAATGAACACAAAATCCATTTCGCATTCGGTAGCTAACACTATATCAGTTAAAACAATTTAGACACCTATTTCCTGTCCCCATTCGCCAAAAATACTCTTGTTTCCCCACACAAAGACTATTGCTGTGTGGTATATTCTGACCTTACAAACGAACTAAATCTAAAAATCCAGAGGATTCAGAACTCCTGTGTGAGGTATATCTTTCACATCACATATTATGAAAACGTGACACCGTATTTTGAAAAACTCAGATGGCTAAAAATACAAAATAGACGCTTTCTTTAGAAGGCAACATTCATGTACAAGTTAACGACAGAACTTCCCACATATTTACACCGAAATGTACAATTTAATGCTAGAACAAATACACGTCCAACACGCCGCATGGAAGAACTTTATATACCACACAGTTCAACGATGATGAGGAGCAGCCAAGTTACGTAGTTGCATCGTCGGATAACGGCACAAAAAACAACTGATGAAAAAACACGGAGGGAATCGGCAGGCAAGGAGAAGCCAAAAAAATGTATCACAGCTTCCACGGGAACGGATTGCCGAAGTCACTCCACAGAGTCAGCTCCATTGTTGCCTCTCCCACGCGAACACCCCCCCCTCGCCCCCCCCCCCCCCCGCTGGGTGGGCCGTAACAGGTGAACTAACCACCTTCAGAATTATACCCTCTTCCTCCATCCACAAAAAACAATTAACCGTAATATAATTTCTTCCGCATAATATAATCCCACTTCTCTGTTTTTGAAGGCCTTCATGCACTTACATCAATATCTGAATCTGTGCAGAAATAAAAATAATCGTACCTGAAACTCCAGCTACGCTGTAGATGATCCTCAATTAATTAATAAGCCAACATTCTACATCTACGTAATACCCTGGAAGTCATCATCTCAAAGGTGCGCACAAAGTTCTTGTAATGTTATCAAATTCGTGGTTTTTTTTAAATGGAAGGATCTCTATCTATGAACGTAATTACTATACTTGTGACCGATCGCAACACAAATTACACACCAACGACTTCAGTTATACATGGTATGGAAGTACAAAGGGAATGGGCAAACTTTTTTTACTGGAATTCTTGTCATTGTTGTAAAAACTGATATTACAGGTTCACATGACACGGGGTGAGTCGTCACCAAAATGCATTACACGATTAAAGTTACTGTTACTACAACTATATTGATACATTAACAGAAACCTGCTAATGCCTTTCTGGAGGCAAAATATCGCAAACGTGGTACACTGTAGTTAAGCCAACAATGCTAAGGAAGCTATTTGTATTCATGTGTTTTGCAACTACATAAACGGACAGAAATACAATAGTTATACAGGAAACATGCACGGCGTGCTGCTAGTACTCGTACTAGGTAGCAGAGAAAGATAGAAGCTTTAGGGAATAAATCAACTAGCTAGCTACACTACCTATCGACAAAACCTAGTTAAAAGCCTCGGTGGAGGCTGTTATTGCCTCTTATCGTTCGCGGGAAAAATGGCATTTTACATGAAATGATGCAGTTTGAATTCCTTGCTCCAAACTGTCATGGATGCAAGCAAGAATGGTACTCTTTCGCGAAGGCACCGTTACGCGGCAGCACAGGCAATACATTTCGGGAGTCACTAATTTCCAACTCAGGTGGCGCGCGCTCGCCGAGGCCGTAGTAGCGTCGTCATGCCGACTGAATCGGGCGAGTCACGACGCATAAACTTGAGTCAAATCTGTGCAAAGTGAAAGAACTCCACCCTTCACAATTAAGACCCCGACAATAACCCGAAACTAGTTGATGAGAAGTAAAAAAAACGAGAGAGGTTCTTTTTTTTTAACTTTTATTTGAACGCCAATTGAAACAGTCGCAAATTTGGTCATTGATGGCTGTGCATCAATGACCAAATTTGCATGGCTATGTAGTGGAGTCAATTGGAGCCCATTGTGTATTTTTTAATACGTGCGTACCTCAACTAAGAGAAGTCGGCCAAATCATTGACAATCTTAGAATTACTCGATGTATGTTCGCAAGCACAGGACCGTGACGCGACGACTGGGTCACCCTATATTTATATTTCTCCCAAGATGAGAGAGAGATAGTCGCCAGCCTCCATCCCTTCTGGAGTGTTACGACTACCTGTGGATCAGAATGCAACGAGATAACAGAGCACACGCTTTGAATTACTCAGCGCTGCATGAATTCTCTATGTCACCCGATGTCCTTTCATTACGGATGGAGATTTTCGTTATCACACTCTCGATAAAATGTAATTTATCTGATTAATTTTAAATTGATTTACCAATAACTGATTTCACGCTTTCCACAATGGAAAATTTCTATAAATCAACTCCTAAAAGACGGTTGAAAGAAAAACGCGCCAATTACGGCAGAATAAATCTTCGAGCAGATGAAGTCAACCATTAATTTTGAAGCACAAACACACTATCTCAATCTATTTCGCAATGTCTAAAAATGTCCATTCCAAAGGGAATCAGTAGTAAATACATGTAAGCAATTTAAGTTTTCGACGGCAGGTCGCATAGCATCTCTATGAGAAAAAGAAGATAAGAAGAAGAGGTCCAGGATCGTTGTGGGTAATTAAGAGCGATTTCCTTTGTGGTAACAAATCATGAAATAAGAAAATTAATTAGAAGTTACTGTGGTAGTTTTACCGTTCCTGACCCATCATATTATTCCACTACCTTTTTTAAAACATAATCAGCGTGAAAATATTCTGAAAATGATATTCCCATGAGAGCTAAAGTGGAAATTAATTTTGATAACGTTGCGGTTTCAATTGTAATTTCCCACAAAATTTATTTTTATAAACTATCACGCATTTAAACGTTCCAACATCACCCTCATTCATAATTGAGATCCTACAAAATAATGACAAAGAATAGTGACCTTGTCTAAGAAATTCTTGGTTAATTTCTTTATCTAAATTACCTATGATGTGCCAACTGACCCTATAAAAATATGAATGAAGATAAATATATTAATATATTTTATCAGTATGTATCGTGTATCGTATAGAGATATCGTCATTGGCGTCATAAAATCCCCCGTCATAGCTATGGCATTAACAGCATTGACCCGTAGGTAGGTTTGATTTATTCTCTTTATTTGTACTAAAGGTTTACAACACTGCGTCAACTTTGAGAAAAATAAGTTTTAAATGTGTCCCTGATGTTTTAAGGCGGTTCCACCGTAAAATGACTTAAATGTCATTTTATTCATATTATGTCTGCTTGTAGAAAAAGTTGTCCTCTATCTGATATGAAAAACAAAATAACACGTTTCCACGCTATTTTATTCTATAATTGAACTTGAAATTACGTGATGTTCAATGGGGGAATGAGAGAAACACGGGGAAAAATAGTATTTTCCATAAAATATTCATGCAATTTTTTCGGAAAACTATTTATAAGAAGGAAATAATCCAGATAACTTGAATAAAAATGTAATATAGGCATCTTACTACCTTATTTTTCTAGTTATTAGGGAGTTACTGCCGTGATTGAAGTCAATTCATAGGAAATGGCGCTGCAGTCGGCTCCTATGGCTGGAAAAAAGTGCTCATTTAAAATACATTTGTGGAATAATCTGCATTTTTTCTAATTTACTTTTGGGTTTCTATAGGTAACACATTTCATCAGCGAAAGCAGAATTTTTTGCACAAAATATCAAAAATGTGGAATTTAGTATTTGTTTTGACTCACACAGTCGCGGCGGAACCTTGTTAAACTCTCGATGCGCTTCAATGTCCCCCAATAGTAATGAATTTGTTCCCATTACTTGGTCGTAGGCAAGTCATTAACACCCTCTTTATCAATTACTAAGTTATGAAGTGAACATATACGTTTAGCAATGACCTCGGCTCGGTCAAGATTGACTTCAACCTGTTCTAATAATAATAACTTGCACTTGCTAGTTGAAATACCAAAAGCTCTCTCGACAACTTCTCTTGCTTTTGTAAAACGTTCAATAAAGATTTCCTCTTCAGGATCTTAATTTCTGTGATAATAAGGGCGCATTCGCTATGTCTTCAAAGGACATGCTTCGTCGCCTACTAAGACATGATACATGAGCTATGTGTGTGCAGGAAACAATTTTTCGGAGCTTGTGTTGAGAGCATTTTTTCCAATTGTCTTGACAGATAGAATGTGGAAATATTTTAACCATCATTCTCTTTACCAGAGGCTCCTACATCTTAAGTAATACATACAATGAAGAAAAAATTCTTGTAGTTACGGAACATACTTCCCGAATGCCCTGGTGCATTGATTCGTAATATGCTTGCCAACGATGCTACCAGAACCGAAAACCTCCATTGGGTCCAAAAATCATCAGATATACTGAAGATTTCTTCATGCGTTGGAAAACTTATATGAATTTCTTTCTGTACTATATGCTAAGGTTTTATCATCTACATTAATGCCTACAGCATTATATAATAAATATCATGAATTAATACCCAAGTGTTTTGAAAGATCAACTAGTTGCCAAGTACCTGTAATAATAAGATAAAAATGTACTTTTTTCAGAAAAAGAGGTGAAAAAAGCGGCGAGGGCTTCAGAGTTACTTTTGGGAGAGAACTCAAGAAAGTTGCCAAAACAAAAGCGTGTCAGGCAGCTCCATAAGAGTTTGATTCCAAGTGGCCTTATTTTAAGATATTACTGTTTCCGAGAGGCACAATATATCTAAGAGATCATAATGGGTAACACCCCAAAAACACATGAGGATATGGATTCCGATGGAGAGTGTGATACAAATACTGTAATGGTCGCCCCTGCTCAAAAGGTCGCCCCCTCCAATAATTTAACTACTGAAGGACGCGGGTGCGCCGGACAGTGCCGCATCACTACCCTGCGACCGCCAGGCCAACCCCGAAAGGCAATCGCACATGCACAGGACAGGAAATCACGAAATTATAATAATTCAGGTTCCGATAAAAGACCAGCGACCAGCTCCTACCTTGTTGGGAATAAAATGCGGCCAATGCACCGCGCTCAAGGTCCCCGTCTGGCACGGCAATCACCCGGAACGTCGCCCGGCAACTAAATGAGCGCCTTTTTACCTCAGGACAAAGGAACTTCAATTGACAATGAAAGAATGTTCGTATCCATTCAATGACACAGTTTAATGAACAATAACCGACATATAAAGAAAACGTACCCTGATGAAGTGAAGGATGAAATGGAGTGAAAGGAAATGAACAATTATATGACCAAAATGATGAATAATTGCGAAGTAATACACACAAGAAAACAAAAATTTACAAGTATTAACACTTCTGGGTACGTAAATTGCACACGAAAATTAGGATGATTTGTGATTATAATTCACTGATGGTTTATTTTACACCGCGCACTTAGCGCACGACCACGCCGACTGAATAACGGACTGAGTCCGGAGACGTAAGAGAGGGATAGTTGCAAACTTAACACGGGTGTCTCCGTACGACGACACGAGACTTCCGGCGGACAAGATGAGGCTCACCGGTTCTGGGGTTTTTCACGGCCGTTAGGCGAGGTGTCAATGGAGGAACTTCGTCACTCGAATATCGGGACACCACCTTATTTGGCCCAATTGTCACGCCGCTATCGCCCAGAGGACCGCAACTCACACTCGTCTCAACTCTCGGCCGCTCGTGCCTGCCATGACCCCCGGCTTCCGCGGTGGTCGGCAATTTCTGCCTCTCACTCACAGTCTGACCTCTCGGCCACATGCACACACTCACTCGTTTTTTTCTTAGTTCCAAAATTACACCCCCCCCCACACACACACGCGCATCGATGGGAGGCTCGAGAACCACTTCGATCCCTTGCGCGGAAACACACATAAAACATCATCACACAACATTTAAAAGTGGCGAAAATAATTTCGTTACAATACAAGTTCTGATTTTCTGCCTTCACTTGCTACCCTGACGCTGTACCACAAATTTACGGAGAAACTTTGACCATAACATTTGAATTTCCTTTAAAAATGAAGTTAATAGTATAAGGGCCAGATGAAATTGATAAAAAACTATTGCAGTCTGAAGAGCAAACAACGAAAAACTTTCAAGAATATGCGAATGATCCTGATACCCATTTTTCTGACGAGTCTTCTACTATATTCAAAAGATGTTCTAAAAAATCACCTGCAAATTCATAAATGAATTCAAGCTTTCCCGGTGAACAGCGAACAGATGAATCTTTCTCGGGATTGTAACCGGGGTAAGAGTTGTCTCCATGCCGACGTTTTGACAGCTGACTCTGCTGTCGACTCAGGATGATGAGCCACCCTGAGGACGACAGCAGAGGCAGCTATCGAAACGTCGAAATGAAGCTCTTGCCCGGTTAGAACTGCAAGTTCTTGTCAGGAGGTGATATTTCATCAACATAGGTCATCAATATAGGTATGCTACGAATATTAGATAAATTATTTATATAAATGTATTTAGAAACTACATAAATGCACATAAATATAAGAATTATTCAGGAAACATGCAAGAGGCTCTGTAATTGCGACATAGAAGATTTGAAAAACAGGCATTAAGGCCCAAAATCAACTATTTAGCTACACTATCTATCGATAATCCTAATTAAAAGTCTCATTGGCAGCTACTCACGGAAAAAATTACATTTTAAACATGTTCGTTCAGCAGTATATTTTCCTAATTTTATTCTCATGGCCTAATCTACAGTAGTATGTCGGGCTTCGTTAAATATTATTGACGTCGCCGAAAAATAGATAGGATGGGAACTAACATAAAAAAGTGTAAATTTTAACCAACAGTCTGAAATCGATTGCCATCCCAGTTGTTGCAGAAGACTAGTGGAAATGACGAACTTATTATAACAGCTTTTTACGTATAATAATATAATTTTTTATATATAACATAATTTATTGTTTCCTTTCTTTGATACTAAGTACATTAACAAATAAATTTCACAAAAAATAGGGATGCTTAAAGTTACCAAGAATTTCGTGCCAAAGAACATCAGATTTTTCAGTTTTAAATGGTACTATACACAATTTACATAAATTTTAATAATTTCATTTCAAACAAACAATTTCATGGACGTTTGCAAATAGTATTTCAATATCACCATGTTCAAATAGCCGTTATTTTACCTGCTTTAAATAAGAGTTATCTTTTGTTTCCATTTTAACTGCCATTGGAAGCAGACTAGAGATATTCGGGGCATTATTAAATAAAACTTCTCTGAAATAAATTCAAATGTGGCATTAGGGGGTAGAACATCGAATTGAAAGCGATGGTTCCGCCTATGATGCCAGTGCGATGTGCCATTCAATTGCCCACTACGCAAAATAAGTTTTTCAACTCTTAATACACATAAAAATACCTTAAGGGTAGAACTTGTAACGCGCGGAAAATTGGAAGTGCGTGATGAAATCTATGTTTGAAGGTAACCGTTCTTATAATTCTTTTTTGTAACACCACAAGAGGTTAAATGGTGCACTAAATCTAAGCACGCGTATCTTCGCCGTACGCGTTTCTAACTCGGCTTTCAAGCCTACCTCAAATTACGCAGCCGATTCTTCGGGATAACGCAGAGGGGCGACATTCCAGAGCCTAGGTACTCTTATACTGCTCGCGTACTGAGCGCCGCGGCGGCGCTGAGAAGAAAGGACAGCGCATACCGCGCCTGGGGCCGGACACGGATTCGTAAACACATGTCGCAAAAGTTGCGAAGTGTCACAAGATGAGAGTATGTGCGCCCATGTGTTTGTGTGTGAGGGGGGCACGTCACATTGGAGCTGGCTCCAGGCAGGTGGGCTCCTCTACCTCCCCCCCTTCCTCCCCACAACCCCCCTTCCTCCCACGCCGTCTTCCTACCACCGCCCCCCGAAGAGCGAAACTCCCCCGGCCAACCCCCTCAGCAGACACTTCACCTCGCACACGCAACTCGCCCTCCACCTCGACCCAAAAACCAAACCCTCTCTCTTCTCTCTCCCCACACATCACCAACAACGAAAACAAAAGGTGGCAATCCTAGATATGAAGAGGGGGAGAGGGGGTGGGAGGGGGGAAGAAAGGGGGATGGGGGAACGGAGAGCGGGAACTCGAGGTTCCCAGGACCTCCACGGGCTGAGGCGCTACTGCCGTCGCCGCTGCGGGAGCAGGGGGTGTGGTGGGAGGGGCGTTGCGGCAGAGGGGGGAGGGGCTGGGAGGGGCTGGCTGGGGGAGGGAGGGGGATGTGGACCCGGGTGGTTCGGGAGGATTTGGAGAGGGGAGGAGGTGGGAGAGAGGGGGGGGGTGGGAGCGGAGGGGCTTGGAGGGAGCAGGAGCGGCGAGCATTGGGTGTGTGGATCCCGCGCCGCGCCAGAGAGAGAGACAGAAATAAGGAGAGAGAGAGTGATAGAGAGAGAGAGCGCGGGCGTGGGGAAAGCCAGGCTGTGCGGAGCTCGGAGGCACAGATGGTGGTGGTGGAGGTGGTGTCGGTGGGTGCAGGAGGCGCGGCGGCGGTGGACGAGGAGGGCCGGGAGCCGACGACCAGTGACGGACACCGCGCCTCGGCCGGCGGGCAGCAGCGCCGCCCGACGGTTGCGTTCCCCCGCATCGAGTGGTGCGGGTTCGACTGAGTGGTGCCCGTAGTCTTCTTCTCCCGCGGTCGAGAACATCATCCCCCTTTGGGTGCTCGGGGACACCCTCCCCCCTTCCGGCTCTCCAAGTGGAACTCGAAAGATACGCACACGCGCGCAGTGATCCTCGAATATATATCTAATCTCTTCTCTCGCGTGCCAAGTGGCCGATTCGCACACCACAACGACGAGTGTAATATTCGCACGTGCGGGAAGGAAGGCGGTTGTGCTGATTGGGTTGTGTGGGCGGAAGTGACGGCCTGAGAGCGGGGGAAACAACGGTGCCGGTGGCGACAGCAACACGTAAGCGCCTGGATCGTCGCCGCGCGGGCCGGAACCCGTGTGGGAAGGGGGAAGGTTCCTTGAGTCGTCGTGATCGGCAGAGGCAAAAGGGGTGCAAGATCAAGACGACGGCACGCCATCCCGGATATTTCGTCGCGTCGTTGGATCGCAGTGCGGTCCTCTTCCCCCTTTTCGGGACATGACTCGAGGTTCGGGCGAGGAGTGAAGCGGCGAGGAGACCCCGGGGCTCTCAGCGGAACGAGCGTCCGGATTGTGTGGACGGAGCGAACGAGAGGAGGGAGGAGGAGGTGGATAAAGGTGGAGGAAGAGGAGTGGAGGAGAGGCCGTGTTCTCGAAAGGGCGAAGGGGGGGGAGGATAGAGAAGGAAGAGCATTTAGTAGTGCGACTTGTGCGTCTGTTGTTGTTCTTTTCTCCGTTCCGCGAAGGAGACACGCTTTGGAGGATTTCTTCGCGAGGGAGGAGGAGGGCCGGAGAGGCGGTGTGAAGACGGAGGAAGAGGCGGGAGGTGGAGGAGGCGGAGGAAGGAGGAGGCGCGGAGGAGGCGGGATGCCCACGCTGGAGTGGCTCTGACCGGTGAGTTCCTCTCCCAGATTTCCCTCACTCTCTTCCCGGGGCACACACACACACACCTGACGCGTGCCCCATCCCCCCGCTCAAAACACGAATTACTCCCGTAAAACAATCGAGGAGTTACGTCCCCGTGGAGATGAGGAAATGTTATATTGTTAAAATATGAACGAAAAACTTGCACGGGAGCAAGGGCGCCGTTGTCGTGTGTGAAAACGGGGCGATTTCTGGGAACACGGGCAGGAGTTGGGTTTCTTTGACGTGCGTCCGCGAGGAGCCATGGGGATGGGAAAGGGAGAGGTGGAAGGGTTTTAGGTGTGGGTGGGGGGCGGGATGGTGAGGTGTAGGCGGTGAGGGAGGGTGGGGGCGGTTCGGATCCGGCGTGGTTGTCACACGGCAAGGCTCTTCCTTGAGTGGACACGCGTGGTTCTCAGACGAGAAAAGAAGAGGATGAATGTGAGAGGAGACGAAGAAAACTACGCTAGGCAGCAGTGAAGACCACACACGCACGATCCATTTCCCCGCACCAAGAACTCAAGTTGCCAGGCGTAGCACAAACGATAATGATTCTTGTATCCCTATCTCCTTGCGTTGACTTCTAAGTTACGAACATACACTACGAATACGACGCCAGAGAACGGAGGAAATAAATCAAGCTGATGTCAAATTATTTCTTCCTCAGTAATCCGATAAAAATCAGTATTGTTCGGTCATCGCCTATGATTTGGTTTGAGAGTGATAGATTGAATACACATTATTTTTCCAAATATCGGTGAGGGAGCAAATGCTATTTTCGAATTACCAACCCGAAAACATGTACACACTATTCTCATTAATTGACTCTTTACCTCACGATGTCAATCACGCAAGCGGCCATTTGTATCGCGAGTTTAGGTCACGGCGTGCACTAAATTCGTGATATGCCCGGAACGTTTCGTCTCTCTTGAAGATAAAGGGCTTGCCTGAACATCAAGTCATTTCCACCAATCCAAGAGATTCTGCACGTCGCATCTTAGTGATGAAGGTGGTTGTGGGAAGGAATGTAACCAGTCAATCTGTATTGCTTAAGATGTTATGCGCCATATATCGCAATATTCCATAATTTCGCTTCTGATCCTGAGGTCTAAAAGATGGTTTTCTAGAATGAGAGAGCTTGCGAGAAGGGCAACCTTTTGTCATAATATTAGAGTGCTTTGCGCACGTTGATTCAAACTGGCTGACATCTCTTCCAACATGTGCATCACTAGGCCTAAATGGGAGGAACGCATCAAAGGATACTACGGTAGTAGGGACCTTTGAAATTTAATCGAGGTGAAATACATTAGAGGCGATTTTCTCCACTTAGGGCTTGCAGTGGAGCGTGGCAGCGTTCTGAAAGCACAAGAAATCTGCGGTTGACATAAGGCTTCGTTGTTTACGAGCCATTGTAACCGGAACTCGGTGTATTATTATAACCGAGGACGTTGGAATCGGTCTCCACGCGGTGGGCCGCAGGTGGTCACGGGATGATCACCCCTGAGGGTTCCGTCCCAAGCGACGGCCTAACCCGGTCAGGAGTTCGTCAAGAATGCTGTTCAGGGATCGTCATCGGAGCGGAGGCTGCGAAGTCGGTGAGTAGCGGTTGAGGGGTTGAGCGGTTGAGCGGAATCTTGGGAACTAAATATAAGGAAGAAACATCCCTTAGCGGGCGATAAGCACGAGAGAGAGGGGGGTAAGGGGAGCCTGGGACGACATAGGGGGGTCATTGGGTCGGCGCGGTGGTTGGAGTGGTGGTGGCTTCTCATACGGAGGGCCCGGTTGCGATTCCCGGCAGTGGCGGAGATTTTACAGAGGAACCCCGATCGTTGCTTGGGTGTACGCGGAGAGAGCAATTCAAGTGCACAACTCCTTCCGTCGGATGGGAAGTAACAAAATTAAGGAGCCCTTGACACCTTTCGCAAACAGTAGGCTCATGCCGACGCCGGGTTTCTCTCCACCGTTCTTCCATTCCCCAAAGCATTAACATCCCACACAAACCCACCAATCTATCCTCAATGGTGCAAATGACCTAAATTGCTGATCGTCTCTCTCCAATCAGTTGATGACAATGTGGTTCGCGTGATTCCTGCAACCTGTCTCCTCCCCGCTCTCCTCCTACTCTCCCTCTCTTCCTTCTCTCTGTCTCTCCTTCTTTCTCTCTATGCATCCGCCACTCATTCATCTCGGCCGATAGAGGTTCCGCGTGTGCTGAGTACAATGAGGGAGAGAGAGGGAATCGATATCTGCGGTGGGGGGTGGACGGGAGGGCGGAGGGAGAGCGAGGGGGAGGGGTCTAGGGGCGAGGGGGAAGGGGAGGTACGACGCAGGAGAGAGAAATAGATAGAGAGAGAGAGAGATAGAGGAAGGAAGAGGAAGAAGGGGATGGGGAGAGGATGCGTGCGAACGAGAGGCAATGAATGACGAAGAGGGAAGCGATGAGAAATATGTCGGGGGGGGGGAGAGGGGGAGGTCGTCGTGAGGAAGGGGGTGGGGGAGGGAGGGAAGGGGAGGAAGATCGGTCTTACGGCATGATGCGGCGGGCGCCCTCTGAATCACGACCGGAAATGTTGTATATTCCGAAGCTGTATCCAAAATTTTCAAGTCTCTTTCGCGTAATTATCCTTCGGGGGGAACACCACTGGTTGGTTGGTGCTGTGATTATGGCACAGGATCTTAATTTTGAGGGATCGAATTCAATTTCCGGAGGATGCAGATATCTTTCAAATGGAATTTGGATCACTATCAATGTGCCATTTGGAGACCAGTTCGAGTAAAGTGCAATATTTCAACTGCGGAATGATCTACGAACCATGAATTCCTAGGCATAAATTCATCTACATCTAGATTGATCGCGGTTTGAGCAGATCATCCCCATGTTCCTCTCCTACCTTTCCCTTCTTCTGCATATTGCTTTTATATAGACTGCTGCCTGTTTATTCCAAACTTGGAATGATTCTCTCCATCTTCTTAGAGGCCTGTCTCGTGATCTCTTTCCCGCTGATAACTTGTCTCTGGCGATTCAACAATTCTATTTTCATCCATTCTTGTGATATAAATGTTCCATTCCTGTCGTCTTGTCCACGTCCACTCGTTTATCTGTAGTTGTTCCGTAATATGTTCGCTGCGTACTCTATCCCTTAAACGTCTTCCCACATATCTTCCTCATCTCCTCTGTTTCTAGCATATGTGTTGTTTTGCTTGTTTCTGCCCGTGTGTCAGCTGCATACGTAAGAATTGATCGTAAAACAGATTCACAGTATCTAGTCTTGTCTTAACTCCCTCTTGGCTTAAATATATGTTTTCCCAAAGTGTCAGTGCACCCGATACATTAGTAGCTTTTAGTGATTGACGTTTCACCTGATCACTAACCATGACATAACTTAAAATGTATAAATGTAATTCCTATTTAACTTACCACGACTCTGACTGTCTGAAACAGCCTTGTGGTTGTATAAAGATTGATCAAGTTGATAGTATAAAATATTTGGGAATTGTTATTGACAAATACTTGAAATGGAATGATCACATTACTGGACTTTCCAAGATTCTTCGATATTATACGTCCAAACTATTCTACATTAGAAACAAATGTCCTGTAACTTTCCAAATAACCTTGTATGAAGCCCTAGTAGGGTCTAGATTGGGGTATGGCCTGGTCTGTTGGGGAGCATCTTATAATAACTCCTTGCAGCCAGTTAATTTATTGCAGAAGAAGATAATAAGAATTGTTACCAAAAGCAAAAGGTACGAACAGACTTATCCCATATTTGTACGGTTGCAGATACTGCCAATTAAATACTTGTATATTTTTAAAGTATTAAAATTATTTTATTTAAAGAGCGGCAATATTCCCGCTTGTACCGATAGTGATGAATACTATTTAAGAAGGAAGCGATGTGCAACAACTCCAAAACCAAACCTAACATTATTTAAGAGGTCCTTTGTCTACTTAGGACCTAAACTATTAAATGATATACCAGAGTATTTAAAAATCTCAAAAAAACAAAAGAAAAAATCTAAAGCTGCTAAAGGAATGGACACTATCCATAAGTAAAATTGAAGTTTTGTATTAGATTTGCAACTCAAATTATGTTCTGAATTGTAACTAACCATGTTAAGTGTTTATATAATATAGCTTGATGTATTGTAAAAAAAAGATGCATGTATTTTTCTTTGTTCAAAAATTGGCATAAATGAAATGGTCCATATTTATACATATGTTCGGAAAATTTCAGTTTTTGTACAACACCAGCAATTGCATGTACTTATTCAAGGAAGGCAGTCTCGATACAGGTGCTTGTACCTTTGAGGCTGCCTAAAGCTCCGAAATATTGTACCAAAAAGAATGTAATCAGCTATGGAGTAAATATACATTATATTATTATTATTATAAATGTTTATTCCGAGATAATTGAACTCCACAATAACGTTGTCAACTTCCAACTGACGTATCGCAGGCTCATTACTTATTTTCATACATTTTATATTTTTTGCCGATATTTTCATATTATATTCCACCTTTTTAGATTCCGGAAAATAAATTTTTCAATATTAGCCCACTTATCTCAGTGGCGCAAATGAACTTCGTTTTTGGTTACTTCCCCAAATTACTAACCAACGGAGAAAGCCACCGTTAGACTGACCTCCTGATGGTCACGAAGACTTCCACTGGAGGACTTTTATCCTCTGGAATATAGTCGGCACTTCAATCCCAAATTTACGAACTCATAGCTCTCATTGGGCTATCCTAAAGACACCACCAGTAAGAGATGCTGCAGTTGGCAGTTGAAGAGGTGATACAAGAAAGCCTGTTACTGTATAAAGTCAATGAAATCGTTTTCTTTGACATTGACAACCTTTGCCATGGCTGTTCATTCAAGCGGCACGCTTGCCTTAATAGCAGTGTTCTCCAAATTTAATTTTTATAAATATTTTGTACGCGAAACAAATAGTGTTTTCATCGTAAATATGCCAATCGTAGTATACAGAGAAGCAATGTATCCGTTACATATGGGGAAATTGGCAGAATAAGATACCAACAACCTTAGGACTTACTATATCGTGGGAAATAGAAAGAAAACCCTGGTTTTTTAGAAAATATTATGGATGCACTGTCTTCCACAAAACCACAGCCTGTGTCAATAAAATAGGAGAGTTAAGTCCAATACGCAATTATTTTAATTCATCTTCCAATATCCCTCACTCTTTTCGCTGGACCTTTATGGACTTCTCTCCATTTGAAATAAGAAATCAAAGACCTGCGCTGAACAGCCGCTATGAAAAACGTTTACTAGGCGCTGGGAAATTGAAAACTAAAAAAAAAATCAACAGGAAAAAAAGCGTGCCTTTGAAGCGACAGTAGGATTGGTTTTAAAAGCTTGAACCATGTGTGATGGCATGAACATGCCATCTACTGTGTTTTCTGAACTTCATATTTGGCCCCGCCGCTCAAATCGGCAGTAAGCAAAATAAAGCTTCCGCTGGTCGCTGAAAGGGATCAAAGCTAGCTGAGGCTATTCGTACAAGGAGTTCCCTGTCTTAACCACACGGCTATGCTATTTCCACGGCTATTTCCACGTAAACAAGTCAACAAGCAATTTCTAAGTCCACTTCGTATGCAACCCCAATTGGAGGAAGTTTCTGAATTCATGAAATACATATTTTTACTCAGCTTTGTTTTTATTCAGGCGTGAAAATTCCGTGGGTAAACGAAACGTTCAGTGGCAAGTGTATACGTCGTATTCCCACGTTCAAAATTTAGACGGTTTCCCAGAAGTGAACCGAAAAATCGCGATATCGAATGGCGATTCGCGCAGAGCTCTCCTAGTCTAGTTGAGCCTAGTTCCATGCAAGTGCAAATCATCGAATTCAGTTCAACGATGTCATTTGCTCTCTGTAAAATGGGAGTTGTAACTTGCACAGTCAGTCGATTATCTTCTACAACCTGGAAAACTTTTCTCGTGGAAACTCTTCCCAGAGAGCATGCACAAACTGCAACAAGGAGAGTAGTTATTGGGTAAAATATCCTCATATTAAGTGAAAATGATAAAAAATCCACGAATCCAAAAACGATATTTGAGAAGTCAAGTCAGATCTGCGCATACGCGGATGATATCGCAATCGCAGCAAGAAGACTGGTAGACTTAAAGCAAAATTATGTAATTTTGAAAAGGGAATCCAACAGAATAGGCCTTAAAATTAATATAAATAAAACTAAGTACATGGTGATGTCAACAGTACAGAACCGAAGAGAGCCCCGTGACTTAGCAATACATGGTGACACCTTTCAGGGTCTAAGCAGCTTTAATTACCTTGGAACATTAACAACTAGCGACAATAACCTCGGGAGGTGCATACAGAAACGAATTGAAGCCGGAAATAGGTCTTTCTATGCCAATTTAAAATTATTCAAGAATAGATTAGTAAGTGGATCACTGAAAATGAAACTTTACATGGTTAGTACGGCCAGTGGTGACGTATTGTTCAGAGACCTGGACATTGACAATGGCGGATGAGGGAAGACTCAGAACCTTCGAAAGACATATCCTCCGTAGAATATACGGCCCAGTATATGACCAGGGGGACTGGAGGATAAGGTATGATAAGGAAATAGAGCAGCTGATCGAAGGAAATAACATAGTTAAGTTCATCAAGCCACAGAGGATACGATGGCTGGGACATGTGGAGAGAATGTCAGGAGAGGAGATACCAAAACGGATGGTTAAAGAGAGGCTATTCAACAGAAGAAGGCAGGGAAGACCTAAGATCAGATGGATGGACCAAGTGCTGTGTGGCCTGGGCAAGATGGGATTGAGATGCTGGAGGGAGAAAACTGCCAATAGGACAACATGGAGATCAATAGTGCAGCAGGCCAAGGCCCACACCGGGCTGTAAGTGCCACTAAGAAGAAAGATAAGAAATCCATTGGACTAGATATTTAACACTTTCTGCATTGCCTTAAAGACACAAAAGATTTTGCAGTGAGATTCTCTCGGGCTTCCGACCGGGTCAGGTACTCCATCTCCGCCAACGTTTCAATGGATGACTCTGCCATCATCGTCCTCTGGGCTTTTGATGATGAGGACGATGGAAGTTTCTTCAATCGAAAGGTCGGTCGAGAGATGGAGTGGCTGACCTGTTCGGAAGCCCGAGACAATTTCACCGCGACAATTCGCAGGAAGGCATCAAATCCCACATTTAAAAAATTTTGCTTCCTGGTTTTTTTATGAAAACTTAATTGACCTTGGTGACAATCCTGATCTCATCCTGAAGTCTACCTTCATTGTGTAAGTATTATTGTCCAGATTTTACAAAGAAAGCCTTGATGACTTTAAGTACTCGTATTTAGGTTTATGATGTTATTGAAATTCTAAAATATACAATCGAAAGTCTATTTTCTGTATGATGAAGTAACGACAAATGGATATACATTACATGCAATAAGTTTCGCATTGGCAAATCAGTTTTTAGGTGCGGCTGGGCGCGAAGGGGGTGCAGGTATTCTTGAGTGCGTTCCGAGTGCGGTGGAGTTGGAACGCGGAATGACGTAAGAATGTGACCGACTTTTTTTTGGAACGGTACCAACTATGTATTAAGAATACAAGAAGCCTTTGGTTAAAAAAAAAGTACCTGAATTCTTCATAGTGAACATCTCCTGCCCAGTTAGTATAAATCTCAGACTTAGTGTTATTTGGTCTCATTTTTCACTTAAAAGTCTAACTGCAAGTAGACAGAGCTAAAATCTAAATATTAGGTTATCTTTTAAACTAGATAAATATTTATTAGGTAAGGATCGCATTTTGACCATCGCGGCTTCTCCTGTGCTATTCCTATTACTTCAAACTCCGAAGCAAGTCGAGGAGTTGGCAGAATCTGATAGAGAGCAGAACGGTCTTATCGATGTTAACCATGGAGTTTATAGAAAGATTTATAGAAAGAAATGGTCTTTTGAAATAAACAATTGCTTAATTGATACGTTTATCAGTAATACTACGTAGAGTGAAGTCTCCTAATATGAGACCCGTGCCTAGTACAATACCTGAAGGTTTAACAGATTTGGTCAAATTGACGATGACTCTAGAGTAAAAAAGAGATGAGTATTACTTTGACCGACTTGCAGAAACGGCTCAGTAATTTTAATGGCCTTAAAAGGATTTCTAGTAGAGCCATGTAGAGGGGGATTGAGCGTAGACCTAGCTGCCTCTTGTCTAGTTCCTCGACTACAGATGGGCAGAGAAAGAGGTATGCTCGCTTAGGGCTTGATAGCTGGGGAAATCGAAAGGCGAGAACAAATACGTAGTTGCAATAGAATTGCTTAGGAGGAGGAAATCGCATTTTACGCGTGTGTCTTTTTAGATTAGGACCCCTGGATCCATCACCGAATGTCTCTTTCTTTCTTTTGATGATCCATGAAGGATTCTAGGTGCGTTTAGGTGGTTCCACCGTAAAATGACTTAAATGTCATTTTATTCATATTCTGTCTACTTGTAGAAAAAGTTGTCCTCTATCTGATATGAACTACAAAATAACACCTTTCCACGCTATTTTATTCTATAATTGAACTTGGAATCACATGGTGTTCAATGGGGGAATGAGAGAACCACGGGGAAAAATAGTATATTTCCATAAAATATAAATGCTATTTTTGCATAAAACTATTTATTAGAAGGAAATAATCCAGAGAAATTGAATAAAAATGTAATATAGGCATCTTACCACCTCATTTTTTTTAGTTATTAGGGAATTACTGCCGTATATGAAGTCAAAATGCGGTAATTCGTAGGAAATAGCGCTGCAGTCGGCTCCTATGGCTGGAAAAAAGTGCTCATTTAAAATACATTCGTGGAATAATCTGTATATTTTGTTCCTTACTTTTGAGTTTCTATAGGTAATGCATTTCATCAGCGAAAGCAGGATTTTTTGGACAAAATATAAAAAATGTGGAATTTAGTATTTGTTTTGAGTCGCGGCGGAACCTCCTTAAATAATTGCTGTAAACTAAGCATTTGTTGAATCGGGATGGAAATATGATTGATCTTACGAAAATGCTTGTACTATATGCATTAAAAGCAAATACTATTAAAATCACTTGAATACCAATTAATTGAGGACTTACAACTATATCTTATAAAAATTTAAAGAAGAAACACCCTTGAAAATATTTTATCATAATTTATATGGAATCTCAAAAATATGTCATTCACGCTTTTACAGTGGAAAAGCTTTTACAGCTGTACTTAATCCATCAATAAGCTTCATAGTATTTACATGTAATTAAAAAATACACCACAAGGCTCTTTGATTTATTCTAGACGTACTTGAAGAGAAAATTTGAGACTGACTTCACTATAGCAAGGCCGTCAGAAATCTCCGGGAGTGGCTAATCCTGTTAAATCTACGTCAGTACTTGATAATGAAAATATGAACGACTCAGTCAGTTCAAGTAATCGGATCTCCGCATAACTCTTCCATTTCTACGTCACTGAAAGCAGAGTTATATCTTGAATTGATCAAAATGAAACTTACTACGGTGGAGTTGTGATTAACACCCGAAATCAACGCTAATAGCGCGAAAATTGAAGTATGACAACAGAAAATGTACAAAAAGCAATAAATTATTCGGGAGTTACTTTTGAAAGAGAAGATAAAAGGAAAAAATGAAGGTTTTAATGATTTCCCGGCAAATAACTGATTTAAATTGCCCTCGGGGTTCACGCTAGGTCATGTGTGATGAATGGTCATTCATCAGCCTTGAAGATGATGGGAAAGTCTCCATCGAAACGTCGGCCACCATGATCTCCTATGACCCAGTCACCTGACCCGGTGTGAAGCCCCAGAGTAATTTACACAGCAAAACATTATCATGAAAAAAATCATTTAACTTCATCTTAGATCACTCATCGGTAACATAAGAAACATTTTCGTAAACCTGCAAACCCTCCTAAGTGAAGGAGAAGGCCAATACTTACTTTTATTCACACTTGTGCCATGCATTTACATAATTACATATTTATAAGCTCCTCTCGGTCTTTGTGAGGTAATTGCAATATTGATAGGCGGTTAAATGAGAGAGCTAAATTGAAATAACTACACACAAAAAATTTATACACGTAAAAATCAGAAGAGGTAAGCTCACACTTGCCACTGAGCTTTTTGGCTGTTACCATGGTTTCACGCATCAAGGTGGACTGGGGATCAGTGGTGGGAGAATGGGAGAGGGCAGGAAACATCGGAGAGATGACCCTAAGACCCCCAAAAAGAGGAAGTGAGCCCTTCGATAGATAAAGGGGAGGAAATAAAGAGACAGAGAGAAGTTGCTGGGGTGTCCCCTTGCCTCCCCTCAATGGAGCAAGGGATGGGAGGGGGAAGGTGGATGAAGGGGTAGGCGGAATGCGCTGTCGCCTCCGCTGGAGGTGGGACAAAAGGGTAGATAGAATGGTCAAATCTTCTAATTCAGCTTGATACAGAATATTATTCTAAAGATGTTCAGCATACTTTATTTAAGCCAACGTGTTACGTCAGAAACGATTACAAGTATAAATATATAGATAAAAGAAAGATTTTGCGTGAAGTAAATATTTAAAGCGTTATTTATTCCGTGGAGAATAGTGGGTCATAATAGTTGGGATAAATATGTTCTACGAAACTACTTCTAACGCTAGGTGGACTACACTTGGTATTCTTGCTTGATATTTTCTAACATTATTACTAGCACTTCTCTCCGCATGAATGGCAGCACTTTTTTTCACCAAAATCAGTATCTCAGCCCGTGTAAATTGCGTGAACGCATTTTAGGTAACGTAGCGATGTTCTCTTTTATGATTTAGCTCTCCGAGCTGCTTTTCGACTCAACGGCCGGGAAAGCGAGCGGGACTTTGAAATAGGAAGATCATTGCAATCATGGAATGGAATCACTCCGTGCTACACACACACGCAATGGAGGTGGCTTGCAAGATATCCACATCGTAGAGTGAGTGGGAGCGGGGGAGAGGGGTTAAAGAGATTTCGCAGCATCCCAGTGGTCCAGAGGTGGGTGACACGTTCCCTTCCACATCCACGCAACCACACCATCTCACTGTTGCTCTCTCTGGGAGTATCCCAACTCCTTCCCCTCCTCTCCCCTCCTTCATCTCCCATATTCCCACCCCTCCATCTCTGCTTCTATAAGGCCTGGGTTTTTCCACCTTTTCCACCAATTTAAAGATTCGGCCGACATCGTTATTCGCTGAAAAATTCTTATTTTAGTTTTAATCAATGTCCCGACAAGGCTTCTATCTTCCCGACAACTTTCTCAACAACTTCTTTGCAGCATTGGCCCAGTGAAAAATAATGTGGGGAGGATAAGTCATATCAACCAGGAATCAATATTTACAAACTATATATTTACGATACACTAATGCATGATAGAACATAAATTCTTATGCCGGACACAAATAAGAAACTAAATGCTTCTATAGTGAAGGAATTGAATTCCTCAATTTCATTCTGCTATCTACGCCTACTACTTACCTGTCCACGTTGTAGCATAACTGGATTTGTTTCCATATTTTTAATGTAATTAAGAGCAAAACGAACAATGTCAATACTGGATACAGTCTGTCTCATAATATTGCCATTTTCTCTATTTTTACAAAGTTAAACAAACGGAACCTACGTATTGTGTCAACATTTTGCTACGTATAATTCTGTGATGCATTTTTGAAACATTATGTTAAAAATACCTATGCTTTTAGTTCGCGCGTGATTCCTGAAATGTTCAAAGCAAATTATACGTAGGATTTTTAATTTAGTCAAAATCAGCATCCGGAATAAACCACAAGAATGAATAAACAATATCTCCTGTACATGTAAAAATAAACTGCATTGGTAGAGATATGGTGTAACAGCATATTATAATAAATAATATAGCTGTTATACTGTCTACAATTTTACTCTTTTATTTTTAATAGAAATAAAAAAAAAGTAAAATTGTGGACAGTACAACAGCTTTTTTTATTTATTATCCAGTACATCTCATTCATTATTTACGTGCGTTCAGGATGATCGAGGCTACTGAATCTTCAACCAATCACATTTCGCTGTTTCACGTAAAAGGCATTGGTATTGATCGAATACATATCGGCAGGATAATTGCCCTGCCCACAATAATGCTTACATAAACGCTCCTGTGGTTTTGTCAACAAAATATTCTTATCTGCAGGAAAACTGTCGGCGGCTTTGTCGGGAAATGGAAAAACCGTGCCTAACTCGTACTGGATTCTCTGAGTTATGTTCCACTAGTGCGATTGAAAGCTAGTTGACTCCGACCCATGTCATCGTCAAATTAATGTCTTCGATGTCGTTCGTGTTTACCTCATAACCCAAAGATCATCCCGGATGATTTGAGACAAGGGTTTTATCCTGGGGTTTACCGTGGGAATAATCAAGGAATCTACGTTTTCCTATTAAACCAAATATAGCTGAAAACGGAGTGTACTCCTCCTCATTTTATCGTATGGTATTGAAACTACGGTATTCCAAGATAAGCATAAGTTCTGGTGATGAAATTGAGGTGGACAGAGTTAAGAATGAAAGACTTTGGAATGGACTCTCCGACAATGGGAACCCTGCCGGAAAGGAAATAGCGACCCTTATTTGGCCATGTTGAGATATAGGATGAGATTTGAATTACGAAACGTATTTACGCCAAAGGATTGTGAGAGGAAAAGGAAGACCGAGAAAGTCACGGGTGAAATGGATGGAGGAGACGGGGTTGAAGAGAAAGACGACAGGAGAGGAGAAATGTTAGGAAGCTAAAGAACAGAAAAGCATTTATGAAGCAATGCGTTAATGAAATCGAGGCAAAAGAGGCATGCAAGAATAGGGCAGTGAGGAAAATATTGAAACAAAGCCAGTTTCCAAGGCAGAGCCTCTATATTTAAGCTTTTTTGAATGTGCTTTCTACGAAAGGGAAAGGTGTGATGAGTGTGAGTGCCAATATTTTATGACACAATCATTTTCTCTTTGTTTCCACAATCCTATTATTCCACCCAAAAAAACTAATTACGTCACACATTCGTGTGCTTTATTCATCGCTGTTACAGTGATTTAAAAATGTTCACCCCTATTGTACGGATAGGGCCTATGTTGACGTCGTTTCATGATAGTGGTCTTCAATTCTCCCAACATTCTACATGCACCAATACCACACTACCTGACCATAATGAGGTTACTCTTCAGCAGACTTCTGTGTCTTCTGCCATTTGATCACCTTTTCAGTGAAACCCAAAAGTGCACCAAAAGACCTTCACCGAAATTCTATTCCTCAGGGTGTTCTCTTATGCCATCTTCAGGGTACTGGTCGATTCTCCTTTGAATCCACGTCTCTTCCTGCCTGAGTCAGTAAACCTCATGATTATCTTTCTCCTCCGATACTTATTCCATCAATTATCCCTCCATATTTTTCTTCCGTCTGCACTACCACACTGAAGCAGCTTCATTGACTGCATTTTCTCCGTAAAGCACCCCTCTTCACCAGGTAGAGCCAAATCCCTTCACAAAAAGAGTGTTTTCTGGTATCTGATACTCATTTCTCTATTTTCTCACGACGAAACGAAAACGTTTTCATTTGGATAGAGTGTGGAAGGGACATACTTTTCAAGTGGATCGATAGGATTACATTCCGACGAAATGCACCATCCGAGCTTACTCTTAGCTATTATCTGGTGCATATGCACTGATTTCTTAATGCTTTTATCGCTGCCTTATACTCTACCCGACTCGTTTTGACAAACTGTTGCGTCAGTAGGTGCGCTCACGCCCATTGGTTAACCAATACAGTGCTCTCCACTTACGACGCAATATTGCGGAGTAAAGCTCTGTGAGGGACTAACGTTGATATAAGATAAATAACTCTATTACAAGTCTTAATCCCGATTAGTCGGCTCAATTTAAGGGCTAGACATACACGAGCTGAGATATTTCTGCGAACGTCTTATCTCAATCAAAAATGAACGTCTACTTACTAGCTTTTATCCATGCAGACAACCTTATGAAATAAATAAAAAATAAATTCAATTCAACACTTGCTATACAAAGTTCCTGCTTAGACTATTTTGCTTTTGAAATAATGTAGTTAACTTTTTATCCATCCACAGTTAATATCATATATTATCGCAAAGCAATCCGGTGCGACGGTAGCATTGAGACGCACTACTTTGAAAAATCTATCGATCATAAATTCGAGGAATTTTTTTAAATAATGGAGTCGCAATCAGTGCCAATCAGCAATGCGGTTCGGCATACAGCAGCACTTGATGGGAAAGATGGAGATGGGCAGGGAGATGTAAATAAAAACGCCTAAATTAACACTTCATGAGATGCATTACTAATGTGTTGGTTGCATATAAGTCACGGATAAGAAAACGTTTGGAATTCTGGCCGGGTGTTAAGGAGAGACGATAAAAACTTTAAGACGGGAGTGAAAGTAAATGTTCTTTTAAACTTCCGTATGGTTGACAGGGTTTCATGTGAATAGAGATTCATGTCAGCTCATGCAAAGACTTGAGGGGTTGAAACAAAAACGCTTCCGGTAACTCGGCTTATCGTATGTCTCTCTGACGGCCGCAACTATTTCCCAAAGTTTAATCATAAGGTTTTCTGATGCAGCGTCGACGTGATGGTGTGGTAATTCGAACTCATACGGTAATTACTACTGTACTGTGCTTATTTACGGTATTTATGACGATATGGCGCTGCTCGTCTATGTTTCTAGGCTCTATGTATCCCCACGCAATTCCAACCAACCTAGAGTGAACTTTGCTCGCAAAACTCGAGCCGGAATAAAAATAGCATTAGGGAGTTATTTCTTTGATTACTCAAATTTAAATGAAACAATGAAGATAAGAGAAATAAGTTCCAACCACTTCAACATTCTCCTCAAGGATGGACGTAGTAATGTGACGAAGCTGTCGTGGGCGGTAAGAAGATGTTCGGGCGGCTTATGAGGATTTACACACATGAATGAAAAGTTCATCTACCCATTAACATTCTATCCCTTCAGAACGTTGCAAGGGTGTGTGGTAAGGGGCTTCAAGGGTACAATCCACATGTAAGAAGACGGAACTAAAAGCAAACAGGCTCCTGGAATGAAACGCTCAATGCATCACTTTCATGGTCCTATACCATTCACGAAATGTCCATTTGTCACATTTTAACCTCAGTTCACTGAAACATAAATTAACTTACAAATCTAAAGAAGCCTAAACCTAAACCAAAGAATAAAATTTTACCTCAATCCCTCTCTGATACTGAAACACTCCTTACCACGGATGAAGAATATGTACGAAGAAATCATTAACGGAAAGAGTCCACGTAGACCGTAAATCGAACCGCGGACCTTTAGATGGCGACGGGATCAATTCGCAGACCGCCACAATGCGCAGGATTATTCATTCTGATGGCGGCAGTTTTAGAAGCACGTAATGGAAACAGATATCAGTGCATGCTCAGCCCATCAATTATGCCACAATGAGAAGGCGGAAGATGACTTCAAAATACTCACAGTCTGCGAGGTAAACCCTATTATATTCTATCACTATTCCTAATGACTCACTCAGTGTTTCTATCCGAAGGTTTGTTTCGATAGGTGAGAGGAGAGCTCACCCCTTAGGTATTAGGCCATTGGCGCGTGAAATTCATACATTCAGGGTAGGGGTGGCAGTTCTTTTCTCTGGGCCACCTCCTATTTTTCACTAACAAGTTCTGACAATGAGATAGTCGTACCGCGAGGATGTTCGGTGGGGGTGTCAAGAGAGGCTTCGCCCGGATTTTGCCCTCCGGTCGGTATCCAAGTGGTCTATCCACTAGGCCATCACGACCCTCGCTATTTGAAATAAACTACGAAAAAATTAAGGTACTTGCCCTCATTGAAGCTAGCATGAGAATCAGCAGCCATGCGCGCGGTGGTCTGCATAATGATCCGTTGGGTTGGAGGTACGCGGTTCGATCCCCACGTTCCAGCTGAATATCTTTTACCACCGTGGCAATTTTTTCTTCTATCTTTCCATTGCACCATATTTTCTGGGGGGGGGGGGGCAGGCGGAAGTGGGTGGAGGTGGTGGTACTCACGACGAAGGGGGCTTTTGACGTCCGTCTCCACAGAGCCAAGCACAAACACACGCACACGCACCACCACCTTCCCTCCTATCCATCGACGCAACGAAAAAAACCTCTCCCCTCTCCCTCCCCCCGCGCCGCATAAACAATCCACCGGTTGCCATGGAGACGGACGTAGTGACACGAGGATGTGGGATCTTTCCATTCTTTCTAGTGCTCCAATCATTATACGCAAAACACAACAGCGCACTTGCATTCCATTCGTGATTCACACCCTGCGCACTAGGCACTGCGCACTTCAAAACAGATCAGCAGGGAGCAAATTTGAAGTGCGCTAAACAACAAAAGAACGTCGATATTGGCATCAGTGATTGTTGTCAAGTTTGTTTATTTTCAATAAAGGCGTAAAACATGTATATTGTACAGTTTTTAATTGATTAGTGATAAAAAGCTTAAACACTTATTTGGTACGAGACTTAGCTGGGCCATAACGTTGTAAAATTGAAAAATTGATTAAAAAGTGTGCTAATTAATATGACATAGTGGATTAGCACATCCAAAGGGAAATTGTAACCTGGTTTTAAATCCCAGTAAAGTCAAATGTTTTTTCTTGGCCTAATTCCATACCAGTAACCTGAAAATTATAGTAGTGTTATTCGTAAGAGTTTTGTATTAATTATCATGTTTTCTGTTTCGTATTAATGTATCACGCACGTGATTGTCAATTGTTCTAACTTTTGTCACTTCCAACCAGTGGCGGATCTAGGTTTGGAACAAGGGAGGGGGGAGGGGTCAAACCGGGGGGTCTGAGGGGAATACCTTGATTTTCGATTTCGATCCCTCGGGGGATCGATTTTATCTGGTGTAAGTTTCGACCCCAAATGGGGGACCCCTTAGATCCGCCACTGCTTCCAACTATGGGAGCGCTTCGTGAGAGTTAGATGTATTAGCATGGTAGAGGCAATAAATATAGTAAATAATAAAAAAAATTATAAAAAATTACAACAAATTTACACAAAATATTCGACCGTGACTGTTGTTCACCCACAGAATGGCAGGTTGCAAAATATTTCTCCAGCGCACATAGTTCCATTGAACGTCGTTCGTGTAAGCTAGAGTGCGCTGATGTGTTCCCATGTGCGTCTTCATCTTCAACATCTTCAATGGAAAGCTCCTTTTGAGTCTCACTCTGCGTCTTAGTGTGCGACCACCCGCCCGCTACGAAGGGATTGGCGAATATCTATCTCACTTCTCCCAGCTAATTGCTAATCTCTTTTTTTTTTATTTTCTTTCCGCTTATTTCAGCCCCAGTTGAAGTTTGCAAGGAACAATTCTTCTGTATATATGTTAACCGGGAGTACTTTCACGTTTGTGGATGATTTCACAGTAGTACCGGAGAATTATTGATTAATTTTAATACCGCAAACAAATGTTCATATTGAGGTCAATGCAGTTGGCAAATATGACAAAAATATGCCGCGCGATTGAATACAGTGATTGAATATTGCCGAAGCCAGTTGGGGGAAGAGGTTGCCAAAGATGATCATCTTGGCAGATGCAAATTCCACCCAGTTGATAAGGAAGACTTTCTATAAGTTTTGGAAGGGTTAAAGTGGCACGCATACCGTAGTGGAGGATAACGTCTTCATTCCAGCAATCATTTGAGAAGGCTCCGGGATTTTATAACTTTGCCGCAATCAAAGAGATACGCGGTCTAAAAATATTTTGGACATTGAGACACCACCAGGGGACTTTTTTGTAGCTGTGAGAAAAGCTTTCATACTGTGAGCAATTTTTTTGGTGAAATTACCAGACTCAGTGTAATTGGCTTCCGATAATAATATGTATGAGGCTTATAAACAAATAACGTGATGTCAAATAAGATTTTCCGTAAAAATATGCAAAACAAATAGTGCACCAAAATCATCTGTTACATACACATTTATAAAACCTATATAAATAGCCATAATCATTTGTGAAGTTTGCCTATACCACCCTAAGCTTCGTGGTTTGATGCTTACTAAATTGCCATGCGTTTTATCAGAACAAATTATCGATTCGATAATACTCGAATTTATAAATGGCTCATTTATCGTTTCCATCAATTCTATTTTTGCTGAAATTTAATCAGAAGCATTTACTTTTAATGAATAAAAATGTAAACTTAGATGAAATAACTGTCAGATGGGGTCAACTACCGAATTTAACATTTAAAGGCCTAATGAACTCGCCACAATGAATTATTTATTCACGTTTTATAGTACCTGGGTATCTTAACTTACTAGTAAGCACACCTACTTGATGTCGATGGAAAATGTTCGCACTATTGCTATTCGAAATGTCTTTCGATACGCTCTTTATCGTAAAAATTTAGACCCATTGCTTAGAGAAGTAATTTCGAGGAGATATTTATGATAGCCAGAAGAACCTCCACTTTCCTTCGCAGTATTGTTGAGATTGTTGTTGAGATTGTTGAGCCGATACTACTGAAACTAGGACAAATGTTTGATTACACCAGTATGCATTTCGAAACTCTTTTTCAGATGATTTATTAAAAATAGGTGTTTTTGAATCAATTTTTTATGCTTATTCTAAAAATGACTTTCATTTTTTCATATCACGTCAGGTTTTTACGCAAAATAACAATTGTGGTTTCAAGATTTTAACTACTGCAAGCACAGATATAGTAACATTACTTCACGCAATTGACAACATTTGGAGCAAACATTAATGAAGGATGAATAACACTTCCAAGGCCACACAACAATAGCAGCAGTTGTACCAACCTAAGACTCATTAGCTTGGGACAACCTAAGACTCATTAACTTGTATTGAGAAATATCCCTCGCACAATAATTACCCACTGGCGCATATAATGCACTTATCAATAAATGTTAGAAGCTAAACTGGGTCCATTCTGAAAAAAACTGTACGTCATAGAAGAAAACTGAGAATAGTTCTGAAATCAGCATGTCAATGAAGTTAGCTATTATCACTTACTAGTTTTAAGTCATTTGATATCATGCAGACTAGTGTTATCATTAAAGAGAGAATAAGGAGAGCAGGAGACGTCGACAAAAAACAAATTCGTCAAGGCCTGAGGCCCGTTCGACGATAGTTGAACAGAACCTGAAATGGCTTCAACATTAGAACCAACTAGATGAGGACTAGGATTCCACTCGACAAACCACCACTGATCAACAGGAAATCATTACCATCACCGGCCAAAAGGAGGAAAAAACAAGCGTAGGTTGTCCATACAAAACAATAAGGACAGGTTCCCATTGATGTATCATTGCTCAATACAGTTCATTGAATGAAACAAGGAAGCAATTACCATTTGCTGAAGAGCAGGGATCACGGTATGAAAACAAAATGACAAAATAAAATTATTATTCTTCAGATTTCCGCGATTTATAGTAATTGGCTTTTGATTGTTTCCAAGATCCATCGCGTTTGGTGATCCTCTATTCACAACGTGTGTTGTCTCTCTTTTTATGGAGGCGTAGTCACGTAAAGAATTATGTTGAAATTTCGTCCAGCTGCGGTCAAACTGGTAGATTTGAATTTTTATACTTTCATCGACATCGCTCCTAATGCCACCAATTCTTACTGTAACCGAGTTGTAATGATTCCAGCAACGTGCCCAAGTATTCTGAGGCAAACGCACTAGAATGGTGATATGCCAAATGAAATGATGTAAATATTAAATATCATAGTTCTTACCTACAACTACACTTCTTCATATTACGCCAACAAGCCTTTCATCTATATTTATCTTATCATTTCATCTTATAATACAGGGTGTTTCAAAAAGGACTTTACAACTTTGAAAATTAATATAAATTTAATGTAACAAGGTACAGAGCTGGTTTTGGCGTTGTTTTAAAGGAAAAAAACTTCAAATTTTTTTACTGTTCTATGTGGCTTCCGTTGGTTATCCTGCAGACATCCCATCGGTAGTCGATTTCTTCCCAGACTCGCAATAGCATTTGTGCAGCTAGCACTTGTGCGGCTTATGCGGCGCAATTAGGCACTAGCGGACTACGCGAGTCAAAACTTGATGTGTTTCCCTTTAAAACAACACTAAAACGAGCTCTGTACCTTTTTGGAATAATTTTATACGAATTTTCAAAGTTGTAAAGTAAAGTCCTTTTTGAAACACCCTGTATTACAATTTATTTTTTTACAATGGCTTATTCCCGTAAATGATCTTAATTATTACTATCACCATACTTAATGCTATTGCTTCCGCATTATAGTTATAACAAAAAAAAACAAAAAAATCAGATAGGAGTGTGAGAATTATAATTTTTTAAATTATAACAAAACTTCAATATATATGTACTAGTCGACCCGTGCGAAGCATTCGCACTCTTTCCTCCTCAAATCTCACTTAATTGAAGTGCACACCGTATAGTTATTACCGTGTAGTTAGTGCGTCATTGATGTTGGTGTGGGTTGAAGTAAGGAATATATGTGTGTTTTAATTTTGGGTTATATATTTTTTGAAACATAAGGTTAAGGTATTTACATTTTTTCATGTTTACAGACTGGGATTTCAAAACACCGTTTTTTTTTAATTGTAATTATTCGAAGAACAATTGAAATGTGAATAATTTGTATATTTTTCCGGTGTGGCGGTTAAGAAAAGCTTTAAAATGATGCCTCATTTATGAAAATTGATGAAGTATTAAGGAAGTTATGGCGTACCGACAAAAAAAGCCCTTGAGAAATAATATATATGATGATATTTCAGCTTGAATATCAATGGAGTGAGAAAACGCAATTTCCTTCAAAGATTAATCCTTATCATTACCTACTTTAAAATAAAGCACATGAACGCCGACTTAAATTGCTATAATTTCGAGGAATAGGTAATTGCTGCTCGGATCTCATTAGAAGTGTGCATATTGTGGTAAAAAAAAGAACCTTCCACTGGAACAATCCTAATAACCTTACTGGGAAAGATGGCTGGTGATATGGCGGAAAAAACCTCGTTCGATGAGAGAATGGCTCTGACCAGAACGGGTTCTTTTTCCTCTGACGGTGATGTATGTGTTTGGAGGATGTGACTGCCCTTAAAACATTCGGAAGAAACGGAAGCGGGAACCAGGGTGTTAAGAGTGGTAAGACAGGCATTTAGGGCAACTTTTGCGTGTTTCCATGAAAATAAGGCTGCGTGTTAACGTTAATTCGGGACAATTTGCAGAGGAGAGATTGATTGTTTTGTGAGTGGTTTCCGACTGATGACCCTATTTCAGCAAACAGGGTAGAAAATAGATAAGAAAAAAAACAAAGCAAAAAATTTCAATTAATTTTACAACATCCCACGATTTTTGAGCCTTTTTTTTCAAATCGGCTGCTTAAATTTGACTAATCTTGACACAAATTTTTGTGGAAAAATTTATTTCCAAGTCTGTGATGCAAAATTCAAAACCCGCTTCCAACAAAAGCGCATGTGCTTTTTTCTCTCATGCAAATTTGCTGGCAACACATCTAGCTTTGAAGGCAAGAATGTAGCGGTGACGTCATGTTGCATCGTTATTGCAAAATAATTCTAGTAGGATTATTGACGTGATGAGGTATGTTCTTAATATCGCAGCAGAGAACGATATTAACAGGTGATTACAGCATGAATTAAAAATGAATGAATATCCTTAGTCCCGCTACTAAAACGTCCCTTATCCAGTGAGACTGGTTTTTCTACGATTTCATCGCAGTTTTGCACTTTTTTCCAGTTTCCAGGTCTGGAATTCGGTTTCCCCCCCCCCCCCCCAAACTAACACCTCATATTCTACTCGGCACGATTTTAGGTACCACGCTTTCAGTTGTTAATTAAATACCGATACATGAATAATATAGAGATTACTGTAGACAAATATAAAAAATATTCAGGGATTAAATCATTGAATCTACATCGTTAGAACGATTTATCCCAGGCGGACTGCGTCGTCATGACCACGAACACGAGTACTTGGTGACATAGTATTGACAGTACTCCTGAGAACACCTAATCCCTTGTAAAAAGAGGCTTTATGAAATTCTCAGGAGTAGGAGGACACCCCGGATCGCTTGCTTGCTTGGTTTTCGAAAGGAGCTCGGGTGAATGGCGTTCGTGACCCTGTCAGATGCATAATGTTCTCATCGTGAAATCAACACATTTATCTCTGCTGTGAGCGACAGCGTTTAAGTTTCACAAGAAGCTAGTCTCTCAAAATATTTTGAAATACTCTCAGAGGGCTAGTAAAGGAAGCATTTTCAAAAAACAAAACGGCTCGAGGCAGTAATATGAAAAAATAAAATAAAAATCAGATATTGAGTGTGGTGCTGTATTGGTTGGAAATTTGGCCACTACGGAAAGATAATGTTTTTAGACTGCAGGCTCTTGATACACAGGTATGGCGAAGGTTAAAGAAAGTGATCTGAATGACGAGGAAAGTGTTCAAAACTACATTCTGGATATGTTATGAGGTAAGAGGAAGTTGGCCTCAGAGATTCTGAGGAGAGAAAAAAATGTAAATGGAGGGCGTAAAATAAATAAATATCGTCTTTATTACTGAGCGAATTCAAGTCTTTAAAGACCTCTCTTACAATTAACTCATTACATATAACACATTAACATCACACATTAATACGAATGCCCTGAGTGGAGAAAAAACCACTCAGGCGGGACTCGAACCAGCGACCTTCAGAATAGCAGACGAGGACGTTACCACGCCACAACCAAGGCCGGCAATTGAGAAGTGTGGTTATAAAGTTGGCAGTGGTAGACTTCAATTCGTAGTTGGTACTCATGATTAATTAAAAGCATAACTAGACACCCCTCTCCTCCTCCCCTTATATTTTTCCCTCCTCCCCCGTAACTACAGCAACGAACAACACATAAAACAAACTCTCTATACCTTTCGATGCTGTAAATCGGTGAAACGCGTCGTACAAGTAAAATATTCGTAGAAAAGTACTCAGTCTTTTGGTTGATCATGAGTACTAAGTGTGGGTATGTTGAAGTGGGTGATAGAGAGAAGATGCTGGGGAGTTGTGGAAGAGGAGATATGAGGATATAGGAATTTTTGACGACATACTACGCAATAAGGAGATGCAGAGGGTTTGAGGAGATTTGAGAGATGGACTGTGGATTGCGAGAGTTAAGCGTGTGGGAAAGTTTATGACGACCCCTAAAATGGACTTTTGTATGCAGGGACTGGCCAACAACCCTAAAATTTAGCTGGTACAATGCCCAAATGAAATAAAACAATCAGATTCGACAGAATATAAATGCACATAAACAAACAACCCTGCGAGCCTGGGGAATGGCTTGGGGGCTGGGGATGTGAGGGCAGCAGCCAATGAAAAAGGGTCTTGAAAAACGAGGGTCGAAAAGGGAAATATTGAACACGAATAATAATGTGTTAAAAGAGTCTTCGTGTCCATCTGTGATTAAATTGTAGTCACTAATGTTTCGTGAAAAGAGGGAATCTTTGTACCTCTCAATTAGACTGCGAATCTCTTTTTTTTGCTTCAAACTGTTCTAGAGATTTAGCGTTGGGTTTAAACTACGAGTAATACACCCCAAGTTGGAGCGAAGGCTTCCGCATAGTGGCTGTTAAACATGCTGGAGATAGTTTTCCACTTTTTCACTTCGATCTAAAGACGCCTCCAGTAACGGAGGAGAAACTGTTGTCATTAAAAATTGACCGACGAAGCTGTTCCGGAAAAATTGGCTCCAGCATGTTTAATACACTCCAATGTTGAGGATATAAAGGGAATAGCCCAGGAGGGTGTTATTAACTTCACGGAGTCACCCGCAAGTGCACATATGCGCAATTATAGTCCACGGAGGAGAAATCACTTGCCTCGACCGGGACTCGAGCCTGGATCCCTCGATATCGCGCTGAGTGCTTTATCCAGTTAAGGAGGTTCCGCCGCGACTGTGTGAGTCAAAACAAATACTAAATTCCACATTTTTTATATTTTGTCCAAAAAATCCTGCTTTCGCTGATGAAATGCGTTACCTACAGAAAACCAAAAGTAAATTAGAAAAAATGCAAATTATTCCACGAATATATTTTAAATGATCACTTTTATCCAGCCATTGGAGCCGGCTGCAGCGCCATTTCCTACGAATTACCGCATTTTGACTTCTATTATGGCAGTAATTCCCTAAAAACTAAAAAAATAAGGTGATAAGATGCCTATATTACATTTTTATTCAATTTCTCTGGATTATTTCCTTCATATAAATAGTTTTCTGCAAAAATGGCATTTATATTTTACGGAAAAATACTATTTTTCGCCGTGTTTCTCTCATACTCCCATTGAACGCCATGTAATTTCAAGTTTAATTATAGAATAAAATAGCGTGGAAAGGTATTATTTTGTATTTCATATCAGAGAGAGGACAATGTTTTTACAAGTAGACAGAATATGAATAAAATGACATTTAAGTCATCTTACGGTGCAACCACCTTAATTAAGCTACCGACGAGTCCTCCTTCCAGGTGGATTTTTGTGAGTTTCACAGGAACAAGGCGCGTTGTGGCGCTAAGCGCACGTTCCCGACAGCTTTTTACATCCGGTGTGTCTTGAACAGTCTAGGGGTGATCGTCAAAAATTCATTTTCGAATTGCAGGTAGTTTGGGGTCAGAAAATTTGTCTTTGGGACTTAATGTAACACATGATTTTTTTCAGATTTTTTGTCAACCATCCTGAGCTTTCGCCAAGCGTATGAAGTTTAAATATTTTCGGCCACTTTGGTAAAAAAAAATTTAATGAGCGGAAGATTTCGCCCTACCTCATTTTTTCGTAAAAAACGCTTAAAAACTGTCACAAGGTAAGTATAAAAGAGTTTAGCAGTAGATACATGAGTGCAGAACCGAAATATAGAAGGAAAAAATTATAAACAAAATTAAGGATAAGCAACCCAACAAACGCGTCGTTTCTTATTTCCATGGAATTCGATGCCCGAATGAATGCGGTAACAAATGTTAGTAGTTTTCCTAGTTAGTAATAGTAAGTAGTTTTAGTAAAGGAATAATTCATTGCATCAGGTTTGCTTGGTCGAATTTAGAGATACCAATCTTGTGAATGAAATACTTTTAGTTTAATGCATCTTTAGCCAATGGATTTCTTCGGAATATTGTCGCAAACATCATTGAACACGTTAACCGTCTGGTGTACACCGAGATAGTTACAATGCACCATCAGAATGGCTAAGGGCATATATTTCGTTAGAATGTAATTAACCATGCAAGGATTTTCTTCTAAACAAGAAACAATGCATTTCTATTTATTATAATTTGTTGTAAACAAATATCAAAGTGTCACATCGAAGCCAATATTTGGAAGCAACATATTTCAATTTGAATTCCATCTAACATTTCGACTACCGCGCCTAAAACCATAGTCATATTAAAGAAATTAAGGAAAGGAAAGAAATCAAAAATATAATGATGATGTGATTTACATAACTACCTGCATTGGTGACTTCAAACGCATAAAATGATGCACATAAATGAAATGTGGTCCAATATATTTTTTTCGGATTATTTTTTAAATTATAAAAATATGCAAATATCAAAGACTCACGATTCACCTTTTAGTAATCCCCCTAAGCCTAATAGCATGTAGACTCCCGAGTTTCAAGTGGCTCCTACCCTAGTCCTTCCAATCAGTAATATAACACGCTCTGTTCTTTCGTAGCAGTCTACAAGGAATCTTGCAACTTCCAGCCTAATTTTGATATTTAACAGAAAAGGCGTAAATAAATAAATGAGAAATAGCCTAGAGACGCCGCCGTCCTTTCGTTCTCCCCAGCGCCACCACGCTATGTGCGGCGTCCGGGGCAACTTCCCCGTGTCGTCCCTAACAACCCCCGCTATCCACCCACACCCCTCCCCTCCCCACTCTCCCTCCCTCCCTCCCTCGATCCCTAAAAGAAACCCTTTCCTTCCTCCACTCCCTCAACCCCTGAAACGCTCGGTTGGAAAAAAAATCGGTGCGAGTAATTCGTTTTGGAAACTCTTCAAGAGGCATTTCTCCCTTCCCCTCTTTGACCCCCCCACCCCCCTTTCCCACAACCCCTCCCCCTTTACTCCCTCAAGAGGGTTCCCCCCCCACTCACTCCCCGCCCCCTATCCTCTCGTAATTTCGAAAGAGATGAGAGAGAAGGCATAGAGAAAGAGAGATACTGCGTGTGCACAACCTGCCGTTCGCGAGAAACGTATTCATGCTCTGGTGTCCCATGGTGCACTATGAGTGGGCGAAGCAGTGGTCCACACGTGGACGAGGAGAGAAGTAGGGAGGAGAAGATGGATACTCGCCTACTGCGACTTTCCGAGGATGCAGAGGACGGATGCTTACCATCGCCTTCCTGGTATCAGTCTCCACAATTCAGAAAACGCATTTTACTCTACATCTATATCTACCAAATATCCTGCAAGCCACCTCAGGGGTGTGTGGCAGGTATTCATCAACATGCATTACACTATACCCTAAATTCAGTGTAACTACGACTAATTATGCATTAGCATAAATCGCTAATGCTTGTCACGAGACGAAGCCTCACAAGCATGCACTACTACACTACAGATATTATCACAATGGAGAGGGACCATTAATATATATGTATTTTGCAACTACACAAATGGACAGAGACTCAAGACTTATGTAGAAAACATGCACGGAATGCTGTTAGTACTAGGTAACAGATAAGGATTCAAGTATTAGGGAGTACTAATACCACTAAGAGCTACACTTCCTGTCGACAAACATAGATAAAAGTCTCATTGGCCGCTGTTATGGTCCCTTATCGTTCGTGGGAAAAATGACATTTTAAATCTGTCCGTTCTGCAGTCTAGTTCCCTAATTTTATTATCATGATCTGATCTACCGTAGTATGTCGGATTTCGTAAAATATTATCAACGTCGTCAGAGAATAGACCGGTTTGGAACTACATAATAGATTGAGTCTAGTGTAGTGAATCTCCATATCCCAATTTGTATCCCAACATACGTTGTTATTAATAATTATAATGGGGGATTTTCATTCAAAGCGCATATTGGAACACATCAGCACATGTTAACATATGTTATTATGCATATATTGGAGGATTTCCATCCAAGGTGTTGAAGTTAGCGAGAGCACATCGGAACACATGAGCGAACTATAGCGCACACGAACGACGTTCAATGGAACGATGTGCGCAGGCAAAATGTTTACTAACCTGCCCGGTAGAGGCAGCATTCTGTGGTTAAATAGCAGGCACGACCGAATGTTTTTTATTTTAAATTCGTTTAAAATGAGTATTAAAAAATGTAAGCTTTTTATCACAGAGTAAGTAAATACCTCACGATATGCATGTTCGACGCCTTTACAGAAAGTCAAATAACTTGGCAACAATCACGGAATGAACAGTAACAATAACTTTGTAAGTTCCACAAAGTTATTGTTACTGTTCATTATTCTGTGGTTCCACCGAGTAACGCAGGAAAGTATTGAGTTTGTGTGCAGGGCCTGTGACAAATGAAGGGCAAGTGCGCTGTTGTGCTGCGATGTGATTGGAGCACTAGAGATGAATGGAAGGACCCCATTATTACTATTATATGTATTGTTTCGTGTATGATTTTGAATCAGTACCAACGGTGGTTTAAAAATGAGGGTAAATTACCAGCACCAAGAACTTCGCCACCATCTAATGAGTTTTCGGCAGATGAAAACTTACGGCACTTGAAACAACAAAAACCATGCTCTTCCTCTGATTTCATAACTTTTTTTGCTGCTGAAACCGTGACAGTGCAGGCACGGATTCAGCACTGTCATTGCTGAAGGTGATTATCTGACACAAGCAATAGGTTTAACTTTGCAAAATTGACAGCCAGTTCTTCAGTCGACGCTAGTTCACAAAATTCATAAAATTTTGGACCTGAAGCCATTAGCGTCGATATTGGGTGACTTACATTCGTTCACGTGCGCAAATCACTTGGAAACACAACAGTGCACTTGCTTTTCATTCGTTTCAGATCAGGCACACTATGTAGCGAACTTAAAAATTCATCGGGAGCAATGTTTATGTGCGATTTACAACAAAAGAACATCGATTTTGGCATCCGCGACGGTTGTCAATTTTGTTGATTTTCGGTAAAGGCGGCAACATGCATATTATAAGGTTTTTAATATATAATATTGCTGTGATTAAAGGCTAACGTTTTTAAATACTTATTTTGAACGAATTCAACAAATGTAAACAAAACATTCGGCCGTGACTGTTGTTCGCCTATAAGAATGCTACCTACCGGGCAGGTTACAAACATTTCGCAAGCGTACATGGTTCCATTCAACGTCGTTCGTATGTGCTACAGTGCGCTCATGCGTTCCGTGGGTTTGCTAACTTCAGCACATTGAATGCAAAGCCATCTTCATCAAAAAAGGAACTGTTGTCAAAGAAACGGCGCTATGTGGAGTACATTTTTTCTGAATGTAGATACACGCTTCACTAATATTCTTCCTCCCTCCTCCAATGTTTATGGGTGTATTGGGTGGGCCTCTAGGAGTAGGATGAATTCGTCCTATTCGTCAATTCGTCCTATTTTAAATGCCAACGGGAGCTTTCCAATCGAGGTGTTGAAGATGAAGCGTAGACTATGAACACACCAGCACACATGAACGAATACGAATGACAATTAAAGGAACAATGTGTCAAACCAAACGTTTGGTATAACCTGCTGGCAGTCTACAGTTTCAGAATAGTATCGGCCGAATGCTTTTTATATAGTTTTAAAATTCATTCGAAATACGTAGGTATTTAAAAACTTTGTTTTTTGCTACCACTCAGTAATTAAAAACTTAACGTTATTCATGTTTGACACTTTACTGAATGACAACACAGGAACAAACATCGCGAATGATATTATCGAAGTTAATTTATTGCTTAACGCACATCAACTTTGCTCCCCATCTGATTTGAAATGCTTTCCCTATTGCGCAGGGTATGAGATGAATGGAAAGTAAGTGGCACTCTTGCTATGGCGTAAATTCAGCAAAAAATAAAACGAATGAGAGAGGAGATTAATTTGGCGGGAATAATGAACAGTTGTGTTGCAAATTGAGCAGTGCACTAGAGCGACTGGAATTCTTCCAACGTTATTTCATTCATTGATTTTTCAATACACATATGGAAAGGTCATGAGTAACAAGGCAAACCCATCCCGTACTACTTTATTAACATTTGATTCCTTCGCATTGCCATCGCATTTATTACAGCCTGTATTCTTCTGATGAAAGCACAATAAACATTTTTTCTCTGCCAAGGCAATACTCACAATTTAACTCTCACTTGGCAATTTACATTTGGTCGTATTCCATGATGGGAAGTAATTGATTACAAGTGATCCGATTACCCGTAACGATTGCGTTTGACTTAATATTACTTGCAATCGTTACTTTTTTCTAATTGTAAATTGTAATCTACTCCAAAAGTAATCGGTTACATTTGCGAAATCATTACTCTAAGGGGTAATTTTTCATCTGAGTGTGAATGGTTTGTGAAAATGTCGATTACTCTAGTTTTTTTATTGTTTTGAACTGCATGAGCATTCGTTCACAATCGTTTACTACGACTAAATTTTTCGACCACTTCAGCAAAGTCGGATCTCCACTAGAAATATTTTCGGCGCATAATATGTTTCACGAATTTCAAAAGATGTATCACACAACCAATAAGCTTCTCACGTATTGGCTGTGGGGACCAATATACTCGCCGGTATACCGGTTCCGCAACCGAGGTTGCGGTTGAGGTCTAATTTATTGCTTCGGAGCGTATCGCCCGATATATCGGTTGTCAGACCGATATATCGGGACACAACTTGTCGATCGGAAGAGTCTGAGTTATTCTAGGTGGGGATGTATTCTAAATGTCTTGTTACTGAATGGTCCATTGAGCACAATGGCAAGAAAGCCCTCGGACTGAAACAATAAGAGATAATAATATCTTCTCACTTCTCATCAGTCGTCACGACACAATCTTCTCCTCTTTCGAACACCCGTCGCCGATCGTGAGAATGTATCGCCTATCGATATACGATACCCGTTAGGCAGGAGACATGTTAATTTGGTGCTTTTTTGGGGATAATTAAAAAGAAAAAAAAACTCGGCTCTAACTCGGCTCTAACGTCTGTTGCTCACGGTAAAATTTTCCATAAAAGAGTTTTATAAAATTTGTTATTGAAAGTTTTTTGAATCGTACATAAAACGTACTTGCTTGCTCACGGGAAAACTATTCATAAAATCCAATCTCCTGCCATCTATGAGACACTTTGCGAACACGTGAAGTGATAAATGCACTCTCTTTTGGATGACTGTTAGGTTAAAAACTATGTGTATTGTTTATTTAATTACTTTCTGATCACACTCAACGGTGCTATAGCTCTAAATCATTCTTCTAACAACAAGAAGGATACTTCCTCAACGTTCCATGAACTTCCAGCCACGTTTGTTTACGTTTTCCTTGTTTGGCGTCCCATGGATACGAGATTATTATCAACGCGATGAGCGGAACGTCTCATTGGTTGTTACATAAAACGGTTTTATGAAAATAGAACCTATCCTATTCCATAAAACGTTTTATAAAACGAGGTTTTATAAAACGGTTTTATCGTTAGCAAGCTCATTTTTATAAAATTAGTCGATTTTATAAAACGTTTTACCGAAACTTTTACCGTGAGCAACAGGCATTATGCCCAAATGCATCAATAATTAGAAAATATGTTGGAAACCAACATACCACCATAACCATTTTCATCTAACTATTGAAATACCTCACTTAATTTTTCTCCTTATTGTCCATTGATTTCCGTATTTTTCGTAAAGAAACATATTCCCTAAATTTTCCGAAGCATATAAAATTTTTATTTTTAACCACTCATGCATTCATTATGCAATCAGTAGCCGCCAATTTTATATTTCTGGAATAAAATTCAGGCAAAATAAACCAAATGAGTTGTGAAAGTAATAAAACATAATTTTCACGACATGACATAAGAAAAAATCATTTCATAAAAAGTAAACGATATTGCCTAAATTTTTCCCCCATTATCCTTATTTCTCTTTTGCTACAATAACACATTCCCTAGCAATTTAAACGGTAATGAGCAATATTCATGGTGACATTTTTCCAAAACATGAATTTTATCCACATGCGTCAGCTTGGGTAAATTTATGGAAACTATTTTATCGTGTAGTTTTAAGGTACATATTAGAAAAGTCATTCAGATGCAAATAAAATCGACAATCCTCTCAAGGTGTGGCATGCGAGTAAAGTAAATTCTGATTTCCTTTTTCCTATACGACGGAATGGAAGATGAGAAATGGAAACCAATCAGAATTAGCACAAGTTTCCTCGGACGACCACGCTTATTAACGTAGAACCTCTGCTACAAGGTACTTCGATAACATACCCTGATATTTTCATATATTGCAGAGAAGTTATGCCTTAGACGATCTGTGAAAAAGTAATTGGGAGTAATCGGCCATTTAGCGCTGATAACAGGATTTGAAAATCGTCATTTTCAGCCTTAAATTACATTGCTCTTATGGTGTCGTCCCTCACTTCAACATTTTATTACTCGAGATTTTACTCCACTAGGCTACCTCAAAAACGACTATATGGTGATTAAATAATCAACGGATACAATGAATTTTTTCAGGTTATCTCATCGGCCATTTAATGCAGATATTTATGATTGAAAAGCGATGAAGAGTCTTACTTTCGTTCCGTAGCCGCCATATTGAAACAGACTTGGCAACTATGTTCAAGGAGTAAACAAAAGCATTGGAGTGAAACTATGCAAACAAACAAAGGTGCCGGACCGGAGTGAAACTATGATATGTTGACAGTTATACAGTGTTGTCGAGTTCATCGTCAGCCATTATATATAATATATTTGTTTTAATTACATTTACATTAAAAGAGCAAAAGCACTCACTATTTCTTTTGTTTTAATTCATCCCTATTTTTTTAATGATGCAGCTATACTGCAGTTCCAGAGAAAGTTTTAAAAAATCCTCTGAGACATGGCGTCAATATAAAAGCCATTCTTCATATGGCTGGAGTACTTCATTTTGAAGAAAACTCATGTACTGTACAGCCATGTTGATTTATTGAATATTATTTTCAATTGTTATTAATAACATTTTGAGTCATTTTATCTTGTTGCTGTCGAGTTTATCAATGTGATGAAAGCAGTACTTCGAAGCGCAGGTTCTACCTTAATAGGTTTAGGTGACCCACTGAGGGCCTCAGCACGATATTGCGAGGACATTATCGCTCTGCGGTGGCGTATCGACTCCAATTGCTCTCGATATAAAAGAATCACTCGGTTCAAGTGAGCGAATGGTGATGGGATTTTCAGTGTGCCCGCGTGAGGGGAGGGGCGCTGGCGAGAGAACACTGAAGGAGAGTGACTGGATGATTAAGTGGAACACTCCCGTGGATCCCCGGGAATACAAGGATACAGGTCAATGGGGGAGGGGTAGTAGGGGAGGTAGTAGGGCAGCACACTACCCCCACCCTTGTCCCAAATCCGCCCCTTTCACGTCGCCCAGCAGAACTGGAGGGGCGGGAGTGGAGGGGTGGGCAAGAAGGAGGGGGGGGGGTGCTGTTTCCCCGGTGACGACGACTCTGAAGCCCCCCCCCCCCCCTCATCGCTTCCGAGTAACTCTTTTGTTTCCCGCACTTCCATACGTTTTTTGTGGAGGTCGACAACCCTTTCTTTCGTGAACCAAAACCATACATTTATCAGACAAGACTACCTTAAGTGCATAATCAAGAATTCAGGGGTCTCCAAAATGCGGCCCGCGGGCCGCATCTGACCCGCAAGATCAATTTATCCGGCCCGCAGAGGAATTATGCGGAAATCCGCCGCATAATATTTGCTTGCTTGGACGATCGCTACTTGTTTTAAAATTTAAATATTAGTCTATTAAGATATTAAAAAGCACAAGCACAGTAACATAATTCATACTAATGGTTTTGTAATGTAAATATGATAATTTGCTGGTAGCGTTCGTCGTATTAAGTATACGATAATTTAATTTAACATGCTCTGTAATTAGTTAATGAAATTTTATGATTTCGATGAAACTCGTATTTAGAGATCCCTATTGATAATTTATACGTTTAAAAGTGTTCAGGTATCCATTGTGGCCCTAGTTACGATATGTTTGGAGACCCTTGGTCAACATCATCAGGTCAGTCATCAGTATCAGAAGAATGGTTTTCTTGCAGCTTTCTTAACTCAAATCCGCTCTCTTGTTCTCAGTCAACCGCTTCTCTCGTGAATGATTCTTTTATTTCTCTTCGTTCCTTCATACAATTCATCCTCGATCCCCCATGACGAAATCCTCCCATTCGTTTTACTTTCCAGCACTGATTTCAAAAGGCTCTGCAGATGTCTCTGTATGCGCGTGCGAAACGTTCGCTTCTTCTTCTCAGAGTTTTGATCGTGCTTCTTTTCTTCCCAGTTCTTCGGGAAATAGCCTGCTCATAATGTTTCTGTAATTTCTGCATAACCTACGGGTCACAACGCCTAAAGCGTCATCATCGTCATATAAGAAAGCTGATCAAATTCTTTCGAGTGGTACAAATTAAAAAGCCTAGGGGTGGGGGGGGGGGGAGTGGGTTGAGGTGGAAGAGAGCGGGTTGGCAGAGAGAGGGAGGTCAATTTTCGAACTTAGAAACTATTCTTATTCTCAGCCGTCGTCATAACGAGAGAACTGGCATGGATGAACCATGGTTTTGTTGGGATTCCGGCTCCTCCATACGGCGCGGCGGGGTTATGTCGCGGGAATTGAAAGTGTATAAAGTGAAGGGAGAGGAAAAAGTTTCAAACACGCGGACCTCTCAGGTAATATTTGTCTCTTCACTTGTTTTTATAGCGGGAAATTTTTAAGGGCGTGCAACCATTCATGACGTAATTTTTCGAGTATTTCCTTATACTTGGTAATTGAAGGAAATTTCTTTCTCTTTCACTAACGATGTCTAAGACACTGAAACGCGTAGATCACGAAAGAAATCTTAGCGATTATAATAGTATATTTTAAAGTTCAATATTTAATGAAAATTCGAATATGGTTCATAACGAGCTCGAAATAAATCAGAAATAAATTATAGTAGATAATAATAAGAGATTGACAGTAGCCAAGAAAGTGGTTAAAGTGCATTCATAGATATGAAAACAATGCGTATCAAATCACCTTGAAAACAGAGTGCCAGAGTTGAGGGTAGTTATGAAATGTGAGTGGAAAAGTGGAATTGGCTCTCTTAAATGACATTCCATACGTTTACAAGACAGGCTCATCTGAGCTATCGCAGCGGTCAACGATTACAAATATGCATATTCAACGAGTCACGAGGATACAGTTGCCCTTACTGACAGAAAAAGCAATGTGATAAATGCGAACTTATGCGAGTGACGTAAATTTCCAAAATTTTTAGCATACTGAGGATGGCATCGCTGATAAAAGGACATCTTGTCATGCTATTCATCGAATAAACGGAAGTTGCTTTGCCGCTCTCTTTAAATTATGAGCAGCGATATTCAACTGACGGGCAAAGAGCCTGTCACGATGAAAAATTGGATCTTGACCGGTCACCTAAGTTCACTTCAGTTGGGCTCGATACTAATTTGAATGTCTTAATTGATTATAGCAGGTGTAAGGTCTCGTCAATACCCATGATGCAAAGCTCTCAAGTACAACTCGAACTGACAGTTCCTCCTTTCATTTCAAGCGTAGTTCAGGTGCATCAATTCCCGATGCTTACGTCCAAGTGATTTTCACCCGAGAATCAAATGTAAATTTAAAAAAAACTGGGCAGAGGATAAATAATAACCACAATCGGCTAGTTTGAGTCCACGGGAACATGTCTAGAGACTCGAAAAGTAGCGAAACTCAAATAAAAGCCACCGAAAATGGACGATTATACACCATAAGCCGCTGATATCATTCATTAGCGACGAAAAAAAGGCAGCGTAATGAAACTTTTCACGACTTACTGTTATTAAAAAGAGATCAGTCCAGGCAATGACAAGGACACAAGTTTCAATTTGTGAGAAAGGGATGACATATGGCCGAAAAATAAATTAAGCGGTATGGCACAAAACTAAAAATCATATGTATGCAAACATTTACCCTACCAATTAAATCGTCTTCATAATCAACACCAAAACATATTCTAATAAAACTGATGATCTCAGGCCTGACCTCGTGGAAATAATGGATATCCATGATGAGAAAACCACCTTTGTTCTTTCCACGAACTTTCTTACGCTGGCACGACGCGCGTTTCACCACACTGTGGCATACTCATGCGCAGCATGCCACAGTGTGGTGAAACGCACGTCGTGCCAGCGTAAGAAAGTTTGTGGAAATAACAAAGGTGGTTTTCTCAAAGGTGGTCTCATGATTCGTTCGCCAAAAGATATTTGTTGAACCATTGTGCAAGGAGTAAGGTCAAATGATAAGGAAAATGAACTTTGCGTCCATCTTTGGATGCATTTTTTATACGTTTCATTAATGATAAAACATTCGTTAATTCATGGAGGTTTGGTCATGTCTTTTTTAAGAAACTCAACTTCCTATTTCCGCCAACGTTTCGCCTTTTTATTAATGCTTCTTCAGGGCTACACAGTACAATGCAAGGAATACAGTTAATAATAAGAAGAAGACTTAATAAAAAGAAGATAAAAATAATGATAAGCCCTGAAGAAGCCTTAATAAAAAGGCGAAACGTTGGCGGAAAAAGTAAGTTTAGTTTCTTAAAAAAGACATGACCAAACGTCCATAAATTAACCAATGTATTATTTTAGTGGTCAATGTATTGAAAGAAATTAATGATAAAGCATTTTCGACTTCTTAAGTAACCATTAATTCAAGTAACCTTTATTTTTTCACATATATACGACTGGAAGAACTAGCAATTCATTATGTTTCGCCAAAGCATGGCTGCATTAATGAATACTTGGAATAAACCAAGTCTTCCAAGTAATAGCTATTTGCGTTTGAAACCTACAACTTCAGGAAAGTGCAATGCAGTCCAACTTCGCCTCATTCCAAGTAAATAGATGATTTTCGCCGACTTCCACGTGCATATATATCCGCATCAATTATATTTCACAACTTGCATCAATTCGCAGCCCCCCCATTTTGACCACCCCCTGAGGCTGAGCTGGAGGCATTATAATATATGATGCGTGACGATGAGGTTCACAGCTGAGTGAGCGGAGGAGGTGGAAGTAGGCCAGGACGGCTCAAGGAGGAGGGGGAGGAGGTAGGAGAGGAGATGGGGGAGGAGGATAAGGAGGTCTTAGCGACTTGGATGTCTAGATTGTTGGTGAATCTTCGGATGGGAACGTAGCCGAATCCAAGGCTCGGTGCTTACTTCGTGTGGATCTGTTCCCGGAAGATTAAAATTGATGATCCGAGTACAGGAGAGAGAGAGGAATAAAAGTCCTTTTGTAAACTACCGCGAGGAGTTTGTTGCTGGGCTGGATTATCTTAGACACCGATGGCGACATACGTAAGCGAATTGAATGATGGGAATGGCCATCGAAATCCAGAATAATCGCCGGTGACAGTGTAAGACAAGATGTCCTAATTTTTGGCACGCTAAATTAAACGTGAATAGTACAACGCAAGCGACAGCGAGGTCTTTTTTTCTTGGCAAGGGCTGGTTTGTTTCAAATTACCTGTACAAGACATTACCGACTGAGTTGCCATCTGTAATCAGGACGTAGCCAGACATTGTTGATCAATGTCCATGCCTAAGCGAATTTATGGCCATAAAAAATAATAGCATTTTATTTAAAGAGTCATGAAATGTAAATTAAAGCGTTTGTTTGCAGAATAGTTTAAATAACAATACATAATGGAGCTATAGTTTTGTTTTAGTGTAAAAATATTCGCTTGAGTCAAGGTTACATAATTGAAATCCGCTATCATCCGAGTTTTTAAAAAATGAATTGGGTACCTGTAAAACAATCAGCAGATAAGAATATGACAGTGGGTTATAAAATAGTTTCTGTTAAAAAGTATATTAAGGAAAAAATGTCCTATATTTTTAAACTTATCACTGGATTTTACATTTGAGGTAATTTTTCGCCAACGAGCTCCTTGAAAAAAAATGTCTTCGCTTTCTGATTTCATTTATGGACAAAGTTTCGCATATATATAGCATTTAGATTAGACTCACATAAGTTCGTTCATAAATGGTGCTTCACAGAGAGCAATTCATCCATTTCATAGCAGCGCAAATTTCTTTTATCTTCAATTAACATGATGGCGGGCGAAGTAACTTTTCGTGCAAATTATATATGTTGTATAAGAAGTTACAACTGATTATATTCTACTCAATTTTTAATGGGGAAAAAGAATACAAGGTATTTTCCACTGAATTTGATTGAGGTATCTATAAAAAATAAAAAGAAAAAAAAAACCTATTGTTCTTCTTCATCAGTGAAAAAACATTTTCACGTAATCACGCCTGAATCCGCCGGGGTTTAGCTCAATGTTTCAATCCACAGACCGGTTTAAAACATCATCATCAGAGTAAAACCGGTCAGTGTGTTGTTAGGAACGTTTACTCGTCTTTATTTGACTCTAAGATGAATCTATAGGTACATATAAAAAAGAATGTTTGTCTGTTTGTCTATCTTTTATACAAATCTAGTTGTACTGCGATCGTGTTAACATTTTGCAAACTAATAGTTCAAGGCAGGAGAAAAATTGTAGGCTATTTTATAAAGATATCAGGGCCCCAAAAGGTCCCATAAAAGGGGACCTTTGGTGGTCTACGCAGTGGTGGTCTTTGGTGGTCTACGTATTGGGTTTTGTGCAGTTGTTTAATTTTTTTCTTTTTAAAATTACTTCCGCTCAAGATAGAGGGTTAGGATTAGTTTTATCAAACGGCTGAAAAAATTAAATTTATAATTCTTTCAATCAATAATCTTTTCCAATTCGTATTTGACTAAAATTCGCGTTATTATCTGCAAAAACGTATATTTTTCTATGTAATAAACAATATCATATTTCCTTGACAGCCAGATTTTGGTCTACAAAATATTTAAAATTCATTTTGCTTAGTTAATCTGATTAGGAATTCAAAGCATTGTATTTCTTGCAGTGGTTTAATTTTTTACTTTTTAAAACTACTTTCACTGAAGATAGAGAATTAACATTTATTTTATCAGATGTAAGTACTCGAAAGAATGAAGTTTCTAATTTTTTCAATCGATTCTCCTCTTATAAGATGAGCTACGAAGGAAGTTTTATCCTGAGCAACGCCTATGGGTAATTCAGCTAGTTTTGTGATACTTATAAACCGAATTTAATGTTGTACAAAAGGAGTTTTTTGTATATGGGGCTACAATTGTACAGCATCCTGACTAATTCAATAAAAGAAACTACTTGTTTTAATAAATACCAAAGGTTGATTCATAAATGGATATTAACCATTGATAATAATCGAAATTTATTGTAAAGGGTCTTTTTATTGTGTATAATATGCTTTAAGTCATAGTTGCTGCACATTCTATGCTTTAATGCCTATTTTCCAGCCACTACAGTAATAGTTTTCTTTACCAACTAAAATTCTATTCCATATTTTCTTTCACTTAGTAAATTTTGGTTCTATGTACATACGATCGTTTCCGCACATTAGAATTTTGAATTTAGACAAATTACAGGATTTATTGTCTTGTAGAGGCTACATTACTTCCTTGAATAGAAATAATAACTGTAATAGTATATTCATGGAAGAATATTTATATGATTATATAAATTATCGTAGCTTTCGCGACATCTCTCTAACATCATTCTCGGTTCTGAGGAATACGACGTGCAGCAATCGGCTCCACAGGCGCCGATAACTCTCTCTCTTTCCCTCTGAGAAACCGAAGCCGTCGTCCGTCCTCTGCCGCGAGCCTTGGCCACAGGCGGACGGTTCTGCAGCGTATGCACAGCGACGCCGACGACATCCGAACGATCGATGCGCGGCGTCGCGCTGCGCAGCTCCGATTCGGAGGCAACGACGGTTGTGGTGCGTGGCTGCACACGACTTACTGCACGACATTTCAATGTCCAGAGTGATAGAGAGAGAGAGAAAAAAGAACAGCGAGGATGGAAGAGAGAGAATGAACCAAGATGGAAGATCAAGAGAAATGATGTCATCAGGGATCTTAAACGCTTGAATTCAGAGCCTTGCGCGTTTTTTTTGGTAAACGATATCCTTCTAAGGAGGATCGGTGGTTTCACTAAAACTTAAGAGAATTTGACGAAACATGAAGAAAAAGCGCCCAAAATTACATAGGAGGTCCTCCTATACATAGGTACATAGGTAGTATGACGTTCGGTGGTTTCACTCAACTTAAGGGAATTCGAAGAAACTTGCTAGAAGCATTAATTATGTTTTCTATAAAGCTACCTGATGTTTTTCAGAATTATTGACCGCAGATTACTTAAGATATTTGATCGAGAAGTGGACAAAAAATTACATGTGTTCTTTATGGGAACACAAGGTACGAGTAGCTTAATTCAACAAAAAGAACCTTTTTCTAGTTAAGAATAAGAAAAACAAAAATAATACAAATAAAGTATATCAAATGATTTTCATACATTATTTTATTGATGATTTAAATTATTTTTGTTTTTCTTATTCTTGACTAGAAAACGTTCTTCTCGATGAATAAAGCTAGTTGCACCTCGCGTTCCCATAAGAACCCATGTAATTTTACATGCCCACACTTCCACATCAAATATCCTGAGAAATCTGCGGTAAATAATTTTGAAAAAATTCAGGTAGCTTTATAGAAAACATAATTAATGCTTCTAGCAAGTTTCGTCAAATTCCCTTAAGTTGAGTGAAACCACCGAACGTCATACTACCTATGTACCTATGTATAGGAGGACCTCCTATGTAATTTTGGGCGCTTTTTCTTAACCAACATCCAATCTCATGTCATTTATGTTACCAATATTTATTCTACAAGCACCCATATTTTACTAGGAGAGTGATGAAAAAAATATTTTTTTAATTTTTTAATCCACTTAAATATAAGCGTGGTTTAAAAAAAAAAAGTATTTTTTCCTTATAATTATTTTATGTACAGATGAGTTTCGCTGCGGTATTTTATTCCGGTTCGAACAGCCAACTTGTTGCATAATCACGTGGAGCTTTATCAGGGTAGATATGAATTAAAAAGTGAAATGATTGCGCTGAAATATTTAAAATATTGATATTTCACAATATTTAAATTTTCCATGGTAATACGCCATTCTATTAAAATCAAACCAAGGTTTTCCGTGCCTTGTGCCAGCAATCATACCACTCATGCAACCTAATTCGAGCAGAAATATTTGAAGTAGGAGTTTGCGATTGAATGCGCCGTTTGAATGCGGCCAACGCATTCTGATGACTCACGCAATAATGAAGTGATGCCCCAATGGAGGATTTATTTTGAAATGTTGCTGAACATAGAGGCAGAATAGAGGTACCGAAAAGAGTGACAGAGGGCGCATTGGCTTGTCAAAGGTTGGCAGCTCCATTTGGGTCATTATTACTTAACAAGTAAAAGGTTAGAGTAAAAATAGTACGTTTGGCAACGACGACTATTTCCTGGCAGAGGATGCGACATTTGAATTGAAAAAAGAGCAGGCGTGACTTGGTCTCGCACATTACTCATTCGACTTATTAGTTTGGGAGGCGTAAATTCTGTCTCATGCAGGAGTTGCAGAGCACATGGAACCAAGGTACCTTTAGTTCCATGAACCACACTGTTTTCTTGCATGCATTCGTATTGCCTCGCCAAAGCCCTTGATGTATCCTTTGCATGCGATTTTCAAGGGCAAGAAATGGTGATATCAAGAAGTCCTTTCGTGTCCTGGTAATCTTAGGACGATAAAGAAAAACGCATAGTTTAAGTTGATATTTTCTCTCAGGGTAAAAGCTAGAGAAAAGTTTTCTATCACTAGTAGGTGGGGGTGTATTTTCAACGGATAGTTGCCAGTTAGCGTTGGATTACAATTGGCGTTTCTTGACGTGACGGAAACGGGAGGTAAGTACAGCTTGGCGATTGAAATATGGAGGAACCTATAATGGTCAGACGTTGACGGTGTCGACAGCGGACTTTGAGCGAACCTTGTCAAAGTCGAACTTTTCCTTCATGCTACGCTACTGGCAGCCTATCAGGGGAAAGATTTCCTCAATGTTTAATAAACTTCATTTCCAGATCGTTCAAATAAATTTTTAACATTATAATGAAATATAATTAACTTACTGAAGAATTATTTGTCAGTGTCGTTGGCGATTCTTCGTGAAACGTGAAAATAAACAGTCACTTCACAACCGTTTCCAACTCCGTTTGCAAAAACGGTAAACAATGGGCGTTGATAATCCTGTCAATCGTAATATAATCAGCCTTTTGACAGGAAGACGAGGGAAAACTGAACACCACCATCCGTTAAATCCAAGTCAGAAAACGTCGATCATAATCCAACCCTTAGCAGGCCCAATATAATTATTTTTCTATGTAGGTCTCGGTTTAGAGGTAAAACTATTCCATGAAGTTTTTAGCAGTGATTAAACTAGAAAGAGTCACTGATTCCCAACAAAGACACTGGTTTTGAACGTGTAGGCCAAGGTGTGTGCAGCCCGGGATTAAAAAAGTTGAATGTCCGAATGAAAGCGTGATAAAAAGAGAAAGCTTACAGCTCAGCCGTGGCAAACGTGAAGGACAGGACGAGCAGCGATGATCGCTACGACTAGATGACGTCGAAAGCGTCTTAGTTCCCCCATTTCGGATTCCCGGAGGAAGAAGGAAGGGGGGGGGGAGAATTCCTACCAACCCCCCCCCCCCACCCATCTCTTCTCTTCCCTTTTCTCCATTTTTTGTTTCAAGCGCAAATCTCTGGATCATTGCGGAAAATGCTTTGGATTCCTTCCGTTTTTGGCGCGGAGGCGCCAGCAGTCGCCAGACGACCCTTCTCCTTCATTCGCCTATTCGCCATTGCCTATTCTCCCCTATCTCTCATCTATCTTTTTTACGCTTTTGTGTTTATATATATTATTCTGAGCATGTTTTTTTTATCTAGATGGAAAGAGATGGAGAGACAATTAACGCAATAGCTTGGTACTCGAAGGAAAATGTTCGCCATCTATTTCATTTAAGAGTCTGCGGAAAATATATTTTAGAGATGCGTCTTTAGTTATCTACATCTACGAAGTACCGTGCATGCCACCGCTAGGGTGTTTGGCACGGGGTGGTTCCACACCAGGCAAGCTGCACTCGTCCCAGTTCAAATTAGGACCTCGCACGTTCCCCCGGCCGCTAGGTGCAGACCAAAAAGCAGTTAGGAGAACAGTGCGCAGTCAAACCAGAAACTGGGAGAGTGGTACCTACGTAGACGAACATGAACACATACAGTGCACTGGTTAAGAGACAACTACTGGTTAACATTACTAAAACACTTAATTTATGAACTCTACAATATACTATTTCATGCAGAAAACAAAACAATGCCGGAATTGCAAGCAGGGTGAGGTTTTAGTAATGACGTTATTCTATTAAACATAAGTGAAAGGTCTACTCCACCTAAAAAGGATGGGAGTTTCATAAAATTGATTTATCGCAAATATTATGATCCTTTATTGCAGGCAGAAAAAATTGCATTTTAAATCTATTGGTTCTGCAGTATATTTCCTTAATCTTTATTTGACTGCTATAATTTCTACCGTATTACGTTGGCTCTGGCAGAATATGTTGAACGTTGTGTGAAAAATTGTCTGCTTAGAATTTACGCAAAAGGTTTAACCTATATATTTCTGCCTTCTATCACTTTGAGATTTTCACCCTAATTCCTTTAACAATTGGGCAAAACTGCTAAATTTATCGTAACTGCTTTTTACAAATCTTGCCGCTCTCCGGCGTGTTCGATCTATTTCTGACACTAGTGGTACTTCGTAATGGTCCCATATATGCTAGCGGCGTAGTACTCCCAATGAGGTCTCACGAGAGAAAAATAACATCTCTCTTCTTAACCTCTTTAACATTCACGTCACTTATTCCTAGTATTCTTCTGCAATAAAGATATATCAGCAGGCAGATATTTTGCTAGCTCGTTGATATCTTTTAAGGCCATTCCCTTGAAAACCTTGAAGTGACAATGTAATATCATGATAGTGAAATATAGAGCTATCAGTAACTAACTACCCGGAGAGTCTTACCGTTCATATCCCGGACGGTGCCTCAAAAGATTTACCCTCACTATTCAACTACTCCTATCTTATTTTTTTCTTTTTAATTGAACTGCAATTGGAAGAGTTCGCTTTCAATGAGGGGACTAGGAATGACCATACAAAGTGGTTTTGCAATAGAAGAGGAGAGTTGAATGTTGGTCTGAAAGGAGGAAGGAATGTAAGGAGTCCTCATCACGAAATTATTTCACGTTTTCCCTCGTAATTGTCATCATTCTTCTTGGATAGCCTTGGTGAGACGCCCTTGTACTCCATCATTTGAGACTCCGTCCAACGGACGAATGTGCCACCATTACCGCTGCGAGATGCAGGGGAGGGGGGGGGGGAACCTTGTCCCTTCCGGTCGCCAATCCTTTTTTGGCGCGGGATATATTTACCCCTTTTTCGTTCAGACCATCGTGTACCGGGGGAGGATGCAGAAGATGGCAACGCTTGGAATATCGAGCAGTTTGGTGCGCTGAGGTGTAGTCGATTGTTATGACGTATAAAGATGATTCGGCTCGCCTGTCGGACATTGTGGAGGCCATCTACGAAGAAGAAGGATAAAGAGTGGTATTAAGGTAGTTTGAGCGAAAAATCACTTCACCTAGAATTTGATGAATTTGGCCTCATTTTAAAGAAAAAAACTATAATCTTTCCAATTATATCAAAATATCAACCGAACCCTTGCCGAACTACTTTTCGAGCTATTTACCTGAAAATGTAAGCTGTTTTACAAGGGATAGATTATATTATTCCAGAGGGAGAATATTTAAAAAATTAGGAACTTCTAGCACCTAAATTTCGTCAAAAAACTAACGGTGTGTAGATTGCATGTTTTCTCAACAATTTATAAAAAAATAATCTATTACTCACCACATTATTGTTCACAGAATCGCAAAAAACTGCTGTTTTGAAGGGTTTTCAGCCGTACGGCGGGAAAAACCGAGTCAAGTTAGAGACTTAAGTAGCATTATTTATTTTATTACTGAGAATTTTGGTCATATATAATTACATAATTGCGCCATTAATATCAAAATATTTATTTCACACTTCTTACAGACGCTGAAATCAAAAAATAAAATTATAATATGGTCTCTATTATGACTGGGGAACTACCTCGCTCAAACCACCTTAGGAGAGAGGGGAAAGGTAAAATCAAGAACCTTATAAGAGGACGTTTATCTCCTACTTCGATCGTGTTATCAACGGCCGCGAAAGAAATCAAGTTCAAACTAGAGGGGCTGCAACCGCGTGGGAGGCCAAGAATTTCTAGTCTTAAAATGATTGCGTTAAATGGCTGTTGCGGGACGAGTTTGAGTGGAAGGAGGGAAGAAACTGCGTAGGAGAGTTGTGTATATGCTACAGAAACAACTGCTCGATCGCTGCGCCACGCACATTGGATAAGAGGAAACGGCATTTTTTCACAAGATGACGGAGAGGAAAAATCGCACTTCTCAGGTTTAAAAGTTTCCCATTCCTAAAGTAAATGACGCAATGTTGTGTTGAAAGTATTTTACAAATGCGCAAGGTTTGCATAATAAGTGAGGTGAATTTGCTTCCGATATCTCTGTTAAAAGTGGGTGAAATTTACAAAAACGCTGGCGGGACGAAAGCTCACATTTACCGAGGCCTCCCTCGCAACACCAGCGCATTAACTGGCGACCCGTAATTTGAGCAAATGACGATCGGAAGCGCACCAAGATTTCCGTCCTCATTGTAAGGTTCTTGGGTAAAATGAAGAGGGAAGGAGGATTGATTTTTTGAATCTGTTTGGAAGCGCGAATGTTAGCCATTAGAGTATGTGCCCATTTTTTTTTTAATACCCTTCTTCCCAAGCACAGTTTTCAGTTTTTTTTTTAATTAAAGCTTCGACCATATGATCTAGGTGGTCAGAACCGCACGTATGAAGAGCGCGTGGTCTTTTAGTAAAGAGCAGTGCGGCAGTGCTTCGTTCGCCTTGACGAAGAAAGCATTCCCTGGTGCCCTACTCCTTATGGCTTCGGAATATCCGAGCCTCGGCAGTGACGAAATTTTGATTTCTCAGCCTCGAAAATTTCGCAAAGAAATCCCTTCTCCCCAATCGATAATGGGGGAGAAGGTTACGGTTATTTATTGGGGTTAAACACTGCGAATTAGGGGGAGAAGAAGGGCATTAGAGGGAAAATAAAAATAAAACCTTTAACATGGTTTGAGTGAGATTTTTCCACAGTCATAGTCATATTAGATACTATGATCGATTTGTTTTATTTCAACAACCGTAAGAAGTAGGAATTAAATATTTATGGTGCATAAAATATTATTCTTTATCAATGAAATGATCAGTAATCAACTAAATATGCATTAAAATTCTTTAACTTGACTCATTTTTTTCACGCCGTACGCTGACAACGCCTTCACAATCGAGGATTTTTTTCTGCAATTCTGTTGAAATTAGCGGTGGGGTGAGCAATTGATTGTTTTTTTTTTAAATTAAGAAATAATACATGCTGCACACTAGTAAAATCTGACAATATCTAATCGTTAACAATTCCTCATTTTTAAAATCTAGTCTCTCTGGTACTAACTAGTAGGTAGTTGCACTAACTTTCATAGGGTGCAGTGCAATGCATGTTGCGGTGACTATTCACCCCCTGCCCCACACCCTTGAGGTGGCTTACAGGGTATTTAGCAGATGTGGAACAATTTTCTATTTAAAATGGCTGGTATTTTTTGTCAAATATCTCGAAAAGTATACAGGTAAGTGCCTGATGTTTTGTTATCTTTGGAAATGTGAGATATTTTTCCGTCACGACGTAGAAGAGGGAATGGGAAATGGAAAAACTTAACCTAACTAAGTAAATCGAACGGTAGTAATAAGTTCCTCGTGTGGACGCGTGTTAACACTAACCCAAGTAAACTTTTTTGCCACGCTAGAGTCACAAGGGTTGGCGTTGTCTGCCGGCATTTGAAATGCGTGTGAACAGAAAATAGTTGAAATCGTGGTTGGAATACGAATTGAGAAAATGTAGCGTCAAGCGGAAAGACGGCAGCATTACAATGAAAGAGTCACTTAAGTTCTCCTGGAGTAATAAAGCCAGCAAGTCCAATCAAAGGAGGATGCATTGCTTAAACTAACATTCTAGACAGACATAAAATGTGGATACTGCTCAATACTGCTGCAGGCGCGTAGGTTGCTTCAGTTGTTTATTTAAAATGATTTCTTACTCTTCACCAGAGGTCAGCAGCATCTCTAGTACGGTAAAATGGAAACAGAGAAGAAAAATTTTCAAACACGCGGACACTCAGGTAATATTTAAGTCTCTTCAGTTGTTTTTACAGCGGGAAATTTTTAAGGACGTGCAACCATTTATTATGTGATTTTTCGAGTACTTTCTTATACTTGGTAATTGAAGGACATTTCTTAGTCTTTTACTAACGATGTCTATGACACCGAAACGCGTAGTTCACGAAAGAAATCTTAGCGATAATAATAGTATACTTTAAAGTTCAATATTTAATTAAAATTCGAATATGGTTCATAACGAAATAAATCATAAATAAATTATAGTAATAATAAGAGATTGACAGTAGGATGTAATGAAGTAAGATGCGCCATGTTAACCATCATTCAACTCTAGTAATGTAAACGGGGATATTAGAGAGGGAGAGTTCCTGGGGCAGAGAGGGTATGTGGCGGGGCAATCGCCCCCCCTCCGGCTCTTCAATCTCCATCGCCCTCCACCGAGTGCATCGGCTGTCGTCGTCTCAGCCGAGAGTGAGTTGTTGGGTCGGGGGCAAAGGGGGGCAAGGGGGGGCAAGGGGTCAAGAGGTTATACGAGGGGGCAGGGAGGGGGAGGAGGGGGTTTTAGCGAGGGTCTCCTGGCGTGTGTGGGTGAAACGGGATGGCGTGGTCCAGGCGGGCTTTTGCGGACGGGGGCAGGACTCTCCTCTGCATCTTAACCGGTGACGGGAAAATCCGTCTTTGGGTGGGTGACGCAGCGTAGGGGAGGGGGAGGAGGGTTGGGGAGGGGGTGGGGAAACTGAGTCTGACCGAATAGCTCCGAAATAGGGAATCGATTGGATTCACTTTAATGTTTCAAACTGATTAGTCATATTTTCGTTTCAGCAGCTACAGAGCGGAATAAGAAATACTAGCAAAAAACTATTGATCCAATGATGGATTACGTGGGATACGGACTTATAAGATAACCAATCAGATTAATGCTCCACAAAAAAAGATCGAATGTACTGAGTTGTGGGTGAAGAATGGCGCGGGAGTTTTGTGCGAACCATTTGATATCCATTACGTTATCCCTGCAGGAATGAAGGGAGCATCCTCAAAACAAAATTTCGATTTTTCTACGAATTCAGTATGATTTTTGGAGTCGGTAAAACAACACTATTAAAAATGCAGAAGCTCCTATAGTTCACATTTTTTTTACAGTTGACGGGTCTGCATGCTCAGCAAGCCCTTCAAATATTTTTTTACTCTGAATTTTCTCTTATGTGAGATCTTATATTCAGAAATGGTCACCTCGGTTTACGATGCAATTCCTACCATTTTCAATAGAGATCCAGGCGTCTATCTCGCGAAATTAAAGGAGATTTTTGAAGACGTTGAGGTCAATATCAATTTCTCATTGAGAACTCTGTCGTGGATGTACCGACATGTATATATCATGGTACGTTATTGTATGAAATTCACGTTGCGTTTCGGGCTGTCATATTATTCGTTTTTTCTTATATTTTATATTAAATAGTTTTTTCCCTTAACACAATTTGGTTATAGAAACTAATTTGATATAAACTGGCTAAGCTATTCGATTTACTGCAAAACCGTGCCTTATAATGGCCATAATTCACTGCTCATAAGATTTTCTACCTTTGCTCGATTGAACAGTTATCATGTTATTGTCACAAATTCACGTTACGTTTCGAGCTGTTATATTATATTAAAATCTTTTCTTTTTCCTTAACACAATTTGATGATAGAAACTTATTTGAAACTAATCGATTAAGTATAAGATTCGATTTGACCTGGCTAAACTATTCGATTTACTGAAAAAACGAGCCTTATCATGCCCATTATTCGCAGCTCTGAAGATTAACTTCTACCAAATAAATGGTTTGCGAGTTCACTTCGTGGAATGAAGACATGATAGTTTATAATAGATAGATATATTTGCAATAGATAGAAAACAAAGTTTATTTTTGAAACTATCATTAACTTCTACCATTGCTCGATTGAACAGTTTTCATCATTAGAAGTAATATCATATCATATTAAAAATGCTTCTAGGACGGACGCAGTCGTTGTAGAGAGCTGGTGCGTAATATTCAACTCAGATAACCGCTTAACTGCTTAATCTTCGTTGGCTTGCGATACATTTATTTCTCTTGGGGTTTATTGGTCAGCCGTAGAGCCGTGAGCACATCCTGGCCTGGCGAAAGGACTCCAGGGGCAAACAGGAGGAGAATTTCAACGGCAGGGGAGAATTTTGGAAGCCGGAGGGGATGAGGGGACGGTGGACGGTGAAGGTCTGCGAACCCTCGGAGAGCTGGGAGATGGCAGGGAAAGGGATTCCAGGGTGCTTGGAGGGAGAGGACTGGTTCTCGGGAGGGGGAACGGAGTTGTTGAGTCAGACCTGGGAAAACACAAAGAGCCCTGACACCTTGGATACAGCGGCTCGCCGGAGAAGGGAAGCCACGTTGCATTCGCGTTTGGTAGAGCCCCTTTCTCGAGGCGACGCACGGGCGGGCGGCTGGGTGAGCATATTATGTGCATGGTGGTTTGAACGAAATATTTCCCTAGTCATAATGAAGACCAAATTCAAATTTTATTTTTTATTTCAGCGCCCGTAAAAAGTAAGAGGCACTAAATATGTATTGTAACATTAATGGTGCAAGAATATAGTTATACATGGCAAACATTCTCAGTAATTAAATAAATTTAACCACATAATCCTCTAACTTGACTAATTTTTTCGCGCCGTACGGTGAAAACGCCTTCACAACAGGTTTTTATTAACGCTTCTGTAGAAATAACTGCGGTGAGTAATTGTTTAATTTTTATAAATAATTGAGAAAGCATACAAACTACGCACCGTTGGTTTTTTTTGACGAAATCTAAGTGCTAGAAGTTCCTAATTGTTTCGATGTTCTCCCTCTGGAGCACGCAGCCGTAATCTATCCCATGTAAAACAGCTTATATTTTTAGGCCAATTGCTCGAAAAGTAGTTCGGCAATTTTGATATATTTGGAAAGAGCTTTTTCTTTAAAGTGAGGCAAGATTCATAAATTTCTAGGTGAAGTGACTTCTCGCTCCAACTACCTCAAGGGCGTACATGGTATGAAAAGTCGTTTCAGGCCTGGAATTCCCTCACCGCGCAGGAACAGAGAGAAGCAATTGCAGTACTTGCAATCCTCTTTCTTCCCACCTATTTCTCAAGAGGCTCTCTTCCCATCCATTGAGGTAGTTTGAGCGTAATATAACTTCTCATAAAATTCAATGAATTTGACCTCATCATACAGAATGGTAACAAAATGGTAGATATTTCCAATGGTAACAAAATATCAGCCACTTATTACTATACTTTCCAAGTTATTTAAACAAAAAATGGCCATTTTGCACGGGAAATGGTACGGGTATGCACTCCAAAGAAACTTTATTTTAAAAATGGGGAATGCTTTAAGAAAATCACTCGTCACAAACTCAAGTGTATGTTTTGTGTAAGCACTCAACTATTTTAAAAATAAATCGATTAATTACCACAGTAATTTTTACATAATCACAAAAGATCGTTGTGAAGGCGTTTTTAGCGCACGGCGTGAAAAAAATGAATCAAACAATTTCAGTCATGTAATACAATATATTTTCATCATTAATTTAAAAATATTTAGTTCCAACTTCTGATAGTTGTTGAAAAATTTTTGAATATGGCGCTTACTTTGACCAGGGTAAAATCTCGATCAAACCACCTCGAAGGTGTAACTTAAATACTTTCGGAAAGTGAGTGTTTTAAAGACGTCTTGAGAACGTAGCGCAGAAGATGGATCCCGTTATTCTCTCTAAAATTGTATAGTTCAGTTGACCAATCACGAAGAAGAGTCATTTCACAATTTGGCTGATCAGAAGTTATATCAGAGGGTACACGTGCTCCCACAGTGACAAGAAAGTGAATTGAGGAAGTTGAACGTAGGTTGTTTAAGATTGAATCGGGTGTCATTGAGATTGCCATATGTGTCACATTTGACGGACCTTCTCAGTCGGTCACTACAGTGGAGAACGATGACCATCCTAGGTGAAACCTCTTATAGATTATCAAAAAAACAGTAACTGTAGTAAAAGGCTTAGACGAAATCTAAAATGCACTGACTAATCTTGTATTTGCCGATTACATTACCTGCATACCCCCAATTCACAGACAGTTTTTAGAGATCGGCATCACATGATACTAATTGCACTTCTGCCCTCATTTTCTATGTGAATGCAAACTCTTGAACAATCACGATTCAGGGAAATGTGGCTATTGCTGGTCTTGCTGTCTGTCAGACGTGCAATGTAAAACCTCTGCACATAAGCTATTTCTTCCACAAACGCTTAAGTTTTCACTCCTCACTGTCAAAACCTTGAGAGAGGTACTGACCGCTTAACACACTAGGGTTTTGAATCTTCTTTCACCTTTCCCTGCAAAGACACCCTACAAGGGGGTAACCAAAACATTTATAACGAGTTATCACATCCTCACAACAAATTGGATTGCAAATATTTAATTTTTTCATTGATTATAATTATTAATTTAAATAATTATTTTTTTTCAAAATGAATACCGATTTGTGCTGCCCAAATGTAGCCGTTCTCGAACATAATAAATTCCATTGCTCAACTCGCGGAAAGAGAGAGGTGTTCGCATGGCTTAGTTAAAAAATACGGGCTATAGCAGCCAGGGGTATGCTATGCTCTCACGCTAAGTTTGAAAGTTCAATTTTAACCGATTTAAAAACGTTCGCTCCCTTATTTGAAACGAGCCTCGCTTTGCGTTGGGAAGGAAAGTAAATCCCCCTCGCCGTAATTGGCACGTGGAGGATTATATATCTTAGCTGGCTGTGGGAGGGAGGCGAAGTTATGTCATGGCCTGCGAAAGATTCCGTTATTACCGTTAAGATGATACTATCGAAAATGGTATCATGAAATGCTTTCACATGCGTGGAACGATAATCGAGGAGGACTCGAATCGTCCCATTTACGGTAGTTACGTTTAAATACTCTTTTAAGACCTCTTTCCTCTGCGCGTTGCTTTCCGCTCGTGTGGGGAAAAATGTTTGAATCGCCTTCGGGTGAAAATCAGACAGCGGTAAAAGGCGTGAATTGGGATGAATGTTCATAATACCCATTGGCTTGAAAACTTCCCGATTTCGAATTGTATTCATCCTCGAAACATTTACACCGCTCGAATTCTCACGTATGCTTCGGAAAATCTAATTGGTATAACGTACTCACAATGTCAATCGGGGTTCAGAGCGCATATCCTTTTTGGGCTTTTCATCTCATACGGGTTTAAATAGAAGAAGCCTTTGCTTCTGCATCGGTCGCGAGCGAAGTAAGTACGGGTTTTAATGTAATTTAATTTCGCCGCCCCCGTGAATATGTAAACAAATGAATTTAGAATAATTCTATTCGGCATTGCCAAGCATCCATTAGAATTTTTTTAAAAACCCATCATATGTGTCAGCTGCTACCTCATAGATAAACTAGTGGTGCTTCCACTCCAATTTTAGTGTTTTTCCGCATAAAAGATACCATGAGGTCACTATCAAGGCAGCAAATGTCCGTAAGTTCACAAAAAATTTATACTGAGGTACCTGCTTGGCGAGAGATGGTTAGGGGAGTTGAACGATCGTTAAAGCCAATTTACCTGTTACGCTTGAAAAATGAGTTGATTCCGCAAAATGGTGATACTGAATATATTGCAGCTAACAGCATGACTTACTTGAATAAATTATGAGGAGGATAGGAATCAAAGATCCTCTCCTAACTATCAAACAAGAAGATCTTGAAACATCTCCACCAGCCTAAAATATAACCCGCAAAGCCACATTACACGGAAAAAAGCTATGATTTGGGGAGCCATAGTACTATTGATAGTGTCAGAATTGGCGCAGTAGCAAAGATAAGTGATGTCAGAACAATATGCTGTTATGCAGGTGCTAGACGCTATGGCTGTGACGACCATAGTGCATTGCTACGAGAAATATGGCTGGAGCAGCTAGAGTTAGTGTCCCTTCGCCCACAACGCGTCACCCTGGTCTCCCCAGCCATACTCTACTGCTAGGCTAACAATTCCCTCTAGCTGCTGCATGGATATAGTTATAGCTGTCTCAGCCTCAGCGACAAGCAAAACCATATGCTAATTGGAAATTACCTTGTTTATTCTCATTTATATTGACTTGATATTCATCCTACGTGGCAACATAGGTTTCAATTAATTGATGCCTGATCACTGTTATCAAGATTGGATGCTATTCAGATGGTAACTATCACGGCATTGATATTTAAAAATTAGTTCTCGTAGTTCCTTTACGCACGGGAATGGCCAGATATAGACGACTTTCTAGTAGCGTAACTTTCAAACTCGAGTTAAACATGTCATAGGCAGGCATGAGATAGGTAGATATGAGATATAATGCGAACTATCCGGTTGATAGGTAGATAATACCACGTGTTGATATTGATAATTGGCAGTATGAATCAAAATGTTATAAGTTGGTAATTTGATTCTGCCTTTTTTGGCAAAATAAATAAAATTCTTGTTTTGGGATTCAAAAAAAAGGAAATTATTTCGAATGTCATAGTTTTGCCTCCGTAAATAAAAATTTCTTAGCCAATGATAAAAGGATTTTCTGGATTGATGATCAACGTTTTGAAGTAAGGCAAAATTTTGACAAGGGCAAGATACCCCAGTTCCATCCCAGCTGGTCTGTAGTTGGGGTGCAACTCGGGTGGAGCTTGTTTCAATTAAATTCCAGTTACACCCCAGTTTCAGAGGTCTTAATACAAACCAGTTATACCCCAGATCCATCCCAGTTACAGAGCAATACATTTCTATTTGGGTATATTTGAGGCATCCTCTCCGATCCCTCTAACTATGGCTGTCCCAGCTATATCTGGCGCTTGCACACCAGCAGAGCTCAGCTGGAACTATGGCTGACACAGCCATAGTGGATTCCTGCAGTGCAATAGGGTGTTTAACAATAGGCTATGGCTACAGTAGCGATAGACACATCTACATCTACATACTACCCCGCAAGCCGCCTCAATAGGCGTGTTAGGACACCGGCCGTTTACATATAAAAAGGAAACGCTCTAATGAAATTACGCCTAGCATTTATTAAAGTCCCTTATTGTTCGGGGGAAAAACGAATTCTCATACCTATCCGTTCGGCAAAATATGTCGGCTTAATTTATCGTTTCTGTCGGACCTGGACTTAATTTATCAGATATGGTTGGCTGAAATATTTCAATAGTCTATGGTTGGGAGAGCAACACATCCGGTTGCGGCAACTATTCCTTTTTTCCGTGTGCAATGCCTTTAGTTCGCAGATTTTGAAATTCTTTCTCTCTGTATGAGTTTGTCAAAAGACGGGCAATTAAAAATCACCTGGAAAGATTTCGGTGATACTTTAATAGCCTCAGCAACAACAGCATCCGCATAATGTCATCGCTGGATAATTTGATAGTAAATGTGAATCGTGAAGTTCAAGTATTACTCACTGAGTAAATTTGCTATTTTTTTGTTCACTCATAGTTTCGTTACCTTTGATGGATTCTCAATGAATTTTTTTCTTTTTCTCATTGTTAAACGGATGATAGTCTCAAAACGAGTAAACAAAGGACTGCCTAATACTCTATTTACTTAAAAATTCCTCATTTGGCAAAAATATGAAGCAACTGAATTCATCCTTATTCTAATAATCCAAGATCTAATTTTTTCATTGCAACTTTTAAGCCTTTAGAAGCTACCTCTGATGATATGCAATATTTATAATCGGCTTTCACCACGGTGGAAACCAAATGTAGCAAAATGTGTGAAAACAACTCCGTAATGAGCTAGTGAGTTGTAATTTACCCACAGATGAAAGCGACCAGAATTAAGTTATATGTGATTGAAAATCCGGCAATGAATATTTTATGGCACCTTTAGCTTGGATTATTGGCTGAATACTGATGGGAGTGAGTTCACCATGCTTTCTGGGAAGATGAAATTCTCATTTTCTGTCGACCAGTCGATTTCCCCCGCCTTGAACGCGACCGAATATAAAAAAAGTGTGAATTGAGGAGAGAGAGGAAGATGGAGATGTTGGGAGGTAAGGGAAGAAGGGAGGAAGGGGGGCGAGCACGGCCAATGCCTTTCCATTCAATCAATCATCGGCCGCGTCACTCACGGAATTGTTTTTAAGATCTCTCGCCGAAATCTTTAAATAATTCATGGAATTCCTCCCTTGAACAGAGTCACCAGCAAGTTCAGAAGACGATGAGGAGGGGTGTAGGAAAGGCCCCTGGGGTCTACTCTTCTCTCTTTCCCCTAACCCCCAGCCCACTCCCCAAATCCATTTCCTTCGAGGACCACCGAGGAGGAGGAGGCCCTTCTCCCTCCCACCTTCCAAAGTTCTTTTTCCCTCCCCGCCCCCTACCCCCCCTCCCCCCCTCCTGCACGTCTCTCGTTGCTGATCACTCACTCACTGCGTCTTCATTCTTAGTCCCCCCCCCTTCTCCTCCAACAATCCCTCCCCTCTCTCTCTCTTTTCTATGAAGACACAAAAAATCTGAAAATGAAGCAAATTTACGCATAAATATCATGGAATATCACTTCAAGTGAATTAAATATTGTGTTGCATTCTGTGAAATCTGATATATTTTTATAACGTCGCTGTTTTTTTATATTTGATATGCTTTTCTTGTAATCCTGATTTTGAGTTGACATGTTAATCGTGCTTAAGGTGAATTAAATATTTGATATATTCTGCGACACGATATTTTCATTTAACCTTAGTGTTTTGTTACCTGATAAGTTCTTTTTTTGAAATCTTGCTTTTGCCTTCTCATGATATCGTACTAAAATTGAATTGAATATTCTGTTGCATTCTGTGACATTAATGTATTTTGTCATATTGTAATTGATTTATCTGATTGAATCTTAATTATGTATAATTAAAAGCACACATTTGTCCCGGAGTAACAGTCGTCATTTTCTTTTCTCTTTGTTTCTCTCCTCGTCACATCCCGCCACGCTTCTCCCACTCCACCCAACGTCCTGCAACATTCGTTCCTCCTACGCACTTTCGCAACCACTGTCCGCTCACCTTTAGTGGTTTACGATTGAAGAAAGTTTTTTCGTCCGGAAAAATGTCGCAGTGAAGCAAGCTTGGAGTCCATTTTCGAGTGGCGACTCAAACTCGGAGGGGAGGAAGCGCTTCACAAAAAGATTTGCGTGGCTCGCACGGCTGTTTGAGTTTGAACGATGACAACAGCAAATCAGAAATGATGGGAGAGGCGATGAATACTTGAAATTGTAAAGTTCAGAGTCTTTTAGGATAGGATCACCGATGAAGAAATACAGCGAAGAGCTGTGGGGTAAAAGTGTTCGGTGAAAAAACTACGAAGTGTAAAGGACAAACTTGTTGAACACATTTTGAGGCCCAGCGGTCTTAGCCCGAGAACAATATTGGAAATATGAAAGAGTGCGAAGTATTTTCGAGGAAGACCAAGAAAGAAATACACGAAGCAAAGTGCGAGGGAAGCTAAACTGAGAAATAATTAAGGAATAAAGATGTTGGCTTAAAAGATAATGAATGAGGGGAAACACGGTAAGCCAACTTTGGCTTCATGCTGAGTACTGATGGTGTAAAATTGCGCGCGTGTTGTTTCTTCAACAAGGAATCAATGCGTCTCTCCCATCACTCTCCAATCTACCCATCCCCTGCCCACAACCCGTCCCCCTGCCCATAACCTCCTGTCTCCTCCTGTCACACCACTGCGTTCTCTTCCCTCAGACAATATCGCAACCAGGGAATAATTTTGTGATTTATAACTCTCAGCTGCTTCCTTGTTGATACGTAGGTTTGATCGTTAAATTAAAGGAATATAAGTTCACCAGAGGTCAGGTCCAACCAGAGGAACAGGGCTTCCTAATAATTTACTGAAATATTATCCTTTGTTTTTCCTCAAAGTTTTCCCAAAATTACTCCAGAACTTTTGGATAATCAAGGTTTTTTCAGTAGTTTTTCAGAGGAAACTAAGACATTTGCGTCTGAATTTTATAATTATTTGCCAATTCGACAAATTATTGCTGGCAGCATGCCCTAGTTTTATGGGAATTGAGCTGTCACCTGCCCTCCCACCGAGAAGACTCATACCTTGACGACGCATTTGTTAAATGTGATAAACTCGCAGAGAAACTTTCAATCATTTGGTGGGCCTGCAACTCTGGTCGCTAGTTTTCTCATCAAGTTCTATTTTTGGTGCGCACCATGATTTTTTAAAGCCCTCTGCACGATATTGTTGGAACAGTGTTCGAACCTTAGTCCAGGCGAACGAGATATTGCACCCTCAATATCTCACGATCGTGATCTCCTCATTGGATTACTCCGTTAAAAGTCATCTCGCGGCACGTACCGTAGTGCTTTGGATTTATTTGCAAACTTTTATGCAGGAACCTAGTATACAATGAGGACGTTTTTTGTTACGTTGATTCCAAAAAATTGTTTTTCACAGTGAAATAAGAAAAATTAACGAATAGACTCATGACAATAGGAGAAGATTGCAGAATCATTCAAAAATTGTAATTTGCCAAATCGGCACATGCTTAGACAGACAATCAGGGCGGGTAGTTACAATTGTAGGGAAAGACAAAGTTGCCCGTTGTTGCATTTGCTTTAGAAGATTTATGCTGAGGAAATTATGAAAGAAGCCTGCGAGGGGCCTAGATGTGTGAATAAATGTAGGAGGACAGCTTATAAATTCTGTTACATTCGCGGACAACCAAGCGTTGGTTATTCGATCACCCATAGGATTGCAATCATTGGTAGATGCATTAGAAAATAAATAAATGAAATACCAAATAATGATTTATCATAAGATAATAAGTAATGAGATTTTCCAGGATAAAGAAAGCGAGGCTGGTTGTAAAAGTAGGAGAGAACAAATTGGAACAAGGGGTACGATTTGACTAACTAGTGTTACACAATTTAGGGAAATAGGCACTGTAGCTCGGAAAGTAGAAAGGAATATGCACTATCGAAGGAGGCTTTCAGCAATCGGAGGGAGCTGACCTTGTTCAAGAAGAAGGTTGGCTAAGGGGAAGATGGAGGCGGATGTTTCCCTTAGTTCCCGAGTTTTTTCATATTTTATAAAATATCTCCGGGAAGAATGACCAAGGTAAATAGTAAGGTAATCATCGGGAAATTATCAGGGTAGACTTTATATCCCTATCTTCGTGAGGAATAATTAACATTGTTAAAAATATTTAGGGCGAGGCAGTTAAAAACTTTACTTATATTTTTTAGCGTAGGTAAAGGGTACTAAGGAATTTATAAGATGAACTATATTATTTAAAAGTAGCAATATTTTACGCCTTCGGTCCTAACACGGGAAACCGAAGGGTTGAGATTTTGCTTTTATTGGACAAAAATACGCAATGTAATAAGATTCAAAGAATCAATTGTGTATATAGCCACATGCAACATTAAGAACATCATTTTACACTCTGCTTCTATTTGTCCAGCCCAATATCATACAAATTCAATCGGATGGCTGTTGCAATTATCATTGTTTTTTTTTAATTTTGCGGCCATACAAATTGTATCTAAGTATCTTGTTTAGTTTTATAATATTCTGAATTTCTTTAATTAAGGGCCTTAGTATTATAAGAGGGCAAAAAATGAATTCACATCCTGTTCAAAATATAAATGTTCATATACTAACTGAGCCTTTCGTGTAAGATGCAGGTATGATTCTTTTTACATTCGTCATCGCTGTATTGAAATAACATATCCGACTTCAATAAAGATGCATTCAAATAACGCGTGACCAACGAAGTGATAGTTTATATATATACAGTAAGAGCGTCGATAATTCGGATCAATTGTTACCGGACCCAGTCCGGATTATCATGATGTCCGAATTTTTTAACAGAACACAAAAGGCCGTTCGATGCCTTAAACATGAAGAAAATTTGCTAAAAACCGTTATAACAGTGATTCACTTTAATACTGTTGTTAAATAATAAGAGCAGATAAATAATACAATTAATGTAACCATAACTGCCACACTGTTAGAGGTCGACGACCCAACCGAGTCTCGCATCAACGCATTTGACAAATATGTACATTTTGTTCTATTAAACTTATTTTTCGCCGGATGCAAATCCGGATTTTACGACGGTCCTGATTATTGACGCTCTACTGTATACAGATTTTTTGGAATTCAACTGGAGAACGAAAGCAGTCAAATTTCAATAGATAATTGAGAACTAACCTCTATTTATCAAAATATTAATTTACTTCCCTCTGATCTAAAATACGCCAAACGTTTTAAAACTGGAATACACTTATTCTATTTGCAAAACGCTCATGACAAGAAATTCGCCACTTGGCACAACGATCCGATTCAGGCAGCTCCTGATAATATTTTACGAAATTCAAGGATATTTTATTTCCTGAATCACAAGGATAAAACGTGGTTAAAATAGTATTACCACAAGCACAAAATGCCGCTCAATCTCTTAGATCTCATAGTTATAACTGGAAGCTAGTTAGTTTTTTAACGAAGCGTCCCAAGGTTATTTTCCACTCTTTTGTGACATATTCTGTTTCATTTGAATTTTTTCACGCTTCTTCTTCAATGCTCTTGTCAGGTCTATCATACGTGATAGCTGCTACATCGAATGCAATGTTCACAATGCTGAGAGAATCTGCTCAATATAGTGGGAAAAATATAAATATGAGAATAATTCTAGCTTTAAAAATGCAGATTTATTTGACCCAAAGTAAATAGACAAATTGAAACACCTAATCTAGGGTTCATCATTCTAGGTGTGTGAATAATAAACTTTCCAGGTGTAATAACTATACTTGCATGCTAAGCACAATTTGATAAAAGCATTCTCAATATGCCAGTTATTTTAATTGTAAATTTCCACTGTGAAATTGGCTTTTCCACCATTTCTTATGGCGGGATCTCGAGAAATGAACAAGTAGGTAAGTTTCATATTTAGGATTAATTTTGCTCCTGGAAGATTTTTCTAAATTATGTAAAGTAGGTTAAAGCATGCTCTGCTGAATAAGAAATGAAAGGGAATTTGGATAAAATTACAGATCAATGCATAGTTAATAACGGTTACGGGAAAGTCCACAGATATATGGTCATAATCAACAACTGTGATTGTAATTACTTCGATTTTACTCAAAAAAGGAACTTCTAATTCGGACAATAAAGTTTCAATCATTAATTATTTGAAAAGTGAAAAAGAAATGGAGGAATATATTTTTTTAATTTATCAACTCGATTTTATCTCCAAACTAGGAACTTCGAATGGAAACATCTTGACGTGAATAAATGTTTTACATGCTTTATGTAGTTTTTTTTTGTATTCCGGTAGCATCAAAGCTCTCATCTTCCTCCGTACAGCACCGCAAGGAGGACATAAAACATCCGGGACACTGAACAGAGGTCAAATATGACGTCGGCACGATGTTATGCGACCTAGAAAAAGTTTACTTTCGGGGGAGGAAACGATTGCCTGGCGCGACGGGACGGTAGCGCGGGAACAATGTGACAGTTGGGGGGGGGGGGGAGTGACGCGCGCGTTAGAAATGGACTCTTCTAGGAGTTTTCGCATATCACAATATTACTCACTTATACCTTGGGGCGGAATACGATGTCGGAGTGTGGGGAGGAGGGTGGGGGGGAGGAGGGGGTGGAATTCGGGGGGAGTGGAAGGAAGAGGAAAGAGTCGAAACGCCGCCGGGTGGGAAAAATAAGAAGGAGTGGAGGAGGAGAGAGGAGAGGGCGCGCACATCCTTGAAGGATGACGTCTTTTGTTTTCCTACTCCCCTCACTCCCGGAGAAAAAAAACCCCCCTCTCACATCCTTTCCCACCCACAGGGACTCTCGCCATTTTCATTTTCTCGATCCTTCCCGTCAAAATCTTTTGTCTCTCCATTCAATCCCTTTATACCTTTTTTTTTACATATGTATAGCCTCCCCCCAATGGTCCTCTTTTTTGTCATTAAATCCTCTTTTTCTCTTGTGCGCTCTCATTCTTCGCCCACACCGCCGTATTTCCCAGAATTCCTCCGACAGACGGTCATCCCCGCGAGCAACGCGTCAAGAGAGCCTTATTTAAGTCCTCGGACACACACCCTCTCCTCCTGATTTTTCCTCCGTCTCTGGAGTGACATCAACTCAACTCCATTTATTCCCGGTCAAATTAATGGGAATTCATGAAGATCCCCCCTCCTCCCTCCCCCCCCGCAAGCTACTCACTGAAAACACACACACACACACCTGTCACGCGCCTGACAACATGTCAAGTATGAGAATAGCGAGAGGGCAGAATCGAGGAGGGGGGGGGGAAACTGGAAGGAGGAAAGGGACAGAGAGCGGTGGTTGCGCGGCAAAGTGGCAAGTTGGAATCGAAGAGGACATTTAAACATACAGCTTCCCATCGAAAAAAAATTCAACAAATGTTTCACTCTTTCCATAATACAAAAGCCCTCCCGAATCACATACCAGCATAGAATTGAGAATTCGTGAGATGGCATTCATATGGGTGACGAGAGCATTTGAACCATCCAAGTTGAATATAAGCAGTTGAAATGAAGACGCATAAAATCGTGGCCATCGTGGAAGGCATCTGCAATCTGATTGCATTAGTGAGAAATGCTGTCCAAGCGGAAAGAGGGTAAGTGCATAGAGCAGGTTTTTGATGTGATAACTTCTTTTGGCCCGTATGGCACTCTTGGCATGGGGGAAAAAGAGAAAACTCGCGTCACGTACCGTACCACACTTTTTGCTTCGGCGACGTAGTTCCAATACCGTCTTCAGACGGCAGCACCGCTGTCCTAACAGTACGCATTACTGCCACCAGATGGTAGGACAAGCGGTAAGCGGGAAAAAGTGCACCGTTTAAATCGCGTACCATATTTCCCTGTACACATTCTTTACCGAATCTTGAAATTCAAAGGTTATTAGTTACTTTAGTTGTCATAAACCAATAGTTTCTTTCCTAGAATTCTGTGGAAATATTAATGAAATAAGTCAAATTATTCATGAGAATAATGAAAATAACAAGCGAGAAAATGATGAAAATTAGGAAATGGTGATTGAAGATGTAACCAATGATGATGAGAATTGTTAATTAGAATAATTATAATAGATATATAATTAACATAAGAGATATAAATGAGAGTTATATTATTCAGACACATTTACAATACCTATTTTTCAGATAAATACCTAGTTTGTCAACCAAAAATAAAATGTACATAAATGGAATATTCATTTTTTTAAATTATTGTACCTTATTCTCCTTTTTTATTCAGATTTATTTGGGAATAATAATCGGTCAAAGAAGTTTCCACTTCCAGGGTGTGGTCCTAAGCACTCCCAATTTTTTTTTCACGTGAGGTGTGCATTAAATGGAGACATTGTCATGGATGACAAGAAATGCGAAAAAGTAAGTTCTAGATACGGTGGTGGAGGAAAAGAAACGAGTGTCGAGGATTTTGAGTGGACAGTCAAATGGAAGGAGGTCGTGTTGAGAGAAGAGCTTGGAGAGAGTGAAGAAGAGGGTGATGTGGAGGGAATAACTCTACGCAAGCACTGATGAAGATAAGTACTGGGAAAACATCAGCTGTATGAATATTAAAAAAAAAAGAAATGTCTTCATCCCCCAATAATTTGAAATACCCTGCCTGGCCACTGTTCAGTTTTTCCAGGTACTCTTCCCACTCCTCTGCTCTTTCTTCGTTTTCTAAGAAATATTCATCTTTTTCCTTCAAATTAAAATTCTTTCGAAAAAATTTGAGAATAGTAAGAATGGCCACGGTATGAACTTTGTGGAGTCATCCACATTTTTAGTTAAGTCCCGGTCAAAGCGGATGATTTTTCCTGGGCTGAATTTTCACCCTCGTACAATTCTTTTAATGGGAATTTCATTTAAGCTTCTAAAAAGTTATATTGGTAGTCTCATCCTGGAGTAGATTATATGCATTTAAATCACCCAGGTGTGGTAGTTCACCCAGAAAAGATCTTTGACTTCAATAGATTTTGAACCCAGATATCAAGGAGTTCGGATGTATAAACCAGTTCACCATGCAATGTTAATTTATTAAAGTTTGGATAGAAATTTGACAGTTTTATTCTCGGAATAATTATTAGTCATTCGGAGACATTATCATTAAGTAGATACCTGCACGCGTGCTCAGGGAGTTGGTTCCAAAATTCAAACCATTTATAGAAATCGTATTTAACCATTCATTATCCGAATGACCAATGCCACTTCAATATTTAAAAAAGGAAAGAAACAAGAACCAGGAAACTAACAGTTAACTATCGTTAACATCTCTATCAAGCAAGATTCTCGAGTGCAAAATTTAAATAACATCATTACCTTCGTTGGTAGTCAAAACTTCTTCCACAGCAATCAGCACTTCCTTTGTATGAGTATATCTTGTGAATCCCAGCTTGTACTCATCCTCCCTGATATTCTAAAACCAGGTGAAACAAAAAGCAAGCTGCCGCGTTATTCCTAGATTTGAAGTAAGCGTCTTGAATTCGGTGATTTTTGGAAAAAAAATATGGACGGCGATTTTTGCAAAATTTGTCCAACTTTGAGCCCATGTAGTGTAAGAATTATGACAAATGACATGTAATATAACATGCAAAAAACTATAGAGAACGATTGTGCAATGTTTCGTACACATCCGTACTGAAAAAATTTTTTTGGGTTATGGCCCGCTTTTTTCGATTTCCGCCTACTGTGCGGCGTGATGTGTGCCCATGTAATGTGCCTTCTGCCGTTAGTGTTCTTTTCGCTAGGGTAGAGTCAACCGCGGGAGCCATAGTGGTAACGTGGTGGCTCGGTAATCATGAGATCGCGGGTTCGGATTCCTCTTCGGGCCGGGACGCCGTGCTTCTCTCGGCCCAGACTACGACTCTTCTCCTACAAATGCCAGAAGCTGAAACGCGTGTATTCACAAACACACGCGCACGCACTCCAACCTCATATCGTTCAAACACAATAGGGACCTCAATGCGGATAAACCCCCCCACGCCCCACCCCCTCCAATGCCCCACCACCATAAAAAAAACTATAAAAAATAAATCGCCGAGGGGGGAAAAATATGTGGAGAAGAGAGGTGCCCGGTGACATTTTACCTCTCACACCTCTCGGAAACTGACCTTTTACGCTCCCGGGTCAACACTCCCTTAAAATGTCACAAACGCCTCTATGTTTACCTAATTCGGTATCCACACCGGTGCCCGCGCCTGAAAAAGAAAAGGAAATCTCTAGGCGAGTTAAATGCGGCCGAATCACTTACTTTTTTTCGCCAGTCAACACTTAAAGATTCTCTAGACTAAAAGGGGGGAGGGAGAAGGAGGTTTGGGAGGGAGGGAGAGGGAGAAGGGGGTGGAGGGAGATACGATGTGTGGAGAGACTTTCAATTCCAACTGAATACTCCCTCATTCATCAGCTTGAGGAAAAAAACTCACCTTCTTGACTCGGCAGCTTGGGGAAAAGTCCACTTGAAGACATGAATACTTGTTTTATTATTCAAAAAAATTACGCCGGTAAGAAACAAAATCGTATAACTAAGAGACATTCCCCAACGTCTGACGTCGATGTTTTGGAACCCCAGTTTATGGAACCGCGATAAAAAGGCTTGATAACTCGCCCCATCTTGTGGTGAGAAAAATCGGATCAGTCCCAATCGGATCCATCGCTTTGTGTGTAACTAACTGCAAGGACCTTGCAGTTAGTTACACACAAAGCGATGGATCCGATTGGGACTGATCCGATTTTTCTCACCACAAGATGGGGCGAGTTATCAAGCCTTTGGTGAACTTTCTTCTTCTATTAGATAATAATGTTAACACGCAAAACTTTTGTTTTTCGATTACAAAAACAGAGCTCAGTCCTTCGTTTGTCGGAAGAAAACTTCTCAATTACGATTGCCTGTTGTGTAATCACCTCATGCCACGTACATCGTAGATGTAGATTACAACCGGAAAAATATTAGACGAAGTGATGCTGGAATGATCGCGGGCTATGTATAATTCCATTTGAGATTGCTGGCCGCATAGCAATGCATGCAAAGGTGACACAGTGAGAGAAATGATTAAAAAGTCGAGGAAACGACGTATACGCCTCGAGTCATTTTAACACATTTTCCCCCACGCTTTCCACGCTTCTTTTGTCTCTTCACCCTTCTAATTCCTTTTCGGTCGAAAGGGGTCGTGTGAGTGTTAATATTTTTTAGATTTGACGATCTCCATCTCGGAAAAAAACGTCTCTTCTCAATTTATAGCGAACCCTCCTTAATTGACATCATCATCCCCAATAATTCGAATTACCACCACCTCAAAAACTCGCGGGCTTCTATTCTCTACTACGTCACCTCACGAATGTCCCTATAACTGACCGCGCCTTCATTACGGAACTTGAGTGTTATTAAACGTATCGTCTCACACAATGGCTATAGAGAGGAACTTATGATCTGTTGTTTCATGACCGTTGTTTCAACACGACAACAATAAATTCCACTCACCTTTCCCCCACTTCCCCGGAAAAACCCAAGAGATGGTTCCAATTACCTCTTATTAAGCATTTAAATTACAAACTAAGTACAGTTTAGCCGGAGGATAATATTAACATTTGTTTTTATAATCCTGTGACAATTGACAAACTTAATTTTAATTCAAAAGATGCTTGAGACTATTTGGGAAAAAAGCGGGGTGTACTCGATCTAAAGTTATTCTCCGGGGTGCAATCATTTCTATATTGGCTAAACTGGCCGTAAATTCAAGACCAGAATGGCTGAATATTCCAAAATGTTTTTTTAACCATGAACGTTTGTCTGTTTTTGCTAAACAACTGCTAGAGTAGAAGAAACTCATCTAATTTCAAACCTAGTATTTTATATTTTTTTTTACAAAAATGTTACGCTTTTTTTGGAAAATTAAGAAATTATTACAGCCTTTAATTAAAATGTGTAACCATAGAATGTTCAATTACTTTGTGCCGAAAACTTGTCCCCCCATTTTACTGTCCCAATCCTCTAATCTTTTAATATATGACGTTGTTTTTATGATTTCTCTCGGGTATGTTGTCCTTGTGTTGAACGACGGACCTAATCCCCTCCCCCTCCCAAAGATCCTTTCCCTTCAACCCTTGCCCCATATCCTGTCCTACATATTACGCCAACTGTACTTGAACATGTACATGAACTCTGATGATGATGTTGTGACATCAAAACCGATCAATTTATTTGAAAAAAGTGCGAAAAATTACAAAGCGATTTACTCTTCAACTTTCCCAAATGATGTTGGCAGAAGTTTTACGCCATGTCATACGCTGAATGTTAACTCAAGTGTTTTTCGTCGCCTCTTGGATGCATGCCTCTCTAAAGCACCACCTTAAAGAAACAACCGTTATTTTATATCATCTACAGTTGGCATAGCATGAAATGATGTTATTGAATATTCATGTCATCATAAAAAGCTTAATGTATTCACTATTTTATTTCAATGGTCTTTTAACGATTTCCTTCCGTAATTTTATGCTTTCTTTAAAATCTTTAATCACATACCTCGGAATTATTTTTTCAAAATGTATTTACGAACTCTTTTACCCCTGAGACATAACTATGACCTATCCCAAGTGGTTTGAGCCTCCGCAATTCCACTCTAAACTGCAATTGGGGCCATCGCGGTCCGGTATTCAGGGAGAATAGGCGATTCGTTGCGAGGAGAGCGAAGGAAACGAGTTGTTTCGGCGAAAGGAGCCAGGGAGTAATTCGGCGAAGCGTCGGAAGTCATTAGAGAGAGATTCATAGGCGCCCTCTATCTAGACAGATGGGAGGGCGGAACTATCATCTTCCGCCGTCACGGAACCGTGACTCGGCGTGCTCGGCGTCGGCTACGGTTATGGCGGCCCTCTCTTAATAGTCATGCCAAGGCATTGGGAATCGTCTCCGCTCAGCCTTCCTCTGCTGCCTAATTCCACCTTCACAAATAACATGGTCGAAGAAGCAAAAGGGGACGGTCAAATAACTTAGCGGCCAACTCTCAACTTAATGACAGGACAGCGCTAAGCTGGGATCCTAGCCAAAAATAGAGACCGACCGATTCAGCTTAGAGGTATGGGGTAAATGGAACCACATTTGGTTTAATCGTAAAAATGGAAAAATTCGCCTCGTGATCTGCAAAAATTAAAGATACAATACAAAATTTGCATCCGCTAATACCAGGTGACTCAGTGTCTACGACATAGGGCAGAAAAAAAACGAAGTTACTTTTTAAAACACTACACAAAAATCACGAATAAACGCAACGAGAGGGTGGTACATGATATCCTAATTATTGAAAAAATAATTTTATCAATAAGCATACGGAGAAAATAATGAGCTCAAGAGTGATTCAATTATTTCCAAGTCCATCGTGGAGGTTCCCTTTAAATTCTAAAAATTCTTAATGATAGTGTATGCATCGTTTTAAGCCCACTCTTAATTCGTCTGAGCCTGTATTCACAAATGAATGGAGCAAAGATCTAAGGGGACACTGTCGGACATATGACAAATCAAATCAAGGCACAAAGTTAACGACAGGACTATGACGGGCCGTGATCCCACCTGTTCTAATGACTAGATGAAAAATGGGGCACAATTTCTGCGCAGACAATCGTCCAAATGTGGATATTGAGGTCCTTTTCTGGGTTCCATCGAGTAAAATGAGGCAAATTCGCTGTTAGTACGTACTAACCGCAAAAGAAAAAATAAACACGGGGGAAGAGATTTCAGAGCGCGGTGGTCGTGAACCGCTGATCCTCCGTCTCTCTGCCCCGTTTACATCACGAAATAGCGGTCACGACCCGAGGTGATATGATTTCTGCGGCCGTCCTTTCTCCCCGCGGCCCTCCCGCACGTCAAGTCAAGAGGTGTATGTTACCGCATTTGACAAGTACAGGAAATGGAAGGCGAAACTCAATCCCAACAAAATGAGAAAACAACATTGAACGCGTAGGCATTATGCCTCTTAAGGGCGAGGTGTCGAGTGACTGGTCATTTTTAGTATACTGGATTCTACTTGCGGGAGAGATTTAGACCCGGCATTTGCCTTAACGGACGTAAGGAAACCGGCAAAAGCTGCCATTGGGCTACCATGTTAATAAATAATATAAATATATAATATCACCTAACACCGAAGGTATCACTTTGTGGAATCTAATTGTCTCCATAATGAAGAATAAAAAAACTGAAGACCACTCCACACAATTTAATAAAAAAAAGAACACCGGCCTAGGTTACTTCACAGTTGAAGATGATGAAACGAATAGAAACCTACGTCAGTTTTCTTTTTTTTATGAATAAGTGTGGAGTTTTTTTAGTATTTATTATTTAAATAAATAAATAAGTAAACACTGAAGATGATAAAGACAACAGACTAAAACAAACAAAACAAGAAGGTATAGATATAACTGATTGTGAGAGAAAATGTCTCTGCAAATAGTTATTTGGCTATCACTGGGGAACAGTCGTGCCTTTGGCATAAGGTAGCACTGGAGGAGATTCACAGCCCTCAGCCCTGCCTCATCTTCTTATCTTTCCTCACGAGGATATGGGCTGGGACACCACGTCAGTGAGGGAGGGGGGTATTTAATTGGCCGCGCCAGTCACTCCTGGAGACCCCTTCAAGGGTTTTCGACCCCCCACCGACCCCACCACAGCGCACACCCTGCTTGCTCGGGGAGATCCCGACCGAAGAGGAAGGTCTGACCTCCTCCGATGATAAGGATCATCTCAAAGCAATCCGGGCTCGTTATCTTCCTCCTCTCCGCCTACTACCCCCCCCCCACCCCCCACCCCCGCCGCTTCGCATGTTTACTCAAACGACGAGATAACGAACAGCATGGGAGGGGGGGGGGGCGCCAAATGATGTCAGGGGGAGAGAGGAATGGCTCGCTTTGCCGATTCGTTACTTCCCCTGGGGGTGCTCAGATTGGAGTGGCGGGACGGATACGGTCGTTTGAGGGACGCAAGTGTGCGTGAATATACATATGGATCTAAACTTGGTCCCAGTGGGTGTTGCCAAACATTCCGCATGCACCGAAAAATCAGGACCAAGCAGATTGTAGCGCCGCCACTCTAGAGAAGGTGGTTCTAATAAGGAAACGCCGTGATTCAAATGAAGATACTGGAAATAAAGGTACCGGACGGAATTGGCCTCCCTATTAACACCGGGCATTTTTGACACACACAAGCGAACCATGTCGAAGGAAAGGCCGTGATTCAAATGGAGATACTGGAAATAAAGAGCATGGAATTGGCCTCCCAATTAAACCGGGCATATTTGACACAAAGAAGCGGAACCATGCCGACTGCAGCGCGACCTATCTTTTGCGGAAAGCTAGGCAACACCTTTGCCCGTATAGTGGTGCAGAAGATTTATATCCATATATATATTCATGTACGTGTGTGTCGATGGAGCTCGTGGCAGAGGACACAGCAGGGTGAAGACGGAAGAGGAATAGGGAGGGGCCCTGCCCCCTCTTATTATCCCGCCACCCACCCAACCAAACCCCCGCCCCATCGAACCGTAGTGTTAACATAAGTACTCTACCGGTGATGTTGGTCTCAAAGGCCAATGATCGGATATAGGTGTAGCAAAACTTGGTGGCACTCTCTCGAATAGGAAATGAGGACAAGGAGAGGAGATCGTACAGGACAGGAGAGATAAAGATCCGCGAATTCCCTCTATAAGTCCCCAACTGAGCCCTTTGATAACTTTCCCCGCTCATCAATGCTTAATTCGTTGTCAGTGACCTTAAACGCTCCACTGGCGAGTACCACCAAGTTTCTATCTAACGACCGGGGTTCGATGTTTTACCTGCGATAAAATCTGAAGATTATATAAAACCTCGAAATTCAGGTTGGAAAATAATGTGTAAAATTGCACGTTATCCACGTTTTTCATAATGGAAAAATTCCACGCAATATCGCCCGAATCTACGAATTTTAATCATATCGTATTCACTTTGTGTAGCTATTTCTTGCCTTACAGTTCAGCGTCATCGATGATTCAAATAGAATCTACCATCGCCGTGATTTCGGTCTCTCAGACTGGAACCTAGAAAGAAGTTTGAAAATGCTTTCCCGATAATCAAGGAATGTTGTCACTTGGGACGTATATTTCAAATAATCAAGACGAATACTGAAGGGCACACAAGACGGACGGCACGCAAAAGGAAAAATGGAGAAAAAGACGATTCACAGCGATTTCCATAGCAGTCTGTGAGACCCGAATGACACGAATTGAGGGCTAGCTTGATTTCATTCGTTAAAGAAACTTGTGTAGATCTAAAAAAACGAGAATAAAACCGTTAAAGACAGTATTAAAGATTTTGACAGGTGGTTGAATTCACGCGACGTCTAGAGCAACGCCTTTCCACGAGAAGGGCCAGAGTTAGACCCAGTGTCAGTTGAAAATATATGTTGATATTCCGTTCCCTACTTTGTGTTGATCACTTTATGTGCAGTACTCACTCCGTCAAATGAGACGATAAACTTGGAGGTTTGGCCCTATTCGTGTATTTCGTAACAAACAGGATAATTTCGGTGCTGAGCTTAGCTCTCTCCTCCAATCTTCATACACCAACCACAGGATAATATTACCTTTCTCGAAATGAGCAGCCGATTTGTGCGGAGCAGGTATGAATACAGTTAAAGGATGCTTTTGACAGGAATGAGTAGGAGATTTATAAATATGCTAGTACGATCGCAAGATGGAGGGAAAAGTTTTAAACGCGTCAGCTAAAGGCGTAAATAAAATAAGGTTATTTATTAAGAGGCAATCGTGCGCGATTATTCACGGCACTGGTGAAACCAGCTCAGTGCCAACCGATGGGGATTCAAATTCAACGACCGCGAGGAAGCAATTAAAGATGATGGGCCGTCGAAAAGACATCACTTCCATGAAATCTTGTTTTACTCGCACCGCTTACCAACAAAACGATTAAAGAGAAATAAACTCATATTGCATAATACCTTCCTGAAAATACGTATTTCCATTTAATTGGTGATTGCTCAGCCATCTGCAGCCTATGAATAGTAGCTTCTTGGTGATAAGCCACAAAGAACAATCTTTCGCACCTGTGGAAGAAAGTCACCATAGTAACTATGAAAACAGTTGACATTTTGGTGTTCTGTTGTCTTGAAGGTTTATGCGGAGTTTTTTTTATGTAAAGAATGTTTTTCCGGGTTTTCATCCGCGTTTATCCATTTAAAAAAATAGATAAACGCAGATGGAAACCCGGAAAAACATTCTCTTCTTTGGAGTTCTGTGTTCGAATGATTTTTTTAGCTTGCACCCTTTTCTCTCGTAATTCTCTATGGTTGGTTGCCTGATCGTATAACGTCCACTGCCGCAAGAGGTTTGAGACGGTTTTCAGAATAGTTTACTCTTGCGGACAAACATTTATTGGGCAACGGCTTGCCACGATGGAAACATCGGTTCCCAATCAGTCACCGAAGTTAAGCATCGTTGGGCTCGCCTAGAGTTTGGAGGGGTGATCCTCCGATTCGTCCGAGTGCTGTTGCCCCTGTCTGCACGTGGCAGACATTATGTATGATATGACCTTAGCCGTCGAAGTACGTTAAACAAAAGTACTACTACTACAAACATTTACAGACTGCCCTGCGATCCGTCATTGGGGATTGTAGCAGAGGGTGTTAGGACACCAGTGGGGAATTAATTTAAAATAAAGGAAATGGGAAATTGGAGGGGGAAAGAAAAGTGATAGCAAGATAGAAAAGATAAAATAAGAAAAATAGCATGATTAAAGATAAAAAAATAATTTTTAGTGCCTAACTTTGCCTTTGTTATAATCATTATGTGTGTTCGGCGAATTTATCATTGTGATTGATTGGAACACAGAGGCGATAGAGGGCAAAGAGAAGTAATATCGCGAAATTTGGACTTGGGAAACGAAACGACAAAAGAGAAAGTCTAGTGGAATTCTGCAATGAGAAGAATAAAGTAGTGACGAAGACATTATCTTTAGGCAACATTGGTGCCAAAGATACAGATGGACGATGCCTGGAGACATAGGAATATATATCAAATTGACTGAATTTTGTCAGAGAGAGATACCAGAATCAAGTGAGGCAATGTACAAGCTATCCTCGCGTAGATATAAATAGCGAAAACAATCTAGTGATCTTGAATGGTCGTCGATGATACCAAGAGGTAACTAGGATAAGGAAACAACCAAGATGGAGAAAGAAAAATCTGCAGGAAAAACATACAGGGAAAGACTCAGTGCGATGTTCGATGAAAAACTGGAAGGAGGGAAGAAGAAGACAGCACAGGTGACCGATGGAATGCAGTGAAGAAAGCGATAAGGAAAGTTACAGAAGGACAACTAGTGAGTGGGAGAGCGGGGACAATACGGTCATGGATCACGACTGAGATCAGTGATCCTATTGACAAAAGAAAAAATTAAAAAAGAACAAGAAACGAAGAGGAGGTAGCCAAGCACAAGAAGTTACGAGAGTATACAATAAGGGTATCCGGGAAGGCCCAGGAAGAGTGTATTGAAAGCTGCAGTGAGGAAATTGAAAACTTCATGAAGACGGGAAACACTGAGACGACCTTGTGAGGAGACTCTTCGTAGGAAGAAACGAACAGTCCAATAATATCAGATGCGAGGATGGATGAGACATAAGCAGGCAGAGCAAGAAAATAATTTTAAAGGAAAAAAACACGTTTTTTACGATAAAAACGTATTTTTAACGTTTTAAATTCAAACTTAATTGTTGTATAAATTATTATATTACATTTTATTATATTATGCAATATTATATTTAGTATATATTGTACGTATAATTTATAGTATGCATTATATTTTATTATTTAATATGTATAACATATATAATATATATTATTACATATTATTGCACTTCTGAGCTATGTTTAAAGTTTCAAGTCCCTAGTTCATCGGGAAGTTAGTTTAAAATCGATTGCAAAATTAGTACTTAACAAACGAACAGACAATAATTCAACCTAATAAAAACGTTTTAATAATGGCCAAAGATGGAAGGAATGTATGTATATAAAAAACTGTATGAATGACCAGACCCTCAGGAGGATGGACTGCAGAAGGAAGAGGAGATGGTAAACGAAGACTACCGTGGTCCTGGTGAATGAATATAAAAAGGGCAGTAAAATATTTGAATAAAAACATGGCACCCGGAGGAGAGGATTAAAACGGGGAAATGATAAAGGTACTGGACGATTCTGGCACATGGGATTGCAAGAAACAAAACTGCAGTATTCGAAAGATGGAGAAGGATTCGGAGAAGATTGTAATGAATGATTGCAGTGCCGAAGAACATAAAGACCGAGAGATGTGAGCATCAGAAAACTCTGAGCTTACAGCCACTTGCGCCCAAAATTCTCACACGAATAATAATCAGCCGAAGAAATATGCTGAGAAAAACCCTCGGGAACCATTTCGGGCTCAGGAAAAACAAAGGAACAAAGGAGGGACGATTTTCTGTTCACTAATTCTCGCAGAAAAGATAATACACTTCCACAAACTACTTACGCGTAGCATTTGTTAGCACGAAGAAGGCCGTAATCAGCGTAAAATGTATTAGCTTGGAGTGCTTGTAGGAATATGAATAGATTACAATGGCAGAAGAATAAGCCCCCAACTCTCTAGGAACCAAGTCACCACAATGGTAATGAGGAATGGTAGAAAAAGGTTAGTTATAATAAACTGAAGTTAAATCAGGATGCAAATTTTCTACTGCACTTCTCAAAATATTCCTGGAGGAAGTAGTCAAAGACGCCTAGGAAATGTAAATCAAAGGAGTTTATTGTGAATTAAAAATAAATTCACATGCTTCGTCTCGCTGACGACATCACAGCCATAGCAGAGAAACCAGAATATCCGCAAGAATCCTTGAACACTGTGAGTCGCACAGTAAGGATAAACAATTACCAAGAAGAAAACGAAGATTCTAATATGTGAAGAGAGAGACTGAAAGAGGACATCACGCTACAAGGAGAGGTGCTAAAACTATGTTCACCTGGAGGGTGCATGACATGAAATACCAAGAAAGTATTAATGATGAAATAATAACTGATTTGTTTGAAGAAAATAGGATTGACAATAGGGAAGAAGTGTCTGAAAACATTCGTTTGGAGTGTAACACCACATCGCTCAGATACGCGGACAATCGGAAAGCTGGAACAAAAGAGAAAAGAGGCGTTAAAAATTTGGTACCGGAGGCGAATGCTGAAGATGAAATGGCTGGATAGGAATTGAAATGAGGGAAAAGAGCAGTAGAATAGAAGAGGAAAAGACCGAAAGGAGTACTATCTGGAAGACAAGGTCCAGATGCCACGCTTTAAGATACAACGAATTGGTAATGAATATAATTGACGGGGATATGGAAGAGAAAATCCTAAGAGGAAGGCAAAAGAATTAATAAATATTTAAAAAAACGGAAAATGAATCAGAAGAGCTTAAAGGACAAAGTAGTGAGCATGGGACTGGGTCAAATGGAGGGCCGGAGTCTGAAGATCTTAGGATTAAATGACTTAAGATGGTGATTTTGGTTGAGCAGGAAGTATGAATTCTTAAACATATTTTATAGTTTCACTACAATTTATTGTGCTCTTTTGCCCTGAGGATAAGATGTATCTTGGTGGCAAAATAATTTTTAAGACTTTATTCTCTTCTGTTCCGGCTTTCCAATTGCCCGCATCTCTGAGCCACGTGGCGCTACACTCCGAACGAATGTTTCCAGGTACTCACTCCTTCCTTATTGAATTACGAAGATGATTCAGGCGATATGGCGTGGAATTTCAACATGATAAGGTTGAAGAGTTAAAAGCAATTTCCTACGAGTATAATTAAAAAAAGACTGTGTTTACGACCTAGGTTTCGATGTTTTACACATCGTCTTCAGATATCGACGATGATGGCAACTGAAGATGATGTGTAAAACATTGAAACCTAGGTCGCAATAAAGTCTTTTGTTGAAAAACTTTTATCAGTGGGAAATTGCTTTAAACACTTCAACCTTATCCTTCCTTATTGCTAATCCTACTTTCTTCAAACGAATATTTAATATAGACCTATATCTCCTGAAAGAAGAAGAAAAAAAAGTTTAAAAAATAATTTTTCCTCGTCAACCTGAAACTCGGATAACCTGAATTATTCTAGTCACCACATTTTTACGCCCATCCAAGATTTCCTTACGCAACCCATGTAATGTAAGGACCACTAGACTGGGACTGTCGTCGGCAATGAGCTTTCGGTAGTATTTTTCTCGAGTGGTACGCATCTGAGGGAGACACAAAGGCGCCGGACTGGGCCAAGGATTGATAAAAATGTCGCGGCAAGAAAGCTCTCTTCTTCTCGATTGGGGATGAGGACGGAGAAGGGAGGGGGGAGAAGGGAAGGGGAAGAGGGAGGGAGGAGAGAGAGGAGAGAGGAAACAATGAGGAGGGAGGAGCAAACTCTTCACAACGTGAGTGGAGGGATGGAGGGAGATGCTGCCGGGGAGGTCAGTGACGGAGGATTCTTCTCTTCCGCGGTGGGAGTGGGAGGGAGGGTTGCTGGGGAGGAGGATAGGGAGGGAGGCTGGAGAGGGGGTGTAGAAGGGGGAGGGGAGTGGAGGAGGGCGATGCGCATAACGTCTTTATTTCGAAGAAATCGATAGTTTGGAGAGAAAGCCGAAGGAGGGGGCATCCTTCGCCCGCCGCAAGAAAATGATCAACAAGTGAGCAAAAAAAAGTCACCTCCTCCCCGTACACAGCGCCCTTGTGAGGCAAACACTCGTGTCGTCAAAAAGGGAAAAAAACAAGAGATCGGGTTAATTACATGACGATAATTAAGAGGGGGAATAAACGTGATACCAAAGTGTAAATTACACAACAGCCCATGATGACTGTAGGATGACTATACTTCTACTGCCTACAGGAACTTAAGGCCGTTATCAGTAGTAATATTCCGATCGATCTGGCACAGCACATTTCTGCCTACCTTCCAGGGGCAAGTCATCCAACTTGGATTTTGCCGCCTTATTACACCACCCAGCAACCCAACTCATACATCTATGAATACCGATCACCAAACTCAAGGCTATCAACTCGGATAACACAAAAAATTAATGATCGTAGAGAAAATGTCAAGGCTATGAACAAGTCCAGAGAGTTTCAGCGCGTACCCTTGATCTGCTAATGTAACCTAATTGCATCTCCAACCCAACCCCAGACTATCAACTCGAATAACACAAAAACCGACGTCCGTACAGAAAAAATACAAGGCTACGGACAAGTCCAGACTTGTTACCACCCCTTCGATAATGTGTCCTAGCGCAGATAATTTATGCAGGAATGCAGACAGCGACGCCGCCCCGGACAATCAATCTCCCCCTCCACCTCAATATCCGGTCTTGGAGACCACATGATGCAAATGCTTTCTCACTCCGTCGTACTCCGTCGCCCGTTGACGATGCATAATTCTCCCTCCCCCCTTGACTCAACTCCCAGCCTGAATGACGAAACAACAAGTATACGTTGCAACACTCTCCAGGTGTTCACGAGTTATGAAACAATAGTATTGCGTCAGACTATCCCCCCTCCCCGTTTGACTTCCCTCTCCACAGCTCCAATTCGAGAAAATATAAAAGACCACGCAGGATGTTCTCCCAACCAGTCTTAACCAGCGACAAGTGAAGTTAGTACTTGTGTGAAGTGTCACCGCTCTTATCAACTTAAGCTTCAGGTGTCATCAAGTGATCTATTTTTGTGGTGCGAAAAAGTAAGTAAGATTATTATTGCTCCATACACAAAATGCATTTCAATAGCAAATTTTGAGAAAATTTTGGTTTAAGTTTGGGTTTAGTTTAGTTTAAGTGTGGGTGAACTTTGGCTCAGTTGGCCCCCCTCCCCCCTGTGAGATCTTTGAATTCAGCTTCGTGTGTTATTCAGATATCAATGTAGTGCCTATTATCGAAACATCGATACTGAAACATAGGTACATAATACACCGATACAGAAAACAAAGAGAAAATATCAACACACAAAACATCGGCACGAAACATAGACACAAAACATCGGAACAAAACATCGGTGAAAAACATCGGAACAAAACATCGGTGCACAAAACATCGGTGAAAAACATCGGCACAAAACATCGGTGAAAAACATCGGTGAAAATCATCGGCACAAAACATCGGTGAAAAACATCAGTGCACAAAACATCGGTGCACAAAACATCGGTGAAAAACATCGGCACAAAACATCGGTGCAGAAAACATCGGCGAAAAACATCGGAACAAAACATCGTCACAAAATATCGGTGAAAAACATCGGAACAAAACATCGGTGCACAAAACATCGGTGAAAAACATCGGCACAAAACATCGGTGCAGAAAACATCGGTGCACAAAACATCGGCGAAAAACATCGGAACAAAACATCGTCACAAAATATCGGTGAAAAACATCGGAACAAAACATCGTTGCACTAAACATCGGTGCTGAAAACATCGGTGCAAACATCGGTGCTGAAAACATCGGTGCAAACATTGGTGCAGAAAACATCGGTGTAGAAACCATCGGTGCAGAAAGCATCGGTGCAAAACATCGGTACAAAACATCGGTGCACAAAACATCGGTACAAAACAACGGTGTAGAAAACAGCGATACAAAAAATATTGTTACGGGAAACAACGACGTGGATAGAATTAGAATTAAAGAGGTAAAAATCTCGAAATAGCTATATAACACCGAAGTGACATTGAAATAAAAACAACTTGAAATCGATAGCGATAAATACTGTGATAGTTATTTATTCACAGAAATGTTCATTAAATCTCCCATATATCATTTGTTTATAAAGGAACAAAACGGTAGAAGTATCGTCATTTCCAGCCAGGATTCCTCTGAGGAAACTTCAGAGTTCGGCTTCTGGATACTATCAGACAGCACGAAGGATCCGCACACCAATTCCCCAAAAGATTGTAAGTGCCATCCCCTTGTGTGACATAGTATTTATTTAAAAGTTTCCCAAATAGATCTTCTGAATATATTGTTTAAAACTAGAGATTCCACTGATACGTGTTACGCGACAAATTTAGTGAAGTATCTTTTGCATGGTTTAAACTCATTAGAGAGAAAACCTTAGAACACACCTTTCAGTTTGAAGTTATATGTTGAACATCCGTTTATTTGTTTATTGATATCAATATTGTCGGTTTATTTTTTATAAAATTATTTTTCTTTCCATACAGTGCACATCTGCCGGCGCTACTCTGAAAACATGGCATCAATCGCAGACATTCTCGAAAACTTTAATTCCGAACTATACAACACCTTAGATAAGCTTGAACGAGCACTTACGGACATTTATATAAAAATCGTATTCGAAAACGATATCGTGAACGACGTGGAAACCTACGAGAGAATGAAAAATGCGCTAGACCAAGCCAAACGGAGACGTTTCTGTCCTTACTGTGAGGTATTTTACAGCCTAGATGAGGCTATGCCTCACGAGAATAGAAACGAACATAGACGAAACATTACTATTCAATTAGGCCGAGGTTTACAGGAGATTGAATCAGCAATCGGGTCTAGATTAAAAACATTCTGGATAACCCCTGAGGAGGGAGAAGGTCGAGACATTATTTCATTTCTAAATGACATTAAAGATCGACTGATTGAAAAACTGAATGAACAAGTTATTTCGAACAATGCAATAAAATTTAACCTTGTTTTGATATGTAAATTTCGGAAGAGTGAGATTGAGGAAATGGACGCTTCATTTAAGACAGTGAATAGACGAGTTTTAGTTACCGATGAATTAAATATAATGGTGGATGAGTCATTTTCAAAATTATTAAAAGAAAAATCAGAATTTACGACTAAAGGATCAGGGTGGTCTTTGTCTGAGATCATAGGTCTAGAATTAAGAATTAATAAATACGTGCCATTGCGAGGATCGACATTCATAGAATTACCAGATAAAATAAAAAACACTAAATGTGTAATCAACGTGCAAAATAACGATCCGTTCTGTTTCAAATACGCGTTATGGGCTAACAAAATCGAAAGAAATCCTCAAAGAGTTGCTAAATATGACACGCAAGCATTTAAAATGGGCTACATCTGGTCATGCGTGGAATATCCGGTAGAATTGAAAGACATTTCCAAATTTGAGCGCGCAAATCACATTTCTATCAATGTATTCGGTCTAGACGATAAAAATAACGTGTACCCAATTAAGGTAGTCGAACGAGAACAGGACGATCACCGCGACTTGCTATATATAACAAACGAGTTGACTGCGCACTATTGCTGGATAAAAAATTTTGATAGATTAGTTCACTCTCAAATTACGAGAACTCATCGAACATTCATTTGCAAACGCTGTTTCACTCATTACTACGACGAGACTAAATTAGAAGTGCACAAGCAATTGTGTAGAGGAACGGGGGCGCCGAGTAAGATCATAATGCCTGACGAGAACGAAAGAATATTGAAATTTACCAACGTAAACTATTCTTTCAGAGTACCATACGTTATTTACGCAGACTTTGAATGCCTACTCGAGAACGTGAGCACTTGTCAACCCTCACCGAACTCATCCTATACCAACAAATTTAAAAAGCACAATCCATTTAGCTTCTGTTACATGGTGGTCACACCAGAAGGGTGTCAAACACCGTACTTATACAGAGGACCAAACCCGACGCGAGTATTTCTAGAACGCATGAAAGAGGAGGCGAAGAAAATATTCGAGCTATACAAAAATACCGTTCCGATGAATACGCTCACTCCTGAACAAGAGAATGCCTTTTACGAGACGACATCATGTCACATTTGCGAGAAAGAACTTAACGCGGACAGAGTTAGAGATCACGATCATTTGAATGGACAGTACAGAGGTGCGGCACACTCATTTTGTAACTTACAATATAAAATGCCAAATTTCTTACCTGTATTTATCCATAACCTTTCTTCGTACGATGGACACTTTATCGTTCGTGAACTGGACTACGATGACAGGAGAATATTTGTGATCCCAAACTCTGAAGAAAAATACATTTCTTTTTCTAAATCTATCGAAAACAATTTTAGCATCAGATTTGTCGATACTTGTCGCTTCATGTCAGCTTCACTAGCCTCACTAGTGGCTAACTTGACTGAGTTAAAATACACGCGAGAAATATTTTCCGAATTAACAAATCTGGTCAGTCGTAAAGGTGTATATCCTTACGATTACACAGATTCTATGGAAAAACTCGAAGAAAATTCACTACCGGACAAGATAAAATTTTATAATAGACTAAATGACGAGCATATTTCAAACGAGGGCTATGAACATGCCAGAAACGTATGGACCGCTTTCGAGTGTAATAATTTGGGCGATTATAGTGACGTATACTTAAAAAGTGACGTCACACTCCTGGCGGACGTTTTCGAAAATTTTAGAACCGTATGTTTCGGTGCATACAAACTAGATCCTGCGTGGTATTATACCGCTCCGGGGTTGACATTCGATGCAATGCTGAAGCATACCGAGATCGAGCTCGATCTAATGACTGATTATGACATGCTACTCATGATCGAGAAATGAATTAGAGGAGGAATATCCCAATGTTGTAAAAGATATTGCGAGGCGAATAATAAATATATGAAAATTAACGATTCTGAATTAGGTTCTAATTTCATTGCGTATTATGACGTGAATAACTTGTATGGGTGGGCTCTATCTAGACCACTACCGTATGCAAATTTCAGATGGCTAACTTCCGATCAAATCGAGGACATAAAAAATATCGATCAAATACCAGACAATAACGAAACGGGATACATTCTTGAGGTAGATTTAGAGTATCCTCGAGGCCTGCATGACAAGCATTCAGACCTCCCCCTTTGCCCCGAGAACAAAATTCCACCGGTCGGTAAACAAAAAAAACTATTGACGACTCTCGAGAACAAGACAAAATATGTAATTCACTATGTAAACTTGAAACAAGCTCTCTCACTAGGCTTGGTACTCAAAAAAGTGCACCGAGTCATTCAATTCAGTCAATCACCTTGGTTAAAGTCATATATAGACTTAAATACCGATCGAAGAAAAGTAGCTAAAAACGAGTTTGATAGGGATTTCTACAAGTTGATGAACAACTCAGTCTTCGGCAAGTGCTTGGAGTCCTTACGTAAGAGGGTTAATATGCAATTAGTGACGAATGAAAACAAATTACAAAAATTAATTAATAAATCGACTTTTTTGGACAGAACGATTTTTACCGAGTCTTTGGTAGCCGTTCACATGCGGAAGGCTACCATCAAAATGAACAAGCCTATATACATCGGTTTCTGTGTTTTAGATTTAAGTAAAACGCTAATGTATGATTTTCATTACGAAACTATGCTTCCAAAATATTCCGAAAAACTATCCTTGATCTATACCGATACCGACAGTTTAATTTACGATATAAAAACCAATGACATAAACAAGGACATGCTAGATAACCTAGACGCTTTTGATACATCAAATTATCCTAAAAATCACCCATGTTTTTCCGAGAAAAACAAAAAGGTTATAGGTAAATTCAAAGACGAATGCGATGGCAAAACAATGACTCATTTCGTGGGTCTAAGGAGTAAACTCTACTCCTATAAGGTCCTAGGCTGTAAAGAGAAAAAGAAAGCGAAAGGGATAACTAGGGTTGTGAAAGATAAAAGTCTAAATTTTGATGATTATGTACGTTGTCTACACGAAAATTCCACTGAGTTTAGAAAGATGAATGTAATTCGCAGCAGCAAACATGAGATATATACTATGGAGATGAATAAAGTAACGCTAAACGGATTCGATGATAAAAGATACATATGCGAGGATGGGATAAACACGCTTGCTTGGGGGCATTACAAAATCCCAAGAAAGAGGACACATGAGGAGGCATTTAGCGACGATGAAACTTGAAGTTATAAAAACGCATTTCGATAGAATCATTTTTTCAGTGTTAATCATGACGTTAACATGGAAACATCCTTTTACCTGTATCTGTGCAGGTCCATCAGGGTGTGGAAAGACTACATTTGTGACTAAGTTTTTGGAAAACTTAGATTATATGATAGATAGTCCAATACGTGAGATAATATGGTGCTGCAGCCGAGGAAGCGAGCCAAGCATACGATCGAGTACACCAGTGAATTTTCGGACCGAAATACCACCTTTCGAAGAACTTGATGGTGTACCTACCATATACATCATTGATGATTTAATGAGCGAGGGAGCTTATAGTAAAGACGTATGTAAATTATTCACCAGAGGGAGTCATCATTTTAACATTTCAGTCTTTTTAATTACGCAGAATATTTTCTATCAAAGCCCACAATCGAGAAATATATCCCTAAATGCAAAATATATAGTTGCGTTCAAAAATCCCAGAGATCGATCACAATTTGGTCATTTAGCACGACAGGTGCACCCGGAAAATTCGCAGGATTTGGAAAGGGTATATAAGGAATCGACGGAAGATCCATTCGGTTATTTGGTCCTAGATCTAGGTCAAGACACAGATGAACGGTTTAGATTTCGTACGAAAATATTTCCCGCAGACGAATTCGCCATAGTGTACATGCCTGTACGTAATGAATAGGTTGAAGAGCAACAAACATTTGCTCCACACGTTAAAGTGTGCAAGGCCTAAATTACGCTCTGCGATATTGAAATCTTCAGACAACGGATTAATTAAAGCCATATGCGATTGCTGTTTGAATACAATAAACGGGAATCATAAGATAGATAATAGGTTAAAACGTAAACTATCCAAACATCGTAACACGTTGAGAAAATTGGCTAAACGGGGGGTGAGCGTAAAAAGAAAACGTACCCTTCTCGTACAGAAGGGTGGCTTTTTACCATTACTACTGGGATCCATTTTGAGTGGAGTCATTGGTAGCCTATTAGGAAAATGAGCTTGCGTAAGATGCTCGTAGTGAGTCCGGAAGCATTTGAACGAAGCCATGTGAAGACTAGGTTGAGTACCTTGGATAAGGAAATGAAAGGGATGTTGGCAAAGAAGGGACTCAAGGATATAGACAAGTGGCATTTATATAAACGAGTCTTGGATAAATATCTTGACACGCTCTCAGACATTAACACCCCTGTGCACGTTCCGATAGTAAAAACCTTGACTTCATCACACACGAGGCCACAGCACGGTGAAGAGGAGGGAGGGGGAAGCCATGCATTGAGAAAAACGCTGGCTGAAGTGAAAAGAGTGAATGCAGATTTAGACTCAACATGGGAGCGTATAAACAAAAGACTCGGAGCTATGGAAATCGTTTCGTCACCGAAAATATTGAAAAAAAGGAAGCGCTCGCTCGAAAGAGAAGCGTCTCCAAAGTTACCATCTCCAAGAAAAATACCCAGACGAGGCGAGCGGGTAAGAAAAAAGAAATCATTCGGAATGGAATGGGACACAACTTAATAGATAGTGTGTACAACGATCCAGAACATCCTGCTAGCTTTTCGACTATACATAAATTAAAAAAAGTGACTGGGGTTCCAATAAACATTATACGTGGGTGGTTAGAATCTCAAGATACCTATACCCGTCACAAACCAGTGAGGAAAAAGTTTCCAAGAAATCGCTACGATATAACCTACATTGACGAGTGTTGGCAGTGCGATCTGAATGATATGCAAAGTTTGAAAAAATACAACAGTGGGTTCTGTTACATTATGACGGTAATTGATTTATTCTCTCGATATGCATGGGCGAGAGCTCTACGAACTAAAAGAGCTGAGGAGATAATTGAAGCATTTCAGGATATATTTCACGAGCGGAAGCCATTGAAAATTCAGAGCGATAAAGGGACCGAGTTCGTTAATAACAAATTTAAAACTTTTCTCTCGAATCGTGGTGTAAAGTTTTACACCACAAATAATCCAGACATTAAGGCTAGCCTCGTTGAACGCTTCAATCGCACTCTCAAGACGAAAATGTATAAATATTTTACTAAATATTCAACATACAATTATGTAGACGTGCTTCCAAAACTCATGAGTAGTTATAACCATAGTGTACATTCTAGTTTAGGTATCGCGCCCTCTGAGGTGAATGCGAAGAATGCATTTGCGATCGCCAGCCGGAGGAATACCAAAGTCATGAAAACTTTTCAAAAATTTAAAATCGGTAATCACGTGAGGATTAGTAAAGAACGACTTCCGTTTACCAAAGGATATACTCCTAATTATACCGAGGAAATATTCCAAGTCACAGGTGTGGATCGGTCGAGAGAGATACCTACCTACAAGTTGAATGATCTGAACGGCGAGGATATAAAGGGAAGTTTCTATGAGCAAGAGTTAGTGAAGGTTAACCTTTCCTCCGATACGGAATACAAGATTGAAAAAATTTTTAAGCGGAGGGGGCGAGGTAGCAACTTGGAGTATTTTGTCAAGTAGGAGGGGTATCCGCCAACATTTAATTCTTGGATTCCTGCCTCGTCCACACGTAAAATATGAATGAGTTTTACATTACGCTACCTAGCGATAGCTCTAGGGAATTCTTTCCAAAGAATACAATTTCACATTATCGGACGAAGCTAAGTCATCGTATTGACTTGGAGAATGATAAGTGGTACGTTGGTTTGGCTGAGATTTCCTTCCCATCGATAGGAGGTGATATTCTTGCACGAGAACCTAGAGAAGAAATCGAACCTTCAGGAAGTCTTGAGGAGGAAGAAGAAGCGTCTTCTTCCTCTCTCGCAAAGGATAATAGAACGCGGAATGAGGAGGGATTGGTTCGTGGAGAGATAGGTGGACCTGAGGATAAGGAGGTTAAAATTAAATTAAAGAGCGGAACGTTTTTCACCATTCCAAACGGGGTTTATGAGAGTGCATCTTTCGCTTTCGCGAAACCATTCATTAGTGTTTCTGCAGTTGAGAGGACAGAAATTGCAAACGATGTAATGCGTTACGTAGATTTGTTGAACGTGCGGGGTGGTATGGGTGGAATAGATGAACGCACATCATCCACCGGTGTGCGGATTATAAGTAAACAAGTTAAATATACGTTGTTACCTGGGACATACAACACATTCAACGAATTATTCAATAAAACTCTAGCAAACTTTAACAGTATGCGAAAAAATAAAATAAAAGAAGATCTCGAATTATTATCAACAGTTCTAATAATTTTAGTAGATGAAACGTCAACACGGGGTTTAGACAATATTATCGCGCAAGCTACGGAACTTCTTCGCAGTAATAGAACGGGTAGAAGAGGAAAGAGAAGTATCGTACCTAATCCCGCAAACATTTACGTTTACACAGACATAATTAAACCTCAACTCGTGGGTGATTCTCTGAGTCGATGTATTCGCATAATTAATAGCGAGGCAGGTACGTATCAAATATTCAACCCTATATATTATTTTCCCGTAGAGAAAAATTATATCGAGAGCATTGAAATTCTCTTGGCAGATAAACTAGGTGAAAAAATTCCCTTCCGTGGTGGAGAACAATCTTCCATCGTCGTATTGCATTTTATAAAAAAGAAGTATTTTTAGCTAGTACATCATTAGACGACGAGATGGCGGGGGTGACGGATCGTTATCATAATTACTACGCAAGGCAGGTGGGTGGGGAGATTGGTTCCATTTACAGAGCATCATATCGTGTGCAAAAAGGACGTGGAATTGGGAGTTTTCTCGCCGGTCTGTGGCGTTTTGCAAGACCTTTACTATTTTCTGGACTAAAGACTGTGGGTAAAGAGGCGGTAAGTGCGGGTGCTGCTGCTATCGCAGACCTTGGGACTAAACCAGTGAAGGAGATATTGCGCAGTAGAGTAAGCGAGGCGGGACAAAACTTGAAACGTAAGGCCGAGGAAAAGTTAAAAGGTATGACTGGAGGACGATTAAGGTTCGTGAAACGTGCAAGGCTAAATAAAATAAAACCTAGTGGTGTAACAAAAAAGCGACAGTCATCGAGAAAGCGAGGAGGGAAGAAGGTCGGTGGTGGAGATATTTTTTCGCGATAATGGCTGAGCATATGCTGAGTTCGCTGGATTTATTCCAGCCTAACCCACCAATACAGACCAACATTTTAGCCAAACGTGTAGTATCCTATAAACCCATATCCTCTTTGGATAATAGATCAGTAATCGAATTTCTGATTAAAGATTCTGGAGATGCGTACAAGGATTTGAATAGCATATATCTCAGACTTAAAGTGAAAATTTGCAAAAGGAATTTTAGTGATTACAGTGAATCTGATACCAATAAACCGGGTGTAGTGAACAATATTCTACATTCTCTATTCGAGCAGTGTAACGTTTATTTAAATGGAACGTTGGTCACCCCCTCCGGAAGATAATTATCATTATAGAAGCTATTTGGAGAATTTGTTAAACTATGGCGAGGATGCTGGCAAAACCCATTTACGCAATGTTGGATGGGAATTGGATACAGGAGATGATATCAACAAGACAGACCCCACAAATTCCGGTTATATCAAGCGCAAGGGATGGTTCAATAATAGTGCAGAGGTAGAGTTATACGGAAAGTTACATGTAGATGTTTTCAATCAGGTACAGTTAATGATGAATCGTGTAGATATCGGCATAAGACTATTGCTTTCGAATCAAGCTTTCTACCTAATGGGCGGGGGTGAGGATGGAATATTGAAAATTTTAGACGCTACTCTCTACGTTCAACATTTTGACGTTAATCCCTCTATTTTAGTAGCACACAATAAAATACTAGAAAGCAGTAATGCAAGATATCACTATAAGCGCACTGAGATGAAAACGTTCACCATACCATCTGGTGGACGAACTTTGAGTATTGATAATGCAATTGTAGGACGAATACCGAATACAATTATTTTCGCAATGGTGGACAATGAAGCTTACGCGGGTAGTTTGAATAAAAATCCATATGCTCTATCACATTATTCGTTGGAGAACTTTTCACTCTTTGTGAACGGTGTGCAAATTCCTTCGGAGGGTCTGCAATGTAATTTCTCAAGTAAAAAGTATTGGGCGCGAGCGTACGATACAATATTCTCAGGTAGTGGGATAAAGCATTATAATAGAGGTAATCAGATCACGTATGACATGTTCGGACACGGTTATTTTATGCTAGTCTTCGATCTGACACCTGATGATTCAGGTAACGAGGATTATATTAGCTTGGGAGATAGGGGTGTGGTGAGAATAGAAGCAAGATTTGAAAATGAACTAACAAAAACCGTGACGTGTCTGCTCTTCTCCGAGTATGATGCCACTTTGGAAATTGATAAAAACCGAAACATTATCACAAATTTTTAGTCATGAATAACATTCAAATAAAAAGGTTATTGAGTCCTCTAAAAATATTCCGCGGAGTCCACGCGTCTGATAGGTTACCTAAATCACCACAAAATGGGGTTTACGTAGTTAATTTAGATCCTTCTAATTTACCGGGTTCTCATTGGGTGACAATATATTTACAAAATCATTTAGCCGAGTATTTTGATTCATATGGCTTACCACCTTTCGTTCCGAACATACGCAAATTTTTAAAACCATTTACAGTCACTCGCAATCGCGTTCAAATTCAAAGCTATAGTTCAGATATTTGTGGTGAATACTGTTGTTTGTACGCATTTAGTAAATCTTTAGGGCAGAACCTACACAAATTCCTCACCCAATTCCATCATACGATCCCTCATCTCAACGACTGCAGAGTCCTGAAACTTTTTCACCGAACCTTCAACAAGGTGCGGAGTGAAAGGAGGTGTCATCCTCATGCCCAGCGGTGCTGTTCGAGAATAAATACGCTGCAGCGATCGAGGAAGTATCATTAACGAGGCAGATTTTCAAAGATGCAGATCGTACTGTCTGTGTGCTTTTCCAAGGGTGGAGTGACGGAGCTTGCAGCCGCCGACGTTGATTCAAATCGACTCTTTTGGGGTAGCTTCAAGAAGCATGGGAAGCTTGATATCGGTGGGAAACAACTCCAGTTTCATAATCCACTACATTGTGATGAAACAACATTTGAAAATGGTTTTATCTCGCATGTAGAGTTGCTTTCAGCCTTAAATGCAATCATAGAAGATGCAACTGCCCTTTATGCATATAGTGAGGTCGAGTGTGAATTCCTATCCGACCTAACGAATCGTACGTTTATCTCCTTGAAGAAGGACCTGGATTGCCCCCCACCTGAAAAGTGCTCATTCCCCTCCTTTTCCTGTTTAAACCCCTGTCACAAGTTACGCAATAGTACCTGCGCACTTAGAGAAGCCCATTCCCTAGCTCAGTGGTTTCAGTATAACCGACTCAAGGGTGAAGTCGATCCATGTCCCGATGAATGCTCCCCCACCCCTCCCCCATCATCCTCTTAAGCTGTTTAAACTCTCACCATACATCAGTCGTCATGCAATCGTCGGAGGAAGAAGTCCTGCAGTCTCCACCCGTCAAGAGGAAGAGACCAGCTGGACATCATTCCATCCCCGCTGCATCTACACTCTTGAATAATCTGATACTTCAATCGGTGTATTATTTAAACAGTGCAAAGTCGAAGAGTGTGTGTGTTGGTTACGATCCTGGTTGTGACTTTGAGTCCGTAGTGCAATTTAACCAAGTGAATAAGAAGAGTGTAATTGTTTCACAAGCTGAATGGACTAATATTCTAAATTTGGAAAAGACTGTTGGTGTTTTCTTCTACAAAGGTGAAAAGGAACAATTAACCTCATCCTGCTTATCCTATGCAAATTATTTTGGGAAGAGACATTTATCCATTAAAAGCATTTTAACGAAGAGTTCGTTTAACCTGAACGGTGATGAATGGTATGCTCTGGTGAAATTCTCCAAGCTGATAGATCTCTTCCTCCGGAGACTTTCGTGCAGTCGTGACAAAGTTAGACAATATCTCGCCACTAGAATTGCCAATAATACGTTTAATTTAGATTTTGAATGACTTGAATTAGAGATGATACTCATAACATATGATTTGCCTGGTAATTAAAAAGTATAACTTGGTTATTCTCTGACTTTTTCCAGCACGTGTGAGTGAAAGGCTTTTTGACCACTGGCACGAAGTAAAATTCTGTAAGTCAAAAGGTCTTTGATGTATGTTCAACCCCTGGCATTGGGTGTAAAAACCTTGTAATTTGAAGATACATCGCGATGAGTGCCATTATCGAATTTCAAGGATTCACTAATAATGACGGGAGTTATATAGTCAAGGAATTGTCCATAATAAGTGTTCAAAACAAATGTTGTAACACTTGGCTCTTTAAATCACCAACCCGCGTATTATGCATGAAAGATTCCTCTTGGTTGAGAAATAACTATCATGGTTTGTCTGAATATTCTGGAGATGTATATTATTCTGAATTGGAGAGTGTATTACAAAATTACTCAAAGCAATATAAATATCTGTTTACTAAAGGTGCACAAAAGGCATCTTACTTAACTAGTCTTCTTCCTAGAGGTATTTGTGTAGCTAATCTAGAATTATATGGTTGTCCCTCGCTTAAGAAATTAACAACAGCTGAGGGATGCTTAATTGATGTTCATTCTCAAAGTCATTTACAATGTGCTAGAAGAAACTGTTTCAAGTTGGCTGATTGGTGTGTAGCAAATAAAATATGTTAAATAATGAAATAAATTTGTAAAACCTATACGCTTTGTGTTTTTATTTTAAATGAAACCTTTCCTAATATATAAGAATAAGAAAGATTTTTTTTATTCAGAACAATGAAATGGCATATGGTGTGAGAATAAAGGTTTAAGATTGAAACCTCTCTAAAAGAACATTGTCATAATCAAAGGGGGGCAATGGAGGGGGTGATCAGCTCGTGGTGGTCGTTGTGGAGAGGGAAGTCAAACGGGGAGGGGGAGATTGTGACGCAATACTAATGTTTCATAACTCGTGAACACCTGGAGAGTGTTGCAACGTATACTTGTTGTTTCGTCATTCAGGCTGGGAGTTGAGTCAAGGGGGGAGGGAGAATTATGCATCGTCAACGGGCGACGGAGTACGACGGAGTGAGAAAGCATTTGCATCATGTGGTCTCCAAGACCGGATATTGAGGTGGAGGGGGAGATTGATTGTCCGGGGCGGCGTCGCTGTCTGCATTCCTGCATAAATTATCTGCGCTAGGACACATTATCGAAGGGGTGGTAACAAGTCTGGACTTGTCCGTAGCCTTGTATTTTTTCTGTACGGACGTCGGTTTTTGTGTTATTCGAGTTGATAGTCTGGGGTTGGGTTGGAGATGCAATTAGGTTACATTAGCAGATCAAGGGTACGCGCTGAAACTCTCTGGACTTGTTCATAGCCTTGACATTTTCTCTACGATCATTAATTTTTTGTGTTATCCGAGTTGATAGCCTTGAGTTTGGTGATCGGTATTCATAGATGTATGAGTTGGGTTGCTGGGTGGTGTAATAAGGCGGCAAAATCCAAGTTGGATGACTTGCCCCTGGAAGGTAGGCAGAAATGTGCTGTGCCAGATCGATCGGAATATTACTACTGTTATCACACTAGCGTTCGTTGGAGCGGTTAGCGGGAGCGGTATAGCGGGTGTCGGTTCTTCCATGAATCACACTATGCGATGATGCGGTTGCCGGTGCCACTCCCGTGTACTGCCTTGTACTCCTCTCGTAGAACGTTCAGATGTCAGCAAAGTCGCAAAAAGTGTACTTTTTGTGCTCACCTGTGTACTACTGACCCATTATCAGTCTCGTATTTCTTCCCACACCTGTCCTTTCAGGTCGGCTCGCTTATATATATCGGCTGCACTGTCCCACAGAATTGACCGCCTATCAATTAGGTCAACCATCAAACATTCTTTTTCAAGAGAAAACAAATATTTGTCCTTTTTCGGTCCCATGTCCTGTTTCACTAATGCACTGCGAGCCAACAGTTGTTTTGCGATGAATAAAATCGTGCGGTACGGCAACAGACGACGTGGTCACGTGATTAAATCCGAGTCCGTATTTGGCTGCGGTTGCGATTCTCGGTCAGAAAAATAGACGGTCGGCTATTCTCGCACCCGCCCACGCCATCCTATTGGTTGACGAGTTAACCGCAACCGCACCCGCTAACCGCTCCGACGAACGCTAGTGTGATTACGGCCTCTAGAAGTGTGGTTGCTGCTGTAAGATTGAGCTGAGGTAAACGCATAGAAATGCAGCATACTTATTATGAACATGATTAAATTTGACTTTCGCAATATCCACGTGAGAATACCTCCCGCACTCACAGAGTTACTCAATCCTTTAGTCACAGACACCCGTTGCCAAGAAAACTTCAGTCATTAAAGGACACTTATGCTCTTCATTGAAGACATCATTCTGTTCCAGTCCACATTGCCAAACGCTTTCTCTAGGTCGATGAAGCAAATATATTTTGTGTGGTCCTTTTGTATCCTCTACTCTATGTTAAGTCTCAGGGCTAAAATAGCTTCCCTCTTTTCCCTAATTTTCCTGAATCCGAATTGGTCTTCATCCAAGCATTCTTTCATCTTTTGTTCCATCCTCCTGTAGATGATTCTGGTCTGGATTTTCGATGCATGAACTGTAAGGCTGATTGCTCTAACGTCTTCCCATCTCTCGGCTGTTTTATTCTTCGGGATAAGGATGATTAAATTCATTTTGAAATCCATTGGCATTTGTCCACTTGAGTAAATGTCACATATCAATCTGTATAGCTTGTCCAGATCCCTCACTCTTTTATATTTAAGGAACTCTGATGGAATTTCATTATCTCCTTGCGAATTACTCTCTCTATCTCTCTCTCTCTCTCTTTAGTCCTTTACTGCGGCATCAAATTCATATCTTAATATTGAATGTCTTTTTTCATCTTCATCCACATTTACTTCTTCCTCTAGTATCCTGCCATCCAGTGCTTTTCCGATGAAAAGAATCTCCATGTACTATTTCCATCTCACTGCTTTGTCCTCACTTTCAGTAATCATTTCTTTCACTCCAAATGACATTAACTTTGATAGGACATTCTTTAAAGCTACTCCATGCTGTTCCATAAGCGGCATCAATTTTTCCCTGGGAGACATTGCCTTTCACATCTTTACACATGTCTTTCATCCATTCTTTTGTGGCCTTTCTTGCATTACGGCTAATCGCATTTATAATATTTTATACACCTGCTGTCCTTCTTCCGTTTTTTCCTTCATCTATTTGGTCCTGAACTTCCTGTGCAATCCATGGCTTGTGATAATTTCTTTTTTCCTCCCTACTTTCTCTACTTTATTTGCTTTCCCATATTTTGAGACTCAGTGCACAATAAGTAAAGAAGAATTTGTAAAATTTTCAAATCTATTTTTGCAAACTCAAGTAGATTTTTTCGAAATGTGTGCATGCGAGGCATTCGGATGTGTTGTATTGTACTTGTATTTTACTTTTTAATGTACTGTATGTATTTTACTTTCTTCAACACTTTAAGCTACCTACGAAAATGTGAGGCTTTTTATTATTTCCATCCCGTAGCATGTTCGGAAAATAATAAAAGTAAAGAAGCTTTCGCTAAACCGATTCTTCGCGCAAGTGCATCATATAATATTATTTATTGTTCATTCCACCAGTGTGAGTAGATGTTGCTCTTTGATAAAAAGCAATTATCATTATGCGCATATTTTTGTAAATAAATTATGGTAACATTCTTTAAATACGTTAAACTGCCATTCACCTTGAATCGACAATTCCGTTTCATTAGCACTGTGATCAACAGTGTTTCTCGGTCTTACGATCCTTGCAATATGGAGGGGTTGAGCATTGGGCTTTATTCACGTCCCAGGTTATTCAACAGTGCTCCATATATTTTCAAAATTAACCCATGTGGGTCTCCACAATATGAGGCACAAAGGAGCATCACTGGAGAATTCGTAATTGAGTCTCCTAATTAGCATTCTCTTTAGCATTTAGCCGGGAATCATTGCCTAATTGATATACTAGGCACGATGAATATGATGACTAGTGTAGCATTAACATCGAAACGTATTTATTTCAAACCATCTATTTCACCTTTGTCTAGAGATCTTGATAGGCTTGAGCAAGGGATATATGTAGAATACAGGAAATGTTCACCTGGCTCGGCATACACAACGTGCACCAACTGAATGGCTTTTCAAGAATGGCACCAACTGAATGAATGTTCAAGAATTTAATACAGATACACTTTCAGATATACTTGGCTGACATAGGCTGATTATAATTTCAGATACTCTTGGCTGTAAAACCTACTAAAACCCTGAGTATCGCCCAGCGGATCGGAAACGTTTCTATCCGTTTAAATTGAACTGAGTTATAACCACCACTATTCCAATAACGCACAGGCGTAAAATAACTAAATTGCATTGTTTTGTACGCACACTATACCCCCAAGAAATTGAAGACACACGTAAAATGTATAACAGCGCTAATAAATTATGACAACGGATAAAAATATTTGAGGCGTTCTTCGTTTCACCGTTCATTGAGTTCAATTTAGAATCTGTTGAAAATTACTCAGTTGACTACATATTTTAAACATGGCATTATTTGGAAGTAAATTGCAAATTGTTTAAACATAGGTGTAACATAACTATTCATATGTGTAACAAATCAAAGCGATCGAAGCCCTGTTAACACCATGCATGTATCCGCGCAGGTACATGTATGGACACTTGCACGAACACGTTCACCGAATTGGAACAGGAGCTATTTTCTGGACTAGTCTCCATGGATTAGCGCAAGTTGTTGTGTTTGCATGATGAATTTTTGAATGGACATTCATTTACGTATGAACCCGCGCGGGTACATGCACCGTGTAAACAGGCCTTGAGACCACTCCAAAACCGTGGTGTTCTTGTTCGGCATGGTAAGAATATTATCAGGCTTCTAAGACAGAAGCGGATTACATAATTTGTCTTCTACGAGTAAGCGTCCAGACTTTTGAAGAGCACTTTTACAGGTAAAAATGAATCCGTTTCTATACCGAACTGTGTAGCAAGATCGAGGACCAGGATGGAGTTCACCCTCATTGATTTGTCAACAACAGGTGACAACGAAAATTAGTGCCATTGCGCCAAGTCGAAACATGACTAGCAGTAATTGAATTCCGTATTTTCCATCGAAAGGCAGGAAGCAGGCGGGTGATGTCAGCTTTATCCCCTCTTGGCATGATCTCGGCACGCTTGGCCGCATGCAGATTCACTTTGGCCTCTGCAATGAAGGGGGATCGTTCGAAGAACATGGCGAAGGGAAGAAAAGAATACCTCGTTGGTAATTATACAATAACCCGGAAAGCCTTTAAAATCTGGCTCAGCAGAAGAAAAAAATAATAAATAAATCAAATGTGAAATTCTCCCGCTGTTGGAATCAGCTTGGACTCAATTTGCAAAACAAAATATAGTCGTTATTAAAGCAGTTCGAAATTTGATTAAACCTTAAGGAGGCATATAAGGGGAACTCCTTAAGATAGGAGAGGAGGGGGAGGGATGGGGTGATAGGGAAAAGTGAATGGGTATTGTTGAAGGGGTGCTCATTGTTGGAAATGAAGTTGGTTGGGGGAAGGGGTTGACGTATTTCGAAGAGAGAAAGAGGGGCAATAAGGAGGGGAGGAAAATTTCACGCAACCCCGCCCCCAGGGAGAGCAAGCCGCCATTGTATCCTATTCCTAGGATAGCCTAGCGATAGGAAGGAAAAGTACTTTTTTCACAAGGACATATTAATGCTTATAATTAAAAATGTTTTTAATAACAATTTTATCCCAGCATCCTTTCTAACTTTTTTAACAATGAGTTGGAAATATTTCTGCTTCTAACGTACGTTTTAATGTATTAGCTATAGATATAGCGATGAATTTCCTACGTCAATGTATCTTTTGCATTTCGCAAGGTAGCCAACCTTCTCAAGATAAATCAATCAATGGGAGACGCTGGAGTTCTTTTGACGCCACTGACTACGGCATATAAATCAACCTCAGCGGTTCCTTGAAAAGTGCGCCGGCTCAGGTTCAGATGGCTATCTGGCTACGAAAAGGAGGAGAAAAGAAGTCTTCGAGAAACAGGAAATATAGCAAGAGTAAAAAAATTTAGTATTACTGACGATTATATGTTACATTTCTATGATTTTGTGACGAATTAAGCTGCATTACACGAAAAAACGCTCTAAATTTACAATATCTGACATTCACCTGGTATTCTGAGATGTAATTTTGAGGCAGAAAATGACCATAATAGTGGTTGAGCAGAGGATTACTCCAAGCAACCATTCGTTATTGAAATGTATGAATAAACACTGTACGCAGTCATGTGCATTATAAACTTGACTGGCTCTATGGAGATCCTAGCTCGAATTTTGGTTCAGTCGGATGACCTGGCGTCGTTGGCATTAGTCTCCTGTTGACGACAGACGCTAAGAGGTCCAGATTTTAAAGCATTATCCGACGGATGGAGAGTCACCATTGCAGCTTCCTCTACTCAGCATTCAACCAGGGATTGGGATTCCACAGAAAAATCTCCTCTTCAGCCGGAATTCAAAGTCAGGCCTTAGGGATGGTAAGGCTCTGTACTCTGGCACACATTTCCTTTTATCCACATTTTTCCTAATCCACATTTTTAAACGTTCAAAATATTTCTTTTTTTCGTGGCATTCATAATTTGTTTGGACCCATCTCCTCCGGGGGAAGATAAAAACCTCCGGAGGGGGTGCAAAAGTGAAGGAGGGGGGGAATGCCTGAGGGGAAAGGTTTTCCATTGGAGAGAAAGAAAGGGTGAAGAGGGTTGAAAGAGGGAGTTGAAAATGGGGGTGGGGACTCTCTTGTGTCCCGCCTCGAGGCGAATAGCTTCGTCATTGTCACTGTCACTCCCGCAGCAAGGCTGGGATTTAAAGCGGGACACGGAATGGAATCGTCACATTCAGCATTACAATCCGAATATTAGGAGCCGGATCAGCACACGATGACTGCAGTAATAACTCTTCCCCCAGACAGACCGAGTTCGAGTCCCAGTTGCTGAAATTTTCCACGCACGTTCCCAATTCCTCAAAACATTCAGACCACATATTCGGCAAAAAAACCTAAAATTACCAGAATAAGCCTTAGGTACGTATTTCAGAAAGACCAAAAACATACCACTTACATCCTAGGTACCTCTGGAGGACAGGCAAAAAGTTAAGGATACACTGCCGAATGGATAAATGTAAGGATTCCTTTTTATTGGTGGCTTTCATAAGACTGAGTTGCTTCGTATTGGAGAACTTCCAGGTTCCACTGCGTTGGTTAATCTCAATGGTGATGACGTTTCGCTATTGTTCAAGTGGGCATCTTCAGGTCAAACCCTGACCTAATGATGCACCCTACAAAGGACGCGAAACGTCATAACCATTGAGATGAACATACGCGGTAGAACCCAAGAGTCCTCCAACTCGGAATAAGAATTCCTTCTTCCCACGTAACAGACGGCTGCGAAAAACGAGCAGCGGTTTTCTGAAAGGAGAAAAGGGGAGCTGCATCTTGCCAACCTTCGGAATGATGTTTGCTCATGGCTTAGAAAGCTATCGCTGAGGCTCGAAAAACATTGATCGAATAAGGAAGTAATGATTCACAAGTCAGTGACAGAAAACGTGTGATCAAACGCATGGAGATCTTTATTTCTGTAATTAAAGTGGAGTCGTTTTTAAAAGTTAAAAAAAAAACTCCCGAATTTCCGCGCAAAAAGCGAGGGATAAATTGATAGCACAGTAACTTTCTCCAGAGAAAACTTCACCATATACCTGAAATTTTGGAAAAACTTGATTAGTCCATGCATCAAAGACCACTTGGACCAATATCTCCAGGACACATTCTCAGCATTTTAGTTAAGCTCAGCAGCCAGAGACGGCAAGCTGCCTCATCCTTCCGAAATGCGCGGATTCAAATCGATACTTAATTACCGACAAGCACTCTCGGTACGTCATTGTCTCCATGTCTTAATTATTTTTGCGACCAACATCGCCTCTTCACTAGCTTCTTTCTTCCATTCATGTAACTACACCAGTTTTTCCAATCTCCCCTCCGGCTGATATTGCTTGGAGCCAGATATAGTTTCACCGAGCAAAACACGTTGTTGAATTTCCGATACCCGATTTCCGATTCCAAGATCGTTAAAAACTGCTACGAGCGCACAAAGAGTGCTTCAAAGCTTTTAGAGAGATTAGATTGGCAACCGACAGAGACTCGGAGGCTACATGCTAGGCTTAGATTGCTTGAGACATTTAGAATATTTGTGTTTCAGTGTTACGCAAAGAATATCGTTTTGACGCCGCACTACGTCTCTAAGTCCAATAGAAGCGATTAAATAAGAGAGATACATTGGCGAACAGATAGGAACAAAAATTCGTTCTTACCACGCACAATAACCTGTAACCAACGCGTCTACAGGGGCTTTACTGTCTACTCTGTCTACTGTCTTCTCAAGGAATATTATTATGTAGGCCGCTTCCGGATGTTTTGTTATATCGCGAGATCTACGTCACAACCTAGCGAAATGTCCTCGTTATTTTGTAAACTTCTACTCTTAGTTTTTTTATTGTTGCCTGAATATTAAAAATCCTACCCCTTATCCGCCTTAATTATTCTTCGATTCCGAATTCAAATAAAAACATGATAAACCCCTCGGAGTGACTTGAAATTACCACCCTCATATTAGCAAGAGATTCCTGTCAAGTTATTGTCATCACGGGAATATGAAGTCCCAAGGCAAAGACTGGAATTATATTTTTTTTTTCTTCTAATTTTTATTCGATTCAGTCAAATGATAGATAAATCTCCAGCAATTAACCGCAGAGCATTAACGATGGCTTGTGATGTACCTGAATTGTAAAAGTGATCTTATGTATAGAAAGTCTATCGCACGCGGTAATCTTTCGCGAGCGGGTTCTCGTAATTCAGATCCCGCACCCGAGCCCTAATTACTTACGAGAAAGCTTTGGCTCTGTTAACACATCAACTGGGAATTTCATCCGATTCTCTCGGCGGTGGCGTTATTTCCTCCGTGAACAAGTCCCAGAGAGTCATGCTTACAAGATCTAAGCCTGAATCTATTCCGGAGGATGAGGATGACGAACAGGACTGGAGACACAACACGAAAGGTAAGGCGGTGGGTTCGACGCGAGCACGCGAGTGCATATGATACCACGGGAAACAGGCACGAACGGTGACCATGAGATATCTTTCTTCACCTGCCTCACCCTCCTCTGACCAACTGACCATTACTCTCACCCACCATCGCGTCCATATCTCAACACATCCTCGCCGGAAAGTGCTTATTTAAACTGCTGGTTGAAAAGAGGAAGATACGTGGATTGAAAGGGATTAAGGTAGTTTGAGTGAAAAATCACTTCACCTAGAATTTGGCCTCATTTTTAAGAAATAACTCTCATCTTTCCAATGGAATTAAAATATCAACCCCTTGCCAATCTACTTTTCGATCAATTTGCCTAAAAATATAAGCTGTTTTACATGGGATAGATTATGGCTGTCCGATCCAGAGGGAGAATATTAATGAAATTAGGAACTTCTAGCAACTAGATTTCGTCAAAAAACTAAAGGTGTGTAGATTGTATGTTTTCTCAAAAATTTATGAAAAATAATCTATTTCCCATCACAGTAATATTTAAAGAATTGGAAAAACACCTGATGTTTTGAAGGGTTTTCGGCCGTTCGGTGGGAAAAAATGAGTCAGGTTAGAGACTTGTGTAGTTTTATTTATTTAATTACATACTGAGAATTTTGGTCACATATGTCTTTGCGCCATTAATATTACAATATTTATTTCCTATGTCTTACAGATGCTAACATTAAGAAATAAAATTTGAATATGGTCTCCATTATGACTAGGGAACTACCTCGCTCATACCACCTTAAAAGGCATCTAAAATGAGCCCAGTTCTTTAAAAAACACTTTATGTTTATGTACCTCGCCGTGCTTGACATTTCACTCAGCTCATCCAGTTGGGTGCTCCCCTCTTTAGGAATTAATTATGCGTCGCGTACATTACTCGTCGACCTCATTTGTATATAATCTCTCCTGCGTCCTCTGTGCTCTTGGCAGGCGGCGCTGTCGACGGTATTCTGTTAGCGTGAGAGTGTGTAAGAGAGAACACGTGTGGAAGATTTGATTCGAGCTAAAAGAGCAGAAGAAAGACTGTTACCCCGTGGGATATATCCTGCCCTCGACGTTACAAACAACACCGTCAAACCCTCCCCTCTCTTCAACACTCTCTCTCTCTCTCTCCCCAAAACCCCAGGACTTCCCGAACAACTCGGAAACATGCGCAGCAGCAATTTAAATCCGAAAAATAGCACCGAATCGCATGTTGGCTTTTGATTCGGGAAATAGCGAGACTCGTGCATGTGATACACCTCGTCTCATGCCCTCATTCCGTTAAAATAGCCGCCACCTGGAGGGCTATATTCAAACTGATTCCATTTAAAGGATCGTTCATTTCCGAATCGCATTAATATTCTTAATTTAACGCGCGAAAGACCAGCTCCTGTGATGAAATGGCGGATAGGAATGAGAAAAGTAAGTGCGATTTCTGGTTGTGGCCTTCATCAGTTCTGATAACTACCAGTCACCGCTTAATTCTTTACGCTCATAGGTCTTATGTCTGTTGCTCACGGTATAATTTTCCAAAAAAGAGTTTTATAAAAATTTTTATTGAAAGTTTTATGAATCGTACGTAAAACGTACTTGCTTGCTCACGGTAGAACTATTCATAAAACCGCAATGTCCAGCCATCTATGAGACGCTTTACGAACACGTGAAGTGATAAATGCACTCTCTTTTGAATGACTGTTAGGTTAAAAACTAAATGTATTGTTTATTTACTTACTGTCTGATCACACTCAACGGTGCTAAAGCTCTAACGCATTCTTCTAACAAGAAGGATACTGCCTCAACGTTCCATGAACATCCAGCCATGTTTGTTTACGTTTTCCTTGTTTGGCGTCCCATGGATACGAGATTATTATCAACGCGATGAGCGTAACGTCTCATTGGTTGTTGCATAAAACGGTTTTATGGAAATAGAACCTGCCCTATTCCGTAAAACGTTTTATAAAACGGTTTTATCGTGAGCAAGCTCAATTTTATAAAATTAGTCGATTTATAAAAAATTTTACCGAAAATTTTACCGTGAGCAAAAGGCATTAGTCCCCAAATTTATCCATATTATTACCGTAACTTAATTCAAAACATGAAGAGTTACATTCATTACTCATTCATTATTAATTCATTCCAACATTCTTTATGTCTCTCTTCTGTCGAGTTCATAATGATTTTTTCTAAATACTTCATGTTTCCACCTTGGCTCATGACGTATACCTTCATGATGTTTCAAGAGGAATCTGCTTAATTTGCGGATCTGATTTCGAGAAGGTATATTTTTGTCCAATGGATATGAGGTCAACACTTTTTCCTTACAGAGCAATGCTTACGTGAACATTTGCCCAGAAACCTTTGCAGTTATGTCATAATATGCAAATTGTAACGAGTGTCCGGGTGCTATCTTTAAAAATAATCTGCCATAAGCATGAGTGGCAACACTGAAAGAACGAAACGTATTTCATGCACCTCTCAGGCAATTTTCAGTTTCCTTCGATCAGTTTGAGTCACCATTAGTCGGCGTTTTTAAGGAAAGTGCAGAAGGTGCGGGATAAAATGTTTCCGTAATCACAGCTCCGTAAGTGAGAAATTGCGACCCCATTCCTGCTGTCAAAAACTGCATAAAATCATGTTTTTTATCACCTTCAGAGTCATTTCCTCCTGAAGGAACACCGCATGCACGGGGAAACTTTAATAGCCCTTGAGTGGACACGCGAGTGTTCGTGACGTGAAAGGTCACGTGGATCACCAATGTCTTCCAAATATTTTCAATGCCATAATCTACAAGTAAGGAAATACAATGGTTTCAAATATCAGTTTCGTTCATGTGGAACAAATTCAAAAGTTAGGCCTAAAACACAAAACATTTTCGAGGTGATGACACAGTTACAGATCAAAATAAGAGTTTTCTTCATCAACAGTTTCTTTAGGTAAAAGAGAAACTTTAGATATTCCACTTTTTATTTAATTTTGTCGACCAAGGCTTCGACTCAATTATCGACACAGTTATCGCCAAGGTAATCATAGGTCATGGTAATGGCTTTGTAAGTCAAAACCCTTGGAAAAATTAAATAAAAAGTAGACTATACGTTTCCCTTTAACCTATAAATGGAGTACCACTAAGTGACGCCTTAGAAAATAAATAAAACAATTGCTTAACTCGATTACTAATTAACCATTAATTCCTCTCCATAGTTTTTCGGGTTTGGCTACGTCAAGTTTTATTCAGATGACGTTTCGTGGCCTATGCTGGCCACATCTTCAGATCAAGCCTGCATAGGCCACGAAACGTCATCAGAATAAAACTTGACGCAGCTAACCCGAAAAACTATGGAGAGAACTGCAATCCAGCGCTGCGAAAGCCTCAAACAGAAATTATGTTGGTAAGTTTTTACAGTCATTCATTCAAAGATTAGTATGAATTACTAAAAGATCCTTAGTTAAAAATTCTTGCTCGAGAAGTACACTGGCCTTAATAGCATTCTCATCCAGCCATGATTTTGTGAACATCTCATAGACCTGGGTGACTTTCGTCATCCGTCCCACTACCCTAGGGTAAGATAGGTGCTTAGGATTCTTGTGTAACATATTTGTATTTAATTGACTTCGGCATTATTTTCAATGAGACCACAATTCATGACAAGAACTTTCAACGAGCAGGAATCTCCATATCCTTAAGAGAGTAAAATGTCTTTGACAATTCAGCCCAAGGACCTGTTGACGTTCCCTTCGAAGTCAATGCAATCCAGCGACTCTTGTTTACTGCATGGCTGCTCAGATTCATCCGCACCGTAAGACGCCAAGCTTTAGCTCTCTCCTCGCTGAAGGCAGCATGACTACGAAATATATTCATTATGAATTTCCAGGCAAAAGATTTTTAACAGTTTTTGGCCATATCTTGCACTATCGCAATGTCTTGCATCTTTAGTTGTCCTGCCTATCTCCTACCTACCACCAGTACATCTTAATTTATTCTTTATTCGGAGAACTTCCATGTTATTCCTCAAACAAAAAATCCAATCTTTTGCTCTCTTGCGTGAGTGCTTCAATTGCCTGGCCTCTAACTATATGGACATTCAATTAAAAATGACTCACTCTTTGGATGATCCTGTTGTAACTGTATATCAAGGCAAAATACATCATGATCGGCAGAAACTGGGTGACAGAGAACCATGTTAGCAACGCTAAAAAAAACATCGATGCGTACCCTACCTCCCATGCATCAAGGGGGTAAGTGCACCAAATCAATGCTTCTCCGGCACTGGATGACTGGTGCAGGGGAGGAGATTGGCGCCGAAAACCCTCTGCGTGCAATGAACAAGTGTACCTAACATGCTCCCCTATACCTTAGAAACACGCCTTACGCGAATAAACGTTCAAGCGGAAAATTTTCTCCTGGTAGGCCTACTCTTTACAGTATCAGAGAAAAATATGTAAATGCAACGTATGGGAAGAGTATAAAGATCAGTTTTTGCGATAAGGACGCGGATGGCGAACATGTTTTAGCGCTCTGAGACGGCAGGGCTATAAATCATCGCGCGTCTTCGTCCGTTGAGTGCTTTCGCATTATTTCATCCTCTCTCCCTTTCTAGTCCTCGAATGATTTAAGAGCATATTTCACAAGGAAATCAGCATACACAACTTAAATTGAACCCAATTCTGTCTTCCCTGGAGGATTAATGACTGACTGAAAGTCTGTAATAACATGGCTAGTAAATTAAAAAAAAAAAACAGGCCATGATCACATTCATCGCGAAATAATCAAAGCTTGAAGTGGCCTCAAGATACTTAATTCGAAAATGATACTTTATGTGACCCACTTCATGACAGGACGAAGTCAAAGTTACGGTACTCTTATATATTTCGACTGCACTATGTCCCGATTTACTGTAGAATCTTTTCGCTCACTGTTTTTGGGACACAAAGTTTAGATGGAACATTACAACATTATCTCAACATTCACGACAATTAAAGGCCCGGTTCTTTCTAGTACCCGGGTCCTTCTTCCAGGGACCGGGAAATCCAAAATTATGGACACATTTTGAAAGCTTAGCACTCTTCCTACACTCTTCCGGTAGATAACGGAAGGATAACTTAAGGCACTTCATAAAACTGTTTAGTTTGAATGAAACGGAATTGCGGCCATTAGAAGACCGGTCTCCATCCATCAAACTTAAAGAGCACTTGTTAGCACTCCTGGAATCGCCAAAAATGCTCGCAAATGGCAAATGCCCTGGCAAGGGTCGCGCGAGGAAGATATATCCTAAGGAGACCCATGGCGAGGCGGCACCGCGGCCATAATTATACCGTTTTTCATTTCTTCGAGGTACTCGGAATCGCTTTTTGAGAACTCTTTCACCTCTCCCGCTCATAAAAGAAAAAAAAGTGAATATCGTGGAAATCGCCTTCACTTTATCCGCAGTTGCCGGTCTATTTACTCGCTTTCGATCGAACCATTGGCCGAAAAGGGTTTCGACGGGGGGCTGAATAAAGGGGTTAGGGGGAGGTGGGAAGGGGGGGGGGGGTCAGAGGGAGGGTTGGAAGTGGCGCCATGGAGACGACCGCCCAACGTGGTGCGGCCATTATGATGGGGTTCCTTGCGACGTCCACTTCCTTTCTCTCTTCCTTTCTTTCTTTCTCCCTCAAGGAAAGCGTAAAGACTGCTAGAGTACGCTTTCGCCGTCGCCCTCCTAGTCACATGCACTCGCATCGACACTTATCTCACGAAGTGGAGTTCCGCAAGTCATTCAATGAGTATAAGTCATGCCCCGTTGGCATTAACCGTCGCAACCGTAACCAATAAATTAACACTCAGCATGTTTTCAAACTACTCCTTGAGTTATGCCCTGTTTAGATTACTAGGGCTGAATGATGGTTAACGTAACGGATCTTACTTACTTGCGTACACACGATTTATAGTTTAAATTAGTAGAAATGTCGGTGACCTCTGGTGAAGAGTAAGGAATAATTTATAAAAAATGACTGAAGCAACCTACGCGCCTGCAGCAGTACTGAACGGTATTCACATTTCATACCTGCCTACAATTAAACTAACTTAGTCAATGCAACTTCCTGGTTGAATTTGCTCAGGGGATCTTTAATAACCCTTTCAATGAAGAGCTGCAATCTTTCTGCTTGACTCTCCATTTTATTTAATCGTATTGTTGTATCCTTTTTGTGTCCAAGCTATTTAACGCCTTTCAAATCTTCGCGCGCGACTCGCGTTTCGCGACTCTTCTTTTATTTTCGTAATAAATGTCCTTCCTGCGTGCGCTCGTACTAAAGTACGACCGCACCCAGGTCGAACTCGTTGGCACGTGCGGACTCGAGAAAGAGTACGCAGGTAGCCTCCTTCACTTGCCCTCTGAGCTCAAGGAGACGCCCCGTCGGAAGGGTTGCCACCGCAGAGCAGAGCAGGCGCAGCTGCCTAGTGGCATAACAGGAAACTTGGTTTCCACTGACGCAAAACGCGGTTAAACTCTTACGCACATAGCAGGTGTCCACTTAGGACACAAACAAATGACGCAAATGGCAGATGTTCATTATCGACACAAACAGGATGCACTCTGGGTATAAATACTGGAGCTTCGCTCCACACAATTGTCAGTCTTTGGCCCAACGTTGGAACTAACCCTCGAATGCACTAGCCATTCGAGTAGAGGGAACTCTGCCCTAGAGAGACCAAGAGCACTCTGTATCTTGTACTATTGACGGTAATAAACCCGTTATGAACTTGATACAGCTCTTTGACTTCTCTCGACCCACCCGGTTGTAGTACGTACGGCCCTCGATCCCATTTTTGAGGGTCCTAGTCGCCAGAGGGATGCGACAGTATTTCAACCACGATTTCAACTAACTTAGTTCAAAATGCATTTTAAATTCAGCAAACAAACCCCAACCCTAGTAACTATAGTGCGGTAAACAGCTTTACTTAGGCTCGCACTAACGTGCGGTTACAAGGCAAAATTCTAACTAGAATTCGAGTAACTAGCGTAGAAAACTGGCTATGTAAAGCTAAGTATTGCTATTTTAACGCAGCGCTGCTCTCGCTCGGAATCGCTCCAAACAAGTGGAGAGCAAGAAGGTTATTCTACAACAAATAAGCAGTCCCGATTCCCGGAAACGTTTCGCAATTATCGGAATTCATTTAGAAGAAAATTAAACTCTCTTTTTCTTGTTTGTGTACAAAAAACTTAACCATTTTCCACTATCCTTGTCTCATTTGATTACCGTACATCATGTTTTCCTCCATCTCCCCGCGACGCCAGCGCTTACCGAGGTAAAAATGCAGTGCTCAGAATTGTTAGTGACGGAGGCGCAAGCACGCATAAAGTGGGGTTTGAGCTTGGAAAGGAGGTAGTAGGGAGGCAAGATCATCAATATATAAATTAAAAAGGTAAGGACGAAGGACACTGCCTTGAGGAACCCCAGATGTCAGTGGAGACCAAGGAGAAGAACAACCAGAAAGAATAACCCTTTGAGTGCGGTTGCTGAGGAAACTTGAAAGGAGATTTTTTAAAATTACCAGAAATACAGAAATACCAGACAAGGCGTTTGGCGCCGTTTAATGATGGTAAATGCGCACCGTATTCGGTACGTGCGTGATGTGAACAGGGAATTAAACACGACGAAACAACTGATATTTACTATGACACGAGGGAAAAAATCAGCATGATATTGCACCAGATTATCTTGTATGTACAGATCATCAAGAACTAACCCCGAACCCCGACGGCCCGTGGCATTTGATACATCAAGTTTGATGAGCCAGTTCTTCTTCTATCTACCACCGGTGGTTTATCTCTCACCCAGAAATTAACGAAATATAAACACATCAAGATGTATCACGAGAAGAGACGTCAATCGCACTGATTTGAACCCATGTTCACCGTAATGAAGCGCCATGCACTCTGCCCTATGAGCCATCTTCATTGATGCAGCTTTGCTGATAATTTCAAGGTATATATATGATTAAACCTACATTAGTAACGTCCCAATGATCTGATATTAGAAATTAATTAAACAATGCAGTAAATAAGACTGCGTTACTTTACTGCAAACGCTTTTTCATTTAAAAAAAAAGTGAAGTTGCCAAAAATTGAATGACGTGTTCCAGTTCACCGGGTGGCATGTGACAACACATATCTTTCGTTAAACTGTCAGTTAATGGTTTGCCAAATTTTTAACAGTTTATCGTAGAATTTTCCTCTCTCACTGGCAGCTGATTGATTTAGGGCAATGGCGGGATTCCTCGCGTTGAGTAAGCCTGTTTCAATTCTGAGGGAGGTTCCATCTTCTTCCGGGACTAAAGTCGCGCGATTGTTTGGTGAAGAACGTTTCTCCTCCTATCCTGAAGGCATCTATAGGCCGAGCTCGAGGCCTTCTGTATCGTTGGAAACCACACCAATCACTTGGCTCCCATGCCCCCCGAGTGGGAAGATAAGGAAGCTGCGTTGATTCGCAGGGTTGAACCAAAAAACTGTCGATTTTTTTATAAACACAGCAGGTTTATCGCTTACTACTTGAAGATCAAGCCCTTCCTACGACTCTCATACTCGGGGATAATCCATATCGGTGAGGAAAATGTGGAACAAAACCAAAGTATTTTTAAAAAATCCTGATTGTCATAAAGACTGGCTGACGCAAAATTCCGTTCACTCGGCCTTCATCTACAAAATACCCTGCAAGCCACCTCAAGGGTGTGTGGCTTATGAGGGACTGAATTGGATTGGATTGACACGAGACGTGAGGCGTGAAAATTAGGGTATCAGACAAAACCTTTTTTTGGTTCAACAGTAGTAGTAAATTTGCTTAACGTGCTTCGACAGCTAAGGTCATTTCGCACTTACTGTCTGCCACGCGCAGACAGGGGCAACAAGCACTCGGACGAATTGGAGGATCACCCCTCCAAACCCGAGCCGAGCCCAACGATGCTTAACTTCGGTGACTGATCGGGAACCGGCGTTTCCATCGTGGCAGGCCGTTGCCCTTTGGTTCAACAGTTTAGGAGAAGTGTAAAAGAGAGGTCTCCCCGTGACTGTGTAAGCCGAGACAAATGCTCAGCTCATCATGTTCGCTTGCACTGCTTAAAAATACTGCCTTCACCGATGGCATGCCTTATCCAGAAAAACAATTAAGATACAAAATACTCAGGTTATCCGACGAATATATTTTATGATGAACCCTGTTTACAGCTATAGGAGCCAAAAACAGCACCATTTCTATTAAATTAACACATTTTGACTCCAACTAATGCTGTAACATGCTTGTCACCAAAACATAATGATGAGAAGATATTTACATTTTATTAACATTCTATTCCACAAGACAATTATCTTCTTATTTGACATTTTTTCCCTAAATTGGTGTTAATTATAGAAAAACGCTATTTTCCCCATGCACTTGTTTATTATTGCATCAAACACATGAAACTTGAGGTTCACTTTGCGAAAAAAACATCGCGGACAGATAGGAATTCGTTATTTATACCGAACACGAGAAAAATGTCAATTACAATTGGCACAGAGCGTGGAAGTCATGCACAGGAAAGCACACAAAACTTCATTCTTCAACTTGGATGTCGGGTTTTAAAGGCCAGGGTATTGATTACCAAGAATCAAACGCAACAGGGCGTCAAGACAACATTTTAGAGTAATATAAGGAGTGCAGTTTCCTTCCCCTAGGCTCCCCGGAGGTTTCACTGAAAGACCTGTGATTTTTTTGCGCGTCAGTAGCTGTCATCAATCCGAAAATCGGTTTGCTGAAGCTGTCAACTCCGATCTACTATCGCCTAATGGAATTAACAATTCGCTTCTGGCAATCCTCACATTTTGCTTGACGAATTCCACCCGTGGTATGCCTCTGTGATATTTCCCATTCATGTATCAAATCGTTACTCTTTAATAGAGTATTGCGCGTAGATGACCCTTTCCTATAGATTTGTATTTTCGGTTTTTGGGTTCCAGCTGCTAAGGTGCCATTACAACCTCTAATCTAAGACAATGATCCTGTTAATCTTAAAGTAAAAAGTACACAACAAAGACGAGATTCGAAAAACGATTACAAATGATTACCACGATTGTGTGCCATAAACCATCGATGACACATCGGTCGGCTGCTCAATAGCATGATCACGCATGCAATTACTTACTTAGCACTGGCAAAAATAGGCAAATCAAATTGGTCGCCGAAGACGGGCTATGTGACACTACTGTAAAGAAGCATCCTCTCAAGTCTGGCACCACGTGATCTCGTCACGGGAGACGGTAAACTCACATACAAGAAATATGGTTTTCATGTAATGAAGGGGTTATACCCTTTTTCCCAACTCATAGCGGCTGAACTTGGATGCGCTGGTGTACCTTACACTTTTCTAGCCAATCACAGAAGAGTGACATGGAATGTATGACGAGGGGGGGACTCAAGTCTCTCTCCGACTGCCGTGAGGTTCACTCATTAATGAAAGTAAAAAAAGCAAAAATAAATAAATAAAATTTTTTTAATAGAGTAGGTCTCGTATCGTCTGTGTTGCCAAATTTACTGCTGTTAATGCTCTAATATCAGCGGTAAACGCGACTCCTCGACGCCCAATATTCATATATTCGCAAGAACTGACAGCGCTGTTCAGCCAACGGGAGCCAGAAATTTAGGTGGAAGGGGGAAACGCCTTTCGTTGGCAGCTCCCTCTGTGACGTTCGACTGCCATGAGTTGGGAAACAGGGTAAAGATGCAGATATCGTTTGCTCTCGAGTTCGAGGCTCTGTGAAAATGTTACATAAACTCTTGAGATCGAATGATTCTCTCACGTGCGTGGTAGTGAAACGATTTCCAGCTTGGGGAGCTAAATCACGTGATTGCTGTTGTCATGGGCAGTCAAATGGGGTTGGGCAAAGTGCTCAGGAGCGGTCTATTCGAGCGGTGTGTAATAGCTCTGCCTCGTATTGGGGGGAGGGAGGGATTTGAGGAGGAGGAGGGGGTGGCAGTCGAGTGGCAGGCGTCTGTCACCCACTCAAGCGAGAGAGAGAGAGCGGGTAGCAAGCACTCTCTCGTTGAAGGGCGATTTGGTGGTGATGGGGGAAGGCGGGAATTGTTGACGGTCGCCGGCGCCATTTTCCGCGACTCTAGCGCCACTCGGGAAAAGCGCGCGGAGCTGGTGTTGGTGCTCGCGCGCTATGAGCTTCTGCTGTTTTTAATGATCCCCCTTAGCTAATGGCCCTCTCGAGTTTTCCCCGCATAATGTCTCTATTCTGCCAGACAATGCCTCGGATAAAAAAAAAAAAAATAAAATAGACCACCGCAATCGCACGAAAAAGTCGGCCAGTCAACTTCCATCGCTCTTACCTCCTCTCGCGCAATCAAGACGGAGACGGAGGAGGAGAACTTCGTTTCTTTTATTCCGTGGGCGTTTGCCATACGTAATCCCCCCCCCATTTCTGGGTCTTAAGAGTACATTTTTTTTAATTTCCCAGATTTCTCTAGAAGATGATATTCACTCCCAGAAAAAAGTGGGACACACTGATTTCCATTAACGCCCGTGACCATGGATTATTTTTCATATTTCCCTCACGAAAAATTTCATATTTTTTTTCAATCGACTCCGACATTCCTGCGTCCGTCCATTTTGTGCATTTTGCGAAGACAAGCGATTTAGTTTCGCGGCGCGCACATATAACGTTATCTTCCGTTGGACGCTGTTTGCCAAGAAAAACATTCCACCCCCTTTATCCCCTTCTGTACCACCACCACCCCACTCCAAAGCTAGCTCTCTCTCTGTGTCTTCCTCGCTGCGTTAATGTGCCAGCATTTTGCGGAACATTTATTCCCGCCGTGTCGCGGACTAATGGATCCGAATTAGGACAAAGGGTTCGAGGGATCCGATCCACTCGACTAACCCTGGCCCACTTTGCTGTGCTCTCTCTCTCACGCAGCTCGCTCGGCGCTCCTTCTTGCATCTTTGCGAAGCGTACGGAATCCTTTTTGAGGGGAGAAAGACCTTGAGCGAGAATGAGATACGGATTATTGGGCAGCGAAACAAAATGCAATCGATGCACAGTCACGCGGAGGCCTGATCACATCTGGTTGGCGCGCCGATGACGGCTCTTCTCTTAAGGGGGCTGGAGCGATTTTTGTTTATGTACAGATTTGAGTGAAACTTTGCGTACATGTCCTTATTTGTAATATCTATCGATAAAAGTGAAATAACTGTATGCTACCGATTTGGTTTCCTGGCAATCCAATGATATATTAACAAGTACTCTTATGGCACACGGCATATATATTGAAACAATTCGATTACTTATGTACAGATTATCTCTTAAATGCGAAATAAGAAGTTTCATATTGTTATAATTGCTACTAAGAAATATCAAGGTATCATGCCGAGTAAGAAAAGCGTATTTAGATATGATTTTCTCGTAAATTTCGAATTTCGCGCCGAAAATCCAAGTCAAAACAATACTTTAATGAAAGCAAAATTTTTAAATGTAACACTTGCATCATATTCACTACTGCATTTATGGTTATTTCCAACGTATAAACTTGTACTTGAGTGAAATGTGGTCCAATAATATTTTTTTTGGACTTACTTGAAAAATTATTAGAATGTACCTTCAACGACTCACGATTACCGCTCCAGCCACCTTAATTAAGGTGGTTTCGCCGTAGAAGGACGTACATAAAATATGTCGTTTCATTCATATTCTGAATACTTATAGAAAAATAAGTCCTCTACCTCATACGAAAAACAAAATGTTAACTTTCCACGCTACATTTCTCGCAAATTGGACTTGAAATTACGTGGTGTTGCAATGATAGAATGGGAGAAACTCAGGGAAATATTGTATTTTTATATTTAACTAACTGAATTACCCAAAGAGTTACTCGGGATCACACATCCCTCAAAACTCATCATAAAATAGGAGAATTAATTGAAAAAAAATGAGAAACCCATTCATTCTTTCGGGTATATGATAAAATAAATTTTAACTCTCTATCTTGAGTGAAAGTAGTTCAAAATAGCAAAAAAATAACCACTCCACGAAACCCAATGCTTAGCATTCCTAATCAGCTTAACTAAGAAAAATGAATTTGAAATGCGTTAAAGACCAAAATCTGGTTGTCAAGGAAATATGCTATTGCCGATTTTAGAGAAAAATGCACGTTTTTGCAGCTAAGAACGCGATTTTGAGACAAATACGAATTGAAAAAGATAATTGATTAAAATAATATTAAATTAATTCTTTCAGTCATTTGATAAAATAAATCCCAAGCCTCGAACGGAACGGAACGGAATCTTGAACGGAAATAATTTTAAAAACATTCATATTAAAATTATTCATAAGTAAGTTCTCATAGTGCTTAATATTTTCCTAAATTCTAGTTAACTGCACTGAAAAGGAAATAAAAGTGGTGTTTCAGGTGAAATATAGTAATTTAGACTTATGTTCGAAAGGCAAGATCCTCCCCACTTTAATTTCAGAAACCACTTTTCAACATTCATTAATACATTTGGTGACGACTGACTAATATAAAATAAAGTCATGATAACTGCTGAGCAGAGGAAACTTTTGCATTGAATTTTGAGGAAACAACGAATTTGTTTTCCATATTCCATGAGCCCTTCATTAAAAATGTTGCTGCGTATACCGTGTGAGAAATAATGTCATAAAATAAGGGTAATTACAATTCAACCAGCAGCATATCCTAGCTATTGCACATACGCTTGTGGATACGATCTTACAAAGACAATTTCATGGAGATAATTGGTTCTTTTTAAATTAACGAAGTCTCATTTTTATCAAATTATGCAACAACACCATTTCAGTCAATTTCATCTTGAAATTTTAAAAATAAAATCAATTATGTCATCCCATTAAAAATGCAAATCGGGCTTCCCAACTCTGCTTTGCGTCCTTCAATGACACAATTCGACCAATCAACAAAGATTCATCTACATCTACGAAGTACCGTGCAAGCCACCACTAGGGTGTGTGGCACGGGGTGATTCCACACCAGGCATGCAGCACTCGTCCCAGCACAAGTCAGAACCTCGCACGCTCCCCCTGGCGCTAGGCGCAGGCCAAAAAGCAGTCAGGAGAACAGTGCGCAGTCCAACCGGAAATTGGGAGAGTGATACGTAAATACGAACATGCAGAACAATGCTATACACACATCTGGTGGTTAATATTACTGATACTGTTAATATATGAATGCTACGAGATGCTACTTCATGCAGAGAATAAAATAAAATAATGTCAGACAAATCGACCGGTGTGAAGTATTAGTAATGATGTGGTGTTATTAAGCACAAGTGAAAATTCTACTCTACCTATTAAGGGTGGGAGTTTCACATGATTGATCTATCGCAACTATTATGATCCCTTATTGTACGTGGGAAAAATGACATTTTAAATATATCGGTTCGGCAGTCAATTTCCTTCATTTTATTCCTGTGATCGCTTCTACCGTAGTAAGTTGGCTCTAGCAGTATATGTTGAACCTCCGGCAAAAACTGTCTGCTCTAAACTTGCGCAAAAGATTTAACCTGTATTTCTCCGTTCGATCAGTTAGAGATTCCCACCCCAATTCCTTCAACAATTCGGTAACACTGCTATGTTTATCGTAACAACTTATCACAAATCTTGTTCCTCTCCGCTGTATTTGATCTATTTCAGAGATTAGTCCTACTTCGTAAGGGTCCCATATGCTTTTGTGCTATGATTCTGAGTGCTGAAATTGAGGATTTTGTTTCTCTCAGGGCATCAGGGTGGCGGACATTCATGCTTCAAACTGAAAACTGCCCAATCATAAATATTTCCAGTGAGACAATCAGCATTGACTAGAGTACATTTCCCATCTGCAGTACTATCTCTTCCTCGGAAAGAGCATTCATCCGTACTACTGTTGTCAACCCAATCGAACCTCATTTGGATCTTTCAATAAGTCTCGTTATCAGTGTCGGAAAGTGCAATAAATCGAAGAAATCAATGATACAACGAATCTTTGAAGGCATATCGGAGAAGACTAGAATAAAATTTGGCAGAGAATTCTTTAATACGGAGGTCAAGGCTGAGCAGATGCAACGGTGTAAATGTAGAAGATATTGGGTATTTTATAAGATATTTCGTTGAAAAATAGAAAAAAATATGGTATTTTTATTTTTCTTCATTTTAAAGAAAGATAACCACATACAGCAGGGTGCCATTTTATAGTGGCCAGGTAACAATACATACATTTAAGGACATATGCAAGCAAATTCAACAAGAAGAAACAAGAATCAAATTTACAATAAAAGAAAAAAAATGACGGGAACATCTATTTAGGTGACAGATACGAAAGAGAACGGCTTATAAAGGATTTAATTGGAAGTGCAATTGGATCAATGTGTGGAGTGAGGGAGTTCATTAGGGAGGAGAGGTGGAAGAAAATAGAACGTTTAGTAAACTAAAGTCTAGGAATGGGCATATGAAGTAAAGGATGAGAACGGGTGGGGCGGGATGGAACTTTGAAATTGATAAAGGAGAGCAATTCAGGGCAGTCGATGGCGGAATTTAGAATACCATAAATAAGTTTTAAGTCTGCTGCGAGTCTATGGGTGGTGAGATTAGGGATGGAGAGGGAGGAGAGAATAGCATCGGTGGACATGCTACAAAAATGTGGTAATCTGTTTTTAACTATTTTAGCAAAGAAATTGCAAACGCAGTCCAGGGAGGAGAGATAAGTTTGAGGAGAGATAGACCAGATGGGACAGGAGTAGGTAATAATTGGAAGAATGATAGAAGAAAAGAAAGTTCGAAGTGCTCGGGGGTCATTGATTTCGGTGAAACGATATTCAATAACAACGGTTATCACCCAAGTTGTATTGGTGAGTTTTAATACTGAAATTGTTGCTACCACGAAATTTATGACGAATAGATGTCATTAAATTATACAAGTTTAATCTTCTACTCTAAGCTCAAGCTAAGAGCTACCTAGATCACGTTTTTTATGAAATGCTTCCCTTTTTCATAGCATTATAGTAAAAACATCTCCCTCGCGTTAATTAAATTTCTATTCTCTTTGGTTCGGGAATGCTTCTCGGAAAGGAAAAGTAGGTCAACATGTAGGTGTGATTTTTCAGTGGTCACTATGTGAAACTCCTTCATGTTGGATCGGAATAAGGATGAATTTTTTTGTTCTAAAATCATATACATAGAAAGTAATAAATCATGTAATACATAGAACAAGCAGCAATGATAAATTCACAGCAAGAAATAAATATAATTGTGGAACCAGAAGTGTTATATCTTATTTCGATTCAAGTGATAATGCATTTATCATAGAGCAATAGCAATATATAAGTATTAAAAAATTCTATTTAAGTTAACATTAAGGAAATATTTAAGGATTATGAAGCAACAAGATATATGAAACGCTTCGAACAAGACAGGGACTTACCAAGACTTGCCTCCTCTAGCGTTTCAGCTTTGACATCCTTCACCTCCCATCTAGGCGAAGTCGAGATGTAAGTCAAGCGTGATCTTGAGGCCAAAAAAATATTGCATTTTCATAATTAATTTTTCTGAAACTTAAAAAAATTTTATTCTTCTGATAAAATCCGATGTATATTTTGTAGGTATATATGGCGGCATATTCACGAACTTGAGACATATGTGAGTAACTTAAGTGATATACTCTCTCCAGGGATAAAATGTTTTTAAAAATATTAGGTAATCGTTTTGGTTGTTGCATAACGAATGGAATAGACTTATTTTTAAAAAGCCTTAATAAGTTCGTTTGAGAAATAATTAAAGCAATATTTTTGAGAACTCCATAATTTCAAGGTTTTTTTTTAGTTGAAATAGTATTCCGTGGCCTTACTCATTAGTGTTTTTTGCGTGACACCATCACATCAGAGGCCGCCCCACTGGGGTCAGACGCCTTTTGCAGCCGCCTCACTGAGGTACAGACGCTGCGCGGACTACCATTCGTCTGTCTCCTAACCTTCGACCAATCTGGCATGGGTGACCCTACCAGGAGCATTGCTCCCACCAGTGCAGCTCTAGGGGTCATCGGAGCACGCAAGCCTTCCACCACGACAAGGTTGTAGTCCAAGAGAAGAGTTAAAGCAATATATATTACGCAAAATATACGGTAACGGTTTGTGGTAATTAAGGTTCAATGGGCAGGAAGAGTGCATGTACCTACTTGCAATCCTCTCCATGTGTTGAGGTGAGGCACGGCTAAGAACTATGTTCTTTTGATATTTATGCATCTCAAGGGAATCAAATTTATTTTCAAGGGTTACCTTGGAAGTGTTCATATTGCTAACGTAAATCAGTTAATCATTGTTAGTAAAAATGCAAGATTTCTGATTTGTTTAGGCGCAACCCGTGCCGTCGTGATCCCATCTCATTGCATACATAAGTAGAGAAGAAGAATAGTGAAAGACTAGGTGAGTATTAACCAGAAGTCTAATTTCTATGAAAGGTTTTCATTAATTTCTTGGCTACTTCTTGAACGGGTGGCTATGTATTTTCTAGCTCACGCCTCTATTCTCGGCTGAAAAAAAACTATTAATAATGAGCTGAAAACAAACCTATGGAACGGAATGTCTAAAAATAGCTAGCATTCAAGGTGCCGTAGCATGTACCGGCACTCGTTGATTTAAAAAAACATATACCATTAGCATTTTCAATGAGGAACGAGATGAATAAGAAGAGAGAAGGGGGTTGAAATCTGATGCTCGGGCACGTGTCCCAACCGTAGGAGACGCCCCCTTGTTCACGTAGTACGCGTGAAAGGAATAGGCGGTGGCAATAAAAGGAATCGATGCGAAGGAGGAGGACCACCCCGGGCGTGGGTGAGGAGGAGGGAGGAAGAAGCGAGGGGGGAGACGCCCCCCTCCCACTCGCTGCACACACAGCCACACCGCTGCCCCTGAATACTTAATGAGAAGAGGTGATGGAGAAAGCTGTCCACAAATAAAGATGCGCCGTGGAAAATGTTTGAAAAAAAATGAATGACCTGAGATATTCATAACCTTCCTCCCAACACATCTTCCTCCACGGCCAACAGCACCATCAGGAATATCATCTACCACCTTTCCTCCAATTTTTGCCCTGCCTTCTACAAAGGCGAATGCACAAACCATCAGAATATGTATGAAATCGTATGAATAATCACCACTATTCCACGAAATATTCATATTTCCTGGATCTCATCTCCAAACATACCACTTACCACAGCCAAATCTTTGACATTTGCTTCATACTTTTTATTATAGAAGCTTTCTTCGAATCCGGCAGTAGTATCGAGGTGACAACTTGTGAGTTGGCGCATATTCGGGTAGCAAGAGCGTTCGAAAAGCCCGGGCTAAACCTAGCTCACTAAAAATTAGTCCAATAGCCACCTCTCTCTCTCTCCCCACCACTACCCATTCGCACTCCCCCACCCCCACCAACCCTATCTGCCCTTTCCTCGTCATGGGAACAGATTATGAGTTTCAACCATTCTTCTACCGCCGACGAAGACGGGTTGACCGTCCAATCGTTCCGGGATTATTTGTAAGAGCCCTTTTTCTACGCGTTTCTGTGTTTTAAGACGAGTTTGTTACAGCAACGAGGTCAAAAAACAAAACGGCGAGAAGACGAAATCGGAGTAGCAGGAATTTTTCCCAAAGGCTCCGAATTACAAATAAACAGAGTAGATGGAGAATGTTAAATAAACGGAATCCGAAGAGAAAAAAGTGAAATATGAATACTAAATGTTTTCTAGTGCATATCTGAAAGGGGTCAATCATGCGAGGAGAGAAAATTCTCGTAAACTCCTTCGTCGGCCTATGAAGCACACAGGAAATCTCGATCCATGCATCTCAAGTAATATAAGGAGAATGACATCTTAATATATCTTACCTCATTGTAAAACCATGGTTCAAGTAAATCAGCATTTTTTTTGCTATTTCACTGACCGATAATAAGGTTGTGACAGTTCCCAATTTGCTGTAGTTTCTAAGGATTTCTTATTGGCGGCATTCGCCTCAATGAAACGAGTATTGTATTATCTGGAGGCATGTGACCAACATATATTCAAATCAAGTCATACCTGCGCAATTTTCCATTTGGCATTTCTCCGCTTGGAGCGAGTCACCGGAATGCGTTAATTGTAACGTTGATGCTATTTTTTTCATACACCGGCTGCAAGGTAGCAATGATCTTTCTGAATGCTAATCGAAAATGTTACCTGGCGTAAATGAAATTAGATTCACTGTCAAAATTCGGCGGATATACCCGAGGAATGTTGAAATGCATTACATGTACAAGCATAGATACATTGTTGCGGAAGGTTTGAAATATTTTTATGAATTTATTGTGCATCATGTTGAGTTATTGCATGGTGAAAATTGAAACATTGCATTGATAAGAGCTTGGAAATAAGCCAAAAAGCCATGCAGATTGGAAACTTGATCAAGTTTTAATGCAATTTCATACTAACGTAATTATATTTCACCATGGAATCAATAGTGAATTAAAGAAAGACTGTAAATGAGGTTTAAGCATGTGTAGAGCCCTTGTTCCATGGTAAATGTTTTCGTAAAATTTGTTCATGAAGTCCATAGTCATGAAACAAGTTTCAGAAATGAGGATGCCTCGGTGTCTTGCGAGCAGGAATTCATGAAATTGGCGCAGCTGACGGCCAGAAGGAGAATTTTTTTGGGAAGCCATTTATAGTGCACGACTGGTAAGAAATGAACAAATAACGGAGAGTTTTTCCACGGTCTATGAGCCTAAGTATAGAAATTACAAGGAAATAACTATAGCCAAAATCACGATCTTAAGTATCAACTAATAATTCACACAGGAATACCAACATAGTAGTAGTAACACTAATAAAAATTCGAGATTTATTGATCAAATTATAACGAGTGATTTAACAACAGATGTTTGCATGAAAACAATTATGCTTCTGCCATGCAATGAAATAGTATGAACTATTTGCTAAAATACACGATGTGTATAATTCTAACCTCACTCACTTGGGTGCTTCAACCCGAAGATTGGTATTTGATAGGTGAGAGTAGAGCTCACCCCGGACTAAGCCACAGGCGTGTAAACTTCACACATTCAGGGTAGGGGGGGGGGGGGCAGTTCCTTTCCCTGGGACACCTGCGAATTTCCGCGAAGTTTTGACAAAATTTGTCAGTATTTTCTTTACCTTATTTCAACTGTTGCAAAGATGGCCTACTTCAATTCGTTTTCAACTGAAGTAATCGCAGTATTTCCTGGCAAGCATATGGTCGAAGCGCATGCGCAAAGAAAACCCAATTATTGGTCGAGTTTTGTCAAGAATCTACAGAGCTACCAAATTAACAGAAATTCACATAATATTGGCACGTGCATGTGCATTCTGATTCGGGAATAGTTCATGAATTATTCATGAATTAATTTACAAAAATAACTATAATTTAATTATTCGCTCTTTGAGTATCTGAAACAAGCAGTGTAAGTCATAAGAGACTGCGGCGTAATATATTTAGATTTATGTCATGAACAGGCCATGGTAACAACCAGGGATGCAATATTAAGAGAGGAAGGAGGGACGGAAAGATTGGAATAAATCTAATTAAAGAGAACTACATTAAAATAATTGACTCAACAAAACATGTGAAAAACCATAAATAATAGAATGCCTTTTTATATTCAATGCATTCACTTCACAATAAACAGGATCTCGTGCATCATATGAACCAGGACATTGCCACGGGAAAATTACCGATGCATGAATTTTGAGAAGCACATCGTTACCATCAACATGAGAATGCAAAATATTTAAGAATCGGTAAGCAAGGTTCCGCAATGTCAATCTCTTCTCCGGTTCAGCAATGTGTAATAAAGTCTATTTCCATCACTTGCTGCTCCCCTCGTTAATTAAGCAACTTAGGAAAAATGGAGAGAGTGAAAACTTTTGACCCACGTCAGAAACTGTACTCGCACTTGCGAGAGTCCCATGTCGACAATGTTCTTCGGGATGTAACAATTTCTTCTCGGATAGTGGTTTCAGAGGGACAAGGGGAGAGGCGGAAGGGGGCAGGGCTGGGGGGGGAGGAGGAGAAGCATTGGGGCGCGTATACGACAAGAGTGTTGGTCATGTCGCGAGCCTCTTCGCCATTGGAGGACGGTGCTCGGACGTCAATGCCTCCAACTCTCCGAGGAAGTTTGAAGGATCCTCCGCGCTGTGCGCATCCTTCCCCCCGCCATGACAACGCGTTGCTTTCGTCGTGATAAACTGGGATCCCGATAACTCTTCGACTTCAGTCAATGCGAGAAAGTATCGTATACACCAAAAACATCTCGCATGAGTCACTTTTTAATCTGTACTGACGATTTCTCAGCACGATTGTGGCCGGAAGTGTAATGATGAAGAAAGGTTTGTTAAAAAGAATAGCCACATTTATTTACTACACTGCGCCGAGGGTGCACAGAAAAGACTATAAGTCAGCGTTCCCATTATCCATAAAACGAAATTTAAATTCCGAACAACATTTTCAAATTAACTGATTAGCTATTGCTTTTGTCCCCTCACAAAATATACTTCAAGCAAACTCCACGGTGTTAACTTCATATTCACTTCGCACTTAACGAGACAACGATGATTGTAAAAATATAATCACCATTTTCATTCCATTGAATTCCATTTATGGAGTAATGTCATTCTAATATTAATTAAATACACGGCACGGCTAAGGCTAGGTGTAACTTGTTCTCCAACTTTTATCAATGTAAATCTTTGGCTTACTTTACTTGCAAAGATCTGAAGGAAATTTTAAGCAGAGAAATGAGCAATTGAACCTCGATTAGGCATTTTTCAAGCATCTTTTATCAGTAGCATGCACTTAATTAAAAAATAAAAAATTCTCAAAGGTTTAGCAATAAAAGGAAAAACTAACACAAAAATACATTAAATTGCTAAACACATACGGAGATCACAAGTGAAGCCTTAGTACAGGTCAATTTTTTATAACATTTTTCAAGTTCAAATGCAAAGATTCAGTTCATATCACTGACAAAGTTCTCGGCCATAAGAAGAAATGCTCTTGGGGATTATGTCTGTTCTGTTTTCAAACCTGCGGCCAGGTTATCCTCCAGTTCCCCAGTATCAATTTTTTTCATTAAAACTTATCTAGAATTCATTCATGACATTGAAAACTGTAAATAACACAAGCGTTTTTCTTAAAAAATCCAACAGATTATACTTGGCGAGTTATTTTCCGCAATTAAAGTCTATAAAATCGCTACTGTATTTTCTGTGGCCATTCAAACTCAGATCCTAGGACTATATCCTTATTTTTTTGTTTCGGAGAATGTGTAGGGATAAAAGTTGATTTTCGATTTTTTTCCATACCTAGAAAAAAACAGAAATTTAAGAAAATGTTGAACTATTACTGAAAGGAACATTTTTCACTGATGCAGGTGGGAATATTCAATTTTAATCAACCAAGATCACATAATTCACTGCGCTTCTAATATTTGTAGACACATGATCATACCACTTATATTTTTAATAAAAATTACATAGTTGCGATCAGCGTTCTAGATCAGTCATCAATTTTGACAAGTCTTTAAAGACCTGTTATATAGCATTATGTGTTTACTCAACGTAATCATGTTTAAGACGATGTTTTTTCGGTGAATAAAGTTATGATCAATATGCAAATTTAGTAGAGGACACATATAAAAGATGACATTTCTCAGAGAAAGAGTGAACTGCATTTTTACGGTACCGTGTTTGAAACGCATCCATACTTCTTCGCTTCAATATACGCAATTACATTGCTGAACAGATGTTCTGACAAACTAATGAGGCATACCTACAGAAAAAAAGCCTACTTAAAAACAATCTTGCTGATAGTACGCAATACTAGTGCATGTGTGTGAGTTTTTTCTCTTCATTGGAGCCCTTTATATCCAATGCAAAAAGATCAAATCCAAGATATAGGCCATTCCTATAAAATTACCAGACTTACGAAGTATTTCAATCAGTCTTGCATCTGGAAAGCTCTATATTTGAGGAAACAGACTGTTTCCTTTTAGTGATTCAGAGTAATTTTTATTGATTTCCACTAGCATCGGAGCATGCCAATTAACTAATCTGTTCCTATGCTTGTATTGGTATTACTGATATTAACTAGATTCTTTCACAAGCAACAGCAGAAAGGATAATTGCAAAAAAACATTTGTCAGTGATTTAATGCTTTGTATGTTGAAGCCCTTTCCAACAAATTGCTGGATAGGTACATTTTGCGTATTCTAATGCACTATCTTCTGCTCCAACACCTTAGAAATTATAGCTCCATAGCTTTGCCGTAATCATTCCAAGGGAAAGTGAAATTTAATGGCCTACCTTGCATCATTGGTTGCATCAATGTAAAATATGACGCTTTTCTGGAGGAAATAAAGGTTTCCTAGGCTTATGGGTCAAACCCTGGATATTTGGATTTCTGAGAGAATGGGGAATCAAGAATAGCATAGAGGTCAGCACATTTTCCCAGGGAATCTAAGGCCCATGGTTTGATTTTATTCCTTGGATTCTTTCCTACGGCAATTTTAAACACATGCCATCAATAAATAGCCATTCACTTTTGTATCGAGTGTCTGATAACTTTTCTGACATGTACATGATAGCCTAACAGCACAATTCGTTCCAGTTTTCCATTAAACATTTGTTTTTATTCAGATGAACTTTGAGAATGTGCTTATAATTTATCGAAGCATGAACATTCCTCTTCACCGGCCAAAACCTTAGGAACCTCCGAAATGAGAGCATACACAGCCCTCTTTAAGGTTCAGTAACAGCAGAATAAGTGGCTTCCAAAGTTTTCCATTAGTGTAATTCTAATTTACCCAGAAGCTATCTTTATTCAATATTGTTTGTAGAAATAAATGAAGGGATTTTATCAACGCATCTCTCATACCTATCAAAACTAAGCCGGTCAAAAAGTATAATTTGTTGAGATATTTCTTCTTCATTTTGAAGGCTTTGAAACATAATAAGAGATCTACTCCATTTAGTTAAAGTTGAACGCTTGAGACTAATAGCATTTCCCTTACCTATTTTTTATTGTTTTCCTTCAATACTACAGGAATAATATATTGGCTCAAGCTCTTGGCAAAGCAGGCATCAAGTTGGTAAGGTGGCTGAAGTACTGACTACACATCTCAAAGGACCTGAGTTCCAATCCTGAGAGCAGTAAAGATGTTCCAGTGGAATCCGGATGCATACTTAGGTGTTCCGTTGATAAAACTTCAAATACTGCAATGCGTCTGTCATATTCGTCCGTAAACCATTGCACTCCATGAAACATTCATTTTGAGTAGGCTCCAGGTTTTAATTTCTGACTTCATAACGCAAATTACATCGGTTATCATCATCGTGGATAAAAATTGACGACTTTTATTCTTTGAACAACTTAAGCATTAAGTTTCATCCTATGATATCCTCCATCAATAAATATAGCTCATGTACACAACCACAATATCAGGGGTACTCATAATTTAAAATGTTCTAACATGGGGTCTCATAATACTTAAATTATAATGAATGCAAAAGTATTTCGCATTGCCTACATTTTATATAACCCATCATCACATCAAGTACTCTCCTCCCAGCACCAAAGTAAGAGTCGGATTTTTTATGAAAAATTTTATCACTTTCTACCTGGGACACAGAACTTAAGCTACTTTACTAATTTGAACCTCATCACATCACGTTGTAATTAAATAATAAGGGGCTAAGTGTTCAAATAGTAAAACTTCTAAGTAAAAAAAGTATTTTCTTACTTTCCAGAAATGGTTTATCATCTAATACTCAGCCTACATTAAGGATGTTTTTTGCTAAAGCAGCTTGATCTTTCATCCATTAGTGGTTTCCAATTCATTTGGTTTTTCAGAATTACTTGGTTGATGCAATTTAATTATAATGTCTTTTGTTTGCACTACTATCACCTCGTAAGACATTCCTTCTGAATTATCTTACAATTATCATAAAAGCAGGGCAACAGGTTTTATTTTTGGCAATGCTATGAGTATTTTTCTCAAAATTTCTAATTTTTCTAAAAAAAACTAAAAAAAAAGTTTTCCTTGCTTTTAAAATTTTCCGGACATTTTACATAACTGGTGTGGGTGGGATCAGGGGAAGGAGGAGGGAGGAATAAGTGGAGGCTGTAGAAAGAGTGAGGAGGGGAAGGGGAATTTAAAATTAAAATACGTCGTGGTTTCAGAGCGTTGTTAGGTTTCACGGCATTAGACGCCTAAAATTACTTCATGCTATTTTAAAGCCAGTAGAAAGCGCGGCCGTAATTTTTCTTTCTCGAGGCGTCAACTCGTGCAGTGGTACAAAATAAAAGAATAAGACGAGGATGGGAGTCAACAGTCTCGAGCAGGTCGTCTTCCCACGTCCTGACTCATTCGCTCCCTCCCTTTGAGAAGAATTCTCCTCCGTCTGTCTGTCTGTCTGTCTCCAACCCTTATGCCACGGCGAAATGTTTTCATCGTCCAAGTCCAGTGGATGGCAACTCCCAAACAACGAAGACGACGACGACTAGCATATACCTACCTAAGGCCCCTTTTTACCCTGCGTCTTCTTTTTTTAATCTTTACTTATAATTTTTCTCATTATTTTCGCCCACAGTTGTTTGACGGAGCGAGCTTCAAGCATGAATTCCACAGAGGACGCGCGCAAGGCGTCCAATTTATTGCTTATGAGCATGGTACTAACACATAGGTAGGCCGTTGAGCATCTCGGTCATCTATCGATACCTCTGTGCTGCGATAGTATCGACTGTGTGACGTTGCGTGGAGGACAGAGCTAGAGAATTCCGTAGTTTGAGCATTGTGAATTTTGCTTTGTGATTAGCTCTTCGGAGTAATTCCTATTCCCTGAGGAAAAGTAACTTCCATGAATATGTATTTGGCTGCAACAACAGCCGCAGAACTGGCGAGGGGAAATTGAAATTTTTTCGTTTCCCTCAAGAAACTTGAAACTATGAAAATGAAGTGGGTTCGAGCATGCCGACGAAAGGACTACTTTATGCATTATATACTGCCTACAGTGTTCTTTTAATCATTTGCAATGAAATATTGCTATAGTTTCCATCAATATTTTATAATAAGGGTTTAATTCTGCGAATTGAAGAACTCACTATCAAAACAACGAAGATGGCCACCCGATATTAATATCACGGAGACATGACAGTGAAATTATTGCTATGTAAAATGATATGTAGTGCTTGCAGCAGGTCTGATTATGTTCTGGACGAAATTTTTTAAGTTTTTAAAAGTTTTGAAAAAAACACAGTTCTTTGGATTATGAATTTATAACATTAACATGCATTAGTACCATGCTTGTGAGTACTACGCCAATCGTCGTGACGTGAGAGACGGTCAGATTATTATTCGAGGTTAAAAGTGTACAATTGGAGTCAGGTTACCTCGTGATATCTATATCTATTAGTACATGAGTCAGATTCCATTAACTCACTGAATGATCAAGATATCTTTGAAACAGCGGACAGGATTCAAATGAAATTTGTCACACAACTTTGTATTATTGCGTAGATGTTCACCAAGAAATCCTTTGGAAAAACAATGACTCTAAATGGACTCACTGTCAAATATACGTATTAAAAACTAAAACTACCGACTCACAGATGAAGATATATTTTTAAAACACTTCACGAAACGCAATAAATTTGCCCCAAAGCTCGATATTAAACAGTAGATGTTCACTAAGAAATTAAAAAAAATTATTAATCTATGTAGATATTTAATAAAAAATGGATCAAATGATAGTACTGTTTACTGATGTTCAGCTGTTTTTCAGTGTTTTTTTAACATGCGCTCAGCTCAGCTATAATTGGTAGAAGCACAACAATTCACCCAGCTTTGATGCGAACGAAGCTGCTAGTATAATCCTAATAAAACCACTCCCAGGGTGCAGAAATGGTGGCAAAGGATCTTTTATAAAATTTCCTTTCACTGCATAGCATTTAATTGCAAACAGAAAGGGGAAAAATAGGATTCTTCAGTTCTCTTTCTCTGGTTAATGGCACTTAGCACGTGAAGATTGAGTGATTTTTTTCTTATTTCGGACACTCATACTCAGTTGCATTAGAAAATACGGGAGCGCATAATTTAAACCAGAAAGAAGTCACTATAAACGTAACTGAATGTTTTTTTCTGGAGCTTGGGTCTATCATTTTTTTCAATTAAAAAATCACCAGTTAGCCAACGTTTCGCCTTTTTACATAATATTCATCAGGGCTAAAAATACAATATGTAAGTCATACATGGAAAAACGGGCTTGTATATACAAAAATATTGTTAACAACTATTCAGTATATACCTTTAGGTGAAATTTAAATAGGAGAGTAAAAGGTTTATCCCAGTATGTTTCTAATATATGACAACAATGTTCTTCTTAGAAACAAACATTTTAACATAAACAAATATTTAAACGAACAAATATTTTTTTTATGTGCGAAAAAATATTAAATTAATAATATTAAACAAAAAATAAAAAAAAACTAGATATCAGTTTTATAGCAAATATATATTCAACGTATACACAAGATATATTCGTACTATAATTTTAAATTTGAAATCACCAAAAGTAAATGAAATATCCTGTATTTTCAGCCCTGATGAAGCTTATATAAAAAGGCGAAACGTTGGCGAATTGGTGGTTTTTTAATTGAAATAAATAATAGACCAAAGCTCTAGAAAAAACATACAATTATAATTAAGTGGTCAAGATTATGTCTATACAATTATAAACGTAAGTTAAACCATTAGTGCCGTCACACCGACTGAATGGCCAAGTCTGACGTCATACAAAGCCTTGGAGGTGTCGTTTAGTCAATTTTCCCCACTGATGGTGCATCCAGACTTGAATGATGATGATAAAGGGAGAGTTATGAATGAGAGGCACGTCACTAGAGTTTTCGAATTTTAGAATTTTCGGGGACCATCGTCGTGTTCGTAACTAAACTTGATTTGATTCCAAAATTTCTTAAACCTCCGTATTTAAATGATGATGGTGACTCACAATAGAGTAAAATGCATTTTGGTGTAATGGCAACCATGCGGACGTTCCTAGCTTCAAATAAAGTCCCAACTTCAATTGCCGTTCTTGCACTTTCCTTCCTGGTGCGAAGAGCCAAATAATATTTCGCGAACTTGAAACCACTCCTTTCAAGACATTTGTGAATTGGCTGATTCCCGGCGTAACGAAGGCTCCTGCTTTATATTGCTCTAAGCAGTTCCTCGATAAAGCCCTATCTCCGCTCAAGCCTTCCAGCAGTCTAATTTAGAATCTACCAACAAGTGTTTGCCATGTTATGGAGGCAATTGTCTAACCATCCCTGGCCCGATTTCTACAAAACTTAGCTGGTGAGATAATTTTGTAGACTCAACACATGCCCACAGTTTCCAAAGAGTTATGCGTCTTATCTATGCATGCAAACGAAGGAAGATCTTTTCATGATTAGTCCTTTCCAGACGTTATCTAAAGAAATCACTTCTGCATTGGGGTCACGCGCAACTAGAACAGTGGCTTACTATGTCACGGTTCGCAAATCTATTATTCGCGACTTTGGCGGAGATATCATTCAAAGGATCACTACTTATTAACCACGCATAGGGAACTTCGATGGCAATACTTTGAAGTAAAAGGAGACTTCAAACTTATTAGGTAGTTTTTGCACATTTAAAAAAATGTATAAATTGAAAACAAGAGCATTGTAAGCAGTTACATAAGCCCGTATGCGGCAAGCACAGCAAATGTTTCAAGCCTTAACGTGTTAAGAGATCTGAGAGCTAAATAGTAATATGCATAATTATATAGAGAAAAAATGACATGAACCATTTTCTTAAATTATTATCAATATTTAAGCCGTTTTAAGAAACAGTTACTACATAAGTACCTATTTTATTTTTTAAAAAGGTTCTTTAATTGTGTTACGAAGTCATCATCATACTAATTATTCTAAAAATTGTTACATAAGTCCTTAATAAAGACACCAACGGGTTTTTTACATTGTCATGTACTTCTATAATTCAATAAAACATCAAATCTGAGCGGAATGTTAGCAGCGTTCAAAATGACCGCAGTGGTGGTTTGTATGTAGTGGCATAGGTCCCGGTTACTGATAATCTCTATTCAATAACTTCTGGCTAATAGTTATTTGGATGTGGTTTGCTTTGGATTGACTAAACGGAGAATATACCTTTGAGGAAGCTCGGTGTACTTTTAAATAAGCCCCGTACTATAGCACAGTAGTAAAAAAGTAGCAGTCAACTCATCAATTAAATATAATATTTGTAAAAAACTTGAAGAGTTCATGATGATCAATTATTTATTTTTATAGAGGTGATTTATGGAGGAATTTATCACCCAACCACATACTCATAGTTGACCAAACTCGTCAGAATAAAATTTCATAGTAAAAGCAATAACCTAATCTGCTTCTATGACCAGGAGTTGGATTGGAATTAATAATCTGCGTATTTAAATGTTGGTTCAGTGCAAAAAGAGCTATAAGATTATACGTGATATCCAAATATATTCACCTAAGGGTGAGTCCGGTAGGTTTTCGAATCTTACGACATTTCATAATTTTGGATAACACGGATGAATCGCGTATTCAAACTGGCTTTCACATTTAGTTTCAGGGCAGGTTTTCCAAAGGTGAATGGTAATACGAAGGAATTTTAATGTTAGAAATGGGAGGAGGCTTTAGAGGATGGAATAAATACTTTTCCGCTCGGCAACAACGCTATGGCGATTTTAGATCCCCTAGTTTACCAAGTGAACAGGAAAAGTAGCAGTTGCAAACAGTTATAACCTTAAGCAATGATTTTTGCTGCTACTTTTACTGCTAGATCCAAAATAAATGTAGCGCGCTACAGCTACAGCCACTAAATAAAAGAAGCTGCTACAATAGCGCATTACTTTCCACCCCTGTTCTTTTATTATTTAACGCATTTACGATGGCCTTTCATCCAACAGATTTTTAATTTACAGATATTTAAGTATTATAATTGGAAATCAGTGACAGGTTTTACATGAATAACTTTTTAGTTTTTAGGCCAGTCACAATCTAATATTGACCAGCCGCACCCTAAGACGGCTGCAATAGTATCATTAAAAGTTAATAGCTTCTTGTGGCTTGCTAACAAGGATATATAAATACAAATTTTAGAACTCAACTAAGAGAAATTAGCTGCTGCGATAGCATCACTAAAAGTTAATAGCTTCTTGTGGCTTGCAAACAAGGATACATAAATAGAACTTATAGAATTCAACTAAGCGTATTTAGGAGCCGGCTAAGTTAGCAGCCTTGTTAGCGTGTTTTAGCGGAAATTTATGAATATGGCCGTGTGAAATTAGCCATCTTGCACCATTTATGATATCCACAGGTAACAATGTTTCAGAAAGCAACAAACATGCCAATGGGTGCTATAAAATATGCCAATGATGATTATTAGAGTACCTACGAATCAGCTGGTTAAAATATGTATGTACAACACCGAAAGGTATCTGCGGCATTGAAATAAAAAAATTACTCTGCGGACATTATTTTGGACAATTGCATTCATGAATATATCCATATGAATGCTTCTAAGCAACGTTAATTCATTAAGCCATCTGATACATGCTCCAATGGAGTAATAGATATGTTTTAAGCAATAAATTATTTCCGCACAAAAAACTGGAAAATCGAAATAAGGTGTCAACATTTTCAAGTCTATTCAATGGGTTACTTAGAATATAAAGAATATATTCTCTGCGCAAAGTACCCAAAAGTGTTACCTGAACTTACCAAAGTAACTTCATTGTGAAAGAAAAGAAGAATCTTCAATACAAATATATTATTTTATTCGTAGAACTTAAATGTAGAAAATCGCCTTTTTTTGGGATCAAAGAAATGGCGCTTAGATCTACGCTCACGGAGACACGCTGGAGTCAAAGATATTCCCTTTAATGCAATTTGCATTGCATTTCGGTACTTAGCTAGAAAGTTTGCTTCGGGAAGCAAGTCAGCGATCACGGCTGGGAGATGATGATGACGATGATGAAAGGCGGACACGATGATGGTGAAAGAGAAGAAAGATGTAGCAGCCTCTCTCTCCCTCTCTCTCTCTATATATATATAGGTATATCTCCAGGGATGCCGCTGCGAATCGTAAGGGACAAGAAGGGGCATTTTTGTATTCCTAACACGTGTGTCCCGTTCCGTTGGGATACTTGGCCCTCACGAAATAGAGCGCGCGCTTACATGGATTCCTTCGTTCGTTCGCAGTCCAATCCTCTCTCCTCTTCCCTTCTCGCATGCCCTTCAACCTTATTCCACTCAATTCCACCCAGAAACCCATCCCTACTTCTTTCATCAACCTTCCTCCCCCCCCCCCTCGGCCGACATTAGGCAACTCAACAGTGTTGAGCCATAATTCATGGGTCAAAATATAGTTCTGTCCTTTCATCAAACAGTCTATTTTCCCAAAAAGACATTTTTTTAAGTGCCTGTATGGGAAATGACATTCCTGAAAAAGACGCGAAGCTGCATAATCCGACAAAACGAGTCACTGTAATGCGCATTAAAAGATTAGGTACTATCATCATTAGCAGTAATCTATCCGAAGATTGTGTTGCTGCAGCTTTCCTAATAGTCTAAGTGGTATGTTTTCTCGACCTCTTATATTTTATGGTGTAAATATCAGGAGTATTAGGTCAAATAAAAAATTTGAAACTTCTGCCAACGCTTGGGATATTTATTTATATGACCTCAGGGCTAAAATGTAATGATATTGAAAAATGTTTTCTACGATCCTTTTTTGGTAACAAAATGGTTTAAATATATAATTAACAGTCACTAAGCAGAAAAATATAAGGAAGTATTCAAGATTATATCACCTTTCAAGTTTGTTTATGTTTTATTTAAGTACAATTTTTATTTCGTTGCTTGGTTTTATTTATTTGTCGAAAAATAGTATTTAATTTATTAAATTATGCTAAATGTTACTTAGATAAAAAATGTCTGTACTTTTAAGTACAACTTTTTTTGCTTTTGGAAATATGGAAAACTTCTTCGAATAACCTTTTTCATACATTTTGCTCTGATTATATAATTTTAGCTTCTTAGAAATAAAATGTGTGACTATTGTTAGTGGTATGTATCCTAATAATCTCTTCCCGGTTTAGCCCTTAGTTTCTTCACAATTCCTTATTTTGATATTCCTCATCATTAGCTTAGCATGCCTCCCATCCTCCGGTAATTATTCCCATTCAAATCTCCTTCCATTACTACCTGAAGAAGGTTCTCAAAATGCGCACATTATGTTTGTAGCATCTGCTTAGTTGAGTTTTTATCAGGCATCAATTCTCTCCAGCTCTCCAAAGAATTCTTCATCACTCAAATGGGCTCGTAGCAGTTTGTTTGACAGCCGTTCATCATTCTCCACATTTCTCCGCCTTCCTTTTCATCTCATCATAATTGCAATAATAGCTGCATCACATATTTTCATGACATGCTCTACAAATTGCAGTCGTGGTCTTCACCTAGATCCTTTCTGTATTCACGTTATTTTCTTTATTATTGTATTAAGAAGTCCCTGATGTCTCATTAAATTCTCCACCATCTGGACTTCTGTTTACAGTATATTTCCACAATCTCCTTTTCTTGTTAATTCTTCTATGCCCTTCCGCATTGGTAGTATTATCGGTCCATTTGATTTTAAGCATACATATATTATTGTGTCCATATATAAAAGAAGGAACAAGTTCAAATATTGGAGAGGGTACAAAAAAGGTTTTTACGAAATCTATATTATACCCAATATAATGTTTATCCAATGTATGAAAATTATGTTAGCTACGAAACTTTGGTAAAATTGTTTGATTTTCAATATTTGTAAAAAAGAAGAACCACGCACGTGTGATCTATCTTACTGGTATAATTTACTTAATACTGAAGAAAATACTGACATAATTAGAAAAATTAATTTTGTACTGCCTAGTATCGATGTGAGGTTATCAAGGAAATTTAAGTTGAGCATGGTAAAGTCGAATTACTGTGAAAACTCACCACTGAATAGAATGTGCCGATCTTTTAACATGTGCTGTGATATAATTGATTTATGTCAAAAAAGAAGTCTGTTTTGCAAATTGATAAATTATATAGTTTCTTGATATGTTTCGAAATTTCTGTAAAATTCCATTGACTCCAATATGTTTTGTATTTTCTTCTTTTTTGTTTTGTCTGCCCTGTAATTATTTTGTTGGGCAAACTTTAAACTCTTTAAATAAATTAATAAATAAAGGTTCTCTGCAGGTCAGAATAAACAGTCTTCTGTTAACGTTTGGACCAAATAATGATTGCAAAACTGTGAGAGAGAAATCATATCAAACTAGGAGGATGTGCTTCCTGACTCAACCCTGGCAGGCCAACCCTGGCTCCCTACGCCGACACTCAAAGTGCGGAAGAAAAAAATAACACATTTATTGCACTAAGCAGTTAATTATTTAAAGAACAGCGACGTCATATGACCATTGTTTCCTATTTTCCAAAGAAATAAAATTTTCAGGCGATAAGGTTAATGTATCTATTGATTACTATTAAATGTTTTCCCCTATAATTTCTCCAATAATGGCAAGGGTTTTTTAGGACACGCTTGTAAAATAATTCTGACTTTTAGGAAGTTTTAGAATATAATGTTAAAGTTCTCGTAATTTGAACTGAAAACCAAATTCGATGGTAAAAATTAGAAATTTAATACGATTTTTCTCTAGTTTATAGACACATGTTTATAGTATATTTGTTAAATCAAGAACAAAAAGACTGGACTCTGTAAAATTAACTATTCATGCTTTTAATATCAAACATTATGTGAATGATATGGAGTCATACGGAAGACTAATGTTGAACAAAATTAACTTACTATCTGCGGAGTGGTGACATTTAACATTGTACAAAGTTTAAAAGTAACTTAACTTCTGGTCCTTGAAAAAAACTGAATGTTTCAGAAGAACGTAGCATGAAACCATTTAAATTTTAGGCTTATCTTTTTATATAATGTAGGATTTTATCTTTACTAAAATCGGTACGCCAAACGATTTGTTAATTCAACCATTCAAATTTTCGTAACATAAAGACCTTTGTGTCACGGTCTGTAGGAACACATTGTGACAATAAGATGTGTCACCACAACGCAATGAAATCGTTTTCAGGCCAATAAAATACATGACAACAACTATAATTGTGCATCAAAACAAAATTAAACCTTGTTATTCATAAAGTTCTCATAAATTTTAAATGCCTTCTTATTTATATTAAATTTCATGTTTTAAAAGAACTATTGAACATTAGCTTTCTGCATTAAAAATGAAAGGTATAAACAACAAAATGTCCTCCGCATCCTTGAAACTCAATTATTTAACATTATGTTTAAATATTAGAGTAATTTGGAGTAACATTCCCGTTATCTTTAACACGTTGCTCAGGTTTAAATGTTTGCTAAAATAAAACACAAAAACTCAGTAAAAAACCCATAAATATTTCACTATACGACAAAAAAAACTTTGCACACCTGCAAAGCTGGGGAACAATGGGATGTTATTGAAGGTGTAAATTGTATTTGTTTCTTCACATTAGCAGGCAACCTTGTAGGCTTACATTTTACCAATCTTACTTTTTACGTCAGAAAAATCAGAGCATTGAGATGCAAAACATGCTTTTAAGCGTGAAATTGAAGGAATTCACTTACTTTTCAGAAAATAATGCATTACTTAATACGAATTACAGTCTAGCATAGCTTCACAAAACTGCAGATACATAAGTTCACTGCAATTAGAAATCTTAATTTCACAATAAGTAGCGTCTAGGAGTAATATGCAAAACTTATCATTTAAATTTGGCATGGTGTTGTAAATGGTTGCCTGAAAGATCGGGAGGGGAGCAAGCGTCTCGTTAACTTGGCAACATTGCTCTCCAAAGAAGGCCCTTACTGTCAGATAAACGTGGAACGCGGTGTAACAGCTGATTGGTATGCTATGAATCGCCTTGCTGTATCAAGGTTCCACTAAAGATATTCAAAATAGGTTCCAGGCGATATCAATAATATAAAATGATTTATGCAGAATTGGTCATTTTAAAAAAGTCACTTTTCTTCCCTAGCCAACGTTTCAAAACTGTATTGTTTCATCTTCAGGGCTTGAGGTGGAACACTTAGTTAACAAATTCAGATATTTAACATAAAAACTGTCAAGCCCTTAAGCTTCAAGCCCTGAAGATGAAACAATACAGTTTTGAAACGTTGGAAAGAGAAGAAAAGTGACTTTTTTTAAATTACCAATTCTTCATAAAACATTTAATATAAAAGAGTGGTCAACAACAATTCTCATCAAGATATAAATAATCGCAGAGGTGATAGAATCAGAAAAATTATTCAAACTGCAGAACTCCATGGTAACGCTTGTAAAGTATGAATCTGCAATTATTATAAAACATAATATAACAAGCCCTGTAGTAATAATTTATAAATAATGAAATATTTGCTATCAATATTTAACTTAATGCCTTTTAACGCAAAGAATCTTCCCATAGTAAATACGTTGAAAAAATATGGAAGATGTGGAGAAAAAAAATAAAATACATAATTTTTTCATACGTTCTACAATCGGTCCAATGAGATATAAAAATGAAACGAATAAAAGATTAATTAAATACATTATTTTCGGAATTATTTTCCCTTCCAAATGTCAATGCTTCCAAAAATAGCATATTATACATTCCACTTGAAAGATAATCCGATAATATGTTCGTGTGATGATCTCCTTTTCATGTTTTCACACCCTTTAAAAAAATTAACGTTAAGGATCATGAGTTGAATGAGGAAATGAAAACGGCGGGGTATTAACAAAATAGGTACTACGCTTTTCATCATTTCAGACGTCACTCCACGCTACTCTCTCCTCATGCCTGAGAGAAGACAGACAAATGACGGAATCGGATGAATGATTACCAGGTTAAAATAACGAGTGTGAGGGGTACATTACACCCCCACCCAATAGTAAATACCCATTGCTTAAGTAACCGGTGGGAAATCTAAGCATTAGGGACCCCTGGCGAAATAACACGCGGCCACTTAGGGACGGACAAAAGAATGGCCGTCGATAAGATATATGATAGATCGGAGAGCATTCCTTCCAGTAAATTTGATGACCATCGTCTTCCAACTTGGAACATAATATTGGTTCTGTAATTAATACGTTTCCTTTGGCCATTAATTGATCGAATTTCCATTTGTTTAGTAGTGATTCACCATCTACTTGAGAGATCTCATTGAGTGAGTCGACCATTGGCTAACTTTCCTGTGAAATAGAATTCCAATGGCAGGTCTGAAAACATTTGCAATGACTAGCATAGTATTTATTCATCAACTCTATTATAATATGATTCCAATGTAGGGGTAAGTATTTTTCGAAACCTGATGCTATGTGCGTCAATGCTCTTGAAAAATTATATTCTTTTTCTGCAGTCGTCGACTCTAGGTCACACATCACATTCTGGTCGAAATAACATACACGGTCGAAATAGTATACTCTACTTTAACGGTTGTTTTCTTTTCCAAGCTAATTTGTGAAAAATAATTTCGATAGGCTGCTCCACTGATTCACATAGCATTGTGCATTGGAAAATTTTAAAATGAAAAAGAAAGAGAAATGGTATGGCTTTACATTAAGTATTACTCCAAGTAGCTCAAAGTAATTTGAATTTTCGGTCCGAATAAATGTAAATACACATATTTTAGTAAAATGTAAAGTTATGCCGTACGATTGCTATTAATTAAACTAAACTTAGCATTTATTTCATACAGGGCAACTGCCTTTTTTGCGTGAATTTTCTCACCTAATGACTTATGCTGGATGCACACACATGACGGCTAAACTTCAGAATCAATCCGCCATCCATCAACGGGATTCCAAATAATCCTGAGGTATAATGCTGAAGAGATGGCCAACTGACCTAAAACATTCAGATAGAAAAACAAGCGCTTGTAGTTGTCATAATTATTTTTTTCACAAGAATGATATTTTTAAACCATTAGTAAAGCTTCAATTCAATAATTCTGTAAATTTCATCCTGAAAATGAAAAAATGAAAGTTGCAAATGGTAAAAATCTGAGTATACATTCATTTCACCTAAAAATTCAGAGGTGAAAATCTGTCTCAGGGAAAAACATCCCGCCTCGCGCATTATATTTCAAAATCAGCAGCATAACATATATTAATTTATATATTAAAGCCCAATATTGGAGCATTAGCATTAATATCAACTAGAATTCTGCCGAAATAAGCAACATAATAGATCCTTCGCCGTTAATCGTGTCTTCGCAGCTAAGAGCAGAATTCGTCGAGAGAGAGTAAACATTTGAGATGGAAGAAGAAAAGAACCACTTTGGTGGAGGGGCGATGCCTCCAAAGCCGCATCAATTTAATCCTTTACTCGCATGCTAAGCTTTTGCCGCGGCCATCTCACGAAAATGTGCTCCTTGTGTGTGTGTGAGTGTGTGTTTACTGCGTCGCCATCGATTTTCCTGCACCCCCGGGGGCCAGAAAGGGTGTCCTCCCCTCCTGCGCCCTTCCTCCCACCCCTCCTCCCCTCACACGCAGAGTCAGGGGGCGCCGCGTGAAGAAGAACTACCCCCGGTGCCTCCCACCCCAACCTTCCTCCCTCCCCCTCCCTCCACCTCCTCCCTTCTTACCTCCTGCTCCCCTGGAAAACCTTCAGTTAGAAACGGCAAATTTAGAGTTTCCACGAGGCGAGACGAGACTTTGAGGTCAGTCTCGTTCTCCAAACTCGGGTCTCAACTCGTTAACCTAAGTACCGAGACTCGTCCCAATGAAAAAAAATTGATATTAAAATGGAGAACAGTTACTGCTTCTGATAGCAGGATGTTAGTTGGCAGAGTTAGTGTTTCCGCGAGGAGAGACGAGACTTTAGGTCAGTCTCGTTCTCCAATCTCAATCCTCGTTCCGATTATAAAAAAATCAATGACTAATATTAAAAAGGAAAACGGGTACTTCTTTTACTAGCAAGATGTTAGTTGGCAGAGTTAGTGCTTCCGCGAGGAGAGACGAGACTTTAGGTCCGTCTCGTTCTCCAAACTCGAGCCTCGCTCCGATTATAAAAAAATCAATGATTAATATTAAAAAGGAAAACAGGTAATTCTTCTACTAGCAAGATGTTAGTTGGAAGAGTTAGTGTTTCCACGAGGAGAGACGAGACTATCGGACAGTCTCGTCTCAGTCTCGTTTTCTGAACTCGAGTCTCATCTCGTAAACCTCATTCTCGAGTCTCGCTCCGATTATAAAAAAGTTATGATTAATATTAAAAAGGAGAACAGTTACTTGTTCTACTGGCAAGATATTAGTTGGAAGAGTTAGTGTTGCCGCGAGGAGAACCGAGACTAAAGGACAGTCTCGTCTCAGTCTCGTTTGCCACACTCGAGTCTCATCTCGTAAAGCTCCATCTCCAGTCTCATTCCCATTAAAAAAAATAATTATTAGTATTTAAAACGAGAACGGTTAGCTCTTGTGCTGGCAAAATTTACTGGAAAAATAAAAACAATGCTTAATTATTACTTATATATGAATTAAAAATGCTAATTATGCTAAAATTTAGCTATGAAAACGACGAATACGACCTTTCATGTTCATATTTATGTGAAAATAAAATTATAGGAACTAGTGATAATTGCCATAAGAGCATCAGAATTAATGTAGTCAGTGTAATTTTATTGTAGTTTTCAAATTGAAAAAAAAATACTAGTAATAAAATCTTCACGTTTTATTATGTCTTTTGAGGGTTTAAAGTTCAAAAGTAACATTTTTTATTTATTTTACGAATTGCATTGGCTTCCGAGTTCAACTAGGGCAAGCTTCCGGGATGCTAGGTGCTATGCTGCCCGTGAAAATGTTTCCTGCATGTACTGACATCGGTGCTGAGACCATCTTATGCAATAATTTTCAATATTAGAAAAACATTATTATTAACTAGATGATTCTGTTTCATGCCCTCTAATAATTCAATATATTTTTTCTTCTTTCAGGAGATATAGGTCAATAAATTTAAAAGATATTTTTTCTCATTGCCGATGTTACAAAGATATTTTTCGAGTTCCTTCTGAATTGTAACCAATATTTCGATCACTAAGGATCAAAGCAATTGAAAATAATCAACTTCTATGATTAATTTTGAGGCTTTGATTGGCAAATCAAGATTTTTTAAATTTTTATCGGAATTTAATTGGCTTCCGAGTTTAGCGAGGGCAAGCTTACGCAAAGCTTGCTGCTACACTGCCGGTGATGATTCTTTCTGAAGGAACTGACATCGGTGCTGAGAAAGTCTTATGCCATAACTTCCAATAATGGAAAACCATTATTATTAACCTTTTCAAGACAAATAAAAGCAGTCAACTTCTCATACACAATCAATAGTAATAGCATTGCAAACTGAACAGGACTGATGGACGTTTTCACAGTTTGAACTGAGTACCGAAAAACTAAGCATAATATTATCAGCTCTTAATGCTACTTTATGTGTGATCAAGTGGTCTATATCAAGTGATTCTTCACCAAGTGATTCACACCAAGTGATTTTAATCGCTGTAACTTCTTTAAAAATGTGTCGAAGAAAATATGCGGAATATCATATAAAATTGGTCAATAATTTGGAGGTCGAATGGATGGCACTATAAGTAGATTTCAGATCAGATAAAGTAGGACATCGTTTTTTGGACACCACTGCTAAATATTCCCCTTTGTTTAATGAAGAGATAGAAATAAAAAGAAAAGCTTGCCATATGAAAGAACTCCCCTGGATTTTAATCTTATTTCTTCAAGGCTTCCTGGTAATTGGCATTCGGAATATGTCAAAAATAACTACGACCTATCCGCGGACTAGATGCAGAATGCTGTTCGCTAGTGGATTAGTGTCCAAAGAGTGATTAAAAGGCATAAATAGCTAAAATTATGAATTTGATTTGAGTAATATCACAAAAATGCAGGGTTGAAAGCATTTCTTTGTACATTACAGGTATTTCTATGAGGATTTCTCCGCTGCACTTCTCCTCTCAGCCAGTCACTTCATTTCTACAAAAAGTTTTCAATTTGACGGCCCTCATAAATTGTTTCATGTATTCTATCCCTGGTCATTCTTAGTCTTGGTCATTCTTGGTCATTCTTCCCATTCATGTTTCCTTCCAACATTGTATTCAGATGGATGTTAAGCCTCGGAGAGTGTACAGTAAGTTTATCTCTTCTACTTGGCAGAGTTTTCTTTTTCCCCCGAAACTTCGTACGAAGTCTTCATTGGTGATTCCCTCGGTCTGTTTGATCTTCATCATTCTGAAACTACATTCTGCAACACCACACATTTTTACTGGTTCCAATATTCTTCGTTTTGCTGTTGCTATCGTCCAATCTTCACTGTCATCTGAGAGCACGTGCCAAACGCACGCAGAGTTGAAGTGCTGCGATAGTTCCAAATTCTTTCTCCCGGCTGTTAAGGGACTCCTCTACTGTTGCTCTGGCAGAATTCACTATTCCTCTCATGTCACCTTCCTTGCGTCTACCATCACTCATGATTCTACCATCCAAATAGCAAACCCTCACACTTTTTCCAATTTCCGCTGTCAACGACTCTTGGTTATATTGTCTCCTCAGTTTTCTCCTCAATATTACTGGGTTTTAATTAATACAATTCTTAAATGAAAGAAATTGTACCACTCCAAGAATGATCTTTTCCTTTTTAATTGTACACTCCACAAAGCAATATTGGATGAAAAAAAATGTTTTGACGTTTCTGCAGTCATTTATATTCCTTTGTATCCCCCATTAGTCAATTTAAATGAAGAGTTTTAAATATTCTAAGAAAAACATGAGAACGACGGAGATAAGTTTAAAAAAATATGTATACTAAAATAAAGTCACCGAGTAAACTTTTCGACGTAAATATAAGTAATTATTACAAAATCATGTGTGATACTCGTTCTAACAACGGGATTAATTTATTCTCTCAATGCTTTGAGGAGGGCGTGATAAGAAGTACCTACTTGGAGAGGTGAGTAAATCTTCGCTATTCCTTGTTCCCAATCGTCGAATGTGGCGCCCCCTTCACCACGCACGTGCTCACACTCCCCCTCATTCGAGCTGCTTTCGAGAAAGAAAGTCGATCAAATGTATCCTCCCCTTCCTTCCTTCCCCACCTACCTCCCTCCCTACCTCGCAGCATAAAACTAGCCTAGGCTGACTACATCTTTGTAACCGTAGAAAATATTAATAAGGGACCCTTCCCTTTAATATTTTTAAGGAAAAAATCCCTAATTACTTTACAGAATTGCTGAAGGTCAGGTCAGAAACTACCCAGAAGATATGTCGAAAAAACGGTTGTCCTTTACGTTATCAAATTACTAGAACAATCTCCGCCCGATAACTTAAAACACAAGAGTTCCATTTATACATTTAAAAATATGTTATTCATGAATCTACTCAACGCAGAGCAAAATATAACTTAATGTACTTAGTAAATTACAGCCTTCAAATTGTAATATTGTCTCCTTATCTATCCTCTTTTTTGTCTTGTACCTATGTCTTTGTTTTACATGCATTTCATTCACATGATTTTTTATCCATAAAAATCGTATGTTGTATCTCCGTATAAAATTGTATTCCCACTTCTTCGATGAGCCAATTTTAAATTTTATTTATTTTTGTAGTACTTTTTGCAGTCAAACTCTGCTAAACTGCGTAAATTAACCGCATAAATTCTTTCAAATATTTGTTGTACTTTTTTCTGAGCCAAGCATTTCATATTTTGCGATAGAATTTACCAGAAACTTTCAAATCGTATTCCTTTTTCTTCGATGTTCCAATTTTAATTAAAAAAAAATCTTCTGTTGTACTTTTTGCTGTCAAACTTTGCTGAACTGCTTAAATTAACCACATGAATGCTGCCGAATATGTGTTGTACTTTTTGCTGAGCCAAGCATTTCATTTTTTTTCTAATAGAATTTGCTCCAAGGGTGATGCCCTGAGTATAATAAGCATATATTCTCTACCTTCCACTCCTCTCCTCTCTCCTTACAACGCCGCGCAAATATCTTCCCGCTCATTTTTCACTATTTCTTCCGCACCGTACTCACCACCATTCTGCCGCCGCAACGAGAGTAGAGGTGGTGGTGGTGGGGTTTATTTTAAGGTGGTTTGAGTGAGATCGAGCCCTAGTCATAATAGAGACCATATTATAATTTAATTTTTGACTTAAGCATCTGTATGAAGAGTGAAATAAATATTGTAATATTATTTTCGCAAATATATAATTATATATGATTAAAATTATCAGTAATTAAAATAATAAAGCTGCATAAGTCTCTAACTTGACTCAATTTTTCCCGCCGTACGGCTGAAAACCCTTCAAAACAGCAGGTTTTTTTGCAATTCTGTAAAAAATACTGCGGTGATTAATGGATTATTTTTTATAAATAGTTGAGAAAACATGCAATCTACACACCGTTAGTTTATTTACGAAATTTAGGTGCTGGAAATTCCTAATTCGTTTAATATTCTCCCTCGGGAGCGCACAGCCATAATCTATCCCATGTAAAACGTCTTACATTTTTAGGCAAATTGCTCGAAAAGTAGTTCGGCAAGGGGTTGATATTTTGATATTATTGGAAATATGAGAGTTGTTTCCTTAAAATGAAGTCATATTCATCAAATTCTAGGTGAAGTGATTTTTCGCTCAAACTACCTTAAAAGGGAAAGAGAGCGAGGCAGGCAACTGCCCTCCTCCCGCCCGCCCGCCCTTCCGACCGAGGGGTGGTTTGTTTGATGGCGAGAGTTGGGGGTAGAATCAATACATTCCGATGCCCGGATTAAGTTAAAGCGAGAGGCGAAACTTCGCCAACTTGAAGAGCGCACTCATTTGCGAGAGCGAGCTTTTAATTAAGGACCACAGATGACGGTATCATCATCGGACCGCGGCGACTCGGCATTTGGAGGGGGGGGGGGTTCGCTGACAGTTCTGCTTGACGGTCGAACGACCGGCGAATAGAGAAAAGATTTTGTTTCCTCATGATTATTGATAAAATAAAACCAACGGGTTATTTTTTGAGTGAGTCACTCGTTCAGATAGGTACCTATTTTGCATAAAATTCACGTTAGAATTGGTGAATCAGATTCAAAATAAGGTAGATTTTTTCTATTAAAAATCAATAATCTTAGTAGCCGGATGCGATGACTAAGAAAAGACTTCCGAGTACAATAAATTTTATATTTTAAATTCAATTTTGCTGCCTCAAACCTATGGAGTCGTCATCACAGGTTTATCTAATTAAAACTAAGCAACAGTCGAATGAGTCAATCTATAATATTTTCTATGCGAAAACATTATTTCTGACTTACATAAAAATTTCCTAAAACAGGTTTAATAGCCACTATAGCATTTGCTGATTACATAAAAAGGACTGACTCATTTCACGGCCATAATATCGGAGGGTAACAACAAAGTTTTTAATACATGGTTATGAGATTCAGTGGAAAATTCAAATCAAAAGAAATGTAATTTGAATTTGCCGTTGAATCCACCACAGAACATTAATTTTGTTTAAATATCGAAATATCGGCCACGCACATGATTTACTGCAATCACAACGAAGTTGGACCTAAAACATCTTAGTTTTGCTTACCGATTTGCACTGCAAAATAATGCTTCCAAATGTTCATGAATAGGTAGTAATTAAGTGAGCCCTTGAAACCGGGTACTTGCTTATGTATTCATATGATGATCACTATAGAGTGATTATCATATGAAATAGTAAACACTAACATGAACTTTTTGAGCTTTTGAGCATTGAGCTTTTTTAACGGTAATTCAAAATGACTATTGATTCAACTTTCCTCAAACATACAAGCTTTATCTTAGCACCTGAAAAATATTTCCAGTCCTCAATAAAGCATTTGCACAAATTTTAGGAACTTCGGAAGATGTGACTTAAGAGCGTCAAAATCCATACTTTTAGAGATTTACATTCCCTACTTTTTAAATAATAAGCGTGTAACAATCATAATTGCGATCAAACAGACCGCGGCCATGCAGCGTCTCCTGTGACGCCATACCGTGCTCTGAATATCGCTGCGGGTTTATTTACATTCGCCTCGTTTATCTGCCTTCAACTGTGAATATTTAATAGGTTGGACTAGATAGTGCCGAAATGAGTCAAGAAGATGCCAGATAATATCCATAGCAAAATATGTGCAAAAAAGAAGGATTTTGAACACGTTTGAAGAGTTGAACGAAAATATAAACGACGTAGGTACATACAAGTATAATGTATGATATGCCATGGTATGACTTTCAGGACAGCACTATAATGAAACCTGCATGGAGCCAAAACCGTCAGGGCACGACACATGATATCAGTGTGAAAAACCAATGGATGGCTATGAAAAATGCCAAGTTCGTGAAAATATATCCATCCGGGACTCGAACCTGCGGCCATCAAACGCAGCAAACCAGCAAAACGCAGCAAACCAGCAGTATACAAAATCTGAATATCCTTTTTCTTAAAACTAGCAATACTTATTAGGGAGGCAGAATTAAGTAAGTTACTATAGCGTAATGCAGAAGATATGGTTAACTACATGCAACAGAAGTGATTGGAAATGGACGCTTGTTGATTGAGTACACAGCATATATTATTGACATAATATTATAACATATTTCTATAGTTCGGAGTGCAAGATAGTTTACAGTCGTATTTCAAAATATAAACCTCCAAATTGCTTCCCGTACACTGGTACTATATACTACACTGGTAAACGCCTGAAATACTGTCAATTGATTAAACAACAGCGCAAACCTAAATTATATGTATACAGTTACGTCTATATATGATTTGATAATTTTTCCTATGCCTTAACATATTGCTATATAATTATGGAGAAATACTAAGTGACAATTTCTCTATGTACCTCTCGTCCAAAAGGATCCACATTCCAACGAGATTATTACCCGATAATTATCACTACAACCAATGGTTATATAGTTAGATTAAGCCTCGATTGACACAATTATCATTTAGCACGTTATTTTCCCCAATTTAAGATCCGTAAAGTCGTTAGAATTAATGAGTTTCCATTTAAGCACCCGGAACACGCTTATAAACACAAGTCTTAGCTGTCTGCGGCACGGAGAATGCGTCAAAAAGCAACAAGATAATGGCTGGGAGTTCTGGCAGAACGAGTATCGTTGCGGAAATGATACTCGATAAATCGTTATTATTAAATTGGAAAATTAGATGCTGATAAATCAAACATGATATTATGGAAACACAATAAACCATATAGAACGTATTTTGAATGAATCACCCCCATTCATGCAAACATTCTATGGTCTGATCATTCAATTTGAACAGCCGGGCGTCAACAGCGGTAGTAAATATATAAACTTTATGGTTGACGTAGAGGAATAATTGCGGGTTAACCAGCAGCGCCAACATCACGAAACCAAGTCTTGCTTAAAACTATAAATCGAGATATTTTTTGAATCGTACCTATAACCTACGACAGTAAACAAAGCTGCAACTATGCTTCAAGTAATTTCAACGTTTTAAAAGCAACTGAAATTCTCAGATTTAAAATTTTAAGATTTTTTCCATTTCTAAAATTATGAAAAATTTGGAATTTTTACTCCTCAAAACAAACAATGCGCAGAGGAAACTTGCGCTCGTCATTAAACATTCAACTGGAGAACTGTGCGAGAAACACAGCTGATGGAAGAATTAGGTCATGCGCTACTCCAAGATTACTTAAAACGTTCGTGTCACCACGCGTGACACGGAGGATATTATTGCAGCTTCTTAGCGCCACTTATCACCAATGGCTTAGAACCACCGCCATCGGCAACTTTAAACACGGAAGTGTTGGCTGTTGACAAATTCAAGGAAGCGCGGAAATGGCCGGGGGTCAAATTCTAGGCTAGCAAATGATTTCTCTCCATGTGAATTTCACACATTGGAGTGAGCAATTGCGGGTGTATAACACCATAAAAGTTACTGCTCGGCCAGTTCTTTGAATTCTTTACGCTGAATCGAGCGGATTCGTTTGATTATCCTATCGCAGTGTATAATTATTTCGCCTATCGGTACACTAATGAAAAAGATGCCTGAGGTGTGTATGGTGTAGTCACTTGATTTTAAAGAGGTAGTTTCATGTGTTGGCTATGTCGATACTATAAGACTCTACCATTTTCGTACGTCAAGGACTACAGTTGAAACTTTCCCCCGAAGTTCTCTTGCGTATGATCAAATTGATTTAGAGCTTTCATCTACTAAGTCACCCGACACATTTTTCTTGAAGTTTCGTAGGGAAGTATTGGTATTATAGCTAATGGTAAAATTTATAATTGGTTAAGATATTTGGTAAATTCAAATGCCAGTAACATTCACAAAGCAAACAGCTGAATCTCAACTCATCAAGCCACTGATGGTGGATAAAATCCCATTCATTAATCCACTGATTCTCGTTTTTAATCTCTAAATGAATTAAACGAGAGTGCAAAACGGATAAATACTATACTGGTTAATATTTAACCGGTACGTCGGTCTTTCGGGCAACTAATATTCTAATATTATGGTATCGTTCCATTTCCTTGTGTATTGGTACACATTGCAAGGTTCAAACTTTGTAAAAAAATATCGTTCACTCAATTTGTATTCGGTGAATGCCAGCATAATGCCAACTCCGAATTAAAGGGGTTGTATTCATTATTGAATAAGAGAGGAACCACTTCTCGTATTATATTGCGTCACTATCGTCACGTCTATCAGCGATCTACAATATTCACAAGGTTAAATTTATACTCACCCAAAGTGTGCTTTATGAAAAAAGGAGTCAAGTCTCACTCTCTTGAAATGCTTGAAAGAACATCAGGTAAAAATGAAAGTAGTTTACATTAATGTCACTCTTTTACATAATTTATTAGCGTATGTGCGTGATCTGTTTGGTGTTAATTTTGCTCTGTTTTGTTTTAACGTTTTGATCATAGAACACGATAACTATGATAAGTATCGTAACAAATTCCGCCAAAGTTATGCGTATTCCAAGCACAAAAAGCCATTGATTTTAATTTTGAACCAGTATCTTAGCATATATTGAAAGCGCCCTTAGTCTCTACCAATCTGCCGAAATATCATTGATGAAAACGGCCCATTTTATTGAAGATGGATGGAATCCCGATGGCAGGAAAAGTGGCGCAGACACCAAGGCCCTTTTGCAAAGGCCAAGATCTTTGCAAATCGATGGACAGACCGATTTCCTCGAGTTCCATCTCTAACTCTCGTCTTTTGATCGGGTCCTTTCTGAGTGAGTGTGGTACAAGTGTGGGATAATATTCAAAGGAGCCATTCTTTCTGGAGTTCCAATCAAATCCCTGGGAAAACTTACGAGGCGAATACGAGGGAAAATGCAATTAACATTCCTCAAATATGCACACTCCTCGAAATGGAGTGCCATTGACGGTAAATCAATTGCTTGAGAGGCGAAGCCATCATGAAGCAGCCACTTGACGAAAAAACTGTTGCACAATGGCCAGATGACCATCTTCCCTGCATTGTGTGCTAACATTACCACGGAAGCTAAACGAAATTCACAAACGTATTCGATAAAGAGACTTCCGTTCGATCATCGGCTTTACATTTAGATTCGGCTGGTCCCTAGATAACGGTAAAGCCATCGGTCAGGTTCAGGTAATAATGACTTCGACACATCCAAAAGTTTATGAAAAACTATGAATGAATGCAAAGAGTCCATATTCACTAGTCATTCTTTCATTATATCCAGCTACCTTAAGCACAAGGCTTTTGGAATTCAACTATGTTAAAATAATTTACATAACTACAATCCAGATAAAATTAATTTGGCTAGAAAGTGGTTTTCTCGACAAACGAATAAAGTGATAAATTTTTCATTCGCTATAATTTGCATAGTTCATTTTTCGTTGAAATGAAAAGTTTAACAAGTCGTAGACCAATTATTTCCATGCAAGCTGGACATCGCCAGATGTAGCTCAAAGAATGACAGCGAAATTCTAAAATCTGAGTAAGCTGGTCTTTTAAACAGTGAAAATATCGTGATATTGCTCATTGACCTTGCGTAAAAGTCTCTAGTTAGCCATACTTGTTTTCTGTGGTACGTTAAACTTGCACATGATTAATGCAAAACTTGGTGTTAACCAAAAAAGAAACAATTATCTATGACTATAACTGCACATATTAACTATCACGAGGTATATGCAAAATGGCAGTAACTAAGCAAACTACTAATACTTAACTCCCCGTCTGCATACCCGGCATCGATTCCTCATCAACGTGGCGACCTGTTGTTGTGCTGCTCCGTTAATGGCCTGCCACCGCCGAAACTATGGTCGGAAAATTAATTTCCTAGGTGGGATATTGCCAAGCGTCTTAACTGCAGCACTAGGTGATTAGGTTCAACTGTTTTAACGGCCGTGCATCGGCCTCTCAAATCCCTGGGTCACATTTTGCACTCGCATCGAGCGGTAAGAGCAGAAATCATCGAGGACGAGGTGAAAGGGGTTTCCCAACATCGCACAGGCTGACATTAGAGATTTACGGAGCCGAATACCCTGCGCTCCAACCGGTGTATATCCAAAACCCGTGTTCAATGCTCAATCTAGGTGTCAGCACAATGTTTTCCGAGGATATATTTACATCATCAGTAACCCATAATTTAACGCGAGGCGAACATGAAGTTAAAAGGCAATAATCAGACATCATACATATTTTTGAAAAATTGAGATGCAATCCCGGTGAAGTCGGGGAAAGGATTTGAGAATAATTCTCAATGAATGTCATTTACACTGATGCCTTGACTCGTTAATGCGGAGCAACGTCGTGAGGTATTCGATTTCAGTAACTCAACAATATCGTCCTGAGGCAAAACCCATGTGGGTATTAACCACCCTTGTACTATGCCAGCAAAAACATGCAGCTTTTTCTGAGAGAAGTCCTAATTTTAAAATAAGAAGAAAGAACAATCCACTAAACACATGCGTGCAAGTTCACAAATCTACTGGAAAGTGATTTCTGGTAACTTTTTCATTCCCAGAGGACGAAATAAGCGCCGTTTGAATCTAACTAAATATTTATGCAAGCTATGACTTAGGCAGTTCACTAGAAAGCACGAAAGTTGAGATCTAAATGTAAATTTATCCAAATATAATGAGCATATTATTTCTCCGACAAATCAAAACCTCTATGCTGAGTATTTACACAGAAAAAATTAATTCCTCTTTATTTTAAATATATATTTGCGTGGAGTACGACAACGATACCAAATACACCAGCCAAACGCATACCGCAGTAACCCGCGGCTTAATTAAAATTAATGCTATTGGGTGAGGTACGCACGGGATGGATGGCTCTTCAAGCTGAAACGCGTTGTGCATTCGTTTACTGAGTAACTAATGTGGAAAAGTGCTTGTTCCGATACGACGAGCCTCAGCTACAAAACTGCGCAGCTGCAAGTGACAGCGTGTATGTAATGCAACGAAAGCTATTAGACTCAACGCGCTAAATTCCTAAAACTGTGCAACCAAAAGTAAGACCACCCAGTGGTTTCGAAATTGGAGGATCGGAGACAGTTGAGAGGCAGAGAAGACTACCAAATGTCAGGTAAATAGTAACCAATCAATTTCCAAACAGGGAATATCAACATTTATCATGGAAACAGTGGAACTGTTTTCCTCGCTAAATCATAAGAAGGAAACGGAGCAAAGGAAAATGAGCTGCAGGGAGGCATCTCCGATTTGGAGCTCCACAACTAATTTCATTTACTCTCAAGTTGACCTGTCAGCACCTTTCAATGACGGGCGATGCATTGCTGCATCAATTACCCCAAGACTCTTCATAGTCAACCAGTAGATTCGCTCCGATGACAGCTACTGGTTGACTATGTGGTTGGAGAAATAACTATATACACCTCATCTTCACCTGAAATACATTCTGACGAAACAGCGATATTGCTGCCCGCTTGATGGCTATTCCTTCAAAATACAAAAATACCAATTACACTCTTTCGAACGCTTATCAAAATATACGTCATAAGCTAAATTACACCAGAGCGCAATATATTATCCAATGACGAAACAAGCCCTTTATATATTCAGTAGGGTATTGCTAAAACTTGGCATTTATGTTTCGTTGAACTTACTAGTTGCAAAAAGAGAATTGGGAGAAAACGAATTTTTCTTGAAAAATAATACCGTTAATATTCTAAGAGTGACACTAATGACCCTAATTCATAACAAACTTCATGACACTAATATTGTTTCAGAAACATTCAGGTGTTTGGTATGAAGATTACCACTAGGGGCAGAGATATTGTGGAAACAATGACAACCGCTGTTACACCTATTGAAAACAAAATTATATCTTAAAAGACAAGGTAAGGAGTCGTAATAATGTACAGCGTTTAGAAAATCAAATTGAGAAAGCTGCCACGCTTGTAAACATTCGAAATCATGTATGATTTCGAATATTTACAAGCTGGTTGTGGACTTCAAATTTGTAATCTAAAGTACATTTACGTGTTTACCAACTTGCAAACCACACACCTTAAGGGTGCAATCCACTTGCTTCTAGGACACCGGTCATGAAAAATAAAGGAGGTTTTATGAATTGCAGTTGGGAGGGGACTGAGAAGTTGATGGGTTTCGTTTGCTTTGTGACTCCATTTGGAGCCGTGAATGGTGGGTGGCAAGAAACAATTATCTTATGGGTAGTTACATGAAAGTTAAAGCCACAAGTGTGACAGGTTGCATTAAATATCACATAGAAAAGTACGTTGACTCGTATTCCTTCCAAATATTTGTCCGAAAGCAAACCGGCCTTCTTCAATGAAGAGGAGAAGAGGAGGGTTTAAATTATCACATTCTGTGAAACTTTATTCTGAAATTTTTTCGTGACATTGTATCCATCTTACTCTGTCACTTATGTCTCTACTCTAGATATGGAGAGCGTAGAATAGGGGGGACAGCACAATACCCTCAGCATCGACTTGGAACTCCTGATAATGGAATTCCTCCAGTAACGTCTTACCTCCGTACCTCCGAGTCCCTATCGATTAAATTACTAAAGAGAGCTTTAACCTAATTCTGAACTCTCTACTCTACGTAAGAACCATTTCAGGCTATACTTTATGGAATTGTTTCATTACGCAACAATAAAAGTAATGGATTTGCGCGAACAGCAACTTCGCACCCCAATTCCACCTGATGCTGATATTTCCCCTTTCACCCCCCCCCCCCTTTTCCCCCTCCCCCAGCCACCCACTCACGTTTCACGGGCCCTCAGAACTAAGAATGAATCCTCCTTCCTCTGCCTCATCCAAAATTACCCCATCCATCCCGTGACGTTTAGCGCATCGACTTTACATTTTGTGACTTGTTAAATGCGATGGTGGGTGGCGAAACATGGTGGAACTCCTTCATGATGCACAAAGGGTAAGAAAAAAGATTTTGCTGTTCCACAAAATAAAATATATTTGCGACTGGTTTCGATACGGCGTAGATACGGCCGGCGATCCGGCCAGATGATGATACGCCGTATCGAAACCGGTCGCAAATATATTTTATTTTGTGGAACAGCAAATTCTTTTTCCTTACCGTTTGTGCATTGTAACTTGTTCTTATTACTTCACTGTATTTATAATACTTTAAAAGATTTGTTGTTTTCTCAATTGTTACGTTTTTTATGCTGGTTGGTTGTGAGGAATTTGTTTACGGAGTAGAGGAGAGGGATTTGTTGGAATGGTTGAGACAGAGACGGGATGTGCACCGCACTCCCGTAAGAAAGTTCCTTTGTATTAAAGCCTGAAGATTTGTAACGTAATAGACGAAATCGTACGCGATAGGTACCTAAAAACGGTGCGGTATTGCAAAGTGTTATAATTTTTTCTTTTTTACATGCTGTATTCAGCTTCAACATTTCTGCTGCACTCTATAGCAGGTCCCAACGAAAGTATTCCACCATAGCCAGGTGATTTCCGCACGGGTAAGATGGACGGGATGCTGCGGCTGGATCCAGCGCTCATCTCCAGGGGCGTGGGACGCAACGAGGGGGTGCGTGGCAGGGGTTGCTCTCCGCACATGCATCCACGCTTAAAGCCAACCCCCCCGTCCCCAAGGGAACGGCGGTTCGACAGCCGATGCAGCGGCGGGCGGTCGACTGCAGCGAGAGAGAGCGTATCGACCAACCAACAAAGCGACCACTCCGTCTGTCTGTCCGTGCTGTGTTGGTGAGCGCCGCCGTCCCCCAAGGGAGTTGATGGGTCAACAGGTTGAGTGTGGATGCCAGAGGAGGGATGGGGTGAGGGGTCCTGCGAAACAATCGCGCGGAATTACGGCGTGGACGAGCACTTCCAACTAAGGCGCCCCTCGTCAAACGAATCTCCGTCATCCCTCACTCCACGTCATCGTCATAATGACGACGCGCATCGATCCTGAAGCAAATCGCAAATTGCCCGTTCGCCTCTCCGTCCGCGTATTCTCCTCCTCCTCGTAAGGTAGCTTGAGCCAAAATTATATCATCGCCTAAAATTGGATGAATTTGACCTCATTTTAAAGAAAAAACCCATCTTTCCCATGAAGCAAATCCCATCTTTCCAATGATATAATCAAAATATTAACCTCTTGCCGAACTACTTTCCGAGAAGTTTGCCTGAAAATAGGTACAAGCTGTTTTACATGAGATAGATTACGGCTGTGCGCTCCAGAGGAAGAATATTTGAAAAAATTGGAATTTACAGCACCTAGATGTCGTCAAAAAATTAACGGTGTGTAGTTTGGACGCTTTCTCAAATATTTATAAAATTTAATCCATTACTCACCGCAGGAAGTTTTACTGAATCGACAAAATGTATTCTGTTTTGAAGGCTTTTAACCGTACGGCGTGAAAAAGTGAGTCAAGTTAGATACTAAAGTATTTATACGTAAATATATTATAAGTATTTATGTGTCAAGATATTTCTATAATTAATGTAATGTGTCTGTTTCCTCAATTATTAATAAAATTAACCTATTACTCACCGCAGTAATTTTTACATATCGCAGTAACTTTTTACATATCGCAGGAAAACGTGATGCTTTGAAGGCTTTTTAGTAGTATGGCGTGAAAAAAATGAGACAAGTTAGAGAATTAAGTCGATATATTTATTTAATTAATAAGAATGTTTGTCACATATTACTGTATTCTTTCGCCATTAGTGTTACAATATTTACCTCATACTCCTCACAGACGCTGAAATCATAAAATGAAATTAGAATAAGGTCTACATTATGACTAGTGAAAAATCTCGCTCAAACTACCGCAATCGTGAATTACGGGAATACTTCTGCCTTAATCCATGCTTTTTCTTTCCGAATCTCACTTCACTTCTAACTTTGGTTAATTGGTCGTTCCTGGCTTTTTTTTCTCTTCCGGGTGTTCTATGAATCGATTCCATGCAGGCATCCTCACGTCATCATTCCATCGAGCTCGTTTCATTAGCTGATATTTTTCTTTTTTTTTTAATACTAATGCTTCATCAAAATTTCTCCAGTTGGCACTTTGTGTTCATTTATTTCCCTTTACCATGCTATTTTTCCCAATTTTTGAATTTTCCGTTTCACTATCATTACAATCAGTCTATGATCACTGATTTATTCATCCCTGATTTCCCAAATTTCAATTTCATCCGCCATATTTAAGCCTCATGTTACATAGATATATTTTGTGTATCCCATTGGACTTTCAAAGGTGGTAAGTTCTGTCCACAGATTTTTCACTTTGAGCTGGTACGTCACAATCGTATCTTCCAATTTCCCCCCCTAAAATAGTATTCAGAGCAAACTGATATCCGAGCTCCAAAGAAATGAATTTGACATTTCAAAATGCACCTGTAGGTACAATGTGAAAGATGCACACTGTGCATAAGTGCCACTGGATGTACTGCAGAAGTATAATAGAGAATTCGAGTCAACATTGACACTTAGTAATTTTACCTATATCAATTTTGTAAAATGGTATACTATCATGAATTTAATTATTATCTACTATAATATCAATTGTAACAACAAAAATAATTTTTATAACCAATCTCAGCAATATTCGAATGTTCCAAATAATACTTTCAGCAAAATGTTTTATAAATTGATGTAAAAATAACATAATCTCACGGGATTGTGTCAAACTTTTTAAAAAATAAGTCTGAGTTGATGATACAAACTAAGGAATTGATACACAATTTACTGCGAATACGTGCTCTTATGCGAGATTTACGAACAAGATTACTTAAATAATCATGGCACGTCAAATAGACACGTAAACGGACAACGAATTCTCTCTGTACCTCTCTTGCACGCTAATAGCATGGCTGGCTCGTTCAGTCTCCCTCTCCCACTAATTGCATCCCGTATCCAAAGTAACTATAAAAAAAAACAAGATGGCAAATACACTGAATGGCAAAACTTTTCATATTATTTCGCAGGTAGTGCATATTTGGTACTGGTCTTCTTTGAACTCTTGGAGAGGCTAGGGTGAAAATTATCACAAATGAAGTTCTTACTGCAAGTCTCAAATTAATCATTTAACGCTAATGATTGTCAGGATACGAAGTCTCACAAGCATGCACTACACTATAGATATGTTAACAGTGTTATAAGGACATATAGTATTTATGTATTTTGCAACTACAGAACCGGACAGAGATTTAGATAGTTGATTTACTCCCTAATATAATCATGCATATCTGCTACCTAGTACTAACAGCACGCCGCGCCATACATACTTTCAGTATGATTCTTGTTTCTCTGTCCATTTTTGTGGCTGAAAAATACTAAAGATCCTTTTAGCATTGGCAAGATACCTATAGTGTAGTGCATGTTCTTGAGGCTTCGCCTCCTCACAAGCATTAACGATGTATGCTAATGCATTAATAGTCATAATTACTCTAACTTTAGAAGGGTATAGTGTAATGCACGTTGTTGACTTCTCACCCCGTGCCACACACCCTTGACGTGGCTTGCAGGGTATTTCGTAGGTGTAGATGTTTTCTTTCGGTGCTGCTGCGGGATAGGGGTCGTTCTCATACGCAGACATTAAGCATTAAAATAGGCCCACGCGGCAGTGGTGCGAAAAGGGCTTTCTGGGCTCTTACTCATCAGAGAGAGTCGTGTTCACCAGGCGATAGACATGAAAGACGAAGAGCTTTCCAGGATTGGGGAAATAAAACGGAAATAAAAATGAGAGAACGATGGGGAACTCCGGTTAATATGAGGGAAAAGGGCGGAATAATTCACATCGGGGGCCGTAAAGGTCCATAAGGAAAAGATAAGGGAAATGAATTGGGAGACTATAAAGACATGCATTGCCTTCGTTTAGTACGTGAAGGGAATCGCTCGCAATCAAAAGACTGGCCGCAATCTTGAAGCCGCAAACCACTGCCCAGCGAGGTCGAGGTCACTGTTCTTCGAATGCAATGCGACGAGAAGTTTGCGGGAAAAATAAAAAAAATAAACCACCAGTACTCCTCGCATATAAATTTCCAATATGAAATTACAGATAATATAAAAACATTTACAACAATAGGGTTTTCAAAACAACTAATGTCATTGGTATGGTGAAGTTATTGAAATTCAACCCATATACCTACTTGTGTATACAAAAGTGTATGTAGAAAATGAAATACGAATACTTTTCCTTCCATTTTCGCCTTCGATATCAGTATTTTCTTATGAAGTAAAAAAAATAATTTTTAATCGTCACTGTTTGGAGTAAAAAGATAACGATTTGTTTTTCACAGTTTCTTATCTTAGAGCATCATTATAACAAGTACATAATAGATGCTCAATTTAAGAAGAGATTTTAATGCAAAAATATCAATATACTACATACCACTAATATCATTACCCATTGATTTTTTCACCAGTGTCATTGTTTACGTAAACCAGCTATAATAAAAAGACATTACTGAATACGTCAATCCCTTGCCGATTCTTAACGATGACAGTTTTGGAAATCATGATCGTAAAATTGGTATTTTGAGTGTACCTAACTAACTGGTAGTGCATACCTATTTTAAATTTTATGGCAGACTGAGAAGTCAATGAAACATTAGCTTTAATCGCCTAGAGGAGCACCTACGAGCGCACGGAGAGATAACCAGGATGCAGCAATTTGCTCATGACATAAACGATTTTGACAGAAAATAAAGGAGACCTAATGATAATGCTAAACTTCATGGAAAAAACTATGATGATATAACCTATGATGATTATGAATATATGATGATATGATTGTTTAACCTCAAGGTTAAATTGGTTAAGGAAGGAAGTTTAACAGAACCGGAAGTCACCATAAGACCACAAAACTGCAGCTATAGGAAGAATAGGAGCGTTTACTCGGAACCGAAATTGCTATTTTATTCACGAAATCGTTTGATGGAAACAAAAAATGAATTTTAGTGAAAAAATCAATCTTCTAACCGTAATCATTCACTAATAAATTGAAAATTAAAATACGCAAAAGGTGACGCCAATCGAATGAGCTGCACTGAGAACTTCTACGTCATCCACCTCCCCTCATTGGCTGTTTTTGGGAGTGGAGTGGGGGTGGAGTTGGGGAGGGGAGGTCTGCCTACACAGCAACTGGCGCAGCAGATTTTGATTGAAGGGATGACGTAAGAAGTCTCACTACGCCCATTCCAGCGAAAGGTGGTTAAGAACATCAGTTTTTCATCGCATATAACTCGAGAACTAGGCGACGGATCGAAAAACGGAAACACTCTGATCTTTTTATTTTAAAAACTCTATCGTATTCGGCAATAATAAAAAAAATGGTTAAACTTTTAGCCCCCATAGCCATAGCTTTAATGGCCCCATTTAGCTATATGGAAATTCACATAACAAGTTATGGCGGATGCAAGAAAGATAGAGGGAATAGAGTAGAGCAAGCCAAAAAATCAGTATATCGGTCTACTGACATCCAGCAACGCAAGCTTGGAAGTAAGGAAGCACTTCACTTCATTCATGCGTTCGGAGCACGCTCTAATTTTGAAGTGAAGTTTGGACCTTAACTGCAACATAACACAAAATGATACAAGCAATGATGATGCGGTGTAATAGATGAACGAAGAAGACCAAGTGGACGGCCACAATCATCCCAGAGGAATTCCAAAGAAGATTCTGAGAGGAATCTTCATTGGAATTCTTTTAAAAATTGGAATTTCTTCATCGTCCCAGACTTTATGAAATGTTTGGGAAGATGAAGAAATATACTTATTGGGTGCATTCTAAGAGTCTATAGCCTCTTGAAAACAGAACTGGAAGGATAAATAAATAAAATCCAACGAGGGAGATTAAGTATTTATGAATCAAATTATAACGGAAGCTAAGATGAAGAAATATGTAGGAAGGAAACGGCTACATGTGATGAGATAGGAGAGGATAGATTAGCAGTGAACAGGATTGGATTCGAATTGATGACAGTGCCAGTACCTCGTGCGGGACGTCGGCGCTACCGAAGATACTGGCACTGAACAGAACAAATAACATCTAAAGCCAGTGGGTGCGCAAACAAAGTAGCAATCTTACACGCGTCTGGATTACCTTCGCTGCTGCCTTGAGGGTCGCAAAATTCACGCCGGGCCATAGTACCCGGACACGGGGAATCCGCTTAAATGATCTTCAATGTTTTTAGCCTTGGGAGGTCAATGATGGCTGGGTGGGTGGGGGGGGGGAGAGGAGGGGGTGGACTTGATCGCCTTTGATACGTCGTGAAGTCCGGTCATCCTCCTCTCTCCTTCCATCCGGATATCGCGATGCCCTTTGCCTGAGTACTTCAGATAAAAGGGTCGTGCACCAAGCGTAAATGTGGACCCCACCTGCCCGCATCCTGAACGCCATCTGATAATAGGCTGGCTAATGTACCACCAGGAGGTTAGTGACAACTTAAGGTCAAACAAACTGAAAAAATACTGCTTTTCGTGATAACAGGTTTAGGTACCCCTCCGATACATAAAATATGCAGCATAATTTATAAATTTAATTTTTGCGACTCATTTCCTTAACTCAATGAGCTTAAATTTAGCTAGCGCCAGAGCAATTATTCGGTGTCCTCTCTGTCAGAAAAAGGTATAAGAATTTCGAAGAATTTGAAGAAGTTTGTAGTCAAAACTTTACAGTAAGTGCCCTCAGCGTAACCAATTCATTCCCCTGGCTCAAATAACTGTAGGAACTTGCAACCCCTACAGCCGTCGCGACGGTCGTAAGTGGTATCCACAAAACATGGACACAAGACGGTGGCCCTCCTTTCGTTACTAGTCTTCTTGGATCGACGAATTCAAAAGTTTTCCACTCAATTTTGACATAAAATATGAATTACTTTTAAAATATCTCAAAATAAAAGAGGATCTTTTACAGCTTTGCTCATCTATTTTATAGGACATTACTGAAATTGTTTTTCTTCATGAAAGACGCTTACTTAACTTTACCATATTTAATAAAATCAAGTAAAAAATTGTCACCGACAGATTATTTATATGAATGACGCTTCCATTTACAATGTAGATCTCAAAACCTAGTTAGCAACGTTGCCTCGGGAAAATGAATAGGTCTACTTTGCATTGAAAATGTCAACGCGTATAAATTTATTCTTCAAACAATCGAAAAAACGCAAGGGCTTAGTTATTTTTTTCTTTCACCACTGTTCCCATGCAGGGCCGATCTAAAGGGGCGCCAAAGGTGCCAGTGCCCAAGGCCTTGGCGCTGCTGACTGATTTTTCAAAATCAAAATGGCTATTTAAAAAATTATTTATTTATTTATTCGTTATTTTCATATATACTCCTTCCCACACAAATTTTTGCAATTGTCTCCACAGAAAAATGCAATAAAAGAACAAACTTTTCGAATTTCACTCGCAAGTTTTTTATTCACGACCCTGGTTTCGACAGTTTATTTCATCTTCACTGATAATGACATAAACATCGAAATCTGGGTCGTGGATAAAAAACTTGCGAGTGAAATTCACAAAGTTGGTTCTTTTTCCATCAAGGAGAAATTTCACAAAATTACCCCTGACATTGTTCGTTTTTGTTAATTAAAAACGCAATAAGTTATTCAATCAAAATTTTTCGGTTTGCGTCCTGAAGGCTTCCTGAGCTGGCGAAACTGTTGAGCTTCTAAAACAACACACGCGGGTGCGCAACCCATCAAATATTGATGTCAAACAATCAACGCTACCGAAACCTGCGAACGAACAATCATATATATTATTACAGAAAGGTCTTTTTCTGTCATTCCGTATATGCTCCGTTAATACTGCACCTACAGTGATAAATGAGGTATCATTTTAAACGTTGAATCACCGGCTTCTGACGAAAAATACAACCTCAATCTCAAATTTCACTATTTACCCATTAATTTGACTTAAAGGTTTCGATAAACTCGACTTGCCTGTATTGCATTCATATGTTTTGTAAATTTTTGCAAGAAAACAAGTATAAAGAAAGTACTTTATGATACACATTCTTCTCTATTTCAAACCCAATTACACCGTTTCCTTAACATACTTATTCCCTGATAGCGTGATAGTGCGTATTTTTCACACGGGTTACCTAGTAAGTTATTATTTTATTGCACGAAATTTTTTTCCAGGCTCCGCAAGTAAACTTTGCACCGGGTCCCGCTTTCGCTCGGACCGGCCCTGCTTCCACGAAGAGAAGATAGCATGTTTCATCCGGTTGGGATGTACGCCATTTGGGAAGCTGGCCGAATCTGGAGATTTGCATCCCAGCGCCAGTTTTCTCCACCTCCGCGTCGCCTAGGAATTTCTTTGGACAATAGGCAAAGATAGAACAAGGAGACGGGGGAGAGGTAGACACAAAAGGAAGGAGAGATAGGGGAGGGGGGAGGTGGGTGGGGGGAAGGGGAGAATGGAAGAGCATGAAGAGAGAGGGGAGAGAGGGGAAGGAGGGGTTGTGGGCGGAAAGGAAAGACCGCAAAACACAGAGACAGGGGTGCAGGGAGCGGAGGAGGACACACATGTGATATATCTTCTCCTCCCTCTCTCTTCCTCTCCAAGGGTGGTGTGCAGGGCGGTGTGGAGGGAGATGTGGAGGGGAGTGGAGTGTGGGAAGGAGGTTGGTTAACGGAGTAGGAAAGTGTGTAGGACGGGGGTTTCCTTGGTCAGTTACTCAAGTGTCGCCCCCACTCCCCCGGGAGAGCAACTAAATATATCTCCCTGGTGGCTCCTCCTCCCGCCATTATTGCCTAGCCAGTGACATCTCCTACTCCCACTCCCTCCTCCGCCACCGACATTTAAAACACTACCCCTCCCACGACCCCGATTCCCACTCCCCTCTCTGTTCCACACCTCCACACGCTATACACATTCCTCCCTCCCATTCGCAACTAGTAAAACACTTTCCCTCTCTCTCTCTCCATATTTCTTACCCACCACCATCTGGTATTAGTGTATCATCAATTCGTATCCCGACTGTGTAATCATATATGTTAAAATAACAAACTTTAATCACACAAATAAAGACCGCAGGCAAGTCACAGAATAAGGCAAAGTTCCCGACTGCGTTAATATATGTTATAATAACAAAATATGATTACAAAAATGAAGACCGCATGCAAATTATTTGCTGTTGTTTTTGTTGTTAAAGCTGATGATCCGACAGAAGCAATCGGTATTGCTTTGCAAAATCGACAGCCAGTTCTACAGCCGACGTCAGTTCACAAAGTTCATAAAAAAAAGTTGCATCAAACGGAATTAGCGCTGTTATAATAAAAAAGGCAATGTTGTCGTAAACAACAACGTCATTTAGAGACGGGAATAAGCGTTTTATTCATGTGGAGATATGCTGCACTAATGCCCCCCCTCCACATCCCTCCCTTCTCCCCCAACTCCTCCCCACAAACCCCTAACCATACGCACCAGGGTCATTATCGTCTTCCCCTCCCTACCCTCCCCTCCTCCCCCTTCCCCACACCCTCACTTCGTGTGGCGATGCTGATGGCAGGGGGGAGTGGGAGGACGTTTCCACAGAAATCCACTCGCTATTTTTTGTGGCCATCAAGAGAGTGAGTCCTGTTCTTTGTATCGTTGTGCTGTTGTCTTCCCCGATGCAAACTAAGAACGGCCAAGGGTATTATTCTTTATCTTTTTCCACCATTTTCACTTTTTCTTACCAATGGCTTTCGTTTTCTGGCCATTAAGCGTAGCTGATTTTCATTTGTTCCCAAGTAGTTATGATCATGTGTAATTACGTGCGGGGATACGGAATAAGAACATGTTCCGCACGGAAGTACTGTGAATTTTTATTTACGGATTTCGGTAATGTACTGTAAGCATGTTTCCTTTCTGCATTTATCGAAGCAAAAAAATCGTTATTTTTTACATGTGAAAACTTTTCATGCTTTATTATACGCCTAATATATTATGCGTATTAAGGTCAGCAGCGTTAAGAAATTTTTTATGCTTGATGCTAAGTCGCAACGTCATTTCACCAAAATATTGGCCACATTGGCAGCTAGTCAAGGGAATAAAAACAAGGGTAAATCTAGGATAGCATTGTTGCAAAAAAGATAACAGTTTACCACATCAATAACTTAACAGTACCCCTGAAACCCACATATACTTAATATTTTATACGCCTTTCGGGAATTTTAAAGCCTCTTGTTTTATATCAGGCATATCCATTATCCGGAACCAGCTTTAGAGAGTTTTAATAACGAAGTTTTTACAGCTCTTATCATTTGTATTTTTCTCGTCCAAGCCATGTTCAAGAGAATTGCAAGAATATCCCGGATACCCAGTTAATTTTATATCTCAGGAAAATAGTCCCATTAATATTTGTACTGGACTGAGACATACAAAAATAATAGAAAATGAGATTATTTATTGCAGCGAATCATCATATCTCCTGGTTGTCCCTCAAGTCGTCAGTTAGAGAACCAATTGATTGCATCCGACTTGCAGGACTTACTTCTGAGGGACAAGGTGGAGTGACACGTAGTTTGTAGAAATATGCACCATTGGAATACATAATGCACAAGTCCTTGGACTTAAGTGACTCTTAACATTCAAGATTTTAATCTTCTTGAGGATAAACCCAAAATCTGCCTTAATAAGGAAATAATTCATTAGACGCAAATCTTCACTCATATCCAAATTTTCCTAAGAGCCCCCGAAGGAATCACCCATGGTTGTCCAATGTCCATGCTAAGCATTGGGTTCGGTGCAGTGGTTCCATTTTTTGCTTTTTAAAAGTACTTTCACTCAAGATAGATGGCTGTAATTTTTTATATCGGATGGCTAAATAAATGAAGTTTTTAATTCTTTGAATTGATTCTTTTATGCTTCGTATTTGTCTGAAATTCATCTTTTCAGTTGAAAAATCTCACATTTTTCTCTGAAATCAACAAAAGCATATTTCTTTGACAACCAGAGATTTGATTATCATAGATATTTACGCCTCTAGCATTAAAAATCACGTTTTTTTGAAGGCCCATGATAGTAAATAGAGCGAAAATATGTATAAGAAAATGGCCCTGAGTCCCAAGGGTCCCATGACAGATTGCTTTGGGGTAATCGACAAATTCAATGCACATTAACAACAAATATACTCTTCATTGTCTATTCTCATAGAAGCTCACATAGGGGCACTGCATGTATATGAGAGAACACTTACGTCGTAAACAATACACATAAAGGAATTAAATACACTGACTACACATCCAATTTAATGTGAAAGAATAATTACGTGCTGCGAATAGTAATGGTAATAATACCTCTGTTGCCACAACAAACACAGCGTTGTTTATTACCGTTTAATATCACATATATTTGCATAAATTACACGTAGTGGAACCGTCTGCCTCTTATTACGATTGCGAACTGTTTTTAGACCAATTACTACATCATAAACGTTAGGAATTATCGATATATGTTTAAAAGTGTTTATGTTAACTAGCATTCACTCACATTTGGGTTTTCCGTGCATGAAAGAGGACCAACAATCACTCATATCTCCGTGCATATGAAAAACGGTCAGCGTGTCTACTGCAACGAACACGACGTGCAAGATAGGTTAAGAACTCCTCAAATGACCACGCTGACAATATTCTTCAGGCTTTGTGGTTTTCTTATAAAAAATGTTCAATGTTTTTCACACCCGTTGAACTTCAACGGGTATCTTCCGCAAGTAATTAACTAAAATAAGCATTTTGAGTATAAATGCGAACATAAAGACAGCCGATTTTTTGTTGGTCTATTTTCTTTCATGCTACATTACTTAGGCACATGTTTTGAGGCATATCGTATCTATCGTCGACATAAGTCACACAGAACGTGAATGCCAGGCATTGCTGCTGCGGACAAAAAATATACGTACGCCTATTGGGTTACTCTGTCCAGCCAACTATGACAAACAAATATTGAAAAACGTCCCGTTTTTGCGAGTACTTCAATTGCCAAGCTCCACCAATAACCATACTTTTGACCACTAAGGACTCTGGGCCTGTCCGTTGCTTATAATATGAAGAGTTTAATCAATGATAGTTTTCTTTGACTTAGCATCCACCAAGTTCTCTACCCTTAGTTCATTTGTTTTTCAAGGTCTCGGATTTTCTTGGGAGCTACAACGTTTACCATCATAAACAAAGAATACATTTGTCTGATATGTTTAACATCTATTTATTCTGCAAACAACTGATGTTCTTTACGTGAGGAGGTTGGTACGAAAGTGAGAGAGATTTGAAGGCATAAAAATTACTTATAATCACAGAAAACTAACTTCCCTGGATTTAAAAAGATACCTATAAAAAATTATGTTCTTTTTTTTTGTAAAAAAGAGAAAGTATTTGTGCAACCAATATTTATATTTGTAGACGCTGTATTGCAGATTTTGTTCTTTCAGATTTTTTTGTGGACACATAATATTTAACTTTGAAATCTTGCATAACTGCATGTTATTCCCACTGTTGAGTATGAGAAGGCCTTCAACACAAGGTGCGCCTAAGACGTTTCTCTTTTTACTTCATAAGTATCACAAAGAAGAACCCCGTACTTTTGACGCAGGCTTGAAAATACACTTTCATTAATAAAATAACGCTCAAATACCTACAAGTTCCCTCACGTCTAATATAGTGACAAGTCATCACGATTCGTGCGTTCGACATTATGGCGTGATAAAAGTTAACTGGCAACGCACTTTCCGGGAGTGATACTCAAATGAACTCCCGGACCACAAAGAATGAGAAAAGTTGACCTGTTCTCCGGTATTATGAGTGATGTCGTGATGATACCCCGTGATTGCACTAGAACCAAGAATTTCTATTTATTAATTTATTTATTATTCACGTCCAAACACAGAACAAGGCCAATTACCATGGACAAATAGTTCTAACTCTAAATAGCGTGATAATTTGTTCATCGCTGTAATAATTTCGCTCGTAATTGGCAATTTATCTTCTGAGAACAGAAAGGAGAGTGGTGGAGGCAGGAACGTTGAAATGGCGTGAGTGTATGACAAAGCGCTTAAAAAGTGGGAAAGTTAGCGTAATTCAGAGCGATAGAGGTGACGAACGCGTGAGGTACACCTAATGCCTGTTGCTCACGGTAAAATTTTCCATAAAAGAGTTTTATAAAAAATGTTATTGAAATTTTTATGAATCGTACGTAAAACGTACTTGCTTGCTCACGGTAAAACTATTCATAAAACCGCAATCTCCTGCCATCTATGAGACGCTTTGCGAACACGTGAAGTGATAAATGCACTCTCTTTTGGATGACTGTTAGGTTAACAACTATATGTATTAATAAATAATTCTCGGGTTTCAAGCCGAGTAATGTTTTGGTTTGCTAACGTTTCAATGGAATACTCCTCCATCGTCCTCAGAGCAATAAAGCTTGCAGGGCCTTCCGCCTGCGCTAATATAGCCGTCTCATCCGGGGGGCATTGTTGTCTCCTGTTTTCCGTTATTTTTTGAATTAACGGTTTCCATTCTCTGCTAAGGATGTACCCAGAGTCTCCAATTTAATGTTTTTTCTTCCAGCCTGATTTCAACGGCCTCTTTAAGGAGACGATCCCAATATCCATTAGCTTTGGAGACCAAGCGAGCCTCATTGAAGGAGATGATGTGATCTTCCGATAAGCTGTGTTCAGCCAAGGCAGATTTTTCCGGGTGGAACAACCTAATACATCTCCTGTGCTCTTTTATTCGGGTCTCTCCAATGTATATTTTTCCACACTGACATGGGATACTATAAACATCAGGTGTTTTGAGTCCCAATTCATCCTTGACTCGCACTAAAACGCCACGTAGTTTTTTCGGTGGTTTATGAATTGTTTCGATGTTCCATTTCGATAGGATCCTAGAGATTTTTCCGGCGACGGTTGAAACATACGGCAGACCAGCTCTCACGGTGGGTTTTTTCTTTTTGGGAGACATTTCAGGACTGAGGAGACTATCAACGCGGCTTTTCTTGTGACTTGCTCTTTTCAGGCCCAGCGAAATCTCTCTCTCCGTATACCCATTTTGGCGGAAAGTTTCCTGTAGGTGTTTAATTTCCATTGGCAGGCTTTCCTTGTCTGCCACAGTATCTGCACGATGCAGGATCGTAGAGATAACAGCTCTTTTTTGGGACGGATGGTGGTGACTTTGGCCATTTAGGTATAAGTCCGTGTGTGTAGGTTTTCGATACACTCGGTGACCCAAAGTACCGTCTTCCCTCCCTTATATGTATTGTTTATTTACTTACTTTCTGATCACACTCAACGGTGCTACGGCTCTAACGCATTCTTCTTACAACAAGAAGGATACTGCCTCAAAATTCCATGAACTCCCAGCCATGTTTGTTTACGTTTTACTTATTTGGGTTCCCATGAATACGAGATTATTATCAACGCGATGAGCGAAAAGTCTCATTGGTTGTTGCGTAAAACGGTTTTATGGAAATAGAACCTATCGTATTCCATAAAACGTTTTATAAAACAAGGTTTTATAAAACAGTTTTATCGTTAGCAAGCTCATTTTTAATAAATTAGTCGATATTATAAAACGTTTTACCGAAGATTTTACCGTGAGCAACAGGCATTAGATTGTATTTCCGGCTCTTCCGATTCTATTTGAATGTCGACACCCAATATTGTTCCCGCCATTGAGGACGCATGTGAATACGTTGGGAGGAAAAGGACCATTTTGAGAAAATGGGGCAAGAGAATGGACAGAGAGTCCCAGCGTAGGCGTTTAGGTTACTCTTATGAAAGGCACCGAGGGACATCTGGTTGTGTCACAACAGTGCCATTCTATGAACGACCTTTCTACCATTCGATAACGGAGTACGTATTAAACTAGAGGTCCTCTCCACATTGCACTCAATTCCCCGTACATCCTAATTATGACATAAAGAAGAAGTAATATCGAGTTTAGGTCATGAAATTAAAATCAGATAATCTTTGCCGACGTTTTGGAATTTAGTTATTCCACTTTCAGGGCTTAGAATACTTTCATTTGAGACCTTCAACATCAGGTCATTATTGTCAAAACTAAACCAAATTAACTCAATATTACTTCTTTATATCAAATTGTGAGGTCGATATGATTAGCAACGAATCCTAATTATGTACAGAAGAGGGCGCTACCTCCTCTATTGCCTTCCTATGTTCCCCCTTCGTTGTCACGCAAATGTGAGCAATCAAATATGAAAAAAAGCATCCCCCTCGATTTCAAAGCCACATCTCACCAATTTTGCTTCGAGCCATTTGACCATTTAAGCTGCCCAAACGTTTTCTTGTATATTTAATTACAAAGAGGCTTCTAAGGAACTAGATGTCCCCACGAGTGCCAAGCATGCAATGTTTCAAAATTCTTGTATCCATGTATATTATGCCACATCCCACCCGGTCAAATCCACGTCCACAGCAAATAAAACCGTTTAAGTGACACTGCGCATTGAATTATTTATTTTTTTCCACGCTGCTACCTTCCTGCGTGCTCCGTGCAACGAACACTGAATCCTCTTATAACAATCGTCTCTTCCAATCTCTTCTTTGGCTTCCTTTCAATCTGAGCAATTGGAGTTTTTCTTTCGGATGCGAAAACCGACGACCATCCTCCGTAAGTGTCCAGCACATTTCTATATTTTCAGTCTAAAATACGCTTTCAGATTGGATTTATTATTTAAGCGTATCAAGTTCCTTACTGTCTTAATTAGTACATTGTTCCATTTTTGAATACACCATAGTCTGGATCGGTATTCCACAGCGAAATTTCCGCCCCAGCTAAGTCCGGAAGCCAGACCCTGAGAACGGGATGTCAGTACTCCAACCTGCTCCACAGAAGAATTCCATTATACCGTTACGCTGTGATCAGCGATCGCCCTTCTTCCATCAACACGTCCATTCCCAATCCGAGGCTAAGATCCGCCTCATCTCCTCGTTAAAGAGAAACATTTTACCGGTAGCATGGAACTACAGTAAAACTCCAACTGCCCGGATTGCTTTTAAGGGGAAAAAATCCTCGAAAATCGTCTTTTTACAGTCACGGCAATAGGCTATTCGAAACGTGTATTGTATCTTTTATATCTACCATTGATTTTGTTTGAAAGTCATTGGTAACAGCACATGCGTTTCCTTAGCGTTCTTACATGAATCCGAAGCGAATACGTTAAGAAGCTATACTTAAATGAAAAAGGCAAACTTTGTTTTATTCGACTGATTTCTTTTTCAATCAAGTACTGGAAAATATATTGGTGGAATAAAACAAAGTTTTCCTTTTTCATTTATAAAATGAACTTCCACAAAGTTGAGCCTGAGACGATTGAGATAATACGTTAAGAAGATTATAACAAAGAGATTACCTTTTCTGGTGAGTTATCCATTTATCCATATATATTTGATTATCCGGATGGGTTCCGGTCCCAATTGATCCGGATAGTCGGAGTTCTACTGTACTACTACTTAGGTCGTTGCGCATCGCTTGGGCCGAACGCTGTGACACGTAGGTTGGATTACATCAAGCGCTAGCCAAGTACAAACTGTACTGTGTATTTGATACTTGTGCGTCATTTGGATGCGTCAGCAATGCGAGAAAATATGAGGCAAGAGGATTTTGTTTTAGATATCCCATTGGTACATCTGCACGGGCGAAGCTGTATGTCACGGGCGAAGCGGGCGTTATTTTGTAATCTCAGTTAAGTGAGAATACGTCATAAAATATGGAAAATTACGACATTTTTCGTAGTTCAACTCCGCCACCCAGGCGGCGTGACCATCTTCGGCTCTCAAGTGGTGAACTGCCGGTCTATTTATTTGATTCGTCCGCTCTTTTGACTCTTGATCCATGACCCCCAGGGAGGTTATTTTGTAATCTCACCTTATAATTGACTCTTTGCGGGAAGGCGGGAGATCCGTTTCGTTCTCTTAATGAACGGCTCACGATCGGCCAGGGTCCTATTGTGGCTCCATTTCACGTTCCTAACGACATGCGAGATGGAACTAATGAAATGCGGAGCCAAATGAAACGGATCAAGAGTCGAAAGAGCGGATGAATCAAATAAATAGACCGGCAGTTCACCTCTCGGGAGCCAAAGATGGTCACGCCGCCTGGGTGGCGGAGTTGAACTACGAAAAATGACGTAATTTTCCACATTTTATGACGTATTCTCACTTAAGTGAGATTACAAAATAACCATCCTGGGTGGCGGGGTGGAACTACGAAAAATGACGTAACTTTACGTATTTTATGACGTATTCTCACTTAAGTGAGATTAATAAATAACCCCCCTGGTTTGCCGGAGACAATACAACATTAAGATAGTTTGAGCGAGATAGTTCCCTAATCATAATAGATAGCATATTCGAATTTTATTATTTGATTTAATTTTCTGTATGAAGTAAATATTTTTATGTTAATGGAGCAAAACTCTACTTATTATTGACAAAAATTCTCATTATTTAAATAAATATAACCACATAAGTCTTCTTTGACTCATTTTTTCACACTACAGTGAAATCGCCTTCACAATAGAGTTTTTTGCGATTCTGTAAAAATCACTGCGGTGAGTAATTGATTAATCTTTATAATTAGTTGGGAAAACATACAAACTACAAACCCTTAGTTTTTTTACGAAATCTAGGTGTTCGAAGTCACTAGTATTTTCAATCCCATGTAAAAACAGCTTATATTTCTAGGGAAATTGCTCGAAAAGTACTTCGGCAAGAGATTTATATTTCGATATGATTAAAAAGATGGGATTTAAAAAATTTAAAATGACGCCAATTTCATCAAATTCTAAGTGAATTGCATTATCACTCAAACCACCTCAATTTCGATAATGGTGAGAATGGTAAACTTCATTTGTAAATAAATTGTTACTAGGGTTATTTCCGCTGTAAACAAGACTGCATTCTCCAACTACACATTTACTGACTATAACCGATGAAATACTTTGTATATCAGTGGGTAATAATGAAAAATATTTACTCGAATACATTCTGCCGTTTATAAAATCGAAATCATCAGAGCTTTAATCCATTATTCAAATGCTAATCAATTCGCGAGTTGTCTCATTCTCGTGTCATCAGGATGACGCCATGCGCAGAACGAACTCATTATGGTTAGGGGAACGCCCTACGTTGTATGAGTAGTACCTTTGATGAGAGCTATGCTATTGACCACTTAATAATAAAAGGATATTTTTGGTGAATCAGTCATCAATAAATTAGATCACATGTGTAACTCTTGCCAATGTTTCGAAAATTCACATGTTCATCTCCAGGGTGAAAAAATTAGATTGACATATCAGGGTTTGCAAACATTTGATATGGATAAATGATCTAAGATTTTCACGGTGAATCTGATGTATAAATGTTTCACCAGGTAATTTCACAAACACTGGAAAAGAAACACAGGTAATACACTTTACTCGTCGTTTCCCCTCTCTGTTAAATTGCACTTACATCCCCGCTGAATAGATGGACACTAGTCGCATACCGTAGCAGCGTTCCGCATATTTGGGCTGCAAAGTCCTGCCTTTGTTCCCCCACCGTACCAGGCTTCATATCTGACGACGTTTCAACGAAGGACTTGTTCGTCATCATCAGGAGTTCCCAAGCCCTGATGATGACGAACTAGTCGATCCTCGAAACGTTGGCTGATATGAAGCCTATTAACTGGTGGAATCCCCTTGAAACAGTTACATATTTCTCATGGGTATTGAAATTTGTTATGGTTAAATATTCATATGAATATCAAGGCAGTTGAGCTCTACGGCCTCTATAGATTACACGGATAAAAAATTCTCCAATGGCCGTAAAATATATGCACCATCCGTCAAAACAAAAATCAAACACTTACTGTGTTGGTTTGCGGGAATGGAGACTCCGCAACAGGGACCAACCACAGCCTCTCCACCAGAATACCCTCCTGTGGTAGTTTACGGGAAAGATATTTCCTCGCCAGGGACCACCACAGAACACACACACACAACCCAAATGGAATCCCTTGCAAGGCTAATGGGACCCGCTAAGGATTCCTGGGTTATAACCTGGGATCCTTCGTAGAGCTGAAGTGACTCTACTAAGGGTGCCTTATTAAAACAACCACACACGCAATCACACAAAACACTCACTCACACACACAGCAGGGCCCCAATTTCTGGAATAACAGCTCAAAAAGCGTGATCAAATAGAACAACAAACAAGGAACGAGGGTGGACTTCGGATACGAGTATTTCGACCACAAAGTCGTCCTCTTCAGCGACCTGAAGGGAAAAAACACTTGCAACACGAGGTTGAAAGTGCTCAATCAATATGAATGCCATTCATTCATTCAAGTATTCTACCAGCTGATTGGTAGGTTCTTGGACAGTCCCCATTCTGCATCCCAACCTCATAGACATTGTCTCGCTTTCCCTCCTAAGAATAGCCCGTTATTAGATCCCTCTTCAATTCTTCATATCTTCTACCTCCTCTTATTTCGTCCAGAATTCCTATCCTCCTCCTTCCTCTTCCACGCTTCCCCAGTGTTCTCCCCTCTATCACTCTTTTCAACATGCCCTCTCCTCTCAAAACCTCCTCCATCCATCTATTCTGCCTTCTCCGAACCTCTGCCACAAGCCTCCTCTCCTCTCCGACCATATCCAATACCTCCTCGTTCGTCTTTCTCGCCATCCTGCTAACCTTCTCCATCCTTCTCCAAACCCACATCTCAAACGCCTCAAGTCTACGCACATCCTCCCTTCGATATTCATAACAAATGTTTGGATATTCTTATACATATCTCAATCTAATGTTGCCACCCTGTAGATGATAATATTCGAAATGCTGGCAAGAGCTATACTTGTGATCTAATTTATCGATGACCAGCTCTCCAAAAACATCCTTTTATTAGTACTATCCATGACCGCTATGAATTTATTTTTTTAGTCCACGTGTCCCTCACTCACACCCCTTCCTCGTCATATTACCCGGCATTCCCCCGCAACACCACCCATCTCCCGCAAACACCTCCGCCTTTTTTGCTAAGTCCCCTTCTCTCTCTCCTTCCCTCTATTTCGGGGCCGTGGTATTATAAGAAGTGAGTCTCGGAAAACATCATTCTATTTATTCATGGAGTCCGCTGGTCCGGAGCAGGGGGGGCGCTCTCAGCACTCTCAGCAGCCAAATCAACGAACCTTCCCACCCCTTAACCCCACCCCTTACCGCCTCTCATTTGCGAAATCCACCTCATGAATGCAAGGGCATTAACAACTGCGGCAGCGAATGCGTCAAAAAGATCTTTTCCCCTCTATTTTTTTCGTTTGTACATTGCAGATCCTTAAGGAGATTGGAGCGATTTTTTAAAATGTACATATGTGCAAGAAACTTTACATATGTGTCCTTATTAGTATTATATATAGATAAAAGTGAAAAAACTGGCACAGTACGGATTTGAGTTATTGGAAATTCAATACTATATTAACACGCAGCCTTAGGGCACAAGACATATAGTTCTAAATAATTCAATTACGTGTATCAAAATTTTCTCTTAAACGCGAAATATTACGTTTCATATTCTCATAATTCTTGCTAACAAATATAAAGGTATCATGGCAAGTAAAAAACTAATTTAGATAAATGTTTAGCTTGAATTTCGAATTCCGCGCCAAAAATGCTTTAATTAAGGCGACAATTTTAAAATATGGTTATTGCATCATTTACTTCACTGCATACATGTTGATTTCCACTGTATAAAGAGATGTACTTAAGTGTTCAAGAATTTTTTGACGACTTACTTGAAAAGTTTTTAAAATGTGCTCTGAATGACTCACGATAACCTCCCACGCCACGTTAACATCCCAAAGGGAAGGATGATGGTATTCTCAGGCTATTATTCATCGTTTGAATGAAATTTCAATTGCCTTCCTCTTTTTGAACAGATAAGTTACTTTGTAGTATTCTAAGACATGCGAATTTCCAATTTCATTCGTATTAATATTATTATTTGCGTAGATATGACCTAGCCTATTGTTATATTTTAAGATTAAAATCTAGTGTAAGACTTCAACAAGAAAAAACTCTGGGAAATCATACCTCCAATCATAGCTTCAAACCGACTGTAAGTTTTTCCTCTCTATGGAAAAGAAATTGCAGTGAATTTCTTTATATCCCGATCTTTACTTTTGAATTTTCATAAAAAATCACGTGTACAGGTATTATATCGTTTCTTGACACATTTAACTTCTACAAACTGGTTCAGTTCTCGCTGATGAATGTCAACTCCAAGTTTACTTCTGCTTCTCTTCATCCAATTGCTTGGCTCAATCTTGGCTTTCCCTTATTTCCCATTACTCGTGAAATGCATATAAATACGAAAGATAGGAATTGAAAACCCAGAAAAATGCCATGCACTTCATAATTATTTTGGCCTTCAAGTAATTATAAATGGCGCTTTATTACATTTCATTCAAATCGTGTTTTTATTTCCTTCTTTGCGTGAATTAGTTTTTGATGGAGAGATAAAGAACGCGAGTTTCACGGGAAGCAGGCAGACCAATAGCATTGTAACGAATATTTTCTGAAGCTCTTTTCTCATGTTCTTTCATCCATTACGTTTGTTTTTAGTCTTACAGTGTTATTTTACGTAAAATATTAAGCGTAAAAATTATTTATCATTCGAGAAACATTCTTGTATACACTGAAAATGGTCGTCAAATTACAAGGCAACTACAATATAATATGTAAATATTTGCTTCGCGATCAACTGCACATTTTTTCTCCAAAAATCTGAAAACTACTGAGCAACGTTGATTCAAGTTTCAAGGCATGCCATTTGGAAATTTTTCCTTCGTGATTCATTGCGTGATCCAGAAGTAGCATCGAGTAGGATGGATACATTAATCTGTAATGATATTCCTCCCTTATATTGTATTTCCTTGCCTCAGTTTCGACATCAAAACATTCGTTTTATTGAAAGTGGCTACTTCGCTGTCGAAACCATTACCAGGAAATAAAATTTAACGGTGAAATGTTCCAAGGGTTTTTTTAATAATAAGATGGAACAGTTCCACAAAGTCAAGCCGAATGTAATGTTCTAAGGTGGTAAATGATTCATCTACATTTACAAAATAACCTACAAGCCACCTCAAGGGTGTGTGGCAGGGGGTGAGTAGTAACCAACATGTATTACACTATATCCTATTTAAGTTAAAGTAATTACGACTATTGATGCATTAGCATAAATCGCTAATGCTTGTCATGGGGTGAAGCCTCACAATCATGGATATATTTGCAGCTTTACCAAATTGGGGTCTAACAGGGAAAAGAAGCTGATTTCCATAAATTTATCGTAGTACTTGCCGAGTACTCTTTTAACATATCCCAATTTACGATTAGCTTGGCCTGTAATTTCTCGAATATGTTTCCACCACACGACAGATCCTTGGTCAGTTTTACTCCGAGGTATTTAACTATATTGTCTATAATTGGCTATGCTGTATGTAATAGCTGTTATGAGGAATGTGTTTTTCAGTTTCCAAAATTTCATAACATTTTTCATTCAAGTATTCTACCAGCTGATTTATAGGTTCTTGGACAGCCCCCATTCTACATCACGATTTAATACACATTGTCTCGCTTTCCCTCCTAAGGATATCTCGCCATTAGATCCCTCTTCAGTTTTTCATATCTTCTACGTCCTCTTATTTCGTCCAGAATTCCTATCCTCCTCCTTCCTCTTCCACGCTTCCCCATTGTTCTCCCCTCTATCACTCTCTTCAACATGCCCTCTCCTCTAAAAACCTCCTCCATCCATCTCTTCTGCCTTCTCCGCACCTCTGCTATAAGCTTCCTCTCCTCTCCGACCATATCCAATACCTCCTCGTTCGTTTTTCTCGCCACCCAGCTCACCTTCTCCATCCTTCTCCAAACCCACACTCAAATGCCTCAAGTCTACGCACATCCTCCATTCGCAAAGACCAAGTTTCCGACCCATATAGCTCGCTCCATATTAAAGTTTTCACCAGCCTTTTCTTTACCTCTCTTCACAGACCCCCCTCACCAATTCCCTTTTCTTCGAAAATGCTTCTTTAGCGAGCGAAATTCTGCATCTCATATCCTTACCACTAAACCCATACTCCTCGAAAATACTACCCAGAAACATAAACTACTCTACCTGCTCTATCTTCTGCCCTCTCACCCTTATGTTAAGCCCCGCCTTCTTACTCCTAGAACATCTCATTACTTTCGTTTCCTTGTGGTTGATCGTCATGTCATACTTTACGCACTGCACCTCTAACCCATTCACCATTGACTGTAACCCCTTGGCAGACTGACTAACCAATGCTTGATCATCTGCAAATCTCACTGATTTTATCAGCTTACCTTCTACCTTTATTCCTACCTCCTCCTCCCCCCATGTCTCCCTTACCATTTCTTCTGAATACACGTTAAAAAGCAATGGCGATAGTGGACACCCCTGCCGCACTCCCCGTCCTATCATGGCCCATCCCGATTCTCCATCGGCTACCCTAACCTGCGCCGTCTGGTCCATATACAAATTCCGAATCAGACGCCTGTCCCTTCAATTTACCCCTAATTTCTTCAGCACTCCAATTAATTTCGTCCAGTCTAACCCATCAAACGCCTTCTCGAAATCTACGAAGCATACAAAAATATCCTGCCCATACTCTAGGCTTCTTTCTACTAGCGTCCTCATCACCGCTATAGCGTCTCGCGTTCCCGTCCCTCTCCTAAACCCGAACTGGTTGTCACCCAGGTATTCATTTGCCTTCTTCTCTTGCCTTCTTTTTATAATTCTCAGAACTATTTTGGCCGCGTGGGATATTAAGTTTATTGTTCTATAGTCTTCGCACGTTTTTGCCTTGCTCTTCTTCGGTATAGGAATTAGTACAGCCTTCGCGAAGTCTTCCGGCCACACTCCATCCTCATAAATCCTACGATTTAGCGCAAAAAGTTTTCCCCTTCCATTCTTCCCCATGCTCTTTAAAAACTCTGCAGGAATGTCATCTATTCCCACCGCCTTATTCCTTTTCACGTCTCGTAAAGCTCTTTCGATTTCGCAATCTAGGATACCTGGTCCGATGCCATCTCTGTCGATGTCATCTTCCCTTTCTATATCTAACATATTCTGCCTTATTTCTTTACCATACAGCTCTTCAACATACTCCTTCCACCTCTCCTGGATCTCTTTCGGTTCTACGATCACCTTTCCCGTCTTGTCTGTTATCGTTGTAATTCCCCTTCCCTTATTACCACCCGTCAGTTCCTTTACTTTCCTATATAATGCATCCGATCTTCCGTCTTTTTGGTATTTCTCTAACGAGTCGATATGTTCTCTCCACCACGCCTCTCTTGCTTTCTTTGTTTCTCTTCTAAGCCTGTTAATAAATTCTCGGTATTTTCTTTTACCTAGCTCTGAGTTTTCGCTCTTCCATTTCCTTTTCTCCTGCATCTCCATTATCATCTCCAGCGCATTTTTTTTCAAATTTAATTCTAGCTACCACGCATCGCACTACTCCTGTATATCCTCGAGGTCCTTCATTAGAGCTTGCTTATCATTAAGGCAACGCATTTTCCTATACACTACTGCGTCGTCTGCAAAGAATCAGAGCTTACTGTCAACTACTTCACCGATATCGTTTACCTACATATAAAAGGAAAAGAAGTGGGCCTATGGACTCCCCTATGGAACACCTGATGTGACATTTACTTCATTAGAGATAGCGCCGTCTAATACAACCCTTTGTAAAAGAAATTAATTATACTTGTAAAGTATTTTTAAATTAATTGTGAAATTTTAGTAATATAGTTATATATATGTATACCAATATGCCTTAATTCAAAGAAAATGGTACAAAGTCCGAGTAGTCATTCCCGGAAAATCTTAAGCCAATGGGAAAGAAAAACCCCACCTTCCCTCCCCCAACCACCCCCTCCTTTCATTCTCCTCTTCCATCGACCCGCTGCTCTTCCTCTTACCCTCCCACAACTCTCACCCTCTACTACGGATAAGAGCCGTTAACTACTCGTCCTTCCCCCTCTCTCTCTCCCCACACACCCCCCCCCCCACCCCCTACCGGCCACAAGTCAAAAATCGGCCACAAGTCCGAGAGTCTTCCTCGACCACGCTCGCTCGCTGCCATTCTTAGCCCAGCTCCCACACCACACACGGAGAGAGATAAAAAAAATGGAAGATTATAAAAAAAATGAGGTGGGTAAACTCACGAAACGGTTTAACGTGCTATCTCTGCGATAAAGTTTCAACAGAGAACGCTCTCGCACCGCTAATGAGTTAACGCCGGAAACGACCGCTACTCTTTTTTGTGCGTGCGCAGTGCGTAAAAGATAAACAAAGGGACTCTCGGGCTCTGTATTTATGCATGAGAAGAGGACTTGATGCGTATCCCCCTTCAAAGAGTCTCCAAATTAGCTGACATGCTTAAAGGTAGCAAGACGGCCTGCGGGGGAGAAAGCTACCAGCTGAGCTGAGGCTGGCGAGGGCGGTGCATTGCGATCATTGGTGGTAGAATGTCATGTGGTGGAAATAAATCAGAGTAACGCAAATTAGAAACAAAGGGTGCGCTCCAACCTCGCGTCGTCAAAAAACAGTTCCTAGCTATTTGCGCAGGGCGCTATCAAATTGCGTCGGCACGTCATTGGCGCTGAACTCATAGAAACAAATCATTAGTATTGCACAGTTACTTTACCAATTACGCTTTTGGAAGGCACTTGTTACGTATGTACCCAGAATAGTTTGTTTACGGCAGCTTAAAAAATATCAAGGATAAATTTAAATGGACTGCCGAATAGAATAAATTTCACTCCTAATCAATTCCATGAATGAATATTCGTTTTATTGAAGTGCCATACTGATATGATGTCTTGATGAACCTCAGCCCTACACCAACTGTCCCATTCTACAGCCATCTATTCTGATTGTGCCGCCATATTGTAAACAGTTCAGCGTACTACATGGTCCAATGGTACTACATGGTCCATGGTTCCAATAGTCGGCCCGTGAAGAATAGTGGGTAATGTGCCACCATGTGATGCGATAAACAGCAATCTATGCGAGGTGAATTGAATGCATTACGGCATACGTTTTTTCAAATGAAACCAATATTTTAGAATTTTAGGGGAGCCATATTTTGGAGAAAGCTTATCACGTGACACAATACTATTAGATGAGCCTAAGGAATTAGAAATCTGCCATCGATGTTGACATTTAGTTACTGTGTGTGCTTCTAAATTCTTGTTATCGTAAGAAATTACTTTTATGAGGCAACCAGCCACATAACAAAAGCTTTACGAGGAGAAAATTCGTTTGTAAGTAAGCTCAGGTACATAAAAAAACAAGCAAGTAATTTGTGGACGACAGTTTTACTTGATGACTTTTGTGCGGCTGTTAACACTCCCCCATCCTCCTCCACCTTGCTGCAACATTTGCCTCTACCACACTCGGCCCAGGAGGACTTACTAGTCGCACGAATTAAGTCGGACTTTTCATGTGGGCCAAGCTTCTCGGTCCGGGCAACTCGCCAGCCAGCCTAAACCGAAAGCGAGAGCGTGTTGAGACGCCCAACGACACAATAGGACCAACCGCCGGAATCTCATGCTCGACTCTCTCCAGGAAACCATGTGGCTGTTCAAGTGACGTGTCCGAATCTCATGGCCGCAGAGGTAACAACTGTGAGCGTCGAGAAATAATCACAGGCGTCCGTCTCCATTTATGGGACGCCAAACTTCATCCGATACGCAACACTCATCCTATGATCACAAAGAGATCGACCAAAATTCCTGGTTAAAAAACCATTCATCCAGAACAATTTCTATTAATATCTAGCACTAAAACCTACGGAATTTTACCGCTAGATATTAATAGAACTTGTTCTGCCTACATGGAGATCAAAAATTATAATTAACAACTAATCAATTTCCACCGTGGCGGGATGTAATGAGTTTGAGATAAATTACCACGGGCCCTATTTTATTGAGACGAAAAATGTATCATTACGACGTCACAGATCGCGTCAGAAATGTAGCGCTGAAGCAGTTAACATATTTTCTCAAAAGCCGAAAAAAATAAACATTCATTACTAAACATATTCCTTTTGATAAAATCACAGAAAAAGATCTTAGTTTTCAACGTACGGCGTGAAAAATTAAGTTGAAAAAAGCATTAGTTTGGTGTACATATTAAATTAATTACGGCGAAGTTCACTCATTACAAGAAGGAATTTTGAGTCATTAATATTACGTCATTTGCCCCATGGCACTTGCAACTACTTAAATTATAATATTAAGTTTTAGATTCAAAGTTTCTCCTTTGACTCAAGAAAAATATCGTTCAACCAACCTTAAAGGTAACGGTTTCAGGTGTCGCTAGGTGGAATTTATCCTGATGGAATCTTGGTGGAATCTTGAATCTTTATCTTGGTGGAATGAAGACTGATATCATCTGATGATGCTGCACTGTGGAGAAACCCGGGTCGTACAATAAAACTTTTATGTGGAATTGTAGTACCTTCTTTTCATATCTTCACAACCTTAAAAGAAAAAATGCGTTATAATAATTAACGTGTTGTTCTCATTGAATCATGCGAGCAAGAGAGCATTGAATGAGCACAATATGGATTAAACATTCTGATTAAAATACGGACTGAATATTGGTCTAAGAAGTAAACGTTCACTATTTGCTTTCACTCGCGCTCTTCCACGAAGGCAAGAATTCTTCCCCACCACCTGGAATTCCTTTGAATTACCCCTAGCTCATCAATCAATGAAAGACATGTACTTCATCTTTCATCCCTCTCTAATCAGAGCGATATCCCAACCGCTAGTTCAAATCCATCCGCTCCATCTGCTCCTGTGAAAGGGTCCACCGCGTGAAACATATCCACCATTATAGCGATGACGAATTGTGGATTTTACGTCAAAACCTAAACTTAAATGAAACCAAATGAAAAGAGATACAGAGTGACGCATTGCCAAAAATCTATTTTCGCCGGAGTTATTACCAGAGAAATAAAACGTTGTGGGTCAGGATCTGGAAATAGGAGTCGGGTGCGTGAGCCGTAGAGACAGAGGTGGGAATGGTAAACTGACGAAATCTACGTAAAATACGAATCCATGAGCTGTTTTCTGTATATTTTGCTGGTTTTAAAAGTGAACATGGGCAGTCAGCGTTAAAATAACGATGAAGTTAAATCTTAAACAACCAGAAAATAAGTAATTCACTAGAAGCACAGCCCACCCCGAGCAAGAAAATGGATTTTGAATATCTTAAGAGTTTTAAGAATATATAAGAGTTTTTTTCCGCAGGCTACCATAAGGTGCCTGAATATGAAAAGAGGTAAATTGTTGAACTCTATGACGGCGTGTGTCCGAGCAATCTCGTATTAAATTATTCTGGTGATATGTAAAAGCAAAGAAGATCGAGTGAACTATGATTTCAGAGTGATCTAATCGACATCTACAGTTTACCCAGCGAACGAATTCGAGGATGTTTTGCAAGGATAGAATTTCCCCAAAATAAACTATGCTGCAAACTAAAATGTGATAGAAACTTTGAATATTAATGCAGCTACATAATGGAACAGAGCTACAAGAGTTTCGCAGGATGCATGCAAATATATTAATACAGAGGCAAAGAGCAAATCAACTTCTACATCAAAGGAATGAAAATCAACGGAATATAAGGTATAACGGATGAATTAGGTAATATATTTGAACCAATATACAGCCCACGGTGCATTTAACCTGAGATTAAATGAAGCTGAGATGACCGCCTGTTGCATTAAAAGGGTTAACATTTGCTCAATCACGAATTGTTACAAAAAACAACCAACTTCTGAATGTGTATTCGAAAATGCAATGTTAACAGTTATTTCTATGTTTTTCCCGGGGGAAATTATACTCTAAGATTAATTATGAGGATGAAAAATAGGCAGCAGCTGTTCCCGTTACAGTAGAACATCAATTTGACTGTATTTCAGCCGTAGAGCAGCTAGCTAATGAGTGTGCATAAAATCTGTCATTTTTTATGCGTAAATCTGTCCACCATTATATCAGCCTTGTTAGCACAGTAAGACTCTTAGACTCATCATTATCGCAAAACTAAAGTGCTTTGGTAAAAAAAATGAGCTTATACTCGTTTTAAAATGCTCAAGCGAATTGTTTTTCTCCCACATCTCTTTCATTGAAGCAATTTACCGTTCAAGACGTTTATACTTTACATTTTTTTAGAGCCAAACACAGTATCACAAAACTGCACATCCTCGAGTTAGCAGTGATAAGAAACTATATTTTCACAATATTTCACGTCTAAAAGTCTTACAATCTATTACGTAAGTTCCAAGCCGAATATTCTCTGATTAATTATATTTTACGCAATCCGACATACTACGGTAGATCCGATCATGAGAATAAAATTAGGGAACTAGAATGCAGAACGGACAGATTTTACCTCAAACATTGGTAGCATAACTGTAGTGTAGTGCATGCTTGTGGGATTTCACCTCTTCACAAGCATTATCGATTTATACTAATGCACCAACAGTCGTAGTTACAGTAACTTTAGGGTATAGTGTAATGTATGTTGGTGACTACTCAACCCCTGCCACATACACTTGAGGTGGCTATCAGGGTATTTTGTATATGAATATAGTGTATCTCAAACAGTACGTTAGTTCAAGTTATCATTCTGTATATATTATGAACCATGCGAATCGATGCAAATTTTCAAAAGCGAACTGAAAGCGTTTAAAATCTATAAGGAATCGTAAGATGGGGCTCATATGAGGACATTTTTAAAGAAGATAACATGCATCATCATTACTAATCCCGAGAGTAAACTAGGCATGGAAGAAGGGCAAATAATCATTGGTACCAGAGTGAACAACAATTTACGTGAATCAACCATCTGATGAATAGGTTCAATGGCACTATTTGTCAAAGAAAAAAGCCGTGATAACAACTTGACCAGCCTTAGGCAAAACTATTTCAACGAGCGGGACTAAACTACTGCCCGATTACATTCTGCATGGAATAGAGCAAATTTCCTTAAATTTTGCTGCCCTTAAACCCAATACCATGCCATCGTTAGATAAATACTGCCTACTAAGCCACAGGGCACTGGCAAGGAGTGGCGGGGGCGGGGGTGTTAGAATACCAGTTGTGAAAATGAGGGTGAAGTGGGAAAATGATTGGGATGAGAGAGAGAGATGACGCCAGTGATTAAGTGGATGTTAAGAGGAAGTTGTGTCACTCTGATTTTTTAAATCACTGACGGTATAAGAGAAGAGGGAATTTTTATGCATACCCACTCGACAGGGTACCACCTCCCTTTTTTGTTACGTCCGTCTGTTCAATAGACGTAGCGCGGAGTTGAAATAGCATCATCCTTGACTCTCAAAAACTCTCGTGGTCTGACATTGTCGAGTAATCTTATCCTATTGTCCATTAAAAAAGTCGAGTCCCTCGAGTTTAGGAAGCTGTATCTTCAAGTAGGGTTAACGGAATTTTACGAAATAAAAACCATGTGATAGAATGATCATTCCTACGTTTAACGATGCGTGTTGAAAAATTTTCCTTTACTTATCTCCCCTTATACGATATTTTATTTGAAAAAAGTCACTATTTTCGGCGCTCAAAATCCGATTACCCAGCTTTATGTTATTACTGTTCTCTTAACATCAGACATAGAAACTGGTAATTCTGATACAAGTTAGCTAAACATGTTATTAACGTAATAAAAGAAATAAATTGTTTATAAGTGGAGTTTTACACGAGCTGGTGTAAAAGTTGTCAATCTCCGCTTATTTCGAAACTAATGATGCGATTGAAATTTGAGGTATACTGTTGTGACGCGCGGTAATGCCAGCATTGCAAATATGTTCATAACAAATAGTAAAAATTCCTGGCATTCTCAACAACGATTTATATTTATATCTATTTTCATGCGCCAAGAAAACACGCATAACTTTTTTTTTAATAGAGTGTAACTTCGGAGAGCATCTAGTGGCTACCGACGTTGTCCTCTTATCGACTGATTAACTTCACTGCCTGTTCACTTACAGCAGTTTTGAACGTTTCCTGCGGCAAACCTTTGCATTTTGCTTATTTTACGTAATATATCTTTCTGTGCAAGGTCCAAAACGCTCGCGGACTAGGTACCTACTAGATATGAAGCCTAGCTATAGCAAAGTAACATTTATCTTTAACTTCCTACCATTTGCATTCCTCAACCTTCCTACCATTTACATAAAAAATTCCTTTCTTTTTAAATGGAGCACAGCAAATGTTTCGCAAGTATTCTTTTGAGTAGTTAGGTCTGAAGTCATGGAGAATCGCAGGTTTTTGACATATATACTAGGTATTTCACTTAAATACCAGGTATTTCACTTCAATAGGACATTGAAAACAATGGTTAGCGTCACAGAATATTATTTTTTCAATTTAAATATCAATTTCTTAAATCAAAAGCCGATTATTCGGTTTTTAAATCATGTTCCATTCGAAACAACTTTTGGCAGTTGCGACTAGCTCCCATATTATTATATCCGTTATAAAATAATGAAGTCATCAGAGATTCACTTCTTGGCAGTTGATTATATTCTCCTGGACCCCTCTCACTCAGATGCATCTCCCCAACTGCCCTCATCATCATCACCACCGCCAGGCGGGCCGAGGGGATTTCTTCCCGAGAAATTCATTAAGACCGTCTGCGGAGGAGACTGTCGCCTCGCGGTAAGAAGGGATCCCGTGAGGCGAGAGTTCTGGAAGGCACCCGTCACTCGCGGCGACGGAGTCCTTTGGCCCAAATTTCGCCCCCATACAGCGAGCATAGGGGCGTGGAGGCTCCAATTCCCTTCTTCAACCTTGGCTTCTTTCTTTCCCTGTCGAGCGAGGCCTTCGTCTTCCCATCATCCGCGATCCCTTTTTCCCGTCATACAATGCCTCGAGGGCCATCTGTACGACGAGAAGCATCAACATCAACATCTACGATGTACCGTGCAAGCCACCACCAGGGTGTGTGGCACGGGGTGATTCCACACCAGGCATGCAGCACTCGTCCCAGCACAAATAAGAACCTCGCACGCTCCCCCGGGCGCCGCCCTCCGCGACCCCCCCCCCTCTGCATGTCCCTCCCCATTCCCTCGGTTCTTTTTAAATTAACGAAGTCTCATTTTTATCTAATTATGCAACAACACCATTTCACTCAATTTCATCTTGAAATTTCAAAAATAAAATCAATTATGTCATCCCATTAAAAATGCAAATCGGGCTTCCCAACTCTGCTTTGCGTCCTTCAATGACACAATTCGACCAATCAACAAAGATTCATCTACATCTACGAAGTACCTTGCAAGCCACCACTAGGGTGTGTGGCACGGGGTGATTCCACACCAGGCATGCAGCACTCGTCCCAGCACAAGTCAGATCCTCGCACGCTCCCCCTGGCGCTAGGCGCAGACACCAAAAAGCAGTCAGGAGAACAGTGCGCAGTTCGACCAGAAACTGGGAGAGTGATACGTAAATGAACATGCAGAACAATGCTATACACACATCTAGTGGTTAATATTACTGATACTGTTAATTTATGAATGCTACGAGATGCTACTTCATGCAGAGAATAAAATAAAATAATGTCAGACAAATCGACCGGTGTGAAGTATTAGTAATGATGTGGTGTTATTAAGCACAAGTGAAAATGCTACTCAACCTATTGAGGGTGGGAGTGTCATATGATTGATCTATCGCAACTATTATGATCCCTTATTGTACGTGGGAAAAATGACATTTTAAATCTATCGGTTCGGCAGTCAATTTCCTTTATTTTATGCCTGTGATCACTTCTACCGTAGTACGTTGGCTCTAGCATTATATGTTGAACGCCACAAAACTTGCACAAAAGATTTAACCTGTATTTCTTCCTTCGATCAGCTAGAGATTCCCACTCTAATTCCTTCAACAATTCGGTAACACAGCTAAGTTCATCGTAACAACTTTTCACAAATCTTGCTGCTCTCCGTTGTATTCTATCTATTTCAGAGATTAGTCCTACTTCGTAAGGGTCCCATATGCTAGCGGCAAAATCTAAGTGATGTCTCACAAGTGAAAAACAACATCGCTCTTTAACCTTCCCGTCACATTTTCCTAATATTCTTTTCATAAATCCCAATTTGCAACTAGTCTGTCTGCAGATTTCCCGGACGTGTTTCCCCCAAGACAGGTCCTGAGTAAGGGTCACACCTAAGTATTTAACTGACTCTACATTTGGTAAGTCTGTTTGATTAATTGTTTACGTTTCGTTGGCCGAGGTGTTCTTTTTCCCAAAATTCATAACAACGCACTTTTCAAAATTAAATTCTAACTGCCAAGTATTGCACCATTCATTTATAGCATCTAGGTCTTTTGTAATACGAACTTGTCCGACTCATTGCCTAGGTTCCTGTACAACACTGCGTCAACTGCGAAGAGAACAATATTGCTCGTAACAACGGTAGTAATGTCATTAATATACAATAGTAACAATAAGAGACCAATGACACTTCCCTGGGGTACACCTGTTGTAACTTTCACTACATCTGAACTAACGCCATCTAGAACTACCCTCTGCTCGCGGTCGACTAGGAACTCTTATCCAACATATTACGTCATGGTGTATTCCATAAGCTTCCAACTTAACGAGTAACTTCGAATGAGGGACTTTATCGAATAAAGCAAAGCAAGAAGGGATTGATATCGGTGTAGAGGCATTGGAGACATCACACAAATTGACAGTCAAGCACTGGATGAAAAACTCTCATAAAAAGCCGTCCCAGTAAGAATTAGGACCGGAGTCCCTAGGAGCGCAATGAAAGTGATCAAACTTAAAAAAAAGGTGCAAACCGACCATAATTCTGGCTCTGACAAAATAACTTGTTCTTTCTCTACATCGGTGACTTCCCCTACGTAGCCATAATGAGGGGTATAGACAATAGGACGGTATTTTTTTCCTAGCACTATATGTTACCACAATATGACCACAATATAGCACCACCATTACATATAATGCCAACATGGTTAAATAAGTATAAAACACTTTTATATTCACAATCAAAAGACAATGGCCAAGATCCTACAACTATACTTTGGAGCAACACTATATTTTGGAGCTGTAAGGGTGCAACGTAGATGAAGGCAGATCGTCCGGTGCGGAGTGACCTGAGTTCAAGTCCGGTCGAAGCCTTCACGAATGCCCGAAGGCCTTTAGTCTGAATGATGAGATGTTCTCGGCTCCCATAAATTTGTTGGAACCCGATGGAGGCCAGTGGATTAAAACTAATAACCTGCCCTATTCCGGTTAACGAGAGGAATTAGGATTGTCGGCTAACCCAATGCCTTTAGTTTAAAGAGTAGGAAGAGTTGAATGTTCAAAGTGCAACCCAAATGCCGCAGGTTCTTATTTCACCTTGAGTGAGATTCATTGAATTAATGGATATGTACACGGAATCTCGACTTAAACAATAAGTATGGTCGTTATGTGGATAAAGACTCAAATACGCAAAAATATTGCCATAAATCGTGACGTTTTAGCAAATATTTCGGAATTTCGACCGAAATACAAAATACGATCGAAGGAATAAAAATATTTATTTTATTTTTTTCTATTGATACCTTTCCCAATAACAGAAAACCAAAATTTCAAATTTAATTTTGCAAATAAAAGAAGGTCTGTAGCCAAATGAAGATTCAGCTTCATGTGGTTTTCTTATGTGAAAGTTACTCACATGTAAATACACATCGTTGATTATTATTACTGTAGATAATAGCGTTCAAACCTCTGTAAAACACGTTTTTATAACCATTTACAGAATAGGCTCGTAATCATTTCATAAGCGCTTCACGGAACCATTTCAAAAGAGTTGTTCCAAAACTATTTCATGAAAACCTTTCCGTAAGAAATACGCATTGGTTTGTACAGTGCTTTATCAGCTTAGCTGGTGGAACCCCAGAAAGTCGAATTCCGATGCCACTGATATATTCACATCCTTCATAAAATGCGCATTTATATTTTTGTCTGCACTTCCCTCCTTCCACTCTAAAACCCTCACACCCCCCTCCCGCCACTCTCTAAACTTGATGGGTATTGTTTTTTAGTGTCGTTATCTCCTCCCAATCCATTTCCAGCCCCCCCCCCTCAACAATCCCTCCCCAACCACCGGTAGCTCTCTCATCATCTCGGGTCGTGAAGCAGGGAGAAGGGAGGGGGGGTCATTCGGTGCATCATTCCAAAGTCAGGAGCCTTCCTTTCGCCAACTTCGCTTAAGGTACCTAGTTTGAACGAAAAAATCATTTAATCTAGAATTTTATGGATTTGGCCTCATTTTAAAGAAAAAAAACTCAAATGGTACTCATTCCCGACCTCTTTTTTATATATGGTGCAAATGTAATGAGTTTTGGTCATAACTTTTCAACAAAGAAATGAATCCAAAGAACCAAATTAAAATTGTAAATAAATAAAAACAGCACCAAACTTTAAAGGCAACAATCTTGAATATGTCTATGTATTTTTATATTTAATGATTATAAATTAACCATTATGTAATCAAAAAATAATTGTAAAACATTTTCAACATCATGTATCATTTGTTTATAGCCCTGAATACGGATAAATAAGAATCCTAAACGTCGGAAAAAGTTAAAAAAAATAAATATATATAATTTACCTAAACTCATGAGATTTGCACCATATATGAAAAAAACTCATATTTCCAATGATATCAATAAATTACCCCCTGCCGAACTACTTTTCGACCAATTTGCCTGTAAATATATAAGCTGTTTTACATGGGATAGATTACGGCTGTGCGCTCCAGAGGGAGAATATTGACAAAATTAGGAACTTATAGCACCAAGATTTCGTCAAAAAACCAGCGGTGTGTAGTTTGTATGTTTCCTTAACTATTATTAATAATTAATCTATTACTCACCGCCGTAATTATTACAGAATTTCGTAAAAACGTACTGTTTGAAGGTTATTTAGCCATACGGCGTGAAAAAATGAGTCAAGTTGGAGACTTAAGTCGATATATTTGTTTATTTACCAGAAGAAAATACTTCCTTGGTTCTTATATGTATTCCCTCTTTCAAAATCAGCAACCAGGCTATCTGAAGCAATTTTTTCCTCCTAGAGTAAACATGGCTAACGTTACCACCCGAATGACTCCTGATTATTTGATTCCTCCTCTACATAGGACTACAACATACCACAAATCTTTCTGTGTGGCCGGGGCCAGGTTGTGGAATAGTGTTCCTTTCGACATAAAAAATCAAGTTCTGTATTTGTTTTTTAAAAAAGATTTTTTTGTATCTATTCAACCAAAAAGGGTTTTAATTTAATAATTATGCAAAATCTCATTGAATGATTGTTATTATTGATCATGATAATTTAACTGCCTTATAAATCAATAATTTATCGAGCTCATACATATATGTAACTTTTTGTATGTTCTTAGTGGACGAAGACGTCCAAGAACAATAAACTTATATTTTATTCTTTTCTATTAACTGAGAATGTTGTTATATAAGTATAACAATATTTTTGCGCCTATTATGTTAAAGACTTCATCCTCCTTACAGACGCTGAAATTAAAAAAATGATATTAGAATTTGGTCTCCATTATGATTAGGGAACTATCTCGCTCAAACTACCTTAACAGCCAGCCTCCTTTTTCCTAGCTCCAGGGGTGGGCTGAGCTCTCGTCCCACCCCCTTACCCATCACCCAAAGCCACGTCGGGCCTAGGCATACAAAACCCCAATTAAGCCATCACGGAGCCACCAGCGGGAGGCTGTGTTACTGTGGGATTGGGGGAGGGGGGTGGCGAGAGACAGACAGCCTTCTTCCCCTTTTATTCTAAAATAAACAAACACAACGTGAGTCGATGGATCGATCACGGTGGACCACGAAAACCATCCCATTATCCTGATGAACGGTCTGCCCTCCCATGTTTATCTTTGCCGGTGATCATCCGCGCCGCAAGATAAATTGGCTGACGTGACGACATTGAAATAAACGGCAAATATTTCGAAGATATTTATACTTATATTATGAATTTGCCCTTCGGGTTTCCGCGATTGCTAATAATTCGACTTATATTGTTCCTGGGATCCATTGCGCTTGCTTCTCGCGGGAACGTTTCGCTTCTCTTCCCGGAGGTGAAACGTCTGTTAAAAGCAGCTAAACGTAAATAATATCAAGCAAATTATTAAAAACCGGGGTAACCATGAAGAATAAATTCATACTTTACCTGACGACGACTCCAGAAAGAGAGACGAAGCATTTTGATAAAAGCAAAAAAACGCGATGGATCCCGGAAATAATAAAAAGCAATTAAGGAGGTTCCACCGCGACTGTGTGAGTCAAAACAAATACTAAATTCCACATTTTTGATATTTTGTACAAAAAATCCTGATTTCGCAGATGGAATGCGTTACCTATGGAAAAGCAAAAGTAAAGTACATAATATGCAGATTGTCCCACGAATATATTTTAAATGAGCACTCTTCCCCAGTCATAGGAGCCGACTGCAGCGCAATTTCCTACGAATTACCGCATTTTGACTTCATTTACGGAATTAATTCTTCAATAACTATAAAAATAAGGTGGTAAGATGCCTATATTTTATTTTTATTCAATTTCTCTGGATTATTTCCTCCTTATAAACCGTTTTCCGCGAAAATGGCATTTATATTATATGGAAAAATACTATTTTTCCCCGTGTTTCCCTCATTCTCCCATTGAACACCATGTAGTTTCAAGTTCAATTATAGAATAAATTAGCGTGGAAAGGTACCATTTTGTTGCTCATATCAGATAGAGGACAAGTTTTTCTATAAGTAGACAGAATATGAATAAAATGACATTAAAGTGATAATACGGTGGAACCACCTTAAGAATTCATTCTGAACTTTGAGGAACTGACTCACTTCGCAGATTCCACACCTCTTTATTCCTGCCAACCATGCTTTCAACATCTTCAATGACAATATCAAGGATTTACTCTTAAAGCTATAAGTAAATAAATTTGTTTTTTCCCAAGACATGAATGATTTAGCCGATGAGCCGTCCCTCAGCACAGTGACGGTGTAAGACTTACAATTAGTGAAATAAGCACCCTTAACACTTAATTATTTTATCATTTGACTCAAACAACATTGAGAAGAAAGCTTATATTTTTGGAAGGGATGACTTACAGTATGTCAGATTTAGAGCAAGGATTCTTAAGAAAACTCACCTCCATCATTTGTCTCCCTCAACTGTTAGCTGGCACATCCCTCGATGTAATTTTAGCTATGAAAAACCATTGACACTTCAATTTGAATCTTAACCCTTTTTTTAATTTTTGCAAGAATATATACATTGCATAAAACATGGCATGTAATATTTCTAAATATATTTCCCTTTGTAAGACAGCAAGATAACCAGTGTATTTCCATAAGTTTTCCACTGGCCAATCAAACAATGGGAAATCACATTTCTTGATGACACCGATGGCGAATTTCCTATTAGTTGAGAGAGTGAAAATGAACCTAATGTTCCAACTACATTGATCCACACTTTAGATCCCTGTAAGATACGGTGATACCATTGAAAGCGTCGGAGCGCATGTTATATGTATTTTTGAAGGGTTTTAAAAATGGGAAATTACTACGCTAAATTTTAGAAGAAGAAATGAGTTTCACAGATTAATGAAAAAATATCAGCAAATATAAATGGTACAGCATGCGTATTTGGAATCATTTCAATGGAGTTAAGTTATTCCTAAGAAATATATAAGAACTGTGTATAAGGATATAAGGTCGGGTAAACCTTGCTTTAAATTTTACCTTTGATGAATTGTAAAATCTAGTTACAAATAGAGGGCAAGAATGATATTGTGAATGATTATTAGTGGCACTCAACCTTAGCTTGCCCCGGAATATTCTTATTCAAATAGGACTCGGAATTGTATTAAGCCACGTCAGTTACGAAATTTATTTCGTCGCAGCTTCGGAGACATTTGCATTGTCGTATTACAATTCAGTTGATTTTTTCCGTCCAGGTCACAATATCGATATTTTCGAAGGTCGATAATTTCGAGTCGTTTCTAATTATGGTCCCTGATTGAAAGGAGTGCTAGTAAGTCATTTCTAGAGTCTTATAAGGATTATGTCTCGCGCGATCGTTATAGTATTACATTAAACTCAACTCACGTAAAGAAGAAAACGACAAAAGGCTAATGCCGTATCGCAAAATATCTTCAACAAGGACGTTCCAAGCATGTAAGAATAAAAGGACCGTTTGAATTTGATGGAAAAATACGGGGATCGCTACCTGTGGCATCTAAGATATGGTGGTGCAGTGTTCTGCCGACAGATTTACCATTCGAAGAATTTTTTCAAATGAGCAAGTTTCACGCAAAATACTTTTTCATTGTTTCAATATACTATCGAGTACAAGCTCGAAACAAAAAATCATCGATTAGCTAGTGTTTTTATTACTGGTTACTAGAGTTCATTTCATTATTTCACTACGCTAACTGGTACATATTAATTTGCCCTGAAACGAAGCATAGATCATACCGCAATTACTTCCAAAGCCATCGAAAGAGATATAATTTTCAATGCAAGTATGCCAGTTACAGTGATGAGAGATATTAAAACTTTGCTCTGTTTCCAAACTACGACTCATCAAGTTAAGTTTTGAAAAATAGTTTCTAATTATTAAATACAGATGGATGTGCGCAAAACTCTTGTTTGAGTGATGAGTAAAAATTATTCATCAGTAACTACCTGGATTGATTACTGAATGCTGGTTTTCTAATCACAGAATTTGCAATGGAAGGATATTTGGCATTTATTGACGTTATTCAAGCGTTATATCCAGTTGATCTCCCGAAAAATTTAAACGCTTTGTGAAGACTTCTTTAAGTCAAAAAAATTAAGTTCTTCCCCTACACTTAGAGAGCATAGAAATCTCTATTTTAAGTGGTTAAGAGATTTTCTGAGGGATTTATATACGTTGATAAAACTCCGAAAGATCAAATAAATTGCAAGAAGAGTTCTTAAGAAACTAAAACAAATATCTTAACCCGGAGCGTCTACCGAAATAGTTGTGTTGCAAGATATTTCCCTTCGATCGAAAGCTAAGGAGAAGAATTTTAAAAAAACTTGACTGAGTCAGCTCGTACTATGGTTACAATTGCGTTCGCACATCACTCATAACAATAAGTAATTTAATCTTAAGATCGGTTGACGGCAGTTTTCCACTATTTCTTGTCCCACGATAATTCATTCATACCTTCATAGATCCACAATTTCATTTACAGTTTTAACCAGCTTACGAGTGCATTGCGAGTATGAGTACAATGCGTCACAGGACTTGGCCAATTCATGTGAATATTCTCTACCTTTGAATGCACCGCAGGATTTTCTCCGTTTTTATTATTCTGCACGAGTCTTCGTTTCTGACATCATTAGTACTTTCATCGTAAGCATCCGTCCCCAACGCCAAGCTTCGAAAGCAACTATTCTCATTGTTCTTCAACTTGCTTATCAACTTCGGTGTTCTTAATGTTATACTAGCTGAATTACCCATAGGCGTTGCTCGCGATCACACTTCCTTCATAACTCATTCATATAATAAGAGGAGAATCGATTTAAAACATGAGAATGTTCATTATTTCGGGTATCTGATAAAATACATTTTAACTCTCTATCTTCATTGAAAGTAGTTTTAAAAAGCAAAATAATAAACCACTGTCATAACCCATTGCTTATCATCAGTTTAACTAAGCGAAATTAATTTAAAATGCGTTTTTAAGACAAAAATATTGCTGTGAAGGAAATATGTCAATGTTGATTTAATAGAAAAATGTGCGTTTTTTGCAGCTAAAAGCGTGATTTGCAGAAAAATACGAATAAAAAAAATTAATTGAGAGAATTATCACCTTCATTATTTCAGCCATTTGATAAAAAACATTCCAAACCTCTATCTTGAGTGGAAGTAATTTTAAAAAACAAAAAAATTAAACCACTCCACTAAACCCAATACATACGTAGCGTGGACCACCAGAGGTCCCCTTTTTTGGGACCTTTTGAGTCCCTGAGATCTTTTTAAAGTAACCTACAATTTTCCTCCTGTTTTCAAATATAAGTCTGCAAAAGTTCAGCACTATCGAAGTAAACCTGTAGATTTGTATAAAAGACATAAAGACAAACAGACAGACAAACATTCTTTTATTTATATAATCTTTTATAGATTTATATAGATAATCTTGACCACAATTATGATTGAATATTTTTTCTTCAGCTTTGGTCTATTATTTTTTTCAATTAAAAAACCACTAAGTCGTCAACGTTTCGACTATTTATATAAACTTAATCAGGGCTTTAGGTGGAATTTAAAGAGTAGAGTAAAAGGTTTTTCTCAGAATGTTTCCAATAAAATTGTTGTAAAATATTGAAACATACTGGGATAAACCATTTACTCTCCTCTTCAAATGTCACCTACAGGCGCAATGAAGCTCATATAAAAAGGCGAAACGATGTTGAATAGGTGGTTTTTTAATTGAAAAAAAAATAATAGACTCAAGCTCCAGAAAAATCATGCAAATATAAATAGATGTTCATGATCATTGTTTGTCACGCGCTATTCATTGGACAGGAAGATGCAGAAGTGGGAAATGGACGACCTATGGATGCTACAGTTTGTCAAATTTTTTTATGAGCCTTTCACTCTGGCTCCAAAATTCCTTCAATTTAGCACGTTCTTTGAGTTTATATCTCTTGAGTGGAACGGGGAGCGGAAGAAGGAGAGATGGTGTGTATAGAGGGGAAGGAGAGGGGAGAGAAAAGAAATGCCTTTTTCGTCCCAACTGGAGTGGGGGCGATCAACAATCACGTCTTGCAAGAGAGCACGAATAGGAAAGGGCTGGGAAGGAGTCACTGAGGAAGGACACCACACTGTAATAAAGGGTTTTAAAGCCACTAAATCTCTGCGAGAGAAACAAACCCTTAAAGCTCACCCACAGAATTTTCACCTTTGAATTCTTCAGTGTTATTATTCCCTCCTTTTCTTTTTTTCCCCTTAAAGAGAGGGTGACGGGGTAAGAGAGCATATATCACGCAAAAAAGGCGACCCCTTCGCATCGCGTGAGGGAACCAACCCACCCACCCCTTGGATCGACGATAATTTCTCGGGGTGCGGGAACAACGGGAAGAGCTTCAAGGACCTCCTCCTTGAGGGACAATGTGAAAGGAAAAGCTAAACGGCACTTTGGGGTGGCCCATATTTTCGTGAGAAACCGAGTGTATTATGATAATGATGACGTCTTTATTACGGGCATCGCCTAATTACAATTGCAATATAATGTTAAAGATAACATCATCAAGAACAAAAAATGACAGCTTATATGATATCATATGGGTAAATTAAGGAATTGAGTTAAAGTACACGCTTCAGAATTCGAAAGAAAGAGAAATTTAATAAGTAAAAAATAATATAATTTAATATAACTAATTATCACATAAAACACATTGCAACTACTTCAAGAGCAACTGAATAATTCTAATCTCATTACTCGATCCATGGAGGTGTTTTTGTCATAATACGTGTAGTGATGTGAAACAGAGAAGATTTGTGAAGATCGCGTGTTTTAGACTGGGGTATGCAGGGTTATTTTCTCAAGTAAGAAAGGGCAATATATTTTATTGCTTAAATATTATGAAAAAATATTATATAGATGAGCATCAACTCTGCGTTTGTTAAGGGAAATTAAATTCAAGGATGTTTCAGGTCGAGAGTACTTTATCATTAGAGGTAGACTCATTCCTGATTTGAATGAAATTAACCTTAGCAAACTTTGTTGGATCATTTCTATGCGTAATATTAAAATGTTACATTAAAATATTAATATTATAGTTTAGCATCAATATAAAAGGCACAAAGAAGGGTCATAATGGGCTTAACTCGCTAAATAGGGCAAGTTCACCGTGTAAATATAAACTTAAAAGATGTGGAAAATATACACCTATGCGTGAGATACCAGGATGAACGTCAAAACTAAGGGATCACTGTAGCAGTGTAGCATATGGATTCGACCCACTTTCTAGACTTTATTCGTGCATCAATTCATTATATCACAACTGAAAATTACCCAAATATATCACCTGCAAACACATTACCGAATCATATTACTGCTGACCCTCATTTTACCAAAACATATTAATGCTTAGTTATTCTAAACTATGTCATGACTTCGCTTTTGAGCTCGATAATTGCCACACTAGTTTTTATTTCCAAAAGGATATTCTGTTTTAATTTGGTTCAATTTAATTTTCATTGTTTTATTGCTAATATTTCTCAGCCTTGGCTCTTATTTTCAAATGTTGGACACATTATTTTCCTGGTATCTCCATGTTTTCTGGGTAATGCTGAGTCGGTGTATCTTGATGTATGACGTTTCGTGGCCAATGTAGGCCACATCATCAGATAAAGTTCTTCGGAATTGATCTGAAGATGTGGCCTGCATTGGCCACGAAACCTCAAACATCAAGATACACCAACTCAGCATTACCCGGAAAACATGGAGATACAAGCACAACAGCGCATCAAAAGCCTCAAGCAGAAATATTATTTTCCTCCTAAATACCTTTTTCCTGCTCACTTCAAGTGACGGAGGCAAAGTGATCGGCGCATCGCCTGATGTGTGCCGCAGCCAGAAATTATTCTTTCAAACGACTGAAAGTCGAAATCGTGTGCATCATGAGCCTCCAGTACACTATTTCTGCAACGAAATATACATGGTAATACGATACTACATCTAATTAATCGCACGAATGTGTGAAAACATTTTGAAACGGCAATTGGGAACAGTTTTAAAGCCCGCTCGGAATCCTGATCGATAATGCCGCAGGCCCGACAAACAAACCACTCTAAGCGCACGGACACTATCAGTCCTCGGAACTCTTCATCCTCTACGTTCTACTTATAATTAGAGTTGTAAAAAATATTTTACCAGCAGAAGATTCTGCTTACAGCTGCAAATACAAGCGTGGAAGTGAGGAAACATATCATTAGAACATACATCTGGAGCATTCTACTATATGGCAGCGAAGCATGGACAATAACAGCAGCAGAAGAAGTCCGGGCTGGAAGCATTTGAAATGTGGTGCTACCGAAGAATGATGAAGATAAAATGGATCGACCGAGTGACAAATGAAGAAGTCTTAAGAAGAGTGGGAGAAAAGAGATGTCTACTGAAAACCTTAAAAAGGAGACGGGACAACTTAAGACACGACGACCTGATGAAGACAATCGTCGAGGGAAAAGTGAACGGGAAGAATGGAAAAGGCAGGCCTCGCATGAGATACATGGAGCAAGTTGTGAAGGATATAAACGAGAGAAGTTAAGTCAATATGAAGAGGTTGGCAGATAGAAGAATTGAGTGGAGGGCTGTGTCAAACCAATCCTAGGATTATTGACCGATGATTATGAAAAAATATTTCAACCGTGGATTAAGACATAAAGTGAACATGGGAACAAAACTATGTTCTAACCACAATAGTTCGATTTCACGCCATCACTTCAATGCTCGCGCTGAAACAACCGATGGATGCAAATGAGAGACAGAGAGAAATATACTCAATAGCACATGCAGCATTGAAGAGAGCAGGCTTTGCAAACGAGAGGGAAGTGGTAGTAGTCCAGTTAACGAGTGCTCCAAAATGGGTTGTACACAGACTTTTTTGGGCACTTTTTTTTTAACTTTGGGCTATGTTTAGAGGTTTTTGGAGATGAATACACCGATACTCTTGGGGTCTGCGAGGGGAGGTAACTCCAAGATATAACAAGATGTGTCCCTTTTATTGCCTTTTCGCTTACACCTCGTAAATGGTTGGTCTGAGCTAAAACGCCAGCACAACAATATGAAAGGTGACAAAATTTGTCATAAAATAGTTTCTTTTCATATTTTTCTTATTTTTAATCGTTTTCTAGTTAGAGCCGTTGAAAATCGTTATATTTTACAAAATTAATTTCAAACCCAGCTTTAGGCAATATAATATCGAGTTCCTTCTTTACCATTTGAATTAAAGCAATAGTGCGTGGAAACCAAAAAATGCAGGATAACATTTTCTTAGTAATGAGTAATAAAAAGTAAAGATTAGTAAAAAGTAAAGAAAATTAAGAAATTATTAATAAAAAAGTAAAGTTCGCCCATTAAAACAGAAGCTATACCTATTTCCAGAATTCATATACGTTCCGCTTAAGTATAAAAAACATAAGCATAAACAGATAGCGAGTAAGGGGAAGTGAAAGTGTATTCGGAGCGTCTGCACCCGCCAAGCCCCTAATGCCCGCGTCTCCAGGAAACCACACCTACATCCGCTCTCCGACAACTTCGTCTCCTCTTGTCGCCCGTACTTGAGGTGGAGGGGGCAGGGTTGGGATAGGGTGGGGGGTCGCCCCTCCCCCTATCATGATCGTATGTGTCGACAGGTACTCCTCCTCTCCAAGGAACGAAGTGGCAATTCTCAACCAAATAATCAACCCAATGATTCCAAATCAGAACGTATAGCTTGCTGATGACGACCAATTTTTGAGGACGCAAATCATCCTCAGCCGTTAATCTAAACATGGTTTCCTATCAAAGATCAAAATCTGTTGATTTATTCATCAAGAGCTTACACAAACATTGCAAACAAATTTTACATTGAGTACGTTAAAACTAGGGAACGTGAGCTCTACAGCCTCTTAAAGTTACAAGGTAGAAAATTCTCCAATGGCCGTAATAAATTGGCACCACTCGTCAAAAATACGCCACAATTGCTGTGTTGGTTTGAGGATTTTCTGGTCGAGAGGTTGTGGTTGGTCACTGGCGTGGATTTCCCCCCATTTTTTCCCGCAAACCAACACAGCAATTGTGGCGTATTTTTGACGAGTTGTACCAATTTATTACGGCCATTGGAGACTTTTCTACCTTGTAATTGAGTACGTTCAATATTATATTACCCTTAACCCTTACATTACGAGGTCAAATACATATAATCTGTAAATAGATATAATAAAAAAATTCTTCTGAATTTTACCTTGCTGTAGCAATTATTTGGCCACACGCTGTTGATTAGATTTGAGCTGCGATGAATTAATTTCGCAATGACTCTATACGGTAAAAAAAACAAAGAGCAGCCTGCTATAATTTACCAGAGTCATCTGTTTTAGCAGGCTGTATTTCTTGAGTTGAAAGACTTTTCACGGGCGTTTCACTGTTTCACCCTTCAGCCCATTAGGGCGCTCCTTTTTATTCAGCCAGCTTCTTTTGTTCGATCCTTAGCGTCCAAACACCTTTTCCGCAACTTCCGAGTTTCCTCCAGAAACGTTCTTTCTACTTTAATATATCCAATGCTTTCCGCAAATACGGCGATGAAATACGTAGATATTGCCACGAGGAAACATCGGATCGGATCGGGATTCAAATCACGGACCTTTGGCATACCGGGTCAATGCACAGACCACTACGCCACCCAAGCTTCTTATTTCCCTTCGTGGCAGTTTTAAAAGGATACAAAGGGACTAGACGGCACTGGAGCCCACAAGACGGCACTGAGCCCTGAAATTGTTCTCCAAAAACATTTAGTGAGAATAATTAATAATCGTTTTGAGAATTCCTACCCCTTGTTTTATAGTCTGAATCTGTTGCCATTGAGATATATGTTTGTTTTTAAGGTCTTATAGCTATTCCTTTTTAAGAAGTGGTATATTGCCAGAAAGGTCTTGCACTGTAAAATATTATGACTTACGTAGAAGCAATGAGATATATATTCCAAAGACATGTTTCTCGTTATTCAAAAGGTCATTTCCGTTCATTGGGACAAGATCTTTTTATAATTTACCGTGCGTCATAAAAGAGTTGAAGAGTAAATATATTTTTTTGTAAAAAGGTCAGAGGTTGGCTATAATCTCATCATGAGATACATGTTCTATTATATTTTCATGGTTGTGTATTCTATAAAAAAGTGTAACATAATTTGTTTTGCTGTCATTGTAATTTATTAAATTGCGAGCACTTTATTCTAAATTCTTGTAAGCTCATATTGTTGGCATATTCTTCATTCATTTTGTGTTTTACATATTTTTGTTCATGTCTAAAAAAAGCTATTGTTACATATATTTTTTCGAACGCATAAATCATTTCTGGTTGTTTCCATACTGGTGCAAACCATTGAAGCTGCCTAAATCTCCATGATTGTAATAGTAAACTTGTTACTTTACTTGTTTTCAATTGGAACAATAAATGTACCTTATCTTATATCCTTACTATATGTTAAGCCCTTACGGTCCATCTAAGATGGCAACAACGCGAGAGAGTAGTGGACTTCCAAGGAAGCCACAACCCATGCGGTTGCATCCTATACTAGAACTTATTCCGTCCTTACCTGCGAATTAATAAATTCAATGCTTGCCGTAAATACGGAGATGAAATACGTAGTAATTACTACGAGAAAAATAAATTAGGAAGCCTGGGTTGAGTGGTGAGTGGTCTGCGAATTGGCCATAGGTAAGCAATAGGTCCGTAGTTCGATTCCCGGTCCAGTCCTATTGTTCTCGTGGCAATTTCTACATATTTATTTCTACTTAATTTGTTTTGTTTATTCGAAATACAGTAAAACTCCAATTATCCGGATCGCTTTTAGGTGAAAAATCCTCGAAAATCGGCTTTTTACAGTCACGGCAATAGGCTATTCGAAACGTGTATTGTATCTTTTATATTATTGTATAATATCTCAGTTATTGGTTACAGCACATGCATTTCTTAAGCGTTCTTAGATCAATCCGAAACGAATACGTTAAGAAATTTCCAAATAAATTACCATTTTTGTGAGTCATTCATTTATCCGGATATTTGATTATCCGGATGGGGTCCGGTCCCAATTGATCTGGATAATTGGAGTTCTACTGCAATTCTATTGTGTACATAATTAGATTCAGGCAAAGCGCACATGAAGAACGATGGAAAGCGCTTTGGTCATCCAGAGAGGCCCCGAATCGTGGTGGGGGTGGAGGGAAGAGGGGCTGGGAGGGAGGTGTGCAGAGGCGCGGTTGGTTGGTGGCGTGGTTGGCGCCTTAACAGGGACACGATATGACGCTTTTGTGGTTATCTCGCGTCGCCTTGCTCTTCCGGAGGGCGTGACGATGGCGAAGAAGGGGAGGGAAACTCGATATCTGGCGTTATGAAGATGCGACAACATGTTTTCTCGAGTCTCACGTCGCAAAAAAAACACATCATGCGAGATACATTGAAAGGGGGGGGTGGAATTCGGCGACGCGCTGGCTTAAAGAGCTCCAAGGGTTCGCGGAGAAAGGCGAGGGAATCGAAAATAATATTTGCGTGTACTACTCACTCTGCTTTTGGCTGGAAATATGTTCATCTACATCCACATACTACCCCGCAAGCCGCCTCAACAGGCGTGTGTTAGGACACCAGCCGTTTAAATATAAAAAGGAAACGATCTAATGAAATTACGCCTAGTATTTATTAAAGTCCCTTATTGTTCGGGGGAAAAACGAATTCCCATACCTATCCGTTCGGCAAAATATCTCTCTTAATTGATCGTTTCTGTCGGACCTGGAAATATAGTGGGGTTCTAATATGATTTTCTCCGTGTCGCTCTTAAAGATATCTATTCTCAATTGTTCAAGCAATCTAAGCCTAACGCGCAGCCTCCGAGTCTCTAGCGGATCCCAACCTAATTCGTTTAACATCTGTGTAACGCTGTCTGTACGCCCGTAGCAGTTTTTGACGAATCGCGCAGCTTTCCTTTGTATTTTATTAAGTTCCCGAATTAAGTCTTTCTGCACCGGATCCCATATGCTCGCTGCATATTCAAGGTGTGGCCGGACAAGTGCGAAATAGCACCTCTCTTTTACATTTTGATCCGAAAATCTTCCCACAATACGCTGGACGCTAGCTTCTTCAGAGCTCTGCCACAAATATTTCTTATATGTGTTCCCCACGATAGGTCCGAAGGTATCGTAACTCCTAGATACTTCACTTCATCTGTTGCCTTTATGTTAACACCATCCACAGCATATACATGGGGATAGTTGGACGACCTCCGTAAGAAATGTACCGCCGTGCATTTGCTCCGATTAAGTTCGAGTCCCCACTCTTGGCTCCACACATGAACGTTGTTTAAATCCGATAATAGAATTTCAAAGTCAGAGTGATCACTAATTTCGCGATAGATGACAGCGTCGTCGGCAAATAAACGTATTTTACTGCTAATTCGAGAGCATAGGTTACAGTTAGTTGAAAGACCACTACGCAGTTTTCGGTTAAAGTTTAAAAAAAATGGTAAAGTACTTATATTTTGAACGTGCTTCGACGGCTAAGGTCATTTCGCATTTAAACTGTCCGCCACATGCAGACAGGGGCAACAGCACTCGGAAGAATAGGAGGATCAACCCCTCCGAATTCGATCCAAGCCCAACGATGCTTAACTTCGTTGACAGATCGGGAATCATTGTTTCCATCGTGGCTGCCCGTTGTCCAAAAATATGTTTTCCATATGTTTGGGACTCCATAGCTTCTCCATAGTGTTCGTGTAGTCTATCAATTTTGCCTAAAAGTCCTACAGTATATGTTTCCTTACTTGCCAGAAGAATTAGAAGAGGCAGATAAATCTGGACGCTACGTTTACTTCGACCTACGTACTACAAAAACCGGCTGGGTAACTAGTAGTTCACAGGAATGAATGAAAAAAGGCAACGCAGCCCAGTATTGGCAACTGCAAAAAGTCAATGATTGAATGTCCAGATACTCTCAAGTTAAAATCCCACCCAAAGCCAAATGACCAGAGCCTGAATTGCACTCGACGAGGAAAGCAAATGAGGACTCAAATTATGGTTTAAAAAACACATGGTCGGTAATTTAAAGCGGCGGACCGGCGGATGAGAACCTTAATGCCGGAGCGAAGCACGAAACCGAACTGGGATAACGTGACAGCTACCGTGACTTATTCACTGCTTCAAAGCATGTTACGCCAAGGCAAGGGGGAAAAATCCACCACCTCTTTCGTGAAGTTGGCCGATTATTTATGTCCACAACGAAGAGTAAATCTTAAATTTAGTCATCCTTCTTCTCCTGGCGCCCATTCCCGACTTCGTTATCAGTCGAAGGAGGAGTGCTCAGAGGTGGGAAGGAGCCGCGACGGAGAGATTAAGATATGGCGACGGCGAGGCACGGAACGGCAGAGAGAAGGAGGAAAAGAAGAAGAAAAGGGAGGAATGGGGAAACATGGGGGGGACACCTCCCCACGAAAACTCACTCCCTCCGAGGCATGTGACCCTCAGAGGCAAGGAGAGAAAAGATTGCACACGCCAACAAATGGAAAGCGTAGGCGGGGAAAGGTTTCGATAGGAAATGAGCATTAGTAAAGCACTCCGAGCATTCTGAAATCAATTACGATCGTCATCAGCAGTCGTGAACCCTAAGATCACTTCAAGAGACTTGGTTTTCGGGTCTTCTTACGCGTCCATCCATTTCCTTAGGACAGTATTTCTCCGGCGTTCCAGCTGGCTTCTTCAGGTCCGATAGTGTGAAGTCACTTCAGCGGACCTGGAGAAGGTACCTGTAACCTCAGTAAAATATTGTCCAGTGGAATATGGGTAGACGCGGAAGATGACCAGAAAACCAAGTCTCTTGAATTCAAAGACTCTGCAAAAGCCTTCAAGGAAACCTAAGATCACTTCGCTGCAGCTCACAACTCCATTCTGTATCCACCTGACTGCATTATACCATCATAGATCCCAATGCCACGTTAACATTACTAGCTTTTTACGCATGTAACTTGAATTCTAGAAATAATCCCGCTTTGTGGACGCAAGTTAGCGCAAAATCTATTGTCAACCGGCTACTGTTCACCGGAATTTGAAATGCATATGAACGGAAGTAAGAGGAAATAGTGGAAATACGAGACAAGAAAATGGAGGATAAAGCAGAAAGATGGCAGTACTACACCGAAAAGAAAATTGAAGTTCTCCTGAAGTAATACAGTCGGAAAGTACATTCATAAGAGGATGCATTGATGTCATTATCATTCCTGACGGATTTAAAATTAGGATAGAGCTCAGTACTGCTGAAGGCGCGTAGGTTGCTTCAGTTGTTTTTTTATAAATGATTCCTTACCCTTCACCAGAGGTCAACCGCAATTTTACTACGGTAAACTGGAAATCATGTGAACGCAAGTAAGTTAGAGCCACCATGTAAAACATTATTCAACCCTAGTAATGTGAACTGAATACCCCAATATTGTTTTCAGAAGACTCTTAACAATCACAATGTAGCCAGTATTTTTCCTCTTCAGCTTCTCAGATCTTTCACCAAGTACATTGTAAAAGCCAATTGTCATGATATTCATACCCATTATATTGATTCTTTGGAATAGCAGCCGCTATTAATGACTACCTTCTGTGTTTTATGCAAACGAAATCTTAGAAGCTATACCACGTAAAATGAGATAACTGAAGTAGGAGCCCTTGGAGATTACTTCGCATTTTTCTAAATGAATTGCAGATATATTTCGATCTTGGAAGTTCACCGACGAAAGCGAGGATGTACTCCTGATCTTATCTGATTATAGCTCTCGGGGTGCTAAGATGGGATTTAACTTAACCTCAAAATAATACCTGTGACAACATTTTTCACAAAAAAATCACACCAATGAGATCTACATTGTTGGGAGAGCAGGTATAAGCTAAGCATATAAATACATATACTTTAGTGCCAAGATATATATAAAGTACGTGCACAGTGGTAAAGAGACCAGATTCTATCAAGCGAAATGTAGGAAGGTAGGAAGGTAAATGTAGGATATAAACGTAAAAAATGTATATAATTTTACTCAATTTGTTCCTCATCTCAAGTATGGCTCAAAAAGTTTGTACCAAGTAGGGCTTATCCTTAATTTTCGAATAAGTTGCCGATCTAACCTAAAAAACTTCTCTTCTAGAAAAATACTCAACATCATGGAATTAGTGATACGAAATGAACGCGTCAGGAAGAATATTCATGCTCCAAGACCTTGCCAGGATATTTCAAACATCATGAGAGGATAAAACTACCATTACTGTATACCAACGCTTGAGATGCAGACACCTCGTGCGTGATAAATTCCAAACGCGAGAAAGGTTGTTCGGCGGGAGGGAAATTCATCACGACCACGAGGAAGGGAAGTGAGCCAAGATTCTCAAAATCCTTTCTGTAAAGGAGCAGCAGCCAGACAGACAGACTACACACCAGCCAACTCTCGGCCGCGCCGCCGCCGTGCCAAATTGATTTGACGTTTAAATTGTTTCCTGTCCTCGAACCAAAAAACGTATTTTATTAATTAATCCCACTTTTATGAACATTCACTTAGAAATGATTTATTGGTCCAAAATATTCACCAAAAATTTCCATCAGTAAAATTCATCTACCATTATATATATATAAACTTCTTGGAGAATCACTCGGGTGATAAATATATAATATGCCAAGAGGGTGGCCGATAAAAATACAGAAACAGAAAAAAAGGACACTCACAAATTGAAACTTCCGATATTTCGGTGGAAAGTAGCTTCCACCTTTCTCTAGGTAGAGAGTATATATATAATTCGAACCCGGATCTCCCGAACCCTGTGTTCGTCCTTTTATGTGTCCCTATCCCTTTCCATTTCCTATGGTTGTATAAATTTATTCGCGCCTTTAAGCGTCTGGTTTTATCAGTAACTTTCACACAAAAAATACACGCGAAGCTGCTGCAGACCTTTTTTTACTAGCAAAATTAAATTATAAATAGTAGTTTTCTATTATTGGGAAATATACCGTTAGGAAGAAAAGGAAATAGAAATTCTTATTCCTACAATCTAATTTTGTATTCCGGTCGAAATTTCGACTTTGTTTGCTAAAACTTAACGATTTTTCGCAATATTTTTAGCGTTATTGAGTTCCCATAACGACCATTAGTACAGTACGCAAGGTCATATTTCCACCAAAATCCGGACAAAATTCTTAATTCTGAAAATTGGCATGTAAGTAGTTTAGGGCGTATAGAATTGGGAAAAAAATTGCTTCGCGGAATTCAGTTATCAGAACTAAAAACATTTTGCAATTAAACTCAAAAATTCAGTTTTTTTTTAATTTTCTCGAAAAGTATGGGCGCTATTCACAGTCGGTTCTAACAGGGTGAAAGAGCACGCAATTCCGCATAAAAAAGTATATTTGGTGTTTTTTTCCAAGGATTTCCCGATTTAAAAAAAAATCGAGAAAATTTTTCCCGTGTAAAAAATACGGAAGGAGACCAAGAAGTTGGCATTTAACAATTAGAAAGTATGTTAAACATATTAAGAACATTGTTTTATGAAGTTCTTCCATGAAAATCCAGTGAACTCTTGTTTCTTAAACAATATTATTGAGGAAACAGTTCCCGAGGCTGAATGATTATAACTACAGCATCGATTGAAGGGGTTAGGACATTAAATAAACGGTTGATTATATAAACATACTTAATACTTTTCTATTCTACAAAATGTCATCGTCTTCTTCAAGTTCATTTTGGGTTACTGGAGCATCGGTTTCATCATCGGACTCATCGCTCTCAGTGGCTATTTCTTTATTGAAATTGGTGCTCTAATTTGTTAAGAATGAGGCACACAATGAACTGCAGAATAATCCATTCTTCTTCATTTGTAGGGCAGTACAATCATGGCTCACGTTCATTGTACAGGTTCAAATAACATGTACTTACTTTGCTGATGAATGTTCTCAATCTCCAAAACTGAAAAATCTTCACCAATGCTTTACTTTTACTAGTTAAATTTGAAAAATCCGAAATGCCGGTATGCAAACACACGTCGAGTAACAACAATAAACAACCGACTTCTGTCGTCTTCCGCAGCGCGGCGTTCGCGCAGCACGGTGCCTGAAGAAATTCTCGCCTCATGCAGTCGAGAAGGGGACTTAATTTGGGATGAGTTCTTTTGTCCCAATAATCCAATCATATGATCACTATATGGAACGTATTTGGGAAATCGTCCTCTTGCGTTTCCACGCATAACATATCATCCCGAGTCCTGTAGTTCGATGACATTCTAATTTTATCTCAAAAATTGAAGAATTCGTGTCTTTGCGCATTTTTGAAATCTCAACAATCTACATCTACATACTACCCCGCAAGCCGCCTCAATAGGCGTGTGGCGGGGGGGTGTTAGGACACCAGCCGTTTACATATAAAAAGGAAACGCTCTGATGAAATTACGCCTAGCATTTATTAAAGTCCCTTATTGTTCGGGGGAAAAACGAATTCCCATACCTATCCGTTCGGAAAAATATCTCTCTTAATTTATCGTTTCTTTCGGACCTGGAAATATAGTGGGGTTCTAATATGATGTTCTCCGTGTCGCTCTGAAAGATATCTATTCTCAATTGTTCAAGCAATCTAAGCCTAGCGCGCAGCCTCCGAGTCTCTAGCGGCTCCCAGCCTAATTCGTTTAACATCTGCGTAACGCTGTCTGTACGCCCGTAGCAGTTTTTGACGAATCGCGCAGCTATCTCTAGCCCAAATATGTCTATCTCTAACGCAATTTGAGAAACAGAATCGTCAAGACGAGATCTCAAGGATCAATTTCCGTATCTATTTTTTCCAATAACTTTCTTATTGACCCGTTTATTCTCTCATGTTTGAGAAACATGGCGCGTACCCGTGACCTCATAAAATACCAAGGGAGTAAAAGAAACTCCATTTTTGTCCAGTTGAACTGACAAAAATTTTAATCAATGCAATCCAAAGAGTATTGTATCACGCACTTTGGTTTTTGAAAATCAAATGATTTTTTGTCGAGTTATGACGGATTCCGTGGGCCTGCACGATGGGAATTCATGAAATTTTCAAAGGCGCGAAACCCTAGGAGCCCTGCGCGTCATGAATATACTCAATGCCATTTCCTGACGAAATAACGAACTTTGGTGAAAAATGCATTCCTACCTTTTTTGACGAGAATTTTACGCTATTTTCCCTTGTCGAAAATAATTTTGAAAATATTTCATACTCTTCGAGAAAAATGGGGAAAACTACATTTTTCTGCTTAAATTCAAAATGTTATTTGGGTTCTGATAACCGAATTCCGCGAAACAATTTTTTTCTAAACTGTATACACCCTAAACTATGAACAAGTTATATATTTTGTCCGGGTTAAAATCTCCATTGACTGGACTACATACTCATTGTTTAAGTCGAGATTCAGTGCAGCTATATCCATTAACTTGATGATTTTTTGCACTAAATAAATGGTTTATTAAAATGCATTAGTGCTGATTTTTTCCCTTCCCGTTGATATCCAACGGGTACTGTCACTAGTAAAATATAATAATATATTCAGCACGAAATACATTTAAGGCATAGGGAACCGAGCCAAAAGCTTGTCTTCACGTTATTTTACAATAAATAAGCCTGTATTAAGCCGCCATTAGAACTACGACCCTACAGTAAGAATTGGAAGTATTAACTTCTCAAAGAATTTTATTATTCAAAAGATTATTTCAACCTCGTGATAAAATTTTCACCTTTTAATTTTATTATGCTAAACTGCACCAGAGGAAAGGCTCCGTTATGAAGTAACGAATGAAATGGGTCGAGAACCTTACTCTCTCAGAAACTTGTTAATATATAAATCGAGTTTATTTATGTAGAGACAAAATATATATGCAAGATCATGCTTAGTTGTAATTTGGGGATCTGAAGTGGTTAAAAGACTAAAGACATGAAACTACGGCGCATGAAGAAGGTGAAACATTTACACAGCTGTTGCCACTCTACAATTCTGCAGACAACAGATTCATAATACCTCATAGCAAGCTTCTTAAATTAATCATTGAAATTTTTAGTTGATGGTATTTTCAGGAATGAATTTGAGTAAAATATTTTAGAAAATAACTGCCTATAGCCATTTGACTTGCTTTTTCGCATGAGTAAAATACTCTTACATAGTAATGTAATCTGTTAGTTCACTTAAGTGTATAAGCTCCCATGCCTTTCTCGTTATATTGACTCTAGTTCATGTGATTCTTATAACTATTTTCGATGATCATCCTGGACAAGAATACAAAGCTGGCCACGGAATATGAATGCTGAAAAAGCGAAGAATTTAAGATTGGCCTTATTTTAGTTTCGGTAGTTGCATCATTAGCTAAGATGTGACTTGTTGACTGGGTTGTTGTAATTTAACTGGATATTCCGTCTTAAATCTTTAATATTTTTGGTGGAGCGCTTAGCATAGAACACTTCATCAGTGTATAATCGCGAGGTACCGAGCCTAAATTGTGGGTGGGAAGAGAAAGAGATGAGATGAAGTCGCGAGTTACGGTTTCCATTCGGGGAAGCGTCTTGCGACTCATGTCCTGGGCCCATTCAACGATACCTCTGGTAGTCTGGCCAGATTTATGGGTGATGCTTTTATTTTGTGAAGTGGATAAATGATATTGCTGCTCTTAGGGTGAAAACATTCTTTGATTCTCGCTCGGGGCAAGTGTGAATCGTCAGTCAGGCGAGAATTTCTATTTTGTGATTCATTTGAAAGATCTTTTATCGTGAGAACGAATCAATTCATGTCTCTGTGAAGCAATTCTGGATAGCACCATGGATACGAGAGTGAATTGTATTTAGAAACGCCATTTCTTGTTATCTGAGCCGTTTTCTTGAAGATAAAGGTCGATTATGGATAGGGTAGACCGGGGCACGTTGGCCTTAGGGGCAGGTTGGCCCAGTCGAGTTATTTCACAGACTAGGCGCTTGAGTACGCTAGTAATCAAGGAGAAGGTTGGAAGCACTTACCCCCTTCTTCCACAGAAGTATCAAAGATCTCTAAGCATAGTTGTTAGTGTGGCGTCTTTTTATCGATTTCGGATAAGTTGAAGTAAATTTTGAACAGTTTGTTTGATGTGATTGTGTTCACTAGTGTTCGACAGTACTGGTGTAGGTAAGTACCAAGTTTGAAGCTCTTAGTCTGAGGATTATTTTATTATATAATGTTACACAGTATCTGCTGATGGGTGAAGAAGAAAATCATTTATTTTATAAACATGGTGTAGGGGCAGGTTGGCCCAGTGCAAACGGGGCACGTTGGCCCACATGGCACATACACATTTTTGATTCATTTTAAATAGTTTGTTCGTATTTGTGATGGAATATTGTTATCATTGAAACGCTTTGAAAAGTTTTACAGTTTTTTAACATTTTAGGAACGAATTACGCCCAGTAAATGAACAGGTATTTAATTATTTCGTTTGAGTTTAGAGGGTTTCATACTATGCAATATGTAAGTTTCAACACACTTCCACTTTCTATTTTGGCATTTTTTTTAGATCTACCTGAAAATGGTGCGAAATAATGTTCACATGTCATAACGAGGAAAAATAAGGAATCATATTGCCAGAAGAAAGAATGTTACTGGCAGTAATACAAGTTACAAAATATAAAAGATCAATAAGAGAAGTTAGTACAGAGTTTGACGTACCACGAAAGACTCAAGGAAGGTAGGAAGATAAGCTACCGCCATTAGACAGAAGTGTTTACGGTCCTTTTAAAAAGTATGCGATTCTCAAACAGCCTGCCTGGCGCCCAGTGGATTCAGTGTTCAAGCTGTCAGCGTTGGGCACATATGACTTGTGTAGAAAAAGAAGTCAAGGGCCTATTTTATGATTGTTTGCACTGTGACGATCCTTCAGTCCCTTTAGATGAAGACAGTGACTAATCTGTAATCCAAATGTTAGCTCTGTACTTAAATGCTATGATAAAATGAACACTGCCCATTAATATATAATTGTTTTCGCTCGTTACACCTTTCCTACATCAAATTCAGCTATAAATTGTTTTATGGGCCAAACTGCCCCAACCCATGGGCCAACTTACCCCGATTACGGGGCACATTGGCCCAAGTAACATACATTTAAAAAATATTTTTATTTTAATATTCACCTAACAAATATGAACTTTTAATAATGTAACTTTAGATTGAATATGGTTCTACCAACCTTTTCCCATAAAGAAATGAATAAAAACATGAAAATAAAAAATCAAAGAAAAAAAAGTGGGCCAATGTGCCCCGGTCTACCCTGTACAGTATGTGAATGAACCAAATGCTATATTCTTTAACAGACGGAAATGATGCGAGATTTCCAATGAGACCAATCATTCACCTAGGCTGAGATTTGAACCGAGATCCCGTACTAGGTTAATGACTGTTTCACACTTAAATTCTTGCACTTGTGTGCAAATCGATAAGTCAATGCCACGGCATTTCCCGTAGTTTATTCAATTTTGCAACAATACTTATTATTCATCTCATATTTTTTTATTTCTACAGGTTTTTACCTACACATTTCAGCCCAAACGGCATAAATTTCAAAATCCTTCATTCCGAATGTTTATGATGTCATACGTTTCCAAGAGCAACTTTCTTAAAATTTTAAGATCTTAAAAATTCCTCCCATGCCTACATTCCTTTGAAATTCTTGTATTTAAGGAGCATTATGCGATTTATACGCCAATACACTTATCAGAGTTCAAACTCAACGTGATGCCCCTCATATATTCCCAAGGTACATTTCGTGCAGCACGCATTACGAGTGCGTATGATGTGCGTGGATTTCGTCTCTAGCTTATCTCCACGCCGACCACACCACCTCTGTGCGCTCAGTACTATATCCCTCCGGTGGGCGCGCCCGCGGCAAATATTTTAGTTTCTGAGCTCTCCGTTTGGTACCGTTTGTATTTAACGCCTGTGTCTCCAGGTATCCATTTTTCATGACAGGAGGGAGTATTTCCGATATCCGGATCAATTACCCACCGGACGCTTCAATAGCTGTGTGACATCGAAGAGAGTTTGACATTTGACTAAAGATGTGAAAGAAATTTTAGGAAAATATAAGAAAAAGGAACCGGTTCCTGAAGCACCTAAACCAGTAATATGCCATGTTTGCAGGTGGTATAAAAATTGCAGGTCAAAAATTATGTGCCAGTGATGTACAAATAATGTATGTAGGAGGCATTGTCGTCAAGAGACAACATGTATGAGATGGGAAGATGAACAGTACCTAGATATGAACTAAGATGATTAACAATGTACATTCAGTGTCAAACAATAAAAGATGTAACTGTAACAACTTAATCAGCCTTTTTTATTATAAAATTATCTTGTACTTAAATATAGGAATGCAATTTATATTTTCTGTAAAATTGCCGCGGCGCGCCCACTCGTGGAAGTGAATTTGGAGCGCCCACCAGAGGAGGGATATACAAAGTTGGTCACAATATCTCATCACCTGCAGATGCTGTTTTCATTTGCTTGCTTTCTTGCCATGCCTCAAGTGTGACACAAATCATGTTTTCGCACTAGGTTCTCGACGAGGAAGTATTTTGGGAATGCCTATCTTATATATACTCTGAATACATCCTTAAAAATGACTATATGAGCAAATTAGGATAATTCATTAATTTATTGAGCCAATTCTAATTTATTATTTTATATTAAGGATGGAATGTCATTCATGGGATTACTTTTTTATTTATTTGTTTGGGATTTCACAAATAATTGTATTGGGACCGCATCGTGCAGGATGCATACCATTCTGATGTTCGAGAGCTTACCGAAGGAATATATCGACATCGCAAGGCACTGAGTCTAGATGGGCTTGATGGGGTTCTCTAACGATCCCTTTACCAACTTGAATCCGTCCAATTCCGGACCACTAGAATCTGAAGCCATTTTCCAAAAAAAGGATAAATTAATTATGATGCAAGGTTTGAGACAGCACTCTTGATCAATGCAGTGAAAGCAATAAAACTCATCCTACTTCCATCCAGAAAAAGCAAAACGCTCAGTCTATGGGGATTGAATACTTTCTGTTGAAATTAAAACCAATTCTACAGAAAATGCCACACAAGAGGATATTTTAGCAAGCCTTGAGGACACACGGCTTCTTTTTTCAGAGCCAATCCATCTGAATATATTAATTATAATATCAATCTGAATATATTTATTTCCCACCAAGTCTTTTGTCAGTGGATGTGATTACGCCCAGAAATGCAGAACTGAATCCAATCTCTTCGCTCCAGACAAAAGTGCTGAGACCAAAGAGAAAGAGAGATAGCGCATAGAGCGTGGAGAAATGTGGCAAAGGAGGCAGTCGCTTGCAAAACGGAAAATCAGACGACTCGAGACTGCGATAATATCTCTTAAATAAACAACCGATTTGAAAGATTTATCCTCCATCGATTAATATTTGAATACATAAACCAAGCATGCATATATGCTTTCCTGTACGCGCAAGTATGTTCGTTAGTTGTCTCTAATGAGCACATATATCAAATAAAATATCGTGGAGAAAGTGCTGGGATCCCGGAATAAACTCTTTTATCATATGAAAGAGACGAAAAGGACGAAATCGGTCGTTTCAGTGGTGGAAATGTGAGGGTTTAAACCAATTCCCACCAGAGGTTCTTGGCCACGGCGGCGGCAGCGCAGGGGAAAAGTCTTAAGGGATTTCTTTCTATTCCTCCCTCTGATACTCTACGGTTCTTTTTCAAACGCCTCCCTCCCCACTTCCACCTACCTCATCCTCCTCACACCTCATTCCCAGAACAGCAGCCCCCTCCACCCTCTCCACCTCCTCTCCACCCCTTCCTTCTTATTGTGGTCTGCATGATCAATATTGGACATGCAGCTCGCGAGCTTCCCGCAGTTGCCTAGCAACCGTGCTACGCTGGTGCATAGAACTAAAGTGAACTAAGAATAATTTGCAGCGAAATGGTATAACTGCCCCCCCTACCCACCCTTACGTTAAACTATTGATGTTTTCCGTTGATTAAATGCACTATAGCAAAAGGTTTACGCTTCCTGAAAAGAAAGGCGTATTACAGACGAAAACGTAAAGGAAACACTAGGGAGTTCCGATTACATCTATTCCGTAACGACAATTCCAGAATAGCAAATAAAACAGCTGTCCTTATTCAAAAGTGCCAAAAAAATCTAGGGTATGGGATCCTGCTGTATCATGCAATCTCATGCAATATCTAAAACCGTTTTCGAACTTGTTATGCTGCGTTACCTGTGTTACCTTGAGAGCAACGGAGGATATGACGTCAAAGTCACGTCACCATTTACGTCCACAAGTGTCAATATTCTCCACATGTGGTGAGTGCAGACAAAATTAATGCAAAAGAAGTCTATTTATTCACGCTGAGTGTAAAATTAAAGGGTAGTGATGTAATGAAAGGGGTAATTTGCCAAATAAAAGCGGGTAAAGTTTAACATTAAAATAGCTAGATATAGTTATTCCATCGTTGAAAATGTTTGGTACAGCATAACATGTTAACCATACTGTATGTCGGTGGGCGTTCAGTATTGAATCGGTTGTTACTATAAAAGTTATCGACACATTAGAGTCCAGTGAAGAGGATAGATAAACCGTATAATCATTTGCCATATTCAAACCGCTAAATATATTCTCCTTGCACTAGAATGGATTAACATCTTCATTAAAAGACCGTTGTTGCAATGAAAGATACTCATAGGCCAGCATAATTTTATCAGCAACGTCAGCTACAACGAACGAGCATTAGATCTATCAGTACCACTGGGTGTCTAAAACAGTTTTACCGGATCAATAATAGAATGGGAACAATCAACCTGCAATGAATGTTTATTTTCAGTTTCATCGCGTTGTTTCTGCGCAAGTAATAGAACAATGACCGAGTTTGATGGTTGTTTGTTTATAGTTTAATAATATATTAGCTATATTTTTCTGTCAAATTCCTTTTAGTGTATATTAGGTTCGTCAGCAACCGTGATACACAATTAATTATTTTTTGTAATTTCTTGTAAGAGAAAAACGTTGACTATAGATAGGTAACTGATAAAAGATCGTGAAGAACGATAATTGACATTGAATTTAGTGGAGACGTTGCTAGACTTTATTGTTATCCCGAGTGTCATCATAATTTATTTGCCATTAATGAATTACATGATACACGAGCCAATAAAATTCGTAAAAATCTGGCCTTTTTTATTGTTGTAGAATAATGACAAGCATTTTAGAGAAGTGTATCAAATCACTTTTCCTCCAATGTTATGAGTATGGATGTTGATTCTCGTATGTTTAACGAGATGATGTCCGCATGATGTCTCCACTTTCGTCGAGCGCTTCAAAAGGGTGAAGTGTAGATAAGATTACTTTTAATCAGTAGTAGTTACCTGGAGGGAACGTGGAGTTCGAAAACGGCCCAAGGTCTCTGCGGCAACTCGAGTTATAGATACGAGATGCATAGAGCCTAAGATCTTTTCCCCTAAGATCACGGAACGTGCCGCGTGGCCTTCCTTCGCCCGACTAGTTTCATTCATATTACATATCAGGGTGGTTGCATTGGGCTGAAATTCTTCAAACGTATTTCAACCTGAAAAATCGAGAGCAGGGTGGAAAGAGTGGCTGTCCGCGCAGGATTCAAGTAATTTCATACAATTAAATAAGGTAATTGGACTTTCAGTACTAACTTTTTCTTTTCCTCTTACAAGTTAAGGCATATATCTCACTGTTACAATGTATGGCGTCAAATTAGTAGTGGAACGCTAGCGGGAATTGAGACTACTTCAAAGAGAAAACTTCTCCAAGATCGTTTCCCTTTTTACTCCTCCACTTCTTTCCAAAGTATTTCGTCAATTAATATTTAGGGAGACGTGATCGGCATGTGGTTAAGGAGTCACGGGGTTCTATGAAACCTTTTAGCGGACAGTTTGATGATGGGGTGTTTGAGTGGACAGCTATCAGGGCCGAAGGTCGACCGCACACACCTCTTTTGAGACCCTCGATATGTCCCAATATTCTTGTGTGTATAATTCCACACTCCGCGGACGAGTGCCACCAAGTTCGGCGACGGATATACCTTAGAATGACGTGCTGCAAGTGTATGGGGTTCAGGCTGAGAAACGATTGTTTCGCCAAAGAATCTGGATTTTCTGATATAATGGTACTATGGACCATAATATCAGAAAATGCCCTGTTGGTTTGGTTGCGTAGGAAAAAAGATTCGGACAAGGAAGCAGGCAGAATAAAAAGAGTGACTGCTTTGAGGAAAACGGGTAGGATTGGACTAAAGATATTTCATATAAATCAATGCATAAGTATGATAGGATAAGATAGCACCAGCTGGATCAGCCTATCATCAATAAATTGACTTTAGCCAATCCGAAATGGACTGTAGCACCTTTAGGATAAGCATGCCTACACGTTTTATATTTTGAGCGAAGCTGTAAATATCTCTGCCTATGCTGATTCAATGACAAGTCATGTCTCAAGGAATCAAAGGAAGAAATGGGTAAAGTTGATTGAAATATCTCTCTACTTTCAAAATTCTTCATCATACTCTGTTTCAGCCATCTCCCATGCGTTGCACATCAATGTACATTGCTATTGACATTTTTTTTTATTAATACGTGGCATTATAAAGTTAATAGTTTGCGTCGGATAAGAGAACTGTTTGTGACAAAAAAATTAATAGCTATTAAAAAAAACAAATCATGTAATCACGAACGGACTATAATAAACCAAATGTCAAATGTCAAAAATATCACCAACTGTAGACAACGGAGAAACTATTTGTCGAGCCATACCTCGAGGAACCCGCGAAAATAATAATACTTCTCAATTCTATTTCAGCAACTCTTCTTCTAGTTTGAGTGAGGTGACATCCCTTAATGAGGAAACGCAGAATCAAAGTTGAATCAGCGGGATTTTAAGCAGATTATGAATAATTTAGGCTTGCCCCGGGCTCTTAAATGAGTCAGGGGATTTGGCTCGCGAGAGAGAATTTTTTATCGCTGCGAATTTCCAACCCTCACTTAAGACTCTGGCCAGAATTAATTCAGTCCTACAGCGAATATTGGATGCATCCACCTTGAGCTCTCCACCCTAAAGGACACTCTATCTTTGCCTTGTTCCGGAGGCATTTTTTTATGATTGCCTTACTAGCCCTTGCCTTCGTGCGCAGCCCTCACGAAAGTCCACTCAAGACTTTTTGAAATGACATTGATACCGTTAATTCTATTCATATGCTATTTAAACCACCTCATTTTGCATTACCACTCTCATAATGTTTACAGATTGTCGAACACTAAACTTGGTCCGATAAACGACTTGAAATCAAAGTACCTTTAAAAAAATTGAAATTCCATTCCTTCTTTAATAGCTAATGTTCACCTATGATGGAAAGGTGGTTTTCAGTGATACTTTAACATTCGCATAAGAAGTCGAGCAATTAAAAATTCTTTTTTCCATATCATTTTTCTACAAAGACACTTGTATCCTAATTTAACTGATTTTGCGTTGAACTCAACTGACTAGAATAAAAAAAACTCTGCTTAAATAAATGAAGTTCGGTCTTAGTCTTAAGTGTTCACATCTTAAAACTACACCGAGAGCCGCCGTTGAGGCGTATGGCAAGGGGTGTTCGGACCCCTGCCATAATAATAAAAGGAGGGAAACGGATTAAGACATTGGAAGTATGACTGGACAAAAGTGAATTGTATGATAACGTCTGACTTAAAGTGACTGTTTTTTAGGAAAATGAAAACTTGGTTATATTCTACACAATTTTATTTATTCTACACAAATTTATACCAGTCCCCCTACCCCCACCCCCATAGTCAGATATGCTGTCATTGCACCCTCGCCACCGGTTGTTTGCCGGCCCACCTTCCTTTTTTGACCTTCCCTTCCCCCCCCCAGATTTTCATAGCCTTCTAATCACCACTGTCCTTGAAGTTCCCCCCCCCGTTCAGCCATCGTGATACCAACACATATATACACCGCCCTGTCTGTTTTCAAATATTGTAACACTTGAGAATGACCTGAAAAGGTCGAAACCGGTCGTGTTCTTAATAAAATTGTGTAGAATATAACCAAGTTTTCATGTTGCCTAAAATGCATTCATTCTACGAAGTAAAATCGCAGACCATTGATTTTAAAGTGACTGTCTTAGTGTCACTCTCTATTCCTTTTATAGTCGCTAATTGTTCATGGACATAAGGAATTTTTGTATCAATCAGTTTTTCAGTGTGTCTCTCTAACTTTGTCGCTTCCGTCAGGTCTAGAGATTTATTCATTCATTCATGTTTTTATGCTCCAGATAATAGGTTTCCTCATAATCTTCTCCTCCACTACACTCTCTTCTCTCTGCCAGACACTTTGCGTCCTCGTATCTTACCCATATTTTGATGTAACCTAACATTTGCTTCCTTTTCCTTCCCCTTCTCCGCTTTCCTTCCACTATTCCTTCTATTCCCTTCATCAGCAGACAATGTCTTCTCGGGGGAATTTCCAATCCAATTCCTCTTTCTTCTTCTTCTAATCGTTCACCTTCAGAGTCCTTTCCTCGCCAACTCTCCTCAGCACCTTCTCGTTTCTCACTTTTTCCATCTTTCTCCAAATATCAAGGGCTTCCAGTCTTTATCCATCTTCCTTCTTAACTGCCGAAGTTTCCGCCCCATATAGTGCCACCCTCCACTTTACGAGTTTCATCCTCAATACTTGGTTCCCACAAAGAACCCTTGGCCCACAAAGTAGCTTCCTTTTACTTTGGGAAGCTTCTTTTGAAATCCTTATTTGATAAATAGAGCGGGGTTTAAATATTATCGGGGGATATCGGGGGATAAATCCGTAACTTACTGAAACTCACCTGATCTGAATTTTTCAAGTAATCTGAGCCTAGTGTTTAGCCTCCTAGTTTCTAATGGCTCCCAACCTAGTCCTTGCATCAGCATACACTTACAGCTGTATAATACAGTGTAAGTTTATGCCTGTAAGGGGATATGGTGATCAGCTGTTCGCACTTCAGCAAGTGATAGAGAAATATGTGGCCGTCTAAAATAAAGTATATTGTGCTTTGTGAATTTAGAGAAGGCGTATGACAGGAAAGAAAAAAACTCCAAAGGCCGTAAAATATTCAGCATCACACGTAATAAAAATTAAAAATATACCCAGTTAGCCTAGCTGCGGTAGTTTACGGGAAGGTTAATTCCTCGCCACTGACCAATCACAAGACACATGCACTCAACCCAACAATGGGATCCTTCACTGGGCTGTGGGGGGGGCTCCGTTTAGGACGCCGGGGTTATGATCACCATTCACACTTTCTGTGATTGTTAACGGGAATGGGATTTCGCGTAAGGGGAGCAAACACACTTCACAAACACTCAGAAAAGCACTCACACACACACACAACTTTGGGTGAGAAACTCACTCAATAGAGCAAAGTCAGCAAAATATAGACAAAACTAAAGTTAAAAGAGCTAGGGACGACACAAAGAGTAAGTGGGGTGCGTGTCCGATACATACGCGTATTCTGGCCACAAGGTAACCCTCTTCAGAGAACTTAAGGTTATTAAAAAAATCACTTGCAACACAAGGTATGACTGTGACCGTGGCTGTTCAATTTTTTCATGGACAAATGCGTGAGAGATGCGTGTAAGGATGCGCGTCGGTGTAACTGTTGTAGATGCAAATTTGCGAGTACAAATATATACTCCGATGGTGCTGCGCTGCAGTTTGTGAGCCCGCAGGAATCACATAGGCTCCTGGGTAATTTTTCTGAAGCAACAGGGAGAACGGAATTGAGGGTTAATGCGCCAAGTACCAAGGTGGTGGTTTATGACAAGGAGAATGGAAAGGATGATTTTATACGATTGGGGTAAATGGTGAAATAATTGAGGAAGTGGATGATTTTTTTCACCTTATTCAAATATTTGCGAAAGATGGATGAAGTGATTAAAAGGCGCGCGTCTGCTGGGAGGAAAGTCGTACGAAGAGTATTCCAAGCAAAGAAGAAGTGTGGCTTAAGCAATAAAAAATTGCAAATTACAATAAGTGTTCTCCTTCCCAATTTATTTAATGGCACCGAAACTTGGGTTTTGCAAGATAGCCATAAGAGTAAGGGGATTTGACTGTGCCTACTACGAAAGTGAACGGCGTCATTGGTAATGTAGATGAGCCGGTAGTAAGCGCTATTTCAACATTTGGACACTTTTGACTTAGGTGGCCACAATAAGAATCGTTTATTTCGTCAAAACTAGATAGACCCGCTCAAAAATCATATTAATGGAAGTGACGGAGTAAATCGTTGATTCTTATTTTGTATTTATTCATGATGCCTCCAACGCTTATATAAGCCAACCACGGTTTTCGTGAAGGGCCAACCATCTTTCCAAGCCAACCACTCTTTATTGTGGGACACTAGATGTCACTTTTTCCATGCAGGAAAGAATGCCAACGATAACTATTTTTTATTTGTGACCAATATGAAATTTACGTTTGACGGTCATTATTTTTTCGATAAATCTGCATCATAGTAAATTGAATAGTAGTTTGCTGAGAAAAACCCTATCGTATGATTTAAAAAAAAAATAATATCACGTCATCTTGCTTATCCATTTGACCTAGCTGTAGGATATAGTGAGGGAAGAGGTATTGTAATGTATTTCAACATATTTCAACTAGTTTTGTCGATGAGATACGATTTCATAGGAATCAATGCAAAAAAACGTTTCATTCTCAATATTTATCAACTAAACCCTTATATAAGACTGGTTTAATGTTCCGTTCAAATCGAAACTCATTCTCAGGAACCATTTACGTCTCTCTACGAAATAGGGGTTCGCTTAGGGATGGGCAAGTAAAAAAAATATATCGATAGATATCGTATCAATATTTAAAACATGTATCGATAGTTATCGAGCCAAAATTATCGATATTTTGATATATCGATAATTTTGCCAAAACAAGTGGTTCCTTAAAGTTTCACCAAAATATATAAAAAATGTTGAAGTAAAATTTGGAAAATTATGGACATGGAGAAGTAATAAAAAAATCTTTTATTTTTTTATTTTTACAATCAATTTTAATCAATCAAACCAGTATTTGTCTGATATTGACGTCAGAAGAACTCTCTGTTTTACATGTTCCCCCGTTAATCTACTCCTGTTGTCTGGTACCACGAAGTTAACTGCAGAAGCCACTCTTTCGGATGGAACAGATGAGGCTTGGCATATTAAGTACTACAGCGCGATTTTCGAAAGAACCGGTGTGAAGTGTCGGGAGTTCACCCAAAACTTCATTGGATCTAATTTCCTCTCAAGTAGTGGTTGGTCCAGATACTGCTTCAGCTCATTAGGGACAGAGCCAGAGCTAGGAACCTCTTGCGTAGTAGGGCTAAGAGATAATAGGTGTTCATGTCTGGACCAAATTGAACTTCTATCAGCGTTTTCTCGTTCTGTTTGTGCAGATCGTACTTCTGGAGAACGTTGTCCCATTCGCCTATGTTCTAAGCGAATATCATCACTTATTTTCGTTATAGCAATAGACACCTCGGCTGGAGAAACAACTTTACAACGGTGACGTGCTAAACAAATATATCGAATTTGATACTCGGAAAAAAATCAATTTTTGATACATCGACATGAAAAATATCGACGATAATTATCGATATATTATAAAAAAAATATATCGAGTTTTTGATATATCGATATTTTTTGCCCAAGCCTAGGTTCGCTTACTGCAATATTATGCTTGGTTTCTTGCCGCAACTTATTCAGTTATTTGTAAACACGCTTTCAAAGGTAAAACTCGTGAAGTTGTATACCCAATTCAAATTACTCTATCCCTTTTCGTTTCTCTAAGGGTCAATTCTTTGCTCAAGGGCAGTTATTATTATTATGTAGGCTCGATTTTCACTTTTTTTCAGCCTTTTTCTGTAGTACTTGCCTTGTATTGCAAAGAAGGATCCGTGTTTAATAACGAACCTTGGCGTTTCAGTTTATCCACATGTTGACACTTGTAATTAATATCAGAGTATATAATTATTTTAGCACGGAAAATAGTGTATGAATGTATTTCCTGGGGAAGAAAACATAGATTATCATGAAATTGCATTGTACTATTTATTATTGCTTCATTAGCGTTCAAGCTTCTCTATTGAGCATTGTTTGTGCTCAATATGGTAGCTAAAGTAAACTCTAAATTTAGATGACAGTCATATCTCATCAATAGAAATTCATAGTGAATAGCACTCGAACTCAAGAGATAAATTTTAGTTTAGGTATCCATGAGTTCTTCGGATTTATGGACAGGCTTTTGGTTTTGTTTGATTACGCTGCTGGGCTAGTTTTATCCGTTTTGTTTTGATAACATTTTTCACGGATAACATTGATTTCTTGAATGTCTTTTTATGTTTTCCCAATTGCCTTGGTAAGTATTGTACCCACGTAGGGTGCACGCATTTTGTGGCTAGAGTGTGTTGTTTCAGTTTCTTGAGTATGTCATCAGATGGCAGTTCCATCGAGTTGTAGAGACTTCGGAATTCCTCCCTCATTTGTCTTGACTTATATTCCAAATTTCTAATGTTTTCGACGTGCACGCTCAACATGTTGCCAACCATTGATTTAATGATACAACTAAGTACCGATGTGACTTAGTATGGATACTGGAGGCTATATTTGCTAATTGGTATATTTTTGGACATTCCCCGCATGAACTTTCGAGGGCTTCTTTAAATGTTCCTACGTCAGACACTACCATCTATTCACCATCAAATTCCTCCGTGTTACTTCTAATTAGACCCTACATATAGTTGGATATAGGTATTTACAACGGCAAAAAATGGAAGCTATAATACGAAAAGGAGTTCGACAAGGATGCAACACACCACCACTCTTAGGCACTCTTAGGCATACACCTTAAAGAACCAGTCAAATAAGTCCAAGAAACGGGAATCAAAGGAATAAAAGTATAAAGAGGAAATCAACACGCTTATTACAACGCAGTCTAGCCGAGAAGCCAGAGGGTCCGTAGTACTCCTTGAACACAATGTATCGAGAAATGCAAAGATACAACATGAAGATTAAAGAGAAGAAAACTAAAATCCGAATAAACATTTTTTGTAGATTTTCGCAGCTCATGTTTATGGTATTCAGGTTTTTGGTTCTGCGATTAAATTATTTAACATTATGCGACAGTTTCGCCGTGCTATGCTGCCGGCTTCGTCGGGCTTTTAAGAACAACAATGGTCTTTTTTCCAAAAGTAAATAAACAATTCCAGCAGTTGATGATTTTGAGAAGTAAAAAACTTAATTTCGAATAAGTCTCTTCCAGGTATAAGGGAGTTTATAACTATCCTCTCTGTTAATATTATTTGGTCTTTTTTCTGTTTCAATCGCCTCCCTTATGAGCCGTGGAAAGTAACTGCTTTTTCTTTGTGTAGTACTCTTGCCGTCTCGATGTCAATGGCGTGACCTTCCTCAAACTTAGTGTAGTGGCGTAGTGTGCTCAGCCACGGCAGAGTGATACCAGTCTTTCTTCCGGATTGAACGTGCAATCCGGAAGAAAGACTGGTATCACTCTGCCGTGGCTGAGCACACTACGTTAGAGGAGGGTCACGCCATTGACATCGAGACAGCAAGAGTACTACACAAAGAAAAAGCAGTTACTTTCCACGGCTCATAAAGGAGGCGATAGAAATAGAAAAATGACCAAATAATATCAATAGAGAGGATAGTTACAGTATAACCTCCCTTATACCTGGAAGAGACTTATTCGAAATTAAATTTTTTACTTTTCAAAATCATCAACTGCTGGAATTGTTTATAACTATTTTTAAGAAAAGACCATTGTTGTTCTTAAAAGCCCGACGAAGCCGGCAGCATAGCACGGCAAAACTGTTGCATAATATTAAATAATTTAATCGCAGAACCAAAAACCTGAATACCATAAAATCCGAATAGTCGGAATAACGAATTTGAAGGCATTACGTTACAATAAGATGTACAAGAACAAGTAGCACAATTAGAACATAAAACCTAACCTCTCAAGAGAATAAAAAAACAGCATTTTATGACTTTAATGCTCTTGCATCTCGATGCCTGGGCATAGACTGAGAAGGACTTCCTTCGACTAACGTAATCTAATCGCAGAATGGGTCTAGGAAACTAGTAGGGGCGTTGAACGGTAGAAGTCAGTATAAGGGGATTCTTTGATATACTCTTGGGGTAAGAATAGGATAGAGAAGACTTAAGAGCAGCTGTCAATCACTCATAGGGACAGTTTCACACGTTTAAAATAGTATTGGTTAGGAAAGTAAGATATATTTATGTAAGATATAACATTATTGAATAAAATAAATAATAAGGAAAGAAATATTTGGTACATTTATTTATTTGAAGTTCAATCCTTATGAAGTTTTATACTTAACCACTATAATAATTAACGGCAGTATACACTTGGAAAAAAATTGCTGCAACAATAGTAGAATTTGTAATATACCACACTTTCAGGTAGGGTTTCCGCCAATTAAATACAAATACCTTAAGCTTTAGTCTACTTTAGTATACTTATTTCAATGATATAGATAGATTTATCAACAAATGTGTTCAAATACACATATTACTCATTAGAATCTTACCATATGATCTACCCCCCCTTCCTCCCCTACCATCCACTTCCTCCTCTACCATTGCACTGGCTACCTCTATAGTAAATTATGGATTGGTTTGTATGGATGGCGCTTACAAGTGCATCATTAAACCTATTGTGGAGCTACAAAAAAGAATTATAAGAACGGTTACCTTCAAACATAGATTTCATCACACATTTCCACTTTTCCGCGCTTTACAAGTTCTACCCTTAAGATGATTTTATTTACATGAAGTGTTAAAAGAAGCTTTTTTTGCGAAGTGGGCACTTCGGCACGGCACATCGCCATGGCATCATAAGCGGAACCATTGCATTCAATTCGATGTTCTACCCCTTAAGGCACAGTTGAATTTATTTCAGAGACGTTTTATTTATTTTGTCCCGAAAATTTTTGATCTACTTTTTAATGGCAGTTAAAATGGAAAACAAAGCTAATTATTACACGAAGCAAGTAAAAAAATGGCTATTTGAACATGATGATATTGAAATACTATTTGCAAACGTCCATGAAATTGTTTGTTTGAAATGAAATTACAAACACTTATGTAAATTGTGTATAGTACCATTTAAGACTGAAATATTTTGTTACGTTCCTTTGCACAAAACTATTGCTTACCCCCAAGCAGGTTTATAATCTTTGGTGTAACCTAAAGCTTCCCAAATTTTTTCTTATAAAAATTGAATGTATTTTGTATTTAAGAAGGAAGCAATAAATTATTCTATTCTTCAGGAACCGATCTTCCTCTCCTCCTCATCCCTCCCCCCTTCCTCCCCACCCCCCCTCCCCCCCTCACCCCACCCCCCATCTCACACGTACCCGCAGTAATTCGTTCCCGTCATCCACCCGAGCGCACCCTTCCCACAACCCTCCTCCTCCATTTCAACAGCACGTCCCTCACATTCTTTCCCGAGCAAGAACTGAACGCAGCGTTCTATGTGTTCCGCACATAAATATGCACCCTTAAAATATAAGACATACTGTGTATATCTCAATTCAATATCCTCAATTATCTCTGTTAACTTCTATGGCCACCTTTCATTATTTTGTTCTATTTTCATTTATTATGTTGTAATTGTAATTGACTGTGGCATGTCTCAGTCTTCAACTCGAAATGCTACCAAGCCATTAACACATGACATTTTTCATAAATAGATGATTTATATTCATGTTATGTTGGATGTCGTACATGTTAAACTAAGAATCCCTGCTAAATATTCATTTTTATATAATTTGGAATAATTTATTTAGCATAGTATTCTTTATATTTATCTAATTGTTTATTTTTGCTACTCTTTCTTCACTTTATTCAGTACGGTAACGTTTGTTCTCGATTGTAACACCACAGAGTCTACAGAATGTATGTATGGAATACATGTTCCATAGGACAAATGTCCTAGAACAATAAATTTATATGATATTATTATGTACATAAAAGGTCTTAAGATTATTTTACCTCCGTAATGGTAATAGAACCAAAGTTCATACACACTTCTATTCCTCACGAAGTAATTATTCTTTTGTTTTACCTGAACCTAAAACAACATTGTTTGAACGATGTTTTGTCAATTGGGACCCTAGATATGGAACCTAACACCGGTTATGTAAATCACTGACAAAATTAAACCTTTTCTCAAGCAAGAAAGTCAAGCTCTTTCTATTTTCACAAGCTAACTGGAATACTGTTTTCTGTAAATTCAAAATTTCGTGTGTGTCTGCTACTAAAACCTTTCCTTATCCTTATAAAAAGCTATAACGCAAGTAATATCGTAATATAACTCTGATTATATGTCAGTATTGCTGTTTATTTCTGAAGGGCAAATGAAAGGTGTCCTATAAAGTGCATATTATTTTGTTTATATTTGTTTTTGAATTTTTTACATATAAAGAGGCAGTAAATTTATTATTATTATTATTATATATAATACATTTAAGAATGTTTTTCCACATGTTGGCTCAAAAAGAACGAGGGTCCAAAAGTGGGCCCTCAGGTTGCTAAATATTTTTGAACTAGGGAACGGTACACTAAGGATATTGGTGCATAACATTTTCTGAAGGGATATGACGGTCTGAAAGATGAAGCCGGAAATTTCAGCTAGCACAGAACACACACACACGAACATTCAATATGGCACCTAAGCCCGCCCGGCGGCACTGACCGATCACCAGTCGCGTTGAGGGAAATTGGGGTTGGAATGGAAAGCAACGATTACCAGGGGAATATGACATAGAAGGTTAAACTCAAGACGCCAAAGGTCAGAGAAACACATGTACGTATAAGTACTCATTTGTGGATGGAATGCTATCCCAGAAGAACTCTCTAACCCTTTCCTTATCAATGTCTAAATTTCCAAGGAAATCTTTAAAGATGCTTTTAAAATACTGTTCAGTTCATAAGAAACATTTCAGTTGAACACATACAGTGATGAACAATAGGATCCTAAAAAAGTACTTAATTCCATATTAATGTCTTACTTGGAAACGAATAATTTGTCACAACTCATAGAGAAAGTTATCGTTTGTAGTAAGACATTTATGACCCTTAAGTAGTTATTTTTTGTGTATAACGCCATTCTGAAACTACATTTTCTTGAACAGATATTTCCGCAGCTCCAAGTCAGTATTATTCCGGTTCTGCTGCTTACGAGAAAGGAGTTGGGTGATGTAAGTAGGATTAGAGCACCCAAATAACCCTGGGCGCCAGCAAACCCCACCCATGCGGGAATCCCTTCCCACGATTCAGGATGAGCAAGCCAGGGTTTTTTTACTCTGCCGCCACTACGGACCAAACTCGCACTTCATATGGCTAGCCTGCATGGATAGGTGACAATCACATCCAGGATATTGTAGTCGATTATGCTTTTAAAAATGTCAACACATAGTGGGGCCAAATAAGTTTACAGTTTTAGGTCCCCTGAAGGCCCCTTACACCCTACACCCTTAATGCATATCTGTGTGTAAAGCGCGTGAGAGGCCCCAGGATTGCGTCATTTTCCTAGAATAGATTATTTTCCTATATCTCGTTTTTTATCGTCATTTTCCTAGAATAAATTCGCTCTCGCTGAGCACCGATTGTCATCACCGAGAATCACGGAAGGGGTGAAGAGGTTAAGAAGGGGTTGAGCGAAGAAAAACGCCGGAAACGAAGAACCAGAGGTGAGAAAGAAGGGAATTTATTTCGGGCACCAACAAAACCACGCAAAACACTCTTCGGTTCGCATCAACTGAACAACGACACGAGCAACAAACTCTCTCTCTCTTATTCTCCAATTGTCTCTCTCTCTCACGTCACAGCGACCTCTCGCGAGCCCCGTTTACACTATTAGAGTTAAATATTGGTAAACATGGTGGATCTAAATTTAACTGCGTTCAAACGATTTCCAGATTTCCAGTTTACCGTAGAAGAAATACTGATGACCACCGGTAAAGAGTAAGGAATGACTAAAAAAAACAGTAAGAACCTACGCGCCTGCAGCAGTAATGAGCTGCAATTCTAATTTCAAATCCGTTTAAATTGTTAATTTAATCAATGCATCCTCCTTTAAATGGAATTTCTGGCTGTATTAGTCCAGGAGAACTTCCATTTCCCTTTCAGTGTCGAGCTGCCATTTTTCTGCTTTACCCTCCATTTTTTAAAAACTCGTATTTCAACTAATTTGCGTACACACGCATTTCAAATGCCGGTAACCAGCGCCAACTCTAGTAACTCTAGCGTGGAAACAAAGTTTGAAAAATATAGGGTTAATGCAAACTTGCGTTCGCGCGGTAAAATTCCTACTTGCATTGTAGTTACTAGCGTAGAAAGCTAATAATGCAATCGGCGCATCAAAGAGAAAACAAAGAAGAAGAGAAATGCAATCCGGCAGCCGCTTTGAACCATTTACGTCACAGCGTTCCTTTGTAATATCTCTCTCTCTCATTTCTGGACCACTCTCCCGAAAGCGGGGGTTTCGCCGCGTCCTTGCCCCCCCCCCCCCCCGCCTCCTCAGCAAACTCCGCCCCCTCCACCTATCCACACTCTGCCACCGACCTTCGCTTGTCCCGCCTACCATACAGTGGGCTGAAATCGAAAAAAATGGAGAAAAAAGTAATAGGTCGTATTTTTTCGAATCGTTTATGGAGAAACAAACAAATAAATTTGGATGATTCTGGATAATTCAAGGTAAATAAATTATATACTCTTAATTGAACGTGTTTTGTGAAATGTATTTGCGGCAAACTCGAGACGAAGCCCAAAAAGAGCGAAGGAACATATTTATTTTTCATCTTTTCGTTCTTTGACCCTCGCATGTATTTTTTACGTCTCCTTATTTACCGTTGATCGTGGTCTCAGGGGTTACTTGGCGGAACCGATTAATCCTGAAAATGAAACACGTGATACTCGGTGATTCCACAAGGTTTCCAACAAGATGGAAAATACCAAGTGCCTGGGTGGAAACTTCGAAACCAACCAAGGAGGAAATCACCCTTCGGCCTGAAGACACCTCCTGTATACGAGACGGATATACTGTCGTCGCTTCAACGCTGACGCACGACACTGAACTGGAAGATGGAACCTAATACAACAAGTTCCAATGTTTCTTTTTAAGTACTTATTTTCCGATTGACTTTAAAATATTATTTGCAGAGTAGTAAGGGAACTTTAAATCAAAATTTAATTTGTCTCTAAAAAATTACGTCTGAAACCATGGGGTTTCCAATAGTTATATGACCTTAGTTGAAGTAAAATCTTTCGGAGCGCGTGGAACATGAAGTATGCATTCTCGGGCGTGTGTTGCTGATTTCTGACATGCAAACAGGAATCAACAACATACGCGGAGGAAACTCAATACAGCAGGCTTCCTCGGGAGACCTCAGGGATTTGATAAATAGGAACTGTCGGAAGAATTTTTTTTTTAAGTTTTCAAGAGCCAAAAACCAAGGTCGAAAGAAAAAAGTATGCATTTCAAACCGTAATTTCATCATCCCGATAGTCAAAAATTAAATAACTCATGTACCTGACAACCGTAAGAAACTTCGCCAAATTTAATGCAGTTACTCGGTAACGCTCCACTTAGACCATGAAAATATGGAACCTCAAGACCTAGACAACATTCAAGAGCTAAAAACTTCCAGGTTTTTGTGTAAATTGTAGGCGTTTTAAATTTATCAGTAATGGGTCTTAGAGCAGGAACCGAGAATGCCAAAACTTGGGGTAAAAAAACTGGCAGACTCCGGAGTGAAAAAAGATTTTTTAACCTGTAAAAACTGGCGTGGTGCTACGGAATTGATCCCCTGTGACAAGTGTGGCATGGGATAAAACCATGAAACGAGTGAAGAAATGAATTTTTTTTTCACGACAAACCAGGAACGACGATTTACTTAAAGTTGTACCTGTCATCTACTGCTATAAGAAAACGAAAGACCATTTCTTAATAGTTTTCTCGTCTGAAGTACCTGGATAAGAATACAACTAAACGGTTGTCAAGTCATGCGCACAATGTAAACAGAGGGACCCCAGGAATACCACCTTCTGCACGCCCACTGCGTGGTCAGCAGTGCACCCTTCAATCCACCGAGCATTCCTACAATGACAGCCACGAATTTGACAGAGTAACGCGTAGTTTTCCACGGTTCGCAGAGTAGGTCTTGATATTTCGCCCTTTTTCTGTTTCCTTAACTTCCAAGTTCATTTCGGCTAGATCTGAGAAATCGACCATGAACATGCGAGAGTTGGTCTAGGACAGTGGTTCCTAGGAAAGTGCGCGCTACCGCCCCCACCCCATCGGGGGGATGTATTAATCTAGGGGGGGGGGGAATAGAAACAAGGGACAGTGCTGGAGGCCTGACCGAACGGTGACAATACGTACCTACATTTTCTGGGATGAATAAACTATCAGTCAATTTCATTTGAAATAAACGTTGATTTAACCATTATTGATTTAACTTTTTTTTAATCTTCCTTTTTCCTTAACTTTTTAAAATCTTAAAAAATAAAAGGTGAAAATTCCACCAGATTTTTCATTAATTTTTGTCAGCTACAGACTTATCTAATACTCCAAGAGCATATGACAGCCCCAGGATTGTGCATATGCCGTTATGGTGCCGCTGGTATAAATATAACTCACGTGAAGCAGGGTTGTGCCGGTTAATGTCAGCCAAATTGACGTAAAAGATACAGCCGGAGAGGGATTGTGACTTAAGGAACAATTAACATTTTGATACAAACTTTCAAATTCAAATAGCAACATTTTTAAGTAATCAAAAAGTGCTCCTAATTTACCCAAGACACTGAAGTAGTGATAGCTTCAAGCCTGAATAGCAGAAATAAGGGTGTTCAAAGTTGAAATATTTTTCGAATTGGTCAAATGGGAAGTGAGCAGGATAGACATGCATACGTTTACTTTTAACAAGTATCAACCACGAAATTTTAAGATGTACTGGCACTTTTGTAAACATTTTTGAAGGATTTTTAAAAGTAATTTCACAATTGAAATTATTATAAGCCGTAAACTTTTGCCATGCTAAGATAAATGCTAGAACCGATATGATACGTCAGGGAAACGGCAACGTTGCATTCGGTTTTGTCTTCTTTTAATCTAACTGTCTCTATCGAGTGAGACAGTAGATGAATTCTTACTTATGCATATTTTTTGCATTCTATTTCATTATTTGCGAATACAACATTTTAATTACTCTGACACTCAATAAATGTCTTAGTTACCATCATATACAAGCATTGGAAGTGCATGGTTTCCCTTATATTGCACGAATTACGGTTGAAGCAACTAAATTTCTGCTGATTTTCATTCGAAAATAGGACGCTATGTATTTTGATTTATTTGTTTACTTCTGACCCGCTAATTCAAAAGTCCGTACGTACAAAATCAATCCGACAGTCGTGATGGTAACAAAGGAAGCGTATTTTTTCGTTGGAGCGCTACAGTGCGTATGTCGTTAGAAATTATATACTCTTTAAAATTCAAATACAAATCCTCAGTTGGATGTACATATTGGAATAAAATTTAGCGAAAAAATTATTACTTGCGCATCTGTATTATATTTCAATGTCCTACCTGTTGCTTCCATCGCTCACTTCCATTGCTTGCATTCAATATGATCGATACCCTGGTCTAAATATCTGCAGCGCGGCGCATTCAATACCTCCATAAGGATATGGATTTATGAGTGGCCGTTTATTACATGGAGGATACAGAGATTTGGTAGGTTTCATTTTCTAAATTAAATTACACCAATGGAATGGACCTGTTGATTAGCGAGACATTAGAATCCTCATCACTCCTATAGTGTGCTGCGTTCCCGTCCCTCTCCTAGATACAAACTGGTCGTCACCTAGGCATCATTAAACCTTGCTCTATAGGCTACCATTTATAATTCTAAGAACTATTTTAGCTGGGATATTAAGCTAACTGTCCCATAACCTTCGCACATTTTTGCCTTGCTCTTTTTCGGCACACGAATTGGTATTGTCTTCAGGAAAAACGAGCTCCCGCCAGTTCATCCCTTGGGGTCATCGTAGCACGCCAGTCCTTCCACCACTAGCAAAGTTGTTGTCCTTGAGAGGGGGGTCATTTTAATCATATAAAATGAGTAAAAAAATGAAAATTCATTCAGATCGCTACCGTGAAATCGATACATCTGATTTTCTTTAACCTTTCCGTTATTGAAAAAAGTTGTCACACAGGGGACGCTCTAAAACTATTCAGGCATTGTAAGGATTTCCGTTCTTTCAATAATGCAAAACGCGGCCTCGGCGACTTCGTCAGAGCTCGACCTCCACTGGTATCAAGGACACTCGTCTGCATCGCAATGAAACGGATTCAATAATAAGACGTCGAGGCGATGTCTTTATCGGAAATTGTCTCTCTCTCTCTAAATGAAATCTCTTTCTCCCACTCCGAAGAGGCTGCGCAAGGAGAAGACAAGCTCCCACCATTATTTCCCTAGAGAAGAAGGAAAAGACAACTCCCCTGCTCCCCTACACCCCGAACCCTAACCGTCGAAAGCCTTCTTGCCCCCATCCCTGACCCTTCTCCATCCCTTCCTCGAGAGGAAACGGCGCCAGAACACAGCTTCATAACTTCTGGAACTTTAAAATCGCAGGGCTTGATATCTTCACATCCCCTTACTCGTACTTAAGGCATTTCGAAAGGATAGTACTTAGATGTAAATGAAATCTTATCAATACACCTTGACACGCACGTTACAAATACTATATTTATATATACAATATTTTTTCTTCTTTCAGGAGATATAGGTCTATAAATTAAAAAAAAATATTTATTCTCTTTTCCGACTTTTCGCATTGTGTACGTATTCTTCTTCATGGCTGTAATGAAATTTACAATACACCCAACAATTTTTATTTAAGCCCTGAAGAAGCATGCAAATGCACATGCGAAACGTCAGCGAAGAAAATAAACATTTTTAAAATGTATAGACATATCTCCTGAAAGAAGAAAACATATTTCATTATTAAAAAGAGTTCATGAAGAAGAATCATCAAGCTACAAATATTGATAGATAGATGGATTTAAATGTCTTCATTGGGGCGAGATTGATCCTTTAAAAGTCGCTTCTTCCATTCAACCCCTCGTTAGTATATGAATACAGTGAAAAATAATACTAAATACAATACGAATAGAATATTAACGAGACGCAATAACATATAAGAAATAAGTGTAAAAATATATGTACAATTGTGAGAAAAACGTGAGAATTTTGTCTGGTATCCATCACGGAAAAAACCCACGGCAGGAAAACACCCAAACATGAAGGGGGGTGTGTGAAAAACCTGCGAAAACCTACTCAGAGAAGCTAATGTGAATCATGATAATGAATAATATAATTACACAGTAAATACCAACATTAAAATTTGTATGTGCATTTCTTTGAACAGAGAGTATTTTATGTGCATTCGGCGTATGTTACGGTGTGCGTGTTTTGCTAGTCACCCTGCTGATCTTTGAGACGCGCCTTATGTAATGCCTTTAAGACGGTGAAGACGTAAATAGTGGAAGTACGCAAGCCACGCCATCCGAGGGCGCTTCCTTGCGGATTGAAAACACACCAACCACAAAATTAAGAAATTGGGATCATTATGGCAACCTTACCACGACCTTATGTAGTTCTTTATAGTATACATTATTAGCGATAGTAATATATATCTCCCTTTTTCCAAATCCAGCAGAAACAGAGAAAATGACCAAAAATAGTTCAGGGAATCAAATTATTTGCTGTCGCACTAATTAGGCTCGGTTTTCATAATTTTTCAGTGAATCACGAGAGAACATTCTACGTAATAATAAGTAAATTCCTGTGTTAGCTTTATCTTAGTAAGTTTTCGTACTAAACAGTAAAACATGAGTCTGGAGTCAAATTTGATACTAATATTATTCAAATGACTATCCCGATACTACCATGGATTAACATATTTGAGGAGGAGTAAATACAATAAGCTGTTACTAATAACGGATTTAAAAAATATCGATTCTCAAATCAAAGCTTCATATTATGGAGACTTACCGTAACGTACCGTTAAGGCTAGTGATATATTTCCTTTCTCGCGGATTGTCTATCAGCTGAAGTTATTGAGAAAAATATGGTCATCTTCATGTTCAATCACCGTTTTTCTTGTGATATCCAAAAATATCAATATGTGTGAGTTGGAAGAGTCACCACGAGTTTTTTGTCGAGTCACTCTCGCCAACACAAATGCAAAGACACAATACAACGCCGACGAAATCGACTCATTTAGTTACAGCTGGTAAGCAGAACTCGCATATAGCTTGCAACACAAAGGAGCATGTGTCGGAAAACACGCAGAGGAAGAGATATGTATATACAAAGATGGTAGAAACTTTTCATCGAGGCAGTAGTCAATTCGATAAATCATCCTCTTCCATTCTTGGTGAATATAGCACTCTTTTGGTCGAAAAGTAATTGTAAAAGCATTTGGTATTTACATTCAGCATTAACTCTAACTAGGGTCATGCTTTTAATATTTCAGATTTTTCTCGATGATTGCAGGATTCAGATATTCTACTGAACAAATTTTTCCGGGCCGGGTCCATACATTAGAAATGCATTTACATTAGAAATGTTTACATTAGAAATGCAAGGTAATACATTCAGAACGAATCAAGTCCTCGGTGTGGACCGTATGACAGGTTTTGCATAGTAAACCACAACCACTCTACCCAACATTAAGCCAAGGGCACAGCCATGATATGCATTGTATCAAGTGAATGATAGGTATATCAACCGTCTAGCAATCGTTTCCCACTTAAAATGTCTCTTTTTTAGCATTAAACCACTGTATTATCAAAACAAGCAACGGAAATCAAATATTCGTCGTAACAGTTCAATTCGCAGCCATCGAGGATTTTAGGTACATCCAATGGCTAATGAAACTATCCATATCAGTCTCATCCTGAACCTAGTTGAATACATGTATTCTCATTGCGATTGAAGAATACCAAAGCTCCGTGTCTGGATAGAACAAAGCGTTCCATTCAAATCCTTCTCCCAAGGGCCCTTCTGACAAAGCTCCACCATCCGCCTAAACCCAGCCCCTTCCACCTTTCCCACACCGTTCCTCTTGTCTCTACCATCACCTTCTTCTTTCAAACTCCCCAAATTATCCCCCGCACCGCTTCGGTCGTACCCCGCAGCGTTATGAAACGGGTCGTGCTTCATACGTAAATGTTTCTGCAATCTAATGACCCCAAGAGTTGGTCCTGGGCTGGTGAAGGCATTCAAGATAGGTTATAGGGTAGGAGACAAACGAATGGTATTCTTGATTAATAAAAAAAGTAATCTCCCACAGATTTACTGAATGGCACGACACGTTTCACCACTCTATGGCATAGCAATGTGCCATAGAGTAATTTATAGCAAATAAGTATTAATTAGTAAAAATAAAATATGCCATGCAAAATGCAGCCATCTCACCAACTCGAATGATACTCTCCCACGGTCACTTGTCTACTTTAACACTAGAAGGACCGGGGTTGTATGGCTACCTAGAAGGACCATTACCCGTCATTTTGACGGGTAGTAATTATTTTAAATATTTCTTCGTTTATGTTAAAATTAATTGATAACTTCATTAAATATAACCTTTTTCTTTATTTATCAATACAAATGAGTATTTTTTTACAAATAATTTCGAGGAAGAAGCACTGCTCCCGTAAGCCTTGCGAAAGCTACTGACGCCACACTCATATATGCGCTGTAAGGCCACCCACGCACGATACAACCCTTCTCTGCCTTTTCTTTCCCTAACTAAAACATCAAAAACTAAACTAACTTTCTTTAACTAAAACATCAAAAAGGCCAGACTTAATATAGTGTAGTGATTTCCTGGATAAAACACGCGTTACCGTTACAAATAAAATAGAAACGCCTAACCCGTCATTTTGACGGGTGTAGGACTTTAAGGTAGACAGGTGGTATAACTCCATTTCTATGTGAAAAAATTAAATTATATTTTAACAGGATACGTACCATACAAAATAAATAAAAGTCAGAAAAAATTAAGACGACAGAAAAAAAATTATAGGCAATATGATTAAGTAAGTAGAGGTTACCCGTCAAAATGACGGGTCTGGTCCTTCTAGTGTTAATACTCTATTCCGCGGAATCAAACTTTTGACTGGCGCAAGTAACTTCAACGCTTATGCGTCCCAAATCACACAATTTACGTACGTAGCAATAATAGCGTTTGCACTTGGGCGGCATCAATACTATACCTACAGAGAGTTTTTGCATTTTACTCATTACGAATCACGTAAACTTTCATACCTCTCAGCCTGTGAAAATCCACCCAAGTGGGACCCGAGCCCGCGAAAAAAGGATCAGCAGGCGCGAGGACTAAAACCCCTTTCGACACAGTGGCCGACAAGAAGGTGGAGAATACGGATATTCTACTGTTCAGCGGTTTAATGCCCGAATGCCTTTCCATATTCCATGTCACACATTTTATTTTACCAGGCTTGTTCCATGTGGCTGTGCAGGCAAACAACCATATGATCTGATATAGATCAGCGATAATGGAGATAAATCGACGATTCGTCATTCAGCGTTTACTTATGCTTTAAGCGGTTAGCATTGGTCATCGGTCACTCTCAATCCTTTTCACTTTTTTCCTGACCAATAGGAAATGCTCATGGAACGCATCGGCAAGCATCTTTACACCGGTAGCATTAAGACCTTCTGAAAACAAAGTCTTGTTTCGCATACTCTGCAATGCTGTTTCTCTTCACATTCCAATATTTTCATCATCAACAAAACTCATACCCGAATTATGAATATCAAATCAAACAGTGGTACAATTACTCAAACGTTAAATATTTGGGAGATTAATACACTTTAGTTCTGATCTGACGCCCTTGTATATCTAATCAAAAGGTTAATTTCCCAGCAGAAATCATTGTTCCCATGCCTATTCCCTTTATATGATTACGAGCAGAAATTATTTTACTCGGAAGATTAGTTATATGCATAGCAAAACTTAGTGGCACTCAACAATTGAGAATTAAAGGTCACTGAGTGTAAGTTTAATTTTAATGAGCGAGAAATGGGTACCAAAAGACTCCCGCAGAGACCTCAAGGGAACTCTTAGACTTTCTATCCCACCTCGAAAATATCCTTTCCTCTTCTTTGCATCTTGCACTCCACAAGCGAGTGCCATCAAGTTTTGCTATGCCTATACCTTGCTATTGAATGATAGAGGACATTCAGCACCTGATTCATAAATAGCTTATTTTCTCACGTATGAAAGGCGAGTCAAACTCAGAGAATTCTGATACCACACACAAATTAATATTTTGATAGGAAACTAAGAAATTGACTGTAATCCAAAACTTTCCCAAGTGAAAGACACTCCTAAAATAAATGCCACAAGTATTGGTCCTTTTATACTCGCCCATAGTAGGAGGTACTGGCTGTTTAGGAGGCGAATCAACAAGGATTCGGAATCAGTTTTTTTCCAAATCTGAGGCGGCATTTCTTTACCACATCGCCAATTTTTTACTAACGAAATGGCGTTTCACTGTGCCTCCTCAAACGTAACTATTACGTAGTTTTCACTGTCGCATACACATAATCTAGCGGGCCGGGCTAGGACGGCTGCCGATCCGGTGTTTTCTTATTTATAGAATTCACCTAGGCCAACGCTGGAGATAATATGTTGTTTCGCGTTCCGTTTTCTACCCCTTAGTCTAATTCATGACTCTGGGGCCGGAAGCTCCCCTCTCCCAAAACCCCTTTCACCTATCCTTTTTACCTCCCTATTATAATAATAATAATAATAATAATTTATTTACTCCCAAACATTTTTGTTACACAAATTGATAACAGCAAAGGAGCGGGAGCTTTAGGTGGTCTCCAAGGTCATAAGACCAGAATTGAGCCACCAGCAAATTACATAAATGTATGCCATACAGATAAATGCAGTAATTGTTACATAAATATAATTACAATGAAAATACTATCAGAATAAATGTTCAACATTTTCTTGAGAATAAAGCCAGTCTTTAGCAAGTTTTAACATTTTGTTTGAGAATTTAATTTTTTTAATTTCAGCAGGCAGTATTCCCGTAGCCCTTCCTAGCCCTCGGTGATGAGCGAAGGCTCGCAGACCGGGGGCGAAGGGTGGATCCCTGAGCGGAAGACCCGCTTATTCACTGTCGCATACACATACTAGCACCAATTTCCGACTTTTAACATCACAAATAAATAATCTCTCAAAAAGGGTTACTAAAATCAGGCATGGATTAGCATTTAAAATAGAGGTTTGATGTACAAACAACCGAATAACCGATGCATCCCGTCATAAATCAATTATTACTCCACAATTCGTTGCGAAATTCACGATATTAAAATCCCTCATTCAAATCACAGCAAAATATTTTACAATTCATGTGAAACTTTTGATCAAAATCTTTATCAAAATAAATACTGGTAACTAATAATTATATTCAAATAACTCATACGATCGATCACAGGGTTGCCATCACTCATGCAACCGCCTAAACGTCCCCCAAAAAAATAACATTCTACTCTTACCACAATGTTGCGGCTCGACTCTTCAGTGCGTCAACTATCTCCTCCAAGTTGCTTTCCTCAGGGCTGTGGGCAGCAACTACTAGCCACAGTGCGGCTGGAGGATCAGGAATTGCCTCGCGGTATCCCGGCGAGTTTCTAAGCCATGCTCTTCTTTAACTCCTTCTCCGCACATTCTTCGTCTGGAACGTTGCTTGGATCCCATTTCTGATGTTAGAATAATCGCAGTCTCGTAGTTTTTAGTTTGATGAAGGCAGAACTCAGCCATTTTTGGGAAACTTATGCAGTTAACAAAGAATATCTATCAGTAAATTCTTCTTGGGTTTGCCACCGGGTAAGGCTTTTTAAAGGCCAACGTTTCGACGAATGACTCCCTCATCGTCATCAGGGCTGAGACTGATTGCCGAGTTGGTCCATGCCGGGGTTTTTATAGCAGGCCAACGGCGGTTGAAAAAACCCATTGTTGACCGGCTCGTTCAAGGCGGTTGGAATTTGAATTGTAACCGCGACCGTTTATTTTTATTGAGTAGCGGTCTCCATATTTGGCTGATGTACTGCCCAGAGTCTCGATTTAACTTCTTCTCCTCCAAACTTATCTCGATAGCCTCTTTCATCAAACGATCCCAGTATCCATTTGAACGGCAGAGGATTTTGGTGCCGTTAAAATTGATGGAGTGCACATCATCTAGACTATGCTCTGCCAGGGCCGATTTTTTACTATTATTATTCGCCGGGAAAGCCTAAGATCTTTAATATAGAGAATATCTAATTTTCCAGGTCACACGTTGTCCGAGTCAATGCGGGACGTCTGCTCTGGCGATATCGCGAGATGGTCAAATATATATTTGAGCAGAAGTCAAGTAGTCCTCCAACAGTTAGACGTCCTAGGCGGACGAACACAACAATTGACGATAGGATAGGTATCCCTCCGCTAGACATCACACATGGAACTCCATTCATTTCCGAGCTTCATTGGAAATGCGCAGGAGAAACGTTCGGTAGCCTGCCGCCAGGTAGCATCCTGAAAGTTGAAAAAAGTCACGGTTGAATGGTTTGCATATTGCCAACGAATTCGTCCAAAATACGTAAGCTTTTTTATCGCAGATAATTTAAAAACTAAATATCATCTATTCATTTTTTTCGTAAACTTTTGCAGTTCATTTCAATTTTGGTAAGTTTCTTTTGGATTAACCTAAACAGAGAAGATGGCTACAAACTTCCTTATGCGTGGAAAAGACTTTTGAAAAACTAAAGTATTAATTAATCATGCACTACATAATTGCCGCTTAAGTTTTGTTTATTTATTTTTCATTGTCGATTTAGAATGCCTGACGAAGCCGGCAGAATAGCACGGCGAAACTGTTGCTAAAAAAAGTTTAGTTTAATCGCAGAAATCCAAAAGAAATTTACCAAAATTATCCATTCATTTTTAATGTCTTTGCTGAAAATCAACATTAACAAACGGTATATACGATTGTCGTTCTTCTATTACTGTCTAGCGCACATCAGCTCTTCTCCCGATTACTTTAAAGTGCTCTGCCTAATGTCGATGGTCTGAAACGAATAGAAAGACAGTGTGCTGTTGTGCTGTGAAGCGAGCAGTGCGCAGGAGCGAATGGAAAACTCCAATTGTCGCTTTTTCGGACGCAGAAGGGAAATCGTGTTCTATTTCGGAAAAACACAAGATTTCTTTACGAAAACGAACGGTAATGATAATAATAATGAGGGGAGAGTATCGGAATGGTGGCAGATATCAATTCTGCATCCCAGGCCCTTCCGCTTCTCTCCCGGGGGAGCTTTCGCCTACATTTATTAAAATTTACACATACTTGTAACTGAGATGTTCCTCTTAAATTTAACCCTCACTTATTTTTGAAAAAGTGAAAATATTCCTTACAGTTTTGTACTAATTTGGGAGTACAACTTATTCGGTATTTTTACTGGAATTATTTAGTGTAATTCTACATTCGTCATCTCTCCTCTCTTGTATTCTTGCTTTAAAATGGAATAGTAATAAATCTTATTTTCTTCTCCTCTTCCTTCATTTATATTAAATACTATCCAGTAGTCTTCCTCTATTCTTTTTTTGTTTCACAATGGATAATTTCTAATCTCTTTTTTTTACTCTTCTCCCTTGATTCGCATCATAGTTTTTCCCAGTTGTCTCCTTTTCTTCACTCATGTAGGGGTTTATTTTAACGAATTCTTTTAATGCATCCTTCAAAAACAAACTGCAGATACTAGATAGAAAACGCGAGGAAGAACGCCGGGGGAAGTGGTCGCACCTATTCGCAGAAAACCTCACTCGCACCCTCACTCATTGGCATGGGCCTTTCCCTTCTCCTTCACCACCACCCACAATCAACCTCGCCTGCTTCCGCAGTGGGGGTGGAAGGTGGTTGGAAGGGTGTGGAGGGGGGGAAGGACTCTCCTTCTCCTCCTCCTGGGGCGAAACCAACCGCAAACTTATATCTTTACAGCACTCGCCTGGTGAGGGCGTGGAGGTAGGTAGAGAGAGAGGTGACGTGAGGTTTTGGAAACACACACCGAGGGTTCCTGGAAGAGGCGGAAGTAGGAGGAAAGGGCGGTTTTAAAAAAAAGTTTTTTTTTCTCCTCTCCGTTTTAGAAGGGACCCTCTCCCTCTCTCTTTCCCTTTCGCTCCCTCTCTCTCTCTCTCTCTCCACCACGGCCGCCAGAGGAGTCGGAGGAACAGTTAAATCATTGTGACACACAACCAGGAGACGGAGAAATTTTCCGGCTGCTGCTAAGGGAACGAACGCAGGACGGGGGCGGTGAGGTTTGTAGATTCAGATGAAACGACGACGCCCTTCCCTCCACCCCCCACCTAAAGTGCCCCTCCCCCTTCTTAAACCCCTCCCCACCCCACCCCATCCCCCCCACCCCGACTGATTCTCGCCCAGTTTTGAGGAAAGTTTCCCCCTTCCCTTCCCCACTCTCATTTTTTACACAACCTCCCGGGGAAGTTATTTCCTCGAGATCAATTGCTCTTCATTTGTCTTCCGCGTCACGGAATTGGATTCGAAGGGGGCTTTGGATATCCACGGCGGGTTTTTAATCTAATCATAAAGAGACGAAAATGAGCGGAAGGCAAGTCGAATTCCCAGGAACAAGAAATCTCGAGCGATGGTTTTTCTTAATTCAGGCTACTTTGTGTGACGATTTCAAAGGATCGTCTTCTTTGCGCGGCCGCACTCATCGCTCACGGAGAAAATCTAGACTCATTTGCGGACTAGTTCCACGATGCCTGGGTTCGGTCATTGCTACGACTACAGCCCGGATTAAGATAGAGTGAGCAAGATATCACTTCAAATAAGACTCAATGAATTTAACATCAACATAGAGAAAAATATCTCAGCATTCTAAATATTTAAATATCAGCCACTTACTGTACTACTTTTCGAGATATCGACCAGTACAATAGCAGCCATTTTCGATGGGAAATGGTATCGTTATGCACTCCAGAGATATTTTATCTTTAAATTAGGAATTTCTAACCAATAGATCTCATCAGATATTTAACGGAGTGTAGTTTGTATGGGGGTTTCTCACGATATTTGCTTTTTATCATGACCATGGCAAATGGTTATTTGCCAATCAACTCTTATAGATTCTAAAAATTGCCAGAGATATAGGAGTCTAAAGTTGAATGGACGGGCAAACCTTCCCATACCGGCCGTGACGTCATTTCATCCATCGCTTCTTCCCGATGCGTTATAAAAGATGCCATAAAAAGGCTTTTGTGAAGATGTTCACTTCCACCGGAAATGCAACAGTATTAAGATTTAGAAAATGCTTTGAAAAAATATCCTTCTTCACCGGGAATCGAACCACGGGCCTTTGATCGATGGATGAAATGACGTCAAAGGTCGTTTTGCGGAAACAGAAAAAAATGCAACTGTCTACGATTAGTTATTTGGTTAATAGGCCTTAATGTTTCGAAGCAACTCCGTAAATCTATATGAAAACATTTACAAAATTTATTTCAATGGTAATATCAAAAAAACATTCAAATTTCAATCCCCCATTCTCAATTAAGAAAAAAAATTAATCGATTATTCACCCAACAGCTTTCTCACTCCTTTCTCACTTTCTCAGAACAGCTTTCTCACTCCTTTCTCACTTTCGCAGAACAGCTTTCTCACTCCTTTCTCACTTTCTCAGAACACGTTTCTCACTTTTAGAGCATCGAAAGAAATTATCGGTTGCGAAGGCGTTTTCAGCGCACGGCGTGAAAAAACGAGTTTGACTAATGTTTATTTATTTAATTACTGAGAATTTCAATCATATAAAACAATATTTTTGACCAATAATATTACAATATTTACGTCATGCGTCTTACTGTTGCTAAAATAAAAAAACTAAAATTCGGATGTGGACTCTTATTGTGACTTGAGAGAAATCTCACCCAAACCACCTCAATGGTTTCTTCGGCATAACAGTGACTCTTAACTTAAGCTAAATGAGTTACAAGTGAAGACATATCTATCGACTTCTCAACGATTTTTTGTCACTATAAATGGTTTTCGCACATAGCTACTTCATTTCTACAGCTACATTCCACCCTTGAGACGTCGCGGGGGTGCATGGCAGAGGGTTTTAGGGCTTGAGCCAGGAAAAGGGGAGGTAATAGGGAAAAGGGATAGGAAGATGGCAAGCACAAATGCGTAATGTTCGAAATTCGAAGTGAATCAGGCCACGTACAAAAGACAAAGGAGCGACTCGCGAGCGAATAATTATAATTAATATTGAATAATAAACTTTGTACTAAAGATATAAGTGTGGAAAAGTACAAAGTGATTTATTCAAAATGGATGGATATCTATCCCTTCCAAGAAGTCAAACCTGAAAAAATCGAATAATGTTTAGATTTTTCATTGCTTAAATATATTATTTTGGGAAGAAGAATGCACTGAACAGGCTTCAAAGCATCGCTGAAATTATACCTCGACGCCTGCCTACTTCTTTTTGAATTTTTAATGAAAGCAAGTGCGATGCCATGTCAATCCACATAAAAAAAATTCCCACTTAACTTCAATTACACCCTTAATTCAATACTCCTAAGCAGTATGACGTCAGAATATCACAGCAGCGTCCACACCAACGCGACATGTAAAGACGCGGGTGTATGGTGTCCTCCGACCATCGCCGTTTAACGAAATTCTGTAGGAAACGAGGGAAGCTCTCCATGAGACCTTGATAGCCACTTGGCCCCTTACATTTCACGAATTAGAATATCAAATTTGAAAATATGCGAATTCAACCAACATAACTAAAATGCAATGAATCTCGCTGGAGCTAGGTTTTCCGGAGCAGCTGCGTGTGTCAATTAACATGACGACAGTTTCTCCCCCGTTACAGGAGGCGTCTTCAGGTCTTTGTCTATTCGACCTGAAGGCACCTCCTGTAACGGGGTAACACACGCAGCAGCTCCGGAAAACCTAGCTCCAGCATGATCAACCACTGCGGAAGCATTCGCTCCAACTACAATGAATTTCATCAACATTTTTTGGTGATTAGAATAGTGTGTGTGTGTGCCTTATTCATTATAGAAGCGACCATGCGTTTTAATCACAATACATGAAATATGAACTTTACTCGGGTCTTTTCTCGCTGACTTGGTTCCATTCCGTGAGCAGGCTTTTAAATCTATTTGAAAAAGGTTTTTGGGGGTCACTCTGAAATTATTCCAAATGATTAGCTAATGACAAAAAGTCCTTAGACTCAATAAAAAGTTAAATGTTTCGAAGTACAGGATAATTGAAATTACCCTTTTACTTCTGTGGGCAGGTGATTGGATATTGTACCTTTCCTGGTAGATTACCTCTAATAGTATTGTACATTGCATGGTGGGCGAGGACCTTCTGGAGCTCTCCTGGCACTCAGACCTCTTGGTTCATTGTGCCATCCCACATTTAACCTGCCTACCACTTGTAGACAGGGGACAGAGTGAAATGAGTAGATTAACTATCGGTCTGTCGGCCAAAGTCGCCCGATCTCTCTCGTAATAGAAAGCTACCATGTAGAAGCCAGGACCCAAATATCCATTGAAGGTCTCCATCTGAGTACGGGGAATAATCCCACTGAAAATGACATATCTTCCATTATTTTTTCTCTAGAAAAGCTATTACCGAGAATCGTCGCTCGAAGAGATCGAATCGTGTCGAAGAGAATTTATGAATTATTTCATTTAGATTTATTTAAATAATTCTATTACTTGAAAACATCATCATTTTCTTGGTATTTTTGCTTGTTTCGACATTCTTTTATATGTTATAAGCCACATATATTACGCTTAAGACAGATTTATAAAATATAAAACTTATAATGCAGCGGAAAGCATTTTGATGGCATAAAAGTTTTTTTTCTTCACAGGAGCTAATTTATTGAAAGAGGAAGGAAAAGAAGCCTAAACTAGTCACTGTAGCGAAATTAGATCTTTAAATATGTTCCCACCTAATGTCAACATTTTCGTGCTCACGACACTTATTTTATACCATTTATTGCTCCATTTTTTCAGCGTCTAACTTTAGTGAAATGGCGTGAAATTAAGCCTTAACTCTATGCTTTTAACAACGCGGCTTAATTATTTTCGTTTGTCTGATTCGTCCACGTAAAGGACCCTGGCATGTTTTGAATGACATGGCTCACGGTTTAGATTTTGGAAGGGCGTTGGAATTTCACGTTCGTACAGCGAATATTTTCGTGAGAATTCGGGGCTCAGAAAATCGGAGGGACGTGTGGATGGAAATAATGCAGGTTTTGTACTGATACTATCGTTTTTGTGACAGTGACCGTTTTGTTATTCAATTTTTAACTTCGATTAAGAGTGTTCGATTCGATCGATTCGATCTCTTCAATAAGAGAGAGTATAATCCGTGAACCAAATATATCATATAATATAAAATGAAGAACATTAAGCAGGCTGATATCTCGATTTTGCCCACCTTCCATTCTGGAATCCCATGAGTGCGGCCTTTTTTAAACTCCTCTCCTTAATTTATAATTCATTGCGGGGACAGTTCCTAAACAGAAAATGTTTGAAGAGAAGATAGAAATGGGTTCGGCTATCGCAGTATTTTTTTACCTTTTACGGAGTCACCTGCAAGTGCAAATAAGTGCGATATTCCACAGAGGAAAAAGCATTCGTCTTGACCGGGATTCGAACCTGGATCCCTCGATTTTGCGCCTAGTGCTTTAACCATTTAAGCTACCGAGGCGTTCTTCTCCCCTGAGGATTATTTGGTGGCTTTATAGGAGCATGGTGGTCAGGATTGCTCGATATATGATGTCATTAGCAGTCCAAAGGGTGCACTAAGGGCCACAGTCCGCGAGGATTAAGCCATGCATGGAACACAGGAGGTGTTCGCTCATTGGCCATCTCAAATGGTTACAACAAGAGATTTATTGACAAAATGCTCCTTAAAAACGCTCCATTAGGGCTCAACAACTACTCTTCACGCCAGGAAAAACGGAAAGAGAAGAAATTCGGTCGTGTAAATTGCCATATTACGGGTTGATTTCAGAAAAAATAGGCAATCTCTTCCCAAAACACCGGTTTAGAATAGCATTTTATAACAATTATTACAATCTTAAAAAATTCCTCTCCAATTCAATAGTGGAATGTATAAATTAAAGTGCAAAGACTGCAGTGCTGCATATGTGGGACAGACAGGACGCACTCTCCAGACAAGAATAACATAAGAGATGTTTCCGGAAATGTAACCTTTCGCAGTCCCACGTCGCAAGACATATATGGAAAGAAAACCATAACAGCGACTTCATACCGGAGATACTACACCGAGAGAAAAAAGGAAGGAAGATGGAGAAAAGAGAGGAGCTGGAAAAATAAGAAGGATCATGAAGAAATGTCTTTTACTCAACGACATTCTTTTTGAAAAACATTTCCCCTCCTAGAAGTCTCTCTATCCCTCACGGAAAAATGAACCCTTGAACCTCCCACCCCACTCCCCACCTGCTGATAACCCACCGCTTCCTTAATCCCTAACCCTCGAGAAAGAACTACACCTAATAAACCCCCCCCCCACCAACAAACCCCACCCCTCTCCCACACACTTAAGTGTCCTTCACGGGTTATTTCTAGATTCCTACACCACCCCTTACCTCTCCCCCGGTATTTTTCCCCTCCTCCTTCCTCCCCCCTCTCCTACCTTCCATCAAGTCCCTTAAGAGTATATATACTTCTTGGAAATTGTTAAAACTTTGTACCAGTTGATGACACCGCTGTGTCGAAACATGTCGCACCAGGAAAGTAAATCTGTGGAAGGAAACCAAGTTACTTTTTCATTTGTGAAATTCAACTTCCACATAGTTGAGCTTGAAACCATATTTTCTATCCACTCTACCCTTAGCCCAATCGGCATCAACACACATTTCATTAGGTTTATTTTTCCTGGAATACTGCAATTCCAGATGTTCAGTATACTTAAGGTATACTAAGTAAATGCTTAACATCAGTCGAATTCTCATGTGGTGGGTTACTGTTACAATGACTTAGCTTGCAAACAGGAAACATGATGTCCGGCCAAGTAGAGTTACTTATACAAGAGACTTGGTTGACATTTTTTTCTTATTTCTTTCACAATGTCACACAGAGATCCCCTGGGCCCATAACCTGTTAGCATGTGATTTATCTAAGTGAGTTGTGGTCCAAATTGAGAACTTATATTGTAAGAGGATTTCCATTTTCTTTAAGAAAAATTCCACTACGGAAATACACTTTCATTACAAAGAAGTTGAAAATTAAACAGAAGCTTTTTTATGTAACTAATCAATAACCATCCTAGCAATATAAATAACACACATAACATAATACTGGAAAATTGCATATTCCAACTTCATCCTATGTCTTTGAACATTCATTATCTCTTAGTCCGTTATTAAACCTCTATACATCTGATGTTATCCATATTTCTTCATGTGATTTAAAATCATTACAACAAAAAACGACGAGCGCAAACATATAGCGTCAAAACAGATGTATTTACTGAATAGCCGAAGAATATTTCCGATGAATATTCGTTAAAAATGCCGATGGATTGACATTTCTGTGTATCTTTTTGGACTGATATTCAAAAATACCGAAATACCGGAAAATTAGGGTGAAACGTTTGTTAATTCCTAATAAATTAAAATATTTAATCAATCACATTAATACCGGTAGTTTTTCGTTGGTACTAACCGGGCGAGTAATATTATTGCTTTTTTAGTATTCGTAAAAAAATACCGGTACTTTTTTTAGTACCACCCATCCCTAGCTTCCACAAGCCACCAAAGTAGGTATCGGGACTCTGTTGACGAATATCTGCCACTTCCGGGAAACTATCTCATGGCCCTTTGCTACGGGACACCTATGAAGAAACAAACACCCAACCAAACATCATCACTCGACCTAATCCAAGCAACAATGTTATATTTACGCATGTGCATATTTAAGTGGGCTGTAAACTAGCGATTCATAGACCTATATCACTGCGATGCCTTACTTCTAGACATCATTTGATCGCCCCGGGTATGCGAAGTTTACTGTTTCTCTGACGTCATTAATTATGAAATAACCTGACTGCACTGTGATGGCCCCATTTGCACCTGTATTTGAACGAATATTACTAATTTCTTAGATTATAACCGTAAACATAGGACAATAAATCACATTTCGCAAATATCACCACCACTCTATCTATAAAGCTATCGTATATTTCGTTAATTTTTCAATATAACCGTAAAGAGTGTGCCAATTACATACATATTCGTCATAAACGTAAATTTTTATACAGCAGCTGGATGACTCAATTCCTGAGGAATATTGCTTCATTTAAAAGGTAGCATTTCCAGCCATCCGTGAAATACAACCCTTCAAAAAAATTGAGCCAATGAATATAAGCAATTTACACAATTGCAAATAGATATGGAGTAAAATACGTAAATAAAAAAACATATTTTAAAGTCGCACCTTTTAAGACGATGAATCAGCAAATCGAGCCTAAGAAGAAAAAAAACAGATCCAAGGGACATCTAGAAAGGTTTGGTGGAACTATTCCATAGTTATGAGATAAAAATAAGTAGTTTCCTATTTCAATGAAAACATTATTTTCAACGAGTAGTTTCAATGCTTGAAATTTTATGAAAAATGATGGCAATTGCTGAAATGAAACTTTAGAAATAAAATATTTCCATTGAAATGGAAACCGTCAAACTCTTTCTATACGATTAGATAAACAAGGAGCGAGAAGAGGCCAAAAGGAGCTGAGATCTTCGTGTTCCACTTACGAACGTCGCTCAACACACTTAAGGAGGTTCCGCCGCGACTGTGTGAGTCAAAACAAATACTAAATTCCACATTTTTTTATATTTTGTCCAAAAAATCCTGCTTTCGCTGATGAAATTCGTTACCTACAGAAAACCAAAAGTAAATTAGAAAAAAATGCAGATTATTCCACGAAAGTATTTTAAATAAGCACTTTTTTCCAGCCATAGGAGCCGACTGTAGCGCCATGTCCTACGAATTACCGCATTTTGACCTCAATTCCGGCAGTAATTCTTCAATAACTAAGAAATAAGGGGGCAAGATGCCTATATTTTACTTTTATTCAATTTCTCTGGGTTATTTCCTTCTTATAAATAGTTTTCCGCGAAAATGGCGTTTATATTTTATGGAAAAATACTAATGTTCCTCGTGTTTCTTTTATTCCCCCACTGAACACAATGTAATTTCAAGTACAATATTAGAATAAAATAGCGTGGAAAGGTATTATTTTGTTTTTCATATCAGATAGAGGACAAGGTTTTTTACAATTAGACAGAAAGTGAATAAAATGACATTTAAGTTATTTTACGGTGGAACCAACTTTAGGTCGTTTTAGCGATATAATTTAAATTCAATGAATCTGGGCTTCATCATAAAGAAAAATATCTCATGTTTCCCATGCTAAAATAATATCAGCCGTCTACCACTGCACTTTTTGAATTATTTGCAAAAAAATACGTGAGCCGTTTTCCATGGGAAATGGTACAGTTATGCACTCCAGACAGACTTTATTAAAAATGAGGAACTTCCTACGAATAGATATCGTCACGAATGTAACATTGTTATTAATTTTCAACTATTTAAAAATATAAATCAATTAACACAGTAATTTTAAGAAATTTAAAGAAAAACATCAGTTGTGAAGGCATTCTCACCGTACAGCGTGAAGAAATGAGTCGATTTAAAGACATGTATGCATATTTAGTTAATTAATGAGAATTTTTAGCCATATAAAAACAATATGTTTGCGTCATTTATATTCAAATATTTACATAATTCTTCTTACTGCTGCTAAAATAAAAAAAAACTAAAATTAGAATAGGGTCTCTATTATGACTAGGGAAAAAATCAAACCACCCAAACCGCTCGTACCATCTGAAAAGCCTTTTTCCAATTCACCCAGATTCCCCGGGAAAGAGAAGGCGCCAGTCTCGGGGAAACATCTGCAACACCACTGCATAAAAAATGCACGGAATCATCTCATGCAGCATCGAATCTATTGACGTTTAAAAGCTTTGCCGCGAATACCGAGGCGTCACTGGTGGACTCCACAAACTATTACCGAATTACCTGGAGTTTAAAGCAAGGAATTTCCGCAAATGCAGTGTCTGTTATGTATTCCGGCGCGACGCCCAATGCTTCGAAGCGAGGCTCGCTATCAACACAGATTGGCCTGCGGAACTCAGCGGAGCACGGTGAAAGAACTAAGGGCACACACAAGGCTCACATTGTCCGGAAGAGAGTGATGAGATAGAGAGGAATGGGGGAGATGGATGGATGTTGGATCTGCACTGTGTGTGGGAGGGAGGGAGGCGGGGACAGCGGGGAGGGAAGGAATTTCGGAACGGGCACTGCAGACCGCACGCCGGGTGTGCACGGGGCAGAGAATTGGCGGAATGCGATCGGATCTTTCTCGCTCGTCTCTGGCTCACTCACGGATGGACTGCGGAGGGGATGGTGGAGTGATGGTTGGTGGAAGGGCATCTTGGTGCACCGACGGGGAACGCCAAATGCTTGCAGAGATCCATGCGGCAAGAGACGAGGATTTTTATCAAAGCGAATTGTTAGAAAGTCCACGGGCGGAAAAGTGTAAGAGAGAGGAACGTTAGAGGTGACACTCGGCAAATACTTCTTGAAATTCGAAAACCACGCGTGTGTTTCAGGGCGACACGGAAGTTTTCAATTTATAATTCCGTGTTATGCAGCTCGTCCTCTTTTTCAATCATAATTATTTTTCGAGGGTAGGTCAAAAATTCAAAATAGTCCTATCCCTTGCCGACGTGTTGGAATTTGTTAATTTCCGTCTTCAGGTTTATAATCACGATACAGAAGGTCATCAAGCAAAAACATCAACCACAAATACCTTTGCCAAAAAAAATATGTTATTCTAACATCAGTATTACTTTGGAATTATTTTTATGAACTACACCTTAACTGGTATATGTTCTCGTCTCCCCTGTCATTAAATAGTTGCCATGAATACTACATAAATAAACATGTACATAGTCTTCTTAAAAATTACGCAGAAGTTGGTGCTAAAGAGACTTCTACATGTGCATAGAAAAATTATACCATATGTAATACTACTATACTCATACTAGACTTCACTACTCCCTTCCCACGCCCCCCATCTCCGCCGCCCGTTGCCCGGTAACACCGGGTGCAAACGAATAATATAAGTTAAATGCAACTCAATGATTCGCACCACTATGTGCAGCAACGAAGATAGCTAAAAACACCGCGGTAATCAAATGAAGTCACCTATCACCCATCAAGCGAAGTTTCAGATAGAACTTTTACATAATATGACGCAAATTTAGCATTCTACTTTCAAAGACTAGGAAATTGGGTATTTCCTGGACAGTTGGAAAATTCAGGGAATATTTTCGTTACAATGCAGGGGAAGTTAAAAAAAGGTGCTCTCCTTAAGAAGTCCATTCGATTTTAACTGAAAAATTCTTTCCAGCATACTAACACCATTAGTCAGCAATATACTTAGCCTTCGCTGAGGTTGTCAATGTAAGTACCTGTAGATTCCTTGAAAGTTAAAAACGGCTCAAAACACATGTTCAGAAGTTAATTTGACCCTTGCTTACAGAGTTAGGAAAAAAGAGGCATAACGCGTATACTAGTAAATGGGTGCTTGCAGTTTGCAAGCGGAAGGGGTAAAGTGTATGATAGTACATTGTAAATCATTAAAAACGAATGCAATAAGGTTTTACTTCTTATGGAAATGATTTTAGCTGGGTCCATTTCTGACCTAAGATTATAATAGTGAGAAAATAGCATAAAACGAATGGCTCCATGGCATATGTGTACTTTGTTCTTCTTAGTAATTGCTTTATTTTTCCTTTTATTTTCATGCCATTGAGTAATTTTGAAGTAAAATATTTGTAATTAAACATGATTACAGTTATTTGGCAGTTTAAAATTCAATCAATATCAGCCTAACTAAATGCAATGGATTTTCACGTTTCATTTTATTTTTTCTGATCTCAATTATTATGATTTACATAGTGAGCACATGGCGTAGTACTTGAATTCATAATAAAAAATTCAAGAGATAATGCAGGATAGAACATTATCATTTTACATGGTTTTGACTTGTAGAATGGCGTTTCGAGGTACATTTCAGAAAGAAGGTGCAAGGATTAATGCTTCCTGGAAAAAAAGAGAGAGGGAAACCCGGAATAAGGTGTAAAGAATGTTTCAGAAATAAAATTGAGGAATCTGGTGCGATCCCAACGGATTCCGTAGGCATGAGCAAATGAAGGAGTGTCAAAGCTATGAAACAGTTTATGTATATCATTATATAACATTGTAAATCGTATAGGTTGAAGGCGTAATATCGTTAAAAGCTATTGAAACACGCTCCGAGAAGGTTAAATTCTCTTAAATGCAGCCTTTATAGCCAGTGTATAAGGTACTGCAAGTCTCGGAAACAATGGAAAAATTGCCTATCAACGAAAATGAAAAAAGATCGAAATTTGCATGAATTTTGCGTTTAAACTTCAAATATTTCAGTTTATCGATCAATAGATAAAAATCGGTTGCAAGAAATAAATTCTTTGATTGCGTATGAAGTAACACGTGCTTCTATTAACAATTACTTCCGTCATTTTTTAGGTTCTTAAAAACTAATTTAACCGATGGTAGACATTCAAAAACGAAGATTGACGATTTCAACTCCGAATAATATTCCCGAGGGAGCGCCGGCGTACATTTTAATTGCTTTTCAGGCTCATCTATATTTCAACGAGAGACCTCGTATACACCAGGATTAATGAGCCGATGGTTCCCCAAAAATAAATTGAAACCTCGGATAGAATCGAAAGTTTCCGGCGTAAATTTGCGGCACTGTTACACGTCACTTAATGAGTTGAAGTAATTTGTATGTTCTACACTCTATTATATATTTCCAACCATAGATTCGACAGTAATTTCCGTCATCAAGGTTTAACCATAACTGTCGAAACCATGGTTGGAAATGAAAAAAATGTGAAGTATACGAAGTAGTGATTCATGAAAGTATTGAAAATCCTGGGACGTCTCTTGGTTGTGTGCCGCGTGGATTTCTTCGAAGTCATTTCCAACTTTCGACTGCCCAATTCCCCCGATCGGGAACCAACGAAGCATCAAAGCAGGTAAGCGGGCGAGCGATGAGGAAAGGGAGACAGAGAGGGGGAGAGAGAGAGAGAGGAGAGAAGGGGTAAGCACGCGAGAAAGAGAGATTGCGGTGAAAAGTTGAAAACAAAAATTTAAATTAGTCGAGGGTTAACGCGCCTGCTGGCTGGATTGGTGGTAGGGGGAGGAGGAGGCGGGTGGAGGAGTTGTAAAGCGAAGGGTTACCAACTTTCGGATAGTGGGAATGAGAGGAGTCCTGAGCAAGGCTTCGATGTATCGGATAGCGATACACGATTCGAGGTATCGAACTGAGATGTTGAGCCATCGATGTAATCGATATGTCGCCGGGTGATATCCTGCAATATCCGACGTACATCCTTTGATTCATCCCCATGTCATTTTCAACTCCTTCAATTCACAGCAAGCACTTCTTCAAAATAAAAAACTGTAACTTTAATGTAAGATTCCACATTATATTAATTTGACGTTCAACGTCATCTTCAGTGATCTTAAGATGACGGCCTGAAGATGAAGTGACCTATTGATGACGTTGAATGTTGAAACCCGGTGATTTCTGATGAAGGAAATTATTAACCTTATTATACAAAATCATTAATTATTTTACAATAGAATTATTATACAAAAATCTAGAGGACAAGAATTTTCACGCACATTTAATGACATAATAATCCTACTAGCAAAGATATAGTTAAACACGTCATCACCGTAGTCGAGGGGGGGAAAATATTCAACTCGCAACGTCATCTTCAGGTCACCTGACAGGTGACCGTCGTTCAACATCATCTTCAGGTGACATGAAGATGATGTATAACGACGAAACTGGAGTCGTATGAAAATAAAATAACATGGAAACACGAAGTAACAGCTTTTCATTCGAACATGAATCGATTCCATAAAGTTACGCCTGAAACTACCAATTAGTTCTTCTTTCCTAGAGCCCTCTTTGTGCACGCTAATTAGATATTTGGAATAGATCTTCCTTTGCTTCTTTCTCCCATAGTCTCGTACGCTTACAAGGAACCCAACTGTAGTGTATGAGGGTGGTGGACAAACCAATGAGTTACCTTTCCTCGTGTGCAGCTCAGAGTCCATTTCTCGGTGGTTCATCCGTTCACCACTTCTTTTCTCACTTTCCTCGTCCATTTCATCTCCAACATTCTTCTCAAGCACTTCGTCTCTACGGCCTCTACTCGTTTCCGGTCCACATTACCTGTAATCCGCACGTGCTATTAAGGACGTTCGGTGGTTCCACTCAACTTAAGGGAATTCGACGAAACTTGCTGGAAGCATTAATTATGTTGCCTTATATCTACCTGAATGTTTTCAAAATTATTTACCGCAGATTTCTTAGGATATTTGATGTGGAATTGGGCATGAAATTACATTGGTTCTTATGGGAACGCGAGGTGCGACTAGCTTTATTCATCGAAAAGAACCTTTTTCTAGTTAAGAATAAGAAAAACAACATTAATTTAAATCCACAATAGAATAATCTATGAAAATCATTTGATTTTCATAGATGAAAAATCGTCACATTAGTGGTTTTATCCTAATCTATATTGGAAGTTTAGGAGGTTCGGTGGTTTCACTCAACTTCAGAGAATTCGACGACACTTGCTGGAAGCATTACTTATGTTGTCTTAAATCTCCCTGAATGTTTTCAAAATTATTTACCGCAGATTTCTTAGGATATTTGATGTGGAATTGGGCATGAAATTACATTGGTTCTTATGGGAACGCGATGTGCGACTAGCTTTATTCATCGAAAAGAACCTTTTTCTAGTTAAGAATAAGAAAAACAACATTAATTTAAATCCACAATAGAATAATGTATGAAAATCATTTGATATACTTTATTTTTATTATTTTTGTTTTTCTTATTCTTAACTAGAAAAAGGTTCTTTTTGATGAATTAAGCTACTCGTACCTTGTGTTCCCATAAGAACCCATGAAATTTTTTGTCCACTTCGCGATCAAATATCTTAAGTAATCTGCGGTAAATAATTCTGAAAACATTCAGGTAGATTTAAGACAACATAAGTAATGCTTCCAGCAAGTGTCGTCGAATTCTCTGAAGTTGGGTGAAACCACCGAACCTCCTAAACTTCCAATATAGATTAGGATAAAACCACTAATGTGACGTGCAATCACAATGCAAAAGGAGACGAGAATATCCGGAGGGTTCGCATGCCAGCTCCAGCTGCGATCAAGTCCTCATGGGTGGTTGCTGTGGACCGAAGAAAGACGGGCATGCACGACACAAGCCCGTCTTGATTTTTGACCGACTTCTCCTAAGGGGTACATACAATTTCCCTCGCTCACTTGCCCATCTCACTTCACAGTCCAATCCTCTCTTCACCAATGGAAACGCTCGATTTCGAGCGATGTTCCTTTGTCTGTATTCTCGCGTCAAGTGGATGTACCAAAAAAAAGACAATTTTCACTTAAAAAATGATTCCTTTGTGGCCATCCGTCAATTTTCTATGCAAAATGAATTTAAACCAAAATCTTTTCCATCTACTGCGGTAACTAATTCCAACAACATCAAATAATGGCCGACGATTTGGTTTTATATTTAGACAGAGCTAAGTTTGCCTGAATCCCCGTGGCAATCTGCGGATTCGATCAAGGCAGGTTTTATTTGCTTGTCAAAATTAACCAGATAATTTGTAGCTCACGTCACACTAGAACTACGTCCAAAAATCATCCCCTTGCATCAGAATCACGCGAATCCAGGGCTATACATCCATTAAAACCATCTTTGTTCCAGTTTGTGTTTTGAACAGGAAAAATAAGCGATTACCTTTGGGTGGCTACCAATACATTAAGTATAGGTTAGCTTTCCGCAGGTATATATATAAGGTTAGCTTTCCGCAAAACAAAATTCGTACTTCTAAGCGATGAAGATAGTATAATCTGATAAACAACATGCTAAATATTATAAATATAGCTGCAATGTATGCACACATTTTTCCAGCAATACTTGTTCAAAACCCATGAGCTCTATTCCCCTTCATACATGTGAAGAATAAAGACTGATGTTGTACTGTCCACTTAATTGAACCGACTTTGTACTACGCTTGGTTTGGTTGTCACACAGCCATCAATGAGGTGCAATTTGTACTTGATTAGTGCAGCGTGACAGCCGAAATACTTGTTGTATAAAGTTGGTTTAATAAAGCGTACAGTACAATATGAGTCTTAATTCACCACAGGATGCTGTTCCGACATATCTCGCCTATGCGTGTATTTTTATCCCTTCTTATACAGTTGACATGAAAGCAGTCTGCCATTTCACCCAGAATTCAAAGAACCTCGCCTAAAATAAAGAAAAAGAACTCACTAAAATAGGGAATAATTTTCTAAAACTACCATAAAATAAAATCAAAATGCGGAGCGAAAAATCATTTCACCTAGAATGTCTCGAATTTGGCCTCATTTCAAAATAAAAAAACTCCCATATTTCCAGTGATATCAAAACATTAACCCCTTACCGAACTTCTTTTCGAACAATATTACAAGCTGTCTTATATGGGATAGATCACGGCTGTGCGCTCCAGAGGAAAATGGAAAAAATGAGGATTTTGTAGCACCTAGTTTTCGTCAAAAACTAGCGTTGAGCAATTTGTATGTGTTCTCAAAAATTAATAAAACTGAATCCATTACTCACCGCAGTAATGTTTACAGAATCACAAAAAAACCTGCTGTTTTGAAGTCTTTTTAGCCGTAAGACGAGAAAAAATGAGTCAAGTTAGATACTTTAGTAGACATACTTATTTAATTACTGATAATTTTTGTCGCATATAACTATATTTTTTCGCCATTAATGTTACAGTATTATTACTTCTTACAGACACTGAAATTAAACAAATAAAATTCGAATATGGTCTCCATTATGACTAGGGAATCATCTCGCTCAATCTACCTAAAGTCGGCTCTGTTTCGCCCTCTTCTCCTGTGCACCTTCGCGCGCGGCTTCCCATCGTGAGCGACCGACCGCACGCACACCCGGTTGTTGCCCCGAGCGGGCAGGGGTGGAATGAAACACAAGAATGTAATCTGAAAACCTTCTTCCCAACTTCCATCCACCCACACACCTGCCAACTTCTCTCTCTCACTCTCCCCACATTAAACCCCTCTTGGCCCAGCACAACGAGCACGCACGCAAGCACAACGCCCTTCACATGCACGCATGCCATCCCCGTGAAGGACAATGCGTACATACGTTTCGAGCCATCAGCGCCCCTTGAGACGGCAGTGAGGTCCGTTGTAGCCGCGAGGTTTAAATGAGGAGTGCGCCTGTTTCAAATTTTTCTCTCGCGGTAATCAAAGCAATGATGAAAAACTGCGGGTTTCACTCGAAAGCTAAGGAGATTACAAATTATTCTGAAGCCACTTGAAGCCTTTAAAATAACTAATTAGCAGATAAATCTACTCGTACCACACTCGCGTACCCTAACATTTTGCGGGAATCACTATGGCCACCCACATGCAAGTACCAACCTGGCTTCTAAGATACAACTCAAATTCCATTACAATTTATTTTATTTAATGGTGTTACTGAGGGGTAATAAAGTATCATAACATTATTTAGACAATAAATACTCATCCAATAAACAAATAACTAAAAATTTACTTCGAGTAAGGGTACAGCAACGCATCTGACGATGCTTAGACAGTGAGAGGTCCCACAGCAAAAGATAAGCGAATAAGTTTCCCCCCAAAGCGACATTTAGCTTTTGTCGCCGGGTTGCTCATAGGAACCTCTCTCCGGCGTATCCACAGTCACGGTCCTCCCCTCCTCAACGCCTCATTTCCACCCCTTCCACCCCTCCACGCCTTACCCGCCCACAGCAGGAAAATCCACGAACCTAGCCCCCTTCCCTTTCATCCCTCCCCCCCCTTTACCAACCCTCTCTCAGCCTCCTCCCCACCAAGCATCTCAAGACACCCACCCGTACACCACATGGAAGCCACAAAGTCCTCCCCCGCAATATTTCCCCTCGAACTCTCACTGTACTGGCCGAGAGAGCCCACACACACACACACATGCGCCCTCTTCCCACCCAACACAAAGCTCTCCACGGTTGACCCGAATGTTTTATACCCTTTTTCCCAACTGATGGCGGGTGGACGTCACAGAGCGAGTAGCCAATGGGAGGCGTTTCCGCTTCCACCTCCGTTTCTGGCTCCCAGGCGGCGGCCAAACAGCGTTGTCAGCACCCGCGAATTAAAGCACGTAGGACGGCGAGGAGTCGCGTTAACCACTGATTTTTAAGTCTTAACCAACGAAATTTAATGTTCCCCATCCTTCTTTTTGATCCCGGAATTGGACCGACACAGGTTCAGATTAAAAAATCGCCGACAAGAGCACACGGAAATGCGCACGAAGAAAATTTGGCAACACTGACGATGCGAAACCAAAGTAAACCTCTACGGCAGTCGGGGAGAGAAATTCCACCCCTCCCATTGAATACCATACCACACCTCTGTGATTGGCAGGAAAAGTGAAAGGGACACCAGCGCATTCAAGGTCAACAGCCATGGGTTGGGAAACAGGGTTATAGCGAGAGTGGGGGAGAGGGGGAGGGAGATGGGGGGGAAGGGAGGAAAGGGGATCGAGGAACCAGAGAGGCATGGAGTAAGGGGATGAGCACTGAGAAGTGAAGATGGGGTTTTCCTCGCACATACTGCACCACACGACCAGTGAATGATAGAGTCTTGATCATAACATGTTAAATTAATGACACCATTGAGAATATAGCGCTGTACATAGTTCAAAGTGAATTCTTTGTGTTGAAAAAATGCCATAGTTAAAAAATCTAATACCCTTTAACCTCTTTAATAAGCTCTTTTTCGGCACAAAAAAACCTAGTCCATCAGTAGGCTATGAGCCTTAATAACAGAAAAATAAGACGAATATCCAAGGGCAATTCAAGAAATCCTAAGTATTTAGCACCAAATATGACTTTTTAGTATGAAAGTGACATGGTAACATTACACTTTTCAAAAGCTTTTTTTTCATTGATGTCACTTTCAAAACACGTCCAAACTCATTTTATTGCCTTTACACTTTACAAAAAAGAAGACATTTATTGTAATAAATGAGTGTAGCGCATATATTTTACCAATGTTTAAAAAAAACACTCCGACGTTGAATGTAGATGTGAGCAAACCAATTGATGATAAAATTCAGAAATGTCGGAATTTGACAAGATACCTACCGTGTATTAATTGGTGAATTGGGTTTTCTGTGGTAGAATATGATTTAGTCTGAGGAAATTAGAAATTTAAAAGGCTAACTTTCTACAAAAAACACAAAAGGGTGAAACACCACGGCTGAATATAGCAAATGAGAGGAAGATCGTGACCAACTCACAGTAAAGAAGACGAAAGTAAATGAAACTCGTTCCAAGCCAAACCGTGAAATAGGGTGGATGGACAAGGGCAGTTCAAAGATCCAAAAGACTTGAAAATGAATTATTTCCGCCTTAAAGCTCTACTTCCAGCGCCAAAATCTTGTAGACTCGAGTTTAAACCTTAATAACTCCGAAACGTTTCATTCGATTATCACCGCACGAATAATTTTGTTTTCTATTCAATTCAAGTGTTTAATAATTTAAAATTACATATCTTGGACCTGTTGATGGCGTGATAGTAAAAAAGATCCGTTTTTAGCTTTGCGGCAACATGCGTAACTTTGACGTCTAATAACTGCAAAGAAAAGCATTCGACAAAAACTAAATTTTAATTTAATGTGACTCAAAGCTTTTTAAATACGTCTGCTGAGTTAGAAGTTGTTAACGTTAGCATCTATTGGTAATTTATTATACTTAAAATGTTTAGTATCTGAGGGGTTTAGAGTTTGACCGTTTCCATTGGAAAAAAACATCTGACCCTCATAGCACTAGATGAAAAGCCACGGAACCCATTCTGATGAGCTTAGGCAACGATCCAAAGTTGGTTTAGATTTGAAGCGCTAACTGCACAGAATAAGTCCTTCTGCAGGTAACTGTTAGAATTTTAGAGAGGACAACGGTCGTGTCCAGAGTCAGGACCTTGACAAGGGCAAGAGATGAGTTTACTCGGGAAAGGAAGAGGGAAACTCTTCTGGGAGGAAGTCTTCTTCCGTCACTTCGAGATTTTCCATAAGAGACACCGCGTACGATGCAAGTATAATTGCATTTCCGAATATCCATCCAAGTAATTCAAATTGGTTGCTGGGTTAAGTGGAGGACAAAATGCAAAAATGTATCCAACGGCACCAATACGAACCATTTCCTTGACCTACAACCAGTTATCAACGAAATTTTTCTAAGAACTGAACCAAAATAAAATTGAGGTGCTAGCTTTTATATGATTTGTATCCGTTTATAATGAGTTACGGTGGCGCCGAAAGTCATTGAAAATATCAGGGAAATGTGTAAACAAAAGGATACACTGTGATGGTTCTGATATTTTAGTTCACGGAAAAAGTGGCTCTTGATGGGTAGGACGAGATTGTTAACGGCACCATCGTTTGGACCACGGGAAGGCAGGTTCCAGACCAATCAATTAATAATGGGAATATTGCGAAGGATGCGATATTTGGAATTTTATTGGAAACATATTAATTCCATTTCGAAGGCGCTGATTTTCGCCTTTTTATTTCAGTGACGTACAAATGCGCTCTCAATTCTGGATCCAGGTTACAGAGCAGAGAGACATTGGCAGCTATGGCAGTGCCATTGGTCACACTTTCAGATTTCAGGGTTGAGGGATGTCGAAAAAGAAGTAAAAAACCCTTCGTAAAAAAATCACACACAAGATGAACTGGGTTTATCGCATTTCGTAGCTCCGTCTCCGGTATATTCTTTTATTCCTCAGTCTCGTGCCAAGAGCTTCGCTGACAGACTGCCCACCATCGAGAACGAATAATCTTCTGAGAAAACGAATTTTTAAAATTTCCAACGCATAACGAATTCACCTGGATTGAAATCTTTAGTGTTTTTTTCCATGTAATAACGACTTTGGAGCCATACGCCAGAATAATGGGTACTTCGTGGTAACATAATCTCAGTACCTACTGAGAAAAACAAGTTCCTTTACAGGTAGGGTGACCAGACGTCCGGATAAATCCGGACATGTCCTCCTTTTTATCTCTTTCTCCGGGCGGAATTTTACATTGTCCTCATTTTTCGCAAATTTGTCCGTAAAAAATTCAATAAATTGTAATATTCCCGTTCTATAGCTCTTTTTTTTAATTTTATACCAACATATGGCAGCATATTCGTCCATTTTATCGATTTTTCACTACTTATCATGGATCGATTGATAAGCGGAAGTGTAACTATCGATTATTTAAAACTTCCGTTGCGTATTTTCAGTTCCGTTATTACGTTTTCTTGGTTACACCTAGTTCCATGTGGATCTATGTGTGATATGCTGTTTGTAGTTATGTTTAGTGAGTTTTATAAAATATCAGGAAATACCTAAACGCAAGTCAACATTCTCAGATGTTCTTTTCCACAAATATCATGTCTTTAAGGAAGGGAAAACTGTACACGAAGCATAATGTAAATTATGTGGAGCTTGAACTTATACGTCTCAGTGACCAATGTATTTCCGTGCGTCCTCTTTTTTTTAATTTGTCCTTCTTTTTTAAGCTGTTTGTCCTCTTTTTTATACGTATCCATCTATTAATACAGGCCTCCATGAAATTCCGAACTCCTGGATATATTCATTCGTTAAAGCGAAGAATGTGAATTAGAGGTTCGCTGTCTGAGAAAATGATTTCTCATCTCCAAATATCAAAGAGAGTGCAAGAGAGAAACAGCGATGATAATCACAAAAGGAAAAAAATCGATGGAATCGAGCTTGACATATGCGAGACGTGTATGAATAAAATTTAGTATTTCACTATTCGATGCTAACGGCAGGCGTGGAAAACTCGTGGAACAGAACTTCGGAATTTTCCTTTGAGTTACTGCTTCCCAAAAGCTTTTGTCATGCTGGGAACCTTTTGGGGTATCTCGAGAAACGAAACCATAAATAAACGTGCATTTCATGGGCTCTCCCCCATCCCATTATCCTTGTCGACGGAATGTGCGTTTCACTGCACTGCGAACCCATCAACCCCTTAAACACTCCTCCTTCCCGAATAGAAAACTAAATTTAAGGAAACAGAATTTTTTTCGCCTTATCATAGCGAGAATTTCGGATTTCTAGGGCACGTACTCTTCCGCAGAATTTTATCTAGAAGGGTTCCAAACTAGAACAAGATAAAGAGCTAAGGCATGTCGTCCAAGATATTGTATTTCGCTATAAATATAGTCTCATCTCTTTCAGTAAGAGGATTTTCCTTGAGTTGCAAAGCTTTATCTGCTCTGGAACATGTACTTATAGATAGATACTATTATGAATTAATGCTATTAAAATTGTGTATTAGCTGAGAAATTCATTCAGTTTTTTTTTGACGCGCACAGGTCTTTAAAAAGAAGATCGACACATGAGGCGTCGTCGATTTTAATGTTCGCAGGGTGATCCATTACCACTCTGGAAATTCGTGACCACCGACGCGATTGAAATAAGTATTCCAATGATAGTTATTTTTATAACAATTCGAATATATTCAATACACGAATCCGGGAAAGCGAAGGGGCATTCTGGGCGCGGATGAAAATTTCTGCGATCATGTTAGCGCGCTAAATTTAGTGCCAAATGAAAGACATTTTTTATTCTAACCCCGCCACTACTGAGCACAATATTAGTCTTTACTTCAACGTTCCCAATAACTTGTGTGATGTGATGCGTCCCTGGTATTTCTCCATAGCTATTTTCATTCGATTAACCTTCTATTTCAGTTTTCAGGAGGCTTTCATTTCCCAAAAGTGCCCAATAAGTCTGCCTCTCATTCCCTTTGGTTTAGAGTTCCCAACCTTCTGCATGGCTTCGAATTCTCAACGAAGCGGATGCAAAGTGGACACTCAAGTCCCTAAGCGCGGGACCAGTTCTATACCGTAAATACCCACTCTTCAAAAGTTTCAAGAATTCCAAGTAATTACTCGAGACTTATAATCAGCAACTAATTGTTTATGGCATTGGCAACGAAGGAACAAATTAATTTACCTTAATGACTGAAATATATTTTGTATTTAAAAACTTAACTATCATAAAACACGTCAATTTATAACCGACTATCCAGAAGATTCGGTTATTATGTGACATATTGTTCTCTTTCTCAAAATTAAATAGCTCAAACTTTCAATTTTCACCTGGTACCAAACAATTCATTTTAACATTTATCGCAATGCCAATTCATCGTTTTCGTGATCACAGACAGGGAGTATTAGGTATTCATAGAGGTGAAACGGGTTACTCCGTATGATATTCTATGAAATGATTGTAGCGTTCATCTACCATTATCTGAACTAGTTTCTTCGGAGGAATGCTGGAAATCATTCCCGAACGCTCAGTGAGTTTTGACAAATTCTATGTTTAGAAGAGATACAAAAGGAAGACAGCGTAAATTGTACCCAACTATACAAATATAGAGGCCCCAATTTAACTCGGTTTAACTAGGCCCAACTTAAAGCAACAATATTTGAACAACAAAGTTGGTAAATCCGATATGAAGAGAATACTAAGAAATATTCAAACACGACAATTTTCAAATCCGACGCATTCTAATTTTCTTTTCTTTCCCTCACGTGTGAGAAATAAGAAGGAAATATTGCTAAACTGTTTCAGCAGGTCATACGAATGCTGCTTTTCAAACGCCAAGCGTACCGTACTTTATCCCTCACTGAACTAGTATTGGAGTATGGAGCGTTGAACATTTATGTCATTTATTACTTTCAACTTAAATTTAAAACTTTTCTACAGAGAAATGGATCCGAACAACCAAATTAAAATTGAAATTAAAAACAGCAACAAAATTGAAAGGTATCATTCTTGAATATGTCCATTTATTTTTATTTTTAATGACTGTGAATTATATGTTTTAACCAATCTGTAATAAAAATGTACCGTAAAACATTTTTCACAATAATGTATCATTTATTTATAGCCCAGAATATGGATCAATAAAAGTCCGAAACTTTAACAGAAGTTTGAAAAAAAATATATTCAAATGTTATTTATTTATATGGTGCAAATTTCATGAGTCAAATATTTTTTTATTTTTAAACTTTTGCCGACGTTTCGGATGTTTATTCATCCATCATTCACATAACTTTTCAACAAAGAAATATATCCAAGCAACCAAATTAAAATTGTAAATAAACAAAAACAGCACCAAACTTTAAAGGTAACAATCTTGAATATGTCTATGTCTATGTATTTTTTATATTTTATATCTGTAAATTTACAATTATGTAACCAAAACAGAACTGTCAATCATTTATCATCATACATCATTGTTAATAGCCCAGAAGATGGATGAATAAACTTCCGAAACGCCAGCAACATTTTAAAAATAAAAAACTATTTGACCTATACTACCTACTCATGAAATTTGCACCATAAAAAATATATTATTTGACCTAAAATCTTCTGATATTTGCACCGAATAGTATAAGAGGTGGAGAAATAAACGCTATTAGAAATTGTACATTTTTAGTTAACTACCTAATGATTATTTCAGTAATTCAATTAAAGTAATGTTTTTTGAGTCATTAATGATACATTATATTTATTTAATGCTTCTTACAACTGCATTGAGTTAAAATAAAATTTGAATGCGGTCTCTATTATGACAAGGGAACAATCTCTCTCAAACTGCGTTGAAGGCGACTTGGCCGTTGGAAATTGAGCGGGAGACGCGGTCCATGCCTCACCCTTGGCGATACAATGGTTGGCAATGAATGAATGGCTTTTAGAGAAGCTCCCGACTCCCGACCAACTGCTGCTCATCACTACGCTCTCACGGCACATTTCCCTCTCACCACTTTCCACGCCGAAGACCCCAAGGGGCACATTCCCAGAATGCATCGCCGTCCGACGCCCCTCCTACCCTCTTCACCATCCTCCCTCCAAACACAACCACCCATTCTCATGCGTATGATAATTAATTTGAATTAAGTTGCTTCACAAACTTGTTGTAATTTTGGTTCATTTAAGTTTGTTTACGTTTGACGGAAATAACTTACGCAAGTGAAACCATCTTCAAAACAACTAACACAATCGCAATAGATAAATTACTCAAGATAGAAAGGAGAATAGTCAGAACTTGCATAAATAAAAAATACCAAAAAAAAGAGCACTGAAGATTAGCTTCCAATGGAACAGTCAATACAGAGAAATAGAACCTGTAATGAGCAACAATGAGAAAGAAATGAATCTCATTCTTTGGACACCTAATCAGAACACCAGAAAACAAAATAAGCAAAAAGATGATAGAAAAATTATGGAACAGTAAGACCAGTGCAAGATGGATAGCAGAAATGAAGGAAGATATGAGTGAATTACACATTACAATAGAAGATTAGAAAGAAAAGACAGATGACATCGTGAAACTCAAGGACAAACAGATCAGACTACAAACCAAGATCAACAAACAGAGAATAGGAAGGGTGATCTCAGATGAAGAATGAAAGCTACGATCCGAGCGAATGAAGAAATACTGGGCTGACAGAAAACAAAAGAAATCCAGAAGATGTCTAAAATTGAAGACAATGAAGGCCATAAAGTTCAAAATAAATAATAAGCTTTTTTCACTTATTTTTTTATTGAATTTGTATCTATTGTGGTTTGCGGTGGAGAAGCACCAAGGGAAATTGTTGAAGAAGTGAGCGGAGAGGCAAGTCACTCAAGCCTATTTATTCAAACTGAGCATGGTGGCAGTGGTGGGATAATTTGTAAATAATCAATGTATGTAATAAAACTGATGATCTCAGGCCTGACCTCGTGGAAATTATGGATATCCATGATGAGAAAACCACCTTTGTTAATTCCACAAACTTTCTTACGCTGGCACGACGCGCGTTTCACCACACTGTGGCATAATCATGGGCACATGATTATGCCACATGGGCACATGATTATGCCAGCGAAAGAAAGTTTGTGGAATTAACAAAGGTGGTTTTCTCATCATGAATGTATGTAATGACCACTTATAAATAGTTTATTCTTCTCTTTATGAGTTTTGACCAATTTGAAATTCATTATTTCACCGCCAACGCTTCTGCAAATTTATTGCCATGCTCCAGGCTGTGACATTTAAACTATGTTATAAAGAAGATTAGTAAAAAAAGCGTCAGCCATTTTAATATGCCGGAGAGATCCTGGATAGATATACAGCATCTATCCTGTATATTAAAATGGCTGACGTATGTTTTTACCAATCTATACCAGGCTGTGACATTTACACTATATATAAATTGTTAGTTTAAATGTCACAGCCTGGAGGATGTAACTATATTTGAAAAATCGTCGGCGGTGAAATAACGACTTTCAAAGAGACCAAAACTCAGAAAAAGAAGAATAAAATAATTATTAAATGCCGAGAACCAAGGTCACGCGTTACTGAGTACGAACAAGGAGGCAAATACAGAAGAAACAATGCATATTTCATCATATAACAGAGGTAAACCTGTCCTAAAAGCTAATTAATCAAATATAAATATCGTCTTGGAATATTTTGTATTAGAATAATTTGTACATGTGTTCCTATGCATTGTATGTTTTATGCATTTTGTGTGGTATGAATTATTTTTTTTTTAATCAAAACAAGGGGAAGATGTTATGTACTTGAGTTTATGATTATTAATTTTTAATTAGGTTATTTTATAACTTTTAAGTTGACTTGTTTTATCTAAGTTTTATTATTTAGTTGTTTATTGAATTTGCATCTATTGTTGTTTGTGGTGGAGAGACATTATTAAAGTATTGAGCTGAGAGGGGGGTATTCAGTTTAAGGAGGTTAGTTAGTTTCACTCATCTTAAAGAGAATTCAATAAAACTTCCTGAAAGTATTAATAATATTGTTCTAAAGCTTCCTGCAATTTTCAAAATTATTTACCCCAGGTTTTTTAAGATATTTGATCGAGGATTGGGCATTAAATTACACGGATTCTTATGCCTTTTCTTCTGCATCCTGCAGTTTATGCATCCACGTTCAAGTAATATTACTCTTGGTGCCAATTTCACACGATCTGCAACGCGCGCGAGGGATTTATTCAAGCGCTCGGAGTAAAGATCTGTTACATAGTATACATTTTAATATCGATGACATAAATTATTATACGTTGAAAAATTAGAAAAGGTTCTTTCTGCCGAATAAATCCTTGCGTTCCCATAACAACCCGTGTATATTCATGCCCACTTCTCATTTAAATATCTTAAGATATCTGCGGCAAATAATTCTGAAAAAAATTAGGTAGCTTTAAGACAATCAAATTAATGTTTCCAGGAAGTTTCATCGAATTCTCTAAAGTTTATTAAAACCACCGAACCTCCTAACATAAATAGGCTTACCCCCGTACCGAGCCCAGTGGAGGAGCAGGGGGAATAAAGACCGATATAAATGTCAGCACTGCAGCTGCTTCCTCTTCGGCCTCTCCACCAATCAATCCCTCCTCGCCGACCACACCCTTTCCATCCTCATCACCATCTTCCTCCTCCCCCCGTTTCACTGCTCACCCCCAAAATCACCCCCTCACACCTCCGAAGTGCGACCCCCGGAAAAAGGATCCGGTCACCTCGCGACTCTCCTTTTATAAAAAAGGCGCCTTCGGCAAACCCTTTTACCACTCCACTCCGTTGGCATTTCATTCTCACGAAGGCATATTTTTTTTCTCTTAAAAAAATCAAGTGACCTTATTAAGGGGATGCGATAAAATCACTTTTTTTTGGCGTAGCAAATTGAAAGACTTTATGATGAGTCTCTCCTGCACCTTTTGAAGTAACTCATTATACACCTCCATCGTAAAATAAGTAAAAGTCGTAGGTAAGTTCGTCATCACGGCTCCACAATAAATTTGGACTATTAAAAATAGAATAACCATAAAATACTCAAAATAATATGTATAACGAAGATCCTTTGAAGTGATTGTCATAAAACGTGTAGGTACTACTGAATGAAGTTAATCCATTCTGTTAATGAACGACCATTTTCGACATGAATCGATTTTCTGGCAGTGTATCTATTTATGTTTGGAAGGATAAAAATTATGCGAATTTCACAAAAGATAGTTTATTCACGACCCGGGTTTCAACACATTATATCATCTTCAGGTCAAAAAAAAATATAAAAAAAACAATAATGTGTTGAAACCCGGGTCGTGAATAAACTATCTTTTGTGAAATTCGCATAATTTTTATCCTTCCTAACATGGAAAAATTTCACATAATTCACCCTGAAACCGCAAATTTTCGTATCTATTTATGCCTGAATTGTTGGTAAAAAAGAAGGGTTATCTTAGTAACGACGACCTAAGTAATTATTTACAGCATTTTGAAAATTTTGTAAGTTAAAAGTGACTGTATGTTTTATTCTTTTCTTTCTAGGTGAGTGAGAACTACTCTCTGCCATGTCTAAGTTTCCTTCGCCAACGAGTGCAGTTGTAAGTACAATGTTAATTGTTAAAACTCAAATGTAAATCTTGCCTGACTTAAACATATTCCTCTGTTTTTCATAGTAATGGAAACCTTCAATCTAACAATAGTAAGTGTTAAAAACGACAACACTGGGCAGTTGAAGGAGCTGAATCAGAGAATATATGGTTAGCAGTAGAGTTTATAGAGTACTACGAGAAATGATTACACACACATGAGTGATCAAGGAAGACTGCAAGGTCGCAGGATCTAGTCCCGATTTTGGCAAGGATATTGTCTTAGATTTAGTATTTTGATAATGATTTAGTTATTACGATATAGCCACAACATTGATGGAGTTTTAACCAATTTCTAGTACTACTACACAATCATTATTTCTCTTAACCGTAGTTATTGGTAAATAAATATAAAGTTCTCATTAATCTAGCTACTATCATGAATTTAACTATTATGTTGAACTCCATAGTATCAGCCTTAAGTTTGTGAAAGTTCACTTACAGTGTCACATTAAGTTCATTTTTTTGTTACCGGAGGAACATCTTTTTGGCGGCTAGGTTGTTCAACAAAGATAAGTCGTATGGTAAGTGATCCACCATAAGCTTTATAGGGCAATCCTCAAAGATAAATGCATCATTAAACCACAGAGTTTTATTAGTTTCGTAAAAGATTTTTTATTTTTTTACAAAATTCAACACCAATACTTTAGTGCATATCCGAATTTAAGCATCACAGCGACTTCGAAACAGACCCAAGGAATAAATATGTACAAAGATGTTTCCGCGAGATATTGTAGCGAGAGAGATTTCATTTTTTTACAAATTTATTCTCAGAAATGAAAAATGGTTCAGCCCAAATGTTGGACGAATTTCAAATAGAAATGTCTGCTAGCAGTAGAAATGAAATATAAAAAATAAAGAAGCTGGTGTGAATGAATTTTTTATCGAGATTTCAGCCACAGGGATGAAAAATTCATTGTAGAATTTTAAAAACCGGGCTGAGGAGTGCACCTATATGGTCATTAAATACAATTTCACGATGTTGTAACTCCGAGCGACGGTTGAGGGATGTTGGAAAGGATAGGAATGTATCAAATGACAAAGCAAGCAATCGGTTGGATGGAATTTCTTGTCTACTTTGGGTTCTACATTCCACGTACAACGTCCCCACGTGATTTCCTTGAGGTTCATCCATTGGCCAAAAATGCCGTTCCATTGACTGGGCAATGTAGTCACTGACATGGCACGTCCAAGTACAAACACCATTTCTGCCCAGGTGGGAGAGGGAGAAAGAAATATGTGACAGGCAATGGGTGAAGTGAGTGGAAGGAAAATTAGTGGTTGGAGAGGAATGGCGACTCAGAGGACTGGGAAGCTGGTACGACGAGCGAAAAAAATGCGGGTCAGCACTTCTAGCACATTTTTGGCAAAAAAAACATCTGCATATTCTATTGCATGAATGTGCGGAAAAACCTCATAATTGTGCGGTGTGCTTCACTTGTTAGAGATTGATTTCGGTACGTAAATAGAGACTAACTTGTACAGAAATAGTATGAATCCTTTGTCACGTACCGAAATTAATCTCGAACAACTGAAGCACGACCCCCATCCTTGGGGGGTTATTTTGTAATCTCACATACGTGAAAATACGTCATAAAATGTGGACAATTACGTCATTTTTCGTAGTTCCAATCCGCCACCCTGGCGGCGTGACCATCTTCGGCTCTCAAACGGTGAACTGCCGGTCTATTTATTCGATTCATCCGCTCTTTCGACTCTTGATCCGTATCTTTCTACTCTTGATCCGTTTCATTTGGCTCCGCATTTCATTAGTTCCATCTCACCTGTCGTAAGGAACGTGAAAGGGAGCCACCATCGGACCTTGGTTGATCGTGAGCTGATCATTAAGAGAGCGAAACGGATCTTCCGCCTTCCCGCAAAGAGTCATTAAAAAGATGAGATTACAAAAAAAACCCTAGTACCAAAATCTAATTGTTGTGGCCTAGCACTTACGTTACGACGAAACAGAAAGGATAAAAAGAACTGAACTAGTAAAACATCGGTCTCACTTACACTCAGGTGTGAAAATCATTTAAGAAATCCATGCATCTATATGTGAACACGAAAGATGAATCGGGAAATTGTATGTAAAAAGGCACGATGAGCGGTGCCGCGTCTTTAAAAAGATCTAAAAGACATGAAATAAAAGGTGCCGAAACAAACCTTCCTTTTTCTCAATGCCGCTTGTTATTATCCGCACAAAAGCGACCTCTCTTGAACGCTTCTCTCGTCGGTTCACTCGACAGACAAACAATAGCAACGACAAACAATAACAACGACCGGTATCATGGTAGAAAGGGCTGACAATGAGTGGGTGAATATATTACGACTTCCGCGCGATTGTGGGACCAAGGAAAAGTCGAAATTCTCCGAAAGATCGTTCCCCCTTCCACGTTCTGCCTTCGGAGGGGGGTGGAGAGAAATGGGCAGGGAGGGGGGGGAGTCGGAGACGCAGTCACGTGATACAACCCCTCCACACGGTGAATCCCACCCCCCTTTCCAGACTTTTATTATTTTTTTTTCGCCGCTACCTCCCCCGCTTCCCCCCCTCCTTGCAGAAAGATCTCATTCATACCCCCACTCTCTCTCTCTCACCCATAGAGGAGGTATCGCTCCGTATCCCATAGCAGCAGCGGGGGCTCAAACCACGCTAAAGGCCCTTCAAGAAAGGATTTCACTTCGCAAACACTGCTGCTTCTTTTTAGCATTCCTTTTTCCAAAAATGTTAAGTTTTTGTGGAATAAGCATTTGCTACCACGCAAAGCTCACGATGAAAAATTCAAAGCAACGCAGCTTTAGCGGATGTCACCAACTGCAGAAGACAAACAAATGAGTGACATTCACAGCTGGAATGTGATCCGTCTCTTGAGAGGTTATTTTGTAATCTCACTTAAGAGAGAATACGTCATAAAATACGGAAAATTACGTCTTTTGCCGTAGTTCTACTCCGCCACACATGCGGCGTGACTTCGGGTCGGATCTTCGGGTCTCAAGTGGTGATCTGTAGGTCTTTTATTTGACTCACCCGCTCTTTCGACTCTTGATCCGTATCTTTCGATTCTTGATACGTTTCATTTGGCTCCGCATTTCATTAGTTCCATTTAACATGTCGTAAGGAACGTGAAATGGAGCCACCATCGGACCTTGGCCTTTCGTGAGCCGATCATTAAGAGAGCGAAACGGATCTCCCGCCATCCCGCAGAAGAGTCATTAAAAAGGTAAGATTACAAAATAACCCCCCTAGTGGGGATTGTGTTTGAACCGATCCAGATAGTTAAGATCACGGGACTAGAAAGTCACGTGGTACAATCACGAAGGGTTCGTGATTTTGATGATGTACTTAAACCACTCGTAAAAATCTCACGCAGTATTCCCGATCGACATTTTGTCGCGGGAATACCGCGATAGTAAACGAAATGAAAAACATATCAGACACTTTAGCTAGTTAGAGCGAAAAATCACTTCACCTAGAATTTGAGGAATTTGACCTCATTTTAAAGAAAACAACTCCCATGTTTCCAATGATATCAAAATACTTACCCCTTGCCGAACTAATTGTCGAACAATTTGCCTAAAAAAATATAAGCTGTTTTGTATGGGATGTATTACGGCTACGCGCTCCATGGAAAGAATATTAAAAATTAGGAATTTCTAACAACTACATTTCGTAAAAAAAACACTAACGGTGTGTAGTTTATATGCTTTCTCAACAGTTTATATAAATTTATCAATTAATCGCCGCATTAATTATAACAGAATCACCAGAAAAACATCTGTTTTGAAGGCGTTTTCACCGTACGGTGTGAAAAAATTAGTCAAATTAGAGAGCGGGTATAGTTATTTATTTACCATGACTTTTCTTAATACGTAACTTTATTTTTGTGCCGTTAATATTACAATATTTACTTCATATTTCTTACATACGCTGAAATTAATAAATTAAATTCTAATATGGCCTACATTATGATTATAGGGAAATATCTCGCTCAAACTACCATAAGTCAACGGAATTCGAATTTTTCAAACTCCTCGAGATCTCCAAACGTTCGTTATTGTACCACGTGACTCCTTAGTTACGTGATCGAAATAATCTCGACCGCTTCAAACATAAACCCCCTGAAGTGGGATTCGAACGCAGATCCCCCAAATACAATGCCCCGAGGGCTGGGAAGCGATCGCCAGGGAATCTTGATTGACCAAAAGTACTCGTCGAAGATTTGAGATTTCTGGGCGGGAATCGCCGTGCAAAGGAATGATTTAGATACTCAAGAATTGGCGAAGACTGCTCGAAACAGTACTTATAGCTAACGACGTTTCCTCCGCAAAAGAAAACCCTCGTCCACTAACTCTACCTCTGTAGATCAACTCGCATCTCTGAGATATTCGATGTTCCTAAATACCATTCCTTAATATTTGAGCACTCATTCCTCATATCCTCCTGCAAGCTATGGAATTGTTTACCTGAGAACGTTAGAACCTCTTCAGCAAATTCGATGAACAAGAGAAATATGACTGTTAATCAGTTATGTAACTTTGGTTAATTTTCTCATGTCAAATCGATATGAAAAGTGATTTTATATCTGTGCATTGCATGAGTTGAATGAGATCCGTCATGCTCCGTCGTGTTATCACACTGCTTGATGTTGCGCCTATCATTTTATAGTCCATTATGCATAATGTGAAGGTAACACGATTGATTACACCAGTCTTCATTTTGTAACTCTTTTTCAGATGATTTATTAAAAATAGGTGTTCTTGAATCAATTATTTATGCTGATTCTAAAAATGACTTCCATTTTTTCTACCACGTCAGGTTTTTACACAAAATAAGAATTATTATTTCAAGATTTTAACTACTGCAAGCACAGTTCTATTAAAATTACTTCGCGATATTGACAATTTTTCTAACAATAATGAATGAAGGATGAATAACACTTCCAAGGTCACACAACAATAGCAGCAGTTGTACCAACCTAAGTCTCATTAGCTTGTATTGAGAAATATCCCTCGCACAATAATTACCCAATATCCACTGGAACACACTTATCCATATATATTAGAAGTTAAATTGGGTCCATTCTGAAAAAAACTGTACGTCATAGAAGAAAACTGAGAACAGTTCTGAAATCAGCATATCAATGAAGTTAGCTATTATCCCTTACTAGTTTTCAGTCATCTGATATCATGCAGACTAGTGTTTTCTATGCTGCCTGTTTTAATTTCTCAATCCCTAAAGTCTGAACTTAAATCCGTGTACTGTTGCGCTGATTTTCGCATGTTATGTATTGTCGTATTGATTGCTTATTGTTGGTTTATATGTGGCGCTCCTTTTAAATGTAATTGGTGTCTGCCTATTGTTGTCAACATTGACCCCATTTGTTGCGGCATGTAATTATGTAACAATGTTCCAGGGGACTTAAAGTCCCAGAACAATAAAGATTGTTTTCTATTTTCGAAACAAGAAAAGCGTGAGAACCGATTGATTAATACGAATGACTTTGAAATACGAGCAACATGTTCCCTCGTGAGGAACACCGTGCATGGAACGTAATGGAATGCACGCGACCACACTTTTCCACGAGGTTCTTTCTCAACCCACGGCTTTCACACACGGGTTGGGTGCATTCAAAATAGCGCGCCAAATTAAATGGAGGGAGCGGTAAATCTCCCGAGATCAAGCGCTGAGAATCCAAGTGAGTTATTAGTTTTAATTTAAATAATTTTAACAAAACAAACAATTTTAAATTTCACATATATAAGAGCATCTCTTTGATTGGTGATTCCCGCTTTGGTCACTGCATTTGGCTAGTCCTGCGTTACTCTGAATACCCGTAAAGTGTTTAAGGTGGCTGGTCTAAAAAACCAAAGTGAACAGATTTTCTTAAAAATTTCCAAACATGATCCTTTTTGGATATTCTATGGAATATCGAAGCAAAAACGGGGGATCATCGACATACTTTTTGCGATATCTCAAATTCTTTTAACATGGAGCCTTATGGCGCTCTCCACTCCAATTGGATAAATTACGCACTTTCTCCATTCCTACTGAACAGATTTTAACCAAAAACTAATATTTTAAAAATATGTATGCGAGAATTTCAAATGTCGCGCGCGGCTATGTGGTGTAAAGTTGGCAACGTGGCACACGAAAGTACGGGACATGCTAAAGGTCACGTATAAATGACGAACAGAGATAACTTGGGCGGAATGGACGCTGTTGCCGGATTAAAAACGAAAGATTAAATAATTTATGGGAACATATTTTAATACTAGTTCGCATTCGAGTGACAATTGTCCAAATACGCAGAAGAAAGAACTGAGCTTAAGAAGATCTTCGAAAACTGGCCAGTCACACTGGAAGAGTTTGGAAAAGGACTGGGGAATAAAAAAGCAGCCGAAGCAGTTTCAAACTTCACAAGACCGCGAGAAGGAGAAGGGACGTATAAGAAACCAAGACAAGAAAAGAAAAGGAGGAGAGAAGAGAAGAAAAGAAAAAATAAGTGGAAGGAATGGTGAGAATGCTGAGAAGGAGGAAGAAGAAAGAAGACAACTGTGTGATAGAAATACTAAGAAGAAAATAACAATTGTAAAGCAAGCAAAGACAATCGCAAGACACCTGATGAAGAAATCAAAGGAGAAAACAAAAAAAAATAAAAAAAAGAATAATACACTTTGTAAAATTAAATGTGATGAAAAACATTGAAACTTGAAGTACACTAGGAAAATATGAACCAATTGTTTAAAAAAAGTAAAATGTAGAAAATTGGGGGTTTAATAATAGGTACCCCAAATATTATTGTAATTGAAACAATAAAGAGGAACTCCGCTCTACCCTTTCAAGGGAAGACGGAAGTGGGAGGGAATTGGTGTTTCAATTCCCTCCCTTTTAATAAAAAAAATAATTAAAATAAAATACATCTTCATTAAAATACTTATTTTGAATTCTATGGCCACGGGTGCGAACTGTTTTCGGAAAATTAATTTTGCAAGAATGACTTAAGAAATGAATCAAGTCTGCATTTAAGCAAATTTTTATGGCATTGTGTAAATTTAAAGGACAATATTTCAGATTGTACCTAAGACATAAGTCATTCCTACTGAATATGGTATAGCTACGACCTATTATTTAAATTTTAAACGAGCATTAAAATTTAAGTAACTAAATTTCTCAATGAATAGAGATTACCCGACCAGCCACCTTAAGGGTCTAACTCGGTTATAGTGCGCAATTTTCTTGAAAATAATCTCTTGGGTAACTTAGGAACGGACCAACTTCATTTTGATGAGGATTTTTCTCCAATTCTCACCCGGTTGTCGCAAATTGTTACGGATATACCGTCAGAAATCGCAATGGCCAATTTTTCCATAAATAGCCGCTGATAACTGCTCCATCTGAGGACTTTATGGGAAACTGTCAGCCGAATTAATTTTTTTGACAATAATGGATATAACTATAGCAAAACAATCATGATTATCGTCAACTGCCGAATTACTGCAACGCAAAAATTTCCGTGAAAAAAATGTCAGCCTGAACGGAGAAGTAAATCAAGGACCTTTTGACTTGCATTAATGGGCTAATGTGCAGACCACTACGTTACCGGGAATGTTTAAATGGAATGTTAAAAGTGTTTACTGGGAATTAGGCAACAGTAAGTTAGCTGCAGCGAAAAATGTGTTTAATTAAGTATTGCTTGTTTAATAAAAATTCTGGGACGCACAAGAGAAACTAATATGCATTATACAGATTCAAACATTTAAATTTTTTGAAAAAATAACGATGGATAAGCAACATCAGTTGTCTAACAGTTGTGAAAAATAGGATCCTGCTTTAAATCCACTGGCAATTGGCAATTGGCAGTGATAGTAAAATTGATTGAGAGTTTTGTAACTGATATATATTTTTATATATTAAATGTGGCCTTCACAAGCGGCATCCATAACACGTACATAATTATCACAAAGGTATAAAGGAGTTTACGATTGAAAATCGCACGTAGGAATTGATTGAGACCCATCTAGCGATATCAAAGGTTTAGCGATTTTCTATCCGTCGTATATCTTCCCGAGAGACAACGGGAAGCACAGGGGCTTAATCCGTAAGAGAGAGAAGGAGTTACTCGGCTGTGTGAATTTCACACACTGCTTAGAAGTTTTCTAACGTCCCATGCTTGTGAGTTGAAGACTGCGGTTGCTGAGCCAAGTTAAGCACTTAAGGGGATACACGAATTAATTAAGCAAACTCAGACAGTGTTCGATGGAAAATCAATCAGTCTTGGAAAACTGCACATGTGTAAATGCTTTAATGAATACACGTGATTGGCCCTTCAGTTACAACGACAGAACACAGCTTTCAGAGAAAAACAAATATCGCTTGAATTTCACGATGGGCATTAATTCTTCTCACCATTGAATAACTCGTAAAGTACAAGGGAACTTCAAAGAAGCATAACTATAGCCGAGTCAATGACTGAAGGAACAGCAGAAGACTATGCAAATCATTCGGGGGTCCAGACGAATATGAATGAAGGTGTTTCTCTGGATCAGGGGCTCCATATCTACCGATGTTTTGAAGAACGACTCGCTGTTCAACTTCATGGCTACAGAAGCCCTTCAGAAGGACGTTTTAGACAAAAAATAGAAGACTTACGTATTGAGGAGTAGTCTTATTGATATTGCAATGGACTGACTTTCATGAAATTGTAGATATAAGAACAAAAATCCCAAGGCCGAGGCTCACAATTGGAATGATTATACAGCACTTATACGCGTTTGCAGTCCATATCCAAAGCCTCAGGCTTGAATTTCTTCTCGGGTAAAATTTAAGAGAATTATGTCAGACATTAAAAGAAAATAGTTGCGATCAAATACATATCGCAGCCACTTTGTCATCACATAGAAAAGTATTTTTTGTGAAAATAAAACATTCTCGAGGATTTTTCAATGGCATCCAGGCGGAGCACAATCGAGATATCATTTATAGTCCCCTCACTGCGAGGCAACCCATTACTCGCCTAGAAAAAAAGACGAAGAGAGCAGCGCGAACGGTTTTGGTGCTCACAGCCTCGGCAGCGGCAGCAGAGGAGTGCTGCCGCTGAGCACAGCTAATCTTCTATAGTGCTGAAGAGTGACACGCTGTGGCGCCGCAATCGTCTCTTCGATATTTTTTAGCGCTTCAAACATAATGAGAGTCAAACCAAGAGAGTTACTACCACAGAGGAGTGAAATTTCAAAATAATTATGGAACCACATGCGAGAAAGCCATTGCAGACAATACATTTTTATGCATAAAAAATTTACATAACTATACCCCTAATTTATGATAAATTATATACCACTCATTCTAATGCCTGTTGCTCAAGGTAAGATTTTCTATAAAAGAGTGTTATAAAAATTTTAATTGAAAGTTTTATGAACCGTACGTTAAACGTACTTGCTTGCTCACGGTAAAACTATTCATAAAACAGAAATGTCCTGCCATCTATGAGACGCTTTGCGAACACGTGAAGTGATAAATGCACTCTCTTTTGGATGACTGTTACGTTAAAAACTATATGTATTGTTTATTTATTTACTTTCTGATCGCACTCAACGGTGCTACGGCTCTAACGCATTCTTCTTACAACAAGAAGGATACTGCCTCAACGTTCCATGAACTTCCAGCCATGTTTGTTTACGTTTTCCTTGTTTGGCGTCCCATGGATACGAGATTATTATCAACGCGATGAGCGGAACGTCTCATTGGTTGTTGCATAAAACGGTTTTATGGAAATAGAACCTGTCCTATTCCATAAACCTTTTTGTAAAACTAGGTTTTATAAAACGGTTTTATCGTTAACAAGCTCATTTTTATAAAACTAGTCCATTTTATAAAACTTTTTACCGAAAATTTTACCGTGAGCAACAGGCATAAGGAGGAAAAATACTATTATATCAACATTTTTTGGGTTGTGTCCGCGTACGTAGTTAAAGATGTATCTAAATTTAGCACCGCGTAAGTTGTTTAAGACGCACATGTTCATCTTGAACAACATACGCGGACGCAACCCGAAAAATGTTGATTCCATCTGATCAACGCTGTGGAAAACTGGATCGAATAGGAAAAATATTCTTATAAAATACTCAACAGTGATTTTTTTCCGGAATTCGTCCCAAACAGAAATTCAAATAATATTATTAACACGATCAGAATTTTGCATTTTGATTCCAGTCTTTGATCGACTACTAAACGAAGATCCATCGATATGCACACTAACAAAAATTAAAGTCTGCAAGTGACAAAATTAATTGATTCAATGATTCCTTTTGGTCGTTTCCCAACTTACATTCTTCAGCAATGGCATGGGTTGCTCAAGGAGACGCTTTCCATAAAAAATGGCTGAATTTTAGGAAATTTTGGGATATTTTGCAAAAGTCCGCGCAATTTCGAATAAAAAATCAAATTTGATAATAAAAGTAAAAAAAAGTGTTCAATTTCATTTTTATGACAATGTACTAAAGTTTATTCAATCATTTTTTTTCAGTTAAAATTTAAAAATAAACAAATACTACAAAAGATAAATATGAATTTTATCTACATGCATTTCTAAAGGAAGGTATAAATAATCCGGAGTCGACCCTGAGACTTTATGCATGCTAAAAATAGCATGTTATCTGCGGAATGGCAGCGTATAATAATGTACGAAGTTTGAAAGCTGTTCAGCCACTGGTTCTTGAAAAACCGCAGCGTTGTCTTCAAACTTTGTATTTTTATACTTACCCACCAATTTATATAATACAGAATGTTTTACATTAAACACACTATCCCATATTTTATTAAAGATACAAGCCTAAATTTCCAACGTTTTTTTTCAACGCTTAGGTTTTTTTTTCAAGAATCAGAAGTTGAACAAACTTCCAAACTTTGTACATTTTTTAAATGTCGCCACATGGCAGCAATTGGACTTCCGGCAGAAGAGAGTTTTGAGACATTGTTCTCCCCTCCAAAATCCCTCCTTGGACATGTTTCCCCCTTTGCGGATTTTTCTTCCTGCGGGTCCACTTGCGAATTCGGTTCATCTTAATTAATATGAAAACACTGATGAAAGGATGTTTCAAAAGGAAAGAGAAGACTTTCGACGAGTTAAGTGAGGCGGCAGAGACAAGACGCAACATGACGTCACAGCGCGGTGAAACGCGTCGTTCGGCCTCAATAAAAGCACGAAAGAGCGATACATTTCTGATTTCATCTCGTGTACCGACAAATTAATGCAATTCAATCGTGAATCAGTAATTTTCACGTACTCATAGCCATGCGGCAAAAGTCACCGAAGAACAAGAACATGTCACAAAAAGTATCATAAAACCAATCATATACGCACCGAGGCAATTAAAATTGGCAAATATACGAAGCATCAAATACATTGTGGGATGTAACATGCAGAGTAAATACATTAAGAATGTTTTAAACAAGAAAGATCTCTTAACATAACAGTGAGACCATTTTTCTACAACAACATCAGACATTGTGAATTACTTGGAAGATACTCATTATATTTTATTCTGAGCAATGGAACTCCACAGATACTGTTCAGCGCATTTAGGAAGTTATGTATTCCACAATGTAATAGGAGTTCAAAAATCTTATTTCATGTGGGATAAATTAGTTCACTTGATTTTTTCTTCAGATTCTTGGCACATTTAGTGCCAAGATCTGAAGCGTGAATAATATATAAAGCATATAAGGAGGGAGTCTTTCGGTAAACATATTTGGGGAAGATTGGTATTTCATTTTGCAATATACTTAAAAAAAAAGATACGTTAAAAGATTTTCTCCTTACATAAATGGTAAGCCACACAAGTTAAAGAAGATATGACTGATACGTTCGTCTCTTCTTAGGAAAAATATGAACCTGACACGGGTGTTTGATATTAGCCTCAAGAGCTTTGGATTGCGTAACTCAGTACGGTTATAATGTAATAATAAGCAATAATCCAGATGAGGTAAATGTTGAACGCCCAAGGAGATTCACTTAAAGTTGCGACTTTGCTAAAGAGTTTAAACGAAAGGACACAGAGTATTTTTGAGCCGCTCATTTCTTGAACGAGACATTTGGTTGTGATGTAATAGTCCAAATTTGACCAAAAATACTCAAGAAAAGAGTAACTAAAAAAATTCTTGTAAAAGCTCACAAAACACCATTAGACAGACAAATTTTAAACGAGTATTTATTGCATAATAATCAAATTATTCAGATAAAAGGAAACTAACAATGGCTAACAAAGTTTTTAAATGCAAAATTTCGACACACCACCAGGAGTACCTCTGAGAAACTCCATTCCTACGTACTTAAAAGCCACATACTACTTTGATAGCAAAGCATATTAATGTCTTAACCAGAAAAAACAAGTGCATATAATTAGTGATCAAGTTTTTTTAGCCTCCGTGAAGTTGGTTTTATTACGCATGCAGACCAACTGAAGGAGGATATCATTCAAGAGGAGGATAGGAATTAAAATAGAGCAGTCTAGTGAATGTGATTTGGAATGCAAATAAATTTACTCCGCCCGAGATGCTGAGTAGCGTCCAATTAAACCTCTCGATGGAGGCATTAGTTGCCGCAGGTGAAGCAGTGGAGTACGGCAGCAAAGTGTGAAGTTAGAAAGGCAACTAAGTTAAGTGTTACATTAACGGAAGTTGAAAAACTGGGCCATGACACTTGTTATTCAGTATCTTTTCCAATGCAAAGGTGAAATAAATAGAATTTAAATACGAAAAGGAGGGATATGTAGAATGAAGAAATGAATCTGGTCAGAAGTTCTGAAATACAATTGCATAAAAGTTTATAAAAGCTTTCTACCATAGCGTTTTTTGGAAATTAAAATATTAAAAGTTTGTAGGGATTCTATGATACGAATATCCGATGCAAAAAAATTACAGAATTCGAATAAAAATATCCTTAATGGAACTCTTAGCAACGCAGAAAGCCTCCGAAAATTGTTAGTTTAAATTGTTAGTTAGTTTAGTTAGTTATTTTTAAAACCAAAAAAATACCACATAGACAATGAAAAGCTCTCTCCTAGTATGGACTCGATATTCTGAAGTACGTATCTCAATGTCTGAAGACTCAAGATTAACTATGCCCACATTCTTATTGAGCGAACCTTCGAGAGTTAATGGACCAGGAAACTGAGAGAGGAAACCATCACGCTCAGCTATTGCCTTTACAACCACTCGCCAAATCCAAGTTCTGTTCATCGGCCAAGTTCCGTCGCAAACGTTATTCTGAATGACTCAATAAAAACTTAATTTTATAATTCCTTATTGTAGAACGTCGATTTAGCAAATCTTTAATTGTAAATTAGGTGCGAAGTTCATAAAATAAAAATAAGATGACTGTCCTAGCAATAGTATGGGCCACATTGGGCGTAGGTTTACCACCAATACGAAACCGGCCTTCGCAACGGGAAGGAGCCCAAGTTACGCAAACCATTCAAAGGACAAGGACACTCACAGCGACCGGGGTTCTGCGTTTTACTGACCAGGGACAAACACAGGACGCTTTGGGACCACTTAAGATCGGCTACCACACCTATAATCCTTGTTTTTTTTATGTTGTAAATGCCCCTGGCTTTTCCACACTACTGTCTGTGATTACGTTACCATTCATTACCCTTGGCTCACCTCTCCCGCCTCTGAAAATAAACACCCTGTCTGTCTCTATCCGCACCTATTTTCCCTACCGCTGAAATAGAAAAACTGATGGTTCAAGAGAATTTGATGACACTTGCCACGATGGTCCGGCAGCTTTCCGGTGCCACGCGTGAAGTTCCGGAATGGCTGGCTGGTCGTTGAGCCGACCGATCGGCCGCAGGGGTCATTTGCGCCACACATTGGGAGCAGTTTGGTGGGCTGATATATATAAGTGGGCACTATCGCTTCGATAGGGGAAAATAGGGAGAAAAGCGGTGCAGGTGTCGGCCAACTCTTTTATAGAATGGCGTCGAGATACCACATCTGCACGCGAAATGGATGTCGAAATTGCAAAAGTAGAATGGGGATCGGGTTGATGTAGTGGCTAAAGCTCTGGATTCCCGACTCGAGGGCCCGGGTTCGATTTCCCAGAACTGACGGAGGTTATTCAGTCTTGATCCTGACCCCCAGTTTGGTTTGTGGAGATCGTTGCGAACGTGGATCTCCATCCGTCAAATGGGAGGTTAAACTGTCAGACCCCTTCGCGACTCTAGTTAATTTTTGTCTGTTTTTCTAGCGTTTTACTACTAACTCCTCAGTCACATTCTTTTCTCTTGCTCACTTTTTATAAAAAGGCTACCTCCAGCATTCACATTCCACGGAGGAAAAATCATCCGCCTAAACCGGGACTCGAAACCGGATCCCTTGCTTTCGCGCCGATTTCTTTTTCCAGGAAAAGTTTCTTTGTATAACGTGCTTCGACGACTAATGTCATTTCGCACATATACGATACTGTCTGCCACGTGCAGACAGGGTCAACAGCACTCGGACGAATCGGAGGATCACCCCTCCAAACTCGGTCCGAGTCCAACGATGCTTAATTTCGGTGACTGATCGGGGACCGGTGTTTCCACCGTGGCAGGCCGTTACCCTTGCTTTCTCCAGTTAAGCTACCGAGGATTTCTCCTTCCCTGTAGATTTTTTGCGGGCTTTAAAGGAGCATGATATTCAAGACTGCCGGATTTGCAATGGAACGAAGCAGTCTAAAGCGTGCGCTTAACGCAACAATCCACGAGGCTAAAGCCAAACCTTGAACACAATAAGGTATTCGCTCTTTATGACAAATTTTAATTTGACCTATCCAATCCCAAAATCGTCCTCCCCGCATCTGTCTCGAGCTTTTGCGAGGGCTGTCTTTAGGAAAGTTTGAGAAATACACGTGATTAATTTCTTCCCGAAGAAACCATTCGTCGGTTCGCAATCGTCTTAAATGCTTCCATGTAGAGGAGAGGTCCATCATTTTCGAACGACGGGGAAATCAAGTTTAGACGGAGAGAGCCGTTTTACGTTCATGGTTGCACTATTAAGGGGAGGGCGTAGAGTCGAGCCGCTCTTCGTGCGGATCGTTCCAAGCTAAGACGAACGATAAGAATTCCTAATTGGCTAAAAGGATGGAAGAGAGACAAGGGAGAGGAATGATATAAATTGAAATCAATTAAGGTGGCTGGAGCAGTAATCGTGGGTAATTTGAGTGCGCATTTTAAAGATTTTTCAAGTCAAAATAATTATTGGACCACTATCCATTTAAAAGCATCTGTTCATTTGTTTCAACGCACCAGTTTGAAATGATTCAAGAATTATATTTTTAACTTTTTACCTCAATTAATGCAGCTTCAATATCCTGCATATATTATGGCAAGCCTCGGAAACAATGTAAAAATTCATCGGCAACAAAAGTGAAAAAAGCTCTAAATTTGCATAAATAATTCGCGTTAAGTTCAAAACTTTCTGTTTATCGACCGATAGAGAGAATACGATTGAAAAAATGAAGTTTATGATCCTTAGGCCTCATTTTGAACCATTTACCAAGAACTTTTAGCTTAATAATTTAATATTTAAATGAAAAAAGAAATAAAAATGCTCTACATGTAAATTCAGTCCAGAAGTCGGGTGGGAGGTGACGCGAGATTATCCCATCCAAAAGAAGAAGTGTCCCACTTCAAACAGAGGACGACGGATGTGCTCTCAGTATTACGTTAGCAAAAGAAACCGCGATCTAATGCTGGAATACATATTAGGCTTAATTTTATAAATGTTATGATTCAGATATGTACTTTGTTATGAGAATAGTATATCACACAATTTTCAACAAACACTATATGGAACCCCCACAGTCGGGAAACGTTCACAAAAGTGGCTCAAGATGCAAGACGTTTACAAAAATTCCAATGTCTCACCTTAGTTGCGAGGCGAGAGGGATGATGACGGAGTTTGGGTACCGCGTCTGCCAACGAAACGTAAAGAGTTTCAAACGCCACAACGTTACAGGGACTTAAAGATGAACAAGGAGGTGTAAAGTTCCAGAAAGTCCAACAAGCCTGATAAACGTTGACTCAGGGGAACTCAGGTGATAAAAGGACGCCTGAAATATTCACGATAAAAATACATCTCTAAATGCTTCATTACAATGACTAATATTATGGACTCTATGGCACGGACATTTTACATTAAATTAGTGATTTTCTTAGATATATACATTTCTCGATGAGTCAACCTCCCCTTTTCATATCCCAATGAATAACCCTTCCTTTCCTTTCCTCCTTCCTGCGTCACGTAGGGTCTACGGCCCTTATCCCTCCACCATAGTGCTTTCCCCACAGGGGTCCTCTTCCCATTCCCTCCCATCCTTCCAGCCAGCGAATACCTCAATGACACACCTCCTCTACGTCACCTCCACCCCTCCCTCTCACCACTTCTACAACCACCCCTTCACCCACCCCTCCCCGAGTGCATATATAAATACTGATGTTATGTAGAGTCTTCACCTGAAGATGACGTCTTATCGTCGAAACCTAGGTCGTGTTGTGAAATAAAAATTTTTATGTGGAACAACCAAGTATTCTCATTCCAATCAAGTATTCTCATTCCAATCATTTGGAGAAGTTAGAATATAGATCCCAAGAAACAAAATGATTTTTCCTAGTAGAACTAAATATTGAATGACAACACTTATGCCTAAGAACTTCTACTTCTTCATTCCCTGGTATACTATTGTCATGTCGGGGTCTCGATAAACTGCTTCCGTTTCTTCCATTAATCTGTCATTTTTTTGCTTCTCATCTTCTGCGTTGAGATGTCAATACTAAGTTGATTTCCCTCTATTTTTGTCATTAATGTCTCCAGTTGGAGTTTCCTCGGTTTGCTTTTTTCTTCCCAGAACCCTTTTCGTTTTATTTTCAGTTCTTCTCAAGAGTTTCATTTCTGCCACTGTTATTTAGCTTTCTGTTCAGGTTGAATAGGCCAGTTTCCAGAGCCATACGTTACAGTGTACCTAATAACAATATATTGCTAACTTAATAAGATGCAAAAGATCTGTGTGTGCCAAATGTGGATTATGAATACATATAAAAATCAGTTCAACTCATCGTCCTCCTAGATTATATTGCCCCCTAGAAAAGGATTATGATGATGTCTCTTTAAAAATATTAAAATTATACTCCCTCACTCAGTTCACCTGCAATTCAATGGAATCATTGCTTCGAATTAGTTCGTGGAAATATATTACTCACGATAGGAATGGGGCGTAAAACGCATTATTCTGAGATTCAAGCTCCTTTGAGCTCTCTCTTGTCCGGGAGAGCGGACTTCTGGGAAAACAATCAGCGCCACTGGGGCGAGGGCGAAGATCTAAGCGGGTCTTTAAAGGCGGTCACGTCGCGGTCGTGAATCATAGTGGCCTCCCCGCCCGCAGCGGCGAAGGCGGCCGAAGTGGATCAAGCCGGGGATTCAGAAGAAGAAGAAGTGGGAGAGAGGGCAACCTAAACCTTCTCCTCCCTTAACACCCCTCCTTCCCGCGGTAACAATCAGGAACAGCAGCATCCATGAGATTTGGGAGTTAAGGGGGGGAACCAAAGCCTCCGTGGAGTGAGGAGAGGCGAGGACAGGGGGAAAAGAGGCCGGGGAAGGGGTCAAGAACAAGCTGCAAAGGAATATGATGTGGCTAAGTGGTGGTTAGAACATGGCGGTGGAGAGATTCAAATAGATAAAATAGATAGTTTTACCGATCACTGAGCCAACATAAAGTGGAATAGATCTCGTCAAAATTTGACGAAATATGACATCTTACATGCATACAGAAACGTCAGTTTTCATAAATTGTCGACATTTTAATAATGGTTGAAGGCGTAACTTTGTGGAAAATGGCCACCAACATTATGAAAACATATATAGCTAAGTATATTCCACAAAAAAATTTGTTTATTACCGACCCAGATTTCGACTGCACAGCATTGTAATGTTTGCTGTGCAGTCGAAACCTGGGTCGGTAATAAACCAATTTTTTAGTGGAATATACTTAGCTATATATGTTTTCACCATGTTGTCGAAATATTGTTACGATAGGGTGATAATATTTGATTAAAACAGTCGTAACTAATTTTTTTTAAAATGCTCTAAAATCATGGCATGTTAATAGTAGATCTAATTGGTATTTTTATCGTAGATTTCAGATGTGTAAATAAATTAGTTCGTTGGTTGTCCATGTTAAACGTTGACGTGGTTGCTGCGCATGGTGATAGATAGAGACTAGCTGTTTTATGGCACCAGAACGGAAATAAAACATGCGGAGTGACATAAAAAAATTGATTTAAACGCTTCGGTGTATCAAAATATATGCATAAAGTTGAAGTACTGCAATAAAATCCATGCGCAATGCAAGGTAATATGCTTAGAAAACGTTAAAATATAATGTATAACATTAATTTCACCTGAATAGGCTATTCAGATATTGTCCATCAGTCTTAGTATTCCTCAAAACATAAGACCAGACATGTTATGCTGGACATGTTCATCCATAGTATAAAATAGCAGGGGATGAAAAACATAACTCCAATGATTGGAAATCCAATTCACTTCACCACCATCCTTATATTTGTCAGGATTAAAAAGACTGATTTACCATCTCTTTTAAAGTACTTTACATTTTTATCTTCACGATTTAAATAATAATAATTTTAGTAATTATGTAGGACTATAAGCAACCAGGATTTTCAAGGTTTTTTTTCAGGTAAATGAGATCAGCTTTGAAAACTCGAGCTATTCGTGTGGTTAAAAAAAATTATATCTATGAAGTTAACACTAACTACTCGAGATAAACAATATCCAACTTTGGCTTGTTTTTTACCAACTTCTCCGTATATTGAGAAGGCCTGCACCCATTGATTCCTGTCATCGGTGCCGGAAGGTCCTGCTCGTCTCCATTGAGTTCCATGAGGTAATTGATGCACTTTGGTCAGCTTTTCGAGGGCGCGAGAAGGCCTGCTATTATATAGGTCGTGTATCGTATTCATTTTTAGAGCACAAAATGAGTTCATTTCTCTGTCCTTTTGAAATAGAATGGACCACACTTTAATAATTAATTAATTCCACTTTAATAATTTTATCACTTTAAAGAACTCGTAGCCGAGTTAGCAAGAACACAAGAGAAAACAATCATCTAATTTTAACGCCAAGTAATTCCCTCTTTCCCTTTCCACCGCAAATGCCAAATTGACTCCCTCCGCGGACGTTCGTTCATTCATTCAGTCAGTGAGCAGATCCTGCGAGACCGACATCAGGGTTCGAGTAATTTAAATTTCAATAATCAAAAAGTCCAGAGCATTTCCTATGGAGGAATAACCACCACACTAAAAGGTAATAAATAATTTAAACATTTTACGATGGCGCCCTATTTTTACTCCGGTTGAAGTCGTGTCGTTATGAAATATGGAGAGGTGAAGTTTACTTCATCACTCACTCAGTGAGTGATTCAACCGGAAGTTTGGTTTTTGATAGGTGAGAGTAGAGCACACATTGGAAGGCTCACATGCACCCTACCCTATAACCAATAGATATTCACGAGTATAGAGCTCAGCACATACTAAGCCATTGGCGTGTGAAATTTACACATTCAGGTCCTGGGCCACCTGCGATTTTCCATCAAGTTCAGACAGTCAGATAATCGCACCGCCAGAATGTTTGGAGGGGGTGTCCGGAGTAACCATATTCGGATTTGAACCCGTGACCCTCAAGTAAGTAGCCCAGCGCTCTTCCCACTAGGGCACCACGACCCCCAGCTCACTCATAAGAAAATTAATTAAGGTTAAAATGAACGAGAATTTTAGACATAAAGTAACTATTCTGATAAGACCGTAGATGGTTGAAGGTATATCAATCTTCATGAACATTAGCGCATAGTAAAAACAATAGAATGTTAATGAATGAAAAATAATGCATAAAATAGCGATCTGTGACACCGACATATCACCATTTACGTATTATTTTCCACATATTACGGTTTGAGGGTTAAGGCAATATTATGTTTCCTCCCACAGCATAATTTGCCGCAATGCATAGTTTGAACCAATAAATATTCACAATCGAAGTTTCGTTCATCATGGCGCCGTAGGCACGACCCTGGTGGAGAAGAAGAAGGAGACGCAGGTGATCAAACCTTTCGTCGTCTCCCTCAAGGAGGAATCCCAGCCTGTCACACCCCCCCCCCCCTCCGTTTCCCACCCAACCCCCTCCTCCTCCTCCGCCCGTCGCCATGCAACGGTTATAAATTCTACGCCGCACCGTGCTGATCGGGGAGGATTTTTCGGGCGGGGGGTCGCGAATGGGGTTGGAGGGGGGGGGAGGGGATTTCGGGTCATGGAGGGGGGAGGGAGAAAGGGTCGAGGAAAACAAGGGTGGTTGGGGGAGGCGAGTCCGGGAAATGACGAGAAGACAATCGGGACGAGCATGCATCGTGGTTCAGTTTGGAAAAAAATAATATTCAGGAAATGATTTTTTGCTCATCTCGAATCAACGGGGAACTCCAGGCCGCTGGAGAATGTGCTCGACTGGAATGCCTCTCTGGAATGGTGACGACATACTCAAGCCCCCTTCTATCTCTCTAATAAAAAAATCAAATAATGTTTTGGACATTCCTTCGCCTCCGTCTCCAACTTAAAGTGATTGGAGCTATTTTTGTTTTTGCACAGATTTGTGCGGAAATTTGCACGCGTGTTCTCATAAGAAATATCCAAACATAAAAGTGAATAAATTGCATCATACGGATTAGGTTTCTTAGCAATTCAATGCTATTTTAACACGCGGACATACAAAACGTGGCATATATTTCGTAATGATTCGATTGCATTTGTACAGATTTTCTTCTTAACATTTGTTATTACTATGGCTTTTGCTAACAAATATCAAGGAGTCACACCGAATCCATACATTGTACAGAAAAATAAACATATTTCAATGTAATTTCGTCTAAATTTCGAGTATATAGGAGCAAACTCTTGTCATAAAATGCTTTAATTAAGGCAAAAATGTAAAGTATATAATTATTGTATCGTTTACCTATACTGCCTATATGGTGAGTTCAAACGAATAAATATGTGCAACTCAGTGAAATGTGGTCCACAATTTATGTTTCCACTTACTTAACAAAGTATTAAAATGTGTACTCAATGAGCCACTGTTACCGATCCAGCCACCTTAAGGCACAAAAACTGTCCAACCTACTCGTATGCCGTGATTTAAATTCTTATTCGTCTCGTGGGCAGTACGGCCAGTGTTCTGCGCACACTTAATATATCCATCCATAGCAGAATACTGAAGAAATACAACATAGTGACCAGGCTCTCCACCACCAAGAAAGTGGAAGACATTCTGCCTAACCCGAAAGAGCAGGGGGGTTATTTTGTAATCTCACTTTAGTGAGAATACGTCATAAAATGTCACTTTTTCGTAGTTCAACTCCGCCACCCAGGCGGCGTGACCATCTTCGGATCTCAAGCGGTGAACTGCCGGTCATGCGCTGGTCATTTAGACGATTCATCCGCTCTGATCCGTATCTTTCGACTCTTGATTCGTTTCATTATCTCCGCCTGCCATTAGTTCAGTCTCACCTGTCATAAAGAACGTGACATGGAGCCACCATCGTTTCCACTTGAAGCTTGAGTTGGAAAATAAACAAGGGCGCGAAAGATACAACGATTTTAAATCGTATTGTTGTAATTTTCTAAACGTGAAGAACTTCAGCATTTTAAACTCCAATATATTGGGCACTTGAAGGTATGCTTTGTTTGAAATGCTTATGTTATTATTAGCTTGAATTATCTGTGTATATATTTCGTATCAATAATTCCCAAGCAATGTTGCTGATACCTTTGTTTTCGTGTGCCTATCCACCAGTGTATGGAGAATGGAATCCAGTTATTTATACCATAATTTCATAATTTTAACAAATATTGCCTTAAAATCTACGTTCTTGGTAGATATTTCCCGTGCTTTTGAATCGAACACTAATTAGATGCACTTAATTTTTTTTTTTAAATAATGAGTGATCGCTTACATGTCACTTGTAGTTTTGACTGTATTTAGATTTTCGTGGTATTTACAGTGTAAGATATCTTCCGTAAGATGCTGAGCAATCTGAGCATTCGCTAGTCTTGGCATCTTTTATTAGATATAAGGTAATTTGAAGCTTCGACAATTCACGAACCGTTCGTGAGGCGATCATTAAGAGAGGAAAACTTATCTCCCGCCTTTCCACTAAGAGTCACTAAAAAGGTGAGATTACAAAATAACACCCCAGATCCCTAGCACCATGAAGTGTACAAAATGAACTGTACATGTGGGAAAGCCTACGTAGGACAAACAGGAAGCGCAATCTCTTGCAGAGTGAGGGAACACCAGAAAGCGACCGAAAAGAAGCAGTTCCGCCTCTCAGCAATATCCGAGCATGACTGGTCACTCCATATGTTTCGAGAAGACCAATTTTCTGAGCGGGGAGAGACGATACTTCCCACGGCTGATACGAGAGGCGATCGAAACTGCCAAATGCCCCAAAAATTTCAACAGAGATGATGGCTACAACCTTGCTACCACTTGTAGGAGGGTTTTGGCGCGCAACGAAAGGAGAAATGGTGCGAAAAGTGGTTTTGCCGCCATGATTGACAGCCAATCAGATGCGACCAGCTCCAGTATAAAGTCGGACCAAAATGCAGCGCAGATATCTTCGACCTGAAGATGCCCCCAGGACGGGAAGAGAAACGTTGTCAGAAAAAAACAACGACGCGGCAGATACCCGGAAGAAGAATGGAATATATATCCATATATATATAATATACCAACATAGCCTCACCCTGAAAACCACCTCAAGAGTTCGCGTAGCAAGGAATGAATTTTCTCCAAAGTATACACTGCACTACGACTGCATGCTATATAAAAGCTAGAAAAGCATTCGAACCCACTATAACTGAGTTTTCAGGCTCGCGCGGAAGTCTATCACGATTGGAGTTTTTTTAAACATCAAAAGATAAATCAAAGTAGAACAAAGAAAATGAATCCCCGCAGATATGGTTCGGAAAAATAGACATCAGTGCGTTAAAAACGTATTTCAAACCTTAAATATTTAGCATCATGTCATAAATTCAGAATATAAAACAAAGAACACGTTTGATGTTTACTGTGAAGCAGCTAGTAACACGTCTTCTTGGATCTTTTGAAAAGTTCAAAGGCTTTTGTGATCATCACAGATTCAGCCAAGATTTTGAAAATTTTAAACAAAACGTAACATTTTTTTCAGAACAGCATTAATAATACTTGGACGCTTTGGCAATCCAAAGTTCTCAACATTCCTGATTTGCCGAAGACACTATTAAGAATTCGTTGATTTCTATTCTCATGGCAATAAATCAACATTGTGAAACTGCTTTACCCTCCTCACATTGACTCTCATAATGCAGCAGAATTCCACGGAATTGATTTCTCTGCTTCCTTTCACCCAAATTCTCGATTCATCGCGATGTCTGCAATCCCGAAGCGGTGGATCTCCCTCTTGGCCGCCGATCGCGGAGGAGTTATCAATCAGAGGTTAAAAAGAGTTGGGAACGTTTGAAAGGCAGCATATTCATTCCACCCACACAATACAGCGCTCAAACCATGGGGGCAATCTCCAAACCATATTTTGTAATCTCACTTAAGTGAGAATTACGTCATAAAATACGGTAAATTGCGTCATTATTCGTAGTTCCACTCCGCCATCCAGACAGCGTGACCATCTTCGGCACTGAAGTGGCGATTCGTAGATCTTTTCCTTTACTCACCAGCTCTTAAGGTGGTTCCACCGTAAAATAACTTATTTTTATTCATATTCTGTCTACTTGTATAAAAAGCTGTCCTCTATCAACAATATGAACAACAAAATAATACCTTTCCACGCCATTTTATTCTATAATTGAACTTGAAATTACATGGTGTTCAATGGGGGAATGAGAGAAACACGGGGAAAAATAGTATTTTCCATAAAATACAAATGCCATTGTCGTGGAAAACTGTCTCTAAGAAGGAAAAAATCCAGAGAAATTGAATAAAAATAAAATACAGGCATCTTACCACCTTTTTTTTCTAGTTATTGGAGAATTAATGCCGTAATTGAAGTCAAAATGAGGTAATTCGTAGGAAATGGCGTGGCAGTCGGCTCCTATGGCTGGAAAAAAATGCTCATTTAAAATGTATTCGTGGAATAATCTGCATATATTTTGTACCTTACTTTTGGGTTTTTTATGGTAACACATTGCATCAGTGAAAGCAGGATTTTTTGACAAAATATAAAAAATGTGGAATTTAGTATTTGTTTTGACTCACACAGTCGCGGCGGAACCTTTCTTAAGAGAGGGAAACGGGTCTCCCACCTTCACGCAAAGAGTCATTTAAAAAGGTGAGTCCAACCGGAAATAACTCCCCTCTCTTCGTGGGTTTGTTCTCTCCCGACCCCCTCCCTCTCCCACCTCATCCTCTTCTTAACCGCGTCTATTCTCAAATTCACCACCAACATACAACAATCGCTCGCGTATACATTACACGTCATGCGAGCTCAGTACACAGCTCGTGGCGCATAGCTTTCCACATTCAATTTTGTCGTTCAACTGTACATCATAGAGCATCCATCAAAACTGTATAAAAACAATTCATTTCAATAACGATATATTTAGTCTCAAAGACTGTGAAATGGGGAATCAAACCTGGAGGAGATTAGCGTGAAAATGGGAATATGGAATTGAAAGAGGAAATTGGAGACGCGTTATTACATGCTTATTCTATAACTAACATGATTCTAAGCAGAAACAACACTTCTCATTGGTAAAATACCACACATCAGCATACACATTCGAGCGCACAATAATTTAAGAAACTGTGGAGAGTACAGGAAAGTACAAGTATAATTCATGTACAAATATGCAGGATGTATAACCACGTCCTCAAATCATGAAATCAAAATTTAACTAATTTTCTAATGTACGCGATGATGAAATTTCGTCAATTATAAGACAACTACGTCCTCAAATCATGAAACCAAAATTTAACTAATTTTCTAATGTACGCAATGATGAAATTTCGCATAGCGACGCAAGACAAGTGACAATACAATATTCCATTGTTGCTTTCATATATTTCTGTACATATTTTTTAAAGAAGAATGAGTTTCAAAATGTTTTCAATTAAGTGCTTTAGCTTTCTTCAAGGTGGTTCAATTGGCGTAGAGGAGCGAGGGAGTAGGAAGGGATGGAGGGACGAGACGCTGGACTTGATGAAGAAGGGAAAAGAGAGTGCGCTAAGAGGCGCTTGGAATGGGAAACCAGAGTAATAGGGTTGCATCGTAACCAAACCGCAAAGTGGTGGCATCTCGTCATTTTATTGGTTTCCATACATACGATATTGATTATTAATGTAGTATAAATGAATTAATTTAGCTTTAACAAAAGGATGTATACCTGTAATAAAATATTAAACTCAAAGGTAATATCACAAAAGACCAACTTCAAAATATATCACACAATAATTCGACCGGTACTTCTAAATGGTGCAGAAACATGCATCATGAACAAGAAAGAAGAAAGGAAAGTGATAATATTCGAAAATAAAATCCTGAGGAAAATCTTTGGCCCCACAAAGGAAAATGAAATATGGAGAATCAAACGGAATAAGGAAATACGAGATCTCTACAAAGAGCATGATATATAACTGCATGTGTCAGGTCCAGAAGAATGAGATGGCTTGGGCACGTTATGAGAGCAGAGCAGGGCTCAATACTTAAGGATGTTACCAGTGGGAGACCAGAGGGAAGACGACCACCGGGAAGACCAAAATAAAAAGGAGGTGGGACGGAGGAGCAAAGACGGACATAAACCGGATAAGGGGAGCAGTGGAAGAAGCTAGAGACCGAGAAAGATGGAGGGCACGCGTTGGTGAGGCCAAATCCCACCTTGGGCATAGATGGCCATGGGAGTAAGAGTAAGTAAGTATAACTGATTCTATAACAATTTTAGTAAATGTTATTTCCTTTGTGTCACGGGGGCCACGCTTTCCATCCGCTCTGGTGCGCCGTTCTCCGCGCGACGACTAAATAACGCAATTGCTTTCCATTCGTTTCCAACCGAAAGCACAATCGGGCACATCAAACAAGATGACAGGAAGCGCTATCACGCGAGTGAGTTTCCGAGAAGAAATGAACTTCGATGATCGCACTCTCGATTGTTGTTCCTGAGTTGATTTCAATAAATGCGCCAAGCATGGATAATGTAAAGTTTTTCATTACATTCACCCATATCTACATGCTACCCTGCGACCCGTTGCATGAGCAAGTGGCAGGGACACCAGCCGTGTAAAGGTGTTAAGGAGAAGGTTTTAGAGAGATGAAAAGGTGAAATGTATTTTGGGAATGTTTTCAGTGGAGCTCAGTTTTTATTATGGTTGCTTATTGTAAGTGGAAAGGACGAATTTTTGTACCTATCTGTTCTACAATGTATTTATTCTTATTTTATCTTTCCTGTCCTACCTAGAGATGTAGTCCGGCGTCAAAATTATATTCGCTGTGTCACAATGATACACACCTGTTCTGAATTTCTCAAGCAATCTAAGCCTAGGCGTGTAGCCTCTGAATCTCTAGCGACTCCCAACCTAATCCCTCTAAAAGCTGTGAAACACTCTTTGTTCGCTCGTAGCAGTTTTAACGAAGCGCACAGCTTTCCTTTGTATTTAATTTATTTTTCGGATTAAATCTTCCTGTTCGGGTTCCCAAATTCTCGCGGGGTGTACGAGGTGTGGCTTAACCAGAGCAAAGTAGCACCTCTCTTTCACTTTTTCATCCGAGGACATTCCGACTATGTATACGCTTGATAAAATATAATTTGTGGTAAAGAGCTTTTCCCCTTAAGGTTTTAGTTGAAACAAATGTTTTAAAATGCATATTTGCGCATAGCCTTGAGTTGCAGCATCTCAGAATTTGAGGTGATTATAATATTTATCATTTTTTATAATTTTATAATATTCGCTTTCTGAAACAAAAACGATTTTGGGAAAATTTCAAGTCCCTGAAAGATGGGCCCGGAACAAGAAGATCTGCACTTGGAAAATCGGATTACTACGAAAAAATACAATACTTTTTAAACGTTAAGAACATACAGGTTACTTGTTGATGAAGGTAGTAAAAAAATTGATTGCCAAACGTAAGTAACAAGGTACAGAATTACAATACGGTTGCTCCAATAATAACAGAGTCAACCAACTTAATTGAATCGCCATCTAAATCCATTGTAAGTCTATCAGCGTTGGAGATTTCCAGTTCCAAAAAAGAGATTCCTGAAAACAAATCAAATATTGTCTTTCAGTAGAACGTAAATATTGTATAACTTACATACAAATGGGACACGATGAGCTTATAATTTCATACATAGGTACATGTTAACAAATATATATATTTCTTTGAATGGAAAAAGTCACGTAACATCAAGACATTGAAGCATCCTGGTATTCCTGTACTCACTCACTGGTACATATTGCTCCCCAATATGATCTATGTCGGCTGCCATCAATCTTGCCACCCATAAGAGAGTAACAATTTTCTTCGTAAAATATCGAAACACGTAATTCCAAATTTCCACAATGCGTCAGCGGATATTAATACCATATTCACCCACCCATATGTATTATCTCCCGTCATTGATAGAAATCCGACTTAAAACTCAATAGCAACACCCTTGATTCTTACATTGACAGTCCCGAACTAACTCATTGCTCCACATGCCTAAACCCAGATTATATTTAAATTAAACATTCGCTCTTCTTCCGTCACTCCTAATAAATTCCCTCCCTCTTGATATCCATCCCTTTTCTCTATCGCCTAAAAACGTCATGAACTTGGCCACAACACATCTTTCCGGAAATACTCAGAAAATCTAGAAAATAATCAGTGTCTCTATTTCATCTTACTTAAACTATGAGTAGCAAACATTGTTCATACGAATTAAACGTATTAGACTTACTATTCTGCAAGTTAATTAAATATAAAAGGATGAAAAACGTATTTATACATAAAAGCATCTGGTGGGTACCCGGGTACCACCGTCGTACAGACTAAGGGCAATTTCTACACGTGAGGACAAGGGTTAAGTTGTATTTGTGGCTTGTTGTTTTGTTGTAAATTTTGTAACCCTTTTTTTTGTTTTTTTTTACAAGAGCACTTTAAATTGCTGTAAGTGGACTATTGTTTTTTTTTAATAAAATTCTTTAGCAAGCATTTCAAGCTCGATCGTCTGATCGTGGTAATAGGGACACGTCACTGATTAAAAAAAAACAAGATGGCACTTTTTCCACCATTCGCCATTTTGTTTTTCCTCGTTCACCATTTTGTTTTTTTTAATCAATATGTATACTTTCCACTACATCTTGCCTGCCTCAGTCAATTTTATAGGGACACGTCAGGTGGAGAAGCTACTAGAAAATTTGTAGCCGAGGCCAGACAATGTTTCTGGGTATCGCTATCGGATGATGAAGACTACTGACGAGGAATTCCCGTCTCTTTCGCTCCCTCTTTCCCTCTCTCAGATGATATCCTCTCAAAACACCACCCCTCCCACAACCCCACTAAATTATAACGCGAGGATTAGCGTCTTCAGTACCTTTTTTTAGGGAAGGAGGGTTTAGGTTGGGTAGGGAGGTTTGGCTGATTTTAATTTTAATTTATCGTATGGCTCTACACATCAGAATAAATATGGTTTTTAGGAGATGAATATATATGGCATGAAATTTAGATGGGAGTCACATTAACAGGCACCTAGAAATATCTACATTCGCAATGTAGTCTTTTACGGCGTCGGTTTCCATCAGAATATCGGAGAAGTTCCCATTATATGCTCTTGTCTAGAATTCTTCTAATATGTGCCGGATAGTCTTGTCTTTCTGCGCCGCGGTCACATTTCAGGAATGGTGTATTCCCCCAAATATGTAATGAGGCGATTCGGCACTCCTACCATGGTCAGTGCGTATTCTATTGATGAGTGACCAAATTCCTCGTGGTTGGTCAAAAGCAAGCGGTTTTTCAGCCATGCATGAGAGTTCCTGGCAGCGTGGAAGGCATTCATCTTGCCAGTATTCTTTCCAGGAGTCTAAGAAGCCGGATGCGTACTCTAGTTTCTTCACCATATTTATTGCTGGATGTCTTGAGCTTAATCTGTTTGTTTCTAATTTTGAAATGTCGTTATGTATGGGAAGCCGGGGATTGTCAACTAACTTACTATATTTACTCGGAGAAGAGCACTTTTCCGATAGAGGTCCGCAGTGGGAATGTGGCTCCAAACCGGCAGTCAATCCATTGGGGTAGTTCTCATTGTTTGGTTGGTGGACCACATGATTAACTCTCGGTTCCAAACATACACACACACACACACGTATATACAAAGGCAATATCTCCAGGGAACTCTCCACCCCTTACCCCTCTCGCTTACCACCCCCCCCCCCCGTACCCCTCTTGAAATCCCACCAGGCAGTCCCTCGGTCTTCTGTTTGGGTTTCCGATATGAAATGTTTGCGCCGCTCTTCCGCGAGAGGGCTGGCGTCCGACCGAATCCGCGAGGAGGGGAGGGAAGGGTAGGGGGGGTAGGAGGAGGAGTGGAGTTGGGGGCGGGGGGTGGGGAGTATCCCTGCTTAATAAGTAAGAGGGGGAGGGGTGTGCGGATGGGGGAGAGGAGGGAGGGGTGGAAATGCATATGATGAAGTTCCCGGGCAAACACAATCCTCTCTCCTCCTCCCGCTCCACGACCTTCATTTTTTTTAACTTCCGCTGCTTCTTCATTATAACGACTGCTCCCGTGATCATCCCGTATTATCCCTTTTTTTCTCTCGTTTTTCACTTCTTTCTTTTTTATTTTTTTTATTACGACGCTGTGCGGATTTCCACCAACATTTGGAGCAGTGGTGCTGCCCCATTTTTTAGTGTTGCCGCGGAGGCGGATAACCAGCTTAAACTAATTAACCGATCCGCATCCTTTTGAGGGAAATGCTGGGGAAGAGGAGGACGGGGGGCGAGTTAATTCGTTTTCCGTAGGATGAGGGGAAAAAGAAAAGAATATCGCCATCCCCGGATGCGCTTGCCTCTCTTAGGGAAAGCGTTTGGGCGACATCCGCACATGTTAACAGAGAGAGAAAGAGTGGCATGCAGCCTATCCGACGAGAGAAGAGTTTCGAACACATCGTTCCTCGTCCACACACGGACAATGCAAAGTGATGCAGTCGAGTGTTGTACTGTCGTATCCGAGAATGCAGAATGCGACTTCTCGTGGAATTCTTCCGATGGAAATAGATGGAAGTCATCGAGAGAAAAGAACTTATGTTCGAGTCTACGTGCACGGGCGAGCAAAAAACTAGATCGATTAGATAGGATGGAGTAGTCTGAAAAAAACCAGCTATTTTATCGGAAGTGTTTTCAAATAAGATCCGTGTCAGCCAGGGAGACGTTGATTAATAGGAATTAACCGATGATGAATAAACTAAAAAAATAGTAAATATATGAATACGAGAAAGAGAAGACGGAGTGATATGAGTGCGTGGCGACTGGAGCTTGCTGGGGCGAGAGTTGTGCTAGTGAATGGAAGGATGGCACTTGGAGAGGAAACATCCGTCCTTTTGATGGGACGTCATCAAGCCTTGAACATCTTACTCTGAGGACACAGGCTTCTCTGCAATCTTCCTCCAACCCCAAAATACGCAATTCTTTCTTGACAGTCTACTCATCAATCCTTGGTTGCGCAAGTGATCTCGGCTGTCACTCACCTCTCCTCAATATTGTGCGGTTCAGAAATTAGATCCGAAACACTAGGAAGATGAGTGCAGACTGGAAGCGTCTTAGATGGGTGTTAGTAGGGGATGGGAAAGGGAAAGGGAACAGAAAGGGAAGACTCTCAAGGACACTTGGAATTTTTTTAATTTGCAAAAATGAAGGAGTTCAGGCATTTTTCTGGTATTCAGGCTTTTGGTTCTGTAATTAATTATTTAATATTATGCAACAGTTTCGCCGTGCTATGCTATCGGTTTCGTCGGGCTTTTAAGAACAACAATGGTCTTTTTAAAAAATAAATAAAAAAATCCAGCAGTTGATGATTTTGAGAAGTAAAAACTTAATTTCGAATAAGTCTCTTCCAGGTATAAGGGAGTTTATAACTATCCTCTCTATTGATGTTATTTGGTCTTTTTTTCTATTTCAATCGCCTCCCTTTTGAGTCGAGGAAAGTAACTGCTTTCTTTGTGTAGTACTCTTGCCGTGTCGATGTCAATGGCGTGACCTTCCGACGTAGTGTAGTGGCGTAGTGTGCTCAGCCACGGCAGAGTGATACCATTCTTTCTTCCGGATTGCACGTTCATGATCCTTTAATCGGCATCCAATTGCTCTCTTGGTTTGCCCAACATATGATCTTCCGCAACTGCAGAGAAGTTCGTACACACCCTCATACATTGTGGGTGGTAATGGATCTTTAGTCCCTCGAAGATGATCTCGTAATCTGGAGGTAGTGTTGTATCGTGTGTTTTTGTTATACTTTTTCATTATTCTACCTATGCGGTAGGTCGTACCCGCAATGTAAGGCAACATAACAATCCCAGATGTTTTGGAGTCTCCAAATCTTTAGGTCTTTTTGATGTCACTCTTTCAATGAATTTGTTACTAAATCCATTATTCCTTATTGCCTTCCTCAAATGGTTTATTTCTTGTGTGATGGAATCAAGATCGGAAACTTTTCTGGCGCGATCAAACAGGGTATTGATAAATATTAAAGCTTTTACTCAAAATCATCAACTGCTGGACTTGCTGCAAATCATCAACTGCTTGTTTATTTATTTTTTAAAAAAGACAATTTTTGTTCTTAAAAGCCCAACGAAGCCGTCAGCATAGCACGTCGAAACTGTTGCATAATACAAAATAATGAATCGCAGAACCAAAAGCCAGAATACCATAAGCAATGAGCTACGAAAATTTAGAAAAAAAGGTTCAGGCATTTTTCTGTTTGAGGAAAATTTCTTTAAGGAAATGTGAAATATGAGTTTGTTGTCTATTTTCTTGGTATATTATCTGTCTGTAAAACATCATACGCACGTTGTACATCACCGTGAAACAGAATATTTTTACGGAGATATTCCAGCTAGATGAAAAAGATCTATGCAATTCGCTTCTATACAAACCAAAAAGTAGTTTTTTTAATGCTCTTGATTTGGAACATTATACATGTTGCTTTGGCGTACATGTCTGCCTCTGGAAACCTTTGCGAAGAAATTTTAAGTCACTTACAAGCAGCTTTTATGACGCAAGTGAAGGAGAAAAAATATTGAACTCAGGGAAAATAAATAGGTTCGAATAAAAAAGATCAAAATACAGGTCAAAATAAAAATTTAGTGAATTGAAATTAAACAGTTTTGTAAAGAAGGAAACAAGTGATGTTGCCGATATTTCTTGACATTACCTTTGGAAGGGTACGTGTGGAAATTAAAGGAGATATTTCAAAACTCTTCCCTGTTTTTCCTCGAAAGAAGCTTTTTCTGGGAGTTTTCCCCCTTTCAAGAATTTCAAAGAATGTTATCCTTCTACGAATAAGCACGCAAGGAATAAAGATGGAGCGTGAATTATAATATAATTTAGGAGATAGAAGTAGTAAATGTATACTTTCGCTAAGGAGTGACTGAGGTGACCTGTCATAGACAGGCAAGGATGAAGAAATATGAATCAGGAAAGAGAATCGAAGAAAATTAAAACGGTTTGAAGGTGCTCATTGAAAGATAGTGGTCCGCTCAATTTGAAATGTGGCCTACAATGGCGCGCAGGAAAACTTTATCTTCATCAGAGTAAGAAGACTATGTGCGCGAGGATGCATATCTTAAGAGAGATTATGGTAATGCTTACCATGGCGCAGTAAATGTCAAATAGGAAAGAGGGCAAGTCTATGGAAAGGGTCGAGGGCAAGTCAAGTTACATGGACAGGGTCGAGAGGGCATTGCGAACTGGACAATATTGATGTAGATAATGTAAGAGATATTTGTAATTAGAGTGCAGAGTTATTAGCGAGTATAATTTAAATCCAAATCAGCACATTATCAACAAGAGAATTAATATTCAAGGTATGGAAAATTCAGTATAATTCAGATAATATAAAGCACAGTATATAATGCATGATTCGGGCTGGGACTGGCATAAAAAGGAAGAATTAATTGAGGCCGAGAAGCTACTTAAGAACTCAACCCAAAGGCACTATCGGTAGAACTTCAAAGATGAACGAGTTACTACTGGTAGAAAACACCCACTACTTGCATGATCGCTTTTTCCGCCGGATAAATTCCAAATCAAAATCACTACACTAAGTTCACATGGAGGCGTATTATATGAGTTGAAAATCAGGGATCTACGCCTACGCTCTCCCGGATCTACGAGGAGGGATTCGCCGAAATAACTACTACTACTGTGCTAGAAAATTATTATATATCTCCTCTTGTAAATTACAGACTCATTGCCAAATCATGTCAAATTATCCAGCACTGTCTCACAGTCAGAGAAAAGGAGCTCAACTGATTTTTTCCCTCAGTGTACTGACCACCACATTTTTTACTCGAAATAATCGAATTATATTTGTTGTTCTTATTTTTACTTGTGTTTATAAATATGTGTATAGTGATTTTTATTAATAGCTATATTTTGATTAATTGTTTTATCAGGATCCTGGCTGATAATTTGCTTCTTATTAACCTTACAAACTCTACAACAACATGCATAAACTTTTTACCACCTGTTGTTGGAATGAGTTGTTTTTCCATCACTATAAACACTCTGGACAAAATATTTAATCTATAAAATCTAACCAAAACTAATTAAAGGAAAGAAATACCATTGCAAACTCTCTTCATGTTACACTTAGTACTTTGCTGAGTACAAATTAATGCATAGTGTGCATAATTAATGTATTAGCACTGTAAAAAATAAATTATGTCTGAGTTTCTTCTTCTATGCTATAAAAACTTTTCCCAAAAGAGGTATAAGAAGCGAAATCCTAAAAAAAGTCATATTTAAAGTAAACTTAGTATGATGACAATAAGGATAATTTTTGTCACCTTCAATGAGGTTTATCATCCTCATTGAAATAAATGTTTTCAAAAACTTTTATAGCGGCTACTAACGTCCATAGAGTTTGGTTAGGGGTCATTTGAAATTTATTTCCTGACAAAAACCTTTTCCTGAGCATCATGCAAGTTGTATCATCCACAAACACTTTAAATTTGCAACGAGCTTTATGATTAGTAACTCAAATACATTGCGATAAGAATTTTAAGTAACTCATTGCTGCTGAGCAAATTATCTGACCCGGATTAAATCTTCTACCCTCCAATATTAGAGCATATCATTTCGTTCTAAAAAAACAACAAAAGTGGGCGGCATTTTTTGATCAATAATAACACCTGAGACAAAACAAATCTGATTATTTTACTACATACACGTTTCGGCGTTAATGTATAACCCACACAAAGTGGTCATAAGTGATAATGGCACTCAAATTCAGATAAATCCTACTTATACAAGGAGACTGTCACATTCACTTAGATGGGTAGAACAGGAGATGGAGATACCCTAGAGACAGCTTTTTTCTCTGTAACTCATAAATTAGTGACTTAATTAAAAATATACACGACCAAAACATTATTCTCCTTTATCCAAAATAATTAGACGGGACGAAAAAAGGCATTTCCTACTCTGCATTGCATTGTAATGTACATTGCAAATAAAGACTTTATGGTTGCGCTAAAATAGATCCATTAAACTTTCCGATATCCTCAAGTCAGTGATGCTCGTAATACAGAGCCTCATGTATTCCAATTTCGGTTGAATAGTCGCTATCAAGTTCCACGAATGAACCAGCGCACGGATTAATAGTCCTCTGACTCATCACTTTCTGATACTCATCTTTCTTCTCATCTTTCTTCCTCAGGAGAGGTCATTTTTCATCATTCCCAAAGAAAGACATTCATTTCTTGGATATCATATCCGCTCGACCTACATTCTTCATACGTTCCCATCCCCCATTCTCCCCGACGTCCATTGGAGACAGGGGTAAACAATATCCATTCTTCGCGTTCTCCCTTCCATTCGTATCCAATACAAGATATTTGATCTTTCTTCCGCAACCGATATGCCCAAGCATCCTTTACCATGTGAACCCCATTTTCCTCCTCTCAATAAATCCAGGAAAGAAAATTCCGCCATCATTTCTAGGAGTTTTGAGATAAGTTTACATCGGAATCATCACTAAGGGAACACTACCCATTAAGGATGTAAAATCTAAGATATTTAGTCTATCAATTTATTGCACGGTCAAAATAATTTTACCTTTTTAATCTTCGACCGCCGAAATAACTCGGTTACTCGTCTGGCAACTTATTTGTAGTGTATCGGCAGTACGTTTCTGCAAAACTAGGAAATGTAATTTATTTCAAGTAAAAATTCGCACACCAAGGTTATAATACACCAATTACCTGAAGATTATGTGACTTTTACTCACGGCCATGTTTAAATAGTCAGCTCATTTCCTCCAGCTGAAAGCACTGGTCAAGTTGTTGAAAAAGATGCGAATATTAGTGAAATATGGAAGTTAATATGCAACAGGGAAACTTAAATTGAACAGATTTTCAAGAAAGTAGATATTTTTAACTTTGACAGCATATTTCATCACAGTTTTTCATGTATATCTTTTTCTTCCTTCTCCCCTGCATGGACAAATCGAAATATTTCTATTCGAAAATTTTACATTCGTCTCAGTTATATAGATTCAAGGTAAGTATAAGATAATGTTTCTTCATAAAACTATACGCACAATTATTTGACATTCCTTCAAAATCCCATTGGTACATGTTTCACACTGTAAATATGGAGGCTATGTTAATGAATTCTATCAGAAAGGTGAGTGAGAGGTGAGATTACGATTCAATGAATAATTGTTTAACATCCTCTATCACAAATAAAATCATGTATCTATTTACAATGTTATGTATAAGTTATCGTATTCAATAGGTTTTACCAAACAAGTCTATATGTAAATGTTGCAACCGAAAAACTTGTCGTTGCTGCTCGAGGTATGTATGAAATGGAGTCTTCGAAACTAGCAATATTTGTGTAAAACTACAGAAAATAGGGAATGAAATGGGTTTTCACTTCTCGTTCTAACGTCACTTGCTTTTGGTTGAGCACTTCTGGCGGCGGAAATATTTCCTTCTAGCTCGTAGAACATCGTTTGGCAAACACGTTCGGAAAATAACAGCATCAATGAAATTCATGGAGGGATAAAATGTATGAAAAATTCAAACGAGAAAATTTAGACTGTGCCTTGTCATCTTTAATTGCATAAGAATAATCTCGCTTCAACCCTCGTAAGCGACATGAAGCTTCAGCTGGGGTAAGTAGCTTCCCGATACTGCATGAAGGCGTCAATATTTCCACCTGTCACTCGCCTTTGCCCAGGGTCCCGGGATTTACTAGGGTTTTTGGTTTTGATAACCACTGATTTCCACACCGAGTGGAGATACCTACTGACATAAAAATATTGCATGGGCTTTGAGCCTTCCAGTCTCAGGTTTTAACATGTGAGGTTGACGTTCCCTGTAACCGCGCCTTGAAGTTAAACATCGATTAATTTCCAACATAGCACATTGTGGAGTTATCTGTTGCTATCAACAGCATGGCTCCCCTAAAATAAACACGTCTTTCGGTTGACGACGTTGATCATCAAAATAAACATACATTACCGACGCCATTGCAAGTGAAAAAGTGGTAGTCCATTAAAATAAATCTTATTCCTTGTCCAATAAAAAATTCTTGATAGGTCTGGATTGACAAAAATAACCTTTTCTAAAAACAGTGGTTGTCTTCGTCTCTTCCAACAGCATGAATTATAATCAGCCTGATCTCGCCCGAGCTCTTTACCGGATATATTAACTCTCAGGAGGAGGCAAATCGGAGGTAGGAAGATTTTATGGGGCATTAAACAGTGGCATGACCTATATAAACCCTAGTTTGAACAATCTGAGCTTGATTGAAACGTCAAAGCACACCTCCAAATTCTTGCCGCCGATTGTCTCCACAGTATTGGAGCGTGGCAAGCGGTCCATCTCTAAAACGGAAAAGAGGCCGCACACCAGCCCTGCACAAAAACGCACCTGCAGTGTAAAACGCACCTGCAGTGTAAAACGCACCTGCGTTGGAATCAACGCCCAAAACCACCACGACTGCTGAGAACCTCCTCCTAAAGGCGAAAAGCAGAATGAGAAGATCCCTTCGAGGACCTCGAAAACACCAATATTTTTAATGCTGTTGAATTTAAGTTTCAAATAGTTAAATATAAAATGTGTAATTTGATATAAAAGTTACATTATATATTGCGAGCGGCGCGGTGAGGGGGGATGAGGAAGACGGAAGGGTTGGGGGAAAAGGGGGTGGGCAAGTCGGCGCATTCTGGGAAACAAAGGAAGAGCATTTCTCTCATTCCATTGAGGTAGATGGAGAGGGCGCTGGTGGCCAATGCTTGCAGCTGTGACGTAGGCGTTGCCGGTCCTCCATCTTTGTTCCCCCGATTTACCTTAGCGCTTATGAGATGATGCGCTAATATTGCAATTTTACCATGTTTTCAATCGATAACTCACATGAAATTAGCATGCATTTAAATCTTGAAAATGCATTCTTCATGTTTTTTTTTGTTTTAATAAATAAATAATAATCCGTATTTAAAGATTTAAAAAAACAGTATAATCCATTACTCTAAGTAACTAATTAATGTTTCCATAGCTAATTTACGTTACATTTTAAACAGAAGTTGGATACTCTTGCTTTATATCCTATGATGCTTCCACCCCTCCATGTTACCCAAAGGAAAGCAAGGAACGAACAGGGGGAAGCAATATGGTGGATATTTCGGTTTCCAGGCTACAGTTTGATGACGTCACGCCCCCTCCCTCTACCTCAATGCTCTCAACATATGTTTATTCACTCACACATTCCTTCGCATAACCACTCAGGGGGGAAATGATATTTTCATATGGTTGAAACAGAAGAAGGATGAAAAGGATGGTGAGAATACAAAATGGAGAAAACACACGAAATAGAAGGACACAGCGGTGGAGTGAAGGGGGAAAAATTAACAATTCCTAATGATAAAAAGGTTCTAACGGACCAGAAAACGAACCCGGACCTTCCAATTACGCGTCGCAGTGTTCAGCATCCCTTACCGTCTCCTATCTGAGTAAATTATAACGTTGATGGAAACTTTCACCAACTTGAATACAATAAGTTCGTGCGTCACAAGTTTGAGAACACATGTACAAAAACACAGATAAAAAGACGTATGTACTTAAATTGGTGGAGGTTTGGTCATGCATTTTTTTAAGAAAATCAACTTCCTTTTTCCGCCAACGTTTCACTTTTGAATTAAGACTTATTCAAGGCTACAGTACAATGCAAGGAATACAGTTAATAATAATTATAATACTACAAAGATAAAGAAGGTTTTCAATCATAAATTTACTACCGCATAGGATTAAATTTCTTACCGCGACAATGGTAACACAAAAACAAACTCTTAAAAAGTTGAGTTTCTTAAAAAAAAGACATGACAAAAACCTCCATAAATTACTCTATGTCATATTAAAGTGGTCAATTCATAGAAGTTATATACTTAGATGTACACAAAGTTTGGAGAAGGAAGAGCGCCTCTCCTTTGTCCTCATTTCGTTTCTAATGCATCCGGGTGCTGGAATGGCGTTGGGATGAGTGGCGTTGATTGCACGCCGGTCCATTTCACCCAATCTTCTCTCCTTTGGTGCCCCACACGACCGAAAGCGGAGGATTAATAAGAAGGAGGCAGGGCGCAACGAGTCCACTTCACATCCCTTCCTTCCCCTTTTGTCGTATTGCGGTGGCTAGGCGGGGGGGGGGGGAGTGGGAAGGGGGGAAAGGGAGGAACAAAGAATAGAGAGAGAGAGCGTCATCTTTGTGCATTCCTTTGCGTCCAGAAACGAGAGCATATTCTGCTTTCGTGAAATACATAAAATGTATTCTTCCACACATAAAAATACTTGCATTTCAGGCAAGTTTGGATAGCCTACAAAGCAAATGGTCTGTGCTTAGGCTAACTTCAGCTAAATATTTTGCAGAAGAATGAAGTAATTGCACAGATAATTGACATAGATTAGATAAACAAAAAAATTTACCCCAAAAAAAGCATTAATTTAGAGGCTCATAGAGAAGAAGATAGATTTACAACAGGAGATGGTCAGACGTACATATGCTTTCAAATAACATTTCAATGTTACCAGTGGCCAATATCTACTGATGAATCAACCTTTAACATTTATTGAGACAAGTAACTTTTTTTCATAGTATTTGCCAGTTTTTTATACAATTTTCGAGTAACTTTTTTTATAGTAATGACCAATTTGATATAAAATTTTGGCCCCATATACAAAAAAAACCTTTTGTACAGCGTTAAATTTGGTAGAGGCATAGTGGCCTAATGATCTCAGCGAAGATTAAACGTCATATTACTGACAAATGCTTTTGGAGTATAGCCACTGCGTACGTAAAACATGTTTAACACCTTGAAGTAATACATATTTCTACTTTCATCGGGAGTATTTTAAACCCAAAGAACAGAGGGAAGGAATGCTCCTAGTTACCTTTAGGTTATATAAGTCTAATTATTCGCTTCTGAACAAAAATGGCTGACTTGATAGCACTGTAATAAGATCCACCTCAATATTTAAATCCATAGTCCAATTTGGCAATGGCATAATAAATCAATTTACGGACAGATAGCGGGCATTTATTGAGCATGAAATAAAATTTTGTTAGGCTGCACTTTAAATTTTTTACCGTCGTAAAGCTTTTACTGTCGAACCAAGTTACTACCTACCGAAAAAATCAAGTATTACGGAATATTTATTTCTACTTCACCTACAAATTAATGTCACGGAATGGAAATATTGAAATTTTCATTAAGCTAATAAATATAAGAGGAAGTTAGCCAAATTTGGGCCGGAAAAACTTTTTCACTTTAAAAAAGCTGACTGACCCGTGTAAACCACGAGGCCCTTTACACAAGGGCCTTTAATAAAATGAATAGCAAAAGAGTTTTAAAAGGCTTCTCTTTTTTCTGTGTCAAAACCGAAATTTAAATTCACCGACTGATATTCATCCAGACGTTAAACAGAGCTAACTTCTACGCAAGTAAACATCCAAACGTACTTCACTCATTTTGAAAATTCTACCCCGCAATATACGCCAAATATGCTTCTTATTGGTTAAAAATATTTTTAAAAAGTATTATATATATCAAACGTGCGTGGAAAATATTAGGGAAAAGCATAAAAACATTCAAGGTTTCCACTTTTTTAATTTTTTCTCCATTTCATTAGAAGTTCTTCGCTAATCCAGTAAGTTGTGGTATTGTCAACAAAATTTGTCTTTCAGAAAGGGAACGTATTCGTTGAATTAACGCTTATGAAATGCTAACGCATGCATTTTAAATTTTATAAAGTTTTATTTTTTCATCGCAAGGAGGAAATAGAAATTTTAGTTTTTTTTCCAAACAGACTCTTACAACTCTACCACTCCTTTGAAATTATTCCATTTTTGCCTTATTGGATTACAGTATCACTAGGGAGCAAGCGACACACATTGGTTAACATGCAATCCTATGCAATGACTGACATGCTAGAGCTCTTGCATTAAAGAAAGAAATTCGTACTTCTCCGCAGATTTATTCTGAACAACGACGGGTTTTGATGTATCACAACATCATCATGAGGTGATGCAATTTCTGTTATCAATCACAATTCTAACAGATCTAAACGCGTCGTTGTTCAAAATATATTAGTGGAAGAGTACAAAATTCTTGCTTTAATTCCAGTATGAACTTGCACAAATTATCGCCTGAATCCGTGAATCATACTCTAAAACTCTAATTTATTGATAATAGAATTTTTTCGCTCGCAGGGATTGTCAGAAGAAGGAAGGTTGGGTTATTTCAGCGGCAATGCGTCCCTCCCCATCGGGAAGAAAGCTTTCCTTCCGCGAAAGTGTTTATCAATATATTGCCACGTCTTGTCTCATTCGCTACTACGCCCAAACCATAACGCCCCCTCTCACCAAAGGGTCGACCGTTTCTTCCTCTCAACAGCCCAGAGAGAGAGAGGGACGTTGAAGATAGGGGGCGTAAGCTTTTATCAATATTATGCGGCCCCACCCTTTTTTTCTGATGAAGATGGGCGATGGGGGAGAGGGTTGGGAGGGGAGGTGGGATGAGCCGTTCCGCACCCACCCTCCCTCCCTCCCCCCGCACCATTTCTTAAACTTAAGCCCCCAGGTGCCGCCCCTTGTCTTAGCGGTTGAGAGGGAAACAAACGACCTAAGCAGAACAAAAACCCGTCCTCCATTATCCTTTTCTCTTCATGTCACGAGAGTATGAATGGGGAAGCGAGGGGTAGTGGACGCTAATTGTATTGAATCCTCGTTAAGGCAGACGCTTCCGAGGGTGAATGGAGGAGGAGGTCATCAATTCTCATACTATCACGAGCTCTTTCTTGACCTTCGGAGGAGGAGAATGGTAAGGAGTTCGAAGGAAAGAAGGTGAAGCAAATGAAGTAGGTACAGATAAATTCATTAACGTGTTAACGCATAGCGAGGCGGTTTGATACCAGTTGGAAGTGCATTCTTTGGCTTAGTTTTTTTTATATTTCTATATTTCCTTGGAATTTTTTTTTTACCTTCAAGTCAACAAAATAATATTAGTTATTTATACCAGCTGACCTGTGTTCGTCTTTCACCCGGATGACGCAAGCAGCCGTACTTCCGTTTCAGCTCTCTCTCTACGGCCCGTTATACCCTTTAACCGGCGTCAGACGCAAAGCCCTCACCCGCATTATTAAGGAAAGAAGATATGGAGCGGCTGCAAAACTGAATCCAAATTTGGAAGGAGAAAGAACAAAAAATAAGTGAGATGAGTTGAGAGTGAAGGGGGTGTATCCTCAGGAAGTCACGCAAGACGACCGGTGACGAACTCGTGACTTGAGGCGCTTGGGACAAATCAGCCGCAAATTTTTTTATTCTTTCGACCTCCCTCGTCTCTCGTCCCTCACTCGAAGCTGAGGAGAATTAGAGAAATAGAGTATTTCATACTCTATTTCGGGTTGTCTCTAATTTCCAGTCCCGGAACGTCACGTCCTCTCTGTCTGTTGGTATTCTCTTCCCTTGGTGGTACATCGCGGTTTATTCTTCTTCGAAGGACTCCGTTAATTAATTGTTATTACGAAAGCTGTTCAAGTTTCAAAGTGCACATTGAAAAGGGATTATTTTACAAAAAGTTGTTTTTGTTAATTTTCAGTATCTAGTGGAGTAATAATTGTGCGTACTTCTTAGCATCAATAAACTTAGGAGTTGAAATACTAGAGATGTGATGCATTTTGTGTAAATGCTCGCATCATCAGTGAATGTAGAATGTTTGTTCTTCCCGAAGATTGAACTTAGCTAAACATCATGGTGACTCCTGTTGATAAAATTGCTGGAATATCAACAGCAAAATAACAGAAATTTTCCACTGAAAGAATTATTATGAACATCATATGGAGATTAAAATGGATGTAACACTATTAATATTTGTATTTTAAAAAGAGGTTAGTATCATTTCAAAAAACGGATATGATCCAAGAAACAACCCTAAGTATCCTGAAAGGGATTTAAGATGGAAAATTAACTTCTGAGTACGCAGTGGTGAATCTCCAGAGAAGTCTGCAACAAGAATTTCAGGATGACGCTAAGATAAGGTTATTACTTTGTTACACTACAGATAAAGATACAGAGAAAGACATCACGGAAAAATAAGATTTTTTATGAGCATAGGTTGTTCAGAATATAGAAAGTGGTACAGGTTGAGAAAAGATGGATTTTCTGTGGCATAAAGTATGCGGTGAAATGAGAAAAAAGAGCTTAAGATATACCTAAATAAAGGTCAACAAAGTTATTTTTAAGAGGAAGATCTTTGGGGGGTAGAGGTATTATTTTTTTAAGGCAGAGTCTTCCCGATGAACTCCAAAAACGGCAAAGATGATGATGCAAAGCGAAATTATTGGTCCTCAGTAATTTAAATGGCACACCAGGAATCACAAAATTTTCAACGTAATTAACTAGCAGGTCAACAGCCTTCCACCGTGACATGTCGGAACAGATACAAATCAGAATACTTGACCTCAAGATTACGTAACAAATTGCAATCCAGGCGAAGTGGATGGCATTTAAGGAATTTTACGAAATTCAACTCCGTTGTCCCAATAAAATCCCGTCCCGTATAACCGCGCTGAGTAGGAGAGAGGCTTCGCCTACTTGAGAGCATCGCGCCGATCGCGCCCCGGATTACACTGTCCCCTTCATGTTGGGGGGAAAATTAAACATCATCGATGTGACACTTGAGAATCGCTCCAACATCGGTGACATCCCATGACTGCATTAGATGAATGTTGGGTGGCCGGCGAAATGCTGAATGTTATGGCATGTCTTTTGCAATTCCTTGGTTATGACCCAAATTAAGTAAACAGTATTTAATAAACGAAAGAGATGCCTTTTTTGAAAAAAGTAATTTTATCCAAATTTACAGAAATGCCTGAAGTAAGTGTGGTTCTAAAGATATATCTATCTCTGAAACTTTTCCGGCTGAAATTAGATTGTTTCAGGATTGACTTCATGGATGTGAAAGATATCCATTTTTTAATTAAAAACTTTGTACTTTTCCACACTATAACTAAAGCCGGTCACATTAAAAAAAAAGAGTGACAAGTACTAAGGTTTTTATTCAAAAAGAGATCTAAAACTATATCTTAACATCTTACCCTATAAAAATTAGATAGATTTAAACAGGATAGAAGAGGTGCAATTCTTATAGGAATACATTTATTTCCAATTCACCCATGTGTTTTACGCTAGTTCCTTTCGGAATAGGCACTGTCCAAAGAGCTGGACCAAGCAATTTGGCTGCGCGCTGAACCCAGAAATCTGTGTTTTAATAAATTTTCCTGCACGGCCCTATCCATGCATACACCCTTCGTTTCTGCTACATTCATCCACTGATTCATGCCCGCTCTCATATTTTTAAGATTTCTAACATTTCTCCTTTTAAGAGTCTCTTCCACCACATTCACTCATGACTCTTTCGCACTCTACCTCTTCCTCTCAGTCCACTATCACAGATATCTGTTTCGTCATTTGACTCTCATCCATTCTCTCGACATGGCCAGGCAAATGAAGCACACTCTTTTCTTGTGACCACTAATGGAGATTCCAATCAGCATTCTTTCATGATCCATTCCAGTAAATTAACTAGAATTTTGTCTCTTTAAGTGATTTATATTTTAATATTATTATATTTATATGGTATAGTTTAGTAGCAAAAACACTCTTTGAGCAACATCGGCGCAGAATATATACATGGAAGATGCCAGGAGATAATGAGGCAGGTACCAAATCGACGAAGTACTTGTCAGAGTGAGATACAAGAACCAGGTGAAGCAGAGAAAGAGCAACCCCAATGTAGATTTAAATAGTGTCCAGTCCAGCCTAGCAGTCGTGGGGAGTGAGTTGGCACGTCATCACCAGCTGATGACGTGCCAAGTCGAAACCTAGCATTAAATATTTATGTGGAATTACAAAGTTTTCTTTACTTTACATTATGTTAAGTCGATTCCATGAAGTCACGCCCGAGACAACGAATTATATTTAAAACGATGTTTCTAAATTAGTTGGAGAAGACACACGAAGGATTATGAGAATTAAAACGTGCTTCTTAAAGGTTATAACCAAAGCATTTTCTCTCAGGGACTTGAAAACAGGGCAGTCTCATTAAAAATTCCACTCTAGAGAGCAGCACTGAACATTCGCGGAGGAATTTCATCAAAATGAGTTCTGACCATCTTACTCTCTCTCTCTCTCATCTCACGTAAATTCTTAGCATTTGCGAAATTTAAAGAACTGCGGAGCTGCGGCGTCATCTCTCGCTGTGAATTTTCTGGAGGCTTTACGGAGCGAGATGTCTTCACAGGTACCGTGCATACAATTCCAAAGTACCCGTGTGCGAACGCTAAGCGCTACTGTCCACGAGGTAAAGCCAAACATAAAACAAAAAGTTGTTTACTTTGAAAAATTCAAAGAACTGCGGAACTGGCCGCGCATTAACTTTAACGGAGTCACCCGCTGGTGGTCACACAATTGTGTGAAATCTCCGACTCCGTTACAAGTTAAATTACGCCTCCAAAATCCTCCAAAAAAAATCCAGTGAGTGATGACGCCTGGGTAGCTTAACTGGTAGACTCGGCGCGAACTCGACGGGGGTCTGGGTTCGAATCCCAGTCCAGGCGAATGATTTTTTCACTGTGAATTTCACACAATAGCATTTTCGAAACCTCTACAAACCTAAAGATTAAGGCTACCCCTTCCTTACTAAACTCATAGTATTACTTCAACTTCCACCATTCTTCATATTCTACCATTGCCGCGAAAAAACTTACTGTAACTGCCGCTAGGTTCAACGCTCTCTCATTCAGAAAATATGCTTGGATCTTAGCTGATAAACAACAACGAATTTTTCAGAAATGTTTTATATGAATTCATCATGCTTTTGCTTTACAACGGAAGGGTAAAAATAAAAATATATCTTCGGTAAATGATACAAATTACTTGAAAAAAAGTATAAATCAGCTAGAGTAAAACTAAACAGTGGAGAAAGGATAAGGAAAGGAAAGGATGGTTATGCAGACGACAAAGGATCGCGATTGGAAAACAAGCATTAACACTGCGTTAGCAGCGGCATCACTCGGGTAATGGCTGGCTTGCCATGAAACATTACATAATGTGCGTGCCCGCTTCGGGGAGACCATGAGTGGCAGCTGCCTTTCTTTCGGATATCCACGGTTTTTGAGGTCCCATTTTTTTCATTCTCGACGCTAATTTATGCAGTAGAATTAATGAGTGAGACAAGCGGATGAATTCTCAGCTTGGAGGAGTTAGAATACGGCTCCAACAAAAACTGAGAATGGAATCAATGGATATTGTGGTCCATTTCCGCAAAAAAATGATTAATGGAGAAGCAGCAGTGGAAACGCATCATTATATTGAAAACACAAAATGAAGCCAATAAGGATACGAATAAGTTTTAACAATGGGTGATGACAACTTATCCAGCCATTCAAATATTTTAAAGGACTACATCCCGATCAAACTGGTGCTCGTAGATTTTTTTTCCAAAGAGGAAGGACGCAATAATGGATATCCTATTTTTTGCTAAAAAGAATTGAGAAACACGCTTATTAGCTACAAATGAAGTTCATGTATAATAAATGACTTTTCTGATTGTTATCTTCGCCCATGCAAAAATGATTTTAGATTTCCGCTCTCTAGACAATGTATCATACCAGTACATAATTCACTTTTGTCATGCTAATTCCTTATTGAGGTTTCCGAAATTTTCGGGGTAGGAAAGCTAAAATCCTTTGTTATTACTATTAGACCTAGAAAACTGGCTATCTTTTAAAACTTTTTTCTTAAAAAAATTAACCCAAATTTAAAAAACAGCTTTTTCTGTTTTATAAAAACAGCATTTGGGTTACTCACGATCTAAAAATATTGCTAACACTACAGAAGGAAACATATAGGCCATGGTCACCAGATTAACGCATACAAAAATCATTCCTATTAATCTGAGCTTAAATTTTTTAAGAAAAATAGATGAACCTGCATTATGTTTTAATGCGATTTCAGCCTTATGATTTGATAATGATCAACTTAATAAAAGATTATTCATGAATAAAATGGAATAAGAAGTACTTTTACTAAGAGGAGGGAGAAGGAAATTTAGGAAAATTTAAAAAAGACGAAACTTCACATTTATTTGAGAAATATTACTTAAGAAAACGTCATCCGTTCAAATTGGCTAAAAGAACAATCGTATCGTGCAAATTAATTTTAAAATTATAAATAACCAGCTGAAGGCTTTGTTTTTATGACAGCACAAGTTTTAAATTCAACCGAAAGAGAAATATTAATCACATTGGATGTAGTATTTTTAGTTACATCTCATCGTAGGGTCAACGGTTAATAAATCGATTTTTTGGGGTGTTTATCTACATTCCTCGTTAAAGGATGAAAGTTGAACAAATTAAGGGCATGTTTTGCAAATTTATAAAGATACGCTTCACACATTAGCAAGTAACTTATGCAGAAAAAAGTTTAAAGGATCAGTTCGTCCAGATTCGCCCTTTTTGAGCAAGAACCAACTATATTCAGCCCCTAAGCGATTGACCCGGTTGTAAACCTGACAGAAAATTGGGAATGGCTTTCATGTACACCAGAAACTATTATCCATCTGTGCTCATGTAAATCCACGTAAGAAACAATTATTTTGTACATGCTTTCGCAAGTAATAATGAGTGAGTTCTAGTCGGTTAAAAAACCCCACGCAGTTTTTGATATTTTTCCCTTTTATATACAATTTCATTCCTACACTTCGTTCGAATATTGCAACTTGTAGTTAGAAACTTTATGATTAATTGGCATACATGCATTTGACAAGAAATTCATTATTCAAGGGATTATTGAAACCATTTTTAAATAACCAAATGCGAATGAATCATTTGAATTCAAGCACTAGAGGCATTTATAAAAAATATTAATGCCAAATGGTGGAACGTTTTTTAAACTGAAGAACACATACTTGGATTTTGTGCTAAGTACTAAATTGTTTGCACAAAACCAGAGATTAAGTCTATACAAATCACTTTGCATTTGGATAACAAGTTCAAACGTACTGAAAGAAGTATAGCACAAAGCAGTATCATCAGCGAAAGAAGTTAATTTTCCACAGAGGAGACCATTACACATATTATTAACATAGATAAGAAAAAGGAGAGGCCCAAGGACGGAACCTTTTCACTAAAACAATCATTAATGTTTACTCTTTGGGTTCTACCCGTCAGGTAGCTCTTAAACCAATCATTCACAACACCTCTAATGCCAGCTTCTGTCAGTCTTTTTATTAGTATTGTGTCGTCAACTGTGTCAAAAGCTTTTGTTAAATCAAGAAACAGACCAGCACATGTTTTGTTTGCATTTAACTCTCCATATAAACCGGAACTAAAATCTAAAAGAGCATCTTCTGTGCATCTTCCCTTTAAAAAAAAAAATTGGGAGTCACTAAAGTATTTTAGAAAATATAGGAAGGAGGGAAATTGGCCGATAGTTATTATTATCAGTCCTATCGCCTTTCTTAAAAATTGGTGTAACTAAATGTAAGACTTAACGCCCTGAGGACGATGGCAGAGTTAGCCATTGAAACGTCGGCTCTGGCTGAACATCCCACCTGGTGGGAAACCCGTGAATAATTCATTCACATGGTGTAACTAAAGCTGCTTTCGCTTCTCTGGAAACTGACATCTTTCCATGCTTAAGTTTGCAATAAAAGCAAAAATATGAGCTATATTCACGTTAATGGCCTTTACAAGGTTGGCAGTCAGATTATCAGTTCCAACAGAACTGTTGGATTTTAAGCCAACAATGATATCCATCACTTCTTTTTGTGAAATAACGAGAGCATTTCCGCAATTTGGGGAATCATTTAGCCCAATAAACTATACCGTGTGTCGCCCGACCTTCTGGTCGGTTCTTAGTCCCTCCAGCACTTGAAGGCTCCTTGGACTAGGCTTCTTGCGAAGCGTATCTATCTCCGGGGCCTTCCTGCTCCAGTCTTCCACATCGCTTGTGGAACAGTAGACAAAAACGCCCTTTTCAGGACCTTGGATGCGGGCTTAGAATTTTTTTTTGCCGAATTCGATTCACCGGGATCCTCAGCGCTTTTTCTGTGGGAAGTCCTCGGGGTCTCCCATAGTAGCTCGTGGGCGGAGATGCCGGTCCTAGGGCGACGTCGTCTGCACCGCGATCTGATGGAGCTCTTCATAGCTGGAGGAACCGGAATGTTCGAAGAATTCCTTGGTGGAGCGTCATAGGTGTAGGTGGTGAGGTTCCAAGTTAGCAAGATGATAGAGGGCTTCGTTGAGAGGCGTCCAGCCGAGGCACAGCTCGGAGCGAAGGGCCAATAAACCAGATATCGTACTCACGTACATATATAAGGCATGAACGCACCTAAGACGGAAGTCATCATTCTAGGTTTTCGACGCGAGCAGCAATCGACTATCGACCGAGCAAGAGACGGAATGGAAGGGTGCTGGTCCCAAAGGGTACCTTATACGATTTCGGAACCCCCCCGAGTCCCTGAGAAGCAACCAAGGCAGTCGTGTTCACCCACCCCTTTCACCCTTCCACGACCCCAGATGGATATTTTCCGATTCGACATCAGAGCGCCGCACAGAGCGTGTGTTGGCGTGTGTAAGTGCGCTCAATCACGCAATCTCCCCCGCTCTCTCTCTCTCCAACTCACTCTTTCCAATCTCTTTTTTATATCGATCTCCACACGCGACCGAACGTCGCACACACACCGACACTTTTACCGCATCGAAATCGGAAATGCTCGCATCAAATTGAGAAAATCGAGGGGGGGAGGGGTGGGCGGAGGAGGAGAGAGAGAGAGAGAATGAAAGAGAAAAGGAGGCGGGCGACGGAGGAAATAAAAAGTGACGCATCGATGAAGTTTGGATCGTCAGATGAAAAAGTTTCAATTACAATAATCACGACAATATATCAAAGAAGAGAACAGGTGAAACCATGCCTAACGATAGCACAGGGGGAATACTGAGGCCATTAAAATGCGCAGTCCCTAGGGAACATGGGTCCTGCCTAAGGATATTTTCCCTAATATCCCTAGGGAACATAGTTCAGCCGTTTTTGCGTGATTCAGTAACACACCCACAGGCAGACACCATTAGATTTTTATGCATTAATAATTATAAGATTTAATGGTCACCGATCATAGCCAGTCCCTTAGTGATAGACCCGATCGGAAACCGAACAACGATCTGGGAATGGCTTTCATTTACACCAGGAACTATTATCCATCTGTAGTCATGCAAATACGAGAAGAAACAATTATTTTGTTAATTCTTTCACAAGTTATTATGAGTGATTTCTATGAGTCGGTTAAAAAAACTACAAAGTAATTTTGTATATGTATTCCCTTATACCCACAATTGTATTCCAATACTTCATGTGAATATTTTACCCTCTGGTTATAAAACCCTTAATTTTTGGCATACATGCATTTGGCATGAAATTCATTATTCAAGGGCTTTTGAAACCATTTTTAAATAGTCAAATGCGAGTGAATCAGGGTTATGAGAGATTTCATGAAAGACCGAGAGTATTTCAACGATTTGGGGAATCATTTAGCCCATTAAACTAGAGATTGTACTCATGTACATATATAAGGCGAGAAAGCAGTAATCGACAATCGACCGACCAAGAGACGGAATGGAAGGGGGCTGTCCCTAATGGTCCGGACCTCATACGGCCCTGCCCTTTGTACGCGGATGATGCGGCACTCCTGTCCCGTTCCTTGAGGAAGAGTGCGGCGGCCGTGCATCGTCATGAGAAGTAGTAGTAGTAGTACCAGAGTAGCCCGACCTTTCCGGTCGGTAATTTGGACACCTTCAACGAGGCTCTCGTCAGGTGTCGTCGATGGCGAGTTTGAGCGAACGCTGCACACTTCCACTACAAAACAGCGCGGTGGCTTTCCATTAGTTTCAGACCTTAAACACAATTGGGCACTGAACACTTAAAACATTAGTCAGGAGCAGAGTTGATGGGCGCTGGATACTTTAATATTATCAACGGCTATTATTTTTCATGAGTAGAGTCAAGGGCGTAACCAGGCAAAGCTCTGGGGAGGGGGGAGGCGATTAGTATTTATGCCCCTACCCTCCCCTAGGGGACTCTTACCAGTGATAATCGCCACAGTGGTCCCTTGAAAAACGTACCTTTAATAAGGACTTTACCTACAACATGTCAAAACCGATTACCCGCGCTTGATTTGCATTTATCAACATTTGAATGTAGGATATTAAAATTCAGCTTTTTCTGCATCGTTGGGAGGGCGGGGGCGATCGTCTCCAATGGTTACGCCCTTGGTTGGTTTCATTTCAGTTTCGTCAAACAAGAATAATGTAAAGTTTTGAATTGCTCGGTCGTAAAAAGCTGAAAATTTCGGTAATTTGAACTTCAATGAATTTGAACATTAACTGCTTGAAAATAAGAAACTATTTACAGACTTTTACTATTTACATTAAGCCAGACACTATAGAGGGTTTTCACAAACTGTTTACAAAAGTAACTAATTTACAAAATCTAGCGAAAGTTTTCGAGGCGTTGTCCATTGGTGTTCCATTTTTTTTTTGGGTTCTCCATCCCTGTTCGTTGATTTTGGCTGACAACGGTTTTGATAGCCATCACGCTTTCGTCATCAGGTCGAAAGTGGAAAGAAGGCGAAATCATTGTCAGCCAAAATCCACGAACGTGAATTGAAAACCCAAAAATGTGGAACAATAATTTACAAACTGTTCACAAAAGTGACTAATTTACGAAACAGAGTAAAGAAAAGTATCTCATCTTTCCGAGGAAAACAAAATTTTAGGCACTAACCACGGTACTTTTCGAGTTATTTAACTAAAAATACCAGCCATTTTCCAAAAAAAACTTCGGTAGTGAAGGCGTTTGCACCCTACGAAGTGAAATAAATGTAACATTAATGACCCATGTAATCCCCTCCCGACCCTTTTCTCGGGATCCCAGGGGATGGACACCAGAACTTGTTGAGGGATCAGTGGGACTTTGAACACATTTTGAAAATTTGTTTATTGGCGTAATTGTTAAAAACAAATAAGACAATATTTTTTTCTAGCAATTTTCTGTTTAATTTGATACCAAACACCAAAGAAATCCGTTAATAATTGAGCCGGGTGCGAGCATAAGGCAACTTACTTTTGAGACAACCATAGCCCACATAGCGAGCAATCGGTAGAAAGGGTTGTGCCTCATTGCGGTGGTATGAGATCCCTAAAGAGCGTGGGAAGGGAGTGGTCTGGGTAAAAAGGGTGGATTCCCAAATGTCCACCGCTGGAAAAAAAGAGTTCGGGAACATGAACGTTTTTCCCGCATTTACCGGTACACACGTACATGTACATTTCCCGCAGGCTAAGGAGTCGATGATGTTTGTTGGAGAGAGTAGTTTTGTGCGGCGAGAGTGGAACGAACTGTTTCGTTAGCCTTGAAGCTCTCGTAGCCGCGCCACCCACGGTCCTCAGAGAAAGGAGTGAAAGAGGGCGACCATCTCTCCCCTTGGACACTTTGCACCTCGCGGAGGACAGACAGAGGTGGCCGCGCCCACTCCCCGCCAATTTAACCTCGAGGAAAAACCGCAGCGATGAGTGGGAAGGGAGTGGGTGCGGTGGGGGTGTGAGAGAAGGGTTGGGGGAAAGTGTTGGGGGAAAGGGTTGGGGGAAAGGGTTGGGGGAAAGGTTTGGGGTAAAGGGTTGGGGGAAAGGGTTGGGGGAAAGGGTTGGGGGAAAGGGTTGGGGGAAAGGGTTGGGGGAAAGGGTTGGGGGAAAGGGTTGGGAGGGTGCCGACCGGAAAATGTCGACGGGTGGTTCATAGAGGAGGCAATCAGGGATTGGCTGGTCCACCCACCACCACCGCCCCCTGTCGGACAACAATGCGGAACCGCCGCGGAGGAAGAGGTCGGCGCCGCCGCTGCCATTGTTAAGAGCGTTCAGAGAGAGAATATGAGAGCGCCCCCACCCTCCTCCTCGTTGGCAACGAGAACACACACGTTCGACCAAGCCTCACTCTCCTCCATTAAGAAGGCAGCGACAGTGTGAGTCAAAACAAATACTAAATTCCACATTTTTGTTTAAAAAATCCTGCTTCCGGTGATGGCATACGTAAGATAGTGAAAACCAATGTTAAGGTAAAAAAATATGGAGATTATTGCACGAATATATTTTTAATGTACTCTTTTTTCCAGTCATAGGAGCAGACTGCAAGGTCATTTACGAGAAGTTAACGCATTTAGACTTCAATTGACGCAGTAATTGGCTAATAAGTCAAGACATTATATGGTAAGATGCCTAGAGTATATTTTATTTCAATTTCTCTTGATATTATACTTCTTCTATACAGTAATTTTGCAAAAATTACATTTATATTACATGGGATACCTAATACTCTTTTTCCCCAGCGTTTATCCCATTTTTTCATTCAAAACATGTATCGTGAATAGGTAAAATGTTTCTTTTCATATCAGATAGAGGACATGTTTTTCTAAAAGTTGCCAGAATATGAATAAAATGACATTCATGTATTTGTACGTCTAATATGAGTCATTCAAGTCAATATGAGACATTCTAGTCTTTTTACGTATTTTTCGAACATGAATAAAATGACATAAGTCTAGAATCATCTTAAGAAAGTCGGATCGCAACAGGGTAAGACACGAGTGTACAGACTTTTCTGCTTGCATATTTTATCATATTTAACAGCCTTTTTCGATACATTTCCATCGTCAAAACATACAGACCACATCACGGCCTCCTCACTTTCAGTCCCCTTACCTTCCAACTGCAGTCACAAACATCTTAGTGACAGCGAATTTTGGCGTTATATCTCGGAAGGACAAAGTGAAATATTAGCAGGTGAGAGATGAGTGTGGATTTGGATTTTTCGGTTAAAGGTAAATATTAGAGGACTATTAATTGCCAGCAAAATTATTATTTCCATCAAAATTATTTTTGCAAGCCGTACGGAACCTCAATTACTTATTTGGCAACTAATCATGAATGGCAAGCATCCATGTAATCAACTTAAACATCCCCTATTTAGTTGCATATCCAGCACATGACGGCAGATCGAATTCATCAGATAGCAAATTGTCATTTATTAAGAATATTAATAAAAATGGCAAATTTATAGATTTAATATATATATTTATTCTTTTTTTTAATGAAACTCAAGTTTATAGTAGAGCTTTGTCTTTTTCAATGTTACGTGGTAGAAAGGTAATTATATAACAACAGCACGAAAATAAGAAATGCTTAATCTACGAACGCCAATGGTAATAAAAATGAATGATTTTTCTTCTGTGGAATATCGCACTTATTTGCACTTGCGGGTGACTCCGTAAAGGTAACTACCGTGGCTAGTCCCGGTATCCTCAAAATTAGTCAAAGAGCGAACACCTCAATGTGTTATATGTATGGCTTTATCCTCGCGGACTGTGGCGCTTAGCGCACGACTTGGACTGCTTATGACATCATATGTCTATCAGTCCTGACCACCATGCTCCTATAAAGCCACCAAATGATCCACAGGGGAGAAGGACGCCTCGGTAGCCTAACTGGTTAAAGCTATCGGCGCAAAATCGAGGGATCCGGGTTCGAATCCCGGTCAAGGCGAATGCTTTTTCCTCTGTGGAATATCGCACTTATTTGCACTTGCAGGTGACTCCGTAAAAGGTAAAAAAATACTGCGAAAGCCGAACCCACTTCTATCTTCTCTTCAAAAATTTTCTGTTTAGGAACTGTCCCCGCAATGAATTATAAATTAATGAGAGGAGTTTAAAAAAGGCCGCGGCGAATGATTTTTCTCCTGTGGAATATCGCACTTCTGTGAACTTGCGGGTGACTCCGTAAAGGTAACTACCGTGGCTAGTCCCGGTATCCTCAAAATGAGTTTTTTATTCCAGCATTTTTATGCAGGGATAATCGCAGTCAAAAGTTAATAAAAAAACAAACATCCTACCTTTTTAAATTAAATCTAAAGTTGGTTGAATTTTCATTTTCAATTAATGTAAAAATGTAACATCCTATCAAAGAACGTATTGATTGTCTATAGAGATAAAATTATAGCTATCTACTCTAATTGGCGTCATTTTTCACGGCCAAAAGGTCTACATTATACTCTTGTACTCCCAAATCCCACGGACCTGCGAGTTTTATGAATCACCTCGTCGGAGATTGATGTATGCATATTCATATGTTTTACATCAAAATTATAATCTGTCATCAGAGATAAAGGTGTTTAGAACTGGTGAGGACCATTTTCATTCAGTATGTTTAGAATACCTCCGCTCTTGTCATCTTAAATTCATTTTCTCGCATCATATTAGTTCCAATGAAAAAATAACTACAAAGAAATATAATGAATTACAGGCTTGGGACTGCTTCACGAGATCAAAAACAAATTATTCCAGAAATCGCTTCCCAATCATTCTCCTTCAAGTTCATCTGGAAAACTTTCTGGGAAAAGTTTTAGCAGACGTTCTTAAAATATGGTCAAATTTAAAATCTTCAAACTGAGGTCTTGACGAGTTTCCCAATAATTCAACTCTAACGGGAAGGAAAGTGGCAACAAATGATACGCACAACCCACCATATCCACCTAGGCCGTAAAAATTCGTTTATTTTTCCGAATACTGAAAAATAATCAAACATCCTCTCTAAAGATGATTTTAATTTCTCAAGCCGAGTCATGATTCATTTTACTCAAGTCAAATAACCATTTTACGGATTATGTTATCATCTTGTGAATTCAGAATTCCAACGTAAAACTTGAGAAATCTTATAATTCGTAAATTGAGATACGTATTTCATTCACCTCTGTGATCTGGAGACTATATTTTCATTTGCGTCCTACCTACTAAGCAACCATTGTTGTGCAGAGTAACTATCACTAATTTCATGGAAAAGGAACTACACAAGCGAAGGTGAAGTTTTCTCGGGTTTCCAACCGGGTGATGGTCTCCATGTAGGCCGACGTTTCGATGTCTGACTCAGTCATCGTCATCAGGGCTGATGACGATGACTGAGTCAGACATCGAAACGTCGGCCTACATGGAGACCATCACCCGGTTGGAAACCCGAGAAAGCTTCACCAAGTTAATACGCCGGGAAAGCACTAAATCTTACTTTACACAAGCGAAGTTCACTTGTAAGTTTTTTTTATTCATGACCAGGGTTATCGACAGTTTATGTCATCTTCAGGTCACCTGAAGATGACATAAACTGTCGAAACCCTGGTCGTGAATAAAAAACATACAAGTAAAATTCACTAAGTTTGTTTCTTTTCCATCAAGGAGATGTTTGACAAAGTAATCCGTGACATTGTTCGTTTTGTTATCACTAATTTGTTTCTAAGTTATTCTTGTCTTCAATTTTTGGCATTTATCTCCATTTTCATCCCTTTTAGCCTGCATAACTATGATATTGAAATAATTTTTTTCACTCCTTGTTTTATTTTCTAATGCTTTCTCTAAATTTTTCTCCTAACAGAAAGTCCTCAAACGTTTTCGGTTCACTCATCATTCAAGCGATCAATTTTGCCCGAGATTCATGGGATACATTGTAATAAGGAAAATCGATCTCAGATTCATAATTTCTGGATTATATGACGTCATTTCCTACATCGACAAACAAATCATCAATCTCAGCTAGTATGTTTCCATCTCAAATCCCTTAATATATGCATCCTCTTGCGATGAACAGATCGCGTGGTAATACACGATTTCAATTTGAAACCCCACCGTCAATCCATCCGCTCAACCGAATCGGTTTTCATCCCTTTATCCCCACGAACCACTCTCTCCTCTTCCCCCCCGAATATCATCCCCCCCCCATCGAATCCTGCGGCGCCCCCTTTACCTCTAAATAACCTCCCCAACCCTCTTAATCCCCCACATCATCCCTCCTTCACCCCTTGCCTCCCTCTTCATCCACCCCCTCTTCAATGTATCCCCCGCCTCGTGGCCCGCATTTCCCCATCCTCCAAAATATCCCCCCGCACCCACACATACCCTGAACTAATACGATTTCTCTCAATGCCCTATCCTCCCAAAACCACCCCTCTACCCCCCAACACCCCCCTTTCACCCTGTGCATCGCTCTCTCTCTCTCTGAAATCCCCTCGCCAATACTCCATTTCTTTCACATCACATCCCCCGCTCCGCCGCCGCTGCCGCAGTTTACCCCAGAGGGAGACCGAAGGAGAGACCAAAATATCCAATGCTCCCCCTTTCTCTGGACAGCTTTACTCTCCATATATTCATATCCACCCACCCACCCCACCCCACCCCCCGACTTCTCTATTCCTGACGACTCGAGGCAAAAACGAGGTCTCCTCCTCCGATAGTCACCTTTGGCCCAGATGGACCCGATGAGGAGGAAATACACGGCCGCGAGTACTATGAGATAAATTCTCAACCCCCACCCCCATACAACCCCTTCCCTCCTCCTGTAACCGCCCTCTCCCTTCGAAGACGACGCTGATGCCGCCAATCGACGAATGCGAGTGTAGCAAATCCCTCTGTCGCTCGCTCAATAGATACTTAAAAACGCGAGAGCCCATTATGTTCTGGAATCAAGGACGACGATTTTCACGAGCCGTGCGCGACACAATCCGACATCCAGAAAGAGGTTAATCAGCAAAGAAAGTTATGCACCAAGTCGGTGAAATTCGCCATGAATAAATCATTTGACTTGACCGGGATTCGTACCCAGCCCTCCCGATTTCCGTTTCGTCCCCTGAGTTACAATGTAGACTGGGGACGAGAACATCTTGTTCGTATAAATCCCTGCTACAATTCGCCTTGAATTAATATGGCTTGGTGGTGTAACTGGCTAAAACACCTGATCGGCAATTGGGAGGTCCGGGTTCGAAATTGTTTTTTTGTAATGGCGAATTTCACCGTCTTGGTGAATAACTTCGCAACCATTCACATGACTGCGTACCACACCATTTGTACAACCGCAATGATTGGAACAACAGTCAAGAAGTGGTTGTCTATCGTGACATATCATACATCTGAGACATATCAACACACTCACTTTCCTTGCATTCAAATTAAAGCCTCTACGTAACTACTACTAAACTCTTCATAAATTTGATTGGCCAAATTATAGGACTTACGACAGCACATAATATGTAACATCTGTTCTAAAATATACTGTTGTAAAATGTATATTCTCATTCTTTACATGCAACTTTACCAGAAACATAATTCACGCGTACTTGACGTACTTCTATATGACATAATACTTGGCGTACGCCCGAATTATTTTCCTGGCTTGCCTAATAGTGAGGTAACGGAGTAAGTGAGGTAACGGAGATTCATTCATTCAAGTATTCTACCAGCTGATTGGTAGGTTCTTGGACAGTCCCCATTATGCATCCCAACCTCAAAGACATTGTCTCGCTTTCCCTCCTAATGATGGCCCGTTATTAGATCCCTCTTCAATTCTTCATATCTTCTACCTCCTCTTATTTCGTCTAGAATTCCTATCCTCCTTCTTCCTCTTCCACGCTTCCCCAGTGCTCTCCCCTCTATCACTCTCTTCAACATGCCCTCTTCTCCCAAAACCTCCTCCATCTATCTCTTCTGTCTTCTCCGAACCTCTGCCACAAGCCTCCTCTCCTCTCCGACCATATCCAATACCTCCTCGTTCGTCTTTCTCGCCATCCAGCTAACCTTCTCCATCCTTCTCCAAACCCACATCTCAAACGCCTCTAGTCTACGCACATCCTCCCTTCGCTATGACCATGTTTCCGACCCATATAGCGCCAGGCTCCATATTAAAGTTTTCACCAGCTTCTTTACGTCTCTTCTCAGACACCCCCCCCTCATCAATTCCCTTCTCTTGTAACGAAGATAAGGTTCGAAAATTAAAGTCAGTAAACGTGTCAGATATTAAGTGTTGGAGAAGACGTCTTAATTTTTCTCACACGTTCGCAGTTCTTGCTGTAGGTTTTCTTTTTCAAATATGTATAAATTTATTTCGATTTGTTCTACTCGTCAAAATAGCGACCAATAGTAGGAATGTGAAAATAGAATAAAAAGGTCGTTCAATTACTTAATTCGGACGCATGATTTCACGTTTCTCTGCATTGCTAACCAAATATCAAATGTAAACTTACGGCTCTGAAAGAGGTTAACGCAACGAGTAGGTAAGGAAGTAAAACGTTGAAAATCGAGATTGATGTGAAGAGTATTGATAAGACGGAATAACCAGATTAAAGGCAGCTGAGGATATAAGTAAAAGATACTCTATATACTTCAGAGGCACCAAAATACAAGCGATATGAATTTTTAATCACAAATGTGTAAAAACATAAATCTACGCGAAAGTAAGCGTCAATGTTTGTGATTAAAAAATATTAGCCCATCGAAAAGAAATAGTAGTAAGCAGTCACTCATACCGTCTGATGAAAAATAAATTCCAAACCGAAGTTTCAATATGAATGGCGAACATAATTATAAAAGGGGGGGTACGTGCTATACATTATATATAATATATACGTACAATTTTATATTCATCAAATCACAAAAAAAATAACACCCGAAGAATAATTCCTAAATATATATGCAAGAATCTTACGTGTGAGTATTGATTATTGCATACAAACTTAGGATACGAGAACAGGAATTTAAGGAGAAGATTTTCTCACTCACTAACACATGAGCAGATCTCCTTACGTGGATGGAGTCCTACTTTGTGGATGAATTAGCTCATTCAAAATGTACTAGCGGATATAAGTTTATTTATTCCATTACTCTTAACATTTTTGCAGCGCTTATACTACAACGGCTAAATTGAATATCAAGGTAATGTGAATATGAAGTGAATAGGAAGTCCTGAATTCAACTCATAATATAAGCTAGTCCAGATAAGTTTCGCGGTATTTCAAGAAGTCATGACTGCACAATAATGATATTCTAGGTAAAGCCAACTGGATGACTCACCGTGGAGTGTGTTCTCATGAGGGATAGGGTCCCGTGGTGGATCGCTATCTGAATTCCATTTCCAGCACACCATCTTCATTCTCACTGAAGCCTGAAAAGAAAAGAAAAAATATGTCCATTCTCTAATGACATTTTGAAATTGCCAACGTTTACCGGGAAGACACATACTTTTCGGCTTAATTCCGCAAAAGACTAGGTCAGCTAACCATTGCAAGATTCATCATGGCAGAGGTAAGCAAGCACTGAAAAATGCTACCGCTATTACTACAACCAAATAAACTGAGGATCGAGAGTTGGTTTGTGGTCATTGCAATTATACCTGCACCAACAATAAAATGTTTTATGGAACGTCAAGAAATAAAGTTCGATCCCTTCCATTCCACATCTTCTCAACTAGTAGGACTATATCCTTGGAAATTTTATTTTGCTTTCTATTAACTCCTTGTAATCAATAAAGGCATGGGTAACAGCTATTTTGGCAAAGGTTGACGCTAAAAGTTATGAATTTTTCAAGATATTTTCGAAATAATGAAATAGGATAATACACGTCATCAAACAAATTCCAAATAGCATCATATGATAAAATCGTTCTTCAACCAAAATTTCTACTTAAAGGTTTGTTAAATGCACTTCTACTAGCTTGTTCTTCTTCTTCAGCTTCATCTTAGTCTTCAAGTACTTCTTCTTGTACTAGTAATTTTCAAGTACTTCTTCAACCTCATCAAGTACTAATGCTCATTATAGAGACACAATATTCTATTGGGGTAGTAAAAATAGAGATCTATAAATATTAATAGGTAATTGATTCCGATGCGGTGTCAGAGATTAATGTGCACAGTCAAGGCAAGGTCTCTCAATGCTGCCATGGGGCTTCAATCCACATCGAATCAATTACATGGCGAATATAATTTCTGCAAGTCACATTTTAAAAATCAGACCACTTTTTCTGTCCTCCAACAGCTACATTTCTTGTTACTTCTTCTCTTTGAGACCAACCTTTCTCCATCTCCCACGAGTGAGCTTGTCTCCCTAAGTTAAGTGCTTACATTGATTGCTGACCATTCTGTTTCACCGTATTGCATCGATGGTGTAGCAGGTTCACTGATTCAAAACGGGTTTCAAATGCTGTTGGTTACCTAGTAACGTTAGGTGCGGCTAAGTAGTAGGGAATTCAACCACATACGGGAATCCGCAGGGAAAAACGCAGCCCTGTGAAAAAAATGCTTCGCTTCCCACCTTTGGACGAGCATCATTAGCACTTGGTGATGTATCATTATAGACACATCTCAAACATCACATGACACGTCTTTCCCACGCGAGAAACATATTTCCAGTAATATCAGGGAGGAAAATATACTGAATACAACCAAAATTGAGCCAAAATATTCTGCATGAGAGTAGACATCTATCTTCAGTTATCTCCGTCTGTCCTAACAACCAAATTATTTCACGCAACACGAAATAATTGTGCGCTATGACAATTCTTTACTGCTGTCAACTTGTGGCGGTCCTTGAAAGTCCATATAAATTTCCGATAGCATCGCTGAACTATTTGTAACCAATCTTAAATCATCCCACGACAATCATGGGTTTTATTGCTTGTTCTAAACGTATGGTCAAACATTAAGTGGATCAGCTACTTTTTATAGGGTGCAGCTGAGAATGCTTGGTGTTATATATTCCCGCGAATTGGGTTAATTCAAAAAGGGCAGCGGTTTATTAAATGCATCTCGGAGACAACAAATTACTAGCGCATAAAGAAAGTAGACATACTTAAAAGAAAATGGGGTTTATCAAGTGTTCACCTTTATCTGAAAGGTTTATTCCTTCAAAACGCCTCTTCCTCTTTCGTTGACTTGACCAAACGATATTCTTTTTCTCTTCTTTCCTCGATTTTTGATAAGGATCTTAGTAGGAAATACCACTTTAATCCCATCTTCTTAAGGGACTTAAATTCTATTTTTTAGCTCCTGAACGTCGTATTTTAGTCGTTTTAATTTAAAAATTCACTCACAAGAGACCTGTGCCTTTATTTAGATTGGACGCTATATCTCAAAATCAACATCGAGCTAGGTGTCGCCTCGCTCAAGCTACGTCCTAAGCTTAAAGCGACTTTCTGGGAATGAGCTAGTAATATGACAGCGTAATATGGGGCTATAACAATAATTTAAAACTGATTATTGTTAATGAATTAAAACTTTTCCCATAAACCTAACCTGTACTAGGACTTTGATTCTTCGTCTTCAATCGTATATATCTCAAATTTACATTGTGCTGTACCATGGAAATGTAATTTTAAAAACATGGTCAATAGTACTTCATTTGTAGGGGTGGCATGAAAGACAAAATTTATTAATTATACATTAGGGATTTTGCCTACTAACTAAAAAGGCTAAAGTTCGAGAATGAACTTACAAGTTTAGAGGAAATTATTTTTAATAGGTTGCGTTTTTGAGACTGATTTTATAGACTGCAGCAGATCTTGGATCATCTTTTTATTCTAAGAAGAGATAATCTTAGAGCTGCATGATATTCATTTCATTTTGTGTTCTGCCAACGTCTTAGTAATTTTTTGGACTGTTCCTATCGTAAAGTCCCCATTTCTGGGCCTTTTTATTCACTTTCCTTCACATTAGTTTGGTCTTCATCAGGTCTCTCTTGAATTAGAAAGTTTCATTAATTTCAGATTTTAGCGAGAATCATAGATTTGGTGAAAATCATGCATACGCAATATCAATAGTCTTTTATACATTTTTTACGCATTATTGAATCAAATTTGATAAAATATTTTGACCACCAATGCGTGAGAACTGAAATTGGTCAATGATTGGTTGACGTCACTGCTTAGTAGCAGCACCTAGCTGTAAGGACGTGTAAGTACATGTATTCGTCTAATACCCACCGGTTTCAACTGAAAAAAGTGGTAATTCTTAATTGTTAACTAATACGATTGCCTACTGTTTTTAATAAATACTACTGTTCCGTCATAATCTTTGTGATTGCGCCAATCCAGAGCACTTGAATGAGTAACACCATTTAAATAACAATTCATCTACCCGTTTATGGATGCCGAATTTATATTTCAAGAAGGCGTAAAAAATGCCTAAATGCAATATAGATTATCGGTAAGCGATGAATTTCCTACAAATAATTATAATAATCAGATTAGCCCTCTGGTTGTGAACTCAACTGGAATTAAAGACATTAAACTCGTTCATCTTCAACTTTTGCTTTGTCCTTCTACAGTGGGAAAACGCTGTTTTAATAATACTATAAGCGATCATATTTCTCTCCACAAACATTCTCTAAGTAAACAGTAAGGCACGAGCGCTAACTTCCAAACTTAGTAAACACAATGTTCAACTTCGCCAAATACAATAAGCAACAGTGATTGCTTCATTGCAACTACGAAAGTAATATGTTCCGTCTGTGGACAAAATTCCAAACCAGCATCTGCATCTACACTAAGTGTATTTTTAGGAGTAAATAACTCTGATTCTGAATTTAAATGCTTGAATTTATAATAATTATATTCAATATTCTAATTATCATGTATAAAAAATGCATGCACTTCGTGTTTTCCTAAACTAATGGGCACGGAATGGTACCAATGCCAATTAAGGACGATAAAAACACTGCAATTATACGATTGAACTTAAATTTGGTCATTTAAAGAATAGACCTCTAAAACTACTGAAAAAATCAATGATGAAAAAATAAGCCACAGCTTATTCGAGGCTCTTACATCGTAGTTGGATTTTATTGTACTGTCCAGGTGCGTGTTTATCTACTTCGCTCACCATTAAAAGTATATACAAGTGCAGGCTTTATTTGCATATTCTCCATTACCATAACGAGTTTATACCACAAGGTCCATATTAGTCTTTATTAAAGAGTAAACAATGATCCTGATAGATTTTAATAGCTTCTAAATCACGGTCTGAATAAATTTATTCAAGTTTAAAAATATCGTTAGAATTAATTCTCATGCATTCCCACAAAAGTAAATGCGGTATATTTCACTGATCTCAAAAGTAACATGTAAGTATATAAATATTTATGATCCATCTGCTATCTTAAAAAATGAACAGGGAATAGCACTAACATAGCACTAACATCATAAGCACAGTCTAATATGGAATTTGGTTTTAAGTAACAATGCCGGTCATCTTGGACGTTGTCTTGGAAGAAATGGTAACAATGTCTTTGAGTTTGAGCTCCGCCACTGGCATATCGCAGTGAATAAAATTAAAATTTAATTCTTTCGTCAAAATGTGGTCCAAGTCTTAGGTATTATATAAGTAGCTCAATGTTATCATGTTTTAAAGTCATCAAATAAAATGTCTTGATATGATTTCTCCTCTAAGTTCCCTGTTCCTAATAATGAGATCGCAAACGTTTTCTGAAATTTCAGCATTCTCTAAATGGTTGCTGAAAAACTATTCTGCCCACTAGTTTGTAGGCTGTAAGCAACTGGAAAGTGGCCCAAGAACTCATGAATGCGAGCAAATATAAGAATACTGGGGAATTACGCTTCGCCGGTGGGGGCAATATTTATTCACGCGCTGAAAAGCTACGTGGAATTTTTAAGTACATTTTCCTAGTTTGGCAGTGAATATTGGCGCGTCAAAAATATATCGGACAACTCAAACATAACTGCTTAAGTGAAATCATCGCCATTTAAAAATCAGTATAGTTCCCGATTCCTTTAAACCCTGTGTCTCTCCTAATGCCGTCCTAAACTCATCTGTCTCTACTGTTCTCACCGTTCACTCAATCACCCTCTCTTCAGCATCATTTACACCTCCACACTCCATAACATCCTCCACCCTCCTTTTCGGCCTTCTCCAAATCTGTAACACCAACGTCTTTTTACCTCCCACCACAACCAAACTTTCCTTTTTCGTCTCCTCCAATCCCACATCTCAAATACCTACGCTCCACTTACAAAATTTTCCCACAGAGCTTCCAACCCATTTAGCGCCACGCGTCATTTAAGAGTTATCATCGCCAATTTTTTCTTCACTTCTCTCCTCTGAAAACTCTTCATCAACTCTCTCCATTTCGAAAATTCTCCTTTTCCTGGAGCAATCCCACATCTAATTTTTCCATTACATCAAGCAATTTTACTAAAAGAAAATATGAAAAAAAGCAAGAACGCCGTGACCTTGATCTACTTTTTCCACACACTTTTAAAATTGCTGTCCAATTATATACGCATGCTCCTGCCTTGCTCTTCACTCACTCCTCCGGCATTAATGTTTTATCTGAGTCCTTACGAATAATTCTGAAGTATTCCCTTTTCAATCATCCCTATCACAAACTTAGGAGAAATTCTGCGACATGTTGTATGATCCTACTAGCCTCGTTTCTTTTCAGTTCCCGTGGAAGTGATCCACTCTCACTATAAAGAGTGTGTAGCCTATGATGCTATCATTGGCGGTGTTGAATTCATTTTCTATACATCTGAGCAGCTGGGCTTATTATCCTTACCATAACCTTCAACTATAACATCCAATATACTCTGTCCATCTCTCTCCTGGGTCAATTTTAGTTCTACAACCGTCTTTCCTATCTAATCTGTTATCGTTGGAATTTCCCTTCCCGTACTACTGCCTGTCATTTTCTCAACTTTCCTATGCAATGCGTCTGTTCATCACTTATTTTTAAATTAATCCAAATAATCGATCTGTTCTCTGCGCGATGCTTCCAATTTGCTTTCTTTATTTCTCTTCTATGCTCGCCATTAAGTTCCCGGTGCAGTATTTTGCCTATCTTTGTGTTGGTGCTCTTCCATGTTCTTAACATTTTCCAATTTGTCATATTTTCTCTCGCGGTCATTGGTTTTCTAATTAATGTGCTCCAACTACGCCTACGCCTACCTTTGCGTTTTCTGCTAAATATTCGTTTTTTCATTTATTTCCTACTGATCTCACTCCATAATCCTTACCTAGGTTTTTATCAACCAAATTACTCTTCAATGCTCCAGATAATGGTCATATATTCCACCTCCGAGCCCTTATACTCCTTCTTATCTTTCAAGAATAAAAGAAGAACTTTATTCCCATAAAGTTGTGGCCTGAGCCCACATCAGCCCCTGGAAGTTCAAACACTATTTTTTAATATTATCTAACCAGAATATAATCTAACTGTAATACGTCTACATCTTCCGTCCTATTTCAAAAATATCTAAGCCTAGAATGACTTTTGAACCATGTTTAGGTGATCGCTGGATTAATATTGTCATACAGAAATCAAAGCTTTTTCACCACGGTCGCTTTTCTCCTACCTAGCCCAAATTTTTATAAATTTGGGTCTCCCCTAAAAGAGCCCCCTACTCACACTTTGCTGTAACACAGGAGTCCTCAATTCCCCATCGGAATGACTTTGCAAACCCATAAAAACCTTCAGTCTCATCTTGCTTATCGATTCAAATGATCGGAAGGAAAAAGTAAAACATGTTGACTAAATGTTGCTTTCATAAGATCGTAAAAACGAAGGGAATCCCACAGTTCAGCAGTTCAGGGAATTCATTGCACTCACTTACTTTATGAAGTTCATGTTCACGACTGTGGCTGTGTGCATTCTTAGGAATAGAACACTCAGAATCCGTTTCGACGGATTCGGAAATGCAAAATCCGGCGAATAGCATCCTTACCGCGGACTTATATTCCTTCCCGGATACCGCATTCGTTGCCAGGCGACCGTCCCCCTTACCCCGCTTGCCCCACCCCCCGCCTCCCGTCCGGCAGCGGAGGCGGCGATATAATTCCACTCTCCGGCCGAGAGCGCCGCCAAGCGTCATTTCGCGGCACTTCTCACCGTCCACCTCCAACATTGCCGCATCCAATCTCCATCTCGGAACGACCAGTCAGTCCTCTCTCTGTCGACGTTTCTTTTCAACGAGAGGGAAGCATTATCATGTATCCAATCAACTTCAAACGGAATATCTTCCATGAAACTAACTTAATAACTTATGGGAAAAAAATAACAAGGAAACTGATTTTGATGAAGACTCGATTTTTATAGCAGCCGGAGTGCTGCACGATCACTTGCGCTTGCAGAGGACGAAATGAGGAGGAGATTAATGAACGATTAGGTGTAGATATATATGGGCACATCTCACTTGTTTTTTTATTTTCAATCCACAAAAGGAGCCCCCCCCCTTCCGTTTCATAGAATTTCTTTCCCCATTTGTTCTTTTAATTCCTTCCACGTTCCTTCCCACTTTTGGACGATTTTTAGAGCTGGGTTATTTTCACCGATGCAAGTATCCTTCTACGTTCCTTAAATTTAATCAATTCACTTGGTACGAGAGAACTTAACGCACGATCATGTAATCGATATTTTTGGGGACGTAAATGGTCGCAAACTAACGCAGATTAAGCGGCAAAAACTAGTAATAGGAACGTCTATGATATTCTGCGCAGTTAAAGAAGTAAAGTCAATCAATAAACTGCAAAAAAAACCTTCTAAACCCATAATATCACTTTTTTCTCCAGGAAATGAATACAGCATTCAGATGAATTAAGCTGATATTAGCTACACAATCTAACACAATTGCGAATGCGTAGGGAATGTGACAGGATGGCCCCAGTTATTGGTAATGCATCTTTGTCATGTCACTGTAACCAAAGAGGCGTCCTTATTGCAGCTTAAAGCGTACACGGACTGAAAAACGACAGTGCGCGATCGAACTTGTCCGTGTTTGACATTACTGAGGCCATTTGCAGTTCTGAATCAGAGAGAAACTCCATGGTAAGCGTACCCATTACCACACACTATAGCGCCATCAAGTTAAGCAGGAAAACGATGCATCTAAAAGAATATTTACGGGAATAAAAATACTACTCCGGCGTAAATTATGTATTTTCAATTATTCCGATCACATAAAAGTCCGCGATCACGGCTCTCCTTAACGCGTGCGCTCGCGCTATCGTTATTTCTCAATTGACCTCATTAGAACGGAAACGTGATGATCATTCATCAAATTCTGTCTGCTGCTTCAAGTCACTCGTTTTAATTGATAGAGTGCAGTTGGATGGTTAGCAGTGATAAAATATGGCCGTAATGTAGAGGAGGCAGAAGTGAGGAAAGGATTGCGACAAGGATGTGCTTCGTCTCATGTGATTTCCAATATATGCATGGAAAAAGCCATAAATGAAATTATGGACCAACTAAACACAGGAATACATAGGCGTGGAGGAAAACTCAGTATGCTTCGCTTCGCCGATGGCATAGCTATATTTGCCGAGAGGAAGGAAGATGTAATGAGAATTATGAACTCCAAGGACAAATATATGAATAAATATAACTCGAAGATTAATGTTAGGAAACCAAGAAGAAAGAATCATTTTCAAACTTGGACTACAAAAGCTTTGGCAAGTGAAAGAATTTTGTGATCTGGGAAGCAGAATCACTTGCGATCGAAGAAAGGTATTGCGAGAAGAATACCCAAAGCAAAGAAGGCAATCTACCAGAAGAGGAGCCTGTTGACTACTAGTAAGTAACATAAACCTGTAAGTAAGGCAGCACTTTGCTAAATTTTGAGCATGCACTTATATGGCGGTGAAGCATGGACATTGCCAGCTGCAGAGAGAAAGAGATTGGAAGCAATGGAGATGTGATGTTATCGAAGAATGATGAAGATCTAATGGACAGAGAGAATCACTAACAAAGAAGTCCTACGAAGAGTTGGAGAAAAAAGATATATTAAGTTAAATCTGTGAAGAAGGAGAAACAAACTTATTGGACACATTTGTCGACATGACAGCACAATGAAAACAATATTGGAAGGAAAAACTGATGGGGCGAACTATAGAGGAAGATCAAGAATGGAATATATCATGCAAACCATGAAGGCTGCCAAGGAGCTGCTGCAAACCAATATTTGGATTGATGACTACCAATGATGAAGATGATGATGATGACGACGAAATGGTGAGAGAGGCATGTGAGAAGCTAGATGTGGGAATGAAAGTAGGACAGCTGATAAATCGGTAAGATTGGCGAACATGGAGGTATTGGTTAGTCGATTACCCAGAGGATTGCAAGCTTTGATAGATGCGTTAGAAAATCGATAAAAAATACGGAATAAATATTAAACATAAGATAGCAAAAGTAAAGAGATTGTCTATGACAGTGAAATCGTGGATGGTCATAAAAGTAGGAGGGCACAAACTAGAGAAAGTAGAGCATTTTAATTAATGCGGTAGTTCTCTGGATGGAAATAGGTGTATTAGCAAAGACATTAGAAAAATAAATGCAGCAGCGAAGGAAGCGTTCAGCATTAGGAGATAGCTGATGATAGGCACCTTGTGCAAGGATGTGGAGAAAAGGCTGGCAAATGGTAAAAAAAATTGTGGGTAGCGCTTTATGGTGATGAAACGTAGATTCAGAGAATATGGGACGAGAAACGCCTGCTGGCGTGTAAGATATGGGTGTGGAGGAGAATGGAGAAAGTTCAGAGGACGAAAGTTAAGATAAACAAGGATGGTGGACGAAAATAAAGACAAACTTGGTATGTTGGGTGTGGAGAGTAAACTTCTCGAGGAGATTATGAGGGGGCCAAGTAGATGGTTGTAACAGGTAATGAGGGGCGAAGGGATGCTGAAAGTCATGATACAGAGGAGGATGTTGGGTAAGTGGGGGAGGATAAGAAAAAGAACGATCTTTAAGGATGGGATTAAGGGATGTAGAACGTATGCTGAGATGAAGAAAAATAACGTGCAGGGAAAGATAAGCCTGCTTCTGTAAAAACCTAATTAACCTACCTTAACCGGTAGATAACCTCAATAATAATAATAATAATGAGAATCAAGTATGTCCTTTTTTTACTAATAAGGTAAACATTTTGAGCACTAGCGAGCCCCTGATTATTTCATTGCAATTTAATACAGCGGAGTTTAAATTGGTAAGGTGGCTGAAGTGCTGGATTCCACTCAATAGGTGGCTGAGTTCTTCATTGGAAATCAATCACTTACTCTCTGTTATGAGGAGAGTACTTTATGTAGAGTAGGGTAGATATATTTTCACTTTTTTTAAATTTCCAAATGCCTGCAGTAGGAAGATTTGCTTCTTTGAGTTCTCATGTATTATGCCAAAAATTGGCTATTGGGGGAAAATTTGCACAACAGACTAAAAAACCAATATTTTTCACACATAGACGTAAAAATATTCAATTTGATTAAAACCATAAATCACATTAGTAGTAGCTGTTACTAATAGGCATAAACACTGATAACATACCACTCCAGACAGACGATAAATATTGAAAGCCACCCTATTTAAAATTCCAGAGCTATGATATGCTATGTAGATCAGTTAGCAATTGTTACAAAAGTCAATGATGGCCTGTTCTCCTGATTAATATGTTTGCTCCACACTATCATATTTAAAAGCGATGTAATTTTAGTTATTACAATTATTCATGCACTCAGTTCACAAGTGGACACACAAAAGATGAAAACATTTCTCAAAGAAAGGCTGAAATAATGTATTTACACTGAGGACATGCAATTCTAATAGCATTCATATTTCTTCGCTTTAAAATATTAGAAATGACTGTGATAACATTGGCAATCAGATTGGATTGTTATGTCTCGTCTTGTACAGAAGACTTGGCAATTGACAAAATCTTAATAATTGTAATACAAGTGCATAAATGAGGTATTTTTTCCTTTCTATTTTGAGCCCTTAAAATACAAATGCGAAAGGATCCAATCCAAATCCAAGGGATTCCACTCCTATGTTGTCCCTATCCTGCATTTGTCCACTCTGACTGATGTTCCCATCCTAGTAGACCACATCCGGAGATCCTATCGGCGTGGTTCTCGTTGTACAACAATAAATTCTAAACATATATCACTGGCAACAAATATTCATATTGTGATAATCAGTCTTAATGTCTTCGCTCTTCTCTCCAACCTAGGGCTATTGGCTCAAGAGCATCCTACTCCAATATGTCTCCTCCTGTAACAATGTCTTTTTTCTCTTTATAAACACATCACTCTGGGGAGCCGAGAACTCTATTACAATTTACTGACAAAATACTTATGCAAATAAATAAATGTGGCCATATGTAGTAATAAATAAATAAAAGTGATTCGAGTTATCGGCTATGAACTGCCAGTTCACCAACTTGAAATGCGGTAAGGTTCCGTTTTTTTCCAAGGCTGGGAAAAAAACGGAGAAACCTTGATTTTTTCCCCAAATTTCTGTTTTTTTTTCGAGCCCTCAGATCACTAGTCGAGACCACAAATTGGTTGGGGCTCCGTGCCCCCCCCCCCGCTTCCTCCTCCCCCTCCCATTTCTTCCACCTCCTCCTCCCTCTCCCTGGGGACGTCTTTCGTACACACCATGTCCTCCCTTCCGTCTCACCACCCCAGGGAGCAGATGGAGGGGAGAGGGACTCAACTTGCTCCCTCTCGCTCCGCCCCCCCCGACACTCGAGGCGGGAGAACACCGTTGCCGTTCTCAAATGTTCTTCCCTTCGCCTTGTCTCTCTCTCTCTCTGCCTCTCTCTTCCACTCACAGTTCTCCACTCCCCCCAAATACTCTCAGTTTCTGATCAACGCGAGAACGAAATCGCGAAAATGCAAATGAATCGCTTTCACTCGAAGCGAAGACTCATCGAGTCCTCTTCGCCGCTTAAGTTGGGAATGCGCGGCAGAAGGCAATTAAAGCCTTTCGATTCACGTCGCGAAGAGGTCTGAGAGAGCTCTAGAAATTCGCAAACGTCGTAATTAAAGCATATTGGGTATGTATCTGAGAGGCGTACCATTCGCGGTCTTTCCACGGGGTTTACATTCGCGTGAACTAAAGGAAGGGCTTCCAAAATTGAAAAGGTCAGATTGCGCGAATGAGGATTCTCTCCTAAACCTTCACATAAAAACACGATGGAAACACCAATGCATTTAAAAAGGTCCATTTTTCCTAATGTCTTAATTATGCAGGACGATTATGTCCCGTATGAACCATTTAATTGGATTTATATGAGTCGGATTCTCATCAATGACTAATTTTAAATTGAGGTGGTATAAAGCGAGATTTTTCTCTACTCACAATAGAGAAATTATTCAAATTTTATTTTTTTATCCCAGCAGCTTTAAGAAGCATTAAATAAATATTTTGATACTAATGGCGCAAAAATATTGTTTTATATGACTGAAATTCTCAGAAACTAAATAGCTATGCATTCATGAGTCCTTAACTTGACTCATTTTTTCCACGTTGTTCGCTGAAAACGCCTTCAAAACCGAAGATTTTTTTTTGCACTTCTGTAAAAATTACTGCGGTGGGTAATCTATTATTTTTTTAATAGTATAGGATTTATTCAGACTACACACTGTGGAACACACATAAATTTCTGGTGGAATCTATGGATTAGGAATTCCTCACTTTAAAATAAAGATCCTTTTGAGTCCACACCCGTACTATTTCCCATGAAAAATGGCTTCAATTTGCTAGTAAATATCTCGAAAAGAAGTGTGGTTAGTGGCAGAGTGATATTTTGGTATTTTTGAAAAGGTGAGATATTTTTCTTTGTGATTAGGCCAAATTTATAGTATTTTATATGCAATGATATCTCGCTCAATCAACCAAAGGACCAATTAAACTAATCCTTGGGAAGAATAAAATATATTGGTACTAAAAAGTTTGAAAAAAGAAAGGAAGATATTTAAAGATATAGTTAGAATATTCATGGCCGATATAAAGAATCATTTATCTAATCATCGTCGCAATAATTGACCCTCTTAATGCTGCTCGTGTACCCTTTGCATTTATTTTCCGTAAGGACGCGTTGCAAATTAATAGCACTCGGTTTCCCATATAATTATATCCACAACATTTCTTCGGGGTGTTAATTTGATAGTAGTTTGAAGAGTGAAGATTACTCAGTCGTAAGCATTGAGAAGGAAACGATTTCACGCACCGTGATTGGCGAAATGTTATCTCGACCTCTCGAATGAAGACGTGACGTAAGAGTCGGCGTCCCATCGTTCCCTGTGGCACTCGGAGAAGAAAAAAGAACGCAGACCACTTCAGGACAACACACATCCCTCTCTCCAGCCTGACACGTGACCTCTTCGTCCCCTCCCTCCCTTCCCGGCATGCTCCTCTGCACTCCAGACGGAGTCCTCCGCCATAGTCCTCCCAACTCCGTTTTCACCGCGTCAAAGTTTTCGCCCTCGCCCTCCCTCTCTCTCAAACTCCCTCTCGATCAACCCTTCCGACATCATCATCATCCCTTCCAAACCCACCCCTACCATCCCCCCTGAGCCGGGTTTGCATTAAAGTACACCAGACCCCTTTCAATTGTGTTGCAGGTGAAGGACAGAAATAAGGAATGTTTTCCCAAGAACTCATTTCTGTTTATTTTGTTCGCCGCGCGTCACAGAGGAGAGACAAATGTTATCGACACATTCCAAATGAACAGAACAGTCTTTTGAAAACCGTACTCGAACGAGAAATTAACTAATATAATTACCGAGAAAGACAAAGGGAGGAATACTTGAAGCAAGTCATGAGGGACGTTATCGTGAAGTCTTATTTCAGAATAATACCGTTAGCTGAGAGGGGGTAAGCGGAAAGGACAGACATGCAGCTAAATATATCCCATACAGCAGTCTAAACAGAGGCCTATAATGGCGTTACACTCTTGAAGTTAGTCGTTTAAAATGTTTGTCCAATGCAGTTTTATATTTTCTCACGACCTCCATTTCCCATTTTCGATGACTCATAAATTTCTCATTCTAGATTTTAATGCAATCTGCAAATGTGTACATATAAATAAGATACAACTCTCTTAGAGCTAATTGTTAATAATTGAGTCGAATTATATCCCTATTATTACCTATCATATTCCAATTCACGAAAATTGCCACTTCCAGTAATATATTGTAGTGCTAAATAAATTTCGACAAGTCTATATTAAAACGTTAACAGACTATTACAGCATTATCCCCCAATGGGGTCATGAATTATTAAATGCGTGGTAGGCCTATCAATATGGGAAATCTGGTACGCCTTCAATGCACCCATCAGATAGGTGAGATATTTATTTTTTACAGTTCTATTTTGCCAATAATAAAAAAATGCCCCTAAAAACATATCTTGTCATGATTAATGTTTTGTACGTAATTTTGCTAATCACCCAGAGGGACGTTTGTAAGATTGTTATGTCGATATCTCCGTCTTCATTTACCAACAGCGTTTTACAAATGACCAATAATAGTTTTTGTTAGACGATTTTTGAACGCAGCGGGTTTTTTTAAATACAGAAAACGTTCGGCCAAACAAGTTTTAATTTACTTTTTAAATTGCCTTGAAGTATATTTTTGTCTCAAGAGAAGCTGAATATTTGGGGAATATTTTTAAAGTTTCTATCTGCCAGAAATTGATTTGTCTGCAACGCTATACAGAAAAATCTGTTCTTAGAATTGTCAATTTTAAGCGAGTAAGAGACGGTTTGGTAAGTGAAAACAGAGCTGTCTTCGCGTTGTGCCTGGATCGAGTGAAATTAACGTAGGCAGGGGCAGGGGCAGGGGGGGGGGAGAGGGGAAGGCGAGGGACAGGCCGTTCCCCGCACCACCTGCGACATCTGGCGACATCATGTTCAGCATGTTCGACACGAGCGCCCAAATACAGTTCCGGAGACCATTAGGTCGAGCAAATTGGTGAACTCCACATATCAGAGAGAGAATGTGCGAGCTTTAACGTCGAGCCAAATCTCGCCTGTGATTAACAGGAATATAGTCATGAAATCGTACTCCTTGGATTCCTCGAGGAGATCCACAGGCATCGTAAACCATCGTAAAACTGTATTTGAGAAGGGCTTTATGCTAATTAAATGCTATTATTGCCTAGCTGATGTAAGCCCTGATCCACCTGGATTGAACCGAAAGCTCTATCGACTGGATTACCATTCCAACTGTTTTCTTTCGAATAAATTTACTAGAAAAAAACGAGATAGTTTGTCCCATTAATACCAGCTCTAATTTTGGAATTGGCGAACGGGCATACATTTCCCATGCGATTACAGTTAGCAACCATAATTGCAGAGGGTGAGTAGGGTTTGAACGAATGCCATTGTGTAGCCAAATAATATTGAAAATATAGCCATAACTGACATCTTTCTCACTAGTACAAAATTAAACCAAGTAACTGGGATCGTACAGTCAGCCTTTACTGGTCGACAGAGGCTACAGAGTTCGTCTTACGGGACTGTTTTCTATAGAATGAGATCAACTGTATGTCCAGGGGACCTTGTTGGTGGCTTATCGGAGTACATATATTGCTAATCATTTTCTTAAAAGGTCATTTGTCAAGAGCATCTTCAGTAGTAAAAAAAAGCATGAACCTCTGACATTGTGTTCCGAGCAATGACGCAAGCACTTTTCAAATCATTGCTAGTATGAAGCATTATATTTCAGAAGTTATTTTTTTGCTAATTAAAAGTTAGCTCCTAATTTTTTTGGTGAGTGAAAATAGAGGTGGAGTATTGTACGAGCATTTAACTGATTCTCATGCTTGTCTGAGAGTAAAATACCAAGATTACGAATTATAATGCTCTTAAAGGAGCACTAAATAAACCATTTGTATGTAAACAACTGTTTATCCGTCTGAATTTTACACTACTTTCTTCTTGTTTACTCTTTGCCAAATTTTCGAATTTAACACAACAGAAAATTTTCAAAAGAAATTTTCCATACGAGGTCGAATTAAATTCTTCGTTCTTTTTGCGATTGGCAACAATTTACAGGCCATCATAGTTTTAAAATTGTAGAAACCAAATACCAAAAAGGCTCTTTTCAACTCGATACTTGCATGGTTATTATCTCATTTAAAAAAGAAGCATGTACAAGGCTTGGAATTCCATGGCAAATTACGTAATGATTATTCTTCGATACCTGGAGAGGGATTTGATGGTCTCTTTTGCCAGCGAACTTCGTATCCTCCCTAAGCTTCAGGGCTATTACGTGATTTACCTAGTCGCGGTGGTCCACCAATGAACGATCTATTTATATCTTCACGACCTACTGACCCGGTGACAGAGATTCACATGCCGAAACTACACACTAAAATGGGCCAAAAGGTTACGGATGCACTGTTTCTACGACATTTAGGGTAAGCACATCTGTCATCTGTTAGTCCGTCAAATATGCAAACACACTCAGGGGTTTGGATGATGATACATTATGATGGAAAAATTAATTTAATTTAAAAACTTTTAGTTTGCAAAAATGGGAAAATTGGAAAATAGAGGGTCGCATGCTCTAGGACAGTAAGCGCAAGCACTTTGGGTTTATCATACATCGCTTAAATACGGATAACATTAACTCATCGCACAAAGCCACACTTTGCTACAGTATTATAGATGGGTAGTTCCCAAATGAGTCCCACAAAAAACATGTAGTCGTGAAGAACACAATATGACACAAAGAAAAGCAGAATTCTGAGTGAGTCCCGCATTGGTTTTCCTCCTCCGAAAGGAAATTAAGTAACACAACGATCAAATAATATGGTAGGTAACGATGGTAGATAAGTTGATATTTATAAATTTAGGAATTATTCAACATTTTTTGCAATTCTGTAGATCAATAAATCAAAATCAATGAAAAATATTTTATGATTAAAAAATCCGTTGAAAAAGGAGTATGAAGGCTTTTTCATTTAAACTATAATTACTGGTAAAGAAATAAAATTTCTAAGGGCCAAAATTCAAAGAGTTTATACGGACGATCTTCAAAAAACTGCTTTATTACTATAAGTAAAAAGGAAAAAGAAAATAACAACTCATGTTTCCATGCGTGTACCTTTGATACCGATTTCTTCCTACGCTTGCGATTTCATTGACCTGCGCATAACACCCTCTGCTTTTCCTCCACTTAGAAAAAGTTTACAGCTATTCAAATTTACAAGTAAAAGTAAGTAGGTTTCAATAATAAACTCGATGGTTTCAGGCTTCACTTTGTGAAAATCCATTCTAAAGAATTCAAAAAGGATATGGTACTTTTTTCACAGATTTTTATTTAAAGTCGACCGGTTTCGTCGCATAGGCATAGTCCTGATGATGTCGCCTATGCGACGGAACCGGTCGACTTTAAATAAAAATCTGTGAAAAAAGTACCATATCCTTTTTGAATTTTTTCAATAATAAAGTAAACCATTTAACGCACGATACAGATACCGGGACACTTTAAGAATTTAATATCATTAAAATTTGTTGCTATTTACGAATCAAAAAAATATGGCCTCCTAAGTTAATTTTTCCTGACGATAAAACTAGAAGAAAAAGCTTTCACAAGTGTTTTAATTTAGATATAAGATTTATTGAATACTCTTAAGAGAAAACATTCATATTACTTATTATACTGACGGCAGACAATCTGGAGTCATTTATCCTAATCATTAGTCCTCACAGCTAAGTAAAAAAAGACTTTAATGATTAGTTATTTTATGGGGATTTCACTCTTGCTACCGACAGCGCGAACTGCGGTGAATGATCATGCATTCCATTTAACGATCGGCTATTGAAAATGTTAACAGTCGATCATCGCGGCATATTTTTAAGCCTCACCACGCCATTTTCGCGACTGTTTGAGATCCGCTCCACTTTGGCCTCCGTCCAAACTCGAGTCGCTCAGCCCATCGTCCTAAATGAGAAATAACCGCTCTAGAATACCATGTGAAACTGAGGAGGGCGGAGCGGAGAGGAAAAATGTACGGGAACAATGAAGACCAGAATCAAAGCGGCAGAGATCCAATAAATAAAGGGGACATTTGAGTCGCTGAATGGATTTATATATCGACGTAGTACGTGGCACGAAGCACATTTTCAAGGGTGTACCGGCGCTACAGCGACGGCGTAGGGACAAGCGGGAAGGGAGGAAAGGAATTCCTCGAATTCCGTTCGACGGAGGATCCGGGGCATTCAATTTTTACCCGGAGGGCAATTCCGGTGGCGCTCTCCGGACACGGGGAATGGCGGGGTCACAGGGAGGATATATGAGAAGCAGCTGTAACGTCACACTTGTCTTCATTGTACTGAAATAGTTCATTCATTCATTTTAATTTAGTACGTTGAACGTTGCATTATTAGAATTATTTTCGTTGTGGTCTCATAGGCCGTTATCTAATCCAAGTATAGCCATTAGCATATACCACCTACTATGGGTTTGAACACGCTTGTGGTGTACTCGCGAATTGTAACGGACAGGTAGCTCTCGTACGCGGATGAGACCACTGACGAATTAAAAACAAAAACATATCGGCAAGCGCCGTATTGCGGTGAAGATGTGTCAGGCGTGACCATGGATACTACATACTCCATGTAGACTCCATATCTATGTATACTCAATGGGCGTGGCACTGATCTTTCGATGGATAACGTTCGCAACGTAAACATTTTACTGGCCTTCCAGTTATATTGATATGTAAAACGTCTATCAAACAAATTTAAGCAGGGCTGAATCGCCATTAAAATTATAATTTAAAGGAAATACAATAAATAACTGCAAACAATTAATCAAACACTTGATACAGTTTTCTCCTTAACCCGTTGAGACGTGACACACAAATAAGTTTTCAATACGATATTAGTAACTAATAAGTGTATGGTATTTACTAAGAATACTAGAAGAATAAATCCACATAAGTCGTTTGTAGTATATTTTATGATTCACAAATATACTCACATGCCCACTCATCATTTCACGCTTCTTATGCATGTTTATTTAGTACGGCTTCGTGAAATAGTACGCTTTCTTAGGAAGCCATTCCTCGTACTGGTCGTACTATACCTCTCGCGGTCGCGTAGCTAATTCAAAGGCTTAAAACGTGACGTCACTTCCGCAAACTGAATAAAACTTAGTACGCCTTGATGTGGATTGGAACACGGACATAGAAAGGTCTAGAAATAAATTATGAGTGGGTTGCTAGAGAGGCTTTGATGTTTTTTTTATGTTGAGGGCAACGTGCATGCAAGCAAGGTGAAAGTGTGACTCCTTAGCAAAGACGAGGTGCATGGCATCAGATGCTCTGCGAGCCGCCGCAGATGCGTGTGGCATGGGGGTGTTCGGACACCACCAACGTAAAGAGGAAGAAACAGGGAAAAATGAAGGGGGAGAAGACTGAGGTGAACATGAGGTGACATATAAACGATAAGAATCTTATAATGATATATCTTATAATAAGAATTAAGATATCTAGCCACGCTCTGCTTTGGTTATAGTGCGTAGAAAAGGGCGTAGTTTGGCTAGTGCGTAGAAAGAGGTAATTTTCGTGTCTTTCAGTTTGGCAGTGTTTCTCTCCTATTTGCCACTTCTATCAGTTCTAGCGTTTAAACAGTGTTGCCAAATAGTATCCTCCTTGTCCTACTGAAGTAATTTGATCCGAATTTTCCAAGTAACCTAAGTCTAGCGTGCAGTCTCTGTCTTACGGCTCCCAACCCATTCCTTACATCAGCAGTTCCCTCTTAGCAGTTCTTAACAAAGTATGCGACTTTCTTTAGTATTTTATTTACTTCACGAATTAGGGTAGTTTGAGCGAGTCATAATGGAGTCCATATTTTTGAATCTTATTTTTTCTAATTTTAAATGTATGCGTATTTTATTGAGAGTGGGTCGAAGTTATTTTTAAAGAATCTCAACTTCCTTCTGCCAATTTTTCGCTCTTAAATATATAATCATCATCATCAGGGCTAAAGCACAATGTAAGGAAAACAGTTAATATTGGTAATAATCATATAATTATAAAAGAGTTTATACTCGGAGAAAAAGACAACTTTTACATATACCACTGAATTTATTAAAAACGACCCGGGTTTCGATGTAAGTTCACATCATCATCAAGCAAAAATTTAACAGAAGCGCAAGCAATTTTTGCCTGATGATGATGTGAACTTACATCGAAACTCGGGTCGTTTTTAATAAATTCAGTGGTATATGTAAAAGTTGTCTTTTTCTCCGTTATGATGGAATACCACACAGTTAACCTTGAGAATGTAATTGCTCTGAGTTTATACTCATAAATTTAGTATGTATGTACCTCAAGGTGAGAACATTTTCTTGTTATGACAATGGAAACAAAGGAAGTTGAGATTTAAATACAAAAACTTAAATTATTAAAATTAAAAATTAATTTTAAAAAATTTAAAAAAGAACAACTCCCAATAAAATACGCACAGATTAATAATAAGTGGTAAAGAACTAACTCAACAAAGTTTAATTTTAGCGTCTGTAAGAAGTATGAAGGAAATATTGTAATATTTATGGCGCAAAAATATAATTATATATGACGAAAATCCTCAGTAATTAAATGAATAAATCAACACAAGTCTCTAATTTGACTCATTTTTTCACGCCGTACGGCAGAAAACCCTTCAAAACAGAAGGTTTTTCTGCGATTCTTTATATACTATTGCGGGTTGTAATCGATTAACTTTTGTAGGTAAATGTTGAGAAAACATAAATACCACACACACATAGTTTTTTGACTAAATCAATATGTTATATATTCCTAATTTTATTAATATTTTCCCTCAGGAGCACTCAGCCGTAATCTATCCCATGCAAAACAGTTTATATTTGTGAACAAAGTGTTCGAAAAGTAGTTCAGCAAAGGGTTAATATTTTGGTGTTATTGGAAACATTATATTTAGCCCCATTTAAGTGTACGCTTAAGTTTAATTTTTGTGGCTGAAATGATATACATACATGCGTAATGCAATTGAGTACAAGTGTCCGAAAGACAAAAAATACCAAATCTCCGTATGAATGCTTCATAAAAACGTGTCACTGTAACGAAGAACCACCCCTCTTCTCATCCTCTCGGAAATTGCAAAATAGAGCGGAATTTTATAATGGCAGCAGCACCGCCAAAATCACTAAATCCCGTGAGTGGTTTCGTCAGGGTATTCTACGATCTAACTGGGTTGCAACATGTGAACTCCATTAATATGACCGTGTCCTACGTAGAGACAATTGGTATACTCTTTACTCAAAAAGCAATAGCACATAGCACCTCGCTCACTTAGGCACGCGATGTGTCCTCCAGTGCACACTAGCCATGCTCGAAGTAATCGGAGAGTGTAGGCGGTTGGGAGGAATGATGGTGTAATGTGGTGGGATTGTCAAAAAGCTCTCCAAAGACGAAATTCAAAGAAATAAAAGAGTCTGTCGAGAGCGTCGGGATGATTATTTGAATTGAAAAGAGAGAGGAGATGTGGAACGCTATACAGCACTCACCCGGCAGTCGAGAGTCGTTACGAACGCACGAGATGGCACTGATTTCACAAGTGATTACTCTCATTTGATCTCGAACAATCAACAAAAGAGGCGGATTGAAAGGGATGGGTGAGAGTTGAGGATGTATGAGTTTGGAGCCGGACTAAAATTGAGCTGTGAAATGATTTGAGTCATCTTTTTCGTCAAGTTTGTGCAAAGTACAAGATCCTGACTACCATTTTACTTTCGTAGCACTTGTAATTAGCTTCAAGAATAAATATCCAAGAAGAATCACCTACCGCATGAATATATAAGTGACTATTACGAATAACAAATAACAGCTGAAGTCTTATGTACAAATAAGGTAGTTTGAGCGAGAGATCATTTCACATAAAATTCAATTAACTTGGCCTCTAATTAAAGAAATCTCACCTTTCTCAGGTTACCAAAATAACATCCACTCACCGTACTACTCATTGAGATATTTGCCTAAAAAAAGAAGCCGTTTTTCATGGGAAATTGGACGGGTATCCGTAATGCAATCATATGACACTTCATTTTCAAAATGAGCAATTTCAAACGTATAGATCTTGTGAGAAATTTACCAGTGAGTAGTTTGTAAATTTTCTCAAAAAGTTTTAAAAATAAACCAATTACTCACCGCAGTAATTTTAACATGATCGCAAAATAACCTTCGGTTGTGACGGCGTATTCACCGTACGGCTTTACAAAAAGAGTCAATTTAAAGACTAATATAGGTATACTTATTTAGCTGCTGAAAATTTCAGTCATATAAAACAATATTTTTGCATCATTCACGCTAAAATATTTACTTCATGCTTGTAACAGCTGTTGAAATTAAAAAAAAATCAAATAAGGTCTTTATTATGACTAGGGAAAAATCTTGCTGAAACTACTACCTTAAGGTTTACGGTTTTACCTTAAGGAAGTAGGTTTGTAAGGGAAAAATATTTTTGAGAAATGAAGGGGGGGTGAAGAAAAACCTGGCATCGGCATAGTCTCACAGGAAGGCGAAATCCATGTTACATTTACTTTGCGTATTCTCTGCTTTCACATGCTTGGCTGTGCGTATTCGCCACTTCTAAGTAAAGATGGGAGTAGAACTGTGAAATGCTCGCACTTTCAAGGATTTGAACGAGGACCGTCGAGATAGAAGTCCATTAAAGCCTCCACTCTAAGAATTGTCTGAAAAATATTCATTTAGTCTTATTCACAAAAATTCGATTTGCTATTGCTGAAAGTCACATCATTTCTGTGAAAATATTTCATATTATAATATTTGAAAATAAATAAAACAGTAAAAATATGAATTATGTTGCCAACCCTCCTCAAATTTCAACTTATTAACAAATCACCTTAATGTTGTACGAAAAATGATGTAGTCTGAAAGTAATGGCGAAGATTTTGTCTCCTCGAACTACAAAAAGTACCCACTTTTTTTACAAGTCTTACATCTAACGTTCTACAGCTCGAAATCCATGCTTCTCCATTTCAAACGCTTGTACTTGCAGTTAGCGTACTCTAAGTTTTACCAAAAGTCATTAATAAATGCTGTACGCTCAATTATTTCAAAAAATCATTCCCAAAATCTCATTTCAACGAGGGCAACTGTTACTATGTTGCTAATCAAAAACGTGGAGTAACATGAGGCATACGTTTTACTTTCCCATAAATGATAACTTTGAAATATGTTTTAAATTTTAATATGAAGCCTACATCTGGAATATGAAAGTGCATATTAATTTTTTTGGCAAATATCAATATATTTATATTTATACCGTAATTAATATATTTACTTAAAAGTATTTGCAAGCTATCAGAATCGGTTTGAAATCAATTACCCACTTTAACTCCCTTTGATCGAATACTTCCACTTTCATCGGAAAAAGAAGTAATATACCATGATTATGTACATCAGGAATGCGGAGTGTGAGTAAAGATAAAATCTTTATTGCTTGTAGAGCACAAATTATCAGTGCAATGAAATGAGCAGAGGAGTGAGTTGATGACGAAAGAGGTTTGCATTTCGAAGGAACTAGGAAAATTCTCATAGTTGGTGGTTATCGCATTCTATTTTTTACCAGAGCCCCCATCATTGAACTGTAAATCCTACCATCAACTACAGCACAGTTTAAATGATATTAAGTCATCTGATTAATCTGCCAAGGCATTAAGAGCTGAAATTTACTCTAATATTTCTCGTAAGTAATCCAAATGTTTACGTGAAGAAAGACCGGCATTCATTTTTATTAGAAATGAATGACATTATCACATTAAAAATTCTTTTTGAAAAATGCACCATAATTGAAGTTAAAATTACCCTTTATGTAATCAACTATTGCAGTAAACAATTCTTCAAACATTTTAACTTCTTCAAACAGAAACTAATGAATTCAAATAGACATGGAAGGCTACATTTACGTCATGCGATAGATTTTAATAGCCAACAGAATAGTCGTTTAGGAGAGCATCGAAGGTGTGGCCTTCACTGTAGTGCATGAGTAGGCACAACATAAGTGAGGGATAGGTTAAGTGCCCCATACGTTGGGGAAAGGTGACAAAGCAAAAGTTTCAGAGCTTAGCAGTTGGGACAGGTATGGAGGAAGGGAACTGGCCTCCGATTCACGCGAATTAGATTAAGGTGCGCAACCTTTTTGCCTGCCATTTTTGCCATTCAAAACTGCCATTTTTGCATTCATGGCGAGTGTTGAGAGTCTGTGGGAATGATTTCCGCCTCGTGGTGGTGAGCTGAAGAGTGTTTTACGGGCCAGGCTGAAAAGTTCGCAACGCTCCGAAATAGGTCAGCGCGCAAAAACTTTCCGCTTGCACTCACTGGGTGCAATTACTCAAGTCGTTTCTATTGCCAAGTTCCCCTTTTGTGAGGAAACCGTGTTTTTACAACCAAAGGTTACGAATTCATGCGCTGACAGATAAGCGTTGCGGAGTCAATTGAACTTCGACGCCGCCGTGAATAACTATTTAGTAATAACGGGTGAGATTGGTGTTAAAAAGAGCACAACGATTTGGGGACTCTGTCATGGCAGTGCACGTGATCAGTTTAAAAAAAACAACTAAGTGACAAGGGACGTCAACATGTTAAGTGTAAGCTTAACGGTGGATTTAGGAGAATATCGCCGGAGGATAAGGCCAGGAAGATATATGTACACATTCTTATTCAAATCCGAAACCTAATCCATGACCATAAGCAAAGAATCTCTGCGTTGTGAACAACATCTCATTACTAATGCTTAAATTGATCAACTAATACTAACCTCGACCACCTAAGGAACAAAATCCAAAGTTACATAATCCCGGAAAACGAAGCAGAGAACATAGGTAACAAGGCTGCCTCAGTCTCAGAACACCTCAAATTTATCCGAAAAATATATTTAAAATTGGCAAGGAAGGTAAATCGTGTATATATATACATATTATATACGAACATATTTACGCAGTTGTTATGTATATTAAACAAACATAAACGTGAATATAATATACACACATTTAGCAGACCTAGTATGGGATGCGGTGCAGAAACAATAGTAGACAGAAAGAATATTGAGAACAACAGAAACGCACACGATAATAATGATAAAGAGCAACACACTTATGGATAAAAAAGAAACATCAAGTTAAGGCAGTAGACAAGCATAAACAACATCATCAGTTGGACAAGAGAGTATAAAAGTCCCTGGGATGAGTATGTCGGGATAATTACAGAAGACAGACTTCCCTACATTGCAAGAGACAACATCCCCATGGGAGGAGAACAATAGGATGACCAACAATAAAATGGAAAGATAGCTTGTAATCCAACTCCCAAGATCAGGACTTGTTTCCAGTGAAAATCTGACGACAACCCTATTCCAAGAAGGATAACACATTCAAATTCCTGAAAAGTCTACAATTCGCTTCCTTAAGCACTCAACAATCCTCGCTAAAAAGTTTCAAACCCAAGACCTCGAAAAGGAAAGACAGCCGATTAGTTACAGCCGCTACATCACAACCCATCTCCTGACTGGCGTAAGGATCGCGGTAGAAATTTTATAATGATCAAATTGTAAATATTTACCTCTCAATGCAGAATTTTTCCTGCACAGAGAGGAGTGAGTAGGTATATACATGCATGGGAAAAAGTCAGCGAATCGTAATTCCCCGAAACTAAATTACACCACGGAGTATCAAAGTCAGTAAAAGAGTCTCTTAAAGCAATTCATAAAGCCAGTTAACCAGCCGAGTCGTCTTTTTACTTTCCTTAAAAAAAATTCTCCGCTAAATATAATTTCATCTCTAGAAGTAATCCAGTTCCCAAATGGCTTTCACAATGGTTTCTAGGGTTTAGGGGAGGTGGGGTGCGCTGGCGCTACCGACGGAAAGGGCAACGAGTCTCGTCTAAAAACTCCCACCATGCACCGCGGTACGAAGGGTGCAGCAAAAAATATTTTTTTTGTCTCGTAAGCTTTATTGAGGCTATTTTCGCCTTCAGGAAGAGGAAAGAGGGAGTTTCGACACCGAAAAGACAAAATATTCACGACAATTTGTTCCCAGGGAATATATTTAGCGAAATAAATAGCCATGACCAGTCTGCACCATCACAATCAAGAACTCCGCGTCGTAATTTCATTTCAAATTTGATCCTTACTCGGAATTAAATTTTGGTGAGTTTCAATCAGCTTTAGTTACGATATATACTATATTATAATATATTACGTGAGCAATTTTAGCTGTCGGTATCATACAAAAAAAAACTAATTTCACCTCACAATGCTAAATTAATTGAGTAGAAATTTTTCTTGATATTTATTCATAGTTTCTATGTGAAAAATTAACAGCACGCCGTGCATGTTTTCATTATAAATTTTACATCTCTGTCCATTTGTGTTGTTGAAAAATAAATCAATACTGACGGTTCCGCTAACATTGGTAGCATGCCTACAACGTAGTGCTTGCTTGTGAGGTTTCTCCTCCTGACAAGCATTAACAATTGATGCAAATCCATCAATAGCTGTAGTTTCACTAACTTTAATAGAGTGTAGTGTAATGCATGTCAGCGACTGATCACCCCCTTCCACACACCCCTGACATGGCTTGCAGGGTATTTTGTAGATGTAGATGGAGGGAAAATTGCATAATCACTTCCATACCTAGGTATCAAAGAAAGAGTTCCATAAAACCGTCTACTAATACATGTAAATTTCCAATATCGCATGAGAATGTGAAGTCGAGGGCCGAGTACTCGCTGTTTTTTTCACCTCAGAATGGATTCGTGTTGGACATTCACGGTCCTGATTGTAGGAATGTCTTCAATGTGGGGAATTAAAATAAAGAACAGTTGCTACTGACTCGCCGCATGAATACCCTGACTGTTGTCCAGTGAAAGTTACCCTGACCAAGAGAGTGATAAATGGTATACTTATTTATTTATCAATTTTCCTTGCGCTTCACATTCCGATGAATGTCTTCGGAAAATTAAATAATTAAAGAAGGGCTTGGTATCCATTTACAGCTGGTATCGTTTTGTATTCAAACGATTCCAATCGTATCTGGTTTTGTGCTAAAAGCATTGAGCGTTACAAGGATGCCAGGCTGAACAGCATATTTTAATTTCTTACGCCTCACTTGAGTTTATTTATTGGCTCGCTCAAATGTGTAGCGTAATCGATCTCACAGCATTGTCCTCATTGTATCCTAGAGAGCGAATCGAGGAATTCCCGTCCTTCCTATGTCTCCTCAGAAAACTTAGATGCTATCCTCCTATTAATGGCATATGCCCCAATGTTCTACAGAAAAGAATTTTCTCATCAATAAAATGTTAGCCATTAAAGAGATGACAACGCACCAGTATCTAGGTTTTCGTCTTTTATAGACGACGGTCCACATCCAGTTAAAGTTTAAAGGTAGGTACGCGTATGAGCACTCAAATCTTCCATTAATTGTTATAGAAAATGTATTGCCGTAAAATGTAAAACTGATATTATACCTCCAATAATATCCTTCCAGCAACTGAGTAGCATACGTTCTTTAGTCCCAGGTCACTTTTATTCATCGTGAACACAGTAAGAATTGAAGGAAATGTTTAAGAAATTTCTAATCCACTGACTGCGCTCTGACTTCACAGGTGAATAACTTTCATTTGTGACATCCGGACAGAAAGTCATTCATCGCAATATGAAGTGCAAGGACAAAAATGAAACAAAGAAACAAATATATAGCATTTTTCTCTGTTTGGAGGGAGTGGCGTTTTCGAGGGACGACACTCAAGTGTATTCATTCGGGGAGTCAGTAACAACAGTGTTTTATTTAGATTCCCAGAATTGAAGACATCAGGATTATTCCACATTATTATAATGTACGCTCCCCAAACTGTTAACGCGGGTTGCTTCATTGACGAGCCCCCTGCATTTAGATTAACATTTTTTTCCTATTTTCTGATTTTCCATATCAGGTGATGAGGACGTCGAGAAAGAAAACTTGGAGCGCGGCATTTGTTGGAAGAGATTATAATCTACCGGAGCAAATGATGCGTATTTCGTACGGGGGAAATGAAAAGACAAGAATTCTCAAAAGGAATGAGATCTTAAACACAATATGCAAAAAAAAAGCTTTTTTTCTCCTTGAATGAAGATACCTGATTCAAATATTAACAGAAAAAAACGCAAATTTTTTTTTCTATTTTCATATCATGATTTTCGTGTACCTAAATTGAAAAAATTACAAAATATTTGAGTTTCACTTTTGCCTCGGAATCAGAGGATTTCATTTCCACGCTTTTTTATGGAGGCAGAGGAGCCTCCAGCTGAAGAGAAACTTTGAACATCGGAATTAAAATAAGTCGAGTTGCATCACCTCATTGATCACAGGTAACTTGTTCGCTTGAAGTTCGTAAAGCATTGTGTGAAATAGTAAACTAATTGCGCCAGTGAAAACAAGGAATGCTGAAAAGCACCTCTAGCTTCGCAGATTAAATAAATGGAAATTTTATTAAGGTATCCTCGTAAAAAAAAAGCAAGCAATGGTGATATTTAGGCTATTGTAAGCATGTGCAAACATACATTTATCTTAATAACGTCAAAGTAACTGATTTTATAGATATACGAGCGGAAGGTACCCGTTGAAATTCAATGGGTGTGAAAAACGTTAAACTGATTGTATAAGAAAACCGCTAAGCCTGAAGAAAAACTGTATGCGTGGTCATTCGAGGAGTACGTAACCTATCTTGTATGTTTTGTTCATTGTAGTAAACACGCTGACCGTTTTCCAGGTGCACGGAGAGATGAGTGACTATTGGTCCACTTTCATGCACGGGAAACCCAAAAATCGGCCATACAGACTCATTACTACTTAAATAGCAAAGGTTGATAGATGGTCACCTCGTCCCTACGGTTCTCTTGAGCCGTCTTCTGAGTGATTAACAGCTTTATCGCTTCCCTTGTATACATACATATATTTGCATTCCATGAATTAATTCAGTTGCACTATTCAACGTTGATATGTGCTTTGAGTATTTTAATCAGGATTGGACAGAAGGGTACAATCCAGCGGTTGACAACGTCAAGAGGAGTAATGGCAGCAGAAACCATGTTTATTTGACCTATGAATCCTCCATCACCCGGACTGCGCCTTCGGCATAGCCATAATCATTGGCTTCGGTTGCTGCATAAAAAATATATGGTGATTCTTAGTGCACTTGTCGATTTTCATGCACGGATGTCGTTAATTGCGCAGAATTTCCGTTCTTCTTTCGGGTAAGAAGCATGTAATGACGTCATTATAATTTCCGCCATCTTAAAACAGATTGAAGGTTCGAAACAGATGGGTCTGTATTTGAACCAGATTTAGAGCTGGTTACCCGTCCGTATGTTGGGTAAGGATGAAATTTGTGCGGATCTTAGCGTAACCCGAGAAACACCACGGAGAGATTATCATGAGATCACTGGTGGGCATGTCTTGGACCATCCAAGTGTAACCTTTGTCGTTTTTATTTCAAGGGCTCATTTTTTCTCAAATAAGACATTCATTTTGTTTTAGGAGATTTTTTCGAAAGGTTACTCTTTTTTCTATTAGGCATGTTGGTGGATAAATTTTTAAGTCCAAGGGACGGAAACACAGCGGCAAGTGATAGTCTAGAATAGGCAACTTGATGATTGAGTGAATGTGCCTAAGTTAACTGCACTTAAACACTTTTAAACATATAAATAACTCAAGACGTTAATGATGTGGGAATTGGTCTAAAAAACAGTTCGCAATCATAATGAGAGGCAGACGGGTTCACTACGTGTAATATATCTGAGTATTAAACGATAATAAACAACGCCGTGTTTGTTGTAGCAACAGAGGCATTATTACCATTGATATTCGCTGCACGTAAATATTCTTGCACATTTAATTGTGTATTCTATTAATTCCTTTATGTGTAACGTTTACTACGTAAGTGTTCTCTTCCCTTTGAGATCTACTTTGAGAATGGACGCTGAAGAGTGTACTTGTTAAATATGCATTAAATTTAACGATTACCACCCGAAGCAATCAATCATGGGGCCCTTGGGACTCTGGGCTACGGATTTTCTTTCTACGTACTATCATGGGCCTGCAGGAAAACGTGATATTTCAATGCTAGAGGCGGGTATATCCTTTGAAAAACAAATCTATGGTTGTCAAGGAAATATGTTATTGTTGATTTCAGATAAAAATGTGAGATTTTTCAGCTGAAAAGATGAATTTCAGACAACTTCGGAGGGTAGAAGAAAATCGATTGATAAAATTAGAAACTTCCTTTATTCAGCCATCCGATAAAAAAAAATCCCACTGCACCGAACCCTATGCTTAGCATGGACCACCAGGAGTGAGCCTCGGGGGCTTTTTGGGGCCCTGAGGGCTTTTTAATATAGCATATATTACAACCAGACTTGTTTTCTATCTACGTGCCAAATTTCAGCTCAATCGGTCCAGTAGTTTTTGCGTGATGGAGCAACAGACAGACAGAGACCATTACATTTTTATATATTACTGAGGATCACACCCTTAACCTTAACCTTGAAAAAATAGGGTTTCGGTTAATTGAACCCTACAGTGTTTGTTTTCAACCACTAACAAACATGCGTTCCAAATTTCATCAAAATCGGTCCAGTGGTGTAGGAGGAGATGTGGAACATTCCCACAAACATACATACATTGACTTTTATATATATAAAGATATAGGTGGTAATAACGACAGATTGAAGCTAACGATAAAGAGGTGAAATCAGACAGGAACGCAATTATAAGCACATAAATGAAGGAAGATGCAATAAAAGCTGAAGGTTGGGCTAGGAAATATGATGCTGACCGAAGTGATAAGATGATTCGAACTTATGTTATTGCCAAGCCTCGAATAAATCCTTTATGCGTTGTTGTCGCTAACATCTACTGACAAGCAATAATTTAAAAAGATCGTAATCACAACAGATATAACCTACTTCGAGAAGAAATAAATGGCCCGCATATCATAGGTAATCTGATAAGTTTTTCATGTTACCACAGATTTTAGCAAATGGATATCAAAAAGATGCCAAGTAATTACGCTTAAGTCAAGTAGCACTCTTTCGGTCAGTCGTAGAGGCTTTCAATCAAAGACGGATTCAATGAAATCGGGTGGAAAGTGTGCCTCTGTGCCTCATTCAGGGCACCACGTTGGCATATACGGAGAGAGCATACACAAAGACTCAGACTAGCCTTATTATTTTGCGATATTTTAGTCCTTCGTTCATTCGGCCATACTAAGTCTCTACCTATGAGCATATAGTACGATTTTATATCGACAAACATAACGTAAGAAAATCCAACAAATAATTTAGAACTAAAGCATTTCAAATGACGAAGAAGATGGACAATAAGACAATAACTGGCATACCTGAATACTTGGCCTAGTATCCCTAATTCGCATGTCCTGCCATCAATTTTGCCTGCATGACCTAAAGTTGCCGGCCGAGGCAATTGCGTGGCTTCGATTCTTCGGGTATGCATGCAACAGGAGAAATTTCTGAGGTTAGAAGGTGCCGATGTAGTTAAAGCAAATACAAGTCCACAGCTAATTAATTTTGTCGCAATATGAGAAACGTATTTAAACACATGTGCGTTACTCCAATGAGCGGTATGCACACTATTATTAAATGCAATTGAGACGCTGGGAATGAGTGAGCCTGAGACTTAGGAGCTTTGAATACTTTTAGTAACTGCAAGTTTTGGGGGTGGGATCCGACAAGGTACACGATCTACACAGTAATCCTTATATGTAGGCATGTATATAAAAATTCAGCCTGCGTATGTTTGTGCACGCAAAACTCGAAAAAATAGTCGGTCGATTGACTTGAAATTTTCGACAAAACTTTACATTCAAATACATAAGTTTCTGAATTACAAATAAAAATTGCAATTTTTGGGATTGTTTTCACTCCAATAATGTTAACATTTACTCCCATAAGAAAATGATTGAATTCGGTGAACTTTTTATGATAGAACGCATAAAAGAATGCATTATTTAATTCTTTCATTCAATTTTCTTATATGCTTTGTTTTTTTGGTTTTTATGTCTATACTCATCAATTTTTCTTCCTTTTCTAGAAATGAAATTTCCTTGGCAACCTGGTGTCATTATCCATTTAATAGCGAATTCATGAATGGCTGTTCACGCCTGCAACATTTAAAGGATCAGGTTCAGTGACTAATTGGATAGTTGTAGTCAAACAACTACAGGTCCCCGTTTGTAGTGGAGGCTGCTCGGGTGCTCCACCGGGTAATCTCCTCCATGGCTGCCGACGTTTCGGGGTGCGAGTCGTACTCCATCCTCAGGGCTGAATGTCGTGTCTCAGAAAGTGGTCGCCTTATATAGCGGTGCCGAGGCCTCAAGTTTCCTCTGATTGGTCCTTGGTTTTAGACAATCGGATTCTTCGCAGGACGGGTTTCCAGGTGTTGCTGAGGGAGTAACCGCCATCTCTATTGTCCACTAGCCGGATCTCTATGGCCTCCTTCGTAATCCTTTCCCAGTATTTCTTCTCTCGAGGGATGATCTTCACATCTTCCCAATGGATAGAATGGTTTTCGTTGATGCTGTGTTCGGCCACCGCAGATTTTTCAGGTTGACATAGCCTGAAATGCCTTAGATGTTTCTTGATTCTGTGGCAATTGTCCTACCGGTTTCTCCCTAGTAAACATCTCCACATTCACAGGGAATCTGGTATATTCCGGGAGTCGCGAGGCCACAGGGATCCTTCGCTCTAACTAGTTGGTCCCTAAGCTTGGTACATGGCCGGAAGAAGGATTCAATTCCGTGTCTCTTCAAAATTCTGGAGATTTTGCCGGAAACCGTAGACACGTATGGTATTCCGGCCCTTGCCACCGGGTCCTGGCGTTCTTTATCCTCCGGGGATACGTCGGCAACCATGGAGGAGATTACCCGGTGGAGCACCCGAGTAGCCTTCACTACCAACATACGCCGGGAAAGCATCAGATCTTTTTTCAGGTCCCCGTTTGGCTTGCTTTCTCAAACAAAGTCAATCGCTTCAAGTGTGTGGATTAAATATGGAAAATCCTTCCTTTTCAAATGGTCAATTACATGTTGCATGCTCAAGAGTGGGACAGCCTAACTGTTTATTTGTTTTTGCAGAGACCAAAAATATTCTATATCCCTAAGTACTTGAATAAATGTTTTCAACTTTAATTTAATACACAAAAATTCATTTACTTCCATTTATATTTTACATGGAGAAGTGTCTGCTTTGTATATGTGTGCATACTTATTGTCAGAATGAAAAAGGCATTGCAACGTATTCCGGGCACAGCTTGTTCACGATAAAATAGAACAAAATTCATCTCGGCAGGGATTCAATCCCCCAAAAATAAGGCAGTTTAAACAGGCAAAGCCCTCGACGCGACTACGGGGGATCTGAGTTCGATACTCTGTCCAGGTGAATGATTTTTTTAGCATGAATTATATACAATTTTGTTGCTGGGGCAGTTTTGACGGTAAATCGAAGCAACGCCAATTATTTCTCACTATCTTTGCACTGAAACTGTCCAAACACAATTGTTTATCTCTCAAATAAACTATGCGTGAAATGGAATTTAGCTTAGGTTATATATTTCTAAACCAAACTGCCTAAAACTAGTAGAACGAAAAACACAAAATGTATACGAATTTAACTCGGAGGAATCCCGAGGAAGCAGGTTGGCTTCTTCGGTGACGAGCGATAGGCCTTCATTTGTTGGTGCCACCACGGAGCTCTCGTTTCGCCAAAAGGCCATTAATGGCTGCCAACGGCTGATGAATCTCATTGTAGCTCAACTTTGGTTCCGGTCGCGCCCACAAGACCACATGGTCGATGCAATTTGCGTGCCGTTCGCGACTGGTCAGAGCCACCATTCTTTATTCTCTCCTTCAAGAGAGGATGAAAAATGTACCTGTACTTTTTACCGCAGTCAAACAGCGAAGGATGGGAAAGAGTGTACCTTCAGCTTGATTGGCCCTCATTCACTACCCTTCGTAAATCGGCCGCTCGTAAATCATTCATTAAACCACGTCGTAAATCAAGCATTCAGGGTTTGAGGCGCTGCGGGAGCGGAAGTCGCGCTCCCGCAGCGGTGGCAATCAACATGAGGTAATTCGGAGTCGGCCCACCACGCACGCGCTCGACGCGCCATCTCCAGCGACAAACGTGAAACATCCACGTCGATCGGTCTTCAGCAGTCTGTGGAGGTTACGGAGTGTACAGACCTTGCGAATACCATTTCATTCGTCTGCGCTGAGCTGGAATTCGAATTTAAGGTAGTTTTAGTGAAAAATCACTTCACCTAAAATTTGATGAAATTGGCCTCAATGTAAAGAAAAAAACTCCAATCTTTCCAACTATGTCATAATATATCCTCATAAACCCTTACCGAACTACTTTTCGAGAAATTTGCCTGAAAACACAAGCGGTTTTACATGGGATAGATTACGGCTGTGCGCTCCAGAGGGAGAAGATTGAATAAATTAGGAATTTGTTAGACCTAAATATGGTCAAAAAACTAACGGTTTGTAGTTTGTATGTTTTCTCAACTACTTACAAAAATTAACCGTTACTCACCGCAGTAGTTTTTAAAGAATTGAAAATAAAGAACCTGCTGTTTTGAAGGCTTTTTAGAAGTACGGAGCGAAAAAATGAGTCAAGGTAGATACATATGTGGTTATACTTATTTAATTATTGAGAAGTTTTGCCATACATAACTATATTTTTGCACCATTAATGTTAAAATATTTACTTCATACTTTTTACCAACGCTGAAATAAAAAAAAATAATTCGAGTATGGTATCCATTATGACTAGGGAATTATCTCGCTCAAACTGCCATAAGTTGTTTACTACTCAATCCACTGGACTTGATAATTCATGCGTTAATAGCTTGCTACTAAGATCTAGTAGCCGTCGGCCATTTACGTCAGCTTTTTTAAATCAGCGTCACCCACACCACCAATCAACTCCTTGTGGCTACTGTTATCTAATATTCTGGCCGTAAAATCAACAACAGATGAAAATTTCTCCGGATCAGTTTTGGTCATAGATTAGTTAATTTTAAAATTACCGCAGACAAATGTGACGATACGCCTGTAATGGTTCAATGACCGCATGAAACGTTACTGTATAGCTCAAATCATACTGGACATCGTCCTCATTGTCACTTACCAGCTAGCATGATCGATCTTGTAATAGATCAATTATCCTCCTAAATGGGCTTTAAAAGAGTCTACTGATATTTTTTTGGAAAGCTGTATAGCGTTTTCGAACTTCTCCAATACTTTGTTCTTAAGTGAAGTTCCTAAATTACCACTCAGTCATCAATCCGAAGATTAGGTCACCTGCAGCTCACCGATACTCATTGTCTTAACATCTAACTGCTTCGATTTTCCATGATTACCAACACAACAGCCTCATAATAAAATCGCGACGTATTATGATTCCTTGGTAATCCATCAAATTCATTTCTGCTTTCATTTTATTCAAATATATAACGAAAGAGACAAACATTTTACAAGGTATAACAAACCTAACACTTCATTGTATAAAAGATCATTTGTGTATTTAGGACCGAAAAGGTATAAAATGTTGTCATATTATATTATACATGTAATTAGCGGTCATGTATTTTTAAAAGGACAACGAAATGGTTTTTGTAAAAATAAGAAGTATATGCATAATGGGGCTGAATTAATATTTGCTCTTGTTTATCTTGTAAAATATTTCATTTTTGTTTTTATTTTTTAATTATAAGGTCTTATGTGGCGAGGTATAAGTGAGTTCTTTTTTTATTAGCTTAAAACTTTATTTGTACTCCAAAATGTTTAATTCTATGAGATTGAGTTCACATGCACCAGAGATGAAAACGGTATCATCATGCAGGAATCCTTCGTTGACACCTTATGTAGCTCCATTATACGTTTACTATATGGATAAAATGTTTTAAGTACTGTGCAAGGTTTTTATGAATTTTTTTTCTCCATAACTATTTGTAGGACTTGTTTATTGGTGTAAAACTTCTACGCAGAACTCGCTTAGAAAGAAATTGAAATCTAAGCGGATAATACTCCGTAAATAAGTATCGTAAAATAATATTTATCTCATAAAATAACCGCTTAAAGTCGACTTATTGCCTTTTATTATCTCTCGTATTTGGAATAATAACTTAATACTTGCAATGTTGAGATACCTGAGTTGCTTTCTTTATATTTATATAAATGTTTTCGAATGCAGTTTAGTGTATGCTTTGACTCCATTTTCCGGCATATTCCAATTCGATTAACTCTAAAAACAGCTGAATAGAAGCAGAATGGTGAGAAGTGCTGTTAAGCAGCTACCAAATGCATCAAGAAAAAGTACCTAGTAATATAATCACTACCTACTCCTCAGGCGAACACATTAGGAAAAATTTGGCATTTCTAAGTGAAGATGAGATTCATTCCGCAATCATGTCTATAAGTGAAACTTCTGAATCTTTTGAAAGGTATTTTAGTTCAGCGACTATTCAGGTGATGCTATATTCACTTGATTTGCGTGATTGCCGAGCCGTGCCTGTTCACACAATCACTCAACTCTCTACAGAAATCCACAAGCGGAAAAAGAATGGCGCTTTAAGCAGTTGAGCATAAACAAGCGGCCACTTCTCAAATTGCGCTAATAATCTCCTTCATCACACCCGACGTAAGCTCGTTGCCTGGAGTTAGAAAGAAGATTAGTAACGATTAAAGTGAACCGCTTAGTTAAATTCAGAGTTTCAAGGATAAACGAGGTGGTTAATTACACTGCCGTCTTAATAGCTTAAGAGAAAAAGTAGATGGAGAAAATAACAGGAACTTTGAAAAAACTATTTCATACCATTGCTATTTAAAATCCCAAAATTACGATATATTCTCCTTTCTATGAGTTAATTTCAGAGATTTGCCAAAACTTTATAGGCGTTGTGAGGTTTAAGACATCGTCCCTCTTAGGATACAGTCGACATAACATTGATTTCGTTTTCACACCTTTAGGTTATATTCCCTGATAAATTTTGAGCAGTTAGCATGAGCCACATCCGATACCCATTTACCATACCAGGAATTCGAATCGTAGCCCATTCAAACATTTATTTCCACCTTCTCCCAGGGTGATGAAAACTAACACCCTAGCCAAAGTGTACATTAGTACAGGAGAATGCTTATGACTGCAACATAGAAACTCAGTGAGTACTGAATTCTCAAATGAGAAGTTTGATGATTTTTAAACGGTATCCGCAGTGAAATGCTTTTAAAGTGATATTTTATGATATGGTGACGATAATATCTTTCTTTTGTACCATTTTTAATTTTAAGTCGGAACGGTGATAAATGCTTCTGCGATTGCCTTAATGGAAACGTATCCACGATAAATTATTGTCGAGAGGGATATTATGGCCCAAGAACACGAGGGTTACTCAAAAGAGTTGGTTTGCGATCAGAAAAAAATTCCCGGCATGAGAGCTTTACTTTATTCGAGTCCGACATGTGAAACCGTTAACAGAGGAATTCAACGAATGCTTGATTGCGAGCGCAATGACGAAAAGACGATCACTGCGCGTAACCTGCCGTTTCATTCCGTTAAGCTACCTTTCTCTTTCCATTCCTCTTGCCGGCGCACCACCTCCAAATGTTTTCTCGTTTCTCTCCTCAATATCGGTTTCTCATTCCGATCCTACCCTACCCCCTTTCCTCCCAATCTCTCGTCATACCCTCCCGCTCCCCATCATCCCCTGGATACCTCTCAGAAAACTACCCCGGCCACCACTTATCTAGCCTAATGGCGAGAAGAGTTGAAACATGAATCACAGCGACGATAAACTCTCATATACACTCACTTTAGACACAAAATCAATCGAACGACCGCGATTTTTAAACTTAGTAGACTTCAATGACCGATGAATTTTTACAAAGAACATGTTTTAGCGTTCTCTTGAGTTTAATATACGTAAAAGAATGCAAAAAAATCAGTTACTATGCAATATAAGCCTTTATTTATTTAATTATTCCATGACGTTGTATTGAATTACTCGTGCATGTTTTGGAGCGGGTAATTCAAGCATGATCGTGTGAAATTCTTTAGACATTCCTCAAGTACTCCAAATAATTTGAGCTCTATCTTCCTCCTACTGACCGTTGAAATCGTAATCAATCATTGAACTATAAATTTAACACTATCGCATGGAAATATTACAATGAAGGTCGTAGTAAACGAAACAGAAAGCGGGCAAAATTTGGAAGCATCGACAGCAGGTCCGAGCAGTAAATGGCGAAACGCTATTCCAAAGGCGAAATACTATTGCAGACCCGAGCAGTGCGAGATTAATGAACACGCTCTTCGAAGGACACAGAATAGGTAGATATGAAAGCCTTCAATGGATTAATTCATCCATTGACGGTTACTTTGTAATCTCACTTAAGTGATAATATGTCATACAGTACGGAAAATTACGTCATTTTTCGTAGTTCCACTCCGCCACCCAGGCGGCGTGACCATCTTCGGCTCTCAAGTGGTGATCTGCAGTTCTTTTCTTTGACTGACCCGCTCTTTCAACTCTTGATCCATATCTTTCGACTCTTGATCCGTTTCATTTGCCTCCGCCTTTCATTATAATGAAATAACCATAGTTCCATCTAACCTGTCGTAAGGAACGTGAAATGGACCCACCATCGGACCTTGGCCGATCGTGAGCCGATCATTAGGAGAGCGAAACGGGTCTCCCGCCTTCCCGCAAAGAGTCATTATAAAGATGATATTACAAAATAAACCCCCTGAGTGAGGTTGGATAAATAGCAATTGTCTAGGAGACTCAACAATTCTAAAATACAGCGACTCTTATGCTTAAATCAAAGTTAAAAACTACAACCGGCTATCATTTTTAGAATGTAATGTATACGAGCATTTTTTCATTCGCTGATCAGCCTGATTGATGTCTGACCTCGTTTTAAACCTTCTCTTTATATCTCTAATCTTTTCAGACGTGGGTGTGCCGTGAGTGGCAGCCATGCACACCAACGTGAACATCGAGAGGAACTCTTGGCGCCTGCCCCCGGACGAGACGGTGCAAGTCGCCGACCCAAGGAGCAAGAAGGAGGTAAGTAGCGGGGGTGGTGCGTCCGCCAATACGTAACATAATCCCCTCTCCATATGTGTGTCTCAACATACAGACAGTCAAAGGTCCAAGGAGCTCCGGACATCGGTCCTCAAAAATATACTTGCCCTCATAGACTTTATCCATTCCTTTGCTTACTCTTCGATGCTACAATTTTCAGAGTACTGCGGAAAATCACACGCAATCAGTAATTACTTAATATATGAAAAAGAATAAGAAAATGGTTACTTTCAGTAACCTCTCATGAAGAGAATTGATTAGTTAATTAAAGTAAATCTTGCCTCTACGTTATCCTTTTGATTTGTTCCTATCGCCTCCCGAAGGAAATGGGAGCTAGTGACCATGAATATACATACATATATGGATCCTAAACTTGCCCCCAATGGGTGTTGCCAAACATTCCGCGTGCACCGAAGAGTCAGGACCAAGCAGATTGTAGCGCCGCCACTCTAGAGAAGGTGGCTCTAATAAGGAAAGGCCGTGATTCAAATGGAGATACTGGAAATATAGGTACCGGAATTGGCCTCCCTTTTAACACCGGCCATTTTTGAAACACTGAAGCGGAACCATGCCGACTGCAACGCGACCTATCTTTTGTGACAAGCCAGGCAACACCTTTGTCCGTATAAAGGTACCGATGATTTAGATCCATATGTATATTCATGCTAGTGACATTCGAATCCCATAGAAGAAGAAATCTGAAGCCATAATTATGGTTCAAAATATATTGATAGTTTTATATAAAAGCCGACAAATCAATCAAGTGTACGAGACTGGGGTGTACAAAAACTATCCATGCATTATTGTCACTAGTAGGCAAAGAAATTATTGGGTGAAATCAATACCTGCTGCGTAACTGGGTGCTGGAAAATTAACCCAAGCAGAAAATGCTCCACATATTTCGCACTTACCTATATTTTATTCACTTGACTGCTTTCAGTCAACTTTAATTGAAATTTAAACCCAAAAAACAAATCGGATCATTAGTTTCTGTTCACGTGAGCGAGTAGTTTCAATTATATTTTCCAATAAATATGAAGGAAATAAAATGATTATCTTGATTTACTGATACTTGCGTATTTATTCATTCATATCACATTTTTACTTGCCATTAACCTATGAATACCAATCTTAACTTTTTTTAGAGTTACTTATTGCAACTGAGACACACAAAGTTAAGTAAGGCTTAATTTTTTCGTGGATGAAAACATGGACAAAGCAGATAAAAATTACTTTTCGGTATGATACTTTTTAATATTTTACTTCTCAATTATTTCTTCATTAAACCTTTAACCCAGGATTAAAACCTTTGTCACTCCCCGGTAACGAATGAAGTTTCGAATCGAAATGAGCATTGCATTGAAGTAGGACTATGTGAGGGGTTAAATTCATTGCAATCGTCTTTTCTCAAACAGTGGAACAAATAAATGAAGGACCAGTGTGCTCCCTTTCTGCAAGCATGACCCGTTGACCCGTACATCTCAAACAACAGGTGTCGTAGGACTTTTCTGAGAGAGGTAGACAGAGGTTTTTCCAAATGAAGAAGAATTCCATTTGGATCCCAGCTCAAGACTAAGAGCTTATTATTCTCCCCTCATTACCACCATCAAGTGTAATACCCGGTTTCCCCAGCATCCGTTCAATTATCGCATACGCTCCATTATCGAACGAGTCATTGTATTTCCAAGGAGCACTAAACAACAAACTGTTTCACCGATTATTGATATGTTGCATTGATGGGTCAGTGTGTGAGGAATGTGATTACGCAGTGCACATACGATGGATAAATTCTCATCGCGTAGGGTTGGTCACGTTGATTAGATCCGCAGGAATAAGGCAATATGCTTCACTCCGAGAAGAAGAATACATCAGAATCCACATATTTATGCAATCGGCTATTTAATCTCTTGTTGAGAAAGATTTTCTAGTATTGCGTGATACATATTTATTTATTTTAAGCGTCATAAAAGTCGCTTTAGTTTTATATTTTTAATTTTACGGTTAATATAAAATGTACAACTTCCAACAAAAGTCTCACTCAAAAAAGGGCTGTTGACAATATTTTTCCAAAAAATCCAAATTATCTCAAAGGAGTATCTTTTACTTTTTTTATTAATAGTAATTACTGCGAAACCAAGAGTAATGTGATTCAAAAGCAAAAATGATAGGAATGAATAACTGACAGTAGCAGATAGAACATAAGAGAGTGAAAGGATATTTTTACATTCTAGGGAGGCTGGCATGGGATAGCTTGTTATAAAAAAGGGTTAATCAGATCTATTTGTCCGTGAAAATTAAGTATAATATTCCCTCTTCTGTGAAATTAAAATGAGTGCTGAATTTATTTCGGATTAAAGAGTCAGAGATTAAAAGGCAAGATGGTTTAGTCATTTCTGATTTCATAATTTGTTTTGTGGGTAGCTTAGGAAACATTCCGTTGTCTCAGGCGTGAATTGGTGGGATTTGTTTAACATTTAAATGAAAAGTATAACTTAGTTATTCCACATAGATTTATTATCTCAAAAAGACCTAGTTTTCGACGAAGCTAGTCATCATCAGGTCTATATCTATGTGGAATCTGATGATGACATGCTTCGTCGAAACCTAGGTCGTATTGTGTTAGTAAATCCATGTGGAATAACTAAGTTATACATATCATTTACAATCTTAGGAAACATGTAATGTTCATCAAGATACAAAAACGTATCCTACTAGGCCTTTTTGTGATGCCTGGTGACAGTTTGGTGCTCAATGATTTATGCAGACATATATTTATCATATTACAAAATTTAACGGTATTTTAAAGTAAGCAGAGCAATAAAATCATGTGGGCAAAAGTTTTCTTATAATGCGGAATTTCGTAAATAAAAATAATCCAGATATCTAGTAGTCCTGGGCACACCTCTGATCAATCCAGTATGTTACCAGCTGCTCAAGCCTGTTATTATTTCTGTAAGTATAAACTCCAATAGTTTCAACTTTGGTGAGGAGTTATGCATAACCTTGTATAAATTACATAAGCGAAGTACACGATAAACCGTATGCACTTGTTGATTTTATGGTAGCAAACGGCTGATTATGAAAGAAATATTGGAATATAGGTTATCATTGTGAGCTGGTATACGTAACTTTTAGTTGGTGTAATCAATAACAATGTTATTCAACACCGCCGCAGAAAAAAACTTGATCCCATCTGAGTGCACGTTGTTCAAGATAAAATCGAATATATGACATGAACTGGGTTTTTTTAAAACCTTTGGTTATAAAGAGAACTGCTGTCGAACTATACTATTGGTTGTTTCTTGCTTTTTTGTGTTCACTGTACAATCGATATTAACTGCTAATGCATTACTGAAGTCCACAGTACTCTGCAGTCTGCCTTTGACCCACAACTAAGCAAAAACATGTTATTTCCACATGATACAGTTCTATATTCCTTGTCAGTAATTTTGTGGCAATCTTCCGCCAGGATTAGGAACGGTGTCTAATAATTTCAAATATATTTTATTAAACGATAATTTGGTGGTACTATAATCATGCATTTTTCGGTAAAACAAATTTTTTTCTGTGAAGAGGCATTAGACAGGCAAATAAATTTACACAAAATCGTTTATCAAGCCTCAATTATATTTCACTCGAGAATTTGGTGAAAGAAGTATCATAAATGCCCCAAGTCATTGTTGTACGAGCGTCAAAGTATTGTTACACTTCCTTGTATATTCTGACCGATTAACGCCCACTTTCATGTATCTATTTATAATTTGCCACCCTGAGTAGACTGTAGGCTAAGAGTGATCATGTGCGGTTTCCGCTGAGGCATTACATGTCGTATTGTATCGTGGAAGGTTATTCGGGATTTCCACCGGGTAAGTTTCTCCATTACGGCCGACGTTTCGAACGATGCCCTGATGACGATGGACGATTCGTCCATCGTCATCAGGGCATGTGACTTATGTTTGGTTTCACAAACCGTTGGTAGATTGGTAGTGTGCGTGAATAGAAATGATGGAGATGAGGCGAGTTCGGTGTATAAATGTGCGAGTATGCAAGTTTATCCACGCACCGATAATGCTAAGCTGATGCTTGAGAGAACACGAGATTTATAGATGATGCTCCTGGGAAACTGAGAGGCAAAACAGCAGAATATGATTAGGTGAGAGAGAGATAGAGAGCCGGACGCTTTCGTCCCTTTTGAGAATTAGAAGCCCGATTGGGGGATTAGGTGGGGTGGGGCTAAATGACAAAGTGGAATTGCTCGTCTCCCCCCTCCCTAATTTGTACGAGTAAAATTTACGTATTTTCGGGAATGAAATTAAAGCGATTAATCGTTCAGAATAACTTCCATTATCTAATTTTACCCGATTGACGGAAGCGATATATATAATTTGATCGACCCAGTTTCCCACCGAGGCAATGGCGACCCGGATAAATTGAGCTCTTTTCCATTTCTCTTTCATTCAACTTTCATTTGAATTCGTCAGCTCTGGCCATACCGAAGGGTATTAGCTGTTTCGAAACTGATACATGATTCAACTCTGATGATATAATTTTAGCCGATATAAAGCGCTCCCATCTGTACAAAATTCCATTCTTTCAACGGCATATACCTTACTTTCCTCTTTTTTAAGTGCATAATTGTTTTTTTCAAGTATCTGAAACCTTATAAAAAACAATTATGGTAACAAGGAGCATGACTTTCTATGGTGATTCTGGAATCTATTTTCAATGAAATGAGGATGTGGGCAAGAGGCTGGAGAAGAATGAAGGGAATATGACTCGGAGAGGACGAGCGAAGAAATGTTAGGTATGGCATTGGGTATGAGAGAACGGAACAGGCCTTTAAGGCTTAGTAAGATGAAGATGAGGGCCTGGTTAGAGAAGGAAAGGCTGAGCGGCAGGGATGATAGAGGAATAGAATAGGCCACTTGGATAAGGATGGAATGGAGATGTAGGACCATTATTCATTCTTTTGCTTCAGAAGGAGCCATTTCTTTGTACACGTTGAATAAGAAAGTTTTCTTTGTTATCCTGGTGTTTTCGTTGAGGTTAATTTCTACCAAAAACTAATAAGAGCGTCATCATTATCGATTCCTACCCTAAAACTTATATTCACCATGTTTCTGAAGCTTCTCCATTAAGTTTATTAACTACGTCCACGCTTACTGAGGGGTGGATTCTTCCGAGTGACACAACGTCTTCTCTATCAAGGGCATTCCGGTCTTTCTACAGTATTTTATCCGAATAAAAGCCGCACTTTTTTTCCCAATTTTGGGGCTTCAACATCGGGGTGCGGCTTATATTCGAGGTGCGGCTTAAATTCGAGAACTTTCCTAAAAAATGACCGACTTGAGCAAACCACCCATTCAGATTCACGCGGACGCCAGCTAAACTCGCCTAAGCCACGGGCAAAGTAAGAAATAACGCTGAAAAAGGTGAAATTGGTGCACAATTTATTCATATATTAAAGGATAATATAGGTCACATTGTGTCACAATTACATAGGTATGTAAAAACAGATATAAAATTTTAATGCCTAATGCTGTAGGTAGTATGGGATCCACTAAAAAGAGTGCGGCTTAAATTCGCGTATTAACTTTTTTCCCAGTTTGAGACCCCAAAAACGGGGTGCGGCTTATATTCGAGTGCGGCTTATATTCGGAGAAATACGGTATCTCACTTCCAGACGAGCCCACATTCTTCTGCACGGCCAATTTCTGCAGTACCGATCTCAATGTGACCTTGTCTTCTACTACACTTCGACAGACTTTTAGTTAATTAGTGAAAACGTGACACGATTGACTATGGCTACCACAAGGCGGTCTCAAGGTGGAGCGGGCGGAAACCGCACATGATCACCTCTAGCCTACTCAGTCTACTCAGGGCGGCAAATTATAAATAGAGACGTCCGCGGGGTAGAATACGAGGTCCGGGGGCAACGGGGAGAGAGGGTCGCAGTTTCAAAAGGGGTGGAAGGCCAAGTTGGGGACGCCGCGGAGTTTTAAAAGCATCGCCCGGGTGAGACAGACCTGCGCCCTCCGCTAGTTCTCCTCTTACTGATGGGATAAACGATGCAGCGGGTTCCATTAATTTGGCAAGCCCTCGTTAATAGTGCGGCGAGTCCACAAACTGAAACTATTCCCCGAACTTATTCGCTCCATCTGCCCCGGGTAAGGAGAGGGGGCGAGATGCCCCACCAAATATTCCGCACTCGCCGTTGAGGGGGCGTGGCTAACGGAGCGAAGACTTTAAAACCCGCTCGCCTTTAAAACGCGGAAACGGGAAATCCTGCAGAGGTGCCTGCAGAGGCCTGGATAAATTGAAGTCTCCTCATGTCGTTTTCCTATGATTTAAAAGTTTTGATGAGAATGCTTTTCGTATAAATTATCTGTAAAAAAAATTAAAGTATATTCTGTGTTATGCATCTCAACTGCGTATATTCAATAACAATAATTTATCGAGGGTAAGCATTCGAAATAGCTATTCCTTGCCGATGTTTCGGATTTTTATAACTTCCATCTTCAAGGCTACAATCACACCACAGAAGGTCACCAAACAAAAACAACACCCACCAATATCTATGCAATTAAAATATGTAACTCAACCGTCAGTTTTACCTTAGAATTATATTTTTAATGCATCTTAATTGGTTTATATTTTCGTCTGCCCTGTTTCTAAGTGCATTTCGTAAACAGCTACCATGAATAACACAAATATAAATATAGTCTTCTTGACAGTTACACTCAAGTTGGTGCTACAGAGACCTTTAAATGTACATAGAAAAATTATACTACATTTTCAAAGTCACTTCTTAACATAAGAGCATCACATTCAATTTGGCTAGATCAGTGATGAGTCTTTGTTGACCAGAACTGTTTGATTTATTATGCCGTTATAAGCTTTCTTGAGCTCGTCAACATCTGTTTTTCATTGCAACTATTGGGGTTAAGTGGGTGTGTGGATCATTTCTTTTACTTGTCTATTCTTTCTATGGGTTTCTTAATCTAAGATAACAGATTTCTATCAGTAAAATGTATGCTTGCTGATGTAAGTAAGATGAGCCGGGACAGAGGATGATTTTTTTCTTGGCTATTTCTGATTTATGGTTTTATATTCTTTTGATAAGATACAATCCAGTTTCATGATATATATAGTATTAAAATTAAGTTAAAAAGAACGAGCAACTGCATGAGTCAAAGTGAACAATTACTCCACCAAGGTATGCTTAATATTTTAAAGAATTCTACTTCCACTGGAGACATCTGATTTTCCAATGAGTTCAATTAAGGTGATTGAGAGATCGTTTCATAGAATAATATACATGTTTTTAGTGATTTATTCATTTTGCCTTGAAGCCAGCAGCCATCGCTTTCATACCTTGCATGTTCGACCTGCATTATTTCTAAAATCACGTTAACCCACAAATCAACACAGTGGTGTCTTCTTTTTACCACCTTTTTATTTCTTATAAAAGTACTCTCTTATGATTTCATTCACCAAAATGGCAAAATGTTCAATTTAAGCTATTAAAATATAAGTACCTTTTCCCAACGCTTCCAACGTCAATTCAATAGTCATTTTTCATACTGGTGGCAAAAGTCCACGCGGCCCACGCCTTAGTGGGTATGGGCCGCAGGGTAGTATGCTCATTTAGAGGTAGATAATCTCCCTCGAGTCTTTTTCAAGGTATTTAAATTGAAATTCGTAGGAAATATAGTACCGAAGGACGGATATCAGTAGGTATAAAACAAATTAGAGCAAATTATTTTTAAGTTACGATATAGACATGAGAAATGACATAGATTTCATTTTAAAGTCTCCTTAATTTTTTTCTTAAAACAAATACATTAGCCAAACGTCAACTCTCAAAATATATTTGTTAAAAAATTACTCATACAACTGATTTGGGAATAGGATAGCCAAAACCAGCGAACATTGAGGACTATATCGTTCTAAAATTTGAGAACAAAAGGAGGAAACAGCCCGTGGATATTGGAAGAAAACACCAACTCTCCCATGCTCGATGAGTAACCTAGCCCTCCAAATACTTTCGTCATATACCCCACACATTGTAACAAGTGGCCCTCAGTGCAGAACACGGTGAGAAAATAAAAATATTTAATCCGAGAGGTCACATTGAATTGATCGAAAGGTTATGTGGAGCTGAAATTGGAAATTGTTTTTTATTAAAAAGTTTTTATTAAGTCGCTTTTCTTTTCAGCTTGTCTGTTCGGTACAAACTTTGCAACCTATTTTAACTAACTTTTCGATGAGCTAGAGACTTGATAATTTATACATAGATCAGAACTGAAAGACAATGCAATAATACGTAATACTATATATTAAATATTACAATATAATCCTACTTAATATTATAAATGTGAAAGTTTGTATGTATGGATGTTTGTTACTCAATCACGCAAAAACTACTAGATTGATTGAGCTGAAATTTGGCATGCAGATAGAAAATATATCTGTGGGTGATAAAGGCTATATTAATAAGCCCTTAGGGTCCCCTAAGGCCACCTAATGGCCCCTCTGGTGGTCCATGGCAATCATTGGGTTCGGTGCAGTGGGTTTATTTTTTGCTTTTTAAAAGTACTTTCACTCAAGATAAGAAGGCTGGATTTTTTTTATCGGATGGCTGAATAAATGAAAATTTTAATTCCTCCAATCGATTTTCTATTACGTTTCGTTTTCGAGTGAAAGTAATGTTTTTATCTGAAATTCTCACATCAATTCTCTGAAATCAACAATATCGTATTTCCTTGGCAACCAAATATTTGATCTTCAACAGATATTTACGCCACTAGCATGTAAATAACATGTTTTCCTGCAGGCCCATGATATCACGTTGAAAGTATATCTGTATACGAAGGGCCCAGAGTCCCAAGGGCCCCATGATGGCTAGCTTAGGTGGACAATCGATAAATTCAATGCATATTTACATGCTTATCTCATGCATGCTTACAATGCTGTATCGGTGAATGCAGTTTCTAAAACGCGGTGTTAAGATTTTTTTATATAAAAATAAATATTAGATTTGATTTCGCCGATCAAATACTACAAGAAAATTTACTCACGATCTCTTTCTATCACTATTTATTTTTGCTTTGTTAATCGGATTTTGATGTTTGTCTTGTGATTTGGAATTGTTATAAAATAGAAATAACAATAGAAATAATTTTTATACTGTAATAATCACGTTCTACGATGTTGAAGAAATAATCCTTACTAATATATACAAATGTAATGGTGTCTGTCTGTCATCACGCTAAACTTACTGGACCGATTGAACTGAAATTTGGCATGTAGATAGAAAATATATCTGTGGGTAATATATAGGCTATATTAAATAGCCCTCAGAGCCCCCGGAGGCCGCCCAAAGTTGGTCCAAGCTAATCATTGGGTTTGGTGCAGTGGTTTCATTTTTTGCTATCAGGCTGAAATAAGTCATTGAATGCAAATATATTGTGTATGTATGTACACACAAGGGAATCGATTAACTTCATTCACTCAGAAGACGACTCAAAGAAGACCGCTCAGTATCCTTCAGATTTTGTGGCTTTTGTATGCATAATAAATTCAGAGTTTTTCAAACCTGTTGAGTTTCAACGGGTACCTATGGCTGGTATATTATTTATGATACATACATTATGTATTGAAGGGAAAAACTCTCCATACACAAATAACTGCTTTACGTTGCAGAAATTCTGCAATATTTCGTTATCTATGAAAAAATAGATATTTGATGCACGGATTGTTCGCCCAAGTCACTAACAATTTTACTGCACTGCAAATGATATGAACTGTTATGTGAGTTTTCTCAACTACAGCTCCTCCCTGCAATCTCTTACTATTACCTACAGCATGTTTTTCGTATTCAATTTTACAAGTACTTTCACGGATGTTAAAATTTACATTCACAAATTTTCAGGACAATGTGTATGAGGTTATGAATGTGGATGGGGATATAAATGTGTGTTTGGGCTATGGGAGAAGAAGTTATTTTATACTTCTTGGTCCGTTTTAAAACCGTGTTTTTTTTAAATTGTTTTTAAATTAAATAATGATTTTCTGCATTTTATTTTCTCTAACGCACGGAGTGGTCACTTCAATCGCGCCACGGTGAAAATAACAACGGCCCCGATTCGAGGAATTCCCTCCCTCTCTCCACACGCAATGCAGCGAGATCGTCCCCACTGCATCGAGTATATCGCCCTTAATCGAGTTGTTCCGCTGTCGATGCATACATTACGGCGACGCGACATTCGTCTGCGAGACGAATCTATGTGTGCTCTTCCAAAGCGTTCTCCAATCCACGTGTCAGACGGGACAAGGGGAAGAGTGGAAGAGGGCTATCCGAATCGATGTCGAACGAAGTGAGTGCAGGGGAAAGGGGTGGTGGGGGGGTTGGTACAGCCGTATTGGTGACGTCACGCTTGCTGGAGCACCCACTCCCCCCTCTAACCCCTTTCCTCCCCCCCTCCCCCATACCGCCCACCAAAACCCACACGGAGAGGAAAAACCAACTTTCGCTGACGTCACGGAGGAAAACGAGCCAATGGCAGTTTGCGCCCGATGGACTAGATTTCGAGAGAAACCGATTGGAGGAAGTTAAAAGAATCCATTTGAGTCCCTTTTCACTCGTTAGTGCGATGTTCAACAGAGGAAAAATCATTCGCCTTGACCGGGATTCGAACCCGGATCCCTCGATTTCGCGCCGAGTGCTGGCTGGCTGTCTGACCGTGGTTGTCCCAATATCCTAAAAAAATTCTCTCCTTACCCATTATAATACAATTGTATTTGCGACATGTACCAGAAGAATATAGTGTACTCAGCAAAGAGGAATCAACCCATAATTATTTCGAGAGGTTTTCTTTCTTGATTCTCTCCCGGTAGTCAAGTCTGAATAAAAACAATAATATCTTCATTTCTTCGGACGGATATAATTAACGGAATAGGTTAGTGTAAAAAATGTTAGCCATTTCTAACCACTAATTTGAATCGATTTACTCATAAAATTTAGCCTTATCAACATAGAGCGCATAAGTCTTTCAACATTTCGTTTTGAGAGAGACCTTTCAAGAAATCTTTTGCGAATATTCATAAGTAGATTCCACTAAAGCCTTCAGACAGAAATGAGAATAGCATTTTTGCGACTGATTTGAATGAATACGACCTTTTGCAGATTTTCCCGTGAAATAGTCCTGCATTCAAGAATTATTTGGAATTATTTTAATAATTTTTTTAATAAAATATTTCATAGCTGTTTTGAAATAAGTTCAGTTTTTACAGCTATAAGATATCTACAACAACAAGTTTCCGCAACAACATTAAAGATGCTTACAGAAATGGTCGTGAATAAGTTAATTTATTATCGTGCAACTTCCATTGAACCGACGCGTCGCGACGCCGCAAGATTTAAACTTTCAATAACAAGTACTAGATTATATCATACGGGTCTTATCCGTCTTGTTGTTGTTTTAACCTAATAACTGGGAACCTGTCATCTACATCTACAGAATAACCTGCAAGCCACCTCAAGGGTATGTGTTAGGGGGTGAGTTATCACCTACATAAACTACACTGTACCACAATGAAATTAAAGAAGCTACCGTCATTGGTGCATTAGAAATAACATGCAAACACTTGTCAGGAGGTGACATTTCACCAACAACATGCATTCACTATAGGCATTCCAAAATTTAGAGAAACTATTTGTATAAAAGTATGCTGCAACTACATAAATGGACAGAGATCCAAGGGAAAAATGCATGACGTGTTGTTATCACTTGGTAAGTGGAAAGAATAGAAGCACTAGGGTTAGTAAATCAACTGACTAACTAGCTACTCGACTACACTCTATAGTTCCTGGCTTCATTTCGTGGAAGTATTTAGTATGGATAGCTACACGTCCTATCGCCAAACCTAGTTAAAAGTCTCATTGGCAGCTGTCGTGGTCTTCCCGAGATCTATTTGAATAATTTCACAAAATATTCTCCATAGGATGTTCCTCGAAAGGGGATGAACTTCGCAATGAAAAGATCAATTGATCTGCCCGGGATTCGAACCCGGATCTTCCAATTGCCTGGGAATTGGGATATCCGGCATCGAATTCCGGGCAATTGTTATGATTTTACTAGGCGTATTTCTACATTTACAAAATACCATGAAAGCCACCTCAAGGGTGTGTGGCAGGGGGTGAGTAGTCACCAACATGCATTAAACTATACCCTATTAAATTTGATATACGAATAATGATGCATTGGCATAAATCGCCAGTGGCGTACAGATCTGGTGGAGGGGTTAGGGTTTAAAACTCCCCCCCAAAAACATGTTTACCTGAATTCGTAAATTATCACTTATAACTCTTGGTATACGTATAACGCTTTAATATTTAAAATATAGTTGAATTGTCTTTACGAAAAGAGAATGTTAATTTAATTATTGTTTTAGTGAATAATAATCTAAATATTTTATGTTGATGCACATCAATATTAATGAAAAACTTCCCAGAAGGAAAGCCTGCGAACGCCCCTCTAAATCGCTGATGCCTGTTAAGAGGCAAAGCCTTACAAGCATGCACTACATTATAGGTATGCTAACAACGTCAGCAGGATCGTTAGTTATTTCAAGCTACATAAATGGATAGAGATACAAGAATTATACATAAAACAATATACCTCACAAAATATTTCATCTCCTCCGATGTCTCTTTACATGCGTGACCGTGAAGTTTGTATTACCGGCTTTAGAGGCGAACATTTACGAAGTTTTGAAACTAAAGTTCCTAGAATCTTATTTTTCTATGCAAGTATACACACCTATCATTTTTAAGTATCCATATGCCTTTGGTTGGTTTGGTTTTTGATTGACTGCTTTTCATGACTTCACTGAAAGTTAAAAGACTGACATTTTAACGAAATGAGAAAATGTTTGGTGTGAGTAATAGAGAGTTTCACTGATTTCCCCCGGCAATAATGAGACAATACATTGTAGTATACAACAATTGGGCGTAAATCTAGAGATTTTTAGGCAGCAGAAATTATTTTAGGTGATATACACTTTTAGAGGATAAAGTATGCATTTAAATCATAAAATACACAGGCGGGGACGCTGAATTAATGTGGACCTAGTCCATCTAATTGAGTTTTGAGGATAACGCGTTTAAAGTCCTATATATTACTCTCAAAAACTAGCTGTACTAAGTGTTCTGGGGAACTGCTGTGATGAATACTTAAGTATTATATACGACTGTTGGCATCCGTTGAAATTGTTACTTAAGAAATGGAAAAAATAAGCTAGGCCCACTAATACACTCGGTACTTAATGTATATAGTAGCATTTTTGTACCACTAAGTACTTTCAGGCATGGCATTGGCGAATCTGTTAATGACGTCATATCCAAGGCAACGCGACTAGTTAGTTGGACAGTTTGTGGTAGGGAAGTTAAAAGAAAGGTAACTTATTTATTTGCAGAGGCGAGAAAAATTGTAAGCCATACAAATTACAAGCAGATTTTATCGACAAAATCCACCATTATTCCCTCAAATGGATCAACCCTGAAATTAAAATGCTATTTAAATTTGTATCATGTGTGTAGAGAATAAGTAATTGTAAGAAGGGAAATAAGTACATAAGGTGCAGAAATGCATGGGGTAAAGATGCATTTACGAATAAAGCGAATCAATTAGGGGAACTCTGAGATAAAATAAAAAAATAGGTAAATGTTTATAACCTTATATATATGTTAGATTGTTTCCGGCTCCATTTTATGAATCCTCATGATATAAGCAAAAGAAAAAACTCTGCATATCTAGTGAAATCTACAATTTTTTTCCTTTTTCTCTTAAGTCTTACTTCTGTTCTCAGTCTGATTTGAAGCGAGGCCTTCTACGAGTTAGAAATGTTGTCTAAGCGGAAAGTGGATATATAGTGCATGAAGGAGGGTTTTTCCACGTCGGTGCAGCGTAGAGTGGAGACGATGACTTGAGTGACAAGAAATAGGAAAAAGTAATGGATAGATAACATTTTATAAGTCTTCATCCCCCTATAGTCTGCATGAACACCTTAAGGTTTTTTTCAGATACCCTTTCCACTTCTTTGGTTTTCCTTCATTTCCTACGACATTCTCAATACTTTCACTCCAAATTTCTATGCTTTTAGTAGCACTCCCTTACACGTGTATTTTCACAGTACAATTGGTAGCTCCAATTTTTCCCTGGGGTTTCTAAGCTCGTATCTTGAGGGGCTGGTATCCTCCTTGGGGATTCCATTCCGCTTTCCGTCTTTAAGAACCCATGTGAGGTATTCCACCCAGAAAAAATCTTTCACTTAATTGGGATATGAATCCAGATGTCTTCATTGCTCTTTAGGTATGTTTACCAGTAACTATTAGAGATGGGCTATGATTTTACGACTTGAGATTTTGTAACAGTGATCTCTTCGTCACCACTTGGTACCGCGACAGGATCCAGGAGATCACATCTTCGGGAAAACATTGTTCCGTGTTTCTCCGCTTCAAGCCGGCGTAGTTTTGTTACTCCTGAAGTTCCGGAGCTGTGACGCTCCGGACATTGACGCTCCGGAGCCGTGTCGCTCCGGACCTACGACGATCTGGAGTGAAGTTCCGGAGTGGAGTCACTTTGGAACTGTCACTCTCGTGTTTTACTCGTTCCGGAGCTTTGTCATCCACATGCCTGTTCGGGAAAGGGCGGACCGTTTATCGCACCGTAGAAGTTCCGGAGTTGTGATGTACCGAAGCTGTGTCATTTTTCCCACTCCAGAGCTGAGACAATATCGTAATTCTCCTCGCCATCGCTCAAGAACGATGAGTTTTTACTTTCAAGGATAACATTTATTGAATGATATCTACTTATAAAACTGTATAATGCATGAAAAACTGGACGAAATTATCATTTAAGGTTTAAAGGCTGGTAAAGGGCTAAAATAAAACCCAAAAAGCATTGCGGTATAAAGTATAGGTAAGTAATTGCTAGACTCATTATTATACAAATTCGAGATCGGCTACTTTCACGGACACACTAGTAAAATAGCGTTGCTGCTACCTTTAGAGAGGGTTATTAATGTCACATTTAAGAGTAATATTTCTTATACCATTGAAAATAAATCGTAAAATATGCCGTTATCGGGGAAATCATAAACAGAGGAAATGTTCAAAATAAGTCATAATAAAATAATAAAACATAAGTAAAATCAACAGAGTCAGGCGATATGTGGAGGAACTGCATTAACAATAATGTATAATTGTACCCGAGGATGGCTTAGTACAAAAAGCTAAAACAAGTGTTGTAAATTTAAATAAAAGTGGATAGTACGATATCGATTGCTTTCATTATTGTAGCTGCTAACCACTGTAACTGTGCACTACGATGGTTAAGTTATGCTTGTAGCTTTTTCAGAGGTAACATGCGTGAAAATGATAGTAATGTGAACTAGGAATGGGCAGAATTTTTTTTTTTGCCCGTTTCTTTCCCAGAAAATTTGGAATTTTCAGGAAAAACACTCCTAGTGTTGGCAGAAGAAATAACTATCATACTTGAAAAATAACTATAAAAAATGAGCACCCGAATTCGGTATAAATGCCATACTTGATGATAGTACAGCAAACAACACATTGATTATAATTATGCTGCATCAATTAAGCTATCCTGAATACCCACAACAAATGAAAACAAAAAATGGACAAGAATAGAAATTTTCATGGACTTTTAGATTAGTGTTATGAGGAAAGACACTTCACACTCCTCGTCCCTAATTGTCAGATGTGACATGTGGCCATGATAATTCTTGCTGCGTTGCTTTAAGAGCATTCTGCTGCCAGTTCCAAACTTCTCTCCTCCTTCCTACTCAAGGATGCTAATGCATAGCTTTCGCACTGATCATTTCTAAAATAAAAGTCGATATCAATGTGACAGTTGAGTGAATAGTCCGTAACGTGCTGTCACGTTACTTTTTTCCAACATATTTCACTGAACTTTTGAAATTGTATCCGATAGTATCTGAACCTATTTTTAGACTCGAATCGTCCTTCTGTTGTCTTTTCTCCGGTCTGATGTGACGACTTAATGCGGTACAGAGATAAATTACATTGATGAATGGTTGAATGACGAGCAGTGCTACATGTTCAGCTACATCGAGAAGAAATTGTGATGAGACCATTGCCTATATTGGGAGAATTTCATCAAACTGACAAACCGTCCTATGTACAACCAAGCCTCCATCTGTTGACCTCACCGCCAAGGACAAGGGAACAATGGGAAACAGCAGGATGCAGAATATGAGTAGCCCACTCTTAATCCTTTTGATTATACACACATAACAATTTCTGCCTCCATTCATGTATCAGTTCTTTTTTCTGTTTGACTCATGTTTCCTCAATATCTCCGCAATGCAATTTGTCGTGCATGAATGGAATTTTTAACTGATTTGCCGGACTTTGGGCGTTTTATAGCCATCTATCCCCTCAGCAAACCACCCCTAACATCGTATATATTTACAAATTCTGTGCTGTAAATTAAACAGAGCATATCTTCTAGAGGCTATACCATCTTAATTTCATTTTTTCATTTTATTCGCTCCTTCGTCAATTGCTGAGGTCTCTTTCCCTTCTGACCTCACTTTAATATAGCAACAGGTTTGGAATTTTTTCCTCGCTAAGAGCGCATTTTAACATATTTAACAAAATTATTCACTTTCCTAATTATTAAATTACTAAACTAAATTATCACCTAAGGAACAGAACCCCTATGCTTATAAATTTAAGACATATACTTAACCATATTCACGCTTATGAGCGAATTTTTTGGGAAATTACCTTTAATGGGGAATAATACAAAAACCTAAGTAACATTGTTTAATTCACTAAAACATCTCTATCGACAAACTCTAATTTCAACGAATGTTTGCTATCTGATGGTTTAATCTTAAGGTCATGTCAACTTGAAGAGTAATAGAGCAATATAATAAAAAGGTTTAAGAGATTATATATACAAAGTTAACTAAAGTGTTAAAGTAACAGTGTTTTGTATTTCTCTCCCGCTAATTAAGTCTAATAATTTAAGGTTTACCTTTATGATTCATCCTTTTTCACGATATACGTATATCCGAGCGACCATGTCCACCAAAGTTTTTCATCTGGCATATGTTAAACAGTTTGTCTTTGCTGACAGCCATGCTGGGGTATCTGGGTTGGAAACCTTTGAAATTAAGGAGGAAAATGAACAGGTTATGCGGGATATACAAAGCAATTACAAAAGAACGGGCTTGGGAGGAAATAAATCAAAGGCTAGACTCACCCTGCTACATAGAAAGAAATGACCACAAGCACAAAATTAAATGTAGAAAGCATTAAACGGATATCTTGAAGCAATGTTTCTTAAATTGAGGTATAAAGGAGTGGAATGAGTTACCTGAAGTAATTTTTAAGATCTTTCCTGCTAACGTAAAAATTTTTAGAAATAAGTGTTCCTCGATTCTGTAACGGTTTATTTGGAAGTGTTTTGAAAATTTCATGTGTATTTTCTTATGCTTATGTTAATGTTACCACCAGACGATTGCCTACTTGTAACGTTTTGTAATTATATTAAATATTAAATATTGTTGGCTTTGCAGTACCTTTGCAACGCAGTCAGGGGAGGGGGGCACCAATTTAGCCTCCTGATTGCCCGGGAACGAGTGGAAGGATCCACCAAGAAATCGCATTCAGCCAGATTGGATCCGGGAAATTCGTAATTGTGGACTCATAAATTGTAAATGAGCAGGAACCAAAAAGGGTAATCCGCTTTCGGGGCGGGACGGGCCACCCTTGCCGCTGCCTGTACCGCCTGCAAACTAAATGAGCGGATAATTACTTATGAAGGATGAAATTAGGTGAACCTAGTTCAATCACCCTTCTGAGCACACAACATCCATTTATATTATGAGAGAGAAATTTTTGAAGTCTCTTATCGAAGTTCATCGCCACCACGACTCACGTTTAAGAATAAAACGGCGCACATAAATGAAGCCTGTTGATTATATTATTGAAAACGATCCATCATCCGTGGCAATCGCGCAAAATTTGACAATTGACGCTGCGTCAATTGCTACGTTTTTGTACATGTTTATCGATGAGCATGCGTTTCGATAAATCATCACGATACGGCGACAATTCTTCAACTCATTCCTCTATTTTTTATTTTAATTTCTCCGGCGAATTAATTGCGTCAATCATACGATCACATGGCCGCTTGTACTCTATAATGACTTCAATATTCCCCAAAAATATCACGTTGAATATTTTCATCTTTAATTCCCTTCTTGAATCCAAGGAAGATTTTTTGAAACCCGACCGTGACCGCTTAAAAAAAGATGTTAACCAACGGATGGGGAGAGCTCAGTTAACAGCAACTGCTGAAGGATAGCGGCATTTAAAGTAATTACTTGAAAATGACGGATTTCCTAACAAGTACACGACTGCCATTCCACTAACTAATATATATAAACGCATTGTGGGCCCACTTCTTTAGAACATCAACGTTTTCACCGTGGTGTTCGAATAAATTACGCACTGCCTTCACATTCATCGACTAGTTATAATTTCCAGCTCATTGGTTCAGTGCGGTAAAAGCTTTTTTTTACTCTTATCCTCTTTGAATTGGAATCCATTTCATCGGCTCAAGTTTATCAATGAAATCCGCTCAGAAGAAAGATGAAGTAATTATTGTCCCTAGATCTCCCCATTTACACGGAACGTAACATTGATTTGCCCAATATGAATACATTTTTTAGCAATAACCTTATGCATTCATTGGAGCAGTTGAATTTCAGAGTAAAATAAAAAAAGTCATAAATGTAATTTAGTTTCCGTTCAGAGTCGATGGTGGAGGAATTTCAGCGCTTTCCATGGAAACGGTTCTCATTCAACCCCCTTCCGATATACAGACTTCCGTCCAATGTACTCACCATTATTCTCCCACGGGGCGGCGGTTCGGATGGAGCATTGGAGCCTCCACAATCATTCCAAATGTTCCCGGAATCCGCGCTTTTCCATGAAACGGACCCCAAACGGAAGGGGAGGTAAGGGAGTAGGTAGCAGGGTGTTTAAGGAGTAACCTATACGCCCGCAATTGAACCCCTAAACAGGATGCTCTTCCGCTTACTCATAAAAGGCGATACACTTCCAAGAGAGACCCTTCTCAGAACTTTCCCTAACCATAAAAATTGGATAGCAGCGGGCAACAGACGCCAACATCGAGCTGAATTAATTATTTTAGTAAAAAGATTAAAATTGACTGAGATGAAAGAGGTGACGAATAATTTGATAATTGAAAGAAGGGAGGATTAAATAATGAATGCTGACCACGGCAAACATGTTGTTAATGCACCCACTGGGAAAACTAAATATCGTTGGTTCGAATCCCATTTCGGGTTTGGGTTTCGTATTTGTTTAATAAATGAGTTTAGACGGCGCGATGTAAACCTTATTGAAGTTGTTATTCATATAACCTCGACTATAATGTTGCCATGGAGTAGTTAAATCTTCAATCCTTGATATGCATTCAAATATGGTCCAGGAGCGGAGGAAAGGAGGATATTCCAACACACTTAAATAAATTATTTTCATGCATTGCGCAGTGTCTCCTCATAGAATAATAAATTGCCAACACGATAACGGCAACTTTAAAACGTTTGATTGAACTTTAATTGGTCTCTAAAAGTAAATGTGAACAGTAATTAGAAGGCTTATATTCCTGAACTCCAAAACTAAACCATAGATAAGGATCATCGTAATCAAACATTCAACTCTTTTCTTAACAATGGTGGCACGATTGTATTTGGTATTTCATGGATGATAATATGAGTTGTTCACCGCAGAGCCAAATCTAGCAATAATGGGGAACGAAATTATGTTTTTGCCAACAGTTCACTCACTTCAAAAAGAAGACACTAAACCTGCGAGTTTGAGTGTTCCGCCTTGATATTTACTACTCGTGGAAGTTTTCATTGAAAATAAAAGAAAACTCGAACTTTTTTTACAAACTTTTAATTCAAACCCTCGCATTGCAAATTTTGATATCAGTGCATAATATCTAATTTACACAACGCCTTCCCATGTTGAAGATGCGGGAGGGGTGTCAAGAATAAACTTTTAACCACTTATAGATATGGTAAAAAAAAATGTTTCTACTCGTGTTATTCACGAGAGGTATTTTATTCCTGTGAAGTAATTGCACGAATTAATCATAGATGTCCATGATAGTAGTTTATATCGGCTGTGATGGGACGAGCCCGTCTAAATTTCTTTCACCAAATTTTGTTTGACCGAAGACCAGGCAAACACAGCCAAGACGTGCACGCTCGATCGGCAAACATCAAGACTTCGAAAGTCTTGAAGCGCGAAAGAGAACTGAGCTGCATTATTGGAAGCGGCAAGCGACAGGAAACTTCACATTTTTGCAAATGACCGTCTGACACGTGCAACGCTGTAAAAATGACTCATATTCCTCTGTTTTAATGGTTCATTGATCAAAGTAGCGATACGTAAGTAAAACATTTTTTATAAATATTCGTATCTATCAATAAGAGATCCGGTAGTCTCCAGGTTTGCAAATAATTTCTATTCAATGTGAAGAGACAAAGCAGGGACAGAATTGAAGATCAGGGGTAAGTTACAAGTGGGCTGCCGTATACTTAAAAATATTGAAACTCCAAAATCATCAGTAAATTCGAAATTTGAAACGTAGGAGAAATACACTAGCATGAATAATAATTGTTCTTTCTGAATAATTTCGATCTTACAAGGCACGCAACAAACCCAACAAGCCTCTAGTCCCATCACCTTATTAAACAATTAAGATCCCCGTGTTAAATTGATTTTCCTAGAGCTTGCGATCTATTAATTCCAACGAACATTGGGTTACATTATAAATTGTGAGTGAGGGACTGATTTTAATGATGTGATTATACATACTCGAATTATATTTGTATAATTTCAGTAATAATTGTGGGCAGTGGCCGAATGATGTTTTGCAGTCCTTGAGTCCGGCCGTGGGACTCATTTGAGGACAGATTTAATCTCAGATGGAAACACACAGTGCTATTTTTTTTAGAATTGCTGACGATCGGAAATTCCGTGCACGAAACCCGCGTTCCTGCCCATTGACTAATTATTCTGATTGAATCATTAAACTGTACTTATTTGGCCGTATGATATGTCTACAAATTACCCCTACTGGCAAAATATCGAACGTATCATCTGCGCAAATCGTTCCATTGGTGTGCAGTTCAGCGCGCTTATTTGTTTTGATCTGCACTAACCTCAACGCATTGAATGAAGAGCTCCTATTGAAGAACGCCCCACCGGACGAATATGAAAATTGCCATGAGAAATATTGTATGACTGGGGCGTTAGATATTTCAGGGTGGAGTTTTTTAATGAACGCTATCGCGTTGCCAGGAAAGGAATGAGTTTTGCAAATTGGAATGCAGCAATCATTGAAAACATTAGTGATAGTGTATTGTCACGTATACTTTTGCCTTAGAAAAGACTCGTGAATCAGTAACGGCGTGAAACTACAACGGAGAGTAGGATGTGAAGTCGGGTCTCACAACTGATAATAGCCCTGCAGCCAGGAGGAAACTGTTTTCCCGATACGAACTGCTTTGATGAGAGCATTCGCCAAAATGGAACACGTTTGCCAAGGCCATAAAGACAGGAACCTCCTTAAAATCCAAATACAATGCTAATAGTCCCATAAAACAATTGAATTCCTTGCAAACATGTAATGGGTTCCCTCCCCGGTCTTATGGCTGGGCCTGTCGGAAGCTATGATCCCCAATATAATTCCAAAGATAAAATTTACCATTGCGTTACTTGTCCTCCTTTTGGTAACACACATCGTTGTTCAAGCATTGAAGAAGGCACAAACAAAAGAGTTGGCTTAAGAAAGCAGATACTACTGAGTACAAAAATATCCTCTAGAGGACAGCCTCAAAAATATCCTTTGGTCACGAGCTGAAAAACGTAACGCATAAATTATGCCCGTTCATCAAAACAGATAATAATATGTGCATCTTGCCTCGACCTGAACAAGTACGAAGGTATCAAATGGCAGGGATAAAATTTGCAGGGCAATCAGATATGAATGAGCATGAAATCTGGAGCAAAGTCACTCACTTTTCGCTCTAGTAAAATAAAAGAAGGAAATCGACGCACATGGAGAATTGTTCCTTCTTCGCGAGGACTGTAGATTGTACATTCAAAGGGCGGTCCGAACCGAATTTTCCAGAGAACACATCCGAGTGAAAACGCTCACAAACAGAACTATGACGTCAGCATTCGAGCGTCAAGTGACAATACAACGCCTATATATGTAGCTGGCGCAATCAGCGCCGATAAACACTGAGGTCATCGACAAAAATCCGATATGGATTCAATAAACGAAACTTTCGAATCGATTCGATCTCGGATGGATGAATGAGGTCGTAAAGCTCTTAGGGCCGATCGGATATTGGAAAACTCTTCCCTTCTCTTCGGTAATTTTTCCCCGAATCCATAAAGGGTTTTCGACCTCCCCATCTTGCTGCAGCTGCCGTCTCTCTCTGGGTAAACAGCAGCGCGGACTCGCTTCTCGCATTCGTCTCGGGCGGATTCCAGAGATTCCCCGCCTCACCCTTAACCCTCATTTGCCGCGGCGCCATCTCCGAAAGGGCAAGATCGGAATGTCCTCTCCCTTCCGAGAAACTCCAACCCTTGGGCACGGCGGGTGCAAGGGGGTGGGGTGGGGAGGGGTCAGGACAACTAGGGCCGCGGCTTTAAGGGTCCCAACCGCTCTAGACATCAAGAACCGACCGGATTAGATTCGAATATCGCACGAAGTGAAATATAATGAACGCGAGCACCTCAGCCCAGCGCAAACCATCCCCTCCCAAAGGAAATTCCAATGGGGGAGAATTTATCGGGTTGGTGTTGTGGTCAAAATATGAGCAGGATTCACTACCCGAGGTTTACCAAATTAATACCGATCCCTACTCAAGTACATAGTAAATAGTCTTTTAAGAGCAGCAGTAGTAATTTCACCGGATGGTAGGTGGAAACCTGTGGGCGCATTTCCTTATCACTATTTTCCAATCATTGCAATGGAATCACAACGATTGGAAAATTGTTAAAATTTCGTCGTTCTAAAGCAATAATGATGGGTTTATTCTCCGCGACCGTGTCATATCATGCACAACAACGTCTCCTGCACTACAATGTAGACTGGGAACGAGAACCACTTGTTCGTATTAACACCCGATGAAATTCGTTTTGAATTAAGATGACTTGGTTGTGTAACTGGCTAACACACCTGACCGGCAATTGGGAGATCCGAGATCGAATTCCGTTCGAGTCAAATGATTTTTTCATGGTAAATTTCACACTCTTTCGTGTACATCGTTATGAGTAGGCTAATGCCATCGTCGCGTCATGTAATTATCTGCCCTTGCTCCAAGTCCACATAAATCGACATCTATCTTTTATGGTGCAAATGATCTCAGAGGCCGATTTAATTCCTAAGTAACAACCACATCAGAAGAGAAGAGGGCGGAACAGATGGACAAATTTCTAACTGACCCATTCTCTTCGTGAATTGATACATGTATTTTTTTTAGCTGTGAATATAATTTTGAATTCTATAACTCTACACCATTTAGTTGCATCTAAAAACAGTCTTAGGACTGACTGCTCAGAGGATAGACACTAAAGCGGATGGATTTATGTAATTAACTACTTCATGTAAATCCGAATCTAATTCTGTAAATGTCTAAGATTCGTAGTCTCACCAGGGAATGACTCCGCTAAAGTTACCTGCTACAAAAGCTACTAACACACAATGCGATTCTTTGTTTCTCTTTTGTGGCTCTCTCTCTTATGTGACGTCCACTATTTTCTGTAAGCGCATGAACTTTCAAACATTATTCAGGATAAGATTAGAGCCTAAACGAAGATATTGTATTGTTTTTAATTAATCTGTGTCAAAAATCTAACGTTTATAATTACTTATTTAGAACTTATTACTTATTTTCAAAGAGTGCATGTGTTTGATCAACTGTGTCTTTGTATGCGTCATTTTAGCGATAACAATATAAAAGTCTCAAAGATCAGATCTTAGTATTACTATTTCATTCACACCATCATCCCGAAGCAATTTCCTGTGCTGGTGCTCGAGTCATTCATTAAGAATTTGAACGGTAAGAACGCTTGTGTCGGGAATCCTCCTCCCAACATTGTGGGAGGGAAAACAATAAATAATGTGAAAGCAAACCATCACAATGAGGAATTAAAACATAGTAGTGAATGAATATACGTATTTTTTCAAGGAAAAGGATTTTATTCTATCTAAAAGATCTCAGCAAATCTACCAAAGATCGCCACCCCTATCCGTCTTTCGGATGATTATTCAATTGATGTGTTGCAGCGTTCTACGACTACAAATTTATTCTCTGGACTCCCTAAATCGTAACCCTGGGGCTCTGAAGCTGTGTGAATGAAAATCAATCAAAATTTATCTTGGACCAGACACTTTACGGTTTCTCATGGTGATTTTTCCCTTTTAGTTTCTTTCTCGACCGGTGTATGACGATTAAATCCCAAGCATAGCCTATTTTATTCAAATGCGGAATACATATCCTAATGCGAGCACAATAAAAGTTATCATATAGTTCCCCTAATGATTTATATCTACCATTAAAAAGTACATTTAAATTTTGATCCCATAGATGGAGAGGCATCGCGAACAAAATTTAAAGAAAGAAAAATCACCATTATTATTCAACATAAAGCATCATCATCAACATTCGACATGAAACAGTTAAAATACGTCAAACCTGAAAGAGTCTCGTATGACTTTATTAAATTAAGACTTTGAAATGCTGATGCATAGCTATAGAAAAAACAATTATTTAACTGGTTCTACAAAGGTATTAACCAGGATAAAGATTTCACTTATGAATACGGCAATTAATCATATGATATTTTATGATATTATATGATATTTAAATACTTGACTGTTGCAGGCTTTACTTTGTAGAAGTTACTAATATCAGTAATCATGATTAATACAGCTTAGTACTTTTCTACAATATTATTTTTACTGTACGATGCGTTTCGCCGCTTTACGGCATCATCAGGTACACAATATATAATACACAGAAGTTTGTTATTTGAGTTTTTTATTGTTGTTGTAGTTACGGAGGAGGAGGGGAGAAAATAGATATTGGGGCAGGGTTGAGGGGTAATAAAATAAAACATAAAAGACACGATGATTAAGGACTGGTGAGGCGGGAAAGATTAATTTTATCTGAAAGGAGGGGGGAGGGATGCGGAAATAATAATTCGTTGCAAAGGTGTTTTGACTGTCTGCTAATTTCTATAAGGCATACATCGCACACGAATGACGCTGAATGGAACGCTGGCGAAATGTTTTGTAACTTACCGGTAGGTAGTCATGGCGAATGGTTTTGTGTAAATTTGTTGAATTTGTTCAAAATAAGAATTTAAAAACGAAATATTTTAATCACAGAGTAATTAAAATTTTACAATATGCATATTTGTCGCCTTAACTATAAATCAAGAAACTTTACGATCACGGATGCCATTATCGACGTTCTTTTGTCGTTTAGCGCACATCAACTTAGCTCCAGATCAGCTGTTTTGAAGTGCGCAGGGTATTAGACGAATGGAAGGCATGTGCGCTGTTGTATTGAGAAGCGATTAGCGTACTAGAGCAAATAGAAAGCTCCCATAGTATGCGCTTTGAATATATTTGGTAAGATCTAGTATTTATTTTCCGTTGTTCAACAAGCAGAATAATTTCAAAAAAAAAGTATTCGAATGCTTCCCTCATCCATCACTTCCCTAAAATAACATTTCAAGTTATGAAATAATTTGCGTGAATCGTAGGTGGTATTTCTAATTCGAAGTAAAAAAAAAGAGTTGCGAAACTCTGAAATTCTGGTGTGCGCAATCAGAACAAGCGCGCAGCGCAAGGCGACCGAGATCATCAAACGTGCAGTGCTCACCCACACTCGGCACGCCCTCCTCCTGAATTTGATTATTTTTTACAAAAGCTCAGCCTGTTTTTTAAACCGTTCTTTATTCGCGCTCTTTTATTTAATCCTGCATCCATCCCCTGCATCGATTTTTTTTCCAAAAGGTCAAACTGCAAGCATCTAATGTCCCGAGGGTCCGGGCCAAAAATGCAGAAGACCCTTCTCCATCCCCTGGAGCTGAAATAAAATACTGCGCGGTGCACATTTTACGGCACCCATCGCTTATCCAATTAGCGTCGATTGAGAGAGAGAAGTGGAGGAGAACGGAGGAGGAGGAGGAGAAAAACTATAAAAAAGGAGAGATAAAAAAAACAAATGAAATAGCTTTGCTCTGGAGGAGCGGAAAGAAGAGAAATGATACGGGAACAGCAGCACCACCAACCAATGCGATTCTCTGCATTCGGCGTTGCATTGGTTTCGGTTTTGATGGCGAAGGCGACCACCAGCTGAGGCATTTGCGCAATTGGTACAAATGCAGGTGAGCAGTTTAGGAAGGGAATGATTATATTTCTAAGGGAACCTACTGAGGAACCCCGCGGTGTCGGCATTAGCCTACATTTAGTGACGGGCGCAAAGGGGTCCTCGGGTTTAACGTCCCAACCGACGGACGGTGTACTATACATGAAGTAATCCAAACTCCTGATCGGAATATATCACTTTTACAAATCTCCGCACCTGTCGTTGATCAGATGAGAATCCTTCATATCATAGATGATCGGCCAATTATGATGATAGAGTCATTTTTAAAGCGTATTGAGACCTATCAAAGGCTTTATTTACAATCAACTCGTTTTTCACAGCTACTCTATTACATACATTGTAATAAATGAGGACAGTTCGTAATGAGATAGGGGGAGGCAGTGTAGGTGGCTGGAGGTGGTAATGAGAGGTGACGCAAGAATTTGGAGGATGTAATGCTGGGCTTTAACTAGTTTCATCCGACCCTTATCTGTCGAGTAATGAGGTAATTGAAGACGAAGCGCATGCGTTCTTTAGAATGAGATGAGATCGCTCTATTGTTTCCTACCACTGTAAAAGTGCAGCTACCAGCGCAGTGTTCCGATATATTTGCCCGTCGGAAACATAATTTTGGTGATTCGGAATTAAGTTATTCAGAACGATACCACTAGAGCGACGATGACTGAAATAAATAAATAAATATATATATATATATATATATATATATATAATCTTTGGAAGTTTTCGCCAATTGGCCACAAATATATAAATTCAAACTTACAGGAGGTAGGAAAAAGAGGAAAAGATAAAGAATTCGTTCTTACGGGAACGTTTCGAACCAGTTGGTCCTTCGTCAGCTCGTATATATATATATATATACAAATATTTTAATGAAGTAATTGCACAAAATCGAATTTGGATCTTCACTTTATGTTAATCTCTGTTTATATTTCTATAAATTTAACTTTATTATTTTATTCAAATATTTTAATTACTTTTTTCGCGATATATTATTCGCAATTGCGTATATTTTAAAATGTTAACTTCTGTTTCGTGATCAGTGACCTCCAAAAAAAAACCCGAGTACCAAATTTTACGTGAAAATTAATTTACAGCATAATCGTTTTACAAACTTTTTTAAACGTATTTATTCAATTCTGCATATTTTCAAATGATGACCTGAGATTCGTGATTAGCGTCCAAGAAAATCCCCGAGTATAAATTTTGGAATAATTTTATGTTTTGGCCAACTTTTCCAACGTCTGCAACAATGTTCGACGGACTGTTGAAAAAGGCCGTGGTAAGGATGTTGGGCAAGCGGGGAAGGGAAAAAAAGAGAATAGGTTTTATGGACGGGAAGAAGGACGGTAGGTCTTACGCTGAGATGAAGAAAGAAATACTAGAGGTAGATAGGGCACTCCCCTGTAAGAGTCTATTGGAGCCTGACTCTCATCATAACTGACCTTTAACCGGTAGATTACACGAATGAATGAGTAACAAAAACAACACAATCACCAAGCCCCACTGTGGTGAGTAGTCCAACTTCGAGGGCATCGAACTCGCGACTTCCGGATTAGCAGGAAAAAAATGGTACTTCGCCTGCTAATCCGAACGACCGACATGGAGGTAGTAGAACATATCTTTGTTAACTGAAGTCAGCCTTAATTTCTTAACATTTTACTTGTGAGAGACTATCATTACCTAACTCTACTCGGCTGCTTCCTCCAAACGGCTATCCACATGTATGCTGTCCACCTGCTACATTGCATGCGTTGCAAACTGGAAGTAGGTATTCAGCCAAGTCTTACTGGAAATGCTAAGTCCTCAATTTCCACGCTGATGACCTGCATTCAATACTTCTCACACTGATTCAACATCACGCTGGCAGCGACTACCTATCTCTCAGTTAAACTGCTAGATGAAGTTTGCTCGGGGGCCCAGCCTCAGGGTGTAGGTCGGCGTATAAAACTACGCAAAATCAAATAGGAAGGCTATGCTGGTTGAAAAAATAATATTAGGTAGGTTTTTATTTTAGTCAATTAGAGAAGAGCTAAAGTAATCAGAATAATTACCTTCGGAATATATCTATTTTTGCTTGCAATGTTTACCTACTTATTGTGTTTACTTACTTAATAATGCGCTCACATGCGAATTTTTAAAGAGATAGTGAGTTTGAAACCTGGAGGGCTGAGAAATACTCCTCCAGAATTAAAATTAGGCTGCAAAACAGTACTTAACCATCCACCATACCTAACTGCATCCTGTTGCATCCTGCAAATTTCTCAGTCGTAGACAGTTTTGCACCCACATTTCACGGGAAACCCCGGAGGGAATGGGATTAAGAAATCCCCCTCACGCCTCCCCCACATCCCCACTCAACACTCAAGGTAGTCGAAATACAGAAAAACACGGTGAGTTACTGATATGACTCAACGGTAGGGTACTGAGATGATCCACAATTACCATTGGAGTGCACACTAATCACAGTCATTGAGTGCACATTATAATACTTTTTAAATTTGTCATAAAAATATTTTTGGACAACATTTCACTCACATTTATTTTATGTTTATGCGTTGGAACTCACCACAAGGGCAGAAATGTAAATGATACAAAAACAATATTTTAAATTTTTTCCCTTAACTAAAGCATATCATAACTATACAAAGCGCGATATTAGTTTTCAGCGCAACATTCAAAATTAAGACGAAATTCCATTAAAATATGTTGTTTTCAAATATTGAATTAGGCATGAACACCTTGGTATTTGTAAGCAACTATCACGTTGCTTCTAGATATACAATTATATCGCGTTTAGAAGACATTTTACACAGATTAAATTGAAATATTACGAAAGATGTGTCATGTGCCATAAGGCTACCAGCTAAAATATGATTGAATTTCCAAAAAACCAAATCGGCAAGATGCTGTCTTTATTTACTTCTAACTACAGATATCACTAATAAGAACATGTATGCAAAGTTTCACGCAAATCTGTTCAAAAGCAAAAATCCCTCCGATCACCTTAAGGAGGGATTTACTATATTTAGACTGAGGATGGATGAGGGGAGTGGCGATTATCCGTGTGCTGCTTCTTCCACTGCACCCCCTCCCCTGAACCCGCTTGCACTGGGGATGCCACCCAACCAATCATTTCTCCCGCTCTCTCCTACACTTAATTAGATTGTAGTGTCTTCCCTCCGTGGATTTAATCTCCCCTCCCTTCCCAGGCCACCATCTACTAGCGGCTATCCACCCATCCCCCCCACACTGAAGAATAACACCGTTCGCTGAAGATAACACCGTTACGTAATTGGGGCGATCTCCGCCGTTCCCTGTTCCCTCCCCACCTTCCCCCTTGTGGGAAAGGGGGGTGGGTCAGAAATATAAATTAAATCCATCTTTTTCTTCTTCTTCGGGAGAATTCGGACAGACGGGAGAGGTATGTGAAGGAAGCAATTGGGAGAGAAGGAGCGGGGGTCGTTTATCATTTCATACCCCTTCTTGGCCACACAGGGGGGCGAGACAGGGGTTGGATTGTGGACTGGTAAAATCCAGGAAGACTATTTCATCTCCGCGACCCACTTCCCAGTTCGTGATAAGACCGCCACACGGACGAGCGGCGTTGATGTGCGGCGCTGTGGGGAAGTGGGATGTGTGTTGTGATGAAACTATACCGATGCTCGAAAAACGATTCGGATAGTTTAAAAATTATACGACAAAAACTATCCCCCCGTCGGATATATATCCCGATAGATGAAGGACCGGATCATTCTAGTCTAATTAAGATGGCTCCTGCGTGCTTCTCACCTTCCGATCGTTCACGACGCATTCACGAAACTCAATGTCGCCTGCACTCCTTTCTTATTACATCACGTTTCAAAGATACCAAGCTCCACTTTTATCTTTTCCGCTCAATAGTTTAAGCAGATTTATTTGGCAAGTTCTCCTTTGCACACATTTGAAAACTGATATCACTTACTCTGAGATCAACCGGAATGTTGGCTTGATTGGTGATAGTACAGCACATATCACATTTGCACAAGTGTACGAGATTCACGGGCTCACTGTGGAAGGGCTATTTGATTCCCATTCCTAGACCGCCTGAGACATACGAACGAGTTCCATTTCGTAGAATATAGATGGGGTTATTAGTGAATGTTTCCAAAGACACTTTTTCGGATTCAGACCTATCGCTCCGTTTAAAAGCCAAAGGATCTGACAGACAACCACGCTGTACTATAGTCATTATAGAGTCCATTTAAGCATCTATTATGTTCCCCGAGTTAGACATAGGTGCACCGAAACATATGAAGACACATGGATTAGTATTTTAGAACATTTGTAAAACAAGAACACCTATGGGAAAACGAAAACTAGAAAACTCAAGGTGACTCCATGTACTCTACGCAGGATGGTATATATTGAACCGATGAACTTTTAGAAATAAAAAAAAGGCCGATGAAAATAATTTTCTGAAGCGAGTTAAAATATTTTCAAGAGCTCGATGCAAAAACAGTGCGCAATAAAAAGCTTCAGGCGCCTCAAGGGAATATGAAGCCTTGGATCACTCAGTTGGAAACATTTCGCGACATTCACAAGAACATACGTTAGATGGGCTCTAGGTGTATTTTATATGTTTTGGTGGGAAACAGATAATTTATCTTAAAGTAAATTTGTATTTTCTCCCATTTAATTCCATTTCTTGCTCCCAATTTTAAAATAGCGATCTCTAAATTGCGAAACATTACTTGAAGCGCATTTTTGTGGCATTTTTGTTCCCTCTCTTCCATGATTATAACTATGACAACGACAGTTGTTGGCCACGAATAATCATATTTGTTTTTTATGCTAAGATTATTTACGTCTAAGATTATATTTTTTCAAACTCTCTTTCGGCTTCTATTCATCATATGGACTTTGTCTTTTATTAAATTGCGTAAAAATGTCAGATATAACGTGTATTCATCGGCGTATTCATAATAGCTGAATCTGTATTCTACTTGTTAATAACGTAAAATATGACTGTTTTTGAAACCATATATTTAAAAAAAATTACATACTAATTATTCATTTCGTTCTTTTCTTTAAGTACTAGCATTATAAGCCTTGAAATTAAATGTGCACATGAACAACTTAATGTAGGACCGCCGAAAGATTGAGAAATGGCATCGTAAAAAACATTTTTTTTGCCAAAACTAGATAAAGAAATTCATTTGTACCAAGACTATTTAATATTTTGTGTTGAAATTTAGGTACGTACTTTGTAATACTAGTGTCTTATGTTGCACAGGTATGATGTATGCGCAATATGTTTTGCACTGTTCATTAACAACTGAAAAAAGCAGTGTTTTCGTGTTTTTTTAAATATTGGATTAAACAAAAAAAATTTAAAAAAGCCCGATTGGATTAAAAAAGCCCGACGAAGCCGGCAGCATAGCACGGCGAAACTGTCGCATAATATTAAAAAATTAAATCGCAGAACCAGAAACCTGAATACTATAAACATGAGCTGCGAAAATCTTCAAAAAAAGTTCATTGGATTAAACATATGACCAATGTTGATGCACTTGGAGTTATTTTGTAAGTTTTTGTACGTAAAACGTTTCATTGAGATGTTTTTCAGAAAATGCAGCTTTTTTATGACTCGGAAAACCCACTTTTTCACATCTTAATTGTAAAATATAATTTTTTCCTTCAATTTCTTCTTTAAAACTAAAGATACCATTTACTCTTCTCTCCTCTCTTTCGGTTGTAAATTCGTCTGTGACACATGGGTTAGTATAAAAACGGGAATAGTGAACAATAGAATTCATAGCAATGATAAGTACGAAGATATCTACATCTACATACTACCCCGCAAGCCGCCTCAATAGGCGTGTGGCGGGGGGGGGGGGGTGGTGTTTGGACACCAGCCGTTTACATATAAAAAGGAAACGCTCTAATGAAATTACGTCTAGCATTTATTAAAGTCCCTTATTGTTCGGGGGAAAAACGAATTCCCATACTTATCCATTCGGCAAAATATCTCTCTTAATGTATCGTTTCTGTCGGACCTGGAAATATAGTGGGGTTCTAATATGATGTTCTCCGTGTCGCTCTTAAAGATATCTATTCTTAATTGCTTAAGTAATCTAAGCCTAGCGCGCAGCCCCCGAGTCTCTAGCGGATCCCAGCCCAGATATGGGTCACAGAAGATATGATTAGGAAAATAGGGGAAATATTGAAGCGGATAAACGTCAACACCGAGCAATACAGGAGGAATTAAAATGAATCATGTAATAAACTTCGGCGAGTAATTAATAGAGGGAAGGAAAATTGGTCAAAAAGACGAGGAAACGGAAAAACTGCAGAAAGAGGAATACCTACTTTAGAAATACGTTAATGTGAAAATGTCATCGGACGGTAAGAGAGGGCAAAAGATACCAAAGGTGAACAATAAAAAATAATCTGACCAGAAGATATGCAGGATAGGTGGAGAAAATACGTGGGAGAGCAATATGACAGACGTAATTGAACGGTGAACTTAAATTTAGAAATGGAAAGAACAGTAGAGGAGATAACCTTGAGTCGGTGGTGCTAGAAAGCGAAATGGAGAATGCATTACAAGAGACGATAGTAAGATAAGCTGTTGGGAGTGGATAGCAAACCTTCGGAGTTACTGATAAATAAAAGGAAATAATGGAAGACGAACATTATTCGAATTAATGCGCAGTATACATGAAGGGGTAATATGGCCAAGGGGTATCGTGAAAATAGTTTTGATCCCTATCCTTTAAAAGAAGGAAGCCTCAGAATGCGAGTACTGAAGATCAATTAGTTTAATTCCACACTCCGCAAAAGTACTACTTAGAAGCATTAATATATGGTTGGAGACTAGAGAAAATTACTACTTAGGTGACGACCAGCTAAGGTTACTGAGAGATATTATCTGCCATGGGTGCTCCTTCCAGGGGTAATAATTATTACTCCGACCAGTCCAGCTCTAGGGGTCATTAGAAAGCGAAAGTCCTTGCACCGCGTCGAGGTTGTACTCTATGGGAAGGGTGGCACCTAATATAGTGCACCTTATGTATCCCTCAGTGATTCAACCCGAAGGTTGGTTTGGATAGTTGAGGGTAGAGCTCACCCAGGACGTAGCCATAGGCGTGTGAATTTCATACATTCAGGGCATGGGGGGGCAGTTCCTTTCCCTGGGCCACCTCGCACTCTATTTTGTTCCAAAGGCTTCACCTGGATTTGAACCCTTCGATCAGTAGTGAAGCACTCTACCCACCACTAGGCCACCACGCTCCCCACCTTAGGTATAGTGCTCTGAAATTTTATGGCTGACTATATTTTTATTTTAAAGGATTACTTTTAACGTCAATTTACGTAAAACCAATCGACAGCTTAGAGAGGTTAACTAGAGCAAGAAACTTTTGCAGCACTGATAATGACCTCGTCAAACGATAAACACGCTAAATTTATTCCACCTTTTTCACCAGTAAAACGTAGCCTCTCTCTCAGGCTATTTTTCAACCCTTTCGTGCAACTTCAAAGCGTTTCGTCAAAAAAAATTCTAGCACAATGTAATGGCGTTCCAGGTAAGTGCCAACGTTCCCTCATCACATTGCCCGACTGCTATTTCTGTGGACGGTGGAATGTTCCTCTCACCTGGGCTTGAGAGAGGGCGCTCGGCGCTAATTGTTTCGCGTCATTATCGCAAATGAACGGTAAAAAAAAGAGGAGCAGCAAAAGGGGAAAACGTCCGAAATAAAGGAATATGAGCGTTTTTTCTCTTTTCTCTCGCGATTTTTCCTTGGCCTGTAAAATGATGGAGCGCTGATTAAGGAGAATTTGTTTTATTTAATTCGAGCTCGCAACATTCAACGCTTTAAGTACTTAGCTATGGGCGATTCTTAAAAACAAATGACAGTGGTAGATGTAAACTGATACTACATGGTTTGGTAGTTTCAGGGATTTTAGGTATTTCAGTTACTTTCAGCTTGAAAAGAGGGTGTTCCACCAAAGGCTTTTACGGAAATTCTCACTACTAGAGATCAACTGTTTAATTTTGATGTATTACAGTGCTTAAATTCATTTTTTATTTTATTTTTTAATGATTCCTTAATATGTTTTGTAAATTATTGCGTTTTATTTATGTTTGTTTACTGCAACTATTATTGTCGGTTGAGAAACATAAATTAAAATATTTGTAATTTAGATTACTATTTTGGTGTGGATGTTTTAATATATGGCTTCTTTTTGAAATTTTAGAAAGTTAATAGTGAAACTTACGAATTGAGATCAGGGTTTTGTCATCTATTATGGAAAAATACCACTAAAAACTGGAAAGAAATCGTCACAGTGGGGATCAGGCTTTAACTCAGTGCACCGTATTTAGAATAATTTGAAATATACATTTAGATGGCATTAATTTTTACCGTATTCTTTTGTTATTCAACAATACCGACTCTCTTAGACATGAGATTCAGGTGACATTTTCACCCAAATTAATTCTGTGCCACTGAAATTAATTTCATAGTGTGCCATAAACTGCTCTAAATAGAGTGTAATGTTTTAAAAAATAGCTACAATGGCTAACCTCCTAAAATACACAATATATCGTATATCTACATTCATTCCATCCATTCGAAGTTTTTTTTAGTCACACGAGCTCTCACGGTTAATGCTGCAATGCGTATATTTCATCCAATAAAAACAGCGGTCTAATTAGCAACCCTGTCGTGGTGGAGGCAGCGCCAAAATAAAGTTTGTCGATAAGTCATTTAGTCACCTGATTTGATCCAAGACGAAAAGTTAAATAATATTAAAAGATCCAGTTTATAACACTTAATACCTTGAAAATGGAATATCACCTGGTATCATTTTAACGCATCTGACTGATATAAATCCAGGGGGAACAAATAACACTCGACTCATATCAATTTCATCACTTTGAGAATCCATGTCCTTGGGCTCGAACATAAAGTTCATCCTTAGATACCCTTCTTATATCCTCCACAATGAGAAGGTCGAGGAACGTAACAAACGGAATCGCTAATATTTCATACAGTACTTCTGTATTTTCACATGTTATGATTATTTATTCCACAAAAAGAAGCCTGCCCAAATATTGATGAGAATCTTGTTCAAATAGAAACTCCACGAATGGTATCGAGTGTCGAGGTATTTCATCGCAAAGACGAAATGACTTGTCGAAATCCGATGATGCTTCAATCTTGTTGTTTTTGCATTCATTTCTCATGCATTGCCCATTGCACTGTGTACTCATAGAAATAGTCTTTTCAGCCAATAAAATCATTCCACCACACTCACACCTGGAAACGCTGCCACATTAGAGGGAAAACGCTCCCGTTGACTTGTGATGATAGATATACAGTAGGAATAGCATATGGATTAACACACCACCAACGAGAGGTTCAAATTTTTCATATTCCGATCGTTGAAAGTGAACGCCTCTCTCTGTAAACGTTCCCTTGGCAAAAGCCGTCACGAATGAGAAAAAGAGGACGAGGGTGGAAGGAGGAGGGAGTAGAATGCAGGGGGAAAGGAAAATTAAATTAAAGCACTCAATGGTTTCAGGCTTTACTTTGTGGAAGTATTTAGTATCCATACTAAATAACATACTCTGTACTTTTCCACGGGAATTAATTAACGGAACAACGCGTTTCGTCGATCTACGTCATCAACTGAGGAGGCTTGAACGTGTATTCAGACGAGGGTTGAACTTTTCCATAAAAATGCCCGGTAATACACTTAGTCTCCACCACATGGCAATTTTCGTCAAAAAATAGCCGTAGCTCTTCGTAGGACGTCTCCAATGTTTCACCAAGTCACCACGTTTCCAATGTTCTCTTTTCGTCCGGCCGCTCTTGAGTTGAGTAAATACCACACGTATTCCCACGTTCAATGAAGTGCTCCATTACTTCGACTGCATATGGATAATACTATACGACCTCTTGACATAATCTTGCATCTAAATTATAAACTTACATTTCCATTTAATGATCATCAATTCGAAGATCTTTGACAGGTATTCTCCAGCTGCCTTTTAATGTTAGTTTGATGAACATCCGAAATAGAATATTTGACTCGTAAGTTATGTACTAGTTTGCTGTGATGAAGCGTGGTTCATTGCTTTTTACTCATAAAAGGTTGAAAAAAAAGTCCTTCATGATCACTGATGCCGTCGAGGATACAAACATATGTGATCATTGGAAAATAGCTGACTCCTAAGTGATCTAATAATTTATTTCCTCTGGTTGTTCTTTAATCTACTTGGGTTAGGGAGTGGTTTAAAGATAAAGTAATTTCTCATTTGCGTCTTGGTATCTTGATGTTAGATTAACCATGGTTGCTCCAGTTTAAAGACGGGAAGTTGAAATATCAGCCTATTAGATTTATTAAGCTATTGTTGTATTTGGAGTTGAATTCCGATACTTGAGTTCCAAGTTGGGTTGGGTTGAGCTTCAGTGTGAAAGAGAGCGTGCAGGTCATGTCCTGATCTATTTCTTAGCGGTACCGGACACACTATTGCGTAGCCCTGGAATTGATCTACGCTGGTATTTTAACGTGATTTTATTGCCATGAACACTACACGACCGATCCCACTGGACATATCGCATCTGTAGATTTCATTACTCGGAAGAGAAACTTCGCCATTGCAACCATCATCTGCACGCTAGCGTTCTGTTCCCAGGTTCGTTATTAACACTACGATAGTTTCATTATGACTTGGTTGATGGTAGAGTTAAAGAATTCTGGATCGGTTCGTTGGACATTTTAAAATACGTAGCTGGAATATAATTTAAATGAAAACTTCGACTTTCCTCCTTCTCGTTATTTCCATTATTTACATGCTCAGAATTGAAGGGAGTATTCGAGTCTTCAAGTAATTAATTTTTCTTTTCAGTCACATGAGCGAAAACGGAATGCGATAACTATTAGCATGCAAACAATGGCTGTTGTTAAAGCTTCTGAAATGTATCTACATCAGTAATGCGAAATCCATCGATTCTGAATAAAAATGGTGGAATGTATGCACAACATTTATATCACGTTTAATTTGATGTAGCTTTTAACTGATTTTTTACAGAACATAACATGATCCATACGTTTGTTTCGATTCGTTCACAATAATCATTGAAAAGGAATTAGGATTTTAATACCAGTTTTATCGTTATTTTTATTGCACTAGCTTTGAAGACATTATTCTCTGAGCTCTGAAAATATGGATCGACTTTATTTCAAAACTTCAAGGGCAGTAGTCTGCCACAATGTTCCCGATTTTCAATAATATTCAACCACCTGCTCCCGATCAGTCACCGAAGTTAATTATCGTTGGGATCAGCCCGAATTTGGTGGGCCGATCCTTCAAATCGTCCTAGTGATTTTGCTTCCGTCTTCTACTGGCAGACAGTAAGTGCAATATGACCTTAGCCGTCGCAGCGCGTTAAAATAAAATACTGCTACTACTCAAAACTCCAAAACGAACAAAAAAATTAAGTCATTTGGTTACTGTTACCGTTTAACTTCTACAATGACACCTCTTTGAAAGCATTGAGCATTTTGAATTAAAATAGCAGTTTGCTATATCCCAGGCTGATTAAGACAGACAAAGAGCGGAAACTGAAGAAAATACGAAGACATAAATTTGTGTGCCTAGAATCATCGGTGGGGTAACGGAAAAACATGGCACAAACAAAGAACAGCGGCACAAAAAACTGAGCCCCAAACAGCGCCGCTTACGGGTGCGCACTGCGAGAAATCACGAAACTCCGACGAGCGCATTCGGTGTTCTTTTTTTTTTCGAACAAGAAGACGACTCATTTTTCTACCACGCCTTTCCTCCGCCCCCTCGACGACAAATGGACACGACAGAAAGTAATCGCCACGCCCACCAAATGGCGAACAAACAACAGCTCGGCGAGTTATTATTCCGGACCTCCCCAAAGGACTTCTCGTCTTCGGAGCATTTCAAAAGAAAGCGAAGGGTTCTTTTTCTATCCCTCTCTCACATGCCGACCAAAAAAATATTTATCGAAATCACGAGACACTGAAAGAGAGAAAGGCTGCAAGAATAAAATTATGACAAACCTAATAAAGTAAAGCTCCCATCATGAAAGTTAAGGCGACATCCTGCGGAAAATGTCTCTCCATCTCTATTCCTTGCGAGCAGACCAGCATAAATGTGACGACTTGGCCCACGCTGCGTTCCACCTACGAGAAATATTCATCAACTGTCCCTCGCCGGAGGATTTCGTTTTATCCTGGCGTATGAAGGCAGGAGTGAAGCCTTCAATAGTTTCCCACCACTTAAAATAAAGGGCTGCGGCCGTTTCGATGGCAGACTATGTTAAGAGTGGAGGAACATGCACCACACGGGATTTATGCTACATCTGGAGACCTTGACCTGATAAATTTCTCTTCTAAGGGCCGTATTTATAGTCGTTACCTAGAAGTCCCCTTATCCATCCCCTATCCAGCAGACCCCTTGAATTGTGCGTCCTATAGTCATAATTAAGGGAGCTGCTAGGTAGGGGATGGTTTGGGGTTTGATCTGGTAACTAAGGACTACAAACAGCGGGAAATGGAATTCTCAGCTCAAATGTTTCAGTGGTGACGCTCGTGATCAACGTGGATGCGGATAAATAAAGAGCCAGACGCAGCATGAAAATTGTTAAGATGGCCGCTCGACGTGCAAATAGCTTCAACGGTGTGGAGAAGAAGATTTTGTGTAACCTGGTGTAAAAGCATAAAGATATAGTGGAAAGTAAGAAAACGGGCGCAGTTTCCTGCCACAAGAAGAAGAAATTGTGGGAGAAAATATGCTGCGAGTGTATATGAACATCCTTGGAATGAGTCTGGCGTCACATCAGATATTTATCGATTAAGAGAAAATCTTACCGTTTTTTAATTAACACCAAATCTTCGAAATTATTAATTTAAGGCTATGCACGTTCATTAGAGTCAGTTAAGCTAACTGTTGTGTTATTTTTGCGATAAGGGGGCCCCTGGTGTAGCATGCATCTCTTGCCAGAATTAGGAGAGGCTAAGGGGGCTGCTGGGGGTCGATATTTGACTATAAATACCGTTTTTGACGAAGGGGCCTGCTAGGGGCTGTGGGACTGCTGGGTAACGACTATAAATTCGGCCCTAAATCTTCGACCCTCCAAATGAGGAGGCCAAATAGCATATTCAATGTTAGCAAATATTTTATAGTTGTGGTGCATATTTAACAACCGTCGCTCTTGTCACGCGAAGCAGTTTTTGTTGGCTTTTCATGCTACTTAGACGTTAAATGTTTAACGGAGTATTGCGGAAATATCCAACAGCAGTTTCAATCAAGTACAATACCGTTGACTGTAAGCAATTTTCTGACCACATCGGACAACTACCTCGAGACCTCCTGACACGTTGCATGCTCTGGTACAAGTAGGCATTGGAAAAATAATGATCCTCTAAAACTGCATCATATATACACATCAACTTCAGAAAATGTGTGGAGACTTCCAAGAAACATCCCTTGATGTAAATTTAAGCATGTGTCTCGACAAATATCCGCACATTTAATCGCGCGTGTACTACGTGTATGAATGTTGCGAACGGGACTAGGAAGGCTAAGGTGGGTGTCATAAAACCCCTTCCCTGTTGATCTCCGGATAGGAATACCCTTTAGATCTTTATAGAACCTCTAATGAAGTCAGTAAAAGTGTGGGTTCAACTAGTTGTTGTGCTACGGAAACTGAGTGATAACCCTAAAACTTTACATCTACATCTACAAAACACCCTGAAAACCACCTCAAGGGTGTGTGGCAGGCCTTGAAAAATTCCAGGCCTTTTTAAATTCCTTCGAAAGCCTAAACATGCGAGATTGGCACGTAGGCATATGTCTTATTAGTAATGTTAAAATCATGGGGAGGTGAGCTTCAGTCGTTCGAGATTAATTTCGGTACGTAACTTACGACTCACTTGTACACAGTTCTTAGTTAGAAATTAATGTCGAACGATTGAAGCACATACCCCTTAGAACGGGAACCCTGGTATTAAAACCCTGTCCGTTAGATTTCGCACAGAGTATTTTAAACAATTACCCAGTAGGCTGTCCGTTTCTACTGCGAATGTAAGAGGAGCCTTAAGAGGAACAAGACGTTGTGACGAGGGGCCGCGCATACGGGCGGGCATTACGTAATGGATGCGCATGCGCATCAGTCAGTGCAGTAAACTGCGTCGAGCGATACTTAACTCCCTCGGTGTGAGCGAGGGAGCGTGGCTGCGTGTGGGAAAGAGGCCACCTGCACCACCACCAACGCACGAATTAAAAAGACCCTCCTTCTCTTTTTAATGGTTTAAATCAGTCCTTGAACTGTAACTTTTGCCCCACTAACCAAAGATGTTTTTTATATATCTCAAGAAAAATATTTAATGTCCTTCCGACATGCATCAAGGAAGAAAAAAACATCCGAATGTTTCTTTATGAAATAAAATCCTGGCTTCTTCTCATAAAAAATGTAGAGGTCTTTTTCTGAAATATTCGTGGAATAAATACTGAATTAATTGTAACAAAATGAAAGCTTTGAAATGATATTATTATTGTTTTTGTTAATGTTCTACAACAGCTAATCATGTATGTATCTATCTAACTCATAACCACTGTTATCGGTGTTTTATCGTTGAGTCAATTCCTTTATTATCCTGTCATAATTTTAACAGGATTCTATAAATATCTGTTTGTGTACAATTCTACTCATGTATATTTTGTTAGCATTTTTGCATGGATAACATGATATTAGCCCCAATACAGGTGTATTCCTTAGGGGTTACCCAATTACTGTTTTTGTAATAATAGATTGAAATAAAAATTATATTCTCTTCTACTAGTGCGACAAGAAGCCTTATATTCTTAGTTTCGTTGCAGTAAAATTTAAGGTGGTTGGATCGATTTTTGTAAATGTACAGATTTGTGCGAATCTTTGCATATGCGTCCTAATTAGGGATATATGTAGATAAAAGTGAAAAAATTCCTTTTGCTGTTAAGCGCACATCAATTCCTGATCAGTTTTAAAGTCTGGCACGAATGCAGATAGGAAGCACGGTCTGACACGAATGAAAAACAATGTCAATGTTGTGATGTGAAACGAGCAGTGCACCACAATGCGAATTGAAATCTCCCTTGGAGGTAAAATAACTTTTATTGAAAAAATTCGTCTAGCTGGCGTAAGCTACTGGTCCATAGACACAATATAGCATCAAAATAGCGGTACCAATAACCTACTCTCTTTAACAAACGGTTTGAGTCGAAAAGTTTAGATTCTAGGCATCCCATAAAAATAATCGCGAAAACTGGGGACAGAGGCGACCCCATAGTTAATAAAATGATTGAATAATGAAGTAAGTGAAATAATTTTATTCCACACTCAATTCTATGAGACAATTAATCCCATCTACAATGAAACTGCTAAATCCAGAGTTCTTGGCCAACGTTATCGCTACGCCGCACGCCTCAAGGGCAGGACTGAAGTGAAAAGATTGGTTACATCAAATTATACCAGTTCTGCATTACATTAAGATTTAAAGGCCGATAATTTTCTCACAATATCCGTTGAGTTCTTTAAACTGTATATTGGATGAAAGAAGAGTTATTTCTTAATAAAATTTTCAACCTTTCGGCTAACTTGTGACAAGGGGTAGTGACATATCTACTGGCCGAACGGGAATGCATACAAGATTTATGGGTAAGCCAAAGAACCACTTGTAAACTGCACTGAACACATAACCACGTTTAGAAACTGCGTTTTTAAGTCTCTTCTGAAATGATATCGTTGGTTCTTTACGTAATCTTATCTAAATCTGTATTCCTTAGGAAATAATCACATTTACTTACATAATCACTAACTAAAAGGGATCAAATAACGCTTACGCGGTCACTTTCATGTATATGTTTTTGTAGCGGCATAATTGTGGAACTGATTGATTGATTGGGTAGGCGAGGTCCTTCTGGAGCATACCTGGCACTCATATACCTCTTGGTTCATCTCACGTTTATCCTGCCCGCCACTTGCAGACATGGGACAGGAGCACCACGGTAGAGGTATGGAGGAGGGTCTCCTATCCATCCACCGTCCGGGCCCAACATTGCTTAACTTCGGTGATCTGACGGAAACCGGTGTTTTGTTAAATGATGTTAATTTTCTATGTTGTGTTTCAATGTGGCTAGGCTCTTGCTCTTAGCCTTTTATTACGCCCTTACGTCTTATAAGGTCCTTTGCCCTTAACGTTTACGCGGTCACTTGTGTGAATAAGTTTTAGTAGCCGCGTAATTGTGAAACTGATAACTAGTCATCAACTGTGTATTCGGACAAAATCTTACATGGAAATACAATCAGCCAAGTGTGAATCTTGGGCACCCTGGAAATGACGGCGTGAAGAACCGGGATGCTCAAGGAGTTGGCGGTTGGGAGGCCTGGGCATGGATGAGCAGCCAGCCACTTTAGAGTCCTAAACTTCAGAGTGGCGTGGGTAAGAGGGGACTGGAAGAGAAGAGTGATATTTGGTTCCTAATATACAACATGCTCTTAAAAAGACGCATCGCGGAAGAGAGGATTTCGCCAAGGGGGCATAAGACATAAGTGCTGCCGTAAACCCTTCCCCCGTCAACAATGCAGGATTGGCGTGCGGGTGGAGTCTGAGAAGGACATGGAATCGGCTATAAATTGGAACGCTCTCAGCAAATGCTTCATAAAGAATTCCGACGGAAAGAGGAGAAATCTACGAGCAACCAACGTGGAATCAAAGGAGTACCTGATAACTTGGAATTACACGGGAGCCAGTAATAAGATTGGGGGTCATTAGTTCCTAAACTAAAGTTCCAAAACAAAAGTTTCAAGATAAAAGTTCCAAATGTAAAATTTTCCAAAGTTCCAAAAAATAAATATAAGTGTACAAAATTAATAGTTGTACACAATTAGAAGAGTTATTAATATACAATTATTTTTAAATATTCAAAAATGTCATCGGAAGTGTCGTATCGAGACACAATATTATATAATCAATCTTCTGTATTCCGACGGCGAGGTCCTGCCGGTGGTCTTATCCTCTGTCCAAGATTCAGCTGCCTCAGCATGCCTTCAGTATCGCCTTGCTCTTTCAGAAGCTCCGCCTAGAAGACGTATAAGCTTGGGTGGTTACGGCCTAGCACAACTTGTAAGCTGTTATGCCATCCTTCAGAGGCATTATTCGTTCGGCATATGCGGTGAAGGACTCACAGTAATTACTCGAGCAGAGAATTAGTTTTTAAATTTACACCGCCAGTACACAACACCGTTTTTACCGAGGAATGTTTGTAATATAAGAAGCCCTCCAGATGCAAATAAGTTGTACCTACGTACAGATTTGACAAGTTCAGGAATTTGTAAGGCCAATGCAACTACCAATTTGTATATTAAAAATCGGCTATGCCACGGGGATGGAGATTACGAGACGGCTGATATTTTTTTTACTTATTTGCAAGGTGTTAGGTGTAGAATTGAGGTTGTATACAATTGAAAAAACAAATGATAGGGAACGATGAATAATTTGTAAAAAAAAATAATATTTTGGAACTTTTGGATTTTAAAAATGAAGTTTTTGGAACTTTTGGACTGGAACTTTTATTTGGAACTTGTGTCTCTTTACCCAGACATAATACACCCCAAATAGCCGATAGAAGTTAAAAGTATCAGCGCGGCAGTTCATGCAATGTCGAAGCACCTCCATTCCTTCCACGTGAGCTCCCTTCCCCCAACATTAAAATCCAGCGAACTTTAAGTGGTCGTAAAACGCCCGAAAAATCGTGGAAAGAACATCAAAACTATAAATGACTCGGGCCGTAAAATTAACGGATGGCTATTATATTTAGTCCACTTGAAAATTTCACTTCACATAATAAAAATTAAAAATTTTATAAAGCAACTTTCACTTTGACTTTAGGGATAAACCACCATCAGCAGTAAAAATTGGAAAAATGGATTGCATATTGTATGCTGCGTCAAAATAATATACGACGAAACTTGAGGTATGTACGAGTTCAGAACGCTGGAACAGTGGCAGAAGCAAAAGGTCAAAAGACGCTGATGGCGGAAAATTATTCTTCACAAAAACTAATAGAACGTTTTGAAAATCCTATCCTTATCTTTGTTATGTTATTAGTCAATTTTAAACCCAATAAATAATATGATAAATTGTACAAAAAAAATTAATTCAAATCAAAATAGTCCCGCTTATATTTCGCTGTCCTAGATTTTCAAGCTCTGAGAAGCTTAAAAGGAGCTGGTAATGCATTTAAGAGGAAATGATTTAATACGATATACAAAAAGTTGGAAAAAGTGAGTTAAAAATCATATCTGATGATAATACGAAGATTAAAATGTTCATGATTACAATTAAAGTTAAACCTTCATTTTACCATTTAAATTAATATTATTTGGAGAAAGAGCAACCGAATTACCATCATGCCAAAAAACTGGAAACCTAGAGGAAAGCAAATTGGTTTTTAAAAAACTAACGTAATCCCAGGTTTGTGACATTAAGAGAGGAATTGCACAGGGTAATTAAGTGCCTAAAGCTTTTTGATCGATTTGAAGGGAAAAGTATTAAGTGTATACACAAAACGACTGCATTAAGTATATACACAAAACGATGAATGAATAGCAAACCAATTCCTGGAATGGAATGCATAATAGAATGATTAATCACACCTGCTAAGGCAAATGTAAGAAACTGATTAAATATAAAACAACCAATGTTGGGATTATGTCGATTTCAGAATTTTTCCCTCTTAAGGCCGTTTTACACGGTACATTTGTTTGTACAAACTCTTCCGTGAACTCTTGCATGAGGCAAAATGTATCGTGTAAAGCGGCAAATTGTATGAACGCTTGTGCGAATGTCTCAATGCCTGCACGGGAAATAGAACCTGTTCCAATTTCGTTGAGACAAACGTACAATCTCACGTACATTCGTTTGTACAAAATCTTTCATCGTGTAAAATGGCCTTTAAACAGTATTTTATACGTACCCAAAGTACAACCTGTAAGTTCCCAAGATGTGCTATGCAATATGAAGGACAAAACCCTTCCAAAAATACATTGTAACACATTAATATCAATAATACCGTACACCACCAATGAGCACATGCCACAAATCATCTTAAACATGATATTTTTACAGTAACATCTGGATAATTTTTACTTCGGTAGAGGACAGGTGAGGTATTATGATTGGATTTCAATGAGCCGGGTGACCGTTTGATGCCGTTTTCAAGGACCATAAAATAGTCGACGCGCTTCTTTAATTTTCGGTTGAACTAAATAATGGGTGCTCGTTCCTACAAGTTTCGTTTTCTTACAACGGTTAATACACCACGTTGATTGTACATATATGATTTCTTTAACGTAAAAATTTCATCGAACGTCTCAGAAAGCGTATTCTGCAATTTATAATATGTATAAGCTTTATCTTTGCCCAGAACAGTGATACTCCGTGGTTGTTGCCTAAATCAAGAAACGTCTAAGATACCTCCCGGAGATTTTCATTTAAAAGCGCTATAATTCTCGATTTATTTTTAATCTTGTAGATAATTATGAGAGAAACTCAAATGCTATCATTACTTTTCCCTATTTCTTTTTTCTCTTGTCTTAATCATAAAGACCCTTGTTGAGATGTGATATTTATCAATATGATAATTCTCCCATTTTATACGGTAATATACAAAGTTTGAATGTTTAACTCCTAATTGGCGGAGCATAATTTTGTGACAAATCTTAAACACACGTCATGCATTGCTTCTTAGATGAACATATACTATGTACATATTAGCATTCTCCCTCCAATCCGACTTTATCAATGACCCGGAAAGTATTTCATCAACGAGAAAAAATTCCCATCAAAACACATCTCTTAAGGGTATGTTGTCCTTGTGTTAAAAAACCCGACCTAATCCTATACCCCTCCCAAAGATCCTTCCCTCCTCAACCCCTTCCACATATCACGTCCTACATATGTTACACCAACTGTACTTGAACATGTATTTTAACTCTGATAATAATGTTGTAAAATCGAAACCGGTCAGTTAACTTATAAGTGTGGAAAATGTAAAAGTGATTTATTCCTAAACTGAGGGCAAATAATCATCGTGGAAGGGAAAACAAAAACGACGCGCGACGAAAAAATTTCTTCCGAGAGTCATCCGTCCGTCGCTGTTTTTTTTTGATAAGGCAGGATGCGTGTGCCGGATGTGAAGATTATCCGCGAGTCCCCACCCACAGCCCAACGGGAACTCCACCTCCTCCCCCAGCGTTTAACCTTTTTTCCGGTCAACAGGCATCTCAACTGCGCAAGTTTGTAAACACGCTCCGCTGTCCGACGTAAAACGAAACGATTGAATCACTTGGATGTTTTACTGCCACCCCTCGTCTCCGCCTCCCTCCCTCTCGGCAAGCGACCCCTCGCTCCATATCCCATCATGCACCGCTCGCTCGACAGCCGCGCGAATAAGTGCCGTCGGCGCCGCGGTTAACGACCCGCGAGGAATAGAGAATGAGGGAAGGACGACTCCACGGAAGTATTAATCCCCCCGACCCCCACCCACCTCTCTCACGGGGGCAGCGCTTTGAGGTGAGGATGAGGAGGATCAAGGGAGTTCAGGGTTCAAGGAAGCGCGAGGAAGAGGACTTGAAAGGCACAGGGCAGGATAAAAATGAGGCCAGGTTGTTCCCCTATCCTCTGTTACTTTCCATCAGTCCCGCCATATATTTTTAATTTATATTTAATAAATTAACCAATTGAAAGGTTCTCCAACATGGAATTTCACTTGGAATTTATGAATAATTCTCCGGCGAAAAATCTCACTGACGCGCAACAATGCTTCCGATATTCATTCATTGTTCCTCCAATCCTAAGATTGCTTGACTCCAGCCCTCCATATTTCCCTATCTAATGCTAGTTCCATTACTGAAGTCAAGTCAAAATGGTTTATTGCCTCATTAGGGTTATATAATCACTTATACATATACACATTCATATAAATATTCGAATTTACAACAATGGAGCCTCCATTATTAATTATTATATTAATTTATGATCACACTACTTGTTTCATAAATAATCTCTCCTGATTAAATCCTAGTTCCCGACGTTTGCTTCATACACTATCTTTTCTCTATCAAGTCCTTCATACAAAAACGCCAAAGGACTTTACAGACAATTTTCAAAAACTCAGCAAAGTGCACGGAATAAACACACGAGGGAATCAAAAACGTGTAATACCTCACCAGGGGCGGCGTGGGTGCTCAGGGACCCGGGCCGCTGTACGTCCAGAGGGGCCCGGTTTTTGTGACCCCCTTCTGAAGGGCGACCTTCTCATTATATGGGTGGAAATTGCAGCGGTAATGAAAAATTCATTGTTTGCTACTTTTCCATTATTGGGAAGAAAGCCTATGAGAAAGTGTTTGAGTCATCTGACGAACCTCGAGTGAATAATTGGTGAAAACTTTAACAGTGTGCGAATGGAAAAAGAATTGTTTCTTTGAAATGCATGGTTTCAACATATTTTGTGACATTTATTTTTCAATGTTGTTAGATAATCACCTAATACTAATATAGTAGTTTGCTAGGCACATTTTTGTTTGATTTCTCTGTTTCGCTTCATAAATGAGGAACTCAGCGGTTTGTTTTGAATGTAATGTGCAAGATGTGACGATGATATCTACTCATTAGCGACATAAATACGCAAAACATTTTCTCTAGTCAACATTTTACTGTAGCTGCGCATCATTGCGGAATATGCAACAATTATTCTTCTCTGGATTGCATCATGCATTTTATGCTTTCATCATTCGTAATCATCTTAAAGAATGTAATGAGGTATTCTTGGCTTATGAAAGGGTATTAGTTCTTACAACTTTTTAAATGCATGAATGTGATAATGACACCCACACCGAAGTAACAAAAAGTAAAAACTAGACCAAATCGTAGCGGTTGCGGCGACCACTTAAAGTGCTACATGGTGAGCGATTATTTGTTATGAGGAAATATAGAGCTGAGCAGATGAGAGGTACCCAGTAAAATTCCATAGTAGGCAAGGAATGTTGAACCCACAAAAATAGGGCATTTTTTATATAGGAAAGTAGCGTTTTTTAGCTCTCAGAAAAAAACACCGGGTAAGTTCATAAAAAACATCATGAAAACTTGGGCACGTTATCGTGCGCTAAGAAATCGTTTTTAAATCGTTGAAGTCCACTTCAGTATTCCAAGAAATGGGTGAGAGGATTTTGTAGGAGGTGCAATTCCATGAATTTCCCCATCTTAGCCCAAGGTCGCCAGCGGGGGTCCTCACTCCGTTAATCCCTTCGCTTGAATTTATTTTTTTAACCAGTTACATGACATTGGGCATTTTGCCTGGTGGTAATGGTTCATGTATCAATCACAATGCTCAATTCACACACAATGATCATGAATATGCACTGAAGAAATACTACAGCACAACTCCGTGCTATTCACGAGTACCCAAACGCTAGCCATAAAAATGTATTTTCCGCGAATCCAACCCGTCGTACAACTCCCATAAGTTTTATACCTTAGAACTTGAGCCAACTATTCCCTACTTTACTATATTCCTCACCGCCTCCTCAAAATTAATATTCCCAATCATTGATTCAAAGATGTGTCTTCTTCGTTATAAAAATCGCCATCCCATAAAGATGTTTTTAACACCGTTTTAACCGTTGACTTCTCTGCCTTCTTTGACCTTCCGTTATGTCTCCCGAACACTCATCTGCTGCATTCAACAGTTCTTCGTTTTCATTACGTACTACGGAAAAGTAATAACGAAACAACACCTTTGAAGGAGGAAGAGGCAAAAGGACTCGACGGTGGCGGTCTCCGGGGAATTAATGTCGAAGAAGCCTTCAGGAAGTTCCGCGGGAAGGAGCGACTTTCGGAGTCCTTTCTAATCCATAAGGGGCCTTGCATAAAGTACAAACTGACTGCTGCAAGCTGAGGAGACGACGACGGTGGAACCCTCTATAGTGTTATCCTGGTTAGAGGCCACAGTTGTTATCACACGATACGTATCCATGAATCTTCTAAAGTATAGCCACAAACGAAAGAGGTCGGCGAAATTAAACATATTTCGTCAAAAAACTCGGGCGAGTGAGATTTTTTTTATCTCTTTTTTGTTTTCGGTAGAATTCGCGTCGCTCAACATGTAAAAATACCTTAAAATTAGACACGTTGTGACAGCAAATTTCTTTACAAAACAGTACTTAATTGAAACATAGGGTTAAATTATCTTACACAGAAGGACGTGTTCTGTTCCTTTGGCATGTCTGATCTAACTCAATATTTAAATCGGTTTCATAAGCTGGGCCGACAAAAGATATCTTTTTCAATTGTATGTTTTTTTTCTCTGGAGCTTTTGTCTACAATTCAGAAACAAACATTCAACTATAATTAAAGTGGTCAACATTAACCTATGGATACAAGTTTGATATCTTTTTCATAACACCTGATACAAATTTTCAGCGTAGTTGGATTAAAGGAAATGCATAAGCGCCGCCATTGGCGTTGATACATCACTGTCTATGATAGCTTTATTTTTCTTCGTATTTTGAGTTGTCAATTCATTTTTACTGCAGGACATATTGGACAGTAGTTCTGCCTGAATTATATAATATGAAAATTGGCCTATATAATTTGAGAGAATATTTGTAGTTTTGTAAGGATCAAACATCGTACTCATTAACCATGGTTAAAGTAAGTTGAGCTGAAATCCATACTGTTTAAGGTGCAATAGCCAATAAATAGACCAGAATACAAATACCTATGTGCTTAGGAAAACCTTAAAAGTCTAAAATGATACATGTATAAGAATTGAAAAAAATGAAGGTAGTGATGCTTACGGCCTAAAAATATGTTCTATACGGTAAAAGCTCCGCCATACTGGATTTTCAATGTTAAACAGACAAATTCAAGTCGGATAAATTTCTTAAGTTGCTTAGCATACTTCGGGTAAATTATTTGCTCAAGAGCTCCTAATTAGGCAGAGTATAAAATATGATCTTCAGTATGAATATGATTTCAAAATAAATGCTAACTTTTCCAAGTGGTTTAACATTAAAAAGTTGAATAACAATTATGGAACCAGTACTAATTGATTCTTTTTCATTTGGTTTATGTCTCAAAACTATAAGTTAAAAAAAGGCTATGTGAATTACTTGCTTAGTAACTTAACCAGTTTACAAATATTTTAATAACTATGCGACACAATTTAGAAAAGATTTCACATTGATGTATGCTCTCTCTTCCTTACTTACTACGTAAAGAATAGGCAGGGCTTGATTTAGGCGTTAACTTTAAAATGGGTCCCCTAAATAAAAAGAAACGCCCACTTATATATGCAAATTAAATGAAGTTGCATTTAACAACTCTTGGTATTATGCGGAATTTACGTCAGGGCGTAGATAAAACGGAAACGTTTTTCATACGCTCAATTCAAGAGATCTAAGGAGTTTGTGAACATCATGCCACTAATATACCATATATATAAAGGTGAAAAGGAAGAGACGTCTTTGAGGCAAAATGCAGGAAATAGAAAGGATGCAACAGAGGGGGGGAAAGTGAATCACTTCCTCCAAATGGGGAGCAACATATTCACTAACGACGGAGTCACCAGGGAACCAGAGTAAAAAGAAAAACGCCGAAGGGAAAGCACTCTGAAAAGGAGTAAGTACACCTGCTCTAAGTAATTAGGTCAGAGAAAAGCTCTACGTCTCTCATACTTTTAATCTTGGCAATGCTCTCTCGCAATACCCTTAATTAATAGATTAAACAAGACGCTTCATAAACGCCAGGTCTTCAAAAACTTTACGAGTCTCCTCGCACACTTAATGAGAATAGCAATTTCCATTTTTCACTGCCCTATGCAGAAGGAGTTTTACGACGTAATTGAGAGCAGAGCACCCTGGAGAGAGAACCGTGCAAACAGCATTCAATATGGACTTATATGAACTAAAGAAGCCAGCGCCGGAGGGACAAGTTTGGACAAATACACACAATTTGGAATGAATTTCACCATCGCAAATTAAGTCTTCAAAATGTAAATGGTATACTCACATTATGAATGAGAGCACTTACATAGGCGTACTCTTCATATTATAACCTATCGATCTATTGTAACCTATCGATTGATTACAAATGAATGTTATGAGGAAGAATATTTACCAAGTTTTAACCTTTGCAACACCGAATTTCATCAAGTCACCTATCCTAACGTCAAATCCATCCGCAATTCTGTAATATAGCTTAAAGCAGTGGTATATTAAATATTTAAAAGGGGCTATTAACAACAAAAAATATCTAATCATGGTGCGACGGGTGGAATTTCAACCCGAAGTAGATGCATTAGTGTTTCCAGTTTCTTATATCAAAATGTGTGCAGAAAATACATCGATTGGCCAAACAACGGTCACTTGCCACCGCTGCATCAGAAGATGCCATCTTCCTCCTCTCTCTGGAGAGAACATTCGGACCAGGCAGCGCCAGCTGTTTCAGTTGGTGCCATAGGGACGTGCATTCATAGAAAGAACACACATTCATTTGTTTCCACCATGAATTGTCGAGTGTCATCGCATAGTGCGGCGTAAGCTAGAGCACAGATGTGATGTTTTGTAACTGGTGATCAGATTTGGAGGCGACAAAGAGGGATAATGTCGTGGGATGCAGCGAGTGCAGTTCGTATGACTAGAACAGATGTGCGGTAAAGGAGAAGCACTGATTCACCGTTTCGGCGAAACGCTGATATTTTTAGTCTCCACAGCTTTTTGTGTTACAACTGCCCTCAGGCACCTCAATTGACGGATAAAGTAATGCTTAAAGACATTAATAATTTTTTTAATCTACGGAATAACTAATAAAATTGAAATTCATTCCATATTTGACCAATTTAATGTATCTTTGGTTTATGAAGCCCTTTCCTCATGTAATTTTAGAGGGATAAATACCATATTTGCGGCAACGAGCAGCCAATAAAATAATAAGGTGAATTTAAAGGGTACTGCGAGCCATTCGCGGGATTATTTCACAGAAAAAAAAGCATTCATTTTGACTGGATCTCGAGCACGGATCCCTGGATATCGAAAATAAGGTAAAAACCCTCACTAATAATTAAGTTTCTGAATTTTGGGACAAAACGCACGAAACCACACTCAAATAATTTTGATTCAAGATTCCTAGTTACCGGGATCGAATTTTTTAAGGTTCTAGACAAAACACGAAAGATGTTAATCAACTAAGAAGATATCCAGGACAGGGGGAAAGAAAACTTCGAGGAGCTATATGACAGCGTTAATAGACCTGTGAACTTAGATATAGAGTGTGGGAGAGCTAGAAAAGAAGATGTGTTCGGCCCAGAGAAACTGAACGGCGAAATAGAGATGGCATTGCGAGAGATGAAAGCAAGAAACCTGCGGGGGTAGATAAAATTCCTTCGTAGTCACGGAAGAGTTTAAGTAATAAGAGATGACAACCTTTTTTCGCACTTATACGTAGATTCTACGGGGAAGGAGTATGGCCAGAGGACTTCGATAAAAACAGTCCTGGGGCGCAAACACGGTCCAAAATAACGCGAGAACTTGCGCTATCGTTTATTTTCAGATGCGATAATGAGAACGAAAACATGATCTCAACTCTTTAAATTTTGTCTGGTGCTTTAAATCAATATGTTTAATGGATGAAGTGCTTTGTAAGTACTGTATCTTTGAGCCTTGTCCCCCCAGAGTGGTTTGCATTTTGGATAACGAGAACGACAAGAAGAAATAAAAAACTGTGATCCACCCCCCTGGTATCTATCCCGAAGAAGAAGAGTGCTTCAGAATGCGAGGAGTATTGCAAAAATTAGTCTAATAGTTCACACGCGGCAAAAGTTTAACTAAGAATAATTAATAACAGTGTGGAAAAAAGAGCAAATTACCTATTAACAGAATACCAGTTTAGGTTTAGGAAGGGGTGGGCAACTCGGGATACAATTATTGAGATGAGAACAATTATATGTAGACAGAAAAATCTATAAACATCATCTAGAGAGCACAGGTGACAGTTGTAGGTCGCGGGGTGAGGCAATTGTGTCCACTTGTCTATGTCGAGTTCATGGTAAGAGAGACATGGGAAGAGCTAGAAGTGGGAATCAAAGTAGGAGGCCAGAAGATTTAATTGATGACCAGGCATTGGTTAAGCCAGTGGTCGGCAAACTCTCTAGGCCACAGAGCCAAATCTCAACAGTACAGCGATTGAACTTTCTTTTGAGAGCCAAATTTTTTAAACTTAAACTATATAGGTAGGAACATAATTGTTAACTTAATTAGGGTACTCCTAAGCTGACCTTTGCTAAAACCGTGCTCAATCTCATTAAGGTACGTTCGCTGAGGTCGACCCAACTCTCCCATCCACACTCGTCTTATAGACTTGCATCGTCTATCTCCTTTCGTTCATACTCTCTAAATGTCCAAACCATCTCAACATAAGATTTAACGCTTTCCCGGCGAATTGCAGTGATGGACTCTTCTCGGGCTCTACACCGGGTGAGTGATTGAAATGTTGCCGACGTTTCGGGTAGCGACTCGTTACCCATCCGCAAGGCAAATGTAATGTAAATCATTTGAGGGTGGGTAACGAGTCGCTACCCGAAACGTCGGCAACATTTCACAACATTTCAACACTCACCCGGTGTAGAGCCCGAGAAGAGTTCATCATCTCAACATACCTTTCTCAATCCTCAACACTACATCTTCGTTCACTCCACAACGCTCGCTAAAATTAACTTAATAAACTTTTTCAAAGAACTGCGGAACTGGCCGCGCACGGAAAGAAATACGCTGAGATAAAGAGATAAATATTATAGGTAGATAGGACCCTGCACATGCCAAAAACTGGAAGCTTTTTACTGACTTCCATTTAAACCTGTAGATTACCGGTAACCGGTAATTACCATAACCGGTAGATTACCATAATGCATGTGATCCTAGGTTGGAATTGGACACAAAAGCACCAGCACCGAAAATGTGCTTTTCATCGCTGCAACATGTAATTTTTTTCGAAAAACTCAAAGAACTGAATTTTTTTCAAAAAATGACACACAATAATGAAGCGCCACCTCTTCTCACATTTCGAGTCATTGTCGCGTCTGTTTGGATTAAACTCCAAGGTTAAGTAGAAACGACGTTATTTCACGAAAAGGCATAAAACACGAAAAGGGCAGATTATGCAGCGCAAGGGTTTTTCCATTGACGAAGTCGCGACCCGAAATCCTTTCCCCCTCTCTCCTTATCTTATTCTTCTTTCCTCTCAAATCCCCCGTGAGGGGGCGGGGCAGGGTTTAGGTAGGGTGGATGGATGGCAACACCTGAGAAGGGTCGCGACTGGGGCGACGGAAGGAAGCGAGTTTCCAGAGATAGGAACCCTAGATGGAACACTGCTGAGTTTTGACTGGGCTTCAGACTCTCGTGAGTCTAAAATGGCAAGGGTATGTTTGATCCCCAAAATGTTACCCTTAGCCTTCCCCCAAAGTCCCCTGATTTCAGTCGATCCAAAAAGCAGCCAGAGGAGCCCTCTCGCGCGTAAGGGTTCAGGGCTCGAGGGTTTTCGAGAGAAGATACGAATCACCTTCTCTTGGATTCACGAAATGAAAGACCTCCTCTCGCTCAAAGTAGGAACTAAAAAGGGACAAGTTACATGCTTTCTCTCTTTCTTTCCCTCCCCCCACGCCATCTATTCCACTTCCCCAGTTTGGAGAGCGTTTCGAGGAGCGATGTAATTTTCAGAATTATACGAAGAATGGTGAGTGACTGACTACAAAAGTAAATTAATCAAGCGAGGATAAATCCGATGCGTTTTTTTTAGATTGAAGGACGCACTACCACATCACACATATTTATTCCTTAGTACCATTCACAACATTGAACACAAAATGCTTTACAACCGAACAAGTAAATCAGCCTTTCAAGAAGAGTGCAATTGGCAGGTAAATTTCAATAAAATATTAATCCAAATCATCAATAAAAGTAGAGGATTTTAGATTCCTATGCATGCCCTTCGGTCATTCATGTGATCAACCGCTGCGAGAATTTATGGACTTTGAACTTCGGACAACACGGACGTGTTCATGAGATTTAAATTCTCCTTGGGGATGGTCACCTGGATCACCGAAATATATGTTTGGGAATCCAATTTCCTCTGCTTTTATTGACAATTTGAATAAAGCTTTAATGTAATGTATTGAAGCGCTATCGGGAGAAGGGAGTAGATTTTCTCGTCTATAACACTCGTAAAAACAAACTCTTTCCAAGCTCGGGTGAGACAAATGAGGAAAACGAATGAAACACAAGTATTATCAATCAATAACTTAACTATCAATATATTTCACAAATCACAAATAGAACCAACCAAGTTACAAACAATTTACCCATAGGTCGAGTGCCAGGCGACCGTAATGAGAGTTTCCAGTCGGAAAATAATTAAAGTATACAATTACGAGAGGTTGAGCTTCTAAGTACAAAAATGACAATGCCAGTAGGATCACACAACGGTGTTACCCGGTCACCGTCTCGACAGCAATAGAGTACGCGCTCAAAGATGAGACAGGTGAGGAGGGGGTCTGTCGACAAGGACGAGGTGGAATGGGTAAGCTTAGGATGTTGGCGATTGGTGGCCTTGGAGGGGAGGAAATATTGGGATGGGTGATAGATAGGGTGGCAGTTTTTAATTGGAGCGCCAGGAACTGTTTTCTGGCTTCGGCCGCAGAATACAGGATCATAGCCTTTGTTCCTTGGTCAGGATGACCGCATTTTTGGTATCCTTCCTCACTTTGCGGGCTATATAAACGATGCAGGACCTGGTGAGGGAACGGTGCGGCGAACGGTGCGGCGGACGGTGTGACGAAACAGTCAGCAGAGGGGAAACTGTCCAAAGAGGGGAATTTGGCCAAAAAAGGGGGTGAAAAATGCCACATTATAATAATTTTAATTTAATCAGCTATTCAACTATCATGGACCATCAACCTTAAAAATATGCGGTCCAAAAAACACTGATAAAATTTAAGTGAGGATTAATAATATTAGTGGGTGCTTCATAATCATAATTTAATTTCGAATATGCAATGATTTTCTATGACATCTACTATAATAATCACCGATGTGTGTATATTATATGTCAGTAACTGTCACATAAGAAATACACGTAAAACTGAATTTTCATTGGGTTGCAGACCTTTTCTTATTTGCAAAATTAAATTATAAATAGTGGCTTTCTGTTATTGGTAAAGGTACCGATAGAAATAAAATAAAATAAATATTCTTATTCCTTCAAACTATTTTTATTATCCGGTCAAAATTCCGACTTTTTTTGCTAAAACGTAACGATTTTTCGCAATATTTTAGCGTTTTTGAGTCATCGTCCCCATGACGACCATATTTATTGTTTAAGTTGAGATTCCGAGTGTGTATCCATTAACTCAATGATTCTATGCACTTAATATGATATGAATGGTTTACTATCAGACCTGTTGCCTGCTTTGCAGGCAGTCTCTGTCTGGTGTGCTCTTGAAGTGCCCCACTGGCGATTTTACTTCCCCAAAACAGCAAGCATTGGAGCAATATTTGACATGCATTAACAAATACTGGTAATGAATTATCTCCGAGGTCAGTTTCTCGCACATTCATACAGCATTCGTAATGGTATAAGTAATACTTCTAAACTTTGGACGTGAGGTTTGCACCAATATTGAGACAGCGGCACACGAAAATATATTGAAACGTTTATGATATAGGTATTTATCCAGACAATTTAATGCATGGAAAACTCTTGAGGTTAATTTCACCTACGCTAGCTAATCGTATGTCTTATGAAATAAAACCAAATCAAGGGAACGTCAATATCAAAGCACTTAATTGATTATATTAACGTTGAGTTTACAGAAATTTGACATGAACCATATTGTTTTGGAGTGGCATACATTTAAACATTCACCCGGATAATTTCTAAATATCTTCACTAAATAACTTCGATTGCCACACTTAACTGTACCTTTCATTTTCAACTCGACTAATTGCCGAATTTCGCCATCATTTGCGTATTAGTAGCTTTATATCAAGGGAAATAAAAGACATAAGGTAATACAGATATCGTAGTGCAATGAACGCTAATGGGTGAGGAAATGTCGTAAATATTATACTCTTAGCGGTGTTCTAATTTTTAAACAATACAGAGCCGGGGGGGAATTCGTTCCAAAAAGGGGTCTATCTTAAGGCCTTCCTAGGTGAAATCTGCTAAGTTTCTACGACCGTAACGAAGCTAGCAAGGGAGAACTACTGTGTACACAAAAAGATAGGGCAGTAGAGTATTAAACGCAGTACACGGGTAAATATGACGACCGATTAACAAGATCAAGTAAGACCAAACCTGCAAATATTAACATTTATGCTAGTAACTTTTTACAGTTTTACGGGATAACTACAAAATATGAATTTTTTAATAGAAAGACGTATACCTAAAAAACGAAAAGGAGAGTATATTGATCAAATAAAATGAGGCTAAAAACCTAATTATACTCCATTACGAAAATAAGATTTTTGCAACAATTTTTTTTCCAGAAACTGAAATAAACGGGGTGTTGACGACAAGTTGACTGCTCGCCGAGATGCGACCTTGATCGCTTGAGTTAAAAGCCCCGTGGACCCTCGCGTGGAGAAGGGAGAGAAAGTCACAGCGAGGCGACGACACTATTTTCGCCCGGCGCCACCGTCGCGAGGTACATACAAGGAGAGGGGGAAAGGGGGGGGGGGTAGAGAAAAGGGAATAGAAAGGGGGAGGGAGCTAATTTACGCCTCGCACACAAATGTATTCGAGAAAATGCAGACTTTCCAGCGGACAGATATGGTGTAGTGACGGAGGGAGGGGGGGGGATAAAGGGGGCAGTAGTACCTACTTATCCCGAATTGCATATTTCATTTCCCACCCTTACTTAAAGAGGCGCGGTGGTGCGGCTGGCTGCGAGGGGAAGCATTCGGTGCCGTATAAAAAAAGCCTTTCTCCTCCGCATTCCTCCTTTCCCGCACCCCTCCCCTACGACCCCGAGGGCGAACGCCAATTGTCCTCACGAACGAATGGAAGTCGGGTGGGGGACGCTGACCGTAAAACCGTCTCTCGCGAAATTACGGCGGGGGTTGGCGAGCAAGACGCGACCGTGCACTGCATGCCCACCGGCTGGAATGATTGAGAAATTTCAAATTGGCCTACTGCAGACCCCCCGCTCCCTCCCTTAAAACAATCATCGGGTGTTATACCCTGAAACACCGATAAAAGCCTTAACAGCAAATGATATATACAACGCGCTAACAGATGCCATTAAAAAAATAAAGGGAGCATTCTCGATACTTCCGTCGGATATTTATTTCGTGAATGCGAAATTGCATACGTTACTCTCGTTATTGGGAGATTCTTTTGTTTTGTTTGTCAGAAAGTAAGCTGAAATTAAAGAAAGAAAATTACGCTATACATAACGTTTATTCATCGAAATCATTAGTACAAATGGATAACCTATGAACAATTTTTCGATGGTAACTAATATTTTCTGCTTTTGCAATGTTAATTTTATATTTTTTGTGTTATTAACGCCTAACTCACGTTCTCAGCTCTCCGAAGACACCTTGATCACTATAATCAACCAATTCGTTCCGGAGATATAACTGAACTGAGCGCGCGCCGTGCCCACACAAAGCCCAAATTTACACACCCACGCGAAGCGCTGTGACGTCACCTCGCAACCCCCCCTCCGCCACTGACAAACCATTTCCGGTAGTCTACAAAACGGGCTATCCAGTCATAGTTTTAGATATTCTGTAATCCTTATAGTTTTTGCACACGAGGCCCTCGAAAGTACACAAATATTGGTCGCGGCAACATCTTACATGACACCGAGATGTTGTCAAAATAGTTTGAGAAAGAACTTTGTTGATGCATATATATAATCGACCGACTACGCACACATGGACGCATGGATGACCCCGAGCGACTGAGCTGGGAGGATATTCAGGTCAATCCCCGAAAAAATAAACAATGGTTCTCAATATACTTATAATGAGTAAATATCATATACATCATTACAGAAAAGTCTTTTTCTGTCATTCTGTATATGCTCCATTAATACTGCACCTACAGTGATAAATGAGGTATCATTTTAAACGTTGAATCACCGGCTTCTGACGAAAAATACAATCTCAATCTCAAATTTCACTATTTACCCATTAATTTGACTTAAAAGTTTCGATGAACTCCCTTGCCTGTATTGTATTCATATGCTTTGTATGTTTTTGCAAGAAAACAAGTATAAACAAAGAACTTTATGATACACGTTCTCTATTTAAAACCCTATTACACCGTTTCCTTAACATACTTATTCCCTGATAGCGTGAAAGTGCGAAATTTTCGCACGGGTTACCTAGTATATGTATTAAATGATATTTGTATAGCCAACACGGAAAGCTTGTAAATGTTTTTACGAAAAGGACTTGAAAGAACTCTGGCTGACATGGGAAGAAGAATTGGAGGGGGGAGGTGGGAAGGGGGAAGAGCTGGGGAGCAACCTTGAACGAGTGGAAGAACTTCGTCGAGACGCACCGCTGCACTAACGTAGTACAACAGCCGAAGTAAAGTTGGGAAGTTCTGACTGCTCCGCGACTCGGATAAAGCTAGAACCAGCTAAGGCAGTTTGAGCGAGAGTTTTTCCTAGTCATAATAGAGACCATAATCAAATCAAATTAATCGATTGTGGCGATACTTCGTGGATATTATAGATAGAATTCATGTTGAGAAAAAAGCACAGTACAAATTGCACTATTTCTTATTGCTATCGACTGGGTTCGACGTTTAAAGCGTCACTATCGAGACAAACAGAACAGAAGACAAACGGATTATCTGTTTGTCTTCTGTTCTGTTTGTCTTGATAATGAAGCTTTAGATGTCGAAACCGGTCGACAGCAATAAAAAATAGTGCAATTTGTACTGTGTTTTTTTCTCATAATGAATACCATGATCAAAGTTTAATTTTAAATTTCAGCAGCTGTAAGAAGCATTAAGTAAACGTTGTAATATAAATGGAGCAAATATATTGTATTGCATCACTGAAATTTTCAGTAATTAAATTAATATACCTATATAAGTCTTTAACGTGACTTATTGTTTCACACCGAACGGTGAAAACGCTTTCAAAACCGAAGGCTATTTTTGTAAAAATAGTAGGGAAAACATTCAAACTACACACTGTTAAATTTCTGACGAGATCACTTCGCTGCAAATTTCTCATTTTTTAAATAAAGTCTTTGGAGTGCATACCCGTACTATTTCCCATGGAAAATGGCTGGTATCTCTCTTGGCAAATATCTCGAAATGTATAATGATAAGTGGCTGATATTTTGTTACCATAGGACAGACGAGATATTTTTTATTTATAATTAAGTTAAATTCAATGATTTCTATGCGAAATGATATCTCGCTGAAACTGCCATAAGTTGACGTTGAAAAACTACCTTAAGAAGTTTCGTATGTCTTATCGCGTCCATTTTCAAATTAAGTTCAAATAGACGCGGTGCTAAGAGTGGGAGTGGAAAGGGAGAGAATGAATGCGAAAATAGAGGGAAAATGGCTTGAGCGCCGTATATATTTCTTGTTGAACGGAAATGTGAACCTTCCGAAACTCTTTAAACCCACGGTGATTATTCTTTGGTGTTTGGTTACGGAGTAAGAGACGGGATCCACCGCTTAAGCATTGCAACAATCGCGATTACTCAAGGTTAGGTGTAAAAAGAAGCATAGAAATTAATTGCTTGTTTTCTCACTGCCTCATGTGATAGCGTAACAAATATTATTCGTAAAACCCCGCTCCCAACATGGCTTCAAAAGGATAACACCTTGAGTGGAATACTCTTTCCTTTTTTATCAATCCTCATTGGTAAAATTGTCGTCAGCTTCTGATTTCTTCCATCAATTACCAAAAAGATATGCCACTAAAAGTGTAAATATATGAGCATTCATGTATCAACACTCTCCCTTATGAACATTCCGCTGTCTTACTCTAGGTTCACGCAACAAGATCGGCCACTTCTTCTTTCCAACTGAGGTCACCGATTTGGTCTCTCTGACGCACACGTAAGACAAAGCCAATGGGATGAACTCAAAAATGTGCTGCCACCATCGCTGTGGAGAGGGAGGCTGCTACCTTTTCCCACAATCAGAGACCTAGGACTCGTGTCTATTGACCCGTAGCAAATCAACGGAATACACTCGTGAAGGATGGGACTTGTTAAAAGAGATAGGAAAACCATACGTCTTGGGTTTTAAATGCACTACTTATCCAAAGGACTGACTTTTCGTAACGCATTTTAGAATGGTAGTATATCTCCCTGAGTTAAGCGGGAATCCTAACCGCTTCATTGAAAACAGAATACAATCCAATGTATTGGTAAAGTAGTGACGTCAAATTACTTTCCAAACAATGCATTTTTAGTATATTTAGGACTTCGCATTTATTTGGAAAAGAATACCTAGGCAACTAATTGTTCGTGACGTCATGCTTTACCAGTTCATAGAAGTAGACATGGGTTATTAGGTGCTCTGGCTGCTTGCTAATCTATTACATTTTATCCTGTCATCCTTCTACCTCTCTTTAAGATAAGATTTATCTAGGGTTGAAACTCAATATTATCAATATAATTTTGCATAAAAAACAATTAGGATCTTAAATTTTCGCAAAGATATATTCATTAAAATAAAATTCGTATCCGAGGTGGTATTCGAACCCGTTGTCTTTGTGATGCTAGGGCTTTGGAGAAACATCTGACTACCACGACCGAAGTCTGGGCTAGCGGCAGAAGAGAAGTCAGCGAAGAAAAATAAAAAGTCAACGTAAATATGGTTCTCAAAATACACATTAATGCGTTATAATAACGTATAATAAACGTTAAAAAACTTGATATTATAGATAGTAAAATATATTCTAAGTTTTGAACAAATAAATGGTTTGATGTTCGCCGTTAAAAAAATGATTTTAATTGTCACATATTCAGCAAATATTTTGAATATCTTAACGAGGCGTAACGTATTTTTTAAAACAGCATTTAAACATATTCAGGAGCTTAACCACCTAATTTACTCATGGTTCTTGGATTTACATTGTTACATACTTATTATGAATATGTAGAATAATTCACCAATTTCTCTACCGACGGCAGTAAATGACAATTATAGCAAACTGCTTTTCACTCATAATAATACTACATCACATAACACGAAAGAAAATGATGCAGTTCTTTTTGCCACTTATTTCCACACCCGAACTTTATAAATTGCGATATCTGCCATACTGAAGTGGCGGATCACGTTCCCTAATCGGCCGCCGAAAACAAAAAAAACAATCATAGTGGGTTTAAAAGAGTTTGGAACGTAGGGAAGGTCGCATGTCCATTTAACTTGCACTATGCGGTGCACAAACCACATTTATGTCTCACCGAGGGTCCACTCACTCTACCACCCCCACCCCCTCAACTATCTCCCTTCTCCCCACCCCTCTCACACCTCTTCACTCATCATACTGCGTCTTTTTACAAATGCACTATTAAACATAGGAAATATTTTCTTCAATGTAAGGTGGTTCGGAAGATTTTTGTTTATGCAAAGATTTGCGTGAAACTAGGCAATCGTGTTCTCATAAGTGATACAATATCTGCAGATAATAGCGTAAAAAAATTTATTTTTTTAGCAATTCAATGCTATTTTAACATTTAGCCTAATGCCTCATGACATATATTTCGGAATAATTCGATTAAAAATGCACAGATTTTCTTCTTAAAGCGAAAAAATACATTTTTTATTATCATAATGAATGCTAACAAATATAAAGAAGGAAACTGTTGTAGGATTGACCTTGTGGAATTGATCCATTACGGAATAATTATAATAACTTTGTTAATTCCACTAAATATTTTATTAACACGATCCGGGTTTCAAAAATTGGTGTCAGACCTGAAGATGACACCAAGTGTTGAAACCCGGGTCGTGTTAATAAAATATTTAGAGGAATTAACAAAGTTTTTATAATTATTCCGTAAATATAAAATCATGCCGAATCAAAAAACGTATTTCATATAATTTTCACCTAAACTTCAAACATCGCGCCGAAAACCTAATTCAAAGCGTGCTTTAATTTTAGGGAAAAAATGGAAAATATAATTCCTGCATATTTAACATTACTTCCTAAGCGGTAGGTTTCACCGCATAAACAAATCTAATTTAACAAAACGTGGTTGAAGAATTTTATTTCGATTTACTTGAAAAGTTAATGAAATGTGCAAATTACTCACTATCACTACTCCAGCCACATTCTAGCTTGGCCCTCATTCGGGGACCTGTACAGTCAACAGAAAGAGTACATACGGGATAAATCCAATATTTACTTTTTCTTTGGGCTGTACATGAAGTTTAAACATAACTTGGTATAGTTTAATGGTAAAAAAAACACTTTACAGATTGGGAAACAATTCTTTGAAATCGGGTACTGAGGAAGGATCGACGGAACTGAAACGTTCTTATAAGGTTTGCATCTCTCTCCTTACATTTCTCTTCCTGGCTCCAGTTTTTTTTAATGTACACACACACACAAATAACCTCACAGGGTTGAGCACTCACAACTAGAGATGGGAAAATTACCGCAATTTTCATTTGAGGTAAATTTCCACGGTAAATTACGATAGGAATGATCTGGTGCTTTCCCGGCGAATCTGTTGCATTAGGGCTTCTCGGGTTTCCAGCCGGGTGAGATGATGGTCCATATTCTCCCTGATCAGCATCCCTGATGACGAGGGCCGTGTCGGACCTCTAAACGTTGGAGAATATGGACCATCTCACCCGGCTGGAAACCCCTAGAAACCCTAATGCAAATTACGCTAATTTTCGAATATTACCGTAAATTTCCAGTATTTTTTAGTTTTGAGTATTAAACAGCAAATGTATGGTTAAATAAGAAATCCTATAGCAATAGGAAGGGAATAACCATGTTTAAACCATACCTTATACAACATTTAAGTATTAGAAATTTTAAAAATTGTAAAATGAACTACGACAGCAATACGCAATCTGGCTTTCTTTTGTCAAAGTATGAGAAATTTTCAAGAAGAATATTCTAAAGCTTTAATCTTTTAATGCTATAATTTAAGTAAAATATTCCAAAATGAGTTTTACATGCCTCAATTGATTATTAAACACGTAGGAAATGTGCACTTGGCTTATAGGAACATCTTGGGAATTTATCTGTATGAAACATTATCTCAAACATAGGTTAATTATCTAGAAAATTACGGTAATTTACAAGATGTGCGGTAAATTACGAAAAATACCGCGGTTATTTATGAAAATTACCGAGGTAATGTTCATAGTGGTCCATCTCTACTCACAGCAGCTGAAGAAGCTCAAATCAATAAGCTTCTAAGCATAAGTGTGACAAATAAATAAGTAACCATCCACGATCTCTATATGAAGACCAAGATACGTACAAACAAAATTATTTTCTCGCAATTATGTTCATTAGTTTATTTCTCATGTTCATGGCTTCAGTGTAAAACTTTCATGAAATACTTTGGTTTGAATTTAATTTCCGTCAAGCAAAAAGGTATAATAATAAAGCTGTAATTGTCACCTTCATTTGTTTCAAGTCCTCTATCTCTCTCAATTCATTTTCTTTTACACTCCTTAATTTTTTGGAAAGTCCGTAAAATAAAAACGAATTGAATAATTAAATAAAATGAATTTCCAACTTTTAAAAATTAACTCAGAGAAATTCGATAGAAGATGAAATGCGAGGAAGTGAAATCATGTTTGCCACAAAACAGCAGCAAATATGTAAGTACGCATTATTTATCAGTTGGTCTGTAGAAGATAAGGTCGGTATCAAGTGGCTCAATCGATTTGATAATAATCGATTTAGATAATTGAAACATTGTTTCTTCATTGCGAAGACCTAGCTACTTGAGGCTGGGCAGGAAACGCATTTAATGCACAGTTTAACTTGACGATTGGATTCCATTACGGTGAATTTATTTATTCCTTCCATTAAGAAACGGTGAATATCGCAGAGTAAATGACGTATCACTTTCCTCTGACTCGTTCTGGATGCAATTCAAATGAAATTTCCAATTAAAAGTTTGACGAAAGGCAATATCCAGCATTTGCACCTTAACGCCGACACGAGGATAGAGGTTTTAATCACCGGAGTTTCCTCTCCGTCGTTATGTCCGTAATTATCGTCTTATATGTGAGCCTTGATAGTGTCTTGTGTAATTACGTAACAGCGTGTAAAACGAAAGGTAAAGATATCAGTCAAGCATACCTGTATAGAAACTATTATGTTTTATGTGCTTGGCAAAAATCAATTACCATGAAAAATAAATGAAAATTTCTGATTAGTTGTAAAAAGTACAAATCTCCGAACAAGCAGTTTGCTACAGCGCGCCTTCTCCCGATAGAATTAGGAACATGAGGAACTCATTTATAGATTTCAGTAGCTTAAGGTATTTTATTGGTAAAATGTTTGAAGACTGATCCCGGTCTGCCTTTCCGAAGCAAAGTAATAATTAATAAAAACGATAGCTTACTATTATCCACACTAAAAATATTTTTTACCATTGTTTCAGCTATTCATCGCCATGATCGAAACATAAAATTCAGAATTAAATAAGAACTTCAATGTTTCAAGTAAAAGATTAAAATTCTAGGATGCAATATTATCGATCATTTTTTAAATGTTTTAATCATAGGCCTTGGTTCTTTCAGGGTGCAATGGTAGGTGAGATGGGGCAAAGGGTGGCAGGTGGTGGAAGTGTAAGGGGGGCTGCCGCGGCCCATCACGAGGACAGGAGTTAAACCCCCCCCACTCCCCCTTTTACGAAATTTTTAGCGTAATTCTCGCGCAGGGCCGCCTCCATACATACACACTTATACGCCTCCACGCTCATAAAACACGGAATCCACTCGGAGGAGGGTTAATTGCAGTTCCTAGTCGTGCAGATGTTCGCTCACGCTTCTCGAAAGAAAAAGGACCCATGGGAAAGGAGAAGCGTTGAAGAGGTTGGTTTTAGTGCCCCCCTGGGGTGCGGTGAAGAATGGGGAGGGGGAGGGGCTAGGTTGCCGGGGGCGGGAGTCGTGGGCGGAAGGGGGGTAGGAAGAAACCCTGGAAAGGTCGGGAGAGAGGAACGCGTGGAGGGATAAGGGTCAGGGAGAGGAGTGGTTGGGGAGTGGTGAGGCGTTCGGGATTCGAGTTGGAGATTAAGTGGGATAAGGAAAGGGATCGGATAGAAGGGGATGATTTGTGTGGGTGCAGAAGGGTGGCAAAATGCGAGGGGGGAAAGGGGTTGAGAGAGAGGGTTGAGATGTGGATGAACAGGGAAGCAGAGATGGGGGGGGAGAGAGGATTGCAGAGTGGGAAACTAGGGCGAACGTCAAAGTCAAAATCCTGACTACGTCACCGGAGAGGGTGAATGGGGGAGGAGGACTCTGAAATGCACCCCCCCCCCTCCCCAGTGGATAAGGAGGGGAAGCCAAGGGGTCAGGGTGGGGTGGAGGTTAAGGACGACTCTGTGACCCAAATCCAACAGGATCGAAAGATAGAGGGGCAACATACTAGTGGAGTACAACGTCGATGATCCAAATCCAGGGTAATCCGAACTGTTTCGAAACAACTGAAACAACAAAGCTCTGGTTATAGTTACAGTCTCCTCGGAGGAGGAGGAGAACTGGAAGAAAAGATTTTTTGGCATCGAGACATCCTCGTGAGCATGTGCTTGCTGCCATCTTCCATAACTCCATAACAGATGATTAAGAATCAACTTGCCTTGTTTCGAAGAACTCATGGACAAGTAGGTTTAGCATACGCGGCAGATTTAGGCATCTCTCATTTATGGGAAAAATTTGGGAAATAATAAGAGTAATTTATCAGGGCATATAGAAAAACATGCATGTCATTCAATGATATACGCTCAACAATAGTACATCTGATATTTATCTACAGCAACGATTATAAATATTTATCTTGATGATACCTTTTTATGACCTCTTTTTTATTATGTATTTTTGTTTCTCCTTTCACGAGATATAAGTCTATTAATTTGAAAAATATTCATTATCCTTTGCCGACGTTTCGCCATTATATATGCATGCTTCTTCAGAGCTACAATAAAAATTATTGAGCGTATTGTGCATCAATGGAATATGGTTTACAATTTTTTGCACATAGTTATGTTTATTTATATATAATTGATTTTTCAAGTTACCTCAGAGAGAGTTACTTCTGAATTAATTGCTTGATGAATTAATTAAGTTGAATTAATGATTTCTTCGTTGTCTCAGGCGTAACTTTATGGAACTTGCTTAGCATATTGAATGAGAAGCAGTAAATTTGTACTTCCACATGTATTTATTCCTGATATTTGTACCTGATGATGACGTGCTACGACGAAACTTAGGTCGTTTCCAATAAATAGTACATGTGGAATTATGAAGTTACTGCTTCTCATTCAATAATGATTTCTTGATTGATTGCTTGAAGATATCACCAATCAATTAATTCCACAGGAACTCTCTCTGAGGTAACATGAAAAATCAAATGTATGTAAACTTTTTTACATAACTATGTACAAAAAATTGTAAACCATATTCCATTGATCTACAATACGCCCAATAATTTTCATTGTAACCCTGAAGAAGCATATATGGAAATTCGAAACGTCGGCAATGAGCAATAAATATTTTTCAAATCTATACCTATCTATAAAAGACCAATATCTCCGGAAGGAAGAAAAAAATACAGATTAAATATTTAGTCAAAATCGCTGCCATAAAAACAGTTGAAAACAATGATTTATCCCAAATATTTCATTTTTTATGCATAATTGTCCACATTTCCCGTTTCATATGCCCAATTGCGAGTGCTTCCAATTACTAAACTCACAGTGAGGTACCTAAACATTCTTTTATGTTCTAAACTGACATCTGCAGAACATATGTATTTAAACGGATCGATTTATTTTATGCAATACAGCACATTCATGGAAATGCTACATTCATACAAGCATCACTACCAGTGATGATTGTATAAATGTGTAGCCCAGTATGTAAAGTTTGTTATTCATAAGGGGTAATATTTAATGGCAAGCACCTTATTCTACCACAAATTCACTACTGCACAGAGCGGCGGTAAGAATGCATTCGCTTTAAGAACCGTAGGCTAGCAGCTTCCGAATCGTCCAAATGCTGTATTATCGGAAAATTCTTATTTTCGCTCCCAGTAGCAATGCCCTACCAATATGGCCCTCAATCAATGACCGCTATTGATATAGTTATATAATTTAAGGCGCTATTCATGTAATGGTTAAAGGATAGCTACATTATTAAGAAAAACTAATAAGATATATACATAGGTGTGCCATTAACCAGTAATCCACAATAAACGTGTGACTTCAGGATAATATGACCTATAGGTAACATAACGAGTATTCCTCATGATTGGTTGATCGTTTTCACACTTTCTAAGAATACACCAAACCCATTGGCGAATTATAAAAAAAATGAAAAACCTTACATCAAACAATGGAATGTATGTTTTGAAAAGTGTAGCTATATGACAGAAATATGGCATATATTATATGGCAATATGGCTATATGATAGAAATATGGCAGGAAGTATAGCAGAAAATGGGGACAGACCATTTAACACAGATATTAATACCATGGGGCCATAAAATCTTCTATCATCACAATCAATAAATATTATTTATTCTTCCTGATTAACGTATCCGCCCATTCTAACTTTTACTACCGTTTAGCCCGAGTATTCTTCAACGGATCAACATAACAATCATGGAGCTCACGACGACAGGGGAAAGTTATTTACGCTCGAGAAACAATTATCTTGCTTACAGAGTTATCTCTCCGTCTTCTGGAAGCACTCATTCTATATCTTGTCCAATACTGCTCACCGCAGACTCAGCTTAGATTGGTTTCCACGGCTGTTACCAAATTTAAGAATCCCATGCATATCGAAGAGCCTTTCATCAATAAGTAAATAATATTCTCTCAGAATATTTCTCAAAGAAATCCTCTAACTCAGCCCAACACGGAATATTTTACAGCCAAATTAATATCAGCAGCCGCAATAGCATATCCATCTAAAATTATCTTATATACTGATTCTCAGGGAGCCTTTTCCACTGCCTACCGGTTCACCTTAAAGTAGAATTGAAATATTCAATTGATGACGATGTGTTTGCCAACTTCCTTACATCTCGTCCAACAACGCTAGAAAGAATATCGGATGCCAATTTTGTTTCATGGACATATTCTAAAATTTCAGAAATTACGTCTCACAAGACAGGCATTAGAAAAACCTACATGTAATGTTGAATCCTCTGTGCTCAAAACTCAATTTTAAGAACAACCAATCACCACGCTTCTCGTACAGTAGTGTAAAATCACAAGAAACTCTGTAAGCAAGATAGTTGTTTCTCAAGCATAAATAACTTTCACTAGTCGTGTTCCCCATGATTGTTATATTTACCCGTTGAAGAATAATTGGGGAAAACGGCAGAAGAATGGGCGGATATGTTAATCAGGAAGAATAAATAATATTTATTGATTGTGATGATGGAAGATTTTATGACACCATGGAATTAATACCTGTGGTAAATAGTCTGTCCATATTTTCTGCTATAGAATCCCTCTTTTCAAAACATTCACTCCAATGTTTAATGTAAGGTTGTCCAATGCTAATAACACCAGTCTTCATTTTGTAACTATTTGTCAGATGATTTATTAACAATAGATGTTCTTGAATCAATTTTTTATGCTGATTCTAAAATTGACTTCTATTTTTTTCTATCACGTCAGGTTTTGACGCAAAATAACAGTTATGGTTTCAAGATTTCAACTACTGTAAGCACAGATATACAGTAACATTACTTCACGATATTGACAATTTTCATAACAATAATGAATGAAGGATGAATAACACTTCCAAGGTCACACAACAATAGCAGCAGTTGTACCAACCTAAGGCTCATTAGCTTGGGCCAACCTAAGGCTAATTAGTTTGAATTGAGAAATATCCCTCGCACAATAATTACCCACTGGCACATATAATGGCACACATTAACACTTATCAACAAATCTTAGAAGTTAAATTGGGTCCACTCTGAAAAAACTGTACGTGATATAAGAAAACTAAGAACAGTTCTGAAATCAGCATATCAAAGTTAGCTATTATCACTTACTAGTTTTCAGCCATGTGATATCATACAGACTAGTGTAATTCACCAATTGGTTTGGTGTATTCTTTGTTACATCAAAGAGCGATTTAATCATCCACGCAGCAAAGTTATATTTTGTGGCTTGTGTTTTTTTTTGCACTCACTCGTAGTGCTGAATCCAGATGGGCATATCCTGTGATTTCTCTTAGCGGATCTCAAAAGAGGACCTTCTCCCTAAAACCCATAGCGTCGTCGTCGCAAATCACCACACTCATCTCAGACGGTGACTGCGACACCGTGAATTGATGGCGGTGCGGTCTTGGCCTTAAACTTGCGAGGGTGGCAGACCATTTCCCAGCCACCACCACGAGGCCCCGACCCACATAGTACACCTACGACTCAAGGAAGGAGAGTAAATGGAATATATATGGGGGAGGAATAAAATTTCTCTATCGGCAACGCAAACGCTTGATTCACAATTCGCCGGTAGATGCCGCAGCAGCTTGCGCTTAATGCCAATAGAAGAGCTGGAGACTGGGGATGGACAAAAAATTCCTGTATTCGGTACTATTGGGTAATATATTATCTACTTCAGTACTATCGAGTAATATTTTTAACCAGTACTGCCGTTGCAGTACCGGTATTGAAGGTACCGTTACTCGATCAGCACTGCCATCTGTTGTTAAAATGTTCAACTACTTAGGTAAAATAGTTTAAGGAGCCATTCAAGTATTACGTAAGAAGTTTTTTGGGGGTGGAGGGGGCTGGGATCATTTTATATTGTCTTACGTAGGGAGGCAGGGGGTCTGAAATCAATTTACGTAAGATTTTTGTCGGTCTTGAAACATTTTATCGTTTCCCAATTAAATTTAGCATTGACATGGAGCATCCGCTCGTTAATGGCGTATTTTCCGCAATTTCAGCGCTACAACAATGCTCCTATTCTGTCGCCTGGCTGGCTAGCTACATTACCTACCTCCATGCTGAATGAATTTGGTACTTCAACATTGCATAATTATATGATGTCCAGTGCCCAAAGCTGTAAGATGGCTTCTATGGAAATATGAAATTGCAGAAAGCGAGCATACAACGAAGAGTAGATACAAATATAAAACGTCTTACGTAAGACTAAGAGGGAGGGTGGTGGGAAAATCCTACATTATCTTACAATATAGGGGGAGTGGTAAAAAATGGCTTACCTTATTCTTGAACGGCCCCGAATGACGGGAGTAACGGAACCATTCGCAAGGAAATAAGTGAAAATTTGTCAAAACCTCATAATGTGTTCATTAATTTAAGATGGTGTATATGTACAGTTTCAGCCAGCGTTGACGGATATTAATTATACCTGTTTTAGTTCATCCTTTAACTATGTTTTTCAAGATGGGTGAACTATAAACACAATAAATAAATGCGTAATTCTGGAATAGGCATGCTGAAACGGGTATTAGCTGACTTTTCAACATTAAAAAAAAAACTTTTATATTGAATGTAACAACAAATAAAAACATCTTGCGCGTATTTAAAGTACAACTTGCGTTTGTCTATTAATTGTAATATGCTAGGAAATCTTTCGATCAGCACAACAGCGGAATGACTCCCTTCCTTGATCCCCCCCTTCGACGCTTCCCCCAAAAAGGACCACCTTCCCAACCGGAGGAGGAGTCCCGGTCAGGGCAAAAGTTTTTTCTTTCGAATATTTTACGTAGAATCCGTAAATTTCCCAATTCCAGACATTTACGGCAGTAACAACAATACGAGTATTTTTTTAATGTTTAGTCTATTTGCTGGATTTTCAATCAGCCCGCTTGGGAGACTTTCGAAGCTGATTTCGGGATTCTTGTTTGACCGAAAAGAAGCTTCACATGCCGACAGGCCTAATATGTTTAGATTTTGAAAATACAAGGATACTTCCGTGAATAGGATGGGCATTGATTGGTCGTGGCTCTTTCTCAAGGCGGTAAACAATGGACGGATCATTACTTTTTAATATACTGCGATGTATGCACTTACAATTTCCCAGGAACCGCGATCGAATAATGACTTGAACTGACCGGGACTCGAGCCCAGGCCAGATTAAGGGGATAACTGGCCCAGCGCCTCTAACCACTCGGCCACGGCCTCTGTTGGTAGACGAGACACTGTAAAGGATTTATACGGCGATAAATTCTTTAGTTGCGTTATTCTCGTGAACCCGGGTCTAAATGGAAGAAAGCCGTGACACTTATCCCGTATTATCTCTTCAGTTTCAGAAACTAATTGCGTCATTTGGATCCCAAACATAAGTCACGCGATGTCTCCTTGTTAGAGAGCCTGACAGCTCGCACTTTTACAAGTTCGTGATTGATTTTGGAGTGGAAGTTAGAAAGCGTTTTGTTGAACCTTTGATTATTTTTTAGTTTTTCAGTTGTTATTGTTGATAAATATACCTTCTTTTGTTAACTGTTCATCGATACCATTTTTTTCACGCCGATTTCCTCCTTTTTCTCATCTGAGATTCTAGAGGGTTTGTTTTCAGGCGGAGGTGTTGTTCTGTGAGAAAATCATCTCCCTCTCCTGTTACTCTTCATCTCTTAGAAAGATGCCGAGGGCATCACGGTTCAACGTCCCAACCGACAGACGCAACGCTGTTCTTGAAACGCTCTCCATATGATCGGGATTCCTTAAGGATTCCCTCCATGCCGGAAGCCAGTCCAGCAACCTCACCAACCACATACACATCTTTTGCAACAATTTAACATGAAAACTAAGCAAATTTTATAGTATGAATTCAAAAATGTAGATTGCACTACTGTGATAATGAGTCCAGAGCGTCGTTCGATTCAATATATTTGTTGCTCTAACGAAGGAGATAGACAATCAAGACATCGAACAAACTTGAATGAGTACAGCAGGGTAATTACCACACTCGTATGGGTCATAACTGAAAATCAACTATCAGTTCGTCCTCGGGCGGTACTTAAAGTCTCGAGCGGTTCCAGATTGAGCTGCGGGCGGGATTAAGTTGGGCGTTTTAGTTTGGCCGTAATATTATAAATTGCTCGGGAAGCCGTCATAAGATGGGCGATGCAAGAAGAGAGTCGTCTCAAATGTTTGACGTTCGGTGGTTTCACTCAACTTAAGGGAATTCGACGAAACTTGCTAGAAGCATTAATTATGTTTTCCTAAAGCTACCTTAATTTTTTCAAAATTATTTACCGCAGATTTCTTATTTTTATTTTATATCACCACCCAAAATAGCACATATTGGCCTTTACATCGGGGTATTTCCACAATCAACAACGGACAAGCACAAACAACCATGTCCTGGGAAGTGAAAAATCCTCCCCAGGCGGGATTCGAACCCGCGACCTTTAGGTTAGCAGGCGAGGACGTTACCCCGCCGCCATTTGAGGCCGACAAATTTATGATATTTGACGTGGAAGTGGGCATGAAATTACATATGGGTTCTTATGGGAACGCGAGGTGCGACTAGCTTGATTCATCGAAAAGAACGTTTTCTAGTTAAGAATATTAAAAACAAAATTAATTTAAATCATCAATAGAATATTGTATGGAAATCATTTGATATACTTCATTTTTATTATTTTTGTTTCTCTTATTCTTAACTAGAAAAAGGTTCTTTTTGATGAAATAAACTTCTCGTACCTTGCGTTTCCATAAGAACCCATGTAATATTTTGTCCACTTCTCGATCAAATATCTTAAATAATCTGCGGTAAATAATTCTGAAAAAATCAGGTAGATTTAAGGCAACATAAGTAATGCTTCCAGCAAGTTTCGTCGAATTCTCTTAAGTGTTTAGTGAAACCACCAAACCTCGTTAATTAGTATTGTGCATCAAGTGTTGGAATTGTTATATTTTAAATGTATCAAAATATTGGCTTAAGGTATCAGAAGGGTCATAACAAAGGTTTCTTTAACATTGATAATGAGTGATTTAAGGCGTAGTTGTCAATAGAAATCGAAGCAACCCTCTCCTACACATTTACCATGATGCATATTGGTGTTCAACATCCTAATTTTGCCCAATCCTTAAAAAAAATTACTTCCCTGAATTTATTCCCTCTTCCACCCGTTTTAACTCTTCGGTATTATCCACCTGTATCCAACAGTATTAATAATGAGTCAGTTCACTGATTCATGATTAATACTGTTTTCGACACAGCAATTTTACCACTGACAGCCGCTTCTGAAATGGATTAAATTTATGATTGCTGTGCTTCAATAGAGAAACCATTAGATACACTTCATGCGTATACTCTCAATATTGTGGACATTAACACTGATCTAGTATATTACTGATCATCAATACTGATATTTACGTCACAACTACTACCGTTTACATTTCATTGACACCAGTTTGTAATTTTGCCAAGTACTGTATGGTAAGTTTTCGCCTTTATCAACCCATGGCAAACTGTTGGCTTTGGATCCCTTTTCTCTTCAAAAGAATGCTTTTACAAAGCATGTACATGGTATTCGGTGACCACTTCTTCGGGTTCAAAAAGGAAAACCTGAGATTAAGATTTAGCCTTCCTATTGATGGTAAAATAAGGGTAGTATTTTGGGGAGGAATGGTGCTGCCAGGGTTGAGACATTTTACTAACATAACACTATGGTGCTAATGACTTTAGTCGTCGAAGCACCCAAATCACCCAAATACTACTACACAACACTAAGCTGATGATCACTAAACCCAAGACCTCGTCTTATTTTCTCAGAGTGCCATGTCTTAAATAGGTAGTTTTACAGTCACAGTAATACATTTATGGGGACAGGTAATGAGAATTTCAAACTCATTAATAGCAATGAAGGGATACATCTTAAGAAATAATGCCACACATGGACAACTTTCTCGTATTTATTTTACCTGAATTCACTTTTATCGCTGGAAAAAACCTTACTAATGGCGTCGTTTTCTCGAATAATAGTTTTCTTGAGTCATTTACATGCCAACACAACAACTACCAAGCATTGCTGTCGCGGCTTTTATTAAATTTCACTTAAACGCAAGCTCATTTCGAGTGCACTCCATTCCACTCGTTTGCCCATGATCAATATCTTATCCCATTCACCGCAGCGTGCGATAGAGTACCTACTGAACTACCCAGGCACTGAATACTTGTTCGAGGCATATTTATCGTTCCCACGGTATATAAGTATTTTTTTATTCGTGGATGCGTCCTTAAAATCAGATCATCAATTGCTGTATCCGGAGGGAAATAGCTACTTAAGTTTCACCAGGGTAATCCATGCAGACATTATCACTTCATATATGAATTGTTCTCAGGTTTCCATCCTTTCTCAGATAGAACCCCGAGGACAATTTATACATAAAATTCGTTGATAAAGAACAAAATCTTATATTATAACTTCATGACTTGTCATATAAACTGAAATAAATGTAGTCTCGTCAGATCGGGTGGTGTGGGGATCACGGATTCTTCCGGGCTTATTAGTACGCCCACTGTAGCGATGGAGTTATGTTATTCAGTAATGTTCTCAGGTCTAATGCGAACCGACCCCAAAAGATGGAGAACGTCCGCAGACACAGAGTTCGCCTAATGATAAATTGAGAATGGGAATCATATGTGTCCACCGCGGAAGAGGGGGACGCGGTGAAGGTATTTTTTACGTCATGTGTGTTAAGGTGGTTGGAGATGTGATCGTGAGTCATTAAGGGCACATTTTAATAATTTTATAAGTACCCAAGTCAAAAAAAATATTGGACCACATTTCATTTATTGCGTGTTCATGGGCCCCGTTCCGGTCATGCGTTGGTCGTCACCATACTTGTTGTAATGGAATTGAAACAAGAATTATATTTGACGGTTTTTTCCTTTAATTAAAGCATCCTATGACGAAGAGGTTTTGGCACAGTATTATAAATTTAGACGAAATTGTATCCAAATGTTTTTTTTTCGAAATTAGGGCTCAGCTTGGAACTTGATTATTTGTTAGCAACAGTAATAATATTAAGAAATGTATTATTTTGCGTTTATAAGAAAATCTGGATATATTTTATAAAATTATTACGAAATATATGTCATGTGCTATAACGCTACGTGTTAAAATAGCATTTATTTCATAAAAAATGGGTATGATGCAATAATTTTCACTTTTATGCATATATGTCATTAATAACATCAGTATGAAAAGTTTCACGAAAATATATGCATAAACAAAAATCCGTCCGACCCCTTCATGCCCCTTTGTGAGACCATCGTGTGTATCTGTGTGTGTGTATGGGTTTATAAGCCCAGGGGGAAGATGCGGACATCACCAGGGGGAGGGTGATTGAGGGGAAGGGGGAAGGGTGCATCTTCCCCGGTGGTGGTAGTCCTCACCCTTCTCTTTCTCCTCCTCCTCCCCTCACCCCTCCCTCTCCCTCTCTGTTCTCAACGTGATTTAACTTCGAATGGGGAAATAATGAAAAAAAGAGCGAGGGATGGGAGAGTGATTCAGGACTCCAGCCACACTGGAACTGGAACAACACCACCACTCTCTTCGAATACCCCTTCACAAAAGGATGTCGTCCTTTCCTCGTTTTCTATGACCCCTCCCAACTCTCCACCCCCAATCATATCATCTCCTCGTACCGCCGAGGGTGAAGTAATGCCCTCATTTACTCAGAAATCTTTCTCCTCGTAAGAAAACAAAAGAAAAAGTAGCAAGTTAGTCTACATTCCAAATCTTTCAAGTGGACACACTCCTGATCAAAACTGCTTCTCCGACACGTATAATGAAGTGAAAGAGCCATAACTTTTTTACTCCTTTTCATATCAACATGAACTCGGAATGTCCCCGGGCACTTTTTTGGGACAAACTTCAGGAAATTGCATTCACAGTAAGGAAGCAGCGAGCTGCGTTGAGAAAGAATGTCAAGTAGGTACGCTTTCTGAGAAGCATATTGAACGAACAGTTCCTCTGCTAATGAAGGTTGAAGGAAATAAGAAGTTGATCACTGCAACGAATGCAACATTATTTTCCACATACATAGCCGTAGAGATAAACGGTCCAATTTTCGAATCCTTTTAATATCACTTAAATTCATCTGCGTTAATTTATGCATTAACACATCCTCGAGTGCATTCATTTTTACGATGACTCAATCATTTGGTTACTGACCAAAATGTTATTTCCATCATTTGGAATAGCACACACCCGAGGCTAAGGTCAGGGTCGAAATATATCCGTTTATAATTAATGTATTTATTGACCACGCATAAATAAGCTCTTCTTTTAATTTAAATAAAACCAAAATTATAGATTATGAATCAAATTTCCACAAAAGACTTTTTAAAGAAATGGTCCATATCATGAAACACCCAAATGCATGCAATTTGAGAACTGATATTGATAAATTAAGCAGAATTTACATAAGTCTTATTCAATAAATATAAAGGTATTATTTATAATTTAATAAATGATTTTAATAGTGTTTTACAAATATAAAATACGATAAATGTCTGTTTATTTTAATTAATGTTATTGTTAAATTTGTATTTATATACAGCAATTTTCATGATTTTTTCTAAATTAATGTTTGGTGTATTCTGGTGTGTTCTCTTGTTGTCAATAAACTGTTTATATTTACCCTGTCAATTGGAATGGTTTATATCATATTAATGTAATTAAAATTTCACAGGTTTTTTGATAGTTGTTAAATTAGTGTACCCGATTAGAAAAAATGTGCAGTGTAGTTATCACCAAATTTGTTAACAATTGTTTTTATTCTGTTTATACCTTAGTATGTTGTTAATTTTTTTATGGTTTTCAATTAGTCCTGAGGATATGGCAATAAATTTACCGAAAAATTGGCAGTGAAATAAAGGAATTTTAATTCAGCAAAACTCAATTAATTAAAATAAGAGATTATATCCATTTACTTAATGGCAAGGGCGTCCCTGTCCCTGTACGTCGGCGTGTCTAACGAATTCCTATAGAGCAAATTTGGACTCCCGGTGTCCCTTCTCTAAAGTGTACCTACAGCCATATCCACCACTGACTTCATTGATCTAGACTCCTTTCACTCCAACCACTCACCTCTCGATCATAAATCTGATTCGTTAATCGACTCTCCCTCCCAATCTCTCGACATGACCAAACCAACAACAAAGCAGGCCACTCCTTTCATACATGTCCATTACCGAGCAGCCATTCCACATTCTTTCTTGACCCACTTATTCATAACCGTATCCCTTTTGCTTTTATCGTAAATACTTCTCAGAAACCCCACACCCACTGCATTTCGCCTTTTCATGTGGTTTCTTTGCCATACCTAAGTTTCGCTACCATACAATAAAGTAGGAAGGAGACCACTTCTATAACTTGCAAAGTTTTTCTGCTTTAGACAAACACTCACTCCTTAATATACTCCACCGTTTACGTCCGACTGTCTTTTCAGTACTTGAACGCCTATTAAGCTATTCACCTATCCTCCTATCTTTCAAAAACCTTCGCCTAACGCAGCGGTCGGATACCTCTCTAGGCAACAGAGCCAAATCTCAACAGTACAGCGATTGAAATTTCTTTCGAGCGCCACATTTTTTAAACTTAAACTATATAGGTAGGAACATTGTCATTAATAATACATTGGTTAATTTATTGAGGTTTGGTCATGTCTTTTTTAAGAAACTCAACTTCCTTTTTCCGCCAACGTTTCGCCTTTTTATTAATGAGGCTTCTTCAGGGCTGCAGTACAATGCAAGGAATACAGTTGGTAATAATTATAATACTACAAAGATAAAAAAGTTTTCAATCATAAATTTAGTACCTCAAAGGATTAACTTTCTTACTGCGACAATGGTAACAAAAAAAAACTCTTCCTCTTGGTAACAAAATCAACATCAAAAACAAAACCAAAGTGGAAAACCAAGCTAAATTGATAATAACTTAATTAGGGTACTCCTAAGCTGACCTTTGCTAAAAACGTACTCAATCTGATTAAGGTACGTTCGCTGAGGACGACCCCTTCCAACTCTCCCATCCACACTCGTCTTATATGCTTGCATCGTCTATCTCCTTTCGTTCATACTCTCTCATATGTCCAAACCATCTCAACATACCTTTCTCAAACCTCAACACTACATCTTCTTCCACTCCACAACGCTCGCTAAAATTAACTTAATAAACTTTACTTATTTTAGAAAGATTTAAGTCTTAGTTAAACTACAGGTGTGTTGAATAAAACTTGATACCGCACTTAATAACGATATTATACATTGATAAAATAAAACTGTAAGGTATCCATAAAATTAAATCATGAGCCAAAGAGCCGCATGTGGCTCGCGAGCCGCGGTTTTCCGACCACTGGCTTAACGTATAGAAAACCAATAGCATAACCAGTAACCCACATAATACAATTATTATTATTCCTATTCTCTCCGTCAAAAAATAAGATTTCAGACGTATTTAACTTCAATTCTCTCTTTTACTTCACAGTAAGTATGCAAGAGCCGCTCTAATTAATCCCCCCTCCTTACCGCGCAGGATTGTGCCAGGAACTTTTGAGCGAACTGAACCTGCCTTATCATTCATACGCTGTTCTGGTGAATGTGGCCGGGGGTGAGGATCGAGTGGGGGAGGGTGGAATGGGGGGAGACTGTTAATCTTCTTCGCCACGGAGTTTGTAGTTGAGTGCGATTCGCTTGCGCAACTCAGCCCGCGCAGCAACTCTCCAGCACTTGACTTCTGATGTTCACAACCGAGGAAACCTTTATCCCGGATTCCACATATCCTTCGCCAACCTCACTAAGTTACCTCATCGCCCGCTACCCACGTCAATGTGGGACAATGTGCGATGTCGTGTAGCAGAGCCATACACTTAAATTAACAGGCATCACACACATATTCCTTCACAATGAGATGTCTCAGGGCGGACGACCACAAAAGTTGAGTATAGGGTTGAGTAGAATATCGAGTGAATATCCCTCCGTTTGACGTCAAATATGGAACTCCACGGGGAATTCAAATAAAAGCAAAGACCGTTATATTACATGTATAGGTAAATATATCCTGGCGAAGACTCTCAGGCAACGTCCAGTTAAAGCCCGCTTTATAGTTTTCATCCCGCACCACATCTCTAGAGCTGACAGAAGCAAAAAAAATAAGAGAGAATTCTGTCGAACTGATAGGTAAATAATTTTCTTCTTCCCCCACGCACGAAGTCACTTCCGTCCCACCCTTCTTTCCCTTTCCTTTTTCATGTTTGGTGTCCTGACATCCCTTTGCCTAACGATCCAGCGCCGGCGACTAATCGAAGGGTATTATTCTGGAGGTAATCATAAACTGCGTGATTTTTCAGGTATCAGATCATTCTAAGAAATTGTATTCAACTCCGGCTAAGGACCTAAACTCCGGCTCTGATTCGTAAATTTTAAACGCTATTCGACTTCAAAGGCTTTCTGGCGATATGAACCATATTGAAAATGATCAAAGGGCAGAAGAATATGGGTGGTTTGTAGCGCTGCATGTCGGACGCCGTCGAGCTGTGCATCACGGAAACATTGCTAACGGGTTAAATGACGAGCGACACGACACCGTCGTCGCCGAGGAATTTTCATCAGGTGAGGTGACCGAAGAACATGCGTCCTCTTCACCTGAGGACCCTCTTGGGTACACACAAAAAACACTTACATGACACACGAAGGTATATACTATAAAGACTGTTTTACATGGAAGATAATCTTGCGAATGACCATTCCAGCATTAATTTGCAAATCAACTAATATAAGAGATCCTGTTTTACACGGTTGATGAATTCCATGATTTTACTGCGCTGAAAGGATACGTAGTGGTACGCCTATCGATAGTACCGTAGAGTAAGAAATACTCTTAACGTGCTCACTGGGAGATGCGATTGGGAAATAAATTTTACATATATTTGAGAGCGCAAGATGGCATTGATTTTGTAAGCGGAACATGGCCTCAGGTAAAGCACAGTCTAACCTATGATGATAATAGATGAAACTAGTCTTTTGACTCCCATAAGGCCAGTGGGAAATCATTAACTCATCCCTTTTTTCTGAGAGCCAATCAGTACCTATGGAGTTCCATTCTCAATGTTGTGCGGACGCATCCAAAAAGAGGGAATTTCGAATTTTGACTGGGGTTGGGGACTCCTTTTTCTAGTAAAATGCCAAAGTAATTTCTCTAATCCCAAATCAGATAAATTCTAAAAGATTTTACTTCATTATCATACCTGCTTTCGCTGAATTATGCTTCGAAGTCACAAGGTGACCCTGGGCCAATGATCACCTGACGTAAATGCATAAGAGGTTGAGGGGTTCCATACTGAAAAGACAAGAAAAAGACGGCGGAATTCGTTAAACATGGAAAGTAAAAAAATATACTGATTCAAAACAGAATTAAAATTCATTCACAGGCAGCTACAACTTACAGTCTGCAATTCTATCTCAAATGTATTAAAAAACAACTTAACAACTAATTTTACATTCCCTTAAGACAACAATCTTGAAAATTTGGAAGCATAAAAGTTACCATAAATGAGTACAAATTCTATAAATAGATAGAAATTAAAATAAAATTTTATCGAATTTATGGTTTTTTAGTTTAAAAAGCCACGGAAAACTTGTAATTCAAGGTTATCCACTCCTGAAAGATTGATCGCCTATTCTGTACAAAAAATAAATAAACAGCATTTGACTCACAAATTTTCGATCAAATATCTAGTGTATAGCTAGGCACAAACAAATAACATCTTATAACAAGAAAATTATATCGACCATCACTCGCAGACATATTAGGTCTCAGTTCTGGTTTACGAGAGGTACTAACTATCTATTAGTAAATAATTGTAGAAATTTTGATTTATTCAAGAAAAACATTGAGTACAAACGATGTGAAATCAGGAGAAAAGCAGATTCAGAAAAAAATAGAATGACCGTGTTGATTACAAGACACATTGATACTTAATTGAATCACCAACTAGATGAAAGTTAACAGAAACTACTCATAATCATTGAAAAAGGCATTGAAGATTAATATTTCTCACTTATACATTCCTATTGATATTGATAGACATATTGCTACTAACGAAAAAAAAACGAGTCGAATTCCCAGTAAACACTGCCACACAATCAGAAATAGGAAGTAAATAATTATGGCTTTTTAAATACTAATTTCATCACTAAGTCATCAGTTAAATCTGCGAAACTATGCATTGAGAGAACTATGTAAATGGTTAAATAAAATTATTTTAATCCTAAAACACTTCAGGCATTCATTGCAATTGATACCTAATGCATTATTTCAGTTAATAAATACTAATGACATGGAAACTCCGTTAGTATGAAACGCTACCAAATCACTTTGCATTTAATCGGACAATGCTCAATTTAAGTGACAAATAAGGCCTAATTACTCTAGTTAAAGGTTCACGAATAGCATGATAGCATAACCAACAAACCAACACGAAGCATAACATAAAATATGTGCCCACTGCCAATATATGTATATCAATAATTGCATTGATGCTCATCGCTCGACTAAGATTCGATATGAGATTCGAAACATCCCTAAACAGTGATTCTTTTCACTTAAACATCAATCACCCACTTGCTCCACAAACTATTCACTATCTTTCATTCCGCATGTTTTCACTTCCACTTCTTCACACACATTCCACTTTTTTCACTTGAACACTCTTCATTCACTGTCTTCAACTCTGCAAACCTGTTTTTCACATCACCACAATGATCCTGACAGAGTACATGATGTCTCTTCGAGTGCTAAAGATAAATCAATGTCTAGTTTTTTGAAGAACTAGAGCACGCTTGCGAAACTAAAGCGCTGAGTAGCTGAGTTCGTTCCTGACTGAGCCTCAACAAATCTCTTGGATCTGAATGTGGCCAAAACTAAAGTTACGCTTCTTGGTTCCCCGTACTTCATTCATAAATTCTCCTCGGTGGAAGACTGTCATCTTATGCTATGCAACTCCACGATTGATTTTGAATATTAAGTGCGTAGTCTCGGTGTGATACTCAGTTCTCAATTAAGTTGGAAAGGGCATATTGCTCAAGTTTACAACAAAGCAAACTCACTCATGTATATATATGCTAAACCTTTTTAACTTCTTAGAATAGTTATTGACCACTTTAATAATACATTGGTTAATTTATAATTGGTTAATTCGAAATTTGAAGTTACGACATCTGTAATTGTTAATTTCATGCTTTACACTATTAATTTTAAATATTTTTATTTTCACTTTTTATATTTTTTAACAATATTTTAGCTTGGTTTTCCATTTTGGTTTTGTTTTTTATGTTGATTTTTTTACTGAGATTTTGTTTACTAGTTTTTTTTTGTGTTACCATTTCCGCAGTAAAAAATTTAATCCTTTGAGGCACTAAATTTATGATTGAAAACTTTTTTATCTCTGCAGTATTATAATAATTATCATTAACTTTATTCCTTGCATTGTACTGTGTAGCCCTTAAGAAGCCTCATTAATAAAAAGGCGAAACGTCTTGGCGGAAAAAGGAAGTTGAGTTTCTTAGAAAAGACATGACCAAACCTCCATATATTAACCAATGTATTATTATTAAAGTGGTCAATAGCTATTCAAAGAAATTATTTATATATTTATATATATTTATTAAGATAAAGAAACTGCTTCTTAGCAGTTGTTTCTTAGGAGTATTGCTATTGATCTTAATATTCATCCGTGAGTCAATTAGCTGCAGTTCTTAAAGATCTCAGGTGAGTGATAAGGCCATGGCTAATTTTTTGGAGGAAATTATTTCTTTGTAGTATTATAATTATTATTAACTGTATTCCTTGCATTTTACTCTAGCCCTGAATAACCCTTAATAAAACGGCGAAACGTTGGCGGGAAAAGGAAGTTGAGTTTCATAAAAAAGACATTACCAAACCTCCATAAATTAACCAATATAAACCTTTTTAGAAAGAGCACCAATTTCGCACTACGTAAGCATCTCATCAGAGTGCTATTACTCCCCATCATTGATAACTACACTCTAGTCTATTGCGATCTCACGGGCATACTAGATCGAGATGATATGAGATCAGTATATTTTAAGGATATTGCGAAGCTAGAACATGACTATACGCACCCTTTCTATGGAATAACGTGGTCATGCAAAGAATACATCGCGCGCGCTCATTTGAAAGAGCTTTTCACGGCATTTTATAGCTAAGCGTTGCCACTTATTATAATATACGTAAAGATTATACGACTGCTCTGCCACCAAACGGCATTAAGAAGCATCTTCCGTGGCGGAATCGATAGCTACGCTCCATTGAATTGGTGGTGGAACTAAGGACTCTCGCGTTACCCAATCTCACTATGGCAGTGAGCACTCTATACTATTTCTTACCCTACGATAGAACATACATCGATTCACGGGAGATTTCCAAAGGACACAGCTGTTTCGACCAACGAGCTAGAGTTAACATAGAGGCCACCCGCTATATTTGAATTAATTTTGCATGGACAACTCCATGAGATGTAAAGGCAAAACGGCATCGGTATGTGAACTTATTCGCCCGTTAACTCGACCGTTTTACATCTAAACACATTAAATAAGCACATATTTTTTCTGTTATTAGGAGCATTTTGCATTTACACACTGATCGCGACTGTTTTTCCATAATCCGGTTTCTAAAACGATGGCTGAATTTCAAATGCAAAACCTGAAATTTTCTTCTTTTCTGACCAACGATTTGCCCCTATCACCGTAATCATGGAATCAGTGTCCACCAACTCCATTCCACATTTTCAGCATACTAGTTTAATAAAACTTTAAAGCCTTTTTCAACTTGGTATTATCTGGTCCTCTACTATATTTAAAACAAGTTATCACTTACAGTTAGATTAATCATGCTATCATATTGACAACTCTAAGGTAAAATGTTTACAAATAATAACAAGTGAACACTTAATTGAATTATGAAACTCCTGATACTTTACTGTATCGATAAGTACGGCCATACGCCACACAAGAAGTTGGCATAGGGTAACAATCTTCAGATAATAAAAATAATCCTTAACCCTTTTTCTCTTCATTAGCCTAAACCTTGTGATGTAATCAGCTTCATGAAATCCCTTCTTTTCTTTATCTCTCAAGGCGGCCTACGTTCACTAGACCTCAGTTCGAGAGCGCTATTGTCAGGAGGGTAACCCCTCTGTTTTCCATAGCTAGTTGGTTTCGATGGTGAGAATATTGTGATCACTTCACTCGACAGTGCCTATAGGTATAGAGGCCTACTTTACCAAATTTGGACGATTTCGTAATGCTCGAAAATTTTCTGATCGTTGACATGAATACGACCTGACTTGTGTCATGTGTGGGGAATGGCACTTTTATTGAATTTTGGAGGTTTAATTAATTAATAAAAAAAACAATATAGACGCCTTTCAATTGTATCATACGCGATCAAAACTGGAATGTATTCAAATGCCGCTCGAATAAACATACGCAATAAACATACGGTTTCTTAAGCGAGGAATTTTCCGTTTTACTTACACTAGGCATGAGCAGTCATGCGAATGACCAATCGAAGCATCATTTTCAAGATATCCGACGTTTAGAACGACCTTAAGGTGTCCATTTTAAATAAAACAAAGTTGGTAAATTTCCACACAGTATATTATCAACCACAAAATACAACACCGACCAAGGTTTCGGCACGTAATGTCATTATCAAGGGCAAGGCAAGGAAATTTACCAACTTTGTTTCATTTAAAATGGACATAAAGTATTTCCACATATTTAAGCCTGATACGCTTTTATATGACCTTAAGGTGGTTTAAGCGATTATTGTTTATGTACAGATACGCGTAAAACTTTGCGTTCGTATCCTCATTAGTGACTGATTAAATACTCTTTTCCGAATAAAAAAAACCTATAAAATAGAAATACAGCAAAAGTCAAACATATTCTGACTTTTGTCCACAAAAACGTGGTCTAGGAACCACTGTGCGCCAGCGCTTCCGGACAAAGTTTGCGCTCGCGAGCACAGACGGACAGAGATCACCCCCACGGCGCCTCCCCCCCCCCCCTCCATCTCCTGCGGAGAGTGTTCCACTGGGAGGGGGGGGGGAGGGGCAGAGGGAGGGAGGGAAAAAAAACAAACAGATGGATATTTCACGCTAAAAACTTGCGTATTGTTCGGGTCCGTGTACCAGGGGAGGCGCATACGAGGGGGAGGGAGGGAGGGAATGAGCAAAACGCACTGGCGAGCTTCCAGATGGGATTAGGGGTGGGAAGGAATGATGAAGACGAGGGAGGAGGGGCGGGAAGAGGAGGAGGAAGGGAGGCAAAGCGGGGGGAAGGGGAGAAGGCCAAGGATGTACTTTGGATTTCCACTGTCAACGTTCATCTACATCTACATACTACCCCGCAAGCCGCCTCAATAGGCGTGTGGCGGGGGGTGTTAGGACTCCAGCCGTTTACATATAAAAAGGAAACGCTCTAATTAAATTAAGCCTAGCATTTATTGAAGTCCCTATTGTTCGGGGGAAAAACGAATTCCCATACCTATCCGTTCGGCAAAATATCTCTCTTAATTTATCGTTTCTGTCGGACCTGGAAATATAGTGGGCTTCTAATATGATGTTCTCCGTGTCGCTCTTAAAGATATCTATTCTTAATTGCTTAAGTAATCTAAGCCTAGCGCGAAGCCTCCGAGTCTCTAGCGGCTCCCAGCCTAATCCGTTTAACATCTGCGTAACGCTGTCTGTACGCCCGTAGCAGTTTTACGTTGAGGATTCCAGGTTTTTATGGGAGAAAATTTGCGTTTTTAAAAGAGATTACAACGTATTTCAGGGTCGGTAGTCGATAAGTTCAAACTAGTTTCTCTCTCAAAATGTACATTAAAAATGTAAAATAACTTAAATAGGCATGCATGTTAAATTAATCTTATATGTTGAATTAACTTAAATGTTAAAATGAATTCAAAATCACTGTAAATTACTTTAGTATCATGTTAATCATATTGTCTTCTTATAGAAAAACATATACTCTATCTGACATGAGCAACGACATGTTACCTTTCCACGCTGTTTTTCTCGCTACTAGAACTGGAAATTACACAGTGTTCAACATAATATATAGTGGGAGAGGGAGAAAAAAGGGGAACAACTTTAATTACTCCATATAATATGAATGACATTTTCGCGGAACACTGGTTATAGAAAGTAAAAATCCCTATCAATTGAATTAAAATAAAATAAAGGCATCTCACTATATTTTGTGTGTTATTAGCCAATTACTGCGAAACTTGAAGTCATAATTCGGTAATTCCATAGAAACGACGCTGCAGTTGGTTCCGTTGGCCGTAAAAAATTGATTATTTAAAACAAATTCGCGGAATAATCTTCACATTATGAACGTTATCTTGGTTTTCAATAAGTAACGTAGGTCATTACCGGAGGCAGGGTTTTTGAAACTATTAAATGGTGGAATTTAATATTTGTTTTGACTCACACAGTCGCGGTGGAACCTCCTTAAACCATTTACCACCAGAGACCCGATATATCGACCGAGATTTTTGTTCGATTAAATATTGATTTGTTGATTTTAATTACATTCCAAATACAATCTAAAAGCATTATTTTTCACCATATTTTGTGAAATATGTACCTACCTATTATTACAAATACTAAACTTAACATAGTAAGCAAATGTAATTATTTAACACATGTAAGGACTAGAACGTTAAATACTACACAAAAATGGTCCTGGCAGGCTTCTTACATCCACCCCTGAAGTTTGCCGGCAGTGAAAAGGTTCAAAATAACTGAAAATTAGGAATCATGACGGTCTATTCCAATTCAACTGAATATGTTTGCAGTAATTTAAAACTGAGAGTAAGGACCAATTCGAGAGAAACGAATGAGAACTGAGATTAAATGTCACCCAACAAGTAGCTGAGATATTTTGAGGCAAGCAATAGACTAAAATATGTGTATGAAATCAATGGTGTAATGATCGCAATAATTAAACCAAGAAATAGAGATAAAATATTGGCCAAAGGAACGATTCAATCAAAGTAAAATACTACGATGCCTTCAAAAACTTCGTGGTTTTGTAAATCAAAACGGAAGTATCCCGTATCCTAATAAAATTCAAGTAAATCAAGAAGAAATTCTCCAGATGTGCTGATATCGAGGAGAATTCTCGAAGTTTTCAAAGAGGCAGCAATTTCAAGGAAGTATCTCCATTTTTAAAGGACTACAAATTGCCACCTTAGCCGCAGGCTTTCCACCATTTGAACATTGCTCCACAAGCCACCGCAGGAGCGTATGGCAGGAGGTATGGCAGACTTCTAGGAAATGAGATCTGAAAATCATTTTTCGAAAGGAGCTGTAGGAAATTGTACAAAGAAACGGCAGATTATTATGATCTGAAACCATTCAGATAATTATGAGGTGCATTTACTACTCACAGTTTTCAATTTAGCAAGTTAAGCTACCGAGGGCGACGCCGTGAAGGTAATATCGTGACTATTTCGATGATACATCAGTAATAAAAGGTCATTAATGTCTTGCGTGAGTCCTGAATTCTTGGCAATGACTGCTTCGCTGAATTTTTCAAGGTTTAATATGCCTGCTCCCATATTTTCAAATTAAAAGTAAAATAAAATAACTGGTGAAATATTTTATGCAGCGTTTTGATGAATATTTCAGTGAACTACATTAATGGGAACGGCGATGAAACTTGATCGGAGGCCATTGAGGTGAGATATTGGTCTGCAGATGGAATGAAGAAACGCCATAGTCATGGGAATGTTTGCAAATTGTGAAACTTGCGAGGAAGTCACCAGCTAGGGGACACACGAATGCGTGAAATTCACAAATGTAAAAAAAAACATTCGTCTGAGCTGAGATACAAACTATGTCTTCGTCAAACATGACCCATTTTACATGCTTCTCTTTGACTTGCAATGGTTCAACCGTGTCCTCAAATCTTGCAACCTTCATTTAACTCAATTTCTCGACATCATACAATAATGAAATTTGCAAAGAAAATAGATCATTTCGTGCAAAAAAGTAAAACAATTTTATTTTAGAGAAAATTACTTTTTTAAATTGTCTATTAACGGATGACTAAAAAGAAAAGCGTGGGGTGCGCTATCGCATTGTATACTTATTTTACACCAATAATGAAAGGTACATAATATCATGATGTTACGAAAGACAGATAATTTATCAAGTTATTGTATTAGATTAAAAATAATCTAGAAAAGCTTTAGCCTAATGCTTTTCATTGCCCTGACCGGCTATTGGGAGATCCGGGTTCAAATCTCGGTCAAGTCATATGATTTTTTCACGGCGAATTTCACCGTATTTGGTGTACAACTAAATATTTTATAATCTTCATATTTTATACTACGGCTTGGATTTTTTTATTTAGTGGCAACGTGTGTTTTACTTGCTTTGAGTAGCAATGAGTGAATTTCAACTTCTAGGGCATTGCTTTTGCCTAGAAGTAAAATTGTACGCCTGGACTGGTATGTGAAATCCACCGCTATCGCACCTGATGCATCAAACAATTAAAGGGATCCAGTCGTCCTCGGTGAACTTCAGAGAGGCTTTCAAGGGATTATTTGCTCCCACGAGGCACGTTTATTTAAATTAGACGGAAGTAGTAAAAAAAAGGTCTACTCCATCCATTTCCGTCAACAGAGTTCTACTTTCGGCACGCTGCATTTCACAATTTATTTACGGAAAGCTATTTAAAATGTGAAAGCAAGTCAGTCGTAAAATTAAAAAAATAAAAATATATATTTTCTCTTGTACTTATTACCGAAAATAATTGCTTGCGTTTTGAATGGGTTTAACTGGAGGCAGTTACTTTTAGCCCAATCTCTGATAGAACAAATATCTGCTTTAACTGTGTGTGTTAACTGTGAGGCACAATGGAAAAAACATCGCACCACTTTCTTCTTGCTCACCTCTCCCTACCATCGAGTGACCTCTCTTCTCAGACAGTGGAACGAGGCAAAGGACTAAGCTTTGAAAAGGTTTTCACAGTCCTTTTCTTCACCTTCTTAGAAATTCCGTCCGAGGAGAAGTAGAAGGGAGAAAGCAGAAATAGGCCAGGTCGCAAAACTTCGTAGGGGTTTATATCTCATGTTGAAGGCCACGGAAAATTTCACTGCTCAGAAAAAATGTATCCAGCTGCAGAGGAGAAATCTTGGACTAGGTACATTCTCGATTTCCTTAAGCCATCTTTAGCTTCATTCGGTTCGCCAATTACATTTCATTTGCTACTTCCTTTTATTTTACAAATAAGAGAATATAGCTTTTAGCTAAATGAAACACGCCTTTTCGAGGTACTACTCGTTTCAAGGCATATCGTTGGAAAGTAAGTAAGATTTTTTTCTACATTAGTCATTAAATATCGATAGTTGTTCCCAAATTTAATTCTCACATTGAGTTTATACCACTTAAAAATCGAGTATTACTGATCCAATCCACAATACTCCACTGATATCAGAGAGCCTATGAGCACAAAACATTATTTAACAAGGTGAACACGAAATTAATATTCCAATTTTAGACTATCACAATATCCAAATCACAATTTTTATGGCATGCAAATAGCTTGATATAGACGCAAATCAAAATAAGGTCAACCAAGATTGTGGGGTAGAAATGACATCGACCATACTATAAATGACTAAGTAAAAGAAAAACTTTGTATAGTCCACGAAAAACTTTTTTATTGAATTTTCCAACCAAGATTTCGACTTACACAGTCATTATCAAGGCCTTGATTACACAGTCACCTTGATAATGACTGTGAATGTCGAAAATTTGGTCGGAAAATTCATTAAAAACGTTTTTCGTGGACTATACCTACCAAGTTTTGCTTTTGCATAGTAATGGAGTACCATCAAGTAACGCCTGAGAATAATCAGTCTACTAGAAATGACTGACAACATTCGTGATTTCATTAGTAATACCATAGAGTAAGTGCTACTCTCTGGTAATACCTAGGACTACGGAATGTTCTGTTGTTTTCCTGGCGAATGCTGAAGCTGAAATCTTCTCTCGGGATCTCCCCTGGGTCCAACTCTTCATTGATGCAAAATATGCTATGGGAGGCTCGTCCATCGCCTTGCGGGATAAATTCAACCCTGATGACGATGCATGATCAGCCGACAGTCGAAACGTCGGCAACGATGAAGAGTTGGACACCGGTGGAGTGCCCGGGAGAAATTTCACAGCTTTATTTTCAAATTCATTGATCTAATATATTCACCACTCTACCCAGGCTTTTCACTACCTATGGGAAAAAAATGTCAGAGACGTAAAAATACAGAAAATTTCAGGATAATACCTTTTCATTTGCTTATGTTGTAGTTTTAGCGGTAAATAAGTTGAAAATGAGTAAACTTTGGCAAATGTATACCATACCGCAACTGCGCGAATGCCAAGTGAATATCTGTGGTAGAGCGTTACCCATCGACCGGGCGCCAAACCCTTGCCAATGTGGATCACTTATCTTTCTAATAAAATATACTGCACCATGTTCACAGGTTCAGGATTTTAGTTAACGACATCAATATCCAATTCTAACCTCTCCAGCTTGCTAAGCAATCGCAATTTGCGGGAAAACTTGTTCGCAATTTTCTTGTTGGTAAATACCTATTACGGAGCTCGTCTAACCGGAGGGCGAGTGGTGCACCCGTCATTACTTGTTTAAATTTTGATATTACATACTTTGAAAAAATAAACTTTTTCCACATTGTTAATTTTTTCAATAAAACGCATTCAAGTAGTTACTACTTACTACCGCATTTAATAGAGAGATCATCAATCTAAGTAAGTAAAAAAGGAAATTTTGAATCCGTCTTTTTCTGATAACATTTTTACAATTTGACTCAGATTTTATTGAGTATTTGGAAAACACAGACAATGATTCCTCTACCACTGACGATGGCGTCCTGACGCCGAAACGTACAAGTTTTCTTTTGTGAGTGTCCTTTTTGCGTGTTTCTGTGTTTGTTTAATGTATAATGTAAAGTCATGATCATTTTCAATGATTTTAGGCCGATCATTTCACCGTTAAGTTCTTTGATATGTCACTTTCAGATCAGGAGAGCTTCGGTAGATCACGGAGGATATTTTTTGACCCCACTCTTTATCTCTAGGACTGAGAGAAGCGACAAAATATAAGGGATACCTTGCCAAACTGAAAGATACAAACATTCCTTCTCTTCACGCAACACAAGTGATTATAACTAAAACAACGTGACACGTTAGACACATCGTTAACATGCATCTTCAAGTTTAAACTCACCTCTATCCTCTCCTCTTTCTATTTTTTCCTGTTCTCTCTCCTTTCATGGCTAAGTAAATTCAGAAAGTTATATGAGTTCGGCGTTAGGTAAACAAACTCCTGTATCTTTCTGTTCCACACTCTTAAATTCTTACGTAGCCTTTCGTGTAGCTGCGTTGCGTAAGGGTAGACTTATATCCTCGACGTCCGCATCAACATTCACACAACCGGACTTTACCTATTAACTTAGGCTTGGATTGTAATCTTTGAATATCTATGGCTGTTTCATTTATGACAGTGCAATGTTTTGATTGACCTGTCGGCAGAGATGCTAATGAAATGGGTGGCTTGCTTTCATATTTCGTTTAATAGCTGACAAAATTCTCTCTTTAGATTTAGATGTATCCTTGTTTTTAGATTTCTCTCCAAAAAAGGTGAAGGGAGCGTTTACAGTGATGACGATGGTAAATAATTATATATTTAGTTGCAAGGAAGAGCACAACTTCCAATTAAATAATCTGTGCCAGTCCTTTGAGCTCAAAACTCATTTATTTGTTTGCTCTTGAGCCGAAAGTCCTCACCTCATTAATGCAATGTCTATTATTTCTTCCTGCAGATAAGTTCTTAAGCTAAATACTGTAACGCCAAATGTTTTAGAGAATTCTCACAAAAGCAAATTCTTAAAATAAAGTCTTCTCCAATATCTCTACCATCCCATCTCATCAGGTTATCACCCATTTGCATCCCCACACATTTTCTATGTATACGCTGAATATCTCACTTCTTTTCTATTTCACACGTAATCCTGTCTTCTCATAACCATAGAAAAATAGGACGAAGCAAGGGACATCCATTTCCATGTTCTTTTAGGGTTTATATAACGCCTCAAGGGCATCGTTCTTTTTCTGCCATTCTATCTCTTTCTCGCCAATTCTACGTAACAATACACCACGATGCATTTCATTACTGAATTATCGAAAAACTACACGAAACACCGTTGTACATACTAATATAATAAAGATTTAGAAGAAAAAAATAAAATATATTTTTGACTTTTTCATGTATATGACTCCTTAAAATGGAAAATTTTAGGATTTCTGCCATTTCTCCGTTGAAAAAAGATAACAATGGTCTTACGAAGGATTACAGTCAGATAGAAACGACGGAAACGATGTCAGTCAAAACTTTTTCGGCTACCATGACAAATCAACCCTAGGGGTTGGCGAAAGACGGAAAGAGTGAATCATCTTTGTAGAAGCGGCTCTACGCCAGTGACAATCTAGTCTTTGTTCCGAGACACACCCAATCACTCCGTTCTACCCCTTTCTCATTTCCATTTCGCTTCAAATGTTAACTCAATCAAATCCAAGTACCGATTTAAAGTGACTCATCAGGTTTCCAATTCTCCGGTCCTTCCTTTTGCGATTGTCTCGGAATTTTTGCGACTTTTTTCTCGCTCTCTTTAGCAACTAATTATTTATTCCTTCACCCTACCAGAGTAATTTTAAAATGCTTCGCCCGCAACACATTTAAAAAAGTCGAGTTTACTCTCCGTCGTCATCTTGAATCTTCTCGTATTCTCGTTCCGTGCGTTGCTGTGCTCCACGCAACGCTTTTCATGAAAGGTCCACCCTGATTCCTTACGTTCGCAACAAAAGAGTTCCCTCACGATCACTTCTTTGGTTCGTGACATCTACAGCTCCAACTTCATGCTTGCTTTTTTCCACTACACTTTATATGCTTCCTAGGAACAGAATGTTCGACCCTAGGGTAAATTTTCTTCCTCTGCCATTTCATCACCCCTGACTGCTCCATATGAAAAGAATTCGACAACTTCGTCACTTTGATTATTCATTTTCAGTCTATATTTTTTCACAGTTAGCTGTGAAAAAGACTTTTGTTTATTTTATGTTAAAAAAAATAATTCACACAGCAATATTTTCAATTAAAGTGCGCTTGTAACACACAAAATTAAGCACAAATAAACAAAAAATAACAAAAATAACAACTTAAAGAAGATGGAATACGGATGATGATTATTGTCTAGATTTATGATTATTTCCAGAAATATGTGCTGTGGCCAAGTTGGTGAAATATTTAGACGATAGGGAAAATGGATCAATATCAGAAGGAAGTGAATTTATTAGGGAGAAGAGACGGAAGAAGAGACAACGTTTCAGTAGTAATAATCTGGGTGTGGGAATGTGGAGTATTGAAGGCGTTGACCTCCTCTTGCACCTTGTCGTCCGTCGCGATCTTCATCCCTCCTAGGTGTTTCTTCAGGGTGAGGAACATGTGGAAATCACTTGGTGCGACGTCGAGGCTGTACGGAGGATGCTCGATCACTTTCCACCCAAACTTCGAGATCAGTTCCTGCGTCGGACTAGCCGTATGCGGTCGCGCGTTGTCGTGATGAAATGAGACCCCCTTCGTCAGCATTCCTGAACGTTCGTTCTTGATGGCGCGCCGAAACTTTTGTAATGTGTGGCAGTATCTTTCCTTATTGATAGTGGTTCCCAGGGGCATGAAATCCACCAGCAATAATCCTCACCCTGAAGAAACACCTAGGAGGGATGAAGATTGCGACGGACGACAAGGTGCAAGAGGAGGTCAACGCCTTCGCAACGCGGACGGAAGCTGGTATGACGACGGTATTCAAAAGTTCATCATGCGGATGAGGAAAATCATCGAGCGCCAGGGTGACTACATCGAAAAATATCTGAAGCCATGAACTTTCCAACGATGTATCCAACAATGTAAATAAATGACATTTTCTATGACAAAAAAAATTGGAGACCTTACTTTTAAGTCTACCCTCGTACAATTCTAACTACCAGATATTATCTACATAGAAAGAGTAACAGAACTAGAATACCTTTGTGGAAATGTTATCATATTTGTAGTGTGGAAATTTCCATGCCTCAGTTAAAGTGTGTTCCCAACCAATGGAACTGACTGTGACCATTTCGCCTTACATCGTACCTTAAAGTTACTTACAGACCACATCCGAGAGGTGACACCCTTTAGTGCAGAGATTCTTTCTACTTGTCTTTTTACTCCCGAGAACCGTCTGAGAGAGGGGTCGGCATGAATGGACGAGTGTGTACACCGCATAGACACTATGAACCTATATCCAGTCGCAACATTGCTCCGACTTGTATTCATAAGCGAAGAGCCATCAAATAGTTGATTTTGTCACATTCCGATCGATGAGAGGCAATTTATTTTTTATATTTCCATTTCATTTGAGAGGAAAGTAACACTTGGGTCATTAGAGTGACGGACAATGGCGCGTACGGCACTCAACCGTTCCCTTTACAGGAATCGCTGAATGCCATTAGACATATGAGTCCCTTGAATGATCAATAGCAACAATATAACATGGAGGAAAAAAATAAAATGAATCAGAGTGTCGACTGAAATATTTTTCTCGGTAAAATTTCAGCGGTCAATTAAAGTTTGAGCACCATTATCCATGTGCTCCCGAAAAGCAAGTCCATCCCATTTGAGGATTGTGCAGGGGAAAAGAGGGGAAAAATGGCGGATTCACGAGTTAAGCGTTAGCGACCGATCCTTTCAACCAGCCTGCCGTCGCAATGAGCCAGGGGAGACGCCATGACGACGGGTGCGCGGCGATCCGCATATTCCTCAATTGTTGCGTGACAGAGAGGATGGAGGCCTAGACGTGCTTTCGTGCGGATAATGAAGGCCCTATTTCTGTCTGCCCTCCCCTCAGAAAGTACTCTCTCTAATCCAAGGGTCACTCACCCAAGGGTGACGGCGCACACCACTGGGGCCAAATCCCGAAAACGTGGTCAAAACTCCAAAATTTCAACGTTGTAATTTGGGTTTTTATTCTACTGGAATGGTTAGACCGATATTTGGGCCATCTAGAACTGCATCAAATAGGCAGGTAAACGATGAACTTCACACAGAATTTATAACCTCATTACTCCTGTGGAAGAACCAACATGCTACGATGCAGTTGATTCAACAAATCACGAGTATTATACTGTTTCAGATGAGATGCAGCGAACAAAGTACAGCTGACTTAAAATAAAACATGTCGTACCGTGCAATTTTAACATTAAACTATAAGCTATATATGACGTTAAGATTTTATAGCGCTTCAAAGCGCCAGATTGCAAGGCTTACCCCTAGATATTAGACCTTTGATTTACGATTATCTCACTATGGCAAGAAGTATCAGAATAATAATATATTTTTCATGTAAAAATGTGCATCAACCAATTTTCCCCTTTACAAAAACTTACTTCTGGCTTTTTACCAGGAGAGCCAGAGGAATCAAAAGAAAGGCGGGACTACTTTGCACATGACTACTAACACCCACACATTTCACCGCATATATAACTGACCCAAATAAGTCTAATAGAACTTTTTCTTTCATTCCAGGTGAGTGAGAATAAATGACCTGAATAAGTTCCGCCACGGGAGACTGCAGCTATAAGTGAGTAAGACGCAACCCAAATCATGTACCAATGATTTAGTAGTTAGCTATCTTTAGTGTGAAGAATAAAAACCACGAAATAATAAATAATTCATTTCCAAGATGATTTTCGTATCCATCGTACATGTCTGATGTTTTTGACCTCAACTTGGAACGGATTGATTAAAAAATTAGATCAGCACAAACAGTTCCATTTTTTCGCGAATAAATGTCCACTGGGCGCAGGGCGCAGAAAACCCAGGGCGCAGAAAGATCTGGTATTCCTCATTTCCCCGACAACAATGATTTGCCAATCTCACTTAATTCTAAGCTATAAGTAAGTTCCTCATTCTTATAGAAGATCTTGTTTCCAAAAATTGCTGATTTTACAGATCTAAAGGCGGATGGAAAAATTTGATGATGAAAAACACTCAATAAATATTACGCCACGACAATACGGTCATTGGATAAACAAATTTGAGTCTACACGATGCATTGCAATTAATTAAACGTTTAAACGGAAATAACTTTTCCAAAGACCACTTAACAACAAGTGGTCTTTGTAAAAGTTAATCCCGATTAAAAATTGTGAAAATGTGGAGTACCACCAAGTAATTGAAGAAAGTTTTATTTATTCATTGCAGTTCAATTAACCTTTAACCTTCATTAGTATCAGCGCATGAAATCTGTTTCTAAATGCACTGGAACAACATAATCAATGTATTTTCGATTGGGTGTAAATGAATTCTCACGTTAGTTTCGGGAGGATGTTGACTGCCTGGATTATTTCGCTTATCCCGGCCACTTCTAGTGCTACCTAGTTATGGTGGAAGCTGCGCAGAAGCACCTGCGCAGAAGGAGAGTCCATTCCCTACGAACTGGCTCCGCACAAGGGAGTATATTAGTCCCCGCGTTTGACTACAATGTTTCCCAGGGTCGCAAATCTTAGTTTCAGACTTCTAAATGCTTAACCATTTTATTCAAATCAATATTCTAGCTCTCTATGACTCTTAATCAGGTAGTTCACGCGAGATTTCACAATGGGTTGCAAGAACTAGAGTCCGTCCAAGATAATTGTGCTGTTGAGAATTCAAAACTACAACCAATAGGATACCGGCGTACAAAGGCCTTTCGACGACGCAGACATGTCATTCGATTATTGATGTTTCGATGTCATTCGATGTTGAATGTCAAATATTTCATGATTAAACATTTAGAAACTAGCTAATGAAAACATGTACGGAAATTAACAAAGAAGAGTAAAAATCCCAGTTTCACCATTGTGTAATTTTCATCAAAACATTAAAAGTGTTATCACGGCCGCAAAAATAAGACTAAATACTCCAGAAATCAGTTAACAATATTTATAGTATCATAATTTGATGAAATATACGGAGGGTGTCTAGATAGTAATGAATAGTAATCAATTTTTACGATCGTATTATGTTAATAAGGTCAACCATCTTGGAATCTTTGGCCACGTGATTCCCTTCCCTAGACGGCATTGAACGTGTTTACTGATTGGCTGCATTTCCAAATGTCAACTACGCTAATATCTTGGATGGACCTAATCAAAGTATTTTCATCCAACTTGCTCAGGATCGCAAATATTGTCGTGAGAAGCGCAGCAGTCACTTTCCCGCCCTCTCGAGTTAAAAGCAGTTACGTTGGCAGCGCTGCCTGTGCCATGTGCCCTCCCTTCGCTCCTAAGAGGACCCCTTCCATACAAATCTTCCCATCCTCAAACGTTACGCTTCACGCTGGAGACCACCACGTTTCACAGCCACTATAGGTAGCAATAGCGGTCATCGGAGCGCGAAACGCTCTTGTGGGCGTCCATTGAGTGACCATTTCACGGGGATTGTCACGAGTGGCAAGAGGAGGTGTAGGAGGGTTGAATGCACCGTTATAAGAGCTCTTACAAATAAGAGGGTCACCTCTCGGGTGCCGCTGCAAGGCGTCGGTCGTTTTCACGGGTCAGAAGGGCGATTGGGGGCCCAACCACCAACCCTCTCCAGTGAGTACACATCTCCAACACAAACACACAAATATATAAATATATATATATATATATATATATATATATATATATATATATATATATATATATATATATATATATATATATATATATATATATATATATATATATATCACCAGTGTCTTCGTCCAATTTTAATTATATGTTTCCTATCTCTTTCTTTCACCTTCTGTTCAAATTATTTTATATATATATATATATATATATATATATATATATATATATATATATATATATAAACTTTGTCACAAGTGCGACTAAAAGGTAAACACATAAAAAGACACACGGGTGGTAAATTTTTCGGTGGATCGCCGCCAACTTCTTCAGCGAAAGGTATAGGAAGAATTCCTATATTCTTATAGATATAGATTCTTATATAGATTCTTCCTATACCTTTCGCTGGAGAAGGTGGCGGCGATCCACCGAAAAATTTACAACCCGTGTGAGTGTCTTATTATGTGTTTACCTTTTAGTCGCACTTGTGACAAAGTTTTTATATATTTGTGTTCACGCTCGTGAAAGCTTCCAATTATTATATTTATATATATATATATATATGTATATTCCCCGACGTAATGGGAAGTCTCCCAGCGCCTTCTGTTTAACACTTCCCTTGACCCGCATTGATGCACGCATGAGTGAAACAGACAAATGAGAGCATGACGACATTCGATCACACGAGTCAAAATTCCGCTTTTCAGATACAAAATTTCAAAAAAGGACTTTCAAATTTCGCAGGACTTGTTTCGATTCAGAATTCATGTTCCACCATTTTGAATTTCGAGAAACTGATGATGGGTTCGTGAACCACAATAACCCTTATATGCGCTGATTTTTGTATCGATTTTTCATTTTCATTTTGGATCCACCATTTTGAATTTCTAAAAAAAAATGATGCCGCATACTTGATCAGAGATTTAAAAAGCACCTCAGTCCTCGTATTAAAATGACTCGAAAGGGTCCGCGGTTTAACGGTTCGTAATGAAAGGATATTTTACACGCGAAATTTGAAAGTCAGAAAATAAATCATATTTCGATGAAAATATAAAAAATAATCCTGACCAGATTGAAACATCCGCTCTAAGGGATTGGTTGGAAATACGAATCTCTCCTTTAAAAAAAATTGTACAGATATAACGAAAATTGAAATCTCTAGACTGATTTGAAAAAATAAAGTCCGGAATGTCTCACTGAGTGCCGGACGGAGCCAAGCAACCTAAAGGCGCCGTCGCAAGCGCCGCTCTTCACGTCCTCGACGCCAAAACGCGAAAGCACTTAAATACTCGCCTCAGCCAACCCTTTCTTCACCCACATTTAAAAAATCGATACTTGCCTAATCATTAATTGCATATTTGGGAAAATCCCTTTCCACTGCATGATGGTATGTAAAGAGTGAACGATTGATTCACTCATACATTAACGCCTCGCACAAAACTATTTAAAATTTAAACGTAACACTTTGCAAATATTTTTCATTCGATGATGCAAGTGCATTGGAATATTTCTTGAAATTCACCCTCAGAGTAAATTATAAGGATTTAAACGTGATTTTAAAATTTTCGCGATAATTGTTGAACAAATTGAGGCATCTTATTGTTTTTGTTTGCAAATTTTCCTTTAGGGAATGAAAATGGTGGACTTCGGATAAGTCAACGGACATCAATAAACTGTTTAAAAAGAAAGTGGCCAAAGTCAGGACCATGTTTGCCATTGTAATATGATACTGAAACTACTTGTTGAAAAACGGTTGAAGGCTTCATATTTTGGTAGTGTTCTTGGCTAAATGACTGCTAATTGTTTTTCAGTACCGATTTCTTAGCGAGGATGAAAATGATGAACTCTAGAAGAGATTTCGGCTCCTCTTCTGCGATTATTTCAACGGGATATACACATATAGTGCTGTATTGTGCACCACTGCTTCTTAAAAAACTGCGGAATTGAAGAACAGTTAGGGATATTTCTACCTCTTGAAATTATGAGAAAGTAAAGTTATCAGATGATTGAAGCCACGAGAACATACGAATGAATGCGAAGTATTAGCTTTCTCGATTGAAATACTTAGCGCTAAAACGAAAAGCAGCCCGGGAAATCCTACAGGGTATATTTATTTCGACGAAACACATCTCCAGTTAGTTTTTAAAAATCTAGATAAGCATTGAAAACATCTGCGAGTCGAGGTTTCCAATTCGTGACTTAAGAGCGCAGCAGCAGCGTTCCCATATGGCACTGACAGAACATAAACTTCGGGCGGAGGAGGGAATCGACAGACGATATTTTTTTAAAAGGTCTGCAAAGAGATAGAATGAGAGATAGATTGATAGAGAGCTACTCGTTTTGATGCACAGACGATTCGCGGGTCGCAAAACAACGAGAGCCAGAGAGACGTCACGAGTGAATTGAAAATCTCCCTCGGAAGAAAAGGCAACCCGAAGACGGTGAACGTATTGTATGTATGTACCTTGAGCGGGAGATTGCGGCAGAAGAAGCGGCCATAAATCCACTTTCTCTTTGTAGGCGACCCAGAAGGGAAAGGACTCGCCCAGTTCGAGCTATCGTATTCCCACTCAACTTCTCATTTCATTTCCCTAAACCGGACATCCTATCCCTTCGACAAATCCTCTTGCCCTTAACATCATCCCCCATCATACTCCTCTCGTCCTCTGCACCCTCCTTCACATCATCCCTCATTATCCTCCCATTGGCTTTGTTTCGCCTGCACTCCTTAATTAACAACACCATTGATACCGATTTTCTCTCGATGAAACTTCAACTCCAAAAAAATAACGCAAAATACGTCACCGTTTAACTTCAGTCAAGGCTGAAAGAACTGCTGTAAGAATCACTGAGCGCAGAATTTAATGACAACAGATGTTATAACCCATATCTCTGGTCATATCTTATCCTAGCGAAATAAACATAGTTGAGGCACCAGAAGCACTCCAGTTATAATGAATGCTCTCTCGTCCTCTTCAGCTACAGGAGGGGAAAATGCGGATTTGTTTTTTACTCTGATTTTTTTTTCTAAATCTGGGAACACGCAAGATCACTTCCACTTCTTTTAAATATACATTAACAGTCATTACTGCTTTCCTCACGGCCATTCTGATTTCCAGTAGGACAACAAGGACGTTGGATCACCGTTATTTTGTACAAGCAGACAGTAATATTAAAAGCTCGGTGGCATAATTGTATTCTCTACTGCATCCAAAGGGTTTCTCTCGTCTCCTATATTTCACTCTTGGTTCTTCAGACTCTATATTGAATCCACCACTCAGCCTTCTGCTACATCTTTCCGTGTGATCTTATTGCAATAATAATTGGTGCACACATTTACGCTAATGGTCCAAAGATTTTGGTGGTTCAACTTTATCTGCAACGTTCATTAGGTACACTGAATTTCCAATAAGGGACAACCAAGTTCACGAGAAAATAAAAAGCAATATTCCCCTATACATTTAAAAAAAATGAATTTCTACTCTCTTCTCCATGCATTTAATAACACCATTCTGCATTTCGAAACTTTTTATCAGACGATTTATTAAAAATAGGTGTTCTTGAATCAATTATTTATGCTGATTCTAAAAATGACTTCCATTTTTTTCCATCACGCCAGGTTTTTACACCAAATGCCAATTATGGTTTCAAGATTTTAACTACTGCAAGCACAGTTGTATTAACATTACTTCACGTAATGATAATTTTTGTAACAAAAATGAATGAACGATGAATAACACTTCCAAGGTCACACAACAATAGTAGCAGTTGTACCAACCTAAGACTCATAAGCTTAAGGCTCATTAGCTTGTATTGAGAAATATCCCTCGCACAATAATTACCCACTGGCACATTTAATAAACTTATCAATTAAGGTAGAAGTTAAATTGGGTCCATCCTGAAAAACACTGGACGTGATAGAAGTAAAAAAAAAAGACATTTCTGAAATCAGCATATCATGGTTAACTATTATCACTTACTAGTTTTCAGTCATCTGATATCATGCAGACTATTGTAATCCACCTCTTAAAAAACATTTAGATACTCGTACTTGGTCATAGTATCTTTGGTAAGCCTTGAATACTCATCGGAGTCTAATTTCAAAGCCAAATTTGCTTTTTTTTTCTTCGTTACCAGTACGTATTGTACAACAAAAGCCCTCACTGTGAAGTTTCTCCAAGCAAAAAAATTAGCTTTTGAGGCGCTCAGAAAAAGCTTCAAAGATCTTGATGTGGGCTGAAAGTGTTCGATAGAGACAAAGAGTTTCAAAACCTGGATGTTTTAAGTATGAAATACCCTTACGCTGACCAGGGTTTTCATTTCCTTCCCTACATGCTCATTTACTTATAAAACCAAGAAAATACGCCCCTGAGGTACTGGAATATAAATAAAGCAATAATATAACAATAGTAATGTATTACTTCACAAATACAAAAACCTAAAATATAAATTGCATATAGTTTGGAGCATTATTCAATTACCGAGTTCTCAAACGTGTGGGGATGTTGACAACAGAGCATTCAATGCAGGGTTCAAAAGAGAAAAAAAATTGGTATTGCATAGAGCTCATCATCATAATGATAAGAAATGATGTGTGTAGATCAAATGACATTCGGCTTCAGAGGACAAACACATTTCCATGAAAGCTCCCATATCGATACAGACGACGACTTTGAAGGTGGCAGCAGTCCCCTTTCGCCAACAACGAGGTCTCACGATTCCTCTCCGCGATGATATTGAGAGGACATCAGAGGATCGAGAGAGGGAAATAAAAGCCTCGAAAAGCGTTCGAGCGATCTATCCATCTCTCCTTTCCTCCTTATCTCTGGCATTCGATCTGGATCCCCGTTTTGTATTTACGACCCCGAATGATATCTTCGACGCCCATTTCGCACATAAATCTCCCTGGAAACGGCCACCCAGCCTCCCATTTCCCATCTCCTCCTATTTCGTCTTGGAGAGCCACCCCTTGTGTGAGCCATTCAAAAGCCTCTCTCGGAAACAGCGCAACTTGAGAAAGAAGGGACTCCGGCATTTCTCGCTCCTCGTTCAATCCAAAGGGAACGCTCATCTCTGCATAGCATGTGTACGAGTATATATCGCCGACAACAAAAAACACCCCCTCGATATAAAAAGAATCCACTGTTCGTCCTCGGAAGAGCTTCTTGACGATTATTGTCTCTCCTCGTGTTGGGACTTACATACCGGGTATTATTCCACAGAAAAGAAACTTCGTTCTTTTATCTCCATCATCAAAAATGTTAAATGTCAACTTATAGTATTTTGCTATACTCTATGAACCACCACAAGAATGTAAGAGCTAGGAGATGACCTATCACTACCTGTTACGCATCTGTGATGAGGTATTATGCCCGGCGTCGGTGGTGGCGGGGTAAAGTCCTCGGCTGCCAAGCCGAAGCTCGCGGGTTCGAATCCCGCCTGGGAAGGTTTTTCCCATCTAGGGCATGGGTGGCTGTGATTGTCCGTTATGAATTGTTAATACACCTGATGTAAATGCCCAATTAGTGGCTATTTTCGGGGGTGTTGTCAAATAAATATATAAAATAAAAAGAAATTCAAAGTGAATGCTATTAAATCCCATGAAAATTATTGAAGCTTCTAATCCCTGGCTCTTCAATGTTACTAGGGAAAAAAGTATTGAAATTTATCAATTAACCCCTCATATATTTTTTTGTAGATCGAATCTGCCCATAGAACGCAGGAGTCTTACACTCTTCAAGGTGTTAGAAGTAAGCCGAAGTTCAGTGAACATTTCGTGTCACTTTTCCATCAGATTATTGCTTAATGTTTGGTTTTATTGGCCAATGTAAAACTACCTTGTTGCTCAAACCTAATTTTATATTTCTAAGATTTGTATGATTGTTTAAAAGTAGGTGTTTAGTAAAGGTGAGGTGAAATCCATACTTTTGTAACTACTGGCGTGTTCTTTGATACGGGTGATAAAATTTCTACTATTTTCACGATTATACGTCTTATTGCCGCCATTTCATTTAATTTTGCAAATACCAGAGTTTATGAGTCTATCCTGTCTTTGCCGTTGTCTAAAAGTTTAGAAAGATTTAGGGGAGTGTAAAATGCTGCGTTAAAGAAGCTTGGTAGGCAGTTTGGAATTCTACAAGAAGTATTACCTTGGAATGGGCGAAAGCACCAAATGGAAATTTGTTGGTCTTCCTGTTTGTGCCGGGAAAATTTATTTTAAAGCTAAGGATTTTTTGTTTTCTTGCCAAATAATTCCGTGAACTAAATTTCAGTTGTAACCACACGCAGAAAAACGTTTGTTTTCGGTAACCTCTAAAATTTGTTGTAACGTGGTTATCACGGAATTACCATTTAAAAATTAGTTCTCGAAGTTGCATTAAATCCTCGGAAGTGGCCATAAATATTTTAGACTTTCTTGACATTGGTTTATTAATATCGGGTGCGATAATGTGCGCCTTGATTCGTAGGGAAGATGATCATGCCAGTTGGAGACTATGTCGGTAGGTAGTATAGGATAATGTATTATATTAATGTATGCCAAAGTGTTATTATTACATTCATAGTAACTTAAATATATTTTTTTCATTTTGAGAGGGCAAGGGAGTCTCAACAGAGACTGTGTTGGATTCATGTTTCAATTTTCAACACAACTTCAAGAGAGATTCAACGCAGCCATTTCAAAATGGTTTCAAAACAGATTTTACCACTAGAGCTTGGTAACGATACCATTTTACTAAATAACTCAGACAATGAGAGATGTCTACCATAACTATGGGTCTGGTTAAGACATAAACCGCCATTTGGTTCTGGTTACCAACACGACGCGGTTACAGCAACCCACGCAAGGTAACCAATTGGGATAGTAATCGTTACTATCTTCTTGATTAAACGAAAATTAACCATCTGACTTGGTAGTGGTTACCAGCTTGTGAGTTCGTGAAACCACCTACTCCTCTGCATGTGAATTATCAGCGGCTATGGATATGAAAGTCAATAGATCGGATTTGAAATTTGTGATTGTAAGGGGGAAGTGTTGGAGGCGACGAACCATAGAATTAAAATCAGCAAAGACAGACAGAATAGACTCCTAAACTCTGGCATATACAAAATTAAATGCAATATCTGCAATAAGGCATACATCGACCAGACTGGTAGAAATTTTATCACACATATCAAAGAACACGCCAGATGTTACAGAAATTTCACCTCATCTTTTGCTAAACACCTTCTGGATAAAAATCATACGAGCGATGTTATACCCGAAATTTCATCTTCCCAAAGGCCTGAAAATGTACGCACTCGAACAAGTAGAAATTTTCAGATAGTTCAATAACCATTGATGAACTATTATTTCCACAGCCCTCCTCATAGATTAAATTAATCTTTACCACTTCAGCAGCCCTTAATCTGCGTGTCTTTCTTAACCCATCCCGAATATTTGTATTTTTCTCTTCCTCTCCCGTAACTACAACAACAATTAACAAATAAAACAAACATTCTGTTCCTGACAAAGCCTTAAATCGGTGAAACGCTTCACACAAATAATTTGTAGAATAGTACAAATTATTTTAATTAATCATGAATACTACGGATTGACACTAATTAAGCGCAATCTTTTAAGACAAACCTTTCCTGTAATGCAACGACACAAATCAAAAAAAAGTTACTTCAACTTTTTCCCAAACAACTGAATAATTGATTTTCTGTTGAATTACATACAAAAACGTCCTCGTTTGCATTCAGTCTCCGTGATGATTCTCCTTCCATTTTAAAATCAAATAATCCTGTTTCAACGTGTTCCTAATCCCTCACGAATCAACAAGATTAGCTCAACTGCCATTTCATACGAAATGATCCAATAAAAATAAAATGGTTGCATGGCCATTTTATTTTTCATTATTTTTTGCACAGATATACCTGCGTGTTGTGAAAGTTGAATTAGACCATTTTAAAATGTTATCCCCTCTCGTTTTCAAGCAACGGTCATTTTTCCAACATGGAGTACGTGAATGTTTGAGAAATGTGATGATTACCTACTGTATCCTTCATATCTCGAGAACTAATATAATCAGAGGAATGAAACTGAGACCTAACTATTTTAGATAATGTGGAATATATTTCCATAAACTTCCGTTTTTTCCTTAAACATTGCTTTGTTCTTAAAATTGAACTTGAACTCCTAATGTATTTTTTGTCTCGGGCGTGCCTTCATGGAATCGACTTAACATAATGAAAATTAAAGAAAACTTTGTAATTCCAAATAAATATTTAATGTACGACCTAGGTTTCGACGTGTCACGTCATCATCTGGCACAATTACATAGAAGGTAGAGAATAAATAGTCACACACAAAATGATTTCAAAAACAAAATCCCCAAAGACACAACGGTCTGAGGTGTGGGTTAAGGGGTGGAATTCTCAGGGGTGGAGTTTGGCCAAGGAGGTGGGGAATGCTATGCTCTATCCTCTCTATCTAATCTAATTTCTTAAACCCATTCCCCACCTCCTTGGCCAAACTCCACCCCTGAGAATTCCATCCCCTTAACCCACACCTCAGACCGTTGTGTTTTCGGGAATTTTGTTTTTGAAATCATTTTGTGACTATTTATTCTCTACCTTCTATGCAATTGTACCAGATGATGACGTGACACGTCGAAACCTAGGTCGTACATTAAATATTTATGTGGAATTACAAAGTTTTATTTCTTTTCATTATTCTAATGATTTTCTTTAATATGACTGTAGTGACGCATTGATGGGTGTTATATTGCTATTAGAGCCGGTGAGGAAGTGCTACTGCCATTACAAAGATACTTTAGGCTTTCCAACAGATAACTGTGAGTGGCGTGAACTCTTTTAATGGCAGTATTTATTTCTGTTAGTGGAATACATTTTTCACAGAAAATAGGGCTTTAAATATAATTGTTCATATAAATGCTCTTCAGGAGGTAAAGGCTCTTCGGCCGACAAAAATAAATATATGAGGAAACTGTTGATACATTGGAAAGGCCACCATGAGCCCCGATTCCGATTTTTTTCTGACTTTTCCCAACGGTGCCGATGACAAAGAGAATAATTAATTATTATGCTTACTGAAGATGATGCAATCTATATAAACATCAAGACATAACAAGTGAAATAAAGTGAAGAAGAACCAGTTGGGCTGGACATATTCTAAGGAAAGAGGAGGGACGTCTATTGAAGGAGGTACTAAATGGGATTCCTGAAGGAAGAAGACCCAGGGGAAGACCACGGCTAAGATGGTGGGACCAAGTGAGAACGGATATGCAAAAGATTGGAGCAACAGAAAGAGAGGCAGAAGATCGATCCAGGTGGAGGGGATTTGTTGATGCGGCTAAATATCGCCTAAGATACAGATGGCCCTGGGAGTAAGCAAGTAAAGATGATGCTTACGAGACGCAATGTATCCTTCAACAATACCCTACACAACGTCACAGAGTGAGATATTGTAAAAATGTAACTTAAAAGGTATCACTGATATTAATATGAGACGGAAAGTCCTTTACACCTCTTTCTTCTTCTCGATGATACACGTAGCGTCCATTGATCAGCTGACAGCAATACACAGATTTAATAGCAAAATACTCTTAGTATAAGTAAACCACATATATAAAACCATGGTAAAATCATTCAATCAAACTTAATAAATTCTAAGTATTCACAGATGGTAGTTAATCACTGCCAAAGAATATTTCCGTTTCTTCTAACTCTCATAATTGGATAAAGAGTTACCTAAGATATTTTAATTCTCTTATATTACTATCCTTTCATCAAATACTGAGGTACAAATGAATTCATTCATTCATTACAGTAATCTACCGGTTAGAGGTAGGTTGTGATGAAAGTCAGAGAATATCCAACGAACTCTTACACGTGCCGTGCCCTTTCTACTTCTAGTATTTCTTTCTTCATCTCTGCATAAGTCCTACCTTTCTTCATCCCGTCCATAAAACCGATTCTCTTTCTTCTCCTTCCCCGCCTACCCAACATTCTTCCCTCTATCACGGCCTTCAGCTAACCATCGCCCCTCATTACCCCTTCCAGCCACCTACCCTGCCTTCCCTTAATCTCATCCACAATTTTCCTCTCCTCACCCACTATGTCAAGCACTTCTTCGTTTGTCTTCCTTTCCGTCCAACGCACCTTCTCCATCCTCCTCCACACCCACATCTCGAAAGCCTTCAGCCTATTTTCGTCTTCCTTTCTCAAGGTCCACGTTTCTGCCCCATACAACGCTACACTCCATATCAAGCTCTTCACCAGCCTCTTTTTATATCCTTACTTAAGGTCCCCGTCATCAGCTCCCTTCTATTATTGAACGCTTCCTTCGCTAGCGCTATTCTCCTCCTAATGTCTTTGCTACTATGTCCTGTTTCTTCTAGCTTACTACCCAAGTAATTAAATTGTTCTACTTGCTCCAGTTTGTGACTTCCTACTCTTATCACCAGCTTCGCTTTCTTTGTCCCAGAGAATCTCATTACTTTTTTTTCTGATTGTTTACCTTCATTCCGTACTTCTCGCACTGCTTTTCCAGTGCATCTACTAAAGTTAGCAATCCTTTAGTAGATGCAGTGGAAAAGCAGTGTAAGAAATACGGAATGAAGATAAATAATAAAAAACAAAGGAAAAATGTCTCAGTGAATACTCCTTAAAGAAGAGATTAGGAAGCGCCACTATATCAGCCTAGGTAGCTTTAGCTGAATTTTTTATCATAATTATATAATAATATAATATTTTATCATCTTTCAAGTGGTATTTTTTCATCTTCGGGATGCTGCATGCAATTTCCCCAGAGATGTAATAATGTATCTGATAAGATAATTAGTCTGAGAAACATTTTTGAACGCTCATCAAAATCCCCAAAAACATCCGTGTCTTTTGTTCTTCTGGAAAATATGTTAAGAAGTGTTTCACAAATGAAATGAGGAAAAAGTGAAAGTGCAACACGATGGCTCGATAAGACGGTGACGCAAAGGTAGGAACGTTCGAATTTCATTGTAGTTCTAAATGCCCCGGCCACCACCATAGGCACATTCACCGAGAGGGACGAGGTAAGAGAGTGCGCCTAGCAACCCCTGCCATCTCTCTCCCTTCCTCTCCCTCTCTTTCTCCAAATCTCTCTCTCTCTCTCCTCCTCTCTTCGCCCACGTAGTCCCCTCTATTCAACCCCCCGCTCCCCTTTCCTCCCATCCCCTCCTTTCAACCCCCGTGAGCCGCTCCAATCTTGCGTTTCAATATTTACTTTTCCAATTCCCTCCGCCCTATTTCCTCGCCCCCTTCGCCTCACCGCCTCACCCGCCCTTCGCCTCACCACCCCTTCGCCTCGCCGCCTCTCCTTCTCACCGCCCCCCCCCCCACCGCCTGGTGACTCTCATGCGGGAAGCAGGGCGCGCATATTTCTCGCGATCATTGTGCGATGTCTTTCGACTGAGGTCGGTTCACACCCTATGACGCTTTGAAGAAAATAGGATCCAAATCAGAATTTGTCTATTCCGTGAACTGTGACTAAACTATAAGCGCACGAGTGTTGATATCCACATCAAATTCAAAGACTGAAATATATCAAGAGGTTCATAGAGATGCATTCAACTGAATAAGCATGTAACAAGAGCCATTCGCGAGCACGGCCGTTCAAAAACCTGGCAAAATTAATTTTTATAGAGATAAAAATGGAATAGCTAAAACTGATATCATATTCCGTGGTCTGTTTGTATTATTACATAAATTAAATTTATTGCACCTGGTGCACAGGTATCTTTAAATGAGTATTAACATTGATGTCAAAATGGAAATCTTTCTCGAAACAAGACACTAATAGTGATGTAAAAGCAAGTAACTAAAAACTAGAATAAAGTACACTTAATAATCATTGAGACATCTGCCAAAACCTTTTTAGGATTTATATCCCCAGTTGGACCTGTGATACCAGGATATTAGGAATTAAAAAATAATGCTATAAGACTCAGTTTATTTATACGAAAGACTAGCAAAGGAAGTAGGAATTACCAGAAACAAAATTTTAACTCAACAAGGACATTTTATAAAAAAGATACAGTTGAAGACAATATTTTTTAAAAAAATTCTTTCCATAGATCCCACATCTTCCAAATGAAACAGTCCGGAACCTAAATTAGCCTATACTTGTATATATACATGAAAGAAGTGGCGTCACGAGCTGATTAGAGTGGGGAAGCTTTCACGAGACAGGAAGCTGTAGTAGTAGAGGGGAAAGTAAAAGGGGAGTCTCTGAACAAGAGGGAGATGAGCTTCGCAGCGACCACCGAGAGACAATGGGAAATGGGAGGGGCGTATGATTTTTTTAGCGCTCGATGCAGCTCGGCCGCCACGGTAACGCCCTGTTTACATTACTAGGGTTGAATTATGATGGTTAACATGGTGGATCTTAAGTTCACACGATTTCCAGTTAACGCAGTAGAAATACTCGTGACCTCTGGTGAAGAGTAAGAAATCATTAGAAAAGCAACTGAAGCAACCTACGCTCTTGCAGCAGTACTGAGCAGTATCCACATTTAATATATATGTCTGGAATAGTAATTTAATCAATGCATCCTCTTTTAATTGTACTTGCTGGCATATTAGTCCAGGAGAACTTCAATACTCCTTTCTGGGTAGTGCTGCCCTTTTTCTCCATGACCCTCCATTTTCTTAAATCGTATTTCAGCCACCATTTTAACTAACTTCCTCTCACAGGTATTTCAAATGCCGGTAACCAGCGCATACTCTGGTAATTCTAGCGTGGCAAATAAGTTTACTAGGTATGCACCAAAGACTGTGAAATTCGCCACATAAAAATAATTTGACTTGACCGGGATTCGAACCCGGATCTCCGAATGGCCAGTCAGGTATGTTAGCCAATGACATCACCATTCATCTTAATTCAAGGTGAATTTCAGCAGGGGTTTCGGAAATTGATAGATCCGGGTTCGAATCCTGGTAAAGTCTAATGATTTTTTCATGGTAAGTTTCACCGGCTTTGGTGTATATCTTCGCACCCTTGCGCGTGACTGCGTACCATATGAGTTGTGCAATAGCAATGATTGGAACGTATACTAGGGTTGGCGCTAACTTGAGTCCAAACGACGCAATTCTTTCTAGCATTCGAGTTACCAGCGTATGAAGCTAGTATGTAATATAAAAGGGGCATAACGGGTTCCCATGCCACTTAGAATAAACTGTGAATCCGCTGACGTTTGATCGCCGCCACTCCAGTCTCGCGAGTCTCCCACGGTCACAGCCTCCCACCCCCACGCCACAATCACCCTCCTCCTCCGCTTCCAGTTCGTTAACTTTCAAAGCGGAGCGGCTGTTTTTCCATCTCGGAAGCCGCTTTCATCGCCACCACCCGTCCCGTCCCTTAGCGTCCATCTGGCTATCTCCCCTCCCCCCCAATCCCCCTCCCTTTCCCCTCCCTGCGGTCACAATTACGGTCCAATGGCTCTCTCGACACGCTGTCAGGATCTGCGGTCCCCAATAATCTCTTGCGGTGCCTACGCTTTCCTCCGTGAGCAGCACATCCCTCCCTCTCCGACTCCCCTTTCATTCGAGCGGGAAAGAAAAACTACCCGCTCACCAGTGAGGATACAATAGGAGCGCCGTTTCGGAAGTGCCTCTGGACTCTGGGAATTAAATTGATGCGATTTAAGGTAGTTGGAGCGAGATCTTTCCCCACTCATGACACAGTCCATATTCAACTGTTATTTTTAAACTTAATAAGAAGTAAGAATCATGAAGTAAATGTTGCAACAATGTTGTCAAATTACTGAAATTTTCAGTAATCATCAAAATATACATCTATGAGAATTAAACTTGACTTATTTTTTTTACCCTGCTCGCTGAAAACGCTTTCACTGCCGAAATGTTTTGTGATTCTGCAAAAATGACTGTGGTAACTAATTATTTTTTTAAAATAATTACGGAAGCATACAAACTACACACTATTAAATTTCTGACGAAATCTAATCGTTATAAATTCCTCATTTTTTAAGTAAAGTCTCTCTGGAGTGCCATACCACACATACCATTTTCCATGGAAAATAGCTGATGTTTTTCGGCAAATATCTCGAAAGGTCTGATGGCAAGAGGCTGATATTTTGTTATCAATAAAAAGATTAGAACTTTTGTTTTATTATGAGGTCAAATTCATCTAATTATATTTTAAGTTATATCTCGCTCAAACTACCTTAAGCTTCGAAAATGATCATGGAAAGCACCGACCATTGAGTGTGATTAAGGTCATAATAAGGGTTTGAATTAACCATTATTTTTTTACCTTTCCGATTTCACAAGGTACAACTTTTGAACTCATGCAAGAAATAAAAATGTGAGGGGATGGACTTCTTCTTTCAAATAAATATTTTCCACAACAGGCTAACAAATGGGTCCAACATCAGTCATCGAGTATCTTTGCTTGTGAAATACGAATAGTTGCATTTTTTTTAGTTTAATTATGCATGAACACAGCTAATATACTTGGTTCAAACAAAGTCCTGTGATCGTTTTGAAATTTCACACAATTTCTATTTAGGAGACAATGGATTTGTAAAGATTTTTACTCGCTGGAATACTTTTTTAGCTTGACTGTTTTTAAAGTAAAACATTTCATTAAATAGCTTGATAATATGCATAATTCATCGACAAAACTACAAAATAAATCACCCAAAGTGAAAACTTCTTTACGAAAAACTAAAATTTCCAGCTTTCCCTTTAGTTTAGCATTCCTTCACAAATAAATCCAAAACATAGTTAATCATTTTTATGCTCAAACGTCAAAAAAATGTGAAATAAACAAATGTTACTTAGCAATGGCGATATGAATCCATGGTATGCGTTATTACTAGTTATAAATAAATTATAATAAAATGTGGATGCATATAAAGTAACGCGATAGAGCAAATTTGAATGTAAAAACGATCTATAAAATTTCGTGCAATTAGGCATCCTTAACCGAGCACTCTCAGAATAAGCTGCGCAGCCAAAGTTACCGCGACTAGCTTTTTAAAATAACCATCGTTCCCATTTTTAACTCCTCGTATTGTTACTGAGTTATATTTTATGTCCTTTTTCGATAAATAAATTTCCTTCCCATCTTCTTCATGTTTTCTCTCTCGTAGCGGTGCTCACGAGGGCGGAACGAAAGTGGTGGTGGCGTGCACCGGCAAATGTGGTTCCCGCGGAGTCGCGAGCAGATTTCCTGTTTTCCAGAATGCATTATGTCGGAAAGCTTCCTCAAGTGTAATGGGAACCAAAGTATCTCGCTGCAGCTAAAACTAGCGTTTGCAGTCAAGCAAATTTGAAATACAATTCCGTGACCAATTTAAAAGCACTGCATCAAATCCTCTCGACTTGAGAGTTATATTTGGCATCGAGTATTTTACGGCGGCTAATTTATTAGTCACCTTCTTAAATTCTAAAAAATGTCGCGAGTTTCAGAGAACAAAGTCTAACTTTACTCTTTTCCCAGTAAATGTCTCAAAGTACATTATAGGTAGCTTAGGTGGCAAACGAATAACTACAGAGGTAAAGGTAATGTAAGGATATTGGAAAGGGTGATGAAGTCAGTCAGTAGTGGGAGTGAGAAAGGAGGACACAGGTTCTTTGACTTGGACAATTGAACTCAGTGCACAGGGGCGGAGTGTGATATAGAAGCTTGATCACTGTGGACCCCGATTCTCTCAAAAAAAATGGCGCATATTCAGATTACTCTTCCCATAAAGCTTCGCTCAATTACGACTACGGATATCCTTTAATCGACTCCTCTCAGACAATTAAGGGAGAAATCGTATTATTTACAATTAGAGAACAGATATTAGTTCAATGAGAGCTTTATCCATTATTATAATTAAGAGACACGACAGCAAGAGAGAAAATTCTCCAAATCAGTCGGCTATCCGAAGGTATTTTGCATTTGTTTGGCTAAAAGTAGCAAAGCATTGGAGGAATGAGTGAGTGACTTAGGACGTTTGGGTGCGAGGTGTGAGAGGGAATTTTATGCCACAGAGGAGGGAGCCCCAAGCATAAGTACTTGAAAAAAAGGGATGCTTAGAGGTACTCCGAGGAGTACCCCTACGTACAGCATTAACGGTGTATGACACTGAAGATTGAGGTTTTGAGTCCCTCAGCGAGCAGATATCTCTCCCATATGAATACATAAAAAGAGGGGAAATAGCGATGTGCAGACTTACATTACATTAGATATAGGAGTAACAAGAAATGATGGACATTAGTTCGTTTCGGAAGGGAGAACTTTTCGCAAGCGCATTTCCAATATTTGAGCGATTGGTGTAGTCACGCGGCGAATGACAAATGGCTCTTTTAGGCTCGAGTGTTTTAATGCAGTACTCTATTGTTAAATCATAGAGTAGGTGGCAGCTGGGAGGGCTGAACGTTTTTCACCGAGATGGAAGAGTATTAATTTGAAAGAAGCGTATTTTTTTATAGTTTTTTGTTATTCTTTGAGCATTGTTCAGAATTAATTCTGGGTCTCCTATAATAATGATTAATTTTAAATCTGCTATCCCTTTCAAGCCGTGAGTAGGGTTTCAGGTTTAAATACCATTCAGGAGAAGGGTTTCAGGTTAGCCATTTATATGGTGCGTATTCTCTTTTGTTCTCTAAATACCCGCGTGATCTCCTGAACCGCCATCAAGGTAAACCTTTGATCGGGTATTACTAGCAGTTCCCATCCACGCAACCTAATTCGAGCCTGTCTCGTCACATAGGCCACTCGAGCTCTTCACGGCCTTGAAAATCAATCCCGGTTGGGATGGATTCCCGTCGGAGTCGGCCGTAAAGCAACAAATTGCTCGCCAGATAGGTTCCTTAATCCTGAGAGAACTTGTAGTCGTAAAACGATTGTATATCGGAGCACGCCAAAGGGTGGTTCTCACGCCACAGAGATTTTAAGCGGCTTTTCCGGAAGACTTACGCCATCTCATGCCTCGACCTTAAGTCCTTCAAAAGACTCAATCGCACCGATGCGATGTAACGATCTTACTTCTAACTCCTTTAAGTACCTACCACACGAGTGTGGATAACATGGGTACGTCCAACCAATTATTCACAAAGAATGAAAAATAAAAATTCGAGTTAAAAAAAAATCAATCGAATTCACAAATTTATAGTTGAACATTTAAAAGCTTACGTAGGGTTCGGAAGAAAATTACAAAATAATATCCATTATTTTTTAGCGGAGAAATGGGTTAGGTTTCCATTAAAATTTATAACATGAGGTTTGCTCCAACCTGCATGGCTACAAATTACTCTTACGGCTACTCCTCAATGATTTATACATCTCTTTCACTTATCAGTAGTTTGCCTTATTACACACTCCGCAGTATTGAGCCGAGGCTAATGCTAAGTCCGCGACGGCACTCTTCAAGGGTGGACGACAACGTGTAAGAATGAGATTATTTGTAGAATGTTAGTATATTATTAGGGTGAATAATTTACGTGCGATCCACAGCGCCACAATCACTTTCAATAAAGCTTTTCTCTCCGGAATTTCTCACATATCCGGGTTCCCCAGGGGGCCATCCTGGGACCCGACGATTTTCCGCCAGCCCTGCCTCACCAGGTGACGTCTTCCGAACAGCAACCCCTTCCCCTCCTTTCCCTCCCGCGACACCCTCCCCTCCCCCCCCCCCAAGGGCGTGACACGTGCGCGAAACTGAACGGGACGCCATCTGTCACCTCGTCATATCATCGGGAGTCCGTGGACATTTCTTTTTAATCCAAGTTCTGAGCGGACTAAGTGGCCGCTGCAAAATCTACCGCTTTTTAAACTTGAAGTGCCACGACAGTTTCCCAGGAATGCGTTCCTATTGGATTAATCTTTGTAAGCCTCGCATTTTTTACATAACCAAAAATTTGTATCTATCCTGCCGCATATTTTGCAATTCACTGATCTTTGAGAGTCTTTTTACCCAATTTACCCAAAAATCATTCTCAAAACCATTAATGCTAATCGGTAATGCTAAAAAAAATACCTAATTAAATCACTATTACGAGCAAAACGGATCGCACAGTAATTACGACAACGGTAATATGAACATCAATTGTAACATTAACTATAAAAAGCCTTAATAGAATAGTAAATATAGTGTTGGAACTGGTTGAAAAAACATTCATATTATTGTTGAATTAGAGACGTTTGACCCGGGAGAGACTGCAAAAGCCATCTGGAAAGAAGGGTCTCCAGCGATAGATAGATAGATAGTTAGATAGATAGATAGATAAACGTATTTATTGGGGCGAGATTGAGACTTTAAAAAGTCCTTTCTTCCATCTAACCCCAGTAATGGAATACGAAAGAAAGCTATAGTAAGCAGAGTAGCCAAATCACAGAAGTGTTTCATTAGAAGAGCTGCATTTGGAGGTGAGGATCATTTATAAACGCCATGGCAACAAAGACTGGAGACTGCAGAAGGAAAAAGATTGAAAACAATGAAAATGCTATTGCTGGAGGTGGAATGGAAAAAGGGCCAATCAGCAACGAATATGTTATACGAAGAGCTGGTATTGAATGATGCTTTTGATGAAAACACTGAGAGAAAGTGTGAAACTTATAGGATACATTCCGACAAATAAGTCTTTTGAAAACAATAATGGAAGAAACAACAAATGAAGAAATTCGCCAAGAAATCTCAAGGATAAAATGTATCGAATAAATCAAGAAATATATCTATAAGGAATCACGAAATGTTTTACAAACCAGTGACGGCGATGCATGGATTGATGGCTAGCAAGGAAATTTAAATAAATATATGGATGCAATTGAAACAATTCAGCTTTAATACCCTTGTTAGCGTGTCAAATGATGATGCCACATTCACAAACTACTCCTAGATCCCTTAGTAAGTTCTAAATAGCAGAAAATCACATAAACCGTAAACAATGGTAATTGTACTTGTAGAGCTCTACTCAACTTAGCATTGCCGACTATGCCACTACTTCAGTAGTTGTTTCTTAAACACTCATCTGCCTTGTTTAGAGACGCCACTAAATGTGGTGGTGCCTGTCACTGGTGGCCCACTCTGGAGATTAACTTTAATCATAATTGGGATTTTTGACAAAAAATCTTTCTCACTTTGATAAACTTCACAATTTTGAGCTATAATTAATTATATTTTTGTGTAAAAGTGTTCAAAAGTGAATTCAGCGTTGCAAATCATACACATATACATGATTGATGGATAAAGTCATTATCTAAAACTCGAACAAGTGTACGGGACTGAAATCACCGGGGATCTTCTTCCAAAGGAGCTGCAAATCTCGGGGATAAACTGCTGTTGAAATGTCAAAAGGCCACCATTGCAGTGATACATTGGGACAGAACTACAAACCTGGCACTGGGACATTGAAAACAGCTATTTTTGAGACAAGAACAAAGTGATGCGAAATATCTAAATCCAGCAACGGGTAAATTAAATCATTATTGTAGAAAATGATTATTTTTAAACCAGACTAATTTTTCCTTCCTAAGTCATTTACATTCACTTTTCAAAGTACACAATTATATTTGGGTTAAGAAAAACAAATTGTAAATTCTATTTTGAAGGCAAAAACTTTCTGGAAGCCGTTTGTTATTACTTTGGCTCGGATTCAAAACATCTGCTGCGAGTAAATATTCTTATGGGGCATTCAATAGAACGGTTTCCTATAGAACTCAATCTATCGAGTGCTTAGGGGAACAAATGATTTGGATTGAGTAACTTCCTTGGAAGATGAGAGGCGTTCTAGCAATCGGCCAACGCAATACTTGGTGCCCGAGAGGAATGTTTTAATTACTCTTTTTTTCATCTACGTACTTTGCTATGCTACTTCAAAGTAAAGAGCTATTGTGTCCATCACTCATTAAAAGTGATAAATAGACTTTCCCCACTGCCGTTTGCATTGTGCTAGTACCTCGAAGATAGCTGGAAGCCGCATGCCCACTCCGTCGCAAGATGCAGTGCTTGTGAATTTTAAATACGATTAAGGACGTTCGGTAGTTCCACTAAACTTAAGGGAATTCGACGAAACTTGCTAAAAGCATTACTTAGGTTATCCTAAAGCTACCTGAATTTTTTCAAAGTAATTTACCGCAGATTTCTTAGGATATTTGACGTGGAAGTGGGCATGAAATTACATATAGGTTCTTATGGGAACGCGAGGTGCTACTAGCTTTATTCATCGAAAAGAACGTTTTCTAGTCAAGAATAAGAAAAACAAAAATAAATTAAGTCATCAATAGAATATTGTATGAGGATCATTTGATATACTTTATTTTTATTATTTTTGTTTTTCTTATTCTTAACTAGAAAAAGGTTCTTTTTGATGAATAAAGCAACTCGTACCTTGTGTTCCCATAAGAACCCATGTAATTTTTTGTCCACTTCTCGATCAAATATCTTAAGTAATCTGCGGTAAATAATTCTGGAAAAAAATCAGGTAGATTTAAGACAACATAAGTAATGCTTCCAGAGCAAGTTACGTCGAATTCTCTTAAGTTGAGTGAAACCACCGAACCTCCTGAAACCAAATACAACGATTCAGAAATATGAAGTGCAGGGATGTTTAAATTGCCTCATTCATATCCACTCGAAAATGGCACTCTTAGTCATTTGGAAGAACTCGTGGCCGTCTACCCGCCGCGCCGGCCACATGGAGATTACCCCGCACAAGACGAAATGAATCAAAGTCAACGGAAGAGGAGGAGGACAATCGAGAGAGATCCATTAATATAGATAGCGTGAAAAAAGAATTGAGGACGTTCGGTGGTTTCACTCAACTCAAGAGAATTCGACGAAACATGCTGGAAGCATTACTTATGTTGTCTTAAATCTACCTGAATTTTTTCAGAATTATTTACTCCAGATTACTTAAGATAGTTGATCGAGAAGTGGACAAAAAAATTACATGGGTTCTTATGGGAACACAAGGTACGAGTAGCTTTATTCATCAAAAAGAACCTTTTTCTAGTTAAGAATACGAAAAACAAAAATAATAAAAATAAATTATATTAAATGATTTTCATACAATATTCTATTGATGATTTAATTTATTTTTGTTTTTCTTATTCTTGACTAGAAAATGTTCTTTTCGATGAATAAAGCTAGTCGCACCTCGCGTTCCCATAAGAACCCATGTAATTTCATGCCCACTTCCACATCAAATATCTGAAGAAATCTGCGGTAAATAATTTTGAAAAAAATCAGGTAGCTTTATAGAAAACATAATTAATGCTTCCAGCAAGTTTCGTCGAATTCCCTTAAGTTGAGTGAAACCACCGAACGTCCTTCAAACAAAACGGGGGAGGTCACCAAGTTAATTCAGGAAGGTGGCCAAAGATGGCACCACCGAAGACGCCGAGGATGTCCGTCAACGCGATACATCAACGCGCCCCTCAAATCGGACGACAAGAGGTCACGTGGCCATCGAAAAGAAAGAGGATCGTTCCGATATTTTTCCTGCTACCAACCCACTCTCCCTTCTAAACCCTCCCCCATTCCCATGGCGACGAAAAGAAATGGTTGCGCGCGCATCCCTTCGACACAGCTTCGGAAATTTAAAAATAGGGGAAAGTGCTCAATGGAAATATTTTGCGGCAGTGTGCTCGCAGGCACTGTGCCATGTGCTCTTTAACTGTGCAGGGGGGGGAGTGACAGCTGCCGGGAGACGTAAAATTGAAGAGGCGCTAAAATTTACCAAGAAAAAATCAAAAATATAACACCGGTTAGATAAAGCTCGCGAACCATATTTCTGGCACTTGAGCATCTTTTATTTCTCGATCACATACCCCGGGGCAGACCGTGTGTGACAGCGTGGTTACGTGGCGCCAGGCTACGTATCCCTGACAACCCGAACATGACCTAGAAAGCATCGAATGCTTTTTTTACTATTTGAACTGTTTTGAACGATAAGAGCTATTACTCTTTTCAACGGCCTACCTGTTAGGTCCTTCAGAAACCTATTTCTCGCCCAGCCCCTCGTCTCCCTTGCAATCAAATCCAATAGTTCCTTTCTAAGTCCTCTGACTCACCATAATCTCCACTATTTTTATTTTAGGCGCGAGATATCACTTCCAGTTAAAATAGGATGAATTTGGCCATATTTTGTATAAAAAGATAACATCATTCCTTTGATTACATAATATTAGACACTCACTAACATACTCTTCAAAATATAAGCCCAAAAAAATACCAGCCAATTTACATGGGAAATGGAACGGGTGAGTAGTCAAGAGGATTTGTATATTTTTTTAATAATTAATTTCTATCACATACATTTCGTCGGAAATTTAACAGTTTTTTGTATTATTTCTCAAATATTTTTAAAAATAAATCAGCTACTCACCGCAGTAACACTACAGAAACGCAAAAAAATATACGATAGTGATAGGCGTTTTCACCGTACGACGTGAAAAAAATGAGTCAATTCAAAGACTTATGTATGCATACTTACGAATTAGTTAATTACGAAGAATTTATTTATTTTAAAACAATATTTTTTTGCCATTAAGCTTACGATACTTTATGCTTCTTATAGCTGCTAAAAATAAAATATAAAATTCAAATACGGTCTCTATAATGACCAAGGAAAACCTCACTCAAACTACCTTAACAAACTACTTTTCACATCCAAACTCAACTGTAAATTCTCCATCGGCTAATGACTATTCCTGCCCGTACCCTCGTGTCAAGTCACGAATTAATGCTCAGCCTTGAGCCAACTAAGCCAGATTCTTGAATCTTAGTCATTCGAAGCACAGGCGGACACTGCATATCGTCGTCGTTCAGGGAAAATTCACTAAGTCAAAAATCTTACTTCTGAGTTATAGCGGTTCAAATGTTTCAAACAACTCCTAAAATGGGTTTTCATTATTATTTAATATTAAAATGCTTGTAGCAACAACAACAAAAACATTTTAATATTAAATAATAGTGCAAAACTGATTTTAGGAATTGTTTGAAACATTAAAACCACTATAACTCAGAAGTAAGATTTTTGACTTAGTGAATTCTGCCTGAACGACGACGATATGTACAATTCCAACCTTGCATCTGTGAATCAAACCCCGATGGAAGTTTCCTTGGGATGTCTTTAAGTTCGGATATCCATTAAAAAGGAAGCATCTAAAATGCCACAATTTTTTAAAATAAATATATACGCAAAGCCATTTGCTCTTCTCTCTAAGCAAAAATCCTGACATTAGGGTGCTTTTGGTGGACAAGAACCGTACTCAAAAGAACCAATGACGATCATTAGAATAGCAATGAGAACACTAAAGACCTACCTACCGAATGATCCCACGGGATCGATTGTGAGGGAGAAGCCCGACTGCACCGACTGGTCTACTTAAGAAATTCAATCCAACATCAAAAGAAAGGAGTAACCTAGGAGATACCACAAGCCCCAGTTAATCCGAAGTAGTACCGGTGATTGAAAATCCATTGTTAAGGATGCCTTCCACAGACCCAGCCATTGGGTCACCTTCTGTTAGCTTCTGAAAAGACATCTGGCCGGCCTCCTGGTGCCTTCCGTGGGACTTTGTGAGCACCACATAAAACTGAATTGTTTTATGTGGTGCTCACAAGTCCCACGGCAATTCGTCCAAATCTTGTAAGAACTCTATTTCTAATGATGGAGGGAGACTCTCTTCTTTGAGGCATCTTATTATGGAATGACATAGTAAGTCTAGTTTCCATAAATAATTCGACTAAAGGAAATGCAAAAAAACATCTAATTTCAAGAGGTACATCTCATGTTGGACGTAGATGCAAACTTTAAACCAAATTCCGTCTATACCTTTCTATAAGTGACGAAAATACCAGGAGTGATCCCACCCGTTTCTGTTAAACATTCGCGGCATGTTTATACCCTTAATTTTCGGCAACCAACGATTAATAGTTAATAGTTTAAAATATATTAACTATATTTTAGTGAACGATATAAAAAGTCAATTGTAATATCAATTACTAACGGATATTAGAATTGAAAAAAATAGTGTCTACCGAGACCCCATAGAAAGACCACACATCAATACCATTCAAATGACACGTAACGGCTCCATAAACAACGGAACCCCTGCTATATGTAGTATGGTTCAGTATTAGTGATTATTCCACGTAATTTTAATTCGACACTTGAAACAAGAGTTAAATTCGGAAGAAAAAATGTATTTAATGCGCTCAGCAGGGTTCAGGCGGGCAGTTAAGACCAGCAAGATAAACTCCACTAAACGAATAGCTCTTAAGTTGGCCTACCGTGAGAAACACCGGGTCAGAGAAAAAACACAAAACCAAGAAAATACAATCATCATAGTGCAACCATTCCTTTATCATAGCTAAAAGCCTTGCTTAAAACCCTTCGATATAATATTTTGTGCTAGCGCCTGGATATATGCTGACCCTCAACACATGCATGTATCGTTCTTGCACTTATTCAGGCGTAGAGCCGATAAAAGAATACCTGACCAAACGCACAGCTGCAGCGTTACGAAAACCTGGCAACAAACTACTCAGGCCTAACATTAATCTACAAATCTCAGTCAATCTAGCAAGAACTTGATTAAACATTCAAATAAATTTTCCTCTGGAAATTACGAAGTATTTCATTACTAGTGCTGGAATGCAATTCCGCAAATTCAGGCTAAAATATATTCAGTAGATCTCACAAGAATTGAAGAGGTGACTCTACAATTATGACCAAAATGTTTATGAAGGATGAATGTAATATATCTCTCAAGAGGGTGAGTTGCCCTTGTAAGTACATGTAACTTGATGAGAGCTAGTTATTGACCACTTAATTATAAAAGGATGTTATTTGGAGAGATGTTCTTCAATAAATTATCTCACATGAGTACATACTCTTTCCAACGCTTCGAAAATTTAAATTTCCATCATCAAGACTACAACGGTAATATAAAATAAATGCATTCATAATTTTTGTTAACTCAAACTATTGAAAAAATATATCACCATACCTTGTGGTGGAAAAATTAGATACAGAATGGGGTTTTATCACGACTTTTGCTTTTTACTTTAACGAGCAGGGGACCATGACAAATGACCATTTGCAAATCATTTCTTAAATTTTCCAAAAATTGCCAGAGACATAGGAGTCTAAAGTTGAATGGATGGGCAACCTTCCCACAACGGCCGTGACGTCATTTCATCCATCGCTTCTCCCTTCTTCTTCCCGATACATTCTAAAAGATGCCTTAAATAGGCTTTTGTGAAGATGTCCACTTCCGCAGGAAATACAACAGTATTAAGATTTAGAAAATACCTTGAAAACATATCCGTCTTCACCGGGAATCGAACCACGGGCCTTTGATCGATAGTTGAAATGACGTCAGGAGTCGTTTTGCGGAAACAGAAAAAAAAACGCAAATTTCTACGATTAGTTACTTGGTTATTAGGACTTAATGTTTCGAAGCAACTCCGTAAATCTATATGAAAACCATTGCACATTTGATTTCAACGGTAATGTCGAAAAAGCATTCGAATGATAAACCCCATTCAAAATATGGAGACAGTTCTTACGTATACAAAGGCATTTGGTACATGTTACGAATGAGAGAATCGTGCGTCTCTTACACTAAATTTGCAACCCAGATCTCTTCAACCTTTCCCACGTGTCCTGCGCAGGGAGGAGGAGGGGTAAGAACCCTCCCCCTCCGCTCTTCTCCCCTTCTCCACCTACGTCGTCCCTCTCGCCAACCCCTCCATCCCTCCACCCTCCCCACCCTCCGTCGTGACCTCCCCCTTCCTGATCCCCATCTACCTGAGCCCCCCCTGAGTGGGACAGTAGCCTTTGTCTCTCACGCCAGGGGCAACACGGATCCCACTATTCACTCGCGAGACTTTAGCACTAGCCTCCGACGACAGGCAATGCAGTCACGACATCCGTCCCAACCATTTCGTGGAGAACATGAATAGATTTGAGAGAGAGAGAGAGAACTTAGAGATACAGAGAAAGAGAATCACGCACATTGGAGTGAATTTGTATACCGACATATCTCCACCTCACCCCCAAATAAGAACTCCATGGAAATAAACAGGAGACGAAAGCTCACATGAGCTCACACCTTGGCCACGTTCGCCATTTGCGGAAAAATTGCTCCGAGGATTTCATTCATACTAAAAAAAGACTTTTTTTTAATTTCTGTAACTTAAGTCGGGTGTCGTTATGTGTACATATCCGTGAGGCCATACATGGTGGCGGAAGCGGGGAAATGTAGAATGGGAACCCTGAATGATGCAGAAGCGCAAAATTAAGCCTTTCCCAGAGTGAACTTCCGCGGTGTAAGTGCCTCGGATTGGTTGGCCTCGCGGGATAAGTAATAAAAAACACTAGCATTTCACTCATTTTTTGTCTCTCATGCATGATGATAATTACAACATAGATTTCCAAAATGATGGCAGAGAATATATGCTGGCTATCGTAACCAGTTAACCGTCTGCCATATAATCTGAATGCCGGCACATTTCTTTGTTCACTTAACCATCGGAAATACTCCATCTCAACTTACTGTGTACCCAACGATTATCATCTTCCTGTTATATATATCCCAGACAGTATTTTTACAAAATGAAATAGTTATGGTTTCACGATACTTTTTAATGAAAGTATTTAAAACCAAATATATTTCATTAGATTTATTTTATCTAGCTGTTATTTTAGGAGGCTTTGGCAGAAATTGATTCAAAGTGCTACACTTTCAGAAGTGTGTGCATGTGCTATATTTTTCCATGAGCAACAATTTGGGTGCATTGCAGGATATACCAAGATGTATAACATGGAGTAAAAATTTGTTAGCATCAAATCAAACACGCCAGAAATAATGAGGCAAATAGAAACTAATGGCATTTTAAATTAGAAAACATATTCCAAGCTCTATTTATTTAAAACGGAGAGTTTGTTTGCTTGAGTGAAGACTCATGTGGGTTTAAACGGTTTTATCGTAAACAAATCCAGTGCACCTTCGTGAGGAAACAGAATACTTTAGGGGTATGTTTGATCTACACTCTTCCCACTATATATAAAATGGACTATGTTGATTAGGAAAATTCATTTCTCCATGGTATCAATATTTCCTAATTGGTTGAAAAATAAGAAACATATTTTTATTCTAATCGTCTTATTTTTCAGAATATTTTCTTCTCGAATTGATCCCAACAACAAGACTTCGAGGCATATCGTTAGGAAAGGAATACTTAGGGTCATGTATGTTAACTTTTTCGATTTTACGGCAGCAATCCAGGTAATCGTTGATATAACTGAGATACAAATTAGTTAATGCACCGCAATGACTGTATATTTCATAAATATATATTAGATATAAATTATCGGGAAGGATTAAAGCGTGTCTATTGTTCTAATCAATGTAATCTTAAGTAGATAATTTGATAAGGCGTGAATTATGCAAGTTAAAGTAGAAATATTAGAACAATGATTAGAAACATAATACTAGTTATGAGAATTACTAAAACCTAGGTTAGAACATTAACTAGTTTTACTCGGCTGTTTTTTTTCGAATATCGCATATTTGAAAGAAAAAGTGGAGAGAAAATTGAATCGTTAAGGCCTGGTGACACGGTACATTAGAATGTACAAGAAAATGTCTGAATGTCAGAATGAACGCGAAAATTCACCGTGTAACCACACGAAAATGTACGATTGTATGAATGTCTGAACAGAAATAGAACCGGTTCTAATTTCGTTCAGACAATCGTACAAGTTGACCTCATTACAGAGACACCTGGTGGCAGACGACGCAAATGACACATTCACATTTTCACAAGCCAATTGACAAGTAAATGTGTCGTATCCATGGCAAAAAAAATTGGTTTAAATAACGCGCCTACGGTTTAAAATGAGGAAAAACAAACGAAAACGCATAATGCGCATCTAAAAATTTACGAAAATCTGTCCGAAAAAATGTACCGTTTAGCCTACTATTCATTGATCTTGTCCATGAGAATGTACAAGAATCTGTACATGAAACCATTCACAAAAATGTACAGAAACTTGTACATTCTCATGTACCGTGTAACCAGGCCTTTAGACATAGGAAACTGGACAGGTGTTGAATTTCCTTTCTTAAACTAAAATTACAAGGACGAGAATAATGCCATTAGCAACTATTTCATTAGCGCAAATCAAGAAAAAGTGGAATGATCACGGATTTCACATCGGCGATTTATTGCAGTCTTTGATGCACACCAAGGCTGTTTCGCAAACACCGTTATCGTGGTTCTTTTATCGACTCACACTCAGAAAGCAATTTGGAAGCGCATTTCAGACAAAATAATAAGACAAATTATGCATTCTGCATTTTTCGAATAAAAGTGATTGTATCATATATATCACGTATCTTCGGAATAAGTTTATAGGGAGTAAGGTAATATAAACTACAAGTTTGGAAATATAATGCCAGAAACATTAAATACTGTAAAAGAAGAGAGCAAGTTATAGGTTAACGTTCTAAATATGTAGAAACAAAAAGTGGATGGAGGGGTCCATCAAAATGATTGGGTGGTAGGGGGGCGTTGAAGGTTGCAGCATTGAAGTGATGGTTTGGGAGCAAGGGAAGAATTGGAAAGGGGCTGAAGAAGACTGCGAGGTATTTGAAGGAAATTGGAGAAGCAAAAAAAAACGGACAAATACCCCGAAGAATATATTTATTAATGTAAACTGAAAGATAGGGATATAAAAATCAACGGTAGAATAATTAGGCATCAGAAGAATGGCATAATGAACAGGGAATACAGGATATTGGATAATTAATACGGACATTTAAGTTTCTGGCAGCTTCCAAGATGCTCAAACTGAAAGAGCTTCGTCAATCGATTATCTACAGTGGCTTCAGTCTAACGCATCTGCACCACCGACTAGTTCGAGTCAAGCAATGAGTAATGAATTGATCTTCGAAATTGAGTTAATAATCCAACCTTTATACTTTCAGAATAAAATCCACAATTTCAGGCTCCGCATTGTAGAATCTTTTTATATCCATTTCAATAATGTTTTGTACTTTTCCACACTTTTTATTTTTTTTAATCACAACGCGTTTCACTAATTTTTGGCATCATACGGTGTATTAGAGTTTTTTTTACAAGTTATTGTTGTCGTTGTTAGATAAATAAAGCATATTAAAATTGATTTTAAAAAATGTTGACATTAAACAATTACAAAAAAAGAAATGAAACAAAAAGAAAAAAGGAAAAGGAGGGTAAAAAAAGAATTAACATGCTAATAATAACAAAATTTACATACAATTCTTGGCAAAAACAATCAAATCAAGGGGTGGTGGTGTGAGAAAAATCAACGATTTTTAAAGATAATTATTCAGAAAGTAGTGGGGAGGTATGTGTAAAAAGCTGCTCATTGCATAGATTTGGAGAATGCCTGATCATTTCAATTTGTTCTAATATACCATTTTTAAACCTTTGGGAAGGAAATGTAAAATTTCAGGGGTGAAGACAGTGACATGATTGCACTCTGATGTTTAGCAAAAAGAGAGACCGAATCTCTATTATTGAAACTACGGACATGTTCTCTTATGCGTGTTTTAAAATTTCGACCGGTTTGACCAATATAAGTTATATTGCAGCTATTGCATTTAATTTTATATATACCCGACTCAAGAAGTTTATCCTGTTTGCCTTTTCCGTACACTTATACACAAGTTAACATTATTAACTAGGCAACATATCATCAACCTGGCTTTCATAAAACTCGTGCTAAAGTGGAATCCAAAGAAATTACTAAATTGAGAACTAATGGATTACATACATTTTTATTCATTTGGTACTAAAAAATGCGAGAAAAAAAACATTGAAACACTTTATTTTTTTATTTTAAGGGAAGCATATAGTCAAATCTTAGTTTTCACGAATGAAACTTACATGTAAAATAGCGATAGTGAATCTAAAGAGAATTATTTAACTCACGAATCATTATAAACAACTGGAAATTTGATGATTCTAATTTTCAACGATTTACATCAGAGGATTTACCCAGGAGTGCTCCTCCCATTATTCAGAGGAGGCTATTCCGGAAACTCAGGGTTGAAGTACACTGTGCAAATGGAGGTCGTATTTTTCATTACTTGCCCGCATCCATTAAAAGAATTGCCTAAAAGGTGTGAAGGCATGAAAGCGAGAAATACCTTTTTGAGAATGAAAATAGAAAAAGCCATTTAAGTGCATAAGGCCGTAACTCGTGCCCATTTAGGCCGGAAGTGACCTCAAAGGTAGGAATTCCACTCTGGTCAGAGAAAATGATGTTCTTACCTTCATCATCAAAAAAATATATTCTATCCCATTTTGTCATAAAAGCAGAAAAGAATTGGTCAACGACTCGTTCTTTTGCACTTTTGAGACAGAGCAGAAATAACTTGCTTCATAAAATACATATCGATCAAACGCAGTACAGGTAATTTGATTGCAAGTCATATGGTTCTTTATTATTCAGCTCAGAAGTCATAGCAATGCCCAAATCGCTCCCCAACAAATATTTTATGAAGCAATTCGTTTAAATCCCAATAGCGCCAGACGATATTTATGCTTCTATGGTTTGAGAGTATTTAGAATAGTCAATGAATAAATTGGAGCAGGGACATTCTAATGAGAAGAAAGAGGGATAAGAGCTGATAAAAACGAGGAGATAATGACATAAAATTCAGTTGTAACTACTAGTAATTTTTCACGCCCCTTTGAAGTTATATAATGGTCCGAGGTGCCTCTATTTTCGAGCCTGTTAAGACAACCATCAACTAGCTTGAGCGTAACACTTAAAACGTCAAATGAAGGATAAGAAATAATAGAAGGATATAACCACAGCAGTATATACAGATATTGACTGAAAATTTACCAAAATTGTTGAATATGTGATTAAGCAATATGTGCATTACAAAGAAAGGCACCATGCACAATAGGCACATGAAAGGCACAAATGATGGATTTTCAGTTTATTTACGAAGGAACCTTTAACGGTATAACGGCCGTGGATACACGGAACGATTGGACATATATTGAATTGAATAAGGATAGTACACATCTCAAGACAAAGTATGCAATATGAAATTGATTAAAGGGAAGGTCACACAAGGAAGACAATGGCATTAGCAAACAGGGGCAGAAAGAGGGACTTTATCAGGATGTTATGCATTACTTTGAATGAGGACGACTGCAATTCTCAATTCTCAGAATTGGAAAATTAAAGGGATTCAAAATAAAATGAATCATTCGTTCTTAAAAAGATGCTCAAATACTGATGCTTAAATTTACTATTATTAGCAGTCGGCAAAAAGTTACATTTAAGCAAAAAAAATGCATGAAGACGTACACTTAAGTGCCAATCAAGCATAATCGAACACTCTGGTGGAGAGGCTATTTTAATAGATTTCGAGTATCCGTTTGGCAATACAGACTTACCCTTCCGCAAGGAAGCGGAGAGTGAACTAATCCACCTCAATATTTTTACTAATTAAATTAATTAATGCGCGATTTTCGCCTCGTTCGATCAATTGATGGCGTTTTTTTTTAATGCTGCCAGTCCTTTTGGCTTCTCGCGTGTGTGAACGGGTGACTCAAGGCACAGTAAAACGAATGGGCCAATGAAGCAGTCTCCGAGCCATTATTCCGGCGAGGCGATAAATTTAACCGACATCATCTCCTTACACTCACCTCCTACACCTTATCTTCCTCGTCATTCCTCTCAGATCACAATCCCTCGATTCCTCTAAGGAGCACGACTCCTCCACCGACTCTAACTAAGAAACTACCGGTATTCAGACTCAGATTTGGTCATCAGCAAATCTCCAGAAAGACGTTTTCGGATGCCCTTCGTCATGATACAAGAATTGAGTGACTCGCGATCAGTTCGGGCACCGTGAATCCATGCACATTGACTCAGTTAAGGACGCCGAGTGAAAATTATTCGACACGTCTTTTATTCGGTTACGGGGATTTAAAAAATAATTTACCCAATTTCTGGTCTTTTGCTGCTGGTTAATAGGTAGGTAAAACTTGTAGGTTGGAATGACATATGAATGGAATACATAGTAGAAGTGATATAAAAAATGAGCATTTTAATTAACTGAAATGCAGTCTACTCCGAGGATCAAGCTTCAATTCTAATTTTCAAAATATTCAAGCAAGAATTCAGTTCCAAGTATAGAGGAGGGAACAGATGGAACCACAAGGTACAATAGCACATGATAATTTTGGGGGAATTTAAATGCGCAATCAAACATGTTGAATGGATCAGTTGTGCAGTTAGTACGCTTAAAACACAGGAAGGTATTCGTAGTGGAATTGTCGCGGTACATTATCGATCTATCCAGATTAATGCAAAACAGAAATAATGTACAAAATACCACAGCATTATTAAATTAACAGAAACATTTAACGCGATGGCCATGTCAGGTGAATTAATTTTCATGAAACACAGGCTTCACTGTCGTGCATCAAGACGCCATCTACTTTAATCTATTGTTTCAAGCACACATTCCAAAGAGGTCATACTACTCGCTGACCAATCCTATCACCGCATTTAAATTACATTGATCGGTCTTGGAGACTCTTAATTTGCCTTCCTTTAAATTGAATATTTCTGGCGATGGTAGGTCGAGCAATTTTCATTTCTAAGTGACAGCAAGTGGAATGTATATCGAATCGATCGACTTGAGACGATCTTAGAAATCTATTAAAAAGCACGTCTACTGAAGCCTCCTACATATAGTACTCTTGGGTAAATCACTCAATTTTTTTCGAGTCCTCTTCATGCAGGCAGGAGTAAACGGAAAAATTCTGACTCACTTATCAGCCAACGAAAGAAGTAGAAGACCCCGAAAAGGGAAAGGTTGACCGATGTCCAACGTCTTCGTAATTCACAGAAAATCGCATACTGCTGAAATCAGCAATTTTTTTCGATCGATGAATGAAACCAAATACTATGACTGTGACTAAACCAACGCTGTGGCGTAACGGTTACGTAGTAATTAAATATAAATAAAGAAGTGCGCACTGGCTGAGGAAGAATCAACAACGGAGAAGGAATCAATGAGGAAGTGCATCTGAGTGCAGATACAAGAGTAATAAAACATGTCAGCGAGGTAGTGCGGCAATAAGAAGCTTAAGCACGGAATTTGAGGAAATGAATGTAGCGTGAATTGGAGGCTTCCAGGGGTGTCTTTGGAGACAAATGGAGAAAATAGCAGGAAAGGGAGTATAAATGATGGCAGGAATTCCTTCAATTATCAGTATGCGTCCAAAATGGGTGTAGGAAAGGCATTTAGCGGTTACTACGGAATGCTAAAGAAGGGAAAAGGTTTGAAAAGCGGGGAAGAGGTGCTGAAGGAAAAGGGAAATCCGGTTTAAAAATAATATCGATTATGAGCGGGGAATAATCCAGCACTGATTGAAGAGATAGTGTGAAGAGAAAAGCCATGCCCCGCGGAAAAGAAAGAAAAAAAACGATGGGAAGTCATAGCAAAATGATACATGAAACTATATCCGTGTACACCCTTTCAAAAGTTACGATGATTTATCAATTGTAAGATTCTGTTTTCGCGGCTCCCAATTTTAATTTTTCCATTCAAACCAGCCGACTTCAACATGCTTGCCTCTCCATTCGACCCAACCTCTCATTCACCCAACAACCAACAAATATCCCTCTTGCCTTGACCTCAAAAACCCTTTTCTTCCCCAGACGGATGCGTTGCAGCACACAACACCCCTCGCCTTGGGCCGCAACAAATACCCACGCAGGGGGCATCCCGCCACACCGGGCATTTTCCATGGGCGTTAGCGAACACCACTTTAATCAGAGCATCTTCCATAGAACAAGGTGCGGTGGAGGAGGTGGTTGAAGGGTGGAAGCAGGGTGGGGGAGAGGTTGAGAGGGGGGGGGGTCGTGAGAGGAGGGTGAGAGAAGCTGAGGAAGTAAGAAGAAGGGAAACATATTAATCTTACCGCTCTCTCTCTCTCCAAAGAACTACTCCACCTCCTCAGTCGCCGCCACCGCCCCCCTCCGCCCGCACGGACCATTCAGCTTTATATATATTAAGAACAGGAAATAAATATAAAATTATATATGCTAGCAACAAGGCGTTGAGGTTGGGGGGGGGGGGTAGATAGTTAAATCAAGCAGTGGACACCGGTGTCGTCATGGATCATTTGCCTGTGAGTGCCCACTGATTTATTTTCCTATCCATCCCCAACCTCAACGCCTTTTTGCTAGTACTTGGTGAAGAATTACTCAAGTGATGATGTACATTAATGGGCAGGAGGTTGGACGATGTTATGACAGAAAACAAAAATATACAGTATAATCCCAGATAAAAAGACACTCACATGGATTTAGAATATTTCGGTGGATCGAAACTACCTTCTTCAGCAAGAGGTAAATGAAGAAACTTCCTTTTCGGGATTCGGAAAAGGATTCTTCCTTTTCCTACAGTTGTAGAAGGGGTGCCGATCCACAGACATTTTCTTAATCCATGTGAGCATATTTTTATCTGTGTTTGTACTGTATACTGTCACCCTGGCGACGAAGCTTTATTTCGAGTTATTCCCGCGTTTGTTCATCCTTGATGACAACAGTTTCGCTGGAATTCCAGTCGACATCTTCGAATCTGAAGTGAGTTTGCAGAGTTTGTTTGCCGCGGCCACTCTGCACACTCACTTCGGACCTGAAGATTCCGACTGGAATGCCGGCGGAATCGTAGTCCTCAAGGATGAACAACCTTGGGAATAACCCAAAAACCCTCGAGATAAATATAGGTATCCACATACATACATATGTACATATGCGTAGCACGCCCACGTACGTACGCCCAGGATAACAGATTGCCGGACGACCGCGCGTAAAAAAGACGCGGAGAGATTAAAAATTTTAATATAAAACGAGTGGAGTTTGGGAATCGAGGAGGAGGCTGAGAGGAGGAGGAGGGGGTGTTTGTGAATGAAGAGGGAGGGTGGGTGGGTGAAACGACCCGAAACACACGAAACCCCCTCCCAATCCCCCCCTTTCACTCCTCCCTCTCTCTCCCCTCCCCACAATAAAGCCTCTTCCGCCCCGCGACCTTTCTTCCATCCCCTCCACCCCCCAATGAGTAGAGAAGGAAGGCATCGTAAATGAAAGAGGCACTGAGGGAGCGCGGTCTTTTTTACAGCGCGGCCGAATAGATTGGCTGAGACTAAGAAAGGATGAAGGCCGGAAAAATAAGGAAAATCGACCGGTGTTATGAGGGCATAAACAAAATAGTAGACGCGAGTACACAATTTATTAGCTTTATCAATGTATTATTTCAAGGTTGTAAAACGACTAAGAGTGTATCTGAGAGAGAGAATCTGAAAGTAGAAATAAGAAAAAAAAGAGAGTAGTAAGAGAGAATCTGAAAGTAAAACCGGTAGCAAGGATATAAAAACAATAACAGAAAAAAACTGAGGATAGGCATCAAAGCGTCTTCTTCGTAGAGCCTAAAAACGCAATAGAATCGTTAAGTCTAACTTCCGGGAAGTACTTATAAAATTGGAATATGAACTTTCAATATATTAATTTAATTAATGTATGCATTTAGTAAGTATAGTTTCAAACACAAAAGCCAACAAGTGCTAAGGAAGTTAAGTCAACGTTAATATTGCCACAATAGAGACCTTGAAATGTTGATGACCAGAGGCTAGAGCAATAGCTGTCTAATCAGTTAAATCTGAAGTCTCATCAGTGACTGAGAAATATAAACTGTGGTACTAATCCAGAGAAGCCCCGGGCCAAATCAATAGACTTTAATTTGGTTGGAAATTCAACAATCAATAACTTTTTTCCGGATTCTTAAAGTTTGATCCTCTTCCTCTAGCCATCACATTCGGAGCATATTCCGTATAAGTGCAGGGAACCCTAGAGATAAATTATTCAGATCCAGTTCCACTCATATTTTCATCCAACCGCAGAAGCCTAAAAAATTATTTTCCCATCACAGAAAGAAATTAAGAAAAAACTCTGGTGGGAAAATTAACCGATGCGTCCCCATCGGACTTGACCATACGATGAGCAATTTGAAACATCTTAAACCGTTATATATAAAAATTATTGAATTGTTTCACGCAAGTTACAAGCATTACACATGTATGGCGTATATTTAAATATATGAACAATTTCCTGCTCAAGGAGCATAATTCATCTCTCATTTGCTGATCTCGCCTAGTCAAACTTTAGCAGAGAGCTCGAACTTCCGTCGACGACTTAGTTATCAGACTACGATACGTTAAATCATTTGGATATCATTTTTTCTGGTTCAACTGCGAGCGTCAGCGTTAAGATGACAACAGACACTCCTCCGTTACAGGAGGCGTCTTAAAGTCGACCTGAAGGAACTATTGTAATCTTAACGCTGACGCACACAGCTGAACTTGAAAAAATGGGATGCAGTTCTTCAATCCACTGCGGAAGCCGACTAAATTTAGACATCACCTGTCTTAAATAGGGTAATTGAAGATTTATTCCATAAAAATACCTACAACTTAAGAAAAATAAAATTGGCAACCAAAGAGAAACAAAAGGTTCTATACACTTAAGCTGATTTATTTTTAAGGAAGTAAAACCTATGATCGACCTTGCGCGCACATTTGTGAGTGGTCCATGCATTATCCGTGAAATGGTTCCTCGTCATTATATTCACGTTCCAATCCACTACCCGTCGAGTTGGGATTCCTGAGAGGAATATTGAAGTCCACCCGCTGGTGCACTGACAACGCAGCTCCCGGTCAGAGTCAATCGTGCACCAAGCGACCTCCCCGGGCGACATCTGTCTTCAGTCTCGCCGAGTCTGACTGCGAAGCCTGCGGGAACTCGGGTGGAAAGCAGCGGCGCCTTATTAATCTGCTGGGCCCAGCGGAGTCCTTGCGGTCACGGCTAGCCCACGCGGCACCTGAATGCAGTGGCCATGAGGATCATTGGGATACATTTAAAACCGCGTCGCAGTGCTTTCACCATTGCCTTTCTCTCCCATCCACGGTCAGCGGGCATTAATTGGTCCCTGGGGGGAGTGTGAATCGGGACCACCAGTCCATCCCAGGTCGAAAGAAGCCAAGGAGGAGGTGGTGGCCTGGATATTTCAAAACGCTAATTTCGACTCTTTTTTGGAACGAGGGGTGGACACTGGAAGTGGACTCGAAATGCGCTAGAAAGATTTATCCCAACTAACTGAGCGCAAAATCCGCAATATGATAAAACATACCATTGGCCTGGAAATTAATTCGCTTCTGTTCCTTCGCTTCCAATGGTCCATGTCTCTGAGTCATGCAGCGCAACACTCCACGCGAAAATTTTCAATTTCTTACTCCTTATCGGTAAACCTTTTTAAAAAATTGACATTTAAATTATTTATATATATTTATTAAGATAAAGAAACTGCTTCTTAGCAGTTGTTTCTGATGAGTATTGCTATTGATCTTAATATTAATATGTGAGTCAATTAGCTGCAGCTCTTAAAGATCTCAGGAGAGTGAGAAGGCCATGGCTAATATTTTGGAGGAAATTATTTTTTCTAATGCATGTTGATATAAGAGGAAGCTTACGAACAATTCATTTGATTTGCTTCCACTTTAAAGCTCAAAACATTAGTCCTGGGAAGCCTTAAACCTGACCAAGGCAAGGAGAGTGTTGGAGATGGAAGTCTAAAATACTTTGAGCGAACGTCAGATGTATAATTAGCCGGTCTAAATATGGGTGCATTAAAACATAAGAATGCTTTATCACAAAGAAAAGGTAAGGCAGGTTGGCAGGTCGCAGGAAGGGAGTATATTTCATTTCCTACCTTATATATCTACAAGGGATGATGGCCAGTTTCGCGATTCCGACGACTTAGGATAGTTTATTGTGGCATTGTGGTGGCCATTTATAGTTGCATTTAAGAGTAGCTTTTGCTAAAACCTTTACAAACATTTACGTTATTTTTAGACTATTTTATACTACTTCTCAAATATTTCACTTCACTACCCACCTAATTTCATATGACTAAACTCTAATTTATTGCTTAAGCCTGACAATATTTCATTTTTTATCGAATTATAAAAATTATCGATTTTGCATATAATGCTTTATTTTTTTCTAACTTCCTCATTGATCTTTATGAGCATGAGTGATCAATACAGGTACCTTCATAAGTAACGTTTTAAAAATGACGTGATAAAGGTTTGCGGCATCGGAGTATTATTACAGCATGACTATGTACCACTTTGCTGTTGTTTCTGTTTAAGTACACTCGAAATATTTATTTTTAATCCCTCTTGAGGCATGGAAGCTTCGTTTCCGCTGACAGCAACACTAAGTTTCGCAGTTACCGATCAGCCATCCCGTTATATCTTGCATCTAGTATAAGCCGGCAGCAAATTTGTAACTTATTATTTTGTGACTAAAAATATTAAACGACTTTTTAAGTAAAGAAAATACGAGAATTACTCGTTTAAGGTAATTTCTCATCTTTCGGGTTGTGACTGTAAAAAATATCACCGATTGAGAAAACTTTCCCAGAGCTATTTTGGATGCAATACATCGTATCTAAGATAACGAGACGGAATCAAGAATCGGACTTTGTGTTCAATGTTTTCCATGTCTGCAAGCAAAATTTGTATGTTGACATTTGAAATGCCATTCCTTGATCCTGCTTCACTTAAACATCTCTTTTCCGCTCAGAAGTAATGAAAACCAGACTAGCCGTAGTTCACCGTTATCCCCGATTACATCGAATTCATGGAAAATGCTTTTACTAATTAGTTCCGCGAGCATTAAGGAGATAAAGGATTTCAGGCTTTCCCGGCGAAGATTTATGCCAGCAATCTTTCGGGGTTTGCACCGGGTAGTTAGGTCCATGGTGGCCAACGTTTCCTCAGGGCAGAGGTGAGTGCCTTGACTAGAGACGGAGGTCAATATATACCCCATGGGTGGGTCAGGTCCGAAATTTTGGCGGGAAAATTATGTATCATCCGGTGGTCTTGACTCTCCCATAAGCTTGACGATGGGTTTCCAAGTGTGACTCAGGTTGTAACCGGAGTCACGGTTAAAGTTTCGTGTCCCTCTCCGAATCTCAATGGCCTCCTTGATGAGCCGGTCCCAGTAGCCAGAAATTTCGGACCTGACCCACCCATGGGGTATATATTGACTTCCATCTCCAGTCAAGGCACTCACCTCTGCCCTGAGGACGATGCTCGACTCAAGCATCGAAATGTTGGCCGCCATGGACCTAACTACCCGGTGCAAACCCCGAAAGATCGCTGACATTAAGGAGATATATTTACATTGTTACGACCCTCTTCGCCAATACAAGGTTCGACAAAGAGATTGAATTCCATTTCCTTCACTATAACGTAGTGGGGGGGGGTCGCGGAAAAAGAGTGAGACTTCTGCTAGTGATCGATGATCGTGACCACTCTTCGGTCGCCGCATCCACACGCAAATTTTAATTTGTTTCATCGACGCAAATACCAAATAAAGGACGCCTCACTGGGCTATAATAGCAGAGCAGGGATGGAAAAATAAAAACACGGGTCAGCTGGTGCCGGCAAACGAACGGGAGGAGGGAAAATTCCACTCACCCCAGGTAGAAATGAGAAAATCCGAAGAATACGGGCACTACATACGTCACTCGCGTGACCCGAGAAGTCCAGAAGGGTCCGCTGTCTGCATTCCAATCGGTTTTCATTCCGCATCACACCGCATGGCCGCGCTCGCAGCGCAATCGTGTCATAAGAACTCCTGAATTTAATCCATCGCGAATGGACGAGTTCGTATGCGCGACCTTCTTTCTCTTTTCGATTCGTGTCACTCTTCTCCCCGCACACGAAATTATAATCTCACACATATATTTCAAAATTCAATCATTCCCCGTCTTAACGTTCCCGGTTTCACCAAACTCCCTCTAAATTCAACTCGTTGTCCTCAAAACTAAGGCCTTAACATTGGGTTCTATAAAGAAATAAATTATATAAACAAAATATTTCACAAAGAAAAACAAAGAAATTTACACAAAAAGAGACAATCAAATTGAAAGGTGCTGAAGTTGTGAGGTGAACTTGTTGCGAGAGGTAAAGAGGTCAAGGGAAGGGGAAGTGATGGAGAGGGTGTTGAAGAGAGAAGGTAATCGGTAGAATAAGGGTCGTTGAGAAATTGACAGACGAAATTTGGGTTGGCGTAATAGCCCTAAATTACGAGTGGTACGGTCAGGAATGTGGAGAGAAAAGAAAGAGAGGAGATGAGATAAGAGCGGAAGGATTCATTCATTATTGAGTGAAGATACTGTCGGCTTCGGTGTCGGCTGGGTAACGTCCTCGCCCAAAGGACGCGGGTTCGAGTCCCTCCTGGGGAAGATTTTTCTCCTCCTCAGGTCATGGTTGTGTGTGTTGTCCTTTGTTACTGTTACAACGCCTGATGTAAAATGGTCCTCGATTTTGTATTCAGGTTAATGAAATAAATAAATATTAGAGGTCGGAAGTCAGTCGGCGATGAGTGAGGTGTGATAGGCCAAGAGAGAGCAAGGAGAGGCTGAGGTGGGGTATGCGATGACGTACTATTGCTAAAAAGAAATAGAGAGAATAGGTTGAGAGGTTTCAGCGTGGTAGGGGAGGCAGATGACCAAATGGGTGAGCAATACTCAAGAAGGGGTGGCACACATCCGATAAAGACCGATTTTAAAGCAATCGGTTCCAAAACTTCCTTCAGACGGTAGAGGATACCAACAATTGACATAGCCTATTTGTTGTTGTGTTACTTCTTGTTTTTATTTCACTCATCTAGTTGTTGTTAAGACACATGTTTTTATCACATCAAACAATTTAATTAGCTGAAAGGTCTAAGGCTTTCCCGGGGTATAGGGATGTTGGTGGTTCTTCGGGTTCCCGACCGGGTCGAACTCTCCATTTATGCCGACGTTTCGATGAACGAGTCGTTCATCATCCTCAGGCCATATGAGGGATGATGAACGACTCGTTCATCGAAATCGTTTTTGGCTACATGAAATAATACATAAATAGATTTTTTTACATTACCAGTTAGCGCTACTATTCTTCACTCATTCTAACATGGTACGACAATTTATTCTGCGGCCTTTTTGAAGCAGCCCGATTAAGCCCATTTGCGTCAATTGAAAACATGAAATCATCGGGTTTCAAAATACGCACCTATAAAGATCAATAGATTTTACCGTAGTGCCCTCCTAATATCTCCCAAATGCACCAAAGTTGGTGAAGGAAGGCAAGTTGGCTCCAGTAGTCGCAAGACCAGGGTAAGAGCAAAATACACAATTGACCACGTTTAACGCAAAAAATACTACTAACAATTATACTCGACTATAAGTCGAGAAATTTATTTCTTTTTTTCAGCTAATAAATGTCTACCTTCCACTTATAATCAAGTTTCTTTTAAGGTGACTTTTTCGGGGACAATTTTTTTGCGCACAGCCTGCATAAAAACGTATGTATCTCTATTACTGCTAAGCTATGGAGAATATTCGCCGAGAAATGCGTTAACTTTAGATTCAAGGTTTTGCATTAGGCATTTTGCATTTGCATTACCTTTAGAAATTACGCTTGGTATTTCAATTTTTCGATATTCTTGCATTCCGCAAGGCCAAGGTATTGTACAAGTACCACATAACTAATGAAAAACCAGGATATTCAGAAATCACCTCCTTGACGTATACTCGAGTAACGAATTTAAAAGACTTTGACTTATATTCGAATCGACTTACATCCGAAAATATACTGTAATCCTTTTTCAATTCTTTAATGAACCGATTGTAAGTATACATTACAAAATGATAATATCCTCGTGAGCGATCTTCAATGACTTTTACGGATGATCCATACTTCAAATTAAAGTCGGTAGATATTCTGAGATGGCGATCACAACTAAGGTTATTCGCACACAATTGACGAAAGAAAACAAGGGGACCACAAACGAACACGTACTTTAAATCTCTACCTGCACCGACTTAAATGCACTTGCTCTCCTCTTGATAGCTAAGAAAGAATTTAAGTGTCGATGGTAAACCCCCACCAGCACCGGAAATAGAACCTCCGAGGGAACGGACAGTAATATAGCCACCACTCTAATCCTTAATCCTGTAAGTCTACAAATTGATAGCGAGAATGAATAAAATTCAGGAACGAAATAATTTACATAGGAGAAACCAAAATATAGACGTAAATTTAAGTTTAAAGCTTGGAATGAGTTAGATCACACTGGTCCCTAATCCATACTCAATTGCATTCGATATCTCTTCTTTCTTTCCAATTCCGAACTGATGAGCCCCAGCTCGCCCGCAGGCACGAGGTGACCCGAATCGCACGGCACACGATCTCAGCATCAAATTGTTTCTGCCCATCCATCTTCCCATCTTGATGGGGCGAAGAGACAAAGAGTTCAGAAAATGCTTTGCTTCAGACAACTATCGCGCGCACCAACGTAACTTGTCTTCAAGTATCCGAACCACTAAGTTATGACTATTATGTGCTACCCACTGCAAGAATTGCAACTCCCAGGTCAATTGTAAGCAGCCAATTTCTTACGACTATATAATCCCCGCATTCCTTTGATGTGTTGATAATTTCTAAATGGATTCATAAGAAAATGACACTCTTCTTTGTTTATTTAAAAATAACTCTTTTTCCTTCTTCATTTTCCTCACCACATTTCATTATCGTGCTTCAGCTTTTTTCGGTTTCCGCCCTCGACACCAGAGCTTAAGGCGGTCGGAGAGATTCCTGTTTATGCACATGTTTGCATGAAACTTTGCTTACTTGTCTTAATTAGTAATATCTTAAGATAAAAGTGAAAATAAGTGCGGCGCGCAGAGGACGCCCGCCGAGGACGCGGATCGCGACGACAGTTCTTAACAGAGGTTCACGGAAATCGAAGTCCTTACTCTCCGCTTGCCCGCAGGCGACTGTAAAAAATATCAGTCTCTTCGGAAGGCTCCCCACTACCACGCCCAGGTGGTCCGATCCCTCACCTCCGCTCGGTTCGCGCTACAGAAATTCAGTCCTACTACTTTTTGATCCCACCCTGGTAATTTCGAAATAATTACATTTTTTCCTAAATGCGAAATAATACGTTTTATATCGCTATAATCCTTGATAACAAATAATTAGGTCTCATGACGAGTAAATTAAACGTATTTAAACATAACTTACGCTTAAACTTTGAATTCCGCGCCGAAAACCCAAATCATAACAATGTTTTAATTACGGCTTAATTTTTTTAATATATTTTTTTCATAATTTGCGTAATTGCATGTATGGCGGTTTCCACCGTATACACTAACAAACTTACGTGAAATGCGGTCAAAGAATTTTTTTCGACCCACTTGAAAGCTTATTAAAATGTACAATAAATGACTCACGATTACCGTCCAGCGGCCTTAACCGTGGTAAGTTATCAGCGGAGAGAAATAGCATTTCAATGGTTATCAACGCACCTTCTCATTTAGCGCCGACGGCATTTAGCGCCGACGACGGCAATTTGCATACGATGGTCGGAACTGAAACTTAGAAGTGTGGACGGTTAGTAAGGAACCCTCCTCTTTCTTCATACTCCCCGATTTGAGAAGAGTGAGAGAGAGAATCAACGTGGTGTCATTCTTCACCAGCAACGGGGGTGAGTGGAGGGAATAAAGAGGTTCCTGTAAGCCACTCTCTATCTCTCGGCCAATCAATTCCGTCCCCCCACTCCCCCCCACCACTTCCCCCTCCCATTCTCATTCTCCCAACAAAAGAAAAGCGATGGGCGCACTTTCCTAGCCGTCACTCAGATCCTTTCTTCTGCTCACCTTCCTCATACTAAATTATATACCCACCTCAAAGCTAAATTTGTCAAGGACATTGAGTTTGTGTAGATAGGTGCGCTCTACACCTAGCTACACAAACTCCGATATTTGGCAATACGCTGAAATTTTGGATTTATTTTCTAGGCATTAATACTATAAGCGCTTCAATGATCTCAAATACAATCGACCTAATCTTTCACATTTCTAATTGCACTTTTCAAATGCGTTGAGTGACAGTCAAGATATTATTATAAATCATTAGCACGGAATTTATCAAAAAAATATTAATTATGCATCCAGGTAAACACGATAAATATTGAGAGAGGGAGAGAAGCCCAAGATATTTGTGAATCATTTGGGAAGAAAGTATTAAGTGATCTCTCCACGCTCCCTTTCCACGGAGGCCTAATCTCAATCCAAAATCCCTTCTCCACTCCCCTCTCCCTCCCCTCCTTTCCAAGGTAACAAAGAGAGGCAGAGGGTGGGCAAGAAGAGAGAGAAAAATAATGGACTTAGCCTACCTCCACGCCATCCTTTATCCGGTCACCTCCCCCCCTCTCAGATTTATACCCTTTTTACCAACTCATGGCGGGTGGACGTCACAGATTGAGTAGCCAATGAAAGGCGTTTCTCCATCCACCTCAGTTTTTGGCTTCCGGTGGCCGAACAGCGTTCTCAGCTACTGCAAATAAATGAACGTTGGACGGCGAGGAGTCGCGCTAACCACTGATTTTGAACCTTAACCAACAAAGTTTAATATTCCTTAACCCCCTTATTGATCAGAGCATTTGACCGGCAGTGGAAAAGTTTAAAAAATCGCCGACATAAGACAATTTCTTCAATGCAATTCTCTTTGTGTGAGTCGCCCGCCAATACCATGAAACTATCCCTCGATCAGAGGAAATAGGCTCCCGCATAAGACGGAATGTTGGCTGAGAAGAAAGGCGACGGGGAGAATGAGGGTGTAGTTTCGAAGGAGGAAGAAAACCCTGAAAGGCAGGAGAGGTGATGTCATGTTGGTGACTGCAATGGAGACAAGAGGATGTTGGATTTAGGAGAGGAGGAGCAGGCATTTCGGGACTTCACTTTTGCCTTTATTCAAGACTTTTGTTCAATGCGCGCCTTCGAACATCACCTTAGAGTGGAGAACGCCAGTTAGAAGTGCGTCCGATACAAGCTACACCCAGTTTCCCAACTCATGATGGCTGATGTTGAGCGCGCTGGAGTACCTTTCACTTTAACAGTCAATCGCAAAGGAATGCATTGGTGGAGGAACTCCGTCTCCCTCCGACTGTCGTGGGGTTAACTGCCGTCTCGTACTCTCTGTGCTGTCAAATTTACTGCGTGCGCAATTTTGTGTGCAACTGTGTGCGCATTTGGTGCAATTGTCGGTGTTGTTTATTTTAATTTTGAGGATACCGGGACTAGCCACGGTAGTTACCTTTACGGAGTCACCCGCAAGTGCACATAAGTGCGATATTCCACAGAGGAAAAATCATTCGCCTTGACCGGGATTCGAACCCGGATCCCTCGATTTCGCGCCGAGTGCTTTAACTCGGTAGCTTAACTGGTTAAAGCACTCGGCGCGAAATCGAGGGATCCGGGTTCGAATCCCGGTCAAGGCGAATGATTTTTCCTCTGTGGAATATCGCACTTGTTTATTTTAGTTCACCAGTGCCGGTCCAATGCCCGGAACAAAACAAAGATGGAGAATATTAGAATTCGATAGCTAAGGCTCAAAATCGACCCAGTCATTGACTCAAAAAAATTTAATAGCTACAAATAAATATCTATCGTTTAAAAATGGAGTTCAGAATTGTAGAATTGAAGATATCTGTGCAAACTGGCACCTATTATTTCCTTATTCCCATGCACACTTATAATCCCATTAGTTTACATCTATCACACAAGTACAATTGTTTGAATATTTCTAGAGTGGATTGGTTACATAAATTCGTTCGCGTCAGTAAATGTATTAATAAAACTCATCACTCAATCCACTGAGCGTGAGCCACCAACTGTTGTATCCTTTTCGCCTGGTTTTATGAACTCTGGTTAAATATTTTCTTGGTATGAGAACCGAAAATAAATAATTTCTGCCATTGATAACATCCACGTCAACTTGCCGAAAGTCAAAGGCAGTATACATCAGGGTCGACAAATATCGCATAGTCTGCCATCAAACCTGAAACAAGCGAGATATCAAACGACCTTGGTATACATAACCCAAACACCTATGCAAAACAATTTTGAGGATATTGGGATTAGCCACGGTATCATGTTTACGCAATCACCCGGTGGTGCACTAAAGACCTTAAAGTCCACAGACGAAAAATCATTTGACGGTCAAGGCGAATGATTTTTCTCTTGTGAAATATTTTCACTCTCAGTTAATATGAAGCTGGTGTCGAGGCTAAATCACCTAGCGGTTAAGATACACTTCTTCCGGGTATTACACCGCGTAGGTCCATTGTTCTGGGACCGTGAAGTGTCCCAGAACAATGGACCTACGCGGTGTAATACCCGGAAGAAGTGAATCTTCATACTCATCAACCCGCGAGAGCCTACACAAGGCACCTAACGGTTAACTATAACCAGCTATTAATAAAGCCAAGGCTGAGAGTACCTTTACGAGTTCTGAGAAAGTTTATCTAAGTTTGACAGCCAGGATAGTGATTCCCCAAATTATTTAGAGCAACGTTCAGCTTCACAGCATTATATTATCTCACGCTAGAAATTAGAACAAAAAATTATAAAGGTACATATTTCGTAAAATTTGAGTAAATCCAGTAACTTCAATTTAATTTTTCCAAAGGATCACAAGGTCATTTTCTATAACCACAGTTCCCACCCCAAGATACAATCTCGGCTCTTACAAGTGGCTTACAAGCGAAAAAAGCTAAATAATGGCTCAAGAATGTCAAGGTTATTTTCATAATGCTATAGTACTTGTTTGGGACATTATAATGAAGAGGAATGGATTTCGAAAGAGCAAGATAATGTGGAAAAGGTTGGAAACCTCTAAATCTTAATCTTAAGAGTAGCCTGAGTGAATAACTATCCAAAGCAATGAATGTTCGAAACTGTGATGATCATTCAATATAAACGACTGAATTCGCTCTAAAAAGGCTTAAACTATCGAGAGGGACCTGGCGATCCGACCTCCCTGCGACCATTGGGATCGGCATACAGTCTTATCGAGTATTGCTTTCATAGAAGAAGGGAATTTAAATCGAAACGGCCATAACCTAGAGTGGAGGAGCGATAATTTCCTTAAGCAAAGGATTTATTGGAGGAAGAAATGATCCAGAGTGTGCCCCGGTGTTTATAACACCAATATGCAAAAAGGAAAAGCTAAGCTGATAATTATCACGAGAATTTGATCGATTGCGAGCGATAGAGCAGAGGACTGAGATTTAGGATTTGATTCGGCATTCGTACGGTACTTTCGCAGATTCGCGGCTATTGCGCTGTTTCTCGCTACTACCTGTTCACATAAAGCTCCCATGGAATTAAGGGAAAAAGGAAGCTTTAAAGAGGCTACCCTAAAAGCAGGGAAAAGAATAATTGTCACGATGAAACTATTGGCCGAGAAGACCAGGAGGACCAGATTGCCCTCCGCAACAAAGCAATTAACCATATATCAAAATATTACTTTTTTTAGTTTTAAAAACTAACGGATGTTCGGAGATAATATTTTAAAAATCGCAACGTATATTTTTCCAATGGATTATCTCCGAATGAAAAAGTACCAGGAGGAGGCATTGATGTAACTGCGCGACCTCGTCACAAGCGACCTCAACTGTTCATCATTAAATGCTGATCTTAGGATCAAATTTATTTTAAGCAGATAACCGCTGGGATCACATTTCATCCTTAACACGTCCCCGACTTATGCCTTATTCAACCTGACAGAGCACGCACACGGCGACGGAAATGAAAATCAATTCCCACGAAGGAATAAACGAACTAGGGATGAAAGCGGTCTCCGGGGGGGGGGGGAGGAGGCATGCCGCCCCACCCCCCACACGCCCCCTGCACCCCCGCACCCCACCTTCCCCCGCTCTTACGGTCGCACTGACTGAAAGCCAATTCGCTTGGCGGCGCCAGTGCAGTACGTGTGGAGGAAAAAAATACAATCGCGGTTTGCGGACGAGCAATGCGCAGCATCTCGGGACGACAAATTCTTCCTCTCATTTCAAATCCCTCTCTCAACACCGCACAGTGAGCAGAAATCTAAAAAAAAAAAGCTGACCAAAATTCCAAGCATGCTTTTTTTCAGTCCATTATGGTGAACATTGGCAGGGTGTCTCTCTCAATTGATTGCGGCATGTGACGTTGAATTTCATTTTTCCACAGTTTTCACTCATTAACAATTAGCAGCTGCTCAAACTTAAACAACTTGCGTGAAAAAACGTGAGTCTTCGATTTTCTCTGATAACCTCCGAATTCAAACTGTTTCTGAACCCCTTAGAGTTAATATATGGAATTAAAATCTGTTTTATTCCGTTTAACTAATTTTTTAATAAATTTAATTCGGAAAACATTTACGTGTAATATTTTTTTATTAAAGAATTAACATAGTTTAGTAATAAATACACGATATTCTTCGAAGAATTCAGATTATGAATCCGAAGAGAATTTTTGCGTCCGTTTGCTTCTCCGAAAACGAAATGGAATTTTCGATGGCGCGGCGACTGTCCGTTGACGGCTGGGCACCGCAGGGACGCGGCTATTGAGTTGATACGCTATTGACATAATAGTAATTGCATTGTATATTTGGAACTATATATATAATCAAAAAGGACCTATACATATATTTTAACCAAGCCATCACGGAGAAACAAATGCCTAATTTTGCAAATGGATTGGTGACATTAAGACCAGTTTCTTCGCACGGAATACAGAATCTAACCCTCATAGCCCAGGTAAATTAGGTTTTAACCCGGAAATAATTAATAACAAAGCCGCACCTTTTTAGATGTATTCAGGACCCCTTTGAGATGAACATATCATTAATCCCAAGCGCTTCTAGGTTGGATAACGAAAATATCCTGGAAAAACCTGGAAATACTGGAGTTTTCCTGTAATTCGTACTGTTCGGTAACTAGAAGAGCTATAGAGGCGTTCCTTTTTTTCCAGCACACCTGTGTTTAGTGCTCTACATTTGTGAAAGGTGTCCGGTAGCCTCCCGTGGCTCCCGTTCTGATCCTGGTCCATTAGATGGTCATGAAGTGCAACATCATGCACTAAACTCGCCTTAAACCTATATTTGCCGGACTACTAAGCTACGAAACGGCATTACTAGAACTTGTTTCAGTGCTTGACAAAATTATAACCTTTCTGAGCACAAATATTTGTAGCATCACCCAGATCCTGCCCACCTGATAGGTGCGAGAGGTGCCTGATCGTCTACAGGTGATGATGCTCTGATGCCTTTAAAGGGTGCTATTCGCTCGCTTCTCCTAGTATTCGCTTCTCCTGGAGAAAATTGTGGTTGAGCAGTGACTCTTCACCTACTTTTCTCTTTTGTAGCCGACAATTATCCTCACTGCGTAAAAAAATCACCGGAAAAGGTTAACGTCAAGCGAGAGATCTGTAAATAAAATATCCACAGTCCTCCCGCTGCCGACATCACCGGATGTCGAGAGCGCAAGCTTAACGTGTTTTTCTTAAGGGAGTTGCTGAAAAATATATAAATACATACATAGGTTAACATATATATTTTATATAGATTTTAGCTTTCTGCACTCCTTCTCCACATAAACTTTAACTATGTCAATTCTCACACTCCTCTGTGCACGCTTAATGCTTAAAAAAAGGGGGTTCAAAGTTTTCTCTTCACGTAATAATATACATATAGATTGTCATTAAAAATTTCTCGGGCATACTCTCAACTAAGTTAATACAAGTCTTTATTGTGGACTAATTAATAAACGTTTCTGACCACGGGCTCTCTCTGAAATTTTTATCGACAACTATTATTTACGATAAACATTTTGACTGACCTACCGTCCTAAGTAAAACCTAAGGTTATGCTCTTGAATTATCCTGCGCAGTAACTCCCGTGATGTATCGTAAGCGTAGTGGACACCCGAATTATTTAGTGGCTTCCGACACAAATCCAGCACATTGAAGAACTCCGCTCCCTCGCTCCAACGGACTTCACTGAGTCTCCGGTTTATGCCTTCCACTCTCCTCCGAACCATCGAACCCCGATCCGTTCTAGATACCAAGCTACATATGGCGAGCCTCAAACCAGAACCTCTGCAATTACGGAGGTACTCGGAGCAAAAACCCCTCACAAGAGTCTAAAATCCCCTCTGATCCCCTATTCATAGCCTCATTGGTGCGAACATGAGCAAGCACATCCACGTTATAGCAGTTCACGCCCCTTACCGCCGCTTTCATCACTTAAGAGCATCATTCCCCTGGTATACTATGCATGGGGTGTCCCGAGCGCATAGCCTCCTTCCCTGCGGGCCTTTGCACGCAGCGGGGCCGCTACACTCCGGACATTACAACTACCTATAACTGCTACTCCCTTCCATACATCCGGACTTGATATTCTGTAAATTTTAAGGAAAATTTGAAATTAAAAAATTCAAAATGCTCTGAAATAATTATGACTCCCTAGTACAGAGTCGTCAAGGATCAAACGTTTTACAACGATGTAAGCTCCGTCACCCATTTTCCCGAAACAACTAAAAAGTAACGACTAAGAGGAGTGATAAATTCGATAATTTCTGAATAAGCGTAACCGCAAGCGTTAGCGTGAAGATTTTCACCTCTGCCGAAAATACTGCGATGAAATACGCAGAAATCACCATGATGAAATAATCCACCTGGATCGGGAATAAAATCACGGACTTTGTCTTGCAACGCCAATGCACAGGCCATCACACTACCCAAGTTTCTTGAAGAGATGATTATTTCCCGATGCTATTTCTACGTATCTCACCATCATTGTCGGCAGAGGTGCAAATCTTCATGTCTAGCAGTTCACGGCATAAAAGATGGTAAAGGATTATCCTCGCGGGTAGCGTCTTCTGAAAAGCCAATATTTCCTCATGAGTGCGATCATTGATCGACCGACTAAGGGCTCAATACCAAGTTCCCTAAAATCCTTCCAAAATTGTCACCAGAATCAGAGCTCATTAGACAAGCAAGAAAGGCGTGATTGGCTCCATGGCTCGATTACTGGTCCAGGTGGAGTCAATACTCTATACAATTTCTACGAACCGTAACCGTGGTTTAATAGGCTAAATAACTCGGCAATAAGTCAGGAATCTGAATGTGTGTTACAGTTTGTGTGAATGAATATTTCCGTCGTAACACACAGACGAAATTAAGCCAGATTCTTGGCTTCATTTCGTTTATATTTATCTTTATTTCAGCCACGCACTCAGCTTCGCCGATAAACGATCCCCAATCTCCTCAAACGCACCTCAACCGACCCACAGTGGGCCAAAATCCAAAAAAGCTGGCCAAAAGTCGAAAAATGATGTTCGCGCAAGCCAACCAAAAACAGTTGATTTATATTTTTAAGCATATGCTCTTTAAAATAGGGTACCATACAGAGCATGTAACACGCCACGATAATTTTTACAGCGGGTCAAAGTAGAGCATGTCAGGGTGATTTTGGCGGTCAAAATTTTACCGCGGAAAATAGCTAAATATATAGCCTTATTAAAGAGTCGTTATTTTAAATATTGGTTTTAAAGTACTTTGATCCAAAAAATTGATTCTTATTGAATGAATAGAGAAAAAGTTTGTTCCGTTTTACTTGTTTTTTAATACTTTTATAATTTTTCAAAAATTGTGCTGTTTTTTCATTAAATTTTATGTTTAACGATAATTATCGTTTTTATCGACATCAGGCTACACGGAGTTATTTGCACTGTGTAATAGAGCAAAGTGTATAGAACAATATTCAGAAGTAAATTTTTGCGATAACTTGCGATTCGAATTTTAACAACCATTTATATTTAATACCACCCCGGCCACTCGGGCCACAGTGGGGGCCACTAACGGGGCGAAGAAAGCGAAGGGAAGGAAGTATACGATTTCCTAGCATGAAGACGAACGCCAGTTCAATGACATTGGTAATTTGAGTAGATATTTTATGAATAATTTTCATCTTGATTTTGGCACATTCTGCTTAAATGGCTAAATTCAACTTAAATCTTGTCGCAAATTGCAATTTCTCGCTACGTTGGAGACTGGCGATTATACAATTAGGAGGTCGTTGGGACGTTTCTCAGCAGAGTTATGGGCTAAAATATCTTTGAAGGAATTTTCCATGAATTGTGGATTTCCCTTAGGCATCGTGGGCAGGCTGTGGTCGAGGGTTTTAGGGGAAGGCTCGTGGTCATGCACGTGCAGCGGCAGGCGCCCGCGCCAGCTGGTTGAGGATTTGCGTCCCTCCGAGCTTGCTGGCCCCACGATGCTGGTTTTACAACTTGCCAGTAATGACTCTTCTCTACTTCCCATAATCCTATGGTGGCTATCTCAAGTTATGCTTTTTACACCTTTTGTGTCTCTTTTTGCCGACCCTTGCCGCCTCTTGTTCCGCCAAACGGAATGCTTAGTTAGTTTCCTTAGGGGTTTTCTGGTTGTTTTCGCGTACCACAAGCATCAGTTGCCCTAGAGAGTGTGTCGAGTGAACATCCACTGTTAGTGATTGTGCTGTACAACACTGGGTTGATCTGTTCAACGTTAGAAGCGTTTCAAAGGAGGATATAGTTACTTACTTATACCTGGGAATCAAAGTCTCCTTGCACCTGGGAACCAAAGTCTCCTTGCACCCGTCTCCGTTTCGTCGTGCCGTCACTACGTGTACTTCACATGCATCGAGGAATATTTTGCTTTCCAATCATACGAGAAGCAGTTTGAAGCACTGATGGTAAGCAAAATTTTAATTTTAAGTGGATTCCGAGTTGGAGTAGGTAATTTTTTTTTCGCTACCCATGCTACCCATGTAAGTATGATGAAACTAAGGCTGTCGATGGAAGTGATTACCTGCTATTTCTTTTCGTTTTGTAGTGTTTTATACTAAATTTGTGAGAAGCCATGGAGAGTAGAGAAGTGACACGGTTACAGCTTCATGAAAAAATTGGAGAGAAAAAAAATATTACGGCCCGTGAGAAAAAAAATGTCGTGATAGATTTTTTGATTGAAAAGTTTCAATTGAATGGAGATTCCGATGCTAAAGGTATTTTGATGAAGTGCCTACAAACATGCTTTTTCACGAGATATTTTGAGAAATGGAACAAGGCACAGCGAAGGGAGAGCTACTTCAGAGCTAATAATAGTAAATGGTTAGAGGAAGAAATCAAATTCCCTACAATAGTATACAAATACCTTCCTGCTACCTACGGTACGTTCTTTAAAAATCGTAATTTATAGTTTTCAGCGTAGATTCAATTTTCTATGTCATTAATTCGTACTTTTGCAGATTCTCCGCAGGACACCGAGTTAGGTAGGCCTGCTACACCCTTTGAACTTTCTAGCGAAAGATCAAAACGAAGGAACGTAGCCAATTTTAAACTAATTTTGCAATAAAAAAATAATTAAATATTTATTTTTTTGTGAAAATGTATTCTACGTAAACTATAGCTAAAAATTATAAACGTTTTAACTTATGCAAGTTCATTTTCATCGAGAAACAAAGTTTCAATTTCTCCCATTCCGTTGCAGTAGTCTAAATTTTGAAAATGTATTATGCATTAAAATTCTGCTAGGACAATTTTTAAAAGGATTTTATAGTTCCTAGAATTATTAATTACATTATTTTGATAATTAAAATAGGAAGTTATTAATTTAAACTTGACCACTCAACCATCGGCATTAACCTTTGTTATTGCATATTTAAGTTTTATGCAATTAATAGCTCTTAATCCGTATGATATATTGAAAAAATAATGATAAAATCACGTTTATCAGCCCAAAATACTTTAGAAATGCACTTAATATTGCATATGGACGGTAAATTATTAGAGTTATTAATTTTGGCCAGCTTTTTTTCATTTTGGCCCACTGTGCGACCTCACCTCAAAATCACTTCATGTTTCACCACGTGGGCACAAACGCTATCTTCTCCCATAAAATAACACCACGCTTTGCGAATCGCTTCAATTATTCCCCAAAGTTCCTTGGACATCATGTAAGGGTTGCATCTCCCTCCTCATCAACCCTTTGACATTTCCAACCTCCCACTTTTTTTCCTTTCCCCGTTCCCTCCAACACCACCAAGGCTAACCTTTTTCTCTTGTCCTTTCCAGCCCGCTGACCACTACCATCACTCCACCCTACACAATGTATTCTTGAAGTCAATACCTACATCATAGTCCGCACCACTGACGGTGGCGACACTGTGTTTCTCGTTTACGATTACGCGTTTGCTTTTCGTCAAATCTTTCGGGACAAGTTCTTGCTTCTTCATCTTTCGCACATGAGCGTATATGGCCACGTCTCCCCCATTCCGTTTTAACTAATTGCATGGCAGAGATACTCTGTGAGCTACTCATACTTCTTAAACCACACTACAGGTAGCTAATTGGTTGAATTATTATCTAATACTTTCTCTATTTATAATGTAAGTCGCACTCGTAGCATGTCTTGCTTGCTTCCTGCATATTTCTCAAATCACTGTACCCTCGTACGCATTTGCGTTAATACTCGCAGTTCCTTTAGCTTGTGTTAAGTAAAATGTGCTCAAGTTTGGTTGTAAATTCCTCCCTACTTCTCACCCTTGACGTAGCTAACATTTAGTAGACGTAATGGTAGCACCCAAAGTGCACGACTCACAGTCAAGAAAACGAGGCTTATATTTTAAGTGTAGTACATGACGTAGTATTTTAAAACACGTTGCCTTTTTAAGTTTAAATTACATACGTTGATCTTTGTCTAATACCAATTCTGGTTATACATATAGTTGCCACATTGCATACCATCAAATGATCGCCCCACCCCCCTCTCCTAAACCCCAGCGGGGGAACACTCGCCCAAGTAGCCGGCGGTGGAGAGAGTCTTCATCCTCCCCCTCTTCGTCATCTCGCTCCCTCGAATCTCCCTCCCCTCGTCCCTCGAGAAACGTAACTCTCATCTCCCGCACATCCTCCCTTCATCACATCACCCCGAGACTGCTTCGGTTCGGGGCCCTCGAGGCTTCCGCAGTGCCTTTTGTCGCAGATAGGAAACGGACACACACATGTGGGATAGAAAGAGATATATCGCAGGAGTCAGCTGGGAACCGTCCGCTCACCGATCCCATGAATCAACTGGAATCGGGCCAAAAAAAGAGCAATATTTCTCGTAGTATTCAGGTTTCTGGTTCTGCGATTAAATTATTTAATACTATGCGACAGTTTCGCCGTGCTATGCTGCCGGCTTCGTCGGGCTTTTAAGAACAAAAATGGTCTTTTTTCAAAAAGTAAATAAACAATTCCAGCAGTTAATGATTTTGAGAAGTAAAAAACTTAATTTCGAATAAGTCTCTTCCAGGTATAAGGGAGTTTATACCAATCAAGACCAAATAACATCAATAGAGAGGATAGTTATAAACTCCCTTATACCTGGAAGAGACTTATTCGAAATTAAGTTTTTTACTTTTCAAAATCATCAACTGCTGGAATTGTTTATTTACTTTTTGAAAAAAGACCATTGTTGTTCTTAAAAGTCTGACGAAGCCGGCAGCATAGCACGGCGAAACTGTCTCATACTATTAAATAATTTAAACGCAGAACCAGAAACCTGAATACCATAAACATGAGCTTCGAAAATCTTCAAAAAAAATATTTCTCGTAATTGGTGGAGCTTCAGAGCCGCAGTGAAACTTACAAATCATGTGAATGTAGATGTCTCTGTATTACCTGACACACACACGAGATTTCAACTCAAGAGAGAGAGAGAGAGAAGGGGACTCGTAGCTCAGCGACCAAATAAGAATGGTCCATAAAACAAGGGTGCTAAAAATGAGTTTAACCGCTGAACATAGAGAGTTAATGGACACGTTACTTCAAACTATGTCATTACATTAAATAGCTCAAGATATGTTGTTTATGGACACGATACATTGAATAATAGAGTCAATTGTGATTTTAGCTTCTCAGTGTGTGCTGCATTAGTTTGCGTTTATTGACGAAAGCTCGTGCTTTCTTAAAATACAATCAATGTCACCGAAAGCATGAACGCAAAATAGAGTCAACTGTTGTCAAAACGATGAAATCATCAGTCACCGTCAAGTGTTTACGATATTTTCTGTAGTCTTAAAAAACATCGGTCAAGGTACCACATTTTCTCTAGTTCCACGATTTCATACCAGGCTAATAAATGAAGAATCATACGGAGGGGATGGGGAAATAGAAGGGGGCAGACGGTACGGGGACGAACTTCGAGTGGAAACCGTCCCAGCCGACTCCACCCGACCTACATCACGACCGCCGAGATAAGACCAGAATGCTCTTCTTTAATATTATTCATTGTATGTTTTGCCAGTGATGGTACTTGCCCATTCAAAGAAATTATTTTCCGCTGAAGTAATGGTAAGTTATCAAATATTATCGCAGTTTGGAATTCATTTGAAGGTACACTCACATTCTCGTTTGTAGCAGTTTTGTAACTTGTGGCCAGACCTACGAACTGAGTCATGCCTTCCTGCTTCGTCTTACCAATTATTTCCAAAGTATGTATGTCATTAATTAACCGTAATTAATTTGATGAGTACTGCCTTAACATTATTTAGCTGCCTTTTCACTTTATATTTTGAAATTATCCACCGTGAATACTTACATACATAATTCTCGATTCAAAAAAGGTGAATTTTCCGACGTCATATTTGTCGTCGATGGTATTAGTCCATTCGAAACAAAAATGCTCCGCTGAAATATCGTTAAGTTTTCTATTATCATCTCCCTTAAGATCTAATCCATTGTTATTCTGGCAAGAAAAATCATAGCGGGGGAAATACTGACAGTAGTCGCTAGGTTTTCTTAGCTCCCCGTGAATCAGCATTGAATGTCTCAAATGCAGCCTTCACTACTCTAAACCGTCCGCCTACGACTCGTGACGTCACGACCAAGCACTTATGCCTGGTACCAATCGGTGGTGGTGCCTAGACCAAGACAGGAAGAGAGGCTGTCCCACCAAACCACTGCCCACCCCTCCGCGCGCCCTCCCCCCCCCCTCCGCGCGATTCCCCCCCCCTCCCACCTCCCTCGCCTCTCAACTTGCACGGCCCATTCACCCCGGAACCCTTCCCGAGGACCTCCCCAAAAACCACCCCATCCATTCCCAAACCTTTGCCCCATCCTACCTCACTCAAACTACCCTTATAACCCTCTCCCTCCTCCCCCACCCCACACCAGACATCCGGAAGGGGGAGCAGAGAGACCACGACCCAGTTCCCGAGGGCGAGAGACAGAGAGAGGGAAAGGGAAGGAACACGAATGTGGGTAAATGGGGAAGGGGGAGAGTTGGCAGAGAGAAAATAATTCAAAAAATGAAAGTAAGGCTGATGAAGACGAAAGTGATGACGGAATCCGTTTCGGCCAAATTAAGAAAACTACCACTTTGAGGATAAGTATAAAAAAATAGCTCAGGGAGGCAGAAATACAATGATCACAATGAATCCTGTTTGGGTCGAAATAGCCGATAAACTCCGTTTCCTGCATCCCCGCTCCGCCCGCGCCCGTAGCTTCAAACCCTTTCCTCTTCTCGACTCTCCCAAAACACCTCTCCCTCCTGACCCTCCCATTTCCCTCCTTCCACCCTCTGCAAAGGCACACAAATAAATATATATAATAAAAACACAGGCACACGATAGGTTAGGGAAAGGACACTGAAACAAATTTTCGGACGTTTCGACGGTCGAGCCTTCTTACCTTAAGCACCTGACCTTCGCGCATCATTCCTTCCTACCCCTAGCAATCACACACACACTCAAAGACATCGACACCACTTGTGTATTCCCTTCAGCCCTGAAAGTGTGTACATACCTATCACTCCCCAAATCATATTTTGTTACATTCTGCGACAGACAATATATTTTTATAATGTTGCTGTTTTTGATAACTTATGTTTTTTCCTATCTCCTGTTTTTTTTGTTCCGTGAATCGGACATAAAGAGAATAAAAATTCTGATACATTCAGCGGTACATGATATCTTCTTGTAACCTTGCTGGTCACCTAATATGTTCCTTTTTTGTAATCTTGCTTTCGCTTTCTCATGAAATCGTGCTCGAAGTGAATTAAATAAAAGGTTGTATTCTGAGAAACTAATATATTTTTTTGTAATCTTCCCGTGGTATCATCTTATTTATCTAAAATGTGTATGGTTATTCATGTTCCTAAGGGACCCATTTGTCCCGGAAGAAAGCAATTTTCTTTCTTTCTTTCAAATCCACAGACGCACAATTCGATTCGATATTTGAATATTGACGCCAATATTTACATTATGCTGATCATATTGGTATTTCCATCAACCGTTGATATGAGCTTACTAACTAATAACAACTTCATATACTATACAGCCAAATAACCGATAACCTTGACATGTAAGACAATTATCGTGAGTAAAATATACTTAGAGTCGCAACTAGAGCTGGGAAGTATTTCAAATCAATGACCAATACCAGGAGTCAATATTTGTAATGACAATATTAATATCGGATACTGGCATGGTAATATATATACAGCATCATATTTTATCATTGAATATTGGAACCAACATTTTAACATTCCTGTGTTGGCATATTGGTTTTTAACAGATCAATGTGGGAACATATAAAATCACTTTAGTAATGTTCAATGGTTCAATAATTTAATAGCAGGATGATACAAGGCACTGCATGGCTGCTTCAAAATCTCTCGAGTTTTCCCCAAAAAGAGAGACAGAGGCGAGAGTCAATACAAATTCTCCGACTTCATGGAAAAAAATAAAAGAAATTTCTTCCAAATCGTAGTCAATGCATGAAGGGAGTCTTTGCTCTAGGCCTTGAATTTCTGCGGAGAGTCAGTGTCTTTTAAATGCCCCAAACACATCAGCTTTTCGAAAACTAGCATAGCCATCGTTTACTGTCAGCCCAGCCGAGACAACACCAAGAGGAATCAGCAAACAGAACGGAAGCTTTCGAGCCTCGACTGAACTAGCGACGCGCACGACGCGACGTGGCGTAGGTCACTGCACTGCTGTGTCAACCAATGATGAACTCCGGCAAGTGGGTGATTTAGCGGACAAACAGTCCCCCACATTGCAAGCACAACCTCTCGAGGCGCATACCATTGACAATGCAGCAACAACAGCTCTGTTGGGTGCCTTAGCGAGTGCGTTGGGGACGGGGAGCGAATCCACGAGAGAGATCGAACAGGGTCGAAAGTTAGCCGCGCCCGCGCGAGAGAGAAGAAGTCCGCATGTCACTCCAGTGAGCGATTCAAGTGCAGATTACTAGTGAAAACATTTAAAAAATTCAGCGCAACCACGATAGAATGTTTTCATGAGAGACGGCGCAGCAAATACACGTATTGCTCGCACATATGCACATCTCCATCCCAGTCGGTGGAACGACGGAACTCCTTCCTCTCTCCAGAGATGAGAGTGATCATCGCGAATGACCTTCCAGGGAGTTGACCTCTGCTTCCGGGACACTTAATGGGGCTGCAGAATGATGGAAGAGGATGTTACGGAAGGGAGGAAGAATAAAGTGTTGTTTTTTATCGGTATATGAACGTTGGCCTTCCGTACTCTTACCATTCGGAAGTACAATCGATTAGATCATTCACTTTCGGAGTAAATTTACAACTAGGATAATGTTGAGAAAGTGAATCTGCGTATAAAAATAAAGAGAAATCTGATAAGATTAAATCGTTACGGGAGAGTAGGGATACAACTTTCTGTTGAGATACCATTTATTAAAATATGCGACTGCCAAATCCTGACGTCACACTCGTAAAAATTTTATTACAAATGAATAAGTCTGTTGTAATTTTCCTCCAGGATTCCAACGGAAAAAATACCGTGGACTCTTTCAATATATTCTGAATAATTTCCATCTCCGATTGCCTTTATGACAATCTGATTCCGTCACTTTAATTTTAAAAAGGTTGAAAAAAATTGATGCGGTCCATACTTTGAAAAGGAATGACTCTTTTTCAGAAATGTTTTGTGGCAACGGTTCAACCGAAGCTACAGTATGGTATGAATCCGAGGGAGTAGTTTCCACTTGTTATTCTTCGCGCGGTTCCTTGATAATTCAGTCACAATGGCAGATGGGCTCTTCTGGGAACCTCAAAGGAACGTTCGAGGGCTCTTCAAGTCGAGTTTCGGGCTCCTTCTCCGTCGTTTCGGACCCATACATGAACGCCTCCTGTTTCTTCGTTAAAACTTCATCGACTCTTAACAAGTAGGCAAATTACTGGCAGCCAAATTTTCAATTTTACGTCAGACTTATATTGTTATATACTTCAATCGAATTGCTATGGTTCTTTAGTTATTGAGACGTCATATATTACCTTTGTGTTGTCCTTGCTAATAACCTGTTCTTCGGATTCCAAGATGGCGACACAAAATGAATCGTTGGGCAGTCACTTCGCAGACTAAATCCCAATTAAAAGCAATCGTTTATTAAATGACAATAGTTTAAATCATTAACTCACGTCTTTATATATCTACTGCAACCGTGGAAATATGACCATCACCGCATGTCCTGATTGATGCCGTAGGGTTAGATAAGTATATAAATTTTACAATGAAAGAACAATCATTCCGAGAAATTAATCTTTTAACTGATATCTCTTGTGAGCTGACGACCTAGAGTCTATCAGTTTAATTGATAACAACCGTGTCGAGACAGTTGGCATCTTGCGGTAAAATACAACGTGATTGCCTCGCGAATAACGCGTTGTTACGCGAGTTTCGTTAACGCTGTTTCTGCAAAACGGATATATATTTTTTAAATTAATAAGTTTCATGTCAAATAAGCAAAACACGCAAGCCTAAAAATAAACCAATGGTACTGATTTGCCTCCTAACTTTTAATTTTATTTTTCCCGACTCATTGGAAAAAATGTTTCTTTACATGCCCATAAGATATGGAATACTAACGTGGATTTTAACTGTACGTTTGAATCTGTGTTTCTACTCTTACATATTTTTTATATTCGCTTATTCATTCGTAGTTGCATGCAGTTCATTTAATTTTACTAGCCAAACGGCATGTTTTCGGGAAACCTTAAATAAAAGAGGGTTTGAAGCTCAAACCTCTTTATCTCCGCCCTGGTTACGGCTCATTGAAATATCATACCACGGCACCCTCCCTCCGGACACGGGAGGAATTCCTTCGGTGGCAGACACTTTCTCTCAAAATCTCTCGCGCCTATTTTTCTTCCATCCGCCACCCCCGCCGCCCCCACACATCCCCTTCAGCCCCCGCGCCCGGCCCCCTTCCCATAGTTTCCTTTCAGAGGTCCCTTCCACCCCACATAGCCACCCACCGCACCACCACTTCCTCTCCGCACATGCGCGGCCCGCCGTCGTGGGCCGCCTCCGGCTATCTCTCCGCAGCGCGCCGCACCCGGGTGCCTCCCCTGCCCCGCACCCCCTGCCACCCACCGCCCGGGGAGACACGACATCTCGGGCCCCAATTCTAGTCTGCCGCCGGTTTCTCCCTCTCGCGGATTCAGCGGAAAGCGAACGCTCTCCCACGCGGTCAATAATTACCTATCCGGTCTTAAATGTTAAAATAAAACCAACACACGTATCGCCGAATGAGAGTGACGACTCAAAACATTTCCACATCTCCCAGACAAGCAGATCACCTCTAGGTGTGGCATACGCTACTCAAAAGTGACCCGACTCTGCTTAAATGCTTAATCGATCGCGAATTACAAACTCCACATCTTTTGGTAGCGATATCCAAATTTGGGATTTGCAAGTGACTCTTCAGCCGCGATCACGGTTCCTCCGAAGTTGAGTCATTTCATTCATCCCCTGAATTTAAACCAAGGAATGGACGAACAAATTCCTGAGTATGTTCATGAAAAACCAATAATGAGAATCTTTCGAATTAATAAGCTCCACGGAGGAATACATACGCCGCATATCCAAACGCCAAAGTGAGTAATATCAAGTGCACGTGTGGTTATGATCACAGTTGGACTTCGCGTCCGCGAAAACCAATCCATAGTCATCGAAGGAATGAGAGAACTGCTTTAAGCTGATTGCGGGGCATTCAACGAACGCAAGCATTGCCGTGGGCACGCCAAGGGCACTTCAGAATATTGGCGCACCCAAGTAGGATAACAGTCCCTAAACACCACCGAAACGGAGGAAAATTTCACCATTTAAGTATTTTTATCTCCTATAATTCACCGACCGTGAACACCTCCCTCTTCCTCAAGATTAATGCCCCTAGCCTCCGTTTTACACCGTATTATCATCACATATGTGTTTAAAATGGGATTTCTCCTCCATTAAAATATACCTAGTATATATCGTGTGAAATAAAAAATAGCAGCGGGATTCCTCGGAAGTGGTCTCACAGTTGATTCCAAAGATCAAAAATGCCATTTATTTGGGAAAAGGATTACTCTTTTTGGTTCAAATTAATGTCCCATTAAAATGGTCGCACAGATTATAGATAATTCGGCAGAGAACTGAAGATGCCGGCTAAGATGCTGGCAGACAACTACGATACTCCTAGAAAGAGGTGACTGTTTGAAACTGATTCATCTTTCGCAACCGACCTCAAATTAGCAAAGTCTTCCTGAGTCCACGGGGTTGCCTACTATCCTAGCAAGTCCTACCTTCTATCTACTAGCGAAGAAAACATTTCAGCTACTTTTTACAATCGCGCTGCGTTCACAACAGGAGCTTAGGTTTCGCTCCCGGGCGAGTCGAAGAACAGAGACTCAACCTCACTCTTCGGGTCGAAAAAATAAGGAAGCGAGACCATGGAGATCTTCCCGACATACCTGCATTATTAACAGCTTCTTGCTCTTCAATTCATGATGCTATTCAAGCTATCGAGGTGGAGATTAGTGTCAGTTCGACGACCCGTTCAATGGATTTTCACACCATGCGACTCGGGGACATAATATCCAAGATGGCTGATTGAGACTTCGCCGAAATGGTCCATCTTCTCCCCCACCACGTACCTCCCGAGAGCAGAGAGATAATGAATGTAAGACACTCTATCTATCCTCCTCATTTCCTTTGAATGCCCCATCAACTATTCCGTTTAAAAAACTATTCAGCGTGAAACGCGTCGATCGGGGGACCGGTTAAGGAGAAATCACAGCTTCGGTCGATAAAACCCTTTATTTCCGAGACAAGCTAATCACCCAGCCAGGTGCACACCTTAGGAGAGTGAGCATCGGAAGAAATGCGTTGATTACAGAACGTATGAGCGAGCAGCGGCCAAGGAGCAGGACAGGAACGGAAGCACCGTGGTCGGGCGGCGTATCTTTTCCATTCGCAGCACAATCACGTACCGCGGCCGACCAAGGAAAACCCGCCAGGATTTCGGGAAGCACCTCCTGATGTAACGGTTTGCTCCTAACCTGAGGACTACCCCCATTTTACTAGCCCCTGGGACGCCACACGGCGGGGGAAGGAATGGAAATTAGGAAAACCAGTGGAGATATTGAGCGCATTACAGATTAGCGTAGAGCTGAGATCATTGCGTAAAATAAACGGACAACGCCGAGGCATCTTCTCAACACCGTCCTTCTCACCGCTTCCATTTCAGCCATGCCGTTCCTTGTCTCTGCCGGCAAGTGTCCAGGGAGTCAGCGAGGGTCCCAAAATGAACAGCTCAAGTAATGAGTGCGATATTCCACAGAGGAATATCGCACTCCTCTGTGGAATATCGCACTCATGTGCACTTGCGGGTGACTCCGTAAAGTTAACTACCGTGGCTAGTCCCGGTATCCCCAAAATTAGCTCAAGTAATCACACCGCTGATAGCAAAAAGGTGGGAAGCCTCCAAGCCTCAACTCCCTAGGGGCGCAGGCAGAAGTAGGCAGGCACCAAAAGCGTTAATTAATCGACGATTTCTGAGCAAGAACCCGGGCCATTCATGCGGAGATGGATATAATGGCGAACGACGCGCGTCAGGCGAACTCACGTCAGCGCTCGATCCGACGTCGCGGCCGAACGATAAGGGAACGATAATCAATCAAGTCGGGAAGGCCAGACGATGAGCTTGAGAAATTTCGCAAATGAGGATAACGGAGAAGGGATCGCACCGACCATCTGCGCGTGACGACACGAACCGAGGCGAAAGAGAGGGCCCTCTTTCAATGGGCGATGGGACCTTCCTTCCCGTGACACACATTACGCCGATCGACCTCAAATAAATCATCATTCTCCTAACTTACACAACAAGATGTCTCCACCTTCACCTACAGAGTACCGTTCAAGCCACCACCAGGGTGTGTGGCACGGGGTGATTCCACTTCAGGCATGCGGCACTCGTACCAGCACAGAACCTCACGCGTTCCCCTCGGCTGCTCGGCTCGGACCAAAATGCAGTCAGGAGAACATTGCGCGGTCAAACCAGAAACAATGAGAGTACTACGTAGACGTACAAGCAAACATGCAGTACACTCGTTAAGATAAAACCACTGGTGAGTAATAGTAATGCTATTAATTTACGAGTGCTACAAGAAACTAATTCACGCAGAATCCTCAAAATCATAACCTTTTCGAGGCATGTAAAACATAAATTCATCCGTTGCACTGGGCGTAATTTTTCGAAGGCTGAGTCTGAGTTATAACTTGCGGGGATTCCAAACAATCATTCAGACTGCAAGTGAATACGCGAACTCGCGAAAAAAATAAACAGTCGGAAAAGCGAATGTGCGTGGGGCGGGCAGGGGAGGGGGGGGAGAGGGGGTTTCAGAAAGGTGAGGGACGCACCAGGGGGGAGGGAGCAAGAGGAGGGTAAAGGAGACGGGGGAGAGGGGGGAGGTATGGGGAGGGGGAGAGAGAAGCCCCGGGAGGGGAGGTAGAGGAGGGGGAGGGAGGGAGGTGGGTGGGGGTGCGCGGCGGAGGAGGCGCGGCAGGGGAAGGGTGAGCGGACGGCGGCGCGGCTCGCCGCTCGCGCGCGCACCACAAGGGCCGAGGCGGAGAGCAGGAGAGGAGCAGAGGAGGAAGGATCCACCGCCCGCGCCGCCAGAGACGACACAAGGCAAACAAAACAGACGGCCCCAGACACACGCTCCGAATTAAGCGCGGTTCTCTCTCCCACGGACGACCGGCGAGCAACCCCGAACGACCCTCGCCTCCTCCTGCACGCGACCACCGCAGCCTCACACGAGGCGAAGAAGGAGAAAGAGAAGAGGTGCGCAGGCAAGAAAGGAAGAGGAGGAGTGAGAGGAAGAGAGGGGAACGGGGGATATGGCGGACGAGGAGGAGGAGAGCAGCGCGGAGGAGGACGAGGTGAGTGAGAGAGCGCGGGGTTCTGCCGGGGCGGACCGCGATCGTCTTCTTTTTCTTCTCCTGCGCCCCTCCCCTCGCCTCCCCATCCCTCCCCATCTCTCTCTCCCTCCTCCTCTTTCCCCCTCCTCCTCCTCCTCTCTCCCTTCCTTCCTTCATTTACGGATCCCCTATTCCTCTCGTTCCTTCACTTCTTTCCGACTCTCCCGTCGAGTGTTCCGCGCGAACCAATGCTCGTTCCGTTCCGCCAGTGCGCCCATGGTCAGTGCGTTTTCATCCAGTGCACCCCCCCCCTTTAACCCCCTCCCCGTCCGTCTGCTTCCTCTTCCTTCGCAATCCCTCCGTTGCACCTCGATGAGAGAGAGCAAATGGCCGCGCCAAACGCACCTCAATCTTCTCACCCTCCTCTGCTCCACACATGCCCTCACAAAAGTGATAGGATTCAACTGCACCACCCCATCGACCCCCAAACCATTTGCTCGTCATCATATGCTTCAATCACTGCGTGCACTAAAAGGGTTACCTTTCCTCTGTGGCCAACACAGCGAGATCGTTTACGAGAAGGAGGGGATATTGTATAAAGATTAGCTCAAAACATTCGACTACCGTGGTTGCTTTCTCCCTGTCTTCTCGCCAAACGTGTGTGTGGAATTATAGTCTCTCGTGGTTTTTAACGCTGGCTGTGAGGACTTAATACTAGCCACATGATACACAGCAGGATCGACTGAAGCGACGAGATAAGAGGGACAAGTAGCTGTTTTCTCAAGATGGTTGGAATATTCGATTTTCCCAGCACAAGATTAATCACCACAACTTTAATGAGTCTAAGTAGCATTGAGAGCACAACATCGCAACCCCCTCTTGTGTTCATCCTTTTTCTCCATTCGTTTTCTCAATCTGTTTCTGTTTTCACATGACTGATACACTAACACCCCATACCACGCGCGAGGGATTTTCAGGGCAATGCATGCGCATTTCTAGACTTCTTATGTTCCTTCTCATCGTCCCGATTACACTTTTTGAAATTTCTCCCTCCCGTCGATGTAAACCATGTAAGTCAGCCGCCAGCTAGCGGCTAGAAAAATATGTGCACACCATTGCTCCTCATCTCGTATCATCTATCATTGTTCACCCTTGAAGGCACACAAAAGACTATATAGTATATTTAATTGGAAAAAAGCGAAGGTCGTACCGCGTTCCGCACACAACCTTCATACGCACGTTGTCCAAATCGCAAGTGTAAGTAGGATGCGCGCCTGAGAGTGCGTTTGAGCGCTCCGTAGCCGAAGGAGCAGGAGCAGGGCGCTCCCGTCAAAATCGGAGGAAGATTATTTGGACGAGACGGAAGAGGCGACATGTGCTGCGAAAGGGGAGGGGGGAAGGTGATAGGGGGGAGGGAGGAGGAGAAGAAGAAGAAGGAGTAGGAGATGTGTGCAAAGAGAATAAGTGAGGAGAATGGAGAGCGATTCCTCTGGAACGGAGAAAGAAAGCATTCTCCACGGCAGAAGGCGCTCTGAAGGATATGAATAATGCGGATAGGACTACGATGACGGCATTCGCGCCGGCGAACGCGAGGGGGGTGGGGGGGGGAAAGGGGCAGAGAGAGGAAATGGGCAGAGAGGAAATGGGCAGAGAGGAGAAGGAAGAGACGAAATAAATATATAAGATACAAGAGAGAGAAGAAGAGTGGCGTGGAGACGAGGCGGGAGGGGGAATCAGGATGGGAGAGGTTGGCGAGGGAATGAACGGAGGAATGAACGAATGAATGAATGAATTGGTGGATGGATGGAGAGCACCTGGACTCCTATCCAGGACCGCGTCCAGGAAAAAATATTAGAACTCGGAACGGACGCGTGTCGCGGGAACGGAGTTTGGAAAAAAATGAAAAGGACGGCGTCGGACAATTCCTTCTCTCTCTCCGCTCGAAGAAGTTTCTCCACCACGACTCGTGTGCCTCAAAGTCATTTGGCCTCGATTTGATAACCTCTCCAACGTCCTGATGCCAAATTTCTCTTCTCGTCACCGCTGACGATACGATCAGGTCAGAAAATATCATGCGTTAGTGGCAACAATGGCCTCCATTTCACTACATGGCGTTCTAATATTAAAGCTACTGAAAATATTCAGTTCGTTAATTGTCCATCGCGAGATGTTCAAGCAGAAAACATGCTCCACCGCAAAACACCCCCGCCCCCCCTGCTTCCAAAGAAGAAAGAACTTTCCCACCCTCCCATCATCCTCCTCCAGTACGGAAGCAGCCGCCGATAGCGGAAGTGGAGCGGCACACTATTGGAGATGGCCTAGGGCGGGGGGCGGAAGGGACGGGAGGGGTATGGCGGGGGTTGTGGCGGATGGCAGGTCACAATGGGGGGCAGGGTGAGGTGGGTAGCGGGGGTGCAAGGTCTCGACAGGGGGAGAGAAACGGCGGCAAGGTTAGGGTCGCCCCTTGGCGCGCGAGAGGCACGTCACTCTCCTCTCAACCCTCATCCTCGCGACCGACCGCCAACCCCCCAGCCTACTCCCGCCCGCCTGCATATTTGGAGCATTCTAAGTCACGAGAGGAACTGCGACGGGCATAAATCCGCAAAATAAGCAGAGCTGAAAAGTTAGGCACTGAGAGCAGATACCTCACGGATGTGAAGAAGATAATATAAATCATTTGAGGTAGTTTGAGCGAGATAGCTCCCTAGTCATAACGGAGACCATATTCGAATTTTAATTTTTATATCAGCGCCCGCAAGAAGTGTGAAGTAAATATTGCAATATCAATGGCGCAAATATATAGTTATATACGACAAAAAATTCTCAGAAATTATAGAAATATACACTACTTAAGTATCTAACTTGGCTCATTTTTTCACGCCGCACGGTTAAAATCCTTCAAAACAGAATATATTCTGGCGATTCAGTAAAACATACTGCGGCGAGTAATGGAGTAAATTTTATAAATATTTGAGAAAAGACACAAACTACACACCGCTAATTTTTTGACGAAATCTAGGCGTTGTAAATTTCAATTTTTTTTTAATGTTCTCCCTCTGGAGCGAACAGCCGTAATCTATCCCATGTAAAGCAGCTTGTATTTTCAGACAAATTGCTCGAAAATTAGTTCGGTAAGGGGTTAATATTTTGATATCATTGGAAAGATGTCTTAAAATGAGGACAAATTCTAGGTGAAGTGATTTTTCGCTCTAACTACCTTAAGCTCCCGAATGTTGTTTTTTTTTTCGTCTTTACAATGGAAATTGGGAAGAGCAGCGAAGTGATATCTTGTGTCATGCACCGACATCGATGGCAGAGAATTTCGCGACCGCATAGCAACCTTCTCAAGCAACCTGTATTAAGCAGACACGCGACCTGTATTTTCAGGGATAGGTTGAAATAAGACAATTAAAGTCGCCGAACTAGATATAATAAAACTATCTATCCAATCTTAATTGGAAAAAGTAATATTCATTTTTAAATTCTAAAAATCAACCATGAATCACGGCGCAAGGTGCTATACTCATTTACTTTGTTCTCTCCCCTCCCCACATTTCTGACTGCTGCCTTGAAAAGTGCTGTCACGAGGTCGCTATTTAACCCGCGAGAAGGTTAAAAGGTAAGCAATTTGATGATATGAAGACTTTCAACATTTTAGAGGCAATGGTTTAGTTATATTGACAATGAGTTAAAACAGAAGCTTGAGGTGTATGAAACACCCCGCGCGCCCTTCCTCATGTTAAACTCTGTAGTGTTGTCGACGCGATGTTGACGAGTAAGAAACGTAAGCAGGCGCATTGTAACAGCTACGTTACTTTGAGTAACCCCCTCCCCCTCGTTTCCCGCCATAGGTTTTTAAGCGGTCACCTCCCCCCTAAGTTGGTAGCGTAGTTTATGCACGACCCCTTATTCCGGTATTCAAGCAAGAGCGTCCTGAAGTTGGAAAATGGCGCCAATTTTCCTCCTGACGACGAAGTTACTGCTTCTAGAAATTAATTAGTGTTGTACTTATTGGCTTTGGTGTGATCTACGATAAATGCGTTTCATGAGAAGCGGCAAAAACCAAACATCCACACATAGCACCAGGAATAGCCATCCCGGCTCCGGGTGGGAAATTGACCGCGGTCCAGGGGAGAGTCAGAGGTCAAGGCAGCATCACAGGGAACATATTCTTGATTGTCTCGAGAATCAGGTGTGGACCGGGAGTGATCTTGCGGCAATCATATTTTCTTCCCGATTGAGATGATTGAAAGAAATTGGAATATGTACAGCTACCTAAGAATGATGAAGACCAGATGGACAGAGTGAATAAACATCGGAAGAGTCTTACAAATATTTGGTTAGATAAGATGCACCATCGAAACATCTGAGAAAAAGAAGAGATCAACTCATTGGATATATTCTGAGACAACACAGCCACTCGAAGACAACAATGGAAGGCGAAGATGACCGAGCAGAAGGCCGATGAATTCATTTTTGTGCCAACTTTAAGGAGGAACGTTTAAATGAAGACATGCAAAGGAATGGAACGGTTTGCTGGGCTACTGAACGGACAGTGAAGTGGCAAAGAACCAATGTTTAGATCACTGTGCGAAGTTCACAGTAAAAAAACCACCTGGGGAGTTTTGTTTGAAACGCTCGAGATAATTTCGATTACGAAACTAAAGAAGTCACGTGGTGCAATCACGAATGGTTCGATATTTTGGTGTGTTTGGACCACTCTTAAAAATCTCACGCAGCCTTCCCGATCGAGTTTCCATCACCGGAATATTGTTGATCGTGTTAAAAATCATGATTAGAGACGCAATAAACAACATATTGGAAGCTTAAGTTATCCAACCGAAAGGTTCAGGAACACCAAAATCTCGAATCCTTTGTGATTGTTCCACGTGACTCCTTAGTTACGTGATCGTAATTATTAAAACATAGTGTTTCAAACACAACCCCCCTAAAATGGGAATCCCTGTTCCGGTGAATTATATTTTTTTTTAATTTTACACAATTTTGTGATCACTAGCAGGTGACTCCTTTGAAGTGGCCGCGGAGCCAGTTCCGCAATTCTTTGAATTCGTCTTTTGTTCGGAATGAAGGGGAGAGACGAGATTTCTTTCCTCGACCTGGACGAGAAAGCTAGGGAACAGTTCAGTGTAGCTGTTGCAGAAGTATACTGCACTGATGTCCTCACAGAAAGTACAGTCCGGACCCAATTTCCAGCAGACGGTGATTGTTTCAAGGAGAATCTGGGTTCATATTGCAGTTCAGTGTGGGTAGAGCACTTCATGCACGGTACTCGTGCGGTAAACTGTGAAAACTTTGGTGCCTCTCGGGATAAATTGTCACTGCGGCCATCGCCGGGACTCTATCCACCATCATCACTCCAGTCTCGAAGAAAACTCTCCTCACTGTAACCAACTTCTTCCCGCTGACACTTAAAATTTGTAAGAAGAGAGACTTCAGCTGTCAACTCGTGACTGCGAATGATAAAACAAGGGTTTCTTCCGTCGTTCACTGTCCTCCCCATGTCTCGTCTCTCTCTCTCACTGGGCCCAAAAACGAAAGATGGAAAGGAAGGCGGGCTAAAGGTTGACTTTCATCCGTAAGGAGAACGTCTATCCTTCACTCAGCTCAGTGGGGAGTTAGCTACTACGGGAGCGGGGGATAGGTCACTTTTATATTCCCATCGGAAGTTTGGATCGAGCCGGAAAAATGAAACAATTTTAATTGGAACGCGAGGGTGTCCAACAAGATTTCACCATATTTGAACCGTAGACGCGGCAGGCAGCCGAACGCTGTACACAAGCGACCTGCTACAACAACGCCGCCTCTCGGAGTCCTCACTAATTTATGCATTTTGGCCAAATTTCCCGGGTTCGCCCTGCGAGGAGAGGGAGGAGGAAGGGGAGAGAAGGGTCATGGGAGAAGGGGGCTGAGAGCCCGGCCCGATCGGCACGGAGGCGCCTCCCCCGCCCCTCCTCCGGGCGCCCCCCCCCTGAGCAGACCTCCCGCGCCAGCGCAACACACGGGGACGACAGCGTGGGAAGGCAGAAGGAGCAGAAGAGGGCGAGTGTGCTGAAAAGGGTTGCGGATACATCTGTAAGTTTACATTAGACCCTGCGAGCCACACCGCAAGAGTGTGTGGCTCAGAGTATTAGGACATCGACCATGAAGGGAATATGGAGAAGTAATTTTTGGGAGAGGGAAAGGACGAAATGTGAAATTTGTTTATGAGTGCCAAAATGTATCGTCTTGTATTTTTTGTAGCAATCAGTAGCGCTAGGGGGTTAGGGAATTTTGTACGCTATTGTCAAATAGTGTACCTTTCTCGTTTATTTTCATCCCTGTTCGAGAGATGTAGGGTGGAGTTAAAGTGATACTCTTCTTGTCATCCTGAAACATGCGCTACCTGGATAGGCAAATGAAGCAACGTACGGAGGGGAGGAGGTGGAGGGGGGGGGGCTGGTTTTCGCTGGGTTTGAGAGATACTTAGGTGGAGTTAAGAAAGAGGAGATTTAATATGAACGGAGGGGTTGAGGGAAGGAAGGAGAGGGTGCTCATTGGTTCCGCCGAGGAATTTCCACTGCCATTTTGTTACTTGTGCTGCCCTTTGGACGAAAATGGACGTAGTACAAAATATTGGTGACTTTTTTTTGCAAAAACTGAGTCCACCAATTGGTGAGAAATGATGAGAAGACCCGTGATTAAAGACATCGAGAACAATTCAGCAAATAGACTGTCATGGGGCTCAGCGCTGTACTTGGTAGTCTAGTACTTGAATGAACCAAGAATGTATAGAGGACGATGAGAGACTGCATGAGACGCGGGGAGTGAAGAAGGACGGAGAGAGCACGATGGCCGGGAATAAACACTGACGAAGAAGTCCTTGGAGTGGTAAGGGAAGGAAGAAAGTTGCTTGAGGAAATCTAGAGGGAAAAAAGGGTATGGAGCAAGTGATGAATTAATATGGCATACACTGGAGGCCGCTTGGAAAGAGAAAATGCTGGGGACGAAGTTGACGAGGAAAAAACGTGCATTTTGGATGCATTTGAAAAAAGTTAGATATTGACCTGAATTGACGGGAGGGACATCATGTGAGGAGGTAGTGCACCAAAAACCAAAGGTAATGGGATAGCAGCGAGGATCCATCAAAATTTTAAAATAATCTGGATTCTACAAAGTGATAATAATCGAAATCCAATGAACTGGTCTCGCTATTTGACGTGCATGACAGTATATGGGTCAACACCATTCTTAATATCTCTGAGGTGAGGACATTTGCATTAACATTTATTATTGCGGATTTTGGCCCACGGATTGAGAAACATCAGACAGTTCATATCTAAGAGATTCTATTTTTTCCATCATTCGGGGTAAATATCAATATTCGGGGGTCATATGTCTGCCTGCTCCAGAAAGGTATGTTCTTTACTCCGCAAGAAAATAAATAAAGTATGACAAAAATGTATGTAAGTATATGTGAGCGGTATTATTTCATCAAGGAAGGATTTCAGCCTTTTTTTATTAAAACATTATTAAAACTGTGGAAAGACCTGGTGCGCATTCCAAAAAAGTTATGCTAACTTTAACGAAATGTAAAAAGATACTAAGCTAGTGCAGACGATTCAAGTTATCGAGTGGGAATATCAATTACTTTAAGTTTCGACGCTTAATCATTTGCAGAGCATTATTGGGTCTCTTACCTTGATGAGATATGATATAAACTGCACAATTTAATTCCTTGTTATTTTTAACAGACATTCATTGATCAGAATGGAAATGAATTTATAACTATGGAATATTCTGGCTAAGAAATATTATAAATGGCTACATGGGGTCTAGTTTTGACCAAACACGGCCTAAAAGAATCCCGAGCACTTAAACTTCCTATTTAACAGCGGAAAAAAAATGTATATACATATATATAATTACATTCCTTACCGAAGATTGAGATGGCACTATTGAGTAAATATTTGATGAAGGTTTAGAGGGTCATAATGCGATAATAAATACGCATTTTCAGAGAATGTACAGCATATTATAAGAACACTCGGGATGTTTCTTCGCCTCCGGTGGCTGACTTGTTTTATCAAAGAGCTTAAATAATCAAGAGTAAAATAAATTTCCTCGAAGATGTGGTCTGCAGAGGTCACGAAACAAAAACGCAATGCACAATAAACGACTCTAATCCGTTTCTTTAACAGTCACGAATTCATTGCATTTACAATTTAAAAAATGAGCGGAATAACGCGGAGGGATTGCGAGTCCAAAGAGCACAAAATCCCTGAACAGGAAACGTTTAATCAAGGCGTAATTCCATTCTTATTCTTACTGCGACCGACCGCACACTCTCCAATCCCGATGAGGAAGCCGAATGCGGCGAAAAGGAAGTATAAGCCCCGCGGGAACACGATTACGCGTAAAATTATCAACCGAAAAAGCCTCTCCTTCCGACGATGAAACATTATTTTCACCAAAAAGCCACTCGTTTTACAAACCGGAGCAGCTCTCTCTATCTCTCACGGCACACTCGCGGAGATGTCTTCTCTGCAGAGGAAAGCGGCAGGACGGAAGGAATTCGTAAAAAGAAACGGACGCGAGGAAAAAAAGAGAAGAACAAAGAGGGGAAAGAGAAAACGAATCGTGAGGAGTGGATTAAGTTGAAGTGCCCTTTTGAAGGGGGGTTGAGGGTGAGGGGGTGTGAGAGGGGGGATGCTACTCGGGCGAAGGAACCACTGCTATGGGGAAGGGAGTGAGAGAGAGAGGGAGGGAGGGATTAAAAGGGTAGAAGGAGAGGGGAGAGAGCGGCGCGTGTGGTAAGCGCACGGGGAATAATGCTGGGGCGAGCGGTTGATATATATATATATATATATATATATATATATATATATATATATATATATATATATATATATATATATATATATATAAAAGTTTTTGGAAAATCACTTGGGTGATAAATATATAGTATGCCAAGAGGGTGGACGATAAAAATACAGAAACAGAAAAAAAGGACACTCACAAATTGAAACTTCCGATATTTCGGTGAAGACTTGCTCCACCTTTCTCTAGGGTAAATGTGAAAGAGCTCCACCTTTCTCTTACCCTAGAGAAAGGTGGAGCAAGTCTTCACCGAAATATCGGAAGTTTCAATTTGTGAGTGTCCTTTTTCTATAGCTGAAGTCTTTTTCTAAAGCTGAAGAAGGGCCTACATGCCCGAAACGTCCCAGTAAGTCATCTCTCTTTTTACTTTTCTTTCCCCACCCCCTGTCAAGTGTTTTTATTGTTGTGGCCTATTGGCCAAATTTTCGTTTTGTGTATATATATATATATATATATATATATATATATATATATATATATATATATATTTACATACTCAATCATACGAAAAATGACGCTCAAAGGCGCGAATAAATTCATACATTCATAGGAAAATGGAAATGGATAGGTACACATAAAAGGACGAACACAGGGTTTGGTGGGGAAGATGAAAATGAGTAAAATCCAGACAGAAAAAATTTCATCCCGGCTAAGGTGAAATTTTTTCTGTCTGGATTTGACTCATTTTCATCTTCCCCACCAAACCCTGTGTTCGTCCTTTTATGTGTACCTATCCATTTCCATTTTCCTATGAATGTATGAATTTATATATATATATATATATATATATATGTATATATATCCTGGCTCATCAAATGATATATATACACACACACACACAACGAAAGGTTAGCCAATCGGCCACAACAATAAAAAATACACTTGACAGGGGGTGGGGAAAGAAAAGTAAAATGAGAGAAGACTTACAGGGAACGTTTCGGGCATGTAAGTAAGTTTTTTCCCTTGATTCGTGAAACTGAACGATCGTATAGGCTGGTCCAGATTCTACTAGGTTCATCTTATTAGAATATGCAAGTAGTGCATACAATTTCAGTCATACAATTCCAGGAATTTTGGTGAAATTGAGAATAATCTTTGATGACTCTCTTATGACCATGAAATAACTTAAAGTAAATTTGATAGGGCAGGAGGGAATTTTTTTAAAACCCACTGGGAAGGCTGCAATTTGTAATGGCATACTTGATAATGATAGTATTTTGCAAGACTAAGTGGGCATAACCATGTTATTGAGGCACTTTAAAGTTTTTATAACGCTTTTTATCTCGTAACCCTGAAAGGTTGATGGCCATCTCCAATACATTCAATCTCAAATGCTTCCTGGCTCATCAAATGATATATTTCATTCCGATGAATATCATTTAATGGGTACTGTGATGAACGTGTTCTTGTGGTCCAGACATCCAAAAATATTCTTTGCTCGACTAATTTTCGTCCCCTTGATCTCTGATGAAGCGAAGCAAAAATTACTACATTATGATCATCACAAACTGTGCTGTTTTTTTTTAACCCCTGCCTTATCTCAGCCGTCTCAGATATGGCCATCGAGTCCACCCCACGTCCCTCTTGTATTTCCTTGAATTGTATTTAAAGGAGCATCAATGATAACGCACAGCTTTTCCTGAACCGAGAAACGTTTACTCAATTAATACGCCGGAATGCACATGAACCTACTTCACATGTACACTGTTTTAAAGGTTTTGCAATCCTATAAAATTAAATCGATAATTCTATAAATATAAGTGGAAAATAAGTATGTTGATTAAAGATGGGTCCAGGGAGAAAAGTTGTCAATAATACATAAATTAGGGGTCGTTTTGACAGTATGTTTGACATACGTTTTTAAGTAATGCGTCGCATGCAACTAATTCCATGAAAGTACATAGGTGAAAATATTTCCACCTGATAGACGCCGAAATGTGCGATAAAAATATTAATTTTGTTGGTTCAGAGGAGGAGGTTTTTGCTCGAAGTAATTCATTAATGCGGGCAAAAAGTGTGTTTAATACTCATTGCATTATAATTGAGGTTGGTTGAAAAATTTTACTCATGTCAGTAATTCATATAAGTAGTGAGTTTAGTCCATCTATCCATAAACAAAAATTTTTATCGAAGTAACATTTTGAAGTGGGCTAAAACCAACGTAACCTCAGATAAAAGCCAAGAATGTATACACTTGTATCAATCCGTTTTGGATTATGAGCTGGGGTCAAAAAAGACCCCAGGTTGGTAGGGAGGGTTAATATACACCTTCCCCTAAAATATAGAAGGTCAATTTTTTCCCATTCGCTTTATTAAGTTTTTCTTAATTTGTCCTAAGTCTTCCAAGTTGATTGGCATACGCTGTATATGCTTTGAACCACTAATCGAAGGGCTTTTTGTCTCGTACCCGCAATGTTCAATGTTTCATCGGCAGGTTAAATGTAAGTGGATACCTTCAGATAGCGTAGCATATTTAGATACATCGGGAACAATACCCTCGGAAGGAAATATCTACGTACTCATAAAAAGACGACTACCTTGATCAACACCTTTCACGAACAATGAAAGGTCCGATTTCTGAGTGGTTGGAGAGGGGCATACTTCTTTTCAAGGCATTTCGGAACACAGTGAATGTATATATAGTCTTCTTAATATGATCCGCGTGAGACAGGGACCCCTCTACAGCTGCCTCTGCACCTGCGACCCGAATTGCGTAACCACGAACGAAAGATATCGAAAGATTTCAACGTCTCAAAGCTCAGAGGCTTCGTGCACACTCACAATCAGCTAATTGTAAGTCACTCAGATATTTAATATCTCAGTGACTGATTCAGTTGGACGAATAACACATTACGTCTCTCACTGCTTTGCTTACCATTATACGTTGTAATTTGCGAAATATGCGAAATATAATGTACCATAGTATGATGCTACCATTTAAGAAATAATTAAGGCTGCTCAATAACTCCGACGATTTTCAGATGCAACGTTTTTTAGTTCTAAGAATCCCAAAAAGTGACGGTATACAAAAGCGGAAAGGAAGGGCCTTCTCCTCCTCCAATAGATGTAACATGATTCAGCACGAGCATCTCCTGGGTCCCCACTTAGGTGGATGTTTTCAGCAGTGACCAGAAGAACAGGAGATATCTAATTTTGAGGATACCGGGACTAGCCACGGTAGTTACCTTTACGGAGTCACCCGCAAGTGCACATAAGTGCGATATTCCACAGAGGAAACATCATTCGCCTTGACCGGGATATCTACCCCTTGGCCACTAGAGAAGTCTACAACCAGACCTTTTCTTATCTCTGACCAAATGAAGGGGTCTCAAATGTTGTATTATGTCTGGGCATCGTTGTCGCTTTCCATTACGAAATAATGATTCGTCTCGCTTTACTTTTGCAGTGATGGTTTACATTGTCCAGTTATTTTACAGCTATTTTGAGCGCGATCACAAGCATAAGTTGGGTGTTTGGCATTACTGAGTAGAGTCTACTATAGAGATATAAACACATGAGAAAATCAAAGTGCCATAAATATTCGAAAATAACAAACGGTGGAGATACAAGTCTGTTGATGGGTTTCACAGCATAATTTATGGTGGAAAGACAACTGCTTTTAATAATGGAATTCCGGCAAAACTCTTTGTCTTTTCACGACAAATAAAACAACGAAACTAGTCACCGCTAGTCACGATTCAAAATCGAAGAAAGCTCGTAAACATCGTCGACGGCTGCCGCTTGATACGAGTCTCGCTTACTCTCGTTAAATATTCATCATTAATTTATATTAACAGGTCACACAATGTGCCTCTTCTTCCATATCGTACTTTTGCAAATAGCAAATGAATTTTACGTTAGAATTACTGAAAACTAATTCCTCAACACTGCTATCACTAAGAGCCATTGTCGCTATTTTCCGTCGAGACATCGTCGAGAATAAGCCGAGATGCCTGAGTTTGAGATGTTACACCTTCCGAAAGAGGAAACCGATTTTAATGCAGTAAAATGTATTTTATAGAATGTTTATTTATGCATAAATAATTGCACATCAATTTTTTTTCACCTGGAATGGTTCGTCAATGTATATTGCAATTGCTATAACAAGATTATTTACTTATATCAATTGTATTTTTAGATTCCCTGTATATTTGTCAGAACCAGTCCATAGGCAAGGCGAGTAATACAAAATGAATCGTTTCACTCTCTCAAAAATCCTTAGGAGTTTTTCGTAGGAATTCTTGTTAAAATGCCAAATCAGATTCTATCAGATTTTTGCAGCTTACAGGTAAATCTTTTCCGAAAATCTTTCAATAATGTTCTTCTAAATTTAAACAGTCCGTGTTAAATATTTTTTATATTTAATTTTTGCTACGCCTAGAAGTTTTTTTATAATACGAAAAGTTAATTAACACCATTATTACTTTGCAGTTACTGAATTATTGCAGTCATTTTAACAAAATAACATTTTCATTAACACAGTGGTTGAAACATAGGAATAAGAATTCATCAAGATGTAAATAACATCAACTACAGCTATCAGGTATGGTAGATCAAACTTTTTTGGAGGATATTGATAACTGCTACTGCTAGTTCTATTCAAGAGCTGCAAATTCAATTGAACCCTTCAATTTAATAGAGAATTTTAAAGGTTGATCTGGACATAAACTTAATTGTGAGCAGTACTTTCCCTGAGTGAATGTAAATTTGTAACCATTTTTCTAAGGCATCAACACTACGTATTTCAGGATTAATATTCAAGCTTAATATTCTTTTTATGGCCGCAGCATAGCATGCGTAAAAATTAACTGTTATTAAATTTATGATAGTAACTTTAAGTGTTATGTTCATCACAGCTCCGTCTATCACGATAAGTGAGCTTCAAATTTTTCTGCGTATAATATCCCAGAGCCTAATGTATATTAAGTTTAGTTTACAACATTGTGAGACGTAAACCTAAAATAATATAATCTGATATATTGAAAGGGAAGTATTGTCTGATTCGTATTAATGTCAGGTACTACTTTCAAGTGTAGTGTTGTTATCCTTTTTAGGAAATATAATTCAAAGCATGTTCTTTCTCGAGGGTAGTATACATAGGAATCTCAATTAGTATTGAATTCTTACGTAAATGTCCTTTAATTTATACGTTAGATGTCATTATGATATTTTAAGTATTTAATTACAAAAATATTGGTTTTTCTTTTAAACAAAGAAGGTAATTTACATCATGGTCCGACGTTTTGCATATTTATTTTGCTTCCTCAGGGCACTACGAGTATTGCTCTGTACATTTCTTTATGTATTTCCTCACATACTTGCTGAGAATGGTTTGATTGATATTTATTAGAGCCAACTATGAGACTAGCAAAGAATGAGAAGCCAAATTATCCTTCTTTTATCCTCTCCGAAAAAGAAAACACTATAACAGCAAGCAGCAATATTTTAGTTTAGAAAGTTTAGTTATTATTTTTTTTCATGCAAACACCAGACTTAAACAACAAGAAAATAAAGACGATAAAAAATCTAATTCTATTCATCAGATATAGATTCTTTATAATGAAATGATGTAATGTTCCATTAAATATTGATATAGAGTCAAACTTTGTGCTTTTGAGAAACCTTCACCTTGACGTATGATTTTAACCTTCACCATGACGATCAAAAGCATTGATGAAGTTGACTCACCGAAGAATGCATGGGGAAGATAGGCCTATGAGAAATTAATTGAACAAACGTATTGAGAAACACCTAGACTAAATTACTGCTTAGCATTGAAAAATAATGGCAAAGCGATCGAAGAAGTTTCCAAGTGTCATGATCATAGTTGGGAATAACGATTTTAAAAATTAACTATTAAAATTAATCGTTAAAAATGTAGTTAACTATTTAATTTAATCGTTACTTTTAAAAAGAGTCAACTTTTAACTTTTAATCGTTTCAAGTATACATAAATGGATGTAAAACTAACATCAGTTAATTTTTTTGTTAATTTTTGGCGAACGTCGACCGGTCCGAATTTGGGCGCAAGGGTGCCCAACAGGAAAATGGGAAAATAAAACGGTATCTAAGAATGAATGCAAGGGTGGTTGTACAAGAATGCAATGAATAGGCCCAGACGAATACATCCAAACAAAAGCGGGGCTGAGGGGAGTGACAGCCAAAGTTTAGGAACGTACCCTCAGACGAGAAAACGCGAAACCACGCGAAGACAATGTCCTGGAGGGCTCGTATGCCTTGCTCGGTGACATCATGTCGTCAATACTACATAGTTGAAGCCGAAGAACAAAGGGTCTTCTAACAACCTATGACGGATAACGAGGGGGAGATTCAAACCTAGACGCAGAAAAAGAAAACAAAATCCAAGTAGACAGAAGAGCGAAAGAAAAAACTGAGTGAAAACATGAAGAAATTTTGAGAAGAAAGCTATAACGAAAAAATAATAATATAATTTGAAAATAATAATAGAGGAATTCAAGTTCAAACACTCTCTTTCACAGGGAATGATTATTAACAATAATTGACAGAGAAGAAGGTAGAGGGAGGTAGGGCGGGGCAATTTCAGCTGGAGCGAGGCTGTAAGAGGGGAGGGGAGGGCCGAAAAAGGGGAGGAGAGGTGGGGGCACCTTAGCGAATCACGGATTCCAATATTCCATCGCTTGCGGGACTCTCGTGTTTATCCAACTTACCAACACTTCAAACCGTGCATATGATATCATATCTTAACTTACCAGCGCTGCATTTCTTGATTTGAATTTAGATCCCGCGATCCCGCGTTCATGGATGATGAAAACTTGGCTTAGTGGTAGAGATTGGTTGTTGGCTGCGTTCCGAGGCATGGTAGATCCCTGCAAACGATAAGAAAAGGATAAAGGGATGGAGAAAAGGGAGCACTTAAAGAAAGACAAAGGATGGAATATCTCGGGAACACCATGTTGGAAGGAAAATTACGAAGGAGTTAAACAATCACCTCAAAGGAGAGTGGAGTGGAAAGCAAACCAACCTTGGGATTAATGGCTACTGATCACGACTCATTAGATGATTCCCGGAATATTATTGGAGCAAAGCAACTTGAATTCACCCATGAAAATATATATCCGTTTAATCCTATGCGTCATTAATATTAAGCATCATTTGACATTTTTGCTTTAAATGAATATATTCCAAACATCAAAAGTATGTTATCATATTTGGTGAAGCTTTCTCGGGTTTCCAACCGGGTGATGGTCTCCATGTAGGCCCTTGATTTGAATGGCCTAGATGAAGACCATCACCCGGTTGGAAACCCGAGAAAGCTTCACCAAGTTAATACGCCGGGAAAGCACTAAATCTTACTTTAGGTTATCATAGTCTATTTTATGCAGCTTAAGCCATTCAAACATCTCTTTCCTTCCATAATTTCCATTCTGAGCTCAGCATACTTCCAGCATTTTCCATTCATTCAACCTGACATTCCAGTCCCCCTTCTCCATGTTCCACTCTGCACCGACACTCCTCACATCACTGCATTCAACTAACCACAACCTCTAATTACCGGTTCCATCTAATTCCTAATTTTCATTCGCCACATCATCACCGCCCAATTCTCTTACTGCCATCTCTCTCTCCAACCACACCAAAAACTACTTCGGCGTGGTTTCATAATCTGGTTAAATATTTTCCTGGCGTGGTAATCGAAGTTCATACGCTGTCCCGTTACCTAGCCGACAGTACGATGCAATGTTTAAAACCCGAACTTCATGTTAACACTGGGTTTAAGAAAAGGTTACCTTAGCCTAGGGTTAATTTTAACTAGACAATAAATGCATGACATCGACAATCAAACTAGGCAAAAATGTTCAAGAGAACGAGGCCAACTGAAACGAATTTTGATTAGCATGGGAATACGATGAGGCCAGACAAGAAGTATCAAAAAAAAGAAGGTAAAAAAGCGTAACCGCTCCAGATTCCAAATTCAGGGAAACCATGCGTGGAAAGCGAGCTAAATCAATAGTCTATTAATACTTACTTTCATTTTTTGTACTTTTTAATACCCATTTTGATTTGTTAAATTTGTGTACATATATCTTTTGGGTGAAATAAACTTTATTCTATTCTATTTCAACGAGGCGGTCAACATGAAGCTTAAAGAAATGCTATACTCGCAAATGCTGTCTCATTTATTTATGCAGCAACCGCTCTTCTGTGGACTAGCATTTCTCCCTGCAATGATTTAAGCTGGATACATGAATGGAAATATCATCGTTAAAAGATGTTCAAATTATATTGGCAAATATATCGCGAGAAAATGGAAAAAATAAAGTATTTATTTCCTCTCATGCCTTACAAATGCGAATTACTCACCGATAATAATCTCAGATAATCTAACTTAAATACGCCGCGAAGTACTCGCCTAACACGTTCAAAAATTCTTCAGTGGTAAATACTCTATTTTCCTCTTTTTTTATTTATGTTGCTATAAAGGTGGTTAGGTGCACATTCACCCAAAATAATTGCCTTCCTTGGCCTCAATGTCTCCTCCTCTCGTAACCTCATCTATCAGTTCCACCCTTCTTCTTCTCAACTGCCCTTCTATCGATCCTTCAAGAGCTGTACTCATTATCCCTTTCCCTCTTAATACACGCCCGATCCGATTTCCTTTTCTCTCCAGAATGTTTTTTAAGGTATTTCCAAGCCTCTCCAACCCTGTTCAGCACCTCTTCATTTCTTATTCTGTCGGCCCGTCGTACCTTCCACCAACATCTCCTCCATGTCCACATTTCAAACACCTCAATCATATCCTTTTATCTCTCTCTCTCTTCCCCCCGAGGTCCATGTTTCACAACCATACACATCATGACACTCTGTACATATCATCTTTAGCTGTATTTTCCTCAACTCCAGTGCCAAGCTACGGCATAATATTCTCCACTTCTTCTGAAACGAATCTTTTCTCGATTATTCTCATTATTTTAATTAAACTTTCGAGATTGTCCGCTAATCTGACGTCAGTATTTCGTCATTTACGAGGTGATGCGATTGCAAGGCTTTCCTGTAGCAGAGAGAGAGAGGTTTGATGGCGTCATTAATTCACGATCCACGGATCGAATTCAAAGGGGCGGGGAGGGGGTTGGCGGGGGCGATGAACGAAACAGCGACCCCTTGGCGTGTCTGAGGTGCGTCTCAAGGGAAGGATAGAAGAGAGAAAGAGAGAGAGGACGACTGCTATAATCTCAGTCTTATGGCCATAGTGGAGACTCATAATACTAAAGTTGAGCCCTCGAAAACGGTGCAATCGGCCAATTTCGCAGGGGCGCGGTTCTGGAGAAAATGTAGTTCCGTAGTAAATTATTGACTCATAGCTAAGGGAATAAAGGTAAGGTAGTTGTTATAATAAAAAAAATTGTGCTAGTATTGCTATAAGATTTTGAAGGTGACCCCACCAAAAGGAAAATGCCTAAGGGATCACCTAAAGCTCCAGTCTGTGATTATTCTTACATATTATGTACAACTTGAAGGAGGAATAAATATATTATTATTATTGTTTGAGCGAGATATTTTACTAGTTATAATGGAGACCATGTTAGAGTTTCATTTTTTTACTTCAGCGTCTTTAAGAATACTAAAGTAAATATTGTAATATCAATAGCGAAAAAATATAGTTATATATTACCAAAATTATCAATAGTTAAATGAATATATCTACATAAGTCTCTAATTTGGCTCATTCTTTCACACCGTACAGCTAAACAGCATTCAAAACAGCAGGTTCTTTTTGCGTTTCTGTAAAAGTTAATGGGGTGTGTAATTGACTACTTTTTTATAAACAGTTGAGAAAACATAAAAAATACAAACCGGTAGTTTTTTATGAAATACTAGCTGAAGGTACCCGTTGAACTTCAACGGATGTGAAAATCATTGAACTTATTTTATAAGAAAACCACAAAGCATGAAGAACACTGATCATCATTTGAGGAGTTCGTATCCTATCTTGTTTGTTGTGATCGTTGCAACTCGTTCATTTTCCATTTCGTGCACGGAGTGTTGAGTTATTGTTTGTCCTCTTTAATGCACGGGAAACCCAATAATGGGCCACGAAGACTCATTACTACTTAATAAATAGCACCTAGGTTGATAGATGGTGACCTCGTCCCTCAAGTTCTCTTGAGCCGTCTTCTGAGTGAATAACAGCTTGAACACTTCCCTTGTGTACATAAATATATTTGCATTCAATGACTTAATTGAGTTCCGCCATTCATTGTTGATATGTGCGTTGAGTATCTTAATCAGGATAGGAGTGTAGAGTATAACCCAGCGGTTGACAACGTCAAAAGGAGCATTTTCAATAGCAGCGATGTTTATTTGTCCAAAGAATCCTTCAATACCCGGACTATGCCTTTGGCATAAAGGGTGGCTATATTCATTGTTTCCTAAATCATAATCATTGGTTACAAAATTAAAAATCCATGGTGATTAGTCTTAGTGCACTTGCCAATTTTCATGCACCGATGATGTCCATTGCGCAGAATATCCGTTCTTCTTATGGGTAAGAAGCATGTAGTGACGCAATTATAATTTCCGCCATCTTAAAACAGATTGAAGTTTCGAAACAAATGGCTCAATATTTGAACCAGATTTTTAGCTGGTTACCCGTCAGTAGGTTTGGTTAGAATGAAATTTGTGCGATTCTTAGCGTAATCCGAGAAACACCACGGGGAGATTATCATGAGATTGCTGGTAGGCATGTCTTTGAGCTTTCAAGGCTAACCTTTGTCGTTTTTCATGCAAGGACTCATTTTCTCGCAAAGAAGACATTTCTCATGCTTTAGAAGATTTTTTCAAAATGTTACCCTTTATTCTATTAGGCATGTTTATGAATATATTTTTAAGTCCATGGAGGGGAAACACAGAAGCAAGTGAGAGACTCGAATAGACAACTCGATGATTGAGTCAATGTGAGTAAACTGCATTTTAACACGTTTAAGTATATATAAATAACTCGTAAAGTTTATGTGGGAATTGGTCTAAAAACAGTTCGCAATCGTAATGAGAGGCAGACGGTTCCATTCCGTGTAATTCATCTGAGTATTAAACTATAATAAACGACGCCGTATTTGTTGTAGCAACAGAGGCATTATTAACATTATTATTCGCTGCACGTAAATATTCTTCCACGTTTAATTCCTTTATGTGTATCTTTTTATACATAAGTGTTCTCACGTATGCAGTTCCCTTATGAGAGCTACTTTGAGAATAGACATTGAAGATTATACCTGTAAATATGCATTGAATTTATCGATTACCCCCCGAAGCAATCTATCATGGGGCCCTGGGGACTCTGGGCCCTTCTTATACAAATTTTCTTTCTACGTGCTATCATGGGCCGGCAGGAAAACTTAAATGTCAGATGCGTGAATATCCTTTGAAATTCAAATCTCTGGTTGTCAAGGAAATATGCTATTGTTGATTAAAGAGAAAAATGTCAGATTTTTCAGCAAAAAATATGATATTCAGATAATTACGAAGCGTAAAAGAAAATCGTATGAAAAAATTAGAAACTACATTTATTCAGCCATTCGATAAAAAAAATTCCAGCCCTCTATCTTGAGTGAAAGTAATTTTTAAAAGCAAAAAATAAAACCACTGCACCAAACCGAATGCTTAGCATGGACCACAAGGGACCCCCAGGGGGGGCCTTTGGGGGCCCTGACAGATTTTTAATATAGCCTATGTTTAATCCCGGTACATTTTCTAACAACATACAAAATTTCAGCTCAATCGGTTCAGTAGTGTTTGCGTGATTGAGCAACAGACAGACGGACAGACAGACAGACAGACACCGTTCAATTTTTATATATTAGTATGATAGGTGTTTGAAATTCATAATGTTTTCAATACTCTCCCTCTTGAGACAACAGCTGTAATTTATCCCATGTAAAGCAACTTAAATGTTTACGCAAATTGCTCGAAAAGTAGTTCGGCAAGGGGTTAATATTTTGATATCATTGGAAAGATGAATTATTCTTCAAAATGCGGTCAAATTCATCAAATTCTAGGTGAATTTCTATATCGCTCAAACTACCTTAAGGTTGTGTAATTTCATGTGAGTACTTGCAGTGGCTTTTTCTACCAATTGCATTCAGAAAATTTAACACACTTTCTTAGTTTCGTTATAATGAAGCACCAAATACGCTGCATTAGTTTGGGAGCTCGAAAAATGGGCGGTTTTCGCGTTCTTAACATAGCAATGCCAAACGAAATCAACATCGAAGGAGGTTCCACCGCGACTGTGAGAGTCAAAACAAGTGCTAAATACCAACATTTAGTTTTATTGGTTTATCAAATCCTGCTTTCGCTGTTGACATGCGTTAGCTATTGAAAACCAAAATTAAGGCACAAAATATACAGATTTTTTCGCAAATATATTTTTAAAGAAAACTTTTACAGCCATAGAAGCCGACTGCAGCGCTATTTACATGGAATTGCAGCATTTTTACTTCGATTATCGCATTAGGTAGGCAATAATAAAATAAAAAGGTGGTATAATGCATTATTTTTATTTTTATTCAATTTCCCGCGAGTTTTCGCTTCTTATAAACAGTTTTCCGTGAAAATGGATTTTATATTAGGTATACATATAATATTTTTCCCCATGTTTCACTCGTTCTCCAATATAACACTAAGTAATGTCACGTTCAACTTGCGAGAAAAATATCGTGGAAAGGTAGGATTTTGTTGTTCTTATCAAATAGAGGACACTTTTTTAAAAGAAGCCAGAATCCGCTTGAAATGGCATTTATGTCCTTTGGCAGTGGAACCACCTTAACAAAAGTGTTTGATATCCATCCATGCAGAATAACTATAAGCTTTAATTTCATGTGCAAGAGAAAGAAATAGCTTTTCCACTTTTCAAGATATTACGCTTCAAACACGGGTTAGACAATTTTGAAACGGGTGGTAGTAAAGGTGGCGGTGATAGCGGGGGACGAGGAAGGAGAGGGGGGGTGGGGGGGGGGGCAGGGGAGTAGTCCCCCACCCCCTCTCGCCGCCTCCCCTGAAATCTTCCCCGGGCTGGCTCGTGGCGTGCGCGTGCGTGCGTGAGTGCTGCTGTGCCAGCTGAGGGTCCCCGGCCGCGACCTCTCGACCCATCTCACCTCCCCCTTCTCCCCCCCCATCCCCACCCGCTCCCAATTCTACCGGAACACTTTTGCTACACAGCCTTCGCTGATCATCGCTCGCACTCATTCTACGACATTAAGAGCTTTACACATTCCAATGTGTTGAAGTTCGGGCGCGCATCGGAACACATCGGGTGCCTCCCATTCGCTTTTATTAGTGCGCTAATCTCACTTCGCAATCACACAACAGCGCAATTGCCTTCCATTCGTGATTCAGACCCTGCCCACTAGGTAGCGCACTTCCAAACAGATCACGGAGGTTATTTTGTAATCTCACTTAAGTGAGAATACGCCATAAATTACGGAAAATCACGTTATTTTTCGTAGTTTCACTACGCCACCCAGACGTCGTTACCATCTTTGGCTCTTAAGTGGTGATATGCAGGTACCTTCTTTGACTCACCCACTCTTTCGACTCTTGATCCGTATCTTTCGACTCTTGATCCGTTTCATTTGCCTCCGCCTTTGATTAGTTACATCTTACCTGCCGTAAGAAATGTAAAATGGAGCCACTATCGGTTCCCGAACCTTGGCCGATCGTGAGCCGATCATCAAGAGAGCGAAACGGGTCTCCCACCTTCTCCTAAAGAGTCATTAAAAAGGTGAGATTACAAAATAACTACCCAGGTGCTAATTTAATGCGTGCTAAAGAAAAAAAGAACGTCGATTATGGCTTCCGTGATTATTTAATAAAGTGGGGAAACTTTTACGATACCACATAAAAAATTACACACAACCACGACCTGGGTTTCGACGGCTGAGCGTCATTATCAGGTGATCAAAAGTGTAAAGCAATCCCTTTTATATTATCAGTCAGTTGGTGAGGGGGGGATAGTGGGGTGAGGGGGACGGGAATGATAAACAAAAGAGGAAAGGATAGGGGAGTCTAAATACCAGAAATCTAAATTTCAGAATGCGGTTAAAACGGCACTTGGTTCTTCCAAAGTTTTATTTCGTCCAAGAGATATCTACCGTTTATGTCCCTCTAACCCAATGCCCCCTCGCTTGTATGGACTGATAAAAATCCACAAGCCTGGTTACCCCATGTTAGGATATGATACAACTGCGATTATTCTCCCTACTTGAACAACAAAAATGAATAACAAATCACAAATTGTCATTTACGTCATCAGCAAATACAACCAATTAAACTGCAAAGAGAACTGAAACTGGATGTTGTTCTGAATGGAAGAGAGGCCAACTGGTAAATTTCCACCGTGGAGCGAACGTAAACTCGTAGATAAAATGCTAGTGTCACATAAAAAACGACGGTGTTGCACGATTTGCCGATTCACTTAAGAAGGTACGGAAAAAATGAACCTCTTGCTTCCGCTATTCAACGGAGGAGGATAATGGACGCTCTGGCTTATTGGCTTCCCAGGGGGGATTCAAACAACCTCTGAGAGAATTACGATATAGCCACAAAGATACTGAAATTACGACCAGGAAAGGTGTTCGAGAATGATTGTCCCCTGTGTGGAGGTAAGACGCTCACTTCGGCCCCGCACACAGAGAAGACACGCCAGTCGAGTCGACGGCGCGCCACGTCAGAAGGGATTCTTATGGGGAGAATCTTAGATTTCGACGGAAAAATAAGCATTAAGTACTTCAAAGATAAAAGCGCAGTTGACATCTATAAATTCAGCCAATCAGTAAGCACGCGGAATGTCGTCTGGGGAGACGAATCACGTGACCAAAGAATGTTAACGATCAAGATGGTAGACCTAATCTACATCATCCGATCGTGGAAAATTCATAGATTTTCATTACTACCTAAGCCTAATCAGTATATTTCATCGATATAAGGTATTATAAATATTTTTTACAGATGTCTTAAGTAATTATGCTTATTTTTTCCGCCATGATGACGCTGCTTTAATGTTTTAATGTACAGTACACAATAGTGGAACCGAGATTTTAACTCGTCTCTGCTAATTCCCGTATACATTTTCATAATATAGTTTAGACAGTTTCTAAATGTTTATTAATGAAATAATTGGTGTTTCACTTCAAATAACATGACACCGAAAACATTAATTGAAAATCGTGTTGGCTACAACTCATCCATGATGACGTCACGACCGCGTCATGCCTGCCACACCGAAATGCCTTAGCATGCCGCTACCCTATTAGTCGCAGGTTTAAATGCTTAACTGTACTGTTATCATGGGCGGACTCTAGCATAGGTATGAGTGATTTCAATCCTAAGGTTCAAAATGACGCACACTTACACACCAACTACTACTGCCACTATTACTACTACTAGAAGTAAAATCCTAGACTTAGGAAAAATCGCGATTCGCATTAAAGTCTTAAGAAAGCTAAGAGGGGATTATTTCTGGGAAAAAAATTCAAACCACGTCGAAACCTGATAGTAGTGCTGAAGGAGGGCACCGGAAATGCCGTGGAAGCAAGACAAGGGAGCCGGGAAGATGTCTCAAAACTCGAGTGCATCAGAAGGCACAAGAAACAAGTGTGACGAATACATAAAAGTTCATATATTTACTTTAAATTTGGACAGGGTTCTGAAGTTGCTAAAAAAAGAAATTTTTAGAAGTTAAATAAGCTATTTTGTCTTGAACTATGTGTCATTCTTCACCCGGTTGTTCAGTGGCATGACCCGAGAATCGTTGCTTGACTTGGGACGAGGGTAATGGCTTCAGGGGCAAAAGGAATGTTGGACGACGGACCCAGTTGAGACAACAAAGCAATAAAAGAGAAATAAAACAGCAAAGACAATGATCTTTAACGACAACAAGGCCCAATTTGAGTAAGGACAAAAAGCGATGCACACGAGAGGTCGAAATGGGAAAAACAAATGTCACCTTTCTTTCCCGAGGGCTCTACTTCCTAGTTAACTTTCCTTTTTGCAGAATCACGGTCCTCAGACTGAAACACCGTTCATACCCTTTACAATAGGTTGCCGTGCATCTAGCTTTGTCGGCCCTGCCAAGACATTCTATATCCCTACCGATCTCGTTGGTCCACTCGTTCATTTTCCAAAGACTTCTCTCTCAAAAAGCGTTCTTGAAGAAAATCTTGCGTCCTAAAATAAACCTAAGAAGTTCTATTATTCTTTTCACTTTCGCCACCAATATTATCGTACCTTCCTCGAATTCTTTCGTATTTTCTTAGGAGACCTTCGAGAAAAAATAACTCGGTCACGTGTGATATAGTCAAAACATCATTTTATATACTTTCGTCTTGTTTTCATCAGTTCTTTTAATGTCAAGTCTAGCACTCGTAGGCAAAAGAACGCCAAACAGACCCTTCCTTGCCTAGTGACTAATAAGATTATTTATTAATCAATTCAACTTAATTTGCAATTTATTCAAAATCGTTACATTTTTTCATTTTAAATCTACGATAATTTTCTGCGTCTATTGCTGTGTTTAAATTTTTTCTTTAAAAATTGTCTAAATAGCCGATACAAATATCTCTCATTTAATGAATGCGTCGTGAAATTTTAAAATACAGCTCAAGTTTCTTTAATTTCAGAAATTAAGCCTTTTCCGTACTGGGTCCAAAATGTTTGACGCTTGAAAAAGTCTGTTCCTTCCCTCCAAATACAGCCTCATAAATTATCCTCCGCCCCTGGACTGCCTGTATGGTCCTGTGAACTGTGCTGGAATGTCTATGACGGCCCTTTGACTCGTAGAGATCTAATACCATGAGCAAATACACCCCCTGAAAGGGATTCCCTTGATAGTTAGGTTGGAGGGCCTGTAGCAGGCAGGGGCCGCTGCACCAATGTTCCTTTGAGAGGGAATGCCTTTGAATACGCGGATGAGCCCCTTGGAAGCGGCACTGCCGGCACAATCAACTTACTAGAATCCTCTCCATCACAATAAGCAAAAGGATAACTAAGTAACCAAAATCCACAAAAGTCCTACGTTTGACATAATGAAAAGAAACATTTGGCTTCCACTTTGTCTCTATTCTCTCGCTCGTCAAACTAACACCAATCCCCTGAATGTCCAGGAGACGGGGGATGATAAACGTAAAGATCAGAAGTGTTCGGCACTTCATAGGACAAAATGAATGGACCCTAAGGGACTCCCTTCATGTATAAAAAGACACTACCCCGAAACACGTAATGTATTACATCTGTCGAAAAGTTTTCTCTTTTGCAGGGCTACACTGCCCTCTAACGCTGGTTTCCATGTCACCCAAACAATTCTCACGCGGAAAAAAGGCAATGTAGACACCGAGTACTTCTAATAACTTCATTCATAAATATTTCTAAGAGCTTTCAACTGTTTGAAAAAGTAATCTCGAAGTTCACACTATTATGAACATAAAGAGAGAACTAGCCCCGGTGCACCACATAACCTAGGATTTGCAGAAGGCAGTCACCCCCGTAAATTTCAACCGCACACACTCGACGAATAGGAGAATGGCATTTTCTTTCCTAAGAGCTTTTGGAAGCTTTTTCAAAAGCACGAACACATAAAGAAAAGATATTTTAATGATGTTTGCATTAAGGATCCATTGCCATTGTACGCAAAATGGAATTCCTGGAAATACCAAATGTAAAATATCGGCTCGAGAAGTGGGAATTAAAAAATAATGGAGGATTAAAAGACGTGCATGGATCTCTTTGTCCTCGTTATGAAGCCTGTAATTACTCGTTAAAATAATGAAAGTTGAGTAAAAGGAAAGTAAAATTTTGGCACCATTTCAGGACGCAGCCCGGATGAAAAAATTGCAAATTCTGCAAGTTTCACGTGAACCCATTGCCCACCCGGGCCCATTATCGATGTTAACACGGAAGCGATTTTGAAAAAATTAATGGGGCATTAGTCATCACCAACGACAAAATATATTAGGCCAATGACGGAGGACGAAACCATAAAAAAATGAAATGGAGATTATTGGGGATAAATGTTGCGGTAGAAATAATGCCGACTTATTATAATCTCAGGAGTGAAGGAGAATTTTTAGAGTGTCATTGTCAATGTATACCTCGGTGCCTTTCGTTTCGAGGAGGGTTTCCTTCCAAATCTCGTCTTCCTCTAAATCCCAGATTACCCCCTCCCTTATAGAAAAAAGCGACGATTTCCTGGTTAACTTTGCGTAAATAGTATACGCCACTAACAGTTAGTGAAGCCGGATTTTGTATTTTCCACACTACATTATCGCCAACCATGGTTTCAGCGTGCCAAGATATGATAATGACCAGAATAATAAGTACGACTAGATCGAATGACCTCCATCCTAGTCGTACCAAACCGTCCTTAACAATGCAAATGAACTCAGCTGTCGCCAACCAATTAATTAATTAACCATTACCCAACTCAATAAATTACCAACCGACTAATAATGGGATGAGCAAAGACACGATCACGAGTTATAACATAGCAAAAAAATTGCTTTTACAATCCACAGTAGTGTGCAAAAGTTATTTTTGCTATAAAAATGAAATTCCACATATTTACACCGGCTTTTATTTCATTTACAGGAGTTATAACAATTCACGCGTTTGTCTTATCATTATTAATATTATTTAGCCTCACGTTGAAAAGGAAAACGCGATCTCCACCTTACAAATTTGGCTTCTTCCTTGATAATTGCCATTCTCACATATGCACCTGCAATTCAAAGTAGTGCAATTCGCAAGTACTTCGACTGCAAAAAGCGCAAAACAATTGAAGTTCACATTGCGCACAGTGATCGCAAAAAATCAAGAGGGACAACATATCCGCGATCAGAGCCGCAATTACGTGCCCCTCGCACATTTCTCACCTTTGACCCGAGAAATCAAAGATATCGCACGGGCTGCGAGGTCGACGTGATCGCTCCCCGATGGAATCCACCTCCTTATTCCTCCCCCCGTCACAAACCCCCAACCCCTCCCTACCACCCCCCGCTTTCAATTGTCCTCTAGACCTCGACACTCACACGACGTCGTGGAAGATGGATTTCCCCCCAATTTTCACGTAAAATTCGTCTCCTCTTTGGAACCTTCATGTACAATTAAAACACCGTCGGAATTGGAATTTTGGATAAAGGGGAATTAGTCAAAAAACTCCTTACGGATTCCTCCGTAAGTCACACTATTCTGGGCCGAGGCGCCATTCTCCAAGGGGCGCCTAAGGTGGCTGGAGCGGTAATCGTGGGTCACTGAGAGCGCATTTGAATGATTTTTGCAAGTCTTAAAAATTCTTGGACCACTTTTAATTTAGGTGCATCTGTTTATCCGTTGGAACTCACCTAAAGAAATGGATATGATGCAAAAATATTATTTTTATTTTTAATTTTAAAGTGTTCCATAAATAGAGTCTTCTGCACTGTGTTCGAAATGTAGACTTAAGTAAATTATATTGAAATATTTTTTTCTTCAAATATTGGACGACTTGGACGACGACGACTACATTGAAATATTATTTTCTTCGTATCGCCTTGATATTTGTTAGCAACAAATATATTAGTAATAAATATACTAGTTATCGAGTAGATGAAAACCTGTCAGCATGTAATCAAAATATATTACGAAATATTTGTCATGTGCCATAAGGCTACGTGTTAAAATAGCATTGAAATACCAAAAAAACAATTCGGTATGATGCAATTTTTTTCACTTTAAACTACAGATATTAATAATGAGAATGCGTGTGCAAAGTCTTACGCAAGTCTGTCGATAAATAAAATTCACTCCGACCCCCTTAACAAGCCAGACAGGCGCAGGTCAAGCACCTCCACTTCCGCAAACTCAAAGCAAGTGAGAAGGAGAGAGAGAGGAATTAGAGAGACCGTTTCGTATCCAGGGAAAGGGAGAAGCAAAGAGGGTTGCGGGGGAGAGGACGGGGGGGGAGGGGGGCTAGTAGAGGTAAATTCGCGAGGATACAAGGGGAGGAGGTATAAGGGGAGTAAGGTATGGAGGGGGGAGAAGAGGGGAGGGTGGTGTTTGCCCGAATACAAGTCTATCCCCACCCCCACCCCAAGCCTCCCGCTTCGGCCGCACAGACCCTGGAATCCAGTAGATAGACCCCTGTGCTGCTGTGCTCTCCGAAAGGACCAGATCCTCCTCCTCTCTCGATCCTCACATTTGTCTCCCTAATTTTATTTTTTTTTCTCTTTTTCTATTTCCCTGATCCCCGTGTTCTCTTGGCACGGGACTCCGAGTGGGAGGGGCTTGTGGGGTGTGGGTGTGGAGGGAGGGATGGAGTGGTGGTGGGGGGGGGAGCGACTGAACAGAGGGATGTAGCAGCGGTGAGAGTGGGGTAACAGGGATGAGAGGGGGATCGTGGGATAATCAATGATTTCCGCGGTCAAGTGAGAGCGAAAGCGGTCTCGGTCGGTTTGTCCCCCCCCCCCGACATGTCCTTCCTCCTCCTCTTCCTCCTTTCCCCGAGATCTTCCCACTTCCGCGATCCCGTTTCCACCGATCGATTCGAAAGCACGGCAAGCCTCCACGCCGTGCCCGGGCGGCGCGGCGTGTCCACACCCGCCCCCGCACCCACACCCCCGGAAATCCTCCGCTCTCACGAGGTCGCCCTCGCCTTGCGAGTCGATCCAGTCACCGAATGACGCATCTCCAGTCTCTTCGCTGAGAACGAAGTTTACGGGGGAGAAAAAACTTTGGCCGCGATTCAGTTGTTTTCTCGAGGATGAGAAGATGCGGCTCTGCACACGCAAACGGCGGCGTTTCCATTACTCTCTCGGAAGAGCAGCCACCGGCTTTTTTGATTAAACTTTTTAAGAAATTGACCGAGTAATGAAATACATGAAAATTTTTAAGAAATTGAGAACACATCAATTTCACTCACTCTTTTTACTCTCATGCCAACAACAGCCCTAAACTTGAACCTTGACTTCATCAATGAGGATGGATTTCACGGAGGACGATCGGCGGCACGCATCGAAGAACAGCGCTGGTACTATTTCACATTTCCTATTTCCTACCCCCGTTTCCTCAGAAAGACATGCTATCTGAAGTATGAACGATCACTAGCTCATTAGCTAAACTTCCTCGACTACCCTAACATCATTTTAAGGTGTGTGGACCTCAAAAGGAAAGAACCTGGGAGTTTCTTATAACAAATTATTACTTGTGACAACTATTTCACAATAAATCACCGCTTTTCTTTCATTTTTATCCATTTCAGATTACATTAGTGGAAATATCTTCCTCTCAACTGTTGCTGTGTTACTCCGTGGTATGGAGAAAAGGTCTTGAATTATTTTTCAAAAAGGGGGAAGGCTACCAATTAACCCTATAAATGTTTCTTAATTGTAAGTCCTTTGAAATAACTTGAAATCAATACGCAAATTTCTAATAAATTTTAGTAACTCTAACTATATACAATGTTTCATTAACCCTTCACACCCAGCTGTGCATTTAATTTTCGAGTGGGGACTCGAAAGGAAACTTGCTGAAGTAAAAAATAAGAGGATTCCTCGTTTTTATGCAAACGTGCTGAGCAACCCAACACGTTGCACAGGCACTCCTGATACAAATCCTCTTAATACGGAATGGTGAAGAGAAGTCACCTCACCAGAGAAAACCCTTAATGCATTTTTTTCAAACGTGAGCATGCGCAAGGTGTCCTTGCTCACGAGGCTACTGCATCCTGTGTGACCTCTTGAGTGCATCTTCCCATCGGAGCGCCTGGATTCGTGCTCCAAGAGGAGCAAGGATATCGATCGAAATATTCACTCCATTCTCTGAAATTGATAACAGGAGATGGTGTCGACGAAAATATTTATTTTACCAAATTCTTAATTACATGCACGCGTTTTGTTGATTTCGATCATTGTGACTGTGCTTGTATCTCTAAGATTATAAAATCCGTTATTCTTAAACTTAAACTTATCAAGCATTAACACATTGGTGTGAAAACATATATGACCACATTATACCACCCTGTATCACGTATTTTCACACTCTGAGAAGAGTTCACCCCATGAAACCGCATATAAAAGACTTGGCCTGGGTCATATTAACCAAGCAAAACAAAAATTCTTTCTCATATTTATCTATGTAGCTCGCCTCGCATACTGTACCTGGCTATGGTCGAGCCTCTTCATTAACTTCGTTTTAGTCTGTAGTTTCCATACACACCACCTACACGACGCCAAACACATTCTCACTGCGCATTTTGCGCTACCTGTGATAATTGACTAATAAGGGGTGAGTCTCGCAATCACCTGAGCGGTGAAAATTCAACGCACCTTCGTCGCCGACAACACTACGTGCCTGAAATGGAGATTCTAAAATAATAAAGCACAGGCTACTTGAAGCTTGCACAATGAATTGTGCAGTACTTTAATACACCCACAACTTTAAACACTGCAAGCCGTGTTAAGCGCCATTTGCTTTTTCTCTTATGTAATAAGCAGCGCAGAATGAGTACGAAATTATGGCGACATTTTTGACCGTAAAAGAGCCAATGCGCAACCAATTTTTGACGTGAAATAAATAAACAAAAATCCCGGAAGTTATTTTTCAAAGGACAATCCACCGTTTTGCTAGCCTTCTACCCCTAGCACGACCGTGAATCTTATCACTTCTATATGATTTTAGACGAAATAAAAAAATGGATTTCCCGAACTGAAGAAGGTTTCAGTTAATCTTCAGTCACTTATTTCTTCGAATTGCGGTCGATAATCATTAAAATTATAAATATGCATGACTGTCTGGGTCATTTCACATTTGACAAATTAAAATCCACTCCAACTATGAACGCCTCTATTTCTGGCGAGCACGCTTGATAAAATTGCAGCAATGGGGTTTTTAATTAAATTAGGAGTTTTAAATGTATTTTTGATGACTTATAGCTGCTGATGCGGGATTTAAATATTTAAGGCAAAATGCGATATATTCCAATAGAGGTAGGATAATCATTATCCTTGACTGGGACTCGTTCTCGAATCCCTCGAACACCACACTCAGTGTTCTAATTTTGGCTTTAACCTCGTGGACTGTGGCGTTAAGCGCACGATTTGGACTGCTTAGTCACACAGCGATGTCGACAGTCTTGAACATCTTGTTCCTTTAATGTCCACAAATAATCCGCAGATGAGTTCGACGCCTCGGTAGATTAACTGGCTAAAGAATACGGCGCGACATCGCATCGAGGGATCCAGGTTCGAGTCCCGGTCAAGGCCAGCGGTTTTTCCTCCGTGGACTTACGCGCTTATGTACACTTGTGGGTATTAAACTAATACCCTTGCAATTCTCGGTATCCTCAAAATTCCTTATTTCAAAATGCTAAAACGTCCTTAAGCAGTGAAAACTATGTACTTTCTTATTCTGGTACTTATACTGAACAATCTAATCATATATTGCATTCTACATGTATCCAATTCAAGATAATATGGTATTTATAAACGGAAGGCAAATAATACCTCCGTCAAACTTCACTTTAGAGAATTATATGCTATTTTTATGCAGTTTTGATTTGGTAACTATGCATGATATTATTGCATCTAGGGTTGCCTCTTCATTGGAAACTCAGCGAAGAAATTTCATCCAACGAGTTGATAAGATACTTCCATGCAAGTATGCCGTAAATAAAAAATTAAAGCAAATAAAAACTACAATAAAGTCATTCATCATCATCTAGCACTGATGAATAAGGATGAAAGTATTTCTATCATATCCACCAGTGTTAACGACGCAATTAATCTGAATTTCCTACCTAAATAACACCGATACGAGATTTGCTGTTTATGCACGATCAATGAAAGGAAAGGTTCTTTCTATAGGTTTTTTCGATGTGAATCGAGATAAGCGGGCGTCATCAGACAAGGGGGAGCGTCGAAGGCAAAGCGCGGCCACTCCAGCCACCTTCGAAGACGAGCTACACCGTTTGGATAAACCGTATAGAAGTAAGAGGAGGATTGAGGTCAAAGGCAAGAATTAGCCTTGGGGTTATTTGAGCGAAGCAATCGAGGGTATATCGAGGGGTACCACAAGGGAAGGGCGAGAGGGGAAGACTGGCCGCGACCCCTCCCTCCCTATCCCCCTCACCTGCCCGTCCCCTCTCCCTTATCCCTCTCACCACAATGCTTCTTCACCGATTATTATCGCCCCCCTTCCAACCCACCCCCAACTCTCCCCCTCCCTCCTTCTTCGAGCCAATTACGTTCGCCGATGACCGCCGCGGATCGTCGGATGAGAGGTTGGAGGGAGGGCTCTCGGTTCGATCTTTCCGTTGCCGCAGATTGGATTCCATCCGACGGACTGGTCCACGGCGGAATCCCCTTATCCCACCCCAGTCTCCCCTTCCCAATGATCGAAAGAGGATGAGGACAACGGTGACTAATGCATGGATTTAATCAGAAAATGGGTGGGTACCCACGGAACAAAAACACAGTAGAACCGGATGAAATGGGTTTCGAATCGGCGGAATTAGGTCGACCAGTTATGAGGTTCAATTCGACGAAAACACGTATCGCACTCGGTATTATACCGTTTCCCTACTCATGGCGGATGGACGTCACAGAGCGAGTATCCAATGAATCATCGTTTCCCCTTCCACCTCAGTTTCTGACTCCCATCGGCTGAACAGCGCTGTCAGTTGTTGCGAACTGACAGCGCTGAATGCACGTTGGGCAGCGAGAAGTCACGTTAACCACTGATTTTGAACCTTAATCAACGATGTCTAGTGTTCCCCATCCTTTTTTATCCGGGCATTGGAACGGCACTGGCGAAGTTTAAAAAAATCGCAGGTACGAACACAAGGTAATTCGCACGTAGTAAATTTGGCAAAATTGACGATACGAGACCGAAGTGAACCTCATGGCAGTCGGAGAGAGACTGAGTTCCCCCCGCCCTTATTGTATTACATGCGACACTTCTGTGATTAGGTGGGAAAGTGAAAGGTAAACCAGCGCATTCAAAGGAAGCCGCCATGAGTTTGGAAAAAGGGTACAGTATAATTTGGAGTAGCTGGCGCAGGGAGCACCCACCGCTCCAGGTGGAAAACTGAAACACGTAGAATCATCAAGTTCTCAACATTATTCGAAAATATCAATTCTTACGAAATCTGGAGTGCTAAAAAAATTTATATTCATACATGTCCACATCTTATCCCCTAATTTTAAGTTAAGAGTATAAAGCATCACCCCAATCTAATTGTCATTTATAAATGCCTGCATCCAGCTCTGTACAGTAAATTTTCTCCCATGTAGAGAATTAAACCCGAGGTCATAGAATAACTCTCGGAAAGTAAACAAGGTCACCTTGCTACAAGCTCTCTTACATGACCAAACTTTCCTTGAAAAGCTTAATAAAGTCACTATTTCTTGTTTCCATTTCTCATTTACAAAAGAATTAATTTAAGAATCTGTAGTTTATCTTTCGACACTACTTCAACGCCGGCTATATTAACTTTTAGCTTGGTGATAATAATTTCGACATACTGAGTGAAAATTTCTCGGGTTATCCAACGGGCCAGGTTCATTTTCTCCGTTTCGATCGGAGGCGATTCGCCCAAGTTGATCCAAGTTAGATTTGCAGGATCCTAGAAGATGATGAGCGAGTCGCTTATTGAAGCGCCCCGGCCGGCCGCTTATTGAACAACCTGGTGGATAATGTTGGATAGTTTTCCTTGCCTAAAAGATTCGCTGGAAAAACGTGAAATCAATATATACGTTTCATAAAAGCGTGACGCATACTTCTAAAGGGTATACCGAAGAGGGCCGTTACGCACTCTTTGTTGGCCATAACGACAGAAATTTTTTTATTTGAGATTACATGTGGATTTAAACTCGTATTCTACAGAGAATTATCAATTTATTTCGAAAATCTTAAAACGAATCCTTAATCGCAAACTATTTCATTGCAAGTACACACCGGTGCTCGTGTGAGAACCAATTTAATATACATTGCGGTGAAAGAGGTATTAAACCGGAATTTATAGAGCAGTTTAAAATTTTAAACTACGACTTATTCCAAATATACTTTTCCAGAAGACAGTTCATCCATAGAGCATTCCCCGCTTCTAGTGGTTCTGGTGCCACTTCATGAATCCAATCAATAAAGAACCCTCACGCGATGAAAGCAAAGGAAGTCCTCCTCAAACCTCTAGACCTTGCCCTAAACATCTCCTCTCCCTCCTTCACCGTCCACAATTAAAAGAGGCATATATATGTACCCGCCCATCAACGAAATAACTACAATCACCCCTGACGTCCTCAAAACGTCTGCAATGTCGAAAACAATCAGCAAGCAAAAAAAATCAAGAGTGAAACATTAGTGTTTATTTCAAATCTTTAGGCGTCCCGACTCCGTGAGAAGACAGCACCTAAAGTAATTGCTGCTTACAACAATAGCGATACCACGATAATTATTTCTCCTAAAAATTTGGTGCGAATAACCAAATGAAAGCAAAGGTATGTTGCTTTAATAAATTCGATATCTTATCCGATCGTTTTGCATCTACGTATTGCGTTTTTTCTGAGTGAGATATACGACGTTGAAGTTGCAAGATACCAATATTATGTTTAGAGTAATCTCCACTAGTTGTTGTGCGTAAGATTTCAATGATTTCGAAATAAATTATATACGTTATAATACTAAAAAGCACTTTGAGAGCATTGACAAATATAATTCTAAAAATAATATCTCTACAGCTTTTACTGTGATTGACATGCATAATCATAGCGCAATAAAATATTTTAAAAATTTGCATTCTCCACTTCAACTTCGTTTACCTCGGAAATAACGCAATTTGAAAATGAGCGACGTTCAGATAAGTGATTAGCTTATTGAATTCCTTGCCATAAGGATATTTTCTTCAATTTGGTTATTTAAGTCGGAACAAAAATTGAAAACAAGACATACACATTACGATGACAGTTGCATTTTATATTCGGATGCTCACATGCCAGGGCAATTCAGTTGGATTGACGCTTTGAAAAATAATAAAAAAATTAATTTCAAATCTTGCGTAAGGATGTTTTCGTTTCCCTTGCTTTACCTTCGAACAAATATAAATATTACCAGTCTATTGTAATGGCAAAAGGTTTTATTTATTTCATTGTATTTTGTGGATTTCTGCGACCAGTTTCACCTCCCTCAGGGCAAGAACTCAATCATAACTGAGTTTTAGTTCTTAGAAAGATGAGCGAGTTGCTCGTCGAAACTTTGGATATGGAAAGCCTAACCCGATGCCATATCAGATATACATATATCATCCATCACGAAAGCCTACGGTCTTACATCGGTTTCGCCATGATAAGATAACGTCTGGCTCTAAGCGTTTCGCCTAGGACAAAGAGGTACCTACTGATCTATTGGAGTAATTAGACGCCTTTTCCGATTAGATACGACCTCCCGTTTTCCCTAAGGGTTTTTAATTCGCGGAAGGGCCTAAATCTTAAATTTTACTTGAAATTTCATCACTTACTTTTGATTCATCGACAACAAATAGTATACAAAGCCTGTTTATGACTTCAACAGGCAGATTCACGCGAGATTCTTTGTTTGGTAACAAAACATCAGTGCGTTAACACACAGAAGTCACGAGATGTATTACAAGAACATTTTCTTCTATGACCAAAATGGCTCCTAGTTCCCCTTGCCTTGCGCATGCTCGGGGTCAACTTCAGGTCATGCTCTCGCATTGTACACGGCTACACCCGACACCACACTCATGTAAATCGTGTCATTAAGGTGGTTGGAGCGATTTTAGTTTACGTACAGATTTGCGTGAAATTTTGCACGCGTATCATAATTAGTGATATTCATTAATAAAAGTGAAAAAATGGCATCATTTCTGCTTGGTTTTTTGGAAATTCAATGCTATTTAAACGCGTAGTCTTGTGGCACACGGCATATATTTCGTAATAATGGGATAACCACTGCACAAATTTTCTTCTAAAAGCGAAAGTATACATTTTATACTTTTTACTATAATTGTTGCTTACAAATATCAAGGTGTCACATCGTGTCCAATATTCGAAAATGACATATTTCAATAATAATTCGTCTGAACTTCGAATAACACGCGGAAAACTCTCGTCATGACATGCTTTAATCTTGAATTTAAAAAAAAAAATTAAAATTCTTGTACCATTTCTATTGCATTCGGTATGGTGAGTTCCAATGCATGACTAGCTTCACTTAAGTGAAATTCGGTCCGAGTATTTTTTTCGACTCACTTAAAGAAATTTTAAAATTAGGAACACAATGACCCGATAATGTGTTCATGGAGCGTGGTGACCTAGTGGGTAGAGCGCTTGGCTTCTGATCTAAGGGTCCCGGGTTCAAATCCGGTGAAGCCTTTGGACGCCCCCGAACAAAAAAATCCTCGGAGTGCGAGGTGGCCCAGGGAAAGGAACTGGGCCCCCTACCCTGAATGTGTGAAATTCACACGCCTGTGGCTTAGTCCGTGGTGAGATCTACCCTCAACTATCCAAACCAACCTTCAGGTTGAATCACTGAGTGAGTACATGACCCAAAATTACCCACAGCGAGTTAGAGCGCCGGAATGGATCACTTCACTTGCAATCGTAACTTCGCCGCTTCCGTCTTGGCACAATGGGACCAGAAGTAAAAACGTATTCCCGTCGAAAATAGGGAAAAATAAAATGTTTTGGTACTTGAGTAGATATCTGTCGCTTTAACGAAGTCACACCTGAGATAATAAAATGCATGAGAAAATGACGAAGTAGCGGAAGAATATTTTCAGAGAAGAAATAATGGCGCGTTCCCATTTGGAGGGGGGATACAAAATAAATAAGATGGCGAAGGAGCATACGTACAATAGCGGGAGCCCCGTGGTTCGTTAGCTACAAAATCCTCAGAAATGATCTCAAACTACACCCGATACTCCATTGCCTCAAAGCCTAACTGAATGAATTCAATATGTACCTCCAAAAACTGTAATTCATTGATTGAACCGCTTTGGTCACATGAACACTCACTCCCCTCCAACCATCCCATGCCCAAACGTGCCTTTGACCCATCCCTCTCCTCTAACCTATGAGCCATGCTTTGACTAGAGAACTATAATTACAGAAACTAATTAGTCGGAAACTCTGGGGTGACAGCCGTTTTGGCTGGGATCAGCAGAAGAATAAAACGAGCTTTATTCCGAGGTTGATTGGTTGGATAGAGATAAGCGGGAAGGGGTTAACAGGAATGGAAGAAGGAAGAAAGGGAGTGATGGGAGGGAGAAGGATCATCAAATAGAAATCTACGGCTTTCGGATGAGTATTTCGGGTCTGGAGAGTCATGAGTAGGGTGGGTCGAGATTATAAGTAGGTACATAACGGGACAGTGTCGAGGGACGAGCAGGCAGAAGAGCAGCAGAGCGGGTAATCTCTCTTATCTACCGCGAGGGTTACGTTCGAGCAAAGTTCAGCGCTCTTGGAAAACCGCGTCGGGTGTCACAGATACCACCCGCCGATCATCCGCCAGACCGCGCTCCCCAAGGGAAAGGCGAGTTGCGAACTTCACGGATTCCTCCTCTAGCTTGACTCCAGAGAGAAAATCAAAATATTTTTGCTGACGGACCTAGTCATAATCACCCGTGTTTCTTGAGGAGCGATGCTCTGATTCTCATTCTTGCACCGATCGTTATTCCTCGAACATTTTCTATTCGGATTAAGAAAAATCAGTCAACATCACCATCATCATGAGTCTTTCAATTCCGAGCTGGCTTACAAGCAACCTTCAACTCTTCTCGACCCTAAGCCAACTTATCTGAAGTTACTTTCTCCCTTTTTATGCTTACTTCGTCGTTTGACTTACTAATGTTCTCATAATTTTCACGTAGTCAGTAGGTTACTTTCTCAAAACCAGTTGTACTTCCATATTCAAACATTCAGAATAATAAAAAATTAATATTCTTTTATGTCATAAATACGAAATTATTTCGTCGGTAATACTAGATACAGACGGCGGATTCCTTCGATCTAAATGCAAAGCTCATTTCACCGACAAATACTAGTCGTGTTCAGCAGACTCAACTGTTGAAACATGCAAAAAAACTTTCTTATGAAAGCGTTAGCTGCTCACTTACTTTCTAACTGACCTCCTAGTCAACACACTTGAGATTGCACAACCAATTGTTCTCCGCATTTACATGCACGGTTTATAAAGAGTAATCTTAAACCTGGAAGTAGAAACAGAACGACAAAATTTGGCACACGAGGATATTTGAGAGTAGAAAATCGTCATAAAATTGGATAAAATCGTCCGGGAAAGCCACTCTTCGGAGGACCAGTGAAAAGTATTCCGAGCAAATTGAAGGCTTTACTTACGTCAGTTGCAAGTATGGCTAGAAAAGGATGATCAAAACTGGGGTTGGATGCGGATAAAAAGCATCACGAAGGAAAACGGACGAGTACAATATGTTGCGGGATTTTGATACGGAGTGCTGTGACAGAATCACGTCGGCGACTGGAAAGGCGTAACCTCCTAGATCTTGCAATCATAGCTAAGAAGGGCTACTATTGACTGACCGATCAATGACTTTCAACTGATGTTAAAAACAACATGTTTCGTTAACGAACACTATTCTCGAAATAAAAACGCTTTAAGAATTGAAAAACTAACAATGGAACGTATGGAGGCATGGAGCATGAATTTCTTGGGTTGAGTGGATTTGTGTATATATGGCGCTTATGAAAATTGAACTAGAAAATGAAGGATGAAATAAAAATAAATAAGGGAGGTTTTGGTATAAAGCTGGAAATATGATAGGAAGACGGGATTTTAAGGATAAAATTGGAAAAAAGAAAGAATTGATTATCAAGATTTTCAAATGTGATGGAAGAAACTAAACACTCAAACTATGCGTGTAAAAGCAATCTAATTTACAACCAACGTATTATTTTAGACGTAAAAAGGGTTTCTCTCATGAAAGTTAATCATTTCGCCTCAGTGTAGGTGCGTTCAATGCGCTTTAATGGAGCCCTTTAGTCACCTATAAAAAATATTTATAATTCATACGCGGCCATAATTTTAGCTGGAGAATTTAAACGAATTAAAACCTGAGTAGCTGGCTTTCAACTAAGGACTGGGACATTCCGAAACTCTATCGTTATTCTCTTTAGTGTTCTGTATACTCCGTGGATTGGACATGGAGGACAAATTTTCCCCATCTCATAGATTTTTTAAGCGATCACGTCACTGAATTCAATTTTTTTAAATCTTTTTGCTTCTGAATTTTACATCTATTCGATGCTGTAGGATAGGATCAAAGCATCCAAAAGCTAAATTTCACTGGAATGTAGCCCGATTCTCTCAACTATTTCCATCCACTACTCCTTAAAATCTTCATCTCATGTAAAATGGTATGATGAACACTCAGCCCCTCATCACAACATTCAGCATCACTTTGCATTAACTCCGTTTACTTCCATTCGGTCCACCCTCACTTTGTCTCATCCACCACCTTTCAGTTCCAACCACAAATACCATCACTTCTTCGTTTGAGTTCCTTTTCGTCCACCTTACTTTCCTTGTCCCTCTAAAAACAAGCACCCCAAGCGCTTCAATCCGATCCTAATTTATTGAATTGGTATTGGCTACTTTAATAATGTACGAGTTAATGTTTAGAGGGTTGGTCATGTCTTTTTTAAATAAGTTGATCTCAACTTTGAGCCCTGAAGATGCTTTAATTTAAAGGCGAAACTTGATTTTAAAAAAAGACATGACCAACCCTCTATAAATTCACTCATACATCCTAATTTATGTTTAGCTTTTGGCAAAATTCAAATCCAAAATCCTTACTTTTTTTTTCTTCTCTCGATGTTGATTGAATGAGCTCAGCTCCACTCCAGGTATGACCCAGGTGGCTTAATTGTTCTTCCTGTTCTAGCGCGTCACCCTACTTTTATTTTTTTAGTTAGCTTTCTTTCGTTCTCAAAAATCTCATGGTCTTGATTTCTTTATGATTAACCCCCACATTCTATCTCTCAAACGATTTCAGCGACTCGTCTAACAAGGATCTTAATTTCTTCGCCGACAGGTATATTATTAGCACCTGGTTATTTGTGAATGTAATCAACTCTATCTATCACGTTTCTTTCACACCATAATCAAGTTCACCTCTGGCCTCTTTCATCATTTTATGAGAGCAAAATAGTACAGGAGATAGCCGAAAGCATTGAATAACCAAGCACACCCCAATCCTCCACTTGGTAACCTAACTTGCGCAGTTTGATCCATTGATTAATTTCACATCAATGGCCTATTCCTCCAATTTAACCCCTAATATTTCTATGCGTTCATTAACTTTTCCAACTTTACTCGTCAAAAGTATTTCCACATTTTAACCACGTTGACTGAATCTATCATCCTAATCTTCTTATCCCACTGCCATACGCTTATTCTGGGTAGGGATCGCAATTGGTTTTTCCAGATCCTCCAGTAAAGCTCCTTTGTATAACGAACCACTACATAAGTTTTGGCTCAAATCTTTACCAAGATTTTCAAGCGATTCTATGAAGATTTTATCTATTCCTACTTCCTTTCTGGACACATTCCTCGCAATAAATTACATTTTCGTTGTGTTTGATTCTTAGGCTCAGGCCCCGATGACAGCATACGTAAAATAAAGTACATTGGAATAAATTTACATGAATGGATATGAAAGATATAAAAAATATTTCTGAACATGCATTACACGCAGATCAAAATTTATACTAAACGCGGAACTATGTGACATTCATAGGGTATTAAGTCTCTCGTAAGGATTGCTAACAAGTAATATAGCAATGTCTAAAAAGAACAAAATTGATATTCAATGCTACCTTCAAATCATAAAGACATATCAAATCTCAGCGAAAACGTTTTTCTCTTCCTTAGAAATTTTTATGGACAAAAAATCAGTAAATTAGCTCCTAAATGGCCTATTCCATATTGATATTAGCATAATTTAATTTAATTTTAAATTTTCCACGGATTAAATACATATTAGTAGATGATAATACTTTTACAACGCCAAGGTAATTCATATGGCCTTATTTACATACTCTAGCGCATACATTTCGTTCGACGCAAGTTCTTCCCCTCAGCAGTTTGCGGAAATAATGCCCTCAACGCCAACAATTTCCAGCTCCGCAAACGCCAAACGCAAGATGAGCAGCGAGCTAACGCAAACGCAGCTGTTTCCACGGACCAGTTCCACTTCCTTCCACGCTCCCCAAACAAGTTTCATCCTTCACTCCAGCCTCTTTGAAGAGCGAAGGAGAAATTTCATCTGGATCCATTCATTACCCGACGCAGACGCAATTTGTGTACTTTCTCACGGTCAAATGTGGAGCCCAGTATTACGCTCTATTAAACTTTTCCTAGCTTCCTCCCCCTCCCCATCTCTTTCATTAAAAGCTGCCACGGTCGTGGCCTAACAAACCTCTCTCCGTCACCATCTTTATCGCGTCAACGCGCGCCCTCCACGGATTCCCCGCGAACCTTTCTCCGCTGCTTTCACTTTACCCCCCACCCTCCTCCCTCAATCGTCCCCTCTTCCTTCTTTTTCTTCTTCCTCCTCATTCCTCCCGTGCGTTCCTCGCACACGCCCCTTCCCTTTATATTCATTCTCTTTCTCTCCAACCATTTCAACTCGACTACTCACACACTCGTAGACACACAAACCCTGGCGGGCGGGCGGAGCCTGCCGGAAGCTTGCCAAATTCATTTCGTCCTCTCTCCCCTTTTTTTACGCCCTCTCTCTCTCTCCCCTTCAACAACAAATTTTTATTCTCCACCCCGAGAGCGGAGCATCGAAAAGTTGTTTTTTTTCAACGCAGTTTAAAAAATTTAGTGGGACCCTTCACACGGGTACCCTGCAGGAAAAAGAGGAGTTCGTTCTCCTCCTCTCACCCTTTCACAGACCCTGGAACCTTCGTTCGTTCCAACCAACCACCCTCCTCCCTCTCCCCCCCCCCAGACGCATCCCGGGGCGCAAGTTACGTCGAGGAGAAAAAAAATCCGCTAGACCAATTCCGAGGAAAGGGCAAGAGGGTTGCGAAGGCCTTTTGTGAAGAGCTTGGGCCGGTTGGTCTTTTGGTCTTGGGTGCGGAGGGTTTGGGTGTGACTTTGGGGGGGGAGGGGGAGGGAATGGGGTGGAAGTGCGTTTGGAAGGACGAAACAGACTTGTGTTACGAACGGAAGAATTATGGATTCAAGAGGAGATAATAAGAGACAACCATCAAGATGGTTTTCTCTGAGCCCTGAATGAATACTGATTACAACAATAGCAGGGCTTAGTGGAAAAAGGGGGTATCCCACATTCTGGTCAAAAAAGAAGTAACTGCATAATAAAGAACTTTATACTCACCATCATCATAGCATTACAATCTTAGGGTTGGTATACTTCTGCCCTCCATTTCGCCCTATCCCATGCCAGTTCCTTCACTTCCCTATGCTTCTTCTTCCTCGTATCCCTCTTGACTTGCCCCAAGTACTTGTCTCTTGGTCTTGCTCTAGGGACTTTCCCTCCATTATGCTTCCTACGTAATTGTTGTGTCTCATAACATGGCCAACTCACAGTGTTCTTCTTTGGCGTATGGTGCTCCACAGTGCCCTTTCTTCTCTAATTCTTCTGTATACCTCCTCGTTTCTCATCCTGTCCGTCCAATTGATATTCAGCATCCTCATCCAGCACCATGTCTCGAAGGCTTCTAATCTTTTCTGGTCAGTTATTCCAATTGTCCATGCTTCTGATCCGTAGAGTGCCACTGCCCACACGAATGTTTTCACGTATTGTTTCCATGTCTCCAGTCTAAGCATTCTTAGCTTGTCTCCAGTCTTATAACTTTATACTATCTACTATTTATTTTTTCCACTATTAGAGTCCTGGATAGCCTTATTGAAACATAATAAATAAAAATATTAAAGGTGTTTTCAGTAGTTTCTGAAATCTGAGAGGAATAAGGGGGCTATTCCGCATCTCATCACGTTATGAGATGCCCCCCTATATTCCACTAAGCCGTTCAATTGTGGATTTATTTGTGGTATAAGATGAAACGCGAATGGTTTCATGTGGTGCATGTGTTGATTTATAATAAGTGTTAAATCTTCAACTACCAAATCTTATTTTATGAACCAAATAGCTCTATGAAATAAGTAAAATAAGATTGAAATAAGGTAAAGGAAAGAAAAAGAATGAGGGAAGGGCAGGTGGGAGGAGCAAAGAGTCAAAGGAGCAAAGGGTCAAAGTAGCGAACGAATGCACTTCAATGCTGACGTGTGATTCCCTGAGAACACCACCACTCGCCATAGCTTGCGTTAGTGCATGGTACTACTAAAACAATGAAGGATATTCCCGTGATCAAAATGAGTGCGTTCTGCGCATGACGTCATCCAGATGAGACAAGCACCAGACGATTCGAGAATAAGCAATTAGGAATATTAAATAAAAGTTCCGGTAATTTTGATGTTAGCAAAGACAGAATGGAGTCAATTACATATTTGAATCCATTTCTACTGATACATAATATATTTGTTCGGTTGTAGTTAGTAAATGCGTATTATAACAATGCAATCTTGTCTACGACGGAAATAACCCTAGCAACAATTTATTTACAAATGAAATTTGAAAATCTTGCAGCATTATACATTAAAGTTGTCTCGTCTTCGGCAAACCTGGACCCTCCTTGCCCGCGTAGATGTATCAATGGAATATCTATATAAAATTTTCCCCCGTAATGTGTTTCCTGGCATTGCTGTTGAATCCAAATGCCGCACAACCATTAAACACACTATGCTATCCGTACCGAGCTATCGCTTGATGTAATCAAAACTACGTCACAAAGTTCGAGACAAACGATGAACCACCATGGCCTGATATGAGGCTTGATTTGATATGGTCCTGACCTGATATGTATGACCTCCTTATATTAGTAGTACTATGCCCCTAGTGCAGATCCAAGATCGCTGGCGTTCGATTCCAATATTTCGGGTTCTAATCCAGACAAAAGCGGATGTTTTTCGATGAAGTCCCGGCTATCAATTGTATGTCAAGTAGAGAGAAGTCACGTGCGTCGGATGGGACGTTTAACTCTACAGAAACCTGGGGGGGGGGGTACTTTGTAATCTGACTTAAGTGAGAATACGTCATAAAATACGGAAAATTACGTCACTTTTCGTAGTTCCACTCCTTAAGTTATTTCTTAAGGTATTTTGAGCGAGATTTTCCCTGGTCATAATAGTGGCCTTTTTCAAATTTACTTTTACAAACATTAATGGCGCAAAACCTTCGCTTTAAATAACTGAAATTCTCAGTAATTAACTACGTACCCACACCAAAGGTTTTAACTTGACTCATTTTTTGCATGTCGTACTTTGAAAACGCCTCAACTGAAGATATTTTGCGATTCTGTATAAATTACTGGCGTAGTTAATTGATTTATTTTTTAAGATAGTTGAGGAACAATACAAAACATACACTGTTAAATTTCTGGTGAGATCTATTTGTTATAAATTCCTCATTTTTTCTATAAATTCGCTCAGAGTGCATAAGAAAAAGTACGGGTATACGGCTGGTATATTTTTTGTCAATATCTCGAAAAGTATAATCGTAGGTGGCTGATATTTTGCTATCTTTGGAAAGCTACGATCAATTTCTTTATAACGAGGCCAAATTCATTGAATATTAAGTAAAGTGATATCTCGCTCAAACTACCTTACGTCTACGATTGCAGTGTGTTTAACCTGGGTTGTGAATCAAACCTTTAACATTGGAAATGTGTTACAACAAATTCATTTTGTCAAACATCATCACCAGTACTTATCAACTAGGATTTTTATGACCTGACAGCTATCCACGTTTGTCCTTTTCTCAGCCAACTGCTTAATTTCTTCATAGTTTAAAGTCTTGCATGATAGCTTTGTGGAAGGTATTCTATAAGTGTTAATTTAAAAAAAAAATCACTACGCCTAGGTCTTCCTATATGATCGCTCATTAAAGCAAAATAAAAATATGGAAATTTTCTAGCACGAGAAAGTCGTCAGAAATCGTAGTAGCTCCATGGAAAGGAATAACTCCTCATGTTCTGTCTAAATGCGTGAGTTTAGCACACCCCAGCTTCGTGTCATTCAATAATCATTAATTTTGAGATTCAAATTGTGAGACGCTTTTTATTTGATAAAGTCGTCAATTCGACACTCAAAAGGGTGTTTTGGTGATTTTAAGGGTTCAACAATCAAGAAACGTGAGTTTCCTCATTCATCCGTCACATTGAATCCTTATACCCTCGCATCCAACAACCCCAATAACTGATCAGGGTGAAACTAATGCGACGATCCTATCTATGGATTCCTCTTCCAACTGATTGGCAGCTTCTCAAGAATTCGACGTCGATATCTCGATCGTAGGTGACATTGTTAAGGAGGTTCACCAGCGACTGTGTGAGTCAAAACAAATACTAAATTCCACATTTTTTATATTTTGTCCAAACAAATCCTGCTTTCACTGATGCAATGCGTTACCTATAGAAACCCAAAAGTAAAAAGGTACAAAATTTGCAGATTATTCCACGAATGTATTTTAAATGAGCACTTTTTTCCAGCTATAGGAGCCGACTTCAGCGCCATTTCCTACGAATTACCGCATTTTGACTTCAATTACGGCAGTAATTCCTTAATAACTAAAAAAAATGAGGTGGTAAGATACATATATTTTATTTTTATTCAATTTCTCTGGATTATTTCCCTCATATAAATAGTTTTCCGCGAAAATGGCGTTTGTATTTTATGGAAAATACTATTTTTCTCCGTGTTTCTTTCATTCCCCCATTGAACATCACGTAATTTCAAGTTTAATTATAGAATAAAATAGCGTGGAAAGGTATTATTTTTTTGTTCATATCAAATAGAGGACAACGTTTTCTACAAGTGGACAGAATATGAATAAAATTACATTAAAGTCATTTTACGGTGGAACCTCCTTAAGCGGTGATTACACACAGGAGTTGAGTCCTATAAGAGTCCACTTGGAAGGTAAACTTGGATGTGTATCATACCTACTCCTATAGGAGATCGCTATCAACAGTGGTGGAGTCCGATGCTTGTGTGGAGACAACTATCGACCAACTGTTCAGTAGGACGAGTGGCACGTTTAAAATGGATGCCGCTTCAAATACGACAGACACGATGACGGATATGGAAAAGGCTTGCTTGCTCAAGTTGATGCTAGTAAAGTTAATAACCCCTCAAGTATATATGAAATGTTTTCTTTCCCGAGTTGATTTTAGTGCAAGTTAAGATCCTTACTCGGAGATGAATGTAAAAGGTTTGCCAATTTGAAGGATTATGAGGCGACGAGTTACAAGCTGCACGCAAGTTATACCACGTTATACCTAGTAGGGTTATTGCAAGTTGATAAACGTGCTTTGAGGTTAACAAAAAGGTTTGCCTATTTATTTTGAGTTCTGAAACAAATTTATATGATACGAGACTTCTCTTCAATGAAGTAAAAAATATAATATTAGTGTGATTCTCCGTTTTGTCATTACATTATTACGTATTGCTCACTTACCGAAGGGAATCATGTGCCTAAAATATACTTAAAATGTTCTTTCCAATAATAATATAATATTATAACCTTACGGCTCCTTTTTACGTATTAATATTTTGAAGAACGCCTCTTCCTCTAGTCGTTGAGTTATTTGTTATGGTTACGGGTTCCGCGTGTTGACACCGCGGCGCTCGCAACTCCGAAATTATCATGATTCGAGACAAGTACGTGTAGGCACGATCGGCCTTCCAACGAAGAGTCGGACATCACAGTCGACTCGATATACATCGATCAGATAGGAGTCAACCCCTGTGTGTATCTTCGGCTTTAGAATGAATCCGACTTTCGATCCATGCGACAAAGCTCCACAATAACGAAAGATCGTCACCAAGGGTGTGACGAAATTGCGATATATCGTATGGATTACTACTAGCGCCAATTGTTTCAGGCGCAAATGAATGAAAAAGATAAATATTGTATGCTTTTGCCATAAATCTTTTACTTTTTGAGAAAAAAGTCAGTAATTATTCCTTTTGTTGTAAGACGTTTATCAGCGTCCATTTAAAATACGCCTGGGACCACACGAGACATCGCCATCGCAACCGTAAGTAAACAAAGAAGATGGCCGGGAAATTACACTGCGAAAACGCCAAGAGAAGGATTAGATGGCATTATTGCGCTGCAATCTGGTTCCAGAATTTTTCAGGGTGCATAATTGATTGAACAGTTACCTTTTTAAGTTTCCCCTGAGAAATAAATAGGTGATTTCCCAATAAAATCTGCAAGATATTCAATTAAAGAGTATACCTGTCGCGCTGTTGCGCTGATAGTTAGCGCCAGACCGCTAGAGTGCTCTGGGTGAAATGTATAACCATTGGAGTAATGTGAGTGTCAGACCCTTGATCGTCGACGTCATCATTTTAAACAAGCACCCGAGTCGCTGAATACCTACTTGCGGTACCGCGGCTGACGACGAGGAATATACCGAGCGCCGATGAGCTAGAATTACCCCCACCGGCTAAAGGAGAGGAGTACCGCTGAGTACGCGTCGTCAAGGGGAATAAATAAACATTCGCTAGCCTAGCTCGTCGCTTGAATATTGAATTCTCGCTTCAGATGTGTCGCGATGTAAAATCGTAGCATTCTCGTGTTTGCACGCGTTTAAGTGTGGCCCACCACGCCACACGAGTGCTTCAAAATTAATGGACGTGGGAAAGCAAAACTTGTGTTCAGAGTCCTCGAGTGCAGGCCATGACTATCGCGGGTCCAACAACATGTCTCTTGAAGTTTCGCTCGTCGTTTTACAACAAGGGACGTCGAAGTTTCAGTTAGAATGCCTAAAAAGTCTTCATTGAGGACATTCAAGTTGAGGAATAGATGTTTTTACAGCTTTAGAATATCCAAACGTGAACTATGATGCAATGGGCCATTTAAGCTCATTCACCACAGTATCTTCGGCCATGGCCAGATTTTCAAAGAAAGTTTCACGTATTCAGCAACATATTATTTCTCTCGCCTATCAAGTTTCCCAAAATAACTAATTACTCGTTCCTTCTTCGGTAAATTATAAGCATGATTTTCAGCACATGCTTGAAGACACGCGATAAAATCTTGAACTTAGGTTAAATGTGGTAAGTTTCACTTACATATTTTGTTAAATTTCTAAAATGGCAGTTAATAATCATAAACAATGGGAAATGGCGTCAATTCCAAAACTGGCGATGCAAACATTGTTTGTTTTTTTGTTTTTCGTGCCCGTGTCCCGCCATTAAATACCGAGCTGGCAGCGACAGCAGTCAAACAATGTTTTTCCATTAGCATTCCTTATCTTTCCTCAATACTGGCTCACATCTCAATAAATCATTTCCCAACATCAACGGCACCCTAAACTTTGGCCAATTAATTTCTGCATAGCGTCACAGACGCTGGCGACCCCAAGCAGGAGAGCCGGGCCTCCACTATAAATCCCATAGCTGGCTCGGAATTGGGCCAGCGGCGATCGAAAAAAACCCAGGGGGAGAACCCCCTTACCCTTACTCCAGCATTTGCATAGACTGGGACCAGAATTTTAAGTACTATGGGAACGACTTTGCAAGCTTAGCAAAAGGAAGGTTTCCCATTACGAGGGAACAATTAATTTTACGTCCCAGACCAAAGGATCGCAGTTCATGTTTTTGCAAGCGTCAGCTAGATTGTTACTCTGGAATTTCCGGTACGTAGAGAAACTGAAAATTGACGTAACTGAAAACTAATAATCAAACTAATCACTTGTTAATGAAAACAAATTTCGCATAAATATTTACTGGGAATTGATGACAACGTTTCTATAAATATGCAGTTTTCCTTTGGTTAGCCTCAATATTACAAGCTGATACAAAAGATGGAAGCACTACCAAAATAAAATTTCCCCATATGTTCATTTTACGATTCACTGTTCGTTTAATTTAAGTTTTTTGATGCTTAGTTATCAAACAGTAGTTTTTTATGGACATAAGGGTTTGAAGCGTTATATTAAGGGTTGGCAAGTTCGGCTGGAATTAAGTAAATGACGATGAATTAATTTCCGATGCTAAATGGTTAGAAGCTACGATTAATAATTCCAGAAAACAAAAACTGGTCCTCGAAAACATGTATATGTGTATCACGAAATTTCTGTCTTCAATTTCTTTTTCTGCATTTAAATCGAGAGAAATCTACTTGGCCCAGCTTTTGAACTCTTCCTCCATGATAACCAAAAATCAGGTGAATCGAAAACGCAAGTAAAAGCGTTATCCCTGTATTTCAAAAAAAGCAGTTGACAAGGCTCCTAACTAATATTAAAATCGCAATAATGTGGAGCTGATCAAAAAAGTATCGTATTGGACTCGAGATTCTCGAACTGGCCGCAAACAAAAAGACGTTATCGACGGCACGGTTATACCGGCGTCCCGCAAGGTAGCGTGATCGGCCTCCTGTTATACCTTACTTATATATAAACGAAAGTAATCTGAATTAAGTATAAAAATGTTGTGCATAAATAGAAGAATACCAGGGAATTACCGTAATTTCAGACCTAGTGCGGGGGATGCACATAAGAAACATTTGCGGCAATGCAGTAAAAACTAGGATTTAACAAGCGAATAGTAATAGAGAATTTTCAGATAAAAGAGTGACGGGGAGCCACGCGAGCATTTGGGGACGCTGCACAGAATAAAAATACATTAGGAAAATCACACGCTTCTTTAAAAAAAACTGCCACGAGCCAACAGAGTGTGTAACACAGCTGACTAAGGTCGGGACCCGCTTAAGACTCGGAGACTACACACTGGGCTTATACTTCTTTTTAAATACAATAATTATGTCATAGTTCTTTTCACATACTATTTTAATTAAACTTGAAAATAATTATAGATTGAAAATTTCAGAACACACGAGTTTCCCTATGATACGGAGAATATTTTGTCCCAGCGATATCACTAGAACTGATTGAAGCGGCAAAATTAGCCGAACTGAGAGGGAAAGGGTTCCTTCTTTAAACCTCCCATTATTGACTATAAGAAAAACAGCGACGTACCATAAAGACACACCGTTTATATGCAAGTCACCTAGTATTGCCCTTTCCCCTCCATTTTTCCTATTCCCTCTCCGCTTAAGTCTGATATGCTGGCACTCCCTGCCGCACGCCCCTACGGTGGCTTGCAGGGTAGTGTGGTAGATGTACTATACGCCATGGTGTGTCAAATAATTACATCACCGAAGTCGGGGATACACATTTTCTCATCCATGAGGAGGCAGGGAGATATTCTTACGTTGGGTTTCCCATGCGTTATCGAAGCAAAACCTCATTGTAAGACCATTTTTTGTAAATAGGAAGTCAGCCGAGTGCGCGAATTCAATTAATTCAGTTCGTAATTTCACAATTTTAATAATGAATAAGAGCAGGACGCATTTCTAACATGCGCCAGAGGAGTACTTACTACGGTAACATAAGTCGGTGTGTGTGTATCATGTTGCGCGTGGTTCGAAAATGTTCCGTAGTCAAATTGTCCCGAAAGGGTTTGGCATTACTTGAATGCATTCCACAATCTGGATCATTATGAAAAATAAACTTGTAAATTGGCAAATTAAACGTTGTTTTTATTAGAGGATTCAATCTGAAAATATCACGCTCCAGTCATACGCACTTACCGTCTCTCGGTCTAATACTGGGACTAATATGAGAGCCTTAACTCTGGAGACAACTTAAGTTAGATACCTCCAATGTGTACACCTTTCTAAGGGTGGCTTCAAAGTCGTGCGCTAATGCCAAAATAACACCTAGTATTAAAAATTATTTCGTCTCGTCCTACATAGACTTAATGGGAATTGTTTCGACCATCTCATCATTTGAAATGAGGTGCATTAGCACATTAGTGGTCGGACGTATGAAGAAAACAAGGAAACAGGAACAGATTCACTGGAATATAGAGAGGCACACTGAATCGAAAACACGAGGAGAAGAAGATAAGGAAAGGGTGAAGAGGGGGAAGTGGATGTGTTTTAGGGCCTAATTTGAATTCTGTTTTTTTGGCAAACTCGGTTATCGACGATAGCTGAAACAAGGAAAAACTTGGGCGGATTGATTTTCATCGAGCACGATGATAAGATCTATCTGTTCCAGCACGAAGATTTATCTGTTCCAGCGTTAAAATATTTCATTAAAATTAGAAGTCCATACAATTATTTGCTTCAACCTGATTCCTTGGAAATATCAGATTAAATTTCCTGCAAAATCATCTCATTTCTCACTCCACGGATAAATGTCGCGTTGGTAGGGAGACGAGCAGGGCAAGGCCACGTTCGGGAATCACGTGAGACACACACACATCGCTAAAATGCCTTTTGCAGCTTCAGAATACCAACTTACTGATGCATAGCTCGGACGCAAAATGTACTCCCTAAATTTCCTCCGAGAGAACTTACGGAGAAAACGCAAAGTTTGTCAAATTATTAGTCACCGTGTGTGTATCGAAACTAAATTACAGCACAGCGTGTGCTAGGGCTCACTATTTACTACATAACCTATCTTTCCCTCGAGTCACGCCTTCAACGTCTCCATTTTCAGTGTTCTCATGTTTACCCTTTTAAAAAATCTACATTAGATGGCAGATGTTACGTTGACCACATCATCAATCATCAAGAGGTTTAATACGTAAATTTATAACAGGAAAACAGGTGAGGAAAGAATAAACTTGTGAAATGGACTTGTAGTAGACTTGTACGTTTGAGAAACAGAATTCCACAAGTTACAATACTTGTAACTTGCGGACTTTCAGTTTTGAGAAACGGGGCCCAGGATAAGAGGCACAGAAATCTCAAGCTATGTACAATGTGGTTACCCCATCTGTGGGTAACTCCGCGATATACATTTTGTTCTCTAACGTGGAAACCACCTTTGTGCGGATTCATGCAAAGCAGGGAGCTGAAACGGACTCGGGAACAGCGAGCGGCCTCTTCCTGCCGCACTCCCGCGCTGCTACGCCATCATTTGTTAACCAGCGGGGGCGCGCCCCCCAACCCTTTCTTATTTTCTTCTCTTGTATTTCCTCGCCTGCTGCCTGGAGAAATAACTTCGTCCTTTCGTTAAAAATTCCACTCCTTGAAGTGCATGCCGCACGACGGTTAAGACAACTGGAGCTTGTAGAGAGCAAAATGGAAAACAGAGAGCATGAAATCTTCAACAACAATAACATGTCACGAAAACCTTCAAATAATTTTATGTAAAGGATTTAGCGTCACCAAAAACAAGATGCGTATGTCCCGGATTTAATTGAGGTATGGATGACTACTGTCTACTTTGCCAAATACAAATGTATTTGCGTGAAGGCTTCCGCGGAGTCTTTGGCTTGGAGAGAGACATGGTTTTCGGATCTTCCTATCCGCGTATCCTATCCATATTCTTCTGGACGAATACCTTCTTATAAGACAAATATATTTGGCTTATAAGATTCAATTCCTTTTGTAAAAATTACACTAGGAGAAACATTGCCGGCTGTAGTAACATGGGAACCAAATCAGCAGCAATAATGTGATAATAGGGTAAACAAGTGACGAATAAAGTATATCGAAAGTGGGGAGCAGTAAGGCGACAGACGAAAACCCTTTAAATATAATAAACACCTCATTGCTGAATAAATTTTGAGACATGATGGCTTCAGACAGTTTTAGAAGGCAAAGTATACCATGACAGAAACAAGAAGACTAGGAAGACTAGTTTTTGCAACGAAGACGAAGAGTAATAGACGCGAAAGCATAGATAATAGAAGCCATAAGGGATAGCGAAAATAAGAACACACTGCAATCACCTGTAGACATAGCTAGTATTACATTTTTTTAAACCAATTATGATTATTAAAAACGCGTTAAAGACTTTTAACGCAGTAGGTGAAATGCCAAATAAAAAATGTACTTTTACTTAGTCAGCAGCGATTTCAGAAACCTATTCAAAGCCATCCATAAAACCAATTTAAAATTATGATCCGTTATATTCACGTGAAATGTTCAGGCATCAAAATAAACTTATCAGAACTTAGGTTTTTTATAACAGTTATATTAACACTTTAAATGGTAAAAAATTAATTTCGCAATTAAACGGCTAAAATTCCTTGATAGTACAATTCCACGCGAGGTATTGCAAACGTTGATGCAAATGGGATCAGACCACAAATTTCGTTACTACAGCACATTGTTTAATTTCCTATTCTAAGGCAGCTTGTTACAGAGAAAAACTACATGAATTGTGTTTATTTTGCGCTTGCACGCACTACATAGAATGTGAATTTTGCAAATTACATAAGGTGAAGATCATTCTAACGATAAACTCATAATACTCAACAGGTAATCAACTACATTTAGAAACTTACTTCGATGATGTATTCTCAATAAATTCGCACAAAGGGTAAGAAAAAGACTTTGCTGTTCCACAAAATAACATTAAATAATAAATAAAATTAAATAAATAATAAAATTATTTTGTGGAACAGCAAAGTCTTTTTCTTACCCTTTGTGCATCATGAAGGAGTTCCACCATGTTACGCCACCCCTCAATAAATTCGCTGTAACTAACACCGTTAAAGGACGTTACTGAGAGCAATTTGATATCTTTAATTGCTTTCGCAGCCTTTGTGTACTGATATGGTTACCTCATTTTTGCATTGAGAATAGACGCACTAGCAAACCTCCATAACTTCATTTATAAGCAGAACCATAAAGAGTCATTTACAAACGAGAGCATCCGGTATTATCTGGGCGCTTTAAAAGGTATCGCTAATTCGCATTAAGATTTTTCTCCACCCCATGGAGGTTTAACTGAACGGCGAATAACATAGCTATCTCGCTGTCTTTCACTCTACATAATGCGCTTTCAAATGAGCATTAAAATTAAGCAATTAACGCAAATCGATTGCTACAATTCAGCTCCCTCCTCTTGCGGCGATAATTCGGGCATGATTTACGCCTGCTTTCGTTCATTGAGCCGTTAAATGAGAATAAATTTACGGTTCGAGAATGAAAATAGATCGGCTTTAGGGCTAATAAGGCTTATAACCCATGATGCGAGAATAATACATTATGTATTAGATAAATTATTAGACAAAAGTAATTTCGATGGCAACAATGCTGACGATGTGCCTCGGCAATGGGGGATTATCATGCGAATGGTTTTTCGATATAACCGTTGATATCAAATTTGCGAAGGTTTTCATATAGATTTACGGAGGTGCTTTGAAACATTAAGGCCTAATAACCAAATAATTAATCGTAGAAAGTTGCATTTTTTTCTGTTTCCTCAAAACGACCTCCAACGTCATTTCATCCATCGATCAAAGGCCCGTGGTTCGATTCCCGGTGAAGACGGATATTTTTCAAAGTGTTTTCTAAATCTTTATACTCTTGTATTTCCGGCAGAAGTGGACATCTTCACAAAAGCCTATTTAAGGCATCTTTTAGAATGTATTGGGAAGAAGAGGGAAGAAGCGATGGATTAAATGACGTCACGGCCGTTGCGGGAAGGTTGCCCGTCCATTCAACTTTAGACTCCTATGTCTCTGGCAATTTTTAGAATGAGATTTTTGGAGATGATTTCCAAATGATCATTTGTCATGGTCCCCTGCACGATAAATTAAAAAGCAAAACTCGTGAAATAGCCCCAATTACCTACACAAAGGGGTGGTAAACACTACTTAATCAATCAAAAATTCCCCATGGATAACCAATTACATATTCTTTGCGCAGCGAAATCTGCTGAATTACCGTTCACGCAAGCGGCCTCGAATACTCAGCTTCACCCGAGTCGTAACATTATACTTTCCTATCAGCGGCTTGCAATGCTAATGAGGTAGCTGCGTAAACATCCTACCGCCTGTTTAAAACGAGCGCCGACCTAATCAACTGAATAATTGGTTTTGAAATACAAGGCATTTGTTCATTAACAACATAAAAAACAAGCAGCCATCTGAAACCCACTTTTATTTTCATTATAATCTAATCTGTGAGAATCTAAAAAAAACTATCTTAGCCAATAGGTGAAATATTTTTGTCAATAAAGATTCGACGTAATGAAAAGTAAAAAAAACTTTGTACCAGATGATGACGTGCCACGTCGAAACCTAGGTCGTACATTAAATATTTATGTGGAATCACAAATTTTTCTTTACTTTTCATTATGTTAAGTCGATTCCATGAAGTCACGCCCGAGACAACGAATTATATAAAGATTCGACGATTGCTCATACATTCATATGCAAATTCTATGAATTGCTTACAAGCATCAAAAAGATAAAATATTGCGTTTAATAAATTGCTTACAAGTATTAAATAGTTAGAATATAGCGTTCTTCGTAACCAAGATTTATCTCATTTTTAAAACAGTTAAAGAAAATCTTACAGCAAAATATCATCTATCGTTTATTAATAAAACATTAATTAACTAGTTTGGTAAGTAATTGAATGACTGTAATAATTGGACAAGTGTTCAGCTCAATTATCTGCTCTTCCTAAAGAATTTGAATCTTTGTGTACCTGAAAATTGAAAATAAAACCTACTTTCAATGAAAGTTGAGAAAAATCGTTTTCACATAATGAAATAATGTTGTAGGTCAACAGAAATGAACTCAAAAAAGGAGATAGGCATTCCATGATCTACGGGAGACATAAATCCTCATGGTTAGAACACATTCTTGGCAAAGCCTAGAGCAGTCGCGAGCGTTAACCGTTCACAGCGCGAAAATAACCCTATGACCTCTGCACTGCTCCAGAAAGGGCAATGCCGATGAAATTCGTGAGATCAATTTCCGAACGGACGTGACTGAAGACATACTCATCGCCTCACGCAATTTGTGGCCACTAAAGAACCGGTAGGAGGATGTGACGCTTCAGAACAGATCTGAGTTATGCTGCTTCAATTAACCTATCATCCCGTCCGCCATCAACATTATTCAGGCTACATCGTAAGCTTCTCCCATTGTGTTAAGCAGGAAAGCTAAGATCGGTGAGTTATTAACAGGGAAATAAATAACCACAATTACGTACTCAAATACGCACAGAATGCTTCTGGCAAAATGAACGAAGGTTGCAAATTCCCGTTCTGTCCCTAACGAACAGCGAAGGGCTTTAACTTGAGCACAAGGTCATCTGTACCCATGAACAACGCAGACACTAGCGAAATCAGGAGCATTAAGGTCGTTGAAGCGACTTTTGTTTAAGTATAGATTTGCGTGAAACTTTTCATACGTGTTCTCATTTGTGATATTAATATATATGAGTGATAAAATTGCACCATAGCGATTGGTTTTTCTCACAATTCAATGCTATTTTAACACGTCTTATGGCATATGACATGTGTTTCGTAATAATTCGATTACAAATGTACATATTTTCTTAAAAATAATGCATTTATTAACATTTTAATTGTTGCAAAAAAATATCAAGGTGTCACTTCGAGTCCAATATTCTAGAACAACATATTTTAAAATAATTTCGTGTAAATTTCGAATATCGCGCCGAAAACTCAACTTATAACATGCCTCAATAAAAAAACAATTTCGAGTACAATTCTTGTTAATTTCCATTTCTGGGGCAACGGCCTGCCACGATGGAAACACCGGTTCCCAATCAGTCACCGAAGTTAAGCATCGTTGGCCTCGGCACGAGTTTGGAGGGGTGATCCTCCGATTCGTCCGAGTGCTGTTGCCGCTGTTTGTACGCGGAAGATAGTATGTGCGAAATGACCTTAGCCGGCGAAGCACGTTATACAAACATACTAATACTACTCATTACCATTTTTGCCTACACAGTGAGTTACAATGCATAAACAGATGCATTTTTGTGGAATGTGGTACAAGAATTATTTTCGACCTACGTGTTCCACCGTAAAATGACTCAAATGTCATTTTATTCATATTCTGTCTACTTGTAAAAAAAACTTGTCCTCTATCTGAACAACAAAATAATACCTTTCCACGCTATTTTATTCTATAATTGAACTTGAAATTACATTATGTTCAATGGGGGAATGAGAGAAACACGGGTAAAAATAGTATTTTTCCATAAAATATAAATGCCATTTTCGCGGAAAACTATTTACGCGAAGGAAATAATCCAGATAAATTGAATAAAAATGAAGTATAGGCATCTTACCGCCTTATTTTTTTAGTTATTACGGAATTACTGCCGTAATTGGAGTCAAAATGTGGTAATTCGTAGGAAATGGCGCTGCAGTCGGCTCCTATAGCTGGAAAACAGTGTTAATTTAAAATACATTTGTGGAATAATCTGCATTTTTTCTACTTTACTATCGGTTTTCTGTAGATAACGCATTTTATCAGGTAAAGCAGGATTTTTCGGACAAAATATAAAAAATGTGGAATTTAGTACTTGTTTTGACTCACACAGTCGCGGCGGAACTTACTTATTAAAATTATTAAAATGTGCATTCGATGACCCAAGATTGACTCTCCAGCCACCTTAGCTGGATCTCATGGAACTCGAAACACATGCTTCGAGCGAGCTCGCAAAATCCTTTTCGTCCCATCGAAAGCGAACTCTACCTCGGGAACGCAATACATTTTCTTGGTCGCGGGCGTGAGAGGGAGCCAGTGCGGCGTCTTGAGCGATCTTCCTCCACCTCAGAAGGAATGACGAAAGACGGCGAGACTCTCGCGCCGCTACGACACGACCGGAAGAGGCGCGGCGAGTGATTTGGCTTCTCTCTCTCTCCACGTTTCCCGTCACGGGCGCACACCCCCTTAGGGCGTGGGAGTTTATCAGCAGAAGGGTTCCTTCAGCGAAGGATCAGCTTCAGCTGGAGCGGTAATCGTTACTCATAGGGTGAACATTTTAATAACTTTTCAAGTATCTCGAAACAAATTCTTGGACCATATTTCACTTAAGAACATGAGTACGGACTTTCTGTAACTCGACAGCATCCTCTATTGACGTTGCTATGTCGATAGATAAACGAAAAAGGTAGATATCGACAATTCGCTTTCTCTATGCTGCTCCTTAAACGTGGTCGCATGCAATGTTTCTCCGTTGCTATAAACTAAGGCTATCACTTCGCTTTTTTCAAATGAACCACGAAAAATCTCTGCCTCTGATTGGCTGAAAATTCTAGCCTCTCTCAAGGGTGCCTCGCGATTCGTCGCCAGTTACCGAAACCGGTACCACATGTCTTGCAACGACGAGTTTTCGATAAGGTGAGTTACAGAAACACACTTTCGGTAAGAGGGTGTCGATACAAGCGGCGGCTTTCGCTAACAACATGCTATCGGCAATACGCTATCAACCCTACTGGGGGGTTATTATTTAATCTCACATAAGTGATAATACGTCTTAAAATACGGAAAATTACGTTATTTTTCATAGTTCCACTCCGTCACCCAGGCGGCGTGACCATCTTCGGCTCTTAAGTGGTGATCTGCAGGTCTTTCCCCTAACCCTCTGACTCTTTCAACTCTTGATCTGTATCATTCGACTCTTCATCAGTTTCATTGCCCACAGCATTTCATTAGTTCCATCCCACGTGTCCTATGGAACGTGAAATGGAGCCATCGTAGTTTCCACGGACCTTGGGTGCTCAAGAGCCGATCATTTAGAGAGCGAAACGGGTCTCCTGCCTTCCCGCAAAGAGTCTTTAAAAAAAGGTGGGATTACAAAATAACCCCCCTGTTCACACGGTGGAAATCACCATACATGCAGTAAATGTAAATTATGCAAGAAACAGAAAGGAGAAAACATAAACGACGGAAATAGGCGGATCAAGGTGACGGAATAATGGATCGGTGGTGTCAAATTTAACCCGACGTATGACTGATACGACGAAAAGCACAATGGCAAAAAAACGGGGACTGCCTGCCTCGTAAAGTTAAATCCGCTAGCAAGACTGATTAATAATGCTTCATAAAGGTTATTTGTGTTTCATCGTAAAGTTAAAAAGTAATGTGGACAAGCTAGGAAATGAAATTTAGTAAATATTGAAAAAAAAACTCTCCTCCGATTGGCTTCCGGTAACGTAGCTTGACGGGAAAGTTTGACTTTGATAAGGTTCGCTCATCGTTTCTTGACGACAACGTCAACGTCCAGCCATCGTAATAATAGGCTCCACCGCGTCACAATCACCAAGCTACTCGAACGCCACAGTCCGTCTCCGTCAAGTCAGGAAACGTTGATCGTTATCCTGCCATTACATCGGGGACCACAAAAGGGCTCGCGGCCAAAGGGAGAAGAGACAGACTTATTAAAAGGAAGAGAAAATACGTCAATAGGTGAGAGTGCGTATCCGCTCTCTATCCGTAATATATCTCTTCTCTCTCGTATCTTTCACTTGTCCTCTCTTCCTAGAACCACTCTCGTAGTCCTCCATTCTCATTCTCGGTTCAGTTTCGCAAATTTAATACGGCAGTCTCGGCAAAAAGTCGCCTCCAAACACGCGCATGCAATTTATAACGATTCTTTCGCTTATCCCTCCGAAAAGCGAGTCCCCCCCCTCACTCCGCTCCCACGACAGCGCGCCCTCACACGAACAGCACCCTATCCCCTGAAAAACCCCTTCCGGGAGTAGGAGCACATAAATCCCGAAAACTCACCCATGTCTCCCGCGTCCTTGACTGCCAGTTCCGCTTCGATGCCGAATGGCGTTGGGTCGCCCGCTTTGCGGATAACCGCCCGTTTCCCATTCGTCGGATAGTCTCACCCGGCCACTCCCTCCTGCCGTAAAACCCCGCATCTCCGAGCAACGTATCAAGGGTTCCGCAGCACTTTCATCACAAACAATTGGCTCCTTCTTTTGAATGAGTCATCAATGGACGGGCAACAAAAGCAATCACTCAAAATGCCCAAGAATGAAAATGAAATGGTGTTTTTTGTGGCTACATATCGCCACGTCCTTCAGCTCTAATTGTAAGAGGTGTAAGTCAGTGAGAAAAGACTGGCAGTCGATCTGAGCCTGTCGGAACAACTTCTTCTATTGTTAAAGACTAGCTCACCGGAAATACTACGACTTAAATCACACCAGCTTCCAACTATAAAAGGAGAGGTGGGGAAATATAATATATATAAGAATCCTCAGCTCAATTTAAATTGAATATGACATGGACGACTATTATTTATAGAATCAATTAGCGTTTACCCATTATTTTATAACTACCCAGGTAACAGGCAATAAATAGGTATTATGCACCAAAAACATTAACGACAGGCACGAATCCCGCGTAAAATGTTAACGTTTGCGCCAAACTAGGGCCAAATTTATGTTTGGATTACGTTTGGCTCAAACATCGGCAATGAGACTCCTAACTTCAAATAGGGTCCACATGTTTATACTTAGCCGAATTTCCCCTTTATTTAGGAAACGTATTGCACTACTTGTCCCAAAGATTCATAATTTTTCCAAAAACGTAAATGAATTTTTCATCTCATCATTCATAATTTCATCATTAATCACTTTTTTTCATCATTTCTTCATAATTTTTTTCCAAGTTACTCCACATTTTGTCAAAATTAGCGACAGATTACGCGAATACATATGTGTACGTAACTGGCAAATTTATGAATCTTTGGGACAATACTTCTCCCAAATATGGAGGAAATTAGGGGCTAAGTATAAATATTTGGACGCCAGTTGAAGTTAGGAATCTCATTGCCAATGTTTAGGGATGAGACTTTTTTCGAGGCGGAACGAGGAGAAACAACACAGAGGTTTTGTTTCTTTCGACTAAAGCCGCTGGCTGTGAATAATATTGCCATTAAATGTTTAACTATACGTTTAAAAGGAAGTAAGTTATAATCTGGATGCAAAGACCTGAGTATTAGCCGAAGAAAAGAACTTCTGACCGCTTGGCTTAAAGTTTTAAATGTCACGCTCATAATTTCCATCGCCCTAAGATCTCAAAAGATCGGAACTATCTTGCAGTCTCTCTCGAAAAAAATGTCGTACCGCACGCACCTCTACCTTAAAAAAATCCCAGGGGTGTTCACACGTTCAATAAGATTTTGAAGAACCGCTAGACTGAAAGAGATAAAGATGGAGAAAGGATCAAAGAAGGGAAGAGTATAAGGTACATATAATATAGATGTGTAAGTGGTCCAGTAATCCACGACGCGTGCTTTTAATCTTCCAGACACAGTAAGAAGGTCGACACCAATCTAGAGAGACACGTATGTCTGGCGAATGGATTTCAATATTCAAAATAAAGGAGAGTTCAAGGTTCTTTAGGAGAAAAAGCACATATTACACGGAGGTTGTAACGAATTAGGGGGCCGATTGTTTCACACTGTTGTGACGTTGAGCCTTCCCCTATACGTAAACATTTACGAATAAATTTTATGTAATACGTTGCTATAATACTGGATGAAATAATTAACAAAAATTAATTAAATAAGGATGCAAAAGAGGTAAAAATTTGCAGGGTCCAAGGACAACAGATGATATATCGGCCAAGGTAATGATATCATGTATAACTTTGTTTCAGTACTCTGTGGACGAAGTCATGATTAATAAAAACGATAATAGCCTTGATAATGACAATAATTAGCTGAAACCATGGTCGGCATTCAAACCTAGTGTGGATAATACTAAGCTCATCATCATCAGTAGTCATCAATCCGAAGATTGGTTTGCAGCAGATCTATCCACTCCACTTTCCTCTCCGCCCAACCGCATAGTTATTTACTTTGACGTCCTTCATGATTTGTTTAATGTATTACATTCTTGGTCTTCCTCTATAATTCTCCCCATTTATTTCTCTCACCAATATTGTTTTCATTGGGCGGTTGCGTCAAAAAATTTGTCCATTCAGTTTGTCTCTCCTTCTTCGAGGAGTGTTCATTATTCTTCTTATCTCTCCAGGTCTTCGTAGGACTTCATCCGTAGAGATTATTCTCTCCGTCAATTTAATCTTCATCATTCTTGGGTAACACCACATCTCCACTGCTTCCAATCTCCTTTGCTCTGCTGCTGTTACTGCCCAGACTTCACTCCCATAAAGGAGTATTCTACAAATATATATTTTAATGAAGTGCTTCCTAACTTCCAGGCTTGTGTTACTAGCTGTCAGCAGACACTTCATGTGGTATAATGCCTTCTTCGCTTGGCCTATCCTGCTCGAACGGTCTTTTTTAATACTAAGCTATTGTTATTTTAAATAATGACACAATACTTTTAACGGAAAACCGTATGACATTAAAAAACTTCAAGCAGAAAAAAGTTCTTGGTTTTTTTTTTTTAATTATTCAGGCAACATCTCGCGTCGAAATGAAATGGAGTAAAAAATATAAATTACCAAGTTGCGTCTAAGTCTAAAGGCCGTTTTACACGGGGCACGAAATTGCACAACTTTGAACTGCATGTTTTTCTCAATCGGGCGTGCAATCATTTTCGAATAAGAGCAGGGGCTATTTTGCCATCTCGCGTCCATGCATTCGCGCATGCGTTCTTGCAATTCACGGCTTTACACGATGCAATTTGAAATGCACGTTCGTACGTACTACATCAGATATTGTGCAATTACGTGCCCCGTGTAAAACGGGCGAGGATACCAGAAGTTTTCAAGCTGTTTATGGAAATAGAGTTCTTCGGTCCTCACGGAGGAATACAAAGAGGAAGGAAGGGACGTGAGAACGCAGTGTGAACACGAAGGGAGTGACGGACTGGCCAATGAATCCACTCATATCTGACTGACCCTTCTCCTCTCTCTCTCGTTTCAGGACTTGTCCTATGGGCCGGGGGAAGGTCGCAACTGGCGCTCAGTTCTCCTCTCGCTGCTGGTCATCGGCCTCGTGGTGGCTGGGGTGGGCGTCGCCATACACACCCTCGGATACGTCGACGAGCTCCTCTACTGGAGCGGGCGGCGGATGAGACTGCAGGTGAGTCACTGCTTACGACTGCCGTGGCGAGAGGCCATTCCACGACTATCTCTCTCCTTCTCCACTCCCGATTGAAGCTCCAAACGGGAGAGGAGACAAATCGCCACGCGTTCGAATCTCTCTCCATTCAACGCGAGGCGCGAATCCTCATCTTGTGGCGCCTGACCTTTAGTGCGCTGTTGTACCATTCACTTTTCCAGTCAAACAATGAAGAGTGGGAAACTCAAGTCTCTCTCTCTGATTGCCCTGAGGTTCACTTCAGTCTCGTATCGTCTGTGTTGCCAAATTTACTTCGTAAGAATGGCCTTGTGTTCATGTCGACGATTTTTTAATAACTTTTTCAGTGCTGGTCCAATTCCCGAATGTATGAGAAAGATGGATAATATTAGACTTTGTTGGTTAAGGCTCAAAATCAGCGGTTAACGTGATTCCTCGCCACCTTGGTCATTGGCAACTCGCTCTGTGACATCCAACTGCCATGAATTGGGATACTGGGTGTAGTGTTACCGCGAGACAAGAGGAGACTTGGAATCAGTCTCATTTTCCAAACTAGGGTCTCGTCTTGTTAACCTTAGTCTCGTTTCGGTCTCGAGTTTCGTACGAGACTCGTCTTGTTTTCAAAAGAAAATTAAATTATTACTTTTTGAGCAAAAGAAAATTAAATGATTACTTCATGAACCATATCATGAAAATAATGGTAATCATCGAGGAGTACATGGAAGTGTTTTATTTCGCGACTTAAAAATATGATAAATTACATTTACGACAGTGATTAATGGACAACATTGCGCAAGTAAGTTTAAATTTTACTTATCTAGCGTTCGAATTGACTCACTGTTCTATAAAATAAGTTAATTTGGATTAAACACACAGTTTTGATGCTTTTATCTCCCATTTCAAGATTATCGCAATGGTTACAGCCGGTTTTTGTTTGTTTATTTACCCCATAAAGGCATTCCTTGAAATGGATTGAACCTGAGGTGAGTCGAAGCGACGTTTTATTCCACGCCTTCTCAGCGACGGACAGCAAGACAGCAAGCTCGTAATGAGGCAGTCTTTTACTAAGAGCACCATAGTCACTGTCCGCATTATCTCTAGTTCTTGTGACACCGTGTGCCTTCATCTTTTTCTTTAAAATGAAGATTCAACTATAAAGATGTCGTTTACAAGCTGCAAAAGAAATTTAAGAAGAATCGAAGAATATCCTCGACACGTTAACTACAGCCGACTTCCTTGAATACTTCGAGTTGTGGAATAATCGAGAGACACCTTGTATTAATGCAAAGACTGATTATTTTGAATGGGATAATAAAGGTGTTGAACTAAAGCGCGTATTTATTTTATTATTGTAACATTCACGGAACCTTCGGGTAGCACCTTCAATAGAGCAAGATACATCTTCCTCTACAAAATACCCAGCAAGTCACCTCAGGGGTGCGTGGCAGGGGGTGAGTAGTCACCAATATGCATTACACTATGCCCTAAAGTTAGAGCAACTACGGCTAATTATGCATTGGCATAAATCGCTAATGCGTGTCACGAGGCGAAGCCTCACAAGCATGCACTACTACACTACAGATATGCTCACAATGGAGTGGGAGAAAGATACTGGGGCAAATGGAAGGTATTAATTTTAAGCGTGAAAGGCAGGCTTCGAGAGTATTCTCCTGATCACGACCACGAGTCACAGTTACAAGGTGATAGAAAACGTTAGCATCAAAAATATTCCAACGATTACGGTAGTTTTTGAAGGAGATAAAATTACCCGAACAATTCTTTCGGTTAACCGCAGGACTTCCCTAGATGACTATTTCCTTCTACACAGCGTACGGCCTTATTTCTACTTATCTCATCCACAACATTCGCTTTCTTTTCATTCCACGTTGGCCAAACTTTCTCCCCTATATCGCCATATTCATAGATAACATAGCAATGGAAAACCATTTTGATACAAAGGCAATGTTTTTACTCACTTGCATGCATACAATATAGCGCAATCAGAGGTTCAAATTCAATGGAATAAATGTAACGGGCAATCAATGGAATACGATAATTGGGAAAGACGGTCGGCTTTTAGAGAAATACAAGAGGATATTATACCTCCAATCCACGCAATATCTGACAGCACAAAACCCTCGAGTAAGAAAGAAAGAGAGAGGCGCATGAGAAGCCTTCTCAGCGAAAGGAATAATGATCGATCGAACGCAAACAATAATTGCGATTTATAGAGGGACTAGCTGAATTACCCATAGGCGTTGCTCGGGACCACACTTCCTTCATAACTCATATCATATAAGAAGAGGAGAATCGATTGAAAAAATTAGAAACTTTATTCTTTTGGGTATCTGATAAAATAAATGTTAATTCTCCATCTTGAGTGAAATTAGTTTTAAAAAGTAAAAGCATAAAGCACTACACACAACCCAATGCTTAGCCTTCCTAATCAGCTTAACTAAGCAAAATGAATTTTAAGGAGTTTCCGAGTTTAAGAAAATGGATCTGCCGCTTCAACCCACAACTCATGTATGCTTTCCTTTCCTTTGCGTCATGTTCTTCACAAGCGAGTGCCACCAAGTTTCGCTACACCTATACCAAAAGGCAGGCCCCTTTTTGGGGCTCTGAGATATTTTTAAAATAGCCTATAACTTTTCTCCTGTCTTGAACTATTCGTCTGCAAATTTTTAGCACGATCAGAGTACAACTGTAGAGTTGTATAAAAAACAAACAGACAAACATTATTTTATATATAGAGAGAGATTTCGTAGATGGGTATGTTCACACAGTAGGAAATGGAAAGCGAAAGTAAGTAGCCGGAGAGAGAGTGAGAGAGAGAGAGGGAGGGAGATAGTAAAGGATAAATTTATTTTAACTAAGGCGTGCGGAAGGAGAGAAAGGGTATCCCTGTTTAGCGGGCATTGCCCAAATCAAATCATGAGTTGTCAAGGAGGTGACAACTCATTTTTTGTGCTCTGTTTACGCCAGTTCCACATTTCGTTTCATTCCAGCCGAGTGTTAAGGGGGCTCAAGCCCTGTTATCTGCGATTGTGTTTTATTGCCCCTGGAGTGGCTTTCCCAAGAAAATATTCACATGGATTCTAAACTTGCCCCAGTGGGTGTTGCCAAACATTCTGCATGCACCGAAAAATCAGGACCAAGCAGACTGTAGCGCCGCCACTCTAGAGACGGTGGTTCTAATAAGGAAAGGCCGTGATTCAAATGAAGATACTGGAAATAAAGGGACCGGAATTGGCCTCCCTATTAACACCGGCCATTTTTTACACACAAAAGAGGAACCACGCCGATTGCAGCGCGACCTATCTTTAGCGGAAAGCTAGGCAACACTGTTGCCCGTACAGTGGTGCCGAAGATTTAGATCCATATGTATGTTCATGGGCTTTCCTCTCTTCTGTTCGCACTGCTGAGTCATTTCCTCTCAGCGACGGTAGAGGAATCGCTCCCCCTTCCGTAAGATCACGGACTAATTGATCTCTTCGCTCCAAGGCCCCACGGTTGGCCCCACTTCGTTCTTCCACTCGTCCGTCCCAAGATGGGAGCTAGAACGTTACTGCGGCACTCCAAGTACATACCTACGTTATCTGAATCAGTCTAACAAAATTCATCCCTGTAATCGGAGGTACCATTCAATTGTTTTATCTCCGGTCAGGAAATATCTCGTCGAAATATAAATAGAAAGTCAATAAGAGATGTCAAGGTAAAACTAAACTACTGCTATAGAGAACTATGATCCGTCCCATCCTGTGCTACGCAGCTCCATCCCGGCTACGTTCCACCAAAACCCATCTAAATAAGATACAATCCACAGAAAACAAAACTATAAGGAAAATAATCAATGCCCCCTGGTTTGTCCGCAATGCAGATATAAGAAAAGACCTGAAAATAAACCTTATACTTCATACCGTAAAATCGCAGCTAGCAAAATTCCAAAACAGCCTTCAGAAAACCAAAAGCAGTCTACTTAATAACCTTTGGGACTATGATGAGACAACTCCAAGCCACCAAACACCTCCAAAAATTGCTCTTCTGCCATCCCATATACTCATCCCATAATCCCAAACCCCATTTTCCTGCCTCGCAATGACTAACATGCGACTTTAAAGCACCAGATACCAACTTTACCGAAACCAGCCGAAGACAGCTATATCAGCTTAGAGCGGCAACCACCAATACAACAAAAGCGATAACTGCTTGCCTGCCTGTCAAGGTGCTTTGAAAACATTTAATATTGAACTCCACTTATGAACGTCAACCACACTTACGTGTAGTCATTTGCCTAAGTCTCTTTAAAAAGTGATATATGTTCCTTATTATTAATAAAATAGCCCTTTTGCTTTATTCCCACGCAGTCCACGATTATGAAAACTCAAGAAGAGACTAGTTTGGAATGTTTGTTAATGGCTACGATAATCTCCGCTGAATTTCTTCTCGGATATCTTGATATGAAATGTCAATGGAGAAAATAAAAGACTGTGCTTTTGACTTGCGAGACTATGATCTAATGATCTATCGATACAAAATATATTTCAATTACACCAATAGCAACAATGCCATACCGCATTACGGCGATTAAATACGCTAAAACAGCGAAGAAGGAAAAATCGGCCTCGACCGCCGGGAAACAAAACAAGGATCTTTGGTTTGCCCTGTTAGCCAACCAATCTACGCCATTAAGCTACCCTGTCTTCTTAGTTCTTGCGGTAATTTTCGATTAATTAGGGGAATTATATGGATGCATATTAAGTGCTGGTACAGGGTTCAACCTCACGGGTTGTGAATGTGCTTTGAATTCCTCTTCGCCCTCGCGGGCTATCCTAGATCCTTGATGGACCCTTGCAAGGGCACAAAATCTACTTTTCCCCGGCTAGATCAATACCTTCAGCCGAAAACCATATAAATACTTCGGTATACGTAATTCTGTGCTTTAATTATGACATAAAACACCAAACACAAAGAAAATAATGCCCAAAAAATATTAGCTAGGGATTCATTTCACTCATTTTTAATACATTTATTAATTTAGCTATATTAGCTTCCATTGTAGTAAATATTCCAGCCTCTATGAGCTAGGTTTAAAAGTGAGAGCCCAAAAAAGAAATATAAGCCCATAATTTTCCTACATACCTACTTTTTTCTCTTAAATATTGGAGAAATTAATTACATTCACGCAACATGAGGAAAGAACATCTATTGGGAATGAACTAATACATAAGACTCTTGGTGGGAGAATCTAGGGAGTATAAGCGCTCTTACTTTTTCGGCTGGGAGTGGGAGATTTGTCGGTGAACTTTCAATTACAAACGTTATATATGGACATCGAGTAGACAAACGGAAATTTTTTGCATAACCACAGGAAACCGGCGCGGCATCGCGCTTCCCAAATAGAATGGCATGCCCATGGGCCTACCATTGGTTTCTTAGAATCCCTTATACGACAAATCTAAGACCACTACGGTAACACTTAAGCACCTAATCATGATAGAATCCACCACAGTTTTTAACAGTTTTTTCCGAATCTATAAATAACTATGCGAGCCGGGCGTGTAGCGGACGATTTTTGGACACCCACCAGCAATTAGGAAGAGAGGGAATAGGGGATAGTAGGTAATAGTAATAGGGAAATTATGCGGATGGAGGTGTGCTATGACTAATTAGTGCCCACGATCTGTTACCATTGTAGCCATTAATGGGAATGTGAGGAAGAAATTCCACTGCCTATCTTTTTCCTCCGTGTCAACATGAAATTCGTGAGGTATGAATTTTTCTGATTATATTAGCCTTTGCCTAGCACTAGCAAGTCTATGCAAATGTGGTGGAGGACTGTTTTTCCACATGGAAAATTCTTCTCCACTACGCAAGAGTCAAAGAAGGTGTTGCAGCAATAGCGACGTATGCAATTCCCACCAACGAACAAAATTATCCAAAACACCTCCTCCAGTGGGCAGAGAAGGAAAATGGAGGAAGGAGAATGTCTCACAATCAGCCGGGTAGATCTCAGACGATCTCGAGGGTCCGTGTTCGAATCCCACCAGTGGCGGAAATTTAACTTTTAAATCCTTCTGGCAGGATGCTTTCAGGGAGAGAGCAGTTCAATGTGTAGCACTCGAAAATGAGACGCTATGGAACCCATTTGCGTTGTTTACTTTTTTCCATGGTAGACTAATAAAGCCGTCGCCGGAACTCTCTCCGCCCTACCTCAATTCCCCAAATAAACTTTCCCTTAACCACCCGTCCCAAAATATTTCAAATAACTTTCAGTTGTCAGCCACCTCCTCCTAATGACCGATCAACCGAGGGAAAACAAAGGAAAGGGGGGAAAAGATGTATATTTACTCTCGTCATTCGACAGAGACAATCTAGTCAGACAGAAAAAATAGCCACGACCACACATGCACGCATGAAGGGTTGCCTGTTTGCCGAATAGTTGGCCCGAAGAGCATACAATGCACAGCTATGCATTCAGGTGGAACTCTTGAAAATCCACGGCATGAAACATACCGGAAAAGTACTAAACATTGAAATTTGATGGCAAGGAGCGCCTAGCTCAGCTGGTGGACATTATCAGAAGTCCCGAATATAGTATGACGCTCCAATGGCCACTATAAGCAATTATTCGCATTGATTAAAAATATCGCAGAAGCCAATATTAGTGTAGGCGACTCATTTTGAAATGGTCCACGGAATTGTATTTGCCGTGAAAGAAAAAGCAATAAAGATATGTGGGAGATGGTTTAAAAGCGCTGGGGCCTCTTTTCTTTCTACCTATTCCTCACCCCCGCGCCCGGCTCCACACATTCCAAAATGCGAATAGTGTTGTCTTCCTCCTACAGCTCTCAAAATTCATCCTCACAAATAACGTCTTCTCCTTCAATGGCCACTTCTGCGTGCTTTTTAAATTTTTGTGTCGTTTGTAAAGGCCGTTTTACACGGTACATTTGTTTGTACAAACTCTTCCGTGCACTCTTACATGAGGCAAAATGTATCGTGTAAAGCGGCAAATTGTATGAACGCTTGTGCGAATGTCTTAATGCCTGCACGGGAAATAGAACCTGTTCTAATTTCGTTGGGATTAACGTACAATCTCAAGTACATTCGTTTGTACAAAATCTTTCATCGTGTAAAACGGCCTTAAAAGTTACCATTAAATTCTCTAATGATGTTATACCACAAAGTTAAACAAGAACTTGTTTTATTTCCTCTGCCTCCAAACCAAGGGCTGCGCCATGAGAAGTAGAGTAAGTCCTTCGTACGCCAACCTCTTCCTCGGTCTTCTCGAACAAAACTTGCTCTCCTAATTTTCTTTCCCGGCCACATGACCTCGACTCCTTAAATACATTCATTTCCTCTCAAAAAACATCCTCGTCTCTATCCGTCACCTCTAATTTTTCTTCCACTCATCTCACATTCCTTGATGTCGATATCTCTTTGTCTAACCACAAATTCAATACGTTTGTTCACATAAAACCAACTATTAGCAACAATAATACTAAGCAACTAATAGCAAGCAACAATAATAAGAAGAACAAGATGGGTTGGGTACACAATGAGGCAAAGTGGGTTTATGAATATAATTGAAGGAAAAATAAAGAGAAAGTCCCTAGGTCTAAAATAATAGGTCTAAAACGAATAGGCCTTGGATGGCAGGCTTAAAAACAGAGAACTAGAGATGGCAAAATTACCGTAATTTTCCAGAATTTTTTAGTTTTAAGTATTTAACAGCAAATTTATGGTTAAATAAGAAAGTAAATAGCAATAGGAAGGGAATAACGATGTTTAAACCATACCTAAGACAACTTTAATCTATTGGAAATTTAAGAATTGTAAAAAGACATACGGCAGCAACACGCAATCTGGCTTTCTTTTGTCAAAGTATGATAAAGTTTCAAGAAGAATTTTCTGATACATCACTCAATAATGCAGCAATCATGTAATATATTTAGTAAAATATCCAAACAATGAGTTGTACATGCCTCAAATTATAATTAAACACATAGGAAATGTAGACTTGGCTTCAAAGAACAAGTTAGGAATTTATATGTATGAACAATTATCTAGATAATTACCAAACATTACGGTAATTTTCTATGGGCACGGTAAATTACGAAAAATACCGCGGTAGTTTTCAGAGTTGCCCATCTTTAGTTATAACGCGTGCATCAAAGATCGACAAGATAATTAGGTTAAAGGCCGTTATGATGATCTCGTTAGCGTTACTGACCTTTTGCAGCAACTGGGATGGGAATCGCTTAAAGACCGACTATTAAATAGAGGTCTAAAAAATTAGCGAATGCCACAGGTATTGACATCAAGCAATAAATAGACACAGCAGCCCAAAACATACGCATGATATATACCTCCCCTGAGACGTTGAAAATTAAATTTCGCAGGAGAGGTATGGCCAAGGGATAAATACATATCCCAAATAAAGCTGAAAGTAGATACGAACTACCCTGGAGTAAGGGAACTAGTATTAGATAGGGAAGGATTCAACGAAACTGACCAATGAATGAATTAAACAACAATACGTTGGTTTTAGCAGTTGTCATCCTTCTCACACCAGGCGATCCCATCTCTTTCCATCAAAGGTCATCGAATTCACAACAAAACCAGACTCCATTCACCGTCTCCTCTCAAGCCAACACCGAACTCTCCCCCGCAGAGAATATGCAGAGGCTCTTTAGCACCCAAATATTCTTAAAAAAGACATACCAACTCAAACCACTATCTGAGTCAGATTAAAACATTATTTTCATTTAAACAACCGCAGGAGTACAGTCTCTTAAGCATCTCCTTAAAGATCAATTTCCATTTCTTTCAACGCAAGACCAAAATATTCCCTAAATGTCCGCCCCATCCGCCGCCAATAAACGCCCCGCGAACCTATCATAAATATATTGGAAACCACCGAATCTCTCCACAGATCACATGAGATAAAATTATGTCTTTTCACCTGCCATGAGTTGCGTTGCGTTACCGTTATCAATCTGCCATTCATCATGATGCATGAATGGTTATTGTGATCTATTAATTTTTCATGGCAACATCCAGAAAAGAAGTTGCATGCTGCGGATTTTTTAAAATACTTTTTAAAGTTAAACTTCTTTCTCTTTATTATTTACTCTTTCATGTATGCGGTTTTTTAAATTATTTCTTCACAGATTATGTCATACATGATACAATGAGGAGACAAATCATTTGCTATGGGTCCTTCACCGTCTGCAAAGAGATGTTGCCATATGGTTTGAAGTTATTTATTATAATTTCTCCTAAAGACGGAAGAATTCCAGGATGAGGACCAATTCAATTTAAGGAAAAGTAGCAAAACGAAATAAGCATTTCTAGACATAAAGGCTTCAAGACACAGTAGATGATGCAGAACGATAATCCCGCATGCACTGACTTCATTAACGTTGAATAATTACCGCTCAGAAGAGTCGTATAGATAAATTACGAAGGACTACAACTTAAAGATTAACATTAAAAAATAAATAATGGCTTCCCAATCAATCAAAATTACTAATTTTGAGGATACCGGGACTTCGCCTACTCACCAAAAGATCCCCAACACCTCACTGTGTTCCACATATGGCTTTATCCTCGCGGAATGTGGCGCTAAGCGCAATCTTTGGACTGCTTCTCGACATCACATGTCCAGCAGCCCTGAACACCTTGTTTCTGTAAAGCCCTCAAAAATCCACAGGGGGAGATAACTGGTTAAAGCACTCGGCGCCAAATGGAGGGAGTTCCGGGTTCAAGCTCCAGTCGAGGTGAATGATTTTTCCCATTAGTGGAATTTAGCAATAAGACTAATTTACCATGACACTTTGCAAAAAAGTAAAAACTAGAACGATTTCACCAATTTGGCAGTAGGATTACCAGTGAAGCACGAAGCAGGAGCAGGATTATCTAGCTAACAGAGAATTCCAAACAAAGAAAACATTCGATCATATGATTATGGTACATACTAGCATACTCCGTTGTCTCGGGCGTGACCTGGTGGAATTTGCTTAACATTGTAAATGAAAAGTATAGCTTAGTTATTCCACATATATTTACAAACACAATACAGTGTTATATTATTGTTGTTGTATTAACACAATACAGAAAGTATTGTGTTAATAAATCTATGTGGATTAACTAAGTTATACTTTTAATTTACAATGGTATTAGCAGTTAGCAACACAAGCTATGAACTAAGGAAGCCCTTCGTAAAATTATACATAAGGAATATGCAACTATATGGCAGTTAAGGTTGAGTGACACAAATATTAATAGACGCAATAAAATTGTTACTGTTATGTTATGTTACTGAATAATAAAGATCAAATAGGGAGAATCACTATGAAAATGAATTGAACACAGAATTCCTTCAAAGGGCTGAGGAGGAATATGCTTGATATGTCTTACTTGAATGTCTGCCTTGCAGAAGAGGTTAATTTGTTTACGTATTCTGAGAACTATAATGGAAGTATTAACGAATAGGAAAACCTACCGAGGAAGACTAAGGCCGGGTTCACACGAGGTCATTCATCAGCTCTTTTAAGTGGTTAGTTAGCGGCGCGTTAGTGGCGCTTCCACAGCGCCACTAACATAACCGCTCCGTGAGAACACCGCCATTTAGCTACGGCTAAACTCACTCAACGCGCCACTTTTCTATGCCGGTGCGCCGGCGTAGAAACTTAACTCCTTCTCCTCCAAAGTTATCTCGATAGCCTCTTTCATCAAACGACCCCAGTATCCATTTGAACGGCTGATGATTTTGGCGCCGTTAAAATTCATGGAGTGCGCATTATCTAGACTATACTCTGCCAGGGCCGATTTTTCGGGTTGAAATAGTCTTATATGCCTCTTGTGTTCCTTGATTCTGGTTTCCACCGTGCGTGCAGTCTCTCCAATGTAGGCGAGGCCACACTCACAAGGGATACTATACATTCCAGGCACTCTGAGGCCGAGGTTGTCCTTTACTCTTACGAGCCGATCTCGAATTTTCCCTGGATGTCTATGGATCGTCTAAATATTGTATTTTTGTAAATTTCTTCCTATTTTCCCGAAAATTTGGAGATATAGGGTATGCAGGCTCTTCCCAACGGCTTTTAATGATCTGTTTTCGGCCGCATACTTATTTCAACGGTTCTTTTCAAGGCCAAGTGAAAATCTCTGTCATTATATCCATTGCGTTTGAACGTAGTTTTCAGATGTTACAATGTCTCTGAAATCGAGACTCAGGGCAGTACATCAGCCAAATATGGAGACCGCTACTCAATAAAATTAAACGGTCGCGGTTTCAATTCAAATTCAAACCACCTTGAACGAGCCGGTCAACAATGGGATTTCAACTGCCCTTGGCCAGCTATAAAAACCCCGGCATGGACCAACTCGGCAATCAGTCTCAGCCCTGATGACGATCGAAACTTTGGCCTTTAAAACTCTTACCCGATGGACGAGTTCGTCCGTCGAAATCTCGAAAACTCGACACATCGACATCCATCCATCGTCCATCGAAATGTCGGCAGAAATGCGGAGTGTGACTCGGAGAAGAATCCGAATTGACTTCACTAACATCATACGCCGGGAAAGCATCAGATCAAATTCGGTATTGTTTAATTTAACCTCTCAGAAACTTCTTCTACGTTCAAGACCAATTACTGTATAACTTACGTTTATTTTCTCATCAAAATTGCCTCCTCTCTCACAGTACAGCTCTTTCATTTTACAGAAAAAGTGACCCTTGGCGAAGTCCTTCAAATTCCCTCTTGCTCCTGGGGGGTTATTTTGTAATCTCACCTTTTTAATGGCTCTTAGTGGAAAGGCGGGAGATCCGTTTCCCTCTATTAATGATCGGCTCACGAACGGTTCGTGAATTGTCGAAGCTTCAATTACCTTATATCAAATAAAAGATGCCGAGACTAGCGAATACCCAGATTGCTCAACATCTTACGGAAGATATCTTACACTGTACACACCACGAAAATCTAAATACAGTCAAAACTACAAGCGACACGTAAGCGATCACTCAATATTTTAAAAAAATTAAGTGCATCTAATTAGTGTTTGATTCACAAGCACGGGAAATATCTACCAAGAACGTAGATTTTAAGGCAATATTTGTTAAAATAATGGTATAAATAACTGAATTCCATTCTCAATACACTGGCGGATAGGAACACGAAAACAAAGGTATCAGCAACATTGTTTGGGAAATATTGATACGAAATATATACACAGATAATTCAAGCTAATAATAACAAGCATTTCAAACAAAGCATACCTCCAAGTGCCCAATATATTGGAGTTGAAAATGCTGAAGTTTTTCACGTTTAGCAAATGACAACAATACGATTTAAAATCGTTTGTATCTTTCGCACCCTTGTTTATTTTCCAACTCAAGATTCAAGTGGAAACGATGGTGGCTCCATGTCACGTTCTTTATGACAGGTGAGATGGAACTAATGGCAGGCGGAGATAATGAAACGGATCAAGAGTCGAAAGATACGGATCAGAGCGAATGAATCGTCTAAAAGACCAGCACATGACCGGAAGTTCACCGCTTGAAATCCGAAGATGGTCACGCCGCCTGGGTGAGGGAGTTGAATTACGAAAATGTGAGATTTTATGGCGTATTCTCAATAAAGTGAGATTACAAAATAACTCCCCTGGGAGGAATGATCGAAGAGCACCCCCGCTGAAATACAATGACAAGGAGCTCAAAGTAAACGAGACAGTCGTCTATGGCAGAGCACGAGAGTGAACAAGCATACAAAGGCCATACTATGAACTGATAATATCCTAAAGGGCACTCAATTCCGGAGATTTGGCTTCATGACGTTAAAAAAAGTCTCGATATAGGCCAGTACAGCTACAAATGTGAACATATACGGTGGATGCTATTCTGCGTGTGACCGGGCTTCAGTTACGCCAAGATATCTATAAAAGTTTTGAGTGGGATAAAAAAGGAGCGTAGGTAAAATACCGTGATCTATTTGCGATTATTTAATGACTTGTTGTATTAACAGTTTTTTCTCGCTTTGATAAATATTTGACACTATTGCACGAAAAGTATTTCATTGGAGGTGGATGGAATGAAGTCCTGAACGAAAAATCTAGTTAAGATCGAAATTAATGGATTTATTTCCTCATATAATCGCCCAATCGGGATCTCAGCTACTTTCCTCCCAACTTTACCATTTTTATAGACATTAGCTCTAGAATTTTAGATATTCAACTCAGATAATCTAGACAAAACACCATTAGTTTAAAATTACTAATTTGAACACATGCGATTCCTCCGACTGAAAACATTGACGTAAATGTCATTCTCAAGAAAATCCTTCTCTGGAAATATGAATTCTTTTCCATGATAAAGATTATAGGTACCATGTTGCTCCAATATTCAGAGAGCTAAGATGCAATCTTACAGCATTACAAACTTTGGGCGAGATAAATTCATGGATGGATGTTATTTTAACGTAATAACTTGGTTTTTAAAAAAATGGGAAAATGAAAATATTTCATTATACTTTCACGCCTTCTAAATACTAGTTAATTAATACACTTCTAAATACTTGTGAATACAGTTCTCAACCACCGAATCTGAGCCCTTCGGAGTACGATAATTAATCCACCGAAGAACACAAAATTCCACAGAGGAGATATTATTCGCCTTTACCGGGGCAAGAACCCGGACCTCTCGATATCACGCCGAGTTCTTAATCCAGCTAAACAACCAAGGCGTCATTCTCCCCCTTGGATTTTTAGGGCTTTATAGAATTACTAGTCGACCCGTGCGAAGCATTTGCACTGTATCCTCCTCAAATTCCACTTAATTGAAGTGCACACCGTATATTTAGTACCGTGTAGTTAGTGCGTCATTGATGTAGGTGTAAGTTGAAGTAAGGAATAGATGTGTGTTTAAATTTTAGATTATATATTTTTTGAAACACAAGGTTAAGGTATTTACATATTTACAGCCTATTTACATGTTTACAGGACCTCTTTGAACACTATGTTTGAAGTGATGATATGGTCATCTGTGATTGTTTGTTGGTGGGTCTGTTTTACACAAACAGATGTCACTGAAAGAGCGCACCCTGGAAAACGCCACATACAACAGACCGTGTGAAAAAACAGGGTCAGGCAAGTACAATCCTGCCTTTGTTATCGTCTGTCCCTGTGCCTTATTTATAGTCATGGCAAAGGCAACTTTTATGGGAAATTGCTTCCTAGTCAGTTTGAAAGGCACGGTAGGATCAGAAGGGGTGAGGTTAATGCGTGGTATGACGACAGTTTGGCCGGAGTCAATCAATTTTGCTGTGATAGTGTAGCTGCCCAAGTTACAACTAATCTGGCGCCATTAATTAAGCCCTGCTTAGTGTTTAGGTTTCTAATCAACATTATAAAAGCGTTCTTTTTTAATATGAGTTTAAGAGGTGGCAAACCTGAAGGGTTTAATGAGTTCAGGAATTGTAATCTAGCGGTTTGGGGAAGTAAATATAAATTCAAGTTTTGATTAATTTAATTCATTTTATAAATACATCAGCAGATCGGATACCTTAAATCAATATTTTAAGTCGAAATTAAATGCAGAATTAGATAATAGATGCATGAAATCGAAATCGGTTTCATTTCGATATATCTCGATATTCTCGATAGAGGATCGATAGGTCGAGGGCGGGATTTCAAAAAACAGTTTTTTTCAGTTGTAATTTTTCGAAAAACAACTGGAATGTGAGTAATTTGTATATTTTTCCGGTGTAGCGGTTAAGAAAATCTTTAAAATGATGCCTCATTTATGAAAATTGATGAAGTATTAAGGAAGTTACGGCGTATCGACAAAAAAAAGCCCTTGAGAAATAATATATATGATGATGATGATTGAATGGTTTTGGGGGTCGGGAGAAGGACGCCTCGGTAGTTTAAGGGCCTAAAGCACTATGCGCGATGCCGAGGGATTCGGGTTCGAGTCCCGGAAGGATGAATAGTTTTTTCTCCGTGGAATTTCGCACTCGCACTTGTGGGTGACTCCGCAAAGGTAACGCCGTGGCTGATCCCGGTATCCTCAAAACTAGTCCACCAGCACAGCAGGTAGCATTACAGTGACTAAATTCCCAAATATCTCAGATAGCCAAATTAGCCAAAATGAAGACAATGATACGCTAGGTGTAGCAGAGGAAATATATACAGCTAGTAAGGAGTCGAATCATGTTACCTTCGAAAATTTACCAAGTCACCTTGTCGTGTCACTTCCCTCGATACTATATTTCCCCAAAAATGATCCTCTGCGCTTGCAAAGTGCGGCTCATCCGAATATCTCATGAATTATCGATTTTTCAACTGAAGCGAAAAACCTCTTCGGCGACGACGATCATTACTTTAATAACGCTGAGAGAGAAGGCGTAGATCCCAAATTAAGAGAAAACATTTCGTTAAAAGAATGGCGCCAGGGTATTGAGGCGATAAAAAAATAAAAAGTAGGCGGATAAGAGGAGATAGTTGGCCCGGAGCCAGGCTCAGATATCTCACACCTGAGTCTAGGACGGAAGAAGATGGCAGATTGGGGACCTTCTTAAATGGAAGAGTAAGGGGGAGAAAGGGGTTGGGTTGCGGGAGGGGGGGGCGAACGACGGTGGGGGTGGGGGCGAGGAGTCAGCGCAGAGAGAAGATGGCGCAAGAAAAGAGAAGTCTTGAGCTGGAAATTTTCAATTCAATATCTCTCAGCGTAAAAATGAAGCCCCTCCAAGAAAGAAGGAGAATAAAAAGCAGCAGCGGGGTTCTTCCGCCTTCCCTCCCGCCTACCCCCCACCCCCCCCCCTCATTCGAATCGCTGACCCACAAGGCGGCCGCTTTCTTTCTTTCCCGGCCTTTCCTTCCGTACCCACCGACCCTCTCTGTCCCTTATGGCGATCATGGAACCGCGATCGGTCGTAATGAAAGGGGCATTTTGGACGGGCGATTTCACTCTCCCCCCACTCATCCCCCCCCCCTCACTCCTCCTCCTACTAACCCTACTTGGCACGATTCCAAGTCCATTGCGCTCCCAGCGCTCGTGGTGGTCGTGTACGGAAGGGAAAAAACATCACAAACGAGCGAGATGTGTGGGGGAAAATGCCCCCGATGTAAAAAAAGAAACTCAAAGAGGGAATGAAAGTGAAGGGACATAAAGGGTGAAGATCATTCGTGAAATGCAAGAATTTTCACCTCTCCCGCCGCACCCAAACCTCGAGGGAATTTGAGTGGAAAGGCTGTTAAGATTTCTAAGGAACAAAACTAAAAGAATAACAACACTTTTCCATGGAGCAAGAATGGAAGCTTACGCATTTAAACAAAGGTATTTGTTTATCTACGCGCGCCTTTAAGGTAGAGACCGGAAGTACCGGGAGGGATCGATCAGAAGGTCATTTCGAAAGGTGAGATTGCTAAAGGTCCTTGTACACGGGGCCAGTAATGGCCGCCACCAATTATCCTCCGACTGACCACGTGTATAAGGGTACTGGCGTCTTCTACATCCATTACAACTGGCGGCCACTAAAGTCAAACATGTTTGAGTTTTGTGGGCAGTGATCCGGTCATTAGCAGGTCACGTGACCTACTGCAGGCCATTACTGGACAGTTCCGAAGTGCAGTGGTCGCCAGTAGAGATCCTGCAGTCGTGGTGTGAGGTTGTGTCGTGCTGTTGTGACTGTTATTTGTGCAGCAACGTCTTGTTCCAAAGTGAACAAAGAAGTTACGAAGAAAATTTAAAAAGTCTTTTACCCACGCAACACGTTTTTATTCTATATGGTTTGCAGTTCCACGCTCAAACTAACAGCAGTTTCACCTACTGCTTCATCAAATGCCTCCTCGAACTCATTATCACTAAACTCTTCATCATTATCATTCATTTATTCACAAGCAACACTGTGTTCTCGACCAACTCTCTCGACACACTGGCGGCCACTTATAAGAAGTTATTGGAAGCCATTAATGGCCTCGTACGTAAGTTACTGACCGGTAAATTTAGTGGTGTCCACTTCTGGCCGCCACAACTGTCTGCCACTACTGGCTCCGTGTCCAAGGGCCTTAACAGGAAATTCAGCAAGGAAGAGGGGGAGGAGCAGCGCTTTTCCCATTGTCGGTATCATTTCCCAAGAATGCTCTTGAACCCATGGATTCCGCTAGAGATGACCCGACCTAGGGACATGAAACACATTTTTAAACCCGGAATACTTCTAGATAGCTGTCGAATGTTTCTCTTTCAATGAAAACTCGCCAACCCACTTTCAGCTATAAAAATGAACGGTTCCATTCACCGCAAAACTCCTCACTTCCTCCAAAAATTTGTTCCAACGTTTAAACGGCTTCAGTGGTAATTCCGCTCGCGGAATGTCATTGCGAACTGTGTTGAGGGGGGCTTCGCTGACGGTCTGCGGGGGTGCAAACATTAATTTTTATTCCGAGGAATGGGATTAAACAAAAGTTAATGAACTCTTACACCCCAAAACTTTCGTGCATGCAAAGTTTTTATTCGCGTTATAATTTAAGTATATCCTGGAATACGTTTATTCATACGAAGAATACATAAAAATGGCGACACATGAAATTTGACTCAATCTCAAGAGTATATTCAGATTTTGATTCGAGGCAACACAACCTAGAAATCAATATAATGGATAGATCCCTTTGAATAACCCTAGATAATGGACCTTATATGTACAGCAACAAGATTAATTCACCACTTTTTTGTATCCATAAATACTCATAATTACAGGCAAAAGGTCTTCGACGATTGGGCCATTCTGAATCAAGCGACGACAGCCAATGAAAAATCTGTACACACTCCTTACGGCGATTGGCATTCATGCTTTTCTCTTTAGGGAATCCAATCGATTATTCGGTAAATGATAACAGCAACTTGTCGGATAGAAGTCTACTTTGACACAGCCCTTGGTAAAAATAATTCATAACTCACGACTCAAATTCCTCTATTGGCATTGCTATAATCATAACTAAACCGCATAATTCTATAGTCCTCGGATAAAGTATCGTTAACAAAGGACAAGGCGTAAGGTTACTGGATTTACCTCGCTCTGCAAGGTATTTTTTAAAAACACTGATTAGGCATAAAAAGAAGCCATATGCTTTGTGTGATTTAGATCTTAAATTCTTCGTCCGACTGCGATATTACACTAACTGGCATCATAAGTAAGTTTCATCACGCATTAGACGATATCACAAGGTGGTGGATAAATAACGCATCTTTTCTTGCTTTAAAATTGATGAGAAATTTACATCACATACAGACATACCCATCACGCCATTCCCTTACGGGGTAGACGAAGTCAAAAAACATAGTTATTGTGTGTATTGTTAATTTTACGGTCATTGGAGATTTTTATAACTTGTCATAGTTATTACTGTTGGTCCTAGAAAACCTGGGTTGTGATAGGTACTTCAGGATATCGGCAAGTTTTTCATAATATTCTGTGGAAGCAATGTTTTTCGGTACGGTCGAGGCGAGGAATGCTTTTTGTGCTTCCCTAGCGGCGCCGGGTGCGGTCAGTCTGCACCCTCGCGTCACACTTCGACTTCACCTCTATCCTTCGGTATTTAGCCGAAGATTAATTAAGATCAATTACGCAAGTCACGTGACCTACTGGAAGACCAATTACGGTGGAATTCGCCGTGAAAAAATCATTTGGCTTGACCGGGTTTCGAACCCGGATCTCCCAAAAGCCTGTCGGGTGTGTTAGCCAGTTACACCACCAAGCCATCCTAATTCAAGGCGAATTTCAGCAGCGGTGGTTTATAGTCCATGGGCCTCCAAACATATCGTAACGAGGGCCACAATGGATACTTGAATACTATTCAGCGGGCCGTAATAACAAAAAAATAAATGGGGAAATCCAGATATCAATTCTTTCAAATAAAAAAGGTTATTAACTAATTATAGAGTATGTGAAATTAAATTATCGTATACTGATGACGACGAACGCTACCAGCAAATTCTCATATTTTCATCACAAAACCATTAATATGAATGATGTTACTGTGCTTGTGCTTTTTAAAATCTTAACAGACTGATATTTAAATTTTGAAACACTAATTACTTACAAGTAGTGACCATCCAAGCAAACATGATGCGGAGCATTTCCTAATAATTCTTCTTCGGGCCGAATAAAATCATCTTGCGGGACATATTTGGCGGGCCGTACTTTGGATAACCCTGGTTTATACCCACAATATGTTCTCGTCCTCTGTCTACTCGAGTCAAATGTTTTTTTTTCGAATGGGAATTTCACCGTCTTTTGAATATAATTTTGCACCCGTCCACTTTACTGCGTGCCATATCGTTTGTGTAATCGCAATGATTGGAAAATTAATTAAAGTGGTTGGAGAGAATTTTTGTTTATGAACAAATTATCGTGAAGATAAAGAATTAAGCATCAAATGGCAGTGTTCACTAAAGAGAAGTAGGAGTAAATACGTTTATTCTTCAGAAGGGCACGTTCGTGACTTGCTAAGGTGTTTGGAGCAATTTTTGATCATGAACAGATTTGGGTGAAACTTTACGTAAGTGTTCTCATTAGTAATATCTACAGATAAAAGTGAAAAAAATTACATCACACCGCTTTGGCTTTTTTTGATAATTCAATGCTATTTTATCATATATAGCCACATTATGGCACATGACATATACCTATTCCATAATAACTCGATAACTTATGCACAGATTTAATTCTAACCGCAAAATAATACATTTTTATTGATATAAATGTTCCTAACAAATATCAAGGTGTTTCGCAGTACAATATTCGAAAAAAAACAATATTTCGATATAATAGAGTATTTGCGTAGGTGTGGTATTTTGTTGAAATTAATTATAGCGAGTAGTGTTTGGTTTCGAAATGCCACGTACGAAATACCAAGGTATAATTCCAACTAGTTAATTTAATAAATAGCTTTTAATATGCATTGTTTTAGCATCGAAATTGCCTAGGTCTAAACGCCCAACCATTGTTTCTTCGTAGTGTGACGTCATCTCCCATATTAGCAGATGCGAAATAGCCTAGCTGTGCGTTGAGAGTGAAATAGTATTTGCCTTTTCGAAGTTATTTCGATATTTGCTAATTAATAGCTAAAGTTTCGTCAGCACGCCAAGACTACGCAGTCGCACAATCTCCAAATCAACAAATGGTCGACTATTGGAGATGACGTCAGAGCCTACAAAACATGGCGGACCAGTGTTTCGGCGCAATAATAATTTATTAGATTTTATTAGCTAATAAAAGATTAACGAAAAGCCTCTCGAGCGTCAGAATGAAAATTTAATGTCTGAAGTATCGATAGATTTTTTAAATGTTACTTCCCAAAAGTGTGCAAATACTCTATTTCGTCTAAATTTCGAAAACCGCGCCGAAAACTCTAGTCAAAACATGCTTTAATTAAAGGAAAATTAAAAAAAAATAATTCTCTTATCGTTTCTATTAATGCCGGTATGATGCCTGGTGGACCGGAACAGGTACTTGGTTGTGAGGTACAGCTGCATTGAAATTGGCGGTCTTAAGTGTCCACTCTGTTAGCCTCCTCATAGTATTCGTTCCCAACAGAACTGAGGGCCTGAGAGTCAAAGTAATACAAGTGACATCAACACGAAAAACGATATAAGTCCATATTTTCTAAGTTAGTACCGTCGGGTACCGTCAGGTAGCTACAGGAAAATGAATACAAGTGTTCGAAAGTATGGTGCTGCGATATAGCCGCCGAGCACTTAAACCACTTTTTTTCATTATTTACTGGGGTAAAGTGATACAGGTGACACTGGACGATGTTTGTCACTTGTATTACTTTGACTCTCAAGCCTTCAACTGATTTAAGGGACGAATATACGGGACTTCGAACGCGGTTTCCTAAAAGCTTCAATGGCGTTTAAAAAATTCCACATACACGATTCATGTATAAATATTTAGGTTGTTGCGCCTGTCTGACTTGTTAAGGTGTTTGGAGAAATTTTTGTTCATGAACAGATTTGGGTGAAACTTAACAAAAGTGTTCTCATTATTTGTAATCTACAGATAAAAGTGTAAAAAAATGCATCACACCGCTTTGGCTTTTTTTGATAATTCAATGCTATTTTATCATATAGCCCACTTTTAACCTGAGCCCTCTGATTACTAATCTGATATTTATTTCGCCTAGATTCGTAATTTTCGCAGAATTGTGGCGATTGGCATTTCTCTCGACGGGGTTGCCCCGTACTCGAATGTAATGCGCGAAAGATACTCGGCGGAACATAGGTGTGCCTCAGAGATAACTGTCTTCTTCTGCCTTCTCTCTCGCTTCAGGAACTGCTTGGCGGTGAGCTGACTCCTAGGAGGCTTCCGTTGACGTGGGTGCTTCCGCCCTTGGCCACGGGCAAGGGGGCGGCGGCCCCGGGCGACGCCGGCGCATCCGACGCTCGCCTCGTGTTCCACGACGACTTCGGCGGCCTCTCAACCTTCGACGCTCGCTCCGGGGCCGTCGCGCACCTCGTCTCCAACCACACACTGGTGAGTCACCGGCAAGAATCACCACTATAGGAACTGGTACCACCATCCACACCCTCTTTTGTACCAAATAAAATCCCCCAACAGGTTCCAACGGATCACTGTCATATCAAACATAAAAACAGTCGGTATACGTATACACCTCTTAAGGAGGTTCCGCCGCGACTGTGTGAGTCAAAACAAATACTAAATTCCACATTTTTTTATATTTTGTCAAAAAAATCCTGCTTTCGCTGATGAAATGCGTTACCTACAGAAACCCAAAAGTAAGGTACAAATTTTTAGATTATTCCACGAATGTATTTTAAATGAGCACTTTTTTCCAGCCATATGAGCCGACTGCAGCGTCATTTCCTACGAATTACCGCATTTTGACTTCAATTACGGCATTAATTATTCAATAACTAGAAGAATAAGGTGGTATGAGCCTTCATTGTATTTTTATTTAATTTCTCTGGATTATTTCCTTCTTAGAGACAGTTTTCCCCGAAAATGACATTTGTATTTTATGGAAAAATACTATTTTTCCCCGTGTTTCTCTCATTTGGTACCCTGAATGTGTGAATTTCACACGCCAATGGCTTAGTATGTGGTGAGTCCTACTCTCACCTATCAAAAACCAGTCTTCGGGGTTGAAACACGGACTGGCTGATCACTTCAAATAAATTTCAATGAATTTGGTCCCATCTTAAAGACAAATATCTCATATTTTCAATGATAACAAAAAAAAAACAGCCACTTACGATTTAACTCTTCGAGATATTTTCCAAGAAATAGCAGTCATTTTCTTTGGGAAATGGTACGGTATTAAAGCACAACATGGAGACTTTATTTTAAAAATGAGTAATATTTTTAGTGAAATGAGCATAAATCTCATCATGAATTTAAAAGTGTACATTTTTTGTTTTGTTAAGTACTTTTTAAAATAAATCAATGGCTTGCCGCAGTAATTTTTACAGAATCGCAAAAAATAAGCTTCGGTTTTGAATGCGTTTTCAGCGTACGGCGTGAAAAAAAATGATTCAAATTAAAACCTTGTACCTATATTTTTAGTTAATAATTGATATCATTAGTAGTTTAATATCAGTCATTTGAAACAAAGTTATTGCTAGTTTCAAAATTAAACTTTGTTATATTCAACACCGTTTTATTAAAACTCTTTAAAAACCTTTTCAGGTCACTCTCAAGACTCTTGAGAATGACCTGAAAAGGTCGAAACCGGTTGAGTTTTAATAAAACGGTATTGAATATAACAAAGTTTATTTTTGAAACTATCATGTCTTCATTCCACGTAGTGAACTATAGAACCATTGATTTGACACAAAGTTATTGCGTCACAAATGTTACAATATTTACCTAATACTTCCAACAGTTACTTTAATTTAATAATAAAATTTTAATATACTCTAATGTGACTAGGGAAAAATCTCGCTCAAACTACCTCAGCAATTATGTAGGCTGACGAGGTGGATAGGAAGTCTGGGCAGCGTAGTGGCCTGCACATCGATCTGGCAAGGCGAATGTCCGTGGATCGGTTCCCGGTAGGGGTGGATTTTGTTCTAGCGGCAATTGCTACGCAAGGTTGACATTGGGTAAGGATGAGGAAGGGAAGGAAAATCAGAAAAAATAGAAAGAGCCAAACAAGGGCAGGAACGTGAGGAATTATATGTTCCAATATCTTGCACGAGATAGACGTAAGGGAAATCGGTCTATATTTCCTGGGCTCTTCCTTATCACCGCTTCCAAATATTGGTGTAACGTTCGCGATATTCCAAACTTAAGGAACACGATGTTGTGTAATAGATTTTTCAAATATTATTTTCAGGTACGGTGCTATTTCTAATTCTAATTCTTTATCAACTCAGGCGGGAATTTGATCGGGACTGGGTGATTCTTTGGAATTAATGGATTTCAGATGACTGACTATTCCACGACTAGTGATATTAATAGACTTCATTGGGTGCTTATATAGACTAGGCCATGTAGCGGTGTCGCAAAAGCATCTCGGACGTAAACGTCTTCCGCAAGAGGCCACTGAGCGTGATGTGAGTCCCTACTAACATGTGGGCTCGGTGGCTGAAGAATGTTTGAATGTTTTCATTAAAAAATCACACATACACAGTTACGTTAAATCTAACGCAAGAAATGAGAACATATCTATTCCTTCTTCAAACTGTTGGACCAGCGATCTGCGGAAGAAACATTCCACATAAACTTGGCAATAATTTTTACTTGAAAATATTGAGCACAAAAATATTAGCATAGGGACATATTAAAATGATCGCTATAAAACCAATTACCAGCATATTTCGTAAGACATGTGCAGCAAAATGGAATACTACACCAGCTATAGCTGCTATGAGACTGCAACTGCGGATGTCGAACTTCTTAGTTTTACGTTATGATTCACGTGTTGAATCTTAAGAACAAGAGGGCGTGTACGAATCAATGTATATTAGGAAATTATTAAAGCACTTGTCAGATTAACAGGCCTACCACCGAGAATTAGACTTTTTGACTGTGTCTACACCGAAGGGGAAAGGTATAATGAGTATGTATGAATGAGCACCGCAAAATTTGTTTAGGGTCTACATTCCAACTAAGCCCTCCTAATAACTCTAAACTACAGGTGACATAATTTCAAATGGCTAGTCGATAAATTTTGAAATCACTATAAGTATAAGCTGTAAGTGAACAAATACTCTTCGGCATTGTGTATTAATGAAGCTTCCAATTTTCTCTATATTTTCACAGAGGCAACTTGACGTGCAGGGATACTACCCATCGGCGGATTTGCGCTACGTTCTCTTTAGGCACAATGTGAAAACGGTGAGTGCTCACCTCCCTCCTCAAGAAGTGTGTTTTATTCCTAAGTTTCTGCTATGCTGGTACGCCTGATAAGCTTCTGCAATTCAGCGCTGGTACCGGCATCTTAAAATAGCATTGATTGAAATTTTATTAACATGGAAAATTTGAAATGATTAGTCAACTTCACTTAAAAGTATCATCATCCATTCACAAGTTCAATTTAAGGAGATTCGGTGGTTTCACTAAAAACTTAATAAAATTCAACGAAACATGATGAAAGCATTACTTATGTTATCTTAAATCTACCTGATTTTTTTCAGAATTATTTACCGCAGATTACTTAAGATATTTTACCGAGAAGTGGACACAAAATTACATGAGTTCTTATAGTAACACAAGGTACGAGTTGCTTAATTCATCATAAAGAACCTTTTTCTAGTTAATAATAAGAAAAACAAAAAAAAGTTTTTCTATCAAATGACTTTCATAAATTATTTTATTGATGATTTAAATTAATTTTGTTTTTCTTATTCTTAACTAGAAAACGTTCTTTTCGATGAATAAAGCTAGTCGCACCTCGAGTTCCCATAAGAACCCATGTAATTTCATGCCCACTTCCACATCAAATATACTAAGAAATCTGCGGTAAATAATTTTGAAAACAAAATCTGGTAGCTTTAGGAAAACACAATTAATGCTTCCAGCAAGTTTCGTGGAATTCCCTTAAGTTGAGTGGAACCACCGAACGTCCTTAACTTTCATTGCTCAACTTTGTCCCCAAGTCAATTTTTAAATGAGAAGTTTTACGTGTTTTGTAGCAGGTACACAATGCACGTTTTTAAGTAGGTATTAAATATGTAACTAAATATGAATTATAAGTTATCGAGCATCTAGACTATTGAATATCTATTCAACCATCTATAGACCCCATTATTGTGTAAATTTGTGGTATTTCGGATTTATTTAATGCTTAAAATAAAAATAAAAACTTCAGAAGTAAGATAACAAATATACAACCCGGTTTTACTGCTTCCAATCCTCAGGTTCTGGCTAAAACTAAGGTTATTTATTTTTAATTTCTCATGTTTTGTAAAAATTTTCAAGTACTGACCACTGATCAGTTATCTGTTTCAACTTTAAACTCCAAGTGAGATATTTCCTTTTCAACCCAAAAATCTTGTGCTTTTCAAAGTGTTACCAACATATAAATCAGGAATTTTATGTTGAAATGGCAAAGTATAAAATTGCTTTAGTGACACTAAACTTTTTTCCTGTTTTTCAGGTTTTTAGGAATACCTTTACAGCTCACTACACCGTTTACGATGTACTTAACGAGTAAGTAAAGATGCCTCCTTTTAATATTATTCGTATTTTACTCCAGAAACTGATTTCTGAAGCCTATTTGCCCCGAAAATTATTTCTGAAGACTTGCATCGTTGCGAAAGCCTACGATTCAAACTGCTGTAATGAAATTGAGCAGTAATTTGAACTAGAAAACATGGGAGCAATTTTGCCGATGAAGCTCGTTGTATCGCGGCAAAACCATTTTCACCAAATCTTGAATATTCTCTTCTTAGAGGTCACCAAGATGGAGTTCGTCTATATAAGAAGAACTCCACGTTGCACACATTATGTTACTTGAAGGTCCTTCCTTCTAGAAACTCTCTTTGTTAACTTCCTCATAGTTTCATAATATATTTTCTTGAGCATAAACAACCTCTTTGGCAACAAAACTCTAAAAGTAAACATCTCACCTTCTCTAACAGTGGAGCGGGTCTGACTAAGGGATATAAGCTAATGGGAGAAATGATCCAAGCTAACGGAAATTGTAAATACTTAGGTGTATACTTGAGCAAATACCTAAGATGGGGGCTGTACATTGACTATATAGTCGGCCAAGCCTTTAAGTCACTCCACTGGGTCATGAGAAATTTCAAAGGAAGCAACATGGCTGCAAATGAAATGGCTAACACAACCATCGTAAGCCCTATTGTTGAATATATAACCACGTAGTGAGACCCGCAAAAGTTAGTTCTAGTAAAGAAATTGAAAGAGAACAAAGGAAGGCCGTGCCAGGTACGTATTAGGTAGACACAAGAGAACGGATAGCGTGACGGAGATGATAAGAGGCTTTGGGTTGGGACTATCTTGAAACAAGAAGGCACAGTTCGGTTTACAGGATTGTCTCAGGAGACAAGGGCTGGAAGAATTAAATGGAGCCATGGAGAGACCAAATTATATAAGCAGAAATAACCACTAATATAAAATAAAATTAAGGAAACAAGAAACTAACGCGGCTAAGTACAAGTTTTTAAATAGGGGTAGTATATATGATTGGAAACGGCTGCCTGATGAACTTTTTGAGCCCTTACCCAAAACCATAAAACCATTTAGAAGAAAATGCCTAGAATATTTAAGACAAAATCAATTTTTATATTGTAACTTATGTCAATCCATCCTTATTATGTTTTTTTTATCTTCATTTGATCAGATTATTTTATGTTCAAGTCTCCTTTCATTTCCACCAGGCATATTTTGTCTACTTTCAATGTTTAGTTGAATATAAAAATAAAATGATTTAATAAAATGATGGCACAATATTTGGTCATTACATGCTTCATTACATGTGTTTGGAATGCGAGGAGGAGGGTGGAGACGACAGAGAACAGATAAGGAGGGAGAGATAGAAGGATGGATATGATCGATCACCACTTCGTAGGATGACTCTGCCGCTGCTTGGCAACCGTCGGAGCGATTCCGATCAGGATGAATGGAGTTGATTAAGGGGGGGTTGAGGGGATTCCTCCTCAACTTCCCACGGGTACGGGGAGGGCAGGGGTGGGGGGTGAGTGGGAGGGACGGAAGAGAAGTGTTTGTGGGGGGGTCATTGCTGGAAGACGGGAGATATGGTTGAAGGGTGCGACACCGATCGGGAGGTGAGGAAGTAGCGAGGTGCACGGGGTGCGGGCTGAAGCATGAAGATGGCGCAAGAATATGACGTTGGTTATGCATTCTTGTGTGATTTGAGATAAGGGAAAACTAGGGTAATACTCCTGATATTGGTCATGTTAAGGTGGTTGGAGCGATTTTTTAAAAATGAACAGATTTTCGGTAAATTTTTCATACTTGTTCTTAATAGTGTTATATGCGTATAGATAAAAGAGATAAAACTGCATCATTCCTATTTCGTTTTTTGGCAATTCAATGCTATTTGAACACATAGCCTTATGGAACATGAAATATATTTTGCGTAATAATTCGATTATATATGCACAGATTTCCTTCTAAACACGAAACAATACATTTTTTATTACTATAATCTTTTCAAATAAATATGAAGGTGTCTCGCCAAGTCTAAGGTACGAAAAGTACATATTTTATATATTAATATATTTAATATAATTTCGACAAAATTTCGAATAGCGTGCCGAAAACTCTTAGTCATAATAATATGCTTTAATTATGGAAAATACTTTGAAATATAATACTTGTACCATTTCTATTACTGCCTCTATAATAAGTTCCGACGCATAAACAAATGCACTTAAATAAAATGCGGTCCTAGTATTTTTCCACTGAAAAAAATATTAAAATATTCATTCTATGACCCACGATTACTGCTCCAGCCAACGTAAAACAATAACTGTAACCTGCCGTCAATTATTATTTTATCTCATTAAAATTAAAAAGGTGCAATTCTAGGTTCAATGACATCGAGATGGATTCGCCAACAATCGTGGTGTAGTTAATGGTTTCAGGGTTAACTTTATGGAACTCCTTCATGATTGGAAAGAATAACTTTGTTAGTTCCACATAAATAGATTTTATTGACGACCTAGGTCGTCAAAAAAATTGTTTTATATGGAACTAACAAAGTTATTCTCTCCAATTACTCGAGGTCTAAAATCAGCCGCGATTTCATACTTATCTGCAAGAATGTTTAACTTATGTTCATCGCTAGTTCAATCTAATCGATGGATGAAACTCTTGCGCGTTACTTGTATTTCATTTTAAACCGATATTCCATTATAACGTCTCATATTGAGGTGAGTGCATACAAATTCTGAGACGAATAAATGTGGCTAATTTTACAACTGCAGTGTCAACGGATGTATTACCCGAGCACTCTCTACTTGTTAATCCTTGAAGAATGAAAACGAAACTCGAACATGAGGAATGCCCATGAAGATGTGGAAATCGACGAAACCAAGAATAATGGTTTCCTCTCCTCCTCTGGATAACAAGTGACCATTGAGGACCGTAAGCCTCAGGCTCGGGCATAAAATAACGTGAAAAAGGAATAAAAGATTATCCGAAGTTAAAATAAACATCCGCTGAATAAATTTCCGAGTTTGTGCAAAGATATACACCCCTCGAGGGGAGAGACACACAGAGTGCGCTCCGGGAGCAAATCCCCCATGTGGATGAGTCACTGACAATGAGTGTCATCCTGGAATGCGCCACTATTGACGGCAGATCATGCGGCCATGAGATTTGAGGATGCAATTAGAAAACAACGCTTTAGTGGCCACCGCATTCTAGCAAGCCCGTGCCCAACTCAGGCACTCTGAATGGAAGAAAAAAATGCCAACTCCTTGTGCGGAGATTGTGGCCTCAAATTCATCAACACGTGGAGCCTCAGCAGCGATTTAATGATCCGCGGACTCAACCTCTCAATCCTTACGCTTTTCCCCGTAATTCAATCTTCAAGGTCAAGTACTTTATCAAAAATATATAAAGATCCTGCTTCCGGTGATGGGACTCCTTAGCCATGAATAATTCACCATTTTACGAAACGCGGGACATCAAGTTAAAGCGGCAAAAAGCCTGATAAATGCCTTGCCGCCCTCAGTGGCACCCGGGTAAAGTGCTAGCCTGCCTGTCCCTGGGTCACGGATCTTAATCCCGCATGTGTAAGATTTCTCAACTCCCAACCCTTGGTTGTACGTGACTTTCCGTTGTTGTCCGTAAAATGCATGATGCAAAATTCCACGAGGCCGTTTTCAGGATGATGCTAAAAAATAAATAAATTTTTAAAAAACAGGATCTAAACATTACGCATGTAGTGTCTTGAACTAATTTATAACAAAACAAAGACGTTAGAAGCATGTCTGAGAACGAACGAAATTTACTGCAAGATGTAAGCCATGGGCAATCAAATCTTGGAGTGATTAATTACTGTCTAAATATGCTCAATGTCTAACTTAAGAAGATTGGAGCCAGGAGTAGAAGAATATGATTTAAAAGCATTTGTCTCCTCTATGGGTCCTGTTCTTCTTCTTGGAATTGCCGTCTCATTTCACCAAATCGTGCAAATTACCTCAGTTCGTGGATACCTTCCTTAATAACTACAACTTGAATAACTTTAAACTTTGTATTTCCACATGAAATTTATTTAGCTACGACCATGGTTTCGACGTCAGGGCGTCATCATCATGAGAGGAAGAATACTTTAAATATTTAAAAAATCTCAACGGTCTCCCAAAGGATAGAAGTCACTCACTCCTAGACGCATTACAAAATCAGAGCAAGATATGATAAGTCATGATGTCATTTGATGTTGTCATGGTGAAACTACAGCGATGACGATTTCATGAACGAAGAATTCTGGATAAACTAATACGTAGAAGTTATAAACTAGATCACTAAGAACATTTTGGTTATTTGGAAGAAAATGGCTGCAGTGCTACCTAAAACATTTGAATACGTCAGAAGGGGCGATGTTTACTAAGACATGAGGATTAGTGACGGGGACTTAGATAAGGGAGATTAAGAAAAGATTAATGAGAAATGCATCGCGCCGAGGCCTGAAGAAAGCAAGAGAATAGATTGGATGTGTTCGAGATGAGGGCGAGAAAAAGGATGGGTGGAGTACAATGAACAGTCACAGTCACACATATGCGTTTCAAGCAGTCTTTGGCATGATGGGGATGAAGATTGAAAATTTAAAATTGAAAATTAGCGTTAAAAAGGAAGATCTAGATTATTCAAAGCTTGGAAGAAAGAGGAAAGAATGAGGTTATTAGGAGGATAGACCTGAAGAAGGGATGGATGCCCAGCTAGTAAAGGAAACTGAAAAAGGCGCTGAAGATGCGTTGAAAATAAATGGAAAGGGCGCTGAAAAGGTAGCGGGACTTGCTAAAGTACTTTGTGCGCCCATTAATGTCGCCCTAAATCAGCATAAAAACCGGCGATAACGATACTCCCAAAATAACTGCGGCGGTTCTAAAATTGTAAGTGATATCAATTCGTTGTCCTTAAGGAGGTACGGTGGTTTCACCCAACATAAGAGAATTCAATGAAACTTCCTGAAAGTATTAATAATATTGTTCTAAAGCTACCTGCAAATTTTCAGAATTATTTACCGCAGGTTTTTAAAGATATTTGATGGAGAATTGGGCATGAAATTACACGTTATTATGCCTTTTCTTCTGCATCCTGCAAGTTATGCATCCACGTTCAAGTAAAAATACCCGTGGTGCCAATTTCACACGATCTGCAACGTGCGCGAGGGATTTATTCAAGCGATCTGAGTAAAAATCTGTAACATATACATTTTTCTATCGATGATATAAATTATTATACATTGAATAATTAGAAAACTTCTTTCTGATGAATAAAGCCTTGCGTTCCCATAACAACCCGTGTCTTTTCATGCCCACTTCTCGTTCAAATATCTTAAGAAATTTGCGGCAAATAATTCTGAAAAAAATCAGGTAGCTTTAAGACAACCAAATTAACGTTTCCAGGAAGATTCATCGAATTCTCTAAAGTTGAGTAAAACCAGCGAACCTCCTTAAGAAGGTCGATCTGCACGCGTGGTCGTTCAATTGAAAATCATATCGTGATGCGACGTTCAATCAGGCGAGCACATTTCCACCCTGCAACAACAGTCTGTAAGCTTTTTTTAAACAGAGATCTCTCGTTACAGTCACCATTTGCCGGTTCGCTTGAACCGGTCCAAGGTGCGTGCGGCGCGGCTTCAGTACGCGGGTTGGATGGGACAGACGGAAGCGCTCATCTTCGTCTCCGCGAACGACATCTACCTGAGGCAGTCCCCGCTGAGCGACCGGGAAACGAGACTGACGCACTCGGGCCGGCCCGGCATCCTCTACAACGGCGTCCCCGACTGGCTGTACCAAGGTGAGCACGCACGGCACCACAACCATTGAGGTAGATGGCGCTTGCTATACTTGAAGCTGCATTGGTTGCATATATATATATAGGGTAGTGCATGCTTGTAAGGCCTCGTGATAAGCATTAGCGATTTATCCTAATGCATCATTAGTCGTAGATACACTAACTTTAGGGTTTATTGTAATGCATGCCACATACCACCCTTGAGGTGGCTTGCAGTGTATTCTGTAGATGTAGATGCTGTGACGCCGGTGTGGCCAGTCCGCCATATTTGTTCTCCCCGATTTAACCTTAAGCGCATACGGGCTGACGACTCGCTGATTTCGCATCTTTACTACGTTTTCCATCGACAACTCACTTAAAAACGGCATGCATTTACTTCTTGAAAATTCATTCTTTATATATTTTGTTTATTTATTTCAATTAATAATTATCCGTATTGCCAGCGACGAATCACAGTAAAATCGAGTAGAATCCATAACTCCCAAGTAACTAATGTGTGTTTCAAGAGCTACTTACCTTAAATTTTCAATATTCTTGCTTTATATTAATTCCTTAATGCATTCGCTCCTCCGTGCTATCCAAAACTAAGGAAGGAAAGAACGGGGGGAAGCAATACGGTGGATATTTCGGCTGTCAGCTGTTTGATGACGTCACGCCCCCTCCATCTCCCTCAACGGTTACAATACACAGGTAGACGCACAACATCACGACAAATCTGCCTCTCCTCTGGAATGGGAGCAACTTAACTGAGAGCGCCTCGAATTATATTGTCCTCTCCCGATTTTGAATCATGATGTCCGATGCACCATCCCTCTCCTTGATACAATTTCTCCTTCCTATCTACGAAATGATATTTCTCACCAATGCCTCTCTTCTGCGATCTAAAAACGTAATACTTATCAGTATCGCAACTCATTATCTATTAATAGTAACATCTACCATCCTAACTTTAACTCTCTTCTACCATCCAATTTCCAACTAACTTCTCATCTCGCCAACTTTTTTTTCATAACATTTCCTTCAAATTCATTGTCCGTAAACTTGAAGATCAGTTTGTAAATTAATACCTGGGCGGTCATGACTGGGGAGTAACAAGGGCATAGACCATATGACATGGAAAGGAATAAATCAGTGAAGAAAGTATGCATATTATGATCCATTAGCAGGAAAATAGCGTCAACTCGTTATCTAGATATTAATTATGTATTTATAGATATCCCACCCATAGCTATGAGGTATAATTAATCGAACGGCTTTGAAATTATAACATTAAAAGAAAATAGCTTCTTCGTTAAATAGGAGTTTAAAATATACATAAATAGCCAATAAGTTACATTTCAGTACCAGAAACGCGGAAAAAAGACTCATTTAAGTAAAAATGAAAGGATCTTAAGGGAAAGCAAAAAAAGAAGCCATTTAGGTAGAAATGAAACTTTTAAGGGAAATTGGATTAAATGTCCGTGTAATGGACCGTGTGCTTTGAATTCTTGTGCACGTTTCTTTTTCATGAAGTGCTTACCTTCCATCCAATGTTGTGGTGCTGGCTGTTAGCAGAGTCTTCTTCGGGGAGAATGCATTCTTTTCATGATCTTTCCACTCACAGTATCTTTCTTGCTTCTTCCATTGACTGGTGACCCTCCTCCTCACACTGAAACCCTCGCGCATGTTAACACCGTTCGAGTTTGACAGCGGTCCCGTCTTCTTGATCTCTTCCTCCGCTCGAGGTCTGCGCATGTCAGTTAGAAATCTGCAAAAAATGTTAAAACGTATTAAAGCAAAAATATATTAAACTTTTTTATTGAAATGTACTCCATCATGTATTTCTTTTTAGTTACCCATTCATTGCAATATGGAGAGTAATACTTCACCTGAATTGCTATGGATACGGCTTATTTTGTATTTTCTACTTTCTAACTATGTTTATGTTACTTTTTATTTTTTTATTTCATTTTTATCGGCAAACATTTTCCAAAATTTTTTTTTTTTAACTGTGACCAATGAAATAATTGATTGTAAATTTTTTTCTTCATGTTCCACGGGACTGAAATCTCCCAGAGCAAATATGAATGTTTTTTAGCTATTATTATTATTGCTTTTCGCTCTCTCTCTCTCTTGAACTACTCTGCCCGTTTTCTGTCGCAGAGGACCTGTTCGCGGACGGCGGGGAGGTCCGCACGGACGGCGTGGCGGGGGGCGGTGGGTGGGCCGGGGGGTGCGGGGGCTGGGCGCGGGAAGCGCTTTGGCCATCCAGGGACGGCAAGAGACTTCTCTACGCGTCCTTCGACGACTCGTCCGTGGGGCAGCTGGCCTTCCCGTGGTTCTCCTCTCCCGCACCATCCGCACCCACCGACGCACCCGACGCCACCACAGCCGCATCCACGCTCCCCAGGCACTTCCCCGACGAGAGGACCGTCCGATACCCAACGGTGAGTATAGGTACTATACTATACTATACCCACCGAGTTCACATCTCTGTGCCCAACACACAAGTGTATCCCAAATGAAATTATTCGCTCGTGAGGATTCAGTTGTCCTCATTTACCTCCGCGCATTTCGTGTACGCCTTCGACCACTGCCATAAAAAAAATAAGTTTTCAAGTCGGTCACCTTCACTTGCATCAAGGCTTTGAAGTAAGGTCTCCCTCATAACGCCCCTTTCTCATTCCCTTTACATGGCATGGGGTCATAACATTCCCTGCCACTTGCCCCCAACGGTGGCTCTTATGGTAGCACGTAGATGTACCGTCGCCGCAGTAATCACAACATTTTGGTTAAGCTTTTACCATGAATTGACATTCGCATCATCTGACACGGCAGGTGAACTGTTGGCTATTAGACATTCACGCATCATTCACGGTATAAGGCTCTCATGTCAGTTCAGTTAGGATCCAAGTTGGATTCCTTATTCGGCTCCCTGGTACACACAATGGAGTCATCTGCACTTCAAAGAGTAACCATCAGGTGAAAAAATATCATTAAAAGCAGTCACTAAAATAAATGTACAGCTGAATATTCTCGTTGATTACCAATTAATCGCGTAATATTCATGGATCATTAAATATAAAATATTATTGCTTGAAATTGTTAAGTACTTTCCATGGCACTCTACCATAAAAGAAACTCTGAAATAATTTAACTAATTCCAATAATTTAACTGCATCCTGGATTAGTCACAGGATTAGAGTAGAATTAGAGTGGATATCAGCATTAATCGAACGATTCATGTCCGAGATTATCGTAAATTAAACTTTATCGCAAGAAAAATTCATAATTTCGGTGGATTTTATTATGCAATACGTCATTTCTAATTCCCTTTCAAGGATCTAATTACCTGTGGTCGAGTTGCCTGGTTGCTAAATTGCTTAACTCAAGACATACTAGCAGGCACAGTAAACAGTGAGGGCCAGAAGATCAGCAGTAAAATAAAAACTTTTGGAGGAAGAATCGAACTATAATACTTTGAATAGTTAATTATGATATACTAAAGTTATAATCAATGTTCAAAGAAAACTAATGTTCACTCCTAAAGATATTGGGTTAAAGGTAAAAATAACTGGGATGCGAAATTTCCATCCTATGATTCACTTGATTCTTGATGCATGTAAATTTATTGTTCATTTAGGTATTTCAGGACGACGATTTTCAAGGAATATTTTCAATATAAGATGCAATCAAAATAACTCTTAACAATATTGTTAAGTTACTGCACGTAATAACATCAAATAAGATTGCTTTGACAGTAAAACAATCTTTCAGGATTGAAAAAAATCAGTTATACAGGGCTGTTAAGGACTTTATATTTTAACTCAAAATGTTACATTTCACTATGATATTCTTTCAGTTTAAAACAGCCCAACAATTCTAGGTTTTAGTTCAGATTTTAAAATAATAACAACACGATAATTTCGAATCCTACTCAGGTTACAAATATGTGCGATAAATTTGAGAAAAATAAATCTCTAGCTAAATTTGTTAAAATTTAAGACGTTACCATAAATCTTTACTGTAAGCTAATATAAATGGGCATAAGAGGTAGTGGGATTCAATTTTTTGTCCCTTAGTATTGAATAAATATTATTGACGCTCATGCCTTGTACTTTAAAATTCTGAACCACACCACCTAGTGCTTCTAAAACTATAATTTCTTTTCTTCCTTTACTCTTCTTCATTGCACTTTTCATTCATGAACTACGCACTCATTCATTCCCTACTAGAGGTAGATTTGCAGAAAAACTTAAGATTGGTTTACACATACACAAGACTGATATCCTAAGGATTGCTACACACGGAATAAATAAACTCTTTAAGTCTCAGTCAAAATCTCACGTCAAGTGAATTCAAAACTCTAGGATTATCATGTTTAAATCTCAGCAGGTGATCCCCATGTCAAAATCTAAAAGCTTTGCCCATGATCGCAGCTACAAGTTCCCGTTGAATGTAATTGCTAATTCATTTTTAGTACAAAAATAAAACTCTTTTCTAGTAAAATATAATCTTTGTACGAAAATACGAACTATTCCCATAAAAACTAATATACCACTTATAAAAAATTATTGCATACATTTCTTAATAGCTATTTTAAGTTAATGAATCATATCAGCTAACGATAGATTGTCTTTTCATTCAATTCCAAAACGCATGGTAGATATGGCTCATCCTTTAATATTATATGCAAAATCTAGCCAAAATTACTTAAATTAATGAACTATAAAAAATATTGAAATGAACAAACACTTATCACAATACGGGTATTTAAAGTTTACTATATTTTGTTTGCGGATTCCCATCAATGCCCTAATTCAAACATCACTCACAAAGCAAATATCCTATTTTTAATTTCTGAAAATAGTGATTCATTGTGATATTCAATTCAAGCGACAATCAAAACATGGGTGGACTTCATCTAACGAGGTTTTCTATTGGTTTTTATGAGGCATCCTATGTATTTTAACCGAGGGCTGCTAAATAATAGGAGAAAAAAATTATTGTTTCGTCAATTTTCGCAGAAAAATAAAATTAACTTTATACAATTATTTTTTGCTCCTTCAAAAACATCATCTAGTGGTAGATGCATCATTAAGGCGATGATAGAAACATTTTTTTTTAAACCTGAGGGAAAGTATTGAGTTTTACATACTTAATTTGTCCACACGTGGTCACGATAAAAGAATAAAATGTAATATTTTGAGCCAAGTTTATTGTTAAGGTAGTTTGAGCGAGATATTTCCCTAGTCATATATGAGACTATATTCGAATTTATTTTTTACTTTCAGCGTCTGAAAGAAGTATGAAGTAAATGCTGCAATATTAAATGCGCAAGAATATAGTTATACATGTAAAATTATTCTCAGTAGTTAGATAAATATATCCTCATAAGTCTCCAACATGGCTCATTTACTCACGCCGTACGGAAAACACAACAGATGGTTTTTTTGCGATTTTGTAATAATTACTACAGTGAGTAACTTATAATATTTTTAAAATAGTTGAGAAAACATACAAACTACACACCGTTAGTTTTTTGACGAGATTTAGGTTGTGTAAATTCCTATTTTTTTCAATTTTCTCCCTCTGGAGCGCACAGCCGTAATCTATTCGATGTGTGAAACAGCTTTTATTTTAAGACAAATTGCTCGAAAAGTAGTTGGGCAAAGGGTTAGTCTATTGGTGTCATTGGAAAGATGAGAGTTTTTTCTTTAAAATGAGATCAAATTCACTAATATTGTGTTCAAAGTGATATTTCGCTCAAACTACCTTTAGAAAGTGAGTTTTTGTGAAAAAATCTTTAAGTATTAAAGGACGTTGATGATAGGCACGCGCGCCGTCCACTTAAGCCCCTCAAGCGCGGAGGATATTTCATAAAATCGCATCTTAGTGGCCGGAGAACGTTTAAATTACTATTAAATTATAAATATTAGATTTAAACAAACTAAAAAAAGCATAAATGTACTGTGGATATTATAATGTGGAGAAAAAATACTTCAATTCGTTGTTTATCATATAGACCTCACAATTTGATATATAGGGAAGTAATATCGAGTTTAGATTATGAAATTAAAATCATCTATCCTTTGCTGACGTTTCGGAATTTAATTATTCCATCTTCAGAGCTAAATAAAATATACGATGGTCAAACAACAAAACAACAACACAGCATTTACATCAATTTGTAAAATAATTATCTATAACATATCTAATGACAAATTGATGCAAATGCTGTGTTGTTGTTTTGTTTTTTTGACCATCGTATATTTTATTTAGCCTTGAAGAGGGAATAATTAAAATTCCGAAACTTCATCAAAGAATAGCCGATTTTAATGTCATGATGTAGACTCGATATTACTTCCTTATACAAAAAACATATCTTGACAAAATAAATTAAATTCATTGAGTTAAATATGCAATTTCTGACGGAGAATAATTACGATATTCAGAAGTTCAGGGAGCGCACTGTGTACGCATGACGGCGCTGAGGTTGCTCACGTGCAATGTGACCATCATGGACACATGATTCGCTCACAGAGAGGGCTGTTTGTTTTGCTGACCCCATTCCGTCTTAAGTCAGTGTGCACCTTCCATCCTCTTGAAGACACTCTTGTGGACCTCTTCTTTTTCTTTCTCTCCATCCCTCTCTTTCTCTTTCTCTCTCTCTCTGTCTGCTCTCCCCGTCCGCCTCACAAACCCTCCCGCCTGCCTGCATCCGCAGCCTGGGACGCCGAACCCGGAAGTGACGCTGTGGGTGATGGACCTCGCGGACCCGGTTGCCCCACAGCGCTCAGAGGTCAAGCCCCCGGCGGTCTTCCAAGGGCAGTGAGTAGAGTTTCTCCGGGGCTCACTCCATCTCTCTCTTTCTTACTTTCTCTATATCTCTCTCTGTTCAGGGGTTGGGGAGTGAATATATAGTGCCTACATGTTCTTGTTGTTTCAATTATGTCGATGATGGTGATGGAAAACTCTCACACCATTCATCACTATCTAATCCATCCTCATTCCCAGGTCAAAATGTTATTTGAATGGAGAGAGAGGTACTTCGAAGGAGCAACCCAAGTGTCCCAGAAACAACGGTCGTAGTTTTATAAAAACATTTTATCCTCCTTGGCCCTAGGCCAATGCTTTCGCCCGGAAATGATTTTCATTTATCAGATTCGGAAGCATGAGGCTAAGTGTGACGAAAATGTTTTCAATGCACTCACCTTCCAATTTAATATTTAGTTCATTACTTGAATTTCCATTACGAACCAAATTCATTGCAATGAACTGCAATTGTCACGAAAGAGAATGGAGTAAGTCAAGCAATGTTGAGTAGTGAGAAAGGATAACTTTGGATACGAAGCCGTAATCTGGGAACGAAATGACGGGTCAGGATTAACCAAGAAGTGAGTTAACTACGGGGACTGTAAGGATTGATTTCCACGAAACCAATAAAATATGCTCACCAAAAGGTATACTTTAACAATGTAAAAGAAATTAAAACATATAAAAGCGTATCAGGCTTAAATTTGTGGAAATACTTGATGTCCATTTCAAATAAAACAAAGTTGGTAAATTTCCACACAGTATATTATAAACCACAGTTAGAATACACCACCGACCAAGGTTTCGGCACGTAATGCCATTATCAAGGTACATCCTTCTCAAAAACTCCACCATATATACCCCGGGATGGAGGCCAGGGGGTGGGGGAGGGGGGGGTATTAAGTCACAGAGGGGGAACACAAGAGGAAAAATGAGGATTTCTTTGAGCAATATGAAATCACTCATAGCCCGGCTAAGTTATGTAATGATGTTGTGTTTTATGATCGATCGCCTATGTTAAACCTTGTTCTCCCTCCCGTCCGACAATATGATGACCATGCCTCCTGACCTTCACCACCAATGGCTTTTCTGTGGTCTCACCCCCCCCTCTTTTTTTCCTCTTGTGTTCCCCCTCTGTGACTTAATACCCCCCTAACCTCCTGGCCTCCATCCCGGGATATATATATGGTGGAGTTTCTGAGAAAGATGTACCTTGATAATGGCATTACGTGCCGAAACCTTGGTCGGTGGTGTATTCTAACTGTGGTTTATAATATACTGTGTGGAAATTTTACCAATTTTGTTTTATTTGAAATGGAAAACGAACACAATAAAAAAGTATTATTTATATAAATCATTATTATCAACGTAGTACAAAACGGATATAATCAAAAACTCTCACTACAACGATGGATGTCTAGGCAAAATGAATGACTAGAAAGTTATATGAACGAAAGGTCAATTTCTATGTATTTTAATGGCAGAAGAACCACACACGCTAAAGGTCATTAACTGAAAATCATTCAATTTCTTCGATGTTACTATTTTCAATTAATATTCAATTACATTGCGCAACATATACTCGAAAATTGAAGAATAGAAAAAATATTGCCAAGCATTTTCGTAGAGTAGGTTGGAGGTGATGAAAATTTGCATTCGATTTCGAGAGTAGATCACCCATAGCTTTACATTTTACCTCGCAGAAGATGCTGCCATCTCACTGCGGGGATTCGAAATAATCGATTCGCGCGATAGCATTTTCCGTCCGAGGATATTTGGGTTTGGCTCCATTCATTTGCCTCGCTCCAACAAACTCCTTCCGATTGTGTGCAACAAGTGAACCGAGGAATAATTTCCCCCCTTAATTTAATCCCCATATCAACGTCCTCTTTACTGTTACTTCCACTATTCTGTCTCTTTCTCTCTCTCTTTCTCTTTTTCCTCCGCTTCTCACTTCTCCTTCTAAAAAAAACCAGCTTGTTGAGTGTTTTTTTTGTGTTTTACAACCGTTATCCCTGTTTTTTTAAGGACTAGAATTAACAGTTAACTAAATTGCCTCTTTCCCATCTCTCAGTGTCCATACTTTACTTGTTTTTTTTGCGATTTTCACTTTAATTGTTATTACGATCGCTATCGTTGATCGCTCTTCCATTCTTTCTTACCCCTGCACATCTCCCTCTTTGGTGTGAGTGTCACCCGTTTCTTCTTTTTTAATGATGTCGTTCTGCTGTTATTTGTCCTTTCTTCGTCCACCCACCCCGTAACGCAACTCGCTTCACTCTTGTTTTCCCCCGACGCCAACGCCACCAGGGAGTACTACCTCATGTCTGCGCAGTGGGTGGGCGGCAGCCGCACCATCGTGTCCGCCGTCTGGATGAACAGAGCGCAGAACTTCAGCGTGGCAGCCACGTGCGTCGAGCCGGATTGGGTCTGCGTTGAGGTAAGATGGTCTCCTCCGTCCACCCCTCCGTCCCTCCCATCACACCCCTCATAGGCAAGCGAAGCATATGCACGCGTATATATAAACGCTATGTAAAACAGTGCGATATTCCACAGAAGAAAAATTATTCGCCTTGACCGGGGTTCGAACCCGGATCCCTCGATTTCGCGCCGAGTGCTTTAACCGGTTAAGCTACCGAGGCGACCTTCTCCCCTGTGGATTATTTTTAGTCCACGACTTTTTACGACGACAAGTTATTTATTAGCGCACGACTTGGACTGCTTATGACATCATATGTCTATCAGTCCTGACCACCATGCTCCTATAAAGCCACCAAATAATCCACATGGGACAAGGACGCCTCGGTAGCTTAACTGGTTAAAGCGCTCGGCGCGAAATCGAGGAATCCGGGTTCGAATCTCGGTCAAGGCGAATGATTTTTCTCCTGTGGAATATCGCACTTATGTGCACTTAAGGGTGACTCCGTGAAGGTTACTACCGTGGCTAGTCCCGGTTTCTTAAAAAAAAGCTGTCAAACAGCATAAAAATAGGGTGGCCATCATATTTAAATTTCGAATTCAAAGAGTATTCCAGGTTTACCGGGAGGAAAATCATGTTTATCGATAATTTTACGTCATCAGAACTCGAGACTTCTACGTTAAAACAAAGCGATCTTCACATTTCTCGGTTCTCCTTGTGATTGTCGGCTAAGGGCATCTACTCATATGTTGCATCTGGACTCCGGGTTTCAACATCAACTCAAAATCAAATTCTTGCACCTTCAACCACCACCTCCCAACGCGGATACGATAACCCTTTTAGTGAAAGTGGCCTTCAGGGAATTACAATCAGTGTTTATTTTGAAGTGTTTGTCTCGGAGGTAGATCCTGAACGGCACATCCACAGCATCTGTGACACAGCAAGTGATTCTAGTTCTCAGCTATGGAATCTTAAATCAGCATGGCTGGATAGTTTACTATAATAGTCCACTGGTTTCCAACCTTCGCCTTCTTCTTGAAGTAGTGCACCCGCGAGTCCTTATTTACTAAGCATCTGTGTGTATCATGTGATTGACCATAGGCCTGTAAAATCACTAAATTAGGTGTTCTACCGAGTCTCAGCTTTATTTCTCCAAATGCTTTCTGGTGATATTCACCCCACGTAAATTCTGTGTCCTTGCGCGTGAGATTCATCAGCGGTCTCGCCAATTCCACATAGCGTTCAACAAACCTTCGGAAAAATGACGCAAGCGCACAGAACTGTCTTACTTCATGAATATTTGTGGGCTTCTTGTAGTTGGTCACTGCTGCCGTCTTGATTTATCCGGGTCTAACGCCTTTGGAGGTTATCTCATAGCCCAAGAAGTCCACTCTTCTCTCGAAAAACTTGCGTTTCTTTAAGCGCATTAATAGACCCTCTTCCTTCAGTATCTTTAGGAACTTCTCGAGTTTCATGAGTCCTTCTTTAAGTGCCTCGCTCGGTATCAATATGTCATCCATATGGATTGGGTTTATGAATTTCCTCATCTTTCGCTCAATAGTCTTCATAATTTTTGTGAAAACGGCTGGAGCATTTACCAATCCAAACTGTACCCATACCCAGTATTCCTCCAATAGCACCCGGTAATACCCACAAGCTAAAGCTAATGTTGTAAAATATTTCTGCCCCGCCACTTGATCAAGCTGCTCTTCCATCGGAGACACTATGGTATGTTCTTCCTATATGATGGCATTTATTCGGTTATAGTCCACACAGAGTCGTTCATCCCGTTTTCATCTATACCAGCAGATTGGGATTCGGATATTCTGAAGTGGATACCCGTATGATCCAAAACTGAAAGGAGATCTTGCACTGCATCATTCACCACAGTGCGCTGAGGTTGCGGTAGCCTATAGAGTTTGCTGTGAATAATCTCTTTCTTTAATAATTCTATTTTCATCTCGGTCAATTTTTTTACTTCCTACTTCTGGTCCATTTCTTGCGAAACACAGCCTATAATTCACAATTAGATGTTGTAATCTTTTGACATCCTCGCTGGCAACGCTGTTATCACAGAATATCTCATTCGATGGAATCTCTGGATTTTCAGTAATCTTTCTGAAGTTGGAACCAGCAGTTTTTGCCATTCCCTCGTCCTATTCTTCTATTAAGATATCCAATTTGCCAACCGTTTTTATTACGATGATGCCAGTCCGATATAGCGCACTTCTACCTTTGATCAGATCCTCTTCCTGGCCTTCATCCGGAACAAAAGTTATCTCCGCTTCAATAGAGACTTAACCCCCCTTTAATCTTGTCAATTTTGTCCCCAATGATTGACACTCTCCTCTTCGAAATCCTTTGAATATTTTTTGATGATTTCTCCAGAGAATACTGGATTTCCAACCACTCTGCCGTTGACTTATCCAGGGTGACACATTGGCTTTTCAGTTCAATGAATCAGACGGCCATCTTTCCGTCTATGTAAGATTTCTTACAGCATTTATCTTTCAGGACTAGTCAGTCTTGTTGTATTCGATGAATATGGCTACTGCCTTCCCGCTGGATTGCTCTGAGGCAATGTTTAGCCAGATTACCTTCATTTCCACATGAAAAACATTTGTATTTCGTTCATCTCCTCAAATCCCTTGGCAAATTACCCTCTTCATAGCAGTTGTAACAAACTACTCTCCAAGCACCCTATCTACCTGGTTCTCTCCCTTCAATCAATGTACTTTTGCATTAGAAAACCATGCAAGTCTTTGCTGCTGAGAAAGCGATCAATCTACATAGAAACGGCCTGTCGTTCTCCTAATTAATTTCCACTCATCCATTGCAAGGGAGGATGGAAACATCGTAAAATAAGAAATGGTTGAATTCGCTTCGAACGAGAGCAAGCAAGAGCAGAAAAACCACAAGGAACGCGCATTCTACCAGTAATCGTGCTTTCTTTAGCACAGGATATATTGTATTTGTTGTATTGTATTGTATATGTAGAAATCTCATCCAATAGCACTCCACGTTCATACCAACATGTGCACACGATAAATTGTTGCGCTCATGCATAGCAACTTGATGATGCCTTGAATCGGCAAAAACGTGTTTAGAGATAAAATAAAACTGCAGGAAAAGTTCCATACGTTCTTCATTTGAAAGACAGTCAATTTCCCCACTAAAGCAGTTAATTAATCAGATGTATTTTCAAAATAGCTATGGATAAATCAAGATTAGTTCTCAAGAGAAGTGAGCTTTTTAAATTATTACCCAAAACTGAGCAAACTATATCTCAAGTAATCGGAAAATGCATGTGCAGAAGCCGTCTCGGTTTGATCACATCGCGCGCAGAAGCACTGGCTTCGCTTATGCGCACGAAGACGGCTCTATTTTAAAGTATCACTTAATCGATGCCGTGAGAGCTGACAGGCGCGTTTTCACCCTCCTTTGACATTAGTTCGCTAATTGTTAAGGAGGTTCCGCCGCAACTGTGTGAGTCAAAAGAAATACTGAATTACACATTTTTGATATTTTGTCAAAAAAATCCTGCTTTCACTGATGCAATGCGTTACCTACAGAAACCCAAAAGTAAAGTACAAAATATGCAGATTATTCCACGAATGTGTTTTAAATGAGCACTTATTTCCAGTCATAGGCCCCGACTGCAGCGCCATTTCCTACGAATTACCGCATTTTGACTTCAATTACGGCATTAATTCTTCAATAACTAGAATAATAAGGTGGTAAGATGCCTGTATTTTATTTTTATTCTATTTCTCTGGATTATTTCCTTCTTAGAGACAGTTTTCCACGACAATGGCATTTGTATTTTATGGAAAATACTATTTTTCCCCGAGTTTCTCTCATTGCCCCATTGAACACCACGTAATTTCAAGTTCGATTATAGAATAAAATAGCGTGGAAAGGTATTATTTTTTTTATTCATATCAGATAGAGGACAACTTTTTCTACAAGTAGACAGAATATGAATAAAATGACATTCAAGTCATTTTACGGTGGAACCACCTTAAATCATCTTTAAGAGATGATTCGCCATTATTATAGTCCTCGGGATGGCGGAAAATTCTATGGAGAAACGATGAAATTAAATACATTGCCTGCAGCCCCCATTCGTCGTCGTGTCCAAAGCGTCATTTATTTTTGCGCTTTGCCATTTTGTGGAAGGTGTATATGTGATGGGTAATTAATTCTGCATACGTTAATTTTATGTCAGGAGAGAGCAGGAATTTTTTAGCGATATCCAGTAGGTGATGGCATAATATGTTTATGTTTCTTGTGAGCTTGTTCGCTTTACTGAGTGGATTTTTTTTATTATTTGGTTCAAAACCATCTATGTTACCACCCGACACAGAAATGGTCAACTTGTAACTATTGCAATAATAATAATAATAAAACATGCTGGGGATCGGGGATTAGTCTGTTTGGCACTAAAATCAGTGGCTCTAATACTGCACCTGCGACGATGCAACTGTTTAGCGACGAATAATCTACGAAACCGATTAAAACGTTGACGTAGGAGCCATAAATATTAATCGTATGATATAAATTGTTTTCCAACTGACATTGTTGCTAAAATAAAAATAAAGTAAAAAACGCTAAAAATAAAAAATAATTTAAATGAAAATCGTGTGATGAATGCCACGATGCAAATAATGACGTGACTGCAACTGAACTCGCCATTCTATAATTCAAAAACTAACAAGTTAATCATTTCCGACAAATCAGGCCGAAGAATCATAGCTATACACAGGAAAGTGGCGCTGGAAAAGAAATTATTAATCTCCTGATGACCGAAAACTCGGGTCGGCGTACTCTCGAAGAATTTCTCTCTCCCGTCTGAAATGTGTGATTCGGACCTTCCGCGACCTCGCCATTGACCACTCTCTCTTCTCTCCTTCTTCCGCTGCCTGCTCGACCCAAGACTCACGCGGAGAGGGCACTGGAGGATGCGTGGGTCGAGGTCCGGCCTCCTCCCGTCTTCCCGGCAACCGTCACCTTCGGTCGCGCCACCCCAACCAAGGCCTCCGTCGACAGCTTCCTCGTCCTCGCCCCAGTCCAGGTGAGTAACAGCCTCCTCCTGCCCCCTTCTCCTCTCCAATTCCTCGCTTCAATTTCGCATTCAATCGACGGAGACTGCGTGATGGAGAGAGAATCTCGTCTACTCTCCTCAGCGCAGCGTCGCGACGCCGGCAGAATCGTTAAACGCGCGCACGAACGAGGCCTTCGTCACACCGGCGGACGCCCGCAATCTTGTTCTTCTTCTTCCATTGCCTCCGAATCTATTGATGGTTACATATTGATGGCATTAAAATAATAAGACCACGTTCTTTCAGAAGCTACAGCAGGAAGGGAAATCGCTACAGAGAATTGTTCCGGGATTCAGAACCTAAAAGTGATGCGAAGGCCTTTCCACCAAATTACTTGATTGCTATGTTTCGTGAATTCCCATTCCTTGCCCAATTCCACTGACCTAACATGACCTTTGCAATGTCACATCCAGTTTACCTCAGGCATTACAGTTTTACAGTTACTGGCATCATGTTTGTCGGTGACGCAGCATTTTTTCAACTGCCGTGACGAATGGTTAAGAATTTGTTCACAATTTAGGATTAAAAAAAGGTATCCTCCACTAGAAATCGAACCACGGACATTTGGCTTTTTGAGAGAAGAGGGAATCCTGGCTAGCATAATGGTATGCACGCTAGCCCAGAAAATCTAAGCTGGTGTGGTTTTTTCAAGATTGCTTATTTGATGCAGTTTAAATATAAATAATATGATTTATTGCTGAATACTGCCATCTGCTATGATATTCCCACTGAATTCTGGAGCTTTTTTTTATAATGATCATTCATTGTGGAACAATAATGCATTTCAAACAAAACAATATTCGTAAATTCCCACACAGTATTTCATAAAAACACAGTTAAAATACACTACCGACCAAGGTTTCGGCACGTTATGCCATTATCAAGGTACAACTTTCTCAGAAACTCCACCATACATACCCCGGGCTGGAGGCGAGGGGGATGGGGGGGTATTAAGTCACAGAGGGGGAACACAGGAAGGGAAAAGGGGGGGGGGGGTAGAACACAGAAAAGCCGTTGGTGGTGAAGATCAGGAGGCATGGTCATAAGAATTTCGGACGGGAGGGAGAACAAGGTTTAACAGAGGTGATCGATCAATAAAAACAACATCATTGCATAACTTAGCCGGGCTATGAGTGATTTCTTATTGCTCAAAGAAATATAACTTAGCCTCTTTTTCAAAATGGTGTAAAATTTCCATGTCAAATTACTAAAATAGTTAAAATCACACAATTGTTTAGCGAGACAGGATTTATCATCACAATTAAATAAACTAGACCTCCTTCACTCTGTCCTTAAATCTTCTGCCTGTTTGACCAATATAACAAAGATCACAGGTATAAAATACTGAGTGGGAATTTACCAATATTGTTTTATTTGAAATGGACAAAGTATTTCCACAAATTTAAGCCTGATACGCTTTTATATGGAACAATAATTATTACAGGTGGTGTAGCTCGACCTTTCGGTCGATTTATCGTCCCTCCAGCACTATAGGCGCTATAGGCTCCTTTTGAGTAGCCTACTATTGGTGAAAGCTTTCCCGGGGAATCCACCCTCATCTCCCTTGCCACTCAGGCATGTGGAAAATAATTATTATTTTTTTAGAATTTCTGGGAGTATATTTCCCAAAATTTCCAATTTTTCCGGGGAAAACTAAAAAATAAAGCAGGTTTTTTCCTGGCCGTCTAAATTTCCGGAAATTTTGCATCACTATTCAGGATCTATCACCTTTCTTTCCTACAACGAGTAAGTTCCAACCACTTATTATCCCCTAACTTCTATCGGTAGGAGGGCACCGCCGACCACTTCACGCACATCAAGCACGTGTCGCTGGCGCCATCTGACGGCGAGCACCTCTCACCATCGGCCGCGCCCGTCGAGCAGCGCATATCGGTGCTCAGCCACGGACGATACGAAGTGGTGCGCATCATCGGTTGGGACGACACGCGTCACCTCGTGTGAGTATTTGTAACCAACTCCCCCTCCCTCCCTCGTGCCTCTTGGTGGTTTTTTATTCATTCCGGGAAGGTGTTCGAATCAAAAGGATGACACTCGGATATTCAGAGGATGATGTCGTCGAATGGGTCGAACCACGTGGAAGGGCACCATCCAATCCAATACCACCGCGCGTAATAGAATAACCAATCAGCAAACGTTCCCACCAACTACTCGTGAAATCATTCTAGGCACCATTTTGCGAAAACTCATTTGCGATATTCATTATGAAGTAAATTAAAACTTTGAAATCCATGTTCAGAAAAACCAACTATCAACTACAACTACAACTACAACAACCATGACTATCACTACGTTTACCAATCGATCTCAGATCAGTCTGAGTTCAGACCGATCTGAAAGTTCAGCAGGGAGCTGACTCAGATCGCCTGGTTTACCAACACGGTCTGAAAATATCGATATTGAACTATCGAATTCAGTAGTTTGAATTATTTTGAGATTTCTTGTGTATTTCAGCCGCACACTTCTCTCCTTTCCCTTACCACAAGTCACGCCGTAAATTATATCGATTATATTTTGTTTACCATCGGCAACCAAAAGAAGAACGATGAGCGCCACGCTCTGACCTCTTCGGATCGATTTGAGATCTCACACCGGTTAGGGAAAGTGGGCTGACTCGGATCGCTTCTCAGATCGATCTGGCCAGCCCGCTCCGTTTGCCATATTGAGCTGAGCCAGTCAGATCGATCTGAGATCGATTAGTAAACGTAGTGTATGTCATGTCATGTGACATAGTCATGTGCACATGAATATGTCACATGGGCATTAGGAGTGGGAAGGGTTGAAGAGCTGGTGGTGGTAATGAATGGGGGATACACCGGTGATAGGAAGTCAAATGATCCCTGCGCTATGCGGGAGGAGGACGTGCGTCATAAGGGGAGGGGGACAAGTACCTGAGGGATTAAGACAATTGAAGACCAAAAACAACAACAGAGTAAGACTTTCAAGAGGTGAAATACAAGTACTACTTACTTTCGTCACAATATGCGGTGGATAATATTCACAGAGTCAAGTATTGTTTTGAACGTGTGATTGAAAATAAAATAAAAGGTCATTAATTAAAATCGATTTTAATATCCAGACGTCATACTTTCTTTCTTTTTTATCAACCAATTCTTTTTTTTCTTCGGGGGAAGATGCGTATTCGGAAATACATTTAATAATAGGGTCCGTGCATGAATTTTTTATTTCAAAGTAAATACTCAATTTTCGTACATAAATGATCATAGATTTCGGATTCAATGTTTATTTCATTGAAAAATGAGTAAAAATTCATTATTTTAAACTTTAAAAATGAGATTCCACGCTCTCTCCCGAAAATCATGGGCAATCGATATATATATACCTATCGAATAGGTAACTGCGTGACGTCATAGTTCTGATACTTGTTTGCTGTGAGTCTAATCTGAATAAGTCTCTGTGGCCTCAACTGTGTAATTTTGGTTTAATCATTGCGATCTTTTTACATTAACCATCCCTGGACTCTTATTTCGGTCTTTCGACGTGTTATTTTATTTGCGTTCCTCGAGTTTATTTGTTCCTTGGCTTTGGCGTGTTTTTCGCATTAATTTGGATCCTTGCCTTCGACTCTTCGAAATTTGGACTCGTGAGTTTGGTGTGTTACTTGCATTTTGAAATTTGGGATTCCTGGACTCTTCTTCTAGACATGTTTCATAATATTGTGACTCTGCCTGAAAAACTTTTTCTGGTGTTCTAAATCCAGTATTAGTGCATCTCGGCACGAAGCAAAATTTATACCATTTACCCTTTCTAGGCTTACTTCCCTCCATCCTTCCTGGTGTCCCAACACAAGAGCATCCTAGGCAAAGTATCAGAACATTGACGTCACAGCTCGTTGTCTATCGATACGGCGGCTAATGTTAGGAATTTAAAACGTACTATTTTTCGGCCGGAATATCGAATAACTAATCGTTACCGGAGAATTATGTGCGTATAATTTTATTAATAGTTTTAATCGTGTATTCAGGCAAACCAATAAAAAATACTCACGCACGGACCCTATTACTATTTTAAAATCCCAGTTAATGAAAGAATTTATATATTTTTCATTAACTGTCCGTTATTATCCGTCCCCGACTGACTGACATGCCATGCTTCACAATCATTATGCTTCAGCAGTCTTCACCACACACCGGTGCTATATTCCGTTTCTCCGCAATTTTTTCCAATTTGAATAAATTTCGCAATCAGCATTTCAACTGCCATGTCCCATGGGGAAATGTAATGATCTGCTACAATTACTCTAATGGCTCCCAAAATTTCGTAACAAAAACGCTAGAAAATATTTATAAAAGATATACATTTATATCCTAGAATGCTTTTGGTGTTGCTTGTGCAGAGACCCATGCAAAAAAAAAGGTTTTCTAAACTTGAAGGAAAAATACTTAAGTCGATAAACTGCCATAAAAACCAATTAGAAAACTTAATATTCGAACAAATAATTTTTTGTGGGAATTAAACTGGATAGATGCTTTACATCGTTGTTTTCACATGTCCGAGTTTTATTGTAAAACATTTATTCATTTCAATTGACATTAATGTTACATTTGTAACTTCAATCACGTTCCGTTTAAAAATGAGTCAGTTACCGAGTAATTTTCCCAATTATACCATTATTACAATTAAAACTTACATAACTGATTACTAAATATATGGAAGGACTAAAAGTCCAGCGCGGAAAAATGAAGATAACCATTGAAAACTTTATCATTAAATTTCCCAAGCAGCCGCAAATAAGCGTGGCCTTATTACTACTTGAATAATGTCATTTTTTTACCAAGCGTTTTACATGAAAATCGGCCGCCAGTAATAATTTTCTTTAACGAGAAGATGTCTAAATAAAAACTGTTCGCACGGTAACATCAGCATCACTATAGCACCTTATGACGGGCGTGCAGCAAGTGGCTTCCTTGGCCTAACTGACCGAAATGTGGTGCTATTTCGTTCACTTTTCTCTTCACTCGCATGACGGCGGCAGTTACTACCTGGCCACGCACGACAGCAATCCGGGCCAGCGCCACGTGTATGTGGTCCGCGATCCCGGTTCCGACGACGCGTGGCCTGGAACGGAGAACCGCAACCCGCGCTGCTTGACCTGCGCCAGCTCGGCGCGCTCCGACTTCTACAAGGGCTGCGCCTTCTACGAGGCCTACGTCAGCCTCGGCACGAAGCCATCCCACGTCGCCCTCGAGTGCCTGGGGCCTGGTCTCCCGCGATCCGGAGTCCACGCCCTCAAAGGTAAGGTCATCCAGAAGAAAACAAAATACGCACGCACGTTCACAACGTTAACTTCAGTATCTACTCATGATTAATTTAAAAAAAAATGAAGAACAAACATAAACATTGAATGAAACAAAAAACTAACTTCCTGTATCTGACATATATCTACATACTACCCCGCAAGCCGCCTCAATAGGCGTGTGGCGGGGGGTGTTAGGACAACAGCCGTTTACATATAAAAAGGAAACGCTCTAATGAAATTACGCCTTGCATTTATTAAAGTCCCTTAATGTACGGGGGAAAAACGAATTCCCATACCTATCCGTTAGGCAAAATATCTCTCTTAATTTATCGTTTCTGTCGGACCTGGAAATATAGTGGGGTTCTAATATGATGTTCCCCGTGTCGCTCTTAAAGATATCTATTCTCAATTGCTCAAGTAATCTAAGCCTAGTGCGCAGCCTCCGAGTCTCTAGCGGCTCCCAGCCTAATTCGTGTAACATCTGCGCAACGCTGTCTGTACGCCCGTTGCAGTTTTTGACGAATCGCGCAGCTTTCCTTTGTATTTTATTAAGTTCCCAGATTAAGTCTTTCTGCACCGGATCCCATATGCTTGCTGCATATTCAAGGTGTGGCCGGACGAGTGCGAAATAGCACCTCTCTTTTACTTTTTCATCCGAAAATCTTGCTGACGATGCCGTTAATCGGTGAAACGCGTCGTACAATAAAAAAATGGTAGAAAAGTACTAAGAATGTGGATAATCATGAGTGCTAACGCAGTGAACTTCTACAAAGTGAAGTTTAACGTTAACACTGTCAAGCTTAACGCTCAATTTCTCCATCGTTCATCTCACGGTCCCACTCCCTTGGGTTTTGCGGTCGCACCTGACCAAGAAAGATTCGATTGCCCTTCACACCCCGCGCTTCTCAATAGACCGGAGAAGGGACCTATGTATGCGTCCGTTTAATTACAGAGGGGAACAAGTTCCTTGGACCGCGTTGCCCACCTCTTACGTTTGCGCTGGATATAGTGGCAAAAAAATCGAGGAATTCATGAAATGTCAGGAATAAAATTTATCAGAAAAGAGATATGGAAGTGTGTATAGGTCGAGGACACTTCGTGGAGCATGGGCAAGAATAATTGGAGTGCTTGGGATAGGTACACTTATCGTGGCCTCAGGTCACGTCGCCTCAAAGAGTGAGGTCAAAATTCAGGACATGACCAAATCGTAATCTCAAAAAAGAGACAAAAGTGTGTTTTTTATTTGTATATTCATGTATAAAATAAAATAAAGTTATCAAACTTGTTCCTCTATGTAATGCAATATTTCGAATGCATTAAGATTAGTCGGAACGCCTTTTTTTAAGCCAAAATGCACAAGACGCTTTTTCAAGACGTATGGCAACTCTATACCCACGCCTTCTTAACTACAAAAACTTATATTTACTCGTTAAATATAAAAATGTATCATATTGTGGTCTAGTAATTGACGAAACGTCACTGGTCTTTGCGAATTTCTTCTACAAAACGATGAGGACAACGGTTGCATTCAACGGTGCTTTGACGAGTATTCAGGCTTGACTTCAAAAGGAAACTGGCGCGTTAATTTTCTGAATTCTCGCAGCAATTTGTCAACAGTTGACAAAACAAAGTTGGCGGAATTTAGGCATCACACGAAGATATCCTTACTTACTAGATAGCGCCTCAAGGGCATTATTTCAAGTTTTAATTGGGTGAAATGAGAGTGAGTATAACTTCAACCACTCCAGGAGGAGGAGTGTTCCAGTAGGAAGTTCCAACCCCTTAACGATAAAAATGACGATTCTCACTTGAATCTTTCGCTCGCTCTCTCTCTCTCTCTTGGCTCGAGACGCGAGGAAGTAGAAATTTCTTCTCCACAAATCTTCTGTACAAAATGTCAACTGCAAGCACGTCAAGTTACTTTCTTTATATATATATATATATATATATATATATATATATATATATATATATATATATATATACATTAAAAAAATATTTAACAATAAGACAATAAAACTCCAAAACTCAAATAAAAGAGGGAATAAATACCCTCACATTATATTCTCCTGACAAAAATAAATTCACTATAATATAGCTGGGACGAAATATACTATTGCTGGGACGAACCAATTAGAAATAATTGACTCAAATTTGAAATGGAGTCAAAATGACCCCTCCCGTACTTCTAGTGTTAACACGTATTTTGTATCTGATTAACTTTTATACATTTTATAATTAATATTTTAGCTCCGACATAATGTATGTATGTATGTGTACAGTAATGAAAATTACCTATCTATCTACCTATCTTCTGCACCCCCAGATCCCCCTGAGGATTTCCTGAATCCCACTGTGCCTATATACAGCGAGTACCAGCGGCGTCGCTTTCAGAAGGGGACGGCGGCGGGGGGTGCGGCGGGAGGCGCCGGCGCCGTGGGCTCCGGGGGCGCCGCCATCACGGACGGCCACGTGGAGCTGGCGCTTCCCACCTCGCGCACCTACGAGGTGACGCTGTCCCAGGGCGCCAGGGCCCAGGTCCAGCTGCTGCTGCCACCTAGCTGGCGAGAAGAGCTCCGCGACGCCGCCTTCCCCGTACTAGTCGAAGTGTGAGTACCAAAGGGCGGGAAAACCCTTTTTTTATGCAAGTGAAAGTTGATCGGGTTTCACACACCGGGTAAGATTGTTTAAATGTATCGACGTTTCGATGGTTGACTCAGACATCGCCATCAGGATAATGAGTCGAGCGAGGATGCTGGCGGTTATATATAGCCGCAGATGCCCCATTGTTGTGGGAGCCGTTACGACTTCTTTGAATTTCGTCAATTACTGGTTGAAGCCGTTGTCTCTATTGATGTTATTTTGCTCCATATGAATCAATATCGCTTCTTTCGCTAATATTTCCCAATATTTGGACGCCCGGGAAAGTAGTGTGGAATTTGGGAAATCGACACGATGTCCATGGTCAAGGCTATGCTCTGCTAATGGAGACTTTTCCGGTTGAAAAAGCCTTCATAAGAGAACTTCTTTCATGCTCTTTGATTCTTTTCTCGATGGTCCTTCCTGTCTCGCCAATATACGCCCTACCACACTCGCATGGTATGCGGTACACCCCTGTTGTTTTCAGGCCGAGGTTGTCCTTACAGGTGACCAGGACATTTTTGATTTTAGCAGGCGTTATATGTATCGTTTCCACTCTGTGTCGTTTTAATATCCTCGATATCTTGTTAGATATAGATGATATATAAGGAAAGCAAGCCTGAGCGATGGGTTTTCTTTCTCTTCCAACATCTCCTTTTTTATGCCTTTGAAAACCCCCTTCCATACCTTCTCTTTCCCCCAAAAGGCTTCTTTTTATCCATACTTACTATTTCTACAGAATTTTTCACTTGCTTAGAGTTTAACTTATGATCATGTGAGAAAAACTTCTATTGTATTCAACGAAAATAGCCTTCCCTAGGGTTATTGTAACACTATTCTACCAGCGTTAACCTGAGAATGCCTTAAATCGGTCATTCAACAAATATTTATTTTAGCCATTGTAATCCAATCTTGATGCCAGAATTACGGAGTGGAAATTTTCATATCGCGGCTATTGCTTATTGCGTGCACAACAAGTGGAGTTGCTCATGTGTTAATGCCGATAAAACTCTGCCTGACAAGTTTAATAAAAACCAAATTATTTCATTCGCATAGATTTTACGCTTACAGCACTAGATATATGTGTCCTGGATTACAGCAGTTAAAGCCGGAATCAAGTCGCGAGACTTAATTTTCAACTTATTTCAACTATCTAATGCCTGTTGCTCACGGTAAAATTTTCGGTAAAACGTTTTAAAAAATCGACTTATTTTATAAAAATGAGCTTGCTAACGATATAACCGTTTTATAAAACCTAGTTTTATAAAACGTTTTATGGAATAGGATAGGTTCTATTTTCATAAAACCGTTTTATGCAACAACCAATGAGACGTTCCGCTCATCGCGTTGATAATAATTTCGTATCCATGGGAAGACAAATAAGTAAAACGTAAATAAACATGGCTGGAAGTTTATGGAACGTTGAGGCAGTATCCTTCTTGTTAGAAGAATGTGTTAGAGCTATAGCACCGTTGAGTGTGATCAGAGAGTAAGTAAATAAACAATACTCATATAGTTATTAACCTAACAGTCATCCAAAACAGAGTGCATTTATCACTTCACGTGTTCGCAAAGCGTCTCACAGATGGCAGCAGATTGCGCTTTTATGAACAGTTTTACCGTGAGCAAGCTAATACGTTTTACGTACGATTCATAAAACTTTCAATAAAATTTTTTATAAAACTGTTTTATGGAAAATTTTACCGTGAGCAACAGGCATTATGATAACGATGGAGATGTTGCACGTTTGTTTATCATATATGATTAAATCGATACAATTGCAATCAAAATAGAATTTCTAAATAATTACCAAATTATTCGACAACCAATTCATTCAGTTGATCGCAGCAATTAAACTCAACAATCAAATAATATTGCTTTCCCCGACGACATGCAAGTACTGCAGTGCCAATGTTATTGTGACGCCTACCACCTTTCATTTAAATGCTCTGACCGCCGATGGCTGCGTGGAGGGGTACATGTTCCGTCGGGGGTGATCTACGCTCATCCCCCTTCGCCCAATACATCGCCCCTCTCCACGAGAGCATATCAATCCACTGCGCTTCCACTTTCAAAATAAGAAAAAGAGTTCCAGGTTTTTCAGGACGAAGGAATCACGTTTTCCTCAAGAGCCTGATACGAAGGCAGCTCGAGCAGGATTTTCCTCGCACCATACTTGAATTTTTGCTAAACTATAACCAGTTGCTAGAAGCATGAAGTAAATATAGTAACATTCAATGACAAAAAAAACTAATGAGTAACCGAACCAGACCACACCCCCTATCCTCCCATGCCGCCCTAAGTATATAAAGGAACCCACTATTCAACAAACTACTCGACCCCATGTTTTTCCCCCGTCATTATTATCCTTTTTAATAACGAATGGTCACCAGCGATGGAAAAATCGATTTCGATTATAATCGAAAATCGAGTTTTAATAGTCAAAGATCGAGGAAATCGAGATCGAGCCATGATCTACGAGTTTCGATCCAATCTCGATTTTTCAACTTCGATCTTGACCATTTCGTACCGTTTCGCGATCAGAGTGCTGAGTGCGATAACGTAATCCGTCCCATGTGAACGACTTTTCTGCAAGGCCGGTAAAATTGGAAAGGCACGCCCTAGATTATCAAGAAAGTATCTCCATCAGTTGCTCTTTCTTAAAAAGTTTATTGAAGCCGAATGGTTCCCTGCGGTGATCCCCAAACTTTAATGAGCGAACATTTGTAAATTTTTACTACAAACAATTCAAGAATGTATTCTAAGTTCATTTTTAGGGATTTTTTATACTTTTCAAATATGCATTATGATCGTTTTTCGAATGAATAATAAACATGTTTTTGTACCAACTGTATTTTTTTCATAAATAACCGTCGATTTTTTCGATTAATCGATCTTTTGGTTCAAATTTCGATTTTTGTTGAAAAGTCGAGCTTTTTATTTCGATTAAAAATCGATTGCTCGAAAAATCGATTTTGACCGACATTTTTCCATCACTAGACTGGTGAGGGTGAGCGCTGTTCCTCGATACAGCCAAAACAGAAACGCCTTCGGCGCGTCGACCAGATGCGATCCAAGGGTTTAAAAGAGAGCGATGTGCGACTTACCATTCCCGTTTCAACTACGCCGGATTAGGATTGGTTGTTTAAATGTTGAGGTCGAAAGGATGTATACAAGATGTCCCAGTGCGATTATAAGTTGGCAATACAAACATGCATACGGCAGTTCATTCTATCTATAAGTATGGCAACAGCGCCGTAATCATTACAATTTCTACATTCCATAAAACGTTACTTCAATTATGCAACATGTTAAACGTAATCTCAAGGAAGTCACATGTTCACGTAAAATTAGAAAGACTTGGGAATGGAGTTGCTAGGCATAGAGAAAAAAAAGAAATTTTGGGTAAAAAAACCAGTTATTTTCAATTTTTCCAGCTTCGTAAAACTCTGCATTCTGAATGATGAGAGTGAAACTAACATTTTTCACCTAGAAATGAATTTAATTTATTATCAATGATGATATTTTTCACTGCTATTAATGAGCATATATGGAGGTGGTCATAACATTAATATTTTTAATTGAAACGACCTTATAAAGCGATAATGGTCCAGAGTCAATGATTGCCAGATCTCCTTCACCTAATTCTATCGTGAATTTAGTGATGCAATTTCAATGATTCAATTTACCCATGCTTATAATTTACAAAAAAATCACACAAAAAAATGAGAAAATTTTTCAAAGAAATGGCGAACTGCTATGAGATTATTCTAAATATTTCCCATTTTAATAGCATTCATAATTAAAGCGCGTACTCTCTTAAAGAAATAACAACTTATAAAAACGCTGCTGAACATCTTAATTAACTAATATGATACAGGGAATGAAAGACTAACTTGAAAAAAAATCCAGTTAATCGTATTAATAGTACAAATACCTTTTCGTATAAGAGGTTTTTCCAAATTTCAGTTCATTTTAATTTTGGTAAGTTTCTTTTGGTTGTCTGCGATTAAACTAAACTTTTTAGCAACAGTTTCGCCGTGCTATTAATAAACAACCGAGATATGATTTTTAAAACAAAAGAGCTATCTTGGCAGCCATAAATCGTAGACGGGTCTTTTTTTAAATACAGGTTTTTCAACCAGCTTTTCAGTCCACCTAATGATAACCATGTATCATAAAAAATTACAAAGTTATTATATTTGATTATAAGCAAAAATACACGTGTTTAAACTGTATTTTTAGCAAAACTTTTACAATAAATAGGTTGAACTCAATACTCTCAGGTGTTACTTTGTAAAATTCCATTTTGACAGAATCCAAAGCATATTTTGTAAATTTTACAATGGATTTTATTCGATACGACCGGTTTCATCGCATAAGCGACATCTTCAGGTCTTCCTGCGCGGGAAGAGTCTTCCTGCACTTCAGGACATTCTGAAGACGTCGCTTATGCGATGAAACCGGTCGTATCGAGTAAAATCCATTGTAAAATTTACAAAGTTTGTTTTTGATTCTGTTTATAAATAGGTTATTTTTCACTGCCCGTGTAGGTAAATCTTTGAAGAATCCATCCACATTTGTTCAATATCTTTACAAACATTAGTTGGGCAACTAGAATTGTTTAAACATTTGGTCTCTGGGAAAAATAATTGAGATTTCTTATAAACTATGAAACCATTCTGGCTGAATTTTTTCACATTTATTAAGGCTCATAATGGCCAAATTAAAAATGTTTTATATGTCATTTATGGCCATTAATACAAAAGTTATTAACATTCTAAATAGTGCAAAAAAGAGGGTTTTCCGCCATTATCTCACAAAATTATTTATCAATTTTTATGCATAAAAAATCAAGTTAAACATCTCTTAAACACCTATAACTTTTATCAACACAACTTTTCCTAAAAACATAGTCGAAAAAGTCTGTAGCCAGAAAATTGAATTTCACGACTTTGGCCGATCTTTATTTTAAAAACAGGGCAAATCTGACAGTACCTCGGTATGTATTTATCATCTATTAGACCCCCCTTTTCGAGTTAAAACCTTCAGATATATGTATAAAATTTTACAAGTTTTTTTTCAAGACTGGGCTAATGGTCGTTTTACACGATGAAAGATATTGTACAAACGAATGTACGTGAGATTGTACGTTTGTCTCAAAGAAATTTGAACAGGTTCTATTTCACGTGCAGGCATTGAGACATTCGAACAAGCGTTCATACAATTTGCCGCTTTACACGATACATTTTGCCTCATTCAAGAGTTCACGGAAGAGTTTGTACAAACAAATGTACCGCGTAAAATGGCCGTAACAGTTTATGGGACACAGCGATGCATATATGTGCTCAGAGCAGCCTAACTTCCAGGGTTTTACTCTGAAATCACTCTTAGATTTTCAGTATTTCAGAAAATGCATCCGACAATATCCTCCACGAGAAATTAAAATAAAACATTCTTAAAGTTCCCTCCCGTTATATAATGGTAAATTTAACTTTTATAACTACACTATATAATTAAACATTACTTTTGGAATCGACAAGAAAGTAAGAAATTGTATTCAATACTTCTCGTTCGACTGTAGACAATGGGTAGGCATCGATTGTGTGAGATCAGAAGAGTTTGTCATAATGAAGTGTAAGTGGAAGGGGGAAATGAAATATACCGTATAAACGCGTGTAAGAGGCACACCCGTGTAATAGGCGCACCCCTCTTTTTATGTGTCGAAGTTGAAGAAAAAATTTTGAGTTTTTTTTCTTCTATTGCGAAGTTTTGCGGGCCTAACTGCGAACTTTCGGCCATTTTAAAAGCCTTCCGCTTGCGAAATTCTCTTATAATTTACGCGGCATTTTTCATAGGCAGATATAGACCCCGGAGGGAAGTATTCACTTGGATCTGAGGTTTCCGCGGCGTTTCTCCATATTGGTAACGGCTTTCGGGCGTTCCTCTACAAGACAACGCGGAGGAACGCCCGCGTGCCCGAACGCCGCGTCACCCTTAATGCCACTATTTACCGAGTCCAAATGACTCATGCATAGAGAAGAGACAACTGGTTTTCCCCCGCAGGTAATGCTTGTAGTAGACTCCCTCGCGCGCCTTACGGATGGCCCTCTGACTGGGCAACATCGCGCGCCTCTCCCTTTCTCTTCCGTGCATGCTCCTGGCAGTTGAACGCGCTCTTTTTCCAAAATAAATGTTAATCGATATTGATTAACCAACGAATTCCTTTAAGATTTTATAAGTGGATGATGATGATGAACTTGAGAGCTTGGAGAAGGTCTAAACGGCGGTTTTCAGGGATGCGCGGAACGGAAAGTAACGGATCCGTGCATTTGCATCTATAACTAAAATACTAAAGCATTAAATAATACGAAACTTCGTATAGCTCTTAGGAAAGATCTTTGCTACAATATTTGTAAAGGAAATTTCGATATCTTGATCCGTGTTGTTATTACGAAGCCGTAAATGCGATGCATCCGTCCGGTACCCGGGAAAATGCGCTAACATTCTGTTTTTAAGCACACACTGAAATCGATATAAACGGTAAAATGTTTTGTACACCATCAATAAACGCAGAAATAAACAAGCTTTAATTTGATGTAATTCATGTTAAAATTGATTGAGCCATCTCTGAGATATTAGCCTTCAAACTCGGGTGTCGGAATTTTGCAACGGACAGATTCGTGTAAGAGGCGCACCCTCATTTTCGGCTGCGATTTCTGGGAAAAAAGGTGCGCCTCTTACACGAGTTTATACGGTACAACAGATGACGTATTACTCAATAATGACTTATATATAATGTACTAGCGAAAATACCCGTTGATTCTCAACGGGAGAGAAAAAACTTGAAAATAATGTAGTAGTGCTGTTTATACAAAAGGGAAATGATTTCGAGTAGAAAAAAATATAATGAAATCGCTTTTAAATTTATATAAAAAAGATACAAAATCGAAAACCGAATAATATACCATAGATAATACATAGATGATGGTTTATAATTAAATCGAAACGTAGTGGAGAGCGGAAGGTACCCGTTGAAATTCAACGCGTGTGAAAAACATTGAACTTATTTTATAAGAAAACCACAAATCCTGAAGAATAGTGTAGGCGTGGTCATCTAAGGAGTATGTAACCTATCTTGTACGATGTGTTCATTGTAGTAGACACGCTGACCATTTTCCAGGTGCACGGAGAGATGAGTGACTGTTTGCCCTCTTTCATGACGGGAAACCTAAAAATGGGCCACGCAGACCCATTGCTACGTACTTAAATAGCACCCAGGTTGATAGATGGTCACCTCGTCCCTCCGGTTCTCTTGAGCCGTCTTCTGAGTGCTTAACAGTTTGATCTATTCCCATGTGTACATACATATGTATGCATTCAATGACTTAACTGAGTATCGCTATTCAACTTTGATATGTACGTTTAGTATCTTAATCAGGATTGGATAGTAGGATACAATCCAGCGGTTGACAACGTCAAAAGGAGCATTTGTAGCGGCAGCCATGTTTATTTGACCTATCAACCCACCGTAACCCGGACTGCGCCTTCGGTAAAAAGAGTAGCCATTATCATTGGTTACGATTGCTAAATAAAAAATCTATGGTGATTCTTAGTGCACTTGCCGATTTTCATGCACGGATGTCGTTCATTGTGCAGAATTTCCGCTCTTCATTCGGGTGAGAAGCATGTAGTGACGTCATTATAGTTTCCGCCATCTTGAAAGAGATTAAAGTTTCGAAACAGATAGGTCTATATTTGAACCAGATTTAAAGGTTGCTACCCGTCCGTAGGTTGGGTTAGGATAAATGTTGTGCGTTTCTTAGCATAACCCGAGAAAAACCACGGGGAGATTCTCATGCGATTGCTGGTGGACATGTATCTGAGCAGTCTAACCTTTGTCGTTTTCATGCAAGGACTCAGAAACTCGCACAGAAGACATTCCTCGTGCGTTAGAAGATTCTTTCGAAAGGTTACCCTTTATTCTATTTGGCATGTTTATGGATATATTTTTAAGTCCACGGAGGGGAAACATAGCGGCGAGTGAGATTCTTGAATAGCCAACTCGATGTATGAGTGAATGTAAGTTAACTGGACTTTAACACTTTTAAGCATATATAAATATTTTGTAACGTTTATGATGTGGGAATTGGTCTAAAAAACAGTTCACAATCGTAATGAGAGGCAGGCGGTTCCACTACATGTAATACATCTGAGTATTAAGCAATAATAAACAAATCTGTTTGTTGTAGCAAGAGAGGCATTATTACCATTACTATTCGCTGCACATAAATATTCTTGCACGTTTAATTGCTTGCGTAGCCTCTTTAACTCCTTGATGTTTATCGTTTACTACGTAAGTGTTCCCTCATATACATGCAGAGCCCCTATGAGAGCTACTTTGAGAATAGACTTTGAAAAGTAAACTTGTTGTAAATGTGCATTGAATTATCGATTACCCCCCCTAACAATCTATCATAGGGCCCTTGGGACTCTGGGCCCGTCTTATACAGATTTCCTTACTACGTGTTATGATGGGCCTGCAGGAAAACATGATGCTAAATGCTAGAGGCATGAATATCCTTTGAAATCAAATCTCTGGTTGACAATGAAATTAGCTATTGCTGATTTTAGAAAAAAATATGAGATTTTTTAGCTAAACAAATAAATTTCAGACAAACCGAAGCCTGAAAAATCAAGAGAAAGAAGCTTTATTTATTCAGCCATCCGATTAAAAAAATCCCGGCTCTCTATCTTGAGTGAAAGTACTTTTAAAAAGTAAAAAATGAAACCACTGCACCGAACCCAAAGCTTAGCATGGACCACCATGGGGGCCTTAGGGGGCCCCGAGGGCCTTTCAATATAGCCTCTAGTACAGCCAGATACCTATACTTTCGATCTACATGACAAATTTCAGCTCAACCGGTCCAGTAGTTTTTGAGTGATGGAGCAACAGGCAGACAGACGGACATACAGACACCATAACAGTTTTATACATGTATAGCTGAATTACCCCTGCGAAGCTCGGGATAACACTTCCTTTATAAATTATCATATAAGAGGAGAATCGATTGAAGAAAATGAAAAACTTCATTCTTTTGGGTTTCCGATAAAATATTTTTTAACTCTCCATCTTGAGTGAAAGTATTTTTAAAGCAAATTTTTTAACCCTTGCGCAAAACCCAATGCATTCCTAATCACATTAACTAAGCTATATCAATTTTAGGTGCGAAAAAGACAAAAATCTGGTTGTCATGGAAATATGCTATTGTTGATTCTGAGAAAATAGCACGTTTTTGCAGCTTAAAACGCGCTTTTCAGACAAATACGAACAGGAAAAGATAATTGATTGAAAGAATTATAAACTTCATTCTTTTAGCCATTCGATAAAAAAATCCCAAATCTTGAGCGGAAGTAGCTTTAAAAAGCTAAAAATGAAACCACTTCACCAAACCGAATTCGTAGCTTAAACCACCAAAGAGCCCCTTTTTGGGACCTTTGGGGGCCCTGAGGTATTTTAAGATAGTATAAAAACCTTCTCCTTAAAAAAATACATATATGTGCCAACTTTCATGGTGATCGGTGAAACATGGTGATCGGTGTCGAAGTCAATTAATCTCGGACAAACACACAAATATACAAACATCCATTTATATATAGATAGATAAAGATGCTAATTATAAAGAGGTAGAGAATGAGATTTAAATTATGAAATGTGCACATTCACTAACTTTTGAAAACAAGATAACGGAAAAAGAACGTAGGGTGTAAATAGACGGCATTATCTTTAGAAATTAAGAACAAGTTAAATATTTAGGGCTCCCAATACCTATTAAACAAACCGTGTTACTTCCACTGTTCATTATGAATGTACAACCGGTTTCAGCCATTAGGTAAGCCGCCTTCTGGTGGATTGTGAACGTTTTCAGATTACAGCAAATATAGGTCTATATGCAAGTATAAGGGGAACGGTATGGGTAGAAGGTGATAGGGGTAGAAAGTATGCATACCTTCTACCCGCAACATTCCCCTTCGTTTAATATTATGACGACTTCCCACCAAGTTAAGGCTTCAATTTTAATTTTACTTAGGAATTGCTCTCACCTCAAAACTCTCTGGGGCGCCCACAGTAGAACATGAGGGGGTAAGCTTTTAAACAATTTGGGTTTATTTGACGGAAGGAGGGTGAGATAATAATAATATAATAATAATAGTAAAAATTCTGATAATAATCGGAGGAAGATCTCATTTCAAATTATCAATTTTTACCCTCAGAAAGTCAATTAGAGTCAGAGAAAGTTCTAAGAATATTCGATACATATATAAAATAAATTATCAAAAAGGTGGAACTAAGTCCTTCAGACACGAATAAAGCAACCGAGTTTAAGAATTCAGAAGGTTTTCTGCCTTTTTACAGACAAATCGTTATATATATTCAATATTTAAGAAAACTTTTCTCCAAAGGGCACTAACAACTAATATGGACAGGAACATCACTATTACGCAAACCGATCCCAGGGAAATATTACAGTTTTTCGCTACTTTCTCAGTCACCACATAAGTTTATACCATCGGACTATATTTTATTGAATCTTATGACCAAATAATCCATCCAATAATTATTTTACGCATGAATCACCACAAATACAGTTGAACCTTCGTAATTCGAACTTCTTTGAGTCGAATATTCGATAAGTCGAAATAATTTCTGTCGACGTTAGTATTGTTAAGTTTTACAATCAGCAAAACTGCGCTTGAAAAAACTCTAAATACCTGTTACTTCAAATATTTTTAGTCCTCTAGGCTCTTCAACTTTGAAGTTCGCCAGTAGAATCTCTTCGACTGTGCTAATTTACACGGATTTCTATAAAAATTCTAGCTATTTAACTTATCTGAAAAACAAATAAATGATGCTTAACGCATGCATGAGGGCGATGAGCTAATGCCTACTAATTAAAATGATTAACTTTAATTCGGGATATTTTTGTTTGAAGACTTTCACAGCTTTTTTTTGTCTATTAATGATGATGTTTTCGGGGTATGCTGTGTAATGTTCATTTTTTTTAACTCAACGTTTCGCTTCTCCTGCTGGAAGCGTCATCATCAAGAGCCGAAAACATGATCATTTAATTCGGGATACTATTTCTGGTATTTAGATTTCAAGAATGCAACAAGTAACATTTTCTACGCGAGAGAAGCGACATATCCTGTTCGAATCCTGAGAAGCCTCCAAAGCAGCTCCATCCAGTTAGGCATGTACTACACGAACGTAAACAAAGAGAAACTAACAAGATTCTGAATAAAGCGTAATAAATGACGTCTTTAACGTGCAATAAAAGAATATAGGTCAACTGGGGTTAAGTCAGTGAAAATGTTTTCGAAGGAAATGATCACAAGTTTTGGTGATCATATCAAGTGTTTGATGATGATGGTGTATCGGAAGATGTTCCTAGATAGTAATTATCTCATCATAGCTTTGTTAGAGAGCATTTCATTTATACTGATAAGGATACTGTGCAATTCAGTATAATTTGATTATGAATTAATTTACTTTTTTTATTTATTATTTCAGTGTAAAATTATTTTTATTTTTTTAGTATAAAACTAAATAAATATCAATTTAAGTAATAATTTATTAGTATTGTGAAAGAAAATTGAAATATTTTGAAATTTTTTATTTGAAAAAGCATACTTTGTTCATATTACCTTTTGTATCAGGGTTGATCAATTATATTTAATTAAAATTTATTTCTCGATTTTATAAGTTCTAATAAATTAATTTATTTACTGTTATATATTAATAATGTTTATTAGGAGAGAAATTCTATTCGTTTATAAAGGTATCTAGTTTTTTTGAGAATTAAATTAAGTTTAACCCTAAAATTTTCTTTTTTTTATTATTTTTTAGGTTAAAAATGATAAGGGATAAGCTTTATCTTTTTATATAAATTTATAATAATTAAAATTAGTAGATATGATCATATCAAGTAACTTCCTCCCTTCACCCGACCAAACTTGATAGTAATCCAAAGATGTTTATGGTGTGTATAGCGCATAATCGCCTAATATAGATATGTATTTATCCAAATGCTCGTGTCCGTCCACAGCAATGGTCGCCCGGGTGTCCAGTCGGTGAGCGAGCGTTGGCGCGTCGACTGGGGCAACTACATGTCCAGTCGCAACGACGTCGTTTACATCCGTCTGGACGTGCGAGGGGCGGCGGGGCAGGGCCGCCGGGCCCTCAGGCCCCTCTACAGGCGGCTGGGCGGCGTCGAAGTCCAGGATCAAGTGACGGCCTTAAGGTGAGCCTCATGAAACCCAATACGTGCAACCAATTAACCTGTCATCCACTCTTATCATTTTAATTCCCATCAGTGATCTGGGGCGAGACAAATAAAACCTCTTCCTGAAAGCTGTATTAAAACTTCGCCAAATCGATGCATGCAGCCGACACTGAGCCAGTCTTTAAATTTACTTTTGATGCTTTGATGATACGGAAATTATAATTTGGCAATCATGCTTTAGCTTTCGAAATTCCTTGAAATTCATTTCAAACCACACAGCAATATTTCCTTTAGAATGGATGAATAACCATTTGTACAGAAAGCACTGGGATTTATATAATTTACAGAATTAACATCGGGTGGAAATTAAGATAATTGTTGAGGACATGAAAAACATATTTTTCTAAGCATAAGTTACAGCATAACAGGGACTATTTGTTTTAGACGGATAAAAAAGAGAGGTTTTCTAATAACCTCGGTGTTATAATGCCGACTTAACGTGATGGTAGGCGAAGTAACTGTGAGAAATCGTGACATAGTTAAAGAACTAATCACTTTGTGAATTCGGTAGTCGAACCCTGATGTCGTGACATCGAAACCGGTCAGTCAGTTACACTAAAACAGAGTGGAAGAACACCAAGTGATTTATTCTTTGACTATAATGCCGATGATTCATTCCTCGTGTGATATATGTCGTCGACTTCTACTGGTGGTGTTCTAACACTTTGATGTAATCTTTTCTTTTGGCAGACATCTTTTGGACAACCTCAAGTACCTGGACGAGACGAGGGTGGGGCTGTGGGGCTGGGGCTATGGAGGATACGTCACCACCATGGTGCTCGGGTCCCAGCAGAACGTGTTCAAGTGCGGGGTCGCCGTGTCCCCCATCGCCGACTGGCTGCACTACAGTGAGTGACCAACGATCGATTATAGATAGCACCGCGCGCCTCTGCGGCTCAGTACACCTCTCCTACGCCAAAATAGTCCTCTTTCTATAACCACAAAAACCATCCTTCACTAATCCATGATCCGCCCAATCCTTAACCAACGGCTACCCCGCACCGCCAGCAAACCTGCCGTCAAAACAAAAAAAACTAGAACTAGAACTAAACAAAATCTTCCGTCAAATCTAAAACGTCCTCTTGTTTGCTCACAACACGTACAAGAAACAACAATTCTGCGGTAGGATAGCCAAATATGATGTGTCAGTTTTTTATGTAAAATTGAGTAATGCATACCGTGGGATTCGTAGTTCTAATACCGTTGGATTTGGAAAGTTTAAAAAATATGATAACAACAGTTTTTTTATATCTTTTACGAAAATATAAGACCTAAACTTTGAAATTCTGATTTTTCAGAGCCTACTAAACTTTTAAATTGCTCTCCTGTAAAATTTGCTAAGCATGACATATCATATTTAACCATCTTACCACGGAAATCGCGAAAACACCTCCATATCCAACCACCGTCAACCAGCATCAGCTGAAAAGACGGAAGAAGATGTGTATCCGCACTGTGACATTTGCCTGCCTGAGACGATCGATTTCGATCGATCGATCGATTTCGATTCGATGTATCAATTCGATAGTTGTATCGATCCAATGATCGATTCTATCGGTATCGATTCTATGATCGATTCGATCGTATTCGATGTATCGATCGATACATTGAATGATCGTTCCGATGGGAGGAATAATAATGAATGAAAATTAAAATTAGCCGAAAGGCATTCCAACTTACAATTAGATTACCTCATTTATTTTGTGAAATTGATAATGAATGCGTCGATACTAGTCATCTAAATACAAAACATCCGGCAACAACTCCAACATCAGTGCATCAAATCGCAAAGTGTTATTCACATTTGCAGCGATGGAATGCGATCTCTGAGCTATGGTGCTTTCAGGGTGGCCACTGGTTACACTAATAGATTTCCCTCTTTTTCCCAGTTTATTTCCCCGAGTGGATTTCTGTTTTTCCCCGATTATTTCTCAACCAGCATTGGGCGATTTTAATGTGATCATTGGGGAAAGAAAATACCGGAAATGCACTATCATTCGGTGCAGTAATAGCTGGTAGCTATAATTTGTAATACACACACATAGTTTTCCTCAAATACGTCTTTTCGTACATCAAATGAAACGTTTCTCTGGATTCCCATGCATACTGATTTTCACAGGGACTTGAAACTTCGGAGCGGAAGACTTTTTAACGGCAATTCTGAAGGGATTCTGAATTATCCTCATTTTTGACCTAAATGTCCTCATTTCCTCCAAGGAAATATAAAACTGTCAACCCTACCTAAGACTTCTTATACTTTGATGAGCATTTCAGTGGTCAGTTTAAACTGCGTAAACGTCACTGCATCTTAATTTTGTGGTTATACTATTAGCCTGGAAAAGGTGGAGGAAGTTGTCAACTTTACAACTGCTTTAATCCTTAGAGATAAGAAGTATTGGCGTGTCCAAAAACTTTTCAATTAATTTTAAAGTTTCAATTAATATTAAATTTCCGGAGTAGGCAAAAATAGCTAAGTTTATTCTCACCAGTCACATGATAGCAGTGTCTACAGAAATTATTTTATTGAGGTCATTCCCTAAGAGTCAAAAGGGACTGGCCATGTTGAAATGAGAAAGAATGCTTAGCAGCCTTCAATGCCTGGACTCGTAAGCGAATCCAATTCAGTAAAAATCTCAAAACTAAAGCTTTAGCATACCATAAAAGATTATGAGATGAATGAATTTTTTTTTATTTCAGCCATGCTTTTCTCTTTTCAACATTGTGCTTAATATTTTACTGAATGTCTTTTATCCATTTCAGTAATGGTTTGTACTTTTCTACACCTTTTTATTTTTGTAATTCACAACGCGTTCCACCAATATTGTTGGCATCGTCAGGTGTAGGAAACATCGTCAGGTGTAGGTGTTGGCATCGTCAGGTGTAGGTTGGTACACCTGACGATGCCAAAAATTGGTGGAACGCGTTGTGAATTAAAAATATAAAAAGTGTAGACAAGTACAAAACATTTTTGAAATGGACATTAAAATATTCTACAAAGTAGAGCCTCAAACTGTGGATTGAATTGTTTTTTATTTTGTTCGGAATAGTTTTGCTAAAATTGCTTTTCATTTACATCTCACGTTTGAAATCACCCTCGATTGAAGTTTCAGCTGTTTTCCTAGGTAAATTTCAACATTTTTAAAACTTTTATTCTAATTTAAACTCTAATAGCAATAAACTTTTTATTTATTTTACTTTTTCACTCGACAGTTGAAAACACAAGAAATTAAAGAGATTCTATGCAATGTTACCTAATGCATAATTTTTTTCAAAGACGAGACTAGTCTGATTCAAGTTTCGTCTCGCGCCCACACAACTCTGGCCCCACGACGCAATACGCTGAATAGTAGTTACAGCGCGCCATTCCTGTGGTGTGTGTATGTTCTCGAAGAGCTGTATTTCCAATTCGAATGCGAAATCATCGAGGCAGAAGCGAAGGCATGAAATGCACGTGACTGCGACGAACGGAGAGGGGGGGGGAGGAGTAGGAGGGTGTGGTCCTTCATGGTTTTACCTGGATTCTCAGTGAATCAAGAAGGGGAAAGGAATTTCAAGGAAAAAGCAAAAGCGGTGAGATTGGCTACGACCGATCGCGCTCTCTTAGAGATCCTCCACAGAGGATTCGTTTACTTTTATTGCCATCGTCGTAGCCGCGTACAATTCTACCATCCCGGTGGACAAAGCACACCCCTAACCGGTTCAATTAGGCCTGGGCGATATATCGATATATCGTAAAATATCACGATATTTTAATTTATCGCCAATCCGATTTTGAGTTTTTAGCATTGACGATATATCGTTGCTCGATAAATATCGTCTTATCGTGCCCCGATATTTTATCGTGCCCGATAAAATATCGAGGCACGATAAATATCGCGATAAATATCGTGATCACGATAACTATCGCGATAAAATATCATGTCATCGTCTCCCGATAAAATATCACGATATCGCGCCCCGGTAAAATATCACGAAAAATATCACGATAAAAGATCGTGATATAGCTCTCCTTCAAATATCGCGTAATCGCGCCCGATGAATTATCGTGATATTGCACCGATTTATCGTGTCGGAAAAAGACAGCCGTTGGGTTGGCCTTCGCTTAAGCTGGAGCAAGTACGTTTGAAAACTTATTATTCTGCTATCTGCTAAATAAAATTCTCAGACAATATATACACTAATGTATGTACATACAAACAATTGTTTTCAGTTCCTTCCAAAATTTGAACAAGACGTCACCTATAAACTATCGGACCACTGAAATTGAAAGAGAGAGAGAGAGAGAGAACTGCTGAGAATTTGAATTAGCAGATAGCAGAATAGTAAGTCTTCAAACGTACTTGCTCCAGCTTAAGCGAAGGCCAACCCAACGGCTGTCTTTTTCCGACACGATAAACCGGCGCAATATCACGATAATTCATCGGGCGCGTTTACGCGATATTTGAACGAGAGCAATATCACGATCTTTTATCATGATATTTATCGTGATAAATTATCGTGATAATATATCGGGATATTTTATTGGGGCGCGATATCGTGATATTTTATCGGGACGCGATATCATGATTTTTATCGCGATATTTATCGTGATATTTATCGCGATATTTATCGCGATATTTATCGTCACGATATGAGTTATCGATATCGCCACCTGACGATATGCTAAAATTATCGTGTCCCGATATTGAATTATCAATATCGCCCAGGCCTAGGTTCAATTACATGCAGCGAGCAATGACGGGAGATGTGAGTGTGGTTGTTGTGTATTGTCTGCATGAAAGAGAATCTTAAATGCGTTATAACATAATTTAAAAACTAAAATACAATCAATTGGTACACACTCAATACTTATTCACTATTTTTAAAAGATATTTTATATATTTGTTAACTTTTGGAACCTTATTACTTTTCTTTTTTAAAATTTTATTTTAAATAGTATCTCAAAATGGATACAGTTTAAGAGGTGGTTAGACACCGTTAAGCGGTATCCTTTCCCACGTCCTGCCTTCCCTCTAGTTTACCCTAACGTTGCAGCTTCCCCTCCAACATTCCAACCGTTTCCGGCCGCCTCTTGCTCTCCTGCCTGTCCATGTAAGGTAAAGTAGACTTTGCACCCTTAACTATGACGACTTGTACAGCCAATGGGCTTGGGGGTACGTGGTCACGAGGATAAGCGGTGTGAAGGAGATGAGACTCACACTCTTGGCAGTTGGCGTCATGATGTACTGGGAGTAAGTTGAATAAACGTGTTGTTAACCAGGACTACGGAGTTTTCCCGCACGTTCCCTTCCATCCCCCGGGGAACCAACCGTAGATGCCGTAGATCTTACAACAGTATAAAAGCTATTTTTTCAACTTATGATTATTTTTATCATCATTAGGCCCTCCAAAGGCTAACGGTTACATGCGCCCCCATACGCTAGTCACAACGAGTCACAACGGACTCGCCCACCTCGAAAATGAGTTTCTGCATTGGTTTTCCATTTGGGGCCAAAAGTTTTCGACAAAGCTCTACTATCCTAATAAAGACTTTTTCCACTCGCCATTATCGATATATATCGAATCCCATTCCATCCCTACTTTAATCCCACAGACTCGGCGTTCACGGAGCGCGTCCTGGGAGCGCCGAGCGACAACTACAAGGGCTACGTGGAGGCAGACGCGACGCGCCGCGCTGCACACGTCCCGCACCACGCCCTGTTCCTGCTGCACGGCCTGGCCGACGACTCGGCGCCCTTCGCCCACGGCGTCGCCCTCGCCCGCTCCCTTGCCGACGCCGGCGTCCTCTTCAGGTACCAGGTGAGTAGTGGACGGCGACCATTTCAGCGACTCGACAAAAAAAAATATAACGCAAACGTTTCTCCAAATTAATGTAACGAGAAAACGAAAAAGCAGTAGAACTCCAATTATCCGAATCAGTTGGGACCGGACCCCATCCGGATAATCAAATATTCGGATAATTGGATAACTTAAAAAAAGGTAATTTCTTTGGAAATGAACTAAATGAATGTATAATGGATTAATCTGATAACTACAAGAACACTAATGAAACGTATGTATACTATAACCAATAACTGTCAAACAAAAACAATGGTAGATATAAAAGATACAATACACGTTTCGAATAGCCTATTGCCGTGACTGTATAAAAGCCGATTTTCGAGGATTTTTTTCCCCTTAAAAGCGATCCGGATAGTTGGAGTTCGGGTTATAGGAGTTTTCAGCACATCTGCAGATATTCGCCGTATAAAACTAAAAATGGTAGATTATTTATTTTGTTGAAGTGAAATTCTCTCGGGCTTCCAAACGGGTCAGGGGCTCCATCTCCGCCGACGTTTCGATGGAAGACTTGTCCGTCGTCTTCAAGGCTGTTCATTAAGCCAAACAGCCCTGGAGACGACAGAAAAGTCTTCAATCGAAACGTCAGCGGGGATGAAGAACCTGACGCGGTCGGAAGCCCAAGAGAATTTCACTTCAATTATTCACTGGGAACAACGCATCAAATCCATTTCATTCTGTTGTTATTTGTTGGCATCCCCCCAAGTTCACAGCGGCCTGACGGAGGTTTGGGGAGTTTTCCTCCTTTCTTGGTTTGATGCCGAACCAAAGCCTCAACCGCCACATAACCGGCAACGCTTATTGCTCAAATAGGTGAACTTCCAATCAAGCCCTGAAGATCCGCATTGCCTAAACCAGGGTCCATGTTTTTTTTATTATAAATATCAATTTCATTTCAAATCATGGAAACAAACTTTTTTTTTGCTTGACTTGGGGGGCATTCAAGTATTACGTAAGACGTTTTGGGAAGGGAGGGTTGTTGTCCTTTTCTTACGTTGTCTTACGGAGAGGGTTGAGGGGGTCCAAGACAGTCTTAGGTAAGACATAAGTCACTTCTGAATTCGTATTTTTATTACTTATTAAAATTATTTTCGTTGGAAAAATCTTACTCTTTAAGATCACCTGGGTGGTACGCCTGAATGTATACCAAACTATAGAAAAATGTACTCTACCAATCCGTCGCGTTCATTAGTTTGGAGATGTCGCATTTTCAAAGATCACATTTTTTGCGAGTTGTGAGTTCAGCGAATCGCGTAATATCATAAACTGTTATCGATATCCGTGATGAGGTCAGTTTTTGCGCATTTTGACATAGAATCCCCCATAGTTTACTATCCATGTCCATGGTTTCAAAAATGTCTGATAACTTACGTAAGCGCATTTTGACATAGAATCCCCCATAGTTTACTATCCATGTCCATGGTTTCAAAAATGTCTGATAACTTACGTAAGATTTGGAGGGGAGGGTTCGTAAAATCTTACGTCGTCTTACATGGGGGGGAGAGGGTTACAAAGTGGTAAAAATCGCCTTACGTAATACTTGAATAGTCCCTTGGCAGCTAAGTCATTGGAAACGACGTTGTTTCCCATTACGTGGTCGACTGTATGAAATGGCTGATGAGCTATTCTGAGGCAGAAACTTAAAAGCAAGAGTCCCTTTTTGGTATTTAGCAAGACATTCTCTTCCTCGGGTTACTTTTGAGAAATTGATAATACCATCAGGTAGAAGGAAGGGGAACTACTGAAGATATTGCATTAATGAGGCCTATGATTTAAGGCCACTTGATGTTTTACAACAGTCGAAATTCATTGTTTTTTCGTGGATAATGATGAGGCGATCAAAAAAACAGATTCAAAAACGTCAACGAAAGCCAGGAAGAATTTAGAAGATGTGAGACAAGAATGGACAGCTTCTCATTTGAAACCCAAGCATAAGAAACAGCAATACAAGTAATTAAGGATCAGGGGCCATTTAGCAACGTTACACTTAACTTTGTGGAAAGACACGATATAAAGTTTGGAGGAGTGGAGAGGGTGAAAAAGAATTCAAGGGCAGAATGAAAAACGAAGTTGTATGAACGGTCGCTGAACAAAGGGATGTACAATGCTTGGAAGTAAATAATAAGTAAAGAACAAACAAAGAATAAGTTAAGAAAAAATGGACGGATCGTATAGTAAAAGATGCTGGGTTGATAAAGAGATGGAAAAAATATTACTAAAAAGTTTGAAAGGTAGAAAACAACAGGGCATTTTTGATGGTATAAGAAAATACACAAAATATACTGAGCTAAATAATTAAACATTTCTTAATCATAGACAAGTAACTGCATTTTACAACATTTTTCATGATATATTCTATACTTGCCTTTTGCCTGTTGCTCACGGTAAAATTTTCGGTAAAACGTTTTATAAAATTGACTAGTTTTATAAAAATGAGCTTGCTAACGATAAAACCGTTTCATAAAACCTAGTTTTATAAAACGTTTTACGGAATAGGACAGGTTCTATTTCCATAAAACCGTTTTATGCAACAACCAATGAGACGTTCCGCTCATTGCGTTGATAATAATCTCGTATCCAAGTGAAGCCAAACAAGGAAAACGTAAACAAACATGGCTGGAAGTTCATGGAACGTTGAGGCAGTATCCTTCTTGTTAGAAGAATGCGTTAGAGCCATAGCACCGTTACGTGTGATCAGAAAGTAAGTAAATAAACAATACATATACTTTTTAACCAAACAGTCATCCAAAAGAGTGTAGATTTATCACTTCAGGTGTTCGCAAAGCGTCTCAAAGATGGCAGGACATTGCGGTTTTATGAACAGTTTTACCGTGAGCAAGCAAGAACGTTTTATGTATGTACGATTCATGAAACTTTCAATAAAATTTTTTATAAAACTCTTTTATGGAGAACTTTACCGTGAGCAACAGGCATTACGTAAATAAGTTTGCCAAACCTTAAAAAATGAAGCAAGTAACTTAAAAATGAGACAGTGACAGAAGGGACTTAATCGGAATAAGAAATTCATATAAACTCCAATAGTTTGCCCAGCGGAAAGAAAGGGAAATTGCCCCTGAAGCCTTCGCCGTGGTTCCACACCAACCTCAAACGAAAGCCTCGGAGAGAATATATAAGAAAAAGGGATAGAATTAATTAAGAAAAGGCAACGTCAGACGTGAAAAATGAAGAACTTAACAAGCAACCGGAAGACAACACAGCTTCGTTTAAGCCTCAGATGATGATTGAATTTTTTAAGTTAAACTAAGTTCCCTCAAACATTCTATGTGAACTGGAAAAGCACGAAAAAATAACCTATGCCCGCAAAGATAACTTCAAATATGTAGCTAATTATGAATTGTTTAACAATTAAATGCTCGAAACTATCCATTCGCAATATACAGTAACAGCAAAACACAGGTGGATTCCATTCTCTCCATGAATTAAAAAGGTTTTCGGTCCAAATCGATTCATCTGTTTTTTATGCCCTAATGCGTTGGACTTCCAGCACTTTCTCTGAGGCAATATTCACTAATTTCTTTGTGTTTCTTTCCTTCCTGCAACAGAGTTACGCAGACGAAGGTCACGCCTTGAGCGGCGTATTGGAACACGCTTATGGATCCATGGAAGACTTCCTTAAGGGTTGCCTCAGTTTAGACGAAGATGAGTCTCCCTAAGTGGTCTCCCCCGGGAAACGGAGGATGTCTGCAGAGCAACTATCACGAGGAAACACCGAGAGGGAAGAGGACACTCTGGCTCGAAAGAGGAGGGAGGTCCCGTCTCAACAAACGGGAATAGGAATGGTTGCTGTTGTTGTAGGGCTGGCGAGCGAGCCTTTGGGAACCTCTACATCGCTAGGATACGGAGAGAACAAAACGGAGAGAGAAATCATGTAATTTTCGCTCGCGACAATCAGCCACTTTACACCGTCCGATCGACACGGCTATCTCGGGCGGGGCGTAAATATACATTTTTATCAAACCGAATATATATTTACTTCTACCTCTGGGGCAGGAATACGGCGAGGTAAACCGGAAAGAGATCGGAGGTGAGACGGGAGCAGGTTCTCAAGGAACGACGTCCTCTTCAGAGGTGTGTGGAAGAAAGAATAAGACCTTCGATGAGTGTACTTACGTATTTGCTGTGATGACAAAAACCATGGCATTGCGAACACGTACTCGAGATGTTTAGAATACAAAACGGGGGGGAATATGAATATTACGATGCTGCCTTCTACGAATACCACCTGAAAATATAATAACTTCTATTTAAAGGGAGAGAGAGAGACAAAATGCGTGCTACATCACGTATTTATATTAAGGTAGGAAACAGATATTATTATCGATGATTAAATTAATAAATCCCGTGCCTCTACGAATCTAGTACGCGGACGAAACTGTCACGTGAGGAAAAAATAACTTTTATAATAGTACCCGGTAGCAGTTTCCGAAGAGATTATCGAAACAAATCGCAAATGGCGTCGAATCCAACGCCGAGTTAAAAAATATTTCTTTTTTTTAGCGTTTCGGACGCATGAGGGGAGGGGGGGAGGTTGAGTAGGGACATTTCCGCCAGCAATAAGTGGCAAATTTTCTTCAAACACAAAGAAATAAACCAATAAAATACTTAGAAAGATAAAATATAAGAGGCGGTCAGATGTGGCGGTCTGTAGGTCCCGATTTTTTCATTTAGACCCAACCCTGGAGACGCTAGAACAAACTCGGGATGTGGTTTGGTGAGGAGGCTTACTTTTCTTTCATTTGACAGCTTTGACTTAGAACTAGATTTTTCGACCACTTCCCATCTCGGATGAGAAGGTTATAACTATTATTATATAAGACACTCACACACACACACACACTACACTCTCTCACACACACATACGCCTCCCAAAAATGGCCGCTGAAATTACAATGACTGAAGACATGGGGCCTGAGTGAGGGTGTGGCAAAACAATTTAATAGAAAAATAAACGATCGAATGCCTCTTCCGACTGCAAAGAAGCTCAATGCGCAGCAAACCACGAAGACTACTGCTACTACAGTTGTTATGAAGCCTAGAATTTGGAATGTCGAAATGGCGGCGTCCGTAAATGTTTCAGAGAGGCTTCAGAGAGTGAAGAATATGAGTGATGAATGTATCAGATGGGAGTTTAAGGATGTTAGTGCATCTGCATGTAAATCTGTGTGCATGTTTAGAAAACGAAGCAAAGTAGATGAGGATGAAACTGCGTGCTTGCAAGATAAACAAAATAAGGCAATGTCTGAATTTCGGAGGTTACTAAGCCGCGGAGAAATGTTACTAGCCGCAGAACGATTACAATTCCCTTTTTTTCTGCGGCAAGGAACGTTCCGAGTGAGGATTCAGTCGCGGGAATGTCCCCTTTGAAATTGTATCCGTCATTCTCTTCATTAGCCTATAACACGTGGAATTCAGTGATAAACGATACGATTAGCCTTGGAAAAAAGACGTCATACTTTTGATTCTTTTTTTTTTTATTTGATACTTTAGATACATTCATTCTTTTGATTTCGAAATGTCCCTTCGATTAAAAGTACATTAGCACGCCGACGACCACTCAACTTCGATTGGCGTCTGCATCGGATACGAAGAAAATGCTGCATTTTTTTGAAGGGGGACGGAGAAGAGCAGATTCTGTTTCCTTCACATTTGGATTACCGATTCTCAATACAACATAACAGACCTTTAAAGTTTCTTGAGTTAAACGGGGTTATTTTGCCTTTTTTATTTTCAAACGAATTATCCCTTTATGTCTTGGGTAATGGCTTAAAGGTAGTAGGACTAAAGGTCATGAGAGTCCCTTCAAAGAGCAAGGTTTGTTTCCGCTTACGCCTCATCCATTTCTTCCCCGCGGACTGGCGCTAGAGCAATGAAGCTAGGGATAATAATCCGCCTTCCAGAAGAAGTGAGATTCAAACAGTAGTCTTTTAATAAATATTGTTAAGAATACATCCATCTAAAAGCTTTCCTAATATTGATCTAGGCTCAATTATTCTTTCTAGCTGTCTATCTTATTCTAATTAAAAAAAGGCAAAGATTTAAAGTGCATTCGCATATGCGTAATCGGAGGGAAAAGTAAGTTCCGGGATGTTGACGGTCGGCCACCCAGTTGGTAATGCAATGTAATTGAACAAGGTTCCTTCGGAGAACGTTCGGACTTGATCAGTCAGCACATCTGCCGATAAAGATTCCCATCTTATTGTCCCGGAAAATGTCGTGGGGCACTTCTAGGGCCTTAAACATCCGTCCTGGGGATGGAAATTGCATCCCTCAACGAAAAGAGTTATTGAACAGAACGTACAGGAATAATGTTTGGGATTCTCTAAGGACTGCAGGTACAAATGCCATAGTGAAGCAATAATAAAAAAAAGCTTTCAAGTATAAGTGTATAATATTTGAGAATACAAAAAAATAGTTGCGCAAAAATAACTATAAAGATACCCTTCAACTGAACGATTTAAGTGAAAGTAAAGATGGAAATTATTCGTGGTTTGCAAGCGTTGAGGCGGCATTAAATCGCTTAAAACTTTACACACCGTAAGTGATCCTGTAATCTAGCGACAATCTGACCGTGTGCAATAACTAATGTCAAATTCTGGAGCTGTTTTGCTTCCTCATCAAGTTGAAAATGTACAATATTTTAAAGGTCATAGAATGACGGTTGTAAATTTTAATATTACACCAATCCATGCGTAAAGGTGCTTACGACAAGTTGGTACAGCTTTGTGAAATTATGCTTTCATTAGCATGTACATACATCTATATATATATTGAATACTGACATATTTATAAATTTATTTTAAATTAAAGAAAAAATCAAAATAAATGTTAAAAAAGAGCAATACTACTGTTAGAGTTAATGCGGCAACTGGAATTGCGAATCGAGCCCAAAGCAAGCGGCGAAGCAACCCGAGTCTTGAGGCCCGAGAAGAAGACTTAAGTAGAAACAATAACGTTCACCGAGGTGCCCTCGGCGTCGCTCAATTGAATTAGCACACGACTGATTATAATTTCACTGCTGACGCTAAACACACTCGAAGACTGCCTTGGTTTTTAGCGTTTCGCAGGAACAAAGTCTAAAGAAGCAATTGAGTGTGAAGACAACCTTCGTTACGCAATTCAAAGCACTTGCTAAATAACTTAATCTCACCTTTACGGATGAGAGAGAGCCAACAAAATAATAGCCCGAAGTCTTCCTACATTCAGTTGAGTTTCAAAGCGCTTTAAAAGGTGTGATTATTTATTTTTCCTGAAGCTAGAGCTACATATTTGGATTGTGTGCATTTGCGTTACCTTTTATTCCTCCACAAGATGTTAGCACACTGAAGGTTGAACCGACAATCATCGTTACGCATAGCAGTGCATATTGCACCCCAATGAAGAACTGAGGTTGCACCAAACCCCACTAGATCCAATCAGTATAAAATAACGCAACAAAATATGGCAAATTTGAGGGAAAGACGAAAGTCTCTTTCACAAACAATCAAATTTACAATCATTTGGTAAGAGAGAAGGAAGAAAGAACTAATTTAATGTGCTGTTCCATCTTCCGCTGTGAATTTATCTTTGACAAATCCCGTTTAATTTCCCTCATTGTTCTAAAAGAAGTTGTTACAGTGGCATCACAGTGTGGTGTACACTTGAGTTTTGTAAATAAAAATTGCAATAAACATTTTTTACAGATAATCCCATTAATTTTTCTACAAAATGCCAGAGCAGCCGAATCAACATTACTACCACAGGTAGGTATATAATCACGTTTCCCCAAAAACTTCAAACCCATGGACATTTTTGTGTTGTTCCCTGGTAAAAATTCCCACTCATAGCCAATCAAAAAAATAAATGGCCTATTATGGATATTTGGTGATATTAAACGGCCATGACCATAGTGGACATCCGTGGTCACCTAGAGTAAATGGCCATAGCCATTCACGGCTACTCAAGACTAAATGGCCATTCACGGCCGCTTCTGGTCACTCAAGTATTTAACAGCCATCTATAATGGTCATTTTCACCAGGGGCATTAAAAACTATACCCAATTCGGATAAAATTGCATACTGATAAAGACAATACCAAGAGAAAGGGAGGAAATATGCCAGTGATGTTGATAATCCAACAGAGCATCCCCTAAAATTAGTAGTGAATACCCCTAGATTGACGGTAACAGCTCTAAGGGGTACTACTATAAAAGTTTCTCGTGGTGGTATCTCACTCCCATGATGCAGCACATACGTAGGGTTCTTGAATTCATGGCTTCTGGTGGGTTCCAAGCTTTTCTAAGATAACTGTGGATTATATGATGGGGATTTCATACGTGAATGAATGAGTTGATCTCCAACAAGTCAAAGGACTACAGGAAATCAAGGAGACTATTATAACAGAATGTCAGATAAAATTTGAGTAGTTCCTTTAGGAAATAGATTACGTTCGAAATAAGTGGAATATTTGCTCTATTATGATAGCTGCTGAATCGTCATAAATAAAATATTTTCATGACAACTCCAAACAACTCTATTGTTAAACAAGCTGATGTAAATGTAAACAAGCTGCAAATGAGCTGACTAAAGAAATTTGTAAGAAGTTCTTAAAAATACGTAAGTAAATCAATTCATTACTATATTCAGTTTTAGTAAATGTTATTTTTTTTAATACCATGTACTCAAGGAATAACTCGAGAACATTATTTACAAAGTAGTGTTGCATAGTTAACGAGCATGAATTTATTTTCCGGTCCATAATTCCCACATTTTCCCCGGACTACCAATACATAATCAAGGTGAAAAGGGTCTCGATAAACGAATTGACTAGCAAAAAAACTATTCAACCTTAGGAAGGAATATGTTTCCCTCGGAACCTTGAGAAAAGATAGTTTTTTCGTCAAATGAGAAGTCGTGTAAGTACTCCATCACATAATATGCGGACTTTGAGTGTAAATTGAAGACATGGCATTTCCAGTCATTGGCCCAAAAAGTGGCCCATAAAATTAGAGATACGAAAACAAACCATAATCAACCAAATTGATGATCCATGTTTTATGTCTGCATTAACGCGTTCAACGCGGGTGCCGTTCTGGAACGACAGTGGTGGGGGTTACAGCCACACCGCAGACGTTCAGGAACGGCGGCTTGTTATTCAAATGGAATATATTTTTATAGAAAAAAACCTGGTTCCGCTTGGAAGAAATTCTTTCCATACCACACACGCGTTGAATGTGTAAATCATGAATACCGCCAACATATACGCACTACGAATGAAGGTGAGCGCGAGACGTCCAAAATCTCTTACTCCAACATACATGCGAAACCAGAAATCTTTCATCGATTTATCGAGGCACAAACCTTGGGCCCACATACTAAATGGTTTGCCTTCATGGCCGACGGCATCCGTTTCAAAAGTTCAAAGCTTTCTCAATCCCATTCAACTCAGCGACACTATTATGATGCGGTCAACGAGAGGGCTGACGTATCGAGATATTGGTGTTCTACTGCACACGCTACAACTGCTACACTGCTCCCGGCCAAAGTGATCCATATATCGGCTTCGTTCTCCAAAACTGAGCTTAATGGAGCGTCCCGAGACGCAATATTGGAACATCATTTGCAAATATAGAGAAGAGCCTTCTGTAACTTGGAAGGAGAAAAGTCGCATTTCATGTCCAAGCACAACATTTATATAGGTAGTTCCGAAGAACTATAAGCGGTTTATTTTTTTTCTTGCGCGAGATTTAAAACAACTTCAACGCTTCTGGGGATGGCCTACAGCATACTACAGGATATATAATAACAGATAAAAATTAATTGCACCGAATGTTATTGGAAAGAAAACAACTGATGAAGTAACACGTACAGTTCAAATTTCCATACGTACTCACAGCATTACCATAACAATAAGGCATCAATATGTCCGCGTGTGCTCTGCAGAGCTCAATTAAAACAATATTTAGGATGAAGGCCAACTAGTATTGGAGAACTAGCATTAGCTATGGAACGATGGAGAGATGCAGTCAACCAGTCTTAGGAATGATTGGCCAATGATGATGAAGTTTGAGCCGATACTTCACAGATAACTCTCTCGATTTTGTTCCTATTCACTATTAATTCTTTTTACATAGCGTTCTACCTTCGATTAAAATGAAGAGTTTTATTCATTAGTGCAAGCATTTTCCCGATCTTATACACTCAATTCCCCGACAATTTTCAAATATGACACAATTTTCTCGGGTACAATCCGCACAAGAGCTCCTGATAGGTGCTCTGTGAACGATTATGTGGCTCGACGGGCCTATTTCCTAAAAACTGATCACTACGGCTGAATGGGTCAAACCTGTGCGACTAGCTTTCTTTGTCTTTGAAAGGGTTGAATGCAGCAATCATTCTAACTATACGGCAAATAAGAAATGGTGGGAATAGCTAGTTTGGAGAAATAATGCTAGATGTATGCAGGGAGAGAAAGAGAGAACAAGTATTGCTCCATAATTGAACCAGTACGGGAAGCGATGAGGCCATCAAAGCTACTGAAAAATAGCAAAGGCAAACGGTTCAAAGAGTCGCCAATTTCGAGCATAAATCTAAGGTTAAATGGAATCAAGGCAGAATTGTTCAGGACGTAAGTTCACAACTGTAAATGTTGCCAAGAGCAGCAGTAAGAGATTAGAAATAGCAGAGATGCACGAGGTCAGCCCAAAAGAAGGGCAAGGGTTACAAGTGTGAATAAAGGGGGTGTATCAATTAACCATAGACCGAAGGTAGCTAGAATGAGATTTTTTCCCTATTCATAATAGACCATATTCAAATTTAATTTTTAAATTTAGGCTGTCGTAATAAGCATGCATTTTCTGTTGCAATAAGCATGATCATGCTAAAAATTTGTTTAATTTGACTAAACTTCTCATTATGTAATTAGATAAATATGCATGTTTGAACCTTTAACTTGACTAGTTTTTTTACGCTGTACACTGCAAATGCCGATAACACCGATTTTTATGTGATTTTAGAAAAATTAACATGGTGAGTGATGAATTTATTCTTTAAAACATTTGTAAAACATACAAACTACCCACTGTCAAATTTCTGATACGATCTAATATTAGTCAGAACTTCCTAATTATTTTGATAATGTGCCTCCAGAGTGCACAGCCATACCATATTTCATGAAACATAGCTAATATTTAATTGGAGCAGCTTTCGAGCATTCCTCCAAGTGATGTCTATTGTTGACAACAGTTTCTCCAGCCATGCTGCTGGCATCTTCAGACCTGAAGACGCCAGCAGGATGGCTGGAGAAACTGTTGTCAACAATAGACATCACGCGGAGGAATGCCCGAAAGCTGCTCCAATAATCAAACCAATAATATTTTTTCCCTACAAGTCTATGAAGCAAAATTTTCAGTGTAGAAGCAATATGATCAAGTAGGAATAGGAAGGACAAAGGATACTGTCATTGATCAAAATCTCCAATCCACCATAAATAATCTTCATTGTTATTACAAATTACACAAAAAAAGCACGAGTGACCAACAACTCTCAAGTACTCCACGAGAATATTCAAGTTGGTGTGTAAAATATAACCCTATTATCTACAGAGAAAAAAAATCATTTGATACAGATAATACGTGTGAATGATGATTTCATTTCCCTATAACGGATACACACACAAGTCGCTAGTGCATTAGCAAAAATCCCTGGAAAAGGAATTACCGGAGCTGACTTGAAAGTTTGCCATTCTCTCATGAGTCATGAAATTCCTCACTCACAATACAATGACTCCAATTTAATTTCCACAGTGCTTTTATCCTTTCATTTGAGCCCAATCACTTTATTTTCCAGATGATTCCAAACAAACAATGCAATTTCCAAGCCATAGGGATGATAACCAAATGGCTGATGAAAGTTAACACTTAGTATTTTCCACACTAATTTCAATGCTACCTCAACCAGTTTTGACATTTTCACATTATTTTCAAGAGGAGACCAAATGAGCCGTTTACCTGACATATATATACAATTGAGAATGGTAGGTGAGGTAAGCATAACAAAGGAAGCAAGAAGTGGGGACGAACTTATGTTTAAGGAGCAAGGTCAGGGTTTTCGAAAAAGATTTGCGGGGGTGAGGAACCCGCACGGTAAGGAAAGGTGAATGTGTCATCGGCTCAACCTCGTTAACAATTTTTTCACCATACATTTCTTAAAATGCCCCAATTTCAAAATTTTCCATGAAACCCAATTTAGCAACTTTGTCAATTCCATGTAAAACATGAATATTAAGTTTGTCCCCACCTTTTGCCTCCTTTGTTATGCTTACCCCACCTACTCTTCCCAAACATATACATGTCAGGCAAACTGCTCATTTGGTCTCCTCTTGACAATGAAGTGAAAACGTGGAAACTGGTTGAAGTAGCAATAAAAGTAGTGTGGAAAAAACTAATGTTAGCTTTTATTAATATGAAATTCCACCACGTAAACTCGTCTATATTTTTATTGATCTAACTATATTGCCTCCCAGCAAGAATTGGAAGGGCATGGGCACTCCCAGGTGCCTTGGTGGATCACTTCCTCTCTCCCCTCCAGCACACCACCCGTTTCTCACAAATTCCACTATTTACTCACTTCCATACTCCCCCACGGCACCTCATACACGCCTCACGCACCACATTGCAATCTTCGTGCATTACCACTGAAGCAATTGTTTCATTTCAGGAATTAAATTTTTAAAAGTTATTTGGCCATGTTATCATTACAAGTTGCATATCATTCCCAGTGTTAGGCAACATATATGAATGGGCTACATGAACACCGGCTCAAACCCTGTACCAGCCAGTTCATAAAATGAATCATTTTGCTAGGTTTCATTAAACCTAACAATGATTCATTTCATTAAACCTAACATTCATTTTATGATCATTTAACAATTTCACAGTGCTGGGATTGATTCATACTCTCATGGTGAACCGTTGTCACCTTGATAATGACTGTGTAAAGGGCGTTTTACACAATGAAAGATTTTGTACGAACGAATGTACTTGAGTTAGTACGTTTGTCTCAAATTCAGAAATTAGAACAGGTTCTATTTTCCGTCCAGGTATTGAGACATTCACACAAACCTTCATACAATTTGCCGCTATACACAATACATTTTTCCTCATGCAAGAGTTCACGGAAGAGTTTGTACAAACAAATGTACCTTGTAAAACGGCCTTAATAGTCGAAACCCTGGGTCGGAAGAAATCAACCTTTTGTGGAATTTAACAAAATTAAATCATTTCTAAATTATCAAGCTGAAATTTAGTGCATAAAGCATAGGACATAAGTGGAACATTAAAGTCTGTTTATATTATTTTTTTCTTTACATAGAGAAAAAATGCCATCAAACAACAAAAATGGAAAAGGTTCTACTCAAAAGAGGGGTTTGTCTAGAGAACTAACGCCTGAAAGGCCAGAACGCAGGAGGACAAGGCATCATCCACCACCAAAAAGAAGAGCTCTGAGATCAAAAGCTACTCACAATGAAAGACCCCGAAGAGTTGAGTACATTGATGACAGATTTGTAAGTCCATCAACATCCACGTTTGGAAGAAATACAAGGAATAGTAGGGGCATAAAGAGGAAAGCATCCTCTATTGAGGCCAGCGATGAGGAAGAGAGCCAACCACAGAGAAAAATACAATGTGTAGAAAAAGAGGAGAAGAGCAAACAAGAAACAAAAAAGGTAACTAAACAAGGCTTGAAAAGGAAGAGAATATGTAGTACGGATTGTGAAGAAGTTCAGGAGGATTCAAAGACAACTAAATGTGAACAGAAAGCTGGTAGTGATAGTGAAAAAGAGACAGAGAAGAGAAAAGATGAAGATACAAAAGAAGGGAAAAATAAACCAGATGAAAGCCAGAGGAAGGAAGAGAGTGACACCGAGGAGGATGAGAAGGAAAAAGAAGAGGAAGTGGAGAAGAAAGGCAAGCAGGAAGACGGGAGCAGCAATGCCAAAGAGGAGCATGGGGATGATGACACTGAAGAATGTCGTGGTGGAGAGAGCGGTTCCACAGGAAATGCATCCACAGGAAATGCATCCACAGAAGCCTCAAAGCCGGAGACCAGTCGGGACTCCTCCGAGAATGCAGGCAAGGGTAAAGAGAGAGGGAGGAGCGCATGTATGGGGTGCTGTCATTACAGGGAAGAGGAGGAGTGGGCGCTACACCAGCACTTGAGGATCCCGCCCAAAGATGCCCGCAATGGAGTAATCATGCCGTGTGGCATGTTGGCAGGGGTAGGTCTAACCAATTTAGACATTCTCATGCCCCTTGCCCAACACCAAGAAAATGAAGAGTGGACCATGGAGAACTTAGCTGAGTTTTTTGCCAACTCTGGCTGTGGGTCCCCTCCATTGCCTCCTCAAGTCACTAGTGACGGCCACCCTGACTTGGAGAGGCTCTTGGACTTGTATGACATCGATATGTCCCAAGAATATTTACACCAACATCAATGGAAATGAGGATGGCATGTAAAATTTTAATATGGACAAAACTCAACAACCATTTCATTTTTGTTTGCCTTCACTGATTTATGAATAATGTATCAAAAGGAATAGGTCTTGGCTTTTACTTTTATTTCTTGAATATAACCACATGGTTATGCTGCAACAGCTTTTAAACATAAGATTCTGGCAAAATCTTTTGAATTGAACAGTAAAAATTATTAAGTCACATCTCCTCAAATTTTCAATTGCAGGTGTGGCATTAAAATTGAGTCATTTATAAACACTAAATAGAAACAATACAAGTCTTTATAAGAGTCATTGATGTTCATTAATAAAAAGTAAAAATAGTAAGTCATATAGCCTCTTTCAAGAGAATTATAAAGACTATTATTTAAAGAATTCTCAATAAAACAAATGTTTCCTTAACAACTCGTAGAGACATAACTGAGAGTTTCCCTTCAAGTACTACATTGCTTTCTTCATGGAAAGTTTCCCCGGAATGTAAACATCAGTGACATAGGTCGAAGACAGCAAATGAAGAGCTTCTATTTCAGCCTTGCACTGATATTTTATCATATCTGCTACCTATATGAGCCAATCGAAGTAAATAAACATGTATTAATCTGAAGGTACATCCAAAAATATTATTTCAAACAGGGAGCATATGCCCAAATGCCCCATCCACACAAAAGTCTAGCATACATTGACATTTAAGAACAGCCTACATGGAAGTTCTAGAAGTTCCATCTATTGCTGAAGAGAGATCATCCTTAAGTATCGGTCTGACCCCCTTTTTAATTATATTCTTAAGTTTTTCATTCCCGAATGTGATGGAAGGCAGATATATATTTTCAAATAGGCAAAATAAAATATTTTGTGCACTCAATTTAATGCAGAATAGCAGAAAATCAAGGTAACTAAGAAAAGTTTAAGTTCAACATCATCAGCAGTCATCAACGTGAAGATAGATTTGCTACAATAACATAGCATTGGCTACTGCTCCAGAAGTCCCCTTCTTCACACCATTTCATTTTTCTGATATCTAAAACATCCACACCCATTCTTCTCATCTCAATTTTTAGGTTTTCAAGCCACCCGCAGCCTCAAAGCGATCTAGCATTCCACATACCAATCCCAAAGTTCTGCTATCTTTCTTGGCTGATGTACCCTCTCAAGTAGTCCCCACCGGGAGAATCAAGTGGGGTACTAATTTGCCTACACAATATTTTACTCGAGAGAATTCAAGCAAAATTCTTATAGGCTTCCGACCAAGTCAGGTTCTCCATCTCTGCCAACATTTTGATGGACGACTTTTCCATTGTCCTCAGGGCTATTGATGACAACCGTCAACATCAACAGCCCTGAAGACAATGGCAAAGTGTTCCATTGAAACATCAGCAGAGATGGAGAACCTGACCTGGACGAAGTCCAAGAAAACTTGAGTTCAATAATTCACAGGGAGAGCATCAAATCGTACATAGAGGGAATTCCACCACATCTTTTACAAAAAACATATAAGAGAAAGAAGTAGAAGAGCTGCTTCTCAAGATAAGTTATTGGTTTTCCGCCATCTTCCAACTCACAGTTCTACAGCCAATTAGGTAAATTTAGGTACCGTACCACACCAACAGTGTAATGAGTGCCGCTAAACCAATCCACATGGTCTCCACCTTAACTCATGTGAAGGAGGGCTGCTGCCCTCTTCTATGGGTAAAGGGCTGCCTATTAAGGAGGTTGGGTGGTTTCACTCAACTTAAGAGAATTCAACGAAACTTGCTGGAAGCATTACTTATGTTGTCTTAAATCTACCTGATTTTTTTCAGAATTATTTACCGCATATTATTTGAGATATTTGATCGAGAAGTGGACAAAAAATTACATGGGTTCTTATGGGAACACAAGGTACGAGTAGCTTAATTCATCAAAAAGAACCTTTTTCTATTTAAGAATAAGAAAAACAAAAATAATAAAAATAAAGTATTATATCAAATGATTTTCATACATTATTCTATTGATGAATTAAATTATTTTTTTTTCTTATTCTTTACTAGAAAACGTTCTTTTCGATGAATAAATCTAGCCGCACCTCGCGTTCCCATAAGAACCCATGTAATTTCATGCCCACTTCCACATCAAATATCATAAGAAATCTGCGGTAAATAATTTTGAAAAAATTCAGGTAGCTTTAGGAACAGATAATTAATGCTTCCAGCAAGTTTCGTCGAATTCCCTTAAGTTGAGTGAAACCACCGAACGTCCTTAATTGCCAGCAGCCATACAACAAGTCAAAGCATCTTCATGGGTTTTTGTAGCATTTTTGAACCATCTTACCCAAGGATGACCCACTACACCCTCTACATACAACTGCTTTTTGTTCACAACTGCTTATTGGTCAAGTAAGCTGACTTCTTTTGCAGCTAACCTAAAGGTTGACCCACCATCTGCAACCCCATGGACACACGGTAAACGGTAGGCTAGCCCTGAGGATGTTCAACAGATAAGGCAATATTCATCTATGTCCTTACACTATTTGACTTATACATACTATAATTAGGTATTTTTGTTTATCAATAGTTTTAAGGTTAATATGTATTTACTTTTCTGTCCTGTTCTTCAGCTATATTTTGTTGCTCAATGGGTTCACCATAAGAACTCTGGTTTAGATTCTTAATAAACTTAATACTTTCACCAAGGTTTTTCAAAACTATGATAGGATTTCTGCCATCTATGACACTGCAAATCCTACATTCATCACTTCTATGATTCTACTAGATGGTACTGACATCAGAAATACACATCTCAGATGTGGAAATGGAGCAAGCATTTACAAAAAAAACAACTATGAAAAGCTGTAGCTTAAATGAGCCCTGGACATAACTCATATATGAAAAATGACCCTGTGATTCCAGCCAAGAAAATACAAACTCAAATAAAAATAACTGCTAAATATCAATGCACTCTGTGTAACTTCTTCAGTACTTAATCCATGGGAAACTTTACTATCAATATTCAAATTGACAGTAAAACCATGATTGTGCATTGTTGTAGGAACAAAAAAAGTGGCAGTAAGTTAAATCAAAGTGTATAAAATCAAAATTTGATAACATACATGATGTTTCTATGCTTTCCATGTCTCTTCATTGTATGTAAAAATCAAGAAATGAGTCATATACATTTCTTTTAACAAGTAATTAAGAACAAGTTAAAAATAAACTTAGTTTGATTCCAATTTTATATTAACTCATTTCATAGTTATGAGTACTCTTCTTATGATGTGCATCTTGCAAAATAAATATTGGTTTTCTAGCTGGAAACAATAATCTCCTTCTAATGCCCTTACTGCTTGGCCCATTTACCTTAAAAGTGTATATTTACTTTAGTTTTAGGCTTCCGACCAAGTCAGGTTCTCCATCTCTGCCAACATTTAGATGGAAGACTTTTCCATTGTCCTCAGGGCTATTGATGACAACCATCAACATCAACAGAATAGGAAGGGTCTGAGAATAGGAAGGGTAATCTCAGATAAAGAAAGAAAACTACGATCCAAGCGAATGAAGAAATACTGGGCTGAGACAGAAAACAGAAGAAATCCAGAAAATGACTAAAGTGGTCCAATGAAGGCCAAAAAATAAATAAATGAAGTCAATAAATTTCTACCTTTTTCAGGCAAATGAAAACTCAGCTTCGACTTACAGTCAAGCCACTTAATAAGGTGACTTGGTGAAAGCCACTGATAATAAATAACTGCCAATATGCATTCAAAGAACTGCGGAACTGGCTGCTCAGTAACTTTAACGGAGTCACCCGCTGATGGTCACACAATTGTGTGAAATTCACACTGAAAAAATCATTTGCCTGGACTGGGATTCAAACCCAGACGCCTCGATTTCTTGCCGAGTGCTCCACCAGTTAAGCTACCCAAGCGTCCTCTCTCACTGTGAATTTCATGGAGGCTTTAAGGAATGAGATGTCTTCACGGGTACTGTGCATACAATGCCATTGAGTAAATGCATTGGATTTATGCTTCATATTAGTTTCACATTTGGGCCTACCACTGCCAAATACACTTTGGTACTCCCACTTTTCAATATGTATCCATTCCACAAGTATATGTAAGATCATCTCTCATTATCAATGTATCATCTTTCCTCCAGTACTACAAACTGTTGTGCTGTTATGACTGCAGGTGTAACAGCCAAAGCTAAGGATGGTGTTGAATATACTTGACTGATGCAGGCTTCACTTCATAGAAGTTATTAGTACTCATGATTAACACAGCTTAGTACTTTTCTACAATATTTAATGGTGTTGAAGATAACGATTCCCTTACTCAAAACAGTAAAAATAACGTAACTGCCTCATCATGCAATAATGCTGAAAATTAAGTAAAAGAACACTATCGATATCAACACGTCCCATTATGTTGAACCTAAAGACCTTTTCAATAAATACATGGGAAATTTATCTCTATTTTATTTCAATGTCCGTCACTCTTCATTTCAATATTTATTCGTCTTTGCGCACTAAATGGTTCCCTTTGTTTAACAACAAAATTAGGAGATTTAACAGTTTTTTTATCACAATTTATACTCGAGTCACAGATTTTAGTTGACTCTTTTGGGTGAAAAGATGAATTTGACTTGTACCTGAATCGATTTATACTTGAAGACATATGGTATGTAATTAAATTGTTCTAACTGCCTAGTTTTGTGCCCTCCTACTTTTATGATCAACCACTCTTTCTTTCTTGTAGAAAACATTAAGTGCTCTAATCAACGTAATACTATCTAACACACAGTAACACAACAAATGTAATGACAGTAATAGATGCCAATAAAACCACAAAAAGAATAACCCAGAAAAGTCTGTAAACCTAATGAATGCAGTGGGTGACACTTCAGCTATGCACCTCTAGATATGTGATGTTGACAGCCACTATAACTTTTTGAATCACGGGAGGGATGATGGCCAGAAGGTGAGTGACTGTCAATGTGCTGGACACAATTTACTCAATAAATGACCTATGAACCGGGTAAAAATTAATAGTGCACTGTTTTTTCTAGGATGTTTCTGATGGTATCTCTTAGAATGGCATTCCACATCTTCATTAAGACAAAGAGTGGTGTCTAGATCAAATCCTAGGAGTTTTACTAAATTTGGCTGCTCCGTATCTGCTTCTGCATAAAAGATACCGCATCACACTAGCATTTTCTTCTCTTCTCTTAATCTCAATAATGAATTGAAAGCAGAAACACAAACATTGTAGCTACCCTGACAGGACAAAAAACGAATTACCTCCGTCATGAGAGAACTCGAAATATTTATCAGACTCCACAATATTGTACATGAGGGTTAACAATCTCTTGACTTCTTTCCATTGAAAAGTGACGAACTACATCCCAGTTCTTAGCTCCATCCACACTTCATGTTTTGGTTGATGAAATGAAGGAAAATAAAATAGAAACAGTCAATGTTGCTCAATAAAATAGAATGTGGCTGCATGGTTTATCAAGATAGCCCGAGAAATTTCAGATTATGTAATGATCAGTTATCACATCACATTCAAGTAAGAAATCTTAGATAAAATACATATCATAGAGATCATTAATTTTGAATGTCACTGAAGAGGTCTCCGCACCCCCCTTTATCCACAAGCCACATCCCCAGTCCCTCAAAACTTACATTTCAGAAAAACAATCCTGAAATAAAAATGTGCTCTCCGATAGTTGATTTTAAAATAATGCAAACAAATAAGTGCTCTAGCACTCACGTATTCACACATGAATCCCTGATGAAAAAAAAGATATCCTTCAATAAAAGCATCTCCTAGCTGTCACTACATCCATGGTATAAACATAATAGCTGTTGTAGTTTTCTAATGACTACACTGTCACGAACAATACTGTTTACGAATACATCGTTAAAGTTTATGTTTCTTAACAGAATTGCACATAATAATTGTGTGTATAAAATGAATGGTAAATATACATTCATTTATGATGTCCATCGACATTAACATGATCAACGCTGACTTGACGTCAATAGATGCCTAACGGGTACTATCCACTGACTGCAGATGTTGATATACGTCAATAGCTCACATTTTGCTCCAAAGGCCATTTTTGTGAGACGCCAACCACTAGAACTTCCGTTTCAATGCTCAGTCGTCGGATAGCCTTTGAGGTGTATGCATGGGCCAATAAAAGACCGACAGCCTCTAAGTTTCTGTTTACTGACACCCCAGGCTTGAATGTACCAAACCCAGGAGAAGAACTCAGAAAATATGTTTATCTTTTACTGAGTAATGATCTAGTAGACTTGATAGTGACGGAGATTAATGGACAAGCAGACTTTTTACTCTATTGCCTAAAGCAGAATTACTAAATGGAAGCTGCTAACATCGATGGAATTTTTAACATTTTTAGGGGTTCTATATCATATGGGCACATACCCAATGAGTCGATGTAAGACTTTTAGAGTGTCGACCCTATATTTAATTTTCCTTGCTTTAGGAAATGCATTAGTTGAGACAGGTTTACCGTGATCATGCATGCTCTGCATTTTGCGAGAAATCCGGATCGTGGCAAACGACAACCCTCTGATCGACTGTATAAAATAAGACTCCTTATTGACATTTGGCACAATGGACAACATTGTGATCCTGACACAAAGACTGTGCATAGATGAATCCATGGTTCTCTGGAGGGGTCATCTTATCTTTCATATTTACATGAAAAGTAAGTGACATAGGTATGGAATCAAATTGTATGTGCTGACCCCCTTCACTTTGGTCACCGCTTACTTGAGTAAAGGGCCTATTATACAGGAACTCTTAGTGCTAATCGGAAGGGGACTCCACCTGACCTCGTAGTGAAAAAACTGAAATGGGGTGAGGTAGTGGATGTATTCAGTATCGACGGAGTATGCATTATGAAGTGGAGGGATAAGCGGGACGTACTGATGATCAGCTCCAAATTCGGTGGCAATTTGGTCAAAGTCCGTCATCGGCAAGGAGGTGGTGCCACTTCGAAACTGGAGGCCATTGCTTGGCACAATGAGTCAATGAGTGGCATCGATCACTATGGTCAAATAATGTTGCATTACTGGATTGAGCATCAGACTATGAAATGGTACAATGGACTTGGGATCCACATATAACTTCACCTTGTTTTGGTTAATAGCGATTTCCATTACCGTACAACCCATCCTAAAGTCTCACTGCATGATTTCCGCCTGTCCATTATAAAAACTCTTCTGACTCCTTTGCATGTACTCAGAACCAATCCCTTGTTCCTCTCCCAGCCTGCCCTCCAGGTCCCTTGGATTATCAAAGCACTACCTTAAGACACATTATGTTGACAAAGTCCGGAAATGTGCCCCTCGATGACAGTGCACACTTTGCTCATCTAGAGGGCTCAGGAGGGATACCACATTTTTTTGTCCTGCCTGTGAGGGTTGCCCACCCACATGCTTCAAACCCTGTTTCGGGGAGTACCATATAAGGACAACCTTATGCTGACAGGATTCAAATTTAGAGATAATTAATTTTGTCAAAAATAGTTAAAATGGAAATGATCATTAGTGCAAGACAAACGTAAAAAATTATTTGTATAATTTGAATTGATTTTGTATGTAACTCATGTACTTAGTAAATAGTAATATGCATATTTTCTGAAAGTTGACTTCCATGTAAGTCTATTATCATTACTTACATTTGTGTTAGGACAGCATGGTATTCCCGTGGGTAGAGTGTATGGCTACAATCCTCAGGGCCCGGGGCTCAAATCTGAATGAAGGCTTTTTGGTAAATTTCACTTCCAAAGATGGTGGGTAGGATTTTCTCATTTAGGACCATCGAGTACTGTCACAAGTGCCCCAGGTAAGGTAACTCACCCCATGCCCTCATCATTGAGCATTCAACCCTAAGATTGGTTGACTTCACTCCTCCATCCTTCCCTATCCAATGGCTAGTTCCTGCACTCCTTGTGCGAAATTCATGTGCATTTGAGGTCAAAGGCCGTTTTACATGGGGCACGAAATTGCACAACTTCAAACTGCATGCTTTTCCCAATTGGACGTCCAATGATTTTCGAATTAGATCAGGGGCAATTTTGCCATATCACATTCATGCAATCGTGCAGGCATTCCTGCAATTCACGGCTTTACACGATGCAATTTGAAATGCGTGTTCGTACGTACATCAGATTGTCCAATTACGTGCCCCGTGTAAAACGAGCTTTATGGGGTGAGCTCTAGCATCTCAGATTATACAGACATCAAGGTGACTGCGATAAATTTGTTTTTCATTAATATTAGCATTCTTTTCCATATCACACTGAGGTAAGCTGTGACACACCAGTAAAAAATTGGCTCAGATTTCAATTTTTTCTCTTCCACGTCAAAGGAATCAAATATTTTTGATCATTTTTATAAACTTTCTGATAGTTAGGGTAATTCTCTCCCTTCATCATACATTAATCGCTCCTCCTAATTGGCCCTTTGAAAATTAAAATCACAAAAAAAGGAAGCAAATGGGTTACAAATATCAAATCGTCACAACTTAAAACAAAAGACATTATATTTTACGAAGACCAATAGATATTGTAGGAAGGTATATATTGTATTGTATTATATGTTTCATGCTTACAAGTGGGACAGCCAAAAAATTTATTTGTTTTTGTAGAGAGTAGTAAGACCAAACATATTGTATATCCCAAAACACTTGAATAAATTTATTGCCGGCCTCGGTGGTGGCGGGGTAAAGTCCTCGCCTGCCAAGTCGAAGGTCGCGGGTTCAAGTCCCCCCTGGGTAGGTTTTTCCCATCCAGGGCATGGGTGGCTGTGATTGTCCGGAATGAATTGTTAATACACCTGATGTAAAGGCCCAATTGTGGCTGTTTTCGGGGGTGTTGTCAAATACATAAATAAAAAAATATATTCAAATTTAATTTAATATACAAAATATCACTGTCATTCATTTATTTTGCATATGTAAATGTGTCTGCTTTGTATGTGTGTGCCTACTTAGAAAGAAAAAGAGGCATTGCAATGCATGTCCGGCACAGCTAGTAAATCAATAAAAAACCAGAAAAATTTTGGTACAATATTTCTTCAAGATTCATTACTTCACCTTTCAAAGTTGACAAAATTAAAGTATCATGAATGTTTTCAAGTTTGAATATATTGAAAAAAAATTGCACAAATTATTCGCAAAAATCATGTTTTTCATCAAATTTTCCTAAGCCACAGATGCTTATTCAGTATTTGTGGTGTATTCCAGAATGTGGTGTAAAGCTGAATGGGAAATCTGTTGAAAGAGTTACTAGTGCAAAGTTCTTAGGATTATTAATTGATGAGTCCTTGACTTGGGAGAACCATATTAATCAATTATGCCTTAAACTTGCAAAATGTGGTTATGTTTTGAGAAATCTTGCCAACATTGTTAACTTAGAAGTGCGAAAAATTGCATATTTTGGTATCTTCCAGTCACGTCTAACTTATGGCATTATTTTCTGGGGATCCGCTCCTGGTTTTAAAAAGGTTTTTGTAATGCAAAAGAGAGGTATTAGATACATAGTTAAAATACCGACACGAAAATCCTGTAAACCTCACTTTAAAGAGTTAAAAATCCTAACGCTGCCAAGCTTATACATTTATCACCTATGTATTTACATTTGAGATAATAAGAGTGAATTCACTACAAATGACCAAATACATGGGCATAACACTCGGCAGAGAGTGGATATGCACATGCTTCATCACACTACATCAATGTACAACAAGAGTCCCTTCCACGTAGCCATTAAAGTTTTTAACCATTTACCTTCTGTCATAAAAAATGCCACCTCTAAAGCATACTTTAAAAGAAAACTTAAAGACTTTCTGATAAATAAGGTCTGCTATAATGTACAAGACTTTCTGGAAGAGTCTTTTGGGCCATAATCTCTTTCTTTGCATGTTTTTTTGTATTCCTGTGTTGTGTTATTCTTGTGAATGACTTGTCCCACATTTTACTCTTGTAAAATATCAGGATCAATAAATATATTATTATATTATTTATTATAATCAGAATCATGGATAAATGCATAGTCCCGGCTGTCCTTCACAATTCGGATGGAAAAAATAAACATCCTTCCTCAAATCTAGCCTAACGCACTGGATACACCTCTTCGCTCTTTTGGTGCCCCCCTCCTCCACATCTCAACTATAAGGCTTTGGCAAATGGATTTTTTTGGAGGGCTGTGACTTTATTATCGGTACACCCTTGTACGGCAGAGTTTTAATGACAACTTACCTAAATTTTTTAAGCCCATCTTGGTCCCACAACACCGATTGAATAAATTGTGGCTATTGTTTAAAACAATTTGAAAAATATGAAGAGTCAATCTTACATAACATCACAAAGTTCTCCTTTCCATTGAATAATAACCCAAAATTTGGTCGGCACTGTCCACACTACCCATATTTTCATTATATGTATTCCTTAATAATAATTCCATTATTAGGACAGTAAATTTCTGTGATAGCGGACGAGAATAAATTTAAAAGGTGGCAAATGTTACCTAAGACTATCTGAAGGCTCAGGTTTCCCTGTAGCAGGATTGTGCCCAAAATGAAGTGGTCTCATAATAATTGAATAGCAGTCTGTGACACGATTTTTGAAAAGATGGGGATGTTGTAGAGCTCATCTTTGCATCTCACTTGATCAGGTTGCATACATAATGAGCAAGACCTTGAGTTGCCACCACGCATGCCTAAGGTGCAATTAGGGGCCGAAGTCCCCAGGTGGCCATCTGGTGCATCTCATGAAAATTTTCACCCAGGACCTAACTCTCAAGATCTAAATGTGTAGCGCACTGATTTTATCACTGAATGAAAGATCTCACATAGATCTACCTGCATAGCCAATAAAATGGGCTTCATACAATATTTATTGATGACTACTATAAAATAAGTAATGTAATTTCAAGTAAAATTTCTGATGCCAGCCCATACTCATGAAAAGGCCAAGAGAAATTACAAGAGAATTCATCTCATCAGAAAGGACATCTAATTAGCCATCCATCAGCACAATTATCTGATTACCATCAGTAATTTTCCTATTACATATTTCTCTATTTATCCTATAGACTCCTGTTCATCGATTTTATATGCAAAAGCTTTTTTAGTAAAAGGAATTTTGTAGAAGACTTTTCTGCTTACTGATATCGCTGGTTTCTATATCCTGTGATTATATATGACTATCCCTATACTTAACTGTATGACATTTTTGGGTTAATAAATATTGTAACATCCTACTCGTGTGAGCGTGTCCCATTACTCCGTGTTGTGCACATATTCCCATGCAATGGCGGACAGGCATGGAGATGTCTCGCACGCTGGTTTAAATTGCCACCCTAGATTTACGATTGTCAATTGTGTGTAGTAGTGTAAGCGTTGGCAGTATGACCGACAAGGTGAAGAGGGTCGTAGTAGTAGGCTGGAACAGAGAGATGTGATGGAGCTCTCAAAAGAGATGGAGCTAGAAGCAGGAAGGTGGAGAGTGCTCGTTGGCCACTATAGACGAGATCAAGCAGCTGGCTTGGAGGTGCCCGAGGCAGCCCACGAGACGAGGACGATTGAGGTGAATGTCCCATCCCGAGTAGCAGCCACACTCTTGACGCATGAAGAATTTACCTGTCGGCCCCAAGGCGAAAGTGAAGCAGCCCGGACCGAGCCTCGCAGACATCACGTAGTCACCCCAGGGTGGAGGCGACACCACGTGTCTACAAGCAGACTCCAATGGCCAGCTCACCTCACTTAAGTATTTGACCACGAATCACCTCCCTTTGCCATACCAACGAACGGTTCAGTGCTTCCCAAATCACAATCTCAATCATCTCACCCAGTGTCGAGTTGAGTGAAGAACAGAATTCCCTCTGTAAAAGTTATCCTGTTGACTCAACCACATGGAACTACAAACTAAAAAGGGGTTTTTCCGGAAGTTAATTCTGTTATCGGTATCATTTACCTCCCATCCTATTAACAGTTCTTAAAGTCATAGAGAAAGGAAAGGACGAGGAACTTGTAAAAAGTGTAGATAAGGGTCCATTTCATTATCATTATTTCTGTGTCACTCATGTTATGTGAACAATTCATTGGATTTAGATCATTTAGTTCCAACGTATATTTTTCTTTGCTTTTCATTCCTGTCTCACTGATCATCAACCATTCATTCTTCATTAGTAAGTAAGAGGGTTTATATTTGTGTCTGTCTATTTGTGCAAGGCAAATAAATGTCCATTGTTTCCAGCCAAGTGCCAGTCGTTTTACCTCCTGTGCGCCGTGAGCACCTATCCCATTTTATTTCAGATCCACTCACCGGCATGATCGCAGGGTATTGCACTCGTTGTATAAAGGCCTCCCCCTCGAGTACAATATTTCATTTAGTCTACCAACTGAGTAGCTTGACCGCAGTTTTGTGAGGCGCCCTTATTGCTCTATGAGAGGAGCATTCTCTTCCTCCTATCCTTGTAGTAGGCATTCTTTTCACTGTTGTGGGAGCTGGGAAGGGGGACAGAGCCCGATCGTAAGAGTCATCACGGGAATGCGAAAGGGTAGGGTTTTAAGAGAGTTCTAACTCACGCCCGGCAACGAGGTGACGGTTTAGAGAGCTGCCCACCAACTGTCACAATATATACATATTATATTATCAAAATGACAGTGTTGTACAATCCTGTGGATTCTACCTAACTGAACAACTGAAATGGGACAAGGAATAAGAAGGGTGGGGAACAAGCACACACAGCATAGGGGAGTATTACAAATTTAAAAATAATCTTGTTTAACATACGGACAATTTGTTTTTCTGCAAATACATACATTCACATGCAGTTCCCGGTTCCTTTGCATTTATGAACTTCATGAAATCCAAAACATTTGCCGAATCCTACCCCAATCAACGAACATAGAGCCTACATATGATATTAGGTGCTTACACCCGCACATCCAATCAGCATTTGGAGCAAGCTATTCCCAATGGCATTATACAGAAGTAAAACCAATGGTACAATGCCAAAGGAACACATTAGAAAATCAATAAACATCCACTTTAAAAGTTGCTATCAGAATGACTTTTTATGCTCATCCATCTTGTAAAAACATAGCATCAAGATATATTAAACTTCAAATCACCCAGCCATCCAAGAGTTGAAAAAGAGAGAGGACCTGGATGTAATGAATTACGGATAAAAATAAGGTAAACTTGATGAATAAATAGATGTGCAGTAAAGCTGACAAGATACATGAAGTCTTTTTTGTTACCAAATAATTTTTTTAAAGTGCAACACTGGCAACTAATCAGTGGCATCAACTTCTTAAGTATTATTATGTGGTTCCATTCTAAAGGCTAAACAGAGTTTAAAAAAAAAAATACACATGCATCTCCCTACCCAGCACAAAAACAACGTAAAGACTTTTTTGTTTCCCCAAGTGTTCAAAGTATGGAAAAATCTTGCCAAGAGGGTAAATAAGTCCACCCATAAATGTTTGTATTTGGTCCCAAACATGTTTTCATTTGATGACGATAAACATTTTGACTCCGAACACATGCGTTGTTTAAATGTTTTTCTAGGGCATAGAAAACATTTTTATTCCGTTGTAAAATGATTTCTCACAGTAATGAGAATTGTTTTACTCACATGTTTTAATCCTTATCTGAAATATTTTAACCCTGTTTAATAAAAGATTTTTTTCAGCTCTGACCCTGTTAACAAGTTAACCCTGTTTGAAAACTGCTTTAATCTCGATATTGAAAACTTTTTTATTCGGAATTGTGAGTATTTTAATCCTGAATTGAAATGTTTTCATCCAGTTTGGAAATGTTTTCATCTCTTCTATCTCATTGTGCTCTACCTGTTTTCTGAATGCCTGTTTATGCCAAGAACTAGAGCAAAGGGTAGAATTATTAGAATGAGTCAGGTCATATTACTACTGATATTCGCCTTTAAATGACAGCCCTCAAGAGACATGTGCAAATGGTTTATGAGATTCACATAAAATTTGGCATGGACCAAATTACAACAAGTCTACTACACATCGAGAGCCAATAAACCATACTCATTAAATGCCCTTTACAAATGTTATGATAACAGAAATTGGGCCTTAGGGGAGGGTGCTGTCCCTCCTGTAATTTCTTTTGCCCGACCTAGCTTTAAGTGTCTTTTTTTTAAGTTTAACGCCTCCTTTTAGAACTCTGCTTAGGGAATCAATCAAAACTTCACTCCTGAAATTGCGGTACCCACCCACCACACCCATGGTAAAAATCTACCAGCTTCAAATCAAATGATGGAATATAAAAAGATATGTAACCTTCTCCCACAACAGATTTGACCAAGCGTCCTCACCCACAATAACAATGGCACTAACGCTCGGTTGACTGGCTCTCTTTTTCCAATTTTCAATGTTCATTAGCAGGAAAACTATCACTCAAATTACAAATATTTCCAGAATTTTCAAGTGAGATTCACATGCCCCATACAGTGGTGTGCTGTGATTAATTATACATAGAGATGGGTCACTCTGAAAATTACTGCGGTAATTTTCGTAAATTACCATGGTATTTTTTGTAATTTACCACACCCCTAGAAAATTACCGTAATTTTCGAGATAATTTACCTATGTTTGAGATAATTTTTCAAACAGATAAATTCCCAACATGTTCTTTTTAGGCAAGTCCACATTTCCTAAGTGTTTAATTATAAATTGAGGCAAGTAGAACCAGTGGCGGATACAGAGAAAACTCAAGGGGGGGGTGCAAGTTATCGCGACGATTGTAGCTTTCAAACTGACTGCCTGGCAGCAGCAGCAGCAATGTCAATGGCAGGGCCCTCGGCCCAAAGAATAGAGCGCTGTAACGGTGCAACTTGAGTCCACCTCTTCAGCGATTTTGGCTGTGCAATTGCACATAGGGGGAAAATGACGATTCAGAGTGAAGGGACCAGTGCGACTCTGCTTCCCTTATATATATAGCTCGGTTGTTTCGAGAAAATTCTGTGCCAGAATGTTCGCTTCCAGACTTTTAAGGATTGTGAACAAATACAAACAGTAGAATATTCGTGACTTTTCTCGAACAAATGCCAGACAGAATAGCGTATCAAGATCACAAGAATGGCTGCGACTTTTCTTGTAGGTTAGGTATCTCTGTGCCAGACAGAAACGTATAAAATACGATGATGCGGACGCGCGCACGTTCTACATAAGAAATTACAACTATTCGATAACTCGACTCAGAGTCGACTGACGAAAGACACGAACGAATAGCATGCGGGCTGACTGGCGGGGGTGGCAATGCGGGCGGCCCCTGCGCCCCCCATATGTATCCGCCACTGAGTAGAACTATAATTTTGGGAATATTTTACTTCGGTAACTTATAACATGAGTAATGTATTAAAATATTCTTCTTGAAAATTTCTTATACTTTAACAAAAGAAAGCCAGATTGCGTGTTGCTGCCGTAGTTCTTTTTACAATTTTAAACATTTATAATAGATTAATGTTACATTAGGTATGGTTTAAACATCATTATTCCCTTTCTATTGCTATTGGCTTTCTTATTTAACCATACATTTGCTGTTAAATGCATAAAACTAAAAAATACTGGTAATTTACCTCAGATAAAAATTAAGGTAATTTTCCCATCTCTAGATAATTTAGTGAAATCCCAATCCAAAACTAGCTAATGCTGAGAATGACATTCAATTCTAATAATTACATCATAAATTACAATCAGTTTATTAAATGGATAAATTACCTTCAATGCTCAAATGGTGATTATCAAAGATATATTCAAAGTATCTAACAATATGATTAGCTGCTCTCCCAAAATATTTCCTCATCGAGAAGTTCATGCGTAAAAATTGTTGGACATAACACATTACCCCCAATGCATGCCACTGGCCCCATCAATGGTATTCATAGGTGTAAACATGTATTTTTAAAGCCATATATAGAATCAACTTTGAAATAAGGGCTAATAAAACAGAAAATGCAAAAGTAAATATTTAGGAATTCTTCTCGGGCTCTGCGCCAGGTAATTGGCTTCATATTGGCCAATGTTTTGGAAAACGACTTGTTTTCCATTTTCAAGGTGTGTTGCTCTCTCTGTGTAGGATTATTATGCTGAGACGAGGCTGAGAGAGCACCGAAGGCATTTTAGATTAGCGCAACCAGAGAAGTCGGCAGTGGCGGAGCATAGCATCAATCAAGATCATGCCATTCGATGGGGAGATGCAAACACTCTTTGCCGCTCACAACGCTACTGGGACCGTATAATCAAGGAAGCCATCAAAATCCGCCTAAATCCAAAAAATTTCAATCGGGATACTGGCTTTCATCTTAGCAATACTTGGGCCCCCATAATAAATTGCATGAAAAACATAAGGAAAGAACAGAAGAGATTTCAAAAGAACATCAGCCAATCAGATGACACCTGAGCTTAATTGTTGGACTCGTCAAACGGTCAATTCAGTTCAGTGTATAATCCTACACAGAGAGAGAGCAACACGCCTTGAAAATGGAAAACAAGTCGTTTTCCGAAACGTCGGCCAATATGAAGCCAATTATCAAGGTGTGCAGAGCCTGAGGAGAATTCCTAAATATTATTCACCGGGAAAAACTTAAATCGTATATAAGTAAATATTGTTTCCAGGCTCCTTACATGCATATGCAGGATTACTATCAATCTACAAAAGGAAAGAGCGTGGTTAGTACTAAATATTCCAAAAGTTTACCTCTTTGTATATGTGAGGATGAGCTTGAACATATGGTCTCGTAAGTAAAGCTTCAGCTTTAGCAGTTCCTTCTTTTCCCAGGGGTAGTAATGAGTGAGCCGGCAGGCCTAAATTTGGTATGTCAGAAGGATGCACTCCCAGCCACTGGACAACTGGCACAGCAAGCTCCTCGGCATCTTTAGACATAGCCTTTAACAGTCAGGACAAGAGCATGGCTGTACATATTAGCTTAGATTACTTGGGTTTTCTCCAATTGAATGAAAGAATGGATAAGCCATTCCAAGCAGTAACATAACCATGAAATTTTAAATAACAACATCTTAATTCCAATTTGACATGGTCAATAATCTCAGGTTCCAAATGCTACAACAACTAAATAATATGAATAAAAAGGGTGAGTAATGTGGGCACAAACTTGACAAAGATAAATAATTACCAACATAAAACTTATATATATTCTTGATTTCATTAGAGTATTCCACCACCTGATTGTTAGGTTTTTGGACAGTCCTTATCCTGCATCCCAATTTCTGAAACATTGTCTTATTTTTCCTCCCAAAGGTTTCCCACCATTAGATCTCTCTTAAATTCCACATATCTTCTACCTCCTCTTTTTTCGTCCCGGATTCCTATCCTCTTCCTTCCCCTTCCATGGTTCCCCAGTGTTCTTCACTATGTTACCCTCTTCAACATACCCTCTCCTCTCAAAACTTCCGTCATCCATCCCTTCTGCCTTCTCCAAAACCTCTGCCAGCAGCTTCCTCTCCTCTCCAACCATATCCAATGTCTCCTCATTCATCCACCCAGCTCACCCTCTCCACCCTTCTCCAAACCCACATCTCAAATGTCTCAAGTCTATGTACATCCTCCCTCCACGCTGACCAAGTTTCCAACCCATACAGTGCTACTCTCCATATTACAGTATTCATCAGCCTATTCTTTACATATCTTCTCAGACCCCCCCTCATAAATTCCCTTCTCTTTGAAAATACTTCTTTGGCCAGAGCAATTCTACATCTAATGTCCCTACCACTAAAGCCATTCTCCTCCAAAATGCTACCCAGATGCATAAATTGCTCGATCTGCTCCTTTTTGTGCCCTTCCACCATTATACTCAACCCCAATTTCTTACTTCAAGAAAATCTCATCAACTTTCATCTTCATAATGAATAAAAACACTTGGTAATCTTCCACAGATTTATTTCTTTGGCACGACTCGTTTCACCACACTGTGGCATAATCATGTGCAGTGTTCTTCCGTTTAGGTCAAGCATATATAGCTTTCCACCAAGGTGATATGGAGTGGGGGGAGGAGGAGGAAGGCTAAGGGAGGAGCAGAGAGGGGAGGGGTAAGTGGGGGTGGGAAGAAGGAGAGTGAAGCGGCGGGGGAGGGGGAACTAAAGCCCGTTTCACACAACACATGATCCAGCACAAGGTCTAGTATACTCACTAGTATGCTAGCTTTCCAGTATCGTGTGAACAGAACCAGTATACTGGCTAGCAAGCATGCTAGCTAGTATACTCGTTGAGCTACTGGATTTCGTACTTGATGCAGTACTAGTTTGCTACTAGACCCAGTAGGACCCAGTGGCCATCTACCAATCATGTTCACGTTACAGATGCTGAGCGATCTTTTCTTCTTTAAATTAGTATGGAATCATATGGAATAACTGCTTAATAGCAAGCACAAGGTCGATGATCGTGTGAAACCTCCTAGTAGGGTTCCAAGCACGCTAGATTCCATCCTCAATATCAAGTAGCGGCTAGCACACTAGTTCTTGTGCTGGATCAAGTGTCGTGTGAAACGGGCTTGAGGTTTGAGTGGACAGAGGGCTGAAAGACATAGGAGAAACGGACGCAGGGGTTGGAACTAGGTGATGATGGAGGCCTCCTTTCCTTGAGAAACTGGATGGTGAGGGAAAGGAGGGGGGTCAGAGGGTTTTAAATGGCGAGTGCACTGCCCACACCAGAGCACTGGAGGAGGCGGGGGAAGGAAGTAGAGTGTGAAAGATTTTGGGACATATGGCAGGAGTTGGTTGGAAAGAAAACGGTTAAGGGCGGGAGGGTGGGGAGTGCTTTAGTCTGGGAAATATTTTATGGCCAATAAAGGAGAAGGGTTGTGAAAAAGGAAATCATTACACAGTTTGGTGTCATTGCCCTTCTGATGCTTCACAATTTCCATTGTCTCCAAAGCGTCCATTTTCCTCCCTTTATCTACCCTATGAAGCAACTTGGGGGTTAAATCACTCTTGTGGCCGTCTTCCAGCAGATGAAGTAAGATTTAACGCTTTCCCGGTGAATTTCAGTGATGAAATCTTCTCGGGCTCTACACCGGGTGAGTGATTTAAATGTTGCCGACGTTTCGGGTAGCGACTCGTTACCCATCTTCAAGGCAAATTTCACGTAACGAAATTGTCCGTTGGTTTTATACGGACAGTGGCGGTGGGGGATTGGTCGATCCCTGATTGTTGAGCTGGAGAACCGTTGACCGTTGAAATTTGGCCGTTGACCGTTGGCCTTGCTCTGTCAACCTGTATTATTTTTAGGATCCTATTCCACGAGCTGCTGATGGTATAGCCCGAATCCCGGTTTACGTTTCTCCTTTCCATTTTAATCTCTATCGCTTCCTTTGTCAAGCGATCCCAAAATTTTTCCGAGCATCAGAGAACTCTCGTATCCTCCCATTTAATGCGATGGTCCAGACTGAGGCTATGTTCAACCACCGCTGATTTCTCCGGTTGTCTGAGTCGAAAATGTCTTCGGTGTTCCTTCAGTTGAGTGGAAATCGTTCGACCAGTCTCTCCCACATAGACCTCGCCACATTCACAGGGTATTTTATAGACCCCAGGAGTCATGAGGCCAACTGGGTCCTTCGCTCTCACGAGACTCTCCCTTAAATTAGCCATTGGTCTGTGAATAGTGTCGATATTAAACCTCTTTAGAACCCTCGAAATTTTTCCAGATATCGTGAAAACATATGGTAAAACGGCTCTGGCTGTCGGTTTAGTGTGTTCATCCTCTAAATCCGAAATTCTTGAAATATTAGAGGGCCTCTTGAAAGCCAAGGAAATTTGCCGCTCACCGTATTCTGTCGGAAAGTTTTTCTGAGGTGTTCTAATTCCATAGGAAGATTTTCTTCGTCAGAAATAGCCTTTGCGCGATGTATTAGTGTGGAGAGGACCGCGCCGCGCTGAGAAGGGTGATGATGACTTAGGCCGTTCAGGTAAAGATCAGTATGCGTCGGTTTACGGTAAACACTGTGCCCAAGTTTGCCATTTTCCTTCCGGTGGATAAGGACATCGAGAAAGGCTATCATATTATTCTTCTCTTTTTCCATCGTAAATTGGATATTGGGATGCTGGTTGTTCATATGATCCAAGAACGATGCAAGAGCGTCTGGTCCATGAGGCCATATGATGAACGTGTCGTCCACGTATCTGTAAAAGCACTTGGGTCTTAACAGAGCAGTTGTAAGGGCTCTTTCCTCGAAATCCTGCATGTAAAAATTCGCAATGGCTGGTGACAAAGGGGATTCCATCGCAACTCCGTCGGTCATTTCATAGAATTCACCGTCATACTTAAAAAATGTGGATGTTAAAACATGGTTGAAAAGCTTCACGGTTCCGCTGTCGAATTTTTCTTCCAAAAGCTTGAATGTATCGGAGAGTGGAACCCGGGTAAAAAGTGAAACAACGTCAAAACTAACCAAAATGTCTGTTGGTTCCACCCGAAGGTTAGCCAGAATACCAACGAATTCAGAAGAGTTCTTAATATGGTGTTCACAGACACCTACATAAGGCGACAAAATTCCTGTAAGGTATTTGGCCAGGTTGTAAGTAGAAGATCCGATGATACAATGGGACGTAAAGGAAGACTTTAAATCACTCACCCGGTGTAGAGCCCAAGAAGATTTCATCACTTCCAGCAGATGTTTGGCAAAATTGGAGGATGTATCCTCCAATGGGAAACATCTTTCATGCTCCCGGGCTCTTGTTTTAAGCGCTCGACCAGTCTGACCAACGTACACTGTACTGCATCCCAGTATATTACATTCCAGCTTGTACACGCCAGACTGTTTTAGCACTTCTTTTTTATACTTCTTATTCTTCGTAGTCGTATAAGTGAGGAATTTCCTACCATAGGACCAGAAAAAATGGTTTATAACGGAGTTCGTCGTATAAATGAAAAGTTTCATAAGGGGTCTTATGGGGTTATTTAGCGGACCAAAAAAAAACCGTTTATAAATGAGGTTGTTATATATGAGGGTCGTATATCCGAGGTTATACTGTACTTGTAGAGTATACTGACTCTCAAAATTACCATTTTTACTCATCATTTCCTACATTATGCCGCAATTGGAATGCATTACCACAAGAATGACATCAAGTACGGTCTTTTCAATAAAAATTTAAAAGTATTTTTAAATATGGTGCCTTAATTATTGTGGTAAATGTATTATATCTTAGTGTCGTGCTTTAGTATCAAGTGTGATGTTAAATGTCGGTTTATGGGTATGGCTTGGTTACGCTTACGAAAATGTAGATCCATTTTGTGTTTGCTACTATTTCTTTCAATGGTCTTTTTTTGTTTATTGCTGTTTTGCTGATTTTTTTTTTTGCTTTGCTTTGCTGAATTGCTGAAGGGCCATACCCTGGCGAAAATTTTCCGCTTCCTCGACCAGTCACGAAGAGTACACGAAGTGGTGAATCGCTTAAGGAAGTGAATCAATGTTTGGTGTACGGTTCTTTGGCTGTTGAAGTAGTGTATACGAAACGTACGGAAGTGGTGCTCTCCGCTTCTGCTTCCTGCCGCTGCATGTACCGTTCTTTGACTGTTGAATTAGCGTACACGAAACGTACGGAAGCGGTGCTCTCCGCTTCTGCTTCCTGCCGCTGCGTGTACGGTTCTTTGACTGTTGAAGTAGCGTACACGAAACGTACGAAAGGGGTGCTCTCCGCTTCCGCTTCCTGTTTCTTCATGTACGGTTCCTTGTCTGTTGAAGTAGCGTTAACGATGTACCCTGCGATATTATTCCACTTACTGCCTTCGTTCGCCTATATTACGCCATAATACGAGTTGATTCTTGCACATTTGAAACGAGTTAATACAATGTGAAACGAGGTAGCGTGTTACCTACTAGCTGAAACCATGCAATACGAGATGAAACAACCTATTCCTCTCTAGGTAAGACAAGTAGATTCAAGAAGAATTAAGCTGCCCAGGAACGACAGTTACTGGTTGATACCACATAAATCGAGGTAATATTACCTCGATTTATGGCCCGCAGGCTGTGGGTCTGCAAAGTGCTCCCCCAGAGGGATGCGCCCCTGGCAGCCAACCACCTAGCCAGCCCCTAGCTATGCCGCTGAAGCTAACTTGCGGGAATTGGAAAAATCTTGTTTATTCACAGTAATATTGCAGTTATATTCATACTATGTGGCAACATAGGATAACAGTTATCTGGCATTAATTATTGGTAAATAAATGTTATCAAGATTTAATGGTATTTCCTGAAACTATCACGGAATTATCATTTAATGATTATAGTTCTCGAAGTCATATTTATCCACGGAAGTGACCACATATATACGTCTTTCTCAACATCTATTCTCCCAGCATGCACAGCGGGTTGCCGGAACTGCGTACTCACGCCGCCGAGAGATCAACGTCCTCCTAGGCCACGCGCATCTTCCCACCAAAACCAGAGTTCATCTCAGGAAATCGCTCCTGAGACCAGTCTACACCTATGCGGCACCTGCCTGGAGCGGTCTCCTTCCCGCATCTGCAGAGCACACCATAGGAGTTGCCGATCGTTCCTGCCTCCGCTCCGCGCTACCGCTCGGGTGGACGGTCCACAACAACCTTCTTTTACCAGATGGCTGACGAGGAACCGCTCACCACGTACCTGCAACGACGAACCAAGGAATTTCTCCAAAATTGCAGCACCTCCATCTTCGGAGAGCTCCGAAAGATAGCGACTCAGACAACATCATCCTGGGACAAATATCTTCGACCGCGAGCTGGCACGGGAGACCCCGAGGACCTCCCGCCGAACAAGCGCCGACGGCTCCAATGAGGGAAACTGGCAGCTTACATTCGTTCAAGGGGTCCTAAAAAAAGGGACCTTTTGTCTCCCTTACCGCAACGCGAAAAGGAAGACTGGGGCATGAAGACCCCAGAGAGGCAAGTCCAAGGAGCCTTAAAGAGCTGGAGGGACAAAAAACCGACCCAGGTCGGGCGACACAGCTGACATCTATTCTTTAACTGTGGGTGCGAGAATAGTTGCGCTGAGTTGTAGGTTTCCTTACATACAGTATAGGTACGAAAACGTTAGGTAGATAGGAGGTAGTTTAACACGACGTACTATATCATGCCATTGCGCAATCGCATATTCAAAACCTTTTTTTACAAATTACCATTTTTTTATTTTACATACATTCAAAATGGTGTTTATCTTTTTGGCTTTTTTTTTGCTTTTTGGAATGGCTATTTATCTTTTTTTATTTTGTGAGAGCAGCGAAGTCAGTGGAGGGATAATACGATATTCCAGCTCGTGAACGTTTTCGTTCGCTAGGTTTCCGGCTCTGAAACGCTTCCATACACCTGGATTCCGGATCGTGAACGCTTCGTTTGTACGCTTCCTTGTCTCATTTTACATTTCATTTCGCTTCGGAGACGGTTTAGTTGCAGTTCGTTCACATTCCGATTCGCTTCGTGTACGTTTAAATCTCCGCTTCGTCGACGGTTTATAACCGCTTCCCTCTACAATATTTTTGCCAGGGTAATTATGGATGGACTGTGCTTCTGAAAGTGTGAATGTTTTATTTTCATATTGACTTTTCCATGTATTTGTGAAGTCTGTATTAATTTATGCCAAGTGATTTGGATCATGCGACTTGCATTTATTGTTTCTTTGTAGAGAGCATATAGGTACTCGTTGAAGCATTAATTATTAAATAAAAATAAATAAATAAACACTTCTCTAATTTTCTTTACTTTTAATGGTATTATTATTCATCAATTTGTTCTGAATATTGTTATTGTTCTGGTACAATAACACCGCTTCCTTAGAAAAATTACAACACTTTTGGAAAAGAATAATGCATTTTCCATAAACAAATAACTTCACCCTTTGTAGGTCCCTAACTATCAGTAGCAATGGATCTAGTAGGTACTAACATTCCCAGCATTCCGTTAACAGAGAAGTGAAAAAACCCAGAATCTTTCAGCATCGTATTGCAAACATGTGTGGGTTGCACCTCAGCAGTGAGTTGCAGGCATGCATTACACATGCACTGTTGATGCACTGTGCAGCAGCACCCTCTAAAATAGAGCTGAAGAGATGCTGTGGCTGCGCTTCATTCCAGAGGAGTTGCGTGTGCAACCTAGACATCCTTGAGCAGTGCCACTGCTGCAGCTTTACGTGCTTACAGTGATACAATTTGTGCAATATGTACTGAATGAAAAAATGACCAAATACATAGCAAAGAAATACTTGCGTATTTACCAGGGATCCAAATCGATACACAAGCATGATTTCAATCCCATGAGGGTCAGCATCGACAAGAGCCATAATAGGGATTTCCAGATGTTTCCAAATGATGTGAACAAGTCTCCTCGTGCAGACATCGGGGTATCCTCTGCCCTGGTATAAGTAATAATAATAATAATAATAATAATATATATTTATTCCATTATCCATTAGAAAATACATTTGACAATTTACATACATAAATGGAATATAGGTACCCCAGAGGAACAATACCTGTGTTGGGGTTACCATTAAAATAAATATGACGGGCAGGCAAGGTGCTAATCATATAATAGATGGTGTGATAAATAATAATAAAAAGAAAAATTAAGTGCATTCATACATAGACATATTACTTATACAGATACACACAATTAAATAATATTTTATATAACCTTTTTAAATAAAAATTCCACTTCCTCATGACTCATAAGCCAGTTTGTAACAGCTTTATTGAATTCACATTCTGTCTCTACCTTGGTCACGTTATTTGGCAATAAATAATATAATTTTGGCCCCAGGTATTGATATGATTGCCGAAATATTTCATTTTTCGGCCTTGGTACTATAACATCCGATTTTAATCTCGTAGAGTATGTTTTTGGTTTGGCCTTTTCACCGCAACGATTATAAAATACTCTGAGGACTTTATATATGAATAGGTGCCGTAATGGTAGAATATTTAATTCCTTATAAAGTGGGAAAGCGTGACTTCTTTTTAATGACCTTGTCATAACTCTAATGACTTTATTTTGTGCAACCATCAAAGGTTTGATGGTGGTAAAGTAGGCTCCACCCCAGCATACAATTCCATATTGTAGTCTGGAATTGACCAATAAATGAGAAGTAAAGAAAAGTAAAATAAATGAGACCAGCTCGTAACTTTTTGCCATCATTAATTTAAAAACCATATCATGAATAAACTTTATGTAACAAAACATAAGCCTGGGTATGCATAGATAAAATAACATCCCAACCACAAAATATTTTATGGCTTCATCACAGATATCAATCTAGTCATTAAATTTATAGGAAACTAGCAGAAGGTACCCGTTGAAATTCAACGGATGTGAAAAACATTGAACTTATTTTATAAGAAAACCACAAAGCCTGAAAAATACTGTCAGCATGGTCATTTGAGGAGTTCGTAACCTATCTTGTATGTTGTGTTCATTGTAGTAGACACACTAACCATTTTCCAGGTACCCGGAGAGATGAGTGACTATTGGTCCTCTTTCGCGTATGGGAAACCCTAAAATGGGCCACGAAGACTCAATAAACCTTAAATAGCACCTAGGTTGATAGATGGTCACCTCGTCCCTCCGGTTCTCTTGAGCAGTCTTCTTAGTGATTAACAGCTTGATTGATTCCCTTGTGTACATAATTATATTTGTATTCAATGACTTCATTGAGTTGCGCAATTCAACGTTGATATGTGCGTTTAATTTGCACCGTCAGCCATGGTTATTTGACCTATGAATCCTCCGTCACCCAGACTGCACCTTCAGCATAAAGGGTAGCCATAATCATTGGTTTTGGCTGCTAAATACAAAACCTATGGTGATTCTTAGTGCACTTGCCAATTCATGCACCGATGTCGTTCATTGAGCAGAATTTCCATTCTTCTTACGGGTAAAAAGCATGCAGTGACATCATTTTAATTTCTGCCATCTTAAAACAGACTGTAGTTTCGAAACACCTGGGTCTAGATTTGGACAAGATTTTTTGCTGGTTACCCGTCCGTAGGTTGGGTTAGGATGAAATTTGTGTGGTTCTTAGCGTAACCCAAGAAACACCACTGGGTGATGCTCATGAGATCACTGGTGGGCATGTATTTGAGGATTCAAGTCTAACCTTCGTAACATGAAACTGGGACAATTCGTAAAAAAGCAGGACGCATTAGAAATGATAAAAATAGAATTAAATTCACCATGCCTGTATAATGTACCACAATCGCACTTACAACGATTAGAAGAACAGAATTGAGAGGACAGCCCAAAAAGGACTACGGAAGGACACAATAAGGGGACAGGTCATGCAGCACAAGCGGAATATTTCAACTTTATTTGTGGAAGGTGTGGTTTATATCATCCACCAAAAAAGTGTACAGAAATTGGACGGAGGTGTTCTAGTTGTTTTGTCATTTCAGCAAGTGCTGTAAAACCAAATCAGGTGGGCAATATATTAAGCCTAATTTAAATGTGCATGCATGCATGCGATGCTCTAGAAGACGATGCAAGTTCTCAGAGCAGTGATTCTGTTGTTGAGAGGGGCATTTTGTCAATTGATGAACCGGGAACTTATACAGAGTGGATTGAAAAATTTTATGTTAATTGTTGTCATGTATCACTGAAAAGTGACAAAGGAGCTCAAGGCAATGTGATGTCACTGTCAACTTTAAAAAAGTTGAAATTGAATCAGAGCAATATTATCAAATCAAAGGTTAAACTTAAGACATACACCGGTGAATTAATTCCTGTAATGGGTAAATGTATTGTGTCTTGTGGATTCAAAACCAGTGTGTTGATTTGCCATTTCTGATTGTTGGTAAAAAAAGTAGCCTCTGCTGTTGGGCCTGTAAGGAACAAGTTTGGTCAAAATTGATGGAATAAATAGAGAGTTAAAGACGTATCATGACATAATGTCAGAGTATGAGGATCTATTTACTGGCCTTGGATGTTTAGAGAGTGAGTTTCGTATTAATTTGAAGAAAAATGCAACTCCTGTGGTCTATGCTCCTAGGAAAGTCCCTGTAATGCTATGAGACAAGTTAAAAAATGCGTTGTTGCAGGTGGAAAGAATGGAGGTAATTGAGAGAGTAACAGAGGCCACAGATTGGGTCAATCTCATAGTGTTGGAAGGCAAAAAGGATGATTCTTTACAAATTTGCCTAGATCGTCGTGAACTAAATAAGGTCATTGAGAGATACCATTATCATCTACCAACCAAAGAGGCGGATTCAACCAAACTCCATGGTGCACAGTATTTCACAGTGCTGGATGCTAATTCTGGGTTTTGGGCTATTAAACTAGATGCAGAAAGCAGTGGGTTGTGTACATTTAATACCCCTCATGGAAGGATTGCATTTAAAAGATTACCTTATGGCATCAGTTGTGCACCTGAAGTATTCCATTGTGCAGTTCAAGAAATTTTTGAAGGCATGGAAGGAGTTGAGGTTTATGTTGATGACATCATTGTCTGGGGTAAGACACAGGAGCATGATGAAAGATTGAGGAGTGAGCTCAGTCAAATTCTTAAGAAAGAAAGAACTCAAGTTAAACAGGTCTAAGTGCAAGGTGTCCTTACAGAGTGTACCCTATCTAGGTCATAAAATTACCAGCCAAGGGTTAAAAATTGATGAATCAAAAGTTAGGGCTATAAAAGAGATGCCTAGCCCAACATGTAAGCGGGATCTGGAACGATTTATTGGAATGACTTACTTCGCTAAATTTTTAAATGAGTACTCAAACATTATCACCCCATTGCGTCGATTACTTCAGAAAGATCCAGAATGGGTATGGGATCAAGGGTGTGAATAAATATTTAAACACGTGAAAAGTCTTATAGTAAGTGCGCCTGTCCTGAGGTATTTTGATGTGAACTTACCAACGACCCTTTCCGTGGATACATAGTTCTCAATCTGGAGTAGGTGCTGTACTTTTGCAAGAACAGGGTCCAGTAGGATTTGCATCTCGAGCATTGAATGAAACTAAAAAAAGATATGCCTAAATTGAAAAGGAGCTTTATGCAATTGTATATGGTTGTGAGCGTTTTCATCAATATGTCTATGGGAAAACAGTTAAGGATGAGACTGATCATAAGCCCCTTGAAATATTGTTCACCATTGTCAGAGGTACCGTTACAACTACAAGGGATGATGCTTAGAATTCAAAAGTATGATCTGGTTGTGGGATATTAACCTGGAAAAACAATGCATGTAGCTGGTGCCTTATCTAGTGCTTATTTGACAGATCATGTGGAAGATGACAGCCTTCACAAAGAGTTGAGTATCATGTGCATTCACTAATCCAGAGCAACATTGCTGTATCACCTGAAAGGTTATCAGAAATTCAGAAATAAACGCAGAGAAATATTACATTGTCCAAGCTAAAAGAGATGTATCAAATAGGTTGGCCTGAGTCAATAGCACAGGTGGAAAATAGTTTAAAACCTTTCTGGAATAATAGAGAATTGATTGTAGAGGAACAGGGAATTCTATTTAAAAATGATCGCATTATCATTCCGCCTTCATTACAGAAGGTAATTTTGCACTACATTCATGATGGTCATTTGGGTGTGGAACGTAGCAAACAAAGAGCAAGAGAGGCTGTGTGTTTTGGCCAGGAATGGTTACAGGCATAGAAAATTACACTAAAAACTGTTCCACATGTCAAAGATTTAGAAATCATAATGCAAAGCAGCCTTTATTGCCGCATGAGGTGCCTCAAGGTCCCTGGCAAAAGGTTGCATCTGATTTTTTTGAGTTTGAAAATAAAAAAATATTTTATAGTTGTTGACTATTATTCCAATTATATTGAGATAGCACTCTTGCAAGATACTAGAAGTGTCACAGTAATTCGTAATATGAAAGCTATATTTGCCCGTCATGGTAGACCTTTAACAGTGATGAGTGACAATGGTCCTCAATATTCCTGCTTGGAATTTAAAACTTTTGTCACTGATTGGGGTTTTCAACATGTTACTAGCTCTCCTGTGTATCCGAATTCTAACGGCCTAGCTGAAAGAGCTGTTCAGACTGTATAGAGGAAGAAATCTGTGAATGATGGCACTGATCCATATTTGACTTGGTTTCCAACAGGAATACTCCCAATGGGTTCCCCAGCACAAAGGTTAATGGGTCGTAGATTAAGAACACGACTTCCAGTAAAGGCAGATTTGTTAACTCCTGGGTTGGTATCAGATGCTGTGACCATACATTAAAAGAAAAGAAAGCAAAATCTAAAAGGTATTATGAGAGAACTGCCAAGGAATTAAAAGACTTAAATAATGGTGACTGTGTACGCATGTGAAGATATAAGGAGTGGGTACCAGCCAAAGTATAACCCACGAGCATACATGTTGGAAACACCTGAAGGAAAAATGTACAGACGAAATAGACAAAATTTAATAGATCAGTCATGTTGTACTGATAAAAAGGATTGGGATGCTACTCAGTTTGATTATAGTAATGTGTCTGATCAGATTAAACAAGGAGAAAGGGATCATGTTAATATTGTGCCCAATCAGGGTGATAATTGTGAAACTGGCTTTAAGGAGCCCCAGAACCACACACTGGAGAACCAAAGCACTAACCAGACTTCCAGTGGTAGGGTAAATAGAAAACCAAGCTGGTTAAAAGATTATGTGCAGTAAATATAATTTGTGAATGCCTTATATCGTATGTTATTACTTTGATACTTGTGTATAAATTATTACTCTGATCTAATTGATTTTTATGCATTATAAGGTGCCTTAAGTTGCATAATCTATTGGAGGGAGATGTTGTGGTTGCCACTTGTTAATTGTATTAAGCTGCCATCTATGGGAGTTCAATAAAGTGAGTCAAGCTTGAATACAACACATTTGATGAAGGGAAATTCTCCTCTAATACTATCGTTAAATAAGTATGTATGTTTCAGCATGATACAAACTATATGCAACACTGAGTATCAACCAATTTACAATCTAGCAATGTCGGCACTGAACTGACGTCGTGTCAAATGCAACCAGGTGTATGCCAACAGAAGCATGGAGAAAAAAAGAGAATCGTTATTATAATCACCAACTTCTTAATTGCCTCATCAAAATTTCATGACTTCGACACCATGAGTGCAGCATATTTAAAATTCAAAATTCAGTCCAAAAAATCCAGCATTCAAAAAAGGACCAAAAAACGATCCTAAAAACTACAGACCAATCACCTTAGTATCGTCTTTCTCAAATATAATTGAAAAAATATTTGTTAAGAGGCTAATTCATTTCCTAAACACTCAAAAATTGCTCTATGAAAATCAATGTGCTTATATAAAAGGTAGATCAGTTCAGCTAGCAATATTCAATTTTTTAAATTATGTCTATGATTCTTTAGATCGATCGGAAAGTACAATAGGAATCTTTTATGATTTTACCAAAGCTTTCGATCTACTTGACCATTCAATATTATTAAAGAAGCTGTCTGATCTTGGAGTGATAGGCACTCCCCTGAACTTCATCAAATCTTACCTTTCAAATAGGAAATTGTGTGTGGAATTGAAGTATATTGATGATGATGGGTTTAGTAGAGCACACATGTCGGATATGAAAATCTGGAACCGAGGTGTGCCACAGGGTTCCTTACTGGGACCCATTCTGTTCCTTGTCACAATCAATGATCTACCTTGTCACTTGAAAGAGGGTTTTGTCACTTTGTTTGCAGATGACACAAGTCATACACTTTCAAACAAAAACCTAGAAGGGCTAATTAACCTGAGTCGTGAAGCCGTTCAATCTATGGCTGAATGGACCTACAGTAATGGATTAATCAATGAGACCAAATCAAATTTTCTACTATTTCATTCAGCTTATACTAAACATGACCAGTTACTTCTCCTCTATATTAATAACTCCACTATCAGACATCCTGACTACATATCTTTCTTAGGCTTAAAATTAAATGAAACTCTTGATTGGAGGGATCATATTAACTTTATCTTGCATAAATTGTCTCGTGGTATATACATTCTCAGATCCTTGAGAAACACTGTTTCATTTAATACATTAAAAATGGTGTATTTTAGTTATATATATATACTCATTTGTGCAACAATGTTATCTTCTGGGGTCATTCCACCCTCTCTAAACGGATTTTTGCCTTACAAAAAAGTGCCTTGAGAGTTATTTTCAATTTAAAACCTAGAGTTAGTTGCAAGCCTGTCTTTGCTGAAAATGGCTTTCTGACTCTTCCATGTATTTATGTATTGTATTGTGCCTTATTTGTAAAAACACACTCTGAATGTTTTGTAAAGAATGATAATGTGCATTCCTATGGAACAAGAAGAAATTGTGATATGCATATATTTCCCAATAATAGTGCTCAGCATAAGAAAAGTCCCACATACAGGCTCTCAACAGTCTACAATAATCTTCCTATCAAAATAAAGAAAATTTATAATGTTATATAATTTAAGAAAGAACTATGTACATTTCTGGTAAAGAAGAGGTATTATTCCTTGACTGAGTTTGAAGCACATGTAAAATATGTTTAAATTACATGTATTTATGACATGTTCTATGATTTGTAGAAATCCCACAGAACAAATAAAAATTATTATTATTATTATGTTAATTGTTACAGTTGTAACATGACCCTCCGAGTCCCCGGCAAGCATCGGGTTTCATTGCCGTCATAATGGCCGAGAGGGGTTGTGCAGTAATCGCAGCCACGTCCGACGCCCATCGGATGAGTGGCTACGCTGCTGTCGGGTCATGCGTCCGCAGTAGACGGAGTGACCCCAGGATGACGGCCTTCTGCATGGGTGCAACTAGTGATTCCGCCTGTGCCACGCAGAACGGAATGCACTTGATGTTATTTAGCAGCGAGCCCTTAACTTCACCGAGCACACCTATGATGAGGACCACCAGTTTCACAGAGTGTCCGGGGTACATCTGTCGAAGTTCGAAAAGCAGGTCTTGATACTTCGTCCGTTTTTCCACCTATTTCGCATCCATGTTAGTTTCAGCCAGAGCTGAAAACTCGATCACGAACATGGAGCGTGTGAGGTGGTCGAGGAGAACGATATCAGGCTTGGTCGCCTCCAACTGCCTGGTGGTGGAAAAGGAGTAATTCCACCAGATTGTGCATTTATCGCTCACCACGACGGACTCAATATCTCCAGGGGCATAGGGCAGCACAGGTGTTTCGTCGATGCCATAATGGTGTCGAAGATGAAAGTATAACACCCGTAGGGCCGCGTTGTGCCGAGCTAAATACGCTGACTTGGCGTAATAACTACAGCCGGAGAGAAGGTGACTCAAAGTCTCCGGCTGGGCTCGGCACGCCCTACATCTCGTGTCCGCAACCTCCGCCTTGAATATAATGCGGCGGTACACGAGTGTGTTTATGACACCATCCTGGCACGCGAGGACAAAACCCTCGGTCTCGGACTTCAGACCGGCGGAGCGTGGGAAGGCAAACGTTAGCTCCTTTGATAGCCCATGCTTTTCGATGTTTCGATAGAAACCACCATGCATGGGCTTATCAGTATGCACCTTGAGCAAGGCCTTCTGCTCGGCTTTTTTTATTTTTAGCTTGAGGACGTCTGCCTTCAATGACAAGATGGTCGTGTCATTGTCGCTTCCGTCGGATGACGGGTCAAAGTCGAGACCAGTTTCGTCCGCTGCCCTCTTTGCCGCCTGAAAGAGAAACGCCCCTGCTCCCGCACTCTCGTGATCTCTCACGAGATTGAGCAGGGGGTCCCTGCTTTTCAAAACTCGGCAAGCTGTACCCAGGACAACTCTGTTGTGGAGACACTCCAGATTCAATAGTCCTCTACCACCTACATTGCGAGGGAGATACAATCTGGCGACAGAAGATTTCGGATGAAGACTTCTATAGATGGTCATCATCTTCCTCGTTCCCCTATCGAGGTTCTGCAACTCGTTGACGTTCCACTTCTTCATGCATCCGAAGGTATACAGCAGTGTAGGAACCACGAACATGTTCGTGGCAGCTCAGAACTCCAGATGTTCCTGAGAGTCTGTCTGTATTTGGCGGTGACCCTTTCCTTCACTGCTGCAACCTCCTGCATTCGGCGCTGGGGGACGCCGAGATATTCATAGCTGTCATCGTCCTTGAGGTGACGAATGACGCTCCCGTCAACAAGTTGCACGTCTTCCTTGATCTCCGAAAATCTTCCTCTCGCCAAGTGGATGGATTCACACTTGTCCAATCCGAACTCCATCCCTATAGCCTCACTGTATTCCAGTACGGTGTCCAGGGCAGTGCGAAGGTCTTTCGCATTAGAAGCGTACAGCTTCAGGTCATCCATATAAAACAAATGGGTGACCTTATGCTTCCTGTCACCTGGAACACCACACATGTATCCTTTACCTGGTCGCAGCCTAAGGGACAGGGGTAGGAGGGAAATACAGAACAGTAAGGGGCTCAAGCTGTCGCCTTGAAAAATGCCACGGTGGTATGTTACCAACTCTGTGGAAACTGACCGCTTGCCTGAGGTCAGAACGAAGCGCGTTTTCCACAGTGGTAACAGGCGTTGGATGCAGGACACAACCTCAGGGTGGACTTTCATCAACTTCAGCATGGCGATCAAAAGCTCATGCGAAGTGGTGTCAAAAGCCTTCTTGTAGTCCACCCAGGCCATTGATAGGTTTCGCTTATGCCGGATGGCATCCTGGCATATGCACCTATCAATGAGCAGGTTGTCCTTGCATCCCGCGATTCCCCGCTTTGAGCCCCTCTGCTCGTACACCTCCTCCCAAACCGGCTGGACTTGGTGTAGGATAAGGTCGCTCAAGATCGAGGTGAACGCCTTATATACAGTGTTGAGGCAGGTTATAGGGCGGTAGTTCTTTGGATTGGACAAGTCTTCTTAGGTATCAGAACCGTGCGTCCCTCAGTCAGCCAAGGTGGAATTGGTTTTCCACCATTTAGAAAGGACTTGAAGATTCTGGCGAGGTGTTGGTGGGTGGAAGTAAATTTCTTCCACCAGAAGTTATTCACGGCATCCATTCCTGGAGCCGAGAAATTCTTCTTGCCAGAGAAGGCCTTCTTCACGTCACTTTCGGTGACTGAAAGAGGTCCATCCACATCTTGTAGGTGGCGGTCACAAACCTCTTTAAAGAGGCCTATGGCCGGAGTGTCTCCGTTGAATGGCTTCGACGTTTCGTATATTTCCTTCCAGAAACGTTCAACCTCTTGGATGGGTGGCGGAGATTCAACGACAGGCGGAGGTGGTCGAAAGAGACGGGACGGGTGAAGGAGAAAGGTGGCATTTTCTCTCACGCCCCTACTCCTCTTCAGGAGTTTTTTCCGGGCCGTGGTGAGTGCCCGTACACTATCGACCGCGTGCTGCTTAATGGTAAGCAGCACGCTTTAATTCAGCGTGTGATGGTTGTACCTGAGACTGTGCGCTATGCGCCGAACTTTAGGAGTGAAAGTACGCCCAGATAAGATGCATTCCATCACACACTGAATTCTCGACGCCTGTTGTCTCGCCTGCATGATCTAGGCCTCCAACTGTTCAAGCCTCTTTGCTGCTTTGTCCTCCCAAGAGGTGTTCCTTTGGGAGTGAGCCATAATTGTGGCAGCAGCATAGACCACGCAATTTACCGTCCAAAGGTCCGACGTTTCCGTTAGGATTTCGTCGATAAGACCATTCAACTGGGGCAGGTGGTTACCCCGCAGAGAGATCTTCCGGTGGATGTCTCTCTGCCTAGGTTGTCCATCATCATCATTATTATTATTATTATTAAAATAGAAAGACTATAATGCACTGCTTTCAGGAATGATACTTGCAAAAGAAAAAAATGGGACATTTGGAAAAAAGTCGGGACACTGGGACAATCTATCAACAAATGGAACTGTCCCAGGAAAAACAGGACAAATGGGAACTCTAGTACATATACCCCCAGCTGAAATTCGCCTTGAATTAAGATCGCCTTGGTAACTGGCTATCACACCTGACCGGCTATTGGGAGATCCGGGTTTGAATCCCCCTCAAGTCAAATGATTTTTTTCATGGCGAATTTCACAGTCTTTGGCGTATAAGAATTAATTTTAAGTACAAGAAGAAAATCAACTCACAGTTATTAAAAGGCATGGTTTCAAGTGTTCTAGAATGCCATCATCAAGAAGTTTCTGGAAACTGGCATCTTTTTCAATTATTAACACTAGTTGAGCAGATGACTTCACAATTACTTTATCATATGGTATTGAGGCAACATCGCCAGGTATTGCACAGCATTCTGAAATTAAACACGAGTTAACAATTACTTTCACTTGTGACAGAAAATTTAACTATAAGATGATATCAACTGAAAGAGAACGAAGTGCAACGCAAAAACTTGCCAGTGCCTGGTATCTTGATGGGTGTTTGTAGCATTTTTGAGCCATCTTGGTCAAGGATGGCCCCCTACACCCTCATGATTCAACTGCTATTTATTCACAACTGCTTACTCACTAAGTTAGCTTGCCTATTTTGCAGCTAACACTATAAGCAAAGTAATTTGAATAAAAAGACAAGTTGGCTAACTAGGAGAAGCTGGTTACTGCAAGTTGAAATGAGTTGATTTTAGCACAGTTCAAACGAGGTGTTACAACATGAAATGACTAGGCTAAGTACTTCTAGTTATTGCAAGTTGCAAAAAGTGGCCATTTTCACAGTTCAAATGATTCAAAATGATATGAAATGGAATGCATTTCCTATATAAAATGAATTGCTGCTACTTGAAATGAGCAGTTTCTCGTTAACGCAATATGAAATGAGTTGGCGAGTTCTAGATGAACCCAGCTGAAACTGAATACTACAAGTTGAAAAGTTAGGTTTCAGAGCTTTTACTAAATATGTACATGGGATATGATGCATATCCGGTATATTATAGATTGTATGGGTGGGCGAGGGCTTTCTGGAGCCCTCCTGGCACTCAGACCTCTTGGTTCATCCCACAATTAACCTGCCTGCCACTTGCAGAATGGGGACAAGAACACCACGGTAGGGGTATGGAAGACGGTCACCTCCCTCCAACCTTCCCAGTCTGGGGCTTCCCTCCAATCCTCCCAGTATAGGTCTGGAGGAGTGTCACCCCTCCAACCCCCGTCCAGGCCCAACGTTGCTTAACTTTGGTGATCTGACGGGAACCGGTGTGCACATCCGGTAACTTATTCACTGTAGTATAAATGCCGAATCTATAATTTAAATAGGCTTAGTGATATTTAATGAAAAGAGACTACATATTTGTATTTAAAAAAACTGGTTTTTACATATCTTGTTGAAAAGTGTTTTTACAACATTACTGAATACTTGAGTTCATAAGTCTTGTACTTAAACACCTTAATATTTCAACCTCTCATTATAATTAAATTTATATTTGACGTGTCTAATACACTTGTCTCAAATATATATTATACAGTGTGCTGTGTCATTTACTTACGAGGGTGTTTATGACACCATCCTGGCATGTGTGGACAAATCCCTCGGTGTCGAACTTTAGACTCATGGAGTATAGGAATGAAAACATCAGCTCCTGCGATAACTCATGCTTTTCCATGTTTCCATGGAGACATCCATGAATGGGCTTATTGCACCTTGAGCAAGGCTTTCTGCTCAGCCTTTTTTTATTTTGAGCTTGAGGACATCTGCCTTCAATGACAAGATGGACGTTTCATCGTCGCATCTGTCCGATGGCAGGTCTAAATCAAGACCAGTTTTGTCCACTGCCTATTTTGCCACCTGTAAGAGAAATGCCCTTGATCCTGCATTCTCGTGCTCTCTCAGGAGACCGAGTAAGGGGTCTGTGCTTTTGAGCGCTGTACATGCTGTATCCAGGATAACTCTGTAGTGAAGACACTTTAGACTAAACAGTCGTCTACCACTTACATTGTGAGGGAGGTACTATCTGGCTGCATAAGATTTCAGATGAAGACTTCTGAAGATGGTCATCATCTTCTTCTATCCCCTTTCAAGGATCTGCAACTCGATATTCCATTTCATGTATCATAAGCAGTCAAGGAACTGTGAACATGTTCACAGTAATGACCTTGTTCTTGCCAGACAGCTCAGAACTCCAGATTTTTCTGAGAGTCTGTACTTGTCAGAGAGTCTTTTGAGCACTGCTGCAACCTCCTGCACTCAGCACTGGAGGATGCTGTGGTATTCGCAGCTCCCATCATCCTTGAAGTGACAACTGATGCTCCCATCAACGAGTTGCATGTCTTCCTTTTTCTCCGAGTCTTTCTCTTGCCAGGTGGATGGATGCACACTTGTCCCTCCCGAACTCCATTATTATTATTACTACTATGCTAAGCAAATAACACAGAAATCTTTTTTTATTTCAGGGTAAATGCAATTGCATCAGTGAAATATTTAGCCAAAATTGTGTTTAAAAACTCAAGAGGGGATGATCAGAATTAAATAAAACAGTGATACATTGCATTTCAAGGGGTCAATGCACAATAGAAAAAAATATTGAAGGTTTGTTGAATGCTGAAAAATCATACATTACTACAAAATTTCAAGTTGAGCAAACTCAAGGTTATTTCTTAGATTTATACATTGTCTAAGCACTCCATCCCATGACAGCAAATGAATTAACACACAGAAAGGTAAAAGTTATGGAGTAAAAAACTCACCATTCCCTGAGACTTTGGTATCCAAAATCAAAGATGATGCATTGGAATCTGCATTCACCAATAATGACAGTTGTAAGTCTCCAGCAACAAGTCCTCGTGATGATGGGAGAACACCAAGAAGCCTCGGAGGAAGGTCGAGGAGGGCACCGACGTCACCCATGGCATTATCTACTATGCTTTGAGAAGGGGGATAATCCAGACTTCTCAGCGTGCCCACAGATTTATAGTACAGCTCCCTGAAATTATCATCCCAATTGTTTAAGGAAAAAAGAGAATGTTTACCATTGAATAAAAAATCTTAGTAAGAAGCACTCCATTTGACCAATTACAGAAAATTATCATTGCTGCATAATGGTATAACAGTTACACTCACAACAGTAATGTAATAATAATAAGATAGAGAGGATAACACCAATCTGAATTCATTAACAGCGATGTTAATGGTGCTGATAAGATTACAGAGCACCCTCGCTAATCTTAACACCAACATAATCCACACAGACCTCCGGCATTCAGTGCAGGTAGTTTAGTAAGGAGTCATGAGATGGTGCCATTACTTTCAGGGCTGGACCACGTAATTTTACAAGTGAGGGTAAAATTTTATTTGGCTGCCCTTAACAACCGACTGTGATTTCTTAAAACTCGAGTAATTATTAGGGATAGTCTGGGATTTCAGGATGGTAATACCCAGCCACCGCAGGATGTCCATTGGATGTCCATTTGGCATCCATACATCCTGGATCCCTCAGGGACGTCCATAGGATGTCCAATGGATGGCATAATACTGACATCCTTATTAAGTCCATTGACTGACATCCACTGGATGTCCAAAATGTAGCCATTTGATGACATCCATATGAAGTCCACCCCAGGATGTCCATTGGATGTCCATTTGAGATCCATACATCCTGGATCCCTCAGGGACGTCCATAGGATGTCCAATGGATGTTACAATAATGACGTCCTTATTAAGTCCATTGACTGACATCCACTGGACATCCAGAAGGTAGCCATTTGATGACATCCTCTATAAGTCCACTGAATGTCATCCATTGGATATCCAGAAAATGACATCCCTATGACGTCCATTGACTGACATCCACTGGACATCTAGAAGGTAGCCATTTGATGACATCCATATGAAGTCCATGAAATGGTACCCAATGGACATCCAGATGATGGCAATTTGATGACATCCTCTAAATCTCCACTGAATGTCATCCACTGGACATTCAGAAAATAACTTGAAAACCTTTTCGATTAGAGTAATTGTTAGTGAAATGGCATTTAAGTCACTCCACAGCTAGCACAAGGGATATGTTCTCCAAAAGACATTCCGTGGGTAGGATAAATCTTAAATCACTTTTTTCTTCATTTTTTCGAGGTATTCTGCACCATCTCTGCTTTCAACATAATGCTTTTCGGAAATTAAATTATCTCCAAAAAGTAGTATGCGGAGACTGAACGATAAAAGCAATCATTTTAATGGTTCCTGACTTAATTGCAACCAATACCGTTAACTAATGTGTGAGTGTGTCTTCCTTCAATCAAGCAATCACGTGTATTTAATTCAGATCAAAACTGAATATAAATCAATAACAGAGTCGAGATAACAGAATTAATTGCTCCGGATGTCATCTCAAAAAAATTATTTATGATTATCAAGGATCGCCTATTTCTCAACAATGCCTGGTTAATGTGTTAGTTAGGTATGGCTAGAGTCACAGATTTACGTAATAATAATCATTCGATTAATCGTAACTGTTGCCGCCACACAGTGAGCGAACAACCCTTAAGTACACGTACACCCAGTGGATCCTAAATGACGACCCAAACATGTTAAGGAATTTAAAACGTACATTCTGAAAATCATGACAAAAACTTGTGGTTTTGAAAAATGCGGGCCCGGGTCGCAGCGCCGAACAAATGAAGAACGTTATTTTTATTACGTTTTGGCGGTTTGGCAGGGACGCCGTTCGGAGAATAGAATTTTCCTGGTTAACTGAGTTTCTGGTTATCACCTGTAGCTCATATAAACATGGATACTAGATGTACGTCAACAAAGTTTTTAGACACTGCATGAAAGTTTTACTCATCCATTTTGGCATTTACGCGAGTTGGGATCAGACGTGCCTGTTGCTGAAGTACCCTCCAGAATTTCAAAGAAGGCACCAAGGAGTCTATATACCCTGTATGTAGTATCCCTGGAAGGCACATAGAAATCACTTCTCCAAACTATAGAAGCAAGGTAAGTTGTTTTTCTTATTTCTTTTTATTACGCTGAACACGATAGCCCGTCTCTCCATCGCTGCATAAAGCCGTGTTTACACGATGCATTTACCCGTGCAAGTACGTGGCTGGACAGATGCGTGAACACATTCACCAAATTAGAACAGGGCCTATTTTATGTCCACGCATTTACGCAATTTTGAGTGTTTACACGGTGAAAGTTTGATGGTGATTGTGTTCACGCATCTACCCGCGCGGGTAAATGCATCGTGTAAACACGGCTTAAGAAATCGTGCCCCTTGTTAGATTAAGTTCACCATGTTCATTGTTGTGTAAGCGTTATTCTTTCTCTGTACCACCAGTTACTTTTTATTGTATTTACCGGTGTATTTTCACGTTTTGTGGTATGTACTGAGAAGTGTTCCACCTGTACCGTCTAGTATCACAACTTTTGTATGGTGTACAGAACTCATTTGCTTTTATGAAAAGCCAATCTCTAAGAGGTGATTTCTGTGGTACCTAAATTAGTGGAATAGATGAGAAAATCAGTGAATACAATAATTTTTTACTGTAATTTGCGTTGAATGTGTAGTTCAATCGTGAACTGATTAATCGGTTTACATAACCATTGATGAACTATAAGGGCTACTTAGTGCATAGTGGTGCTGTAAGCATCATTGCTTAAGAATATATGTTGATCAGAAATTGTTTTATATAACCTAACATTATATGCTCTGTTGATTTGGATATTGTAATCATTACAAAATCTATTTGGGTATTGTATACTCAAATACACTATTTAAAATTATTTCTGATTTTACACAGTGGTTATAACTTGTATTTCTAGCTGGGATCCGAGCAGCATGTCCTACTTCAACAGAAGATTAAGTGAATATCGAAGTGGGTGTAAGTTTGGCACAGGCCCAAGACTGAGGGAGGAAGATCTCAGCAGCAAATGTGTGTGTGATGTAAGGACAATAGAGGAAAGAAGAGAAGTAAATGTGTGGAGATGTGATGTATTAACTCTCTCATTAATAGTCTCAATTTAGGTGCAGTCCAATCAAAAAATGTGCAAGATTCTTATTTTTTCATTATATACAAATACTAATCACTCAGGGCTTCGCCTAGTGCCATTCTTCACTGTGTTTATTTGCTATTCAGTCAAAAACATCTTCATAAGAATGTATGTAATGAATTAATAACTTTTTTACTTTAATAAAAGTCATATTATTACTGTACCTTAGCATTTTAATTTCATGTATTTTATTCCTGTGAAATTTTTGTTCTAACACTAGGTAAGAGGATCAAGCGAACTTGTAATAATACAGTTCTTATTATGGGATATTCACCATAGGATTGACAATTTCTACTATAACTAGCTTGTTTGAATGATTTGACTGCTGCCATGGGTCTTGCAGAACATAAGCTTCTCTGTATTTAGCTGAAGAATGAACAAATTTACAAAAAGTTCCTAATTGCTGTTCATGTTTAATCACCTGCTTTAAGTTACAGTGAGGATTTTATACCATAATTTACACTTGGTTAACTTTTATCCATGTAATTCAATTCTCTCTGAATTACATATGTTCTCAATGGTATTACAATAATTAACTAAGCTTAATTCCTTACATATTGTCACGATTCTAGTATTCATTGGTGCACTGCATTCGATCTCATCTGATAGAATAATTTCAGCAAATATATTTGAGTTTGTTGGTATGTGGATTTCATATAATTTTCATATGCTGTACCTAGGTTGATTTTATGCCGAGCCTATGTCAGCTTGATGCCGGGCATTTGTCGGCTTCTGTTGGGCCTATGTCGGGCCTGTATAGGCTTGTTGGCCTGATCTCGGCTTGATGTCAGACAGGTTTTAGGTTGATATCGGACCTATGTCGGCTTGATGCATATTTTGGCTTGTGTTGGGCCTGTATAGGCTTGTTGGCCTGATGTCGGGCCAACGTCGGATGGTAATGTCGGCTGTAGACTGGCTAAACGTTATCATTACGATGTCGGGCCGACCTACAGCTGGCATATGCCTATGTCGGGCCGACATTGGAATGCTACCTGGGTGGATTTTCCAGACATCCAATGGATATCCATGGATTTACCCTGACATCCAGGTGATCCAATGGACATCCATTGAATGTCCCTGCAAATTATCAACATCCATGCCTGAGCCTAAAATGGACATCCTATGAAGGTCCACAAGTGGGACATTCACAGGATGTCCATGGGATGTCAAATGGATGTCCATGGATGTCAGTGAAAATCCAGGTCATCCAATGGACATCCAATGGATGTCCCTGCAAATCATCAACATCCATGCCTGAGCCTAAAATGGACATCCCATGGAGGTCCACAAGTGGGACATTTGGACATCCACAGGATGTCCATGGGATGTCAAATGGATGTCCATGGATGTCAGTGACATCCATGAATGGACATCCATTGGATGTCCAATGGATGTCATTGCAGTGGCTGGGTACATATCAACATTGAAGTTTCCTTTCTCAGGAGACACTCAATTTTTAATCTATAAGGTGTCTCAAATCTTTGAGTTTTACAAGGACAAGTGTTCACTGGGATATTTTACATTAAATGTACCTGCTTTTTGTGGTTGACTGTAATTTTTAACAGTAAATTGTACTGCAATTTCAGCCACAACTCCTTTCAATGGGTTGGTGACAAGAATGCTTATGAAGGAAATTCTTAGTCTATAGTTTTCATTTAGCCCTGTGCTGAAGCTAGATAAGAGTGTCGGTCACTTTTGCAATATACTAACAGTCATTTTGGATGAAATCCAAGCTGGAAGTCCATAATGTTTTACCATTTTCCTAATTTCTATCCCCTTTTCATATTCATTAATACGCCGCAGACCTTTTGACCGGTGGCTTTCGCCCATGCCTAGGCCTGGCACTAATTACTCACTCAGTGTTTCAACCCTAAGTTTGGTTTTTGATGGGTGAGAGTAGAACTCACCCTGAACTAAGCCATTGGCATGTGAAATTCACACATTCAGGGGCCAGTTCCTTTCCCTGGACCACCTGCAATTATCCACAAAGTTCTGACAATCAGATAGTCGCACCGCAAGGTTTTCGGTGGGGATGTCCGGAGGACTTCACCTGGATTTGAAACCCGGACCCTGCAGTCGGTAGCCCAGCACTATAACAACTAGGCCACCACAACTCCCCCACTGATTACTGCATCATCCTAAATTGTAACCTGAATCCTTTCGTTGATGGTTGAATAATCACTATAATCACATGCCTTAAAACCGATTTTCCTATTCATGCCTCTTTGTAACAGCAATAGTTGGCAAACACCAGCAAGTGATACAAATGCAGCATGCAGAGGTAAAATTTGCATGGAATATAGTCAGGAGTACAAATTACAATAGCACACACCAGAAAGCATAAGATCACAGCAGTGGCTGGACAAGACATATTCTCAAGTAATATTGTAGTTAATAAGGGAAAATTAATGCTTTTCATTAAAAAGGAGTACCCCAATCCAAATAACTGACAGGTCTTACAAGGGAAAATATTGCCCGCACTGCAAGTTAGAGAGGGAGGAAGAGAGAGGTGTATCATGGGATGGGGGAAGCGAGAGGGATGAAGAAGAGAGTGAGGGAGAGATGGAAGCTTTAAGAGGTGGAAGAGATGATGCTATATTCTAGAATATAATTTATGAGACTAAACTCCTCACCTCTAGGAGTCTCGTGAGGGAAAGAGATAAGAGAAGAGTTTGGGACAAGTGACCCTTAGGCACTGGTCCACCTCTGGAGTGGAGATCCTTATCAGGTTTATTGCTGTGCCATGTGTCACTGATCTGTCACTCATCTGAGCCTCCTGCTTTCCAAGATACATATTTATGTTATTGGTGAGCCAAGATGAGTACCTAACAGAAGAACACAACTTGTGTTTTGCAAAATGAGGGGAAGAGGGGAAATTTTAACAAAAAGGTTAAAACAACAATCTTTTAAGTGTGCGACTACGCCTCTGCTTCATGTCCAGACTCAGCCAGAAATCTAAAAATTCCTTATGTTGGTGAACTAACATACTCCATCTCAAAAGCCTTCCCCAAGGACACGCAAAAGGTCTGTTTTTAGAACCCAAACACTCTAGGATGACTTCTGTGTAACTCGAAAGAAGCTATTGATTCCCTAAGAAAAAGTGGCATATACAAACTCAAGTGTGATAATTGTGAATGTTTTTATGCTGGTCAAACTGGGTGAAGTTTCCCCACCAGGTGTAAAGAACAAAAACTTTCTTTGCAGCCGAGATGTGACTTCAAGCTTTCTTTCAGACTTTCACGATATATATCGTGGAAGAGGACCACATCAGTACCTTCTAACCAGAGATACATACTGAATCTTGTTCCAAAAGGATTGGAAAATGAACACATTGGAACAAAGGTAAATCGGCCTTAGTGCTAAAGAACCATCATTACTCAAAAGCTTCCTATACCTCTCCCCTCTGTTATCAATCCCATGCACATCTCACAGGAATCCACCCCAGTCGCATTTTCCCTCCCCAACCTCCACCACCTGACCTGAATTAACCAAACTAGCACTTTCAACTCCTCCCTCTCCCCTGCTTTCCTCCTCCCCTAGCCCCAAATCCTCTTTACTTATAAACAGCAGCACAACGGACTTCAATCCATTGTATATTGTACCTGATGATGGCATAACAGCTGAAACCAGAGGTCTGGAGCAAAATAAATCTGTGTAAAACACTAAGTTGTGTTCTTCTTTTAATCACAGAAAGATTCCACAAAGTTTGATCATCATCATATAATTATACCAGGATGAGTCATGCATTTCAATTTTGATCCCAAATTGTTTATGCTATTTGGGAACACACTGAGGAAAAATTACTTGACCTTGGAATGACACATCACCTTGCCAACAGCATTCTCTTCAAAGGAATGGCAGTTCTTTAAAAATGGCTCCCTAAGATACTCAAAAAGCAGTCTTCAATAAGCAACTGCAACTATCATCACACTGGTCTTATCATTATCATCCAATGCAAAAAAAAACTCAATAAGAACATGCAATGGCCACTCATCCCGTGCTCCCAGTAGAAAAATGTAGTAGAAATGGGCTGAGTTCTCAAGGTGCAGAGCATCCTGATGTGTTCAACGAGTGTTTTTGTGCCAACTTCAACACTGCCACTCTAACCCTCCCTCTCCCTAAGCTTCTACCCGTATGCCACCAGTCCCTCTCCTCCATTTCCACCAATCCTAAAGAAGTTCTGTCCTTTCTAACAGAACTGCCCTCCTCAAAGGCCACTGGTTCCGACAATATCGGTTCTCTCTTTCTCTCTCGCACCGCTACCACCCTTTGCATCCCTATCTCCATCCTCTTCAACAGATTCTTCTCCATTGGCACTTTCCCTGCGCACTGGAAGAACGCTAATGTCACTCCAATTTTAAAATCTGGCCCCAAATGTATCATTGAGAAAAATCGTCCTATTTCCATTCTACCCATGCTGTCCATTATTTTTGAGCGTATCATATTTAGTCGTCTTCTTCACTTCTCCCTCCCCTACATATCCCCCCCATCAGCATGGTTTCCTTCCTGGCAGATCGTGTCTCTCTAACCTCGTTGTACTGCACCACCATATCACCAACTCTTTCGAGTACAACTCACAACTCGATGTTTGCTACATAGACGTCTCCAATGCCTTCGACACCATTAACCACTCTTTACTCATACATAAACTTCAACACCGGTACAATACCCATTCAAATTTTCTATCTTTGATCCACAGCTTCCTCAGTTCCCATTACCAACGTGTATTAATTGACGGCACCTCATCTCCTTATTTACCTGTTAAGTCTGGTGTACCACAGAGAAGCGTCCTTAGCCCCCTCCTGTTCACACTATTCGTCAATGACATTACTGATGGCATAATCCCTCTTGGCTGCAATATTCTTCTATACGCGGACGATGGCAAAATTTTCAAAAAGGTGGATCGCCCCTCCGACTCACATTCCCTTCAATCTGCCATCAATTTTGTCTCTGACTGATGCTCTACTTGGCTGCTACGAGTCAACCCCTCAAAATCAGCGCTGATGACGTTTTCATTAAAAATCAATCCCCAGAAACATTCATACACCCTTTTAAACAAACCTATCCCTCCTGTAACTTCCCACTGCGACCTTGGAGTGATCTTTGACGACAAATTAAATTTTCAGGAACACATTACGATGGTTGTGAAGAAAGCAATGGCCATGGTTGGTATGCTCTATCGACATACTGACCTTCAGGACCCCACAGCTCTAAAAACAGTGTTTTTCGGTTGTGTTCTCCCCATCCTGGAATACTGCTCACCAATTTGGTCTACCGCCTGCCCCACTACTCTAAACTTGCTCAAACGCCCTGTCAACTTCTTTCTCGCTGTAGCCCGCCATAGAATCCCCACACTCAGAAACTGTATCCGTGACTCTATCCTTTCCTCCCTTGGGATTTCCAACATAACTCACTGCAGAGTCTTATCTGATTTAATGTTGCTGCATAGAATCTTCAGCGGATCTCTCCGGACCAATGAAATTCTCCCTCTTTTGCATGTTCCCCCTCGCCCCTTACGTAATAACTCTCTGCTTCATATTCTCCGATTCCGTCTTTCCATCTCTCAATGCCCCCCTTTTCTACCAAATCCCCTCCTTGTTTAGCTCCATGGCTTCAAAATATCCTTCCCTGGACCTCTTTTCCTCTACCGCTATTTTCAAATTCTCCCTTAAATGACACCTGAAAAATTTACCGCTCTCTAACCCTTAGCCCCCTTTCTTACGTTTAATAATTTTGTTTTTTTTTATTATTCTCTCTAAGCTTTTATTTATTTATTGAGGACAGCCAATGTATAAGCCTTTGTGCCGTTTTTGGTGGTGAAATAAATAAATAAAAAGACTAATATGCAATTCATCTGCGGACCTACAATCGCTAAGAACATCCCAGCCATTATGTATCATCAAGATGGTCAAAGCCAGAAACTTGAGCATTTCTGGGATAATAATGTTTGGAACTCTCTTAGGTGTCACCGCATTTTGCAAATGACTGATCAATAGACTTATTTAATTTTCAAGCAAAGAGGTCATTCACTGTAAGTATGCACTTCAATTGCTCTTCATTTCCAAAAAAGTGAAAAGAGAATCTAGGGAATTATAACCTCTGGTGAGAGTTGCTTCAGTTCTATCTAATCCTCCTGGTCGTCCAGGGAACATATTCACTATTTTCTTGAAATTATGCAAAGGTAAGCAACAGGGGGACTCGATACCTTTATCACTGTTTTCATTATTACTGATCTTGGTCTGAATTTCTATTTCTTCCCTGCTTCAGAGCTAGAACACAAAAGTGCTTCCCTCTCAATTTCATCTTCAGCAACAAATGCCTCATTTTTAGAAGCCATTGTGCATATATTGCAACTGCTACACCTTTGATAGTATCACAAATTGTCATGCAAGTCCTCAAGTCACAGCACCATACAGTCAAATGATCACTTCTTCAGGAGAGACTGTCTCACCAAGGAGGTCCAAAATAAATTGAAAATGTTAGTCCCAGAAGTTTCGTAGATGGGAGCAGCTTCAAAGGCAGAAAACATAAAAGGCCCAAATGCTATCAAAGATATCATTTAGCAGCCTATACATATTTTCATTTGTGATGGCAAAAGGATTCAGTTTCCTCCTCACACATGAGGCAAACAAACCAGGGTGAGAGGATCAGTTGCAATATTCAGGAGACATAACGTCAAATAAAATATAATTGTGACATGAAACGATGAAAAACATTTCATGGAAGAGAGCATTTCAACTTGTTGATGCTTCATTAGAGGGAAAGGTTATTATTAATCAGCTTGTATCTTCATTTACGTGGAATCATTTGGTTTCCTTTTCACACAAAAGGTAAACAAACACAGACAATAGGATTGCACCATTCAGACATATCTGTCTGAATTTTGACTTTGCTGTTTTACACTGTACATATTGACTAAGGGCCTCAGCTGGATTTCTTCGAGTAATATGGCATTGCTCATAGCCCAGATAATCTATGTAATGATGTTATTTTTACCACTTGATCTCCTCTTTTAAATGTAATCCTCCCTTCTGTTCGGCGACCATCTTGACCTTCACCACCAACCGTTTTCCCTTCTCCTTTTAACCTCCACTCTCCATCGCACTTGCTGCATCTCTTCTACCGCTGGTATTATATAGTGGAGTTTTTGAAAATGGTTTTCACCTTGATAATGGCAGTGTGTGCCTAAACCTGGGTCGGTCTGTCTTAATTTGTGACATTAAAGTTTGGAAGTTACTATTTTTTTTTATCAACATGGATTTAACATTCTTCCACAAAATTAAGCCTGATACGCTTTTATATGAATGAAAAACCCACTGAGGTAGTATAATATAATTTCAATAAATAAATTCATGACTATTACATTTAAATATTTAATCATAAAATACTTCATTACATAGCCTTTGATTTTAGGTTTTATGAGCCAACATTCATTGGCATCTTATCGTGCTCAAAAATAGGTACAGCAGAGTCCCACAAACCCGGACTAATGTGGACTGAAGGGTGTCCGGGTTTGTGAAATGTCCGGGTTATCGGGAAAGGAGTAAAAATAAGAAAACTTACGAGTTTTTATACATTATTACTATACTAAACATTTATTTATTGCATAAAAATACAAAAAACTAAAATTTAAACTTCAACTGTTCGATAAACCTAACAAAAAACTTAAAACTGTACTTAAAAAACTTCCGGTTGGTGCCATAGCGTTTGACATGCGGGAATTTACCACTCTGCCAGGGTTTTCGGGTTATCCGGACTTCCAGGTTATCGGTGTTCGAGTTTGCGGGACTCTACTCTATAATACTGGGACAGGAAGGTATTAAATTTCGTGCGTGGGGGAGAATTTTCTGTGGCCAGTTTTGGGCGGATTCGGAAGGAAAGGGTTAATAAGAAGCCCAATGGATAGCTGAAAATTATTGATTAGTCAGACCAGATGAGAATGGGCAAAGAATAAGAAGATCATGAAGTACCGTAGACTGGATGCCAGGAATTGACAGGTTATGAATAGGTGTTCCCTTTGGTTTGATATTGAGTGAGAGGACGAAGTTCAAATTACCAAAAAGAGGAGTGGTGTGACAGGAGGGGGAAGACAGAGAACCTTGTGGGTAGACATAGCATATGCTGGAAGAGATTCATATGAAAAGGTATATTAAGAATCATAATAACAAAATAGTATGTAAGAAACATTGCATGGATGCAAAAGGGTCAAAAAAGATAATCTAGGATTGAGCAATGTGCAAGAAAATGTCTGACATCACCCATTATATTAGGCTTTATTGGCTGTGCATACTCTAAATGACAGTGGCTAGAAAGGTACACATGAATTTTATTTTCATTATTAATTTCTAAAAATGAGTACCAGAGATAACCCAAGTAGAATTATGGATTGGCTCAATGCAGGTGAGGGGTCACAGTCAGTAAATAGTACATATTAACTAACTTGCGGCAGTTATACCCTGACAACTATGTTTTGTTGGCAGCCTGCTATGATCAGCATGCATGTGAAAGCAAAATGATAATGAACTTCTCCAAAAAACCTTTCTACCTTTTAACCTAAACTGTTATCGTGATTTCAGAGGAAAAGAAAAAAGGCAAATACAATCTTTGTTCAGTCTCAGGTTTCAATGGCGATGCAATGTTGAGGCAGACATCTTTCAGGTTGCTGCCAAATTCAAGTTTGAAAGTACCTACTTTCAAACTTGAATGCGTCCGCAGCCCGGAAGATGGCTGCCTCACATACACCCTTTCTCAATCAAATACCAAAAAGATATTTTTAAACAATTTGACATCCGCTAATATTTTCACAAGAGCAATTAATTTTTATACAAACTGTCACATCACCATATACTTCTAGCATAATTTTCACCCATAGTAAGTATAAAATGAGCTTTTAAGGCTATAAACAAATTCCCATATTTACTACCACTAAAGGTGATCACGAAAATACCAAGTGCAACAGGCACAAATATAAATTACCGTTTTGTTGTTGTAGATCCGGATATAATTTGGTGGTGTAGAGTTGATAGTAGCCAAAAGATTAATGCCAAATGTGTCCGTGACTGAGGCTGTCCAAAGTCAACGGTAACAGTAGTATGTCCTGTCCCTGTAATGATCCTGTCGAAATGATTATTTATCATTAAATAGGTCACAAAAGCCGAACAGTAGGAAATACCAAATTCAAAGGAATCCATTCATTCATGGAATTAGAAGTTTCCGACTAACCAGACATTAAATATTTATGTCCAAGAAATCAACAAGCCTACTATTCTAGATATTTGTACGCAAAAATAATTGAACTTCAAAAATATAAACACGTTCATTTCAATATTATAGTTCTTCATCTCTAGGATAAGCTAGATCTAGCTAGGTAAAAATATAGGATCCTATATTTGCGTGGTTGCATCGATGCAATATAACCACGTTATAATTCATTAACACTACCGAAAGAAAGTAGTCAAAAATAACTTTTTCAAATTCCGCAACATAGGTTTATTATAGAAAGGATAGTAGGAAAGATCAAAAGATCTTTTCTACACTTGAAAACCGATATACAAACAAATTATTTGGAATTATTGCTCACATGTTCTCTAAAGATGTGTTCCGCCAAATATGTCGATTAAAAAATCTTAAACTCGGCAGTTCTCCATTTTTTAAGGCCAATAAGACGTTCAACAGAATATCCTCGATGTTCCTCACAATTTCCAAGCTGAAAATTTAAACATTACACATAACTCGTAATCGGCTAAAAACACAGCCGATCGATGTCAGGTACGAAGATTTCAAAAAACAATAAACAGAGATAGTAGTCATAGTCCAATGGTACTTGCCTTCTATCGCTTGCTTTCAAGTCCGCGGACTCACGCTGAAAGCTTATTGACTTTTGAATACTTGACACTGGTATTTCCGATCGACCATCAGATATACTGCTTTTTTTTAAACGTAACAGTTTACAGGAAGAGTCGTCAGACATTCTCCTTTCAATGTATGATAAAGCTATGAACATCAAAGTTGTGAATGTGAACGCTGGAATTCTACCTTCAAAAGAGAACACAAAACCCACAAAAGACAAAACGGAGAGAATGTAGAGGTTTCCTAACAGATGGCGCACAAGTAGCGTTCAATTTTGAACCCATGTCCACGGTGGGAACATGGGACGGTAAAGGTGAGTTTCCGTCTCGCCAGCGTTAACACGATTTTGACCCACTTTCAACAGACATATCGGAACCAAATTCACCTCACGTATAATGCAAACCTTGCGCATTTGTAATTACAAGTGGCAAAGTAACACAGTAAAATATATACATAAATTAAATCAAAGAAAATCTACTACTTTAAAAAAAATTGAGAATGTAGAATAGGATTTTCTCGGTAAGATAATCGATCTGGATCTGACATCTGCACGTCGGTTTGTCATTGCTAAGTGGAGCTCTGTTTAAAATCGGACTTTTGATTAGAATTCTCGATTTGATCAATTCTTCAAATTTGCGCGTTTCTTATAACGTCACCGCTGATCATTCAAATTCGGAGTTCAAATTGCCGCTTCCTTCATTTACCGCTCAACGCTAGCGCTCGTAACGGAAAACTTCGACGCACCCACGCTGTCAGCACACGCCCGCCAGGGATCAGAGGGTCTTTGGATTATTTCAGGGAATAGATATCTACTGGCATTACTCTGCATTCACGTGATTTGTTCATTAATGTTATAGATTTTTGAAGTGCTAATAGATTATCTGAAGGTTTATGGTGCCGGGTTGGACTCAGTGCTGTACGCAATTAAGACGGAATGGAGTATTCAACGTTCCAGAGAATGGATCTTCAGATTGTTAACTGTGGAAGTAAGTAAAAGAAGAGAATATTCGCTCTGTCTAGGAAGAATATACATGCATTTTTTATTGGCAATTCAGTTATTCCATACTAAATTATTTCATTACTAATGCCTTTCAATCCTTCGTTTTCTCATTGAGACCTTATTTGATTCTTTCTAGATGTATAAATAATTCGCAAGGTCTATTTACGGGGAATATTTATTCCCTGCTATTAAAGCCAGAATGCATTCGTTGTAGTTGATTCTGTTTATTACAAATGGTAAGTACGTGTGTAAACTTATTTCAAATAATCTTTATTCTGGTTTATTTATATTATAGTATTAAATACACCTATATATATGTATACATTACCCACAGAACTAAAACTAATCCTCATCTTTCTATTGTCTTCTTGTCATCTTTGAAGTGGTAGATAAGATGCGCGTATTCAATTGAGCGTATTGTTTTGCATAGTATCAAAGTTCGTGGGTTAAAGTCTCGCAAAAATTTCATTTCAGTTGCAACCAAACGTTCCAACTATGAGGAGAATACGTATTATGTTGTGATTGGGGAACTGGTGGAGTATGATGGAAAGACAGAAAATGTCACAGCGCCCACCAAGCGAGAAATATAAATACCTACCATCCATCAACAGTATCATTTTCTTCACCACCAACGTATACCTCGAAGAAAATTGGCAGGTCTGACCCGGGCCGTTTTCGGATTATCATCTTTGGCAAAATCGTTGGAGGAAAGGTTTAAACGAAAACGGTAGGATAATCTTTGGAATTGTTCACGCATTGATGGAGAGCATAAGGCCTCATCATTGCGATTATGATAATTGTGTAAAGTAAAATTATTTTTGGTTCAAGCTTCCCATCCACATGCCGTGGAGGAGCTACAGTTGGTCTCTGAGTTCACGCATTTCAGGCTCTGCTTTCACATAAGTTGCTATTCCTTAAGACTCCCAATTACCTTACATTAGTTGGGAAAGACAGTTGCCGGCTAGATGATGATGCCAGTTGCATGATAAATGTTTCATAATACAGTAATACTCATTCAACTATATTTGCGTAATAAACACATTAAGGTGCAGACAACATTAATTATTGCTCAAATTGCTTTAAAATATGAGCTCACAGTCAAAAATAGTTATTAGAATAGTTTTTTCACTCTTCACTTTAGTCAAAGCAATTAAACATTTTTTTAAGAAGGTCATATTTTACTTGACACTAGAACCCTGTAGTCAGTCATTTTGACTTCTATTTTGTAGGACCATTACTCTGAGGGATAACTCTCTTAATATTTGGCTATCCCATGGGAAAAAATCTGGGCCGTTGCACTCTAACTGTGCTAAGGGGCTGTACTGTGGTCTGTACTTAGACTGTACTTAAATTGAAACACCACAGTGCAGTTGACATAGCACAGCCATAGTGCAGTTACCATAGCATAGTCACTGTGTGATTGTCAGAGCACAGCCACAGTACAGTAGTCGCACATATGTGATGAAAAAAAAAGAAAATTTACATTTTAAAGACTGAATGTTACTATGTATAATGCAATGTCTTGCTTTAGTGTATTAATTTGTCCTACCTTGTATCTACCTAACGACATTGTGTCTATCACGCTACGATTCTGTGCGCATATTCTCGCACCCAAAATTGAAAACCTGAATCAAGAATGCCTTATATATCTGGTCACTTCCGTGAGTTAATGTAACTTCGAGAACTAATTTTTAATTGGCAATTCCATGATAGTCTGAGAAAATACCATTACATCATGATAACCGATATTTGGAATTAATTAATTGAAACCTGTATTGCCACATACTATGAATATAAAAGCAATATTACTGAGAATAAACAAGATTTTTTCCAATTCCCTCACGTTTGTTCAGGTTTCCATCAAGACATACCTAACTAACTTACGAAAATGTTGAAAGGAGAAAATTCACATAGTGTACACATATTAATAAAATAATGTATAACAAAAATTAATTATGCAAACTCTCAGTGAAGTGTTTACTGGCTGAACTAAAAACTCAAATTTGTTTGCAAGCTTCCCATTTTTGCCAAAATTTTGGGTGGAGGATGAACCATGGGCTAAACATACAGGGTAAATGCTTCTTAAAATGCATTGGCTATTTAATAATGGAGCTTGGTTATGAACCACAAATAAAGAATAATTTCCTTTATACCAGCAAGTGGTAGTCTGGAAGTTGTGAAGGCTGATTATATTTCCATTTAAAGTTCATCCGTATAGCTTAAGAAAACCTTTCGATGGTGTGGAAATTTTCATGTCGTGGCTAATGCCTACTGGGCTAACTGCATGTTCAAGAGTGGAACTGCTCATATGTTAATGCCAATATAACCTTGTCTGGTAAGTTTAATAAAAACCGAATTATTTCTTACGCACAAATATTATGCTTACAGAACTATATAATTCTGGAATCCAGTCTTGAGACTTTTATTTCAACTATTATTAACAATAACCTTCGGAACACGATGGAGATGCATGTTTGCTTTACGTATATGATTAAAGCGAAACTATTGCCATCAAATTGGCTTAAATAAATAATTACCAACTTATTTTATAACCAATTCATTCATTTGATCACAGAAATTGAACTCAAAAATCAAATAATTTTGCTTTTTTTAATAACATGCCAGTACTGCAGTGCCAATGTTATTGTGAAACCTTACAACTTTCATTTGTTTTCTGGCTGCCGAGCTGTGAAGGGTACACCTGTGTATATAATCTTTGGGGTACATGTTCTGTCGGAGGTTATCGGAATCGCCACCAGTTTCTGCTGCCGAGCTATGAAGCTCAAGCTCTTAGCCTGAATAAAATTTGTCTTTCCAGAAGTCCTTCAAATGCTTTAGGTTAAGTGATGTCCATTTTTTGCGGCCATCCAATTTTTCTTTAAGTTTAGTTTTGGCTCAGTTGCACTTCATCCACAGTACTGATTTTTTTCCCTGGGATACGTATATAATTGGCATTTACTACTTTTTCCTTAGGTTTTACATACTTCAATATTTTTTCTGGGCCTACGTTTGTTTGATATTGGGACAGATATTCAGCGTGTCCTCGTTTAACGTTGTTAACTCGTTCCTGAAAAACTCGGATTCATAGGTAAAATCAACATGGCCACTGCTGCTAATGCTCCTTTTGAAGTTGTCAACTGCTGGATTGTACCCTATTCTCCAATTCTGATTTAGATACTCAATGTACATATCAATGTTGAATTGTACAACTCAATTGAGTCATTGAATGCAAATATCTTTTTGTACACAAGGGAAGCAATCAAGCTGTTAATCACTCAGAAGACAGCTCAAGAGAACCGGAGGGACGAGGTGACTATCTATCAACCTGGGTGTTAGTTAAGTAATATTTTGGTTTCCCGTGCATGTAAGAGGACCAACAGTCACTCATCTCTCCGTGCACCTAAAAACTGTCAGCGTGTCTACTACAACAAAGATAGGTTACGAACTCCTCAAATGACCACTCTGACAGTTTTTCTTCAGGCTTTGAAGTTTTCTTATGAAATAAGTTCAATGTCTTTCACACCTGTTGAATTTCAATGGGTACATTCTGCCAGTTCAAGATAAAGTGACAAACTTTTGAAACTCTTCAAAGTAAGTCCCTTGGGCATAGACACACTTTTTCCAGCAACTCTGCCATGCACTGTATGCAAGTTGCAAGAGATGCATCCTGGAAGACGTCTTCAGGAACCTCTTTAAGCACCTTCGTTACAGTGGTTTGGATCGCTTCTATCATCCCAAAATGGGTTCCTTTCGGGGTTCTTTTGATCCTGGGGGACAAGAAAAATTCAGCCAGGGCAAGGTTCGGAATGCACGGGAGCTGCATCAGTGTTTCCAAGTTGTTCTTGGCCATGAACTCCCGAATGCACAGAGCGGTGTGGCTGGGAGCATTGTCTTGGTGGAGTGTCCAGGTGGTGGGGATCTCCCCTCTTGGGCACAAGTTTGGCGCACACTTCCCACATTTGCAAATTTTTCAAAATGATCTTGTGCACAATTGTTTTCTGGAGGTTTATAGTATTCGCTATCATCCGGTAATCCGTGATTCATCAATCGATTATCCGTATCCAAGAAATTTCGACCACGGGCCAAATTTTCCTCATTTTTGGTTGACGAAGGCCGTCCAAAGTGGGGTTTATCGGCTACCTCTTCCCGGCCATCCTTAAACATCTTTAACCATCTCTAAACTCGAGAATACGAAAAAGCTGAGACCCCATAAACTTTCTTAATCATTGCGTAGATGTTAGCAATATTTTGTTGAGTTTGGCACAAAATTTGATGGTGTACCATTGTGCGAGCGAGTTCTACATCGCACATCATGACACATGCAGTAAAGTGGGGTGCACCAAAACGAAGACGTTGACACTTATAGAGCTCAAAGCATACTGGGATTACCAGCATTGGATAGCTGAAGCCTTCCCTCTTCTAACCCAGCCGATTCGCACGTGATACGACCAGTAGAAGGGGGGAAAAAAAACATTGTCTTATTTACCGGTCAGACCCTGTATATGAGGGCTGGTCTCTCCACTGTCTCAAAGATCTTTCCTTTTAACCTTTTCTAAATTCTTCTGTAAAAAAGCACACTTGACACTTTTCCAGTTCATCCATCCGGCTTGAATTCTGTGGTTAAGCTCCCTTTCCCAACCTCCACTTTCGGTGTTGTAGGAGCAGAGATATTTCAACTCCCTATCCCCTCCCCAACCCTTCACCTAATAATTTGATCTCTGTCATCTCCACCCAGCCACAGATATTCCGTCTTCTGTCTACTAATCTTGAGGCCTCCATCCTCTACCGCCTCTCTCCACTTTTTCAAAGTTTCTTCCTACTTATCTTTTCTTTCTTCCCCAATTACAGCATTGTCTGCATAAATGCTGGACAACAAAACCAATCAGCCGGTCATTACTTCCATTACCAAATTGAACAGGTATATTGTCTTCTGCATGAGACACATTAGCAACATCGTCACTACTTCTTCCATTTGTACTCCTGGAGTCATGATTATTTTGGTCTGAATCATGATATCGTTTAATAACAGATTTATCCATTGTGAGGTATCACAACGCAAAATATAGATTGAAAAATAGCAATAATAATTGTTAAAGTTATATGTTAATAAAAATATATGTCACCTGATTTAGATATCTGGATTAAAGATGTTAATAATTATACAGTCAACTCTCGATTATCCGGCTTCCGATTATCCGGTTTGCGGATTATCTGTGCTATTTTCTCATCCCCACACTTAAAAAAGTATGAAAAATATTCCAATGGTAAAATTAAGTAAATTCTTTGAAAGTTCGATGTATCTAAATAGAATTGAAAGTTTGTAAATGTCTCTTTTTAGTTTAACTTTTTAATTTCACAATACTATGGAAATTGTTTGCTACATTTAAGAAGGATGAAAACTCAGCCGCATCTGCTTCTGAAATTATTTTATCCATTCTTTCTCATTACACTTTGCCACTAAATATTTTATCTTCCTCAAATGAACAGAATAGTAAATATACAATGGAGATAATTTCAAATAAACTACTTGCAAATAAACTAACTTACATTATACTAAAAAAATAACTACTTATTGTTCCGTATGTTCTTACTTTTCGGCCTGAATTAATAAATACGAAACAGTATTACTGCTCCCTGGTAATTATTCACCGTTGAACAGTCATTTGTTTTTACCCAGATACAATTATGCCAGTGCATTCGTGTGGAAATCTCAATAACTTCAAAGTTGCATTTGTTACTGTAGTGACGCCACAAAGCTATGATGCAAATAGCAGAAAAAAACAGAAGAAAACTGTCCTTTCCATCGCTAAAAAACTAGAATTGATTACTAGAAATGAAAAATGAGAGACTCCGCTAAAACTGGCATAAGAATATGATATGGGATTACAAACAGTTCAGGATATAATTAAGAATAAAAGTAAGCTGATGACATTTGCTGCAACCTCGGACAGTGGTTTGGGGCCCTCAAAGCGTAAGACTGAAAAACGATCAACCTTTAAAGATTTAGACTCCTCCATGCTTCTTTGGTTCAATTAAAAACGGTCAAGTGGTATACCCGTCTCGGGCCCCATGTGCACACAGCAGGCTTAATTTTTTCATGAGTCTCTAGGGATAGTAAGTGATTTTAAATCTTCTTCTGGGTAGTTGACGAGGTTCAAGCAGCGACATGGAATTCGTGAAATTGCTATTCACGGAGAGCGATTGAGTGGCAATGTTTCAACCACTGATGCTTTTAGCTTGGAGTTCACAAAATACGTAAAGGAGGAAGAGTTGGCACCCGCACAGAAGCTCTGGCGAGTGTTGAAACTTAGCTGGATTACATGTGACAAAGTGATTTCAACTATTGCGACGTAATCTCAGCCAGAAAAATAAGAACTGCATTTAAAGAAAACATGAAGAAATCAAGTAAACCACAAAACATAACTTGTTATTTCCGAGATTCACTATAAAAGAATGTGCTCGATTCTGATTACTGACTTCGATAATGATTTTTACATTTACTTCAAATACGCAATATATGCTATTGTTTTTTTCTTATCTTTATGGTCAAGTAAAGTGCCTATTATCTTTCCTTTCAAGCATTAGAAACTATTTATTAGATCAGAAAATATTTACAGATGAATGTTGAAGATTTCATGATATTCGAAATAAACAAACCGGAAAATTAGTATTTCGTTATTCACTTGTTTTCTTGGTGTAACACCTGCAGTCAATTTTAATGCAAAATATTTTTAATCCTACTAATGCCGAATCTTTATATATATATTATATCTCACATATTTTTCAGAGGCTCACAATATGACAATGTTTTGTGTTAAATAATCACTTCATTGTCATACATTTACTGATAATAAGCAAGATGTCAGTTTTTTATTATCTACGTGGTCAAGCTAAGTAAGTAACCCGTGTTTCAAGAATTAGAAGCTATAAATTTATAAATGTTTACGATATTATTATATTTTGAAATACTAGTAATATTTAGGTTACATTCATTAGTTGTCTTGCGGTAACTGCTGCAGTCTGTTATGTGAAATAGTTTCCATCCTACGAAGTGAAAAGTCAATATCACGACCACATTTTCCATCATTTTCGGCTATCCGTGTTTTTCGATTATCCGTGTCTCGTTGTGCATCCATTAGCACGCATAATTGAGAGTTTACTGTAATTTTTGTCTTTTATACAGATAACATCAAGATTTATTTTGTTATTTCCTCTGACTCTGATGTTCCCTTGCTACCAAGTGACCTTTCTCGTATTGTTGAATGGGCCTCATTTAATTAACTCACCATCAATATTGGTAAATCTAAAGTTTTTTCTTTTTAAAAAAAAACGGAGTGGGTATATAATTGGGGTATACTATGTTAATTCTGTTAATCTTGAAAAATTCGCCGTATTTAAGGACCTAGGTGTTATTTTTGATAGAATCTTATCTTTTGAAAGCCACTTTGAACACCTTTTCGCTAAAGCTGTAGGGATGGTTTGATTCATGATTAGCTCAAATAATGTGTTTGGCAACATGTGGACACTGCTTGGACTTCACAAAGTGTTGGTATTGCCCATTTTACAGTATATCTCTCCTATATGGAACCCGTACTGAATGCGTTAAGTTAAAACTGGAACGTGTTCAACGCAAGTTTTTCAGATTCGCCTCTCATAAGTTGAGCAGACCAATGCAAATTACTGATCATGACTATACTTGGATTTCCCATACTCTAAATGTTGCAACAGTTAAAAGAACCCGTAGGTACACCGATATAATGCATTTGTTTAAAAATAGCAAAGGTAGCATAAACTGCAGAAGTCTGAGAGAATTGTTTGTTGACCGCCACTTGCAGTATAATCTACGTGCCCCAAGACTTCTACGTGAATACAACTCATCAACAAATTATGACTTTTCAATCCCTCTAATAGACTTTTCAGGTTGTGGAGTGCCTTGCCTCCTGATATGCAGGATGTATCTATTCTTTCTCTTATACAATTTAGGCAGAAAGCCAAAGTAATGTTCAAAAATGTGCAATGAGTGTACTAAATTTTATTGATTCTTTGAAAAAGTATTAAAAATGTTAAAAATTTATTAGAAAATGTATTGTGTAATGTTTTCTTTATGCAAAAAGTATGAACTGCACTATGATAATTAATTATGTGTTTTTTGTCTTGCTTACATTTTTGTACTCAATATATTTATGTTTATAACTTGTGCCAAATCTTGAGCTAAGGACAATCTTACTATAAACTTTTGTACACAATATATTTGTTTATAAATTGTGCCACAAATATGAATTATTTTGTATAGGGTTTATACTTATTTCAATAAATTAATAAATAAATAATGAAATACGCAACACACAATCCAAATAAAAACACTATGGGTGCTTTCCATTAATGCATGGCAATAACCTGTGGTAGCCGGCTGCTGACGGCAACCTCCAGGTGGATAAATAGAATGAATCGCGGCCAAAATCACCAATGCTATATAGTTATTGTGTAAAATAACGTTCATAATGTGAAAAACGTTGGCCTTTAAAACTCCTTAATTTTTACTTTCTGAAGGTAATACTCTTCCTTGAACTACGACCTTGACGTGGTGGAAGGGCTTGTGCGTTCCAATGACCCCTAGAGCTGGACTGGCTGGAGCAAGTACATTGCTCCTGGTAGGGCCACCCATGCCAGATAGGTCGAAGGGTAGGAGCCAGACGAAAGGTAGTTCCGTGATGGTGTCACGTTAAAAATACCGTTGAGTCGCGTGGGATACCTCTCAACTATCTCCTCCCAGAACATGAAAGTCATTCAAAGAGATCTGATTCCTGGCAACTACGGGACGCCGCCCACTAGGGCGGGTGTCGTGCCCGGCAGCGGGGGAGGCAAGGCCTCCGCGGTCGTCATCACACGAAATCCTTGCACAGAATCAGAATCATCAACAGAAGATAAAAGGGAAAAGAGGGAGAAGAAGAAGAAAAAGAGGAAGAGGAGGAGGAAAACAGTGGTAAAAATAGGAACTTGGAACGTAAGGACCATGATGAGGGCCGGGAAGCTTGAAAATATTAAGCAGGAAATGGAAAAAGGAAAAATAGATGCTTTGGGATTGTGCGAGGTTAGATGGAAGGATAGCGGGGACTATTGGAGTGATAACTACAGGGTGATCTATAGTGGGGGAGATGAGAGTCAACGGGGGGGTAGGCATGGTACTGAACACAAAGTTGGGACTGAGGGTGGTAAACATTGAACAGGTGAACGACAGGATACTAGTGGTAGAAATAAAAGCACGGCCAACGAATTTCGTACTGGTCCAGGTATACATGCCTACGAGCAACCATAGGGAGGAAGAGGTGTACGAGCAAGTAGAAGAAATAATTAGAGAAGTGCCGGGGAAGAAAAACCTGATAGTGATGGGTGACTGGAATGCAGTGGTGGGAGAAGGGAGGGACGGATTAGAAGTAGGAGGGTTTGGGCTAGGAAGAAGAAATGGTCGTGGGGAAAAGGCAGTTGAATTTTGTAGAAGAAATAAATTAGTAGTGACAAACACTTGGTTTAAACATCACCCAAGACGTAGGTACACATGGAAAATGCCGGGTGACACTGGGAGATACCAAATTTATTATATAATGGTGAGGCAGAGATTTAGGAACAGTGTAAAAAACTCTCGTAGCTATCCAGGGGCGGATGCGGACTCGGATCATAACTTGGTGATGATGAAGTGTGAAGTTAGATTCAAAAGGCTTTGTAAAGGGAGGAAGATAAAGAGGTGGAACCTTGAAGCATTGAAAGGGTTGAAAAAGAGGGAATACCAAGAGCTAGTAGAAAAGAACATAGGTGAAGAGAAGCGGATGGGAACCATAGAGAAGAGATGGGAGGTTATAAAAACAGGCATTGCAAGAGCGGCAGAGAAAGCAATAGGAACGGTGGAAAAGAAGAGGGTTAAGAAGCAGTGGGTTACAGAAGAAATGATGAAGAAAATGGAGGAGAGAAGGATATGGAAAAACGTGAACACCGACGTAGGGAAGAGGAAGTACAAGGAAATGAATAATAAACTCAGGCGAGTGACCAATCGGGCAAAAGAAAACTGGTGGAGGGGACAATGTGAGCAAATGGAAAAGATGCAGGAGGAGGGGGAAGTGGGCGCTTTGTACGCCAAGGTGAAAATGTTATCAGGTGGTAAGAGAGGTCAAGCGATACCAAAGGTTAAGGACAAAACAGAAAAGATATTAATCGAACAGGAAGATATCCAAGAAAGGTGGAGAGAATACGTAGAGGAGCTATATGACAGCGAGAATAGACCCCTTAGCCTAGATCTAGAGGATGAAGGAAGGATAAGGATAACCTCGGACCAGAGTTACTTGAGAGTGAAATAGAGAGGGCATTAAGAGAGATGAAGGGTAGAAAAGCCATGGGAACCGATAACCTACCTTCGGAGCTACTGAAGAATCTAGGTAGTAGGGGGAGAAAATCGTTTTTCGAACTTATTCGCAGGATCTACGAGGAAGAAGTATGGCCAGAGGATTTCGTGAAAACAGTATTAATACCTATCCCGAAGAAGAAGAAAGCGTCAGAATACGAGGAGTATAGAACAATCAGTTTAATTTCGCACGCAGCAAAAGTGTTGCTTAGAATACTAAATAGAAGGTTGGAGAGCAGAGCAAAGTGCTATTTAGGCGATGACCAATTTGGGTTTAGGAAGGGGAGGGGAACCAGAGATGCGATTGCGGTAATGAGGACACTTATAGATAGAAACATAGAGCATAATCAGGATGTTTTCGCTTGTTTTGTAGATTTCGAAAAGGCGTTTGACAGAGTAAACTGGGAGAAACTAATGCAGATACTGGGGAAAATAGGAATAGATAGGCGTGATAGGAGACTCATCTGAAACTTATATATGGGGCAGAGGGCTCATGTAAGGGTAGCGGACGGTGAATCAGGGTGGGCAGTTATAGGTCGCGGGGTGCGGCAAGGGTGCCCGTTGTCGCCTTTACTTTTTAACATCTATTCTGAGGAAATGGTAAGAGAGGCATGGGATGAGCTAGACGTGGGAATGAAAGTAGGAGGCCAGTGGATAAAGTCGGTTAGATTCGCAGACGACCAGGCGTTGGTGAGTCGGTCATCGAAAGGACTGCAAACTTTAGTAGATGTACTTGAAAAGCAGTGTGAGAAATACGGAATGAAGATAAATAATAGGAAAACAAAAGTAATGAGATTCTGTAGGACAAAGAAAGCGAAGCTGGTGATAAGAGTAGGAAGTCACAAACTGGAGCAAGTAGAACAATTTAATTACTTGGGTAGTACGCTAGAAGAAAGAGGACATAGTAGCAAAGACATTAGGAGGAGAATAGCGCTAGCGAAGGAAGCGTTCAATAATAGAAGGGAGCTGATGACGGGGACCTTAAGTAAGAATGTAAAAAAGAGGCTAGTAAAGAGCTTGATATGGAGTGTGGCGTTGTATGGGGCGGAAACGTGGACGTTGAGAAAGGAAGACGAAAATAGGCTGAAGGCTTTCGAGATGTGGGTGTGGAGGAGGATGGAAAAGGTTGGACGGAAAGGAAGACAAATGAGGAAGTGCTTGACATGGTGGGCGAGGAGAGGAAACTTATAGATGAGATTAGGGGAAGGCAGGGTAGGTGGCTGGAAGGGGTAATGAGGGACGATGGTCTGCTGAAGGTCGTGATAGAGGGAAGGATGTTGGGAAAGCGGGGAAGGGGAAGGAAGAGAATCGGTTTTATGGACGGGATGAAGAAAGGTAGGACTTATGCTGAGTTGAAGAAAGAAATACTAGAGGTAGAAAGGGCACAGCACGTGTAAGAGTTCGTTGGATATTCTCTGACTTTCATGACAACCTACCTCTAACCGGTAGATTACTGTAATGAATGAATGAAGGTAATAATTATTAATTACATATTTTAATAATGGACATTTTCTGATATAATGTCACAAGTTTACGATTATGGCACAATTAAGTAACTTACCAAGAGATGGACGCTTCACGTGGCAATGCGGCAAAAGATTGTGCTTGTTAACAAAGTCACATCGCCCGTAAATATTCATTCGCATTGTTCTCCGGAATCAACATCGACTGGTTGCCAGGATACCGATCGGCTACGCTCAGCGAGGACAGCCGGCTATTTCTACAAATGGAAGGCACCACGAAACAGCCGGGCCGGGTCTTCCTCTGTGTCTATCTATATTCTCCTGGACAATATTTCATGGGCGTTCCAGCTGGCTTCTTCAGGTCCGCTGAAGTGTCGATGCAGTCTTTGGTCCATCTTTTTATGCTCCTCTGTTTGGGTGTCTTTGGTCAGAGGTAGGCAGATTGAAGCCAGCTGAAATTCCGGCAAAATATTGTCCAGAAGAATATGGATAGACAACAGAGGAAGACCCGAAAACCAAGTCTCTCCAACCCATAATGTTTTATACAAACACCCTAATGTAACTTTTCTTATTATTAATATCATATGTCGTTTTTATGGTAATTACTGTTTGTAATATTATCATGACTAGTATGTAATAGCTTATTCTTTCTATTGAGCAAGCTATTAATTATTTGTTATTTGGTTGTAGTAAATAAAATATAAGTATTTAGTATTGTAATGTATGAAATGATCATGAACACCAAAGCCATGTTGAAGCTATTGTTTCTTTTTACCTTCAGGAAGATGTCAAGATGCCCTAAATTACGTCGGGAAGTCAACTCTGCGGTAGCTGTACCTGAAGGCAATGCAACAGGTCGAAGAAATAGTAAAAAGAGACAAGATGCTGTTTGATCTGCTTTTTTACTCCTAATTGTGTCAAGTGTATCGCCAGACACCTCTCAGGTGACAGTCTAATCCCCGGAGAAGAATGACCAAGGTGCTTCTTTAGTGATCCTGACTATCCAGCCAATTATCAAGGCTGGTTTGTTCACCAGGAAGCTGAGCATGAGATGATATCTCGCCAATGAAACCGTAGCAGCTCCACCATCAGTCTAGCCCCCCTCACTCACACCTTCACGTCCATTCTTTCCTCTACTGCCTTTCCCACTTTTCCCGACAATCCTATACCCTCTTCAGTGGAGCTCAGCTCCTAGGTCCATGAAATCTTTCCATAACTATTATTTTCCGACTATCTCTACTAAAAAGACCTTTATTTGTGAACACCTACTCCTTCTCTGCTTATAATGGCTGCTCAACAACAGACTCAATCGCAAACACTTGGTTGGTCAGTCAGAAATGGCTGTAGCCTCTTGGTAGTAGAGCAGAGTACAAATGTGTTGGCGGCCAGAACTGTCATCAGAATCTTGTAAGTTTCCATGTTGGAGATGTTGTATTGTTCGGAGGTGGATAGGTGAAAGAGGTGAGGAGGGAGGATAGCACCCTTAGGTACAACTGCAGTGATGGGAAAGGAAGCCGAGGGGTGGTTGATGGTGATGAAGAAAGATTGATTTGAATGGAAGGAGGTGAGGATTTTGACAAGGTAGTTAGGCATTGGGAATTGTGTCAGTTTATGTATGATTCTACCACGTCAGACTGTTGAACGCCTTTTCGATGATGGAGCTGTGATGAGCATTGAAATTTCCACTGATGGATTCCACCAGAGTTATATTAGTAGGTTCCTTCTGAATTCCATCTGTTGTGGAGGGAGAAGTTCTTCTGCCTGAACAACGGACTCCTGGGGTTAATGGATCACTTACTATTTTTCTGTGAGTAGGCAACGACTTACCCTAAATCAGGTTTGGTTTGACTCTTCATCTTATTTTCCTCGACTACCATTGATGCATTAGGGAAACCAGCATAGTGGTTGAAGCAATATTTTTGAATTAGCAGTATTTTAGGAAGAAGTATAATTCAGTTAAGCTTCAAGTATAACTTTGCATGGAGGCGCCGCTAGTTACCCTAGATTCCTTATCTTTAGAAAATAGTATCTTTTGAAAGGTTTAATAAGTGCAATATAACAAGGCCATCTCTATATACAACCCTGCCACTGTTGGCCGTGATATTTCGCGATAGTCCTCACTGTGAGAACAGGACGGATCGCTGTGAAAGTCGCTATTTTTCCAATGTCCTTTGCGCATCAGTAACTGTCCACATTTAAAATTAACTTATATTAAAATATATTGCTATCCTTAGCCTTATTCAGGTATCAAATATAATTTTAACCTTCTTGTCTGATCAGCAGGAGCATACAAAAATTTAAACAACTCATCATCGAGCATGCAAGTGGACGAACTCCGAATGGGGGATTCACTAAAATATCTTGCGTATAGGAATGATTTTTAGTGAAACGAAGAACTAAACAGCTTTCATTTTCCTCTAGAGATTTCAGTTAGTTTGGAGATTGGAACAAATCTGGCTTCTGATTTGGCGTAACTGGCTGAATCTGGCGAGGCTTTTTAAGCCTCTACATAACTGCGGCATTGGTGGGATAGTCTCGACCATCCGATCGCGACCAGGGCATCCGGGGGGGGTGGCTAACTCAGACCCACCTTCTCACTCCCATACGGTGCCTGTTATCGCGCGTTACCCCCGGTCGTCTCGCTCGGCAACCCTAGGAAGAGGGCCTCCTCGGAGTGAACCTCCTTGCACTTCTAGGAAAACCGGGCGAGTCCGCTTGTTACGGAGTAGGTGGTAGGCTAGGGAGGAGCCTGGGTAAGGCCAGCTGTGCCCGCACTGCTTGCCGGTCGGATCGGCTGGCTGCCCGTGAAGGCTCCTCATCAGATTCCCCGACTCCGTAGGACATAGAGAGTAGGTGAGACTACTCCCACCAAAATGCCGGTTAAACGATTATCAGTGAGGAACGTCTATCAAATGATACGGGATAAGAGGACTAGTAGAGATAATGGTGATAATAAAATCGCACTTCTTTAGATCATAACCAACGTCCTCTTTCCCAAAAACGCAAACGCTACCTGAAACAGAAACCAATAGAAGAAAAAACTGAGGGGGGTTGAAACTTGGGGGGCTGTCTTGTATGCTTCAAATGGTTAAAATTATTTGAAATAACTTAGTTGTTTCTGTTTATGAAAAGTGGGCAGGGACTGTGGGAGGGCTGGCAATGTTGTTTGTGAGCTTATGGCTCGAGAGGGTTCCGTGTACTCCGATGGTGACGCTGGAGATCGGTGCCTGTTATTTAGGGAAATGGATTGGGAATAAGATTTGGTATCTAGCAAAAGCAGTAAAATATTACATGGGTTTGTAGGATTTATTTTCAGAATTACATTTTTCACCTGCCTTGGCCACAGATTTAAACCCATGTGAATTCTTCTCTTCAAATTAATTCTCCATTAAAGCTAAGAGCAGGAAAGTTTATGTACACTAATGCCCAACACTATGGACAAACAATGAAATTTTGACAATGCAAAATTGAGTTCCATCACATGCATGGTAAGTGCAGATCAAGGGAAAAAATTCTGTAAACACATGTATGTAGTTCCCAAATGATAATTTATTTTTCTTGCAGCTATGTAGCATCTTGTGATTGATACATCAAGAACACATAATTACAAGGTGTAAGAAAGAACAATAACAAAATATAACCAACTGAGAGACATTAAGATGCAGGGTGACAGACTGCAACACCAATTATTCACCAGGAAACATTATAGTCTTCACAAGTTGAATAGTGATAGGTCAAGGTACCTAATTAGCACTGGGGACCAAAAGCTACAAGATACAAATTTGTAGTGGCGCAAACACTTATTACTGAGACTAGGGAGGTCATGGTGCAGAATATAATCCATATGATGTGGCCTTTGGGTTTTAAAGATTTGAGTAACCGCATTTCCAAGAGTAAATAATACTTCTAGTAAGTTGAACATTTCGAGAGAAATATGTGGAGAAAATTTTACCCCAGTACCGCTGAATTTTTGTAGCATGGATGCATCTCTAGTGAATCAACTAAATATTAATAAAAAGTAGAGGGGGCCAGGATGTGAGTTATAAGATTCTTTATATATTCCCTGCTATGTCAAATTAAGTAGCTCCTGTTGACACAATATATTACAGGGGAAGAGGTATGTTTCATAACATCTCAAACGCTGAATATGTATTGAAATCTCCCTTTAAAGTAAGACAACTACCAAAATGTAGAGGACTAGTACTCAATTAAATAATACAGATTTATTCATAGAGCACATCAAGTTGACAATGCATATTTGCTAACCCATTGTCAAAAATACAAATGAAGATACTGACATTGCACTAAAATACATGCATACCATGAGAAAACAATCCTAGGCATGTATCTACCACATTACAATAGTTATTTTGATGGGAAATACATAGGAAGCTCTCATGGGAATATCAAGGCTAATTATATGTTAAACTCTGTTGTAAATTCTCTTAAAGGAAGCTTTCCTGCATACACCCATGTCCTTATGATGATTTCGATTGTAGCAAACCTTTTTCTGACAAAACTTTCAGTAACATAATATGGGTCTTGACATGTGATAGGTATGTACATGAGCACAATTGTCCCATCAAAATATTGAATGAAATTATTTTCACATTTGAACTACAACCAGCATCTTGAGAAAATAATGGAAAATCAAAACTGACAAGTGCACACAAAGATGAAATAAAATCCACTTAAGGTTCATACACAAATGGAATAAGGATACATTGCCAAAATAGACCCCTCTAACAGAGAGGCATGATTAGGTGGAATTTCATCATAATAAAACGATTGGCAATTTTCCACAAATTACATTTTATCGAACTTCTTCCCAGGTTTAGATTTACTACATATTTAGATAAATAGATAGTCTTTATTTACGGGCACTGGACCCATTTTACAGAATAATAAATTACAGTTTAATTTTTTAAGGAATAAAAAAGCAGTACAATTGGAGCGAGTACCAATAGGAAATAACAATAGTATAAAAGTAATAATCACACAAACATATCATGTAGATGATTGCACAATGTTTTTATTAATAATTTTTTTATATTTTGTCAATGAAATAGAGAAATCAATGTCTTTAATACCATTTGCCAACCCCTGTGTTCTTGGAATAGGGTTATTAAATGCATAATTGGTACTGTGATGACTTATATGAAACATTCTCGCTGATCGACATATATGATGAGGTACATGAAAGTTATTTAGCATTAAGATCTCTGGTGAGTTCATATGACCATTTAATAAATTATATAATAGGGCAAGGTCATTAATATTTCTCCTCTCTAAAAGAGTAGGCATATTGAAGACAGATAAAAGGTCTTTGTAGGGAGTAAAATAAGACAACCTATATTTGATGGCAATATGCTTCATGAATTTTCGCTGGACCCTCTCCAGAGAATCAGAGTCGTTTGCATAAAAGGGGGACCAGATTGGTGAACAGTATTCAAGACGAGAGCGGACAAATGAAGTTATAAGATTTTCATACAGAATAAATTATTAAATGAACGTGAGGCACGCATGACAAATCCTAATGTTTTCATAGCCTGGGATGTAATCTTTTGCATGTGAACCTTGAATGTAAGTTTATCATCAAACAGTTCACCTAAATCACAGACAGAAGATGTTCTGGTTAATTCATGATTGGATATGGAATAAGGATTATGGTAAGTTTTCTTGGATCTGTTAAAACTTATGATGCTGCATTTGCTTAGATTCAATAAAAGGCCATTGTTTCTCAACCAGATATCAAGAGAGTTCAAATTCTCCTGTAGAAGAGCTGCATCTGTAATTGAGTTAATTGTTTTGTATATTTTCAAGTCATCAGCATATAAAAGGAAGTTAATATCACTTACAATTAGTGCAGAAGAAATATCATTCAGAAATAAAATTAAGAGTTGGGGTCCTAAATGAGAACCTTAGGGTACTCCGGATACTGCAACGAATTCTTTAGATTCTGCTGACAGCAACTTGACAATGAGCTTATACAATGACATACCTCATTACTCCATACAGGGATAATGGGCACCTGTCAAGGGCACAAAGGAATTTCAACTTTGTGCACAGTAGTTAGCGCATGACTGTTGAGAATTCTTTTGGGTGGTTAAAGCAAAGGTTTCGCCAACTATACCATCTGAAATTGAGAGACATGGTTGACATTGTTACGATCTGCCATGCATGTTGTGTTTTACACAACATTGCAGACTTAGATGATTTGGAGATTTTTGAGGAACCTATGGGTGAGGATCACACTAACAGAGATGCGGTAGCCATTCAGGAGAGACAGGGTGCTGAGGGAATCATAGATAACCTGGGAGACCCTGTTGATGCCGAAGGGGGGAAAATTCTGAGGAATGAAATTTGTCGACAGCTGGCAATGAGGGGTGGTAATTTTTAGAGGGTTATCTTAAAGAAAAGAAAGAACTATAAGAGGACTTTTGCAAAGATTTTTATTTCTCAAGAAGTTTCTCGAGCAAAACTAACTGCTTACTTAGGATGTCATTTCTTTTTGCTCTTTAAGGGCCTTGCTTTTTTTAATTTCTTGAAGGATGGCATTGTCTCCTTCCTTTTGTAAGATTCTGCCTCTCTACTTCCTCTTTAAGAGCTTTCAGGGCCATAGCCATTTTTCCATCCCTTTTTGTCATTTTTAATTTTTTTGGCTGAGTTTCTCCCTGGTTATTTGTGGATGGAGCATCATCAGAGGATTCTTCAGGAGCAATAGCTGCTGTTGATGTAGATGGCCCAGGATCTACATTTCCATATTCTGGAGTTCCAATTCTGCAACAAGATTCATTTGTCCAGCAAATCGTTCTATTTATGCAAAAATATCTCAATTCCTACTCGAGTGAGAGTGAGCTGTTATTTACCTCTTCCCCTGACAGTGGCATGCAATGAATTGAAATGTACATCACAATGCTTACTTCGGCTGTGCCACCATGGTACTTCCTATGGTCAGTCCATGACGACCAGACACCACCTTGGGAACAATATTATGTTTTCTCCCAGACATTTCAATCATTTCCCTGTAGCCAGATATACAGTTCCATTATTTTAAGACTTAAGTTGTGTGATGAATTTAGTCTATTGGTATACAAAAATAAACTTACGTTTCATGAGGTAGGACCCTTCGACCTCTACCTGTTTTATTGGTGACAACATGAGTTTTAAATTTCTTCTCTAAGGACTTGTATTTATTGAACACCTGCTGTGCATATATGTTATATCCGTGACCCTGCATTTCCTTGGCAATAGACTCGTATAGCCTCTTCTGTATGAAATATTTTTTTCTCCCATTCCCTTGTTTGAATAGTATTTTTCAAAAAATAATTTCATGGAAGAGTCATCCCAGGAAAAGTGATCCATTGAGGCATCGCTGTCCATAGGACGTGTCGGCTTTGGTAGGAGCACCAGCAAGTCATCCGTACACCTCTAAAGACAGGAGTTCATAGTGGTAAATACATACCATCTTTGAAAGTATTTAACTCCTCCCGAATTATCTTCGTCACCTCCTACGGCAACCGCTTCAATTCCGCCATTGTTGCGGTTAACTCACGATTGGCCCGGGTTAGCCCTTCCACGGTGTTCTCTAACTCCAGCACCCGTGCCCGGAGTTTTGCGTCGCCGGATGAACCTGATTCCATGAGCGACTTCAGCCTCTTTGTTCTCTCAGCTTCCTGAGATACGAAGAATAGCAGCATGAATTAAATACTCGTTCTGAGGGGCTAGCTACATTCGTAACTTGACCGTAGTCCACGTTTTGGAGAAAATTAATTACATATGTTTAATATCCATGTAAAAACAATTTTGAAGTCACAGTACCAATTCATCTTCCGAATCCGTAGCGGACACAAGGCTGCGTATGGGCGTGGCCCTTATCCTTTTCCCGGACGTGGCGAGTTCGTTCATATCGCCCTCAGAGTCTGAAAATGAAACTTAAGTGGCCTCACAGGCCATCAACTATCAGATGATGAAGGACCAATGCATCCATGTTACATTTCCACTTACCAGAAATAGCGAGCACTTGATAATAGCATTCCCCATCGTCACCGCTCCACTTCACCATGAACTTTTTGTTTTTCCAATTTAAAAAATCGAAGGATCGAATGTCTGACGCGCTCACTACTGCTTTCTTGGCATCGTCTAAAAACTCTACGTACGCGTACATGATTCTCCTTCAGACTATCAACCACGCTTTCAAACAACCACTGAAAGCCGTGATTTCTGCCGTGTAACCCATAAACCCCGGAAGAGACTAGACCGAAAGGGTGAATCAACTGAACGAAAAAATATATACCTGAGAAGAATAGAACGACACATCTACTTTGCTGATATAAAGAAAAAATTATAAAAAAGGACTAGTTTGGAATTAGTCAACTATGTATCTATTTTTATGCTAAATATTATTTTATATTTAGAATAATCTCAAAATTTGTGGTCCTCGGTTCCGACCGTTCCGTCGGAAAGGAAGGAGCGCCATCCGCCTTTTCACAGAGATTCATGGGTAAGTAGTGGAGGGAAATTTAGGATCGTGTTACTCAGGTCATGAGGTTATAAAATTAAGTAACTGCTAAGATAACGTGCGAACTTGGTGTTTCAATTTTAACACGGGTCAGAATCGCCTCTAACATGAATAGGGTCAAGCGTCGTAAAGCGTACTTAAACCCAAGCTCAAGTGCATCCATTCCTGACCGGTCTAAAAGAAGATACAAGGCGAGCGTACTCCGCGGTATTTCCGCGTCGCGAACGAGGGGCGTACTCCGCGGAATCCAAAATAAAATTAAAGGATCCCCCCGAGGCGTTCAATATTCAAATGTCTAATAAGGGACTGATGGGGACTAACCTTCCCAGAAACTGGGATGAACCACAAACAATTCCTTTTACACCAATTTATTGTGGCTCTTGGCTGAACATGAACAACATGGGTAACATTTTTATAGGACACTAAACAGAATTTGATAAATTCCCTGATGGGCATGAGATAAAAATGTGGATGATTGTTAAAAATGACATGGATGATGGCGAAACCCTACAATGACATTATAAAAAAGAAAATAAATAGGTAAAATCAATAGCTCGCACGGCATAGGGTAGCGATTCCCCTAGCGAGATGAACACTTTTACGCCCGAAGGCCAAACACACTGCACAAAATGGATTAATTTAGGATGAAGGATCTTAGGGTTGCCTTCAAGAGTTCAGCCACTCCTAAGATTCCTTGGAGTGAAGCGGTTTTCCCACACTGAAAGGGGGGTATGGTGGTTCGTGACGGCTTACGTGGAGATCCGGGGATGAAGCGATGACAGGGATGAGTTGCGACCATCGACGAACCGACTTCTCGTGTTGGATAGCTGCACGGCCACCAAAAGTGGCTTCGCTGCGCACGTGTCCCGGGAAGAAATGATGCTGTCGATCGGAAGGTCCGGTTGCTCGCAATCGTCCTTCCACGCTTATGCCATTTGCCAGCGGGTGGAAGTGTTGCGGCTCTCACTCGGATTCTTCCTCCGTGTCGCTCCAGGATCTGCACACGCGTAGCCTCTCACCACCAGTGACTAGTATAATCTCCCTGGAGGCATAGCCTCCCGCCACCAATTACTAATGAATTCTCCCCCGATGGACAGATTGTGATGACCGTTTCGATAAACGAAACGGTACTTGTCCCTCCAGCTCTGAAAGGCTCCTAGGAAATGTTCCATAATGCGATGCGATACTTCATCCGGGGACTTCACGCCCCTATCTTCCTTCTCCGTTTTCCGGATTCGGAAGTCGAAGGCCCTTTTAGGGCCACAAGTGCGAGTCCGTCATCCGTCGCATTATTGGATGCGACGGCGCTTGGAGGGCGGAAGATACGTTAAATCTCCGGTCCCGGCACGGGGGCGAGGAAGAGTGTCCCATGGCATCACATTATGGACAGCAAGTCGTTGGAGCTCTTCAAAACTGGAGGTAGAAGACCGTTCAAGGAAATAAGATGTCAGGCGTTGGAGAAGAAGGTGGAGCGGTTCCTCTTTCGCGATGACGTAGAGTGCTTCGTTGTGCGGTGTCCATCCGAGCGGTAAGACGGATCGGAGTGCTGAGCGATCTGCTACTTCGATGATTCTTTTGGAAGGATTCGAAAGAAATCCACTCCAGGCTGTTGCGGCGTAAGTAAGAATCGGACGAAGTAGCAGTTTCCACAGTTTCCAACTTTTCGAACAGTTTTCCCATGGTGTTCAGCAGTGAGATGGGACGGAAGTTCTCAGGAGCGGTGCGAGTTTTTCCCGGTTTCGGGATACAGATGACTCCCGCACGTTTCCACGCATCAGGGAAGTGTCCCAGCAGGAGGCAGGCGTTGAAGATCGCCAACAGAACGTGCGCCAACGACACTGGCATGTGCCGCAGCGCCTCGTTGACGATCCCGTCGGGTCCAGGTGCCTTTTTCTGTTTCAGCTGCTTCATGGCCCTAACAAGGTCCTGCGAGCATGCGCGCGGAACCTCTTCCTCATGCTCCAGGACGATGTTCGGTGTCCGCGGGAGCCGTACGTCCTCCTGGAGTGGATCGGGTTTCCCTGGGTCTGCCGCTGCGGTGATGAAGAAAGCCTCAAGATACGCCGCCATGTGATTCGCCTTTTCTCCTTCTGAAAAGAGATTACTGTTCGCGGTGCGGAGCGGAGCTTCTTCCGTGCCATTGCGCCGAAGAGTCCTCGCCATCCGCCAGAGGGAAAAATCCTCCGTCGAAAGAGATGCGATCTTCTTCTCCCAAGACTCCTCCCGGAAGGCCGCAATGTCCTCCCGAAGACGGTGCTGCGCCGTGTTGAGACGTGATTTGTCGTCCGGGCAGCGCGTTTCCTGGAAGATCTTCCGTAGAGCATTCTTTCGCCGGATGTTCCGAACTATCTCTGGCGGTAGCTGGAGGTGGTTCCACGCGCGAACGGTTTTCTTCGGAACGGCGGCGGTGATGGCGCGCGTTACGGCGTCGCATTGCTGGTCGATCTTCTCAGCAGACACGAGAGGTTCTCGGGCAAACGGCTGGAGATTGTCCGTTTCCGTTTGGCGGTAGACATCCCAGTCGGCGCGTGAGAGATCCTGCACGACTCTGGCGGGGGCGATGATCGGTCGGCTTCCGAGACGAAAGATGACCGGGAGATGATCGCTGTCGAGAGCCGGAATGACCGTTGCGGAAAGAACGCTGCTCAGATGATGATGCAATGCGATGTCGAGGACGTCGCCGACGCCTCTGCTGCTGAAGTGCGTCGGCGAGGACGGCGCCGCGACGGTCACTCCGTTTCGCTGCGTCCAATTCCGCAGACGTTGTCCCTTCCAGTTCACGACGAGCGACGACCAGTCCGGATGCTTCGCGTTGAAATCGCCCCCCGCGATAGTCGGCACGCCGTCTCCGAAGATCGCTTCCAGGTCCCGTGAAGGAAGAATCTTCCCCGGTGGAGAGTTCGCGGAAGCGATCCGCAGAGCTGAACCTCCCACGCAGTCGAGCGTGATCGCCGTCGTCTCCAGGGTTGCCAACTGCGGTAACATGAATCTCTGCGCCGTGATTCCGACAGCCACCAGTATCGCCGTTCTTCCACCATGTGTGCTTCTATCATCCCGGAAGACTTGGTATCCCGGTACCGTCCACCTCGCGTTGCTTCGCTGCCATGTCTAAGCTATCTCGCATTTCTGCCGAGACAGAAATTCGAGAAGCTCCGGAGTCTTCCGCACCACGGCACCACCTGCATTCCAGCAGGCTATGGAGAGCGTCTTTCTTGCATTCCAGTGTCTATCCATCAAGCTGTTGCAAGATGGTTGGAAGCTGTTGGAGCGTGGCTGAGAAGGTCCGCATCTGAGTCTGCAGACTCTCGGTGAGCGCGGCGATTGCCGTCTCCTTTTTGGTCCTTATAGGGACCGTGGTGCTAGTGCCGGGACTTGAAGCATTTGCGACAGCGGCGCGGAGTTGTTGCTGTACAGCTCTCAGGGGAATCTGGATTGATTCCGCGGTTTCCTGCAGAAGGGCAGAAGCCTGCGGAAGAGAAGAGAGAGCGGGAAAGGTGTCGGGATCCATGTGAGAAGGAACTTGGAGACGTGGACGCATCGTCGGCCGTTGGCCGGCAGGTCCCTGCCGTTGAACGCCCGTCTTCCATGGGTTCTGCACTCCCAGTGCTGGTGTGCGGTGCGTCGGAGGTGTTGGATGTCGTCTTCTCCTTTGCTGCTGGCGTCTTCTTTCCCGACGCTTTCGCCTCTGCAGCCTTCGTCAGGAGAGCCATCTTCGCCTGCCACTTCGGGCAGTCGCGGGAACACGCAATGTGCGCTCCACCGCAATTGCAGCAGCGCGCAAAAGATTTGTCCGCCGTGCAGTCAGCTCCCGTGTGGTCTCCTGCACACTTGAAACAGCGCGGTAAGGCGCAGCACCAGGTTGAAACGTGGTCAAAGCGGCTGCATCGGTAGCACATCTGTGGCTCCTTGTGTCTGTATGGACGGAAGGAGCACAGAGCGTTTGCCACCGAGCGTATGGCTTTGATGCGGCCGATTGTCCATTCCGCATTCGGCGCAATAGACACCACAAAGACGCCGATCTTCACCTTCCCCGGACGGAGTTGGCGGATCTTCCGGGCGACAATGCCCATATCCTGGAGGTCTTGGAGGATGTCATCCGGCTCATGTTGGGATGAGAGACCTCTGATTTGAAATGCTGTCGTTTTTTCCTCGTCAATAGCCCAGGTGTTGAATTGAGCGTCGGTCCCTGTTAGGGCCAAACGGAGTGCACGGAAGTCTTCCTCAGTCTTCACGTGCACTCTCGTGAGGCCTTCGCCGCTGGCAAGAGTGAAGGCCTGGTCCTTCACGTTCGCCTTCACGAACTCGCGAAGACCCTTGGCGCTCTTGACGTCGTAAACGACGATTGCCGGTGGGCGATTTTTCTTAATTTTTGGAGCATTCACGCTAGGCGGAGCTGGCGAGGAAGAAGCGGTGGGTGAAGCCTGCGCTTCCATGCCCTCTATTGGTGCTGTAATCGGAGTATTCTCCGGAGCAATCGCAGAGAAGCGGTTGACCGTGATAATCGGTTCCGAAGTGTCATCCGACACGCGTCGCCGTTTTAGGCTGGCTTCCTTCAGTGTAAGGAAGGGAGAGGCATCGGTTGTGTAGAGGGGCGTGGTCCTGCGAGATCCTGCGGATCTCACTACAGTAAAGCCTTCCCCGGAAGAATGGCTGTGTTCGGTTGCATTGGAGGGAGCGGGAGTGGAGGTGGAGTCCATCTCCTGAGCAGCATCCATTTCTATTTCGTAGCACTCAGCGCGCTGAGTCGCCGAGAAGCGAAATAGGGGCGACGCCCCTGCGTGAGGCGTCGTCCGTGGTCTGAGTCCGTTTATTCAATATCCAAAGAGAAGCGAGGGTCGATAAGTCGTGAGTAAACGTATACTTGGTACAAAAAAACAGGTATCGAGGCGATTAAGCGTAAATGTAGCTTTATCAGCGAAATCGAAATGCCTCTCCCCCGATACAGAGCGCTCACCGCCCTTAAATACCCACAAATGTCCGTGGGCACACCACATGGGAAACAGGGGGTGGGGAAACTGGGGAATCCCCACACATTGGGGTAAAACACTACTCGCCCCTTGGGCCACTTGACACTGGCGACGACGTGGGAGTGAAGGGGAAACATACCCTCCCGTCGCCGGTGACATAACTGACCTTGGCCGTAGGATCATCCAGAGTAGTTCGTCTCCCCAGGAAAAAGGGGGTGGGAAATGAAAAGGGATAAAAACAAACAAAAGACAAGCGCTAAACGCACAAGGACGCGAGGGGACCCAAAACTAAAGCGTGACGGTAAAACCGTTACCGTCACAATATATATATATATATGTATGTAAGTATGTATAAACTTTATTATCATCTAAATAAAAACGTCTACATTTTATGAAATCAATATAAATACGACAGACGTCTGTCGTACGCCAGTGATTTGTGCATAATAAGAAATAAATAATATGCTGTTAGCTCTCGATCGGATTTGGGGTCCGCCAGAGGGAGTACAGGGAACAGAACAACAGCGAAGGTGGAGACCAGACCTTTATTGTATTGACTCTCTTCTATCTCGCGGCCAACTGACCACGAAGCAACGCCGTCTCCTCCCGCTTACACACCTCAGCGTCACCTCGTGATTTTACCTCGACACCTTATTGGTTGGTTAAATTGCATGTTCGGTCGTGCGACGGTACATAGTCCGCGCTGACTCTCCGAGTTGGAAGCGGAGAGAGAGCTCTCCGGAAGCGGGTGGAATGTAAGGGGGTGGCAAAACTGCAATGTGCAGAGGAATAGGTATGGAAGGAAAATTACAGAGTCTCTCTCTCTTACAATACTGAACAATAACTTATGCGTGCATATTTATGCTTCATGTTTTTCCATATACTTAAAATTTGAATTTAAAAAAAGAATTGCATTGAGCTTATCGTCACCTAATCGTGTGCGACGATCGCCGAGGTCATGTCCGGCTTTGGAAAATAATCTTTCGCATGGCACGGAACTAGCTAAAGCACAAAGTTTTTCTTGCGCAAGGGTTGACAAATTTGGGTAATTGAACCTATGATTTTTTCACCGCATTAAGGGATCTTCAGTTCTCGGGAGGATGTCATCATTTTGGTATCTCTGAATTTCAATTAATTCCCTCGATGTATTGGTTCCTCTGGGTTGGGCGCCCGCTATCTTTTTATCCAGAGCATGCCACACCTCGAGATGGTCATCTGTGTTTGAAGGTGCTGCAGTCGGGCTAGGCTCTGTCACAGCAACTGGCGTATCCTTATTTGAGGAAATAAATGATGCCAATACACTAACGACCAATAACTTGGCACTGTCAGCAGCAGGTTTGTCGGAAAACGCTACATGCTTGTAAACCGTGGGTCAAGGAACGTGCACACAGCGAGGGTATTGCTGCGTTCCACATTCCCCAGTCTTGAGGTGATCCCCTCCTCAAACACACTGACACAATTTTTTTATAGATTGTGCCAAATCTCTTCTCAATAGGTTCATACAAACATCTTGTAGCCCATTAACTACTGTAATGACCATCGACGCGGTAAGGTACCTCTCCGCGCTCATCATTTTCGTTACATCCTCAAATGGCTTCAGAATGCAACAAAGTTGATTAGCAACTTTCCACTTCCCCACTCAAACCCTGCAAGTCCTAATCAATTAGACCTATTGTGCTTCTTATTGCAACTTATAGGTCAACAAATCTCTTTACCATGAAGAATGTCGAATTCCATCTGGTTTCCACGTCTTGCAGTAGTTTTAAAGGTTGATCCCCTCTAGTCTCCTGAGCACTTCTCAGCAAATCATTAGATGTAGCACGTCGTCGGAAATGGCTCACAATTGCTTTTATTTTATCAATTAATTAGCGTATTTTCTCATCTTTCAGTCCGTCTTTCACAATGAGATTAAGTGTGTGCGCAAAACAACCCAGATGTCTCCAGCCTGATTGGTGATTACTGCTTTGATATTAGCAGCATTGTCCGAAACTGCTAGCAAAACTTATGTGTAAACTTCCTCCCAGTGTTAGGTAATTCTCAAAATTTCTTGAGCTAGATTTTGGCTCGTGTGCTTGCTACTCGATTCCGCACACTCTCGGAACACGGAGATACTCTGGAAATTGTCATTTAGAAAATGAACAGTCACAGCGATGTAACTTTTCGCGCTAATAGATGACCAGCAGTCAGTCGTCAATCACACACTTTTAGCTGATTTAAGTAACTGGCGTACACAACATGCGCATTCCTCATACATGGCAGGGATCATAGTATTGGATATGCGATGCCTGCCTGGGGTTTCATAATTTTGAAATGCTGCTTGCATCAAACCTTCGAACCCAGTATCTTCAACAATTCTAAAGGGCTGCAAATCTAGGAAAAATAATCCCATTAGCTTCCGATCAATATATTGCTTTCTTTTCAGAGGGAGCGTTTTTGGGCCAAAAGGAATTGTTAATTGACGTTTCATCAGCTGACGAGGTTGGCTTGACGTTGAAGTAGAAGGGGTAGAAGGACATCGGTCGACAGACAATTGGGGAGAATCATGGTCTTGACTTCGTGGAGTACCATTATCAATCGAAGTGTCGCAAAGATTTAAGCCTTCCGCAACTTCTGTTGGAGGATCGTCTTCACAGGATAGTGTAAAATTCTGTAAAAAGCATGCTGTAATTTAGCTATACTTTACGTACTAATTGTCAAATTTCAGAAGGACAATGTAATTACAATACATAGTAGGAATATATATATTAATAGAAAATATACCATACAGAATTCTATAACATAATATTGAACACAATGTGCTTCTTAAGAAGCACATTGTGTTCAATAGGTACATTTATGGAATGTATCGACGTCATTATATAATTACCAATATTAATTATATAGTTAATAGCTATATTTCAAATCAAAGTAAAAAAGTCGCAGATTAGATTTTAGGCAAACTATACGTCACGTTAATTTGCGGAATGGATTGTAATTGCCGTAGAGGGGTAAATATACTTTTCTTTAAACAGCTAATATTTTTCATAGCACGATCTACGGCCACTGAATAAAATTTTGCTTATGCAATTAAATACCAATTAGATCTAAAATATAGAGATGACAAGTACCCCAGCTTTATTGTGTCTTGATGACGGTGGTAGGGCCACAGTGGGATGCTTAGCATACATGTGTTTCCTCAAGTTGGACGTCGACGTCTTGTAGGAAAGATGTTTGCATATGTTGCAACTTGCTACTTCTCCATTTACTGCGGTGAAAAAGTTCCATATTTCACTAATTTTACACCTTTTCTCCATTTATAACAGTTAAATCACTGTTTAACCGCGGTTCGGCAAAACAAGTGCACGATCACGCTCAACTATTATCACACTCTCGGTCACAGTTATTTCGCAGTAGCTGTGATCGCATTATATCAGTTGGTAGCATTGTAGCAGTTGGTAGCAGAGTGAGTACAAATCACAATCACAGTGATTTCGAATATCCAGTCACAGGTTGTGACTGCTACTTTTCAATATCAGTGATTCGATCACAGTTAGCGATATGTCGCTCATCACTAATTCATAGTGAAGGAAGAATGAATAACCTGGGTTTATATGTCTTTCTTACATGCAACTTTGTTTATCAGTTCACAAGGAAAAGCAAAGTTTTGGTGTGCACGTTCTAATTGACACTCTCACAATTTTTTTCAAATATCCTGCAGATTTTAATCACATCTGGAGATGGTTGTGTTAACCCCCCTCTGTCCTTCTTATATAATAGCTCGCCTCCTGTATTCTCGCCGGTTAAAAGTGGACTGCAAATGGAAAACATCAGTTTGCACTTCAACTTTCGGGCCACAAATCCAGCTATATAGGCCACGACGTTTTCAGTTACTTCAGTGAGCTCCACTGGGTGGGGCACAGGGAAGTAGGAATGATCGAGTGGAGTAGGGTCACCTGTATCCACATCAGCTGGGTCAGTTAAATCATTTATAGTGCTCACGGAACTGTTTCCAGATGCACTGCTCGTGTGCAATTTAGGAATGTTTTGCATGGGTATGCAATTTCCTCTTGCATTGCCAACTACTTGGCAGTGGATTATTAGCTTTTTGTAGGCTGCCCGAAATTATCTAGCACTGGGATTGTTGTTGAATCCACCTTGAGATCTTATACTGGAGAAGATCATCTCTAAGTGGTCCTGGCTTATCCTGTATGTAGGGAGATACCGTACTTCATTACTTCCCTTCTTCAATAATGACTGATACAGCCCTAGAGTACTTGAAATGCAGACTAGGAAGCCAAGAAATCCCATTTTTCGATTAGACTCTACTAGTAATTTACCAGTGGCATCTCTTAATTTTAAAATATATTCTTCGGTTTGCTCCAAAAATTCTTTAACGTCCTCAATATTACCCACGTGGATAGGTTTTTTTCTTAATTCCCTTTGGAGGGAGTTTCTGGAACTGAGGATATCAAAAATACGGTTAAAAATCTTCCAAAACAGACGCAGAGGTGCAGAACCGTAAAAATCTGGTAGCTCCAATTCTTCACAGAATGCAAGGGCGTCAGCCACAGAGTAACTTAGGACCTGTGCAGGCAGTCGCACTTTCATCTTTTGCCTCCTCCAGTCCATGTGGGCAGCCCTGAGTTTGTTACCCAGATGAACACCCGCCATTGTTATGTTCGATGCTGCCCCATCAAACGTAAGGGAACTATTATTGATTGACTCCTGTGCCATGAATTTCAATAAGAACTTGAGTGACAATATTAGCTCGCTGTTCCCCTGAGACCATAAGTAAAATAATACGCTACGGGCAGTTTCCACTTGTCATTGATGCCTACAGCCGTCACTACAAGCACCTCCTTAGCAACAGGCATGCTGTCATTATTAAAATCATGTCCGTAGCCCACGTAGCCATAATACATTTGGCCATCCCACTCCACATGTTGCCTTACGGCCATTTCGTCAACAACAATATTAACAAAAATTGGATATGTACTACTATCCACCCTGCTTTTCAAAGTATTGATAGCCTCCAAGGCTGTACCTGGATTCCCATCAACACTACCATACCACTTAGATATGGTCCTTGGGTGAGGCAAGCACGTAATAAAATGATCCCTTACATAGCAATAAGCCTTTCGGAGAATAAAAATGCAAAGTTAAGGCAAATGCTCTCAATTCACGTTCATACGTTTGGGGGAGTGCCCTTTCCTCTCAACTTGATATAAGCCTCTGCAATAAAAATCTAGAAGAGCCTGGAATGTTCTTCAATATGCCAAGGCTACCTTCATCCATCAAATTCTTCTCCTCCAGGTTGCCAACAAGATTGGCCAATTTCTTATTGGCCTTCCCACGTCTCCTCTTTGTTTGCTGCAACATCTTGATTTTTCTCCTTGCACCCTGTTATAACTTTTTCATCCTCTCCAGTGCCATTCGAAGTTGAACAGCTTCCTTGCAGCAGTCAACCCCATGTCAACCGGCTCAATTGCACAGGTGTCATTTTCATGTTGCTCGGGTGATGCTGGGGCACACATAAGAGTTTCTTCCTCCTCCAACTTTCTTTTATTTTTGTCCTTAAGCCTCCTCTGCCCTCCTTTTAGTAGGACCCTCTCTCTTAGATACTTTCTGGATTAAAAACAGTCATGAAATACAGGTGGAGAGACTGAATAATGAAATACATTCTTCAGCAACATTACAAGTCATTCAAGCACTCAGCCACAAATTACAGTAACTGGATGACATAACTGGCAGGCAAAATCCCTAAAAGTAGTCAAATGATTTCCTCTCTTCAATAATATAGGAAGTAGTTGGCAATGTGGCTAAACATTTAATTTTGTCTGCAATTTAAATCTGCCTACAACAAAGGTTAAGTTCAATCTCTCAAACTGTTAATGATTCAGGGAAACAGCTAAAATAAAGATATTCATTAGGTCAGTTTATAATACCATTTTATTAGGTGAAGTAACTATCATTTCACCAGGTTCATCTAAAAAATTTGAATAATTCTGAGTGAGGTCATTCTGTATGTTGGGGAGAGGGACAATTAGTCCGTCAAGCTCGTCTTGAAAGATTTTAAAGCCGATGGTTATAGACAATTCAATGCTTTGACTTGATTTATCGTATGGTTGCAACCAGATGACATTTGGTGCCACGTGTTTACGTGTGTCAAAAGTTTGAAATCTTATTCCATCTTCGTCTGGGTCGTACTTTCCATCTGATACTCTGTAGAGTGATGATTCAACGATTTCAGGTAATGCAGCCTTAAATTTTCCGGTGAAGGTAGGACCAGTGTGACAGAAGTGAATTTTGTCAGCATATTCTTTATCGGTTAAAATGTCTGGTGGTGGGATCTCTTTATCCTGGTCAGTTATCTTGATCATATCTAATCCGTGCCATGTTGGAAGGCTGTATGGTTCGACGGATTGAGTCATGATTACTAATCCAGTACTTTTGCTAAACATTGTTCCAAGTTGGATTGAAACTTTCTTTGTATCAGTGAAAACTCTGGTTAAGTCAGTCAAGAAATATTGTCTTGGCCCAGTTTTGGGACGACTAGTTTTAGGGTCGTAACTCAGATTTGTAGTATCAAACCATGGGAATCAACCAGAAATAACTCACTCCTTATTTCTTGGGTAAAGTCCATTTATTGATACTCTAAGACATGTTAAGTTATGCTTATTCCATGTTGAACATCTGGAGGGTGGGATTGACGTTAACGGGATGAAGATGAGGGGCTGATCGTTAAGGCAGCGTCTCAGCGGCGGCAGGTGCGCGGGCGTCGGCGGTCAGAGAGACGCCAATTCGTCGAGCGAAGAGTCGAGCGGCAGCGTAGACAAGAGTCGAGGCAGCGCAGAGTAACGAGAACAAGCTATCGAGCAACCAGAGAAGAGCAGCCTGGACTTCCGCCCGAAAAGAGTTTATATACGCTAATCCTCCCTTAACCCTTTGCCTGATGAGTTTTTATGAAGATATTTTTTTGGAAAAAAAGCAGGTTTTTTTATTCCAGATAGCGAAAGTATTCATCAGTACCCAATGTAAAATAAGAATTTATTTTTGTTTTCTCTTTTTTTAATATTTTTATTGAATGTTTAAACAAATAATTATTCAAGCCACTTGAAAAGCTCCAATCAAGAGTTTTAAATGTTTTTGGTATAAAATTTAGTTTTTAATTTCAAATGTTTCAGTATGCATAAGTATTATAGGCCACAGTAAACTATTTTCTCACGTATTTCAATGGCAAAGATATCCAATAGTCCTTCTTCGTGTGGTAATCCCTAAAACATGGGGCTGCACAGAGACCAACGTCACAATCTCGGCAGTAAAATCTCGTCTCCCTCCGGATTTTTTTATTATTACTGTCTCGTCTTGAGCAACACACGGCACATTGTCTTGCTGGATTTTGCTTATTTTCTGTAGGCGGGATATATTCAGGGAAGTGCCGTCCAGTTAGCCTTAGTGGGCTGGGTTCCGTCGATGGACGACCCCCTTTGCGCAGAAGGTCTCACTGTGATATTTCTCTATCAGTTCCTGCACCAATGTCATTCTATATTCAAGATGTGTTTTGGTACCATTCTTCTTTTTATATAGCACGTAGGAATTCCAAATTGCCTGATCAAGTAGATGGTAAAAATTTTTTTTGTAGTCTTCTTGATTACTGGGTAATACGTCAGGTTTTGGTCCATCCTACCAACACCACCCATCACTCCATTATAGTCAACAACTACTGCTGGTTTCATGTGCTCACATTTCCTCCCGCTAACAGTAATTTTGGTCGTTGTATGGATTGAAGAGATCAGCGCTACATCTTTTTATCCCTCCATTTCATGACAAATTTTTCCGCGTTGATACCCCACAAAATCACCTTTTTTCAGCTTCTTATTTTTTAGTTCCGGAGGAATGTCTTTCCTAGAAGTCCTCATGGTTCCAAATACATCGGTCTGGTTTCTAATGAGAATATCGGCAAGTTCTGGAGAATTATAATAGTTATCCATGGCAACACAGTAAGCCTTTCCTAGTAATGGCTTCATGAGTGAAAGTACAATCTGTGTTGACACAGGTAAATGGCTGTACTCCTCTGCGAACTTTGTTCCTTTTCCTGTTTAAATTATACTGGACCAAATATAACCAGTCTCTGCCTCGCAAAGCATGAAACACTTTATGCTAAAACGAGATCTTTTCAAGGGCAGATATTGCTTCCACCCTAGTCTACCTTTGTATAGCATTAGGCTCTCATCAATGGACAAATCTCTTTGCGGCGTCAAGTGATGAGTACAATTCATTTAGATGCTCAAACACAGGCCATATCTTACACAGTTTTGGGTACGGATGAGTTGAAGCATCAAAAGTTTCGTCATTACAAAAGTGAATATATCGTTTTATAAATAAAAATCTCCAAGAGGACATAACTTTTGAAAAGAACGGAGTGTGCATCATGGGTTTTTTTGACCAATACATCTCCTCAACTAGTTTTTTTATAATACCCTGGAGTATATTCAATGCAAAAAAACTCGCATTTCATTTTCTGAGACATTTCTAGAGTCGCTTTTACCGGCAGAGGTTCGTTTATTTTTCTCAGCACGGCGATTTGTCTCTATAGTTATCCTTCCTTATTCTTTAAAATACATGAGGGTTAACCCTCTGGTTTATCCCTCTTTTTTGCTATGTTTGCAATACATAATATGAATATTCATTTTTCTTTAATACATTTATATAACAATATAACAAAATCATAAGTTTCTTCCTTCAAGTTCGTTGTCTCAGCCCTCTTCCTTCGACTTCCTCCAGTCATCTGCCTTCTTTCTGCCTGCCTTCTGCTTCCCTCTGCCTGCCTTCTGCTTCCCTCCGTTGAGCTTCCTCGGCCTCCTACCATTCATCCTACTTCCAAGTCGACTCCCTCCATTTGGCCTTTGTCTGTTAATGCTTTGCTTTCAACTCCCTCCTATGGCCTCCCTTCCATCAGCCTCCCTTCATTCATCCTCCCTCCAAAAGTCTCCTTCCGTTCAGCCTCCCTTTACTCAGCCTCCCTCCAAAGAACTCCCTCCATTCTTCTCCCTCCCTCCAGTCAGCTCCCTCCAAAACATCCTCCCTCCAATCATCTCCCTCCATTCAGCCTCCCATCCCTCCGCCTCCCTCCAATGAACTCCCTCCATTCTGCTCCCTCCCTCCATTCAGCCTCCCTTCAAAGCAGCCTCCCTCCCATCAGCCTCCCTCCAATCAGCTCCCTCCAAGAACTGTCTCCCTCCAAAACAGCCTCCCTCCATTCAGCCTCCCTCCAAGCAGTCTCCCTCCGTTTTGCCTCCCTTTATTCAGCTTCCCTCCAATGACCTCCCTCCATTCTGCTCCCTCCCTCCACTCAGCCTCCCTCCAGTCAGCTCCCTCCAAGACAGTCTCCCTCCAAAACAGCCTCCCTCCATTCAGCCTCCCTCCGTTCAGCCTCCCTTCATTCATCCTCCCTCCAATGCAATCCCTCCATTCTGCTCCCTCCCTCCATTCAGCCTCCTTCCAATCAGCTCCCTCATAGACTGTCTCCCTCCAGTCCAACTCCCTCCATTCCAACTCCCTCCATTCCGTCTCTCTCCAAATGCAGTCTCTCCGTTCAGCCTTTCAACCTTTCTTCGCTCAGCCTCCCTCCTATGAACTCCCTCTGTCCAAATAGCCTCCTTCCCGCCTCCCTCCAATCAGCTTCCTCCATTCATCACTGCCTTGCTTTCATTCGCTCTCCCTCCGATCCGCCTCCCTCCTTTCCGCCTCCCTCCATTTATCCCTTGCTTCAGCTCCCTACCTTCAGCCTTCCCCTAAGCAGCCTCCCTCCATTCTGCCAGGTTTCAAGTTGCCTCCCTCCATTCAGCCTCCCTCCAATTTAGCCTCCCTTCTCTCATTTCATACGGATTACTCCAACTCCTTCAAAGTTGGTCTGATTACTGCCCACTGATCTCTAGTCGAGCTTTACACGTGTGTACTACATACTAACCGTTTTTTTGTTTTATTTAACTATTTTATTCAGAGCCTGTCTATCGACTTCATGTGCGTGTAGCACGGTGTCCAATATGTTTGGGAGCCTATCTAGCGAGTGGCTTAGCAAAATCCTCAGTCTCTCAGTTTTTACGCATTCAGTCACTCTGTGTGTTGCCGTGTCTTCCGTCAGGCATTCCTCACAGAGGTGAATATCAGATTTCCCAAATCTGGAGAGGTACATATTAAAGTTTCAGTGGTTAGTTAGTAATTGTGTCGAGGCCGGGGAGTGATTTATTTTAATGGTGCTCCTTTGAGCTATGTTGGGCAGAATCGAATGTGTGCCTTCCATTCTGGGATGTATCCCATTCCTGTTGCCATATTATATTTGTTTCTTTCCGGATTACCGATTTTCCTGTATAGTTTTTTCCTGTCAAGAGTCATTTCCGGGAGTAGTTCTTTGTTTCCGTAGGTCGTCGCCTGTCCTGTTTGTAATACGCTGATAGCACGGCGCTCGAGAACTGCCATTTTTAGAGGGATGATGTTTGCCACCACACACGTCTGTGCTGGCCGTGGAGTAACTCCTCGTTATGGCTATTAAGCAGGACCTCTGGATTTCGCCGAGCTTCCGGCTTCTTCTTGAGTGCTATGCCTGATGGCCCCATATTTCCGCTGCGTAGGTCACCATTGGTATAACAACTCCGTTATAGATGGATATCAAGTTCGGATGTTCGAATGACCTTAGCTGTCGACGCACCTGATAAACCTACTACTACTACTACTCGGATGTCCGTAAATGCACCGGGAGGTGCGTTTCAGGATCTGGAAAATTGGTTTCACCTTTTTACATAAGGTAAGTCCGGTATAGATGCCCCCCCCTAAGGAAATGTCTTCATAGCTATGACTGAGGTAATAACAAGAATGTAGAACTTCGTGATAGAATTCAACATTTATTGATTATTAACAATATAGAAACAAATTTCGCTTTAAAAAATTTTTGACCCAAAATATTTAAAAATTTCCACACATATGCATTTGGCCATCTCTCCCAACTATCGGGGTGAGACGCCTCACCTCTGCGGGAGAGATGCCCTAGTAGCTCAAGCTTAATTCAATCTGAATAAAGCTTTTTGTATAATAACACATTTAAATTAACTTGAAATTATGGTATAACTTAACGTTTAATTTAACTTTAAAACCCATTCAAAAGCATCATTTGCAATATTATTGCCCCAAATTGTATTATTTCAGTGAAAATATTCATTTAAAATTACATTGAAATTCGTATATATTTATTAATAAATGCCAAAAATAGATAAACAAAATTAAACAGAATCTCATTGCCTAATTTACACAAAGCAAATGGCTTAAAAATTGCTCTTCTTTTTTCCCTCAATCAGTTTAGCTCTTCCACATTTATTGCAGAGATTACCGTACATTGGGCATGATTCGTGCAGCCAATTAACGCAATTGCAACATTTGATCCAGTCCACTGTTAGTTGTGTAGTAAAATAGTTTTCCTCACATTCCAAACATTTGTTCTGGTCATCCTCAACGATTAGGTTTTTCTTAACCTTTTCCAGATCTACTGTTTTTGAAACTTTGTGAATTTTACTCTTCGCCTTCATCTTTCTTTCTTTTACGTGTTCACTAAACGTCAGTACTTTTGCTGTCTGTTTCAATTTTCTAGCTTTTGTTTTGAAGTTTGGGACTGGTGATATCTGTTGCAGCAGTTTTGTAGGAGTCATTTTGGAATCTTTGGACGATACAAGTGGTTGAAGGGCTTCGCTGGATGTCCCTGGAATTGAACTAGGGTCATGTACGACGGGCGGTTGCTCAGAGCTTTGGGATTCTCCCTCTATTATTCCATCACTTATGTTGAAGAAGTGATCAGGTATTGCTGATGGGTCCATAGGAAAGATGCCTGTTTCCCTGAAACCATTAACAGCCGTGTCAACAGAAGCTGCCTTTGTCCATCCTTTCCCAATTAAAGAAGCAGCTTGAATTCTGGCAATAGTGCGGCCTGGGTGATGAGCAATCCATTTTTTCGCTTCTTGTTTGAAATAATGTTTTAAAGGTTTGAAAAAAGAGCGATCAAGGGGTTGAAGGGCTTGTGTTGTATGGCTAGGCAAGCATAACATTATAACATCATGATTATCAGCATATTCAAGTAAATCATAGCAATTAACATGTGATGCATGACCATCTAGAATCAGCAAAGTCTTTCCTGGAGGCTTCCTAGGAATGAAATGATCTGTCAGCCATTTAAAAATATATCAGTACTTATGTAGGATGACTTTTCATTCATAAAAACAACAGAACCTGGTGGAAGTCCATCAGAAAATTCCTTTTTCTCTCTGACACCTTTGAAAATTACTGCCGGAGGAATAAATTGCCCTTCAGCGTTGCAGCATGCAATCACGGTGATGTTTTCTCCTCTCTCCGTAGAAGTCACAACATGGACATCCTTAGCACCTTTTGCGGCTAAAACCTTCCCTGGGACGTTATTTAGCTGACAACCAGACTCGTCCATATTATAGACATTGGCCGGTCTGGTAAAGAAATCATGCTCCTTAAATACTTCTGAGAGTATTTTAAAAAAGTGACTAACGCTTTCTCTATTCATTCCTTCACCTCTAGCAGCTGATAACCCTTGAGACTGCCTAACACTAAGTTCTGGATTTCTTCTTAAAAATGAATTTAGCCAGTCATAACCAGCCATCTTCAGTTCTGCATTGAAGGGGTGGGCTAGGCCAAGCTTTTCAGCAAACTGATAAGCTATAGTTCTAATAGTCTCTCGATCAGGAGCAAACCCAGATTTTTCCAGGCGTTGAATATGCTTGACAAGTTGTTTTTCCTGTTCCATGCCAAAAAGACCTTGAGGACCTAAGGAAATTTTGCTTGTATTACCGCTCTGTTTGCGACGGCGAAGAGTCCGAGAGGGGATTCCATAGTACCTCGCAGCCTCATTTACTCCGATCTCTCCTGCTTCCATCCTCGTGAGAGCTTCTTTTAACTGCTCTTCGGACCAGGCGCCACGGGATGCTCCGGTAGTCTTCGTTTTGTAAATAGTTGGCATTATCTAAAATGAAAACAAATTTGTCAACAACATTTACATATTTTTAACTAGATTATACCCTACCAATTAAATTTGTTCATTAAAGAAGCAGTCATAAGAATGGAAAAAAAGGTTAAAGGTGTTAAAGTTAATGGAAGAAGTATTCATACTATCCGCTTTGCCGAAGAAATAGCAATAACTGCAGACTCTAAAAAGGAGATGAGTTTGATGCTAAACATATTTTCTAAATTATTGGAGGAGTCCAAGTCGAAAATTAGTAAGAATAACAAGGTAATGGTAATAGGAAAGAGAAAAGAAAATGCTAAAGCTAACATAAAAATAGTCAATACTACCTTGGATCAGGTTGAAATTTTTGCTACCTTGGGAGTATTATTAACAACAGAGATACTCATAATTTGAATAACCATGATTGTCCAAGACGTCGTCTTATTAAAATTATGAGTTTCCATTTTTAAGGATACGCCCAACCGTTGTTCCAATCCTTACCTATTATGTGACTCACTACTATTATTTTAATTAATTAAAACTAATTTAGAAAATCAACGATGATTATAACTCTGTGAATAAATATTTAATAGAAAAACAACCAATTATTTGTTAGTATTAGTTAAACCAATACAGGTAGGGCATCTATACCTTAAGATAGCACTGGGGCATCTATCCCGAGAAGAGGTGAGGCGTCTATCCTTTCAGTACGGGAGAGTTGCCCTTACAGCCAGTGGGGCTACACCTTGTCCAAGATGGCCAGTCACTGCACGTGGGCATTAGATGAACCTGTTGCTACAAGTTTTCACCCATTAATACAAAGTATTCACACATTTTAACTGATGCCGACCTGAAAAAGTATACTCCACCTTATAATAGAGCAGATAAAACAGAGTACTTACTTAAAATGATGTTTTAAAGCTGCGTAAAAAGAACAAATCACCGTGAAACTCTTGCACCTAGACAGGAGCCTTCTAACTGACTGACGGAGACCTCCAGCAGAGCGATCTGTTGGCTTTCCTTGAAACTCTCACGATCGAGGCATCTCTACCGGTGGGGCGTCTCACCCGGACTTACCTTATATAATTCACGTGCGGTATAAAATTGATTTTTGAATCTATGTACACACCCAAGTATTTAAAAGCCCAGGAGCGCCTCAGCTGTTTGTTGTTAATTCTAATTTTTGGGTTCCGCTTCATTTCTTTGCCAAATACCATATACTCGCTCTTTTCCTCCGAGAGTGTTAGTTTGTTTAGTTGGGCCCAGTTGGTCACTATTTCCAAACATGATTCCGCTGCTGCTTCTAGTTGGATCTGTTGTCTGCCGGGATAGTTAGCACAATGTCGTCTGCGTAGGCAATGATTTTGAACCTGGGGGGAAGTTCCGTTTCTAGGAGCGGGTTCATTATTAGGTTCTACATAAGTGGGCCCCGTACCGAGCCTTGTGGACATCCTTTGGTGGTTGTTTTCTGGATTGCAGTTGTATTTGATTTATACGTCACTTTCCGGTCTCTGAAGTATCCTCTTATCAAATTTGTTATGTTACCAGGCACTCCTTTCCTCCTCAGTTCTGCAATGACTGCACAATCGAACGCACCCTTTATATCCAAAAATACAGCTAAGGTGTACTTGCTGTTTTCTGTCCTTATGGATTCAATAAGGTTGCTTATGGCGTTGGAAGTGTGCATGCCCTTTCGGAAACCGTATTGCCTCTCGCTAAAGATATTATTTTCGCCTATTGTTGCCAGTATTTTGTTCTTAATTGCCCTTTCAAATGTTTTGGCGAGTTCTGGAAGTAACATAATCGGACGGAAGGATTTCGGATTGCTTGGGTCTTTGTCTTTTGATTTTAGTATTGCATGGAGCATACCATGTTTCCATGGTTGTGGGAAGTGGCCCAAAATTAAACACTGGTTAAATATTCTCATTAGATCATTTGCGATGACGTCATGGGTATTCAGAATCACTAACCCCGGTATTTCATCATGCCCAGGAGCCTTCTTCTTTCTGGTTTCTAGAAGGTGAGGTGAAGGGCAAAAAAAAAAAAAAAAAAAGGGAGAGAACTGGAAAGCTGGCGGAAGCAAGGTTCCCTCTTCAGGAAACCTTTGCCCCACATTTCACGCTATGCTTTCCAGTTCTCTCCCCTCTCAACTCTTCCTCGACTAAGGAATGGGCTGAGTCTTAACTTTATTGTCTCAATGTACAATGTTTGGGGCACCTAATATTAATAACCCCCAGTTCTTATTATGTTACATTTTTCCTATTAAGTTTGACGTTGGATTACAATTATAATAGTGATAAAATACAGTTTACATTTACTTAGTTGTGTTCAAAATATTACACACTTTATTATTTTACAATTAAATTTTTATTCCTTTATCGGATATATATATGTATATGAATATTTAATTTTCCAAACATTACTTCATGTTCGGGCTGATCGATATTACAGTTTAGTCTTCTTTGTCTTGCTTTACAGAGTTTTGACCGGGTCTTCTTTCCTGGTCTTCTGTTCTTCGTTTCCTGGTCTTCTGCTCTTCGTTTCCTGGTCTTCTGTCTTCTTTCCGGGTCTTCTGATCTTCTTTCTGGTCTTGTTTCTTCTTTCCAGGTCATCATTTCTTCATTTATTTTGTTCTGGTTTTGGTTTTCTCATCTTACTTTGAGGTTTACCTACTGGTGATCTTTTTCATTGCTTCTGTTACTTTTATGTTACCTAGGTGTTTTCCAATGTTAACTAGATTCGATACCGGGCTGACGTATTTTGCCAATTCCTTTCTTTCATCTTCGTAGATCGGGCAGTGTAGAATTCTGTGAATGGCTGAATCTTCTTCGAGCTGACATTCGCATATTTCATCTGTTTCTTTCCCTATCTTTTTCAGGTAACTTCTGAAGTTACCGTGACCGGTTAAGATTTCTGTGAGATTTCTACTTAATTTAAATGTTTCTTTTACTCGGTCTTTAATATTTGGGAAGAATTCTTTGGTCGTTTTCCCTTTTTCTGAAAGTTGCCATTCTTGTTCCCATTGTGTCAGAAAATGGTTTCTAATTTTGCGTCTATTTTTCCCCCACGTTTCTTGGGGATTGCGTTTCAGTGTTTCTCCAAAAACAACATAAAGTGTCTTCTTGGTCGAAATTCGGAGTTTTACTTTTGTGCTCCATGTCTCTATTATTTCGCAGCATCTCCTGGTTTTTTGTTCTATTTCGGTTCTTCAATTTCCTGGTATCGTAATCACTACATCATCCGCGTACGCTGTCCAGTTGCACGAGTCTGGTAATTCCTGTCTTAGGAGTTCGTTCATTCCAATGTTCCATAAAAGTTGACCCAGAATGGATCCTTGCGGTGCTCCTTTAGTGACGCTTTTAGATGTGCGTATGTTATTCAGTTCAATTTTTATGTTCCTGTTTGTGAAATAATTTCTGATGAGAGCCACAATGGTTCCTGGGATCCCGCATGCTTTTAATTCTTTAATGCAGTGAGGCCACCATAAAGAATCAAAAGCGGGCTCGTAGTCTACAAAAATGGCAAGTTTGTACTTGAAATTCGGATTTTTCAATTCTTGTATAAGTTTTGATGCGGCGTCAATGGTGGATTTACCTCTTCGAAATCCATACTGAACGTATAGGGTATCTTCTGCAACGTGGTCTTCTATTTTCTTTTTGATTATTTTCTCAAAAACTTTTCCCAGTACGGGGAGAAGTGTAATCGGTCTAAAGGCTTTTGGATCTGAAGGGTCTTTATCCTTGGCCTTCGTTATTGTACAAAGGGTAACTTTTTTCCACGCGTTTGGAAAATAGTGGTTGTTACAGCAATCTTGGTATATTCTTGTAAGGAAATTTTAAAATAATGGGTTCTGCTGCCTGAATTATTTCTGCATTTAGGTTGTCACAGCCAGGAGCTTTTTTGGGCTTGATGTCGTGAATGGCTGTGCAAACGTCTTCTTCTGTGATGTTAATTCTTGTACAGTTCGTATCCAAGATTGAATCCGCTCTTATTTTCATTTGCTCCTCTGTTTCGCCCACGGTCCCTATATAATGGTCGTCCATCTTTCCCTGGGGAGTGTTGCCTGTGACGACGCACCACCACTTGTGTAACAGTGGCGCCGCTACTTGGGAAAAATTGGAACTAACGAGGCGGCAGTTTGAATACATATCGGGAGGAGAACGAGTCTTAAGTGGACGATTCATAAGAGAAACGATTGTCTGAGCTGAATAATTTCACCATGAAAATGCGCTATAAACCGCCGGTTTTCTAACATCGACGAGTAAATATGACCTAGTGAAGCCGAAGTAATAATAAATTTTACTATCCAATAGGGTAGTTCCTACCTCTAGGAATTCGCTTCTTTAATTTGAATGAAATGCTTTCTAGTGACTTCACAATCACAATTTACTAACTCGAAATCATCAAATCCGCGACAGAAGTCTAATTTCGAATCCACGCGAAACCTTAATACCCTAATTTACAGGCGGCCAGAAACGTTGTAGATATGATTGTTTTTACAAAAATTTCTATTCTTCATTTTTGGGATGTACTTAACATCAGAGAGTATTATTCTATCCTAAGGATATTTTAATGAACCGGATCAACAGTCTTTGATGGCATTTGGGGGAAAACGAAGACATCAAGAAAATCCTAATGGGAATGGTAATAATGTAAAAGAATTTTTAGTTTTACACTAATAAAAAAGCAAGTATGAGAAAGGATGTAATAGCAATTAGTTATCACATTTTATTGCATCCAGGGACTAGAAGAAACACTCGGGATGCAGAGGCTTAAATATTTAGAATATAAAGTCAATGATAAAGATAATTCATCTTTATTGGGGCAGATCAAGACAAAATGCTATCACATGTAACCCCTTGTCAGTTATATACGAAGTCATTACACATTCTGAATTACAAGTCACATATGAGAGACAATTAACTCATTTACATGACCATGTGAATAAAACAAGAGTTGATATAAGCAGAGAATATGAGCTATGTTATTAAGTTGCATTAAATGCTTTCAAATCCTGTGAGATAAACATGGGGATTACCAGAAAAATCCTTCACAGAAACACACTGCAGGAAAACATACACAAAAGGGGTTGTGTTACATTTTCAGTCATTTAACAAAAAATATCAACCACTTTTTGTAATAACCACACACACACCACAACATTGTCAATTTTTGTAACACAAATACAGCCAAACACGCAACGGTTACGTGGCTAATAGGGTATGTTGACGTAAACAATCCCCACAGGTTCTTTGCAGGAGGGGTTTCAAGTTTATCAAGTTTACAACATTTTTACATTAAGACACCTTAAGTAAACAGGCCAGCCACCAGGGATACATCTGTAAAGACATAAGTTAACATTATTAGTTGAACTCAAATAAATTAATAATTAGTATTTACTGCTAGCCCACACTAAACAGCCTTTTCACCACCACCAACACTTTAAACAAATTATTTGGCAAAATAAATTTATAAAAGTCACTCATTCAGCAAAGAGGTACAATACCATGACAATATGTGGAAATTAAGGTAACTAAATAATTTGCATATGGTCACCTGCAAATTGAAACATCACAATATAATTTTCCCACACAGTACATTGGGATATGATCCAGCAAACACACTGAAGAACAAAGCCTACCTAAAATAAAATTACAAACATGAAATATGTAAATATTATGGAAATGAAATACGCTATGGCAAACAATTAGTACAGACCACAATAGCCCATAAAAGAATCACATCAAGGAGCAGCAGTGATTCCAAGGCAAACCAAACGAAACACAATTGCATTCGCATCAAATGCAAACTAATAACTGCTGACCGGAGTGCATAGCAGCAGGATATTCCATTTCAAATGGAAAAGATGTCCTTATGAGCAAGGCAAGAGCAAAATACTCAATCCATGGACACGTCCCGATTGAAATAAAATCACAGTCAGGAGCAGCATACACTGAGGCCGACCTGAAATTATTCACCACCACGTTAATATCACAATAGGGAAAAAACAGGATAAGAAATACATGAAAACAATAAAAATTGACTCCTTACCTAGCAGAAAAGTAGCAAAAATTTTATTTCACTGAATGGTTGAATAAATAGGTGTCTTCATGCTTGATGGCACAACCACATCAAAACAATTTGCGGGCCAGCAGGCAGAAACAGCATTATATAATATTTCAAAAGGAAAAGCCACAACCATGAAGGAGGACTAGCTAGGTAGCTTCATTGCTAAAACCACTCACTCAGGCCATATAAATATCAACTTATTTGCAGGAGCACAATTGAATCAAAGGAAAACCTGAAACGAATCACAAATGTAATTTCACTACCAAAATACAGCTGTGTAGAAAAGGTGATTTCAAAGTAATCAAAACAGAGAAACGTTATCACATATAATAATAAATAACCACCAAAAATAATAAAAAGAGAAACAATTGGAATTTTCCAAAGTGTATACATTATGTTGGACCATCACTGAGGATTCATGGGCCAAAAAATGATGTCAACACCTGCCTTCATCCAAAGGGCAGAAATGGACAAGCAGGTAGAGAGAACAAGGTTTGCTGTGAAGGTCGACGAACACCTGGAACTACGTACAATTACATTTTTTTTAAATATGGAAACAATACATGGATAAATCACAGCAACACTAACTCAACGTGAATCCTAGGTTTAAATAAACCTAAACTATGTTCAGTCAACACAAAAGTAGAATTTTTGACCAATGGGTACACCTGAAATTAATCATAATATGATAAACAAATATTCGACCAATTAAGACCATAATCAAGTAACGATGGATATTAGTGAAAAAAACTTACCATGATGAATGGAGTGAAAGTAGCATTCTCACAGTCACAGAGGTACACGACAAGTATTCAAATATGATACACTCTGCAGTTGTCATTAGCATCAGAACAATCCATCTAAATAAGCCCTCTCAAGAGCATTTTGAGTTTCAATTTGCTACACCAAAACACATTCTCCCACTTCAGAGCCAGGAAACGTACACAAGTAGAATTTTTGACCAATGGGTACACCTGAAATTAATCATAATATGATAAACAAATATTCGACCAATTAAGACCATAATCAAGTAACGATGGATATTAGTGAAAAAAACTTACCATGATGAATGGAGTGAAAGTAGCATTCTCAGTTAAGAGTCCACTAACAGGGATGTCAAGAATCCACTTGGGAGGGCACAAGAGGATATCTTGAAATAGGAGGCACAAGTCACAATAAATACACCTGTCCGCTCAGTTAAGAGTCTACTAACAGGGATGTCAAGAATCCACTTGGGAGGGCACAAGAGGATATCTTGAAATAGGAGGCACAAGTCACAATAAATACACCTGTCCGCTCAGTTAAGAGTCCACTAACAGGCATGTCAAGAATCCACTTGGGAGGGCACAAGAGGATATCTTGAAATAGGAGGCACAAGTCACAATAAATACACCTGTCCGCTCAGTTAAGAGTCCACTAACAGGCATGTCAAGAATCCACTTGTGAGGGCACAAGAGGATATCTTGAAATAGGAGGCACAAGTCACAATAAATACACCTGTCCGCTCAGTTAAGAGTCCACTAACAGGGATGTCAAGAATCCACTTGGGAGGGCACAAGAGGATATCTTGAAATAGGAGGCACAAGTCACAATAAATACACCTGTCCGCTCAGTTAAGAGTCCACTAACAGGCATGTCAAGAATCCACTTGGGAGGGCACAAGAGGATATCTTGAAATAGGAGGCACAAGTCACAATAAATACACCTGTCCGCTCAGTTAAGAGTCCACTAACAGGGATGTCAAGAATCCACTTGGGAGGGCACAAGAGGATATCTTGAAATAGGAGGCACAAGTCACAATAAATACACCTGTCCGCTCAGTTAAGAGTCCACTAACAGGGATGTCAAGAATCCACTTGGGAGGGCACAAGAGGATATCTTGAAATAGGAGGCAAAAGTCACAATAAATACACCTGTCCGCTCAGTTAAGAGTCCACTGACATATTTACATTTTGGCTCTCTTTCTATGTAAACGTGTAGCCTCCTGTGAGGCATTGTCTCTTTCTTTTGCCACCTTGCAAGCAAAGAACATTCTTGTTGTAATAAAGAAATTTACAACATGCTCCGTTAATTGGTTACAGTGCACCCCGCATCCAACCAATGGTATTCTACCCAAGGACTCAATCTCTTTTGCGACCTTAAACACAGTGTCAACATCTAGACCATCTGAATCAAGATGTCTAACTGTTGCACCCTCGAGTTCCTTTATCAGGGAAAATAGCCTCTCCGACGCATACTTCAAGTGCCCTCGATTTTGCAAATTGATAAAGTTTTCCCTGCTCAGTGCACCTCCATTCGTCGAGGTTAGTGTCACTTTGCACTGTTCACAAGTGGTGAACCGCATGGCTTTACGAGCTACGTAACCCGCAAAGTATGTGGTCACGAAGTCTGGCGTGACAGTAGTGGCATAACTATGGTCGCTGGTGTCACTGTCAGTGTTTGGCAGAAGTTCTCCATCAGGCACACCGTTCTCCACTATGCCATCAAGGATTGCCTGGAACTGTGCCTTCCTGTTATCACTGGGTGAAATATCAGTATACTTCATAATTGTCCCCAGGATTTCAGGTCCAGACACATTACTCCCTTTGGATGGCTTGACAAGAGAGTATGTTCCCAGAAGCCTAAACAACTGTACAAACAGGATTGAGTCCGGGTGGTCGTTCGATCCGCATGCTGCTCTCATCATGCCGAAGAACCTCTGTAAGAGATTGAAATAAAGATAGATTATAATGTAATGAAGGCATTCAGGCACCGTAATAAGCATAAAAATTATTTATCTGGGAATACACGCACCTCCAATGCATCCTGGTTAATCCTGGCTGTCATTAAATACTGGAAACCACATTCCCCTTCCAGGTATCTAAACAGCTCCAAGGTTGCATTTAATGTGACTTTAAACCCAACACAGGTATTGCTGGAGATGAAGTGATAGGAGTTAGCCACTGCCTTAGCCTCCCATTCGTTCAGAAACTCGATGAAGTTCTGAATTGTCTGGAAATGTCCATTTATGATTATAAGGCAAATTAAGTCAATGATGAATGCACAAAATAATAAAAGCAGCTTATATTCTAACCTCCCATTCCTCTGAGTCCCTCCTCAGTGCATTGATTGGAGTCCTGGAGTTCAATGCTGTGGCTAGTCCTTTGACCCTCTTGATGAATTTGCTGGAAGCCTCCGAGTCATCCAGCGCGGGATGGAATGGTCTGTAAGCATCCATGGCCGCAGCCACATCCCTACCAAAGAACTGCCAAAATCAAAGTTAAGAGAAGATGCTGCCTGCTCTTTGTAATACGACTATAAATAAATCTTTGATTTCTTGGAACTGCACATTCTTCATCAGTTAAAACATATAAGCATATTGATTGAATACCTGAAAAGCCCTCGCAACATTCATTTTTTGGTAGGGCTTAGGATGCACGTGATCCCTGGTAAGCTTAGGGCATGCCTTCAACCGGTGTTTCCCAGGCTGTTCCAGTTCCAGTACAGCATCCCAGTGTCTCAGCTTCACCACACCATCTGGAGTCTGGAAAAGGATATAGTTCAATATGTGAGAAGGACATAAAATATTTAACCGTCAAAAAGATACGATAAGGATTACGTACCCAGATCTCTTCATGATTAACAACAAAGTTCCTCAAATTCTTCAGAAGGTGTGGGAAGTCTGAGCAGAACCATAGCCTCCTAGATGAGTGGCAAGGGTGTTCACAACTGCCCCCAGTGTCATCAACACCAAATAGCCTCCACATACTACGGTTCCATTGGGCACCGTCACAAGTGACCACATCCACGAAGTAGCCAGCCCTCTCCAGCAGTATGATGCATTCCAAAATGAGGTGGCGCAGAACTGTACTGCTTGCACATCCTTTGCTTAGAAAACATGCCAAAGCCTGTACCCATCTCCCTCGGAAAGGCTGGAACAGAATACCAAGGCATGGTCTCCCATCTCATTCGTTTGGTGGGGCGGAGTGTAATCCCCTAAATCTGTGAACCCTTCAACTTTTAGGGTGTGCTTATCAAAAGCCAAGCCCTTGGAGAGCTTCATCTCATCCAAGAGCAAAGCACCTGGAAAGAAATAAATGACTTCATTGACATACAACTTCATGCGATATCATTGAAACAGGTATAGGAACTGTCATTGCAGCACTTACCTCTACGCTCTGCAGAAGGCACCCCTTCAGCTTTTACCTTCATGCAGTCAAATATAGCCTGCTGAAAACCATAAGCCCCCTTTATGGTCTTCATATATTTGCTGAGGGTATTTCGGTTTGGAAGGCATAGAATCCCATTAGCCCTCAAATGGTCGTATGCCTTCCTACTCTTAATTCTAAGGAGCAAGCACTCGTACACCCATCGGAGTGTGTAGCGCCTGCCCTTAGAATTATTCAGCTTAGAAGCTGCAAAAATAGCCTTCACTCCTTCATGCTGGCTTTCGGGAAGGGCTGCTAATTCAGCAGCAAGAGCTGCATCAGATGTTGAGGAACATTTCTCTTTTAAATTCTGGATTTCAGTCTGCAAATTCATCACCTAAAGAAATTAAGTGAGGGATATATTGAAGAAATGAAAAGGACACCAAAATGTACTAACAACTGTATGATGTACTTACCCGAGTGGCAAGCCTTCTCTTCTGTATGCGGCAGACTTTCAATGCCACACTTGCAGACTTTACGGGCTTCTTAGGAGGACCTTGCTTCTTTCGAAGCCTGTCCACCATTTGCCTCCTGATTTTTGCACAAGGCGGGCATCTCACAGTTGCCCTATGCCTATGTGTCATACTTTGTTTGACAAATCCTTGACACTGAGACCTAGAAAAAACAACCAAAATTGTGTCAGTTAGTGTGAAACTCCACGAGAGTTATCTACATGAAAAAATAATGTCCATTTGCACTCTCAAGTACGTTCAAAGATGGCTTGGAAGAAGGGAGATAACACAATTTCCTTGTAAAGCATATGCATTGGAATGAGATTAAGGTAGATGTCGAAGTTGAAAAGTAGTTTCATTAGCCTCACACTTAATGTATTGAAGCCCAAAAATATGTAGGTGAAAATGACAATTACTGAAAAAATGTCAACTATGGCTGAGTTCAATATTTCAAACCTGTCTGTGCCTGCTACCCCCAAACATTCCTTAAGCTCATGCACCAAGGTCAGAATTGGAGATATTCCATTGCAATCAGGGACATGGTCAACCCCCGGAATGTTCACTTCTTTGCCTCGAAATAGAACCTGCATATGGAAACCATAGCATGATAGATAAAAGTTATTCTGAGATTCCGCACATCAAATGAAAAGACAAGCAATATAAGAGGATATGTGATCTCATGGAATAAATTGGCTTACCTTTATCTCCATGCTATTGCTTACAATAACAACCCTCTCAGCTGCGAAATCTTCCCCAACCCTCAGGAAGACAGCATTGCTGCCCACAGTGGCTGAGCCCCAGTTCAAACCTGGCAACTTAACATTTTGGATGGCTTTGCATGCCACTTCAGTGTCATGGCAAGTTTCTTGAACTGGTGCGTGAGAGGTAGCAACATCAGCCAAAATTAAAAGTTTGCTGAAATCAGGCTCCCTCTCAAATGAGAGAGAGCCCCCCCCCTGAGCAGAGAGATCATCACAGGAAGCCTCCAATTCCACACGATCACCTGCATCGTCCTCCTCTTCCTGAGCCTTTCCTCTGATCAGTACTCTGGCTGAGGGTGGTTTCCTGGGACGTACATTCCGACTCAAGTACTTTGGCAAATTGGGGAATACCGATGGCACGGCATCACAGGATAACTTGGGCAAAGCCCTCACTATCCTGTGGATGCTCCCATCAGGCATTTTTGTCTCATAGTGCCTTGAAATTTTCTCCTTTCGGAAATGAAGCTCACAAAGAACATTGTGAGCTTCAAACATGCAATCCAGCTGTGGAATCACTTGCCTCCATTTCTCACGTTGCGCCTCCGTCTGGGTATGGAAATCAATTTTGATGGGGATATAAAGAAGCAATATAAATCTACATAATACCCTACTAGCCACCACAAAGGAGTACGGCCAGGGGGTAAATTTTCATGAAACATGCATGTGTAACGATTGTCAGCAACTGGCTAGTCAGTACCCTAATTTTGACTTGGCGAGGAAAGGTAGCAAGTTTCTCTTACCTACTTAATCAGTATATTTGCCCCAAACCGTATCTATAAGCCTCTGCAGTTAGCTAGTCCAATTATTTCCCAAAAATTTATTATAAGACATTTATGGAAAAACTAATTCAATTTCCTGTATAACGCACCAGTCTTTCACAGTTTCCGAGTTCAACAGTACATCATTGATTAGAATTTAGAAAATTAATTTCCTAGTATGTCATTTAATAGTAGAACGTAGAACACTTCGAAATGGCAAAGCACAAATGAAGTTAATTGCATAAAATGCAACATCGACCAAAGGAAACCTTTGAGCGCGGCCATTTGAGATATCTGTTGCGCTTCATCTCTTATACATAAAAGTGAATGTTTGTCTGTTTGACCTTCATACAAATATAGTTTATATACGAACGAGCTCAAATAATGTGGAAAAATAGTTATTGGTCTGAGGAAAATCAACGTGTACATATCATTTCGTGAAAAAGGCCCCGGGTCCATAAAAGACCCAAGTGTTAGCCCCAAAAGAAAAGCACAAGAATCGATGCAGTGGTTTTTAAATTGTTCTTTCATTAACGATTGGGATATTCGTTTTTAATTTTCACATAGGTACATGGATGAATGAGTTAAGTTTCTTTTTCCATCCTTTGATTTTCGATTGACGATAACTTTCTCCAAGATTATAGTGTTTTTAACACTAAAAGCACTCATTCTTCTTGGATGTCAACAATTGCGTATTTCCTTGGTAACCACACCATTGACTTTACCAATTGGGACTTCACCTACTGTAATTATGCCTCACGTTAAATAGAAATGAGAAGCACATTGTGATTAAAGGTCTTATTAGTGGTGTGTTGCAGGCTACGATGAACAAACTTACGAATCTTATGACGAAGAGAAATGAACAGCAGCATTTACACGCACAATGCCCGACTCAATTATGCACAGAAAGAACTAGGTAACAACTCTCTTACTCTTCACCCTCCTGCTGTAAACAACGGGCTTTTTATCACTTTATCAACATGTAACCCGAACCACGATAGCAGACCCATTCAAGGTTAAACAACTATGAGGTTCCTAATATCTTTTTAAGAGTTTAACTCCACATCCGATTGAGCAAAAAATTGTTTCTATAAGTATTAAATTCCAATGCGAACACTCTTTGAGCCATGCGATAGACAATATGTGGCACAGATTACTAGCAAAATTAAAATCAACGCGTCTGCCACAAGCGGTACGAACCACCTTCGGCCATCTTGAAATAATGTCCACTGAAAATTATGAGCGGGAATAGAAGTTTCATCCACAGACAAATGCAGTTATTAAGGACACGTAGCTGCAACATTCGTATTATGTACCTAAACTTGTTGCTAAGATATTAATCTTAGCAACAAGTTTAGAGACTTCGGCACTACACCGTTATCACAGCTTAGATTCATGAACAAAAAACAACTTTTCCGAAAATACAATGCAACATTCAGTGTACTTACCGCCGCCTTAAACAAATGGGCATTTTTAATGCCCAGTCTGGAATTTTCTTTCCTCGTAGTCTTGTATCCCGACTTACACCCAGGCACAAAACACGACCTGCTGTCGTACACCATGGCGTACACGGGGAAGTAATCGCGATACCACAACGACCAACGGCACGGTATATATTTTCCGTCACTATTCGAGAACCACCGCTGACTTATATGTGCGAATAGCACCACTTTTTCGTCACTATGCACAGTATCAACTGTCAAAAAATAACTCCTACAGAAAGCCTCCTTTTCCCTGTAAAGGCGAAAAAAACACCTCGTGTCCGCGTTTCCACTATCATCTCCATGTAAATTTTCAAGATAAAGCCCACTTCTTGCTTCGTAGCGCCACACACGTTAAAAAAATGAACTCTTTGGGGTCGGAGGATTGCGGCAACAGCGCCACCTAGCGCATTCAATGTAAATGTCCACAGATGGGCAACCAGTATATAGGGACCATGGTTTCGCCATTCCTTTGGTCATTTGGGACCAGTGAGTTTAAGATATTTCGTAGGGTCGTATCAAAAAGCTGCACTTCTCCATCTTCTGTGAACTTTGATGAGTACAACGGCGGGGTTTTCAGCTTTTCTCTGGACATTTTGTATATAATGCCCCATGGATTTTCATTTAGATTTTCTTCAGAGAACTTCTTCCAGCTGTTTACTTTGCTCGATTTTATTGCCTCGGAATACGTTGATTTTGCATCTGCGTATCTTCTCCAGTTTACTACTCTATCTTGTTCATTTCCGCTTTTTTGTGCGGTTCTTCTCAAATTTCTGCATATTAACCTCAGTTTGTGTAATTTTGCATCCCACCATGGGGTATCCTTAGTCCTGTTGTTTACAGTTGGAATTGCTTTGCTTGCCGCTTTTCGAAGGGTTTTGGTTAGTGCTGATACACGGATATTTATATTATTTCTTCCCGGCTCCCATAGGATTTTCTCGCAATTTTGCCGCGAGTCATCACATAGATCTTTCAGGAATAGATTCCAGTTAGCTGCTCCAACGTTGTATCTTGGGTGTTTCCTGCTATCTGAAGAGATTTCTGACCCAATTTGGAAACTGATTAGTCTGTGATCACTGATACTTAGCTCCTGGTGTACACTCCACCTGCAAATCTTCTGAACAAGTGAAGAGTTACATAGAGTTAAATCGATATTTGATTCTCCGAGTGGCGAGTGAAACGAGAATGGCTGACCTGGTTCATTTATAATGAACAAGTCTTCGGAATTTATTAAATCTTCGAGCATTCTGCCCCTGCCATTTGTTTCTTTGCTGAACCATATTTCATTTTTTGCGTTCGAATCTAGGGAGATCAAGATTTTTATTTGATGAAATTTCCTTAATATATTTTTTAATTCATTTAAATACTTGACAATGTCTTCCGATGGTGGCATATAACCGGAAATCAGGACCAGACGATCTTTATTCACCCGGATCTCAATTGCTGCAAAATGACCCGACGTGCAGTCGGCGAGGTTTAGGACATCATAATTTTTGTTGAGGACAATTATACTAGCCAAAAATCTTTCTTTGGCTCTGACCGGACTAATTCGTGCATTTGTGCCGAAACCTGGTATTTTCCACGTTTGGTCATTGGGGCTATAAAAATGTATGGTTCCTGGACGAGTATAATGTCCAGGCCCATGTCCGTAGCAAATTTTCGTAGTTCATTTGTATTAAGTTTTGCCCTTTGGAGGTTGATTTGGCCTATTTTGATTACGGCTGAGTTGTTATTCACCATAATCGATGGATTCCATTAACCTGTCTAGGGCCCTTTTTGCGCACGGACATTTTTTATCTTCACTTGCTTTGTGATTAGTGTCTTCTAGATTTGCCCTCTTACAGTTGATACAGACTGCTGGAAGATTTAGGGATTCGCACGTTCTGGAGTCATGATTACCAGAGCAATGTTCACAGGAGTCTTGCTCTTCATTGCAACTTTTGGCTGTATGGCCGTGTCTTTGGCATTTAAAGCAGCGGCTTGCTGCTAGAAAGTCTTTTACTCTGAACGAGGTAAATCCTACGTATGCTCGTTTACTATTTAACAGAATCTTTCTGCTATCTGGGTCAACTTCTACTGCCCAGTTGACCGTATGCTCCTTCTTTTTACCAAACTTAAACAATACTTTAACATGACACTTTGGAAGGAGGTCATTTTGCCTTCGAAGAAAAACCTCCAAGTCTTCTGGTGTGATTTTTGCTTTAACTGCGTATACTGCTAATCTTGGTAAGACCTTCGTTGGGGCCTTTACCTGAAAATTATTATTAATCAGTGCCTGGCACGATTTCAATTTTGCCTCAATGTCCGCACTTTCGGACTCTATTTTTATTCCTTTATTCTTAGTTTTGTAAACCCTTTTAATTTTTATTCCCAGTTTTTTGGGGTTTACTAACTCTAAGACCTTTGATTTTGTGTCCTCACTCGTTTCATTTTCTTGATTCTCATCAGTTGGGGAAACTAATACCGTGTAAATATTGCTAGGTTTTTTGCCAAAGGGTAGTTTTATATTTGCTTGTTTTGGTTTACCAGCCATTGCGGCGTAACTAGGTTTTTCTGCATCTTGCAGAACTTCTTGCACTGCTTGCTTGATTGATATTAGACTTCCCGGGTTTGTTTCGGCCATTTCCAGCTTTGTAGTAAGCTGGATGTTTGCTTTTGTCACTGAAAAGAAAGTGGCTCGTATTGCATTTAGTCCATCCAGGAGTTCTCCTTTTCTGCTGGCTGTGATTTCCTTTGTTTTTCCGATTAGTTGGTTTAGAGCATGCATCTGGTTGTCAAAAGACTCTTGTGCCTCTTGCATCTTCAGGTCAAAGTCTGACGACATTGCCTGGGTCCCTTCCATTTTCCTGGGCTCTTAAACCGGCTTTGCCGGGAGCGCCTTAGGAAACTTTTTGCGCTTTAAACTCCTCTGGAGTAACTCCCACTGTCCCAGTCCACCACAATCAGCCACTCTTTGCCGGCCAGGGGCCGTTGCCCGCCCGGGAGCCTCGTGGAGGCGGTGGCAGGACTTTCAATTCCTTAAAAGGAAAGGAGGGAGTGACTAAGGCGGAAGATACGCAGATTCACGCACTCCTTCCTAATTCCAGGTTTCGCCCTGGTGCTATCACGATCGCCCTTTGATCGCTTTTTGCTAAACAGCACTCCCTCCATCAACAGCGGGTGCGGGGTATCCGAACCCCCGCAACAAACCACACTGTTGGCCCACCCCGGAGGTGAAGGGCAGAAGGAAAGTGAGATGCAGGAGGAGTGGCAGTCTTCGTCAACAGGTGAAGGTAAGGAGTTTTGAAAGGTTTTGGCTAGATTTTTGGCGAACAGGTTGGCTTTTTCTTGGTCAGTGGTGGCTATGAAGGCGTCTTGCTTCAGAGGTGGAGTGGAAGTGAACGGCCTCCTTAAGTTCCTGGCAAGTTTCCAGACGGAGTTGTCTTTATGAGAAAGAGTGGATATTTTTTTATTCCACTCTTCCCCTTTATGGCTGCGAATGGCGGACGTCGCACGGTTTTTTAATGCTTTGTAGAGTTGCAAGTCCTGTCGAAGATTAGTCCGACGCCAAAGGGAGCGGGCGGCGTTTATTCGTACGATGAGTTGAAGTATCTCAGCCGGGAGTGGAGTTTGAAACGGTTCTTCCAGTATTGGAGGAAAGTAGGCAGAGCTAATTGTATCGTTGATTTTTTCTGCCATTTTCTTCACTGCTTCGTCCAGGCCAGCTGGGGTTTTGCCTTGTGGATCTGGAAGGTTTATGGTTTCTGCAAGGGTCGTGAACGTTTTCCAGTTTATCTTGGGTCGGGAAGGAAGGAGTGGGTGGGTAAGTGGTATATTATGTACCAGGGGGAAATGGTCGGAAGTGGTAGAGTTTGGGATGGTACGGGGTGTGAAGAGGGTAGGGAGGTGTGAAGCGGTTACAAGGTCAAGGATGTCAGGACGATGAGGATGGTGTTCAGGAAATTGCGTGCGGAAGAGCGGAGTTAGAACGGAAAAGTTGTGTTGTATTTCTGAGTTTCGGAGTGCGGTTCCTTTCGGTGTTGTAACAGCGCATCCCCATGACACGTGTTTGCAGTTGAGGTCTCCTCCAATGATGGCCGGTTTTTGAGTTATGTTTGTCGCAACGCCGGCGTCCGGGTGCGGTAGAGCAACCCACCCCGGAACGCGCGATCGAGTTCTCATGAGATATCGGCGACAAGAGAAGGTGCCTGGGTCAAGATGAGAGTAACTAACGAGGCGGAGATTACATGGATGGAGGTTTAAACATTGACTGACTTTATTATTCAGTATTTTACATTGGAGAGTTCAATGGGGGTCCCCTATAAGGGGGACCGAAAAACAGTGGGGCCTGAAGGGCGAGTCACGGCCGGTTGCCGGAGCTTAGGGCTCTCTGGGCGCTTCCCGTGATGTCCGGGTGGGCCTCTCTGGGAAGCCGAAAAGGATGCGGGTCCCGGATGCGGCTCCTGAATGCGGCTCCTGATGCCAGTACGGGGTCACCGGCGAGTCCAGGGGCCGCAAGCGGTACTCCGGCGTGGGCGGCGTCAGCGGACTGAGTAGAGGCCACGGACTCCGTCCCAACTCGTGGAGCCACTCCCAGTACTGCGCCTCGGTGGGAGCGGTGCTCCGACGAGCTGCGGCCGGAGTCGTCCCTGCTGCTGGAGACGGCGTGGGGTCTCTTCCGTGCGTCGCGTGCAGAGCGGGTCCCGGACGGGAAGTGGCTTCCGCGGCATCCGGGGGCGTCCTCTGGCCGGCGTGGCGAAGGAAGAGCGTTCCGGGCCGCAAGGGCGCCGGCGTTGAAGCATACTGTGGCGTCTGGCAGCGAGGGTGCAGGCGAAGGGAAGGCCCGAGGAGTTGTCTCGCTGCGGTAGTACCTTGCCCTTTGCCTCCCTCCGATCTTCTGAATTCCAGGGTGCGCCTTATATTCGGACCCTGGGCATGGCGGCGGCCAACCGGCGAGCTCCACCGGAGTCACGTGGGGGACGGGGTGAGCGCCCGTCTCCTCCGCGCGTGGGAGAAAGGGGAAGAGGGGAGGAGAGTAGGGGAGGGTGTGACGCAGATAAAAGTTCGCCACGTGGGCGCTCGGCCGGGGGAGGGGGAGTAACTGCGGTGGCGTAAACCACGAGGCGGCCCTCCGCGTGCTTCCTTGGCGCGACGGGTAGATTTGAATTATCCGCCGTCGCCCAGGGAACATCATGTTTTCCAGAACTTCTAAATCTGTAGAGTGGATGTTGCCTTGAGGCGGAAGGTATGAAGACCATATCTGCAGGCAGCCGATTTCCGTTGGTATGCTGACGCTGTTAGTTTCTGCGGGTATAAGGGGAGTGATTTGAAGATTTTTCTTCGTTAGTATCATGACTCCGCCCCCTTTTGAACGCGTCCTGTCATTTCTGATTACTTATCTACTTATTTCTGATCCTGTTGCTAAATCTGGCTTTTCCTGGTGTATCAAGTGATTCAGTTCTTTTTTGTTTATGACGGAATTTGCGTTGAATTGTAGCACTTTTTGTAGATCGTTGGACGTTCTAGAAGGCATTGAGAATGATTGCGGCAGAATTAGTTAACTCTTCTTTTAGCACGTCTATCCTTGAGCGACCTTTGGGTGGAACTTTTAATTTAGGGATGAGAGATTTCGGCAATGCTTTAATTTCCAAAGATGAAGGTTCGGAAGTTTGGGAGACAGGTAGGGTCTGAGGTGTGGGCGCGGGAGGGGAAGGACTTGTGGATGATGGTTTGTTTGCAGAGGAGTTTTGCGGGAGAAGCGGGTTTCGGGTCCATCCGTTTGCAAGAGAAGGATAATTGCGGGTTGTTACAGGGGAGGCTGAGCGGTAGCAGTGGTGTTGCCTGCGAGTTGCTGACGTTTTTCCTTTAATTTTTGCAAAAGATTTTTGTACGTATGGCAGCCACGATAGTTTGCGGTGTGGTTTCCTCCGCAGTTGACACATTTGGGTGGAGTTGATTGTGGCACAGTGCACTCTCTATAATGGTGATCACCAGCGCATTTAACGCACCTCGAGTTCAATCCGCAGGTTTTATAGGTGTGGCCGTATCCCTGGTAGTTAAAGCACTGTGGCGGGCGGCTGTTTCCCCGAAAGGTTTCGACAGATGTCTCCAGGCCAATTAAATTAGTGAGTGACATGAGGTCGTCCTTCTGAGTTGTTTGACAAACGGACTTCGAAAAGTGACAGCGTGCGAGCGGCGATGGGTGGTAGCGTGACGGCTGGATTGCCAGAACGGATCACTTCGCGTTCAGCTTGTTGGATCTCCGTGGGTTTAGTGGTTTTTAGTTGGTACACGTGATCCACTGCAAAACCTTTTTCTGCAAGAGCGCCTATGATGTCCTCTTTCTCCGTGTCAGTTGGCAAGCCACGGAGAACGAAGTGCGGTTTTTTATCGCATTTGGGGAGATTGGAATAGAACAGGATATTTTTTCCTTTAAGTAACGGATCACCGCTCTGTAGTCTGAGATTTTTTGACACTGTAGTCTAATTTCATTGCGTACAAGGTTAGCAACTGGGGGTAGGTCGCAAACGCGTTTGATTTGCGCTGACTTTTGGGACCATTTAGAGGAGTCCTTGACGTAAATTAACGGAATTTTAACCTTAAATTCACTGGGGGCGGCTTCCTCCTCTGCAATTTGCATATGGTTGGTAGTTTAATCGTCTTCAGGTTCCGTAGTCAATGCTTGGAAACTATTGGAAGTGGCAAGCGGGGCAGACGATAATTCAACCGTAATAGGGCTGCTTGCTTTTCTTTTCTTAGCCTCTTGAAATGGTTGTTCACGTGGAATAGAGTTTGCAAATTTCGCCTGTTTTTCAAAAAACATTTTGACATTTCAATTCCGCGTTCCGATAACAGCGCGAGGAAGCGCGGGTTCTGCTCTAGTGGGGTAGGAGGTAGGGAGGGGGAGGGTTGGCCACGACTCACCGTTAGCAGAGGCGTTGATTTATCCCGCGGAGGCAGGCCGGACGAATAATCACTTGTAGTGGGCGCAGTGACGGATTGAATCAGGGAAGTTAGCACGGACGGGATGCCGTTGGAATCAGCGGAAGCGGCGGCCATCTTCCTTGCAGAGTAAACAGTTATCGGTGGGTCGTCCAGGGCAGTATGGAGGGAAGAAGCCGGAGCGTTGTCCATGGGAAGGACTCGGAGCAACCTTTCGATTGCTCCGAGAAGCACGCTTAGTTAATCCAATATCCGAAGAGAGTAGACCAGGCGTAGCAGGGGTGATATCCAGGTTCGTAAGGCAGACCAGAGCGCAGAGGGTCGAAAAGCACAAGGTAGCACCAAATAGTACAAAAGTCCAAAGAAAATGCGTCGGACCTTGCAGGATGTTTGGGATATCCGGCATATATATGTCCCTTCGCCGGATGGTATTGGCTAGGCTCCGATGAAAGAAGGAGGTGAGCACCTGCCCTTCGATGTAGCCGGAACATCCGGGTTGCAGCTCCACCACACCGGTGTCGACGAGAAAAGTCTCCGTCACGTTCAAAGCTTCCTCCTATCTGACGGTAGCGGATATCTCGGCGACGACTGCGGTTCTGCGGGCGCCCTCGTGACTTTCTCTTTAGTTTGAAGTGGTGAAATAGGACCCAGTAGTTGGGATAATTACCGCGGGGCCTGATGGGCCATAGGTTTGCCAACCGAGTTCGCGAAACAAGTCGGAGAAACGGAAGAGTCCGGAGCGGAGGCCGTACTTCAAGTGTTTTCCTCCCCTCTAGTCTATCCCTTCTTTCCCTCGGAAGAACACTCCGCAACTAATAGCCACCCCACACGGCACAAGATGCAAGACAAGATGAGATGACTTTTCGGATAAATCTTAGAGTTTATATACCCAAAATTTAGCCCTAGCCCTCCCCGCCTCCTGTTGACTTGGAGGAGCATACGGACACTCCGATTTAGACGCGGAAACATCAAGGTGACCTTATGACGCCCTGGTGTTGTCGTCTTGTTTTTCTCCGCAAAATATTCCGCGCGCCCGTATTTGCTTGGTCTGAGCCGCTCCCATTGCCCCCAGCCTCGCCTTCCCACACTTCGTCCGCCCATCGCATCCGCTTCCTTCTAGGAGGGCGCAAATATTTTTGCGGCCACTACACATGGAAATTGCTGAGTGTCAGGCTGGCCTGCCACTCATCAGGCTGGCCTGCCTGACGGCATGTTTTCGAATATAGATAATAATTTTCAGAAAAATACACTATTAAGTATTTAGGTACCTTTATATGACCTCTGTGGTCACTGGTTTCAGAAAAAAACGTAATATTTTCCTCGCACGTAACCTTTGGGCAAATCCACGAAGCTGGGCTGCAGACTATGGCTAAATGCGTAAGAATACCGTTACGCCTGGCTTCACCCCTGAGAGCTTATGCCCCCTCCAGTAAGGTCTATGGTGTGCCGTATGGCGTGATGATTGGAATACCTAGGGCTTCTAGATGATAGAAAAATGCTCTCGAGTGAAATCTGTCCAGTCTGTAAACGTGATAATGCTCGTGCGTGAGATTTTATGTTCGGCTTCAGGTGTGTCTCTTGAAAAAGTACTATGTCAATTCGGTTGTCGACGGCGTATTGAAAGAGTTAGTGTTTTTTCCCCGCGATGCCTTGGCAGTTCCAAGACAATATTTTTAATGTGGTAGGAGTGTTGTTACCCGGAATGTCCGCGAATTTTATGTCTGGAGGAGGAGTTCTCCAATTAAGAATTCAGCATTCACGTTGGGAAAGGCTTGCAGCTGTGTCTGTTTACGTTGAAACCACGTGAGAAGCTCCGCCGTGTCCCCGTTAGCAGGTCGGGGAATTCGTCTGCTACCACAGCGTTACGGAAAGAGAAAGCGGGCGTGGCTTCCGCGCGTTGCTTATGAGTTTCTTCCGCCTTCTCTCTAAGCACGACGAGTTCACGTCTCGCCGCTCTGTGGACATCGCCGCCGCGATAATTTGCAGGGTGGTCGGTCACCTTTACAAAAATAGCACGTAGCCGGTGTTTCACGTGTTTTAAAACACGTGGTGGTGGCGTGATGCTGTCCACATTTCACACAATTGAACGGCATGTGGCAATAGTTTTTAGTGTGACCGAAGGCCAGAAACTGGTGACATTGTGAGGGTTGATTAGGAAGACGGAAAGTTGAAATCTTGACTCGGAACTCCAGCAAGTGAGTCGACATTAAGAAAAGTGTCGATGTCGAGCGAAGGCTCGAACGAGATTTTGCAAGTGCGTGTGGGGTACCGCGGGTTCGCATTTATTCCGCGTTCTTTGTCGTAAGCGGACGGGCGGGTGGATAATGTACGCTCCACGTGGCAAACGGGAGACCCGAGTTCAGTTAGTTCATCTTTGATTAGCTCCGCGCTGACCGCAGGAAGAATTCCGCGCACTGCAAAGTCTTTACGCCTCTCGGACGAGTGTTGGTATGAGATATACTCGACGGCTAGCTCGTATTGCGCTGACGATCCGGTGATCAGCCAGAGTCGCGCATTTAATTGTTGCTGTAGTATCGGAATTGGAAGAGGTGATCGGAAGAAGAGAGCACTCCGCCTTTATATCTCTTCCCACTTATCTAGGTTGGCAAGCCTGAAGGGCGCCAGCTTCATCTTTTTAGGGGCGGTCGACTCTCCGACTTCGATGTCGGCAGACTCGTTCGCATGAGTACGGTCGTCAGGGGTGCCTCAACCACCACGGCGCGGTGGTGGTTGAGGAGGTGGGGGAGGTTTGAGAGGCAGTGGGAGGGGAGCTGAAAAAGGTGAATCTGTTTATGTTGGAGAAGTTCGGTACGGGGAAACCTGTGCTATTTTTGGACGTGCGAGCACGCTTATTGTGTTGAACCCTTGTGAATCCGTCCGAGTCAATGCTCTGACGAGTTTAACAGATGCTTATTATTAGGGTACAATCACACAGAACGCGGCGTGGCGCGGGGCGGCGCGGCGCGTCAATAAGCGTTGACCCACACACACAGAACGCGGCGCGTTTCCTACTTTCCTACTCCGTCAGTGGCCAAGATGGCGTTGAGCAAGTTGGATCGTCGCTTGCTTTTTTTAGAAAACACTTATTTAAAGTATTATACTTACGTGAAGCAAAATCGACGTGAGTGGGAAAGCGAAGTGTGTGAAGGAAGAAGTCTATTCGGTGAATTTCATCATTTGTTTCCTGTCCTAAGGAGAAATGAGAAAATCTTTATGGAATACACTAGAATGTCAATACCTACTTTTGAATACATTTTGGACAAAATTTCATGTGATATAGAAAAGCAGGAGACAAACTGGAGGCGACCTATTGGTGCTGAAGAAAGACTTATGGTTACACTTAGGTAAGTAACATATGTGGTATATGCAGGGTGTTGACAATGTCTGGAAACACCTATAAATATTTAAATAGGCCTAGTTTGAATAACTTCTACAAACCACCGCCATGTTAATCATTTAACGTTGGGGTTACAAGACATTTTCAACTCCCATTAGATAAATATCGACTAGTGACATTTAAGTAAGCATGAATAAGTAAGTTTATGATTATGACCCAGATTAAAAGGTAGGCCTATCAAGGTTTAAAAAACTAGTAGGTGAGCAGTTATAACTTTGTCATTTAACACGTTCAATGCTAAGAGACAATGAGTAACTTTATGTGGTGGCAATTTTTTGTTTTTGCCTATTTTGCATGCATATGTTGTTCCTGTAATATTTTTAATATATATATATTATAATATTTATTTTAAATAATGTATTATAATATATTTTTTTGACGACCGCCCGAGCGGTCCTTCGCCACTGGCTTTGAATGGTAGTTATGCAAACCCGCACAACACATTTCAAAAATATACTTAGATCACGCAAATGGTGTTCTTTTTTACTTTTGCTTTGTCATTCCTTCATTATAGAATTTTTAGACTGAGTTTATCGACATTTTTTTGTAATTTCGGAAATATAGTTCTTCATCTGGATTTCTACAATAAAGTTGTGTGTAGCAGATGTTTCCTTCGGCATTGGCACTTTGAGGTCTGATCTTCTGGAAGTCCAGAGAGGGATAACATGAAAGAACACCGCCAGTGGCACTGTTGAAGGGAGGATGAAAAGGCTATATGTTTGCTTTCCGCAGAACTCCCAACCAGCGTACGACCTTATTTATGGCACTACCTGCGACCCTAACCCTCCCAGCCTCGGGAAAAAGCTCTCCCTGTGTGGACACCCTTTTCACGGTCCCTAACAAACTCAAGCCATGTGGTGCTATTGCCAATTTACGATGCTCAAATTTTGACAACAAATTACGAAATTTCAAAATGTAAAATTTTTATTTCTTATCACATTTTAAAATGCAATAAACAATTCAATACATACAAATATATAATTCAATTTCAATAGTTTTGGTACAATTACTCAGCCAAGTAATATTCTAAGCACAACATGACAATAATAATTCACTTATTATGAAATACAATAAATACAACAAACAATTCAATACATTCAAATATATAATTCAATTTCAATAGCTTTGGTACGATTACTCTACTAAGTCCAATTTTAAGCACAACATGATATTGATGGCTCACTTATTATGAAATACAATAAAACATTCTTCCAGACATAATCCAGGCTGGTCAGGGCATCCTGGACAGAAAAAATCCATTATTTTTTCTAATGCCATTTTTTGTGCTCACTTTGCACTTTTTATAAAGTTTTTTGCCTTTTACGTTGATTTCATATCCACTGCTCAAGGCATTAATTATGACTGCAAATCTTTTTATCAGGTTTTCGTCGAGACCTAGAAGGAAGTGCATGGTGTATTTGAAAAGAACAGAAAAAATCTATGGACTTACGACTTAAGGTCCATCCATTACAATTTACCTTCCTGTAATTTCAGCGGAAATGGAAGGGTTCCGGAAAAATCGACGAGCGGTGTTTCCGTCATTACTTCATCCGCTCCCACCCAGTCTTGGTACGTCCACAACTAGTCCCATCATGTCTCGAAATCTGTAATGAATCATTTTCTTCCTCTGCTCAACCTTCGCTCGATCATCAGCCGTAGTTGTTCGCCACTTCTCAATGTCCAGTTTATAAGCGATGTGGAGGAGGGATTCGAAAACTCTTATCCATGCATGGAGGGTGGACAATCCATATTGTAATGTATTCTGGTTAACACTCCTCTGGAAGACAGCCGTCAGGTTGTTCACTTGCGTTGGCTTGGCACCACATATATTGCAAGTTGGTGATGATGCAGTGGAAGTTAAAGCAAAGCATTACAAATTTTTCCATAAATAAGGGCGAGGTGGAGTTCATGCTTCACTGATAGTTGCAGATCGCTGCACCTTACCCTCGATGCTTGGAGTAATTTAATTTCATTAGCTCATTTTCTTCTAAACTTTGTGCCGTACTTTTCTTGGCAAATTGCAGTTTAAATGGCCGACAGAATCGAGTGGATAACGGCCTAGGATTTTGCCACACGGTTACTTTATGGTGGCTATTCTCGTTGGCGTATGTATAAAGCTACAAAGGCACAATGGTTGTTGCCATCAAGCTACTGTCGGTTAGTATTGGGTCCGGAGGCAATTGTTTGTAGTTAAATGTCTACTGCTTCCATCCAGAGCATACTTGGACATGCGGGTGAGGCTTTTAAGCTGAAACTCTGTCAGGGAGACTATTACAGGCTCTTGAACAAGGACTAATCTTTGCTACTTATGATTCACTAAGGCCTGCAGCTTCACTTCAGCTGTACTTTCTGTCGCAGTAATACTATTGTCCACGGGGTAACATCTTTTCTTAGCCATAAGAACCTGATCATACGAGGGGTAAAGATCGATATTTCTTGTTTTAGCTCCTCGCATCATCAACAGGTATTGTGTTTTTGATAAATTGGTTTGCACTATCAAGTTGAAAGCTTTGTCAGTGGTGTATGAGCACGGCTGCGCAACCCTTGCTTTTTCAGTTGTCCACGATTTACGCAAAATATGTAAAGGCAAACCAGCATCTGGCGCAACTCCTGCTCTTTGATCTTTATTTCGAGCTCATCCACCTTCTTCCGGTGCGCCAGTGCCTGCTCCTGTTGCTTCCTTTGCAGCCTTAATATCTCCAACTGCAGATCATGCGTCTCACTTTCACGCTTCATCCTCTGCAGTTGGAGCTCATGAGCCAGCGTAGCTGTGGCCAGCTTCACTTCTGCTGTCTCTTGCCGGAGGGCTTGAACCTTATCACGGTTCTTGTTTTAAGACTTCAAGCCCTCAAGCCGGCCCTGGAACTCCCTCTCTATTGCATCTCCAATGGTCATGTCACCAGAGGAGGATGGTGTTGTTGGACCTCCCGTCACTGTCGCGGCACACAGAACATCTGACGGAGGAGCCTCGACTACTTTGAAAAAAGAAAAATGTATTGTTTAATTTCGATACGGACAGGTAATGCATTATCACAATCAATATCGCACATACTTACTTGTCGGACTCTCCAGTAAGAATTCCGTTTGCCCACTTCTCGCGTTGGGGATAGGAGGCGAGTCCATTCCATCATCATCCATGTCCCCAACATTCTGCTCACAGTGTGACAGCGAAGGGATGACTATTTCCAAATCAGGGTTGGGATCGCACACAGGTGGTACATATGGCCCACCGCCTGTGGCCAACCTCCTTTGAGTTTCCTGCGCCAGCGTTTTCATCCTTTTCGTTTTCACGTTGTCCCATGACTTCCTCAGTTGCTTCCAATTGCGCTATTACAATGAAATTCACTTCCGTTAAAAGCAATGTGATTTCTACATCGCCGCAAAAAAAATTTCGTACACCCTCGGCATTTCATTTTTACCCACTATACATAAAACTACATCGATGGCACTGTATTATTGAAAAGTAGATTAGATTAGATTAGAAGGAAGGTGGAGTTCCTCCAAGGAGGAGCTAAGGCACTTAGACCTAATGGTCCATTGTGCCAACCACCATGTTTGTATTCACCCATAGAGTCCAGTCGCCCTGCTAAAGGATAACATGTCCTCTATGATACCCCTGACTTCATCTAGTTCCAAAGATGGTGAGCCCAGATGTCTGACTCTAGTCATCATCAAAGCGGGACACGCAGAGTACGTGCGATGTTGTTTCGTCCTCTTCCCCGCATCATCTACATTTCGCCGAGTCTGTGACTCTCAGCTCTCTTCAGCCTTTCTAAAAGGGTTTTGGTGTCGGGTCTACTCGGTCCCGGGACCCACACCATCGTCCTTCTCTTGATAAGGCTGTCGGCATCGACAACCTTAACTTCAGTTCCCTCGAAGGGCCCAATGATGTTGACAGCTCTCACGAGCCAAGAGGCAGAGTACTCGTTGGAGCCGGCGAACTCCACTGCGCCATTCAGAAACCTATTGGCCTCGAAGAGTGGGACCTCCTGGTCAGCTGGTGCTGTATCCCACAGCTCCTCTAGTTTGGACACGGCCAACTGGTGGCAGTTTTCTTTCATCATCACCTCAGGGCAGTTAACTGGCACTATTGCCATTCTTTTGGCATCTCTCGTAATTTGAGCGTACGTGGGCACAGTTATGGCCCTTTTTGAGTCCTGGGAGGCGTTTGGCGTGTCCCCTGGGGTCCTGTCCCTTTTCAGGGAGGAGCTGCCTGTGGCCTCTGCGGTGTCCGCACCCCGCCCAGTGGTTCCGCCGGTGGGCTTGTCACCGGCTCATCCTCCTAAGGCAGGAGGGTAAGCAGAGCCTCCTGCAGCTCTTTCGGTGCGTGCTCTCACCTTACGTCTCCATCTTTTGGTTGCACCGCTTGGTTTTGAAGTCCCCGTAGAAAGGTCCTTTAGTCTCCCTGCTAGGTTCTGGTGCCTTAATTGTTGACTCAGACGAGTCCGATGATGAGTTGCCGTCATTATTGGATGTAGAAGGATGGCTTAGGGGTATACGGTTCCCCGAAGGGGCCCACAGGGTTAAGGTAGAGCAGGGGCGACCACTGGGATCCCCATCAGGGCTCACCAACAGTATCTCCTCCATATTGAAAAGTAACTATATTATGGAAATTAAAACCATCATTTTGCAATACCATACACTTTGTCGATAACAATAACAACATTGCTATGAACGATTTATAAAATAGATTACTAATGCGCAACACCGACAATAACTGGGGTATTACCTTTACGACTTGCGAGTTTCCATTGAATTCGCCTTCAATAGTCCTCCAGCATCGTTCCTTCTCTGATTGCGTCACAGAATCTGTCCTTTTATTTTCAATTATATCCCTATATTTAATAAATAAACTAACCAGCAAATCTTTCTCGATGTTCGTCATGCGCTCCATCGTGAACTGACGTCATATGACTCAGCGATTAGTTTTTCGTTTCTTATTTTTCTTCGTTACCCTTCGCTTTTGTCCGTGGGAGCGAACGGATCAGTCCGTGATCGTAAACCAAAGCTCCTAAGAGAAGGTGAAGGAGACCTACAGAGGACGGTCTCTCGAACTGACTGACGTCCTTTAAGGCGAAGGTCACCTATGTCGCAGGCGTCGACGACATAGTGGGTAGGTTCTATGTACTAAATAAAAAGGCCGAGTCAAAAATACACAGTGTCAATTTAATTGAGAGAATTCATTGAGGATCGTACTTACAACTGCCTGGGTGAACACCTGGCCTGGAAAGGAGCTCGCACAGGTGGGTGGGTTCCGGGTGACAGGAAGGGAAGGTGTAGCAGCGCCGAATATCGGCGAACGAATCGCGTGGTCACAACTTAGTATGACCCTCCCGAAGGCACGACCATCGCCGGTCACCTCACGATGACCCAGCCGGGAAGTCAGGGAAGGGCAGCGGCGGATATCGGCAAACGATTCGCGAGGTCACGGCTAGCATGACCCAGGCACGCTCATCGCCGGTCACCTCACGATGACCCAGCCGGGAAGTCGGCGAAACGAAGTGCGTGGTCACCTTTCGATAGCCCAGCCGAAGCGTACGCACACCGAGTGGTCACTTTACGATAACCGTGCCGACTGCCCCGAGGCAAGTGTCTTCCCTTTTATATCGTAGGGAAAGGGTAAGGGATGGGGTAGGAAAGGAGTGGTCCTCGCCAGCTTCCCACGATATTCGGAGCCACCTTCTTATCAGGAGCTCTGGCCTCCATTCGGAGCGTACGCTATGACATCATGGCACGCATATCCCGCTGACTCCGCGGCACCAAGATGTCCAGCTCCTCCGAATGAAGCGTTCCGATTTAATAAGCAATAAGCTTGGGAAGGAGAAGGGGTCGTTTGTGCCCCGCGGGCTAGTCAGCGCTCCGACACCTAGGTGAAGGAGCGACTGACAATACGAGCCGTAAGTCTTCAGTCCTTATCTTTTTTGAGCGTGCTGTGAGAGTTTAAAATCTTTTCTGTGGTCGACCGACTCCTGTACCAAGAGATGCATGTCGAACTTAAATTTCGAAGTCAAAATAGCCATCCCTATTTAAAAGATGACCACTAAAATTTCAACTCTCCTGAGCTGGGCATGGTCACATCGCAGCCTTCACTATCGGAAAGAAAGCTCTTCCTCTTTTAACCATTCAGAATTTTTTCTTAAAAACATTCGTAGCTTTCCGCCACTCTTTTGCAATCTTTCCCTAACATGAGTGACAAATACATCGACATGTCTGCGTACTCGAGCAACTTTTTCCTTTGCTTCTTCATAAAGTCCTTTTTCCTAAAAATAAACCATGGAACAATTGGTTTCTAGAAACTAATTTCATACATGATCGAAGTCAGAAATGGAAATAATTAAGTTAAGGGAGCGGTTAAGGCTCTCCCAGCAGACCTTACACTGGGTTATATAAGGTATAATCGTAGTTACACCAGAAAAAATTTTAAGAAACGAGTGATTACATCACTCTGGGATTAGCTTAATTTAAAAGATAAAAATTACATTAAAACATTAGGAGGACAATAACGTGAGGGGAATAGGGTGCATAGTACAATTAGGTACGTCCATTGTGTAGCCTCTTGCCAGGAATTTTTTGAGATTGTTTTTAGTAGGCTTCCTCTTAATGGCCTCCGGTAGAGAGTTGTTGGTTCTCGCAAATGTCACTACAAAGGAGCTCCCCATTCGAGCCGTCCGATGTAATGGCAGTCTATATGTTTTTTCTCCTTTGCGGGTATCCCTAGATTGAACCTCGTCCATGGTAGCCAGTCTCTTGCTCAGGCACTTTATGTGTTATGATGGATAGTTCGTCCAAAAGACAAAAGTACAGTTTCCTCTCTTTGATTTGTAGGAGGTTATCCTTGGCGTAAATGGGAGTAACGTGGTCCCATAATCCTGGAATAAAGACGTATCTGATGTATGAAACATTTTGTACCACATGCAGTCTTTTGATATTTTGACCAGATAAATCGCAGCATGGTAGTAACGAGTAGTCCGTTATGAGTTGCAATAGTGTGTTCACTAGAGTGAGGCTTAAATTGGTGGATGTTCTAAACTGAATTCCTTTTAACCCTTTGTGTAGTGAATTTTAAAAAAAACGAAATCAGTTCTAGTAACAGTTTTATTACATAAAATCGTGTTTTTGTTGTTACTTATCTCTGGAAAAATGAAAACAAACCTTCAATACATTTTTAATAATTTCTTGCTAATTTTAAAAATAAACATTTATATTATCCCGTTGCAATTCTCCCGTTCCTCCATCTGTAAATAATGAATTATTGGTATTAGCAGAATCTCAAATAATTATTCGCATATAAAGATATTCTTAGAACAATTTATAGGTTTTTTATTTATTCCTTACGTTCAAAAGTTTTTCAAACTGTTTTATTCTTCAAAGCATGTGTCGTGACCGGACCCCGAGCGGGAGCGCCGCCGAGGCTCGAACACGGATACGTGGGATCTTGCCCTTGGCGTCGGGTATCAATAAAGGTACATGGATTGCATTTTAACAATAGAAAAAGGCATCTACCTTTTTATCTGTCTCTCTCTGGGCTGCGTAGCTGGTCGCTGTTGTTCTGGAGGCGGGAGAAGATGGCTAGACGGCGCTGGCTGACGGCTGGTGACGGACTGTGCTTATTTGGCGGCACTCGCAGGTCACTCGCGAATACGCTCGGTGTTTCCAAATCCCCGGAGGGGGGAAGACACTATGCTTGCGAGAGTGGTCAAGCTTGAGGAATTTTCTAAGCCTCGGCCCGTGTTTGGGCTATGGTACAAGGAACGAGAGATTACAAATGAAGTTAACAAGGAGAAGCAAGAAAGAGAATTCGCGGTTTGGACAGCGTGTCACACGTACACACCACTTCAGAAGAAGAACCAACCAAAGTTCTTTATGCCTTGCCCCTATATAGTACTCGATATGTTTGTCCCGTCTCCCGAATGACGTAGAGACGGTGGCAAACAGGGGGGAGGGAGAATGACTTGTTAAAACCAGTGTTTTCCGAATAACAGCTTAAATCCGGAAGACTTGGTGCCCACGAGTGCTTCGTTAATGATGTTTGTTTCGCGAGTTATTCCCGCGCTTCCGTCTCTATTCTTATTTGTCAGCCAGCTGGTCCTTGCCTCCCTTCTCTCGCCTCCGGATCTCCTGTTTTAGGAAAAACAGGGCTGTTTGCGCTCTTTCCTCTGCCTCGTAAATAGCCCTGTCCTCCGCGACATATTTTGTAAATGGCCTCCGCATTTTGAGGCCATTACACATGGATGCAGGCAAAGTGGTTTGTTGAATTCCAAGCACATGTCCCTTGTGTCTTTCCGTTTGGCCTCCCTTCTTTTTGTATGGTGACATACGAAGCATTTTCGTTGTGGCTTTGCTTTTGAGGCGGTTGCTGGGACTGGCTTAGGGAAGTGACGCCCTGAAAGACGAAGACTCTCCTCCTGACGATGGTCGATCCCCTCTGGGCGATTTCCTCTCTTTCACAAATTCTTCAAACAGTTAATCAATGAGCTTCAGTCTGAAGTCATATAGCTGAGGTCTAGTTCCAGTCTTCGTTTGGTACACAGTGTATGAATTCAAAACAGCTATGTCTATTTCATGGAAAAAAAGTATTATTGTTTTTCTAACATTTCTTGTGAAACTAATGTGCATATCAGCCTTATCAATCAAACCCATATTCTCATAATACCTAACTACTCTTAGTGGCTTGATTATCCTGCTCCCAGTAGTGTAATCACTTTTGCCGGATTCAATCATCAAGTCATCATGAATTGTAGTTAGCATGTTGACTTCACTTTTGTCTCGCCATCTTTGGGCTAACATGATTTAATTGTGTCTTGAGACGCTGATTTTATTGTCTTGAGACGCATTCGCCCTTTTTTATATTCTTAGGAAACTCTAAGGAGGCCTTTGCTTGTGTTTCTGTACCAGGTTCTGAAGAATTTTCATCAGACAAAGAATCGATTATTTCATTATTGAAATCATCACTATTACTGTAATCACTATCGTGGAATGGAGAGGCGTGGTCTGATGGTGTGGCTGGGATTACAATTCATTTATGAGTATCATAGCTCCGGTGATTATTCTCCCTCGTTCTGTTCTTCCAGGAACAGTGGGTCGTCCATCGGGGAGTATAGTTCTAACAGGACCCTATTAAATTCTTCCGCCTTTCCTTCGGGGTCAGCAATGGGTTCGTCATCTGGTCCGATGAGAGAGTTGGATTTCAACTATCCAGTTAGTAGTTTAAATTGTCTCCAGAAGCCGGCTCCATCCCGGTAGTCCAGTTTTTGGCATGCCTGTTACCAGCTCCTTTCCTTCTGGGCTGTGACTTCTCTCTTGATGAGGGCGTTGATCCTATTCAATTTTTACCCACGGGTACCTAGTCGGTACCCACTGACGGTTTATTGCCCTTATGTTTTTTATCATCGTCAGTATGTGTTGTGGCCGGGGGGTTTGGAGGGGTCGATGGTGATGGTTGGTATCTTTTCGGAGGCTGCGGAGAAGGCGTCTTCAACTGTTTTTAGGGCCTCGTCTACGTCATTGGTGTCGTGAAGTTCGCCTACAGATTCAATCTTCGCCTTTATTTCTTCATTGAAGGCCTCCCAGTCCATTTTGCGGTAGTTTGGCCGGATGAAGGTACGGGGCGGGAGGTGGGCGGTTACGGAGAAGGGAAAGGTGAAAGGTAGGTGATCGGACGTGAGGCAATCTCCCACGGTCACTAGTCTAGACTAATACATGAGAAGAGTTCCCAGGACATACCTTTAGAAGATGTTTGGAGTTCTCCAGGAGTACTCTCCAATGTTAAATCCGTTTCCTATAAACAAAAAGTACAAAAATGATTTGCCCTCAAAGATGTGAGTACAAATTTTCTACTGCTATTTAATATTTATTGCCCTAAGTAACTATTTGGAAAATCTACTCAATTAATTCCAGTCAAATATGAAAAAGAGACATCACACATAATAAAAACAGTAATCACGGCCTCTTCGGAGCGATAGAGGCCTGTAGGAGAAATTACGAAAATTGACGCTCAAAACGGGTGGATATGATCGCCTGAGAGATAAAAAAACCTCATTTAATTATATAATTCTGGATATTATACTTCAACTTGCAATCGATTTCGAAAAGATCTGCGACACTTAGTGGAATCGAAATTTGTCCGGCAAAACGGGACCACTGTGGGGCGCCCTCCGAACTGGCCCACCGAGGACAAAAACGCAAAGTTCTTCTTTCTGGCATCCACTCCCTTCAAGGTTGCCGCTTCCGCCCTTAGCTTCTCGTTCTAGTCCGTGCTTCTTCATTAAGCCCTTTTTTCCTAAAATAAACCATGGAACAATTGGTTTTTAGAAACTTATTTCATACATGATCGAAGTCAGAAAGGGAAATATGTCGCTTGAACAACTAGAGAAAATATTAGTTTCTCATACCTTATCACGTACTCGAAGAGATTAGAGCGATCATTTTATGTCGCCTCCGGACCATTTTTCCTGCAAGACGTTGAAGTACTCCAAACGGTTTTCAATGTGTTATTGCTTGATGTGAATGGTGGTTTACACGTCAAAACCTCACAGTTTTTATACTTATTTATACTTACACTAAGTTCCCACAAAATTGGGCGCTTTCACAGAGCAACTGTTGGACACACTCCGTAGCCGAAGCAGAGTATAGAGTCGACTAAATATCTAGAGAGATGCTTTGGTCCATATCACGTCGAAAGAATCTGGCTTGCTTTCATTTGTAGTGGTGGACTCATATTTGTAAGCAAACATTCGTTTGCTGCGTGCCCATAGTCTGCAGTTCCGGCCCTAGCAGCAACGGCGCAGCGAAGCGGGTCGCACGCGGTCATCGCCGTGGCACGTTATTACATTTTCTCCTCTTACTCAGCGAATCGCACCTAGACGCAGCCAAATATGTTTTTATAACTTTTCGAACACTACTCGGAACAAGTTTATTAAGGTCGAATAGTAGTGCACTCTAGTGCACAGAAGATAAGTCCAATCAAAGATGTGAGTACAAAATTTTCATTGTCATTTGCCTTGCGGACGACTAGCGGCTGCTCACGTAAGTTCGGCAGTAACTTTCTGTAGCACGGACATGTTCACGCTGCAGATTCACGATGATGAATAGCGTCGGGAGGGCTAAGAACGAGCTTAAATATGTAGGATGTAATGAACTCACCTTTCCCACATAACGAATCCTTGTAGTTGTATCTCGATTTAAAACCTCGCCATTCTTCGTCTAATGTCGACCCAGACACATCATTCGGTGGTTCATCTCCTTCGCTTAATTAACATTTCAAAGCTGCGATCTCGCCAATCACGTCCGAAAAAAGATTGTTCTCGCGAATGGGCCAGCCAGCTTACCTTATATTCACCTATTTCGTACACTTTTATTTTGACATCGACCAATCAACTGCCTAATTTTTCTTCCTTGTTTGTCCCTTACGTTCAGCTCCATCACATCTCGCCAATATATTTTTACTTCTTCGTCCACGTCCGGCTCCATCAAGTCCTCCAATGATGATAAAAAGCAACGGTGAAATACCGCCATCTGTAGGTCACTAAGCGAAACAAAAACAAGAGAGATGCGTAGACAGGAACTTGCACGATCATTGCAGTCCGGTTTGACGCACAAAAGTAAACTGCATTGACCAGAGGAAATTTTTAAACGAACCGGCACGATCCTGTGGGGTCAGGTGGAAAGGGTTATAATCATCAAAAGCAATGCTTAAGGGTCTAGTTGCTTGAGTCCGCCTGTTAAAAATATAAAAAATCGGGGGTTTAAAATTACATTTAAACTAGGATGCGCTCTCATCGATAAAATCCTTGCAACATAGTTGCACATACGGATGTTTCGGCGAGTACTCAACGGGGGCTCGCCGGCCTCTGAGTATAGACTCAGGACTGGAGATGTCCTGAAGGCACCAGTTGCCAAACGGAGCCCCGCGTTGTGAACCGTATTCAACGGTTTCAAATAACTCTCGCGCGCAGAGGAGTAAAAGAAACATCCATAATCTAATTTTGACTGCACCAGTGCTCTGTGCAATCGACTCTGTGTAAGGAAGAATCCTACCACACAGACGACACATATATCTTGCACTTCTCCGCAATTATTCAATGCACTTCTTACCTCTGCTTTGGGGACCTCCAGTGGCAGCAGCATTACACGAACAAATGTTGACTTCTTGGTCGCACTTTCAAGATTAACTTTCACCCTAGGGTGGGCTGCACTAGGAAACGGGGCGATACCTCCCACCCGTCTCAGCACCTCGTCCACTATTTGTTCACTTCCAACTTTTACAAAAAATTGCTTTCTGTTGAAACCGAATTGTATGCACAAAATGTCCTCCACCTTCAACCCGAGGTCTCCACTTATGAAGTCGTGGACCTCAAGGATTGAGGGCTGTTCTTTCACCTCCAGTACGTTGGCCACAATAGTGGCTTTCCTCGGATATGGCGTCTGCATTCTATCCAGAATAGACACCACACAAAACACACTCGACTGAGTGTAACAAACGCGTGCCTAGGATGCCCAGGGCACACGAAATCCGTAGTAAGAAACACTACAGTCATCTGATTTCTTACACCAGGGACGCGAAAAACTCGCCCGCGGCGATCGACTTAGTCGATCGCCGGAAAGAAAACACGGGAACCGCCGAAACCCGACCTTCACGGAGCACACTGAAAACACGTCCGTCTCACTCGGTATGGCCGTTGGTACTTCACATTCGCTCCTCGAGAGTTCACTTCTTCCGCTAGCAGTTCCATTTTTCTTGTGACTACGTGTGCAAAGATCTTATAATCTGTGTTCAGTAAAGAAACTGGGAGGAAATCTTCGACTTTTTGTGCTTTCTTCGATTTTGGTATGAGAGTAATTTTAGCTGCTTTCATCTCTTTCATTTCAAAAATTAAAAACTAAAGATGACAGGAAAGACTCATAGTCGAGTAATTTTTTGAGGCAGTTTGTATGTGGTTCGGATACTTGGGTCGCAGTCCCATATGTGTGTAAGTAGTGGGTTGCCTGTGCCTTCTAGCCTGGCTTGGAAATTTTGAACAAGGTTACGGCAATAGAGGGGAGATTGTGGGCTCTGCGAAAATCTGCCATGGTTGTCAATCTGGGTAGACGCAGGATAGATCTTAACGATTTGTTTTGAAATATTTTCAGATTCTGTTGGATCTCTTTGGAATTGGCAAAAATTTCGCAGCCGTAAAGTAGGACGAGAAGGACTGGCGGCGTAGAGACGAACTCTTGCGCCGTGGGAAAGTGGAGACTGGGGTTAGGCCATGCATTAGATAGCAAGTTTGCTTTGAGGGCTTTCAATGAGCACTGATGTATGTGCTCCTTGTATGTTAACTTGCTGTCAAGATAAACGCCGAGGAATTGGTGGAAGTCATAAAGAGGCCTAACTTTCCAGTACCTATACTTACAATTTGGATCTTTCTGTAAATTTTTGACAAAATGTAAGCTCTGGCGTAATTTAAAAAACCGATTCACTTGCATATGTTCATTGATGTCAATCTGATCGGAATGGATTTGGTTGCTTCTCAATCCATTGAAATGTGTCATGAGTTCTCCATCGCACTTATCTGTCATCTTTCCCACAACATTTTTCTTGGTACGTGAATAATAGAGCTTTTGTATCCAGGCCCTTCTCTGGTGGGCTGGATCATATCGCCTTGCTAGGATTCTTACTCCTAAGGCGAGATGTATTCTTCTCCGTGGTCTCATGGCGTCTCGGGAGATATTTCGATTTGCTCCTACGGCAGAAGCCTTGGCATCTTCCTCCTAGGGAGGGATTTTGCGGTGTCCAGGCTGGCAATTGGTCGCTTGTAGCCAACATGGCCAGAACTAGATCTTGGCAAGGTTGCTGATCGCCGTATGTTCAGAGTCAGCTGCATTGTTAAAGAACCGTCGTGAGATCCTCGGAAAGTGGACATCATGGTGCTCCAACTTCCCATCTCGGGTACGGGGTCGTAGCGTCCTCGTCCTAGGATGCACCGAAGTGCAGAGTTCTGCACCACCTGGATTCGGCAGATGTTGGTCGTGGGCACTCCTGACCATACAGGGTAGTCTTCTCCTTGTATAGTCTTCTCTCTGTGTCCATACTCAGCACCGGTGGGCGGCCCCCCCTGCGGGTAGGGGGATTGAGAATACTCCCGCAGTATCCCTGCTTGTCGTAAGAGGCGACTAAAAGGGCGGGGAGACAACCCCGAAAACAAACCCCCGTTTCGCTAGGGTAGCGTCCGGACAGTCTTGTGGGCTTGACTGTCTGTGCGAGGCAATATTATCTTGCCTTAGCCCACCCGCGTGTTTGCCGTGCGCGGCGACCCGTGTCGAAGGGAACGGGGATCCTGGTGGCTGAGGGGACCTCCCCTGTGGGAGGGGAGACGCCCCCAACACTCCACTTCGGCCCCTGCCTCTCCTAGACGGGCGGCCGGGAACTAGCCTATTCCCGGTCAATCGGCTCCTGGCGGCTGGGGAGCTTGGCGGCTCCTTTCGAGCGTACGCCAGGATGGGATAGCCGTGAGCCAAAGGGACACTACAAAGAGCATTCTCGGAGGCCACGACTATATCTCCAGGTAGTCCTGACGCTCTGCATCGGCTGGCGGTGCATCGTCCCCATGTTGGGCTCCATGGTGGGTGGGAAGCCTGGAGATGAAAATAATAATTTCCCATGGGTACACCAAACAAAATCCCTGCTGCTTCTCTTGAGGTGGCTCAACCTTGTAAAAGGCTTGTGTGTCGACAACAGCATCTTTGAAACGGAGGATTATCCATCTTTTCTTGTGGTGAGCAGTATTGAAGAAGGAGCTATGAAAAAATTATCTCCCTTCGTGGTCGCCAAAGTAATTCAGGGTTTAGTGGGTGACGTGAAAACGGCGAAAAGACTTCGATCAGGTTCTTTCCTCATCGAGGTTAAGCAAAGTAGACAGGCAAAGAAACTTCTGGAGACAAAGGAATTCTTCCAAGTACCGGTGAAAGTGGAACCCCATAGGTCACTTAACACATGTGACGGTGTTATAACATCATGCGAACTTTCAGATTGTACCGAGGATGAAATAAAAGAAGGCCTCAAAGATCAGAAGGTGGTATCGGTCCGTCGCTTGAAAACGAGGCGAAGTGGTACCTTGAAGGACACGAACAGCCTTGTCCTAACCTTCGCCCTCCCAAAACTTCCCGCGTCTGTCTATGTCTGCTACAACTCAATCCCAGTGCGACCTTTCATTCCTAAGCCAATGCGATGCTTTCGTTGCCAAAGGTATGGTCATACATCTTCAAATTGCAAAGGAGAGGAACTCTGTGGAAGATGCTCTCTACAAAAGCATGAAGGAGATTGTAAGGAAAAAGAGAAATGTGTCAACTGCGAGAAAGATCATCCAGCCTGGTCCACATCGTGTCCCGTATTTGTGGAAGAAAAAAAAATACAGGAAACAAAAACCACAAAGAAAGTTACCTACGGCGAGGCCAAGAAGGAATTCAGAGCTCTTCACCCAGTGTTCTCCGGACAGTCCTATAGTCAGGTGACCGCCAAAAAATATCAGGACGCTGCCGTGCAAACACATACGCCATCTGTGTGCGGCCCCTGTAAAGGCGTATTCCTGCCCGCTAAACCCAAAAATCCTACTCAGGTAACCAACCTAAAAATTAAAAAAAATATGGCTAAGGCTACAGCGGAGAGCGATTCTTCTGGTGAAAGCTCGCCTTCATCCAGCAAGGCCAAATCGCTCCACCGCAAAGCTCATTCAAAAAGACCTGACCTTGAGGAGGACGCCATATCGGACGATATGATGGATGCCGATCCCTCCGAAGTAGCCATGCACTTCAAATGCCCGAGTAAACCCCAAGAAAAGGGGAAGGTGAGACTGCGGCGATCATAGTCGACCACCCTTGGATTTGATAAATATTTTTATATATTATTTATTTATTTAATGTTTAAAACCTTACAGTGGAACTGTAACGGTTTATACCGACATAAGGAGGAGCTGGATGCTCTAATTAGAGATTTTAATCCATCCTGCGTATGTCTGCAGGAAACTCATCTAAAACCATCTGACAGAATTTCATTAAAAGGCTATAACATATATCGGTTTGATGATGTTAGTGGCAATAGAGCCCAGGGAGGAGTTGCAATAGCTGTCCGGGAGAACCTTTACTCTTCTCAGGTTACCTTAAGAACCCCTCTACAGGCTATTGCCGTCTCGATGGCTACCCCCGAGATTATGACCTTCTGTAACGTTTACCTGCCCCAGTGGGCACCAGTGAACAGGCATGCCCTTGAGTCACTAGCCGCTCAGCTTCCAAAACCACATGCTTTCCTAGGGGATTTTAACGCTCATGACTCCCTCTGGGGAAGCAGCAGAGCACAAGGTAATATGAGGGGAAGACTAATAGCCAAATTCATCAATGATTTTAACTTTATTTTACTCAACAATGGCGAACACACTCGTTTTAATAGTTATAACGGAGAGTTCTCGGTTATAGACCTGTGTTTTTACAGTTGTAATTTAGGAGCCAGATTGCAACTGTCAGTTCATAATGAGCTTTGTGGGAGTGACCACTTCCCGATTTTTATTTCGAAACCAAGTAGACAAATTCGTGATTTTAACATGCCCCGTACTTGGGCGATTAAAAAGGGTGACTGGCCTCATTTTAGAAACAATTTTAATTTTACATTTGACGACAATCGCAATGGCCCTGAAAATGTTTTAACACTTACCAAAGCTATAATAGGTGCTGCCGAAGCTAGCGTTCCAAGGGTATCGATAGCCTCAAGGCGACCACCAGTCCCCTGGTGGAATAAAGATTGTGCAGCTGCCATTTGTAAAAGGAAAAGAACTTTCAAAAGTACCCAACGCCAATGAACCTGGCAGCCTTTCGCCGACTACGAGCAAAAACTAGGCGGATAATAAGTGAAGCCAAAAAGGCTTCATGGATCTCATATGCATCTCAAATTAACTGCCGAACTCCTATATCGAATGTATGGGAAAAGGTGAATAAGATCGCGGGAACCCGAACGTCTACTGCTGTCGCTGCCCTAAAGGTAGGTCCCAAAATAATAACATCCAGGCAAGAAGTTGCTGAAACATTTGTGGAGCACTTCGCTGACATCAGCTCTTCCAAAAATTATGACCAGGCCTTCATGTATGTGAGTCGGATAGCTGAGGCAGTCCCACTTAATTTCGGTAGTAGGGCAGTATCTCCGTACAATGAGCCCTTCAATCTATGGGAACTTCAATCTGCAATTGCATGCTCTAAGAACACAGCCCCTGGAAGCGATGACATTCACTATGCCTTCCTTCGTAATCTTCCCGTTACAGCTTTAGCCGATGTGCTGAAAACATTCAATCAGATCTGGTGCGAGGGATCGTTCCCGGATGCATGGCGGGAATCCATAGTCATCCCCGTCCCTAAATATGGTAAGGATCGCAGCGATCCTGGGAGCTACCGCCCCATATCCCTCACAAGTAGCCTATGCAAAATAATGGAGAGAATGGTTAACCGACGACTGGTTTGGTATCTGGAAAGACGAGACCTTCTATCCAAAATCCAATGTGGATTCCGCCACAACCGATCGACAACGGATCATCTCGTTAGAAGTTCCAACTTTATACAGGAGGCATTCTTGCTCCGGCAGCACGTTATAGGTATATTTTTCGATATAGAAAAGGCGTATGACCGATTGTGGCGACATAAGGTCTTAAAAGCACTTCATGAATGGGGTTTTAGGGGCAACTTATCAAATTTTGTAAAAAATTTCTTAGAGGAACGAGTCTTTAGAGTTACGGTCCACAACTTCTTGTCAAGCTCTCGTACTCAAGAAAACGGCGTTCCACAAGGTTGTATTTTAAGTGTTACACTCTTCGCTATTGCAATTAACAGTATTGAGGAATTTATAAAACCTCCGGTAATCGGGTCTTTATTCGTCGATGACTTGGCAGTATTCTGCCGGTCATCCACCCTCCATTCCGCGACGAGGCAGATGCAGTTGACCCTTAATCGAATCGAGAAATGGTCCAAAAGCAATGGTCTCCGCTTCTCGGCGGAAAAGACAAAATGTATGCACTTTTACCGGGTACGTGGACTTTTCCCTCTACCGTCCTTGTTCCTTGGTAGTAAGAAGCTGCCATTTGTTGAGACTACTCGCTTTTTTGGTCTCACCTTTGACTACCGGTTGAATTGGCGCGAACACATTTCTATTCTCCGGGATAAATGTTTTAAAATTTTAAACATAATGAGAGTTTTAGCAAACACGACTTGGGGTGCTGACCGCACCACGATGCTCTTGTTGTATAGAGCTTTGGTAAGGTCTAAACTTGACTATGGGTCGTTGGCCTACTCTTCGACCCGAGAGTCGTATTTAAGGCCTTTGACGACAGTGCACAATGCTGGCCTCCGGCTGGCCACTGGCGCATTCAGAACCAGCCCGATTACAAGTATTTACGCCGACTCGGGAGAACCACCTCTGTCCACCCGCAGGAACATTTTAATGTGCAACTATGCCGCCAAGATTTTATCGATGAAAGAGCACCCGTGCTTCAACGCTATTTTTAAACCTCAACTTATAGATGTTTTTAACCGAAGGACAAGATCTACGAAGCCTTTTGGGGTGAGGCTCAGCAATTTTATCAAGGAGTTAGGATTTCGACTACCCGAGGTTATCGGTCAAGGGTGCTCAATTAATCCGCCATGGGTCATTCCTCGGCCCGAAGTTAGTTTTTATTTAGCGGGGAATCCAAAGTCATCAACCTCGGACTCGGAGTACAGGGGGGTGTTTCTGACTCTCATCGGATTGACGGCATCGGAAACGGATTCAATCCGAGTCGATCGGATACCTTTCCTACGGTCGTCTTCCGTGCGTTTCACACTTACTATCGGAAAGCGTTCCGCTATTGGTATGACGTCACTCGTCATCCCCATCGAGCAGCGATGAAACGTCACAGTTTTGGGGAGAAAAGTGAGCAGCGAAAATAACCTCCCGCCAGGTTTAACACTTCATAATGTAGGGAAATGGTATGTATGGGCATTTATTTGTGCTAATTGATACATTGTCTTATAATTGACGTTATTGTGGGTTAAAATTATTTTATAATTGTCCTTTTATTATTAGAATTGTAATTTTCTTCAATCTAATCTCCCATCTATTTGTGTAAATGACGGGAATGAAGGCAAATTTTAAACGATTTTTTTCGTTAATTCTCGTGAGCAACTCGTGAGTAACAGTTGAATATTAAGGTCACATTCATATGACTTACAATAGATACAGTCGCGAAACGTACCCTTTCTTGCAACAACAGATACCTACTCAGCATCATTTACTCAATGATTTCTCCAAAATCCGACGTGTTATTTTCATTGTTTATCTCATTTGAATGTGGTCCTTCTTTATTAATGTATTGATTGATTGTACCTTTATGATATGCCGTTTATATCTAACATTTTGCCCGTAAAATGGAGGTTCATTGGAAGGAAATACAGTGACTACATTGAAAGGTTTTATGGTGTCGATGATTGTCAATGGCCCGACACGTTGGATAAAATAACGGAAAACAATGGGGTTTGATTGTTATCTGTGGTACACGTAACCGGTTATTTTATAACACCATTTTAGTGCTAAAATGGGACACTTGCTAATGGCCCTGGGTGTCAAACCTGGGAATATGAGTAACTTTTCTTTAATCCATCATTAAGAGTACATTACTCCGAGTATCTACAATTTTGTTCAATAGGATCTGTGGACGGTTAAGTCCGTATGAAGTCAATATATGGGCGCTTGCCTCGTGCGGGACTCGGGCGGTTACGTGTTTAGCCGGCCCAGGGTGTCAAACCTGGGAATATCACTATCTTTTATTTACTTCATCAAATACAGTACTCTCCTGTTACTATCTTTCATTATTTTCTCTTTACAGTGGGTATGGGACGTTTACAGTGGGTCTGTCTGCGCCATGAATATAGAAACGCTTTCCTTGCGCCATACGTTGCTTTCAAATCATACTGGGGGTTGATGTTGGCAGCACTGCCGTTTGAGCGTCTGGGCTAAAATCACGTCGCCAATATAACTACGGAAATCGCAGCAGATATATCACTTCAAACGAATATTTCACATAGAAATATAATATTTAGGTTGTACAAAATGGAATCAACCTAACTTAATTCATACCATGCCTAATTCTTATGTCAAAAGCCTACGATGCTATTGCTAGGTCACGGACACGTATCATATCAAAACTAAATAAATGGATATATTTCCAAACTGAAGGACCAGTTTCCACTACATTAAGCTACCTGAGATATATATACGATATTATGCTATGCATTCCAACTCGTCTCATCTTCCTTTTGCTAAATTACTTGCCCAAATAATATGTAATCAAACTTGCGCCAACAGTGATACAACTTGCGCATATATTGTCCCATTTACACGCTAATTAAATTCTCCCACACCTATATTATTCCGGCAGAACATCCACATAAATGTGCACTCATGAAATAAAGCGGTATTATCTTATTATAGCCAAATAATTAACGTCAACAACATCATAAGGGTGTTCACCAACGCAATCGGAATGACTTTCCGACACCTCCATCCCGATCGACCCGGTTCCGATCGGAAAGCCTTCCTTGAGTCGATCGGAAGCAGTCTGAAACGCACGGATTGTCCTCTCGATAGTAAGTGACGTAGAATCCGATCCAAGCCTTCCGATCCGATCGGAACGGATGACTCTGAAACACCCCCCAGGCTCCTTTTTAATGAATTTCTCGATCGCCATCCTGGGCTTATCCCTATTTATACTGACGGCTCAAAATCCGAGTCAGCTTGTGCCTGTGCAGCCATTTCCCAACATGACGGCACGGTCCAAGCTAAACTCAACCCTCTATGTAGTATATACAGTGCAGAACTCCTTGCCATAAAATTCGCTCTGGCAAATATAACTCGACACGAGTCTTACCTTATCTGCTCACTCTTTAAGTGCAGTCCATGCCATTTCAGATTACTTTCCTTTCCATCCCCTGGTGCAGACCATACAGGATACCCTCTACTCCTTGAGTAGGAAGGGTATTAAAGTTTCTTTTATGTGGATCCCGGGGCATGTTGGAATTCGAGGGAATGAGATGGTGGATACAGCAGCGAAGGAGGCACTAAATAAACTCACCACCGATTTCGAGAAAATTTCCTCCGACGATCTAAGAGCCGAACTGAAGAGAGTATGCATGAAGCAATGGCAAGGGCTGTGGAGTAACGTCGTTGGCAATAAACTCAGAGGCATAAAAGTGGAAACATCTGCATGGGCCACTTCAGTGAGGAACAGTCGTAGGGAAGAGGTCGCCCTCACTCGGCTTAGAATAGGCCATACCGCTCTCACACACGCATATCTTTTCACCGAAGAGAAACAGGTCCCCCGCTGTGATAGCTGCGACTGCCATCTTACTGTGAGACACATTCTGCTAGAATACGTGAAATACTCATACCAACGTAGGAGACTAATTGAAAACAAGGAAATTCAAACCGTCCTGGGTAATAATATAGATGCCATCAACAATGTTATCCTCTATATCATAAATACGGGGATAATGAAACTCTTGTAATGTCAAACGACCGGAGACCTTTCTATACTAAATACTTGTAACAGAAGAAAATTAGCTTCTTTTTACGTTAGGAACTATGAGCGGTGCAAATGACCCTGTAGTCGACGCACCCCTAAAAAACTTATTTCTACTACTACCGGTGGGCGGAGGATTGGCCAGAGCCTTGCCAACGCCGCCGTTGCTTTTGCACGGAAACTCTCCCTCTGAGTCTTCCAGAGAAGCTTCCGGTCTGACTACACTCCGAGGTAGGTGACCTCAGAGTTCCATGATAAGGTGACTTCAATAACCGACAGGTCGACTCCTGGTTCCACTCCGTGTCCCGTATGAAAGACAACCTTCGTCTTCCTTGTGTTGACTGCAATCCTCCATCGATGGTATCAGGAGAGGGTGACATCAACGGCATCTTGCAGTCTCTTCACTGCCGCTCTCTGCTGCATGGATCGGGACAGGAGCGCTGCATCATCGGCGTATAAGGACAGGACAATGTTTCTCCCATTATCCCGAGGAAAGTCATGGGTGTAAATGTTGAGTAGCACTGTTCCCAGAACAGACCCCTGTGGCACGCCGGCGTTGATTTGACGAATGCCAGAGGTTGTTCCGAGCCAGTGCGCAGTGAAGGTCCTGTCCTGTAGGTACATTCGGATGAGCCGGGTGGCCCATGCTGGGGTCGTACCATCTTCGACAGGAGCGCCTGGTTCCATAATTACAATAATAATAAAAGGTCTTTATTGGGCGAGATTGAGACAAAACTGTCCCTTCTTCCATCTAACCCCTAGTCAAATTAATTACATAGAACATATGATAGTCAATATCTAGCAATTACAGTCTGAGGTGTTAAAAAAATATCATTAAAGAATATACTTCTAGGAATTAAAGAATGATAAATGAATACAAAAGAAATACATACACACTATATATTAATATTACACAACAAATGGTGTGTGAAAGAATTTACAGTGTGGGAAAAACGTGAGGATTATTATGCTTACATCCTGTACGCAAAGACCCACTGCAGGAAAACACCCACACAAGAAGGGGGGTGTGAAAAACCTGCGAAATCCTACTGATATTGTGCTAGTGTTTAAAAAGAACTTAAATATAATAGTATGTAGGTACATAGGAACGTTAGTAGATTTGTGATAAAATTAAAGAAAAGCAAAATTACAAAAGGTGAAGAGAATTAAAGAAAAAATAGCAAAACAAAAACAAATATCATATGATGCAACAACATGGTGTTAAATGTGCGGCGTGTATCTTGCCATCCGTGTCCTAATCTATCATATATGCATTGAGAGAGTGCCCGTGACGTGTGATGCACACGTGCCCATCTGTTGAGCTTTGAGAAGTTTCCGCTTTGTGATACAGTTTTGACTTTTTTAAGACTTAAATTTCCCTTTTCAACTTAACTCCCTGGACTAGGGAAAGTTTTAAAGGGCGGGGTTTGTGTACGTGTATTATTTTGAACATTTTCTATTTGAGTGTATTAAATTGCTTTTGGTTTTCTTTATTTAATTTATTTATTTCTGTTTATTTTATATATTTATATTTTTTATTTTTACATCATGCTAGGGATTTTTTTTGTTTAATGCATGGAATAACGGAGTTGGCGGGCTAATTTCCAGAGTGAATGGTCTTGGGTTTTTGAATTTTGGGGTCCCACTGTGAGTTTTGATGGTTTTTGTAGCAGTATTTTAATTTGACGGTTTAAGGTGTTTATTATGGATTTCAAGTAAGGTTTACGGGTTCGGGAAAATTCGCGGCGGGTTCTATTTCTTGAAGTCATTAAATCTGGAATGTGATGCGGAAGGTGAAAAGTGAGAAGTTCTGGGGGTTTGTTTACGGAGTGGGAGGATTGGCTTAGGGCATTGGTTATACAGTGGTTGATGGTGCTTACGGCTAGTTCTATGGAATCCGGGTTTGGTTCTAAGTTTATACTGGGAAGTTGAAAATTGAGGTTGTTACTGAGGAAAATACTATTTTTTGATAAAGAGGCCAGTTTCTGTTGTAATTTGAACAAGGGGGGGAAGGCCGAAATACGTAGGTAAGCACTGGGAAGTGGTCGGAGGAGCCTGAATATAGAACCTCACTGGAGGAGCTGGCGGATGCATTTTGGCTTAGCTTTTGGATTACGAGCTAAAGCCCGGAAAGTGGTCAAGGAGGCAAAGAAGGCTTCCTGGGTAGAGTATGTCTCCACAATAAACTACAGAACTCCTACATCAGACGTTTGGAGAAGGGTTAAAAGCATTTCGGGTTCTAATGAAATACTCACTGCCTCCTGCTTAAAAGTCGGCGATCGGGTGGTTACCTCCCCCTTTGACATATGTGAAGTTTTTGGGCAGTCACTCGCCAAGACCAGCAGCAACTCCAACTTCGACGCAGCATTTGTGAGTATGAAAGGAAAAGTCGAGTCAGCGCCGCTTCATTTTAAAACCATAGGCCCTCACGCTGCATTCAACGAACCATTCTCAATGTGGGAATTGACATCCGCCATCGCAGACTCCCGTGACAGCGCGCCAGGGCTGGACCAAGTTCACAATGCCTTTCTTCGGAATCTTCCAAAGCCTGCCCTACCGGAAATTCTGCGAGCTTTCAACAAAATCTGGTCTGATGGTAGTTTTCCGGAATCCTGGCGCGTTTCCGCTGTGGTGCCCATCCCTAAGCAGGGAAAGGATAGATCAGTCCCGAATAATTACAGGCCCATCTCACTTACCAGCTGCGTCTGTAAGGTAATGGAAAGAATGGTAAACCGTCGACTCGTCTGGTGGTTGGAGCGACGGAACCTTCTCTCAGATATTCAATGTGGTTTTCGCAAAGGTAGGTCAACCCTTGATCACCTTGTCCGAACTGACAATTTCATACAGGAAGCCTTCCTTTTACGCCAGCACGTGATCGGCGTTTTTTTCGATTTAGAGAAAGCGTACGACCGTGTTTGGCGTTACAAAATTTTAAAGACATTGCGCAATTGGGGATTTTGGGGAAACCTACCCATTTTTATTAAGAATTTTTTTTATGCGGGCGTGTTTTTAAAGTTAAAGTAGGAAAATGTCTTTCTAGATTTTATCCACAAGAGAATGGAGTACCTCAGGGCTCCGTTTTAAGTGTGACGCTATTCGCTATTGCAATAAATGATGTCGCAGAAGGTATCCGTTCTCCCGTTATGGCTTCCCTGTTCGTTGACGACCTGGCTATTTTCTGCCGATCGTCAAAAATTACTAGTGCCTCCAGACTTATCCAATTAACGTTGAACAAGCTGTCCGACTGGTCTCAGAAAAATGGATTTCGTTTCTCCGTGGAGAAAACGAAGTGTGTCCATTTTCACAGGATAAGGGGATTACACGCTCCACCGGCCCTGTATCTCGGTCATCGGGAACTTCCCTATGTAGAATCTATCCGATTCCTCGGGGTGACTATTGACCAACGTTTGACATGGCGTGAACATTTTAAAATTTTAAAAGACAGATGTGTGAAGGTTTTAAACATTTTACGGTTTTTAACGCATTCGACATGGGGTGCGGATCGCACTACAATGCTTTTATTGTACCGAGCTTTAGTGCGCTCTCGGTTGGACTATGGATGCGTAGCGTATTCTTCTGCACGTGACTCGTATATAAAACCATTGTCTGCCGTGCACAATACCGGACTACGGTTAGCCACTGGCGCCTTCAGGACTTCACCAGTCCTGAGTATTTATGCGGAAGCGGGGGAGCCCCCGCTCGCTACTCGTCGAGAAATGTTGACATGCAACTATGTTGCCAAGATTTTATCAGCAAAGAATCACTTGTGCTATAATATTATTTTTAACCCACGGTTTTTAAACGTTTTTAATAGGAGGATAAGAACAACGAAGCCTCTAAGTTTACGTTTTAAAAATTTCATTTACGAGCGAAGTTTTAACCTACCAGACGTGTACCCGACCGGGTACATGAGAGAACCGCCGTGGTCGATCCCACGGCCAAATGTTATTTTGCGGCTACTTCGTTGCCCAAAATCCTGCACCACATCTACGGAGTACCAGCAGCTTTATAAAGAAATTATCAGTTATCACCACGAGTTTATCCCCATCTTTACAGATGGTTCAAAGTCTGGAACCTCTTGTGGATGTGCAGTGGTGTCTACGTACCACGGAATCATCAAAGCAAGGCTCAATCCGATGTGTTCAGTATTCACGGCAGAATTGGTTGCCATTAAATTGGCCCTGGCTAATATCAAGTGCAGCAATACCTCGTTCTTAATCTGTTCAGATTCTGCGAGTGCATTGCAGTCAATCTCTGGGTTTTCACCATCTAACCCAGTTGTACAAGACATCCACTCTTCCATATTATCCCTCAATAGGGAGGGAGTGAAAATATCCTTCTTGTGGATTCCAGGGCACATGGGAGATGACGGCAATGAAAAGGCCGACGCAGCTGCTAAAGAAGCACTAAGCGTCCCAGACCTGACAACATCGCTGGTACCCGTAGATGATCTCAAGAACGACCTCCGGCGCGTGGCCTTGGAAAAATGGAAGGAGCTATGGACTGACCAACATAGCAATAAGCTCCGCGGAATAAAATCCGAAATATCAGCGTGGCCCACTTCCGTCGGGAGAAATCGCAGGGAGGAGGTCGCCATTACTCGGTTGAGAATAGGGCATTGTGCCCTGACCCACTCGTATCTTTTTACTGAAGAGAAAATTCCGCCACGATGTGACGAATGCGACTCTCTATTAACAGTGCGGCATCTCCTGACGGAGTTTGATGTGTATCGGGTAGCGCGGGAACGGCTAGACATCCGGGGAGGAATAGCACAAGTCCTAGGAGATAACACAGAAAACATAACCAAGGTTTTAACGTTTTTAAATAATTATGGATTTTACAAAAAAGTATAAAGTTACTTTACCAATGTGATATTTACCTTAGTATATATCCCTTTTTATAATATCAAATTATCAGCAAGAAATAGTTTTTAGTGGTGCAAAATGACCTCAGCCGTCGACGCACCCTAATTTAAACACTACTACTGCTTTTGGCTTAGCTTTTGGCTTAGCATTTAGCTTGGCTTTGGATTTTAAAAACGTTTTGCTGCACCATCTAACATTTTTCACACAATCTTTTAACAACTTTGTAAAATGTTTTTAAAATATTAGATATATTAAACATTGTTAAAATATTTTATAAATATTTTAACAAATTTTTAATATTTTTATTTACGATTACAAGATATTCAATTCATATTCAAAGATATTCAAGATACAGATATTCAAGATAAAATTAGATGCCTAAATTATGCTGTCCAGATTTTCCGTCGTTACATTTTCCTTGGCCAACCTAAAAATTAAATCCATAAATTAAAAAATGTTATATAATTATAATAATTAAACATAATTAGTACAAAATGATAAAAACAGCAATGGTGGGTAAAGCCAGGGTCACACCGACTGGTTTCCAGCTGCAGTACCAGAAAACTGCAGCTGGCAACCCGCTCACATTAACATATTATTGGCAAGTGCTCGCGCGGGCTGATCGTGTCAGCTGTTAATTTTATGATCACATCAAGCTTATGGTAGTGGCTTCTTTGATTCGTGGATGGCACTCAGCCTAGGGTGACCCAGGCTTTAGTCAGCTTAAGAAATGCGGGCTGCTGGTTGGAAGGAAGTTTTATCATGTAACCCGAACATTATGAAAACTAGCTGAACTTGACAGTTGTTGTCATGCCTCTGATTATCTATTGAACCACCTATAATTTAGTTGATCAATTCATATAGTGTATTACATTTAAATTAAACTCTCCGTTTTTCCTGTTCTCCGCACCGATTCATTTTCAATAATTCTAAAATTAATTATCAACAGTTATAAATGGAAGATTAAATTTTATATTGGTGATGATTAGCCAACAAAATTACAAAGAACTGCAGCATAAGTAAAATTTACTGCTTTTATAGAGAGAAAAATTTCTTTTAGACTGAAAAATATGCAACTAAGATGTGTTAACTACCAACATGACTTACATTCTGTCTGTTTTGGCCTTAGCTTGGGCCAGCCAAGTGGAAGCAGTAGCTTCGATTCTTCCTCTGTCACATCCCGGCCAACAACGTTTAGTAGCAGCTGCAACAAAAACCATAGGGTATTAGAACATAGCGTAAATAACAGTTGGAAGTAAAAGTTCCAGCTGAAAGTGGCTGCTTCTGAAACATTATTATAAAATTGAAGGATATTTTCCTGGTTTTACAACAGAAAAACCCCTGAACTATTTCTTTAAACATTGGCCATGGTCAAAGTTGCAGCAGTAACAGAAACAGTATAAATAATACAAGTTCCTTTTTAACTTTGTGGTATTCCATTTTAATATATCAGATGATTTAATGGTAACTTTTACAAAAACCACAATTTAAAAACACACACACATACGACCCGGGTTTCGACGCTTGAGCGTCATTGTAAACAGTAAAGAAACAGTATTATTGTTTATTTGGTTTATGTAAGTGGTTATTACTGAGTACACCGCATTAAAAAAATATAAAAAAATTGTAAAAAAATCATAATTCATATAAACGTGCAAATAATATAAAGTATGTAAATATACATTTTTTTGCTTCAGTATCCTCCTTATAATTTGTATATATTAAAAATACTACAGTGATAGAGTAGAACCCCGCTGGTCCGACCTCGGATAGTCCGAACATACTATCAGAAATTTATTTGTTTACAATTCCAGTGCATTACTCCATCAGATTGGCTCCTGTCGATGATGCACTGAATCTTCGTTCTCTGTTATTATACATTGTCAGTGCGTATTTTGGGTAGTGAAACTGTGACACTTGATGCGGTTAGAACGAGCTCCTGTTAAATCCTATCGCTCTAATTATTTTGTTTTATACAGTTCGTGAAAAGTTTGGTACAGTCCGTGCGTGTTTTTAGGACATATATAAATCATGTCTGCTAAAAACTGAGGCATGCTACAATGTATTTTTAACCATACTAAAATTTTTCTGAACAATGTTTATTAAAATAAATTTTTAAATATATACGTAGTGACCTAGTGTATCTAGTGAAATAATCATTGTACGTCTGAGCTACATGATGCACCTATTGGCCAAGTGCTTTATAACCTACTAACTTAAAACAAACTGTACGTACTTTATCTATCAGTACAGATTATTCTGTACGTACAATTATTTAAGCCCAACTGTACTGTAGTTTTCTAGCCTGCTGAACAATCTAAATGCAATGTTTTCTGTTTGAAATACAGTTTTAGTATGTGTTTATGTCAAAAAAATGCTTTCCTCTGATAATCCGACCTTTTCTCTGTTCCGACCATGGGTCCCGTAGGTGACAGATTAGCGGGGTTCTACTGTAATGGAAAATCTTGTATTTAGTTAGCTGATGCTAATACTGTAGAGTAGGCTGCTTACCAAAAAGAACATTGGCAGGCGCTAGGCTCTTGAATGCTTTTTTTTCAATCTTATGGTCTTTTCTGCTGACCCCTTTCCATGTATAATACATGGCCGTTTCTAAAGTGATGCTCCGGTTCATTATGCTGGTAATAGTGCGGAACTCACTTGAGGTTTCCGCAACTGCTGAGAGGTGCGATACCTAAAAATAAAATTATCATTTGTACACTTCGTCATCAATATAAAAAAAAGATAATGGATTGGAACTATCACTTCCTAAGTAAACATTCAGGACAATAACTAAATGTGAAAATTTGGAAATAGTGGAGGCTATTTTTCAAAACCCTGTTTGGGCCCCATTTAGAAAAAAAAGAGATTTATAGATTACCGATTCTTAAAATCACAAAACTAATTTTGCTTAGGTGAATAAAAGATTCCTCAGAGATTACAGTTTATTAAAGAGAGTGGTAACTAACTGTATGGGTTAATTACTTAGTTAATTAATGGGTTATAATAAGTTATTAAGTTACTCACACAAGCGTGGAAAAAATCCTTAGATTTAAGCTTTTCTTCGAAGGTATCCACCTCGAAGGTATTTTTTAAAGGGAAATCAAGAGAGACCTCATAAGTACCTTCTATCACTGGTTCACGAACATCGTGATATTTGCTCTCTATGTAGTTTCGCATCTCTTGTACCTCCTCCTTCAAAAAAACACTATGCGATTGCTGGAGCTCAAGTTTTCCTGTAAAATACATAGTATTAAATTTTTCTGTAAGGTAATAATAAGGGTTCAGCAGACTTGACATAATCACACAGCATTTTGACATAATGATCTGATATACCTACCTTTTTATTTTCAACGAATTGGGTTGTAATAAGTTTTTTTCATATTGTAAAATCGACATGACTTATTTGCATTAAAAATAGTGTTGCAAAATTTTCTTGGAAATGAGAAAGAATAATTTTTTTTAAAATAATAATGGTTTGTGTGAAACTGTTTATTAATGGTAATTTTTGAATTACGTAATTTCTACCTTTAACCAGCACCAATTAGGGGGTCTAGGGTAAGCCTGAAAGGTAGGTATAATATATAAAGTCATATGACAATCTCGTCGTTGTGCATAAGAAAGATTGCATCTAGAAAATGAATGGTTGTAAGAAATTACTGACAAGAAAAAATGTGTAGGCCTATGTATCTAATTGCCATATAGGGAAACTAAACAGCCCTTGATTATATACAGTTATTATTAAATCATTAAACTAATCTTTGAAGTTTGGTAATTTCACTTACTTGAAATTACACAAAGGGCGTGGCCTATGGATTCCAAAGTAACCCCGTGCTTGGGGTCAAATGCACATTGATGTTTGCGATTCCGTGGGATTTTACAAACCCCACGTTCAGTATCAGCAAAACGTGCGGGTGTGGCAGGAGACAAAGATGATGTATTGAGCACAGTAGATGTTGCTGGTGTATTGTGATCACTCTTACTAGATTTTATTTTTTCACAACTGTCCCTTTTTCGTAGGACGGCGTTCAAGCATAGACCTACCAGTGATCGGAAAATCTGGACTACTCCCTCCGTTATTTCTCACGCCATTCATTGCGCCCTCGTATGTGATGTCGATGACCGACAGTCTCAGTCTTTCGTCATGACACACGCTAGGCTTGGGGAAGGACAGGGAAAGACTGGCAAATACCAAAGCAAGGAGGGCCTCTATGCCCCCAAGCCCAGAAGCAATCAAAAGGTTTCTCATAGGAAAAGGCGGTAGACGGAGGGGGGATGTATTGAGAGATTTGCACCACTCTCCTTCTTACCCACTTTTCCCGCGGAGAGAGCTGAGAAGAAAGATTCTTTCCCTCGCACAAAGGGCGGAAAGGACTTGGGTAAAGGACTGCCCTGTTCTCTTTGCTGATAGGTTTACCCTGCAATAAATTCTTTTGTTCTGGCGGTCACTGTATCCAAGTAAAGGAGAAGTTTCCTCCATTCGGCATTTCTAATATGAATTTTGGCTTCTCTAAGCAAGACTTTTCTTCGTTACTTTGTGTATGCAGACATCACGCTAGTTATCACTAACATTTTCCTGCGAAATCCTCGTAATTATTTACCAAGATTCATATGTTCTTTAGGGATATTTTCCTTTTGATCAACTTCAGATGATATAATTTGTCAAATGAGACAGAAAATATTTACGAGTTGTAGCAGGTATAACATCAGTTGACGTTGGGAAAGGACTGATGAAGGACATGAAAAAAATGATTTACACAAATTCCTTCATGAAACTATTTTTTAATATTTTCAAAGCACTCATTACATACTTTCAACATGTGGGATGCACACATATTCCTTCCACACATTTCACAAAATAATTTAGTTTTTATGTCTTTGGCTCTGGGGCAAATTACACACCTTCCACTTCCTCTTCTCCGCTTTTCCTGTGGCTCTGATGTTGATGGCTCTCCGTATTTCTCCAATGTTTTCCTAAATTCCTTTGGCAGATTTTTGTGAACCTCTCTTGGCAATAAAAGGTTTTGTTAAGCCTTTGGCAATTTCTCGGAGGAATGTTCTCCTATTTGTCTTCATTTCAGGATATATGCTCCTAAAAATAACATACGCACTGATGCCTAATATATTCAACAAATGGTAAAAAACCACCATAGGCCATCTCCTTGTATTTCTGGCAACACTATAGGCAGCGCACATTTCATCTACCGTGTCGACACCACCTTTTGTTGAGTTATAAAATGATATCCTTTTCCGGTTTTTGTTTCTCAGCTGTGGTCGGATCTATGCTTATTTCGCTGTGCATACTTGAAATCATTAGAACCATTTTCTTCTTTTTAGGAACATATGACACAAGAGTCATATTTTTCCTGAAGATAAAGATGCTGCTGTACTCATCTCTATCTTTTACATCAACAATTTCAGGGGGAAGCTCTGCCTTATTCTTCCTAATGGTCCCCACCATAGTCAATTTTCTTTGAAGTAAGTCTTCCAAAAGTGTCACACTCATGAACCAATTGTCAGCTGTAACTTTCCTCCCCGTTCCCAAAGTTGGACTGACAATCCTTTTTACAACTTCCTTTGGGCTGTTGTCTAATCTAAAAGGACCATGTGGCTGAATTCCTAGATAAACCTCCATGTTTTGCGTGTAATACACAGTAGCATCTACAAGAGCAAATATTTGTATCCCTTACTTTGCTGGTTTATTCGGTAAATATTGGCGGAAAGAACATCTACCCCGAAAAGGAATTAATTGTTCATCTACTGCAGCAAACTCACCGATGTTGTACAACTCTTCAAATTTACGAATAAACATCTCAAATACCTCTCGTATCGGAGCCAATTTATCAGTTTGTCTCCTGTTTTCTCTGTCTCTGACGTCAATAAAGCTTAGACATTGAAGCAACAATTTAAATCTGGTAATTCAATGATGCCCTAAATATCTCCACACCCAAACCATCTTGATCCCACATATCTTTCAAGTTCTGGCGATCTGATTTGTTTGCTCCTAAATATAAAAGCTGACCAATGAGACATCTGATTTCAGATTCGTCTGTTGGCTTAGCATCTCTTTCTCGAGAATAATTGTGCGCTTTTTCTGAAAGTTTGATATTTGTGCTTTTTTCAATGAAAAATGTTTTCATCAAAAATAATGTTAAAACAATCTAGCGGAGATTTTGTATCATTCTTATTTCCCTTGAAACCAGCTGCCTGAGACACAATGTTATGGACTGGTGTTCGAACATTACGTCGTGGCTCAGAAGTACTCCATTTTGTCACACGGTCTTTACCCATAAAAAAATTATCATTTGTCACAGTTGTATACTCAGTTTCTGAATCACTGATGTCCTGATTGTTGCATGTGTCGTGCTCCGATTCCTGCGCTGAAGCTGAAGAGCATTCGCTGTCTGAATCAAATTTTTCTTCATAGAATAGTCCTATGGTAAGCAGAAGAGCAGTTTCTATGTCCCTCTCTGATCGTAAATAGGTCATCTAAGGGCAAATATAGTTTGTTAGTTCCTGAAAGAGTTTTTGTGATTCATAAAATTTCAATTTATTTTTCATCAGAAAGTAGAAATAAAATGAACGCTTAGTTACCTCGAGTTATTTGTAGAATTCGTAACCTTCTCACCAGCAACAACTTCTGATAGAAAAGTGTTATAAGAATTGTGTGATGAAATTCTTCCCTAAAATGGTAAAATAAAAGAATTATTTTGTATAGTTTCTTTGAGAATAATGAAGAAACAAAAAATAATGGTGAAATGAACATTGAAAATTAAACAATAAAATGAAGTATCAGCAATCTGAATGATAATGAATTACCGATTGTCAAAATAAGATAAATTTAGAATGTCAAGTAAAAAGACACCAAATAAAAGAAAGACATATACTTTGCGATTGTATTCTGTAGAGGAAGCAATGAACACAAAAACAAGAAAACGCTTAAAATGTTTACGGCACGTATGCAAGCATGAAACCAACACTTGAAAATTTCGCTCCGAAGAGATGCGCACTGTCTTCACAAAAGCGTCTGATCTCGGCCGAGAACAGAGAGAAACTAACCATTTTTGAAGGAGAGCTCGAAAACATCCCTAAACCCAGCTACTGAGAAGATGGGTCCATAAGACTTGACCCTGAAACGTACCCTACCCAGAACAAGACGCTGGGGTGCATGGGACACCCCGCGCGAGTCACGGCGGGCTAAGACTGGCAACCACCTCTAGGGTGCTATATCCCTTCGGGTAGCCCTGGCGACCGCACCGGTTTGCGGTGCGGCGTCCCGAATGTGTGGCTCCATGGTGGGTGGGGAGCCCGGGGGACGAAGATTCATTTGGAATGGCGGAAACAATTCTTCCACCTCCGAAAAGATCCCGGCCGGATACGGGCGGGGGAGTTAATGTTCCCGGCGCTAGTCAGCGCTATTTAGTGATGAGGTGTCAAAAGGAAGGTGAGAGCCTGAAAAAAGTGTCTCCCTTCCTTATACGAAGAGTATTGTCTGGTTCCGTTTCTGGGGAATTAAAATCAGCCAAGAAACTTCGCGATGGCACACTGCTCATCGAAACGGCAACAGTAGCGCAAAGTGAGAAATTATTAAAGATGGAAAAGCTGCATGACATTCCCGTCAAGGTCGAGTTGCACCGCACCTTGAACACCTGTCGGGAAGTGATTAGTCATTACGACCTTTTATATGTTGAGATCGACGAGATCAAGCAGGAGATGGCCTCTCAGGGGGTCACCGATGCTCGTCGACTCACTACAAAGAGCAACGGAGAAAGAGTAAACACGACATCTGTTGTACTCACCTTCGCGCGTGACCAGCTCCCCGACAAGGTGTTTGTCGGCTATGAATCGGTACCAGTGAGGCCATTCATACCGGCACCCATGCGATGTTTTCAGTGCCAGCGATTTGGCCACACGGTGCGAGGGCAAGGCCACCTGCCCCCGCTGCAGCCAGGAAAAGCATGAGGGTGCGGAATGCAAGGGTGACCCACTTTGCGTCAATTGCGAGGGTGCACATCCGGTGTACTCACGTGATTGCCCAAAGATGATCGAGGAGCGAAAAGTAATGGAAATCAAGACAGTTGAAAAAATCCCGTACTTCGAGGCTCGGAAAAAGTACAGAGCACAAGTTGCTCCTACTTTCTCCAAGTCGTTCGCCCGTGTCGCTTCCCAACCTATTGCCAAGGTCACCATCTCGACGCAGACAGAAGATAATGTGAGCCAAAAAACTGAAGTCTCTGTACAGAAATCGGCCATGCCGGCTAAGGCCACAAATCCGGCAAACAAAACACAAGCCACCGTTCCGGGTTCTCCTAGGAAGAACCCCACTATAACCACCGCCGGGACCACGCAAAATAAGCGTGGCAACTCAGTATCTCCCGGACCATCTGGTTTAGCCCGACTCAACCACCCGGAGTCAATGGAAGAGGACGAATGTCTCTCGGAGACAGAGATCCTCCGGGCTAGAACCAAAGGTAGGAGGAGAAATCGCATCAAGCGTTGATCCTCCAACTGTGTTTTACATTTTAAATTGAATTATTTTATTTATTTATTTTTAAATTTTTATATTACTAATGGCTTTTACTTTGCAGTGGAACTGCAATGGTTTTTACCGGCGTAAGGAGGAGCTGAGTGTTTTAATTCGTGATTTTAACCCGTCCTGCATATGTTTGCAGGAAACTCATTTTAAAACAACTGACAACGGCATTTTAAATGGTTTTAACGTTTTTAGACTGGACGACACCAGTGGCCAACGAGCCCAGGGTGGAGTGGCGGTTGCTACTCGGGAGGCCCTTTACACCTCCCGAGTGCAACTCAACACACCGTTTCAAGCGGTGGCGGTGACGGTGCACGCACCGGAGGCGATTACGTTATGAAACGTTTATCTGCCGGAGGGTGCGCCGGTCACCCGTTTTAATTTAGAATCCCTTGTCCACCAGCTGCCTCGGCCTTTTATCTTACTCGGAGATTTTAACGCTCATGATCCTCTCTGGGGAAGCACTGCGGGACAGTGTAACCGCAGGGGACGCATTTTATCAAGTTTTATTTTAGATTTTAACCTAGTTTTACTGAACAACGGGGAGAAGACCCGTTTTAACTCTTTCAATGGTGATTTCTCCTCCATTGATTTATGCATTTTATCGAGCAGTTTAACAAATAAGGTGTCTTTGTCTGTGCACGAAGATCTTTGTGGGAGCGATCACTTCCCTCTTTTAATTTTTAAGGAGCGGCGTTTTGACTCTGATTTAATTCGTCCGGGCAACTGGATTGTGCGGAAAGCCGATTGGCCTTGTTTTAAAAGCAATTTTAATTTTACGTGCGATGAAAATCGCGATAGCGCTTTTAATGTAAAATTATTGACTAACAGCATCATCACTGCCGCCGACATGAGCGTACCGCGGTCTCGGCGCATCATGTCGAGAGCTGCTGTGCCTTGGTGGAATGATGAATGTGCTAAAGCCATTCGGAAACGCAAGAAGGCGTTGCAAATTTTTAACAAATATCCGACAGGAAACAATCTGTCCTCTTTTCGGCGTCTGAGAGCTAAAGGCCGTCAGGTCGTAAAGGAGGCCAAGAGGGCCTCTTGGATGAATTTTGTCTGTGGTGTCAATATCAGCACACCACTAGCACAGGTGTGGCGTAAGGTGAAGAGCATTTCTGGAAACAATCAGCAGCTCGGCGTCTCCTTCTTAAAAGTCGGAGGAAAAGTGGTTACTTCTCCAGCTGCCATTGGCGAGATAATCGGCCAGTCAATCGCCAACGTGAGCAGCGATGAAAATCTGGATCCTGCCTTCCGAACGTTTAAGCAACGTCTCGAGAAACTTCCTATAAGCTTCAAGGAGACGCGTACAATGGCAGATTACAACCTCCCCTTTTCCTTGTGGGAGCTGAAATCTGCCATCGATGACTCCCACGACACCTCTCCAGGACCAGACGGGGTCCACAATGCTTTTCTCCGCAACCTTCCGGAGACAGCGCTGCAGGAAGTCCTGCAGACGTATAATCAGCTGTGGGCTGAAGGTCACTTTCCTTCGTCCTGGCGGGAGTCTGTCATTGTCCCCATTCCCAAACATGGGAAAGATAGAGCTGATCCGAATTCTTACCGGCCAATATCTCTCACCAGTTGCCTGTGCAAGTTAATGGAGAGAATGGTGAACCGGCGGCTCGTTTGGTGGTTAGAGCGCCGAAACATTCTCTCCAACATCCAATGTGGATTTAGACGCGGTCGTTCCACCATGGACCATTTAGTGAGGATCGACAATTTCATCCAAGAAGGCTTTCTCCTCCGCCAACACGTGATCGGTGTCTTCTTCGATTTGGAGAAGGCTTACGACCGGGTCTGGCGGCGGAAGATTTTAAAGACTTTGCACTAGTGGGGTTTTAAAGGCAATCTGCCGAATTTTATTCAAAAATTTTTAACGCAACGAGTTTTTAAAATTAGAATAGGGCAGTTTTTATCTGATTTTTACCATCTTGACAACGGAGTTCCCCAGGGCTCCGTCTTGAGCGTGACGCTTTTCGCCATTGCGATAAATGACGTCGTGAATTGTATCATGGCTCCGGTGATAGGCACACTGTTCGTGGATAACCTGGCAATTTTCTGCAGATCATCCAAGGTGGCAACTGCATCCAGAATGGTTCAGATGACATTGAATAAATTGAACCAGTGGACCCAAAGGAACGGCTTTCGGTTCTCCCATGAGAAGACCAGATGTGTCCATTTCCACAGGAAAATAAGACTCCAAATGCAGCCCACATTACACCTCGAGGGAAGAAATCTCCCTTTTGTCCAGTCAGCCCGCTTTCTTGGTATGACACTCGACCACAGGCTCAATTGGCGAGAACATATCAATATTTTAAAGACAAAATGTATTAAATCTCTGAATATTTTAAAGTTTCTAAGCCACACATGGGGAGCAGATCGCACAACTTTGCTTTTATTGTATCGCACACTGGTGCGCTCTAAATTAGACTACGGTTGTTTTATTTATCCGTCCGCCCGCGAGTCGTACCTACGAGCATTGCCCCCCGTACACAACGCTGGGTTACGACTCTGTACGGGGGCATTTCGGACAAGCCCGGTCGTAAGCATCTATTCTGATGCAGGGGAGCCTCCTCTATGCCACCGGAGGAACGCGCTTATGTGCAATTATGTCTCCAAAGTTTTATCCATGACGGCACACCCTTGTTTTAACGTACTTTTTAAACCTCGTTTTTTAGAAATGTTTAACCGACGGACGAAGGCCACTAGGCCTGTTTGTGTACGTTTTAATGATTTAATTCGCGGGTGTGATTTCAGGGTACCTAAAGTGATCCCTGTCTCTTACTCATCCCACCCTCCCTGGTTAAAACCCACCCCCGTGGTTAAAGCGGTCTTGTGTGATCGACAAAAATCCTTCACCCCTCCCTCGGAATACCAGCGTCAGTTTTTAATGTTTAAAGGGAATCACTCCGATTTTGTGCCAGTGTACACAGATGGATCTAAGTCAGAGTTGGCCTGTGCCTGTGCAGCGTTCTCGCCTAGCCAAGGAGCAGTCAAAGCAAAATTAAATCCGATGTGTAGTGTATACACAGCAGAACTATTTGCCATTAAGATGGCACTTGAAAACCTATGTGACGAAGGTCACTCCTTCGTTATATGCACCGACTCCCTCAGCTCAATACAATCAATCTCCGGCTTTTCGCCCATGCACCCGATCATTCAGGACATTCATTCTTCCCTACTGTCTCTCAGCAGAAAGGGAGTACGCGTTTGGTTCCTTTGGGTACCGGGGCATGCGGGAATAGCCGGAAATGAAAAGGCGGACGCTTTGGCCAAAGAGGCTCTGAACGATACCGAGACTAAGTCGACGCTGGTTCCTCACGAGGACCTGAAATCTTCCCTGAAACAAATAATCATTATGAAGGCAGGAGTTGGAGTGAAACCATCTGGCGTTGGTGATCATTCCGACTATTTTATTTTGTGTAGTTTGAAATTTGGGAGCTGGAGAGTGAAGCCGCCCAGATTTGTGACGGCAGACGGCAAGTACATACTAGCTGGCCTGATTTGTTTTATTTAATTTATTGCGGTGTAAATTAGTTTTTTCAAATTTAGGGATGCTTTAATTTTTCTATTTATCAAAGGGTACAGTGAACTACGTGCAGCGTGAAGTGTATTAATGGTTTTTTTGAAATTTGGATGAAAATGGAGTGAAGAATCAATGATTAAACCCAGGAATTTAGTTTGTTTGACTGTGGGAATAGCGATTTCGTTGAGGGTGAGAAGAGGGCCTGAGCGTCTGGCGGAATTTACTTTATGGTTGTGAATAAAAAGGGACTTCTGCACATTTAGAGGGATTGATGGTGATTTTACATTTTTCTGCCCAGGCGTGGTAATCGTTTAGGTGCTTTTGAACATTTCGTTGGGCTGCGACAAGCCATCTATGGGATGAGGTTATTGTTGTGTCGTCGGCAAATAGGTATAATTTTGTATTGGGGGAGGTAGGGAAGGGAATTGGGGGAGGTCTTTACCGGAGTGATCCCGGACGATAGGTTCCCGGCCCAATCAGCGTTGAACCAGGTAGTGATATCTTCCGTGTCCTCGTACACGTAGGTGATTCCGCCCCCTTGCATCGCGGCAGGCCACTCACACCACACTGCCTCGAGTGGCACACGCCACCAGTTGATGCGCGTCATGTCCCTGTCCATCACTATATTGTCCTGGACCTGTCCCTCTTTGTCTCCGACCAGCCCGTTGCGCCACGAGCGGGCTGTGTCCGTCAGTCCGTACCGTCTCAACCACCTAGTGGAGCTGTACAACAACACGCTCAGGGGGTCACTGTTAGCCCTGGTGTTCCACATCCCGGGATGTGTCCTGACCCCTGTTAAAGTTGGCACCTGGGACATTCTGCGAAGAAGCGAGCAAGGGCTACGCATGGATAAGACAGGAGAGGTTGGTGACGGTGTCCGAGGAGATACCGTTATGTATACGAAATTTTGCCCTTCACCCCCAACCCTTCCCCTGTTCTCGAGCTTATTTGCTACCGAGGAGCCGAAGGATAAGCACGAATAGACTATGTGGATTGTCGGCATCACCTCCCTGCGTCCCCTGCAGGACGGAGGACGGTTGGAGGTCTTCGGAGGCAGTTAAGAGACATCGGGCCGTACGACTTGCAACGGCAGGAGGGAGGCTTGGTCCTGCGGATGGAAGCAGCGCCGGCGGAGGCCAAGGCTCGCTTCCTCCGAGTCCTGCGGGCCCTCGGCACCGTGGCGGCTCTCGGAGTAGTGCACATGGTGGTGCCCGACCCTACGGCTACTCCATCTTCCCCCTCAGCACGCCGATCTCCCCCCCCCCCCAACGGCCCAGCCGCAGCCGCCTAAAGCCACCGAGTGAAGTGCAAAGTGTTGGTGGGAGTGTGAATGTGGAAGGGTGTAGTAAAGAAAGGGACGATAGACTAAGGAGAAACAGAGATGCGGGGGGGCTGGCCAAGTCCCTAGCGGTGTATGATATACTTTCCTGTAACTGCGTGGAGCACAGCCACATGTTTTTGAGATTAAAATTATTCACTATCTGTGCTCTGGACACGGTGACAGTGATGAACCCGCAAGCTCCACGATTCTTTGGTCTCCCAAAGATACACAAACCAAATGTGCCAATCAGACCAGTAGTCTCCAGTGTCGCTGCACCATCAAGAAAAATAGCCTCCCCCCTAAATTCACTCTTCAGAGAATACACAGGTTTCAAACCAAGATACGGGGTAAAGAACTCAACGAAATTGTGCCAACATCTTACCCAGAGGGAGCTCCCGTCTTCCAAGCATACCCTAGCGTCCTTTGACGTGAAAGACCTTTTTATCAACATTCCAATTTCCGAAGCCGTTAAAGTAGCCGAAGAAATGCTGAAGAAAGCCGGAGCTGAACCACCCTTCCTCGACGAGTTTTTGGCACTGCTGAGAGTGTGTGTAGAAGAGAATTACTTCAAATTCAATGGCAAATTCTTCCAACAAAAGGACGGCTTAGCAATGGGATCACCTCTATCACCACTTTTGGCGGACTTATACATGAACGACTTTGAAGAAAGGTTATTCAGTGATGATTCAGTGAACACCAGTTTTATGCACTGTTAGTACAGGTATGTTGACGACGTGTTTGCAGTATGGACTGGCACAATGAGACAACTGGACATATTTTTGAATAAGTTAAATTCCCAATCCCAAAATATAAAGTTCTCTTGTGAAAAAGAAAGCAATCATAGAATAAACTTTTTGGACATAACAATTACAACCACGGAAAAAGGCTACGACTTCGAAATCTACAGGAAGGAAACTACCACAGACCATGTCATCCCCTCCGACTCCCGCCACCATCCCTCCCATAGGATGGCCGCTTTCCATTCCATGCTAAACAGATCTATCAACATCCCCCTGTCATCCGTCAACTTCGCCAAGGAAATCAAAGTAATCAAAAACATTGCAGTGAAAAATGGTTACGAAGAAAGTGTCATTAGTGAAATGATCGAGAAAAAACGCTCCCTCAGAGCACAGAAACTCATTTTTAAATCATCCGTCCTTAGTGAAAAGAAAAAACGATGGTGCAAACTAAGTTACTACGGACAGATTACACAGTCAATTGCCAACTTTTTTCCAAAGACATAATTCAAAATTGCATATTACTACAAGTGTAACTTGAGGGCTGTGTTAAATAAAACCAAGGACAATATTGACATTAATGATAGAAGTGGTATTTATAAGCTCAAATGTGGTGACTGTGAAATCTGTTACGTTGGCCAGACCGGGCGGTCGTTCAGAGTGAGAGCAGACGAACACAGAAGACATCTACGAAACGGTGAGTTAAACAGATCCCATTTTGCCAAACATCTATGGGAAAGTGACCACAAGAGCGACTTTGCCGCGGAGGTTCTCCACCTAGAGAAAAAGGGAAGAAGAATGGACTGTTTCGAGGAGCTGGAGATTAGGAAGCAATTAAAGGCAGGAAAAATTGCTAACGAGAACATTTTCGTGAGCCATTCCCCCTCTTGGATATTCCCCTGACTCTCAATACCTGACGCCCCAACCCCCGCTGTGAACAGCGTACCTGACCAAGCGTCCACTTAGCCTACATCCACCACCCCACCCCCTTCCCTCACACACCAACCCCCACCCCTTACCACTGCCTCTTCCACCCCCCTCTCCCCCCCTCTTAAAAATTGTATATATTCTGCCACTTTCCATATTCATGTACCTGATGATGTCGCCCATGCGACGAAACCGGTCGACTTTAAATAAAAATCTGTGAAAGAAGTACCATATCTTTTTTGAATTCACTTCAGTAGCTCTTTGGCACCCTACTTCTCTTAAATAGTAACCTTTGTTGTTTTCCATCCAAACAACCTTCACAAGGACTATTATCAACTGTATCAAAACTCACTCCAGTAGCTAACCCTTGTCTCAGTAGTTGCATACTTCGTCTGTTTAAGTGCCCCAGACGTTTATGCCTTAATTCATGAGATTGGTCTTTACTTTCCGCTAGTGAAGTTTGCAATGTTGGAATAATAGTTTCAACAATATCATGTGACTCCCCCTGGCTGCATACCCCCACTGCATTCAATTTATAGAGGCCGCCAGTTTTGCGTGCAGTTGCCAAGACCTCACCGTTACATTGCAGTTGATCAGCATTAAAAAATTTAAATTCTTTGTCAGTAAACAATGCACAAAGTCCCTTGTCACATATTGCACTCATAGACGGAATGTTCACTCCTAATTCTGGTACATAATTCACATTTGAAATAGTCTTACTTTCTCCGAAACCAGGCAATTTCACAGAAACATTACCAACACCTACTGATTCTGCTACATTTTTGTTTGCAACCGTTACCTCACCTTTTGCCTGTTTAAAATCAAACATCCAATCAAACCTTTTACTAAGATGGCTGTTTGCACCCGAATCCATTATCCAGGCATCATCTTCTAACTCTGCACTCGTTGCACGCAGGGCTGAGAAGAAGGTCCAATCCTTTCCACGATTGGGTTGCAGATTCTTTTTTCCCTCGTGATTGGTGCCGTCCTGGGTTGTCGTAGTGCTGCTTCCAGCTGAGACATGTTTACCACCCTGGACACTGCTGCCTCTTTTGTGGCCGACCCTGCCTCTTGCACCGCTTCCACTGTAGCCTCGTCCGTATCGGCCGCTATTACCACTGGGCGTTTCGTACTGTTGTCTTCTTTTCGGGCAATACCGCGCTAAGTGTTCAGTAGAGTTGCACTCATAGCATCTGTGTTGCGAATTACCACCCCTTTTATCATTCCGGTTGGATGTCACACACGCTACCCGATCGCAACTAGAAGTTTCCGACTCTGCTTTGTATGACAGGTCAATCAGTTTCTTAGCTAACCACTCGGTAGTGATATCTATATTACCACCCTCCATTGCCAGTTCAAAAGGATAAAATTTTTCCGGCAAACCACCAACCATAAAACGCGTGATCCGAATATCATCTAACGGTTTACCAGTGTCTTTCAATTTCTGAGCCACATCCAATATATCGGCCACGTATTGTTCCATGCTCGGGTATTTCTCAAATTAATGTTCATCAAACGTCTCACAAGAGCAATGCTTCTTTGTGGTCCCGAACTTTCATACGCTTTCACTAAACAGTCCCAACCCTCTTTAGCCGTAGTTGCATTGAGAACACAGTTATGACACTGGGGTTTCACATTTAAAATAATGCACGCTAATGCCCTTTGATCTTTCTTTTTTTCTTGATAAGGAATCTTCTGTCCTTTATCATAGAACGGAAGATCTACGCACTCCCACAGATCATACCCTATTAACGCCATTTTCATTATCACTTTCCAGGTTGTGAAGTTACCAGTTCCTTCCAATTTGGGCTCTATATGAATAATACCAGTTGGGGTTGACGATGGCACAGTGTTTATGGTCAAGTTCGTCCCTGGCACAGCGTTCTCGTTTTCACTCATTTTCAAACATAAGGTGGTCATTCGTGCACTCAGAAAAATTACCTTTCGTCACCGTTACTTGCCGAAATTAATTCCTCAATGTCCTCTACGTAATCCTGGGCCCATAACGTGTAGTAGCTGTAGTCACTCAGTGGTTGGGTTTGGCCATTAAAACGGATAAACGGACACTGACTCGCAAACAGCTTTATTCCGCCAAAACATAATCACTCACACACACAGGAAGGATATACAGACATCGAGACAAGGGCTGATAATAAAAGAACATCGTAATAGGAAAAGCGCAATGACGGGGAATATTCCAATACTTATTGTCATTTAAGATTATAATTCAACAATTTCAGACCGACTTCAACCAAGTCTGGTTCGAAGGAAGTTTCCCGATACCCTGGAGGGAATCTGTGGTGGTTCCTATTCCTAAACAGGGACGGGAAAAGAGGGACCCCAACAACTACAGACCCATTTCTCTCACCAGTTGCCTGTGTACGGTGATGGAAAGAATGGTGAACCGGGCGTCGGCTCGTTTGGTGGTTAGAGCGGCGGACCTTTTTCTCTAATGTACAATGTGGTTTCCGGCGAGGTAGTTCAACCATTGATCACCTCGTCAGGAGGGAGAACTTCATCCAAGAGGTCTTTCTTCTCCGCTAGCATGTCATTGCCGTATTCTTTGATCTGGAGAAGGCGTATGACATTGTCTGGCGGAAACAAATCTTGGTGACATTACATCGCTGGGGTTCAAGGGGAAATCTCCCAATCTTTATAAACATTTTTGAAGGACCTAGCTTTTAGGGTAAAAATAGGCAAAGCGCCTTTCTCAGCCTTACATCCAGGAAAGAGGTGTCCCTTAGGGTTCGGTGCTTAGCGTAACGCTTTTTGCCATTGCCATAAAGGACGTGACAGAATTTATCAGGGCACCGATCACAGCATCACTATTTGTCGATGACCTTGCAATTTTCTGCCGGTCAAGCAAACCAACGATCGCCGCAAGGTAAGTCCAGTTGTCCCTTAACAAACTGGACGATTGATGCCTTAAGAACGGTTTTCGCTTCTCCGTGGAAAAAACGAAATTCATGCATTTTTATCGTATACGGGAGTACCATATACCACTAGAGTGGTGAATATGTTTTTCTCTCTGTATGTCTTCAGGCAGAAATCACGGAATGCTTTAATATCTATTTCATAACCACTAGCGATAGCAGTCATAATTGTGGCGAAAATTTCAATGATGTCTTTACGAACACCTGTAATTGCAGCAGAGAGTGCAGGGTCACGAAAAAATCGACGGGCTGTATTTCCATCATTAGACGACCCATACCCTTGTTTTGGGATGTCCACGTTCAACCCAGTTTTTTCCTTAAATTCCCTTTGTACTCTTTTCTTTTGCTCATCCAACAGCTCCTCCTCGCGCTTTTTCCTACACTGCCACTTGCCAATGGGAAGCTTGTATGACAAGTGTAGCATGTATCCAAATTCTTTTATCCAGCAGTGCAATTCAGGAAGTCCAAATTTAAGTGAATTTTTATTCACAGGAAGGAGCAATACCTTGCTTAAGTTATTCATTTCAGATGGCTTAGCACTACAAACATTGCAACGCTGTGATGATCTGGTACCGGTCCAACACATTGCATACCTTTCCATCTATCATTGTCATGTACAATTTGTGTACAAACTTCACGTGGTGTTCATGGTGCACCGCCGTTGTTGGCAAGAAATTATAGATTTCTTCTTCTACCAGTCTAGTTTCCCTCAAGATGTGATCCTTAGTTTCTTTGATAAACTCTAGGTATTTTTAGCGGTTTACAATACATCGGGGAGGATGGTCGGGGGTTTTGCCACACTATTACTTTCTTATCATCATCTCCAACTGTAAATAACTGCAGGGGTACAACGGATGTAAGGTACAAGTGACTATCGTCCAAGTTGGGATTCTGTGTCATCTGTTTATACATAGTGTGTCCGCTACTACCATCGGATGCCAACTTTGATACGAGCACCAAGCTTTGTAATGGATCATCTGTCAGCAAGGAGAGTACTGGATCAACAACAATGAATAGCCTATTTATCGTCAGATCAATAAGTTCTTGAAGGCTTACTACTTCCATGCTTTCCGATACAAATACTGATTTTGAGGGTGGGTAACATTGTTTCTTTGCTAATTTTATGCTTTCATATGAAGGATACAATTTGTCTGGCTTTTTAATGACTGCGCTATTCCTTATCACCTGATACTGACCTTTGCTAAGTTTTGCAGATACTGTTAAACCTAATGCCTCTTCTGGTGTATAGGAAGTCTCATCATTCCGATCCTTTTCAGCATCCCATGCGGCCTTTATTCTCTTGGGTCTAGTCGGACTTGTATATATTTCTTGTATTAACTGTGCACCCTGACGTTCACCGCACTTCCATAGACGAGAGGTTGCCGTAAATCCCAGCTCCTCATTTGAAACTTAAGAAACGTTCGGCAAATTTTTTGATTAAGCTGACAATTGCAATTATAGACAACCCAAATGTGTGAAGCGGATTAAAGAGGAATACCAGAGTGTTGGCGATTGTATAACTATCATTATAATTTGTGTAAATAAACGTCTATTAATTTTGAAATTATCTTTATACACATGGCAAGTAAAGTATGCCTTAAAAATACGGGGCCCCAGTGGGTTCGGGGTTAAAATAGGCCCACCCGCGCGTTTGCCGTGCGCGGCGACCCGTGTCGGAGGAAAGGGGGATCCTGGTGGCTGAGGGGAGCTCCCTTGGAAGGGAGGTAACCCCAACACTCCACTTTGGCCCCTGCTTCTCCTAGACGGGCGGCCGGGAGCTAGCCCACTCCCGGTCAATCGGCTCCTGACGGCTGGGGAGCTTGGCGGCTCCTTTCGAGCGTACGTCAGGTTGGGCAAGTTGTGCGCTGTAAGATACCTGCTTTGTGCAAGGGTCTGAAGGACACTGCTATATCCCCCGGTAATCCTGGCGCTCTGTGTCGATTTGCGATACATCGCCCCCTCGTTGGGCTCCATGGTGGGTGGGAAGCCGGGGGACGAATAAACAAATCTTCCTATGGATTATGAACTCCAAAACCCTCAATTGACTGAGGAAACAAATGAAAGCAAAAAGTTAAGAGTAGACGTTGACAGCAATCTGAAGATAAGAGACTACCTAGCAATAGAAAACCCGAGATTCATTGTTATTAACAGCATTGAGGAAGGATCCTTAAAAAAGATATCACCATTCCTACTTGCAAAAATACTTCAGGGACTAGTTGGTGATGTAGCTAGCGTTGTGCGACTCCGATCAGGATCCGTTCTGATCGAAGTTAAAAATGAAAAACAGTCAAAGAAGCTTCTAGAAACGTCTAAATTCCTCGATGTACCTGTTAAGGCCGAACCACACAAGTCCCTAAACACTTGTGAGGGAGTAATTACATCTTGGGACTTAGCCAATTGCACCGCAGCAGAAATTGTGGAAGGGTTTTGCGACCAGAAGGTGATAGGAGCTCGCCGCCTCAAGACGAGGAGAAGCGGAGAACTAAAAGACACCAATAGTATCGTCCTTACATTCGCTGTTCCTACGCTTCCGAAACATGTATATTGTTGCTATCGCTCGATTGAGGTCAGACCTTTCATCCCTCGCCCAACTCGTTGCTACCGATGTCAAAGGTATGGACATACATCAACTTCACGTAAAGGGGAGGAACTCTGTGGTAGATGCTCCTTAAGAAAACATGACGGAGAATGTGCTGAGGATGCTAAGTGCGTGAATTGTAACGATAGCCATCCATCCTGGTCGGCATCCTGCCCAATCTTTAAGGAAGAAAAAGCGATTCAAGAAATTAAAGTCACGAAACGGATTACTTACGGAGATGCCAGGAAGGAATACAGGGCTACACACCCGGTATTCTCCGGCCCCTCATATGCTAAAGTAGCAGCTGCTCCTGTCACAACTCAAGAAATAGGAATACAGACTCACCTCCCATCTGTGTGTGGGCCCTGCAAGGGCGTGTTCACATCATTCAAAAGTAAAGTAACAAAGAAAAATGGTACTAATGCCTCTGACCCGCATGCATCAGAGACTGATAATTCAAGCGAGTGTACTGCTGTATCTAGAAAGACAAGACCTTTCAACAACGATAACAAAACCCGTGGGCTAGCAGATGAAGACGACATGGTGTCTGATGATATCATGGATGTTGAGCCCATCGAACTGGCCGCGAAATACAAATGCTTGAGAAAGACCAAAACGAAATCGAAAATTAAACCGAAAGGGAAGTTTTCTCTTCGACTATAACATTAATGGCAGCCAAAATAATATCGTGGAATTGTAATGGCTATCGCACGCACTCTCCCGAGATACAATTACTTCTACGCTCTGATGGTGCTGCTGTAATTTGTGTGCAGGAGACACACCTCCACCCTGAACACAAGTTTCATATCTCTGGGCACGAAATATTTCGAAAAGACTTTCTTGGAGGTAGGAGAGCATGCGGCGGAGTGGCCATGGCAGTCCGGTGTGAAATTCACACGGAAGAAATCGCTCTCACGACAAACCTCCAGGCCAATGCCGTTCGTTTAGGTCTGGTTGGTGGTCTAACCATCGGTAACTTATATCTGCCTCCTGAGGCGAATTTTCAACCCAATGAGATTACCGACATAATACATCAACTCCCTCAACCCTTTATATTGCTTGGAGATTTCAATGCCCACAGCACAACATGGGGATCCGCCGTATCAAACCGACGCGGAAGGATGCTGGAAAAAGTCATAGACGACGAAAATCTATACTTGATGAATACTGGAGAATACACGCATTTATCCTCTGCAACTGGAAATTTCTCCTGTATAGATCTAGCATTATGCTCTCCAGGAATAGCGCCTCACTTAACATGGGAGGTAATATCAGACTCACATGGGAGCGATCACTTCCCCATTGCTATTACAATTCTGAATGCTGTGCTGACTGAATCCCGACCATGGAAATGGCGTCTGAATCGAGCTGATTGGAGTTCTTTTCGCGAGAACGTGTTTTCTCCCAGACCTATGTCACTAAACGTTAATGCAACTGTGCAAGACATCTCGGAAGGACTATTCAATGCTGCATCCATCGCCATTCCTCGAACATCAGGTAACATTAAGCGTATCCCAGTTCCGTGGTGGAATGAGGGCTGTAAAAAAGCAATTAGAGAAAGACGTCGTGCGCTCCGAAAATTTAGCAAACGACCAACGCAATCAAACCTCGAAAATTACCGCATTCTGCGAGCGAATTGCCGGCGCGTTATCCTTGAGGCAAAACGGACATCTTGGCAGCAATTCGTAAGATCAGTCAACAGCCGCACTCCCACCGCGGCAGTATGGGAAAAAATCCGCAGACTATCGGGAAGGAACGCTCACTGCCCTATCCCTGGGATTATGGATAATGGAACCCTATTGACGGATAAAGAATCGATAGCAAATTGTATTGGTAAATCACTCTCTATTGGTTTCAGCTCCACTAACTATGACGATACTTTTTTGCGTCGAAAGATCAAGATTGAGAACATCCCCATTGATTGGACTTCCAACAACAGCGAGTATTATAATACCTCTTTCTCGTGGTGGGAATTTTCATCTGCATTGGCAGACTCCCGATGTACAGCACCTGGCCCCGACTATATTACCATTGACATGCTCTCCAATCTCAACACAGAAGATAAGACATACATCCTCGAATTATTCAACACCATCTGGGTCACAGATTCCTTCCCGACTGAATGGGGAAAGGCGCACATTGTTCCCATTTTAAAGCCGGGAAAAAAGAAAACAGAATGTGGAAGCTATCGCCCAATTGCCCTGACTAGTTGCGTCTGCAAGGTAATGGAAAGGATGGTCAACAAACGGCTTCAATACCACCTTGAGAAAAATCACCTTTTGTCGGAACACCAGTGTGGATTCCGAAGAGGACACTCTACCATAGACCATCTTATAACGTTAGAAAATGCCATTCATGAGAGTTTTATTGAAAAACGTCATCTCGTGGCAGTCTTCTTCGACCTCGAGAAAGCCTATGACCTTACCTGGCGACAGCACATTCTACGGCAGATTCACGAATGGGGCATCCGTGGTCATTTAGCCATATTCATAAAAAACTTCTTAACTGACCGGTCCTTTCAAGTTAGAGTCGGTTCAACATACTCATCAGTGTATTCTCAAGAAAATGGGGTACCACAAGGGAGTGTCCTAAGTGTAACCCTCTTCTCCATAGCAATAAATTCTTTGGCCTCTTGCATACAATCACCAGTACGATCACTGCTATACGTGGATGACCTAGCTATATACTACTCATCATCATCTTTAGGGGTAGCTGAGCGGCAACTTCAATTAGTAATAAATAGACTTGATAACTGGTGCCGGGACCACGGCTTCCGTTTTTCGCCTCAAAAGACTGTGTGCGTAGACTTCACGAGAAAACGTGGACTCACCAGAGACGTTTCACTACAACTTAGAGGCTTGCAAATCCGCTCAGTTAGTGAAGTGAAGTTCCTTGGACTAATTTTTGACAAGAAACTTAACTGGAAAGCCCATATTTCTTACCTCCGACAGAGGTGTATGCAGCCGATTAACCTCCTCCGATCGCTGACTGGAAGATCATGGGGAGGCGATCGAGCGACCTTGTTACGACTCTACAGGGCTTTGATGCGATCACGACTCGACTATGGATGCACTGTCTACAACTCAGCAAAGCAGTCTTATATTAAATGTCTGGACACAGTGCACCATCAAGGCATTCGATTAGCTTTGGGAGCTTTCCGTACTAGCCCGGTAGTTAGCCTGTACGCAGAAGCTATGGAACCTCCCCTAGAGCTCCGCCGACAGTACCTGACGACCACAGTTTCTACGCGCATACTTTCTGTTAGAGGGTGCTCTGCTTATCTAGCCCTGACTCCGAAACCAGTTGATCTAAGGTTTGAGGCTCGGCCCAAGAGCAGTCGACCCCTTAGGATACGCCTGAAGGATATTGCCGCCAATAGCGCATTTGACCTGCCCTCCATCCAAATAATAGAGACAACCCCCCCCCCCTTGGACACTCCCAAGACCCAGGTTAAACCTTATGCTCAGACAATTCTTAAAACAAGAGACTCAACCTGAGCTTTATAAACAGGCATTTTTAGAATTAAAAAGCTCATATCATAATTATAATTTCCTCTACACCGACGGATCAAAAACTAAGGACGGAGTAGGATGTGCTGTAGTGGAGGATGGTATCCCTATCTGCACAGCCCGCCTCCCTCTTTCAGCAAGTATCTTTACTGCCGAGGTTCTAGCCCTGAAAAACATTCTAAACCAGAACCACCAATTTTTTGCAATCTGCAGTGACTCGTTAAGCACCCTTCAGTCATTGGACAGGATGTTCCAAGTGCATCCCTACTACTGGACTTCCAACGTCTACTCTACGAGGCATTCCATAAAGGAAAATCAATCGCTTTCTTGTGGATTCCCTCTCACGTGGGTATCCGAGGAAACGAATCTGCAGACACCGCTGCGAAAGCTGCTGCCCACTCTGGGATACAGCAGAGCCAAATCTTGCCTCCAACGGATATAATTGGGCTAATCCGTGCCTCCTTCCACCAAAAATTCAAAGAGCTGTGGGACCATGTCCAGAATAACAAGCTGAAGGAAATACGAAAGAATTTGAAGTACTGGGAGAGCAGTAATGGACGATGTCGCCAGGAGGAGGTTAAAATTGCAAGACTCCGTATAGGCCACACGAGGCTTACCCATAACTTTATCCTACGAAAGGAGAACCCTCCTGTATGTGAGCCTTGTGGCGCAACCTTATCAGTGAAGCATATCTTGGTCGAGTGCGAGAAATCTGCTCAGATGAGGAGAACTTTTAATATCCCGGAACAGATTGACCTAGCCTTAGGAAATGACCCACATATTATCGACAGTATTTTAAATTTTTTAAAGCATATTGACATTTTTAATAAATTATGACCATAAATGTAAAACTATTTTATTTAATTTATAACTTTTAATCCTAATTAAATAGCTCATACCTTGCTGTTATACGCATAAATAAAAGCGATACATTTTAACTATTTATTTATTTATTTATTATCTATTATTATTTGCTAAAATTACGCAGTATCCAGGCGCTAATAACAAAATGTTGATGCGCCTAACACACACACACACACCTTAAAAATACGGTGTCATTCTCTGAGCGAAAAGACGTGGAATATTACGCAAGCTAGTGACGTCTGTCTTCACTGAGCGTCTTATGGACGGCAATGCAATGAAATTCCCGACAAATAAAATGGTGCACCTCGGTGCACGATATTATTATTGTAAAATGTTACAGAGTCATCAGCCATCATGGTGTATATGATGCGGCATTGTTGCACTGTGGTGCTTTTTTTGTAGCCCACTTGAAATAATAGTCCTCGTGAATTTTTGCATACTCGTATGAAATATGTGATTACAATGATTAAATAAATTTTAATTTGATTGGATTAATGATATTATATAATTATTGTTGTTGCAATGCTAAAATAAACCTTTTTCCTGTATGGGGTCTCCTGATGGCAAACCAAGCACAATAACAGACGTGTGGTAAGCTAGCGAAAAAAGAGTAACTTGTTATTGGCCTGTACGACGTATTACACAATTATAACAGTCTTTAGTCGACTCGTTTGTCATGAAATAGAGTTTTCCTACCTTCTAGGCATACTTTTACGTTAATTTTATGAATTTAGAAAAATTGACTTTTGTCGCGCTAAATCGGAATTTCAGCTCACTGTGCGCCGCTCCGGCTTCATTCCCATTTACACGGATGGATCCAAGTCGAATTCGTCGTGCACGTGTGCAGTATTCTCATCCCATCACGGAGTCGCCAGGGTGAGGTTAAATCCGCTGTGTGGTGTTTACACAGCGGAGCTCTTTGCCATAAAAACGGCCCTAAGCGGGATAAAATGCAATAATGCCTCCTTCCTGGTCTGTATAGCGACTCAGAGAGTGCACTCACTACAAGCTATTTCCGACTACTCAAGTATGCACCCCATAGTCCAGGAAATTCATTAAGCCCTCTAATCACTTCACCGCAAGGGAATAACATTTCTATTCCTATGGGTCCCTAGTCACGTAGGAATAACCGGAAACGAGAAGGCCGACTTAGCGGCGAAGGAGGCCCTAAATGATACCGAGACTGCAAAAGCGAGGGTAACCGCGGAAGACCTGAATGCTACGTTGAAAAACCCTTAAGCACTTAGAGAGTGGTCCGAGGAATGGAGTTCTCAGAATGGGATCAAATTCCACACCATAAAGCCCTAAAGTGGGATCAGCGTGTGGCCCTCTTCTGTCGAGAGGTCTCGCATGGAAGAAACCGCGATCACACGTCTGAGGATTGCGCCCTCTCACTCTTTCCTCTTCACAGAGTGAAAAATTCCACCAAGTGCAATCAATGCGACTCCCATGACTGTGAGTCACCTCCTGACAGAGTGTGATATGTACCGTGCTGCGCGCGTGCGACTAAACATCAGGGTCGATCTAGGACAAGTCCTAGGAGACGACCCTGACCGCGTTGGCCTCATCGTTTCATTTTTAAAAGGAACTGGGATTTTAGATCTGTATGACCCAGCAGAGGCAGGTATAGTTAACAATTTTTTATTCGATTGGACTTATTAATTTATATGTTTATCAATTGGTCTTATCTTAGGATGATATTTTGATTACAATAATTTAAAAAAAAATTAGGTTGCTTGGTGTGCAAATGACCCTAGCCGTCGAAGCACCCAAACGTAATACTACTACTACTACTCGAGAACGTGATCTTCCTCGAATGCCTCATTATACTTCGCTACCCTGTCCTAACGGGACCGGTTACAATATAAATAATAATAATTTGTTTAACGCTTACAGGTATCCCCCAACTACAAGCGCTGTAATGAAAACAGGAAGTAAATTACAATGCAAAGTAGTCAAATTAAAATATAAGTAATAATGATAATAGAATAAATAAATTAAACATTATTAATTTAAGCCATTTTCAAGGCTCTGGATGCAGAAGGTATTTCGATTCAATTCAAGAAGTGTTTTATTCCAAAATTTGCAACAAGGTACAGAAAACAGAGGAGGTAATACGCAATGCAACAAAAATAACAAAGTAAGAGATGACAACGTAAATGAAGACCCTGGTGTAGGCTTTCGTCTCTTCAGGGTGGGAATAACGTATCACTAGAATGTTTTTTCACTGGATAAATGTGCGGGGAAGGCTTGTCCCTAACATTTACCCTAAAGACGACGGGAAACCCGCAAGAAACGTCGTCAGGTCATAACGAGTAACAATGAAGAATGTGGAAATTGAACAGGATATTTTCCGCCATTCGGTGTATTTGGTGGTTGGTGGAGTACTTTTTCCGGAAGCCGACCTGTTCGTCACGGTTGGTTGGTTTTGGTAGGAGAGTTCGGTTTGCAAGCGGTATAGCATGGCCATATTTTTATACCATATCTCCCGCGTTTGGATTTAATATAAATTGCCTAAATGGACACTTTCCTCTAAACGATACCAGCTGTTCATCAACAGTAACACACAAAAGTTTTTCGCACAAATCACAAGGTTCAAAGTTTTTTTTTGCAATTACCAACCAAAATATATCAAGCATTATGGATAGCGGCTAATTTGTCGTTTTCTTTTCTTTGGGCCCTAGTATCTTTGTAGTCAAAGCGTATGAATCTCATGATTTAAAAAAAATCTTTTGCGGGACATAGATGCTGTGAAAAACGTTCTACGAATGCTAGTATCAGTTAACTACTATTCTTTGACATTTTCTTTTCCACATCGAAGAGGACCTGCAGTCAATAATATACCAATAAATGCATCCAGTTCATCGATGTTCATATTAGTCCAATTATATTCAAATTTAGGGTGCTTCACTACCAACACACTAGAATTTTTGGGCATACAAATTTGTGCATTTAACAGATATAATTTTGACATCGTTGTTTATAAGCAAATTTAAAGTTTCTCAAATGGAACTTGCAAAACTTGAATGTTTTGTTGGACCTGGTTTACAGTTAAGAATGTTTCGTTGCAAGGTTTTTGTAATTTTGGAGGATTTTTCGCATATACGCCCTTTGACTTCAAAACGTCGAAGTTAGCTATACTTTTATATACCTCCACATCACCGTCAATTTCTTCTACAGTAGGCAGTTGGTCAAATGGCTCCTCCTCTACTTCTTCCAAATCAGAGTCAGATTCTGATGTACACTGCTGGGAGGAATTCACTGTCACAAAAATCATCGCAGTCACTGTCCTCTGCGATTCTCTCAATTTCTTCCTCCGTTAGGAATCTTTTCGAAGTCGAAACTTGTCATTAGAAGGTGAGTCCAAATGATTACTGACGTGCAAGTATTTCTGAATTTCCGAGAAATGGTTCCGCCTCATTGACTCGTATACTAAATCATTGTATCTTGTTTAATCTCCCAAAACATATGGAAATACTTACGAGTAACGTAACCGGAGAGCAGTAGAATAGCAATGTAAACATTCACTTCGCTGGGAGTGACGTACAATTCATGGTTCCTCTGCGTAGCACATAAGTTAGAAATATCTACAAAGATGGGAATAATGACGTCTTTTGAGAAGAAAAGTTCATAGCACTGACCTCGAGTAAGTTCTAAGTTTTCTGGAATATCCACTGCCTCTTGGTCATCACATCTGCTGCACTTATTAGAAAATACTAGAGATGGGTCGAATACCTTTTTTTCAAATTCGATTGTTGAGTGCGAATATAAAATTTTGCCTCGATTATCAGAATCGAATAATATAGGTGTTTTGGTAGGCGCTTTAACATAATTAATACAAAGACACTTGTTGAGTATGTACTTTAATACTCGAGATACTGAAAATACAATAGGCTTCGAATTAGAATAGGCTGTATATCTCTGGTCACGTTTCTTACACGACTGTCGAGGCCCTCTCTTTAGTGCCCGACTCAGTACCAAAAACAAAAGTCATACGAAAGCATCGGACTCATTAAAATTAAACAACAATAGGTATTCAGTTTTCTCCCTATCATATTCAAGACTACAATTAATTAGATAAGTTGTCAATGTTTACTTGGATATAATATTACTTAACAAATAAACCATAATTCTCTAACTATTCAAGAGTACAGAAATGACGTGTTAAGCTCACATAGTTATTGCTAGCTGTTGATACCCAATTAGGTCATTGATGAGGGACTCATAACTGGCAAATGGTATTTTAATTTTTACTTTGGAACATTTCTTTGCACACATCTGCTACTTATCAAATAATTTCACAACAGTAGTGGTATGATCACTTCTCAAGATAATTTTGGCTAAAGATGGGTCAATTTCTTTCGATCTCTGTCGAAATCTCAATCCTGGCGGCACCTACTTTCCCCCCCCCCCCCCCCCCCCCCGCCCTCCCCAAAATGGCTAATTTAGCGATTTATTCGGAGGAAAACCTGGTGCTCACTTGAGGGGAACTCGATGAAATTAAAAAAAAATATATTGAATACGAACTTACCAAAAAAACGTGGTATAAACACCTCTTCTCTAGGTGGCAGCACAAGCTCGGTGGCAATGAAACTTCGCCATGTTCTAGAGATTTTTTGTGCGTCGATGTTGGAGCACGCGATTTGAAGTGAAGTTCTGGTTGATAAATGATGATTGGCATCTCAAAGCCGGATAATCAGTTTTTAAAAGGATAGCTTGGGTGTAAATAGTAACTCAATATGAAATTGAGGAACATAAAGTGCAAAAGAGGCTAGTATTCAATTAAGGGCGATGAAATAAAAAAAATAAAGCAAATTAAACAGGGTAAAATGAAAAAAAGCGGAATAAAAGGAAACAAGGCATTAGGAGGACGGTCGTGAAGTCGTTCACTGCAATACAATAGGAATACGTGACAAAATGGAAGAATTAACAGAATTAGTAACAGGAATATGGAAGAAGCTCGTGAGCTGCGATAAAAACTGTAGGCAATCAAAACTTACGAAGGACGGTGACCGGGGAGTGTATACTTTCGCGACTGCCCGGAAAAAGTCATGGAGAAGAGACTCCTCCGTCCGGTGGTTCCTCAGCCACAATCTAAGGCTGAGGTATCCAAGGAGGTGTTCCCTCCACAGATGCTCGATAGTTTGTGTGTGAGCGCCTGAGGAGGGATCGACGAAATTAAGGGAATGGTTTACGGTAAGGTGAAGATATTTGGGATTTTGGGATAATCCCCGGTATCCCTTCCAACATTCGCTAATCATTGTAGTACCGGGGAGGATATTTTCTTCAATGGTGGACAGGAGTGTGCAGGCGCTCCCGTTAGGTACCGGAACGACAAAGGCCCTGCCACTGCCTCTCTCCACCCCGCCAAACACCCAATTCCCAACCCTAAGCCGCCCGACGTTGAACTTACGGTGGCCAAAATGGCTTTTGTGTATTTTGATGGTTTTTCCCGGACCTCCAATCTTAGATTGAGTCGAAAGGAGGTCAGCATAGCAAACCTCTCGCACAAAGTTGCACCAGTCGGTGAACGTTGTTCGAGAGATTTGCAGCTCCCGCTCTGCCCACCGGTAAGAAAATACCCTAAGGAGGATGGGAAAGGTTATTAGGATGGTGGTGTGGGAAGGAAGCCGGACCCGCTTTAGCCAAGTATCGGTTGGCAATGAGGAAATTTTTCTCAACATTCCCGTGCTAAAGAGTTAAAGTTACGCTAAGACACAGTATGAGATGCACCGCCATTCAATTCCTTCCCTTTGAATCGCGACATGCGAAATTGGCACCTCCTTGGACGTGCACGGCGGTCACGGGACAGTCGACGACAAAACCACTCCCCTTTGTCCTCCCTGAACTTCAATCAATGTCCACACTTGCCACAAAGCTGCCCCTCAATGGGCAAAATGCAGCCATGTTCTTCTAAAAATTTTAACCCGTCCTCCTCAGAAAGAAAAGTCCTCGTCGCAGAGGTGTACGAAAATGAACAGGAATTACAACTCATAATGGACGGAAAGGAAAATGATATAAATAATTAAATAAATTGAAAATAAAAGGTTGAACTAAAAAGCGGCAAACGAACACTGAGACATACAGATGCACACGTAAATCGGGATGAATAGATGGAGATGATAGAACAAGGATTGATGGAAAGAACTACAAATGTGATACACAGTCGAACTCAGACGAAGTCACTGGAAACGAAGAATGAAGAGTTTTCCCTGAACCAAGCACATACGGGTCAGTGAGATAGCTAAGGGATGGGAAAGTAGGGGGGGGAAAAGGAGGGGTTTGTATGGTGATATAGACAGGGCCATTTAAATAGCATAGAATAGTGAAGGGATAGCGTAAAATGGGTTAAAAGCGCATGGATAGCTGTCTTGAGATACGCCCATCTGAGATAGGGGAATGGGAAAAGAGTTGATGTGGAGAATAGCGGTCGATTTAAAATAAAACCGAAACATTTCAAGGAATATAAGCAAAAAGGAAAGGTTTAATAGCAAGAAGACGATATATTCGTGAATGGTACAGCTAAGGTAAGATATTTCCATGAAAAAATATCTGAAAATCCCGTGCCGCCTTTAAATAGAATTGGTGCCCTCGTGAGATAAAGAGGTCGTTTTGAGTGGCAAGGGGTCGTTTCCGCAGGATGTGTTACATATTCGTGAATGGTACATCCAAGGGAAGATATTTCCATGGAAAAATACCTGAAAATCCCGTACCGCCTTTAAGTAGAATCGGTGGTAGAAAAAGTTGGTACACTACTGTTGGAGGTTAATAGATAGCGTTATTTTTGTGTGTAAGTACCTAATGTGTTGGAGGTAATTTTCTAAACCCACGCTGTGGTAGTTAATCTTTCAGGATGATACTGATCCTGAAAAATGTTAACGAAAAAAACTGTAATTATGAACTCGGCGCCGGGTTTCCCTCCTCCTCTCACATTTTTTTAGATTATATCACATCAAATGATACATCGAAACTAAATCACCTTCCTTTAGAAAGTAATGTTACATAGTTCTGATGTAAAATATTCAACATTTGCAACTTGGACTTAAATCACCATTATTAGCGTTTTGAAATATAACTCTACGGATTAAATTTCATTAATTCAATGGAACTAATCTTCTATATTGTTCACTGATTAGAATTTAAGTATAATTACATCACAAGTTGTTTTTTGTTTATTTTATAACATTATATTATGAATCTTTTATAAATGCTGCACATTTCTTGATATAAAAAACTACCGACCTGCATTACCAGGAGTAGCAACTTGCATTTAAGTCATTGGTTATGTTAGGAAAATATAACTCTGGTAAACAACTTTTCTAAATCCAAATTAACTGCATACACACTTCTGCAGTGTTCACTGACTATAATTTCGCTACATAACTAAATACTTCTACTTTTTCAAGAAAAATTACTTTTTCCCATTGGAGTAACATATCATTGTATCACCAATCCATCATTCGCACTACCCAGTAAGATGAAAGATACTTATAAATTATCAAATAATATTTTAACCATGGCATCATGAGCATAGTCGCCCAGAGTTACGGGATAATTTGTCCACTAGGCTGATACAATCAATTATGGGTGCAGAAAATAACTATTATAATATTCAAAGACAACAACGTTTAAGCAAATCAAAATGAGGAATTCAGACAAAAGCAAAACATACTACACATTCGCGATCTTTTTGATATCGTTAAACATCACAATCGTGTGTAATAATGAATTATGATTAAAAAATACCCCCATCAAATCTTCATATCAACAAAGATATCAAAAATGTAACCAAAATACAATCGAGATTTTCAGTAAATAACATGGGAACTTACATATAACTCTTGATATTTATATTCATGAATTACATTAAAACTATACTCAATACCCATAATATACTTGTGGCGCCAGCGGGTCTTCCCGCCGGTGGCGCCGCTAATCAGCGCGGCAGCGACGACGAACTCGGTCGGCCAACTCGTACAGTGCTCAAGGCCGCTATACCCAGGTCATGACACGATCCCATAATGCATCATAATTTCTCCATCTTGGATCCATCTCGACGTATTATAGCATTGTCGCTCTCCAGTGAGGAAGAAACAACTCGTGAAAATGGTGTGTTGTAGTGCTCCAAGTTGCTCGAACAGAACGAAAAACTGTAGATTGTTTCGTTTTCCTACTGATCCAGCAAGAAGAAAGGTGTGGGTGTTGAACTGCCGCCGGGATAAGTGGAAACCTACAGCAGGAGCACGCTTGTGTCAGGTAAAGTGTTTTTCGATATTTTAACCATTTAAGGCTACATTTGCGCCAAATAACCATTAATTCTCAAAATTATATGTTTGGGCGATGGAAGTAAGTGACTATAGTTAAATGTAAATGGGAAATTCCAGTTTTGACGTGAATTGGAAAAACGTGCTCGCGGCTCCTCCATGATGTATATGTATGTTGCTCGGATTTAATGACTTAGATTGGCTATAACTGCTGCACATCAATCTTTTTTTTACGGATATTATAAATTGTTACCTTTAAGTGCTATCTATTTGAATATTTCATGTATTTAATGCCAAGCGTGGGTCATGAATGTACTCCTATGTGCTCGCTGGTTTTAATGTTTCCGTCTATGTTCAGTGGATTTAATGACTTAAATCGTCGAGAACTGGTCGTTTTCCAATCCATAATAACAAATATAATTAATTTTATTTTTTAAGAGTATTATCATAGAATATTTCGAGTATTAAATGTCTCGTGACATACTCAAAACGCATGGGTTTTTCTTATAGATTGTTTCTTCGTTTATTTCGAGTGACGAATACATGCAATTGCCTTATAAATAGCCGTATTTATGCTAGTTTTGCTATTATTAATCTGATTCAGGCTCATTTCACGGAGGACCAGTTTGAGGCTCATCGTCAGGATGGTCGCAAGCTGCTGAAAAAATCAGCCATCCCCACAGTGTTTTCCTTTCCGTGCAGCCCAGGCACCCCAAAGTCAAAGCGAGTCCCTCCAAAAAAGAGAGTGCTGGAACAAGGTATGTAAACAATTCGGGATATGATTCCCATTATAAACAGTTAATTAATTTATATCCTTTCCATATGTGTTCCATGTAACACATGGGAAAGAACTGCAGTACGCTATGTACTATACCATGTTATTTACGTTATCTTTTTTCACGGAAAACCGAGGCTTGATCGCATTACATGTTGATGTGAGCAGTTTTCCTTATATTCCTTTATTTTTTCTCCCAATAGTTGCTGTTGCTGTGAACATCGATAACACCTGTGACAATGTTACATTGGATGATTCGGTGGAAGATTTGCCGGAACCAGATCAGGAAATATTGGAGTTAAAGAAGGAAATTCGCAGGCTGAAAGCTCAAGTGAGTACCTACGTTGATTTTAATCTTAAAGGTTTCATTTCATATATATATAAAGTTGTTTAAATACAATCTCTTTGAAATTGTCTTACATCATACGTAGTAGCTTTTCTTGGTTAGGCATTTTTTGGCTCTCCTTTAGAAATCACGGGAGAGGTAATGGTTTTGAATTCGTTTGGCAATCTAATATGTACAGTACTGAGGCTGAGTGATAGGTGCCTTTTGGGAAAAGGGAGTATGAATATACTGACTGGCATGTACGTTATTGTTAGAATGGGTGTAGTAGTCATGATAAATGGAGTTCATTGTCATTCAGGATTTTATTTAACAAAGCAAACACATGATAAGATGTAAATAGAGGGAAATGTTAGTATATTTGATTCGGTTAAAAGTGATTTTCCAGGGGTACGGATAGGGACTTGGAACATAGCTTTAACTGTTTATTTCTGGGCAGAGAAGGCTTTACTAGCTATGGTTGAATTTCCCCTGAACAATTCTGTAAGAAATATATATGAATTCACTTTGGCTTAATATATCATTTTTGAAATGTCTATGGATACAGCAGGAGGTAGCTTTCTAATCATTATGATACCAAAAAAAATTTATCACAATTCCAACGAACATGGGGAGACCACTCTAGGTTTATTTGGGGAGACCACTTTTTCATAGTTGTTACTTATTAATTGGATGAGCTGTGTTTTTTCTTTATTTATTACTAGATTGTCACTTTTGCACCACTCATGCATTTGGAGTATGGTTGTGTTAACATATTAAATTATTTAGGAAATCAGCTGTGACAGTGGCCGATGTATCATCTGCATAAAGGGTGGTTTTGGAGTGTGATAGGTGATTTAGGAGGTCATATATAAAGAGGAGAATTAATAGAGGTCCTTATATAGATGCTTGGGGAGTTTTTGTGTAGAGGATAAGATTTGGCAGTTTGCATCATATAAGGGGTCCCTGTCAGAATAGCTCACAATTATAGGTATCAAGGGTACCATACATATATGTTTTTATGCGCTCAAATATGTTGAGTATTAATAAGAATTATCTTGTTTAAAATGTAATGTCTAAATGAAAGCAAGATTTTCGTTGTTTAATGTGTAATTAGAAATGGCATACACTGAAGTTTGATTGAATGAATAGGATATGCCCATGACTGAAGTTGATGTATTAGTGAAAGGATCAGTACTGTCTTCTGAGACTTCTTATTGTATTTTAAGACACCTTATCTTTAATTACAGTTCATTTTTTATGTAACTGCCTGAATGCCATGAGTACATAGTTTGTATGTATGAAAGATACATTTTAAAGCAAGATTTGTGTACCACAATTTGCTTGGCCATTTTAATCCTTCTTCCACTTTCTTTAAGAGCTACGCCTTGGCCCATTATTATGCATATACCTTATTCATTTTATGGCATACCTAAACTTCTATTTCACTACACTTATTCACGATGATTATGTTCTACTTTTCAAACATTTAAATAATGTGTCAGCCAAGCATTAATAAAAAATGTATTGTTGCCATATATAGTTAATGGTCCTACAAAAAATAGCATTCATTATAACGAAAGATGCATTATGGTGAAGGTTATATTGCCTGGCTGAGCAATATTCATTCACTCTACAACTGCCAAAGTTGTTCCTCTTTACAAAGGCAAAGTAAATAAACAGGAAATGAATTCACTCTCTCTTCTTTCACTTTTCTAAGGCCTTTGATCTTGTAAATCAAGAGCTACTTTTGCTTAAACTGGAATTTTACGCTATACGAGGTATTCCTTATAAGTGGATTGAATCCTACTTGTGTGCACCCCACCAACATGTTGTTCTATATAAAACCTTCTGTTGTACTATATAGACCTTCATCAAAAGTTTATTAGGACATATAACATATAACACTGCTCAAGGACCTAAATTTATGGGCTATAAGATGTTTAATAGTTTACCACCTGAGATTAATATGAAAAAAAGAGTTGTTTTAAAGAAAAAATTCTGAAGTTTCTTCATAACAATTTATTTTACTAGTTCATTGAATTTATGCATATGTAATTCTAAATGCCAATTTAATTGTTGCAAGAATTTAATTTAAGGTGTTTACTATTTAAATTTCATTAATACTTCTCTCAAGTGTTCCATTACGTGTATCTAGGTATTACTCTGCTGTTATCTTTATTGGAGTGTCCTTTATTTGTCTGCAAACTGCAAATCTCTGGACAAATGCATAAATATATTATTATTAATATGCCAAATTGATATCAATTCTTTACTTTCAAGGTGCTGCAATTAAAGAAGGAGAAAGAGGAACTGGTACAAAGGTTGGGTGGCCTTTTTGAGCCAGACCAGATTCAGCGCCTGACTTATAAAGGTCCATCCAACCCTTACATGTGGACTGAGAAGACGATTAAGAAGGCGTTCAGGATCAGAGCTGCTGTTGGCCACAGAGGGTATGAGTTTCTGCGCGAGATAGATTTACCTCTGCCGTCATACAGAACTCTGTGCAGGAGGATCGAGGCCACCACTTTTGCCCCAGGTATCCAGGAGGATATCATTCACTGGTTGGGTGTCAAACTCTGTAGGGAGAATGATATGGCCAAGAAGTGCATTTTATGCATTGATGAAATGCAGATACGGCCAACCCTTGAATTTGACAAGGGGCTGAAGAGATATGTGGGAATGATTTCCCCTGAAGTTCTACGTAAAGGAGAGGACCCTGGGAAATTGGCCACCCATGCTCTTGCTTTTGTGGTGAGGGGTCTAGCACTTCACTGGAAGCAAGTAGTGGCATATGTGCTGACTGGTGACTCGATTGAGGCTCCATTACTTTGGGGAGTCCTCAAAAATATTATGAGTCGACTTTCTGCTGCTGGCTTCAGTGTCATTTGTATTTCGAGTGACATGGGAAGCAACAATACCAGGTTGTGGGGTCACTTAGGGATACATTCCACAAGATTTCAAGTGACAGAGAGAATCCCCCATCCAACCTCTGATGGATGGCTATATTTTATGCCGGACATTCCCCACATACTCAAAAACATACGGAATTGCCTGATGAACAACACTATAATTCTACCCCCCAGTGTTGTGACCCAGCAGGGACTGCCTTGTGACATAGTTCGTTTGAGCCATGTCAAAGAACTAATCATGTTGCAAGAGGAGAGGAGGCTGAAATTAGCTCCTAAGCTAACCGTTGAGCATGTTCAGCCTTCGCAGTTTTTAAAGATGAGGGTCTCCCATGCTTGTGAGTTGCTTAGTCGCACAACTGCTTGTGCTTTGCAGTTCTGTGCCAGTGTGGGGATGCTTTCACCTGCAGTGAAGACCACAGCATTCTTTTTAGAACAGGTCAATGGCTGGTTTGACCTTATGAATGCTCGGGTGCAGGACTATGCAGTTGATAAAAGTGAGGACAAAGTGAAAAAATTAGAAGATTTTGTGGCTCTAATGAGGAACATTAAGTTTGGGGGGTGCACCAAATGGAAGCCTATTCAGACAGGTGTTCAGTTGGCTACTAGAACCATCCTCTCCCTCCGTAATGATTTGGTGGTTAACGGTGATCAGGAGTACATACTCACATCCCGATTCACTACGGATCCAGTGGAAAACTTATTTTCCCAAATTAGAGGCCAAGGAGACATTCACCCGACTCCTGTCAAGTTCCGACACAGCCTGAAGCTGATCAGTGTGTCACAATACCTGTCAGTTCCCCGCTACTCTTCCTATGATGAAGATGAGGATGAGTACTACCTAGACTTCCTCAAGAGAAAGCCGGAACCCGTGGAAGAGGAAATTTGTGAAGTTCATGATTGGGACCCCGATGAGGGATTTGACATAATGGAAGATTGTGCTTTGTACCATGTTGCTGGGTGGGCTGTGCATGGAGTCACAAAAGATCTGTGTTGTGACAGCTGCACTAAGCTAATCAGAAGCGATCTTCCATTAGAAAATTTGCCTCATCAATGGACCTCCAGTATTGAGAGGACAAATCTATGTCACCCCACAGAGTTAGCATTTGGGCTGGTCAAGGGTGCCGAAAATTTCTTCAGAAGACATGAGAAAGCCATCATTACCAATAAGTGTCCTCACAAATTTTTGATGGACAATGTAATGGGAGAGGTTGATGATGGCATGAAGGAAAACCTTCCTAAGTGTCACAGCATTTTGAGCCTTCTTCTCCAGAAGTTCTTCAGGCTGCGGGTACATATCCTTGGGGAGGATGTGACCAAGCAGAGGAAGGCACAGACATGCTATGGCAGCCGAAGTGCTTTTATGCATTCGGTATCCAGACCATAGCAGCATAGCTGTTCTGACCTAGCAAGTATATGTTCTTTTTATTTCATTGAGTGGTTACTTTTTTATTCTGCGGTATTTATTATGGCTTATATATATATGCATATTTTTCTTCATTGTATCTTGCAGAGGAAGAGAAACCCAAGACAGCCCAAGTGCTTTTGTGTATTCGGAATTCTGGCCATAAAATCCTAGCTGCGGTGACCTTGTAAATATATTTGCATTTTTGTTTCACCATTTGGTTTCTGAATTTTTCTTGCATTTCATAGTTATTAAGACTTTTAAAGTTTTGAAAATATTTACCCACTTCTTTATTGTTAATATAAATTGATTGATATATACATGCATGAATAGGCTGTGATGATTTGCTTATGTAATTGTGTGTACTCATATCTTTTTCCTATTGTATATAGCAGAGGAAGACGTCAACCTGGTGGAAATAGTGTTCATGGTGCTGCTGTAAATAGTGTGACGTTCATGGTAACATGGTAGTGAAAAGTGTCATGAACACATAAAGGTGAAAAGTGTGGATTTTTCGTTTCACTCTCATGAAGATGGAATCATAATTGTTTTTATTTTCACAGGAAAGTGTGGATTTCTTGAAAATGGACTCATAATTGTGTTCATATTTTCATAGGAAATTATGGATTTTTTGTTTCTCTCACTTAGTTGTCAAGTTGGACATTATAGGTATATATGAATATTTGGTAATCCCTCAAGTTGGACTTGGAGGTGTACTTCAATTTTTGCTTGATTATTTGTTTTCTTAAGTTTTCTTGCTTAACGTAGTTATGATGATTTGCATGCATATCAGTGACATAGCCAGGGTTTTGTTTCGAGGGATCCATACTGAGTATAAATATGGTCGAAAATTTAGAAAATCCACAGTGGAATTGTGTGTTTAGGCAATTATAAGAGTGCAGTTGCAACTACAGTGTAATAACTGATTTTTTTAAATCTGTGCTGCGAACCATTTGTTTGTCATTTCAAAAATATTAATCATCATTTGCTAAAGAATGACTAAATGAAATTATTATTTTTTAAAGAAATGTAGCTTTTCCCATTAGCGTCTTTTTAGTTTTTTTTAAATGTGGAGGCCCCCCTTCTGGTTATGTCATTGTGTGTATATGTTTGTACATATGTATATATATATTTGATTTTCAGGAGAAACGCACTCTGTTCATGATGCACGTACAAATATTTGTTATTAAAAACACGGGAGCCATGTTCGTGTGTTTTTAATAGCATGTATTTTTTATTTTAAATTTCCTTATTCTTATATGATTACACTGTTATACTTCATTGTAGATATGGATTGGTTTATTTTTTTGGTTATGGCGATTTGTATATATCTGTACATAGTTTTGTTTTCTTCATTGCATATATAACATTGTTAATGTTGAGAATTTAAAGACGTTTGGTGGTTTCACTCGACTTAAAGGAATTCAACGAAGCTTGCTGGAAGCATTAATTATGTTTCCTAAACCTACATGAATTTTTTAATAAATATTTACTGCAGATTTCTTAGGATATTTGATTTGGAAGTGCGCATAAAATTACATGGGTACTTATGGGAACGCGAGGTGCGACTAGCTTTATTCATCGAAAACATCGTTTTCTATTTTATGCTAAGATATTTTTGTTTTTCTTATTCTTAACTAGAAAACAATCTTTTCGATGAATAAAGCTAGTCGCACCTCGCGTTCCCATAGGTACCCATGTAATTTTATGCGCACTTCCAAATCAAATATCCTAAGAAATCTGCAGTAAATATTTATGAAAAAATTCATGTAGGTTTAGAAAACATAATTAATGCTTCCAGCAAGCTTCATTGAATTCCCTTAAGTTGAGTAAAACCACAGAACGTCCTTAAGTGAAATACAAATAACATTTTTGACATGGGAGCAAGTCCTCTTTAGGGGAAAGGACATATGGTTTAATATAGGCCTCCTGGGGATCTCTTTTTCATATGCTCCTTCTCCAAGCACAAAGAGAAACGCATCTGGCAAGTAACCTCTGTTGGTGATGTGGAATACCTTGCTCAATTATAAATAAATATTGTAAAATTCAGCATCATATTTTCATTTCACTACCTCATTCTATACCTACCTTACGTGAATCCGCAAAATGATGGATATAAAAAGTGATCCATTCTAAAATGTGTAGATCCTGGAGGAGTACCCGCTCAGATACATGCATTAGGAAAAGAGTAAGTAATGATACTTTCCGAAAACTGTCCGAAGAATGCTGACAGAATTATTTCCACAATATTATTGCGGTTGAAATAAACCTCCGAGATATGCATATGTTTGCCGCGAAACCTAGCTGAAAGTTCGTAGTTGGAGGTAAATTCACGATTTTTTTGGAGTCGATTGGATGACTTAAGCCCGAATGTCTAAACATATTCCTGAGTAACAAGTCATTTTCAATAGTTCTTGTAAGTTTAATTGTTTTACCTTGCGTATTAATTAAGATATTCGCGGATCCTTATGCATATGTATGACGCGTAACCTAGCTGAAAGTTCAAGTCGGAGGTAAATTCACGATTTTTCTGGAGTCGAACGGAAGACTTCAGCCTCAATGTCTAAACATATTCCTAAGAAGCATGTAATTGTCTATATTTCTTGAAAGTTTCATTGTGTTACCTTGCGTATTAATTAAGATATTCATGGATCCTTATGCATATGTTTGCCGCGTAACCTAGCTGAAAGTTCGGAGTCGGAGGTAATTTCACGATTTTTCTGAAGTCGAACGGAAGACTTCAGCCTATAGTCTAAACATATATTCCTAAGAAGCATGTAATTGTCTATATTTCTTGAAAGTTGCATTGTTTTACCTTACAAATTACTGAAGATATTCGTGGTTCCTTTTGCAGCGTATGTTTGCCGCGAAACCTAGCTGAAAGTTCGTAGTTGGAGGTAAATTCACGATTTGTTTGGAGTCGATTGGATGACTTAAGCCCGAATGTCTAAACATATTCCTGAGTAACAAGTCATTTTCAATAGTTCTTGTAAGTTTAATTGTTTTACCTTGCGTATTAATTAAGATATTCGCGGATCCTTATGCATATGTTTGACGCGTAACCTAGCTGAAAGTTCAAGTCGGAGGTAAATTCACGATTTTTCTGGAGTCGAACGGAAGACTTCAGCCTCAATGTCTAAACATATTCCTAAGAAGCATGTAATTGTCTATATTTCTTGAAAGTTTCATTGTGTTACCTTGCGTATTAATTAAGATATTCATGGATCCTTATGCATATGTTTGCCGCGTAACCTAGCTGAAAGTTCGGAGTCGGAGGTAATTTCACGATTTTTCTGGAGTCGAACGGAAGACTTCAGCCTCAATGTCTAAACATATTCCTAAGAAGCATGTAATTGTCTATATTTCTTGAAAGTTTCATTGTGTTACCTTGCGTATTAATTAAGATATTCATGGATCCTTATGCATATGTTTGCCGCGTAACCTAGCTGAAAGTTCGGAGTCGGAGGTAATTTCACGATTTTTCTGGAGTCGAACGGAAGACTTCAGCCTCAATGTCTAAACATATTCCTAAGAAGCATGTCATTTTCTATATTTCTTGAAATTTTCATTGTGTTACCTTGCGTATTAATTAAGATATTCGTGGATCCTTATGCATATGTTTGCCGCGTAACCTAGCTGAAAGTTCGGAGTCGGAGGTAATTTCACGATTTTTTTGGAGTCGAACGGAAGACTTCAGCCTGGATGTCTAAACATATTCCCAAATTTAATGTTATTGCCTATTGTTTTCGCAACTTTCATTGTTTTACTTTGCGTATTAAGTAAGATATTTGTGGATCCTTATGCATATGTTTGACGCGTAACCTAGCTGAAAGTTTGGAGTCGGAGGTAATTTCACGATTTTTCTGGAGTCGAACGGAAGCATTCAGCCTCAATGTCTAAACATATTCCTAAGAAACATATTATTGTCTATAGTTCTCGAAAGTTGCATTGTTTTACCTTGCGTATTTATTAAGATATTCGTGGATCCTTATGTATATGTTTGACGCGTAACCTAGCTGAAAGTTCGGAGTCGGAGGTAAATTCACGATTTTTCTGGAGGCGAACGGAAGACTTCAGCCTCCATGTCTAAACATATTCCTAAGAAGCATATCATTGTCCATAGTTCTTGAAAGTTGCATTGTTTTACCTTACAAATTACTGAAGATATTCGTGGTTCCTTTTGCAGCGTATGTTTGCCGCGAAACCTAGCTGAAAGTTCGTAGTTGGAGGTAAATTCACGATTTGTTTGGAGTCGATTGGATGACTTAAGCCCGAATGTCTAAACATATTCCTGAGTAACAAGTCATTTTCAATAGTTCTTGTAAGTTTAATTGTTTTACCTTGCGTATTAATTAAGATATTCGCGGATCCTTATTCATATGTTTGACGCGTAACCTAGCTGAAAGTTCAAGTCGGAGGTAAATTCACGATTTTTCTGGAGTCGAACGGAAGACTTCAGCCTCAATGTCTAAACATATTCCTAAGAAGCATGTAATTGTCTATATTTCTTGAAAGTTTCATTGTGTTACCTTGCGTATTAATTAAGATATTCATGGATCCTTATGCATATGTTTGCCGCGTAACCTAGCTGAAAGTTCGGAGTCGGAGGTAATTTCACGATTTTTCTGGAGTCGAACGGAAGACTTCAGCCTCAATGTCTAAACATATTCCTAAGAAGCATGTAATTGTCTATATTTCTTGAAAGTTTCATTGTGTTACCTTGCGTATTAATTAAGATATTCATGGATCCTTATGCATATGTTTGCCGCGTAACCTAGCTGAAAGTTCGGAGTCGGAGGTAATTTCACGATTTTTTTGGAGTCGAACGGAAGACTTCAGCCTGGATGTCTAAACATATTCCCAAATTTAATGTTATTGCCTATTGTTTTCGCAACTTTCATTGTTTTACTTTGCGTATTAAGTAAGATATTTGTGGATCCTTATGCATATGTTTGACGCGTAACCTAGCTGAAAGTTTGGAGTCGGAGGTAATTTCACGATTTTTCTGGAGTCGAACGGAAGCATTCAGCCTCAATGTCTAAACATATTCCTAAGAAACATATTATTGTCTATAGTTCTCGAAAGTTGCATTGTTTTACCTTGCGTATTTATTAAGATATTCGTGGATCCTTATGTATATGTTTGACGCGTAACCTAGCTGAAAGTTCGGAGTCGGAGGTAAATTCACGATTTTTCTGGAGGCGAACGGAAGACTTCAGCCTCCATGTCTAAACATATTCCTAAGAAGCATATCATTGTCCATAGTTCTTGAAAGTTGCATTGTTTTACCTTACAAATTACTGAAGATATTCGTGGTTCCTTTTGCAGCGTATGTTTGCCGCGAAACCTAGCTGAAAGTTCGTAGTTGGAGGTAAATTCACGATTTGTTTGGAGTCGATTGGATGACTTAAGCCCGAATGTCTAAACATATTCCTGAGTAACAAGTCATTTTCAATAGTTCTTGTAAGTTTAATTGTTTTACCTCGCGTATTAATTAAGATATTCGCGGATCCTTATGCATATGTTTGACGCGTAACCTAGCTGAAAGTTCGGAGTCGGAGGTAATTTCACGATTTTTTTGGAGTCGAACGGAAGACTTCAGCCTGGATGTCTAAACATATTCCCAAATTTAATGTTATTGCCTATTGTTTTCGCAACTTTCATTGTTTTACTTTGCGTATTAATTAAGATATTCATGGATCCTTATGCATATGTTTGACGCGTAACCTAGCTGAAAGTTTGGAGTCGGAGGTAATTTCACGATTTTTCTGGAGTCGAACGGAAGCATTCAGCCTCAATGTCTAAACATATTCCTAAGAAACATATTATTGTCTATAGTTCTCGAAAGTTGCATTGTTTTACCTTGCGTATTTATTAAGATATTCGTGGATCCTTATGTATATGTTTGACGCGTAACCTAGCTGAAAGTTCGGAGTCGGAGGTAAATTCACGATTTTTCTGGAGGCGAACGGAAGACTTCAGCCTCCATGTCTAAACATATTCCTAAGAAGCATATCATTGTCCATAGTTCTTGAAAGTTGCATTGTTTTACCTTACAAATTACTGAAGATATTCGTGGTTCCTTTTGCAGCGTATGTTTGCCGCGAAACCTAGCTGAAAGTTCGTAGTTGGAGGTAAATTCACGATTTGTTTGGAGTCGATTGGATGACTTAAGCCCGAATGTCTAAACATATTCCTGAGTAACAAGTCATTTTCAATAGTTCTTGTAAGTTTAATTGTTTTACCTCGCGTATTAATTAAGATATTCGCGGATCCTTATGCATATGTTTGACGCGTAACCTAGCTGAAAGTTCGGAGTCGGAGGTAATTTCACGATTTTTTTGGAGTCGAACGGAAGACTTCAGCCTGGATGTCTAAACATATTCCCAAATTTAATGTTATTGCCTATTGTTTTCGCAACTTTCATTGTTTTACTTTGCGTATTAATTAAGATATTCATGGATCCTTATGCATATGTTTGACGCGTAACCTAGCTGAAAGTTTGGAGTCGGAGGTAATTTCACGATTTTTCTGGAGTCGAACGGAAGCATTCAGCCTCAATGTCTAAACATATTCCTAAGAAACATATTATTGTCTATAGTTCTCGAAAGTTGCATTGTTTTACCTTGCGTATTTATTAAGATATTCGTGGATCCTTATGTATATGTTTGACGCGTAACCTAGCTGAAAGTTCGGAGTCGGAGGTAAATTCACGATTTTTCTGGAGGCGAACGGAAGACTTCAGCCTCCATGTCTAAACATATTCCTAAGAAGCATATCATTGTCCATAGTTCTTGAAAGTTGCATTGTTTTACCTTACAAATTACTGAAGATATTCGTGGTTCCTTTTGCAGCGTATGTTTGCCGCGAAACCTAGCTGAAAGTTCGTAGTTGGAGGTAAATTCACGATTTGTTTGGAGTCGATTGGATGACTTAAGCCCGAATGTCTAAACATATTCCTGAGTAACAAGTCATTTTCAATAGTTCTTGTAAGTTTAATTGTTTTACCTTGCGTATTAATTAAGATATTCGCGGATCCTTATGCATATGTTTGACGCGTAACCTAGCTGAAAGTTCAAGTCGGAGGTAAATTCACGATTTTTCTGGAGTCGAACGGAAGACTTCAGCCTCAATGTCTAAACATATTCCTAAGAAGCATGTAATTGTCTATATTTCTTGAAAGTTTCATTGTGTTACCTTGCGTATTAATTAAGATATTCATGGATCCTTATGCATATGTTTGCCGCGTAACCTAGCTGAAAGTTCGGAGTCGGAGGTAATTTCACGATTTTTCTGGAGTCGAACGGAAGACTTCAGCCTCAATGTCTAAACATATTCCTAAGAAGCATGTAATTGTCTATATTTCTTGAAAGTTTCATTGTGTTACCTTGCGTATTAATTAAGATATTCATGGATCCTTATGCATATGTTTGCCGCGTAACCTAGCTGAAAGTTCGGAGTCGGAGGTAATTTCACGATTTTTCTGGAGTCGAACGGAAGACTTCAGCCTCAATGTCTAAACATATTCCTAAGAAGCATGTAATTGTCTATATTTCTTGAAAGTTTCATTGTGTTACCTTGCGTATTAATTAAGATATTCGTGGATCCTTATGCATATGTTTGCCGCGTAACCTAGCTGAAAGTTCGGAGTCGGAGGTAATTTCACGATTTTTCTGGAGTCGAACGGAGGACTTCAGCCTCAATGTCTAAACATATTCCTAAGAAGCATGTAATTGTCTATATTTCTTGAAAGTTTCATTGTGTTACCTTGCGTATTAATTAAGATATTCGTGGATGCTTATGCATATGTTTGCCGCGTAACCTAGCTGAAAGTTCGGAGTCGGAGGTAATTTCACGATTTTGTTGGAGTCGAACGGAAGACTTCAGCCTCAATGTCTAAACATATTCCAAAGTAACATGCTATTGCCTATTGTTTTCGCAAGTTTTGTTGTTTTATCTTGCGTATTAGGTGAGATATCCTTGGTTCTTTTAACCGATGTCGGCCATTCATTAGCATGGAGAATTTGAATTCCCGCAGCGACATGGATCCAAGATGGCGGATTACATTAGTCAAGTGCGTGTCACGACCTGGGTTAGAGCGACCTTGACAGTGCTCGCCGACCGGGGTGCCCCCTTCCGCCGTAGCGGAAGAAGGACGAAGCGGCCGAGACGGTTCCTGGCGAGCTGAAGGCTCCATAATTTGGTGGTTCGTCGCGAGTACCTAAATACTTATGTGCCCGTGAGTAATTATAACTCAATAACACCATAAAAGTTAACCAAATAGTTCAAAATAATATAAACAAAGTCAAAGGTCTCACTGCGTTCTAGAAAAATGCTTGTGCTTTAGACACTGCGACTTTCGTTATTCTCATGTTGAGAACCCGCCAGATTTAAATACCTCGTGCGTGCACGTAATGCAATTTACCTGAAGACATCCCGTAGCATAGAACCTTAAGGCTATAAGTAGCTGGTTTATTGGTGATATAGGATAGTTCCTTCTATTAGGCCTTTGTAATCTGTTCCTAATCCTGCCGAGAACGAAATCTACGGCAGGCTTAGATAATCTAAATCGGAGTTTAAATTCGTTTTTTCGTACACATTGTACGGGTTTAATTCAAGTGGTCTGTGGTTGGCTCTTAAGTTAAAATAATCAAGGATTACTTCTACATCCTCGTCTGATGAGTACAATATGTCCGCCATTTCGTTTGATTGTGGATTTGATCGCCCAAAATCTACGATCAACTGGAACAACGATTTTGATCTCCGATAATCGCTGATTGTCGTTGGTGAAACCCAATCAACGAAATCACTGATTAACTGGAGGGTTGATCAATGGTCAGGCGTATATTGTCGTTGGTGAAACCGGGCCTTAAGTTTGCAATAACATGTATCATTGCGAGCATGTTCTGAAATCACTCCCAATTCTCATGTGTAACTGGCAAATTTTCCACAAGCAGTGCTACTTGCATTTCCACTTCATCATCAAATTGAGTATCCACATCACAACTTTCAGGACAGAAATCCCTTGACAAGGTATCAGCAATGTACAAATATTTACCCGGGGTATACACTACCTGTAGACGGTATGGCTGTAGCTTTAGCATCATTCTTTGTAATCTTGATGGAATTTTGTGAAGTGGTTTGTGGAATAATCCGATTAAAGGTTTATGATCCGTCTCCTCCCGGACATAATCCCTTCCTAATATATACTGGTTCAATTTTCTGCACAAAAGCATATGGCTTCTTACTCTGGGAATAACTACTTTGTGTGTCTGTCATGGCCCGAGAAGCATAGGCTATAGGCCGGCCCTCCTGATGCAACGTAGCTCCAATCCCTATTGAACTAGCATCAACACTCAATGCTAGTTCAAAGTTAGGATCATAAAAACCTAATACTGGTGCCCGGGTTAATACAACCTTCAAATCACAAAAATGCTTTATCCTGGTGCTCACTCAAAAAAAAATGAATTTCATTTCTTAACAGTTCCCACATCGGAACACTCCTCACTGAAAAATTTGGTATAAATTTGGACACGTAATTGAACATACCTAGTATTCTTTGCAATAACTTTTTATGTGTGGGATGTTTCAAGGCATTAATTGCCTTTAGCTTTTCTTTATCAATCGACGTTCCCTGAGAATCAAAAGTGTGACCTAAGAAAGTGATTTTTTCAGCCAAGAAAACACACTTATTTGGATTGAATTTGATACCACTACAATTTGCGGCCTTCAGCACCTTAATTAAAACCTGATTTACTTCCTCTTTAGTATCTCCTCCAATTTCCAACCAAAATATATCAATCATAATGGATAGCGGCTAATTTATCGTTTTCTTTATTTTGGGCCCTAGTATCTTTGTCGTCAAAGCGTATGAATCTCATGATTTTTTAAAAATCTTTTGCGGGACATAGATGCTGTGAAAAACGTTCTACGAATGCTAGTATCAGTTGACCACAATTCTTTGACATTTTCTTTTCAACATCGAAGAGCACCTGCAGTCAATAATATAAAAATAAATGCATCCAGTTCATCGATGTTCATATTTGTCCAATTATTTTCAAATTTATGGTGCTTCACTAACAACACACTAGATTTTCGGGCAAACAAATTTGTGCATTTAACAGTTATAATTTTGGCATCGTTGTTTATAAGCAAATTTAAAGTTTCTCAAATGGAACTTGCAAAACTTGAATGTTATGTAGGACCTGGTTTACAGATAAGAATTTTTCGTTGTATGGTTTTTGTAATTTTTGGAGGATTTTTCGCATATACCCTGACTTTGAATTCAAAACGTCAAAGTTAGCTATACTTTTATATACTTCCACATCACTGTCATAAGAGTCAGATTCAGATGTACACTCTGCTGGGAGGAATTCACTGTCACTGTCGCAAAGATCATCGCAGTCACTGTCCTCTGCGATTCTCTCAATTTCTTCCTCCGTTAGGAATCTTTTCGAAGTCGAAACTTGTCATTAGAAGGTGAGTCCAAATGATTACTGACGTGCAGGTATTTCTGATATTCCGAGAAATGGTTCCGCCTCATTGACTCGTATACTAAATCATTGTATCTTGTTTAATCTTCCAAAATATATGGAAATGCTTACGAGTCACGTCATAGCACTGAACTGGTGTAAGTTCTAAGTTTTCTGGAATATCCACTGCCATAGGTGTTTTGCTCGGCGCTTTAACATAATTAATACAAAGACACTTGTTGAGTACTTTAATACTCGTGTAAAGGTACTTTAATACTCGAGACATTGAAATTACATTAGGCTTAGAATTAAACAGGCTGTATATCTCTGGTCACGTTTCTTACACGACTGTCGAGGCCCTCTCTTTAGTGCCCCACTCAGTACCAAAAACAAAAGACATACGAAAGAAACGGACTCATTAAAATTACACAACAATAAGTATTCAGTATTCCCCTATCATATTAAAGACTACAATTATAATATAAGTTTTCAATGTTTACTTTGATATAATATTACTTAACAAATTAACCATAATTCTCTAACTATTCAAGAGTACAGAAATGACGTGTTAAGCTCACATAGTTATTGCTAGCTTTTGATACCCAATTAGATCATTAATGAGGGACTCATAACTGGCAATTGGTATTTTAATTTTTACTTTGCAACATTTCTTTGCACACATCTGCTACTTATCAAATGGTTTCACGCCAGTAGTGGTATGACGCACTTCTCAAGATAATTTTGGCTAAAGATGGGTCAATTTCTTTCGATCTCTGCCGAAATCTCTACCCTGGCGGTACCTACTTTCCCCCCCCCCTTCCCCAAAATAGCTAATTTTGCGATTTATTCGGAGGAAAACCTGGTGCTCACTTGAGGGGTATTCGATGAAATTAAAAAAAAATTTATTTTAAACGAACATACCAAAAGACGTGGTATAAACATCTCTTCTCTAGGTGGCAGCACAAGCTCGGTGGCAATGAAACTTCGCCATGTTCTAGAGATTCTTTGTGCATCGATGTTGGAGCACGCGATTTGAAGTGAAGTTCTGGTTGATAAATGATGATTGGCATCTCAAAGCCCGATAATCAGTTTTGAAAAGGATAGGTTGGGTGTAAATAGTAACTTAATATGAAATTGAGGAACATAAAGTGCAAAAGAGGCTAGTATTCAACTAAGGGCATTGAAATGAAAAATGCAGCAAATTAAACAGGGTAAAATGAGAAAAAGCGGAATAAAAGGAAACAAGGCATTAGGAGGACGGGCGTGAAGTCGTTCACTGCAATACAATAGGAATACGTGACAAAATGGAAGAATTAACAGAATTAGTAACAGGAATATGGAAGAAGCTCGTGAGCTGCGATAAAAACTGTAGGCAATCAAAACTTACGGAGGACGGTGACCGGGGAGTGTATACTTTCGCGACTGCCCGGAAGAAGTCGTGGAGGAGAGACTCCTCCGTCCGGTGGTTCCTCAGCCACGATCTAAGGCTGAGGTATCCAAGGAGGTGTTCACGGGACCGGCCGGAACGGGGAGGGTTTTCTTTGACGTCCCTCCGCAGCCGCTCGATAGTTTGTGTCTGAGCGCCTGAGGAGGAATCGACGAAATTAAGGGAGTGGTTTACGTTAAGGTGAAGGTATTAGGGATTTTAGGATAATCCCCGGTATCCCTTCCAACAATCGCTGATGATTGTAGTACCGGGGAGGATATTTTCTTCAATGGTGGTCAGGAGTGTGCCGGCGCTCCGGTTGGGAACCGGAACGACAAAGGCCCTGCCACTGCCTCTCTCCACCCCGCCGAACACCCAATTCCCAACCCTGAGTCGCCCGACGTTGAATTTCCGGTGGCCAACATGGCTTTCGTCCATTTCGACGGTTTTTCCCGGACCTCCAATCTTAGATTCAGTCGAAAAGAGTTCAGCATAGCAAACCTCTCGCACAAAGTTGCACCAGTCAGTGGACGTTTTGCGAGAGATTTGCAGCTCCCGCTCTGCCCACCGGTAAGAAAATACCCAAAGGAGGATGGGAAAGGTTATTAGGATGGTGGTGTGGGAAGGAAGCCGGACCCGCTCTAGCCAAGTATCTGTTGGCAATGAGGAAATTTTTCACAACATGCCCGTGCTAAAGAGTTAAAGTTACGCTGAGACACAGTAGAAGATGCACCGCCATTCAATTCCTTCCCTTTGAATCGCGACATGCGAAATTGGCACCTCCTTGGACGTGCACGGCGGTCATGGGACAGTCTACGACAAAACCACTCCCCTTTGTCCTCCCTGAACTTCAATGTATGGCCACACTTGCCACAAAGCTGCCCCTTAATGGGCAAAATGCAGCCATGTTCCTCTAACAATTTTAACCCGTCCTCCTCAGAAAGAAATGTCCTCGCCGCAGAGATGTACGAAAATGAACAGGAATTACAATTCATAATGGACGGAAAGGAAAATGAAATAATTAAATTGAAAAGAAAAGGTTGAACTTAAAAGCGGCAAACGAACACTGAGACATACAGATGCACACGTAAATCGGGATATAGATGGAGATGATAGAACACGGATTGATGGAAAGCACTACTAATGTGATACACAGTCGAATTCAGACGAAGTCACTGGAAACGTAGAATGATGAGATTTCTCTGAACCAAGCACATACGGGTCAGTGAGATAGGTAAGGGATGGGAAAGTAGGTTGTGTAAATGGAGGGGGTTGTATGGTGTTATAGACAGGGCCAGTTAAATAGCATAGAATACTGAAGGGATAGCGTAAAATGGGTTAAAAGCGCATGGATAACTGTCCTGAGATACGCCCACCTGAGATAGGGGAATGGGAAAAGAGTTGACGTGGAGAATAGCGGTCGATTTAAAATAAAGCCGAAACATTTCAAGGAATGTAAGCAAAAAGGAGAGGTTTAATAGCAAGAAGACGATATATTCGTGAATGGTACATCTAAGGAAAGATATTTCCATGAAAAAATACCTGAAAATCCCGTGCCGCCTTTAAATAGAATTGGTGCCCTCGTGAGATAAAGTGGTCATTTTGAGTGGCAAGGGGTCGTTTCCGCAGGATGAGTGTTACATATTTGTGAATGGTACATCGAAGGGATGATATTTCCATGAAAAAATACCTGAATATCCCGTGCCGCCTTTAAGTAGAATTGGTTCACTCTTGAGATAGAGGTGTCATTTTGAGTGGCAAGGGGTCGTTTCCGCAGGATGAGTGTTACATATTCGTGAATGGTAAATCCAAGGGAAGATATTTCCATGGAAAAATACCTGAAAATCCCGTGCCGCCTTTAAGTAGAATTGGTGCCCTCTTGAGATAGAGAGGTCATTTTTAGTGGCAAGGGATCGTTTCCGCAGGATTAGTGTTACATATTCGTGAGTGGAAGAATGTAAGGAAGATATTTCCATGAGAAAATACCTGAAAATCCCGTGTCGCCTTTAAGTAGAATTGGTTCCCTCTTGAGATAGAGGTGTCATTTTGAGTGGCAAGGGGTCGTTTCCGCAGGATGAGTGTTACATATTCGTGAATGGTAAATCCAAGGGAAGATATTTCCATGGAAAAATACCTGAAAATCCCGTGCCGCCTTTAAGTAGTATTGGTGCCCTCTTGAGATAGAGAGGTCATTTTTAGTGGCAAGGGATCGTTTCCGCAGGATTAGTGTTACATATTCGTGAATGGAAGAATGTAAGGAAGATATTTCCATGAGAAAATACCTGAAAATCCCGTGTCGCCTTTAAGTAGAATTGGTTCCCTCTTGAGATAGAGGTGTCATTTTGAGTGGCAAGGGGTCGTTTCCGCAGGATGAGTGTTACATATTCGTGAATGGTAAATCCAAGGGAAGATATTTCCATGGAAAAATACCTGAAAATCCCGTGCCGCCTTTAAGTAGAATTGGTGCCCTCTTGAGATAGAGAGGTCATTTTTAGTGGCAAGGGATCGTTTCCGCAATATGAGTGTTAAATATTCGTGATTGGAAGAATGTAAGAAAGATATTTCCATGAAAAAATACCTGAAAATCCCGTGCCGCCTTTAAATAGAATTGGAGCCCTCGTGAGATAAAGAGGTCGTTTTGAGTGGCAAGGGGTCGTTTCCGCAGGATGAGTGTTACATATTCGTGAATGGTACATCCAAGGGAAGATATTTCCATGGAAAAATACCTGAAAATCCCGTACCGCCTTTAAGTAGAATCAGTGGTAGAAAAGGTTGGTACACTACTGTTGGAGGTTAATAGAAAGCGTTATTTTCGTGTGTAAGTACCTAATGTGTTGGAGGTAATTTTCTAAACCCAGGCTGTGGTAGTTAATCTTTCAGGATGATACTGATCCTGAAAATTTTTAACGAAAAAAAAACGGTAATTATGAACACCGCGCCGGGTTTCCCTCCTCCTCTCACATTTTTAATATTTTAACGATTTTATCACATCAAATTATACATCGAAACTAAATCACATTCCTTTAGAAAGTATTGTTACATAGTTCTGATGTAAAATATTCAACATGAGCAACTTAAACTTAAATCACCATTAATAGCGTTTTGAAATATATCTTATAGCTGAGGAACTAACCTTCTTTATTGTTCACTGATTGGAATTTAAGTATAATTACATCACAAGTTATTTTTTGTTCATTTTATAACATTATATTGTGAATCTAGTATAAATGCTGAACATTTCTTGAGTCAAATAACTACCAACCTGCATTACCAGGAGTAGCAACTTGCATTTAAATCATTGGTTATGTTAGGAAAATATAACTCTGGTGGAAAACTTTTCTAAATCAATCCTTCATTCGCACTACACAGTAAGATGAAAGATACTTATAAATTATCAAATAATATTTTAACCATGGCATCATGAGCATACTCGCCCAGAGTTACGGGATGATTTGTCCACTAGGATGATACAATCAATTATGGGTGCAGAAAATAACTATTATAATATTCAAATACAACAACGTTTAAGCAAAGCACAATGAGGAATCCAAACAAAAGCAAAACATACTACACATTCGCGATCTTTTTGATATCGTTAAACATCACAATCGTGTGTAATAATGAATTATGATTAAAAAATACCCCCATCAAATCTTCATATCAACAAAGATATCAAAAATGTAACCAAAATACAATCGAGATTTTCAGTAAATAACATGGGAACTTACATATAACTCTTGATATTTATATTCATGAATTACATTAAAACTATACTCAATACCCATAATATACTTATATGCCCGTTAGTAATTATAACTCAATAACACCATAAAAGTTAACCAAATAGTTCAAAATACTGTAAACAAAGCCAAAGGTCTCACTGCGTTCTAGAAAAAATGCTTGTGAGTTAGACACTGCGACTTTCGTTATTCTCATGTTGAGAACCCGCCAGATTTAAATACCTCGTGCGTGCACGTAATGCAATTTACCTGAAAACATCCCGTAGCATAGAACCTTAAGGCTATAAGTAGCTGGTTTATTGGTGATATAGGATAGTTTCTTCTATTGGGCCTTAGTAATCTGTTCCTAATCCTGCCGAGAACGAAATCAACGGCAGGCTTAGATAATCTAAATCGGAGTTTAAATTCGTTTTCTTCGTACAGATTGCACGGGTTTAATTCAAGTGGTCTGTGGTTGGCTCTTAAGTTAAAATAATCAAGGATTACTTCTACATCCTCGTCTGATGAGTACAATATGTCCGCCATTTCGTTTGATTGTGGATTTGATCGCCCAAAATCTACGATCAACTGGAACAACGATTTTGATCTCTGATAATCACTGAGTGTCGTTGGTGAAACCCAATCAACGAAATCACTGATTAACTCGAGGGTTGATCAATGGTCAGGCGTTGATTGTCGTTGGTGACACCGGGTCTTAAGTTTGCAATAACATGTATCATTGCGAGCATGTTCTGAAATCACTCCCAATTCTCATGTGTAACTGGCAAATTTTCCACAAGCAGTGCTACTTGCATTTTCACTTCATCATCAAATTGAGTATCCACATCACAACTTTCAGGGCAGAAATCCCTTGACAAGGTATCAGCAATGTACAAATATTTACCCGGGGTATGCACTACCTGTAGACGGTATGGCTGTAGCTTTAGCATCATTCTTTGTAATCTTGATGGAATTTTGTGAAGTGGTTTGTGGAATAATCCGATTAAAGGTTTATGATCCGTCTCCTCCCGGACGTAATCCCTTCCTAATATATATTGGTTCAATTTTTCTGCACAAAAGCATATGGCTTCTTAATTTGGGAATATCTACTTTGTGTGTCTGTCATTGCCCGAGAAGCATAGGCTATAGGCCGGCCCTCTTGAAGCAACGTAGCTCCAATCCCTATTGAACTTGCATCAACACTCAATGATAGTTCAAAGTTAGGATCATAAAAACCAAATACTGGTGCCCGGGTTAATGCAGCCTTCAAATCACAAAATTGTTTTATCCTGGTGCTCACTCCAAAGAAAGTGAAAATCATTTCTTAACAGTTCCCACATCGGAACACTCCTCACTGAAAAATGTTTCATAAATTTGGACACGTAATTGAACATACCTAGTATTCTTTGCAATAACTTTTTACCTGTGGGAGGTTTCAAGGTATTAATTGCCTTTACCTTTTCTTTATCAATCGATGTTCCCTGAGAAGCAAATGTGTGACCTAAGAAAGTGATTTTTTCAGCCAAGAAAACACACTTATTTGGATTGAATTTGATACCACTACAATTTGCGGCCTTCAGCACCTTAATTAAAACCGGATTTACTTCCTCTTTAGTATCTCCTCCAATTTCCAACCAAAATATATCAATCATTATGGATAGCGGCTAATTTATCGTTTTCCTTACTTTGGGCCCTAGTATCTTTGTCGTCAAAGCGTATGAATCTCATGATTTTTTAAAAATCTTTTCCGGGACATAGATGCTGTGAAAAACGTTCTACGAATGCTAGTCACCCCTGCGGGTAGGGGGATGGAGAATACTCCCGCAGTATCCCTGCTTGTCGTAAGAGGCGACTAAAAGGGCGGGGAGAAAACCTCGATAATAAACCCCCTGTGAAGCTTGGGTAGCGTCCGGACAGCCTTGTGGGTCAACTGTCTGTGTGAGGCGATACCAGCTAGCCTTAGATCCACCCATGTGTTTGCCGTGCATGGAGACCCGTAAAGGGGAGAAGGGGATCCTGGTGGGTGAGTTCTTCGGCACCCAGCCGGGTTTCGGATGCCCGGTATGGGCCGGAGTGCAACAAACCACTTTGGCCCCGGATTCCCTGTAAACGGGCGGCCGGGGGCTAGCCACCCTCGGTCAACCGGCTTTCCGATAAGTTCGGTGGCGAGTGCTAGGGAGGTGGGGCTCTACGTAGGGCGGTCAGAGGTGACCGGGTTGGTGGGCCCGGGACATCGAAGACCCAACCCGAAACAGACAACCACCTCTAAGGTGCTATATTCCTCGGGTTGGTGGGCCCGGGACATCGAAGACCCAACCCGAAACAGACAACCACCTCTAGGGTGCTATATTCCTCGGGTAGCCCTGGCGACCGCACCGGTTTGCGGTGCGGCGTCCCGTATGTGTGGCTCCGTGGTGGGTGTGGAGCCCGGGGGACGAATGTATCAAATTTGGTATGGAAGAAAATCCTCCACCAAAACCCAAAAGACCCCGTCCGGACACGGATGGGGGAAGGTTTGTTTGTGCAGTGTGCAGAAAATACCTCGTGATGAGGAGTACTAGAGAGGGTGAATCTCTAAAAAAGCTATCCCCTTTCCTCATGCGGAAGCTTTTTACGGCACTGGTTCCTGGTGAGCTTTTAATGGCCAAAAAGATGCGGGATGGAAATATCCTGATTCATACATCCAATGATATACAGAGTCTGAGACTGTTAGACCTGAAGTCATTTAATGATATTCCTGTGGCTGTCGAGGCTCATCGCTCCCTCAATTCATGTCGAGGAGTCGTTAGCCACTACGACTTGTTATATGTCGATGACAACGAAATAGCGAAAGAAATGGCCCCACAAGGAGTCACTGATGCTCTCCGTATCACCAGAAGGCAAAATGGCGAAAATCAACGCACCGCGTCTGTAATTTTAACATTCGGTCTCGAAAAACTCCCTGATCGTGTTTTCGTTGGATACGAAGCGGTCCCAGTCAGACCCTTCATTCCAAACCCAATGCGATGCTTCCAGTGTCAACACTTTGGACATATTGCGACCAGATGTGAGGGCAAGGCCACCTGCCCTCGTTGTGGCAAAGCAAAGCATGATAGTGACGAGTGTGAGTCAGAACCGTTTTGCGTTAATTGCGAGGGCAAACACCCAGTGTACTCTCGCGATTGTCCCAAAATGAAAGAAGAAAGGAAAATAATGGAAATAAAAACTGGAAAAAATACCCTACCTAGAGGCAAGGAAGAAGTATCGCACCCTCGTGGCGCCTACCTTCTCCCGCTCTTTTGCCTCAGTAGCACAAGTCCCAGAGAAGAAATATGTTACTACTGAAACGCAAACAGAACTGCCAACAAATTTTGAGAAATCTGTGGAAACCACATCAAGAAACATGGCGGATAATGGAAGTGCAGCGAACAATAAAATTAAAAATTCGGGCTCTCCTAAGGAGAACCCAGCTAAATCTTCCGGGGTCACGCCGGCTAGGCGTGGAAAAACACCTTCCCCCGGACCCTCAGGTGAGGCAAAACAAAATAAGCCTGAGGCAATGGAGGAGGACGAAGGTCCCTCTGAGACTGAGGTCCACCTCGCAAGAACAAAGGAGAAGATCCGAATAAGACGGAAATAAACGGAGTTGGACTACTTGCTTTTAACTCATATTCTTTTAATTATTATCTATTTATTTAATTTATTAATGGTTTTTATCTTGCAGTGGAACTGCAACGGTTTTTATCGGCATAAGGAGGAGATAGATGTTTTAATACGAGATTTTAGACCCTCCTGTATTTGTCTACAGGAGACCCATTTTAAAGGCAAAGACAATAGTGTTTTAAAGGGATACACAGTATTTAGATTTGACGACACCAGCGGGCAACGAGCCCAAGGTGGAGTTGCAGTGGCGATACGCGAGACCATATACACCTCCCGTATCCAACTGGAAACACCGTTCCAGGCGGTAGCGGTGGTTGTTAACACGCCTAATAGAATAACGTTGTGTAATGTATACCTTCCTGAGGGTGCACCAGTAACTCGATGCAACCTCGAAGCTCTAGTACGACAGCTGCCCAGTCCTTTCATCCTTTTGGGCGATTTTAATGCCCATGACTCCCTATGGGGAAGCCCAAATACGCAGTACAACAGAAGAGGACGGATTTTATCAGATTTTATTAATGATTTTAACCTTTATTTATTAAATAACCGGGAAAAAACCCGATTTAACAGTTTTAATGGGGAGTTTTCCTCCATAGATCTTTGCATAAGCTCAAGCAATCTGATGAACGAGTTAACTTTGTCCGTTCATGCCGATCTATGTGGCAGCGATCACTTTCCTATTTTTGTCAACAAAAACTCAGATTTTAACATAAATTTTTACAGACCAGTGAACTGGGTTTTACAAAGAGCCGATTGGAAAAATTTTAAACGTGAATTTTATTATAAGCACGACAGCAGACGTGATTCCTTATGCAACATGGATAAACTCTCGAATGCTATTGCCAGTGCGGCAAAGTGCAGCGTACCTCAAACATCTGGCCGTGCTCCTCGAGCACCCGTGCCCTGGTGGAACGAGAACTGCGCAAATGCAATTAGACTTCGTAAGAGAGCGTTGCGGATTTTTAACAAATACCCAACAGCAAGAAATCTAGCCTCTTTCCGACGCCTACGAGCCAAAGCTCGACAGGTCGTGAGGGAGGCCAAAAGGACATCCTGGAAGGAATACGTGTCCAGCATAAACCACCGGACACCGATCGCTGAAGTGTGGACTAAGGTGAGGTGCATATCAGGATCTGATCAGCGACATAGCGTCTCATGTTTGAAGGTTGGAGACCGGGTGGTCACATCCCCTCGGGATATATGTGAAGCTTTCGGAAAACAACTTGCCAGGGTCTCCAGCAATGAAAACTATGATGCTGCCTTTGCAGCTGTAAAAGAGCGGATGGAAAAGGTCTGCATCAACTTCCGTGAGGCGCGTGTACCTGCGGATTACAACGAACCCTTTTCCTACTGGGAGCTGACGTCCGCTATTGCAGACTCCCGGAACACCTCCCCAGGACTAGACAGGATCCACAATGCCTTCCTCCGTAACCTTCCGGAGGCAGCTTTGGTGGAGACCCTACAAACCTTCAACCAGTTATGGTTGGAGGGCTCTTTTCCTCAGTCCTGGAGGGAGTCTGCGGTGATACCAATCCCTAAGCAAGGAAAGGACAGATCGAACCCAGATAGCTACAGACCCATCTCCCTTACGAGCTGCCTATGCAAACTAATGGAGCGAATGGTTAATCGTCGGCTAGTTTGGTGCCTGGAGCGGCGAAACCTCCTCTCCAGCATCCAATGCGGATTTAGACGCGGCCGATCAACCACCGATCATTTGGTTCGTGCGGACAATTTCATTCAAGAAGCCTTCCTTCTTCGTCAACATGTCGTTGCTGTCTTCTTCGATCTGGAGAAGGCATACGACAGAGTCTGGAGGCAGAAGATTTTAAAGGTCTTGCATGATTGGGGTTTTAGGGGATGTTTACCCATTTTTATTAAAAACTTTTTAACTAAACGCAGTTTTAAAGTTCGAATCGGGCAATATATGTCGGAATATTACCCTTTGCAAAACGGAGTACCACAGGGATCCGTTTTGAGCGTAACGCTGTTTGCGATCGCGATTAATGATGTGGCAGAGCATATCAAAGCACCGGTAATGGGGTCTCTGTTCGTAGACGATCTTGCGATCTTTTGCAGATCGCCCAAGCTAGTCAGCGCCGCAAGACAAATTCAGCTGACCCTGAATAAGCTCAAAACCTGGTCTGAAACCAATGGCTTTCGTTTCTCGGCGGAGAAGACCAAATGTATCCATTTTCACCGGTTGCGAGGGATACACATCCCACCGCCTTTACGTATGGGGAATACAAACCTTGCATACGTCCAAGAAATAAGGTTCCTCGGTATGATTTTAGACTACCGATTGAATTGGCGAGAACATATTAGGTTTTTAAAGGACAGATGTTTGAAAAGTTTAAATATTTTAAGGTTTTTATGCAATACGACATGGGGCGCAGACCGAACTACTCTTATCTCTTTGTACCGTGCCTTAGTACGGTCAAGACTGGATTACGGTTCAGTAGTATATTCATCGGCTCGGGAATCATATTTACGACCGTTGTCAACGGTACATAATGCTGGGCTCCGGTTGGCAATAGGCGCTTTTCGCACATCGCCAGTTGTGAGTATCTACACGGATTCTGGAGAGCCTCCGCTGAACGTTCGGAGAAACATACTGATGTGCAACTATGTTGCAAAGATTTTATCTACAAAGGAACATCCTTGTTTAAATATTGTTTTTAAACCTCGTTTTAAAAATATTTACGATAGACGAGCACGATCAACCAAACCGCTTAGTGTGCGATTCGGGTCCTTTAACGATGACTGCGGTGTCTCGATACCCGACTTAAACCCAGTTGGATACCTTAGAATACCTCCATGGCAAGTGCCACATCCAGTCTGTAACTTAAGCTTACAAAGATATTCTAAGTCTTCCACTTCTCCTATGGAATACCAAAGCTATTTTCAGGAGATCATTAACACTCGCCCCGGCTTCATCCCCGTCTACACAGACGGCTCTAAGTCGGAAGAAGCATGTGCGTGTGCGATTTCTTCCCAGCACCACGGAATCACCGGAGTGAGGTTGAATTCCATGTGCAGTATTTTTACTGCGGAACTCCTCGCCATTAGAATGGCTCTACAGGGGATTCAGCGGCATAATACATCTTTCTTGGTGTGCAGCGACTCATTGAGCGCACTGCAAGCCATTTCCTGCTTCTCACCGATGCACCCCATTGTCCAGGATATACAATGTGCCCTTACATCCCTTGATAAAAAGGGAATTAGAATTGAGTTCTTGTGGGTTCCTGGGCATGTGGGGATAACAGGGAACGAGACAGCGGACTCCGCCGCTAAAGAGGCACTTCGAGAATCAAACATTGCCGATCCTCTGGTACCGGTAGGAGACCTGAAGACAAGGCTAAGGAACCTATGCCTTCAGCAGTGGAATGAAACATGGAATCAACAAAGCTCGAACAAACTACGTGAAATCAAGGCCGTCACATCAGTGTGGCCCACTTCAACTGGGAGGACTCGGAGGGAGGAAGTTGCCATCACACGGGTAAGAATAGGGCACACCGCCCTAACCCACTCATATCTCTTCTCAGATGAGAAGATACACCCCCGTTGTGATAAGTGTGACTCCCCCCTCAGTGTAAAACACCTTCTGACGGAGTGTGAGGTGTATCGTGCTGCGCGCGAAAACCTCAATGTGGTGGGCAACCTAGGACAAGTCCTAGGCGATGACCCCAATATGATCGAGCGTGTTCTCGCGTTCTTGAAGGAAACTCAGTTGATAAATAAATTATAATGATTTGAGTAGACACGTTGTGCACATTTAGTATATTTGTACATAAATTGGGATTTTTATGTAATTATTTATGACAAGGTGCAAAATGACCTTAGCTGTCGACGCACCATTAAAACTAAACCTACTACTACTACTACGAATGCTAGTATCAGTTGACCACAATTCTTTGACATTTTCTTTTCCACATCGAAGAGCATCTGCAGTCAATAATATACCAATAAATGCATCCAGTTCATCGATGTTCTTATTAATCCAATTATTTTCATATTTAGGGAGCTTCACTAACAACACACTAGAATTTTTGGGCATACAAATTTGTGCATTTAACAGTTATAATTTTGACATCGTTGTTTATAAGCAAATTTTAAGTTTCTCAAATTGAACTTGCAAAACTTGAATGTTATGTAGGACCTGGTTTACAGTTAAGAATGTTTCGTTGTAAGGTTTTTGTAATTTTTGGAGGATTTTTCGCTTATATGCCCTGACTTTAAATTCAAAACGTCAAAGTTAGCTATGCTTTTATATACCTCCACATCACTGTCACAAAGATCATCGCAGTCACTGTCCTCTGCGATTCTCTCAATTTCTTCCTCCGTTAGGAATCTTTTCGAAGTCGAAACTTGTCATTAGAAGGTGAGTCCAAATGATTACTGACGTGCAGGTATTTCTGAATTTCCGAGAAATGGTTCCGCCTCATTGACTTTGATACTAAATCGTATCTTGTTTATTCTTCCAAAATATATGGAAATGCTTACGAGTCACGTCATAGCACTGAACTGGTGTAAGTTCTAAGTTTTCTGGAATATCCACTGCCATAGGTGTTTTGCTCGGCGCTTTGACATAATTAATACAAAGACACTTGTTGAGTATGTACTTTAATACTCGAGATACTGAAAATACAATAGGCTTCAAATTAGAACAGGCTGTATATCTCTGGTCACGTTTCTTACACGACTGTCGAGGCCCTCTCTTTAGTGCCCGACTCAGTACCAAAAACAAAAGTCATACGAAAGCATCGGACTCATTAAAATTACACAACAATAGGTATTCAGTTTTCTCCCTATCATATTCAAGACTTCAATTAATTAGATAAGTTGTCAATGTTTTCTTGGATATAATATTTCTTAACAAATTAACCATAATTCTCTAACTATTCAAGAGTACAGAAATGACGTGTTAAGCTCACATAGTTATTGCTAGCTGTTGATACCCAATTAGGTCATTGATGAGGGACTCATAACTGGCAAATGGTATTTTAATTTTTACTTTGGAACATTTCTTTGCACACATCTGCTACTTATCAAATGATTTCACAACAGTAGTGGTATGACGCACTTCTCAAGATAATTTTGGCTAAAGATGAGTCAATTTCTTTCGATCTCTGCCGAAATCTCAATCCTGGCGGCACCTACTTTCCCCCCCGCCCTCCCCAAAATGGCTAATTTAGCGATTTATTCGGAGGAAAACCTGGTGCTCACTTGAGGGGAATTCGATGAAAATTTATAAAAACATATTGAAAACGAACCTACCAAAAAAACGTGGTATAAACATCTCTTCTCTAGGTGTCAGCACAAGCTCGGTGGCAATGAAACTTCGCCATGTTCTAGAGATTCTTTGTGCATCGATGTTGAAGCACGCGATTTGAAGTGAAGTTCTGGTTGATGGACGATGATTGGCACCTCAAAGCCCGATAATCAGTTTTTAAAAGGATAGGTTGGGTTCTTGAGGCTTGTATTTAAATAAGGGCGATGAAATGAAAAATAAAGCAAATTAAACAGGGTAAAATGAAAAAAAGCGGAATAAAAGGAAACACGGTATTAGGAGGACGGGCGTGAAGTCGTTCACTGCAATACAATAGGAATACGTGACAAAATGGAAGAATTAACAGAATTAGTAACAGGAATATGGAAGAAGCTCGTGAGCTGCGATAAAAACTGTAGGCAATCAAAACTTACGGAAGACGGTGACCGGGGAGTGTATACTTTCGCGACTGCCCGGAAAAAGTCATGGAGAAGAGACTCCTCCGTCCGGTGGTTCCTCAGCCACAATCTAAGGCTGAGGTATCTAAGGAGGTGTTCACGGGACCGGCCGGAACGGGGAAGGTTACCCCTGCGGGTAGGGGGATGGAGAATACTCCCGCAGTATCCCTGCTTGTCGTAAGAGGCGACTAAATGGGCGGGGAGGTAAACCCCTAAAACAAACCCCCAGGAAGCACAGGGATGCGTCCGGACAGTCTCGTGGGTCTACTGTTTGTGTGCGGCCATACCAGCTGGCCTGCGATCCATCCGCATGTTGGCCGTGTGCGGAGACCCGTAAGGGGGAGAAGGGGATCCTGGAGGGTGAGGTCTATGGTTTCCAGCCGGGTGTCGGATGCCCGGTATGGACTAAGCACCAATACCCCTCTTTGGCCTCGGATTCTGTGTAAACGGGCGGCCGGTAGCTAGCCAGTCTTGATCAATTGGCTTATCGACACGTTTCGATGGCGAGTGCTGGAGTTATGGGGGTCTGTGTAGGGCGGCCTAGGGTGTATGGGTTGGAGGGGCCATGCGCTGGAGGCCTAACCCGAAGCAGACCGCCTACACGATAGTGCTATATCCCCTGGGTAACCCTGGCGACCACACCGGCTCGCGGCGTCCCAAATGTGTGGCTCCGTAGTGGGTGGGGAGCCCAGGGGACGAAACCCGTTCTTTAATGGAAACAAACAATCCCCTTCCATTGAATAGATCCCGTCTGGACACGGGCGGTTGAGATAGGTTTAACGCGTGCACACGCTTTTTGATGAGGTGTCAAAAGGAAGGTAAGAACCTTAAAAAGGTGTCTCCCTTTCTTATTCGCAGAATTTTGTCGGCTTCGGTATCTGGAGATCTGAAGAGTGCAAGGAAATTGCGGGATGGCACACTTCTCATTGAAACGGCCAACGAATCGCAGAGCAAGAAGATCCTGTTAATGGAAAGGCTTCATGATGTCTCGGTGGTGGTGCATCGCACCTTGAACACTTGTCGGGGAATTATCAGCCACTTTGACCTTCTTTATTTGGAAGTCGACGAAATCAAGAGTGAGATGGCCTCTTAGGGGGTGGATGATGTTCGTAGGCTTACCACCAAGCGCAACGGAGAAATAAAAAACACCACGTCCGTAGTCCTAACTTTTGCGATGGAAAAACTCCCCGAGAAGGTATTCGTCGTCTACGAATCGGTTCCAGTGCGACCGTACATACCGGCTCCCATGCGCTGCTTTTAGTGCCAACATGTTGGCCACATCGCTATTCGATGTGAGGGCAAGGCCACCTGCCCGCGCTGCGGCCTGGACAAGCACGAGAGTGCAGAGTGCAGCAGCGGATTACACTGTGTCAATTGCAAGGGCACCCACGCGGTCTACTCTCGCGATTGCCCTAAAATGAAAGAAGAGCGCCAGGTTATGGAAATTAAAACCCGAGACGGAATATCGTACTTAGAAGCACGCAAAAAGTACCGCGAACTCGTTGCCCCAACGTTTTCCCGATCTTTTGCGTCGACTGTAACTGCAGTAAGTAAATGTAGTATTGCCATCCAGACAGAAAAAGAAGAGACCGGAAATCCTGAGAACCAAGCTCAAAAGTTGGCCAAGCCGAGTAATGGCTCCAAACCGGCAGATCAGAGAAATACGCAAGGTTCAATTTCTCCCAAAAACAACCCGCCCAAAAACGCCGGGATCGCGCTGCCCAGGCGTGCAAAAACGCCATCCCCGGGTCTCTCCGGATTACCCAAACTGGGTCAACCGGAGTCCATGGAGGAGGATGAATGTCTCTCCGAGACAGAAATCCTCCGAGCTCGAACAAAAGGGAAGAAGAATCGCCACCGTATACGGCGCTGATCCCCCAAGTACGGATAGACTGCTGGTTTTTATTACTTATTCAATTTAATTAATTTTTTATGGCGTTCATTTTACAATGGAACTGTAACGGCTTTTATCGACATGAGGAGCTGGATATTTTAACGCAAAATTTTAACCCGACCTGCTTGTGTTTGCATGAGACACATTTTAAAGCTAAGGACAAAGGATTTTTAAAAGGTTTTAATGTTTTCCGACTTGACGACACTAGTGGCACCAACGTGCCCAAGGTGGAGTGGCAATTGCCGTTCGAGAGGCCCTATACACCTCCCGAGTGCAGCTGACCACACCCTTTCAAGCGGTAGCAGTGACCGTACACGCCCCAGAGGTGGTGACGCTCTACAACGTTTATCTGCCGGAGGGTGCACCAGTAACCGCTTTTAATCTTGAAGCGCTTGTCGGTCAACTACCCCGGCCCTTTATTTTAACGGGTGATTTTAATGCCCATAGTTCCCTATGGGGAAGCACAAGAGCTCAGTGCAACTTAAGAGGCCGAATTTTAGCTAAATTTATCGATGATTTTAACCTATTTTTATTAAACAACGGGGAAAAAACCCGTTTTAATAGTTTTAATGGGGATTACTCCATCATTGATCTGTGCATGTCCACGTGCAGTCTTATGACAAAATTAAATCTATTCGTGCATAATGACTTATGCGTAAGGTAAGTTGCCTGTGTATGGTAATGGAGAGAATGGTGAATCGGCGGCTCGTTTGGTGGTTGGAGCGTCGAAATCTTCTCTCCACTACTCAATGCTGTTTTAGACGTGGCCGCTCGACCGTTGACCACCTAGTCAGGGTCGACAATTATATCCAGGAGGCTTTTCTTCTCCGCCAGCACGTCGTGGGTGTCTTCTTCGACATGGAGAAGGCATACGACAGGGTTTGGCGGCGGAAGATCTTAACGACGCTGCACGAGTGGGGCATGAGGGGAAATTTACCTGTTTTTATAATTAACTTTTTAAGTGATCGTTTTTTTTTAAAGTTAAGATAGGCAAGCACCTATCTGAACTCTATTCCCTAGAGAACGGTGTGCCCCAAGGGTCCGTTCTAAGTGCGACACTTTTTGCCATTGCTATCAGTGATATAGCAAAGTGTATCAAACCTCCTCTCTTGGGATCACTATTTTTGGACGACCTAGCAATATTTTGCAGGTCGTCCAAACTTATTAGCGCGGCCAGAGTAACCCAGCTGGCTCTGAACAGACTGGAGAATTGGTCCCAGAGAAATGGATTCAAGTTTTCTACGGAAAAGTGCAAGTGCGTCCATTTTTATCGTGTGAGGGGAGCCTACATTCCACCCGCACTTTTACTTGGTGGTAGAAGTCTACCATAGCTGTCGACGCACCCTATAAATCCAAATCTACCTACCTATGACTTATGCGGGAGCAACCACTTCCCTATTTTAATAAACGGGACGGGGTTTGAGAGAGAATTTTAATCGTGCTGCCAATTGGTTGATTCGGAAAGCCAATTGGCCACTTTTTCATCAGAAATTTAATTTTATTTTTAGTGAAAATGAAGACGGGGCGAAGAATGTCGAAAAGCTTACAGCGAGAATTATTGAATCTGCAGAATCCGCTTTACCTTGAACTAAGAGCTACATTCGCAGGCCAGCCGTTCCCTGGTGGAACGAAGAATGTGCAAAAACCATTACAGCGCGAAAAAGAGCCTTGCGTATTTTTAATAAGTTTCCTACTGCGACAAACCTTGCCTCCTTTCGACGCTTACGAGCTAAAGCCCGGAAAGTGGTCAAGGAGGCAAAGAAGGCTTCCTGGGTAGAGTATGTCTCCACAATAAACTACAGAACTCCTACATCAGACGTTTGGAGAAGGGTTAAAAGCATTTCGGGTTCTAATGAAATACTCACTGCCTCCTGCTTAAAAGTCGGCGATCGGGTGGTTACCTCCCCCTTTGACGTATGTGAAGTTTTTGGGCAGTCACTCGCCAAGACCTGCAGCAACTCCAACTTCGACGCAGCATTTGTGAGTATGAAAGAAAAAGTCGAGTCAGCGCCGCTTCATTTTAAAACAATAGGCCCTAATGCTGCATACAACGAACCATTCTCAATGTGAGAATTGACATCCGCCATCGCAGATTCCCGTGACAGCGCGCCAGGGGTAGACCAAGTACACAATGCCTTTCTTCGGAATCTTCCAAAGGCTGCCCTACCGGAAATTCTGCGAACTTTTAACAAAATCTGGTCTGAGGGGAGCTTTCCGGAAACCTGGCGCGTTTCCGCTGTGGTGCCCATCCCTAAGCAGGGAAAGGATAGATCAGACCCGAATAATTACAGGCCCATCTCACTTACCAGCTGCGTCTGTAAGGTAATGGAAAGAATGGTAAATCGCCGACTCGTCTGGTGGTTGGAGCGACGGAACCTTCTATCAGATATTCAATGTGGTTTTCGCAAAGGTAGGTCAACCCTTGACCACCTTGTCCGAACTGACAATTTCATACAGGAAGCCTTCCTTTTACGCCAGCACGTGATCGGCGTTTTTTTCGATTTAGAGAAAGCGTACGACCGTGTTTGGCGTTACAAAATTATAAAGACGTTGCACAATTGGGGATTTAGGGGAAACCTACCCATTTTTATTAAGAATTTTTTATGCGGGCGTGTTTTTAAAGTTAAAGTAGGAAAATGTCTTTCTAGATTTTATCCACAAGTGAATGGAGTACCTCAGGGCTCCGTTTTAAGTGTGACGCTATTCGCTATTGCAATTAATGATGTCGCAGAAGGTATCCGTTCTCCCGTTATGGCTTCCCTGTTTGTTGTATGTTCCCCGTTATGGCTTCCAAAAATTACTAGTGCCTCCAGACTTATCCAATTAACGTTGAACAAGCTGGCCGACTGGTCTCAGAAAAATGGGTTTCGTTTCTCCGAGGAGAAAACGAAGTGTGTTCATTTTCATAGGATAAGGGGATTACACGCTCCACCGGACCTGCATGTCGGCCATTGGGAACTTCCCTATGTAGAATCTATCCGATTCCTCGGGGTGACTATTGACCAACGTTTGACCTGGCGTGAACATTTTAAAATTTTAAAAGACAGATGTGTGAAGGTTTTAAACATTTTACGGTTTTTAACGCATTCGACATGGGTTGCGGATCGCACTACAATGCTTCTATTGTACCGAGCTTTAGTGCGCTCTCGGTTGGACTATGGATGCGCAGCGTATTCTTCTGCACGTGACTCGTATATAAAACCATTGTCTGCCGTGTACAATACCGGACTACGGTTAGCCACTGGCGCCTTCAGGACTTCACCAGTCCTGAGTATTTATGCGGAAGCGGGGGAGCCGCCGCTCGCTACTCGTGGAGAAATGTTGACATGCAACTATGTTGCCAAGATTTTATCAGCAAAGAATCACCTGTGCTATAATATTATTTTTAACCCACGGTTTTTAAACGTTTTTAATAGGAGGATAAGAACAACGAAGCCTCTAAGTTTACGTTTTAAAAACTTCATTGATGAGCGCAGTTTTAACCTACCAGACGTGTACCCGACCGGGTACATGAGAGAACTGCCGTGGTCGATCCCACGGCCAAATGTTATTTTACGGCTACTTGGATGTCCAAAATCCTGCACCACATCTACGGAGTACCAGCAGCTATATAAAGAAATTATCAGTTATCACCACGAGTTTATCCCCATCTTTACAGATGGTTCAAAGTCTGGAACCTCTTGTGGGTGTGCAGTGGTGTCCACGTACCACGGAATCATCAAAGCAAGGCTCAATCCGATGTGTTCAGTATTCACGGCAGAATTGGTTGCCATTAAATTGGCCCTGGCCAATATCAAGTGCAGCAATACCTCGTTCTTAATCTGTTCAGAGTCTGCGAGTGCATTGCAGTCAATCTCTGGGTTTTCACCATCTAACCCAGTTGTACAAGACATCCACTCTTCCATACTATCCCTCAATGGGGAGGGAGTGAAAATATCCCTCTTGTGGATTCCAGGGCACATGGGAATTGCCGGCAATGAAAAGGCCGACGCAGCTGCTAAACAAGCACTAAGCGCCCCAGACCTGACAACATCGCTGGTACCCGTAGATGATCTCAAGAACGACCTCCGACGCGTGGCCTTGGAAAAATGGAAGGAGCTATGGACTGACCAACATAGCAATAAGCTTCGCGGAATAAAATCCGAAATATCAGCGTGGCCCACTTCCGTCGGAAGAAATCGCAGGAAGGAGGTCGCCATTACTCGGTTGAGAATAGGGCATTGTGCCCTGACCCACTCGTATCTTTTTACTGAAGAGAAAATTCCGCCACGATGTGACGAATGCGACTCTCTATTAACAGTGCGGCATCTCCTGACGGAGTGTGATGTGTAGCGCGGGAGCGGCTAGACATCCGGGTAGGAATAGCACAAGTCCTAGGAAATAACCCAGATAACATTACCAAGGTTTTAACGTTTTTAAATAATTATGGAATTTACAAAAAAGTATAAAGTTACTTTACCAATGTGATATTTACCTTAGTATATATTCCTTTTTAAAATATCAAATTATCCGCAAGAAATAGTTTTCAGTGGTGCAAAATGACCTCAGCCGTCGACACACCCAAATCTAAACACTACTACTTCGGGGAAGGTTTTCTTTGACGTCCCTCCACAGACGCTCGATAGTTTGTGTGTGAGCGCCTGAAGAGAGATCGACGAAATTAAGGGATTGGTTTACGGTAAGGTGAAGGTATTTGGGATTTTGGGATAATCCCCGGTACCCCTTCCAACAATCGCTGATGATTGTAGTACCGAGGAGGATATTTTCTTCAATGGTGGTCAGGAGTGTGCCGGCGCTCCGGTTGGGAACCGGAACGAGAAAGGTCCTGCCACTGCCTCTCTCCACCCCGCCGAACACCCAATTCCCAACCCTGAGCCGCCCGACGTTGAACTTACGGTGGCCAAAATGGCTTTCGTCTATTTCGACGGTTTTTCCCGGAACTCCAATCTTAGATTGAGTCGAAAGGAGGTCAGCATAGCAAACCTATCGCTCAAAGTTGCACCAGTCGGTGAACGTTGTGGGAGAGATTTGCAGCTCCCGCTATGCCCACCGGTAAGAAAATACCCTAAGGAGGATGGGAAGGGTTATTAGGATGGTGATGTTGGAAGGAAGCCGGACCCGCTCTAGCCAAGTATCTGTTGGCAATGAAGACATTTTTCACAACCTGCCCGTGCTAAAGAGTTAAAGTTACGCTGAGACACAGTAGAAGATGCACCGCCATTCAAATCCATACCTTTGAATCGCGACATGCGAAATTGGCACCTCCTTGGACGTGCACGGTGGTCATGGGACAGTCGAAGACAAAACCACTCCCCTTTGTCCTCCGTGAACTTCAATGTATGGCCACACTTGCCACAGAGCTGCCCCTCAATGGGCAAAATGCAGCCATGTTCTTCTAAAAATTTTAACCCGTCCTCCTCAGAAAGAAAAGTCCTCGTCGCAGAGGTGTACGAAAATGAACAGGAATTACAACTCATAATGGACGGAAAGGAAAATGATATAAATAATTAAATAAATTGAAAATAAAAGGTTGAACTAAAAAGCGGCAAACGAACACTGAGACATACAGATGCACACGTAAATCGGGATATAGATGGAGATGATAGAACCCCCCTGCGGGTAGGGGGATTCAGAATACTCCCGCAGTATCCATGCTTGTCGTAAGAGACGACTAAAAGGGCGGGGAGAAAACCCCGAAAACAACCCCAGAGCCAACAAGGGTTGAGCCCGGACAGTCTTGTAGGTCAACTGTCTGTGTGCGGCCATACCACCTGCCCTGCGATCCACCCGCATGTTTGCCGTGTGCGGAGACCCGTAAGGAGGAGAAGGGTATCCTGGAGGGTGAGGTCTATGGTATCCAGCCGGGTGTCGGATGTCCGGTATGGACTCTGGGCCAATACCCCTCTTTGGCCCCGGATTCTGTGTAAACGGGCGGCCGGGAGCTAGCCACTCCCGGTCAATCGGCTTCCGCGGCGTTAAGCTCAACGGTGGCGAGTGCCAGGGAGGTGGGGGTCTGCGTAGGGCGGTCGGAGATGAACGGATTTGGTGGGCTCGTGCATCGAAGATCCAACCCGAAAGAGGCAACCACCTCTAGGGTGCTATATCCCCTCGGGTAGCCCTGGCGACTGCACCGGTTTGCGGTGCGGCGTCCCAATTGTGTGGTTCCATGGTGGGTGGGGAGCCCGGGGGACGAAGAACAATTTGGAATGGCGGATACAAATCTTCCACCTCCCAAAAGATCCCGCCCGGATACGGGCGGGGGAGTTTATGTTCTTGGCGCTAGCCTGCGCTACCTAGTGATTAGGTGCCAGAAGGTAGGGGAGAGCCTGAAGAAGGTGTCTCCGTTCCTTATTCGTAAGTTATTGTCTGGTTCAGTTCCTGGTGAACTAAAATCTGCAAAGAAACTTCGCGATGGCACACTGCTCATCGAAACGGCAACGAGGGCTCAAAGCGAGAAGCTATTACTTCTTGAAAAGCTTGGCGAAATTCCCGTGAAAGTCGAGGTGCACCGCACCTTAAACACCTGTCGGGGAGTGATTAGTCACTACGATCTTTTGTACGTTGATATCGACGAGATCAAGCAGGAGATGGCCTCTCAGGGGGTCACCGATGCTCGTCGACTCACCACAAAGCGCAACGGAGAAAGGGTAAATACAATGTCAGTTGTTCTCACGTTCACGCTCGACCATCTCCCCGACAAGGTGTTTGTTGGTTATGAATCGGTGCCAGTGAGACCATTCATACCGGCACCCATGCGATGTTTCCAGTGCCAGCGATTCGGCCACATGGCCACACGGTGCGAGGGCAAGGCCACCTGCCCCCGCTGCAGCCTGGAAAAGCATGAGGGTGCGGAATGCAAGGCTGACCCACTTTTCGTCAATTGCGAGGGTGCACATCCGGTGTACTCACGTCATTGCCCAAAGATGATCGAGGAGCGAAAAGTAATGGAGATTAAGACGGTTGAAAAAATCCCGTACTTCGAGATAGGGGAATGGGAAAAGAGTTGATGTGAGAATAGCGGTCGATTTAAAATAAAACCGAAACATTTCAAGGAATATAAGCAAAAAGGAAAGGTTTAATAGCATGAAGACTATATATTCGTGAATGGTACATCTAAGGGAAGATATTTCCATGAAAAAATACCTGAAAATCCCGTGCCGCCTTTAAGTAGAATTGGTGCCCTCGTGAGATAGAGAGGTCATTTTGAGTGGCAAGGGGTCGTTTCCGTATGATGAGGGTTACATATTCGTGAATGTCAGAATGTAAGGAAGACATTTCCATGAAAAAATACCTGAAAATCCCGTGCCGCCTTGAAGTATAATTGGTGCCCTCGTGAGTTAAAGAGGTGGTAGAAAAAGTTGGTACACTACTGTTGGAGGTTAATAGAAAGCGTTATTTTTGTGTGTAAGTACCTAATGTGTTGGAGGTAATTTTCTAAACCCACTCTGTGGTAGTTAATCTTTCAGGATGATACTGATCCTGAAAAAGTTTAACGAAAAAAACTGTAATTATGAACACGGCGCCGGGTTTCCCTCCTCCTCTCAAATTTTTCAGAATTCAACGATTGTATCACATCAAGTGATACATCTAAACTAAATCTACCAACTTGCATTACCAGGAGTAGCAACTTGCATTTAAGTCATTGGTTATGTTAGGAAAATATAACTCTGGTGAAGAACTTTTCTAAATCCAAATTAACTACCTAGACACTTCTGCAGTGTACACTGACTATAATTTCGTTACATCACTAAATACTTCTACTTGTTCAACAAAAATAACTTTTTCCCATTGGAGTAACATATCATTGTATCACCAATCCATCATTCGCACTACACAGTAAGATAAAAGATACTTATAAATTATCAAATAATATTTTAACCATGGCAACATGAGCATAGTCTCCCAGAGTTACGGGATGATTTGTCCACTAGGATGATACAATCAATTATGGGTGCAGAAAATAACTATTATAATATTCAAAGACAACAACGTTTAAGCAAATCAAAATGAGAAATGCAGACAAAAGCAAAACATACTACACATTCGCGATCTTTTTGATATCGTTAAACATCACAATCGTGTGTAATAATGAATTAAGATTAAAAAATACGCCCATCATTTCTTCACGTCAACAAAGATATCAAAAATGTAAATAACATACAATCGAGATTTTCAGCAAATAACATGTGTACTTACATATAACTCTTGATAATTATATTTATGAATTACATTAAAACTATACTCAATACCCATAATATACTTATGTGCCCGTTAGTAATTATAACTCAATAACACCATAAAAGTTAAACAAATAGTTCAAAATACTGTAAACAAAGTCAAAGGTCTCACTGCGTTCTAGAAAAAATGCTTGTGAGTTAGACACTGCGACTTTCGTTATTCTCATGTTGAGAACCCGCCAGATTTAAATACCTCGTGCGTGCACGTAATGCAATTTACCTGAAAACATCCCGTAGCATAGAACCTTAAGGCTATAAGTAGCTGGTTTATTGGTGATATAGGATAGTTTCTTATATTGGGCCTTAGTAATCTGTTCCTAATCCTGCCGAGAACGAAATCAACGGCAGGCTTAGATAATCTAAATCGGAGTTTAAATTCGTTTTCTTCGTACAGATTGTACGGGTTTAATTCAAGTGGTCTGTGGTTGGCTCTTAAGTTAAAATAATCAAGGATTACTTCTACATCCTCGTCTGATGAGTACAATATGTCCGCCATTTCGTTTGAATGTGGATTTGATCGCCCAAAATCTACGATCAACTGGAACAACGATTTAGATCTCCGATTATCGCTGATTGTCGTTGGTGAAACCCAATCAACGAAATCACTGATTAACTCGAGGGTTGATCAATGGTCAGGTAGGTAAACATTGCACTTCAAACACACATAAATTGTCTGTAATTTGCACACTCGACATCTGCGCCGTGAGTTATCAGTATTCTTTTGGATGAAATGCCCTATTCTGTCTTTACGCACATCCTGGGGAATGTCATTTTTCCTAGGGCGTCCCGCATGTGCGCAACGATTTTTATGCCATATGTCATCAGCCTTGGTATTGGAAACTACTTCTTGCCTAAGTAAAATTCTTGCGATCTCTGGCCGGAAGTCTAACTGAGGAATTGCTTCACCCGTGACCATGGTGCCGCGGCGCAATCGCCACGCATTCACCATTGCACTATCGAGCCCATTTATGAATAGAGGCCACCACCATTTTTTGCCCCTAATCTGGATACGGTAATATACAACAGAATTATCGTGTAAATCTACCTCTCCCATTCCCTGATTGTAATCGTTGATAACATTTGGTTGCGGAATCAGTTCGCTTTTCTTCAGCCTCCGGTTGTACCTTTTCGTCCTTACTATGTGTTCAATATTCCCGTAGTTTGAAGCAACAGTGACGACAGAATTATCATGCCATCGAACTAAGAGAATATTTTTTGACTTGTCAAACGAATAGTCAAAATCCCCTTTAGGTTTTTTTGCCAAATCCCTCGAAGACATGAGTGTGCAGTTTCCCGTTCGATTTTCTCTTACTGTTCCCGTTGCAAAATAGCCATTATCACTTAGAGTTGCTTATAGACTGTAACTGGTGAAGAAATTATCAAAATACACGGCATGATTTTTTGGAGACTTACAAAAATTCAACAAATTTAGAACAACCCTTTCTCCTAGCGGTAAAGAACTATTCTTTCCTGGTTCGGCCCCTCCATATGGCAAACACTGATAGAGATAGCATGTAGATAAGGCTAGACACCACAATTTATAACAAAATCTAATTGGTTTCCCACGGATGAACATTTTAGCTGAGTGCCGCCCGAAATATGGAAACACTTGCTCATCAATGGACAATTTGATAGAAAAAATTCCAAACTGAATGTAATTTTGGTTTAGTCCATTGAGAAAAGGCCTGACTTTCGAAAAATTTATCACTTTTGTCTAGTTGAGAATTATCTGAGAGGTGTAGATATTTTTTAATTTCATCAAATCTATTCCGCGTCATACATTGCCTCACAATTGGGACAGACATATCCTCTTGGCTAGTCCTGTACAACTTAGTGCGCGGTAATGTATGGTACCCCGACAGTATTAGGATCCCAATGAATTTTTTTAAATCTGCCATACTCAGAGTAAATATATGATTATTTTTGTCCTTAGCGTACTTATTTGAATAGTTCAAAATTAATTCAAGTAATTCTTCACTGAGAAATAGGTGAAAGATTTCAATTGGTGAATGGCCTCCATACTGAGTAATGAGTGTTTCTATCGACTTTTTCTCACAGAAATTTGGGGCTTGAACGGAAGTAGACTCTATTTTTTCCCATTTAGGTGAACCCGTTTGCTTTCTGCATCTTTTCCCTGGGCGTGCGCGTTTACTGGATGATTGTTCTTTAGATTCTACTGGAGTAAACTGTGACTTGCCTTGTAACGCGTTTGAATGTATTTCAAAAGCCCCAGAAATGTCCGAAGGCAGGGAAATAGCGCCGTAATTTATGACTATCTCCCCATCGTAGATATTATCTTCGTCGGTGAGTTCACTAACTTCAGGGGGGAGTACCACCGCATCGACTTCTTCACTTCCCTCGCTAAATTCTTCCAGTGCGTCTAGTATTTCATCGGCCGTGGTGTACCTCCTGAAATCATCCATATCTGAAATACTGAGAAGAAGTAATCTTCATTTCAGTTCCCAAGTTTAAAAAAAATTATACACGACCTCTCTCGTTAAATAATATTCTTCAGTTACCTTCTGGACGCTTCTTCCAAAGTATACTTCTGAGGTGCAGAAATAAGGCCTAAAGTTTTGCAAAAAATATTGCAGTATTACTTGTCCGTGAACTTCAAGACTAGCAGTGTAACAATCATCAACTTCCTGCATTTGTTGCTTCACTGAAAAGACTATAACTGAAAGCTCATCTATCTCTTGATCAATATCACTTTCCTGGATGTCGGGAAATCCATCAATAGAGTTTACTTGCTGTCTTCCGCTTGGCGACATGCACATTCTAGCAAAATGATAATTCTTCTTACACCGAGTGCACTGTTTGCAGTATGCCGGACAACGGCCATACCCATGCTCATACCAACAAAACTTGCATTTACTCTTATCACCCTTCTGAGTACCCCGTAGCTCCCTTGTTTGCTGCTTCGGCCGGATTTTTTATCGCGTTCCCCCAACCCAGCTTTTATTTAGGATATCAACATTAGGTTCATCCTTAATTCACCCCTCTGTATCCAAGATCCTTTTATTCTTAATATCACCCCTGCGGGGTGGGGTAATTGAGAATACCCTCGCAGTATCCCTGCTTGTCGTAAAAGGCGACTAAAAGAGCGGGGAGACAACCCCGAAAACAAACCCCGAGCCAACAAGGGTTAACGGGAGCCAGCAAGGGACAGTCTTGTGGGTCAACTGTCTGTTTGCGGCCACACCACCTGGCCTGCGATCCACCCGCATATTTGCATTGTGCGATGACCCGTAAGGAGGAGAAGGGGATCCTGGAGGGTGAGGTCTATGGTTTCCAGCCGGGTGTCGCATGCCCGGTATTGACTATGGGCCAATACCTTTGGGATGGTAGGTATTAGCCCTGTCCCCTGGGATAGTAGAGGGAATTGGTCTGAGGGAGTAGATAAGTGAAGGATAGGATTGAAATGGAAGATTGTGAAGGGTTGCGAAGTCAATGACGCTTTCGCGGGAATTCTTTTGGGGAGGGCAGTTGGTAGGTTCGGTTGTAGCTGAGATGGTGACAGGAAGACGAGAAAGGAACGAGTGGAGAGTTCGGCCATTTTTTTTTGTTCTGCAGTCCCATGCTTGGTGCTTGGCGTTCCAGTCTCCTGCCAAAGTTCCACTTTTGCAAGTGGAAAACAGGAGTTCCATGTCCTCTGCTAGTAATGGTTTGGAGGAGATTTGGTATACAGTGAAGATGGTCAGGGGGCCATGTAGAGTGTTGACAGCGATACCAATCGTTTCGATATTTGACAATGGGGGCACGTTCAGAAGAGTGTGAGGGATGGAATTTCGGATCAGGATGGCTACTCCTCCTTTGTATGTATTTCTGTCAAGCCTGTAGACGTGGTAGAGAGGCGAGAAGGAGTTGTTGGGTTTTAGGAAAGTTTCTTGTAAAAGTATGATGTCTACGAGTTGGTTTGATGCGTATTGCAATAGTTCGTTTTTATTGTTAGTTACTCCATTGAAATTCCAAGAAAGAATTCTTATGGTGTTGGTGTGATTGTTCACGGTGAAGTGTGGAGGAGGAGCAGCTGTTCAAGTAATAACGTTTTCTTTTCAACTAATGAGTTAAGGGAGGAGACTTTAGACATGATCTCGACAAACCATGAGTGAAGCTCATTTGTTGGCGCGGAAGAAGGAGAGGAAGATTGGGCATTTGGTGAGGTATCGAGAGCAGGAAAACCTGAGGAGGACGAACCGGAAGCCGAACCAAAGGGTTGACCGCGAATGATCTGGTGAACGGCGGTGGTGGGGGAGGCGGATTTGGTTGAGCTGAATTTGATGATTTGTTTCTTAGTTCAATGATGCGCTTTTTTGTGAAATTTATGGGCCGGGCAACCGCGGTAGTTTGCAGGATGTTGGTTGCCGCAGAGAAAACATTTCAGTGGTTGGTTTCTGTCCTTGGGACATTTGTTAGAGAAATGAGACTCGCCGCAGCTGACGCAATGTGGAATTCTCTCACAATATGTGTGGGTTTTCTGGATATGTCAAACTTGGCAGAAAGTCCGGTTAATGAGCGAATATCCATAACTGAATTGATGTCCATGTGAGGTTCGCAAATTATATGACACGTACTTGTCGGATAGCGGCGGACTGAATTTATGCCATTATTACGCTGTTCGTCTGTTGGTCGGGTGCTGAAGATTCGGTGGACTGAGATGGTAGGGATATTTTTGGAAACCAGGTCGTCGCGGATGTCCTCCTCAGAAACAGAAGGGAACGTGCCACGCATTGAGAATTCTTTTCGGTGGAATTCTGGGAAGGAGTAAGTATTGTATTCAACATTGTTCTCTTTTAATACGTTAATGCAGGAGTTGTAGTCATCTGTTGATGCGCATTTTATGGGAGCAGTTTTGGGGCCAGTGAAGTGGGCGGCTGGGGGGGAGGGTGTTGCAGGCCCGCTGAAGGCAGGCCCAAAGGGTTGACCATGCACCTGAGTATTCTATTTGAATTGGCGGAATTCTACTTCGTGCTGCTGGTTTAGGTTGACTGGTGGTGGAGTTGATTGTTGCTGCGTTAAGTGACGTCGCGGAATGGGCAGGTGGATTAGAGATAGCAGTGTGAGGCTGGGTTTGAGAGGAGGTTGAAGTAGACTGGGCGTTCATAGACAGTTCGTTGGTCCTTGTAAGGACCGGTTCTGGAATTTCGGATAGCAAGGTTTATCTATTATTGGTTTGAAGAACGACCGGGGCGGTGTTTAACAGTGATGGTATGGCGTCTACGCTTTGGAATTCATCAGGGCTACCGGGGGAATGAGAGTGTATATTACCGGTTGTGGAGATTGAGGATCCAGGAGCCGAAATGGTTTGGGCAGGTTTATTGATTGACGAAGCAACAGGGTTAATCACAGGAGTGATGAGGTCTGAGGTAGAGTCCGTTTGCATCGGTAAGGCGGAAGAAGGGTAGGATGAGGTAGCCGCCTGACGAGCGGTCAGTATAGGGCTTAGTAACTTAATTCGCTCGAATGGGGGCAGATTATTGAAGATCTCAGATAGAGCTGCGTTGGAGAAACCATCGGGGATGTAGGCTGCAGTTAGGTTTGGAGGTGATTGCTGGTCTTCGGGAGCGGGTTTGGTCGGCATTATGCGTTTTAGGTCGGTCCGAGGCACTTCGGACGCCGTCGGTGTACACAGGTACGGTTTGTGAGGTGGGAGGAATTCAGGGTTGGAGCCTAACACCCTAATGAGTGGACCCCGCCGGGTCCCCCGAGCGTGCAGTGGAGGTGAAAGCCCTCTGCTCAGGGTAACTGACAAAGAAGACCTGGGGAGGGGGAAAGCAGGAATAGACGCCGCTCGCAGGTGACAAGGTGGGGCTTGTTAGCCACCCCCTTTGAGCGCTCTATCTGCTGTGGTGCGGTGTGTTTGATTAGAAATTTAGGTTAGTTAACGAGGATAGGCGGCAGTGGAATTAACCATGCAGGAGACGGATGACAGGCCAGCAGGAACTGGTTGAGGAATGCTTGAAGGCGGGAAAGGCGGTGATTGGTCGGTTGGGTTGATGGCGGGAAATCCAGGGAGGCTGGTCCAATGGAGTGGTTGAGGTTCCAGGAATGTGCAGGTCAGGAGTGATTCCAGGAGATGAGTCCAGGCAGCCAAGGGTCGAAGATAATCTTTATTACAATGAAGATTGTCGTATTGCTCTTTGGTTAACAACAAACATCAATTCGATCTCGATCGATACTGAACCTGGCGAAGGACCTCCCGGAAAGTTCTCCGGTCACCCGTTTTAAACTAGAAGCCCATCTCCGCCTTTCATTTTAATGGGAGATTTTAACGCTCACGATCCTGTATGGGGAAGTGCTCGAGCTCAGTCCAACCGTAAAGGACAGATTTTATCCCGTTTTATATGTGATACTAACCTGGTTTTACTAAACAATGAGGAGAAAACCTATTTTAACAGTTTTACTGTCGACTGTTCGACTACCGATTTATGTGTTGTATCGAGCATTTTAGTTACAAAAATAAATGTCTGTACATGACGATTTGTGTGGGAGCAATCACTATCCCATTTTTATTACCAAGGAACGACATTTTAATCCAGATTTTATTCGGACGGGTCACTGGATTGTTGAGAAAGCGAATTGGGGACATTTTAAGGGGACATTTAATTTCAAATATGACAAAACCAATGATAGTGTTGAAAATGTTAACAATTTGACTGCAAGTATCATCGAAGCTTCAGACAGCAGCGTACCACGCTCTCGCCGTATAATTACGAGGCCTGCGGTACCGTGGTGGAATGATGACTGTGCGAAAGCTATTCGCCAACGTAAAAAAAGCATTGCGAATATTTAATAAATACCCCACCGAAAGAAATTTATCCTCCTTCCGACGACTGAGAGCGAAAGCTCGACAGGTCGTAAGGGATGCAAAAAGAGCTTCCTGGATGAAATTTGTCTCCGGTGTCAACTGCAGGACACCAATTGCACAGGTATGGCGCAAAGTAAGGAGTCTATCGGGCAATCAGCAGCAGCTAGGTGTTTCTTTTCTTAAAGTCAATGGTGAAGTTCTAACATCACCACATTACAAGGGAAAGGCATTTGGTCAGTTTATTTCTAGAACTAGCAACGATGACGCATTCAACAAGCATTTTTTACACATAAAAGAGCGCTGCACATTGATTCCGATCAATTACGAGACGCGACGTGTAGTTGACTATACCCTTCCTTTATCCCTGTGGGAATTAAAGTCTGCCATTGCCGACTCAGGCAACACATCTCCGGGTCTTGACGAAGTCCACAATGCCTTTCTCCGTAATATTCCGGAGAAGACATTGTTGGAGGTCCTCCACACCTTCAACAAGCTCTTGATTGAAGGTGCTTTTCCATCGACATGGCGGAAGTCAGCAGTAATCCCCATCCTAAAGCAGGGCAAAGATCATGGTGACCCAAACAGTTATAGACCCATTTCTCTAACCAGCTGCCTGTGCAAAATAATGGAAATGATGGTGACCCGGCGGCTCGTTTGGTGGTTAGAGCGCCGAGACCTTCTCTCCAGAATTCAGTGCGGATTTCGTCGGGGCCGCTCCACCATGGGCCACCTAGTTCGAATCGACAATTTCATCCAGGAAGCCTTTCTCTTCCGCCAGCACGTGATCGGGGTCTTCTTCGATTTGGAGGAGGCTTACGATCGAGTCTGGCGGCGGAAGGTTTTAAGCACGCTGTATGAGTGTGGTTTCAGGGGCAGTCTGCCAGTTTTTATCAGAAATTTTTTATCTGACCGAGTTTTCAGGGTAAAAATAGGACAGCACCTCACTGGAACTTATAGGCAAGATAACGGCGTACCTCAAGGATCAGTGCTAAGCGTAACGCTTTTTGCCATCGCAATTAACGATATCGCGGATTTCATAAAAACCCCGGTAATTGGATCCTTGTTTGTCGATGACCTGGCGATTTTTTACCGATTTTCCAAACATCTCACTGCTTCCAGACAGATCCAACTGACATTAAATTGTTTACACCGGTGGACACAAAAAACGGTTTTTTTCCAGGAAAAACTGTGTGTGTCCACTTTCATCGGCAAAGGGGAGTCCATAACCCATTTCCGCTGCGCTTACGTGGCAGAGGTCTTGACTACGCTCAGTCGGTCCGATTTTTGGGAATGACCTTTGATTTCCGCCTCAATTGGCGGAAACACATTCAAGTTTTAAAAAACAACTGTTTTAGATCCTTAAATGTTTTAAAGTTGTTAAGCCACGTATCGTGGGGAGCAGACCGCACAACACTCCTTTTATTATACCGCGCATTGGTGCGATCAAAATTGGACTACAGATCCTTCGTTTACTCATCCACTTGGGTGTCTTACCTACGACCTCTGAACAGTGTGCACAACGCAGGGCTCCGGCTCACCACGGGAGCTTCCGGACAAGTCCTGTAGTCAGCATCCATGTGGATGCAGGAGAGCCACCATTGTGCCACCGAAGGATCCTGCTCATGTGCAACTATGTTGCCAAAGTTTTAACGATGAGGACGCACCCGTGTTTAAACCTTGTTTTTAAGCCTCGTTTTTTTAGAACTTTTTAATCGTAGGACAAAAGCCACTCGGCCTGTAAGCGTACGTTTCCCATTCGACATTCGAATCAACCGCCATGGTTAACTCCCGCTCCCAACATAAAAATGTTCCTTCACGACCGACAAATGCTTTTACCACTGGTGAAGTGTACCAGCAACAATTCTGAATATTTCTTTGACACCATCCCGAATTCGTCCCCGTGTTTACTGATAGTTCGAAGTCGGACACTGCCTGTGCCTGTGCGGTCGTATCATCCCACCATGGAGTCATCAAAGCGAAACTCAGCCCGGTGTGTAATATTTACACAGCGGAACTGTTTGCTATTAAAACGGATCTTGATGGGATAGATGTTGATGGTGGCTCCTTCGTGGTTTGCTCAGACTCCATGAGCGCCCTAAAATCCATTTCTGGCTCCTCTCCTGTGCACCCTATCGTCCAGGGTATCCACTCATCTCTGCTTTCCCTTCACGAGAAGGGAACCACCGTCTGGTTTCTTTGGGTCCCTGGACACACGAGAATTGCCGGAAATGAGAAAGCTGACTCTGCCGCAAAACACGCTCTCAATGTTGAAGATCTTAAGTCGACGCTGGTACCTTGTGAAGATCAACGAGCTTCACTAAAGAGTTCAGTTCTTCAGCAGTGGAGGGAGTCGTGGAGAACTATCTCTAATAATAAACTGCGCACAGTTAAACCGGTAACGTCAGCGTGGCCCGCTTCCGTCAGGAGGAGCCGCCGAGAGGAAGTCGTCATCACCCGTATGAGGATAGGGCACAGCCTTCTGACCCACTCCTTTCTCTTCACTGAAGAGAAAATTCCTCCTCGGTGTGATGACTGTGACTGTCCTCTGGGAATTCGGCAAATACTGACTGAGTTTGACAGATACCGACTGAGCATTGGGGGCGACCTAGGGTCCATTCTAGGTGACGACTCCGATGCAATTGGCCGCGTTATTTTATTTCTAAAGGAAACGGCGCTTTTTAATATTTTATAAGTAAAATTTAGCAATTTTCAATGATTTTATCCTCGAGAAAATAATAGATAAGCAGAATATCTAACTTCCAGTCAACCTGCCTTCTCCGGATATAAAAAGTATACCTTTAATTTTGACAGTTTGAGGTGCAAAATTACCATGCCGTCGACGCACCCTAAAAACTAATACTACTACAACAGATACATTATTGTTTTTACATGACAAGCATATTTGAAATTTTTCCAAAAAGTCAAGTTTTTTCCCTTTACATTGGGTATGGAGAACCAGAGTTTTAATATCACTGTGATGGTTGTGGTCAAGTAAATGTTTAGAAAAATTCGACTTAGGATCATCATTGTGCCAGCATTTTACATGCTCTCTTACTCGAGTGTTTATTGCACGTCTACTTTGCCCTATATATACGGCATTACAATTAGGCGTGTCACAACATAATTTATGTACACCGCTTTGGTCACTATTATCGAATTTATGTTTAGCGTTAAATAATAATTTTCCAATAGTTGCACTGTTATAAAAAGAGATTTTTCCCCTCTCTTTCGGGAACGCATTGGCTACACGATAAGATAGGGGGCCAGAAATGGTATCTTGCGCCAGAATTTAGTTGTCCTATCAGCATTAGAGTACATAGTTGTAATTGATTTTAAATTACATTTTTTCCCACTTCCCATCAAGAATGTTATCAATAGTACCAGTTTTATACCAATTGCGAACTGCAATGGATTTAATTATTGATAACTCTTTGTCAAAATTACATTTGGACATAGGAATAGAGACCAGGCGGTGTATTAAAGAGTGGAATGTTGACATTTTATACGTGTGGTGGTGGCAAGAATCCTTTGGCATTATAGCGTCGGTAAAGGACTTTTTCCTATAAATTGAGAAAGCATGCTTTTAAAAGCTTATTCAATTCTACAGCTATTCTTGATTCACCTAAGGAACCTTGGACCAAAGTCATTGCAGTACTTATTGCTTCAGTTGCTGGCACAGATGTGAATAAATTTGTCACGTCAAAAGTTACAAGTTTTCCATCTGGCGGAACAACTAAACTAGTTATTTTCTGAGTAAGTTCAACCGAATTCTTTACACTCCATCTCAACTTAAATCCAGAGAAATCTCTTGAGGAGAGTATTTAGTCGTATGGCAAGCTTAAGAGAGGGGGCAGTGAAATGGGAAACAATTGGTCGTATGGGTACAAATTCTTTGTGGGTCTTTGGTAAACCATATAATCTGGGAGCTAATGGGATCATATTAATTTATCTCCGCCTCTCTGATGAACCAACTAGGCTACAGCACTGTGGCAGAATTTCTCTAACTTTCCGTTGAAACTTGATTGTCGGGTCACTATGCATAAGCTCAAAATTATTATTTGTCAAAAATGAGTCAACATTATGAACATAGCCTGTTTTGGATAAAATAGCAATGCCATTACCTTTGTCAGCTTTAGTTAAAATAAGATAAGCGTCATTGAGAGACTTTTTTAATTGACGAACTGTCTTCAAGTGCTGAGGAGTCCCTGGTCGGTATTACAATGGTCTGCTGATGAATGAAGAGATACAATCAGCCACGCGATGTTTACTCCCGTTGTTTTCTTTCTATTTTGATATGAGTACCTATTAAAAAGCAATAATTCTACTCACACGGTAGTGCCAACGAAAATATACCGGTATTAATGTGATTGATTAAATATTTAAATTAATTATAAGTTAACAAACGTTTCACCTTAATTTTTCGGTATTTCGACAAATTAGAATATCAGTACAAAAAAAGTACACAGATATTTCAATCCATCGGCATTTTTAACGAATATTCATCGGGGGAATATACATCGACTATTCAGTAAATACATCTGTTTTGACGCTGTATGTTTGCGCTCGTCGCTTTTTGTTGGAATGATTTTAAATCACATGAAGAACGATCGGTGTTGTTTTAATTTTGTGGTCAGGTAAAATCCCCTGTTATATAGTGATCAATCCTTGCGGTCGCACTAACGTTTAACTTACAGGAATAAATATTTGTATTTATACGGTTCAAAATCATCGATTGTCTGGTGTTCTGCATACGCCAAAAATTTATACTTACCTATTATATCAATAATGATAACAAACATATCTGAAATTTACGGCTATGTAAATATGAAAAAAGAGTGACATATGACGAGAACATTTGAAAAATAGTGTTGCTAGTAAATTTTCGTAGTTCCATTCTACATCTACATACTACCCCGCAAGCCGCCTCAATAGGCGTGTGGCGGGGGGTGTTAGGACACCAGCCGTTTACGTATAATTATCCATTAGTTGATGCAAGATGGCAGCGCTGTTTAAATACCAGTATTTTTTGCACCGATACCGTCGGTAGTACCGATTTAAATACTGGTCGGTACTACCAGATTTAAAAAAATTATCCTTACTACCGAATACCGGTATTTTTTGCCCTCTCTCCCTAACCCTCACACGTGTCACAAGTCACTTCGGGCTCCATGGTGGGTGGGGAGCTCGGGGGACGAAGAATAATTTGGAATGGCGGAAATAATTCTGCCACCTCCAAAAAGATCCCGCCCGGATACGGGCGGGGGAGTTAATGTTCTGGGCGCTAGTCTGCGCTACTTAGTGATGAGGTGCCAGAAGGAAGGGGAGAGCCTGAAAAAGGTGTCTCCCTTCCTCATTCGTAAGTTACTGTCTGCTTCAGTTCCTGGTGAACTTAAATCTGCAAAGAAACTTCGCGATGGCACACTGCTCATCGAAACGGCTACGAGGGCTCAAAGCGAGAAGCTATTACTTCTGGAAAAGCTTGGCGAAATTCCCGTGAAAGTCGAGGTGCACCGCACCTTGAACACCTGTCGGGAAGTGATTAGTCACTACGACCTTTTGTACGTTGAGATCGACGAGATCAAGCAGGAGATGGCCTCTCAGGGGGTCACCGATGCTCGTCGACTCACTACAAAGCGCAACGGAGAAAGGGTAAACACAACGTCAGTTGTTCTCACGTTCACGCTCGACCATCTCCCCGACAAGGTGTTTGTCGGTTATGAATCGGTGCCAGTACGGCCATTCATACCGGCACCCATGCGATGTTTCCAGTGCCAGCGATTCGGCCACATGGCCACACGGTGCGAGGGCAAGGCCACCTGCCCCCGCTGTAGCCTGGAAAAGCATGAGGGTGCGGAATGCAAGGGTGACCCACTTTGTGTCAATTGCGAGGGTGCACATCCGGTGTACTCACGTGTTTGCCCAAAGATGATCGAGGAGCGAAAAGTAATGGAGATTAAGACGGTTGAAAAAATCCTGTACTTCGAGGCTCGGAAAAAGTACAGAGCACAAGCTGCTCCTACTTTCTCCAAGTCGTTCGCCCGTATCGCTTCCCAACCTATTGCCAAGGTCACCATCTCGACTCAGACAGAAGATAATGTGAGCCAAAATACTAAAGTCTCTGTACAGAAATCGGCCATGCCGGCTAAGGCCTCAAATCCGGCAAATAAAACACAAGCCACCTGTCCGGGTTCTCCTAGGAAGAACCCCACTATAACCACCGCCGGGGCCACGCAAAAGAAGCGTGGCAATTCAGTATCTCCCGGACCATCTGGTTTAGCCTGACTCAATCACCCGGAGTCAATGGATGAGGACGAATGTCTCTCGGAGACAGAGATCCTCCGGGCTAGAACCAAAGGTAGGAGGAGAAATCGCATCAAGCGTTGATCCTCCCAACTGTGTTTTACATTTTGAATTTAATTATTTAATTTATTTATTTATTTTTAAATTTCTAGATTACTAATGGCTTTTATTTTGCAGTGGAACTGCAATGGTTTTTATCGGCGTAAGGAGGAGCTGATTGTTTTAATTCGTGATTTTAACCCGTCTTGCATATGTTTGCAGGAGACTCATTTTAAAACAACTGACAACGGCATTTTAAATGGTTTTAACGTTTTTAGACTGGACGACACCAGTGGCCAACGAGCCCAGGGTGGAGTGGCGGTTGCTACTCGGGAGGCCCTTTACACCTCCCGAGTGCAACTCAACACACCCTTTCAGGCTGTGGCAGTGACCGTGCGTGCCCCCGAGGAGATCACGTTGTGTAACGTTTATCTCCCGGAGAATGCGCCGGTCACCCGTTTTAACCTAGAAGCCCTTGTCCGCCAGCTACCTCAGCCTTTCATTTTAATGGGAGATTTTAACGCTCACGATCCTCTATGGGGAAGTGCTCGAGCTCAGACCAACCGTAGGGGACGGATTTTATCCCATTTTATATGTAATAGTAACTTGGTTTTACTAAACAATGAGGAGAAAACCCGTTTTAACAGTTTTACTGGCGACTTTTCGAGTATCGATTTATGTATTGTATCGAGCATTTTAGTTACAAAACTAAAAATATCCGTTCATGACGATTTGTGTGGGAGCGATCACTATCCCATTTTTATTACCAAGAAACGACATTTTAATCCAGATTTTATTCGGACGGGCCACTGGATTGTTCAGAAAGCGAACTGGGGACGTTTTAAGGAGACTTTTAATTTCAAATATGATGAAACTAATGATAGTGTTGAAAATGTTAATAATTTGACTGCAATAATCATCGAAGCTGCAGACAGCAGCGTACCACGCTCTCGCCGTATAATTACGAGGCCTGCGGTACCGTGGTGGAATGATGACTGTGCGAAAGCTATTCGCCAACGTAAAAAAGCGTAGCGAATATTTAATAAATACCCCACCGAAAGAAATTTATCCTCCTTCCGACGACTGAGAGCGAAAGCTCGACAGGTCGTAAGGGATGCAAAAAGAGCTTCCTGGATGAAATTTGTCTCCGGTGTCAACTGCAGGACACCAATTGCACAGGTATGGCGCAAAGTAAGGGGTCTATCAGGCAATCAGCAGCAGCTAGCTGTTTCTTTTCTTAAAGTCAATGGTGAAGTTCTAACATCACCACATGACATCGGAAAGGCATTTGGCCAGTTTATCTCCAGATCTAGCAGCGACGAAGCATTCGACAAGAATTTTTTACACATAAAAGAGCGCTGCGCATTGATCCCTATCAATTACAATGAGTCGCGACGTGTAGCGGATTATAACCTTCCTTTTTCCCTGTGGGAATTAAAGTCTGCCATTGCCGACTCAGGCAACACATCTCCGGGTCTTGACAAGGTCCACAATGCCTTTCTCCGTAATATTTCGGAAAAGGCATTGTTGGAGGTCGTCCACACCTTCAACCAGCTCTGGATTGAAGGTGGTTTTCCATCAACATGGCGGGAGTCAGCAGTAATCCCCATCCTAAAGCAGGGCAAAGATCGTGGTGACCCGAACAGTTATCGACCCATTTCTCTAACCAGCTGCCTGTGCAAAATAATGGAAAGGATGGTGAACCGGCGGCTCGTTTGGTGGTTAGAGCGCCGAGACCTTCTCTCCAGAATTCAGTGCGGATTTCGTCGGGGCCGCTCCACCATGGACCACCTAGTTCGAATCGACAATTTCATCCAGGAAGCCTTTCTCCTCCGCCAGCACGTGATCGGGGTCTTCTTCGATTTGGAGAAGGCTTACGATCGAGTCTGGCGGTGGAAGGTTTTAAGCACGCTGTATGAGTGGGGTTTCAGGGGCAGTCTGCCAATTTTTATCAGAAATTTTTTATCCGAACGAATTTTCAGGGTAAAAATAGGACAGCACCTCACTGGACCTTATAGGCAAAATAATGGCGTACCTCAGGGATCTGTGCTAAGCGTAACACTATTTGCCATCGCAATCAACGATATTGCGGATTGCATAAAAACCCCGGTAATTGGATCATTGTTTGTCGATGACTTGGCGATTTTTTGCCGATCATCCAAACTTCTCACTGCTTCCAGACAGATCCAACTGACACTAAACAGTTTACACCGGTGGACACAAAGAAACGGCTTTGTTTTTTCTCCAGGGAAAACTGTGTGTGTCCACTTTCATCGCCTAAGGGGAGTCCATATCCCATTTCATCTGCGCTTAGGTGGCAGAGATCTCGACTACGTACAGTCGGTCCGTTTTTTGGGAATGACCTTCGATTTCCGCCTCAATTGGCGGGAACACATTCAAGTTTTAAAAAACAACTGTTTTAGATCCTTAAATGTTTTAAAGTTTTTAAGCCACGTATCGTGGGGAGCAGACCGCACAACACTCCTTTTATTATACCGCGCATTGGTGCGATCAAAATTGGACTACAGATCCTTCGTTTACTCATCCACTTGGGTGTCTTACCTACGACCTCTGAACAGTGTGCACAACGCAGGGCTCCGTCTCACCACGGGTGCTTTCCGGACAAGTCCTGTTGTCAGCATCCATGTGGATGCAGGAGAGCCGCCATTGTGTCACCGAAGGATCCTGATCATGTGCAACTATGTTGCCAAAATTTTAACGATGAGGACACACCCGTGTTTTAACCTTGTTTCTAAACCTCGTTTTTTAGAACTTTTTAATCGTAGGACAAAAGCCACTCGGCCTGTAAGTGTACGTTTCCGTAATTTTATTCGTGAACGAGGTATTTTATTACCTGAACTCTACCCTTTTCTGCATTCGAATCACCCGCCATGGTTAACTCCCGCTCCCAACATAAAAATGTTCCTTCACGACCGACAAAACGCTTTTACCACTGCTGAAGAGTACCAGCAACAATTCTTAATGTTTCTTTGCCACCATCCCGAATTCGTACCCGTGTTTACAGACGGTTCGAAGTCAGACACAGCCTGTGCCCGTGCGGTCGTATCATCCCACCATGGAGTCATGAAAGCGAAGCTCAGTCCGGTGTGTAGTATTTACACAGCGGAACTGTTTGCTATTAAAATGGCTCTTGATGGGATAGATGTTGATGGTGGCTCCTTCATGGTTTGCTCAGACTCAATGAGCGCCCTAAAATCCATTTCTGGCTCCTCTCCTGTGCACCCTATCGTCCAGGGTATCCACTCATCTCTGCTTTCCCTTCACGAGAAGGGAACCACCGTCTGGTTTCTTTGGGTCCCTGGACACACGGGAATTGCTGGAAATGAGAAAGCCGACTCTGCCGCAAAACACGCTCTCAATCTTGAAGATCTCGAGTCGACGCAGGTACCTTGTGAAGACCTACGAGTTTCACTAAAGAGTGCAGTCCTTCAGCAGTGGAGGGAGTCGTGGACAAACATCTCAAATAATAAACTGCGCACAGTTAAACCGGTAACGTCAGCGTGGCCCACATCCGTCAGGAAGAGCCGCTGAGAGGAAGTCGTCATCACCCGTATGAGGATAGGGCACAGCCTTCTGACCCACTCCTTTCTCTTCACTGAAGAGAAAATCCCACCCTGGTGTGATGACTGTGACTGTTCTCTCGGAATTCGGCTTATCCTTACGGAGTGTGACAGATACCGAGACGTGCGTAGCCGACTGAACATCGGAGGCGACCTAGGGTCCATTCTAGGTGACGACCCCGATGCAATTGGCCGCGTCATTTTATTTCTAAAGGAAACGGCGCTTTTTAATAAATTATAAGAAAAATTTAGCAATTTTCAATATTTTTAACATCGGAATAAAAATAGATAAGCAGAATATTTTACTTCACGCAACCTGCCTTCTCCGGATATAAAAAGTATATATATATATATATATATATATATATATATATATATATATATATATATATATATATATATATCATTTTGACAGTTTGAGGTGCAAAATGACCATGCCGTCGACGCACCCTAAACTGCTAATACTACTACTACAAGTCACTTCGTAGACACTGGGTTTCTTCATGGGATCGTATGGGTCTTTGGAATTATTAAATATGTCCCAAAATACTGTTTAATTTTGTCAGCAAAAACGGACGATTGATTCTGCTTTGACCATAAAGATGAACACTTTGTAATTAATGATCTGCGCAGTTCTTGGTAATGACGGGAGGCTAATGTCTCATCACAATCCTTGATTGCAAAGAAGTTTAAGGTGTGGCTGGTACAACGATCGTGCCGGAGGAGTTCAATAAAAATCTCACGCACGTTTGTGCCTTCAAAAAGAGTTGGTATATCCACGACATCTAATTCTTCTTCATTGTCCTTTTCAGTTTCCCCTGGTCCAAAGACTCGGAAATAATAATAGTAGTTATAAGGCATCTCAAAAATAAGTTTGCAAAATTTGTAACTTACATATTAAAAAATTTCATTTGATCCATGTCTAAAAATCTGTTTTGCGCTTACTTAAAGGCCTTAATAAAATTTGTAGCATTGTATTTTACGCCAGAGGTCACTTTATTTTGGATGCAATAATGTAACAAAATTTGCTGTTGCTCTTTCGCTGGAACATCATAAGTATGTCATCCCATCAGTCTCCGGCATGCCAATGCTGCAGATTTCCGTTGCAATGTGTCATCCTCAAACCAATGAGCCGTTACGCCTAAATAGCTTCTGTAACAATGGAAATGAAAAGAAGTAAAATATTTATGTACTAGTCAAGCTTGACCGTAATTAATTTTAATTGAATATATTACTACAATTATTATCTTTTACCATACCTGTGACTGTATTATTACCAGGCATCTACTGTGATTCCTAAGCATAATGCCTTCTCCATTTCCCTCTGAAGTCGCTGTTCCATGTCACTGAATTTTGAATCAAGATTTTTAATGAGTGTTTTTTTACATATTCGCACTTCTGTCTGTCTGCCATAATTAATCGTCTTTCTAAAAGATTCTTTCTCCACCTCTGAAAATGACTCCAGAGAATCAATAAGCCAATCAACGATAAAGCATTCAAGTTTTTCTCTGGAAAGTAGGCCATTCGTAAAATCTGTTTATTTCACTTTGCTTTAGTTGTTTGGCCGCAGGCTCTTCTTCACAGTCTGAAAACTGATCCCTTTTAAGTTTAATATCCATCCTCTTCTTATTCAGTCGTTACACTTCTTCAGGGTGCACTTGCACTGTAAATAAATGGAAATTTAACAGAATAGGTAATTCGGTTAAGTTTTCTTTCTAATTTTCACACTGAAATGTTATCTTGCGAGGTGGCTGTTAAATTATTTATTTTTTTTATTTATGATAAATTAAACCAATTTAACCGTGCCACAAATTCCCCCCAAACTTCGCCGCATCTAGGATCCAGGAACACATCGACCTCATCGCAGACTGGATGACCAACTGGAAACTAACCATCAATACTACCAAAATATAACTCAGGGTCTTCGCCTAAAGTGAAAAGAAACCCATTGCAAGATCCATCACCCTAAACAATAAAAAAATAGCCAATAAATGGACAGTCAAATTCCTCGAAGTCCACCTTGACTGAAAACTCTCCTGGAAGGTCCATGCTGACATTGCCAAAAAAAAGCCCACTGCGCTTACGGATCTGTCTACCCGCTCATTACACGCCATAGTCCCCTTTAAATAGAAACAAAACTTATAATCGCCAACTCCCCCTGGCATGCAAGCAATGAAAACAATCCAAATAACCTCAACATTCCCTCCATCTCGTCACACCTCCACTCCATAGCTACATCTTTCTCTACATCAATCGGCAACCTTAGAAACCACATATGGAAACAACATATGGAAATACGATAAAAATCCCCACTTCAAATACAATAGAACAAAATTCACAATAGAAAACCACAGATAACTCACTCCTGAACCAATTACAATATCCTATATCCCGCCCTTTTCACACCAAACCCAAACAACGTCAAGCAGCGAAAGCTGAGACGACGCAGAAGAATGCGCAGTCCTATGCTCTGCCCTTACGAAATTCCCTCTCACTTTTCCCGGACGAAACAAGTTACACTTTTTTCTGGCTTTCCCGCGACCACCGCCCTGAATATACAGCCCTTTAATTATTACAGTGTGAAAAATACGAATATGTCAAACATACCTCTATTAGTCGCATCTTGTTTGTTGGTGATGATTTAGAAACGCATAATTTCATCGAAAGGCACAGTTTACTCGGTAAAACAAAATTCCCAGATGCGTTTACGCGTTCTAATGTAAAATAGGAATTATTTATTATTATTCAGCTCCGCTCCGCTTGATGTTGAATATGAATCTTTGGATCTCCATGCTTTTAAAACTGGAATTCGTGTAAACGCAGGGAGCCACGAACACTCGAGAACAATAGCACTGGTTGGGTGAAGGCCTGTCGCTGAAAGAATTCACAGGAGGGGGCAAATGGGCTGTTCTGACCATTATTCGGGTTCCTTAACGGATTATCCCTGGCGTGATGGGGATTTTCCAAATGCTAAGGGGTCGGAGCAGAGGGACTTGGAAAACCCAAAACTCGTAATCAGCATTTTTACACCTGCATCAACCGCACAGCATTTGTAAGCTGAATGCTAGAATTCTGAAAAATTCTGGAAATTCTCGAAGTGAGCGAAAAAAATGAGCGCCATTTTAAACTCAAACTCAAGAATGTCGTTAATTGCGCAGAATTTCCGTTCTTCTTTCGGGTAAGAAGCATGTGGTGACGTCATTATAATTTCGCCATCTTAAAACAGATTGAAGGTTCGAAACAGGTGGATCTGTAGTTCTCTCAGAGTGTTCAAGATGGGTCTGTATTTGAACCAGATTTAGAACTGGTTACCCGTCCGTAGGTTGGGTTAAGATGGAATTTGTGCGGTTCTTAGCGTAAGCTGAGAAACAACACAGGGAGATCACCTCATAAGATAGCTGGTGGGCATGTCTTTGAGCATCCAAGTCTAACCTTTGTCTTGTTTATTGTAAGGGCTCATTTTATCGCAAAGAAAACATTCCTTTTGCTTTAGAAGATTGATTCGAAAGGTTACTCTTTTTTCTATTAGGCATGCGGATAGTCCAAGGAGGGAAAACACAGCGGCGAGCGAGAGTCTTGAATGGGTAACTCGATGATTGAGTGAATTATTATTATTAAAGGGTACTGTAAGGGCTTTGGTTTTTCTCTCATCGTCACCTCTTTTATTTTTGGTTTTATTCATCATTCATTCATTCATTTCTTTTTCATGGCAGTCCCTTTTTTCCTTTGATTTGCACTCGCGACAGCGGTTCGGCAGGAAGGACAGGCGTCAGGAGGGTCGATCCGAAGGGGCTGGTTACCGCAATCTCTCGACCCCGAGTCCCGCCGCCAAAGAGCCCTCCCTACCTCACCACCGAAGCTGAGGCATGTCGAAACACACAGTTGTTGTTGTCCTTCTTGATCCTTGTTATTCCATTTCTTCTATTTTTTTCACTCATTCTATTACCCATAGGTTTTCGTTGAAGCTTCCTTCTTCGGTCAGCAAAATGTTGTTTTCTGTCCAATTATAGAAGAACTCTTCCAGGTTGGCGGCTTCCTTGTGATACGCCTTTTCTTTCTCTAGTCTTCTTTTTAACCTCTTGGCCATTTCTTTCGTGTAGTTTGTGTCATCTTTTTTTCCTTTGTATGAGTGTAAACTCGTCGTATATGGTGCTTTTGGCAAGCGTCAGTAGGTAGTTGGAAAATTGGACGTTATTTGATTTATCGACCTTGTTTTTTAACGGAAACCCGGCGTAAAGATCATTTTTGGTTATGGATGTTTTTTGGGTCATTTTTTTGATGATTCTACAGGTTACTTGCCAGAGTTGTTTTGTTTTCCAGCAACCAAAGATTATGTGCCACGTATCCGCTATGGTTTCGGGGCACCATGGGCAGTCGTCCGTCTCGCTGAGGTTTGCGTGAGCCGTTGCTATGGCGTCGTGTGCTACTCTCCACGCTGTGTCGGAGTCTCGTCCGCTACACGGCCACGTCCGAAATGATTGCCAGTGAACTTTTTCTCCCGTGATTGCCCCTTTATTTGGCCATTTGTTGTTGTTCTCGTTGTACAGGATTTGTTTGTAAATGTCTGACTTTTTTAGTGGTAATTAAAGTGCTCTTTTTCTTATCGGATTGTAGATGTGGAGAGAATGTCCGATGTTGCTATTTAGGGTTTGGTGAAAGCTGCATTTTTGATTTTCTGCGTTTGTAATATTTTGTGCGTCCCAACTATTTATCATGCTTGTATAGAAGCTTTTGAGGATTTGGCAGTTTGTTTGTATAGGTGTGTGTGGTTGTGATCTGTTTATAGCTCTTGAAGCCAGCTGACGCCATGGGGCATTTTGGTCGCCTAAGAGGAGGGATTGAGATCTCTGGAGACGGAAGGCTCGAATTCTGGCGGCGAGATCTACAAGGCCCAGGCCGCCCTCTCTGACTGGTGATGTAACTGTATATTTGCTGACCCAATGTTTTTTGTGGTTCCAGATGAAGTTGGTTAGTTCGGATTGCAACTGTTTAACTGTGGATGGCTGTGGTGTGTGCGTTCGAAGTATGTGCCAGACTTGAGGTGCTATGTATTTATTACAGACTCTTGCTCTTCCGAATGGAGAGAGCGAGCGTGCTCTAGGCGTCCAGGTGCGAATGGATGTTTGAAATTTGCTACGGATTATTTCTTCGATGTAAGAAGACTTCCTCGTCGGAGTTGGAGATGTACGTTCCTAGTACCTTGAGTCAATCGTTGCTCCATTGGATGGGTATGGGTGTGTCCTCTCTGGTGCTCCATGAGCCAGCCCATAGTCCTTTACTCTTTTCCAGGTTGAGGTCTGCTCCTGATGCTTTTGAGTATGTGCGGAAGGTGGGAATGATTTTCTCGAGGTCTTGGTCGTGAGAGGTTAGGATCGCTATGTCGTCCGCGTATGCTGATACTGCTAATTTTTGATTGATTTGATGTGAGAGGGTGACCCCTGCCAGCTCGGCTTTGATGAATCTTAAGAGCGGGTCTATGGCGATGGAGTAAAGTGTCATACATCCTTGTCTGATTCCTTTTTCGATGGCTATCGGTCCAGTGAGTGCTTTTCCGACTTTGACGTGGCATTTTGCCTGCGAGTATAGTGCGCGCAGCATTCTCGTCATGCCATCGCTGAAGCCCATTTTCTTCTATGTTTGGAAGAGGTAGTTGTAGCTGACGAAGTCAATGGCTTTCCTTTGATCTAGGAGTATGACGGCGAGAGGATTCGATTAAGTTTGGCTATTTTAATTACATCACGAATTATTGATACGTTGTCCTTGATGGACCTGTTGGGAGTGCAGTATGACTGTTCCTCTACTATGATCGTGTCCATTATCTGAGTAATTCGTTGAGCTATTGTTTTGGCTATTATTTTGTAGTCGGTGTTTAGTACTGAAATTGGCCTCCAGTTGTTCAGGGATGTGTTGTCCCCTCCTCTGGGTAAGAGGGAAATGACAGCGGTCCTGGTTGTTCGTGGTAAGGTTCCTGTCTGAAAAGCGTGTTCTGCCATTAGGAGGAAGGGTCTTCTTAGCACGGGCCAGAATTCCTTATAAAATTCAACTGTTAGACCGTCCATTCCGGGAGTTTTGTTGGTTTTCAGTGTTTTAAGTGCTTCGAAATATTCAGTTGGTGATATTTCCTGTGCTAGGCTTTCGGCTTGATCCTGATCCATGGGTTTGGTAAATTGGAGTATATGTGCGGCTCTTTTATCTGCTTCTTCATTATCTTCTGCCTTCTTTTGGTTTTCGGAGAATGTCTGTTTTATGTGCCTTAAGATTTGTGTTTGTCATTTATTATTCTTCCTCCAATATTCAGTTGCTCTATTGTTCATCTCTTCCTTTTTTGTGCCCACTTGGCCAGCCTTACAGATGCCGGCGCATCCGCTTCCACTAGCGACGTCCACCCCTCAATGGCTATGATCCTCTCTGCTTCAATCCTGTATCTCTCTTCCAGGTCTTCCTCCTTCGTATTGTTTTCTCTTGCCAGTCTGCTATATAAGATGGTATATTCTTTGATCCTCTCCTTGACAGCTTCCCATCGGTGCGATGGGTTCCCTGTCGTGATTATTTTGCTGTAGTGGGAGACTATGTCTGTCATGTATGTCTTAACATCGGCTCTGTGAAGTAGGCCGTTGATAAATTTCCAGTAAGGTGGTGGAGTCTTTTTCGTGCCGATGTCTATTTCTGCGCGGAGCGCGTGGTGATCTGAGAATGACGGTATGATTTTCATGGAGCTCATCTGTGAGATATTATCTTTATTTACATATATTCTATCTAGTCGTGATGTGGCTATTTCAGAGTGGAAGGTGTGTCCGGGCTGATTTGGGTGCTTGAATGACCACACGTCTTCGAGAGTGTGTTTGCAGATGAGATTTTTGAAGGATCTTGTCAGTTTTGAGCTCCTGGAGGTTGTGGATGAGCTGTCTTTGTCTGTAAGCGTGACGTTAAAATGTCCTGCTAAGATGATTGTGATATTTCTCGGGTCCAGAGGTGTGGGCAAATCTTCCAGGGCGTTGTCTATTGTTGTGATGACTTGGTTGTGTTTCTCTTTATCCTGGGGTCCATAGTAGCAGAAGATGTGGATGGATTGTGAGGATGCGGCTATTTTTTGAAGGGTTAATATTTGATTGAGTGAATGAATGGATTGGATTGAGTGAATGTACCTAAGTTAACTGCACTTTAACACTTTTAAACATATTATTAACTCGTGACGTTCATGATGTGGGAATTGGTCTAAAAACAGTTCGCAATCGTAATGAGAGGCAGACGGTATCACTACGTGTAATACACCTGAGGGCGCGTTCCGAAATTCACTGCCTGTGCTGCTGTGAAACGGAACGGAATACAGTACTGCTGCTGTGGCAAAAGCAGTAATTTCAGAACGGACAGCAGCAGCTGCTGCCGCCCATTTCGCGGGAAATTTACCAGCACCACTTTCCGAGTCGTGTGAAAGAACCAAAAGTACAAGAAAAACTTAAGAGATTGATGAATAGAAGCGTGAAAATGCGGAAAATATTTAGGTGTATCCATTATAAGTACATTATAGAACATATGAACGCGCAATCTTACACATAAATGAATGTTAACGGCGAAATAGCCTCAAGGAAAAAATCCCTCTGTAACAATTATAAAGTACACTTAAAAACTGATGGAATCAGGCGCTGAAATGTTAGTAGCTATAAATATTTACGACGATATTTACGATACATACATATTTCCGATGAATACATTGAGCTATTCAGGCATTTTCGTAGTTAAGGCATTGAATTCAATGTAGATCTTGAAAGTTGTATATGAATAAACTTTTGCATATCGGCGGAATAGAATTAACTATTTTCCTAATACAGGTTACCGTCCTAATCTTTATAGTATTATCCTTAATGCTAATTAGTTATACGGTAATTAGGTCCCCGCGCGAATGAAGGTACGCCTGCGACGTCTTCAATTTGTTGACCTGAGGGATTCTTTACGTGCGACTCTGCTTTTTAGTTATATTTTGACCTTTGCTCCTCCTTGGATTACCCCGTCGGACCCTTTATTAACCTCTCGCCTTCCCTGGACCATACTATCCCGTTCTCGAGCTTAGTACCTGTTGGATAACCCTAACGGAACGTTTATTTTGGCTACCCCTATGGTTACCCCCGTGGAGACCACAATGTGGATCGAGGCTGCAGACATTATTTTCAGTTCCTCTGAAAGTGACTCCTCCTCAGAGGAAGGTAATCCTCCTCTGGAGAATATGAATGATGATAAAGATTTCATTCACGTTTGTGGTCCGTTTCTGACAGCATGTTGTGAGCCCTTTGCCTCGGAAACAGGGATTTGTAGAAGAAACAGTTCCATCATTCTCACGGCAATTTTTTAAGGAGAATTTTCGGTAAGTACAATATCTGCTAGAGATTCACGATATCTGGTTTTCGTAAGATTTAGTGGAAGTGTATCATATTTCAATAGGTTAAGTACATTAATAGTTAAATTACGAGCTGGATTAGCACAAGCAAAGCAAAAACTTCCTGGTAATTTGTCTCATTTCTATTTTCAACTGGGTGTAATAGGGCCAATGATACAAAGAAAATATGGCAAAGCTGGCCGGATGACCATCAGCCCTAAGAAGCAGCTAGCAGTGGCCATTTGGTACCTAGGGACTCCAGATTCGTATAGGTAAATATGATCAAATTCTGTGACTTAGTAATGGGTTATACTTATGATGAAAGGCTATTTGCTGATTGATGTAGGTATAAAAGGACAAATGAGTTTCAATGTTCTACACTGAAGTCGATGTTGTGCATCTTCTCCAATTGCCTACTTAAGGCCCTTAAAAGTACTGCCTCTATACCCTTATCCAACCAAAACATCTTAGTCTCCTCTTACACGTTCTCTGCTCATTGAATATCCTCTACTTAATAGCCATACCTTCAGAATACCTTTTTCTAGTATGTACTGTGTATACATACTAGAAAAAGGTATTTTGATACTTATGTCAAATTGATTGTGGCACTTACAGCGTTTTCCATTTTCAGTCTTCGATTTATCTACTCATTGCATTTTCATTCTCCATGTCGAAATATCAAAGACGTCAACTCTATTTCTATCTTCTTTTTTCAATGTCAACGCCATACACGCCACATACATACATGCCATGTAACGAGAAAATCACAGTAATGGGTTTCAATAAACTTTCCCTGATTTCTGAGTTTGAAGTTAATCGGCTCACCCATACAGAAAATGCCTTTCATGTTGGTGCAATATTTGTCACAAGGTTGCAAGATCTTTCACTTTTTCCTAGGGTCTATCACAAGTTGCCCTCCCATAGAGCCTCACTTATCCACATTTTAGTAATTTATCTTGTCCTCTTTTTATATTCCTGATTATAAACTCTGGAACATGACCTTTCTCTGTCTGTTTCAAAATCTTAACGTCTGTTTCCAACACTTTTGGAATAGGCAAAGCAACAGCCCTGCGAGCTGTGAGGAGAGTGTGCCGAGCTCCTTGGCTCCCCAAGCAGTGTCTTGGCCCAGGGGAGAAATTGCCCAAAGAGTAATAGCTGGATTCCAGGATAAAAGTGGATTCCCTGGGATAATTGGGGCTCTTGATGGGTGCCACATAAGAATTCCTGCTCCCAAAGGTGAAGGCGGAGCTTATGTAAATAGGAAAGGGAATCATTCCATCCAGTTTCAGGTAATTATTATGTTCCTTGCATGCAAACTTTGTAAAAATAAAATGTCACTCCAATTTGGGCCCATTAATTGTCATTATCCATCTAATTGTAAGTGCTGTGACCCTCTGAAGTCCTGTGGATCACCAAAGCAGAAAGGCAGTACATTTAGTTGATAGATTGTATGATAGATTCTTCTCCCTTTCAATTTCGATTGATCCTCTCTTCATAATTCTACAAGTGCCATTGTTTTTTATTTTAACCCTTATTATTTTGTAAAAACAACTTCTTAATGTCACAAAAACTTAGATAAAAAGTTGAAAGTTTAAGATGTTTCTTTTTTATTTGCAGGGAGTATGTGACATAAATGTGTCTTCATACACATTTATGCTGGGCATGCTGGTTCTGTGCATGACCAGCGTGTGTTTTCATTTTCGGAGGTGAGCGACTTTCTCCGTGGAGATGATTTTTTCCCGGGGGATACTCACCTGGTTGCCGATGCAGCTTATGCAATTCACCCTCACTTAATGGTGCCATTCAAAGATAACGGGCATATGAATGAACGCCAAAAAATTTTAACACATGTTTATCGCAGGCGAGAATGGCAATAGAGAGGGCATTTGGGTTATTAAAGGGGCGATGGAGGAGTTGGCCGCACTGTCTGCCCATGGTATGTGTGACATCCATACCAGAGTATATTTTAGCCTGCACAGTTCTTCACAATATCTGTGAAACAATGAAGGATAACTTCGAAGGTGATCTCCCACAGCAGGAAATATTGAAAATTCCAGAAAATGAAGCAATGAATGATGCAGCACGCAGGCTGCATGGAAATCCAAAGAGGGAAAGGATTGCTTGGGCCCTCATGCCCTAATGTAATTAAAAAAATATATTTCCAAGGTTATTATTCTTTAATGCCATTTGTACCTCCCCCTGTCCCCAATTTGGACAAAAGCTCGAGGAATTGCCTCCTTAGAGCCATTTTTTCATTGAATTTAATTGAAAACAGACTTTATTGTTCTGGGACTTTATGTCCCCTGGAACATTTAAATATTATTACATTCCACGACAAATGGGGCCAATGGTGACAGCAATACATACAAATTTCATTAAGGAACACCACATATAAACCAACAATAAATAATCAATGAATAAGAAACAAAATAAAATGTGAAAATTAGGGTGCACAGATTTAAGATCACACATTAAGGATTGAGATTTAAAACAGGAAACATAGATTATCAATCGCATTGCTTACACATTTAGCATAATAATGGAATATAAAGTAATAGACACAACATCAAACAGTATAATAGCAAAAGAGTATGACGAATCTCATTCAACATTGCAATGCATAGATATGGAATCACATTTCAAGAATTGATCATATTGAATAGATATATGAGAAGATTAAGCAAAGTGACATAACTGATCAGACATATTTCTCTTGAACATCGAAATTGTAGAAGAGGTTCTAACATTTGCAGGTAAACAATTCCATAGCAAGTATTTGCATTATATATAATTTTTTCATACAAATAAAAAGGATTTTTGGATTTCTGTACCTTAAACAAACATAAAGCCTTTTGAAGTATACGTCGTTTATCCAATTTCAGCCATTTTATTTTTTTATAATAAGGCGTAACATGTCCATCGTAACGGATGTTAAAAATAAAACGCAAACAGGAGTTTTGAAGTCGCTGTAACTTAGTGCTGAGTTCTGTGTTAACATCTGAGAAAATAATTGAACAATAATCAAAATGTGGGAATACAAGAGTTTGAACCAACTTCTGACGAAGGGAAATAGGGATCAAATGCCTGAAGTGCTTCAATTGGTACAGTGTCTTATACACATTGTTAGATATAGCTTTAACATGCTTCCGCCAGCTCAAGGTATTATTTAAGTGGACTCCAAGACTTTTCAAAGTATTCGAATAATTTATAAGGAGATTCTGTACTCTTATTTTTGGAAGGTCACTCATGGAGATGAAGTGAAGATTGGAAGGACTGGCAAATATTATTGTCTTTCTTGCTTCCTCCTTTTCCTTTCCTCCTCCCTTACCCTAGCCTCTTCCCTCTGTCTCTCCAGCATCTCCTCTCGGTCCTTCTTCATTTTCTTGTATAGACCCTCGAGTAATTCTTCTGGTCTCTTCCTTTTTTTTGGAGGCTCTACAAGAAAGGGTGAGTGAAATATAATAAATAATTTTTTCTTGGCGGAGGCTGTTGAAATACACATGTCCCCCCAAGGCAACAACATGTGAATAAAATAATAATTCACAAGTGAATTTCATTCATACACGAGGGCATTTTAAATATTTTTTCTCAAACCTTTAATATAAACTAAGATAGGCAAAACTAGCATGTATTCCCATTTATCACATGTTTGCATTTCATAACTGGCTGGTAACTTTTGACTTGGACCATAACTTCCACATTGGAATCAACCTGAAAGTTGTATGTTGATGGGTGAGGTTAGAACCCACTGAAGTGTAAAGTTCTGATATATTTCTTCTGTATTTTTATGGCTATTAGATATTCTGAATAAGGTCTACTGCCACCTTATATATTTTATGACAAAAAAAAACAATTACTGCCAAGATCTTATGAGACCTCCCTCCAATTTGAACTTGAGCCCTTTACTTAGTAACCGAAAACCCAAACTTCTATAATAATAATAATAATAATAATGTTTATTACGGGCATATACCCAATTTAGAACAGAACATGTACATTTCTTTCAATATAACTCTTAATAATTAATAAAATATTCTTAAAATAATAAGTATTACATGAGAAAAGGAGCACTAGAATATGAATTATATTATAACATAATGCACCCAGAAATAGTGAAAGATCTTTAAAAAATGAGTTGTAAACCAATGGTATACCAATACCATTGGGTTATTGGTATACCATTGGGTTGGGAGTTGATTGCTCCGCAGGATGATGATGGACCCTCTGTACTCGAGGCAGTTGCCCTGGGAGTCACCCACGCCTACCTTCCATAAATTTCGTCCATTCTCTGGAAAAATTGAGTGAACTTGATTGACTCATTTTGAATACTATTAATTGTTAAAGAAAATTTGATACAATGAATCACAATTACATTTTCATAATAGTGCAGCCAGATTTCAATTTGGAGATTTTTTTGAAATTTCTTTTAAACAGTACATCAATAAAAAAAATCCATCCCACTATATTCATAGTAACTATGTGCTAAATATATTTCCACTTTCAATTTGTGATGCCCACAAAAGGCATTTTTTTAAACAAACTGAATTTTAGCATTTTCAACTACAATAAGGAAATTGAAATGAAAGTGGTAGGCACCTCAAAAAACTCCCATGGAGGAGGAGCCCCATTTCCACTCTTCCCTTGTTCCACCCTTCCCTTCCCACTGTTCCTTGATGGACTTGTACCTTCTCTTCAGGGAGTCCACCTTGCTCCGCACCTGCTGAACGGAAAAGATGTGTCCCAGTTCAGCAAGTGCGGACGTCACCTCCTCGTAGAGATCCTTCACCCGTTTCTTATCTTGAATTTTGTCCTTCACCTCTGTCAATAGGGCAAGGACAGATGCCCTCTCCCACACAGCACTTGCTACAGTGTGAAAGAAAGGCATTGGTTTGCAGGTAAAGAAATGTCAAAAGCAGTGTGAATGTTAACTATCCTACAGATGTAATAAAATTTCTACGAGTAGGTACAAGCCCTCCCATACCTCCACAACCACTCTTGGAGGTTCTTGATGCCCTCTTCGAGAGAGAGATCTAACTCTCTTGCATATGCAGCATCTGGAAAACATATTTTTACATATTTATTTTTATACATAAAATAAACGGGATGAAGATCACATTTGACACATGTAAAATTGAACGAAAATAAGTTTTATACATTAATGGGTTCTTGAGGATAATTATTTTCTCTTGTTACCCTCCTGAGTACCTGCGCCTGCAATTTTACAATGCTTTTGACACGTTCGACATTTATTCCACTAACCATGACCGATTTTTACTTTAAAAGTTTTTGTACTTGTTTAAAGGGCACTGAATCTCCAGGATCGTTAACCACACAAAAGGGAGGAATGGAAAAATAATAACCTCAAATTGAATACAGGAAGTTCCAATATTCAGCCGGTACGGCCATATAACAGTGCGTTCAGGTTTACTGTAGATATCGAAGATATCTACAGTAAAATGGAGTCAAATATATACGTGAAAACATTTATTTTACCCACTGAAGGTGCAGTAACTCTTTTTCCAAATTCAAAATTAAAGGGGTTACGTAAGTTGTTTTCATCTGTCAATAAGGTCAAGCGGATAACCATGTACCACATGCCACATTGTACCACTTTGAACAATATATTTTTAAAGTGGCATTCAAAGTATTTCATTTAAGTGTAGGTATTATTTATTATTTTTTTCTCACCTCTCATCGCCCTCTCCACTTCTTCCGGTGAGGCAACGATATTAATATCTTCGCCTGATACATTCACAATAACTTCCATCATGGACCCCATTGCGCATTAAATTGAAAGCGTTTAAAACTCCCGGCAGCTGTCTGCTTTGCTGCCGCGACTGCTGCCCTTGGGCAGCAGTAGCTGCAGTAGACTCCACAGTAGGGAACGTCATCAATTGACTGGTCATTGGTCATTGACTGGTCATTGGTCACTGTGCAGTGCTGCCAGTTGATTTCGGAACGCTTTGGCAGCACAGGCAGTACTGGCAGTGAATTTCGGAACGCGCCCTGAGTATTAAACGATAATAAACAACGCCGTGTTTGTTATAGCAACAGAGGCATTATTACCATTTATAGTCGGTGCACGTAAATATTCTTGCACATTTAATTAAGTGTGTATTCTATTAATTCCTTTATGTGTAACGTTTTCTACGTAAGTGTTCTCTCATATACATTCAGTGCCCCTTTGAGAGCTACTTTGAGAATAGACGTTGAAGAGTATACTTGTTAAATATACATTGAATTTATCGATTACCCCCCGAAGCCATCTATCATGCGTCCCTTGGGACTCTGGGCTATTCTTATACGGATTTTCATTCTACGTACGATCATGGGCCTGCAGGAAAGCGTGATATATAAATGCTAGAGGCGTGAATATTATATGAAAATCAAATCTCTGGTTGTCAAGGTAATATGTTATTGTTGATTTCAGAGAAAAAAGTAATATTTTTCAACTGAAAACATCAATTTCAACCAAATGCGGAGCGTAGAAGAAAATCGATTGATAAAATTAAAAATTTCATTTATTCAGCTATCCGATAAAAAAAATTCCAGCCCTATATCTTGAGTGAAAGTACTTTTAAAAAGCAAAAAATGAAACCTCTGCACCTAACACAATGCTTCGCATGGACCACCTTTGGGGGCCCTTAGGGCTTTTTAATATAGCATATGATACAACCAGATATTTATTCTATCTACATGCCAAATTTCAGCTCAATCTGTCTAGTAGTCTTTGCGTTATGGAGTAACAGATAGACAAAAACCATTACATTTGAATAGATTAGTAAGGATCACACCCCTAACCCTGTAAAAAAAGGGTTTTGGTTAATTGAACCCTACACGGTTTGTTGTCTACCAGTAGCGAACCTGTGTTCCAAATTTCATCAAAATCGGTCCAGTGGTTTAGGAGGAGATGTGGAAGATACCCACATACATATATACATACATACATTGACTTATATATATAAAGATATATATATTCAATCTGTCATTATTGCAAAAATTTTATTGTATTTTTGTAACTTTGCACTGCCTTACAAACTGTATTATACTCTTATTATAGGAAAAAGGCTAGGGAACTATGATAGGAATAAGGATAGGAGACTATGGGGGAAACTTAATAAAGGGAGCGAGTTTTCTGAGGCTAACAGAAATGACGCGAGTTCTACTACTACTGATGACGGTGGATTGTCATCATGGACAGGACATTGTGTGCTTCATCCTGAATGAAATCGTTAAAAGGCATTGAGTTAAGCTGCCTAACTATTGAAAATTGACACTGCTTGATGAAGTAGGCGAGAGAAATCGAACTGGAAAAAAGAAACTTTTACCGCAACATGTGATATACACTAAGAGAAGCGTGGAAACCCGTGCTTCGCAAAATTAAGGTGGAAATGATGAAAATTGGCGGAACCAAACCGGAGTTGAAACCGGTAAGTAAACTGTAGTGATTTTGAGAATATACATATGTATGCATGAGAATTTTAACCTTAGGAATTTGACATTTACTATTTTTAGGAACTATTTTAATGTATACTTAGGAGTACAATTGCTGGTAAACTAGGTATCTCAGGCCATTTGAATATCTTCTCGATATAGAATGTTTTATACACTACAGATTAATTATCATAGAGAAAGTCAGTGCAAATGACCGACTTCTATTCCGTGTGAGGGAAATACTACTTGAAAGTCGGCGGATGGTCGGAATTTTGATATCATGAAGTACGATTGCTAGTAAACTGGGCATCAGAGGTCATTGGAATTTCTTCTAATAATAGAACTTAGTATATTTTACAGATTAGCATAGAGGAAGTCAGTGCAAATGACCGTTCTCTATTCCATGTGGTGGATTCTTCAAAGTCGGCGGTCGGCGTGGCGGGAATGTTCTCTTTTGAAGTACGATTACTAATAAACTAGGTATTAGAGAGTAGTGACATAGCTATAGGTAATAGAGCGATGTACACATTTCAGAATGAAAGTAAGAAAGTGAGTACAAATGACCGTTTCAAATTCCGTGTGATATAAATACTTGGCGTTAGCGTGTGTTGGCCATCTGTAAACGCGATATCCTTTGCGTGTGCTGTTACTGTGTGCCGACTTTCTGATTGATAGACATCCCATTAGGGAAATTCCCCCACTCACGTAATTTTCGTTAACTTAGCCGAAATCATCACATATTAATTCTCTCCTAAATAGCCATTATTGGCAGCATAAACTTTTAGTTCATTTAATGGTCGCAAGTGGCATGACTGAGCTTGATCACAGATATATACTGATGTCTGTACATACATAAATACATATTTACTTTAAACGATCGGTCAATCTTAAGATTCTTTGACCACAGCACTCTATTATTCCCTTCATATGAATCAAGGCTGCGTATTGCAGGGATAATATATTTGCATACATATATAATTTAAAAATACGGGCACACGAAAATAAATGAAAATTACAAAAAAAATATTTGGACGTTGCGGCAGTCATGGCGCTATCGTCGGGAGTAGAGAAATACTCAGTCCCCCAAGAGGAAATAAATAAACGAATGAATGAATGAATGCCCGAGACTGAATACTCAGACATCTGAGCGAGAGGAAAGAGCTTAGTTAAATGTAAACTCCCCATCCTCTGCTATCTTCATCCGTCGCGATTTCTTCGTAGATGTTTTTTTTCCCGCGCGCACGGCAGAGAGAGAGAAACATATGGCGGATCGCTCAATTAGCGTCGAGATGGGTGAGGAAGGGAGGTGGACGGAAGAGAGGATTGGAAGGGGATTCCGTCGGAGGCCTCTGTTTGGGAAGAGAGAGAGAGAGTGGGGAAGGGCGCTGCTCATTAGGGAAGCATTCTCTTCTTCTCAAGTGGGTGAGTTCTAGGGGGCCGTCCCCTCCAAACCCCGGCTCATGTTTTCTGCCGAGGAAGCGGCAAAAGAAGGGAAAGGGCGTGACCGAGTCACCTTCTCGTCCCGTTCCACTTCGCAGTCGGTCGTGTGTTGCCCTCCCTGACGCGCTTAGAGCGGTCAAAGAGCTTAATTATTGCTGTTAGGCCGAGGGAACTGGATTTAGCGACGTCGGGATGAATGTGGTGGAACATCATTATGAATTTTAAATAAATGAATGCGTGTTGTACAGCATGGCTTCAAATGGACAAAACTTAAATGTTTCTCTGTGAAAAGTAGTTAAAAACTGATTGCGTCTCAATTATTTCCTCCACTGCCCTATCCAAGCGTATCTCTTTTGTTTCTTTAACATTCATGCTTGTTTTATACTCATGTATACTTTATTGTATGCTTGTTTTATACTCACATTAGCTTCTGTAAGTAGGTTTTCGCAGGTTTTTCACCCCTTCATGTGTGGGTGTTTTCCTGCAGTGGGTTGTTTCCAGTGACGAATGCCAGCCAAAATCCTCCTGTTTTTCCCACAATTATACATATCTTTTTACATTTATTTCTGATGCTTTATTATGTCGCGTTAATATTCTATCTCTATTGTTTTTAGTATTATTTCTCTGTTTTATATATAGCAGTGATTGTCATATTCATGTACTGACGAGGGGTTAGATGGAAGGACTTTTTGAAGTCTCAATATCGCCCCAATAAAGACGTTTATCTATCTATCTTGTTTTTACCTAATATTCCTCCTCTTAAGAGTCTCTTCCAACATATTCACCCATGAATTCTCTGTCTTCCCTCTGCTCTCACACCACTTCAATTCTCTGTCTTAAATTTGTTTCGTTATTCAACTGTCACCCATCCTCTCAACTTGGCCTAACCAATGGAGAACTTTACTTTCACACTTGTAGGTCCATTTCCGGAGCATCCATTCCACATTCTTTCTTGTCGCACTCATTCGTAACCCTATCCCTCCTGCTTCTATCACAGAACGCTTCTTGAATACCTCATACCCACCGCATTTAAACCACTCTTTTCTTACAGCTTTCACTACCATAAAATAATGCATTGAATACAATTTAAACGTTGTTTATTCCACCATTTGCAACAACGTACAGGAAACAGAAGAGGTATAACATAACAAATATAACAAAGTAAGAGATAACAACGCAAATAGGGACCCTGGTGTAGGCTTTCACCTCTTCAGGGCCGGAATGTCCTTTCACTGGATAATGTGCGGTGAAGTCTTGCCTTGGCATTTGCCCTAAGGACGACGGGAAACTTGTAAAAACCGTCGTTAGGTCATAACAAGTAGTAATTGATGATAAAAAATAAAATAATATATGAATAAATAAATAAATAGGTAACAATGGCTATAGACTCTGAAGCTTTGACATATTCTTTAGACAATAGATTTGAAATGGGAGGAGAACACTTTAAGTATGCTGCGATTTTTAAATCTTTGGACAAGAACTCATTCCTTGGTATGCTTCCCAGGCTACCTACGACTTTCCGTACAACATCCGCTCGCCTCTTAATCTCATCATCTACTCCTTTATCTTTCACAAATATTCGGCTTAGGCGCACAAAATCCCCCTCTTGTTCAATCATCTCACTATTCACCCTAGTTACACAATCGTTTTCCCCATCTCGTTGTTATTAAGTACTACTTTAGTCTTGTTCGCATACATCTTCAATTCCATTCTGTCCATCGCTTCGTAGAAGGTTGGCAACGAGGGTGAGGTGACTTCGTATGCTGAGGGGCGAGGGATGACGGTTGGGGTAGGTGCCCTCCCTCCCTATTTCTAGGAACGGGTATCGTCCCAACCCTTAATGATGCTAAGATTACGTTCAAAAGAACCCTCCCCTCCCCCCAGCCCCTCTCCACCTCTCTACATATATTCGCCGCTCCATCCCACTTCTCTCCCCCCCCCCCCCAATCTGCATCCCACACTCATACTTAACAAGCAACGGCATTTCTAGAAATGCCCAAAAATGATAACAAATCCTTTTCCGATCCCACCCTTACGCCCACCCCACCCCCCCCACCCTCCTCCCAGCCCGGTGCGCGCATTTCGCTTCGTCCCTAATTTACAGCATTATGAACGGCGAAAGAGTTCCTTTTTGGTGGTGCTCAAGGAGAGGATGGGGAAACGAAGCTCTCAAAGTAGCCCCACGGCTTTTGATTTGAAGAGAGCTCCGAGGACAGGATGGGAGAATTCTTTCATGGCGTGAATCTGTCGAGTGAAGTTTTCTTAGAGTTATGCTCATTGAGAGGCAGATGGAGAGGGCATGACGTAATGAAACTGTAACCTTACAGCCGTATTACTTCCCCCTTTTCTGTCCTTATAACACGGAGGAGTGTGGATGCTATAGCGGATGTGTAGCAAGAATATCTACCCTCAGTTGAAAATTTAAGCTAAGTAACTCTTGAAACATATATTAGTTACTTGGAGATATTGAACCTGCTCGATTTTACTATCGTTTTTCACTAGGAATAGGGATTAATATTTTTTTTAATGAATAAGAAATACACATGAAGAGTGCATTTCAAGAAGTAAATGCACGCTGATTTCAAGTGAGTTGTCGAAGTAAAATATCGTAAAATTGCGAAATTAGTGCGTCAGCCCGTAAAGTGCTAGGGTAAATCGGGGGGGGGGGGAACAAAGATGGCGGACCGGAAATGCCCACTTACAGCTTCAAGCATTGGCCACCATAGCAAGTGCCTTCTCCATATGTGGTGTTTTCTCAACGCTTTTTTATTCTTAACTCAACGCGCGACAACCATTCTTGATCAAGGGCCGGTTTTATAATGTCTGGTTAAACTGGACTCTAACGTTAATGGCCGGTTAAACTAAAAATTCGGTTTTACAATCGATGGTTAAGCTAAATCTGAACGTTAAAGTACTCGTTGTGGTTACGACTGATTTCCAACAGTTAACTGAGAGTTAACGCGAAGATTAGCGAGTTGCATGATGGTACTGTAATAGACATTATGGCGGATTTTATGAATAGCTTCATCCATAATATAAGTTCCAGACGATCTGGGGCCCATTTCTCAAAGCTACAAGTCCACAATTTACAAGTGTGACTTACGAGTAACATGTGAAATTCTGTTTTTCAAACGTACAAGTCTACTAATTACAAGTAACGAGTCCATTTCACAAGTTACAAGTGTTTACTCACAAGTGTTTTCATTGTTACGACACATTCTATTTCTTAAACAGACTTGTCAGTAACAAATCCTTGTAACTTGTACGGAAATTTCTACAAGTCCTCCGAGGTGAGTAAAGCGGAATATATCACGTAAATAACTGAAAATAAATGAAAAGCGATTTGCGACGCAACATGGCAACGGCGTCAAAACGATAAACAACTGACAATGAGTGAAAATGGACGTGGTGGAAGGTGCGAACATTGTGTTTGAGGAAGTCGATAGATATAGAGGAAGATGAAGAAGGATATACCGGAGTAGAATAAATTTAAATTTTAACACAGACTATGAATGTATTGAGAGATTCAGAATGACTGCTAACCAAATGGAACTATTTATTACTCAGATAGGTGATGATTTGCAACGAACTACAAATAGAGGCAAGGCACTATCTCCAAAGGTAGTTCTTTGCATTGCTTTGCACTGGTTAAGAAGTGGTGCTCAATATCATGCCGTCGGTGATATGCATGGTGTTCGCAAAGCAACAGTATGTCGGTGTGTGAGAAGGGTTGTGACTACCGTGAACAACACGTTATTCCCTACCGTTGTGGACTGGCCGCCCAATGTGGAGAAAGTAGTGCAGAAGTTCCATGCCATTGCTGGCATGCCTCAAGTTTGTGGGTGCGTTGATGGAACATTAATTAAAATTGATGAACCCAAGAATCACGAAGCCAATTACGTCGACAGGAAAGGGGATCATTCTATAAATTGCATGGTCGTCAGTGGCCCCGATTGTCGTTTTTACTACACTAGTGCAAATTGGCCAGGAAGTGTGCATGATTCAAGGGTACTAAGGAATAGTTCTTTGAATGAACGATTTGAGAATGGCTGGCGACCATTTCGTAATGGAGTGCTGTTTGGAGATTCCGGATATCCACTGAAAGAATGGCTTATGACACCATCCTTCCACAACTTGGACAATCCCGCCGTGAGACGATACAACGTAGCCCATAGGAGTACGAGGAGTATTGTCGAAAATGCTCTTGGGATTCTTAAAGAGAAATTTCCATGTTTGAATCATCTTAGATTGTGCCCAAGCTACGCAGCTGAAATATTCAAGTGCTGCGTTAGCCTGTGTAACTTCTCGAGACACTCCGATGACTTCGTAGACTACATTGATAACTGCCTTGAAAACATGGAAGATGTTCATATCCCAAATGCACCACCCCTCGGAGCTGTCCGAAGATATGAGCAAATGATTGCTCATTTTGATTAATGGGTAAGATTATTAAATAAATTATATCTTTTTACGAATTAATTTTTAAAAATTATATATAGTAAACGTAAATAATTTAATTTTGAAATATCAATTAAAATGCGTAAATAATTTATGAGAGTCATTAGTAAGAATGTTTTTATGTGTAATTATAAAAATGCATAACAGTATTTACAAGCTTGTTTAGTGAATTTGAAATAACTAATAACTCAAAGAATGTAATTTTTTTAAATTAGTAATTATCTTTATGTACAATAAAATATAACAATTAATCCTCGCAGAAAAGCACTTCAGGCACAATGGTGGTTGTCAGGCATTGCTCCCAAAAATCTTTAGTTTCCTCTGAAGGAGGGAGTCCCAACTCTCTCTCTAACTTAAACATTTCTAGCCGGCACATGTAATTTTGAAGTTTTAAATATTTCAGTTGTTCTATTTTCTTTTCTTTTTCATATTCATCTTCCCCTTCATGTTTCCTTTTTGTCCTGAAAATCAATGTTTTTTGGTGTTTCTCAATTTTATAAGAAAACTAGCTGACCCGGCAAACGTTGTTTTGCCACATAAATTATTTCTAGTGAATATTTTGGTAATCGGATAAAAAATAACTAACTTATTGTGTGTGGGGACGTGGAATGGCCTGATTTGAACGATGACGACCTGTATAAATAATAAAACACCAAACATTTTTTAAATTCATTTTACTTGCATTATCTTTATCAATAAATTTCAAACTGCATATATCACAAATTATGAAAATTAAAAAAATAAACATTGTCTCTCTCCTAGTGCAATGGGATGTACGATATTTTTCGTGAGTCCATCTTCAGCCAACACAAACAAACTGGATGGCTTGCCTACGCGAGAACATGCCACATATAATTATCCGTGTGAAAAACACGGTGTGCCCAAATCTATGCCACAAACAAACACGTAAGGAGAAAAGAGGAAGAAGTTCCGATGACCTATTGTTTCCATTGACTATTTTCAATTACTATAAAAGTTTGCTGTCGACATTATTATTACATATTCGTTATTAGCTTATTATTCGTTATTGCGTTGCAAAGTTTCCCGTCTGCCATTGTCATATGTAAAGCATGCGCTACGGATACACAATGCCCAGAACACATACTTGCGGAAGGAATCAAGATGGAAATTTCTCTGCCTACACGACTTTTTTCCTCTTGTATGCACATCGTTGTCTCTAACCTCATAGGGCGAAAGTATCTTGGTGACGATGTTCCTGAATTTTGCCTAACAATCAGTTTTTGACCATTTTCATTTGAGTTAAACTTCTGCAAAGGAACTACAGAGGTAATGTACAGACTTCTGTCATCCAAGTGTGGATTAAGAGCTTTCTGTTTGCACATAGTATAGCCACTGCTCCCGTCAGAACCCCATTTAGAAATGAGAATTAAATTATTCAAATGATCAGGTTGCAAAGTACGAAGGACTGTTTCGACAACTTTTAGCTGGCGATCCAGGGTCAAATCGAGAAGTGAATGCAAGGTGATCTCCGCGGTTTATTCAGAGATATTAACAAATGCATCAGGTGGGTAGCATCTTCTCTTGGCTAGCTTTATAGCCGAATAAGGGGGGTAAAATTGACTGCGTTATGTGACACTGCGCTTTCTCTGATAAGCAAATACTGCTGCTTCGTCAGCTTCGCCTGCACGATCAAATTCAGAGCTTCTTCGAGTGTCTCGCAGCATGAGATAAATCTCCAAGCCTTTCATTTTGCTTCTTTTATGTGAAACAGTTTGTTATAAATTTTCTCTACTTCAAAGTAGAGAAGAATGTACCTTCTGAAAACCGATTTCCATGAATCGAAGGTACCAATTCAAATTTCACTTATGGCTTTCCGAGGGAAAATAAACTAAAGGAGCTTGTGCTTCAATTATATCCAAATGCTCATTCGTTTTGTTGGCAATCGCCATAAAAAAAAGGATGCCACAACTACAACATCATATGTAGTAACGCTGATATCGCTGCATGTCGCTAATATTTCCTTTGCACCACGGTTAAAAACGCAGCGCCACCCTCGGTGTATCCCCGCACTAATTTCAGTGTAGACATTTATTAGACTTCATATAAAATGAAAGTTCGCGGCAAATTTTTTTGGCGCATAATCAGGAAGCAATATTTTACCAATTTCAAGCAACCAGAAAGCTGTGTTACGCAGTGGTTTTTTGTAGCTCATCTTTTTTGGCGTATGTAGATTATGTAGGGGTGTGTGTAAATATTAGGCCATAGCTCTCCAAATATATTGTCTATTAGGCATAAATTTGCTAAAATGTGAAGAATATAAGTCCTGATAAAGAGAGAGGATCATTTCAAATCATTTAATTGCTTTCGGGATGCGAAGTGAAAAAATATTACAGGAGGTGCAACTTCATTCGAAAATTTGCGATGGAAATCCGCCAAAACACAAGTGTCAAAATTGTGTTAAATCAGATTTTTTGTCCCAAAATCGTACTCCATGGAACAGCGGGGACCTTTACCTTTGCATTACCTCCAAATTTGCATAATTTTACACAATTTTAAAAATCGACTTTTGGCGGGCTAAACTGGCACTCTGACCAACACCACCTAGAGAGAAGGCCTGAGGGCTCGCGTGTGACGTATTCACGCGGAGGCCAACCGTGCCGAAGTGCCCATCGTTATGAGTGAGCTTACGTAGGAATTCAACTCAAACATCGATATCACTAAACCATACGTGCTGGGATTTAGAGCGTCACTATTAATCATCGATTACACCTCTTTTTCCAATCCGTTGTTAGTGCGGCATTATTAAATACAACTACGGGGATAACAGCGTATTAAAAATAATTGTTGCTGAGCAGTTCATCGCTTATAAATTTCCGTTTCTTTTACCAGGTGCGACCACTGAAATTTTCCCCTTCGCGATAGAAACTATTTAGTTTTTATTAAAACCATGCGATTCACCACGCTACATACCGAAAATGTAAGACCCAAATCATTAAATGTCACCGTAAATGCAAATTTCACTGCTTTATGAAAAGCTACACAATAATAAAGAGTTATTAAATATTATCACCACTGCGAATAAATATGATTTGCGTAAGTTGCTATAGTGAAAATGAACTTTAAAACTCGAGAAAAGGTGTTCCTAGCATACAATCAATAACTAATGATTCACGTATTTTTATTCCACATCACCGATTTTCAAGTTTTGCTATCACTCTATAATTAAATATATATTTAAACGAAAAAAAAAGCTTACGAGCGAGTAAATACAACAAATTAGGTACCTGCCAAACATTTCTGGATAATTACAGTAAATAATGAAGATGAGTTACTTGTGATAATCCATATTTATTAAAGAAATGCACTAAAACTACTTAACAAATTTCATAATCTTCCTGGTATTACTTAGGCGACTATACTCGTCATTTTTTCTGTTACTGTAATTCTTAAGGAATATGTTACAACAGACATACACAATCTTCTTAATACCATTGTTCACTGGGTGATCACTGTTACAAACACTGTCATTTAGAAAGTCACTTAAAATTAATGCATTTATGCTCAAACTAAAGAGGACATTTCTCTGACTCACTTCTTTCAAAAATTCCTCCTCCAAGGAACTGCTGATAATTTTGTTCATCACAATATACGTATAAACAACTGCATTCACAGCTGCCTCCTGAGGCAAATTAAGTCCACCACGACTAAGGCACTTTATGAAATTGTCATTACTTCTCTCTTCCATAATGCCATCCTTTACAAATATTTGTTTACAAAATGAACAATTGGTCATCTTCAGGTATGACCTCACACAATATCCAGCAATATATGTCAAAACAGGTAAAGCAGTATTTACACTTGCAATATCCTCAGGCTCTACGAAAATATTATAGTGTAAAAATGACTCGACTGAATCTTGCAGCTGAAGCACTTCACAAGCATCATCAATGCTGTCAACTAAAATATTTTGGTAGGCTTGTGATTTTAGGTTCAGTGGTAAGCGGGTTTGAAGCCTTAATTTTTTTTCTGACTCATACAATTGCCTTATTGAAATATGGTAATTAGACCCGGCAAGCTGCCTGTATTGACCAAAACGCCCTTCTAAACAGTCTGTTTGGATTTTTCCAGGCAACAAAAAGTTCATTCCCAATTCCAAAATGCAGTACGATGCCATTTCATTAAGAGCATGTGTTGTGTGCATCAAGGCAGTACGTGTTTCTTTTGACAAATTCCCAATTCCAGAATCTCCCCAACTGTCAAGCCAATCAAAAACTTTTTCTAAGAGTTTTCGCCCTTCACAGTCTAAAGTGATAGGACTTTGCAAGGGGTCTTTCAATCTAATGCTTTTGTTTGGAGTCTTTACATTTACCACCTTCCACCAATCAGAAAATATTTTAAGAAATGCAGCAGTTCCATGACAATATTTCAAATTCTTATCTCTCCCTAAAATCTTCAAAGCATTGACCACATTGTCATTGAAAACCTGTAGAACAAGTTTCACATTTTGTCTCTCTATGTGTGAAGGATAGAGAGCTTTCAAGGTGAGTGGATGCCCATACCGTACAATCTCACCACACTCAAGAAAATAAAGTTCTCGAATAGCTGCAAATGATGCTGTGGATTTTGGTCTACTAGGATCATCTACATCAGGGAATACCAGCAATTGTCCATTGCTCTGATTTAGCCTATTGTTCCTAACACATTTAAGGATATGAACAGAATCAAACAAGAAAAAGAGTGGTCTAGATTCATCGCAAGGGTTTGGATAAACAATGCTCAGTTTGTTAGGGTTGGCAAACATAGATGCTGCTTTTCTATTAATGGCATTATTGTCCGACACTAAGCAAACAACCCTATACCCAATACCCTCCAATGCAATAATAACTTTCTTGGTTACATGAAACAAGTCACCAGCAGAGAAATTGCTGACAGGTAGAATATGAATCACCTCTTTGAACGAGGACATCAAACTTGAAATCATAAAAACATGCGCAGTTTTCGCAACTGAGGAGGAGTTATGGCAAAAACCTACAACATTACCTCCTTTGTAATCAACGTAAGGCTTCAGATGAATTTCATCCATCATTAAGATGACATTTCTCTCCTGGGGTTCAAGTGTTGAGAAGACAGTTTTGGCATATGATAAAGTGTCACACAAATCTGTTTGTGGGCTTAAATTGTAACTCGAACACACCTGACGAATGGTAGTGGGATGTGGTAGTGAGAACATGCCCGAGCTTCTGGCAAATTTGTAAGCATGAGAGGAAATGGTAAACAAAATGCAAGAAAAAATCAAAGTTTCGCTTCTATAGCGGTAGCTAAACTTGCTACATAGAATGAACTTCAATTGTTCAATAATAAATCTAACTCTATCACCTACTTCATTGTCTTCTGATAGTGACTCTAAGATAGGCAAAATCGCTTCTACCTTAAGATTCACTTCTGTTCTCTCAATGATTGGTTTGTTACCCATCAAAACATGTAACCCATCCAAAATGTCATTAATTACATTTATCTCATTCACTCGCATGGGCAACTTGTATTTACCCACTTTTTTTATAGAAACACTGCCTAGAAAAATACTCACTTCCAAATCATTTCCAACTAAAACACATGCCTTAACTTCTGGAAAAGGATCCGTTACAATATAGCACATAAGCAATTTGTTACCTTTCAAGACAATTGAGAAATTACCCAACCAGTCACATTCCTTCAATTTATCTTGAAGTTCACTCAAATTATTTAACTTTGCTTTTTCCTCACTAAATCTTCTCTCTTCTTTGCTCTCTTCAATGCACTTCTCCAGCTGCTTCATTTCAATCCTTAACCTTTTCATCTCAGGCTCCTCACGAGACGATGGTTCCGAACTTAAGTACGATGGGCAGCCAGGGAAAACAGAAGGTATTGAGCCTTCTTTCAGTCTGGGAGCTGATAATTTCGCAGTAACCAGCTTGCCAGTTTTCTCATCGTACATGGAAGTCTCCAATGAAACATCCTGTTCCAGGAAATGCCTAATGCACACCTAAAATACATGTTGGTAAAATTAGTTTTGTAAGAAGGTATCGCTAGATGAAAATAATAGCTCTTTTCCATAATTTATAGGAAAACAGACATTTTTCCTCTACGTATAGCACCTAATAGTTTATTACAACAATCTTTGCACTAATATTTATGCGAAAAGATAAAAAATTGCGAGGTATACAACCAACATACGACCATGATACCCACTCGAATACTAAAATTCAAACATGCATTTTGTACGCATGATATATATGAGTACTTAATATTGAAAATTCCAATTTAGGTATGCGAGCATATCGAAAAGAAAGAATTGAGAGAATCAATGACATACCTGTACTTAAAATATTGCTCCCTCCGTCTAGGTATTAACAAGTGGCTATAGTATCAAATGACTACTTCCAAACACTTTTGCATAATATTGCTTGCTTATTATTTCGGCGACCAAATGCATTCGAGGACAGTCCATCGAAAATATTGCTTGATTATTCATAACTTACCCTTGTATGTGGAGTTGGCTTGAAATTGTCTCTCGGTATACTCCTTATCCACTTCTTCTTGAGTTCGGTGTCTTCCGGGAAACGAAATACGGACACCTTCTCACCACTAGAATAATTCCCACGGCAGTTAGGCACACAGCACTTATTCACCATTGTAAGGAACTTGATAGCTTGACGAAATTCACAAAGAAATCACTTGTTCTCCCACATAGCACATGTGGTTTGCATTACTTGTTGAAATCACTTCTCTCTCACTCTTTCCCGTTAGATCTCGCGCTCGGTCTCGTATGCAACGAGGGAGGCCTCGGCCTCCGGATGATGACGTCAGGAGATTTCAAGGCATGAGCGCTAAGGCCTTATATCTAGGTGGTGTTGCTCTGACCCCCTGTGCGCCTGGGGGGCGCGTGTACTCCTTGTAAAACGCTGGGTCTTTCGTCTCCTTTATATAGACTCCAGGGTCGGAGCATTGTGCTGTGCTTGTTTATTGTGATCTCGCGCAATACATTGGAGAGTGTAGTAGATGACAGATATTTTTTTAAATTTTGAATACGTTTTGCTATAATGTACGGAAGACTTTTTGCTATAATTGCATTATTTACTGTACTATACTCGTGGTATACATTGCGTGCATTCTAAAAATATCTACGCAGTTGTAACTCAACTAGTAACGTGTAGTGTCATCAAATTGTGACAATATATTCTGAAATTGAAAGTATGATCTGCATTATACGTTGGTTTGGTTTTAAGTAGTATGCCGTTATTCAATCCCTTGATTTGATTGAACCACCACCCATGAAATATAAATGTTTTCATAAGCTAGTACTTTTTCACATGTTTTAGGATGTGTTTCTCGTTAATCAGTCATTTCCATGAAAATGTTGTTTCTGTATTTAAAAACAACAACCTATGCTAACAATGTGGTTCCTCTGGGTGTTTTTTATTTCAATTTCCCCATTTATTGAGCTAGTGTTCAAGGACAAGGGATCTCTTGGTAATTCCAAATGATCACATATGTAGATTGGTATGTGAGTTAACTGGAGGGTTATTCCCTAACGTTGGCATCCGATGCTTTGGGGTTAATGATGCCAAATTTGGCATCAGCAACGATGAATGGAATCACTAGTTATTCCTTAAAAGTCGCCGTTGCCTTTTAGTGATGCCATTCGTGTCACGGGCGACAGAGACCGTGATACTGGTGGCATCGCCGGTAGGTATCCCGAAACTATTCGAAAAATCATCGCCAGGCGATAGTATTTTGTCATTGTTTGAAAATGGCGATGGAATTTCAAAATCGAAGAAGAGTAATCTTGTTGCCAAACCTACACATCAACCTAATGCAAGCCATAGAACGTCGTGAGTTAGTATAATAGAAAGGCGGTGATTGTGGGATCAATTAAACACGTTCGAGGTTCCGAGTTATTTTTTGTTTGCGTTGAACACACGTTAAGTATTGAGCAGTGATTCCGCTCAATCTTTACCTTAAAGAGAACTTTTATATAGATTACGAGAAAAGTTCCCAGGGGGCATATTTAATGGTTTCCTGAATGGAGTGGCCCTTAATTTTAGTCACATCGATTGCTAAGAAGCCCACCTCATCGCAATATTATCTGCTCCACTGCATCCCACTGTTACAATTATTTCAGCTAAAACTAGCATGAACAGATGTGTCAATTTCAAATGTCATAAATCATTGCTATTGATAAAAGTTGTAGTTTCAGGCTTAATTTTTTGGAATAACATCATAAATGAAAATGACTGGCAATTTTCCACAAGAATATATTTAAAAAACGACCGGTTTCAGTGTACAACACCATCATCAGGTGAAATCATATCTTTTACATCCGTATATATACCAAATTGCATGAGGGGAGGAAAGGGATGAGAGGGGGTGGGGTTGGGAAGAATAAGGATTGGGAGTTGAGAAGAGGGTGAGAGGTGGGGGGGGGGGGAGGTTGTTAAAGGGTAAAACCCGCATGGTAGTGATCTGGGGAAGTCACAGGTCGTTAAGCGACACAGGACATCCACCCAAGAAAAAAGTGTGGTGTTTATGAAGTCAAGTGCGATTGTGGAGCCACCTACATTGGGCAGACAGGGAGGAATTTTTCCACCCGCATCAGTGAACATAAAAAGTGCTATGTTTCCGGAAACGAAACTTCGATTTTCGCGAAGCATCTTATGGATGCGAAACACTCTAGTGATTTTAATTTCAACGTGCTCCACACTTTGGATAAAGGAAAGAAATTGGACGCCATGGAGCAGGTTGAAATTATCCAAAGAAGGAACTGGAAGCAGAATCTTCTTAACGATGTTCAATTCCTTTCGTACCCCTCCCCTCTCCTCTCCATCACCTTCCCACGAAGTGCACACTCGTTAGGACTGCCGCAACCATAGTCACTGAAAACCCCCCCTCCTCCACGACCGATTCCCTTGTGTTTCTCATTCCTAAAATCACATAATTGCTCTCTGCATGAACTTCCCTTCCTCTTGTCCACCCCCTCATCAACCATTGTGTAAGATCCATCCTATTAGCCTACTACAGCCTTTGCTACGTGACAGACTTTACCGCTCGACCCTTTCCTGTCTCAACGAGTACCTGGGGTCGTCATCTTCGGACCGAACACTCTCCCTTTCCCTTCCCCCTCCCCCCTATCACCTCCAAGCCCATGCCCTCTGGATACCTTTGGCAAATACAACTGGAACCCCAAGGAGCTAATCCTCCTTAACCCGAAGTCTCCGTCACTCCGATGGATGCCAACGCCCGGTCCTCCCACCCCCTCCACTCTGGACTTCACGTGGACTTCTGAGGATTCATAATGACCGGGGCCTCACCCAGACCGCCAGCTTGCGAGGTTCCACCCTTCCAATTTTAGGAGCACAGCGGACATCAACAGGACTCTTGGGTGGATGTCCTGTGTCGCTTAACGACCTGTGACTTCCCCAGATCACTACCATGCGGGTTTTACCCTTTAACAACCTCCCCCCCCCACCTCTCACCCTCCTCTCAACTCCCAATCCTTATTCTTCCCAACCCCACCCCCTCTCATCCCTTTCCTCCCCTCATGCAATTTGGTATATATACGGATGTAAAAGATATGATTTCACCTGGTGATGGTGTTGTATACTGCAACCGGTCGTTTTTTAAATATATTCTTGTGGGAAATTGCCAGTCATTTTCATTTATTATTGCTATTGATTTCATGTTGCAACAAAACAGCACAATGGCAGTATGTAGGCTTCTAACTGTAGGCGCAAGGATTTAGCCAAAATTGTTTGTATTTTGATATCTCCCAACTCATAAACCTATGATGACTGTAAGCATGGCATACGTAAGTCTTTGAATCTACCAAATCTACGCAGCAATCTCTTGCGTTAACCTCTTCCTACAGTTCAGTTATCGGGAGGGTTTATCCATTAATGTATATTTTACATGTGGTAGTACAAGCTACATCTAACGCTGCTTGGAGGTACACTATACTAAAAGTATATATAAATGTCATTTCGGGAATATGCACAAGGAGCAATGACATGAAATAGCCTATCGTCGTACCTCAACTTACATACTCCAGCCGCAGCGTCCGAGGCTACGCTTCAGCTTATAGTCAACAAAGTTCCTCATTGGCTTAAGATTAACGTTATTCTTTTGTCGTGGCGTTTGTGGCGTGTCACGTCATGCTTTAGGAGCCTTACAGGCTCCTTAGACCTGCTTACGGTATCAACTTTACTCTTGCCATGGGCATCTCTGACGCCAGGAATGGCATCACTTGTTCCCGATGCTATTTAGCGATGCCGATTCGGAATAACTAGCGATGCCACTTTCGGATGCCGTTCGTGAAATAGGATCAAGCGCCTTGCGAGTTAGGGAACAACCCTCCTGATGACATGAATATTTCAGAACAGGAATGAATATTTCCGCGCAAGATCTGTCAAGTCGATTTTGGAGAGCAGGAAGCATTAGTATCATTTGAGACTTAGACTGTATTGGTGGTATTTTGCAAGTATATTTATATTTTATTACTGACCATTTCAAAGTAAACTTTCCATGATCATGAAAGAAAGAGCATAAAATGCATTTGAATTTTAGCACCAATTTAACCCGTCAGAGCCCAAAGTTTTTTTGTTTCAAAAATCGTTCATTTTTCTAAAATATGATGCTAATGTGCAATGAAGATTTCTTGTAATTTTTTTCCCCTAAAATTCAGTAGAACGGTGGCATATGGCACCGCTGGGCGTTGATATGGTCTTTTCGCTTATTTTTTTTTTATTTTTTTAATTTTAAGTTCACCCAACATGAAACACAATAACAGGGTAAACTATTTTCACAGTTAATCATAATAACAAAAATAATACAAAAGAGCTTAATAAAATAATAATACAAATAATTAACAAAACGGTCTAGGCTGGCTGAACTTTTCATTCAAAATTCTGAACAAATTTATAGTGTCGATAACATCGACGATATCTGTCCGCGAAACATTTCCTTAGTTAGATTTATATTTAACTCATTTGAAAGTGTGTTGAATGAGATACATAACCTATTAATAGGTGCATTCATACAATAATTTTTGTTCACACTTCTTTTGTAGAATGTCCTTTTTAGCCTTACTTTTTTTTGGGACTAAAAAGTTCAATTTCCCAACCAATTCAATACAATTACCTTTATTAATTACATCATGTAGAAAGAGTAAATCATTTATGACTCTTCTATTACTCAATGTTTCCAATTTAAATTCATTTAACATAACTTTGTACTCCACATGATTTTCAAAAACAGGATAAACATTGTAACGTAAATAATACATCAACCTTAAAAATCTTTTTTGGACTCTCTCTATCATCACATCATACTTCATCATACGCGGGTTCCAAATCACTGAGCAATATTCCACCTTGTTTCTTACATATGAAAAGTACAGAATTATAATTAAATAGTTTAATTATTAATTAAATATACTAACCAATTATTTCCAATAATTAAAAGTACACTTTTTCGTCCAAAAAATATTTTGAGATACGATGCAAAAATCCAGGTAATTTATAAGCACACATGGTGATGGATAAAATATGGTTACTAAAAGTCATTTGGAGTCGAAATTAACACCAAGATCTTTCACTTCAGTTTTTCTTAATATAGTTTGCTCCTTCATCACATAGTTATATTGAAATACATTTTTACTTCTTGTATAGGATGCGACTGAACATTTGTCAATATTAAAATAAAGAAGATTTCTCTCTGACCACAAAATTATCAACATCCATTTGTACTAAAGAACAATCTCTCAAATTTATTACATTAAGGTATATTTTAATATCATCCGCGAACATTAAACACTTCGTATTGCACAGGCACTGAGGTAAATCATTAATAAATATAAGAAAAATAAGTGGACCAAGATTTGAGCCTTGCGGTACTCCCGATAAAGCAGTGTACACATCGGATTTTAAATGCTTGTATATCACGTACTGTTGTCTATCCTTTAGAAATGAACAAATAATCTATGAAAAGACCCAGAGATCTCCAAAGCATGAAGCTTCTTAATTAAAATTGAGTGATTTACAGTATCAAATGCCTTCTTAAAATCGAAGTAAATAGTATCAAGCTGATATATTGCATCCATTCCAGTAACCACGTAATCTGTGAATACAGACAAATTTGTAACCACTGATCTATTAGCCATAAATCCATGTTGTACATAATTTATACGACTTTTTAACTGAAATTTGATATGGTTACAAATTATTGACTCAAATAACTTGGAAAAAATAGATAATATGGTCACTGGGCGGTAATTTTGAATGTCATCACGTTCTCCTTTTTTAAACACAGGACAAATCTTGGCCATTTTCCATTTACTTGGAAAGATACCATGTTTCAGCGACACAGTAAATAGATGACATAAGGTAGGAGCTAAGATACCACTACACCCTTTTACTATATACGACGGTATATCATCAGGGCCAACAGATCTTTTTGTTTTGATACTTTTAATTGCATCTACCACTTCCTTCAATTCAATATTATGAAGAAATATATTACTACTACAATCATTTCCAAAATCTTCCTTTGGATATTGATTAACTGTAATAATGCTACTCTCAACTCCATAAACTGACATGAACTGATCTCGAAAGGCATTTGCAATTTTACACGGTGAATTTTCCTTCGAATATATTTTTTCGTTCGAATGAAGAAAACTACGTCAACTCTTTTTTAACCTCCTTGTTTATTATTATAGTTTTCACAAACTGATTTTAAAGTGATAAGAGGCAAAGCATTTTATACCAAGTCCAATATTACTTTTCGAACTTTGAGTTCTGGTTTGTGACGAACAATAATTTCCATTATATTTCGCCGACTTCTATTTTGATTGGGGATTATGAGGTGAAATATTAATCGTAATCCCATCAAATCATTGTGTCTTCTGCAAGTCGTCTTGTATATTTTCCTCTTCGTTGCCCCTGATGTGGAATAGTTCTGTATCTGTATCACAAGTTTGAACAATTACCCTCCTTAACTCTCACTGCGATATATCCACTCCCGTTTTCCGCATTATTATCCAAGCATTGTGAATACACACGTCAATTAGGGAGTAAAAAGCGGCCACCACCATTTTTTACTCCGCAACCCCTACCCGATAGCAATTCACTCCGCGATCCATGAGGTCAGTACCACCCACATTCTAGTTGTAAACCTCAAAGAGCTTTGGGCGTGGCGCGGCAATTTTCTTTTTGGCGGTACTTGAATACCGAGCAATATTGGAAACAGGTTTCACACCATAGCGTGTGAATGCACCCATGACAACACCATTATCCACCCATTTGACAAGCGTAATTGATGAATCCTTGTCAGTGAATACTAATAACTTCCTCGTGGCTCCTTTTGAAAAGCAGATTTCGGCACGAGGAGGCATCCTTTTGGCAATCGGTTGTTGCGGATAGTACCTGTGCCACTGCATCCTCTACTCTTCAGCTCAACCAGGAGATTCATTCCTTGAACAAAAAGATCACAATTCACATTTCCTTGAATTCATGGTATCCATATTATAATAAAATCGCATCGGTGCAGCTGCATTCCCATAACGCTTTTCGTAGTCTTCGTTTCCTTGATGTCTCTTTCCTTGCTATGCCTCAAAATCAACCAAATATCCAGCTGCTCTGTTCAAACAACAAACCTTGTAGCCGAATCTAATAGGCTTGCTTCTGATAATTGCTTACAACCATCTGAGCCATAATAAGCGACCATACTTCCGTTATAATCAAACTGTTGCTCAGATCTAAATTGATTTCTCGTTTGTTCCTGAACTAGGTTCATTAGGGGTCTCAACTTCCAATATTTGTCCGTATGGTCAGGAGAATTGTTATCTGCGTAATGTAGAAAGCGTTCTATTTCAAGGACACGGTTCTTTTGCATTGAATTGCACACAAGACCATTCTAGACGTCTTTCGCTTCTCCCCAATAAAGGCACTAATCGGGGACATCATTATATCCTGATAGAATTAGAATTCCCAAAAATACTTTTCTCTTTGGGGTAAATGTTACGCGAAGGGCAATTGCGGAATATAGCATACCTATTACTCTCAGAAGCTAGGAAATTCAATTCATATGTAAAAAAAAGTGTTGAAATGGACCGGAAATGTGCAAGGATGGTAAACCTGGTTATCTGCCCACTATTGACCTGAGATACATATACCCAAGCCTAGTTCAAGGTAATACACATATGGTACCTTGAGAGAATTTGTGTCTAAAGACAAGGCATTAGAGAGGGAACTAGTTTTACACCATGCATCTTCAGTCTGAATCTATTATACATGCTATCATTTCTCTTTATAGAGAAACCCGATACAGTGACATTTCGAAATTTGATGTAGTGAAATATTCACAACGGTGAAATTACATGTTCTCTCCCTTAACTTTACATAGCGTTTGAAATTATGAAATATGAAATTACCATTTTTTGTTTATATTTGCAACTTGTTTTTAGCAGTTTTGCATTTTTTGGGGTTTTTGTACTCGACTCAAATCTTCTTTCACATCTCAACCATCTAGGTTAGACCAATCATTGGCAGATCTACTAATTGATTTCCAGGCTCACGGACAGTCATCTATCCATAATTTATTCTGTCTTGTAGATGTAGTCCTCAACACTCTTTCAAAGGGAGTCGTCTATCAACTGTTACAGCTTATTTTTTAATATTGCCCCTGATTTCCTTTACATTAATACAAGATCTAATATTTCTTCCTTGCCATCAAGCCTATTATTTCCATTCTCATCTACTTTCGCACCTCCAAAGTCATATGCCAAAGTTTATCCTCCTCCTGCTTTTGTTACAAAACGATATTGTGCTAAGTACATGATTGCTAGACTAATCCTTTCTTAATTGTTTTGCTTAGAGTCCCTCCAATTTTTTTCTCTGTGAACTACAGTTTATTATCTGGTAGGCTAACTTATGGTTGATTATCTTTACAATGTAACAGGTGATATATCTATTACCAACCTAATTAGGTTTTCCCAATCTGTATCCATGCCTCTCCGTGTAACAGCTTTTACATTTTAAAATTTTACTGAGTTCTAACCTGTCATGAATTTATCAATGTAAATTCTTCACTGTTGCTGAACGAGCTAATGAGCTTATTATTTTGGTAAACAAAAAAGCGAGATCCCAAAAGGTCTGACTGATATCTAAATAATTCATTGTAAATTGCAACCGTATTTCCTTATCTTCTTTGCATAGGGCAGGCAGGCTTACGAGCTGGACGATAATGAAATATTCCGCGCTCCAGCGTACAATTTCTAAGAGTCGTGTAACTACATTGTAGTTCCATAGCTATTCTGAATGATGCTAGCCCCCCCACTTGTTAGAGGAGTATTTCTCATGTGATTAACCATCGCCTCGTCTCCTTCTCTAGCTCTGCACCGAGGTCTCCCGGTCCGTGTCTTACTGTTCATTCCATCCGCAGCACACACTCGAGCGCGTTGTACCCATCGCCATACCACGCTCCTATGGGCTCCCAAATCCCTAGTCACCTCCACAACTTGACGTCCAGCTTCCACTAATTTAACCATTACTTCTCTGTCCGCAAGAGAAGTTTGTCTGTTCGCAGGCCGTTGCATACCAGCACTCTGACGTTCCTTCAAATGGCTAAAAATCTTCAAATTCCTGACTTTCAGCATTAGGTCGAATGGATGCACAGAGATTTCTGCAGCCATGCCTCTAAGCTCCTTCCAAATATTTCGTTCACTCATGTTTACACTCCTTATGGGAAATAAGCAAGTCCCTCAGTTCGATGGGACGACATAAGTCTCTTATTTCACTTACCCCCAAGACGAGGTTCCGATTCTCGACTACTCTTTCCCCTTACTCACCTCCCTCCCACCCCCCTCCTCTTTCTTCCCTCCCCACCCCTCACTTTTGAATCAGTGGATCCACACGAAATCGTAGTTTCGCTTATTCGGCGCTGTTGTCGATGTCGCCAGACTTTATGCGGCTACTATACAAGCTATTGCTGTAATTGGAATGAGAGATGTGAATCTCGCGAATTCGCAATGAATTGGAGGATAATAACACGTTTAGGATAAAATGCATCGGTTATTCAGTTGTTCGTACATCATTTCTCTATTTCAATTGCTAAGCCATGCTTGACTTAAGTAATCCTTTCTGAGAGAATATTTGTTGTGACGTTAAAAGTCAGAAGTTTGTGCGTGTATCTTTACGCGGCAATTCTAACGACTCGATAGTTACGTTTGAGAGGACACAGTGAAACGCCGATTTTCATGGCAAAATATTGATCATAATTATGGTATAGAATAGCTGTCTTTCAATAAGAGAAAAACGGAATCCGAAGTACGTAGTCAATTCACCTCCAAATTCGGCAGTAGCTCCATAAACGAGGGTGTAAAAGGATTGTTGTTTACGGCGTTGGCTTAAGGAGGCACTGGGAAAATAGTCGGAAGAGAGTCCAATTCTTTGTTTCCTTTTGAAATATTAATGTATTCAAGGAAAAGGATAATTTACTTTGCACTATTCCACTGGAGAAGTATGATTTATTGAGCCGACTGCACTGCAGCATCATCAGTACTGAATACAATATAGTTAATTCTGAATATATTGTCACATGGGGAGGGAGGGAGGAATGGTAAGGAGGGTGGGGGTGGAGGAAAACGGCGTTGTACGAAACTTGGGTGTGCAAGTGGGAAGGAGGGAGTTGGAGGAGGGGGTGAGGGAAGGGGTGGGGGTTTTGGGCTGAGCGTGGGTCTGAGGAGAGGAGGGGGTGGGGGAGAGGATGACTGACCGAAGGTGATGGGAGGGTTTGTTTGGGATTAACTGCGGGAGGACGAGGAGTGAGGAATGGAAGGGAAAAACGTGGTCATTAGTGATGCGTTCCTTTCTCATCACGGCCGGTAATTATGTACAATTGTTCCAAAATATCCATTCTGGTCCCCTTGCTCTCCTTATGTGTCATTTCCGGGATGAAGTCAGCCTGATGTCCTTCCGCGAGGAGGTGATCCGCGAACTGTGACTTCCCCTCCTTCTTCTCGTAGTCCTTCTTGTGCTCGGCTGCTCGGGTCCTCAGGCTTCTCCTAGTCTGCCCGAAGTATGATGCCTTGCAATCGGCGCACTCTAGCGTGTAAATGCCACTTTGGTCCATTGTGTTTATGGAGGCTTTCACTTTCGGGAGTAGGTATTTGAGGTTTGTTGCGTTGTGGAAGGCTGGTTTGATGCCAAGGTGTTTCAGATATTTGCCTTATCTTAGTGAAGTATTCCCAATGTAATTTATTTTTCGCCAGCGTTGGGCTTTCTCTGGTCCGACTGAATAAATTTGTCTGATGGCTGTTTCGTTTTGCTTTTTCGCTTCTATTTTATTAATTATTGCCTCCGGGGAACCGTTTTCTACGGCTATGGATTTGATAATGCATATCTCTTTGCAGTATTCTTCTTTGGTGAGGGGGATGTTAACGGCCCTGTGGGCCATGTTGTGGAAGGCCGCTAGCTTTTGACTGGGGGGATGTTTGGAGGTGGCGTGGATAACATGATCAGTACATGTTGGTTTTCGATAAATACCGAACATGTGTTTGCCATCCTGAATGGATATGGTTAAATCAAGGAATTCAATGTGTCATTGACTTGGAGTTCAACTGTAAATTTTATGTTTCCGTGCCGAGAATTTAATATTTTCAAAAAATATTAGATAAAATCAAAATGTATGCAAGGTATCAATCAAATTCCCTAATTTGACTTGTCTTAATGCGTGAGGAAACAGGTTACGTATGAATAAAATCGAGAGCTGAATGTCCTGCTGTCTTTGAATGGCAGGATAGCTAGTCAGGAAATGATTCCTGCTTGTGACATATTAAAGAGAATAAGTAAGGGAATAGTGCTTTCTGCGGGGAAACAAACCTATTGATTAGTTACAGGGACGTGAGCCCAGAAATATTCCATCAATAACCCAAACATTTAACGCATGAGTAAGTGTACCATGGTTTAAATTGCTATAAATCATTCCGGCATCAGTATCGTTACTGATGCTGTTACAATGTGAATTGTGAAGAGAAATGTCATGGATTTTGTTTTCAGAAGGTCTTGTGGTTACCGGTGTCACGATGCTTTCCTTGAGCATCCATTTTGGTCGCAAAAAAATAAGTGCAAAGGACTTGGCTTGGTTTGGACTCCTTTCGATATATCCTCTGGCCTATGGCCAGAATTGCGTCAACATGGTAATTCAATTTCGTTTCCATCAGTTATTGATTCTCAAATTAGGAGACGTCAAATATGTTGGTAAAAACTCCACATTTATTCATGGAGACTCCTTTTAGTCATATATTCAGAACGATTTGGTCAAGGAAATCAAGGATGTCAGTAATTTAAGTTTAATAAATGAAATAACTCAAAAAACCAACCATGGATACCAAATAAAATCTGATGATTATCATTACAATCATGTAATTGTTAAAGTAATTCTCTTCCCACATGTGATTTAAATGGCCTTCATTGCCATGCACCGTCAATAAAAAAAGTCGTTTTCATCTGTTATTACTGATCTAGCATTCTGAGCTCATGATATTATGGGATTCCGGCTTTTTCCGTGTTCTTCATGAGTTTCGAAATATTTGTTCGTTTTCCGAATTTTCCTGACTCAAGTGATCCAGTGACATTAATATCTGAGTTCAAAACCATCCTATCCGATCCCTACGGTGACGTGCATTTCTCGCCGAAGTCCAATGTTGCGCTATGTATGGCTGCAGCTGTAATTCCTTTTGCAGCTGTAATTCATTCAGCAGGTGACATATACTCAAGATTAACATATTCCTTCATGGTTCTCTTCAGCCTCGGGAATAGAAAAAATTCACAGGGTCCGGTGAATACGGTAGCTGAGGCAAAATAACGCTTCGTTTTTTCACCAAAAAATCGCGAATAAGCAGTGAGGTGTGAGCGGGAGCATTATCGTGGTGCAATTTCAATGAGTTGTTTTGCCACAATTCTTGGCGTTTTCGTCGGATTGCTTCACGCAAACGGTGCATAACTTCCAGGTAGTATTCCTTATTGACCGAACGACCATGTGGCAGGAACTCGGAATTATTGAAAATCGGAATTATGAAGCACGCGAAATTAAAAAATTCCCGTTATTTTTTTATCACACCTCGTATATTGCGATTTTACTATTTCGAAACGGATGTCGAAGAGTCGGATGACAATCCTACCATACACTTTTGTGTTGCAGGGGAAAAACTGTCGTCTATTTGCCATCATGGTTCATTTTATTCAAATGAAATTGGGCCGCAATATGTGCACAGTTTGTCGTCTCACGAAAACGTACTAAACTATAGAATAACTTTTTTGTCAGACTTAATTATTCATCAAGAAAAAAATATTTTACTTCAAAATGGGGTAATATTTAGTCACCAAGATTAAAAGACACATTGGCTTTGATTATTCATTTAATTTCATAAAACATGTGGCATCGTATAAATAATAATTAAAATACATTAAAAATTCATTTTTGTGTGAAATACGTGTGTCAGGGTAAAAAATTGAATTTCATTAACGAAGCTAATGATGTTCTAATATTCTTAGCTTACTATTCTGTTTCGATTGCATCGTCTGGGGAACCATCCATTTGCAAGCCTTTTTTGTCATGCACACAAATAACAACTTTACCGAGAATTGTAAATGGTTGAAGCAGGCTCCTTATGGAATGCATTTATCATACTTGTATAACTTGCGTAGGGCATTTTTCGATAATATGCTGATGATGTTTCTGTTTTGCATATTTTCCTCAAAATACTCTTCAAACGCCCTAAGCGTCTTTTTTCCTATTTTTTTTAATTCTTCTGAAGGGTAGAGTAATCCCGAATGACAATCCTTTAAATTTGGAAATATTTTATTGAGAATAAGTAATTGAGTTTTATCAGTTAAGGATCACTTCCCAACAAACCTGTCCCTGCATTTGATACACCTGGATTTCTCCCAGAGCCTCTTTACTAAATATCATAGAAAATATGTTTCATTAACACTGCTGGAGACTCACTGTCTCAGGCTCCTCTGCCGGGAGTCCAAAAACTTCTTCATCTTCCGATGATTAACCAAAATAGTCATCTTCTGTGAATTCATTGAAATTCGTAATGCAGAATTTGCCCTCACCATCATCTCACACCTTATCTTTTCCTTCTAACTGAGGCATAGAGTCCTCATCTATGGAGTAGCTTCCAGTTTGGCGGGGGGGTTTATTAAGTTTTGTGAAGTCACTTGCCTGTAGCTAGCCCGGAAAGATTTTACCTTTGGGTTCCTGTTAAACCCGCCTCTCTGTCGGATGACAGAGAATAAATTTTCCAGTGGGTCTTGATTTAATCGACCTGTTAAAATGTATTTATTCCCTAAATCAGTAAGTAAACCAAGAACTGATGATATTGTCAAGACAAATCCGTCAAAACAAGGGGGGCGACTAGAGTTGCCGCGAGACTCGAGACTTTCTCGTCTCGTCTCGAGTCTCGTCTCGAAAACGAGACGAGAGTCGAGACGAGACCGTTGGGTAGAATTCGAGACGAGACTCGAGACGAGACCACTTTTTGACGAGACGAGACGATACCACTTCCACGAGACTCTCGAAAGTCTCGAAATACAGACATATGTCCTTATTTTGTATTTGTTATAGCTTTATCCCTAAAACTATGTCCTTCTGTTAAGACGAAGTAAATTTTACGTTTTTTTTTAGTATTAAATTTTAAATATAATTCAATAATAACATTTCGATAAATTATCTAACTATAAAAAAGAATTTTTGCCGAAAAATCAATTTCTGAATACATGAGCGTGTCTTCTGGAGCCAAGTAAGGGAGTGTTAATGGCTGAATACTTTTCCTTGTTTCCTGCGATAATAACCTTGGAAAATTTATCCAGCAAAATTTGACTATTTTCTAAAGTGGTAATTTTCAGTGATTACTTCTACGACAAAAATATCTTGGATTATACTCTCATATGTGTAAAGTATCGCCCAGCGGCATTTGCAATCCTGCTTATAGTTTGCATGCTAGGAGAAAATGATGGCGCCATTTCAAATTGCGCAGAGCACATCACCTCGGCAGAAAGACGAATGATAATTGATATAACTATGTACCTCTTCATGTATGATATATCTTCCCAGGTTAGTGAGGATATTTAGCATAATATCGCTACATTGTGTTGAGGATGTTACAATAAAAAAGTAACTACAACAGGCTTTCCTTTGACTTTAATTTCTTTCATTTGCCTTTATTTTGGTAACCAAAAATCCATTTAATCAAAAAGTTCATTACTGGATCATCTGACTGGCATTTATTCAACAGCCACTCATTCTAACTCCATTCATCATATTTTCTCCAGAAACACTTGTTAGCGGCAGGTAATCTTATTTCAGCAGCATGCAGTCCATTCTAAAAGGGGCCAGAAACCTGTCGAAAAAATCTATTTTCAGACTTGTGCGAAATTCCTGAGAGGAAAAATCATTCGCCCTGACTGGGATTCGAACCCGGATCCCTCCGCTAAAGCACTAAGTTTTGATAGCACTGATCAGCATTTGAGATGCATAGCCCATGTACTAAACCTTGCAATACAGGATCTATTAAGAACGTTATCTCTGGAGGACGGGGTTTCAGAAGACCTGCTTTATTAATTGACAGTGACGACGAGGATTTCAATTTGAAGAAGAAAATAAAACTTCAATTGCCAAAATAAGATTTCTAATTTAAAAAATTAAAGAAAGTGAGAAGTTATGAAATAAATTCCGTAGCGCTTGCGAAGCTGCATCACTGAACCTTGTAATAGACGTCCCAACTAGGTGGAATTCAACAGACGATATGATTGGAACAGCACTTAATGTGAAGAGAGGTATTTCAATCCTATGTGATAGTATAAGTGACCTGAAGCGCCTCAAAATCACTGGATCAGAATGGACATAGCTTGAAAATGTTCACAGTTTTAAAAAACTTTAAAGTTCTGACGAATAAATTAGGAGGAGAAAATTACGTCACCCTTCCACTCGTTACCGTTCCATTTAACTTGCTGTTGGATAAGCTAGAAAAAATGATGGAAATACTGGACAACAAGCCTGGAAGGAATGAAGGTGATGAAAAACTGTTGCTTGCCTATCAAGCTGCTCGGAATAAGATGCTAAAGTACTACCGCCTGGATTGACAAACCGCCTGGACAAACTTTCTGGACACTACCGCCTGGACAAACTGGATTTATTGCGCGGTATTATTATTAGATACACGTCATAAATGTGAAACTTTTTCCATGACTCCATGGGGAAAAGAGATGCAGGAAAAGGCCCTATTGAAATTTGAGGAAATGTTCAAAGTCTATTACGAAAGGTATCCCACTCAAATACAGTCCGCTCAGTCAATTGATCTAGAGAATCATGAGAGGTCTGTTTGGGTAGAAAGTGACGAGGAAGACCTTCTAGATGAATATTCTCTCTATAAGCAGTCAAGACCCAGTACTGGCAGGTATTTTCTCCTTTTCGACTAATTTCACTTACCTGAACTATTTTGACCTAAGAGAGAAGTTCAATCAGTCTCAGAACTTTTATTTAATTTTTTTTACTTTTAAATAGAAATTTAACCCTTTTTCTGTTAAGTCATACCTAATTGTTTTCATATATTTGCTCCTAGTCTATCATCCCAGCATGAAAAATGGAGGAAAGAACTTGCAGAATATCTTCAACTGCCGAGATCCCCTAGTGATGTAAACATATTGACATGGTGGAAGGCAAATGAGGCAACTTTTCCAGTGCTATCAAAAATGGCGAGAAACTTTCTTAATATTTCCACTACATCTGTTCCAGCGGAAAGGTTGCTCTCAAGAGCAGCCTTGACAATAAGGAAGCATAGAAACCGCTTGGGTCACGAATCAGCAAGAAGTTTACTCTCTGTGAACTCGTGGGTGACGTGCAATTTGGCCAGTCAAATAAAAAACTTACGTTAATTAAACTTTTTTAAATCTGAACATTTTTTAAACTACTTTATTAAAGCAAAAATTATCTCTTTTCCACTCACATTATTTTTGCGATTATTTTCTTAAACCTTCTGTGGATTTCTCTGCAGTAAATTTGTGTCTACATTCCCCTTTTAGAAATTTTTTGTTTTATGTTACTAGTTTATTCATTGAGTATCAATAAAATCAATGATTTTACTAGCAGTTTGATGTAATTGTGTCCAGATCAATATATATTTAAAATTTATATTAATGGCTTTCCTATTTCGAGTGTAGCGATTCAGCGATTAAGTACGCAAAGGAAACGGCTTTTTATGGTGCTAAATTTATTTTGGGGGAAACGAGACGAGAGTCTCGTCCGAGACTCGAGACCGAGACGAGACTGGGGTTCACGAGACGAGACTCGAGACGATACCAGAGTTCAGAAAACGAGACTGAGACGAGACTGGCTCAAGTCTCGTCTCGTCTCGCGGCAACACTAGGGGCGACTGTTATTAACTTTTTTAATGTCTTAAATATTTTGATTCCTTCATTTAATATTTTTAAGATATATGTATTATTAATTGAGAGGCCACTTTTGTTTACATTAGCTGAATACAAATGTTTACTATTAAGTGCATCGAATAAATTATTGATGGTTTCCAAAAAGTATGCGGTGGGAAGAGCAGAAGATAAATGTAGTTCTCCAGTGGAATGACATGTAATTATGGCTGCTGCTGTAGAGTAACTGAAAACCTGTGTTGCCAGCTCGACAAACATTTTTTGGAAGGGATTTGGACATATATGTGCTTGGGTTAACTTTCTCAGGGCTCTAGTGGTTGTGCTGTCCTCTTTCGTATACTTGACGAATATTTTCGAAAGAAAGTACATTATCATTCAGAATAAAATCACTACTCATACAATTGTTTCTGAGAGATTTAACTAGGTGAGGGATTTCAAACAAAACAAAAACCTTTTTGTCGTCAACCTGTGCGAATAGCTTCTCAATTGACACACCAACGTTGGCAATTGTTTTCCTATTCACCCTCGCTTGATCGCAGGTGAACGCTCTTGGTCTTAAACCTATGGAATAAAGGCGCTGCAAAATTAAAATGAGAACCTTCTTGAGGTCTCTGCTGTTAATTCCATGTTCAGAGATGAAGTATGCTGCAGGTATCTTCCATTGGGAATAGAGGCCTCTCACCAAGAAAACTCCTGCGTATTTTCCCAGTTTCCTCTTTCTTCCAAGGTGGCCCATATCTACAAAGCGCACTATCAAGTACAAAGCTGGCGAGTATTGTAGGTTTGACATGAGTGCCATTTCATCAAATAGTAGTACACAGTCTCGGCTATCATCTGGCAGTGTATTAATCTTAATTTGCAAACGTTTAAAAAATAGGTCATCAAAATCGGCTAAGCACTTTGATGATCGATGAATCCAGTTCCATACCGTCCGCTCCGCAGGTAGGACTAATTTTTCCAAAAGAAAGCTATATGCTGCTGGTGATTTGAAATATAATGCAATGGCGAATTTCTGCTCGTCCTTTTGCCATATCTGCTTCTTCTTGTGATGGTATTGTAGTGCAGTTAGTAGCATTGCCTATTTGACTTTAAAGCATTTGGTGAAAACGACCCATCATGGAGTTTATTACATTCTTTCCTTTTGTACTCCTCTCTTTTCTTTTTCAGATTAATGTTCTGAGTGCAGATGTTCTTGTTTTTTTGTCTTTCTATTTTCATCTTATGTAACTATCTTTTCTGGCTTCCTTTCTTGTTTTCAATATATTATGTTCCGATATGGCTGGTGTACTCTCATATCCCCAAATTCTTTCAAGACCAGGGGATTCTATGACAGTTAGAGATCTTATTGGTGTTAAATAAGAAATTTGAGTCATACCCACATTAATTGGAATAGTAGGAGTTGGTGTCCATGGCACTCCATACATTTTGCTATTTTCCCCGGAAAAAACATCATGTGATCGCGTTGGTGATATTCGGGGATTTAACTTCAATTCAAAAGCGTCTGCAACTGTAGGGATTTCTTCTAACGGTGTTTTATCCGGCATAACCAGTCGAGGAACAGCATCTTTCTTTAGGCGTCCACTCGGCAGTAAATCAAATTTGGTAAAATGTAGTTCACATACTGATTTTAGAGCGAGTTCTTTTTCCGATAGTTCCAATAAATCAGGGTTCCCTGTTTTGAAAAAAATAAAAAAAAAACATTTTCAAAATGCCTCTTAAGATTAGATACTCTACAATGTTAATGAAGAAAAATTTAAAAATTTTAATTTGACCAAGTCAGGTAATGGTATGCTGGGTTACTTTCATCAACTTAAAATGCCACCGTGGTTAGAAAAGTTACAAGAGTTTTCCAAATAAACTTGCGGTGATAGGGTGCTTAGGGTCTGAGACATTATTAAAGTCCCCAGAATTTTCTACACATAAATAATTGGTATTCCATTACAAAGTTGCCTTCAACTTTTTTAATTGCCGTATACAGCTCTCGAATTTACAGCTACTAAAATCAGTTTAGATATTCTCTATGGACAAGAAAATATTTATTTATCATTTTCCAACCACCCTAAAAACAGCTGTTGGGGGCCGATTAAGGAAATAGAGTAAAAACCACAAATAGAATGCTAATACATCGAATATATGAACTATGGAATATTTAATACCTGCCAATTTAGGTAGCTGGTCTCAAATCAAGGGAGTAGCATGGGAATTTTTCCAACAAGAATTCAAAATATGTACATACGTATTTTACATCATTATGACTGTTGATCACGGTAAATTTTCCATAAAAGAATTTTATAAAAATTTTTATTGAAAGTTTTATGAATCGTACGTAAAACGTACTTGCTTGCTCACGGTTAAACTATTCATAAAACCGCAATGTCCTGCCATCTATGACATGCTTTGCGAACACTTAAAGTGATAAATGCACTCCCTTTTGGATGGCTGTTAGGTTAAAAAATATATGTATTTTTTATTTACTTACTTTCTGATCACACTCAACGGTACTAAGGCTCTAAAGCATTCTTCTAGCAAGAAGTATACTGCCTCAACGTTACATGAACTTCCAGCCATGTTCGTTTACGTTTTCCTTGTTTGGCTTCCCATGGATACGAGATTATTATCAACGCGATGAGCGGAACATTTCATTGGTTATTGCATAAAACGGTTTTATGGAAATAGAACCTGTCCTATTCCGTAAAGCGTTTTATAAAACTAGGTTTTATAAAACGGTTTTATCGTTAGCAAGCTCATTTTTATAAAGTTAGTCGATTTTATAAAACGTTTTACCGAAAATTTTACCGTGAGCAACAGTCATTACAAGGAAACAGATGAACCAGAAGTACTATTGATTTTTTGCAATCCAATAAAGTTTATTATATTAAATTAATGTTCTATTGCTCCACTATGCTCCGTGACAAAAGGCTAAATGCAAGTCAAATAATGTTAACCTTTTAGTAGATATTATTTTACTTCCCTAAAGTCAAGAATTTATTTTATTTACAATCTTGATGCATTACTTCGAGATAAATTACCACGTGCATTATTATTCCGCCCATTCATTACATTTTAACGCCTAATGACTAGCGGTAAATATCGTCTTGATGTAGTTAGTCAATTTCTCGAAAATATTTTTAAAACCTGCTTAATGATTTACTAGAGATAAATGGTACAAATTAAAACTTCAATTTCAGGACATCATGTGCATATCTTTTGAATTTTTTAGTACCTACTTATTTCAAACTTCTTTAAAAACGATTTTTCATCTGCATCCAAGTGCATTATACCACCTTAAAGGGAAAAAATGAACTAGCTTCGTTTTAAAATTAAATTGTGTAACGACTACATGTTGCCATTCCGAGTTTCTATTTACCCAAGACACTGGGTAAAAGACAGCATTCATTGAGTGGTAAACCTAGAAAAGTAAATTGGAATAAATACTACTTAACTACTTCAAACATGCGATACGTTCTTTAACAGAATTTATGACGTATAAAAGTTTGGCATAAATATGACTTTCAAAGAGAAATGTCCTAATGCCACATAAAATTTTGAGAAAAATTTTTAGTATCCTTAGAAGTATTTCAATGACACGTTATATGTCTACTCATGCTGTCGATCACTAACCCCATAACTCTCGTCAAAACGGACATAAATAATAAATGCTTTAAAGCGTGAAAAAATAACACTTATGACCATAAAAATTAAGTGTAATTATTTTATAACACAAGGATAATGTATTTGGTGAATTAGGAAGTTCGTATGTGATTAAATGATCGTGATTCCACGCAACTGGAAATAATACTCACCACAATTCCGTGTCCATCTTGAACGTAAGTCGTAATCACAGATATACTAGATTGGCAGTGTCCACTCTGGCCGCAGGGATGCGTTGAAGCCTACCCCTTGCGCACGCGGCCATCTTACATAATTAAACGAATCGTAAACAAAGCGCAGTACTGATTTGTGAATCTCATTGTAGACCTTTCTTTTGGAGGAATTGGGCCTGAATCGACAATTAATAACCGTTAGTCTGAGCACAGATCAAAATACAACAGATTGTCTATTTTCAAAAATCTTTAGTTGCCACTCATTGTAAATTCTTAAGGATGACATTATACATGTTGTTATCGAATTTACGATGGTGTCGGAAATTTTGTTGGTTTCGTGGTGAAATAAATAGTTGCTTTGAAAAGTTTTCTTGTCGTCTTCATTCTTCCTTTTCTACAACTTGGGTTAAAGATGCAATAAAATTCCATGTAAAAAATACCCCCTAGCCATTCCAGTATTAAAATAAAAATTATATGGTTGGAGAGCCTAGTGACGTAGAATTGTATACACGGAACTTTGTTTTACTGAACTACTTTAAAAATGATTTTCATGAATTCTTGACCGTAGCCGTCAGTGCAGATATACACAAATTGCTGAGGTAAGATTGCGGCGATGACGGCTTCACTTTAGCTCCACCCACTTCCAGGCCTTGGTCGTAATTTCCCGGAAGAAACCGGTGAAATCGAATCCCAGGGGATTTCCGACGCGTAGACGTACATTTACCATAAAAGCATTTATTTCCAGCTATCTCGTTTCCAATGCTCCTACCAGAACGTCAGAAAAGGCTGTTATTTTTTAATATTCGTTATTTATCAGCAGCAGTAAACACCAAAAACGGTTTCAAGCCAAACTGCTAGTGACTCAAAGTACGTCGCCTTGAAAAATGTCTGCCATTGTTGTCCGAGTTATGCCCAAATAATATTATCATCCAAACGTAAACATTTTCGAATATCCCCGAAAAATAATGATATTATCGGTAATGAGACATTGCGTACTTTTTCTGCACGGTTTGTGATATGCCTTTGTTATAACCACCTGTTGCCACAAGTTCTGTGTTATTTCACTTACGATTCGAATTCGCACTCAAAGAAATAAAACGCTGAAAGAAATTACTCTCCGAGTCAGCTGTTTGCCGATAAATCATGGCAACGACAAAACAGTTGATACTTGTGAAAAAGCACACAGCCAGGCATCGTCAATGCACCTCTGTCTCTTGATGCAACATCACGGAGTGCCACCAGCGCCTCCAAGTGTCCTCTTCCATAAGCCTAAATTCTTCCTCCTCGTGGGTAATGCCACCTGAGAAATTCTTCCAAAAGCTCTCTAAAATTTTTCTCCAGTTTTTAACATTACGTGCCACTCTATATATACTTACTCTATGGTATAGCGAAACTTGTCGGCATTTGCGCAGAAGACCATTGTCAGCGGACGAGTCTATTGTCCTCAGTCTCGCTCCGCGCGGGGGAAGAAGGCAGTATCCGCGTGAGACCGCCAGGGTTCTCTCAGTCGCATTCCTTTATTGCCAACATCAAAAGTTTCAAATAGTTAATCGTATCAGAGAAAGCGCCGCGAAATTTGAAGTTGCTCAACATGAATACGAATATGTCTTAACAAATTATAACCACGTTACTTCATGCAAGTGAACTTTATATATACAATGATAAAGAAATAAAAATATATTATAACATGACATGAGTAACGACATCAGTGTTATCATTTACCATTAACTTAGACTATTTGCTGATGACGCGGTTGTAGAGAGAGATTTTGAAGTCGGATCAGTTATTAACAAAGATTTTGTAGCAATCCTGTCACGAAAAATGACAGAATTAAACGTAAGTAAATGCGTCGCAGTAAATGTTTGTGGAAAGAAAACATACCAGAACGATCTTTCAAAAGAAGGAAATCAGGTGTAGTCTACGTCGAGTCCGAGTTGAGTCAACATTAAATATTTTGGGGTCACAATAAGTCAGGATCTATCTAGTAGTATACATATTTGGGTTCAAGATAACATATATCTTGGTAAAATAATTGTAATTATACTCGGAAGATGCGATGAGAGAGTTAAAGAGCGCTGCTATTTTTTTCAAGTTACATCACACCTATAATACGCTACTAGTATTTGGAATCTTTACGAAGCAGGTATGATTTCAGAATTGAATAGCGCGCAGCGACGAGCAGCATGGTTTGTAATTACTTTTGACGAAAATTCTAGTAATGTTTGTTGTGATCAAATGCTGTAAACCTTTCCTATGAAACGTATTATTAAAACATTATCACTCTGTAATGAATTTATAGAATCTGAACGTGGTTACTTGCGTGAAAAACGAGAGGATTTGGTATTTGTTTTGTAACGCCAGATTACTTTTAATTAATTCTGCAATCCCTTATGCAACATTTTCTTTATTTCTTCACAGTGCAAAGCAAATTTCTTACAGGATTCCATAGCACTTCCCCATTCTTTCTAAACAATCCCCCTCTTCTTCTCTGTCAATAAACCCCTCACAACCAACCAGCCAAATAAACATATCAACAATCAACAAAATAAAAACTTTTTAACTAATATAAATAATACAAAAATAATAAGAATAAATCCGAAACAAAACGCCAAAGCGTTAAACGCTAGTTTTTTGTAGGAGGGTGAGGAGTGGGACAGTGAATGACGCTCATAAACTTGTGTTCGCATGTTATTATTTTAGAATAAAAAGATTTTTAAAATTCTCTTAGCACCACTGTCACTCCTGTACAGATTATCATTTATTTCCCGCTACTATTATCAAAGGTTTACCTTTGAGTATCTAAGAATGTGCGTTCGTTTATATGTTGTGAAATTTGAATTGGGAGACGAATTGTCCTGTCTATTTCTTATTATCAGCGAAGTAGTCAGAATTTCGTTTCGGGGGTTGAAAGGGGGGGGGGGGGCGTGAAAGGTTTTTGTAAATCAGTAGCAAAATTGAGTGTTTAGGCATCAAAGGGTGCAATTTTGACTGAAGTGTAAGAGCCATTTAAAATAGATTTTTGTGTGCAAAAAATATCTGAAGGAATACAATATCCAAAGTATTTTATCTTTGAAAATTGCAAACAATAACTGAAAAGGTTTTCATGATGAAGAATAAATAAAATTAACATAATTTGTTTTACCAAAGCAAATATAAGTTTTTCCTTTAGTGCCCTTTCTTTGAATAAATTCAAAATTTGTAGTCCATGGGATCCAAACACCATAGGCCCCTCCTCTGAGTACGTCAATGTTTTAACGTTTTCATTCTTACAATTGAAGTTATTTCCCACTTAACTATATCCAATTCTGAAAAAAACGGCCTTTCAATGTTATACCGACACATTAAGAAAGCTATCAGCATACTTAGCTGCGGCTTAGATTGGATCGCAAATCATTGCCGCGTAACGTACCGCTAACATTGTCCCACCCTCTAAATTTTACTACAGACATGTTGGCAACACTCCCCACCATGTGCTTTCCCCTCCCCTCCGCTCCTTTATCGACCCCTTCCCCTCACCGTCGTCAAGCTTCGCGCATCTGACTGCCGTCAAGTTTCGCCATACCTTATACCCATCCTTCTCCGCTATCCTGGCCTCCGTTTCGTACAACCTCATCTCCTCTCCTCATTAACCCCCTTCCTCTGACGACTCATAACTACAAATACCATAGTTACGCAAACAAAACATAAATACAAACGCCTGATAATGATGATTACTCATCGAAACCCGGGTCGTGCATGTTATTAAATGAAGAAGTGGTTTTGTAAAAATTAAATTATTTAAAAATTACAATGATATCCCACAAAGTTACCCTAGAACAAGTTTAGGTAAAGGTGAGCTTTCGTCCCGCACGGTCAACATTTTTTTTTTAAAAACCTAGGAAACTTACGATATTGAATGTGATACCTGTGAGTAGAGGAAGGTTGCGCATTTGTAAAAATGTGAGAATCATACCCGTGTAACTAGTAGTTTTTGAGATATAGACGTTTGAAAATGACCAATTTTTCGACTTTTTCGTCCGTTTTCGACGCCATATTTGGAGGTTTTCACGAACAACCAGTAGAGGGATAAGACTAATTTCACTTCTACTATATTCCTATACCCCACCCCCCCAACAAGCTTACGGGCCTATGGAGTGAAACAGGGGTGCTAGGGTGGGACGGTACGCGGGCCCGATTTGGCCATTTTCAAAAGTGAAAAACGCATTTTCGTGAATTAATACAGCGAAAAACGCAGTTTTCGCGGGAATGGTAAAGTGGAAATGGGCATTTCTGGGAGTGGAGGAAATTTCAAAATGCTGATTTGTACTGCATTTCCGTTTTTTGTTAAACCGAAAAACGAATTTCCCTTCCATTCCTTTGCCCTGAACCCACCCCTCCAATAAACTTGGGGGGCGTATTATTTTAAGAATAGAATCCCTTTCGCTCATTGGTGATTATTGGTAGAAGGCTAAAATGTTATTCTGCGTATTATTTTATGAATAGAATCCCTCACGCTTATTGGTGATTTTCGGTGCGCATAGATAGAAGGCTAAAATGTTATTCTGCGTATTATTTTAAGAATAGAATCCCTCTCGTTCATTGGTGATTATTCGTGGGCATTAGTAGAAGGCTAAAATGTTATTCTGCGTATTATTTTAAGAATAGAATCCCTCACGCTTATTGGTGATTATTCGTGGGCATTGGTAGAAGGCTAAAATGTTATTCTGCGTATTCTTTCTGGTATAAAATTCGTCAGATGACAAGGTTATTATAAGTGGGCTTTTGTTAGAGGCTAAGTAAATAGTATTGTTGACGGATTTCTCTCGGGTACTGTGGAAGGGGGAAATTAACTGTCAATAATTGGAAGTTGATTGTTGAAAAGTCAACCGGTATTCATTCGCCAACGAGAGTTGAGAAGCTTGTTGGCGTTAATCATTTTCTGTCTTGCGTGTGTGGTGTACGGTCGCCATGAGTTGCCAATCGTGCACGCACACACAAATTTCTGCGATCCAGACTTTCGTTTCGGCGGAGTCAGCTTGTTATTCCTTGAAAGGCACGGGTGTTTGTTGCCCGGGGATGGACACTCGTGTCCTCGCTGCGGGAACTCGCAATCCTCCATTTAAAGTGAAACGTGAAATGTTATTAGTTCAGTGGAATGAATGCGAGTGATAAGGAAGTGTAAATTCTTCATTTGAAGTGAAATGTGCAATGTTTACTGCGGTGGAATGAATGGAATTGCATTGTAGTAAATGGCTGTTGCGGTGCGAGTTTGAGTGGAAGGCGGGAAGAAATAGTGTAGGAGAGGTGTGTATATGCTAGAGAACCAACTGCTCGATCGCTGCGCCACGTACAGTGGATAAGAGGAAACGGCATTTTTTCACAAGATGGCGGAGAGGAAAAAACGCACTTCTCAGGTTTGAAAGTTTCCCATTCCTAAAGTAGTTGATGCATTTTTGTGTTGAAAGTATTTTACAAATGCGCAAGGTTTGCTTTATAAGTGATGTGAATTTGGTACCGATATCTCTATTGTAAGTGGGTGAAATTCGCGAAAACGCTGGCGGGACGAAAGCTCACCTTTACCCAAGTTTATTTTAATAGGTGATCTGCCACATTACTGAGAGTCAGCTAGTCGTCCATTTCATCATACGGGTATGAATATTTGTGGTCCTTTTTATATTAAAGAATCCCTTAGAGAATTTGCTATAATTTCTAAGGCGTATTTTTTTACTTATTTGTCAGCCTTGTCACTAAAACATTTTATTAAGTTATTCGTTTCCAGTTTATCTACAGAAGCATTTGTAGCTGCCTTTGACAAATTAATTTCATGACGTAGATTATGCTCTCATATTTATTCTGATTGTGGGGCATGTTTTATAGGAGCCAGTAGATTCCTACTAGGAGTAAATAAAGAATTTTTTGATTTATTTCAAAAGGATGATATTACTTGTGTGTTCATAATTAGGAAGATTACTTGGGACTTTGATCCACCAGCTGCTCCATATTTTGGAGGTTTGTGGGAGGCGAACATTAAGAGTATCAAGATTATCTTGAAAAGGATGATTTGGGTGCGTTCATTGACTTTTGAAGAGTTTTACACTATGTAAGCCAGAGTTAATGATATTCCTAACTTACTAACACTAACCACACTCCCAAAAATCCATAGGAATTGCAAGCTTAACCCAAGAACATTTTTTAATTGGTGCACTGCTTTTAGTCCTCCAATGACATATATTAGCTGAATTAGGTTGTCTCGTTTGCAACTGTTAAGGCAAATAGCTTAGCACTTCTGGCAGAGATGGCCAAATGAGTATTTGCATACGCTACAAATGTGTTCAAAATAGTTGAATGGGCAGCGTCGAATACTGATTGGAGATTTGGTGTTGATTAGGAATGAAAAGACCCCATCTCAGCAGTTGAAATCGGAAAGACTATCAGAAGTTTTCCCAGGTCAAGATGGTCGTATCCGTGTAATTATTGTGCGCCACATTCACATGGCATTTTACTCTACCTGTCGCTCAGTTGGTAAAGAAAAAAATTAATTCCTAAAAAATCAATTAGGAATATTGTTGTTATTTTTTCCTCTATCATTATTTTTTTTTACTTTTAGGCTGGGTTAGCTCTCTATCCCATTTCCGTGGGTATCCTATCCATCGTCCAAAGTCTTTTGTGATCACCCCCCTTCCAAATTAATGGTGCTCGGAGCTATCCTTAACTTTTTCTAACTTTGCCATATGCTTCTAATATCTTTTGAGATACCCTAGAGAGGAGATGCTTTTGAAATTTGATTATCCAATTTTGGTGAACGGTATGTTTGGTACTCGCGCCACTAACTTGAATTTGTGCAATGATCACCAGCGATGAAAAAGTACAAAGAAGTCGATGCGTGGCTTTCAATTGCCTCTCTAGACAGGTCTTCTTTGGTTTGTGCCATTCCTGGTCGTTCCTCTCCTCCCTGAGCCAGTCGCTCAACAGCTGCGAGGGCTTCTCGCGGCGACAACCCATTAAAGTTCTACGAAACACAGCATTCGCGTGCTGTGTGTCGTCGAACCTTACGTAATCACTTCACAGAAAACGTTGCATAATAAAATACAATTCACTATTTCATTCCGGTGTATCCATCTCATGTTTCGGCCAATTGAGGGTTAAACGAGAGATCAAGTGTAGTACTGTGCCTAAACATCATTGTCCAATTATTTCAACTGTTAGTCCAATCATGCCTGATGATGGCTGTATCCCCATAGTGGAAGTGTATGCAACGACTCAACTCTGTAGTTGAGTTGACACTGTGTAGATGACTCTTAAGCCACTTATTTTCACAGATCCCCCTAAAGCAGAAAGTGAAGTCCAAAAATGGCTGATTTTGAGCGCGGGGCCATTTTTGTTTTCTTCTGGAATAAAAGAGGCTTGTTTCCCAAGTATAACACTTTCTAAGAGTTCTTCTACTTTATTACTTTCAGTACAAAAGCCCTCAAACTTGAGACTCTCCTCTTTCGTGGGTTTCTCGCGCCGAAAAGTTTTATTAGGACAAAAAGTTTGAAGTCAAGTTAAATTTCAACTTAAAAAAATGTAAGAGGAAAGAAGAAAATTTAAAGGAAATGTTTTACATTATGTGTAAAAGGGTATGGTTTCGCTAACTCTTCTCTGTTTTTGTTGGTTCTTGAGATATTAAGGAAAAAGTAAATATCAACAAAACTTCGCATGCTTTGGTGAAATGGCTGCCGCGGGAAAATGAGAAGGGTTAAAATTTAAAAATCATTGATTCAACTGACAATTCATGTAGATTTTGCGTGCGTGCAAATAATAGATTTTTTAAACAATGGTCATGTAACATAATTGGATCATTTTGCATGGAATAACCCTATGTGAAGGTAAGTCTTCCAGTTTTCATTCGTGAAGTTGACCTTTTTAGAGTCGTAACATATAAGTTTTTTTTTTCTTTCTGTATCTTCATTGATATTATAACGAGTGGGTGTGGCTTGTATTTCACTTTGATTTCATTATTGAAGTGCGTGATGAGAATTAAAGTGATAGTCAGTGAGGAACCTGTGAACAACTTACCAGGAGTCCAGGAAGTTCTTCATTCTCCATGTGAGTCGACGCTTGAGGACTCCGTCATTTGCAGACGTGGGAGAGTCAAATCTTAATGCCCAGCCTCAAGGACATTTAGAGGAAGCGCGCTAATTGTACGTCAGTTTAAGGTTCTAAAAATTTCCGTGTAGATAAAGTAAACTGATTCGAAAAATGCACTTCCAACGGTACAACTTGATCGTGTTAAGAAAATACCTATTGGAATCACTTCGATATTGGAAGGTCTTTCTCCGCTTGGAATCAGAGCACCTTGTATTACAATGCGAGGCTGCAACATGCCGAATATATTTCCTCGCGGAAATAATGCGGAGTGCTAAATAATTTGTTGTGTCTTACTATAAGGAAGACCTACAGCCAAGTAGTAATAGCTATACCAAAGCTTTATTCCCTTATGTGTTGTGAAATCTAATTACGCAATGACAATCAATGAGTGTCAGTTTGCCCTCACTCATGAAGGATTTTCCCTTGTAAACTCTTTTAATACTCTTTAAATTTGACATTTCCCTTCAATTTCGTCTGAGATCTCGTTCTAAAAATCCCTCAGGTTATGTGGAGCCATGTATGTTGATAATTCCAAAAATCTTGAAATATCGAGCTAACTTCATTATCAGAAAGCATTAACGGCTAGATTGTCATAGGAAGAGAAATATTGAAGACCACCATTCAGTTGGTGGATTTCCTATTTCTGACGTGACTTTCAACCTTTCAGCGGATGACCTATCGTTCAATTCATGTGAAGGCATCAATGATGTACTTCTTTGTGCTCAGTAGACGTGGAAAACCGTGGGATGGATGGACTCCCCGAGGTCATTCATTGAAATGAAAAGTATGAAGAAGCTGGGAAAGGAAGATGTTTATTGGCATATTGAGAGGGAACATGGATTACTCAAGTGGACATCACACTCAGCTGTTCTTCTTCTCGCTCCTCTGCGATGCCCGCGATCATAACCGCGTCTGAAGCGCCCCTCACTGGAGGAATCAAGAGATGGCGTCTGCTTCAGCCGGGTCAAACATTCAAGTTTTTGACATAGTCCTCGTTTTCCCAAATTAAGCGTCATATTACAACTCTTTTTAACTTCACAATGCAACCTTCTCGGCAACAGGAGATGGTTAAATTTTCATAAAAACTTCTTGCAGTCGTTGATTGACATGGAGGAGACGTCTGCGTGCTACATACATTTTTTTCTCTATTTTTGTTTGTTTTCTTTTTAAATGTTGTTGATGGCATTTGTTAAACTGAGTTCCAGAAAGGTGGTGGGGGCGGTGTTGACGAAATTAATTCCTCTCGGCCAAAAGGTCCAGCAGGTCCCTGGCCGCTGCCGCCGAGTGGTACGACTGTGCGCCGCCGTACGGCGAAGGCGCGAAGAGCGATCCCTCGGAGGCGGGGAAGGAGGGCGGCGCGGAGAGGGGTTCCCCACCGGATCGCTTGCCGAACCTGCTCATAGGTGGCGGGGGAGAGAGAAGGAAGAGAAAAGCATATCAATAAACAACGTCCACTCAGGAATATTAATTCACATTTTATGCTGTTGTTAGTAAATTAGTCACATTTCTTCACTTTTCTACATTTTACAAAATGGAATTTCAAAGTTCCGCCTAAAAAGGTGATAATATAAGGGAATTAGGAATTAATTCTTTGTGGTGATGTATTACATATAAAGCAATTTTTCAACAGTTGGAAATAATCTAAGAACACTTAATTCGAGTGACCACTTTGAAAATCATGGCCCAAATCTTCAGACTAACCTTGAAGTTAAGCATGAATTTGCTGTCATCCATTATCCATTGAAAGTTAAATAATGCTTTTATTTATAAAATTGCCAGAAATGGTCGAGAAAGTAAAATTTACACTCATACTTCTTTGTCAAATGAGAATTTTATAGTTATTAAATATTAGTAAATTTATAAATGAATGGCAACAGTATCAAGGCTTTTTTGAGGCAGTCAATAGTGTTGCCAGATTGCATAATTTTAAAGAGTACATTCAACTATTCCAAATGTTCAATTCAGTGATATATTGATAATTTTGGGTCCTTTAAAATATGTCGTACCACATTTAAGGGCCCTTGCCTAAAGAATATTGATATTGAACAAACTTTATTGTCCTGGAGCAGCAGCTCCGTTAGAGCAAAATACAGCAAACGGGAAAATGAACTCTCATGAGGATTACAATATTGAATTTACATACAGCTATGGAAAATCAAACAAACAAATGAATGGAAGAAACAAACGAGAAACATAAAAATGAATTTTCAATAAAACAAAACAATCATGGTTATGACACATAACAGTTTACCCTAAATAATATCTATATACCCATCTACAATAAATAATAATTTACCCTAACAATTATGAACCAAAGAAATAGAACCATTCACATGCTATTCCATGAGATTTTGTTCCTCCATCAATAAGATATAAAAATTGGAGATAAACAGATTCGGGGCGGAGGAATGTTTTAATTTTACAGGTTGGTAATTCCACAGGGAAGTAGCCGATACCAAAAATGAATTAGTGTATGAAGTCGATCTATGCCCAGGATAATATAAATAATTGGGATAACCTCTGGTGCATACATCAAGATTATTTGGTTTCGGTACAAACATATCTGCGAGGTATTTGGGTTCCTTATTAAAGAGTAGGCGTTATTTATAAATATTTTTCTCGTTGTGGTAGATGAATATGATAAATGAAAGCATTTGAAGAGCTGGCATTAGTAATATTAGTGCCACCCTCATTCCCTGAGTGATTATAGGACCCATTATTGATAGAGGCCCGGAGATGTTACTTGCAATAAATTAAATGGTGCTGATAAACTGAAAATCAAGCAAAAAAACATAATAGTTTTTTCGCGACTAGCAACTCGTAACCTTTTCTTTTTTCGTGGAGGGCAGCAAGCCAGCGGGCTATGAGAGACGAAGTGATTTTTTGAACCGCAAATAAGAGAATTTGAATGTAACTAGTTAAGATTATTACCCCTCTGATGGGTAGAAATTATCTGTAGAGTACCAGATTCTGGATATCGAACACGTTAAGTCTGCCATTTCAACTAAGTGATTTCTTCCCGACAAATATCCTTGCTTCTAAATACCCAGGAGTCAATTTGATTTAGGAAATAAGCGAAGCGATGACCTGTTTCAATCCTCCAACACCTTTTCGGTCACTCTTAGAACTGCCGGTTTGCAACACTCAGTCACTCCAAGAACCAAAATCTACTGGTAAAGCTTGATAAATTATTCGTTATAGGAGTGACCGAGTTGGTGCGTCGGCAGGAATACTGGCTTCTCATCCCGAATGCCCAGGTCTCAATCCGAATGATGGTAAATAATCATCCATGGAATCCCGATTTATTTTCTTATATGCTGCATGTAGCGACAGCTTTTCATGGAATCCCGATCTCTACTCTTTCAAGTGCTGCATGTAGTGACAGCTTTTGAATTACGTGCTGTATTCCGTCCGTCTTATGGGACATTGAAGCATGCACTCCAAAACGCCGTTTGTTCTGAGCTGCACAGTGACGTTTGGGTCTCTGCTTAGTGGCAATAAAGATCTTAGACGTCGATCATCCCTTCCATCGCGACGGCAAAACTTGGTCTTCTGGAACTAGTTGCATTCATGTCGATGGAAATAATTGTCATGTGTTTTTAAATTGATCTAAATACTCCCAAAAATTCTGAAAATAAATGTAAAAAGTGAGCATTTTTCAATCTACCACTGGTGAAAGATTGTCACACTTGTTTTCCCTCATCCAAGAACGCAGTTGGTATGCGGTGATTTGAATCTTCCATGCGACGCGCATGTAGATTATCCGTCTTAGAATCGATTTTTTTGGGAAATCGTATGAGGTCGTTGATAAAGTCGTTGAAAAGAAACGCGTACCGATAGTTATTTCTAGATATAGTACGCGACACCCTTTGGGTGAAATGTTGATGCCGCAGAGCAGATGTTTTCTAAGGGAAGAGGGAATTTTGAGTTTGCGATGAGGGGGAGACTGTCTCATCGGCATATGTGCATTTATATTGTGGTATTAAGGAATCTCAAAATCATCATCTCCGGTGCTCTCCCTTGCATCGTTTCTCGGCGCGTTTCTTTTCATTTAATTTGCATCTATTATTATTCCCGATTCTTCTCTCGTTGCCATCACACGCTCAATATTATAGTTTTACCGAATTTCAGTCCCTTCATCTGGCGCGGCGTGTTCAAAATTGTCTCTCCTCACGCATTTCACGAGAATCCAAACCGCCCTCTCCCACTCCATCAATTGATTGTTTCTGGCCCCCTCCTCGTTGAAGTATGTATTGGCAGAATCTCAATGAGCACACAGATTGTGAAGTATGCCTTAAACCTTGGTAATGCATGCATCTTAAAGAAATCCATATGTCCTTATATAGTCACGGTCGGGAAAATGAGTATTTGTCGTAAAGAAGTTTTGTCCCCTTTCTGTTGGATTTGAAGGACTCACTTGAGTTCCTACATTGTGCTATCAATCATTAAATGTATTGCAAGCCCGTCTTAACTTGCCTCCTTTCATGTATTCGTCCAATATGCTTGGTTTGTCACATCTAAATTCAAGTGCTTTGAAGGTATCGAAATTGTTACAATGGTTATGCAAAGTGGACTCCTTAGGAAACGCGATTTCCTTTATGCTGATGTTACGATTGCCAGAGTCTGTTTTACCTTATGTTCCGTACCTACATGTTGTGTGAGGTACTGTTTGCTATTGCGAAACTGAGCCTAAATATTGTTTCGCCGTTAGTCTCCAAATCAATTCAAAAATTTTCTGATGTATTTTTCGGCTACATAATGATCATGAAACATTTACGCTCAATGAGGCATACTAAAACTCCTTCATTGACGGCTATTTCATTCTGGTTCCGTTATGTGGGTTGGTCCTGGCTTAAAATTACAAATGAAGTCGAACGATTTTTCACGACATGAATAGTTTTTTTTATATAAACAGTCAAAATGACTCCATCTTCATTTAGTTTAGACCTCATCAGAACCTTAGCGCAAAGAGGGCGAAACAAATATTTACTATTCATTCACCTGGCTTCACCTTCCTCAACCGCGTTTTCTTTTTTTTCGGTATTTATCATGGCCGAACATTGGCTGGGAACCCTACATTACCTCCTCAATGTCAGCGACTTTCAGGAAAACATGTAGTCATAGGTTAGAAGGTTGGTGCTCTTTTCTCCAACACCGTGATGTTGGATGGGGTCCTATTCCGAGGGTTCGGCTTTAGATCGTGGCAGTGGTGGACATTTTCCAGCGGAAATCCCGATCCCTCCTTGAGAGCGATGTGTGGACGGCACTTCAACTGAATCACTCCGTCCTTCACATGGGACGAGTGATACTACAGTTCCCTTCGTTAAGTCATTCGTTCTAGAGTGCACCAAGGAGGACGCCCGGTTTTTTCCCCCACTATTCCCCCTATCACCAAAACAATCCTTTTCCCCCTGCCAACGTACCCCACCTGTGTATTCTTGATGGCCTCGTTAGTAGGCTAACGACCAACCAAAATAACCAGCGGATGCAGGTCCACCTTCCCTCCATTTCTCATGCAATCCTCTTCATACTTGCCCACCCGCCACCGATGACCACTCACCTCGGCCTGCCCTCGATAGCGTAGTAGTTGCTGAGCGCCGCAAGGTATTGCCGCAGTTCTTCGGGGGAGGTGAAGACGCGTGGGCGGGAGGGGCGGCTGGCGATGCCGTTGGCGCCCCCGCCACCACCCTCGGCAATGTCCGCCACCGCAACCGCTGCCACGGCCAGGATCACCGCCCACACGCCACACTTGGATGATGTCATCGCTGCTGCTGCTTCTGTTGTCGCCGCTCTGGACCACTGGTCACTCTGTAAGCGATCCAACTACGACGGGTGGGTGCCTGCAGTGGATACGGGTGAAAAAGAAAACACCTTATGAGCTTTCGATTCGACGATATTTGAACCCATTTAATCCGCGATAAAATCTAATTACATCTACGTTTTCCCGGGGACAGGTTGACACTCGGATCGAGTTACAACTTGGGTCCACCACTTGGCTGCTCCTCTCTCTCTCTCTCTCTCTCTCTCTCTCTCTCTTCCGGCTGCGCTACAAGCGGAAAGAGAGAATAATCACTGCTTTGTGGGGGGGAGGGAGGTGGTGGTGGAGGCCGAGTCGGTGTGGCGACCGCGAACACTGGTTTCCCGATCCGAGGCCCCGGGTGTGAATCCCGGAAGTGGCGGAGATTTTTCAGTTTAATTCCGATCCCAACTTGAGTGGCGTGTTGAGAGTATTTCAAGTTCAGCACTCCGTCCGTCGGATGAGCCATTAAGGTGGCTGAAGCGGTAATAATCGTGGGTCATTGAGAGCACATTTTAGTAATTTTTTAGTGAGTAGAAAAAGACTCTTGAAACCACATTTTACTTAAGTGCATCTGTTTACGCGGTGGAACCTACGATACAGGCAGTAATGTCAATGATACAAGAATTATATTTTTTTCCTTAATTAAGGCATCTTCTGACTAGGATTTTAGGCGCTGTATTCGAAATTTAGACGAATTAATATTGAAAAATATGTGTTTTTCGAATATTGGACTCGGCTTGACTCAGGGTTATGTATTGAATTAAAATATTCTTGTATTATATTTTTAGTAATGTTGGAGTTTCAACGTAGGGCAAAGCAATTATTGTAATTTTTCATAACACTGGCAGGGAGAGTGATCAATTGAGGAGATTCGTCCGTAGATGTAAATCATTGAAGGAATTTAGACCGATGGGATTTTTATTGAAGGTCTGCAAAGTATTTTGGGCATGACTCATGCTTGTTGAGTTGAATCGGTACGTACGTACATCAACAAGACATTTCCAAGCTAATCCCTTTACGCCCATTTTCTATCCTCCCAGTTTCGTGCTTGCACCCCTCGCCATTATATGTACAAGTATAAGTTGCCAGTGCATTCAAGAAAAAGCGCGTTGACATATAGCCGTATTTTCAACTAAAAAAACCTTCCCAAACCCTACCTCACTTCAATTCGTGAGGTAAGGGTTTCAATGCTAAGAAATGAGGAATTATTTCTCCTATGTAGGAACACTTTCAATCAGACTTCTTCATTTTTGTGTTTGAATTAGAGCCATGAGGAATTAGACAATCAGCAGGAGGCCCAGCAATAGTAACTTTGTATCCCAGTGGTCTCGAAGATTGGAAGAAAACTTCAGAAGCATGAGTTGCATTTCAGTCTTTATCACTCATGCTACGTCGGTTTTATTAAGTTTTACTCATTGAACACGCACCGTCGTGCGATTTTATCGTACCTGGCTTGTTTCTATTTATATCTTTCCACCGGAAAATAAAATCGTGTGGTGTTGAAATAAATGCTCACTGAATCCTCTCGATTGCCAGCTTTCCTTATATTTCGTTCCATTTCCTCGCCTCTCCTCACACTCGCAGGCACGAATCCCTGTTGGACGGATGGTTCGCCACTCCCCCTATCCCCTTAACTACGTGCTGGCCCCACGGAACCGATGTAGACCCACCTCCCCTCCCGCCTCCTCCGCCCATCGGAATGGTGACGAACACGTTCGAATGCCGTCGGAGCGAAAGGGGAGATAAGACGAGATCCCATTTGACCACCCAGAGAGGGAACGAAGGAGAAGACGCGTGGGAGAGACAGAAATGACGAGCGAATTGCGTTTATGCTTTCCTGCGCGTACTGATATACCACTCCTCCCTCCCCTCACCCCAGCGTCGTCCCCCGAGCAAATGACTCTGGTCTTTCGAATAGCGCTTGGCACGCTCTCTCGACTTCAAAAGAACAAGATTATTTTGTAAATGAATCCAGTCATCCTATCGGTTGCAAATGTTACTTTTAACGAGTGTCTGAGAGAGTGTTTTTGTCACCTATGAATTTATGAAAGCAATATGTTACAAAAATAAGGATTCCACTACACCATTTGCTAAACACTTACATGAGAACAATCATGTGAGCGGTTTTGCTCCCGAAATTCAACAACTCCTTCCCAAAGGAGTAAAAATGGACCCTCGAGAGCAAATGGAAGTTATCAGAAACTTCAATAACCTCTGCAACGCACTATTATTTCTGCACCCCACTTCACTCCTTTCCGACAAAATAACATTGTTAAATAATAACCTTTCCCGCCTCAACAACCCTTGATCTACGTTTCTAATTGCCCCTTTCTTTCACAACCTTACCCGAACCTTTGTATTTTCTCTCCTCAGTCCCCCTAGCTACAACAACAATAAACGGAAAGTAAACAAAAATTCTATACATGACGATTCCGTAAATCGGCGAAATGCATCGCACTGTTAAACTATTGAAGAAATTCACTAAATATTTTGCTTTTTTATGAATACGAACATTAAGAACTTGTATGAAGTGATGCAAGTTTATTCCGGAGAAGAAACCGTCTGAAGCTACCCATTATACCTGCTTCCGGAAAAAAAAACCTGCAAACTCTTCCCGAAAGTTGATGACCCAGAAACCTTGCACAGTAAATCAATTCTCTCAGGAGACGAATGACAATGCCTACCCAAATCCCAAATTTATACGGAAAAGAACTGAGTGTCTTGACACGCACTTTGTGATACAAGGCATCTCATTAAGATCGCTCTGTAGAGTTGTCGTCTTTAAAATATCGTCTGAGGTGAGATGCCACACTGAGTTTGAGAAGTAAGACGCTGGATCAAATTCTCCGTAAAAATCGTTGAGTAAGATTCTCAAAATCTTACTCAACGATTTTTTCCGGAAATGTAGTTGCCTATGGCCTCACATTTGTTGCCCAAAAATAATTTTATAAGCCTCGAGGCTATCTGAAAGGAATTCATCGATCTCTGGAATCTTCACATTATAGTATTCTTTGAGAATACTTTTAACCATACCCCATATAATGGCTGCTCAGAAGAATAGACTTTGAATTTCGTCTTTTGTTGCAGTCCTCTTGAATTGCATAATTTATTTTATTTCACTAAAAAGTTGGAAAGGTTATGGGAAAAATAATGAAAGGGCAATGTATGCACTGCCTTAGTGGACAAACAAGGTATAGAAAACAAGCCTTGCACTGCGATCAATTGACAGCCCTCTGGTTCAAGCACGGACCCATCGGACGCCGACCCCCTCTAATTATTCCTCCGCCCGTTGCTAATGGACACGCGGCTTGTTTTCCCCCCACCCCCACCCTCTTACGCCACAGCCCCTACTCAACAAACCTGCCGCCATTTTTATTTCACCATATTCAGTAGCAAACTACGCGTTCCATGCCTGCTTATTTATCACCAGCGGTATTTGGAAGCTGTCTGTCTAGTAGGTTCAATAATTCAAAGCTCTATTTTAGATTTGCAATGCTTAATTACTAATATGTCTTGACTATTTGCGAAAAATCGTGGTGTAATAATTTTTTACAGGCTTTCGATAAATAGATTAAACTCGTAAACTTTGAAGAAGTAAGCTATAATGGCTACTAATAGTTTTTCCTTTGGTATTTTGAGCTTCAGGTTTTCTGTGAACGAATCAATTAATGTGCGAGCGAATAACATCAGTAGAAAGAAGGCACGTTTAAATGCTTATCCAAAGCAGCCGTTTATTCAACATATATTCAATTTATTCAACAATCAATAATGTCATATGGGGTTATAATCCTTAGGCACAAATGTAAAAAGCCTGTAGAGATAATATACGTGCTTCAGTCCGAGGGGTTGGGTAGAAAGGTTTTTAGGGGCGGCTGTACCAAGTCCAAATATTTTTGGAATTAGAAAAGTGTATTTTATATTTTCGAAATCATGAAATTCCACACAAACTTCCGATTCCAGACGAGCACGAAGCAATAATCCTTCCAGTTGTCCTCCGATTCGGAATAACTGGGGGAAATAATTGGCTTTTCTTTCCGGGGAATAGAATGTGGCATTTCGCGTTTCGTGGAATGGAGTTCGATCGTCACTCGATCGCAACCACTTGCCACCGAGGGTCATTCTGTCCTCGAGTAGGTCGGCTGGTTTGGCTGTCGGGGCGAGGGAGGGAGCAAGGAGGAAGGGGGGGGGCGAAAAAGGGTGCGGAGAGTATGGGCCGCCCCCAAATCACATTGGGTGAGAGGAAGCGATGTGCGAACGGAATAATCTGATACATTGGGATATAAGACCCGAAATCGGTTTCAAATCAGAAACTGCTGGTTCACCTGATCTCAATCAAAATCAATCAATCCAGGCTCCTTTATCCGACAAATACTTTATCGCCACCATTCTCGGTGGACCTTATGAAGGTAGGTCTTTTGAATTTCTTTTTTTCATTGACCTCTCGGAAGAACTCATCTGCCACATAACAAACCATTGTGAAGCCTGGTTGAGAAAGCGGTTTCGTAATAATGTTTCAAAATTGTGATTATAAGGAATTACAACAGAAAAACGAGGTCATTTCAACCGCTTAAGATCGGTGAAGGGTAGTTGTGGGTACTTTTGTTTGAGTGATAGAAGATATGCATAGAGAAAACCGGCATTTACGTCTGCCAAAGGCGGCAAAGGGGAACCTAGTTCTACGTCTCGCGAAGAAAGCTCTCGTGCAACTGTAAGGAGGGATATACCTATCGGGATCCAATTCCGAAAATCTCAGGCACAGTCGATCCTGGGCTGTCGGCCTGGAAAGCCAATGTTCATGCCACCATGATCCTCTCCTTGTATTCTAAGTTTAAAAAATCAGATTCGAAGGGAAGGGAAACAAACGAAGGATGATGTGCGCAGCAGGATGACGATTGGGGTGAGAGCGGGGGAGAGGACGGGGGAAGAGTGCAGCAGTTGGGAAATGAAATTCAATTTCTCCGCCAGCGTCCCCTTCCCTTCTCTAAGGAGGATTTTGGCGCCAGGTCTAGAAAGAATCCTCAGATGCGTAAAATTGAGGGGTGGTGGGTGTTTGGGAGGTGGAATAAGGGTTTCCTGCGGGGGAATTCGCAGAGGAAAGAGGGCTAGGGGTAAAAATGAGGATGAAATTCGTGCCAGGTGGGGATGTTGATAAGTGGGCGAGGGGGGTTTGATGAAATGATGAGAGAAAGCTGAGTTGGCCAATGGAGTGAGTTTAAGAGTTGAGTGAAGCTTAGAAGGCCTCTCGTTTTGTGTCGCGAGAATAGCCGGTGATGAGAGCCCATGCCTTCTATTCCTTATCATCTCGGTGATAATATTTGGAGGGAGTGTAAAGAATTCGTCAGAAAGTTTATTCCACGAATCAAGGACTAAAAGGAGGGAGTTTTTGCTTCTTCATCCTTCAGTGTGATGTTATTTACTCCTCTCTTCTCGATGGCAACGAGTAATTTTCTCTCGCCTTGGGCGTCCTGGGGTCTATTGTAAAAGGTGGAACGTTTAATTCAAACTTATTCTATCAATTAGTTTTGAATCTATAGAATGGACGTTTTCTATTGCACCAGCGTTCTATTTGTAAGCGTCTTATCCAAATGGCAATTCAGAATTAAAGGAATGAATGGATATTTTGCCGAAACAGCGATCTTAGAAGATTTTTCTTAATAAATTCTTCTCATACGGTACTCAATAGACTTAATGAGGTGCCTCTAACGATGCTACGCGTCCAAATTCAAGAAGGAAGCTCGACGGAAGACGCGTGCATCTCCGCGTACCCTTCGAATCAACTTCGATTGTCACGTATGGTTCTTGCAACGACGGCATCCAATCTGCGGCGTGTCTGGAAAGTGCTTCTTCCGCCGTGTTAAGAAGAGCGATGAATCACTTGGAGTAAAGCTTCCTCATGACTTGAGCGTTTAATCAACATCAATGTTTTCTCATCAGCAGTGTGTGATACTGTGTCCGGAAAATATTCCTTTATGTTGTAGCAAATGAGTATGTGTTAAGAATGTGTGAGGTAAATTGATTTAGGAATGTAAAAAAAACGCGATAAACTCCGATGATGTAATATAAAAATATTTTTAAATAAGATTTTATTCATTGAGTTCAGGCTGGTAAATTTTAGAAGGTAATTAAATTAGATAATTTTCTCTATGTATTTTCCTCTGCTCACCTTGAGAACTTTTAGGACCATACCACTTGTTAATTTAAGGGAATGCTTCAGTAAATGCAGCCTTATTATCTCTATTAAGGTACTGTACATGCGTATGACCACTTGCTCTCCTTATGATTGTAAATACTGAACTTGGTTATGATCATTAGAAATTAAGTGAAAGAGAATTCCGAGGTACAATTCTTATATTATTTCATTATTTTTATTAGTTATTCGTCCGTTATTTATATTTCGATCAGAGTATTGACCACTTAATTATACCAAAAAGATGTTTCGGAAGGTTGGTCATCAATAAATCAAGATCTCGTGGTACCTCTTGCCAACGTTACGAAAAATTATATTTTCATCACCGGGGCTACAGTAATAACTTAGCGTAAGGATAAATAACAATTAATTCAGAGTCATCAATTATTGAAAAGGCTAGGTATATTACGGTATATTGAGGTGAAAATTTAGTTATGGAATACGGAATATGCAAAAATTTGCTTCAAGAGTATTGGTATTTGTCATGGTAACTATGCTTTATTACTTCTTAGTAGATAAACATGGTGATCAACAAAAACAATTATAGATCATTAATACTGAAAATGAGGATAGCAAATAAAAATATATGTGAAAATATATCTGGATATGGAAGTGTTTTAGTGCAGTTATTAATATAATATAATTTATATTCGTTATATAATTTCTGTACTGGCGTAACGGCCAATTCTATACTCGTGGAAAGTGGTGACCTTTTTATGTGCCGGACGATAGGAAATAATTTTGTCATAGACAATTAGAAAGGAGTGAGGTATTAATAACAGATATCTTCAACTTTCACAAGAAAGGGGAAATGAGCGTAGAAGGTTGTATGAGGCTTGCAGAATACTAATTACAGAGGTCATTTTAATGATAAGTATGTTTCAGTGCATTCACTCGAAAATGAATCATATAATTCCACATTATTTCCAGCTCTTTGATGTTTCGTTTAACTAAAGAAAATGCCTAAGTTGAGGCTTATTCGTGGTTTCGTCGTTCCCACACGTATATATATTCAGCCGCTGGTCAAAGGGGGAGGTTACCCCCCCCCCCATAATTATCCACGTATCCCCTCATCAAAATTCTTCCTCGCTCGACTACAGAAGCCTCGAGTGACTACTTGAAGCAAACATGCGATCATTTTCAGTAACTGCTGGGCAACTTAATCCCCATTGAAGCTGCAGTGATGTCTACCGTTCCTATAAAATGAAGGCCAAAAGTGCATCTTTAATTAATGGTTTGAGCGAGATTTTTCCCTGGTCATAATAGAAACAATATTTGGATTTAATTTTTTTTGCTTTGGCTTTCATGATAAGCATGAACTTTATATAGTATCTAATATAAATTAAAATGAAACATTTTTTATCTAGTTCTCATTAATTGGCTAAATAGACATATTTGACCCTTTAACTCGACTGAACGTTTTCACCCTGTGCGCTGGAAATGCCTGTACATCCGAAAGTTTTTCTTCGCCACATTATAAAAAGTAACTTGACTTTTAGTAATGAATTTTTACTAAAAATATTTGAAAAGACGTAAACGAGCTGCCCAGCGTTAAATTACTGACTCTATGTTTGTGTCAGAACGTCCTCAATGATTTAGAGATGTGTCTCAGGAGTGCATACCCGTACCATTTCCAAATGGAAAATGACTGGTATTTTGGGTAAATATCTCAAACATTTATGTGGTTAGTTGCTGATATTTTTAGATTAGACAGATGGGATCTTTTTCTATGCAACATACATTAAATTTGGTGTGAAATGATAACTCGAGCGAACTACTTCAAGGCTTCCAGACGGAAAAGTGTCAAATTTTTCCTTGGAAATTGTCCGGTGGTGGACGCCTTGCGTTTCCATATGACGATATATATATATATTCATTCAGTCCCTTTTCCCCTTCTGCACAAGAATAGAGCGGTGGGTGTGGAAGATTTACCTTTCAATACCCCTCTCCATTTTCTTACCGCAAATTCAAACTTTATGAAAAGTGGATTTCCTTGACTGTCACCGAATCTATTCGAATATTCATCTTTGTTGTTACGATCTCCTTGAAAAGATATTTAACAGTTTACCGAATCATAGTTGAAAATTATCAGCGATCTTCTCAGCGATGACATGTAAATAAATGTTCTCATTTTTACAACAGCTTCGCTTGTACTTTAACCCTTTGGCTGCGGATTTAAATTCCTGGCTCTTTCTGTAATTATGTCAATTTTCCACCAAAAAAAAAGGAAATGTATGCCCCGGAATGTTTGAACGTCAGGCGGATATCTTTGCGGATTGTCGTAGTGAAAGGGTATGTTTGTTTAAGGACATGGGGTAAATCCGACTCCCGCATTCAATGGCGGTATAACCTTGGGTGGAAATATCCGATTGTCGCAGCTAAAGGATTAATGTTCTCATGTATATCTTCAAACTTATCATCTTAACATTATTGCACTGTTTCGTCTCTGGCACTCTGGTAATTGTGAGAATATACCGTATAAACTCGTGTAAGAGGCGCACCTTTTTTCCCAGAAATCACAGCCGAAAATGAGGGTGCGCCTCTTACACGAATCTGTCCGTTGCAAAATTCCGTCACCCGAGTTTGAAGGCTAATATCTCAGAGATGGCTCAATCGATTTTGAAATGAAGTACATCAAATTAAAGCTTGTTTATTTCTGCGTTTATTGATGGTGTACAAAACATTTTACCGTTTATATCGATTTCAGTGTGTGCTTAAAAACAGAATTTTAGCGCATTTTCCCGGGTACCGGACGGATGCATCGCATTTACGGCTTCGTAATAACAACACGAATCAAGATATCGAAATTTCCTTTACAAATATTGTAGCAAAGATCTTTCCTAACAGCTATACAAAGTTTCATATTATTTAATGCATTAGTATTTTAGTTATAGATGCAAATGCACGGATCCGTTATTTTCCGTTCCGCGCATCCCTGAAAACCGCCGTTTAGACCTTCTTCAAGCTCTCGAGTTCATCATCATGAATCCACTTATAAAATCTTAAAGGAATTCGTTGGTTAATCAATATCGATTAACATTTATTTTGGAAAAAGAGCGCGTTCAACTGCCAGGAGCATGCACGGAAGAGAAAGGGAGAGGCGCGCGCTGTTGCCCAGTCAGAGGGCTATCCGTAAGGCGCGCGAGGGAGTCTACTACAAGCATTACCTGCGGGGGAAAACCAATTGTCTTTTCTCTGTGCATGAGTCATTTGGACTCGGTAAATAGTGGCATAAAGGGTGACGCGGCGTTCGGGCACGCGGGCGTTCCTCCGCGTTGTCTTGTAGAGGAACGCCCGAAAGCCGTTACCAATATGGAGAAGCGCCGCGGAAACCTCAGATCCAAGTGAATACTTACCTCCGGGGTCTATATATGCCTATAAAAAATGCCGCGTAAATTATAAGAGAATATCGCAAGCGGAAGGCTTTGAAAATGGCCGAAAGTTCGCAGTTAGGCCCGCAAAACCTCGCAATAGAAGAAGAAAAACTCAAAATTATTTCTTCAACTTCGACGCATAAAAAGAGGGGTGCGCCTCTTACACGGGTGCGCCTCTTACACGCGTTTATACGGTATTTGTAAACCGACTACTTGGTTTTGCGCCAGTCAAATGTGAAACGTCACTTAGACTTTAAAAAAAAAAAATTGTAATTCAGCTAGATTGCTACTTCAGACAATTAGTCAGTAGTACGTACATCTCATTTTATGAATATTTTGCTACGTAACCTGGAAGTTTGGCATTTCGCTACGCGCCTAAAAGCCAGGCATTTTCTCTTCATAAAAGTTGAGCTTGTTGCCTATAACTCACGGGGTGAAACTCAGTTTTCAGAGGAATGAATTATTAGTCGCTTCATGACAAGATTATTGTATCTCATCTCTTTCTTTGAATCAATAATACTCAATGGATTTATTTCTTTATTGTTCGTAAAATTTATTATAATTTGATCATTGCCCGTCAAGGCAGCAAACAGTACTTGGCATTGCATAACTAAAGAAAACAAAATGTTGTGTTATCGGTTGCATAATAATGGAATATCATCATGGTGTTTTATTTTCAAATGGAGTGTTTTCATAATGCTATATTCTCATAAAATAAGACCTAGTTACTCTATGAGTAAAGGAAGATAGTTTTGAAAGGTCATTGAACGTCTAGGGTCTTCTCGGGGAAAATCTTAAGAAAGAAAATTCCGACTACAGTTTTCGGGCAGGGTACCTATTATGAGAATAGTAAATCATTAATCAACTTCACACGTTTTAAGCTTTCTCCTTCTCTCCTATTCATCGCATCTTATCCCTACAATAGTAGAGGTCTACGTTATCAGTGGGTTATAAACTAGTTGCTCACTTTGGGATGAAAGGGGTACCAATTTTGCATTGATATCACAACTCTCGAAAACTTTGAAGAGTGAAAATAATACGAGTCTAATGAGTGCATTATTTTGAATTCATCGGAAATATTTCTTGTTAAAAGACATGCACTTATGCGTCCTGCGTGTTTTCCACTCCTTGGACGTGGGTGTGCTAAAGCATTGGAAGATAACCCTATCAGCTCTTGCTCACCAGCCAACCAATCACATGTTGAGAACTGGAATGAACATGTCAATCCTCGAGCAGCAATGTTCAACGATCCCTCATTTAATATGTTTCGTTTGCAACTGATGCAATAGATGCTCCTGCACGCCTCCCCTCCCTCCGCTCCATTCCTAACGTACACTAAAAAACCCAAACAGCTAAAATTGCCCCCCCGTAAAACCGCTTGCGCGTCTTCAATCACCCCACTTCACTCTGTGCCGCCCTTTTCCCACTTAATGGACTCAAATAGCCTGTCATCTTGGATTTAATCCATGAGGTCGAGTTGTCCTCGTCTTCCATGATTATTTACGCTTTATGAATGCGTGCAGGTTTTCTATCAAGTTGTTCTCACCTAGTTTTAGCAAAAACAACAAGTCAACATTGTACAACAATATCGCATCAATTAATTTGGAAATATTTTTAAAGCTAATATCGAATTCTGTTAATCTATTTTTATTTATTTAGCTTATTACTATTTTTCTATTTGTTCACGATGATTGTATTTAGTAGCATTAAAACATATAATTTTTAAAGAATCATTAGCAAAGTTTTTAGTAATTTTTATATAGGTTGCAGTACTCTTCAAATACAAATATAATTTATTAATACAAATACTGTAATAAATAGAAGTATGAGGAAAATGCTAATAATGTATATAAATATCACATTGCCTATAAATATTAGTAAAATGGCTCACTAACAGTGATAATGATTTCGTTATTTAAAAAAAAGATTAATAACTATTGTCAAGCAACCAAAAATATGTCCTCATTTAAAACTCTACTGACTACTTTAAAAATAAAGTTGGAATACATGCATCTATGGAAATCAAGCTTAACGTTTGACACCAAATAAAGTTTTGTAGGAAATACAGATATCCGTATCTATTGGCTTACACTTTCTTCGTTGCAGATGACAACTAAAAATTAAATTCCTACACTCCCAATTTGATTCGTAATACGTAAACTAATTCATGAAAGCAATCAAGCATGTAGTTCCTACCTCAAGAAATTATGGGGCAGCGGCATTTACCTAGGCCATAATGAACTCATAATGCTGCCCAAAATTGAGAGGTGAGATTTAATTGGAGCATAAATAGACACACCAGATGAATGGAAACTCGGTTATGCTATATTATGTTGTGTTATTAATGCATAATTGAATCTGGACCCAACAGCTTATTAGAAAATCAGGGTTAACCAATGCTAATATATTTTTCGTTTCTCCAATTATTGTGCATACAAATTAACTGCATTGATAGATGGAAGAATGTCTCTAAAAGCCTTCGCAGTAATCACGCATTTGTTTGAATTATAAGTCTCAGCTGATCCACCCAATCCGAAAATGATATCGTTATTAAAGTTTATTTAGACCTGACTATCGACAAAAAGTTTTAGCTACAATTGCTACAAAAAACAGGTTTTGCCGACGTCAATGGCCTCCGACGTCGACGTGTCCTAGATCATTCCAAATCGCCTCCACCAGAGAAATTATCAAAAAGAGAGCTCATTTCAGTTAGCTTAAGAAATCTGAGGCCACGCCTACATCTTTAACGTTAGTTAATTTCGCTCGCGTGATTTCCTCAATTGTAAATCGCTTACCTTCCAATCGTTCTCTGAAAGGAGCTGCAAGTTCAGTGGAATCCTTGTGTGGTAGAGAGCAGGAGGGTGATCGGCCGGAGGTAGTTCATGTCACGACTTCGGGAGGAAAACGTGGAAGTGCTCCTAGAGGATCCGTCGGCACAAGGGATAGCAATGTGAGTGTCCCACCCCGCTGCGTCTTGTTTGCGACGAATCTGTCGAGCGATGCGCGCAAGCACTGACCCCCCAGTCATCGACAGACGACGCTCTTTATAAATAAGGCGACCTCACGCTTTCGCCCCACTCTTCCCCTTCAACCCTTCCCCCCCCCCCTTTCCTCCTCCCTCCGCAACCCTCCCTCCTCCCTCCGCAACCCTCCCTCCTCCATAACTTCCCTCCCCAATATCCCACCCCATCCCCCTGAACACACAAAGCACCCTCACACAAACGCAACCATACGTGTGTTCGTACACAAATGCTCTCGCATCCCCCACAGCCCCTGCCACCCACCGCCTCAACCCTTGCTTAACCACTCCGGCTGGCTGGCTTCACTCGGGCGTTAAGGCGTCGGGAGTTGGAAAAGGGGGGGGGAGGGGACTCATTCCCCTCCCCATGGTGACTCCCTTACTCGCTAAACCGGCGCGGCGGTTGATGATGTTGTCGCATCTCTGCGTTCGTGGCTTCTCTTCTTCTCATCTCTGCGCCGACGCACAGTGGGCCGAAATCGAAAAAAGCTGGTCAAAAATCAAATTTTAGTCTTTTTAATTTAGAACCGGGAATAAAAAATCCAAATTTTAGAAGGTCCATGTGATGTCAAACAAAAGTTTATTTTTTTCAAAAGGATATATTAAATTATTACAGCCCGACAAAAATTAATAAAAATCTAATGAAATCTGGAATGCGCAATTTTAACGAAATATTTCAAAGTTTGTTTCCCAGGCAATGGGATATTATAAGAAATTAGAAAATTTTAAGAATTTAAGTTTATATTATTATTATTCAAAATATTAAATAGCTAAACGTTTTATGGTCAACCCTTTATTTAATAATTTTATAATTTGTTTAAAATTCACTGTTTTTGGATACTTTTTTGCCTATTGATAGGATAAAAGTACTTATCGCCGCTTGCCGCTCCTGAAATATAAGCACCAGGAGTTAGATTGAAGTCTGTATTATTAGACAGAAAAGAAATATCTTGCACCAACTTGCACCCCTTCTTTTCTTTCGCGGTAAAGCAAAATGATGTCGGGCGGGTCTCGCGCCCCTTGATGCGCCACACACGTGGTAGGGACTCGGGAACTTAGCATTAAATGCGTAGCAGTTTGTTTGAGAGGCTGGATTTTCCCTAAATCTTGAGTGCACTGTACCTACTACTTATTCTTTGCACTGCTTTCATGGCATGTACCCTCTTCTAATGCTTTTACCCTTGGGTCTAATCCCGCAGCCGCGTGCGGGCGGCAATGAACCTAATGGTCTGCGCGCTCCCCATGCCCTTCGACCGCAGCTGCTACTCCTTTATGCACCCAGATTTGTTCTTTCACTTTCAACACGTGCATGTTACCATTCTGCAAACTGGGTTTTTCCAAAATATGCCCTCTATGCGATTGGCTAGAGTGTTCTGTTAATTTGTGGTCGAGTGCTAGACATCAATCTCCCTTCAGTATTCATTGTCGAGGTTTGTGCCGAAGGACGTTCACAGTGCCATTGCCCACCTATGGGTTCAATGAAAGTAACTCGCTAAGATTTACATAGTGTGCTCTTGGAAAAAAGGAGTGTCCATGGATCAGAAGAAATCGTTCGTGCTAGAGTTTTTACACAATAAACTTACTTTGGAAGGAGACGGGAAATTACAAACTTTGCTTGCGACCTTCATTCAAAAAGTGTTTTTCGATCAGTATTTCCGAAAGTGGGCATAGTGTTCCAGATGGAACAGCAGATTTGTGAAGAAAAATAGAATTGTTAAAACAGCCGATAAGATTTCCTGCCGCTGTGCTGTGGTAAAATATCTCGAATGTGCATCTGTTTCAGGTGAGTGCTAATGTTAGCGGAAAATGATAATAAGTGAGCAACTAGCTGAATATTTCATTCCTTGTTTTCTTATGTTACGAATTATTATTATATATTTCTTTATTTATCATCGTTTAAGGCTTAACAAAAAGCACACCTTGTGGAATGCCGTCAGTGCATTTTGATAGTGCAAGTGCTAGGTCTAAGCGTAGAAAGGTAGTGAAATTCAGAAGTTCCACTTCCCTAGAGGAGTTAAGTGTAGAGACTTCCGTGGAATTACGCGCTGCAGGAGACGATGCTACAGCATCTACAAAAAAAAAGCAAAGGTTGTGAAAGAGATGACAACTACAACCCCAGCAAGAGGAAAGCGAATGTATTCTAAATGGAGGGCTAAAGACGCTCCAAAAACAGAGCTCTCGGAAGAGGAAGCTGTTTCTCTGATTGTGACGGCGCAATTGGCGAAGAGTCAACATGTCCTCATTCGGGAAACGGCGAAATTTCATGGGCACGATATATATATTCAAATTATGAAAGGGTAAAAGCAGAAAAATAGGTGGCTTCTCCGGAAGGGATAATCATTTCAGAAGAAAAGTGTTAAGTAGAATTAAAGTCTCTGCTTTATCATACAGCTGCAAGAATTATTTCTTGCATTGAAGGACCAGGCAAGGAAATTTTCGTTTCAACGTGTAAATTGATATGTAAGTCATAGATATTAGACATACCAAATCCTGGTCAAGGAACAACTAGTGATGTAAATACTGCCCAACGCTTTTTTCCTATCCTAAGCTTCCGTCGGAAATTTGCGGTATGTTAGCAATTTATTGCTTTAAGAATATTCCCAAAATTGAAGCTCTATTATCGGCTTGTAGATTAACAAATAATTTCAACGTATTTATGTTCCAATTCTAGTTATTGATGAGGAAATTATTTTAATATTTTCCACAATTTTAAAACCCTATCATCTGGGCTACAAATAAATCACACCGCGTTCTCTGACTACTGCTCCAGCACTGCTTCTCATTATGTAAAGTTGTACCCATGGTATGATATGCCACCTACTGTCCACAAAGTGCTCCTTCATGGAGCGTCTATTGCAAAGGTGGTGGTAGTGCTCCCGATAGGCCAGCTATCAGAGGAAGCCCTAGAATCGAGGCACAAGGACATACGAAGATACCGGGCGCATCATAAGCGAAAGATTTCGCGATCCGCTGAATTCGAGGATCTTTTTCAAAGGCCTCTCCTTACTTCATATCCGTTTATATCAGCATATGATGTTCCAAAAAAATAATAAAAATATACCAAAAGAAGCTCGGGGCCTCCTTCTGATGGAACTGCTCACCAGTTCCGATGAGGATAGTGACGCGACTCTGATGAATATAGTAAATAGTTAAGTGCATTCATACCTATCATTTGTAATTATTTTTTGTTTATAATGTTATATTTTACATATTTAACAATTAAATTTATTGTTTTTAAACTCATCCTGCTTTTGAATTGCCACCCTGTGAATTAAATTAGCTTTTGATTCCTAAACGGTTCAGATAATCAATTTTCAGATTTTACCGTCTCCGCCATTTTGTTTAAAACTAGGTCTTGGTTCCATCAATTGGCTCAATATTTCGGAGTTTATATTAGGAGCCTAAAATTATTCAACTGTGAAGAAATCATAGTTCTAATTTAAAAAATGTGAAAGATATGATTTTTGGCTAGCTTTTTCTGATTTCAGCCCACTGTACGACGGTGACGTGGCACCCGCCGCTTTCCTCATGCGAAATGCTTCTTTCGAATCAGACCGACCATGTTGTAATGTTTTTGTAGGATGGTCGATTATGTCACTACAACTTCGAGACTAATTACTCGATTGAAAAAGAATGTGGACTCCTTGGATGTACGACTGGAGTGCTAGCATGACCTTGAGCAGTTATAGCCTTTTTCCCTACTCATGGTGGCTGACCTTGAATGCGCTTGTTCAAATTACAACTAGTTATTTTCAAACTATTTACCAGGTGTATTATCCCTTTAGTTTGTTGATATTTCGAAGCCCTTGGTTCATTGAATGTAAGTAAACGCTTTTTTCAATTCGTGTCTGAGCTGTATTGAATGCCTTCCTCGAGAATTTAGGGTTGATCTCCGTCAACGGTGGTTAATCCTATTTTTGCCGGCCTTTATTTCATCGTTCCACGCGGGGAGCTGCTCAAGTGCTGCTCTGCATACGTCGAATGACAGTTATGGACCTACCTCCTTCCCTACCAAATATAATCCAACCTATCCTTCTCCGTAAAAATGACGTCAGTAGCTGCGATTGAATCCCCATATATAGCAAAAGTAACAATTTACTTTCGAATAAAAACTTTTGGTTCGGCATGCGATGAGAACGGGCTTATTCTGCTTTGGTACATTTATTCTGCGTTGATAATGTCTCATATATGAACGGGAACAACTCTCTTTCTTCCTCAATCACGTTGCTGTCTCTGTTTGCTAAATATGCTCGGAGTTATGACTTAATGGAACATTCTCAGGAGATAGAGAATGATGCGTGGTCGCACCATTTTCATCGCTTGTCCCCCCATTGAGCTATGGCATGAACTTGGACTCACTGCATGCAAACATTTCACATTTGACTATCAACGTGATAATTCTCCTTGTCGTACCTAAGGAGGATTTTCCTGTTGAATGCACCCTCAGGACACTGTCTATGCTCATTAGTGGAAACGATTATTTTTACGTTCTAATTTTGTTTGTGAAACCTTTCACGAAAAATAAGTGTTCGAATCTTTGTACTTCAAAGTCTTTTTGCACACAAAACATAGGTCGTAACACTGTATATGATGATCTATTTTCATTTGGAAATCATTTAAAGAAAAACACTGCCCAATTTTAGCCTCTTGGGCTAGAAAATTTAATGGAGTTGTGTTTCCTATGATTATGTGTAGACTTTATTTCGTGTTTTATTTGTATCTTTTTTCAATTTCACGTGAATATATCATAACCGTTCTTGAGCCTAGAAGACTAGGGATAGGCAGTCGAACTGCGAGGCCAACCCGCCACGCCGTTGAGGGCGCCATCTGTCTGTGCGGCGAAAACGAGTTCCACACGGAACCAATTCCGGATTTCCTCAAACATCCGCCGAGAGCACTTTTTTTTAAACGGGGGCTGTTTTTTTATCGGTGGGCGCAAATCGATTAGGTGTTGACGGAACGGGTTCAGAACGGGGGGGGGGGGCGTTCTCTTTCCATGGTCGCGTGTGGAGCAAGTGGCTCCCCCTTCCAGTCAGAAGAGCAAACACGAATATGTGAAAGTCATGTGGCCGAGTTCGTTCTGTAATTAAAAACCTCTCGGGGGATAAAAGCTTCCCTCCATCGTGAATAAAACAACAAAAAAACAACCGGACGAGATGTTAAAATGGCACTTACATCACGTGGCAAAGGAAATACGGAGCTATCTGAGGAAGTGTGTCACCCCATCGGCAACTCAGCAAACTAAGGACGTCCGGAAGACTCGTTATTTTTTACCCAGTCGACGACGTCCGGGGTGTCCGTCTTTATTCCATCGACCAATCACTCACTCACTGCAAGAGAGAGAGTGAGCTTGCTCTTTATATCCACATTCCTTCCCCTCTCTCTTGTCTCTCACCTGTGACGCATTGAATTCCACGAACCTAGTATCCTCCGCAGGAAAGACTACACATTTGTTTTTAAGTTCAAAGAGACGTCACACGAGTGCTTCATGCTCGGCTGTCAGATCTCACTTTTGTTTCCTCTTGCACTTCTTAAAAAAACTAATTTATCCAGTGCGATATTCCACAGCAGAAAAATCATTCGCCTTGACCGGGATTCGAACCCGGATCCCTCGACTACGCGCCGAGTGCTTTGACCAGTTAAGCTACCGAGACGTCCTTATCCTCTGTGGATTATTTGGTGGCTTTATAAACAGCATGGTGGCCAGGAATGCTAGACATATGATGTCACTAGCAGTCCAAGTCGTGCGCTAAGCGCCACAGTCCGCGAGGATAAAGCCATACATGGAACACTAGGAGGTGTTCGCTCTTTTGACTAATTTTGAGGAAAGCGAGACCGGTTTTCTCAAAATAATGTCTTCAGGAGTGCGTTATTAAAAATAGTGTTTTTGGAAACTTGGCAGTTTGAGCGAGATATCACTTCATATAAAATTTGATTAATTTGGCCTCATTGTAAAGAAAAAGATTTCATTTGTTTCAATTAAAAACAAAATATCAGGCACCATAACTACCATTCGAGATATTTTCCATGGGAAATGGTACACGGGTATGCAATCCATTGTTAATTATTATTTTAAATTTATTTTGGTCAGAGAGCTCCGCGGTAGAGAAAGAAATTATTAGGGTGGGATTATGATCGACATTTTCCGACGAGACGGAGTCGGAGACGGTGGTATTCGTGGAGTTTGGTGATTATTATATAGTGACAGCAAATTGCGATGGCTGGATGTTGACGGTGTAGTCAACGGAAAATAAGTGAACCTTGTCAAAGTCTAAATTTTTCTTCTCGCTACGTTACCGGCTGCCAATCAGAGGAGAGTTTTTTTATTTACTAAATTTTCATTCCAGATTACCCGTGTTACTTTTTAACTTCACAATGAAATATAATTGACCTTCTGAAAGCATTATTTGTCAGTATGGTTACTGGATTCTTTATAGTTTTGGTTTTAAAATATGAAAAGAAACAGGTACTTCGCAACCGTTTCCAACGCCGTTTACAAAAACGGTTCACAATTGGCGTTGATACTCTCGCCAATCGTAATACACTCCTCCTTGACGGGAAGACAACGGAAAATTGAACGCCATCTTCCGTCAATGTATCGTCAGAAAGCGTCCATTGTAATCTCGCCATTACACATACTTCTAACTCAGAGGATATATGGTCTTATTAATGCAGGACTCGGCTGAAAACGAAGGTAAGATTCCACCGGTGACATTAATTGATTCATGTATGAGTAATGCTGTATTTTTACCTTCTCATGTACATTAAACTCACATGGAGAAACCTTATCCCTGAACCTTTGGGGAAAGGAATCGAAATGGAGTAAGGAAGTATCGCTTAGTATACGAAATTGTAGTGATTACAATGAAAACGAAGCGAGTCACGGAGACACTGCGTTAACATAAAACTCACACAGTAATCCTTTTCCTCATCCAATTATTTTCCTACTTTTCTCCCATCTTCATGGGTGGTGTCCTGTAACATCCCCTGCCACAAGACCCTGCGGCAGATTGCAGATTTCACTGATCGCTTTTGCCTCTATAATGGCGGACGTTCGCTACTTCCATTGGATCGCTTGCGGCTTGCATACTTAATGTGTCCTGGAAACTACCACGGCCATAGATCTCCTCACCGTTATGTTTCTCCATGGAGGGCCAATGTCGCCCACCCCACTATGCCTTGGAGGCCGTCTCCAGAAATCTGAGGGGAAGAATTACAAAAGCAACAGACGCCGAGTTAGAAGATACCTATTGCCGAAGTTTTGTGCCTATAGGTGGCTGCACCGGATTTCGGTCTCTCAATGTTTTAATTTGGTAGGAGTTGGTTCGATGGTGGTAGGAGGTGGTTTTCTCCCCACCACTTGTGGTTCGCATTGAGAGAACTTCGACTGCGGTTCAACGCCCGTCGGATGGGAAGTTTAGATGGAGACGTCTTGTTAATATTATCTCATTTTTATCCATCTCCCATTTTCATCCCTACACTCATTCTCACTCAAATTTATTCGTGTGTTGAATGATTAGATGTTTTTCCGGTGAATTATGGATGTATAAATCTTTTCTGGCTTCCCACCTGATGATGTTCTTTATATCTGCTGACGTTTAGAAACGAGACTTTCTTTTCGTCATCAGGGAAGCACATTATTCGAACATTCTTTTGGCTTTCGAATAAATTTCACCGATGAAATAAAGACCATCGATGTTTCAGGACACTTCTCTAGTTTTCTTTGATTCTTCGTATTTTTTTTTCATAGTTATTGCCACTCGTAGTTATAAACTATACACACGATGGTATTTTAAGCCTATATTAATTATTTGATTGAACGATTGATTTAGGTCTCGTCAATTTCACTAGCGAGAAAAAAATATCTATGACGCATAAGATAACCTCATTGGTATTACACAAGTACTGCCACTGCAGTTGATAGAATACCCTTGCTGACCCTTAGAGAGTCCTGTACTGTCATTTCCCCTTGAACTCTCTGCCTTTATGACGGCTAATGTCTCCGAGTTGACGCCACTTTCAGCTCCCTCCGCCGCACACTGGCGCCAAACTGACTTTCCGTACTATTGATGAATATTATGTGGTTGACGTATGTGTCTAAATTATGCTTAGGGTGATGACCTATTTCGAGAATTTGGAAAATCGAAATTTGGCCTCGAGGAATTTTTTTACAAAATTATTCAAACGTATTAAAAAAAAGAAAAATGCCTCATTTGGTCGAAAATTGCCTTTGGAAAGTTTAAATGTTCACGGAAAGTCTATTTGTTACCAGTGTGTGCCGCTCAACTGTTTCAGGGCAAAATAATCTCCTCCGTATCCTGGAATATTTCCACATTCGGGGGGACGTCCCGCATTTTCGCCTTTAGGGTTTCTCTCCACGAAAAATCTTCCTCCACTTCTTCCCGCCCCAGAACACCTCTCCCATCTTTCCCACCCTTCTCCCGGGAGCGAGTGATGGACGTATGGAGTGGATATGCCCAGCCGAGTGGAAAGCGGCGAGGTGCCAGGCCGTGACCCTGAGGGGGAAGGGGTTCCGGTCCGCTCTATTAATTTAATCATCTTCGCACCTCCAAACCCTTTTTACCTCACTCCCCTACCGCTCCCCCCTCTCTCTCTCTGGCTCCCTAAGGGTCATAGGGTGCTCTCTCCCTCCACCTTTCCCATTTCGATTTTCTTCTGTTCCTGCGCAATTAGGACGTCGCGTGTTTTTGTTGCTGGTTTCATGTCCCCATAATCTCAGTCTCTCATTTCCTGAAAAGCACCCGATTCAAGTATGAATTCTTCTCGGGATCTCCACCGGGTTAGACTCTCCATACTGGTCAAATTTTTGATGCACGAGTCGGGCATCGAAACTAGGGCCTATAACCCAGTGGAGAGCCAGAGAAGAATTCATACATCAATTGCGCCGGGAAAGAACCGGATCATAGTTGATTCAAGCAGTATGAGTACCGCGTAATAGAAACGATCGCACAACATGTTATGAAGTTGGGAAACGGAATCAAATGATTAACTTTGTTCTTCACACTGGATTTATTACTTACGACCCGGGTTTCGTCACGTCGTGACAGCATCAGGTAATGTGGAGACCAATAGGGAAAAAAGTTAATCTTATCATTCCTCTAAGTGAATTCCGCAAAGTTACGCCTAAAATTGTTGAACTTGTTAAACGGGAAAAGAATGGGCATTCGAAACAAAAAAATAACTGAATACTGAACTGAATTATTCAGTCGAAGAAATGTGTATTGAATGCTGCCCGTTCTGCTCTACTTCCAGAAGTATATTTCATGAGCATAATGTATGTTAGATTTGTTGATCAGCTGTTGAATTTATCATTATACTTTATTTTTAGGGCATTAAGGTGGAAGCAGTATTTATGTCGTAGTAGTCAATAGAGGTTTTGGATAGTTAGCACAACAAGGCATTATCATAGGTGCGATTACTGCCAGCTAGGAGTTTTCCGGATAATTTGTCTTGCCTGCATTATGACACGTTTACATCAACCGAATTGTAGAGCAGAAATTTAAATCTCATCGCAACGTCAATTACTATCTATAATATCGTCAGCCAAAGGAAACATTGGCAATTTCAGCCGTTTCAACTAAAGACACTATTCGTTGATCATTTACTTTCATAGTTTTTATTCAGTTCGTTTAAATACTTTTTTTATCATTTGTTGAAGCCAAAATTACGATGAGCACCACTCTATTCTACTAGCTAACTAGTCGCTTCTTTTACGGTCCCTAACCTGCCAGACCTTTTTCGGGATACATATATTTTACTTCTATACGCATAACTTTTCCAACCTACCATCAAATCTCTTTTGAATTCATTAGGTTTCATTGCTCCTTTTTATGTCTTACCTATTCATATTTGATGTACGTAGTTAAGTGAGATTTGCGCAGAAGGTGCTCCCAAATCGACACTCAGCTCTCAATGACAATCCAATCTCGGAAACTGGAAAGGGGTCTCTTCGCAATGTATCTCGCACTCACCTCTCTCGTCGATGCTACTGGTTTCATTCCCCGTGGGGATTTTGGGGGAAATGGAGGACTGGGTCGCGCATAAATACCGACCTATCGTGTCTCGACGGGGAAGCTGCCACCCTCCCTCCCCTTACCCGCACCCCTAGCGTGCATTTAATGTGTACTCAGAGCGTGTACTGTCTCCTCATGTCTCATAGTCCGTGACCGCTTTTTGTTTCCCAGAATGCTATTGGTGGATTCCGCATGTACCCTTCCAGAGAATGCGGGGAACATCAAATATGTCTCTCGCTCCGAAATGCTACCATTCCGACGATCGTATCACTGCGTCCGAGATCATTTTTCGAGGCATTTTTGTGGTGATCAAAATGTTCATTCGCGTCCTTCCACATGGGTCTCAATCCCTTAAGGACCATCCGAGGAATGCGTTCGTTCAGACCTCGTATATTCCACACGATTTGAGAATACGATCTCTTATTCGAGGTCGTGATGTTGTGGCCTTTGCTAGGGTTCGTACCTTCCATCCCACAAGGGAAACAGGGTACACTCACCGAAAGAAAAACTTCGAATCAGCGCCAATCGTCGAATATTCCGCGTCCTTAACTCTTCCTTTTGTGTGATTTCACTCCGTCTTCCCTCATGTTGGTGTCCTTCGGGCAAAATACCTCCCTACATTGACTGATAAAATGTCATTGGATTAGTTTATTTTTTCGCTGAGGTTCCTAGAAATAACTTTCTTCATGATTCGAGTTAACAGGTTCACACAAATCGTAGGGAATGCGCGAATAGTAACCCAATTGTGGATTCATCACGATTAGATTCATATCAAGGTATTTTCCTTGGAGATTCTTACAGCTAGGTGTATTTAAGGGTGTTATTTATTTCTATATAGGGAAGTAATATCGAGTGTAGGTCATTAAATTAAAATCAGCTATTCTTTGCCGAAGGTTTGGAATTTAATTATTCCATCTTCAGGGTTTAGAATACATTCATTTGAGACTTTCAACATCAGGTCATTACTCTAAATGGAATAATAATAATGGAATGTCCTGAAGATGGAATAATTAAATTCCGAAACGTCATCAAAGAATAGCTGATTTTAATTTCATGGCCGATACTCGATATTAATTCCCTATGTATCTAATTGTGAGGTCGATATATGATAAACAACGAGATATTTATTTAATTCAAGGCGTTGAAGTTAGCACTGATCGGAACACATCAGCGCACGTTAGCGCACACGAACGACGTTGAATGAAACTATGTGCGATGACGACATGTTTAGCAACCTGCCGGCAGGTAGCATTCTTATAGGTGAACAACAGTCACGGCCGAATGTTTTGTGTAGTATAGTTAACGAATTCGTCCAAAGCAAGTTTTTAAAAATGCAAGCTTTTTAACACGGAATAATAAAGACTTTACAATAACCATGTTTGACCTCTTAACAGAAAATAAACTATAAGCCACTATCGCGGATGCTATTATTATCGACGTTCTTTTGTTGTTAAGCGCTCATCAGCTCTGCTCCCGATCTGTTTTGAAGTGCGAAGGATCTGAAACGAACGGAAAGCGAGTGTGCTCCTATATTGCGAAAGGATTATTGCTCCAAAGCGAATGGAAAGTTCCCTAAGTATTCACGAAATGTTCACCCTAGTGATGAGCGTTTTTTCTGAACCACAATCCAAAATGCATCGCTCAGTTAAAAAAAGGCGTAGATTTTAAAGTCTAGAAATTATATTTGTTCCTTTTTTCACATTCTTAGCCTCTATTTGATGATCTTGTTTTCACCAACGTTTCCTTCCATTCCCCAGTCACACTACTTCAATTCCTACTCTTCAGTTGACGAGGGATCGATCGATCGCTTGCACACATGGATTCGTCCGAGCTCAGGGGATGAAATTAAAGCCAGCGTCCAAGGACCTCTGCTTGAAACACTCGAATTTATAAAAATGCATAACAATTCGACTTCCTCCGTATCAGTGCCGGGGTGCTCTATAAAATGATAATGTTCGGACGCTTCTTGGCTAAATTATTTGAGCAGAATGCATGAAGTACATGAGATGTCAAGAAGAATATTACGAGAGTGAATGATGGTCGCAACATGTTTTCAAGTACATTAATCTGCTTCCTGGAGCCCCAAAACTTACATAGCTCCGACCGTATCTCCTTCAATTGCCCCCCCCTCCCCTCCCCTCCATTCCTTTTCATCCCCCACCCCCAACTCTCTCCCCTCCCCTCGTGGCCGTCGGTAAGACCTGCAACAGGTGGCAGCACATCCAGCTTCCTTTCTCAACACCCCCCCCTCCTCCCTTTCCACCCTCCCCTCTCCGTCCATCATCGTTCTTTCTTGATTTTTTTAGCTCTTTTTTGCATCATGGACACCTTATTTCGAATGTGCATTTTAAAAAGTCGTACACAGAAGAGAAAATCATAATGTTTGCATGAAACTTTTAAACAATTTTTCGTACGTAGAAAAACATCGAGAGACATAAAAAAAAGCTAAAATGTCTCGCAAATGGAGCTAAAAATTCAATAATTGGTGAATTTTTGAACGACATTGTTCGTGCAAATTCTAAACAATTCTGAACTCCCCTTATGTATTTCATTTCCTTAGATACCCTTTTTTCCTGTTACTAAGGAGAAAAACATCAATGACCAGTGTTGTATTATTGCGGATATATCTGGGGAAATGTACTGTTTATTTTCAACATTCTAGCGTTCCATGATCCCCGATAATATCCTTTTGATCCGTGAAAAATAGGTTTTGGAACCACTGGGCGTCGGTGCGCCTGATGTGTCCTGCAACAGGTGGCAGCACATGTCCGTTCTCCCTCCCCTCCCCTGCCTTACACTGTCTCCCCCTTCTCCCTCCCTCTCCCCTACACTCAATTGGATTCGTGATTCGCGGTGTTTTGGTGGAGGGGGAGGGGATGGTCGTGCCCAGTTAGAAGACAGAATGGAATCAATCTCGCTCGGCGGTTTAGAAAAAAAGAACAAATCTATTTGGAGCCGGAAATGGGCTTTCCATTCCCCGTTCCCATCCACTCGATGGCAACTGCGAACTGTATTTAACAGCGGGAACTCTTGAATTGCACTCTAAGTGGCAGCAATACGGAGGCAGAATCAATCTATTGATAAATTGTTTCACAACTACCATAAAATTCCGCATTTTTCTACGCGCAATTTGAATTTACTGTGGTGAAAGTGGTTTCAAGTTGAAAAAAGGTACATACAATTGAATGAAAGTATTATAGCATCTCGAATGGAGTGTCTCACTCCAGTGGTACACGAACGTGCCAAATTCGCGATGAAGAGTCGTACGCCTAGACTGGAATACGCAAGAGTTTCTTCATACAAATGATCCACACAGGCGTCCTATTCCGCGCTGTGGTTTTCAATCGTTCAAACTATTTGGCGAGAATTCGGATCATTTTGGTTTGACTCCCAGTCCAGGCGAACGCTATTTCTTTTTTTCTTCATTATGAATATGGCTCGGGTAAGAATCGGTTTCGCCGAATTCAACATTACACACCAAAGGCAGGCAACAGCACCATATAACAGTCATACATCCAGGTTCACACGGAGGATTTTTAATTGGTGGTTGTTAGCCAATGAGATTCTGCGCGTGATGCACGTGCGTTTTGGCTACGCTGTTCGTTGGCTCAATAACCCTCGCTCTGATAATGGATGGCCCAGCTCTGCTGTATTTGCAAAGGTGTATCGGGTGATAACGTAATTCTTTAAAACAGACACTCGAGCTGTTTACGCGTTGCAGTCTTCTCTTCGTTTACCTTGGGCATCTACAAAAACTGTTGGAGGTTGGTAGTGACTGTTTGTTCGATTGAAGAGGATTTTTCGACATTTCCAGCGAAAGAGCACTCACAGGAGCCATCGTGTCTCTATTGAGAGCAAATCATCGTAACGGAATGGAAAACGCATGATGGCGAACGGGCTAACTTATATGAACTGAAAGGCGAGCATGAAAATTTGTTCGTATGATTCACATTTCTATTGATGCTTAGGTTTCTCATTATAATTGGACTACGGCTGGTTTATGACATGAATATTTCTCATATTATTCGTGCAGTAAAGGTAATACATTCACCTTCAAATGTTCGTTAAGGAAATGCCTCGATTCCAACCATTGCCAATAACCCCTACACTTGTATTTTAGCTAAAACTGTCTTCTATCAGACTTTATAAATGTTTGATGATTTTAACAGATTTTTGTGGATATATTCGTCTATGAAGAAGCCAAATTTTCTTTGCAAATTGCATTGCTAGTATAGAAGAATGGTAGGCAAGGGCCCAGCCACATTGACACACCGGTTCCCGTAAGATCACCGAATTTAAGCAATGTTGGGCCCGGACGGTGGTTGGATAGGTAACCATACATTCCTTCACCGTGGCGCTCTTGTCCCCTGTCTATGTATCAGACAGGCATGGGATTGGCACAATGGACCAAGAAGTTCCCGGGCTCCTGTCGAAGGCCCCGCCAACAAACAAACTATCATAGAAGAATGGTGTATCTCACTCTTCAATTAATCAATCTCTCAAGAGCATACCAAACTAATTACGTTTAATAGCTAACATGATGTGTGAAAAGAATTGAAAAATTGCCAACATATTTTTGAACAAGCCTTAATGGTAAGTTAGTATATGCATACAGGTTTAAAATGATGAAGTTGCGATTCTCTCCGATACTCGATGACGAATAATGGAAAATCACTCTTTGGCAATGTTGCAGCTTGAGAACCTAAATAAGCTATGTTCATAATTTAAACTTATTTTGAACAAATCGCACGGAAATTATTACCGTAATATCAATATTGATTTGCCGCAGTGAAGTGCTATCGAAAAATAAGGATTACGTATTTAAAGTTCATGCACACAATCAACTCTATGTTGACAAGTCAAAGCAAGCCCTCTCTATTACTTATTCATTGCATTAAAACGTAATAAATACCGATGGCTAAAATAGCAGTTTTAATTTTCATTTATTAGAGATTATTAGCGTATCTGACTTTTATCATTTTCTTAGAATTCAATTCATTGATTACACAATACTCATGCTTCTCGAGCAAGAAAAAAATAAAGTAGCAAGAAATAAAAAGACCACGTTAATAAAGGTAAACTGTTGATTACGAACAAAAGTGATTAAATATTCTAACTCATACATCATTGAAATAAATGAATGATGTATACGCATATACGCTAGAGACTCGGAGGCTGCGCGCTAGGCTTATTTTGCTTGAACAATTGAGAACAGATATCTTTCAGAGCGACACGGAGAACATCATATTAGAACCCCACTATATTTCCAGGGCCGACAGAAACGATAAATTAAGAGAGATATTTTGCCGAACGGATATTTATGGGAATTCCCTTTTCCCCCGAACAATAAGGGACTTTAATAAATGCTAGGCGTAATTTCATTAGAGCGTTTCCTTTTTATATGTAAACGGCTGGTGTCCTAACACCCCCCGCCACACCATTATTGAGGCGGCTTGCGGGGTAGTATGTAGATGTAGATTATGAAATCAGGTAAAATTTCATCGGCAGAAATTAAGTCATCACAGCTTTTCTTGCAGTTTGTTTCCCCTTGACATGTACAACCAGTTTTGGCCTCTAAAGCAATCTTGGACACTTTTGTCCCTGAAGTGGTGTTCCTAATCATTGCCATGGGTCGTACGTGTTAATAAACGATACCAGTTCCCTATAAAGTTTACCATTGTTTCATTATCGACAGATTCCACGAAGTTCGTATTTAATTTAGACTAGATCTTTCGTGACCCACCCAACCGCCCAAACCCTTTCCCGAGAGCCAATCTTCCCCAAACGTCGCCACGCTCCGATGAATCCTCGACACTCCCCGACACACGCTGGGTTGTATCCAGCCATAAGAACCGATCCCACCCAAGGAAGGGCAAACTCCTTTACGGCCAGTCGCTTAAAAAAGGTCATCCCTTCTCGAGGTCTCCTTAGTTCGCTCGGACTCCACCAGAGGGGTGTTTCTCGGGGCCTCGGTGTTTCTCTTTTTAAGTATATTAAGACGTGCGAATTTCATGCTTCCCATAAAAGTGTCACCTCGTTAGTTCAAATGGACGTCGTTTTGCGTCGGTTAAACACTTTCTTACTCTTTTCTTCCCCCCTCACCCTCTCCACTCCTAAAACCCCTAAAGCCCCGAAATAAGAAAGAGACTTTATTTTACTGCACTCAACCCTCTGCTTCCCTTAATACGATCTCTTTCACATCTCAAGGCAAAACATTACGCGGAGGCCGATCCATTCCTTCGATCTTTCACGCTTTCGCAATTTTAATTAATGGGTGCGATCGTTTGATGGGAGGCATAAAAAATGCAAGTAATGAAGAAAATGAGGCCCTACTCTCTCATAAAACATTTTTATTGGCTCTTTTCATTTGAAAAACACTAAATCAAATAACTTGATCATACAATGCGTTATGCGGCCAGCCAAATGAGATTTTCAGCCAAACTTTACCTCATTTAAAAATGTTAATAGTATTTTCTTGTCTTTTACGGTTAATTATCAGATAGGAAACTGAGGGTTTACCTGATGTTATGTTATTTCAAGCAATTATAAATATCTAGTAAGTTTATCATCTAACAAGCTCTTTTTTTAGTGTTATCATGGTAGGCAGCACAGTTTTCAATGTTTTTCAAAATGCCTTATGGTAATGCATATATTTTCTTCCACAACTTGACGAAAATGCCGTAAAGGTCTGAATTATTGCGCTTTGTAACCGGGCTTGCTGATAAAATGTGCAAATACATCCGAGGATCTCCTGAGAGGAAAATATCATAAAATCAATACTTTTTTCAATGAGTTATTACGAGTGCTGCAAAAATGAATTCTATGGTTGCTTTATTCGCGTTGTGAAACTTAAAATATTGACAGAGACTTTATCAAATGCCGAAAAATCGCGAATTTGATTGGTGATCATGAGTTGCTTGACGTAATTACGAGTATTGATAAGCAGGTTAACAATGTTGCAATATGGAAAAAATATTACATGCTTTCCCGGCGAATACTTTGTGTAAATTTTCACGGGAATTCCACTGGGCTAAACTTGCAAATAATACAGAAGTTTCAACGGACGACTCCTCCGTCTTCTCCAGGGTTTACATTAACCTAGGTTGACATTAAATCTGAAGACGATGGACGAGTAGTTCATTGAAACGTAGATATATTTTGAAATTTTAACCCAATGGAATTCAAGAAAAGAATTTACACTTTGTTTTGCATATTAATGTTACAGTTATTTCGCCATATTATATGCTTGAGATATCAAAAAATGAATTGAATTTAAGTGCGGATGAAATTTCGCGGGAAACAAGTCTCTGTTAATGTGAGAATATTTGTAAGTCTCTGTTAATGTGAGAATAACATTTCTGTGAATACAGATATGATCGAGAAACAGCGATAAAAGTAACTCAATCGCCGAACTCGGAAAGAAATGAGGAGGTTTGTCGTCTGGTTTGCACCAAAACACGGTGGTGTTGCCACGTCAGAAATATAATTTCTGCTTGCCGAAGTTCGGAGAAAAGTCTGCTGGTGACTCATTGTCCAGACGAAAGAAACTAATTTTCAAAGTGGGGTGGGGTGTCAGAGGAGAAGGTAGGTGGAGGGACGATAGCCTACTGCATCGTGTCGGTGTGTGTGTAGATTGTTGATTAAAGTCGAGCGCAACTGTCGGTGAGTTTTATTTTCCTCGCTCCAACTTCTCGGCTTTCTCTTTGTCATCGCTCCTCGGAATGCGTCCCGCCGCTCTTATTCCCTCCCTCCCTTCATCGGGAATCATCGACCACGGCAACCGTGAGATTCCCTCACCACACCCCCTCTCCCTTCTCCCCCAAAAAAGCCGCGACTCATGAAAAAGGACCCTCCCTCATCCCCCTTTCGAGACAACCTTCGATTAATTCTAATTTCACCAGGAAATTGAGACCGAAGAAGTTTTTTTATTTCTCTCTTTTCCTTTCGAAGTTGTTGCCGTCTTCCTCAGGTTTGTCGCCCTCCCACGGCCTCCAATGCTCTCTCCTCTTCCTTGCCTCCCACGCTCCTCCTTCATTAGCGATGTTTCTTTAAAAAATTCAGAGGCGGCAAGTGAGTTGGAACGCGGTTAGTCGCCATCGTTTTTTCGTCAGCTCGTGATGCCATTAGCGGTGAGTTTAAAGAAGCGCTACCGTGCGGGTTTTCTGTGAAATTGAGGCGCATGTATGGCAGTGACTAATGGCGACAACGTGATGCAGTCTTCCATTTTTATTTCGATAAAACGTGTCTGGGTGGAAGCTAAAATGTATACATTCTTCGTTAAAAGTGAGGAAAATAGTTACTGAGGTAGAAGCCAGTGATAGTGACCCACTTCAGTCAGTCTACTGGTCCATTGATCTCAGTAGGTTTCGCTGCAATTAGGATCTAATTAGGAATTCGTGTGAACTGTGATACACATTGAGAACTTTTTCCTAGCTTCCCATGTTCAAACAGAAAATGTAATTTTATGTTGCGAGCCACCATAAAGCCAAAGCAATGGAATTTCCTGTGCTTTATTGATGGAACCATAAAAATCTTAACTTATTTCTAAAAATTCTAAATGCCATCGTACCTATCGGCCAGTGTTTCTTAAAATATACTGGATCATGTATCACCGGCGGTTTTGGCCGATATCCAATGAGTTATACGGTAATACAAGGACCTCTTTGTGAACAGGACAAGAAATCTTCATCTACATGCTACCCTGGGAGCCACTGCAAGGGAACGTAGCAAGGAGTGTTAGGACGCTTGAAATTAAAAATATTTAAAAAATACTTTTTTTTAAACCACACTTATATTCAAGTGCACTAAATAGTAAATTAACTTGGTAATTAGTGATTTTAATGGCTTATTTATGTATTGCCATCGAGAGTAAGTAAGTGTGCCAAACCTCAGCTCGATTGGACATTGGAAAGTGGTTTGGATTTCGACAGCGCCAGCAACAGCGCTGACTGCGAGTGGATAATGTGATTCGGGTTTTGCCATGTTAGGATAAAGAAATATAAAATGTAAACCATTTAATTTTAGTAGATTAACTTAGTAATTAGTGAATTTAATGACTGATTCATGTATTGTCATCGAGATTAAGTTAGTTTGCCAAATATCAGCTCTATTGAACATTGAGAAGTGGGTTAGAGATGTCGATTAGAAGATTTCATCTTGACCAGGGGTCCCCAAAATGGTCGATATCGACCCCAAGGGGTCGATTAATACACGAGGGTTGAAAGTTCACACACAGGCACGGGGTTCCATTAATATTATTGAGTGACTTTTATAAGATATGGAAACTACTAATTCTTTCGTTGGGTTGTTATGCGTGTTTCCTCATTGATTAACATCAGAAATGTAAAAAATAATTTAATGTTTTTGTTAAATACTTAGATTCTAGACAAACAACAAACAAACAGGGCTAGTTAAAATAAACGTGGTAAAATAGAAAATAGAAATAGAAATGAAATTTATTATTCCGGGACAAAATGTCCCTTAGGAACATAAAATGTTTACATAATTTGGAGTCAGACCCTCAATTTCAAGGAATATATCATTGAATACATAGGTGATTAACAAAATTAATAATACACATTTGGCATTATTGCCATAGAATACTAAATACAAGAAAAAGAAAAAGCAATGAAAAAAAAACCCTCATAGGTGTTGCAGAAAACAATATTCAATTGAATTGGGACTGAGTTTTGAAACAATATTACAATACTATTGGAATGCAATAAGCAGAACATCAAGAAAGAAAAAAAAACACTATAAATAATATATTGTAGGTGTTACACGAAGTAGCACATCCATTAACGCATATTAAACCACATTTTATAATATTCATTTTTAAACCTGTTAGCATTCTTACATTTTTTAATATCTTCGGTTAAGTGGTTCCATATATCACAAGAGGTGACATAGAAAGAATTTCCAAAGACAGATGAACGGTATTGGGGTACACTGAGTTCTTCCATGTGGCGCGTTGGGCGTTTATTTGTCGCAGCATTGTACAATACATTCTGATACAAGTATGTGGGGAATTTTTTAGTTATTATTTTGTATATAAAAGTTGTCTTATTGAGCAAGCGCCTGTTTTGTATTTTTAACCACCCGAGTTTTTCAAAATATGGTGTCACGTGTTCATAATATTTGATGTCAAAGACATACCTCACGCAGGAGTTCTGAATCCTCTGAAGTTTTAAATTCAGTTCTTTTGTTAGGTCGGAGTATACCACACAGCAGTAATCGATATGCGGGAAAACAAGACTCTACTAATTTCTGGCGAAGGGAAGTCGGAATAAGGTGTCTAAATTGTTTTAACTGATATAAAGTCTTGAATACCTTATGTGAAATGGCTTTTATATGTTCGTTCCATGATAGGGTTTTATTTATAGTAATTCCTAGATTCCTTACACTCTCAGAAAATTCAATTTGGACACCTTTTACAGTTATTTTTGGCAAATTATCAAATATAATTCTATTAACATAAATATTACTGCCAATAATAATACTTTTCGTCTTGTTAGGATTGAGCCGCAGACAATTTTCCATTGACCATTTACATATGTTTTCAATGTCATCATTAACCTTGGAAATGGTATCAATAACTTCTGTGGGGTTACAGTCATATAGATCTGAAGATCAACTGCATACATGTGGTATTTGCAGTTAGAGATGACTTTAGAAAGGTCATTAATATATATTGAAAACAGGAGCGGCCCAAGAATCGACCCCTGTGGTACTCCTTTGTTAACTTCAGAGTAATTTGATAGTTCACCTTTAGGTCCTCTAACTGCCTGTTTTCTATCTGAAAGGTATGACTTGAACCAGAGCATGGCTGAAGTAGATAGTCCGAGGTCATTCAAACGCATAAAATAGTACTTGACGATCAAAAAATAAGCGATTCTTGCGACTTTCTTTTGTATCTTTTGCGTAGCTAACTGAATCTCCCTCCACTGGGACTCAAATGATAGCGGCGTTCTCGAGATGATGCGGCCCAACCGGAGCGAAGTGACATCGTCTCTTCTTCGCCGAAATCGTCGCGCTGCCTTGCCCCAGAGGGAAGATGACGGGAATGAAAGGCAGAGCGGCGGAAGAACCACCTCGCAGAGAGGAGTTCGCCTTTGTGAGGAGGGGGGGCGAATGGAAGGGGAGGACGGGAAGGGGCGAGAGGGGGTGATGCTGGTCGGGAGGAGAGGGGACTCAGATGGAGATAAATGAATATCCGAGAATAATCTGGAGGTTAAACCTTTAAAAGAGTAGACGGGAAAACAAGTGAATTTTCCTTAGGATCTTTGTTGTTTAGTTTCATCAGCGTGTCCATCTACGCATTACCCTGCGAGCCGCCACAAGGGCGTGTGGCAGGGGGTGCTAGGGCACAATTCATGAAGGAGAGAGGGAATTGAGAAAAGGATTGGGAGAGAGCGACATTTGGTTTTTTATATTAGTCTAGCTCTGTATTGGTTGCCCTCGTGAATGGTACGTGGCTGGAGCTCTTTTTCTTTCTCTCTGTTCCACAAAGGTTTACTTTACTTCGTCACTCCACAGATGTAGTGCAGAGGCAGAGATGACATCCTCCTCGTCCGGCTGAAACTCGTCAGACTTGCAGCCTAATCTTTGAGAGTAACCTTTGAGACAATCTTGTGGCTCCTACAGCAGTCCTCCCAGTCCTTCGCTCTCTGTTTGCGCATGAGAGTTTCTTTATCTAGCGCTCTAATTCTTGTCGACGCTGTCACCTCTACTACTTAACCCTTCCTGTGTCTAATAATCTTTGGGCAACATCGAGTTTTAGCACTAGTCCTATGATACATTTTCCTGTTTTATATCAAATCACATTTAAAAATTAATTTTAAATTGCGGAAGATAAATTATCATCAAATGTTGATAATTTGCACTAATAAACCCAACCATTATAGCGTTAGCATAAGGATGTAGTGTTGTTAGTTAACTCCACGTCTACTATTCTGGGTGCAACCATATTGTAGACACATTAATAGAGGCATTTGAGTCGCAATTCATTAGAGATAGACATTTGGAAAATAAGATCGCCGATCATAATGGCCAAATATTTTTTTTTATATCCCTGATTCATGGTCAGAATGTCAATGCATTAGTCTACAAACGATATATTAGAAAACACCAGTGAGTGCTGGTGAAGAGCTGTCCTGCGCTTATCTCGAAGTGAGTGTCTAATTTAGGTAGCTATGGAGATTGCTTACCGCGTGCCATGAATGCCGAAAAAGAAACGTGATAAAAATTAATCCTGAGACGCCGTATCTTAAGTTGGATAACGATGTTTTCCTCAGAGGATTCCGGATGGAATTGGCAGATATTAAGAGTTTAAGATACAAATGTTTGCTTGTGACATGCTAACCTTTACGTTTGCACGTCTTTTACAACTTGTTACAACATGGGTAAACACGGAGAACGCTTTGATAAATTCAAGCTTTTTACTTCAGGTGATACCAACTAATTATCTCCAGAACTAGTACTCTGATAACTATTACAGTTTACTTGCAGTAAGTACCTTGCCGTAGTTTTTGACAGGGTTGTCAGTTCCTTTCGACTTGAATAACTGAAGTCAATTATTGTATATTTTTCTTGTGAAACCCTGCCTAAACTCTAAAGAAACTGCAAACCTTTTTCAGATTCCATTTCAATACTTATCAAATATGAAGATTTAAAAAAATGAAAGGAGAGAAACTACGTGCGTAAAGAAATTATGACGAACGGAATTGGTGCAGACCTTAACTCCTTTTGTGGAAGACGGAGATGGAGTTTTAAAAAGTTAAATAAAGGTCGCTGGCTTTGAATCAGTTCATGTCTCTCTCTCTCAGAGCAGTGATTTCACGGGCCGTCGGGAAGCTTGGACCGAAAACCCGAGAGATGATAGGACATCAGGTCGCGGCTTGTGCAGTATCCTGCCCTAGACGTATGCGTGTCTGCATAATACTGTGGTTCAAAGAAATATTAGACCTCCGAAGAAATTGGTTTTCTGTGCGTACTCAACCATAACAATGATTGCTATGATATCTCAGACAGTGTTTTCCGGAAGCTATTTCCGATGCGGTTGGAGTAGTGACTGCGTGGAGACTGGTTGTTAATTTAAAGAGTAAGTAAAGCAAAACTTAATAGTCCGCATTTTATTTTATGGAATAAACCGACCAAGGTTTCGACTTAGACAGTTTGCCTAGCTTGACTTGATTCGCCTTCATAAGGACTGTGGTAGTCAAAACCCTGATTGGCAAACTTGATAAAATTTTCATGGACTATACAATGTTTTCATTTACTTACTTATGGAGTGCCATCAAGTAACGCTTAATAAAGTTAAGTCCAATCTAAAGGGTGTTTAAAATGGAGCTCGGGCAGGTGGAAATGGAAAACAATTTGGAAGTAAATCTAGGGTATTGCAACTGCCTTAGGAAAGTCATTATTGCCTGAAAGAGTAAATCACCTTCACTTTGGTGATTATTCACCTTCATCATGATAGTTATTTCACTGCCTGTGCATATGTTGTAAAGGAACGGCAACTAAATATTTGAGTACCAAATTGCGCAAGAAAATATTCGTGGTTCATTTTGTGATATTCCCGAATGCTAACGGGACGCGGTTCAAGTTTTATGTAAAATTTTTCAACCAGCGAATTTAATTGTTTTTATTTTTAAACAATAAACTAGCAACGATGAATGCGCAATCACATAGGTCAAGGAAAACTATTAGATTTTTGAATGAAACGATAAGAGAATTAAAGTTGGTCCGGATGTGTCGAGAAAATGAAAGACGAACGGATTTAAAAAAAAAAGAATTGGGCGGTGCGGGAGGAGTGGCGATGACGGGGCGAGGGTGGGTGGGGGGGGGAGGGAGAAGGGGGGAGAGGAAGGGGAGGAGGGAGGGAGGGTGACGATGCGGAAGGAGAGAAGAAAGACTCGGAGCAAAGGAGGAGAGGTGGTGCGTGTCGTCTTGTGAGTGTCTTGTGACTGGCGCCCGTCTGAAGGGTTAATTGGAACGGGATTGGTGCAGATGTGGTGTCGGGAGGGGGTGCGACGTGGGCGGGAGGGATCAAACGGAGGGGGTGGAAGGGCGGCGGTGGTCCATCCGCGGAGATACTTAGCTGAAAGGGCCGGCCGATGGACAGAGAGAGCCTTACACGGTCTTCCTCAGGGAAGACGAGTAGCTTTGGCCCAATATCAAGTTTTTCATTCTTGATTTGAAATGCGGCAGTAAATTATTCCTATTTTAATAAGTCTGAGCGGCGAAGATCGACGGTTCCCGGAGAAAACAATTTTTTTTCAATTTTTCCTTGAAATGTGGGAATAAAATATTCCAACTTTATAATCTCCAAACCACGAATTGCGAAAACTACCGTAACTTTTGGTACTTTTATTTCAAACATATGCAGAAGCCTTTTGAGATTGAGACAAAAAATTTCTTGTTTCGCATAAGACCTTGCCAAACATGTTATAAAAATTTTAACATTTAAAGGTTTATTTTTCATACACTTGAATGAAAATACAAATTTCGTCGATGAAATTTAGTAGTTCATTTGATAATTAAAATTATTTGCGTGACTAATATTGAACAGCTAGGACAAAACTATACTTTTCTTAATTTTCTCGTAAATTAGACGAAAACGTTGTATTAGATTCAATTCAAAAGTGTATGGACGGAGATATTTATACCTGAATTCCAGTCACTCATCAAATCAAATTCTGTTTCCAGCCTCTGTTCGGGTCTGCTTGGTACACTGGCGTGCCATTATATTTTTTCTCTCTTCCCTCCACCTCTCTACTCTCCGCTGTCACTTTCTCTTTATCTCATCCAATCCTCTCCTCGTCTCCGTAAATCCCCGCTCCACTCTTCCACTTCCTTCATCCACATCTATCCCTTCCCTTGATCTTCCTCTCTTACCCTACGCATCTCTATTTCGTGGCGTCTCCTCGTCCGTATCCCCGTTCCCTTTCTTTTCTTATGTCCAAACCACCCGAGTATGGTCAACTCTATCCTCTTCAGTAATGGTTCCTCTTGTACCATCTTTCATCCTAACCATACTATTTTAACCACCTCTGTTTTGTGAGACATTTCATCTCACATGCCCGTGCCTTCCTCGCTCGCTTGCTTGGAAGGTTACGTTATGAAAGGGGCCTGATAATCCATGCAGGTGTATTTGCTTCAGATTGAGCTCCTGATACTTCTCTAAAAGAACTCCGATTGCGTCCCTCATTCGATTATCTCTGTATCGTTTCTTCCATTTTCCTCCACAACTTCCTGTCCCGTGCACTTAAAAAAAGTCTTGTCCCTCTTCATCATGGGTTAAAAGCATAAGGACAGGAGAGGGTCAAAGCGCAAGTGATCACATATCGGCAGGAGTTATGATTTAACGATTCGGAGCGATACAGTGCGATATTCTAATTGTAAGATATTTTTCGAGACTAGTCTGATTTTGCAAGATCGCAAGTATTCCCGCGTCATAATGTAATCCGGAAACTTAAGGAAGAAACTCTAAAATATATCTAAATATGGAGGATTCCCGGATATTTTTGGAGTAGTAAAGTATTTTAAAAGTAGCATTCGAAGGAGTTCTCTCGGTTTTCAAGGGTTTGGCGGATGGTCTCCATAAAGGCGGAGCTTAATTAAGAGGGCGGAAGGAAGGCCTTCGCCCGCTCACGCTTTGCAACCTCCACGCCACGCAAACCACGCCACGACGCGCGACCTTCACTTTCCCTCCTTCACCCCGAGAATGAAACATCCATTATTCAGCAGCTCATCTATTTACACATACATATATGTATGTTTTATGTGCTTATTTCCCACTGCCCATTTCTTCTCCCCACTCTCATTCTTCAGCACCATCTCTCGGCCGGGATATCCTACTATGCGGCAATACAAAAGAGGAGAGACCGCGCGCAGCTCGAATCTCCTCGCAAGGAAAGTCTTTATTCGCCTGCCCCCGCCTCCTTAATGTCCCCTCTCCCCCGCATTCGGCCCCTCACTTATCCCCTCCCTCTCATGTTTTCACCCCCCAGTGTTCCCCCAAATCCAGGCCGCGTACCACGTCTCGCAACCATCTAGTCTTCGCGCCGAACGTCTTTCAATTGTTTCGTTGAGGATTTGTTTCGGAATGGCCCTCATTTCGGGCCCCACCTCCCTTCCCCCTCCCCTTCTCCCGGCATTCTCCCCCGTCTTGCGAGTGGGCAGCGTGAGGGGAGAATATCTTTTGGGGCTCGCCTCTTCTTCTTCGCGCTAGATGACACCGCTTGTCTCAATCTTGCCGCTATCTTCTCCCCCAAAGTCCGCGACAACGCAGGATGAGGAGGGCCCCTTAGTCTACGGGTTCTACGGGTCTACGGGCAGATTCTGCTCAATCTTGTAGAATATGCTCCTCTGAACTTCCTGGTCGCGATAGTTGAGACTTTAGTGCGGTGACCAATAAAATAGATTAAACAATCGTGATATTTTACATCTATTGAGATAATGAATATACATTTATGCAAAATATTTTACAAAGTAAACCGTAGGAATAGTCCTTTTTTGGTAAAACTTTATTCAATTTGGAGATTTGCGATTATATTTAAACTAAAGGAGGACCGCTGTGTAAATTTATCGGTTTTAACGATACACAAGTAACATTTCACCGTGACCAAAATATTGCATCCTTGTAGTACTTTATTTACGATGGCATCCTTGTCATAGAGACAAGCATAGTAACTCATGTGTAACTCAGTAATTCATTATTTTTAATGTGAAGTCTATTATTTTATCAATTTTGAGTATCCTACGTCCAAAAGGTACTTTTTTTTGAGAACATAAGTGGTAAAATTTTCGAGTCTCCGAGGATGAGGTTGATTCTCTTCATGTGAGGCGTGCATCAGGCCCTAACGAATGACATTTTAAAGTTAATTCAAAACCTTAGAAGAAAGCATTCTGGAATAGGTTGTGCGAGTAACTATAAATATCTTTAATATATCAATTGATTAGGTCCCATTAAATTCTATGGAGTTATTAGTAGCTCTATGATTTTTAGGGAAACTTCTGAGATGAAGGTAACACACGGTCATTCTTATGGTGCTCGACTAGTTTGTTCTTTTTAGGTGGACGTATATAGATTTATTATAAGTGTAAATATATATATATATATACATATTTATTTTAGAAATCATATCGAAGAATATTTGAAAGATCAAAAGATGATGACCTGAAGATGACGTTGAACGTCGAAACCCGGGTCGTTCCTTAATAATGTGGCATCACAAAGTAACAGTTTATCTTTCGAACATGAATCGATTCCATAAAGTTACTCCTGAAACTACCAATTTGAAATATCTTTTCTCCAACTGAAGCTATCAACGGTGCTAACCGTTAAATTAATTGCACGCACGAAGCCTTATAGAATTTCTTTTCTTTTTCTTGGTCGAAAAGTTGTGCTATGGGATAAATTATGACGAACATAATTTTGGCGTAGTAATTGCAAATTTATCATTATTTATGCTAAATAATTAGGTATATATTAAGCATATGGAACCTTCCTTAAAAAAAACATTTTCAGGTTTTCTACAGATTTTAAAAATCGAGATCGTCTCTCGTGAAGTATACTGTCGCCATAACGGATGTTCTTCTCCATCAAGGAAGGGTATTTCGCCCTTTTGGCAATACTTGCCGTAACCCCACGTTCCCCCACCCCCTCTCCCCTCAAGTCCAAAGACGGAACAGCCCCCTTCCCTTGCTCTCCATCCTCCCCCAAGCACCCCTCCGGAGAAATAAAAAAAAAGAAAACTTTTTTTCACATTTCTCAGGGATGAATAAACCGCCTCCTCGAGTTTATCTGCCCCCCTCCCACCGCCAATCCCCGTTTATCCCCATCATGGTCCGCCACCACGTGACCTCGCCACCCGCTGTGTAGGCACATAACACCTGCACCTATTCCCCCCACCTACTTCCCCTTCACCTCTTGAGTGGACCCTCCCCCGGACCCAGCCTTCCTTGAATCCGAGACTCACAAAAGCAAAAGTACCATTAAACATGGACACCCGTTTATTGCTCATTCTCCGCCGTGGAGCCGTCTCCGTATGTCGTGCTGCCCTAAAAGGGGGGAGGGCGGGGGAGTGGCCAAGGAGGGGAGGGAGGGTGAAAAGAGGGGAGCGTTCCTCACAATATTCACTCCCACGCCTCTCCTCCTCCTTCATCCATCATCTCTCTCCAGTTATCCACGCCCCCCTCTCTCCTCCCTTCCCTCCCTCCCCGCCCTCCCACCTTGAGCCGGCGCACCTCTGCACTGCCCCCCATGCTACTCCCGTGGGGGGCGGTCGGATGAAAAAACGACAGGACATAACAATGCAACAACGCCCGTCCCCCTCTAAAACGGTGCTGCCACCTACTCTCTCGTTTCCAATTCTACGACACCTTACAGCGCAGTAGGATTTCCTGTCCTAACCTCTCCCATGCGCTCCCAAAAGGGCGCCCTCTGCCCTCACACATTCCTTCGGGTACGTGAAAGTTTACCGACGTGCCATTCATCCATGTGCGTGGAAAAATCTGGAATCAACATGTTACGGCGATCCAATACCCTCCACAGACACACAATTACACATAACTGTTAATATAGAACACTAATTCCAATTCCTTTCCTGTCCAAAGATTAGTAAAACTAGGAAAGTCAACTTCAGCATCATATTGGGAAAGATGAACGAACCAAATAAGTTTGTGAATAGACCGAAGAGTACGGTTTCCATGTATTTTGTACAAAAGTTGAATTAGTGCTTCGCTATGAGTCAATTTTTAATGTATTTCACTGAAAAATCTTTGCACCCGTCGCGGCATGAAACCTAGGAATCAGCGCGTTAGTTAATATGAGAATGTTAGCGAGTCATTTGTTTTCTCGCCATTCCAAAATTACCAGACCTTTGCTTAGAGTTGATTGTTTTTGAATAGCAATGCAAGTGGTATAGACTCTTCATTGATTGATTCCCTTAGGTGCATTACTAATTTAATGGTTACAAAATCCTGAATGCTCACGTAATTTCCGCTCCTATCCCGCAGGTTTATCTTATCTTCATGGGAAATTTTCCCACCCGCTATTCCCTATTCCCTACAACTTAGCTACTACTAAGTTACTCCCCAAAGCCATTAGTACTCTTAGCCTGATATTGTCTCATAGTTGGCAATAAATAACTTTCAAAGCATTTCTTAGTCTAAATGACTTTATTGATGCCTGGAAAGAAAATCGAGGTGGGAATTATGGGTAACGAATGCGGCTTATTGCGCTCTAAATTAGAATATAATATGAACCTAATCGAAGAGTAGTAACTCCTTAAGATAAAAATTTTCATTCCTTGAATCGAAAACTTTTACTGCAATTTAGTTCATTTTCGTTCTCCTTGAATAATGATATCATATATTGGTTCTTTAGTCATTTGTGCATGTGTTGATGCTTCGTGGTTCGCATTTCATACGTCAGTGAAATTCAAGTTTGTAATTAGGGCTAAAATATTTATTTTAACATTATATCTTACCGTAAAAATCTACTGGTCCCTTTGTATTAGTAAATGAACGCCCATCGCCAATAAACGCGTAATTTTGAGGTAATGTGAGCGAACTTACTCCCACCTATTCCTATTAGACCGCATCGATCAGCTCCGTGAAAGTTAAACAGCTGGTCAAAGAAACTTTGAGAGTACAAACTGCACTTGGTGCATAATTTTCCGCAATGTTGATCCGCTCCTCGTTTGAGCAAGGAGCTTAATCGACGAAATGCGAGCGTTCAGTGAGTTTGCTTGGTGAGCACATTTTGGAAAGGTACGTAGAAACGCGCTTCAATTTCCCTTGTAAGCCTATGAGTTCGTTGGTGGTATAAAAATCGCCACCGATTTGTGTGCAATATAAAAGGCTATTCGTAAAATAGGAGAATTTAAGCGTGTTAAACCTTCCATCAAGTTTTTATCGCCTTATATGGAACGTGGTGTACATATTGGACTTTGTGTTGGACAAAAGTTTAAAAAGTAAATTGAATATTAAATTGTATGTCCTAAATGGAGTAATAGAAAATACTACTTGTCATTGCATGAATTGATGGTGGTTTATTTATATGATCATGAAACTTTGATCGGCACTTCGTCTGGTGGGAATTACCCGAAATGACTAGCTATTCTTTTCATTGTAATCCGAAGTCAATTCCGTAATAGAGTAGACTCTCGTTTGTATTGATAATTTATTTTCTTTTTAACTCAACATTAAATGTTATCGTTAAATATTCGATTTCACTGACGTGCTATACTTTTTTTTGGATTAGAAATAAGGCCCACTTCCTGCTTACATTACGTGCGAGTCCCTTCTATTAAGTTTATTTAGTAGTTTGATATTAATGCAATTTGTCGAGTCTTCGATATTAATCAAATCGATGCTTTTTTCCAACTAGACTGGAGACCTCAGTCCTTGGTGCTCAGTCGTTTGGGTATTCTACCTTGAAATGTCTTCTTCCTATTCATTATAGAGACTTAAGGTGCAAAACGTGATTGCTGGGTCGTAATTCCTTGCTGAATGAGTCATCATCAAGGAGGTCGAAGAGTCCTCACCCGTCAGCTACGCCTCAAAGTCAGCGTTAATGCCTCACTAACGGGGTGGAACACGTGGAGAGGCCGGAGGCATCCATCTCTGGAGTTTGCATTGAGGAAGAGGAATGCTGTACAGGACGATTTTCAGGCTTACTTTTACATTTTTATCCTGCCACCTTCGATGCAAAACTATTGAAATTCAAGAGGATAGTTTGAAGGGCATGGGAAAAATTGAAATCTTTCACCGAGTGCCAATTTGGGAGTTATACGAGGAAGGTAGTTATTTTCAGAGTAAAAACATTGATTAATAGCATATCAAAACGAAATATCATTCTATTCCACTGAATGTAATCTACTGACGGAGACGTTGGGTCTCATTTGCGTGTCCTCTGATGCTGAAACAGTCAGAAGAGTCCACGTGGCGTGAGTGTGCCTAATTTCGCCAGCAGGAATCGAGGCAGGCTCCGATCCCGTCCCTCGTTGAGGAGAACTTAGCACAGTTTACCGCTCTAAATTTATTTTCCAACAAAAGGATAAATTAAAAGGAATGTTTTCTTCTCCTTCAAGAGGTGGACAGCCTCTGAAGGGGCTGAGAGGGGGGAAAATGGAGGAGGGATGGGTGAAGACATCATTGAGGGCGGGGGTTGACAAAATGATGGATTTCCTGGAAATCGCTGATGGGAATTTGAAAATGGATTTCCGTATTTTTTAGTTTGTTCCACTCCCTCTGGAAAGAGTGGCGCTCGTATCGCAAGCGATGGATGTTCTCTTCGTGATTGAAGTACGAGCAGGAGGAGGGGGGTCAAGAGATTGGTCCACGGAGCACGAAAAGGTTGAATGGTGGCAGAAGATGAGTCGTTATACTCCACTGAAACTGCTGTAATGGCCGAACTATTTGGGTCAGGGAATATTACCCCGAGGTCACGTCCGTGTATTGGAGATATCGCGGCCTCGATTTGAGCGCTTTATACGCAGTCTTCAAATTAAATAAAGGGAGGAAAAAACAGATTTCGTCAGCTGAAGGCGAAATTGTTGCTACGATTGACCTGTGTAAATGGAATTACGTGGCGTTGTTCTTCGACGATGGCAAGCCTTCGTGCTATCGCAAATTTCCCAATATCTGTGCCTCCAATAGATATCTCAACCCTGAGATTCAAATTTTGATAATTACGCGCAAATTTGTTAAACGCCTTCATTAAAGTGAACTTTCAAAGGCAAAATTTTACGTTGAAAGCTGAGTTAAAGAGAAAAAAATTCCTCCTGATACTTGTTAAAATTAAGAGCTCAGTTCAATTCAATCAAAAAAAAAGTTTTATGACCACACTATTTTTTTGAAATTTCATGAATTGTTACTCCAGTTTTTTTCTCGAAATTGAAACTTCTCAGTGACGGCTATAATTCATTGTTGGTAAAAATGTAATACAATTATGTTTCAAATGCTAAAAGCAAGAGGAAAATATAAATATCCAGGCTGGCAGAGGGGCGTTTGTTTACGCATAGGAGGGAATTATCACTAACGAGAGGGATTTTATGCGGTGGCAGGGTTTTGTATTCGGCGCGTTCCACTGGGAACCTATGCGTTGAAATTCAGAGCGGAGAGAGAGAGAAAAAAAATATCGTCCAATTCTCCATTTAGCATTCGATTTGTTGCGGCGACGTTCTACTTGCACCGATCGCTGAACGGTTTCTTTATCTATCTCGGTCGGAGAAAGCCCGTTTAAATTCGACGGAAACGCACTTCCGAATGAGCATAAGGCTTCGCGCATCCCTCTTCACGAAGGCGTCGTCAGGGGCTATGTGCGCGCCTCTCACTCAAGAGCGAGGCCCGGGAGGTGAAGGGGTGAGTGGGGGTTTGGAGGGGTGTTCCTGAGATATGTAACTCTATCTCTCGAGAAAGAGAGAGAGAGAGAGAGTGGAGCGGAATTGGAGACAGTCGGGGTGCACACTGTTAGTCATTTGATTTCCTCTCCCCGCACCCCTACGAGCGAACTCCGGCGACACTGTGCGGCGAGCACCAGCAACCCACCCGGTAACCGATGCACGCGTCGGAACGAAACGAGAGGAAGCACCGCACATTGACAATAGGGCAAAGTTCAAATAGCTCGTTTGAATGGCCTCGTCCTGCGATATTTTCAGAAAAAATGTATTTCCAAGCATTTAAGCGAGTTTGAGCCATGTCATTCCATCAATTCATTGATATAAATTATATAATATATATTTTTTAATACCACATATCTTCCCAAACGCCTCGGTTGTCGGAATCGGTCGAAGAAAAACATTTTCCGTACTTTTCTAATCTAGAGTTTTAGGGCCGATCCCCATTCACTCCCTGTGGCGGCTGTGGAGGGAAATATTACGCGAGTACGGCGGAAGTAAATTAACTCCCAGGATCGTACCCTTTTGAGGGCGGAGGGTAGGGGTTGGGGGAGGGAGGGCAGAAGTCGAAGTGGAGGGAGGGGGAGCGACGGAAACGCTTCTCTAAGTCTGGAGAGAGAGAGGAGTTTGTAGGGAGTCTTGACTGAGGTGTAGGGAGTCCACTTCCGGCACAGGAGAAACCGGACGAACAGAGATCCCTTTAATTCCAGGAAGGGGTAGATGTGAAGGCTTAAGGAGGCTGGAGCGGAAATCGTGGGTCATTGAGTGCACATTTTAATAATTTTTCAAGCTAGTGGAAAAAAATTCTTGGACCACATTTCACTTCATAGTGGTGGTTCGTGGTGCCCTAGTGGGCAGAGCGCTGGGGTACCAACCGGAGGGTCCAGAGTTCAAATCCGGGCGAAGCCTCTCTGGGCACCCCCTCCAAAAATCCTCGCGGTGCGGAAAGCTAGTGGAAAAAAATTCTTGGACCACATTTCACTTCATAGTGGTGGTTCGTGGTGCCCTAGTGGGCAGAGCGCTGGGGTACCAACCGGAGGGTCCAGAGTTCAAATCCGGGCGAAGCCTCTCTGGGCACCCCCTCCAAAAATCCTCGCGGTGCGGAAAGCTAGTGGAAAAAAATTCTTGGACCACATTTCACTTCATAGTGGTGGTTCGTGGTGCCCTAGTGGGCAGAGCGCTGGGGTACCAACCGGAGGGTCCAGAGTTCAAATCCGGGCGAAGCCTCTCTGGGCACCCCCTCCAAAAATCCTCGCGGTGCGACTGTCTGATTGTCAGAACTTGGTGGAAATCGCAGGTGGCCCAGGGGAAGAAACTGGCCCCTCTTACTCTCAATGTGTGAATTTCACACGCCAATTGCTTAGTACGGGCTCTACTCTCACCAATCAAAAACCGACCTTCGGGTTGAAACACCCAAGTGAGTGATTTCACTTTAGTGCATCTGTTTATGTATATATTTAGATATTCTTGTACGGGCTTTGGTTGACGCTATGATCGGTAACAAGTTGCAATGGAAGCTACCTGTCGCTGAGAATGACAAAAGGTGTCCAAACTGTATTACTAATTCCTTTGTCTGTCTGTCGGCCATGCCTGTTTAAAGGACTTGCAGTTTACCTAGGAAGTTTAAATTTGGCTGAAATGTAGGTTGTGACCTAAACCCGACCAAAATAATTGTATAAAAACGCCAAACGACTATTTATAGGGGTTGTTTTAAACCCAAGTTGATAACTTTTAGTCCCATAAGAAAAGGATTAAATCGGTGATGGAATTTGTTTTTGATTTTACAGATTACTTGCACTCAAGATATAGGGTTAACATTTACATTGTAGTATAACCGAAAGACTAAAAACAAACTGACGAAATATATAGTCAAAACAAAAAAAAACAAATGAATGGTGTTACTTTTACCCCTGATTTATTAGCATTTATCCCGATGAGAAAAGCATTGAACTCGGTGTTTGGGGTTCTTGTTTATTTTCCTTTCTTTCAAATCACTTACACTCAAAATAAAAGGTTGAAACTTTCATTACTGGATGCCTGAAAGAATGCAGTGATTAATTCTTGCATTCAATTTTCTTATACGGATCGCTTATTTGGTGAACTCGTGTTTTCGGCTCCATAATAGCCCATTTTTTCACTTTTTCAAGAATACAAATTTTATAAATTTCTTGGAAAACGAAGCATGGGCTTAGAATGAAAACTTTTGCCGGAGGCTATTATGAATTAGGTTATTCGATCATAAATATGGGAATTACAGCTTGATCTAAGTAGGAGTATTTTAACGTAATCCTCTCCATGGGTGATTAATCAATGATTAATGACTAAATTAATCTCCATGGTATCCTGAATGGCACATGCATTTAGCACGTCGCATCGCGTGGGTTTCTTTTAATCTAATGAAACTGTTCTCGTTTTTTCTTCTTTCCGTTGTATTTTCAACGAGCACCTTCTCCTTCTATCTATTCTATATTTCACCTACATCTAGTGTCTATTCCATGTCTAATATTGCAACGTATGTGCTTCAAAGCGAAAAAAGCAGACATTTCCAGCACTTGATTACAACCTTGACGCCACAATTAGCGTGTAAAAAAAATATATTTTTATTTTAAAACAATGAATACTGAAGGAGGTACCCCCGCGACGTTGTTAGTGAAAGCAAATAATGAATTTTGCTCTTTTTGTTTAAAAAAATGTTATCTCTGATGACATGCCGTTGACCTAAAGAAACAGACTGTAAACGACTGCGAAACATGTCGTCATCACAGATGAACCAACGCGGAAGAGAACCCGGAAGACTAAACTCATTAAAATTCAAAGTCTATGTAGAAATTATTCTGAAGATTCTAGGATTATATGCTTAATCAACACTTTTTTGCCCTAGGAACCGACTGCTGAGCCATTTCTATTGGATTACATTATTTTTACTACTATTATTGCAGTTATTTGCTAATAGCTAAATAAATAATATGGTAAGGTGCCAAAATATTATTTTTATTCGATTCCCTAACATATTTTGATTCTTGTACAAGGTATGTCTGGAATGTTCCACTTATATTAAATAGAAAAATACTAAATTTCCCATGTTTTACCAAACTCACATTGAACACCAAGAAAATTCAAGTTCATTTTTTTAATAAAAAGATGGACTTGATAGGATTGACTTGACGTGGAAAGATAGGATTTTGTTGCCGAGGACATGTAGCCAGAATATGAATAAAATGACATTTAAGTCATTCTACGGCAGAACCACCTTAATGGGGCCAACGGTATGATCACCTACATTTTATGCTGAAGTATATCATTGTAATTCATTACCGCTAGTGAGCAAGGCACCCATGTGTTCCTGCGGAAAACCCATCTGTTCCTGCGGAAAATATTTGAATGTAGGTAATGAACTCTTTTATTCAACATAAACATTTGTATTCCATCCAGTATTTGTACTCCCGAGCATTCCTCTCCCGAGTCCACCCCTTCCCCCTCCACCTCCCCTCAAGATGAAGACTCTCTTCTCTCGAATCGCACACAAAGAATGTACAAAAAAAATTAAAAAAACAATGAAGGGAGAGAATATTGAAATGATGGCAGAAGTGAAGTCTGCTGCATTCCTGGCTCTTCCAGTTCTCTCCCTTTTACCCTCAACCACATGAGGGTAGTAGGGTGGAGCTTGCTTTCTCCCTAAAAAGCCACCAAATGATCCACAGGGGAGAAGGACGCCTGGTAGCTTAACTGGTTAAAGCACTCGGCGCGAAATCGAGGGATCCGGGTTCGAATCCCGGTCAAGGCGAATGATTTTTCTCCTGTGGAATATCGCACGTATGTGTACGTGCGGGTGACTCCGTAAAGGTAGATACCTTGTAAATAAATTAAAAGAAAAACTTTGTCGTATGCCACCAATTTATTTTCCGGTACTACTAGTTTCGACGCAGCGGCGTCATTTTCAGGTACAAAGAGTGAAGACAAAAACATGATCCATGAAACATTAATTGGTGGAATAAGACAAAGTTTTTCTTTTCATTTATAAAATGAACTTCCACAAAGTTGATAATGAAACGATTGAGATAAGTAAATACCTTGGTTAGTCACGGTATCCTCAAAATTGGTTATTATTTAAGTTTACGTATGAGGGTGTCTACAGTACGTTTGATCCCTCAAGTTACAAATTTTCCTTAACTTTCGAAATATAATTTCAAGTGACAGATTTAAATTGAATTGCTTATTCTTATTGACTAGAAAAAGTTAACTTTTTGAGCAAAAAAAGTAGGTGTGTTTCCCGCTGAAGTGAATGTAATACAGGAAGACGCGTTCGAAGGGAATCACGAAAAGCGAAATCGAATCTGCGATTGAGAGCACTCGCTAATTGCGTTAACGCGTGCGGAAGCCGAGTGAATAACCATCGCACCACACCTCCCTCCAGCAACCCCTTTCCCTCCTCCCCTTCCGATTTTCGACGCGAGGGGACGCTGTGATGGGCTGGGATGTGAGAGGATTGATTGATTGAGTGGGATGGGGTGGGGCGAAAAAGGGTCGCTCGAGGGGCCGAAGGGGCGGCTCGTTGGTTTGCTATTTGGGAGGAGAGGGGAAGGTGAGAGATGTGTCGATGTGAATCGAGTGGTCATTTGCACCATCGATGCTGAGTTGGGTTGGTTAGGAGAAGGAAGGAGTATGGGGGAGAGGAAGGATGGAGAGAATCCCTACTACCTACTTCTTAAGGTAGTTTCGAGAGCGAGATTTCTCCCTACTCATAATAGAGACCGTATTCAAATTTTATTTTTTGAATTTCAGCAGATTTAAGAAGCACAAATTAAATATTGAAATATAAATGGCGCAAAATATTGCTTTATGCGACCGAAATTCTCAGAAATTTAATACATTTAGGTATAGGTATATTACGAAACTTGGTGGCACTCAGCGTTGAAGCGTTGAAGAGCGGGCAAAGCTACCGAAGGACTCCCGGAGTGACATCTGGAGGAAGACTCGGCCACTTTATCCCACATTACTTGTATGCATTCCTCTCCCTTGCGTCATACTATAAACAAGCGAATGCCACCAAGTTTCGCTACACCATGAGTCTTTAACCTGAAAAACCCTGAAGAGGCAAGAAGCCTAAAGCAAGGGCCATGATGAGATGTATACATATACTCTTGTTACGTTGTTGATATTGTTTACTAATACGTTACAATTATTACATTTTTTATTATGCATATGTATATATCACGGCAATAAACATTTGACTTGACTTATTTCTTCCACGCCTTACGATGAAAACGCATTCACAACAGAAGGTTTTTTTTGCGAATCTGCAAAACTTGCAGCGGCGAGTAGGTAGTTGATTTATTTTTTTAAATAGTTAAGATAGCATAAAAATTGCACACTTAAATTCCTGACGACATGAATGGATAGTAATTCCTTCATATTGAAGAAGTCTCTTTGGGGTGCATACCCGTACCATTTTCCATGGAAAACGGTCTTTTTTTGCAAATAACTCGAAAAGTAGTAGTGCGGTATGTGGCAGATATTTTTTAACTTTTGAAAGGTGAGATATATTTATTTAAAATGGGGGAAAATTCATTGCATTCCATGTATAAGGATACCTCGCTCAAACTATCTTAAAAGAATGCACCAAGGAGTCCCCTCGTTAACGTAACATCCAACGGACGGTGTGCTGGACGTTAACTTTATTGCGCGTATGGCACCCGTACGTAGTGATTGGGGATTCCACTTAAAAACCCCCTCCGTCCAGTCATGATTCGCCATCAATCCAGGCAGGATGGGAAACCAGTGTCTACTCGGGTTACCACACCAACCCGATTGCTGTGGAGAATACGACCCTGTAAACAACAGCCAGATAATTTCGCATTCCACAGACCGCCTTCTCCGATTGGCTAACTTTTCCAGCAAAGGCGAACGAATCACGGCTTCGAAACTTTCGCGAACTCTAGCACATATTTTCACAGGCATTGCACGCAGGGTCGTCGAGTTATCTAAGAAAGACACTCACCTACTGCCTAATCACCCACTTTTGGAAGGTTTATAGGAAAATGGGCCCTTACGCACCAAAATTAAACATCTGCCACCGACGTATACGAAAGCGATAACTGAGTAGACTCACGGGAAAGCATTTCATTGAACGACACCTAAGACATATTTTCCCCAGCTTGTAGGGGAGAAGATGAAATAATCCCAATTGGTGCGACCAATGGAGAGTTCAGACTGCAACCAAAGTTAGGGAGTTATCAGCGACAGTTAGGAAAACCTTTCATCAGCTTTGTTAGACTCTGTCATACGAACGAACGATCGCTTTAATTTCACGCAGAAAGAAGCGATTAACGGCGGCGAATAAACCACGAAGACCGATTGAGCTAAAGTGGAAAACTTTTTCCAATTTTTCTTCAGTTTTCCTCGTGGAAATCGTGGAAGATCATGCCGAGAGAACCGTCGTGAGTACTCGCCTCGCCCTTCTTGAAACCATCTGCCGTCAACGAGGCAATTGAAGATGGTCGTCGCCAACTTAAAGGTGGCTGGAGCGGTAATCGTGGTACATCGTGCACTTAAGTACTCATGTTCGTGGTACTTAAGTGCACATTTTAATATATTTTTTTTAATTTTAGCCGAAAGTAAATCTTTGACCACATTTCAATTAAGTTCATCTGTTTATGCGTTGAAACTCACTATATAGGAAGTAATGGAAATGATACAAGAACTATATCATACTAGTTTTCCTTAATTAAACATGCTATGACTAGAGTTTTTGGCGCGGTATTCTTAATTTAGACGAAATTATATTTAAATATGTTGTTTTTGAACATGGGACTCGGTGTTACACCTTGATATTGGTTACCAACAAGTATAATGATAAGAAATCTATTATTTTGCGGTTAGAAGAAAATCTGTGCGTATTCCATTGGATTGTTACGAAATATATTATTTCCCATAAGGCTAGGAGTAAACATAGCCCTGAATTGCTAAAAAAAAACAATTCGGTGCGATGCAATTTGTTTCACTCTTATCAATAGATATCACTAATGAGAAAAGGTATGCAAATTTCTCGCAAATTTGTGCATTATCAAAAATTGCTCCAATCACATTAACACTGTAGTTTCCTTTCGTGCAATGAGCTCATTTTTTAATTTATAAGTCGTCTCCAAGCTTTGAGTTTTACGAGGGAAAGAGTTTATTGGGATTATTTATATTATATCTACTTCTTGTGTGCTGGCGTTATTTCAGCCGTATGTTTTAGTGTGATTACAGCCGCAGTTCCTTTCAGCCGCAGATACCAGCTCGGTGACGCGAATGCTAAAGGTTTTATTTGCTTTTTATTGAAGTTATAGTTTTGAGTGTCAGTCACTTTTACCTTACACTCTCCATGCACTAAAGAAGATTTTTAATTGGAGTACATAAAGGAAGGTGGTAACATTTTCCAAAGTCCATACTTTATGTATATATATCCCTTATCAGTATTCACATTTAATGATATCTAGCAGACTGGGTCGCCCCTTCGACCGTGGCATTTGCCCACGCCTTGGCCCGGCACTGTCCCTACTACCCTCCTACACGGCGCCCAAAACCTAACTCTCTTCTATCAATGAACAAGTTAACTATTAAATATTTGTAATCATTATTGTGCTCAGGAAATATAAATGTTCTCATTGCTATCTCAGTGTTTATTTCTCCAATCATTAATGGTGCTACACCTTTCCCAGGAAATTGGGATTCCATTAAATGAAAATTTCTTTGATTAAATCCTGTCTTTAGTTGCGGATATGCTCTCATTTGCTGTGCATATTTGGTTAACAGTGTAGGTAATTGTTCAGCTGGACGAAGATAGGATTAAAATTAGAATAAATGAAAGTAAGAATCGATTTACCTAAGTGTTTCTTTGGTCGAGCTCAGCTAATTATAGAGATGCATATAAGAAAGTAAGGGGGGTTATAACGTCGTGAGTTTTTCGAAAGAAGTCTTTCAGCGGAGGCGTAACTCACCGAAGAATAGACATCCATCGCAAAGGAGGGGTAGTGAAAAAAGTTAATTCCTTGGAACTTAGCCTTACTTCCGGCAGAGTGCACTTCGCGGTCTCGTAAATTTCGAGGCAAGTTGATAATGAGATGGAGAAGATTTAATTATAACTTCCCCAGTTTAAGTAGCTGAGTGCAAACTACGCTCGCTGAAATGGCTCAACAAGTGGGGGCAATCCGCGAGATGAGAAATTACTGGGATTGCGTTTCTTCGCCCGCAGCTTCCAAAATATCTTGGAAAAATTAGTTTTGCATTCATTCATCAGGATGAGAACGCCAGACACACTGATGTAGAAGTTTGTCGGATATATTGCGTCCCATGCCTCACGCGTGCCTCCCCATCGATGAAGGCTCTCTAAAAATTCCCATTCATTAAATTGCGAATGCATCATCCCGGCCCTCGAGTAACCAATTTTTATCCATAAATAGAAATTTTCATCTCAGGAAATTATTGAATGAAACCCTTTCTTAAAGATATAGTAACTTTGGGAGTCATTCCTGTTATATCTTATTATTATAATACAAAATATTATCTTATTCACTCTCACTGAGATTCAACCCGAAGGTTGGTTTGGATAGTTGAGGGTAGAGCTCATCCCGGACTAAGCCACAGGTGTGTGAATTTCACACATTCAGGGTAGGGGGTCCAGTTCCTTTCACTGGGCCACCTCGTACTCCGAGGATTTTTGTTCGGGGGCGTTCAAAGGCTTCACCCGGATTTGAACCCGGGACCCTTCGATCAGTAGCCAAGCGCTCTACCCACTAGGCCACCACGCACTCTTTATCTTATTAAAAACGTTAAAACTGAAAACTGGCTATGATAAGTATAACCCAGCCTGAGCAGTCATATCTCGGATTGATTCTGGAATATGAATATGTTTTACCCCTTCTGTTTAAATGTTTCATGATTTTTAAGAGATCGGAACTCACTGGTTACGGTGAGCAGGACGTATTAACTCACTTTTCCCATGGGAACACAATTTTTGGTTCGTTTTAATTGATAAAGAATGTACACTGATTTATTTAATCGAATATCGACGATATAATAATTCGATGAAACCCTTCGTCCAGTGGTTTTTGACGCCTGGAACGTGGGTGAAGAATTACAGTACGTAATGGTGGAAGTCGTTGAAGCTCACTCATTGAGAACTGTCGCCACCTATGCGAGTCTGAAGGCTAGGCGTTGAGTGAACGGACCAGAATAATTTATGTATATTTTTATAATAGTTAAAATAATATGCACTTATTAATCAGTTTTAGGAGATAATTAATTGTGCTGCTCTCTGTTTGGAATTTCTGGCAGTTACGCTGAGGGAAAGGAGGATGCGTTCGTCAAAATATTTCTCTCAGTGGATGCAGAGGAGAACCAACCAGAAAGAAATGATGTATCTGTTTGATATGCCGAAGGGAATGGTAACTAAAGATAGAAGGTGGAGAAATTATTGGAACGGAGCATAAAACCAACGGTAGACCAAGTTCAATAACCCAAACTAAAATGGTTAGGACTCGAGGAAAGAATGCCTCAAAAGTGGTCTCACCAAAAAGAGATGATAAATTGGAATACACCAAGAGGAGGAGGTTGACTTAGAAATATCCGATGAAGAGGAACGAATATGGAGAAATTATTAAGCAAGAGAGACACGTAAGAAAGAAGAATAATGAGAGAATGGGAAAATGGAAACTAGGCTTTGAAAGGCGTCGTTAGAACTCTATGAAGCCAAATGTAAGAAAAATGAGCGGAGAAGTACGACCACTAATAGGCCACGGGCAAGGTTCTGTCGGGGGCAAAGTGGAGAGAGAGTCAAAGGGTCTTCGGAAGGGACTCACCTCGAGTCTGCCGATGTGCCGCGCCCGGTGATGAAGAGGAGGAAGTCGGCGGGTGGCTGTTGTCGCGTCTGATGCCGTGGAGAGCGTGCGATGTCCCCTTCGGTGGCGGTCGTCTGAGCGTAGAACTCCGCTGGTGAGGGGCTCGGTGTCCTTATACCCTGAGGAACCCTTCCCCTCGCGCCGCGCACTCCTCCCCTGACCCCTGCCTCGGCCACTCCCCCTTCGGCACCCCTTGGGGTAGGGTGGGGAGGGGGTTGAAAAGAGGGGATCGGGTCCATCCCTTCCCGAGGAAAAGCACGCATGCCCTCGATTCAGGAGGCGGGGGGGGGGTGCGCAGGTGAGCAGAGATTGGGTGGGGTGGGGTCGAGGAATGGCTCGCTATGTGGACGGAGGAAGGGGCGAGTGGGGAGGGGGTGGGAGGAATTCCACCCCAATCTCTCCCACAAAACGCCTCCCCCTCCATCCCTCGCTGTCCATCTCGCGTAGTATAGGCAATCCCTCCCACGTAAGCCATTTCAAACAGAAGCTTCGGGAACACCATCTGACCCAAGTTCAAACCTGTTTCAAATATATGCGCCGTGCAATAATCCTTCGTGGAAAAAAAGTTGCCAACTTAGTCTGGGGGCCGGGAGGTGCCTATGGTGTTTATTTCACGGGAGATCAGTTCGGGGCTCAGGCTGGTGCCCTAAGATCCCGTTGAAGTGATCGTGCGGAGCTTTTGGTTATTCTGTATCGTAGAACATTTTATTTTTTAAGTACCCTTTTTAACTTTAATTTTGTGCCTCGGTTGGCATGTTATATTACCTATATCCCGTTAATGCGGCCTAATTAGTCGGATGCCGACATTGGGTTTCTTTTCACTCTCCGTAATCACCTCCGACTTTTCTCTACCGCCCACCTACTTCATAACTTCAATGCGCATGTCATTAGTCTCAACTTCTTCCACCTTTACTAATATATTACTCGAGCATTGGGACCTATATGTAATACTTTTGCCAGTTTATTTTGACTTAAATGTTGTCTTCTTTTAAATTTCCCACTCATCAGCCACTTTGCAAGTGCTTTGTCGATAGTCTGTCAAATGTAGGAACTAATGAGCTTCCTCAATTGTTACAAATACATTTCTCTTTCTGTGTCCAACCCACATCAGCTTCTTCAGTATTTGCAGCCACAAGAATGCCTAACAGCCTGCTCATTATCTCTCAAATACAGTGGTATCTATTCCCGCATGCCTCGTTTATCTCTTGGCATTTTTTACGTGTTCCAATATGGTCAAGGAGAGAAAGGGAGTTGACTTCCCGGGAAAAACAAAATTAATGCGGTAATAATGTGATGTTACATTATTTACGTGCGTTATTTTATGCGATGAGATGGAGTTTCTGAAAACTTTCCCAGATTTTTTCATCATTTAAGTTATTCCCCACTCACATTTCACAGTTAATACTTCTTTACGAGCAAGACAGTTGATTTGTTGTTTACTCGTGGGGGGGTGAGCGAGAGGCCAAGGGTCGTCCGCGCCACGAAGGCTAGGTTCGTCAGGGGAGGATCATTTGGGGAATGGAGGAAGGGTAGAGAGAACCCTGGCGTCGCAGTCGGCCTCCTAGCAAAAGGCGCCAAAGAGTCCACAGTTAAACACGTCCGTCCACAGGACGCGCCGCACTTGAAGTGTCCCCTGCTTAGCACCCAAGTAGGGTTTGAGATTCCTCTAAGAAATCCCCGCATCTTCCGGAACTTGAACCCCGGTCCTCGGGATGGAAGTCCAAATACGCAATCCACCAAGTATTGACTCGATCCCTAGGAAAGCTCAAGTCAAATATTATGCGCGGGTGCGATAGGGATGCTGCATTTAGGAATATTTCATTTTTCAATAGAGAAATTGAAAAATGTTAACGACAGGCTCCGGGATGCATAGCCATAAGTTCTAGAGATTAATATTATAACTACGATGTTGCACCTTCGGGATTTTCAAAATATCTCTTCGAAATCCGACTCTCCGTTAATATTCTTAGGAATCCTTGATTTAAAATTGCAGCAATTTTATCAATAGACACAAATATTTTCCGTATGATTTTCAGTTACTGTCGTCAAGATTTTCCCAGCGTGTATCCGAGCCTCAATATTCAAAACCTTTGACCACCGTTTATGCCAACATTTGATGCCAAATAAGCCACCCTCCTGTTTTCTGTGTCACCATCCTTAAGAGGCTGAAAGACGATCTTGATTCACTTCTAAGATATGTTAAAAAACTGAGTCATGACAATAAGAATCTATATGCCTTGGAGTTGTTTTTTTTTTCAATTTAAGTGGATATGCTGAAATGGTCCTGCTGCAGCTGGATATTTTTAAATTCCGAATAGTAGACATTACGTCACCTAATACTGAAAAAATACGCCTTTTCTGCAGTTCTCAAAATAAACTTCGGAAGGCATAACCATCTACGGATGACCAACAGTGTTCTTCAGCTCTTTTCCTTCAGTCTCCGGCTCTGTCCCTGAAGTCTTCGGCTTTTTCGACTCTCGATCCGTTTTATTATTTCTGCATTTGAGAAGTTCCATTTTTGCTCACAGTTTGATAGACAGAGGCCGCCACCATCGGACCTGCTTTTCTGAAATGTTGCAGGTATGCAGAAGTGTAAGGGAATCAAGAAGTTCGGAGTTGAAGTTAAAATCGTAGAGGGGTTTAAAATCGAATATAAATAAATTGATTTCTTTTGTATTAATATTTTAGAGCTCGCACGTGCCATTCCTTACATTTATTCTTTTATAATACTTAATTATTTTAATGCGAAGATTTATGTACGAGAACTAGTGGCTTCATGAATAAACTATGTACTTGAGTGAATTGAGTGTCTCGACTTTTCCACGTGAAATTAGGGATGGGCAAGTAAAACAAATATATCGATAGATATCGTATCAATATTTAAAACATGTATCGATAGTTATCGAGCCAAAATTATCAATAATTTTGCCAAAACAAGTGGTTCCTTAAAGTTTCACCAAAATATATAAAAAATGTTGAAGTAAAATTTGAAAAATTTTGGACATGTAGAAGTAATAAAAAATTCTATTATTTTTTTATTTTTACAATCAATTTTAATCAATCAAACCAGTATTTGTCTGATATTGACATCAGAAGAACTCTCTGTTTTACATGTTCCCCCGTTAATCTACTCCTGTTGTCCGGTACCACCAAGTTAACTGCAGAAGCCACTCTTTCTGATGGAACAGATGGCATATTAAGTACTTCAGCGCGATTTCCGAAAGAACCGGTGTGAAGTGTCGGGAGTTCACCCAAAACTTTATTGGATCTGATTTCCTCTCCAGTAGTGGTTGGTCCAGATACTGCTTCAGCTCATTAGGGACAGAGCTAGGAACCTCTTTCGTAGAAGTGCTAAGAGATAATAGGTGTTCATGTCTGGACCAAATTGAACTTCTATCAGCGTTTTCTCGTTCTGTTTGTGCAGATCGTACTTCTGGAGAACGTTTTCCCATTCGCCTATGTTTTAAGCGAATATCATCACTTATTTTCGTTATAGCACTAGACACCGCAGCTGGAGAAACAACTTTACAACGGTGACGTGCTAAATAAATATATCGAATTTGATGCTCGGAAAAAAAATCAGTTTTTGATTTATCGACATGAAAAATATCGACGATAATTATCGATAGATTTTAAAAAATATATCGAGTTTTTGATATATCGATATTTTTTGCTCAAGCCTGCGTGAAATGACCGAATGTGCTATATATGTTGATGTTACGAGCCTATATATGTACTTAATACAATATACTCTGCGGGATTGAGCGTCAATGCCTTCACAAACAATTTAGTCTATTGACCTACGTCCTTTGAAATTTTAAAGTGATTGTGATTCCTTGTTTATCTATCCAGTAATTGTTTTAGTATAAAGTTGATTTCAAGTTACTTTCAACAAAAAGCAAACGTTGTTCAGATAAAAGTCAAAGTTGTTTTACGACAGGTAAATAACCCAAAATCCCCTGCTAAGTTATAATTAACCGCAAAATACGACCACTAAAAAGTACACCGCTACAATTTCCTAAGTAGTGGACTAATGATAGATGCATTAATGCTATTTTTATATCGTCTATGTGCGCATTCGCCCCCTGGCGCCCCCTAACCTGAATGTGTGAAATTCACACGCCTGTGGCTTAGTCTGGGGTGAGCTCTACCCTCAACTGTCCAAACAAACCTTCGGGTTGAATCACTGAGGGAGTGATCTGCGCACATTGCTATCAAAATGAAGTTTTTGTTAAATATATTATGAAAGAACTGAGCCATTCCAATTTCGATTGCATAATCCCAGTGGTGTCGTGGTAAATACCAGTACAATTCGTCGTCGCGCAGGTTCACACCTTCTTAGCTGCGGTTTTTTTCATAACCAATATTTTCGAACCAAATTACAAAAATGATTTTTATATGCATTTACTGATACAACATAAATATTCCCTTTGAATGCATTTTTGACCGATTTGGGTTAGAACTTACCAGCACTGCTTTCATTACGTGTAAGCGAGGGACATCGAGGCGACATTTAGTTATATGTCTACTCTCCCCGAATTCGTTCCAAGGAAGGAAAACTCCAAAACAAACTTGAAGAGATTTCAAATAAGGGTCATGCAGCACACGTTAATGAACAAATATTTCACTGTTCTGCATAAATTCATTGCCTACGTTAGTTATAATTTCGACTTTTTTCTTGTTAAATTTTAAACCATAGAAAACTGTAAAGACACTAATTGCAACGTCTTATTGTGGGAAGAAATTGCGTTTACTAGGAACTAAATGCTGATGTTTTTATTATAGAACCATTATCTTTGCATGATGTATCTTTATTTATTGAAACAATTTCCCCTATAATAAATAATCAGGTACGTCTATAATAAATAATCAGGTAAAGATACTAATTGCAACGTCTTATTGTGGGAAGAAATTGCTTTACTAGGAACTAAATGCTGATGTTTTTATTATAGAACCATTAACTTTGCATGATGTATCTTTATTTATTGAAACAAGAATTTAATTTTTTGCTACATCTCAATTGACGCCGACATTTCAAAGATAGCGGTCTGCGTTGCCAGATATCTTAACTCGCTAGTTTTATTTCTAAGTCTGGGCATGTTCGTCACGATAGTCACTGTGCTAGATATTTGTCACGAAACGATTCACGAGCTTATCATTGAGTGAGTGAAATAGGTATTTTCTGCCATTCAGCTAAGAGTCATTAAACTGGCGGAATTACAAAATAATCACCCATGTCAGGATATTTCAGCGAGTCAAATGTAGTGTAGAATGTTTTGGAACTTGAATCATGGAATTGAAGGATATACTCGTATCGTATTAAAATCTCAAATAGAGTGACATTATAGCTTATCATAATCTCACTTGGAGTTCCTCAATAATAATAAAAAATCATGGGTCCTGAAATACCATAAAATATTACATCCAGTACATCAACTGCTTTCTTTGTGATCAGAGTTAGCAATCATCACAACTAAAAAAACGTTTAAAATATCAATAACTTGATAACGTCGCAAATGAAATATCTTTGCTATGTAAACCGAAATTTAGGATGGATTGTATTTAATGCAAAAGATGGACACTGCGTGGTCTACTTAACGGAAAAATAATTCCGCTACTCTGACGTTTTTAGGGCCGCATTTCATAACTTTGCAGTAGAATAATGCGCATCAATTTTTTTATTTATTACATTATTTCATCAATAATGGAATGACATATTGTTTTATTTTGTCTTTAATCCTGTTTTTTCTTAATTAATATTAAAGTATCCACCGACCAAACGACTCGTAAAGTGCTACAATCTGAGGTATTTATGAGTCGTCGTCTGCTAGACGCTGTGAGGACATGACAGCGAACCTTTCAGTTATTTATTCAGTTATTGTATTCTACAGTTAAGTCTGTCAGTGTATCAGTTACAGTTAAGTCTGATTAGTTCGGACTCGCTGAAGAAGTTAGTACAGGGAGGTGGTTTGCGTATTCTTTCATTATTTTCACTGAACGTCTATAATAAATGAAGAAGATTGCATTGTATATTAATACGACAACCGCCTACCGTGAGCCATTTTTGTCAGTTTTTCACCGTCTGTAACGAAAAGTGCACTTTTGAAATAGGTATGTATATGCCTTGTGTCGGAGAGATACTAACACTTTCCAGTGGATCTCAAGGTTTCAGAGCAATGCCACATCGGTGTTTCAGGCAGGATTTTGTCAGAATTTCAATGTTTTCTCCCTGTATAACTCAATTCTATCCATACAAATAGTGTGCCCATTTTATTGCCGCAAATTGGCATAAGTACGTACATAATGCTAGAAAGTTCTAGGAATTAAGTAGCTTTGCAGATGATGATCTTATCCATAATTTGGGATTTATACTTTCAAAGTCTGTTTTCTTTGCATCCTATAAAAAATTGAGCAGATTGCAGTAGAATTCCTCTGGATTTTGGAGTGGCTTAGAATTAAATCTTACACTGAGAACGCGAGGAAGTTTAATTCTGTATTGCTATGTGGGAGCTCAGTGCTTCACGTGCATTGTGGACGCAGCAAGTTATTTAAAAAAAATAGAATGCTAGTTCAATTGATATGAAATATTTACTTGCACACAGGTATTCCACAAGTCCCACCTTTCAGGTTGATGCCGGCACGTTTCCTTCACAGCGAGAGCGCGAATAGGATATTACATTGAGGGGGGATCGAGCTGCGAAAAGTAAGGGAGAGATAGAGAGTATTACTTGCTCTATTTAGGACGGAAATGTTTGATTAATTTCCCAAGACATCCGCACATTTGCGTGGGACTCGATCTAAGAGTAGATAAGAGCATTTTCGCGGTGCGGCATCGCTAAGCTCGCTTGGAACTCCTCGCAGTGGGGGCGCCGCGCAATTAGCACACTTTGGACGATACGAAGGCGGCCGACGTTGACATGAATGAAAGGGCAAGAATCCTCGTAACCCACCTTCCTCTTCTCTCCCTCCATCACCCCTGACCTTTGACCCCCGGCCCTTCCCTCGTGGGAAAAAAAGAACGCATGACCGTGGTCGAGGAGAGTTTTTTTTTGGGGGGGATGATGGTGCGATGCTTCAGGAGAACGCGTTTCTTTTCTACCTGTATAATAGATATTTTTTGCGAAGGGGTTGGAGAACACGCTAAGAGGGGATGGAGGTTACTCTGGGTGTTGCGTGGGTGGGGAGGGGAGATAGGAGGGGGCGTGGTCGCTGCTCCTCCCGGCTGGGTGGGTGGATGGAGACGGGGTGTGGGGGGGCGGAGCGGGGTCAACTTTATCGTGAATGCAATCGGGGTTATTGAAGCGGGGAAAGAGACAGCGGCCGGAGTTATTGTCGAGTGGCGGCGCCACAGGAATTGGCAATAATCATGGAGCGATTGGAAGGAAGAATTCGACAGCAATTGAACAGTGCAGGGGGGACTATCCACTAACGCACTAACGCGAAAATTCGTGGTTTTTTTTTCTCGGAACGACGTCAGGATTTCGGAAGATGCGATCCGCTAAGGCTTTCACGACGTGTTTGTCTCGGAAAGTTTTCCGAAAGTGTCCGTGGTATCGTAGGGTCTCGGAGACAGATAAACCGTTTCACGGACTCGGAAAGACACCCCACATCATCTGTTACATTTCCAATATTTATTAAAATTTTCCTTTTGACTATTTTGTGATAGTGCCAGAGATATTTTTACTCGTCGCAGGTATGCATGATAACAACATTTAGTCCGCTGGTCTTTTTGCAGTGATTGTGTTGTGTACCTTCCTAATCGACATACTCGTTAGTCATTGTAACTTATGGATAATAAGCTATTCCGAAAATAAGGAAAATATAGTTTTCCAAATACTAACACAAAAACTTTGATCAAAATTACATTTTAACTTGCCTCCTACTTCCCGCACAATCTTCGTTCGACTGAAAAAACAAATGCCAGATGAAATTCTATCATTACCTCAGAGTGAATGCGTTATGAATTCCGTGAAGTAACTCAAAGGAGCTTCGGCAATCTCCGCTTCTCATTCCGAGAAGGAGGCGAAGTCTTGGATGGTCTCGGTGAAGTCTTGGATGGTCTCGGAAAAGTCTCCGAATTGATTACTGGATCGCGTCCGTGAGCATCCGTGACTCGTCCGCGGTTTCGGAAAGTTTGATTCCGAATTCTCGAGGGGAGGGAGGAGTTAATGGTTATACTTTTCGTGGGGCCTTTCTTTTCGTGGAACTGAGCGAAAGCGCCATGATAGCATTTTCATTATTTTGAATTCTACGGTGACGAATGTTAAATTGAGTTTCGAACTTAGAATCCCTGTGTTGGCGACGCGAGTGTTTCAACCGATTGAGAATCCCAGTTGTGCCGCCGCCGCCATCCACGTCTCGAATGTGTTTTAAGTGCTGCTTTATGGGATGCTCAGACGAAGTACTGCGCATCAAGTACTCGGCGCGAATACGGGAAGCCTGGAATTCCATTCCCGACAAAGAATCTTTTTAACCGTCAATTTCGTGTTCCTCCTCGGCACTTGATTCTTGTGTGGAATGAAATTTTTTTATAACCCAACTCCATATGTGGTCAAATGCGTTTCAGTCACTAAACCTTACTATAAATTAATTGCACTATTGGTTATTATTATCATTGGTGTAATCCACCGGTTTAGGTAGTTTTTCATTAGGAAAATAAGAACACTAGGTTTTTACGTCCAACGATTATTCATCCCGTCCATGAAACCTATTTTCTTTAATCCTCTTCCCCGCTTAGCAAAATCCGAATTGAGTTTATTGAAATTACATCCTCCTTATTTTTTGTTGGGAAGTGCATTAGATGACGCAGGCAGTATTTCTCTTAAGTGGGGAATAGTGTTTATGGAGGAGTTTTTATATCTATGAATTGGAATATTAGAGGAAATTGCATTTTTCTCTTATAGGTAAGAGTTTTTGTTAAATGAATCGTTTACTGCGTTTCACTTAAGCTAGTTTGTTCAAAATTGAGAATTAAAAACATGGTTTGAAAGATTGGGAGCGAAACAGATGCTAATTTTTAAACATGCAATCCAGATATAATCAATTAAATACAGAGAAATGTTTCATCAACCTTTATGCGATATAGTATACTTGGTGTAGTGAGTATGTTATCTGCATGTGAATTCATAATGTTTGAAATATATCCAGTTTAAACATATAATGTTTATGTCTCAGATTATCCACAAATATATGAGCATAACTAATTTTGTTGAACCTTCTTCTGAGTATTCTTGACGACATTTATTTTCAGAGCACTGCCCAACTGCAGCCAACCATTTTTATGTTATGATAAATCACTTTAATTTCTACAAAAAATAACGATGTTCCACTAAAAATCAATTTCAGATTGAACTTAGCAGTAGGTAGTACAATGGGAACTTATGTTTGGGATATTGCTAAAAGACGGTATGATCAACCTGTTGTAGGATATAAATGAGTTTTTAAGTAAAATACGTTGAGCGTTGCTATGTAAAATTATTGAAGCGGCAAGAGAATTTTATTAAAGAATTTATACGGAATTGCAACATGAAGAGTGTATGTATAGTCCTTGCATTGTTCGGATTGGTAACATACAAAGCCTTGTGTTGTGTATTGCTGGGAGGATAGGTACGAGAGCTCAACAAATAAATATATGGAGTAGTTCTGAATGCGATGTCGTTGGAGTAAGTTTTCATTCACTTAACGAATTTCCCAATTGGTTCCCGACAGTAAAAAGTTAATAGAATCTTGGATTTAGCGCAAGTCAGCGCCTCATTTCTCTGACGACTCGAACGTTTCCTAACATTTATATTGGATGAAAAAATAGTGCGTAAATTTTGGTATACGGAGGGTAATATTGGTGCGTGAAGGTTTTTTTGATACCATAATACAAGTGAAAAGCCTTCAAAAAAGCGAGAATACAGGGATATGCGTCCATACATGACATCTAGCGGCGAAGCATCGAATTACTACGAAGAGGGCGAAATATCTCGTCCAAAACAGCTAAAGAAGAGAAAAAGTAGAGAAGGACGAGATATCTCGCCCGCGTCAGGGAAGGGTTTAAAGAGCAATATTTGGCGACCTTTAATGACAAAAGCATCTTCCAGCAAGAAGTCCAACAAGTGGGATTTGGAGCTTCCGCTGGGAGAAGCAAGAGCAATACTCCCCCCCACCTAGCTTCCGCGATCCCCCCCCTTTCCCTTACGATCAAACAAGTGTGTGTCCCGGAGGAAAATCAAATATCCCTCGTAGGGAACAAAGGAATCCGGGGAAGCGACATGTCGCAGCTCCTGCATGGCACCCGATTATAACATCTAAGCTTATGGCAATTTGCTTAAGGTTATGGGCTCCATAATGAATCAACATAGGAATTCATATTTCAAATCGATTTGGCAAAAGTAACGGGTCTCTAGTGACTCAGCAGTGGTCCTCCCGACCATCGAACCCTGAGGCCACCTCACGATATCACAGATTGGACGTCCGTTAGTGCGTCGTCAGCGGCCGCAACTCTTTTCCTCTTCTAAAAATTCAAAGGCCGTGCTTTGGAGTCACTCTGTCGCGTCAAGTAACACGAGCGACGTTCTGGAGCGAAATTCTTTTTCCATGATGTGAACAGGGATCGGATTTATTGGTTAAAATAGGTTAAAAAGTCAATCCTTTGTGTATATTGATTCCTCCGCCGCGGTAGAAGACTTCATCCCCTGAAGAAAAACTACCAATGAGAAAATAATGTCAGATGATTCACAAAAAAACATGCACACTTCACGAAACATCGGCACTGCACTGAAGGAATGCGGATGGATTCCACTGGAGAAAACTCCCAGCGCGGTATCGAGGAAGTCGCCAGCCGAAGCTCAACCCATATCAGATAGGGTCCAGCCCAAAAGAGCTCCGGAACCGTCACAGAATACGTTGAGGAGCCAATTAGGCTCCGGAGACTTCTCTAGCTCCTTTTCCGGAGCATCTTTAGATGCTGACTTCGCAGTGTTTGAAGCGTAATGAAGCTCCTTTTCCCAGATAGACTCCGGAGCTTTCCATTACGGAATACGAACGGGAGGCAAGAGCTAAGTATTTAAGCTCTTTTTGCCAGAAAGCTCCGGAGCTTCTTGTTACAGAAAATACCCCCTTGTGATGTTCTCTTAGCGTTTCAAATAACGCAGTTCTATTAGTTGGACTCAAATGCGTTAATTTTTATATTTTTTTTTCTTTTTATCGCCTCGTCTGTCACTTCGGAGGAGGCTCATCCCTCTTCGTTTTCACTTTCTACCGCTGCGCTCATCATGTTGTATCTTTCCCGAAGATCAATTTTCCGCGTGGTACGGAAATAGACTTCCCTTTTTTTAAATATATATAACTGCCTCGTGTGCCTATTCAGCCTATCCGTACCTAAAAATGACATATTTCACAAGACTGCGCACGACCAGGCACACCACATCTAATTCTTGATAGCAGATAGTGAATAGGCTTAATATTCGGTAGCGATATTCTTTTATTCGCACAAATTAAAAGTAAACTTCCTTCTGGGTAACACCGGTATGTCATTAAAAATTCATTCAAATGACCATGCTCTTATTACCGACACCTTTCCCGTAACAATGAGAGCTGTAAGATGTATTCCCACACAAGCCACGGTAATTTCGGGACAGAGGCGTCTATTTATACGCGCGTAGAGGAAAACTCTAGTTTCCCTGGGCCTCCTGCCATTAGCTCCTCTGGGAATCTCTTGGATTCCTATGTTTACTCGGTGCGTCGTAGACCACGGAGCCGAGGAGTCCGCCTCCTTATAATACACGATCGTTCAGTAGAGAAGTTCCCACGGGTCGTCTTTTCTGGGGGGGTTATTTAGTAATCTCACCTTTTTAGTGACTCTTAGTGGAAAGGCGGGAGATCCGTTTCCCTCTCTTAATGATCGGCTCACGAACGGTTCGTGAATTGTCGAAGCTTCAATTACCTTATATCAAATTAAAGATGCCGAGACTAGCGAATACCCAGATTGCTCAACATCTTACGGAAGATATCTTAACACTGTACATACCACGAAAATCTAAATACGGTCAATACTACAAGCGACTTGTAAGCGATCACTCAATATTTAAAAAAAATCAAGTGCATCTAATTAGTGTTCGATTCAAAAGCATGGGAAATATCTACCAAGAACGTAGATTTTAAGACAATATTTGTTAAAATTATGAAATTATGGTATAAATAACTAAATTTCATTCTCCATACACTGGCGGATAGGCACACGAAAACAAAGGTATCAGCAACATTGTTTGGGAAATATTGATACGAAACATATACACAGATAATTCAAGCAAATAATAACATAAGAATTTCAAACAAAGCATACCTTTAAGTGCCCAATATATTGGAGTTGAAAATGCTGAGGTTCTTCGCGTTGTGCAAATGACAACAATACGATTTAAAATCGTTTGTATCTTTCGCGCCCTTGTTTATTTTCCAACTCAAGATTCAAGTGGAAACGATGGTGGCTCCATGTCACGTTCTTTATGACAGGTGAGATGAAACTAATGGTAGGCGGAGATAATGAAACGGATCAAGAGTCGAAAGATACGGATCAGAGCGGATGAATCGTCTAAAAGACCAGCACATGACCGGCAGTTCACCGCTTGGGATCCGAAGATGGTCACGCCGCCTGGGTGGCGGAGTTTAACTACGAAAAAGTGACATTTTATGACGTATTCTCGCTTAATTGAGATTACAAAATAACCCCCCAGGTCCTGGGACTCGTTCGCTCACTTGCGGGGGTACTTTCGTACACCCGACTTGCGGTTGACATAGGTTTGGTCTGTTATGATCAATCCGCTGTGAGCATGCTCAGCGGATTAATCACAACAGCCCAGCAACACGATTATTCAATCAAACATCATCAATGGTTCGGCAATTCTTAGTGAATTTTGCACCCGGGGAGAAAGATGATGGATTAATTCTAGCCGCAGCTATTTTTCTCATTGCACACTCTTTCATCTTCTCATCTCCCGCGTTTTTAAAAGTGCCCTGTCACCACATTGTTGCGGTAGTTACGAGAGGGTACCCAAAAATACCCGGGATTTTCTTTTTTATTATTATTACTAGTGAAGGTGACCGTTGAATATCAACGGGTAGGAAAAAAAATCAACATTGCGCGTGACTGCGTACTACGTCAACTTTTTCGATGAAATTTACTAAACATTTTCCCATTTAATATAAAAAACAAAATTTCGATTTATCATTTAAAATATTATCATTTATATTGATTGTATTATACCATTCATATATTTTTTAGTGCAAAGAATCATCGAGACAATGGATATTTACACGGAATCTCGACTTAAACAATGAGTATGGTCGTCATGGGTACGATGACTCAAAAACGCTAAAATATTGCGAAAAATCGTTATGTTTCAGCAAACATTTCGGAATTTGGACCGGAATACAAAATTTGATTGAATAAATTAAAATATTTATTTTCTTCCTATTGGTACCTTTCCCAGTAACAGAAAACCATTATTTATAATTTAATTTTGTAAATAAGAAAAGGTCTGCAGCAAAATGAAGATTCAGTTTCTCGTGTATTTCTTGTGCGAAAGTTACTGACATATATATACACAACGGTGATTATTATAGTAGACTCGTTCCCTTTTCAAAAGTCATCATTCAATATATTCAGCATTTTCATCAAAAATTCTGACATTCAATTTTAAAATAATACAAACATATTGAAAATTCTGCAATTTGTAAAAAAATATTTCCATACGAATCCTTTCATGCACGCCCCTTTGGTTTCATTTTCAGTCACATTTGGTCCTAAATGTTGAGATGGCACAAACATTTTGGTTTCACTTATGCTTGTATAATTAATAAAACTATATGACTTAAAAAGTTTTTATATTTTTTAAATTAATTTATGTATCTATTTTTGTACAAAAACCTTCAATCCCCTTCAAAGTACTTCAATTTACAGCTGATACATTTGTCCAATCTTTTGTTCCATTGTTCAAATCATTTTTGAAGAACGTCTTTTTTGATGTTTGATAGAACCTCCCACGTTTTATTCTTCACATCATTCACATCAGCGAAACGCTTTTCTTTCGTGTCCCACTTCATTCCTGGGAACAAAAAAAGTCGCACTGAGCTAAATCAAGGTGTATTAGTGGGTTGGGAAAGGGAGTCATGCCGTTGTTTGTTGAAAATTGGAACACTGAGGGAGCTGTGTGAGATGGTGCATTGTCATGGTGGAAACACCAGTTACCGATCTACCATTCGGCCCTTTTTTTACCTATAACTGTCGCGCGATCTTTTTAGAACCTCCAAGTAAAAACCATGGTTAACAGTTTGACCTTGTGTAATGAATTCCGAATGCACCACCCCTCTCACATCGAGAAAAACGAGCATTTCCTTTTTTCTTGACTTCACTTGACGAAATCGATATTTCGCCTTTTTGAAAACAGGAAAACCACTCATACACTTGAGTTTTTCCTTTCGCAGGACGCTTGTAAACAGTTTTAAACATTACAAGAGTTTCTGCGGCGTTTTTCCCAAGTAGGAAACAAAACTTCACGGCCGCATGTTGTTCATTCAAGCCCGCCATGACAAAAAAAGAGGATAGGGCGAAACAACATTCATGAAAAAATTCACACTTTCCCTAGTTACGCCGTTTGGCTAACTTACACGGAAAATTCACTTGAAAACTTCCCTGCGGGGAAACCTCGTACTGTTACAGGAACTCTGACCGCCACAATACGACTCCGGTTACTTTTGGGTACCCCCTAGTATGCCGAGCATCAGTATTTCAAAAGTAATTAAAAAATGTACTAAAATTTTTCGGGAATAGATACCATCATATCGCCCCATGTTTCTGCCTTTCTCTCAGGCATATATATAAAGGGTCCAGTCCAATACCTCTCTCATAAACCTTATAGAACTTTCCCTTCCTTCTCACCGCCATACAGGCTTACTCACTAAATTCGTTGGCATTGAAACTACGCCTTGACTAAATCTATCGTGATCAATTTGCTTCGTTTTTTCCACTAGCTGAGTCGCGTATCTCAACATCCCCTTTCTGTCCCCTTAATTTTCTAGGGTGGACCTTTATGATTTAATCACGATTTCATTCAAGCCTCTATTCAGTGTCCTAATTTGCTCTTTCGCACTCTCGTATTCGGATTTTATCACCCTAGAGATTGTTTCTAGATAATTAGCCCTCTTTCCCTCTGTCTACCCCTGTTTCCAAACCAAAGGCTGTTATTAGCTCCTCCCAATTCTCTTCCAGCTCCGCACGCCGACGCCTATCCCTATATTCCTGGTTCGCCTGATGACGCCTATTCCCTTTCTTCCTGATTCTCCCTCCTTTTTCTGTTCTGCTCAGCTAAGTATTCCATCATGGCCCTCGAACCCTAGGGAATTTGCGCAGATCGCATCGGAACCGACGGCCATGGACCTCGCTTCCCCACCATCTGACTCCAGGGCCAGACCCGATTCTCCTTGCCTCTCCTTGCCCTCCTCCACATGTTCATTGGAATGGGAAAGGGTGATTGCCCCCCTTGATTACATAAATCGATATTTTATACATATATATGTTTACATGAATACCCGGTTTCACAATACCACGGAGCGCAGGAACCAATCCGGACTAAAGTGTTTCATATTCCGATCGGAGTCGGTGGGTCACCCAAAAAAGGAAATCGGGTGCCATAAAGAAACGAAACTCCTACAATTATTTATATTTTTCACAGAAAAGGAAAATATTCTACGTATTTGCACCCCAAATGATTATAACATAAAAAAATGGACAAAGCCATTAAAAAAACATAAAATGGCGGAAAAAATTTATATTTTTTCAGCCAAAAAATATAATGAATCAAAAACATTATAACCAACCGAAAATTAATAAAACTCCATAAAAATGCCATGCGGCTAAAAACATATATATGTTTGTGTCTTTAGCATTTAGTTGTTTTGAAGCTTTTTGTTTGTTCGTAGTTTTAAGTTTCGCTTCCACACAAGCGCACTACTCGACCCCATGTTTTTATCTCCCGTCATCGTTTTCCCTTCCATCAAAACGACTTGTAGTAGAGGTGAGCTCTGTTCACTGGCACAGTCTTCGGCGCACCAACCACTTGCGATCGAAAAGAAACTCTCGCAGTAAAGACGACAGGATCCGAATTTTGGGGGCTATAGTACAAAAGGGATTGCATTCCCCTAAACCGATGCGATAATCCTTCACGTTAATTTAACCCCCTAAAAACAAACACTATTGATATACCTTGCAGATGGAGCATCGGTATATGCTTTGTGAGCAAGTACTTCACCGATTTTTCCTAGAATTTCCGGCGTAAAGTAAGTCTTGGGTCGTAGTCACCCAAGCATTTGAATCTTGAAGCATGAAGTCTTCACTTTTTGAGACCAATTAGCTATTCATAGGATACTCTTCAACTGATGTTGGGTTTTTTTGTCAACACATTCATCATATTTACATCTCACCAACCCAGCCATTTTGATATTTTAATTCGTGATCCATTTCTTATTTTATCTCTAAACACAGTTGTTTTTTGGGGGTATTCTCCATAAAAAATAAAAATAAAAAAGGCAGGCAAAACGCTTCAAAACTCAATAACATTTTCTGGAGTAAATATCTCTGACCAGTCATATTTTTCCAGCTCATATCTGAAATTTTTAAAGTTGGTTTCACTGATATTTCTATAGGTTTTATGTTTGGTTTCTTTCACCAAAGTTTGGAAAGCGTGAAAATTGATTTCCAAAGCATGATGATCAGAAATACCTGGATCATTAACTGAAAAATACACTTGGCAAGATCAACGTTACTTATAACGTTATCGATTATGGTTGTAGCAGTCTCTGTTACTCTTGAAGGTTTGTCAATTAGAGATTACGGGTTATGTGACTAGACCATATTGGTGGTACAGTTTTTAAAATGTAATTTCTCTCATGAAAATAATTTTTAAGTCCCCACCAGTGACTACTCTTGTACTTTCTTAAATTTCTGAATTTCCAACTTTTTCAATAAATGAGTTGAAGCAGCCCAATGGCGATCGATACAATGAAATGATTCAGATTTGTTCAACTTTCACCTTCAAATTAATTCCAACACTTTCACTGAACTCATTTACGCTCAGTTTTTGAGTGTGAAGCAAATAGCGAGTTTCTCGCAAAAATCGCAACCCCATCATTTTTTATAGACCAATTTCCAAAAAAAACGAATTTTGATATTGTTGACTTGGTAGCTGAACTGGTGAAAGCGCGAAATCGAGGGATCCGGGTTCGAATTCCGGTTAAGGCGAATGTTTTTTTTTGTGGAACATCGCATTTTTATAGACCTTATACATGTATTGGTAAATGGTTGTAAATTTATACCCAGACATACATAGGTTTTTTGGATACTTTATATACTTTTAATTAACCAATTCTCGCTAATACATGAACATCAGGTTGTCTGTAATCAAGGAACACTTCAATTTCATGGATCTTGTTTCTCAAGAATTGAACATTTCATAATATAACGCGTGTGAACATGCATTGTACGCAAATGCACGCATTCGTTTTATAAATAAGTAATTTTGTATTTAGCTGGAAATATTTTCTAATGAACCGATTAATTAACCCATAGGTTTCCGAATACCATTTTTTTAAACCAGCTAAACACACAATCAGGAGAACTAATGGACAAATTTTCCAATGATTGCGATTGGTGCATCTGGCTAACACTTCTGATAGGGTTCGCATTTCAGTCAAGCCAAATGATTTTTTTCTAATTGCGATTTTCACCCTCTTTGGTGTAGAACTAATTGAGTCGTTCATTTGTTGCACGAAAGGGAGAGGATATGAGAACATTACAGTCCTCATACCATACCTCAATAGAGGAAAGCACTATAAAAAGGTTGTACCTTTCACAAGTCACAGAATTTTTTCAACTTTTCCGACTCAGTCTATGCTAATTTCCTCAGCAAATCAGACGTTAGATCGCATTTCTGGAGAACCTGCTCATTTTAGTTTTAAATAGAAGGGAAAAGTGGACCAGGGTTAGCTTCTTCTTCGATGGCTCTAGATGAAAATTTTGATGCAGCTCTCAAAACATCTGAGGTGGGGACATCAGGAACAGCGAGCCAGAAGAGAAAAGTAAGCGCTACAGACATCTTGAAAATAAACTTGAGATCTTTGACGCAAGGGGTGAAAAAAATTAAAACATTTCTCTTCTCTTGAAAGCATTAAATACGATTCCACCAGCGCACAGTGGGCTCAAATCGAAAATCGCCGGACAAAAGTCCAAAATTGCTTTTTTGGAGATAACGTCTTGAAACTTGGTACATATACACACAATTGATTAGTGATTATGGAATGGTAAGCCATTTTCCATAGGTCTTACCCGTTACTTAGATACAGAGCCTCAAACACGACCAAATTTCCTAAAAAGCGCCCGCTCTCATTTTTCTTCGAAAATCTTAAACGTTGAGCAGATATAGGAGTAATGGAAGGATTTACATGAAATAAAAAACATTACCATTTGTAAACAGGGTACTTTACCTATACTATGCCTAACTTTCAGACATATTTGCTCATATTTGAGTCCTATTATGTCACAAAATGGCGGGCCCTTTTTTTTAGACAAAATCGTACATAAAGTAGACAATATAATCCTTATTCGGAAAATGGTCTCTGGGATACTTCATTAAAGTATAAACTAAACATATTTCTAGATTATTCCGTAAAAATATTTCAAAAAAGTTTGCGACGCCGAGAATAAACTCGATTTTTAGATCGCGCGTCGCGGCCCGGCTCCGCGCAGCGGGACGTGGAAATACAGTGACTCCGTTCGATTGTTCAAGTTGTGTGGACATTAACTCCTCGAATCCAACTTTTCCGGGCTATGCATGTTGTCACTGATTTCTAAAGATTCTAAACGGAAGATTTTGTGAGGATATTGGATCGAGAGAATGGATCAGTGCACGCGTAACTGCGGTACATTTGTTTTTCTTTGGATAATTTTCGGAATCATACTGCAAATTATGAACGTCTTTCAACTCATAAAAAGAATGCGGGTTATCGGGGTATCATGCATGTTTTCCATAAAAAAGGTAACATTAGGGTTCCCTTCTTTCCCTTCACCCTCTCCTCCCCCACCCCGAATAACACCCTCCGCCTTTACTCCCAGAGGGTGGCGCGAAAAGGAACGATTTATGACAATGTGTAACCTTAAAAAAAACATGCCTACTTGGCAAATAACAACTTGTTTTCACTCTTCGTTATCTGACTCTTTGATGCGCCAGAAATAATAATAGTAGATACTCTCCTACAAATAACTTGGAACTGATAATCTATGTAAATTAATATTAATTTTTAAGGAATTACCTAAAGGGAATCATTTTCATATTATCATTCTTTATAGCTTCTTACAATGAAATTCAAGCTTGAGTTTAAAATCTGCATAATTTCATGAGTTTTTATTTTCAAAAAGCTCTGTTATGCGCAATATCATATCTTTGTATTGAGTGACAAACTGGATCATTATGTTTTAGCGATGGATTAATTTAAACTTAAGTCTCTAGTGGTTGTGCATTTTTATTTCGCAATACTGAGCACATACTGTAATTACATGCTGTCGACGAATATTAAAGGAACATACATAGACGAAAACACAATTAGATTCATCGATAATATATTAAACAAAACTGTAAAACTGATGTTGTTTTGCATAGAATTTGCTGCGCCAAGCCTTACGCGGAATATGGTAAAAGAGAAAAGGTATTTTGAAAATAGGATGGCCATAAACTAGAATGGCTTAAATTCGTTTTGATGTTGTCAGTACCGGTAATGATTAATTCAATAACATTAATGAAATAACATAGTAAGATACTGAAAAGAAGCCAAATACTATTTTCCGAAATGATTTTCACCCTCAGAGCAGCCTTGGTTTTAATTCACCGAGTCATCTTCAGGTAGTTGACGAATTTATGAAAGCACACACCATGTGTATATTTAGGAATGGGAATGAAGGTTAAGAAACAGCTAGAGGAGATGAGTTGGTCGCACGTGTAACGACGCGCTCCATGAGAGAGATAGATGAAAGTGAGAGGTCTGTTTGAGGCAATGAAGGGAAAAAAACTCGAGCAAGGAATACCCGGAGAAAATGAAAGGAGAGGAACTTGGCTCGTCGGTGTTCTAATGAGGGATTAGCAAGGGTGGGTAAGGGAGCGGGCAAAGGGTGGTGGGTAGCGGGCTCCTGACTATGCGATCGCCTTTTCACTATCCTTTCCTTAACCACGTTAACCACTCACCCATCCCCGCGAATCCGTCACTACAACACCGTTGACCCAACTTCCATTGCTGATTGTTAATTTCAAGCTAAATTCTTAGTCCTCGGACGAGTCGTAATTACTACTCATACTCGCTGTTTGATTCTATTGCTTCTTCTTTGTCTACTATTAGTAATAGTTCCCGTAATTCCTTCGGAAGCCTCCTATGAGCTTTCACAGTCAAATATATGGAGGAGGAAAGCAATGGATCTGATGTGATCAAAAGTCTTTTGAATAGGTCCTCATTGGTGGCCATCCTGGAGTGTTTCCGCGTGAATCATTCTCGGAATATCCTGGCGTCCTTATTGCGAGCCTCCATCGCCTCTTCGGATAGCTGGCCTAAGGGAAGAATTGCCCCTTTCGAAATTTCCGCGCCATGTATGAGCACTTTATGGACCGTGGTCGGCATGTGGTACCAGGGATAGAGCTCAATGTATAATTCGGCCGTCCTCAGGCAGTACAGTAAAAATGCCTGGTCGTTTAGTAGTAGGCCACTTGAAATTTCCTTCAGAATAATTGAAAATATTATTATAAGCTCATACTCTACTCCTGAAATGAAAATATAAGAAAACATGAATTAGCCTCGATAGCAGAAGTATAATACTCATCAAGCAAACTCACTGTTGATTTGTTGAGTGTAATACGTGGCATTGACCATATGTAGTAAAATCCAGTCGATACGAAATATGCAAAAGACACTAAAAAAACGAATGTAGCAATGCAGCGTCGATAAACCATAAGCATATTAGTCTACAGCTGCCGGTCGATTTTTCATGGCTGTTATGTTATTCATATCTTCATAATTCAAATTCAAAAATTATGATGCAGCAAAAATCGCTCGTTATTCCGGGAACACTTTTCCCACTTCCTCATGTAGGGCACCATAACACTTATCCAAATAAATTTACGAAGACTATTTAGAGCGTCATCATGTGACCCTAAATCTTATATTCGTGACAAATAATAAATCAAATATTCTTTTTTGTCATTTAATGATTGTCACTTCAAATCCGTTACTTTTTTATGGAGCTCAAGACACGTGATCTGGTGTGAAGGCATATCACCTCACGTTTGAGGAAAAACATGTGTAACGATCCAAAAATTTAAGAAAATATAATATACGAAGGATAAAAGAAAAAAATTATGATACTTAGAAATTAAAGTAAGCAGTAAGATCGCGTTGTAAAAGAAAAACCAAGAGAATATAACAAAATATATATGAACACAGATGAGAAAATTACGACGCATAATGTGGGTAAAAAACGTCATTGGTTAGAAAGAAGAAACTTAAAAAAATTGCTTACCTTAAGAAAGAGGTATATGTACTTTTAAGAAAATAAACAATACTGCTGTCGCCACAGAAAACTGGAGCAGGAAATATGTCAGCATTTCACGAGCCAAATAACCAGATACTATGGGTTTTCCAAACTCACGAGAGCACAGCCACAACATTACTTCACCAAAAACAAACTACAACTGCCTGTCAATATGCATTTCTTAAAGGAAATACCCGCACGTGTAACGAAAATACCCGCTAATACAGTCAACAGCAGCCCGGTGTCATAAAACGTTCCTTTTCGCGCCACCCTCTGGGAGTAAAGGCGGAGGGTGTTATTCGGGGTGGGGGAGGAGAGGGTGAAGGGAAAGAAGGGAACCCTAATGTTACCTTTTTTATGGAAAACATGCATGATACCCCGATAACCCGCATTCTTTTTATGAGTTGAAAGACGTTCATAATTTGCAGTATGATTCCGAAAATTATCCAAAGAAAAACAAATGTACCGCAGTTACGCGTGCACTGATCCATTCTCTCGATCCAATATCCTCACAAAATCTTCCGTTTAGAATCTTTAGAAATCAGTGACAACATGCATAGCCCGGAAAAGTTGGATTCGAGGAGTTAATGTCCACACAACTTGAACAATCGAACGGAGTCACTGTATTTCCACGTCCCGCTGCGCGGAGCCGGGCCGCGACGCGCGATCTAAAAATCGAGTTTATTCTCGGCGTCGCAAACTTTTTTGAAATATTTTTACGGAATAATCTAGAAATATGTTTAGTTTATACTTTAATGAAGTATCCCAGAGACCATTTTCCGAATAAGGATTATATTGTCTACTTTATGTACGATTTTGTCTAAAAAAAGGGCCCGCCATTTTGTGACATAATAGGACTCAAATATGAGCAAATATGTCTGAAAGTTAGGCATAGTATAGGTAAAGTACCCTGTTTACAAATGGTAATGTTTTTTATTTCATGTAAATCCTTCCATTACTCCTATATCTGCTCAACGTTTAAGATTTTCGAAGAAAAATGAGAGCGGGCGCTTTTTAGGAAATTTGGTCGTGTTTGAGGCTCTGTATCTAAGTAACGGGTAAGACCTATGGAAAATGGCTTACCATTCCATAATCACTAATCAATTGTGTGTATATGTACCAAGTTTCAAGACGTTATCTCCAAAAAAGCAATTTTGGACTTTTGTCCGGCGATTTTCGATTTGAGCCCACTGTGCAGCGTCTAGAAAGTCAGAAAGAGCATTCTAAGCTGCTCAAGACTTTTCTTGACTGGAAAGAGAAAAATATAATAGAATAACTTTTATTTAGATCCCATGTCTCCTGGGTTCAGGTGGATACATAACACATATGAATTAAATTGCAATTATACAAATACATACAAGAATAAACATAAAAGCCTCGAAGGGCATCTAAACAAATGTACAATACAAAAATAAACAAAAAAACACATCAAACGACAATATATCAGTTGAAAACAGGTGTAAAAGTTTACAACTAAATTAAGTGAAACGTTTCTTTCAAATCGAATAATATAAAGTAAAATACATGTTTCACAAAATAAGACTCGACTCAATGACAGATCATTATTTAAATTATACAAATCAGTTTATTAACAAAAAAATGTAACAGATAAAGACGATCAGAGAAAGACGGAGTGGAGTTACGAAGGCAGTGGAATAATTTTGTCTGGAATAAGTTCACCGATGATGTTTGACGAATACCATGGGGGAGAGAATTCCATAGTCTAACTGCTTCTACCGAGAAGGAGTTGTGGAGTAGAGTTGATCTATGGGTTGGGATATAAAGTGATATAAATATTCTTTGATCAATATGTTTATCAACTTCTTTGTTCTGAAACCGTAATAGATAATTTCAAACGAAAATTCTTTTGGTTAAAGTTATAGATTTTCGTAATTTGTTGGAAAATTTTATTTTTTTATATCTTCTTAATTTAAATTTTCTTTAGTACAGGCCGACCACGCAAAAGATGGTCTGAAAATCTTAATTCATAACTCATAAAGGCAAAAAACAGAAAGAACAGGAAAAAATGTCTTCAAAGAAAAAAAAGTATTTTTACAGGAAAACTGACTTCTATTTGATTTATCGGTTTGAACAGTTTGGGTGTAAGGTATGCGCACAAATATTGAAAACTGTCTATTACGCATAAAATCAATTAAGTATATCATATGGATTAATATTCTGGGATAATATCAGTGATAGTAGAGATATTCTCATAATACAGAAAAGAGCAAGTAGGTTTATGACAAATATCAAAATCAGAGGGTCACTTCAAACCTTTATTTTAAACGCTACGCATTTTATCCCTGTTTACCCTAGGCATGTTTGTATATGCAACAACTTGTTTTATTTCTTAAAAAGACAAATATATATTACATACTAATTCAATAATAATACTAAGAGTACCACTAATTCGCACATAACACTAAGTCGCACTAATATGTACCTAGATGAACCGTACTAATAATAAGAGTACCTAGATGAACCATAATAATACTAAGAGTACCACTAATTCGCACATAACACTAAGTCGCACTAATATGTACCTAGATGAACCGTACAAAATGGCCTTGAAATGTTTTAATAAGCTACTAGGAAATATAAATTGTATTGATAAGCTCAATGTATTTAGGAATACAGTTAATACATTATTGATGAAAGAGTGCTACTTTGAGGTTGATAACTTCCTCAATGCGGTTATGTAATTATTATTATCGTTAAAATAAATAATGTGAGTACAGCAATATATGTTAAGTATATAGCAAAGTCATTTATATGACGGATGCACTGCATGAAATTAATGTTTTTATTTATGCCTGGTAAATTCATGTGTTGTTTTTGTAGCAATTATTCTTTTATATTATTGTTTAACTTCGTATGCTGAATTTATGAACATGTACAATGTACTACATACTTCACCTGCCCTATGTCTATTTTGTAGACCAGTGGAGCTAATAATAATCATTGCCATAGTTTTCCCAAAAGAACATGCACTAATATACAGGGCATGAAGGAGCAAGAGTTTTGGAATCAATTATAGATTATTGTGTTTTAAGACAAGATAAAAAAATTAAAAATCGATATTATCAGAGTGAAATTTGGCGGGTCATGGGAAAGTTACTATTAGCTTGTACTAGGCTTGATATACCTACGTCCCATAAAGCTATAGACACGCCCAAAAGTATGATAATAGCCAAAATATTATTAGGTTAACTTACAAAAATGCATCAGAAATAGTCTAAAAAATAAAAGTGCCTGTATAAAAAAGAGTAAATTGTGGACTTAAAATAGATAAAAGTACAGCATAAAGGAATATGAGCATATGAAGAGCAGCATAAAGAAAGCAGCGGTAGAAGCATTGGGACTGTCTGAGAGAAGAAACTATCCGTACTGGAGTGACAAGGGAATTGAACGAAATATTCTATATGAAAGGAAATTGGAACTTAAATATTTACAACAAATTGGTTATGCTAACAAGAGAAGAGTATGAAGAAATATTGCTATCCGAGAAAGAAAAAGAAAAAATTACTTTGGCGATATAAACCCAGACTCAGTTGAATGGGGCTTACGTAGGTATATGATAAATTAAATGCTAAAATAATTGAAAGATTTGTGAATGGAGAAACCACACCAAAGGAATAGTGATAGTCGTATATTAACCGTAGATTCCCGAAAAGATCCAGAGAATTACCATTGTAGTGATACCCACTGTTGGTAGAAAATTAAGTAAATTTATAAATCTTAAAAAAATATTTTTCATGAGACCATGCTCTGATATCATTGTCATTCGCACACAACGCGGGTCTCATTGATTCACTGAGGATGTAGTGGAGGTTATTAAATCCACGAGGAGAGAACGTAGCTTGTCATATAAATGTACAGAGTATGGTACATGAAACTAAATTACAACAGCTCGCGAAAACATACAAAAAATTGTATTCCTTCGGCTTGGACCGCAAGGCACAGCGCTAAAGCTGGATTCACATGAACAGAAATCGACGCGGAAATGCGGACGGCGGAAAAGCGGAAAGCCAATCACAGGCGGCGGAAAACGAAGAAGCTGACATCCCTTTGTTTTCCGCCGCCTGTGATTGGCTTTCCGCTTTTCCGCGTCGATTTCCGTTCATGTGAATCCAGCTTAAGAAGGCTGTCCCGGCGGCCTTTCCGCGCCAACACCTTGAACCGTTCAACTTAAGACGATTTTTCGCTTAGACAGGTGAGCAGAGACAATATTTTCTTTTCCATTATGTTGTACGTACATCATCAATTTACCCCAAAGTGTCAGCAAAGGACAGTTTAGCGATGTCAATATTTTTATTTTTAAATTTAAGAATAAAATAGAACAAATTAAAAAAAATTATAAGGTTAAAATATGTTTTCCGGAAACAAAATCGCTGGAATAAAATGCAGAAGGATAAAAATTTATCTTCAGTTATTTTTTAAATTACGCCTGGGGTCTGAGCACCTTGTACGCGGCTGACTTAAATACCCCGTTCTGCTCAAGTTTTGCGGGTTCCACTCGCACGAGGTATTGTAGCAAATATAGTAGACTATATTTTGCACCGTATTCTATAGAATACATGTACGCCATTCCGAATTAAATTTAAATCCACTCTTAAATTACTCAACCGCCCCCTTAACTTCTTTTTAGCCATAGTCCGTCATCGCGTGCCCTCCCGGAGACATAGTTCATGTGAAGAAATCCTATCATCTCTTGGCCTATCACACCTCTCCCTTCGCCGGCTGACTTCGGACCTTAAATTCCTGCACTCCATCACGAATGGGACCTTCCACTCTGATCTTCTTCTTTCCTATTTTTCACTCCGCATCCCAGCCCGCATCACTCGCAATATGAGTCTGTTACACACACCCAAATTCCGTCTCTCCATTTCCCAACGATCACTATTCTACCGCCCACCTTCATCTTTCAATGCCCTAACTAATAGTCACCCCACCCTTGACCTTTTCTCCTCACGCAACGTCTTTTTCTCCCAACTGAAATGTAATGCGTAACATTTATGTCATATTCGCCTCATTCTTGCCTTGTTTATATTTTGAATATTTCTTTTTGTTTCTACTACTACTGTTGTTTTTTAATTTATTATGTTTATTGAACCCAATGTAAAGGCCTTAGTTGCTGTTTTTTATAAATAAATAAATAAATTACCGTGAAGAAAGTTGAAAAAATTACTCCTGGCCTGCTTTTTTCGATTTAAGATGACTGTGAGCCAGTTTGACGAGCAGAATTCGTGCCCAAAATGATCAACCATCATGAGCCTATCGAGCGTACATTTGTGATTAAGGGGCCGTGCATAAACTACGTTACCAACTTAGGGGGGGGGGGCTAAAATCCTACGGCGGGTAACGAGGGGGAGGGGCTGGGGTTCACTCAAAGTAATGTAGCTGTGACAATGCGCCTGTTTACGTTTCCTACTCATCAACAGCGCGTCGACAATACTACAGAGTTTAACTTGAGGAAGGGCGCGCGGGGTGTTTCATACACCCCAATCTTCTACTTTAACTTGATGTAACTGAACCAAATGCCTCTACAATGCTGCAAGTCTTCATACCATCAAATTTCTTATATTTTAAACTTTTCGTGGGTTAAATAGCGACCTCGTGACATCACTTTTGAAAGCAGCAGTAAGAAATGTGGGGAGGGGAGAGAACTTAAAGTAGATGAGCACAGCACCTTGATTCATGGTTGATTTTTAGAATTTAAAAATGAATGTTACAATTTCCAATTGAGATTAGATAGTTCTATTATATCTAGTTCGGTTAATTTATTTCTCTTATTTCAACCTATCCCTGAAAATAAACTTACTCAATAATTGAGACAATATATCAAAATCTCAGGCTTCACTTGGTGGAACCACATTGCGACGGTTTGTGAATAAATTCACTTTGTAATGTTCCACAATATTTTTTTATTATTCCGACCTAGGTTTCGACTCAAGCTAAGCTACGTCATTCTCAAGGTGAATGAAAAATTCTCAAGAAAGAAAATCCCAAGGTGAATGAAAAAAAACATTGAGAATGACTTAACATGAGTCGAAACCGAGGTCGGAATAATATAAAGTATTGTGGAACATTGCAAAGTGAATTTATTCACAAACCATCGCAATTAAGAAAATATTTTTGAATTGAAAGTTTCATTTGTTGACACGTCACATGTCGGCGGGTGGGAGGGGTTGGGTTAAAATACTACGGTTGTCAATGAAAGGCGGGGGGGGGGGGGGGGGTAAAAAAAATCACCGAAAACGGTAACGTACTTCATGCACGACCCCTAACGCAACGCTTTTTTTGCCGGTTTCTCGAAGTTACATATGTATTTCATGAGAAATCATCATGGCATTCCACCAATTTTTCCACTTACGAGTATAGCATAGCTGATATACTACATATTGAGGCTGGTTTGGTTTGAAGTGTTCCATAATGATGACTAAAGAGTTTGCAACTTTCCACTTGAAATAATATTAGTTTCCCGAGTATTTAAGGTGCTTTTTTTTGGCCACTGGTTATGCATTTTATTTTTTTAGTAAAAATGTCGAAACAAGCCGCGCAATCAACTATTATTCATGTGTAAATAACTTCATACGTCATACCTCCAATTAAGCCTCTGTTTTCTGCATATTGTACCGCGTGAATACTACACACATAGTCGGTTGGGGTTCCTTGAATCATCGTGCCTTATGATTCAACAAACTTTCCTGTCGAACGTATTAAACCTGCCCTTTCCTTCTTCGCTGGTCCTTCCCCACGAAAGATGAAAACCTATTTGACACATCGTTGTTAGGGCTTAGAAAAAAGTTGGGGAGGGGTATAAATTGGTGTAAGCGGATGGATGGAATCGTTTGATCGTCGAGAGGGTGACTGGGAGTGAAAAGGGTTATTCGGGCGACGCCTGGGGGGAAGGGAGGGAGGCGGGGAATTAATTCGTCGCAGAAAGAGGGATGAAGCGGGTTTAAGTGTAAAAACAGATAGTGAGTGGCTTGGTGTTTTTAGTGTGGGGAGGGGAAGAGTGGAGAAAGGGTGGGAGGGGCGAGCACCCTCATCTGATATGAGCAGTGGGATGGGTGGTGACCATTGGGGTGGAAGGAGATGGCGCTTGCTGTGGTGGCCAATGCTTGAAGCATTGACGTGGGCGTGGCCGATCCGCCATATTTGTTTCCCCCGAATTACACCTCTTAGCACTTTACGGGCTGATGCACAAATTTCACGATGGTATTTTCCATCGATGACTCACATGAAAACAGCATGCATTCACTTCTCTAAAATTCAGTTTTAATTAAAATGTTTTTTTAATTATTTAAATAAATAATAATCCTTATTTCCAGCGAAAAACCAAAGTAACTTCGAGTTGGAATAATATCTCCAAGTAGCTCATCCGTACATGTTTCTACAGTTAAATTTTCAGAGAGAAATTAGATATTCTTGGTTTATTTACGATGTTGCGTCCAATCCTCCGTGCTATCCAAAGACAAGCAAGGAAAGAATAAGGGAAAGCAATATGTATAGTGGATATTTGTTATGTCAGTTTACAATTTGACGACGTTATGCCATCTCCATCTACTTCAATGGTGGTGACGGAGCGACTGGCAGACCGTGGACGACATGGCGACGGCAAACTGAGGTTGCAGTGCCCTTTTTGTCGATTTACAATTTCTGGCATGAAAAATACTGAGCTGCTGCTGACGTGAACACACATTGACAGAAAAAAAACTATATATCTATATTTATCAATTGAAAACATAATATTGTTTCGCCATGTTAGTCTTTCCCTCTCTTTTGTGCTTTGGTAGAAAAATTTAAGGAGAAAAGTTATTGAGCCTATCAGTTCAACACCACCACAGCCCATCGAGTACTTCCATTAGGTATGCCACTCGCTCCACAAACCCCTTACATAATAATCACAAATACCGATATCCCTTTCGGAGCTTGGCGAGTTTCGATCGCTGATTCATCAACGCGTCTTCTAATGCTAAGTTTGGATCAAGTCACCCATCTCACTGAGGTGTGCGCTCTTAAAATTCTCCCGTAATTCTTCGAAAGCTTCTAGAAAAATACGGAGAAGTGTGCAATCAGTCATGATGTACCTTATGTTATGCTTATATTGTTTTAAATTTGTGTGAATTTCTCCACAATTGAGCTCCGCATTTTTAATATGGTTGCGTCAGCAGAGCTGCGATATTTGAGTTGGCTAATTGGAGAGAAATTCTTGTCCATGTCGCATTCTTAATCTGTCTGCACGGCTAAATGATTTAGTTAATGAGTGCAGTAGGATAGCCATAAGAATACCTTCGCTGAGATAGCATCAAATGCCTTGTTATTTCAACCTCTTCCACCAGACGAAACCTCACCTCTGAGTTTCCTCTCCATGTAAGCTAAACCCCAGAAATTTGCCCTGCCTACCACCGTGCCTTTCTACTGTTTCTTCTTGAAGTCTGCTCTCTCCTATTTTCACAGTCATCAAGCTAATAACGAGTATTATTTTGACATTTGTTTTCAGCCAGGCACACCAATGTCAGGCGATCAGGTTGCGTATACTATGCAAGCAAGTTGGAAGCAAGCAAAGCGAAGTGAATCGACGATGAACGTTCCACGCAAAATACTGCTCACTCCGCGTATATGTCACATTAGGGCCAAGATTTGGGCACGGAAGCCTATAAACGTTTGCACTAATTTATGCATAGATTTATGTAAAGCATTCATGTTTTTAGCACATTCAGCTAGCATTTCTCAAAGTTAACATTAAAAATCGCAATCGAGTTTTCATTTTCACTTTTCTAGCATGTACTTTCATTCCATATTCCTTGGTCTATTACTAACACTATGACTGATCTAAACTTTTTCCTTTAAGGTAGTTTGAGCGCGACAATTACCTAATCATAATGGAGACCATATTCGAATCATATTTTTTTAATTTAAGTGTATGTAAGACGCATGAAGTAAATATTGTAAATCAATGGTGCAAAAGATATTTATGAATGACAAATATTCTAAGTAATTAAATAAATATAACGACATAAGTCTCCAAATTGACTCATTTTTTCACGCCGTACGGCTAAAAAGCCTTCACAATAGAAGTTTTTTTGCGATTCTGTAAATAGTACTGCGGTGAGTAATAGATAATATTTTTATAAATAGTTAAGAAAACATGAAATCTACGCACCGTTAGTTTTTTGACGAAATCTAGTAGTTAGAAATTCCTAATTTTCTCAATATTCTCCCTCTGGAGCGCACAGCCGTAATCTTGCCCATGTAAAACAGCCTGTATTTTTTAGGCAAATTCCTCGAAAAGTAGTTCGGCAAGGGGTAATATTTTGATATAATAAAAAGATGGGTGTTTTTCTTTAAAATTACATCAAATTCTAGGTGTAGTGATATTTCGCCTAAACTACTTTAAACATAGCATAATTTTAAAAGACTTTGAAGTTCTGTACCATCAAACAAACACAGCACGCATATAACCCTGAAATCTACCGACGTTTCTACTGGGTTCTCCTGTGTCGGTTATTTGGTGGAATTATAAGAACAAGAGAATGACTTTTCTCCTGTGGAATATCGCACTTATGTGCACTTGCGGCTGGCTCTGTAAAAGGTAAATAACGGCTTTATCCTCGCGGACTGTGGCACTTAGCGCACGCTTTGGACTGCTAGTGACATCATATGTCTCGCAGTCCTGACCATCTCGTTCCTATAAAGCCATCAAATAATCCAATTTTGATAAGGACGCCTAGGTAGTTTAACTGGTTTGAGCACTCGGCGCGAAATCGACGGATCCAGGTTCGAATTCCGGTGAAGGCGAATAGTTTTTTCTCTGTGGAATACCGCACGGTGTGAAAAATGACTGAAGTCACAGTTGACAGTGGGAAAATTGAATTTTGCACTCCTCTGGTTCAACAGTCCACCTCTGGTTTTCTCGCTCTGTATCAGCCCAACAGGATAGGATAATTCGCGAATTCTGCGGTGGCCTATTCAATCAAAATAATAATTATCTATTATCCATTTATAATTAAAAAACTTTGTACTTTTCCACATTATTTAAAAACTTCGACCGGTTTCACCTTAATAAGACATCTTCTGGCACATTCTGAAGCTTAGGTAAATAAAGTGTGGAAAATTAAAAAGTTTTTTATTCAAATGGATATCTATCACTTCCACGAAGTCAAGCCTGAAACAATCAAATTTGTTATGTGTAAAAATTCATTGCAGTAGAATATCATTGTAGATACTCCCTTTGTTAATATTTTGCTTGAACACCTGTAAGAATTTGCTATCAGGCGGAATGCGTGATAAAATGTTTCTCATTGTGACATTTTGTTCGTATTTGACCGTGGAATGTATTTTTAATTATTAATGCAAATGGGCTACGGTTCCACTCCACCAGACTTTGCGGTCGATTAGCAAATTTTATGATCAATGCATAAAACTTGACCGAAGCTTACTAAATGAATACGAGCTGTGTTCCAGCTCCATTCGAAGCGTTACTTTCATTGCCCGTCATTATTCGTGAAACTGCGTGTGTCATTTGTCTCCGCTCGTCCATTCTCACGACTCGTGGAGTCATTACTCAAACCCCCGGCCATCCCGCAAACATGTCGTCAAGTCTCGCCGAATGACGGACGGATATTGCAACGCGGGTATTGGACGGTCGTCACGACGGAGAGGAGGAATGAAGGGGGGAATATACTAGGAAAGGGGGGGGTGCATGTGAGTGGAATCCAATGAAGAGAAGGAGCGAACAGCAAAAACATATGAGCGACGAAATTGAAACTTAAGGGTCCTTTCCTCCGTTCATAGAATGCTTTACCCATGCCAATGAATCCTACCTTCCATATTGTGCACCCTCAAATCTGGAGTGCAAGGGTCAAAGTTGCTCTACCGTATCCTTAAGTTTTCATTTCTAAAATTCATCGCTATCAAAAGTAAGAATGAAGACTGCTTTATGGTTTCCCAAGTTTTCACTTCTATGAAATCTCAGATATCAGCCACATTATGCAATTGCACTTGGTTTATTTGTCCTCTATTTTGCGGTTATTAATATCAGTAAATGAATTTGAATTGTGTTACTAAATCGATGAGTGATATGGGGTTAAATGTCCAAGATGTTGAATGAAGCGCAATTACCTATTTAAACGATGCGCGAAGTTGCACCTTGGGAAAAATCATTCACCTCGACCAGGAATCAAACCCGGGTCCATCGTTATCACGTCTATCCAGTTGAGGCACTGAGGCATCCTTCTCCATTGTGGATTTTTTAAGGCGCTCTTAAGGAACAAAATGTTTAAGACTGCCGGACATGATGCCAACAGAAGCAGTTCAAAGCGTGCGCTTGGTGCCAGCGTGCACAATGTTAAAGCAAAACATGGAACACAATGAGGTGTTAGCTCTTTTTGACGAAACGAATCCCCACCCCTTGCATTTATGTGAATTTGCGGCAGTCTAGTCCCGGTATCCACAAAATGCGCACTTCAACGACATTTTTTTCACAACTAGTTTTCATGCTTAACATCATTTTCAATAGCAACTGGAGTATTATTGCACTGCTATGCATTACAGATTTGCTCTAGGGAGTAGATTGCGATCATGATAGCCCTAGCAAAGAAAGCCTTCCACTAGAAGGAGAGTCCTCTTACCGCCAGCATCACTAGGTTGGGGGTAATTGAGCACTTCCATAAAACGTAAATCTGGGGGGTTATCCTTAAATTCCGAAAAGCAGAAATTACGTCACAGAGTACCGAAAAAAATACGCCTTTTCCGCAATTACTAAACTGCGTCCCAGATGGCATGACCATCTACGGATCACCAACAGTGTTCTTCAGCTCTTTTCCTTAAGTCTCCGGCTCTTTCCCCGAAGTCTCCGGCTTTTTCGACTCTCGATTGGTTTCATTATTCCTGCATTTGAGAATTTCCATTTTTGCTCACAGTGTAATAGAAGGAGGCCACCACCATCGGATCTGCTATTCGGAAATGTTTCAGGTATGCAGAAGCCTAATAGATACAAGTAGTTCGGAGTTTAATTTAAAATCGTAGAGGAGTTAATAATCGATTGTAAATAAATTGATATATTTTGTATTAATATTTTATAGCTCACACGTGCCACTCCGTTTAATTAATTTATTATGACTTGTTTACTTTTATGCGAATATTTACAAACGAGAACTGGTAGCTTTATGAATAAGCGAGGTAATTAAATGAATTTTAGACTTTTTGACCTGGAATGAAATATTTGCTACATCTGTGTATTTTACGAGCCTATACATGTGCTTAATACAATATACACTGCGGGATTGAGCGACAATACCTTCGTAAATTATTTGAGTCCTAAGTTGGTCTATAAACCTTCGTGCTACTTTGAAATTTTAAAGAGACCGTGATTCCTTGTTCATCTGCACAGTAATTGTCTTCGCGTCGAGTTGATATGAATTTGCATTCAACAAAAACCGAACGTTCGTAAGATGGAAGTCGTACGTTGTTATTTTACGACAGGTGTTACACTTAACCGCAAAATACGACCACTTAAAATTGGTAAACCACTAAAGTGAAGTAAAATACCTCTTTCACTTCGTTATCCGAAGACCTTCTTACTCTTTTCTCGACAAATCCTAGTTTCTTCAATGCAGTGCCACAAATCTTTCGTTTGCGTTTTCCGCACGCTATGTCTGAAGTCAAGGTGAATCCCACATATTTCACTGCATCTGATATAAACAAATTACACTAGACTTGACTCGCATAGACATGACGCTGCTTTGATATATTTCGCAAGAAGTATAAACCTTCTATATACACTGTCTCTCAATATATTCTACAGAGCATTTACTAAGATTAGGTTCAGGCCCTCATAGCATGAGTTGATAATGTCAAAATCCTAAGGGAGAGCCTCAAAAGTCCACATTTATGGCAAATTCTCGATCGTTCGCATTGAACGCGTCGTCAGCGAGCAGTCTGATTTTGCTTCTAGCTCTAGGATTTACACCATTAATATGAATAAGTATTCAACAAGGGGCCGATCTTCTTCTTCAGTTCACAAGCAAGTGAATGAATCTTTTTGCCCATTTTGCAGTGTGAACTCCCGGAACTCGAGAAAGGTATTTGAGTGTGAGAGTGGTGTAATACTTTATTTTATGTTTTTAGAGGTTGCGTTGCATTTGTTATTCTGTTCATTATCCATCTTTTCTTTTTGACTTGCTCCATCTTTCGCTAATTTCAGAGATTCGTCGTCACATAAGTTTTTATATTGTTTTTTATTTATTTTTTCTTGAGTATTCGTCATGATAGTTTGTTAAATTTGACGTTTGACGTTTTGGGAGGCTTTCAATTATTACAGTACCGGGGTTCTTATGGTTGTTAAATCAGGTTCATGTGGGTCGAGATATCTCGGGTGCTTTTGTTACTTGGTTTAGTAAATCAGAGAGTGGTTTGAAGAGTCAATTGGTTTTGGTGAGTCATGGTGTATAATGGATGGGTGAATATTTACTTTTTTGGGCTTAGTGCGAAATTAAGCTGAAGAGGATAATATTTTTTTTATAAATAATAATAACTTTATTTTACAAATAGCTTACATGCTGTAATTTCCCTTTGGATGGGTTACAAAAAATATTACAACTTACACAGTTACAAGTATACTTTTTTTTCTGGTCATTATGAATGATTTTATCCAGTATGGTCCTGCTAAGCTGATGCTCATCAGCAGGTTCCAAGTTTACAATGTTGTGGTGCAATCACAAAGACAATTATTATCTATCAATAATGAAAAGAAATAAGTTGGAGAAAAAAAATAATAGTGCAGTTGAGATCCTGCTAAACCAAAGCTTTTTATTTGCAATAATGCAAATTTTTATTATATCCTTTATATAAAGCAAATTAATGGTGGAGGTTTTTAGTAAGGATCAATGTCCTATTCCCAGAGTTGATTAAAGAAGGGGTTTGGATGATTTTGAAGAGATCTTTTAAAGGATTTGTGAACGAGATGTTCAATCACAAATTACACTCCCAGTTTCCCGTGGAGGCAACCGTCCATCGTTAGTGATTTTACAAGGAAGTAAAATATTTTAATCAGGTTGAAAACGGAGAGATGACTCACGTATACAATTGATGTATTTTCAGTAGGCATTAATGTATTGTTTAAGGTGATTGATGCACTAGAGAATTTAACAGATCGTTCTTGCGGGTGTGAAAAATGGAACTTCCGCGTATTTGAATGGATTGATAGCTATTTTCCATCTTTTCGTCCAGGGTTGATATTCGTTGAGGTGGAATTGTAAGCGTCGTCGCGCCACTGCTAGCCATCTGTGAGATTATGACATCGTTCTCTGATCGGTGAATTAGTATAATTTTTTTGTTGGGGATATCGTTAGTCTAGATGTTATAGAATGTGCGAGAAAGAGTGGCGCCATGTGGCACGCCAGCCATGATAGGATAGGAGGGAAAGCTATGGTTATTGTAGATTCAGCAAAACGTCGGTATTGTATGCTTGGTGTCGTTGTTTGTGTATGCACTTGCAAAGAAGTTTAATGTGTTGGCTATCTCGATAATGTTAGTGACTTATTTATAATTTTTTTCCGTCAATGATTCTGCGGATGAAAATTTACCCTGAAGTTCCCGAGCGTAGAACTATAATGATTTCGGGGTTTTTTATCTCATAATTTACCAAGTGCTTTTTTCTTGAAGTTTCGTGGAGTAGAGAGGATTATTTTCTCTTGACGCTTTTCTCATAAATTTTTTTACGGGTTGATCTCCGTAGTTTTATCAATCCGTCTCTTTTTAATTGTTCCCAGGCTTTGAGGTGTTTTTAAGAACATTATGAAACTTTCTCTGCCTCTGAGTTCCTGTCTTACTGTTGTACTATCAAGGATTTGTTCATTTACGTGTGAGTTTTCTTGGGATAAATTCCTTTGATTCCCTTGCGCATGATTTCCAAAAAATTCATCCAAGCTACTGAGGTATATCCTTTTGTTCTTTGCACTGACTACAAATTCCTTGAGTGAATCTTTCAGCATCTCTCCGAATTTGACGAAGTCACATTTTTCGAGCGTGTGAAATTTTCGTCTTGGCTAAATTATAGACTGTACTGATACGATGTTGATCACTTATGCTTGAGTTCACTTAATGCTCTCTAAGCGGTGACTAGGAATAAGCGCTGTATAATGTTCAACATCACACTGCGTGGTTAAAGGACACAAGGTGGCAGTCAGGAGACGAAGGGGAGTAGGACAAAGGTCAAAAAAGGTGCAGAGCCTCGTTATTGCGGGGTGGGGTAAGGGGTGGCCGTGGGGGAGGAGATGAGACCGACTGACGTGAGATCTGCTTTTGAAACTCCTCGATAACGCCAAAACCATTCCGATGAACGTGGAAGGCAGAGGATGGGTGGATTCTAGCCTGATACCGAATCGCCTGCACCAATTTACCAAGCACAGGTTTGGGATGCGAAAAACTCTAGGATTTCTAAATGCTCCAAGTGTTCAAAAAAAACTATATTCGTTCACATCCGTGAATATTTTATGTGAAATGGAAATTTATTTTTTTAATATATTTCAAATGTATCTCCTCATTAGCTAAGTCCATTTCGCGTGATAATAATACTTCCCGCTTATTCCCGAAAATCATTATTACCTAGTTAATAGTTCGGGGAACGGGCAAAAGGAGTCCATATACAGGAAAGTATACGCCAAGTGAACCACTATGCACAAGACTTGGAGACTATTGGAGGGAGACGAAAACAATTAAGTGTGTTCGGCGGCGAGGGAGCAGAAGAGTGGGTGGGTGGAGATTTGAGGGCAAAGCGCGAAGACGTAGCGATGGGGGAGGGGGGGGGTGAGCGTGGAAGAGCTTCATATCTTATCGAGGGGGGGGGGGGGAAGAGTGGAAACGCGAGGAGTAAAATTCTTAAAGGCGTCCGTGATAACGGAGAGCGAAACTATCAAAACGGTCGTAGTCTCGTGACCTTGAAGCTCTTGTATGACCTCGACCTCACCCACCCTTCTATTCCCCATCCACTTTCAGACTCCGAGAAAATTTTAAAAGCAATCTAAATGTTTACTTATTTAAATCGTTTAACACGTTTTCGGGAGGATCATCTCCCACAATTCGAAACCTGCATTGCAAGTGAAATTCCCACACAGAGAGAAAGCTACCCTTACTTTGTGAGATCTGTTGCTCAAAATAATAACGCACCTTGAAGCTAGATATACTTACTTATGAGGTTTCGTCTGGATTTGAACGCGGGACTCTCCGTTGGCAGCCAAACCCTCAATTTTCTACGGAGCCAAGACATCGAACCTGAGCCTTACTTATTTCATCGGTGAATTCTATCGACCGGCGCAGATTTTTACCAGTCATTACCGGGAAACGTTTTCATCGTCAAACGTCACCTCAACCCACGCAATTCCTCTCCTAATTTTAGAATATTGCCTAACTCACTTCATTCCGCTTGGCACTCCTGTCCATTTTCTCCTTCTCTGCACTCTGCGCAACGTACTCCCTAAGGAGCCTGTCGTACAGTCACACCCAGAAGCAGGTAAAAACTAGAAAAATATAAATTATGATCACAATAGAAAATGCTGCGCTCTGTAGATGAGAATTTCAAATTGTATAATACGAGGTGATACCCAAAAGTTCCCGGAATTCGAATGTAGCGAGTGAACGAGTAAGGTACCTCCTAATACGGTATACCACTGCATAAAAGGCTTTGGAGCCTTTTATTCAGTGGTAATTGTTTGTAACTGCAGTTGTATAATGTGAGACTATATATTACCAAAGCAATTACTGTGTAAGTGTTGTAGTATATTGTGGTTGATCACTGAAGGTGTTCGGAAAGAAATTTGGAGCCTGATGGTCAGTAGTAATAATTTGTAGCTGCAGTTGTATGTTTTATAACTATATATTGTTTGAGTAATTGTTGTACGGGTATTGTGATATATTGTGGTGAGTTAATGAAAGTTACAGTTGTATTTATTGTATGGGTATGTATTGCTTGAGTAGTTGTTGTGTAAGTATTTGAAATATTGTAACCATTGCATAGGTGTGTCATGTGTGGCTGTTGTGTTCTATAGATTGCAAATTGCATGGTTATATGTTATATATAGCAAAATGGTTGTATTTTTCAATGCCACCCTGAACTCGTGTGCTTGCTTACAGTTCATTTTGAGTAATAATTTTTTAAAACATGTATTTACAGTTCATTTTCGTAATCTTATTATTGTATTGTAAACATTATTATCTTACTGTGTTCATTTTTTCTGCTCAAAGGGAGGGAAACTCCTAGAGCAATAAAGATTATTATTATTATAATACGAAAAATTGCCGATAACTGCCAATTTATACATTCTATGTGTACCACTGCACCAAGTGGCTTTGTTCTATGGGGACAGGTTAATTTTTCGAGAGAGTCTTTGCATTGTTGCGCTTTGCTTGCATTGCGATTTAACAATAGTACGAAAATTACTGCAAAGAATCCTTGATAGCTGTTGATCACTAAGAAATAGGCAGTTTTTAGATGTTAAAATGATAAAATCTTTCGACTGGTTTCTGCTTCTAGCTACTCCAACTGCCCCGCTCGTGCCTATTTCGATTCAAAGAATAAATTAAATGAACGCTGCTTTCCATGATTCACGGTAGGTGGATGGGGGTTAAGGGGCTGAGGTTATCTCTCTTGGGTATTTCTTTTGCGAATTACCGCCTGCTTGGTGAAAACGGATTAGGGGAAAATCACCTTTCAGAGCCCATCTCCGCTTTCAACCCCTCTCGAGCTGTTGAGTTGAAAGCTGGCAAAAAAACGGCGATTCAATTGGAATACCTAATGGGGCGTGAGACAAAATTCGTCCAAAAGTTAAGAATGAAATCTAAGAAAAAACACAAGTTTCGGGATTACATTTCACGATCAATGAAAAGATCTGAATACCGCGATTAGAATCAAGGAATGGACGATGAAGGATGGACCAAAAAAATGGCACAGGTAATACCCCACGTCCCCACCCCGCCACCCTCTTGCAACGACACTGCTTTCCGCGACTTGTAGCCGCGCCTTTCCCTCACCAGGGGCGTTATTTTGTAATCTAACGTTTTTAACGACTCTTTACGGGAAGGCGGGAAATCCGTTCTGCTCTTTTAATGATCAGCTCACGACCACCCGAGGTCCGTAGAAACGATGGTGGCTCCATTTCACAATCCTTACGACAGGTGAGATGGAACTAATGAAAGGCTGAGGCAAATGAAAACGGATCAAGAATCGAAAGAGCCAGTGAGTTACAGGAAAGAGCTGGTGATTCAATGAAAAGACCTGCAGATCACCTCTCGAGATCCGAAGATGGTCACGCCACCTGGGTGGCGGAGTGGAACTACGAAAAATGACGTTATTTTCCGTATTTTATGACGTATTCTCACTTAGAAGTGACATTACAAAATAACTCCCCGGGGCAGCCATCGTTTACACAGCAATCGACGCAGGGAGAGTTACAGCACCACGGTCACTCAGATCATGGAACACCGTGCCATGATCTGAGTGACACACTTGGTCTTTGTTCTTTGAGAGATTCTGACCTCTGGTACTATTAAAATTTTGTCATTGACGCTAAAGTGGAGGTTTGTTAAGCAGTCGGCTGGCCCTTTAATTTTTTGTTTGTAATCTGGTTTTATCTGTCGTGAAACACACTTGCTGCTTTCAGTTAATGATTGAGAATATGTTTTCCACGCCAAATCCTTTTTATATCACACGAGCTTGGAAAGAGCTTTCTGTTCTTGAAGGACTTTATCTGCCAGATGATCGAATTCCTTCTCATATAACGCTTCAGTACACAGTATATTTAAGTAAGAATTGGTGCTTTCCTGGCGCACGATGTGAATGAATTCTTCACGGGATTCCCACCAGGTGGTGAGATGTTCAGCCAGAGCAGACGTTTCAATGGCTAACTCTGCCATCGTCCACTCAACGCCCTGAGGACGATGGCAGAGTTAGCCATTAAAACGTCAGCTCTGGCTGAACATCTCACCTGGTGGGAATCCCGTGAAGAATCCATTCAGTATATTTAAGTTTCATGAAACTTATAAATGGTATACTTGACTGATAAATCGCGTCGACCTCGACAATGGCATAGGTTGCCGAAAAGTAGGCCTGTGCAATGAAGGATTCTCTGGAAATTTGCTAAGTATTCTCTTTCAGATGTTATCAACAAAATATGCTTAAAAACTAATCAGTATATGAAATCAAAAATGTAAACACTCTCCAAAACTTCAAGGATAAGTTTTAGTCATAATGTCATAATGTTGCAATCACTCTCACTCAGTGATTCAACCCGAAGGTTTGGATAGTTGAGGGTAGAGCTCACCCCAGACTAAGTCACAGGCGTGTGAATTTCACACATTCAGGGTAGGGGGGCCAGTTCCTTTCCCTGGGCCACCTCACACTCCGAGGATTTTTGGTTCGGGGGCGTCCAAAGGCTTCACCCGGATTTGAACCCTTCGATCAGTAGCCAAGCGCTCTACCCACTACTAGGCCACCACGCTCCCCACCTACAGGTTTATTGGACCATTTGACCATTGGGGTGGAAGGAGATGGCGCTTGCTGTGGTGGCCAATGCTTGAAGCAAGAATACTGTATAAAGGATTCTCGAGTCGTCCACGAGAAGCGCTGTTTTCTGCTGTCATTTCGCGAGCATTTTAATAGCTTTGCAAATTGTCCGCATCGTGGCGCTGTAAAAAATAGGGACCTATCCATTCCCGATATTCTCCATTGCTGGAAGTGCAAGTGCGTCGAGTTAAATCTCTATAAACAGTAGTTTTCCTTTTGAAAGTATTTGAATTAAGGTTTATAGACTTTAAGAATGTGGCGTAACCGTCGTTGCTTTGTCCCTGGGTGCGACGGTGGATACGACAAGCCAAAAAAGACAAATAAGGAGTTGGGCTTACGAAACCGAAGCCTGTTCAAAGCGAAGGTTGGTAAATCTATTTGAGTGTTATATGAATCGTTAATTTTGCATAGGTTATAACATTAATAAATTAGTATAGATTGCTTGAAATTTTCGAGGTTATTTAGATGATTTTACAGATACTCTTGTTTTAATTGATATACCGTTTTATGTACTCAACCGGAAGTGAATGAGGTAACGGTGAACCTCGTTGTTTTAGGAATTAAATTCAGTAATTAATGTGTGAATAAATTAATTACATGTTTGTACAAGTAAAAGTATTTTTAACGGTCTCGTGAAGCCATTTTTAAAATAGTCTTATTTCAAAAGCCACGTGTTCATTGTGTCCGCCATGGTTGTAAGCGCCGGGATCAGAAGATTATTTTCTTCATAAGACAGCCACACATCTCCATAGACGTCCTTAATGCAATATTTAATATTCACAGAACGAAGCCCAAATTCTGAAATGGCGGAGGGTTATTCCACGATTGGATAGAGAGTTTTCGGAGAGGGATGTTGTCTGTGAGGATCACTTCTCGGAGGATTCTGTAATTCGGTTTTTCGAAATCCCTATGCCCGATGGTTCAATTTCGAAAATTGGTAGGGAGAGGCCCATACTGAAACCCGATGCCTTTCCAATTAAATTTCCCAATTGCCCGCGCTACATGAGCCGGGAAATCAAACCTCGGAAACCTCCGAAGGAGAGGGGTTCCATCGTGCCTCCAGATTCAACGGGGCGCTCAAGCAACGAGTTCGACGCAGTTGGAGCAGAGAATTTAGCTTTGCTGGCCAATTTAGCTGGGATTAGGACCCCGTTGAAAGTGCAGGAAGAAACGACGGCATTGGAAGTTCCAGCAGTTCCAGTTTTCTCTCTATGTACCATTATCGAGGGCATAAGCGGAATACATCTTCCAGGACCGAACTGGACAACAGCCATCGTCAGCAATTGTGCAGTGTTTCTCTGTGTGAGAAATGACTTCGTGTGCGAGAAAACGGTGGTTGTAGGTGACAACCTGGGTATCAAGGTGAGCTATTAACTTTTTCTAAATTATTTCGTGTTCATTACTAATTAACATAATCAAATTCATTGTCATCAATTCATTGTGCCATGGCAAATTTACGATTTACATTCATATTAACGCGGCTATATTCTCTAGGTCCTGTTCCATGGGAAAGAGGTTGCTGTCAGTGGTTTAAAAACAGTGATGAACCTCGCAGATATTTCAGATGTACTCCACTTTATTAATGGGTTGCTGGTCTGTGCTGGTTTTCCTGATAAGACCATCGATGGAGAAAGGTAATGTACATACAATTTTATGATATGAATAAATTTCGTGTCAGTGTTTGAACCCTTAACATTAATTTCTCTGATTTTTAATATGGTGGTTACTACTAATTGTGACCTAATAATTTTTTATGCAATATCAACTCAACCTTCGGGTGGTGTGTGTGGCGGACGTCCATCTACTTTTTCCTCTCGAAAGATCATTTGTCCTTGCCTGCCTTGCTTCTCATTTCTCCAAATCCCTCAAAATGTGGAGTGATTCGAAAAATTTATAATGCATATTTCAGCATTGTGAAGTTAATTTTTCACTGCAATGTGAAGGGCAAGGGAAAAAATTACTTATTATCATTTCTTTGGGGTATTAATGAGTAATATATAGAAGTAATTCATTTTGCTGTTTTCCATTTTTTTGCTCACTCATTCTTTCTGGGCGGTTTTTTAATCTGTTAAGTGCCATTTTTATTAATGAAGTTACGAATGTCTGAGTGAGTAGGAGACTGAGGGAGTAGAAGATTCTTTCTTTTTATTCTCAGAATACCTCCTACCTCTCTTTATCTCTTTGGTTTGAAAGAATGAAAGTTTTGTCTGGGATCTCTTAAGCATTTTCAACCTAAAGCACAGGTCGATTCAGTAATTAACATTTGATATAGTCTTCCCTTGTGAAGATATCGCTCCTTTCACTACCCTGTCTTCCCCTTCTCCTTACCTAATACCTTGCCATCAAATGGTGCATTGAAATTGGAATATCATTCATACTATCACTGTGGATAACCTCAAAGTACATAATGGTGAGTGTGAATTGTGTAATCATGCAATTTTTTGTAGCTTATATTAAATTAGTATAGAGGATATGGTACACCCAACTTTTCATAGGTATGATGGGTTATACCTTTATACATACACATTTATGTAGCATACTTGAGAAATGCAGGTGTAAAGGTGTGAGGTTAAAGGTGTAAAGGTTAGCACTTGTGAAGAGTAGGTTGTTCCATATTCTCCAAATAAGTACTTACACAAATACATATATCTCTTGTGTCAGTAGCAGTAATTTGGTCACACTTAAGTCTGTTGTTTTCTTGCATGGAATATTTGCATATGCCTTAAGTACCTTGCTGTATTTCCTTTGTCAGTGTTTCATAATGAGATGGTTTGATTCTTTCAACGATGTGCAGAGTTGCTGCCAAATGTCTGGGGTATGTGGCGTCAAAAACTCCAAGGAACAGAGGTAGAGGGCCCAGTGCTTGGTGCACACCCTGTAGGAGGGCAAATAAACTCATGGCTGACAGAGTCCGGAGAAGACAGGGCTGTGAAAAAAGTAAAAGGGCCCGCACCATGAGAAGGACATTGAAGATGTGTCGCATAAGGGCCACACGCCTTAAGCACAAGGTTTGATCATATTTTATTACACTACTTTGGAATGTATATAAGTAGTTTATCAATTATTGAGAGACAAATTCATCTGATTTCATATTTTGGCTGAATGAAATTTACAATTTGTGGTTGGTCTTCGTTGGCTCTTAGAGGGGCAATGTGCACCAACATTGGTATTCACTTGTAATTGTCGATTTTTCAGGTTGATCTTCTCAAGATAAAAATGCAGACCATGATGAAAGAGTGTGCTCGTAAATCGAAAGAGGATCTAAGTGAGCAAATTTCGACCCTACCATCATGCCAGCAGGAAGCTGTCAAAGCATGTTTTTCTGCAGCAAAAGCCCGCAGTGCTAAGGGGAGAAGGTACACCCGTGATTGGGTGTATGAGTGCCTTCTTCTTAGCATAAAAAGTAGGCGGGCATATGAGCACATCAGAACTCATGGCATTCTAGCACTTCCATGTATGACCACCCTTAAGCGTTACTTGGAAAGTGTGAAAGGAACGTATGGATTCCAAGAGACCACCTTCAAATGTTTGAAGCTGAAAGCTGGTGAACTTCCAGAGGAAGACAGAAGGGGTAGAATTCAAATCATAAAAAGTGTCAGTATTTTTCTCATTGACCTGTGTCTAACATTTTTGTAACTTGTTTTGCAGGTACACTTCTCGTTGACGAAATGAAGCTATCAAAATGCTTAGCTTTTGACAAGAAGACTCTGAAAATAAATGGGTTCACCAGCTTGGGAGACCACACCCCATTTCATCAAAAAAACCAGAGAGGGGACCATGCTTTGGTTATGATGTATCAGCCATTTAGAGGCAGGTGGGTGCAGGCTTTGGCTTGCTTTTTAAGTAAGGGATGTGCATCCAGCACAGTCCTGCACCACCTGATATTGGAGTGCATCATATTGATGGAAAAGGCCGGCTTCTATGTGGATTTGGTCACCACTGATGGAGCACAGTGGAATCGCTCCATGTGGAAGCATTTTGGGATTGATGCAACTAGAGTTAGCTGCAGTCATCCATTCAATCCCTCCAGGAGGTTGTGGTTTGCCTCAGATTTCCCACATTTAGTGAAGAATTTGAGAAATTTTTTGGTATCCCATACTGAAACTTGGGTGAGTTTTGCCTGATAAATCCATTGGAGCTATGAATACTTAAATATCTCATATTGCATAAAAATTCCATGTATGTGGTAAATTAACTCAAACTTTGTGAAGAGCAGTAGTTTCTGAGTAATATTGTTTCTATTGACCCTCATTTACTAATAATTGATTATCTTTCGTGTTTACAGACTCCGGATGGTGTTCTGAAATTGAGGCACTGGGAGACTGTTGTTCACTTGGACAATATCACCAGCTTTCAGTTGAAAGCTTGTCCAAAGCTAACAATGGAGCATATTCACCCCAAGCCATACCAGAAGATGAATGTGGCCAGGGCTTTTCAGGTATTGTATTAATTTTTATATTAGCCTTCAATGAAAATTAAAATATCCCATTAAACTCATTCCATGTTCCTTGAGTTTTATTCAAATACATTAATATTTATGCCATAGGTGTATTGATTGACTTAGTAGCTCTGATAGCATTATATGAGCATGTTTTGTTGATACCTACATTGTCATTGTTTAAAGCACAAGATATTTTTGGTGGAGTTATTATTTATGGTGCTCTTGTACCGGTGAATATCTTGTATTTCATAAATATGTTACTCCTCTCGTCCGTTAGTTTTTTGGGCGTAAGGTTGCTGTTGCCATGAAGATGTTCCAACCACGCCATGAAAACTTGGAGGACTGTGACCCATCCACTGTCTTTATAGAGCGTGTGGCAGGTGTAATTCATGCTATGAATTCATGTACGCCTGTCGGAGCTCTCATTCGGGGCAATAAGGAATGGGAGGTAAATTATCAGCTAAATCCTATTCAATAATAATTGAAAGACCATTGATCACATACTTTTTGTATTACTTGCAATTAAAACTATTATTTAATTTACAGTGCATTGAGAAGTTCATTCCGTATTTGGAAGAGTGGGAAAACGTAGCTAAGAACATCGAACAATATTTCTTTTTGTCAAGCAATACGGCACTGGGGTTCAAAGTTACGCTCAAGTCAACCCTGGAACTTTACAAGTTCTTAGAGGCTGATTGTGGTTTCAAGTTCCTGATGACGGCAAGATTGAACCAGGATGCTCTGGAGGTATGTATTAATGAATCTGTTTACCTTATGAATCACATTTTGATATTCTTAAATTTGCATTAAAAGCAATATGAAACTTTTCTTACAGAGATTCTTCGGTATGATGCGTTCCGCTTGCGGGTCTAATGACCACCCAGATGCAATCCTATTCCAGCAGATGTTTAGGTTGATCAGTACCTATTCACTGATCAAGCCACCGAAAGGTAGTAATGTGTCTGGTGGTGATTTGCTGGATACTCTTATGTCATTGAAGGACATTCAAAACCCCAGTAGCCGTATTGAGAAGCTGCAGAGCATTATGGATGTCATCATTGACAAAGGCAACTTAACTGATGACATTCCAGTCCTCTTGTCCGCCACCAGTGACCATGATTACTTCCCGGATCAGACAACTGATTTTGTACTAGCATACTTCAGTGGTTATGTGGCCAGGAAAGCTTCCAGATTCACCAAGTGTGAGTCGTGTAAGCAAAGTGTGCAAAGACAAACACCTGATCCAGAATTACATGACTATTTCATTGACGGGATGAATGAGGGGAAACTGACCTTTTCCTCAAAGAGGCTTTTCAGCCTGTTAAAAGTTCTAGAGGACAGAACTCTGAAGGTGCTTTCCTCTACCATCTTAAATGTAGATTCAATATTTGATATTGCAACTGCGTTTCAAGATGTAGATTGCTTGCCACTGGTAGGATGTGGAGAGCACTGTGCTTCGTTTACTGAGGCAATTGTTATGTTTTTTGTTGTGACCAGAGTACATTTTGCCTGCAAGCTAGCCAACAGAGCTGATAACATTCAGCAGGAGAAGGCAAGGCTACACCGCAAAAGTGCCAAGTTACAATGATTTTTGTGCTCTTATTACATTATTGTATTTATGTTTCTTGTACTTCTTATTTCTGTGGTCATTTGATGTGTGCTTCATTTCAAATTGACCTTAATGCCCTCTGATTACATGTATATATTTTTATATTACATTCATGTACCATGTTATATTTAGTGCTCTTCTTATATTGATGGCTGTATTTATGTTGTACTAGTTATTCTTCAGGTCATTGGATGTATGTTTTATTTCAAATTGACCTTAATGCCCTAAGTATGAATGTATATATTATTTTATTGTAATTATGTACCATGTTATATTTAGTATATTTACTCATGCAAACTGTTGTATATGTATATTCGCTGTATATGGTGGGAGGCCCCTCCGACGGACACTACCTTTTCGTGGTGGAGGGATTGCGTGCTCTAATGGATTTTCTTCCAAATACTAACTGCAAAGTGAAAAGCAGCCATAAGAGAGCCAGACTGAGTGTGTCCGAATTCCACATAAACTGAAGGAATTCCAAGGATATTAAGAATGATGAAATTTGATCATTAATATTTCCTTACATTAACCTCCTGCCAATACAGCCATTAATGGTACCAACTGGTACCATTATCGAACTTGCTCACTTGAAGATGTTTGATGCAGTATGACAGTGTTAGAATGTGAGTTGATAAGTTGTTTATTTACTCATCATAATTCAATGTCTGTAGTGTGAAGTGCATTTCACTAACTTCTTCCTTGTTTGCAGGTGAATATTCTATGTAATGATATTGGAGAGTAAATCTATTTTGCTCGCATTCTACATGCCATGAGTCTGCCAAAGAATATTACTGGAGTGCAGTCTGATGATTTTGAAACTAGATGGAGAGGATACTTCTTGGTTATGAAATGTCAAAAATAATTATCACCTGACAGCCATGGTGGTGTGTACCGAATTGGAATTGAGGGTTGAACTTGCTCACTTGAAGATGTTTGATGCAGTATGACAGTGTTAGAATGTGAGTTGATAAGTTGTTTATTTACTCATCATAATTCAATGTCTGTAGTGTGAAGTGCATTTCACTAACTTCTTCCTTGTTTGCAGGTGAATATTCTATGTAATGATATTGGAGAGTAAATCTATTTTGCTCGCATTCTACATGCCATGAGTCTGCCAAAGAATATTACTGGAGTATAGTCTGATGATTTTGAAACTAGATGGAGAGGATATTTCTTGGTTATGAAATGTCAAAAATAATTATCACCTGACAGCCATGGTGGTGTGTACCGAATTGGAATTGAGGGTTGAACTTGCTCACTTGAAGATGTTTGATGCAGTATGACAGTGTTAGAATGTGAGTTGATAAGTTGTTTATTTACTCATCATAATTCAATGTCTGTAGTGTGAAGTGCATTTCACTAACTTCTTCCTTGTTTGCAGGTGAATATTCTATGTAATGATATTGGAGAGTAAATCTATTTTGCTCGCATTCTACATGCCATGAGTCTGCCAAAGAATATTACTGGAGTATAGTCTGATGATTTTGAAACTAGATGGAGAGGATATTTCTTGGTTATGAAATGTCAAAAATAATTATCACCTGACAGCCATGGTGGTGTGTACCGAATTGGAATTGAGGGTTGAACTTGCTCACTTGAAGATGTTTGATGCAGTATGACAGTGTTAGAATGTGAGTTGATAAGTTGTTTATTTACTCATCATAATTCAATGTCTGTAGTGTGAAGTGCATTTCACTAACTTCTTCCTTGTTTGCAGGTGAATATTCTATGTAATGATATTGGATGGTCTATGATTTGTAACTCCATGGAGGGGGATATTTCTTGCTTATAGTAGATTACCACCCAATTTACGTGAGACTACTTTTGACCTACCAAATGTTGATTGTAGTGTTGTTAGTACTTTTTGTTGAGACCTTTTTTTTGGTCAACTTTCATAAATAAATACCTGATTTTATTTATTATTTTCTTTCAGGTAATCCTCATTATGTACCTTCCTTTTTGGATTGATTTTTATGGAAGGAAATCTTTCGGATATTATGAATGATTAAAATCAATCCTTGACATGGATCAACATGTCCACATGGTCCTCCCTGAATAGCCATTAATGATACTCACTGGTACCAATTTAGATTATTGTTTTAACCTGAATTCTGTTACCTACCAACTTTTTTTTACACGTATCACCTTGCTTCAATGGGAGTCAATACTGAGTTTACTCTTCATTTCTTTTCATTTCAGCACGCAGCTCATTTTTCTTTTTAGATAGTGGTTGGTTTTATTAGTTGTGCTTTTTTTGTTATATTAGCCTAATCAATCAGTTTACATTTTCTCTAATATCATGAACCTATTAATTGAGGTGATGCTGTTCTCTTTTCAGATTATTCATCAGCATTACCCTCTTTCCAGGAGTATAAAGAGTGATTTGTCAACACTAAAATTTGTATATTCTGCCTGTGTGCATTACTGCAGATTTAAGTTTCCTTGAAATGTTTGTGCTATTTCAACCTGATGTTTTTATTTTGCAATGAAGCTTCATTTCTCCAAATATCCATTTTCAGTGATTTCTTTGTCTTTCAGGATTCTTTATTTTTTACTTCAATGAATGTGAAAGTATCAATAATTCGTTGCGTCATAAATATTGCTCCATCATTCCTGACATTTTACTGATTGGTTGGTTTTCTATTCTCCTCTGCTCATTTAAGTAATGATTATTTAAATTATTTTCTAGTAGTGTTGAGTATTTTGTGTGGAGATAATTTTTTCTTGATTGAATGTTCAAAAATTACTCCTTTATGGTGATGTGTATTCTTTTTGTTCCAGGTTATCCTGATGATGTCAGTTTCTTTTGGATTTAAATGGGAAAATTTCAATATTTTCCTCTCAACTTTGTTATGCCATTTTTTTTGTATTTAAAGAAATAAATCATGTCAACCTGATCAGTGTTGTATTTATTAGGAACTAAACAGTTTTATTAATATTAAATATAAGTTATTCCTTTGCTGTCGTTGTATGGCATTTCATTCTTTGGACTATCAGTTACAAATTGATCTGAAAGTTGCTAGGGGCAATTTTATAACTTTCTCCTGTTTGCTTAAGAAGATACTGGTTTATTAAAACATACCTTCAACTCGTGGGGGATATTCTGAGTGTTTTCTAATGCACTTGATTCATACTTGATAGTTCTCTGGCGATTTTTTAAACATGGAGTTAAAATCTTTCCCGCTGTTCTTAGTGGAGTCGCGGGGTTACTTATATTGATGACATGAATTTTGTTGTGTTACGACCTCGTAATCGGGGTTGTGACACTGATGGTAAGGTGGCAACTTAGGGGCTCATAATTGTGTTGTAAGTTTCTTGCGAATTTTGAGCTTAAAATTAGCCTGGGGTGATTGCTCGTGAGTTAATTATAAGATTATGGCTCTGTGCGCTTTAATACTTCAGCATTCCTCATCTAGTCGAATTCCTGCTGTGTTCTGTTGTCTAGAGTGATGCTGAAAGAATGCCTGCGTGTTTTATAATTCCCTAATTCTTCCGATAAAAGTGATATATCCGCTCTGATACGTACTCTTCCTATGTCTTTCGCCAATATGTCCAGGTCCCTCCGAGTGTCAGCGCCGCGAGTGGCAGCTCAGGACAACCTAATAAAATGCTCGGGCAGTGGCAGCACTTGTCGTGCCCGTCTCGGAAATCCTTTATACAGTATCCGTGGCTTGAAGCTTTGACGTGGGCGTGGCCGATCCGCCATATTTGTTTCCCCCGAATTACACCTCTTAGCACTTTACGGTCTGATGCACAAATTTCACGATGGTATTTTCCATCGATGACTCACATGAAAACAGCATGCATTCACTTCTCTAAAATTCATTTTCCATTTACATGTTTTTTTTAATTACTTAAATTAATAATAATCCTTATTTCCTGCGAAAAACCAAAGTAACTTCGAGTTTAATTAATATCTCCAAGCAGCTCATCCGTACGTGTTTCTAAAGTTAAATTTTCAGAGAGAAAGTAGATATTCTTGGTTTATTTACGATGTTGCGTCCAATCCTCCGTGCTATCCAAATACAAGCAAGGAAAGAATAGAGGGAGGCTATATGTATAGTGGATATTTCTGATGTCAGTTTACAATTTGACGACGTTATGCCATCTCCATCTACTTCAATGTTGCAATATTAACGCCAAATTCCTATAATTTGTCCTCTTCGCTTTGTATTTAATTTGTTCTGTATTGAAATGTTTTCAATTTCATTAACGTTGTAAGAAATAATCTTCATTTTCAGTATTCCATCGAAGGAAGTGTATTGTTTCTTGTTTGCTCAAAGGGATTTGCATCCGGAGTGATTGAATACATTTATTTATATTTTGTTCCCTGGATACGCGTGTGAATACGTCGCAGGTCTGTTCGCACACGATTTTCTCGACCTCCTCCGCATATCTCCCACGCAACGTGCCCCCCCCCCCCCGTCCCCTCCACCCACCCACCCCTCCTGTCTGTCCCTCGCCCATCGCCTCATAGGCCAGCCTTCTTATTCCCATCGGAAGAAGAATCCTCCCACTCCAGTGTGTCCCGCTCATCACTCGCCACAGACGCCTTTCCTGAGCTTCATCCCTTTCGGAGAATCTCGTTCTCATGTGGCGACCCCAGCGAATCTGGTTCGTCTCAATTCCCACACAATAAGTCCATCTGACCTCCCTTCAATATCCTATTCGGAGTGTGGGCACGCAGATAATATACCTATGGCCAACACTATTTCCGATGGTAATGCGAATTTATTACTTGAAAAAATGTCGTTCCGCGAATCATTTCGGTAAATTGTGCCATTTATTAATTGAGAACTATTTTTAATTAAGGATAGTGAAGTAGAGGGCGTGCAATCCCGTAAACGCCCTCTAATGGTTCCTTTTCAGGGGTGGACACATTAGAGAAGGGACTGGACAAGCTAATCGCAAAACTAGGGTTCATTTAAAGGGTATTGAGCAAATGCGACTTCAACGATTTATAACGTGACTACTTCTGTCATGTTCGACCTCATTCGGAATACGCTGCAATTATTTGGGAGGTAGACTTCAATGTATAATGCAGAATGGGGACTGTCCAAGAACCTACCAATCAGCTGGTTAGAATACATTGAATGAAAAAGACTTTAATGCGGAATTAGACCGCGCAGCCGAGATCGTCAAGATATCTAAAAGGTCGTAATTATAATTTTATTAGCGTTACAAGCCCACTACCTTGATTATATTTAACAGTCAGCAGAACATTTTTGTCAGTTTAAATGGCAACTTTATTATATGGTTGTGTTTTTTTATAATTAGTTACGGTTGCCGTTTACTTGGAATATGGTCATGACGACAATCAACATCTTAGTAAACATTATTTTACATTTTACCATTAGCCAACCTTCAAAATACTACGACAACTAGGATTGCAATCAAGAACAGATTGTCGATTTTAATTTTGACTAAACCTCTTAACGGAAGAATTAAAATAACTAACTTAGTTAACTCCACTAATTCTTTATTATCACGACCCAGGTTTCAACACTTGGTGTCACCTTCAGGTGATTTCGAAGCCAATTTTTTTTAGGACATCGAAAACATGTGGATCCCTGTATTTAAAGAATTTTCGTGAAAATTTTACTCGATGAATGAGTAGTCTTGAACAAAAAGCGACAGTAGGGGCACTACATCGCGCGCGAATAGCGATCTTCATTTGTATAGTTACACGGACAATTGATTCATAAATTGTCACAGACTAGACTAAAGAGACATTCCCAGCATCTTGTCGTCGGTTTAAACCTCGGAGAGGGCTTGTTAAGTCTTGTGCAGTGGTAATGGTAAATAATAAATCAGAGGAGCCTCACAAGAAATTAATCAATTATTTTCAAAACCCTCCGGTTTATGTGCAAGAATTGCTTAAAAAATAGCCTAGGAACAAACTGGATATTTATTCCGCCAAAAGTTCCTTAATTCTGGTGGTTTATGGGAAGAAACAGTCCGGATCTTCAAGTATTACTTTAACAGAGTTAAAAGCCACTTCTTGAATGGCTCATATTAGCAGTCACCTCCGGCATTATTTCTGGAAGTCGAATTGAAATCAGACGTTTTCCTCAATTTTGGAAGCAAATCGATTGTACTACGCGTACAACTTAAGTCTGAAAAATACATGGAGGAAGGATTTCCTACAACATTTGCAAAAGCATAAGAAATGGCTGAAACCTTCAAGAAAACTCAAGCAGGGGGACAATGGCATCCTCAAGGACAAGATCTCGCTTCCAATACCGATAGGGAAGATCATCGCCATGAACTCTGGTCCAGATGGTCTAATTTGGGTGGTTACAGCGAAGACAGCCAACATGAACTTAAAAAGAACACTCATAAAGCTACTTCCTTTACCAGTAGACACTGCAGGCACAGAAGACGGCATAGTTACCATTAGCCGGGCTACTATTGAAGCAGGCCAACAGGAAACATTACGACAGGCGGACATCTTTCACAGAATGGTTTTTGTTTCTCTATATCTGTATTATAGCAACCTTAATCATCCGTGCGGTTTGTAAAGGGACCGCTCTATATATTTCACGAAAGGCCAAGCTCCCTACTCGTTTATCTCGGACGTAAACACATCTGAATGTACCGAATATCGCTGATCATTAGCATGTGGTCAGCTCTTATCCTCCTCACATAAGCAAAGATAGTAATGAATATTACTGAGAGGAGATTCATTTTCGTGGAACGCTTCCGCGGAGTTTTTTTGATGAAGAGAATGGTTTTTCGGGTTTCCATCCGCGTTTATCCATTTCCATTCTAAAAAATGACGACCAGAGGAAACAGTTGGCCCTTGAAAGGACCGCCGAAGAGAGTCCTAAAGAAAAACCAAATGCATATGCTATCCTGCCGTACGTCGCCGGAACCACAGAAAAAATCGCAAGAGCTCTTCGCAAAACACAACGTCATGACGAGGTTTAAGTGCGTCACTAAAACGGCAGACAGCCTCCTCAAGTCCAAGGATCACCTCCCGGAAGACATATTTGGAGGAATATGCCAAATAAAGTGTAGCTGCGGTAACTCCTACATCGGCCAGACCTCAAGAGCACTAAAATGCCGGCTCCAAGAGCATAAGAGGGCCGTGAAAAACGGACAACTCCGCCAGTCGGCGGTCGCGGAACATCAGTGGAGTGAGCCAACGCATGACATCAATTTGACAGCACCGCATTATTGAAAAAAGAAGCCCGCTATTTCCCTAGAATCATACGGGAGTCAATAGAGATAGCAAAAACACCGAAAAATTTCAACCGAGAGGACGGCTACACCCTCGCCACCGCTTGGAAACGGCTCTTCAATAGTACTGACCAATCACGACACACCTCCACCCGAAGGCGCGAAACCGCTATAACATAAAAAGGACGGACCAAACCCTGCAATCCAACGGACCTGAGGAAGCTAGCTGGAACGCTGGCGAAATATTGTCCACCAAAAATGGATAAACGCGGATGGAAACCCAAAAAACCATTCTCTTCATCAGGAGATTCATTGTTTAGTTGCATGCTAGGAGTCTTTCCGCACGTATACCTACCACTGAAAATAGTGCTTTACCAAAGGAGTGAATTTTTTATATTACACTATGCCATGGGCGTAACCAAAGGCGTTGGGCATAGACTTTTTATGTACATTATTTCTTCTCCTCTCCTGACTTATTCGATGACCTAAAGACTGGAAATATATTTTGTTTGTGGGACAGACCCAACAGAAAGGGAATGCCAAATAATCTCTACTGAAAACAAAATTCAATTCAATTCAAAGTGTTTATTTCCACATTTACGATACAGAAAAAGGAAGGAAAAGCTTAACAAAACGACAAACGATGGGAAAAAAGAAGAAATCAACAGTAAACGAGGGCCCCGCTATAGACATTAGCCTCTTCAGCGCCGAAAAATAGTCACTGGATTGGAGATAATTGATACACCTCCTGCGGGGGAGATTTCGGCCCGGCATTTGCCCTAAAGGACGACGGGAAACCCACTAAAACCGTCGTCAGGCCACCATAACAAAATAAATAGATAACAGGATGAATAAATAAATGCATAGCGAACACAAACAAAACACTAAAAATATGCTACTTAAACGTCAGAGTATGATTCGATTTGACAGTAATTACGCGGAAGGTCAAACGAAACGTGCATCTACCCATAATCCATCAGTAGATGCATCAGTATGGATGTGCAAATATGCATAATCCATCAGTTGATGGGAATTTTTGTGGGAATGGAATAGACCCCATAGTCATTCATGACTATGAACAACTGTAATATGGGTTTCGTAGGCAGGGAGGTAGAATGACGAAGAGCTATTCTATTAGGAGAAGGACCTGGAAGTGGACAAAAAAGAGTTTTGTTTAATTTGATAGGTGTTACTATATTGAACCCTTTCATAATTTCTAAATCTCAGAGGAAAGAAGTATCCAACCGAATGTTTAGACTGACTTTGGTGCGCGACCTTCTGGAAAATATAGGGAATCGGTCAGAAGCTACGCTTAGAAGGAGACCAAACCCATGTGACAAGAGCATCAACAGATCAGAAGCGGACAAGATGTATCACTGGCAAGAAAAAACACGCTAATTGGGGTGTCACGTGTGTTCGACGAAGAAGATCAGGTGTACGAACATTTGTTGCGTGAATTTTGACGTTGGAATCCGCATTGAACCCTGTTTTCGGGTGTATCACACAAATAGGATACCACTAAAAATGTTAAACAAATCAATCCATTTATAAATTGATCGAAAATGATTAGGTATTAACAAAATTTTAAGTAAAATTTGACGATATTTTGTAAATTGAATTGCCTTGTTAAAAATATGATATAATAATTCGCCTTAAATTAAGCTCTTGTACAGTAAAAAATATAATATTGGACATAAATAAAATACAAAAATTAACACTGTTGTGTTTTCTTTAAAATACACTTGTTTTAATAGATTATCAATAATAGTTTTCGAGTTATTTAACATTAACTAGAGAGCTGCTTCAATTTCGAACACAACTTACTCTTACTCCCAGGGCCATCTATATCTTAGGCGATATTTAGCCGCATCAACAAATCCCCTCCACCTGGATCGATCTTCTGCCTCTCTTTCTGTTGCTCCAATATTTTGCATATCCGTTCTCACTTGGTCCCACCATCTTAGCCGTGGTCTTCCCCTGGGTCTTCTTCCTTCAGGAATCCCATTTAGTACCTCTTTCAGCAGACATCCCTCCTCTTTCCTTAGAATATGTCCAGCCCACCTGATTCTTCTTGCCTTTATTTCACTTGTTATGTCTGGATGTTTGTATAGATTCCTGATTTCTCTGTTTTGTTTTTTTCTCCATTGTACTTCTTCGTACGTGGGCCCAAAAAATGTTCGCAATATCTTATTCTCGAACAATATTCGTTTTTTCTCATCCGTCTTCGACATCCTCTAATATTTCGGATCCGTAGAGTAGTACTGGGGATATTATTGTTTAATAAAGTCTAATTTTGGTTTTGTGCGACTGGGCTTTAGAAGATAAAATTCGGTTGCATGTATGTAGACATCTGTTGGCGAGGTTTAACCTGTTTTGTATTTCTGGCTCTACCGTGTTGTCATTTGTTAAAATTACTCCTAAATATTTAAAATGGTCTACTTTTTCAAATGCAAGACCATCTATTTGTAGATGACTTGTATTTCTATTTTAGCGTCTTGAAAAATGCATGTATTTAGTTTTTGTATCATTTATTTTCAATCCTATTTTTTCCGCTTCCTTCCTAAATACATTTGTCAACATTGTTAAATCTTCTAAACTTTCTGCGAATATCGCTACGTCGTCTGCAAAGGCTAAAACGTTTATTTTGGTCCCAATTTTGATGCCAAGGTCCATGTCTGCTACTTTTTCCAGTGCTTCCTCAATAGCAATATTAAATAGAATTGGGGAGAGCCCATCTCCCTGCCTTACCCCTGTGCTTATCTTAAACGGCTCGGATATATTTCCATTGATCCGTACAAAGCTCCTTGATTCTGTGCTGCTCAGCTTTGCTAAATTTATCAATTTTCTTGGGATCCCCATCTTATCCATTTTTCTCCACAATCTATCTCTATTTATACTGTCATATGCCTTTTGGAAGTCAATAAAAATTCCCTAAAACTTCTTATTGTACTCCCAGTATTTGGATATACATTCTTTTATAGAGAATATTTGATTAGTAGTCGACCTGCCTTTCACAAACACTGCCTGATGCCCTTTGATAATTTCGTTTGCATAATACTCTATGTGACTACTGATTATTTTTGTGAGGACTTTATATGGAATGTTGAGAAGTGCAACACCCCTAAAATTATTGAAATCTTCTTTCTCTCCTTTCTTGTGTATGGGTACTACTATTGCTTCCTGCCAATCGGCTGGCATCGCTTCCTTTTCCCATATTTTAATATTATTCATCATAGTCTATCAATTACAATGTCACCTCCTTTTTTCAATAATTCTGCTGTGATTTCATCTTTTCCTGATGCTTTGATGATTTTTCCCATAAATAAAGGGAAGAGCACTGTCCGTCTAACGTCGAGGGGATCTCATTCAATGGGCCAATCTTATTATTGTTTTTATTCGACGAGCATCGTCTGCGACTGAAAGCGTCGAGGCAAATGTCCATTCAGCATACGATCGCGTGTACTTCTACTCAAGTCATAGGGAACGTGCTGAAGAGTGAGGCTATGCCGCACACAAAGCTATTAGTTTGGTTATGAGTCACACCGAGATCCACCCACTCAATCGTTGGCCTTGAAGAGAAGTCAGAGAACGTTGCAGGGGCTAAGTGGGTGTGTACTTGCGGGGTGCATCACTCAGGAAGTTTTTTTAAACCTTTTCGATAGCAAATATCTCGAAAACTAGGGCCTAATGGACGCTTTTCCGAAAATACAAATCTAATGAATTTCCATTTTCTATCACCTTACGAAGTTCTATTGCGATCCGCCGATTACAGTTGGGGACCTTCCCTTGTCTTACTGGGATATTACACGTAATAGAACCGTCTGCCACTCAATACGATTGCGAACTGTTTTTTAGATCAATTCCCACATCATAGACGTTACGAATTATTTATATATGTTTAAAAGTGTTAAAGTGCAGTTAACTTACATTCACTTATTTTTGGGTCCCGTCCATGAAAGATGACCAATAGTCACTCATCTCTCCGTGCACCTGGAAAACGGTCAGCGTGTCTACTACAACGAACAGAACGTACAAGATAGGCTAGGAACTCCTCAAATGACCGCACTAACAGTATTCTTCTGGCTTTGTGGTTTTCTTAAATAAAAATATCACTGTTTTTCACACCCGTTGAATTTCAACGGGTACCTTCCGCTAGTTTTATTTTATAATTTCATATATTCAGGACCTGACGATGCTTGCTGTAACGGGAGCGAAACAGTTGTTCATAAAAATGAGCCAACGTGAGAAAAACCCGAAAAAAATCAACTCATCAAACAACCGCGGAAGCCTCCATACTAATTTTATCCATGTTTTTTTTCTGTTTAGTCCCTCCTCGTTGTGCTGATTATTTCTTGGACGTCACCCTATGGCGGAATCATTTGCTAACTTCCCGATGTTGTCCGAACCTTAGCGACCGCTAACTTCGGGAGTAGTTAGCGTTTTTGCTATAATGTTAGCAGTAGCTATCTGCATTCCACTCGTAGACTTACTCAATAATTCTAACAATTTATTTCTCCTTGCAATGTTTTTTATCCCCACACACACACGCAGTACTATTTTCAGGAGGTTGCTTTGTGCAGATGTATCTTATAATTTTACTTATTTTACTTTGCAGAATTTTCCTCAAAATTGTTTCCTCTCTAACTCTTTGTTCGAATACTTCATCCCCTCCACTCATTTCATCTTCATCGCCATTCTTGGCTTGGCTTGGCTTCCAATCTCTTTGTCTTAATCATAAGAGCATATTTTATACCATATGCTTTTCATGAAGTGCTTCCTTTCTTTTAGATTTGTGTTACTAGCTGTTCGCAGACTCAGAATGCCTTCTTTGCTTGAGATATTCTTCTCACAACATCTTTTTTTGCATCATCCATCTCTGATCATGTTCCCTCATAATAGTACAAGTTTTCCCCTAGCGCAAATTTTTGCTGTCAAAGTTTGAGTTACCATATATCTTCTTGATTTCTCCGATAACCATTATTTTTGTTTCTTAATCTTCTTATTAATCTTCAGGTTTTATTTCTTCCTTCGAATTTAGAGTCACGTTCTAATAAATCAAGAACAAATTCGAGATTCGACTGCAAACGCACTTTGACTAGAGCATCCTTTTCAATTCATAAGTTCTGGTTTTTGGTCCGATCACCATTCGGAGGCATTGAGTTAGTCGGGGGAGGCGCGTCCATCTTGTCATTTCCCCTCCTCCTCCTTCCGTGTCACTACGCCGGGGGTGGGGAGGGGTGGAGGAGAACACGGGGGGGGGGAGGGAAACTGGGGCAACCGGTCTCCTTGTGAGGAGCAGCAGGTGGCGACGGGCGTCTACCGAGGGCAGGGAAAAGACAACACACATCATCAGAGAGGAAAAAAAGAGAGGAAGACAGAAAGACAGACGGGGACGGTGGCACTCGCACAGAAGAAGAGACCGCTAGGAGGCGTACAAAAAATAAATGAGATTTGTCCACTCTTGTACGCGCGGTCGAGTAAAGAGGATCTCATTCCTCCTTTGTTTGTTTGTCCTTCTTACATCGAACCGAGCGACGACTTAACACTTACTCCTTCCAGCCTCACCAACGCCGCCACCGGTGCTATCCGCGCTCAGCGCAATTCCCTTCCTACCGTCGCATCTTCCACGCAAAAACAAAAACGACCAGCGTGGCAAAATATAAAAACTGTACACAGATAAAAATACTGAATGATCTAAGATTTTCCCGGTGAATATGATATATAAATTGGATCTGAGGTTTCCGCGGCGTTTCTCCATATTGGTAACGGCTTTCGGGCGTTCCTCCGCGTTGTCTTGTCTAAAGGCGATGACAGTTTCTCCAGCCATCCTGCTGGCGTCTTCAGGTCAGAAGAATATATTTATACCCAACAATTATTATCCATGTTTCATGGATAATAATTTTTGGGTATAAATTAAAGCCAATTTTGACTCGTACGGCATTCAGAAGCCCTGATGATGACGAGCAATTTCGTTTGTCGAAACGTTGACAGATATGAAGCCTATTACCTGGTGGAATACATTTATATGCAATGCGTGAAACGTTTAGATAAAAATACGCATTTCATACTCTCAACACTCAAAAGAAATTTTCGGTGGTGCGAACACCTTTTTCATTGAATATATGAAAAAAGGAGTTATTATTGATGACCGACCTGGCTCTCCTCCCTCTGACCTCTGCCTCCCCCGTTAAGGAATTACTGGAGCGAATGACGTATCTGTGTACCATGGAGGGATATTGGAGCGAGCAGGTGGAGGGAGCGCCAGGATAAGGATTTTCGAACGGGAGAAGGATGATATCCTAGGGTGCCTCAACAAGGGTTCCGCCGAATCGCCTTTGAAATGTGTCTCCGTGGCATGGATTCCCCAGTCTCATAACGTCGGCTTCAATCGTAGATACGCACTCTGTAAAAAGTGTGGTGCGATAATATTAATCTGTTTCAGGCCTTTTTTTAGATGGAGGCTCTTTTTAGGTTTTAAGGGATGAATCGTCTTTTGATTTATAATACCAATGACAATTTTCCAAAACGAAAAACGCAGTACTCTGAAAAATTAAATCCACAGTACGATTTTATGATTGTATAGTAGCGAATAGTTGTATTTTCGTGTGCACAGTTTTTGATGCTGATGTCATGTGCTGTCCCTCGTTGGATGAACACCTTCAACAGGGAAGCATTTTTCTTAAGATTATTAACTTTCCAGACGGCTAGAGTTTCAATGCCCAACAACGACGTTTCGTGTTTCTCAGTCACTCGGCATGAAAGAGAATACTGCGGAGAGGCTCTTTCCAGCTCTTTTAATATAATAACGTTTTCTGCAGAATTCAGGTTTTCAATGACCGCCGACAGGATTTGAACACATGCATGTATTTCCGGTTTTATCAAGCCCAATTCTGTAAAAATTCATAGCGCCTTTTTTCTATAGAAGGAATGTAATAGGATTTGTCTTCAACCCTGGGGGGCTATACCCAGAGGGGCGTTAAAAAAGGACTGCGTTAAATACCAACTGTCCTGGCCTGAAAGTATCTACACTAGTGATTACGGAACTCAAGGTAGGAGTGTTGAACAGGGTCGTTATCCCCATATAGACAGTGTTATTACAAATTCATCGTTCAAGTCCGTGCAACTCTTTCGGAATGAAATGCTTGACGTTCCTGTGTGGAACAATGGACCAAATGCATGGGACGTCACGTCGCCAGGAATGTAAATAAATATTCTTGATTTTTATGATGGAGGCTGAGTATGTTTTTCAGTCATTATTTTCTGAAAGAAGTATTAAATTATCTTTATTAATACATAATTGCTACTATAGTGAGTTACACTGGTGGAAATAAAGAGTGAGAAAACCGTTCCGGGTGTATGCTTCTTGCAGTCGAAAAATAAAGATAATTTTTTCGACTAATGTGCAGAAAAAGTGAGATTTATACAATGTGCAGAGGGTTTATTTTTAAAACGGTGCTAAGTGTGTTTGAGACTGATTAATTAATGTCCATTTATGTGATAATCGTGCGCGAAAACGATCGAAGAGTGTCTAAAACTATTAGGTGCTGCCTGCAAACGTGTCTTTTGAATGTCACCGTACAGAAAATAGTGGAAAGAGCATATCAAGCATTTAAAAAGTAAGCACCAACAATTTTTATTTTTCTTGAACGTGTAATTATCTGTCCGGAGAGTTTACATTTGAGGAATGTGGGTTTGAAAGGGACAGTGACGCGTATTTTTGAAATGAGAAACTATATAAACGCACATCTTTCAGGGGTTAAATGAGCGGCAAGGATAATAACACTATAGAATACGATGACATATCCGTATTTGCCTCTTCGTATAACCTTCTATTGCATGAAATACGAGTAAAATCAATCAAATCTACACTAACGTTTATGCCAATGCTCAGCCGTATGCCGCCCCGTCAGAAATGCTCCCTGTTTCAGCAATTCAATAGCTTTGAAACTCGGAAATATTTTAAAAACATTTCGCAACTCACCTAATTGTAAAATCGTACTTCTTGTCATATTATTCTTCACATAGCCTTTGATTATTAAAAATTAATATACTTCGCGAGTCCTCAGAATTTAACCGTCATCAGATGTACTCCTGAGTCTCTCCAATACATTTGATCTGAAACTCGGAAATATTATTAAAACATTTCGCAACTTTCCTAAGCGTGAACACTTGTTTCTTCAAATGTTACTCTTTACATAGGCTTTGATAATTATTATATATCTCGCGAGTTCGCAAAATTAACCCCTGCGCAAACACGCCATCTTGGTCTTTATCTTCATAAGGACCCCTCTTGAGCTGGCTTTATTGTGGGTCCTTATGATAAAGACTTTTCACTCCATAAAGACGGCCTTGTGAGTTCCGTAATCGCTCAAGTCTGTATGCTCACTGAGGGTCCTTATTATAAAGACTTTCACCCCATAACGCCGTCCTTATGAGTTCTGTAATAACCCCCCATGGATCTGATTTTTAACAATTACGAAGGGTGGTATAGGTACCCTGGAAAAATGAAGAATCCCCAAAGCCGTAATCTTAATAGGGTACGGTAAATGAGGAAGGCAGGTTAAAATGTAAGTTGCGAAAATGGAAAAAGAAAAAATCTTTATCTTCATAAGGACACCTCTTGAGCTGGCTTTGTTGTGGGTCCTTATAATAAAGACTTTCACCTCATAACGCCGTCCTTATGAGTTCCGTAATAACACCCCTGGCACACTCGGAATTTGGTCTTGGCGACAGTTTTCAAAGTAAACCAAAAACTATCGCAATTTGTTTAGGGTCATAGTGTTCTAGCACTGAAAATTTGCAATTCCACAGTTTTCCGAGACTACTCCAGTTACTACTAGTGCATGTTATTTGCACTCAGCTAAACTTTTAAAATCATCATATTCACAAAATATAGGATTTTTTGAACTTTTGCCGGAGGGATTAAACACCCAAATCATCCGTCGGTACGCCAGTGTTTATGCTGCGGCTTAACGCTTACAATAACCCTGATCCAGCTACGACTGCTATTTGTGTTACATTTTAGTTCTTGAAGTGAAAATATCTGTATATCTTCAATGAAGGGAAGAATTAAATTATTATACACGATAGAAACGATAAAGAAAAAATGGCTAGGATACATTATAAAGTTTTTGGCTGAACCTGATTTAAGCTAAATTCACTGCTACGTAATTATTCCAGTTTCAGTTCAGCCCATGGCATCAGGAATTCCATGAAATTATTTCGCACATTATCAGTGATTAAACCCCTTCTAATGGTATATACCTATATTCGATGCGAATAATCTGTTTACTTTAGTCTCGGCCGCCGAAGTTGTGACCATATCTGTCGATCTTTTGTGTAAGGCGGGTTGCCCTGACCCGATAATCAAGGAGTTTGAACTGCTTTTAAACATTTGTACCAAACAAAATTATTTTTATTTTAATGGTTCCTTCTGCTCTCAAACGCAAGGATAATCAATGGGTTCCCCTTTATCGCTTATTCTGGTCGATATCTCCATGGACAGCTTATAGAAAAAACAATTCACTTTAAATGGAAACGAGGTACTTACGTTACCCAAAACTATTAAATAAATATAGAAAACCAGAGATACTTTGTAAAGGTAAAATATTTTGCTATAAAAATATTTTTTAAAGAGTTCTCCATAGAGATATGTTATTGCAAATTTAATTGTATTTTCCTTAAGCTACTGGGGCCTAATTCTGTAACTCGTAGCTCCGGAGCTAACTGGCGAAAAGAGGTAAAATAAGCTCCTAACTCCCATTCGTATTCTGTATTGGAAAGCTCCTGAGAACAGGAGCTTAATTTGGCTCCAACTCCGCGAAGTCAGCATCTCAATGTGCCGGAAGGAGCTAGAGAAGGCTCCGGAGCTTATTTAGCTCCTCATGGTATTCTGCAACGGTCCCGAAGCTCTTTTCGGAGTCCCAGAATGCCTCAGATGGGAGCTTCGGCCAGCGCCAGCCTCGAGACCGCGCTAGGAGTATTCTTCAGTGAAATCCTTGCGCATTCCCCCAGTGTTTTGTTAATTATTCGTGAAGTGTGCATGTTGTTGTGAATCCGATGATATTATTTTCTCTTTCTTGGTAGTTTTTCTTGAGGTGATACTCTTATCTACCGCGGCGGAAGAATCAAGATACCCAAAGGATTTATTTTTAACCTATTTTCTTTTATATATATTAGGGTTCTTTAAAATGTGTATGTGACAATTTGGAAAAAAGTGAGGTTTACTCGCTCAGATGTGATACACCGGGGTGCAATGGCATAGGTCTGACTAGTCGGAAATTCAAGCCCAGACTTAGCTGAACATTCCAAAGGTTTTATGAATCGTGACTTAAAGTCTGTTTTGCTAAACGCTTGCCAGATTCTAAGCACTCATCTTTTTTTAATCCTTCTATTTTACATTTTTGTGATAAAGGTGTTGGACTAGATTTTTTTAGGAAATGTTGAAATTGCTTCAGCTTTTAAAATGTGTAGCCATAGCCTTTTAAATGACTTTGTTCCGGAAAAATGTCTTCCCCCTCCTAATTTTTACCGTCTGCATCCTCTTATCTTGTAATAATTGACGTTTTTTTTACTCTTTCCCTCGTGTGTGTTGTCCTTGTGTAACCGACATAACCCTCTTCCCCCCTCCCCCAATTCCCTCCCCTTCAACTACTTCCCCCATGTATCCCGCCCTGTAATTTAAACGCCATCTGTACTTAAACATGTGTTTGAACTCAGATGCTGATTGTGTGACATCGAAACCGGTCACTTATGTCAAAACAGTGTGGAAAATAGCAGTTAAATATACTTTGACTAGAAAATGATAGCCTTGTCTGTGCGTGCGAATACTACTATCTAAGACGTTTCTAATTGCAGCTATCCATTGTCGTGAAAAACATTTAAAATTGCCGATTCTAATATTCCCTTTAGTCATTAATAGAAATACAAGTCTTGGGATTATCAATACCTAGGCCATTTTTTTTCATTTTTGTAGCGGAGACTTTCAAATATATCCTCAAATAGTACGACACAGTTTCAGGCAATACTTTGTGGAAGTCAATCACACTGGGAGTAAAGGATTGAACACTGCAGCTTCCACTTAGATATTTATTTAACGAAACGAAACCATGGTCGTGTTAAATAAATATATAAGTGGAAGCTGCAGTGTTCAATCCTTTACTCCCTCAAATAGTAAATATTGAAATAAAAATATATCAAATAAATAGAAATATATTTGCCAAAAATGTGAACTCTCACTATTGCTTACGATATTTTAATCTTATTAGGGATATTTTTAATAAAACAGAGCGGGTAATTTAAAATTAACCAAATAATATGAATACGTATGTATGGCTAGTAGTATTTTGGTGTTTATGCGAATAGCGTTTAATTTCTCTGCGTCCATTGCCAGTGGGGAAATACTAGACAGGTAAACTATTCATTCTTTACCCCGTAGAGCATCGAATCATGGTGACTATGATCTTAATATATCTTTTGGCGTTCTCTTTATGCCTTGCATCACGTGCCCGTTCCCTTACCGGAACTCGTACTAGTCTTTACCGAAGATGTCTTCTATGATTTCCCTCTTCAAAAAATATACTATTTGGCACGTGCAAACCGATCACAATCTTCATCCAGTTTAGTTGAAAAAAAAACTATGTGGCCATAATATGTTTCCTATTTCTGGCTTCTTGCCGTTCTACTGTGTCTTCAGACAGACACGTACCTCTTCATTTTTTCAGCGCTTTGCCAATGTCATTGTCGACTATCCTGACCCCAATGTCAATCTATATAACTTCTAAATTTTAATATTACACTACAATTAAATGAAACCCAAAGAAGGTTATGAACTTATCAAACGTTAATAAACGATTCTGAAATAATTGCGGCAAGTCGTATTTTTGTAAAATTTATTTGTATTTTTAACCAGCGGATCTTTGCATTAAAAAATGTTACAGACATGGCTACTAATTGTCCCCTTCTGCGCAGCTCTCAAGTCACGATGACGTCAGGAGATTCGGGAAATTTCTCGCGTAAGATATACGTACTGAACACTCCCAGCCTAAACCTGAAAAGGCGGCTTAACGGGTTCTTTTGTTCCGAGAGTTACGCGGTTATACGGTTTGTGGTCGGAGGTCATGGGAGCCTCTCTCGCAGTGAATGCAAAAACAAAATTCAAGGTGCACCAGCATCTTTAAGTCAAATGCAACTCCCAAGTGGTCATGGAACGCGTAAGCAATACGAGAAGTTCAATTTCGGCAGACACTTAGGAGACGGCCGCTCTCGCCGCGTGAACTCATGAAAGTAATAGTTCATTTCTCATCATTAACATATTTATTTCTGATTGTTATATTTTACTTTTTTAATTTATACAATTGCGATGCGCACTTTTAGGTAGAGACATAAAACTGGAATGTAATCAGCATATCTTCGGTGAAATAGCATACTGTATTAGTACTCATGATTAAAAACAAACTTAGTAGTACTTTTCTACAAAATGTTTAATGTAGTACGTTACTTCTGTACCAGTTGATGCCGTAAAGTGGTGAAACGCGATTAAAATTGTCGTAGAAAAGTACTACTAAGCATTATCTTTAATCATGAGTATAAATATAATTAACTTATACGAAGTGAAGCCTGCCACTGTCAAGTTTATTAGTATACTGTAAATTTTAAAATTAAATATGTCATTAATTTGACCTACATATGAACGGCCTTTAACATCTATTCAGAAGATTATTATTGTGAACAATTATTGGACTATCGAGGTTCAATATCTCAAACCTCAGTTATTTCGACTATATGAAGTAACAAATATATAGTTTGTGCCTTTCCTTTTTCTCTCTGGAGGATTTAGTGAGCCATCACTGTGTTGGAACTGTTTTGTGATGAACATTCTTGTGTTCTCCAGTTGTGACTCGCACCACGTATGTGATCCTGAACATATATATTTGAAATCAGTAATTTAATCACAACGGATCTTTTAGTAATACTCGTGATCCGAAGAATGGGTTAAAATGATAACGGCGTCAAATGAAAGGAGAGAAATTGCATATGACTGATTCTTTTATATCGGTTCTTTTGAAAGAAGGGTAGTTGAGTGTTTTTAAATGTTTATTCTGATGATGATACATTTCCTGTACAGGCACATATGATGTCAGACCTCCAAGATGAAAAACTTTGATTTTGTATAAAATATTTATTTTAAATTGAATAACATGTTTAATTATTTTCATAGATTTGGTGGTTTACGGCGTAAATTTGTGGAATTTGCTATTCAGTTTTAATAACAAGGTAAAAACTTTGTTTTTTCCACATTAGGGGCCCGATTCTGATCTTCCACCAGTCAATGACTGGTTGAAAGTTCCACCATTCGTTCATTGAACGACTCTTGATCCGTTCAATGAACGGCTCAATGACCCCCTCTGGAGAGCAGAACGTCACAAACTTATGCCGATGTCCAACTTACCTCGAAAACGCGAACAAAACAATGTCTACCTTCCGCACGCTTACTTCCGTCGGAAAGTTTCCACCACGACACGCGCTGTTCCACCAAGTGGATGACGGGTGGAAGGGAAGCTTGACTTTCCACCTGTCATTGAACGATGAACAATGTAGTGAACGATTCTCTGGTGGAAGGTGGAACATGTGACGTAGTGTCGGAAAGTCATGACGTTTTGGTGGAAACTAATGACGTTTTGGTGGAAATGTTGAACATCGGGAAAGCATCAGAATCAGGCCCTAGGTTTTAATTTTGACGACCATGGTTTCCACGGTTTACGTCATCATCAGGCACTTACATTTACCTGTTGATGACGTTAACCGTCGAAACCATGGTCTTCAACATTTAAACCGAATGTGGAAAAAACAAAGTTTTTACCTTACTATTCAAAATGTATTCATAGATATTTTGAAAAATGGAATCTATGTCAAATATCCGGAAAAAAATACCGAAAAGGTATTAAGTATACCTAAGGAGAAGGTGTTCGGGAGAAGAAGGTATACGAACGTGAATATTTTTAACGTCATTAGCATAGGACATGAAATCAGTTAATTTTAAAAAGAAGCTAATACACTTTTTTTAAAATTATGTGATATAATGCAAGAATGGGCGGCAAAATAGTAGGAATTAGGAATTTAGGGAAATAATAGATATCATTAATCAACTGAAGGAATCTACTAGGTATAATAATCACCGATGTATATAGACATAATATATTAAACGTCAGTAGCTTTCATACAATAAATACACGTGAACCTGAATCTTCATTGGGCTGCAGACATTTTTTTATTTGCAAAATTAAATTATAAATAGTGGTTTTCTGATATTGAGAAATATACCAATAGAAAGATAAGAAGATAAAGATTCTTATCCCTTAAATCGAATTTTGTATTCCGGTCGAAATTCCGAAATGTTTGCTAAAAAGTAACGATTTTTCGCAATATTTTAGCGTTATTGAGTTTTCGTCCCCATAACGACCATACTCATTGTTTAAGTCGATATTCCGTGCATACATATCCATTGAATCGATGATTCTTTGCGCTAAATAAGATACAATGCTTTCTTACAATCAGTGTAAATGGTAGGTGAATTTTATGCGCCACATTGAAAGGATATTTTTAATCCAATGTATTAGTGTTGATTTTTTTCTTCCCGTTGATATTCAACGGCCATGTTCTTTAGTTTCTTTTTTAGAATGAAGGAACAAGTTGTGACTCCCGCCGTCGTCATCATGTCTCGTGAAAGGAGCGTTGAAACGTGGTGATGATGCAAAACTTTTTTCTTGTCATCACGTCATTCACGACTTTCCGAATCATTTTTCTGCGTCCGCCCCCGCACCGCCTCCGTCGCCCCGCCTCCTTGGGGGGCAGTGAAGGGGGCGAGAGCCGCCTCCTCCTCCCCCGCAAGCATACTCAGGGCACCTGCTTCCTCTCTACCCCAACACGCAATCGTCTGCCGGTCCACCGAACACCCGCCCACAACGACTCCCTAACCCTTTATCTCCCCTTCCCCCCCCTCTCCACCCTCCCACGCCCACCCCATGGCATTTTGTCTCCCCCCCTAACACCCCCGCAGTGACGCATAACTATCCTACACCTCTGTAACGCATAATGCCAATACACTCATACCTCGGTACTACGGACTAAAAAGGGAAAACATCGGTCCGATAAAGCCGATTGTCCGTAGGTACCAAGGTTAGTTACGAGTGGTCAATATCAACAATTACATTACGAAAGACGGAGGAATAAAAATGCAGTACTATATATGTATGATCAAGCGGATCATCCAATCTGACATAAAGGGAGGTATCAGGCGTGATGTTGTGGAATTTCAACAAAATGTAGAAATTTAAATTGCTATTTTCCACATATAGAGATTATTTATTCGACCGGGGTTTCGATGCACTGCATCATATCATCAGGTGGTGATGACTTAGAGCATGGGAACCCGGGCTGAATAAACCTTTATCTGTGGAAAATTGCAAATTTAAAATTCTATATAAATCCAATATGACTGTGCAAAATTCCTGTGCACTGTAAATATACACTATAAGACGGTACAATTCGCCAATTAAAAATCTAGTCGGCAGCTCCAGATTTCGTTTCCAGCTGCTTCCAAAATCCGTTCAAGGGAGGTCCGTATTGCCGAGGTGTAATATTTCTCGTTTTTAGTTTAGGGAGGGATTACGATCGACGTTTCCTGACGTCAAGGAAACTGACAGTGGTGTTCGCCAAGCTTGGGAGTTTATTTTGTAGTGAGACGACGTATTACGATGGCCGGACTTTGATGGCGCCCTCAACGGATGATTTAACTTTTTTGAAAGTCTTAACATTTTCCGTCACGCTCCGTCAATGGCAGCCAATCAGAAGAGAGTTTTTTTTCAATATTGAAGAAAATTCATTTCCACGTTTTCCATCTTACTTTATAACTATAACACAAAATATAATTAACTTTATTGAATCGATATTTTTCCGTGCTTATATGCGGATTAATTATATTTTGATTACAAATTATGAAAATATACATCTACTTTGCAATAGCCGTTTGTAAATCCGTCTGCAAGAACAGTCCGCAGTTGGCAATGATAATCCAGTCAATCCTTATACTCTTCCCTGACAGGATGATGACGAAAAGCTGAACTAGGGATTGGAAATTTAAATCCAGAATCGATTTTCGATTAATCGACTTTCGATTTTGGGTTTTAAAAATCGATTTTCTAAAAATTCGATTTTTTGCCCAAAATAATCGAAAAATCGAAATCGATATTTATACATAGTAAAGTAATTGTCTGCTGAAATACGGATGTGTTTTTGTAACTAAATTCAAAATATGGGTTAATGGAAGCACTAGGGATAAGAACTAAATACAGTTAAATTTATTAATACAATATATTATTTTAAAGATATTAATAAGATACACAGGGAAGTAATAATCCGTAACAGATACTTGTCAACACATAGGTTATATAATAAGCAAATTACATATAGTTTAGTAGCAATAAGAATTGTATATTGAAAAGTGGGCATACCACAAAATGAAAAACAGAATTTTATTTATTTCTTGTTTGCTAAGCCGTGGAACCAGTGTTCCTCAGGGATGGACCTTAAGAAAAATAACATATTTAAATGTTCTCCGAATAATCGTTTTTGCACCTTGCAATTAACCCGGCGTGAGAAAATAGTCGCAATGTCCTTCTAGGATAGTAGTGGATTAGAGTTGGCCTTGGGGTCGACTGGAGGGCGGTTTACGAACTGGCGCAGCTCGATTGGCAAAATTTAAACGCTAGCTTTAGCTAGCAAGCTAAAAATCGATCGGCTAGAATCGATTTTGATCGGGTTTTCAAAACAAAAATTCGACTTCGATTAAATCGAAAATCGGAGTGTGATCATCGATTTTCGATTAAAATCGAAATCGATTTTCCAATCCCTAAGCTGAACTCCAACGTCCGTTTCCGTCACGACAGGGACCGTCGATCGTAATCCCACCACCCTTACTCGGCCCCACACATGGAAATAGTTCAAGACGTCAAAACAAAAATCCCTTCTCCTGAAGTTTTATAAAGCTATGATTCGATTCGGATTCCTAAGGAAAACGCTACGACTTTTGAAGTGCACATTTTTCTCAATTCCCGGCGCTGAAATTCGTGACAAATACCTCTCCGACATGTCCTCCTTTGCAATATTACAACAGTAACGGCTTCTTTCCGACCCACGCAAGGTTGGTCCCAAGTATCATTGACATGACTGCCGAAAAATGTCATTCTTAGGCCTTGGTATTTCAAAATCCCATTTTAATCTCGTAGAATAGATTTTTGGTTTGGTCTTTTCGCCGCTACGGTTATAAAATACTGTAAAAACCTTATAAATTAATATGTGCCTTAATGGCAGAATATTAAGTTTCTTAAAGAGTGGGAATGAGTGGTTTTTTTTTACTACGAGTGCGTAATAACACTAATGATCTTTTTTTGTGACACCAGCAAAGCAAGGCTGGGACGGCAATATACATTTTTAGTGTGGAATATACTAACTAAGATGCTTTTTTTCATCATGTCTCTAATTGGTATCTCGAATGCATTAATATATGTTACAACTAGCCGGAGGTACCCGTTGAAATTAAAAGAAAACATTGAACGCATTTTATAAGCTAACCGGGGGTGAGGGATGTGTGATCCCAGGGTGCGCGGCGGTGATCGCACACCAAGACCGTCATGCGTGGTGAAGAGCCACATCCTCCACGAGGTGCCCCTGGTTTTCGCAGAACATGACGGATCTAGACCTGGCGGTCGATAAACTGCTCCCATCACCACGGTGCGTCCCTGTGCCAATGGTGACCGCATCCGCGGGGCGGAGGGCAAGAAGTCATTAACAGGTGAGACTCCGGATACAGGGCGACCTCCGGTTTTATTTAGCCTTACCCATGTATGCGGGGCTCTGCATGGGCGGACCCTTTATTTCCCTAGCCACTCGTGGAATTTATATGGATAAAAACAAAACCAAAACTGCGGAGGCCGCAAAACGGTCTCCAACTAAAGACTCTTGCAGTCCAATGTCCCTCACGATGATGGAGGCGCTGCTGGTTAGCCCCGATGGGGCTGCCAGCGGTCGCCACTCATCTGCCCCAACCTTGATGGTCCCCTTGGGGGTCCACACACCGACCGGCCATCCTCAGGTATCTTCCAAGGATGGCAACACCTCATCGGACTCATCCGAGTCCACTATAAAGGAAGGACCTGAGCTGGAATTGGACTCTGGAGCCTCCAACACAACACTGGGGAGCATCTCAGGGAAATTAAAGGGATTATCAACAGATCCAAAACCTAGTGGCACAGTCAGGAGAAGGGAGAGGAGGAGGAGGGAACGCACTGGGAGAGCTGCAAGGGACCGTGCACACCCCCCTGCCCTGGCAAGAACTGCTGGTGGTGAACCCACTAGCGGAACCCATGGGTGGGGTGAGGATACTGCTACGGCAACGAGCAGCTCCTCTCAAAAGAGAAACAGGACGCCTGGGAGCACACCAACTCCCTCCCAGGATGCCAAAAGGGCCAGAACGGTGCCAACATACGCGCAGGTTACTAAAAACCTGAAGCGAATCGCGATAGTGCCAATCAACTATCCTGAGGTGATGATGGAGGAGAGCTGGCACCAGCTGGCAGTGTCGAAGCTCGAGGAGCTTTGGGACACAGCACCAGCAGAACAGGAGGTCCCATTATTTGAGGCCAACAGATTCGCTAACGGCGCAGTGGAATTTGCCTGCGCCAATGATTACTCTGCTTCCTGGCTTGAAGGAGCAGTGCACCTCATTGGACCTTTTGAGGGTATTAAGGTCAAGGCTGTCGACGCCGACAGCCTGATTAAGAGGAGAAGGACTATGGTGTGGGTCCCAGGTCCGAGCAGACCCGACACCAAAACCCTTCAAGAGAGACTCAAAAGGGCAAACCCGGGACTACAGACCGTCCTGTGGCGCCACTACGAGCGGTACGTGGTGGATCGCGGGACGAGATTCGTCCTGGGGATTGACGAAGCATCAGTAGAGTTTATGTCAGGCCCAACCTTCAGGCCCTATGTTGGCATGCAAAGGGCAGAGGTGACGTTCCTCGGCAACCCAGGGGAACCGGACAAGCCTCCACCGACCCCAGGGTCTGAGGGGGTCGAAGAGGGGAAGACGGAAACGTAATGGCAGGTACTCGCTGTCTCCAGGCGAACCTGCAACACAGTAAGGCAGCCTCGGGGGTCCTGCAAAGGATCCTCTCAGAAGGTAAGGTCAAAATTGCACTGATTCAGGAACCCTGGGCTTTCCAGGGTTGAGTCAGAAGCTGAAATACGACCAGGGGTAAATTATTCTTTTGTACCACAGTCGATAGGCCTAGAGCTTGTATCTATGTTAATGGGTTAAATGTCATGTATTTACCAGAATTTACCACCAGGGACCAGGCAGCTGCTGTGCTCAGCCTTGGAGACGGTGATAGTGAGAGGAGGATTGTCATATGCTCCTCCTACCTACCATTTGATGCCCCAGACCCACCACCTTCGGCCGATCTGGAGAGACTGGTAAGCCACTGTAGAGCCAATAATTGGGACCTCCTCGTTGGATGTGATGCTAACTCACACTATACTGTGTGGGGAAGCAGAGACACAAACAACAGAGGGGAGGCCATGCTGGAGTATTTAATGTCGACAGACATGCACATACTCAATAGGGGCGCTCGACCCACGTTTTCTAACAGCATGAGGGAAGAAGTGCTAGATCTAACGCTTTGCACCAATCCGATGGTGGATTGCATTAAAGAATGGAGGGTATCGGGCGAAGTCACCTTGTCTGACCACCGACATATACTTTTCACACTACTCAAGGTTAATAATAAGCCAACAACGTACAGGAATCCCAGATCTACTGACTGGAGAAAGTACAGAGAACTACTTGGGGGACTGGTTTTGCAGACTCCCCATTGCAAATTCAGGAAAGTAGACGAGATTGACACTGCTGTTGATTACCTTCAGGACAGCATAATCTCTGCCTACAAAGAAAGCTGTCCCTTAAAAACCAGGAAAGAGGGAGCTAAGCTCCCCTGGTGGGACAACAAGCTGGAGCACTTCGTAAGGAGACTAGAAGACTCTTTACTTTTTAGCTTAACTTTTTAGCTTTAGAACTTTAAAGCTTCCCAACGCAGGTACAAGGTGACAATCAAACGGTCTAAAAGAGAATCTTGGAAGACCTTCTATGGCAACATGGAGGCTATTCCGCAACTTTCAAGATTCCACAAAATTATTTCAAAAGACCCAGAAGCAGGAGTTGGTGCTCTTTTGCTTCCCTCGGGTGACTTCACGACATCTGACAAGGAAGCATTAAAGATTATGCTGGAGACACACTTTCCAGGCTTTCTGGAGGGGGAGAGGATGCATCATAGGGGGCCTCCCATCCGTCCGGCTCGGACGGAATGGAGATTGGCCTCCAGCATCGTAACATATCATGCCACTAGATGGGCGATCTCAAGTTTCAGCCCATACAAGTCTGCTGGAGAAGATGGCATCTTCCCGGCACTTCTGCAAGAGGGACAGGAACTAATACTGTTACCAATTGTAAGAATTTTTCGCTCCTGCCTGGCATATGGATATGTTCCTAAAACCTGGAGGACCACAAAAGTCGTCTTTATCCCTAAACCAGGAAAGACAGACTATGCCAAGGCTAGTTCCTTTAGAGGAATTAGTCTTATGTCCTTCATGCTCAAAGCACTGGAGAAAATAGTGGACAGGTACATAAGAGAGGGACCGCTGAAGGACCATCCCTTACACCCGTTTCAACATGCTTATCAAAAAGGAAAGTCAGTTGAGACAGCGCTCCATAACTTAGTTTCTAGGATAGAAGGAGTACTGGAACATGGGATGTATGGGCTGGGGGCGTTCCTGGATATAGAGGGGGCCTTCAACAATACATCCTTTGACCAAATCTGCTATGCAGCTAGGAGGCATGGGGTCTATCCACACATTGTGAGCTGGATAAGACACATGCTGGAAGAAAGAACCATCAAAGTTGTCCTAAGGGACAGCACAATGGAAGTGACCACGACCAGAGGGTGTCCACAGGGAGGGGTGCTATCTCCACTCCTATGGAATCTGGTCATTGATGAACTTATCACAAGACTTAACAAAACTGGAGCCTATACCCAGGGGTACGCAGATGATGTGGCAATCCTTATCGTCGGCAAATACCTGGATACTGTCTCCGGACTTATGCAAAAAGCCCTAGACAGAACGATGGTCTGGTGCAACGAAACAGGATTGACGGTGAATCCTGATAAAACTAAGCTCATATTGTTTACCAATAAGAGGAAGAGAGATGGTTTCGACCCTCCTTCATTTCAAGGCAGGATCCTACAGCCATCCCGATCGGTCAAGTACCTCGGAGTCATTTTGGACACCAAACTCAACTGGGGAGAGCATCTTGAGGTTAAAATCAAGAAAGCATGCGCCTCCCTATGGATCTGCAGAAGGGCCTTCGGTAAAACCTGGGGACTTCAGCCAAAATCGATAAAATGGATCTACTCTGCAGTGGTGAATCCCGCCTTTCTACACTGTTCAATTGTCTGGTGGAAGAAGACAAGGCAGCTTACCGCAAGGTGCAAGCTCAACCACCTACAAAGAATGGCCTGTATGGGAATCACGGGAGCTATGAGAACGATTCCCACCCTGGCCCTTGAAACCCTACTGAGCCTCGCACCACTTTATGTGGAGGTCGAAACTCAAGCTAGGATGGCGGTCTATCGTCTCAAGAGACAGGGACAATGGAGTGACAGGGGAAGTTTCTCTGATCACAGACAACTATGGACGGAGCTCAGGGAGTCGAACCCCATTTGCGAAATGGGTACAGACGACATGACAGTCGCATTCAACAAAACATCGCCTCTCTTCAAAATCCACTTCCCAACAAGGGAATGGTGGGACAAGGAAGGAGGTAAGGACAATGGAGCATATGTCTGGTTTACAGATGGCTCCAGGAAAGAAGGAAGAGCAGGAGCAGGAATATACTGCCGCCGACCTGACAAAAGGCTCTCAATTTCTCTGGGGAAGCATGCTACAGTCTTTCAGGCAGAGGTCTACGCCTTGCTGACCTGTGCCCATATCGCTAAAGATATCTGCCGCAAAGGCAGACAAATTCGCATATGCACCGATAGTCAAGCAGCTTTAAAAGCTCTCACTTCCCCATGGTGCAAATCAAGACTACTGCTGGAATGTCGGGAAGCACTGGACTCCCTCAGCAGGCAGAGCAAGGTTGAACTTTTCTGGGTCCCTGGTCACACAGGTATAACCGGAAACGAGATAGCAGATGAACTGACTAAGGAAGGCTCGAATGTGATCCCAGTTGGACCAGAGCCTTTCATCCCTATTGCACCCGCTTTAGGGATCGCAAAGATCAAAGAGTGGAACCTAGCTCAACACTCAGAGATCTGGAAAAATGTACAGGGGCTTAGGCAAGCCAAGCTCCTAATAAAAGGACCCAAACCGGGACTATCAAGAAAGCTTCTCTCACTAGATAGAAGACAACTTCGCACGATAGTGGGACAGCTTACTGGGCACTATCTGGTTATGAGGCACCTTCATCTCCTGAGAATTACAGACTCAGCGAAATGCAGATGGTGCGAGGAAGAGGACGAAACAACATCACACGTACTCTGCAAGTGTCCCGCCTTGATGAGGACTAGAGTTAGGCATCTGGGCTCACCAGTTTTGGAACTAGATGAAGTCAGTGGTATCCCCGTGGAGGACATGTTATCCTTTAGCAGGGCGACTGGACTCTATGGGTGACCACATATATGGTGGTTAGCACAATGGACCATTAGGTCTAAGTGCCCTAGGTCCTCCTTAGAGGAACTCCACCAATAACTAATCTAATATAATCTTATAAGCTAACTACTAAGCCTGTAGAATAGAAAGCCTGTAGCCAATAAAAACCACAAAGCCTGTAGAATATTGTCAGCGTAGTCATTTGAGGAGTTCGTAACCTATATTGTATGTTGTGTTCGTTTTAGTGGACACGCTGACCGTTTTCCAGGTGCACGGGAAGATGGGTGATTGTTTGTCCTTTTTAATATACGGGAAACCCAAAAATGGGCCACGAAGACCCATTACTACTTAATAAATAGCACCCAGGTTGATAGATGGTCACCTCGTCCCTCCGGTTCTCTTGAGCCGCGGCATGAGTCTAGCTAGCTAAGCTAGCCGTCTTCTGAGTGAATAACAGCTTGATCGCTTCCCTTGTGTACATGAATATATTTGTATTCAATGACTCAGTTACGTTGCGCAATTCAACATCGATATGTGCGTTGAGTATCTTAATCAGGATCGGAGAGTAGGGTGCAATCCAGTGGTTAACAGCTTCAAATGGAGCATTTCCAGCCGCTGTCATGTTTAGTTCACTTATGAACCCACCGTCACCCGGACTGCGCCTCCGGAATAATTGGAAACCATAATCATTGGTTTCAGTTGTAAAATAAAAAATCTATGGTGATTCTTAGTGCACTTGTCGATTTTCATGCACGGATGTCGTTCATTGCGCAGAATTTCCGTTCTTCTTTCGGGTGAGAAGCATGTAGTGACGTCATTATAATTTCCGTCATCATAAAACAGTTTCAAGTTTCGAAACAGATGGGTCAATATGTGAACCAGATTTATGGCTGGTTACCCGTCCATAGGTTGGGTTAAGATGAAATTTATGCTGTTCTTAGCCTAACCCGAGAAAAACCATGGGGAGATTATCATGAGATCGCTGGTGGGCATGTCTTTGGGCATCCAATTCTAACCTTTGTCGTTTTTCATCCAAGGACTCATTTTCTCGCTAAGAAGACATTCCTCTTGCTTTTAGAGATTTTTTCGAAAGGTAACCATTTTTTTCTATGAGGCATGTTTTATGGATATATATTTAAGTCCAAGGAGGGGAAACAGAATCGAGTGAAACACTTGAATAAGCAACTCGATGATTGAGTGAATGTAAGTAAACTGCATTTTAACACTTTTAAACATAAACAAATATCTCGTATCGTTTATGATGTGGGCATTGGTCTAAAAAACAGTTCGCAATCGTAATGAGAGGCAGATGGTTCCACTACGTTTAAGACATCTGAGTATTAAACGATAATCACTCGTCGCCACTGGAAACGGCTTAAATATCAACAGGCAGTTCTGCCACTTCGGAGTTTGTGCCTTTTATTTAACAGGTATATATTGACACACCGATGATGTATTGCGTTAGTCCATAGTGACATTGTCACTACCAATCCAAGTACTTGAACTGGTAACCCCATTGCCACAGGGGTCGTGCCCGATATCCGTGCAATACTAGCCACGGGTGGGTCTCTTGTTCAGGTTCCTAAGCATGTAATTTGGTGTCTTCCTTGAGGTTTCATAGCTCTTTGCGGTTGTACGTCCGAATTTAAAGATATTTATCTAATTTCGCAGGAAATGGTTATCAAAGTAATTATTAAAGTTTGATCAACTGTCCTAATTCGTTTTTTCATCTTATTATATTAAATTATTATTTTAGACGACACAGTCTCAGGAAATTCAAATTTTCTTCCGGATGTCGTCTCGGAAGGAGCAGGGAGCATGCTGACGAGGTGTTGATCTAGAATCCAGCAGGGGTACTATCTTATTTCGGGCCAATAAAATGATTCAGCAGGACCTCGAAAGCGCATAAATGTTATCAATGCATCATTTTTGTCACTCGTTACTACAACAACAATGTCGATCCACCATTCACTCTCGTAGACGCAGGAAACATAGCAACCGGGGAATATTTTACGTAATTTTAAATGGTGCAAATTTCATGAGTATAGGTCAAATAATTTTTTATTTTTTAACTTTTGCCGACGTTTCGGATGTTTATTCATCCATCTTCTGGGCTATAAACAATGATGTATGATGATAAATGATTGACAGTTCTGTTTTGGTTACATAATTGTAAATTTACGGACATTAAATATAAAAATACATAGACATAGACATTCAAGGATTTTACCTTAAAACTTTGGTCCTGTTTTTATTTATTTACAATTTTAATTTGGTTGCTTGGATATATTTCTTTGTTGAAAAGTTTTGTGTCATTTATTAAATTATGATAAATTTTGCTTATATAAGTAATGTCTGTTCTTTTATTGCAACTTTTTTTATTTCTGGATATATGGTACATTTCTTTGAATAATCTTTTTGATAATTTTGGTTCTGAGTCTAAAATTTTGGCTTCTTTGAAATTAAATGAGTGACTATTTGTAATTGCATGATTTGCTAATGCACAAAGTTGAACTTTAGTCTTAATTGATGCTTTATGTTGCGAGATCCTATTTTTTAAACATTGAGATGTTTGGCCTATATAGCTACTGTCACAGTCTTTACATGGAATAGAATAAATTATATTGCTTCTTAGCTGTGTAGGAGTATCTGACTTAAGTTTTGAATATAAGAGTTTATGCTGCGTTTTATGGTTTTTATGTGCTATTTTATAAATTGTTTTTTTGAATACCTTGGTAATTTGCTCTGATAATCCATTTATATAAATCATTCCCCGATATTGGTCTGTATTCGTGTTTGATACATTTGTTGTATTTATTGAATTGTGAGTATGTGAATATGATTTTTTATTTGAGTAAACTATGGTATTGATTAATTTTTTTGGAAAGTGGTTTTTTGACCTGTACTCAATGAAATTTGCACCATATAAATGAAGAGGTCGAGAATAAATACCATTCGTAATTTTTAAAGACACTTTGGGTCAGTGACAAAGATTATCGACGAAATTTATGTAGTCATTTGACAATTTACTGACTCGAATTGAGTGTGAATTGCACGGAATAAATTGGTGATGCTTTCTAGTTTCAGAAATTGTTCTGCCTTTTTTCCCATCTTTGTTCTTGGAACATTTGACTGTCTTCAATTTGTTCTTTGGTTCAAGTAATATTTGTACTTTTGTTCAATTTGTTCAAGTAAAAAGTTCCAAGAACAAAGATGGAAAAAAGGCAGAATATTTTCTGAAACTAGAGAGTATCAATTGAAATTACTATGTGCATGCCTACTTTCATTGCCACCAGGCATTTGCCTACTTGCAATGTAATTATGTTTGAATAAATAAATACGTCATATGCCTCTCACTTAATCCCGTCCTTAAAACCCATTCCCTTCTTACCCTTCCCCCTCTTGCCCAACATCCTCCCTTATTATTAATAAGGCCTTCATTATCCCTTCGCCTTTCCCTGTTTCATCCACGTACTCTGTCTCCATCTTATCTCATCCAGCAACTCCTTCCTCTCCTCACCCACCATACGAAGCACTCCCTCTTTGGCCATGTTTCCATCCACCGCTCTTTCTCCATTCTTCCCCAAACCCACATCTCAAACGCATGCAGTTTATCTTCCTTCCTCAGAATCCACGTTTGTGCGCCATAAGATGCCACACTCCATATTAAATTCTACACCAGTCTCTGGGGCTTTTTGCTGCTCTGCCTATTCTCTTCCAACGTGCTACTCAAGTAATTAAATTGCTGCGCTTGCCCAAGTTAATTCCTTCCTACTTTTATGACCAGCCTCGCTTTATTTTTCCTAGAATATGTCATCACCTTTGTTTTTTCTTATGATGGACCTTTATCCCGAATTTACAACACTAATTCTCTAAAGCACCTACTGAAGCATGCAATCCCTTGACAGGTCGTTCGCACTTGTGCCCTTTTGGACCATACTATATAGGCTTTTGATGAGTTTCTCATCTCGCCAATCTACCTCTATTTTCACCGATATCTGCAATAATTTTTCCAGTTTATTATATCATACGCCTTTTTTGAAATTCATTAAGCAAACGGAAGCTTCCCTATTATACTTGAGGTTTATTTGTATCTCATCACCGCAATCGTATCCCGCGAAGCCCTTTTTACGTACCTTGAACCCTAACTAGGTCATCGCCTAACTACAGCTTACCTCTGTACTCTAGTATTTTATTATTAACTCTAGTTAAACATTTTTGCTGCCTGTGTAATTTAACTTATTGTCTATGTGTGAATTAACCGTTTCACACGTCAGTGTGTTTTGATGTTACGTTTTTCACTCATAAAGGTTGAAAACCCTTTCCATATCCCAGTCCTCCCTTGTCCATTCCTTCCTACAGTCCCTCTGATTCCATTGCTTCACCTAAACCCCCTGTTTCTCTGCATTCCTCACAACCCCCTGATACTTTCCCTTCCGTATAACCCCCTGTTTCTAAGCCTTGCCCCAGCCCTTATTCCCTTTAAGAGTCCTAACCCATCCCTTCATTTCCCCATTCCCCCTGTTCACCTTCCCATTGTTACCGACCCATTGTTTCCCCAATGCATCTGTTCTCCTGACATCCACTGACCCCCTCAGTTTCACTTCTCTCCTCCAAGACTTACCTTCTCCTTACCTTCCCCTCCTGAATCTTTTCCTTCCCATGTATCTCCTAGTTTCATTGCCTAGTCATGAGTCTCCTATTTCTTTGTTTTCATCAGTTTCCCTACAAATTTTCCGGCCCTCCCCGAACTCAGTATAAAATTACTCATATTATGGCGGATGGTTCTGAAAAAAACTTTTCAATTTTATAAATAAAATCAATTTAAAGTTAATTGATTTTAGACAAAGCTCTCTTGGACTCATCTCTCTGGCTTTATATACTTCACTTTATGACTTTAGCATCGTTTCGCTTCTTCACTTATGGATTTTAGTGCGACAAGTCATTGACGTTTCTCGCCGGATCTCCACTCTTGATAGATTCATTTCGTAGGTTTATTTTGTGTGTGTGACAAAGTGTTATTATCAAGTGGTATAGCAGAACACGGCACACGTTTCTTTAGTCCCTCCAAATTTCCCTCCCTTGTATTTGTACCAGTGTTTTAATGACTTTTGTTAACGATTTCTATGTCACTTGCTAACCAACAGAAATAAAATTATTACTATTACATCACGCGGGATATCAAGAACTATGCTTGAGGGCGCGACCAGTCATAATTTTTGGGGTAAAGGACACAAACTCAAAGATCGCGATTACGCAAGATATGTTTCAACGTTCTTTGAAATCTTGGCAATGATCAGCATGTATAGACGAGCCGAAAATCCCTTAATTACATCGAGTATGCATGAGGTGATCTTCTGTTTTTTTTAATTGGCATGAGAAAATAGCTCTGTTATTGGTCTCGCAGAAGATTCTAATCATAAAATACCCTTTGAAGAAGTAATTTCTAATATTAATGATTTCAGGATGAAAGTTGAAGTAGTGAGCTCCTCATGAAGTTTTATTTCAAAAGTTGCCCAAGAATTACTTTTCCGGGGAGTACTCAAGTTTGATTGCATTCAAGTTTGACTGTGATGATTACCTACTCGAGTTTGTTAAGCTAAATTAGCATAAAGGAAAAAGTATACTGCAGAATGAAGCTAGAAGTTTGTTATTTGGCAAAAGAATTATGAAACTCATTTTTTACCTCGGCGGGAGCTTTATTAATCAGGTAATGTATTTGTAGGAGGTCACTGCTTGATCTCATTTTCGTCCGCGCTAATGAGCAAGATAATATAAGATTCACTCAATACTGCAAGTTTTTTCGAGGTATGTACCAAGGAGAGCAGTTGTATTTTGCTAACTGCCCACAATTAAATATTATAGTCTGTAAGTCTTCCACTAAAGTGAAATGCATGTTTTTATCTTAACCGAACTCAACTATTTAGCGTCACCCGAGAAACCCTAACCGAAGTGGTGACCGTTCTTAGTTTCTCATTTTTTTACTTAATTTTACAAACTTTAACAACAAATACAACGAAGAACATAAGAAAAACAAAATGAACAGTTAACAGTTTTGCAAACATCGGAAAACACAGTAACATAGCATTACATTTTTAAGAAGAGTAATGTTGTGATAATAAACAACAGTTTAAAAAATTCATTGCTACATGTACAATATTTGCAGATTTTCTCTCTGTAGTGTACGTATATGTATAAATTTTGGATCCAAAAGGATGGACTCTCCAAGTGGAGACCAGCCACTTGAAGATTCTATCCTTTCGAATTGTTAGTAGTCATTGAAAAGACAACTTTAAGGGGAAACTAGAGACGCCTGAATGTGATGGGAAAGTCTGAAGGAATTATGGGAATCCTGGTGATGAAGACATCCTCTCCCCTGGCACACCCAGTGACATTGTGCTCCTATTGACTTTACCAACAGCTTTGTCCCGTGACACAATTTCGGCGCCTCCAAGTTTCACAGTACGTAGCATTATCGACACTCTCCCACTTTCAGTTCAAGTTTATTGGGTGGAACTCCAAAGGAGTTCCAAGGTATTCCAGGAAATTCAACCAAGGGTAGTGCACTGCTTGCTCCTCTTTGAGAACAACGGAATCAATTGGCAGATGAGTTGCTGTTTCTCAAAGGATCAAATTCAATTCATTCTACTATTAACTTTGTTAACGGTGTCATTTTTGGGGTTTTTGACGACTCTGTTCCACAGCCTCTCAGCGTTGTGTTAGTTGTCAGCCAAGTTGGGTTACACGTTTGATATACGCTCGTCAGGAGAAGCAACTAGTTCTCCAAAGTTATGAGGCAATACTGTTCTCTGCTCGTTATCTGCGATGATGGTTACTTCACCGATCTTCAACAGGTCAGAGAAAAACTGACCAGCAATTGAGGTTATTATGGAGGCGGATCCTCATGCTTTGGGTCAAGTGAAATTTCTCAACGTTACTTCATAAGACTGACTTCTTTATAAACTTGCCCTCTACCTGCTACCACACCGCCTGCCACACCCCCTATCCCTTCCCCCTTGCGGGTGCGACACATCACCCTGGCACGCTTATCTGCGGCGGCCATCCTACCTGCACGGGTGCCGTGCAGGCACTATACATATTATTGGGTACTTGCCCGTATTTGCATGTATTTATTTCCATTTTGAGCAATAAATAAATAAATAAGCACCGAATGTTGCCCTCCGCCCTCACGGCTACTGTGCTGCCCCGACGAGCGCTCTTCATATTTACTCTTGAGGCGTATACAATGTCTGCACAAGAGACTTCAGAGTGTTGGGGCTGGTTGAGAATGAGTTAATTTCTAAGTCATTTAAAGTGATTGCTCTGGTTTATTTCTCCGTGATAAATCTCCGGTGTTTTTAAAACAAATCGAAACGTGAGTGACTGTCAATATTAGACTCACCAATTCCGCTTGCGAGCGACTGGTAATGGCAGCTCCTTCCTCCAGCGATTCGCGACTCAAGGAGCGTAAGGATTTGCAGCGACCACTCCCACTCTTTACAGGAATTTTAATTTCTTTGGCTGCCATCTTATTCATTAACGGTAGCACTATATTTCAAGCGCCTGAGTATGAAGAACCCTCCCGACCTCCCATTTGGACGTGAAGTTCTAACTAAGTTACACCTTCCTAAACAACAACCTATCTAAAATGTACTAATTACGACGTTAACCATCACTTTGAATTATACGTTAGAGAAAAACAAAAAAACTAATGTTCCAATTCCCCCCCCCCCCTCGAAACCTCGAGACTCGAAAATCCTCGGAGAAGAGCGATGAGACAAGTGCCGCGACCTGGCTCTGGTCATCGCGATTCCAGCAAGTACACTCCTTTTATTCGGCCCACGCTGATGCTGACATCTTTTTAAACTTTCAAGTCGACCTGTGAACATTCCCACCAATCCAAAGTGTGATAGCACCTCCCCTACTCTCCCCACTCCTCCACTGCTCAGCTGTTTCCCCTCCTGCGCAGACAAAGTGCACCGCGAACACACCAGCCCTCTTTGAAACTGACAGCGGCCGGAGAAGGACGTATCGGCTTGGTGCCACTTGTGATCGTCTTGTTAGAGACAAAGTTAACGGTATTTAGCTTACGGGTTTGTTTCCTATTGTAATAATTGTGATTATATAAATACTGTTATTTGGAAGTTAATCAATCTTGTTGTTTTAATTTTTCTCTCTTTTCCGCCCACCAATTCGCAGTCAATTCACTCGCGACGTCAAGTTTCACTGGTTTGCGTTGCAAAATGGTGCCGTGACCAGGATTCGAACCTGAGTTGTTGCGGTCAATTTTTTGTATAAAAGATTTTTCTTAATCCGAATAGAAAATGTTCGAGGAATAACGATCGGTGCAAGAATGAGAATCAGAGCATCGCTCCTCAAGAAACATGGGTGATTATGACTAGGTCCGTCAGCAAAAATATTTTGATTGTCTCTCTGGAGTCAAGCTAGCGGAGGTGAATGCTACCCTTAGTAAAAAAACACTGCAAAAAACTACTTAACGGAAGCAACGTATTACAAGAGCGTGGGAGTAAACTATAAAGAAAATGAAGGAAATGCTATCCCTGCTTTAACCCTAGCTTGGCCTATTGATAAAGTCTAAAAAGCGTATCTACGAAAATACCTATTTGCCGAGAATTTAAATTACCTACTAACTGAATAACATGCTGAAATAGCCTGAGATACATTTATAAATGAAGGAAATACTAACGTGAAAAAAAATGAAACGTTAAATGAAAATGAAAATAAATTAATGTAAAAGATTGAACACAATTCTAGCCAATTCAAGAACTGATCCTTCCTGAAATGAAAAAAGACATGCGACTTAAACGGAAAAGTGAAATAGCTAAGCAGGAGGTTGAAAAAGCATTGAGGTTCGTAGCGAACGTAAGAGATCTGAATAAAGTCCCAAAGGATAATGGTAAATACAGTTTTACCGTTCCGAAGAATATCAGTGATTTTGAAATTGGCCAATGGTACCTATATGTGGTCATGTTAAGCCAGGAAAGGGCTTTCTATGCGTAAAAGATTTCAAGGGTGAGTATGATTATTCCGAATGCAAGGGTGGAAGATATTCAAATCATTGACATGCAGTTACCTCCTTGGACTGTAGGGAGAGCCCTGAGCGAAGCTATTCATTCTGTTTGATATTATTAAGTTGAACTGTTATACTGTATATTTCTATAGGTATTACTCATCATGAATTAGATTATACAGATAGCAATTTAAGCTTAAATGAAGCTTACCTAAGCTTGACAATACAAGTTACCAAGCTTGAATACAACTTGAAAATTCAAGCCGTTAAGCTTTTTTCAAGGTTGAATCAAGCAAGCTAGTCTCCACCGGTCAAGCTTTCTGCAACCTTAACAAGTGTAGCTTGAATCAAGCTTGATTTTTCCAGCTTGAATCAAGCATAAAATTCAGCTTGAATCAAGGTTGACTTTTCCCTTGTCAGCAAGTCTGAATCAAGCTTTTCAGTTTAAATGCAAGAAATGACTCATTTCATATTTGTACAACGAGTGATCCACTCAACATTTTGACAAAGGCTACGTTCTGGAAATGAACAAAAATAGGTGCATGAAGCAAAATAACCAAAACCCAATTGCTTGAGGCAAATTGAATATTTCTCTTTCACGGTTTTAATATGCATGTAGTACAGGGCATTTATAAATTTCTCACATAATTTTAACGCGGTGTGTCCAAGGAAAGCACTACTATTTTTAATTGGCAGTGAAAGGCTGCAGTCTGTTATTGTATGTGAAATGGGAATGAAAATCTTCCAAGCTCCATTAGCGGAAGGATTAGGAAAGTTAAATCAAGTCTAGGGATACATTAAAGTAATAAAAATTAACATATGAAAATTTTTTGAAAGACACATTTATTGAGATAAATTATGGTTTCCCCAAACAAATCTTTGACCATGTCAAGCCAGGGCGGCGTAATGATTGCAGCTACTTTCTGAAAAATGGAGATAAGAACAGTCAAGTCACAAACAGAATACAAGTTAAATAGTAATTTGAAATGTACAATCAAGAACTATTCCATACCTCCGTGCAATTCTGCGTTTCGCTTGCTGCAGCCAGAGACACTCCCGTTTATGGTGTCTTCAGTGCTTACCTTCAGGAGTTTTCCAACAGCCACTGTAATAGCAAAATCTCATCAATTAAATGTGTTTCAATAGAAATATCACAAACATTGCACTTGATAATGACAAGAAACACTTACAATGAACCATCACACAATATAATCACACAATGGAGCACACAATTCAGGGGGCTATGGAGGGTGAGAAAGTGACCGCCGCTGAAGCATTTGGGGTTTTAATTCGACCCTTAGAGTCCCTCTCAAACCCTTCCCTCGACCCTCGAGCCCTTTAGCGGCCATTCTCCCAACATGTGTCCCCCATCACTAATTGTATGTGCAGTGGATTTTCTAAATAAATATTCGCTGACTATTCAAAAATATCAACCATTTAAATGAAATCCATTGTGTGTTTGCAGTGTGTTTTTAAATTTCAAGCGAAATTCTAGCTCTTATATTTAACGGAGTTGTCTTCTGCTTTCTTTACGCGATTTGTTCTTCTTGTTTACGCGATGTATGTAGCCGCGCAAGTAGATGCGTGAACACATATATTCGCCATCAAAATTGCATCGTATAAACACGACTAATTGCTTGAACACATGTCCATAAAATAGCCTCAAGTCTATTTCTGAGCATTCGTTCACGCTTCTGTCCAGCAACATACTTTCGCGGGTACATGCATCGAGTAAACACGACTTTAGAATCCCTAATTGAATCCCTATTTGTTTTTAATTTCCCGTTTCAATCTAGCCAGTAATGCATGGCCATGCGAATTCCGCTTAATCGACATTCATCACATGATTGAACTAATAAACTACTTGTAGGCGCATTAAGGATTTTCGGTAAAGCGATAGCAGTAAATGTGATAATTAATTGATACCACGAAACGTTTCCACAAATTGAAATGATGTTATTGAAATGAAAATCTTATCTTAGGGTCGCATGAAAGCAAGGGTCACACGGAACTCTCGAGCTCTCTTCTAGGACGCTCACAAGACGATTATATATACGATTCTACGTTCCTTAGGGACGACCACACGGTATAACCCCTCCAACCTCGACTAACACGTGTATCCCTTCCGCTAGCAAAGTTTTCTTGCTCCCAACATCTGGAAGCCATTGAACACGCGGTGCTTTTCCTCTCGCCCCTCCCCCCCTTGGGGAAAAAAGAGGACGGTTCGGACCATAGTGGCACGAACCCTCAAAGCTCCATAGTGCGTCCTGTCGTTGCGTGCGCGTGTACGGGGAAGCGACCGGGACCAGTGGCGGATACAGGAAAAACTCAAAGGTGGTAAAGATATCTTGAGCTACCTTTACTTTTATCGCAATAAAAAAATAATCAAGTCACATGCAAAGTTTTATTTAAACTGATTATACACATATACAAGACAATGCCATCTTATGATATAAACAAGTTACAATTGTGGTTCTCTTCCTTAAATGATTAATTCTCTGCGCCTATTCTTCCTGGCAGATTGGATAATTACATCGTCAATAGGACAATCAATTTCAGGGTGAGTGTTCAACAGAGCAAAGCCATTAAGTCGATCCTCCTTTATTGTCGACCTCATCCATGTCTTTGTACGCCGTAATGTTGAAAAACTTCTTTCTAATGTAGCAATAGATACAGGTAGACATGCAAATATTTTGTACAGCGTGTGCAAAGTAAGATAGTCAGATCTAGGACAAACAGACAACGCTTGCATAACAGAATCACGATCATTAAGGGCGTTTATGCTCGTTTGCTTGTATTGAAGAATCTCTCCCATTAGTCTCTTTTTAATCACAAAGGGTGATTCTTCCTCAAGGAACAGTAGTTCAGTTAAGCACTGATTTAATTTATGTGCCAGATCATTACCGGCACGTTTCAGTATTTGTGAGGGAAAAAGTATGTTGAATTTTAAATGATAAATATTTTCCTCAGAAAAACGTTCTCTCATGTCAGTCGTAACATGGTCCAGTGTTGGAATGAATACAGTTCTTTTCCAATATGTCATAGCATCATCATTATGATCGCAGTTTTCCCTGTGCCTTTGTCTGCCTGTAAGACGAGGAACACTCATTTCCACGTCTAACTCTTCCATAACTGCCTTCGCCTCTTCAACAATACGAGCAAAGTGGCTATCAGCATATTGGCTCTCATGCCGTCGTACACCTTGAGCGTCAAATCTAATTTTGCTTTTTCCATCGCGACGTCCATGCTCTTGGGTCTTGCAAGATTTTGCTGACTGGATATGTTATGCTCATAATTTCACTCAGTGTAAACAGCGTGATAATAAACTCGCAATTAGAGAGAGCTCGAAGGAGAAATATTGGCTTTGGCAGCCGTTGTTCTATCCCTCCAACACTGTATTTCTTTAAGAACTCTGTTTTCTCTAATGCTTTCCATTCTATGTCTTGACAATTGATTTATGACCTCAAGTTCGCGGTTGTCACGCGTCGCCAAAAAATAATGTTTCATTGGTTGACACTTCAACGAGGTACAAAGAGCTGAGAGTGAGTCTCAAGATCGAATCATCTTTACCGCAGTAAGTTTGGCAAACTTAATTGTTAGTGGTTCAGTCACAAGTTTCTTGGCGATAATGGAATTCTTTCCTCCAACCATTTTATTATTCACAAAAATTGAACACTTAATGCAAAATAGTCCCTTTTTAACTTGTGAGAACACCAGCCATGGATACTGTTCAAAGTGATTATCGTGCACTTGTCTGCGTTCAACTCCTCCCCTCTTATTGTGCTCGGAAGTAGGAAAGATACATTACCTTTTTCAGGTTTCCTTGGAGCTGTGAGAAGCTTGTATTTTATATCATCACTAATATTTCCTGACGCTAATATATCCAAATAATTACCAATATCCGTGGGATTAAAGGAATCAGTCGATGAACTTTGTTGTGGAAGTTTCGACGAAGTGCTGGGCTCTGCATGTACATATAATGGTGTTTTGCAGCTGAATGGTGACCGGAATCTTCAGATGTTTCTACTTTTCTTTTTCTTATTACATAAAGGTCCATTTTATTATATTGTTACGACGTAACGTAGGTAAATTAGATGCCAATTATTCTCGAATAAACACTTTATTTTATTCGAACTGAAAAATGCAACACTAGTACACTTAGCACTAAAACACACACGGTCACACACTGCGTATTTCTAATATCACTAACCGCAGCACTGACTGAAGTCCGTGGTAATAGCCAATAATCGCAGTTATTCACTTTTTATCACTTCCAAGTTATCGCGACGATTGTAGCTTTCAAACTGACTGCCTGGCAGCGACTCTGCTTCCCGTATATATGTAGCTCGGTTGTTTCGAGAACATTCGGTGCCAGAATGTTCGCTTCCAGACTATTAAGGAGTGTGAACAAATACAAACATTAGAATATTCGCGACTTTTCTCGAACAAATGCCAGACAATAACGTATCGAGATCACTAGAATGGCCACGACTTTTCTCGTAGGTTAGCTATCTATGTGCCAGACAGAAACGTATAATATACGATGACGCGGACGCGCGCGCGTGCTACATAAGAAAGTACAACTACTCGATAACTCGACTCAGAGTCGACTGACGAAAGAAACGAACGAATAGCGTGCGGGCTGACTGGCGGGGGCGGCGCGGGCGGCAATGCGGGCGGCACCGCAAGGGGGGGGGGGGGCGCCCCCCATATGTATCCGCCACTGGCCGGGATTGGATGGGGGGCCGGGAGCTCCCGGCAGATAAGCTTGAAATTGGCTTGGGCGGAAAGCTTGAATTAAGTGCTCGGTCGGAAGCTTGGCACGCACAGCTTGAGGCAGGCTTTAATCAAGCTTGCGGAATTCAAGCTTGACGCGGCAAGGGAAAATCAAGCTTTACGTAAGCTTACATGCTATCTGGCTAGCTTACTTGAGTTGATAATGAAGAAATAATATTGCTTTCCTCTCCTTTCTTTCAGGATATATTTAAATCAGTTGGGCTTTTTTTATTATTTTTTAATGTGTGCGACTCTTTTCCCATATTTATTAATTCAACCTTGAATCCATTAAATATTATTTCACCAATATATAAAAATCAATGGATTCTGTACTCTCCATTTACTGATGCCCTATAACTTAACTTTGGAATAAACTTTAACAGCAGCTGTGCTCGCCTTTTTAATGCAGCCCCTCTTGCTAAGGAATATGTGGTAGATACTGGTTGGAAATTTCTTCATCATTTAAGTCGCCCTGGCTTCTACATAACCATTCCATAATGTTTAACCACAGCTGATGCCGAAACTTAGGTCAAATTGCTAGTCGGTGAGGGATAAAAGGCCATGAAAAAGGACATTTATATTCGATAGGTTGAACTCCATGGATTAAGCATATTTAAATATACTCGTGTAAAGCGACCTTGAGGGTTTAATTACGAAGCGACAGTTACCCATGAAATTTCACTCCCATCTTCTGAAATCACATTGATAATTTCACTTGTCCGTTGGGCACCTTCTTGGTCCAGTTTCTATTTTCCTGTTTTATAAATGCGTTGCATTTTTGTTTTTCCAGGTTTTCGAAAACTTGAATACTACCCTCATTCCAAACTGTTGCTTAAACATTTTATTTTGAATTCCGCGCGCATGTTAGATCCCGTGTGCAAATGTGGCTCCATCGGTCCTCTCACATTCGAACCAATTTGAACTGATTTCAACAGTATTTTGTTGTTGTGTTAGCTGTGTGGAAATTTCCTTTGGGTGAAATGCCAAGTACGCAGAAATGGGATATCATGGTTGCTAATTGGTGATATAGGACAAGACTGTTGCTGATAAATTGTATTTTGGATTGCCTCATGATGAGTCTCTACGATTTTATCAAAAATATTTTCGGATTTCCAAGACCGCATGCTTCGGCTGATCCGTCATCGTGCGTTGAGTCCCTGCTTCACTGCTCGCATCATTTTCAAATACTGTAAGTTAAATTAGGTGATTAATTGCTCATATCTTTTGCAGTTCTGACCCGAGGATAGGAAATGAGTTCAAGAAACCTGTATGGATTGATGAGTATGTTGAAGAGGATGACGACATATTGTAAGTATATGACATGATAGATAAATATTCGGAATTGTGTCTGTAATTGTTACAATGACTATTTTGTTATCGTTCTGATTCATCGATTGACGTAGGAGCCAACAGCAGGGTGCACCAATGTTTCCTGTTTTGTCAGATCCTCTGGAAATACACCGCTATTTTGAGCAGCAGATGGAATACATGCAACAGATGATGAGGAATTTCTCCATATCTCCTCATTCTTCAATTTTTGGTTTGTTATCCTTTTATAGACGGATTTTTGGGTTTAACTCTTCAAATTTTTGTCCTTGATTTGTACGTCATTATTATGTCTGTTTTCAGATGGCAAACAACCAGAGATATTTGGTGCAATTGAGACACCAGATACTGGCTCACGCAATCTGAGAGATGAATATTTAAAGCAACCTTACGGTGTAAGTCCCAGCCCACGTAAAGACACGGATCTAGATCAAAAGTAAGTTTTTTTTCCCGTGCCTATCCACATAATGAATATTACAATTAGTGGGGATTGGGTTGGCGTGGGCGGCCCCAGTGGGGTCTAACTTAGACCCCACTTGGAATATGCCGCCAGTATTTCGGATCCTTATGAGATAGGCTTGGATACGGAGTTAGAACGCGTTCAGCGAAGATCGGCAAGATACGTTAAAGGCCGTTATGATAATCTCGTTCGTGTAACTGACCTTTTGCAGCAGCTGGGATGGGAAACTCTTGCAGGCCGTTGATTAAAATTTAGACTCAATCTATTATGTAAGTTCGAAACCGGTCTATTTTCTGACGACGTTAATATTTTACGAAATCCGACATACTACGGTAGATCAGATCATGAGAATAAAATTAGGGAACTTGACTGCGGAACGGACAGATTTGAAATGTCATTTTTCCCACCCATGATAAGGAACAATAACAGCTGCCAATGAGACATTTATTTAGGTTTGTCGATTGGTAGTGTAGCTCTTAGTAGTATTAATACCCCCAAATACTTGAATTCTTATGTTACCTAGTACTAACAGCACGCCGTGCATGTTTTCTACAAAAGTCTTGAGTCTCTGTCCATTTGTGTAGTTGCAAAATACATATATATTAACGGTCCCTTTCCATTGTGATAATGTCTATAGTGTAGTGCATGCTTGTGAGGCTTCGCCTCCTGACAGGCATTAGCGATTTATGCTAATGCATAATTAGTCGTAGTTCACTAACTTAGGGTATAGTGTAATGCATGTTGGTGAATACTCACCCCCTGCCACACACCCCTGAGTTGGCTTGCAGGGAATTTTATAGATGTAGATGAATAGAAGGCCCGACGACTGTTGTGTGATGTCACGGAAAGTAATGATATTGCCGGAACCGTAGTGTGATCCGTTCGGCTGCTTTCCTCATTGTGACCCGTAGATGGTATTACCTTTTATGTACTCTTGCCAGCTTTACCCTTACACATTGTTGCTTAGTTCCTTACGGGTTAACTGTGGGCTATTTGTTGAAATCGGAACCTGAATTTTTTATTCTTCGGAAAAGGAAATGGACATTCCTTAAAATTACCTCGCCACTTGCCGAGAAGTGGCATACCTTCCCCTGCATAGTTAATTTCATTCATCTCTTTTGCATTGCAAAGATATTTTCCCCAAATTACATCTTCCACTAGGTAATTATTTGGCTCACAGAAAATAGGTCAAACTTTTAGTTACATATGAAGATGTAACCCTAAGATGTCTTTTAATGTCTTCAAATAGCAATCTTAACATAGGGACGACGCGTTATAGGGATGTTAAGTTGGTTGTTAAGTTATAATTTTTCGATACACATTAGTTAGTAATAATAGTAAGTATTAGGATATTAATACTTTGAAAATATATTTGAAATGCACTTACTTTCACGTGTCAATTCCATTTTTATAAATTGAAATTGATGCACTTTGCAAAATTAGGTAGTTTTAAAAGAGAGTGATTTCAAAGCGGAGATCATGGCTTAAGGTCCAAGTTGCGCACCTTTCTCTTAAACATTGAATTGCAGACGCAAGTGCATACTTACCTGCATTTCACTTTTGGCTATTGGTGGCTGAAGGGAAAGACTAGCCAACGTTGCAGAAAAGAATCGTTAAAAAAGAAATATTTTTTATTAATCATCCCCACGTTTTAGGCATTTGGATCAACTGTGCGACGGTTACTACCTAAGTCTGTAAAAGATAACTTTCAACAAATAGATAGGAAAGAAAAGCGTAGTCTTCAAGTTTATTTTTATATATTTTATATTTCAGCAATATTGAACTATGACAAGGTTTCTAATTTTCTCTTCTTACATTTATATAACTTTGATACAGCAATGCCATTGTTTTCTCTGGTACGAAAATTATTTAACAGCGTATTGGAGGAAGCCCAAATTACCATTTTCAACAGCTTCTCTGAAGGATGTTCACCTTCACAGCACCTATTTATAAAATAGACGTCTTCATCTACCAGAGCCTTTAGGTCAATTTTACAGCTATTTCATGCTGTTTTGTTGCACACACAAAATTGGGCTCCTCGACAACTTGTGCACCACAGTATAATTGAAGATGACAATGTTGACTACCATGCAATTTGGGTACAATAAGCCACCCCTATCAAGTCCTTTGATGTAGTTTTTTGCAGGCAAACTCTTCAACTCATTGTCAGTATCAACCAAAATGTATTTACAAAAATCACACTTAATCTTTTTATTTACGCTGTAACAACAACATCCAGCTAAATACGTTATCACAGGAAGATATTCAATACATTTACAAATATCGACCTCTGTGACTTCAATTTCAAACCTGAGTAACTGTAGGTCATGCTCATCAGCCACAGATTCCCAATACTCAGTGAAATTCTTTAGTGTTTTTGTTTTACTCTCAAATGGGAGAGTGATTTCCAGCGTATTCATTAGTCTAAGTTTTTGCTCACTTTCTAAGACTTGCCGGATTGAGATATTGTAGTGGGAGCCTGAAAGTTGCCTGTATTTCCCAAACCTTGAGTCAAGGCAGTCAGTCTGGAATTTACCAGGCAAGACTTATGCCATGTTGAGCTCATTTTTGCAATATCTAGTCAGTTCAATAATACCACAGTCTATACAGTCGCGTCATGCCATGTAATTTTCCCTATACAGACTTGCAGCGCGCCGATGCAAGCGCCTCTAGTGGTGAACGTGTATAACTACTTTCATTGCGGTGTAAATGAAGCTAACTTTTGCTCACTTTCGCCAACATTTGCATTGCCTTCTAAACATTTGATTTTTGCGGGTAATGCTTTATGTTAACGGCTTTTCCATCCTCTTTAAATTATCGTAATCTCGTTCAGAGCACCGATGTCACACAATCGTTCGCGGAATAAATGGTCCGTTCAATGGTTAGACATTTCAAAGTAGGAGCGAAACTTTCTTCAATTTTTGAAATATGTAGAGTAGTTTGTTACCCCAGTCTAGCACTTATGGCTTATGACATAACGTACGTCTGTTCTGACTTTTTAAGTGGCATAAAGACAAAATAGGAAGCACACGTACAGGTATTTATTGAGGTCACTATTACATTTTTGAATTTGCTGTGAGGAATGAAAACACAAAAGGATCTATGGAACAATACTTTTTCACACATTTAATTCTAATCAGTAACCTGTATTATTCACCTTTAAGTATTTTTTATACATTCGATTTTTGTAGCTAGAGAGACCCTGATTTTTTAATTTCAAATATAAAATAAATGCATGTCCTTACAAAGATTCTATTGAGCAAATGTTTCACGTGAGCTGCATCTTTCTGGAAGGGGCCTTTTGTTTGATTCGCAAATCACATTCCCATAAGACTCCCTATTTGTTGTAATTAACAACACAATGAGTAGTACTTATCAATGTTGATGAAAATTCCTCGAAAAAGGAATTCAGTTCCTCACTGCACAATATAAGACTGAGGAAATTTCACTGCTTTGAAAGTTTTTAAAATATGTTAATAAATATTTTCCTCGGATATTATCTTCTATTTTCATGAGGAAGTACCTACATTCACAATAATGAAGTGATAGCAGTTTTCTCAGAAAATAGCCCAAAAACATATATCATTCACAAGAAATCATGTTTTGACCAACCACTTCTTTCAAGCTATCAAGGATTGCTTCCTGGCTATCGAATACTTCACTGCCGCAGGAAGAATTAGGCTTCAGAAACGATTTAAAAACCAAAGATTGACATAGGAGTAGCCTCGTAGCGGACAACAGAAAAATTCTCCAATAAGTCTCGTTTCATTTTTCTTGTTTCTTGACATCTTTCTAAAGGGCTTTGGTTCTCAGCTCTTTCCAAATATTTTGCAGAGAGTTGATATTTAGAAGCCAAACTTCAACAAATTTTACCTTTTATGTACTTATTATCATTTCCCTAATGGTCAATTTACCTGATTGACCCCAGCCAATTTTCCATTGCCTCGAGGGCTTCAATGTGTTCATATTCATCTTTGGTAGTAACTATCAGTGTCGCAGCTGAAATAATGCCGTGGGAGTTGAAAATATTGGATAAATCATCTACGTTTTTACACATTTTGGTGTTGCCAGTGACTGAACAGGCATTAATCCACAAAAAAATAAGAGTGCTTATGGCTGATACTTCTGTAGAATGACGTAGTATATGTGGTGAACTGGCCTTCAATTAGGAGTTAGCAGGGGGAGTACTGCTTTTTTAAACTATGGGCAAGTCTGACTGTATTCTTAGAATCAAGGGAGAACTATTCACAAATGACCTCCAAAGAGATCAACACTCTTTTCCACTTTTTAATAGATGGAAACAATCATATTGAAATAGGTAATTTCTCTAACTATTCAGCAAATAAGGAATATTTTTAAAATAGTATAATTTCCTGCATAAAAATCTAAGATAAATAAGTTGATATTTTTATTGACTTACGCATCAGAACAAAGTTTGAACCCTGGTCAATCACACATGTCTTCACGGTAAACGCTGGTTTAGAAAGTATTTCAAGAGTAGTTTTGAATAACTTTTGAAAACATTTGTATTTTACAGACTGGCAGGAGAAATAGATACCCTATAGGCTTCCTTAAGTTATAAAACGATCCCTTTATCATTAGCAGTAGAGCTGGACTTGTTATGTTACTGCTTCTGAAGAAACCCAAGTCCTCTAAGCCACAGACATAATCTACACTATTATTGTACGACAAATGCTTCACAGCTATTTTATCTATGCTCAAACTAACCAACCTTTGGTCCTATTTCAAGTTCTTTGCCTTCTCTTTAAAAAGCATAAACACTCTTAGATCAAGGCCACTTTTGGTATTTATTCCCTAAACTTACTGTTGCTACATACAAACAGAGGATAGATTAAAATGTTCGGAAAAAATGTGTAACCTTAAGGCACAGTCTAAACTAATAAAATAAATAAGATCAGGTTTAACTTTGTGGAATTCCATTTTATAACAATAAACAAGCACCTGATGATGATGCACATGCATTGAAATCCGTTTGTGCATAATTGTATTGACCAAAATTGTGGATTATAAAAGTTTTATTTATTGTTATACACAGTTTGTTTTGTTTACAATTTGTTTACTATTCTACTATTTGTTTAGACTGTGCTTAAGGACTGCGATACAGGACACTCAGTGAAAAACATTTGGTATCACTGAACTTATGAGATCCATGACCACGAAATGTATTCCCTATTAATTTCCAGGCAAAAGGTTTAAAACAGTTTTTGGCTACATCTTGCATTTTTAATTACCCTGACCATCTCTTACCTACCACCAGTACATCTCAATCTACTCTTAATTCGAAGAACTGTTATGTTATTCCTTTAACAAGAAATCTAATCTATTACTCACTTTAGTGAGTTCTTAATTTCCTGGTTTCGAACTATAGACATACAAATAAAAATTACTCACTCATTGAATGATCCTGTTGTAACTGTATATCAGAGCAAAATGTGCCGTGATTGGCAGAAACTGGGTGAAAATAAACATGTTAGTACCGCTAAAAAAAGCTATCGAAGGATACTTTCTTTATATATAAGAGGAGATTGGTATCTAGAGTTTTTCCTCGGGAAGACTGTCTTTCTGGCAGCTTTCTGGCAGCGTTGAAAGCTTACTAGAGACGGATTATTGGGTATATCAAATATTATGAGGACAGCGGTTAGCACCAATCTCTTTTTATCAACTGGCTGTCTTCAAAATGCCCCGAACAGAGCAAATAATTTTGTGCACAAGTAAGCGGCATTTTTCCCGTTTCAATCTTTTTTACGGCAATGGGTGACCCATCGTATGCATCGTATTTATCATAATAAATTTCATTAGCGTGTTAAAATAAAAGAATTAGAGAGCGCTCACGTTTTGTGAGCTTCAAAAATATCAATAGCACCGACCAACCTGTAATGATACTTAGGGATCGGAAAAAATGACACTCCTGAATTACATTACCGATTTCTGCTGCAGTATTATTTAATAAAAATTAAATGTGAAAACACTGTACGTAGTCGCAGCACTCAGCACACAGTCTCAATCAAAGCCGGTATGACATCCAAAGTACGGTATTGTATCGCGAGATTGAAATACAGGATGAGTTAGAACGGTTGTTTCTAGTACGCTTGAACTGCGTTTTATTCTCACTGTTTCCTTTTAACGCAATTAAATCCTAAAAGGGGAGACATTATAAAATATTATCTACAAAAGGAATAATACCATCACATCACGAATACGAAAATAGGTTCTAGTTCCAGTGCGCGCAAGTGTATGTACTCACCCCACATTACGGTAGTTATACACGTTCGCCGCTTGGGGCGGTACTAACAGCTAGCTGCAAGAATTGTGTCCGTCTTGTCGCGACTGTATAGACTGTGATAATACCATGAGTTGTATATTTAATTGCACAATGGGTCTCTTTGCTCAATTTTCCACCATGGTGTTCCATTGCGTCCCAAACATCTAGCCATTCAAGAAATCTGTTCAAGAAAATCATTTTTTATCATTTAAATCACTAGTTAATGGTTGCATATAGATGTTGTTCAACCTAGCCCCTCTAAATGGAGTTTTAACATTCATTATCGACCACCAATAATTAAAAACTTAAATGTAATTGGATGTATTCTCACAAAATGGTAGGTTTTTCTCTTTACCCAGCAACAAAAACCCTTGGACAACATAGTCAATAAATATCTGCAAAACTAGTTTCACATTTTGCTTCTCAAAATTAAGACGCAATGCCTTAATTGTTTTACTTATATGAGTACTTAAGCAGCTGATCTGATTCTATGTCATGAAGTTTCCTAAGGACACTAAAAGAAGCTGACAAGTTCTGGCCTTCTGTATGGTTTTCATGATTTTCAAAAGGGAAAAATGGGTACAACATGCTTTCATCTAGATCCTTCTGTGCAAACCAGTTATTCCTCACACATTTCAATATATGGATAGAATCGTATTTAAAAAAATAAAGGTATTGTTGCATCTCTTAGATGGCGATAAAAAATTGATAACTTTTGATAACCTTGTTAGTAAAGACACTGCCACCTTATTAATTGCATTATTGTCTGTTATGATGCATATCACCTTAAGGCCAATACCTTCAAACCCCAAAACAATCTTAATCAAAAATTCACAAAGTGGTTCCGCTTTCATGGTTTTGGTTGGAACAATGTGAACTACATCCTTCAACTTAGAAAATACACTGTTAATCATAAATTCATAAATGCATATGCACTTGTTGTAGCCTATTGGCTATCAAAAGCACAGCCAACTACATTACCCCATTTATAGTCAAAATATGGTTTCAAATGGGTTTCATCAACAACTAAAGACAGTAATATCATTAGGTTTAAGATATTTAAATTTTTGTTTTAAATACAAAAGAAAATTGCTTCCTCTTTGCTCAACTGTTGGACTAAGAGACTGTGATGAGGAAACTCTCCTGATTGCCGACTCATTATGCAAAAGTAGTAACCCTGAGCCCCTCAAAAACCTAGTATATCCACGAGGAGTCATGTTGAACAAAAAGGAAGAAAATATCATTGCCTCCGGAGAGTACACCAAACGATTCAGAGTCATCAAATTAATTTGTACCATGATGAATTCTAACGAAGGAAAATTTTCTAATTCATAGTTCCTCATTTACAAGAGACTTGATCACCGACAGGGCAAGCTTTAGCTTCCTTTTTGCATCATCATTTGGTCCACAGCTCTTACTGACAGGTTTTGAAACACAGGTCAACAGTTCCTTGACAACATTAAAATTATTTACAAAAAAGGGAAATTTATAGTTTTCCAGGTGGCACATTTCAATACCACCAATATACACTTTCACATTCAGCTCTGAATTTAAAATCAAAGAATACTCAACAGTAGGAGTTGGTGTAAATATAATATGGCATACTCCCAAGAAAGCATTATTATCTATGATAGTCCATTGTCTACCACCCACATCAGCCAACTTTTCTTTCAATTCCGTCAAGCTTTCAAATGTCTTGGCCTTGTTATATGAATCATTGACCTTCCTGCTTTCATCCAGAGCATCTGATAGAGCCGTTTGTTCATTTCTACTCCTGTTGTCAGGGCTAGACAGATACGAAGGACAGTTTGGCAACTGGGAAGGAATTGCACCTTCTTCCAGTCTAGGTACATTTAGAGGAACTCGAACTGTTCTTCCTGTCTTCTCATCAAAGGCAATGGCTTCCTTCACTATGTCACATGGTCTGAAGTGAAGCTCACAAACCTGAAATTAAGTGATTTGCACTAGATTATAGATTTCGATTAGTCAAGTTGTGTAAGTATGAGTGGTTATTGTTGTAGTATCTTCATTTTGGATTGATGGAGTCATACTCTAATAATTTTTTTACAGGTATCAATTGGTAAACTGTAGTTTTATTCCATTCATTGATGTTAAATACTGTTTTGGTTGGTAGAGAAAAAGTTGCTACCTTTGAGAATACATGTAATTGAATATTCTTACCAATATGTTCCAGTTGCAGAGTACATATTTGTTTTCTATTGCTCATATGGAAACACATGATATGCAATAATTTTAATGCATCATCATTGCTTCCTTGAAAGGCCCTCATAGTTGTAGTAATACTAGGTTATTAGAAGAGATAATCTCTACTTCAGCTTATAATTCTGATTTTTCTTTTTTAAATGTTATTGTGTTTCTTGACTAGTTGCTACTATGTACTGCTATTAATATCATTTCTTTTTCTGCTCATCAAATCAATCATGTTGAAATCAATAACAGCCGAATATCTACCTCTCTTTTTCAATAAATAGGGTTGGAACTGAAGGTCTTGGAGGAATAATTGATGAGGTTGGCCCTGAGCAGCGCATTGTACCATCCATGCCCACACCAAAATTTCGCTTTTTTGGCGAGTCAATAATTACAAAAACAGTGCGAAAACCTGATGGTGTAAGTACAAAAGTTGACCTCTTCTATTTGATACAACATACGTATACTTGGATATTTTTGTTGTTTTTATCATGCAATGTCTGAGATCCTCAATCTAACCAGTAACTTATAAATGTGCTCTAGAACTGTACTGTCACAGCACAGTGGAGCAGGATAAGGATGAAGGTGGTCATGATATGAAAATCTTATCCAATGAGTTAGACATTTGGTATATCCAAGCTTTTGAGGTTGCTGAGAACAGGTCTTTAATCAATCATTTTGGATAATTAAAATTGCCTACCCAAAGTTGCAAATTTAATAATGTTTGTTGTGTTTTTTTAAAATTGTTATAATATCAATTCATTTTTTAGTAATAAATTAATGAAACATACAAGAAATAATTTAAATCAAAGTGTTATAAATATAACTTGCCTTATAATATAAATTGCCTTAAGTTTATGATAAAAGTGCATATTTTTTATTATATGGGTTGGTATCACAAGCAAAGTAAGGTATTATGTGAATAAAAGTTATAGTGTATGTTTTTATAAACTTCTCTTTAACCCTTCAAGCCCAGAGGAGTATTAAATGAATCCCATCTCGTAGGTCGGGGGAGATTTAAATGGAACCACTGGTTTTCCACTGATTTAAATGGAATTGCCGCGACGTAGTCTCTACGTCGCTCGACGGCATGTGAAGTTCGTGACCGACGTAGTGACTACGTCCCTCGTCGTTGAAGGGTTAATAGAGATATTCTAAAAAATTACTAAATGGATATTGTTATATACAAAACACACAATGTATAGTTAAAAATATAGTTGGTACATAAACATTTTATAAAAATAGTTACACACACAAATTATGGCCTGGAATGAATCATTGATGACGAAATCCGGCTCAAAATCAGAAGCACTTGATATGAGTTTTTCAGTTAAACTTACCACTTAATCAGCAGCTTCACCTACATGCACTGTTGGTGGAAGAAGTAGTTCTCGTGCTTCAAATGATAATGACAGCAACTTCTATGCATGTTGAATTTTTTTGCTGGAAACAAAAGGGTCAGAATGCACTGGAAGATGGAAAAATAACTCTTCTATACTTTTCAACCTTGAACACTTATGTGAAAAGCTGTGCCAAAATTCCTTGATTTGTTTATTGGTAGCTTTGTGAGATTCTTCTGGCATTTCCCTGGTAGTGAAGACAGATTGTGCAACTACCGTAAAAACTCTTGTAAGAGGCACACCTTTTTTCCCAGAAATCACAGACGAAAATGAGGGTGCACCTCTTACACGAATTTTTTATCTGCCTGCCTCGTCACGACAAGCGGTGGGTGGCAGAGCAGTATCGCGGCAGGGGCCACTAAACGAGCGGAAATTCGATGTAAGATTAGTTCAGAATCAGAAATGGCAGTACATACTGTCATTCACAAAACGTTCTCTGGCGACATTTTGCCACAGAATGAGTTGAACGGCAGGGCGGCACAAGAAAGATTTAATGTCTAGGATTGGCGGCGAGCGGCACTTATGCCGCTGACGTCTATCTCCCTATCACGTTTTCCTCCTGCGGTGGCTTGCAGGGTATTTTGTAGATGTAGATATCATGGCTGAGTTGGAGCATTTTCCATGTCAAACATTAGGAACATGGAACTCAGCGTTGCCGTCCTGTCGCTCGCCTGTAAGCTGCAAAACTGAGGAATGGAGAGCATATTTCAAAAGTATGTGGCATTATTATGGTGTTGAAATGGAAGGATAAAAAACCAGTGTCGTTTATTTCAATCTTTCATAGCAATGCCTTTCGGGTAAATTCAAACTTGAGTACATTCTAGAATACAATACAGTGATGGGAAGAGTAGATTTGAAAGACCAAAAGCTTCAGCCATACTTATTAGAACGTAAAAAAACTAAGAAGTGGTACAGTAGAAACTCGAAAATACGAACTTCGAAATTACGAAATTTTGATTTTACGAAGCAAAATCTTCGGTCCCGACCAAAAGGGTATCTAAGTGTATGTAACAGTACGCGATATTACGAAATAACGAAGTTTTAAAATTACGAACCTCGGATCTTGGTCCCGACGTGAAAAAGTTACTCGTTTATACGAATAGTGATAGATCACAGTAACGTTTCGGCGCTCCTTTTCAGAGTTAAACATCTAATTAATGATCGTCGCCGAATACATTATGCACTGAATGTATTACCTGAACGATATCTCATTTTTCAATGCTTCAATAGTAAAGCTGTGGTTTCGCTGGGGCGTCTGGCGTCCGTCCAGCAGTCGGAAGTCACTGACGTACTCATCCAATGTACAGTAAGTCCTCGAAATACGGACGAGATGCGTTCCGAGAACTTGTTCGTAAGTTGAAAAACGTCAGCCAGGCATCGAAAATTGTAGTAACTGTATTTCCTGGCCCATAAGACGCACTTTGTTTTCTCCAAAATGTGCTCTTAAATTGTTCGTTCTTCCTCTAAGACACAAGCTGATTCGCCGGGAAAATACTATTTAGGGATGGTCAGATCGGATCTAAAGATCCGCGGGTATTACGTTTCTCCGGACACTGAAATCGGATCCTAATTCATTTTAAAAAATCGGATCTGGATCAGATAAAAAAATTCACACTGGGGAGTGGATACCATTAAAATCGCCCAAAATAACGGTCATCCAGTGTTGCGGCCGATGTAGGAACTGGTTGGAACCATGGAAGTTGGCTGCTGATGCTCTCGAAAGGATGTCTATAGGATGTCCTCAAAAGGATATCCCAACTAGTGGAAACCACCTGAGAAGTTAGGGCGGGTATGGGATGAGTGAAAGGTGATACGTTTGGTTCGCGTTCATAGCTGATAAGGAGCTCCCAACGGGCAACGCCCACCCCCCCACCCAACTTTTGTAAGCCACCTGTGAAGTTTGGGCGTGGGAAAGCGATGAGTGAAATGTGATACTTATGATGAAATGTGATGCGGACTCGAGAAAAAATATCACTTTACTCCGACCCCCTAACTATGAGCGCCGAGCCGAGGGTGGGGGAGAGAGAGAGGTGGAGGGAGCAAGAGGCAGCCCAAGGACGCGTAGCCGTTCGCTGGACTGCCGGAAGCGCCAATGCTCGGCACGAATGCCTTTGAAAAAAAGTGCCGGACATCTTTGCTTTACACGACTACAGTAATTGTATTAAACGTCCGTGCCAACTTGAGGAGTATTCGATGTAAACGATGCAGCTAGAACTTATATCAAAGCTCATTTTCGTATCACTTCTCATAACCGAGTAGCTTTTCCGCGAAATGATTGATTTTAGGCAAGTTAACTAATTTTTTCTCCAATGTGGTTGATATAAAGTACGCACAAGTATGTATCAAGCCCTGTGAAATAAGTTCTAGCAACATCCTTCCTGCGCCAAACGGTGATAACAGAATTTCTTTATCTATTAGCATGGCGATGTAAAAGTCAACGGTCTGAAAATGGATTTCCTGGCGTGGTATCCACTTCCAAAAGTGAATGATGCTTCTTATAAAAGGAAGTAAAAACAGATCAGAGTTCCGATTCTCTCTTCCTATGCGCCCATGCACTACGTCATTTATCCCATTGATGTGATGATGCGTTTCAAAGCTCTCTCGGGCGCTACGCAACATAATTTCAGGTTGTGGAAAAATCATGAAGGAGCGTGAAGTCAACCTCACAGCTACCACCGGGGTAAGGTTACAATTTGAATCGACCGAAATAACGGCTCCCTCGTTCGATCATCGGCCGTATCAACCTAGTGTTGGCTGCCGAGTCCGCTGAAAGGAGGCCCAACTCCTCCCCTACTAGTGAAAGCCACCTGGGTAAAAGCGAAACTGGGTGAGGGTAGATAATAACAGATAAGGTGAAGGAGTGATCCTCTCGGGTTACCCCCTTCTCTTTCTCGCTGAATGAGTTCCTCGCAGATGAATGTCGTCGCGCCTAGGAATAAGGAGCGAAGAACTTTTTTCTTGAAGGGTCTTCTGGGAAAAACCGGTTTAGACGCGCCAATTGTTCAGATCCGACTGAGGTATTACCCTAAAATCTGACAGCTTTAATGTTTCCGGCTGAGTGATAGAGAGGGATAGCTGGATTGAAGGACTGCTCGTCAGGCAATTTCCAAATACCCTGGAAAGGATATTTTACCATTCATCACGATAACCCGAATCGAGCCTCGTATTGCCGGTAATAATCATTTGTCATCACAAAACGAATGAGTGAACGGAATAATGCATCGATTTGATGCGAAGGTAGCTTGACACACGGAAGTCGATTTCCATTGAAACGCGGCTTTCGTCTTACTTCCGAACCATCCGTAAAAAATTATGACGCAAGTAAACAATAAACATTGCAAATTGATATATCCAGATAATATTGTTAAAATTCGTCACGGAAAAGAAGGGTAGTACCAATCCGCGAATTGCTGCACACCGCACCGCCAGCTGCAACGGCAAAATAACTTATCCGGTGGCGCCAAATTTGAAATTCCCGAAAATAGGAATAATAAAACTCAGACAAATAAGTTGTGTTCAACTGACAATGAGTGCACCCTGTGGGCATGAATACACATTTAAATATACTTTCATGAATTATAACTTCGTAAATCATGCAAGTACATCGCGAGAGTACATCTTAATCTAAGGAAACAAAAAAAGAGCTTCATCGCGATGTTTTTGAAAGATACTCGTTCATACGAAATTTGATATTACGAAGTGCCGATTTTTCCGGTCCCGTCAACTTCGTAATTTCGAGTTTTTACTGTATATAAACTTATTCAGGTGGTTATTGAATGTTTCCGTGCATAATACACTAATAATATACAATAGCTCTCAAAATAAGGTAGACCAACTGAACTTTCGCCTTGGACTAGTTCAACAGCTCCTAGAAAAATAGGGAACTGTTCCCCACGCCTTCGACTGCCCGGAGACAGCCCATAAACCCGTCACCATGCCGTTTAGTTGAGTGGCACTTCATTGAAAAGATACCGCCGACCTCGAAAAAGTCCAGGCCTCAAAGGAGATGCCAAGTGTGTTCCGCTAGGAAAAAGAAGAGATACTGTTTACTGGTGCTGCAATGTGGGCCTGTGTTTAGAGGATTGTTTTAAAATATATTGCACTAAACTCAGCTTATAGAGCACAATTTCGGATCCAAGAAGCAAATGCATGAGTGAAAAATTGAGATATGACACAAGTAAATTTTTTATGCATGAACTAAACATATAACTAAAACATATTTTTTCTCAATTTTAAAAATAAAACAAAGGAAGTTATTATTTTCGACAGATTTTTGTAAAACGAGAAATTTTTAAAATTTAAATACCACGAGTAGGGCATAGACACTTAAATTTTTGCTCCGGATTGAAGGGTTAAGTAGTGCTTTAAATTTAATCTCAGCAGAGCTTGCACCAGCATTTATTTCTGCTCTCAATGCATGCTTCTTTTTATATAGTGACCTGGTAATAAGCTGGCAACGCTTTGCATCCAACTCCCAAAAGGCCATTGTAAACCAGTTGGTACTGATTGGTGGATAGTTTAGCTTCGATCAATAACCTTAAAGCGCGCCTGCTAGTTAGGGCAAGAGGAGGGAAGCAGACTGGCTATGTTTGTATTTGCTTTGTTTTGTTGGGAGTACCAAATGCCAAGTCCCTTACTACTTCTGCTGCATTGGTTTTGCCCTCAGCTCCGAGGCTCATTTGAGTAGCATAAGCTAACTCCTCTAAAGTAGATGTTGAGTGGTTGTGCTGAGCCCTCCCAACGTTTTGCCCTGTCACTTGCATACAAAAATCCTGTTGTCTGCCGAATGTTGCCTCGCTTGCTGGTAGATGGCGCAGTCTCAATGGGAGATGATTCAATGGATTTTTTTAACCATTCTGCATTACTCAGAAGAAATCTCTGCTCATAGCTGTATGCTTGTGTCCATCTTTTCTGTAATTTAGTTAACACAATATGTACGGCAGACTTCAAAGATCCCGGTAAGCAATACGACTGCTGCAGCCTCTCTGACATGTGAGTTTCAATGGCTGTACAGGCAGATGCAGCATATTTTTGCAGTAATAATAATAATAATTTATACATATTTAACAGTCAAAGCCAATTACTAAGTATTTATTATATGGACGAGCACACACAACCATGCCCTGGGAGGTGTAAATATCCTACCCAGGCAGGATTCGAACCCACGACCTTTGGTTTGGCAGGCGAGGACTTTACCCCGCCGCCACCGAGGCCGGCGTAAATTCTTCCTTTCTAGTTTTAAAAAATTCCATGTGTGTCAAGCATATTTGCTCATTTTTGCAAAAGCCATATTCACTCTTCTCACTCGAATGCATGGTGCAATAAGCTAATATTGTACCTAAAATACATACAAAATAAAAGTTACCTCCTTATTTGCCTATTGTCCGCATGTGAGCACAGTATCATCTAACGAGTAATAAAAGAACCTTCACTATAAAATGATTAAAATTAAAAATTATAACTCTACCTTAGAGGGATTTGATATGCACAGAAAGTTGGGCGCCTGTGCTCAGTTCCCAAATTCAAGAACGAAACACAAAAGAAAAGAAAGAAAAAAATAAAGACGAGCGGGAAATTCCATGCACCTGGGAGAGAAAAAGTGGGATGAATGCGCCCCGGTCCGTGTCGTAAGTGATGAGCTAGAGGTTTTCTCAGGGTGAGTGGAATACGACCTTGTGTTCATCACTGCAGTCGTAGATCATAGGGTAACCAGAAAAACATTTAAAGCCGATGTCCCACGGTCCAATTTGGATCCAATTTTTGTATCCATTTTGGATACAAGTGGAGTTTGCCGTGTCCCGCGGCGAATTTGTATCCAATTACCTTTTCGTCCAATCCGTTTCATCCAATTCCGTTTGGTCCAAACGGATAGGACATGTTCTAAATTTCCATCCAAATGTACGAAACCAGCCAATCAGAGGGCTGAAGAAAAAGAAGCATCGCTATGTGTTGTAACCTCGGTGTTTATGTCTTGCAGGGAATACTTCTTGTTTTGCAATTACAGTGGATAGCGTGGTCAGGTTCGTGTGTTGTAATTATATTAAGACATGACCAAGTGAGACACAAAATGAAAATGAAAAAATAAGAAATGAGACACAATATGAGGATAGGTTGGGCGCCTGAGGCAGTTGTTACGCTCATCAAGCAAATGCAACAGAACGAGTTCATGTACAATACGAAAGATGTGATGTATTGCAACCGGAATGCCAGTGGATGTGTTTTGGAAACTATTAAATATTTACTACTAGAATCCCGGGATCCAAAACCCGGCATATTTTTTTCATAGACTAAAATTTTGAGCATATATTACTTTTTTATGCGGAGAAGTACGATGGAAGGGAAGCTAATTACGAGCCTCTTCTTCATTTCACACGAGTGGCAGTGAAGCAGCAAGTTAATACTTAATGAAAAAAGGAAACAGTGTAAGCATACTAATAGGTTTTACACTGCCGCCGATATTATGCTAATGAAAAACGCTCGAAATCAAAATAATTTTGGAAATAGACCAAACATATGGTGCTGATGTCAAAAGGAAATATGCATGTATTCAGTTAAAATTTTCTCTTTAAACTGGTAAAAATTTGTATCCAAACCACTTATGTCACGCCAATTTCCACTTTTCACGAATTCCATGATATCTATTTTCCTGGAGAGTATTCATAATTCCCCAGAGCCGCCGGAGAATTGACTACTATGAACCCTGGAGCCTCCCGTTTCGATCGCAATGATTAATAGATGACTAAGGTCCTCTTTGCGACTGCTCTAAGTTGGAAAGACAAATGTCATTTCAATGAACGTTTATAGCACTACAGCGGCATAAGTATAACATTATCGCAACTATTATGTCCGTTTTTAAATTACACACCTTTTCCTAGCGGGAATAAACCGCCTCATATTGGTACCCCGGTGATTAATTCTACCCTCGACCTAGCTGAGAAGGGACATGGAAACATCCTCACTCATTCTCAAGTAATTCCGATAGTTTTCGGGATCGTCGGCAACCAGCTCCTTCTCCAACATGTTAAGCACGCCTCTTCCGATGCTTTCATCTCTTCTTTCCAGCAAAGGCCCAGTCCACCATTGCCTTCCCCTTATTTCCTTCACCACTTTTATTATTAATAAGCCTGAGCATCCAATTCCGACTGCTAAAACTGCCAAGACATTCTCACAATCCCTAACAAACATATTTGTTTACTATAATATCGTATTTCGTTTGTTTGGCATATTTTGGTCCAAATGTGATGAACCGTGGGAAATACCATTTCCGTTGTATACAAATTTTGGACCAAAAGCATTTGGGCCAAAATTTTGGATACAAAAATTGGATACAAAATGGACCATGGGACACCGGCTTAAGATTTCACATGGACGGAAGGAAAGTGAATTGAGCGTGACAGTAGGAATGATCTGTTATGCACAATTTTAGCAGACTTAAATTTATTCTGTAAACAAGGTGATCATCAGCACATTTAAATAGCAAAAGAAACACATCATGGCTAATTTATGAGATTCTTGACACAATTTTGAGGATTTTAAATGTGTATTTGAAAACTGGATAAACTGAAAATGTTTGGTTTCTTGGCTTCAAAAAGTCTGTTCTTCCAAACAACAACAAAAAATTAACTGGATAATGAGTGCTGTTGATGCTCCTGGATTCAAAGTTAAGAGTTAAGTTAGACTTTTAAAGAGTTCCAGATTTTACTTGAAAAGAATTAACAAAAACTAAACTTGACTTATATATGTTTTTTGGGTTGTCCGCGTCTTGCTAGCTGGTTCGAAGGTGGCCGACGTTTCCTCTCCTTTGCCGGAGACTTCCTCAGGGCTACTGAGTGACCACTCCGGTTATGCATCTATTTATAAGAATTTGGTGAGAGGGGGGAAGGAGGAGGAGGGGGAGGGAGTTGTGGAACATTCTGGGTTCTTTTATTTCTCGCTAAAACTGGAAGCCAGGAACTGCTGATAGCTTGTCCTTGGTCACGGTTAAAATTGCAGGGGTGTTTCTTTATTTCTAGGGCTTCTCTAACTAGCCTTGTTTTAAAGTGCCGTTCTTTGGCAAGGATGATCGGCTTCTCGGTTTCGATTTCATGGCCTTTTGCTGCGTGTTCGGCGACCGCTGATTTATCTTGATGTCCGAGGCGTATTGCAGCCGCATGCTCTCTGACTCTCGTTCTAATTGTCCGTCCAGTCTTCCCCACGTAGACCCTATCACACGTGTTACACTTTAGCAAATATACGCCCTCTGTTTCTTATTTTTCTTTCCCTTTTACATTCCTCACAATGTCTCGTATTTGTTTCTTCGGTTTGAATATTGTCTTTATTTCGTATTTCAGTAATATCCGGGATATCTTGTCATTAGTTCCCTGGATATATGGAAGGTATGCTTTTTTCTGATCTTTTGAGTTTTTCTCCTCCGGTGGTTGGGGCTGAGGTCCTAATTTTTGGGAGATTGTTTTCCTTATCTCATTTTTTCTATATCCATTCTTGGCCAAGATTTCTGTGAGTTTCTTCAGCTCCTCATCTCTATGGTCTCCATCGCTGAGTGTGATGGAACGATGAATCATAGTTTTCATCACTCCATTAATCTGTGCAGGATGGTGGTGCGATCTCGCATGCAGGTATTGGTTTGTGTTGATAGCTTTTCTGTACACCGTATGTCCCAGCGTGCCGTCTCCTCTTCTGTTTACCAGGACGTCTAGGAATGGCAGCTTCCCTTTTTGTTCTTCCTCCATAGTGAATTGTATGCGGTGATCAATATTATTTAGGTACTCAAGAAATTCATCTAATTTCCTACGTCCGTGTTTCCATACCACGAAGGTGTCGTCAACGTAGCATAACCACATCGATGGTTTGTATGTAGCATTTTCTAATGCGGTGTTTTCAAAGCTTTCCATAAAGATGTTGGCAATGGCTGGAGAAATGGGGGACCCCATTGGAGCGCCTTCCGTTTGTTCATAAAATTCTCCCTTCCACTTGAAATACGTTAAATTGATGCATATTTCTGCCATGTCTGCTATGTTCCCATCGAACTTATCTCGAACTACCTTGATGGCTTCTTCCCTGGGTATTTTGGTGAATAGTGTCACCACGTCGAAGCTAACTAAAATGTCCTCGTCTCCAATTTTAATCCTTGGATGCAGCTAAGGAAATGCTGTGAGTTTTTGACGTATGAGCTTGCCTTTTCGACCTCTGGTTGGAGAATGGCGGCCACGTATTTGGCTAAACTATATGTGGGCGAGTCAATCGCGCTTATAATGGGTCTTAATGGAACTCCCTCCTTATGAATTTTAGGTAGACCATAAATACACTGAGTCTTCGGATCTTGGGGCGTAATGCGTCTTCGTGTTTGTTGGTCAAGGATACTCTTCTTGATGATCTCTGTCGTTTTCCGTTTGATTCTTCCTGTGGGATCCTTGCTCAGCTTGTTGTATGGGCCGTCTTCTAATAATTTCTTTATTTTACTGTCGTATGTTTTCGTATCCAGGATAACCGTCGCTTTTCCTTTATCGGCAGGCAAGATTACTATATCATGGTTCTTCCGCAACATTTCTAGAGCTTCCTTCTCCTTTTTATTAATATTGGATTGTAGTGGTCGTTTGTTCCTCTGGCGTAGAACTCTTACGGTATCTTGTCTTATTTCTTTCGCTTCTTCTTTTCGTAGGTGAGTGATGGCCGCTTCTACGCTGCTGATTATTTCTTCAGGGATGACTTTTGGTGTAACAGCAAAATTTAACCCCTTCTTGAGCACCGACATGGTCGCTTCGTCCATATTTATTTGTGATAAGTTGACCACTACTTCATGATTTTCTTCTTTTTTGACGTCTATTTGCTGGGCTTTCAATCGTTGGAATTTCTTCGTTTGCGTCTCCTTTAGTTTTTCACCAATGGCCTCGTAGTGAAGCCAAGTCATCCGACTTAGTTTATCGAAATGGTCATGGTCCATGGAGTTGGTGGTTCGGAGATGAAGCTTGAAGAGTTGTTTTCCCACTCCGTCTAGGCTACTTCTAGGGAGGGAGTTGTGGAACATTCTGGGTTCTTTTATTTCTCGCTAAAACTGGAAGCCAGGAACTGCTGATAGCTTGTCCTTGGTCACGGTTAAAATTGCAGGGGTGTTTCTTTATTTCTAGGGCTTCTCTAACTAGCCTTGTTTTAAAGTGCCGTTCTTTGGCAAGGATGATCGGCTTCTCGGTTTCGATTTCATGGCCTTTTGCTGCGTGTTCGGCGACCGCTGATTTATCTTGATGTCCGAGGCGTATTGCAGCCGCATGCTCTCTGACTCTCGTTCTAATTGTCCGTCCAGTCTTCCCCACGTAGACCCTATCACACGTGTTACACTTTAGCAAATATACGCCCTCTGTTTCTTATTTTTCTTTCCCTTTTACATTCCTCACAATGTCTCGTATTTGTTTCTTCGGTTTGAATATTGTCTTTATTTCGTATTTCAGTAATATCCGGGATATCTTGTCATTAGTTCCCTGGATATATGGAAGGTATGCTTTTTTCTGATCTTTTGAGTTTTTCTCCTCCGGTGGTTGGGGCTGAGGTCCTAATTTTTGGGAGATTGTTTTCCTTATCTCATTTTTTCTATATCCATTCTTGGCCAAGATTTCTGTGAGTTTCTTCAGCTCCTCATCTCTATGGTCTCCATCGCTGAGTGTGATGGAACGATGAATCATAGTTTTCATCACTCCATTAATCTGTGCAGGATGGTGGTGCGATCTCGCATGCAGGTATTGGTTTGTGTTGATAGCTTTTCTGTACACCGTATGTCCCAGCGTGCCGTCTCCTCTTCTGTTTACCAGGACGTCTAGGAATGGCAGCTTCCCTTTTTGTTCTTCCTCCATAGTGAATTGTATGCGGTGATCAATATTATTTAGGTACTCAAGAAATTCATCTAATTTCCTACGTCCGTGTTTCCATACCACGAAGGTGTCGTCAACGTAGCATAACCACATCGATGGTTTGTATGTAGCATTTTCTAATGCGGTGTTTTCAAAGCTTTCCATAAAGATGTTGGCAATGGCTGGAGAAATGGGGGACCCCATTGGAGCGCCTTCCGTTTGTTCATAAAATTCTCCCTTCCACTTGAAATACGTTAAATTGATGCATATTTCTGCCATGTCTGCTATGTTCCCATCGAACTTATCTCGAACTACCTTGATGGCTTCTTCCCTGGGTATTTTGGTGAATAGTGTCACCACGTCGAAGCTAACTAAAATGTCCTCGTCTCCAATTTTAATCCTTGGATGCAGCTAAGGAAATGCTGTGAGTTTTTGACGTATGAGCTTGCCTTTTCGACCTCTGGTTGGAGAATGGCGGCCACGTATTTGGCTAAACTATATGTGGGCGAGTCAATCGCGCTTATAATGGGTCTTAATGGAACTCCCTCCTTATGAATTTTAGGTAGACCATAAATACACTGAGTCTTCGGATCTTGGGGCGTAATGCGTCTTCGTGTTTGTTGGTCAAGGATACTCTTCTTGATGATCTCTGTCGTTTTCCGTTTGATTCTTCCTGTGGGATCCTTGCTCAGCTTGTTGTATGGGCCGTCTTCTAATAATTTCTTTATTTTACTGTCGTATGTTTTCGTATCCAGGATAACCGTCGCTTTTCCTTTATCGGCAGGCAAGATTACTATATCATGGTTCTTCCGCAACATTTCTAGAGCTTCCTTCTCCTTTTTATTAATATTGGATTGTAGTGGTCGTTTGTTCCTCTGGCGTAGAACTCTTACGGTATCTTGTCTTATTTCTTTCGCTTCTTCTTTTCGTAGGTGAGTGATGGCCGCTTCTACGCTGCTGATTATTTCTTCAGGGATGACTTTTGGTGTAACAGCAAAATTTAACCCCTTCTTGAGCACCGACGTGGTCGCTTCGTCCATATTTATTTGTGATAAGTTGACCACTACTTCATGATTTTCTTCTTTTTTGACGTCTATTTGCTGGGCTTTCAATCGTTGGAATTTCTTCGTTTGCGTCTCCTTTAGTTTTTCACCAATGGCCTCGTAGTGAAGCCAAGTCATCCGACTTAGTTTATCGAAATGGTCATGGTCCATGGAGTTGGTGGTTCGGAGATGAAGCTTGAAGAGTTGTTTTCCCACTCCGTCTAGGCTACTTCTGATTTCTTGGATTGCCGCTCGTAGAAGGTCTTGACTTGCTTTCTTCAGGATGGCTGCAGTGCGGCGTGACTTCAAGTTATGATGAAGCATGCTCTGCATGCATGCATGATATTTTTGAAGGTGGTCGGCCTCCAGTAGAATTGGTTGGGATGGGGATCTCCTCCAGATCATTAGTTGCTACTATCTTCCGCGAGCAGCCAGGACCCTCTCTTAAAAAAAATAACAAACATTTTCTCCATCACGGTGGAAGTTCCTCGTTCTTCATGCTCCTTATTATCACATACCTCTAAATTATTTCCAACTCCTTTTTGTAGCTCTGTAAATTCTCTCCAACTCCTTCTTGTGAATTCTCCATCTCCTTTTTGTGAGAAGGATGAAGGAAAAGGAGGAATCCGAGGATGGCGGGAGGGGACTGGGACTCACCAAACACTTAGGAATGACACACTCGCGCACAATGAAAAAGCTCCCCGCTTTTTATAATGCGAACTAATACATCCACGAGCCCCCTTGCGCGCTCGGTCTCTTAGACCGACAACCCCCACAAACACCGTCTATCTTTTTTCCCAATCCCACACTGCTAACGCTCACACCCTCCGCACTCCCTCAATCCTTCTCGACTGTGTCCTCGTCACGATGCCTGCCCTCGATGTCGTCGTCGTTCCCTGGCAATCCGCCGGGGGCACCACCTCCTGGTCACCATTTGGTCGATATTTTGAGCAGTCTTTCTTGCAGCACCTCCTCTTTCATTCTCCCCCTTAGTCTCCTTGTGCTTCCCTTTTATTCCAACGATTAGAGGGGGTGGGTGCGGAAACTGAGGGCTTTCACACATTTGGGGGAGGGGGGAGGGTTAGCAGTGTATTTCCAGGTTTGAACATTCCTTTCACCACAACAACAAAAATAATATTTGACTGATACTTACAATAAATATTCTTCGTTTGTTACACAAGTGCTTGGGGTTCCTTTGAGATTTATCCCAATTAAATTACTCTTTTTATTTAACACACATACTAAAGGGAGGAAATGGATGTGGGGAATTCCTGCCATCTTAGTATCTCTCATTTATTGGAGGGGTTAGACACTGGGTTGCTTTCTCTGGCCACTACTTCTCGATTTCCGAGGCCAAGGTCTGCCATTACACGTCACATGCATTCGGTATTCAGGGACCGGTAAAGAGGGAGGTAATCCACCTTGCTGCATTCATTGAGAGATTGTGGAGAGGAATAACTGTTTTGTTGATCATTCACTCACACTTGGCCAATGCATTCACTCCAAGACAATTAGACTCAGACATCACATATTCCAAGATGCACAAGCAAAAGGAGAACAAAGCACCTCTCCTTTTCTCTCTCCTATCAACTCTCCAAACTTGAAACTTATCCTATTCGCGACCGATTACTGTATAATGGAGTGCAAAATCTGTGAAAACTTCTCATTAACGTATTGTTATATACATAAATCGGAAGTTTTTTACCTAACAACTGTAGTTTGTTTATGCATAAACTTTTGATAATCTGATAATATGCTAATCTCTCCATCGCAAGATACTGTACCGTTAAAAATAACGGCCGAAGGAGATATGTGATATGGCAACATAAATAAATCTACGTTGTATATTATAACCTAGTAATATTTTTTTTAAGTGGATATTTGTCACAGAAGAATTTGTGAATGAAAATATGGTAAATGTGCACCTTCATCCCGCCAGGTAAAACATTTTTTGAACCTACTTAGAAGCAAACTTTTACAAACAGCACAAAAAATTATAACTCACGACCCGGGTTTCAGCACTTGAGCGTCATCATCAGGTGATGTGTCGAGGTTTTCAGTCCCTTGTATAGAAAAATGCCAGTGGGGAAGTGAAGAGGTTTGGGGGGGTGAGTAATTGGCGGTGGTTAGAGTGGGGATGGGGGTTGAAGGTCAGGAGGGTCGGGGCCGATAAGGACCAGGAATTTATTGTGGAGGGGAAAGGGCCAAACGGGAAGTGGCTGTGAGGATGGGGAAGAGGCGGGGTAGAAATATACATTTTAAATGGTCACCTTTGGGTCATGCATTCTTTTTAAAATTTCCAACTGCTCAAGTATGTCAAGTTCCCATCTGTTATTTGAAAAACATTTTGAAGAAGTGAATTTTTGAAGTAAAGTTTTTTGCTCTTCACTATTTTGGAAAGAAGTGGTGTTTCTCTTTTCCCTCTACACATGGTGCAGCAGTCGGGCAATTGCTTTTCTACGCTAACTAAATGCACACGAAAACAAGTGACGCTGTCAGTCTCTAGGGCTGGGTGACGAGCACAATGTCATTTTACATACTGCACCCACGGACACACAAATGAGGAAGAATGAAAATACCATTGAGCCCGAAGAAAAACTGTATTTAAGCGATGGTGCTCCTGGGTCAATTCTCACGTGATGTAACAAACTGAATAGAAAAGCATGTTTCTGTGGGGCAGTCAAATCATGACTTAATGTTGGTGAGTTAATTTGCTATAGATGTTTGAAGAAAAAATTATGAAAATAGCCGCAGAAGACAACTGGGTACAATTAAATCACATTCCACAATCAGCAAAGCTCAGTGAAAGTTTGGGTACCACTCTTATCTGTCCCCTGCGGTTCAGAAGACAGGTACTTAAATCACAAACCGCAGATACACAAGGGCTGTAGTGGACAAAACCATGGTTGACAAAACTGCGCTTGCCGAAGGAAACGTGTATCAGATTTTTTCAAGTTCGTAGTCAGCTCCTTGTGCATGACTACGGAGAAAGAGCTCTTGCATTATCCATCGCTATGACAGCCCCTTTTATACTTCTCTCGTCCAACACATCCAAGAAATGAATGAACCATTCCTTAAATACACAAGCATTCATGTCTGAGTGATAGTTATCACAAGCAGATTTAGTTTTTGGTCAAAAAACAAGTTTGCAGCCCTCCAGAAAGCCAGTCTCTGCGGAGCCTATATGGCATTCAATAACCCTCCCACCCTTTCCCATTGAAACTTTCAGTCCTCCATTGTCACTCTCATCCTGCCAAACCTTGTTTGGGGCCGTATTTTGGCTGGCCCATGTCTCATCCAATTAAAATATAATTTTCTTGGGATTCGTTTGAGTTAAGTGATTTCATAGGTTAGGCTCATTCTGCCAAAAATATAAGGTGAGCCGTTACAATATCTGCTCTTTCCATTATAAATTTCCTCTCATCATTCTCTTTCCTGTGCTTAAATCCCATGGACTTAAGAATTCACCAGAGAGATACCTATAATTTCCCATAGGAAGTTCATTTCATTTGTCAAATCAGAAAGTAATTTCATCATCGTAGGGTAGGCTCTTTTCATTATACCCCAGGAATTACCTACGAAGTACATCTTTGTTGAAGCTATTGATCTTTGTGCTTACAGTGTTCCCCTTCAACTGTTTACTGAGAGAATTAAATTGCACATTTTTCTCTATCATTTCTTTCCGTGAGAATTTGCTCTCCACTGAGTCTTAGAGAACATGGCAGGCCTCTGTTGTCCTTTCTTATTTTAGACATGCTTATTACGGGCCTAAGATTTTCCTCTTCTCTTCTAAAATATTCATGAATGCGATGAACGATTTCCCATCCTTGTTGGTAAACAACTGCTTTTCTTCATGCCATGGTATCCAAAGGATCACCAAAGTTCTATAGGCCATTTTACGTGATGAAATATTTTGTACAAACGAATATACGTGAGATTGTACGTTTGTCTCAACGAAATTAGAGCAGATTCAATTTCCCGTGCAGGCATTGAGACATTGCACAAGCATTCATACAATTTGCCGCTTTACACGATACATTTTGCCTCATGCAAGAGTTCACGGAATAGTTTGTACACACAAATGTACTGTGTAAAATGGCCTTGACAAGTGACACCAAAGCAAACTGCTGACACGCATACAAGGCAATTCACACACAGCAAATTTGGCAACACAGGCGATTCAAGGCCAATGTGAAACTCATGGCAGTCAGAGGAAGAATTGAGTCCCTCCCTGCTCCCCCTCCCAATGTATGGCATGCTGCTCTACTGTGATTGGCTGGAAAAGTGAAAGACACATCAGTGCACTCAAGGTCAGCCGCCATCAGTTTGGAAAAAAGGTTATTCGGTTCTTTATCCTCTGTGCTGTCTCTGAACATCTGGAAGGGACTTAATGAATAGCTTTTACGCCTATGCCATTTTATTTATGTGTATGTGGTGAAGAGTTTGGGTTTTGGATGGTATTGTATTTTGTATGTGGCTAAAAGTATATGTCTTTCTTACTTCCTCATTTTGTTTCTTCCAAAATTCTAGACTGTAGAGACTCGCACCACTAAGAGGCGTAGTGACGGGACAGAGGAGACGGTGGTGAGCGTGCAGAAGGCGGATGGCTCAGGGGACGTACGCACGCAGACGGGCCTGATTCCAAGGATCGGTGGCATGGACATCTTCTCTGAAAGAACAGATGACCAATTTTTTACTGACCTATTTGATAACTTCTTTAGAAGGGACTAACATGGAAATTTATGATGTTTTGGGTGCCATAACACAAGTAGCAGTATTTGTTGATATTTATGCAAACTTATCTACCAATGGCATGTAATTAGTCTCTATTGACCTTTTTTCTCTATAGAAATAAACTAAATTATTGATCTCCGCATCCACCTCGACTCAGCGTAATGGATTAATCCTGAAAAAGTGATACTTGAGTAAAATCTTGAAACATTGGTAATCTTTTGTCGATAATCCAGAAAACCTTTGTTTCAAGAAAAATTATGTAAATATTTAATTGTTATTTTACTTTCAGAAAAAAATTACTGTTGATTTAATTTAGTAGTCAGAACTAACTGTAAGTAGCTGGGTGCTAAGTAGGCTTGTAGTGGGAAGCCTGGAGTAGAGGAAATTATGTTAATTTTGAATCATTAAATATCATATTTAACATAATTGACTGATTTTTTTATTCAAAAATTTCTTGTTAGGTGACAGGTATGAAGCACCAGGAATTACTTTTCAAGGAATATAGACCTGAAATATTTCTCCTAGTATCATTAAGAAAATGCCTTCTCTTTATATACCAGAATACTGGTGAATATGCCATATGCATGTGTAGGGGTATTCCCAGCCTTATTTTTTTCTAGTGATGTCATCAGGATTCAAGTATTTGATATAAGACACTGTCTCCGGCGTTACTTTGTGGAACTCCTTCATATTTTTTTAAATAATAATAAACACTTGGTTGTTATTCCACACTTTATTGGAAACAAAACGACCCGGGTTTCAGCATGTCATGCCATCATCAGGATCCTGCCTCATATTGCCTGATGATGGCATGACATGCTGAAACCCGGGTCGTTTTGTTTCCAATAAAGTGTGGAATAACAACCAAGTGTTTATTATTATTTAAAAAAAAATTTCAAGTATTTGATTTGATCTCATCACATCCACGAACGATCAATCATTCAGAGAAATATTTGAATTCTGGTCGTGATGGTGGCATAATCAAAGGATGCTTTCCTATGTTTACCAATAGCTTACTATCGAAGGTAGCAGTCTGTGATCATTGGCTGCTGATGTGTATTTGTTCAGCATGCCTTTGAGAGGATAGCCAGCTACCATCAGCCATTTCATTACATTGCATGGAGTGGCAAACACTATTTATTGCCATGAATAGAAACCATCCATTATGTATTGGTAGGGTTGGCCTAAGGGGTCCTGTCATCCCTAGACAGAAAATTCAGGCACCCCTATAGTCAGTAATCTCAAGCAAAAGCCACCTAAATATATGATACTTAAAATAATAGTAGGAGGATACAAATTTATTTATTATTGATCAATTAAATTATTTATTAATCAACACTAATATATTTGATTACATGAATAATTACTCTTAATATCTGTATAACAAATCTGAAATATAGAAATTATGAAGAATTACCTTTTTGAGCTTTTGCTTTGGCAAATTTTTGTGTTAATTCCTCCATATTGATTGCAAATACTATTTCATGAATATTATTGCTTGACTAGTGAGTCATTTCTGAGCAAATATATAGCAATTTTAGCTGTTATAATTTGTAATTACAAAAGACTTCCGTTTGAACTTGATACCAACATTTGCAATGCCGAATAAATTCTCAAAGCAGTAAACAGTTTGGTGTAAACAGTGAGTGCTGTCTCCCCCAATGGGATTCAGCAGAGCAAATGCTGATACGTCAAGGTTGTTTCGCCGCCCATCAGCCTTCTGACCCTTTTATGGTCTTTAGGTCAAGTGCGTGCCTCCTGTTTACTTTTTTTCCTTCCCATTCCCTTCCCTTTTAATCTCAGGGATAAGCGAGAGCATGAGGCCCTGGAGAGGAAGTATTCTCACAGGGTTTCTTCCGAATCACCTGTAGTAAACAGTATGTATGACTGCATGTAATGAAGTAGGTTCTGTGATTTTTAATTCTATTATTTGTAATTCCCTTGATAAATCCATTCTGTCTACAGGTAAGCCTCACTTAGCGCAAGGGATACATTCCTAGGGGTCTTTTCAGTAATTGAATTTCCATTAAGTGAGATCATTTTAAAATTGGGAATATGGGGATGCATTTCCAGCAACATAGATATTGGGTTGCTAATTTCTATGAAACCATATATATTTCAATTAAATATCTTGAAAATGCTTGTTGTTATAATTATTTATTGTTAAAAGTATCTTTAAAGATATTAGGTTGTTGCTTAATGTCGCTTTCTCTCATGTAAAGCATTTTTTCACAAATAGTTTTAAATTTCCTTCCCAGAAGCGAGTTCCCATTTTTCTTTTTTTATTATGAGCTGACATCTGTTGTCTGGTTTTTAACTGTGTCAATCCGGCAAATTAAGTTCTTTGTAGAAGGATAAACTTCCCTTGCCTTGACATTTCACGGTGCTGCTGCGCTCGAAGTTTGGATGATCCTCGTAAAATCAGTCAAAAGCTGTTATTATTTAAGATATAGCTCATCAACGAGAACTTTTCTTGTCAATACTTTTTCTTTCTTTGGACGAAAATAGAAAAACTTAGAAGAGTAAAGGCTAGCAATAATGTCAAGTCACGTCAATTGAGAGCAACAGTACTTGTGACTAATTCACCTCGAGGGAGGGGGAAAGTAAAGGGATTCGGGTGGGTGGCATTGGTTAAGTTCCACTGAGAGAAAAATTTGCACTAAGGTGAGTTTTTGTTAATGGAGGTTGTGCTGAACAAGGTATGACTGTATATCAATGGAATTATCCAGTTTTGAATTATTTTCCTGTGTAAAACATGTTGTTATGAAGAAGTATTTTTTGTAATTCACACATACATATTTCACTGTTAATTGTAGCCATTCACTGCTGAATTTAACTGTAGTCCTTTTAAAAATTTTGTTCATGCAAAAAGCTGAAATGTTAGCTTAAAGTTTGATGCATTTCTATGGTAGATGTTCTTGACGGGGTCTAAATAAGAGCGCTTGAACCTGAAAAACCCTTCTTTCTGGGCACAAGGTAGGAGTAAATCAATTTTTATTCTTCTGGCAGGTGAAGATTCATAATGAAAATAGAATAACAATTAAATATTTTGTTCATATTTGTAAAACATATCTGCTATTAAATTGACATTGTTTGAAGGGCTTAAGTTCCTTTTACAAGTTGCCTTATCAGAGCCAACGTAAACTGCCAATGAGTCATCTTCCCCCTGCAAGATGTAAAAAACATGTGGCTGTTGAGGATGGTGACACTGAAGACATGGGCGAAGAGCTTATTCGTCCACTCGAAGCCATGACTTTTGTGGCCTAGTAGCTTGTTCCCCCTATGTACCGTAGCCCATGTGTAACAGCTGTGAGGCTGGTCCTCTACGATGCCTAGCCTCACAGCTTTCCACTTCATCGCAGAAATTACCCTCTCCCTGTAAACAATGTTTAATAGTCAGCATGAATACTTTCCTTGTATAGTTTCACACTCTGTCGATTCATTTCTTATGTGTACCCATACATTTCCTCATTTAATTTTTTTTTACATGTCAATATCGACGATGGCATGCCTTAAAAGTTTTGTCATAAGAAATTATTTTTTCTATCTTTAGGTCATCATAAAGGGTCTTGTGGTCTCATCCTTTTAGACATCCCTTGCATGGTGAAGCCTCTACATCCTCCTCATCTTCCAAAGCAGGAGGATCTACGTCCCTGTCTTCCGACCTGGTGTCCGACTCCACAGCCTCAGAGTCGGAAGCCTAAAAAACTTCCTGTTCTATTTAGAGCTCCGACAATTTCCTCTTTGGAGGCCATGGCTATGAATTAATTATGTATTTATTGATATTGTGATCAAGATAATGTGGACAATGGATATCCACCGTAAATGAACTAGAATGACTGCCAAAAAAATCACAATGCCTCATAAAATTTCTGAATCCTCTTGTGAGAGCTGCACAATCCTGCAGTGCATCACGGACAACTAAGGCCTCTCGGCAGAAAACAGAGACAGAATGACATTTAGTTTTAAACTCCCTGCAAGGTACAGTTAACTCTCAAGTCATCCGATATGCAAGTAACCGGAATTCTTATGCAACCGTCATGTAAATTTGAGGTTGCAAGCCAGTTTGAATTAGCATTTCTAATCTTGCAGAATATCTTCCATTTGTGACGATTTGCAACTCATTCAATACCGCGATAGCAGGTAGCCTAGTTCACATACTTTTATATTGTTTGTAAGTAAAACATGCGACAGCATTATTTTTCGTTTCAAATTGTATTGGTCAGTTTTTACCTCTGTTCAACCTGCTGAAAATCAAACTCCATGGTTGCAGTCAAAAATTAAGGTCTCTTACAATATTTAAAAATGGATCATCTGATGAGATGAGGGATTCAAAGGATTTTGTTTGTTCTAAATAACAAAGAAAGAAAATCATTCATGATGAAGTATCAGAATTAGTGTAATGCTCGAGTGCCATTCCTCCAGTGAAAAGGTTATGTGCGATTAACTGGACAAATAGTGGTATGTTGACAGGGTGCCCCCATTACGACGACATTGGACACGGATGAGATATTTGGAAGGGTATTGAATAGGGACTGATGCATTCCACAATAAGACGAAAGTGATAATGAGGATGAGCATGCACCAGTCTCATGGTGGGTTGCTTCCAAAGCTTGAACACATCGTAAAATTTGTAGAGCAGTGCAAGTGCTTCAAGGCCCAGACTGTAATGCTATTTATTAGATTTATGAATTCATTTGATCTTGTGTGGTTACCATGGTAGTTTGAATTCTTTTTGAAAGTGTTGCGGTTTTTGTTCACAAAGCTGTTTCCTTTGTGTAAATTGAAGTAACCAGTAAAATATTGAATTCTGCATAGGTTGGCTTTGTGGGAGTTATTAATGGGGTTTGTGTTCACCTTTGTGAAACAACTATTTCATAGTTCTAATAATTATTATTTTTTTAATTTTTTTATTATTCCTAATTGCAATATTTGCCCAGTAGTGTTAAAATTTTTTTTTAAATGCCCTTGTCCGTAACTTTAAAATGTGTCTCTTGCAGACAAATGCAAGAGGGGTTAAAATCATTAATTAAAATGGCCAGCTCCTCCTTGTGCCGATAAAAACCATTACAATTCCATTGTAATGTAAAAACCATTATAAATATTTAAAATAAGAGAAAATTATAATTTAACTAAGATAAAAATAATTAAAAATCAGAGGAGCCAATGTCCACCACAGAAAGCAATCAGCGCTGTTTCCTTCCCTTGTTTCTTATTCTCTGGATTTCTGTATCGGAGACACAGAAATCCTCGTCCATTGCCTCCGGCTGGGGTTTTTTCCCCTTGCTGGAGGGACAGGGGGAAGGTGTCTTCTCATGCCTAGAGGGCGAGACCCCGGTTGAGGTTTTAGGCAGGCTCTTCTTTGGAGAGCAGAGGTGGTTATATCCATTTTCTCTTCGGTGACTGTCTTTACTTTACTTTTATTAGGATCTACTTGTAGCTATTAATATATTGATTTCAGCTTTTAACATTTTCAGAGTTTTGATTAAAATTTAGTTCAGCAGAAATAAAATATTCCAATAATAGGTAGTTGACCTTTTGGCGATTGGTCAGGGAAATTGGTAAATCCATCGGGGAAAAGTCAGGGAATTAAAAAAATGGATATCAGTGGCCACCCTGATCCAGGTGTCAAGAAATTTCTTAGTCTTAAATTTTTCCATCATAGGAAGAGAATCTTTTTATATTTATGGTACTGATGGTTTTCTAGTAGGATTGAAATTTGAGCAACTTTTATTTATTTCAGTAAGTTGTTTTGGGTTGATTAACCCTATGCTGGAGTTGATTATGAAGACGTTACTCCTGATTAAAATTTTTGTCATTGCAAATATAACAGGTTCTGCTTGTGGGAGATATTCTGGCAGATAAATAATATATGCTTAAAAAATTACAGGTCCAAGAAAGAAGAGGAGGGTCTGTGTTAAAGGTATTTTTGTTTTTACTGTTTGTATTATCTTTTAGGTGTGAAACTGCTGGTTAGCCTGTCCTCTACTCGTTATTTATCCAATTTCTATGATTTACTTGTATGTATAAGTTATCTGATTACTAATCTTAAGGTCTCCTCAGATGAATAATTAAACCAAAAATTCCTAAATTTCCTTGGTATCTAAAATACTCTCAAGGTAACTAAAGCAGCAGTGATGGAAAGTATTTTTTAACTTCAAGGAAAGGGTTCAATTTATCACAGACAGCCTTCGCTAGAACCTTTGAAAAATTACATTTTAACGATGGTGGTCTTTCTTGTTCTTGGTACAAAAGCATTGCCTGGAGTGTGCCTTCGTCCTGATGGAAATGTGACTCAGTGATATGAATGTCATGAACAAATTAGAATTTGGTAATATGTGGTGACATTGCAAAGATGGTGCATCGGAACTAATGATGTTGAATTAAACTATTGTTTTAACCCAGTATTCACTGTTGTGTGCATGCATTGCTGTTCTCCTTTTGTTGCACCTTATTATAAAATGCATGCCTACCAAAGAACTGATATTTCCATTTTTGGCCTGAAATCCAGGAAAAGTGCTGGAATTTCATAACTTTTGGTCTGTATAGTAACCCTTTCATGGACCATCTTCTCGGTAAGAATGGCTACCCGCACTGGTCTACTGCAGTGAAGAAAGGGCTGCCAAACCAACTTTTGACTTGCTGACATCCTTTGCACTGAAAATTGTAGCACATTCACCCATCGTAATCCTGTATGTGATCAAATATTTCTCTGCAACTTCTTCTTCTTTCAGGTCCTTGATTCAAATCTTTGGTCCCCAAAAGAGTCAACAAAGTAATAGCTTATTTCCTTCAGGATACCACTGACCCCCACATTCCTAACACCATAGTCCAACAGCCTAGCCAAGACACTGAACCAAGTGGCGTGCTTTCGCCTCCCCTCCCTATAAAATAACAATACTTCTCATATTGCGTACCCTCCACAGTAAATGCATCCCCAACACTCATCTGCCACCTTTCTTGAAGTTGTTCTAGATGACAAACTTTTTTCTCACCGCTTTTGCATAACGTTTTCCAGAAGAAAAAAGGCACCGAAATTCACCCTCAATTCTCTCCTTGCCTGCAAGTGTTGCCTTCCTCATCAATTAACTCTCATTCCATCAGCCTCCCACAAATCCTTAATGCCTCCACCATTTGGTCTGCAATCCCTGAATCAAAAGGTCTATGACTTCAAAGGTACCTAGCTTAGCGTCCTTGCCTGCCATATCACTCTCCTTCCTATATCCCTAACTCCTGCATTTTTATTGAGATCTACATTACCACAATAGCCAATCTAATTTATACCTGCTCCATCAACTATTTTTAATTATTAAAAATTCTAAAATCCGGTCATCTCCCAACTCTTTTACCCAAACCTCCCAACAGGAAGATTGAAATACCCCATGAAATGCTTCCATCAATATCCCTCTAATGGAAGAATATGAATCCTCGACTGTTCATCCAAATTTCCCTCACCTCTTCCTTGGCTCTGTAAAGCGAATGAATCTCGCCTGTCTTATGGTTTTAATCCTGGATTGTAATATATAAATTAAAAGTAATAAAGTTTTAACTGAGAAAAATATGAAAATGTATAAAAAACATGAATTAAAAAAAGGGTCCAGTTAAGGATGCATGCGAACACAGATGCTCATCAAGAGAGTATCCTTAGCCTCTGCATCCCAACCACCCAGTCACCTTCTCGTGGTGGACCCGTTAATCCGAGTAACCTAGGTGGAGATTGGGTTCTAACCCCAGTGGAAACCAGGTCGGAGAACAAACGACTGAGGTGGGGGCTTTTGAGGATTAATACCCTACAGCCACTCATTGGACAAGCCCTCTTGGCTTATGAGAGATTTCAGCAGGATATTTCACTTGAATGATGGCGGAATAACCGGTAAGGTCAACGGTGACGTTCTCAGGCTGGTTAAGGCGACTGCTGCAGCACCTGGTTGTAGGCATAAATACAGCCCATATGAAAATGGATACTAGAGGAAAGCCACTACCTGGTTTTCTCCGGGGCGCTCCTGGAGATGCCGTTGGGGGGGGGGGGGGGGACAGCTGGTGTGCTGGTATTAAACAAGCATCGTAAAGGTGGGCACTGGTTGGGTCACCCGAGAAAATGACAGCCGACAAAGACCGCATTAGTGGAAAGGGAGGGCATATTGAATTATCTTAACCTTAAATTCAATATGAGTTACAGTTTGTAAATGATAACGTCTGATCTTGGGGTAACGTTTATTCAAGGCTAACTTGCATAGTTAACTAAGGGCATTGGCATCACAACAAAAAGAATGAAGTGCTCAGTCAACCAAAACATACCACAAGTAATACTGACCTCGAAGCATAAAAACACACAATTACAATAGAAAGTGCTTCCCCGAGTATAACATATGAGACTACTGAAGCAGGAAAACATATGGCACACGAAATGGACCAAATACATTTAAGTGTTGTGCGTTGCCATCATACAATTACTCAACTTGGAAGTAATAATATTAATAATTTATTAATCCCGGGACTTTTTCTTACAAGTATGGGATAAGTCAACGCTTATAGTATAATGCTACATTAAGGCAACTGAGGATACTTACATTACTGGAAAAGTATGTTGAATTCAATAAATAGTTTATTTTAGCTTTAAAAAGCTAATTAAACAATTGATAGTAATTCATGAATAATAATATAAAACTATAGAGAAAATTTAACATCATGGATAATTTACATGGGAATTAGAAATGTTGTGAAATTGGCCGCTGTGGCAATTTTAGGTATTTACACGTCAGTAAGGTAATGCAGGGCACAGAGAGACTTTTTTTCACCTCCCCCTCCTGCCTTAATTTTTCAAGATTTTTAAAAAAAAATTTTTGTAGGAATCTTGTTAAATGTAAGCCAATCTTGAAATTGGAAATATCTATAACGGTTAAGGTGCTGAAGCTGTTTGAAATATAGTCTGCATCGTCTCACTGTGCCCCATAGGGTGGGGAACAGTGAGACACATCATATGTGGTTTGGAGCAATGAGGAGAGTTTAAATGAATAAAATAACAAGCACAGAAGATCTTTTATTAAGTTCTTCGACAAATTTAGAAAATTAACTGAAAAAAACAAGCCATACGGCCTTTTGCTATATGGCATTTATCAAAAACATTATGAAAATATGCAGGAAAATAAACAATAAGATTATCTTTGAAGGAGTCCAGTCATAACATTCCTAAGTATCTTAACTACTCAGATAAAATCGTACTGTCCCATAGGCAGAGGCCCCCGTCCGATAATAATTGCACGTAGTCACTTATGCCTTCTCTCTTGTTCGGGATTCTTTCAATACGCCAGAGCCGTCGTACCCCATCTACACCTAAACGTAGTCTAGCTGCTCCCCCAAGATGGTTATATTGTAGGTTGCTCAGTCCAACAGCGGTGTTTTTCGCTATTTGATAAAAATCGTCAGCAGGATTTTTACGACCTGGGCGTATAGAACTTGTGTCTACCCCATATTGAAAGACAAATTTTTCATCCAAGTTCCAACTTGTGTACTCCCCGAACCCTGCATGAAAGAAGATTGTCTTTTCTGTTGACAAGTTTATATCTATTAACTCCAGATTCATCTTGTCCACCTGTATACGCACAGCTAAATTAGGTCATGTATCAGCCGTGTACATTGACAGCGAATGATCACTAGATCTGAGGGTTGTGACTTTCATGTTATCTGGCATCCTGTAATTTACTGGTAGCATTCCTAGTATAGTGGACGATGCATTTAACATACCCATCAACATGCCTGGGCTGGCTCTTATGTATTCGTAATTTTCGTCAACAGGCTTCAATAGAGGGTACCAATCCAATATTTGGTTTTTGAACATATTCATGTTCTTTGATTCCCAACCTACCGTGTTATAGGAGTCAACATCAACCTCTTGCATGCCAGGTCCTAATTGTATTCTCTTCAAAGCCATGAACATGTTCCCCATTGTTGCAATCTTAGAGTATAGCTCGCCGTGCTTGGAGACACTTGGAAGCCCCAGCTTGATCCTCAGGTTGTTGTCAAAAAGAAAGTGATTTATGGTGGCAAAGCATGCTGGCTGTAGACATTCATTCCATTTCTTGGCGTCTTGTGTACCATCCATTGCAAATTTCTAAGAGGTCACAGCGGCATTTTGTCTTGTGCTTATTATCTTCAACTTCTTTTCTTCACCACCAATTGCTATTGTGGCCCCTTCTACTCTTTTGCTGAGTTTTAGAGCAAATTCTTCCTGTACATGTTAGGAACATCCTCAAAAATACATTCCCAGATGCAATGGCTCTTCTGTCCTTCTTTCCCCTCTCTTTATGTTTAATATAGGAACACCAAATCCCCACGGGCAATTCTACACCAATTTATCGCCGCCCCTATCGAGTGCCATACCACCAAAAGGAAGTGATTCAAACCCTTGTGGACGAGCAGTTAAAGGCCGGGATCATTGTCCCTTAACCTTGAGTTGTACCTTAACGCTAATAAAGTGGAATTATGCAAAAGGACAAGGGAATGTGACTTATTCCTTAATCCCCTTCCTCGCGTTCTCTGGCGAGCCGGGGAGAGTTACAGAACGATTATTATGCCTTAATAAGTAATTAATTTCACTGGGCCAATAAAACCAGCGAATATTTGCGAAGAGCTATAGGTCTGAAAATCTCCTAAGTCCGGCTGAAGACTACAAACGCTCTGGCTACGCATATTCAAAACACAAGGTATTTTTAGAGATGTCGTAGAGGCAAGCCAAACGAGTAATATTTTCATATTATTTAAACTATGCAATTTCCATTACTTCCACCTGCCACTTGGGTATGCACAAGAAGTTTCTTATATGCCGACTGGAATTGCCGAGCTGTGGGGTTATTATTGAACCCACCTTTGGAAGAAAAAAAGCTCTACGTGATCCTGGCTAAGCCTATACAATGGGACATATGTGATGTCCCGTGGATGCTCTGCCATGAGGTAGTCTAACAACCCAAGGGTACTTTTAATGGCTACTTGAAACCCAAGAAATCCCATTCTCCTGAGGGAGACATTCATGCACATACCATCACTGTCTTTCAGGTTTCATTTATAGTCACTGGCTTTCAATAGGAACTTCCTCACCTCCTCAACGTTGCCTGAATTTAGGGGCTTCTTCCACCCTTGCTGGAGAATGTTCCGGGAGTTGAGGACATCGAACAACCTATTGATAATTCGCAGAAATTTGCAAAATGGTGAAGCACCTAGAAATCCACAAACTCCAACTTCTTCACACAGTTCAATAGCATCAGCAACCGAGTCACTTAGCACCTGGGAGGCCAACTTCACCTTCATCTTATATCTCCTCCAAGTCATGTGTGCAGACCTTAGCTTATTCCCCAGATGGAAGCCTTTTGTAGCCCGAAGGTCGTGCAATTTCTCATTATATCCCTACTTAATTTTCCCATCAAGCATCACCAGCTTCTCACTCTGCTCATTTCTCACCAATTTCACCATATGTGATGGATCTGGCAGAACCAGCACTGGCTCCTTACTGACTGGGTGTGGGAATGAAGTGACAAAGTCACTTGGTTGGAATCTGCAGCCCAGAATTTTGGCCATTGTCATATTGGCTGCAGCTCCGTCAAAAGTGATGGACTTGACATATATCCCAACCCCGTGCACAGCAGTTAAAACTTGGGTAACAGCACTTGCCTTCTGTTCTGCAGTCATGCCATCACTAAAAAAATATGCCACTGGCAGTTTCCAGGAGACAAATTCTAGCTAACAAGCATTAAAACCAAGACCTCCTTGGCTACTAGCATGTAATCAGCGGCAATATCTTTTCCGAAATCAACCTGCATCCTGGTTAAACCGTGAGTTCATTATGGATTAATATCCTCTTTTGAAGAGGTATTCCATTACATCCAACATGTTCAGGATACTCAATTTAATGCCAGTTTGCGCACCGGCTTCCAATATCCTGTGCCTATTTTGATAACCTCAATTAAACTTTTAAATTTTAACAGTTCAGACTTTTTGCCCTCCTTATTATCATTGGTAATTGCTCCCTTCAACCGTCTGACATTCATCAGGTTGAACCAAATTAAAACCTGGTTGAGAAACCACACTGTTGTTTTAGCAGTGCGAGTCATAAGTCCCAGGTTCACCAAAGTCTTCAGAGCAGAGAGGGTTTCATGACTGAAAACATGAAGTGCCAAATTGACCATCTTATGATACTTCCCTGGGTTTAGAGTCTTTAATTTGATATTTGGTGCCAGTTTCAACTCCTTCTGCTGGATATTATGAAGGGTACGTAGATGGTTTGCACTAAAAATGTTGCTAGGCCACCCATATTCTTTTCCTCCAGCTTCTGGCAACAGAAAATCATGGGCCAATGGTGCACTTCGCAAAATCTTAAGCAGGTGTGGCGCATCAGGAAAAAAATAATGCCTTTCATTAAGTCTGGCAGGGTGAGGCTCACTTATGAGTATTTCCCCACTCTAACTCCATAGCTTCTCCAAAAACCAAAAATACGGAAGGAATCAAGAAAAAGTTAGTCGCAAAAGTGACTCAGAGCGATTTTAATCGTATTCTAAAGTTTAGCATTCATACTACTGTGAAAAATGATAGTCATTCTTCTATTTGACTTCACACATATAAAGCAATGAAAAGCAGAGATTCCTTTATTAATATTTAATTTCAGTTGGCTTGTGGACGACGTGCGGGGTGGCTAAAGGAGTTGTACCTTAACGCTAATAAAGTGGAGTTATGCAAAAGGACAAGGGAATGTGACTTATTCCTTAATCCCCATCCTCGCGTTCCCTCTGCGTAGTGAAGTGTGATTTGGAGAGTGATGTCTTTTCTAGATGGCAATTCGTACTATCCCATAGGCACAGGCCCTTGTCCGATAATAATTGCACGTAGTCACTTATGCCTTCTCTCTTGTTCGGGATTCTTTCTATACGCCAGAGCCGTCGTACCCCATCTACACCTAAACGTAGTCTAGCTGCTCCCCCAAGATGGTTATATTGTAGGTTGCTCAGTCCAACAGCGGTGTTTTTCGCTATTTGATAGAAATCGTCAGCAGGATTTTTACGACCTGGGCGTATAGAACTTGTGTCTACCCCGCATTGAGAGACAAATTTTTCATCCAAGTTCCCACTTGTGTACTCCCCGAACCCTGCATGAAAGAAGATTGTCTTTTCTGTTGACAAGTTTATACCTATTATTTCAACATTCATCTTGTCCACCTGTATACACACAGCTAAATTAGGTCAAAGTATAGCTCGCCGTGCTTGGAGACACTTGGAAGCCCCAGCTTGATCCTCAGGTTGTTGTCAAAAAGAAAGTGATTTATGGTGGCAAAGCATGCCGGCTGTAGACATTCATTCCATTTCCATGCGTCTTGTGTACCATGCATTGCAAATTTCTCAGAGGTCACAGCGGCATTTTGTCTTGTGCTTATTATCTTCAACTTCTTTTCTTCACCAACAATTGCTATTGTGGCCCCTTCTAAACAACAACACTTGTTTGAAACAACACTTGCCTTCTGTTCTGCAGTCATGCCATCACTAAAAAAATATGCCACTGGCAGTTTCCAGGAGACATTAATGCTAACAAGCATTAAAACCAAGACCTCCTTGGCTACTGGCATGTAGTCAGCGGTAATACTTTTTCCCGAAATCTACGTACCAGTGGTACTGGTATCCATCCCATTCCACGTGCTTCCTGATGGCCATCTCATCCATTACCAAACTGCATTGCATGGGCGTGGTGGATTCCTTGGCTGCACATTTCAAAGTGTTCATAGACTCAACGGTAATGCCAGGCTTGCCATCGATACTGCTGTACCACTTAGAGAGTGTCCTAGGGGGGAGAAGACAAGTACTGCAATTGCGTCTCACATATTGATATGCTTTGGGGGAATAGAAGTGCAGAGTCAGGGCAAAAGCCCTCAGCTCAGGGTCATACTTCCTTGCTACACTTTCTCATTAGCCTTCCTAGCAACTTTGGTGAGAAGACTTTTTGAGGAACATGAGAGTTTGTTTAACTCTACATCCATCACTTTCCTTTTCTTTAATCTAGGGCTTGGCTGAAAATTCTGTTAGTAGAATAAAAAAATGCTATGGCTAAGTTTAACACGGAAAACAATTAAAAATTACAATGGAGTTGTTAAACCTCATTTTCACCAACTTCACTTCATTAATGCAATTTTTGTATATTTATTCATTTGCTAGGTTCATACTCATGACATTTATTCATGATATTTCTCAATTCTTCCAAGAAATTGAAATTTTTATTTCCTCCTTTTCCATCCACAGAAGCATAAAAGTCCACTATCACTTATCATTGAATACCTACTTTCATTTGAACCAACAGTAATCTGACGGATACTTACTAAAACATTAAGAATCTAGCCCATACCTTGATTGCCATGCACACTAACATCAACACCTGACCATTATGCCAGTTGAGTCGACATATCTATTCATAGATTATGCTGGAAAACTATTAATGAAAGGAATTATTGAAACATTATCACTTACAGTCTGAAAATATGCTGGGATCATTTTAGGCACAGCATTTTCTCTGATCCTAACACAACACAAGCTGGTCCTGTCAACGTCTTCAGGGGGGCTATGCCTGAGTTTTCATTCGCATGCGAGTGAGTGAAAACCGAGGGGTCACGTGACCGTTTCTCGAACGACGGGTGAATTTGGTATGCTTGAGTTGGGGGAGTTCACTCGTACGTACGAGAATTCACTCACTCACTCAAAGCAAGTGAAAACCTTCTCGTACGTGCGAATAAACAACAAACATGGCGCTGGCATTGTTACGCTTGCAAGTGTTTGAAGATTTAGAAGAGGAAGAACAAGCGGCACAAGGAGTTCCTCGGGAATTACGGGAACGGAAATCGCCCTTTGAGTTAGACGATTCAAAATTTATTAAATTGTATCGTCTAACTAAAGCTGTGACCACGGAACTAATCACAGATTTTACTCCGTTTATGAGGGCACCTTTGCAATCATCAGCTCTAAGCATCGAAATAAAGGTTATTTTCATTTATTTTAATTTTGTCATTGACGTATTGCACTTAAATATTTGCAGTTAATAATACTAGTTTTTACAGCGAAAATAGAGAAACAATTGAACAATTAATATTGACCAAGTATCGAGGCTTTGAAATTTAATAATTCCATTGAATATTCAGCTCAATCTGATTGTTCAAGCACACATCAAAGTGAAGGGCAGGATGACAATTTTCACAGGCAGTAAATGGCTCGCACACAATATCATTGCGTAATTTGTCTGAGTATGTGAATACCAAATCAAGATGATATTCTGTTAAGTTAATTCCATAGGTAGGTATAGGAATCAGCAAGCAAAAAATGGGAATTGCCAAGAAAAACAATATCTCAATGCTCACTTCTTTAATTCTGTCAATATATTTTCCATTACAACCATCATTCTCACCCCAAATCTCTCCATTGCTTCCACCTTCCTCCTTTCCAATCTCACTCTTTCCTCCTTCAGTTCCAATTACCTCTGCTCCAATTCCACTCTCCTCTCTTCTACAATCAACTTTCTCTCCTCCAGGAAAATCTTCTCCTTCTCCACCTGAACTAATGTCTGCTGCATCCCGCGACCTTTCCATGTAGTTTTCTGAGAGTAAAAAACAAGAACGAATTAACTCCAGTGGAGTTAGTAACAATTATGTCCCTTAGCATGCAAAAGAAGGCAAGTATGAGATTTTTCCATAATTAGCAAGAGCAAGACAAGGTACCCATGAGGCCTTTCTTGACACCAGCACATTGGCTTATCTCGAACACTATTTGACATTCAGTCTTCATGACTGAAAGTTGACAAATCTTAAGGATTACTTAAATAGAATAGAGAAACATGCAAAGTAAAGACCATTGGAACTATGTATTCCAACAATAGAAATGTGTGGCATTTTATTGTTGGGTTTGACTTATACTCAAATATGTGACATATGTCTGGTGAATTAGAGACTACTGACTATTTCACTGCTAACACTCACTCTCTATTCTCCTCTTTTTCGCTGGAGGGCAGATAGGGGTATTTTCAGTTGGTGATGGGGCCGTTAGAGTTATAGTTTGGGATGTGGTGGGGGTACATGATGAGGATTTAGTAGGAGGGGTACTGGGATGAGGTTCTGAAGCTGAGGGTAAGGGTATTGAGGGGACAGTGGGTATGGGTACTTCAACAGTAGAGGCTAGGGGCGAGTCAGGGATCGTGAATGTAACAATGTTTCCTATTTCGTTTCCCTGTAAAAATAAATAATTCTGTTTGAAAAGTATAGACATGAAATAAATTCATAATGAGCACTACTGACATATTACTAAAATGACTGAAATTGCTGCTGTACCACTTAGAGAGTGTCCTAGGATGGGGAAGACAAGTACTGAAATTGTGTCTCACATATTGATATGCTTTGGGGGAATAGAACTGCAGAGTTAGGGCAAAAGCCCTTAGCTCAGGGTCATACTTCCTTGCTACACTTTCATTATTAGCCTTCCTAGCAACTCTGGTGAGAAGACTTTTTGAGGAACATGATAGTTTGTTTAACATGCTAAACCCCCCTTCGCCCACCAAGTTTTGATGCCGCAAATCACTCAACACCTTTGAAAGCGCAGCCTTCTTATTCACTTTCCTCTTTGTTTGCTGAAAGGCTCTGACCTTCCTCCTGGCAGCTTTGTACTATGCTGTAGTTCTTTTCACCTCAATTTTAAGCTACCTGATTTGATCTGTCAGCTGCTCCATCTCTGGAGAGACGTTGTCATTGCAATGAGAAGTTGAAGGTTCAGCTTCTGGATGTGGTTCTGGAGCCGGGGGATGCTCTACATCCATCACCTTTCTTTTCTTTAATCTAGGGCTTGGCTGAAAATTCTGTTAGTAGAATAAAAAAATGCTATGGCTAAGTTTAACACGGAAAACAATTAAAAATTACACTGGAGCTGTTAAACCTCATTTTCACCAACTTCACTTCATTAATGCAATTTTGTATATTTACTCATTTTCTAGGTTCATACTCATGACATTTATTCATGATATTTCTCAATTCTTCCAAGAAATTGAAATTTTTATTTCCTCCTTTTCCATCCACAGAAGCATAAAAGTCCACAATCACTTATCATTGAATACCTACTTTCATTTGAACCAAGAGTAATCTGAAGGATACTTACTAAAACATTTAGAATCTAGCCCATACCTTGATTGCCATGTACATTAACATGAACACCTGACCATTATGCCAGTTGAGTCGTCATATCTATACATAGATTATGCTGGAAAACTACTAATGAAAGGAATTATTGAAACAATATCACTTACAGTCTGAAGATATGCTGGGAACACTTAAGGCTCAGCATTTTCTCTGATCCTAACACAACACAAGCTGGTCCTGTCAATGTCTTCAGGAATAAAATGCTCCGAGCAGAGAACTCTCTTGGTGCTTGGAGTCCAGCTCTCCCTTCTAACAGCTTTCACCCATGCCTCCCTCCTTTGGTGGGGGGAATCAGGAAACAGAAAATAGTTACAAAAAGTAGATATCATCGAAATACACAACTTAGAATTAAATCATATAGCACAAGTTATTTATTAAATAATACTACTCCCATTTCTATTTTGATTGACTTATGCTGCCACTGCTAAGTAGCAGCGTTAGGAACTACGTGTTCGATGGTAACCAACGCGCATTCACTCGGCGCCTACCGGGAATGATGGACGTTAAGTTAGTTGAGTGGAGGGGGAATCAGGTACGGTGCACGCTATTTGGAACAGAACTGTTTTTTTTCTCGGTAGAGGCAATTACCTTCTTTGCCCCCCCCCCCTGGATCCGCCAATGACCTTACCTGCATTCGTTTTGCTCTTCACCACTGGTAACACAATGAGGAAAAACTACATTTCCCATGGGTATATGAAAATGTACAGATAAGTTCATTTTTAATGGTTGAAGACAACATTTATACATTGAGTAATGAGTCCCAGAAGGACCCAGGTTAGTTCTTTTCATTTGAATATATTTTTACTTCATATTCTGAGATATCCAAGATTTGGGTGGTAAGCCAGTTGCCCAAATGCGATGCCCTCCAGCATCAGTGAGCAGCTGCTGTCCAGCAATCACAGGAGTTACCCTTGGTGCCAATTTGTTTGGATTCCAGTCTTCACCAACTTGCACCATTTGGCCTTTTCCGAAAAGAGATTTGGGAAAATCTGATATAAAAATCAAATGAAAATGCATTTGTTTGAGTGCCACTATCAATTTCACTCAGTTGATATAATGAACTTCATGAACAGCTGCTGAACAGAACACTTGAGTACACATCAAGCACAGTTCCTGAACAGTTTACAAAATTAGTTCATGAACAGCTGCTGACAGATCAGGCCGATAAGTTCACCCAAACATCCACCAATGCTGCTACACAGTTTTACATGCCCATAATACCAATGCCCCCATAAACTGTTCATATAATCAGGTGTTGATTATATTTTATTCTTCAAAAATATAACCCAAAAAAATCACAGCGCGTCTCAGTGTGCTCGGTTCCTCCAGAAGGGGCCAGGAAATACATAAAATGGTACATAGTCAAGCTGCACTCACGGAATCCTGTCCCAGTGTAACCTCCTCCTCCTCCGATCCGCTTTCCAGGAATAGTGTCCACTCCTCATCGTCCGGCAACTCCAACTGAAACGAAATTAAATTTAAAAAAGCTCATGAAAGTGAAAGTACCAATGTTGTAAGTGCACATGAGTGGAAATCAATATAACTACCCACCTAACTCCAGAATGTCTGTGCAGATGACATTTATTACGCCGATGAAACGGGCCTGTATTACAGTGCAACGCCAAATGGTTCTTTGTCACAGTTATGTAGAACTTAACCGTATGAGGATAGGGCACAGCCTTCTGACCAGGGATTGGTATCTGCCGTGTTAAAGGGAGGTATGCTCCCCCCCCACTTTTTATTCGCCGACGTAGTGAGGATGTCATCGTTCAATGGCAGCACTGCTGCCCAAAACATCAGATAACTGCCAACAGATGGCAGCACTATCGAGAACCGAGTAAATTACCACCCGTTTGAATCTTGAACGACGCCCGCTGATTTAGTTTCTTTCATCTATTCACCGCAAAATGTAAAGGAAGGGTAATTATTCGTCAATGATAACAGAAAAATGATTTTCAAAATGGTTTTTATTTTGAATGAAAAATCAATGAGTTAAATTCAAGATTTGAAAAATACACAGGTATAAGGTTAATACACTTTAACAAATTTAACACATGAAAAGCTACACAATTTAGTGAAGTTTATGCATGCAAGTCAACATCGAGTTACCAAAATGTAACACAATGTGACTAATTCACTCACACAGCACTATCCAGTACATGTATTCCTATCACAAACATAACAGTACTATTCACCTATTTGCAAAATATATACACATGAAAAGCTACACAATTTAGTGAAGTTTATGAATGCAAGTCAACATCGAGTTACCAAAATGTAAGCCAATGTGACTAATTCACTCACACAGCACTATCCAGTACATTTATTCCTATCACAAACATAACAGTACTATTCACCTATTTGCAAAATATATACACAAGGAAAGCTACACAATTTAGTGAAGTTTATGTACACAATTCTTCTATCAGTATAATTAATCTATTTACAAACTATATACAATGTCAATGATGTGTCAAACTATTTACAATGTCAGTGTGCATTTAGTATTTGTCAATGTAATTCTATTAATACGAATATATTTTAGTTTTTAACTCCACGCCGTGGGTTAACATTTAATGAAGTCGCAATCAATGTTGCTAGTCCCTAACTCATCCATCAGCAGCCCTGAAACTTTTGAGCAGTGGCCAACTACTTCTAATTTATTAAGTAGCAATGGCACTGCTTTATTTACCAGGGTAGTCAGACCTTCCGAAGGGTCTTCACCCTCTACCCCATCAAGGACAAAGAAGAGGTCATTGCTGGAAGGGTCCCTGGAGATTAGACTACCCTGGCAGAGTCCGCAACCGCTACCCTGAAGAGCTGCCTTGGCTACATATCCTGCAATTAATGCAGCTGACTGCAGCTCCTTCAGGGTGAGCCTGTGCCCCTTAACAGGCGTAGGGATGCAGCCACCAGCTAACTCCGGCTCCTCCAGAGGTGCACTCCCTAAACCAGGATCACTATTGAAAAATGTGCTCAAATTGCTAAGAACACTGCAATTATCAATTTCACAGTTGCCACGAGATCTTGTGGCCACCATTCCATTGACAATTGCAGTCTTCAAAGCTGAGACAAAATGTGCAGCACCCGGGTGATGGTTACTGCCACAATTTTGCCTCACCACATTAAACAAATTTTCAATAGGATCCTGGTTTAGATGACCTGTGCTTAACTGGTGGCACCTACCCTGAAGGGATGCCCATAGCTGGGAGACACCCCTTATCGTAGCCAGCCACCCCTTTTGAGAGGAAGAGAATGAACTGCCTCTCTCCCTCACAAACTCCATCCCCTGTAGGAATTTCTCCATCTTTATTAGGAGTTCTAGATGGCCACTCCTTTTTGTTATCGGGCCCAGCTTCTTCATTCTCTGCTTAGTCTCCCGTGTCGCCATTTAATGCATCGAATAGGTCATTGATGGCAATAAGGAACTCAGCAGTGGCGAGACCATTGCTTCCAAGAGCTCCTAAAAAAATACCAATTAATTCACCAAACTGAAGTCAAAGATAAATTTACCACATCAATCATAGTGTGATATTAAACAAACCTCTTGCCACCAATGTCCCCAATCCTCGCCCGACACGGAGACTGAACACTTGGGCAGCCAGAAAAACCCTCATTTTGTCGAATCCTTTCGGGTTCATGTGTCTCTCAGTGAGAGGGAACAATCTAAAAGAGAGTAAGGATAAAGAATTCAGTAATAATTATATATAACTATAAGTACTTATGGAAGTCAATGAATAAAGTAGGTTCTTTTATCTCTAACGAATTGCTATCATAATCCAACTTTTTAGAATATCGATACAAAATATCATCTTTGTAAAAATGTACTCACCGCCCGAAAGGATTCCGACTATCCTCCTCATAGAGCTGCTGAATATGGTCCCACGATGCCTGTAACAGCACCTCATTACCAGCTAATGCCACCGGAACCCTAACATCGTGCTTGATGAAAAGGTTACGGAAGCATTTCAGTAAATGAGGGGGATCAAATATAGTAACCACTGTATGCCCTTCAAACACAAAGGAAGGATCCTCAAAGGATGCTCCCATAAGTTGAAGGGCTCGAACATTGTTAGTGCCCATATCACAAACGCTGGCTACTACATTTAACCCAATCTGCTGCAGGTTCCGAAGCACTTCCTTCAGCAGCTCACTTAATGTTGAGGATGGCGTGGCTGAGGAGCTGAAGTAGTATGCCAGCGGCTGCTTCCAGGCTGAGAATAGGCCACGAGTCATGAACACCATAGCTACCTTTGCCAAAGCATTAGTAGTCCCTATGGTGTCATGGTCTTCGAAGCCTACTATTTGATCCCTCAACCTGTCATAAGTCAAACCGGGCTTCAACGACATCTCGTCGAATAGAAGACAGCAGTGCCTGTCCCTCTCCTCCATTCCCTCAACGAAAGATGAACGAAAGCTAAAAATTTCTGGATTGATTCCAGGAAGGAAAGAGAAGTGGGAAAGAGTTTTAGATAAAGTTTTCCGGCAAGGAAGAGTAATTAAAGCCCGAAACAAAGAATAGCATTTTGGGCTTTTCTTGAAGATAGAGAGAGCAAAGACTTTTTCTTCGTGGGACCATCTTCTAGCTTTTGGTTTCCTTTTCCCTTCCCTCAGTATGATCTTTAGTAAAGTGACAGCAGATGGAGACAAATTTTTATCTAGGCCACATAAAAATCTGCTGTGAGTGATGTTTGACATTGAGCTAAAATCTGACTTAATACCGTCAGCAATGTTTGCCAACTTCTTCCATTGTCTGCGCTGATTCTTCAGTTTATTGTACATGATCATCTTTCTTGGAGTCAAGTCAGAAACTCTTTTCATGCCAATATCTTGTAGAATAGAGCGCCGAGCACCTTTCCTAACCGAAGAACACACCTTGTTGCAGGTGAGAGGCTCATTGCAACCAGGTATATCTTCAGAAAGGGAAGACTGTAAGACCGTGGAAGAAGTTGAAGACTTATCAAGGGAAGGCCTTTCCTCTTCCAGCACACGTTTTTAACAATTGGAACCAATAACTGGGCCATCAGCAACATTATCAAAGGTACTGGGAGAGGCAGATACAGGGGTTAAATCTATAGATAACCGATGGGGGTTGAGGTGCCAGGAGTTGAGGTAACAACTAAGGAAGATGATGATCCATTAAGGAGAGATGATGAGTGATGAGATGGTGAATGATTGTGACAAGAAGTAGGGGATGAAAAGGTGACAGCAGGAGATGAGAAAGGAGGATGCAGGGCAGGTGCAGCATTCCGGTTCAGCTTCTGACAGGCAGGAGTTTGGAAGTCTTGAACCCGAAAGTGTTTCCAACACATGAAGCCCCTGTAGAACAGCTGGCCTACAGGCACCCCATCCAGCTCAACATTGGCACAAAATGCCCTCCAAAGCTCTGCCCTGAAAATTGTACATGGATATGAAATAAAATAATGCATGAAATAGAAACGAGTATCATGTCATTATTGAGGCAATTATACTCCGGAGGAGTCTAATTTCCTCTTTTTCTATTGACAAATTGGATTAATCTTTCATGATTTAGTTATCAATTGCTCTCTCTTTCTTAATCAGTCTCTTCAACATTGGGGAATTTATACTGGGGAGCTAGAGAAATATGTGATCTGTTTTAGTAACCAAGTATGAGGATTGCACTCCACACATGAAAATGAAATGAAATTAATCATTCATAGAACCATGTAATTTCATATTTCCTATGTCATTCATACAAATAAGGAAAGGTATGGGACCCCAAACAGATCCTTGTGTTAATCCTGTTTTGATTCTCTCCATTTCACTTTTATAGTTTTCTATTTGGACTCATTGCTGTCTTTGGCTTAAATAAACCGCTGGAGTGCAACACCCCTGATAACAGCTTTTTACAGTTTAGCAAACAAAATATTATGGGCTATAGCATGAAATGCTTTTCTCAAGTCTAAAAAAATCCTTAAGAAAATGCAGGTGTTAACCTCAAGTCCCTCTGTTGGGTTAAAGTAAATTTACTAAGGTTGGATGAGTATTGTACATGAGATTTTTCTTGCAGAAGGCAAATTACTAATAATAATAGGGTAGTTTCATTAATAGTTATTATCATCATCTTAAAAGGAATTTAGATTTTTATTCGGTAAAACAACAATTAAATTAACATTATCTTTTCGTGAAGGCAATTCAACTATATTTTTCAGCCTAATAATCAAAATTCTAAACGCTAGTTCAGGTAAACGAACGAAAACGAATTCAGGTAAGCATGTTTTTGGGGGGTTTAAACCCTAAACCCCCCTTCCGTACGCCACTAGCATGTACTTATGCACGAGCATTGAAAATTACGTCGTATAAAGTGATGAACTGCTAGAATGAATATGCGGAGATGCATAAACGAGAGATGGGAAAATAGCCCCTTCTATAATTCCGAGCCAGCATTCTTGCATTGCGAAAACAGATGCTACTTCAAATTGTGCAAAAAAGTGCCTGTTGTAAAACGGTTATAAAAATAGTAAGGATTGATCTATGCACAATGTATACAATAATAAAGCCGTATAACATTGGTGTATAGTCACGAAAAGGGTCGAAAGACAAGAAAACTGAAAAATGCACTATTGAAGTGGACTAATAACTCATCCACATTAAACCAAAATCAATTAACAATTCGACGTAAGACAACATCGAATTTAAAACTATACATTAATATATTAAATGAAAGGAAAACTTTGTTTTATTCCACCAATTTATTTGTCGGTACTACTAGTTTCGACGCAGCGGCGTCATCTTCAGGTACAAAGTGGAAAGCAAAAATTTGATCTTTATATACCATCCAGGATAGGCGTTGGGGTGGGGGAGGAAGAAGGTAGGTGGAAGGGGTGGAAAACCTCAAGGATACAAAGTAGTGAAATGTTTAGCGGGTGGATACAATGTAGTGGCGGGTGGTGGGTCGGAATGGGGGGGGGGCGGATGACCGTTGGCAGGTTAGAGTTTTGAAAGGGATTGCTGGTGACTAAGGTAGCGGTGAGGTGTCCGTGGGGGGAGGGGAAGGATTACGGGCTACTGTTTTTTCCGTGAGGGTCAGGGAGGCTTCAAGGAGGGGGAAAGGTATTCAAATAATATGTCATTAAGGAGAGGACGTTTCTTCATCTGTCTTTTAATTTCCAGCTCTTCCTTCTTGTCCATTCTCTTCCCTTTTTCCTCCCGGTGTAGAATCTTTGGAGTGAAATCACTGCTGTGGTTCTCCTCCCACAGGTGTTTTGCAAAGTGGGACTGGGAGAGGTTACATGTCCGGAAGCACCTCTTGTGTTCTTCTGCTCTCATCCGGAAAGTGCGGCCCGTCTGTCCAACATAGGCCGCAGGGCACTCGTTGCATTCTAATAAATATATCCCACTGTTGTCTAACGGATCAATTTTATCTTTTGTTTTACTTAAAAAAATTTTTAAGTTGTCATGGTTGTAAAAAGCTATTTTAAATTGGTCTTTAGGGAATAGGTTGCTTACTTTTTGAGAAAGAACTCCGTAATACGGTAGTTTACCCCATTTAATTTTATCTTTTTTTGTCTCAATCGGATGAAATAGCATATGTTGTGCTCTTATGGAGCGTTTTTTGAGGAGCATTTTATCTACAAGGGTTCTTTTGTAACCGTTTGTCGTTGCTATTGATTTTATCGTTTCCAATTCCTCATTAAAATTTTCTCTGGAGAGGGGGATATTCAGCAGCCTATTCAGTAAGAAGTGGAATGTTGATAACTTTTGGTATATGTGATGGCGGGAGTCGGAGGGGATTACATGGTCCGTCGTGGTGGTTTTTCGAAAAATAGCAAATTCAAAATTTTTAACATTTTTGGATACCGTCACATCCAGAAAATTCAATTTTTCATTTTTTTTCCTTCTCACACGTAAATTTGATACTGTCGCACTGGGTATTTAAATGTGTTAAAAAAATGTCCAATTGCCTTTCAGTGCCAGTCCAGATTGCAAAAACGTCATCAACATATCGGAACCAGCAAAAGATATTCTTAGTGTTCACTGAACCACCACTGAATAGTTTTTGTTCAAAATCGTCCATAAATAGGTCGGCTAGGAGCGGTGACAACGGCGACCCCATTGCTAATCCTTCCATTTGTCTGTAGTATTCCCCATTGAATTTAAAGTAATTTTGCTCTACGCACACTTTTAATAGAGTCACAAGATCACTGATGACGGCTGCTTCCGTCCCCCTACTTGATAGAACTTTTCTCGCCACTTCGACTGCTTCCAAAGTTGGAATATTGGTGAAAAGGTTTTCCACATCAAATGACACTAATATGTATTTAGAGGGGGGAGGAGTTTTCTTGGATAGCCGGTCACAAAAGTCTATCGTGTTTCTCACTCCAAACTTCGACTGAAAATTAGTCAACTCCCTAAATCGAGAATTTAATAAGGCAGCAAGTTTTCTGGAAGGAGCTTTGACACTGGAGATGACTGGTCGAACTGGAATATTCACTTTATGAATTTTGGGGAGGCCGAAAAAACTGGGTGCTCTTGGATTTATTGTTGTCAATTTATAAATTTCGCTGGACTTGAGAAAGCTAGGGGTGGAGTTAAGGGATTTTTTCACAATTTCCTGAAACTTTTTGGTTGGATCCACTGAAAGTTTTGTTATCTGGTTACTCTTAATAAAGTCGTAGCACTTATCAATGTAGTCTTCCTTATTCATCACCACCACCGTGTTTCCTTTGTCTGCCTTTTCAATGATTAAATTGTTCTCTCTCAGTCGCCTTCGAATAGAATTTATTGATTTTAGCTCTAAAGACCTAATTTGTTTGTCATTAGCTTGGGATTTAACTAAACCTGGTAGTTTCCGTGCGATTATAGTTTTCAAACCAATGTCACGTTTATCCAAGGCCACTTCGCAGTCCACAACTAAATTCTCCACATCCTTAGTTCCCACTGGAGTAACAGGTACATACTTGAGACCTTTCTCTAATAAAGCCACTTCACGAGGGTCAAACACTATATCCGAAAGATTAATCACCCTGTCATGGAAGATCATGGGTGGGTTGCCCCTTTGAGGTTCCTTATGGGAATCCAATTTTTTCTCTTGGAGGCGGCTCAGTTTGCAATTCATGACTAACCTCTTTTTATGTGCTAATTCGCTGCTTCTCTCTCGTACATAGTCGTCCAATAATGTCCATTCAGCCCAATGAAGGTCGCGCCACAGTTCTCTTGTCAGCAGGAACCTGTATTCTTCAATACTGTTCCTTTTCGCGTACCATCCTTGGAGTTCTTTCTTCACCCATATCCGTTCTGCTGTCTGGACTGCATGTCTGCCTACTGATGATCTGGTGTGGTGATAAAAATATACATTGAAACATCTCTATGTTCAAATAAAAATAATAACTCTGGTTACCTGTCTTGGGTTCTCGGAAACTGGAACAATCTTCCTTCCGACACATGAGTACCACAGTTCTTAACGCAGCAATACTTCCTCACCATGATTAATCAAAACTCTTGACCAGTCTTGGATAATTCCGTCCCCTGAAATCCACATGGGTCTCAGTAGACGCCCGAAAGCTTACACCACTGATCTAGAATACCAGCGTCTTTTTAACGAATTTCTTTTTCGTTACTCCGACTTCATTCCCATATTCACTGATGGTTCTAAGTCGGATGCAGCTTGTTCATGCGCGGTTACCTCCTCTCACCACGGGGTCATCGAGGCCAGACTCGGCCCGCTGTGTAGCATATACACAGCCGAGCTACTAGCCATTAAAATGGCTCTCGATGGGATCGAGAAGAGTGCTAAAGCAATTGTCATTTGCACGGACTCGATGAGTGCTCTTCAGTCCATTTCTGGCTTTTCATCCGATCACCCCATTGTCCAGAGCATACACTATAGCCTCCTATGCCTTAATAGAAGAGGAATTGCTATAACGTTCCTCTGGGTCCCTGGACATGTGGGAATTGCCGGGAATGAGAAGGCGGATGCAGCTGCAAAAGAAGCTCTAAATATCCCTGAGCCGACGACGACGCTGGTACCCTACCAGGACCTGCAATCTACTTTACGTAAAGTAGTCCTAGATCAGTGGAGTGAACTGTGGAGTGATGTCCCAAACAATTAGTTACGGACAATTAAACCGGTAACGACAGGGTGGCCCACTTCCATCAGGGGTAATCGCAGAGAGGAAGTCGTCATCACACGTTTAAGAATCGGGCATTGCGCCCTGACCCACTCGTTCCTCTTTACAGAAGAGAAAATTCCTCCTCGATGTGATGACTGTGACCGTCCTCTCAGTGTGCGACATATCCTGATGGAGTGTGACAAATATCGGGACACACGAAACAGGCTAGACATCAGTGGCGACCTAGAACAAGTTCTAGGCAACCATGCCGATCGACTTAACCATGTAGTTTCCTTTTTAAAGGAAACTAATTTATTAAACAAAATCTAATATATTTTTAGATTTATTATTTTTACATTTATATTTTTATTTATTTGGGATTTTAATGCTACCTTTTGTCTAGATTTATATTCATTCATATGTTTTTAAATTAACTAGATTGTGCGTGGTGCAAAATGACCATAGCTGTCGACGCACCCTATTAATCCAAATCTACCTACCTACCTCAAAACTCTTAAACGAGCAAATGATCACAGTCACCACCACTCAAGCAAATAAACAATTGCAGCTTTTGCTTCCTTGACAACAACCACAGCGTTGGCGCAGGCAAAACACGGCAGAGTGCAAAATCGCTCGCGTGGTCAGGGTTCTAGGAATTCAAACTGGCATCGAGTTCTTGGAAATGCTCCCCCCACCACCTCCTTACGGTCGTCAACTGTAGTAGTTCGTGCTATCATGGGTAGATGGCACTGCGGACTCAACTTACCTGGAGTTCCCGTAAGAGAGCGCATCCCCTCCTTCTGACCCACTACTTTCTCTTCACTGAAGAGAAAATTCCACCCCGGTGTGATGACTGTGACTTCTCTCGGAATTCGGCATATCCTGACGGAGTGTGACAGATACCGGGACGTGCGAAGCCGACTGAACATTGGAGGCGACCTAGGGTCCATTCTAGGTGACGACCCCGATGCAATTGGCCGCGTTATTTTATTTCTAAAGGAAACAGCGCTTTTTAATAAATTATGATAAAAATTTAGCAATTTTCAATGTTTTTAACCTCGAAATAATAATAGATAAGCAGAATATCTAACTTCCAGGCAACCTGCCTTCTCCGGATATAAAAAGTATATCTATAATTTTAATAGTTTGAGGTGCAAAATGACCATGCCGTCGACGCACCCTAAAAAACCAATACTACTACTTATGTAGAACTTACGGGGTCCAAAAAAGCCATGGATCGCAGTACTGTTCTGTGCTGTTCAAATGTATCACTGATCTCGGGACAAATCTCAAAGAACAGAATCAATCAGGAATTTATAGAGGCGCCAGGAAGGAATCGGGCAGGAGACCCAAGATAAAAACCCTACGGCCCAGAACTCTGGAAATAAGGAAGGAGGAAGACCGAAAAACCATATCTGCTGCCGCATGAGAGAGAGACGAGAAATCCCCACCGTCTGATAAGTCTAGCTTTAAGGAAAATTAAACCAAGAAATACAATAACCTCCATAATTTCAATTATTGCTGTCTGAAAATAACGTAAATGTATAAACATTGGAGCATAAAGAGTAACTTTGTAAATGGGGCCCAATATATCTTTAAAAAGCTCTAAATATTGGTGTTGTTTGTCCCTTGGGCTCTGGGGGACCCCTTGGCTCAGAAACGGTATTCTTAGTCACAATCCATGGGAATGTCGTTACCCAACCCTCCTCCAGGAAACTGATTTCGTGGGTGAGGCCCGAGGCTTACCCAAAGCTCCCATGGACCTCCCCTAACGCGGGATACGAGACCTATCACGATAATCGCGGGATAAAAGAAGTGCTGCTTGCGCGCGGAACAAAATACTACAACTTGGCGATTGTTGTGCTCCAGAAGTTTGTGTATTTGCTTCGGCTATTTTATGCGTACTCCGATTTCAACTTTCATTTGCATAATCTCACATTACTCATTATTCATATTGAATAATTATTTCATTCACATCATAGCCGTTTCCTCGTATTCATTGTAAACTTACTTCATCAACTTCTCAGTGCCACCATCATCTCCTTAACCTCATTTCACCTTCCCTTCATCCTTACCTCGCATTTTACCATCCCAATCATCTACGATCATTCTGATTATGCATGATATTTTTGAATTCGTGGAAAGACTCGAGTGGGAAGAGGAACTGCCGGATGGTAACGTATTACGTTTAGAAAAACCTAACATTTTATTGAGCAACCTTTCTAAAGTAAATTATGTGAAATAAGAAATACACTTTATAGCAGTAATTTTATCTTTTATTTCAAACAAAATAAAAATTAGAGAAACTTGAATTTCAATATAACTTGAGGGACGGACGGACGCTACCTCAAGGGATGACATATCAGCATCAGCCTTGAGTTGTCGCAGCCTCTCCTTCTGCAGTTCTACTTTCAATTTGCCATCCTCATCCTCCCAATACCTCTTGGCTCGAAGCATTTCTGTTTCCAGCCTCCAACCTTTTGTTAGACCAATGCCTCCTGGTCTCAAGGAGCTCCGCCTTAAGGTTCCTCTTCTCCTTCAGCCATTTCTCCTCCTTGCAATGCTCCCATCTCCTTCTGTAACAGCTGCATTTGTACATAGTGCTTTATGGCATCTTGCACCTTACCCTCTTCAGCACGAGACAACCTCACATAAACCTCCTGTGTCAACAGGGAGGTTGTATGTGCTGAAATATAAAAAAAGGCAGTGATTTTATAAATGTTTTAACTGTGTCAATTCAAAGAAGTATCCTGGTGGGTACTAATAAATGTACATAACATATTATAGGTGGTAGGTGTAATATTTAGTTTGAGAGTATTGCTATACTAACCCCTTTTAGTTTTGTGACGTCCTGAAGAGGGTAGGGCTCAACCACTTGCAAGAGCCCTCGTAATTGTTGGAGTAGATGTGGCAGTGGATGTAGCTGTGATAGTGGATGTAAATGGAGTTACATTTGGGGGAGTAGAGCCGCAGTCGGAGGAACTGGGGTCACGAATGGGCATGGAGGAGTTGGGTTCTGGGAATTGGGAGGTACTAGGAAGAGAAACGTGAATGGGCTGGGACGGTGGTAAGGAATGGGTGGGTGAAGAAATGGGAGTAGGAGGTGCGGGAGGAAGACGTGTAGAGGCCGCAGCAACCAGATGGTGGTGGTGGTTGCTGTCAAAATCCTGATCGATTTCCTCACCCACGTAAGGCACAATTACTTCTACCTGGGCGGAAATTGGATCCTATAAAGTCTTCAAGGGTGAACCCCCTCCAGTACCCATTTGGTGACGCATCTCAGCGGTCCTCTGTGCCTTCAGATGCGCCTTCAACTTCTCCCACACTTCTGTAAGTTGTTTACGATATAATAGTACCTCATCACTAAGTATAATTTAATTTAAATAATTGCTGAACATCACGTAATACTGCATTTGAAGCGTGACTTGGTGGAATCTCATATTATATAAATAAACTTAGTAATTTCACATGAAAATTGTTATTTTAAAACATAATGGAGTGGCCCGGATTTCAACAACAACGTATCATCTTTAGCTGAAAACTTTCTAGAAATCTGTGGATGAATTGGACAAACTACACTAGGGAATTCACATAAACTACCAGTTAACACCATTTACACTTCACAGTGCACTGCTCTCAGGCGTCTTGATTGTTAATTAAAAAGATATCCGTGAGCTTTCGTCTCGCACGGTTAACATTTTTTTAAGAAACATAGTAGAATGACGAAATGGAATGTGATATGTAGGTTAGGTAGATTATATAAACTAATAACTTTCGGTTGTGCATTGTGTAAAGAATTTAAAACTGCCCAAGCCCAGTTCCTCACAGTTTTTAGCGTATTGAATCACAGCACACATACCTTTTCAGCTGGCCCACAGTTCTCGCTGCGACATCTCGAATGGCATTTTAGGCTTCACTGATGTCACCCCAAGCCCTTTTCCTCACCCCTGACTCCCTCGCCGTATTTTCCAATTCCTTAGGTACTGAAGACAGTCCACAAGTTCTCGCCTTTTTACTCACCCTCCATTCGTCAACCTTTCTCACCTCCCCTCCTTCTGCCTCCTTATATAAGCTTATACACACAGATATATGTACCTGAAGATGCTGTAAAAATTGAAACCTGGTCGCAATAAACCTTTCTCTCTGTGGAAGTTGCCCATTTTTCAAGTTACTATTATAAAATGGCTATGAAGGGGAAGTCACTTACTTCTTATGGCAGTCAACTTAATTTGATGTAATTTGGCCTTCGGAGGAGGAGGTAAACTTTTGGTGACCATTTTTTTCTTTAAAAAATTAGACGTTTTTCGTGTTATTGAGAAATTATCCAGCTCTTCAAGGGTGAAAACCATTATCATGAGCTCCCCAACACCCCTTGGCTTGCGGTGATGTTCCTCCCCACCATCCTTTCCACTGTCGGGGACTAATTCAGTCGTGTTATGAATCTGCAATGGTTATTAAAGACATGTTTTAATTAACCTTTATGTCACGCACCATATATATTCCTCATTCCCCATTTATGTAAATGGAAGGAAACCGAAAACTAATTAAATTGTTATGAAAACATCAAATGTGGGCAGCACTCGGGATGCAATTAGTTCAGTGTTGCTCACAAAAATAGTGAGAACATCATGGCAAATGAAAGTTTAAGGTAACATTTAATAGTTTAAGGATTCGAAATTTAGCCAAGGTACTATGAGACATTAGTTCTTGTGAACTCACACCCCTGTTCACCGCCATCCTCCACTGTGTGTCTATTACAGCACATGATTGCTGCAACAGATTGTCAGGAGAGCCATCATAGGCATAATCCTAATTTAACAGGAAGGGAAATAGTAACATTACATTTCACGAAATAAATTATAAAAAAACCAGGCAAGATACACACAAACACGAAACAATCCAATATTTTTCCCTACCTTTAACATTAAACTGGCCAGCGATGAAACAGAAACAATTAATTCAATAAGTACGGCGACATAATAAAAGAAACAATACCTTCTTTTGCAATCAATGTCTATGGCAACCGACGAATTTACAAGAAACAAAGGAAAAACGTGAACTTAGAACACGATAGAAATGAAAAAATGACACACTTCGTCCTAAAATTAACTCACACGCACTCATTCAAAAAAAAGGGGGGGGAAATGGGGTCGAAATTACTATACGACGAACGAACACAAGGTGGGGGCGACGGCTAGTCGTCCCGGGGACGGGACTTTCTTCTGTTCTTGAAAAAACAAAAAAAGGAAGGGTTTCTGGATCTCTCACGATCACAGCAACGGGGCTTGAAGTGGGGATCCTTCTTGACTTGGGGGGGGGGGGGTAATTCGAGCTTGCGGCTCTACTTAACCGGTTCTCCTGCTCTCTCGTCCACCGCTGCGCTCGGATGGCTCCTCCTGGGTCCTCTGCACCTTCTGCACTGCGGGCTGAGAGAATATTCAGCGGGGGGAGGGACGTGGGTTGACCTTATTGGGGCGATGGAAATACACCGGTCTTTCTCCTGTTTCCAATTTTTCGCCAATCTCCTCCTCGGTCCAGCCTTCACGTCTCCCAAGTCCTCTCTCTCTCTCTTTCGTCATACAGCGTGCTCCACAGACCGGCATATCCTCCGGCAGCGTGACGAGAGCAGGGTTCATCATCATAGTGTCCTTTGCTGCGAAAGCAGCTGATTTCAGAGGATGCCTGACTATTTTTTGTCGGCTTTTGCTCTGTGACCCGTCTTTTAGTTTGTTATTTAATTGCCCGTTTTATTGTTTCTCCCTGCCAATTATAGTTTTTTATAGTTTTAATATATCTATAGGTCTCTTTGTGATGTCCCAAGTTGATTTTTGGTCCTCGCCAATTGTCCTTATTATCTCTGTATCACTGTATTTTAGTGTTTTATAGTAAGAAAGTGATTGTTCTTTGATTGTACTCTTAATATCCGTTATTTTTGTATATTTATAGACCAGTTCATTTTTCGTTCCCCAGCGTATTTTAAAAAAGGACTTTAGGCACCTTTGTTCTGTTTTTAGGAGCTTTTCCATTGTTCCCTTGGAAGCTAGTCCAGCCCATGCCGGCGTGGCGTATAGAATTATTGGTCTAATATATGTTTCATATATCCTTCTCTTAACAGTGTTGGGCGTGGCGTTACTTTTTAGTATTGGCGATAGGGTTGCCCGCATCCCAATGGTTTTTGCTATTACTGCATTGGTGTGGTCTTTAAAGTTCAATCTATTGTCTAGTTTTACTCCGAGGTATTTAGCAGAGTCAGACCAGATTATGGGTTGTTGTTTTATTCGTAGGCATGGGCACCAGGGTTTAACTACGTGTGGTCTTGTGAAAAGGACTGCCTGTGTCTTATTTGTATTTATTTTTATTCTCCATTTACTATACCATTTAACAATTTCGTCTATGGTGTCTTGGGCATATTCTGCTCCTGTTGGTGCCTTCTTACTCCTGGCCAGAATTGCCGCGTCGTCAGCATAGAGGGCTATTTCCGTGTGCCAATCGTCATTATTTTTTGGGAAGTCTGATGTGTATATATTAAAAAGGAGTGGTCCGTATATGGATCCCTGTGGTACCCCTGCTGTAATAGCAGGGTTCATGCTGGTTGCCCCTCCGGGTTTTATACCCCGAAGAGGGTTGGTTTTCCGGGGGTGGGGACGGTGGGGAGGAAATTGGGGAAGAGAGCCCGCTTCCTGAGGTTCGTCGGGGGGGGGGGGGGGGTTTGGAGCACTTATCTCTGTTTGGGGAAGGGGGGGTGGAGAAAGGTGACTTCTTCGGTCGCCTCGGACCGCGCGGCGGGTGGTTTGGGAGAAGGGGATAAGCTCCTCGGCACGTACGCAAGGCCACGCGCTCGGGAAAACCCCAAAATCGGGAGGCAGGGAGTTGAGGGGGGGAAATTCACTGCACACACGTCCATTCATTCTTAATCACTCACACGCAGTCAAACATAGTACATGGCAGTTAAACACAGTATACGGAAATAGAATAGAGCTCTCCTTCCCTCGGAAACACTCCTAAAACTAGGTCACGTAACTTGCCAAATGGCAATCGTTACATGTGCCCCCCTCTTCAGAAAGAGGAAATACAGAAAACGTATTTGCGAAAGAAAAAAAAACATCGCGACTCGCGAGAAGCACGTTTCATATGCCACAGGAATGGGATAGGTTTTCCGTGCAAAGGGCGTTCCATCATTCAGCTTTATGCGGAACGTGAAGTTTTTTGCAGCGGTTAATGATGGTATAAACAATGTTCGAAACGAGACCAACAAATTCTCCAAACTCAACTGTTCCTCTTCCGACAAGCCCGTAAGCGCTACGCACTCCTTAATAGTCGTCTCCACAGAATCGTCTCCGTCCTTTGTTAGCCCACAAATAACTTTATCGCCCCCCTCTTCAAATTCCTGAACCATCATGCTATCATCCGGGAATGTTAATGACATGTAATTTCGTGGGATATCAATAATGGCTTTAAAACGTTTTAAAAAATCAATCCCTAATATTACGGGGCATATCAACTTCTTTATCACCAAACATACTACGTCCCACTCCCGGGTTCCCAGAGTAATGGTTAATAATGCCTGTTTTGTTACTGGCGACGACCTATGCTGGTCGGCTCCTATAATACGGGTTCCATTAACGGGAAGCGTGGGTATCTCAATCCCTTGACCCTGCATGAACATCAATTCTTCCTCGTCCACGGGAGGTTCACAAAGTCTGATGGCCGCTATATTCCTAGTCGCATACTCCTGCATACTGTTACCGGGCGCGCGTCTATAATTCCCCGTCATCACCCTTAATTTATAGTTTACTTGATGCTCTTTACTCCAAAACCGGTCATAGAACATTTTTTTAAACTCGTCCATGTCCTGCGGAAACGGGAATATGGCGTCGGCCCACTCTTTCGCAGCATCGTCTAACATCTGATAAAATAAGCGGGGTCTCAACCGTGAAGGAATAGCATAGATTGAAAAATAGTTTTCCACCCACCGTATAAACGCAACTGGGTGCTCATACGACTTACCGCGGAATTTCAAATTTGATGGAGGGTTGGGGAAACTTGAATTAGTCGCATTTTTCGTCCTACCTAGGCGAATATCAGTGATCTCATCCGTCATGTCTTCTTATCTTTTTCCTTGCTGCACAGTAGCGTTTGTCACACATTCTAGTCTCCCATCCACCACGTTCGTAATTTCCCTCTTCACTCTTTCAACTCGCTCTCCCACGACCCCTTTGAAATCATCTATCTTCACCCAAACAGAAAGCCTCACAAAATAATAAGTAATGTTAATTGAGAATAAAAAATAAAAATTGAGGAGTACACTATAACTATATTTGAGCTAAGTTAATAAAAATTTTCAATGGAAAATTTCAATCTGTTATGCATAAAATATAATGACAGCAAATGTTTACCTACCATATTTTCCTAACACTATGTATTGAAATCACTTGGAGCAATGTGTTGCAATCTTGATGAGAAATGAAATAGACTTGCTAAGATTAATACTATGCCCTTGAAATGCAGAATAATAACATATCCATACCAGTATCAGCATATAGTTTTGCTAGTGAATCTAGTTCTCCATGGTTGTCTTTGCGTTCCAGCATCACTTCCACTGGAAAATCTTTCACCTCCTTCTGTAACACTGGTGGTGTTGGAGAAGAGGGTAAATCATCTTCTCTGTATACTTCCTCGTCAGAAGAGGAAAAGTAGAGCCTCTCCGGTTTCTTCCTCTTTCTTACTGAGGCTTCCTCTTCAGATTCTAAATTGGATGTGTCTAACGCGATGGACGACTTCATTTAAGGTTTTTCATACGAATCTGAAATATTGTTAAAGAAATTGGCTATTGATGATTAAGTCCACCCAAACAGCAAACCTCACAAAATAATAAGTAAAACTGGGACAAGCTTCATACCCATAGTTTACCGACAAATAAGAAATGTTAATTGAGAATAAAAGGTAAAAATTGAGGAGTACACTATAACTATATATGAGCTAAGTTATTAAAAATTTCAATGGAAAATTTCAATCTGTTTTGCATAAAGTATAATGACAGCAAATGTTTACCTACCATATTTTCCAAAAACTATATATTGTAATCACTTGGAGCAATGTGCTGCATTCTTGATGAGAAATTAAATATACTTGCTAAGATTAATACAATATCCTTGAAATGCAGAATAATAACATATCCAGACCAGTATCAGCATATAGTTTTGCTAGTGAATCTAGTTCTCCATGGTTGTCTTTGCTTTCCAGTATCATTTCCACTGGAAAATCTTTCACCTTCTTCTGTAACACTGGTGGCGTTGGAGGAGACGGTAAATCATCTTCTCTGTATACTTCCTCATCAGAAGAGGAAAAGTAGAGCCTCTCCGGTTTCTTCCTCTTTCTTACTGAGGCTTCCTCTTCAGACTAAAATGGATGTGTGTAACGCGGTGGACAACTTCCTTTTAACTTTTTCATACGAATCTGAAATATTGTCAAAGAACTTGGCTATCGATAATTAAGTCCACCCAAACAGCAAGCCTTACAAAATAATAAGTAAAACTGGGACATGCTGGGACACCGACAGAAATAAGAAATGTTAATTGAGAATAAAAGGTAAAAATTGAGGAGTACACTATATCTATATTTGAGCTAAGTTATTAAAAATTTCAATGGAAAATTTCAATCTGTTATGCATGAAATATAATGACAGCAAATGTTTACCTACCATATTTTCCTAAAACTATATATTTATGCGTTGACCAGGTTTCCTCATTCACGCTCTCCTTCTTAACGAAGCAGTGATTCACTCTCTCGGGACTTGTAAGGAAGCCACCAAGAATCACTGGTATCTTTGAGTGATGTCCTGGTACCAGCAATCCATTTCAATGGTGCAACCTCAACCTCTCTAGTTTCAATAAACTCGCCAATAAGAAACATCTCCCTTCATTGAATGACCAAAGTGGAAGATTTAGTTCCGTGAAGTACATTTCACTTAATTATATTGGAATAAGGATATTAATTACTTTGAACAATTAAAGCTTTTATGTTAATTTATTTTAAATATTTTAGGTATAAATCAAAATACAAAATCAACAAATAAATGCATACAGTGCCTAAATGAACATGACTAAGCATTCTTATTTATAGTTAGCAATGTTATTATTTGGATATACCAACTCATTGTTAGCCACTCAACTTAATTCAGTCATTGCCCACGATAGTACTCCAGTGTACCAAGTCAGTGACAATTGACTCCCCTCCCCCTCGTTCCAACAATGCCAACTATAATGGCCCTCCCTGAAATTCAGTAGTTTAAATCTTTCATGAGGGAACAGGAATAGAAAATTTTACTACCAGTCCATTTTTTCTACGATTCATTGTCAAAATATAGAAAGAAATTATTCTGCTGAAGAATCAAGAAGTTAAAGATCCTTATTTGGCTTAACATTATCACAAGATCACTTCCAAAACTAACCTGCAACCACCATCATCATTGCTAATGGGTCTTAAATTAAGATTTAATTTGTTGACTATTATTTGCTGATTATTACTACGCCCCAAACTCCTAGATCTAGGTCACGTTGACTTATTAAGCCCTATGACACAGATTTTCCATTATGGTTTAAGTGACTAACAAGTGAACAACATAAGCACTATATGAAAATACAACTACTTATGGTACTTAATGAAGTAGAGAAAAAGCAATATGCCCAGAATGTCTCATGGTATCATGTGGAAGGCATGAAGGAAGGAACAACTATTCATTTTCCAAATGCTTTGTCCTCAAATTAGGTGTAAAGTGACATTAGTTTCCTAGGTGTTTAATTGTATTACCTCTACCAGGCACTAGAAACGAACACTTGAATGGTAACGTCCTGGTAAGCGGCAGGCACTTGATCCAAGCTGGTGTAACCTGGGAGAAGACCTCCAGGTTGACCCCAACCAGCAACCTGAGCAGCAGTAGGGGCGTTGCCCTCTCTAGTAGGCACCAGTGTGCCATATACTAAGAGAGATGCTTCATAGGCACCAAGGACCAAGAAATCACGCTCAGCCCTAGTTGTGGCCAACTTAATCAGGAAAGTCCACAAGCGGGCAGGATTGACTTGGGCAAAGGCAGGTATCACAAGGGCGGCGTCTCCCCTAGCTATTATTTGAAAATTAACAGTAGCCTAGTGGGCAGCCATCGCCCCCAGCTTAGCATTTCCCTGAGGTGTTATCCTCCTGCCACTATAAGCCAGCCAAGCCACTAGGTCTAGGTCAGCTAAGTTGAAGTCAAAATCCTCAATGAGGATGATATCCCCAGAGACTATGGCATTGCCAATCGCCTCAGGAGCAACACCAACTGCGTTGCCTAGGAGAATGAACTGGATGGGAGGAACGCCGACTCCAGCTGGGTAGACGCAAGGGATAGCCTCGTCCAGCACTCTCTGCTGCAACAGAGAGTAAAACACCCCTTTAGAATACAAACCAGAGGTATTGAAGCGCTGAGGTTTGAGAGTGAAATAGGCCGCGCATTGTCGGGCCAGTTGCTGGTTTCCCAATACTGGGGTGATGATAGACCCGACTTGTCTGTCGGTGACCAACCCACTTGTCATGTAGGGGGTCAAGCAGTCTTCTGTGACTGTGGTGTCGATATGAGGGCTTACCTCCCAGGCAATGTCAAACTTGAGTATGCACTGGGGGGCGTCAACCCAACCAGACATCGTATGTTGGATGACCCCTCCTTGAATGTGCCCACCTGTAATACCTGGGGATGCAGGATAGGATGATACGGTGTAACCATGATTGGCAGCTACGCAAGAGATCCTTGGGTCCCCAGCCTTCAACTGGCGGTGGGCAAATGAGGTAAAGGGTGGGGAGTGCACCCCATATTCTGGCTGGGTGCTGCAGATCAGGGGCCGCTGTACTGCACTCTCGATAGTATTGCTCCCAAACTTGGAGGGAGACTGGATTGAGCTCCCAAATCTCACAATCGACTTTGACGCCCTAGACTCCTTTGTAGAGCGGGAGCGGAGGGACTTGTCCTGACGGGCCCCGTGCCCATGACCCGCCCTTTTGCGCCCTTCTAACCTGGACCCTGTTTCTTGGGTGCTGGTACAAGGCAGATCTAACCCCCCCACTGGGCCCACAGCACCCCCCACTTCCGTAGGGGGTGAGGGCGTCGGGGGGGCTTGAGCAGGAATTCCTTCCTGCCCGAGGGGGGGGGGGGAGGGAGGGGCCCGGTGGGTGGAGGGCCACCAGGTAAGCTCCCGCTGGGAATTATCCCAGGAGAGGGTGGGGCAGGCCCCGCCCCTTGAGGTTGGGAGGGGGAGGAAAGTGCGGCAGGCGGAGAGGGGGCAAGCCCACCAGCTCCTAGAACCATCACCTTCCGGAGGGGATGGGTAGGTTGGGACATGGCCGGATAGTAGCCGAAAGAGGGAAAATATGAAGAAACAAGAATAAATAGAGGATAGATAAACAAAGAAGAGAGATAGAAAGAGAACACAAACAAACAAATAGGCCAGAAGGCAATGCTCTTTATCTAGCTAATTAAGAATCCCGCAGCCGACAGCGAACAACTAAGCCACAAGGATCCACACACGAAAACCACTACGAGGAAGCGGAAATCAATCCGAAAGAACCGTTCAACACTGCAGAACGCAAGGCACTAGAAACGAACCAATTGCTCTCTACACTGAGAACATAAACACTCACCTCCGAGCCCCTGTTGACCCTCATCGAGAGTAATGAGATCTTTGATTGAAACATTTTCAGTAGCAGAAGGAAATATTTTATTATGTCGTTAAACAAAGGACTGCCAAACATCTCTTTTTAACCCTGTTATGTCCTCAATTCTCGTGAATAATGCTCAGTATGGGAGGAATTCATAAACCCATTCAAATGGGTCATAAAACTTGGTGGACTAGCTAAGTGGCCATGCTTTCATGTCCGAAAGTTTGTTCACGAAATACACACCTGAAGTACTCGAAGGACATGGATTTGAAAATGCATCACCCTTTTTCCAAAAAGTCTTTTCCTATCACATATGGAACTTGCTCAGCACTAGAGGCTATATTCTCCACTTTAATAATTTCACCATCTTTTAAGCTAAATTTTTTATCTCCATTTTTCAGCACATTATATGTATACACCCCTTTTATAAGTGCCTTAGTGAACTGCCTACCAACTGCAGGAGCAATAATGGAAGGCCTATTGGAATGCTCCGAGTTCTGTATCACTCTGCTTTCAGTCGGCTTAATGAAACCTGCTCGCTGAATTCCACCACTTTCAACATGCTTAACTGTTGCAAAGGTTTATCAGTTTTCCTTATACTTTTTTATGATTTGCAAAAAGTTCTCAAATTTAAAAGCACTAAAATTGTCCACATTTCCATAAGTTTGCACATCGTTTACAAGGTGCAAAGTTCTATGAATATTGTGCGACATAAATTGAGTGCCATATATTATTTTAAATGTTTTCACAAAATACTCTAAAAGGGAATTTGAGAATTGTAATAACGAAGACTCAACGCTAATGGTGCAAAAAATTCTGATAGCACTTTGAAGGCTAAGAAAATTTAATAAAAAATGTATACAAGAAAATGTTTGTTATGACTTCAAAAATAGATTACAAACTTAAAACAGTAATACAATTGATTACTAACAGGCTCACAAAAATTGCAAGCGAGAAAATGTTGGAAATGACTTAAAAATTGAATATAAATTTAAAACAGCAATACAATTGATTACTAACAAACTTACAAAAAAAATTTTTATTTTTTAAAAACTTTTTAATTATTTTTTGAGAATTTAAGATGAACATTTAAATCATTTATTGTGACATGCAATTAATTTTTAATTGAAGCAGCTTCCTCAATTCCCTTTATTCCGTCATTTTTTATTAACTTTTGGAAAGTTTCGAAGTTTTCCTGATATGACAGTTTTCCTTGTATGCCTCATTATTTCTTTGAGCTGCATGCTGCCTCATCCTCACCATCACGAAGTGCATGATTGTCCATGCCATTATCTCCTCGTTATGCTCAGCACAAGGAAAAGACAGTCCACCTGAGTCAATAATGTCTTCTACAGTTGACTCATTCAAATCTATGCGGTCTAGATTCAATTCCAGCTTTTGCTCAACTGCCTGAATGAATCGGAATAGATTTGCGTTTGGGTGCACCAATTTGCCCTCTGACCTACACTGATGCAATTCTGCAATAACACCAAGGCCCAAAGGATTGCGGGAAGTGACAGCTGGTATGCATGTATAACACTAACTTGGTTGCCTAATTTTTTTGCACATAGATCCCGTTATATAATATATTAATGCATCAGTGACTGCTGGAAGATAGTAATCGTGCTCAATCACATCTGCTGCATCCCAGTCACCCTGCTCTCTTATCAGCCCATTTGGACGCTCAGCTTCAGCAGCTCAGACAATAATGTAAGAGCATTTTCATCCCTCAAATAAATTTCTCTTATGCCACTTGTTTTAATAAGTGGCTCAATGGGGCTTTCATCTCTAGCTACACAATTGCCATACTTGGGGGCTTCAGTATCCCGAAAACAGCCAGCAATTTATATATTTGGATGAATCCGATTGCAGAGGGGTGGTCATTGGGCCCAAGTGACTGGCGTATGGTACCAAAAAACCTCTGAAAAAATAAAATGGAATTTAATAAGCATGAACTTCTAATTAGTAGCAGCAACTCAATATTAACTTTGTTGCAGTTAGGTCCTAGGTAAGCAAATGCAGCATGCATTACTAAAGCCTTTGTCAATTCACCTCCAATGAATCCTGGTTGAATCTTCCAGTGAGGACATTCTCAAATCCATAATTAGCCTAATAAGGAATGATTTGTATCACGGAGAGCAAAGTCACCCTCAATCCTTCAGCATTGGACATGGTGAGAAATTGGTTGGCAGCAATAAGACCCTCATTTTTTTGTTTTTCCCAATTATTGAGCCAAGTCAAAGATTGAGTGAGAACCTATAATAAATTATAGTAATTTAATTTCAACATACATATTGCCATCCAAATATTTTCCTTTTGTGCCAGTGTTTCATCAGCCAGTCATAATATTAATAATTGAAATCTTATCTCATAGTCAGCTGAGTCCAATTGAACCCCTTGGGATTTTCCTCTGTTCAGAGCATCAAACATATTATTTATTTGCTGACAAAAGTCTGCGGTTGCACCAATATCCTCAAAACCGGGCTTCCGGAGACGGTGGTAAATCTGCAGACCTTTCTCCACGGAGTTCCACAAATACCTGCGTAGTAAGTCTAACTCTCATTTTCATCACATTAGAGGGTAGAATGTGATTTTTCGTCAGTTTTGCGCACACTCTCCAGTCTCCCGGAAGCATCTTGTCTGTTTCGAGCAAGTTCACCAAATGTTTCCACCTAATTTCCATACCATCGTGGTGATTCTGTAATCAAATAATGAATATCAATTAATATAAAAATCCAAAATTGTGCAAAACAAAGTAATACATACTCCATTGAGGAAAAACTTACTTTCAGCTCTCCAGTGGTAAGCGATAAGTCGGTTTCTGATATTCTTGAGCAAGGGAGGGGTATCAGCAAACGCAAATATTTTGCGATTTGGGTCCAAAGGATGTTGAAATGAATTTTTTTCACTGCCCAGTTGTCCCCGTTTTCCAAATTTAGTCCAAAGCTTCCTGTTAGCTGATGCACTAGCAGAAGCAAAGCCATGGACCTTGGCACCCGATTTTTCGAGAAGAAAGATGGCTTTTAATAAAATTTTTGCTAATACGTCCCCTTTCACTGGACCGTTTGAGGCAAACATAGCAACTGGCTGCGAATTGGATGAAACATTACAACCATGGCATGATCTGCCATTTCAGTGACAGTTTCAGCATTGGGCCCACGCCCACGTCGCTTAAGCCCACGTAGCTGAGGTTACTGCAGCACACCGACACACTTTGAAGCACAGACATTTCATCCCACAGTATCACACAATGCCGTTGTATATCCTTTTTTTGCACAGCTGCTTCTTGAATAGCTCAAAAAATCTGTCGTCAAAACCACATGACGTATCCACTGACGATAAATTGCGCCTTACAGTTCTAATTGTGGGCAAGGACAAAATTTAACTTTCGCGAGCGAACTTGTATCCAGCAGGTGAGCGCACATGAAATAACATGCACAAGAGCATCCAGTCTTCAGAGTACCTTCTGCCATTTTCCTTCACGGTGTTAGCAGCACTGAATATTTCTTTAAGAGAAATCACCTGATTCCTTGAGAGATTGGGGTGAGCTTGCAATTTGTCTTGGAACGGACCCTCTGCCACCTTCTTCATCGTTTCGTGAATATTGTTTCTTAGGTTACTAATCTTGTTCTTGGCCCTGAATAGTGAGCGTTTGGTATTGAAGTTTTTCTTCCTCAAGGTTGTCACAATTCTCTTTTTTTGGGGACTTAACTTGCCGGTAAGTCGTGCCATATTGCATTTTCGCGTGCGTCTCAAGCTCCTCTGAAGTATAGTCCTTCTGGCTTGCTTACAATAGCAGCATACATCACCAGCTTCAATTATCAGCATACAGTTTTCGTGCCTCCACTGATTGGCACTATTATTTACGCAAATTTTGCTATCCAAGTTCATGATTCCTCCACGCATCACATCGCCCCTGCGAACCTTTGCGACATCAACCTTTCCAATGATTTCTTCTAACTCAGAGCAACTCTCCAGGGGACCACTTTGAATGTCCACTTGCTTGTTATCAATGGGGTACTCCATCAAATGCTTTCGGTAAGCATTCCGTAGAAGTAAGAAGTAGCAGAAGAGACATCTAAAGATCCAATCTTATCGTATGTTATCAATTGGGTAATGGAAGGTTGGCCTCAAAAGGTTTCCCTTGAATATTGTGGGTTTTTTTCTTTTTTTTTCGGAACAAATAAGTTTATCAAAAGAAACAAAGACCAGTTTACAAAAGTATACATTGCTCTCATTACACAAAGAAAATACTAATAAAATTGCAGTATTTATATAAAGGGGAGAACACTAATTGCACGATTAAGATATTTATTAGGTAAAGACTTTGGTTTTTTTCTTTTTTTTCCGGAACAAATAAGTTTATCAAAATAAACAAAGACCAGTTTACAAAAGTATACATTGCTCTCATTACACAAAGAAAATACTAACAAAATTGCAGTATTGATATAGAGGGGAGAACACTAATTGCACGATTAAGATATTTATTAGGTAAAGACCATAACACTAAAAATTTTATCACAAAATACATCTGGTGTATAAAATACATAAATACTTTAAATGCATAATAAAGTAAACGTAAGGTGTAAACCATTAATGTGCTCATGATGAAATCACAACTATGTCTGTCAACAAAACAGTTTAGGATTCAATTTCCTAATTTTATTTTTCATTACCAAGAAGGAAGAGATGAAAAGTATACTCGAGTACATACTATGTTACCTTCCCTTTGTAATTCATAGATAGGGAGATGGTATGTATAATTCTTAGAAAGGTGAGGTAATACCCACAACTCACGAACACAATAAAATTAAGAATTTGTCAGTTCCCAAGGCTGATTTATGGAAATACATTTCTATGGATGCATCACCTTAAGGCTTAATTCAATTTGCAATTTACAATTTGCAAATAGTTTAGTGATGTGATTAGGGATGTTCGGGTTGGTGAGTTTGGAAATAAGGCCATCATGCCATACCTTGTCGAAGGCCTGGCTGATGTCTAGAAAGACTGCAGTTGTAACCATCTTGGAGTTGAAGCCGGAGGTGACGTACTCAGTCAGTCTGTTAATTTGGTGCACCGTGGAAGTCCGAGCAGCGAAGCCGAACTGCTCCTCTCTAAAGAGAGGAAACCAAGTGGTCTTTCGCTGCCGTAAGGCAGCATTTATTTCAGAGGCTGCTCCTTGGAGCTTTTGCTCTGTGTCCTTCCTTTATCAACCACTTCAATAAGGCTTCCCTTGCCTTTTAGATTACGAGTGCCGTTTCAGGCCTCTTGTATTTATCCGTCTCTTTTGCTCTTATTTCTCCAAGTTCATTCATTTTTTACAATTTACTTTCCCTTAATTTTTTAAAATAATTATCGACCTGCCTTTGGATTACTGTCTTTATTGGTGTGATGCCCGTTTTGTTATATATATATTATTGCCATCCGCGTATGGAGTATGAAATATTGATCTTATTATCTTTCTGTCCTTCACTTCAATTTGTTGTAGGAGGCTTTTATTTAGAAGGCCGGCCCAGGCAGGTATTGCGTACAGGATTTTTGTTCGTATGTACGTGTCAAAGATATATTTCTTAGCACATTGTGGTTTTGCATTGTTTACTAGTATTGGTGTTAATTGCGATCTTGCCCCAAATGCTTGTCCTATTATTTTATCTATGTGCGGCCCAAAGTTTAATCTGCTGTCCAGTGTAATTCCCAGATATATTATTTTCTCCTGCCATGCTATGGGTTGCTATTTTATTCTGATGCAGTTGCAGACTTGTGTTTCTATGTGTGGCCTCGTGAACTTTATTGCCTGGGTTTTCTTTGTGTTTAAGGACAGTCTCCATTTGCTGTACCGATAATAAAATGGACTATTTCTGGATTTTTTTTGGACGATTTCTGGACTATATTAAAATGGATAATAAAATGGACTGGACAGTCTATTTCATCGAGATTATCCTGTATATATTCAGCGGCTAGCGTCGTCTTTCTACTCCTTGAAAGGATTGCCGCGTCGTCTGCATATAGAAACATTTTTGTATGCCAGTCTTCAATATCCCTCGGGAAGTCAGCGGTGTGAATATTAAAAAGAAGCGGTCCATAAATAGATCCTTGTGGTACACCCGCAGCAATTGAGCGAAGTGTACTTTCTTCTTGTCCCCATTTAACAAGAAAGCTTCTATCTGAAAGATATGCATCAGTCCATTTTATTATCCATTTCGGTATACCCATTTCGTTCATTTTAAAAACTAATCCGTTGTGCCAAACTTTGTCAAATGCTTTACAAATGCAAATGCCAGCAATTTTTCCATATTTTGGGAAGTGCCCTGTTTTTATAGGTTTATTTATAATATTCAAAATATATTCTCCCGCTTCAATGGGTATCCTTTTGATGACCTCATTGGGGATCTCGTCACGACCAGGTGCTTTCTGTTTGGCAGGTTTTTTATTATTTCTTTAAGCTGTGATAACGTTAATGTGGGCATTACTTCTTTCTTAATATCTTCCCCCCAGGCTTCTCTGTCGATTTCAATTTTTGGGCTAAATATACTGGCTTTGTTAGGAGTGAATACTTTTTCAAGGCTATCCGCCATTCTTGTTGCCTTTTCTTTGGGCCGAAAGAGTCTCTCTTCTCCACAGATAAGGATTGGGTCACGCGGTGGTATTTTTCTCAGGCTTTTTGCGAGCTTAAACAATGAGCCGTCATGTCTGTTCATTGTGGAGAGTTGGTCATTCCACCGTTTTTCCCTTATATTAATAACTGCCGTTTTAATTTCTTTATTAATTGTTTTTATCTTGTTTTTTATACATGTTGTTCCGATCGTTTTGTATTTTTTACGCAATTGATTTCTTTCTTTTATTTTGGATTTTATGTTTTCGTCTAACTTTATCTCATCTGCCGGCCTTCTCTTTTTCCGCGGTATGGCTTCTTTCATTCCCTTGGATATAGCATTTTCAATATTTTCCGCCATTCTATCTACATCGTTAGCATCACACCGTTTCAAGTAATTACCAATCGTCTCTCTAAATTTTTCCCAGTTGGCGAGGCCATAACAAAATCTCTTTGGTTGATCAGGGAGAAGGAGTGGCGCCACGCCGATATAAATTACTACCGGGTAGTGATCACTACCCAGGTCATTTATTGTGTTCGCCTTTGTTGGCCTCCTAAGTCCCTTAATACCTGCTATGTCAATTACACTGTTTCCGTACATTCTTGTCGGCTCGTTTGGTGCTACTATTTTAACATTATTGTTTTGCGTCCAATTATAAAACTTTCGTCCATTATTGTTTTCCTGAGGGCAATTCCACTGGACATGTTTGCAGTTAAAATCGCCGCCCAAGACCATTGGAGCGTTGTCATGTAATAAAAGCTCAAATTCCGTTTCTAGGAATTTGCTATTTGGCGGTAATAGCAGGAGAATATATTTGTCACCAATGTCTGTTTTAATTTTCAATCCTACTGCTTCCAGATTCGTCATGTTGTTTAAAATAATTGCATCTGTCGGGATGTCGTCTTTCGTCAGGATGGCTACGCCGCCTCTAGCCTTCTGTCTAAGATTAACCTCTTTGTCTTTTCTCGTCACGTTATAGCCTGGCACTTCCCATTTGTTATCAGCTCGAAAATGAGTTTCTGCCACCAGGCATACGTCGACGGAATATTTGCGTAGGAAGTCCACAAACTCCGGAGTCTTATTCTTTGCGTCGCCGTTTATGTTCCACAGCAACATGACAAATGTTTTGTTATTGCTTATCTTATGCATGCTGAGTTGCAGATTTCATAAGCATCCCCGTTATTTGCGACATCATCGCTTGAAACGTGATTAATCGTGAAGGTCTTATCTATCACCATGTCCCGTATTTTTTTAATAAATTTGTTGTATTCAAAATATTGTATATTATAATAGAAGGTGGCCACTGTGACCTAGGCTCTCTATTTCCCGTATTCGTCTTATTGGGCACGTCTTTTAAAGGTTCCTCTTGTTGATCCACAATCTCCAAGAGTGGTTGGTATGAGTTTTTTGTTTCTACTGTTTGACGGAGTCCCAGCGGCGGCGTATTTCTCCTTTTCCGTTTCCTACGAGCCTGCTCGACAGACTCGAAAAGCAAGCTCGCTGTCTCTCCTTCATTGTCTTCATGTCCTTCCATGATTATAACATTGTCGTCATGTCCTTCCATGATTATAACATTGTCGTCATGTCCTTCCATGATTATAACATTGTCGTCATCCACCTCAAAGTTGCTGTTGATATTATTCTCAGCAATATTATCGATCGTGGTATGTCTCGTCAGGATCTTTCCGTCGTCAATATATTCTACTGGTCTCTCATGTGCCTTGTCGTCCGTGAATAAAATGTTTTGAATATTTGGCGGTAGTGCAGGTCGATTTTCTCCGTTGTCCATCGTGAGCTGGGTGCGTTCTCCCGCATTGTCAATAGAAGTCTTCTTAAGACGAGGGTCATGCCTTGCCGTATACACATTCTTCACTGGAGAGTGAAACATGTTTGTGTTTTGGGGGGGAAGAGTCTCCCTACCCACTGTCCTATCGGGGATGGAAATCTGTGGGAAACCCACACGGGCCCTCCAAACCGATCCGACTGACAAGCAGTACGGGCACAGTTGGTCTGACCCAGGTTTCCCCCTATCCTACACACTATTCCCTAACGAGGGGACCCGCCCGGTTCCCCTGGGAGTGCAAGGAGGTTCACCCCTTTCGGGGGCCCTCTTCCCAGGTTTCCCAGACGAGACGACCGAAGGGACTTCGCGACTTAACAGGCGCCCTGCGGGAGTGAGAACAAAGTACTGAGTTAGCTTTGCCCCCCGCAGGCCCTGTCACGCGATGTAGCTATTGAGACTCTTCCCCCTCTGTGTAGTAGAGATTCCAGTGGAATCTCTATTGTCCAATTCGTCTGAAGAATTCCGACAGGTGTCCAGCTTTGAACGTGCGTAGGCAGCAAGGCAAGGTTCCGTCCAGCAGAATTTCTGCAGGCAGCTATCAAACGGCTCAGGCTCCAGTAGGGCTGTCAACGACTCGAAGACGACTGTGTCGACGACGAAGAGAGGAAATCGAATCGAAGCTTGTGTAGAATTCTGTAACACCATCCCGAGCTTATCGCTCCTGCTGGCTGAGGTTGGATAATTCATGAAAGATGAAAATGCTGGGTGGACTTTTTTTTTTATTTTTTTTATTTTTTTTATTTTTTTTTTATTTTTTTTTTATAAGCAGATAAGGTTGTTCAAAGGAGGGAAAGGTTATTTCGTTTAGGATTTTTTTTTAAAGGATTCAAGGAGAAAGGTTATTTCGTTTAGAATTTTTTTTTTTTTAAGGATTCAAGGAGAGAAAGGTTATTTCGTTTAGGATTTTTTTTTTTTTAAGAAGGGTTTTTTTGTTCAAGGTAGGAGATTTATGTATGGTTTAAGGGTAAAATTTTAGGGTAGGAGTTTAAGTATTAGGGAAGGATTGACTTCAGTGCTTATCAATCGGGGAAAGGGGGTTTCAAGTTTTTAACTGTTGCCCCACTTCTACCGCAGCTATGATTAGGAGTGTCAGCGGGAAGGTGAAGATCGGGATTTGGAATCTGAGGAAAGGGAGTGAGTTGGGTGAGAGGCTGAGAAATTCTAGGATCGGCAGGTTCTTCGTCGCTGGAGATTGGGTTACTTTTGGAGATTCGTCGCTGGAGATTGGCTTTCTTGATGTTTTGGCGTTAGGCACAGGGAAATTGCGGAAAGGTTGGTGGAGAGTTGGAAGGTGAGAGAGATTGCTGGGGAATTTAGGTATTTTCGACTTTTTGAGGTCCGAGGGAGTCTTTGGGATTATATCCTTAGGGTAAGGGAATCTTCCTTGGGGTAGGCTGGGAGACCAGAGGGAAGATATCAGGGAATTCGTGGAGTACTTGACTGTGAGGGCGTAGTTTCTGGAATAGTAAACTAAGAGGTCTTGAAGCTGTGGTATGCCGAGCTCCGAGCGGATTTGGGCGTAGGATATGAACAAAGGGGAGCCGGAAAGTTGCCTTGCAGTTTGGTCAAGAAACTTTTGGAGGTTTTTTTTGCACGTTTTGTTTAATTTAATCCAGACAGGGCAGGCGTACAGCATTTTTGGGAGAAGGATGTTGAAGAAAATTCTGAGTTTGTTGTTTATGGAAGTGGGGCTATTGTAATGGAGCAATGGATGAAGGGCTTTTTTGGCGTTTTGTACAGAGGCAAGAATTTTTTCAGAGTGTGCGGCGAAGGATAGTTTTTCATCCAACGTAACTCCAAGAAAAGTGGCTTCAAGCTTTTGTGGAATGAATTTACTGTAGAGGGTTAATGGAAAGTTATCTCTCTTAGTTGACTTAAAGGTGAAGCACACTTTGGCACATTTAGACAGATTCATTTGTAGTTTCCAGTCATCAAGCCACTCTTCAATGAGGTCTAGATGTGCCTGTAGGATGTCTGCATTTTTCTCAGGCCACCAACTGCGAGTCGCGATGGTGGCATCGTCAGCATATAGGAAGAGTTTGGTGCCGTCAGAAGTGGGGAAGTCGTTGATGTACATATTGAAGAGTGTAGGGCTGAGAACGTCGCCCTGCGGAACGCCTGTGTGGATAGGGTGTACGTCTGAGAGAAATTTGTTATGCTTAATTTGAAAGAATCGGCCGGTGAGGAAGGATTGAATTAATTTGATGATGTGGTTTGGGATGTTCAAGTTGTAGAGTTTTGAGATAGGGCCATCGTGCCAGACCTTGTCGAAGGCCTGGCTGATATCGAGAAAGACTGCAGATGTGACCATCTTGGAGTTGATGCCGGAGGTGACGTACTCAGTTAGCCTATTGATTTGGTGTACTGTGGAAGTCCGAGCAGCGAAGCCGAACTGCTCCTCTCTGAAGAGAGGAAAGGGAAGTCTCTGTAGTTGCCTAAGAATCAGCCTTTCGTAGATTTTTGCGAAAGTGCATGTCAGGGAGATGGGTCTATAGTTGGAGACGTCAGACAGTATTTTCTTTGGTTTCGGGATCATTACAATAATTGATGTCTTCCAAGCATCGGGAAATGTTGCAGCAAATAAGCATGCGTTTAGGATTTTGGTGAGGTATTCAATATGTTGAGGAGTAAGGAGTTTTGTTGCTTTCGGGGAAATATGGTCAGTGCCTGAGGAGCATTTGTTGGGGAGACTATTAATAATCAATTTGACGTCGTGAAAGGTGCAGGAGAATGGTTCAGAGGTCGGAGTAAGTGCGAGGGATAATATATCAGAAGATATCGCAGATTCAGTATCCTTTTCGGAGTCATCGGGCAGCCGGGAGAAAGCCGAGAGCATGCGAGTAGCAAAAGCTTCTCCTCTCCCGGCGTCCGTGTTGAGTACCTTGTTATTTACAATGAGTGTGGGCGTGGTTTTGGTGGTGTTTTGTAGTGTGCGTGTGAATTTCCATAGTGTATTGTCATTTGTAGAGAGGGATTTAATTTTGTCGTTCCAAGTGGAAGAGCGGATTTTGTGTAATTCATGTTTGAGCAGTTTATTAATAGCGTTGAATTTTGACTTGTGGATGGTGTTATGTGTGTGTTGGTATAAGTGTCGTGTTCTGTTTTTGTCTTTGATCAATTGAAGGATGTGATGGGGGAGGGAGGAAGTGATGAGAGGTATGACTGGTGGGTTGCGTTGAGATTGCTGAAGGCATTGTTGAATGTGAGCAGTGAAGGATTTGATAGCGGAGTCAATTGACATGGGATCGGGAGAAACAGGAGGGAAAGACGGGGAGGAAGTGTTTAGGATTTCGGAGAATTTATTCCAGTTGTGGGTTACTCTGTCGGGGATTTTGATAACTGGGGATACTTCCACATAAAAAAGTACTGGAAGGTGGTCGGAAGAATAGTGATGTATGACTTTGGAAGGGATATCATAGGGATAGTGGTTGGAGAGGGCAATGTCAAGGATGTCAGATGTGTCAGTGTCAGGTCGGGAGCTGATGTATGTGTATTCTGAGGGAGCATGAAGTTGGAGGTCATTGTCATCGCAGTATTGGTTGAGTATGGATCCATTTCTGTTGGAAGTCCGGCATCCCCAGTTAGTATGTTTGCAGTTTGTCACCAAAAACAATGGTTGGGGATTTATAGCAAAAAAGCTTCTCCAGCCATTCTGATTGGATTGGCTTAGGTGGATGGTAGGCACTGTAAATATTAACTCAGCCAATGGCCGTGGTGAGGGAGATGCCAGAGTGCTCTATTTTCGAGTGTTTGTGTGGGAGTTGCTCATGTTTAAAAGAATGTTTAACCAGAATAGCGACGCCACCGCCAGGATTGGTACTTTGGGGATTGGAGTTGTGTCTATCGAGTCTGTATGTGTGGTAGCCTGGAGCAAAAAGATGTTTGTTTGGAGTGAGGTGTGTTTCGGATAGTGTAATGATGTCTGGGTTGTGAGTGGAGATAAGTAAGTGTAGGTCGACAATCTTAGAGTGAATACCATTTAAATTCCAGGAGAGGACTGTAAGTTGTGAAGTTAAGTCAGATCTATGGTTTCTATTGGCCATTGTTCAAAAAGGAGTTACAGAGGTTAGCGTAGGAGTTTAGAAAAGCATTAATTCTCTGATCAGGGGGCGCAGTCATTACCGCTGCAAGTGAGGCAGTTGTGGCCTTGATAATTTCCGGCCAGTTTAGGGTGAAGGTGTGATTTTCACTTTGAGCCAAGTTATCTGGCTGCGGTATAGCATTCATGCTCGTCTCTTGGGGCAGTGTAGCAGAAGAATTAAAAAGCGAGGTGGTTGGAGAATTGTTAAATGATGTTTCATTAACAGCCAGTTCTGGAGCGTTAGGTGGCGTGGAAGTGAAGGTAGGGGTGTGATCAAGAGTGGGAGCAACAGGTGAAGCCCGCTCTTCCGGAGTGTTGTTACTGGTGGATGCTAGACTGGGGAAAGGTGAGATTTCCACCGGAGGGGGAACTGCCAGAACGTCATGATAGAGAAAATCCTCCAAAGTTCCGACAGGGGGAGGAGGCACGATATCAGGCAGGATGAAGGGTTGATTTCTGAGATTGGATTCAGTGGGAGGACAAATTAAAGAATTTATGCCAGCGTCGATTTCAACATTGGGTGGAGCGGTGTAACTAGTCGGTTCGGGTTCTCTCGTGCGTAGGGGGTTAATGTCCCAAGCGTTTGGTAGTGGAGTGGGAGCTTGTTCTGCGATTAATGGTAATACTTCAGCATCTGGTGGCGCAGGCTCACCATTTTTGACAGCGTAGGCTTTCAGAAAATACGGACATTGGCGGAACATTGCAGAGTGAGCGCCACCGCAATTAGCGCATTTAAAATTCCTTTGTTCGGTGACATTACAAGCAGAACGATGATGCAGACCGGCGCAAAGTCTGCATCTTTGGGCAAGGTTGCAGTAGTTTTTTGAATGCCCAAACTGCAGGCACCTAAGGCATTGCGAAGGGTTTTCTGAGGGTAGGTATTCCTCCACTCGGATGTCGACACCACAGTAGGTTTTGAGATCCAGAAACTCCGCCTCTTTACAAACGTCCACAAGTGCAAGTTTGAAGAAGAGGAAAGGGTTAGGATGGTTAGGAGGGGATTTCATTGGAACTACGCCGGTGGTCAGGAAGCCGTCTTCTTCGAGATCCTGCGCAATTTGTTCAGGAGATGTGCATTCAGGAATACCCTTGAGTACAAAGGCCTTTCTTTTTTCAGAGGGTAACGGGTTGGTGAAGTAAGGAAGGTTTCTTTGGGCGAGGAATTTTTTAGCAGTGCGGTAGTCTGCGGGGCATACAGCATTAATGAAAAGGAACTGGTTGAAAAGGCTAATTCGTGGTGCATAGTTGAGGGAAGGGATCAATTGGGTAAGGTGCTTTTGGTAATTAGAGGAAGCAAGGAGACGAATAGGAGGGATTTTGGATTTAGGGCGGGAATCAATAGGGATAGATTCAGGATTGTCAGGTGGAAGGAACTGCTTTTTGGCGCTGAATTTTTTGGACCTCCTCTCAATCAGAGTCCAGCCAGTTTCAGAATTAGAAGCTTGAGTGCCATTATCGGTGATGCTGATACTCTTTTGAAGTTCAGGGATACTCGAGGGGTTAGGTTCGACTACCGATTCAACCACAGCAGATGGCCGAACGTCATTAAGATCTAAGGAGCCGCTGGTAGGAACATTCTTAGGTCGCTTAGGAATAGCACCAGTGTTGTTCCGGGAAGCTTGACTGCTCCCGCAAGCAAAGGAGGATTCAGGACGTAGGGAAACTACTTCTTCAGCTCCAGCAGGGATGATTTCCTGCAGTTGCAGTGGTGAGCTGGGCAGATCAGGAGAGTTACCTTCGACAGCAGGATTGGCCCTGGGAAGGGCCTTCGAGCTCTTCCTGCCTTTGCGGGTCTGATTTCTATTTTTCTTCCTTTTCAGGACTGGAGAGGTTATTGGCGTGACTTTTATGAATTTGGATGACCTAATCCGTGAAGACACGGATTTATCACTAACAGGTGCGGAGGAAGGATGGACGAATATTGAATCTTCGTCTTCGGAGTGGTCAGGAGAGGAATCAGACAGTGGTAATTCGTACGGAGAGGGAGTAGGTTGGGTGGTGGAGCTAGACGCGTCGAGATTGCTATCGTTTGATGCCATACCGAAGTATATTCCAAGCCGAGTTTTTCAAGGAAGGTAATGTCCTATGGGAATTTTGACATTGGGAGCCCTAGCAAGCGGACCGTCCCCTCTCCGCCGGGCGTGCAGTGGAGGAACAAGCCCTCTGCCCGGTTTTGAGGGAAAAGACGACCTAAGGAAAAAGGCACAGGTGAAGGGACGCTTCAAGGTGATGAGTAAGTGGATCAGGTTAGCCACTCTCACCGAGAACTCCCTTAGTGCCAAGGTAGGTATAGGATCGGGGAAGCTCGGCTCGGAAAAGTAACCAAGAGACACGCTCTTGGTGGGAGTCAGAAGATCCAGTCCAGGCAGGCACGGTCAGAATAAGTAGAGATGAAGCCAAGTAGAACTAAAAAGTTCTGATTGTGGTCCGAGCCAGTATCGCAGGTATCGTACCGTACGAAACGCTCGTGGTGATTCCGAAGATCCAGTCCAGGTAGGCAAGGTCAGAAGAAGTGGAGATGAAGCCAAGTAGAAGTAAAAAGTTCTGATTGTGGTCCGAGCCAGTATCGCAGGTATCGTACCGTACGAAACGCTCGTGGTGAGAGTCAGAAGATCTAGTCCAGGCAGGCATGGTCAAAAGAAGTAGAGATGAAGCCAAGTAGAACTGAAAAGTTCTGATTGTGGTCCGAGCCAGTATCGCAGGTATCGTACCGTACGAAACGCTCGTGGTGAGAGTCAGAAGATCCAGTCCAGGCAGGCAAGCCGAAGAGAGGAAAGCTTCGAAAGGGCCGTTATTTAAGTTGTTCGTGGGGATGTCACCCGCCAGTTCTTCAATTGATTGGTCCCTGGCTCACATCCGCACAACGCGGGAAATGGGAAGGGTCCTTTTTGGGGCCATTGAATACCCGGTTCCAAGTGTTGGAAAGGGTGTATCCATCTTCCCTAATCATGTTGTCTGGCCTCTTGATTATTTCTACAGCTTCTCTGATGATTCTTGGGAAATGCCTCTTTTCTTTGGCCAGGATGTTCGGTTTTTCAAAGTTGATGATGTGACCTGGCTCCGCCAAGACATGTTGAGCAATGGCTGATTTTCCTTCCTGCTTGTTCTTGAGTGCCCGTGCATGTTCGTTCAGCCTGCACTGCATGGCACTCTTGGTTTGGCCAACGTAGGATTTCCCACAGCTGCATAGGACTTCGCACACCCCCTCGTGGATCCCAGGTGGAAGGGGGTCTTTGGCTTGAGTGACGAAAATGGCTATTTTGTTTCACCCTCCAAACCTAGTTTGGATGCGGTGTTTAACGAGGACCCGTGATATCCTCTCTTTGGTACCACTGACGAAAGGGATGAAAGCACGAGCGACAGGATCTGGGTTTTCTTCCTTTGATGATTGACGAGCGACAGGATCTGGGTTTTCGTCCTTTGATGATTGGTGGCCTTGGTTGTTCATCCGAAAGGCTCATTTCAGGACCATGGATCCCTCGTATCCGTTCTTCTCCAGGGCAGTAAGAAAAACACGTTCTTAACTTCAATTCTTTGATATGTATAATGGGTGAGTTACAACTGAAATGGTCTTTTATGGAAATGAGAAGAATCATCCAACTCACTAAGTAGCTCACATGAAGAACAATTAATTAAAACAGGAAGCCTTACGAATGTACAAAAAAAATAATTGAAAACCAATTAAATCAACCAATTACCTGACTGCTAAAAAAATCTACACATACCATGAAGTACAAATATATCCTCTTGGACTAAGGCCAGGGTTTAAAATTTATGATAAAAAAGTAAAAAGAATGGAATCCATTACATGAAATTCAATTATTTTTTAATCACACATTTTCTTTTTCTGTATCCACTAATTCATGTATCATCTTTTTCTTCCTCTCCTCCCAGAATTTGCCATGCTTCAGCCAATTTTGTATGTTGACTTCCAAATTTTTGTTGCTCTTTCCTCCCCATGATGTGTGCACGGCATCTATAAAACAGAAATTTCTATCATTACAGAGCATCAACACCATTCATTACGAAGGGTTGCACGATTCTATGTGAAAATCACAAGAAATTAATTTCTCCCAATAAAGGGAACTACTTCGCTGATCTAGAGAGTACATTTCATAAAATTACTTTCTTTTTCGATGTACTGACTTCTTTATTAATAAATAATAGCATTACTACAGTTCTATGCGAGCTTACTAGTTCTTTCCTGGTACCAGGGTCTTTAAGAGCCGCCTCCATTGCATCCACGTTCTCAATGGATCTTAAAGGCAGCCTGTCATTCAGGCTGGATGAGGAGAGTGAGGGAGACTGAAGCCTGTGACCTTTTAGGTCATTCACTCGCTTCTCTATTGCCTTAAGCCTCTCATCCATTGCAACTACCATTCTTTTAATAAGTGATACGCCCCTCAGAAGCTCCTCTTCAGTTTCTTGAAAAATATTTTAAAAATAATGAGCCAAGTGCAAAAAAGTTCACGAAGAAAAATTTCAGTCTTGGATACACATTTATAAAAAGAGGAACTTGGACATACTCGATTAAGTCCTTTCCAAAGTTTTAGGAGCCTCAACATGTTCCGAATCGTTACTGCTTGTGGCTGGTGGTGACTGGCCAACAAACTTTGGGGGAAATGCAATAAATGAAGGCCGCTTTGCCAGCCTCTCTTCACAATCACTCGATTCATCCCCACTGTCAAAGTGTATTGTTGAGGCAAACCTCCTCCTCTTCCCCCTCCCCATACCATCATCTGTGGCTATAGGTCAGATGTTTCCACCGCAGCAGCCCATTTCTCCCTTGCTGTCTTCAGGGAGTCTGTAAGGAATATGTTTTTAGTTTCACTGCCTAATGTAACGGAAATTATCACCATCAAATATTAGGGCCTGATTAGAAAACCAAAATACCAAAAATTGAATGGAATCCCATGCAAGAGTAATATATGCAATATTCTTAAGCCGGTGTCCCACGGTAAATTTTTTCGTAAATTTATTCATGAATTCCATATTCATGAATTCCATATTCATGAATAGAGTTTCGTTAACTGTTGGACCCCATGTCACACGAGCAGGAAAATTCATGAATTTGGCGCTGTTAGGCTAACGGGCCGGAATAGAATTTATTTGTGCTGCCATTTATTGTGGTGTCATCTAGTGTATAATTTGTACGAAAATAAAAAATAAAGAAGAGTTTTCTGCAGGGTCTACGATACATTATAACGCATCGGGTATGACGTTAGTAGCACAAACTTGGTTCGTTTGATAGGTTTTCTAGGCTGAGTATTCACTATGGATGATAATCATCATTTGGCTGCGGAAATGCTACTTGTGGCTGCGTGCGGAGCAGCGATTGTGAGACGCAGGAGAGTAACTAATCGCCATGGGTGGGTTAAGACCATGGCTGATGAGACGAGAAGATGATCGAGGGTCCATAAGTTTATTACATAACGACTGGAGGATAGGGACAGATATCAAAACTATTTAAGAATGAGCGAAGAACCTTTAAAAAGCTCTTGGGCTATGTGTCGGAAGTTATTCTCCACCAAGACACCTACATGCGACTCTATTTCTCCAAGGAAAAGGTGAGCAAACGTGAAATAATTTTTTTGCATTGCTAATACATGATGTGATGAATATAATTCTGGAACTAGAACCAGGTTGGCTGTGACGCTAAGGTTTTTGGCAACAGGGGGGACATTCAAAAGCCTGAGTTTCGCGATGAGAATTGCTCACAACACAATTTCAAAGATTGTGTCTGAAGTTTTGGGAGCAATTATAAGAAATCTACAAGCAACCTACAATAATAAAAATGGCAAAGTCGGTGGTATGGCTGAACATTAGGGTTACTGGCTTAAATTATTTTCACTCATTGCTTTTGAAGACTAGTTTCATTGATGGATGAGGAATGGGTATCATGTAGGATGAACATTTATCCACGATTAACTTTCGGATTTGAGCAATCCGAATTAATTTATTCGAAAATTGGATTGTCATATTACATTAGATATGGATACGGTTCATGATGGTATATTTGAAGCAGTAAATGTTCTCATAATGTTTAGTATTATTAAATTGCAATTTTCACAGTAGTATATACCTATTTCTCAATGATTAACTTTTTTGCTGTCGTGTATCTCTGTTTATGTGAAATTATAGCCTTTCTATACACTGCATTTAGCAATAATACGTTATTGTCATTGTGATATCTTTCACAGGCACTGTCGAGGAATGGGAAATCATTGCCTAAGGATTTTATGAGCAGTGGAATTTTCCAAATTGCCTGGGAGCAATAGATGGGAAACATATTGCCTTTCGCCCTCCTAAGACCTCTAGCTCATTCAACAGAAACTACAAGGGCAGTGATAGGATTGCTTTTGGCTGTTGTGGATAGCAACTATAAATTTCTTTGTGTCGACATTGGGCAGAATTTTCGAATAAGTGACGGAGGAATTTTCAGCAGGAGTGCCATCCATGAAGCAGCAATGAATAATAATAATATTTTGAACCTCCCTGAAGAAAAGCCTCTGCCAGGAACTTTAGATCCTCTCCCATATGTGTTTGTAGCAGATGATGCCTTCCCCCTGTACAGGAAAATCATGAAACCCTACCGCCTACAGGGACTTGACCCCTGAGAAAAAAATTTTAACTATCGGTTGAGTCGTGTACGCCGTGTAGTAGAAAATGCATTTGGAATCCTTTCCAATAAATTCAGGGTTCTTCTTTCCCCCATAAATTTACCTGTAGAGAAATTTGAACAAACTACCACAGCGTGTGCGATACTTAATAACTTTTTGCTAGGAGAAAATTGGAACATGGCCACTAAAATTCAGAGAGGAAATGGGGATGAGGTACTTACTCCTCTTGGGCATCAAGGTGGTAATAGGACTGGGGAAAGTGAGAGATCCATACAGAACAAGTTTTGTGAATTTTTCAATGGATGTGGGGCTGTCGATTGGCAAAAAAGTTTGTTATAATAAAAACTGCAAATTGGTAAACTGAAATTATTTTTTCATTTCTGATATTCCATAACTAACCTTAAAATGGCGTACTTCATCTCATTTTTATTTACTAGATCCCTCATCTCCTCCAACTCACTGGCTATAAAGTCAGTGAATGTCTTGTCATTGCTTTTTCTTTCTGGTAGTTTTGTACTTAGAGACTTAATGGCTCTTCCTGCATCCTCAAGGAAAGTATCTTCAGCCTTCCTCTTCTTCCATTTGCTATCCATATTAGGGCTACCCGTCTCTTCCGGTGTATTGGTTACATTTAGACAAACTAGCGGTTCTTCAGCAGTGCCCAATGCTTCACTAGGTTCAGATGCCTGTAAGTAGAAGATTTCCTTCATTATTTCAAAGAAAGAGTACAATTCCATTTACTTTGTATGCTTTCCATGAGTTCATTAGCCAGAATCGACTCATGGTTTATGGATTCTTGACCTTATTTTTAATATAAAAATAATACTAAATGTGTATCTTCTAAATACACTCAAGTACAGGATTAGATTAGATTAGTATATTGGTGGAGTTCCTCCAAGGAGGACCTGGGGCACTTTGACCTAATGGTCCATTGTGCTAACCACCGTGTCTGTGTTCACCCATAGAGTCCAGTCGCCCTGCTAAAGGATAACATGTCCTCCACGGGGATACCTGTGACTTCATCTAGTTCCAAAAATGGTGAGCCCAGATGCCTAACTCAAGTCCTCATCAAGGCGGGACACTTGCAGAGTACGTGCGATGTTGTTTCATCGTCTTCCTCCCACCATCTACATTTCGCCGAGTCTGTAATTCTCAGGAGATGAAGGTGCCTCATAACCTGATAGTGTCCAGTAAGCAGTCCCACTATCGTACAAAGTGTCTTCTATCCAGTGAGAGAAGCTTTTTAGCCAGTCCCGTTCAGGGTCCTTCTATTAGGAGCTTGGCTTACCTAAGCCCCTGTACATTCTTCCAGATCTTTGAGTGTTGAGCTAGGTTCCACTCTTAGAGCCAGGAAGCGGAGTAGTCGTTTGCGCAGGCAAATTCAACCGCGCCGTTAATGAACCTGTTGGCCTCGAATAGTGGGACCTCCTGGTCTGCAGGTGCTGTGTCCCAAAGCTCCTCAAGCTTCGACACAGCTAGCTGATGCCAGTTCTCCTTCATCATCACCTCAGGATAGTTCACTGGCACTATCGCTATCCTTTTCAGGTTTTTAGTAACCTGGGCATATGTGGGCACCGTTCTGGCCCTTTTAGCATCCTGGGAGGCATTTGGTGTGTCCCCAGGCGTCCTATCCCTTTTTTTAGAGGAGCTGCTCGAGGCCTTAGCAGTATCCTCACCCCGCCCATGGGTTCCGCTAGTGGATTTGCCACCAGCAGTTCCTGCCAGGGCAGGGGGGTGTGCAAGGCCCCTTGCAACTCTCTCGGCGCGCTCCCTCATCCTTCGACCCCTTCTCCTGGCCGCGCCGCTCGGTTTAGGTTCTGTGGACAGTCCCTTTAGTTTTCCTGCGATGCTCCCCAGGATTGTTGGAGGCTCCTGAGTTCGACTCCAACTCCCTGTTGGAATCAGGTGCTTCTTTTATTGTGGACTCGGATGAGTCCGATGAGGTATTGTCATCCTTGGTAGATACCTGAGGAAGGCCTAAGGGTGTGTGGATCCCCGAAGGGACCACCGAGGTTAGGGTAGAGGAGGGGCGACCGCTGGGAACCCCCTCAGGGCTCACCAGTAGTGCCTCCTCCATGGTTGGTGACATTGGACTACAAGAGTCCTTAGGTGGAGTCCACTTTCCCGCAGCCTCCGAAGCTTTAGTTTTTGAAGATTCCATATAGATCCCACGAGTAGCTAGGGAAGTAGGAGGTCCACCCATGTAGAGCCCCGCATACATGGGCAAGGCTAAATAAAACCGGAGGTCGCCCTGTATCTGGAGTCTCACCTGTTAATTACTTCTTACCCTCCGCCCCGCGGATGCGGTCACCATTGGCACAGGGACGCACCGTGATTATGGGAGCAGTTTATATATAGGCCATATATCCCGGCACCCATGCGATGCTTCCAGTGCCAACATTTTGGCCACATCGCCACACGATGTGAGGGCATGGCCACCTGCCCGCGCTGTGGCCTGGAACAGCATGCGGATGAAGAATGCTCCACGGATCCCCACTGTGTGAACTGCGAGGGTACACACCCGGTGTACTCTCGTAAATGTCCAAAAATGATTGAAGAGAGAAAAATAATGGAAATTAAAACATTGGGAAAAATTCCTTATTTGGAAGCCAGGAAAATATATAGGGCTCAGTTGGCCCCCACGTTTAGCAAATCGTTTGCACATGTTACCTCTACTCTTACCAAAAATGTCACAATTTCTACCCAGACAGAGCCAATAAATTCGAAACCCACCGAAACAAAAGCGGAGCTCCCACGCAGTGCTATCGAGGCATCGAAGCAGGAACCAAAACCGACTGTAGCCAATGCCACCACGGGTTCCCCCAAGAAGAATACGTCTAAAACGACCGGGACTGCGCCGGGGAATCGCGAGAAGACGCCATCCCCAGGTCCTTCTGGGTTGACCAACCGAAAGCAGCCCGAGCCAATGGAGGATGAAGAGCCTTTATCCATGAACGAAATCCTCCAGGCCAGAAAAAAGGATAAGAGGCACCGCTTTCGGCGGTGATCCTCCATATATTATATATATATATATAACATATATATTTATATATATTTATTTATTTATTTTTTTAGACAGCCCCAATTTCCTGAACCTTTTTGTGCTCTAGTCCATTCTTTTTCATCTATTACATGGCAGTAATAATGCAGTGGAAATGTAATGGTTTTTACAGACATAAGGAGGAGCTTTGTATTTTACTTCGCGATTTTAACCCTTTATGCGTTTGTTTGCAGGAAACACATTTTAAAATAACTGACAGAAGTATTTTGAAGGGTTATAATGTTTTTAGATTTGATGACACCACTGGACAAAGGGCTCAGGGTGGAGTCGCAATTGCCACTCAAGAGGCCCTTTACACCTCGCGAGTGGACCTCGACACACCGTTCCAGGTGGTAGCCGTAACGATGCATGCTCCGGAACCAATAACGTTGTGTAACGTTTATCTCCCGGAGGGAGCACCAGTGACGCGCAACAGCCTTTCAGAACTAGTTCGGCAATTACCTCGACCGTTTATTTTACTTGGTGATTTTAATGCCCATGACACTTTATGGGGAAGTTCTAGGGCTCACTGTAATCGAAGAGGACGTATTTTATCCGCTTTCATTGACGATTTTAATTTGTTTTTGGTTAATAATGGGGAGTATACCCATTTTAATAGTTATAATGGTTCATACTCAACTATAGACTTATGTCTAACGTCGAGTAGTCTTATAAACAAGGTTAATATGTCTGTACATAGTGACCTCTGTGGGAGCGATCACTTCCCGATAATTATTCGATTGAGACCTGGATACGATATGAATTTTAGAACTCCTGACACTTGGCTGGTCCATAAAGCTAATTGGACTCTTTTCGAATCTAGTTTCAGTTTTATACATGATATCAATCGTGGCAGTTTGGGCAATATTGAAGCTCTGACGGAATCGATAACTAACGCGGCAAAATGCAGTGTACCACGCTCAAGAGGTACCATCAAACGGCCACCAGTTCCCTGGTGGAACGAACGGTGTGCCGAAGCAATACGACGGAGGAAACAAGCATTGCGTATTTTTAACAAATATCCAACGGCTATAAATCTATCCTCTTTCAGACGGCTGCGAGCCAAAGCGTGGCAGGTAGTCAAAGAGGCCAAGAAGGATTCCTGGATGGAATTTGTGTCTATTATCAACCACAGAACTCCCATTGCTCAGGTGTGGCACAAAGTGAAATGTATCTCGGGCTCCACGTTGAGAGATGGCATTGCATCACTTGAAGTCGATGGTCAAATCGTTTCGTCCCCTCCTGATATCTGTGAGGTATTTGGCCGTCATATTTCAAACACTACGAGCAATGCGAATTACTGCCCCAAATTTAATGCAATGAAGAACCGCTGTGAAGCGGCCCATCTAAACTTCATAACATCGGGTTCTCCAGGAGACTACAATGATCCCTTTTCAGTGTGGGAATTGAAATCCGCAATCTCAAGATTCACGAAACAGCTCCCCAGGATTGGATAGTGTACACAATGCCTTCCTGCGAAATATCCCTGAGTCGTCATTATCTGACGTCCTCCTCACACTAAACCAAGTGTGGAGCGATGGTAGTTTCCCACAAACCTGGCGAGAATCTGCGATTGTCCCGATTCCAAAACAAGGGAAAGACAGAAGCGACCCTAATAACTATAGGCCGATCTCTGACCAGTAGCCTTTGTAAGGTTATGGAAAGAATGGTTAACCGCAGACTTGTCTGGTGCCTAGAGAGGCGAAATCTTCTTGCACATATACAGTGTGGTTTTCGAAGGGGTAGATCAACCCTTGATCACCTCGTTCGATGCGACAACTTTATTCAAGAAGCTTTCCTACTCCGTCAACATGTCGTTGGCGTTTTTTTTCGATTTGGAGAAGGCGTACGATCGAGTTTGGCGCTTCAAGATTTTAAAGACATTACATAATTGGGGTTTTAAAGGAAACTTACCCATATTTATTAAAAAATTTTTAACCAATCGTGTTTTAAAAGTTAGAATTGGAAAATATCTGTCTCAAGCTCATAATCAGGAAAATGGAGTACCCCAAGGATCTGTGCTGAGCGTAACGCTGTTCGCCATTGCCATTAATGATGTCGTCGACTGTATCCAGGCACCTGTAATAGGTTCGCTGTTTGTGGACGACCTAGCTATTTTCTGTAGGTCGGCTAAGCTAACAAATGCAGCCAGACAAATACAGCTGACGCTCAACAAGCTCCATAAATGGTCACAGATGAATGGTTTCCGCTTCTCGGAAGAGAAAACGAAGTGTATTCACTTCCACCGGCGTAGAGGTGACCATCCAACACCAACCCTGCGTCTTGGCAATATTAACTTGCCTTTTGTGAACTCAGTTCGTTTTTTGGGGTTGACCCTGGACCGCCTATTAAATTGGCGAGACCACATCAACGACTTGAGAAACAGGTGTTCGAAAACATTAAATATTTTACGTTATTTAAGCCATTCCACATGGGGTGCAGATCGCCAGACATTGTTGTTATTGTATCGAGCATTAGTCCGGTCAAAACTCGATTACGGCGCTTTTGTCTACTCTTCTGGCAGGAAGTCTTATTTAAGGCCGCTGGCTGTTGTACATAATGCTGGATTGCGACTGGCCACGGGAGCATTTAGGACCTCTCCAATTTTTAGTATTTATTCAGACGCAGGGGAACCACCATTGGCTACCCGCAGAAATATCCTTATGTCGAACTATGCCTCAAAGCTTTTATCAATGAAGAGGAACCCTTGTTTTAATATTGTTTTCCAGCCACGGTTTTTAAATGTGTTTAAAAGACGGACGAGGGCCACAAGGCCTTTAAGCATAAGGCTCAATGAATTGATGGAGAAAAATAATTTCTCTCTCCCTGATGTGTACCCAGTAGGGTACCTTGACATTCCTCCGTGGTCTCTACCACCTCCAGACATTAGGCTGGACTTGCATAAGTCCCTGAAGTCGAGCACTACGCCATGTGAATACTCTTCAAGGAATTTCTCGGGCAATATCCTGACTTCGTACCTGTCTATACGGATGGGGCGAAGTCATCATCTGCTTGCGGATCTGCAGTAACTTCTTCTTTCCACGGAGTTTTAAAAGCGAAACTCAGTGCGATGTGTAGCACATTTACTGCCGAACTCACTGCGATAAAGATGGCCTTAACCAGCATTGACTGCCGTCGGAAATCTTTCATGATATGCACTGATTCGTTAAGTTCACTGCAATCGATCTCCGCATTTTCCTCCTTTAATCCCATCGTACAGGAAATTCAAACTGCCCTCTTAAAACTTTCGGAAAAAGAAGTAAGAGTCATGTTTTTATGGATACCTGGGCACGTAGGGATTACGGGTAACGAGAAAGCCGACGCCGCAGCAAAAGAATCATTGGGAAACTACGAAATTGATATTGCGGTGGTCCTCGCGGATGACCTAAAAGCTGCGCTACGACCTGTACTCTTGGAGGACTGGAGAGGAACATGGCGGAATCTTCAGAATAACAAGCTGCGTAGCATCAAACCTGAAATTTCAGCGTGGCCCTCCTCTTGCAGAAGCAAACGTTGGGATGAGGTCGCAATCACCCGTTTGAGGATTGGGCACTGCCATTTTACACACTCCTTTCTATTTACTGCTGAAAAGACCCCTCCACATCGCGATGATTGTGACGCCTCTCTCACTGTAAATCACCTACTAACAACGTGCACTAAATACCGGGTTATACGCAGTAGAATGGCCATCACGGGTAGCCTAGATACGCTTCTAGGGGACGATCCGGTTAGCCTAAGCCGAATTTTATTGTATTTCAAAGAAATAGGTTTTTTAAATTTAATATAGTTAGCATGCACTCATGCATTACTCATAAAATAGAAATGCATAAAATTAGTAGTTAGATCACTGTTAGAGGGTAATATTCTGCCTTCTGCCAGTAAGGTAATATTGAATCCACTGATAGAGAACGCTACAAACACCAATGGCACTTACCTTCCAAAGAAGGCGGAAATGGTACGCAGTGTCAAAAGCTTTTGAAACATAAAAAAGCAAGGTTGATATTTCATTTTTTCTGTCAAGAGCTAATGATTTTTAAAAATTATTTGGTTGGACTCTAATAACTGAGCAGCCATTAATAATTTACACATTTCCTTATTCAGCTAAAGACATTGAAAAGGAACCCCAGTGAAAAAACTGTATACAATTTTTATACAGGCTCTATATTGTGTATACATTTTGTATACATTGTATTGGGTGTATACAGTTGTAAAGATTGTATACCCTGTATACAATGTGTACATTCTGTATAAAAATTGTACACAAAATGTTTACATTGTATACAGTTTATACAAATTGTGTAAAATGGACACAGTGTATAGAATATGCATGCAATGTATACAATGTATACACTGTATATACAAGGCGCGCTAACGACATGTGCGCCAACGACGGCCAAAATGCATACGACTCCAAAATGCAGCGACTCCTGCCAGCGACTTCTGCCTCACCGTTCCCCGCACCGTTCCCTCACCAGGTCCTGCATCGTTTATATAACCAGTAAAGTGAGGAAGGATACCAAAAATGCGATCATTCTGACCAAGGCACAAATGCTGTGATCCTGTATTCTGCGGCCGAAGCCAAAAAACAGTTCCTGGCGCTCTAACTAAAAACTGCCACCCTATCTATCACCCATCCCATTAATTCCTCCCCTCCAAGGCTACCAATCGCCAACCTCCTGAGCTAACCCATTCCACCTCGTCCTTGTCGACAGACCCCCTCCTCAGCTGACTCATGGCTGAGCTCGCCCTCTATTGCTGTCGAGACGGCGACCAGGTAACACCGTTGAGTGAGCCTGCTGACTTTGTCATTTTGTACTTAAGAGAGAAGCTCAACCTCTCGTACTTGTATACTTTAATTATTTTCCGACTGGAAACTCATTACGGTCGCCTGGCACTCGACCTATGGGTAAATTGCTTGTTACTTGGTTGGTTCTATGTGTGAAATATATTTATAGTTAAGTTATTGATTGATAATACTTGAGTTTCGTTCGATTTCCTCATTTGTCTCACCCGAGCTTGGAAAGAGTGTTTTGTACGGGTGTTATCGGCGAGAAAATGTACTCCCTTTTCCCGATAGCACTTCAAAGTGGTAGCAGAGCGAGGTTATTCATTTGCTATCTTTCCGACGCAGTTGGTGAGTGCTGTATGAGGATCTGTGATCATCATTATTTTCTTGTATTTCATTTTCTTCCTTCACGGAGTTTTGTCCCTGCCGCTGAACGGCAACCTAAATAGGGAAGGGTTTGTTTTTCGTAATTTATTTCGTGTTCCCGGTTTCCAGTTTGAGGCCCTAGAATAGGTCATTGTAAATCCTGTCGGAGTTTAGTGTTTATATTCCGTGGCTGAGGAAGTATTTTCGTCTTTCTTCCGGCAATTTGAGTGGAGTTTCGCCAGTATGCCCGGTGATTCAGTCGATCAGTACGTAAGGGCTTACTTGACCACGGCCCACCCCTGCGGGTAGGGGGATCGAGAATACTCCCGCAGTATCCCTGCTTGTCGTAAGAGGCGACTAAAAGGGCGGGGAAGGAAACCCCGAGCCAGTAAGGGTTGAGCCCGGACAGTCTTGTGGGTCAACTGTCTGTGTGCGGACATACCACCTGGCCTGCGATCCACCCGCATGTTTGCCGTGTGCGGTGACCCGTAAGGAGGAGAGGGGGATCCTGGAGGGTGTGGTCTATGGTTTCCAGCCGGGTGTCGGATGCCCGGTATGGACTATGGGCCAATACCCCTCTTTGGCCCCGGATTCTGTGTAAACGGGCGGCCGGGAGCTAGCCACTCCCGGTCAATCGGCTTCCGATACGTTCGGTGGCGAGTGCCAGGGAGGTGGGGGTCTGCGTAGGGTGGTCGGAGATGCACGAGTTTGGTGGGCTCGTGCGTTGAAGATCCAACCCGAAACCGGCAACCACCTCTAGGGTGCTATATCCCTCGGGTAACCCTGGCGACCGCACCGGTTTGCGGTGCGGCGTCCCAAATGTGTGGCTCCATAGTGGGTGGGGAGCCCGAGGGAAGAATCTATCATTGGTATGGAGGGTAAAATTCAACCACCATCAAAGCGATCCCGCCCGGATACGGGTGGAGGAGAAACAGACTCGCCGCCTGTAGGCGGTTTCTAATCATGAAGTGCGCGAAAGAAGGGGAGACACTTAAGCGAGAGTCCCCCTTTCTCATTAGAAAAGTTCTATCGGCTGCAGTGCCCGGAGATTTAAGGTCTGCAAAGAAGCTGCGTGACGGAAGCCTCTTAATTGAAACGGCCACTCCGCAACAAAGTGACAAGCTGCTATTAATGAAAAATCTCCATGATATACCAGTTCACGTAGAGGTACATCGCACCCTCAACACCAGTCGGGGAGTAATATCACATTACGACCTGCTGTACGTTGAAGTCGATGAGATCAAGAGAGAGATGGCTTCTCAGGGAGTCGTTGATGCTCGTCGACTAACAACGAAGCGCGACGGCGAAGTAGTAAAGACTACCTCAGTCGTTTTAATATTTGCGCGTGACAGTCTCCCCGACAAGGTTTTCGTCGGATATGAATCGGTACCAGTGCGACCATTCATACCGGCGCCCATGCGCTGCTTCCAGTGCCAACGCTTCGGCCACATCGCCACGCGATGTGAGGGCAAGGCCACCTGCCCACGCTGCAGCCTGGAGGAGCATGAGGGTGCTGAATGTACCATAGATCCACGTTGCGTGAACTGCGAGGGTACGCATCCAGCGTATTCTCGCAAGTGTCCGAAGATGATCGAAGAACGAAAGGTCATGGAGATGAAGACAATTGATAAAGTCCCTTATTTAGAGGCAAGGAAGAAGTTCAGGGCCCTTGTAGCACCGACCTTTTCTAAATCCTTTGCTTCCATAGCAACTGTTAAGAAAACCACCCAAGGAACACAGACCGACATGAATGATAATACGAAGACAGCCGATCCGAAGGAAGTTGCCAAGCCGGCTAAGGCAACAAATCCAAAACCAAAACACCACCACTACTTCGATTGGTTCTCCTAAGAAGAACCAATCAAAATACACCGCCGGGGACGCGCTGAAGAAGCGCGAAAAGACTCCATCTCCCGGCCCCTCCGGACTAGCTACGCTAGCACCACAGGAGTCGATGGAGGAGGACGAGGGTCCTTTGGAGACTGAAGTCCTAGCGAAAAAAAGGAGAGGAAACACCGTTTTCGACGCTGATTCCTCTATTTTTTATATTATTAAATTATTTATTTATTAAATATATATTATGGCTTTTATATTACAGTGGAACTGTAATGGTTTTAATAAGCATAAGGAAGAGCTAGCCATTTTAATACGGGATCTTAACCCATCTTGCATATGCCTGCAAGAAACTCATTTTAAAACTACCGACAACGGTCTTTTAAAAGGTTTTAAAGTTTTTAGATTTGACGATACCAGTGGCCAACGTGCCCAGGGTGGAGTGGCAGTTGCTGTACGGGAGGCCCTTTACACCTCCCGTGTACAGCTTAATACGCCCTTTCAGGCGGTAGCGGTGACCGTGTGCGCCCCCAATGCAGTAACGTTGTGTAACGTTTACCTGCCGGAGGGTGCACCGGTTACGCGTTTTAACCTCGAATCCCTTGTTCGTCAGTTGCCTCGACCTTTTATTATATTGGGTGATTTTAATGCCCACGACCCTCTTTGGGGGAGTATGAGGGGTCAGAGCAACCGAAGGGGTCGCATTTTATCGAGTTTTATTAATGATTTTAACCTGTTTTTATTGAACAATGGGGAGAAAACCCGTTTCAACTGTCACACTGGTGACTATTCCACGATTGATTTGTGCATATCAACGAGCAGTCTCATGACCAAAATGAAACTTTCAGTTCACGACGACTTATGTGGGAGTGATCATTTTCCCCTTTTTGTTTTTAAAGAAAGCGGTTCCAACGCTGATTTTATTCCTCAAGGCAATTGGATTGCCCGTAAAGCCGATTGGTCAAGCTTTAGAGAGAATTTTAAGTACAAATTTGACGATAACACTGATGGTGTAAGCAATGTAGAACGGCTGACAGCATGCATTCTCCAGGCGGCTAGAAGCAGCATCCCTCGCTCACGAGGAACCACACCCCGAGCAGCAGTTCCTTGGTGGAATTATGAATGCGCTAAGGCCATCCAACTACGGATAAAAGCGCTGCAAATATTTAATAAGTATCCAACGGAAAGAAATCTTTCATCTTTTCGCCGTCTTCGGGCCAAAGCTCGGCAGATAATAAAGAGAGCGAAGAAGGACTCCTGGATGGTATACATCTCGACCATCAATCACAGGACTCCTATATATCAGGTATGGCGTAAAGTACGTTGCATCTCCGGAAATCGTCATGATTATGGCCTATGTAGCCTTAATATAGACGGAAGAACTATATCGAGACCCTCCGAAATATGCGAAATATTTGGCAGGCTACTGGCAGACACATGCAGTGACATCAATTATGACGCTAGTTTTCTTAGCATTAAAAAGCGAGCTGAGTCAATGGCGCTATCCTTTAAAGAGAGCGGCGTAATGCAAGAATGCAATGTCCCTTTCCAATTGTGGGAGTTAACTTCCGCTATTGCGGAGTCCCGGAACAGCTCCCCTGGATCCGATGAAGTCATCAATGCCTTTTTTCGGAATCTTCCTGAATCGGCATTGGTGGAGGTTCTGAACTCTTTCAACCAAATTTGGACTGAGGGTACTTTCCCGCAATCGTGGCGGGATTCCTTGAGTGTCCCGATTCCCAAGCAAGGGAAGGAAAAGAGTGATCCCAATAATTATAGACCAATTTCTCTAACCAGTTGCGTATGCAAACTCATGGAAAGAATGGTCAATCGCCGCCTTATTTGGTGGCTTGAGTCACGAGACCTACTATCAGTCGCTCAGTGTGGTTTCTGCCGCGGAAGATCAACCACTGACCATTTAGTAAGAGCGGAAAATTTTATTCAGGAAGCTTTTCTCCTTAGGCAACACGTCGTTGCCGTTTTCTTTGACATGGAGAAAGCTTACGACAGGGTCTGGCGCCATAAAATACTGACAACACTGCATACATGGGGTCTTGGGGGCAACTTGCCTATTTTTATCCGTAACTTCTTACTCTGTCGGAGCTTTAGGGTAAGAGTTGGTAAATTCCTATCTCGTGCTCATCCTCAGGCTAACTGAGTTCCGCAGGGCTCCGTATTAAGCGTGACGTTGTTCGCAGTGGCGATCAATAGTGTTATGGAGTGCATCAGAGCCCCTGTATTAGGTTGCCTTTACGTGGATTATCTGGCAATTTTTTGCCGATCGTCGAAACTTGTAAGTGCAGCCAGATTGATTCAGCTTACTGTTAACAAGCTGTCACAATGGTCTCGCGAAAATGGCTTTAGGTTTTCCAGCGACAAAACAAAATGCGTTCATTTTCATAGGCTGAGGGGATATCAGGACCCACCCACGCTGCGTTTGAATGGAAGGATACTTCCGTATGTGGACTCAGTTCGTTTCCTAGGGATGACGCTTGACCATCGGCTAAGTTGGCGACAACACGTATATTCATTGAGGGACAAGTGTTTGAAAACTTTAAATATTTTAAAGTATCTAAGCAACTCGACGTGGGGTGCAGACCGCACCACATTGCTTTTATTATATCGGTCACTCGTCCGTAGCCGACTTGACTACGGATCAATTATCTATGCGTCAGGGCGGGAGTCTTATTTGAGACCGCTAACGGCGGTGCATAACTCCGGGCTGAGGCTGGCAACGGGCGCTTTCAGAACATCTCCGATTCTGAGCCTTTATTCTGATGCCGGCGAACCACCTTTGGTGATTCGTCGTGAAAATTTGACGTACAACTATGTTGCTAAGATTTTTACGATGAAAACCCACCCGTGTTTTATGTAATTTTTAACCCTCGGTTTTTAGCCGCTTTTAACCTGAGAAGGAAAGCTACACTACCAGTTAGTGTACGTTTTAGTAATTTTATGGCAGAGAATGATTTTATACTCCCTGACGTGTACCCGGCTGGGTACCTTAAACACCCTCCATGGTTAACCCCGAAGCCAAATTTTATAAACAGACTTTTACTTTGCAGTAAATCATCCACCACTTCCGCTGAGTACCAGTGTCTGTATCGGGAAGTTCTAGGAGAAATTCCCGACTTCACCCCTGTCTTCACAGATGGGTCGAAGTCGGAAAACCATTGCGGATGTGCTGTGGTTTCTGCACACCACGGAGTAATTATTGCCAAACTGGATTCCTCGTGTTCTGTCTTTACAGCAGAATTATATGCTATTAAAATGGCCCTTCACGAAATTAAATGCAGCTATGGTGCATTCCTGATATGCTCTGACTCCTCCGGTGCACTCCAAGCTATCTCTCGTTTCTCCCCAAGCAATTCTCTTGTCCAGGAAATACAAGCTTCTCTATTTTTCCTTAATACCAAAGGAATTAGAGTATCGTTTTTGTGGGTTCCTGGCCATGTCGGCATAAAGGGGAACGAAGAGGCCGACGCTGCCGCAAGAAATGCTTTGAAGAAAGCAGATATTGTATCTCCATTGGTGACCGTGGATGATCTCAGGGCTACGTTGCGAAACGTAGCGCTAAAGAAGTGGAAGGACATCTGGGCAGAATTATTAAATAATAAACTCCGGGCTGTAAAATCAACGACTTCAGCGTGGACTTCTTCTATTAGAAATAATCGGAGGGAAGAGGTGGCCATCACCCGCTTGAGGATAGGACATAGTGCTCTGACCCACTCGTATCTCTTTACTGACGAGAAAATCCCACCGAAGTGTGATGAATGCGACTCTCCCCTCAGTGTGCTTCACATTCTAACGGAATGTGTAAAGTACCGAGATGCCCGCGAGAAATTAGGAATACGAGGTAACTTGGAAAATGTTCTTCGTGACAGCTCATCTAGTGTCAGTACTTTAATGGAATTTTTACGGTAAACCAATCTATTGATGAAACTCTAAATGTTTGAAATAAGAATTCATTTCTATGTATAGCGGTAAACGGAAAATACCTTATAGCTTCATATCGTTTATTTTATGAAACGCTTGAAAAATATGATCGTGCGTGGTGCGACATGACCGTAGCTGTCGACGCACCCTATAAACTAAAACCTACCTACCTTGACCACGGCCGAGGACAGCCGTGCTAGATCTAATGGGGTATCTGGGATTGCACTTGAAAATTCTGGTGTTTCGGCGGAATCCACACACAATGTGGTTCCCCGAGGCCAGGTGAACGAGCAGAACACAACCCATGTCGCACCACCAGTCCCAATGCAACCAGTTCTGCCGCTGTCCGAAGGTCTGGTCATAGTGAAGCAGCTGATCGCTGATTTTCCACCATTCGAGGTTTCCAATACAAAATTGGTATAATTTCATGTTGAAACTGACAGGAATTGTCTCTCTTTCGCTGCTGCCAGCCAAGCTGCCAGCTAGTTCTCATCAGTTTTGGCTCTCTATGTTAAATCAGAATCTTTCGTGGGCCGAAATTACCAAACGAATTTGGGGAAGAATTGTAAGTGATCGAGAGTTTGACCGTCTGGTTGCCACTGAAGTAAAGAGAGTTCAGTTCCCCCGTGAAACTCCTAATGATTTCGTATGTTCTGTTCGTAACGCGATTCAAGTGTTGGCGTTGGAGTTCACAGAGTGTCAAACCGTTCGTTTAATTATTCAAGGGTTAAATCCTCTCACTAAATCCGCTATAATGTTTGCTCGCCAGCCCACTACCTTTGATGAGCTAGACTCTGTCACAACTCAGGCGTCAAAGCAATTAATGGATTGTGCCGAGTACGCCAACACATTTCATAGTATTTCTCCTAATGTCTCCTCAGTTGTCGCAAGGCAAATAATTTGTTCGTATTGTCGTAAAATTGGGCATCATGCAATGGAATGTCGGAAGAAAGCCCGTGAAACACGCCAACCAGCTGTGAGTTTGATGAGCGTACGTAAAAATTGTAACAGTAATTTGCCCCTTCTTCCAATAAAACTCCAGTCTGTTTCTTGCAATTCCCTCATTGATACGGGTTGTTCCGTTTCTATTTACGACGAAAAGTTCTTCAAGGCTCTCAAAATTCGCGGTGGCAAATCTAAAAGTCTTCCAATTCTATCGAACTATTAACAGTTTCTGTTCAACCGTTTCAATTAAAGATGTCGATCCAACTTAAGGTTCAAATCGACAAATTTTCGTGGCAGCATACATTTTATGTAGCCAATTTTCCATTTGTTCGCAAACGTAATGAGAGGCAGACGGTTCCACTACGTGTAATACATCTGAGTATTAAACTATAATAAACGACGCCGTGTTTTTTGTAGCAACAGAGGCATTATTAACATTATTATTCGCTGAACGTAACTATTCTTCCACGTTTAATTCCTTTATGTGTATCGTTTACTACATAAGTGTTCTCTCGTATGCAGTTCCCCTATGAGAGCTACTTTGAGAATAGACATTGAAGAGTATACTTGTAAATATGCATTGAATTTATCGATTACCCCCCGAAGCAATCTATCATGGGGCCCTTGGGACTCTGGGCCCTTCTTATACAAATTTTCTTTCTACGTGCTATCATGGGCCGGCAGGAAAACTTAATGCCAGATGCATGAATATCCTTTGAAATTCAAATCTCTGGTTGTCAAGGAAATATGCTATTGTTGAATAAAGAGAAAAATGTCAGATTTTTCAGCAAAAAACCTGATATTCAGACAATTACGAAGCGTAAAAGAAAATCGATTGAAAGAATTAGAAACTTCATTTATTCAGCCATCCGTTAAAAAAAATCCGAGCCCTCAATCTTGAGTGTAAGTACTTTTAAAAAACAAAAAATGAAACCACTGCTCCGAACCCAATGCTTATCATGGACCACCAGGAGGGGGCTTTGGGGGCCCTGAGGGATTTTTAATATAGCCCATGTTCAACCCATATACATTTTATCTCTGCATGCAAAATTTCAGCTCAATCGGTTCAGCAGTTTTTACGTGATTGAGCAACAGACAGACAGACACCATTCAATTTTTATATATTAGTATGATGATTGGCAAGTCTTAACCAGAGTCCTCTGGATTGCCGATAATACAGTATATAGTTGAGTCGTCGCATTCCGCCATTTTTGTTCTTGACACATCTTGTTTACTCTGTGAAAGTGAAGGTGGTAGGCAATCGCTCTGCACAATTTTCTTTTATTTGCAGAATAAATAAACCATAATGGTTTGTTGTTCTGTCCTAATTGCTCTAATATCACTAAGAATGGGTTTATAAATTTTAGTTTCCCTCGAAATACCGAGAGAAGAGCGAAATGGATTCAAATGTGCCGAAGGGACAAGTGGCAACCAACAATGTCTTCCCGTCTATGCGAGGTAAGTTTTTTTTTGACATCATAGTTCCTCAAATACAATTACCATAAATTTTTAATTATATTGATCTATGTATTTTTATTATTTGGTTTGAAATGTGCAAAAGTAGTTATTTTACTAATATGTATACCGGTGCAGATAATCCAACGAGGTACCTATCTGGAGACCAGTGTTTAAAATTCTGCTGTGTTTTCTATTGATTGCTGTGATAATTGACTTAGTTTTATACCACACACCAGAAAGCGTAACTATCATTTTGTAATAGGTACATATTTGGTTGTGTGAATGCCGCTAGTTTTGTTTTCAATAGAAAGATTTGTTTGTGTTAATGCCGATATAAAGTAATCTTACGGCCGGAATTTTGTCATTTAGAACAAATGAAGGCAATTCCATTTTTACCTAGAATCTACATCTGCATCTCCGAGTACGTATTAATAAAGGAATCTCTGCTTCTCATTGCTTTATATGTGTGAAGTCCAATAGAAGAATGACTACCATTTTTCGCAGTAGTATGAATGTTAAACTTTAGAATGCGATTAAAATCGCGACGAGTCACTTTTGCGACTAACTTTTTCTTGATTCGTTCCGTATTTTTTGTTTTTGGAGAAGCTATGGAGTTAGAGTTGGGAAATACTCAGAAGTGAGCTATGTCCCTCACCCTGCCAGACTTAATGAAAGGCATTTTTTTCCTGATGTGCCACACCTGCTTAAGAATTTGCGAAATGCACCATTGGCCCATGATTTTCTGTTGCCAGAAGCTGTAGTAAAAGAATATGGGTTGCCTAGCAACATTTTTAGTGCAAGCCATCTACGTACCCTTCATAATATCCAGCAGAAGGAGTTGAAACTGGCACCAAGTATCAATGACAGGACTCTAAACCCAGAGCAGTTTCATATGATGAAGGTCAATTTGGCACTTAATGTTTTCAGTCTTGAAACTGTCTCTGCTCTGAAGACTTTGGTGAACCTGGGACTTATGCCTCGCACTGCTGAAACAACAGTGTGGTTTCTCAACCAGGTTTTAATTTGGTTCAACCTGATGAATGTCAGACGGTTGAAGGGAGCAATTACCAATGATAATAAGGAGGGCAAAAAGTCTGAACTGTTAAAATTTAAATGTTTAATTGAGGTTATCAAAATAGGCACAGGATATTGGAAGCCGGTGCGCAAACTGGCATTAAATTGAGTATCCTGAACATGTTGGATGTAATGGAATACCTCTTCAAAAGAGGATATAAATCCATAATCAACTCACGGTTTAACCAGGATGCTCTGGAAAGCCTTTTCCCCACCATAAGAAGACATGGCAATATTAACCCCAGTGCGATACAAGCATAGAGGACTCTTAAACTTGTAGTTGTGACACAGCTTATCTCGGACCGAAGTGGTGCAGAAAATTACATGGATGACGAGTCTCATCATATGGTGAACTTTTGCTAAATCTAAAGCTCATGTGCTTTATGGTGAGGACGAATTAGGGTCGTTAGATACTGTCAGCTGCAATTCTTTAAATTACTTATTAGGTTCAGCTATTTCAGGAGTGGTCAAAAGAAACATAGTGTGTTTAGACTGTAAATATCTGATAATTGGTGAAAACAACACACGTGGTGAGGAGAACAATTAATAAATGCAAGGCAGTTTGTAAAAACGTCGGGGGCGTTGTTTACACCAAGCACAATAGTGTACAACCTAGTGACGAGCGTTTGATATATCACTCAGATACTGTTCATTGAAATTGTTGAATAATTCCTTTTTCAGTGTAATAAAGTTCAACAATTTATACATATTTTTAATTACAGGTTCAGATATTCCAGTGGCCAACGCCATTGAAGGTACAGGAACATAGTACCATTGAGAACAATGCAAGATGTTTGGCAGCTTTCATCAGCTATTCATCATTATCTCTTACTAACTTGAATCTATTTTAATGGAAATGCCACATCATGTGTACTTAAGATTTATTTTTTCATTTGCTTATTTAGCATCGATGATATAAATATTCTTAGTTTCAATGGAATTGTTAAATCATTCTGGAAACCTGAAAATGTAACATTTGAGCTGTGTGTACATTATATATTTTGGAAAAATGCGATTTTTTAAATTTTTAATATTTCCTTCAATGATTTGATTTAATGCAGCTCTCATGTAATGTTCATAAAGTGCATAGTAGCCTGTGGTTTCCTCTGTTAAACGGCCTTTTTAAAGTTGGCTCCGAACCCTGTTGTTCCTACAGTAAGCATACTGTATGGTTCATTTTTATTACAGCACAAATGATGTTTACATTTGTTCAGTACTTTTTAACATGCTGGTAGTTAATGTGCATACGTTACTTATTCGTTTTACTCAACCCCGAAGTGAAAGTTGACATTGATTGTGCTCTAAATTCTCTTGTCAATTGCTATCCTTGTCTTATTTTGGGGAAGGATAATATTTCTGAGTTGTAAGCACTTAAAAATGACCAGACTCGTCCTCAAGTTCCTCGGATTATTTACATTGCACTGTCTTCATGGAAGTTTACTCGGAAATTATATACGAAATCTCTTTCGACCTTGTCTCTCAGCTGATATTTAACTTTCCTAATGCTGTATTTATTCATTTAAAGAATAAGCATCGCTAAAATAGCCATGAGAGTAATAATAGTATTTTAGAAAATGATTTAACCTGTTGAACACTAAAATATAGTCTAGTTTCATATCCGGAAAAAAGTCCCGTGAAAAGAATCAAAACTTGGCTGATGTGCGTTTAATTTGTAATTTTCACGATTTCCAATTTATGAATTATAGGTAAAATGTTCCTTCTAGGTCCAGACTGAATTGATTATAATTTATGATCGCCCTAAATGCGACGGGAATCGCGTAGTTATGAAAAAATTAAGTTAATCTCACTTTCCCCCATAACACTTTATAGAAACGTTGGAACAAAGATGGCGGAAGTCTCAATTCCCATAGTAGAAATGTATGCGACGACTCAACCCTATGAGGGAGTAGTGTAGAGAACTGCCATCCAGAGGACTCTGGTCTTAACGCCCGAGGAATGCGGTGCCTCTATCATTTGTGCCATTGTTGACAATTGCATTAAAGTTGTTGGTACTCCACCGGAGGTCCTCTTTAACTTATTGTAGTAGGCTTACATCTAATCGTTCATTTATAATGTAATTCTTTAATATGCGAATTTTTAAGACACTCAAAATTCCCGCAATGTTGATCGTTCCTATGCGCATATTATTTTTTTTTAATATTTAAATACCATGACCAATTACCGCGCATCAGCTCACATCCTTTTAACGGTGTCTTCTTCTGATGTCACCTTGGATTCCAGGCTGCTTCGTCGAGAACCTCTCCGCATACCATACCGTATTCGATCTCGGTTGGTGCTCCCTTCCGCCCTCCGTGGAAGATGGTGTCATCGCCCGATGCATGGATTGCTGTCCATTGGTTCTGCGGGGTCATTACCAGGGAACATCCGGGCAGCTGGTCGTGGTAGCCCTCCCATCTTCAGGCAGGCTTACTATTTACGGGGGGGGGATGAACGGGACCGGTCCCCCACCAGAACAAAAAATTAAATTTGTACAACGTACAGAAATATTTATAGTCCATAATTACGTTGAAAAGAAGAAATATTCAAAGTCATAATACCAACAGAATACTGTAGGTTCAAACGCACCATTCTGAGTACACGTCTCGAATAATATTCGTTTTCAATGTTAACCCTTAAGCTGCGGGAAACGTACATGTACGAGTGTACCGGGAACTGCGGAGAGAACGTTCTTGTACGTTTGACCCTTTCTGTCTACCTGCTCCCTCAGTCCTTTCATATTTTTATGACCCGAACTCTTTCTTTCCAGCGGTGGACATCTGGGAATCCACCCTTTTTACCCAAACCACTCCCTTCCCACGCTCTTTAGGGATCGCATACCACCGAAATGATGTGCGACCCTTTCTTCCGAATGTTCGCTCAAGAGGCTACGGTTGTCTCAAAAGTTAGTTGTCTTATGATCACGCCCGGCTCAATTAGCAACGTATTTTTTTTTGTTTGGTATCAAATTAAACAGAAAGGTGCTAGAAAATATATTAACATATTTGTTTTCAACAATTACGCCTATAAACAAATTTTCAAAATTAGTTCCAAGTTCCACTAATCCCTCGACAAGTTCCGGTGCCCATTCCCTGGGATCCCGAGAAAAGGGTCGGGAGGGGATTACATGGGTCATATAACTGCCCACCTCGGCCCGTGGGAAGGAGTGACAGGCTCCGTCCGAATAGACATTTGCCGCACAGGGTGGACGAACTGCGCTCTAGCTGCCGCAGCTTAGGGGTTAATACAGTTGAGATGACGAACCTATAACCCAACTCCTCTTCGCAACTACATTCGACTTTTCCGGTACCGCGGTCCGCGCCGGGCGCGGGCGGTGCGCTATCTGCTGTATTGTAGTTTTATCATTCGACGGGCCGAGAGTTTAGTTACTTGCTAACTTGTTTCAGTACAATGGAAGAGAAACGTAAAACACCTTACCCATCCCACTTCCCTTCTCTCCCCCAATGAAACAGAAACCTAACCTTGGGGCCTTAAAAATGTTGGGAGCTTAAAAGCGTCGCCTCAAAAAGTGCCCTATTCTCACCCGTATTTATCCTACCCACTGACCGAAATTTATTTAAAATAAACGTTTTCTGTTTTCGTGCAATTAAACACATATTTTTCAGTTGAATGCTGATGAAAGATAAAATTTGTCAAAAAAAGCGTGGAAACCTGATAAAAATTTGCAATTCCCCTCCACTGAGCTCGGAAAACGCAAATTGAAGTTCCAGTATAGTTGGCTCAAAAACAGATTGGCTTGTTTACTCTAACAACTAACGCAAATTTGATGCACTTTACCATTTACAAATGTGATTTTCTCATTGCCTTATTTATAGTAAAAAAAGTATTTTCGTACACCTTGCCTCTTAACTAAATACTTAAGAGAGTGAGAAAATTGATTTGTCCAGTTGTGTGACCAACGCTGAAAATACTGTTAATGAATTTAAAAAAAGTCAGGGACAACGCTGCGGTAGAATTTTCAGGAATATTTAGAATCATTGATACTATATGTCTTAAGTAAGGTAACCCAATCAAAGTTCCTAGAATTTTTAACCACCAAAGAGAACGGAAAAATTCACCTCACGACACTCCAGAAACATTTTAAAAGGGCTTCTTTCACTCCGTTCATAGATCATTTTATTACTCAATTAAGTTAACAGTTCCTCTTTTACAAATAAATTCTACCTTCATTTGAGATTTTGCTGCATGGAAAAAAATAAAACTGCAATGATCAAGTTAAAACTTTGTACAATCAATATGTACATGCGATTGATGCCATAAACAGCTGCCAGTTAAATGGGGAGTTGAAAATTTGGCACCATGAAGACAGATTGAGAGAGAAGAATTGTTTAAGAAACAATAGAATTCCATAAGAGAACTTAATGCTATTGAAGCTTTGAGCTACTGTGATGAGATAATGTACCCTTCTGGGTACTAATTACTACAAATAATGGCAACTTTACCAGTGATCTCTTGCATCGTTGAAAGATCCTTTTCCACTCTGAGATATTTGAATAATTATTTAAGAAACAGCTTGTGAAACCAGGTTAAATTGGTTATTTTTGCTCTATGTTCATAAAGATATTTTAGTTTCGCCTGAATGAAATGATGAAATTTCCTTGATGAAACTACGAAAAAATCAAGGCGAATTCAACTTTAAACTTTAACAGTTTGGGTTTTTTGTTGAAAGGACCTAATTTTTCAGTTTCACTTAGTACAGGTATTAATTTTACGTAGAATATACTACTTACCTGTATTACTTTTGTAAGTACTGTAGCTCTATGTACTGTCACTGTTTTTCATTCTTTCTAAAGAGTATAAGTGTTTAGGGCCTAGGCCAATATAATTCTTGATTAATTTATATACTGGGATGAGCTCACAAAATGAAATATTCAAACATCATAACTGAGAAAAATTCAAAATAAAAAGAGAAAAGAGATGTTATTGAAAAATCTGTTCACGAGGTGTATATATTTTGACAAATTAAATTTTTAAATGCAGAATTGTTATATAAAATTTAAATTTAGTTTACGTGGCTTGCTTTCCAAAAGTTAAAAAGCACACTTTTATCCTTATCATATCCACTGCTTTTTTACTGGTTGAACGGGCCTAAGAAAAACTTCGTAAGGAGTTAAGACACATATCTATGAGTACTAAGTATGCTCTTAGCAACATCAAAATAACTTTGCCATTGGTGTTATTTAAAATCTGAAAGTTATTTTAACGTAAGTTTTAAAAAAAAAGTCACTTTAGAAAGGTAGAAAAATGCGTTAAAATGGAGTTTTCAAGGAACAAAAACCTTAGACTCTCTGGTATGCCCCCCCCCCCCCCCAAAAGGCAATTCCTAGATACGCCACTGTCTTCAGGATTTCTAATGTCGAACCTATGAAGAGAGGGTTTTGTGGGGTGTGCCCAAAATCCCCTTCCCCTCCCTCCTCCCCCAATACGCTCTATTAGTTCTAACAGCATACACAACAGCCAATTAGAGACTGTAGAATCGGTTAAATACCTCGGAGTTAAACGGACTAATGGTCTCTCGCAGATTAAACATATTCGAGAAACTACCGGCCAAGCTACTCGTAAATTGCGAATTCTTGAAAGAGTACTTGGCAAGTGCGTCGATAAAGCTAGGGAAATCAGCTACTTCTCCCGTGTAGGACCCATATGCTGCCAGTCTTTGGGATCCTTATGAGGTAGGCTTGGAAACTGAGTTAGAACGCGTGCAGGGAAGATCGTTATGATAAAGTCGTTAGTGTACCTGATCTTTTGCCGCGATTGGGATGGGAATCGCTTTCAGGCTGTAGATAAAAATTTAGACTTAATCTATTATGCAAGTTCAAATCAAATTTATTCTCTGACGACGCTAATAATATTTTACAAAATCTGACATACTACGGCAAATCAGTTAATGAGAATAAAATAAGGGAACTAGACTGCAGAACGGACAGATTTAAAATGTCATTTTTCCCACGAACGATAAGAGACCATAATAGCTACCAATGAGACTTTAAACTAGGTTGTCGATAGGTAGTGTAGCTACTAGTAGTAGTAGTTCTTCCTAATACTTGTATCCTTATCTGCTACCTAGTACTTACATCAGGTCGTGCATGTTTTCAGGATAACTCGTTAACCTCTGTCCATTTATGTAATTGCAAAATACATAAATACTAATAAATTGGACTGAATCTGGCGTTATGTGGTGAACAGCATTTCAGTAATTAAATAAAACTCCCGTAGTTGTACTGTCCACTTATATTAAATGTAAATAATTTTAGTGTAAATTGTAATAAACACGTGCAGTGTAATTATTTACATTAAATAAAAGTGAACACACAACTACGGCCGTTTTATTTAAATACATAAATACTAATGGTCCCTTTACCATTGGTAGCATATCTGTAGTGTAATACATGCTTGTGAGGCTTCGCCTCGTGACAAGTATTAGCGATTTATGCTAATGCATCATTTGTCGTAGATACACTAACTTTAGGGTATAGTGTAATGCATGTTGGTGACTACTCACCCCCTGCCACACACCATTGAGGTGGCATGCAGCGTATTTTGTAGTTATAGATACGCCTCACCTCTCTCCACCCTTCCTGTCGTTGATATTTCTTTTTTTTCTGCTTTTAAGAAGTAATCCAGTGTAAGTTTTTTCGACGACTTTCCCACTGATTTCTCCTTCTTTCTCCGCCCCTCTCCCTTCTCTTTACCCGACGTCGCACAGTGGTCCGGATCGCGAAAAAGAGGGACAAAAATCAGATTTTTGTCAGATTACTTTGAAATTTGTCATATATATATGTTTTAACACGCGTTTAATTTCTTTTCTGCTGTTATTTTCAACAAAAAATAATTATTTTAGAAGATATTGAGAATTTTAATGCTAAATTAACCGATAATGAGGAGACTGCATAGAAAACGCCTTTTATTATTAAATATGTAAATATACAAAAAGTATTTGCATAATATGACTTCTAGACTTTTAAATTAGTAAATAATTTTTAAAAAATAGGTAAATGTAAGGCAGTTAGGGGAATTGATTCTAACGTTGAAGTGATTGCGATTATCAGCTAACAGAGGCAGTGCCGCTGAAACTAAAAAAAAGTAATTATTAAATAATATTAAAACTGTTTTAAGTGCAAATTAACTCATTTATGTTAATAAAAACATACTTAGTATCTTATTAACTTTACAATTTATATAATTCCAAATCAGATTCTCCTGAATTCCACTCCTCTTCCTCGCATTCACTCGCTGAGTCAGGATATTCTTGCAAGAGCTCACGGACCTCTTTAGGCAGATCTTTTAGGCCATGGTATTTATTTAATTCAGCAACTAATATACCTACTGACTAATGGATCAGAGGTCCGGAAAACGTCCTCAGTCGTGTGGAATCTTGAAATTTTTCTTGCGTTATGCTCTCAATAAGTTCTTATATCTTTATTCCGCGATTCCTGAGCCTCCTCCGAAAGCTCTCGAATTGGAAGAAGAGCTGACTCAATCACATCTGCACCATGCAGCAGAACTTTATGTACTGTGGGTGGCATGTAGAACCACTCATAATATTTAACATAACATTTTGCCGTGTCCATAAAATATTCTTTAAATTTTGGGGGATTAATTAGAAGGCCGCATGACGAAGCTCTCAAAATATTGGACAATTTAATGATAAGTTCTTCTTCTACCCCTGAAAATCAATTTTATATTTTATTTAATGTAAAAAGCGTTGAAGTAAAAGAAGATATTTGTAAAATAAATGGATCCTTACCAGTAATTTCAGCTGATAGGCGGGCATTTTTGAAGTAGCGCCTAGCTGTGTGTTGCTATCATTCGATGTGCCATATTTTGGCTTTGGTAGATCAACTTATAGACCCAGTCTACTTTTAAATTTCTCCTGAAGTACCTTCTTTCTTTTCCCTCTTTTACGTTTTCAATATTCGTTTTGCCCGTGTAGGGGGGGGGACATCGTATTAACTAGAGACGCTTCTGCGCGCCATATCCTCTCTCTCTTAGATTCATGGCTGTAGCAGAAGACAGTTCTCCAGGGAAAGTATTTTCTCTAAGGAATTTAGTTTTCCTTCTTTTTGATCGGATAGTGACATGCGAAAACTGTTTGTTTGGCCTACCCTTTCTTTTATTAGATGTTCTTTATAAAAAAGGCTTATAATTTAGACAATTGCCCAAGGGATGTCATATCACAATTAAAACACAGGGAAAATACGAACCTGAGGTGCTTGGAAGGTTACGATACACAATATCAGGGAAATCAACGATTTGATCCAACCAAGTTGCCTACCTCTATACTAAAAAAGAGTTCGTTCGAGAGCAAGCTCGGCATCTTTTCTCATAACCAACAAAAAAATTTACTTTTAAAAAATCTTTGAGCTAATTTTTTTGCGTGCTCATCTCCGTGTAAAATGTAGGCAATCCTCAAGAAGTCCCGTCAAATTACTTTTCCGGTCGTCCATTGACTCCTTTTTTCTCCTGCATTTTACCTTGAAGTTGCATCCGCGGAAATGTTAACGACATAGATGTGAGTTAAAAATTAGAAATCTTTGGTTCGTTAAATACTGAACAATATTCTTTATTCTTGAAAGTTAGGAGTTTAAAAGGAAGCAAAAACAATGTCAAATTTAGTGTGGTACCCCTTACCAGATCAACTTCAAACACGGAAATAAAAGAGAAATAGCGTACTTGTTTTATAATCCTTATCGCTGTGGTAGTCAGGAACAAAAAAAGCATTGAATCACAACACTATTCCGAATTATCACAACACTAACACTTACTTCAGAAATCACGAAAACTATTCCCAACCGAGTACCAAACGACTAAGAACTGGCATGTGTACACATCGATGGAAAAGGACCAACTGAAGAGCACCGAAATGTTTCGACTGAAGCATGGAGGAGGCTAAAAAGAGAAGTTACCACCACCCCCAAGAACCTGGGTCTACCCCCGAGGATAACCAGGAGGGCATTTGGTGGACCGCATAAAGAGAAATATGCAATGCCTGAATTTTGTGCGAAAATGCCTACCAGCGGCAGCCCTCCAATAAAACCCATCTGGAAAGATGCACCTGGAGGGTAAATACCACATCTGTTAACTGCAATTACACTTGCAGGTCAAAGAAACTGCCTTTAGGCAATAAACACAAGTTGGGTGGTGCGCTAAGTAGGGATAGTAAAATATCCCGACTAAGGACCTTACCCACTACCCTTGGGTCCGGCACGTGTGCGGTTAACGGGTCTCCTGTCACTTAGGCTTTGAGGAAAGGGACAGCCAGAGGTGGCTTTTCCCAGCAGCAGAACATACAACCAGTCTTATATACTTCCAACGATTAACAAAATTCGATGGGAATCGAACTGAGAAGCGATCGAAGAAAATATTTTCCTCCTCTTCCAGCGTCACAATCTCGCTTAGTATCGCAGTCTGAAATTCATTCTCTCGCTCTTTCGAGAGTAAATTCGGCCAAGAACAGAATATAATAGATAAAAACAGTTAACTTCTTCATTTTTAAAATCCTAATCAATAAAACATTGGAAAAGACCTATTTTACAATGTGTCTCCACTGTGACGAGGCTCGCGTGTCTAGTCCCGACGTTCACGTCCGCGGCAGAGAGTCATATAAGTCGTTGTCATTCACTTATTTGCAAATATTTGCAGCTAAATCCTTTACTAATATCTTTCTAATATAACTCACTCTTGCCACTATAAGAATCTTCGTGTCACTCGGTGTCACTCTTTTTATAATCCAACGTTTATGCGAAATTTGCGAGAAAAATTGATTTTTCTTGAAGAACTTCTTCAGCAATCATCACAACGACTACAAGATTGAAACCTAGTTTTTCTCATGGTAAAGTGTCCATATAATTATAGTCCACACTCATTTTACCAATTTTTAATACGAAATAGAGCAAATAAATTGTTAAAAATGTGTATTTTTTCGAAAAAATGAAAATAGCGCGGTTTAGCTAAAATTAGCTCTACTTTGAAGCAATTTACTAAACTTAACAAAACCTTTTATGCAAAAATAAGTGTGCGGTATGATTCCCCGGACATTTTGCTATAAGAACTGCATATTTAAAGTGAGTTTCAAGAAAGTCGAAAAAATTACTTTTGTCCGCCTTTTTTCGGATCCGGACCACTGTGCGTCGTCTTCTTCTTTTCCTCTTCTTAGGCCCGCCTAGTCAACTGTTAAGTTGTATCAGGTCCCTTTAGATTGCCCTTCGCCGCTGTCTTTTCCTCTGATGGAAATGCGTATTATTGTTCTAGAGTTATTTGTACCGATGCCTGTGATACTGATGGAGCTGGGGGTCTATGAGAAGCGGGAATTTTCACTGAAGTCAAACCCTCAATTGTGCACTCGTTCTCGGGAGTCCCTACACTGGGGCAGGGGAGTTCCTTCGTCTCGTCCGTTAATGGCTTTGGGCTGGCTGCCGTCGGGCGATGGCGAGGGATGGCGAAAGCCGCCTCCTCCACCGAGTGCGCTCCAGTTTCTGTTTTTCCTCTCTTGAGCTGTTCCAATGAGTCATTGTTTTCTCTGTTGTCTTGTCCCTTTCCTTCCTGAAGTATTGAAAAGATCCTTTTTCATTCCTTTATGCGTCAGCATCGTCATTTTCCAATATCTCTACTTCCACTCCATTTGATGTTTCTAGAGCTATTTGTCCTTTCGCCCCCTCAGTTGCTACCCCGCTCTTCCGCTCGTACACCGTTCGCACACCGCACCTTGGAGCTTTCACAAAAACACGTCCTCTCTGTTCAAGCTAACGAGGAAGTCCTTTTGGATCCCTGTGGACCCCTTGTGGACCCCTGGTCCCGGTGAAGGCAAATGATTTTTCCTATGTGGAATATCGCACTTAAGTGCACTTGCGGGTGACTCAGTAAAGAAAAATATCTGTGGCTAGTCCCGGTATCCTCAAAATTGGTACTAACACCTTTCTCATTGTATAGCACAGTGGCACTAACATGTCCATAAATGTATTTTTAGCATCAAACAATTAATTGTTTATTAAATAACAGCATATATCAAAGAAGTACAGTAGAAAGATATTAACAGTTATGTGAATATTTCGTTTATAGTGGCTAATTTGTGAAACACTATTTCTTTTACTATTGCATTGTGCCACTGACAGTAAAAGGTGTCAACCCGACCTTGCAGAGATTTGGATGCCATTTCAGACCAATGTCACAGCACTACAGTTATGCCTATAACATGCGATTCCATGACTCTGAGGTAAGTTTTTATTTTTCTCCAAGCCCATACTCACCATTGCCCAACCCATTTTTTATCCTTGATAATTTGACCTATCGAGAATAATATTTAGTAATATCTTCCCAATAAACACTGGGAAATGCTCACTAAAGCATTTTTATTAAATTCATTTTTTGCATGCTCCTATTGGTTAGTGTACTGGTGACTAAAACAGATAAAATATAAATCAAAGGGTCCTCAGCAGAATGATTTCTTTAGCATGATAGCCTCAGATGTCCCCAGTAGAATGTTTGATCAACATTTTTAATTCAAATCCAGATTAGTATCCTCAGATGTTTCACTTCTAGCTATAAAGTGAATTTTCTCGGTTTGATATTCCCGCTTATGAGTTGAGATTTTTATACTTTTCTTAGATATTTTAATGAGGAAATCATTTTAAAATTAAAGTGATAGCAGACATAATACATGACATGGCTATGATAGTGCTTTCAGACTGGAGCAGGATGCAAGGGAAAAACTTTTATCCATATACATCAAGTGTATGGATAGAAGTTTGGAAAAAAATTTAGATCAGTACTAGCATTGTAATGAGGAATCATGATAGTAATCAACCATCCGCATACCTGATGTATACCTCCTCCCTGAAGAAAAGACACCACTCCGCAGTGATATTTCTCTTGAAGTGAGACTATACATTAAGTTTGAATGATATAAGGTTGTGCATGGTAGTCTTATATAATGGGAAGCGTAAGTTCTACCCTTGGCACTGACCTAGATAGATAGATGATCAATAATTTTGGGATTTTTAGAGGAACACTGCTCATCTTTGGGTTAGTTGGCAATGAGACACACTTCGTTATGTACAGAGGTAGAGACAATTAACGCTAAACTCTTCGTCATGGGAAGGCGGCGTACGCGGGGTCCCGTTGGGATTGCTCTTTTTTCGACAATTAGACATCTGAGAAAACTAGTCGCGACCGGGAATATTCAAACTCCATGTGAATAGAAATAGATGTTACGCATCGCTAAAATAGGGTTACTTATAAAGTGAATCTATGAATTGGAGTCAACAACGTGATGATAGCTTACTTTCCCCGCAGCCAGTCTAGGTTTCGAAAAGTTTTTGTGACGATGCTTGCCATATTTGTTTTAGCCCTGTGAGCCCTTTATAATTGTATTTAGCGGTGGAAACTTAGAAAAAAATATACGATAAAACAATTTGACTCAAGGATGCAGGTTGCATGTCTGCTCAAGACTTTAACCAACTAATAAAAGTTTAATTTTTAATAGTAAATTGTTAGTTGGTTAAAGTCTTGAGCAGACATGCAACCTGCGTCCTTGAGTCAAATTGTTTTATCGTATATATATATATATATATATATATATATATATATATATATATATATATATATATATATATATATATATATATATATATATATATATATATATATACAGTATGCCAAGAGGGTGGCCGATAAAAAATATACACACGGAAAAAAGAACACTTACACATAAAAATTTTCGATATTTCGGTGAAGTCTAGCTCCACCTTTCTCAAGGTTTAAGGTAGGAATGAAGAAAAGGAGAGAGATTGAGGTATGGGAGGGGAAAGAGGGGGAGACGAAGGTGTAAGAGGGGAAGGAGGGGAAAGAGGGAGAGAGGAAGGTGTAGGAGGGGAAGGAGGGGAAAGACGAAGAGCGGGGAGAGGGCGTGGAGGAAGCAGGGAGAGATGAGATGAGGGGGAGGGAGAAACTAGTGTGATTTATTGAGTCCGGGGGGCGAGAAAGCCTGGTGGATTAAAATACAAGAAGATTCAAGATCTTTGAGCTGAAGGGGAGAGGAAGAAGGGGGAAGGGAAGCAAGTAGACCGACTTTAAAAGTGTTATTGAAAGTGGAGTTGTGGGAGGAGACGTGAATGGCGACAGGGAGAGAAACAGAGAGGGAGGGGCAATCGTTACAAGACGAGCGGTGCCCATTCATTCTAATATTGAGAGGAGTGGTGGATAAGCCAATATAGAAAGAAGGGCAGTATTGGCAGAGGAGGATGTAGACAATGTTAGGCGTGGTGCAGGAGGGTGAGAGGACAGAAGGGAGGGGAAAAGCGAGGAACTTGTCCGGCAAGGGCTGGGTGATGAGGATGGGGCAAGTTTTACATCGCGGGCGGTTGCAAGGGGTGGGAAGGGATTTGGTGGGTTTGAGTGATTTGGACAGGGGTTTGGTAATATTGAAAATGGCGGATAGATTGGGGGGGCGTCTGAAGCTGAGAGAGGGACATTGGGGGAATATTTTAGAAGTGGTTAGGTTGTCCGACAGGATAGGGTAGAGGTTTTTAATAATACGCCTAATAGAGTCCACACCTGGGAAGTAGGTGGTACAGAGGGAGATATTGTTTTGGGAAATGCTATTAGTAGGAGGCAGTTTGGGGGAGTGTGGTTTTTTGAGGATTTTTTTATGTTTCTCTCCCTGTCGCCATTCACGTCTCCTCCCACAACTCCACTTTCAATAACACTTTTAAAGTCGGTCTACTTGCTTCCCTTCCCCCTTCTTCCTCTCCCCTTCAGCTCAAAGATCTTGAATCTTCTTGTATTTTAATCCACCAGGCTTTCTCGCCCCCCGGACTCAATAAATCACACTAGTTTCTCCCTCCCCCTCATCTCATCTCTCCCTGCTTCCTCCACGCCCTCTCCCCGCTCTTCGTCTTTCCCCTCCTTCCCCTCCTACACCTTCCTCTCTCCCTCTTTCCCCTCCTTCCCCTCTTACACCTTCGTCTCCCCCTCTTTCCCCTCCCATACCTCAATCTCTCTCCTTTTCTTCATTCCTACCTTAAACCTTGAGAAAGGTGGAGCTAGACTTCACCGAAATATCGAAAATTTTTATGTGTAAGTGTTCTTTTTTCCGTGTGTATATTTTTTATCGGCCACCCTCTTGGCATACTGTATATTTATCACCCGAGTGATTTTCCTGGAAGAGTTATATATATATATATATATATATATATTTTTTTTTTTAATAGTAAATAGTAAATTGCCCCCCTGCGGTTAGGGGGATTGAGAATACTCCCGCAGTATCCCTGCTTGTCGTAAGAGGCGACTAAAAGGGCGGGGAGAAAACCCCGAAAACAAACCCAGAGCCAGCAAGGGTTGAGCCCGGACAGTCTTGTGGGTCAACTGTCTGTGTGCGGCCACACCACCTGGCCTGCGATCCACCCGCATGTTTGCCGTGTGCGGAGACCCGTAAGGAGAAGGGGATCCGGGAGGGCGAGGTCCGTGGTTCCCAGCCGGGTGTCGGATGCCCGGTATGGACCGGGGGCCAATACCCCTCTTTGGCCCCGGATTCTGTGTAAATGGGCGGCCGGGAGCTAGCCACTCCCGGTCAATCGGCTTCGGTGGCGTTAAGCTCAATGGTGGCGAGTTCCAGGGAGGTGGGGGTCTGCGTAGGGCGGTCGGAGATGTACGGGTTTGGTGGGCTCGTGCATCGAAGATCCAACCCGAAACAGACAACCACCTCTACGGTGCTATATCCCCTCGGGTAGCCCTGGCGACCGTACCGGTTTGCGGTGCGGCGTCCCAATTGTGTGGCTCCATGGTGGGTGGGGAGCCCGGGGGACGAAGAATTATTTGGAATGGCGGATACAAATCTTCCACCTCCAAAAAGATCCCGCCCGGATACGGGCGGGGGAGTTAATGTTCTTGGCGCTAGTCTGCGCTACCTAGTGATGAGGTGCCAGAAGGAAGGGTGATGTGCCCCACGCGGCGGCAGATAATTCGAATCCACCCGTCGCGCCAAGAAACCACGCGAGGGACCGCCTCGTAGTTCACACGCCACCACATTCTCTTCCCCTCCCCCGGCCGGGCACCAATGCGAGCCACCATATAGTTCCAACGCCGCCGCAACCACTACTTCTCCTCCGGCCGAGCGACCACGTGACGGAATTTCCCGTACGTCACACCCTACCCTCCTCTCCTCCCCTCTGCCCCTTTCCCCCACGCGCGGAGGAGGAGACAGGATCTCACCCCTTCCCCCACGTGACTCCTGCGGAGCTCGCCGGTTGGCCGCCGCCCTGCCCAGGATCCACATATAAGGAGGACCTCCGGACCTCAGAAGAGGGATTATTCCAGGAGCAGCTCATCGAGGGAATAAGGAGAAGGAGACCAACGAGGAGCGGCACCGAGGAAGCAGTAGAGGAGCAGCAGTTACCGGGGAGCAGGAGGAAACTCCCAGGAGAACCCGGACAGCAGCGGCACCGAGCCCGTCGAGACAGCCAATCCGCTTCGGCGATTGGCCACGACTCCGGGCTCCTTGCTATATAAAGCCGGCCACCACCAGGTCGACTTTACTATATATATCGGCCCACTTCGGCCGTTTTCTTCACATCTTCACCAAGGACAAGGAAGGATCAGCCCAGCAGCCTAGCAGCACTCTCCGCCTTCGAGACCGCTTCGGCGTTCGCCGTTGCACCGTCTCCAGGAGCGGAAGCTCCGATAGGTCCTTCTTAGGACCAACGCTTTGCATCTCTTCCAGGCCGGCAATAGGAACTTTACATTCGGACCGGCTACCTTGGTAGATCGGTATCCGGTGTATAGCACCCTATTCCGTAGGAGTCGCCCCGCCCGGGGAAGAACGACTCAGGGATTCACAGCAGAGACTCGCTCTCTCCAACTGACAGTCGACACCAGCTGTCTTAGAAAGCACTTCCGTCGAGACCGCTTCGGCTGAGCCGTTGCGCCGTCTCGCTATACGGTCCGTTCTCTCCTGACAGGCCGGCAATAGGAACTTTACACTCGGACCGGCTACCTTGGTAGAACGGTATCCGGTGTATAGCACCCTATTGCCGTAGGAGTCGCCCCGCCCGGGGAAGAACGACTCAGGGCTCTACAGTGAAGTAAGGGTCTGGTCCTTACACTCTTCGGCTGGTACACCAGAACCTCTCAGTCGCCCCCGACGCACTCGTTGGCCTGACTGAGAGCCCCCACTTGCTCGGCATTGCACGCTAGCGCACTCGTTAGCAGCTGAGTTTCCCACACAGACATAAGTGGCGCGAGGCTAACGTAGTCCCTCGTTCTCAGTCGCGGGGCACTTGGGAGTTTCCGTTTGTCTGCGGGCAAGCGGTCCAATAGGTACACCCGGGGAGGGAGGTACAACACCACTTCACCGCCCCCCCCCCCTAAAGGGGGGGAACGGCACTTGGGGCGTGAGAGCCCACATCGGTACACAGACTAAGACAGGTAGCGTGAAGTAAACACCGCTGTTTACCGCAAGTAGGCTCTTTTTCAGGTCCCAGGTCAGGACGACGATCACCGAGACGAGTGGCGTGATGTAGTCACCGCTACGAGTTTATTTTCTTTCAGGTCCGAACGAACTCCTTTCCTTTCGGCCCTTTTTAGAGCCTTCCTTTCGGCCCTTTTTAGAGCCTTCCTTTCGGCCCTTTTTAGAGCCTTCCTTTCGGCCCTTTTTAGAGCCATCCTTTCGGCCCTTTTTAGAGCCATCCTTTCAGGTAACCCAGAGACAGGACCCGGACCTAATCACCGGGAACGGTACTGTATGGCTGGTAACCAATTGAGGGTTCCCTCGCCACCCCTGAACGCTAGGCTACGGTCACGCTCCACCCAGCTTCAACCACCTGTCATTTCTTACGTGCCCCCTCATCTTTTCCCAGCCATCACTGACAGTCCACGTTCCCCGACCCCAGTTTCTGTATTACCCATTTCATCTACCCTTCCGAATTCTCCAGTCAGTGAGCTAGGCCTCCTTTTCACTCCATCCTCAAGTGACGTCGACGCTGAGATCGCAGCCCTAGAAGCTGCTAGTCCTCATACGTCGCCCCGCTCTTCCCGTGCGTCTTCCAGTCTAACAATTGTCTCTGCTTCTCCTTCATCTATCCTTCCCCTTGTTGTCCAATCCTCCACCTCCAGGCAACACCCACTTACCTCCACCCCTTCCGGGAGACACTCGGCACCCCTTCAGGGCGCCCTCCGTCCCACTGTCCAGATTCACTGTCTCCCTAGTGATTACGAGGAACTGTTCTCCCACGAGAACAACGTTGCCGGCTCTCCCTTCGTAGCATTTGGTCGCGGTAGGCGCTCCAGACCACCCCCTGTTCCTTCTGAACCCTTCCGGCCAATCGGAGAAGCCTTGGCTGAACTCAATGATGTTCAACCTGCCCCTACTTCCCCTTCGCAGCCCAACCTTCCACGTCCCGTCCCACTTATATCGGAACCTAATCCGTTCCAACGACCTCCGGATGAGGGATTGTCGACCCCTGCCAACATCTCCTTTCGGCCTACCTTCCATGTGACCCAGCCTAACTCCCCCTCTCATCCTATATCCTCACAACGTCCTACCACCTCTGTCCCCCGCCCTGCCGCCACCACCCGCCTGCCCCCCTCGAACGGTACCGGCCATGCCTCTGCTCGACCGACGCTGTACTGGGCCACCATCACCCGCCTTCCCCGTTCCTGCTCCCAACAGGCATTCTACAGGCAGTGGCAAAGGGTTTTTCCCTCCCTTAACACAGCCACCGTGTTGGTTAACCCACAGTCCCTGTCCGCCCGGTGCAGCTGGATGAACAGGGCATCAACCTCCTCTTGAGGGACAAAACGAAACTGGCCCACTCATTAGGAGAACCAATACTGGTTACTTGCCCTGCCATCCGCCGCCCCAGGACCCCAACCTTGTCCGCCGCCTCTAATAGACGCTCTATCTTCTCGTTTGTTATTAGAGGTGTTGACCATGCTACAGAGGCCGAGGAAGTAAAGGACGCCCTCATCCAACGCAACATCCCAGTGGAGGATGTAAGGAGGATACGCAGCGCTGCCACCGGACGGTTCACCAGGCTGCTGAGGGTCTCCACCACCGACGCGGGTTGCTTTCGGACCATCTTTCGGGATGGCATCCGGTTGTGGGGGCGCAAATATCGCTGCGAGGCCTCAAATCCCCCCCAGCCCAAACTATGCATTGTGCCCGTTGCCAGGGCTTCGGCCATGCGACGAGGGGGTGCAACAACCCTATCCGTTGCGGTCGCTGTGCCGGCTCCCACTGGACCAGTGACTGCTCGGAGGGGGAGGTGCGCTGCCTGAACTGCGGCGGTGGGCATCGCGCCGGGGACAGGGGCTGCCCTGTGCGTCCCCGTTGTCCGGAGTCGCTCACCGCCACGGCCTCGGTTAATCCCGATCCTGCTATTTTACAGGCAATCCAGCTGGACACCACCGACAACCGAGAGACCGTATCGAAGGGAGATTTGCTGCGCCTGCTGTCGGTGATCTTCACCAACCTCCACCCGGAACAGCGACAGCGCGTAGCTGGCATCGTGGACGACGCGTCCAAGGTGGTGCTCGGGATGAGTGTGACTCCGGTGTACTCCGGGACCACCGTCCTCCCTGTCGTGGCATCCGCCACCTCCACCTACGCCTCACGGACCCAATATGGAAGTTAAGCCTTCTTCCTTCTCATTCCTAAATATAAACGGTGCCGTGGGGCGCAAAAAGCCCCTACTCCTGGAACACATCAGGACGAAGGACGTCTCTATCATGGGATTGGTGGAGACTTTCCTTCGTTCAAATTCACCAGTAAACCTCTCTTTTTTCCAGGAGTTTGGCACCCCTAGGCTGGGAAACCGATCGGGAGGCACCACACTACTTATTAGAAAAGACATACCAGCCGTCCGTGTGGACATACCAGCGGCTTGCCTACCAGCTGGAAATGAGGCCACATTAGCCAGGATCATCCTTCAACGTCATTCAATACATGTCTGCGTGGTCTACTCCCGACCCAACGCTCCACTACCTGTTGCCCTCTTACATCATCTATCTAACCTCTCTCTCCCATTCATAATTTTAGGAGATTTCAACGCCAGGCACACAGCATTCCGGGATCGCATCATAAACAACAAAGGAAGAAAACTAGAAAGCTGGATCTTAGGAAATGCGGTAGTAAGGCTCGACATCCCATTCCCAACCAGCTTACGAGGTGGTGGCGCGTTCCCTGACCACGCGATAGTGTCGTCATCTTTGATGGCATACACTGGACACGTGACAGTGGATAACTGCCTCACATCAGACCATCTCCCCTTTTCCTTCTCCTTTTCACTTACTTCCCAACTCCCTCCCCGCACCTTTGTTCGTCCTAACTACCGCAACACCGATTGGGAAGAATTTAACAAAACTGTACAGATGGGAATGGAAACCATCGGGGACATGAAGACCACAGCTGATGTGGACAGAGCCATTAAGGAAGTAGAGGACGCCTTCTCCAAAGCAGCCTCCAAGATACCGATGATAACTATAGACCCATCAAGACCACCACTGCCTCCTCATATATTGGCGATGGTTAAGAACAAGAGATCACTATTCCGCCAATGGGTACGTACAAGAGATCCCTGGGTGAAGATGGAGTTGAACAGGATCACTGCACACGTTAAGAGAGAAATTATTGCCCAGAAAGAAAGAAGCTGGCTACAAGCTTGCCAAAAGCTTGATTATCGTGACGGGGCTGGCTTTTGGAGGAGGTTTAAACTATTAACAGGACAATTGCACCCCACCAGGCATTCCTTAATTGGACCCAATGGTGACCCTATTGCTGCGCCCTTGGAACAAGCCGAAGAATTCAAAAGGGTGTTGGCAGATGTCTACACCCCAAAGAACGACCCGACATTCCTCGAGCAACAAGTGGATTGCTGCAATACCCGCCTCCTGGACCTCCAAGATACACTTTTACCAAGATTAATCCCGCTAGACCTGAAAGAGGACTATGGTGATATCATCTATCCCATATCAACAGAGGACATGATGGATGCTATGCCTAAGAAGAACAAGGCCCCAGGAGAGGACAAGATAACCACACTTTACCTCAAGAAGGCTCCTTCCTGCTTGCCACTCTTAACAAAAATATTCAACGTCCTCCTCGCCCTAGGCTATTATCCAAACTCCTGGAAAAAGACAACCATGGTGATGATTGCCAAACCTGGCAAAGACAATAGCAGTGCCGGGAACTACAGGCCTATAAGCCTAACCAGCACGGTGGGGAAATGGTTTGAAAGAATACTTGCACACCGAATGGCGAACTTTTTCGAGGACATTGATGTATTGCCCCAGCATCAATTCGGCTTCAGACCCCACCGATGTACTACTGACCCGCTCGCTCTGCTCACCAGTACCGCCATGGAAGCCATCAACAGGAACAAGTACACTGCTGCCCTGTTCCTGGATATAGAAAGGGCATTCGACAATGTATGGCATGAGGGACTGATGTATAAACTCTCTCGAATACCAGGAGTTGGACCAAACCTTATGAGGATCATCAGCGGTTTCCTAAGGAATAGGGACGCCAGGGTAAGAGTCGGCACCCGACTCTCAACACCCTTCCCCATCAAATGCGGTGTTCCGCAGGGAACCGTTCTGTCCCCCCTCTTATTCACCCTATACTGCTGGGACATGCCAAATGACACAAGAGCCAATCCAGTTACTCTATGCCAGTACGCCGACGACACGGCACTATGGTGTACAGGAAGATCTCCCGACACGGCCACAAACAATCTACAGGCCATGGTAACGAAGGTGGAACATTGGCTCAGACGATGGAGACTAAAACCTAACGCAGAGAAGACCCAGCTCCTCATTGGTAAACCACTATGCAAGAAGCCTACCAGTTGCAGCATTCAACTTGGGAATCAGCGGGTGTATGAAGCAGAGGCAGCCAAATACCTTGGAGTCACAGTAGACAGGAATTTCACTTTTATAAAACATGTAAACGAAATCCGAGCGAGGTGCAGCAGACGGGCTAACCTGATACGCGCGGTCTACGCAAGAGGGCGTGGAGTTTCAGTGAGGTGCTGCGTGCTCTTGTACCGGTCTTTTGTGAGACCGGTCATGGAGTACGCTGCCCTCGCCGTCCTCCCTTTAAGACGGAACTTGATGCCGTACGCCACTCTGGAGCGTCGGATCCTGCGTCAGGTCTCCGGACTGCACTACCGGACTGGGAACAAATCTGTCTACCTAATTACTAATACTGAACCTATCCTCCACAGGCTATGCCGTCTACGGTCCAACGCAGCACGTCGTATCGCCATCAACAATCCGGGACTACTCCAAGAAATATTATCCAGAGGCAGAGGACCTTTACCGAAGGCCAACAAGAACAAACTCTACTCGACACCACGATTCATCAACGACCATCTGCACCTGTATTACCCAGACATCAGCCTCCCACCAGCTGACATCCGGCCCAGCGTTCCTGCACCACCAAATTTAACCATCACGCCGGGCTTACTGCTTATCCCTAAGAAGAGAGAGAAGCCGAAAAAGTGATTCCCTAGTGATATATCAGTGATTTTAGTCAAAAACAATCAAAAACTATATATACGTATTGTTATCCCAGTGATTTACAGCCAAAGACTATAGAACTCAAACTATATATATATATATATATATATATATATATATATATATATATATATATATATATATATATATATATATATAACCATTCATTCATTCACTCAAACCGCTCACAGGCGTAAATAATAAATATTTCGTTCAAACAGGTGGTGAAAGAAAGAGGATAGGAAACATATAAAATTTGACAACACAATGGTGATGTGAAGATGGAATGATGGCCGATTCCAAGTGAAAAAAATTCGTCTAGACCGGGAATTGAACCACGGACCTTCCGATGTCGCGCCGGCTGCTCTGACCACTAAGCTATCTAGACTACTAAAGAAACACTGGAATCGGCGGGGGGTTTATATGAATCAAACACCCCCAAGATTAGCCCGTAAAAGTCGCCCAGAGGTGGCGCTGGGTATTTTCACTCACCGGCAGAGAAGAAATTACGTTCACAGAAGAGGAAAGCAAAGTTTGAATCAGGCACACAGACAGTGGTAAAGATACAGAACAGGCGTTTCGGGGCACGCAGAGCCCAAGAAGTAGAAATGAGCCATTCCGGCCATACAACCATTCATTCATTCACTCAAACCGCTCACAGGCGTAAATAATAAATATTTCGTTCAAACAGGTGGTGAAAGAAAGAGGATAGGAAACATATAAAATTTGACAACACAATGGTGATGTGAAGATGGAATGATGGCCGATTCCAAGTGAAAAAAATTCGTCTAGACCGGGAATTGAACCACGGACCTTCCGATGTCGCGCCGGCTGCTCTGACCACTAAGCTATCTAGACTACTAAAGAAACACTGGAATCGGCGGGGGGTTTATATGAATCAAACACCCCCAAGATTAGCCCGTAAAAGTCGCCCAGAGGTGGCGCTGGGTATTTTCACTCACCGGCAGAGAAGAAATTACGTTCACAGAAGAGGAAAGCAAAGTTTGAATCAGGCACACAGACAGTGGTAAAGATACAGAACAGGCGTTTCGGGGCACGCAGAGCCCAAGAAGTAGAAATGAGCCATTCCGGCCATACAACCATTCATTCATTCACTCAAACCGCTCACAGGCGTAAATAATAAATATTTCGTTCAAACAGGTGGTGAAAGAAAGAGGATAGGAAACATATAAAATTTGACAACACAATGGTGATGTGAAGATGGAATGATGGCCGATTCCAAGTGAAAAATGGTGGTTGTATGGCCGGAATGGCTCATTTCTACTTCTTGGGCTCTGCGTGCCCCGAAACGCCTGTTCTGTATCTTTACCACTGTCTGTGTGCCTGATTCAAACTTTGCTTTCCTCTTCTGTGAACGTAATTTCTTCTCTGCCGGTGAGTGAAAATACCCAGCGCCACCTCTGGGCGACTTTTACGGGCTAATCTTGGGGGTGTTTGATTCATATAAACCCCCCGCCGATTCCAGTGTTTCTTTAGTAGTCTAGATAGCTTAGTGGTCAGAGCAGCCGGCGCGACATCGGAAGGTCCGTGGTTCAATTCCCGGTCTAGACGAATTTTTTTCACTTGGAATCGGCCATCATTCCATCTTCACATCACCATTGTGTTGTCAAATTTTATATGTTTCCTATCCTCTTTCTTTCACCACCTGTTTGAACGAAATATTTATTATATATATATATATATATATATATATATAATATATATTTTTTTATCTTTTACACACTATAACTGTTAATTTTCAAAAATCTAAAACTGTTATTTTATTGTTATTTTATTGTTATTGTTACTTGTTACGACCTGACGACGGTTTTTGCGGGTTTCCCGTCGTCCTAGGGCAAATGCCAGGTCAAGCTCTTCCCGCACATCTACCCAGTGATACACAATCCAGTGAAAGGTGCATTCCTACCCTGAAGAGGCGCAAAGCCTACAGCAGGGTCCACATTTGCGTTGTTATTTCTGTCTTGTTATTTTGTTGTTACTCTTCTATTCTCTGTATCTTTTTGTTGATCTTATTGTTGTTATCCTTCTATTTTCTCTGTATTTGCAAATGTGGAAATAAACACTTTTTGAATTAAATTGACCTCAGAAGACACAACGGAGGAGGGAGCCTTAGGGAACAGTCGCTGCGAGTCAACTCCTCGGCCGTCATCCTCCTCCCGCGTCCAGTCGAAGCAAACGCACTCCTCGGCACTCTTCCTCCACCCGCACCCTTGCGGCCCGGAGGACTTGTGGACCGTTCCGGCCGTCGCCCGCACCCGGAACCCGCGTCCCGCCAGGAGGAGCACGCCGTCGCCCGCTCCCGCCACAGTGGGACAAGCCGCACCCGCAAGCGCCGGACGCACCGCTCCCGCCACAGCCGGACAACCCGCAAGCGCCGCTCCCGCCAGCGTCACCACCGGGAAGCATCAACGAGCCTGGTCGCAGCCCAGCGGAGTCCAGCACCCCGTAGCCGCGCCGCAGCCAGCGAGCCACTCGCCCTTCAGGCACTCCTTGCCTTTCGGTCCCCCTTTCTGGGACCCCCATTGAACTCACCCATGTAAATATACTGAATAAATACGGTCAATGTTTAAACCTCTATTTTCCGGCTCTTGATTTCACTCGCATCGTGACCCAGGCACCTTCGCTTGTCGCCGAGTTCCCACGAGAACTCGATCGCGCGTTCCGGGGTGGGTTGCTCTACCGCACCCGGACGCTGACGTTGCGACAAGGGGAGAGCCTGAAGAAGGTATCTCCCTTCCTTATTCGTAAGTTACTGTCTGGTTCAGTTCCTGGTGAAATTAAATCGGAAAAGAAACTTCGCAATGGCACACTGCGCATCGAAACGGCTACGAGGGCTCAAAGCGAAAAGCTATTGCTGTTTGAAAAGCTTGGCGAAATTCCCGTTAAAGTCGAGGTGCACCGCACTTTGAACACCTGTCGGGGAGTAATTAGTTACTACGACCTTCTGTATGTTGAGATCGACGAGATCAAGCAGGAGATGGCCTCTCAGGGGGTCACCGATGCTCGTCGACTCACCACAAAGCGTAATGGAGAAAGAGTAAACACAACGTCTGTCGTACTCACGTTCACGCTTGACCATCTCCCCGACAAGGTGTTTGTCGGTTATGAATCTGTGCCAGTGCGTCCATACCGGCACCCATGCGATGTTTCCAGTGCCAGCGATTCGGCCACATGGCCACACGGTGCGAGGGCAAGGCCACCTGCCCCCGCTGCAGCCTGGAGAAGCATGAGGGTGCGGAATGCAAGGGTGACCCACTTTGCGTCAATTGCGAGGGTGCACGCCCTCGCGACGTAGCCGAGGCTTTTGGCGAGTCACTAGTCAGTATAAGGAGTGACAGGAGTTACTCGGAAGCGTTCTTGGCCATTAAGGAACGCTTCCAGAGAACTACTCCTTGCTTTGCTGAGACGTCCGTAATTGCGGAGTATAACGACCCGTTCTCGCTGTGGGAACTACGGTCAGCCATCGCGGATTCCAAGGACACCTCTCCGGGACTGGACGGAATCCACAACGCCTTCCTTCGAAATCTTTCGGGGGAAGCGTTGATGGAGATCCTGAGAACCGTCAACCAGTTATGGTTCGAGGGTAGTTTCCCATCTTCCTGGAGGGAATCGGCGGTGGTTCCGATATCAAAACAGGGAAAGGACAGAACGGACCCGAGTAACTACAGGCCAATCTCCCTTACTAGCTGTCTTTGCAAGGTAATGGAAAGGATGGTAAACCGTCGGCTCGTTTGGTGGTTAGAGCGGCGGAACCTTCTGTCGAATATCCATTGTGGTTTCCGGCGAGGTCGATCAACCATTGATCACCTCGTTCGGAGCGACAATTTCATCCAGGAGGCCTTTCTTTTGCGCCAGCACGTCATCGCGGTCTTTTTTGACCTGGAGAAGGCGTATGACAGGGTCTGGCGTCAGAAGATTTTAAACACGTTGCATGGCTGGGGTTTTAGGGGAAATCTTCCCATTTTTATTAAAAAATTTTTATCTGACCGAGTTTTTAGAATCAGAGTAGGTAAGCACCTTTCCGAACCCTATACGCAGGAAAATGGAGTGCCTCAAGGATCAGTCCTTAGTGTGACATTGTTCGCTATTGCGATCAATGACGCTATCGACTGCATCACGGGACCTGTCATGGGATCATTGTTCGTGGATGACCTGGCTATTCTATGCCGGTCATCCAAACTAGTAACCGCGTCCAGACAAATACAACTCTGTCTTAATAAACTGGACGGCTGATCCCAAAAGAACAGCTTCCGTTTCTCAGTGGAAAAGACAAAATGTGTGCATTTTCATCGTCTCAGGGGCAACCATATACCACCAGAGTTACGTCTCTGTGGTAGTTTTACCATACGCTGAATCGGTTCGCTTTCTCGGGATGGTGTTCGATTCCAAGCTTAATTGGAAGGAACACATCCGGACTCTTAAAGAAAAATGTTTTAACGTTTTAAATATTTTACGTGTCTTATCGCACACTACATGGGGCGCCGACAGGACCACCATGCTTTCATTTTACAGGGCAATGGTGCGTTCCAAGTTGGACTATGGATGTTTCGTCTACTCGTCGGGTCGCAAAAGTTACCTGAAACCGCTGGCAACGGTTCACAACGCGGGGCTACGTTTGGCGACTGGAGCGTTCAGGACGTCTCCCGTTTTAAGCGTATACTCGGATGCCGGAGAGCCCCCGCTGGATACCCGGAGGAACATCTTAATGGCTAACTACGTCGCAAAAATTTTATCTATGAGGACTCACCCGTGTTTTAACGTAATTTTTAATCCCAGGTTTATAAACATTTTTAACAGGCGGACAAGGGCCACCAGACCCCTGAGCGTCCGTTTTAACAATTTTATGGAAGGAACAGATGTGATACTTCCAGAAGTGTACGGCCATGGATATTCCAGTCACGCACCATGGCGAGTGCCCTATCCCAAGTGTAGTTTTACCCTACTAACTGGCCAGAAAGGTTCCACGACGCCCATGGAGTACCAACAACTTTTTAGGGAAGAGCTGTGCCGCCACTCCGATTTCACTCCCGTGTTTACGGATGGCTCGAAGTCCGAGTCGGCATGCGCATGCGCGGTGTTCTCGTCCCACCATGGAGTCATCGGGGTGAAGCTAAGCCCGCTGTGCAGTATCTACACGGCGGAGCTTTTCGCCATAAAGATGGCTCTTGGTGGTATTAGGGGCGATTGCGGCGCATTCATGGTCTGCAGTGACTCTATGAGTGCGCTGCAGGCCATTTCCGGTTATTCCCCGATGCACCCACTTGTCCAGGAGATTCAGAATCATCTTTTATCCCTTTCTAACAAAGGAATCGCTATCCGTTTTCTGTGGGTACCTGGACACGTGGGAATAGCCGGTAACGAGATGGCCGACTCGGCAGCGAAAAAGGCTCTTCAAGACGAACACATTTCGTCAGTATTGGTGCCGCATGAAGACCTAAAGGCTACGTTGAGAAACGTAGCCTTCGGACAGTGGAAGGAAACCTGGCATTCCCTGACAGAGAATAAGTTGCGCACCATAAAGCCGGTGGTATCAGTGTGGCCCACATCAGTCGGGAGGACTCGCAGGGAAGAGGTCGCAATCACACGGCTGAGGATAGGGCACTGTGCCCTCACTCACTCTTACCTCTTCACCGAAGAGAAGATCCCGCCCTACTGTGAGGATTGCGACTCTCCCATTGCTGTGAGACACCTTCTGACGGTGTGTGATAAGTACCGTGCTCTGCGCATCCGGCTGAACATCAGGGGAGACCTAGGACACGTCCTAGGAGACGATCCTAATTGTGTCTGTCGGATAATGTTATTTTTAAAAGAGTCTGGGCTTTTTAACTGTTTGTGACCAACCATTATTTGGTGTTTTATCTTACACCCATTTTAATGTGTTGTGTTGCTTTTATTTGTCTATTTAATTATTTATTTTAAATAATTTGACATGGTGATGTTAGATTGACGTGGTGCGAATGACCTTAGCCGTCGAAGCACCCAACTCACCCAAATACTACTACTAATAGTAAATTGTTGTGAAATCATGTCGTGTAAATGAGTCTCACACTACTGTTGGGGAATAATGTTTCAAATAAAATTATCGGCGAAAATATATTAAAGACAAAGATTAACATTTTATATGATTCCTTCCAAATTTTACTTCCAAAAACAGGGAACTTTGTGGAAAGAATTCTTGTAAAGAGGATTTCCCTATTTAAAAGCGAATTAAAGACTAATTGGCTATACCTAAATACTCCTTTTTTATTATGGCGCTAGCGTTGTAGAGAGAGGATGTTTCAAGCACTTAAATTTCTCAATTTATGTTTATGCGAATTAATAAATTTATGAAAACTATTTTTTAAATCACTTCTTAATTCCTTCAAGAAATACAATAAATCTCTTTTAGCCAAGTTTGCGAAGAAAGTCTTCGAATATACCTCTCCGGAGAATAGAAAGAACAGCTTATGTTACCTAAATCATTCGGCGTGATAGCCAAGTGGGAAGAGTGTGCGTCAGTCTAGCAGAGGGTTGAGTTCAAATATGGGTAAGGCTACTTCGATCTCATTTGCGGTAAATATTTTCAAAGCGACTTTCTTGTCGCTAAAACTTCGCGGGAATCCGCAGGAAGCCTTATTTCAAGAACTTGTTTCCAAACAACATTGACGTTATGTCATTAAAATCTCAAAAAAATTATTCACATCTGACTGATGGTATATTCATGCCATTAGTCACTAATCATGGGCAAATAAATTAATTAATTATTGGAAAAGACGAAATGAAGTAGAAATTTTTCCTTGTAATTAGTAACCTGTAAAATATTTATATGTTTTTAATTACACTATTTGACATGCCGTAGGACTATTAGTTCTCATTTTTATTTTTCCAGTAAACGAAGCCTGCAAGTGATAGATATTTACATGTACATCTTATGAAATGTGAAGTGAATGATCTGGGGCCTGTTTCTCAAAGCTACAAGTTACAAGTTTATTCACTTATAACTTGTGAAATTCTGCTTCTCAAACGTACAAGGCTACTAATTACAAGTTCATAAGTTACAAGTCCATTTCACAAGTTACAAGTGTTTACTCACAAGTGTTTTCATGGTAACTACACATTCTGTTTCTCAAACAGACTTGTAAATAATAAGTCCTTGTAAGGAAATTGTTACAAGTCCTCCGAGGTGAGTAAATCGCAGTAAGTCGGAAAGAATAACTGGGAAAACAAATGAAAAGCGACTAGCGATCTCTTTTTCTCAACTGTTACGAAGGCGATAGCGACGAACAAGGTATCAGTGGATAGGATTTTTTACCGACTTTTGACATAACGACTAAAACGTAATGAGACAAGAACACCCCCACGGAGACTTTGTGAATAAACAACGAAGAAGAAAGATTTATTTCCAACAGGAGCCATGAATGTTGCTTTTAATCGTGCAATTTATATATGATTTGATATTTGATAAAGAATAAATTATTTTGGGGAGGTGGGAATGATTGAAAATGCGAAAGTTAAGCGCTAGTTTGCTAGTATGTATTATTTAATACCATTTATCAATATATACCTACTTTTCATGTCACGTCATTATGTTTATACATTGAGAGGTAAAAATGCAGAGCATAAGTTCCCGTACTAAAATGATAAATCGCTATGAAATATTAAGTCGCGAAAGTTCAATAGGAAACTCCATACGTATTTAAAGTCGACATTTTTATGTGACATCTCACAAATGCTACGGTAAGGTGCTGTGGTTTTTCCTTATACACCTTAGTCATGTGTCCGATATCCCTAGTGTAACTTGGGGCTCAAGGACAAGTGAAATTAAAAATAAGTTGTGCGTAAGTCCTAGTATGAAGTTACATAAATCGGTGGTAAAATATCTGCTTAGCCCATCAAAATGAAAGAGAAAAAAAACTTAACGCCTGTGGGACCTCGTATCCTTCGGCATTGTTGAGTCGCACGATACCACAACACCAACTTTTTTTATAAACATCTTTATTCACCAATTGTACATTTTTTACATTTCTTTACAGTTCATTCACTTATTTTGTTATCATTTATAAAATGGTAGTATTCTATTTTTCTTTTGTTGAGACACTTCAAACTTACATTTATTTAACATTCATGCAGACAATTATTTAATATATACATAAATATATCGAGATTTATTGCATAGAATCTGGATATTTCTCACCAAATAATTTTATAAGCCTAATTGCATCTGCTGACATTTGTTCAGTGTCACAATCTTTACTATTACTGTGCTTTTTTCCCAAGTTTTTTCAATTCTACTACCTTAATGTAATTAGCTATTATATATGCAATCGCATCTAATTTATATTTTGGGAAAAGGAGATACATCAAGCAACAAGAGTTTCAAATTATTTTCTATTTTTTCCCCATAAATATTAATTTCATTGTAAATTTTTTTTATATTTAGCCAATCATTTTTAATGTTTTTACAATAGAAAAAAAGCATGCTCTAAATCTTCAATTTTCTTACAGTTTTGACATAATGACGAATCTAGTTTTTTATTCCTGTGCAGTTTTTCGTTTGTTAGGTATAAGTCATTTATAATCTCGAACAAGAGCACCTTATTATCAAGTGATACGTTTATTTTTTTGTTTTCCCATACTTTTTTCCAATTAAAATTTTTATATTTTTCCTCAATATGTATCTTATTTTCATTTTTTACTTCTTGTATTAGCTTATTATAGATCTCTTTACTTTTTTTATTTTTTCAACATCCATTTGTTCGATAAGCTTTTTTGCCTCATTGATATACGCTTTTAATTGGCTCCCTCCTAGCATTATGCCCAAACTCTTTTTTAGTATATTTATTTTTCCACTTTCATTACACATCATGGTGTTGACTATGTTTTTTGTGAAAAGAGCTTGTATTTTTATTTTTACGTCCGTCAGGCCTAGTCCTCCCTCCCCCCATGGCAGTATACTTTGCAGACGAGCAATTTTGTACATTTTATTTTTCCAAAGGAATAAATTTACGTGTTTAATTAGCCTAGCTATTTCTTTATTCGGAGGAGGAAGGACCTGCCCGACATACCATAATTTTGCTAGAATGAAGTTGTTCAATAGCAGAGTCTTTTGTTTTAGATTAACTCTCCTATCCGACATTAAAATACAGTCCGCAATCACCTTGTTTGTTATTTTATTCCAATTTTTTTCAATAGTTATTTTTAAGTCAGGTGACCACATTATTCCTAAAATTTTTGTTTCCGCCACTTCTTCCCAAAAACAGTTTTTGTTCTGTGATATTTTTATTAATGGTAAAACCTTGGTCTTTCCTCGGTTCACCTTTTGTTCACTTTGTTTTTCATAATTCATTAAATATTTTCTTAAAACTTCCACATCCTCCTTTTCCGTACTCACAACAGTGAGGTCGTCAGCGTAAGCTAAAATGTTTATTCTTTGGTCCCCCGATCCAACTCACCTGATACACTCGTCAATTTGGGCTAAAAGAGGTTCGAGCTGGATGGCATATGAAAACATTGTGAGAGGACAACCCTGTCTAATTGACCTCTCGACTTTTATTTCTTCTGTTAAAACCCCGGGTCTAATCTGGATTCTTATCACACTATTTGCATAAAATACATTTAAAATGTTTAAAAACTTTTCTGGCAATTTCATATTTTTCTAAAATCTTTATCACATAGTTAATATTCACCTTCTCGAAAGCTTTCTCGAAGTCGATAGTGATAAATTTTAGTTACTCTGAATTATATTCATTCTTTGTAATAATTATATCTCTGATTATATTAAGCGCCTGTATTATATTTTTGTTTTCTTGTTTTATCGCATATTGTTCTGAACTAATTAATTTACTCGCTGCCTGCATAAGTCTGTTGTTAATGGCCTTTGCTGCTGATATTTTATAATCAGTGTTGGATAAAGTGGTCGGCCTCACGTTTTCTAGAGTTTTTGTTCCTTTTTCTTGGTATTAGGATAATTTTCCCTTCTCTCTGGGAATTCGTAAGTGTTCCGGTTTCAATTGATGTCCTAAAAGCTATTCCTAATTTCTTGCCAAACATTTTATAAAAAACTATTTGGTAGTCCATCATTGCCTGGACTCTTATCTTTCTTTAATTCCGCAACTACTCTGTCAAATTCTTCTATTTTTATTGCTTTCTCCAGGACAGCCTTTTCCTCTTCGCTTATTGTTTTCTCATTCCTCAATGGAAAACTATTAATACTTTCTGGGACTTGGTCCGATTTATATTTTGCCGTAAAATGCTCGTAAACATAGTCCTTAATCTGCTTCTCGTCTGTTAATAGATTTCCTTTTTCATCAGTTATATTGTTAATTAGTATTTCATCTTTTCTTTTCATATAATTACCTAAATGAAAGATTGAGGCTTGCTCCTCCTTAACATAATCATCGTATCTTTTTATGAATATAAAGTCGCTCCTTTTTTTCTAGTTTTACTATGTCTTGTTTAATTTCGTAAGCTTCCTTAATATCGACGTTTTCTTTCAATTTATCAATTAAAACGTCTCTATAAAATTTTATTAGAGTGTTCAAGTCTTTGATTCTCTCTTTTTCTAAATCAAGAAAATATTTTCTACTTTTAATTTTTAATCTATCCCATTTCATTTTTATCGTCTATGTTTTGATATTCCTGTTCCCACTCTTTCCATTTATTTTTGAATTCGTTACACACTTTTTTATCTTTTAAAAGATTCACGTTAATACTGTTTTTTAAAAACCGAGAAAAAATCCTTTTGTTTCTATAATTGTCTTTACTTACTTGGAATTCTACAAGCAGATGATCCGATGTCGTCACGGGGTAAGCATTCATTTCTTTTATTTGGAATTCTGAGTTCCTCTTTATATAAAATCTGTCTTGTCTCGTCGCGGAATTTTTTTCAATTAAAGTAAATTTAATTCTTTTATCTTTGTGAACTGTGCCGTTAAGGTCCACTAAATCAAATATTTTTATAACACCATCCAGCTGTTTGCAAATGGGGTAAACTATTCTCTCCATATTGCTTAGACTGTTCTCTATGTTGATAATGGCATTAAAATCACCTCCCAATATAATGTTTTCATTAAACGCGTCCATATATGGTATTATTTCCTCTTTATAAAATTTTTCCCTCTCTTTATTGGCTCTGGAGCCCGATGGTCCATAAACATTTATAAAATTCATATCGTCTATTTTAAAAACTAAAAATCTCCCGTTCGGACTAAGTCATACCGATCTCGGTTCTAATGGTGATGCAACCTGTGTCCCTCTCACCATTAGTATTGATAATAACATTAAAATCTTTGTTATCCCAGAAGGGTGAGTCCATTACTTCTTGCATGAGTAAAATGTCTATTCTGTTCTCTTTAACTACGCAGTACTCCTCAATTTTTTTTCTTTTTTTTAATTGCTCTTACATTGAGCGTGGCAACTTTTAAATTATTCATTTTTATGACTGTTTAATCTTTCGGGATTCATTCCGCGATGTTTTAAAATTGCAATAAACAATATTTCGCTGGTCCTCCTGCCAGCTTCATCAGGTTAACTGAACTGATTCTTTACTCTCGCTCGTCTTTATATATGAGTGAGGACTCCCATTGTTGCCGGAATTTAAATTTGAAAAAATTCGTTTGAGCTTTCTACTTAACGTGTAACCGTCTTCTCGGTTGACGTTCTCCGGTCTCTTTGCTATTTCTATGGCCTCCCTGATTAACCATAGGTAATATCGTACCTCCCTTGATATTAATTTTGTCTCCTCAAAGTTGAAATTATGAGTGGGGCCGCTGAGATGGGTGTTCGGCTATTGCAGAAATGCGGTAATTATTATTTTTAATTGCCCGTTGATGCTCTTGGAGGCGAATTTTTAGGGCTCTGGATGTCTGGCCTACATATGGATGTCCACAGCTGCATAAAACTTCATATACTCCTCCGTAGAGGTTCCGGGGAAGCGGGTCTTTGGCTTATTATTTATTATTTGACTAGATGCCCGCCATTTTCACTTGTAAAATCTTTGTGAATTCACAAGTCCTCCGTTTTCGTTTGAGAAACACTTGTAAGTCACACTTGCAAGATCCGACTTGTAACTTGTGGACTTGTAGCTTTGAGAAACAGGCCCCTGGAGTCAATAATGGGACATAAGTTGTACAAATAGTTGCCTATTATTTGCGGAGTGATGGCATTAAATAGGTAATGTGCCAAATTTGGAGGATTTTAAACTTCTGGTTTTTGGAAAAACTGTACAATTCAGAAAAACGTTTTGAGTTAAGGAATATTTTCATCAATCAATCAATCTTTCTATATTATGTAAGGTACAGTGACGTATCCGAGGGGGAGCCCTCCTCCAGGGGTCCGACGGGCAAAAGAAAAAGCATAGGGTTTCTTTGTAAACTTCATTTTACACACGGATTAATATAGATTTTACCAACAATGTATTAGCATTGATATGCTAAAAAAACTTGTCTCTCTCTCCAACGAGCATTAACTGTGTTTTACGTTAACGAGTTGTTTCGGACACTTAGAGTTGGACAGTGGAAGACCAGACTTCGACGGAGAGTTGATGAGTCACAGTTGAGGCTACGTCTATTCCACTTTCGCATTACCTACCCACCTGCTCACGTCTGCGTCTCTTGCGAAGCTGCATCCCCCATCGCCTAAAAAGAAAGGGATCTCTGGCATGTGTCGGTCACTTTGTGTCAAGCAGCCTCCCCTGACCCGTTAAAAAGCAATGGCTTATTGCCGTGGTAGTAAGCGCGGGTTAACACGTCATTTATTAAGTTTATTGGTTTCTGACTGACTGTGAGCGTTTTGGCGCTAACGCAGTCTAATTCGCTCTTTGCCACACGTAGATTCAATTATGTTTCCTGAATGTATGACATTAATTTGTCCCGTTGACGTCTTCTTCGGCACCTCGTCTTGGGTGTCTCTTTAAACTTGCTTTTTTTACTGCAAGGACAGATAAATTATTTTCGTTTCGTCAACTAAGTAGAGTTTATGCAGAATGTCTTCTTGGGATTACATCCAGGTTGGGAGGTCCATGACCAACGTTTCGGCCGCCTACTCTGACGCCGTCCTCAGGGTGATGAGATGACGTTGGCCGGAACTGTGGAAAATATATTGGTGTCTCCCTCTTACACCTATCAGATTTCCTTCGTATTCGGCACACAGTTGTATCTTTGTGACAATACAATATTACAATATAAGAGTCTCGGCTTTCTCTCTCATAGGCCCGGGTTCGCTACCATAGAATTTCGTTCCGTCTAAATCCTTCGCATTACTCCGCTTTATACAAGGACCGCAGTGGCCGTTTGAGTTTAGGTGGTTGTAGAAATGAATTATGTATGTGTCTTCGGTTCGAGGTTATCCTGTGGTAATTATTTTCTGTCAAATATATTTCAGAAATAATGTAAGATGTCCGATCCTGTACATGAAGTCAACTGAACTAATTTTCCCACTTGTATTTTTTATGACAATACAATATGTCTTGGTGTAAACAAATTAACACAAATTTTAGGCATTTATTAGAATGGGCTCATGGAATAGTTTCAATGACTCATTGTGTATATATCTCTGGTGGTTTTTTTTAGGTCTCAAACTTCATTGTGGATTAAAGATTTTCCTCACGCAAGTTTATGAGATCCCGACCTTGTTCTCAGGGTTCATGTCTTTACAAACCTTGAATGATTCGATACGTTCCACGTTTATTGGCCATATTTCTTCCTTCAAATTCTACCAGCTCTCCGATTGATGAAATTTCTGTATTGATATAGTTTCTGAAATCGCTCATGACAGCGGGAGTAAATAATGTTGACATTCTTTGTCAGTACTTGGCACTGTATGGAGTGCTTATTCCAAGCAGACGAAATGGTTGAATTGTGGAAATTACTGAGGAATAGGCGCAGGCAGAAGTGGGATTAAACGAGGGGGGAGTTAAGTAGCATGATTTCTGAAATCAGTTTCATTTATTCATTGATATCAATGCATTACATTTATGGTTCATTATTGGATCATCCCACCACTCTGTAGTTTTGAAAATGGTCATATTTGAGTTTGTGATATTGTCAATGTATTCCTTTTTCCCATCCATGAATATTTGAGTGAACATTTTGGAGAGTTGTCTATCAAAATCAAATTTGGGAAGAACTGACGTGTTTACTCAGAGTATCAAAAATGCACGACTTCATTAAGGCAGAAGCGGTGCGCTCGAAAAAGTCCCACTAAATACGCTTACAGCTTCTTCTCTCTGGGATTATCCCATTCACAAGAAACGCTACAAGAGTTACAGACTCCCACAAGAAATTTTGTGTCGGCAACCATTCCGACTTCTTTCCTATGCCTTTCATCTTCATTATATTTTAATAGTTCAAACCTAGTTTTTTGTATTTTTCAAAAATAAATGTGGTCCCAGCTTAAATCCCAGCTTAGGCTATATAAGCAGGACCCCAAAATTCCTGGGAAAAAATGTTAAAAAAACGTACAAAAGCCTTCAAAAAAATTTATTAAAATGGTAGGGAAGGAAATACTTGTTGTCGTGGTTCCCGTTGGAACCAGAGACCCCAAAAAAATATATTTAAAAAATAGGAAAACAAAATTTACATAATTTGTTTTCGAAAAAGTCAAAATATTTTATTCTGCTTCAGTTTTGTTAATGTTCAGGTGCCCGTTTTGCTTTAGGTTTATTTCTTGTAAATTTACTGTGCACCATATAGCACCCGCTCACTAGTAGCCTTGTCATCCTCTTCTCCTTCACTAACACAGTAAAGGTAACACTGGTCCCTTCACTCTGTATCGCCATTTTCCCCCTATGTGCAGTTGCACTGTCATTAACGCTGAAGAGGTGGACTACAGTCGCACCGTTACAGCGCTCCACAACTCTGGGCCGAGGGCCCTAGTGGCATTGCCCCGTCAAGTCAACCGATGTGTTTACTTTCTATTGTACGATCATATTTAAACAATGTAGGAAACTTGGATAAAGCAACACCCGTATATTGAGTGGTGGTGGTACTGCTAGGCACATAAGGTACCTACATACGTATATCCATGTGGCTAAGGCTAAATCCTGGATAGTTTTTGTTTCAACATAATGCATGTGACCAAGAAATAAAATAATTTGTTTGACAAGAGATCTTGGGATACATCAGAATGTCGACCTTGAAATATTTTCAGCATATTTGTTAAGAACCTGTTCTCAAAGTGCAGAGACGGATGTGGAATGAATAGATTAGTAAGTAAGTGTTCCATGTATTTATCCATAGCATGAAATAGATGAGTATTCCAGTTTGGTACTTACCAAGGAATTAATATACATGATGTGAAAATATTTTGGAATGCGAATGCATGCCCGGACATTCCCATTAATCCACGGCAACAGATGTATTAAGATTATTATTCATCTCTTCATTTCATCCTGAGTGCCTTTCTGCACTATGTTATTTTTTTCCTCTCATATTACATAGAAGTATCACTTCTGAATGAGATTTTTTTGAAATTCGTGCATCTTTACTTTGGAAAAAATTTTGTCCGGAAATTTGGATGAAGCTATGAAGAGTAAACACAATTAGATCATTAGAAAAGTATAACAGCAAATTACATTAATTGGAAATTAAGGAAATGAAATACATAAAATCATATTTACATCCAGGCAAATGGATGAGAAAACTTTTCACCAAATATTCACTGAAAATAAATATGGCGAGGACATAATTTTATATCAATCTGTAATTTCAGAATCGTGCTATCTCCGACCACTATGTTCCACCGCGGTAGTCATTTCATGTCGTGCATTATTTTTCTGTAGATAGATTCATCCAGTTCCTGCCAGCATTCATATTTTCACTTCACTTCACCAGAGTTATCTGTCATTTTCACCGCTACTTCCTCATCCATGGACGAAAATCATGTCTGCTGGTTAGGGGTTCGTTTCGTATCGAATGGTGAATGAAAAAGTTGAGAATATTTTCAAGTCAAGTAGCGCACACCACTACCTGAGAGGAAGGAATCAATCTCTTTATCTCCGTGAGGGCACTTTTTATACCTTTGGCGACACAACTTCTCATCGGCGTGCACTCGGCGTCCATAAGTGACAGCTCCCTGGAAGGCGTCCTCACCCCTCGTTTTGGGTGGCTTCCCTCCGCCATTCCTTCGATGTTTGACGAACGAAAAGAAGGGAGAAAATATGGATTTATCAATTTATATAAATTTTCGCTGTGACGTGCACTTTATAACATTATGAAGAATTTTTCAACTTCATAATACCCTGCAGGCCACATCAAAGGTGTGCGGCTGGGGGTTAGGTATGGGAAACTTACCGTAATTTTAATCTGAGGTAAATTACCATGGTAATATTTTAAAATTACCGTAATTTTCCAGTATTTTTCAGTTTTAAGTATTAAACAGAAAATGTATGGTTAAATAAGAAGGCCAATAGCAAAAAGGAGAGGATACTATGTTTAAACCATACCTAATGCAACATTAATCTATTAGAAATTTTCAAAATTATAACAAGAAATACGGCAGCAACTCGCAATCTGGCTTTCTTTTGTCAAAGTATGAGAAATTTTCAAGAAGAATATTCTACTAATAATTACTCAATAATGTTATAATTTAAGTAAAATATGCCAAAAATGAGTTGAACATTCCTCAATTTATAATTAAACACGTCAGAAATGTGGACTTTGCTTAAAAGAACATGTTGGGAATTTATCTGTATGAAAAATTATCTCAAACTTGGGTGAATTATTCAGAAAGTTACCGACAATTACGGTAATTTTCAAGGAGCGCGGTAAATTACGAAAAATACCACGGTAATTTACGAAAATTACCGTGGTAATTTACAAAGTGGCCCATATCTACTGGGGGTGCGTTGTTGCGCATAAAATCAGAATGCATTAACACCAGAATCATGGTTTTGCTACATAATATTAGCAAATAAAATTATGTTTAATTTTATTGCTATTTGCCTTTTCACTCCCAAAGAAAGCAAGTAATGGATTTCTCCTCTCGAAATACCAATAATAAAGACGTTCAAATTGATAATAGGGTTAAGGTCTTTTCGAGGACTAAATAGTGGATTTTTTTGTAGATTTTCGCAGCTCATGTTTATGATTTTCAGGTTTCTGGTTCTGCGATTAATTTATTTAATATTGTGCGACAGTTTCGCCGTGCAATGCTGCCGGCTTCGTCGGGCTGAGATTTAGTTCTTAAAAGCCCGACAAAGCCGGCATCATTGCACGGCGAAACTGTCGCATAATATTAAATAAATTAATCGCAGAACCAGAAACCTGAAAATCATAATTGTGGATTCATTAGAATTCTCCAAAACATTCATTTGGAATCCTATCCTAGAAGATACAGCAGTGTATTATTAAGGTTCTAATGAGATAGCGGCGCTTTATACTCAATTATTTACATCCTTCAGTCCATAGGTACCTTAGGTTCCAGTGGCATTAAGTACTGATTATATGTAGGATTTGTTTTTTCCCCATCATATGCTGTTGGTGATGTTTTTAAGAATCTTGGGACCTTATCCGAGAAGACTTCATCTAAGACATCTCATTTTTTTCAACAATTAATGTTTTCTATCCTCAACTAATTCCCATGCCGGAGCATCTCAAGGTAACTGACTTTATGGTTATGCTTTCATTTGGCACCCTCCATGTGGCCAGCTTTGAGCTACCCGCTTCTTTTTGCTATTTTATCTAAATTAATTGACGTTTCATGCTGTTTTTTTTGGAATTGATGATGATATACCTGAGAGAGAGAGCTTTGACATAATATCTGGGGTCTTTATCATTTTTCTTAGCAAAAGTTGTAAGCGCTCTTGACTTACCAAAAAATGATGCTAAGGAGCACCGTTTCGTCCTTGGTTAACTTCTCGCCCCTCGCTTGCCTCGACCCAACGCGGCAAGCGGCGTGCTGCGCGCACTCGTCCATGTCGAGATCCAAGGCGTGCTGCAGGACGACGACGTGGTTGGTGGGATCCTCCTCTGACGCCGGGCCCAATGAATCGATTGGATCATCTGCGGCTCTCTTCCAAAGGGCCTTGGGCTTCTTATTGCCTTTCTTGTAGCCTTGTTGCAGGAGGTACGCCAGGCCGAGAATGATGATCAACTTAATCCCATGAGTGTGTGCACGTAGGGCCGGAATGGTGAAGATGAATATCAGGAATTTCACCGTGCCTCCCATCGAAATCCTAGAATATAATTGAACTCAATCAGCTGGCAGAATTAAATCTAATCTACAAAAATATAGCACAAACATAGTTCATAGCAGAGAGTATACATGATTAACTTGTTCCTAATAATGACATGATGGGGGTTTTGAAGAACCAGGGTTAAAAGGAAAAGAGAGAAAAAAAAAGGTTTTATAGGAATAGTTTGGGTTTCCTTAGATTTTCTGGGGATATCGTTGTGTTGTAATACTTATTTGATTTTTAGTGCCCTGAGTCTCGCAGGGTTGAAATTTTGTTATTATTTTTTTTGTTTACTCTCCGACGATTCTTGTGGTCCGTGTACCACTGCGACCCCGATAAGCCATTTGCTTGTCTTCAGGTTTCGCAGGGGCCAAACCACCAGAACTTGACAAATACTCATGCCCTGGGGCCTAATTCTGGTTATCTCGTATAGTGCGTTACCGAGCGCGAACGTGAGTTCTAACGCAATTTGCGTTACGCGGTATTCTCTTAGTGACAGGGACAGTGACATCGTTCGTGATAGCGTTAGCGTTAGGGCTTGTCCAATCACAGTGGTGCTCGGTATTCTCTTACTACTTATCACGAGAGTTAACGCACGTTGCGATGAAGGAGTTATCGGGTCATTCCATGTCAAATCAACCAAAAAAATGGCAAAATTTACCTGACCCTTTGCGATTTTGATGAAAATTGGTAAAGTTGTTGGTCCCTCAGATAAACTAAATAATACCAAGTTTTACACCCCTGGGTCAAATACTTTGTTAGAAATTTGGGTCTAAAAATGGCCCAAAAATCAAATTTTAGGTATGCAGTGCACCTTTTGAATTGCCGTAACTCGGATACCAACACATTTAGAGAGTTTTGTGTGCTGTCAATTTAAAGCTCTTAAAATTGCCTTTCATTTGATATGTCATATGCTGAGGTTAAAAATAATTATAGGTCAAAGGTCAAGGTAAACATACTTTGACCTTGAATTATGAAAAATGGGATATTTTATTTTGCTTAATTTTTTTTTCAAAACATATGTATGCTATAGTTATTAAGTATGAATAGTTCTATAGTATTTTTTTCTAAGGGTACCCCGTGAGCACTATATTTTATGCTATCGTATTGTCTAAACGAATAAGTGAACCGAATCGCCGTAAGTAAATAATCGAATAAGATTAAGTTACAATTGTATTAATAATAAAATTATTACTAGCGAACTTGTAACATTTAAGCGCTTGAAAATGTTTATTTGCCTATTCAAGGCTTATTCTCGCCTTTTCGTCTGCAAACAGCTGCCACTCGAAAGTCCACTCCTCTCGTATTGGCTGAAATCGATGACGTTTGCGGTGCTGACGTCACTTCCATGGTTACAGAGCCGAAGTTGCCCGAGCCTTATCACGAACGCGAACGCAAAAAACGAGAATGGGAGACGAACGCAATTTGCGTTACGGGGAACGCGTGATATCTTGTCCCGCGACAAGAACGAGAATTAGGCCCCTGGGCAAGTGAAAAACCGACCCAGGCGGGACTCGAACCCGCGACCCTCGGATTAGCAGGCGAGGAGGTTACCCCGTCGCCACTGGGGCCGGCGCTTGGGGTAAAGTCCTCCTCACCTGCCATTTTTATTTATTCAGCTTTTTTTAAATCTTCACAGCAGTTTTTTTTACTTTCAGTGCTTGTTAGCATAACATTTTGGATGTGAAGGTCATAGATTGATTTTTTTATTATTTTCCTCACATTATTTTTTAGTTTAAATATTCCTGAAAGATTGTTGCTCTCTACATCGGTTAACTGCTCTTGCTACGTAGTACAGGATAGATAGTGTTATTTTCACCTCAACTGGTATTAGGTGTTCTTAAAGGAATATTAATACAGAGAATCCAAAATTGCAAATTTATATATTTGGAATTGCAAATGGATATATTTATTTTCTCCAAGCAACCAAATTAAAATTGTAAATAAATAAAAACAGCTCCAAACTTTAAAGGTAAAAATCTAGAATGTCTATGTATTTTTATATTTAATGTCTGTAAATTTACAATTATGTAACCAAAACAGAACTTTCAATAATTTATCATCACACATCATTGTTTATAGCCCAGAATATGGATGAATAAACATCCGAAACGTCGGCAAAAGTTTAAAAATAAAAAATTATTTGACCTATACTCATGAAATTTGCACCAATAATAATAATGTTCATTACTCCCAAACAATATACATAAAATACAATGTGAAAAAGATAGGGAGCTTTTGGTAATCTAGAAGGAGAGCTTGTATTGAGGTTATCTATAAAATAAATAAATAAATGACCATATATTTTTATTTCACATGAAATATGTAAAAAAAATCTTTTTTAAAAACCACGAATGAGGACCAACAGTCACTCATCTCTCCGTGCACCTGGAAAACGGTCTGCGTGTCTACTACAACGAACACAACATACAAGATTAGTTACGAACTCCTCAAATGATCACGCTGACAGTTTTTCTTCAGACTTCGTGGTGTTCTTATAAAATAAGTTAAATGTTTTTCACACCCGTTAAATTTCAAAGAGTACCTTCCGCTAGTATCTGATAATAATCATCGAAATACGTTTGTGTCCTTGTATAATTATTTTGTGCTTTTTTTAGTATTTTATTAATGGTGCAATGGTTCTCTGAAATTTAAATCTTTAGCATTTCTTCTCTTGCAATGAATTGCAAGAGCGCTCACTGCGAGTAGATAATGTGATGCAGCTTGCGTCATGTTAGGAGAAAGACATTTAAAATGTAAACCATTTAATTTTAGTAGATTGACTTGGTAATTAGTAAATTTAATGTCTGTATCATGTATTGTCATCGAGAATAAGTATGTGTGCCAAATTTCAGCTCGATTTAACATTGGGAAGTTGTTTATATTTCGATTACAAGATTCCATCCAGACAAACAAACAGGGGAAGTTAAAATAAGCGTGGTAAAAATATACCAACATTTTAAAAATAATTCCTTAACAAAATATGTTGTCAATATTTTGATAATTAACATTTTAAGTCAGTATTTAACATTTTTTAAATGAAGTTAGGTTTGATGCATTTTTACAAACAGAAGATAGTATGTTGTACACTTTTGGCCCAATATATAAAAAAACTTCGCCTGAACAAAGACAATTTGGACCGGAGCAAAGATTTCAAAACACTAAGTAGGTTCCACAAGAATAGCCTATTGCTAGAACTTGATATTTTTGCACCATTTCCTCAAGAAAAAAAGTCTAAGCACTTTCTACGCATACAAATGCCGAAGTGGGAGCAAATTTTAAATTTAAGTTTCGTAACGTTCCTTTTTAACTGTCACCCTGATTAACCTTTTTTGTAGGATGACAGATGGTTTAATTGAGTTAATATATGCTCTTCTCCATGCAATTATTCAATTTAGAGTTCACTAATGCATTATAAAACATCCTCAGACTTTCTAATGGGCATTTTTTGCGAAGAAGATAACATGTTGAAAGGGTATATCGCAACAGTTTTAGTTACAGACTCTTTATGTGTTGCGTCAATTTCAAACCTTGCTTTAGTGTTATTCCAAAATAAGTTATACCGTTGACTCGCTAAATTACAGCAGAATTACAACATGAAGCTGATTTATGCCATGATTTAACAGATTCCAATGAAATTGAAAACGGTTAAAAACATTATAATATACATATTTAGTTATATTTACATTCATATTAAGCCTGTTTGAAGAAAACCATTTCCTTTTGTAGGTTAAATCTAATTGCAAGTTATTTCTCACTTCTTCCCAAGTTATCTCATCATAACATCAGGTAATATCGTCAGCAAATGCTGTCACGTGTCCTTTAAATTGAAAGTTACACAGGTAATTTACATATATCAAGAATAAAATTGGGCCAAGTACTGAGCCTTCAAGGGTCACCAGAGTAAATACATTTGTAGTCACTGTAGTTATTATCAACAACCACACATTGAGAGCGATTAGATAAATAACTCTGAAACCATTGAAGATGGATTCCATGAATCCTAGCTTCCTCAAGTTTAAACAATAGAATTTTATTACCAATAGTGTCAAAGGCCTTGTGAATATCAATAAACAATCCAGCTGTTCGTTTATTTCTATTTAGAGAATTATAAACATGGGAGAGAAATTTTTCCAGGGCATCTTTAGTAGATCTCCCTTTTCAAATTCAAATTGGTGTTCACTACAGAACTTAATTTTATCGAGATATTTTATCAATCTAAGCTTCATTAACTTTTATAATATTTTGGAAAAAATACAAAATAGAGAAATCAGTCTATAGTTTTGAGTTAAATGACTATCTCCTTTCTTAGAAATGGGTTTTACAACTGTTGGTTTGAGGGAATCAGGACACATACCACTAGTAACACTTAATTTGAATGTATAACAGAGCATAGGTGCGATATCATTAATAATTAAATTATTCAATTTACTATTCAAACCATCATATAGCAGTGTTGCCAGCTCTACGTCATATTCTCTCCCCTCTCTTTTTCTCTCTTCCCTCTTTCCCTCTGTCGACGGTTCGTATGCTGTCGTCAACATCCTAACCGGTTAGATATGGACCAGTTGTCTACATAGAAATATTTACAATTATTCAAGCACTGTAGATTTATCAATCGTACAGGGCTTACAAGTAAAGTTAAGTAATGCTTTTAACGGCTATTATGCCCGAAAAGACACGCAAAAAAACGCTACTATGGCCGTGCCGTGCCCGTATTGCATTCCTATTCTTGCTATTTTCAATAGCCATTCACTATCCTTTCTTCGATGGTGCCTTGAATCTCAAACCTGACAGGAATGCAGCAGAATATCCCTATATCCCAAAATTTAACAAATTTAACATGGACCTAGATTAGCCCATGTTTTAATTAGTGTACATAATACTTCTGCCTCGATCCCAATAGTATTCGCCGCAGGAAGTCGTGTCTCCACCCTATAATCTCATCATTCTTTATTGCCGCGGGTCATTCGGCTGTACCCAAATTCTATTTCCTTTATAAATGTATGCTATGCGGTGCAATTGAATTCAAATAAATGGGAATCCACGCAAAGAGCTTTTAAAATAAAAGACAATTGATCATTGGCAGAGCATTATTTAAAAGCAAAGAGAGAACTAAAGAGTATTACTTCACTTCTTACGAAATCATCGAATGCAACGACTCACGTATGTTTTCACGAGCCAGACATTCTTGGTGCTTGTGTTTACTTTGGATTCATCATTATTCCTGTTAGGACTTCTTTTCTTATTGAATGTACAGTTTATTCTGATAAGTTTCTCGTTTCACGAGTGAGTTTTACTGCAGTGGTTGTCCCAATTTTTGGCATAGTACTCGAAACCTCGAGACTCGAAAACCCTCGGAGACTCTGCGAGACGCGACATTCTCCTGCGGTTTCTGAGTCTCCGAGGATTTTTGAGGTTTGTGCCAGAGAGCTGAGACAAGTGCCACGACCTGGCCCTGTCACCGAGATCGCTCAGGTCATCGCGGTTCCTGCAAGCACCCTGCTTTTATTCGGTCCGCGCTGGTGCTACCATCTTTTCTACACTTTCAAGTCCACCTGTGAACATTCCCACCAATCCAAAGTGTGATGGTATAGTACGGAATTGTGTGTTGCGTATCCTACCAATTGGAACATATACAAAATCCCATCTATTTTCTTAACCCTAACATAATGTTGCGATAAACATCCCTTGAAAATCGTAAAAAGAAACAAAATAAATCCTAGAAAAACCCTCAGGAGTCCTTAATGACAATTATCGAGAGAACATCAACTTAGACATCGACAAGAAACAAATATACAATTGAGACAATATGGTATGCTAACAGCTGAGCAAATTAAATGTTCTGAACTTGATTTTAAAATAATATACTAATAGTATTAAGATACTGATGATTTAATAATTTATGTTCTAATTGTGTTTAATCTAAATCAACCAGTTTCTCAAGCATAACGTGGATTTAAATCTCTTTTACTTTATAATTGTTATGTTTTCTGATAGAACTATGCTGAGCATAAAAAATATAGAAAAAATGTTCTTAAACTAATCAATTAATATATGATTTATTATAATATTATAAATATGATTTGTCCATACATAACTTTCATTAAATTTTAGAATATAACTCTGTTTTCTTTTAAAATTTTTATTCTCTGTTTCTGACTGAAAAATGCTGTGCATTCGTTAAAAAAAGTTAAAATTTAAACGAAACAAAGGTATTTATATGTTATGATAGAAATTGTACATTCTGTTTTGTGTATAATTATGTTTCATTACTTTCAAATGGGTTTTTCTTTTACTTTTCATAAATGCTAATTTCTGACAGTTAAACAGGTATCTAAATACATTATTCAATTTTTTCAAATTTTAAACTTGAACTTGTGTATAAATATTTTATTTAATTGATTTTAAATATTTATATTTAATAACCTGGTGAAAATAAAGAGACATAAAAAAGAGGACCTGCTGACAAGCCTGGAAAGGCTTAGCAGGACTTCATTGGCTATTTTTTAAAGGAAACAAATTGTAATTCATATTTTTTTTTGGAAATTTTTCGTTTAAAACTGTTAACATGACTAACATGCATTTAAATAAAAAAAGATGGTATGGAAACCTAAGTGGAATGGATCCGAATAGAGTACCCAGGAATGTGTTGGAAGGAAAAGCGGATTGGAGGAGAAGTAGAGGTTAAGACCGAGAGAGACGTGGATGTAAGAAGGGATTGGAAAGAAAAGAGGGAAGACAGGAAAGGAGATGAAGAAGGTGGCAGGTGATCTGAGGAGGTGGAAGCAGTCCACTGAGGAGTCTCCGATGCCAATGGCATAAGAAGAAGACAATCATGAACAATTTGGCCGCGACAGCGCGCATTGGGCTAGAATCGGAAAAGCTCAATGTCTAAACTCAAAAATGATATTCTTATAACTACGAGGGCCGTTTTTTTTCAACCTCCGATAGGCTATAAATGAAAGAAAAGTTCATGTAAAACAATCATTTTATCACCAAAAGTTTGGTATATTTATGGTTACTTTTCAACATAATCACCGAATAGATTGAGACATTTATCATATCTGTGAACAAGTTTTCCAATGGCCTCTTCAAAAAATGTTGCCGCCAGTGAATTCAAATGAGCATTGACGTTGTTTTGAAGATCTTTATTGATTTGGAAGCGCTTCCCTCCTAGCCATGTCTTCAGCTCAGGAAAAAGATGAAAGTCACTGGGTGCTAGGTCAGGACTATACGGCGGATGATCGAAAATGTCCCATTGAAATTGTCCGAGGAGCCGTTGAGTTGCACCAGCAGCGTGTGGACGAGCATTGTTATGGATCAGAACGATTCACACTTGGCGGGAGAATCAAAGATGGCGGCCATGTTTACGTAGTTGTAGCGCAACGCAAACTGACGCTTTGATGTCGGCAATGGCGGAGTGTGTAGTGCCAGAGTTGCGCAGTTGCCTACAGCGCATTCCCGCTTTCTGCCGCTCGAGTGGCATCCATACTGGGTGATCGGAGGTTGAAAAAAAACGGCCCTCGTAGAAGCTGAAATTTCCTGCATTGTCATTCTCCATTGATTGGTGCAGGTGGCTTATGCCGTTTGTTTCAATTCTCACGCATTACCAACATACAAGGGCTCAAAGTTAAACAAATTTGGCAAAAAAATGCCCCCTTAATTTTTCTCTGGAAATTACCGAAGTCAGGCTCATACAGAACCTGTTGGCTTTTATAAGTTCAGAGCGTTGATGACAATAACGCTCTGGAGACAGTGGAAATGTCATCCGTCGAAACGTTTCCAGCAGCCAAACACCTAACCCGGTGGAAATCCTGAAAAAACCTCACATTCGTCATTCTCCGGGAAAGCACAAAATCCTTCACTACTTGCACACATTCCGTAAAATTTCCCTTCTCCGCTATTTCCGCAAACCGGAAGTACTTGTAGCTGACTCGCATCCTGGTGACCAACTTTCTTCTAGTTTCAGCGAAGATCGGTAAGATGACATTTCCTTTCACATGGTTTGTATTGGTTAATTGGAGTGACTTCCAACTGCTGATGGGGTCTTTGAGTGCACTGTTTAATATATTTTTTAAGTAAGTCGAAAAAAACTCTTGAACCACATTTATTTTAAATGAATCTGTTCATGCGTTGGAACGTGCCAAGCAGGCAATAATCAAAATGGTACAGTTATTATGCTTCAAAAAAATTTCCCAGTTAAAGCAGTGCATTACCAGAGTTTTCGGCACGGTATTCGAAATTAATACGATATTATATTTTAATATGTTTATTTCGAACATTGGACTGGGCATGATACCTTAACATTTGTTAACAACAATAAAAATAATAATAAATATATTAGTCCGCGTTTAGAAGAAAATCTGTACATGTGCAACCGAATTATTACGAAGTATATGTCATGTGCCATAAAGCTACGTGTAAAAATAGCATTGAATTACCAAAAAACCAAGTAGGAACTGGATCAAGTCAGCTGAGAACGAGAGACTTGACTCTAGGAACACGTAAGAGGCTGTCGGAACACGTAAGAGATTGTCTTTCACCGCGCTCCGCCCCTTATATATCTTCTTCCCCCGCCCCCCCAATGCAGTCAGCGCGAGAGGGCGTTGCAGTCTCCGCTCAAGTTGACGGTCGAAGTCCGCAACCGGCTTCCCGGGATTTGTAAGTGCTTTCCGGAGGGAGGGCAATTGGTTACATTATGATGCAATTTGTTCACTTCATGTATAGATATTACTAATGAGATCACGTATGCAAAGTTTCACGCAAATCTGTACAGAAAAACTGCAATTAATGATAAAAGAGCAATTTCCACAAGTATGACATTTATTGCACGACCGGTTTTGCTTTTTACAGAATCTTCAGGTACATATATCAAGTGTGCTCAAGCTTATATAGGGAGGCGGGAAGGGGGTGGGAGGTAAGACGGGGTGGCAGGGGAAGGGGAAAGGAGAGAGATTTTTTTCATTAATTGCAGTTATGTTTCCACTCCATCACGCCTGAAACCTCAGAGTATGTTCTGTACATAATAAAACATCGCTCCGATCACCTTAAAGATTGTAAAATAGAACGAGGATGGGAGTATAGAGATACATGGTGCGTCGGGTGCCGGTGTCCTCCGGGTGGGAAGTCGCTACTCTCTAGCCACCACACCAACCCGACTCATCTTTTTTCCACGTAATTTGATGCTTTCCACGTTAGATGGTTAAAGGGAGAAGTTTTGAGTTTAGTGTATTGTCCAGTCGGGAAACCAATGAGAGAATAGATAAGGAAGGGGGAAATAATTGTACCCCTCTCTTAAGCATATTACTAGCCTCACTCACCCCGGTTGCGGTACAGTTAAAATCCTGCTTCCCCCCCTTCCCTGATTAATCCCTTAATAAGCCTGGCCTTCCCTAATGATACCACTTCTACCTCAAATTTCATCCTCAACCCTACTATAAATTCCAACCCTGAACAAAATAACCTTTCTTGCTATGAAAAAAATTCAACCCTGGACAAAATAACCTTTCTTGCTTGTAAAACAAAACACCAATGTCCAGCCAGCCTCGTTTAAATCTTCCTACAACCACAACCAGCAAGAGCGATAAGCTCGGTATGGTGAGAACAGGAATTATGCTTCTGCTTCTAAGCGAAATACAGTCATGGGCATTCACTAGTTACCACGAAAAGTAGAGGCATGTGGTTCACGGTTCCACTCTTCACCAACCCCTCGTTGAGGAAATACCACTGGTTATATTGTGCTTCTCAAGGAAAACAGAGAACATTGGGGGAGAGAACAAGTGTTGAGAAACGGATGAATGCTATGACGAGCACGGAGCACTCTTCAATAGTAGTAGCAGAAAAGTAGCTGTCGAAAACAGCTACGAGCTATTTTGACTATTAGAAACTGTTTTGACAGCTACCTCGGAAAAAATGTAGCGCGTTTAAGCTACAGAAGGCAGTAGGTGCTACAATAGCGCGCTACTACCCAATCCTGGTACCAATAATTAGTGCGTCTAAGACTCAACGGGTCAATGATCTACGCATAAATCCCCTTGGAAATTTCCCTAGGACGAAGATGACTTATCGGAGAAACTGTCTGATACGCCTGAATGGAAATTAAGAAATGGGTTCAAATCCCAGTCAAGTCAAGGATTTCTGTGGATAAAATGCTACACCTGGGTGCTTATAATATGTACTAAGCAATATCTTCCCCTGGGAATGTTTGAGGCTGCCAACTGGAGTGTGAGAAATCACTTCTAAGAACATCCCATTTAAAGAACTGTTTATTTGCAGTGGAAATAGTGAGAATCTCATTGAATATTCCACGCAATTCACCGTCTCCATCCTTTTCCACATGTATGTCTCGAAAGCCCCCTTTCATGTTATATACCGTCTTTCCGTTTGGAGCGTTTTTCGGATTCGTGCAATGCCACGCTCCATATTAGACTTATAAAAGACGTGATAAAAAAAGAGACCGATTTCGGAGGATAAACAGAGTTATTACCTCTGCTAACATCATGAAGATTCACAACATTAAGCCAGAAACTGTCAAAGATAAAAGTTAGTGACCTTTTTTTATGTCTTAGCTCAAAGTCTTCAGTAACTACAATCTCTTCGTTAATGCTTCGTTACTCCATGTATGTCTGCATTCTATGTTATTGTAACCCTTTGTACAAATATTTTTTTTATCATTTACGAAAATAAATTGCGTTTAATAACAAGGAAGCTCATTATCGGAATTTGACGGTGAAGCCTGTTTGGATTCATATATAATGATAGAATTGAACTAAAATGATATCGGTGCGTAAATGTCGGAACATACCTATTTTTTAATGATCTATATCATAGAGGAAGTATATTAATATACTTACTCTATGTCTATATACACATTTTTCCCATAGGATATTACCCAATAAGTCTGCTTTCTAAAGTAACTTTTACTACCAACCATTGGTACAATATTTTTCAAAATAGTTGAATTTTCCTGAATGCTATTCTTTGTCTGAGAAAGACTGGAGACCATTATAATTATTTATTCAGCGGAAATGACTAGTTGAGAATAACAAGGGAAGAGAAAATGAATGATATGCAAGGAATCGAATCATTCAGAGCGATGAGGGGTTTAAGGAATTACGAAAAATATACCTCGATGACACAACACTGGGAAGATGAGGAGTGGAGAGTTGAAGCAAATGAATTTCCGGATTTATGACTATAGTCGTATATTTTTCGTTCCGGGGGGTTAAGAATCTCTGTAAATTATTCTGAGTGGTATCTAAGGAGTCATGAGGTACGAACCCGAGTAAAAAGCCAGTTCCTTGCGACTGAACCGCTGGAGTGACTCCTACTCAAACATAGTGGCAGCAGGGTGTAAATCAGTGTGCGTAATAATGTCATTGTGGCTGTTCAATGTCTTTGTGGATGAATGTGTGAGAGACGGGTGTGGAAATATTGTTGATGTAATGGTTGGAGATGTCAGTGTAGGAGTTCTGCTGTACACATGCAGTGTTGCTGTATGACAGGGATTACAAAAGCTCCGGAATAACTTGTGTGAAGCAACCGCGAGAATGGATAAATGGAGGATAAATGCGTCAAAGACCAAAGTACATAGTTGTGTTTTTTAATGGGAGAATGGGAAGAATGATTGCATGATGAGAGTGAATGGTGAAATATGTGAAATGAACAAGTGGGCGATATTGTGTTTCTCGGCCGAAGGTTTGCGGATGATGAAAGGATTGATGAAAATAATTACGTACGAATTCCGGAAGGAGAGTTGTAGGTACTAAATGGAGCATATCAACGAATGAGTATTTATGTATAGAAGTGAAAATCGCTGTACACTTCTCAGAAAGTGTTCTCTTCCCAACTTTATAATACATGGCAGCGAATCCTGGGTGTACCAGGATTGGTATTGGAGTAGGCTAAATGCAATAGAGATGGGGGACCTGAGAGGTGCTGAAAGCGAGTAATGCATGATGGTTAGGGTTTGGATGAATGAGTGGGTCGTGAAGAAATAATGAGTGGGCTGGATGCTCCGTTAATGGACAAATATGAAAAGAGTGGGCTTCGTTGGTTTGGTCATGTATTCGAGAGAATGGGAGAAGGAGTGGAAGAACGAGACAGATACATACTATATGATGAAAGAGTGAACGAGACATATGATAGAAGAGTGATTGATGTGAGTGGAAGAGGAAGACAGCGAAAGTTATTTTAAATGTGTTGGAAGAGACCAATAAACACCTAATTTTTTAAAAAATATTTTATAGATCTTTTATTTTCTTTAATACCTATCCCAACTTCGAAGGAAAGTATTTTCAAAAATCTTGTTGCTATAAATGACCTCGTGGTGGCTTCTTTACTACCCATTGGGTGAAACCCCGAGGAGTGTGTATTATTAAATAGTCAAGAGTTTTTTTTTCGGAATTTTTATTTCCATAGTTATCTCACAGTTAAATTAAAGTCACAATTGAAAATCTTTCACGTAATTTTAAAGCAACCATTGCTTTGTGGTTTGTTTTTCAAATATTCTGAAATAAAAGATTGTTTACCAAAATATTAAATGAAGAAATTTTTTTCAAAAACAATTCAGAATATTTTAGCAATAGGAGGAAGTAAATTTCATTCATAAAGATTGTAAGCATCCCAATCCCGAAGAAGAAAAGGGCCGAGATATTTGAAGAGTTTGGAACAATTAGCCTTATAGCACATGCATCGATTATTATTCTGATCATAATTGTCATCACAGTACTGCGATACAAACGACACAATAGCATATTGAAAAAACTAATAGAAGGAGAAATGTGTGAGAAGAATTACATAGAAAAACCAAGAATGGAATCCAACAACCAAATCATGAAGTATATCATAGTAAATAATTATATAAGAATGAAGCGGTTGGCAGAGAGGAGCGTTTATTAGAGAGCTGCAGCAAATATATCTTCCAATTAATGAATACTGATGGGTTATTAATTACGACCCTCTTTTAACAATCTCATTTGGTGTATATTTATTAGTATATTAAAAAACCTTTTTCAATAACGTATCTATATACTGTAAAAAAATATTTTTGCTCCAATATGTTGGTAGCATTAGTGATCAGGGAATATCTTTGCAGTTTTTTCGGAAATAACGTTTGATATTTTTGACGAGGTATTGAGGGATGATGATGACCTCGTTGGCCCTTCCAGCTAATCGATCGATTTCTCACTGATCCGGCTGAAAAATGATCGAAACATCTAGACTAGTCCACTATGCTAGTACCAATCTATTCATTCCACTTTTATATGGCAATGAGCGTTCTAACTTTTATCTGCGACAATTGGGTATTTTCCAAAATTTTAAATTTAAGTTTACGTATCTTTATATGTTACTTAAACTCGAACAAGCTTGCGGAGTGAAAGTAGTTTTAAAATTGATTCAATATTAATTGAGATATTTAAGATTAAAATAGTCGAAATTTCAAATTTTTTTACGCCGCTGCGAAACGAAATCTGATTGGCTTGACGTCATTTTCGCTGAGCGATGGACGGATGTGAGGGAGAAAGTGAGTAACTGTAGAAGATCTACCGTATATTTAAAGATTTTTCATTGAAAACAAAGACTATGGCGTGCAATGGTTTTATTAAAACCACATAAGATAATTTACCCTAAGTGGATATGTTTATGGTAGGCGTTTTAATGAAGAAGGACTAGCGATTTAATGCTGCGGAAATTCTGCTTAAGTCCAAAAAATGTAAGCCTAAAGTTTGCTTTTAAAATCGTCATTACTGTTTTATATCATTTTTGATACATATAATTATGTATTTGGTGTATGAACTTTATTAACTGTTTTTCCAATACACTCATAATTATTATGATACTTCTTTCTTTATCGAAGTCCATATCACAGTCCATGCAACAGTAAACAAACAGTATCTTAGTAACATATCAACATAACACAGTACTCGCCAAATTTTTGTGCTGCCAATACTCGACACACCTAAAACGTTAATTTTTTATTTGCTAATTAGTGATTGTTTGTAGAGGAGGTTTCTAGAAGTGGCTTATCTGCTGTAGAAATGCCTAAAAATAGATTCTCATCTCCTAAATGTCTATTCAAAGTTTAATTTAAGTGTTGTTATATAATAAAGCTTCTCGTGAGAGTTATGGTGATAATGCTATAGGATACATCCAAGTAAAGAGAGATGGACCACTGTGCACAGTCATTGCAAGAATATATCCAGAACACAAAGTGCGGAGTAAAGTATACATTTTTACGGGTGGACATTGAGGAATCCAAGGAAGAAATTTCAATCATTCAATGTCGTGATTGCGTGAATAAATTTCTTGTTCGGTGTTTCAACCGATGTATTCGTACATTGCGGCACAAAACACCATCTATATCCCTAACATAGATGCAATTTAAAGGCATATCTAGAAACGCGAACACGTCAGAAACTAATTTCGCCGCATTTGTTACCACTGTAAGCATAAGGAAACGCCTGGGTCTAAATGTAAACAGCGAAAATGACGTCACAGGCCATTCGGTTGTTTTCGGAGTGTGCTCGGGAGCTTTCGTAACTTTCTACTTTCTTTAGCTTTTAAAACCAAAATTCATACAATTTGATAAGAATTTTTTTAGCCAATGCAATAAGTTCAAGTAACTGAATCAGAATATCGATAGTTTGAAATACGTGGAAAATACCCAATTGAAATTGCGGAAAGGAAAATGCAGATGACGTTGATGTATCCAATTTGTTGGATTACGACTCGTGTTTATTTAAACTGAGAAAAATAAATAAATAAACCTTATTTAAAGGGTAATCAAACTCATTTCCACTAGACATACAATAACATATTAGCTTATAGTGCATTGTATTAAACGGTGTTAAACATATGGCAAGTGAAGGCAAGCAAGTGAAATAAAACTGTTATTCATATCTACTTGAAGAAATACAAAAAGCAAAAGTCTTACTATCAAAATACTTATCTTCTTAAATCATATATAAATGGATCAGACAAACAATTTCAATCCGTTTAACAACTTTAAGAAAATACAATAGACAATTACATCATTATCAAATTACTTGTATTCGTAATATTATCAAACATAATGTACAAATAGACAAATTTTACTATTTTAAAATTAATAATTATCATAATATGTTCGATCAAAATTTTTTCAAATCAAAGACATTGTTTCACAATTTTTTTTTAAATTTGTGGAAAGAAGGTCAGAATATCAGCATTACAACGTTACGTAGATGCATAGCCCTACCTAGTGGGGCATTTTTTCCATAACTCGTTCTTTGCCAGTTGCTATGAATGAAATTGGTAGATCTAAGGTTTCTTGGGAGCACATAGAAATTAATTTTTTTCCGGTAAAGATGGACAGTCAATTAGATTATTAGTTAATTAATAAATCAAGATAATGTCAAAATATTTTCGCCTTGATGACAGTGAGGGGGGGATAGTGGTGCCCTAGTAGTGGGTAGAGTGCTTGGCTACTGATCGAAGGGTCCCGTGAAGCCTTTGGACACCCCCGAACACAAGAAAAATCCTCAGAGTGCGAGGTGGCCCAGGTTAAAGGAACTGGCCCCCCTACCCTGAATGTGTGAAATTCACACGCCTGTGGCTTATTCCGGGGTGAGCTCTACCCTCAACTATCCAAACCAACCTTCGGGTTGAATCACTGAGTGAAAGACAGTAAATTAAGACCAGCAGATGTGCATCTAATTGTAAGTGGATGCAGCATCTAATTGTTATATTCATCTCGTAAGGGAGTAGGGCACTCCCTTACGAAATGAATACAGTCTGAGGAATTTATGCTGGATTCTTTCAATAGAAGAATTAAGTGTGGATAGATGACGGTCGAACAATATTCCAGGATGGGTCTGACTAGTGTAAAATATAATTTTAACTCTGAGCTATGACGAGAAATAAAAGCCAAGCATTCTAAGAGATTTACTACGACTCCTGGAGATGTGATCATGAAATGACAGATCCTGAGAGAAGGTAACACGTAGAACCTTGATGAGATTCAAGATCTTGATTATTATTTATGTAACTAGTGAAAGAAATAGGACTTTTGTTTTGATAGAATGAGATAGATTTACATTTAGTAGCATTTAAATGCATATCATTTATGTTACACCATTGTTGAAGGTTTTCTAAATCCAATTGGAGTAGTTTGCATCGGATAAAGTATGTATCTATTTGAAGATCTTCAAGTCATCAGAAAATAATAGTACCCTTGAATGATTAATATAGGAGCCAATATCTTTGATAAACAATAAGAGTAGTAGGGGAGCCAGAAGAGAAGCCAGATATTCAGCTCTGAGCCTTTTGATGGATTCTATCGTCAAGTATGCCTCGGGAGCTATGCCAATATTTCGAAGTCACTCTTTGAACTTTCACATTTCCCTCTTCATGCTCTTGTCCGGCATAATCTTTTAAATAAATCGTACGACCAACCGCTTGTAAATCTTTTTTTTTCTTTTAGAAAAATACTTTACAATGACCGGCTCTTGAAAGGATGATTTCCAATTTTTTTTCAGTATCATTCGCGATGCTGATAAATTGCTCCTAGAATTCTTTGCTTGATACTCGGGTTAAAAATGCCTACGTGCTGCGGCTGTCAGACATCTTGAAGGGTGTATCTCAGTGGGGAAATTCGAATTTCTCGGGATGTATCATGGTGACGCAGCCTAAATGGGACGGCAACGTCTTTCCGGAAGCAGCCCCGAAGGCATGTCCCAGATATTAATCCGGAAGAGAAACTTGCAGGAAGTTAAACTAATGCTATGGTCGTAAAGATAGGAAACAGATTTTGCAATAAACTTGCCAGCGTAAACCCACTTGAATAGTAACAACGCACGAATAGAATTGTAGAAAACAATACCACGATCGTCAAAGAGTTTTTTTTCGAAAATGGAATGCGAGAAGAGTACGAGTAGAAGAGGCGGAGTATCGCCTTCATCTGTCTTCGCAACAATTACGCATTCCATGGCCACACTGGGGACTGTTGTCCGATGGCTTTCATAGGTGTCAAGGTATCATCGGAATATCTCCAGATTATTAGTTCAAAGGCAAAGTAAGTATTGTCAGAGTTGTATAAGAAATACGGCACCCGCAATAGTGTAAGATGCTTGTGGGCGCCCATAATATGAAATGAAAAGGGATACAACATGGCGCAGATGGAGGAAATAAATGCGAGGCTAATGTTTGCAAGTGGAATATTTCAAGGATGACCTCAAAATTGGACGAGCACAGCCGACGAACCAATCGAACCCAGCGATTGTTATTATTCACGTCATTGTCGCAACGGCTTCTCCCCTTCGCACTATCCTATCGACCATAAATAGAATTCAGCATAAAAACTTTGGTCCTCCGCATGGGAATTCTATTCATCCTGAAAAGCAATTATTTATACATTACGTTTCCTCATGTCTTCTGATATTTTTCTTTACGTTCCTACTTGGTTATCAGAAAAAAAGGGAAACATAAGTTTCTGTGTAAAATTTTAAAAAAGTTAATATTTATAACAAAAAAAATAAAAAACTTTCCTTTATGCGCACGCGTTTAATTCTGAGGGACAGTGTCTTTCTCTGCTATAAATATACGATGAAATATTTGCATATTTTTTATTGATTTCATAGTTCGAATTAATTTCGTCGAGAAATGATTTGCCTGGACCCGCTATCATACCACGGACATATGGCTTGGTGGGAAAATGCACAGACCACCGCCCATTTCAAGTCAACATTCAATAGATATTTATTTCGCAATTGCATCGCAGTAAGAAAAGGAAGAAAAAGCCTAACAAAACAATTGAAACAATCACAACAAAAGAGATAACAAATGCAATTGCGGTGGTCCACGCTATAGGTATTTGCCTCTTCAGGGAGAGATGTGTCATTCATTTTATGGTAGCAACAGGATAACAATAAATGCACTATCTACAGGAGAGGTTTAGCCCCCGAATTTGCACTTGAGTACGGCGGAAAACCCGTAAAAAGTTTTTCCACCAATAACTAACATACCTCTTCCTTGAACTACGACCTTGACGTGGTGGAAGGGCTTGTGCGTTCCAATGACCCCTAGAGCTGGACTGGCAGGAGCAAGTACATTGCTCCTGGTAGGGCCACCCATGCCAGATAGGTCGAAGGGTAGGAGCCAGACGAAAGGTAGTTCCGTGATGGTGTCACGTTAAAAATAGCGTTGAGTCGCGTGGGATACCTCTCAACTATCACTTCCCAGAACATGAAAGTCATCCAAAGAGATCTGATTCCTGGCAACTACGGGACGCCGCCCACTAGGGCGGGTGTCGTGCCCGGCAGCGGGGGAGGCAAGGCCTCCGCGGTCGTCATCACACGAAATCCTTGCACAGAATCAGAATCATCATCAGAAGATACAAGGGAAAGGAGGGAGAAGAAGAAGAAAAAGAGGAAGAGGAGGAGGAAAACAGTGGTAAAAATAGGAACTTGGAACGTAAGGACCATGATGAGGGCCGGGAAGCTTGAAAATATTAAGCAGGAAATGGAAAAAGGAAAAATAGATGCTTTGGGATTGTGCGAGGTTAGATGGAAGGATAGCGGGGACTATTGGAGTGATAACTACAGGGTGATCTATAGTGGGGGAGATGAGAGTCAACATGTCAAAAGTAGGCATGGTACTGAACACAAAGTTGGGACTGAGGGTGGTAAACATTGAACAGGTGAACGACAGGATACTAGTGGTAGAAATAAAAGCACGGCCGACGAATTTCGTACTGGTCCAGGTATACATGCCTACGAGCAACCATAGGGAGGAAGAGGTGGAAGAGGTGTACGAGCAAGTAGAAGAAATAATTAGAGAAGTGCCGGGGAAGAAAAACCTGATAGTGATGGGTGACTGGAATGCAGTGGTGGGAGAAGGGAGGGACGGATTAGAAGTAGGAGGGTTTGGGCTAGGAAGAAGAAATGATCGCGGGGAAAAGGCAGTTGAATTTTGTAGAAGAAATAAATTAGTAGTGACAAACACTTGGTTTAAACATCACCCCAGGCGTAGGTACACATGGAAAATGCCGGGTGACACCGGGAGATACCAAATTGATTATATAATGGTGAGGCAGAGATTTAGGAACAGTGTAAAAAACTCTCGTAGCTATCCAGGGGCGGATGCGGACTCGGATCATAACTTGGTGATGATGAAGTGTGAAGTTAGATTCAAAAGGCTTTGTAAAGGGAGGAAGATAAAGAGGTGGAACCTTGAAGCATTGAAAGGGTTGAAAAGGAGGGAATACCAAGAGCTAGTAGAAAAGAACATAGGTGAAGAGAAGCGGATGGGAACCATAGAGAAGAGATGGGAGGTTATAAAAACAGGCATTGCAAGAGCGGCAGAGAAAGCAATAGGAACGGTGGAAAAGAAGAGGGTTAAGAAGCAGTGGGTTACAGAAGAAATGATGAAGAAAATGGAGGAGAGAAGGATATGGAAAAACGTGAACACCGACGTAGGCAAGAGGAAGTACAAGGAATTGAATAATAAACTCAGGCGAGTGACGAATCGGGCAAAAGAAAACTGGTGGAAGGGACAATGTGAGCAAATGGAAAAGATGCAGGAGGAGGGGGAAGTGGGCGCTTTGTACGCCAAGGTGAAAATGTTATCGGGTGGTAAGAGAGGTCAAGCGATACCAAATGTTAAGGACAAAACAGGAAAGATATTAATCGAACAGGAAGATATCCAAGAAAGGTGGAGAGAATACGTAGAGGAGCTATATGGCAGCGAGAATAGACCCCTTAGCCTAGAGCTAGAGGACGAAGGAACAATAGATAAAGATAACCTCGGACCAGAGTTACTTGAGAGTGAAATAGAGAGGGCACTAAGAGAGATGAAGGGTAGAAAAGCCGTGGGAACCGATAACCTACCTTCGGAGCTACTGAAGAATCTAGGTAGTAGGGGGAGAAAATCGTTTTTCGAACTTATTCGCAGGATCTACGAGGAAGGAGTATGGCCAGAGGATTTCGTGAAAACAGTGTTAATACCTATCCCGAAGAAGAAGAAAGCGTCAGAATGCGAGGAGTATAGAACAATCAGTTTAATTTCGCACGCAGCAAAAGTGTTGCTTAGAATACTAAATAGAAGGTTGGAGAGCAGAGCAAAGTGCTATTTAGGCGATGACCAATTTGGGTTTAGGAAGGGGAGGAGAACCAGAGATGCGATTGCGGTAATGAGGACACTTATAGATAGAAACATAGAGCATAATCAGGATGTTTTCGCTTGTTTTGTAGATTTCGAAAAGGCGTTTGACAGAGTAAACTGGGAGAAACTAATGCAAATACTGGGGAAAATAGGAATAGATTGGCGTGATAGGAGACTCATCCGAAACTTATATATGGGTCAGAGGGCTCATGTAAGGGTAGCGGACGGTGAATCAGGGTGGGCAGTTATAAGTCGCGGGGTGCGGCAAGGGTGCCCGTTGTCGCCTTTACTTTTTAACATCTATGCTGAGGAAATGGTTAGAGAGGCATGGGATGAGATAGACGTGGGAATGAAAGTAGGAGGCCAGTGGATAAAGTCGGTTAGATTCGCAGACGACCAGGCGTTGGTGAGTCGGTCATCGAAAGGACTGCAAACTTTAGTAGATGCACTGGAAAAGCAGTGTGAGAAATACGGAATGAAGATAAATAATAGGAAAACAAAAGTAATGAGATTCTCTAGGACAAAGAAAGCGAAGCTGGTGATAAGAAAAGGAAGTCACAAACTGGAGCAAGTTGAACAATTTAATTACTTGGGTAGTACGCTAGAAGAAAGAGGACATTGTAGCAAAGACATTAGGAGGAGAATAGCGCTAGCGAAGGAAGCGTTCAATAATAGAAGGGAGCTGATGACGGGGACCTTAAGTAAGGATGTAAAAAAGAGGCTAGTAAAGAGCTTGATATGGAGTGTGGCGTTGTATGGGGCGGAAACGTGGACGTTGAGAAAGGAAGACGAAAATAGGCTGAAGGCTTTTGAGATGTGGGTGTGGAGTAGGATGGAGAAGGTGCGTTGGACGGAAAGGAAGACAAATGAGGAAGTGCTTGACATGGTGGGCGAGGAGAGGAAACTTATAGATGAGATTAGGGGAAGGCAGGGTAAGTGGCTGGAAGGGGTAATGAGGGGCGGTGGTTTGCTGAAGGTCGTGATAGAGGGTAGGATGTTTGAAACTAACATACATAAGTAAAATGCTACCTTGGCTTCTTATTAATCGTGGCAAACTTTATGTTACGCCCTTGCGAGCCATATTTTGTTTACTAATTTAGTAATTTAATTCAATAATGTTGATACGCAGCCTATCCCGGCAACAGGGATGGCCAATAGGATTGAACCTCATGGACGGTGCCTTTTTTGGAATCCTTATTCCCTTACGTTGCCATCCTTGACGGACTAAAACGGCAATACATCAAGTTCCCTTACACCCTGCTGTGATTTAATTGAGGATGAGTTGGTAAATAATTATCTACTATACTAAATCACAGATGTGTTTATGTCAGTAACTTTCGCACAAGAAATACACGTGAAGCTGAATCTTCATTTGGCTGCAGGCCTTCTTTTATTTGCAAAATTAAATTAGAAATAGTGGTTTTCTGTTACTGGGAAATGTACCAATAGATAGAAAATAAAATATAGATTCTTCTTCCTTCATTCGAGTTTCGTATTCCGGTCGAAATTCCGAAATGTTTGCTGAAACATAACGATTTTTCGCAATATTTTAGCGTTTTTGAGTCATCGTCCCCATGACGACCATACTTATTGTTTATGTGAAGATTCCGTGTAGTATATCCACAGTATATCCATTAACTCAATGATTCTCTGTACTATGATAATACTAGTCGACCCGTGCGAAGCATTCGCACTGTATCCTCCTCAAATCCCACTTAATTGAAGTGCACACCGTATAGTTAGTACCGTGTAGTTAGTGCGTCAGAATCCATACGGCACTTACTTTTGAGTTGAACTTGTCTAGATTTCTTTAAAGTGAATAATCTGATTTGATCGCCGGGTTTGTTTATCGTAGAGAGCAGAGACGAAGTAAGTTGGTTGTCGTGGACTAAGTAAAAACAAATGACTGCGAGCGGTTTGGGGAAGTAAATATAAATTCAAGTTTTGATAAATTTAGTTCATTTTATAAATACCTAGATCAGTAGATCGAATACCTTAAATCAATATTTTAAGTCGAAATTAAATGCGGATTGAGATAATAGATGCACGAATTTGAAATCGGTTTCATTTCGATATTCTCGACAGATGATCGATAGGTCGAGGGCGGGATTTCAAAAAACCGGTTTTTTTTTCAATTGTAATTTTTCGAAAAACAACTGAAATGTGAGTAATTTGTATATTTTTTCGGTATAGTGGTTAAGAAAAGCTTTAAAATGATGCCTCATTTATGAAAATTGATGAAGTATTAAGGAAGTTATGGCATACCGACAAAAAAAAGCCCTTGAGAAATAATATATATGATTCTTCCCGTTGATATTCAACGGGCACTTTCTCTAGTGGGTTATAATTAATGAAGAGGAGTGGTGGTTCGCTCATTGACCTGCAACACAAGCTAAATGTATGTGGTTCCATTCGAGGCCCAGGCGAATTATTTCTCTTGGTGATTAACTCTTATTTCATCCCCGTAATTTGCGGCAGAATCAACAAGTGCGATTCCATCATTGCTTTTCATTCGTATATTTGGCCGTATACAAAGAGTAAGTTGGGTGTTAAAAGGCTTGCTAAAGTATTAATGTGTGAAATATGGGTTGCAAACCAAAACCTTTTGTGCATCCACGGGCTAAAAAATAACGCCACATTTTTGAACTTTGGGTGTAGAACTTTGGAACTGGATTTTAAATGCTTGATGCTGTTCTCTGCACAGTGATGGACTGAAATGGGACTAGAACCTAAGTTTTCTGCTCTAGAAGGATCACAATGAAGTACGGCGTAAACTAGATTTTTTTTCTAGACTAGAATTCCTGATCCGATAGTCTGGGACTTAACTCTCGGTTCTCCTGAAGAACAAGTGATTATCCATGCATTTTTCTGTAAGTGAAGCGTTTGTAAACTAGACAGACTGACTAGTTATATGTGAGTGTAACATGTCTCGCCCTCAGTTGGAGCAATCTTATTATATGCATAAGAATATTATAAATATAAGATTAAATTTACAATAACTTCATTAATTTAGTGTAAAAGAAAAATATTATTTCGATGTAGTGTAAGTGGTTGATATTTTAAGTTCTAATTTCAAAATAGATATTCATTAAGTGAAAATATCAAACTTGCTACATGCGGCTCAAATGTAATGCGATTTATTGTCACTATTTCACTCAAACCAATTTTGTAAAATCTCTTCGGTAACACCCCTTTTGTTCGCTGATTACGTGTGGACGCTATAGAAACTTCTACGGCAGAAATCCGAAGGCCGGTGCACTCGAATCAACATTTTAGTCGAGTCTTCCGAAGCACCCATGAAGCACCCATAGCCCGGTGTCAAGTAAAAACGCCCGAAAACACCGGCACCGGCCAAACGGGTGTCACGCTTCGTACAGCCTTCGTAGATATTGTCGCGAATAAAAAGTCCACCAGGAACGGGGTTCGAACCGCAGACCTTCGTATTTCCCGGCTCATGCGCAGATCACTACGCTGCCCAGGATTCCTGATCCTGGGTGGCGATTGTCTAAGGATTCAAGGAAACTAGATATCGTGTCTTAACACGGTCCCTCAAGCGTGGCAACGCAAGGAAATATGGGCTACGAAAAAGCCGCGACCATTGGTACTATTAATTAAGGAGTTAAGAAATACCTAACATGGTACATGGAAGGTAGTGGCTCACCATCTGGGTCGAACTTTGTGACGTACTTTGGATTACATCAAGCGCTAGTTAGGTACGGAGTTAGGGTTACACGGTTTAGCCGGGTACCACCCGGTTCTTAATGTCCTTTTTCAGCCCCCGATTAAATATCCAAAAAACAGGGAAACCCCCCGGTTTTTTATGATCGCTGCCCATCCCCGGTAGTAGAACGGTAGAAGCTTTTCTTCCATCGCGTAATATTTTTTTTTTAATGAGATGATTCCCCTTATCTTTGTACACCAAAATATGATAAAATAAAAGATTGATTGAGGTTTAATTCGAAACTTCGGGTTGTTCAATCTGACGTATTTGCAAATTGTAGCCCGAATTCGGTTTACATTAAACCACCCTTCTTACAATCGTAAATATTACATCAATTTTAATGCTGTTCGCCAAACTATCTCTTACGCCATGAACGTCTGCTTCATTCAATCACTTCCAAATAATATTTTTTTATCACTCCGCTCCATAAACAATGCTCAATAACTCGCTTCAAACATTCGGACTAGTTGTCAGGCATCCTTTATTGTTTGGGATATACACCACGTGCTCCCACAAGAATGCAACTTAAAGTCGATATGCTAATAATAAACACCAAAACACGTGCTCTACGCCAAAATGCCAATTAAAGAAAATGGACTAAAATGTTTAGTGATAATTTCCCGGGTTTTCATTGTAAAATATGTTAATCCCCCCGTTTTGTTTTTCCTTTTCAAATATGGCAACCCTATACTGAGTGCATTGTGTATTTCATAAGTAGTTGTGGGGTATTTGGATACAACAGCAATGCGGGAAAAATTACGAGGGAAGGGAATTTTTGTTAGATGTCCCACTGATACACCTACGCACATGCGAAGCGAGTCCAGGTTTACCGGAGGCAAAACAACTTTAATGGTGAAAATGGTTAGTTTGAACTTCCATTTGTAAATAAATTGTTGCTAGGGTTATTTCCACTGTAACAAGATTTTATTGATTATTAATTAAAATACTTGGTATTTCTCTACAAACCTTTATTTGTACGACGGGTTTCACCGATTTACGGAATCGTCAGGTACAGAGAAAGTTAAGAAACATTTCTGTACCTGACGATGCCGTCAATCAATGAAATGCGTATTGTAGAAAAGTACTACGTATTTTTATTAATTACGAATACAAACATAATTAACTTCCGTGAGTGAAGTGAAGCCTGCCACTGTCAACTTTAAGTTTGGATTATTAAAGTACACATGTACTAATTATAACCGATTATATATGTTGTACATCAGTATTTAAGGATTCGAATATGTATTTGACCCCACTCTGTCGTTGCTAAAAAAAAAATCTGAATTACCGGAGCTTCCATCCATTATTGCCATGTAAAAATTCTCAAGTCGTCTGCTGCTCCTGTTATCCGGATGGCGTCATACGGAGAACGGACTCACTCACTTAAGTCACGGTTACGTCCTAACTTGTAGTTAAGTAGTACCTACCATAGCCGCGACGTTGATGAAAATACGCAGCAGATCTTTGCGAACCAATCTCACCGTGAGCATAAGGCACCAGAATCTAAAATTATGTGCGGATGCAGTCAAGTAGGTAAGTACTCACTGCGGTTGTCCGAGATAGAGAGTGTGCCCAACTAACGGTGTCTTCAGCGGCGACCGCCTCACAGACCAGCCCCAGCCTCTTTTCTCTCTCTGTGCCTCGCCTCTCTGCCCGCCTCCTCTCGTCTGAACGGAAGAAGGACGCCTCTCGCGGAAGCGACATCAGACGGACATCACTAAGGGGGATAGGGGGTGGGGGGGGGCACCGCGCATGTTCTCCCCCCCCCCCTCATGCACCTTGGTGACACCCCCTTTCCGCCATGCGCTTGAGTTCCTGGTACTACTACTACATTCAATTGTTTCAACGACTTTCTCCCGCATACGAATCCCACGCAATCCACTCTCACAATCAAGCATACACATCCCTCTCCATCAATTGGCCATTTGTTTAGCATTTTTTTTTTCGAAATAAACCTCGATTTTACATTATAATAAGGCCCAAGGAGAGACATTGGTCAGCCAAATCGCTATAATAATAATAATAGCGTTTACTTAGCATTTAGCTATTCCATAATACGGTTCCAGTTATCTATATGAAAATTCCAATGTTCGACTCCCAAGAGATGAAATATTTACAACGTACACATAACCACATACCCAGTACACATTCACCGAACGTTACAAAATCCTTATTCATTCACCCATACATTATACTCTATATATATTTAGGTACATAGTTTTTGTACTTTCCAAGTATCTAGCATACCTTTACCTTCTTTTTAAATAAGCACAACCACATTTCTAATTCACTTTTATTCGGTGGACATTGAGTTGTACAATGCTAATCCCATCTAAAAAAAGCGACATCTGTGATGAGATCTTCTTTCTCATCTGAAGGTGGAAGTTATTATTGATTCTAGTGTTATAACTGTGTATTCCACTGTTGGGTATTATTAAATCATTGAATTATTTAGGCATCAAACCCAATTTTATATCAACGAATAATTAGTTAAGCATTGTGTTTCACAATTTTCCTGATGTCCATCCATTGCAATGTTTTCAACTTAAGTTAATGCTTTTATACGTATCACATTTTAATATCAGCCTCATGCCTCTATTCTGTAACTATGAATCTGTAGACATAGTGCTTCCTAACCTTTTTCACGTGTCATACATACATTTAAGCAAATGTGAAGAACGATCGCAGGCTTTCCCGGCGTATAGAATTGTGGAAGGTTACTCGGGATTTCCACCGAGTCAGGTTCTCCAACTCCAACGTCGGCCGAGATGGAGTTGGAGAACCTGACTCGGTGGAAATCCCGAGTAACCTTCCACAATTAAGCAAATGTTTCTTTCAAGTAAAAATTGTTTCTTTATCTGAATCAAAGTATTCCTGTATGGATTAAAAGGCTTTAGCAGTGCTTATTGTGGTGCAGTATTATATTTCAGTGCATTAAAAGCATTTATGCATGATGTTTATGAACTTAAGCATGTCCATATTTCTGGGATTCCTAGGTAACTTGTTAAACAGCTTATAAACAAAGTAGGTGAAAGACTTCTGAGATGTTATTCATATATTTATTTATTTACCAATAAACGGCATACGGCAATTCACAAAAATATAGAATATGGAACTATATTTATATTTTTTACATGTAATATGGGTCATTCCACCTCAATTCAACAAACGTTTGTCCCTTAGGGTCTCAGATTTTTATAAAAATTGGTGTATGGGTACAATATCAACTCAATCTGAATATCCTCAAACCGTTTTGTGAAAAAAAGTTTGAGCGAATTATGCATATTTTAATTTTTTCGCGTTTTTAGCAAAGATCCGAGCCTTAAATCATATTATCACTTATATCTCCGCTTGTAAATGTCATACAACAATGATTAATAGCTCTTATTAAAGCTAAATCTTTATTGAATGCAAATATATCAATAAAAATTATTTTATTCTATACCCTATTGTAGGAAGCGGTCCTCTCGGAAATATTTTCAGGATCCTGTTACTCCTGCCTGCAACTACAGCTGAATCCTCGTCCCTTGATTGGACGAAGAGAGTCTCTTCATTAAAACCACTCCATTTGATTCGGGTATTGCTGCATAAAACTCCCTAATGCCTGGTATACTAACTGCCTGACGAAATATTTTCGCAAGTACGTTGGAATGTTTTCCAATTTCTTCTTTCTTTGAGTAGCCAAAATCCACTCCTAAAATATTTACTTTTTCCCAGTTAAAGAGTTCTATAGGTATACGTATTTGTTTTTCGTATGGAAGCTGAAGACTTGCTCTTGCTGCTAGTCTTTTCAAAGTTCCTCCCAGTCCGTCACTTGACCCTTTACCATTTGACGCAGCTAAGAAATTCCATTCTGCAGAGACTGTGAAATCTTTCCTGCTAATAGATAAATTCTGAATGTTATACTTGTTTTTATAATGAGCAGCTGCTCCATCTGAATAATACATTACTTTTTTTAAGCTTCGGAACTTTCAATTTCAAGAATTTAAGAAGTTTTTGAAAAAAATGTACAGTTGATGTTATATGCTTCTGGCTGTGTGATATGATTACGTAGTTCAATGGGATTACATTATCCTGGAATTTAGGGATGTAATATCAAGCAAAGGGGTGAACTGTTGATTGGTCATTATTCCAGTGCATGCCTTGCACGCTGTCCCGTAAAACAAAAGCGTAATTTTCTGAAAAATCTGCAATGACGAGAACCTACCCCACTTGGATGTTATGCTTAACATTTCTAAGAAATTCAGATTGATTATTAGTAATGTAGCCATGTGGCTGAAGTTTCTGTTACTTTCAATAAAAGTTTCCAGAAATTTATCGGTATATTTTGTAAAACTTTCTTGGGAGCAACGGTCATCTTGCACCCATTGGTGGTAATAAGTAATGTAATCAATTACATTTCCATCAAAGTGTTCTTCTATTGAATTCCGAATTTTGCTCGGCCCAGGGCAGTTTTTAAAATTCGTTCAAATGGCATACCTCGGTCGCAGGGAAGCACATCATTGCTGACAAATAGTCTTTATATGACAATAGCGGCTCGGTGTTATCCCCTAGGTTTAGCGGCGACAACCTTGCACCTAAAATCATTAATTTAACATTTTGATGCGCCAGGCACACGCATACGGTATGAGTTCCTGATGCTCCCGCAATGACATTTTGGCACTTGTTAGCGGATGAAACATGAGACAGTTTTTGACGAAACGTGCGGCTTTCATTTATTATTTTGTTAATTTCGCAGGTTTAATTTTTTCTATTCTGGATCCTAAATGCTTGCAGCGTTCTAAAGATGCTGTCTAACAAGAAGGGGAGAAACAACTCGCCTTCACTTCCTCGTCCTCTTACTCTTACTTCAGGAAAAGCCTGGCAAAGCATCCTCGGAGCCATACACCGCGAAGGAGGTCAGAGATTCGTGACTTCGCTGTTCCAAGTGCCTTTCTCATCTCTCTGGGTCACGTGATCGGAGGATATTAAGTCAGGGATACTCGCATAGTCACGTAGAAACCGTTTGCGTGATGAGCAGGAATTTCACTCCCGTCTACAATGTGTTCTCAGTAACACGAACCTCAGGTTGCGCTTAGCCTCGCCTCTAAATGTTCGACTGGTGTATCTGTGACATATCTGTGACTAGGGGTCACGTTATAATTCAACGGGGAGGATAAAACATTGAAACTGTTGCATAGGATATAAATTCCTCAATGTACCGTTAAAAGTACATATTGGAGAATAAAAATTGAAATATTTCATACAAATAATGCTTTTAATGTGCTAGTCGATCGAGAAAAGCCGCTAGTCGATCGAAAGAAGGTCGAAAAGTCGCTATTATCCCTCCCTCTGCCGCACCCCCACATTCGGGCTAAGACGTAATTGGTGTTTAATCACTACTGGAACACTGTGGAAGCATTTCCCGTGTAATACACCCACCCAAGTGACACCCATGTCCCTGGAAATTAGGCAAATATGTATTTTTTACCAGGATAATCGCTATTTTCCAGAATTTGAAGCCGTTGCGCGACCCCTAAACGTTGTCCGATCCCCTAAACCCCTAAACGTTGTCCGATCGAGCCCAAATTTTTTCCCCTTTTTTTTACCGGATTGGAACCAAGAACCGATTAACCCGGTCAACATTTCGAACATTGCCAATTTTCTAATCAACCTAATACAGCATACATCAACTCTTCAGTATACTCGGTATGATTATTTAATATTCCGCATTTTTGTCTTCTGGAAAAAATTACGTTCTCTGTTCTTTGGTAATATAACCAATCCTTTTCGATATCCATACGTGCGTATTATGCCAATAATTTTCAAGCAATACCCCATTTTAAGTCCTGTGACAACCCTCGTGGACACTGCATCCCAATTGAATATCTTGCATCCCAATCGAATAAACTTCTTGGTTTCTATCGTAAGGCCGTTTTACACGGTACATTAGTTTGTACAAACTCTTCCGTGAACTCTTGCATGAGGCAAAATGTATCGTGTAAAGCGGCATATTGTATGAACCCTTGTGCGAATGTCTCAATGCCTGCACGGGAAATAGAACCTGTTCTAATTTCGTTGAGACAAACGTACAATCTCACGTACATTCGTTTGTACAAAATCTTTCATCGTGTAAAACGGCCATTAGTATTCGTTTAGTTGGATTTCCAACCTTTGATTTAAACTTATTTATTTTAACAGCCCATGTTAAGGCTAGGTTAAAATTCATACCTCTGGTATCTGAACTTTTTCCCATGAGTCTCAATGATACAAAGAAAATATCTCCTCGCCCTTCGTCTTCTCAATGCTGGCGTACTCGTCCTCGATAAGCTAAGTGCTGAAGGAATAAGCTCAACTTCTTCGTTTAAGAGTGATCAATGTTTTAAACAATACTGATTGTAAAAAGTATGTTAATTTTATTTTATGGAGTCTATATATACCGGAAGGCACAGCGGACCGGTATTGAAGTTCATTGGGCTCGGATTCCTGACATGCAGAATAATTTTTCAAATTGTGAATTTACATACATTGGTGTTACATTTTGCACCCGTTCGCGTGGTGGCGCACGTTATCATTTGTCTAACTTTTGCTATAAATATTCAATTTCATCTTTGAATGTAAGATTTTTATTCATCCAATCACGACAATTCACACAATGGAACATGCATTCAAAATACATGGCACCTTGGGGCAACTAATACAAAAATTAATTACAAGATATTACACGAAACTGTGGTTACTAAATTAGATCGAAGGTAAAAACAATTGTCACGTTTACAACACCTAAACATAATTATTAATCAGCCAAGACACTGAAGGATACAAAATCAGAAAATAATCATAATAACAATTTACAAATGCTATTCAATATGCTGTGACGTCGGGATCCCTCAAAATAATATAAACCTTCTTAAAAATTCAGTTGGCCATTGCCCCTCTTTATTACACGTCTCTTTCTCTTCAAACTTTTTAACAACAATCCCCTCCTTTATCAACGATACATAGCAACGTTCTTCAAACAAAAATAAACAACCTAAAACATTAACCCATCGAAACATACATTAACACACAAATTAATACTATCAAAAACAATACAACGAACGAAATTAAATACATAAAGCCAAATAAAACAAATAAAAATGGAGCTTGACAAGGCACGACGTTACGGTGGTTAAATGAGAATGTGATGTTCAATACACTGAAGGAAGCAAATTATCAGCCAGGACCCTGATAAAACAATTAATCAATATCACTAATCAATATCACTATCAATATCTAATAATCAAAATCACTAATACAAAGAGAAAATACAAGTAACAAATATAATTCGATTATTTCGACTAAAAAGGGTGGTGTTCATGAAGGCTATTCTGTATGTTCTCGGAATTTCCGAGCCTCGAAAGTGACGACATTTTGACGTCACAGCCTCTAAAATTTCAAATAGGGCCATTCAAAAGTTGAGATTTGTCGGGGGAGGTGACGTCACATTCACGGATTTTCCGAGGTTCAACCATGTTGAGTCCTTACTGAATAAGGCCCCAGTACACTGAAGTAAACAAAAAAAATCAGTGGAGCTCCTTCTGTACTACTGTGAGACATTGTTGAATAATTTAACATGATAAGGTAAGGACTCTATAATTTACAAGAGGAGACATAGAACTATTTTCCACATTTTGCTCTGAAATATTTGTGATAGAAATAGAAACAGCTTTTATTGTTCTGGGAACAACCCTTGGAATATAATTTCAAAACATTAATTTAAAATAAGAAAATAACAGACACAAATAATAAATATCGCTCAATTTGTGCGAGTCAAAAATATGGTGTTCAGGACACTGAGAGAAATAAATAAACAGTTATGCTCTTTTTAAACTTAAAGACGTTACTGGACATTTTAATGTAGTTTGGCAGGGTTTTCCACAATTTACAAGAGGAGATGTAGAATGATTTTTCGCATTTAGTTGTGCGTGGTTTAGGGATATGAAATGTTTTAGTTATCTGGTGTTGATCTCTTAGTCGTTTGGACGTTAAATATAAGATTTTCATGTAAGTATGATGGAGTTTTAGTGTTGACTATTTTGAATAATTGTAAGGCCTTTTGAACCCTTCTTCTCTGCTCCAGTTTTTGCCAATTCAACTTTATGTAGTAAAGAGTTAAGTGTTCATCATAACGGATATTAAAGATGTATCTTAAACAGGAATTTTGTAGTCTTTGTAATTTAATTCTTTGTTCACATCAGAGTAAATAATAGAGCAATAGTCGAAATGTGTAAATACTACTCAAACCAACCTTCGGGTTGAATCACTGAGTTAGTGAGTTTATTCTTCCTCATGACCTTGCTCATCCTCTACCACTTAATTATGTAAAAGATCGACCTTCTTACTACTTTTAATTTTATTTTATTTATCTCAAGAGGGTGTTGTTGGGCGCCAGAAACATACAATGAAAACAAGAGTTCAGTTATCTCGTTAATTAAGCTCCCTTTATTATGAAGTAAATATTTGATATGCCCGTATTTTTTCCTAGGTACAAATCACCCTTCAAAATATAACATTTACACTCTTATTAATACTGTGTTTCACTTGTAAATTTCACTTTTTGCCTTCCGACCACTTATGATTTCATTAATCACAGAGAAATACCCTTCACTCACAAAATATTACCTTTCACTTATTTTTTGTTTGCCTTCACGGCCACAGGGTGAGATCACTAATCACACAAATAATAGATACCCTTCACACGCAAATATTACCCTTCACACACTAATAGTAGCATGCATACAATTTTGTATAACGTCGACCTCTGACACACATGGGTTCCGGAAGAAATCCTGTCGCCAAACAAGTCTCGTTCTGAGGACGTGGAACCGGCTTCAATTCCCGACGATGTAGTCGATGTGTCTCCCTCATCTTGCGTCTGCTACCGCGTGTACTCTCAGGATGAACTTTTTTATGGGTGGTTTTAACTTCTAAAAACCTTACTTAACTTTAGCAAAGAATACTTCTTCTATTTCTCTTAATACAGAAGTTTACTGTCCCGAGTTGCGTGGACTCAGTCTGCCCTTTGGGTATATTGTTGATCAGTGACTCTCGATGTAGACCAGCTTAGACCACGGGTAATGGCAGGGCCCTCGGCCCAAAGTAGTGGAGCGCTGCAACGGCAAGGTGTTAAAAGGAAGTATTCTATCACCTTGCTGCAACGGTGCTACTAGAGTCCACCTCTTCAGCGTTAAGGTACGTTTTCATGTGGCCGTTTTTGCGTTGACGCGCAATGCGCGGCAAATCAGAAGTGAGATCCTCAACGCAGATTGCATTGACGTAGAAGTTGCCCGTCTTTTATCTTTTGACGCATCCTGCGTTGACGCAGCTGCGTCAGGGAGGGAGGACCCACGCTTGCTGCCTGTCATTTGTTGATCACGAGTTTGTTTCCCGAGAAACTATGGGTAAATATTTAGATTGTGATTTTAACTTCGGCGGGATCGCTACCACGCGAATTTAAATTTTGCCCCATTGCCATGGAACTTGTCCAATCCCATTAAAATATTCGGAAAAAGCTTCCCTTATTCCCCAAACCTCACGGCTATAGTGATTGCTTTCAATCCTACCAACGCCTCTCACTGCTGCACCAGGCAAAACTTCATTTCGCCACTGCCCCAGGATTATATTCCCATCCTGGCCAACTCTATCTACAAAACTTTGAGGACAATAAGCCCTCTCTCTTCTATCCTGTAACAGAGTTGAGAGTTTAGGAAGGAAATTAGGTAACTATAATATTTTGATGTCAATGGTGATTTTATCAGGAAAATACCTCCTTCATTATTATCCAATTATGCAGGCAAACACAAGCTTTTACAGACTTTTCAATGTTTTCAACTGCCCCCAACATAGGTCGCCTGAATATTCTGAATCTGGCAACCATTATGCCAAAGAAGTTTTCAATGATTCTCCTGGCTCTGCTCAGCCGGTAGTTAAATATTCTCTGTCGAGGATTATTTAACCCCAGGCCAGGGAATGGGCGCATAAGTAAATGCCTCAGGGGAAAAGCTTCATCTCCAACGAATACGTAGGGACAACGTATGTTGGTGAGTGGAAGGTATTCCGGTTTGGGAATATTTAGTGTGCCTTCCTCTTGGCCTTTCCCCAGGGCACTAAGTTTAAATACTGCTCCATCATTTTGTCGCCCAGCAGCTCCAATGTCCACCACAGTGAAGCGGTTCAAGGAATCACACGTGGCAAGCAATATAATGCTATGTGTTCCCTTGTAGTTATAAAATTCTGATCCAGTATTATCAGGTGCCTAAAAAAGATGATTTAAAAACATGAGCAAATTTATGGCAAGTCCAGCACATGTATTCAATTATCCATCTATTGTCATATTAGCCATTAAGGATATACGTTATCTGTGGGAAAGTCGGAAGATTTAAGAAGAAAATGTTTCCATACCACAGTAGACTTAACTAAATAATTAACCATGTAAACATCTAAAATTTAATGCAAATAAGGTTTTATTATACTTAGCTATCCTTAGGTAATTGCTATATTTATAATAGTACATTGCTTACCTGCATCACGATGTGTTTCCCATCGATGGCTCCAACGTAGTGTGGAAAATCCCAGGTATTGCGGAAACCTACCTCTACCTCCTGTCAGAATTCTTCTGTAGGAACCGGAAATACTCTCCTCCTTAAATTAACCCATATTTATTCACAGGTCTCTTTCACGATATTAGACACTGTGGTTTTTCCTAACCTATAATGATAATATAAGCTAGTCATACTATCACCTGCTGCAAGGTACCTATTAAGGAATGTAAAAATCGTAAGAATTATCATAGATTCTTGACACTCAAACACTTATCATTGATTCAAACACTTGAATTGTACCTTAAGGTCACACTCAGCCTTTCGGCTGGTGACACAGCTTCTCGGGTCATCGATATTTTTGTGATGGATGGCCCCACAACATTCAACAGCGTGTCGAACATTTCCACAGTCATCCTGTGGAAATTTTTGAATGACTCATGGTCCTTTAACCTCATCTCCTGAACAAGGTTATGATGATGCCCTTGCTACCTTCTCTCTTCATTAAGCGGGCGAACCCACCACCTTTTCGCCTCTGGTTGTCTTCTTCTTTTTCTTAAAAGCAATAACGCCTGAGCAGCCCATCGCCAATATTCCTCGTGAACATTCATTATCCTTCCTGAACTGCACAATAACAGGAAAAATTTGAAGCGGTGTAATTCAGAGGCTACGAAAGAAATCTTAGCAGGATTAGAAACTGATATTAGCAATGACAACCGTGCAGCAGACGAGCCATACCGTGTCATTCACTTATAATCGCCGAGACAAGTTTCGGCTTAAAAAGCTTCGAAACAACAGATATTAAATAAAGTGCTGGACAGACTCTCCGACACTGTTTATAAAAGTATATCGATACCAGAGCGTAAAAAAATGTGACGTGAAAAAAAAATTACCCGGGTGAGATTCGAACTGGTATACCTGAGAGTGATAACCACTAGGCCACGACAGTATATATACGAATGACACAGAAATATAGCATATATAAATATTGATGGCGTGCCCACAGCATGGTTAGGAGGGACCTTAAGAGACAGAGAAAACTGTACAACTTGTTAAAAAAGTCCATTACGTTAGGTGACAAATCGAAGGAACTTGAAGCAAAAGAAAGTTACACTGCGCAACGCTCAAAAACCAAGAAATCAATGCGTACTGCATTGCGAAATTTCAAGAAAAAAGTACTCGGTGAATTACTTGAAGAAAATCCGAAATGTTTTTGGTCATATGCGAGAGAGCTCCAGGGAAAATCTTCAACCGTAGATTCGTTATTTGATAAAGACGGTAAACTTGTCACCGAAAATATTGACAAAGCTAACACGTTATATTCCCACTTCGAAAGTGTATACACTAAAGACGATACTGCATGTAATTTTGAAATTTCATTCACTGAGGAACCGATGAAATAAATCACTAATCAACGCGATGGGATAACTAAACAGCTACAGTCGATAAAAAATAGTAAATCTCCGGGTCCGGAGGGAATACCCGCGCGTGTCCTCAAGGAGTTAGCGCCACAGATCGCACCGTTCTTAGACATAATATTCAAGAAGTCATTGGCTGAAGGAAAGATACCATTAGACTGGAAAATTGCAAACGTTACACCGATATTCAAAAAGGGAAACAGACACGACCCAGGGAACTATCGACCGATTTCATTAACGTCGATTACAGGGCAGATACTCTAAAATATCGTGGTTAGCAATATCATGACGTTCCTGGACAGTTTTAACTTCCTCCATGGCTGTCAGCACGGCTTTCGGAAAGGTAGATCATGTGAAACACAGCTCGCGCTCTTTCTTCATGACGTTCTCAAATCTGGTGAATCGAAAAGACAAGTGGACGCATTATTTCTAAATTTTAAGAAAGCTTTCGACACGGTACCTCACAACAAACTTTCATACAAATTACAGTCATGCGGGCTAAACGAAACAGTAGTAAACTGGATACGCGACTTTCTGAGTGATCGTAAGCAAAAAGTAGTTCTTGACGGAATTAGCTCTGATGTAGTTAAAGTGACATCGGGTGTCCCACAAGGAAGCGTAATGGTTTCCCTTTTGTTCATTATATACATAAATGACCTATGCTCTCGAATTAGCAGTAAAATACGTTTATTTGCTGACGACGCTGTCATCTATCGCGAAATTATTGATAACTCTGACTTTGATATTCTATCATCGGATTTAAACAGCGTCTATGTGTGGAGCCAAGAGTGGGGACTCGAACTTAATCTGAGAAATGCACGGTGGTACATTTCTTGCAGAGGTCGTCCAACTATCCCCATGTATATGCTGTGGATGGTGTACACATAAAGGCGACAGATGAAGTTAAGTATCTGGGAGTTACGATTACCTCGAACCTATCGTGGGGAACACATATAAGAAATATTTGTGGCAGAGCTCTGAAGAAACTAGGATTCGTCATGCGTATTGTGGGAAGATTTTCGGATGAAAAAGTAAAAGAGAGGTGCTATTTCGCACTCGTCCGGCCACACCTTGAATATGCAGCGAGCATATGGGATCCGGTGCAAAAAGACTTAATCCGGGAACTTAATAACATACAAAGGAAAGCGGCGCGATTTTTCAAAAACTGCTACGGGCGTACAGACAGCGTTACACAGATGTTAAACGAATTAGGCTGGGAGCCGCTAGAGACTCGGAGGCTGCGCGCTAGGCTTAGATTACTTGAGCAATTAAGAATAGATATATTTAAGAGCGACACGGAGAACATCATATTAGAACCCCACTATATTTCCAGGTCCGACAGAAGCGATAAATTAAGAGAGATATTTTGCCGAACGGATAGGTATGGGAATTCGTTTTTCCCCCGAACAATAAGGGACTTTAATAAATGCTAGACGTAATTTCATTAGAGCGTTTCCTTTTTATATGTAAACGGCTGGTGTCCTAACACCCCCCGCCGCACGCCTATTGAGGCGGCTTGCGGGGTAGTGTTTAGATGTAGATGGTATGTTCTTGCCTTTAATTTAAATTATTTTAGCGCATATGATTCTTAATAATGTTCCCGAGGGTCATATTTACACGCAAAAACTATCACTGTTTACATATATCAAGTCTCACTTCATAATTTGGGGGGAAAATGGCACAAAAATCGTAATTTAAGATAAATATTTTGGACGTTCTTCAGTGTCCTCTTCGCCTGGGAGGTTTGCGATGGAATTTTGTACAAAAAGTTCTTATTATGAGAACAAATGACGTTAGAATAATATCAAGCATGGTATCAATGATTTAATGGAATGATTAAATTATCAAATTTCTCAATTTAGAGCAAAATAGTAGAGGAGGTGGTCCAAATATGGGCTACATGTTTCATTTTGTGGTCTACTGTGCTAACTTATATAATTTTTTAGATGTTAATGTTATTATTCAACCTACAACAAATCGTATATAAGACAGGGTAGTAATATACACGTAAAGCCTTCAACTTTTTTTCAAATGAGTCTATTTCAAAAAGTTGTCAAAATGAAATGATTTCAATAAGTGGTCTAAATATGGGCTAGTGGGCAACTCATAATGTTAATTTTAAAAAGAAGACAAAAATAAACTCATAATGCTGAAAAATTATCCCAAAAAATACTAAAATTAGTAAAAAGAAGGTAAAACAAATGCTCTCAAACGTTGCTAGATTTATTATTTGCAGAAATCACACGCATACGCCTCTTTTTCTGCCTCCTGCGCACTCTGTGTGTGCCCACATCTGGCACATGATACATTGAACCCACGTTTATCCTCTCGTGTCCTGGGAAAACAGTCCATCACAGAAGATGCAGGTTGCATCATTGCAGTCAGGGCGGTCTTCTGAGAATAGGTCGCTGTCATCAAGCATCGGCTCCCCATGATCTTCCCCGGAGTCTGAAGAAGACTGGCTCTTCTTTGCCCTCTTCGTGTTCCGCTCAGCTTTCTTTCTTGCAAGTTTAACCTTCGTGGTTTTCACAGCTTCGCCTTTCCCAGACCTCTGAAAGAGTTTTTTCCTGCACTTGCTTTTTTCTGATTTATCCAAGGATCTGCGCAATTCGTCTCTGTAGGGTGTGCCTGGTACGGGAGGGCACAAGATACGGTTTCGCAGATTTGCGACCTCGGTTGGTCTTCTTCTTTGAGACTGTAGGCACTGGATTGACGTCAGATGGATAAATGTGTTTGGATGACCCAGCAACTCCAACCTGACCGGAATTGGGAGTATTGGAGGCTAGAAAATCCGAGGCAAAGTCCTCACCAGGTGATGAAAGAGAGGATGATGGTTGGATGGCTTGAGATTGAGAATATGGCTGACTTGAGGGACGAAGAGAAACTGAGCTACATGTCTTGGCAGCTTCTATTTCTGTTGCAATGAAATCTATATAATTGAAAATATTTTAGTTTAGCGGCCAAATCCCAGTATTTTTGAAACCGTTAATTTCTCCGGTTTGCCCTTTAAGGTAGGCCTTCCCAAATAGCTCCATGATGTCATAAGGTGTTACAGGACCGCTAGAGTGTCGCAGCCTCAGACGGATTTCCTCACTGTAGTATGATTTTAATGGGCCCATGAAAGTCTTGTCCAGTGGTTGTAGTTAGTGTGTGGAATGCGGGGAGGACACACAATGGTCACATGATTCTTCTTCGCCATGTCGATTGCATCCACATTGCATACATGAGAGTAGTGACCATCTACAATGTGCAGAACTGGAGACTCTTCACTTGGTTTGACCTCTTGAATGAAATGAATGAACCACTCAGTGAAGAGGTTACTTTGAACCCAGCCAGATGGATGCGCACTGCCTCCTGAACCAGGTGGAGAACCCTTCATCAACGTTTGACTCATATTTGTGCGGGGGAAATCACAAAGGGTGGCACAAAATGACCATATGCACTCATGCATGCAATGATGGTCACCGTTGCTCCTCTTTCGGCGGAATTTAGAGCAGCAATCTGCCTTTTCCCTTTTCTTCCAACAACGTACGGAACTTTACTTTGGACAATGGACAAACCTGTCTCGTCCACGTTGTACGTCCTTGAGGCTGAGAACTTGTGCTTATCATAGACTTCCCGTAAAATGGTGAAGAAGGCGTCCACATTCTCTTTCGTGAATCCCAAAGCCCTGGCGTAGGAAGTTCCACATGGTTTCCGGAGTGACAGCTGACCTTTGTGGCGGTTCAGAAATAAATCCACCCAAGCCCTTCAGCCAGCTTCATTTTCAAATGGAATGGGCAGATTGTTCCTCATCGCAAGTTGGTACGCCATTTGCTTCACATCCTTGATGGTGCACCCAAAAAACTTCTTTTCCATAGTGAGTAGGTAGGAAACAAGTGCTTCCTCAAGATCATGTCCTAAGTACGACTTTCGTCCAAACTTTATGCGTGCTGCTTCGGTAGGTGTTAAATCACTCTTATTGCTGAGAGTTTGAAGAGTGGTGCGGGGCACATTAAACTCCTTGGAAGCCTTCAGAGTTCCCATTTTTTTCCCCCCTCACGGAATTAATTGCCTTTTCCATGTCTTCTTGGTCCCACTTCTTCCTGATATTTTTGGGAGAATACTTAGGCTTCATTCTAGGCATCCTAAGCTAAGGAAACAGACGAATGAGCACTTTTCAAAGATACGTCGTATTTCTTACTTGGCTCAGTAATGAACCAAGATATTGCCAAATATGGATGCTTATTTTTGTAGTAAGTGAAATTTACGTACCTAGAGGTAGTCAGACGTAGTCACTAATGGGCGAACGTGTTGGTCAGCTACGACTGCTGTCAGGCAAATTAGCGTCTTTCCATGTCACATTGAAAAACTCATCCCACAGCGGAATAGGAGGTGGGAAAAAGACATTACTATGTATGTACAGAGCTAAGATTCTAGCAAAATTAAGCAGTTGAGCTGTAGGTTACTAAAAAGTTAATGCGAGATGGAGAAACTTGAACTTTGATATGGCAACAAAGTAAGCATCCACAATTGACGTGTCCGTTGCTTAGCCAAGTAAGAAATACAGAGTAACTATCTCTCGCTCGATTGACTGGCCGTATCCCAAACCACACCAGTTGCCTTCGAGGTTGCGAAGTATCAAATAAAATCGTTTTTTTTTTGCTACTCTCTTGACTTAAAGGGCGTTCACGCAAAAAAATAAAACTGCAACGGTCACGGCCCCTGGTTAACGTATGTAGCTAATATTTTGCGTTCAGAGTTTTCTAGTCTTTTGGTAACGAATTAGAAGACAACGTGAAATATTGGAAGAATTTTGATATTTTTAACCACCTTAATTTTCACACATAAAGAATACCTATTAATTAAATTATCAAGAATAAGCGTTTATCAAAAAGGTTCACACAGGAATGAAAAAAATATAACTAAAATAGAACGACCGAAATACATTTAAAAAATTACGACAAAATATGATGTGAGGTTGAAAAATGGTCTAAATATGGGCTAGCCAGTTTTTAGACCAATTTAGCTAGCCCATATTTAGACCATCCGCATGTTTGAGTTACACTTAACACCAGACATTACGGATAAGCAATATTCATTGTTCAACGTCTCCAAATCGTAATTTAAAATTCCAACTTTGATGTAATAATAAAAAAGTAACTTATGTTGTTGAAAATATTTTTTTTAATTCTAAACCATTTACCTGAAAAAGTTTTCGAGTATTCAGTAATGAGGGTTATGGACAAAAAACATAATATCTTCCAACATGGAGGAAAACGCTAGCTCAACTTCTCCATTCCTTCTTTCTTATCAAATAGCAGTTACTGCATACACACAATGATTACATGCAGCACCTGCTAGTACCTCATTCATCAACCAGCCCGTATTTGGACCATAGCCCGTATTTGGACCTTCTCCTCTACTAATATCCTGAGAGGTAAAATTACAACAATAAACAATTATATATTTATAAAATAATATCATACCTAACGAGGTGCTGCCGCACGAATGCTGACGCTGACATGAAAACGGAGTAATTGTTTACCGCACCATCGCAACGACGCAAAAACGGCCACATGAAAACGTAGCCTTAATGTTTGTGCAATTTGCACACAGGGGGAAAATGACGATACTGTGTGAAGGGACCAGTTTAACCCTGACAGTGTTAGTGAAGGAGAAGAGAATGACGGAGGTCATCGCCCTTTTATATCCAATTTAACCATTGTTCGATACCCCTCGCTTAGTATTACCCCCTTCTACTGGGAAATTCCCTGTGTTGCGTCGTTTGCACCTCGCCAGCTGTAACAATGCTTGTTATTGCAGCTATGATCAATTAAATGGCTACCAAGCGAGCTTCACAATAATAAACTTAAGAGTTGATGTGCTTCAATAATGACTAATTGCGCGTCCCCCACCGCGTAATACCTATGCGCCGCGAAATCGATAATAAGAAGACATTACGTAAATACTTAATATGGCGCCGTTGTTACGTTACAATTACGAACGTTCTCTATGATTATCACCATGTGAAATTGATTGTACCTAAATGGCCATTATTTTGTCTTTCATTTTTGTTTCATTAGATGCGTGATTCTTACTGTAATTGAGTAGTTGCGTGTGAAATAAATACCTATCTTATCTCAATCGTCTCAAGCTCAACTTTGTGGATGTTCATTTTATAAATGAAAACTTTGGTACCTGAAGATGGCGCCGCTGCGTCGAAACTAGTTGTACCGGAAAATAAATTGGTGGAATAAGACAAAGTTTTCCTTTTCATTTATAAATACCTATCTATCTATTAATTTAGAAGGAACCAGCAGGAAGTTAGCAGGATCCTGTAGGATGTAGCAGGAATTTTAGCAAGAGTTTTAGTAGGATTAGCAGGAATTTGAGCAAGATTAGCAGGATATGTAGCAGGATAAGCAGGAATTTTAGCAGGATATGTAGCAGGAACTTTTGCAGGATTAGCAGGAATTTAAAAAATGTTGTTTGCATTCATATTTTCAGTGTTACCATATTGATATTGAAGATATCTTACACTATAATTGTATTTTAATGCATTTTAACTGTTTCTTTTAATAACTTTATTTATTACAAATTCAGAAAAATCCCACAAAGGAATATTAGCAGGCTACTGTCAATTTTCAAGCTGAGTTCTGCTAAAATTCCTGCTTATCCTTCTAAAATTTCTGCTTATCCTGCTAAAATTCCTGCTTATCCTGCTAAAATTCCTGCTACATCCTGCTAATCCCGCAACACAAAGCTAATTTCCTTCTGGTCCCTTCTAAATGTTCCTGCTAAATTTTTACCAGGGAACAAGCCCCTGTATGTTGCATTCGTTGACTTGGAGACATTCGTTTGATGACGTTGAATGGAATAAGATGTTTGGGCTGTTGGAAAAGCTCCGAGTATATTCACCGACGGAATAATAATCTACCAATTACACAAGAAGCAAGTCGTCTCAATTTGAATGAGAGACGGATGGAAGATTAGAAGCTAAAATTAACAAAGAGAAGTTAGGCAAGGATGCTCAACCTCTCACCAACTTCATGTTCGACTGTACCTGTATTCTTGGAGGAGGCAATAAGAGATGCTCGAGAAATGGGAGTGAAGGGAATCAAGATTAACGGAGAATAAATAAACATGCTCCGCTTCACTGACGATATCGCAGACAGAGAAGGAAATCGTGAAATTTCGTATAGATCACTGCAACGTGCAACGGACCATGTTCTTCAAGAATATAACATGAAAATAAATAAGAATGCCAAAATCCTTGATTGCGGAAGAAAAAAAGGTGAGTGCAGAAGTCACGCTAAGATGAGAGAAATTAGATCAAGTGATGATGCCTTCATCTATCTCAGAAGCCCCACCGCGTGGGACGGAAGAAGTACCTATGTACAAAGGACATCTCAAGCGTATAGTAGCCCAAGCTAAGAAAGCGTTCATGATGAAACGGCTACTTTTGTGTTCAAAGAAGATAGCACCACAAACGAGGAAATAGTCTCTCGAGGATAGAAACTCTATGGATCGGAAACGTGGACCATTGAAAGACCAGACCAGTAAAGATTAGAAGGCAACACCTACTAGTGTTGGAGTGGGATGATGAAGACCAAATGGACTGTTAAAATAAGAAATGAAGGAGTTGACTGAAGAGTAGAAGAGAAAAAGAAACATATGGAACACTAAAAGAAGAACCAGATGGATTAGGCACAGTGGGTTTGTGAAGCATATATATATATATATATATTGTGACGGCTCGAGTCCGTCACAGATTTACGTCCCAACCACACCCTATTTACCCTGTCACCGCCCCCCACCCCACTCCTTGGCTCTGGAGTGTAGCACTTCGCCGCGCAGTTAAGTGCATCGGCTATGAGTGGTTTGGAGGGATTCATTTGACCATGTATCGGGATATGGCGTGCCTTACGCCATACCCCCCCCCCCTTTTCATCATGTGACCCCGGCGCCGAAAAGGATATAAAGACCGCGCAGGTGTCGCGGAAGCGCTCTTCGTTTTTTTTCCTCAATGAGGAGTGTTCGCCAGAGTGGTGACCAGTGGGCCGAAGAGGAGACGTTCTTCGTGCTTCGGGGCCAGGAGCAGGCACGGTACATGGGTCCGATATAGATATCGGACAATCCGTACAAGTATTTCCCGATCTACGAGGAAGCAAACCTATTGAAGTGCCGGAAAGTGCACTTCTTTGCAGTTCCTCTTCAGGTCTACGCAGTCACGAATGCCGCACACTAGTCGATGAAAGAAGAAGGCCGGGACCAGTGCATCCTAGTTTCGGGTGAGTGCTACCCGGGAGCCAAATAATTCCGAACTCCCCCCATGACCTTCCCTTTTTCCCCCTCATGTGTTAATACCCAATCATCCAGCCCACCAACCCCGTTTTTTTTCGCGAGACCTTATTATTTTGAAACTAAATTTCATATGTGGACGTTTGTCCCGGCTTTTAATTGGCCACAGCTTGCGGGTAAGTGTCGGGAACCGTCACAATATATATATACATATATATATATATATATATATATATATATATATATATATATAATTGAAGGCAAGGTAGAGGGAAAAGGCCGAAGAGGAAAGCCGAGAGAAAAATATATGGACCAATTGTACATACAAGAAAGCACATAATAAGAACCCACCAGGGAATAAGGAAACCAGAATTACATAGGGAAAGATGAAGGGTTGCAGTCAACCAATCGTAGAATTGAACGTCCAATGAGTCAATGAAGAGAAATATATACTATAACCCGGAAATTACATTTTCTAAGTTATTTAAAAATAATGATACAAAAAGAAGGAATGCAAAAAAGAAATAGAGGGGATTACATCTAGAAAATACACTGCAAGCCATCTCAGGGGTGTGTGGCAGGGGGTGAGTATTCACCAACATGCATTACACTATACCCTAAAGTTAGTGTAACTACGACTAATTATGCATTAGCATAAATCACTAATGCTTGTCACTAGGCGAAGCCTCACAAGCATGCGCTACTACAATACAGATATTATCACAAGGGAGAGGGACCGTTAATATATATGTATTTTGCAAATACATAAATGGACATAGACTCAAGGCTTACGTAGAAAACATGCACGGCGTGCTGCTAGTACTAGGTAACAGAAAAGGATTCAAGTATTAGGGAGTACTACTACTACTAAGAGCTATATTACCTAACGAAAAACCTAGATAAAAGTCTCATTGGCAGCTCTTATGGTCCCTTATCGTTCGTGTGAAAAATTACATTTTAAATGTGTCCGTTCTGCTGTCTAGTTCCCTTATTTTATTCTTATGATCTGATCTACCGTAGTAAGTATGTCGGATTTCGCAAATAGAGGGGATTACTGGGAAATCACGGCTGTCTATCGCAAATAATGAGGCAATTAGGGAGGCAGGGTTTTTATCACTTGTGAGCTATAAATGAGTTAGAGAAACAAGCAGTTTTTCAAGTGCTGTAGTACTGCAACAAAGTGCCTATTATGTAGTCAAAGAACTGAGGAAACAAAATTGATCACATGCGTAACATCTGTAATGATTTGTTCATGTGGATATGTCAAAAATATTATATTTTTCCAGAATGGTGGACGTTTTCGTTGTTGAGGCAAGTGAACAATACCAACAATACTATTCATCTTCGCCAAATCCAAACCCACCGATACTATGGGAATGATCTGGACGGGCTTGTGTTGCCTGCCACAAAGGGGCGCAAGCGTTTTTTATTGCTCATCTTTAGGTAGCAGCTGGATGAAAGTGACCGTGACTCATTGAATACGCATTTCGATATTTTTTTAAGTGAGTCGAAAACAATTCTATGATCATATGTCATTTGAGTGCATCTGTGAATGCGGTGGAACTCCACCGTACTAATATGCAGTAATGGCAATGATACAAGAAACATGTTTTACGTTTTTGCCTTAAACCATATTATGACTTTAGTTTTCGGCACAGTTTTCGGAACTTAGGCGAACATTATATTTATATGTGATTATTTGAATCTCGGCGTGACACCTTGACCTTTGTTAGCAACCATATAGATTAGATTAGATTAAATGGTAGGTGGAGTTCCTCCAAGGAGGAGCTAAGGCACTTAGACCTAATGGTCCATTGTGCCAACCACCATGTTTGTATTCACCCATAGAGTCCAGTCGCCCTGCTAAAGGATAACATATCCTCTATGGGGATACCCCTGACTTCATCTAGTTCCAAAGATGGAGAGCCCAGATGCCTAACTCTAGTCCTCATCAAAGCTGGACACTTGCAGAGTACGTGCGATGTTGTTTCATCCTCTTCCTCGCACCATCTACATTTCGCCGAGTCTGTGATTCTCAGGAGATGGAGGTGCCTCATAACCTGATAGTGTCCGGTGAGCAGTCCCACTATCGTACGAAGTTGTCTTCTGTCCAGTGATAGAAACTTTCTTGCCAACCCCGGACTGGGTCCTTCTATCAGGAGCTTGGCTTGCCTAAGCCCCTATACATTCTGCCAGATCTTAGAGTGTTGAGCTAGGCTCCACTCTTTGATCCTAAAAATCCCTGAAGAGGGTGCGATTGGAATGAAAGGCTCTGGTCCAATTGGGTTCCTGTTCGAGCCCTCCTTTGCTAGTTCATCCGCTATCTCATTTCCGGTTATGCCTGTGTGGCCAGGGACCCAGAAAAGTTCTACATTGCTCTGTCTGCTGAGGGAGTCCAGTGCTTCCCGGCATTCCAGCAGCAGCCTTGATTTACACCACGGCGATGTGAGCGCTTTTAAAGCTGCTTGGCTGTCGGTGCATATGCGAATTGGTCTGCCTTTACGGCAGATATCCTTGGCAACATAGGCACAGGTCAGCAAAGCGAAGACCTCTGTCTGGAAGACTGTGGCGTTCTCCCCCAAAGGAATTGAGAGCTTTTTATTAGGTCGGCGGCAGTGAACCCCTGCTCCTGCTCTTCCTTCTTTTCTAGAGCCATCTGTAAACCAGACGTATGCTCCATTGTCTTTGCCTCCTTCCTTGACCCACCATTCCCTCGTTGGAAAGTGGGTTTTGAAGAGAGGCGGTGTTTTGTTGAGCGCAACCGTCATGTCGTCTGTGCCCATTTCACAAATGGGGTTCGACTCCCTAAGTTCCGTCCATAGTTGTCTGTGACCAGAGAGGTTTCCTCTGTCACTCCATTGTCCCTGTCTCTTGAGACGATAGGCCGCCATCCTAGCTTGAGTCTCGACTTCTACGTGGAGTGGTGTGAGACTCAGTAGGGTTTCGAGGGCCAGCGTCGGGGTTGTCCTCATGGCTCCCGTGATACCCATACAGGCCACTCTTTGCAGGTGGTTGAGTTTATTCCTTGCAGTAATCTGCCTAGTCTTCTTCCACCAGACCATTGAGCAGTGTAGAAAGGCTGGCTTCACCACTGCAGTGTAAATCCATTTGATCGCTTTTGGCTGAAGTCCCCAGGTTTTGCCGAGGGCCCTCCTGCATATCCATAGGGAGGCACATGCTTTCTTGATTTTGACCTCAAGATGTGCTCCCCAGTTGAGTTTGGTGTCCAGAAGAACTCCAAGGTACTTGACCGTCCGGGATGGTTGTAAGATCCTGCCTTGCAGTGTTGGAGGATCAAATCCATCTCTCTTTCTGTTATTGGTGAACAATATGAGCTTAGTCTTATCAGGGTTCACCGTCAGCCCTGTGTCGTTGCACCATGTCATCGTCCTGTCTAGGGCCTTTTGCATGAGTCCGGAGACGGTATCAAGGTATTTGCCGGTGATGAGGATCGCCACATCATCTGCATACCCCTGAGTGTAGGCTCCGGTTTTATTTAGCCTCGTGATTAGCTCATCGATGACCAGGTTCCACAAGAGGGGAGATAACACCCCTCCCTGTGGACATCCTCTAGTCATGGCCACCTCCTTCGTGCTGTCCCTCAGGACAGCCTTAACAATTCTTTCTTCTAACATGTGTCTGATCCAGCTCACAATATGTGGGTGGACCCCATGTCTCCTGGCTGCGCAGCAGATTTGGTCGAAGGATGTATTGTTGAAGGCTCCCTCTATATCGAGGAAAGTCCCCAAACCATACATCCCGTGTTCCAGTACTCCCTCAATCCTAGAAATTAGGTTGTGGAGCGCTGTTTCGACCAACTTTCCTTTTTGGTAGGCATGTTGAAACGGGTGTAGAGTATGGTCCTTTGACGGTCCCTCTCTTATATACCTCTCCACTATTTTCTCCAATGCTTTGAGCATGAAGGACATGAGGCTGATTCCTCTAAAGGAGCCAGCCTTGGTGTAGTCTGTCTTTCCTGGTTTTGGGATAAAATCTACTTTGGTGATCCTCCAGGTTTTTGGAACATATCCGTACGCCAGGCAGGATCGGAAAATTCTGACAATTGGTAGCAGTATTAGTTCCTGTCCCTCTTGCAGAAGTGCTGGAAAGATACCATCTTTTCCAGCAGATTTGTATGGGCTAAAGCTTGTGATCGCCCATCTGGTAGCATGATATGTTACGATGCTGGAGGCCAATCTCCACTCCGTCCGAGCCGGACGGATGGGAGGCCTCCTATGGTGCATCTCCTCGCCCTCCAAGAAGCCTGGAAAGTGTGTCTCCAGCATGAGCTTTAATGCTTCCTTAACAGATGACGTGAAGTCACCCGAGGGAAGCAAAAGAGCCCCCACTCCTGCTTCTGGGTCTTTTGAAATAACTTTATGGAATCTTGCCAATTGTGGAATGGCCTCCATGTCCCCGCAGAAGGTCTTCCAAGATTCTCGTTTTGAACGTTTGATTGTCGCCTTGTACCTACGCTGGGCAGCTTTGAAGTTGTCCCAGTCTTTAGGCATTGTGGTCCTCTTTGCTTTATTAAAGAGTTTCCTGGTCTCCCTGCGGAGATGCTCCAACTCGGTGCCCCACCAGGGCAGCTTGCCTCCCTCCTTCCTGCTCTTAATAGGGCAGCTTGCTTTGTAGGCTGAGATTATGCTGTCCTGTAGGTGTCCCACAGCATAGTCTATCTCGTCTACTTTCTTGAATTTGCATTAGGGTGCCTTTGATAGTAGTCCTCCAAGCAGTTCTCTGTATCTCCTCCAGTCCGTGGATCTGGGATTCCTGAATGTGATTGGCCTATTGCTAACCTTTGATAAAGTGAAGAGTATATGTCGGTGGTCAGACAATGTGACCTCACCTGACACTCTCTATTCTTTAATGCATTCCACCATAGAATTGGTGCAAAGCGTTAAATCTAGAACTTCTTCCCTTATGCTGTTCGAAAAGGTGGGCTGAGCCCCCCTATTGAGTATATGCATTTCCGTTGACATCAGATACTCCATCATGGCCTCCCCTCTGTTGTTAGTGTTGCTGCTACCCCACACTGTATGGTGTGAGTTAGCATCGCATCCAACAAGGGGGTCCCAATTTTTTACTCTGCAATAGCTTACCAGTCTCTCCAGTTCATCCGAAGGTGGTGGGCCTGGAGCGTCATATGGCAGGTAGGAAGAGCAGACGAACACTCTCCTCTCATTTCCACCGTCCCCAAGACTAAGCACAACAGCTGCCTGGTCCCTGGTGATAAATTCTGGTAAATGCATAGCACTTAACCCATTAACATAGATACAAGCTCTAGGTCTATCGAATGTGGTACAAAAGAATAATTTACCCATTGTCGTGTTTAAACCTCTGACTCGAACCCGGAAGGCCCAGGGTTCCTGAATCAGTGCAATTTTGACCTTACCTTCTGATAGGATCCTTTGCAGGATCCCAGAGGCAGCCTTGCTGTGCTGAATGTTAGCCTGGAGACAGTGAATACCTGTCATTTAGACTAACTCCTTATCCTCTGCGACCCCCTCCGCTCCAGGGGTCCTTGGGGGCTTCTCTGGTCCCCCCGACCTGCCAAGGAAGGTCACCTCTGCCTTCTGCATCCCCACATTTGGTTTGAAGGTGGGGCTTGCCATGAAGGCCGCCGATGCTTCGTCGACTCCCAGGACAAATCTTGTCCCTTGTTCGACAGCACATCTCTCATATGGCCTCCATAAGGTGGTCTGGAGCCCCGGGTTGGCTCTCTTCAACCTCTCCAAAAGGGTTTTGGTGTCGGGTCTACTCGGTCCCGGAACCCATACCATCGTCCTTCTTCTTTTGATAAGGCTGTCGGCATCAACAACCTTAACTTCTGTTCCCTCGAAGGGCCCAATAATATTCACCGCTCTCTCAAGCCAAGAGGCCGAGTACTCATTGGCGCAGGCGAACTCCACTGCGCCATTCAAAAACCTATTGGCTTCGAAGAGTGGGACCTTCTGTTCAGCTGGTGCTGTGTCCCACAGCTCCTCCAACTTGGATACGGCCAACTGGTGCCAGTTTTCTTTCATCATCACCTCGGGGTAATTAACTGGCACAATCGCCATCCTTTTAGTATCTCTTGTTATTTGAGCATATGTGGGCGCAGTTCTGGCCCATTTTTAAATCCTGTGAGGCATTAGGCGTGTCCCCTGGGGTCCTGTCCCTTTTCAGGGAGGAGCTGCCTGTGGTCTCTGCGATGTCCACACCCCGCCCAGTGGTTCCGCCGGTGGGCTTGCCGCCGGCAGTTCCTCCTAAGGCAGGAGGGTGAGCAGGGCCTCCTGCAGCTCTTTCGGTGGGTCTCACCTTACGTCTCCACCTTTTGGTTGCGCCGCTTGGTTTTGAAGTCCCCGTGGAAAGGTCCTTCAGTCTCCCTGCAATATTCTTCAGGGTAGCATTAGAGGCTCCTGAATCTGAATCCATCTCCTTACTAGATTCAGGTGCCTTAATTGTAGATTCAGACGAGTCTGATGACAAGTTGCCGTCCTTACTAGATATAGAAGGGTGGCTTAGGGGAATAGGGTTCCCCGAAGGGGCCCACAGGGTTGAGGTAGAGGAGGGGCGACCACTGGGATCCCCATCAGGGCTCATCAACAGTGCCTCCTCCATGGTTAAGGAAAACGGACTGCAAGAGTCCTTGGGTGGAGTCCGCTTTTCAGCGGGCTCCGAGGTTTTTTTATTTTTGAAAGGTTCCATAGAGTTCCCACGAGAAGCCAGGGAAAAAGGGGGTTCCGCCCATGCAGAGCCCCGCATGCATAGGTAAGGCTAAATAAAACCGGAGGTCGCCTTGTATCCGGAGTCTCACCTGTTAGTGACTTCTTACCCTCCGCCCCGCGGATGCGGTCACCATTGGCACAGGGACGCACCGTGATGATGGGAGCAGTTTATCGACCGCCAGGTCTAGATCCGTCATGTTCTGCGAAAATCAGGGGCACCTCGTGGAGGTTGTGGCTCTTCACCACGCATGACGGTCTTGGTGTGTGATGGTCACCACCACACACCCTGGGATCACACATCCCTCACCCCCTAGCAACCATATAACAAAAACATGAAATATATTATATCGCGTTCAAAAGAAATTTTTTACAAATACAATCGCATTATTACGAAATATATCTCGTGTGCCATGAGGAGCTACGTATTAAAATAGCATTGGATTGCCAAAAATATATGCAATGCACTTTTTTTCACAATGATCCATAGATATCACTTTAAGAACACATATGCAAAGTTTCACGCACATGTGAACACATACATAAATTGCTGCAACTACCTTAAACGGAGCCATGTGTAAAGATTCCGAGAAAAAATTTAATTTGTGTCCACATTAGGGATAGTTGCAAATGTGATGAAATTCGTAAGCTCGCCCTTGTTGTCCCAAATACATACTTGTGGCGAATGAATGGCCATTTGCCAAAGTGGTGTGGATAAAATCAGTTCTTTATCCTTGGTTATTTATTGCGTATTTCATGCGTTCATCATGGATGTTTCATAATGCGTGAATCCACAAGAAAAATCCCTTATGTAACCCCATATCCTCTCCCCGGCCTCTCAATGTCATGCTTCTCCGTCAGACAAACTAATCTAATCTATAATAATAATATATTTATTTACTGCTCCATCAAGTTTTGTAAATAATATATAACAATAAACACTGTCTGGAGCTTTAGGTGATCCCTAAGGCATTTGCCTGTTGGTGGGGTCAACTTAAAAATGTTATAGTAATACTACCACAATGTTTTTTATTATAACAAAATGTCTCCAGTTCGGAAGAGAAACTCTTTATAACATGAAAATAATATACATAAGTAAAAAAACAAAGGAATAGAAATATAATACACAAAAGTACAAAGGATATTGATAGCAAACAATCTTTAAAATAGATCCCTTATCATATTTCCACTAGTAAATAGCCAGAGTTTCACCTGCTTTTGGAAAGTTTTGATGCTACATCTACGAAGTACCGTGCAAGCCACCACTAGGGTGTATGGCACGAAGTGATTCCACACCAGGCATGCAGCACTCGTCCTAGAACAGATCGGTAAGACACCAAAAACCTGTTCATAATATTCGTTGCAGAACCTCGCACGCTCCCCCTGGCGCTAGGCGCAGGCCAAGAAGCAGTCAGGAGAACAGTGCGCAGTCCAACCGGAAATTGGGAGAGTGATACGTAAATGAACATGCAAACTTGCAGAACAATGCTATAGACACATCTAGAAGTTAATATTACTGATACTGTTATTTTATGAATGCTACGAGATGCTACTTCATGCAGAGAACAAAATAAAATAATGCCAGACATATCAAGCGGTGTGAAGTGTTAGTAATGCTGCTATGTTATTAAGCGCAAGTGAAGATTCTACTCTACCTATTGAGGGTGGGAGTTTCATATGATTGATCTTTCGCAACTATTATGATCCCTTATTGTGCGTGGGAAAAATGACATTTGGAATCTATCGGTTCGGCAGTCGATTTCCTTTATTTTATTCCTGTGATCACTTCTACCGTAGTACGTTGGCTCTAGCAGTATATGTTGAACGTCCGGCAAAAAAACCTAAAACTGACTTGGATACTCTGTGGTAAGCTAATGAAAATTTTTGGCCCCAAATAAAGAAAGCATCGTTTGAAAATGGTTATATTTGGTTTGGGAATACATAAAACATACGAAACATTTTTCCGCAGATTGTATGAATAAGACTTATCCAAGACTTAAGGGATATTTCCGCTACGAAAGTATAATAGTCTTAGCACCTTGTATAAGTGCCTTAAAGGGAGTATTTGCAGTTTTTCGAATACTGAAAAAGAAGATGAACAACAACTTACTCTGGCTATAGTACGAACTATTGCTTTTAGAGCTGTATCTATTTGCATTTGAACCTGAAGAGAGAGAGAGGCATTAACGTATGGACGCGTGGCCCCGCTATCCGCCACGGCTTTTTGCAAGGGCTTTCTTAGGTCACCCGCGAGAAGGAGAAGTGAATCTGGAATGGAGATGAAAAGTAGACATGTGTTCAAGAGAGTTTAGTTATCTACATCTACGATGTACCGTACAAGCCACCACTAGGGTGTGTGGCACGGGGTGATTCCACACCAGGCATGCAGCACTCGTCCCAGCACAAATCAGAACCTCGCACGCTCCCACTGGCGCGACCCACCCCCCTCCGCATGTCCCTCCCCATTCCTTCGGGAGGATGACGACCCTACTGGGAACCCCATGGAGAAGATCCACAGCGGGTGGGAAACTCCATTCTCTCCCCCCTGCACCCTAGGGTCAAGTGTCAGCAGGCTGCGAGGCATTTCGATGCGTGGAATGTGAGGTTAATGAAATGTCGCAATCGACGTTATGATACCATGTAATTCTATATACGAGTCATTTATTTGCAATAGCTTGTGGTCTGAGATATTGTGCGTGGTTGGATACCATGGTACAAAATATTTGTTTTTCATGGGATGCTATATTCGGCTTAAAAGCTGTGCAACAATATTTTCGATATGCATGTGATTGGGATGCATATATTATTTTTCTTTAAAACGGGACGCAAATGCAAGTTTACGAAATCCTTATCCTAAATGGCGAACCATTTGTGTATGTGATTATAGTATAGAAGTTAATATATCTACATCTACAAAATACCCTGCAAGCCACCTCAGGGGTGTGTGGCACGGGGTGAGTATTCACCAACATGCATTACACTATACCCTAAAGTTAGTGTAACTACGACTAATTATGCATTAGCATAAATCGCTAATGCTTGTCACGAGGCGAACCCTCACAAGCATGCACTACACTACAGATATGCTCACAATGGAGAGGGACCGTTAATATATATGTATTTTGCAACTACACAAATGGACAGAGACTCAAGACTTGTGTAGAAAACATGCTAGGCGTGCTGTTAGTATGTACTAGGTAACAGATAAGGATTCAAGTATTAGGAGTACTACTACTACTAAGAGCTACACTACCTAACGACAAACCTAGATAAAAGTCTCATTGGCAGCTGTTATGGTCCCTTATCGTTCGTGGGAAAAATGACATTTTAAATCCGTCCGTTCTGCAGTCTAGTTCCCTAATTTTACTCTCATGATCTGATCTACCGTAGTATGTCGGATTTCGTAAAATATTATCAACGTCGTCAGAGAATAGACCGGTTTGGAACTTACATAATAGATTGAGTCTAAATTTTAATCGACGGTCTGAAAGCTTTTCCCATCCCAGTTGCTGCAAAAGGTCAGTAACACTAACGAGATTATCAAAACGGCCTTTAACGTATCTTTTCGATTTTCGCTGCACGCGTTCTAACTCAGTTTCCAAGCCTATCTCATAAGGATCCTAAATATTGGCGGCATATTCCAAGTGAAGTCTAACGAGGGAGAAGTAGCTGATTTCCCTAACTTTATCGTCGCACTTTCCAAGTACCCTTTTAACAAATCCCAATTTACGATTAGCTTGACCGGTAATTTCTCGAATATGTTTACTCCACGTCTATATTCACACGTTGAGTCCGTCAATTTTATTAGTTACCTTTCCCCTTTCTTTCACCTTCACTCTGAACTGAATATCCTTATTATTCGGTGGAAAATGAAACTGAAGAGCTATCAGGGTATGAAGGTATTATCAGGGTACAGGGAATAGTGAATGAAGGCTGCAAATCCAACCAATCACTGTTAGGGCTGTATGAGTTATCAATCATAGTACGTGACGCTATAATATTAACCACCGCGTTAGCGATTGACAGGGGGTGTTGTTTAAACGGGAGGGTTCAAGGAAGAGAATAAATAAATGGATGTACAGTAAAAATGTGATGTATACGCTATGCATTATCGTTCAAAGAGCGGCCTCATGGTAAATCCTTCGATATGCAGAGTATTGCGTTGTGTACGATACAAAATTAATGTTGAAATGTCATACTGAAATCCGAATGTCACATCAGGCGGCTTTACGTATGGACGTTGTCTTCAGTGAATCAGTGTCTCGATGCAGTTTCGCTACTTGCAAGACGCCGACCTGCTTATACGTTTCTTAGTAAATTTACTCAAGTATTTACGTAACTAAAATTTCCTCCTGCGGCAAATGAATTTGCTGTTTAGATTTAAAATCGCCGTTTGCAGCCAACGCACTTTCACCGGATGCAATACGATATGAATGGAATGAAGCAGAACCGAGATGACGCTTGTCAAGTGAGTGGGCCGAGGGAAGTAGCTCAACTCAAGTGAGACGCGTGATCCTCACGAAGAGGAGAGATGAACGGACGGTCTATTCGCCTCTCTCATTAGAACCGAGCGAAATGATTCCTAGGATAATAGGGGGAGGGAGTTATACTGTCGCTTTCAAAATTGTGTCGCCCTAGTTCAGTAAAACCTGGGAAACCTGAAAAGCGATTTCAGCCACTTGCTCGGCAACTTAAACATTTTCATCTAGATGAATCATCTTCATGACCTCTTTTTTATCACGTAATTATTTTATTTTCTTCTTTCAGGATATACGGGTCTATTAATTTGTAAATTACGTATTCTCTTTTCCGAAGTTTCGCATTTTTATAGATACATAACGGATTAATTTCATTTTAGGATTTAATTTTGTTTCACATTTTATGCGTACTTTCTCCCAACATAACACTTCAATAAAATCTAAAATGCAATTATGTGCACTAGCAGGTCATGCATTAAAAAATAACTACACATTTTATTTCCAACTCACAAAAATAAAAGATTTACAACCTAATCTATACTTTTTAACATATCTATGTAGAAAAATTGTAAACCATATTCAATTGATGTACAATATGGTATTGAGGCTTTTGGTTCTGTGATTAATTATATTAGTATTATGCAACGGTTTCGCTGTGCTATGCTGCCGGCTTCGTCGGGCTTTTAAGAACAACAATGGTCTTTTTTGTTAAATAATTATAAACAATTCCAGCAGTTGATGATTTTGAGAAGTAAAAAACTTAATTTCAAATAAGTCTCTTCCAGGTATAAGGGAGTTTATACTGTAACTATCCTCTCTATTGATATTATTTGGTCTTTTTTCTATTTCAATCACCTCCCTTATGAGCCGCGGAAAGTAACTGCTTTCTTTGTGTAGTACTCTTGCCGTCTCGATGTCAATGGCGTGACCTTCCTCTAACGTAGTGTGCTCAGCCACGGCAGATTGATACCAGTCTTTCTTCCGGATTGCACGTTCATGTTCCTTTAATCGGCATCCAATTGCTCTCTTGGTTTGCCCCACATATGATCTACCAACACTGCAGAGAAGTTCGTACACACCCTCATACATTGTGGGTGGTAATGGATCTTTAGTCCCTCGTAGATGATCTCGTACTCTTTAGTTAATATGCCCAAAAATTTTCATTGTAACCCTGAATTAGCATGTATAAAACTGCGCAAATGCGGCAAAGAGAATTAATAATTTACAAATTTATAAACATATATCTCCTGAAAGAAGAAAAAAATAAATACATAAACATTTATATTTTCTGCATTCATTTGCAATAGGCGCTGAGTTCAAATGTTGATCTTTATTCGCATTGTTGCATTAGGATCGAGAAGATACTTCATTTCTCCATCTCATGGACGGATGCAGTGCCTAAATTCACCGCCTACGCTTCGTACGCTTTGGCCTTTGCGAGTACGTACTCATATTACACTACATCCCGTTAAGTTTATCCGTTTTGCTGTTTTAAAAAAATTACGAAATTGTATTATCTTCTCCACCTAGCCACCACGAAGACAGCCGCCGATAACAACTTTACCTTCAATATTTTGAATGGGCGAATGTCGATAATTATGTATTTATTTAATAACACACATATAGAATTTTTGCCAATTTAAAGTGACACAGTTACAGACATTTAATAAAAACAAAAAAAATCAATGAAAACAATTGATATGCGGTGAATATTTAAAAAAATACAAGTTAAAAGTAGGTAGAAAGGGAGGTAAATGGAAGAGGTATTATTTGTTCATAGGAAAATGGAACATGGCGAGATTGATAAATGGGTCTGAAGAGAGAAAAAACGGATCTATATGATTAGGCAAAGAATTCAGTATACTATACTGAATTCAGTATACAACCTTTTTTAGAAAAGGATTTTAAATTCTGTAGTTAGAAGTTAAAATAAACCTATGTCATGAGATATGTTTAACTTTCTTTACATTTCAGCGGAAAACAATTCAAAAGTATTAAGTGTTTTTAATCTGTTTCCGCGACCCACCCAAATTGCTCCCGTGACCCACTAGTGGGTCGCGACCCATTGTTTGGGAACCACTGCAGTATAGAGCTCCGTCAAGTTAGCGCCGCCATTTTCGGCACGAATTCTGGGACCCATACAGCCATTTAGTGCTCAATTCGTGCCGTCGAATGACACCACTCCCAGAATTCGTGCTGCATTTTCAAGGCCTCCAGGGGCCTCTAAACATAATGGGACCGTCAAGTTAGCGCCGCCATTTTGAGCACGAAATCTGAGACCCATACAGCCATTTAGTGTTCAATTCGTGCCGTCGAATGGCACCACACCCAGAATTGGTGCTGCATTTTCAAGGCCTCCAGGGGCCCCTAAACATAATGGGACCGTCAAGTTAGCGCCGCCATTTTGAGCACGAAATCAGAGACCCATACAGCCATTTAGTGCTCAATTCGTGCTGTCGAATGACACCAGTCACAGAATTCGTGCTGCATTTTCAAGGCCTCCAGGGGCCTCTAAACATAATGGGACCGTCAAGTTAGCGCCGCCATTTTGAGCACGAAATCTGAGACCCATACAGCCATTTAGTGTTCAATTCGTGCCGTCGGATGGCACCACACCCAGAATTGGTGCTGCATTTTCAAGGCCTCCAGGGGCCCCTAAACATAATGGGACCGTCAAGTTAGCACCGCCATTTTGAGCACGAAATCTGAGACCCATACAGCCATTTAGTGTTCAATTCGTGCCGTCGGATGGCACCACACCCAGAATTGGTGCTGCATTTTCAAGGCCTCCAGGGGCCCCTAAACATAATGGGACCGTCAAGTTAGCACCGCCATTTTGAGCACGAAATCTGAGACCCATACAGCCATTTAGTGTTCAATACGTGCCTTCGAATGACACTACTCCTACAATTCGTGCTGCATTTTCAAGGCCTTCAGGGGCCCCTAAATATAATGGGACCGTCAAGTTAGCGCCGCCATTTTGAGCACGAAATCAGAGACCCATACAGCCATTTAGTGCTTAATTCGTGCTGTCGAATGACACCAGTCACAGAATTCGTGCTGCATTTTCAAGGCCTCCAGGGGCCCCTAAACATAATGGGACCGTCAAGTTAGCGCCGCCATTTTGAGCACGAAATCTGAGACCCATACAGCCATTTAGTGCTCAATTCGTGCCGTCGAATGGCACCACACCCAGAATTGGTGCTGCATTTTCAAGGCCTCCAGGGGCCCCTAAACATAATGGGACCGTCAAGTTAGCGCCGCCATTTTGAGCACGAAATCTGAGACCCATACAGCCATTTAGTGTTCAATACGTGCCTTCGAATGACACTACTCCTACAATTCGTGCTGCATTTTCAAGGCCTTCAGGGGCCCCTAAACATAATGGGACCGTCAAGTTAGCGCCGCCATTTTGAGCACGAAATCTGAGACCCATACAGCCATTTAGTGTTCAATACGTGCCTTCGAATGACACTACTCCTACAATTCGTGCTGCATTTTCAAGGCCTTCAGGGGCCCCTAAATATAATGGGACCGTCAAGTTAGCGCCGCCATTTTGAGCACGAAATCAGAGACCCATACAGCCATTTAGTGCTCAATTCGTGCTGTCGAATGACACCAGTCACAGAATTCGTGCTGCATTTTCAAGGCCTCCAGGGGCCCCTAAACATAATGGGACCGTCAAGTTAGCGCCGCCATTTTGAGCACGAAATCTGAGACCCATACAGCCATTTAGTGCTCAATTCGTGCCTTCGAATGACACCACTCCCAGAATTCGTGCTGCATTTTCAAGGCCTCCAGGGGCCCGTAAACATAATGGGGCTAATTTGACGCCAGTGCCGCCATTTTGAGCACGAATTCTGGGACCCGTCCAGCCATATAGTGCTCAATTCGTGCCGTCGAATGACACCACTCCCAGAATTCGTGCTGCATTTTCAAGGCCTCCAGGGGCCTCTAAACATAATGGGACCGTCAAGTTAGCGCCGCCATTTTGAGCACGAAATCAGAGACCCATACAGCCATTTAGTGCTCAATTCGTGCTGTCGAATGACACCAGTCACAGAATTCGTGCTGCATTTTCAAGGCCTCCAGGGGCCCCTAAACATAATGGGACCGTCAAGTTAGCGCCGCCATTTTGAGCACGAAATCTGAGACCCATACAGCCATTTAGTGCTCAATTCGTGCCTTCGAATGACACCACTCCCAGAATTCGTGCTGCATTTTCAAGGCCTCCAGGGGCCCGTAAACATAATGGGGCTAATTTGACGCCAGTGCCGCCATTTTGAGCACGAATTCTGGGACCCGTCCAGCCATATAGTGCTCAATTCGTGCCGTCGAATGACACCACTCCCAGAATTCTTGCTGCATTTTCAAGGCCTCCAGGGGCCCGTAAACATAATGGGTTTATTAGAGAACGAACATTTGGACTCGTGTACCTAATTAGTATTCATTCGTGCGATTGAACGACTGATTTCCTCCATTTCCTACTTTATATCGCACGATTATTACTAAATACCATTACATTAATTCGTTTTCCGTCGTGTTGGCCTCCAGCGTCCAATGAAAACCAAATAATTGTAATACCGCTTTACTGAAAAGTAAACCGTTTTATATTACTTGCCATAGAATGGTTATGAACACATTTGTCTTGTTTTGTATTGTTGTGAGGCTGGCCTATATATTGTTCATTGTCATATCATAGCGTGGCGTGGTCTTTTGTAACAGTTATTCCAAGTGATTATCAAGTATCGTTCAGGGCATTTCACGTGTTCATTGTCGGCAGAAATATCAGACGTCCGAATATTTATATATCTAGTAACTGCTCTACCGTGAAGTTGGCCCGAATTGTGTTTTGGGCCTCCTGAAGCCGTAAATATAAGGCACAAATTATGCGAGTAGTATTAATCGACTACAGAAATTGAGCACTAAATGGCTGCATGGGTCCCAGAAATCATGCTCAAAATGGCGGCACTAACATGACGGTCCCATTATGTTTACGGGCGCCGGGAGGCCATGAAAATGCAGCACAAATTCTGGGAGTGGTGCCATTCGAAAGCACAAATTGAGCACTAAATAGCTGTATGGGTCTCAGATTTCGTGCTCAAAATGGCGGCACTGGCGTCAAATTAGCCCCATTATGTTTACGGGCCCCTGGAGGCCTTGAAAATGCAGCACGAATTCTGGGAGTGGTGTCATTCGACGGCACGAATTGAGCACTAAATGGCTGTATGGGTCTCAGATTTCGTGCTCAAAATGGCGGCGCTAACTTGACGGTCCCATTATGTTTAGGGGCCCCTGGAGGCCTTGAAAATGCAGCACGAATTGTGGGAGTAGTGTCATTCGAAGGCACGAATTGAACACTAAATGGCTGTATGGGTCCCAGAATTCGTGCTCAAAATGGCGGTGCTGGCGTCAAGTTAGCCCCAAAATGTTTACGGGCCCCTGGAGGCCTTGAAAATGCAGCACGAATTCTGGGAGTGGTGTCATTCGACGGCACGAATTGAGCACTAAATGGCTGGACGGGTCCCAGAATCCGTGCTCAAAATGGCGGCGCTGGCGTCAAGTTAGCCCCAAAATGTTTACGGGCCCCTGGAGGCCTTGAAAATGCAGCACGAATTCTGGGAGTGGTGTCATTCGACGGCACGAATTGAGCACTAAATGGCTGTATGGGTCCCAGAATTCGTGCCGAAAATGGCGGCGCTAACTTGACGGAGCTGCAGTATAGAGGCGGTAGTGAAGTGAGCGCTTGACAAGGGACAGTCTGGGGATAGGCATATATGGAGTAAAGGAATGAGTAAGTGTGGATCGACAAGGGACTCTGAAGTTAATGGAGGAAAGCAATTCAGGACGATCAATGTGTGAGTTTAGAATGTTGTAAATAAATTTTAAATCGGTTTCAATTCTTTGATGGGAGAGATCAGGGATTGTCGTCGAAGATAGGATTGAACAAGTGGGCATGTTGCGGCAGTCTGCAACCCTATGTTTTACAATTCTGGCGAAGAAGCTAGTGATACTGTTAAGACAGGCGAGATTAGTTGGAGCTGCGACGGACCATATGGGACAGCAATATCCAGTGATTGGAAGGATAAATGCTGTGAAGTATGATTTCAGAGCTAGAATGTTGAAATATATATAATAAAAAATACACTGGACAGGGGGTGGGGAAAGAAAAGTAAAAAAGAGAAGACTTACAGGGAACGTTTCGGGCATGTAAGCCCTTCGTCAGCTGGAGAAAAAGTGTGAGTTACCGCTCCAAGGTAGGGGAAGGGAAGCGGGGAAAGAAAGGAAGTGAGGGGAAGTTGTGGTATATGGGAGTAACTATATATATATGAAATAAGACTTGCAGGAGGTAGAAGAAAGAGAATATAGATAAAAGGATTTGTTCTTACGGGAACCTTTTTTATTCCTCCTGCTCTCGGACGGAAAGGACGTGTTTTCGAGAGCCCCCTAATCCGGTGCCTCGATACCTGCCTGCACCTGCTGTCTGCCTACCTGCTCTCTGGCCACCCGCTGCCCGGTGCCTGAAGCTGCAACCTTAGTGTAGTGATATATATATTATTCGTAGTCTTCTATACCTTCTAACTAGATATTTACAAGTTAGTCGTTTAGTATATATTATTAGTGGTGTCTTCAATAGTATTAGTAGCAGATATTTACAAGTTAGTCGTTCATTATATATTATTAGTGGTGCCTTCACTAGTGTTAGTAGTTAAAGAGTGAGTGGTGTTTGAGTGAGTGAGTGTCCTTTCACGGCCGTGCTATCCCGGTCCTTGCCTCGTGTTCGTCAGCCGAAGGTGCCTGCAGGAAGTGATAAGTAGATTCTTAATTCTACGCTAATATCCCATTGCTATATTATTTGCATCTATTTAATATATCATTATTTTCACGCTTCATTTATCCTATATTTAGTGGTTTTTATTGTTCTTTTTTTGTTCTTTGTTGTACTTTATTGTTGGTATTTTTTTACATATTGTTAGTCTACAAATCTGATGTTCCGGTATTAAAAGAACCTCTAATTAATTCAAGTTAGCCTAATTCTTAGTGGCAGACTAGTTATATATATTTTATTAAATATTCCATTGTTATAATCTTAGTGCCTTTTTAGTTCTAAGTACTGTTTATCGCTATTTAATATTTTAATATAGTTATTTTTTGTCATATGTAGATAGTTTACACTCCATTTTCACCTTTTGATTTTTATATAGATTAAATTAATTATATACATTTAGGTTAGACCGCTAATATCTAGTAAAATCTAACATATATAGACTTAAAATATCGATAGATTTTCTAGCGTTAATCTACTTCAATATATTTTATTTAGGTTGAATCGTACCTAGTTCGAAGAAAGGGTAGTTTTTTTCTCTCCAAGTTACTAATCAACTCGTAACTTATTATATTTTCAACACAGTCTTAGGTCTACCATCTGACTACTAATCACTCGTGTAGAAACTAGCGTTAGTAGAGCCTTGTGAATTTAAAAACTTTTTAAACTCTAGTCCGCCCCACACGCAAAGTATAAACAGGCTTCTATTGTTCACCCCTTACACCTGTGCATAGAACCCCTCCACAGCTCACTTGCGTCATCTGTCCTCCAACAACAACACGCTAGGAGTGAAGTCAGTTACCACCCGCTGTCAGCCCATTAGCCCATCCCCTTAAGGGAATAAAGTCGTAAAGCCTTCTGCACTCGTGAAAGGGTTTTTGAGAATAGAATGACTCCCATTAGGACTGCTCTTAACCTCTTCAGGGGCTCACCCGATTGCGAGTCCTTAGTGGCCCGGATCGCTGGGCTTGAGAAGACGGTGGACGAGCTCCGTGCTCTGGTGGAGCGGTTGGTGGAAGGTCCTGGAAGGTCGCGGCGGAATGAGGAGGGCCCTAAGCGCTCCGTACGCGTCATGGCCAGGGGAAGCCCAGGCTCTGTCGCGGGATGGAGAGTGGAGGACCTTTCTCGGACTTCCGTGCCTCCGGTGTCGTCTCCCTCCGTTGCTTCGGGGACATGGAAAGTGGTCTCGAGGCGTAGCCACGGGGTCACCCTCCGAAAACGAGGATTGGCAGGGGCGGAGGCTGAGTCAATCCCCGTCAGCAATAGGTTCGATGTGCTGGCGGAGGCTGAGCCATCGGAGCTAGAGCTGGGAGGTGGGTCGCCGAGTGGTAGTGGAGAGGGAAGGGAGGGAATTTTAGTGATAGGTAGCTCCAATGTCCGGCGTATAGTGTCCCCGATGCGTGGAAAGGCCCGACGGGAAGGAGGAGAACCACGGGTCACCTCCTTGTGTATACCGGGAGGAAAGGTGCCACAGGTGACGAAGGCGATGAAGTCGGCGGTCAGGGGCGCGAACTGCTCCAAGTTGCATGTGGTTGCCCATGTTGGGACCAATGATGCCGTGTTTATGGGATCCGAGGAGATTTTAGGCTCTGTGAGAGACCTACGCTCCGAGTTCCGCCGTATTCGCGGAGAATCTGGTATCAACTTGAGGCTTACCATATGCAGGTTGGTACCTAGGACGGATCGGGGTTCGATGGTTTGGAGCCGAGTGGAAGGCATAAACCAGAGACTCAGTGATGTCTGTGGGAGCGAGGGAGCGGAGTTCTTGGACCTCAGGCCGGTGCTGGATTCGTGTCGGGTGCCTATAAATCGCTCGGGTGTCCACTATACATACGAGGCATCGCAGGAGATAGCGCGCAGGATACTTGAGCACACTCGTCGAGTTTAACATAGACGGTAGGCTACAGGGCAGGTCAATTAGTGGGGTCAATAATTATGTGTTGCCAGTTAGTAATTTAGCTAAGAATACTCCGAATATAGGGTCCAAGAATAGCTTAATTGAAGACAGCAATCTTGAAATAACCCCGAATCGCATATACAATAATCATGAAGCATAATCGTTGCAGTAGTTAACTGCCGTAGTTTAAAAAATAATATTCCAGAATTTCACCACCTTATTCATAGCACGGAGTGTAACGTCATTATTGGCACAGAAAGTTGGCTGACGGACGATATTTCTGATAGTGAAATTTTTCCTAAATCATTCAAAGTTTACAGAACAGATAGGTCCAACCGAACCGGAGGCGGAGTATTTATAGCTGTAAAGAAAACCATAGTCAGCCGAGCGGAAACCGTCCCAGATACCAGCATAGAATCTGTATGGTGCTCTATTAGATGCCCTAAATCAAAAACAATATTCGTGTGCGCATACTACAGGCCACCTAACACCGATGTCACCTCAATTTTAGAACTCGAAGCACAAATAAAGAACATCACATCCAGGAACACCGAAAGAAATTTAATCATAGGTGGAGATTTCAATACGCCCTCTATAGATTGGAGGACCTACAGTTACATATCAGGAGGAAGAGACAAATATATATGCGATTCCCTGCTGCACACGTTCTCATCAAATGCCCTACATCACGCCATGCCCTATATAGCCACGACGCCTAACAGAGGGGACAACATTCTTGATTTATTGGCAACAAATATACCGCAACAAGTAATTAATGTAAACACTGTTGAGGACATTAGTGACCATAGAGTAGTTACCGCAAAGTTCTCTTTGAGTATCATTAAAAGTTTTAAACAAAGAAGAAAATTCTACATTTTTAAAAAAGCCGATTTCAATGCGTTTAAGAGTCATCTAAAAATTTCTCTTCCCGAATTCCAGGAATCAAGCTTAAAGTTAGACACGGAGGGTAGTTGGAAAGCTTTTCTTTCGATCGTACATTCAGGGATCAGAAAATACATTCCAAGTAAAGTAAAAAAAGAGGGCAGCGAACCAAGATGGTACAATGCAGAAGTGAGAAAATCGTTAAGACGTCAGAGAGTATGCCACGCCAAGATGAAAAAACTCCGTAGAGATTTGTCCACTAGTGATCAAAATTTAATATTTGAAAAATACAAATTGTCTAGAGCCACTACAAAGGAAGCCTTTCGGAATGCATTCATGGATTTTAAAAGAAAAACATTAGGAGAACAATTACAGGACAACCCAAAGGCATTTTGGTCATACGTAAGGGAAGTTCAAGGCAATAGATCAACAGTTATTCCACTACGAAACGAAAATGGCGAATTATTAACAAGCAGCTCGGACAAGGCCAAATTATTGAATTCTTACTTTCAAAGTGTGTTCACCAAGTCATCGCAAATTACATCCGTAAAGTTAAATGATCACTTCCAGCAAAAGATGTCGCCTATCGATATTTGCACTCAAGGAATAGAAAACTTGCTAAAATCTTTAAGTCCAAATAAATCCCCAGGTCCTGAAGAAATTCCTGCCCGCGTGTATAGAGAATTAGCTTGTGAAATAGCACCCTACTTGCAGAATATATTTAGTAAATCCATCAACGAACACAAAGTACCCATGGACTGGAAAATTGCAAATGTCGCTCCCATATTCAAAAGCGGTGATAAGGAACAGCCATCGAACTACAGACCGATATCTCTCACATCTATCTCTTGCAAAGTCCTTGAACATATAATTGTTAGTTCAGATATGAGACACCTCGATATAGAAAACTTGTTAACAAAAACACAACACGGATTCAGAAAGGGAAGATCTTGCGAAACTCAATTAGCACTTTTTGCTCACGATATTTTAGTCTCGGGTGAACATAACGCTCCAGTTGATGCAATTTTTCTTGACTTTAAAAAGGCATTTGATAAAGTTTCCCACAGTAAGCTACTCATGAAATTAAAATCCTACGGTTTAGACGACGACGTAATTTCCTGGATTAGAGAATTCTTAAGTAATCGCGTGCAAAGTGTTGTATTAGATGGCGCTATCTCTAATGAAGTAAAAGTCACATCGGGTGTCCCACAGGGAAGTGTCATAGGCCCGCTTCTGTTCCTTTTGTACAAAACGACATCGGTGACAAAGTTGACAGTAAGCTTAGATTATTTGCTGACGACGCACTGGTGTATAGAGAAAATCGTAGCTTTAATGACAAGGAAGCGCTAACTAAGGACCTCGAGGCAATACAAGAGTGGTGCGATGCGTGGCAGCTAGAATTAAACCTGAAAAAATGCGTTGTAGTGAATTTTTGGAAACGGAAAAACGCTCCTTGTAACAGCTATTGCATAAACAACATAAAACTAGACACCGTAGAATCGGTTAAGTACCTCGGAGTTAAACTGACTAATGATCTATCGTGGAGTAAACATATTCGAGAAATTACCGGTCAAGCTAATCGTAAATAGGGATTTGTTAAAAGAGTACTTGGCAAGTGCGACGATAAAGTTAGGGAAATCAGCTACTTCTCCCTCGTTAGACCCCACTAAGAATATGCCGCCAGTATTTGGGATCCTTATGAGATAGGCTTGGAAACTGAGTTAGAACGCGTGCAGCGAAGATCGGCAAGATATGTTAAAGGCCGTTATGATAATCTCGTTAGTGTTACTGACCTTTTGCAGCAACTGAGATGGGAAAAGCTTTCACACCGTCGATTAAAATTTAGACTAAATCTATTATGTAAGTTCCAAACCGGTCTATTCTCTGACGACGTTGATAATATTTTACGAAATCCGACACACTACGGTAGATCAGATCATGAGAGTAAAATTAGGGAACTAGACTGCAGAACGGATAGATTTAAGATGTCATTTTTCCCACGAACGATAAGGGACCATAATAGCTGCCATGAGACTTTTATCTAGGTTTGTCGTTAGGTAGTGTAGCTCTTAGTAGTAGTAGTACTCCTAATACTTGAATCCTTTTCTGTTACCTAGTACATACTAACAGCACGTCTAGCATGTTTTCTACATGGGTCTTGAGTCCCCGTCCATCTGTGTAGTTGTAGAATGCATGTATATTGAGGTCACTCTCCATTTTGATGACATCTGTAGTGTAGTGTTGCATGCTTGTGAGGCTTCGCCTCGTGACAAGCATTAGCGATTTATGCTAATGCATAATTAGTCGTAGTTGCACTAACTTTAGGGTATAGTGTAATGCATGTTAGTGATTACCCACCCCCTGCCACACACCCCTGAGGTGGCTTGCAGGGTATTTTGTAGATGTAGATGATGTAGATGAACGTTTCGGACCGGTTGGTCCTTCCTCAGCTTTAGAAGTTGTATATATGGAATAATTAGGATGTTTAAATCGAATGACGTTTGTTCGCGGGGAAAGCGTAGCGAGTGCCGCTGTGAGGACGAAAGGCGTGTCTGGAAAGAGGTGGAAGGGCTGGATTTTTCTCTCTTGGGGCGTCATAATCTTCCCCTCAGCACGCGTCCCCACTGGAGAAACTGGTTGACCCCTCTTGACCGATGTGCGAGTCCTTCACGAGATGACGACCCATGTGGTGGTTGTGCCGACGGACGGCGTGGAGAGGTGAAAGCCACAGAGAAGGCACGCGGTTGAGTCGAATGCCTAACGTGAAGTTTCTTCGCGTAACGGTTAAAACGTGTTCCGGTCTATTTTTCCCATCGCAAGTGTTCCATTGCAGGTCGCCAACTTATTACTCGGGTAACTATTTGACTGCAGAATGAAAAGCTGATTCAACGTCATCTATGAACAGTTGCCTATCAACCAAATATAATCCGAAATTTTCAACTCATTCCAGTTTCACACTTAAGGAGGTTGGCTCGCGACCGTGTGAGAAAAAACCGAAGAGTGACTTTACTACTTTTGACTCGCTTGTACGCTGTTAAACAATGTACTCCTATCTCTTAAAATATGCCTAAGCTATCGAAAATAAAAAGTAATGCACTAAAGATCTACAATAATCATGGAAAAGACTTGTTTTAAATACTTTTCTCAGTCTGGAAATGGAGTCAAAATAGTGATTATGCTTCAGGTATAAATGAATTTATATTATGCTGACACTGCCAGTAGCTATGTAAATATTACAAATAAAAATTAAATTAGAATATTCCTTCGTATCCACTTTAAAATCTCTTTTATAATTACTTTATTCATTTGCAAAATAGTCTGCCTATGCCGATGTAATGACAGGGAAATCCACTCACTTCGTATTTTCTAAATATCTTTCAATAGGGTATTTTGGCAAACATTGATGATTTAAGCATTCCAGTAAATCATTGATACCATGCTTGATATTTATCGAACGTCAAATGTTCGCGTAATAAGAACTTAATGTACAATTTTCCCTCACAAACTTCCCAGGCGAAGAGGACAATGAAACACGTCCCAAGTACATATACATCATAATTTATGATTACTGTGCCATTTTCCTCCTAAATTATGAAGCCTGACTTTATATATCTACATCTACACAATACCCTGCATGCCCCCTCAAGGGTGAGTGGCAGGGGGGTAGTAGTCACCAACATGCATTACACTATACTCTAAAGTTAGTGTATCTACGAATAATGATGCATTAGTATAAATCGCTAATGCTTGTCACGAGGCGAAGCCTCACAAGCATGCACTACACTATAATACTACTATATTATCACAATGGAGAGGGACCGTTAATATATATGTAACTACTTAAACAGACAGAGATTCAAATGTTATTGCGATAAAATACACGGCATGCTGTTATTACTAGGTAACAGATAAGGATACAAGTATTAGGGAGTGCAACTACTACTAAGAGTTACACTACCTATCGACAAACCTATTTAAAAGTCTCACTAGCATCTGTTATGGTCTAGGTAAGTGAGGAGAGGAAACTTCTGGAGGAGATCAGGAGAAGGCAGAGTAGGTGGTTGGAACAGAGCAATGGAGGGCGAAGGGGAGGATGTTGTGCAAGCAGGGCCTGCGTCCAATAGTATATAACATCACTACGGACATTCCTTCTTCCGTCTTAACCCATCTTAACCGGTAAATCACCTCCAATCATCAATGAATTACTCACTACCTCGGCAAATGCCGCGGTGGACTCTCGTATTTTGAACGATATATAGTGAACGTAAGATGATATATTAAAATTTTCTGTTTTCACAGTAATGAGGACAAGGAGTTAAACTCAATGATGTGTTAATTTAATTTTCTGATACCTGAACCCATTAATATTAACTGCACTTGCTATGATTTACTGGGGAACTAGGTTTTCCCTCCCTCACGCTCGATCAAAATTTAAACAATGATAGTTCTTACGTATAAATAAGACTCACGGGAACATAATAAAGAATCATATGCGCCAAAAATATCTCGAGTCGGAGGCAAGAATGTTATGCCATGTCGTGGCCACGCCAAAATTAGAAAATATAATGCCATGTTTCCTGACTAGGTTCGAGGTGTCCGTAAACTGGTTGGTAGCGTTCTCGACTGCCAATGGTAGGAGCACCGGTTCGACTCTCCATCGAGTGGTAATTGTATTTAGTCCCAACGTTTTTTTACGCTCGGGATTTGAAATATTTTTAAAAACACTGTCCGAGGGTCTGAACAAAACTTTATTTATATCTTTAGTTCCGAACAGTTTTAAGTTGAAATTTGTCTCGGCGATTTTAGGCGAATGAAACAGTATTCCTCGTCTTCATTTCGAGAAAGAACTGACATTTATACGCCTGAAGCACGCCTTCGTCATTGCCATACCCGTTTCAAATCATGCTAAGATTTTTTTGGAACCTCTGAACGCAATGCCAGCGCTTCAAGTGCAATGCAAATATAGCAATATGCGCTTCATCAATCGTTCTTGCAATCCACCCTTCACCTTCGGTACCCAATTTTTACATATTAAATAAACTTTCAAGCCCCTATTGTTGAATTTTACTTATTCAAGTAAGTTTTAAGTGAGATAACTTATAATTAAACTCGGTGAAAATATATTGGAGGTAACCGAGTATTTCAAACTAACCGCGGAGTGCATCTACATCTACCCTGCAAGCCACCTCAGGGGTGTGTGGCAGGGGGTGAGTATTCACCAACATGCATTACACTATACCCTAGAGTTAGTGTAACTACGACTAATTATGCATTAGCATAAATCGTTAATGCTTGTCACGAGGCGAAGCCTCACAAGCATGCACTACTACACTACAGATGTCATCACAATGGAGAGGGACCGTCAATATCCATGCATTCTACAACTACACAGATGGACAGAGACTCAAGACCCATGTAGAAAACATGCAAGGCGTGCTGTTAGTATGTACCAGGTAACAGATAAGGATTCAAGTATTGGGAGTACTACTACTACTAAGAGCTACACTACCTAACGACAAACCTAGATAAAAGTCTCAATGACCGTAGTTATGGTCCATTATAGTTCGTGGGAAAAATGACATTTTAAATCTCCGTTTTGCAGTCTAGTTCCCTAATTTTTTTCTCATGATCTGATCTACCGTAGTATGTCGGATTTCGTAAAATAGAGTGCAGCGTTGCTATAACCTCTGCCGGCTGCACCGCCATTTTAAACTCACTAACGAATTTCGTCTGCTATACCTGCAAAAGAAACTCTAATATCTTAAAAACTATTATGGGTTAAGACCTTCGTAAGGTTGCCATTTTATATGTAGGAAAAATACCCACCTACTATCAGTTTTTTTTAAAGGACGTATGTTTGCGATATGAAAATAGCTTTTTCCAAGGTGACTCCCATTCTGTCCATTAAGCGTATGTAATTTCAACTCCAATTTATGGAAAAAGTAGTGTGGCATGAGGGGTATCTCTTAACTGATGTAGATGGAGGACATTTTTTTCTATTAGTAACCCAAATATTAAAAAAATGACATCTTTAATTTCTCGATCCTACCTCTCGCCTCTCGTCCTTCCTCGCGAGAGGAAGTATTTCGCTTTCATTTCATAACAATAAACCTGAAAAAAAGGAAGAACCAGAGCAAAAATTAGTAGAATACCTTCAGAAAATACCCTTAAAAATGCAAAATAAATATTACAACCCGTGCCTTTAAAAGCTTAATTCCCCAGTCCCGGGAGAACATGCTGACAAGGGTCAATAATGGCGAAATATTCACCAATGCCGACGCTCATACACACACACACAGATATTAGCCCTCATCCCCCTTTGTCCCTCCCTCCATTCTTCTGCAACGCAAATTTTCGACGTATTCCATTCTTCTCCGGTCTTCTCTTCCAATAGTCCATGTTTCTGATCCATCGAAGTCCGCATAAACCTTTTAACTTTTAGGCTTTAGCGTCTAGAGTGTTTTTTTTTATCATTTGAGCACAGTAGACGCGTCTTCATCGTGAACGTCTTCAGCATATTCACCTCACTGACCTGAAGAAACCGACTGTATCCCCGGCGTAACTGTCGTCACGGCATAATGGAGAAACTGGTAGCCATGTTTATAAGTGGGAAGGTCGCTCCCCCACGAGTAGGTAAGCGGCGTGCCTGGTTGGTATTAATGTGAGAGGAGTACTTCTCTCACGTATTCTCAAAACGGGAGAGAGAGTCGTGAAATGTGTTTTGCTGTGAATTATTTATCACTCTTGTTCTGTTTCTATTTATTTTAAAACAAGTACAATGAACAGTTTTCGTCGTGCTCTTTCAGTGCCATGAATGTATGCTTCGCCAACAGCACAAGTCTGTGAGTAAAGAGCCACATAATTAAAACATATATTTGGAGCATACTCTTAGATGACAGTGATGCCTGGACAATAGCAGTTCAGAGCAGACGAGATTTGAAACAATGGAGATGTGGTGTTATCCAAAAATGGTGAAGATCAAATGGGCGCAGAGAATCACCAATGAAGAAGTCCTACGATAGTTGGAGAGGAAAGATGTGGAATAATAACTCTTAAGGAGAAGAAGAAGAGAGAAACTAACTGGGCATATATATATATTGCAACACATCATCCAATTGAAAACAATAATGGAAGGAGAAGTGATAGGGAAGAATTGGAGAGGAAGACCAAGGATGAAATACGTGAGGGAAATTAAGAGGGCGAGGCGATTAGCGGGGAGGAGAGAATGATGCTGCTGATCCAATCTTCGGATTGATGACCTCTGCTGTTTGTAATGAGAAGAATATGTCTCGCTATATTTGTCACTAGATACTTGCATGGCGTAACTCCGAGTCAACCCATAATATCTGATTATGGTAGAGATGAAAGAGTAGCCATGCGTGCTTCTGGATTGGAGACGGTTGCTCCTCCCTTGGGAACATTGTTGCGTCACGACGCGAGAGGAAGAAAAAGAATCATGGCGCTAATAGAGCGATAAGTAATCGGAAATCGCGCATATTGATGAAATCGGTGAACCATTCTATGAGTGAATGTTATCGAGTTTTTATTTTTTCGTATCTCTTACTCCCTCTTCAAGAATCAACCCTCTCCGTGTTTAGATTTCATTCTGTTTCGGCCACGGAAAACGATCGTTTCTTGTTTTTCTAGACGCCCAGAAATGCCCCCCCCCGTATTTTGATCCTCTCTTGTACTAGTAGTAAATTGTCTAGGAAGGATAGTTCAAGGCGTCTTTTTCATGAAAAAATTCCAATAATGTACACTCCTTATGTGAACAGAGCTGGAATAATCAATCAATCCCAAACCTCTCTCTCCGTCATGTACTATGCGACATAAAGTTCCTCCATAGCATTTGGAGTGGCTCTCTCCGCACCAACTGCCTTCTTACTCTTATCTTTCCTCTTCATGTTCCTTCTCGTTCCCTACGCAATAACTCCCTTCTTGACATTCCCAAATTCAGACTCTCATTGTCCCAGCGCTCCCTATTCCACCGTATCCCGAAAACATTCAATTCCCTAGCCTCGCAGTTACCCGTTTTCAAATCAGTCCTTAGAAAACATATTGCCGAGTTGACTCCATCTATCCCATCTCCGTGTCCATAAATCCCAATGCAAATCTTTCTCTCCTACGTATTTTTCTATTTATCTGTTGTTTTACATTTTTAGGGTATATTTTGTTAAAATTTCTATTTATTATTTTGCTTGTCGACCAATGTAATAAGCCTTTGTGCCGTTTTTGGAGACTTTGAAATAAATAAATAAATAATTAAACCTACTTAATAAAATAAATAATAGTAGGGCATAATCTATCGGCCGTCAGATCACACTCGTAGCGATAAACACATTTCGTCGCAATTCATTTCTCCTCCCCGTCGAGTACTTCTTTATGCTTTTCTCCGCGGAATTTTCGCCTTGGCTGGGTTTTTTCGGGTTTTGAACTTAATGGAAATGTCCGACGTTTATGAGTGTTAGAAATAGGATGATTATCCCCTCCTCAATTCCCATACATATGCGAAAACACCAACTTTTCATTGCGCTTAGGCTGTTGGAAATTTTTCCATTTCTGCTCTTCATCCGTCGTTAGCATTATGAAAAATGACCGCGCCAATTCTTAAGTGCATCCACTTCTACATCTGTACGTTGCCATGCATGGGGGCCGCCCAAAGGGTGCGGGAGGACTTCGGGTCTATTGTGGACACCAGCCTTTTTTGTCTGAGCATTGAAGAAATGTCACCGTACCTTTGGGTGACCGTTTGAGCGCGGAAAAAAATCTTTTCGTTTTTTTGGCAAAAGATTAACTTGTGCTGTTTCAATGACAAACATTCACAAACCTCGTGGAACATAACATGTTTTAATTACTTTTATGACTTTTTGAGCCTCTTTTATAGTTTATAGATATAGCCTCTTTTATAGTTAAAAATCAACTTCTTGCCAAATTTTGAATGTGTTTTAAGACGCGGGGAATAATAAAATGACAGTTTTAAAAATCTCTGTCCATCTGGGTACTGCTACTCTACGAAGCACTAATATTCCACAAATAAGAGCCAGCTGCTCCGCAAAATTTTGCATATGCAAGTATGTATGTACCTGACAATTATTTTTAGCAATTGAAGTAACTAATTCCTTCCGGTACTCCATGGTCGATCAAAGAATGAGAAACACTGGTCAGATGCACCGACTAGTTTTAACCCGTGTCGTGCAACTGAAAACCCCTGGATCGGCCTCCGAGATCAGTGATATGTTTTCATCGTAAGGTTACCTCTCTAAACCATTTAGAATTCCTGAGGGGTTCTCATGCCAACTGCACAGATGCTCCCTTACATGGGGGCCAACGTTGTGAGCAGCATGTTCATGGTACGAAACATTTTATAAGATAAACCAGAAATGAAGATAAAACCCGTAAATGCGTAATCTGCACGAAAATATACGTTTTTTATTATTTTCGATGTATTTGAGTGCTGTGGAAAGCTTAAATATCCTACTTTGAGGAACGATTCATTAAAATTTTAGGTGTAATACATTTCGGAACACAATGAATTTATTTCAATTCATGCGTGAGAAAAATAATTCACTAGCATTTAGTGTCCGTGATTGCTTGAAATCTCATTGGCATAAGTCACAGAAATAACTTCCCCGGCCATTAGTTTTATAGTGCTATGCTATATCTTTTTCATGCTACAATTTGTTATTTTACTGCAAATATTTTACCGATATAGTGGAGCTCCTTTAATTTCCATACTTTTTTATTTAAAAATGTTCAACCGATTTCTGTGTAGAGGCTTGAGAAGAAAAGTGAACTCTGCGTATTGAAACTGAAATATAAATTTTCTTCTTAAGAACACGTTAAATAATTTTGGAAAATATATCGGACTAAATGCGATCGACTTTCTGTCGCAAAATTACTCAACACGTGATTTCACGCGGCATTTTCTCGATAAATGAATTAATTTCTTACGTATTTTGATGTGGTGACTATGCGAAAAAGACATCGCCGTGTCCAAATCTCCAAGCCTGCTTACCGTAAGCATGATTGAGCGTGACGCCGTGACGACCGCGACGTAGGGAAAGCACTCAAGCCTCACTCACGATCAGCAAGTCAGCTCCGTGCTATGTGCTCCGACTGAGGATGGATGCTGTGAGCTTCCGGCTTCGATCTTCATCAGCCATCGTTCGTGTAGGAACAGGAGGTAGGAGAAAGAGATAAAGATAAAAAATCCGTTCTTACGGGAACGTTTCGGACCGGTTGGTCCTTCGTCAGCTTTAGAAGTGAGCAGTTAGTACTGCCTAGGCTTGGGCAAAAAATATAGATATATAAAAAACTCGATATATTTTTTTAAATCTATCGATAATTATCGTCGATATTTTTCATGTCGATAAATCAAAAATTGATTTTTTCCGAGTATCAAATTCGATATATTTGGTTTAGCACGTCACCGTTGTAAAGTTGTTTCTCCAGCTGCGGTGTCTATTGCTATAACGAAAATAAGTGATGATATTCGCTTAGAACATAGGCGAATGGGACAACGTTCTCCAGAAGTACGATCTGCACAAACAGAACGAGAAAACGCTGATAGAAGTTCAATTTGGTCCAGACATGAACACCTATTATCTCTTAGCACTACTACGCAAGAGGTTCCTAGCTCTGGCTCTGTCCCTAATGAGCTGAAGCAGTATCTGCACCAACCACTACTGGAGAGGAAATCAGATCCAATAAAGTTTTGGGTGAACTCCCGACACTTCACACCGGTTCTTTCGGAAATCGCGCTGAAGTACTTAATATGCCAAGCCTCATCTGTTCCATCCGAAAGAGTGGCTTCTGCAGTTAACTTGGTGGTACCGGACAACAGGAGTAGATTAACGGAGGAACATGTAAAACAGAGAGTTCTCCTGATGTCAATATCAGACAAATACTGGTTTTATTGATTGTAAAAATAAAAGAATTTTGTATTACTTCTACATGTCCATAATTTTCCAAATTTTACTTCAACATTTTTCATATATATTTTGGCGAAACTTTAAGGAACCACTTGTTTTGGCAAAATTATCGATATATCAAAATATCGATATTTTTGGTTCGATAACTATCGATACATGTTTTAAATATTGATACGATATCTATCGATATATTTTTTTACTTGCCCATCCCTAGTACTGCCCTGGGGAAGGGGAAGGTAGGGGAGGAAATGAAGGAGGGGAGGGGAACTAAGAGGGAACAATGTTGCACCTGGCTGTTTTCGGATGGGAGAAGTTTCAAGCAGGGAGAATTATAACAATGTTGCAATACTGAGGGCACTAAATATGGAGGGTCAGTGACTAAGGGAGGGGAGAAATGGAGTGTGGGGAGGGGAACTGGAAGGGGTATTCAGTGTGACAATGTTGTGTCAGGTTATCAAAGGAAAAATTTGAAGTAGGGAGGAGTTCTTGAAGAGAAGTTTGAAACTGACCTCAGACGCACCGTGGTAGTAATGGAGGTCTCCTTTTCTGCATCGCTTCCTTCTTCGGGAGCAACGGAGATGGAGTTGGCGGAAGAGTTGTCAGATATGTGACTCGCGAGTTTCCATGTTGAAGAGAATTAAATCACTCTTATTTTAAGCATTCAAGCAACTTCTTATCATCATGAAGAATAATTAAAGTGCGTTATCTTGTGGGCGCATTTCAGCGGTGACGAATATATCTGCGGGGTTGAAGAGGATTTGGTGTTCGACACCCCGGCAATGGAGGGGACACGGTAGAGAGAGGAGAACGGGAACAGCAGCCGTGCGGAGAAGATGATTTCTCCCCTCCACTCCAATTTTTCCATTCACTTCGTACAAATACATGTTAACCTACGTACTGTAAGCAGAACCTCCTTTAACCCTAGAGTGGTAGCGATATTTAAGTTATACGATAATAGTAACGTGTCGTAAATTTTACGCCCAATGGTTCAGGCCTGTAAATAAAAAAAACATTGAAAATACCCAGATAAGAGTTTCAAATATTTATTTTGAGATGTTACAAATTTTATGGTACAGCAGCCGTAATTCGAATTCTTAATATACTGAGCATACATACTTACATTTCTCTTTTCTTTCTATTGCTCTTTGTCATTTTTCTCATCTTCTTTGGACTTATAGCTTTGACGGTTCTCTTTTTGTCGTCCTGGGATGAATTAGGACGTTGATAATTCGCAATCAAGAGGAATTGCCTCAATTGCCTGCCGCATACATCGGCTCAAGTGGACTGATGCATTCGTTTTGCAAGCCATGGTTCCGCCAACTGGCTCGCTTACTCCTTCATAAAGTCTTGCCTAGCAATTCCTTTTCAGTCGTTCTTTACAGGGCTGGAGTTCAATATTCCCCGATACATATAATAGTTACGATGTTGATTAAATTTTTAAAAAAGTGGCCACCAGTTTGTTTTCCGGGAACATGAAAAATGATTGCTAATATGGTCGAAACTGTCGAGAGCTCCCTTGATTTCGTTGTAGAAATCAATTATTTCTGTTTTCTTTTTGTTTCTATATTTATGAGTAGTAGAAAGAAGCTTAACAATTTAATCTGGTTTATATTTATAAGTAACAACTTTCAAATTACCATTGACACAGAACACGGATGATCGGCTTCTTTCGACTTGTTGTGATAGCATCGGCACTGGAATTTCTTTTTTTATTATTTTTAGGGTGACAACAATTTTAGGGTGCTTCGTTGTCTTTTAGACAACAGTTTCGCCTGCTATCAAGCAGGCGTCTTCAGGTCGAAGTGCTGATACCGGTGCTGAGCCTATATACTATGGTCGTCAAAAAACTGTTTTCCCAAAAACAAAGGCACGGTGAACACCCAAGAGATGCCGCTATTTATTGCCAATTTGTTAATCCTTCTTGAGCAGATCTTGGGCATGTTTCACAGATGTAAACCAATTATCAGTTGTTATATATTTCTGCGGGATTTCTACTTTTTCTTATCTTAAGTATTGCATAGTATTCGCCTGAAGGTACATCACCTGTGTCTGCATTGTTTTTCCACCCTAGTAACATAGAGTAATCATATTACTCTATGCTAGAACGTAGCGTTAATCAATTCTATAGTTTTTAAATCAACAATCATAGCTTTCTTTATGCCATACTTTGCCGGATTATTAGGGATATACATCCTAAAGGGGAATTTCCTCTTAAAGCTGAAACCTGCTTTTCGATTGTTACTTGATGGATTTTGCTTATACAGCGTTCGGAAATGTGTTATAAATTCATCCTAACTATCCCTTATTGTAGCAAATTTATCAGACTGCTTTGCGTTGGATTCTGCATCGATTATAAGATAACCAAAGGCATCTAAGCAGAGAAAGGAATATTTTTTCACTAATGGTCGCGAGGTATTTATTTCCACTATATTTGGGGTCGGACAGAGTAGGTGAACTTCGATGATTGCTTTTTAGAGCTACACTAGAGCTAGAGCTACACTAGAGCTAGAGAGAATTAGAAGACCTAATTAAGGATAGATTTCTTCTAAACTGGTTTCATATATTGTCGCACATATTGTTTAATATTTCTCTACTTTGGTTTTTATTTCATTACTAGAAGCGGGACCCGGCTTCGCACGGGTAGTCGTGAATTAATTGCACCGATAATGCATAAAAAACCGGGCTAATGTTGAGAATATTACGTTTTCTCGGCTAAAAAAATTATACATGACATGAAATTAGAGATTTAATTTAGGAAATATTTAAAATCGCAGTTTTATAGATATTTTAGAAGAATATAAAAACAAATGGTTCAAAACCACATATTTGGTAATATTATTACCCAATCTTGGTCCAGAAATAGTGCTAAATAATATTCATAAGGGTAAGATGATCGTGCCCGTTGAATTTCAGTGGGAGATGCCATTTACCTGAATCAATATGAATCAATGCATGACGCGTGCTATATTCACTATTCAGGTACTATCTATCAGTCATTAATCGCATTTTGGAACTCCGAAGGGAATTCTCATTGAAATTCGCTTATATGTCATGAAAATTTTTTTAAATAATGTACAAAGCATACATGCTCGAGTAAAACTCAATAACGAAATGTAGTACAATTTTCAAAATTTCAGGACTATAAAATGTCTTCTATGCACAGATAACTGACTACTTTTCATTTAACTCATGACATCCAGTTCGATGCCATTTCGTTCGTTTTTCTTGGAAAAATAAATGTTCCTACGCATCATGATTTTAAGTTCAAAGTCTCATATTATTTTTGATGGTATACATATTCTATAATAATTCCATAAGCAGAAAAATACCAAGTATACTACTTTGTAATGTGATTAAATCATGCGGCCATAAATTATGCTAAAAAGGTCAAGATGAGGGTGTCCGTTAAATTTAAGCGAGAGAGAGAAAAGATGAAAGCCGTTGTATGTGACTATAAGAATCAATGTGACGTGCCAAATGCTGTTGCTATGTAAAAGCCATTAAACACAAATAGTGAGGTTGGGGTAAACACTATCAACTAAGTCACTGGATGGCCATTCATTAGAGATGGGTATGAAAGAGAATGGGTATTTTTATTATCTCCCTTCTCCCCTTTGCCCTCTCCCCCCCTTGCCCCCCAGTCCCAGCCCCCCCTGCACCCACACTGTCATTTCCATATCCGCTATTCGCGCTTCAACTGGAAAGTGAAAGCAGTTATGCACATGAGAAATTATACTGTGGCTATACTCCGCATATTGCTCTACTACATACAGCCGACGCGTTGGCCCGGTATTTCCGCTCTCCCCTCCTCCTCCCACGCGGGCGGCCAGTGTTCGGTTCTCGGTGCCGACAAATATTCTCCCCGATTTCTTCGGAAAACTCCTGCATTGCTCTGTAGAGTTCTGGCGTGGCGATCCAGTTAGTATTCTTCTGTCTTCGCCACAAATATAAAAGCCGCTCCTGCCACTCGTTGTGCAGTCTAGTAAGAAGAACCGCTGAATAAACATCTTCTCTCAACGAAATACGACTTTTAATTCGCGACGTACTGCCTTCGCCACAATATCTATTGTTTCGCACACTACGTTGAAAAAATATTTATTTAGACATCTCGTTGGAAACTGCTAAAATTGGGATAAAATCCGTTTATCCATATATTTCCTTACCAACGGCGGAACTTCGTGACGTTCTCATTGAAGACAGGACCTTCCCTAGAAAAAGTGCGATCTTTCCATTCAGCACAACAGTAAAGAGGCATTTATCTTTCTATTATTAATTTAAGTCGGACAACTTAATTAGCGTTTATGTTGCAATAAGGGTTGCATATGTACACTATCTCCAAGAGTGGTCATCGGAAAAATACATACCGTTTGCAATGACTGCACTGTCTTTGAAAACTTAGATACTTATTTGGAATATGCAGCCCACTAATTTTACATAATCGGCGTGGTGTTTTGTTTACGCGAGACCATGGAAACTTTGTAACCAATGGAGTCAGTGACAATCTCTTCTTTGTTCCGAAATGTTAACACTCAAGAAAAAGCCGTAGAGCTCTGTAAACAGAAACAAAATACTGTACTCTGGAAGATTGTGTGACAAGAAACATCAATTGTTAAAATTTGACGAAAGATACGTAATAGGGGAGTGCAGATAACGAGAGTTTCGAATGGAAATTCGTCTTCGAAAAAAAAACTTGCATTGAAAGCTCTAAATTAATTACTAATAATAAGATAGGACGGGAGTGAGTCAGGGGTGTCACCTACCATCATTGCCTTTCAATGTTAATTCGAAAAAAATTGTTAGAAATGCATGACAAGAGATGGATGTGGGACTAAAAATAGGAGGAGAGCTGTTAAATTCAGTGGGACTTGCAGATGATAAAATGTTCGGTAGCAAGTCAGCGGATGGGTTTCAGCCAATGACAATTGCCTTAGAGGCACAGTTTGAAAAGGATGGATTGACGATAATTACCACAGGAATACGAAGGTAATGAGGTTTTGTAGAAGTAAGGAGACAGGTCTTAAGATGCGGGTTTGTAAGCGTAAAATTGAGCAAGCGGTCAGATCAGTTCACGTACTTGGAATACTAGAGGAAAATGTCATTGATATTATGGACAACAGATGTAAAACCGATTGGTCTATTCAAGAAAGCATTTTCGAAGGGAAGGGAATTGATGAGAAGGGCTTTGGGGGAAAGACGCAAAGAAAAGATAAAACTCCAAAATAAAAGCGAAAACTCCAAAATAGAGCGTATCGCTGTTTTGGTCGGAAACTTGGTCATTACGGGAAGAGGATGTGCGCAGTCGCAGGAGACAGATGTAGGTTTGGAGAGGGTGAGATGGGTTATAGCGAGGAAGGCGAACGATGGACGTGGTTAGAGAGGAAAGAAAATTGGTGGCGGATATTCGGAGAAGGCGGAAGAGATGTGGGTAATGTTATAGAAAGTTGGGGAAAAACTGTCCAATGACTCAGCTTGTAGAATACTCAATAATTTTGGTTGTATTATAATGCCTGTTGTCAGCGGGCAAATTCCTTTAGAAATCTTTCTTTATAAAAAATGTAAAAACATTAATTCACCCTGGTGTTACCCCAAACACCCAGCTTGGTGACTTGATTGGCTCAGTAGGTATACTGTTTTCTAATGGCCAATTGTCTCTGGGTGACTTATTATGTGCGATATCTTGTATGAATGGTAACAATACAGCAAATCACCCAGATTGCTGCGATCAAAGCCGTGGACAACTGCTAGTATCAATATATTTTCGACACACTTTAAATTTATCCATTTAAACCCTGTGTTTTTTTGGAGATTCTACTGAAATATTGAAATTTCACGTCACATTCTTCCGCGGGCCGGACAGAGTCATAACGGGGGCCGGATGTGGCCCATAGGACGTACTTCCTGATCTACAGGAAAACCCAGCATCAAGCAGCTTTGAATGAATTCCATGGCCATGTAAATAAAAAAGGCTCAGTCTATGCATTTAGAAGTTGCATATGCATTATGGGGGCTATCAGCTGAGGCCCTTTTTGTTCGATGTAGCTTCAAGTCGACATTACAATTATTACAGTATTATGTCAGCAGCGTCACAGTTTAAACTAGCATCTTAATTATCTACTCAGTAGCCGCGCCCCAGAACAACACCACCTATATATAGGTGGTGTTGCCCAGGGGCGGATTAAGGGGGGGGGGCGGCCGCCCCCCCTTTAATTCCCGAGAAAATAGAAAAGATGGTAATCATTAAGGTGGTTCTCCGATGCAATTTTTTATTTCACCAGCTCATTACGCAATGTTTAAAGATAATTGGAAAATATCTAAAAGCCAGTTGTCTAAACAGACACAGTATCCTAGACGTCCGCAATTGTACTTTAGTAGGCCTTATGATGAACAGTGTTGTGAAAGCTTTGGTGCCGTAACGGAATAGTTATAAGCTATTATACTATGTATGCAGACCTATATACACCTATTTAATATGTATGCAGAGAACAGTGCCGCGAGTTTGGGCAGTTGAGCCGTACTACGTAGTGCGTCTGCGAGAGGGGAATACAGTCTCCACGTCCTCCCTCAGCATTGACTACTATACTACTATGCGACACCCTCCGCCCTCGTCCTCGTCGCGACATGTCAGTTGCCCGGCTCTCGCGAGTGTATTGTTTCAGTTGTAGTGAGTGACAAGTTCAAGAGTTCTTCACATGTTATGGCCCTGCGTCCTTTTTCCTTTATTCTGTGACATACCTGACGTGCAGATCAACCTTTCAGCCAGAGATGGTAAGTTCATTCGGTTAATTACAAAGACATAACTTATTTGCGCTTTCTCGCGCTCGCCATTAGGGTCGGACGGCCGGCTTCAAGCTCGGGCCCACATTAGCCTCCATTGCTATTTATCTGCTTTTTGATCAAGGAATTGAACACCCACCTATTTAATGGACTTTCATTTTCATTGTGTTATCATAGAAATGCTGTCAGAGGTCCACCCAACGTAGTTTTGTCCCCTCTCCTTTCGATAGCGGTAAAATTGAGGACTCTCTAAGCAAAATAATTTTCAAGTATTTCGCTACAGGGTGAGAAAAAGATATGCTTATAATGTTTTTTGCAATTCGTCGCAGAAGGAATAACTAAGGTTTACTTATGTTTACAGGCGTCTTCTTCTAGTAGGCCTGGTACTAAGCGGAAAACTAATAGTGCCTCTGCGGACCTTCGAAGCTTTTTCTCTCGCGTCCAAAAACAAAAGACGCCAGAATCTTCATGCTGCACAACTGACAATGAGACTCAAGCTGAGTCCATGGTCCTTTTACAATCCCATCCACTTAGCCACGAAAAATCGATTGAAGCTTCAATTTCTTCACTTCCTTTGGCTGAAAATTTCAACTGTGACGTAGTTCTCTTCATTGTACCAGGAAAGGAAATACCTGATGATGGGAAAAAAGCAGAACTTTTGGAAGGCCCTTGGACATCCACAAGCGACTACAAGTATCCCTTTTCAACTCATAGGAAGGGAACCGCGGAAGAGCGTCGTTACGTGAGGATAGAACATCTTGAAAAGTACCCTTGGCTTGTGGTTTCTCCCTCAATGAATGGACTTTTTTGTAGGTATTGTCCTTTTTTCCCAATCAACGGCATCTTGCGGTACAAATTTGCAGTTAAAATCCCTCGTTACAGAGCCGTTAAAGTTTTCAAAACTGCTAGGGAAACTAGATGATCTGGAAAACCACCAACACACAGTATCACAAAGGTGCAGTGCCCAGTTTGCCCTGAATTTTCTGGAAAATACAAAAAACCTGAAAATCAAAACACAAGTCAACTGGACGGCTACAGAAGGGAGAAAATCAAGGAAAATAGAGAAAATCTGAAGCTGATACTTAAAAATGTGATTTTTCTTGGCCGTCAGAACATACCATTCAGAGGTCATCGGGACGACGCGACGGTGCATTATCATTGGAAGAGCCCTTGACGAATGACGGTAACTTCCGAGCATTACTGCGTTTTCGTTGCTAGGTATTATAAAAAATTATAAAAATATTAAAGGAAAATAGTATTTTCTGAATATGTATTTATCTTTTTATTTCATTCCAACCAATTTTCATTTTGTACGACATTAAAGAAGATTTCTTTCAAGGAGTTCGAAATCCTTGTGTAGGCTGCCGCGGGTTGACGGATGGGAAGATGCAGGTCTTCCGCGTTTTGCACCGCGTTGGTCTGTTTCCTCGGACGACAGTTTTGTAGGCGTTGTAGTCGGCTTCTTCTGGTCGGTGAAATGAAGGTGCAGCTATTTGTCGTCTTATATATCTCAAGCGTTAGACCTGACTCCAACGGGTGAGATATATAATACGACAAATGGCTGCACCTTCACTCCACCGACCTGAAGAAGCCGACTGAAACGCCGCCGAAACTGTCATCCGAGGAAACATGGACCAACACGGTGTAAAATCCGGAAGACACTTCACTTCTTCACAAGAATGACATTCTTTACATCGTTTTTTTACGTTTTTCAAATGTGATTAGATAGATTTACTCAATAATTTATCACATCTCTTATATATAAAATAGCCACACCAAAACTACGTTCCAAGCGCTTCATTTCTTTCACTTTTCCGAGGGAAGTCCACCCGGACCTCTATGTTGAGATGTACTGCATACCCCCCAGGCGCCGCGGGAAGTAGTGAACCCCCCCCCAAAATAACGACCTTAATCCGCCCTTGAGGCACCTGAGTTTCCCAGCTCTCTGCAGACCGAGCCGGACTCCGCCACACCATTGAAAATTCGGTTCCGATTTCGGAGACACAAACGGAAGCAAAAGTTCTCTTCGGATTTACATTTTGAAAGCTTTGAAAAATATCTAGTATGTATGACTCGGCGCATGTCGGCAAATAAATTTACTCTTTTACTGCAAAAATAAATAAAAGTCGATCGAATTTTTTACAGGTATGTATATGAAAAACAAATAATGCTCAAATTGTATGAACATTTAGTTGCTAATGTGGAAGCCTTTTTTGGCTATACATACAGTTATTCGGAACCTGAGTTTCACATTTCCAAAGTTCTCGAAAAAATGAAATGCGTTATCTGGTAAATTTTGAGCTATCGATTCATAAAATTTCTACTCAACGTTTAACATTTTTTTTTCATCGGGATTTTATTCTATTTGAAATTTTAGCTATGAAAAACTCAATTTTTTTCCTATTTCAAGCATTTTGACTTTTAATGAGAAACGTCTTATGAACTCCCCATGATCTTAATGTGCCACTCGATAATTCATTCCTCATTAATCTTTAGTCTTTATAGTCTTGATTTGATTTTTTAGTCATTCGCCACTTATTACTTTTCCAGAATCCTTCATGCGAAGCATGTAGCAATTTTGTCTTTGGCGCGTCTTAATATTAGCTTCGTGCATAGAAAAAATATGAATTATTTTACCATGATAGCCTAAAATTTTAGCTTTAAAATTTTCTTTCACCATCATACTGTGAAATAATAACGATTATTACCGCACGTATGTACATTCCATGATTAATGATTGAAGGAAGGAAGCGATTCATCGGCCTTCAAGCACGGGAACCACGGGAAGGAACACGCCGAGCGTGGTTTTTAGTAACTCAATTGTTTTCAGATATGGCTGCATTTCAAATTATTAGTAGAATTACCAACTCGGCATTGTTGAAATCGGGATACTCAAGAGTGATAAATGGAAGATCTGCATTCAATGGTACCTTAATTTCCTAAGTGCATATATTCTCTATTTCCTTTACCATTTAAAGGACGATAGACGTGCTCTTTTAAAAGGTGTCCCCTTATGACATTTGCTTCACTGCTTTTTAATTAAATTTAGCGTAGAATGGCTACAGCATGATTGAAGGTGACAGCATTTTGCCAAATTTTTCATCGACCACCTTAGCCATGGTAATACCATGACCTTAGCAATGTTAGCCGTGAGGTAGCCTTTGCCCGCGTTTCACATACTGAGATGTCTTAACCAGTATTGAAGTCATCACTGTCAGTGGTTCTGTTTGTTTTTATTAGATGATGTCACTGGTGAATCTTTACTTTAATGTTTTATACGCCACATTTATTTCTTATAGTTTTAATAATATTTCCTCGGTGGTATGTCCGCTAAGTTGTGCATTAAATACTTGTCAATTTGATTTGTACCGCGTGTCTTCATTTTTTAATTTAATTTTTATTTGCTGAAGGTAATCGGAAGACTGCATTTTTGCCTTCGAGTTTGCTCGGTTATTTAGCTTGGTGGCCGGAAACAGAGGTCCTTCGCAGTATTTCCTCCTCTTGGTTCCGTTGATTCCCGAGTTTGTTCATATGCTGTCTTCTCCAAGAGGTAGAAAAAGTATAAATATAATGAGAAAAACTTAAGTGCGCCCAAGACTTCACTGTTTAATGTAGACATTTGGAACAACAACAAAGAAACGAATGGATTACCTAACACATTATTTTACAATAATCATAAAGTCAGTAACCCTGAACAGATATCAAATCTTTTCGCTTCTTACTTTGCTAGTGTGCATAAACCTGTCACTGACCAAAGTAATTTTAATGAATTCCCAAATCACTTAAACCTAACTACTGTACATCTCTCTACTTCAGAAGTACTTGAGAAATTGAATTCATTAGACACAACAAAGGGGCCAGGCCCAGATGGTATTCCACCTTTTGTTCTTAAATATTGTATAGAGGTTTTAGCGGATTCTCTAACAGTACTATTCAATCAGTCTTTGTTCTCTGGTATATTTCCATCCAACCTAAAAAGTAGTTTTGTAGTCCGAATCCATAAATCAGGTGACAAGAGAGACATCACGAACTACAGACCTATTTCTATCCAGTCATGTGCTGCTAAGGTCTTCGAGAGTCTTGTACTTGAGCATATTACCCCCTCCTTCAAACAAATAGTTATTCTTGTAGCAGGTGCCAGCGTTCAGGTTGTTAGGGAAAGTATGCGCGAAAGAATGACATCCCGATTCCGTTTCACACAAAGAACTGCACATGTGATTTTATTCAACTGAACATCACAGCACGATAAACAAAAGAGGCTCTACAAAAAAGCACAAAAATAAGACAATCAAAATACCACATGCAGGCGGGATTATAACCACAACACTCCCCTTTAATCACAATGCATTTCTCAAAAAATACAACCATTTCATGAATACAAATACACGTTATCAACTAGACTTCTACAATACCTAGTGATTTAATAAACTTCATTAACTTAGTTTTTGGGATGGCTTTTGTCAAACCATCTGCTACCATTTCTTCCGAACTTAGGTACCGTACGTCAATTTGGTTTTTGAGTAGAGCATCTCTAACAAAATTATGTCTCACATCAATATGGTTGGTTCTCTGATGGTGTTTCTGGTTTTCACACAATTTTTGTGCAGACATATTATCATTATAAATTACAATACAATTATCAATGGAAAAAATTTCATTTTCACGTATCGTAAAAACAAGGCTTCTTTTGCTGCTTCTCCAAGTGCCATATACTCTGCTTCAGTGGAGGACAGAGCGACTGTGCACTGTTTACGACTTTCCCAAGATATCGCACCTCCACCTGAGGTAAACACACACCCTGTATATGATTTGCAGTCAACATTGTTGCCCTAATCAGCATTTGCATAACCAGTAATTCCCTTTCCACTTTTACAATAAAATAAACCAAGGTTGGAGGTACCCTTCAAATACCTGAGAACTCTTTTTGCTAAATTACAATGCTCTGTAGTATAATTCTTATTAAATTGGCTTAACCAGCTGACTGAGTGACATATGTCAGGCCTTGTGCATTTATTTCATTTTCAGAACTATTTACATCCTCCTGAGATGGTACATACATAATCTGGGTCTTTATCCAGCTGAAAATGGTCATTATCGGATTCCTCAGCCTCTGACCTAGATTCTGAACTACTAAATTCATTCTGAACTACATTGATCTTATTTGTATCACTTTTATCATTTCCATGTTCAACCTATGGACTTTCGGTTAACTGTGAAAACAATATGTTCGGTTCATCTTTGGCACTCTTAGTCTCTTTCAGTCGATTAAGATTAGAGTTCTGAAACCTATTTTCAAAAAATATAACATCCTTTGCCTTCACAATCTTTCTAGGATTTTGAGGATCAACAAATTTATACCCTTTGGTGTGATCACAGTAACCAATAAAAATATGCATTTTACTTTTTGGATCAAACGTCTTCCTAGTTTGTTTTGGCACATTTACATATGACACTCAACCGAAAACTTTCAAATGAGTTAAGTCTATTTTTTTTATCAGACTACTTCTCAGGTAAACTGCCCCAAGGAGCCCTATTTTTAAGGTACACAGCAGTTTTCATGGCCTCAGCTTAATACTTTTTGTTTAAACCAGCACCATACACCATTGACCTTGCTATTTCTAGAATAGATCTATTAGTGCATTCAGCTAACCCGTTTTGACCTGAAGTATAGGGAACAGTAGTTTCGTGAATTATACCATTTTCCCTAAGATAAGTCTCAAAATCTTTATTCATATATTCAGTGCCATTGTCTGAACGAAGACATTTAATATTTAAACCTGTTTGTAATTCAACCTCTGCTTTAAACTCGAGAAAAATGTTAAACACTTCACTTTTCGATTTCAAAGCATAACAAAATATTTTCCTTGTAAAATCATCAATAAAGAAAAGCATATACCGGGAACCATCAAAAGCAGCAACTTCCATTGGACCACACAAGTCTGAATGAACTCTACCAAGTTTTTCTTTGGCTCTATTTAAAGATCTTTTAGGGATACTATATTTAGCATGTTTACCCTGAGCACAGGCTATACATCTTTGACTTTCATCATTTTTGAAATTAACCCCAGAAGCCATACCTGCTCTCAGAAGATTCATGCTTCTATGGTTTAAGTGACCTAACCTCTTATGCCATAGGTCGTAGCTGCTTGGAACTGACTGGTTAAACAGCACTTCATTCAAACCTCCATTAGGCTCTTTTGACATAGTTTCTCAGCTAATGAGAGATTAACTGAGTCCTTCATTTCATCCAACTTGTAAATTCCATCTACCTCTGATGCTGTTGCAACCACTTCTCCATTGCTCTGAAAAGAATCTTTCAAAAATATTTCACATCCCTTTTCAGTAAATAGAACATATATACCCTGTTTGACAATTTTGCTTACTGACAAGAGGTTTGTAGACAACTGTGGAACATAACTAACGTTAGAAATCTTTTTGGTGCCACTGATAACATTCACTGAGGCTTTACCTTCGCATTTACGTATCATAACCTCACCATTTACGGCAGTAATTATTTTACTATTATTACTATTATAATTTTTTAGCCATTCCTTGTTGTTCGACATATGGCTACTTGCACAGGAATCTATATACCAGCTTCCACTTTGCACATTTACAGCTAAGGCAGTTAAAAATGATACAAAGGCCGAGGGTTTCTTAACCTCTTTGCCTTTCATACTACCTGGTTTTACCGTAGTCTTCTCTGCTTTACCCTCATGTTTCACATGTTTACCTTCCTTGAAATAAGACTTTGGGCCTTTTTGTACGGCATACTCTTGGTTTAAAGGACATTCATAACTTTTATGCCCTGGTTTGTTGCACTTGTAGCACTTCACTTGATACCCTTCTTTCTTGGCGAACTAGCCTCTAGCCATCAGGAACGCAGCATCGTCTTCATCCCCACGGGCCTCTTCTTGTTGCAGCTTCCTTTTTACTAGATCCGAAGTAAGAGATGTCAATGAATGTTCTAAAGCCATCACCATAGGATCCTATTTGGATGGCAGTCTGCTAAGCATAAGCACGGCTAAAAATTCATCGTCCAAGGGGTGTCCAATGTCTAATAACTGTTCGGAAAGAGAAGTTAGTTTATTTATGTACTCTTCCATGCTATCGGAATTTTCCAACCTCATTCAGAAAAGCGTCTTAAGCAATCCTAAACGTCTGCTAAGACCCTTGTCTTCATATGCAGCTTCAAGTTTGTCCCATGCCTTCTTAGCCTTGGTGGTACTTCTTATAACGGACTGGATAAGTGGCTGGACCGCTTAGCAAATTTTTGACCAAGCCCTTTTGGAGTCCCTTTTGGCATCTTTGTTTACCGTTTCATTATTGCTGTCAGTCTTAATACAGTCCCATAAATCTTCGTGAATTAGTAGTAATTTCATCGAAAATTTCCAATTCCTCTGTTTGCCTGAACCTGGGAAAGTATGCGTGAAAGAATGACATTCCGTTTCACACAAAGAACTGCACATGTGCTTTTATTCAACTGAACATCACAGAACGAAAAACAAAAGAGGCTCTACATGAGAGCGCAAAAATAAGATAATCAAAATACCACATGCAGGCGGAATTATAACCACAACAGTTATACCAGAGCAGCATGGTTTTCATGAAGGAAGGTCTACAACCACGAATCTCATGGTCTTGCAAAACTATATTCTAGAAGCCTTCAGTGACGGGCATCAAGTTGACGTAATATATATACTGATTTTCAGAAAGCCTTTGATACTGTCAATACTTACTATTTGCTTTGTAAGCTGAGATGTTATGACATTAAGGGTAATCTATTGAAATGGTTCAGTGACTATCTTAGTGGTAGAACCCAGGTAGTCAAGATTAAATCCTTCCTTTCTAGTGTAATTAATGTGACATCTGGTGTTCCTCAAGGGTCCCACCTTGGACCCTTTCTTTTTAATTTATTTATCAATGATGTTATGCAGGAGATAAAACCAATTATATGCTGATGATTTAAAATTCTATTGCAGGATTACTACTGTAGATGATTGTTTTCTTGCAGAACATCTTAAATAATCTGTTTAGCTGGTGTTTGCGTAATTCTATGGCAATTAACTTAAAGAATGTGTATCAGTCACATATTTTATTAAAAATCCAATTATGTTTAATTATAATATAAACAATGAATACCTTGTGAGAACCAGTCAAATTCAAGACTTAGGAGTTATCTTTACTGCTAATTTAAATTTTGACAATCATATAGATGTGATAAGTAAGAGGGCCAACATGATGTTAGGATTCATTTGGAGATTTACCAGAGATTTTTATGACATGCGTGCAATAAAATCACTATTTGATTCATTAGTACTTCCAATTCTTGATTATGCATGTATTGTCACCCTATTACTATTGTCACTTAGAAGGTGCTCAAAGGTGGTTTGCTCGCATGTGTGCTGGCAAACTTGGCATTGATGTTTACAATTATTCTTATAAGTTGCTCTCTCAACTGAACTTGGGCTGTCAAATTTGTCGTCAAGGAGAAGACGAGCAGATATTATATTTTTATACAAACTTCTTAACAATGTAATTTCATGCTCTGAGCTTCTCCTGTCAATACAATTTAGAACACCAACTTTTAATAGTTATAACACTGATTTATTTCACATAGAATTCTATAGACAAAACTACTTAGCAAATCGTCCTGTCTTTAGAATGATGAAAGAAGCAAATTCTATTGACCTGGGCCTTCATTTCTGTAAATTGAATACTCTTAAGCTCTATTTGAAAAATAATGCTACATGATGGTAATTTATAACCTTATGATATATTTTACCTTTAATTTGTATGTCTTTTAACTTGTTTTTTTCTCTATTTATCTTTTCTGTATAATCTGTGTTTTATAATTTATGTTTCTTTGAATATTCTTGAATAATCTTTTTTATAATGGTATATGATAATTTATTGTACTTAATATGGATGCTATGTCTTAACTTTCTTTGTTGTCGGTAACTGGGCAGCTGCCCGTCATTGAGCTACTGATCTATATTATCTGTTTATCTGTCTTATGTAATCTCTTCTGTACTTGGTGCAATAAATGAATGAACTTGTGGAAGCACCTCCTCTTGGGTTTGGTGTTTTGACATAATTATAATTCTGGCACCCTTTTCCAGGATTTGGGTTCTCAAGGAAGAATCACAATCTGGTTGGATTCATTGGACTTGGGAATATGGGAGGACCCATGGCACTTAACTTGCTAACTAAGGTATGCTATATTAAATTTGAAGAAATTGTTTTTGTCTCACCAATCAAGAAATACATTTAATGTAGAATTTCATTGCCTTTTAGTTTTCATGTGATTGTTACATGTCTGTGAATAGTATCCTGCTGTACGTTTGTCAGTAAAGTAATTATACAGTTACAGTGAAATTTGTTTTTAAAGATTATGTAGTGCAGCATCTTGCGAATTGAGTTGATGTCAAACCATGGATATATTCAAATCAGGAAGATTATACAGTATACAGTAGTAAGGCAGAACCTTATTGACAAATATCTTATTTTAAATTATTCAGCTTCAAAAGTTCTGTCCCATAAAATTGTGTAGCCAATTTATTCTGAATCAGGAAGTTGAAATCCTCAAAATCTAGCTGCTATAAGTAGATCTTAAATGTGAATCTACTGATTGTCTCGTATTTGTATGTCATTATATGATCTCCCTCTAATTGAATCATAAGTTTTCAAAGTCAACATAATTTTTCATCCCAGGGTCAGCTATATTTGGACTTCCCTTGTATTAACTGTGTATATTTGCCCTGCATTAAGTCAACCTAATGCTCTTAATATCTCCTGCTTCCCATTAGTCATCCAATATTCCTGTTCTCTTTAATCCTTGTCTGTGCTTTGTGCCAACATTGCCTCACCCCATGCATCACTCCCTACCACACTCCTCATGATACACCTAAGAAACTTTCTTAAATGTTATGAAACATAAACAATTTCTGCCCAAGGTATGAAGGAATTATTTTTCTCTGTCTATTACATAGAACTACTAATTGGAATATAAATTAACAAAATATGGCGTGATATTGTTCGTAACCGTCGTCATAGTTAACCAAAAAAATGTTGTATTGTCGCAACGTTGGGCAGAAATGGGGCTACCAAGGCCACAATATAAACTATACTTCAGGAAAGGGAACGGTTGTAGGCTTGACCTTGTGAAATTGATCCATTACGGAATAATTACAATAACTTTGATAATTTCACTGATGATTTATTAACACGACCCGGGTTTCAACACTTGGTGTCATCTGCAGGTGAAAAATACGTTTTAGGTGAGGGTATATGTATACAAAATCATGGTAGGGGAAGGAAAAGGATCGAACGAGGAAGGGTGGGGGAGGAAAGAGGGGATGGGGGGAGGGAAGGAGAGGGAGGGGCCGTGGGGTGGGAAGGGCAGGGAGGGGGTGGTAGTCATAGTCGTTGTTGCCTTCACCGCGGGAGGTTGGGCTTGGGTCACGGGAATTTGGGTGAGGAGGAGTGGTAGCACATTATATGGTATTTATCAGTACACATGTCCTTATCACTTTCCACGACAGTAGAGTTTTCAGGAGGAAAGAGAATAGTATGGGTGAGTGGGAGGGAAGCACTTGTTCGTTAGCCAGAGGGGTGTTGTTTAGGGAGTGTTGCACAATTTCAAGCGACTCTAAGGTGTCTAATCTTCTTCCGTCTTTTTGGAAATGGAGGATTTTAGGCACAAAGTTGCAGTGATGGTTGTTGTCTCACCAATAATTAAAAAATAATGAAAGAAGTATTTACAGGTACATATATTTCCAATATTTTGTCCTAGTACTACTATTTTACAATTTGTCGTGGAATTTTTTGAAACAAGTATAGTGCAAAGGCACGCTACACTTCATACTCATAAATACAATTTGCATAGCCTATACCTCCATCTGCTTTTGTTTTCGGACCAAGTAATGGCATGACCTACTCCATCCTTTCGAATATTATCTGGAAGATAACATTTTTGTGGTCGACCCAAGTCCACTTTACTTGTAGTGCCACCGTTCTCTTTTTCATCACTAATGCACCTTACAGTTCTGGGAATGGCTTCCTCTGGATCACCTACGTCTGAAGTAATGATAGCACTACATTGCTCTTGAAATCTAGCTGTGACATTTTCTGGCCTGTAACCATTTGGAAAAATTTCCAGACATTGACAGTCCTCATATTCAGAGCATTTATGAACAAAGGCCACCACGATTTTTTCCTCCTTGTCTTTATTCTGTAATTCGAAACACCATTGTCGTGGAGATCTACTCTGCCCATGCCCTGGTTATGAAAATGATAAATGTGTTACCTCTGGCTGGCTGCGATCCCAGTGCTTGGCTTGATTCAAGAGAAGTAAAAATCCACAGTTCACAGTGACTGTAACAACAGAGTTATCAACCCACCGAATGACAAATGTTTCATGTTTTTGTCAAAGGCATAAAAATATCTCCTCTTTTTATTGATTTATTTTGAAGGTGGCAAAGGGCATTTATCAACTCTATTTCCCCTACTTGTTCCCCTTTGCGAAATATCCCCTCTCAGGTAAGAAGCACAAGAGGCTATGGCTAGTAAAAAATTATCAAAGAACTATTTACGCTCTCCAGGGGAGCGAACGGGTGAGAGCAAATCAAGCACTACTTTTTCTTTCCCACCGTTTACATTTGCTTGTACATACTTGTCACCCGCTCCAGCATAAGGTTTGAAGTGACATATATAACCACTAGCTGACGCTAGACACCATATCTTGAAACTAAATTGAATGGGTTTCCCCTTTATGAATAATTTTCTCGAATGTCGTCCAAAGTAAGGCACCATCTGCTTATCAATGGACATGGATGTGCAAATATTCCAAATTTGGAAAAATTTTTCATTTAGCTTGACAAAAAGGCCTGAGTTTTGGAAATTTGTTATTTACGTTGAGATAGTCATTGTCTGTGAGGTGTTACCACTTTTTGATTTCGTCAGATCTATTTCTGGACATAGTCTTTCTAACCAATGGACCCTTATAGTCAGGACGTTTCATCTAGTAATAATGCGTCTGGGGTCTGGTATTGTATCCAGTAAGCAATTAAATCCCAATGAACTTCTTCTTTTCCAATCTAGAGAAATTGAAATTTTGTTCGATTTTGACCTACTTAGTGTATTTTACTGAAAAGTCTATCATCATATCTAATAAATCAGCTTCACAAAATAATTGAAAAGTTTCAAATGGTGTTACATTATAAGGAAAGAGTTTTTCAAATGCTCTTGTGACGTATTTTTGGTGTTATGAGGCTTTGATTTGTAAACTGGAGTTGCATTCTTATCCCATTTTACTTCCATGAGGGGTTTTTTGAGCCTCTTTCCCTTGCTTGCTTGTGATAGAGATTGTGTTGACTCTTGGATAGCGTTATGTTGACTCTTGCTTGTGATAGAGATTGCGTTGATAGAGATTGTGTTGATACATGGTCAGGGATCGGTTTTGAACAAATTTCCAGCTTACCTACAACATCTCTCGGTATTGTCTTGTCTGTATCATTCAAAATCCATGACATTGTCGTCTATGTCTTCCTTGTCTAATAATGGATCCCCATCTGGAGGAAGAACCACAACATCTGTCAGGATTTTTTCGTCCCCTTCACCTTTGTTGACCTTATCACCAGCATCAATAATTTCCTTTAAAACAGAGGCAACTTCTTCTACAGTAGTTTATTGCTTTGAGCGACTCATTTGCAGCAAATTGTAGACAAGATTAGCCAGAGAAATGAAAATTTTGTTAATTTTAAGTGTGTATTTGAAGTGAAACATTTCCGAAAACAAAAAATTTTCTTGTGAATATAAGTGTAAAAGAAATGAAGTAAGCAAGTTTACCTGGAACACGAACAGGAAATAAATTTTCAGCCAACTTGTTATGCCACAAAGGGTTAACGAATGCCAGCACTTCTATCACATAAACTTGATGAGTGCAGATGTACTAGAAGAGGAAATAAACACCTCTTGAAAGTCCAAAAGCACTTTGGTCTACTAACATGGTTGCATTGATAGACGACTAAGCAAATTATGAAACGAGTAACTCGGCAAAGAGCAGCCTCAATGACTGAAAGTGTCTTGATTAATGTTTCACTTGCAGATTAGCTTGAAGGACAAAGTAACAGCGCTTTGCCCAAGTTGCAAAAACGCAACATTGTTTTTTAAACACATAAATTATACTTGAAAATTGATTTCATTATTGTTAATGTTATCCACTGTCCTATCACTTGAAATGTTGCATTACGTAAATCGACAGGCAGGCTCTGAAAAAAAAATTATTTTCGTCCCGTTAAAACTGCTTGAAGTTTCCATTTTTTTAATAATCACTGAAAAAATAGAACAATGTCATCGACAAGTGGATAAGCTTAAAATGTCAAAGAAGTATTGAACAATGAATTGGTAAGAAATTTCGAAGGTATAACAAATTTTGGCTGCATATTTTCATCTTCAAAATTAATGTTCCATTTTCGCAACATTGAGAAGAAATGGGTTAAGTATTTTGAAAATTTATGCCTATAATACCTCATTTTACCTAAGATACCTATACCTCAATTTTTTCCTGAAATTTTCATGGTTTCTTTGATAACACTGCAAATTTTCATAAGAATTGAGTGATAAATATGGCAGATCGATTTTTTTTCTCTGGAAGTACAGGCATCCACAGTGTACCCTCGCTTGTGGAAAAACTGAAGTTTAACCTAAACTTTAAATGGCTGTTTAAAAAAAATGAGTTGTGATGGAGAAGAAAAACTTTGCATAGTTTTGTATCTACATGAAAGAATAAAACATACCAAGTTTCATCAAAATATGAGATGGTGGATGTCATGGTCTGAATGAATTGGCATGGAATGACCTACTTAACCTCCAAAATAGAAAATACAAAGTATGTTGGCAAAAGTCTGAATCAATGCAGATCATTCCCTGTCAGTTCAACCTCACAGTGACACTCACTAGCTCGGATTTTGACAAAACATAAATTATATTTTCCCTTCACCAATTTAAGTAGCTCTTCCAAATGTAATTTATCTAGCTCAAGCAGTTTTTATGTGTAATCTCTCCAACTTCAAACAAGTTCTCAATCTTTCCTATTCACAAGCCTCACTTCATGCGTAATTTTTGACTGAAAAAAATTACTTCTGGCTCGTTTATGATTCAATACTCGAAATATGCCCAGGCTAGGACCATAAGACATAAGAATCTCTGAAAAAATTGCATGGGCCCTTTAATTTCATTTTGTGTTTAAAAAATTTTTTATAAAATCTTAACTACAGTTTTGACTACAATCATTTTTATCTACTATGTGCTTAAATGTGTTAATTATAAAAAGGGAATGAGTTAATTTTTTCACCTTTTTTATCATAATCATGCTATAGATGTGTACTTACATACTTGGGAATAGAAATGGTTGCTTTTTCATTCCATATCTAAGAATGAATGCAATTTTGTTTCATTTTCTTTAAATGGCTGCCAGAGCATAGTTTTTTTGCACTGTTCTCCATTATAATGTGAGACCCTAATGGAACAAAGTTTTTAGGTGAAAAATGAATTATATAATGCTAATGTGATTGTTTTGATGCACAAGATCACAATTGCAGTTGCTTTTGGAAGTGTATGACATCGCTTTAACACTAGAAGGTCAGGAGTGTGTTGCCTGTACCAAAAAGGCCGGCGAACGGTCAATTGACCGCTTGGCATTTTTTAGGGGTTTGTCTTGATCTCTATGAATTTAGATGTCGCTTATTAATATTTTTGAATATTATAAGTGTTTTTCACTCTTCAGTTTGACCCTTGATGGTTTTCCAAAGTGATTATGGTCTTACTTGTGATGAGTTTTCCGTTTTTCAAGGTAGTAAAAGACATAAGTAATAACACCTCAGTATCAATCTTAAAAAAAACTTTATCACGGTAAAGATACATAAAACTGGTTTACTGAGCTCTTAATTTAATTAGTTTAATGACAATAAAATTTTTTTAAACACAGTGTTTTATAAGAAAAACATATTGTATGAAGAAAGAATAATCTGCTTACAAAACACTTTATGGTGAAGAATCAGTTGCTCTGGAGAACAAGTCAAATTTGCGGGAAGTGCAAAAACCACCTTTTATGGGAAGTAGTTAAGCTTTCAAGTTGTGTAAATTATCATATGTTGTTTTTCGTTAAGATAAAATAATTAAAATGAAATATCTTAATTACTATACTTATTTTCAGGGAAAAAGCAAAAAAGAATCGTGTACAGAAAACAAGCATGTCCTTCTCCATATCCTTACTATCGCGATTACTTGCTTGTTGAGGTTGGCTAAAATATTTTTTTAATAAAAAACCAGACCTAAAAGACATAATTAGGACGTAACTTTGACGGTATAAAGACAGTACTGAAGAGCTAAAATGACACAAATGTTGAAGTAATATGTTTTACAAAACTGGGCACAAAATCTGGAATTTTTAAAAATCTTTAACTTTTAGTTTTCTTCATATTTATTGCAAACCCTGATTTCTCCTTGACATTTACCACACGTACGTTTTTGGCATTTGTGGCATGACTTCGTTGTTTTGTTTACAGAGTCCGATTTGGCATTGTTTGCGACCAATTACGTCAGAAGGAACATCTTCTGCTACATTCGGCGTAATCCTACGGTCCACGTATAGTTTTGACATTTCTTGCACAAATTTCATAATTAACAATATACGTGAGATATTTGAGTTAAAGATTAATTTGTACAAGGAATGAGCATTGATTATAGCTTGATCTAGAATGTTATAGACAACATGCACAGGCCATCGCCGTGCGCCAACTGTGCACACTGTATTTACGAGTCATTTGGTCAACAGTGTCGACTTCACATTTGTTCTTATTGTAATAAAGTACAGTCTTTGGTTTCTTTATTTCGGTCTCTGTGTCGATTTGAACACCAGGGTGCATACTACTAAGAATAACAGCATTTTTGTTATATTTTGCTTGATAGCCTTTCAGGGTGAAAACTTTGTGCTTATAGATGACAGTGCTAAAACGAGCACCTTTAGGTTTTTTCAAAAATGACGGAACTTCTCTCCTATTTCGATTTAGCGCACCTACAAAGGTAGTTTTGCTCTTCCTGAGGTCTTGCGCAAGATTCAAGGAGTTAAAAAAATTATTAGTTGTCACGTTTCTACCCTAGAATAGGAAAGGCTGTACAAGACATTTGCCAATATTTTCGCCAACGCCTTCTGTGCCTGCCCTTCCCTCATCCTTGCCTAGGCAGGGAATAGCATTGACCACGTATCTGGCTTTTGCATCGGTAGCAAACCAGAATTTCATCCGGAACTTGACCGGTTTATTCACCATATAACTTTTGTAAAAAGGGGCACCTGCATTTCGTTGGATACAGCTGCTCGTCGACGGTAATACTTTACCCAGATTAGTAGCATCGTAAACAATTGTCAACAAACTTTTTCCAAACTTCTGAAACCAAGCAAAATTTATCGGTTTTGTTTACGGCGAGCACGACTGTCTTTGTCATCAAAACATAAAAATCTCAAGATTTCTTTGAACCGATCTCTACTCATTGTCATAGAAAAAAATTGTTGGCCCCATTGCTAGTGCTACAGATCATTTGCATGGGTTGATTGAGCTACACAAGCCCCACATGCATACAAGATAGAAAGGAACTAGTCTAGCTATTCTAGCGACAGTGACCACGACTCATCGTGTAGAACTTTACGAGCCTTCTTATCAGTATTAATTGTTATAAGTCTTAGCATTGGTTTAGTAAAAGAAAAGTTTCAAGTTGCTACTGTAAAAATGTTTCTATAAGAGTTGCTTAGCATAGCCAGTGGGTCCCCATGATTCTTTGAGTATATTCATTGCACCACGCCTACCAGCATCATCACCAGATGCAATACGAGTCCAAACAGTGTTACCTTTGGCTGTTTCCTTACCACCAATTTTTGCCCTTCTAAGTAGGGGAACATCATTCCATGGTTTTTCGCCAACGTTTCCAGCGAGCAGTGGAGTGGGGAGAACTTTTTCAGATATTTGAAAGAATACTATGACGACACGCCAGATGCTCAATCATATTGTTCAAGCACAGCGATACTCCATAGAAGCGTAAAGTGATCAAGGGGAAATCATCGTCTATAGTCCGTAATATTATGAGATTGAAAAGGAGTTCGTCAATAACCGAATTAAAAATTCAAATAAATTAGTGGGGATTGGGTCGATATGACAGTTAGATACTATTTCACTGACGATACAGGGCAAAATAAAATCCTCAGTATCACTAACTTTAACGAAAAACCTAAATACGCAATAGCGGTCTATTGACCACTCGCCGACCTTCTAGGTAGACTCGCCTGTTACTCAGCAACTAAATTTATTTTTATCGTAATATTTTATAGGGTGGTTTAGGACCCTAAAATATTAAAAGTCAGTTAATATCAATCTCATATAAAAATTAGTTTTTGAGTTAACGCCGAGCAAAATACCTATACGGTCAATTGACCCCTATCCGGCATTCTTGTGTTAACCTACATAAGTTGAGGCAAAATGCTCTCGAAATACCTTCCAAGATTACAGATGTTACTTTTTATTGCAATTTTGAATTTTTTTAATGAATTGAAATTATAAAAATGGTCTTATGTGGTGCAAAAATAGAGTACACACACAAAGAGACAACTCACTAGTAGGTGGTGTTTTGAAGGATCATGCATTCTGATTTGAAACATTAAAAACATTACATAGACACTGCAGACAACATTTTTACTTGTAGCAACCTTAGCTAAAAATAAAAATATTGCTTCATACTGATAAAGCTGAAATTAATCCATGCCTTATTTTAAAATAAATGGAGTTGCTTATTAAATTGTTGGAATTGGTTTTAAATTTAAAGGCTTACATGTATGACAATCCGTATATTTTGAGAGGTTGTTTGTTTAAAAAATTGGGCAATAATATTTGCTTTGCATAGTAGAGAAAGTCAATTTGTACATCCTAGCACAGCTTCAATTTGGGTCTTTTTATTCTCCATTGAAGCCATGCATTCAGCAATGAAGTGGGACATCCTTCTGGTTTTAGTCTGTGGGAGATCAGCAATACCAATGAGGAATCAGTACTTGACAGAAATATTCTCACACTTATTTTTTTCTGAGATCGTCATAGCGTAATGGTCCTAGCTGGAAAATATCTCGTGTTGATTCATAAATGAATAAGAAACAATTTGAAAGCAAAAAGGCACACTTGGAGAATTGAGCCTTAGTGAATGGAAGAAATTGAGAACTTGCTTGAAGCTTGAGAGGCTGTAAGTGAAAAACTACTTCAGCTTGATAAATAACATTTGGAAGTCACTTAAATTGTTGAAGGGATAAAATGTACCAAGTCTCATTGACATCTTATACAGTGGGTGTCGAAACCTTATTTTTGTGTTTAATTGACATGGAATGACCCTTTCAGGAACTGATTGATATGTTCTTTGGCGCATAGTAACAGTTAAATAATTATGAATTAACTTAAACATTTTTCGTAAAATCAGTAGAAATCTTCCCGTCTAATCTCCTTTGGTATGTACATAATCTGTGAAACAACATAGGGTTTAGTGACAGGGTACATTCTGGTAAATGGTTGATTCCGGTTCATACAATATGCTCTTGTAAAATAGCCAATGTAGTAATCTGATATTGTGAGATATTTTTCTTTTTATACTATTACATTATATACATAAATATGGGTACATGTGAGAGAGTAAACACAGTTTTTTGGTAAAATCGTGACCTAGTGCATTTAGAGGCATTGTCTGTATGCCTAATAGCTATGCTTTAATGTTCAGAAGATGATGTCAACATTGGCAGTGGAGCCCCAAAACACTAAACATACTATGTATAATGAGGCTATAAAGCTCACTACTGTGATTGAATTCAATTCTTCTGTGTTAACTAGATGCATCTCGCATGCATTCGTGAAAAGGAAGAGTGCTGGTTTGCCGTGTATATGTACATCTACTAAAAGTGCTTTTTTCCTTCCTTTTCATTTCCGAAGAAAGTATTGCAAAGTCACTCATTGTAAAATATCATGTGGATGACACATTTTATCACACCTTAAATGGAAAAACGTCATTGCACATCTCTATCCTATTCTATTCCTACCAGCTTGCAACAACAATGAGGTTGGAACCTACTTGTTGAGTGTGACTTTGTTAGGTGGACACCTGTTGGTATTTCCAAGAGAGCTGCAATGGCTTTATTATCATGTCCGTAAATGCTATGCTTGTGTAGTGTGTCATTCAGTTTAATTATTTGGCTTAAAAGTTTGTCAATTGATATTTCTCATTTTCTAACTTATTATATTCCCCCACTCATACATGATAAGTAGTATTAAATATATATCCATAGAATTTTCATTATTCTTATTTTATGGCATGTAAGTCTGGGCTTGTACATTAGAAGAGCTGTGTTTTAAATGTTTCTCCAGTGACTTCAAATGATCCTTCAAACTCCTTTGAATTACCTAAATATAGAAAAAAAATCCTGTTTATCCTAATAATTTATTTACTTCAATTAGTTTTAACAGTCTCTTTAAAATAATTCTGTATTTTCCTACTAACATGTGACATATTTTATTTCAATAAACCTCTTTAGCGGTGCATGCAAAATGATTTTGTTTACAATGCTCCAGTATAAATGCTTTAATAAGTGCACTAAAGCTCATGATCATGGATTCACAGGATTATATCAGTTTTCATACATTTACAAAGTTATTTTGTGTTCATGTCTTTTCTCAGATTAATAATTTCCATTTGAATGAAGTCAGTTACGTACAATTCAATTTTGATTTGTATGACCATGATAAAATCATGGTTTTTATTTAGTTTCTTACCCAACTGTTTGTATGAAATGATCAATTTTTGGTTGCTCTCAATTGCCCCAGGGTCATCAATTGATAGTTTTTGATGTGAATCCAGAATCAATGGCTACTTTGGCAGACCAGGGTGCTTTGCTGGCAAAGCATCCTGCAGATGTGGCTTCAAGAGCAGAGACAATAATTACGATGCTTCCAAGCAACAAGCATGTGCTCACTGTGTACAAAGGCTCAGACGGCATATTTGAGTAAGGATTACTAAGTAGATGACATTATGTATTTTTAGCATTTTTTAGAGATGATGCCTTTAAGAAAAAGTACTGTTGAAATCCATCATCAGTTACTGGTCAGTTTTCTCCGGTTACTGATAGATGTTTAACAAAATACTTTCAGATTTTCTCACCAAGAACTGATGAATTATCAATGTAATTTTCTCAGCTGGTGAATGTTTACCGGGTACTGATGAACATTTATACCAGTTACTGATTGGTTTAAAAAAAATGATCAGCTGCTCTTAAGTTATTGATCAGTTTTTTGGTACGATTTTCTTAAAGGTTGCCTATTCACGTAGTTCGTTACACAATGGTCTCTTCTTTTCAACCCAAGTTGATGTCTAAATTTTATAGTGTTTTTCATTATGAATTATACATATTCAATACATGTAAATGTAAGTTTATTTTTGAAAGATTACATTACATATCTTACTCTATCCCATTGTTTAATTTGCATATTGAATTGGTCTTATCTAGGTTTTGTCATCTCTCCTTTTATGTAAATATGTATGTACAATGTAAGTATGGGTAACTGTCAGTAAACTTAATTTTTTAAGATTATTGTGACACCTAATTAACTACCCAGTTGTCCTTTATTTCTGGGGTCCTGTCAGCTGAAAATTTAAATGGGTATCAGGTAACTTGAATGGAAACCTATAAATAACATTTTCTGGTACATACTAGATTACTTGTTTACTTAAAATGTGTGCTGTAAATTTTTTTCTTACTAGTGTTATGAAAACTTTCCATTGTGCATAAGGTTGAAGTGTGACCTCGAAAAGACATGTATGTAGCTTGTTATCTTTGTAATATTGTTGGCTCATATTTTGTGTTTGACATCACAATTGGAAAAGTTCATGTTTTCATCTCACAGGAATTTCATCTCACTGTCTTACAAATGAAATATAGTTTCTGTTCCTTAGGTCTGATACACATGAAGAACCTTTGATAATGTTTTATGGAGAGGTGACCTGAAAGTATCACCAAATCTTTGTATGGCTCTATACGCTGTTCACTTAATAGGCTGCCCATTCTTATTGGCTGTATGACTCACGAGCGCTTATGCACTTACTTAATTTAGGTGTTATTATCAAAGGAAAGATGTTTTAGAGCTCAAATGTTTTGAAAAAATGTTGTGGAAAGTATATTGTCAGAAAAAATGCTCAGTGATATATTGCCTAACAGTTGCAGTTCACTTGTGACGCTATGGGAAACTAAACTAATTAATGACTTTCATTCCACTGAACTGCAGTTTCATTTCATAATCTTACCACTAGTGATGTAAAATTTCCTGAAATGCTGAACTCAAGAAAAAGTGTTTTCTCTATGTAAAATTTTTATTTGGGGAAAATTCTCCCCGCATTGATTGAAGAAATAATTATTGCCACACTTGAATATGCATCATTGAAAATATCTCCATAATTTAGTAGGAATTCCATAGTAGATGTTAGTTATATCAATAATATGTTTATTATAATTTAATCTATCAACTAAGGAATCCTTAAACCATATATGGTTGTAGACAATGATAGATTAATGATAAATTTACTTCATGGTAGCAGACTTGATTTTTGTGGGGCATGAGGAACTTTCAGAAAATTGTGTAATTGTTCTTTTCACTAATGAAGTCCACATTTTGAGCTCTAATGAGTCCCTGATTATTTTTTTAATGTAATGCGCAGTGGAGTAGTCCACATTGGTATTGTGGCTTGAGTGCTGGCTCCAACCCAGGAAGTAACAAATTTTCGTAGGCAAAGCCACTCTGACTTGGTGGTATGAGGAAAATACTTCATGTATAATAATAATAATATTTTATTAACTCCGTAGGGATACAATTGTCCATTGGTTTCGTCAATTAAACAGCTGGTTACAGAGACATAAAAGAAATGCAGTAAGAATACAGTTACAAAATATCATTAAAAAAGTCTTTAACACTATAATAACATTTGCTATATAGTAAGTTTTTCAAACTATTTTTAAAAACCATTGGTGAGGTAAGGTATTTTAAATCAGAGGGTAGCTTATTGAAAATTGCAGCTATAGTGTGATAGGGGCCTTTCTGGCATAGGCTGAATGAATAAAAATTACTATGAATGTTATTTTTAGATCGAGTATCATGACTGTGAAAGTCAGAGTTGACATGAAAGTAATGGGGATAACACTTCACAAACATGGCACATGTGAGGATATAAATGCATGGAAGTGTGAGGATCCTGAGGGAGATAAACAGTGGCCTACCACTCGTTCGGATTGGAACTCTACAGATGGCCTTAATGGCCTGTTTCTGTAGGGAGAAGGCCTTAGCTGCAGTAGGGGTGTTACCCCAAAACATAATACCATAGGACACAAATGAGTGGACTTTGGCAAAGTACACAGCTTTTAGAACATTGAGAGAAACAAGAGGAGAAAGTTTCCTTATCATATAAATACCAAATGAGAGTTTCTTATTCATTTAAAAAATATGAGTTGACCAGTCAAGAGTGTCAGCAAGCTGTAGACCTATGAATTTCACAGATGAGGAGGTGGAGAAATCAGAATGAGGAGGCAGAGTAGGAATCTCATGAGAGTACTTGTTATGAAAAAGAATACAAGTAGTTTTAGCCTCATTCAAAACAACTCTGTTAAGGTGGCACCACAGTAACATCTCATCTTTTGTAGTAGAGGCCAAATGATCCAAGAGTGGTAAAGTACTAGCAGATAAGAGATTAGATGTATCATCAGCGTACATGACGGTGGTGCTATATGAGAACTGTTTTGGAAGATCATTGATGAAGAGGAGAAACAGTAGAGGACCGAGAATAGAACCTTGAGGTACTCCAACCGGTACTTTCAAGGGACTGGATTTGATTTCCACCACTCCTGCAAATGATTGATGAGTGTAACTGACAAATTGCGATCTGTCACTAAGGAATGATGAGATCCAATTTAAAGAGTTATTGGTGATTCCCAAGCACTGAAGTTCTATAGTGCTCTATCATTCCAATGTGATGTTTGACAGTGGTTTCATTGCTATTTTGCTGTAAAGATCAGGCTAATACTGGTTCTTAGCTCCTCTCCTCCCTTCTTCCTTCGTATTCTGTGATTTAGTAGGTAACTATCGTGCCAATTGTTTCTTGGTTAAAAATGGAGATCTACGTCACAGTCGAGCAGAGTGTCTGTAACATGCTATGGATGAATTTAAAAGATGCCAAAGCATCAACTTCATCTCCAATCAATAGCACTGAGCCAGTGCCTTACCAATGTCATAAAACCAAAGGAAAAGACTTGGAGGCAACATAAGAAGTGGAACAATAAGTGTATGCTGTTGAAAATTTAGGTACAGGGAATGTTTTGATTTTATTTTAGTGAATGAATAATGATGGAGATCCCATTGGGGATCTCTACTTACCACACAAATTTCAATATTGTTTTGTCAAATTTTCACTTAGAGAAAATACGATAGTGTGGCTTGTGCCCTTTGTGCTTGATGATTTCCCAGAGTACATATTACCATATGTACTTGAGTAAAAGTCTACAAAATTTCTAGCCTTTTTCAGTTGATGAAATGCTACCTTCAACTTTTAGTCAAGTCCCTAAATTAGGTGACTTTTTTGGGGTCAATATTTAGGCATATGGCCAGTATAAAATAATACGTTTCTCCTTTATGCATAGGTCATAGAGTGTATTTATGGAGAGATACATTCAATTAATGGTCTATGTTTCATGGTAGGGCCTAATAATAATAATAATAATAATAAATTAAATTATGTCACTATTCACCCGATAGTAATCTCTGCGGAGGGAGTGATGTCCCATATGTTTAAAAAACAAACTGAGAAGCTGGGAATAAAAAAAATAATAACTAACCTCGGGCAAAAAGCTGTGCTACTCCAAACTTGCCAAATCGTGAGGAGATTCCTAAGCCAAGAAAATTCGGACACAGTAGGATAGGGTGAATTCTCTTCCTGAACTTCCGAGCCTAATCCTAATCCACCTTTAGGATAGGTGAAAATTTTCCAGTTGGTGTAATACTAGCTGAGAAAGTGTGACAAGTCGAAAATAATAATAATAATATATTTTATTTGTCCGGCAATTTGTTTTTACAAATATAATAGTCGAGCAGGCCTAAGAATAACAAATGCACTATATGTATAACTCAAGTTTTGATAAAGATGTATTCAGCAAGGTTGATTGTATTGGAAAAGAATGAAAAAATACAGAGATTCTTTGATTTCCTTCAGTTGGTACTTGGGCCATAAATCTACCGGTAAATAAATGGATTTGTCGCACAAATTTGTTTTCACTGGCTATTGGAGAAAATAACTTAGGGGTAAATGGAATTAATTATCCTCAATGATAAAACTCACAATTGATATGAAACCATTAAAATTCCATCGTCGTCACCCTGGGATCTCTCCATCTGCTGTGTTCGCATGACCTCACTGCAGCGTAGCCACTTATCCGATGGGTGTCGGACGTGGCTAAGATTACTGCCCAACCCCTCTCGAGTCTCCGGCCATTATGATGGCAATGAAACCTGATGTTTGCCGGGGACTCAGAGGGGCCTGTTACAAAATTAACAAAATAATAATACATAATACATTTTACTGTCACTAGGCCAATACATCAGCAATAGACAAAGTCGATGATTAAATGCATAAATATAAATTTGTACACGTTAACATTGGTGCAACTTCATTGCAGTCCAAAAACTCAACAAGATTGTAAAATGGGTGAAGAAACGACCAGTTATAAATTTTTTTCTTGAACACATTCAATGAAATACATACATACTTTCATTTTTTAAGTAAGACAAGGCAGGTTGACAATATATCTCCCCCCCCCCCCCTCTAAAAAGGACAAGCGAGGTGGGTGAGGGTGCTTATGAATGTATGTGTGTGACTTCATCGTAGGAAATTAATGTCCTACATGTCATGGAAGATGACACCCAAGAATATAAAATTCACACCCGCTATTGCGCCCGTGATGTCTGACAGACTTCTAAAGTAAACTTGAGTCGTAGCCTGAATCAAACGGTCATTTTTTAAGTTCAGGGATAGTGGTTATATGGTTGCTCTATGATACTCGGCTTTATATTTCTCCAACTTTGCTAAATTAAGTTCGTCTATACATAATATGTTAGTGGTGTTGTTCCCCTTAATTATGAATGCACAATTTCTCTAATACCGAAGTTTTTGTTGTATTTTTCAGGACACTCCGTACAGGTTCGCTTCTGATAGACAGCAGCACTGTGGATCCGTCCATCTCAAAGAATGAAATTGCTCCCAAAGCAGAGTTGGCAGGCGCAGCATTCCTTGATGCTCCAGTCTCAGGAGGTTTGTTTTTTTCATGACAAAAAATAAAACTTGGTTTGATCATTTTTTACAGAGAAGAGGTTCAAAAGTTTTCTTGGTTCAAATACTTAAAAACTGAATGTTTCTGTCAAATGCTCCCAGCATCATTCTTTGAATGAATTTCCCAGCATAACATTTGCTATCTATTATGATGGAGGTGGGATCTCTGTTCGTTGTCATAAAATAATCACAGCTTTAATTTGGTATGATCTTAAAACTTTCTTCACTTGTTTTGTCATTATTTACCATCAAGGGCCATGAAATATTGGGCTGATACCGAATAACATGCAATATACACCCAAATATTCTTTTATCTCTCGTTTTAAAATTGTTTCGTATTGTATGTTCATCCAGGGGCTAAGTACATATGTACATATCTTATTTGCTCCATGATGTGAATGATATAGAATGTTGGGAAGAACGTAGTCTATATAAGAAGGGACTATTGGCTCTAGGGGCTGCAATGTGGGCCATGAGGAGGTCATCAGGGGTAAACTAATGAATGAATAATCATGACATTTCACAGTTATCAGGACAAGGAAGTACATGGAATACATATGGATGGTCATTTGGCCACATAGGGCCCTAAATGGCTCTACTGGCATGGCAGAATTTTGCATGAGATGGGTTATGAACACTGCTGGTGATTTGCATAGTAAACCTTTGAAACGGTAAAAATGTCCAGCACAGATATTAGGGTGGTGCCCTGCTCAACCCCAAGGCCCAGTACCTGATACTCTCTTTAACCCTTCGGGTTTAAAATATGTTTGAGTAACTACAACAAAATGTTCATTGGGTTAGATGGTCAAAGGCTTCCTTTCCTAGGAGGTGTGGTGATGTGCTTTTTTCCCCCAACTACTCCCAGTGGCTGAATATTCATGCTAAAGGAGTTTGATTATATTTCTGATCATGGATTTAGAATGCTGTTGAAGATATTGAAATGAAACTGTTGCAAGGGGTAGAAGATGTTTAAGTGGACACAAACTTTCACAAGGGAGAGAAGAACTTAGCCCTAAAGAATTAGTTGGGCCGTTGTCATGAGGGCTGAGCCTAGGGTGGACCTTTAGTGGGTGTTCCATTTTTAAAATTCGATTTTGCACTCCATTGGAGTTATTAGTGCTCAACTTCTTCTGGGGAAAGAGGAAGATACAAGTAATTGATCATAGTATGTCATAGGAGACATCTATGATCATTCAAGAGGCCCCTCAACCACACCCTAGGGCCCATAGTTGTGGTTAGAGGGGTTTAAGATTATTGCTGACCACCTATTTTATGCATCAGTGCACATAACGCAACTGTTGCAAGGGCAGAAAAATCCAAGAGTCTTAATCTTGAGACAGTACTGGTGAGATAGGCTTCCATACATAATAATGTAGTATCATTTTCATTTTATCCCCAATTCAATATCTAATTTTGATTTATTTTGGCATAAAATAATAGTGATGAATAATGTTGAGTTATTTTAATTTATTATTTACCTAGAAAAACATTTATGTTATACTTGATCCAGGTTCTATTCTTCCCAGTTTTCATGAATTTCTTGTAACTACACTTTACAAACTGCTACTGGGAATTAACTGTGATAAAATGTGATTGATGTAAGGTACAGTAGCACCAGGAAAAACTTATAGCTTTAGCAAGTTCTGTGCCTTGTGAAAAATTGTTTTCTAAAGTTTGGGTAGTCCTCAGCGATGATTGCATGCACTTAGGTGACAAAAGGCGGAACAAATTCTTTTCTTATATAAAATTTTATGAATAAGGATAAAGTTAAACCTAAGAAGTAAACATGAGCATGTCAAAGAGAATTTTGTTTATTGCTTACAATTAGTTTATTATTTCTTCATTTTTCACACAACTCTAGAGCAGGGGTTCTCAAACTTTTTTCGTTCGCAGCACACTATATCGCCACGTTTGCATTTCTATGCGTTTATACTTTCCCAATACTTTTTTTTCGTGGCACAATCCAGCAATTCCGTGGACCAGTAATGTGCCGAGGCACACCCTTTGAGAACCCATGCTCTAGAGCATATCTGTCCTAGCTGTACTTATTGATTTAACATAGGTAAAATATTATTTTTCTGAAGAATAAGAGTAATTCCATTATGTTATTTACTGAAGAATAAAAGAGTTTGAAGAAATATTTAAAAATATCCTTAGGATAAAAATTATTTCAATTCAATTGCTAAAATTTAACCTATCCTCGTAACCCACTCTGCATCAGACTTGCTCACTCTGAAAGAAAAGTTTTCCATGATGCTTTGGAGGAAAAATTGATATTGAATTGAAAATGTGGTCACGGTTAATTTCTCTGAGTGAATGAAAGAATTCTTGCAGTTTTTCATATTTTTAAATTTGATTATATGTAGCGTGATATTTTGTCGGGATCATCAACTCCTGCAGAAATCACTTCTTCACACAAAGTTGATGTTGAGAGTTGAGGAGATATACATGTGAGAGTTTTCTGAAAAAATTCACCCAAGTCCTTTAAGTGATTTTTTTCCTTCTTTTTCCATTTTCATGCCTTCTTCTCTCTTCTAAAAATGCTTAGTGCTTAAATGGTGAAATGACATTACAGTCTGGACGGTGAAGCACTTTCACTGTTCTAAAAATTTTATGACATTGTCAAATCCTTTACAATCATCCCGCCATGAGACTGGTGCAGCATGTTCTTCTTCATCATCACTTTCGTCTTCTTGCAGATTTCATCAGTCCATATTCAGTACAACACTTGAGCATTCCAATAATTCTGATATTTCATTGCGAATTATTTCCATTTCCTTGTAATTTTGATGATGAAATCCTTTGAAACACTCTTCCTCATCAGATGATCCATTTTCAACCATTGCAAGAGGCCATAATTTTCACCAGCATCTGAGGAGCATTAAATTTTTCAGCTGAACAACATTTAATATAACTGGTAGTTTCAGGCATTACATGGTGGAACTTATTCATTGTATAAATGAAAAACTTTAAACTTTGTGGTTCCACAATGATACTTTCCACAGTGATATCTGAAGATGACGCTATAGTACGTTGAAACCCGGGTCGTGCTAATAAAAGTATAGTTGTGGAACCACAAAGTTAAAGTTTTTCATTTATACAACATTGAATTCTTACGTGAGAACATTCCGATTCTCACCCTGTTGCTGTCTTTTGCAAATCTCAACTTTTTGTTTCAAAACAACACGTTTCTGCTTTTGTCCTCAACAGTAATTCTTAGCCGACAGCATCATGTAGTGAACGATAGAAACTCTTCAAAACAACAAGAACTTACAATTTGAGCCGAAAAGTAATGCTGTCACATGTTTTCCGTGCACACAATATTAAACTAGTATCTGCAGTTCCTGGACTAGGCTGCCTGCCATCAATGTATGGAATGAGTTAACATTCATCGCAAATGGAAGAAATTCTATGAGATTTGAAATGACTTTCCAAGTTCAGACTGTGTCATCATCAACTGATATTCTGCCTCCTGGTATGTCCCAAACACCAAAGCTGTCTCCAATTCGTCCTGTCCCGGGCCTCTTCCTTGGTTTCCTTGGCACCTTCTTCTTACCTTTACTTCGTCCGTCATTTTCATCCTTCCTCTTCTCTTTTCTCCCTCCACTTCTCCCTCAACTGCTGTATTTAAAATCCCCTTCCCTCTTATAATATGTCCAACCCAGTTCCTCTTTGTCTTCTGTATTGTTTTCAGTTGTGTTCTCTCCTCCCTAACTCTTCCCAGCACCTCATTTCTTTCATTATCCACCCATTTCACTCTCTCTAGCCTCCTCCACACCCACATCTCAAAAGCGTTGATCCTATCCTTCTCTCTTCTTCCCAAGGTCCACGTTTTGCATCCATACAACATAACACTCCACGCATAACATTTCACCAGTCTCTTCCTCAGTTCTAGGTCCATACTGCTGCATAACACATTTCTCTTCTTATTAAAAGCACTGTGTAGCAACCTCAAATTTTTGTGCCGATGAGAATTCCAGTTGCATGAGTACCGGATAACAGACTTAACTGTACATCATTTCACGTTGTTGTTAATATAACGCATTTCCTGTGGAGTTGTCGATTTCCTATTAAATTTCAGAAGGTGAGAATTGCAGTGATAATCACTGTTCCGCATATTTTTACCAGCGACAGAAACTCTCGCAACGGTGGGTGCCAGCAGTACAATGGTCTCGCAAAAGCCATATTTTTTGCATGGCAGTCTTTGGGCCAATCAGTGATGCCCCTGCAATCGTTCATTCTAGTTGAGGTCTTGCTACACTCTCACACTCGTGGTAATGGAGTTAGACTCTGCTTTTTTATGCCATAAATCATTTTGAAACATTCAAACTAGTTTTAGAAGAATATAAAAGAAATAGTTGAGGGGCGTTCAATTCTAGGACAAAGCATATGGTAGTACTTTGCCTCCTTTCTGATTGTTGCATCAATGAGGATTCAAATTTTACTTAAATTATAATCATAGTAAGTAATAATAATTTTTATTTTATCCAGCAATTTTATATCACTAAAATATAGGATAAGTGTTAGGTTATGATAAAAACAATAGTAAATGTCACACTTGATGTACCTACGTAAAATCTAATAATTTACATCACATGTTATCACATGTGTGATATGTTTCTATCATTGAAAAAATATTGCAGTAAAAATTGTTTTAACACTTTGAGTGCTGAATAGGCTATGTCATGTTCTCGGCTCAGTGCTGGCCATTTTCTACATTAATAAAAAATCACTCGATAATAAACTGTTATAGATATTTTATTTCTGCAGTACATATAAAATTATAAATCCTATTTCAAATTCTAACATAGTTGTTTTTATCATTCCATGATGTTTAATTTTTGTAGCTCTCTTTAAAAAAACCCTTTTTTTCTGATTTAAAAAAATTGTCAAAAAGCATATTTTTAGGTTCATTGATTGAAAATAACAATTTTCGTACAAAATAAGTCATCTGATACATCAACAATAAATAATAGGATTTGTTTCATACATGTATTTATAAAAAATTACGTTTAATTTTCAGTATTCATTTGTCATACACTTGCTGTGATATAACTTGAAACATTCACCCGGCCAGAATCCCTTATCACAGTCTTTGCAATACCAGCTGGTATCTTTCCTTCTGGCTGTTCCATCTTTGCACGTACCTTTCTCTGAACACATCTTCGCCTAACACTTTTTTTTGCTTCTGGTATAGGAATCTTTTCAATAAAATGTTTTTCAGATAATCTTGGCTAATTGAGAAGTATTTTGTTTCGTAAAGTGATCTTCTATCAGCACCAACTCTGTACACAATTACTGTATGAAGGATGTCACAGCAATACTCTTGTTTCTTGATTTTATGATACAGAACGCAAGTATGGCATGTTCCCATTAGGATTAGGTGGAATGTCAGCTTGCGCCACCATTTGAAAGAATGGTGACTAAAACTATCATAGGACATCCTCTGGTCACATGGGTCAACTCCATATTTATGTTTGTTATAATCTATCACACATTATGGTTTGGTTTTTTCTCTTCCTCTTTTGTCCGTGTAAGTAGACATTCCTGCTCTGTGCCTTGTGGATACCATCCAGACATCTCTTATGTCTAGGGTTACCAGGTGTCCGGTTTTCAACCGGACAGTCCGGTATTTGAGCAGACTGTCCGGGATAAAATAAAAATAAATACCGGACATGTATATGTCCGGTTTTTCTATAATTTTCTCAATTTCTGTTTGTGTTCGTGCTCGTTTTATTATTTACACATTATTTTTTTCAAAAATCAAAATTTCTTAAAGAACTACGCTCGTTGTTGTTGTTTGATGGTAATAGCAGTTCTTCTGAGTTCTGACTATATTTTCTTTGGTACATATTGTCGATTTTATTCACTGGGTGGCAGTTAGGGTTACCAGGTGTCCGGTTTTCAACTGGAAAGTCCGGTATTTTCAGAAAGGTGTCCAGTATTTTCAGAAAAGGTATCTGGCAACCCTACTTATGTCTTTCCAGAGTGACAGTAGTACATTTCCTTTCCGTCGGAAAACTTGCTCATTTCGTTTCAGCAATTTGGGCTCATAGAGAACTCGTGGGATGCCTCGTCTCTTTTTATTGACAATACCAACTAGACCTGTATTCAACTTCTCAAGTTCCAGTGCCAAATCAGGTAAAGTGTAATATCTGTCCGTGAAAAGTGTGTGCCCTCTATTCACAAGAGAATCAAGCAATCTCTTTACCAGAGCTGGCACTGAATTGTCAATTCCTTCTCCTTGATACACCTCAAGATTCCAAACTTACCCAGATGTAGCTTCAGAAAGCATAAAGATTTTCATTCCATACTTATTGGGCTTGTCGGGCATGTATACACGAAAATTTACATGACCCATGAAAGGACACATACCTTTATCAATTGTAATGTTTTCACCGACATTGTATGTTGATTTGAACTTTTGTACAAGTGGCGTAATCATTGGCCTAACTTTATACAGGGAATCAAAACCTGACTCTCCTTTCCTTTTCAATCTGCTATTATCAGCCAAGTGTAAATTTGATAAAATAAGCAAAAACCTGTCCCTGCTTAGGACATTAGGGCAAAAGTTGCAGGATAAAACAGGGTCACTGCACCAGTGATCTGATAATGATGGCCTATCACTGGACATGTGGAGAATGATGCCTTATTTTTTTTTTTATATCGTTCAGAGTTACAGTTTTCCACTTATGGAGTCTACTATTGGGTGAAAGCCTATTTTCACTTTGTTTTCTTCGAATATTTTGCCGGGCGTAAAGGTTGGTTTGCTCTTTCAGTGTACGCATCATACCAATGTCAACAAAGTGAAGGAAATAATCAATTACCTCGCAGGATTCATCAAGGCCAACCCCATCCACCACCCCAGTATCTCCATGAAATACAGGAACAGTAGGTGTGCAATCGTACTCAGACCAACCAATGTTGCTGTGGTTATCTAAGCGTGGCTGTTTCTTACGAGGAGCCTATTGGAATACTTCCAGGAGACTCTCCGCAGTTACATCATAGTCGTCTTCTGGTTCACTACTATCTGCTTCGGAAGTACTTTCTGATGAAATGGATTTAAATATTTTTAGAATTAACATATGAGAAATAACAACCAACACTACACAATAACATATTCAATTGAAAATAGGAAAGATAATTAGAAATCAAAAAAGTAGAGAAAAGGAATAAGAAAAACAGGAACATGAAAATGTAGCTGAAAGGATGCAGAGTGACAAAAACACTCACCTTGCTCATTTGGCAGTAGAGGAATATACGTTTCATCATCTTCAGAATAATCTGTGTCTTCATCAGGACTAATATTCTGCAATAAATCAACAATTTCTTCATCCTGAAGGTGTCTTGAACAGCCAGGATTCTCCATGTTCACAGGCACATAACAAGCTCACGAGCGACACACGTGTTCTCGGGATACCTCTATGTCTTTTACTAGTTTCACAACATAGAGCACCGTTAGACGGCTAAATTATGCACTGCATGAACCATGCCTACGATCATGAGCCACTGCTCACTGCTAGCGGCTGTTACTTTCCACGCAACAAAATTAGAATTCCAGCAATGCGCATGTGCGTCGCTCGTAAATACCGCAAGTCCCCTGGCAACGCACATTTGCATCGCTAACACTCTTAAGTGTTAATGTAGTTATTATCCATTTCAAATATCTTTGCGACTGGGAGGCAGGCCCTAAATTTGTGGGGGCGTTTCGGGAGGGTTCGGAGCCGTTCGAAAGTCTCCGCTGCCGGGGGAGTGAGGAACGGCCTTCGAGAGGGGAGGGACGAGCTCAACGTTGCCAATGTCATTGTCCCAAACTACTTGTGCCGTGAAATCCGCGGGAGGCACAGTGGGAAAGGCCAGCCACAGTAAGGGCCCTTTTCGCAGCGGGTTTTGCTCGGCCATCACCGAGAAACTGTACAGAACGTGATCAATGCATTCTTTCCGTTCTAGATGTTTCTTATCTCGGCCCACACAACGGGTCATTACGGAAAAAGGATACCTGGAGACAAAGAATGGAATGCAAATTCCTTCAAAACAGGCAGGAAGTGGTATTAAAGCAACTGGTTGATTCATCGGGGGAATTTTGAGAAAACCATACCTGAATGCGAAAAGGGGAATGTTATTACTCACGAAAACGGTAGCAGCAGGAGTAGGCTTAAAGTTGGAATAGGATAACGAATACAACCTTTTTTTCGATATTGTTCAAGTCCTAAAATATAGTTTTTTTCCAAAGAAATGGTAACACAAATGTTTTTATGATAAGTATTTTTTATTTTCCATAAAAATGTAATCACCAGTTTTACAACAAGCATTAATAGGCTTCCTAGCTTCATTACCACTGTAATGGAGTGGCCAAGGCAACTTCGTCTCCTTCAGCTTCGCTGTCATCGTCACCCTCGCTATCGCTCTCTCGTAACTGAATGACGATCGGCTCCAGAATTTCGTCACGTGAAACTTACGAAAAACACCAAACAGCAACAATAATGGGTATTATGGGGAAGGGGAATAATAGGAATACGGGGAATAACAGTAATACGGGGAATAATAGGAATACGGGGAATAACAGGAAAGGAATATGGGTTATGGTATAAAGGAAAAAGTGGGTAAGATATAGGATTAATGGGTTAATTGGAAATATGGTAATGGGAGCTAGGAAAGAACACCACGAAGCACCGATCAAAGGCAGCACAGGTTTGGCAACACAGCAAGCAGATTCACGAAGTTCACACAACGGAGGTCTGAGAGCGACTGAATTTTCGAGAGGCTAGGCCACGCCTACTGCATTCTGGTTCGCTCCGAGAAAGTCACGTGACGAGTGACTTTCACTTCGCTCACCCCCTAAAATTTAAGGCCTGCCTCCCAGTCGCAAAGATATTTGAAATGGATAATAGTATATATGTATTTTTAAATAGTGTAGCTATTATGAATGAAAAGGACTGGCAATTTTCCACAAGAATATAGTTTTAATCGACCGGTTTCGGTGTACAACACCATCATCAGGTCTGATGATGGTGTTGTACACCGAACACCTGATGATGGTGTTGTACACCGAAACCGGTCGATTAAAACTATATTCTTGTGGAAAATTGCCAGTCCTTTTCATTCATGATGTTATTCCACAAAATCAAGCCTGAAACAACAACTTTTATTTATAGCTATTATTTTTTTCATTTTATCTGGTAAATGAATGTAAATTTTGATTCCTGCTCAAAAGTCTTTTTTTATGTGAATAGAGGAATGGCGCGCCACGTAGATGCCTATCCGCTCTCTTGTGAGGTTCTTATGTGTGCATGCTTGCATTGATTTGAAAAAGGAATAGGTTTTCGAAGTCATACATGTGGACCTACATAAGGTGGGGTTAGTTTTCTAAGAAAGTGACGATATTTCACATCTCACCGGTTAATACATTTAACAATAATAATGTTTTGAAAAATGTATCGATGGTATTGGTGTTAACACATTCAATGCGGGTCGCGAATTGAAGGAAGACACTAGAAACGGAACCCATTTTTTAAAGGGCCTAAAGTTAAAGGACCACGTCAATAGACGTGCTCCATGCTGAATGTGTTATCAATATTTTCAATATTCTTTCAATATATTCATCAATATTTTTTTTGTTGAGGGCAGTGCCAGATTAACACACTTGGGGGCCTGTAGGCAGTAAAAGCAACGTTAATACACAAGTCGAAAGAGAATAAAAGATGAAAAAATTCTTGGGGCCCCCAAAGCCTCTAGGTGTATAGGCAAATACTTACTTTGCCTTATTGGTAATCCAGCACTGGTTGAGGGTGAGGTTGGAGGTGCATTCTAGGATGAGATTATGGTAGAAAGAACAGATTATGACACATTAAAAACCATTGGAAAATGTACGAATGATACAGGGTGCAATTCCAAGATGGTTGTGGAGATGGAATTGGACATGGGAGAGGTTGGTAAAACAGGAAATAACCCTCAGAACAGGCTCAACAATAATGTGGTAGACAATTTTATAATCTTCAAAAGAAAAATAACTGTCAAAAGGACCAAATTTCTCTTTCCCAAGTAGGTTCTGTGCTAAGAGCTCTATTATAAGGTGAAGAGCAACCTCTTTGAATCCATCCCAGAGCAAGGCACCAGATTATTTCAAAATAACCCTCACTTCACTATGGGCCATGAATGGTGATTTCATCCATTTTAGGCTGGCCTTAATATCTTATAATTCACCTTTGCATACTCTATTATTTTGTTTCGGTCATTGCCAGGTGTTGACGAAGAATGCTATGTAATGAACCACTCCTTGATGAAGGTCCAGCCCCTCTGTGATGATAACAATTTTTTGTTGGCTGTGAGAAATTTCATCTACATCTATATACTACCCCGCAAGCCGCCTCAATAGGCGTGTGGCGGGGGGTGTTAGGACACCAGCCGTTTACATATAAAAAGGAAACGCTCTAATGAAATTACACCTTGCATTTATTAAAGTCCCTTATTGTTTGGGGGAAAAACAAATTCCCATACCTATCCGTTCGGCAAAATATCTCTCTCAATTTATCGTTTCTGTCGGACCTGGAAATATAGTGGGGATTTAATATGATGTTCTCCGTTTTGCTCTGAAAGATATCTATTCTCAATTGCTCAAGTAATCTAAGCCTAGCACGCAGCCTCCGAGTCTCTAGCGGCTCCCAGCCTAATTCGTTTAACATCTGCGTAACGCTGTCTGTATGCCCGTAGCAGTTTTTGACAAATCGTGCAGCTTTCCTTTGTATTTTATTAAGTTCCCGGATTAAGTCTTTCTGCACTGGATCCCATATGCTTGCTGCATATTCAAGGTGTGGCCGGAAGAGTGCGAAATAGCACCTCTCTTTTACTTTTTCATCCGAAAATCTTCCCACAATATGCTTGACGAATCCTAGCTTCTTCAGAGCTCTGCCACAAATATTTCTTATATGTGTTCCCCACGATAGGTTCGAGGTAATCGTAACTCCCAGATACTTAACTTCATCTGTCGCCTTTATCTTAACGCCATCCACTGCATATACACGGGGATAGTTGGACGACCTCCGCAAGAAATGTACCGCCGTACATTTGCTCAGATTAAGTTCGAGTCCCCACTCTTGGCTCCACAAATGAACGTTGTTTAAATCCGATGATAGAATTTCAAAGTCAAAGTGATCATTAATTTCGCGATAGATGACAGCGTCATCAGCAAATAAACGTATTTTACTGCTAATTCGAGAGCATAGATCATTTATGTATATAATGAACAAAAGAGGGCCGATTACGCTTCCTTGTGGGACACCTGATGTCACTTTAACTACATCAGAGCTAATTCTGTCAAGAACTACTTTTTGCTTACGATCACTCAGAAAGTCGCGTATCCAGTTTATTACTGTTTCGTTCAGCCCGCATGACTGTAATTTGTATAAAAGTTTGTTGTGAGGTACCGTGTCGAAAGCTTTCTTAAAATCTAAGAATAATGCGTCCACTTGTGTTTTCAATTCACCAGATTTGAGAACGTCAGAAGACGATAGATATCAGGGATTATGTACTTGAGGGACTGAACACCTGAAGAGACCCAGGAGTAACTCTGAGGATGCTGACCAGGATTAAAGAACTTTTTGCCTGAAACTAATGATTAACAGATTGCAATCATGTTATATATTCAATGTACATAAGATACATTTTTTGTTGGTTTCACTTCTGGAGTCTTAGTAGACAATAGATGGAAAATTGCCTGACCTTATATTTTACCTCTACGACTAATAATAGTTCTTAGATTATTATAAGGATATAGGACATTGTAAACCAGTGCCTACCCATGTTCACACTTGCGTGGTCAAGGGACTGCTCTGCAGTGTCCGGAGTTGGGGGATCAAGGACATGAAAAGTCTCCGGGATGCAACCCGCTCAGTGCCAGGTGTTGCATTTCACACACTGCCATTTCACTTTCTAGCATTTCTATGAAGGCGTCAAAATACACAAAAAGGATTCAAATTTTTGTTCCCATTCTCAATTGGCGTGATTACCACATGGACAGTTTTTTTACACAGAAAAAACTACATCTTGAATCAGCTGAACTTTGACCCTGGCGCTGGGCTGCGGTGGGTCAAACAGCTGTAAGACTGAAAGCATATCTGTTTTCATACTGAATCGTTCATTTTTAGCATATGAATTCATATTGTCTCTCAAATGTAGAAAAATAAATACCGCCCTACTCCACATATGCATTGTCTGGCCAGAGTAGTCACACATACGTCTTGCAGTCACGGTGGCCAAAAGCCAGTCTCTTTGCATTAATAGCCTCTTAACATTTACCCTTCATTGATAAAATGATGGATAGGCCAAAGAAAACTCACAATTATCCGTACGAATGAATACAGGATGGAGCAAAGATAATCTAAAAAGCTGTTAACTCTCAAGTATGGAAAATATGGTGGAAAAATTGGATTACGCAATACAGTCTGCATGAAGGAAAGAACTTTTAAGAAAAAGAAGAAAAAAAATTACTAGGAAAATTGAGTGCTGTTAAAGTATGTATATTAAAGTTTTGACTTATTTATTTTTGTCTTTACGATTGGAATTCGAAATTTTGAGGTGAAGGGAGTACCTACAGATAATCCACGCACAGATAATGAAGAGTTTAGAGTATACACATATAAGTCACAGAAAAATGTTATTAATTATTATTTTCTTATAAGTATTTTTAATTTCAGCATAGTAACACTTCTCTTTTCTCACATTACCAAAGGTGTTAATGCTGCAAAGGCTGGAACTTTAACATTCATGGTTGGTGGGCCCAAAGGTGAAGTTGAAGCAGCTCGCTCGTTATTCCTAGCAATGGGATCAAAAGTTGTTCATTGTGGGCCAGCGGGCACAGGGCAAGCTGCCAAGATTTGCAACAACATGCTGCTGGGTATCAGCATGATCGGCACTGCTGAGGCAATGAATTTGGGTATCAAGTGAGTTACATTCTTCTGAGTAGTTGGAGTTTCTTTTTGTTGATCCCGCTTTAAAATTTTTTGTAAGTCCCAGCGAATAGTTATCATAAATATTATTGAACAGGTGACGTATCTACCACCCCCTTGTTGTACGCTGACACCTTACGTAGGTGTTTCATTATGAATGCATGCTAGGGCACGTGCATTATTGATTTCATTAGCTATGTATTTAAATTTGTATTCAAGGTTTTTCATACCTACAGTCTTCATTGAAATGTTGAATGCTTACTTGATAAGTTGTTTTGTCTTTAGGTTGGGACTGGAACCGAAGACGCTGATGGACATAATGAATGCTAGCTCTGGAAGATGTTGGTCATCAGAATTGTACAATCCTGTGCCAAATATGCTTCCGAATGTCCCTTCATCGAATTCTTACAAGGTAAGAACTTGCTCACAAAACTTATGGTCTCACCCATGGTTTCTGTAGCATCCACCTGAATTTAGGGAAATACCTGTATACATAACTAGGTTTTAAAAGGCACCCGTGGCACCCACTTATTCAAGGAAGATATTGAAATTAAATGACACTTGATATCATGAGTTCATTCCCAACACTAAAAAAATGACATTCTTTCCGTTGATTTCTCGCATTGCACGTGAATTGACGTTTTTTGTTGAGTAGTCTTCCTTGCTGGGGGTTGGGTTCGATTCACTTGGTGGGAATTTCTCGAGCGAGAGAAAGCAACGTACAGTTGTCCATGTGTTAGAATACTGCTCTTTGGAGTAAAAGTCCAACGTGGTCAAACAACTGATCACGCGACTTGTTGATTGTAATCGCTTATGCCGGAATCACTGGAAATTGTCGTCACAGCAAGATGAAAGGGAGCGTTGTCTCAGTCAGAGCCAAATCAGAAGTGATTCTTGCATTTATGAAATTTCCTTCAAGCAGTTAAATGACGGAATGTTAAAACTGAAGTGACTGAGGCTCCATCTAATGATGGCATTTTAAAATTTAAGTGACTGTGTCTCCATATTACAGCATTCCTGAGTCAGTGAGTGAGTGATAATGGTTTTTTCTTATATACGTAGATAGTTCTGCCTCTTCACTTCTGGCCACACTCACCTGATCAGCTATGATATGTGGTTGCCACATTGGATCTCTACTCAGGAAAGAATATCATTTTTATGTACACAGTATAATTTCCATTATTGAATTTTTTCTGTAGATATTGAGCGGTTCATATTTTGGGAATATGCCATTAGTCAGCAAAAAATGGAACATGGAACTAATAGTAATTGCTGGATACTGTCAGTTCCACTCCTGAAATAAGATTCCAGAATTTACTATGTAGATATGTTTCAGGAGTGTTTAGTTTATAATATGTAGCTGGTCATTACCATATCGGGATGACCAATAGCATCAAAACCCAGGGGAACGTTAGGAAACAGTAGAAAAACCCTTGGAAAAGTGGGAAAATTTCTGAATTTTTCTTGAATAACAAGGAAAACAATCTGGGTTGTTATAAAAGTACTAATTTTTCTTTTTCATATTGCCCTCCTCCATACATACTAGCCAATTAAGTGTTCAGTAATTCATTTGTAATGAATTGACTTTTGGAAAAAATATTTGTTGTAAATGATGTACATACTTTGTACAGTCTTTAAAATAATATCTATCCCTTGAAAATTGTTCAGAATGGGATTAACTCATTTTCCATGCTGTTCATTTTTGCCAACTTGACTGGTTGCATTGTTGAAATCTGGAGACATTCCGAGGGCACATTTTGATTGCCGACTATTCAGTTCTAACTCTCCAGTCTTGACTGAATCACAGCTTTGAATTCAAAGTCACCATTTTGCTTTTCTCAACTTCTTTTTTTTTTCTTATTAAATCTCTCTATCCAGGGTGGCTTTGGCAATCGACTCATGAATAAGGACTTGGGCTTGGCGCAGGCCGCTGCCAATCAAGCGGGGGCAGTGACCCCTTTGGGTGCTTTGGCACATCAGGTGTACAGCATTCTAGCCATGAATCCACAATTCTCTGATTTGGACTTCTCTTCGGTATTCAAGTTTTTAAACTCACAAGATGACCATAAAACAAAGTGAAAAGTGTTGTAAATATCTGTTGTATGCATCTCAGTTAACATTATCTCTTTATTAGTCTGTACTTCTTAAACAATATTTCTTATCTGCTAAGCAAATCCAATTCCTGTGTTCAGATATTCCATTTTGTTATTTGTTATACTTTTCATATAATTTATGTGTGTAGCTAGTATGAAATGCTTGTTTTTGGAGTTTTTATGGAGATGTATTGGATAATAACTTATTCTAAGTAAGATTATTTTATTTTTTGGTGAATTAAATTTTGTGTTTTACTCACACTATTCCACTTGTCATTTTATGCTCATATACTGTCGTATTTTATTGGTTTTTACATGATTTTATTTTACTTGACATCCCTGTTTGTTTGGGTCAAATCTTGTAATCAATTATTCACCCACTTCCACCTAGTCGATTTTATTGAAAATTTTCCCACGTGTATTTTGGAGGCGTGGTGGCCTAGTGGATAGAGCGCTTGGCTCTACCCACTAGGCTGAAGGGTCCTGGGTACAAATCTGGGTGAAGCCTTTGGACGCCTCCGAACGAAAAAATCCTCGGAGTGCGAGGTGGGGAAGGGAAAGGAACTACCCTGAATGTGTGAAATTCTCACGCCTGCGGCTTACATTTGGCTGCGGCTGCGGCCTGATTTTAACATAGAATTCCACGAAGGAAAAACAAAGAAAATAAGCATTAAAAATAATTGTCGCCGACGGGAATCGAACGCGGTCCCTCCGCACCGAAGCCCCGTACGTTGACCACTGGACCACAACACGCTTGTCGCTTAAGTGTGATAAATAGGGTTTTTAAAACATCTATAAATGTTTAAACGCCTTTTTTGTTTAAACTATTGGATTTATACGCCCATATGTGAGGTGATTCATGAAAAGCAATCGGAGTTCTATGTGCTTACCAATTATCATCAAGATCTGCGACCCGGTTATCGGACACTCCCCTTGTTAGTCCGGGGTGAGCTCTACCCTCAACTATCCAAGCCAACCTTCGGGTTGAATCACTGAGTGAGTGTATTTTGGATGACAACATTACGTTTTCTCAATTTAAACATATTAACACAATTTAAACATTAATTTAACATTTTTAAAATTTGTTCTATTCTTATCAAGAATTTCACTTAATTTTTCAATAATTTATCCGTAGAATAACGAAAATAATTCAATGAAAAATTGGGCAATGGCCTGCCACGATGGAAACACCGGTTCCCAATCAGTCACCAAAGTTAAGCATCGTTGAACTCGGCTCGAGTTAGGAGTGGTGATCCTCTGATTCATCCGAGTTCTGTTGCCACTGTCTGCATGTGGCAGACAGCAAGTGCGAAATGACCAACCGTCGAAGCACGTCAAACCAAAATACTACTACTTAATGAAACATTAATGCAAAATTATTGAAAACTAAAAAAATATAAAATGGAACAGATAAAAAATACTTTTTAAAAACCTGGTTTTATTAATAAATGTACCTACTAAAAAGTAGATAGTAATTTTGAGCTTGTCACGACTGGCCCACAACAGGCAGAACATGATTACTTGTGACTATAAATATAACCATGGGGGTGCAACCAACATTTGTGATACACAAGACTTTTCACATAAAACACCTAAGTCCTAATCACAAATTGTAATACTAAAGACTTTTCAACAAATTACTGTATAGGTTGAGGTAAGCTTCGCTTGCCGGAAATTCCTGGTCCTGCACAACTTGGAATACTAAAGACTTATTAACTGCATTACCTATACAGTAATGGTAACATATTTTTTATCACAAATGTTAGTTGCACCCCCATGGTTTTGTTTTTAGTCTCAAATAATCACATTCTGCATGTTGCGGCACAGTTGTGACTGCTCAAAAAATTATTTTCCACTTTTTGGTACATTTTTTAATGAAACCACGTTTAAAGAAGTTTTTTGACATATTTTATTTCCAAGTACATTGCTATTTGAAAGTTATATATTTAAATATAAAAATCAATTATCGTGAGAGAGAGTAACAGGCCTATTTCCAAGGCAAGCAGTAATCAATAAGTTAGTTTATTTATATTATTCAACTTCATTTGCTCTGCCTACATCTATGTACTTCAGAGTCAGCTGCCTTGAGCATATGGCAGTGGGTGTCAGGTTACAAACCATGAAGAGGGCAAAGGAAATGGTGGATAAAGGGAGTTGGGAGAGAGGAAGGACGAAAAGTGAGAAGTATTCTGACCACGCATCTTAGCGTCTCACTTTGTTGGTCATTCATGGTACTCTTCTACATCTGAGTGAGATGTGCTGTGGGAGTACATATAATGAAACACACCATGTCACCCTGAAACTTCTATGATCTAAATTTTTCAAATATCTAGAAAGGATATAACTACTAATTTCATTCGCTATCTTATTCTCTCTGTTTGCTCATAGCATTTTTTATGGAGCTTGGGTCTGGAATGCTTAGATCTTTACCTGATGGTCTTGTGTTATCTGGTCAGTTGAATGGTTTTATATACTAAGAGAAGTGTCTAAATGTAATGTTCTTGGTCTTCTAAGAACAGAACAGAAAGTAGGTACATAGTAGGTTTCACCAAATCACTCAAATTACATCATAAGGTTAACGAAAGAATAAAAATCTGGAGTAGCCTCAGGCATAGGCATATCTAGAAGCATCTGAAGGGGGGGTATGGAATGCCCTCCATGTAAAACAGGGGGTTCAAGAATGTTGAAAAATATAAATCTTAAAATGACGTTTTGAAGGTGTTCTATTGTGTTGCGGAAGGTGATCTATAGGTGTACTATTAGCATGTGTTAAACACATCATTTTTACGTTTTTTTTATCAATGGGGGGTTACAACCCCCAACACCCCCCCTGGATACGCCTATGTCCTCAGGGGCATGTTGCATATGCATAATGTTGTATGGAAATGGCATACTGGGAATTCTGGTGATTTTTGACATTTTCAGTGTTGATATTATGTGTCACTTGAAACAGTGTGGCTAAAATGTTAGTAATTATCCTTTCCATTGCTTTTCTATTATGTCCAATGGTCTTATTCCCCAGATGAAAAATTATTTCCAGGTCTGATATTTTAATTTGAGAAGTGAAGAGAAATGCCAGTTTTGAGGTTGACGTCCCTGGAAGAATTTTGTTGAGTTGCAAAATGTCTGCATGTGTGTGTGACTGTTGTGGGTGCCTCAAAGTTCATTGGGCAGATGATGTTTTATGTTTAGTCATTGTATGTTATGATGATGAATAAACAATTGATTCAGTGGAGACCCCTTTGCCTTTCATTTCTGGAGTGCCAGAAGAGTAAGAGGAGCTGCATTGGTAAATTCCACTCTCGTTTTGCACTTCCCCTCAGGCTCAATGACTCTTCCCCATCTCCCTGGGTAGAATATTTTTTTATTATCTCCACCACCAAAGTTTGCTGAAATCCCCTGTTCCCCACCCATAAGAAATAATTTTTATGAAACACTTTGTATCATGACCCCCCAGTGTGGGCACCTCTGGCATTACGTAGCATTTTCTGGGTGGCCACAAGTCAGGGAAATGTCAGGTAAAAGAGGTTGGCTATCAGGGAAACCACCCATATGTCAGGGAAACTCGTAGGGGTCGCACCTTTACAAGTGGATCGGCTCATGTTCCATACACTTATTTCATGTCCGCCACCGTCCGGCATATGCCAGGCCACTCATTGCCAGTTCTTTCTTCCTCCCTTTGACTCTGCCTGGCCATTCCCGGCTACCTTTTCAAATATCTTGGCTGAAAGACGGGCCCGAAATGTGTGTGGGTACCTTTCAGGAAACCCTGGTACAGTTTGAAAGTCTCTGCTGCCGCGGGGTGGGGGCGAACAACCTCTGAGAGGGGTGGTTTGGATATGATGTTGCTGAGATATGCTTTGCTTCTTTGAGACCCTTGTCGGGCCAGCGTTGGAGGAGAGAAATACCCCATGGTTTGTAATTTGCAACATTGTCGGAGGCTACACCCTCTGTCTCTCTGCTCGCCTGCCCACTGTTTCCGCTTGTGGTTCCTCTCTCACTCGCGCATCCCTCTTCAAAGATGCATCAGCCGTATAGAATTCCATATCAAACGCTCGTGGTACAAGATCGCTTAGACGAGTTTCACGGCGTGCAACAGAAACTCAAATATTTTCAGGCATAGGCCCCCTAATGACAATCTATAGAACTGACTTTTGTTTTTTGTCAAAATGCTCTGATAGCACCTGCATCTCAAATGTAGCAATGCATTTTACTGTATATCGTGTCATCATTAAAACAAAAAAATCACTGTACACTGTTTCAGGGAGACATTTTGCCAGGGAATTTCAAAACTGTGGCCACCCTAATGATGTATGAAATTGGAATAGAATAGAATACGAAACTAAAATTATTACCTTTTTGGTGGCTCAATTCTTTTGTTTTAATAACTTTCTCACGACTCTTTCATGGATTTTATCTGTTTTTGGCATATGAAATGCTTCGCTCAATCAGTGATTCAACCCGAAGGTTGGTTTGGGTAGTTAAGGGTAGAGCTCACCCCATACTAAGCCACAGGAGTGTGAATTTCACACATTCAGTGTAGGGGGGCCAGTTCCTTTCCCTGGGCCACCTCGCACTACGAGGATTTTTTGTTCGGGGGCATCCAAAAGCTTCACCCAGATTTGAACCCGGGACCCTACGATCAGTAGCCTAGTGCTCTACCCACTAGGTCTCATGCACCTTTCATAAAATGCTTATGAAAACATAAATAGAAATAAGTTGTGGAGGGTTTTGCAGGAGTATAGAGTGATTGAGCAATGATACACACTTTGAAGGCGATGTATGATAACAGTCTAGGATCTTGAGTGACTGGTTTGAAATGAAAGAGGGCATAAAGCGATGATATGTAGGAAAAGGGTGTGTGGCAGGGGGTGAGTAGTTACCAACATGCATTTCACTAAACCCCGAGTCTAGTGTAACTATCACTAATGATGCATTAGTATTAATCACTAATGCTTGTAACGAGGTGAAGCTTCACAAGCATGCACTACACTATAGGTATGCTACCATTCAGCAGCATACCTTTTGAACGTACTTCTGAAATTAGACAGGAAACTGGTTGTTGTTGTGGTTATGAAAAAAATAAATTTTGATCAGGAAGTGTATATGGCGTGTAGGTATAAACGACATACTAGCATACCACACATCAGTTTAGGAAACGAACAATGTTATGAATCAGTGTGTATGGTACTTCCTGGAGTCTGGATCACAGTTGGTGACTACTGTCACCGCCTACATTCACATCCTACTCACTGTGACAAAGACCTTAGCTGGCTGCCGTACTGCCAGCAGGGGTGCGGTAGGGGGCTACAAAGACTGTCGACGGGACTCCCAACACTCAAGTCGTACATACCTGTTGGCCCACCACATAACGGAATGTGGGGCCAGAGATTAACTATTGTATGCGTCGGGTCAGGTGTACACGTGTACTGCAATACATGCTATTGCCCATCCCTAATCTTGGCTGAATGTTTGAAAAAGATGGATGTAGAGATTAAAATTCATGCAAATACTGGAAGTAAAGTTGTAGGTAGTCTGTGGATCACATAAAGGAATGAGTATTTAGATAGAGAACCAAATATTTTGTGTGCGTTGCATTTATGTGTTCTCCTTCCAACATTATTTCCATCCATCTTTGGCACTACAGCCCAATTTGGGCCTTGGCCACCTCTAGAGATCGTCACCATTCCTTCCTATTCAGGGCATCCATGTTCCAGTTCTTTCTTCAACGTATTTCCTTTGCGTTACTTTCCACTTTGTCCGCCCATCTTTTCCTGTGTTTCCCCACTCGTCTCTTTCCTTCCATTATCCCCCTTGAATATTTTCTTCTCTGCCCTGTTTTCATCCATTCTTTGTACATGCCCAGCCCATTGTTTTCTCTTTATTTTGATATGCTTTTTTCACCGAATAATTGTTACAGCTTGTTATTTTATCTTTGCCTCCAGCATCCATTCTCTTCCACTGGGCCGTACATCCTTCATAATACATACCTTTCTTTCAAATACATTTTCTGAACTGTGTCAGTGCTTCTGTGCCATATGTAGCCACTGTGCAGATTAGTGTTTTGTATAACTTTGTTTTTGTTTGTCTGTGTATCTCTCTTGATTTATTAAGTGTATAAGTGAATAGTATGTATGTCTGGTTTGCCAGTATAACTCTTCTCTTCACTTCGGTCAGCTCCTCATTTTCATTTGTTATCATTGATCCGAGGTACTCAAAACTATCACACGCATTCTACTTTGTGGTCTCCCATGTGAATGCTTTGCTTCTTCTGTTTCTTTCTGGATTGTATTATGGCTTTTGTTTTGTTGTTATTGATCACTAGTCCCACTTCTTTTGCTTTTTCCTCAAAGTTTTTTTTATGTTTCCCTCCTTCTGTTCTGGCCATTATGTTCAGATCATCTGCATATCCTACTATCTGGCTTAATTTGTGTACGAGTGTGGCATTATTATCTGTCGTCATCCGTCTGATGATGTATTCTTGTGCTAGGTTAAAGAGCGTAGGTGCTAGTCCGTCTCCTTGTTTTAGTCCCTGTGTTGTTGTGAAGGGGTCTGTTAATTCCCCCTGCGTTCTTACTCTTGATACTGAGTTTCTCATTGTCATTCTAGTAAGGCGAATCAGTTTCTGAGTTTTCCCAAAGGTGTACATTATGCTGTATAGCTTCTCCCTGTCAATGCTGTAATATGCCTGTTTAAAATCCATGAATATTTGGTGTACGTTAAAATTAAATTTCCAGAATTTTTCTAGTATTTGCTTCACGGTGAATAGTTGGTCTATTGTTGATATGCCTTGCCTGAAGCCCGCTTGATATTCGCCTAAGACTTTTTCTACTATGGGTGATAGCCTTTCTCTTAGTAAGTTTGTGAAGATCTTGTAGCCTATGCATAAAAGCGATATGCCTCTGTAGTTCTTGCACTCCAGCTTGTCTCCTTTCTTGTGTGTGGGGCATATCACGCTTACACCCCACTCTTCTGGCATTTCCTCTTCTTTCCATATTTTGCTAATCAGTATCCATAATGCTCTGTGCAGTTGATCCCCGCCTTCTTTAAGTATCTCAGCTGGTATTCCGTCAATCCCCGTTGCCTTGTTGTTTTTCATCCTTCTCAGAGCTTGCTTAAATTCTGCCAGTGAGGGTGTCTCACTGTCTTGCTCAGGGTTTTCTTCCCCCACGTCTTGGTGCTTTTGTCTCTACTTCCTCTCTCTCTAATGCTACCCTGGTTCAGAATATCTGGAAACTACTCTTTCCATCTTGCCTTCACTGATTACTTGTCGCCTATCAGATTACCTTCTGCATTCCTTATTAGGCTTGTGTTAGGCTTAAAACCTTTTCTCAGGGAGTTTATTCCCTGATAAGCAGCTCTTAGGTCATTCTCTTTGAAGTCAGATTCCATTTTTTGAATGGCTGCGTTTAGGTGTTTCCTTTTCTTTTTCCTGCCGAGCTTGTCGGATTCCCTCCTTAGTTTCTCGTACTCCATTCGTTTATACCGTGTTGGTCTTGAAATATATGCTTTATAAGCTTCATTTGTCATTCCTAATGCTATTTTGCACTCTTCGTCATACCAGTCGTTCCTGTTTTTTCTTTCCTTCGGTACCTATTACGGTGCGAGCTGTGATCAATATATCTTCCTTCAGGTCATGCCAGGTTACGTCAATGTTTGTGTTTTTATCTTCTAACATCTCTGTCATCTTTAGTCTTTGCCCTAATTCGTTCCTGAACTCCTCCTTCATCTGGGGTTCGTTTAACCTCTTAATGTTGATTTTTGGTGATTTTCCTGGTTGTTTCTCGAGGTACCTCTTTATTCGACACCTGCATTTTACCCTCGCCAGGTGGTGGTCTGATCCATAGTCTGCTCTTCGTCTTGTTATGACATTATTATACTTGAGGCGTCCCTTTTCTCTATGAGGATGTGGTCAATTTGGTTAGACGCTTTCCCATCTGGTGCCGTCCATGTCCTTTGGCGGATGTATTTGTGTGGGAACTGTGTTGAGTTAATGACCATACCTCTAAGTGCTCGGGCTCCTGTCGAAGGCCCCCCTACAAACAATCTATCTCTAATGACCATATTTCTGCTGACTGCAAAGTCTATTGACCTCTGGCCATTGTTATTGCATACTCCATGTAGACTATTGGTACCAACTATCTTTCTGTAAATCGGCTCTCTCCCCACCCAAATCAAATCAACTATTTTATTATTCAAACCGTGTGCAATCTCTACAAATCTTGTGCGCCGAATTTTATACGTTATGCGTGGTGTAAACAATATATTGTCAAAGGGATTTTCATGGACACAAGGAAGAGGATATAAAAATGGCCAAAATGCGCTCTGGATACAAATGTTTAAATTGCATTCAAGGTGATGAGCGGTAACAAAACCCATAAGCAGTCTTATCAATCAAAAAATTAAATTTTCATGGAGTAAAGCAGAGTAAATATTATATGTATTACGTACGTGGTAAGATGATTTTTTTCCACAACAAATGGATATTTTATAAATATAAGAAATTTTAAGTTAAATTTTGAGAAATTGAATATTTGTTGCGTATATGTATACATATGAATTTTTGGCCAATAGATGTCAATCTATGGGCGTACGTCCACAGTAGGTACCTACTTGGTCTAACGGGTCTAACAAAATATTTAGCCGAAAACTCATTTTTTACTCAGGTGAAGGTAGTCAATATCTTCTTTGGCTTTCGTACAACCTTCTAATTTTATCCAATTTTCAATTACCGAAGAATATGTAGAATCATATGACTAGATACTGAACGTTTGAAGATGTATCTCATTTTCAAAACTCCTTGAAATTTCCGCCATATTAACAATTTACCAATGCGTGCTCTAACATGCTTGAGGGTGCTGGTAATTCGTTCGTTAGTAAATGAAGAATTTATGTTCGCCTAATACAAAACCATACGATGAAAAGATCCCCAAGAATGAAGTTAAATACATGCTACCAAAGGTTACACACGTTACACACACACAAATACGCACCATACTTACGAAGTAGTACATTAATTGCGTAACAGATGGCGCAGAAGAAGCATGCTCTGGCAGCTGTTCCAGCGCCTATTTTAAATAAATATTGTATTCTTTTCCGGAAGAGGTTTTAAAGTGGTATATCATTTTTCCTTTTATGCTTTTCATTTTAAGGCGCATAAGAGTCCTTCACTTGGGAAATAAGCCTTTTAAACAGTTCAGGTCATCCGTATATTTCGCATTCTCTTTTATCCTTAATCTGCCGTTTTACCTTCGAAAAAAAATGTAAATGATATTACTTCTGTTCGTCGTGGCTCTCATATCACTATATATTTTTTGATTGGACAGGATTTAAAATATCTAACCAATGCAATTATGGAATACGTAGAGATAATATTAAGGGGCGGATGATTCGAGAGAAAGGGGGCGTTGTGGCCTAGTATGGGTAGAGTGCTTGGCTACTGATCGGAGGGTTCCGGGTTCGAGTCCGGGTGAAGCCTTTGGACGCCCCCGAACAAAAAGGGAAAGGAACTGGCTCCCCTACCCTGAATGTGTGAAATACCACGCTTTTGGCTTAGTCCGGGGTGAGCTCTACCCTCAACTATCCAAACCAACCTTCGGGTTGAATCACTGAGTGATTCGAGAGAAAGAGGAATGTATAGATGTGTTGACGCTACAGATTACGCAAATTGATATACCGCGCTGGTTTTCTCCATTAAAAGTTTTCTGGATAAGTCATGGATGTGGCCACGATTAACAATTTCGGTATTCCAAATGTGCTTCCGCCTCGGTAATTTTTTTCGTAATGATTTCGACTTCATAAGACATAATAATTTCAACAAGAGGAACTCCCTGAGATGCTCCCAAATTTGCAAGAAAATATGAAATCATAGTCTTCCTTTTTGCTTCTTTTTCATTAAGTGTTACTTTTTCCAAAATGTTCAGGGGTCTAACAATTTTCCATCTTGCTTTTAAAATAAACACAATCAAAATATTCACTCGTGAATTAAGTTCGATATGTGTATCTTTCACGCAAACCCTGGATTTTTCTTAGGCAGGTCCAAGGAGGATATCGTATGTTGCGAGGCCCAACGGCTGAAAATGCTTCAACAAAGTAACCCAAGTAACCTTCAGGCTTCTCTGCTGCCCCGTTACTGATCCCGAAATTTTCATTTACTTTCTCAGAGTCTATAATTAAAATCATTGGGTTGGTGGTGTCATTTAAGGCACGGCAGCAGTACTACTTACCTAATGAATATCCAAAGTCAATATCAATGTATTAAAAATAAGCAAAATTTAGTGAGCAGAAATACTAAAATGGAGTAAGACACTAAATCTTCGAAAGGACCCTGCCGGCAGTTTTCCCTTTACCCAACATCCGGTCCTTTGAATCGGGCCTCTCTCCATTGTCATTACGTCATATACGTTTGTAGTAATGATTTTGGAATGCTTTCAATAAAATTACAAATATTATTTAAGCCTATAAATTATTTTTAATAAAAGCGATACCTTGGTATTATTCACTCTAAAATAATCTACCAACTACCTACGGAATCAGTGAAGGCCTTGAAAATTGCAATTAATTACTGAAACCATGATCGTTAATAAATGATTGCGTGGATAAGAACTATGTAACAACGAAATTCAGGAAGCTATGCGAATTACCTCCCTTTGCCTAAGCATCTTAACTAAAGCGGTATTTAATGACTTTTATTCCCAGTATTCAATGGAAAAATGGAGGCAGCATGTTGAGGCGTATGGCAGGGGTGGTTCGGTCCAAGTCGCAAAAAATAGCTGTTAAAGAATGCCGCTTCAGGGTCCCGGATTCGAATCTAAGTGATAACTTGAAACAGCTTCCGCAATTTCCAGCTTTCGCGATAATCTAGCAGGCTGACCTAAATATAATACGGCTGGGAAAGATAGAAAAGGAATTTTCCCGGTTAACCAAATTTTATTCCTTAACATATTGAAAACGCCTAGAGTACCGTGGAAAAACTTCCGCTAGCGCTTAGGATGCTTAAACTAACCAATATAAGTCCTCCAGTTGAGCACTTCGTTTTGATTTCATATGTACCTATCTATCTTCCTCAAAGCTCAGCAAAACCCCTTATAGAAAGTATTTTACCACGAATCTGATCGTGATCAGCAAATAACTACCAGAAATTGGAACAGATGAAAACAGCATGAAGTCCATCTTAATGTTAAAGCTCGCTAGAGCAATAAATATCACAACGGGGGGGGGCAGAACATTTTTAGGGGGCGCCGACTCACAAATTAACCAGTTTACAAAACTGTACACATTTTTGTGATGCAATAGGCGGCTGGGTTTGTACAAAATATGACAATAGGCAGCGTATTACACACATTTATTTATACGTATTTCATTTAAAGACATAGGGGCAACCTGAACATGGGGCAGGGGGGCATTCGCCCCCTGGCTACGCTACTGATTATGAATGCTGCATACCTTACTAGGGAAGTTAATAGGAAGGGCCGTTGTTGCCACCGCTGATCTAAATCTCAGACGTGGGCGATGTAGATATTACTAGAAGCGTAGTAGTTCGCGAAGATGGGAAGGGCGGGCAATTTTTTGCGCGGGCATTATGTCCATTTCTTTTAGCAAAATAGTTAGTCTATATTAATACGGATACTTCTTTTTATTCATCAATTAAGTAGGTGCATTTTATCCTGTTAGTTAGAATTTTGTTTGTGAGGCGGCTGAAAATTTCACGGTGAAAAACTTAAACCTCTGAATCAGAAGAGCCCGCGTCTACTTCATTACCTTTTCTGGAAGACTTATTTCTGGCAAATTTTTAAATGGAAATGTGGCATGAATTTTTCAGAATATTTTCGCGTAACATACTGTTGCTGCTATAGCGTGTATTCAATATGCATCGCTAATGATCACAATGGAATCAGACATATTATACCAGACAGGTCGTATATTCTGTTCGGATCAGGAAGATAATTGCTGATCATGAAAGAGAATTTCGTTTATTAAAAGATTTTCCTGGCTAAAATATTGCCAATATTACAACTGGTAGGTAGATGTGAACCCTGATTCGGGTTGACCGAGGTTTCAATACAAATAATTAAATGGATTAAGGCGCGGTAACATCGTGTATTACCTATACTGAAAGAAGAGAGTTTTCAATGACTTATCATAATTTCTCTGAACAGCAAAGGTATCTATCCCACAAACGCATATGATCCGATGGTAGGAATTTTCTGATGATATCAGATTCTGATATTTTCAGACGAAAAATAATTAAAATACATCATTTTGGGCGCCCAGATTTCATATCTAGAAATCAGGTGAATGTGGAGACTTCAGCGTGTATTGCGGGATGACGAACCGTTGCGCAAGGGTAAGGACGTAAATTTACCATGGCAAATGACGTTCCTCAAGCATACGCGAGTTAAAACATTCGGATTCAAAAGTATGTGAATCAATATGGAGGATAACGGAGAAGATGGAGCATGCCTTACGTGTCAACGCCTATATCGCCTCTTTTGAAACGGAAAAACATTGGATGCAGTGACATCTACCGCGATATATACAAACCAGTGAGGTTATGGACGAGTGTTGTTGAGGAAACTGTCTTCAAATTGTTGTTGTGGTTGTGAATGAAGATTCTTTACGGGATACCGCTGCAGAAGTTTGCGAGGAAAACTTTTTCATCTTACCATTAATACTAACGTAGCTGTATCCTACATCTTGCAGTGAAAGATGCATTCTCTCGAAGATACCTTTCTGAATAATGCTGCTTGATCAGGTGAGAGCCTTTCTGTGCAATCGTTAATTATATGTTTCAGTTTTCTTTTTGTTGTATGTCCACTACATTATTCATTAGCAACCAAGTAAAATCTTGCACTTTCGCATTTTGGCTCAATCTTTATGTGTGATTTTTCTCTAATGTATCGTATGCATTTGTGTTGAATTTTGACATACGGTGTTGATGAAGGAGGAAATTCATAATAATAGAATTATGCTGATAGTTCTTAATATATAAATGCTTGTCTATCATAAATCGGGAAGTGAATGCATTATCTGCTTGACTTTTTTATTACTGACTGCGCACAATTTGGGGACTTTTCTTCCGTTGGCTGGATGTAAATTATGGTACTGTATTGTTTGTTTACACTTATTTGGAGTGATTGGTTCTGTCGGGTGGTTCCCTCCTTCAACCGGTGGACATGGTTACCATATATTTATGCTATTAATTATTGGCAAGTCATGTGACTTATTTAATGCCGATTTTATTAAGTTTTAGGTCGTGAGACTTTAGTGATACGTTATGTCATCATTCTGACGAATACGGAACATGAATTGTGAAGTTCTTAATTCGGCTGTTCTTTTGTCGTATACATGTCGAAGGTTTAAGTTCGAGTTTATGAATAATTTATGATATTTCACAATGTTCACCCCAAGATTAATAAGGTGTTTCGATTTATTATTGCGCTGCGAAACAGAAAATATGTAATGCCCAAGTTACGTTGTTTGGAGGATAAAAATGCTCTTATGGGACAGAGAGAGGAATTGCTCTAGCTGTTTTAGTTTTCATTATGCAGAATTTACAAATCATTAGGTTTTTAATCGTAGGCTGTCATTATAGTACATCAATATTTAATCGAGGACGTTTATTGTTTTATATATTTGCCTTCAAACAGGACCGGTTTCTATGATTTATTTCAGCTGTTTTGAAACAATTTTTTGTAGTCCCTAAACAGTCCGAAAGAGGGATGATCACAAGCAATGCCAAAGTGTTGTGGTTTGCGTGAATGATGAAGTTAAATATGAATACTCACAATATATCAGAATACATTCTTTCGAATGATCGTTTCAGCGTTCACATGCTCGGAATGTCCCAAAATAGTGCCCCACCCCCGTAATCGCCAGTTATAGAATTATTATATATTTTCCTTATCTGTTTTGTCAACATCTGAAACGCGCCGGATATCGCATATCCGACGTGAAATTCTCAGTAGGGAAAAGTATTTTTCGCGGATGAAATTATCTAGACCTCTAAGACGCATTGTCAACTTCGAGTTAAGCACAAGGTGAGTAGTGCACGAGTAATTTCTAAATGCCCGTTTACACGGTGAATGTACCCGCGCGGCTGCATGCGAAAATACTCGTCCCTAAACAATGTGTGTATTGTGTAGCCACAACTTGCGCGAATGCATGGATACACGTCCAGAAAATAACCCCTTTTCTAATTCGGTGAACGTGTTCGTGCAAGTGTTCACGCATGTACCCGCGCGGGTGCGTGCATCGTGTAAAGAGGACTTAATATCGAATCGTTTCATTCAATTATTTTTAGTTCTTTGATTACACCAATACTTCTTTACCTCTTGTAATTTTTAGTTTCTAGTATACTCCTTTTTGGTTATTTAAATTTTACGTTGCTCTTTGGCAGTTTATGTGCAAAAGGAATTACGTGCATTAAAATAATCTGAGTGAACGATAATGGTTTTCAAAAGCTCTTATAGTTGTTATTTTCCCCTGAATTTGCCAAGGTCTACTGTGAAATTGAAGGCTAAATGGATGGGTGGATGGTAAATATTAGGGATACAGCCTGATGCACGCTCCCACTAATGAAAATAGCTGATATTTATAGGGATGGGGCTCGTGTTACTTGAGGTTTTCCGACAAATTGGTCCCTAAAGAATTAAATACTCTAGATTTAGTTGCGGATGTTTTGTGACATGTCCGGGTTTCGCCCCGGTTAGTTTAGTCAATGAGGCATTTCACATGAATTAATTTTCCAATTTTTCACCGAAAGATCTGACCGATCAATTTTCATTCTCCTAGATCTGCTCATCATAGGGTTTTACGCGTGAAATGTAAATATTTTTCATTATTTTGTCATTAACCATCAGAAATCTAATGACAATGGTTTAAATTTTATCAAAATATTAAGTGAATATACATTACATTCCATTTCTTCATCGGAAAGCTCTTAAAAATTATATTGGATGATTTTTATGTATTTTTTCCTTGTTTTATTTTTGGACGCTAGTTAAATGGTCTATTTATAACGGTTCATCGACACTCAAAGGAGAATGATGGACGCTTGTGTTGTGGGAATTATAATGCTGGTAAATTATTCTTCTTGACTGGCTTTAAATACACGCTGTATTTTTTCTGCTAATTTTTCTCTTCCCTTTTATTAATAGGTCATATATGATTCTAACTCAAATGTGAGAATTGTTGTTGGTCATTTTAATCTCTGTAATATTCTTCTAATATTTGGCGTTTATCTTAAAAATCGTGGTAACAAGTAAGTAGATGCGTTTACTCCATAAGAAGAATTAATTATGAAAACTGACGGCTTTTAGTGCCGTTAAGTTATGCCCTTACTAGGCGCACTTGTGATCGCTCAAGTTGTTATATGGTGAGTGTAGCTGTGGAGGCAATTGGTTTGATCTACAGTGAGGGTGAGTGCAAGCAACTTATCTTAGATAAGGTTTCCGGGGAAGGATGAGATGGAGAGGAGGAAAGAGCTTCTTATAAGGAATCGCGTGGGCTGACCATGAAGATCGCGGGACGCAAGATCCGTGCGATAGTGTGGTCTTACGATTTTTTAAATCTTTTTAATAATTGTTTTAGTGCGGTTAGAACCAAATAACTAATGCCTTCGCATTTTGTTCCGATGTATCTGTCAGTGATGTTAATCTAGTCTGCGTCCTCACGTCTAGTCTGTATCCTCGTGAATAACGCTCCTAATTATGTATTATACCTAGGTTGTTCAACCGTGATGATGAACACTTGGGGATTTTTTCCGGAATTGGGTTACATTCATTTTAATTCTGCTCGAGCTCGTTAAATAAATTTCCATTTTAGTTTTCGTCTAGGTACTATCCCTGGCAAGGAAACAAGAGTGTTTATTTAACTTTTTCGTATTTCAATTCCCTGTTTCTGTGTTCCATTTTGGTTGAAAACTTTTTTTTACTGGCATAAGTTGCATCATATTTATATTTCATCGTATACAGATCAGTGTCAAATTCTTAATCACCTCTTAATAGTAATCCCGGTCCAGCCGCTGCTGTAGCTTAAGCGCTGTCACTCGCTGAAGTGGTGCACGAATCTACATCTATCTACATATACGAAGTACCGTGCAAGTCACCACTATGGTGTGTGGCACGGGGTGATTCCACACCAGGCATGCAGCACTCGTCCCAGCGCAAATCAGAACCTCGCACGCTCCCCCGGCCGCTGGGCGCAGGTCAAAAAGCAGTCAGGAGAACAGTGCGCAGTCCGACCAGAAACTGGGAGAGTGATACGTAAATGAACATGCAAAACAATGCTATACACGCATCTAGTGGTTACTATTACTAATACTGTTAATTCATGAGTGCTACGAGATGCTACTTCATGCAGAGAACAAAATAAAATAATGCCGGACAAATCAACTGGTGTGAAGTGTTAGTAATGATGTTGTGTTTTTAAGCACAAGTTAAAATTTTACTCTAATTGTTGAGGGTGGGAGTTTCATATGATTGATTTATCGCAACTATTATGATCCCTTATAGTACGTAGGAAAAATGACATTTTAAATCTATCAGTTCTGCAATCAATTTCCTTTATCTTATTCCTGTGATCGATTCTACCGTAATACGTTGGCTCTAGTTGTTGTTGTTGAACGTCCGGCAAAAAACTGTCTGCTCTAAACTTGCGAAAAAGATTTAATCTGTATTTCTCCCTTCGATCTGTACGAGATTCCCACCCTAATTCCTTAAACAATTCGGTAACACTGATAAGTTTATCGTAACAGCCTTTCACAAATCTTGCTGCTATCCGTTGTATTCGATCTATTTCAGAGATTAGTTCTAATTCGTAAAGGGTCCCATATGCTAGCGGAAAACTCCAAGTGAGGTCTCACGAGTGAAAAATAACATCGCTCTGTAACTTTCTCGTCGCATTTTCCTAATATTCTTTTAATAAATCCCAATTTACGACTAGCATGTCCGCAGATTTCCCGGACGTGTTTCCCCCAAGACAAGGCCTTAGTAAGGGTCATACCTAAGTATTTAACTGACTCTGCTTTTGATAAGTCTGTTTGATTGATTGTGTACGTTTCGTTGACCGAGTTATTCTTTTTCCAAAAATTCATAACAACGCACTTTTTAAAAGTCAATTCTAACTGCTTCATCTTCGAAGAGGCGAATTTTGCTCGTAACAACGGTATAGATGTCATCAATATACAAAAGGAACAATAAGGCACCGATGACACTTCCCTGGGGTACACCTGATATAACTTTCACTACATCTGAACTAACGCCATCTAGAACTACCCTCTGTTCGCGGTCGGCTAAGAACTCTCTTATCCAACATATTACGTCGTGGTGTATTCCGTAAACTTCCAACTTAACGAGTAACTTCGAATGAGTGACCTTATCGAAAGCTTTTTTGAAATCTAGAAATATTGCGTCTATTTGGACAAGCTTTTCTCCCGAGGAAAGAATGTCGTGAAGGAAGAGGGCCAACTTTGTTTCGCAAGACCTGCCTTTCCGGAATCCGTGCTGATTTTGCGTTAACAAGTTTTGACTATCCAAAACATCCGAATGCGTGGAATTTCATTAAATGAATCGTTCGCTTGGCCTGGAATATCTGTCCAGGCGAGTGATTTTTTTTCTCTGTTAATTTCGAACATTTTTGCCAACGTACATTACATTGAAAACAAAATCATAAACATCAGTTACGAAGCCACTGTCATTCATGCATATTCTTCTCTATTGCTTTCTATAATCTGTGCTCGGATGTACCCCTATATACGTAAGTTATTGATGTAGTCTCGTTCTCTACTCATTGATCGCAGTTTCCATTCACCCCTATGATGGGCGCGCGATACTTACGTGCGATAGAATGCTGATTCGTGTATTCTTTCTTCCCCTTGGATCACAGTGCTGTCATATCCTGCTTTCATTTCTTGTAGTGGAGTGCCTACTCGAGAAGAGTGGAAGGGAAGGAAATCACTTTGAAATTTTCGTTCTGTCGTACCAAGGCAATCGTGACTGCTTGGATGTATTTTAGTCGTCATCAATTTACATGCGCCTTGAATTCCCCTCTTATTTTCCATTTTTTGTTTTTTTGTTAGCCTCACTATTGCTTTGTATTGTTTTGACAACAAATTTTGGCTATATTGAAATAAAAATCATAACTTTCGGGTTAATCCATGATCGACTGGAAGCATAACTCATTCTCGGAACTGATCTACATCTACAAAATACCCTGCATTCCACCTCAAGGGTGTGTTGCAGGGGGTGAGTAGTCACCAGCATGCAATGCTCTGATGGTTTGGCCTGGAAGAATGGAGGATAGATGTTCTGGGAATCCTTATTTTTACAACCAATGTTTACAATTTAGAATGCGATGCATCAGTTGAGGTTAGATTTCATCTAGTTGTTATTAACCCTGCCTGCAGTGTCCCAGGAAGTGTAAGAACCGCGAATATCAGGCCGCATTGGTTTTGCTGGAGGGAGGTTTAGCTGTATGTTGACTTTACACTCGGGCTCCTCCGAGTATATGTCAAATGATTGACTTATTAGGGTTTCCTCTTAAACAAATACCAGCTACAAGTTGTTTAAACACTAGGATAATTGGCGACCAGAGTAAATAACCAGTGCAACTTAGAGGAATGGGACTACATAAGCGAACTATGTAAGTCCCCAGTGGGAACTCTTTGGAATATTTTCATAAACCTACTGCCCTCTCAAAATATATGGACGGATGGTGAAAGCTGAAATTCGTGTCTATTTGTGGGAACCAGAAGATGAACGAGAACAGCCCCTGAATCGATTCTGAGATATTTCCTGCCTTTCTCTTCGGTGGTCGGGAGGATAAGAAGGCATATTCTTATCACCACCGCCGACTTGATTTTTGGGAAACGTGTTCTTTTCTTCGTCGGAAACATTTGTCGGCGGAAATCTGTAATCACTCCGGTCACATTTAATTAGTAGTTTGTCTCTGAGTTTTCCGACGTGATTTAATGTTAAGAAGTTACCTTTAGCTAGGGCAATAGTCGAGAATTGCGTCCCTAATGGGATAAAAACAATTTATATTAATTAGGGACTGGCTCGATTGTGGAGTAAATCGTTCACGAGTGTTTTGTGGCAACATTTTACGAAGCGAGGTCTCTAGTGTCAGGTCATATCGCATAATTTTAACGACGTGAAATTGCCCCGAAGTGCATCGCATCCCCTCATGCAGTGTCTCAGATCCTATCCGATTCGATGTTCCTCGAATGAGGAAATTTCTCTCGCAAGCCGACGCTGCCACGATTCAGCGATTCCAGCTCTCGTTTCTCGTGACCGTTGTGGATTGGACGTTTCTCGACGGCGAATGGTTAGGGGGCCAGAGGGGGGAAGTGGGGGGGGAGGGGGAGATAGGAGGAGGAGGAGGGGGCGACGCGGCGTGGGTTTCAGCTCGATGTTGCGAAGGTGCCACCGACGACTGAGGTGGGGGGAATTGGGAGGAGGGGTGAAGAGAGGGGGAGAGGGAGCTCAGTCCGTAGGGGGGGGGGGGAGGGGGAAGGAAGGAGTCAAGGAAAGGAAAGGGTTCAGCTCACAGGACGACGGTATAGGGTTCCGTGTTTTTTATTTCCTCCCTTTCTCTGCTGGCTCAGGCGAATGAAAAACTCAAGGAGCGGTAGGGGTTCGCTTTGAATAGGGATTGTAAATGTGAGGGAGTGAGAACGTAGTTTATGCTGTAGAATGGTTTATGCGAAACGGAGTGAAATGAGGATGGTGTGTCTGGAGAGGTAGTCTCGGCGAGGAATCGGGTGTGGCTCCGATGTGCCACCAAGTAGCATGATGGGAGGTTGGTGGGATCGCAGGCCTCGCGCCGACCGATAGCTGATCTTCGGACCATGTTTTTTGCATGCTGCCCCGGGGAGTGAACTGATTGGTGACTGCTATTCCTTGTTCTAAGTGACCGAATGTACCGGTTTGGCAGGGACGTATGGTCACCTTGGTAGTCAACAAAAATACTAATCTGACCCGGTCCTCTGATTTCTGCTGCCTGAGTGTCAAAAACGCCATCCTTAGATAATAAGCTAACTAAGGGGAATTACCGAAGGGATTTTCCTAATTGTAAGACAGACGGAATGAAATAACTATACTTATCAACATTGAAACGTTCTGTCAGATTTAAATAAATGATCTGAGTACGTCTGGTGGATGATGCATCTGTACTGCGTGATTGTAGTACGTTCGTCAAGGAATTGTTTTGTGTTTATCGAATTGTACATACATACCAGCGAATTATGTCGCTTTAAATATTAATATTATCACAAGGTCTCAAGGCTAATCCAACTGAGGTTGAGAAAGAATGACAAGTTTTTCCTACGCTTCAATTGATAAGAAAGATGGAAAATTGCTTTCGGGAAATCGACTCCTCGTCACGGATTAATAACGGATCATAAATCTGGCCACCTGAATATCGTGTGGTATCGTGTCGTACCGTCGCTGAGTGAATACTGAACGAATTTCGCGCATTGGCCTTTTTTTTTCAATTCCTCGAATGCAACTTAATTTCTTGAAGAGACAGTATTCGTCGTGATTGGGTCATCCGCCCTGAATTCGAAGACTGATGTGTGGTTATGCTGTGTAAGCTCTTTATCCCTCTTCGTGCTGTCCTCGTCTATTTCTGGCTCTCTTCTCCTTGCATCCATTCTTTCTTTGCGGTTATTATTCTCGCTCGGGACAGTCAATTATCAGTATTCAATTATCCAGTCTTTCCTATTCATTAATGAATCATAATTTCGAGTTCACTGCCGCAACTTCGTCGGTGAACACTCGCGCGAAGGCCATCGATGCTTTTTGAGTTTTCCTTCCGGTGATATGCTCTCTTTGCTGTCGGCCGCATGCTGTTGATGGCCGTCGTAAGAATTTCAATTAGGTGTTAATACTATAATGTCCCGAAAGGACTTGAGATTAGTTATTCTCAGTCTTGTATTTTGTATGTATTTTGAGATTATATCCTAAAGGACACGATGTTCCGTTATTCTAATGATATTAAATCACTCCTTTCTTTAATATGGATTGCGTAAAATGTGTTTCACAGAGTGTATGCCGATTTTCCCCTAAGATTTTCTTATAAGAAAAAAAACAGAGTAAACGGTCGATTGTTACATAAATTTGATTTAGTCATGTAGAAATTGTTCAGAATAAAATTTAAAATACGTTATGCAATTAAGAAATGAGTAGAAAAATATTTCGCGCGAAATAAATCTCGATTAAACATAAAATGTGTTTATATATCAAGCAATAAGTTAAAAATTATTTTTACAAAAAGGCACTTTTGAAAGGTTTATTTCGGCAAGAATAAAAAAAAACCTTTCGGTTTTTTAAATACCAACCACTTCAATGACTCATTTGTATTTTTGTACCAACTTTCCGAAATTCCATTCAAGCGTTCATAAATCTTTCATGGCTGTAAGTGTTCAATGTGAGTCCGAAAGTTCGATTTTCAGGGTGCCATGCGGAGGGGTTCTTCAAGTGCAGTACACTCTCCGTATCAAAGATTATATGCGCGGTACACACTTCGTATTACTCCGTGTTATAATTCCTGTTTACGATTTATCTTTAATGCCCGTTATGACGAACACGTAACTCCGTACTGCATATGGTTAAATTGTCTAAAACTGGAGCAGAGAAGAACGATTCAAAAGGCCGTTCACACAATGATTTAAAGTAGTGAACTCTAAAACTCCATCATACTTGAATGATAATTTGATATTTAATGCTCAAACGACTGAGAGATGAATCCGCATAGCGAAAAAGTTTCATATCCCCAAATACCACCCAACAAAATGTGAAAAATCATGCTATATCTCCTCTTGTGATATGGAACTCCCTGTCAAATTACTTCCAATTATTCAGGAACGTCTCACAGTTCAATGGGAGCATGACTGATTATTATTTATTTCCCCCAGTGTACTGAACGCCATATTTTGACTCGAACAAATCGAATTATATTTATTATTTGTATTTGTTATTTTTTATTTGTATCTGCTATTATGATTATTCGCTATCTTTTGATTAATTATTTCCGTCAGTGTCCCGGGTGTTCATTTTTTTCATCAGTGTCCTGAACATCACGTTCTTATTCAAGCATATCGAATAATATTTGTAAATGACTATCTTTTATTCTCTACGAGTACTTGTTTCCTTCAGTTCCCAGGCTGATTAATAATGACCTGTTTCGGTGCTATAAACGTGACATTTGTTTTAATTGACTTTACCCAAGAGTGTGTTCTAGCTGATTTAGTTACCACAGTTTTGTGTGCATTTTGTGTGCATTGCATTAATGTGATGTAGCATGGTGGCATGTATTTTGAAATGATGTCCCAAGGGACTTTTTCCCAGAACAACGAGAGTTGTTTCTATTGTACTATGTACACTCCGTATACTCGGTCCTTCGGGTGGGACGTCATAGTGTGGGTCCCCTTGGCGCCTTTCGTTTCAATTAGGATAATGCCGTCGCTGGGTTTCCCTCCACATTAACGACATTCCCGAAGTATATCTGTCCTCACTCTCCTATTCATGTGCACTCAACAGTGCAGTTGTCGCTCGTCGTCTCCTCCAAATAACCAACTAACTTGCACGGCCATTCAATGGAAGTCTTTTCAACTCATCGTGTATAGTTGCGATTTCATTCGGATTGGGAATGCCGCCCTCTAGTGTTCGGCGAGGAACTCTTGAGCCCAGTTTTATCCGTTTCATAATGTATGATTAACGTTAACAGCAAGATGACGTAACGTTTCCGTTAACTTGATGTTAGCTGAGAAATTATATTTTGTGTGTAAATTGCATCAGACTCAGTTAGTTGGCGTGAGCATTATCGTTGGGAGAGCGTATTCAATTCGGTAATCATATGTACAAAAAATTCAAATAGATATTATAAAACCGGGTACGTAGTGTAAAAATTGAGAGTAAGAGAGATGTGATAACGGGAGAAGAGCGAGAGCTGACGTTTCGTGATCTCAGACACGGAAGTGTTACTTTATCGTTTGTATTTTTCAAAAACGTGGCATCGTTCACGCTTAAAAGGGCAACCCCGCTCTTCATTTTCATGTTGTCTTCTAGCATGTAAATTGTTTTTGCACGGTAATCTTATTGATGAGAAAAAATTGTGTACCTCAATGACAATATTAATTGGGAGTTACCAGTCATCGCCACTGGTGCGTGGATTGTTCGCATTGTATTTTTCGTGAATTTCGACAGGATGCCCGGCCCCCCATTCGCCTGTACTCTCTCTTGTTAGTTGGAAAAGTGACCCCCCGCCGATGCCTCGTGTTCCGAATCCTTACTCTGTCTCGGCTTGTACTTCTCTCGGAAGATCGCTATTCACACCAGAGAGCAGCATATGGCGTGCGCGCTCCCTCGTGTGAAAACCGGCACTCACCCAGTGGCACGCGCCGCACGCAATGGAAGAGCGTTTACGCGTGAGGAAATATACGCAAATTCGTTATTTCCTGATGGTTTGCGTCGCTGCGGGTAAAATTTTGTCAAAATATGAATGAAAATGTTTGAGTGTTGTGTGCTTCTCTATAAATCTTTTCATACAGTTTATGCCTCATATATTGAAGGCAGTTAACATTGAAAGGAAAATTAATGTAATGAGAATCGTTGCGAATATGACGGAATAGTACTACTGACTTAATTTTGTGAGATAAATTTTCAATTTCATTTTTCCGAATAATTTTTTTATATATTTTTAATTAGAAAAAATCCGGAATGCTGGAACCAAAGAAGAATAACAGTAGATATATTAGAAATCCCAATTTGTATGTGTATGTGGTAGTTAATTGAGTTGGCTGGATTCACTGAGCTCTGCGAATTTGATTGGAATCCTCTCGATAAAGAATGCGAAAAAACTCGCGGCTTGTTGCCACCTCCTGTTATGCTTCCGTGCTATGTTCTCTACGGAGCTGTGTGCTCGTTGGTGCCTCCACACCTATGTGTGTACAGCTACGTGTGTAATATTTTCTTTAAGGTCTTTGTAGCCCATACATTTTTGAGTGGAATTTTATTCGTGTAGTTCCTCCGAATCCTTAATTTATCGACATACTTCCCCTCGCCGGGTTCTCGGAACTGCATTCAAAGGCACAATAATTCAGTCGTTTGGGGAGGAAGGGGGTGCCGGGTCAATGACCCTCCTCGCCGGCCGACCAGCTCAAATGCATGCCGGGATCGTAATGGTCTCCCAAAAATGGTTCATTGCGTCGTGAAATGAGAAGGTTGACTCCCGAGTACACACTGCATCGTCCAATTCCTGTTTGAATGTTAATTTCGCCAGTGTTAACTTTCGCAGCCACTAAAACTATTCCCGCTCGTGCTTCACGCCCGAGTTGCTTCATTCGGGGTTATTTGCGAGGAATTTCGCGGCATTGTCAGTGGATTTAATTATTTTCCTCCCTTGCCGGTAGATCGAAATCGGGTAGGTTAGGTAAATGGATTATAGGCAATTGAATTGATGACGTTTGTCATTAAAAGAAAAGAATAACATCGCGGTGTCTTCCTGAGTGATTCCATTTTTATTTACACGGGTTTGAATGTTGGTAGCCGTGGAAAGCCGTTAAAAAATAATCATTAGATCTCATGGTGGCGCGCCGTACAACTTCCCGTCGTTGAGCAGGTGCTGGAGTTGGAGACATGGCCTGTTATTAATGTTTAAGTGGGCAGAAATTGAGTCAGTCATTTGCATCGGATTTTATATTCTCGTCAGCATTTTATTAATGCTTTGTTTGGTAAACGAAGCGTAAATTATTTACCTGATGAGAATTTAGCTCCTTGTGTATCTGGAGGCGCGTGTTTAATTAATTATTATTTTCAATTAAGGTGTAACTTTTATTTTTTATGACTCCTTTAGAGTAATGCTGCTTGCATTGATAGAGGATATGAATTCCGGCGAGATATGGTGGAAGTGTTCCATTATGGACAAATGAAAAACGTAGTGAACTCCACAGTTAATTTTATTGATTTAGGCTGTTCGCTTGATTGCGTTTTTAAATAAATTACGTGATTGAAGAGGACCCCGCGATGACAAGTTGTGTTTAATAATAGTGAACTCGGATATAATTAAAGGCGCAGGGTTAATTGGTTAGTATGTTGAATGTTATAGACCGCTATTATTTTGTAAGTTGCATTAATGTACTCGTCATAAATTTGTTTCTCAATACCCACTTGCTTTTGAGCTTGCTTGGAAAATGCAGGCTATTTTATCCGAAGGGTCTTGATTTGAGCAATGAGCTTGATAAAGCAAGCGTCAGCAAAGCACGCTACCAATCATACTTCAGGTTCTTTATTTCAAACTGTTGTCATCAGGTGTTCGAGTGTTTGATGTAGAGCTCCTTAGTGTCACGTTATACCATGTTTTAATCCGGTGAATTCGACATAGGCAGAAAGTGTTTTAACAAAGGTCGATTCTTTTAACAGGATTCATTGCGATTGCCTCAATCTATCAATTGCCTTGATTTCCTAAAGACTTGCTACTCTATAGGACCCACCGTGGTTTGCCGTTGAGTTACGTTCTTGTGTGAGACGGTAAAAAAAAATTGATGTCGGGACTCCTGCAACTGGAGTCAATTACTGTTTTACAATTGGTAGTCATTTATCGTGACTATTGAGAATTAAACATTATGCTGTGAATGAGTTCCCGGATATCATTTTTCTACAGATTCAATGGGTACTTTTTTGAGGGAAGGAGATGCTTGATAATTCGTAAATGATAACTTGCCTCCCGATCGCTGGAGATATCGTGCCCTTGAGACAATTAGGAATTCGGATAAATTTACGTGTTGGTACGTAGGTACATACGTATGTAGTACATGCGTGGAGCCTGCAGTGAAACGGACAACCGGTCGCTTTCCCAACGGCGTCAAGTCATTTCAAAGGATTGAAATCTGTCATTCTCGTCAGAGAAAGAAAAGGACAAGGCGAAGAACTGCAGCGCTTTGATTTTTTTTGTCCCCTGACTTTGACTTAGTTTCTTTTTTTTTCGACTTCTTGTTGCTTTCTGCGCTGGATTTTGCCATTTTACATCGCCTGCATGTATACTTTGGGGATGGAAAGGAAAATGGAGTGAAAAATACGAGTGTTTGGTGGACGTTTGAAAGGCATTGCAAATCATATGGGAAATTATATTTGGCTGTAATCTGGAATGTGCGGGAATTTTGTTTAAACTGCTATGTGTTCCTTCTATCTTCAAGTTCAGTTTACGATGACCGAGTCGGATACAACAATTAGGAGGTCGTCAAAACTAGTCTCGAACTAGATTAGGTCTCCAATCCGGAATGCAAGCAGGTGTCGGTGAAGTGCTATGTCGGAGAGTGTTCTAGAGTTACATTGTGGAGCGGCAACGAATGCGCGTGCAGCAATCCTCTGCCCCCTCGTGGTACGCTACTCTACTCGCTGAGTTTGTGACTCATCACTTGTGGTCCCATTTACCGTCATTGCAATGGGAGTGGTGTGCAATTAGTCGGTTGGAATCGCCACACTATTTTAAAACAGATCTTGGGTATATAAATGACGTTGACGATTCACGGGCAGGTGAGTCGGGTGCTCGGGAACCGGTTTCTCGTTTCCGCCTCTTGATCACGCTTAGAAATTTGACCACGCCGCCCGCTTCCCCTATTCCCTCCCACCCTCCCTCCTCCTCCCCTCCTTGACATACTCCTTTTTAAATTCTAGTCATCCCTTGTCCCGTTTTTTGTGCACCTTTCCTCTTCTTCTTTTGCCTCCTCCTGGAGAGAGGGATGCCGTGCTCATCATCTTTCCCAAAATAGGCCGCTTTGGCGCAAAGGAATTCAACTCGGCGGCGGCAGCGACGACTCAGCTCTAATGAAAGACGGAGTGTGCTATCGAGAAAGAAGTGTGTAAAGCTTTCGAAAACGTGCCTGCCGTCGAATTTGTGCGCCTTGGGAAACTTTGCATATTGGAACTATTGTGATGGTCACGTGAATAAATGATTATTTATTTTCACTCCCGCAGTTCTCGGATGAAGCCAACGTTGTATCATTTGAGTGATATTCTTTGAGAATTGTGATTTTTGTCTGACTATATTAACTGATTCGTCCCATTACCGATAATCGATAAAACTTTGGATCGTGTTTCGTTCATTCTTCGCCCTGCGTCGTTTAAGAATGCACTGTTTATGTCGCCCTACGAAGTGAAGAATTAAATATCGCATTAAACATTCAAATGTTTATTAAAAACTTAAAAGCTGAAGTTGGATTGTTCGTTATTTTGATTCGAAATTATATGTGTACTTTTTGAAGATTATTTTTTATAAAATGTCCAATGAAATGGCCATATTTTGGTCCATAGGGATTATTTTTCCTCTTTGAAGAAGGTCTGCGAACTTACCAACGAGCAGGTGACATGGCACTTCTTCTCCTTGTTATAGACGCCATCTTATAGGTTTATTTTTGTTGACGAAAACTCCACCTCCTCCATATCTCTTTGAAAAAAAGCCTGCAGTCCCCAAGGAATACATTCTTGCTCTTTTTACGGCACTTGAGATGCTTGGTTAATCAGAGCTTGTCTCTGCGCTGGAACCTCACGGACCGTCATAGTGCTCCAGTTTCTTCTCTTGTGTGTGTTCATACGGATCTCCCCCTGTGTGTTCTCTGCTTTATTCTTTCGTCAATCCTTGCCGGTTTCTTACGATTCGATTACACTTGCATCCGTGAACGTTGAGATATAAACTCTGCTTTTTTTCTGTGCGCTAGGAATGATGAACGCGTAGGTGTGCCCCCATTTAATCCTTTCTTTAAAGTGTAACGATTAGAGAATGGATATTACGCTTGCCTGGTGTCACAAACGATTGCCTGAGCTTCTAAGGCATTTTTCTTATCGCATTGGAACGATATATCCGGGCGTAAGGATGTTATTAGTGTATGTTTAATACCCATTGAAAAGGACTCTTCTTAAGTGGATCATTGCCTTGAATCGCTCAGTGGCCTGATCATTAATGGAAGTGTACGTCAATGATGAAATTTCAAATTACACCTTTTACTCAGACTTCACTGGAATGCAAGCTGCAACGCCAACACAATTTTAGGTTTACATAACGCGGTGCATGTGAACGTTATTATGTAGTGTTGTTCAATAGCGTATGAAATATAAGCTTCTAAATCCCGTTTTACACGGGATACGTAATTGCGCAATCTGATGTACATACGTACGAACGTGCATTTCAAATTGCATCGTGTAAAGCCGTGAATTGCAAGAACGCATACGTGCGAATGCATGAACGCGAGATGGAAAAATAGCCCCTGCTCTAATCGAAAATGATTGCTCGCCCGATTGAGAAAAACATACAGTTTGAAGTTGTGCAATTTCGTGCCCTGTGTAAAACGGCCTTAAAAAGTATCGGAAACAGTTTTCGGTCTAGTTATAAAGTACTCTCACGTTCCAATAATTGTTGTGTTTTTACGAATGGCCGCGACTAGCTCCACTAGTGGGGTATAACATTAAAGGCGGCGATTGACTGAACGTGAAATCATTATTTTGCGGTGAGACTCCTCTATATTTCGTGAGATTCAACGTCCGAGGCCTGCACCATACCGATTTGGATATTTGGTAATTCAATGCTATATTAACATATAGACTTATGGCATATGACATATATTTCATAATAATTTTATTGCATGTGTACAGTTTTTCTCCTAATCGCGAAATAATAAATTTCTTATTATTATAATTGTTGCTAACGAATCAAGGTGCCGCGCCTGGTCCAATATTCGAATCAAATATATAATTCATTATAATATCGTATAAATTTCGAATACCGCGTCGCGAATCTAGTCATGACATGCTTTAATTTTAGGAAATAAATTTAAAATAAAATTCTTGTATCATTTCCATTACCGACTGTATGGTGAGATCCGACGCATAAATAGATATGTGTACTCAAATGAAATGTGATACAAGATCTTTTTTTCGGCTTAAGACATTATTGCATAATGTGCTCTCAATGACCCATGATTAACGCTCCCGCCACCTTAATGATACGTGGGAAGGAGTTTTGTAGCTTTTTGTCGCACGTATGTCTCACTTATTTCCTCGCTTCTATCAGTTCTAGAGATGTAGTTCTACCCTTCTACTAGTCTCCAGCGGCTCCCAACGTAGTCCCTCTATCAGATTTGTTACACTCTGTTCGCTCGTATCAGTTGTTAACAGAGTGTGCAGCTTTCCTTTGCATTTCATTTACTTCGCGATTTAATTTTTCTGTGAAGGGTCCCAAATGCTCGCGGTGTATTTGAGATGTGGCCATAACGAAATAGCTTCCCTCTTGCGCTTTTTTATTCTGAGTACCTTCCTACAATTCGTTTGATAAATCCTAGATTCTTTAATGCATCGTCGCTAATGTTTCGTATGTGTCTCGCCCATGCCAGATCCGAAGTCATGTTGATTCTCAGGTGTTTGACTCATTCCGGCACCTTTATGTTTTCTCCCCCCCACTGTATAGTTTTTTATAGGCTTTTATGTGATTTTTTTCGTAAGCTGTGTACTGCAGTGCATTTGTCAACGTTAAGTTCGAGCCCCCGCTCAAGACACTACGAGTTAACATTGTTAAGGTCCGATGAGAGAATGTCTAGGTCAACATTTGTGGCAATTTCTCGGTAGGTGACAGTATCGTCTGCAAACAATCTAGTTTGGCTACTTACTGTGGAGTTGATGTCTTTTAAATATAATAACGAGGAATAAAAGGAGACCGATCACGCTTTTTGCGGGACGCCGAATGTTACGCTATGTTGGAACAAGTGCCTTCGATAACTACGTTTTGTTTGCTGTCGGTTAGAAATCTAAGTATCCGACTCACTTTCTTCATTTTACCCTCGTGATTCTAATTTGCATATAAGTTTTCTTTTGTGAGTAACCTTTTCAAATACTTTCTTGAAATCCAGGAATAACGCGTCAACTTGCTTATTCGCTTCACCTTATTTTAGAATATCATGAAGGAAGAGCCCAAGCTGGGTCTCGCAACACCTACTCTTCCGGATCCCGTGCTAGCTGCTGCAGAAGGAGTTTCGATTATCCTGGAAGGTCGTGATACTACTATCAATTGTATGCGCAAGAATCTTCGTGATAGCGATGTTAACGATATGGGGCGGGTACTGTCCTGGCTCTTGTTTGTTTTTTATTTATTTATTGAAGTGTCATTCCATCTTTTAGCGCTTCGGATAATGACTTTTGTTAAATTAAGGAAATGGTACGATGCGTGTCGCTAACTTCTTGAGCATGCGTCCAGGTGTCTCTTTTGGACCTGGGGACTTGCTACATGTAATCGAGCGTAATTGTTGTTTAATTATCCCATCGCACTGTATAATTATGTCGCCCTTGGGTTTACTAATGAGAGGGATGCCTGCGTCATTCTTGGTGTCGCCCTTTGTGTATAAACTTTTGTGGTAAATAATGAATGATTAGCGTACGTAGAGCGAGGAATCCAGCGCTTTGGGGGTGGCGCACAGGGCGATGTGGAAACGGGTGGCGTTGGATTCCGGTCGGCGGCAGCCTTCAATCGATTTCATTTTACTCGTGAGAGACGCCCTCGGAGTTTATTTCACCGTCTAATCGGCTGCGCTGTTCTTGGACTGCATTTAGGGGGTGAGCTTACGTGGGTGTGCCGCATTTGTCGACGCCGTTTGCTTTGTAGCTGATTGCTAGTTACCCTTTAATAATTATTGTGCGTGGGACACTTGCAGCTCTTCCTAATGCAAGCTAACTTGCTAGAGTTGAAGAAATACGCTTTTATTAAAAAAAAATGGCGATGTATTAAGATCATTTTAGTGGTTGTTAACTGATATCAATACATTTAATCTCACTCCTATTTTAGCTAATTTTTCCGAGAAACCGTGTAGCTCCTTTCACCCCTAATGATGGTCGGTAAACTGGAAAGAAATAATTAGCAGACTTGCATCAGAGCACCACTCTGGGTAAGGCTCGCCATCATTCCCAATTTCATAAATATTCCCAGTCCTTAGCAGTTCCCGCTAGTCCCGCTATTATCTAGTACGTTTATTTCTGGAGCAGTGTTGCTGCTCCACGCTTCGCCTTGGTCTCTTCCCGATCATGCTAGTCGTGAAGATTTTTCCGTTTCTATCGATCTTTGTTAATTACTGGAGAACCTGTCTGAAAATTTTTTTCAATATTTTTTTGGGAAACCCTTATTGTAATTTTTTTATTGCAGTCATGGTCGCGATTCCGTGCATTTTAACCTCTCTTCGTTTTCTTCGGTTTGAACACTCACCGAGGCGATTTTTTATCCTTTAGCTCTTGAATTATATTCTTAAGCATTCCATATTATGGGACGAATGTATCTTTGGTTCAACATGGATAAACTTTCGTCGCATCGTTTGCTGAGCTCAGGAGGAACGATTGACAGGTCGGGAGCATGTTTTATTGCTCGCCCTCATTCTATAATGGACGAAGACAAAGTCCTACGGGTTGCTCTGTGTTCTTGACGTTAGTGGTTGATTATCCTCGACTGTCCGGACAGTAATCAATGGACGTGCATTTTTTTGTTTTACTTCGTGCATAGGGCTGTAAAGTACATTTAATGGGCATGGATAAGTTTAATGAAATGATCAGGAGCTCAGGTTAGAAATCAATTGTTTTCAGTATGAAGGCTTTGCGGCTTGATAAATTTGAAAATGTATGTCTTCCGGGTTTCCTCCCGCGCAGGTCCAATGTGCTGGGACTACAGTTTCGCCGGCGTTTCAGTCGGCTTCTTCAGATCAGTGAGGTGATGCGAAGATGCAGGTTTTTGGCAGTTTTATATTCATACAAACCGAGTGCAGGTTTTTGACCGATGTGTATGCATAAAACGGCCTGTATCTTCACTTCAATTCACTGATCTGAAGAAGCCGACTGCTAAGCCGGCGAAACTGTAGTCCCAGCACATTGGACCTGCGCGGAATGAAACCCGGAAGAACTACATCTTTATATTTTTTTGGTATGTTCCCTTTTCAGGGAAATGTTATTTATTTCGGTAAGCACCTAACCTTTCTTTTGCCCATGTTTACTTCCCTAAATCTACGATCTGACTTTATCTTTTATGTGTTAGCAGGTGATGTGCTTCTTAGTCGCACTGTCAACAACTTATGTCAGCCCCGCCAGGGACTCCCTCTCGTGATCATGCCGCTTTATTTCCCACTTCCAATGCGCGGAGCTTTTTCTCCCGCTCGCCGTTTCCCTCTCATTTTGCCAGTTGCGGGGGGGCGCGCGGGTCGGACCCCCCCCCCCTCTCGCCCCTCACCCTCTTACGTGGAGGGTAGGGGAGGTAGGGAGGGGGGTGGGAATACCCTCTTCCCCCCCCACTCCCACTTCTCTTGGGGCACACACTCGAGGCGATCGAACGCGGCAGTGGCGGAGGAGGTGGACAGGGGGGAGGGGGGGGTGTGGTGTAGAAGGAAGGAAGGGGGAGGGGCGCCATTTCCAACCGTGCCGCACGAAATTTACGATTCGAAAAGAATGACGTGTTCCTCCTCATCCTCATCATTGCCGCCAGGGTCTTGCATAATTTCTTCCCTTATTTTCGTTGCTCTCTCGCATTTTCTCGGTGGTGCCTCGCTGGTGAACGCACCCAATGTTGGCGCGGTGCTCTTGGCTGCATCGCGCCCAGTGTGTCGAGCGTTAGAATTTTGTCTGAAATGTGCTCGTGGCCGATTTTTAAGGGCTTTTCGTCGTCTTTCGATTATGCGGAAGTTATCCGCTGAACGTGGCGTGGTTGACCTTTAGTGCAGTTCTTGGAAACTATGGGCCGTATTCTAAGACGTTCCTAGAGGAACGACTCTTCCTCTATGACGCGTTTGTGGTGACAACTCAACCTCCAAGCGTTTTTTAATCGTACCTCTTCGGTTGTAGGCTCAACGCTCTCTACAAACAAACGAATCTCTTGATCCTATTAGTAGCATGGCTCAGACCATCCTCCAAAATAGAAGGAACAGTTCCAAGGCCTAATATGGCGGAATGCGTCGATTACCTCCGGATTTAGGCATTTTTTTCCAGACACATCACGCAATATTTTATTTTATTTTTTTTATTTCATCAACTTGAATACAGCCTCGAGGGCCATTTTACATCAGGCGTTGTAACAATAACAAAGGACAACACACACAACCATGTCCAGGGAGGAGAAAAATCCTCCAGTGGCGGGAATCGAACCCGCGACCTTTGGGTTGGCAGGCGAGGACGTTACCCCACCGCCACCGAGGCCGACGAGCGATGAAAATATCTTTTTCCATCTTTAATTATTCTTCTTCTTCTTGCTGTTTCGTTAAAGCCGCAATGAACTGTGGGCAGCAAACGTCACACGAAACGTCATCGAAGCATTACGTAGTTATGAGAATTTCAGCGATCTACTCAACAGTCCCTCCAAGCCCCTCCATCGAAGAGGAAGAGTTTGGTTTCGCTGTAGGAACGTTCTAGAATACGAATAGTGGGTAGAGTCACAACTCGCACTCTTCCTCCTCCGGCGAAGAGTAAGAGGAAGAGTATGGTTTAAAGATACGGCCCTATATCTCGTACCTTGCTAGAGATGCCCCGAAGCGCGAGTAGCTTTTTCATGATTAGTCGCTCTAAGTCTCTTTATTTACGAATTAGTCTTCAAAGTCGCTTTTTTGGCCATATTCTTGCTGCCCCAGTAGGTTGAAGTAACTTCGGAAAGAGATGTGATCTGTTAAGACTAATTGTAATTTTCTTGCCGCAGCGTTGAATATCACTAAGATTTGCATTTTGAAGTCCATTTCCGCAAAGTGATTGAGGCATGTCGATTTTTTTCTTTTATTTTCTAGTTATTATCTTTAATAAATGCTTCTTTATTTCCCTTTCTTTTGCCGAAGTGGTTCAGATCGTGCTGGGTTCTTGCGGTAAACGCTTGGAGGTACTGCATACACTTTTATTGCTATACTGTGACTTGAAAATATATTTTTTAAATATCAATCGGCTTAAATCATTAATAGCAAGTGGCATTCATCCCACTACGGGCCTCGTCTTGAAGGGGCATGAGAAAGAACGAAAGATGTTTGGATTTAGTTGCTAAGGCAAATTACTTGGTCAGCCGAAGAGATAGGTTTCACATATGTGCGTCTGAAATTACTCGAGCGTAGGATTTTCATGAACTTGAGTTCTATTCCTCCGGGAAGCCTTATGCTTGCTTAATGCTTGGCACACTTGCAATCTTCGATTTTTGAGCCCAGCTATTATGAACTACTGAGGAATTAGTTTTTGGCTTACCGGCTTTCATCTTCTTAATTAATTCATTTTGACATAATGAAAGCTAACATGTGGTAACTAAATTTATCTGTTGACCGGTATACATTTGAGTATACTCATCTGCGTTGCCATGATTTCGTTCCAGCTTTCTCTGATCACTACATTTATGGAGAAAATAAGTAACGCTGGCGCTTTGAATTTTGTTTTTTCGTCGTGAGCGAAAGTTCTATTGATCACGTATATTCTGCCTCTAAAAACGCTCACCTAACCAAGGTTTTCGTGATGAATAATCATGTTTCAGTAATATTCGGATAGTCATGTCCCGATTTTCATAGGGCTACTTTTGAGCCTGCCTACGCTTAGGGAGGGAGTTCATGTTCTGACAGCATTATAGACCGCTCAAAGCAAGGAAACTTTGAGCTTAAATGTGTTTGTCATTAACGTAGGGAACTCCTTCTTCCTAGCCTGTATGCTTAGTGATAAGGGTCGGTCAGTCTCCTTCATTTGCTTCTATGTAGGGCATCCGTTGGCATCTCACCACACTTTTCACACAATCCCTCCATCTTTTCCTGAGTTTTCCCTCTTCCTCTTTTTCCTGAGAGCTTCAATCTGCCCACCTTCTTTTCAATGTATTCCTCTGAGCGCCTTTCGACATGTCCAAACCATCTAAGTCTACTCTGCCGTGACCAACCCTATCGAATAAATATGTGGGAACCAGTTACTTCTTCATTAATAACCTTCATTGTTTCATAAAGAATTCACCTTGTGAAATGAAGCTTGTTTTTTCCCCAAAATTCTAAAGTCATTGAAAACGGGAATATGATTATGGGGTATTCGATTTAAAAAGCTTTCAGTCTATTACAATTCCGTTAGCTGATTATCCGTTGGCTAACGTTGTAGAATTTAGCAAAGGTTAGGGGATCGCAATTTAAACTCTGGACGCAAGCAAAGAAAGATAGTTTACTAAAGTATATTTATTGTGTAGCATGTGTACTCGTATTTTCTCCAGGGAACCATTGTCGCTCTCATCTCATTCTTCATCTACATAATGTTTATCAATTTGAAACTATCCAGCAACAAAGAATGATTCGCTAATGAAACGGTGAACTTCCGAAGGATAAATGTTGAAGCGAATGTGGTATTTTTTTCAAGGATCTAAGGAATTTTATCTGCTGCTTTCTGTTGCAAAATAAGTAGTTTTAAATTCCTCCCGGAATATATTGCCACCACTCTTGAAATCTTAGACTCAAGAGGGAAAATATCAGAGCGGTCCGAGTGAAACACTGTTATGTCGTTTCGTGAGAAAAATATTTCCGTAAAATGTGTGTTTGGTAAACGCTTGAATGAGATCCATTTTTGAATTAAAAAACTTCGTACTTTTCCACTCTTAATTTAAAACTGTGACCGCTTTCACCTTGATAAGGCACCTTATGGTACCAGCAGGTGCCTTATCAAGGTGGAACCGGTCGCAGTTTTAAATCAAGCGTGGACAAATATGTAAAGCGACGTTTTTTATTCAAAAATGGATATCTTTCACTTCCGCAAAGTCAAGCCTGAAACAATAAAATTTATTGTTTGAATGAGACTTTAAAAGTTGAAGTGCGGTTTTATAATCTACAGTTAAATATTTTTTCTGTGCGTAAACCGAAGTTAATGCGTTCTCTCATCGATAATTCCCAGCTCGACTAACCGATAAGTCTGGAGTAATATATGCACAAAGCCCAAACTCTCAGTTTACTTCAAGTTGACGGAGAAGCTGCGTCATCTGGTGATTAGCGTTAACCAGACATAATAAAACCGGGCCTAAATGTTATTGTACACTGGTTATATCCCATCTGTTGTAATCATTCGGGCTTTAGTGGTAAATATTTATTTTAATTTAATTTAGAATTGAACAAAACTTGAAAAACGACGCTATTATCAATTATATTTATTAAATTGGAACATTCCTTACACCATTAATCAAAGACTTGAAATGGATGAGATACTCCCCATAAATTTTGCACCTGTGTGTCAGGCCTCATTCTATAATGCTTTACCAAAGTTTTTCAAGGTCCTTACAAGACAAATCGTGGTCAGTTGGATCGCCTTTAAAAGAATTATCACCTTCACTCATTCACATCACCTATCTCATGAGAGCAAGACACGGATCACGTTCTCGATGACCGGGATAATGGCTACGATATCCTTTCAAGTAATATTTCTGGGCTTTTCGTGTTACAATAATGAGACAGCGGTGAAAATTTTTCCGCTGTGGTGAGTGTGAATAATTGGATCAATTTTCGGTGGGGGGAGTGCCTGAAGTGACCGCGAGGAGTACATGAACAGTTAGATCGACCCGTGCTTGGCCAGGGCAATAGATTAAAGGACCATTTTACTTGGTCAGAGCCTCCTCCCGGATACAATCGCCAAACCTCGGGGAAGTTGCAGACCGGCGTCTGGAATCGAGGATCGAATCGGGGGTGTGTTCTATCTGCAGGTTTCGATGGTGGGCATGCTCATGAAAAATAATAATAATTATTATTTTTCATGCTAAGTATTAGCCATCTGATTGCCATCTCCGGATTAATAGGTCTTCATATGAGGAATGAGTGGGAATTCATCTATTAAATTGACGAAGACAAAATTATGAAATGTAGCGCTCATCAGTATTCATGGAAAAACCGTAATAAGGGATCCTAACTGAAGGTGGTGCATTTATTCGAATCTGGTGCATTTATTCTCAATAGCCCGCGCACATTTGCGCGGTGTTGTTCCGTTATTGTTATACCCTGGTAACTGCTTTGGCCGCGAGGCTGCTCCGTCGTAAAATTTTAGAGAGAATTATCCACATTCCAGAGAGATTTTACCGCGCAAAGCAACGATATAACATTTAAACTCAAGACTCCAGCTACTGTTTGCACTTTCAGCTCTTCGGGTGTGGAACTTTCCCGCATGCAGTTCTAGTTCATTTGATCTCATCCGTAATCAAAGTGTTAACTCTGACCCTCTCACTTGCCGCAGCTTCTAAAACGACCTGTGTGGAAGAGATGCGTTGCGCTCCCCCCCCCGCGACCCCCTACACTGTCACCTTATTATGCTGCGTTTTATCAGGGCCTCCTACCCCGACCGCATACCACCCCTGCACCTCAACCGCCTCCTCCTCCTCCTTTATATCCCCTTCGCACGCTGTTGCCCACCTTGTGGGTTTTGCGTAAAAGGCTTACCTTCGGCATTAGTACAGAGTGAATGGAATTTAAGGTAGTTTGAGCGAGATAGTTCCCTACTAGTCACAATGGAGACTGTATTCGAATTTTATTTTTTAATTTAAGCGTCTGTAAGAAGTATAAAGTAAATATTGTAATATTAATGGTGCAAAAGTATAGTTATACATGATAAAAAAATAATTGGTGTGCTGAAGACCACACGGGAGAAGTGTAAACTTCTGTGGCGATATTCTGATTAATATGATATATAAAAAAACTCCACCGCTAGGAAACGATCCTGGGACTTTTGGTACGTGGGATGACGACTGTAACCACTACGCCATCTAACTGTATTACGGAGAGAGCGCGTTTACATTCGCGTCATGCTAAGCGTGACGTGTGAAGAAGAGCGTGACGCCCAAAATCCGATTTACCGCCTGCAGTATTGTCTGTGCGCGGTGCGCCTATAGAAGTTTACACTTCAATAAATTGTCAGTAATTAAAAAGATCTAACCACTTAAGTCTCTAACTTGACTCAGTTTTTCATGCCGTACGGTTAAATCGCCTTCACAATTGTTTTCTTTCGCGATTTTGTAAAAAGTGCTTTTGTGAGTTATTGATTAATTTTAATAAATAGTTGAGAAAACATACAAAATACTTACCGTTAGTTTTTTGTTACGAAATATAGGTGTTCCTAATTTTTTCAATATTCTCCCTCTGAAGCGCACATCGGTAATCTATCCCATGTAAAACAGCTTATATTTGTGGGCAAATTGCTCGAAAAGTAGTTCGGCAAGGGGTAATATTTTGATGTAATTTAAAGATGGTTTTTTTTCTTTAAAATTACGTCAAAATCATCATATTCTAGGTGAATTGATTTATCTCTCGAACTACCTAAAGGAGAAATACATGTACGTGTTCAATAGTGAATAATCTACTCAGTATACGTATTCCTTGTACTTCCGAAGCTAGTGCTCGATTGTCAGTATTTTCCAAAAATCTGCGGGCGGTGGTAATTTGGGGTGTAGTTAGCATTGTCAATATGTATTTAGCGTTCATTACGTCTTACTCCAGTTTTATTTTTATGTTTTTCATGATTTTATTCCTTTATCTTGCTTTGGTGAGATGATGTGTTGGGGCGTCTTCTTGTATACTATGTCTGGCTTTGCACATTGCCCTCCTGGTTTATCCTTGGTAGAACTTTTAGCCAGGATTGTGATATAATTTTTCAGTCTCTTCTTCGCCTCTTCTTCGTTCTCCCATGTGGTGATGCCTGTTTACATCTATCTTACAATTAGTGGGTCTCATCTTCCCTGCTATTTTCTTTACCATATTCGATGCAGTTATCCTAAATTTTTGTGTTTTTTTTCACACGCAATCTGTAAATGGACGTCGTCGGCTTCCATTATTCGAACAACATAATATATGTTGCCACGCGTGCTGCCTCTTTCTGAGGGGGACGTCTGTGTCGGTGCCCCGCGGCGTGCAGTGTCTCGAAGGTTGACCTCGCGCGGAAAAGGGGGACCGCGCGTTTTATTGTCTCACTGTCATTCTCTCCGGGGAGCGGTCGGCGTTGTCCTCTTAGCTACAAGATGTCTTGATATATATTTGGCGTTATTAGGTGATGGTATACGAATTTCCTTATTTACACTTCTTATTTTGCAGCGAAGACTTTCTATTGCATGAAGTGGGGGCCTGGGATCTGGCGCCAAGGTGTGGGGGTGTCGTCTATTCTCTGGGTGTTTACGTGACTTTATGCCTGAGGTGTGGTTGGGGGACATATATCTCGTTGGATGAGGGATTCTCAAATTATTCATTGCGAGGGTTTTCCATGAGGTGTGGAAATGGGGCGTGAATAGCTTCTGGCAATTCTGAACGATGGGCCTCAATTTGAACCATGCGTAAACCTTCCTGTGACTGCGGTGTTGTTCACTGTATGTGTGTCGCGTAATTGACTCGTAAAAAAATAGCAATCGGGAGATTCTCCCACAATGCCTCGCTCTTCGCATTCACTCACCGATCCCCAACATCTCCCCCCCCCCACACCTTGCACCTTTCCCACCACAACCAATCGGCCATCTCGGATATTCTCTCTCTCTCTCCAATACCTTTTCCACATCCGGTATTTTTCAGTCCCTCACCATTCAATTTTTTCTGTCAAACCATTTGGTTGCGATGTGACATTGTTTGGCATGCCTATTCTGCTTTTTGAATCTAACGGAATTGGAAGTATCACATTTTCCACTCCGAGAAACGTTGCTAGTCTCTTATGAGAATGACGAAATACGCCGTATCCCTCCGAAGCCCATCTTATCGCGGGAGTTTTTTTTATGTCGTGTGTTTTCGTGTGACCTTTTGTGGATCCACGAAAGCGGTGTGACTGCCGCAACGGCCATTTGGGAAACGGTGGCGTTCTTCGGGAATAAGTATTTCGGTAAGTGAGGATGGTGAACGCTTGCGGAGAAGTGAAACGGGTAATTGAGAGTAGAGTGGAGAGCTGATGCCAACCAATCTTCACATTGATGTCCGATGATGATGAAGCCATCGTTTGTAGTAAATGTAAAGAGCTGAAATCACTTCTCGTATGACTGGTCTCCGTTGTCACACCAATGGGTGTCTCGTTGAACTTGTCCACAGTTGTGGCAATCTCTCTTCGCTGCCTCTGTCGGTCTGTGCTCTTGTTGTCTCGGACCTCATTTTCGAGACCCATTCCACTTCTTTCTTGGTTACTTTTATGTTGGTAATAGTACGCTTGTTTGTGCGAACGAATGATATATATCTTATGTGAAATTTTTACGGAGAGCATCCGCGATCACCTTTATTTCGTTTCCTTGCGCCGAATTAAATTTCGTTGCAACTCGATGAGCGAGTTTTGCAAATTTGGAGATACTTCAGCTATTTCTGTTCATGAGTTACTCAGAGTTTTGAAATGGAATGGATAGTTTTGATTGTCAAATATTTAATTATTGATATCTCGGTCGCCTTACGTCTTATCTTTTTCTGTGCACAGTGGAGGCAATTGCTTGTGCGAAATACTTAAACGCTGATGTTGCGTATTTATTTCGTAATTGACCTTAACCAGATAAATCTTTTTAAAATATAGTTATATTTTTTCACTTGCATTTTACTTGCTCTGAAGTAATAGATACATATTCCCGCTTCGCACTACCCTCTGGTGGTTTTTGTCTCTATACTCCATCCCCTCCCTCCTCCGTCGTTCCTTCCCCTCCCCTAAGCTTTGCCCCCTCAGGCCCCCTAATCCCTCTTCTCGACCCTCGTCCCCCCCTTTCACACCTATCCTCATCCCATTCCTCTTCCTTTACCTCCATTCTCACATCATCTCTCTGCCCCCCCCCCCCCCCCATACACTCCCAACCGTTGTAAATTCATGATAGGTCCACTGCTTCAGCTCCACTGCCTCTGCCGTCAGGAGGCCTCGGACAGAACTTGCTTGCCAGGCGCGCGACTTTCTTTTGTTGCGGCTTAATTCTGTTGGGTGACATTTGTGATGCGCTGTCTGGTAGTTCGGTTTTTTTCCTCAAGTTTCTTCTGACGGACGGCTGACATTGTATGTGAGACACCTAGACGATTCCCTTTTTTTATACGTCGTCGTCGAACTCAGTGTTCCGGAACCAGAAACTGCATCACCATTGTGGACGATTCGGCTACGGTTCTTATTGCATGTGCGCGCCAATATCTCCACTGCAAAATGTTGTTTTAATTTGTGTCCAGTTACATTATGGGCATGTGGATCGTATCAGGAAATTTCTTCACCTCTTCCGACTAGTCCTCTCTGCAGCAGCGACCGGCTCCAGTTTGTTCATTTAATCGAATCATAGCGTCTGTTGGAAGAAAGAGTCCAGCGGAAATAACTAGTAATTGACGCTAAGGGAGAGGTCAACGTTTTTGTATATTTGACATTTGTGCTTTTAAGTTAGTAGAGTGCCATCGAGATATTGCAGATTTCATCAAAATGCTGCATTCACTTTCCACTTTGACCGTAATGTGATATCGTGTTGAAAGATCTCTAATTTGATTTTGGTTGCTGGAATTCATTAGTTGTGTTGAAAATCTTGTATCATCCAGTACAGAATATTTACTTTTTTTAAACAATTATTTAGTGAAATAATTAAAAACCATTGTTTTATATTCCTCGCTGTGAATTTCGAAGCGTCGAGCGTTTCAGTTTTTCGTCATTTTCAATGTCGTGTGTCCGTAAATTACTCGAATTATCGAAACCGATCCAGGCTTTACAGTTTACGTTTGTCAGTGTACATATTTATAATTGTATGTATTATTACCGAATTGAAAAGATTCCACCGAGTGTAGCTCCTTATTATAACAGTATTTTTTAAACTTTAACCATGAAAAGTAATTCCAAGGTAATTTATTTGCTTTATTTTCAATTTTACCCGAAAACAGTCGATAAAGCCTTTTGATCTAGTCCCGGTAGATAACTTAAAATATTAATAAAACTACAGAACACAACTAAGTTTTGATCGGTAAAAATATACATAGGCGGAAGTCGAACCTGCGACCCTGAGGTAGTAGCCAAGGACTTTTACCTGCCGCCACCCGAGTCGTCTAAATAATTATATATATCTGACTTTTTCATAAGCTGTAGTCCTTCGGAGATTATTTTTCATTATTTCGGAATGAATTACCGAATGCCCGGTGAAACAATGTTTTTGCAGGGACCCCGGCGGAATTAGGGGCAAAAATCTATATTTCCTCCTTGTTGAGGTTGAGCTCCGCGATCTGAAGGAAAGCGCCCCTTGCCTCGGAGGAAGGCTCGGGGGGAATGAGGGGGGGGGGGGGCGCGAGGCGAAGGAATGAATTCCCCTCCCCCAACCCGCGCCGACGCGGGGAGAAGAAGAGATTCTCAAAATGTCGACTCCGAGCACGGAGAGCCGACGACTCGATGAAATTTAATTGGCTAGCCTTCGATCGCTAATCAATTGTCTCTCTCTCTCTCTATCGCGCAGGGAATTTATTGCTGCCTCCCAAAATGAGATGCGTGGTAGTTGGAGGGGGGAGGGGGGGGGTGGGTCCGGGTTAAAGTGGTTGGAGCGATTTTGATGTACAGTTTGCGTGAGACTTTGCCTACATGTTCTCATTAGTGATATCTGTAGATAAAAGTGAAAAAATCGTATGATACCGATTTGTTACTTAGGCAATTCAGTGTCATTTTAACACGTAGCCTTAAGGCACATTTTTTTATTCCTTATTTAACCTGGGTTGAATGAGGCTACACACCTGCACATGACATATATTTCCTAATTATTCTAGAAAATATATACAGATTTTTTACGCGAAATAATATATTTCTTATTATTATACTTGTTGATAACAAATATCAAGGTGTCACGGCGAGTCCAATATTCGAAAAAAGTATATTTCAATATAATTTCGTCTAAATATTGAATACCGCGCCGAGAAGTCTGGTAATCACGTACGTTAACTAAGGAAAAACATTAAAATATAATTCCGGCTTCATAAACATTACTGCTTGCATGGTGCGTACCAATGCCTAGACGGATGCATTTAAGTGAAATCTGGTCCGAGAACATTTTTCGACTAAAAAATTATTTAAATGTGCTCTCAATGATCCACGATTACCGCTCCGGCCACCTTAACGAGGGAGCGGACGGGTGGGTGTGGGGGCCGCGCTTTTGCTCGCCCCCAATCGGTTGGTGGCCTCGGGATCCGATCATCTGCGTTCACAATAATTGCATTTCCCGTAGGAGGGCATTCTTTGCCGTCTCTTATCGCACTGATCCTGTCGTTCGGCAATCTCCGACGGTCGGGAAGCATCGTAAGCCATCCGCTAATTCGACTTTCCCTCGGAAGAGCGCCGCTCGCGCGACCCCTGCCTTCGCGAGCCATACCCTAAGCATTGCACCCCACCCACCTATTACCCTTGTCCTCCCACTCACCCTGGCCTCGCCTTCTTACGCACTCAAGTGTCACGTCGTGATAATCTAATCGCTGCCTCGCGGGACACTCTGGTGTGCGTGTGACTTTAGCGAAAACCTCTTCCACCTCCACTTCCTTCATTAACTGCTCCTTTCCCCCCCTCCCCCTCCCCCCCCACCGTGACTCGATTTTCCGGCGACTGAGGCGGGCGCAAATATTTCAACTTTTCGTATATTCCGTTCTGGGTGGGGAGAGAGCGGGGCGAGTGGGTGCGCGAGGAAATGGTGGCGGGCGGAGGAGGCCAGGCTTACCAACCCTATGGACGGGCAGTGAGAATGGTCTCGAGAGTACGGATGAGCCATCGATCGCAAGTGGGCCAACGAATGTCTTTCTCCGCTCCGAGAGTGTCGCGACGCCCAACCCCCTCCTACTCCCCTTTCCAAACTCCCTCCCCTCCCTACCCCCTCCCACCCTTCCCGGCGTGCAACATCCTTCGCCGAACTCTCCCATCTTGTCTCCGCCCCTCCACATCATCACAAACACCAACCCCCTCCAAATGAACCACCCCCTCGCCACTCTTCTCTTATCCTTCCGCTCCCCCCCTCTCTTCTTTCCCCCCTCCCCATTCCCCCTCCCTTATACTCTTCTCGCGGCGTCCATCCTTGCTTGGTGTGTGTGTGGCGTGGGCTCGCTTCGTCGATGACCCGGGGTAGTGGCGCGGCGCTCTGCCGTAATACGAATGCGACTCCCTCTGTGGGGAGAGAAGGGGAAGGTGGCGAGCAGGAGGGGGGCGATGTGCCGAACCCGGGGGAGCGGGGAGGAGGAGGATACGGGTGCTTTTTTATTTTACACGTTTTCATTTTTTTCCCCTCCCCCTTTCCGCGTTGAAAAGGGTTCTTCCCTCACCCTGCCCCGAGGGTGTCTCGTTCTCTCCCCGTGCCCGGGACGACCCCGGGATTTTTTAAGCAGTTTTACCGAATGATCGCAGTTTTTCCCTGCCTCGTCGTGGGTATGGGTTTCTCTGGTTCTGTTCCCGAAATAGGATCTCTTAAGGGTCTGGGAGATGATCGACAGTTGCAGCGGGGATATATGTATCGCCGTCCTAGGGTGCTTGCGGGATATTTACGCTGGACAGGTGTGGGAGAGGGAGGGCTGCCTCCGGTCCGCGTCTGCAATGAAATGAATTGTTATGAAATGAACCGCGAGCGAAGGATCCACGCCTCCGTCGTCCGATCCTAATGCCACCACCTTTGCGACCGCTTCCTGTCTCCTCCTACTCGACTCCCGATCGGTTACTTGGGGAGGCAACCGACAACGGAGACCTTTTGCGTTATTACGGTAGGTTGACTGTGGGAGGATCGACTGAGGAACGTGGTAAGGGAGCATAGCCTGTTCTCAAAGATAGGCGCCAAGGGGAGCGTAGTTTTACGTTCCATCCGTCAGACGGGGTACTGCGCTTTGAAATGCTCACCGCGTGTCACGCACGCAGGAATCGGGATTCCTCTGGAAAAAAAACCCTCCACAACTCCTGGGGCTCGAACCTGGATCCTTCGAGATTGGATGCCGGTAGTACTCCCTGGCCATCTCGCTAACTCGAGGGCGGGTATGATTGTGTGGAGGCGGCGTCGGCCATCTCTATCGGCCTTTACGACGGCAGCCGTTTCACATCATCACCCAATGCCTTCCCTTTGCCAGGGAGTCGAGTCCTAACTTCCTCACTCCTCTCTCCCCTCCCTAAAGATTTTCTTCCGGGAATTATTCCGGGGAGTGGAGAGGCTCTTGTATTGTGCTTGCGTGCGGGTTGCGTGTTTCCCCTCCGCCTCGCCCCCCGGCCGGCCCAAGGAGGGGGGGAGGACGGGGAGCAGCCTCGAAAAAGCGATCCTAGCGATTTGGTGCGTTTTCATCCCTTCTTGAAGCGGCGCCTCCCTTCCGCCCTCTCCACCATCACCCTTCGCCCTCCAAATCCCACTCACCTCTACTCACTCACTGGTACTCTCTTGTTGGCCTGGCTCATCATCCGAATGCCAAGGGTTCGAATCCCGAAAATGGCTTAGATTTTTGTATTGGAGAGAAAGTATTCATGCGTGGGGGAAGCACTTCGGAGGGTAGTTCTCCGTCCGTTAGAATTGGACGTTATAGATCTGTGAGGGGCTCCTTTAGACATGGCTCGATCATTACCGACGCCGGGTTTCTCTCCGCCCTTACTCTGCTCTACAAATATATCTTCCGTTACTAAGCTCCCCACACCTATCTTTTAGGGCGACAATAACCGACAGGGTGGGTCGCCTGCACCCTAATAACCCAGATGAAACGATGCTGCCCGAAAGAGCGCCATCGCGAGCCCACTTGGGCGCCGTCCAAGGGCACAAGGGGACCTGTGTGGAATCGTATTACTTTTCCTGGGGGCATACTGTCAATGCGGCCCTGGACTCGTCACTATCGACTCGAATCAATCAAATAAACCGACCAACCCCTTCACTAACCTTTGCATTTCTTGCCCTCCCACGCACCCCCTATCCCCACCCACCTCTCGTCCTTCCCTCCCACTCCCTTCCCCGCCCCCGAAGAGGGAGGTGGCGAGGGGAGAAGCATCCCCAGTCTCTCTGTTCGCATTCGCGATTATCACCGCCCTCCCCCCACTCTCCTCCTTCCCTCCCTCCCTCCCTTCGTTCGTTCGTTTGAATGGTGAGGGCGCCGCGCTGCGCGGAGGGCGAGTGAGGCGGAGGTAGAGAGGCTTTATCGATTCGGGATTTTTTAACTTGGTTACGATACGACGGAAGCGTTATCCTCCCGAGGCCCCAGAAATTCGCATTTCCGAGATGGCACGCGCTGCTTTCGGCTGAAGGAAAAGGGTGGAGGAAGTTGAAGAGGAGATTCAGTTTCTAGGAGGTGGGTGACTCGAGGAGTGGAGAGAGAGAGGCTATTTGGTGTCAGCTCTTTAACGGCGGCGTCGGGAGTGGAGAGCGGCTCTCGCTGCTGCTTTCCTCGCTCGGCCGAGGCTCCTCTCGTTTGTCAGGGCCACATACCCTCGAAAAGGGGGAGACGGCGTCCAAGTGGAGGATGGCCATCCTCTGGCATTCCGTTCGCTGCCGTCGATGAGCACGGTTCCCGCTGACATTCAGAGCCGGGAATAGTCATGGAATTCTGTCGAGCATAGAAAGGTCTTGGAAATTTTCAGAAATTCCGTGAAATTACCGGAAAAATTTTCGTGTCGAACGTAAAATACTTTACATGTGCCGGAGTAAACAATAGAGAGCGCTCATAAGAGGAGAATTGTGAGCAGAAATGTAATGAGCTGAGTAATGGAGACGAAATCGGCCTCAATACACGGTATTTTATATTTCACTGTGACTCTCCGTTGGGTTCTTATTGCGGTGAATTAGTGACGCTAAGAACTTTAAACTTGGGTCATTATTGACGATGACGCTATGAACTTTCATTACCAAGGGGAGCGCCATGTTAAAGCTTCTATTGTATTTAAATTTCTCCGATCGTCCCTCATTCTCGATTACATGACCGAATAAGAAAAGCAGATTCGTTTACAGTTGTACGTTTCACCCGCTCGAACTCTGATTACATGTATCGCATCTGCTGAGAAAAACGAAAGGGGTAATAAAATGTATTATTTCCACGCCAGAGTGCTACTCCTTCAATTAGGGTTTTTTAAATTAAAATTTCTCATCAAATCAAAGAATATTGGCCTTCTTAACATTGAGGAAAAATATTTTCCGTGGCGTCTTATCGGGAATGATAAAATACATAGGGTGTTTCAGGAAGAATATGCGTAACTTCTGGAGGAGGTAGGGGAGGTGATTTTAAGCATTTGTTGTCTTTGAACATATGGTCGCAACTCCCTAGTTACCGAGCTATGGCAACGCACATGTTTTCTCACAAGCATTTTGTAGTCAACATGAAAACGCCAATAAGCTGTAACGTGCTCTAATCGCAAAGAAGTAACTCTTACTTCTTGTGAAAGTTATTCTTAAGACTTGCATATTTCTTTTCCTGTCAAAAGGTTTGCTTTGTCCTAGTTTTCAATATGGTAACCGGAAATGTAAAAAAAAACTTTCTTCTAAAAAACTCGTAGAATACACTTAAAATCGTTAGTCTCATCTGTCTGCCAAGGGGGAAATACATCATGAAGCAACGAGCCAATAGCTGGGTGAACAAATATCGTTGCTAAAACAATGCTCTATGAATCGTAATTATTAAATTTAATTGGAAAAATTAGGTGCTGATAATTAATATATTATATTATGGAAGCACAATTTACCATATAGAATAAATTTTGAATAAATCCCCCTCAATTCATGCAAAATATGAATTAATACGCATTTAATTAATTAACTTCTAACTGCTAGGTGTCGCACCACACTCGGATGGCCTTAAGGTCCGTTGTAAGAACCTGCTTGTCGTTAATGGTATCAGTCTTTACTCTAGGGTGGTAGCAACCTAATGGATACCTTTTGCGTTCGATTCTGCGTGTAAGAGTGAAGAGGGATGCATTTCATGCTCGATTAGTGACAGGAGATTTCTTGCGCCGGTTACTCTACGTTCTTCAACCTGAGTGGTAGGTATCCTGAATAATCGTGTTGCGAGCCTTTTCTTTTAGACCGTCAAGTTTGAGGACAGGTTATTCTTTCTTATTAATAGTTGGAAAATAATATAAATAACATAAGCATTCGTCATGTGCAATCAGGTATTCTTAAATCGCGTGACGAGAATGTACAATTTTTAATGGACCTTCAGGACGCCAAGAAAGGAGCGGGGTGGGAAACATATTGGTCAACCTTCAGGCTCTTGTCACCGCACGCCGCAACTATGTTTGATTGAAGTCGCGTGCGAGGTCCCTTATGCTGCTCCTCCCTTGCTCTCCCTTCGTCCCATGCTCCCCTTCAGCCGTGTGCAGCAAGCTGCTTGCTGTTCATCGCACCCCCCCCCCCCCACTACAAACTGACTAGACCACCTAATATAGTCACGAGAAACTGGATTGGTGGCCGTTTTGCTTATTTTCAGAGTTGAATTCCGATAGCATGTCGGCAAACAATGCCAGCGCATCAATTATTAACTTGGCTCAAACGGATAACTTGGAGGCATGGATAAATTTGACACTTATTGCGTCTACGTAAGCTAAAAACTCTGAGATCCCTACTGTAGTCGGTATAATACGTACCGAATGTGTATGTAGTAGTATGTTCCAGTACCGCACCGCCTCCTTTACGTCAAAGTTATTCCTCCTCCCCCCAATAACCTGCTCTTAAAGACTCTTCATACTGAAATAAGTAACTCCGTTTGATCTCACACGTAATTTTACTAACCGACCCAGGTTTTGGTATGTTACGCCATTTTAAAGACCTTGGAAATGGCATAATACATCGAAACCTAGGTCCGTTAGATCAATTAAGTGTGGGACAACACCGAGTTACTTATTTCAGCATGGAGGGTATCAAAGATTTCCACAGGGTAACGCCGGAAAGGGTCTCTTAAAGTATTAAGTACTCTTAAAGTAAGTAAGTAAGTTAAGTATTAAGTCTCTTAAAGTATTAAAGTAATTGTATCTCTTAAATCAGTATGCTCTTAAAGACTTGCTCCGACCCAAAAATTTGTGAAAGACAATGTTAGAGAGGCTATTCGGTAGCCGTGGGATAATAACTCTAGTTCTAGTGGCGAACTGCGTGAAAAAACGTCCTTCCCTTGAATTGTTCCATCGGATGTTTGCCCTTCGCACCAAAATTCTCCCCTTTATATCTACCCTTCCTCCCCCTCCCCCCACCGAACCCCCATCTCCAAGTAGGCTACGTCTCCGCGCGGGAAAAAGTTGCAAATCTACTCGTTGGTGTACTTTTACTCTCGGGCGTGCTTTCACTCCGTCCCGTCTCCGTTGCAAGAGGACATTTGCATTCGAAGATTTATCTCGAGTCCATCTCTTCGTCCTTGCTCGCGGTTTTTCGTGCGTAAAACAGTGTCTTCTCACTAATTGTGGTCGTCCCAAACGTATCGAACGAGGAGAGTGTGTTTTGACTCGTGATGTCCATCACTTCGATGCGTAATTTCCAATGAAATGCTTTGTTCGAAAACGCACCTTCGATTAATTTCTCTTTAGACTCATATCCCTTCTCATAATTTAGCTGATTGGCAATTCAGCTACGCCATGATGTAATGTGAGCTCCCTAAAACCAAAGTTTTTTTTGCATTCGGTGAACTGGTGTCGAATCTTAGTCGAGGTCAATTATTTTTTTCCTTGTGAATTTCGCAAATTCGTGCGGGTGACTCCCGCTAAATATACTGCCACGGCTATTCTCTTTGGGCTCTTCTATTTCTGTGATGCTCTCGCCTACCCTCGCGTCAGTGTGGGGAAAGACAACAAACCGTGTTGATTAATTTTCACTCGCATCCGTGGTGGAGAGCAAATCGGTTCCGGAGAAGCCATAGCGTGGGCATGGCGAGAAACTGACCCAAAGACGACTTTAGTCGGCTTCTTCGTCCATGGCGTTACGGCGACCGATCGCTTGGGATGCAAGTGGTTGGCATAAAGGCCTTCGGAGTTATGTTTATTTTGACCAAAGGGTGTAAAACTTGAATGAAGCCTTGCGCCGGGACATAAATTTCCGCGCCAGCAGCGAGATTGGTAGCCTAAAAACGCTCGCATGAAATTGACGTATACCGATATCGGAAAATATTTGTCACCAGGTATTACGCTCGGTAGAGGAACAACGTATTCGAAACAACTTTTCAAAGCACCATCGTATGTGGTATTCAACTTAAGAATTTTCGCCATTTCATTGGAGTCATGGGGTGTTCTTAAAAAATTTAATCTCATGATATCATGATTATTTGGCGATAGTTTACAATTCCACCAAAGATGAAACCACCTAGTCAGCAAAGTTATTTTCTTGTTGGACGGTGTCTTACTTGTTGTTTTTTTTTCAAATGGAAAGTGATAGGTCTAACTCGAACACCGTAGGCAACCCGTTGATATCTAATTTTTATTCTTAATATTCCTCAAGTCAGGCCCGATTGCGTTCGCATGGCTAGTTCCACGCGAGACGTCCACTGAAGCAGTGAATGCGTTACCATCCAATTATGGGCGACATAACATTTGGTTTTTTACTTATTGTTACTTAGTTTTTTTATGCCCTAAGGTAGGAAAATTTTGAACGTCCGTCTCGAATTCAGCTTCCAATCAGCAACTTTTTTTTAAAGCTCTCGCCCGACTTTAACCTCACCCTTTAGAAAAGGGCAAACAGCTTGCTTTCACACTGGGAAGGAATGGTACCAAGGAATGCTAAGAAGGTTTATCGTACTTACGCCAAAACGCTTCTAAGATTTGTTCTCAGTACGAGCCGTGTTTCATAGATAGTTAGATTTCAACAAATGGAATGGCTGGAATTCCAACATTATCGTTCATTTTGTAAGATCTATTATTTCCGCGGAAATGTAATGGACTTAAAGTTTCCCTTTCCTCATTCATTTCTGTGTATTTTCTCATGTCTTGCAAATGTATGTACATTGCATGTCATTTTCCCCGGTCATTTGCTGTTATTGGAAAAATGAACCTTGCCATTCAATCGTCCGTAATTCCTAGTTGTAATTTCTTAGTCATCGCAAGAATCCGTGTATGTACTTACCTGTCGGGGTTACTTGATCGAACTCGCTCGCAAGTTATTCTTGTGCCATTCCTGGAATGTAGCGAACGCTATCGCTTTCTGTTTCAAGATTTCCCCGCAAGAGTATTATTTCCGGCGCTCTATTTTCCGGAATCAATGAGAAGAAAATGACTGTGCATCCGTTGAAGCGTAAATATTTCCCACCGGGAAATGTTCGTGTCAAAATCCGTTATTTCTTCTTCTTCTTCGAGACGTGAGTTTGTCCTGAGTTGAACAAGTCAGGCCGCATCTATGCGTTCAAAAACGTTAAATCAAACCTTTCGTTTATTCAGAGTCATATTCAATGAATTAGTGATAGCTTGATGGTTGGTAGTGCGGGTAAGTTAATTGAAGTGGTCTCGTGAAGCTTAATTTTGTATTGTTTTCTTATCCAAAATTGAGATTGTTTGGACACACCTTTGATGGAAATACTCAGTCTTGAAAAGATGAACGGGCTGGACCAAAGAGTGGTGCACTTGGTGTCCGAATCATTTCATGGGATGGCGAGAGGTGATTTGATGATAATCTCAGAATCCTCGAGTGGATTTCCGAGAAGTAAACCCGTGCCCAGAAAGATATCTTCGCGGGGATTCTCTCATTTCAATCTTGTGTGTCAATAGCTTCTATCAAAGCATCTCTTATCTAAAAATTCCAACCTTAGGCTTATTTTCGGGGCGAGAAAATTAGTGAACTAGATTTCTTCGCTAGATATTTTTGTATAAGTAAAGGTATTCGTGATGCACGATGCGGTCCCTCAGGCCAACTGTTATATTGATATGCCCCAGCGATAATCTTCCAACGAGTGAAATTCTGGAGAAAAAAATTGAGTTTATAAATAAGATTTGTTATCGTGATCTGAATAGTTAACCCTAGCCCTTCTTTAATATTGTGTTAAATACTCGAGAATTGGTCTGATCGATGCAGTGGTGAACAACATGCTGCTGCATCACCCAGCACCATGTTTTCGCTTTCACTCGACTCATAAGCGAAAGTGGGCGTAAACAGTTTAAGGCCAGTTGGCAAATTTCCCTGAAATGAGACACCTTACGTGTGGTTAGGATCACCCACGTTGTGACCAATTATCCAACAATTATCAATCCGGTGTTTTTCATAATTGTAGTGGTCGTATATTATCATGTCTTCCACAAGTTATCTTCCCTATTTGATTAGAGGCATAGAAACCTCGAAAGCGTGATCTAATTTATCCTTACATTATTATCAACGATTCGCATAGGAACAGGAAAGTAAGCCTTTATGTGTCATCACTTGATTTCATATTCCTTCCGCTTTAATGTGTAGAAGGAGCATATATCCTCTACCTACTAGAATCTACATATGTTTTAGCGTTTATTGATCCGTGTGGATACTGTTGTTCATCTCAATGTGAGTAGCTCTGAGAACAAGTCTTCTTAAGTCAGTGGTTTACGAATAGTGCACTGATTTGTAATTCCTCGGTCTAATTTTAATGTCCGCATTCCCCGTGCACTCGACGTCTGCATTTCGGCGCCGAGAGGTCGAGCCGTGCGAACAAAATGCATCGCCTGTGCGCGCGTGAATTCTCGGGCTGGTGTGGCGACCAGAGGAGGACGTGGATACCCACCTGGAGGACCTGGGGTCGAATCCTGACAGCGGCGGTGATTATTCAATGGAATGCCGATCCCTAAGCATTTGCAATGTGTAGAGCACTCGAAATGTTGCAATGCACCCATTATTTATTTGCGTAAACATTGCAAGTAGACATTATTGTGGCTTAGTAACACTTCTGTTTAGGTTTAAATGAAAAGAAAATAATGACAACGTATTATAGGCACTTCACGTTTTACTTATACGAAAGTTTTTTTTTTAAGATTTACATTCTTAGGTGATGGTTTGTGAGTGTTTCTAGTAAGTTATTTCATTCAATCACGCCTCGATTCAAGAAGAAGTACTTGGAAACATTTGTTTTCTGCCGCCATAATTGAAACTTTAGCGGGTGGTCGTTTTTCCCCACAAAATTTGGTGACGCCAGCCTCTTCTCCAACTCCACCCAAGGTGGATTTTTTGTGTAACACTTAAGCATCCCCAAACGAACTTTGAAGTGGACTCCATCTCAATTCCTCTGACATGCTACCTACGAATTAGACGGGAGGTTCAACCGTGGGATGCTGATGCCCGCACCGGGCTTCCCTCCGCTCCGCTCTCTGTCCACCCTTTTCTCCCAAAATGTCCCACCAACCGAGGACGCGTCATCCCTTGCGAACTTACGCACCTCCCTCCCCGAAGTAATTCCTCCTCCTCACGCGTCCTCCGATCCCCTGCGAATCGAGAGCGTGCCTCCTCGTTTTCGTGCCCCCCCAAAGCCCTCCCCGCCACCCCCCGCCGTCGTCCATCATCTCTTCGCCATCTCGCGACTGCGGCGCTCCGCCGCTGCTGCTGGGCGGGGTGGGGGATTCCACGCTCCCGCTGCTGCTGCACATCATCGATTCCTCCTCCGACTCTTGGATTTGCGTATTTTTTGTTCGGCTTAAAACAAATCCGTTCCGTTTGCTGCCGTGGCCGCGCTGGGAGATGGAGGAGGGGGGGGGGGCGCGAGCGATGTTGGGTGGGGGGGGACATTCCATGACCGGAGGAAACAAAAAGCCCAACTATAGAAATGAAAGGAGGAGGGGAGAGCGCAAGGAATCCATTCCCTCTCCGACTCTTGGCTTGTTTCTCTCCGGTCGGTAAACCTCGCCCTCCCTCTCCCTCCCTTCGCCCCCCTCCACCTCTCTACTCTCACCCCTCCTCTCTGGAATTCTTCCCTCCATCCAGCCAAGCCTCCACGACTGACGCCCCCCGCCATCCCCCAAACATTTTTCACCCTCCTACCCCTACCCTCTCCCCCCCCCCCCCGCTGGGGGAATGCTGGCTGGATGCGGAGGAAGACACCCCCACCCACGCACGCACAACTGAACGAACGAACGAACTCGCGGACTGCGGCGACTGAACGGAGAGTGCAATGAATGTGCGAGAGAGCCTCCTCCTCTCTTCCTCTGCCCCCGCGGAGGACCTAGCGAGGGAGGCAGGCGCCTGTCCTGCTATATAGGGTTGACAACTCTCCCGGAAGATCGAAAGGTCTCTCGGAATCTGACGAGGATTGTTTAAAACACCAACCTCCCGAATCGAGGCGATTATCGCCAGCTTTAAGTTTTATTAACGGTTAATAAAATGTTCTTTCCGTTATTACTATGTACCACGATTAATAACTCTTGTTCTTTTGTTATTTGCTACTAATATAACTGAACATGTGTGTACATCATAGCTTTTTTATGATTTGTACTCGTTCTCATATAATTGTACCAGGTAATTAACCTTTGATTGGAATGAATAAATTTGAATTTCCTTGTTTGTATGTGCGATGGGTTGTTGCGCATCAGAAATTCCGATATGGCCCCATGTTTGCTGTTTTGTAAAAAAATTAGCTTTTTTCGGTACTACTAAGGAGTAAACATTTTATATTTTCATCTCCTGTGAGTAAATGTGTATGTGTACAAGTCAATGTAACATCATTAAAGCCATATAACATCATTAACCTCGGTTGATGCATCAAACCTTCCGTTCCTTGTTTTAATGCGAGAGTATGAGTTTTGGTTATCTCAGATGCACCATGGCCCCCTATGAGGTCTCCCAGAGTGTTTCATCGGGATTTGATGAACACGGATTCCACACATGCAATAGGGGGTGTTGAAATGATATAATTATTTGAGCCAGAACCACCGAATGCTCCCGCGGCCTGCGATCGGCCGTCATTTTTCTATGTCTGATGGAGTTATTTATGCTAAATTTCGACCGGGGAGAGGAGGAACCAAAGCTTATCGGTCATAATTGGTGGACGATATTATTCCCGCGCCTCTCGACCATACCTTGGGCCACGTTTTGGTTAAGAGAAGACTTTTTGGTTTTCGATCAACAAGGATTTCGTACACCGTTAGAGATATTGGCATGAAGTCCGTGTATTGGGTTTGAGCCAGAATTCCCAGGTATAGGCATTGACATGCGAGTTTGCTCCCATGCATCCCCATGTATCCAGCTTCAGGTAAATACAGGTTTTTTTCAAGGCATACTTATGATCTTAGGACTAATAAACTGCCAATATTTCATGGGACCTCACATGGGACACATATATGTCGCGATTAGGGTAGAAATTTACATCTACAAAATACCCTGCAACCCACTTCAGGGGTGTGTGGCAGGGGGTGAGTATTCACCAACATGCATTACACTATACCCTAAAGTTAGTGTAGCGACGGCTAATTATGCATTAGCATAAATCGCTAATGCTTGTCACGAGGCGAAGCCTCACAAGCATGCACTACTACACTATAGATATTATCACAAGGGAGAGGGACCGTTAATATATAGGTATGTATTTTGCAACTACACATATGGACAGAGACTCAAGACTTATGTTAAAACATGCACGGCGTGCTGCTAGTACTAGGTAACAGATAAGGATTCAAGTATTAGGGAGTACTACTACTACTAAGAGCTACACTACCTATCGACAAACCTAGATAAAAGTCTCAATGACCGCTGTTATGGTCCATTATAGTTCGTGGGAAAAATGACATTTTAAATCTGTCCGTTCTGCAGTCTAGTTCCCTAATTTTATTCTCATGATCTGATCTACCGTAGTATGTCGGATTTCGTAAAATATCATCAACGTCGTCAAAAAATAGACCGGTTTGGAACTTACATAGTAGATTGAGTCTAAATTTTAATCGACGGTCTGAAAGCTTTTCCCATCCCAGTTGCTGCAAAAGGTCAGTAACACTAACGAGATTATCATAATGGCCTTGAACGTATCTTGCCGATCTTCGCTGCACGCGTTCTAACTCAGTTTCCAAGCCTATATCATAAGGATCCCAAATACTGGCAGCATATTCCAAGTGGGGTCTAACGAGGGAGAAGTAGCTGATTTCCTTAACTTTATCGTCACACTTGCCAAGTACTCTTTTAACAAATCCCAATTTACGATTAGCTTGAACGGTAATTTCTCGAATATGTTTACTCCACGAGAGATCATTAGTCAGTTTAACTCCGATAGTATTTAACCGATTCTACAGTTGCTAATTTGCTGTTGTTTATGCAATAGCTGTTACAAGAAGCGTTTTTCCGTTTCCAAAAATTCATAACAACGCATTTTTTTCAAGTTTAATTCTAACTGCACCACTCCTGTATTGCCTCGAGGTCCTAGGTTAGCGCTTGCTTATCATTAAGGCTACGAATTTCTCTGTACACCACTGCGTCGTCTGCAAATAATCTAAGCTTACTGTCAACTGTTTCACCGATGTCGTTTATGTACAAAAGGAACAGAAGTGGGCATATGACAATTCCATGTGGGACACCCGATGTGACTTTTACTTCATTAGAGATAGCGCCATCTAATACAACCCTTTGCACGCAATTGCTTAAGAATTCTCTAATCCAGGAAATTACGTCGTCATCTAAACCGTAGGATTTTAATTTCATGAGTAGCTTACTGTGGGAAACTATCAAATGCCTTTTTAAAGTCAAGAAAAATTGCATCAACTGGAACGTAATGTTCACCCGAGACTGAAATATCATGGGCAAAAAGTGCTAATTGAATTTCGCAAGATCTTTCCCTTCGGAATCCGTGTTGCGTTTTGTTAACAAGTTCTCCATATCGAGGTGTCTCATAACTGAACTTACAATTATATGTTCAAGGACTTTGCCAGAGATAGATGTGAGAGATATCGGTATGTAGTTCGATGGCTGTTCCTTATCACCGCTTTTGAATATGGGAGTGACATTTGCAATTTTCCAGTCCATGGGTACTTTGTATTCGTTGATGGATTTACTAAATATATTCTGCAAGTAGGGTGCTATTTCACAAGCTAATTCTTTATGCACGCGGGCAGGAATTTCTTCAGGACCTGGGGATTTATTTGGCCTTAAGGATTTCAACAAGTTTCCTATTCTGTAAGTGCAAATATCGATAGGCGGCATATTTTGCTGGAAGTGATCATTTACCTTTACGGATGTAATCTGTGATGACTTGGTGAACACACTTTGAAAGTAGGAATTTAATAAGTGGGCTTTGTCCGAACTGCTTGTTAATAATTCGCCCTTTTCGTTTCGTAGTGGAATAACTGTTGATCTATTGCCTTTAACTTCCCTTACGTATGACCAAAATACTTTTGGGTTATCTTGTAACTGTTCTACTATGTTCTTCTTTTAAAATCCATGAATGCATTCCGAAATGCTTTCTTTGTAGTGGCTTTAGACAATTTGTATTTTACAATTATAAAATTATGATCACCGGTGAACAAATCTCTACGGAGTTTTTTCCTCTTGGCGTGGCACACTCTCTGACGTCTTAACGATTTTCTCACTTCTGCATTGTACCATCTTGGTTCGCTGCCCTCTTTTTTTTAACTTTCTTGGAATATATTTTCTGATCTCCGAATGTACGATCGAAAGAAAAACTTTCCAACTACCCTCCGTGTCTAACTTTACGCTTGATTCTTGGAAGTCGGGAAGAGAACTTTTTAGATGACTCTTGAACGCATTGAAATCGGCTTTTTTTTAAATCGTAGAACTTTCTTCTTTGTTTAAAACTTTTAACTATATTCAAAGAGAACTCTGCGGTAACTACTCTATGGTCACTAATGCCCTCAACAGTGTTTACCTTAATTACTTGATGCGGTATATTTGTTGCCAATAAATCAAGAATGTTGTCCCCTCTGTTAGGCGTCGTAGCTATCTGATGTAGGGCATTTGATGAGAACGTGTACAGCAGGGACTCGCATATATCTTTGTCTCTTCCCCCTGATATGTAACTGTAGGTCCTCCAATCTATAGATGGCGTATTGAAATCTCCACCTATGATTAAATTTCTTTCGGTGTTCCTGGATGTGATGTTCTTTATTTGTGTTTCGTGTTCTAAAATTGAGGTGACGTCGGTGTTAGTTTGCCTTTAGTATGCGCACACGAATATTGTTTTTGATTTAGGTCATCTAATAGAGCACCATAAAGAATCTAGGCTGGTATCTGGGACAATTTCCGCTGGGCTGACAATGGTATTCTTTACAGCTATTAATACTCCGATTCCGGTTCGGTTGGACCTATCTTTTCTGTAAACGTTGAATGATTTAGGAAAAATTTCACTATCAGAAATATCGTCCGTCAATTTTTTTAAAACACAGATACTAACATTGGTTTCATTACCTTTTCAGGTTTGAATAGTTGGTAATTTCGCAACTCTCCATCAACTGCGCCTTAACCCCGCTAGGCGAATGTTTCCTTTTTTCTGCTCTACCTCCTTTTTCGACCTCTAGTCCTCAGCATGGCTGCGAAATTAGCGAGTTAACTCGACGGGTAGGCAGCCGTGAACGAAAAAGTCTGGACCATCGTCGCTGTTACAGGCGTGGTAACGTACTACTACCACTGGCAATGTGTTTCTGTAAATGTCTCTGTCACTGCGAGGTGTTAGGAAACAGGAAACCAACACGTTATTATCTCGAGGAAAAGCAGATCGCCAACATTTTTCTCTGTTGTGCTTTGTAATACGTGGTGTGATGTTAAGGTGGCTGGTTCGGTAATCGCGAGTCATCTACATCTACGAAGTACCGTGCAAGCCACCACTAGGGTGTGTGGCACGGGGTGATTCCACACCAGGCATGCAGCACTCGTCCCAGCACAAATCAGAACCTCGCACGCTCCCCCTGCCGCTAGGCTCAGGCCAAGAAGCAGTCCGGAGAACAGTGCGCAGTCCTACCGGTAACTGGGAGAGTGATACGTAAATGAACATGCAAAACAATGCTATACACGCATCTAGTGGTTACTATTACTAATACTGTTAATTTATGAATGCTACGAGATGCTACTTCATACAGAGAACAAAATAAAATAATGCGGAAAAAACCGACCGGTGTGAAGTGTTAGTAATGATGTTGTGTTATTAAGCACAAGTGAAAATTCTACTCTACCTATTGAGGGTGGGAGTTTCATATGATTGATCTATCGCAACTATTATGATCCCTTATTGTACGTGGGAAAAATGGCATTTTAAATTATCGGTTCGGCAGTCAATTTCCTTTATTTTATTCCTGTGATCGCTTCTACCGTAGTACGTTGGCTCTAGCAGTATATGTTCAACGTCCGGCAAAAAACTGTCGGCTCCGAACTTGCGAAAAAGTCATTGAGAACTAGTGCTCAAATAATTTCAATGGCACTAGGACATATCACACAATATTTTCACATGATGCCTCAAATTCTCAAATCATAATGAAACGTTCCCCTTTTGAATTTAAATTTTGACATGAAAAAGCATAAAACTTGACTTGACTCTGTTTCTAGACAACCTGAACGTTGTCACTGCATACAAACCCTCTTGTTTAACCCACTTGAGTAAAGTATTTCGGAGGAAAACTAGTCCTTCATTCAGCGGAGATCCGGGCGGGAACTACTCTTAGGAGTAGTAGTGACTTCTCTTTCTCTCCCTGGACCATTTGGCTAGGGATACAGATTTGCTCTCGCATGCGAAGGAATGATCCCCCTCCTCGACCCCTGCTCCCCCCCCCCTGCTTCCTCCCCCTCGACATCCCGCGACCTCCTCTTCTCTGACCGCGTTTTTTTGCCGCCTCCCCTCTCCTCCCATCGAGGGGGTGTTCGGTTGGTTGTTGCATCGATTCTCTTCTCTTTACGGCCCCTCTCTCTTCTTGGACGCGCGCCCTCCGCCCACCTCCCCCTCCTTATCTCCCACATACTCTCTCGCTGCCGACTTAGGAGAGGAGAAGAGGGGTCGGAGTTCTCGTGAGGAGGAAAGGGGGAGTGAGAGAGAGAGCAGTCGGGAGACCCCCCCCAGCGCTAATTATCCGGATAATATCGGGCATTTAAAGCCTTAATTGTGATTTATAGTCTCTGCATCATTTTATGATTTTGGCGGCCCGTGGTATGTGTGTACCTCTCATTGTTTCTCGCCAAATTAAAAGTTTAGTTGTCGAATACTTAATAGCAGTGTGTGTGCAGGTTTACGTGGCTGTCTCTTCAGGGATTAGATCTTACAATTAGTGGCTTTATGTCTATTTCATGGTTGATTATGGGTGAGTTATTCCTTTTTATTCGTGAAGCATGAGTAATCGTTTTCAGTTATCATTCCTTTTTGTTCCGTTGTCGGAAGAATTATGTTGTCAAGTTTTTTATTTTACTGTAAAGCGTGTTGATTTTTGAGAACTTAATTCTTTAGTATTTTGTAATGAGTTCTTATTTAACCATGTTTCACTTGTGAATTTTGTTATTCAAATAAAATAGTTCGTGCCTAGTTTTACTATCATTGACTGAAATGCGAGTATAGTTTGCTTTATTCCTCAAAATTCACTGGGAAATCTATAAGAAACAAAATTAAGCGTCGAAGGGCTATGTAGTATTAATACATAGTGATAAGCAGTTGTTACTTCATAATTTTTCTTGCCGTTATTTTTAAACTGTCTCCGTATTTTTACCCTCAACGTTTACACGTCATTTTCAAGAGGCTATTAAACTGAGAAGAAGTAAATCTCTTTGTTTTTCAATGGACGGGAGGAGGTGGGGGGGGGTTGGGTTGGGGGAGGATAAGATAAAGAGGGAAGTAAGATATGGGTAATTACGAACTATGAGAGGGGCCAAAGTCAGGGCCACGGAAAAGTGATTGAGGAAGGGAAGGAACTGGTTCCGAAAGGAAACGTGACTGGAACACCCTATTCACCAATTTTTTACCGCACAATTTATAAAAAGCTCCTATTTTAAAATTTTCTGTAAAATCTAATTTAAGCACCTTTGTCTCAAGTATGTTGTACATTATGCTTACAATCAGAGGGTTGTTATCAATTAAGTGCTTGGCGTAAAACATCTACCATGTTTATTTGATAACAGAAGGACAAAGGGGACTTTGGCCCACATTTGAACGGTAGATGGAATAAAGGCTGGTGGATAACATAAAGGTTTTTTTTCTAATTCATCGTTTTAGTAGGTTGTTATCTTTTTAGACTTATTACATCTAAAAAAATTCAAAGTTCAAACATCGACTTTCTCTGTTGAAGAAATGAAAGGATGTATTGAAATTAAAATGTCTATGAATTGGTTAAGCTGTCTTGCGCTCCCAGTCCAAAGACAATTCACGTCGTCAACGTAACGAAAAATGTTTTGAGTCATTTTTGATGAGGGAACACACGAGTTTTTTCTCATTATTGTCCGCAAGAACCTCAGCTAGAAAAGTAGGGAAAGGGGCGAACTTATTGCTAAGCCATGTGTTTGCGTAAAGAGTGTCATCAAAATAAAAATAATTTTGAGCAGTGCAGAGACTCAAGAGATTGCCAAATTCCCTTACGATTGAATCGCTACAGTCGGAATTGTAAAATGCTGAATAGCAAATGCAACTGCCTCTTTCCGGCACTGTGGGAATGAGATTTTTAACGTCAATTTAAACCAGCATGAAGATGAACTCGATACTCGGGCGTTACTTTGTAAAATTCCATTTTGACAGAATCAAAACAAACTTGAAATTTACCTGAAGATGTCGTTTATGCGATGAAACCGGTCGTATTGAATAAAATCCAATGTAAAATATACAAAGTTTGTTTTGATTCTGTTAAACCAGCTTGCCATATGTTGGCGGTCAAATTAAAGATAATTTAATAGTAAAATGAATTCCTGATGCCTCATGTTGATTTAAAACTTGTAAAATTACGAAATAAAGTTTTACTTTCTCTACCAGACGATGTCAGGGGGCAGTAGGTATGCATAATGAGCGGATCCACGGATCGAATCGGAACTCCGGGCTTATATGAGTTTTGGGACGAGGTTAAGGATTCATGCGAGTACGAATACCCCATTTCTTATTATCTGTGAATGAGAGCATCACATCAATGATCAAAGCAGAGTGCCGGAGATTTTACATCCTTCTAAATGCAGTTAGTGTGGTGTTACTTTCTTTAAAACTTCATAATGATTGTCTGTAGTTATATTTTTAAAATTTATTTTACATTTGTTGAAGCAATCGTCTCTGTCTGAAATAACAAAGCTATTACTGTTGTCCGTTTTCATCACCGTCAGATTGTTGCTCGTGATGTAGTTCTTGATCTCATGAATAACACGGATATTAGAGCATTTTGAGCGGTGAGAGGACAAATATTTGGTAATGGAATCAGCTATCAGTTGTTTGACTCCCCGCGACTCCCTCCGCAGTGCTACATCACAATCAGCCAACAAGTTAACGATTGCCTTTCCCGAAAGCGGAAGATACGGCGAAAACTTTAAAACCTTTGTTTAAAAACCCCATTTCTTTAAGTAAAAAGAATGATTGGACAGGTTAACAACTCTTGTCTTGAAACATTGTTCTTTTACGGTCACACTTTTATTTTCGGCTTGGGGGTCGCAACTGCACCGAACGCAGTCTCCTCAGTTTCTTCAACTGCGTATTGCGTTTGTTGAAGGTAGCCACACTAACAACACACTTAACATTGCCTTGGAGGTGGTACCACTCAAACCAATTTAAATTATTGGACACGTCGAGGTGCAGAATGCACAAATAATTGGACAGGGTCGCGGATTCCAAACCGCCCCTTCAACTCTTTACCAATCCAAGTCTTCTCCTCCTCCCGTTCATTGTTTAAATGAGAGACCGAGTGCCCTTCGGGTTAGTAGCCTCTTGAAAATGACGTTTAAACCCGTAAACATCTACATCTACATTACGTCCGGGTGCAAGTCTATGATAGTTTAATCCCGCTCTCCCCAAGGCGATTGATCAAAATTAAAATGAACCTTGATATTGCTCGTGAAAATAATCCTCGTGCTCCGATATTGCTCGTGTAAAGTGCCTCCATTGAGTCTCTCTTATTAAATGTCCATCATTTGGCCGAGATCTCTGTAACTGTACTCGGTGGCAAAATGTTCTGTCATTTGGTCATAATTGTCTTCGGTTCCCCCTGGTAAACTTTCTTCATTTAACCCTGTCCGCGTATCGATTACATAAGTCCGTATTATATTGTGAGGCCATTTTATTGGTTGACGAATGAGCCTTATAGGGTGCGGTCCAGAGAACGCTCCAAACGCTCCGGAGCGTTCGTAGCGAGGTTCCAAGCGATCCGTGAGTCGCTCCAAGTCGCTCCGGAGTAAAGCGCTTGATTGGAAAGTACGGTCAACTTTGCGCATTTAGCCATCGTGGACCTTTGTTAACATGGGAGAGATAGGGACTAAACATGTTTTCACGAGATAAAAATTAATTAACTATATTTCATCGAATTTGAGCCATGATACCTTGTGAATGATTAAATTGCCTATAATACCACATCATTTTCATATCAAGTTTATCCTCCAAAATGCGGGAGTCGGCCTGTTTAATACGAGCCCAGCAGACGACTCAAACGGCAGCAGACAGCGTCGTCTGCAATACAAGTGGAACATCGCGATATTTTCCTCGCCCGTAAAGTGACTTCTCGTTGATAACTGGCGGAATGGCATTTTAAAATGTTATAATACTACATAAATATTAGCTTACTTGTCAATTAGGTATCAAAATCGACTAGGTATAGAATATTTCTCTGCAATAGGAGTAAAACGTCAAGTCAATTCTTCGACCATGAAGTGAATCCTCATAGAGAACAGACGGTGACAAACCTTGTATTGTCACTGTTATCTTAATCATTCTCAATTAAGGTTAATTTCACGTCCACAACTCTCTTAGATGCCCTGGTACTGCGAGCGGACATGCTTATCACACGGGCGACAATAATTGTGAGAGAAATGAATTTTGAGATACCTTGACTTCGTTACTGATCTTACTCCGCACCGGAATGAGACTTTCAACAGCGGATAAATTTAACACGCTACAACCTATTTTTACGTTCTGCATTGTCAAGTCAAGTGAGCATTTTGACAGGATTTACACGATCAGCACTCCATGTTTAACTGAGGCACATCTTCAGTACAAATAATATGAAATATATGTAATATAATTATCTAAGATAAAATAATATGATTACTTACCGTGAGATATATATGGCAGCGATTAATCATTCCCGCTTTATCTCCAGAGACAAATGTACAGCGGCACTAAATATAAAGGAACAATAGGTACTTGGTAATGACATCAAGTCGAGTAAATGAAAAGATAACTTTTGAGATGATAAAATTTAATGAATTAAGCATAATGAAACAACTTACATTGCATAAGCAGAAAAAAATCATCACCCTTTCACTTGGACTCCACACTCAAATTTATGATACTATAAAATAACACAATAATCCCTGCCAAGGACAAATTCAATTGCCTATTGCTAATTAGTCATCAGCTGCCTTAAACGCATACGGATTAATTATTTCAACAAAATGACACGACAATTCAATGAAATAAGAATATGACACTTGGGGTGGCAACATTCACTGAATGAAGAATAATAAAACACTACACTGTTTATCCCTTCACTGGGACGTAAACAGCCACAATTTCAAGACAAGAGCAATTCACTAGTCACTAACTTCACTTCAATTCACATTGATTCCACATTTTAATTTTGTCAATAGTAGAAACAACGAACTGATTGCTGTTATGTCTTCTCCAACACTTACTACGCATTTTTCACACTTTTAATACCATTCCATAATGTAATACCATACTAATCAGTAAACACAACAAAAATGAATGTAGGTGAAGAAGGGTTAATGCAGTTAATAGTTTGCACACTTAAAAGTTATCAGATGGTCTTTCTTTGAAGATGGTCATTAGCTAGCTCTAATTGCCTTGGTATTAATTCGAGAACCTGAATGGTATCGATGAACATTATCACAACATCTGGACGAATCAGTCAACATTGCCATAATTTCATTAAGTTTGAGCTTGTTTCCAATAGCACTTGATATGTAACGCGATGTAGTGAGGGGCACACAATGTCATCAGCACAGCAAACATGGCACGCAATCCTTTATAGTGAAGCACACAATGTGTTTACAACACAAAACACAACAAGCACACAAATTTACGGATCTCCCTCTTCAATGACATAAGTTCCCTCCTTATTTCCTCAATTTCCTCTGTGACATTCTCCTTAGCAGGGGTGGAGTGCATCACCTGGGTCACTGCATAACAGGAATATATCCACTCCCTGCTGCAGCTGGTATGCTCGCATCAGCTTGTTCTCCCAGTAACTCCTCTGCAGTTACATCATTGTGAAGATCTAGAGAGGAAACGTTTAAGGAGTTAAACATATATAGCGACTGAGATAAACAAATTATCCAGGAAAATCAATTTGCACTTAGCTGCATGAAAGCAGCAGTAGACATATGAAAAGAGATGCTTTTGTGGACATGATAAAAAACCCACTCCCCTGATACCTATTGTAATAGTACAACATCCGTTCATAGACAATCGTTTCTCATTGTGATCTTAATAAGATTAGTTGGCGTTACAGAACTAAGGATCACGAGGAAATGTGTCAAGGTGTAAGACAATAAAAATAACAATGCTCTGGAAATGTTCAACTCCTGATTCGCACTAAAGAGCCGATTATGTAGGGATTCGTGTGTAATAAGGAGGCATATTTTCGCAAGCAAATCAATTTTGAATGGATTGATTACACTCACCACATAGACGACACCTCATAATTAAGCAAGCGGTTTGTAAATTCACTTTTGTCCACAAATGGTGCATTAACAATAGTAACATTCATTCACTGTATTATTCACGCGTGAGAGAAATTAAGGCACACAATTCAATCAATAACTAAGCAAAAATAAAACAATACCTATTAATTGCTCACGTGGTTTGCATTTGCACGTTTCTGAAGAAATGATGTTTATCAATAAATCCAAATCACTGCACGAAAACTATATAAGTTACCTATAAAAAGGCATGAAATTTTAGCGCTTTCGTTCACAATAACATCGTTAACAATTCGGAACTTACCAGTGAGCTCTGGATATCATTTGCATCCATTTTCTTCTTATTACTTCATTCCCTGCTCCCGAAGGGATAAGATATAACTTTGTCCCTTTCTTCGCCTGCGTTGAACAACCAACTGCACAACACTGAGGCATATTGACAACCAAATATCAAAAAAACGCTACGCTGCTTCACGAAAAACAAAACCACTCCAATGCTTTCTACGGGCAACTGACTAACAAAACACTCGCGTGACTCGCGTAGGCCCAAAAATATAGAGAGCAACCAATCAGAAGCCTCGATTGTCGGCATTTGCCGAGATCAAACGTTGACCGTACTTTCCTAATACAGAGCTTTACTCCGGAGCGCTACGGTTTATCCCATGACGTCAAGGAAGACGTCATCATATTCGCTCCCGCCTCGCTCCAGACGCTCACGATAGAAACCAGGGGCGATCGGAGCGATTCATGGTTTCATGGCGGGACTTCAAAGATGACAGGTCGGAACATTATTCGTGGATGCATACAAGGTTAAGTCCACTCAATATAATTAGTGCTTTAACTATTTGAAATAGTGATCAGCCTACCAGAATATTAGATATTTCTGAATCCTGTTAATTGGAATAAATTTTACATTAATATGAGGTTAAGAAGCTCTACGTCTCCAAATGTAAGAACAAGACAAATATTTCCTTCAATGGCCGTTGGAGTAAAATATGTCTAGTGTTCTTTATTTATATACATTTGAATTATTATTTCTTTTTTTAATATTTGTATATATATTATATTTGTTGTGCTCTAAATGTATGAACGCAAGTGAATTATTAATTATAACTTTTTATTTACACGGCCGTTGGAGTAAAACATTTTTCGTGTTCTGAAATTTCAATACAGTGAGAATAGGTTTTCGTGAGTATAAAAACACCGTACTTCATGAAGAGGCCGTGTGAAAGTCGAATTATTCCAGACCAATAATATTCCTTGAATCTTTTGACATGGATATAATTCTGAGCTTTTTCTCAAGTATTATGAGCCAAAGTTTCGGGTCGATTGTTTATCATTATAGGTACGGTTATGAAATCTTATTGCAGAAAACCATCACATTATCAGAAAACTTCGGGAAAGTTAAGTAAGAGTGCATGGTTTTAATTTATAATTAATTTAAAAGTAATGTAGGCGCAAGTTGTTAATAGATAGCCAAATCTATGACTTCAATTTGAAAAACTTAAGTGCCAATGGTCGATTGAAAGCAGTGCCTCACCGATTTATCTCCTTGTTATCATAAAAATAGTAGCCGTCATCTCTCAAAAATTGCCAGAAATCCGACCTGATCATTAACAGATTAATTAATCATCTTGGGAAACAAGAGTTTGTCTGAAAGCAGGTATATTCCAATGCAAATAGCAGACGATTCCTTCTTTCCGAACAACAACAAACGGCGGCCATGACACTTTGCCACAAAAGCTCCGAAACCGGTCCACTGGCAGAAAGTTGGGAGCGTCTGTAGCGACTTGTAGCGACCGTGGACCGCTGTTCGGAAGCGTTTGGAGCGTGGGCGATTGTAGCACTCCGTAGCGTTCTCTGGACCGCACCCATAGTGTGTTATCTGCAGTTTTATGTCATGCGACGTTTTCTTGGCATTGAAAACGGGAAGTGAAAAAGTTGGAACTTTTCAGAGTGGATTCATCCCGTTATTATTCCCTCGCTCGCTTGTCGAGACAGGAAGTGGTGGTGGTGGTCGAATTTCGAATGATGCGAGATGGCGGATATGCGATTGGCGAAAGATTGGAGATGAGAGTGGTGGGCCTCTGGGTGAACGTGGAAGCCGCGAGTTCGTGGAGACACCCCGGGGGTTACTTCTGTTTTACATCGTGGAATCAAAGATAGCTGGTGGGTGGAGAAGTGATTCACCCTCCATTCGAGGACTGGATGGCTTTTGAATTGACGTATGGAGAATGCATTCCTCGATAATTACGTACGCCACGCATCGATCTTCTTCAGCACCTGATAACACTCACCGATTTTGCGTTAACAACGAAATGTTCTTGATCTCCCTCTGGACGCGAGTCCTGGCGATTTATCGTGATTTTTTGTGAAGCTACTCTTATGCGAAACTTCTTTATCATTCAGCTTTTCTGTGAAACCCAATATCGCTTCACAGAAGCTTCATTTCCTCAATATGATTGCAGATGTGATGTTATAAACATAGCGTCATTCACATTTTGAAATGAGCTTGGTTCTAGTAAAAGATACTGTTTTGAGTCATCACGCGGTGGAATTCCTTCACGCTGCCAAGTCAAGAACACAGTCGTGGTATGATAATATTTTTTGAGTCATGAGCGTGGTTTAAAGTTTAAAGGAAACCAAACCGTCACCGTGCTTGTTTTTTGCATTTCTCCGTCTTAAAACACATTAGAACGTGTGTGCTAATCAATTCAATCATTCAAGGTCAATCAATTCTTTCTGTCACTTCACTTGCACATCTAGGTATCAGTTTTGTTGAGAAATCGCCGTTTCTCGAGCGTATTAAACGCATTTCAGCCAAAGCTGCGTCTAATTGTTGGTCTCTTTACCTCACGGATCCTCTTTGCCTCGAGAGAGCACATTGCTCTTGGATCGCGTCCTTCGTATTCTGGCGGCCCTATCTAAGTAGCTCCATCGTAGCCCTCTCCTGGCCCCAATTCGCATAAATTCCTGTGTGAGCCTCTGAATTTCCTTTAGTCGCTTTCCGTCAACTTGTATCCTTTCTAACTATTTGCTGGCGCGGTGGACTATTATCTCCACTTGGTTTTCCACATCCCACACTCTAAAGACAGATCTCGGAGCTTAAGTTCCTGCACCGAATCTTGAATGGTTCCTTCCGTTACCCTGAAATCCTCATCCGTCTCTCACTTCGCATCCTATATTTGTCCACTCGCAATTTAGAGTTCTATTCTTCATACCCTCCCGAGTTCCTACTACCCATTTTCAAATGATTCCAGTTACTCCAAATCCCATTTATTTTCCACCCCCTTGCCATCAAGTATCCTTCTCTTCACCTCTTCATTTCCAAGCACTACGATTGTCTCCTCCCTAAAACGCTACCTCCAAGATTCATCCCATACGTAACCAATAGTACGTCGTTTGCCTTGTTATTTTTTTTACCATTGCATATTATTATTTCTAGTTGTTAAATCAATTTATATAAAAATGCAGATGACGTTTTCAGCCGTGGTGGGATTAAGAATAAATTAATAAAATAAAAAGTATCAAGCTGATATTCCTTAGATGTTTGTAACTTATTGAAAATTTCCGTTTTCTCTATGAATGGGACTCAAGTAGTTCCTCACGTATGCAGTCCCCCGAACACACCACTATCAGACAGGATGTCCATCGCCTGTCATGGCTTAACGTAAGCTCTTTGTCGTACTTCATTCGTTAAAATCTAGAACCCATTTCTCCAACCCTGAGAGGGTTATTTATTTCTTGGGGCGGTCGAAGTTATAGTGTCGCCGGGGTCGCCGGTCAGGCTCTTCTGCTCGATCCGAGGGGTGGGCGAATTGGGTCGCGTGCATTCTGGTCGGGGTTGGGCACCCTCTCTTCCCTTCGTTCTCGCCCATTCCGGCATGCCTCCTGATTGGTTAATTATTATTGCGTCAATTATTGTCCACTCGTACCGCCTGACAGCGAGGGGCGCCACCTCCGGCCACCACCACCTCGACTCTCATTCGATGGCGTGCATTTTTTAAATCCACTGCAGTTCGGATGCACTTCTAACGCTCCTTCTCCATCTCTCTCCTTTATACTACAGGATTTCCTCGATTTTATGCCGCTTGCGCGGAGCATACAGGCTCTGCCTACTCGAGATTCCACTTTGTACTTCTCTTTGGATGCGCATACCCTGCTATATCACGGCCCCGATTCTCTTCACCCCAATGCTTACGGAAAACTCAGGCTTGGTAGAAAAGGCTGCATGAGTGTGTGGAACCAAGTCACCGCTTAACCGTTTGGTATTTTTTCTAGTAACTCTGTTTCCATGCCTTGTCAGTCATTGTTGTCCACTTACCATTTGATTAGTGTTTACCAATAATTGAAAGAGATACCAGTATTCATCTAATTACAGTATAGTCGTTCCACATGTACATGGATACATCTACAAAATAGCCTGCAAGCCTCCTCAGGGGTATGTGGCAGGGGGTGAGTATTCACCAACATGCATTACACTATACCCTAAGGTTAGTGTAACTACTACTAATTATGCATTAGGATAAATCGCTAATGCTTGTCACGAGGCGAAGCATCACAAGCATGCACTACTACACTACAGTTATTATCACAATGGAGAGAGACCGTTAATATATATGTATTTTACAACTTCACAAATGGGCAGAGACACAAGACTGACGTAGAAAACATGCACGGCGTCCTGTTAGTACTAGGTAACAGATAAGGATTCAAGTATTAAAGATATAGTTAAATATAGGATAGTATAGTAGGATACAGTTAAGCAATAAAAATTGTAGTAATGATGGAAATAAGAAACTTGAACCCTGTTGAAGGACCTTTAAATGGTGCCCATTGACAGCTTTGGAATTATGCGAAACCTTTTATTTAGATGGGTATTTGGGCAATATCCTGTCTAACTTGCGATCAAGGATAAAGCTCAGTTTGATTTAGTGGGAGTCGAACCCAGCAGATTGCCGATTAGGCACCTCTCATAAACCTTCCTCCGAATTTCCGTGACACATATTCGCGCTATACGCTCTTCGTCTTGTTTTTCTCTGCGAGCCGGTAAAAAGTTGCTGACGCACACCCACAATAATTTGTTTTAATTTTACTCCCTCACTCTGGCGTTGTACTATGTCCATACGCTTCGTGTATCCTCATCACTGTCTTAAAATCCCTTGTTCCTATTTTTATCGCTGTTTTCTTCTTTTTATATATCTTCTCTGCCTTTGTTAGTTTATCCGCTGTCGTTGTTACTACGCAAAGTATTTACGACAGCGGAGACCTTGCCTCCCTCGCTCCCGGGCACGACACCCGCCGAATGGGCCGGGTGACGTAGTTACCAGGAATCATTGATCTGTCATGCACTTCCATGTTCTGCGAAATTGATAGTTTGGGAGGAACATGTAGATAGTTAGACCTTTCGTTTGTCTCCTACCCGACAACGTATCTGGCGCGGGTGGCTCTATCAGGAGCAAATATCATTGCTCACACCAGTCCGGCTCCAGGGGTTATTGGAACGCCTCCACCGCGGCAAGATTGAAGTTGCCCGTTGTGGTCATTGCTTTATAGCGTGTATGTCAAGGAAATGGTTAAAGAAGCATAGTATGAGCAAAATGTTAGAATAAAGGTACGAGGAGAGCTGATAAATTCGGTTAGATTTGCTGATGACCAGGCGTTGGTTAGTCAGTCATCCAGTAGGTTGCAAGAATTGTTAGATGTTTCGGAGAATCGGTGCGGAAAATATCGAATGAAGGTCAATCATAAGAAGACTTATAGAATGATAAATTCTAGGAGAAAGAACACGAGACTGACCATAAAAGTAGGAAGGCAAACACTGAGCACATACAACAATTTAATTACCTGGATAATACGGTGGAGGAAAGTGGGCGTAGTAGTTAATATATTGGCAGGGGAATAGCAGTAGGTTAGTAGGCGAAATAAGAGAAAATTTACGACGGGGACCTTGTGTCAGAATTAAAAAAAGTACTGGCAAATAGTCTAATGTGGACTTAAGCTTTTCATGGTGGAAAAACGTGGACTATTGAGGAAATAAGATGAGAAAAGGATGCTGGCGTTTGAAATAAGGTTGTGGAGGAGAATGAGGAGAGTGCTGAAGATGAACGGAAAGGAATACGAATGAGGAAGTGCTCGGCTTGGTGGGTGGGGAGAGGAAGCTGCCGGAGTGGATTAGGAAGAGGCGAAGTAGGTGGTTGGGCTGTTGGGTAAGCGAGGGAAGGGAAGAAAGAGAAAAAGGCGTAATGAGTAGGATGAAGAGAGGTAGGACATATGCCGAATTGAAGAATGAAATATTGAATGGAAACATGGACTTAATTATGGACAGTTAAAAAGATAAGCATAGATCGCATAGGTCTGCTTAATTCCATCCAAGCCTCCTTTTTTCCGTATATCTACTCCAATAATAATATTTCGTGAATGCAGAAGCACTCTGGCTTCTCTCGCAGCCGTTGGCCGACAGCACCGACTGTTCAGACCACGTCCATCGCACCCCACTTGCCCGTCTCGGGTCCTTGCCCGCCTCCAACCGTCTCCCCGAGTGACCCTCCCATCAATCCCATCGCCACCCCCCCCCCCCACCGACGCACCTCGCGGTCAGCCCTCCACAGTCCTCCGATCGAACCACCAACCCCCACCAAATGGATCTTCCACCCCCGCCTCGCCTCCCACCCCACTCACCCACCCATCCCCCGGCTCTCTATTCCATTTGTCGCCCTAACTTCTTTCCTCTTTCGGCCGTTTTACACGGCGAACGATCATTCGAATGATCATGCGCATGACGTTAATGCCTCGGAAAATTCGGTGAATTCTTGGTCATGCGCATGATCATGCGATCAAAATTAGAACATTTTCTATTTTTGATCGCATGATCCCGTGAATGATCGCAAGATACGAGCGCACGACGTCCATCTTAGTTGTTTTGATATTGAATTCACCTCACTTCGCTAAAGCAAACTCATAATAACATGTAATGAAGGCAAGGAAAGCTATATCAATGTATTTGGAAATAAATATTTCTGTAGGCAGGATGCAATGCACACGCTTTGGCAGACATGGAATGTTTTTTTGGTTAAACTATCTAGGAGGTTTTGGAATATGAAAACATCGAAATCTCATCGAATTAACCTAAATAGATCTGACCAGACCTTGAACTGTTTATTGAGGGCTGCATTACAGCGAGTACAACAAACCTGGCCCTATTTGGACTTCAGGATGGACGGCAGAAAAATGTTTGTAATGATATCAACGAAGTCTACACTACTGCTTTCATCAAAGTTTTAGGCTAAAGACTATGGGAGGTACTGCCAAATGCAGAAACGCAGAACAGATCTTAGTGCAATGAACTCTCTTTGGACCTGTTTATTGAAATAATCATTCTTGTATTCACATTATATCATTCATTTCTCACCGCCGACTGAATATATCAGGAATATATTTGTAAAAATGCTCAGCTCCGATGAAGGCATCGGTAGGCGATTGGGTAGCGTGTCCGACTTCCTATGGGAAGTGACGATAGCCGTTACAAATCCCCCGCGTATGAAAAATTTTTGGATCGTTTTTCTACGTTCATTTGCAAACATTTTTTAGCATTTCGTTATAAATTTCTAATCCAAAGACCTGCGTTTTTTTTCAAAACATTTAAAACATTTTGTCCAGATCGTAATCATACCTGCTGCAAGCACCACATGTCATTTTATATCACGATCATTTCATTTTGATGTCACCGTGATATTAATATCGAGTGGCCATCTTCGTTGTTTTGATAGTGAATTCGCAGAATTAAACCCTTATTATAAAATATTGATTGTGACAAAAATGTGGCTGCCGCATGGCCGGTTTACACGGTACGTTTGTTTTTTCCAAAACTGGTACAAACCATTGAGTTGACTCTCTCAAAACGTTGAGTCAACTCAATGGTACAAACTCTTCCGTGAACTCTTACATGAGGCAAAAGTGTAAAACGGCAAATTGTATGAACGCATGTGCGAATGTCTCAATGCCTGAACGGAAAATAGAACCTATTCTAATTTCATTGAGACAAACGTACAATCTCACGTACATACGTTTGTACTAAATCTTTCATCGGGTAAAACGGCCTTAACAAACACTGCAGCAGCGGTCGCTAAAATTGTCTCATCACGGTCCATCTTCAATAGTATAATGTCACTGACTAAACTTTTGCAGTTGCTCAGTGTTTAAGTGAATAATGTAAACGAATATCTAAACCTAATAATAATGTAAGCGAATATCCAAGTATCTATAATATTCATGATATAAACAAACTAAACAAACTGCTAATCCGTCTGCTCCGTCTGTCGAAACAGCTCCGTTGATCGTAAATCTCCCGTAATCGACATATACAATCGATAGATCTACCACTGCGTATTCAGTCTGCGCAGAAAATTCACCGAATTAATTCGCCGTGTAAAACGGGAACTTTTCAGGTCATCATTGAAATTAATTCGCGAATTAATGCTCGAACGATCATGCGCAAGATCATTCGCCGTGTAAAACGGCCTTTAGTCATCTTCATCCACCACCAGGCTTCCACCCTACCCGCAGCCCCCCTCCCAGCTCTTGCGCCCCCTTCCTCTTCCTCCCCTCTACCAATAGGCTTCGGGAGGGAGGCGGGTAGCCTTCTCTTGGATCTCACTTCGGCCCTCCTCCTCGAGGTCTCGGGTTTGAAACCCACAACGTGAGGAGACGGCGTATGATTGCACTCTACCCCCCACCCCCTCTCTCTTTCCTTCCCCCCCTTACCACCCCCCTCCACTTCCCCCAATCGCACGAGTCTCGCGGCGTTCAGGACCTCGGTTTCGATCGGGATTACGTTTTTTATTCTCCCTTCCTTCTTTTGTTTCCGCCGCGCGGCTTAATGCTGGCGGACTCTCGCGGAAGAGGGATGGAATGAACAGGAGACGTTGCTACAGAGCCAAGGTTAGCCCCCCATCCGCTCGTGACGCTGCCAATGCTCCCCTCTGCTCCCCTCCCCCCTCCCCATTCCACATTTTACAGTACCATCCCCCCTCCCACCAAATCCCCCTATACCCTCTCTTCAAGCACCTTCAGCTCCCTCCTCTCCTGCACATCCCTCCCCTCGCCTATCCTTTTAAATCCTCCCACCTCTAACCCCTCTCCGTCATTCAACTTCCCTCTGCGTCCTCTCGGCGTAATTAGGTAGCCTAGTGGACGCCCTACGCCGTTTCCACGCTCGGGTTATCCTGCGCGCCCTGCACTGTAAAATCCTCCTTCCTCTTCTTCTTGTCATGAAACATTAATTAAACACTATCGCTCTTGCTTCTTACTCACTCATGGGTACGCTTGGCATTTTCACAATGCGCAAAAATCAGATTGGTGCGCATGCCTGTCACAGATTACCCTACTCGTTTTCGGACAGTTTTATGTTGGCATAAGGGGATTCTTTTGCTTTTCACCCGGCCGCCGCAGCTACTTGTTTACGCGCCCTACTGAAACCCAAGGGTCGCGGGTTCAACTTCAGTCTCGGGTTTTGATGATGTCTGTCGTGTAAAGCCATAAAGTCGTACGTTATACGGTGCCACATGGCATTAGGTTGAGAGTAAAATACATGAGAAAGAGGGAGTGTTTCGAAGAAGGCGATTGGAGATTAAAAGGACCTGGACTGTGGTAGCCGGCCTGCAGGGGTCTCCGCAACTCCGAGTTAGATTGTCGTGGAAATGGAATATGGGAAAAATGTGTTATCTTAGAGAAGGAATGAAGATGGATGTAACGATACCTCTCATATTTAGGATTTTAGCGTAATTAAATATCCCTAATTATAATTTGTTGCACGTAGGCTAAGCCATTCTATTTTTTTATATGTTTAAATTTCAAGTTACTCTTGTCATAGGCCTGTGCGATTATCTAAAATAATCGATATCGATCAATTATAAGAATAATTGGAAATGTGGTTGATTCAATTGTCGGGAATTGAAGAAATGACAATTAATTGAAGTCATTCAATTAATTGACAAAGGCCAATTAACCGACGTCGAAATGGTTAACAATTTATGGTCATTTGTCAATAAATTGACATCAACCAATTATGACCTCCTTCGTTCTTACATCAACCAATAAATTGACAGGACTCAATTGGAACGTACTTTTCAAAGGCTTTCCTTTGCCAATGAGAAAAATGAAAGAATTAATTTGAAAAACAGCAAAACAATTCAATCAGTTAGCTTTTTTCATTAATTAAAGGAACAGATCGCTATTTGAAGACAGGCAGATGAGATCATCAGCGTGTTCATCCGACAGACACTGGCGAGTGTGCGAGCAGCAAGCATCAGCAGCGTCGGCCATCGGCCGGCGTCCAACAAGTTTAAACGTGCAATATACAATCCAGAGCGAATCAATAATCGTCAATTAATCGATTACCGGATAATAATTGTGAATTGAATACAATTGACAATTGAACAACAATGGACTCTTGAAAAAAATTGACAATCGAGTCAATTACCGCATTCGACATCGATGTGCTGAAATAATCGATCAATTGTAAAAATAATTGTATCGACGATTCAATTAATCGAATAATCGCACAGGTCTATCTTGTGATATATGAATTCTGTGCACTGACTCACCAAAATTTTGTATTCGAAGTGTAATGTGGACTGAGCTCTCTTGCTCAGCGTTTTAAGATTAACTACATCAAGGACAGGGTTGCGGTGTGTTTTATAATCAATTGTTCGCTCATCAAATGAGATTGCTTGAGATACGTATAAGCACAAGAGTAAAGTTGAAGAGTTGACAGAATATGGGTTCGTGATTATGAAAAGGGGTAACTGCTAACTTGCACAGCGCTGTAAGATTAACTCCTGGCAGGATAAGGCATAAAATAACTGCGATGAACAATCGTGTGTTTATTAAATGAAATAGCTTGCAGGATCTGTGCAAAAATAAACAAAGATGACTGCTTGGATGTGCATATGATAAAAATATAGAAACAAAATTATCGTCATCATCACCATTAGTCATCAATCCGAAGAATGGTCCAATGCAGCATCAGCTCTCCATTCCACTCTCGTTTTCTGCCAACCGCTTCATTCCTACACGTATAATTATTTATTTTGACGTCCTTTATGATTTGCTTGATATATTCCATTCTTGGTCTTCTTCTATCATTCTTCCCATTAATTTCTCCTTCCAATATCGCTTTCATTAGGCTGTCGTGTCGCAAAGTGTGTCCAATAAGTTTCTCTCCCCTTCTTCGCAGAGTTTTCATCATGTGCTTCTTATCTCTCCAGCTCTTCGTAGGACTTCTTCGTTAGTGATTCTCCTCGACTCTTTGATCTTCATCATTCTTCGGTAACACCGCATCTCCATTGCTTCCAATCTCATTTGCTCTGCCGCTGTTATTGTGCAGACTTCACGGCCATATGAGAGTATGCTTCAAATATATGTTTTAATTTAGTGCTTCCTTACTTCTAGGCTTGTGTTACCAGCTTCCAGCATACTCCTCTCATACCTTCTTTGCTTGGGCTATTCTGCTCGCAATGTCTTTCTTGCTTCTTCCATCGTTGGTGATCCTGCTTCCCAGATGAAAAAATTCTTCCACTTGCGCAAGTTTTTGCTTCCCAAGTTTAACGGTGATTCTGTCTTCTTAATTTCTTCCGCAAATGATAACCATAGTTTGGTTGGTATTAGTATTTAAGTTGTATTTCTTCAGATTTTTTCTATATAGTACAGTATTCTCCTCCGATCTTTCTCTTCAGCAAGTATTGCTCTGTCATCAGCAAAACGTAGCATGCTGATTTTTTCTCCATGCACTTGTATTCCAGTTTTTAATTTTTCTTTTACTTCATTAATGGCTTTTTCAGCGTATATATCGAAGATCATTGGCGACAACGCTCATCCTTATTGAACTCCTTTCCTCACTTCTACTTAGTCTGCATTTACACTACGTTTGATCACTGCCAGCTGTTCCTTATACAGCCCATATATATTTCTCTTCTTTCATTAAATGACACTCCTATGCTCTTCAGTGTAGTCAGCATCCTGTTCCATTCCACATTGTCTAATGGTTTCTCCAGGCCGATGTAGCAAATATATATGGGGTGAAGTCCTTTTGAATCCTCTTCTCTTTAAGTTACAGGGCTAAAATAGCCTCACTCGCTTCCCTACTTTTCCTGAAATCGAATTGGTCTTCATCCAGGAATTCTTCCATCTTATGTTCCATTCTCCTGTAGATGATTCAGGTCAGAATTTTCGATACATGTACTGTAAGGCTATGATTTGAGCAATTTATTGAGAAAATGTTGATTCAAGAGCAAAATTGAAAACTTAAATGTTCAAATAGTCACGTTCAACAAGGAAATGTATGCGAAACTTAGTGCAGGAAAAATTACGTACAGCTTGAAAAATACGGAATTGGATTAAAAATTGAATTTAATTCGAAGAAAGCTTTGGCAGAATAATTACTTCGGTGTATAATGTACTTTTTCTGAAGCATAGGATTGTGTGGGGACAATTGATTGAGCAGGATCATGGGGTGTTATCTACTTTGTGTCGCATAATTAATCGCGACACGCATAAGATTTCCCATAAAGTATTTTAGATTAGCGGGGAAAAAGGAAATACACTTTAACAAATAGTTTCTGGCCTAACTTTGTGGAACTCTTTCATTATGAAAGAAATAAGGAACTTCAAATAGTATTAATCCACATTTTTATTCACAATACCGACCCAGGTTTCAACGGATAACGGTCGTTTTCAAGGTATGTACATTTCAACCTTGAAAATGACGATTATCCGTTGAAACCTGGGTAGGTGTTGTGAATAAAAGTGTGGATTAAAACTATTTGAAGTTTCTTCCTTCCATCATAATGGAATTATACTTGTATGAAATTTGAAAATATAAAGTGCCGAGTGTACTTCAATATGTTATTACACCAGTAACGGTTCGGATAGAAATAAAACAGCGTATAGCAATCGCGTAAAAGTATTTCCGAAAGAAACAGTGCAATTATAGAAATAATAACAAATTTAACCAGCACGAATTGTCTTTTGGAGTTTTGAAATTACTTTTCAATTAATACTGAAAGTTGGCTTCGAGAAGTTGAATTATATTATTGCAATTTCTTCAATTATCATTATTATTAAATTAAAGGAATATTAATGAAAGAATTTTATTTCTTGATCACTTCCCTCCTGAATCCTCAATAATTTTAACGTGTACAGATATTCTTGAAATCCTGTGTCTGCAGAGTATTTCTTCTTGCTTAGCCGTTAGAATTGAGAATAAAGTCGTTCATGACGTGCTTCGGTGGGTTTCATTTACTGTAGAAGCAGTATAATTTATTAAGAAGTTCCCTCTTGAATATGGGCTGATTACTTATGCCTAGGGCTGTGCGAGTCTCGACTTTTCGAGATTAGAGCGAGATAAAAGCGCTGCTCGAATCTCGCTCGATATCGATCTCGATATGCTCGAAAAACGAGTCTCGAGCTAGTATCGAGATGGCTCGAGGTCTCCGTCGTGGTGGACGTAATTTTACGGGGCCTTGCGTTATAATTAGTGATGAGTGGGATCCCGAAACTTCGGGAATTCCCGAACTTTTTGGCCTTCCCGAAGTTCTAGACGGGAAAGGTCTTTCCCGAAAATACTGTTTCGAGAAATGTTTTTTTTTTTTGCTTTTCCGACTTCCGGCCTTGAAATTTAAAGCAATCACGCGTCGTTTAGGGCATTTACGATAAGTAAAAATTATACAAAAGTGAATATATAATATTCCTTTTGAAATTTTAGAAGAGAGCGCAATTTTCTCTCAGGATCAAAGCTAATCAAACCATTTGTTGTATCATGAAACGAACTTTCGTATCCCATATTACATGTGCCAGGCTTTCCTAAATTTGGCATAACTTTCGAAATTTTAGTCGCCATGACGAAAGGAGAATGCAAGCATGCGCTAAAACTGTTATAACTTCGCTATTACCAACAATAGTGCAGATATATGTAACCAAACTATAGATACAACATTAACGTATGTAATGCATAAAAATGGATGGAATGGGTCGAGAATTAACGAAGAAACTACGCCATGAAAAACAATGATTTTGAAAACATTCAAATTATTATTTTTCTCAATAACGGCGAGATGAATTTTTTTAAAACTTTTACTGGTAATTTTTTAAACTAATTTCTCGCTATCACAAGTTACTTGGAATGATTGTGCCCTCCTTAGAATCACGTGCAAAAATCGTCAGATTAACCCCTACAGTAGCAGCGCGCAATTTGGTTAAAAATAAGCATTCCTCGTATATGAACAATACTGATTTTACAAAACAAATATTAAAAAAAATGTTAATGCACTAAACGGTTGTGCAGGGAATATTTTTCTAAATAAAAAAAGAAAGGAATTTAAAAAAATTTAAGTATCAATTATTTAAAAGGTTAACAAATATCTCCTTAACCGGCTGATAGATTTTGTTAAAAGTTATTACATATTTCAACAATCTTTTACCGAGTGCCTTCTATTACAAAATATATTTTAAATGGTAAATTTTCGTAGCCAAATGCGTATGCAAGTCTATTAGTATAAAAGCAGCAGAAAGTATGTACAATTGCAATGAATACGGTTGAACGGAAATACAATGCGCAATTTCCCAATTACTTGGGAGACATCTGTATGTTAACCATGGTTACATATCCGATCTATCGCAAATTTTAATATTGTCAAAGACTCTCAGAAACATTATTTGCGATAAACGAAGCGTGGCTGCAATTTTATGTGCACCTATTAGGGAAGTCAATGAAGACCCCAAAACATCAAGCTTGGGAAATAATTAGTGAAAAGCTGAATTTTATCCCACTGATAGACTACTACCAGAGGAGCATTTGTACAAAAATCCCCAAAAATCCCCCTGGAGCTTTCCTCCCCCCTCACCCCCTCCACCTCCCCCCCAATACCAATATTTACGGAACACCCATTATCTCTGTTACTAATGATCAGATCAAGTTCAACTTTTTTCTGTTTTGTTTTTTATTAAAAGGTCTACAGTATTAATACCTAACATATTTACGTTAAACCTAATAGTTCTTGATACATTTAATAGAATATTAGGAAAAAGTAGGTTTTTTACTTTGTAACTTTTTATTTTTGCGCTATAGGTTTTTTATGTTTCACATTATGTAAAAACCCTTACTATAAAGTTATAGCCTACACTTTTTTGAATGTATTGATCTACAGTTTTATTTTTTTATTTTTGTGTGATGCTAACGCTGGAGAGGTGGAGAAAGCAAGAAGGTTCTGCTCTTTCCCGATTTCTGTCCCGAAATCATCAAGAAAAGTGTTTCCCCCGTCCCGTTCCTAAACCAGAAATACCTTTCCCGCTCATCTCTCAATAACGCGACGTTGTAAAGTAATATTTGTATTGACCCCCTCGATTACAATTCGTGAAAAGATCTCAGATAGTGAACACACTTTTTTCTTAATCTTTGAGTAGGGTGAAACATTTTTCCTATGTTTCTTAAATAAAAACCTGAAGACCCAGGTTGTGTGTAAGATTGTTTTCATTTTTGTAACAATTTAAAAAGACCAAGCTCAAGTTTGAAATCCTGTTATGTTAATTTATTTAAAATGTATTTATGTGAATATAGGCCCAGCAAATATAAAGATACCAGGTTAAAACATGGGGTGCGGCCATTTTGCTTAGGTATTGAGTGATGGTATTAATAATCGAAAACGTTTTTAAATTTTAGTGGTAAAAGTAGGGGTGCGTACATAATTTGATGGAGAACTGCCATCGCATAAATACAGGGTATCTTCATTCTAATGATTCCACGTAGATGTTGATATCCAAAACTAAATGTTAAAGTTACGCTCAACAGAAATTGGTTAATAACGCCTTAGCTTAAACTTATATTTGTAAAAGTATAAACTTAGTACATAGATTAAAGTCTGTACTGCAATTTCAGTGCACTCGAGTCTCGCACGATCTCGCTCTAGATTCGAGATTTTTTTCAAATTCTCGCTCGACTTAAAAAATCCCTGCTCGCACAGTCCCAAGAACTTATATACCTCACAAAACACAACTTATTGCGACGAAGTCTTTTAGTCCCTCCACATGAAGCCAATATAGTGAGCAGTTAGGCGACTGAGTAGTTTAAAATACGCGGGCAAAGAGAAGTTGAGTGAGCTACGGGGAAATGGCACCAGGCAGATTCGAAAGATGGCTTGGCGCACCCAGCTCCCGAAATCTGAATCCGCATCACAGCCAGCTTACGAAGAATAGTTTCGGTGTGTGTCCTTCCATTTAAAAAGGTGTGCTTACGGAGATAAACTTAGCACGCCCCGGTGTGCTACGGGGGCTGATGTGCTCGCGAATCGTGCGTTTGGGGAATGTGGGGGGTGGTGGGAGGAATGGTGAGAGGAGTGCGTGTCGCGGGACGACGCTGAGGCGTTGGCACCCTCGCGCGATGGCGAACGGAGATGAGAAACCGAGGGTAAGGCGTCGTCTCTCCTCACTCTCTCGCCCTATTACTTTACTTCTCTCTCTCCCTCTCCCTCCCTCCCTCCCTCCCCCTCCCTCCGCTCCCCCTCCCTCTAATCTCACGCGATAACTTTTTCTAATGCCCTTTTCTCCCTTCACACTCGCGACTTCGAGTGATACCCATCCCCGTCTTCCTTCATCGCTCACTCTTTTTCATCTACATAATACCCTGCTAGCCACCTCAAGGGTGTGTGGTAGGGGGTGCGTAGTCACCAACATGCACTACACTATACCAGGGTCGAACTCAGGGGGGGGGATAAAGGGGATACATCTCCCCCCCCCAAAATTTTGGATTTTACGAAACAATTTTAACAACTAGATACCGTCCGAATTACGTATTTTATATATATAATTAAAATGGTAGTGTCTCCCACCGAAATAAACTCCTGGGTTCGCCCCTGCCATATACCCTATTAAAGTGGGTGTAACTACGACTATTGATTTAATAGCATAAATCGCTAATGCTTGCCAGGAGGCGAAGGCTCACAAGCATGCATTACACTATAGATATGTTGCCAATGTTAAAAGGACCGTTAGTATTTTGTAGATACATAAATGGACAGAGATACAATAATTTTACTGACAGCATGCACGGCGTGCTGTTAGTTCAAGGTATCAGATAAGAATACAAGTATTAGGGAGTAAATCTACTAACTAGTTACACTCCCTATCAACAAACCTAGTTAAAAGTCTCATTGGCAGATGTTGTGGTCTCTTATCGTTCGCGGGAAAAATGACATTTTAAATCTGTCCGTTCTGCAGTCTGGTTCCCTAATTTTATTCTCGTGATCTGATCTACCGTAGTATGTCGGATTTCGTAAAATGTTATTAACGCCATCGGAAACAAATTGCTTTGGAACTTGCATAATAGATTGAGTCTAGATTTTAAATGTCGGCCTGAAAGAGATTCCCAACCCTTTCCATCGCGTCGTGTTCCATCGCTCCTGGCGCACGGAGAGGAAAGAAGACGAGGCCCTTCACCGTGTCACCAGACACTTGATTGTTTAGCAGGCAGTGTCTACTTACAATGTGGATGAATGCTTGACTCTGGTATAATTGTGCCCACAACCAATCATTTTTTACTTTTTCAGGGGGTAATGTTTTGATGTGCGCCACTGACCTCGGTAACCGTCTCGCCCGGCCCTATTGCACTCATTATGGTCGTGTTCGTTTCTCCACACGAACACACCACCCTTAGAGGAGGGGTTGAGGGCCGTCGATATATTCGTGAATACCCCGTACTCATCACGTAACTAAGGAGTCACGTGGTACAACAGCGAACGTTTGGAGATTTTGGTGAGTTTTACCCACTCGGATGGATAACTTACACGTCTGATACCCTTTTAATTGCGTCTGTAATCGCGATATCCAACTCCATAAACTATATTCCCGCGAGAAAAACTCGATCGGGAAGGCCGCGTGAGATTTGTACGAGTGGTTCAAATACACCAAACTCTCGAACAGTTCGTAATTGTGCCACGTGACTCCTTAGTTACGTGATCGGAATAATCTCGAGCAGTTAAAAAACACAACTCCCCTGGGAGGCCGGTCTGCGAAGCGGAGTGAGAGTGAGCTGACCTGACGTGGAGCTAGAGGACGGACGACAGTCATTAGGGATCGTCAATTATTGAAATGTACTTGGCAAACACCTTTGGTAAAAATGATAAGGGGAAATTCATTCCAATTTTAAATGTGACTTAAAAACCGCCCGCCGGTGCACCCACTAAGGAGTGTGGAATGAGAACACTTTGTCACTCTTCCCCGATCTCACACCTGGCTGGTGGTGGTCACGCCATTATAGCAGCCTGCGAGTGGCGGCCATCACGAAACTCACCCGTTTCGATTGGGGGGAGGTGGAGAGGGAGGTCGCTCCGCTCTCAAGTGCGCGGAATCAAGAAATCAGTCGACGGTCTTACCTCCATACTAACCAAAGAGGATTGGTGTATAATGAGCTCGGGGTTTGACCTGGGGGATGAGTGGGGGGTGGGACCTGGATTGTTGTAACTTGTCTCCCAATAACGAGTCAGGTACGTGCCTTGTTTCGTCCCCCGCCGTCTTATACCTTTTATTCTGAAGCCAGCGACTATCGGACCGAATAACCCACTTTTGTACGGCGTCGATCTATAAAATTGGGAAATTTTAAAGTGAAGAACCTTATTCTTTCATTCAGTCAGAGAAAAAATACATCTTTCCACTGATATTTAATTATTTTAGTTATAAGCTACAAGTTTCAACGCACATGCGTATTAATTAGGTGCATAGCTTATTTTTTTCTCGAAATGAATGAATGAAAAATTAATTTCCACATCGTCAAGAATGAAACATTCTAACTTATTAAGAACCTTAATTAGCTAACTTGAGAATGTGTTATGATGCCGAGGGCGGTGTCAACGATTTTGCGTCATTATCTAGGCCAGTGATTCCCGATCTTTTAACGTGTGCGGCACACCCTTCAGACTAAGGTTACGATGTTGGGGGGCACCCTTCTTAGATAGAATATGCATCAGGAAAATTTTAACATCACATTTAAAATAAAAATTTAACTTCATCAATTTTATTTTATTTACGTGAGGTATTTAATAGTAAAATCTCGAACAACATATAATATGGTATAGTATACTACTGGAGTCAGGTTGGCAGAAGTTCTTCGATTTCTGTCACCATCTGTCGGACGTGAGATTAATCAATTCATGCGTTGGTCATGTTAAACATTTTCAGTTTTCCCGCGATAATCTCGCGGCACCCCTCGCTGTTTTCCCAGCACCCTCAAGTGCCGCGGGCGGAACAGCATGGCAAAAAATATGTTTTGGGGATAGCTAGTTTTTACTTTTTGAAAGTGCTCACATTCCACGAGGTAGACAAGAGCCCTGATTCCATCGAAAGGTTATGAGGAGATTCGGAGGAGGTATTGGCCGTCGGACATCCTTCCCGCGTGTGTCCACCGCAGCCCCCCAGCTTACCCCCCTGTCGACCAGTCCTCCTTGAGTGGTGCTAGGGGCAGGGGGGGGCAGTGTTGTCTGCCCCGCGCGTCGTGACGGAGGGCCCGGCGCGGGGAGAGGGGCTCATGCCGCCCCTTCTCCCTTCCCTCTCTCTCACGCATCGGGAAAGAGGGAGTCGGCGAGTGAGATCCGTTCTTGTCTTCCTCTCCGTGAAAGAGAGAGAGAGGGCCGGCAGGCCAGCACAGCGCGTCTCCCCCCCCCCTTTTCCCCCCTCCTCCTCCTCCCCCCGCCTCTAGGCAGTCATCAGTGCATCGGGCTGCTCACGAGAGGAGGGGGCGAGCTCAGTGTGCTGCTTTTCTCTCTTTCTATATCCCTCGCGACGACGACGACGCCACCCCCCTCTCATGCCCCCCCTCCCCCCGTTTATACATTTCTCCTCTCCGATCCCCCTGCCGCCCCTCCGTGAGAACTCCTCCCCGCGCGACCTCACCTCCCCACCGCTGAAAACCATGAAAACTCCCCCACGACAATGAGAAGCGTCATATCCCCATTCGCGTCATTGCCACCGGCAACTGTACTCTCCATGCGAGTACCACCCCCCTTACACACCCCCATGCGCTTCCGGTATTAGGACGGGGAAGGAATGGAGTTTTGGGCATTATTTAAATTGACCCGAATTGACTTTCCCCGACAAAAACCATGCAACTGTTCCTGACGCAACTATGCCGTCCAAAATAATGCCATTAGATCCACCTTCAATGTTTATGTGGAACACATCCAAATAAATGATCATTTACTTTACGTCCTCAACTCTTGCCGCACTTTATCTGTGCGCGCAAAGAGAAATGTTAGCCATTTCCGGATTGTTTCCGGAGTTAGGCCAGAAACAATCGAGTGTGTCATGTTAGCCCTTTCGATAATTATCCATTACACGGCTAAGTGTACAATTCTCTCAACCGTCTTCCGCGTGCACCACTGCGCATTCGTATCTTTTCCCTTCTGCCTTGAGATCTCCTTCCTCGCTCGCTCTCGCTTCAAATCCTCGCCCCCCTCCTCCACCATTCGCCGGGGGCCTTCTTCTTTCTAAAGTCCTCCTCCCTTCCCCCCCCCCCTGCCCCTCTTCCACCATCGCCGCCCCACCTGCCCCTCTTTCCCCCCTCCCGACGCACCCCCCTCCTCTCCTCATCCGTCGTCCTCCATTTTTTTCTGATGCGATGTTATTGACTCGGTGTGTTCTCCCGTAATCTGCCCGCCCGCCCGCCGGACTGACTGACACTCTCTCGCGCCCTCCCCGCCGCCGACATCTTGTGTGTGTGTGTGTTAGCGAGCGAGTCTTCGGCCCGAGAGAGAGAGAGGACGCGCGCCGAGGAGCGAGGACCGAGACAGAGAGAGAGTAGCGAGCGGTTCGGCCGAGACTTCCTCGCGTTGTTGCGTGCGAGCCTCTCACGTCGCTGCACGGACCCCGTTCGTTCCCCCGTGTCTTCCTTCGCAGCTGACCGAAAGACGAACTTGGGCTCGCCTCCTTCACGGAAACCCGGCGTTCTACCGCTTCGGGAGAGAGCAAGTCACGGTGCCTCTCGTTGGGCCAAGTCCGCGACGGGACGCATCTTGTGCGCGGCGAGACCGTGATTTTGTTTACCTCCGTTCCGTCGCGACGGTGTGATTGGTGCGTCTGTGCTCACGTGTTACTACATCTGGCCCTAACGTGTGTAGAGTTTTCCTATCCCTCTCGTTCATATCCACCGGAACACCTCTAATCCTTCCCGAATTGTTCTGCCGTGTCGTCTTCGTAAACAGTACCACTTGTGTGTTTCACTAGCACCCTCAACTGTCCCTTTTTTCACGCCTTCCGCTCACACACCCCCTGGCCTTCACAAATACCGAACGGAACAACGATTACGTCCACCCAAGTGTCCACCTTTCGGCGCTCAACTGTTTTCGCGTCTCGCGGCTGGATTTCCCGTTCTTACCAAACGAATTTCTCTGTCGATGCAGTTCGGTGGTGCGTCCTCCTCAAACGTGTTTGTGTTCTCTTTCCCGCAGTGGAATCGTGATGATTGTGTGATCGGCTCCTGTGGTGCGGCTTTTGGATTATGATCGTCGTCGTCTTGTTGCAATTGCTGTTCGTCGAGGGGTGGAGGAGACAGCTGTCGTCGCTTTGATTCCCGTGTGCGGGAAAGAACGCCGCGTCCGCCCACGGCACGACCCTCCCTCCTGCCCTGCCTTCCCACCCGTTCGTGGTGAATACAAGAGGATATTGAGTGTGCGGCGAGGGGAAAACGAGAGAAAAAGAGAGCGTGATATAACGAGTTGCGCTCTGCCGTGTCTTGCCCTTCGCCGTAGACGTCGTTGACTTCGGGTGAAGGTGTCCTTGGTCCTTTTCGGATGGTCTCTCGAGGAGGTGAGGGAGGGTTGAACCAGGCCCAGAGGAGCTGATTCCATGGAATCAGGTCAGTGTTTTCTCTATTCACTTGGTGTCACCGTTCCTCTTTGTCTTCTTCAGTGTATTCATGAAAATCTGCACCCACTTTGTGATATCCCCGAAAAGCTAGTTTTGTAGTTTCCGGAAAAGAGCTCACGTATGTACATCCTTGACACTCATCCATTTTGGTAGGAGCAGTTCGTGCATAGCACACGAACCTACTCTCGCATATTCCCACGCTACTCTGTCGGTTAGGATAAGATCACCGTACCCTCATCGCAGTCCCCGAGCAAGCCGACCTCTCCGCGTACCCCGGTCACATTAGTTGCCTCTCCGGTGGTGCGTCCGCACCCTTCCCCCTCCCACCTCGTGTTTCCCCATTGTCGGCCACTGTGTCCATGTACTCCGTCTGTCCTGTGCACCGCAACCGTCTTTCCGCGGCCTGTTAGTTGCCCTCCTGCGTCACTCGCCGCCTCGTGCTGCGACGTGACCTCGAGGAGCCAGGCTGGGGAAGAAGGGCGCTCTCGTCTCACTTCTTCGAGGAAGCGTCTCGCGCGTGGGCGAATGGGCAGGAGCCCCCCATCCCCCCCCTGCACCTCCCTCTACCACTCCTCTCTCTCTCTCGCCCACCTCCCCAAGCGCCTCGCCAGGACAGACCAGGGTGGAAGGAATCCTGTGTTCTTACTGTCTTCAGTAGCGCGGCTGTTCTTTCTCTTCTTCACTTCCCACGTTAGCTCCCTTCCTGCCTTCCGAGCGGCGCGTCGCCCTCGGGAGCCGACGCTTCGTCTGACGGTGGTGCCCTCGTGGTGTGCGAGGGTGGGAGTTGGGCCTAGGGGGGGGGGGTCATATGGGGACGCATTTTGCGTGTGTGTTTGTGTCTCGCCGCTTCGGAGCGTGCGTCGAGAGGTGTCGACGGAGGCACCCATCATAGTGCTCATATCCCCAGCATGCATTGCATATGCGGAACACGGGGGCGCATCGAGTTGGTGTTGGTGTGCGTCGGCTTCGTGCTCGGCCGGGAGCGAATGGTTCTGTTGTGCTCCGCCTCGGGGTCTTCTCTCGGCTCTCCTTTGTTGACGATGCTCGGCTTGTCGATTATAATTATTGTTGAGTTACGAGGGCGTCGTGTTTGCTCAAGGGGAGGGGTGGGTTGGGTGCGACTCCCTCTGCCGTCCCCTTCGGTGATTCGGTCACCGAATTTCGGTGGGGTCAGCGTGGTGGCTGCAGTGCTGGTTTCCCGTATCAAAGGGTGAGGGTTCGAATCCCTAATATTGTTAAGAGGAAATCCCGATTATGCGGAGAGCACTGCATATCCGTCCCCTTGGGCGGGTATTTTTATTCCTGCCCTCCCTAACGAAACTCGGCCGTCGCGCTCCCCCCAACCAACCGCCCCAAACGACATGACTAATCGCTGCGCGCTGGTTGTTGAGGGGAGGACGCGTCCTGCTAGAACCCGATGGCTCCGTCCTTACCCTCTCTTGCGCCTCTTCCGCGAGCACCAACTCGTTGTCGCTCCCTCCCCCCCCTATCGCGGGGGGAGGGTCGTTTTTCGGCGAAGGACCTCATGCATCGGCATCGAAGGGCTATGCAACGACTGTCTCTCCCTCCCTCCCTCGCCGTGTCCTTTCCTGGACTGATAATGGCTGCCCTATTGATCTGGCCGTGTGAGAGAGGGTTTAGGGGGTGGGGAGTGGAATGGGGGGGGGGGGCGGCGAAGGAATCGAAAGCGAGAGAGAGAGGAGAAATGGAGAAGAGAGCGCGAGTCGGCGTCTGAAGAAGGGGAAGAGGAGGCTTATTCGGGATGGAGAATTGCAAGGGGGAAGAGAGTAAGTAGGCGGGTGGGAATGGATGAAACTTGACAGAGGAGAGAGAATGTGTGCAATGTCTCCTCATTCTTCGTCTTCGTCGTTCGATTTCTCGCCCTCCTTCCCTCCCCCCCCCCCCCACAGCGAAGAAAGAGGCGGAGTGAGGCATTGGTCCGTGGCGGCTCTTTGGTTCTCTTTCTGCTTCTTCCCATCTCTCTCTTCATTCCCCCTCCCTCTTGGATATATATCGCTCTGGTCACTGACCTCTCTCTCTCTCTCTCCCTCCTCCCCCAACCCCCTCCCCCTCATCCGCGAGTAATTCCGCGATTCTCTCCCTCCATGGCTTAATGCACTTGTTCGCTCTTTCTCTCCCTCTCATTACACCACCTCTGCCTCGATGCAATCCTTTGTGCGACGGCGTATTTCTCCATCGACGCTTTCACCCTACCCTCTTCTCTAGCTTGTTTGATTTTTTTAATCCGCCCCCTCGTATGCTTTGACGATCGGTAGGTTTCAGTTGTTTCTAGGTAAACCCTCGACGCGTTCCCGTGTCCGCCTCTCCTCTCTCCCTCCTTCCCGAGTCGCTCCAGCCTCCTCCCGTGGGTCGGGATTCACTCGACAAACTTGGCAAAGAATAGATTGACCCGAGTGCGATCAAGTGGGATTGAACCTATCTTGATAGGAGACCGTTTGAATTTGTTCACCAAATCGATTAGGCCACCGTGTCTTTGGCCGACAATCTGTATGTGATTTCTTTTGGCTATTTACTCGTGTAGTGGTGTGTACTGAGGACGAAGTTCTCGGTATTTAAATAATGAAAAAGAAAACCTTTTTTTATTCCACCAATTTATTTCACGGTACAACTAGTTTCAGCGCAGCGGCGTCATCTTCAGGTACTAAGTCTTTTTTTGTTCCTGAAGATGACGCCGATGCGTGGAAACTAGTCGTACCGTAAACTAAATTGGTGGAATACGACAAAGTTTTCTTTTTCATTGATTAAAATGAACTTCGATGAAGTTGAGCCTGAAACCATTGAGATACTCTCGGTATTTATTGCTAAGTGCCCTTGACTCGGTAAGTCTAAACCGTGCGTCCCCTCTCCTCATTGTAACGCAAGAGGGGCAATAGGTATAGGGCCCAGTCAATGGGCCTTCGCACATGTATGTCTAGGTCGACTGTGGTGTTTAAAAACAAACACTTCATCTTATCAGCCTAGGAGTCGATATCTGGTGTTTATGTTGCCACTCGTCATTTTCGGCGAATGGAACATGGCATAGTTCTCAGATTACATGTTAATACTGAAGGACTTAATCATGAAACTCGTGAGTGACGTATGACCCCAAGTCACATGTTTCATGGAGAGAGCAGTCGGAGAGAACACCATTGCTCGCGGTGGGGGGAATGATCGTGGGGGGACGTGGTGTTTCTTTCGTGACGAGAGTGTTAGAGACCGGTGATCGTCGAAGGACCGCCTGAGTTATTAGCTGGGAGTGAAGGTTTCTCTACGCATTGTTTTGGAACTTAACCCTTTGACTACCATCGGGACATATATGTCCCAGGTAGATGTGCTGTCCCATAAGTACCAATGGGACATATGTGTCCCGTACCAATGAGACATCTGTGTCCCATTGGTACTTATGGGTCCTTAAAAAGGAGAAAAAATGGTAGTCTAAGGGTTAATAAAAACTTAGAAGATGCAAGTTTCCACTGATAAAAATTTATTCTACCCGGGTTTCGATGCACTGCGTCATCACCTGATGATGATGCAGTGCATCGAAACCCGGGTCGAATAAATTTTTATCTGTGGAAAATTGAATCTTCCAAGTTTTTATTATGTTCATATTCCACAACATCTCGCCTGAGACCACCCTTTTTGTCTTGTTACTTGTTGAACGCTTGTGGGTTACAAGTGTTTATTGGGAACAAACATCTATCCTAAGTCTATCTCTATTGGTCGCGGTGATCTTTTTGTTCCCCTAGTCGGAGCGTTCTTATGTGAATCATTTCTTCATCCATCCTCTTCCTCTTACCGGCTCTGAAATGCACGCGTGTATTCTTTTCTTCGCCCTCAGATGTTTTTGATCGTGTTTTGTTTGGATATTACTTTCTCTTGATGCATTGTATTTATTACTTATCACTTGAGCGATGATATCATTCGTAGTTCCGTGAAAATGGATAGTGACGCGCGTCCAATAATATGAAGAGATGATCAAACGATTACTTCTGCATAGAAGTGGATAATCTCGTTAAAAAGTTCTCTCTGCTAATATTATCACGATTTCCTTTCTCCTGTGCCGTCTATTGAACATAGAACGTTCTTTTGTCCTGCGTTCTTTCATTTCGCATGCCTTTAATTATTCCTATCCTTCTTTGGATTTTGAATTGCTATGCGATAAAAAGCATTCTTGGTGTTTCATGATAGACTTAAGTAATGTCTGGGTTGTTGTTTGAACGGCGAAGTCCTAACAATCTTCCGAATTTAGAAAAATCTCTCAGCGGTGTTACCTCCTTATTTTTATATCGTAAAATCAGAGGTGAACTATCTATAATGTTTTCTCTTCAGTGTCTGAATGAAAAAATCTTTGCAAGAATCCCTTAGCCAGTTGAGGTATACTTGTGGTCGTTTAGCTAAAAAGTTAACGTGTTCTGTCCAAAGGAACGGAGAGGCACTCAGTTGAAATCTAAGGATACATTATATTGGCGGAAAACACTAAAGACGTGAACGTATGAGGAAAAGGAAATAAATATCTCGGAATTCCACTTGGTGGCTTATCATTCGTGTTAGGAAATGCCCCCCCAGCTGGCGTATTGAAAATGTTTTGCATTGATGAGCACATGCACTGCTCACCATTTATACTGTTTCAGAAGTGCCCCTGACTTATTTGAACAGTGCGTTGAGTAGAGTGCAGGAATCGCGTGGTGCACTTGGAGTGGAGGTGTACAGGTGTATATGTTGCTGGAGGCCGGTCTGGCAACAAAACGTTTTAGAATTCGAATTAATATAGTGCGGGAACGAAAGAGGGAGGCCTTCCTTTCTTTCTTCGAGTGCAGAGCGTCGCGGGAGGTGCTCCAGCCGACGCCACTGTGCACGTGTTTGTCCAACTCGGGAGTTGGTGTTTCAAATGAAGATGCCGATTTCTTAAGGCCGTTTTATACGAGGCACTATATTGCACAATCTGATGTGTGTATGAATGTGAGTTGACAATTGCGTCGTGTAAATCGGTGAATTGCTAGAATCCATGCACGAACGCATAAGCGACAGATGGGAAAATAGCCCCGGCTCTAATTCCGTACCCGCGTTCTCGCAATGTTTTGTGCATCAAATTGTGCAATGAAGTGCCTCGTGTAAAGCGACCTTTAGTGCCTGATTCTCGTCCCTCTCTCGTTGTCCGTACGCGAGAATCGTGACGGTATTCCGCTTTTTCGTGCAATTCCAGTCAGTTATTTTTGTTTTATTGTTGTCATGTAAGATGAATTGGGCGCATTTATTTTAAAGTTAACTATGCAATTACGGCGCCCACTTTATACTCGTAGATTTTTGTCCAGTGTAATTTCTTGGATGTAATGAATCGTTCGATAAATTCGTTTCCGAGCACATTGACGAGTCTAAGTATACCATTTCTGGATTATAACTCTTTACTTGTAGTTTTTCTGTAACAACAGTATATTTGTGATATATTTTTGATATTATCAGCTGCGAATTGAAGTATGTGTTTCCTGTTGTGGCACGTACATACGATTGCTCATCGCGTGCTGGTTTTCGCAGCCAGGGCATTGTGGATTCTTTCCCGCTTACATATTTACTAAGCTTCTATATCCGCTAGCTCCATGAAAAAAAAATGACAGATCTCACCGTAAGATGAGCCGGTTGTTATGTCTTCCTCGTTGAAAAATGTTGCCCTATCACGTATGTACAGTCCGTGGGCAGCATTGAGTGCATAAGAGAAAGGAAAAGGGTGCATTTGTATTGGTTCATAATCACGATGAGATCTCTGTCAATTTCTTCCGTTACTCTTTTTGTAACTCACGTTTCGAACACGATGCTAAATTTAAAAATCTTCATTTGACATTTCAAACTTCATTTTTTTTTAATTCAATTAATTGTGTTGCTGTTTTGTCTCTTTGATGCCATAGTTATTCAGTAGAGAAACACCAGGAATGTGTTTTGTGATTAGAAAAATTCGATTAGCACCCTTGGAAGTGCCTCCACCAGAATTATTTAATTTCATGACTGGCGAAACTCCGGAATCAAAGCATTTTCTACAAAAATGAGAGCTTGCTTACAAATAACATCATTTGGTGCTAATTCCATGAACAGTAAAAACATGCATTTAATCCTGTGTTTTCGATTAAGGAGCTAGTTTATCATAAAATGGGATCATCATATCCGTTGCCAAATAAATCTCGTAGATGTTTTTTGCAAGTGTGGGCGACGAACCAGCGGAAGTCGATCAACGTTGTGCAAATGCAAGTGGATTGAAACGGGCAATCATTGAAAATCTGCAGAGGATTTTACATAAGTACAATAAATTGGTTCACGTATTCATAACAGCACTGGATCGAATGGTATCCGATGAGTATAAAGTTTCCGCTCATATCTATCTACTAAAAAGAGGATTCCGATTTCATATCTACGGAACTGCCGTTTCTATTCAAGAGACTGCAATTTCCGGTAAGATTAGCATTTAGTATCACTATAGATAAGGCACAAGGACAAACTTTAAGATATTGTGGTATTAGTATAAAAAGAGAATCCTGACTTTCTCGCGGTCACTTATATGCACCTTGCTCTAGATTGGGTAACCCAAAAAAATTATATATCTACTCAGTAAATAATAAGATGAGAAACGTAGTTTATAAGCAAATATTGTCATAGAATAAGTTGATTAAGTTTTAAATAAAGTGAAAACAGAGTTACCTACATAAAATACAGAGTTTTCTTTCATGAACTTAAGTTGTACTAATGTTTTGTTAATGCGCTTGCGACCATTGTCTTTCACGAACTTCACTCGTTGTAATTCTATTTTGTTCATTACGTTAACTGGTTTCTTCTGCAGTTTTTCTTATCTGCTTGCTGAGAGTCTCACTCGCATCTCATATCTAATTTCTTGTTGTTTTTCATCTGTTTAGTCTTCTCTCAATCTGTTCATTTTCTTCCGTTCTGAAGCTAAACGTGCTTCTCGCTCCTTATCTGTATCAGGAGTTTGCAAAACTTACGCCAACGTTTCGGATAAGTTATTTATCCAATGACTATAATGAATGTTGTTACATTTTGTGTCTAGAATCCTTATTTGAAAACAGTATGACAGTTAAAACAGTCATTTAAAAGAAAAATATATATAGACATCTTCAAGGTTGTTGATATTTTATTTACATTTGTAATTCCGTTGCTTGGTTAATTTCTTTGTCGAACAATGGGGCTGCGGGGGTGGGGGGTTGCGGAGTGATAGCGGCACGCACATATGCATTTACTTTTATTATTTATCTTAGGTATCGAAAGTCCCAACTGCGTATTCATGGCTGTGTTGCGGGATTTGAACTCGGAGGCTAAGGTGGGTGGGAAGTTTGTAAATTTTACGATTTCGAGTTTCTTCGGTGGCGAATCCTCTGGATGTGAAAACCGGCTGGAGGCTCTTAATTTATGGCGTTTAGATTGTAATCGGCTAGCACATCGTCTTAAGGGACCCTGGAATCCAAACCGGCTAGAGGTTTTCCTCGCTAGTCGTAATGGAGATCATATTCAAATTTCATTTTTTTAAATTTCAGCGTCTGTAAGAAGTGTGAAGTAAATATTATAATACTAACGGCGCAAAAATATAGTTAAATTTGGCAAAAATTCTCTGCAATAAAATAAATGTATCTGTATAAATGAAATGACTTGTCACATTTTCTCACGCCGTACGGTGGAAACGCCTTCACCACAGAAGGTTTTGTTTATGCGATTCCGTAAGAATTATTGCGGTGAGTAATTGCTTAATTTTTATAAATAGGTGAGCAAATACAAAAACAACGCACTGTTAGTACTCTGACGAAATCTAGATGTTAGAAATTCCGATTTTTTAAATATCCTTCCTCTGGAGCGCACAGTCATAATCTATCCCATGTAAAACAGCTGTTGTATTTTCAGGCAAATTGCTCGAAAAGTAGCTTGGCAATTTGTTAATATTTTGTTATCATAGGAGAGATAGGAGTTTTTTTCTCTTCAGAACGAGGTCAAATTCTAGGTGAATCGTTCAAATTACCTGCCCCCACACAATGCAGCCAAAAGGATGTGTGCTCGTGCGTGGACGCAGGAAGCTTCGGACGTCCGCGGAAATTCTTCGGTGCTGTCGTGCTTATCTTAGTCATAATTCTCTCATCTAATATGAAGTCGATTCCGGCTTTCTCCCTAATAATGAGAATAGTCTCCCTGGTCTGTGGAAACACCCTGTCACTGCTCTATCCCTCAATCACCCATCTATCTTCCTGGTCCCTTCCCACGCAGAAATTCCGTCGTTGGACCGCTGACGACGCCGGATGCTTCGTTTTTTTAGTTGGTCGGTCGCTGTACGTCGCTTTTCCCCGTCGCCATGTTCGTGCATTGGTGCGCGTCGTGGGCCGAATACGCAGTCATTTCCCGCCCCTCTCCCCCCGCCCCCCCCCACTCTGGAGTGGAGCGGGTTGATCTCTCTTGAGGGGGGGGGAATGCTTCTTCGCCTCTGCATTGTTTAGGCTTCGCGTCATGCCCTCGCTCCTTCTAACTTACACTCACCCCCCTCCCGTCGTTCACCCCCTTCCCGATCTCCCCTCTCGTCCAATTCCCCTCCCGCTATATTCGCTCCCGTTCTGCCTTGCGATGCGCAACTCAAGAGACTTCGTACGCACGTTTTCCGATAGACTGAAAGAATTTTCCGGGTATTTTCGTGAAGATAGCCGCGACTAGTGGGGAGGGGTGCGGAATTGTGTCGTACTCGGCATTCATCTGCATCGTGAGTCACGGGAAAGAAAACCTACAACATTCTCCTCTTTTCCATGAACTCGAAAGAATCGGTGGACGCGTGCAAGCGATTGTAAGTGATCGCTTTAAGGTGGGGCCGGGAGGGTCAATGATATATACACGTGTTGTCTCTCGTGCATGGTCTCATGGAATGCCTTTCCCGTAGTGTAGCTTTGTGTTCACTTGGCTGGGTTGCTCCTCTTCCAGACAACTTATTGCTGGCGAAATCATTTGTGGACTCTTCACGTGCCCCTTGGTATGTACCATCTCTGGAGCTGTGATAGGTTGTCCTGAATAGATGCTATGCGAATAAAACTGCCCATTCAGGTGATCCAGTACCCCAGTTTTGTTTCCTTATTTTATTTTCCTCATCCTGGAACTCAAGAGGCCTTTCTTCTCGCCTACATTATGTTGCTGGGAATGATGTAGATTCATAGAGGTATTATCTTACAATTAGTGGCTAATGCCTTACGATACTTAAAGCTCAAGGATATAACTGTATATCTTGTATCACGTAATAATGAGATACACTCCTCTCTTCTTTCTATTTTGAATCTCCGGGTGTGTTTATTGTTACCTAATTACTTATTCAGGTGGTTATAGCATTTGCCGTGTTGACCTAGTAAATGGTCGGGCTAGCTACGTCATTCTACTCTCAGTCTTAATTTCTTTAAGGAAATGTATTTTTTGGACCGAAATGGGAATAGTACATGCATTGGAATGTGAATAGGATCGGCAGTTTATCGAGGAACCAGCTAAATGCATGTCGTGGTCTCCTCATCTTACTCCTGGCATGTGTTTATTGTTTGGAAGAATCCAGGACCACCATCCTTAGCTCTCTTATGTCTCGTTTCTCTTGGCGGAGTGCAAGCTTCCAAGTCGCTGGTCGTCCTTCGGCCGGGACGTTCACCTGCGCCTTGTGGCTGGCCGGCGAATTTCGCGGCCGATGCTGTCGTCTCCTCCGGATGCCCCCTCTCCCCCCGCATTCCTCTCCTCCTCTTGCCGCCCCCTCCCCCCCACTCAAGTCTATACGCACCTCACTGCTCCACTCACCAGCCTCGGCGCAGTCCTCGTGCGTGTGTGACGACCAAAGTGCACGATAGTGCTGGATTGAATGGGTCAACATTTCGGGGCGGCAACGGTTTGGAATGACTGACGTAACATTGGGTAGTGGTCGAGCTGAAGACGCCTTTACTTAATTCATTGAACGTCATACTTGCATTGAAGGCATCTTTGTAATCGTGGTACCAGATTGCGTAAAATGTATCAATTAATGGTATGATCCGCAACCATCAACAACCCCGGATTTGCGTGTCCGCATTTTAATTATGCAAAATGCTGTTACCTTCTCCGCCACAATCCCGCAGTTAATTTCCTGGGGGGCATTCAAATTTACTTCTCCCAAAGTTTTCCTGGCTTTATTTAAACCTTCCTGTATTTGCTCCCTCTTCATGAAATATATAATTTTTTATGAATCTGCCGTGTTCTATGCCTTTTTATCTTGCTAATTCTTCCTAGTGTTCTCCTCGTACTCTCTCTTTGCTTTACCCTTTAAGACCGTTCGTTCACCCATCCATCGGATCGGTCTATTTTCCATTTTCCAAGCCGCGATAACTAACTAATGCGCGAAATTTAATATCACAGTCCTCATAGTCCATATCCCATTTATTTATTACCAGACAAAAGGATCTTTAGAAAGTCGTGGGAGCGTTGTGGCCTAGTGGGTAGAGCGCTTGGCTACTGATCGAAGGGTCCCGGGTTCAAATCCGGGTGAAGCCTTTGAACGCCCCCGAACAAAAATCCTCGGAGTGTGAGGTGGCCCAAGGAAAGGAACTGGCCCCCCTACACTGAATGTGTGAAATTCACATGCCGGTGGCTTAGTCTGGGGTGAGCTTCACCATCAACTATCCAAACCAACCTTCGGGTTGAATCACTGAGTGAGAGTGAAGAAAGTTGTCGCGCATTTTATAAATTTATCGTGGCATTTATCGTTCCGTAAGCTCGCTAAAAACAGCAGAAAAGCGTGAAATCGTATAATCAAGTGACTCAGTGATTATATCCCGTGATAGGGTTGCTTTCGGTGGTGTACATCTACATTCGAGTAGTACCCATCAAAGCGTGCGGCTTTTCTATGTATTTTGTTTATTTCGCGAATTAAATCTCTCAGTATAGGATCCCAAATACGCGCGTCGAGATGTGGCCTCACCAGAGCGAAGAAACATCTCTCCGTCACTTTTCCCACTTTTTCCGCTCCCTCTCTCTTCAATGAACCAACGGCGCTCGTGGCACATCCCTCGTGTGCCGTTCGTCGAATGATTGGTGCTGGGTGTTGGTGCTCGGCCGTTCGACGCACTCTTACTTCGCGCGGCTCTTTCCCTTGAGGAGGGCGTTCCTACTCTCCCTCCCCTACCGCCACCCCCCCCTCCACATCCTTATGGTTCTTCATGATTGCCACGTAAATTGGTCCTTGATTCCCAATATTGATCAAGATTAATCCAAAATCCACGGTACTTGTGCCATATTTTTTAAATTGGCATGTGTTTTGTTTAAAGCTTTCGGCAGTCTTCGAACAATACAATATCCTCTGCCAAACACATTCAACCGTGCCCGGAAGGTGAAATACCTTCCCCGTGGGGCTGTGTTTGAAACTGTGTGGGTTAATTTCTTATTGGGTGACTAAGAAAAAACGTGGCTATATCTCCAAAAATTTCGAGATAGTAGTGTGAATCGTTTTCAACAATATCGTGCAATTGTACTTGCGCAGTTTTCTTGCAATTAGGAAATAAATACCAGAGTCGAATCTCAAATGCAACTTCCAGGTGGAGCCCACGATCTCAGTCCCACCTGCGCGGTCAGCTTCAGTCTTTTTGATTGAAGTCCTTCTGTTACTATTTTTAGACGAATATCCCTCCGGCGGCGTCGCGAAGGGCCATGGTGTTGTCGCCAGATGATACACATTAGAAGAGTAGAATAAAAAAATACAGTCTTGGGAAATCAAATTGGATTTAGGAGCTTAATAAATAAGGTAGAAGGTAATAGATTAAGATGGCTGGGGCCCTTAAAATGAATGAAAGACCGTAGGAATGATAGAAAATGGTGAAGATTGGTTGATGCACAGCGGCTCCACACGTGGTGGTGGTACAGAAGAAGAGCGGATGTAGGTCATTCACCTCCGCTCATGCCTCAAAAACAGAGCTCTCTCTCTTTTAGTTTTGATTCCTTATTCAAGTGAACGTATCAAAGCGTTTCCGTATTGCACTTAAGTAGTTGAATAATCACAGTTTAAAAAAATATTTTTCAGTCTCTCTCTCATAAATGATAGAGTAATTATTTTTTAAGCTTATTGACTTTTAAGTAAGTTGATATGTGATCTTCCGTCGTGTCACATTAGATTTTACTAGTGCTGTGATCTCCTTGGACATTTCGCATAGTATGACTGGAATATGTACCGCCTTCAGACTTAGTACATGTTTTCCATTTCGAATTCGTGGGCGGAATCGTTTAGACTTGAGTAGGTTTTCTTTCTATCACTCTGTTCAATTTTATGTCCTCAGACGGCCGCACTTGGGTTGTTAAACATTTCTTCCTTTCTTCGCCGCGTCCTGCGACTCTGCTCCTGGTCTTGGGAGGGAGAGTGGGGCTGGACTGGGGGACTAGCACGCACGCGGGAAGCGCCTGCCTTTCGATGTCGACTGAAAATACTTTTTATTATTTTCACTGAGTCACGGCGCGCCTCTGGGAGGCTTATAAGCCGGTGGTCGATGTGTGAGCCGTCGTAATGAGCACTCGCGGATCTCATCGCTCTCGAAATGGTGTCTTCTAGATGGCATTGAGAGAGCCCAGTTGTGGATTCCATTCTTTTTCTGTGGAAACTGTGCTCTCGCTTTCGCCAAGTGAGAAAGCGACATCTCGGGGTGCGGTCGGTTGCGACTCTTGCACGCCATGTTACGCATTCCCCTCCACTGCTCTACCTCTTCTGATTTGGTTTTTGATCATACGATTCGGCCCGTCTGGGTCGTCTCTTTGGCCGAAGCGATGAGAAAGCACGGAGTATTTTGGACGATAGAGCGGGGACCCATTAAGTGACTGTTTTCGTGGCCGCTAATACATTTTAGTCTCCGCTAACATGAATTTTCCCCTCCGTGAAATTTTGCGTGGGATCCAATCCCCACCACGCGCTCCAAAGGTCGCTCTCGTCTTGGGCGCGTGAACGAGAGAGCTTTCATGGATCGAAGCCACGTCACCACCCGCAGCCTCTCTCTTCTGCCCATCCACTGCAATGTGATGCTCGTTTTGAGTGTGGACCAAGTGGAGGGTGGTTCTTCCTCTGATTCATCCTTCCGGGCGTTAGCCCTCCGGGAACATGGCGGTGGAAAAGAATATTGGTATTGGTAGGTTGTGTAGGTCGACTTGAGATCGACTTGAGGAGAAGGATATAATGGGGAGGATGCTGATAATTTTTTAAAATATTTTCATTACTTTGTTGTGAGGGATGTGGATATGGGGATAGCTCAGAGGTTGATTATATCGCTGGTGCGAATGGGGAGGGTGGGGTGGATATGGGGGTAGGACCGGCCGGGGCATTGTCCGCGCGCGGCCCGTGTATTTTTGATTTGCGGAGCGACTGCATCGCATGGAAGTCCTTGCATCGCTCCTCAGCCTCCCTTGCACCCACCCACCCCCGCCTTCTTCCCTGCATCGATGATGTCACGGGCGGCTAGCGGGGCGGGGGGAGGAGGAGGAAGATACCAACCGCGGAACCAAACCGTGACTCTGCTCGCTCAGCAGCCTCTCTCTCGGCTCCTTGCATTCGTTCGCCTCGGTTCTCGACGAGCGGAGGGGGGAGAGATCGGAATGCGCGTGAGGCTAAAGGGGGGGAGAGGCTATTCTTTCTTTCCCTCCTCCTTTCCCGGTGCCGCCATCTCCTGCTCGGACCCGCCGCCGACGGAATATCCGCGAGAGAGCGTGCGAAAGGAAGCTCCCTCCCAATTGCCCTCGCGTCCCCACGGCTACGGGGGGGCCGTCGCCGCCGAGGGGATAAGAGAGTGGGAGGTGGAGGCGATGTGTGTGGGCGGGGGAAGAGAACGGAGGACCAAAGAGTCCATGTGGACGTCAGTCGGAGCACCTGTCTCCTCCCTCATTCAAAATACATTAGTTTTAATTCCCTTCCTTGTATTAAACAAATTGTTTCAGGCTCCGCTTAAGTTAGTTAGAGCAAGATAGTTCCCAAGCGTAACGGAGACCATATTCGAATTTTATTTTTTGATTTCAGCGTCTGTAAGAAGTATGAAGTAAATATTGTTTAATTAATGGCGCAAAAATATAGTTATGTTTGACGAAAATTCTCAGTAAATAAATAAATATGTTGACTTAAGTTTCTGAGGTGACTCGTTTTTTCACGGCGTACGCCTACAAAGTCTTCACAACAGAACGTTTTTTTGCGGTTCTGTAAACATTACTGCGGTGGCAAATTGATTAATTTTTGTAAATGGTTGAGAAAACATACAATTTAAACACTTAGTATATACCAATAGTAGATAGTAACCAATAATAGTATACCAATATTTTGATATCAATGTAAAGATGGGAGTTTTGTCTTTAAAATGAGGTCAAATTCTAGGTGAAGTGATATTTCGCTCAAACTACCTTACTGGAAATCTTTAATTGTAAAAAGAAAGTAGAAACTTTAAACAGTATTTACCCAACTACATTTGTATTCGCATTTTTCTTTCTTTTTTCCCTTCCTAGAATTAAATCGGTTCACGAGATGGCTTTTCTTCTATCCTTCACTAGCTCATGTGCACTTGTTCGCCGCTTTGTTGGCCATTGTCTCAATCGTGTCACCTTGACACATGGCTCTGGAGGGAGAGTGTTAGTTTAAGTCAAGAGGCTATACGCACTACGCTAAGATAGAAAAATTCAGGTCGAGTGGGTTTCGGGGTGTCGCAGGGGTGATTACTTGTTATGACCTGACGACGGTGTTAGCTTTTTAGTCATCCTTAGGGCAAATGCCAGGTGAAAGTCTTCCCCGCACATTTTCCAGCGAACAATTCCAGTGAAAGGATATTCCTACCCTGAAGAGGCGAAAGCCTACACCAGGGTCCACATTTGCGTTGTTATCTCTTACTTTGTTATATTTGTTATGTTACGTTGTCCCTCTTCTGTGTCCTGTACCTTGCAAATGTTGGAATAAACAATTTTTGAACTTGAACATTGAAGTGATAGGTCCAAAAAAATACTTTCGCCAAACCATCAGTGAAAATAGAGCGAGACACTGTTGACTATTCCTCTTCCAATCCCGTTTCCCTCTTCCAATCCCATTTCTCTTTCTTCCTTCCTTTTTCCGTAGCTGACGCCTTCCCTTTTCCTCCCGCCCTCGTGACGGCTCGTTGGGTATTATTTGGAGATGTATCGCCACTCCTCAGTAACAGTGTCTGCAGTTCGGGCCCTGAAGGATGGGCGTGCATTTTTTGGTCCGCCGGCTACTCCAGAAAGTCACATTCTTCGTGAAGTTCCCCTCCATCTCCTTGCCGCCTCCCGACTTGCCCCTCCCAACCCCCGGGGGCCGCACCGGCGGCGAATTTTCGGACGTGGAAAAGTCCGGCTTCTATCGTTTCGGAGAATGCTGCTGTAAGTGCTATCTTTGCCGTGTGAAGCGTCGGGACGCCCTATGCGCTCTCTTGGTGTTACTTTCGTCGCTTCCTTTCATCGCCGCCCTCTAGTCGTGCGACGGGGGATGAGGCGATCGTCACTGCTCTTTGGAGAAAGCTCTCAAGTCGATGTAATCGAGGAGATAAAGAGTTCTTGGGGCGTGAGGGTATACTCCGTTGTGGACATCTATTTTCTTGCAACACGAGTTATTAGGGTCTATATTAACAATAGAAATGAAAAGAAAACTTTATTTTATTCCACCAAATTATTTTACGGTTAGACTAGTTTTGACGCAGTGGCGTTTATCTTCAGGATTAGTTTTAATTCCCTTCCTTGGGAAGTACCTGAAGGTGACGCCGCTGCGTCGAAACTAGTCGTACCGTAAAATAAATTGGTGGATATTACAAAGTTTTCTTTTCATTTGTGAAAATGAACTTCCACAAAGTTGAGCCGGAATCTATTGAAATAATTAACAATAGATATGATATTTTTAGAACACCTGTCTGGAAGATACGCCACAGGGGTTGGATTGACTCGCTGGGGAGAATTCGGATTTTTCCGTCGAAACGTGGGCTGCGTTTGGCCCGAACGATTCTTGAGGCAGACGGTGCGTGGCATTTTTATCGTTTTATTACCGAACCACTCATTCAGATTCAATTTTCACTCTAAAAACAGTCTAAATAGAACCAATGTGGTCTCTTTCCGATGGTTAGTTGTGTACCTGATCTGAGTGGTGGAGCTTGTTGGGTCACTTACTTACATTTTTGAATCTCAATGATACTCGTTCGTGATTGTGAGGCGGTGAGGAGGAAGTGGGAACTTTCCCTCTCTCCAACCTGTTCTTAAGCTCCTCGCCTTTTGAAACAATAAAAAAGTGTCACGTGACTTTCTGTGGTATTTGCGATTTCAGAGGTTTCCGGCGCAGAGAGACATGCTGGAAATTTGCGATTACGGTGGCGTGAAAGCGGTTGGGATATCCACGTGCGTGGCAAAGATTTCTTATCTCTAGAGGAGGCATTTCGCAGTGGTTGCTCTGTCTCTTCGGAGATGCCCCATCTTTAAGGCGATTCTCGAAAATACATGCATCGGCAAAATATGTTAAAATATGCAAATATCCTCTCCTGTGATAAATATATGCATCCTGTTTGATTCACGATAAGTACTATGAAGTGAAGCCTTCCACTGTCAAGTTAATATGCATCCTGTTTTTACAAAACTACGCTGTTTATAATTATTGTCATTTGATGTACTTTGTGGAACTGGATAATCATTATCGTGAAATTAAACTCCCTTAGTTTTTTCACATTTCAGATTTTGTGAATATTTGGGGATAGTTCAAAGGAGTTTAGTTGCATTATAATTAAGCTGTTTGCTGGTTTGAGTTGTGGTGGACTATTTGCATACCTCTTTATCTGTGAAAGGCGGCTGCGATTGTATTTCTGTGATCCGTGATCTCATATACTTTTTTGTATGTGGTCCATTCCATTGTGACTGGTGGGACATTTTACTCCAAAATTTAGCAGTAATTTTAAAATAACTCTAACATTATTCGCGATGCAACCATCAGTATCATTATGAATGCCAGAGTAAGTTCCTTTTTTTTGCTTTCTCGGGCGATTCTGGAGTTACGTAATATCCATTCAGTTTCAAATTTAAGCCTGATGGTGGTAATTTTCAATATGAAATATAAGTCAGAATGTTTGTGACTGGCGGAACATCAAATCATCCCTCTCCTCGTTGTCTATCGATTCAGACGATAAATTTAGTTCTGCTACATAGTTTTGATATTTGTAACTTTATGTCGCTCGTGTTTGAATAAATATGCTATAAGGTCTTGACATAAGAAATCCATGTCTATGACCGAAATAATAATAATTTATTATTGTGTGATGTGACTGGTGGGACAAGAGCTACATATCTATAATCACACTATGTTATGTACATGCCATTGCGTCTTATATTTCTCTGACACGTCGCTGGAGTATACATCTGAAGGTTTCAATGCCCCCTCTAAAATCAACAAAGTCAATCTAAATTGGGATGACGTGACCGTGAAAGCATGCCGGATAGATTTGGAGCTATGGGATTGTTCGTAAGGAATCTGTCTTTATAGTTTTCCATCTCTCCTCAAGACTGGCATTGTGGCATCCATTGCAAGAAAAATATCTTCCGTTCCTTTCACATTTTTTTTGTTTTAATATTTAAAATTCTTTTTGCAGTTGCCTCGATGCCCCGTACTCCTTTTCCGTCACTCAAAGGAAACGTTTACAGCCAATTTCAGCACCAATGCACTTTGATGTAGAGAGTTTTTAACAGAAAAACAGAGTTCTGATGTAGGTATATCTATTTTTGAACAGAGAATTTGAATTTTAAGTCTACAAAATCTTTTTTAAAAGACCCTCACAGCAAATGGATCATGCGGTTACTCATCACTTAAGACCACACGTAAAACGTTTCTCCGTTGCCTTCATTTTCTGAGGCACACACACTTCATAAAAACATCGTATTCGTTGAAAGGAAAACGAATATCATTGACTTAAACTGTGAATGGGGGACAGTTTTAAAAGTTGTATCAAAGTCATGATTACAGTCTTAATTTAAATAAATACAATGCCCTCAACAATAATTTCGTAATATTTCTTTCTTTTGTAATGTTTTACTTTTTATTTCCTTAAATTTGTAGGCTAGAAATTAACTCACACAGATATTTTATTGACTGGTGGGACATGCGACTTGCGATTGTTTTAAATAGGAAAACCTGATGATGAAATTCTGTTGTGATACAGTTTCTTCCTTATTTAAAGCTTGTTTACACAATAAGGACGTATCAACACGCCAGGCATGCTGTGACAGGCATACATTGGTGAAACAGTGTTGTGAACTTAGAAGTTTTTTCACCACTGGGTAGTTACAAAAGACCTGTTTTTAAACAGTAAAAGCTCGCAATATTTTGCAAAGACTAAATATCAATCGATTTGATACATGCACTCTTTATAAAATATATTTATGGCAAAATTAAAGAATACAAGTAACATATGTCACAACAATTCCTCTTTTCCCTGGAGAGGCCTATTTAATACTTTACCTCTCATCTTACTGTTTAATAAGTAAGTAAAATACTTTCTTATTAATTCCGCGAAATGCCGTTCATGAATAGCTAAAGCGATGCAGCATAGTTATTATTTAAGCTGTCGAAGCCCCTTCTTGGAAAACTCTACATTACAGTACCTACTCTCGTATATTACAAGATTCCTACTTAAAGGTGCTTCCGACTTTAGTGTGGGTGATAAATTTCCCGTCGCGTAAACTGAACACCTTACGCTTTATTTCTGCCAAATAAAAATGCTTATTATTTTGCTCTTATTGATTTTATTTGACTTAATTACCCTGCAGATCTCCATTCCATTGTCAATCCTGCGAAATCGCGAAAAACGGGTGCTCTGATTTGTTACGCTGTTTGCGTGGTTGGTTGTTTCCTCAAAAAAAGTTTTTTTTAAAAATAACACTCAAACAATTCGTAAACTACTAAAAGGTAAAAATAATCTTGCTTTCAAGAAAATTCATTTACAACATTTTCTATCTATGTGTGACCGAAAAGAAAATCGTGGGGCGCTCTCTCGTATATTTACATTGTATCCGTACTGCATACCAATAATAAAACAGAACATTAGGTTCATACATCAAAGTATGACGTCATATATGAAGAATTTATCAAGTTATTGTATTGAATGAAAACATTAAGAAAAAGGTTTATAATGAAGGTGGCAAGATATGAGGACGCGGTTGAGCCATTGTGAGTTGAAGAAAAGCGTGTAAAAATTGAACGCTGTCATTTGTTTCGGCAAAAGGAAATCGCAGCTTATTTCCGTCGCCGCGCTGGGGCAGCGCTGTTCGCTGGAGGAGGAGAATATGAGATGAGTGGAGGGGGAGCGGGAGGTTGGGGGGGGGGGGTAGAAACAATTACGGTAACGGGCTGCTTCCTCCCTCCCCTCCCCCTCCACATCCCTCCTCCGTCTTCTTCACCTTATTCGGTTGGCTGCATCGCATCGCCATCGGACATAATATGAAACCGGGTGAACGTGTCGGTATCTTTTTGCCTCCGCGTGGTGAATCTTATGTGCCCAGCTAATCTTATGGAGAAATATTGAGAGCGTTTTCTCCTGTTTATTCGTTACTTCTACACGTCGGTAAATAGTGGATTTAGTTGTCGGTATGAACTCTCCAGGTGGGCAAGGTATTGGACGATCAAAAGCGAAATTTTTGATTCGGTAGTTAAGGGGTACAGTTTCATGCTGGAGGAAGTCACTCTTTCTCTGCCTCTGGCCATTGGTAACCGGCTGGAGACGAAATACCAAAAAGATAAAAACCCTCGGAAAAAAAAAACAAAAAAAAAAAAAAAAAAAAAAACAAAAAAAAAAAAAAAAAAAAAGCGTACTTGATGGTGTGATTTATATTTTGGAGACATTTTGCTCAATTGCATTGCAATAAGCATTTTTTTACTTTTGGAATCCACGCTCGTAAAAGACTGGGGACACAACAGAAAGATCCGAGGCTTTTCGTCGTATGCCGTTAGTGAAGTCTGTTCGGGTTCTCCACCAGGTCAAAATCTGCATTTCAGCCGACGTTTCGATGCACTAGTCGTCGCATCTTCATCAGGGCTGAATGACCCCGCCCCGATGACGATGCACGACTCGTACATACATCGAAACGTAGGCAGAAATGCGGAGTTCGACCCGGTGGAGAACCCGAACAGACCGCCAGGAAAAAACTACAAATCACTAGCAGAGATAACTTTGCCGGAAAAAGAGCCTTGTGGAAAAAAGGAATCTTCATAACAAATCTTAGCGGTGACCCTCTTGCCAGTTATCATTTTATGGGCTGTGGACTAGACGACGAACGGTCTCCACCGATGATCCTCCCGGACGGAAGAATATTGAACATCATGAGATGCATTGTGGCTTTTACCTGCAAATATATATATATATATATATATAGCTAAGAGCTCTCTAAGCTCCCTAAGACATTTTGCTCCCTAAGATGTAGCTCCCTAAGACATTTTGACTTTGCATGAGAATATCATATTAGTGTTTTCTCCTGGTGTTATGATCATGATGAATATTTTTGTTACTGAACATGATCTGATTGGTAGCTAGGTATATAAATTAGTACGTACTGCCATTGAAAGATACATATCTCCTATGTAACAGTTATCTCTATTCGTTTATATATATATTCTTTTGAAGTTTTCGCCAATTGGCCACAAATATATAAATTAAAACTTACAGGAGGTAGGAGAAAGAAAAGGTGACGAAGGACCAACCGGTCCGAAACGTTCCCGTTAGAACGAATTCTTTATCTCTTTCTCCTACCTCCTGTAAGTTTTAATTTATATATATAAACGAATTATTTAAGGTTAAAATTTATTTTGCGTGGGTAATGTAGTTTATGGTAGCCAAAGCTGTATTATCTTCTGTATTTGATTTACATAATATTGAAATTCTCGCTTCTGTTAATGGCCGCGAAGTTTGTTGGTGTCAACGAAGTTTTGGGAATAATTGAGAATGAGAAACTTGTGTAATCCACATATTCCCTTTGAAAACGTGTGTGTGAGAGTGTTGGTCGAAATGCAATTCACTTACGTTGTTTTTATTTCGGATAGCTTAAGAAAGTGAAGGTGTAGTAAACATAAGTGAAGTGGTAGGTTGCTGGACGTTTGGCCCTTTTTTACCTTTTTTTCTCAATCCAAGAATAATGTTGGCCTTTAACCATTTAGTGATGAAAATATATATTTTTTTAGCCATGATATATTTAGTGGCGGTTAGAATTTTTATTGAGCTGTTTATCCATCGCGGTCTGGCTCATTGGCTAGTAATGCTTTTAGGGAAATTAGTACTCCCTCTAATTCTTCGTGAGCAGAAAATTTACCCCGCAGGCTTCAGTGTGACTTCGAATGCTTCTTGCGTAACTTATTTCTTAGTCGGCGGTGGTGTGGTAAGTATGCTTAGTCCAGATCCCAGTTTCTTTCGCGTGTCCTTGATGTTCTTAATTATGGCACATTTGGAGCAGTAAGGAAAGCATTTTTAGTTAGTATTGTTGGTCTCCAAGTTGTCGTGCTATTCAACGTGTCAAACGTGTATCTTTTTGGGTTCCTATCAACCGGAAAGTAGAAACTTGCATCTCAGACTGTTGTAGCCGAAGTCATCTAAACAGTGTGCCGTTTTATTTTAACTTGGCATGTGTTTTAATAATAAGCTTTAATCATTATGGCCTAATCAAAGCAATTATGGTAATAATAGCATTCATCATTCATAAGTTGAATAAAGGTGCTTGAGGACCTCTTGAATTGCTCCGAGAACATTTAAAAAAATAATACCTTTGAATTGAGATGTCGTTAGTGTGGTTATCGAGAAACCTCGCCCTTTCCTACGCGTAAGAGGCGTGAATTCGTAAGACGACAAGTAAATAATGATCATTTAAAATCGTTTTTTACGATAAAGCACAGCTAGCGACCGCTTGATAGCGCAATAAAGGGACCATTAACGTAAATTAAAAATAAACATAACTCTTTTGATAATTACACTACTTTTTAGACGTCATTTGTGCCAATCGTAATTTAAAAAGTAAAGTTGAGTTGAGCAAAAGATTGTTCTTGACGTACAGGTTTGTATTAGTGGTGGCTTTTATCAGTGGTTTAATTATTTAAGGAATGTTGCTCTTGATATCGAAAATTAGATATTTTCTTAGTTATCGAGTTTCAAGTCGAAAACTTGCAGTTGCTTTTAGGCGTCTTTTGCTCCAGAACATCGATATAATCAATCGTTTCCATTTGTAAATAAGAGAACTTTCACGTGAGAAATACATAAAAATAAGCAGGTTAAGTTTTTAATTATCTAAATTTCTAATCCATTTCATTTTTACTCGCTAGTCTTGTGTGGACGGATTACGATTAGTTTCTTAAAGCGTTCATCAACTGGAACTGTCATTATTTCTTTTCCTCTCCCTCATAATTTTTATCATTCTACATGTCTTCCATCTTTAGCAGCCTAATGCTCCTCTGGTGGCATTGCTGTGAATGGTAAAAGGGATATTTTGCGACAAATTAGATAATGCAGCATGTGAGTTAACACTACTTGCTATGCATGTCGCATAAGTATGTATATTAGGCTCTTTATATTACGGCGAAATGTCTTACTAACAAACTGGATTGACCGTGGGTGCTATGATTATTTCTCATCATACGCGTCAGAAACAAGGCCTTATGCAGCGTTGACCGTCTCTGGCGTCCAGTTGCTTCTCGGATAGCTGCCAGGAACCGGCGTTTGTCTGCTTCATTTGTTGCTAATACAATTCCTGCAACACCTTTTAATCGCGATTTAGACGTTGGAATTGAGTGTAAAATTACACTGTCGGGAACGAGTTGAATTGTGGTTCACCTGCTAAACCTTTTGTGTGGAGGGAGTAATTATATGTATGTGTGTTATCGATAAGGTTACTGGGTAGGTCAATTTGAAGGAATGATTGCAAATAAAAGTGAAGTCTATAACTGGAAAAGAAGCCGAAAGCGAAGTAATTTGTTTGTTGACAAAAACGTATAAGGTAAGGGTTGTCTACGATCGGAACAGGTATTGTAGAGAAGTTTTATGAAAATTTGACAAAATTTAATGCAATAATAATGCTTATAGTGGTCGAAACACTAAGGCAGAGTTAGTTTTTTGCTTGTGTCCTTCTGTCCCTGAAAGAAGTGATCCATATTGCTAATTCTATTTCGCTTGCTAAGAGGTTTATGGGGAAATTAAAACGTGATTCCGAAATTTCGTTTAAATGCCTTGCGCAGAAATATATATTTCCGCATAACTCCGCGGACAGTTCCCTTTACATAAAATGCTTTAATTTAGAAAATTGCTCGCGGCGTAATGTTTAAAATTGCGTGGATCTCTCGTTGGCGATTCTCATTTATCAGACTGACCTAATGAGCGAGCTACACAACTAATTGGGACGGAGGTCATGTCGCGTCGCAAGTCCGCCATTTCCATTCGGGTGGCGGCTCTTGTTTTACGGCGAAGCGGTTGGAGTGTGCGTCGTGTGAGTGTATCTTTTCCCCTTTCCCGACCGCCTCCCCCCCTCCCCACACCCCCTCCCCTACACACCAGCCCCTCCTCCCCTTCTCGCAGCCAGCTGAGGCGGCCCTAAGTGGTGGTGGGGGGGAGAGAGAGAGAGAGAGAGAGAGAGAGAGAGAGAGAGAGAGAGAGAGAGACCAGCAGGCCCCCCCCTGCTCGATTCTTCTGATCGTTAATCGAGAAAATAATATGGCGGGCGCGTCTTCGAACCCAACCTCTTGCGCCGTCGAGTGCTCTCATTGCAGTGCGTCGCGGGATGAGGATTGCAATGTGACGGAGACGCTATTGCCATACTACGAGTTCCGCTGAAACACCCCAGTCATTGGCACTATCTCACCGGAAATCGCACCGCGTATCTGTGCCCTAAGTGTATAGCGGAGGGAAATCCACCTCGCGAGTGTAGTCGGGTGGTCACCATGGCGGCTTGTAAACAATTCATGAGCGGAGTGGTGGGGAGAGGTGTCAAATAGTATTTGCGCCGAAGGTGGCATAGGGATGACGTCACCTCAAATTTTCTCCTCGGTGACGAGGGAAGAGGCTTTGCCGAGGAAGGATGCATGTTGTCAATCAATTTTCATTTGTGACTCGGTGGGACTCGAAATTACGGCGTCGTCGGTGGGAAGATATATATATTCATAGCGGGGTGCGATCGCGTCTGTCTCTCGAAATGTCTGTTCTCATCTCTCGCGTCGCATTCGGAGAAATGAAGCCGACTCCCACCCACCCACCCTCTGTGGGTGTCTCCATCTTGGGCGTTGGGGAGGTCGTCGTCGTCGCTCGGCTACTCGCGTCCGACGCCGCGGCGGCTGCATGAGTGGGGGAGGGGGGGCGCAGAGAGACCTATGGCGACGACGACGACGAGCGAGACGCTTGGGCGTGGAAGAGGAATGGCCGTGTCTCTATCCCTCGGCGGAGATCCTGGATTTCCTCCTCTCTCTCTCCTGTAGTTTTATCAAGGAGCGAGAGGGAGTGAGAGAGAGAGAGGGGCTTTTGGGTCGTTCGGAAGAGAGGGAGAAGAGAGAGCGGAGGAGGAGATGGCACCGTTAACCAGAGTGGCCGAAATGCGCGACACTGCCGTTAAAAACGGGACGCGTACGCGCCTTACACGAAATTAAATCAATAGAGCGGAATCCCCCCAACCGAAGCAGCAGCAGCAGCCCCCACGCCGCCGCCGCCGACTTGCCCGAAACCCATGGGTCGTTCGTTGGCTCGAGGGGGTGTGGGGGGCAGGGAGGGAGGAGGGGGTGGGCGGAGGAGGAGGTTGGCGGCGGCGGTGGAGAACCGATGCTGCCCCGAGTGAGGAGTGTCGCAGCTGTGCGGGAGGCAGCTCTCTCTCTCTCTGCTTCCATCGGCAAGGGGACACCCCATGAAACACTCACAGCGTCGCGACGGAGGGAAATCCGGAAAACCGCCGAACCGCTGCTTTCTAGCCAGGAGTGACGATGATGGCCGGGATGTCTCGATAATTTTTCAAGGTGGCGTCGAGACGACAGATCGAGATATCGATGCGATTTATTTGCGGATCGTCTTTCGCGGATTGCGCGGGCTGTCTCATGGACCTCCTTCTATTTGACTCACTCCTCGTGAAATCACCTCTAATTTCAGAATATCTGTCTGCTCTCTCTCTACTCGGATTGCCTTTAAATTTTACCTGGTGTAGGCTTGCATGAGTTATGCAAACATTATTGTTGATGGCGGGTAATCTCGCGAAAGCTAGGCGTCACGCTACGCCAGACTCCCGGACGGATTTCTTGTAGAACATTTTTATTCCCTTCATTTAAATATGAAATATATAAGCTAGAAGTTTGTTACTAGGTCAAAATGAGGCCAAAGCATCATATACTTTAATTTTTCCAATCGTATTCTCTCTATAGATCGTTAGACTGAATATGTTGAACTTGTGGCGAATTATTTATGCAAATATCTTTGGCAATTGCAATTTATGCTTTCAATGCCATGGAATTTTAACATCGTTACCTAGGCTTGCCATATGTTATGCAGAATATATAAAAGATAAATGTAAGGGAAATTAACTTTCGCGACCTGTACTTTAATGGCTTTTAACAATTTAATACCTTCCCCTTTCATGATTTACAATGTATTATTATGATACTTAATGTACTATTTGGTGTAATAACCCTCTCCGATTGCGAATTATGAATAAATCGTTTTTTATGGATGGGGGTTAATCTCGCGAAAGCCGTGCGTCACACGTCACCTGACTCCCGGACGGATATTTCTCTACTGATAATGAATTATAATTTTTCTGGTTGTACTTGACTTAGATCTTCTTTCCTCCTACATATAATTTACAAGAACGTTTTCAAGATAAAACTATTTTCATGAATAAGTCAATAATGAGGCGGTGGAGTTAAGTCCTCGCCTACCACCTCCAGGGTCGCGGTTTCAAATCCTCCTTGGGTGGATTTTTCAACATCTAGGACATGGCTGTTTGCGAATGTCCAATTATAGTTGGTGATTGACGTTCCGATTTAATGGCCCAAGAGGCTGTTTTCGGGTTGTTGATTAATAATATATAACAAATAATTTATTTTTCCCAAGACTGTTGAGGCATTAGAATAGGTTTCCCAGTAAAACTCGTCATGCCCATCAGTCAGTCGTGTAGCGTGTATCCCCGCCAAGTTTCAGTGATTTCAATTTTTGTCATACAAATTCATAAATATATTAATGACATTTATAGGCCTCTGGCTCAATGCATTCTTTCCGTGGCTGGTTGCTCGCAGATGTCACTCAGTTGTAACGATTTGTTAATGTTGAGACAAGCTAAAACCGTAATACAGTATATCTCTGTTCATCACTACCGTTTCTTACATAAACATCGTGTTTCAAATGAGGCAACTCGTCGACGATTATAGGTAATTTGTTTCTGTCATATACTGTTTAGGCATAGTTGTATTGTAAATGTGAAAGTTTGTATTTTGCAATATATTTAACGATGAAATTTAAAAGCCAACAACAAACACCTTTTTTTTACGCCGAAGTAACCCATGGTAGACTTTTCGACAGCAAAATTTATGGCATACAAGATATAGGTCCATGATATTTAGTGCCAGTGCGATAAACACATTTAATTCCAGTGTATGCAAAATGTATTGCCATTTTATTGCAAATTTTACAGATTAGCATTATTGTGCAAAAAGCTTGCTTCAGTTTCACAGAAAACTGAAGCGTTTTGTTTACTAGAAAGAATGGGCTAATTTTAATCGTAACTGCGTACACGGAGAACAGATATTTTACGAGAAAAGTATGTTTTCCTCAAATAGCGCCCGGATGCAACTTATTGAAAACAATATGTGGAAGAAATGGTCTTATAATGAGTCAAGTATTTCTACACGAATTAGGGCCAATCTCAGATCGGATAGATGTTGTGAAATTAGGTGATTTCAACCGGAATACGTTTCGTAATCATAGCAATTAGCTTGGCTACACAACTAGTGATAATTTTAGATGTAGGCTAGACGCTTTAAGCAATAATATCTAAGGAGAGCATAATAATGTGTACACATATTTATTCTACATTATATTTATGTCGAATATGGCAGTGCTTTTTTACTAAAATTTAAATAATAATTTTTGCTATGAAACGAAATATAAATTTTCCCCAGAGTAAGTATATACCTTGATACAGAGTAACATTTTATAAAAAATAGAAGTTGCCTTTCTATAGTTATAATTAGTTTAGTAAGATTGCCAGTAAATGGAAAAAAATACTCGATCGCCATATTTACAACCTCAATTATTTTACATAACTTCGCATTTGCTCCAGTTAAATGTTAACGTACAACCATTGAGTATTACTCTGTGGTACAACTTATTAGCTTTCGTATGACACACAATTTAATACACAAGCAAGCAGCGATTAATTTTCAGAATTACTCTACAAACAGGAATTTTGAAAAAAAAGCCTAGGTTCAAAATTCAATGTGGAGCAAAGTTATGAACAAAGAAATTTGAAATTGCATATTTTGTGTAGCTCATGCATGTCTTCTCAAGGTAAAAATTTGAAGAATCCGAGTCGTGAAGGCGCTATAGAGATATTCTGAAATTAGGTGTCCTCGCTTGGAATGACCCATTTTCTCTCTAAGTTCTCGAGATACCTTGAGTTTTCACTTTTTCAATAAAATCGCGAATACTTTTCCTTCCCTACTAGTCCGTAAACGCATGTACGGAGTTAGATGTGTGTCATCCATGAAGGGTGTCGTGCAGTTGGAAGTTAAAATGTTTTGTTTTTACCTGTACTCTCCCTTATACTTGGAAGTCTCTTCCAAGTACAAGGGAGTTTGTAACTATCCTCTCTATTGATATTATTTTCTCTTTTTTCTATTGCTTATCGTTATTTTCAGTTGTTTATTTCAACATTTTGCATTCGGCTGGCTTTGAATGCGAATTGTGTGCCATATTCGACACAGGACTGACATGAGTGCAATCGATAATTGTACCTTTTTATGGCTGTTTCATCGAATGAATGTTTTGTCATTCACGTGGCGCTAGTGCTAAACCGTAATGTTTTTCGGGTTCATTGCTTAGAGAAATGATCCCTTCCCTCCCCCTGTCCCAACCCCTTTCCGCACTCCGGCGGACTTAACCTCTCGAGGAGGAAGGGAATCCTGGGACGTGTCTCCTGCTGAGATAGCGAGAGAGACAAACAGTCGCGCACAGACGGACCTTCATTTTATCCGATTGAGAACGCTGCGAGTCATCATGTACTGCCCAAATGCGGCGTATCATTTTTTTAACACCATTTGGATAAAAAATGGGGAAAAAGTGGGAGCAAGTAGAGCATTTTAATTACTTGGAGCTTTTTAATTACTTGGGTAGTACGCTAGAAGAAAAAGGGAATAGTAGCAAATATATTAGGAGGATAATAGCGTTAGCGAGGGAAGCGTTTAGTAATGGAAGGGAAGTGATGACAGAGACCTTGGGTAAGGATATAAAAAAGAGGTTGGGAGTGGAGCGTTGTATGGAGCAGAAAAGTGGACTCGGAGAAAGGAATACGAGAATAAGCTGCTTGCGTTAAAGATTTGGGTGTGGGAGAGGATGGAGAAGGTGCGATGGACGGAAAGGAAGACAAATAAGGAAGTGCTAGACATGGTGGGTGAGGAGAGGAAACTTCTGGATGACATAAGGGGAAGGCAGGGTAGGTGGTTGGAAGGGGTAATGAGGGGCGACGGTTAACTGAAGGTCGTGATAGAGGGGAGGATGTTGAGCTAGCGGGGATGGGGAAGAAAGAGAATAGGTTTTATGGACGGGATGAAGGAGGATAGGACGCAAACGGAGATGAATAAAACAGTTAGTACAGGTAGATAGGGCCCTAAACTTGTAAAAATCTCAAGTATTTTCCCTTTCAATGAATCCTACCTTTAATCGGTAGATTACTTCAATATATTTTTGTCTCTTAGATTCTCGGTCCAAGTAAAATTTTGCTTTGATCAGGTCTCTTTGAGTTATCATTCAGCCTCATCTTTTATGCTTGCATGTTTGTTCACTTATATGCTTTCGAATTTCAATATTTTTGCATATCTATCTTCAAGTTCATGTTTCAGATATTCCTCTATTCCCTTGAGCAGTGTTGACCTACGATCCTTGTGCCGAAATGAGACATTTTAAAGATAGAACTTTTATTTGTTCACAGGATGAAAAGGAGGTATATCCAGCATTATTATTTCATAATGTAAGGCTTTATTTTTGCCCGCCTAAATTTATGTTTTTTTTTCGGGAAGTTTATGCTTTCAATGATGAGTATCTCATATAAGAGGAAAGATAAATGGTTGAAAAGTTTAGGGGACATATTATATGACGTCTAGTACATTTTCGTAATTGGAAGATCATCAGGTAATTTCCCGTGAAAGATTCTCGCTTGAGAACATATTTTATGCTCAAATAGAGGGTAAAATCTACCAGTATTCCCGTAAACATATCTCCTTTTGTATTTAATTAATCTTGTTCAGTTGATAATTTAAGTTCAGATCTTTAGCATGTAGTTGGAATCTTTTAAAAAACTTCTGGTCTTGGCGAATAGAGTGGCAACATTCCGTAGGAATCTATCACAGTGCCTCGCTATATTTTCTTCTGGAGGACAGCTTATGATGTTTCGTCCTAGCCGTAGAAAGCGAGTTCTCGTAAAAGGTTTTTTTTTAAGTATCAGGCGATAATTTGTGGAAATGTGTGACAGACAGCATCATCACAGGAACACTTTTTAAAATTTCCACAACCAGTTTATTTTACCAACCTAGGTTTCAGCAAAACGTTGCTGAAACCTAGCTAAAAAACAACATCGATAATGACAATGAATTCTGCTGAAACCTAGGTCGGTAAAATAAATTTGTTGTGGAAATTTACAGTGTGTTTCTTTGACAACGCTGTCTCGTAAAAGTGTTTCGTGTTCGAATTTTTCGATTGTATAGTTATAGTGAAACTTGGTGGCACCCAACAGCGGAGGATTATAGGACACTGACCGGTAAACCAAGCGTTGATGAGTTATCGAAGGACTCCCGGCAGGGTCCTCTGGTGGAAAATGGCTCGGCCGCTTCATCCCACATCTCATGTATGTTTTCCTCACCTTTGCGTCATGATCTTCACAAGCGAGTACCACCAAGTTTCCCTACACCTATACACGCTTGATTACGCGGGAAAGCGTCAGTGCTGTCTTAATGGTCCTGCATCATTTTTAGACGACCATCCGAGTGTTTTTTACTCCGCTTACTTGTTACTTGTAGCTTATCGAAAAACTCGGATGATTGATGCGTCGGCCTCTTTTTTAAGGCGGTTTGACCGAAAAACCACTTCACCTAGAATTTGATGAATTTGGCCACATTTTAAAGAAAAAAATCCCATCTTTCCAATTATATCAAAATATTAACCCCTTGCCGAACTACTTTTCGAGCTATTTACCTGAAAATATAAACTGTTTTACATGGGATAGATTATGACTGTGCGCTCCAGAGGGAGAATATTAAGCAAATTAGGAACTTCTAGAACCTAGATTTCGTCAAGAAACAAACGGTGTGTAGATTGCATGTTTTATCAACTATTTATAAAAAATGAAATATTATCTACCGCAGCAATTTTGACAGAATCGCAAATATATCTGCGGTTTTGAAGGGTTTTCAGCCGTACGGCGGAAAAAAATGAGTCAAGCTAGAGACTTATGTAGCTTTATTTATTTAATTACTGGGAATTTTGGTCATATATAAACTATGTCTTTGCGCCATTAATATTACAATATTTACTTCATACTTCTTAGAGATGCAGAAATAAAAATAATAAAATTTTTAATATGGTCTTCATTATGACTAGGGAACTATCTTGCTCAAACCATTTTTCCTCGTTTTGTCATTTGTCGCTTCCCCCCCCGTGCATCGAAGGGTGGTTGTGAAATGTGCGATTGCGATAGGTAGCCGTCCCCCCCCCCCCCCACACCCACCCACTCCCTCTTCATGCTCGATGGCGCTCTCATCTGGAGGGGGGGGGTCGGAAGGGGGTGCGCTTATGTAAGGGGGGTTGTGTTGACAAAGCGACTGATTATGCGTTATATGTTTGTGGGACTTGCAGCGAGAGACTTTTCAGAGAGTCTTCCAGGGAGAAGCAAATATGTGCACAATTGCGTTGTACATACACGAGTCCCGATATGACATTCAAGGCAGCGGAGAGAGAGAGAGAGAGAGGCGCATGTCGTCACGTTTCTTCCGTTTTAGATCTCGCTGAAACAGTTTTCGTGGCTGAGACACCTCTAACACTAGGGAAAAAAGTCAATATCCTCAAGTGCTTGAAATTAATCTGTTTCCTGTACTTTTTCTAAACCCGAGGCTGGCCGCAAAATGTGCGATGACGTTTTTGTTTTCTCTTAATTACGTTACTTTTGCGGCTGAAGTTGCAACAGATGGTTTATTATTATGCCGGCTATTTCTGTATTTATTATTTTTGTCGGCTTAGTGTGAGTACCAATGGCTTTAAAGTCCCATGTCCTTAAGAGCGCTCTATTATTGATCTCCTTGGCTAGCTTGCTTGATCGGTCATTGCATGTTGATTTCGTCTCGATATGTTGTACACACAATTACACCGAGAGGGACATGTGTTCTAGATTCGGAAGCACTCCCAGAAACGACCGTGCTAGAGCAGAGTCGACGTGAAGGTCGTTTAGTTTAAAGCTCTTTACTCCGACGTTAGGCGTTGAAATGGCACTTCCACTTTAATCTGTAATAAGGTTTAAAACAGTTCCAATTTTATATCGCTTCGTCGGCCAGTAACGGAGAATCTGCATGTTTTGCATTTGTTTGCTTAGCACAAATCCCGCCTGCTCACGTTAATGTATCAGTGGAACTGGGACGTTGAACTTGTGGTTGAGAGCCATGTTCTCCTTCCACCGGTTTGCCATGGCAAATTTGAGTTAAAGAGGACTTCCTGACCCATATTCGGAGGGGTGTAAGTATTATTTTGAAGTTATGAATGGAAGTCTTCGTTTTTGCGGAGTGAATATCGACGGAATACATGGAAATGTAACTTATTCAATGAATTGTACATATATTTTTGATTATCAGTTCGGGGAAAAAATTCGTCTATTGTTACCTCACCGTACTTAAGGTACTTCCTTCTGCTTTTTCACGCGCTAAATTAAACTTTCATTACCTTTTGGACTCGGGTGTGAAAATGTAATATTGACCCTGAGTATTTTATCTGGACTGATTAATGAAAGAAATAAATTTTCATCTTCCGTTCAAATTAATGATCAACGTTAAATTTCTATTGACATTTGACTCTTTCATCTTTATCTATACTTAGGTATAAAATTGGATTGGTGTTTGTCTGTGAGTATATTTGTTACTCTTCTCGAAAACTACTGAGCCCATTGAGCTGAAATTGTGCATTATTCTAGCGTTTATGGTAAGGAATGCTTGTAGGAGTTATGGCGTTAGGCCGCAAATGCCTCTAAAAGGAGCCCTTCGGAAGAATATCACTAAAATGGAATATTGCACAATGTTAGTCACTTGTAGTACACACCATTTAAACCGTAATGGATTTGGATCAGAGATGAGAGGCCCTAAGGCCCCAATCAGTGCTCTTTGTTTCTTCATTACGGATTAAGTGATGAAGCGATTACCATGAAAATTTGCACTCGGGCACTTGATGGTTACAAGTCATTTGAGAAAGGCCCTAGAGCCTCAAGGATCGTAAAGTGGGCCCTCCAATTGTTTTTACAAAATACAATTCAATTGGGTTCTTATATTCCGGATTTTTTATATTTTACTCCCATTAGAAAAGCATTGGAATCAGTGTAGAGATTTCATTTTTTGCTTTTTAAATGACTTTCACTCATGATAAAACATTGAAATTTTCACTTGCGGATGGTGAAGGAATGAAGTAGGTATTTAATTATCACATGCGATTTTTATACGCTTCGTTTTTGCCTAAAATTTATGTTTTCATTGAAAAAATTATCAAATTTTCCCTGATTTCAGCAATAGGATATTTCCTTGGCAACCAGGGCAAGGGCTATTTATGGAACTTATTCTCGGAGCATCTATGGTTTACATTAGATTAAATGATCAATACAAGCAAATTTCGGTGAGTTTTCAGCTGGGGTATTTTTCACTCCAACCTCTTTCTGTGCGTGTAACGGCTGCTATGTGGTACTTGCATTTAGCACGTCACATTGATTCTTAAAATAATATGTAATGATTTTTATGTTTTCTCTCTTCCTATGAAATTCAACGGGCACCTTCATCTTGCCCTTATTTCCATTACTTCTTATCTTAGCAAATGGTACATTTGTTTTTTTTCTGCATTGTAATATTACTAGGATATGCCATTAAAATTTTTTGAAAATTAGACTTTAAGTTTCATATTACGTCAAATCCTGTGCAACGTCGCGACGTCGGGTGCCTCTGCTAGTTCATAATAGGCTCGCCATCGCCGTCGTTGCTCCGACCATATGAGGATCTAATTTTGAATTTGTGAATTTTACATTAAATGCAGAAACCCAAAAATATGTAACATGAATAACAACAGAGCTGAAATAGGTTCCTTCTTGTTACGCGAAACATTAAGATGTTTTCAGGCGGTTGCATCTTGCGTAATTCTTCGGGGGGAAAGTCAACCGGGACTCGAACCCGGATCCCTCGATATCATCGCGCCGAGCCAGTTAGGCTACTCCTTCTCCTTTGTGGATTTTACTGGTTAAAGCGCTCGGCGCGATGATATTGAGGGATCCGGGTTCGAGTCCCGGTCAAGGCGAATTACTTTTTCCTCTGTGGAATATCGCACTCGTGTGCACTGAAGTCGCTGACTCCTTTTTAACGTAATACCGTGGCTAGTCTCGATATCCTCAAAATCAATTATCAACTTCTTCACCCCGAAATACTTCCCGATATGAAGTTTTTATGAGATATTTCATTTGTTGCTCTTCAATATTTTATTTAAAAGTAGTTTACGAATGGTCTGACTAGTATCCATGTTCTGACTCATGGCAACGTTGTTCAATATTTGCATGAAAACGTTGTTCAGAGTCCACCGAATACAAAATCGGGTCTGTTATTGTGTCCCCGCGCTAATCTAAAACCTCTTTTTTGTTGACAGTATATACTCTCGTGTATTCGCTAATTTTCTTCGACGTGTTGTTGCTCTTGAGTTGTTTCCTTGTTGATTTAATTTGTTTGTTGAAATATCCAGGGAGTATCGCCGTTTTTGAACATTATTTATTTGTTTATTATTCCCCTCTTGGGAGACGGTTGATAAATAAGCGATAAACAAAAGATGAATTTAACCTTTCCGTGTGTCTTCATCGCAGCATATCGATTCTAGCGTTCGTCGTTGCTTGGTTTTAGTTTTTTGCCCATAATAAATTTAGTTCCGAATTGATTTTTTCCGATCCCTCAGAAATTTTTACAAACGTTTCAATGCATCTCCAGTTAAGCTTTCCTTCGAATTACGGGGATAGTATTCGTTAAATGTAAAAACATGGCTGACCGTATTGCTCATTTCCCATATGACCAAAGTAAAAATATTCCAACTTAGAATGCCCTTATTCCTGTTAGCTTGGCTTGAGTAAATTGCTGTAATGGTGGTAAAGGAAGCTCCGCATTCTTTTGATGACTTGTAGCTGCTGATATTAGATTAGAAAATTTGTGGCAAAACGCTGTTATTACCTAAACAGTCTAGGCTCATCGATAAATGTCGATTCAACCTGTAATGCATTCGTTATTGCACTGTTATTCTTAAGTCAGTGACGGAGTGGGGGAACAGAGAGAAGTAGTTAACGTGAGAGCACAGAACTCATGTCTCACGTTTGCGGAGCGCATGAATGGGCATTCCATCTACTCTTTATGGATCTTCATCGGCCTTTCAGCGTATTGATTTTCTTGCGCACGTAGCTCGTCAACATTTCGACCAGTGACAGGCAAAATATGCGATAGGTAATATTTTGATGTTTTCGCCCTATTTACCGCCCGAAGAACACTCTTTATACAGGTACTTCAATTTTTGACTCATCTGTGTGCGCTGCAGTTCCATGCAAGCAGTTAAAAATAAGCAATGTGTATATTGGCGTGAATTATATATCAATATCAGTAGTGCAATGGCGTGATTTCACATCAAGGAAGCACTATTCAAGTAATGTGTTGCCCTTCAAGGTTTTGATCTATTTCTGAATCATATGATCCAAGCGATGACTATGGTAGTTCTAATTAGTACTAAATCTGCGCTAAAGGTAGTGCGATGGTTCCGAAGTTTGATTTTTAGCGTTTTTGAAAAGAGGTCTATTTCATAATTAGGTCGGAGGTTGTGTCTATTCATTTGTCTTCTTTCTGTATCAAGTCAAAGTTGTTTATTGCCATATTTTACAGAAAATACACGCAATCACATTATAAACAAAAAATTAAAATTGCACAACAATTACAAAACAACTGCTAATGTGGTCCACGCTGTATACAATTACCGCCTCCATGGTGTAGCCTTTCAGTCTGCGGCAAATTATGCCTCTCATCAACGGGACCATTTTTGGTCCGGCATTCGCCCACGCATCGGACCTTGGAAAACCACCTCTGAGGTTAGCATTCATTGCCACATTTATATCAGATCTAGCCACAATTTAAGGTGGTTGGAGCAATTTTTATGTACAGATTTGAGTCAATCTTTGTATATTTGTTCTCATTAGTGATACTTACATAAAAGTGAAAAATATTGCATCAGGTCATACCGATTTGGTTTTTTGTTAATTCAATTCTATTGTATTCTATTAACTCGTAGCCTTATGGCACATGACATATATTTCGTAATAATGCGATTTCATATGTGGACATAGATTTTCCTCTTAGCACGAAATGAAATTTTTTTTTACAACTCTTGATAAAAATACCAAGGTGTCACGCAGAGTCCAGTATTCGAAAACAACAAATTTAAATATAATTTTGTCTAAATTTCGAATGCCGGGCCGAAAACCATAATTTTAGTTATAACATGCTTTAACTAAGGAAGAAATGTAAAATATAATCCTCTCTAATCACTTCCATTGCTGCCTGTAACAACGCGAGGAATATTCCTGTTTTGCCTTCTTCGTCTTGATGAGCGCTGATCCTCTCTGAGCTCTCCTGTGTTTCCCCCGAGTGTGTTTGTTGTGTCTGTCTCTTCACCGTGCATTCGTAGGCGGCGGATGCGTGACTAAAGGCCACGGATGATGAGGATACAAACCACCATCTCGGATACACGAATCCCTTACCCTCACATTAACTCCAACCGTGCGTTTTTCACATGAATACACCCCTCTTTGGAAATTGTGTAGGAACGTGAAGCTGTCCGAAAAGGGTGTAAACGTGTAGCAACCTTATCTCTTGAGTTACCCTGCGTGATGACTCTTCCCCCGTATTCACCTATTGTAAGCAGATGCATGAGCTGGTTGTGTGTGGCTGCAGATAGGCAACCCTTCTCCGAATATCCCGATTAGTGGCACTAGATGTTTTTTTCCGAAGGTTCCAGCTACCCTGCCTGTCCTCTGTGGCATTCACCGACCCGTGTCATGTTTTAGAACAGAGCTCTGTCTCTCTCGGTAGTGAGCGGACGCTCTCGGGAATTAATAAGAAGCCGGCGAAGTGAATTCTTGTCGGGAGCCCGCGGCCGGGTTCCCACGGCGCTAGAATGGGAGAGAGGGGACGGCGCAAGAAGCGAAGCAACGTCCCCCGCCCTTACGAATCGATCACACGCCGAGGAGTGTGGTGCTCTCCTCTCTCTCTCCCTGTCGCGGTGCGACCACTCGCGGCGCGCGCGGTGCGGATCCCATCATGAGAGTGCACTCAGTCGCACCCCAACACGTTCTCTCTCTCGGTGCTGTGTGCATTGTGGTTGACGAGGCCATTTGCCATTAATTCGGAGGAAAGAAATCGATGCACGAGTCGATGGCATTGTCCCTTTCCCAGCGACATGTTTTTATTCTGGGGATTGATTGTGACAGGAACCTCCCAGTAAACAGTAAAATGCTATGAAAGTCGTATCACTCCCGTGTATTCCCGTGCTGAAGTGAATATTTAAAACTTGAGAAAATTATGTGTAGTGTCGTATCATTCTTCCAGCTACCCTAAAATCATTCACACTGGAAGGCAGAGGGTACGAACTCCGCTGCTGTTCTTGGAAATGAAGTCTGCGAGTCATTGTGAGCCATAATTTAATCAAAAGTGTGTCGTGTGACATGTTTAAGTCGTTGGTATAATTCTTATTCGTGACTGTAGTGTGGCGATCGAGGAATCTTAGGGAAAGGAGCGCAGAGCCCAAATCATGCTGATGCGTGTATCCTCAAAGGAATTCATGCTCTCGAGTGAGGGGAAGCAAGGAGTCAGTTACGCATGGCAGCCAACCTTTCGGAAGTACAGCGTGTAATATTTGTCATCTCCCGATACAATTGAAAGAAGATCGGGAAGAGACGAAAAACATCCATCTTCCTGCCACCTCCACCCACTCGGATTTCCCGGCTTGCCTCTCTCTCTGTGTCCGCCATCCCTCTTCTTCTTCATCCTTCCGCCCTCTTCCTCCCCGCCCCCCCCCACCTCATCTTTCCCCCCTTCTTCCCTCTTCACTTCCAACCCTCGCCGACCCGAACACCGCCTCCCCTGCCGCCACGTTCCCCGCTCCCATTCCCTCCCTCCCTCTCTGGAAAAAATACCACCCGGACATTTCCAACCCCCCCCCCTCCCCTCCTTCCCCCGCCTCCCCTTTCCTTCCCCCCCTGGCCGCCTCCTCTCTCTCTCTCTTCTCTTTGCTCGGCGGCTGCGAGTTGCGCCCCTTCGCGTCGACCGACCGCCAGGTAGCCGCGCGGGCCACCTCTTCCCAGCTCGCTCCGCTCCCTTTCCACTTCCCGAGACCTCTCCTTTCGAACGAATGTGTGCTCCACCGTGCTAATCCCCTCCCCCCACCATTTACCCCCTCCTCCCCGTAGTTCCACTCGCTCCTTTGCAAGACAACCATCCCCGCATGTGCATAAATGATTGCATAGCGAGAGCGCGTGGTTACCGCACCAACCACGAGACGCCTAATAGGTGTCCTTCATTGTGTGTCGAATGGGGTGGGTAGATAGATGGATAGGTAAGCGTCTTTATTGGGGCGAGAGTGGGAATTTGAAAGTCCCTTCTTACATATAACCCCTTAGCGCCGGGTAGAGACTTGATTGCGGCTCCTCCAATCGCTCTCGCCGTGCGCCGTTAACCGATCCGCTCATCCGGGAGGAATGCGATCGCTTCCCGGAGTCGAGGGATCGCCACCGTCGCTGTCTTCTTCGCCGCTGGAGATCTCGCGCTTTTGGCGGATCGCCGCTGGGTGTGGTTGGACGGGAGAAGGAAGCCCTAGGGAGGAATGGCTGGCGGAGGAGGGGGGGGGTGGGGTGGAGTAGATCGCCTGGAAGCGAAGTACATACACTTACAATTGCGGATGAGGGGGCGGGTGAGGAGAGGGGTTCGGGGTGCTGAAGGTCGTTTTGAAACTGAGAGGGCGGGCATTTTGCGTGGAGCGGTCGGAAGCACGCTGGAAAGGAAAGAGAGGAGACTATGTTATCCGAGGAAGGGTAACGTGGAGTCTCTATGATCCCTTGAGAACCTCCCCTAAGCGGTGGACTACCAAATGACGATGAGAGGCCCACGAGAAACTCACTCGTTGGTATGTTGTTGTGCATATTCGTTGCAATTCAGTGTTTGGTAATTTGTTCGCGTTGCCGTCTTTATCTACTCGGCTGCCCATCGCGGAAGTTGGCATGCCATTAATTGGAGGATTCTCCAGGTGCGCCCGTGTGATACCTGTGGAACGCCTCGGGTTTTCGGCGGCCCGCACCAATTTATGCTTTCTTCGTCTCGACTCCACTCTCTGCAGGCTGAGCGTCGACTTCGAGTAAGCGATTCGTGAGCAAGACTCCTCTAGACGCCGCCCCCTCTGCTGGCGCCGCCGTCGACGTGACGCGATGGCGGCGGGGCTCGTAAAAACGGAAAGAGCTTTGAAAAAATAAAGGAAGAAGGGAGGGCGGCTGGTGGTGCTCTGGCTCCCACGTAAGCCGCCAGCCCTTTGCAGGGCGACCAACCCCCCGCTTCTCTCCCCTACCCTTGCCTCCCCCCCCTTCCCCGCCACACGCGGCTCCCCCCCCTCTCGCCTCCGGGCCTTCTATTCTTCCGGGCCGGAGGAGACGGGAGGGGGGGGGAGGTAGCGCGCTCTGATTCCGCCGTGCGTTGGTCGGAAGTGCCGTCTTCTTTTTGGCATTCGCCGTCTAAATAATTATCGCTCGGTGCGCTGCAGTCGCTCCAAAATGGCGCCTATCCCCTCCTTCGGAAAGGTGCCCGGCCAGCTGATCCGTTGTGCGTGTGAATGGGAAGATGGTGGCCGCCGCCTCAATGGTAATATGGCGATCGCCCCGACGCCCTCCCCCACCCCCACGCCCCCCCATGCCCATGGGAAAGCACTGCCCCGGGCATTTAGAGGCGGACCATTACTGTTTCCATGCTTATCGAACCATATTTGATGCTCCTCGCCTTTGAGGGCCACTTAACGTTCAAACATACCTTCCATACGTCATTCGGAAAGCGCTCAAATCCATAAATGATCCATGGAAAACCGACTAGTGCCGTAAAATAAATTGTAAAAATGAATTATGGATAATTTCTCCGTACCCCTGAAATATTATTATCGGGAGACCCTTTAATTCCCGGGAACGCATTTTGCATTCCGTATATGGATGTTTGACTACTAAGAAAGAGTCGTATCCTGTCGCCTCCTATGCTGTCGGCTGGCGATCTTTGTGAATGATTTCAAGGACGCCTACACTGGTGACAGTGGTGGCATGACGAAAGCGAGGATATCGCTTTAAACTGATATCTTTGGTGAATGAAATGATAACCAAAGAGAATATTTCCTTAGATACATGCGCCACACACGCCTAGAACAAACCTTGTTATTGAAAAGTATTTCCCCCTATTTAGATGAGGGAGGATGTAAAACGCTCGAACAGGACGTTGATTAGTGTCAGCTTGATATTTGCTTACTTACATGCTTCCTGTATATATTCGCGTATGTGCTAATTGAATATGCTTGGTAAGCTTGAAGCTTTCTTAGAAGTCATACACAGATGTCGGGAGGTCAAAATAAAAGCCATCGAGGTGTTGTGGCCTCGAATGTCCGAATGTTCCGAGCTGTGCGTCGATGATGTCGTCGACCTGGAAATGTAACACAAACTTTAACAGCTGTGAATTCTTGATTCGAAAATGTTCCTCTGAATGAGATGTTGACTGGTTTTCCTGCTAATGAACAGGGCACAAAATATGGCTACGCAATGTGTAACCTAATTAACTTACCTACTGTGAAATATTGATCTGTGAATGAAAATTGCTTGAACTACCGTGAAGGTCGATATATCGCTTTGAACTCCCCGATTTAATCATGATCATGTTTGCTAACTTTGTGAATGAAGGAAACTCGGATAGGTAAAATAAAATTTGCTAGCCAGCTCTAGTGGCAAGAATTACGGAAGGCATTAAACTTTGTCGCTGCGCATGAAAAGATCGATGACGGTTTTTCTCAAACGGGGTAAGGACCTTATCCTCCATTTAGAATAAGGCTTGTCATGAACTACTCCTACCTTACCCTACTTTGGTTTTCCGGACGTTCAAGAGCATTTGTATTGTTCCGCGGAGGCAATGCCTCCAAAACAGCTGTTTCCTAATCATTTGTCAATTGACACATTTTCAATGTCCTTCGCGTAAGAGATTCAAACTTGGACTCGCCAGAATCGGTTTCATAGGTAATCTACCGGTAATCCTACAACTACCTGTTGTGACTGCTAGTCCTTGGAAAATCGCGTAACCAATTAAACGGTCTTTATTAGCCAATTATTCAACGGTCGACCATGCCTCGTCGGGTTTGCCTCCGTGACTGGTTCTCGTATTTCGAGGCGTCTGTGAGGCCAAGAACGGTACCTCGACGCGCACGTGTCCACGGAAATATCAGACATGGGTTTTTGCTTATGCCTATAGTGGGGATTGCATTTGCTGTTGTTGTTTTCTTTCATTGTTATTGTTTAATTCATAAGTGCAAAATATAGCACTTATGAATTGAATTGAATTCTCGGGCTTTGATGGTTGAGATTTATCGACCACGAGGTTGTGTAAGCGTAAGTGAAGTGCCATGTGTGAAGAGAACAGAACATGTTGTATCACTTTGCATGAAGCGGTATTAATTTTTTATTACATTGAGTACATTTGATGACATTGCTTCAGATACTAGTATTATTTTTGTGATTAGTGTGCGCTGAAGGACTTAGTGAAGGTTAGCTTGCTGTGCAAAAACGAAGGAATGATGTAATTACGAGAAATTTAAGAGGACGCCCATAGTGGTTTATGTGTTGCACCACCGTGATACTACTTTCTTCATATTTTGGCTCAGAGTGGTGGTGAAAAATGAATGGTCTTTCTGAGCTAGCAGGAAACTAAAGATGTTAATCAAGGTACAAGTGATGCCGTTGCGTTTGAAAAATATTTTCTCTGGTAAATCCTCTAAAATGTTCAATATTTACCTAATCCCATTTATTTACTTATCTCGTCCGGCTCTACTTTTTTATATTCTAAATATCTAACTAAACTAACTTTTTCTGATTAAATATAGTTGTTCCACTCAGCCTAACATTTTTTTTTTAAGGCTGCCTCCAGTCATAGTGAAATGTAAGCGATTTTCCCATTCGAAAATAGTATTATAATATACACCTCACATGAATTCATTGAAAATCTTATTACGGCCCTTATATCTATCAATGAGCTTACAACTCTGACTCCCATGTGGTGATTGCATTCATGCCAAGCGGTTAATCGATCAGTTAAAGAAGTTTTAATGCTTTTTATTCGGAAGTGAATCGGATAATGGTTTTACCTGGTATCCATCTCGAGTGAAGGGCCTTAATACTACGATACCTCGTTCACTACCTACGCAGCCAACTTCGGACAGCGTTCCCTAAACGTCCGCTGCGTTCATTCTTTGGGTTTATGCCTCGGACCTCGCACAGACATTTCCTTCCCTCGTCCTTGCTAGGGAAGTCCTGGACCTGAAAGCTCAGTTTTAATTACGCGAACTAGGAGGGCAAACTGACATCAAGGGTTAGACTGATTTCCCACCGGATGCCTCTTCACATTCGATCGTCTGCTGCCGCTCGGCTCCCGCTTAGCGAATTTCCGCTTCTCTCGCGTCTACGTCTTCCCTCCTCCTTTTACTCATCCCTGTGCTCTCCCTTCCTTCCTGAAGGCGTTCGTTCGTCTCCCGTTCCTCCAAGGAGCCCAGTCTTACGGCGAACGCGAGAGGAAGTATTAAAATGTACCAACCGTGCGTTCGATGGATAGCTCCGTCGCCGAAACACTTCTCGCCCTTCCGTGATGAATGCGTAGGTCAAAGGGATTGGACAATCCCGAAATTAAGGAAACATAAGGAAACCACTATGGCCAGTCGCAAGCACACGGGGAAGTCCCCGCGTGGCGCTATCACCAACGAAGAATGCGTATGTGGTGACCGACGCGGTACGTTAGCGTACAGCGATGCGTAATACATATTTTGCGCTCCTTCCTCTCCCCCCCCCCCCGCGCCCCCCCTCCCGACGCCCCTCCCACGGCCGGTGCCCTCCCACCCACCCTCGCCACGTCCGTTTTTAAGAAACCATCTTTCTCTCCTCCGCCCGCCTCACTGCCCTCACGACGCGGCGAACGAGCCTCTCCCGCTGCGGGTCTCCAATGCCATCATCCCGCCATTGGTAAACCGGTCGAATTCTTCGTTTCCCACCGTCCTCCTCCTCTTCATCTTCGTTCGTCCTCGCCTACCCGCCCGCATCCTTCCTCGCCGTCCGTCCTCCGCCCACTCCGCACCGCCCCGTCCTCCCTCCCTCCCCCCTCACCCCACGGCGAATAGCGCAGTGCAATTGGGGCAAAAGAGCATCGGGGGGATGTGGAGCACACGACGCGTGCTTGCTCGTGGGAAGCGAAGCGGTTCCTGCGAATGCGACGGAGCGCTGTCTTTGCATCGTGAGGAATTTGGAGACTGGCCATTCGCGAGCAGCAGCGACGTAGTGCTCTCTCTCTAGCACATTAGTTTCCCCAATTCGGACGCCTCATAGACACTCTTGCCCATTTCAAGCGGCGGAGTTTTGACTTTATTCGTGATTTCAATATTCATCCATAACCAGTCATTTATTTTCTATGAATAGCATTCTTTCTCACTTCATAGTCATATATAGGCTAAAAGATCCAATAATAGTGTTTTTCATCATAACATCAAATGAACTTTTTCTTCACTCTATCATCAGTGAAACACAGTTTTGTTTTATAATATCAATGAAAAAGTATAAGCATTGTTCTTTCCAGTGACAAATGATACCTTATTGTTGTTGAATTTTGAAAAATAAAAATCTATTAGGTAGACATTGAGGAAAATAGGAAACCGAGCAGCTTCCTCAGTGGAATGAGCCCGTTTTAAATTCATGCCCAGTACTCTATAAGGGGTTAATTAAACAATTTTCCTCTTCTGGCTCCCGAGTATTAACTTTCGGTAACAGAACATCTGCTAATCGACCTGTTTTTTGTGTAATGCGTGAATTTAATGAGATTTTTCCAATCATTTCCTGAATGGTGAAATCTGGTTATTGACCAGTTAATTATTATAGGATGTTTATGGAGAGTTGGTCATCAATAAATGGATCACATGTGTACCTCTTGCGTACGTTTCGAAAATTTATCTTTTCATCTTGAGGGCTACAATAGTAACATGATGTAATAAATTAACAATTGTTTTTCACTAATCTATAATTGTAAAAATATTATTATTACACATGTGATCTTTTTATTGATGACCAACTCTCCAAAAACATTCTTTCATTACCTCCTTCGCAATTCTTAAATCGCACGCCGATTCCGCCTCAACGCAGGAATCACATGGGCTCCGACGCCGGAAGTCTAAGCAGATCTCAGATCGGCGGCGGCGACGGTGGTGGTGGATTCGACGGCGCTCCCTCTCCTCTGCCGCCCCCTCCTTCCCCTCCTTTCCCCCATTTCGAGGGACCAGAGAAGAGATGAGGTGGGAGGGCGCGCTGTGAGCGAGTGGCTACATCGCTACCAAGGGCAAGGACGGGTGGCACTTCTTATCATTGCTACTCTCTTCGATCAATTCCCGTGTCTTGGCGTTACGCGTTGACTTTTCTCTACGTGGCGTACGTAGCGAAGTGCATTCATTTCATCGGCGGGCAGGCACTTAGCCATGGGGGGGGGGGCTTGAGGGGCTTCAGCCCCCCCTGAAATTTCAAATCATATTGTTAGTTTAACTTTTATATAGTAATCTTGACCACAATTATGAATGAACGTTTTTTCTTCAGATTTGGTCTATTTTTTTAAATTAAAAAACCACCAATTCGCCAACGTTTCGCCTTTTTATATGTATAAGCTTCATCAGGGTGGCATTTAAATAGGGGAGTAAACCTTTTACTCTCCTCTTTAAATGTCACCTAAAGCCCTGATGAAGCTTGTATAAAAAGGCGAAACGTTGGCGAATTGGTGGTTTTTTAATTTAAAAAAATAATAGATCAAAGCTCCAGAAAAAAAACATTCATTGTTAGTTTAGTTTTACCATGCATTATGTTGGATGAAAAATTCAATGGTTAGAGATGGGAAAAAGGTAAGAACAAAGCAGTTTTCTATTAAAAAGGTAGCCATAAATAAACTGCAATAACGAATGAAATTGTACCAGGAGAGGACATCCCAGTCTTAAGAGATCAGCCCCCCCCCCCCTTCAGGGTTGCTACAGACCTGGAAAACCTGTAATACCTGGAAAAGTCAATAGAATCGAAGATGGGCCTGGAAAACCTGGACAAGTCATGGGAAATGAGAAATTAGCCTGGAAATTTGCTTTTCCAAGTCTAAATCTGATTGTTTGCAATAAGTCTGGAGTATAAAATCCGAAGATTCTTGCGAAGTTGAGTGGAATTTATACATAATGAAAGAATAGCAGGTGCAATGTTCCACAAAAATAAAATTTACTTTCGATCGGGATTTCAATGTTGATACATCATCTTCCCATCACCTGAAGATGGTGTATTAACATTGAAACCAGGGTCGGAAATAAATTTTATTTTTGTGGAAAACTGCACGTGTTATTCCTTCATTAAGTCAGGAATACTATAATAGACATTGTCCGTTGGTGTGTGGACTTAAGAGTGATTATAGTATACGTGTACATTTCCTGAATGAGGCATTGGAGCTGTTATTTGGTGCTTAGCAATTGATTGTGCTCCTAAAATAGACTTTCAGGTCCCATTCTTCATATTCATGCTGAGGAAGGTGGAATATTATTTCCCCTCTGATTTAATACAAGTAATTCGTGGCTTTCATTGTGGCCGAGACCGAAGAATGATATGCCATCAGAAAGGTGGCGATTTTCCCCCCTGGAGCGGTAGTAGCGGTAATTTGTTTGTTGGGAAACTATATCCCCACACAGAACGTGCTAATATGTTGTGCTCCTATTCTTGTGCCTTCTTTCAAGTACACACAAAAGATTAGATATTTTCACCTGGAAAAATGAAACTTTTGGCCTGGAAGACCTGGAAAAGTCCTGAAATGTCATAATCTTTGGTCTGCAATAAGCCTGCTTCCTCCGGCGCCCTTCCCCTCTTTCCTCCTTCATTCCTCCCCACTCCTTCCCTCCCTCTCCCCCCCCCCTCCCAGCCATCCGAGAACAACACGCGAAGCATTCCCTCAAAATTTGCGATTTCTTTTGACTAAAAGTTTTTATATGAAATTTACTTAAAAGAGTTTTCGTTAAAACGCATGATATGGTTGTGAAATATTTCAGTAGTCTTGGTCATTTTCTATCTTCGTATAGTAATTTTTTTAAATATGACACATGATATGGTCATTTATTTTCATTACCTTTATTTATAGTTTTAGGCAGACTTCTTGAGGACAGTTAAGGATCGGCACGGGCTGTTTTGACTGACACTATCAGGATATCAGAAGTGTAAAGAAGAATAAGGGATGTGTATTATAAGAAAAAAAATAACTCAACAAATGGAAGATGAAAGGTTAAAAAAAACGCGGGGAATATTGTTTTTCTCACGCTCAGAATAACCGAGACCGAGGGGGTATTAGTGACCATGAATTTAGTTTCGTGGAATTATAAACCAAATGCGCCAGATAAATCAAGGAAAAGCGTGAAGTGTACATTGAAATTTTGCTTTGCTTTAAGGAAATAAAATAGGTCTTCGCTGGGTTCAAAACAGCAACTGAAAGTTTTAATGGAAACATATACCTAGGAGTTATTTTAATGGTGAAGCGAGTGAAAATAGATGACGACACTGTGTGAGGAAATACGCGAGAAGCTGGAAATCGTGGTGGTGGAATTGAAAGGTTAGAACCTAGGTTAGGTCGAGACGGCAAATAATATAAAATATGAGGTAATCGAGATTCGCAAGGGATGAAAAAATATCATAAGAATTTCTTTGAAAGAGAAACGAAGCTACGAAGCGCTAAGCTACGAAGGGCATAAAAATTATGCCCTTCGTAGCTTAGCGCTCATTAAAATATTAAGCACTCTGGGTTAATGCGAACGGCTAATCGAGATGTTGCTTTTGACATCTCATTCCGCAACCCAGTACTTACCTCTAGGGCTTGTTTGTCCTTTTTAACTCATTTGCAGCCAGAACCAGAACTCGCGATCAGGTATGTTACGCCCGTTACCGAGCGGGGCTTGATGTGTGTGACGTCATCACGCCTTCGGAAATCTTTGTCTGCCTTCGAAACATTTGAACCGAAGCTCAGAATCTTCGCTCCTCATTTGAGTATGCGAGAGAGGAGGGTGCCACAGTTGTTTTTCCATGCTAGGCTTCCGTTTGAGAAAAAAAACAAAGGGTTTACCTCTCTGTGAGTGTCTCATTGACGTAGTGAGCTTCTATTCCCTTATTAATTTTCCCTCGTTTAACTTTTATGGTTGTAGTGAACAAAGAATACGTCCCGAACCCCTAAACCCCATGAAATTTACAGTTGTTCTACTATTTCGATTTTCCATCGCTAACAGTAAATTGTAAAATTGTAAATAACTTAGTTTTTCCACATATATTTATTAAAATACGACCTACGTTTCGAAAAAGCTCGCCATTATCAGGTCCTGACGATGACGACGAGCTTCGTCGAAACCTAGGTCGTATTTGAATAAACATATGTGGAAAAACTAAGTTATTTATCATTTTACAATGCTAAGCAAATTCACGATATCACGCCCGAGACAACGGAATAAACTATTTGTAAAGATTTAAACGATTTAAGCATCAACTTGCAGCTAGTCGATGGTGATGGATGGTTACGAAAGCGTTTCACGGAGTAACATGGTGTAACTTCGCAGAATTTCGTCAGTGTCGTCATCCATGGAAGTGTGTGACGTTCCCAGCGCCATGTGGGAGATCGATGGAACTTCAAGACATAATGGACAATGATCAGACTGTAGGGCGCGTCGATTGTGTGGGCTGCATTCGGTAGTGGACGTCAAGTGACCGAAGTTATCCTCTGCTCGCCGGATAATACTGATCGCTGCATCGTATGCAAAGGCCTTCGGACACCGATAGATGTGAAACTTGTGCCAAACCGGAAGAAATTGAGCATTTTCGCGGGTATAGTAGCTCCAAATTCCATCAAGTCTCGCTGTAAAAGCGAGCTATGGTAGGCGGGCTGGAAAGTAAATGTAGAACATAAATTTAAAAATACTATTAAGAAAAGAATAGATAAAAGGTTAGGTATGATAAGCCGCTCATTGAACCATCAGTGCTAACCCTCCAGCACTCTCCCCACTTCCTTCTCAAAAGCCTGCCAGCTCCTTAAACAACCCCCTTCCCTTAAATGAAGACATGAAATAAACTTAAGCACGTATCTATGATCGGGTTCACGCCCGGTGGAATCATAATAGGATTACTGCCCATCGACTTGGACGGTGGATCAACTGACTCTTCCTGAACTTTTTCTTATGAGTCCTGCGTTCCACTCCACTCTCATCATCTTCCACTCCCAGGCCGCTTCTTCTTCTCCCGCCCTCCCCCCACGCCTCCAGCCCATCCCGCTCTGGCTGCGAGGAGAGAGAAGGAAAGGATAGGAGGAGCGCAAGGAGAGAATGAAGGGGGCGATGCGATGATGATACGTGTCTCGGATCGAGTCACGCACGGCCTTCGCGCGAGACCACCTTCCCCCCCTCCCTCCTCTCTCCACTCCCCCTCCCCCCGCCCAGCTTCACATCTCGTAGTCCATGCCTAAAAAAGGAAATAATCCTGCCCCCCCCCCACACCCTTTCCCCACTTTTTATTTTTTTGCATTTTTTATCCGGCCGCCCCTTGCCTCTCGCCCTCCCCGGGGCTGGCAAATTGGCGGTGGCCCCTACCTGCCCGCCCGACGCCGCCGTGAGAAACGGTTCCACCGGGCGGAGTTCATATCCAACCATCGTGCATATCCGTCCACCTTGCCACCACCACCGAGACTTGTCTTTCTTTATTACGCGCCTTTTACCGTGTGAATCGCCTTCCCCCTCGTCTTCACTCAGCTCGTCTCGAACTCGCTCTGCAATTCTCCTGCAGTTGTGCCGAATCGTGGCATGTAAACCACCGCAGTGTCTTATAAATGGGAAGCCTTTAGTGCTCTCGGGTCCTATCTCATGGGTATATTATGTGTTGCTTATTTTAAATTCCACAAAAATAATGGAATTCCTTAAAAAAATTATTCTGTTTTGGAAGACTTGTAGCAAAATGACGTAATGGGTGTCTACTATAATGCATCTCCCGCACGTCTCCTGAGAGGAGAGGCTCATTCACCGCATGTGAATAATATTTCTGGAGAAAATAAAGGCATTATATGCTTTCTCCCGAAAGTTATAGTGTGAATTCTTTTTGAGAACTGCACGAATATTAGTTAATATCGTAATTTATTAGTAAAAGTCACCCATCATTTGTATGTGATGGACATTTTCTGCTTTGGTGTCGTGGCAGCCACCGAAAAGATCGTCTGATTGAATTTTAAAAGGCTAGGATTTCATTTTGGCTTTAGGTTAAAGTAATACTAGCTTCTGGCTTCCTTAGTGCGAGAGCTTTTAGTTAGGTTTTAGTAGTTACGGTCATCATTTAATGAGCCACGATTATTTCTAGGATGTCTGATCCCTATATATCTAAATGTCTCGACATGTGTTATCGTTATTTCTCAAATGTATTCCCCTCTTAGTTGTATGGCTCCTACAATCTTTCTCCTGCCTCTTGGATGTTTCAATTATTGTATCTTCTGAGAATAGTTTCTATCTTTATGACTGTGTGATAAAAATGTTTTCCTCTTTAACCGTCGTAATTCAATGGCAGTTAAATATTTTTTAAATTTAACAATTTTAAAGTTCTCTTTTTCTCATGATTAATTTTAAATAAGTGTTACACGTTTTGTTTTTTTCGGATGTATTTATTGTTTGTTTGGATAAAAATACGTCAATATATTCCAAATTAACTGTAAACTAAGATTTTGCGTTTGCGTTGAATATTTGGAAAATATTTTTGTGTTCAAGTAGCGAAAGACAAAGTTGTTTTTCTCCAAACAAACCTACTGCTGCTTCTGTGGTCGTTGGATAATTTTTCCTTGATTTCGTTTGACTCATTTCAATTGTAGAACGCCAATAAAGTTCTCATTGAAGACTTCACAGGATTGGTTGAACCCTTTTCCTCACACCCTGATGTTATATGCACGCAGAATTTTTTCGTTTTTTTTATGTGACGCATGTGGCTAATGCATAGTTGTTTGCTCGTAGACGTTAATTGAGCTCGTTTTCAATCTCTTGAGGTGTGTTTATTATGTTTAGGGCTCACTTGAGCGTAGGATTTATACATGTAATTAGTGTGTTTCCTATTTTTGCAGGTTTCACGGCTGGGATTCGATGTCCGCATGGTAGGTTTCGCTGTAGCATCAAAAGAAAAAAAATTCGTAAGTTTTCATTGCAGGGGAGAATCAACGGTGCTGTTGCTGTTGGATATATTGTATTTAGCGTATCGCGTTTCGTAAATCTCCGCTTCAAAATGGCGAGTTAATTTTCCATTCGTGATTCCCAATGTGATTCGAGAAAGAAATTGACGCATAAGACTTGGCCTTTCTCGGCTTCTTCTCACTATATTTTCTCAGAGAAACTCATAAAATGATATTAAGATCGTCTCGTTCTCATAGATAGTATCATTTAGTTATGAAGGATCTCAGTTTTTCTCGGCGAATCGATTGGATTAAGGGATCTTTGTTTTCCCACCGGGTATCAGTTTGTTCAGCTTCGAAGTTTGGAGGGCTTTGCCTGCCATCGTCTTCATCATCAGGTTGCATCGACGTTGAAGACGATGGCAGGCTTAGCCCTCGAACCATCGGTGCTGAGTAACAATGTCATCCGGTGGGATATCCGATATCTTTTCCTCATTACTATTACTTAGTGGTTACTTATACAGTAAGCCTACTTCTGTCTTATTTTTGAAGCTAAGCACAAGCATTAATGCCTAAAATACTCCCGCAGTACAAATCACTGTCTTAAATCGTTGATTTTATAAACAGTATTTTTGATTTCCTAATATAAATTTCGTCTCTTATCGTTTCTGTTCATTGCGTAACTTGGATGCACGTTAGGAAGAGCAAATCTCATGTTTTTTAAAAGATACATGCTGGTCTGTCCATCTATTGTCCGTAACTTGTTTATTTATCAGTGCTATTGCATTTACTGTAATTTCGGAATCAATGTGAAAATGAGCTATTTCCTACGATACACGTAATAACATTTGTTAATGGATTGGCATGTGCTCGCGTGATTGCATCTCTTTCGTATAACCGAAGGACGTGCATCATCGCCTTCGTTACGAAATGCCTTCTGTGTAATCTGCGGCTGCACTTTCTCGAGCTAGGAGCTCAATCGGAGTTCAGATCTTATCCGCGTGCCTCATTTCCTCCACCTTATAGTTTGCCCGCGTCACTCTGCACGTTGGCCGCCGAGGAGGATGGATGGAGAGGAGTGAATCACCCAACATTATTCGTGGCCGTGCGTGCCCTTGCATCCGACTTGCGGGGAAGTGCTTTGAGGCCGAGACGCTGCAGCGGTGTGACTGGCGTCCACCGTTTGTGCGTTTAACTTAGATTAGTTACTGGTGCATTTACCCCTCCGGAAAATAATGTTGAAAGGTCTTTTGCGATGTTGCTTAAAAAACACACACTGAACTGAATCCCTCATAACCTCTCACTGCTGCTTTCAAGAATCTTCTTTCTCAATTTCCTAGATCCGGTATCCACGAATAACGTTCGATTATTACCTCGAGGGTGCTTCCTCAGTTATCTTCGTCGTTGTATGGGAGGTGCGAGAAGGTGGTCCAAGTGTTCCTGCTCATTTCTGAGCAGGTTTAGAAAGAACTGCAGGTGCGTTGGTACATCCGAGAGAAGTGGAGCTGTCCTCTCAGAAACTCATCAAAGAATAACGGTGTCGGAGTCGGAGAAGTGCCTGGGCCGTGACGGGAGCTCTCTTAATCCTCGGGATTCGCGGGTGGTTGGGTGCTGCGAGTGCGTGCACCACGTTCAGAGGAGCACCCGTTAACACGCCGAGACGCGCGTGCGGTCGCGAAGGGGAGTCTGGGGGGAGGGGGGTGGTGCGTCGCCGTTAACAACGCAGCTGCACCACCGCCGCACCACGGGCGAGCGATGCCGTCCTGGACCTCGTTGGCGCACGATGTTTTGATGTCGAAACAAAAACATTTGCATATATTGGATTCGGACGGGACGGTGTGTAATAATAGAATGGGCTGGAGCAAGGGAAAGAGGAAGCGCCTAACACCACCTTCCCCCTCTTTCCCCCCTCTCCCCCCCCTTGCTCTCTCTCTTTCTCTCGTTCCGCTCGGAAGAAATCGGCGTGGTGCGTGATGGCGTGATTCCAATTCCGAGGGCCCGGGTCCGAATCCCGGCAACATCATCGGCAATCATCAATCCGAAGATTGGTTTGCTGCAAGCTCTATCCACTCCACTCTCTGCTCTCCGCCCAACCGCGCTTCATTCCCACACTCACTGCAACGTCCTTCATAATACTCGTATGTCCACCGTCTGATGTATTCCATTCTTGGTCTTCCTCTATTATTAGACATGGCATTTCTAGAAGTTCCAACTATTGTCTAAGACAGACCATAGATAAGTATTGGTTAGTTCTATTGTTATCCCCTATTTAATTCTATTGTTGAGTGTTTTGTTCCCAAAAGTGGCGGGAAGGCAGAGATCAGCTAGGCAAAATTAAATATTTTGTGCACTCAATTCGGTGTAGACTGACAGAGAATCAGGTTATCTAAGAAAAGTTATTCGTTCAACATCATTAGCAGTCGTCAATCCTAAGATTGGTTTGCTGTAAGCTCTCCTCACATTCCACTCTCTGCTCTCCGCCCAACCGCGCTTCATTCCTAGACATTATTATTTACATCGACGTCCTTTCATAAGTTTCCTGGTGTGTTCCATTCTCTGTCTGCCAAGTGGAGAGCATTTCAGGCATCGTTCTGTCCGTAAGATGGACCCATTGGCGCCATTCTTTGAAAACAGGGCAATTCCGACGCTGGGTTTCCCTTCTCCCCTTCACATCGCCTACCATCGGTTGCGTCTCCCTGGGAACCGATCGAAACGCCTCCTCACCCCTCCACCTCGCGGCCCGGATCAGTTCGGCGCATGTTTATCGCCACAATTCGCGAATCGTGTCTCAGGAAAGGAAAGAACAAACTCGGGCAACGTGACCCCGCCTCTTACTTGGTCTGTCCTCTCGGGAGGGATACGCGTTTTGTCGGGAGAGCGAGAGAGATGTCTTTGCCGCCATGAGGTTATTTTTTGGCTGGGTTCCGACGTTTCTTGAGACGGGACGTTTCCGGTGGTAAAAGTGTTGGCAAGCGGCGCGCGGGTGAGGATGGCCGCGGCTCCCACCCATTGCTCCACAGTCTCCTCCTCCCGGCTAATTCGTCGTTGCTCTGACTACGGGTGAATTTATGTCAGCATTACGAATGCCTGGTCATACCCTCGAGTAGTTATTTCATTTCCCGGTCGGTGTTGAATGCGTAGTGAGTTATATGCATTGGAGGAAAGATTAATATGTATGTTGGTTTCGACCCGGCTTTATCAAAATTAGAATTCATAATTACGGAGATTGGTTATCTTCGTCTCACCACTCCACTCTCGTGCCTGCATGTTCACTCCTTCTTAGAAACTTCGCTTTTACGCTCATCATGATTTACGTAATGTATTCCATCCTTGCTCTTTCTCTGCAATTCATTTCTCCTTCCGATTCCATGTTAAAGGCTGTTATGACGCAAAATGTGTCCATTCAAGGTGCCTCTCCTTCTTTTCCGAGTTTTCATTGCACGTCTTTTCTCTCCTACTCTTTGAAGGACTTCTTCACTGGTAATTCTCTCCGTCAAATTGCTCGTCATTCTTCTATAGAGCCACAGTTCCACTGCTTCTAATCGTGCTTGCTCGACAGCTGTTATCGTCCCATCTTTGCTGCCATGTAAGAGCATGCGCCAAATAACGCGAAATAATACATTTCTTATTATTATAGCTGTTGCTTACAGATATCAAGGTGTCTCACTGAGTCCAATATTCGAGAACAACATATTACATTGTAATTTCCTCTTAATTTAGAATACCGTACCAAAAACTCGTCATAATATTCTTTAATTAACAGAAAAATAATTCTTGTATCATTTCCATTACTGCCTGTATGAGTTTCAGCGCATAAGCAGTTGCACTTAATGTGGCCCAAGAAATATTTTTGACTCATTTAAAAAATTATTTAAATGTGCCCTCAACGGCCTACGATTAGCTCTTCAACCACCTTAACGTGCCTTGCTTCGACTTCACGGTTTGTTCTTTGAGGGTTTCGACCAAATAAACTGCCGCGGTGCGTCAGAAGTTTCGATTAGGACGGAATATTCGCTGGCCGATGGTTATTTTTCGCTATGTTTGCTGGGGACGCGTTCATATCCTGTCGGAGGTGCGGCGCCCACTGGTCGATATATTCACGCCCTCTATGAATTAGTAATCCGTGCGTGTCCCGAATTTCCATACTCATCCGTGGCGGAGAGGGGGGGGAATTAGTCGGAGGGGGAGGGGCGGTGTTGGGGGCGGGCAAAAGGCGGCGGAAAGTCATACGCGACGACACCCACGCCCTCTGTCTTTTCGTCGTCCGAATGGGATTTGCATCCATTTCGTCGCGGCTCGGGAGGTTAATGTTATGGAAGCTGATGCGATAAGTACATGACGGAAATATGACTGTGAACGGTGCTTTAATTAAACCAGACCCGTATGACCTTTACCCTTGGCGTGCCATAGACACCTGCCTCATCGGCTGCCGCTGCACCTTCGAAGGCATTCAGATCGTATCGTTGGCTGTAGCCATGCTGTAGCTTATGTTTGCGCGGAAATGAGACTTCAGTGAGAGAAACTCGTGTCCTTTTAAGGATCTGTTATTCAAATACCATTAGCTTTCATCGGGAATCAAAATAAGATCGTAATTGTATTTTCATTTTGGCTTGTTTTCTGGCCATATACGTCTAAAATTAGTTTTTTCATCTTTAACATGTTTTCAGGTTTTTGCGATATTCTCTCTCTATATATTATATATTATTCTAAACTCTTTAATTCGCCTATCGTGGATACATGCACATTATTTTACGTGGATGCCAAAGATTGATTTACCGAAGAGTGAAGTACATACCTGAGAGAGAAATGTCAAGCTCATGTTTGCATCTTTCCTTGATATTGCGATCTCTTTATAATTGGTAAGTGGGCGTGGATGATGCGTGAAGTATTATGTGTTGAATTTGGGATCATTAGTTTGTTATTCAGGGCAGTGCATCCATCTCTCCGGGAGAAGGGGCGGCGTGCATGAGGGGGGGCAGAGGGAGGGCATGGGGCGCTGCCACGCCGTGCGGCGCCGCCTCCTCTTGAGCTGAGCGTCGTCCTCATTGACGGACGACACTTGCTTCCTCTCCGAACGAGTTTCGACCGCGGATCCGTCGTCAGCTAATCACGTGTTCGCGCGGCCGACTCGGATATATCGATCGATCGACTGGCTCCCAGCCGTGGCGGAGGACGCACAGTGGGACTTTTTGAGTCCGCCTTTTCTTTTATGTGCGTGAATGTCCCAATATCACGCCGTTTAAGAGTTAGAGCAGTGTACGGACCGGGAGTGTTTTCCCTTGCATGGGGATTTCAGCTCGCGATTCACGTTATAAAGTGATTTATTCGAAGGCGTGGCTGCACCCTCGAGAACTCCCGAGGTTAATAATTGCGACGACCGCAGAAAACAAAATTTCTCTCGGCAAAAATGTGTCGCGAGTAAGCGCTAAGCTCAGGCCGAGAGCTTCCTAACATTTAAGTGGGCTGCGCATTCCGCAAACGATATCAAGTTGTTCTTGCCTCGACCTTAGATAATGCTTCATGAAAATTATTTAAGAACAACTACTGCTCTAAAGAATAATGTTGAGAAATAAATTTAACATTGATAGAATTAATTGGCGCTTTTGTAAAAAATTGCAAATATCAAAAGTTCTACTCTAGATTATCAATATTACATGATAAATGTGCACTCGGTTATTGCTACAAGTTTTCCTAGTATTGGATTTCAGTTTTCGTTGCTTATTTTATTTTCCCCGTTGTAAACTTGGACTACCATGACATTGTGAGGTAATGATCGATGGCAAACGATAAACAACGGAGAATCTACGTGCTCTCCTCTCGCCTTCACCGCTCGATGCAATTTTCTGCGCTTTGACTGCGTTCAAATTAGTTCCCATCCACCCTTCCCTCCCCTTCCCCCCCACCCTTACCCTATCCCCACCCACAGCTCCTTTGCCCCCCCCCCCGCGCACCTCCCTTCTTCGAGTCACCAGCAGTGTGTGCGTCCCACCATTTGCTCCCCTCATGCTGTCTCCCGCGTCTTCATGCTTTGCCAGTCGAGAGCGTGTCACATTCGCGTGTTTTCAGACTCCGGGCCATCTTTGAACACAGAAGTTTAAGGTGGTTTGAGTGATTTTAGCTCGTGTACAGATTTGTGTGAAAATTTGCATACGTGTTCTCATTAGTGATGTTTTTCAGTGCAGTGCAGTTTTTCTCAATAGTAAAAATGAGAAAAACTGCATGTTACCTATTTAGTTTTTTGGCAAATCAATGCTATTTTAACACGTAGTCTCATGGCGCATGACATATATTTCGTAATTAACCGATTACATATGTACACATTTCATTCTTAGCTCGAAATAATGCATTAACTATCATTATAATTGTAGATAACAAATATTAGGTTGCCACGGCTAGTTCAATATTCGAAAAACACATATCTGAATAATATAACTTCCTCCCAGTTTCGAACATTGCGCTTATAAAACACTAGTTATAAAATGTTTTTATTAAGGAAAATTTAAAAAATATCATTCTTGTATAATTTCAACCACTACCGGTATGGTGAGTTTCAACGCATAAACAGATGGACGTGAAATTCGGTCCCAGTATTCTTTTCGACTTACTTGAAGAAATCATTAACATGCGCATGGTCTATGACCCACGATTACCGCTCCAGCAAACTCGTAGGTAGTTGATCTAAAAAGGGGTCTGCGAGGTTTTCGGGACTGCGAACTTGGAGAAGGGGTAGGGTGGGGGGGTGACTCCTGGGGGGAGTGGGTGGAAATGGGAGGTCTCAGTTGGAGGGAGGAGTGAGGGTCAGAAGGGGAGGGGGGTAACAGTGGGGAGTTGACCCTCCTCCTCGAAGGAAGAGTGCGATTTCTCTTGCGATTTGACTTTCGTCGTGGGTATTTCCCGAAATGGCTCCCCTCGGTATTCTCTAGTCAGTAGACCAGGTCCAGGGAACGATTCTCGAAGCGCCGTTGTAGTTATTGATAAATGGCAACTTAAGGGCTGTAAACACGGTGACACTTACTGTGCCAAAGCTGGCGCGAGAAGTGGCTAGCGGTAAATTTCTCCGCGTGAGCCGCCGAATGGCATGCCATCTTCTGTCATGCGATGTAATCGCTTGCGATCGCCTTGCTTCGACAAGGATTAGAACGTAATAATTAAATTTTTCCAGCGATCTGCAAATGTGTGTGCATTTCCGCCTTCATTTTTTTGTCACTAGAAAAATAAAATTTTATGAAGAGAAAGATTTTGAAATGGAAGTGTTGCATATTGATCCAACTAAATTAGTGAGTATTAAAATCCATTTTTTAAATTTATTTAGTGACTTATCATTTAATTCCTTCGAGTAATTATGCACATATAATTGATCAGCGAATATTTCCTTTCAATGAGCATGATTATTTCACTGATGGTGATCATTTAACTCTAGTCAAATATATTACGCATTGTTTTACTATTACATAGTATTACTAGGTGGTGGGCGGGATGAGAATAATGTGTGACGGCGGATCTCATGACCTTAATTTGAGGAGAAATCGCTAATGGAGTTTTAGTGGGCAGAATTCTGAAGGACAACTCAAGGAGATTATTTCAGGTGTAATCCATCCGGAGGACAGAGTACCTACACTGTGGTTCATTGTGAAGTTCCGTTCTATTCTAGTAGATTTGTGACACTCGTGTAGTCTTTCTCGAATTACAGTAAACTCCCGATTATCCGTGCTAATCACTGGCGAAGGGCATATAGTAACACTGACCAACAAAATTTTTGTCAAAGGAATGTGATGGGTGTTCTTTTAAGCTAAGGCGATGTTGCTGAATTCGAAAATGAAATGTTTTTTTCTATCGAGCTTGGTTTTTTTGTGATACGCTAATGCATTTTTCCAAAATTCCCTCGAAACTCTGAGGATTGCTAATTCTGCGGTATCCGATTCCCTTGTTCTGGAGACGTAATTGATGAAAGAAGTGTCAGAATATGTACATGGGAATTCTCGCACATGTCCCTGAAGTCATTAACCATCTTCCCATTCCACCACCCCAACTCGTAAATGAGAGCGGTGTGGTAATATTTCCGATGAGTCATGTCCCGTGCGCGTAGAATCGTATATGCATTCAAATGTTTCAGGCTGTAATTGGTGGAATTTTTAACATTTTGAAAAAATACACATTTTAATTCCACACGATGATTTATTTTGTCGAATGTGGAGATGAGCCGAGTGCGGGAGTCAAGTCTTTGGGTGTCGCTCGAGTGCGGGAGTTTGGTGTGTGACGCCAATGGTACCAAATGGTGATATTGAAAAGAGAGGAACTCCTTAAGGCTTCAGTTTTCCTTCCCGTGATGATAATCGGAAAACAAGGATAATCCGGTGATAGGCTATTTCAAGGTTTCCTTCCCTCCGGTGCTCTGCCGAAGTAAATAAACTCGCTAGGAAAATATTACCATCCAGTAATGACTAGAACTTCGTTGCATTGGAATCTTATGAAGGAAAAGAATCCAGTACCGGCCCCAATGAAATGTACGAAGGCTAGCGTGATACATCGTACTGATCGGACCGAGGGCAGTTACGGAAGCCACAATTGGAAAAAATAACTAAAGTTCACTTGTATTGAAGACCATTGGAAGTAGACAGTAGCAAAATGAAAACAGTGGGGTACCTAGCTATATTGAAATGAACTCATCCTCGGTCGTCAGTTTTAAGCTTGAATTTAATAAAAATATACGCCAGACTAAAAAACTGTTATCACTCTCTAAAATGATCCATTCTCTCTCTCTTTTTTTGTCCTGGAAATCAATGTTATGACAAGGATCCGGTTCCATGTAATCCATTGACGCAATTAGAGCGATTGCGTGACTCACGCGGGAGTCTGGTTCTCCATCTTCGCCTTAGCTCGCACTTTCCTTCGGCGCCTGCCTCATTCGAATCCCACTGGGCCACCTCCACTATCTGTGCGTCAGAGGGAAAATCAGGATCTTGAGGAGAGCCGACAAGTAGATAATCGCGGATCTCACCCATCTCCACGTTTTCAAATCCGAATTCCGAAGACACCAAATGTGATAGTTGTGCGGTGTGTGGATCCACATATGGTTTGATCAAAATTAACATACGTAATTCCATCGAGAGGTTCTTTAATCCATGGTACTCTCTAATTTCGTATCCAAGTAGGATTTTATTCCAGCATTTATTCTAAGTTTCTCCCTTTATCACTTCCTACTCCTTTGAAAAATTATAAACGGCGTCGTTGGTCACCCACTCTTCCAAAAAGCTACCATGTTTCCATCTTTTTTGCATCTTCTATAGATTTTGGCTGTATTGTTCTTTCATGGATCGAATTAGTCGTAGTGATGAGAGCATTGGCTGAAGAATGAAGGTCATATTCGGTGGCAAAAATGATACAAGTCTCTCTCCATCGTCTAAAACCAGGACGTTCTCGCTGAGGTGAGGGAAAGAATTAGCTAATAAAAAAATGCCTTCTCAGGAAGTACTTTTTTCTCAGATGTTTGCTGACTCCCGGAAACATTTTGTCTTGAAGCAATATTCAAAAGTTCCCCGATTCATTCAAGCGCTTTCTTGCACTGTAATCCTGAATTAGTAATTTTTTTCTGACCCTTTGAAGAAGCGTGGATTTTTTTGCCCTTCCTATCAACCGAAGTTTCATTTGTTTATATAAATTATTTTTTATATGCGCTACCACAGCATGGAACCGTTCATATCTCTTTCGAAATCTTGTGTCATGCCGATTTTTCAATTTATGCAATAAGCGAACTTTTTGGTAGGCACTTCCATTACAGCCATTACGGCATTGAAAGTTTGATCTGGAATGATTGCTTTTCGTCTATTACTTCCACTTCCTCTGGGAGAACGAGGCCTGAAACGAGAATTCATTCGGCTTGCTTTTGGTTGAATCACCGTAGCACCAGTGTCCAGAATTTCGTGGGTCGGATTTTATTCGCGACTTTCTTTTATAACGCGGTGAAGCTGTTACAATCGTCACATGAAGTTCGATTTTTTATTTATGAATATTCGGTGGCGGCGGGGTAACGTCCTCGCCTGCCAACCCAAAGGTCGCGGGTTTGAATCCCGCCGGTGGAGGATTTTTCTCCTCCCTGGACATGGCTGTGTGTGTTGTCCTTTGTTATTGTTATAACGCCTGATCTAAAATGGCCCTCGAGGCTGTATTCAGGTTGATGAAATAAAATAAAAAAATAAAAAATGTACAGTCGTATTCAAAAACAGTCACGCCACGCCAGTATGGGCTGGACTAGCATCCAAAAGTACCATGGAGAAACTTCAAAAAATAGAAAGACGATGCCTAAAATCAATATTTAAAATACGTTGGGGAACAACAAATGAACTTATTTACAAACATACCAAGGTAACGAATATTAAAAATACAATTAAAGAGCAGTCACTAACCTATTATAAAAACCTCAATAACAGTAATACTGAAATAATAAGGATAATAGGTGAAGACAAACATACAACTTGGGATACTGGAAAAAGACCAATTGACGTATTAAAATTATAATTGGCAGGGAGAAGTCAAAAACGGGTAAATAAAATAAAATAAAAAGACAAGTCACAGAGCATAAGCTGACGAAAGAGGTCAGGCACCCTCTGAAGCTAGCTGTTAGCGCAGCAAAGGACACACTCAAAAACAGTCCTGACTGTTCAGAATGTACAGTCATGAGCAGGACTGTACGAGCTATAAATAAATAAAGATATATATATATATATATATATATATATATATATATATATATATATATAATGTACCAGATTATTTGCTTTTCCATGATTATTTCCCATGCAGAGTTTTTAGTTTCGGCTACTCAGTCATTGCCATCTCCCCGAGACATAGGTCAGCTCGGCGTTTTATTTTTTTCGTGAGGAGGAGGCCTCCCTAGGGGGGGAGATGGGGGTTGCGCCCAGGGGTCTTCCTCTCGGAGGGAGAGGAGGAGCGAGGCGCGGCAAGGAGTTGGGGATCACTTCCCCACGTGCCTCCTCCCGATTTGTGAGTGCATCGGAGCTAGGCTGTGTTACCCTGGGTTGCGGTAGGGTTCGGGCGTTTAAAAGGGGTTTTGGGTCCGAGGGTGTATGCGCTTGCTTTCTGAGGAGGGAGGAGTACCCTCTGCCTGGAGTGATGGCGGATGATGTAGTTGCATTGCTAAGTTTCTCACGTGCATAAAAATTATTTGCAACCAATCATTTTTGAGCCCTGTTAATTTGATATAGGCGCTCGTGTAGGAAATATTAGTGTCAAGGACATGCCTTCCATCCAGTGTGAATGGTTAGTATTTTCCAATAGCCAAACAGAGTATGTTCATTTCCAATTTCGTTGGTCACTGGGCTTCGGAGAATGACTGGAATATTCTCTGTGCAGTGTTGCATAAAATGTGAAAACGCTATTGTCTTGTTAATTTAGGATTAAAGAATTCATAAGGTAGTCTTATTAAGCGGTCATGTTCTTGCATAAATATACTATTACGTTGATGATTCAAGATTATTCTCATGACGCCCAATACATTCGTAGATCTCTATTATTGTGTGGTTTAAAATTCTATCCAAGTCAATATTCACGTGGCTAACGTGTTCATTTATTGAAGTGGATCACTTCTAATGGATTTTGGTTAACTCGAGAAAGCTTAGCACCACCTGACTCCCGAACGGAATTACCGTGTAGAAACATTTTCTTCAATCCATTTAAATATGAAATATTCAAGCTAGAAGTTTGATACTTGGTTCAAAATGAGATCAAAGCATTATAATCTTTAATATATCCAATCGCATGCTTTCCGTCTACAGTTAAGCTGAATATTTTGAACTTGAGGCAAATTATTTATGCAAATTTCTTTGGTATTTGCAATTTATGTAATGTCACTTTCGTTGCCAAGGAATTCCGGACGGGTAGGGTGGACAGTGATTGAGGAGGAGAGAGAGCCTGCTTGCTTGTGCGCGCTGTGCTTCAGTGCGAATACGAAAATGTGCCTATACCTATGGCCAAGTGAGGAGAGGCGCTACAAAACATCGAACTCACTTCTCCAACTGTGGTTTCGTGGTTACGTATAGGTATAAAAGCGCTTCGAATCTCGAGGGATAAAGTGTAATTGTGTATTACTCTCTTAAGTACATGTATATTTCTTGCAATTGTCATTAATGTATAAACATAATTTTTATGCTCATATTTTCAGAACTATGAATTTAATTATTCATGTTTATTTACATGTAATACTGTGTACTCCCCACTGCCAGTCATAACCATTCACACTTCTGTCAGTCTTTCCGCGACGGCCACACCTTTTTATTGGCTCGCGTCTTGTTTCAATCGATTTTAACTCCGCGGATAGCGTTCTGTCAGTACCTATAGGTGGACTTGTTAGCAGCCCCAATTACTTGGGAGCGGGCGTTAAATTTTGTTTGAAAAAACTTGTGTTTGGTGATGTATTGAGGGGGGGGGAGGAGTTCATAATAGATATGAATCCTCACTGCAAAGTACTATCCTTCTTTACGGTCTTCTCGTTTCCCCTCCCCTGCCATTACCCCACCCTCCCCTGACCTCCCCTCCAGGGTGCGTGAGGAAGGATCACGCGACGGCAAGCGTCGGAAATAAATTAATCCGGCGTCAACCTCTCTCCCCTCCCCCTTTGCTTCCTCTCTCCACCCTTCTCGCCGATCAACTCATTTATATGAATGCATGCGATGCTTATCCAGTGCAAAACTCTCTGTTCGTCCAGGCATCGATCCGATAGAAGAAATTGTTCCTCGGCGACGACCCCGCATTCACGCCTGCCGTGTTTATTACCTCTCCTTTGTATTGTATCGTTGGCAGAGTCTAGTTGCGTTTTTCGAGTTTTCCAAAACCAGTACTCGATTTATCAGGCTCCGAATGTGCTCCTTTGCAGAATTGTTACGTAAGTTGCGAATCCCCACGCACGTTTAAGATCGATTGTCCTCTCTAGGTCCGTCAAATGAATCGCGGAAGTGTTCTTCGGACGATCGCTGGGAAGTGTCTATTCCATTCCGTCGTCTATCGCCTATCGGCTCTGGACGTGCGAAATCGATATCGTTTTCAAAGCTCGATAGTGTTTATATCGCCGCATTACGTTGTTCGGGTGGTTTATGGCGCTCGAGAGTTCATTCCCTCGAAGAAAACGCTCGTGGGGCGAGATGCGGTTGGTTTTCCGCTTCTGCGCCTCAACGGCGACTGCCGCCGCTCCGCTGAGCAAGCGACGACGAAACGTTGGTGTCGCGTGATCAGCCGTCGTCGTCCTCCTCGACGTTTGTCATCGACCGATGCCGATAACCGAGGCAATCGGGGAAGATAGGTGGCGTTAAAACATTAGTATCATATAAAACATAACAATTAATGGCACCACAAACTCGCTTAAATTCTTGGCAATAAATATTTTTCCATGGAAACATTTTGGGTGCCTTCCACATAGGCGTATCCAGGGGGTTTTCGGGGGTTTTAACCCCCGCATTGATAAAAAAGGTAAAAATGATATGTTTAACACATGCTAATAGTACACATATAGACCGCCTTCCATAACATAACAGGACACCTTCAAGAAGTCATTTTAAGATGTACATTTTTCAATATTCCCGGACCCTCCGTTTTACATGGGGGTATTACATAGCCCCCCTTCAGACACCCCTTCAGGTGGTGACCCCCCCTTTAGACGCTTCTAAATACGCCTATGGCCTTCCATACGCTCTTGTGCGCTAATCACTTCGCAACACAACAGCACACTTGCCTTCCATTCGTTTAACAGACCCTGCAAACTATTGGTAGCGCCCTTAAAAACAAATCGGCAGCAACGTTAACGTGCGATAAACAGCAAAGGAGCGTCGATAATGGCATCCGTGATTGTTGCCAACTTTGTTGATTTAAAGTAAAGGCGGCAAACATGCATATTGTAAAGTTTTTAATTACTCAGTGACAAAAAGCTTAAGTTTTTAAATACTTCCTTTGAACGAATTCCACAAATTTACACAAAACATTCGGCCACGACTGCTGTCCAGCCATCGAATGCTACCTGTACCGAACAGGTTACAAAACATTTCACCAACGCACATCGCTCCATTCAACGTTGTTCAAGTGCGCTGATGTGTTCCGATGTGCGCTAACTTCGACAATTTGAATGGAAAGCCCTCGTTTACTTCCCACTATCTTCCCCATGCATTTGGATATGCCTTGGTTGCTTCGTCCGCACATTCCCAATCCAGATCTTCTTCATTGGGTGGCATAGGGGTTACGCGAGCTCGGGAACTCCTTGACGCCGCATCCGTCGATGCCATTCGCTCCCCACTCGTAGCCACCCTCCGCGCTGCAGTTTTAATGGCAGGGGCAGGTTGGTGGATGCGGCTCTCCGAAATGCGGCGAGGCGGGCGGGAGGGCTCTGTGGAGTCGTCGACTGCTGGCTCCTCCTCCTCCGTGGGTGGTTGGGGAAGGGGGCAGAGAGAAAAAAGCCCCATCCAATATCGATTGTGCGGAGGCCTTTGGATGGGAAGGGGCTTTTGGGAGTGGAGGGGAGGAGTGGGGGCGCAGTTCGGAATGAGAGGGAAAGATACTTGAAGAGCCCATCGCTGGGAAATAAAAAAGTTCTGGGGGGGGGGGAGGAGGAGGGGGAATGAAAGGATGAGAGGGGAACACGAGCGCGTAGACACGACCCACGATCACCTGCCCGTGCCCTTCTTCTTGCAGTGCCTTCTCCGACGTCTTCTCTATATATCGCTTGCGCCGAGTTTCCCTCCTCCTCGAGAGCCCGATTTGCGGCGCTTCCTTCCATCGCGTGCTCGCGGAAACATTCGCGCGACTCGTTTCGCTTCCCCTATTTGTTTGGAAGTGGACGTTCGCTGTCGAGTCAAAAGGTGTTTATTACCGTAATTACAAATACAGGAAAAGGGAGGAGAAAGTGAACGATAACATAAGGCGAAAACAATATTAAATGCGGTCCCCGCTATAGGCATATTCATCTTCAGGGCGAAATGTTAGTCACTGGATCTTGATAACCTAGTGACGTTTGCTGATTGACCGGCCGCTAGTTATTATAATATTATCTCGGGGGAGGGGTTGGGGGAAGAGAGAGAGAGAGCTGCTGCGAGGAGTTGTCGCCTTCGGACTCATTTCCAGTTGCGTGCGTGCGACTGGAAGTGGCATTGGGTCACTCATACGTTGGCGGTGCGGCGGTGGAGGAGCGGCGGATGTCCCGGCGGCGGAGAATGGACGGAATGAGCGCTATATAGTCTCTCCCCCCTTCGGCAGGGCCTCTCTCGCATTCGTCTCGACCGCCATGTTTCTTTTTCGGCCTCCCTCCCCCCACCCGCTCCTCCTCCCCACTCATCTTCCCCCGGCCACCGCCTCTCTCCTGCAAAGGGTGGATTCGTCCCGTCCCCCCCCCCCACCCCACCTCGGCTTCATTCGCTTCCATTCCCACCGCTAACGCACCCTCATCCCCCTCGCCTTTTCTTCCCCACCCTCCCTCCCAACCTCTTCTCGCCCCGCGCTCCACAATCAAAAGACATTATTTTAACGATCAATCCCTCCTCCCTTCTCTCTTGGCAGTGTGTGTGACGGGGAAGTTGAGGGGGTTGGCTGGATTTCCAATTCTCTCACTCATTCGCGAAAGACTCGCTGCTTCCGCGAAAGAATGGACGCGGGGCCACGCCATTCTTCTTCCATCTCCTCATACCCTCCTCCTCCTCCCCTTCTCCTCCCCCATCCACTCCCCCTCCGTTGTGCCCGCACGGAAATTTCTCAATAGCCCAGAGTTTGTTCGTTCGGGGTCGCCACGGCCCTTGGAAAAACCTGGTGTAGTCGAGGAAAATCATGTATGTGCCAACTGTGGCGGCACTCTTGACTTGTTTTCGCTGCATTCTTTAGTCGCTCGACCCAGTGCCGTAGTGTCCTTACAAACGTGATGCACCCGCTTCCCGTCACGACACTGGAACGTCGTCATCATGAATATCTCCGCAGTCGGGTAGCGCACCTGTCGATGAAGTCGCATCAAGGGCTTTGAGACCGTCGAGAATCCATCTGAAAATCATCGATGCTCTTGAAAATGAAGGACTAGCGGTAGGACTTGCGATGGCCAGGTGAAGGTTTCTTTCTCGACAGTTTTTAATTAAACCGAACAAAGCCTCTACTATATCGCCATTCCATGCGTCCTCCTCGTTCGCCTCCAATTGTTTTGCTTTCTACCTTCAGCACGGACGCCAACTGGATCCTCCCACATCCTCCTCGGCTTTTATGTCGTTCCATCTTCATATGTTTTGCCCCCGTCCCCCCCTCCATCCACTCCCGTCTCCCCCATTTTGGAGAGGTGAGGGTGGGGGGCACATCTGTCGTGGTGGGTGGGGGGAAGGGGGAGGGGGGGGAGGAGGCGGAGCGCCAGCTCGGTGCGTGTGCCTAGAGCATCATTCATTTATTTGCTCGTCGTTTTTTAGGAATAGCTCTGGGTTCTCCCCACTGTCTAGGGAATTGCGAGCGCGTTGCCTTAGCTCGTTTCTCCGTTCCCTCTCTCTCTCTCTTAAACTCTTCGCTCGGAGGCGTGCTAGGTACGCTCTCAGTGGTTATCCCCACGGCAACTCAGAGGTACGTGACTGCGGACTCGGATAGTCCGTCGATATTACCCGGACCTTCGTTTAAGTGTAATCTTCGTGGCTGAAAAGATTTGCGTCCCAGAATGTTTTATGCAACCGAATGCTCTTTTCCGCGAGAGGAAAAAATGCTCAGTCCCCTCTCGCACGGCTCATTAGTACTGATGCTAATGTTATGAGAGAAGTCTAATTTCTTCACTCTCTGTTACCTAATGAATACTACACAGGAAAGCGGAATGTTGAAATAGCTTAACCACATCGATGCCTACACGCTGTGAGTGATTGCATTAGGATATTCCACGAGATATCCTAAGTGCTCCAAACCATGCCAAGGACGCGACTCTAACATTGTCCAGCGTCACAGCGATCGTCTTGCTGAGTTCCAACTCATACAATGTTTGAGTGGAGCGCATACGATAGTGCGCAAGCCTTCTTCAATGGACAATACGTACTCGGAAAGTGTTTGTCTCACATTGCGATGGTAATTTTTCATTATCCTGTCCGATTAATCAATTCGGTGTCCACGCACAACTTGCCATCAATATATCAAGTCCGTATTCCAGCTTACTTTTTTTTCGCTTCTGAGTCTGATACGAGATCTTGTATGCCGCTTGTCACCGAAGTGTAGAAAGGGAAATTAGCGCCAAAATCTAAAGATCCCTAACCCTGATGAACCCGCGCTCAAAGGTCTCTCGATCACTATTTGAGATCCGATCGTCGTCATCCACATTTTGTTTCTACTTCGTGTGTGCCTTCCAGTGGTTGACGTTGCGAGGAGTTGCGTTGAGGATTGTGTTCGAGCAGATGGGCGACTGTTCGGTCGAATGTCGATGGAGGAGGAGAGTGACCTCCTCCCGCGAATATGTTTGGCGGCGCATTTATGAGGGCATTTAATAGTTTAGTCGCGTGTGCGGAGGGCAGAGGGAGGTTTGCTGGTCGCGGTGTCCTCTGTCCTCCTCCCTCGCGGGTGCGGGAGAGAGGGGGTGGGGGGTGCGCGGGGGCAGGGGGGGTGGAGTGGAAGCAAAGCTCTTTTTATTACTCGGATGGAGGAGAGAGAGAGAGAGGGCTGAATGCGACAAGGGGGGAGGGGGAAAGAGAGAGTTAGTGGAATCGAGGGCTCAAGGCGGAAGGGGTGCGCGCGCTGGAGAAGGACGGGATGAGAGGGGTACCGGAGGGAGAGGGGATAAGAAGGGTGGGATGGGGGGGCAAGGGGCGCACGGAGTGTAAGGGGTCGGAACCCGTGGATTCGCGTGGTTTGTGTGAGTGAGTGTGCCCGAGAGGAAGGAGTGACTGGGATCAATACGACTCTGGTGGGAGAGAGAGGGCGAGCGATGTGGAAGCAAGCTTAGGCTCCCAAACCTACCTCTCTCTCTCTTCCTTTGCTTTCTTTCCCTCCCTCCCCACCCCCCATCCCCTCTTCACACTCTTTCTCCTCCTCCTCCTCCCCCCACCCCACTGCTACTCTCCCCCACCTCCTCTCCCCCCCCCTAACACCTCTCCCTTATCTCTTCTTTTATTTCACCGAAAGAAAAAAACGCCTCCTCTTTCATTTCACATCCTGCTCCCTCCTCCCCCCCCACCTCCTTCCTCCTCCCCTTCCGCCCCCGTGGATGAGTGTATGCAATTTCAGCGCCTCTCTTCCTCTTTTTCTTCCACTTCTTCTTCCTCCTCCTCCTCCTCTCTCCCTCCTCCCTCCACCTCTCCCTCCCGAACGGCGCTAAACGAATCACTCGCGCCTCGATCGCTCTGCCTCTTCTTTATAATGTGTCATTTTTTATTCCTCTTCCTCGTCGGGAGAAGGAAGGAGATATGCGAAGCGACCCGGGTTTCTTTCTAATGCGCTCCCGGGAAATTGTTAAAAGCCGCGTCCGTCCCACTCGCGGATGGGGGGCGGGTTGGTATACATATATATCGGTAGAGGCGCTGCGCCTCGGGAGGGCGGGGGGGGGGGAGTCGTGTATCGAACAGGAGGCGTTAGTTTCCATTTCAGGCGTCGCCCCCTCTCCGTCCTCCGCCTTCCAAGATGGTGGGGGACCCATCCATCGCGGGAATACTCCTCGCGCTATTAATTACAGCGGATCCTCCCCTCCTCCCACCCCCCCCTCCCCACCCCCTCCACACTCCCTCCCTTGGCGAATGGGTGAAATGGGTTTTTGTGGAAACGTTGAGGGGAGCGGAGGGTTTCGATGATAAATCCTTAGCCGACCACATCTTGTCTATTGCCCTGCCTAGGGTTCTCCGTTCCATTCGAATTCAATCCCCACCCCGACTGTTCATCGCTTCCGAGTCCAATGGCGCTCCGAATACAGCTCTTGCTTTCTCCCTTCGGGTTAAGGTGGCTGGAGTGGTAATCATGGGTGCTCATTTTGCAGTGCAAGTTTGTCGAAAAATATTCTAGGGCCACGTTTCACTTAATTGCATTTGTTTCTGCGTTGAAACTCGCCGTGCAGCCAGGAACTAAAATGATACAAGAATTAAATTTAAATTTTTTTACTTAGTTAAAGCATGTTATGACTAGATTTTTCGGCACGGTATTCGGAGTTAAGACGAGATTATATTGAAATGTGTCGTTTTGGAATATTGGAATCGGCGTGACACCTTGATATTTGTTAGCAAAAATTATAATAAAATGGTTGTTTTTTGGCGTTAGGAAGAAAATATGTACGTGTGTAATCGTATTATTACGAAATATATGTCATGTGCCGTAAGGATACGTGTTAAAATAGCATTTGGTTGCAAAAAAAAGAAACAAAGTTTGTAAGGTGCAATTTTTTCTCTTTTAATTAAAGATATCACTAATAAAATCACGTGTGCGAATTTTCATGCAAATCTGGTCATTGAAAATATTACTCCTTGTGAGCTATTCCAATTCTTCCAGTAATCGCTGTTGCTGTTTGCGATTTTTTTAATTCCCGAGACCTTTACCTAGTTGTGCCGAAGTATTTTTGTGATTATATGCTCAGCCTATTTTACGAGAAATCGAATGTTTGGATACAGAATGGAGTGTTCACTTTCAAATCGGTCGTTCATATTTATTTTTGAGCTGTCCGTGAGATTTTTTGTTCATGTGAACTTAATGAAGGAGTGCTGGTGGCGCAAGAAAATTGAGCCCCCTCTACCGTGTCGGAATTTAGTTAATGGACGTCTAATGTGCTGTGTGATGAGTCTTCTCAGACTATGATGTATGTACCTAGCAAATCAATTTTCGTCTTTAGGCTTGTGTGTTGTTTTAAGTCGTTATGCCACTGCAAAGAAGTATTTCATTTACAAAATACAGTTTTGGCAGGGGGTGTTCATTTTGAAATATATTTCGTTTTAATTTTCTTCCGTACATTCTCTTAAATAAAGATTTTTTGTTCGTTCCGGCCCTTCCTCTCTTCGGGGTTCCTAGCAGGAAAAGCTAAGTCACTTCGTGTCTCTCGTTGACTATCCTTTTCAATTGGCCGCCGACTTAGGATAACTTGAAAAGTTTTGAGTCCCTATTCCGAAAAGGTTCCCACACCCGCCCCCCACATAATTAATTATGTAGTTAGAAATTCTATACGTTAGCAAATGGAGCGCATCACGTACTCGCCCTCTCTCTATCTCATTTCTTTTGTAATCGATTTTTTAGTGCCGTACTCGGCTTACCCATCACGAGGCGTTAAGTCATCTCGTATAAGAGTTTATTCCGGTATTTCTTCGTTTGTTAAATTTGAAACTCATCCACGTTTTACGTGGTGTCATTGGATATGTTTTGTCGTTCGTTTCGTTGGTGGAATACGGGCTACCGCCTTTAAGGGCTCGGGTTCGTGTCCTGCCGGTGGTGCATAATTTTTCAGTGGCGCTCCCCACTTGAGTCCACAGTGATGGAGGGGACAATTAGTGTAGCAGTGCGTCGTCTCGTCGGATGAGACGTTGAACTGCGGTTGCGACTTTCATCGAGTTGGCCGGCGCGGCGCCGGGCTCCTTTCTCCGTTCCCTAAGTTCTCCTCCCCCCCCCCCCCCCCCCCCCCCCCACCAACCCACGCATCTTCGGTTAGGCCTGTGCGATTATCGCAAAAAATCGATATCGAGCCATTATAAGAGTAATTGGAAGTGTGGTCGATTCAATCGTCGGGAATTGAAGAAATGATAATTAATTGAAGTCATTCAATCAATTGACGTGGATCAATTAATTGACATCGAAATGGGTGTCAATTAATTGACATTGCTCAATTAATTGACATCAACCAATTAATTGACAGGATTCAATTTGATCGTACTTTTCAAAGGCTTTCCTTTGGCAATGAGAAGAGTGAAAGAACTATTTGAAAAACAGAAAAATAATTCAATCAGCTTTTATAAATTAATTAAAGGAAGAGATCGTAAGTTGAAGACAGGCAGATGAGATCCTCAGCGTGTTCATCCTACAGACACGCGTGTGTGCGAGCAGCAAGCATCAGCAGCATCGGCCGGCGTCGAGCAAAAGCGAACTAGTTTAAACGTGCAATATGCAATCCATAGCAAATCTATAATTGTCAATTATTCGATTACCGGACAGTAATTGTGAATTGAATAGCAATTAACAATCGACGATTCAATTAATCGAATAATCGCACAGGCCTATCTTTCGTGGCGTAAAGCGACTCTCTCTCGGTCTCTCTTCGGCTTCTGCCTCCCGAATGGACTCGATGAAGCAGCGGTGCCGACCCCCGTGTGGATATCCTCCCCCCCGCAGAGCACCACCGCGATCGACCTGCCCGTCGACGTCCTCCCCCCGCCCCCCGATATCGGTCTTCCTCCAATATCATTGTCAAGTCGGTCGCTTTGGTGTGTCCTAGCATCGCGGCGTCGTGCGTTTGTCGCTCGAGTCTGGCGCCACGGCACCGCGAGAGGCGCCCGCCATATTTCGTGCGCGTCCGCGATAGCATTTGTCTCCCTCAAGTTCGCGTCAATTTTTCGCTGACGAGGGGAGGGGGATGAATAAGCGCGCGTGTATGTGTATTGTGACGAGGGGGCGGTTTTCATTCTGTGGCCGTGGAGGTTGAGTGGAAAACGATGACGAATAAACTAAATCGGCTCACGCCGAAGTGCGACTCTGTCTTCCGACCGGAGGCCGTAGACTGAGGGAGGTCACAGGTTATTTTCACGGTGGTGAGGTCATTGTGGGAGGGGGAGGAGACATCGTAGGTCCATCCTCTGGCCGAGAGGGCTGGAATGTGCGTGCCTTTCATTCCTTAATATACCCGCCGGGGGAGGGGGGGGGGGTATATTAAGGAATGTCGTGTGTTGCGGTCGCGGGAGGAATTATATTGCTCAGCGAGAAGTCTCCGCTTGATCCATCCCTTCCTTACACACCCACCCGCCTCCCACCCACACATCTCAATTCTATCGATTCTTCCTCTCGGTTTGGCACGCGTACCAATTATTCAGAGGTCCTCCTACGCACCACGAGTGGACCTGACCGGAAACGCGTTTCCCTAGTTGATGACGATTCTCTAGTTTCCCATTCCTTCATTCCCTCTCCCTAACGAATTTCCCCGGGATGTGGTTCCGGTCCCAATCATCGGTTGGGGAAATTCTTTCGCTGTTTGATTAACCTTGCTGGTCTGCGCTGGTGGAAGTTAGTTCCTTGTGATGTTTCTGTACGTTTTTCCCCTGGTGCTGTGCTTTTTTATCGAAGCAGTGCAAAAATATACATTGAAGTTTAAGTCGGCTTTACGAATATCTGTTCCAAATATGACTAAGGGGGAAAAACTAAATGATATAAACTCAGTGTGCTAGCACAAAATGTTTTGGAGTTCAGGTAAACATGAACAGCAGCATGCAGGAGTCTCACCTTTCTTTGTGTTCGTGTTCAATAAGCATCGTGTGGAGATGTCTGCTAAGAGGCAATTGAAATTTATCCACCTACAATCATCTCAATCGCATCTCTCATGATGACATTTTCGCTGATTGGAGATTTGTGCATGCGCCTACTGGTAACGATGAAAATATTTTCTCATCTCTTTGATTTTTACGTATCTGCCTAATTAAATATCCCAGCGATGTTACACCTGCAAAGATGCTCAACTGTTACATAACCCTGCCTCATACCATGGATGTGGCTTGCGGGTAAAAATACTGGGACTAAGATTATCCGATGTACCTATCCTCTGGAAATAACATTTCTTCAAACTATTTTGGATATGCAGTTCATTGTTGAATGAGTCACTCGTCAAAAGTTTTATCAGAAACCTTCAAATGTGTCTTATTTCTCTTGAGTGGTAATAACTAGAGCGCGGAAAAATTCTTTGGACTTTTTGTAAAAGTGGCACTTTTTTATGAAAGCATGACAAATCTTCACCATGGTCGTTAAATAAAATATATTTTAATGAATTTGTAGGGGGCTTTATGAAGCATTTTTTTTACATATCCGGGCTTTTTCGGAAGAAACAGATTTTTCTGGGACTATTCACATAAATCATATTTTGAAGCCTCAAATCACCATCAACCGTGATTTTGAATGCATATTAGATGGAAGAGAATTCGTCCTTCGTGAACATTCTAGTTCTACAAGGTGTTGCCTTCATTCTACCGGTACTCCACGGAGATCTAATGATCCGAAAATAAGAGTTTGTCTCGCCGTTAAAGTTTATTTATATATGTACCTTACAGTTGTTCATGGTAAAAATTAATTTCTTCTTCGGATAAAGCAAATAAATCCTTCCGGTACTCCACAATCTGCACCAGCTTATTTGATCCCGGACATTCTGTTGAAGGGACGAGCGCTCTAAACTCTAGGACAACTCACCGTCCTTCTCGAGGAAGTTAAGGTGACGTCACCTTAACTTCATGTTAGAACGTCATGACAATTGGAAATTCATCCATGATCATTTAGAATTTCCGACGAGGTTAACGCGAACTGCACAGATGCTCCCTCCCACGGCCAACATTATTGCGCTGCCAGCAATGTGATCTTTTTACTAGACATTTTTGTGGACAAATTAAGGATTCAGTTCAGGAAATTTTATTTCCACAATTGAAACAAAATAGTGCATAACAATATCAAAAACAATGAGTGTGGACCCCGCTATAGGCGCTTTCGCTTATTCAGGTAATGATAAACGGTTTATTTTCATTTTGTGCACTCCTTATTTTCTTTTCCGCGCGAGCAAGCCACTTAAAATCCTTATCGTCTGATATGTCAAAGCGCCATAAGGCACACGTTTGTGTTGCTCGGTGGAATTGTTCAAGAGATACGGAGAATAAAATGTTTACATTAAAAGAAAGGTGTCGTCAGTAGCCAAACCAACTGCGTATACTTTGCATACTAACTGTTTCTGCATGAATAATAGTATTTACTGCAATGCTTATGAAAAAATCATGAGGTAATGCAATAAATGTTTGTGGTACCTGTATAAGTGTATACTGACGACTATCATATTAAATTTTAGTCTTTGCGTTTGGCACCATTAAGTACGCCAGAATAAAAATCTTATTTGACGTCACGATTTTTAAGTTTAAGTTGCTCGTTTTTTTAAAAAGATATGTGCATGAAAGAAAATGGACCTCTGGACCTAATTTCAATAGCTATTAAATAGTATTTAAAGATTTCCTTATAATTGTTCAAGATTTCTTACAAAAAGGCGAAAGTGAAGCAGCACATTCGCAGCTCATCTCATCAATCGTTTTGAAATTGAAAGAAACAGAAGATTTTTTTTCACATATCTGCTTTGCGGCATGAATCATTATAAGTTTTAATTATTAATACGTGGTGAAAATAGTTCACCAAAATTTTGAGTGCTCTGCTACGTGAAAGACATAGAAGGCACAGAAATAGCTTTTCATCTGCCGTCAAATTTTCTCTGCGTTTTCAAGTTAAAACTCGGTATTTCAGTGCACATGTAATAAATAGCTAAGGAGCTTTAACACCGATTCAGAAAAAATATTTTTTTTTCCGTTGCGTTTGTTTTTAAATAAAATAAATTTTCTTGAACGTGTTTTCGTGGCTCTTCTGGAATTCAGATTTTCAAGGGAAAATTACCTTCCCAAGTCCCGGTAGCACATTTTGATAATTTTTAACATGAAGCCTGACTGGATGTGATCGACTTTTGGTTTCACGATGACTCAAACCGTATTACCCTGGTCATCACTTAACATTAGTTATAAAATTGTAAAAATTGTAAATTACATAATTTGTAAAATTTTACTGGAGGCAGGCTCCATTCCAGAAAAGTGTAAATACTGCAAAGCTTTCCGTGCGAAGCCGGGCACTTCTGCTTGTATCTTCTATCGATATATTTTCATGTAAGTAATTGCGAGTCCATTGGCATAAAATAAATATGTGCTACAAAAGTGGTCACTCGCACGAAGGAAGTTATTTTCTGTCCGAATCAGATTTACAGTGCTCTCAGGTATAAACATCAGTATGTACCTGAAGATGAGGCTCAGGCGTTGAGAGGCGTTGTTATAAATTAAAACAAGTGGGCAGTAAAACTCATTGTTTTTATTAATATGAAATGCTGTTGCACCACGTCTCGCCGAATAAAATTGAGAATATCTCCGTTAGTTAAGCGATTATGCTAAGGCTTGCCCCTAGAGCGACGTACGAAGTTGACCCACATTTTAAGTGCATGTGCGTATTTAGATTGACCGTCGCACATTCTTCGATATGGGATCATATCTGTCTGTCATGATATGTATGCATTCATCATGTCCGCCCCAACTTGATGGTATGTATGAACATACGGTCCTATCGAGAAAATGAATGAGAATTAGTGAGCATTTTGCCAACATCTTCTGATGTGATTTTGAAATATAAAATGTGTTAGCTGAAATTCATACTTTTTCTTTACTTTTCCCTAGGCAAAACATTCAAAGGGATATCTTAGTTGCAGCAATAAAAATAAAAATGATTTTTATTGAAAAAAATTACCTTCCCAGAATTGCTAGTCGTGAACTGGAGTGTTATTAAAAAAATACTGGAATATTTTGAAAATAATACGGGTATTTTCCTTCCCAATTATCCTTATGAAAACTCAAAAATCCACGAAACCGTATACGCGAGTTTTTATTAATAGTAAGTACTTAAAATTTTCAACGTACTCACGAAAATACCTCTGACTTTTAGGAGACTTTTATAAAAATATTTGTAACTTCTTGTGACTTTTTTCGAAAATTTAGGACTATATTTCCGCGCTCTATCAATAACCTATGTTAACTTGGCTTACAGTTCTACTGATTTAAAACAATGACGCTTATGTCTGGCTTGAATTTTGTTGATTGAATTGGATTCCTTTGATTGGGATTGCAGTTGCACTTCGGTTTTAGTGGTTACTTTAATCAATGTCTTAGGAAAATTAATAATCATATTAGTCAGTTACCTGATGCAGAGTGAAAGAAATTAAAAATTTGTGAAACTTAACGGCAAATACATTTTGTTTGGTTTGTTTTTGCGGAGAAAATATTGTTTTATGGAAAGGGATTTCTCGGTAATGATTTTATCAATCATTCGCTCATTGATCAAAGTACTTCCTTCAGATAATCTTCCTTTTTTTGTGGTGACCGGGCTTCGATCGCCGATTTATTTTGGAGTTTCCTCCGTCTACGACCGATAAAATTCTGTACAAATTGGTGTAGTGTTCGTGTCGATCCTTGCAATTCATGAATCGTGAATGATTTGCGTACCATTTGCATATCAGGACGAAAACTTACGTGTCTCTAACCTGAATCTGAACCCAAACACCAACTTAGAAAAATGTTGCCAGCGTTTATTTACATTGAAGCTAAATTAGTAGAAGAGTTAAATTTCCACCTCGAAAAAAATTCTCTATATCTCTCAAATACTTTTGTCATTTATTTCCTATGTATTCTTATTATGTTCTTTGGTTTATCCTAGTTTCACTCCTCAGCTACACCTCATAGCTATTATGTTAACAAGCGTATAAAATCACGGAAAGGTCATAAAAATTGGAATCACGTTTTTACGCATTGGTGCCAAATCTCATGTCCTACAAGAAGCCATCATGATAAGATAAAATGAAAGCCTTTCAAAACTATCATTTGGTTAACACGACGCCTGTATTTGCCTGCGCAATTGGAAACGAGGTATGTACTTAGGAACTGCATGTATTACGCACTTCATTCAGTTGTTCTTGGAGGAAGCTATCGAATCGGCTTAGTGACTTTGTAAGGAATTTTTGAAATTGGAGATATAACTCGTCATCTTTGCCTTGATTTTACTGTGATTGACTACTCCATGCCACCGCTGCACAGTGGTGGGAATGGCCGATCTGGCTGTACAAAACATCTCAAGTGGATTGTATTGCTTGCAGGTGAAACAAACTTCCACAGAATATATGAATGACTCCTTGCAACATTTTACCATAGGTATATATTTTCCGACAATTCTACCATTTCGGGGTGGAGTAGGGGCGGGGAGTCGCGCGCGATAGTTTATCCTCTCCTCAAATCTAGCTAATATGGGAAAGGATAGATTTGTCTGAGATAATACGACTTTTTTAAGTAATTGTCTTAAATATTGCTTATATATAATCGGTGCCAACTAGAGTTAGCCAGACGTAGTTAGCGTATCTCTCATTTCGATAAATACAGCGGCAGAGGGTTTGAGAAGTGGACTGAACGAAAAAAACTCAAGAACTAGTAATTATGGGCACAGCTCTCGACAGTGAAATATCCATAATGAAGGATTTTTACATTTTATAGGACATGTTAGATTTTAGTTGATCTGACCTTAAGTCCTTCTCCAGTGTAGCATGAGAGTAAAAAAACTAAGTAATGTCACTGAATGAACTGAATATTCATTATATTTGAGTATATTAGGTGTTTGTACAAATAATAATAATTATAAAAAACACCCATTGACATAATTGAGATAGTTAACAGGAAATTCAAGCAATATAAAATTCGAACATATACAACAAATATATTAAAAATTAAATTAAATTTTTGGATATTGCTTGAATTAGGTCAAATTTTCAGATTAAAAGAAAATACACTTTGAGACTAGACCTTTGCTGAAATGGTGGCTCTCAAGCGCTTAATTATTCCGACAATTCACTATTATCTGATATGAATAGTGAGTCTGACTCGAATTGGATGAGAAGCCGTAATATGTCAGGAGTTAAAAAGCGGTTGTTTTTTTCTAGGGCTTCCCTCGCGAAGTAATGTTTGGGTCTGACGAAACGAAGAGTATATTCAGTAATTCTTCATTTACCACCTGCAGTGACATTTTCCTTGTGCTATTTTCCCTGTATTGTCTACAGTCCTTGTTTCTAGATTCCTGAAGTTCCTCTGATGAAAATCCCAATATTGGCAAAGGAGCGGAAGCAATAATGGCTGCTCCATGAAACAGAATTTTGTGAATGGAGACGGGCATGTAGTACCAACCGTACAACTTTACACATTTCCTAGCAGTTGCAGGAGTGTATTCTTTAAAGGCTTCGGCATCGATTGCCCGCTTAGATGCAATTACAGACAAAATTACTGAAAACCTTATTATCAAATTCTCTCATCTATCCCTGTGATGGAAGACGATGGAGCAGGGTTCGCAGAAAATCCTCGGGCAGTATTTCCATCGGCAGTTGTGCCCCGTTGCCTTGCTTTGGAATGTCCACAACTAGGCCTGTTTCTATCCTGAATCTGATGAGTTTAGGTTTTTGCTTGTCGTTTTTTTAATATCGAGTGTGTATGATACGTGCACTATGTGTTCAAAGCTCCGTATCCAAACAGAGTTGAGAGTCCGTAAATGAACACTTCCTTATTGATAGGTCAAAGCAAAAGTTGATCAATGTTGTTAATTAATCTTGGAGTTGCTCTGGAAACATTAAAGGTCTGGGATGGGATACCTGCTAGAGCACTGGTAGCTTTTCCGTCTACCATGGTAGGAGCCAATTGATGGTGTGCCCTCACTTCTTTATTTAGTATTGACTGCTGTAAATTCTCTACTTCTCCGTCGATGTTGATATTTTCTTGAATCGCAAGATAAGTTTTTTCCTTTGCGACTATAAACGTAATCGGTGTACAATACCTAGGCAATGACGGCCGCGGATATTCTCATAGGTACTGTTGGCCCATTTTGACGAATATACAGTCTCAAAGGGACAACATATGTATATACATGCACAACAGATCAATGCCTTGGAAGTCTTCGTGCGGAGCTCTATGTTCGAAAGTGGGATTCCCGCTACTCCCATCAAAGCTTCATTTGATAATTAGCACCATTTGTTTATCATTTATTGCTTTTGGGAAGAAGGCGCGTTTCACTGGCGTCAATCCTTCCCACCGTGTGGTCCAGCAGAGCTTGCAGTTTTATTTCTGCCTTTGATTCTGCCACTGTATATAGAATCCCTTGGTGGGTAAACACCTGTTTTGCGGATGGTATCTTTTCATATGATGGGAAAATATCACTCTTGCACGATTTGGAATCATCTCTTATCAATTGATATTGGTGCGTCTCCACGAATAATGCCAGGGCTTCTTCTACTGTTAAGTTACTTAAGGCCATTAGTCTCCGATGTTTTCCAGACTTGGCAATTTTGTAGGGACGAGTTGGGGTTGTATTAAATATTTCGTCGACAAGGCGTGCAACAGTCGCGAGGCTAGGGATGGGCGGTTTTCCAATATATTGGTTCCAATATCAATATTTTTAAATATTGGGATTCCAAAATCACAATTTTGGAACGACCAATACCAATATCCAATACAGGATGGTAGTTGGAAAAACCAATATCTGTAATTGGAATAAAGTATGTTGAAGAACCAATATTTCCAATGGGAATATTGAATATTGGATTACCAATGTTAAAAAATCATGTATTGAATTAACATTGGCGGTTGAGGTCATCACCGATACCAGAAATTCATTAACAGGAGATCATACTGAAAATCTTATATTTTATGCTAGTAATTTGAAGTACATGGCTGTGTCAGCCTGATTGTTTATTTGAGCAGCAATTTTGTTTCGGCAGCATTTGCAAACCATTGTATGCCAGATTATTTTATCTGTTTTTATTGCTGTGTTCAATATTTTCCAATATACCAATATTTCATTTTTTATTATTTCCAATATTACAATATTTCCAATATTTTAATATGCCAATATTTTCCAATATTCAATAGTCCAATACAGATTATTGATATCGGTCCATTTTCAATAAGATATTGGATATTGATATTGGTATTCAAATACCGCCCAGCCCTACTCGAGGCCATCCGCACGTCTCGAGGCGCAGGTCGCGCCTCATCGCGTACGCAAGCTCCCCCGTGCTTGTCCCCTCACACATTTCTACAACTCTCCTTCTCTTGGCTCGATCGGAACTATGCTCTAAGTCATTCAGAAGACGCCTGCTGCCTAGACAGATCACAAATACCCTTAGCATTTTACAAGCCAAGGCTGCATCAGCCCAAAATTCATATCCGTATTTAAACAAATTCTACGACATTCGATCACCATGGAGGTTGGCAGCTTGCCTATTAGTGAATCGAGCCACTTCTGATTTTTCGCGAGAAAACGCTCCGTATACCTCTTACATTTTTTCCACCTTCCGTGGATCTTCGACATGAAGCGTCGTACATACATTTCGAATGAGGTTATTTTTTTGGGTGGCAGTTAATTCCTTCCCTAGATCTGGGAAATAGCGTATCCATTAATACCAAAAGAAAAACATTGCCGTCTTTCTACCGCCATGCTAAAACTACCGTGTAATTTTATCTGCTATTTATTCCAGAAAAGAAGTTACATGATCCTCCTGCTCGCTTTCGACAACTTTTTCGCGTAACACACGAAAAAGGATTCGCTTTGTTTGAATTTAAATCTCCATAGCAACTTTGAACAACCATCCGCAGTATGGAAAAACTGTTTAATGACAATGCGCTCGTTCCTGTTGAGTTGCAGCAATTATTGCTGATTAATTGCCGATTGCGGCAATGATTGCTGATTATCATCGCCCTGTTTACGCCAAACGGCGGCAGTCAAAATACGTACGGCATGACTATATGACTTGGCAAGCGTTTCGACGAAAAACATACGTCGGCACAATTCTTGCTGATGAATCTTATTCCTATTTGTATTTCATTTATCCTTATCATTCCCTCTGAACTGATTGTGTCATTATGCTTAGACATAAAGCCAGAAAAGTAGCTAGCTCTGACTCCTATGGCCGTGGTGAGATTAGGATAGAATGAGGCAAATGAGAAGATTAATTTACAGTGAATTTATTTCTGTACATCTTATCGAGCAATGAATGCCCCTGAGGAACCAAGGCGTCTCTCCCGCGCCATACGCTACGGAGCCCGGGTCGCACGTCTAGTGCTTATTTCACTAATTGAAGCATAATTCAGAAAGGATAAAATAATTATAAATTTTACGCGGAACGCTTATAACTCTATGCTATTGTGCATGCATTAGTGCAAATATCACGACGGGGCACCGTGGGACATTTTTTGTAGGCCTCTATTTATAAATTTCCGAAAAAAATATTCCAATTGCTCTTAATTTCGTATTAGTTAATTAGTCATTTGTGGATTTATCTCACAAAAAATGATACAACATTGATATTTGTTCATTTCCCATGGATGTTAGCGCAAAAAAGTCAGAAAATTACATTATGGAAAACACAATTTCCTTAGCCCTTAAGCTGCGGTGAACGTACATGTATGTATGTACGTATGCACGGGCGTTGAAGGCCAAACCCTTCACCGCGGGTGGTTCATGGCACCAACTGACCAGTTACATTATAGATTATAACTTCTAAATGTAAAACATAAATCGCAAAATTATGTTCATCTTTGTGTTTCACTAGTCACGCTGATAAAAATAGTTTTTTTTCATCGCAGTTATACGATGGGTATTAGCCATTTTACATGCATTAGTAGTTTTATTTGCAATAAGCTGACTTAGAATTAAATTAGCATTAAACTAGTAAAATCGACGGATTTGTACGGTGTTTGGTATGAAATTGAACAGAAAATTGCAATGAAAATGAACGTCATATTTTATTTAAGAAATTATTAATAATTTTAAATATTATTTCTTTAGTTTACAAATCCACTAATTCTTTAACATCCCGCGGTCACCAGTGGCCAATCTTTAGTGAGAGAAAAGGAAAGTTAGCGAGGGGATTAGAAGGGTCTTCTACCTGTTCAGCCTCTCCCGAAGGAAGAAAGGGACAAGTCTCCAGCCCCTTTTCTTCCGCACAGAATGGTTGGCGAAAAATCTTGCTGCCGCAGCTTAAACGCACTTCTGCCTGCTAAAACCCAAATACGTGGTGCCGATTGGAAGTCGTTGTTTTCACTTCCTGTGAATGGCTGCATAGTGTCCTATCCGAAAGAAATATTACGAATTTATGTAGTCTGAAGTTTATTCTTTTCAGCCACGCCATTTGTGTTTGGAAATTCCCACTTTCATTTTAGACTTTAGTCCAGCCAAATGGCGTTTTCCGACCACTTAGCGAGCGTCGCGTCGGGGAGACGTGTGCCCCCCCCCCCCCCCCCCCCATAGGCACCGCGGCGCGCCGTCTCGCATGTTGGTCCACGTGGTCCACGTCTCGTTTTCCTTCAACTTTTTATTTTGTAATTTTAAACTAAGTATGTGCTTTATGGACATAACAATCCGCATGTTGTAAATTACTGAGTCTGGTTTGAAACTCGCAACGCGATATTATCGATAAAGCTTCTTAAAAAGCGATCTCACCTTCCCCTGGAGCAGTTAAAAATTAATTAATCTGAAGTATTCTGCGCGAAGCACTAATACACATACTGTCATGTTATACTAAGGATGTTCAAGATACGAATCAGCTTTAGAAAGTATCTCTTACGTCAACGCGGCGGAATATTATACACTCGCTTGAATATATGAATGTGAGATCGAAATAAAGTTAGACCTCTCGTCGTGAAGCTTTAAATTGATGTTTGGTGGTTCATTTTTTGTAATTAAAATTAATTGTCTCATGAAATGTGAATTGAAAATTTTGGTCGTGTTTATCTACTCCTTAAGTTACGATGTTTACTGTACGAATATTATGCATTCTTTCGTCCCTATGGATTGAGTTCCATATCCAGGTTTCGAAAGTGAACCGAATTTCGACCTTAATGAATCAGTCAGCATTTTAATTTTTTCGTAAATTAAATCTGGAGTTGATGCATCTGGGTGGAGCATCTAATTATGACAATTTACTCGGGTTTACTATTTCACGTCATTCATGGATTTATCTCAAAATTGTGCCAAGCTCGATGATGTTTCCTGTTCTGAGGGTTCGTTTTTGGTCAACTTCAGTTCCTAGGATGCGTGTTTAAATCCACGCATTGACCTTGATTTTAACAATGGTCGTCTGGGGTTAATCGCTTCCGCGGAATTTCACTGTGCTCAGCATGACCTCCTTCGATTACCGCTGCGACGAAATTTGTGCTAAGTGACGGCATGCCTGACGTCATTTTGCTGTATATCTTTCCTCCACCCCCCCCCCTCTCCCCTCCCGCTGTCTACCTGAGGTAGTTCTACTTCTCTCTCCTCCCACTCTCTCTTACCCCTCCATATCCGTCCCGTCTTCGACACATGCACAAACACCACCCACCCCTCAGTGTGACGCCCCCACCCCCTGCTCCCAAATCTATTCCCCTCCTCCCTCACCCCTTCCTGCCAATGAACTGCAATTCCACACCCATTCCCCCCCTCCCGCTCCCACACCCCACTTTCCAACTCCCACCCCATACACCCTCCCACACGTGTATGCTTATATATCGTCCTCCTCTCTCCCTCCATCTCCACTCATCTTCCTCTCTCTCCTCCCTCCCTCCCCCTCTCTCCTCCCTCCCTCCCACTCCGGTTCAAGTGCCTCCTCCTCACTTGTTGCGCTCACGATACCCCCCCCCTCCTCTCCCCCCCCACTCCCCGCCTCTCCACATCCTTCTCTCCTCTCTTCATTGCTCTCCTCTTCGTTCTCTTCTCCTCCATCTCCGCCTGTTTCTCATCCCCGTCTCTCCTCTCCCGTCCTTCCCCATTTTAGCAATCAAGTGTTTGTTTCCATCGTAGAAAGGGATTTCGACTTGCTGAACACTGTTAGCTAATATTTTGCAGCAAAGCGGACATCACGTGAAAGCTGCCTCTTAAGGTAGTTTGACCGAGATATTTCCCTAGTCATAATGGAGGCCATGTTCGAATTTTATTTTTTTAATTTAATTGTCTGTAAGAAGTATAAAGTAAATATTTTAATATTAATGGTGCAAAAATATAGTTATATTTGAGAAAAATTCGCTGTAATTAAATAAATAAAGCTACATAAGTCTCTAGCTTGACTCATTTTTTCACGCCGTACGGATTAAAAGCCCTCAAAACAGCAAGTATTTTTGGCGATTCTGTAAATAGTACTGTGGTGAGTAATCTATTAATTTTTATAAATAGTTGAGAAAACATTTAATCAACATACTGTTAGTTTTTTGACGACATCTATTTGTTATAAATTCCTATTTTTTTCAATATTCTCCCTCTGGAACGCACAGCCGTATTCTATCCCATCCGAAACAGCTTCTATTTCGGACAAATTGCTCGAAAAATAGTTCAGTTTGGAGTTAATATTTTGATATCATTGGAAATATGAGAGTTGATTTTAGGTAAATGATTTTTCGCCCAAACTACTACTACTACAGAAAGGTAGGTCGAGCGAGATTTTTTCCTAGTCATAATAGAGGCCACATACGAATTTTGTTTTTTCAAATTAAGCAATTGTAAAGGCACGAGGCACTTTATTGCACAATGTGATGTATGTATGGATGTACATTGAAAATTTCGTCGTTTTAAGCGGTGAATGGCGAGAATGCATGCGCAAATGCATGAACGGGAGATGGGAAAATAGCCCATGCTCTAATTCCGTGCCCGCGTTCTCGCATTTTCTATACATTAAATTGTGCTATGCAGTGCCTCGTGTAAAACTGCCTTTAGAAGTATGAAGTAAATATTGTCACATTAGTGATGCGAATACTTTGTTTAAAATCATTGAAATTCTCAATGATTAACTAAATATACCTATGCAATGTCTTGTCTTGACTCGTATTTTTCACGTCGTAAGCTGAAAACGCCTTGTCAATCGAAGCCTTTTTTTGCGATTCTGTGAAAATTACGGCGGGAATAGTTGATTTTCTTTTAAAAATAGTTGAGAAAGAATGTAAAGTATATGCTTGAATTTATGATGCGATCTATGCGGAAGAAATTCTTCATTTTTAAACCAAGTGTGTCTGGAGTGCATACCCGTAGCATTTCTCTTGGAAAACGGCTTTTGTAATTGGCAAATATCTCGAAAAGTAGCATGGCAAGTGGCTGAAATTTTGTTAATTTTGGAAGCATATTTTTGTTTTATTTATGAGGTCAGTTTCATCGAAGTTTACTTGATGTGATATCTCGCTCGAACTTCGTGAAATGGTCATTTCCTTTTCTCTTTCTTGCTCATTGAAACCTCATGGTAAAAATTAAATGCTTAACTGAACGCGGGGAGTCGTTATAGTTTTAGTCATAATCATCATTAATCGCGGATTATGTTAAGTGCGTAAACCTGAATTATTCTCTCATTCTTACTCTTGATTTCAAGGTTCAGGATCGTTATTCGGCTTAAAGTGGGAAAGGAAAATTAAGAGATAAATGAATAATGCTTCCTCATCTGAGGAATTTCGGACTCGTGCTGATCACGGGTCCATCATATCTCGATGGGATCGCCCGAAATTCGTTTCAGGACGGAAATGTGGTTTCCCCTCGCGGCACACCCTTCCCCTCCCGCGGGGCACTAGACTCCGTGTAATACATTGACTGCGATGCACGCATGCAATGGGATATTTCATGGCCATCAGCAGAAACCCCTTCGCCCTGTTGTCATGGATTCAGACCGCCCTCTGTTTAGGTGTTGTGAATGATATGTGGGCGCGGCGATTAGACATTGATGCACAGTTTTAAGGAGTTGCAATCTCTCACCCTTCTCATGTATCCCTACCCCATAATACCCCTCTCCCCGCCTCCCTCCACCAACGGCCCTCCAGAACCTAACTCGATCGAAGGACGCGTCTCTCTCCCTCCCGCTGATTGGTCAACGACCTTTGCGAACGCTTCCCTCCCTCCCACCGCCCGCCACCCACCCCCCTCCCGCCACGTGCTGGGTTTTTTAGTGTTGTACATGTCTTCGATGATCAATTAAAAGGTGGCTGGAGCGGTAATCGTGAGTCATTGAGTACACATTTTTATAACTTTTCGAGTGAGTCGAAAAAACATTCTTGGACCACATTTCACTTGAGTACATCTGTCCGATAACCGAGATCCCGATATTGCTCTACCGACGTTCCGATTTAAATTGGTTACATTCAAATAGAACTGAGGAAGTAATGATGAAGGTAAGAGCCGAGGAAGGAAGGGATTGAGAATTACTTTGGCATCTAATCTATTGATCTATCTATTTTATTGATCTGATTTACATTACAACCAATATTATTTGCCATCGGAACATTAACCTTGAAATAATATATTTACTATAGAAAAGAAAAACAGCTCTTACTCAAACTGAACAATGTCTGATAAACGTTTTGATAATTTATTAAGAAGCAATGTAAATGAACACATTCAGTAGGTATTTGAATAGAGAACGTGGCTGTACTTGGTGAGAGGATTCTAATATGATCAGTTTCAGCATTTATATCACGTACAGGATAAAAAACTACTGTGGTAGTTTGTCGTGTCGTGTCCTCGTGTCAATTTAAGCGTTTCATCTAAGTTTTGAATAGTGTTTGATTAAACCAAAGACGCAGTGCTGAACGAACGTTCAGAGGCTACCGAACCAGGGGATGAAGCGAGATACATTTTGGCAAGTTTAGCCAGACCAGCATGCTCTCTTTTATTTTTCCATTATTTTAGTGGGTCATCATCTATTGGAATAACTGGTTCCATTAAACAATTCTTCAATTCATCACCTGGTGTATTTATGGGATGTTTTCCTTGAGGGAGGATGGTAGGAAGTGGCGAAGGCGATGAGAAATGCGTTGATTCTGTGGAATTACTACTCGGAGTTGAAGAAGGTTGAGGGTCATCTAATAGTTCTTCATTCGAAGACGAGGGAATTGGTGATGGGGAAAGAGAACTATATTGAGACTTTAGTACTCCAAGATCGGATTGAGTGCTTCTGAATTCCTTAAGGTCTCTCGAATAAAATTGTGTGAGAAGACTTCTTAAATTAGTCGTGGAATATGAACGAGAACCGGTCCTACCACGACGTACAGGTATGTCACATATTTGGCAAGTCACGCGATTAGGGTCGTGTGAAGTCTTTCTGAAATGCGTCCAAACATTTGACATCATGCTATCATCTTCAAAGCAATAATTTTTGACTGACCTTTCCTCTCTCATTTGGAACCAAACAAGCACGTGCATTCACTGACGATCACCCAAGTGGAAACTGCGATTTTCCGCCTTCTCTTGTTTCACCCGAAATTTGCGAGGGCAAAAAACTCTTGGAAAAAAATGCATGAATGCATTATCGGCGATTTCTTCCCACAGGTTTCAAGTCTATTGGTAGCATCTACTGATATAGTTGAAAAACACAGAAACACGTAAAAAAGACACTTGCAAATTAACTTTGGACGTTTCCACGGTCAAGCGGCGGTAGAAGAATTGCTGGGGCTAAATAAGATAGACTGAGCTCATTTTGCTCACCCCTTGCAGTACCTAAGTCGCATCAAACATATTTTGGACAGAAGATTTTGGACATCATGTTTAGAAGATCTACACGATAACTTTGAACGATTCTGATTCTGTGCCTACAAATGAAGTTGTTTTTTTGGTCCGAAAAACCGTCATTTTCCACCCCTTTAGGTAATGGTTGGTGTTCTCAAAAAACGTTTTTGGCAGTAAGTAGTCTTAGGAAGTATAATAAATGTAAAAAAATTCAATATATTTCATATTAAGGGAGTTAAAGGGATTCTTCAGTTTTTAAAAAACCTCCCCATTTTCACCCCTTTGTCCGACTTTGCCAATTGACGCGAACTTCGACGAAATTTATTTTGAAAACACTACGAAATCTACCTGCGCTTCTAGGCCTCTGGTCCTAGAAGTATTTCAGTCGTTTTTCTTTTCGCGAACAACTTTTACCCGCGTCGTTTCCAAATCCTGCAATAGGGTTTTAATCGGGGAGATGTTAAATATTCTTTAACATTAAGCTTAATTCCCTGAAACTTTCCCTATGCAGAGCTACTAATTCTGAATGCCGAGTGTGTAGGATTTGTATATTTCAGTAGCATCGAACTGAGAATAAAGTGGATTGATTGGTTATAGAGTCATTAATTTTTATGAGCGATATTTGGGCGTGCGTGTTTAGCTACAAGTTGGGGGAAACTTGAATGATTTTTCGTGAAGTAGCCATGGAAATTTAAATAGTGGAATTGATTTGTTAACCAAGAATATTTGTTAAGCCTTTTGTGAAGAATATTATCCTTTTTTATGTGGGCAAGCTTTTTTTTTTAATTGAACGCATTATTCTTTTACCTCCGGCCTGAGAAGAGCCAATTTGCATACGGTGCAATATGACCATGACCTTCACACCCTCCATGTACGTACATACGTATGTGTAGTACTCCTTCGATGGACTGTGTTTTCCGATAACTATTACGTATTGTACTGTACGAAATTATACATATTGTACCCTTTTGAACGGTGAGAAGTAAGGGAGGGCAAAAAATGGTCCTCAGCCTTTATCTTTCGAAATCCGCCAAATATCAAGATTAAGTCATATCGCACGGCCGTGAGTCTTGCGTCATTCGTGTCACTCGATTTTATTCTTTAGACCCCGAGAGCGAAAAGAAGGCAAGCGCCCTCTCTACCCCCTGTGTCCTCCAAACGCACCCCCCCCCCTGGTGGGAATGCGAGCTGTCTGCGTGCGCGTGTTGAGCTGCGCGTTTTGGGGTGAGCTTTCTGGTCGCGGCGCGGGAGAAACCGCTCCCCTCGAATCCCTCCTCTCCTCCGCCCGCCCCGCGCCCACATCTCATCCCACGCCCTCTCTCTTGCCCGCCCCCCACATCCCCCAGCACCACGCTCTCCCTGCCCCTCGTTCGTTGGGGGCAAGAGAAAACACATCTCCTCCCCTTCCGCTGCCCCCCCCCCTCCGTTTTCCTCCTCGCGATTAGCAGGGGGCGCTCTTTTTAAAATAGCGAGCCGGGGATGGAATTGATTCGAATGCTTCCTCCTCCTCTTCCTTTCCCCGCGAGCGAGGAGGGGAGGAGGTTTGGGGGGGGGGGGGGTTAGTCGTTTGAAGACGGGTTGCCTCTGTCGCGGCACGGAGACAAAAGGAAGGAGGCCGTGTTGCTGCTTGCTGGCTGCTTGTGTCTCGTGCGTGCGCAAGCAAGCAAGCCTTTGGGGCGATCCCCATCCTCTTCCATTTCCCTCGATGTGCGTTCTTTGCTTTTGCCTCCGCCAGCCAGCCATCGAAATGCTATATGCACACCTTATCCCTCCCCCCTCCTCCCCCCGTCACCCTCCTCCTCCCTCCCGCCATTCTACCCAACCGGTTTCAGCCTCCCCACCCTCCCCCTCATCGGCGTCGGCCCATTTTCCACTATTAAAAGGATATTTACGCGAAATGAAAGATTGCATTGCTCCGGGCTGTGGCGCACGGCGCCATCCCTCACCGTGCCTCTTCGTTTACTTTTCGGCGATCCCTACTTCGTTCAACTCCTTCCCGTTGAATAATATCGCGGCTTGGACTTCATCTCCGTTAACCTCTCTTCCGAATATTGTGCCTGTTTTCGAACAACCCGATAATTAGTTGTTGCGATTGAGTTACATTTTGAGATTCTCCGAATGATTGAGGTTATATTTTGTGGCGGCGAAACCAATACCGTAATCCTGCGATGAGCATCACGACCGCGTTTTCGGCCCGCGTCCTTTAATGCCCTGCCAGTTGCTGGCGGGGGGACGGGTTGCCTCAGCCATGGGCTCGAGATCGCTTGTCCCGTTGCGTGCACTCGTTTGCGTTGCTTTTACGTGCGTTAGCGTTCGGATGGCGATCACGTCAGGATTGGGTTGCGTGCCTCGCGACGGGCGAGTGGAGAGAGGGGTGGGGGAAACTCCCTTCCCTCCCCCTCCTACCAACCCCCCCCCTACCCCCACACACCGTCTCTTTCCTTTTCTCCATCGCGCGCGGCAGCGGCAGCAGAGGAGGAGGAGGAGGAGGCGGACGAAGAGCATTTCTACGGGGTAGCCCATCTGAAAACACGGATGCCTCGCTCTCTCCCTCGCTCGGGCGAAACAAGCGACACTCTGCGGGCAGAGCGCTAACTCGAATCAATCGAAGCAGTTACAGCCTGCCGCGCCAATCCCAAGATTTCGTACCTTTCACACCCCCCCTCCTCGCCGTGCACGGGTCTTGTCAGTCGATTGTGGAAGAGGGGAAATGCACGCGTGAGTGTGTTTATGTATGTGTATATGCACGTCGTGCGTGCGTTCGATCCGTCACGTGACCGGGGAGTGCGTGGGGTAGGGGACGGGAGGGGTGTCTGCGTCGGGACGGTTGTTGCTCAGCGTAATCGTCGCCCGCGACGCGAACAAATTGCCGCTATCAGTTTGTTTAATGGGCCCCGTGATTCCCCTCCCGCCCCGCGTGCTTCCCTTCCCCTCTCCTCTCTCACCTCCCAAGGCATAATATTGTCTTTGACTTTCTTGTCCATTCCCTCTAACCCCCCCACGAACGACAGAAATTACTAGTAATTGTCGCAATCTGCGAGTCTGTTTTCTTTCGGAATCACACTTATGCGGCCTTAATATCCCGATAGAGCTTTAATGCGGCCGAAGCATCGATTCCATCTCGCGGAAGATTAATGCTCTCATGCTTACGACACAGATTTTGAGTGTAGTATGCGTGTAAATATTCGCCTATCAACCAGGAATTATCGTTTCCGAGGTTTGCGTCTTTTTTGGAGCGATTTCACTCTTTTCGGTGGGCGGTTGCCGGGCGGCAAAGCTCTTTTGAGTTAGTGTGTGTCCCTCGCGTTCGGTGGAGGGATTCCATTTTCGTCGCGCCCCCCTCTCTCTCTCGCAGCACTCCTACCCCCTCGTGGGGGACCGGTGGAAAACGGCTGCCCCCTCCCCCTGCATTTACTCCCCTTGATCCTGGCCTTCCCTCGGGAGGGGAGGGGCTCTTCAGGGTGTGCGAGTGCCTGCCCCTAAAAATCGAGCGTCATAACGTCTCGATTATTCATAGCCCCGTGATGGGACAACGGGATGAAGTGGATGTGTGCAAGGTGAATGCTGGGAAAGTTAAAGACGTTAACCGAAAGTGCGGCCGTCGGCGATAATTAGGTGACTGGTAATATGTGCCCAATCATCCGAAAATATGTCATGAAAGGAAAGATTGGAGAGGAGCGACTAAAGAGATTTTTTATCATTTATTCACCATTTACCCTCGAACCTTCCATGGGTAATGACGAATTATGCTGGTGTGTCACGTATCAAAGCGATGATGAGAACCCGCCCGCTTTCTTTTGGCTCCGAGTGTGAAGGCTAGAGTATGGCCGGCTGCAAGCATATGCGGTCGTGATCGCCGACCGATCTTGCGAAGTTCGCGTGGCATTCACGTCCCACCATTGGCTCCTCGAAACGACGCGAAAGGCTCTTTTAGAGTGTGTTGCGAAAAACGAAACAGGATGTGCTATCGACCCCTCGTCTCTCTCTCTTGCGCGCGCGGCCAACAGGAGGAGTCCTTCCCTTTTCATTCCCACCGCCGCCGACTCCCCGCTCCTCTCCCAACCCCCACCTCTTTCCCCCTCCTCCCTCCTCCCCGCCTCCCCCCACCCCTTTCACGCCGCGACGCTTTCTTGGACGCGGACGGACGGAGGGGAAGAGGCGGTGTGGGATGGAAGAGGGGCGGGCATTCGTCGCATAAATATGTATCTAGACACGGGGCGCCAAACACGAATTGCCTGTGCCATCGTCCTTCCGCAGAATCCGGCGACTCCCCCGCAACCCCTCCCTCGTGTTTATCGTGCCCCCCCCCCCCCCAGCCGCAAACGTCACGGGAAGGCGGCGGAATGGGATTCCCTTGGCCGCGTGACGGTTATTCGGACCCCGTGTTCTCGGAATGGATCGGATTGGCGGTGGTGGCTAGATTACTGGAACATCCCATCCTGGGAGCCAGACCAGGGTTCGAATTCCTGCGGTGGCCGAGAATTATCGGTGGAATCCATAAGCATGGTTTCGGTGCAATGTAAAGGGCACTTGAGCTGCTGTATTTCTTGCGTGGGAAGGGATTGAATCAATTATTTAGCACGTATTTGCGCATTTCGCGAAGAGGAGGCGCCTGCCGAGGCCGGGTTCAGTTGGTGCTCGCTATGGAAAGAATATCCCGCGTTTGCTCGGAACGCTGTGGACCATTCAAACGGGAAGACATCCTGGTAATGGCTATGAGGGACTGTGTCGTCCTATAGTGTTGTGACCTGGAAATCGGTAGGCGAGTTTCTATATATTTTTGCGACTGTTATTTTCCAGTTTTCTATTGAATGCATTAGCTTGTTATTTCCTTGTGTATTTATGTACAGTTTTAAGAACAGCTCAGAATAGCCAAGTGAAACTATCCCTTTCGGGAGTGTGACCTTTCACTTTTCCTAACGTCAATACCTTCCTGTTTCCTCTCCTCCCCAAATCTATTACCACCTCGCCGAAAACATTCTTGTCTCGGCTAGTCCTATATAATGGCACGGAGAGATACGCAAGAGAAGCATTCGGTCAGTGGAGCATTTGAGCAGTTGGTCAATCATGTAGCCGAAACAGGAGTCAAGGCGCGGGCCATGCGGCCCGTGCACTTGCAGACGCAGCGCCATCCATCCGTGCCATATCTAGAGCTTCTCTCCTTCCCGAGCCTTGGTAATATACTTGTTGGGCTATTCTGACGCACATGTTGGTTCTTGTGTACTTTTTTATTCTTGCATCCAATAGATTTGAAATACATTAAATCATTTTCCTCTCAAGTACTTGATTTTGAATTGAATAACATTCCCCTCAATACCTATGGATGACTATTCGTTTCTCGACAGCCAAGGGCAAGGACCCACAGTCCGTGTTCGGGTTTCCGTGAAACCACGGGGCCATCGAGCGCGAGACAACATTTGGTGGCAGCGGTGGGATTGCTTTTGTCACCCTCCTTCATGGGTGGGGTTGGCAAATGTATCTCAAAATTTGTGGGTTAACTGCCTAGGTATGTAGGACTCCATTGTTGTGACCTGGAAATCGGTAGGCGAGTTTCTATATATTTTTGCGACTGTTATTTTCCAATTGTTGTGACCTGGAAATCGGTAGGCGAGTTTCTATATATTTTTGCGACTGTTATTTTCCAGTTTTCTATTGAATGCATTAGCTTGTTATTTCCTTGTGTATTTATGTACAGTTTTAAGAACAGCTCAGAATAGCCAAGTGAAACTATCCCTTTCGGGAGTGTGACCTTTCACTTTTCCTAACGTCAATACCTTCCTGTTTCCTCTCCTCCCCAAATCTATTACCACCTCGCCGAAAACATTCTTGTCTCGGCTAGTCCTATATAATGGCACGGAGAGATACGCAAGAGAAGCATTCGGTCAGTGGAGCATTTGAGCAGTTGGTCAATCATGTAGCCGAAACAGGAGTCAAGGCGCGGGCCATGCGGCCCGTGCACTTGCAGACGCAGCGCCATCCATCCGTGCCATATCTAGAGCTTCTCTCCTTCCCGAGCCTTGGTAATATACTTGTTGGGCTATTCTGACGCACATGTTGGTTCTTGTGTACTTTTTTATTCTTGCATCCAATAGATTTGAAATACATTAAATCATTTTCCTCTCAAGTACTTGATTTTGAATTGAATAACATTCCCCTCAATACCTATGGATGACTATTCGTTTCTCGACAGCCAAGGGCAAGGACCCACAGTCCGTGTTCGGGTTTCCGTGAAACCACGGGGCCATCGAGCGCGAGACAACATTTGGTGGCAGCGGTGGGATTGCTTTTGTCACCCTCCTTCATGGGTGGGGTTGGCAAATGTATCTCAAAATTTGTGGGTTAACTGCCTAGGTATGTAGGACTCCATATGGAGCACCTTACAGATGTCAGAGCAATAGTCACCCCTTTGATCTTTTTTTATTTGCGTCTTTAAATTCTTTATTTATTCGTAACGATTTAAATGTTTACAAAATAATTGCATTTCTAATGCATGGGCCGGTAAATTTAAGAAATATTTTTCTTGGGAAGAGAAGCTAGATATTAACGGTGGACGCGTTTGGCGGGTACGATTTGAAAATATATTATGAATGTAACGGAATATCTCTCGAGAGCTCCATCTTGAAATAGCAGCGAAAGGAGAACGGACGTTGGAGACACGAGAATCGGGCAAGCTGGCGAATGCAGACATCGGTCGAGCAGAGACCAACACCACCACAGCCGGAGGCGATGCAGAGACAACGGCTTCCACTTTCGTCACCGGAGTAGCTGAGTACGAGGAGGCAGACTGAGTTAGCGGCAGAAGAGCCCAGAGACACCATTGCAGTGAAAGCCAGCAGACATCGGACGGGAGGTGAGAATTGACCAGCCTTCCACATCGCCACCGGAGCCGGCGACGCAGAGATTATTGAGCAGTTTGCAGCAGTAGTAAGAAAACGAACCATCATCGTAAACTAGGGATTTGGGTGAATAATTTGATCCATTGAAATCAATAGGATTCAGAGATATTTTAAATATTGACTATAATTGGAGTAATGAAAGTGTTATTGGCCGGTATTAAGATATTTTGTTATTTGGGGCAACAAGTGAAGTCCTCCCCCGTCCTCCCCAGCCCAGGAGCCCTCCCCGTCCCCGCCTGCCCCTCGAGCGAGTGCGAAACTTCTCACCATTTGGAGCCCTCCAGCTCTCAAACCCCCTTGGAATGTGTAGATGTTGCCCTTATAAAAATTATTAGGTTAGTATTGCTCTTTAATCATTTCCGCCATAAGCAAAAATCGGGAATTGAGCCAAAAACTGGTGTGAAATGGTCGCACGATGCCTTTGCATATAAAGCAACTAGTATGGTATCTTCTTTTAAGTCGACACGTTCTTCGGCGCGTAATTTCATTGAGAATGCCGTTTTGCTCACGATTAAAAGATAGCTATGGTAAAGTAATTGGCACGGGATAGGATGCCATTGGGAAATGAAGTGCTGGTAAAGCAAATGTAGAGCCACTTAGAGGAGAAATATGTTACGTCAATAAGGATTCATTGTAAGGTCTTAAGTTTTTATTCCTTATTTATGGTGAACGTAACGTCAGGAAAAATCCGGCCAGAGAAAGCAAGTGAATATTAGGAGTATTTCTCTAAAAATTACATCTCATCCCCATTTACAAAAGTGCAAACTAGTTTACAGTGAAGTGTTTCGTAAAGTCAACTGAGTGCAAGTGAAAAAATCAGTGAATGGCTATGCAAAATGTGTCAAAGTGTGTGCTGCCACCTCCCCCATTTCATCGCCCTCCCTCAAAATACTCTTCTGATGGACGACCAACTAAAGACATTACATCCAGTCTGATCGTCAACGTTCAGCAGTTGCGGTACAAAAAATAAACACCGGAGGAACTGAGAAAAAATAAGAGAAGCTTACAGAAATTACAATTGTGAATTTAGTGCAGAAATATTGATTCATTTTAAAAGACTCATATTTTTTTAAATCTCATGGAAGTGCAAGTATTCAGTTTATGAAATTTGAAATTGCAATTTTATATAAAACGATGGAATTAATAATGACAATGATTGTACTAAGTTAAGCAATTTAAATTACCTCTTTCATGTGTGTTTCAGTATAAAAAATATATATACATAGTTTTTTTAAATGTGATCGATCTCGTGTGAGACCGATCAATTTAAATAAAGGTGGGAGTATTGTTGTGACCTGGAAATCGGTAGGCGAGTTTCTATATATTTTTGCGACTGTTATTTTCCAGTTTTCTATTGAATGCATTAGCTTGTTATTTCCTTGTGTATTTATGTACAGTTTTAAGAACAGCTCAGAATAGCCAAGTGAAACTATCCCTTTCGGGAGTGTGACCTTTCACTTTTCCTAACGTCAATACCTTCCTGTTTCCTCTCCTCCCCAAATCTATTACCACCTCGCCGAAAACATTCTTGTCTCGGCTAGTCCTATATAATGGCACGGAGAGATACGCAAGAGAAGCATTCGGTCAGTGGAGCATTTGAGCAGTTGGTCAATCATGTAGCCGAAACAGGAGTCAAGGCGCGGGCCATGCGGCCCGTGCACTTGCAGACGCAGCGCCATCCATCCGTGCCATATCTAGAGCTTCTCTCCTTCCCGAGCCTTGGTAATATACTTGTTGGGCTATTCTGACGCACATGTTGGTTCTTGTGTACTTTTTTATTCTTGCATCCAATAGATTTGAAATACATTAAATCATTTTCCTCTCAAGTACTTGATTTTGAATTGAATAACATTCCCCTCAATACCTATGGATGACTATTCGTTTCTCGACAGCCAAGGGCAAGGACCCACAGTCCGTGTTCGGGTTTCCGTGAAACCACGGGGCCATCGAGCGCGAGACAACATTTGGTGGCAGCGGTGGGATTGCTTTTGTCACCCTCCTTCATGGGTGGGGTTGGCAAATGTATCTCAAAATTTGTGGGTTAACTGCCTAGGTATGTAGGACTCCATTGTTGTGACCTGGAAATCGGTAGGCGAGTTTCTATATATTTTTGCGACTGTTATTTTCCAATTGTTGTGACCTGGAAATCGGTAGGCGAGTTTCTATATATTTTTGCGACTGTTATTTTCCAGTTTTCTATTGAATGCATTAGCTTGTTATTTCCTTGTGTATTTATGTACAGTTTTAAGAACAGCTCAGAATAGCCAAGTGAAACTATCCCTTTCGGGAGTGTGACCTTTCACTTTTCCTAACGTCAATACCTTCCTGTTTCCTCTCCTCCCCAAATCTATTACCACCTCGCCGAAAACATTCTTGTCTCGGCTAGTCCTATATAATGGCACGGAGAGATACGCAAGAGAAGCATTCGGTCAGTGGAGCATTTGAGCAGTTGGTCAATCATGTAGCCGAAACAGGAGTCAAGGCGCGGGCCATGCGGCCCGTGCACTTGCAGACGCAGCGCCATCCATCCGTGCCATATCTAGAGCTTCTCTCCTTCCCGAGCCTTGGTAATATACTTGTTGGGCTATTCTGACGCACATGTTGGTTCTTGTGTACTTTTTTATTCTTGCATCCAATAGATTTGAAATACATTAAATCATTTTCCTCTCAAGTACTTGATTTTGAATTGAATAACATTCCCCTCAATACCTATGGATGACTATTCGTTTCTCGACAGCCAAGGGCAAGGACCCACAGTCCGTGTTCGGGTTTCCGTGAAACCACGGGGCCATCGAGCGCGAGACAACATTTGGTGGCAGCGGTGGGATTGCTTTTGTCACCCTCCTTCATGGGTGGGGTTGGCAAATGTATCTCAAAATTTGTGGGTTAACTGCCTAGGTATGTAGGACTCCATATGGAGCACCTTACAGATGTCAGAGCAATAGTCACCCCTTTGATCTTTTTTTATTTGCGTCTTTAAATTCTTTATTTATTCGTAACGATTTAAATGTTTACAAAATAATTGCATTTCTAATGCATGGGCCGGTAAATTTAAGAAATATTTTTCTTGGGAAGAGAAGCTAGATATTAACGGTGGACGCGTTTGGCGGGTACGATTTGAAAATATATTATGAATGTAACGGAATATCTCTCGAGAGCTCCATCTTGAAATAGCAGCGAAAGGAGAACGGACGTTGGAGACACGAGAATCGGGCAAGCTGGCGAATGCAGACATCGGTCGAGCAGAGACCAACACCACCACAGCCGGAGGCGATGCAGAGACAACGGCTTCCACTTTCGTCACCGGAGTAGCTGAGTACGAGGAGGCAGACTGAGTTAGCGGCAGAAGAGCCCAGAGACACCATTGCAGTGAAAGCCAGCAGACATCGGACGGGAGGTGAGAATTGACCAGCCTTCCACATCGCCACCGGAGCCGGCGACGCAGAGATTATTGAGCAGTTTGCAGCAGTAGTAAGAAAACGAACCATCATCGTAAACTAGGGATTTGGGTGAATAATTTGATCCATTGAAATCAATAGGATTCAGAGATATTTTAAATATTGACTATAATTGGAGTAATGAAAGTGTTATTGGCCGGTATTAAGATATTTTGTTATTTGGGGCAACAAGTGAAGTCCTCCCCCGTCCTCCCCAGCCCAGGAGCCCTCCCCGTCCCCGCCTGCCCCTCGAGCGAGTGCGAAACTTCTCACCATTTGGAGCCCTCCAGCTCTCAAACCCCCTTGGAATGTGTAGATGTTGCCCTTATAAAAATTATTAGGTTAGTATTGCTCTTTAATCATTTCCGCCATAAGCAAAAATCGGGAATTGAGCCAAAAACTGGTGTGAAATGGTCGCACGATGCCTTTGCATATAAAGCAACTAGTATGGTATCTTCTTTTAAGTCGACACGTTCTTCGGCGCGTAATTTCATTGAGAATGCCGTTTTGCTCACGATTAAAAGATAGCTATGGTAAAGTAATTGGCACGGGATAGGATGCCATTGGGAAATGAAGTGCTGGTAAAGCAAATGTAGAGCCACTTAGAGGAGAAATATGTTACGTCAATAAGGATTCATTGTAAGGTCTTAAGTTTTTATTCCTTATTTATGGTGAACGTAACGTCAGGAAAAATCCGGCCAGAGAAAGCAAGTGAATATTAGGAGTATTTCTCTAAAAATTACATCTCATCCCCATTTACAAAAGTGCAAACTAGTTTACAGTGAAGTGTTTCGTAAAGTCAACTGAGTGCAAGTGAAAAAATCAGTGAATGGCTATGCAAAATGTGTCAAAGTGTGTGCTGCCACCTCCCCCATTTCATCGCCCTCCCTCAAAATACTCTTCTGATGGACGACCAACTAAAGACATTACATCCAGTCTGATCGTCAACGTTCAGCAGTTGCGGTACAAAAAATAAACACCGGAGGAACTGAGAAAAAATAAGAGAAGCTTACAGAAATTACAATTGTGAATTTAGTGCAGAAATATTGATTCATTTTAAAAGACTCATATTTTTTTAAATCTCATGGAAGTGCAAGTATTCAGTTTATGAAATTTGAAATTGCAATTTTATATAAAACGATGGAATTAATAATGACAATGATTGTACTAAGTTAAGCAATTTAAATTACCTCTTTCATGTGTGTTTCAGTATAAAAAATATATATACATAGTTTTTTTAAATGTGATCGATCTCGTGTGAGACCGATCAATTTAAATAAAGGTGGGAGTATTGTTGTGACCTGGAAATCGGTAGGCGAGTTTCTATATATTTTTGCGACTGTTATTTTCCAGTTTTCTATTGAATGCATTAGCTTGTTATTTCCTTGTGTATTTATGTACAGTTTTAAGAACAGCTCAGAATAGCCAAGTGAAACTATCCCTTTCGGGAGTGTGACCTTTCACTTTTCCTAACGTCAATACCTTCCTGTTTCCTCTCCTCCCCAAATCTATTACCACCTCGCCGAAAACATTCTTGTCTCGGCTAGTCCTATATAATGGCACGGAGAGATACGCAAGAGAAGCATTCGGTCAGTGGAGCATTTGAGCAGTTGGTCAATCATGTAGCCGAAACAGGAGTCAAGGCGCGGGCCATGCGGCCCGTGCACTTGCAGACGCAGCGCCATCCATCCGTGCCATATCTAGAGCTTCTCTCCTTCCCGAGCCTTGGTAATATACTTGTTGGGCTATTCTGACGCACATGTTGGTTCTTGTGTACTTTTTTATTCTTGCATCCAATAGATTTGAAATACATTAAATCATTTTCCTCTCAAGTACTTGATTTTGAATTGAATAACATTCCCCTCAATACCTATGGATGACTATTCGTTTCTCGACAGCCAAGGGCAAGGACCCACAGTCCGTGTTCGGGTTTCCGTGAAACCACGGGGCCATCGAGCGCGAGACAACATTTGCCCGTTCCCGTGCCTCCAACGTCCGTGCTCCTTTCGCTGCTATTTCAAGATGGAGCTCTCGAGAGATATTCCGTTACATTCATAATATATTTTCAAATCGTACCCGCCAAACGCGTCCACCGTTAATATCTAGCTTCTCTTCCCAAGAAAAATATTTCTTAAATTTACCGGCCCATGCATTAGAAATGCAATTATTTTGTAAACATTTAAATCGTTACGAATAAATAAAGAATTTAAAGACGCAAATAAAAAAAGATCAAAGGGGTGACTATTGCTCTGACATCTGTAAGGTGCTCCATATGGAGTCCTACATACCTAGGCAGTTAACCCACAAATTTTGAGATACATTTGCCAACCCCACCCATGAAGGAGGGTGACAAAAGCAATCCCACCGCTGCCACCAAATGTTGTCTCGCGCTCGATGGCCCCGTGGTTTCACGGAAACCCGAACACGGACTGTGGGTCCTTGCCCTTGGCTGTCGAGAAACGAATAGTCATCCATAGGTATTGAGGGGAATGTTATTCAATTCAAAATCAAGTACTTGAGAGGAAAATGATTTAATGTATTTCAAATCTATTGGATGCAAGAATAAAAAAGTACACAAGAACCAACATGTGCGTCAGAATAGCCCAACAAGTATATTACCAAGGCTCGGGAAGGAGAGAAGCTCTAGATATGGCACGGATGGATGGCGCTGCGTCTGCAAGTGCACGGGCCGCATGGCCCGCGCCTTGACTCCTGTTTCGGCTACATGATTGACCAACTGCTCAAATGCTCCACTGACCGAATGCTTCTCTTGCGTATCTCTCCGTGCCATTATATAGGACTAGCCGAGACAAGAATGTTTTCGGCGAGGTGGTAATAGATTTGGGGAGGAGAGGAAACAGGAAGGTATTGACGTTAGGAAAAGTGAAAGGTCACACTCCCGAAAGGGATAGTTTCACTTGGCTATTCTGAGCTGTTCTTAAAACTGTACATAAATACACAAGGAAATAACAAGCTAATGCATTCAATAGAAAACTGGAAAATAACAGTCGCAAAAATATATAGAAACTCGCCTACCGATTTCCAGGTCACAACAATCCCGATTTCCAGGTCACAACAATAGGCTTCCTCTGGGCTTCCTCCACTACTCGAATGACCTCACCCCTCCCCAGCCCCCTGTCCTCAGTGGCGCACATTACCTCATTTACCGGTCGCCACCACATCAAATTACCCCGGGGGGAGTGGGGGGGATCCTAAACAGCCTGCGGCACGCCTTCACTCGAAAATGAAAGGTGAGAACCCGAGATTTTCTCGGTTTTTGGCCATTTCAGGTGGTGGCCCGGTTATTTTCTCGAGTTCTGCACCGAGAGCTGAAAACTTAATGAAATGTCCTGCTCTCGTACTCGCCCTCTTTGAATACGCGGGTCTCTCCACAATTCCATACCGATACCCATCCATAGGAATAGAGATGGAACGGGCCCATCTGTCTCTATTTCTCTCTTTCCCACCGCACCTCCAAATGAACGGTGTCCGTGGAATGGAATGGGTCGTTGCCGCTGGGGAGGAGGGGAAGATGGGTCCTCCCTGCTCCTCTTTCACTCCGTTTCCATTACTCACATTCTTACTCTGTTAGCTCTCTACCTGCGTAATGCTAGTAATGGAAACGCTCGAAAACCTTTACCATAGCGCATCATTCTACTGAAGGTGGAGCTAACCAGGAAAGTAATCAAGTAATAAAGAATTATGGGGGAACAATTGTAACATTAAAAGCGTTGGGAAATATCCCGGCTTTACGATTTTTTTGCGTTCTTATCATTCAGAGACGTGGTGTCGAGGTGTCTCTATTTGAAATAATCATTCCATAATTGTTCAGCGTATTTCTCCTCCCGCGGTGTGACGATATGACACAGGGTACCATGTGAGAATTCGTGTGCCTCTTAACATCGTTCGTGGATTTTCTTTAGAGCTGGAATGTTTATAATCGCTACGTGTTGCAACGAGTGACATACTAGAATAAAACGTAGCTAATTGGAACGTGGGTAGGTTATCAGAACTAAAATGTCAATGGTAGACTGTTGGTGTTGGAAACGGGGCATTTGGCGAGGATCGGAAAAGGGTGTGCGCCTCGGAGCGAGCGCCGCTCTCGCGATGGGAGAGAGAGACACAGCAGGGGGGGGGGGCACCTCCCCCCCCTGTCTCTATCTGTCTGTCCTATCTTCCGCCCCTACTCCTCACCCCCTCGGTCTCCCCCGCTGGAGGGCACGGACCAGGGGGCAGAGGGGAGGGAGCGGGGGTCCGCCCCCGCGTACCCCCATACACACACGGAAAGCGCCCCTTTGGACCCCTCCCCCCCCACTCCACCTCCCAATCCCCCGAAAACCCACCCTCTTAGTCGTCCGCCAGAACTCTCCTCCTTTTGAGCGCGACCCCTCCCCCCACCCACCCCTTCCCCCCCGCCCCGTATTGATTGCTCGCTCCGACCCCTCCCCCCCTTTTCCTCCACCTCTCCCCTCTCTCCCCCCTCTCTCCCCCTCCCCCCGCGCACACACTCATCTTTCCACCGATGATTAATCCCCCGCCCCCTCTCTCTCTCTCTCTCTCTGAAAACCCTCCCTCCCTCTCTGCCGACGCCCCCTCCCCCCAGCCCGCGCTCCCCCAAAACCCCCTATCCCCTACTTTGGTTCCCTTATGCACCCCCCCTCCTCTTCCATACACACCCTCGCTCGTCCGCCTCTGCTGCTCTCCGTCTCGCTGAAGGTTTGTCAGCTGAGGGGAAGAGGGGAGGGGGAGGGCGGGGTGTGTGCGCCGAGGGGGAGGCATTGTCTTGCGGCGGAGAGTGATGAGAGTGCATTGTGAAGGGAATGGGGTGGGTGGGGGGGCGAGATTCGAAGCGGGAGGGGGGGGGGGGTGACGGGGGTTATTTCGCTGGTCGCGCGGTGGCGGATGGGTATTTGGACACAAAAGGGAGGGGTGTTTGGTGGCGGAAGAGAGAAGGGAGTAATATGATAAATAGGGGGAGGCACCCCTACGCCCCACCGCGACTCGCGGGGGCGAGGCTCGCAAAGAAGGACACCGAAAGGGAAGACTTCCATGCATGCGGCTTGTGCCTCTGGCCTCCTTTCCGCTCCTACACCCGATGCATTAAAAGGGGGGCCGCAGAGCATGTTCCGCGCGCCCGCGTCCCTCGCACCCGAGTCGTCACCTCGGGGCGGAGGAGAGGATGGTGTCCTCGTGGCGGAGGTCGAAACCGGAAGGAATCGGAAGAGCCGTCGCGTCGTCATGTTACCTCCGAGTAGGTGCACCTACGGAGGAGTTTATTGTGGTGGCAGAAAGTCTGTTCTTTTACTTCGGGAGGGGTGGGCGTTCCTCGTGGAGTTTCCAGTTGTTGTTGTTCGGTGGCTGTCTTTGGAAGGGGTGAGGCGGAGTTTATGGGGGAGAGGGGTGGGGGTGAGGTTGACGGCGACGAAACGTCCACCCCTCCTCTATGGGGATATGGAGATGGAGCGAGGTGGGGTTTAAGGGGCGACTCTTTTCGCGAGCGACCGGAGGTTGTGTTCGCGCAACATTTTTTTGCGTTTTGGTTGAGTATCGGTGGGCGGTGAATTGGGGAATGGATGCAATGAAATATTCTCTATCGATTATGCGGAAGGGACATCATAACAGTCGGACGAGAGGGAGAGAGGACGCCGCCGCTGGTCCATGGGCGAAGGGGACCGAAGAGAGCGTCTCTTGGATTGATGAATGGTGTGGGTGGGTGGGGGGGGAGGAGTAGGTGGAGGATGCGAAACGCTGGACGGGGAAGGATTGGGCGAGGGTGAGAGAGTGTGTGAAGCTCACTGTGAAATAAATCATTCACCTGCTGGAATTCGAACCACGATCCCTCGATTTCGCGTCGGTTGCCTTAGCCTATTGGACTACCCAGGCTTCCTCTTCCAATGTGAATTTTCAATGCAGGATATAAAGGAAATGTATGCAACCGTGCGTACTATGCCATAAAGTACGCATGCACTCGTATTCGTGTGCATGTATAGCGCCACGATCCGCGATGTTAAATCTAATCTTGAAACTCATGTGTTTTCATAACTGCAATTAATGAAAAAAGAGCCATTTCCACAAGTATGATATTTAGAACAATATATACAATAAATGTCATCTTGTGGAAATTGCTCTTTTGTCATTAATTGCAGTTTTGTTCCGGTTCCAATCCATCACGCCTGAAACCTCAGATTATGTTCATGGGTGTTCGATGAACCCTATTGTCTCAGGCTACTGATGAATTGAATATCTTATTTTTCCCAATGCTCTTAGAGTAGGAAGGGTCTCTCCATGTAATGATAGAACATCAGACTATTACCGCTGAACAGGTTGACTCCTGTCGCATCTTTACAACGGCCAGCCTCGTACCCCTGAGAGAGAAGATGGGTGGATGTGCTGCTCTCGCCTTGGGTCGTTTTTTCAGCTGTAGGGCGTCAGATTTATTCATATGCGATCAGTGTAGTAAATGAATAAACATGTGGAATTTCAAGTATTTTCGCTGTAATAGTTAATTTATTTTATTTTAGCTGTAATGGAGTCCTGACATGGCCAACGCATAGAAAATTTGAAATCGACGCAGTGCGTTTGGAGGCCTCGTTGAGTCTCCCAATTACCTGTCACTTAAATTGAAAACCTGGGCTGGAGTACCTTTAGTCACACGTGATCGTCTGATTTCCTATTGTCATTGTTTCGAATCCCTTTTGTCCTCAAAATCCCCACCTTTGTTTATGACGTATTTTAAAGCTGTGTTCGGTAGACGTCCATTCTCCTCTGCGATATTTCTGCTCGGAAATGAGATCGAGTCCATTGATCCTGCCTGCTCTCTGTTTGCATTTCTGAAGACGCCAGCCGTCGGGCCACCTTCCTTAATTACTACCGCGACCGAATAACCTCGTGAGAGAGCCGTACTTAATCACGTCTTGTGACAATTCGGGAGATGGGCGACGGAGTGCGTAGCTGGGCAAGGTGCGTCAACTTGAAGGTGAAATCGACCCGCCCGGTAACTGTGTGCTTCCTTCTTCCCTTATCGCACTCTAATGTGGTAATTGTTTTGTGGGGCGGGGTAAGGGAGGGAAGGCGGGCGGGTGGGTATTAGATGCGGATGTCCGATGCGCGTAGTTTGCTTCATTTGTTTGCCGTGTCGAGGTCACTCACCTCCCACGCACGCGGATAGGCTAACTTAGTTTCCACTCGTGTGGGATGAAATAAATTTACTCCGTAGAGTTATCGACTAACGACTCTTAGAAAAAGATGTGGTTCTGGAGGGGTACCTAGTTCACTTTTTTCCGGGGTTTCAAAACCGTTGGGCGTCAGTAAAGGAGCTGGAATGACAGCTGACTGCTCTTGCTTTGTAATCGATAACATTGTCGAATTTTCCTCTTGAAATGCTCTTGAGTTAATTTTTTGGAAACCCCTAGTCGTAGTTTTAACGAAATAGAAATTGGAAGATGATATGTGCTATTTTGGTATGCTAAATTGCCCCCATGATTTAGTAGTGGGAAATATGCCGATGAATAAATGAAAAAAAAAATAGATAGTCCTCGGAAACGTTTTTAATAGTATCACTCGTTTCAACGTCTCAGCGTCATCTAATAAGGTAAGCAAACTTGCAACCATTGATGCAGGTGTGTTCCTGATGTGATGATTGCAAGTATGTACCCGTCGAAACTTATAGTACCATAAAACATTTTCAGTGGACAATACCAATTTTTTATTTCATTTATCTATCGGCATGCTGTTCCGCCACTTGTCGCACGACATTGTTGGAAAATGTGCTGCTTGTTTTATTGGTGAGCACATATCCCGTTGCAACTAATTTGTGTTTGAGCTATTTTAGTGTCCTCATGGCGGATTTAGCACAAACTTGGTTACTAAATATCCCCAAAGCAGAACATAAAGTGACATCACGACTTTGCCGCAGAACGAAAATGAGGGCTGCAGAAAGATATCGTATACACTGAAAAAAAATATTGGAACGCAGCGTTTAATAGTTCATAGACACAAGAATTGATCATGTGTGAACTGCTTACTTATTCACCTATAGAACCTCTATGATTAATTTATTACTTAAAAGCCCGCATTTGCAGAAAGTATTTCGTCTTAGCATCAACCGTTGAAGAAAGATAAAACACATTCTGCTTTGGGGGTAAATATATTCTCTCGGGAGAAAGAACTTTTGTGTCTTTGTGTTTATTATTAGGAAAGTGAATCCCATTAGATTACATTTATGGCCCTTCCTCCTAGGTATGGTCCTGTGGTACATCCTGTTCGTGGAATGTCGTACATGATGATACGTTTTATCTCCTTTGGAATTGAACCAAAATCAGGTGACACATCACATTCTCAAAAGGCTAATGCTAATACGTGACTTCGTGCTTTACTATTTTTTTTAAATAGCACCACCTACCATTAGTATTATGATTGTACTTTTACATCTCAGTCTTTACGAGAGAAATTTTGGAATTCGTAAATTCTCTATTTTTTTATTGGAAATCCAAGAATGTTTTCAGATACCTTTCCTGCATCCGTGTATGTAATAAACTTTCAATCATTCAGTTGGCTTACAAAAAGTTTAATTCGTTGCCATTTGCGTTGAAGCGATGCTTTGAAGCACCAGCCGAAGAGCATTCATTTTTTTCTATCACCCAATATTCTGGTGCAGTTCTATTTTATAATTTCTTCTTGCGCTGCATTGTTGAAACCTATTTTCGTGTCGAGAATTTGAAATTTTTTTTTTGTATTTTGAGCATTTGAATTTCGACGGAAATACAAATTTTAAGGCTCTTTGGAAACTTTATGGTTTGGTGTGTCTGTGTTTGTGTGTTATGTGTTTGACTTCGATTTATGTAGTATGGTAACTAAAACAAATTAGCTTGAGAAGCACAAAGTTTCAAAAGAGTCGCTAGCTAGTGGTCGACTTCAACTTCTATGTGATGATACGGAAATAAACCAAATAAACAATCTTAATTACCCTCTTACCGTATTATCTGCAATCCGTCTACTTTGCTTTAACCTTCGAGTTTTTTTTATGGCAGTGCATTTGTATGGTTTTTTATTCTCGGCCATAGTCTCATACTTAGCCACATCCATAATTCCAACAGCTTTTGAATTGTTATTTTTTTTTTTTTTTAGCGTTTCAACTAATAAGTTGTTAACATTTTTTGTGAGATGTTCATCATTTTATTCTCAGCCATGTTATTTCTCATAAAGATATGTCTATCAATCGAAAAATACCGCGTGAATCAGTTTTTGAGGTGAAGCAAAGAAAAAGCCTCACTTTTAGTTGCACGTCATTCCACATGTCCCGTGTCTCGTTATACACATGCCACCGTTTTGTTCGTATATATCCATTGCGGCAGTTTATGCAAACTGCCAGCCAAGTTTACTCGTTTCTCCGTATCCCACCATCCATCCCTCCCTAAATGTTTACGACCTAGCAGCAACAGGTATCCTATAAAATTAATCACACTTTGCAAAGTATCTCTCGGGGAGCACGTCACACCGGCACACTTTGCGCCTCTCTCCAGTGCCTTCCTTGTATAAGGGTGCGTCGTGCTCCCGCCACCCACCCTTCACCGGTCTCCCGCGTGTCCCCCGCCTTGAGGCTCGCCTTTTTGCCGTGAGCGAGAGACAGAACACGGGGAGCACTTTCCTTCTGCGTATGTCTACCTTGTCTCTCTCTTATCGTAAGAATGTGTAATTAATTCAAGTTGTGAAAACGGCATCTCGGTGACTTGATATTACAGCTCGGTATTACTCCTCATGGTTATACTCGCATTTCAACAGCAAAGATAAAATCATTCTTGCCCATTGTCTTTCTTGAATGACATAAATTGTAAATAAAAACTATTATTTCCGTCAAATCACGCTAGCGTGGAAGCGCGTCGAATTACTGCCAGTGAAGCGATGCCGCACCGTGACGTCATCTGTCGGGTTCTTGTACTTATCCACAGCTGTCAATCATGTCCGCGCCCGGAGCAGTGCTATAGGATCACTTCTTCCGCGGACTGGACACAAACAAATAATTTTTAATTTTAATGTATGATTCCCACTGTATACTGCGCCCATGCTTACTTCGTTCCTCGCGCGTCATAGAGCACAGTACTAATTATTTTTCGTCGATTGGATATTTAAAGGAGGCAACCGACAGTTGAGGTCTCTTGCGTCATTTAGGATTGGTGAGTAGGTATTTGTTGGTAGGCTTACTCTGGGAATTGAAGGAAGAGTGGAGAGACGTCGCGTTTCCCCTGCTCTCTAAGAAAAGCGCCTAAGTGATCGCAGTATTATATGCACTCCTTCCTACGGACAGACTTTTGCACCTTGGAGTGGTCTCCACTGTGGCGTCCTAGTAGCGGTCGGGATTCCATTGAAAAGTATCCGCTAAGTTCGGGATGATTGATATGGAGGTGGAAAAGGGCATTCCTTGTTAAAGGACTTGTGAATTTTCTGACGCATAGCCTTTAGAAGTTTTAGTGTGAACCAGAAACATTCTTCTAGTAAATATCTCGGATTTTGGAGCACAGTAGCAGCCCGTGGTGACTTTGCCTTGAATGACGCCCCCAAAAATAATGGAATACCCTCCCACTTAATATTGTTTGTGTCTCCCTCTTGGCGATTTGCAGTATATTAAATCTCTCATGCCCTCTTTCCTTGACAGTAATCATGTTGTTGCTTTCAGTGCGTGTCATGGTTGGAGGTTTTTATCTTTACGTCAGTTGGTGGTCTTTTTCTGCCCCACGTAACGAATTCTACGTGTGCCACCGCGGGTTAGTGTTTGAACTTGTGGTGAGACAAGGTGTTTTCGGGTCTTGCTGAGCCAGCTCATCGGTGTGTTGTATTTCAGAGGTGATGGGCATCCGTATTTCACTCAATTCTGTTCTCAACATGTCAACAATTGCGTGTGAAAGGCGTGGTTCTAGATAAACGAGCCGCTTAATATCTGGTTCTAAATGCCCGTCTCACGGGATGGGAGATATTTGAATATGCGTGCGTTTAAATGTATTGCAAGTGCGAGTGCTAATTTTGTTATTTGAGAATGTGTCATATTTTACGAAACAGCAAGGATACCGGTCTGCTCAATTCCAAATTGAATTAAAAAATCGACATATTAGTGGCGGAACTTGCAAAACCTTTGAATCAATTTCAAATGACTTAGAAAGCACTATGCATGGTAGTTTGTTGGCAGTGTGATATATCTACAAAATACCCTGCAAGCCAACTCAAGGGTGTGTGTCAGGGGGGGGGGGAAAGTGTATATAGCTCATACACATGCTCTTCAACCCATAAAAACAAAAGAAAGTAGCTTGTTTCAGTAGGTCCAAAAAGCGGTAAATGTTTGGCACCCTTCAAAGCCAAATTAATTAACAATGGGCTGGTGAACTTACAGATCCGTTTTGATGTTTTCGGGTGTAGAACGGGTACGTTGAAATGAAAATTAACTCACTCCTGGTGCCAGGAGGCGTCAGGATATGCGTCAGGGTTGAAATATGAGAGCAGAGTATCAGTTAAAAATGTTTTAGCTGAGATTGGAAATTGGACTGAAACCAACTTCATGGAGAAATATATAATTCATAGCTATTTGCTGCAATATTATACTTTAAACAGTGGTTTTACGATCCATGAGCCGTGAAGGGTTTACAAAATATCGTGTCTGGAAGCCGGTATAGAAGTATATAATAGTGCAAACTTACCATAACGTCTCACAACCACACTAACTGGGGAAACTCTCCCAACATTCCCCCGGCCCCGGTGGCCCCCCCCTCGCCTGCTTAACCGAGGGTCGCGGGTTCGAGTCCCGCCTGAGTTGATTTTTCAGGACACGGGTGTTTGTATTCGTCCATTGTTTCTCGTTGAAACACAGTGATAAAGAAGGCCGGGAGAGCTGTTTTTGGGAATGTGGAAATAAATAAATAAACATACGAAGAATTGAATTTCGCACACCCACACACGCACTCGGCCACTGCTAGACACATGCTGCTGCCGCCGCCGCCCTCAACCGACTTGCTTCTTGCTCGTTTGTATCTTTCTCCTCTTTCGCCCTCTTTCGTTTGTGCGAGCGAAGTTTGGGGTGCAAGTCGCCGACGCTCGCTTGAAGGGGAGATTGGGGGGGGGGGGACGGACACCCTCCCTCCCTCCTCCTCCATCATCTTCGCGATCTCTGAGCACCCCCCTTCAAGTCTTGAGCGCGAACAATGCCAGGGCGACCGGAAACGGAAGGAGAAACGAAGTCGAAGATAATTCGTGCCTTTTAACCTTAGTTTTTTAGATGGTTGGAGCGATTTTTGTTTATGCACAGATATGCGTGAAAATTTGCATTAATTCCTAATTAGCCCTAATGTATATTTAAGTAATTAATCAATATATATCACTAATTAGGACTGATTTGTGATATCTATAAATTAATGTGAAAAAAATAGCATGTTGCCGTTTTAGTTTCTCGGCAATTCAGAGCTATTTTAACACGTAGCCTCATGGCACATGACTTATATTTCGAAATAGTTCGATTACATGTGTACCGATTTTCTCTTAAACGCGAAACAATACATTTCATCGACTATAATAATCACCGATGTGTAATATATTATGTGTCAATAACTTTCATACAAGAAATACACGTGAAGCTGAATCTTCATTTGGCTGCAGACCTTTTTTTATTTGCAAATTTGAATTAGAAACAGTGGTTTTCTGTTATTGGGAAAGGTACCAATAGGAAGAAAATAAAATAAAGATTCTAATCCCTTCAATCGAATTGTGTATACCTGTCGAAATTCCGGAATTTTCGCTCAAACGTAACGGTTTTTTGCATTATTTTAGCGTTTTTGAGTCATCGTCCCCATGACGACCATACTCATTGTTTTTATGTCGATATTCCGTGTAGTATATATCCATTAACTCAATGATTCTTTGCACTGAATAGGATATAAATGATTTATTGAAATGAATTAGTGTTGATTTTTTTCCTTCCCGATTATATTCAACGGGCACCTTCTCTAGTGTATTATTATAATGGTTGCTAACAAATAACGAGGGAAAAATAATTCCGAGTAAAAAGACGTATGTTGATATAATTTTCGCCTAAATTTCAAACTTCGCGCCGTAAACCCGAGTAATAACTATGCTTTAATTAAGATGAACATTTTGAAATTTGATTCTTGTATCATTTCCATTACTGCCTGTGTGGTAAGTTCCAACCGTGAACAGATTTACCCTTAATGAAATGTGGTCCAAGAAGTTTTTTCGACTTTCTTGGAAAATTTTAAAAATGTGCCCTCGATGACTCATATTAACGCTCCAGCCATCTTGATGCTCATAATGAGTGAGCATTTGCATCCGTGGACGCTTTAGACAAGTCGCAATCTACCCTTATACCGTTTTAACGTCCTTGACCTAGCTTCACGTGGACCATGAAGTGATCTTGTCCTTAATGCGAGTGGTCGTCCCTCTTACTCGCATTGTTTACACAGTGACGTGGCCGGGAGGGTTTTTTTAATTGGCCAATCCCCCCCCCCTGGGATTTTTTTTCTGTTTTATGATAAATGAAGGGGAAACGTTGACAATTGCTGTGGCGAGTGCGAGAATAATTGCTTAGTCCATAATGAATTTTTTCCCATTCGATAAAGGCTGAATCACACGATAATTTTTTCCATCATTTAAGGGCTCCAATGATAGCTCAAGGGATAGCTTTCCCTACAGCTCTGACGTCATCATTTTTCAGGGATAGCGGCAATGATAGGGATTGCCATCATTTTTTCCATCATTTGGTCCTGTCCCTTTTTCCGTCCCTGAACACGTACAAGAATCTGAAGTTCAGCCAATCAGAGCGAAGGGAAGCAAATCGCGATTGTGTCGCCGCAAGTCACTTCTGGTCGAACGAGCTCGGTAAACGTAAAAGATTTCCCGGCAATGATGCGAGCACCTACAGAAAAAATGATCGTGTCACCGGAAAAATGACAGCTCGAGCTATCATTTGAGCTATCATTTGAGCTATCCCTTGAGCTATCATTTGAGCTATCATTGGAGCTATCCCTGAAAAATAGTCGTGTGATTCAGGCTTAAGAGTGTCAATCAACTATGTTCTGATTCGCAGGGATCCGGGTGTATCTATACTAAATGCCTTCCTAGTACATTTCCTGGATAAGCCTCTGCTTTAGATTTCATATTTTGAGGAAAATATACTTCCTAAAAATGTGGCTAACAATTCATGCTTAAGGGAAATCGATTAGTGGATCGCGTAATGGACTCATGCTTGCCCCAAATCCGTTGCTCGCGCCGCCGTCCCTTCGAGTGAATTTACGTTCATTTACCTACTGCTTTACGTATTTGCCTCGAGAGAAAAAAAGGTCCGCCCTCGACCGCGAACCTAATCACGGACTTTGACTTGCCGAGCCAAATAAGCAGATCACTACGTTACCCAGGCTAATTATGGTGGCAATTTTTTGAAGGTTTTTTCTCGGGAAAATATATATTTAATAATATTGAAAATATTTATTACTACCTTCGCAATAACAGTACAAAAAACAATAATTAGAAGATTGATGTAGCCTTGAAGGATGCATCTGTGTTAAGGCTATCCTATTAATTATAAACGATGCGCTGCCAGCATTAAAAAAATTATGAAAAGTAACAAAAAAATTACAAACGTCTCTTTGCACATTCATTAATTTTTTAAGTTTTACATAAAATACGTCTGACTGAGAAAACAATTGTTGTAGCGAAAACAAATTTATGGAAATTCCTTTCTTTTTTTATGATGCCGGGTAACAGATTGAAAACTTTTGGCCCCATTTACAAAAATGATCTTTTAAATAGATTCAAATTAGGTTTGGGCAAGTATATCTGCCACTTGTTTCTCATCAAATAAACATGACATTCGGAAATAAATAAAGGTGAATAGCCACTGCGGATATAAAAAGATTGCAACATTCTTTATTTATAGAAGTATCTTGCAGGCAGGAGCTTAAGTTCTGAAAACAAGGGGGTAGAATGTTCGTCTCCTTCTGAATTTATTGAATTTAATGTTCACCCAACATATAAATATTGTTTAAGGGTGAACAATAATAACAAGCACAAATGTTTACAATTCTTATAAATACAATAAAGAGTCAAGCTGGCCAAAAATACATAATGCATATACATTATCATGATTTATATTTGACAATTTCAGTGCTGACAATTTATTAAAAGCTCCTATAAAAATTCTCTCTGTATTCAAATAAGTTTAGGTCATTGCACACAGTATTACCTAAATGATGCACACGTTCTACTGATGGGAGCATTTTTACAATAGTCACTATTTACATCCATTTTGTAAAATGTCCTCGTTATGTCTTCCTTTGTTGATTGGAATAATCGTATAAATATTAATTTACGTCACAAGTTAAGAGCTTTCACATTTTTTAATTATATCATGCAGGAACAACAAATCATTTTATATTCTTCTATCACTAAACTTAGGAAAATTAAACATTGCCAATAAGTCTTCATGCTTAGCTTACTTAAACATAATTACTCTTAACAATACGCATCGCCGTAGTTTCAGCAGGTATGGAAATCATCGCTTGTATGATTATTTGTTTTGGTGTTCAGATGAGGGGGTTCGGGCTGGGCGGTATTTGATTCCCAATATCAATATCCAATATCTTAAAACATTGAAAATGGACCAATATCAATAACCTGTATAGGGCTATTGAATATTGCAAAATATTGGCATATTGGAAATATTTTAATGTTGGAAATAATGAAGAAATGAAATATTGGTATATTGGAAAATATTGAACTTAGCAATATTAACAGGTAAAATTATCTTGCTTACAATGGTTTGCAAATGCTCCCTGTGTTGACTATGTAAAAGTCTGTTGATAAAACAAGAAAAGCAATGTAAGCTTCTTTTCCCCCATTAATTGCTATGAATAATGGTGGAATTAAAGTAAGTGATGCACTGAGTGCCACGCGCACCGTCTGTTTTCAAAGATTAGGGCGCTCTTCCGACCACCCTACTCGCCGGGTTCATTCAATATTCAATACTTGAATTTTTAACATTGGTAATCCAATATTCAATGTTCCAATTGGAAATATTGGTTTTTTTCAACCACCAATATCCAATACAGGATATTGGTATTGGTCGTTCAAAAGTTGTGATTGCGGAATCCCAATATTAAAAAATATTGATATTGGAACTAATACATCGGAAGACCGCCCAGCCCTAGATGAGGCCGCCCTTACCCCCTTTTCCGCGAATTCCGAAATACGGGAATACGGCGTGCAGGGCTGGGCGAGGGGTAGGGCGTCCCCCTACCCCTCCATTTCATTTGGCAGCGTCGCCGCCGCTCCACCTCCCCTCTCCACCTCGGCCGCCGCCGCCGGACACCCGTCCGACCGGATTCCACGGCTCCCCTCCTCCTCCTCCTCCTGCTAATCCCTTCATTCTATCTCTCCTTCATTCCGACGACGTCCTCGCGAGAGTCTCAAAGTCTTTGCTGCGGCCCCTCGTCGCGTCGTCGGGCTGGACATCCCCAACGTCAGCAGTCATCCATCTGAAGATTGGTTTGCAGCTCTCCCTCCACTCCCCTCTCCTCCCAGCTGTTCCACTCCGACATCACTCGGACCAATTTTGAGGAAACCAGGACTAGCCACGGTAGTTATCTTTACGGAGTCGCTCGCAAGTGCACATAAGTGCAATATTCCACAGGAGAAAAATCATTCGCCTTGACCAGGATTCGAACCCGGATCCCTCGATTTCGTGCCGAGTGCTTTAACCAGTTAAGCTACCGAGGCGAATGATTTTTCTCCTGTGTCTGATGAACAAGGCTGAAAGATGAAAAAGGCGAATGATTTTTCTCCTGTGGAATATTGCACTTATGTGCACTTGCGGGTGACTCCCTAAAGGTTACTGCCGTGGCTAGTCCCGGCTTCCTCAAAATTGGTCAAGAGCGAACACCTCCTTGTGTTCCATGAATGGCTTTATCCTCGCGGACTGTGGCGCTTAGCGCACGACTTGGACTGCTAGTGACATCATGTCCAGCAGTCCTGATCACCATGCTCCTATAAAGCCACAAAATAATTCACAGGGGAGAAGGACGCCTCGGTAGCTTAACTGGTTAAAGCACTCGGCGCGAAATCGAGGGATCCGGGTTCGAATCCCGGTCAAAGCGAATGATATTTCCTCTGTAGAATATTGAAATTACTCTGACGTTTTCTTCGTGTATTCCGTCCTTAAAAGGAAGTTTGAACAAGACGTCACTTCTCCTAGAATTAGACGAATTTGACCTCATTTTGAAGAAAACAAAAATCATATTTCCAAGGATATCAATATACTAGCCCCTTGCCGAACTACTATTCGAGACATTTTCCTAAAAATATAAGCGGTAGGGAGGTCGTATTCCACCCGCCGCTTGGAGCCCTGAAAGACGGCAGTAATGGAGCCATTTTGACACGTAGCCTTGTGGCACATGTCATTCCATTGCCAAGAAACCAAATCGGCAACACATAGTTTTTTACACCTTTATCTGTAGATGTTACTTAAAAGAACTCATATGCAAAGTTTCACCCAAATCTGTACATAAACAAAAATCGTTTCAAACACTTTAAGGTAGTTTGAGCGATAAATCACTTTACCTAGAATTTGACCTCAGTTTATAGAAAACAAAACTCATCTTTCCAATGGTATGGTAATATCAACCCCATGCCGAACTTCTTTTCGAGCAATTTGTCTAAAAATATTAGCTGTTTTACATGAGATAGATTACGGCTTTGCGCTCCAGAGGGAGAATATTGAAATAAAAAATAGCAATATCTAACACCTAGATTTCGTCAAAAAACTGACGTGTGGTTGGTTTGTTTTCTCAACTATTTATAAAAAATAATCTATTACTCACCACAGCACTTTTTACAGAATCGCAAATAAACCTATTTTGAAGGTGATTTCACCTTACGGCGTGAAAAAATGAGTGAAGTTATAGACTTATGTAGATGTATTTGACTGAATTACTGCGAATGTTTGTCATATTATGAACAAACTATATTTTTGCGCCATTAATTCTACAATATTTACTTCATACTTCTTACAGACGCTGAAATTAAAAAAATAAAATTCGAATATGGTGTACATTATGACTAGAGAACTATCTCGCTCAAACTACCTTAAAATGCGTTCATGCGTTTCTTTTTGCGGTTAGGTTTGCTTCTAAACGCATTGGTACGAAACTGCCACGGTAGTGACTGATAAACATACCCTAAAATTAATGACTCTTATTTCGACGGTTCGAGGCTTGACTTTGTGGAATACTACTGTTAAAAAAATTAAATAAAGCATTGAGGATTCCAATTGGCGTGTTTTATAGTGGTACTAGTGCTGAGTACCGCGCTGGAAAGACCTTAGTGGAATACTCTAAGCTATTTAATTTCTCTTTTTGGGCTCCAATGAAAATGCAAATATGCGCCGATGCGGAATGGGCTTCTTCGTCGGGAGTCGGTTGGGGGTTGATGGAATCCATGATGACTTTTGGAGGGGTAGTCGGGGTTAGGGGAGAAGGGGGTGGGGAAGGAAGAATCGGTGTTTTTGACGCATTGCCGGTTATTTATTCTCGCACGTTTCCAGTCAACTGTTTATCACTTGCGGGAGTCTTCTGGCCTCAGAACGAATTCGCCAGCGCTCCTTGTAGTCTTGGTGGTATTGATTGGTTCTGTCAAGCAGTTAAACTTTTTACTGTAGTCACCCGCTAGGAGACCCTAAATGATTGAAATTCGCAGTGAAGAAAGTCATTCGTCTGGTCTTGGATTCGAACTCATTAAGAACCTCCGTGGAAAAAAATTCACGGTGGCAGACGACGCCGGGTCAGCCTAATTGATTGAAGCACCAGTCACGAATGCGGGGTTTGGTTTTTTTTTCACATTCTTGTTATGACCGTGAATTTCACGCATTACTATGATAGGGCTTCCCACGTTTTCTTTATATGCTTACAATCAAAGGTGTCGTTGAAATTTATTAGCAATGCCCTTGGAGCCCTTCCACCACGTTATAGCTTCTAATTTCGATTTAAGTTGAAATTTATCTTCAACCAGTTCGAAACTCGAGCATCGCGTTGGACAGTTTTAAAGTAAGCTGCTATTTGACAGGTTCACGTTTTCCGTCAGCTTTAATCACACTTTCCCTACCATGTTTCTTTGCTGAGCTTTACGTCGAGCGACAGTGCGTTAATAAGGTCACTAATTTAACCTTTAACATGTTAGACAGTTTTATCTACTGGGTCTCTCAGATCCTGGAGATGTAATAATCTTAAATCATGGCTTAAATATTTATTGTTGTTTTTTTATTTATATTTATGAATTCCGCATTGGCAAATGTACGTCTATTGATTGATTGAATTGAGAGAAATTCTCGGCGACAAATATCATGGGCAGTTCCGTTGTATTGTACTAGCTAGAAATTCGCCAAATTTCGTAAATCTGAATAAGTCCCTCGCTTATTAATGAGCACCTGCGTTTTCTTCCATGAATTTTGATGATTTATATATATTTATATTGATGGTTTATATTTTGATATTATAATAACATTAGATAAAATCGATACTTCATTAATATGGTTTATCCTACTAGTTGTGTGATCTCAATGCCTTTTATAGTAAATTAATTTTATTTCAAATTTGGCAATAACTCACGTAAACTACAACACAGAACAGTTTTTTTTACATCAGAACTATGCGTAACTGCTGTTGGCATTTATGGTAATATTTTTATGTGCAGATGAGGTCACTTCCATATAAGAACTGTTGTAAACTGTTCCATAGAGCGGATGATACAGTTAACTTACGAGATGGTGTATTGGAGGAAAATGGCTTTAGTGGTAAGGACATCAGATGTAGAATTCTCGTAACCTTATAATTATGAAGCTCTGATTTCAGTATTCCCTCCGCATTGCGTTGTCTTTTGATGACGACAGCTTTCCTTACATATGGTATGATTTGGTCTTAGGAATGTTATGACCCCCTACGTAAGACGGATGGAAAATTGCTTCGACACGTCTGACCTGTTGACGCCGACGGATGGCTGGACGCTACTCGGAGGGTAGAGAGCCAAGCTGCATCATCGGAGAGGTCGCGGAGATCTTGAGGACCAACCGTAGCCTTGGAAGCATTTTCTGAGAGAATGGAATTGATGAGCGGGACTCAGTAGAGAGATGAAGAAATGATCGGTGAAAAGTAACATGGAGCGTGGCGCTGAATGGGTTGGGAATTCGGTCATTTCGGAGAGAGAGGATGCATGTTCGCAGTGAAGGCTTTTGAGGTGTGGTGAATGTTAAGGAGGCTGTGCTGAATGGCGAGGAAGACGAACGAGGAAGTGTTGAATACGGTTCGGGGAGGAATGAAAGTTGGTGGCGGGAATTCAGAGAAGGCAATGAAGATGGATGGAGGAAGTTGACAGAGGCGGGGGATTTATGTTGAGGAAGGGAGAGCGCTGGGGAAGCGCGGAAAAGGGAGAGGATAGGAAAGTTGGACGACATAATGAGGGGAGGTGCAGAGGGTTTGAGGAACCTGGCCTCGCCGTTCGTGCGAGGCAACATTACTCTCTACTTCACCGCGCTTCTCTCTGAGACCTAAATAATTACTCTTTGATGGATAGTAACGGAGAAGTTATCACTTGCGCGACACACATGCTGCTCGATTTTTTCGGAAAAATAAAATATTTCAAGAATTATAACAAACATTATTCTGGCCAAACGATTCAGGAAGTCCTCGTAGGAGTCTTCAGTACCAAAATAAAAAGTATTTCTGAATAGAAAAAATATTCACCCAAACATACCATACTTTGCTGATATATTGTGGGTTCACCGGCTGAAGCAAGTAAACTACTTGTCCATGCGGAGATAATCACTGCGAAGCACGTTTGTTCGCAATAAAAAACCGCTTCGGGGTGGCTCACCGTTGAGGCTGCCGCGGACTGTCTGCGGCAATCGAAGTGTCCACTTGGCAAGAGGCTAGCCTAATTGAGGACTGCCGGCGCCTCATCCCCTATGTGGCGCCAAGAGGTGTGGTGCGCTGCGGTCTGTCTGTCAGGTAGGCGGTTGGTTAGCTCGGAAGGTGGTCCTCACGAGAGTGTCTCGATTTTCGGCGTCTCCCGCGTGTGGCTGGTCGGCAGTAGAGTAATGAGGAAGAGGGGCGAGTCTTCCGTCGTCACGCCGCCCCTCCCTCCCGTCTCTCCAGCCTCGCTTCCGCCACCCAGCAACAGTCCGACCGCGCTCTCTCTCTCTAGAGAGAGCCCACCGGACCCTCAGATGATCGTCCACGGACCCTCGCGGTGTCTGCAAAGACCGAGAGAGCTTGGATTCTTACTTATAAACCAGTTTCTTGATCGCTTGGTTACTCAGTACGTGACCACACTCTGGTTTGCGGGGTTGGCGGGTAGATGGGGGGGGAGATGATGGGGGGGATGGGGGAAAGGCGGGGATGGGAAGAGAGTGAGAGAGAAAAAAAAAGGAAAACGTAGAGACGGGTGGTTTGCGAATGGCTCGTCCGGTAGACTGTCTCTCGGGATCGACTCGTGTGTGTGTGCATCTCAAGTCGGATCCGAGCGAATCGGCGCCTCTGACAGATGCGTTGGAAAGTATTGGATAGGAAGGAGGGATGGGGGGGGGGGAAGAAGGAGCGAGGCCTACTCAACATACTGCTATCGAAAGACGAAGCGGATCACGGTTTGACGTCCCACCCGACGGAGAAAACTGTACCGAGTGCTCTTCACAGTTTACCGGAGTGAGGATCGGATCCCCGATGACAATACTCCACCGCCCCCAGGGCCTTGAACCCGGACCTTCGTAATGCAAAATCAGTATCTGTTAGCCTTTGTTCGCCCTCCTTTTCGGGAGTTCCCTCGGCTCTGGGCGACGCGCTCCGCTTGGTCTGCGCGATATGACGAATTATTGACTGTTGGGAATGCCCCAATATGTCGATTGATGTGAGATATATGTGCTTCGTGGCCGGTACTTCTGGGCGTAAGCGATAATTCGTCGGGGCGACGTATCTTGGCCACGTCGGTTGGATATTAAAAATTGAGCATCTCACAGCTCTACCACTCCAGGTTTTCGTTTCTCTGATGGTGTCATTTCAAGGTGTTCCCCACGCGAGCTAGACTTTAGTGAAGAGTGGTCCAGGGCGTCGAGTAAAATGAAGAGAACTCACGAGTATCGGAAAGATGCGTATTCAACGGTGAAGGAGGAGTTGGTCACTCTCGCACTCCGCAACCGTGGAAGGGACGGCGTCGGTTGTGCCGTGTTGCTTCGAGGCCGCTCCGCTCAAATACGTATGAAAGAAAGGTGCGAGGATGGGGACGGACCCATTCATTGGGGTAGCCAGGGCTAATATTATTCAACGTCACCACTTCAGACATTCCAAACGAAATGCACGTGCCACTATAACTCTGGTAAGGTCGCGATTGCATTGATATTAATCGGACTCTAGACTGTAGTCCTTTAATGTGTTTCGTATCGTACTGTGGACGAACACAGAACTTGACTACATATTGGATGAATGTTACTCATCGTCACTCATGCAACTTCAATTCACTCAACTTACTCAATCCAACACGAGCGCATCCCTTAGTGCATTCTGGAAGAGAAGGCATTACCTGCCCGTGCAATGCCTTCTCTTGCATAGGTATAATGGAATGTCAGCGTTTCGAGGGACATGGGGAGAGTGAAATTGCGCCCGTGAGGCTTCTTTGGAAAATATTCGCGCGCGAAGGTGCCGGCTTTGATGGCAGGAATGATTCACTTTCTTCCCTTGACCCTTTAGGTTGCTCTTTCGGGGAAGTTCAGCGGGATATCCGCGCGGCACCTCCCTCCCTCAAAACGCAAAAAAATCAAAATCCATCCCTCAATCATTCACCTAGACCCTCCTGACCTCTTGACCACCTCCATCCAATTACCGACAAACCGACCTAAAGCCCTTCAGCCTCCCAAGATATCTCATACCTGATTAGCAGAAAAACAAATATTAAATTAAACCCTCTCATAAATCCAAAAAACTTCCACAACACAACCTTGTTTTCAGAAAAGATAATTTAAAAATATATAAGGGATTGATATATAAATAAATGTTTACATATAGTAAAAAAGAGTAAAATAATAAAAGAAAATATTAACTATTCCATGCAATAAAAAAATAATGATAAAAAAATCCCATGCATGATGAAAAAGCAAAATAAAAATAAAAAACGCACTGTAACACCAATAGATTAAGTACACACTTGCAATCCCCGCCCTTAAAAGCTTTCCCACTCCAGGGAGTTCTAAGCTAAAAAGAGAAAATAAAGGCAACGTCGACGAAGCCTGTAACAACGAAGATGGATAGAGATAGTGCCGCTGTGGTCGGTGGCATACTGGGATGAGGGATTGAATCCGCCTCCGTGAATATATCAAGGCAGTTTTTTGGGTTGCCCTAATCTTGGCCTCGGTGGGTGAAACGATTGCTACCAAATTGCAGCCACTACTGATTTCATCGAATCAAATAGTTATGTTTTTAGCCGAATGCTGGGACAATGACAGCGTCTGCTTCAAAGGAATTTTGAGGGACACACAACCCGTAAAGCTACAGACAACAGGACAAATCAAATTTAGTCGTGTGTTTTATCTTTACGGATATTTCTTGGTGTATATAATACTCGAAAATAACAGTTTTCATCATTTTGTCTCTTCGGCATCCTTTCTTTTCAATGTTAGCGTTTTGTTTTTTTTCGCAAGCTCGAGTTCAGGATTTTTGTTTTAAATGTTTTGGCCGATATGTAAAAGGTTTTATATTGTGTTTCTTCCAAGAATTATTGACCATGTATCGATTTTCTGAAAGAGATGGTGTCGAATATTTGTTATTCTAAGGGGCTGGAGATTATGTAGCGAAATATGTGGTGGTTATTGGTAGCAATTGTACTGATCAGATTTTCGTAATCGGTTAATTTGTTTCTGAGGAGGAATACTATTTGGTTCCTGATTGTCTTCACGCTTATGCCAATCGATATAGCCTGTGATGTTTTAGATCGATGGTAAAATACGAGGCCTGACCAAAACATACAGGATTTTTCCTCAAGTTTCCTTAAATGCTACAGTGTTCCCATTGCTATATTATAAAATTAATTCATAGGTACGTACTACCCGTAAGCGGAAGTGGCATACATATTTATCCATTTAGCAGTTCTGCTATAGAGTCAAAAGATATGGCACCCATCAGGCACAGATCCGAATCATATGCAGATCATCATGCAGAATGGTGAGTGTACTACCTGTATAATTTCTCAGGGCTTCACTGAGTTGCCGTACTGTTATCGATCTTCCTGAACTATCGATCAGCTATTTTGATGTTGACTTCTGTTTCTGACATTGATGTAGCCATGCTTAACTGTTGAAATGTTCCTTTCTTTGAACGCCTTAAACAATCTGAAGATGGTAACACGAGGCAGAGGATGTTCACTATAGGATTGCTTAAGCTTTTCATCAGTTTCAGAGACTGTATGCAAAAAATGGAAATTATTTTGTTTATGTGTAGGTACTGCTCGTCTCGTGTCACCTCCATTCTTGTCAGGCGAAACAAAAAACTCAGACTAATGAGCAACAATTTATTTTAAGGCAAACTTTTTACAAATACCAAACTATACAAATTGTCTACAAATAAATTGCTGGCTATGGAGTACTAAAAGGTTACTGATAATAGAGTTTCATCGAACTAATGAACATCACTGCATGAATACACATACGTTGCTGCCGCCTGCCGGTAGTATGTGCGAAAGACCGCCCTTTTCAACTATAGAAATTGCAACAATGTGACATAAAAGGAACTTGCGAAAAAAATCAGTGTCTTTCTTGATCAGCCCTCGTACTTTGTTTCCTTATTAACCCTGGTGTTAAAATTGCATTGATGAAGCGTGTTTGGATCATAGTTTATTTTGGGCCGTTTAATACGCCCGTGTTTTTGGTCGCAACGACGTATGAAAAAGGTGTAATGTTTTGGGTTACGAGTCATTATTGTTTCCTTCTAAATGTTTTATAACATTCCGAAAGCATTGCTTTAATAATGGAAGCGAAATGGTGACTCATGAGCGCGAGGTGTCGTCGTAGCGGAAGTACTCTCGCCACCCGCTGGAGAACGTACTTCGCTTTGTCGAAGGTCAAGATGCCGGGCGGAGCAGAAGGGAGGAGGGAGTCTCGACCCCCCCCCCCCCGTTTCGGGGGGGATGTGTGTTGCGGTAGGCTCCAGTCATTTGTTGAATGGGATCGCCGAAATGAGGCCGGTGGCAGTGGGGCAATTTGCGTACGCAGTGGTTAATGCACATGCGCTTGAGTGGTGGGTGATATCGTTGAAATCTTTCGCACCCTAGTGTGAATAAAGCGAATAAGTTCCTAGGATCTCCCTCGTAGCGGTATGTTATCATCTATGGTCAGCTGAGCGACTGGTGTCTTTCTAATTGAAGCAAACATATCGTCTGTGCTTTTCTCTCGAAGTAAACAAATTTGGCATCCATTTTTAGGGTGAGTAGCGACAGCGAATGAGAAGGTACTTTATGCTTGTTTGAGTGGTGCACAAACCTCTGAATGTGTGACTCATTTGCTTAGTTTGGCCTCGCACACATACATGTTTGCCTCTGGATGAAGGGTGAAAGTTGGAAAAAAATGAATCACTTTCTCTCTTGGATTAAGCTTCAAGCAATCGGATAAGATGAATCTTTATTAGAGCAGATGTTATCTCGTCACTCCCGAGTTCCAACGTGACATTTTTTTGCTTTTTTCTTACCTTGAATGGAGAAAAGGGTTTAGTTCGTGCTAGAAAATCCAGTTCAAGGTTTTAGCGAATATTAACGGTATTGACGATTTTTTAGTGTGTATATGTCACGCGTGAATGCAGTCGATTTTTGAATCTGATGGCTCAAAAAGTTACAGTCATAGAAACAGGAAAAATTTCATATTGAAATTCAACGAAGATGAACTGATTTCTCAAGAGGTATCAGTGAACCTTACGGAGGATCTCCATGCTGAGGGACCGTTGTGTTGTTAATCAATTTTCTATCTGCGCTAAAACTTCAAGATTTCTAAGTACATTGTTTAACTGTTTTGGTCGATATAAAGGACTTTATTGTACACCCACTCCTCTCTCTTTTATGGGACCGACCGATGTGACAGAATACATATATGGGATACACTATCCAGACAGGTAGGTACAAGAACTCTTTCGTCCGTACTCCATTTACGGACACAATAATGTCATATGGAGACTCTTTTTAACTTCTCGAAAACACTTTCCTCCCTATTCCCTCTTTCCATCGCCTTCATTTTCATGGCTCATATCTCATCACGCTCTTTCAGCATATCTTAGTGTGGTGGCGTTTTTATTGAAACATTTTCGTAACCTTCATCGTTTTTCAGTTATTTTGACTGAGCAGTACGTAATTGATTAAAACGTTTCGAAAACTCTTAGTGTTGGATTTTTTTCTATGAATCCATTAATATCTCGTTCTCAAAGGTTTCTTTTCTTCGGCTTTTCCGCGATATAAATAAAAATACTACCTTTTAATGCTTTTATGCGATAATACCTACGCCTTTTTAGGGGCAACTGAATTTAAAACTTACGATCCATTGTGTTTTTGGGTGGTTCATTGATTCAATATTATTCGTCAAGATAAAATTACTGTTAATTAAGCCTTGTCGGCTGAAATAATCTAAATATGTTGGAAAACACTTTGGGTACACATCAGTGTAAGTTTCTTGCTCTTTATCTCGATAAAGCAATACTTAAATCGAGAAGTCACTCTTAATGAGAAGATAAGTTCTGGGTAAATATCTACTGTTATTTGTTCTAAATCTCAAGTATTTCTTAGCCGATGATTCGATGGCTTTGAAGCGAGGCTTTCGTCGAGTTCCGTCTTAACCCTGTAGTCCTCAAGAACACTGCCTCTTATTAGGTTGGTGCAACTATGTCTACCGTTTATTTTCTCAAGATAAATTCTCTGATTAAAATCAACCAAGTAGTTTCTGTTTTTCTGCACGTCGGTTGTAATTATTTACATCTTTAATAAGAAAATTATTTGGATTGGTTGGTTTGTTCGCTAATCAAGTCATTTCCTTTAGCAAAAGGTAAAAAAACCGTGGGAAATTTGAAAAGTAAATATGTTTTTTTCGAATCTGTTGGCGACGTGTGTCAAATTCGCGAGCGGAAGGGCGCTTCGGCCGCGCACCAACGTGCACCACACCACAGAGCCCACACACTAACTCGACTAGCAAGAGCCCGGATCTGTAATAAATTCATAACGCCTCAACTGTTTCACACACTCTGAAACAACACCCCTCGGTCAGCCCATATAAAAAAACTGAAAACGATGCTGATAAATTTCGTGTGGGAAAATAAAAAACATTGGGTCAACAAGAACATCTTGACAACACCAGTGTGATAAGGTGGCCTAGGCCTAGTGGATATCTCTGAAAGAATCAAATCCTTTCGCCTGCAGAAGTCACAATCCCTGATTTTTGGCGATCAACGTACCTCCTGGCGACTCCTAGCTTGGAGAGCACTGCAAACAACACATTGAGACGCACATTGACCAACAACAGCCCAGTTTTATAATATCGGGAACATTTCACAATAACATAATGGATAGCTGGAACGCCGGATCCATTAAAGATTGAAGAGGTCAGTTTAAAAAATTCCCAAACGGAAATGTGGAGACTCCCCTCCTCCTAGAAAGTTCAGTCCGTCACAAAGCCATAAGGCTTCCAATTAAAAAAATCATACATCTTCATCTACATACCACCCCGCAAGCCGCCTCAATAGGCGTGTGGCGGGGGGTGTTAGGACACCAGCCGTTTACATGCGAAAAGGAAACCCTCTAATGAAATTACGCCTAGCATTTATTGAAGTCCCTTATTGTTCGGAGGAAAAACGAATTCCCATACCTATCCGTTCGGCCAAATATCTCTCTTAATTTATCGTTTCTGTCGGACCTGGAAATATAGTGGGGTTCTAATATGATGTTCTCCATATCGCTCTTAAAGATATTTATTCTCAAATGTTCAAGCAATCTAAGCCTAGCGCGCAGCCTCCGAGTCTCTAGCGGCTCCCAGCCTAATTCGTTTAACATCTGTGTAACGCTGTCTGTACGCCCGTATCAGTTTTTGACGAATCGCGCAGCTTTCCTTTGTATTTTATTAAGTTCCCGGATTAAGTCTTTCTGCGCCGGATCCCATATGCTCGCTGCATATTCAAGGTGTGGCCGGACGAGTGCGAAATAGCACCTCTCTTTTACTTTTTCATCTGAAAATCTTCCCACAATACGCTTGACGAATCCTAGCTTCTTCAGAGCTCTGCCACAAATATTTCTTATATGTGCTCCCCACGATAGGCCCGAAGTTATCGTAACTCCTAGATACTTCACTTCAGCTGTCGCCTTTATGTTAACACCATCCACAGCATATACATGGGAATAGTTGGACGACCTCCGCAAGAAATGTACCGCCGTGCATTTGCTCAGGTTCCGTGCGCCGTGCATCAGATACGACTACAAACAAATCATAACACTCCTTACCCCATTCTGTCCCCCTCTCACTTCGTCTGTCTTATTTCCGCGGCCTGGTGGTGTTCGAATCGGAACTCTCAAATCTCTTTCTGCCGTCTCTATCGGAGCGGCTGAGGTGATACTGTAGACCTACCGACGCGACGTGTGACTACACCGTTGCCATGGTACTACCTATCTATTACTAGAAGTAGTATATCTATTAGTAGTACTAACTATGGTACTATATATGTATTAGCACCACGACCGTTGCTATCCCTGGCCGCGAAAGTGTTTCCTCCAAACTTCGCGCGGTATTGCGATCACCTTAATGACTCTTTGTACGTGGGATTTGCGATACGCTTTGCATGGATGAGTTTTGAGTGTGCAGGGTCGAGGATGCGAACGTCCACTATTCCCTGTAGAATGTGGTGTCGTATTGACGCCGCTTTGCGAGTAACTGATCACTCAAAGTTTATATGCATCCAATTTTATTTAGTTCTAATGAATGTGTTTCGTATGAAATATTTTTTAAGTCCTCTTTTCCCTTAACGTGTCTATTCATTGATCGCAAGTGGTCACTTGAATTGAATGCGACATGAGCACTCCGAGTGGAGAACGACACCATTGTTATTATCTATCGAATTGTTCGCTGCTCTTTTAGGCTGTTTTTATCGGCGGGGGTGGAGTTTTAAGCAAACATTGCTCGTCTCCTCTATCTTGTGTCCTCGGCCCCTCTTCCGGCTCCCTCTCTCTCTCTCTCTCTCTCCTCCTCAAGCACGCCTAAAGCGAATGTCTTTGTTTTCCTTCACGGCCATGGTGACCAGAATTAAGCAGTGATATTTGATCATCTTATTGGTAATACTTTTTGTTAATTCCCTCTACCAATTCTTGATTGAGTTGAAATTTGACTGCTGAAAGCAGCTTTAAGGGTAGGGCAATAAATCGATCAATGAATAGCGTTGTTCCTTTCATCAACCATTTAAAAAATCTGCTGTTTAACTTATGATGGAGGGCATCCCTATTCATTGTAAAAACTTAAATTTTCAACCGAACGCGAAAAAATGCAGAGGCCAGGAATTCCGATGTTCCTTCTAACTCTTGCCGTGCGCAAATGAACTTCGAATTCTGTGAATGCGTTCTCCCAAGGAGTTCACACACCTACCCCGCGGGTAAGTGTATCGCGTAAACAGGCCTCTACTATAGGGGTACACGACTAGACGTCTTTAAGCTCGGAAGTGACCGTGGTCGAGAGGGAGTTTTTTTTGCTGGCCCAATCAATGATTTGCCTTAACCTTGGACCAGTGGAGCATATATGTTTAATATATAGATTATAGTCTCGTTGTGGGTGCCTAATCGAGGCAGTTAACCTCAGTCCAGGAAATGAGTGCGTCCTCTTCTCTCTCCCCCCTGTTCGGGAGGGAGGATGCAGTATATCACAAGGCACTGATACTGACATTGAACTTCATATCCGATCAAAAATCGAGGTCATAGATGACAATAGTGGTAAGGGTGAGGATCATGTAATAATTTCATATGGAAGGATATGGTAAATGATAGCGAAGATAAAATTTCAGCAATATTTGTGGGCCTCAAAGTAAAACCACGGAGTGTGTCTGACATTTGTGAGTATATTTGCATTGTTTTTTGAACCCTCATTTTGTTGGGAAACTCCAAGAAGAAACTAGTCAAATTCCCACCTAAATCTAAAATAGCATCCTGGAAACAAATGACATAGGTTGACGTTTACATCATTTTAGTGTAAGTTGAGCGGAATCTGCGCTTAGGTCAACATTGAATTCACAAGAGATATTGCTTTGAGGTCTTCGAATAGGAGGGCACAACGTTAAGCAGTAGATCTATAAAAACTGGAAAATTTCCGCAAGGTGATCGATAAATACACAGAACAGAACTATTGGAATCACCAATAGATATTAAATCCCACAACATATGTCCAGCTCTTTCATGGAGTAAATTAGCCTAAAATTGCGTACTCTTAATTCACTTCTAACAGGGGTCAACTAACCTCCATTTTTACTCTGAGATTGAGAAAAGCTGTTGGTCTCATTTTAAATCCCTGAAAATGTTAACCTTTCCTTCCGTATACATTTTTCACTCATTTGTTTTTTATTGTCAGCACAGGTGTGAATGTGATAAAAGGTCCGTTGTTTCGGATAGGAAGCACACGGGAAGTGGAATCCAAAGGGTTATTAGTCGGATGCCTCCTCCGATTCCCGCTCGAGTAGCGGAGGACGTTCGCAGTCGCATACGAGAAGGCTCGTACGAGTCGCGCTCGAGCGGATACCAAATCAATCGGCTCCGCACTATGGGACTCGCTCACGACTGCGAAGTCGCATATGCGGCTAAAATTTCTAGTATAAACCCCCCCCCCCCCCCCTGGGTTGTTTGTTAAAATTACAGCGGTTCTATCCGCTATTATCGATCGTCATCTGTCCGTCTGCCTATGAATATACGTACATGGATACAACGCATATGTGTATTCATGCGTCTGCCTTCCGAGGGCGGCGGAGGAACTCCCGAACATCGACGCTCGTTTGTTTCTTGCGTTAGCTCTCGGTTATTCCTCGTTGTCTTTCACCTTGCCGAAATATTTGTTCGGGAGCGAATGGGACCAGAAAAAAATTGAATGTTGCGAATCGTCATTCCAGTTGTTTATCGCCTTCAGACACTTGGTGATGGAAAAAACAACTCTTTGTGTTTCCACGTTCACATTTCGCTGTCAAAGCAATCGCCTTACATCGTCCCTGCATTTTCCCTTATCTTACTCCACCCCCCCCCCTTTCCTTGGCCGATGACCCCACATCTCCTGCTATACGCCCTTGCGGCGGCTTCGAGGGGAAATGTGGAATCAGAAACTACGGTTGAAGAGGTACATAGGCGTATCTAGAAGCGTCTGAAGGGGGGGGAAGTCACCACCCCCCTTCTGAAGGGGAGGGTTACATGGGGGGTATGGAATACCTCTCATGTAATACGGGGGGTCCGGAAATTTCGAAAAATGTACATCTTTAATGACGTTTTGAAGGTGTTCTATTATGTTATGGAAGGTGATCTATAGGTGTACTATTAGTATGGGTTAAATACATCATTTTTACGTTTTTTTATCAAGGGGTGGGGGCTACAACCCCCAACCCCCCCCCCCCCCTGGATACGCCTATGGAAGAAAACGAAATTTTTTTGCGCAGACAACTTAGCACGAGTTAAATGTGATCGTCTAAACTCTAATATTAGCTCAAATTAAGGCGCTTTATGGAGTACGTTCGCATTTATTAAGTCGCCCCAAAATAACCCCTATTACAGCGAGTAGTACGTTATCTGGAGTGAATTGTTTATTTGTGTTTAACTGCTGCCTTTGTTGTTGTTGTTGTTTCCCTGGAAAATCACTCTTATTTAGAATACATGTGTGTGTCGAGCGTGGATTGTGGTGGTGAGGTCAATGCTGTCTCTTTATGAGCCAACTGTTCAGATTGAAAGATGCAACGGCAAGAGTTGAAAATAGCATTTGTAATTGGTATCTTTTTCCATTCCTGCATAACGCTCCTTTTAAGCGATTTCACGTTCTTGTTTATTTTGAATTTTCCTGCAAATGGAATTATACGTCGTGACCACTTCGGTTTGAGGGCTAAAATCAAGCCTAATATTAAAAATATGTCAATTATAAAGCCAAAAAAATCGAGAGCAATCAAAATTCATTGATTGGGCGTCCACCGACTGGGTCCTTGCGAGAAGAATCTCAAATCATTGCCTCAGGCAAATGCTTAAATCATTATGTCGTATGCTTTTCCAATCTGTTTCCTTCCCGGACAGCTGTTAGCACTAAGCCACGGGAGTAAAACCGAATTCCTGATCAGACTTTTAAACAGTAGCTCGAATGGGAATCCGGTAAACATCAGAGTAACCGGTTAAGCAAATATTTCTGTGTCACCTAACCAGTCAACAGAATCCTTCGTGGAACCAGTCGGTCATTGCAGTCAGCTGTTTGTTCATTTTGCCGTTTAGGCGAGCAAACATCTTACTGAATAAATTTAGAGTACCGTTTGTTTCTTGGGAATAGGAATTTTTAAGTGGAGACGATGAATTCCACTTTGATTTACAGGCTTCGTTCACATTGCCTTTATGTTCCCTTTTTAGCTGGACTCCTTGGACTGGGAAACTTTTAAGGGCGGGGGTTGCGTGCTTGTAATTTTTAAATTTAGGTTGTTGTGTGCATTAAATTACTATTGCTTTTCTTTTTTTTTTCATCATGCTCGAGTTTTTAATTATTATATTTTTATTTTTTACTTTTTGGTGATGCGTGGAATAACTTATTAATTTCTTCAATTATTTTTTATTATTTTTTGAGAATGGGATAAAGAGAACTATGTGCGGCGTGGAAGTTGGTAATGACTTTATTAAAATTTGGGTGAAAATGGGGGGAAGAGTCAATAATTAAGCCCAGGAATTTAGTTTGATTGACTGTGGGAATTACGATTTCGTTGAGGGTGAGAGGAGGGCCTGAGCGTCTGACGGATTTTATTTTGCGTTTATGAAAAAATGGACTTCTGTACATTTAGTAGGATTGACAGTGATTTTCCACTTTTCTGCCCAGGTGTGATCATTATTTAGGTTGTTTTGTACATTCCGTCGGGCTGCGACAAGCCATCTGTGAGAAGAAGTAATGGTTGTGTCATCGGCAAAGAGATATAAGTTAGTGTTGGGGGAGGTCATTGGTGTAGATGTTATGTAGGGTGGGGGACAGGACGGCTCCTTGTGGCACTCCAGCAAGGATATGACGAGGAACGATTATTTTCCAGGGTCACTGAGAAGGTACGATTTTGCAAGAATGAGTTTATAATTTGATGAGGTAGGATGGACAATTGAGGGTTAACAGTTTGAATATTAGGCCTTGATGCCAGACCTTGTCGAACGCTTTATCGACGCCAAGAAAGGCTGCAGTGGTAAGTCCTCCATAGTGTTGATCATTTAAGACATTATCGGTGAGTCGGGCAATTTGGTGGATTGTGGAAGTGTGGCGAGTGAAGTGTTCGGGGATCTGAAGAGGAAGAAATTTTATTTTTATTTAATAAGGAGGAGTTTTTCAAAAATTTTTGAGAAACAGCACGTTAAAGAAATGGGTGGTTGTTAGGGTCTGTTAAGTTTTTATTAGGTTTCGGGAGTACAATGATTTTGCTGCTTTTCCAAATTGAGGGGAAGTAATTGAGGTATATACAATTGTTTAGAAGAGGCAGGAAGGAGGGGAGAAACTCGGACGGTAGAAGTTTATTGGCTTTCAAAGCAATTTCATCGGGGCCTGGAGCTTTGTTAGTCGGGAGGATATTTTTATTATTGACTTTAATTCTTGTAAAGAGCATAGATTAGGAGGAGAGGACGGTGAGTTGATGAAGGAAGTGACAGTATCAGTGAATTCCTTATCAAAGGCTGTGTTGAAGTTATTGTTGTTTAATTGAAATCTTTCGCCCAATACTTTTGCTAAGAGATTGGCTTTATCAGAGGGAGATGTGTAGCTGTGGTTGTCGTGGTGGAGAGGAGGAGAGTGACTTTTCTTCTTACGGAGTTGGCGGGCTAATTTCCAGAGTGAGTGGTCTTGGGTTTTTAAGTTCCGTATTTTGCGGTCCTACTGTGAGTTTTGATGGTTTAGTAGCAGCATTTGAATTTGACGGTTTAAGGTGTTAATTATGGATTTCAAGTGAGGGTTACTGGTTCGGGAAAATTCGCGGCGGGATCTGATTCTTGGAGTCATTAAATCTCGAATGTGATGCGGAAGGTGAGAAGAGAGAAGTTCTGGGGGTTTGTTTACGGAGTGGGAGGATTGGCTTAGGGCATTGGTAATACAGAGATTGATGGTGCTTACTGCTAGTTCTATGGAATCAGGGTTTGGTTCTAAGTTTATATTGGGAAGTTGAAAATGGAGATTGTTGTATACTATTTTTTGATAAAGAGGCCAGTTTCTGTTGTAATTTGGACAGGGGGGAGAGGGAGTGGGTACAAGGTCAAAATAGGTTAGCACTGGGAAGTGGTCGGAGGAGCCTGAATATAGTACCTCACTGGAGGAGCTGGCGGGTGCATTTTGGCTTAGGGCCACGTCTAGAATGTCACTAGATCCGTCAGTGTGTATGTGTGTAGGTTCAGTTGGGGAGTTAACTGTGATATTGTGTTTGAGTACGTATTTGTGTAGGATGCGGCCTTTCTGGTTTGTGATTCTGCATCCCCAATTTTTGTGTTTGCTGTTAAAGTCTCCAAAGACAAGTGATGATGTGTTAGGGGGCAGAATAATGTCTAGGTCTGTGTCAGTGAGTTTATTTTTTGGTGAAATTTAACAAGGTAGAATGTGAAGTGTGTGTGTTCTGGTGTAAAGTTTTATGGCTGTGGCTTCTAGATGGGTGAGGTTTGGGAGGTGTATTTCTTCGTGTGTAATGGATCTTTTTATGCATAAGGCCACTCCTCCAGCTTGGTGTGATGATGATGGGTGGTCGAATCTGTAGATTTTGTAGCCTGGGCAGAATATTGATTTACTTGGGTTCAAACAAAGTTTGCTAAGTCCGATGACGTCGGGGGAGTGGCCCTGGATTAGGGAATGCAGTTACGTGATTCTGGGTGCCAGATGGTTACAATTCCATTGTAATACTCCAAGGTTGAGGATTTTGGTATTTAGAATTTTAGTATTTAGATTATTGTTCGGAGGCATGATAAAGTTGAAGGAATTCAGTGGAGCATTGGAAGAGAAGAGGAAAGATTTATGTTATTTGGTTGATGGCAAAGAAGGAAGGGAGTTTGGATAAAAACCATTGGGCAATTGCCCCCACCAGTCCAAGGAATGATCATTATTTCTGAAGGAAATGGTATTATGAGTGGGGAGGGAAGAGGAGAGTTGGGTTGGCGGATGAGGGGGAGGGGGAAGAGTTTCGGGGGTTGATGAGGGTGTGGGTGCAGGGTGATGAGACGATATCAATGCTACAGCTAAAGTGAATCGTTGTTAATCGTACCGTTATGGAATCTGATGGAATATGGATTTATAATGATCTTCGGGCGTTAGCTGTAATCGTACTGATCGGCTTAGTGGTTATGTTGTTAAGAGAGTCTAAGGGGCCATTCAAGTATTACGTAAGACGTTTGGGGGGAGGGATCATCTTACATTGTCTTATGTAGGGGGGAGGGCAGAGGGTCTGGAACAAATTTACGTAAATTTTTTGTCCGTCTTGAAATATTGTATCTATTGTTTCCGGAAGAAATTTAGCAATAACATGGAGCGTCCACTTGTTAATGGCGTATTTTCTGTCATCTCACCGCTACACCAATGTTCCTATTCTGTCGCCTGACTTGCTAGCTGCATTACCTCCATGCTGAATGAATGTATACTCCAATACTTATAAACTACACAATATCCAGTGCTCAAAGCTGTACGATGGCTTCTATGAAAAGATGAAACAACAGAAAGCGAGAATTTAACGAAGAGTAGATACAAATATCTATCGTCTTACGTAAGACGGAGAGAGGGATGGGTTTGGGGAAATCTTACGTTGTCTTAAATAGGGGGAGGGGGTGGGGTAAAAATGGCATAAATCGTCTTACGTAATACTTGAACGGCCCCTTACAGGAACAAACTGTAGACTATCGGAACTTGACTGAATCAGGTACCCATGCATAAAAAATCTTTGATTTACAGTGTTTCACAAACCCCTTGTTCCAATGCAAAGGTTGGCTGAATGATGAAATTATTAGTAAAAGAATGTAATTCTGTATTACAATTTCCACCCCTTTTTCTGCCTGTATATTCCCGTAAATGTTTTGTAATAATCAATTCGACTGCTCTGCTATTTCGTTACCGTGGTGAAATTTTGCTTATTTTTTGGGTTCGAGTAAACTGAGCTTGCCATCTTGTAAATAAAAATGCGAATGCCAATTGGCAGAGTCTTGTAGTACGGTGAAAATGTTATCGTAAGAAAGAAGACATTTCGTGAAGTCTCTCCGATTTTTGAAAATCTTATAGAACATACGGACGCGATCAAATTTACCTGCGTGGTTGTTAACACGATCGTAGTGAGAGCACGGACCTTGGTCACCGCCGTGATCCCATGAAGGACGACTGATATTAAAATACGGCTTCAGGGGTGGACGTGAGAACTCGTTGTTTACTTCGAGGTTAGAGTGGGAAAGTTCATTTGTGTATTATGTTGGCAGTTGTGTAGCATTGGCAAAATTGTGGTCGCGATGTTATTTATATTGTTATTAATTATATCTATCCCTTATTTGGTTTTAGTGCGATTTTGGTACTCGTAAGTTTCTTGGAAATGTCATAATCTTCCTTATTCTTAAATCCTGACATTATTTTTCTTGTGCCTCGTGTGAGGGTTCGAGTTGTAATCTGCTAATTGCAACATTTCCATTTTTTTCTTTCTCATAATTGTCTCGAGAATATTTCTGGAGTTCTATTATCAAGCAGTTTTACTTGCTCTCCGCTATTTTTCCTAATTTTTTTGCGCAAGGGAGGTAAAAACCTCTAGCTTTGGGTCATTTTTTACCCCTGTGAGGCGATAGTGCTGACCGCTAATGTACAATTTAGTGATTACTATCGGCGTGAAAACTACATCGTAATTTAGTTTGGTAAAGGTGAGCTTCCGTCTCGCACGCGTTTTCGCGATTTTCACCCACTTTTAACAGAGATATCGGAACCAAATTCACCTCACTTATTATGCAAACCTTGCGAATTTGTTAAATACTTTCAACACAACAATGCATCAACTACTTTAGGAATGGGAAACTTTCAAACCTGAGAAGTGCGTTTTTCCTCTCCTTTTGCGGTGATTTATAATTATTTGATACTTAATGTTGCCATTAAATGTAATAATACAAGGGCGGAGAACAAATTCAGAAAATTCAAACGATACTTCCTGGAATTTAAGCATCACGGATGGTTGAAATGGTGCGCAATTTTCCACCTGATGTCGACGTTGTGCATCGAAACCGGGGTCGTAATTTATTTTTAATTATTTTGGTGGGGAAAATTTGCGCATCTTTTTATCCATCCATAAATTGGAGAAATGTATCTGTTATCCGCATCAGATTTTGATTTTTAACATTTTCACATTATCGGTATTTCTTTCAGCATAAATGATTTATGTGAAATTTCGGTGGTGAAGGAAGTATAAATTTGGTTATGTGTCCCAGAAGTGGTGATAACTTGTTATTGAGTGGTTCCTTTTTGACTTCGGCGACATCCTATATTGTTGCTTATTTTCTTATTTAGTATTTCGTAGTCTCCAATACCGATGAATTCAAGAAAGGATGATGATGATATTTCCACTGAAACATTGGTGCTCATTATCGGATCAAACATTTGAGAGTCAACTGAAACCTTGCGCTTTTTCCTTATTTTTTTTTGTTCTTCCCCGTGTTGCGCGAAGTATTCTGACGGATGGTTGTCGCTCTGTTTGCAGGTGGCGGCCTCACATGGAACAGGAAGAGAGCGATGGCGGGAAGGTGGAGCGCGCAGAGGGGGGGGGCAAGAGCGGGGGCGGCGGTGGCGGGGGGAAGGGGGGAGGGGGATCGCACGGGGGGGCGGGGGGAGCGGGGGCGGCTGCCAACGCCAACGCCGCCGCCGCCGCCGCCGCTGCCGCTGCGGCCGCGCAACTCCTCGACGCCGCCGGCCTCTTCGGTGAGTCAGTCCGCGGAATGTGTGCGCGAGTGCCATGTGTACGCACGTTGTAATTCATTGATGCGTGCTCGTGCAGGGATTGGATGAGTAAACTTACCTGTCTGCTTGTTCGCCGGGTAGTGGCAGATTCACCAATAAACTATACTGTTTTTGACCTCATAAGTCTTGACAGTTTGTAGTCACATTTAATATGAAATATTTTGTGCTTTTCTGCAGTTTTTTTTAAACTGTGGAAAAGTACAATGTATTTTATTTAAGCCATGAATGCCAACCAGTACTAAACGTTTATGGCTTTTATTTCTTGACTTACCTGCCTGCTTAATCCCTGGGTAGTGGCAGATTGATTGCGGAAGAAAAAGGTCATATGGGGAAAATGGGGTAATGGGTAAAAAGGTATAATCAAAAGAAACAAGCCTTTTGATGCAAAAGTTATTTTTTCCAGATGTCATTCACAGTGTCAAGTGTGCGAAAAGTGGATAACCATGGCTAGTAGCCATGGTTATCCACTTGGTAGATTAGAAAAAAATAGAAAAAAACACCATATTTCCTTCCTGCTGCACGATTTCCTATTATTTAATCCTCACTTATAGCATGTAGATAATTTTGCACTGATGGGATACAGTCGCAATTTCACCTCAGAATTAATTTTTGGGGTGATGATTGTAAATTACTTAATGGTCTTTTAGAGCACTGTCTCGCTTATTCCTCTCATGCAAGAATGGGCTCTGATTGTAAAAAGTTACAAGATCTGAGAAAATGACTCTTACCAATATGTAACAAATTCCATGATATGTCTTTGCATTATAGCTTCGTGTACGCACATACTTAAAAACACCTATCTGTATCAGGGTAAATGTTGCTACAGATACCTGATACCGAAACACACTACTAGTACGATTAAAAAAAAGACTTAATGGTGCCACAACTGCCTTACCACCGCTCAAGAGGATACAGAATTGAAATCATATCAGGGCTAAAATGTTATGTATTACGTACAATCTATAAATGTTAAATATGTTGTCGAGTGGTGATTCTGAATGTGCATAACTTGTTATTCGATATTTCTTATAAATAAATACATCAAAATTTAGAAATAAATATCAGACATACATAAATATCAGTGGTTTGGGAACCATGTCAATCTGCTTACTGATGCGGAACTTTGAAGAAAAAAAATGCAATATGAATTTGGCAAAAAGGTTCAACTCAAATATTTCTTTCTATACTTTCTATACATACTATAAATAAAACTTTCAAGGAATACCGTGAAAAAAGGTGCAGGGCTTACATAGAAATCATGAGGATTCATGTAAGCTGTGCACCCCCTTTTTTCACCGGTGTTCCAGGATAAAAGGTGCTTGGTATATACGAGTAAATGCAGTATATAAGCTAGTAAAAACGTTACCGTATAATGTAGTAGTCACCATTAATGCTTGGTTTAATTTATGATAGAGAACCTTATAAACCTTTAAATGACTTGTGTTATGTGAGATAATTTGGTATGGCTAGTAAAACAGTCCCACTTCTCAACATTTAGTCATACTTCTCAGAATGTGGAAGGATTGTCTTCTGCCAAAGATATTAATGACATAGATTGAGTGGTGCGTTCTGAGTATAGGGAGACATGCTACACTCTTTGTATCACTGCCCTTAAAAGGGCTATCATGGAAAATTTTTCCTTTCCATGTGCAGCCTACTGGCCACGGAGTGAAGCCTCCTCGGCTGCACCTGGAGCCTCTTGTGAGTTGTTTTTAGTGTCGATGAAGTGAACCACCGAAAAATTTTTCTGTTGTTTTCAAGGCACTGACATATTAACTAAAATTACAGACGGAGAGCAAGCAATTCGGTACACTTTATTGCCGCTTTTTGTACTCAATTTAGGTTCCAGAACTATTCTGTTCTGCTTTAACATTTTAAGATAAACCATTGTCTATGAAAATAATGCCCATGTTTTTTGGTTGATTCGTCAAAATATTTTGACTGCTGCTTCTTACATTTCCTCTAAAATGCTATTCTTATGAATATTGTCCTCATGTCCTCATCCTGATTGTAAAAAGGATTTCGTTGCATCTATTTTGATATTTTTTATTACATTCATTAGGTGATATGTGTTCATATGAGTGGAAGTTAACCATGAAAAAAAAATCATTGCCTAGACTGAGATCTTCAGTCAAATCTTTCATTTGCTTAATTGAAATTGGTTGATTACACCATTATTGTTAAATACATTATTTGTAAACTACTGTTTCCACTAACATTATAATATTTGTCTTCTCCCAATTGCTGTCTGTTGGTGGTGATTTGTACATATGTCGTGAAGCTCTCCTCTCAATTACTGCTGCCCCCTCACTGAGGATGGACTTAAGATTGAACTGGCTCACCAGTCAGCTTACTAGCTGTTACTTTTCAACAGTTGGCTTTTTAAAAGATGGCTTTTTTCACTGGTAGACTCGGAGCTAATAGCTATTCATAATACTCTGCAGCATTTTATTTGAAAATTTGTGCTGAATTATATAGAGATCCATTTCTTGTTGCTTGTAGTCAATAGATGTGTCCTTGTGATTTGTTCATAGCTTGTCACTTGAGCATACTCAAGAGCATGTGTTTGGTGAAAGTTACATGTACCCTTCATTAAGATTGTTCTCTTGGGAATTGTTTTTTAGAGCCCCAGAAAGACCCCTTTGTTCATCTTCAGGGTTAGTATGCCCTGCCTCTTCTAGTGCTATGATTTCTTTAAGGAGAATATCTACTCACATGTATGCACATTTATAAGTGCACTTCTGACTGTATCATGCTGTCATGCTATTTCTTGCTCATTCATATTTGTAATTTTAGTTATCAGTTATTTTTATCTTTTTGTAACCATTGACTTTTTAACTATAATGTGATTTACGGGTGATTTTGTAATTTTCATCCAATTGCATACATAATCATTGGATACATTTCATTTACACTTTCCTTGAAAGAAAGATGCTTTCTTGTATTTTGAATTCCTATTCCTACTTTTGAAAGGCAATACATTGAGCTTCACATTTTTGTGTTTCATAATTTTGATTCCCAAATTTGCTTGTCTCCCTCTTTTGCTGTTATTAATAAATGGTCTTTCCTTGAATATGGCTTGACTTCCTAAATGCAGAGAAAGAAAATTGCCAAATGCCAGTTAGATTTTGCAGGTGAACACAGTGAATCAGTGCACCATGTCACTTTTTTATTAATTTTACGTTCCTCAGAATTCTTTAGTAGCTGTCTTATGTTAATTATTTAGTTATTTCAGTAAGTCAGTTTTTTAATGACAAAAATCCTTTCTTTTGCCCCTTGGCTAAAAGTTTGGTCTTGAAGGGGATTGGATTTTCTGAAATGATCCAATTGAAAGGGATTGGATTTTCTGAAATTATCCAATTAAAACACTTAAGTTGAAACTTTCTTAAAGTTAAAGTTCTGGAATATGTAGGATTAGCATGTTTTCTACTGATTGGATCAATGTATGTTTGCTGTGATGTTACAAGTTTGGTGGTGAACCAATGCTTATATTTCCCCGCAGCCTCCCACCCACTGTTCGGGGGGTCAGGAGGTGGTGCAGCTGCTCCCTCTTCATTTGCCAATCATCACCTTGCACACCTGCCTCCAGGAGCATACGCAATGATGGGTCGCCACCATGCGGCCCCGACGTATGGGGTTCCACCCCCTCCAACTGCTCCTTCAGCCTACGGATCCCTTGGGACTCTTGGTGTGGCTGCAGGGCAGGCAGCATCCTTGGGCATTAATCCAGCCAGTAAGTGTGCCTATAGATCTCGTATTTGCTGAAATGATTGCTAAGGAAAGTAAAGAGTTAAATCTTTTGAAATTAGCAAAGAAATTTTTTAAATGATAATAATAATTTATTTACTCCCAAAAAATTAGTACAAACTGGTAACAAACAAAAGAGCTGGAGCTTTAGGTGGTCTCCGAGGTCATAAGACCAGAATTGAGCCGCCAGAAAATTATAAAAAATTCCAAGTATTGTTCCAATGAAAATACCATCAAAATAAATGTTCTATATTTTATTGAGAAAAAAGCCAGTCTTTGGCAAGTTTTAACATTTTTTTAAAGAATTTAATTTGTTGAATTTCAGCAGGCAGTATATTAAATATCTTTGGCCCCAATAGAGAAAGCAACATTTATATAATGTTAATCTTGGTCTGTTTGTTACGTTTGACTCATTCCTTAAATTATATTTACATTTATCAGATACACTCGGCATATTGCCACTTCTGGCATAAAACATTTTAAGACCTTAAATAAATACAAATGCCGTAGTGGCAACAATTTGAGGGCCACGAACAATGGAAAGGAGTGTTCTTAAGAATTTTTGGACGATATTAAACAAATTATTTTTTTTGTAAGACGAGTGCACACTAAAATGTGTTCATGTATGCACTGCCCTAGCAGATTATACCATAAGAGATTTTGGATTGAGCAAGAGCATGATAAATGGTTTAGTTAAGAATACATATGTTGTGAAAATCATTTTATTATGATGAGAAATTCATGAGACATATGTTGAAAACTCTGAAGCTTTGTGGAATATGGAGTCAGTGTACTTATATATTGAAAGTTCTTCAAAAAAAGTGTTTTTCCCCTAAATTAATATGATTAGTCCAGCCACCATAGTAAGTTGTTGTGATGTTGCCTTGATGTTCTGCTGGGGCTCTAATATGATGTTGTTGATATTGTTTTTGCCATTATAAAGTCGACCTTGAATTATACTAGAAAAGGTGCCTGAAAGTTCAACATTATTGAGCTTTTTATCAAGCTCACATAGTACTACAGTGAACTCCCTATTATCCGGCATGCGTGGAACATGGGGGTTGCCAGGTTGATGAATGACTTTGGAATGCAAATAAAATAGTTAAACTTCTATTTAATACTTAATAGGATGTTGAAGATACAACATTGAACTCCTGTATGAGAACATTCCGATTCTCACCCTTTTGTAGTCTTATGCAAATTTCAATATTTTGTTTTAAATTTAAAATGGCACATTTCCGCTTTTGTCCTTGATTTTATTCTTGGCCGACACCATCAAATCGTGAGAGGTGGAAACTGTTCTAAGCAGCAATTAGGATTTGCACTGAAAAATAACAATCCCGTCTCATATTGTTAAATTAGCCACATTTCGTGAACTAAACTACTTGCTATCAAGTTATCGAATCGATCAAATGCGTTAAAGGTCGTCGTAATTGGAAAAATTACTGCGAGATATAAAATGTTGTTCCAAGTTCAAAATGTTTAGCAACCTCAAATTTTTGTGTCGGTTGCATGTGAATTCCAGATGCTTGAGTACCGAATAACTGAGAGTTTACTGTAGTACACAGTAGAAACTGATTAAACATAGATTTTTACCAATCTCCTCCTTAGTCTTGCTTCCAAGAGTGTGACAACCTTCTCAATAGATGGTGAGATATATGCTGGGGATGTGCGTTAGGATTCTTATCTTCATCTGCACTTTTTGGATCCTGGAATTTTAATGAAGCCTCATATTCTTTTAGGTGCAGCATGGTGGACGATGGCATCTCACCTAGCTGCTCAAGACTACCTTGCCCGCCTTCAGGCTTCTGGTGGACTGCCTTTTGGTGGACTCCCAGGTGACAGTCCTGTCCCTTCATTTGACATGTTGTCTCCTCATACAAGTCAACCTCAGTCTCAACGTGAGTAACTTTCATCTGACTCGTGCCTCTTTGCATATCTCTGGTATGCAAAAGTGTACTTGGCTCCAGCTTGTCTAACCCATAATCAGAATGATAAACTACCTCTCTAGGATAGAAAATAGGGTTTTGAAAACTCTGGCATGTTAATGCAAAATAACATAGGAAATTAAGAATACATACCTACTATGGGCATATTCAATGGGAAATGGGCTATGTGCATTTTAATCAGTTCTACTTAATAAAAGTTGCTTACTCTTTCATCCAAATCACTATAATGCCTGGCTATTCAGTTTTATATGTATAAATTTAGTGAAAAAATATTGTATAAGTAACTGGGGTTTGGAGGAATACTGTCTGAAAAAAATAATTGTTACATGTTGACTTGTACTGACAGAGAAAAAATTTGAATGCTGACTGCGAAATTTCTTTATTTCACCTGCATGTACATATTTTAACCAACCATAAATCCCTAATGTCTTCCTTTTCGTGCTATGTGAGAGTGTGAATTTGCATGGAAAAAATGTGAGCCACAGGAGTGGAAAATCCTCCCTAAGTTACGTCAGTGCTGTAAGAGTTACAAGCTGTCAGTGCATTGAACCATCTTCATTGAATCCCATAGGATATTCTATTCCATACAGTTACCAGAAATAAAAACCTGCCCTTTTTATACTACTCTTAAAATGTTCAATCTGTAAAACCTTGAAATAAAGAAGGGTCACTAAGCATGTCGGACCTTCTGGAATCTAGAATATTGCCTGATTAGAAATTACAATGAGTTGCAAAATACTTATGTCACTGTCATGAGTTAACTTCTTGACCAATTTTTTTTACATATAGTATTCTCCTCTTGTGGTAAATAAGGGTTATAATTATTTGAGCTAATAATTAATTGTGATTAGAATGTACTTAGTTTAACTACTATTTCACGTTTTGGTATATGATGTGGTCACTAGCTTGGGGTATGATTTCTGGGGGTAGTTACATTCCTTATTTCAGAGGGTAAAGGCATGGAATTTAAATTTAGTGGAATGTGTGATGTAGGCCATTAAGGTGCCCATAGTGGTTTGGTGTGCTTGAGAAGTCTTTTGTATTTATTTGAGTGGTGGAGGGAGGAGGAGTGATGTGAATGGAAAACAGGGGTAGAACAAAATTCGGAATGGGGAGGGTAGGTGCAGCGGCACTCCCTCTCCTCCCTCCATACTTTGCAGTGCCCTCCAAGTCATCGTCCAGTGGGTCAAAGTCGTCAAAGTCATCGTCCAGCCGGCCACCGTCTCGGGCGGGAGGGAGGACGGCACCAACGCCACCCACCTCACTTGCTAGTTCGACGGCCACGACTGCTCCTCCACCGCCACCTCCGCCACCACCTCCACCCCCAAGACTTCCACCCCCGGCTCATCCCATGCCTCTCACGTCCACTGCCAGCATTGCATCTTCAACTGCAACTACCACTGGAGTGGTCAGGTGTGTACTCCCACTGTTTATTCTGCCGTACTATACAGCCATTTTGGGAATTATACCTATGCTTAATCTGTTTAACATGCTTTTAGTGTATAAAGAAGTCTAAATGGAGGATTTTACAATTGTCGTCACGGAACACAAGCAAGTGGGAAAAATGGGCACTATCCGGACAAACAAATTGTTTCTAGCATTGTTATCAAAGGAGAATTGGGAGCAATAATAGTGATTTACTCTGGTCTCACCTTTATAAAGTGCACTTTTCTAGAAATACGTGTTTGCGACAGGCCATGTCTTTGACTGAAGAAGACATTCTGGGTATGAAATTTATCTTTCCCAAAATGGAAGACAATGCAATGCAACCCTTATGCATATGCAACCCAATGCACAATGACCCTTAGATTTTTAAAATTTTAGAAGCACTTTGGTTTATGCAGTTGGTTATGCCTGCTTATAAATATGCATGGCATCAATTCCTTCAGCTTGCAATACAAATATATTGTGTTTGTGATGGAGTAATGGAAGGCATAATTCCTACCCAGGTATTCATTAAACTCACTGACAAGTCTCTCAGGGTTAGTCCCTTCTGTATTTAGCTAGAGTTAAGGTGGCTCTATACCAGGGCTAAGAAGCTCATTTCAGACGTTTCCCTCTGCCCCAGTAACGGCTTTGCCGTGACAGCTGGAGACTTGCAATTTTTGCCTTCTGTAGATGAAGAGTCATTTGTTCATTTAATTGGAGTAAATTTATGATGAAGCGATTGCGTTTTTTTATAAAAAATAGCAAAACTTTGGTTTTTACGAAATTATTTTGTCATATTCCGGGGCATGTTGCGAAGGCTAGATTCCTAAATGAGGATTTTCAGCCCACTTAAGTCAAAAAACCATCTTTCATATACGCAAAAAATTGACAACCATTGATGCTGTTTTTGTATTAAGGCTATAGCAATGTTAAGCGCTCAAGCCTGCATTGACAACGGAGTAGACCTTTTCCATCCCCACCCAAGGATAATCGTTCCCCACTCCATTTTTGTCAGCTCCGCCTTCACAGTTTCCCATTGGACTTCTACCACCCCAGTAGGCAACCACAGGCAGCGACTGTTAACTTGAGTTGTCTTGGAAGTATAGACCCACCTTAAAAACAGACTGTCTTCAAATAAGTGTTGGTGAAATTTGTTTTATTTTATACTTTCTTCATTACAATCTTTCATACAAAATTCCCTGTATTACTGCCATTCTCTATATTTCAACAATTCATATCTTATTTTAACATCTTTTATTTATTTTTGCATTGCTACTTTCCATAAAGTAGCTTAGCTAATTAACAGAGAGATTTCCTCTTACTCTGGAAGATTTATTTGGAGTATTTGTACATGTCCTATACTTCAAGTAAGGCATTTTTTCTGTGCCAAGAAATTAAAATTATGAGCCGAATGAGTACACAGATATACCAGTTAGGCATCCTAAATTTTCAGGGTTACTTCGCTAACCTTTTTAAGAAAACATATTTGGTATACCCACGGACAAAAATATTTTGTGTTTCCAGAGTTACTAAACATAATCACTATTGTTGGTCTGTCTGCTTTCGGTTGACGTTTCTGAAGTAACAGCAATGGCAGCATCAATTACCTCTACTTCACTCCACTTGCCTCGTGATGGAATCATTTGAACCACTTATTCGGCTTCCACATTCCAACCAAAGGGAACGTTCCGGAGCACTATTTATTTTGGCAGGTGGGAAGTTCCTTGGAGTGGAGGATTTTCTCTTGCTTCGACAAAGACCTTCCTGGGATGAAAAGGTGACCATTAATAAACCGGGAAGACTATACCACCACGAACGCTCATGGGAATTAGATGTCCTCCAGCAAACAGTAATACACAGGGTTACCATATTCTGATTTTCCAAAACCGTATCTAGTTTTGAAGATACTGAAACTGGGAAAAAATCAGGATGTTGTTCGTAAAATTTAGCAAATGAAGTACAGTTATTTCATTCTTTGATTTTAATTATGAAATAAAATCTTCACCTGCTGCGGCAGGAGCAGCTTGTTTTATAACAAAACACTAAAGTACCTAGTCCGAATCTCGTTACTAGTGGGGTATCTGCTCTCTTCTTGGCCCCTGCCAGCTATTTCCCTTGAGTCTCTTGGAAAGAGTTAGAAAATAACGTTTCTCGGTTCAGCTTCTATCACATGGGTTTTTCCCTTCTACCAAGTGATATACCTTCAACAGTCAGTCTAGAGCCTTTAAGGATGCATGATACAATTTGATACAGTATTTTCGGTTTATGCATTTCTCGCCATAAACTTGTACCTATGAATTTTTCTGTGCAGTGAACAGCAGACCTAAACAGAGACATTCTGGGACATTTCTGTGTCAGCCAGGACAAATATGCCAACCAGACGGGACACTGGGACAGACTGTCTTATAGACAGGCAGGCTTACCATACATCCCAGCCTAGTCAGGACCAAATTATTTACCCCATCAAACTAATGAAAACTTTAAATTGGACAAAACAAAAACTTTCCTTGACTATAAGTTTAGTGTGTAGAGTGCAAAGAAATGCAGAAAGCAGAAACTTCAAATGTGGATATTTTTACAGTTTCAATATGGAATTATTTGGGACCACAGAATAACGAAGCTAATTGCAAAAAAACATTAGATGTGAAGGTGCCAATTCCTGAACTGACTTTAGTTGGTTTCAGCTTATATTCAAGCGAATCAGTAGAAGAAAACTTTGGTAAAATAATTTTTAAAATGTTGTGAGATTCGTATGGTTAAGTCTTGCAAATGCATTTGCATGTTAAAATCTTACAGCATAGCTGCATGCCAGGTTCCCTGGCATGTAACTTACTTATGAACAACTATTTTTTTTGGCCCCCCCAAATGTTGTTGCAAAAATGGAGAGGGTATTATATTCTATTGAGGTGTAGGCTCTGATGAGAATGGCATTTAATTTCAAAATCACTGCACTGTGCAACGTATCAGCAAGAAAATATTAGGTATACATCCAAGTGCTCCTTGAATGTCTTACATTTTCATGAAAGTCTTCTGAAAGTCTATTATTTGTAAGTATTTACCAAGAAAAGTCCCTTTTTGCCCTTTGACTGCTATTGAACCAATTAATAGACATTTGCTAGGGTTTCTTGAAAAGTCTCTCTGAAATAAAAAAGGCAAAACACTTTTGTGCTCTCTAGTGATTACTTAACTGCCTCATTTAAGCCTTGTCAGTTGGCATGTCTCATCTCATTTACCCATAAACATCCGTGATACCAATGATTGATTGCATGTAGTATTAAAAAAGTGGCAAATCCTTTGGACTTGCATGGTTATTCTGCCATTGCAGTAACCATTTTGCTGTGTTATAACAGCTGAGACAGTGTGCTATGAACGTAAATGGTTTTCATACAGTACTTCCATTGGTTGTTTATGGGTAAGTGGGATAGTTTTCAATGCTTGGGTCTGATAAAGCATGGCTATTCAAATAACTTATCGAAAGATCAGGTAATAATAATCCCTAGGCCACTTTCTTTGACTGAAGAAATGTGTGATGAAAATTAATTTTTGGAAATAAAGTTTTAATGTACTATAAATTGTAGAGCTCTACTATGGTAGAGCATATGTTTCAAGGTTTTACTTTTACTTTTCCCATTCCCTGCAGTTCTCCATGTGAAGGAGGGTGAGTGGTTTCCCTATTGTATTTCCGTGTCTCTTTTTTGCTTGTTTACATAAATTGCTTATGACACAAGCTGATAGATAATGACAGCTTGGCAGAGTAATTTATTCAATGTCTGCTTGCTGATTTTATGTGCATCACCTTTTTGAATCTTAATACCTTGGGAGGAACATCATCTCTTCCTAGTGCATTTGTCTTGTTCTATTGTTTGACTCAAATCCCTGATTAATCTATGTATTTGCTCAATTATCTTAATACTATGTATGTGAATCATTGTTGAAACTATTGCTGTCGTTTTATGGCATGAAATCTGTTGAAAACTGTAATTGTTTGTGGAAGCATTTTATGGTTTATATTTTTGCTCAAATAGTAATTGACACTGATATGTCTCAATTTCATCTTTAAAAATTGAGACAGTGAAAATTGGTGGCAATCATTATTTTTAATGCAATGTCCGGTGTTTAGTAAATTCTCTTGTGTGCATGGATCTTATGCTACTTATTTTTTTCTAAATTGTACAGGCTCTATGCATTCTATTTTCACATCTTCTTATTTCATAAAAGTCGAGAGGCAAAAATTCCCTTTACTATGATTCTTGAAATGCAATACATGACCAACACCTAACCCCATATTTGAGGCCCTGCTGTACCAACAAAACATGAGAATTTTTTTGCTCTTTCCAAAAGTGGAGATTCATTGATTAACGAGAAAAGATACTGACCAATATTAGTGAAGAGCCATTAGAATGTTCAGTCTGATAAATTATTGCAGCCATGAATTGTACGCTTTTGGTTTTAGAATGAATTTTGTATAGAGGTTCTTAAATCAAGTGTTAGTCAGTGGCATTCATACATCGATTAAATAACTTATGTTGATGACCTCGGTTGTAAAATTTCTGCATCCACCATTTTTGGCTAAAGCTTTTACTTGTGTTTTGATGCGTGAAGTTCTTACATGCCCTTTTTCCATAACTAAATGGTCAAATGCTGAGGATGTTTGTATTGAGGAGCATATTTCTATTGATTTGAGTTGTTGACATTTTTAGATTTATCCTGCATCGGTTATCTTCAGGTGACAAAAGTTTTACAATTGTACAACATAACATCTGTACGTTTGGTTGTTGCTGCTGAATTTTCACTGTTGTGTATAACATCTCTCAATTTTTGAGAATCTGTGATCAGCCTGAGTATTTAACCTTCTTATTGGCTGTTGAACCTCTTCTCTTTGTGGGATAGTGCTAGCCTGTCAACAAATTATTTTTTCCTATTAGCAATTGAGGTGGTCATATTCAGTGGCCTATCGCAGTATGCCTCCATCATCAAGTAATTGCATGTGTAGCAGAGTATTGGGCAGTAATAAAGATCCTACCCAAGGGTGTTCCATGGAATGGTAGCAAAACCATCATCACCTGAAGACAACCAATGCTCAAGAAACCTGATCATATCTACAACTCGTTGTCATGAAACACTGAAGAAGCCTTTGAATAACTTTCACTTCTAACTCTAAAATTTTCACTTAAGCTTTTCTGTTTTATTTTGAGCTATGCATTAATGCATATTTTTTTAAGCTTTATTATTTTATTTTAGTAAATAATCCATTCGAAAGGGGAGAATTCCATTCGATTGCTATTCTGAGTGAGGATAATGCAGAAATATAATGTGTCTTCTCTGCAATTCCTTTTCGACATTTATTAGTACATAATTTTATGATTTAACCGTTTGGATGCAGTATAATTTTCTCAGCTGGTCGGCCATCACACAATTGAGGAAAACAAGTTGAATCTTAGCTTTGTTAAATTTCATTCAATTCCCCTCAGATTCAAAATCAATGCATAATTGGAAATGCATACAATAAAAATGCGAGCATACCGAAGTAGCTTGAAAATCCAAGTAGCCATTTCATACATGCACACATGTTCGGCCTTCCATTCATGCATGAGTTGCAACCGTTGTGTAATCTGCTGCTCCATGCCATAGCGTTTATTTTGTTTTTGGTTGCTTGGTTTTCAATGCTGTCATCCTGCAACATTGCCCTATGGTGAATTGGCTGCCTCTACAATCACCTCAATACAGCGACCCATCCAGCATTCTCGGGGGAGTCCGTCTGCCTCCCGACACAGAGATCATCAAATATACATCCTCTATAGTGGGTCCTAAGGTGCCTGGTACTACTAACAGGGGGCGCAAGAAGACCATCTCGCTGGACCCACCTTCGGTGACCGTGGTGCCCACTTCAGGGGGGGGAGTGGCCCTGCTGCCACCTCCGCATCATCTGGCGGCGCACCTCCCGCCCTCCACCCACTTCCCAGCCCACCACCCCATCCCTGGGGGTCACCATCCCCAAGGCCGACCCTCCCTCCTGCCACCCCCTCCGTCGTCTTCTCCGGCTGTGGCGTCCAGCGTTGGGCAGTCTGCGGAGAGGAGGAGGAGTTCAGGCTCAAGCAGTGGCGCCGGACGCCATGTGGTGAGTACTGCACCTGGTGCTTCCAAGTGGATTGGAGAAGGGGGTGTTATGCCTGCTTTCTCATAGTGGTGCATCCCAGAAGTAGAATAGCATGTAGCGTGAGGAATCCTTAAAGCAGCCATTGCAATACATAAACAAGCATCTTTTGATGCTTGTTGACTTCTTTGTAATCATTTCATACAAGTTATCCTCTCTTGTTCTATAGAGCTTTGAAACTGAAGATTTGGTTGAGACCTAACATATTACTGCTTGATGCAATAAATCGTTCGTGCCTGATAAAAAGGCCACCATTTTTGGTCCAATGCCAGCTGCTAAAAGCACATGGGGAGCCATTTTTGGGCATGATGAAAGGAAACCATTCAAATTTCGTGACTAATGACCCAAAATAGTGGAGAAATTGGACTATAAAATACTGATATTCAGCATATATCAGCGGTTAAAGTCTTATTGCATCGGGGGAGTCGCATACATTATTATATGCATAATATTTTTCCCACCTTAATTTTTCATCATGATGATATTTTTGTAGCCCGATAATGCTGCAATTAAGATATGTAACCCACAAAATAATGGCAGTCCTATCATGCGGTCAGATTTTTAATGTTTTATATTATTTAAATCCAATTAACACATCGGAAATAAGAGGTACAAGAGGAAGTATCAATTGCTGACATTAGTTATGTGGTCAGAGTTTGAGGATTTGATCGAATCTAATGTAATCTATGGATTCGAGAATTGATTGTATGCTTCTAAAAAAGATTTGAATCACAGTTGTGTGGGTGGTGTATGTGCTAAGTTGCAATGAACTGTTGTACAAAATCTCACTTCAGACTTTTATCATCTCGACGTCATTTGACTACATGTGTTGGTAATTTGCGTGAAAATTCATTATGTCATAAATATGTTCGTAAGCAAAGAATTTATGGCTGCTAATTACGATTGAAAGTCTGCGATAATAGTATGTTGAAATTTCTGCCCAGTTTAGAAAGCATGCATAAAGCAAAAGTTGTGAATTTTTGTATAAGAATTTAATTTTCTCAATCGTTGTTCAGTGGAGATGAATAACTAATGCAGACTTTTGACGTATGCATTTGTCTCTAACATCTACGAATTTACGATGGTAGTCAGCCCAAATGCGCTTCTAGTCACCATCCCTTTATCAATCAATCAAAGGTAAAAAGAGAAAGGAACTTAGCCCATATAAAAAATAACCATCATTGGTCATTATTATTTGTGGTCTCCCATATCTTCAGCTGAAAACACAAACTTGGGAGGAAATATAATTTTGTTCCGATTACTAATTGCTTGATGACAAATGGGGTGCAATTTGGCATATTTTTCATATAGCTGTCTTTCGGGATATATGTACCAAGTTTTTGGTTCAAAGTGGCAAGACATTTTTGACAGGTGGAATAATAATGTGGAGGTCGTGGAGAATGGTACTGAAGAAAATAGCACCTCCGTTAATGGTTTGTGCTGATAAATAATGCCATCTATATCAACCCTTTAGTTTACGAGGATGAAGATCTGAAAGTTCAATGTATCTAAATAGAATTGCAAGTTTGTAAATGTCTCTTTTTAGTTTAACTTTTTAACTTAATCAAAATATTATGGAAATTGTTTGCTTCGTTTATGAATGGTGAAAACTCAGCCGCATCTGCTTCTGAAATTATTTAATCCGTTCTTTCTCTTTACCCTTTGCCACTGAATATTCTATCTTCCTAAAACGAATAGAATAGTAAATACACAATGGAAATAATTTCAAATTAACTACCTGTAAATAAACTAGGTAACTTACATTATACTTAAAAATAACTACTTATTGTTCCGTATGTTCTTACTTTTCGGCCTGAATTAATAAATACGAAACAGTATTAGTGCTCCCTGGTCATTATTTGCCGTTGAACAGTCATTTGTTTTTACCCAGATATGATTGTGCCAGTTCATTCGTGTGGAAATCTCAATAACTTCAAAGTTGCATTTGTTACTGTAGTGCCGCGACAAAGCTGATGCAAATGGCAGAAAAACGGAAGAAAATTGTCCTTTCCATCGCGAAAAAACTAGAATTGATTACAAGAAATGAAAAAGTAGAGACTCTGCTTAAACTGGCAAAAGAATATGATGTGGGATTACAAACATTTCGGGATATAATTTAGGATAAAAGTAAGCTGATGAAGATCGCTTCAACCTCGGACAGTGGTTTGGGACCCTCAAAGCGTAAGACTATGAAACGATCAACCTTTAAAGATTTAGACTCCTCCATGCTTCTTTGGTTCAGTCAAAAACGGTCAATTAGTATACCCGTCTCAGGCCCCATGTGTGCACAGCAGGCGAAACTTTTTCACTAGTCTCTAGGGATAGAAGGTGATTTTAAAGCTTCTTCTGGGTGGTTGACGAGATTCTAGCAGCGACATGGAATTCGTGAAATTGCTATTCAGGGAGAGTGATTGAGTGGCAATGCTTCAGCCGCTGATTCTTTTCGCTTGGAGCTCACAAAATACATAAAGGAAGAAGAGTTGGCACCCGCACAGAAGCTCTGGCAAGTGTTGAAACTTAGCTGGATTACATGCAACAAAATTATTTTGATTATTGCGATGTAATCTCAGCCAGAAAAATAAGAATTGCAATAAATTCAAAGAACTGCAATTCAGGTAGTTTCACCAAAGGTCAAATTGGAGAACGGAGAGGACATTAAGCAGTGAAAAAGAGAATCCTGCTGATCTCTAGCAATTTGCAATGGCTGTAGTGGATATCTCTCTTTAGGACTCCCTGTACATTGTGGATGGCATGCATAATCGTCTATTTTGGAATGTCCCTCATGACCCTAACGGAAAGGTTTTGAAACATCATCTTAGAAAACACCTTTGTACTGCTCTAGCATTAGTAATTTTAAAGAGAGTCTTCAGTACTCCCAGCAATTTTGTTAATAAAAAAGAAACAGATGAGATTGTGGCAGACTAAGAATGTTCCATTTCAAAATCAAATACATATAAGCAAGTTACTTGTGTTCTGGTACCTTTTTTCAGCATTCATAATTTAAGAATTGTTAAATGTCACTCACTGTGAAACTGACATTTCTCCTCAATTTTATTTTTCTTTAAAAGATAAATTATTAGATTTTTTTTTGGGGAAAGACCTAGAGCTACTTATGGGTTACTAAATTTATGAGAAAATGAAAAATGGATTAGGTATGTTGCAATGCACGAATATGAATTTGTAGTCACTGAATTTGATTGCAAGACTGAGGCGAGACGGTCGACAGCAATTAAATAAACACACACATCTGGAGGAAATACTGTGGACTGGAAGAGTTAACCCTTAGGCTTTCAGTGGAAGTGAACACTCAAGCAAAGGCTTAATTAACAGAAAGTGGCCCGTGCAACTGCAGCCAATTAATCAGTTTGGCCATAATCCTGGGCATGGCAACATTTTGCGATGTAGAAATCTGACTTTGTTGTCACTGAATTTTAGTTGGCAAGACTGAAGCAAGACAGGGTTGACAGCAGTTAAGTAAACACACACACAGCCTTTGAACCGGTTAACTTCTCCTACTATGGAATATATTTTTCAATAAAGAAAAGATTACAACATGACAACATGCACTTAGGCCCTTCTTTCACCCTGATTCACTACTGAATTTACTTGTTCTCGTATTTTTCGCTCGTGTTATTGATCTCTGATTTTTAATATTTTAATTTTGTTTTCTCATAGTGGACATACTAATCCAAGAGCAATAAATATTATTATGATGATTGCATTTATTTCCAAGCTGGCGAAGGGGAGGAAAGGGAAGTTAGGAAGAACTGATTGGGGGGGGGGGGCAGTTTTAGGGAGCAACTCAATTAGCATCATAGAGAGATTTTGCTAAACAAACATGCAATAAATGAGGCATGATTTTCCCCGTATTCTCACCTCTCAGTGTTATGCAACTCATTTGTTGTTACCAACTACATGTATTAGTAAGTGTCAGTGATTGTGCTTTCTTGGATTACATCAAAGATGTGATATTTTTTACCCTTTTACTAACAGTGAGCCAACCTATTGGCCCTCGGTGAGTGTGCCAAACTGTCACTGGTCGATATATTGACCTTCATTTATGTGTGGATAAATTTTGTTTGCTAATTTCAATGGCCTTCAAATTGCATATTTAATTGCATATTAAAGGCCATTGCAATGGCCTTTAAAATGCAATTTAAAGGCATTATATTTCACCATTTTATTCCCAAATGTATGCCCAATATTTGAAAAATTCAACAAGAACTATGCAAAAATCACATTTGCAGTCATCACACACCCTACCTGGAAGCTGTGAAAGGGTTGAGAAATTAAGTTGTACACGTGCATTCATTCTCATTGTTGACAGCAGCATTATTCATGTACATAGTTGATCTCTCTTTGGAGAATAAATCCATTGTGAACAGATATTGATTGTGGATCCTAGAAAAATTACACTGATTAGTAGAAAGAAATTAAATGTTGACATGTTAACAACCAGTCTATTCAGATTAAAGTTTGTATATTAACCCTTTAAGTGCTCCCATCGTCTATTGGCGATTTGAAGTATGGTTTATGGTTTTAGTAGAAACAAGTTCAACAATTCGTATTCAACAGTAAAATCAGACGAAAATTACTCATTGTAAATTTTAAAACTGATTTTCCTTAAAATAAAAAGTGACAAATTTTAAAATTTCGCAAAAATTTAGAAAAAAAGTTTGCGTTCGGGGAGAGCTATATTTCAGATTATTTGCACAGTTAAAGGGTTAAGCATTAATATGTCATTCATATGGAATATATATCTAGTTGCGTGGGCATTTCAAGTGATAGTAACTGCTAATTTGCCTCAAACGTTCTTGAATTATTTAATACTGAACATCTTACTTTGGTGTGGCATTGCATGAAATACTTAATTTATAAAAAACTTGATACAAATGATCGTAACTGGAAGTGATCAAACAACTTTAAGGCTGTATCATTTTGCAGAGTTTGAGGACATCTTTTCTATTATCCAACTAGTATCTGATTTCTGTCCATTATAATGGCTGGGGCTTCTAGCACCATCATGAAAGAGCAGTCATTAATGTGTCTCATTTCTCTCAGGACCCTGAGTTCCCAACCCCTTCGGCTGTGCCACCAATGGACCGAGTAGAAGTGATTAGGTTGCCCCCGCATGGGATTGGAGCGGTAGCTGACCCAAGAAGTGGCGATCCGGCACTGCGAAACCTCCGTGGTCACGCCCCACCCCCTTCTGCACACCCCCCTGCCCCCGCCCACAACACTAGCCGGCGACTCGGCTCAACCCTCGACTCCGTCCCTTTCCCACCATCGGCATCCCCTGCCCCGCCATCCCCTCGGACTGCCGATGCCGATGCCCCCCTCAACCTTTCCCTTAAGCCTCAGAGGCCCCCAGCCCTGCCTCCCCCCGCCCACGACCCCCCTCCTCCCCCCTCCTGCCCCTCACCACCCCGGGGCTCTCTGCTCCTTGACCTCTCGCTCTCAGGCTCACAGTCATCGCAGGGGACTCCCCGCCCTCGTCCTCCTCCTGTGGGACAGCCCTCTTCAATACCTGGAGAGCCCCGAATATGTGAGTTGATTTTGTTCCACATTAATTTGAACTGCTTAGTGGTGCTGCAAGCCATGCTACCATTTTTGCCTGATTCAATAGCTAAGACATTGTTATCAATTAACAGCTTATAGTGTTCCTTATGGCAGAAAATACCTATGAGAGACCTCAGTAAATTATGAAAATTAAGAATATTATGTTTTAAGAAATGTGATACACAGTGGAAAAGAATGCATAGCTTGTTCAAAGTATTTAGCACGAAATAGTGGTCTGATCAAAATCCATTCTAGACAGATGGTTTTTTCATTGTGAATTTCTCACTCTAAATGTCATTTCATGTAACAATTCTTCTCAATAATGTAAGAGAAACAGCTCTTCAGGAACAGTAAATGACTTGAAAGATAATTTGTTTATATAATAATTAACTCCAGATACACTTTTGAAAATTATGAATGTACTGTTTGTGGTGAGGATCCATTGTTAGATATAACCCCATGGACTTTTAATTGTAATTAGCCATTGCCTGCAATTGAGACTTGAGTATTTTGAATCTTTAGTCTTTACTTTTTAATCTGTTTAAGAAATGCTTGTAAGTTTTTTTTAGAGAGATGCATTAACCATTAGAAGTTCAAAATTTACCACTATCTATGAGTAAAGAATTCTAGAATTTCATCTAAGTATTTTCATGGGTAATTTGCACTTTTATCTTTTCACTGTAATTTGCTCTATACAAACAGTTACACGATTGATGTCAGAATTTTCAACATTGCTTTATCAGTCTTTTCAATACCTAAATTAAAATCTTTTATTTTAGTGGTGAGAATGTACTGAGAGAATGTTAAAAGCAACTTCTATCTTACAGCTCGTCGGAAACCTGGCCCTAGGCCTAGGAGGGTAATCCAGGCACACCCATCGACATCACCTTTGGCACCAGTACCTCTAACAGCACCTATTGTCACATCACCATTAATGACACCAGCCTCTGCTCTTCCCCCTTGCCCTGCAAAGGCTGAATCTCCAGGACGGTCCGATGACAGTGATATGGGGACCAAGGTGAGGGATGTATTTAAATTCTGTTGTTGTAATTTGTGTTTGTGGAGCATTCCATTCATGCCGTCAGATCCTAGCAAATTCTTTGAATCATATTGCAATGGATACCTATTTGCCAGTTACGCCTGTTATCCATGAGTTGGTGATCTTTTAGTGAGTAGCACAGTTGCACTCCAAGTAGTTGGTCCCACTGTTATTTTTTCTCTGCTTACTCTCCCTATATGTCCAGATTTTTGTTTACTTACTGGAGAATTTTATTTCTTCCTCAAAATCAACATTGACTTTCATTCTATGAGTACTTAAAAGTTTGATACTTTGGCTCTTTTGGATTTGCACGGTAGATAATGCACTGTCACTGGAGAACTTGTGAAAAAAATCAGTTTATGGTTATGTTTATTGCGGAAACCTCATTTAGAAGTTCTCACCAAAGCTTCATAATTATTTTTGTGGAATTATTTCATTTTTCTGGAGCAAAGGCAATTTTCTGTTTTTCTCTTCACCCTAATCATTATTCCTTAGTATCAAAGTTATTACTGCATCAGCCTTTCATGAAATGTGCATAATGTTTACCATTACCTTCTTATGTTGGAGTGGTTAGCCCATGAAGAGAGCAGGTTAATAGATGATGAAAACCTTTTACCCAATGCTAATCAAATGAAGATGATATGGTAATCGAATGCAAGCAATGCAATGATAAAAAATGTGTAATAATTTTTTCCGATTGTGATGCTGCATATTTTTAGGAGGGCCGTCCACCCAGGAACCTTGGACGAGGTGTTTCCAAGCCGAAAAAAAACACGGTCGCTTCCTTGCTGGCTCAGAGCAGAGCTCTTGGCGTGAAGCCAACGGTGGCATGCTTGGAGCGTGGAGTTTCACCCGGGAGACTGGCTGCCCATAGAGTTTCTGAAGGGTCTAACGATGTGATCCACGCAGGTGCAGGGAGCATGAGTGGTGACCCCCACCCTTCGAGTGAGTTTTCCTCAGTGCTGACTGGTGGTGCTCCTGTGGAAGTGAACGTGCCAACTGCTCTCTGCATGAAAGATGTGACTCTGGAGGAGGTCAGGGAGGATGGGACGCGGGATGGGGTGTCCTCTCGGGATGGTGGGCCTTTGGGGCGAGATGCAGTGGAGGGGACATCCTCCCCAAGGGTTAGGCCGTTGGAGGAGGGACAGAGGGTTGTGGAAGCGTGTGCTGCCAGTGTTGTTAGTTCTCACACGTCTGACTCGGAAGATGATGATGACGACCCAGACCGGAGAATTGGTGGAGGATCTGGGGAGAGTGGAGAAGGAATGGCAAATGATGTTGGAGGTAATAATTCTAAGTTTTTTGCATCAAGTTTATGCCTGCGTACACCAAGTCATAAACCTTGTCATGATATCATAGTGAATCATTCCTTTAAAGAAGAATGTGTAACAGAAATCATTCTGGATTATACAGTTGAGTTTCTGCTTTTTCAATCATGTAATAATTGACGTTTAACACTGAATTTCATCGAATAACATGACATCGAAAAACTCATGGAAAGTCATGTCAGCTGCTAGCCATCAATGATGGCGTAGCGACTAGGTCATTTCTGTCTCACCAAAAGGCCTTTGCAATCCAGTACCCAGTTGGTCGTAAGTTTAAATGTTCAACTGAGCTATTATAATGGATGATTTGTAATGTATTATGGCATTTTACCACTTGCATTGGTCATCATGGGTTCGGGGCAATCTATTGTTGGATTGTCTCAGGGAATCCCTAATGCTGGCTGTCATTGCACAGTGAGTAGTTTTCACATGACAACTGAACGAGGTGGCTTCCTTCCCAGCTTCGACCTGGGAATTTGGTGGTTCAGTTGGAATTACATGTTGTGATAATGGCCTCGTGCATAGGCAAGAAATTAATGGTGATATTGTATCAGCAGTATATTCATGAAAGAGCAAAGCAGATTGTAGATTATTTGAAATGTAGAACACCTTCAACCAGTTATGCTCACTATGAAAATTTCATGTATTCTTAATGTCATCGGACTCATGTAACAGTTAGAAATTAGACCCAAAGGCCAAATTATGGAAATAGGCATAGTTGAAACCATATTTTCATTTTTATGAAAACAAACGTGAAACCATACTGTTGTTACTCGACTTTCTTCTTGCAGAAGTGCAGGTTGCATGTAACGCAGGTGTAATTCTGTCCCCCAAGACCCGCATTAGAACAAATTTTACCGTACAGTAGACCCCTGCGTTACAATGGTAATCCATTCCATTGGACTAATCATAATGTGAATTCCATTGTAAAGTGAATCAGTATATTACAGGACGACGGATCGGTTTAACTTCATCATTGCCAGTGTATTCAGTGATTAGAATGAAATGACCAAAAATGTTAGTTAACCAATATTTAAACTTTAATAAGGTGTTGTAAATTGTCAGCATATCGAATTTGGTAGCATGAATACACAAGATGCACCTCGCCTCCGCCGTCTAACTGTGAGCCAATCTCAGCCACTTAATATTGAACAGCATTTTAAAGCAATGGCAAGATAACATTGAATATAAATTATTCAACTCTCATTATACCTCTACATACTACTCGGCACCGGCAATTTGGTTGCTACAGAAACTTCCCACAATAAATCACCTACTTCTGGCAAGTTTTGTAATCGAATGGTGAATGTGGTCTCACCGCGGATGACAAATACAATTGAGTTTTACTACTCATTAGATATGGTACAGTGGTGGAGCAACAGCAAAATTTAATACCCCTTGAATAATGATAGACCTAAATTCTCTAAGTTTCTAATGAGGGACGGGGATGAAGGGTTTGCGAAACATGGCTGGAGCATACAGTGGTTTGGAATATTGATCTAAAGTTAAACACTCTTACGTCTTATGGGAATAATGACTGGGAAGACAATGAACACAACAAAATGGAAATTACGAATTAAAATTATTGGTTCCTCGTCCTCTTTTCTCTTTTTAGAATTAAACTTGAGGACTGGAATGATTGATACATGAACGTCCACTTTTTGGACGGGATCAAGTACTTTTACTGATGATTGAGAGTTAGTTACTCGAATGGTGATGGAATGGCTATTCAGTCCCTCTCTCGGGCACTATTAACACATTGGCTACACACACGATGCGGTGCGTAAGTGAATGGCGTGAGAGCGGGGTAGGGCAGTTTTGACGCAACAGGAATAATTGGCATGGAATAATACTCACGTGATGGACACAGGGTTGACAGCTGGAGGCAAATGGACCAGTCGGGGAAAAGGAGCTCATCCCGTTATCGTTCCCTCTGCACTGGCAAAACGCTGTTTCAGCCGAGTTGTCGCCCATCAGCCTTAGAACTGCATCTCCTCTCTCGGGATGCCAGGATCGAGGTCCGCTGTCTCATGCGCCTTCCTTTGAGGCAGGGAGCAGCAAAATACACGAGCGAATTGCCAAATACTTGCAACCCTCGTGCGCAACGTGGTCGTCTCTCCTCTCAAAACCTTATCTGCCTGCGTCTCGTATTACTCTCCGTCGGAATCTCCTATTGCCTGCCCCGCGTCAGCTGTCCCTGTTCTTTTTGTCCGCTCTCTTATCACCTCCGGGATTCACTACCCAGTCTCATCCCACCCCCTTCTCACGTAGACTGTCACCTGACACAACCATTTATGGGGCCAATCACAATAGTGTTTTAAAAATCTGTATATATATATACACACACACACACACACATATGTGATTATTGTAGTTGATTCTTGTAGTTGATGCATTTCATGAAATTATGGCTCTTGCACAGTGGTTACCATCTTATGGCCAATGAAGAGTTTTAATCGAGCCCTATTAGTGTTGAGTTTAAACATAAATAGTGGTTCTGTCATTGCGGAAAGTCGATTATTCATATTTTTTTACTTTTTGCACTTAAGATTCAGCTTATCTGGTTTGCATCACAAGCAGGTTCTCAACCCCTGCTATAGTGGAATAAGCAATCCGTAATATAAAGAAACCTCTCAGAATGTTGTGGATTTTTTATAATTTTGGTTTTTTTAGCATCCGATTTATGAGGTTCTACTGTACTTGAAACTGAAGTGTAACAATTTTTTGCATTATTTAGGAGTCTTGTCATCAATTCCAAATCATGCAGAGTGTGTGCAGATACAGGCAACTAACAGACTCATCTATTAGACAGATATGACAGACAGAATAGGCAGAAGGCACACTCTTGCGTGGGCCTCAGAACTGGTGGAAGCCAGCTACTGCTTGACCATGGGCGATACCCCTCATTTGACCTGATTTCATGAACATCTGTTAGAGTTTTATCTGGAAGACCTTATAAATCAATTTTTAAATAATTTTTTAGCAAATAGTCCATTGTTTTGTGTGGCTCAGAAAATACAGTAGAAGCACCATATAACGTGTAGGGCATATAACGAGAAGCTCGAATTTGCGAGGGATGGCCAAAGAATGATTTAAAACCCTATGATTTACATGTAAAATAAATCAGTATTAGCGAGGACAACAACCAGCCTCCACTTTGGTCGTTTACGATTACGAGTGGCAAATGTCTGCTTCAATCTCGGCAAACGTGCAAAAACTTGTGCTCTGTCATTGGAATTATATGGCTAGCAGTATTTTTTCCGCACAGTTTGACTTTCAAATGCTCATTTCGGACATTCACATGCCCGTATTCACAAAAATAAATTTCTCGTAAGTCCGTGCATTTCGATGTTTTTTTTGCCATCCTCCCACGTTTTTATTAAGTTCAGTCCAACTGATACAGCATCGTGCCTGGGAAATGAAATTAATTGGATCTGAAAACTAAAATATGAATTATTAATGTCGGCAAATGTGCACAAACTTGTGCTCATGTCCTCTGTCATTGAAATTATATGTCCAGCAGTATTTTTTCCACACAATTTGATGTTCAAATGCACATTTCGGGCATTCATGCCATGACCGTATTTGCACTAATAAATACCCCGTAAGTCCATGCATTTCATTGTTATTTTGTCATCCTCCTGCTATTTTATCACGTTCAGTCCGACCGATACAACATCATGGCTGGGAAACGAAAGTTGTTGGATCTGTAAATTAAAATACGAATTATCAATGAATGCGAAAGTGGCAATGTGCCCAAAAGCGAGATAGGGAGGCGGTTTGGCATATCTTCCTCGACCTTATGCACAATTCTGAAGAATAAGGAAAAATTTCGTGTCGCAGTGCTTCAAGAAGGACGTCCAAGCAGCCAGAAACATTTGCAGCCAGGAGAACATATGCAGTTAGAATCTGCCCTTTTCTCGTGGTTTTGCCAGCAGAGAGCAGCCTGAATTCCGATAAATGGCCCATTGTAGAAGGCTAAAGCGGAGTATCGAAGTGAGAGGCTCGTTATTGACAAGTTTAAATGTTCCGATGTTGAATACGTAAATTGTTATGAATTCAGATTCCCTATATTTTAAGTTGTCTACGTATTGTATTGTCTTTTGTAATTGTTTCAAAGATTATAAATATTGAAAACAGGTCAAGGATGATTCATTTCGATATGCACGAAAGGTACAGTTCTGTTAAAAAAAATCGTTCCGCCGAAAATTTTCAAGTCCCGAGTTTTCGACTATGTGACAACGTGGCAGAAGCACACCTCCCTGAGAGGGGGAGCAATAACCTCTCCAAGCGGCCCTTCCTTCCCGTAGTTGGGCGAGTTGAACGACCCACTGAAGGAAAATTTTGACCTGCGAAAAGGATTATTTTCGAGGGGAGGGGCTAGGGTTTCTTTTCTTGTGATGTGTGAGTAAGAAGAAAAGGGAGATCTGCGAAGTATAGACGCGCCAAGATCCCTCACACACAACAGATGCAACAGCCACGGAAAACAAAAGCCTATCTTAGGTCTCAATCCCCGGAGTTTCTTTAGTTTCTTACGGGTATTTACGCGTATTCATTAACGTAAATGTTTTTCAATTTTTTGACTCATTTTCGTTATCTGGAAGTCCTTGTGATATCAAAATCTATATTATATTTGAAATGGTGTAATATATTCTGGATCGAAACTAGATCATTGAATTTTGCTCTGAAGTAACCGATGATGTCAGGCTCGAATTTGAGCGCACAACTGTCGTTGCTACCTAGCGGCCGCAACGTGCACTATCGCTTGAAAAATATGTTTCGCGGGAGCCGATACCGTATATGCAAGTGGTTAAAAGTTTCACATTTTAACTACATGGAGTCGATCCCTGAAAGTCTGCGATGTGTTCCCGCTCCATGCTTACAACTGTCATATATGTGGACTTGCTTGTAATAATTATGTTTTCATAGATTCAAGAGAGTATTCCACGCATAATTATTGTAATAATAACACAAACGACAGTATAATGTTAGGGGCTAATCTTAAATGCTGGTGATATTGGGCTCTTATGATTCCGAAAAGCCGAAGTCAGCTGTTTTCTGAGGCGATCTTACAGACGTTGAAGTCCTCTCCTTTATTTCCACTATTTAACTGGTGAAGATAGCAGCTGGCCGGTGCTTGCGTGGAACAAAATCCCCGTAGGTTATATCTTGGTCATTAAGTTATCTAGCATTTTTGAAAATTTCTATTAATAGAACTTTCTCCAAACCATATATCCATTTTTTTACACTTTTTAGATAGGTAGATGGCATGAAATTTGTTCTCATTCCCAAAGTGTTTGCTGTTTATAGTCAGTTGCATTGCTATTACTTGCAGCCACGACATATTTGCCGCACCCAAAACATCGGGGCAATAACAATACGGCAATGCGCAGTACAGTACACGTGTCCTGAAGTGTCAATATTAGACTTTTAATATTCAAGTATATGACATCTAACATGGAATTTGATGTCATTGAAAGTGAATACGATCATAAGTAATTGAAGTGTTCGAAAATATGATTTTTAATAGCTATCTTAATAGAATGTTTTCGCCACTCACCAAAACTTTCCACAATAATGGCTAAATTAGCGTTACAATTGTAGGAATTGGCTGTGGAGTGATTATTAATCATCTTGGGTATTAACGAGAGTTCCATTTAGAGAGAGATTTTTCAGATCCCAAGAGCTCTCGTTTTATAGGGCTTCTACTGTATGTATTTTTATCATTGCTGGGGTTTAAATGATTTGAGAGTTGAAAGAAAAAAGTTGGAAGAAATTATTCTCCATGCAAAGAGAGAGCTAGTGTGTGTCTGTATGTTGTGACGTTTTTTGGCTCATGTTTCTGTTACTTTTCTATTTTTAACTTCAGGAGATGATCACTTACTGCAAGGTGAAGAAGTATTGAGTTTTAGGGTACTTAGCATGCTGCACCATTAAAAAACTGCAACATATGCACTTTCTGCAATGAAAGTCTGCCATCAATTATTTTTTTATTTTTTATTGGGGAATCTTTTGTTGGAATGTGAATTCTATTATCTTGAAATAATATGTCATTTTGTATTCAATAGGTCCCTCTGCCAAGAGACGTCGCGTTTGGAGTGGCACCGATGGATCTATTCCAGATGAGCTCAAGCTTCGAATGCCATTGGAGAGGGGATGGCTTCGTGAAACTGTGATCAGAGGTCTGAGTCGAAAAGGGCAGATTCGTGGAGATGTCACATATTCTTCTCCGTGTGGGCACCGTTTCCAGCAACTTCAGGAGATTATTTTGGTGTGTACCTCGGTGCTTTTATTTCTTTTCTAAACTAATGTTGTTTCTTCAAAAAAGATTAATTTCTTAAACAACACTTTCTTCTGGTTTATTAGTTTTTCCTTTGTTATTATTTGCACTTTGGATACAAATTGGAGCAGTACTGAAAAAGTAGGTAAAGAAAAATGTAGAGTTAGAAAATGTGACCTGCAAGATTGAGCTAATTGTTTATTATGAAAAGATCCAATGCATCATGGTTTCATCAAGAGATCAGGATAATTACAGAGAATTGAGAATTTGAAAATGTGAGTGCTTTCAAATATCTTGAGTCATCGTTAAGTGTGAATAGTTCAGCCTCAGGTGAAATACCGCAAAGAATTTCTGTTGATGACAGATGTTTCTATTCCCTTAAGAAACCACTAATTACTAATACATATTCTAAACAAGCAACCGAAACATAAAATCTAATAAACAACCATAAGAATAGTTGTGACATACTGTTGGGATGTTAAAATTAGGTATTAAGTTGGTAATGACAAAATGCACTTTCATGTCTTGGTTGAGCGGATAGCACAAGGGAATATTCAATTTTTTAGTCCTGAAAACAGAATTTAACTTTAACGTGTGTCAGAAGTATGTAGTACTTTTTAGTGTTTTTTTATTTTCCTATGGCCTAATAGTCATTAGATTTTACATATTTGAGTTTAAGGGTATGGTACATACGTAGCACTTTTTAGGTCTCTAAAATGTAAGCCTGTTTCTTTTTGAGCAGTGTACATATGAACAATTACTGAACACTCTTTCAAGTTCAAGTTCATGGATACTTAGCAATTTAACTGCAAGATTGCTTATACCTGGATAATTGCATTTAGCAAGCTCCCATAAGGTTGAAAGGTTTCTAATGTCCTTGTTTCTCCGCTCATGGAAAACACTCTCTTCACTGGCACTGTTGAATTTTGCTAGGTTTTCCAACCCATCTCCATCAAGTTGGTCAAGCAGGAACTCATCCACCTACAAGTAAAAGGTCTTTCATTAAAAAAAAATAGCTCTTTGCATTTAATCCATGGATTCGAGATTTGATCGAATCTTTCAAAAAAAGGTTTGAACCCTGGTTGTCCAGGTGGCTTATGTGCCATGGCACAGTAAACTGTAAATCATAGTGAAATCTCACCTCGGAATTGTTGCATCTCGATGATATTTTAGGGGTCATGCATAAACAACATTACCAACTTAGGGGGGAGAGACGGGGTTGCCTAATAACCTACGGCAGGTAACAAGGGGGAGGAAGGGTTCACTCAAAGTAACGTAGCTGTTAAATGCCTCTGTTTATGTTTCTTACTCGTCAACATTGCGTCGACAGTACTACAGAGTGTAACATGAGGAAGGGAACGTGGGGTGTTTCTTACAATGCAAGCTTCTACTTAAACTCAATGTAACTGAACCATTGCCTCTACAGTGTACAAGTCTTCACATCGTGAAATTGCTTACATTTTAACCTTCTCGCGGGTTAAATAGCGACCTCGCGACAACACTTTTCAAGGTAGCAGTGAGAAATGTGGGGAGGGGAGAACAAAGTAGATGAGCACAGCACCTTGCACCATAATTCATGGCTGATATTGAAATTTAAAAATTAATATTACTTGTTCCAATTGTGATTAAATAGTTCTATTATATCTAGTTCAGCTACTTTATTTGTCTCATTTCAAACTATCCTTAACAATAAATGTGCTCAATAATTGAGAAAACATTTTTGAATTGAAAGAGTTTCATGTTGAGACAACGTTGCAGGTCCGGGGGCGGAAGGGGGAATACTATGGTTGTCAAAGAAGGGTGGGGAGGGGGTAAAAAAAGCACTGAAAACAGTAACATAGTTTATGCACGAACCCTTACTACAAAAGTATTGTTAATGTGCGTTAACATTCAATGTGTCATAAATAAGTGCTTCATTGGAAATTTTATGGCAATTGATGACGGATAGTTTCATTTGAAATTTGGTGCATGGCATATAGACACGCTGCCCTCATGACCTCCCAAAGCATCATTTTCAAAGCTGGTGCACATGCCACCAACCATTATCCTTGCCGTATCTATTATGTGTTTGACGGAAAGGCCAAGCATTTTTCTTTTTGTCTTCGAAAAATGAAGTTTTGAGCTGCAGAAAAATATGCACCTAACCCAGAGCGCCTAGTCAAACATCACTTTTTTCATGCTGCCAAAGTTTTAAAATTTTCTCCAAACCATTTTTGTTGCTCCGTCATGCCATGGTTTTGCATTGAAAATACAAGGCCATGCATTAAAAGCAGAGTTCTGCATCATTACTGTTCAGTAAATTAAGCGTGGACCTTTCTAAGAATTAATAGAGGAATAATACTGGTGATATCAGGCCTAACATTGTGGAAATTATGGATACCCAAGCTGAGAAAAACCAACTTCGTAATTTCCACTAACTTTATTTTGCTGCCACGATGCACATTTCTTGCGCTATGGAAATGATTGCTTGGCAAACATTAGGAGCATAGTAGACTTATTTTGGAAGCCCTTCAGAGATGCCTTTACCCCTTTTCAGAATCTTTGCATTGATGAGAGTGCCCTCTTGTTTAAAGGACATTTGTGATATGAACACATAGGATGCAAAAATCTCAAGCGTGCTGCGCAAAAGAATTCAGCACAGGAGGGAAAAAATCCTGGGAGTAATTCAGCGCACAGGGGGATCAACTCTGCCGCTGAGGACACCATAGTGAAAGGGTTACAGTTAAATTATTAGATTTGTGTTTGAGGGAAAACATAGCTACTTATGGGTTCATAAATTTACAAGATTCAAAATGGAGTAGGATTTGTTTTATACGCCTATATATTGTAAATGAAAAGGAACTGGGATCATAATTTGGTAATTCATAGTTTGATATGTGGTGGGTAAAAATATGAGCAAGAGAAATCGCATAAAAGCAAACTCACAATGGCAAGTGCATAAGAAGACTGAAGCATCGAGTAGAAAGATGCATCAAGAAAAAAATTTCGGTAAAGAAAACTGTAGAGGCAAAGAATCTAGCAGCTGTGGGTAAAACGATCCTCCAGGAGCACAATCCAAGGGATAATCATTGGACCCTCATTTACTTAGGACGAGAAAGGGAAACTCCAAGCCTGACGTACCTGAGAGAGGAAAATCCCCAAGCTCAGCAGGAGAAAGAAAGGCCCAGAAATACAAGCAAGCACCCTGTGACGGTCAAGAGAAATTCTAAGAATCATGTAGAACCCACCAGAGTTTGTCAGAGCAATCGGTGATGTAACATGCCTCTCAAAACACAATGCAGGGAAGTGAAAACTCCCCGGGCGCGTATAATCGTCTTTTACACAGAGGGCATGAAATCCACAGGGTGCATTAACAACATAGTGGGCATGTCGGCGGTAGCCATGTATACACACCCACCAGTGGCGTAACTAGGACTTGGCTTGGGGGGGGATGGATCGGATTGAATAGCACACCACACCGGGTAATAATACCCAAAATTTAACTTTATAACATGAATGTATTTTAGAAAAACATGGCTACATTTAATATTTGTTACAGAAAGTTACAAGTCTTTTAGTTTTTTTTACTAAAATGAAGGCGAACTATCATAATAGATAGGCAAGACGAGAGTTGAGGGATAATAGATTTTGTACATTTCAGGACAAAAGTTTTCTCGGTTTTCTATGTCATCAATAACTTCGTCCGATGAAATGTCGATTTCTTGGTGAACTCTGAGTATTGCCAGTCCGTTTCATCTTGTCTGTAATAAAATAAATAATAAGGGAAGAATATGTTTCACAGTTTAACCATTTAAATTTTTAGTTTTATAATAACATTGATTGATTGAATTGATTGTTTCTTACCTGTCAAGTAGTATTTCTGAGGTATGTCTTGACTCTTTTTAGAGTTGAAAATGTACGTTGTGGGGTGCAAATAGTCACAGGCAGAGTACATAGTATTTTAAGCAATCTGTAAATATTTGGATACAACGTCACATCGCGACAGTCGAGTGCCTTAGTTGCGGACTTGAAAACACCTGCCAGCACCAACTCTTGCCTCTGAACTTCATTTTGATATAATTTTAATTCAATAAATATGTCATCTGGGGATGACTGCATGTCTTCGCAATAGAAATTGACCACATTGTACAACTTCTCTTTACAGCTATCGTCAACAGGCTCAAATAAACATTGAAAACCCCGAAACACAGAATCATGTTGGTCAAATCTCTCATTGAGCTGGTTGATGAAAAAATCCAAAAACGGGATAAAAACATTTATTCTGTAGTAAGTTTCTGTGCTTCTGCTTGATGTTTTGTTATTGGGTGAACTAACAGCATTACTTCGGTTTGTTTGTTTCCCGCAAACTCTTTGAGTTTTTAGGTCTACTTCCTGGTCATTTGCAACTGCTTGTACACATTTGAAAATGGACTCAAATTCATTTTCAGAGTTTTACCTTAAACTTTGCAGTTCTGCCAAACCAGTCTTGGATAAAATAACCATTTGTTTCAAGTCAATAGATTCCTTCTGGAGAGTTTTGCACAATGGTAAGCAGTAAGCAAATACCGTTGAAACAATATGTACAGAAACAGTAAAATCAGAAATTAAAATTCCCCATTTCAATGTGCTTGCCTCGCTGCCATCTTTCCAGGACGATATTATAGTCAAGGCTTCAATTACAAAATCTATAATATGCAAAAAATCTTGAATTGAAATGTACTTTGACATCCATCTTGTTGTTGACATTCTTTTGACAGTTTTGACTTGAGGATTTTAACCGGACTCTTCAATACAGTTTAGTAAAACAGCTTGCCTTTTAGGCGTGTTAAAAAATTATAGACTTTTTCTACTACGCCAAGGCAGTTCCGGATATGTTGCACTTCACATGCTTTAGTTACAGCCATATTGAGAGCATGAGCAGCACAATGCACGTATAAGGCAGCCGGGTAGTTGTTTTGTATAATTCTATGCACACTATTGTGCATCCCCACCATATTGGTTGCTCCGTCGAAGTCTGGCCCCCTTAAAAACTTTAAGTCATCTCTATATTTTTGAAAACATTCAACGATTTGTTTGGCAAGGGATTCACCTGTCATTGACGTGACTTGTTCAAATTGTAAAAAGTCTTCTTTTACAAAGTGATGGCCGTCAATTACTTCCACATAGCGGACACATAGTGAAAGTTGCTCGACAGTAGAAATGTCACTTGTTTCATCTGTTGAAATTGAGAAACCCTGAGCAGCATTAACTTCAAGTCTACAAGTTTCCTTGAAATAATGGTGTTACAGGATGTAATTATTTCTTTTTGTACTTTTGGTGAAAGGTATTTTATTTTGCTAGAACCATTTAACACTTGCATTAGCTCCTGGTCACCCTGACTGCGTTACTTTAATATGGCCCTAAAGTTTCCCTCATTAGATTCACTATATTCATTTTCAATGTTTATATTTCCAGAGTCACGGTGCCCACGTAGTAGTGGTGAGCGGAACTGTGACATTCCAATCACTTCTTTACCTGTGATTGCTACTCGACAGTATCTGTGATTTATTAACTGTGATTGCGATCACAGTTAAGAATCGCAGAGGATAATTTCAGCCGTTTGTGATTGATGGCGCTACTATTCGCAATTTAACGTTCAAAATGTCAGTATGCGTAATGCTACTTTTGTTGTCTGCTATTTTCGGCATAAAAGCCTTGGAGACCAATTCCCGACAAACTATGACGAATAATGCACCTACATTATTAGTCTGATCACATTTCCTGTTAATGTATACTCATACAAATACATAATTCTAAGTTTATAATCCTGGTACAGAATAGTTAGTGAGAATTAGTTAATGTAGTAGTGGTAATGGAATTGGAGAGGAAATAATTCAAATCCTGAAGATGCTCTTCAATATCTTTCTTCAAACTTTTAATTTTTGAAAATAAATATAACTGAAGTAATTTCTTCTATAAATCTTACATATAATGTAAATAAAAAATGTCTACATTTTATGAAATCAATATAAATATGATAGACGTCTGTCGTACGCCAGTGATTTGTGCATAATTAAGAAATAAATAATATGCTCAGCAATAACTTAGATGCGTGCATATTTATGCATCATGTTTTTCCATGTACTTAAAATTTGAATTTAAAAAAAGAATTGCATTGAGCTAATCGTCACCTAATCGTGTGCGACGATCACCGAGGACAAGTCCGGATTTGGAAAATAATCTTTTGCATGACACGGAACTAGCTAAAGCACAAAGTTTTTCTTGCACAAGGGTTGACAAATTTGGGTAATTGAACCTATGATTTTTCCACTACATTAAGGGATCTTCAGTTCTCGGGAGGATGTCATCATTTTGGTATCTCTGAATTTCAATTAATGCCCTCGATATATTGGTTCCTCTGGGTTGGGCACCCGCTATCTTTTTATCCAGAGCATGCCACACCTCGAGATCGTCATCTGTGTTTGAAGGTGCTGCAGTCGAGCTAGGCTCTGTCACAGCAATTGGCGTATCCTTATTTGAGGAAATAAATGATGCTAGTACACTAACGACCAATGACTTAGCACTGTCAGCAGCAGGTTTGTCGGAAAACGCTACATGCTTGAACCGTGGGTCAAGGAACGTGCACATAGCGAGGGTATTGCTGCGTTCCACATTCCCCAGTCTTGAGGTGATCCCCTCCTCAAACACACTGACACAATTTTTAATGGATTGTGCCAAATCTCTTCTCAATTGGTTCTTACAAACATCTTGTAGCCCATTAACTATAGGAATGACCATTGACACGGTAAGGTACCTCTCCCCGCTCATCATTTTCCTTACATCCTCAAATGGCTTTAGAATGCGGCAAAGTTGATTAGCAACTTTCTACTCTTCCCCGCTCAAACCCGGCAAGTCCTTATAAATTAGACCTATTGTGCTTCTAATTGCAACTTCTAGGTTAACAAATCTCTTTATCATGAAGGATGTCGAATTCCATCTGGTTTCCACGTCTTGCAGTAGTTTTAAAGGTTGTTCCCCCCTAGTCTCCTGAGCACTTCTCAGCAAAGCATTAGATGTAGCACATCGTCGGAAATGGCTCACCATTGCTTTTATTTTCTCAATTAATGAGCGTATTTTCTCATCTTTCAGTCCGTCTTTCACAATGAGATTAATTGTGTGTGCAAAACAACCCAGATGTCTCCAGCCTATTTCTTTGGTGATTGCAGCTTTGATATTAGCAGCATTGTCTGAAACTGCCAGCAAAACTTTAGTATTAACTTTCTCCCAGTGTGAGGTAATTCTCAAAATTTCTTGAGCTAAATTTTGGCTCGTGTGCTTGCTACTCATTTCCACACACTATAGGAGCACGGCGACACTTTGGAAATTGTCATTTAGAAAATGAACAGTCACAGTGATGTAACTTTTCATGCTAATAGATGACCAGCAGTCAGTCGTCAAGCACACACTTTAAGCTGATTTACACACTGAGCTGGCGTACACATCATGCGCATTCCTCATACATGGCAGGGATCATTGTATTGGATATGCGATGATTGCCTGGGATTTCATAATTTTGAAATGCTGCTTGCATCAAACCTTTGAACCAAGTATCTTCAACAATGCTAAAAGGCTACAAATCTGAGAAAATTAATTCCATTGGCTTCCGGTCAGTATATTGGTTTCTTTTCAGAGGGAGCATTTTGGGGCCAAAAGAAGGAATTGTTAATTGACGCTGCATCAGCTGACGACGAGGTTGGCTTGACGTTGAAGTGGTTGAAGTAGAAGGGGTAGAAGGATATAGGTCGACAGCAGACAATTGGGGAGAATCATGGTCATGACTTCGTGGAGTACCACTATTAGTTGAAGTCGAAGTGTCGCAAAGATTTAAACATTCCACAACTTCTGTTGGAGGATCGTCTTCACAGGATAGTGTAAAATTCTGTAAAAAGCATGCTGTAAATTAGCTATACTTTAGCTAACTTTAACGTACTTGTTGTCAAATTTCAGAAGGACAATGTAATTATAATAAAATATATATATTTCAAATCAACGTAATAAAGTCGCAGATTAGATTTTAGACAAACTATATGTCACGTTAATTTGCGGAATGAGTTGTAAATGCCGTAGAGGGGTAAATATACTTTTCTTTAAACAGCTAATATTTTTCATAGCACGATCTACGTCCACTGAATACAATTTTGCTTATACAATTAAATACCAATTAGATCTAAAATATAGAGATGACAAGTATCCCAGCTTTATTGTGTCTTGATGACGGCGGCAGGGCCACAGTGGGATGCTTAGCATACATGTGTTTCTTCAAGTTGGACGTCGACGTCTTGTAGGAGAGTTTATGTTTGCATATGTTGCAACTTGCTACTTCTCTATTTACTGCGGTGAAAAAGTTCCATATTTCACTAATTTTACGCCTTTTCTCCATTTATAACAGTTAAATCACTGTTTAACTGCGGTTCGGCAAAACAAGTGCACGATCACGCTTAACTATTATCACACTCTCGGTCACAGTTATTTCGCAGTAGCTGTGATCGCATTCTATCAGTTGGTAGCAGTGAGTACAAATATCCAGTCACAGGTTGTGACTGCTACTTTTCAATATCAGTGATTCAGTTAAAAATATATCGCTCATCACTACCACGTAGTGCTAGTTCCTGTCGACCGCGTAGAATAACAGCATCAATAATTGGCTTTAAATTTGACCTGTTTTTAGCAACCGCATCATGACGTGCTAGGTTGATTTGTTTAAGCCCGTTTCACACGATACTTGATCCAGCACAAGTTCGAGGTTACTCGCTAGTTCGTAGCTTTCCAGTATCGTGTGATGTAGAACCAGCATGCTAGCTAGCCAGTGTAATCGCTATCATACTGGCTGAGCTATTTGATTTCATAATTGCTATACCTCCTGTCTGCTATTACAAATTTTTTGGTGGTGAAATCGAAATTTGTTGAAAAAGTCGGGACAGTTGTTTTGTTCGCATGCGGCCATCAAAAGCTTGAAAATTAATCATCTAAATTCTCCATTTTTGTGAGCAGTTCGCACGCTAGTAAGTGACAGTATTGCTTCCTTGCAAGCACAAGTTCAATGATCATGCGAAACCTCCTAGGACGGTTTCTATCATGCTAGATTCCGTCCTCAATATCAAGTACCGGCTAGCATAATAGGTCTTGTGCAGGATCAAGCGTCGTGTGAAACGGGCTTTAGCAATGAGTTCGACTGCCTTCTCTTTAACTTTTTCTAAGTTTTTAAGGTCCAACAAGGCTTCTGTGATATTGGGTATTTTCATGGTTTTTAAAAGCTACTTCTGATTTTTTCCAGTTATCAAACTTTCTTTTTACAAAAGCGCCTACTTCTTCGTGATTGATTCCTACGCCATGCTTGGCAAATAGACAGCAATATTTACTATTCACTCCTTGTACTTCAGAGAACGCAAACCATGGAAACTCCGTAAACCATGTCCATTGAAACTTTATTTTCCTTGTTGTAAACTTTTCTAAAATAGGAAAAGTGTAGTTTGAAGGAGGTTGCCTACAACTTTGAGAATCTTTTCTCTATGACAATGTGGAATCGTAAAACTTTCACATTAATAAACAGTCTTCACATACATACACAACGACTGAACGACTACGGAACACAGAGTAACCTAAAAGCCGTCTGGTGTCTGCACCAGGCTGCGTGTGCTTACAGCGCATGCACGCAGTGTTACCATTACCACTCTCGTTAAAGAAACCAAATTCACTCCCACTGCGGGCTTCGGTCAAAACACTACAAGGGTTTCCATCCTTTACTGTGAATATTAATTAATTAGTTAATACACCCATGCCTCGCTTTGCGTTGCAGATACATTCCAAGAAAACACGACACAATATGAAACGACGAAAAGTGAATCGCAGATTTCTATAGGAAACCATATAAAAATAAAAGATAGGTTCCAAGATTCTTTTTATTAACATATTTTTTACCGATTATAATATATATGAACATGTTTGACCAAAATTATACAAGAATTCATAATAATTTTTTAATTTAAAGAAAACAACTAAAATGCATGCCAACTTACTACGTGAAGGGGAATAGAGAAAAAAAATTGGCGATTCCCCAAAATTTAAATTTTCAATCATAAATATTATTCGGGGAATTTTTTTAATTTCTTCTCTTTTGGATTGAAATTCTTTTTTCTTAAGAATTCGAGAAAAAACAACACAAATTGAAAAAATGTCAACGCAAAATGAAAATCAGCCGTAATTCAAGAACGAAGCTACAACATCGAAAAAACGCTAAGTGAAATGACGCTAAGCAAGGCCTAGGTGTATTAACTAAAGAAACCTGTTAGAATTCGTTAGTTATGCAAATAAACTACTAATTTGAATAAATTAGATAATTAGATAGGCCAAAGTAAAGCTAAAACATTCAATTACTGTATTTCAAACAAGTAGGATTGCTGTGATACGAATATTTTTTTTATTTTTAGGGTTCTGTAAATCCTCATTCCCTCCCATAATTACGCCACTGACGCCCGCAGCAGCGAATGGCTTAATTTTTTCTGATTGGCCTTTGTCTTCGTGGTGGCAAATTTGCATCATAACTGTATGCTAGTCCTGTAATACTAAAATGTAGTATGCAATCTTTTGATTGAAACATGCAGATAAACTCTTAAAATTTAAAATATATTCTTTATCTAATATCGTTTGAATTTAATCATGGTATTTATTGTTATTAGCTAGCAATTATCAAATTAAAATAAAATATAAGATAGTGTAGGTGTGAAAGAGGTCGTTTGGTGGCATTACAGCTTAACATGTACTTGTGTTGTGGGCATGCTCAGCAAGCATTTTGGAACCACTATGGGTTCCATCAAGACAAGATACCACTTATTAAATAAAAATAATAATGCATTCACTATTCAACAATAATTCAGTTATTTGTATACTATAAGGTGACATAATTTTTTTACTAAGAAACTAAACGTTATAATTCTATTTATAAAATAATAATAACTTTCGACATTTTCTCAACCCAAGAAGACTTCATCCAAATAATATTCTACATATTCTACAGTATTTTATGCACTTATGTATGTAGAAAAATAATATTCTATATGTAATGACCCAACCCTAGTTAGGTCACTTAACACTGATGTAAGAGACAAGATTGATGAAGAAAATTTATGAATGGATACAGTATGGAGAAAGGCCCAGAGTGAGACCGTGAAAAAGATGTAGGGATTATGTCACAGAGGATTTACAAAGAATGAATATTTCCAACTGGAAGGAGGCAGCTAAGGATTGAAGAAGATGGGTGTTAACTGTTGAAAAGGCCAAAACCCATAGGCACATAAGGAGGGGGATGTTGTGAATTTTATGCTTTAATGAATGAATTCAAAGCCAGACTCGCATATATTTTGAGTAATATTGTAAATTTTATAAAAGCTAAGTGAAATGTCCCATCTCTTTGCAGTTCTTGGAGAAGAATGGAACAGTTGATCTGACCAAAGATCACTTTTCTTTCAACTCTAAGTTGCTCATGGGAGACTTCCTGCAGCCAATGGGTGCAATTACTCCTGGAGGAAATGAAGAATGTCTTCGTCTTTCTGAAGTAGAAGTTGCAAGGAGGATTGAAGAGCTTCGTCTGTCCCGACCATGGATGCCGCACATGCCCAGGAGACCTCCAAGGTGATGAATTTTTACTCATGATAATATGGTTGTTTCCATTCGTTACAAGATTATTACATGAAAATTGTCAGCAATATTTAACTTCATTACTATTACAGCTTTATCTGTACACTATAAATAACTGATACAGTTTGGTACTTCATAGTGAAGTACTCTTAATAAAATTTCAATTTATGTTTAAAAATTCACAAACTCTGTGGTACCTACCATTGATAAAAATTCATGAAATTAGCTTTTGAATGTGGGAATGAGTGGCATTTATTGAAATGCTTGGGGGTGGGTCATTAAAGATGACAGATGGTGCATGATGAGGTCCTTTTTGTGATAGTGAGTGATGATGATTTTTTATGTATATCTTGTAATTGCCTGGTATACAGCATCTATAGATATTTTTTAGCTGAGAAAATATGGAGATTCACTTATAAAAAGAGAGTTAAATGGAAAATATTAAATATACAAGGAGGGCAGATTTGGTGGATAATACTTATGATAAAGTGGATGACCAGATTTACAGATTGGCTCCTGGTGAATGACTCATATCCAGTTGTAGATATGAGTTTGTACATGAGCTTAGGAAAGAAGTTTCAGAATGTCAAGAGAAATTATAGGTGTTAATCTTGTGATCATAAATGCAGTACAGTGAAACTTCCCCGAATTCAGGGATAACCTTCCACGATTATGCTGTGTTTTGCGAATCTGCACTGGAGGAAGCATTAGTCTTATGGAAATAAAGGGGAATTCCATTCCAAGAGGAATAAAATACTCCTTCAGAACCTTTTTTCCACAAGTATAACATGTTTGGTTGTATTTATTTAAGAAATGATAGTTCACTTCACTTAAAGAATTGCTACAGTATCTTCTCATGCACAAAAAACATTGAGCTATAAAATAGAATCAAAAGTTCGAGAGTTTACGTGATTTTACTCCATATCGACTCAATTTTATAAATGTGAATGATAATTTTATAAATGTGAATAATACATTTTTTGCGCCATTAATAAATACTAATGAACATATGCAGTAGTATCTTAAATTCTCTTCATAGACCTGAAAAATAATAATGCAGGTATCCATCAACCGTGGGGGTTAGGTTTCCGAAAGACCCTGCAAAACAAACCGGTTGGCAAAACCACACTTTGCAAACCATTACTTATATATGGGAGATTAGGGATTTGATTTCGTGAGCAGCAATACAGTGTGTAAAATTTTGACATTTCTTTACTTCCACTATAATAATGCACACATAAATTTTTGTAGACATGTTTCCTCCTAATTTTGGATTCGATCTCTCATACTATATCCTGATAGGACCAATAAATGCTTCGAAAAAGATAGAATAGAAAAGATGGACAGGAGAAAGAACAGTGCCCTCTGTATCAGAATTTTTTTGCCCTAAAGTGACTCATTCCATTGCTAACTCCTGTAACATAAATTTTACCTGTTGAAGGAGATATGTGATTTCCCAACATTAATGGATCTAGGTTGTAAATTATAAACCTAATAATATTTTGAAAACAGTGGATATTTATCAATAAAAATAAATGAATGAAAATATTGTAAATGTGCACTTTCGTCACGCCAAATCAAACATGTTTTGAACCTACTTAGAACCGTACTTTTGCTACTAAATCACGTCCACCTATCCTATACACTTTGTGTATTCTTACACACCTTTTGTTATGGCTATTGCACTAATATTAAGGGAACAGTAATGTGTAAAACCTGAGAAGTGCCTTTTTCACTCTCCACCATTTAAAAAAAATGGAGTTTCTCTTTTCCTTCAACAGATGGTATTTTGATGGGGTATATGCTTTTCTGTGGTATATTCAGGTGAAAACTAGTGACACTGCAAGCCCGTGGGGCTGGGTGATGAGCAGGAAGGTCGTATTACCTTTGGCACTTGTGAACACACAAATGAGGAAGAATGAAGATACCATTGCTTAAGCCCTAAGAATAGCTGTAATTAAGCGATGGTGGTCAATTCTTGCATGATGTAAAAAACCTGAATGAAAAAGCGAGTTGTATTTCTGTGGTGCAGTGATATCATGACTTAACATTGGTGAGTTATTTTGTAATATATGTTTGAAGAAACAAATTCTGAAAATAGCCGCAGAACACAACCACATTAAATTGAATCACATTCTGCGATCGGCAAAACTCTGTAAACATTAGGTTCCACGTATATTTGAATATGGGTTGTAGGCAGCCACGTTGGGCCACTCATAGACTGCGGTTGATAAGGGAAACCCCCATGGTTGAGAATACTGGTGCTCCAAACACAAACTGCGGATATTCAATGGTGGCGATTGACAAAACTACGGTTGATGAGGGATACCTGTACAATAAATGAAATAAAAATTCTATAAGAGCGTTGATATTCACTGATGTTATGTCCAACGGTTGGCTCCTGTGTTTCCATCTGTAAGCCATTAGGTTGGTAGATACCGGCAGTTGGTGTGCAGTCATTGAAAGGGTACATGCTTGCATTTTTTTCGGCGATTTTAATTTGGCCCTTATACTTTTTGTTATTTATTGATTTTTAATGGGGCTTAAATGAAACTCTCCTTCATAGAACAATCTACTTCTGGGGCCTGTTTATCAAAGCTACTAGTCCACAAGTTACAAGAATATTCATTTGTAACTTGTGAAATACTGTTTCTCTAACATACAAGTCTACTAATTACAAGCTCACAAGCTACAATTCCATTTTACAAGTTACAAGTGTTTATTCACAAGTGTTTTCATGGTTATGACACATCCTGTTTCTCAAACCGACTTGTAAATTACCATTACTTGTAACTTGTAAGGAAATTTCTACTAGTTCTCCGAGGTGAGTAAATTGGAAAGAATAACTGGGAAAACAAATGAAAAGTGAGTTGTGATCTCCTTTTCTCAACTAATTCAAAGGGCGACGAATAAGGTATGAGTAGATAGGATTTTTTTACAGTATTCTGACAGAACATGCTCAGTTTATGTTAGAACACATTGTTTGTTTATAATTTAAGTTAAATGAAAAATCTTTTAGACTAAAGCGTAATGAAACAAGAACAAGAAGATGGAGACTTAGTGAATAAACAACAAAGAAGAAAGATTTATTGCCGACATGAGACATATGTTGCTTTTAATTGTGGAATTTCTTTTAATCGTGGAATTTATAAATGATCTCATTTGATAAAGAATAAATTATTTTGAGGAGGTGGGAAGGTTGGAAATGCTGAAGTTTAGCACGAGTTTACTAGTATTATTTATTACTATTTAACAATATACTTTTCATGTCAAGTCATTAGTTTATACATTGAGAGGTAAAAATGGAGAGCATATGTTTCCCTACTAATATGACAAATTGCTACGAAATATTCAGCCTTGAAGAAGTACAAGGGGTGACTGCGTATGTTGATCAGCCTTTTTTAAAGTCATCATTTTTGTGTGAGTCAGGATGATGCAGGAGATGCAATTGCTATGCTAATGTGTCATGGTTTTTCCTGAATACACCCTAGTTATGTCTGTTGTTCTTGGTTCAACGTTTTTCTCTGTTTCTACTATTTTTATTATGATTTTCACCCCAAAGGCTGCACTCCGCTTCCTGTGAGAGCAGGAAATAAATGAGTAAATGTTGATTTTTGTCGATAATATTGTTTTATTATTTTGCAAATATATATTAGTGCTGAGGGTATTGGAAGTATTAAACCAAGTCCTGCATGATCCATCTGTTATTTACTAACCCTTAACTTCATTTCCCTCGGTAGTATTTTCATTCCAAGATTATATAAGATAGTCTCCTATTCATACATTGGCAATTCTAATTCCGAGTGTCATTGTTTGCTGCTTTCATCTCTTCAGAATTATGAAAATGTAGGTATATGAAGCAGCTGGTGTTAGTGTGTGTTAGATTGGAGAGTTTGTACAGGATTGACGAACGATGAAATAAGCGATCTATCACCTTTCAAGTGAAGCTATCTGCTGTCCAGTTTTCCTAACTGGAGTATGGCACGGAGGCTAGCGAAACAAAAGAAAAGTGTGCTGAAGTCCTAGTACAAAGTTGCCTAATTTGTTGGGAAAACTCTCGTGACCCCATCCAAATGAAAGGGAAAAAAATCTAATTGCCCGAGAGATATGAACTAGCTAACTTCGACTCAAAATTTCCATACGTTACCCATTACACCAACTCTCTGTCCATTTGAAGTAGATTCCCTTGGGTTTTAATGCTCAGCATTCAAAATGGCTGGTCAATGTACGTAGTCTCTGCTTGTCTGAATATATGTATAACATTCTTATGTCGTATCTATGAAAGATAAACACTGCTCAGCATGATGTCTTGACATGCAAGAATTATGAATAACGTTCATTTTGAGTACATAGTTTCACTTCATGCGGTGGCATAAAGGACTTTTTCTTATGATGTTCAAGTTTTGCCAATGATGCGTCCTCGCTTGGGATTTTTTAAGGTTAACTGTCATCCAAAAATACTGTTTATCTTGTATTCACGCATATATAGACACCAAGCAAAGTGGCATGGACTCTTGGTTATAGAAGATAGCTGGAGAAACTCTTGAAACAAAGCTTCAAATAATAGCTAAATAATGACTGGATTATGTCAGCCATTTTCACTTGTGTTAACTTGTAAAGAATTCAAAAGTCCTCCATTCTCTTTTGAGAAACACTTGTAAGTCACACTTGTAAGATTCTGATGTAACTTGTAGACTTCTAACTTGCGGACTTGTACCTTTGAGAAAAATGCCCCTTATCTGTTGATTTTGATGAGTTCGGATCTTGACTGGGGGTGCTAGCTGGCAGTAAGAATTTTGTGATCAGTAGCTGCTTCAGCTTCAGTTTGTAGGGAGTTCTACATAGGTCTATAAAGCTGCTTCTTTCAACTGGTGGCTGGAACACTACTTATTTCAGCAACAAAAAATTCTTCTACTGCACTTTATTCCATGTTCTGAAATCTGTCGCCCCTGATTCGTTTGTCAATAATAATCATTTCCCTTAAGTCCTTGGCATTATCAGGAAAATCTCAGAAGTCACAAGTAATATCAAACCAATGTTTTTTCTGCTAAGGTTTACAGTTTCACACACAACTTCATTCATACTCATCTCAATCTCTTTCCTTGCACTTCATATATTAACTTTTATACTATTTTAGCCTGGAAAAATTCGATTATGTTAGAGGTAGAATATAGTGTTGTAGAGCTAATTATTGTGGTAACTTAATAAGTAAGCATTAAATAGCTTCATCAATAACTACTGAAATTGGAAGTATTGCTGCAAAAATAGAAAAAAAACTGCTCAATCTAAATCAGCGGTTCCTAACCTAGGGTACACGAACTCTTTAGGTAAATGATTTAGGGGAATGTGAAAAACGTTTAACATGTAATGGCATAGGTATGGCAGAATAAACATATTTGCATAGCGCACTGACCCTATTTACTAGGGCTACAATCGAGGATACCTAATGGGCAGCCAAGAGGTGCATGCGACAAAAAAAATTGTGAACCACTGAATTAGATCTACAAATTAAATAAAATTCAGAAATAGGTACGTACTCTGACAAAGCAAGCAAAAAAATGAAAGCTCACATATTCCATTACATATTAGTTGTTGTTCCAACACAACTTTGAATTAATTGCTTATGTGCTAACTTGTTTTGATTTAATCTTCATTTTAATAAAAACGGAAAAAAATTAATCTGGCCACTGATTTTTTTTAATAAATGTTAACGTGCTATTAGTCATTAGATAAAAATGGATAGAGCACTCTACGTTGAAGTTTGATATTGTGAAATAGCAAAGTTTTTGGTCCTCTCAATGCTACTATAAATAGATGTGTAACTTATACATGGGATAAGGAATGAGTCGTCATAACACCGGCTATGAATTTATTTCCAACTTAAGAAAATATTCTGTTTCTCTTCCAAAAAAGAAACATCGTTTTTTGGGTTAAGCTTTAAGCATGAATTGTTGCAAGCACCAATGAAATTCAGGAAAGCATTTTGTTAATTTATATGGTAATATTTTGAGCTGTTATTTACTAGCACTGTGAACACACGTTTCTAACTTATTGAACACAGGAAGCTAGATTTAAACAATAGAAATAGTTGTACTTCTGTTATTCAGTGAGTAATTTAGGATAATATTCATATTTTGAGTATTTTCTTACAGTGAGTCTGCTGTAAATACTCGTACGGAAGAAGAGATACATCATGTTAGATCCGATCCTAGGGAGCAAGGACCTATACAGTCTAGAGATCACACACCTGTACTTGCGGGTGAACGAGAAAGGCAAGCCATGTTGGCTCGTGAAGCCAAGCGTATAGCAAGAGAAGAGGTGCAGAAGCAAAGAGAGCAAGCCAGGTGATTATTATTATTGAGGAGATGATTCTGATATATATGAATTAGTACATACACATGAATTTCTCTTACTATTCATATTTTATTCACAGTAACTATTGTGAATGTAGGGATGTAGCATTTGTTGCCACAGGGCCATTTTGCATACGTAGGCAGTTCTCTCTATTTTGATGGGGAAGCACTTGGCTGGTGCCTGTAATTAGTTGGTCACCATATGTTTTTATGGCTTTAGTTCTCCATAACTTATCAAAACTGCTTTCTACTCTGTGGTTTTTGGTGAGCCAAGTTTGTCCCAATATTTATTTGTTGGTGAAATACATGCTATCTTCTAAGTATTAATTGAAATCCTGTGCAAGTACAAGAGCCAACCTTCAAATGTTCACCCTTAGGCAGAATAGTGGCATCCAGATAGTGATAGTCTCTGCAGGGGGGTTGTGTTTGAACCACTCGAGGTCATTCAGATCGCGTAACTAATAAGTTGTGTGGTACAATAACAAATCTTTAGAGATGTTGGTGTTTTTTAACCACTCAGATGGATATCTTTAGCGCATGATATGTTGTTTGCTGCGTCTCTAATCAGGACATTCAAATCCATCAACAATATTCCAGCAAAAAAAATCGATCGGGAAGACTGCGTGACAATTTTACGAGTGGTTCAAATACACAAAAATCTCTAACCCTTCGTGAATGCACCACGTGACTCCTTAGTCACGTGATCGAAATTATCTCGAGCGGTTCAAACACAAGCCCCCAGGTCCTAGAATTGCAGTAGAAAGCTAGTGAGACTCCTTACATACCTAATTAAGCTATTTTGAAGTCAGAGTATATATGTATGTAATTTGTTGTCTGTGACAAGAAGGGTACAGTTTCATTAGGTACTAGTATATGTGTAAACTGCAATGAGATTGTGTGTTGCCTGTAAAGTTTCATTTACCCAATTATGGTGTAATTAGAACGTCACAACTTCCTTGTAAGTTGTTTATCTAGAATTTCAGTTGCATCTATTTTTAAGGTATCTACTTTCTTCATAGGGATACATGCACAGAAATAGCAACACATCTAAGACTCTTAAATGTAGTTATGTGATTTGAGCATGGTGAAAAATGTATGCGTACATAGTTATTGAGATATGTGACGAGCTGAGTATCTGCTTCCTTAGTCATGTCTCTGATTTCCTACTTTCCTACTCAGGCACATGTAATGTGATTTTTAACTACTAAGACATGCTTGAGGAACAGGTCCAATTTATATTTGAGATTTATAGCTTGCTATGATGGAAATTAGGTACTCCATCTAATGTAGGTACTCATTTATCCTCTTTTAGTTATACTTTCATGCAGTGTTTAAACAGATAATTGTGAATGAAGAATGTCAGAAATTTTGTTGTTGTCATGTGATGATAATAACCATAAAACATGTATTTAATTAAGTTTTTTTTAGTCGGATTGTTATTGAGATGTCATTTTTTGATCTTTATTTTTTTTAGGTTAGCTAAAGAACAAGAAAAACTGGAAAGGCAAGAGGCAGCACGACGAGAAAGAGAATTGAGAGCACAACAGGCAATGGAAGTAAGGAAAATCATCAAATCATACAAATGCACATACTTTTAATTTTGGTCTTCAAAGTTAGCCATTTAGGCTAATATGATGGAGGAATTGTTAATTGCATTCCTTGTTTTTGCTTCATTTACCTTTTTAATAAGTTAACTCTGTCCCTGATATGGGTAAGATAATTTGTCCCAACCAGTTAAGTTACGTAGAAATTGCCGCAGGAAAAAAATCAGCCTGGATCGGGAATCAAAGTACGGACGTTTGACTTGCTGAGCCAATGTGCAGACCACTATGCTACCGAGGCGTCCTAATTACGATGGCAGTTCAGGAGGATACAAGGGAACTGGATGTTAAGCCCTTGCAATCCATCAAAGATGGCAATGCAAGGGAGCAACAGAATTCAAGGAAGCCACAACTAATGCGGTTGCATCCTATACCAGCACTTATGCTGTGTTCGGCCATGAATGAAGATATTCATGCCTGTCGCAAATACCACGATCGAATAACGTAGAACTTGCCTCAGGGAAAAAAGCCCTTGTGTTGTCATCTTTGATGGACCGCAGTTCCTTGGACCTGAATGGAGAGTTCCTCTGTATCCTCCTAAATTGCGACAGGAATTAGGAACCCTGGGTAGCGTAGTGGTCTGCGCATTAGCTCGGAAAGCCAAAGGTCTTGTGGCTTGATTCCCGGTCCAGGCTGATTTTTTTCTACGGCAATTTCTACATTGTAACAAAATCCAAAGTAACCCTAAATTAATGTATTTCTACAGTTGCTTGAACTCTTCCCTTTACTATGAGAGGTAATATCTAGTGATTGGCATTCAAAATGCTTCAAAGGCCCTTAGAATTACCGTTAAATAAATCCTCTGAATCCTCCAATGTTTTCAAAGTTTATGTAGCACCTGAGAAAACTGGAGGGGCATTCCAGTCCACTACAAGCGATCTAGCGATCACTTTTTATTAACTTCAGCTATGAACACTAGTGCTAATTATGGAAGCATATTGGCATGTTGGCAAAAATTAACATCTCCCTAATGTCTACAATCATTATTAATGAGAATCTTTGATGCTTAATGCATGGAATAGTTTGTTCATGTTTCACACTCGTAATACAACATATATACGTTCTAATGAACAAAAGAAAGTTATCGTTGGGGTAAACTTCATTAATCCCAAGATGTGGCATTTAGTCCTGTTTCTTCTGTGAATTAAATATGTAGTGGTTATGCGTGGTTTAGTGTAATTTACGCAGGTAAAGGAACTAAATTGGACCTAGATTTTCCCAAAGTGCTGATGTCACCTTTGATGGTCATGAAGTACAATAGAAAAATACGAGTTGTAGTCGATAAGCACTTGGATGAATTCCTGATCCCTTGATTGAGAGAAAATAAAATATTCCAAACATTTTTTTTACACCCCTTGGAGCTTTGTGTGTGGAATTCATTTCTGTTCCATCAAGAAGCAGGTGAGGAAAGTCACATTTGGAGTTTACTTCTGCATCTACATACTACCCTAGGAACTGCTGCAGAGGCATGTGGCAGGGGGTGTTAGGATTCCAGCCATGAGCTAGCACTTGCATTTTGCTATTTTACACAGTATATTTTCATTTTCCTTGTGTCCCCTTCATCAGAACACAATTTGAAATTTTTATTCCGTACTTGTGGATTTTTAATGGAATATAATGCTCCTTTTTAAGACATCCCCTGAAAGGACTTCTCATCCACGCCAAATATTTTCCTTAACTATAGCCACAGTATTCCATGACTGTGTTACATGATGATTCACTTTTATGCCAGAAACTTATCAGACACAGGAAAAAAATGCCACCTGGCATAGCATTCTGGAAAGGGGAAATTCTGCTATCCTGCAATATGCCATTGGGATGTTGTAACAAATGAACTAAGAAATGCACTTGTACCCAAATAGAAATGTTAATCAGCAATACAAAATGAGTAGAAAAATTAATTTCATCTTTTGCTTAGTTACAAATGTCTAATTTTTAATACTGGTCAAGTATATTGTTAATTATATCTTGAATTTTTTAAATGTTAGCATCCATTTATTTGTATGTGTCCATTGTGGCCAAGTCTTAATTTTGAGCATGTAATGATGAACATCTCCTTATGATTTGACTCTTATATTTTTTTGAGCCAAATTAATTTTTTTCTCTCTATCTGTGAGAGTTTTAGAAAATTTATGAATCCATTCGTAAGGTCATTAATTGCCAAAAGACGGAAATATGTAGCTCTATAGAGGATTATCCTGAGTTGAAAGTTGCTGATTTTTTAACAGCTTCGTCAATAAATGGGCCTTGATTGATATGTTCTTATAATTGAAAATGAAGTGTGGTCTATAGTGATGGTGAAATTCACAATTGGGGCTGTTACAATTGTTTTGGTGAATATTGTGTAGCTTTGTTTTCTCTTAAGGATGAGCCATTTGAATTGATGAAGCGTGGTGGTGTCCATTTTATTTGAAAGTGTGCGAGAAGACACAACATTTTAATTCAAGGCTCAGTTAGAAGATGTTGACCGAAAATCTCTTAGATTCCATTGTCAATAAGCATGAAAGTCTTACTTGGAAAACTAGCTTAAAGCATTCCCTCAATGAAATGTTTTCTTGATATTTCATTTCTTGCCTTTTTCTCCAGGAACGTGAATTGAAGAGACAGCAAGCAGTTCTTCTGAAGGAACAAGTAAGTATCTACAAATTGTCTTTTATGTGCGTGATTACGCAATATTGTCTTTGACAACTGATTTATACTTTCCTGGAGTATTTCCTGGAGAAGACCAATATACATATTGCATGCGCCCTTGTGAGTTGATGCGTTAACTCATTCACTGAATTAGAATAGGGACTATTTTATGAAGATACATTTATGCATTTGTGCGAGATTGCCTGTTTCCTCAATGTAGTTTTGACAATATTTGCTCGTACAATGACATGCATGTGTAAACAAGCCTTGAGTGGCATGAATACTAATTAGGGCAGTCTCAGTATAGTAGGGTTTGATATTCAGTAGAAGCCCCATATGACGTGTAGGGAATATAACGAGAAGCTCGAATTTGCGAGGGATGGCCAAAGAACGATTTAAAACCCTATGATTTACATGTAAAATAAATCGGTATTAGCGAGGACAACAACCAGCCTCCACTGGGGTCATTTACTATTACGAGTGACAAATGTCTGCTTCAATCTCGGCAAACCTGCACCAACTTGTGGTTATGTCCTCTGTCTTTGAAATTATATGTCTAGCAGTATTTTTTCTGCACAATTTGTCGATAAATTGCACATTTCGGACATTCACGGCATGACCGTATTCACACGAATAAATTCCTCGTAAGTCCGTGAATTTCATTGTTCTTATGTCATCCTCCCACGTTTTTATCAAGTTCAGTCCGACTGATACAACATCATGGCTGGGAAACAAAAGTTGTTGGATCTGAAAACTAAAATACGAATTATCAATGAATGCAAAAGTGGCAATGGGTCCAAAAGCGAGATAGGGAGGCGATTTGGCATATCTTCCTCGACCTTATTCACAATTCTGAAGAATAAGGAAAAATTTCGTGCCGCAGTGCTTCAAGAAGGACGTCCAAGCAGCCAGAAACATTTGCGTCCAGGAGAACATATGCAGTTAGAATCAGCCCTTTTCTCGTGGTTTTGCCAGCAGAGAGCAGCCTGAATTATGATAAATGGCCCCTTGATGAAGGCAAAAGCAGAGTATCTAAGTGAGAGGCTCGGTATTGACAAGTTTAAATGTTCCAATGTTGAATACGAAAATCATTATGAATTCGAATTCCCTATATTTTAAGTTGTCTACGTATTGTATTGTCTTTTGTAATTGTTTCAAAGAATATAAATATTGAAAACAGGTCAAGGATGATTCATTTCGATATGCACGAAAGGTATTTACTATAAATCATGCGTCTATCTCGCAGCAGGGAGTGTGGTAATTATTAATGGTATTCATTATCAACAAGTTTCCGCTAGATGTAAGTACTGCACAAGATATAATCTGTATCGTGATGGAATTCATTTTGGAACTTACAACCTTCGGAACTTTATTCCTTGCGCTCGAAACTCACAGCAAATCACGTATATGTACCATGGAATACCTAAAAAAATAGTGAATCATAAAAATGTTGTTGTGCCCTGCCACCTAACGGCCACAATGTGCACTATCACTTGAAAAATACATGTTTCGCGGGATCCGATACCATATTTGCTAGTGGTAATAAGTTTCACATCTTATCTAAACGAAGTCAGTCCGTGAAAGTCCGCGTTGTGTTCAACAATTATGTTTCCATAGATTCAAGAGAGTATTCCACGCATAACTATTGTAATAATAACCATGCTTAGGATTTATTATAATTGAGGCTGATGGGAAATTTTTCATATTTCATCAAGTGATCGTTCCTTCCCAGCCTAACCATATGCAGTTTGAACTAGCATGATAACATTTAAGGGGGCCCAATGTTATTTGTGTAAGGGAATTGACATTTTCGTTAAATCAATTCTTATTGTTAACAGTTTAGCATGACATCATAGAGATAAAGGATGACATGAAAATATTTGAAAATAGAAAGTTTATAGCCAATAATCAGATTCATAGTCATTAAGTCCACCATTTTCACTTTTGAGTTCAAAATTGTCTCTTTTAGACTTCTAGTTTTTTTTAAACGGACTCCTGGTGTAGAAATACTGAAATAATTCACGTATGATTTTTTTGGTGATACATTAACACCTATGCTAAGAAATATCTTTATTCTGATGGTTAACCTCTTTATGGTCATTAGTGTTTTGCTATTCTTTGTGATAAATGTATTCATGATATTTTTAAATACTCCCTACGAAATGTTTAAGGCATGGAGAGATGAACTGTGTGTGATAAATTATCTTAAAAGTACGGTAAACTCTAGATTATGTTATCGTAGATTCTTGTAAATCTATTTTTAGGGGTGAGCCGATAGCCTTTTTTTCCCGATAACCGATACCCGATATTTTGTCCCGATAACCTGATTTGGACCGATATTTTAATCATATATATGTACCTGTATATATATTGAATACCTCATATGGTAGAAAACAGTGCTATTTAGGGATATAAAAAATTGTGCTAAAGTTTAAAACATTTATTTAAAAGATCAATCCACAAAATATAAACATTAATTAGACTTCAGAGATACTACATGTCAGTACATATTTTTAGCCAAAAAAACAAGTTGTTTAACCTTGTTTGGGTTCAATGCTCCCCTTGTCTTAGAAGATACTAAATTTGCTGTGCTGAAAAACCTTTCAGATGCAATAGATCCTGATGGTGCAGCTAAAAATATTTTGGCTACTTCTGACAGATGCACATATTTTTTCCAATATTTCCACTAATGAAGAGGATCAAATTCAGGAGGAAGAGGTTGAAATTTCATCTTTTTTGGCATTGACGAATTTGATTCGGCTGACACAAAGGACGAGCAATCTGAAGCACTCAAAGATGGACGAGAATTATCCATTTTTTCATCGTCACTCAGGAGTTCAGATATTCCTTCAGGTGTATCTTCAAGACTAATTTTCGAAGTCACGATGTTTTTCTTTGCAGTTTTTAGTCTCTTATTTTCCAGGTCTCGGAACTGGATCAAATGGTTGCTCTTCAAATGAACTCTCAAGTTAGTCGTAGTATACGATCGAGAATTTTTTCCGCCACGAGACACACGTATATTACAAAGTTTACAAGATGCCTTATTGGGGTCATCATGTTTCACAACAAAATACTTCCACACATCTGACATTCTGACCACCACTTGTATCAGTTACACACACGTGATTGTGAGGCTTAATATTGCAATATGTATGTATATTTGTGCTTGGGCTCATGAAAAATTAGTTAACGCTTTTATACTGTTTTCAAAATACAGCCCCAACTAGTAGATTATTTCAGAAGGTTGCAAACAACAAACAAGCGGAGGAAGCAAAATATTCAATTTGGAGATATACAACAATTTGTTGAAAACGTTATGCTAGTGGAAAAATTATCGGATTTTGATGCTCCGATACCGATATGCCGATAGCCAAATATCAGCCAGTATTTATATCGGAATTAATTATCGGCTCACCCCTATCTATTTTTATCCTATTGATATACAATTTTTCTAAATTCTTTGAATCTATTCATAGCTTGGATTGAATTTATTATATTTACTTACCCATCGTCATCTGCCATTGTGTTGCGTATATCTTAACTGGCACTGAAAAATAGTGTGATTCATCATCATCGGGTGATCTGCCATTCAGCAGGTCCTTGGCATTCTCTTCCTACAATTTACTCTCCAAAGCAAGACTCTTCAATTCACCTTATCCATCTCTTCCCTTCACTCCATCCAACATCTTTGTACGCCTCCATCCCATTCTGCTCCTTCCCTCTACTGCCACTTCAACAGCCGTCTTCAATATTCCCCCATGTCTTAGAAAGTGGCCAACCCAGTTCTTTTGCCTTTTCAAAATCATCCCCATTGACTTTCTCGCCTCTCCCGCATTCTTTAGGACCTCTATTACTATGGAATTACTATGGAGTGTGATTACTATGGAATAATTCTATAGTTTTATAGTCAATTTAAGAAAATGAGCTATATGTACAGAAAATATTGTTTATAATCTGCTGATTAAAAACTCTGAAAATTGGATCCATGTTTCCAAAAAATCCATGTTTTCTTATTACTTAGCATCACTCCCCATATGTGTGGTAGTTCATTTGTAAATGCTTATTTCCTCATTTTAGCTTTAAGCATAATTGGTCTTGTTGTGAAGTGGTGTAAAGTAGTGTTTATGCATTGAATACCATTACTTGTACATTTGTGGGTATGACTTAAAATCTATACACTTTTATTACACATGTAAGTAATGAAGGAATCTTATTTTGTAGCCATAAGAGATACAAATTAATGCACTTATTAACTTTGACAGAGTTATTCCATTCAAGTCCATCAACAGAATTATCAAGTGCACAATGTTGATAAATTTTAATCACTCATGACTGTGAAAACATTTTAATGTTTTGCACCAAGCAAAAAAATGAAGGTGCAGGGATCAGTGTCTGAATTGGTGATGTCAAAAAAAGTAGTTGTGAGAACTTCCATTTTTTTTTCTTTTCATCAACATGCGGTGCAACTGTACATGCAGGAACTGAATAAGCAAAGAGAGATGCTGTACACTGTGGAATTGGTATGTTTTCAACGTGACAGGGTGATAAGTACTCTGGGATTCACTTTATTTGTGAGATGGACATGTTACATTTTTCTGTCAGTCTGTGATTTTTTCACAGCTGATGTAATTCATCACCTTTGCTTTGATTATCTTGTGTGGCGGTGTTTGGATAATTGGTTATACATTAGTGTTGTTGTAAAATCTGCTGTCCAAAACTGTAAATTAACAGAATTAATAGCATGAACTTTTTTTCTGAAATTGCCACTGTTGATGAATTATGAGGGTGTAGTAATAGCCGATGTATGTATAACTTTATTGTCTGGGTATTAAGCATATTAGTCTACAAGAAGGCCACTGGACCTTTATCCAGATGATGACAGCAAGATGCTGCCAGTATGTGCAAATTTGAGTTGCATTGTTTTGAACATAAAATTCAAATTAGATAGTTATTTACAGCAAAATTGACTATTGATGCCTCAGTAATGCATTTTGAAGTGCAATAATTAGGTACAGGTATACCTCGTCATATGTCGTTAATTGGCTCCGTGAGGTACAATGTAAGTTGAATCTCGGTGAGTTGATCCAGCACCAATATAAACCACTATGATATACACTGTTTTGCATACAGTGAAACCTTGCTTTTACGTACCCAGAATTTACGTTTTCCCGTGATTTACAACATTTTCTTCTGGTCCCAAAAATGTTTTAAATCATTCCAATGTATTTTCATCCCGCTATTTACACTTTCAAATCCCACCATTTACGACATTTGAAGGTGAGAAAGATGGCGGCTTGCGCACTTCAACTGGCGACCCTGTGAATGTGATTAATGTTAAATATGGATAAAATACATGCTTAAACATGGTGTATGAATGCTGATTTATTTGGTTTTCTAAAAAAACAATCATTCGTTTGATGGTAGCACAATACATATAGAGAATTGCTGAAAAGTATTTATGGCAAATATTGTAATGTTTGTGATCGGAATAGTTATCGAATGAAACGTAGAATGGTACTAGGAAGCCATACTAGCTATTTAAACAGTACATTAAAAATGTAGCGGATGCCATAAATATATTTAATTAGATGTTATTTGGCCAACTACCACCGTCATATGGCAAAAAGGTTAAAATTGATGTCAACTCTTGTTCTCATACTTCACAGCAATCTTTTTCTTATTTCTCATAACTCACACACTATTGCCTTTCATCTTGTGTTTTTATTTAGGTATTTCAACTTATATTTTATTTAGCATTTTTAATTACTTCACCTTTTGTTTTATTTAGCATTTTTAGAAACTTCACCATTTGTTTTATTTAGCATTTTTAGTTACTTTGCCTTTTATATTATTTAATGTGCTTACGTATTAACTTACGGCAGTCGTGAGAAAACATATTTTAAAATGGCAAACAAGCTTGTGAGATATCGCTATCATTGGAAGAAAGAAGTCAACATTTTGCAAAGAGCTGACTCTAATGTGGGCACTCGTGTGTCCCTGGCTAAAGAACTTGATATACCAAGTTCAACTTTGAACACAATTATAAAAACCCGTAAATGTATAGAGAAAAGTTCTAAGGACTGCTGTCCTATTGGTAAAAGGCATAAATACATTAAATAATCCAAGTATGATGAACTTGAAGAAATATTGAAGACATAGTTTCAGTCTTCCAGAGCAGCAGGCAGTGGCGAATATATGGGAGGCCCCCCCACTCGAAATAAGGCCGTATGGCCACTGCGAGAGGCACTCGACACATGCGCGGATACCTAAACTACAGCCGGTCGCCGCTAGCTAGCTGGTCTTGGCACCCCCCCCCCCCTATAGTTATAACCTATATTCGCCACTGGCAGCAGGTACCTACCTATATACCGATTAGTGGAGTTTTGTACAAAGAAAAGGCACTACATGCAGGAGCAAGGCTAGGCATTGGTGACTTCAATGCATCAAATGGCTGGATAGACCATTTCAAAATTTGTTATAAATATTGTCTATAAAACCATTTGTGGTGAATCTGAAAGTGTACACTATGTTGATCCTGAAACAGTTTCTCCCTGCAAGTGCACAACTTTGCATAATCATGTTGATGGCTATGTGCTTAAAGACATTTTTAATGTGGACGAGACACGTCTTTCTTTTTAAATAATGCCACATAAGACCCTGTAGACATCAAAGGGGACCCTTGTCGTGGGGCCAAGCACAGCAACGGTCACCTCGCGTTTTTATTAGGAGCTAATCTAGATGGCAGTAAGATACTGAAGCACTTTGTTTTTGGAAATTCCAAATATCCACGTTATTTTAAAAACATTAAGACCTTGCCTACAACCTATGCAGCCAACACAAAGGCACGGATGGCATAGACTATTGTTGAAGAAAAAATGCATGCCCTTGATGCAAAGATAAATATATGTAGGTAGACACCACCTCAAATCAAGTTGATTGAGTTCAAAGATGAAAATACTTTTATTTTTTGATAATTTTTTATTTATTCATTTATTAATGTCTCTATTTGGTGACCCATCAAATATTAAAGATCACCTGTTAAATAAAATAAAATAATTTAACATTAGCCCCTGATTTTGCTTCTATTTCCTACAAATTAAGATTTCCCTCGATTTACATTTTCCCGCGATTCACACTTTTTTCCTTCGTCCCAGTCAAAAGTGTAAAAGAGAGGTTTTACTATATTAGAATATATAATAATGTGCAGTAGTGTATACAGTAAAACCTCGTTAATTCGAAATTCAAGGGACCAAAAAAATTGGACTTAGAATTATCTTGGTTCGAACTAAACGTACTTTCCGAAAATTAATGGAAAAGGTCCCGTATTTTCCGAGATAATCACCGTACTGCTATATTTTTTTATCAAAAGGCAAAGAATATGTACTAAAATGAGGAGTTAATGGACGAAATTCTTCACGTTTATCAGATTCAAGTTAAAGTTGGGGAAGTATGCACAGTCAGACGTGATCACACCGGAAATAAAAACAAATTGAATGATTTCGGGCATATGTCCAGTGATATCACATAAGGTGTATTTTCGTTACCAAAATTTTCGCCGTAGACCAATGACATAAGTCGAGGTATACCTGTATATGAATGAGCATAAAAACAAAATGTGATGATAGTTGTGGTATAATAGTGCTTTCTTCATATTGAGTAAGACAAGGAATATTTAGTGTTATGATTTAGCATCTATTAAATCAACCCTGCCAGTAGCTAAAATTTCATACAAGTTGACTGCTGTCAACAGTCGTAAATAGAATGGTTTGCTGATAAATTACCCTAAGGCAAGAGACGGAAATAAAGCAAATGGGACATCTGAGTGATCAAAATATTTTCATTTTTATGAAGTTCAATGGGTTTTCAAAGGATTGGTGCAGAACTTGGTAGGTAAAGCAAATTGATAAAGAATATATGCAAAGAATATAGAATAAAATTCATAAATGTACGATGCAAGGTAAGGGAGAGACCTAGCAATTCTTAATTTGGTGACCTAAGTGCTCCAAGATAATTTCAGTGCCCTTGAGTTAATCTGTAGTCATGAATGTAATGGCGTATTATGCATTGGTGAATTATTAATGAGTTTAGATGTTAAAAACGTTTTATGTAATTTTCGAATGCACAGTATTTTGAAGTCAATAAAAAATTCTCTTATGAGTTTTATTCAGTGAGTATTCTAATCACTGAATTTCTAAAGTCTCTGCCTTACCACTGCTACTGCTAGTCATATTTCTGTGCTAGGATTTCCCTGTCTTTAAATGACAATTGTAATTGGCTCTACGTACTGGTGTGTGGCCTGTGCTTATGTTAGCTCTTTTAATGGTGTGTCAATGCAGCTGAGGTGGTGTAGATTGGTAACTTACTTCTTCTGTTTGTTGTAAAGGAACGAGAGAGGAGAAGGCAACATATGTTGTTGGTGAAAGCTCTTGAGGGCCGAAAGCGCTTGGAAGAAAGAGAAAGGCGACGACAAGAAATGAGAGCTGAGAAGGTTGCCAGCAGAGAACGCCGGGCAGAGCGTCGTAGGGTTGAGATGGAACTTGTTCGGGAGTTGAAGAAGCCAGTTGATGATTTGCAGCTTCGAGGTAATTAGATGTGACTACAAAGACTATTGCTGTTTTTAAATTCCAGACTGTGGCTCTTTTCTCTTGGCTTCGGGTGTTTTAACGCATTGACCTTGTGGCATTTTTTTATTTGCTTCATTTGTGTGGGTATCCTAATTTTTGTCAATTGCGTGGCATCACAGTGATATGACACCCAGCTGTCAAAGAGGCATTCTCTTGGCATTACTGTCATGCCATCAGCACTTAAGGTGCTAATTATTTCTTGATTTATGGTGTAGTTTGCTCACTCCTATGGTTTCATTTGGATTTGATTTACTGAAAAAAACTTGTGTTTTGTCCAACCTTTATTTTTTCTATGAAAAAATTCTATTTTTTCATATATCTCTTGTATAGTCTTAACCCTAGGATCGATATTTTTCAAGTTGATATTTGGAAGCCCACTTTTCATAGTTAAATCTTATTTCTTGAAATTATATAGAATGATCTTGCAAAATAAAGAAATGATTTATTTTTCTTAATACAGAAACAAATATGTGGACATGGCATGATCCGAAGTATCATCGTTCTTATTTTTACCTATTGCATATCACACAGATTCCAACAAATTTTCTATGGAAATAAGAATACTTATACAGATTGCTGCAAAAATTGCAATCACTGATACTTAGGAAAAATATATTTCAACAGATTAATATTTAGGAAATTAGGCATCAATTTCAGTGATGACTAATTGGAATCCAATTACCACTTAAACACCAAAAGTGCCATTTTTGGCTTAGACACCACAAGAAAACTTTAAAAGGGCCAATTTAAATCCGGCAGGGAGAGACTTAGAAGGACATTTAAATCCGCCGTTTAAAGGTTAACCAGCACCGCATCACTAAAAGCTTAAGGCAAAATCTGACCTTGGGTGCATTCCAATGGGCATCTGCACTGATCTGTTTTAATCTGATTAGCAAAAAGTGTGTTCCAATCGCATATGTGACGTCATCTGCACTAAGCAGATGGAAACACATCCTGCACCATAATTTGCCTGCGCTCATCTGCGCTAGCAGACGGAATTTGTAATGGCAGGGAAATGTGTAACTTGAGAAAAACAATAAATAATTTGGTTTTTTATCATTCTTAAAGCCAATTTTGACCACTTTTGAAAGGAAATGGAATATCTTCTTCCCTCTTTGTTATAGAAAAAAAGCGAATTATGAGGGGATTGAACGCTCCAAGTAAAATAAATTTTTAACTCAGATCAATTATGTAAATAAGCCCCAGTTCTGAGATCTATTTAAGAATATTTCCATTTCTAATTATTGGATAATTAATGTCAATCATGCAAGATTGCCTTGAAGGGCTCATAGACGGAAATTAAACAAAGGAAGGTAGCTAGGAGAGGTAATTAATTTCCGTGAACCAACTTGAAGCCATCTTCCTCATCCACAAAATCTGAAATGGAAAAAGTGAGCAAAATCATAATGTTATATCCTATTGATTCAAAATGGATTTAATTTATTTACTTTTATGGATAACCCATTGGAAATATTCAATTAAGAAATTCAATTGAACACCCTATGCATTCCATTAAATGTAATTGATTAATGTCAAATTTCAATAAAATTGGCAGATAATTTTCATTGGGGTACTTAAATATTTGTTCTAGTTCACATGTCGACAATAAAGAAAAAGATGAAGCAGAGAGACCCACCAAGATGCAGATTAGGCTTCTTTTCAAATGTGGTAGAAAAATATACAACTTCTGACAAGAAATGATTTGTCTATGAAATTGAACTACGTAGATGAATAAGATGCATGAATTGATAATCATTCATTCAGAGCTTTAAATCTCTGAAAAAAACTGTTCTGAAGGCTCAAATACAGTCAAACCTCTCTAAAAAGAAATTCTAGGGACCAAGAAAAAAATTTGTTGTATAGAGGTTTTTGTTATACAGAGACAGAAGTTATGACCCATTTTAAAATCGGGACCACAACTTTTTTCGTTGTATAGAGAACTTGTCTTCTATAGAGGTTTGTTATAAAGAGGTTTGACTGTAACAGCAAAAAGCACTAGGCAAGCACCAATGTAGAGTTGATCCAGTGGAGTGGTCATCCCGATAATAATAATAACAATGGAGAGCGGGAGTCACTGCTCTTCTCAGTTTGAATAAATACGTACTGATACTGGATATTCCATTAGTTCCATTATATTAACTATCATAAGAACTTCTAATAAATAAGAAAGTGAAATTCTTTTGTAAAATAAATTATGGACGGACTCTGAAGTGAGATAAGTTGTCCTTTTTATGAAATAATTTCACAAATTGTATGTTTCTGCTTCATTAAGGTAGTTCAAATTTCATTCTTGAAATGTCTGTGGAAAAAAGGCATTATGCCAATAATTATTACCCCTTTATATATTTCACATATTGTATGCGGAAGCAAAAGTCTTTTTGAATTCTAATTTTGCCCCCGGTCGCTCTGCCATTTGTAAACACTTCAGCGCAGACCCGTTCCAATTGTCTGCTTCAATGTGCGCTCGTGTGTTTCATTCTGTTGTGATGTGAGCTAATCTGCGCAGGGCGATTGGAAAGCACTGCTTGAAATTAAATAATTTGACAGGGTGATTTTCCATATGTTTACATGGGAAAAACAGCATGTCTTATAAGCCAGAAAATGTGGAATATAATTTTTTATTATCATATAACGGCTGCATTACATGCGATGTGCGTTCTTCTTTTGTCCTGGGTATGCCTTCAGTGTATTGGAAGATGGGGATATTGGACAGTGGTGAAGCTTCCTGTCCTGAGAAAGATTAACCACAATATTTTTCATGATAAGATTTACACTTCGAAAAGTATTACTTTTACAAAGTCCGACCCCCAATTATTTTCCTAAAAATTAGGTCTCAAAAAGTTGTACTATACAAAAGTGTAAATGGTATTCTCCACTCTCCCCTTCTGGCAATTGAATCCATCTAACAATCTCTTAGCTCAGACTAAAATTAGACATAAATTATAAGTCCCATGCCCCATGCCATAAACCAAAATGGAAAATGAATTCTTAAGGATAAGGATAAATGTTTTTAGAGATTTTTATTGGTTTAATAGTGTTTAATTAAATGCAAAAATCAAGCATGTAAAGTTACATGAGAGCAAGATTCAGAGTCACTAGAAAAAGACAATGTGACTATGAAAAATATTAATTGTAGGCTGTAATAATCAAGCATGTATTTCCCTTTTAGATCAAAAAAATCTTCCAGCCCTAGAAAGAATTTCAAACTTGAAGCTATCTGGGCAAGCATTTGCGGACACATTGATGGTGTTTGAATTTCTTCATAACTTTGGAGAAACTCTGGGTTTTGGTAAGTTCTGCATATTTATCCCTTCATTGTAAAATCTTTTTGCTACTGAGGAGAATAAGTTTGGTACCCTTTGGAGCCACTCTGATGGTCACTTGTGGTTGATGTATCGGTATGGAATTGCAATGTTGGAGACGTACAGGATGGAGGGGGGAGAAAAAAAGCAAGAAGTAACAATTCCATACCAAAGCATCAAAACTTAGCAAAGTGACCATTAGAGTAACTCCTAGGTGTCTCAGATTTATTGCCCCCCCTCCCCCCCCTCGCCCTTGGAAATCCTTGAAAAATGGGTAGGCTCCTTGAAATCGCTCCTATCTTGATCAATTCCGGTAGTTCTCATTAGAATGCTAGGTGCTCATTAATCGTGTGTTGAGTGACATTGTTGCTTTAATAAATTAATATTTTCCATTTTTTATTCATCTGCACGAGCCTACCTTTTTTGATTGAGGGGCCTCTGTACTCATAGGTGCTTCACCTTGAAATGTTTGAGTTATATGTTTCATCATCATGTTTTCTCTGCAGATATGGACAGTTTACCCAGTCTTGGAAGTTTACAAAGGGCATTGCTAAATGAAGAGGAGGCTGAAGAAGAGCTGTTATCTGTGATGACCCATCTGCTGGTTTGTGCCATCGAGGACCCTGGGATTCCCAACCCAGCTCGTCACACTACCCTTCTTGGTCAATCTCTTAGGCAGGCTGACATTACACATGCTAATCTCTCTGAGATACTAAGGATCTATCTGTATGCAAATGCCACTGGAGAGGTGAAAGCCTTAACAGGTGATGATTTTGATAGTTTATCAGCCTGCAATGGCAAATTGCTTGAGTTCCCCCCAATCTGCTCCTTACCATTGATTCAGTTTGTTAAAGTTTCTTATGTTCTCTCCCATAAGATTTTAGTATGATCTGGATAAAAGTTGAAAGTGTGCAAAGGAATGAAATGGATCTACATTGCATCCTTCCCTTTTCATTTAGGTCTCTGCTACGAAAGAGAACGGGAAAGGGATCGAGAGAAGAGGGAAAGTGCCTTGGATGCCCTTGACTCTGAAAATCCTGATTCACTGGCTTCCAAGCCCATTTTTGGTGGAAAGAACTCAGCCTTTTTTGCACACTTGCGGGACAATGGAACTTGGAGGATGTCTCGATGGCTGAGAGAAAGGCCTTTTCTTTCCCTGAATCCTACTCGCAAAGCTGCCATTCTTGCTTTCCTCTGCAATGAACTGTTACAGAACAAGGCAGTTCTTCGGCAAATAGAAGGTGCAATTGAAGGTGTGGCTCAATTGAGGAGGGACCGGTGGACCATTGAGGGGAAAATTCGAAAGTAAGATAATGTTTAAATGCATTGTAATTCATTTTCATGTTTATTTTTTAAATTGCATGATTATGCTTATTAGAAAGTCTTTGGGAATGGAACATATCTATTTTTTACTTTGAAGACGTCAAAGGGGACAAAGTTAATGGGAGAACTGTACACTCATTCTTCATGCTATCATAGTTTTTTAAACGTGTACCACCCAGCCAAGTTAAATATAGGCAAAGGGCTGATTGAAAGGGTGAAGGGGTCTCAGAAAGAATGATATAAAATGGGGTTCATGAAGCTAGTGGCGAGTCTTCAGTGAATCAGTTGGCCATCTGAATGCGTGGTGTATCAGGAAGTATAAAGTCAGGTGATTTCAGATTTCGTGACAAGAAGTGGACTTTTTCCTTTTCATCTCATTATTGAGTTAAATATTAAAAATATTTAATGTCATTTTACTCATGTTATTTTAACACGCTTGTAAAAAGTATACAACATACTGATCAGTTTACCTACAGAGATTTACAACTCCAGGGTCTCCCAGAGTAAATCCATAAATAGTAGTAGTACTTTTGTTTAACGTGCTTCGACGGCTCAGGTCATTTCGCACTTACTGTCTGCCACGTGCAGACAGGGGCAACAGCACTCGGACGAATCGGAGGATCACCCCTATCCAAACCCGAGCCGAGCCCAACGATGCTTAACTTCGGTGACTGATCGGGAACCAAATCCATAAATCCCAGTATTTTGGGTTCGTTATGCCATATTTGTACAATACTAACGGCGTTGTGGAATGGATTATTAATGCAAATTGGAAGTAGGTACTAAGTGTATTTCTCATTGATAGGTCCTGTTAAGAAACTCAGACCATAAATATATCACATTTCTCATTGAATATTCTCAATGGCTTGTGTGTCAAAGAGATTCAAGTAATTTCATCCAGATAATATGCAGTAGGCAAATATTTGGTAATATGACCCTGAATGAGTCACCTTATTTAGTGACAATACTATAAGTTGAATATAGGTTTTTATCTGCAGTAAAAAGATAGAAATTTCTCCAATTATACTCAAGTATTTAGTAAGTTATACTCCAAGTATACAGTAAGTTAATATTATTAAATGGTTATGTTGTCCTTTTCATACTATGATGAAATTTATTCACTGATGGTCTTCTTTGTTGGTGCCTTTGATGCATGAGTAGCTGGAAACCACCGCCAATTCTCATAGATAGTTCAAATGATATACATACGTATTGCATTCTACACCTAGAATGGTTGTGCAGCGCTCATTTTCCTAAGCCACCCTCATTTCTATATATGTATTCCCACTGTCAGTTGTGGTGTTACTTGGTAAATCCTTATCATTTCCCTTATTCTTTCGTTACTTGTATCTTTTGCAGAGCAATACTTGCATATGAATTGCCACCTAGAGAAATGGATGTCTTAGTCATCTATTTGCTTGCAGTTGTTAATAATAAATAATTTTGTCTTAGTGGTACCATCTTTTAAAAAGCAATGGAATGCAGATTAAACATTGGTATTAGGAATGATATGAAGTTAACTTTGGTCAACCAACCTTCTTAACTTTAAAGATTTCATGCTTCCTCAAAGTTAATACAACTGCACCTAATGTACATAGTAGCATGAGTAATTGATACATATGTAACAATAAATGTTCAACAAATATAAAAACAAATTTTATCTGAGAATAGGATAATCACAAGTATTTGATGCGAGTACTTACACTGATACTGATGTCAAAGATTTCTTTGTGACAGTGTGATTGACTGTAGACCCCCTCATGACATTTTTCCCTCTGTTATTTATGGTGAAAAGGTGGGACTATACTCAGAGAAATATTGCAGTATAAAAAATGTATTTATGTAGTGAAAATTCAAATGAAAGAAGTCTGACTCATGGAGTATGAATGGTGTGCATAAAAATAAATCTTATTAGATCTGGTCTCATGTGGAAACATTCGAAATCGAGATATGTTTCATTAATATTCGGTGATCTTTTGAAAGGAAGTTTTTTGAAACCATATTTGAAATATATTTTATTTTATTTGAAGTTGAATTATCTCATGATCATCTGATCATGTAATTCTATGATCATCACTGTATAAGTTTATGTGTCTTTAATATCAGTTTTGATTTTTTCAATGGGTTCACCCCAAATATCAGTCCTCTCTGTTGATTCTTGCATCCATACCATGCGGTGTAGTGGAGTCCTGGGTATTTGTGTTCTCATTTATATATTGTTGCTATTTTTGTGGTTAACTGGAAAAAAACATTCTGATCGTTTTTGCCTTGCATTCTTCCTTGCTCTAGGCTACGTTTGTTGCATGGTAGGAAATTTCGCCAAGCTCACCTTGTGGCCAGGCGAGAAAGTTGCTGTGAAGAAACCAGTGAAACAACTCAAACAATATTCCCAGCCACAATCTCAGTCCCAGTCATACCGGAAGTTCAGCCTCCAGTGGTGAAGAAGAGCGAGGAAGAGGTTGAGAAGAGTGCAGATCCAGCAGCAGCAGCGGCAGCGGTGGTGGGCGAAGTTGTGGTGGGTGTGAGTGCTGTGGCTGCTCCTCAGGAAGGTGGGACGACCGAGAAGTCAGAGGAAGCTGTTAAGACCTGTGGCGTGGTAGAGGGGGGTGAGGAGAAGGAGGTTGCAGTGGTTGTAACTCCCTCTGTGAGTGCCAGCATTGACGTGCCGAGCAACTTGCCTGAGAAGCCAGCTGAAAAACTAGCTGATAAGCCTCCAGAGAAGACAATGGACAAGCCTGCTGAGAAGCCAGTGGAGAAAGCAGTGGGGGTTGACAAAGTGGGGGAGAAAGCTGAGGAGAAGGCAGTGGAGGAGGAAGAAGAAGATGATGAGGAGGAAGAGAAGGAGAGTGGCAATGAGAGCGAAGGAACTCAGGAAGGGGAAGTCCCAGAGGAAGTGAGTAATAATGACAGCCTTCTTCCCTTGAATGAATCAAGTGACTGTATTGCTCTTTTTACATCCTTTTAAGAAAGAAATTGACATGAATAATCTCAAAAATGTTGGCTGTTTGGAATGGAAAGTTATGGTAATACCTTAATCTGGAGAATTTTATTCCCCAGATATTTATCCTTGTAGAATAATTATCTGGGGAAAGCATGCAATTTTTCGGGATCGTTTTCATAGGAAGAGCCCAATTTGCTAGTATTATATGCAATGAATGGTAAATAGCTTCTAAGATCTGGTAAGTGCTGGATGAGTGCATCATAGTTCTTAATTCACTGGTGCACATCCCTGCTCGTTGATGATGTACACACCATGAAACCCAAAGTGTTTGATAATTCTCCTTTTGACCTTTATTTGCTCTGATTGGAGGCCATGCAGTTCATGGTCCATTAATCCTGCGATGTTAATTCAATGAGGCATCAGGCTTTGTCTAATGGACAGGGATTGATTGAACCTTTGATTTTCTCTGCCAATACTCAAGACCATTCCACTGCCCAGAAGTTGTAATTTATGTGGCAGATTTGTTGATTTTAATGACCATAAATAGATCTCCAACTCAGGAGACCTTTTCTTTTGAGGATTTTTATTGTTATCAATTTCCACTCATTATAGAAGGAAATGCAATATTGGTACTCATAAGTATGTCTCTAGGTGAAAAACATTTTTCATTACTACGCTCTCATGTTTGATTATTGGCTGTGTATGCACCTCAGTGTGAGCAAATACATCCTCACATCTTGCACAACATGGCAATAGTATCTCGCTGAATCTAGCTCTTGGTAATAATATGCATGCAGAATTTATTGTGAAATTGGTATGATTCAAAATGGAGGTCAGAAAAAATTGGCCTATGCTTGGGAAGTTCAGATTTCTGGAAGTAAATTTCTGGTCCCATCAACTCCCTTGAAAATAAGGCCTGGTCATTTTGTTACAAAAAAGAAATATGAACCTGTTGGCGTAATCATGAATCATGTGTGTTAATTTCATCAAAAATATCAAGTCACTATTCATATAATAAATGCTAATATTTGGATAATTATGTGCTCTGATCATTTTCATATCATTCATTGTTTCATTCATAATCTGATTGCATATTTTCAAGTGGTTTATATAATGAACCATACCATAAGTCATATTGGGCAAATTCTAAAGAATTTTCTACTATGGAGAGTTACATTACTTCTACAAGACATTTGTTTGTTTTTATTTTGATAGTGCTATTTCATGAATATTCTATTGACTGGTAAAATTGCGTTGGCCAGTTATGGTAACATGCTGATCTGTTGCAGAGAACTTTCTTAATAAAACAATCCTGTTTGCTTGTTTGTTATTCTCTGCATGGATCTTAATGCAGCATTTTAAACAATAACTTTTGGATAACAAATTTGACTGGTGAAAGAAATCAAACTTCCCTTACCTTCAGGTGATCAGATGTGGAAGTCAATGGCAAATGAAGAGCTATCTGAGCTAAATGTAAATATTATTTGAGAATTCATTCACAAATGCATGGTACAACCTTTTTAATACTAGCATATCTCATTTTCTAGGAAGAGGATAAAAATCTCAGCATGGAAGATCTCACTCGAAAGATTGAACGCATCACAAAGCAATCGGAGCAGTCTGTGGCTGAACTTGCACGGTCTGCATCTCAGCTACGAGCTTCAGCCCTTGGCCAAGATCGCTATTGGCGACGGTATTGGGTGCTTCCTTGTGCTGGTGGTGTATTTGTGGAAGGCATGGAATCAGCAGAGCCTGAATTGTTCAAGAAGTCATTATTGGAAGATGACATGATCTCTACCGGTGCTGAGGAAGTTGACGAGGACACCACTGCTGATCAGGCCAAGGAAGGAGAGGATGTAATGGCTGAGGCTGCTGAAACGGAGACGGAGATTAAGTCAGAAGTTTGTCATACTCTTGAGGATTCCCATGACCCATGTGATGAATCATCTCCCCCTATAAAGAAACCCCGTGTAGTAGATGACTCTGAGGTGATGGGTAATGGTGCTGAGGATGAAGATGTGGATGACGTGGCAGCAGTGCCTGAGGAAGAGGATGAAAAGGAGGAGGTGAAGGAGATTAAGGAGGAACCACCAACAGTGAAGGAAGAAGATGCGTGTGAACCAATGGATGGAGTGAAAGTGGAAGGCTGTGCTGAAGAAGAGGAGGATGTGAAACCAGTGGTCAAGAATCACTCGGAACCGAATGGCATCATCAAAAGTGAGAATGAGGATGATGTGGTGGTGAAAGAGGAAGTAAAGGAAGTGAAAGAGCTGAAAGGTGTGTGGAATGGCGACGTTGGGAATGGAGTGGATGAGCCAACTATTGTGATGCCAGATGAAGTGAAAGAGGAGAATGGTGACGTTGACATGGTGACTGCCAATGAAATTGAAACCAAGGATGCGTGCGTGGAGGCCACCACCTCCGCTCATCCCCCTGGAACGCCAGAGCATACCGGATCGGCCTCCCAGACCTCCTGTCCTCAGCATGTCAGGCCTGCATCAACGCGCTCCACTCCTCTGCGCTTTGAACGATTGGGAGACTGCGTGGAGGAGGAAGAGGAGGCAAGGCGGAGGGGTCGAGAAGCCGTTGGTAATGAATGCCATGGGTCAGATAACTCCAACTGTCGTGGAAGTGCAGTGATCAGTTCTGGTGGACTTTTAGGCAATGGCACAGCAGTACAGACCGGAGATGCCGATGTCAGTGTTGAGAGTTCAGGCCCCCTTCTCAATCTGGGTTTCCCTCTGCCAGCGGCCACTCCCTCCCCCCCCATCTTCCCAGGAGGTGGTGCCTCCCCTGGGGAAAAGCAGTGGTTTGGAATTTTGCCTCGTGATGCATGTGACGAGACTTCTTTGACGAGGCCCCCTGATGAAAGGGTCCCCTCTGATGCCACGGAACTCAGGATACCCTCTTACCCCCGCCCCTTGGTGACTGTCATCTCTCCGCCATCACCCCCATCTCCTTTTTCTCCTCTTCGGGAGTGCTCCCCTGGACCTTCTGGCCGTCCCAGCCGTGCTGAGTCTCCCTTAGCTGGCTTGCCACCTGAACTCTTTGGACCAGATGATGGTCTTAGAATGGATGTTCTCAAGCGAATGGCTGAAGTGCATCCTGAGCCAAAGCCTGTGCCAAAAGGTTAGTTCTCATTTCATCTTTCACCTCTAAATAATGCTAAGTAGCTTGGTGAGCATGTTTCTCTTGGCGGTTTCTATGTTGTAATTAAAAGTTGGTGAATTTTATATAGCGAAAACTTTTGAAATGTTAAATGGATATTGTAAAATGCTAATGCACAGGTATGCCTTGTTTAATGCAAGGGATGCATTCCTAGGGGTCTTTGCACTAATCGAATTTGCATTAAACGAGACCATTGGGTTGATATGGATGTGTTTCCAGCAATATAGAAATTGAGTAGCTTAATTCCCAGGACCATATATATTTCAATTTAAAGCCTTGAAAGTACTTATGATTATAATCATTTATCATTATAAATATCTTTAAATATATAAGGTGCTTGCTTAATGTCGTTTTCTCTCATGTAAAATATTTCTTCGCTCGTAGAATTGAATTTCTCACCCAGAAGCAAGTTTCCATTTTTTTTTGTTTGGTGAGCTGACATCTGGCAGTGAATGGGTAGAACTGCTTACTCAAGGGCTACGTTGGATTTGTTTATGACTGCTGGAGTTTGCATGAACGGAAATCGTTTTTGCCATTAGCAAAAAATGGATGAAAACGACAAAAAATAATCAGATTAAGAAGTAAAATACCGCAATTTTTATGCCTCTAGATATGAACACAAATAGAATTTTTGCTAATATATATGAGGATCCTCAAACACGGACACTAAGTTTGAACGAAATACAACTTCTATCAAAAAGGCAAAAAATAATTCGTTACTTAAATTCTCATTATGGAATTAACTACAGTATAACCTCTACTTAGCGAAATTCAAGGGACCGAAAAATTTCCAGTTCGTTCATCGGGAGTTCGTTCGTCGGAGGTGTTTTGCACGTTGCATCACTCCAGGGGCAACGTAAATAATCCACTTCTCGTATGTATGTACCTTGAATTTCAGGGAATGTGGTTTGCAGAACTCAATTAAAGGTAACATTTCCACAGAGGATCGCATACTTTTATACTTACTGCTCCCATGCCTTATAAAAAACCGTGGAATAACAACGAACAGGTCTTTCAGCAAGTCCTGCTAATTATACCATTTACTGCGATTTGTAAAGGCCGATTTATAGTTGGCATGAACGTCAAACTTTAACCATGAATTGTTTTCGCGTTGACGCCATCCTGTTACGATCGCCGTCAGCTAGAATGTGCGTCGGTAACCATTGGTCGCCTTCATTCATCTTTGCTTGGATGCAGATGTTTACATGCAGCCGATCGCCTACATGTGTTGATTTGTTTACTATGTACAACAGAGCGAGAACATGGACGAGTACGAGTATTTTCAACTCGTAATTGCTGTGATAATTGTAGTAGTGGGTTGGAACCTGTGTATTCAGCTCGAGGGTGAAGTAGGCGTTGACGCCAATTGTAACCTGGCCTTAACCTCCCGCCCAATGCATCACAAACACGCTAGAATTAATGATAGTAGTTTCTTATGCCGCCACTTTCAACTTAACACGGTCACATCCGCGGTGCATTCAAGGTTTTTGAGAACTGCTCTGTAAATACAGCACGATATATTTTGGTTTTCGTTCCGCCAGCTACTTTTTTTCGAGAATTATTTTCAAGATGGCGGCGAGCGAAAAAAACAATTATCACATTTGAAACGTTCGAATTCAAAAAAATGCTTTAAAATGCATGTTATTACAGCAATAAAAATATTTAGGAATGCGCACAACGTAAATGACCACTGAACGAGATTTCATTGCAGTAGATGTGTTTCAAATATACTAAAGAAATTTTCGAGCCCGCAATATGAAAGTCAACATTTGACATTTTATAAATCCAGAATGGATAACAATTTTTGCAAAAGCGTGGAGAATAAATTACGAACTTACCTTGAAAATAAGTAGAAAACCAGACGTAATAATTGACACTTACGGAAAAACCAGGCTTCACTCGCAAATATTGTAATTATTCATTTAAGTATTCTACCAGCTGATTGGTATGTTCTTGGTGTTGAGGTCCGTAGTTTTAGCGAAAGAAAAAAAACGTCCGGTTAACTTTAACGAGATTTTATTCACGTGACCAGGTCATTTTGGTACAACACTTTTGTCACAATTTCAAATTACAATCCAGTTCACAAAAAAAGAAATGAAAATCACTTCGCGTGACTTACGCTGCCAACCTATAAGTTCCATTCTTTTCATTACCAACCAAAAATATTTTTAACACTTGGACAGTCCCAATTCTGCATCCCAATCTCACGAAATTGAACCGCAGTAACACTCGAGAGCAACCAGTTTTCACTCGGAAAGATTGAAATTATAAACTCACGATGATGAACCGCAGTAAAACTCAAGAACGCCGGCCAAATCACTAACCACGCCGCTAAACTGACGCAAAATACCGGAAATGCAATTAACTGGAAAAACAACAAGGACCTTTCTGATTGGCTTGTTTGTACGGAGTCTCTGATTGGTCCTAGTCACTTTCAAAGCAGCAAAAACGGCAAAAACCTCGCAAAATATTCAAAATTAGCCTTTTTTTTTAAAAATACGTTAAGAAGAGGTAAATATTATAATACAGGGCTAATCTTTCATTTCGTTTATCGGGAGTTTTCGTAGAGCAGGAGTTCGTTCATTAGAGGTATTTACCAATGCATTTCAATAGGAATTTGGCGGGACCAATAGCATTTGTTCGTTCATCGGAGTTCTTCGTTTATCGGGAGTTCGTTAGGTAGAGGTTTCACTGTGCAAAGGATGACATTTTTGGGTCACCTTAGTGTTTTTCCTTGCAGAAATGATCAACAAGACAATATTTACTCGTTTTCCTTTGGGCAATAATAATTTATGCAAAGATACGAGTTGATAGAGGGTAAGACCATCCTGGTAAATTGAAAATGAAGGCTTATCCCTACATAGAGGGTAAGACCATCCTGGTAAATTGAAAATGAAGGCTTATCCCTACATAGAGGGTAAGACCATCCTGGTAAATTGAAAATGAAGGCTTATCCCTACATCTTTGATTCTCTGATGTTTATCTCCTTATTGATCACCTAATAATGAGTTCTTCTATGTACCATTTTTTCTATTAGGTACTTATTTTTATCCATAAAGTCACTATTTGACTAATTTTGTACTTATTGTGAACTGTGTATTCTGTTCAAAAGCTTCTGTTGTTCCAACAGATTGGAAGAATGCAATTATAGCTTCATTGTGCAAAGGGAGGGGTGAGAGGTGAGGGGTGAGCTTTTTACATTGTACAATGTAAAAAGCAAGAAAGTTGATCTCACTTTAAGCCCTGATGCTGCTTTAATGAAAAGGCGAAATGTTGGCAAATTGGAAGTTGAGGTTTTTTAAAAAAACACATGACCAACTCTCAATAATATAAACGCATACAAACATTATAGAGCAATTAGTTGACTGAAAATTCGGGGAATAGTGCTCAGTATAGTATTAATGGAAAGATTGAGGAAGATTACTATTGACAGAATCTGAGGTATGCAGTGAGGGTTTATGCATGGGAGGAGATATAGTGAACAGCTGTTAGATCTTCATCAAATGCTAGAAAAATGTATCAACGTCCGAAAGATAGTGTATTGTGTATTTATAGATTTAGAGAAGGAATATGAAAGGGTAAACAGACAAAAATCTATGGAATGTTTTAATGGTCAATGAGCAGCTATTAATTGTTGTGAAGTCAATGTATGAAAATAGAAAGTCAAGTGTGAAATTAAATGGGGCCTTTAATGACTGGTTTGAAATATAACTGGGTGTAAAGCAGGGGTGTGTAATGCCACTGTGGCTGTCCTATGTTTTTATGGCCAAATGTGTGAGAGATGCATTTAAGGAGATTTAATGGTTAGCGATGTATATGTACAATTTTTATTGTACACTGATGATACTGTGTTTCTGTCAGAGAGCCCATAGGAATGCCAAGGGCTCGTAGATAACTTCTGTGAAGCAAGTAGGGGAATGTGTCAAGGGTTAATGTGTCAAAACCGAAGTACAACAAAAACTCTATCTAACATTTTTGAAGGAACCACACAAAATAAATGCGAAATCAAGGAAAGTGTAAAATGAAAAATATGCTTAAAAATGATGCATTAATTACACTTTTGGTATTCTACTTACAGTTTTAATGTTTGAATACAACAATAATATAGCTTCAAATTTATTGTTGCACACTATTTATTTAACGTATTAAACAGTATTTATTGTTCCCTTTTTTCAAGCAATCTTGACCTACAATTTCAACTCATTTTCCAATTTGTTGCTCAGTTTAAACATATATTATCCTCATCAAATTACAAAGTCTATCCAGTGAAAACTCCCAGATTGCCACTTCCTGCAACAGGGATTCAAATTTACGCTGTTTCCAAGCATGTACTAAACTTTGTCCAATGTGGCATGTGATTCACTTGTAAGTGGTTTCCTGTGGTGGTCATTATCACAATTTTTCCTCGAATAATCAAAATCTGATGAAAAACTAACCAATTTTTACTTTTGATTTTCGTTCATGGTGGAGATTCACCACGCTTTTTATCCAATTATTTTTGTATGTTTTGCGTGAATGGACTGGTGAACGCCTTTGCTAAAATGCAGTTATTTCTTGAATTTACCCGATTTCACCCAGAATTAGTTCCAATGGAGTGCCCTTTACTTTTCCTAAGCCGGATCCACAGAGGAAACATTTTCTGTGCCAGACTGTGCCAAACAGTGTTGTACCTCATGCTGCTTCCACAGCTGTATACTTTTTATCACAAAATGAGGACTTAAAGAGTGTCTTTTAGTTGTGATGTTGATTGTTCCGCAAGTATACTAGCAGGGCACTTATTTTTAGTACGTGGTGTTTCATGATACTTTCCATACAGGATCTTAGCTGCCTATCCTTATGGATGTCTGCGTTTCCACGCAACTTCTCATTCTATTGAGACAGAATTCACCACGGACACTGTCAAATTTGAATCAATAATCGACTAGATCAAACTAGAATGGTCAGCAACTAGTGAGCTTCATTGTGTTATATTTATCATCTCAGAATACGAAGTAAGCACAATCTTCTCCCGGATACCCCTATTCTTCTTCCACAAATTCCTTTACCAAGACTGGAGATAAATGCTGTGGAATGCCTTGGATGTGATTATTGCTGCTTAAAGTAAGCTAGCCCTTTTTCTGTTGTGAGTTGCAAAGTGGCTCAGAAATTAGAGATGAAATTTGCTGAACTAATTGACCCTAAGTTCAAATGTGCATCATTCTATGAGACAAAACCTCGTCCCTGAGCTCTTAGTTTAGTTGTTCCATTATATCCTCTGCTGCCTTCCTGGATTCAAAATATTGCACCAGTAGGACTCAGTGTCTCCATTGGTTGCTGTGTCGCATGTTGTTGTGACAGTTACCATTCATTTTTTTGTGATGACACACAAGCGTATGATTAGTGACATCAATTCTGCAATATTGAAGAAAAGGCTTGATGAAGAAAAATGTGCAAGTTCTCATTTATATTCAGAAAAGAAAAATAAATTTTTCAAGTAACTAATATTTATGACAGGAAAGAAATTTGTTGGTGGGGTGGTGAAAATATTTCTGTTCTAAATTTGATATTTTTAATGTAATAGAAGTAAACAATAACATGTACAGGGTGGCGATGGTCAGGGGAAACCGGGAAAACCTGGAATTGTCAGGGAATGTAGAATTTATGGAAAAGTCAGGGAAATGTCAGAGAATTCTCGTAACAGTCAGGGAGAAACTGGGATAGGAAAATTGTAGTTATTTTTCTACCATTTCGTTTTTTGTCCAGTCTTTCTCGCCCTTTATTTCACCAACTAAAACTAATGTCCGTCGCTGGCGTGCATGGAATAAGCCCCATCAATTCGTGGAATATTCAGTTATGAATCTTACTAGTTGAAACCACCCGGCCGCATCGTCCAGCCGTGACGTCCAGACGCGGCTGTTGGACGTGGTCGCTGGACGCCCCCAGTGAAACCAGACCTTGGACGACTTTGAATTGTCGGCATTTTAGCACATAAAATATGAAACCAATCGGACAAAAATGCGTTCGGCTTTGTTACCACGAGCCCACAGAGTTGCCAACGAGTAAAAAAGCTTTAATTAGTTGTGTACGGATATACTCGCCCACAAGAGACTAATTGCTACAATCAGCATTTTCTTGTCATGATCCCTGGCATTTTTTGCTACCGGTTTTCCCAAACATAAACCCATGATGAGTATTCCTGGTACAGAAATCGTTTGCTGCGCACGTGTGCTAAAAAATTATGACATGCATCGGAGATGGTGCTAGGTTGTTCGAGCGATAGATTCAGTCGTGAATATAACCTAAGGAAGCTTTTTTTCTCACTATTTCAGACTGATTACACTTAACCTTGCTCCACGGCATAATTATTCTGGCTGGCAATAGCTATCATCGAAAGAATCGGGTTTAATTTCCCACCCTAATTGAGCATTTTGATGTAGACATCGAGCAAAGTATTGCCTTTCCCTTCTTCCATCGCCAACAGCCAAGAAAACCAGAGAATATATGAGTTCGCTTGGTTCATTTGACCAATTACTTTGACGCACATTAATTCTAAAGTATGGCTAGCGCTGGCCGCATGCATAATCAAAGGGAAAAAATACTCAAGCACCCATATACGTACATTTGTATCGGAAAATGGTGTACCTTTCTCCCCTTTTGCTCCAACCCAGCGATTGAAAAAATATCCTAAATGAGAGTTCAGCTGCGTTCCTGCAGATTGATAAAGAATCTGCCCGAATGGATCGGAGATTAAGAAAATTCAAAACGGAAATGCCCGCACATTCCCATATTCTTTTTCCCCCTCCCGGCAATCCCCACCAGGAAAATTCACTCAGTTTTCCATCTCCGTTGCCTCAAAACCTCAGCTTACTCTCCTCCATCAACTTCTTTCTCACTTCTGGCGAACCTATCAAACGCTTCCCTTTTCTCTTATACTGGTCATATTTCCCCCTCAAGTGACCCTCCGTGTCCCCACTCCCCGCTCTATGAGTGGACACGAGCCATCACCTTCACACTGAAGCCCCTGTTCCGGCCCTCCAGGAGATCAGGCCCCTTCGAGTGCCCCCTCCATCCCACCCCCTCGACACTAAGTCAGGATGCTATGTCCCACGCTGACTCTGCCGGCCCCCCATGCCAACTCTTGGACCCTTTAAGAAAAAGCCCCTCACTCTCCAAAGGCCTGTCCTCCCTCTCCGCTGACGCAGCCGGTTGAGGTAAGGGAGGAGGAAGATAAGATGTGACTATTAGGCGTAAACCATTGATTCATTCGATGTTTATTCCTCACATGCATCCCTTGGCCTTGGCTCCCAGGTAGATCAACCTCACAAGTGACACACGATACTCCGAGACCATGGGTCGCGTAGTTGTTTTTTGTGAGAGGATGAATGGAGTAACCCCTGCTATGACGGGGAAAGGAGAAACGGACAGCTGATTCTGGACTGGTGCACGTCCTGACCTGGAGCTGCAATGCTCGGACGAAAATCTCCTTGCTTGATCGAAAGCAGAGGGAAGACAATAACCAACAATATTTATCCAAAATTTTAGTTCAATATTGAATCTTTAAATGAATCCTGAGATTTAATGAATGAAGAGTATGCGACCTAATCTGAATAGAGCCACAAATGAAGCTTTCGCTTAGTAGAATGGAAAAAGAAAATTATTGATTTGCAGTGATATCATGGTTAATAGCCGATGAAGTATAAAAGGAGTATCGCCTTCACCGTTGAAGTGCGTGGCTTGTATGTACAATCTAATTTTGAAAGGAGGTAACTATTTAGCTTGACACTTCTGTAGGCTCCATCGTATAGGAAATAACCACGCACAAATAAAATGAATCCAAGTGAGAATAACGATTGTTATTTCACGAGATTAACGGGCATATCAGTATTTGTACAAAATACATAACATGCATCCATCGCATATAATGCACGAGAAAATCTTATTTTCACTGTCTTCAATATTCGGTGCAAATTATCGCGCAAGTTGCTCACTTCCTTAGTGTATGCATAAATCAATATTATTGATGATTATACATCGCTCACGCTAAAGTTACGAGTTCTCGAGTCAGGAAATGATATAAAAAAATCCACTAAGGAGCTTCATAGGTTAGATCCAAACTGCACGAAAATTGTGCAAAGATGCTTCCATTGCCTAATCATTCATTGGAAAAAAGAATGACAAGCTAGTCACTGTGACGTAAATTTCGGCGGGGCTTGGACGGAGGTTGATTCTTTTGATTTTTGGGATTTCCGCCACTAAAAGCTGGAAGGTCGCGGTGGAAATCCCGAAAATCGGTGTACACCCTGTGGGCATGAATACACATTTAAATATACTTTCATGAGTTATAACTTCGTAAATCATGCAAGTATGTCATGAGAGTACATCTTAATTTAAGGGAACAAAAAAAGAGCTTCATCGCAATGGTTTTGAAAGATATTCGTTCATACGAAATTTGATATTATGAAGTGCCGATTTTTCCGGTCCTGTCGAGTTCGTAATTTCGAGTTTCTACTGTATATGATTATGCCTCATTGTTATTTTACTGATTTCCCTTAAATGTCATCATTTAATCATAATAAGCGATTTTGAATGCATATGGATGGCCGTAAGGTGATCTTAATTAAAATTTCTTTTTTGTATCCTGTAGAATATCGTCGTGGCTGGTGGCGGGTTATGGATGCAACGCAGTTACAAGCAATTCTTGATGCTACTCATCCCAGAGGCATTAGGGAAAGAGAGCTGAGGCGCACCATTGCTCGCCATGTTGAGCATGCAATGGAAACGTCTAATACCAAGGTAGGAATGGTCATTAGCGTGCCATTTTATGCTGAAGTATTCCAGCTGTATTGCAGTCTTAAAATAGTGAGTGTGAACTGTAACTATTTTTTTTTGAGTGATTTTTTTATTTATGATATTGCGGCATTTGTAATCGAAATACATGAGGGATACAAGCAAGATATGCATACATACGGAACAAATAGAATTCATGTATAAAAATACACTGTAATATATTTTAATTAACCACAGGTTTTCATGTAGGGTCTAAGTACATTAATTTTCAACATAGGTGCCTTTTTAAGTAATCACATAGAGAAGTGGTTGTTTTTGGTGGTCCTAATGAATTGGTTTATTTCCTTCAACAGAGCGAAACATCTCCTTTTGAGGCATGAAGTCTTTTGCGGTGTGTAGAACATTTAGGTTCTGGTTTCTTGAGTATTCACGTGCTTTCTGGCATTGTCACTCTGACCTGAAGATCTCTTCTCAAGTGCTGGTGAAATTGTTATCAGTAATTAAAAACACCCGTGGTAGAAAACATGAGAATTCAGGTCACTTCACGTCTGTTTTGCTGATTAAATCATTTTTACATGCATTGGGCCCAAAATTAGCTGACACTGAGTGGATTTAATAGCATTCAAATAAGCATTTTGTATTCAATTTTTCCAAAATTGATCACTCCTTCATTGATAATATGATTTAAGCCCCTGTTTATTAACAGTTGTCACGTTTGTGATTTAATGTGCTGATATGGTCAGTTATATTTGACACAACATGGTGGAACAGCCTTTAAAAAAAGAAGATTTCATACTGTCCAGTTTATTTTTATTTAATCTTGACATGTGTTTTGATATCTAGAGGATCATAATCTGGTGCACTGTACTCGTAAGTTTACTTGATGTTGACACACTATTTGTTGAAACGTTTCATGTTAAAATAAAGATAAAGTCGACAGTATGAAGTCTCTTTTTTATTTTTTATTTGCTAAGTATTTTCACTTTTGTTAAATTAATACCATAAAGCTAATGTAAACTTACTCTTTGATTTTACATTTGCTGCCTAGCAAACGGAGAAAGCTTGTCTTTCTACAGTAAGTATATACATTTTTAAAAGATTTTATGCTATCCACTTTTAAAAACACTTTGCATTAATGCTTTTTGTGGCAGTGTAACACTTGTGTGTTCATGGTGTGCTGTGGCCTCGGTAGTTGCCTAAAAAAAGGGTGGGAAATTGTGATGTTATGTCCACAAAAATCTGTGATAATTTAATTTCTTTTTTTAAGGCAAAATGTGCTTTGGATTGTGGTAGATGTATGGATTTTCTCTACAGTTTTAAGCTCATGTCTGGTTGAAGCCAGTTTGCTATGGTATTAACAAGCATGAAATGATTGTGTTCAGGAACATTTTTAAAAATATACTTATTTTACCCACTCCATATTATATTAGCTGTTCTTGATGTTTGCATGTATTTATTTCAGTAGAGATTTGCTTATTTCTGCTTTTATAAGAATTTTCTTTAGGAACTAACAACATGACACAAGGTTCTTGATAAAAGCAAAGGAGTTGCACACTTAGGCTCCGGGAAACTAGAAGTAATATGTGATTTTTAGGGTGGTTGCATGTTATAGAGGGGGTTTAATGCAAAGAAAAGTGTATGATTGAGAACGTTGTTGAATTAGGAATTCATTTTGAGTGAGATTGAAGTCTCTGAAGCCAGTGGCAAGAAATGATTTTGGTTCCTGGAAAACAGTGGTTGAACCTTGGGGTTTGGATAATTTCCTATGATAGTTTATTATTTGGTTCTGTGCTGGGAAGCATTTTAAAATACATAAAATTTGACAAAATTTATCGGTGTGCGATCTGTTTTCATAGTCAGTGCAGGTAAATAGTGGAAAAGAAAAGAAAATTAAAGGTCATCATAAGACCCTGTAGCCATTCTGGTGTTGCCTCAGATTTTTAAATAATAACTTTTGTTTGATGATACGCTTTTAATATATTATCCTTGAATAACATGTGGATGAGATTTATCTTCTTGCTGAAATATTTTGCTTTATTAATGTTGTTTTCTTAATGTATGAAATGATTTGTAACTCTTTGTCATGCTTTGATTTTATGTGCTTCTAATGTTTCACTTATTGCTCATTGTTTAGTTAAAGCTATTTTTCAACCATGGTGATTTTAAAAGTTAAAAATTCATATTTCTTTCCAGCCAGCACTAGGTGGTACATATCCCTAATAGCTATCCTAATATCACGGATAGCATCCATGCCGTCAAGGATGAGTCATTGTGATTAGGAATAGGCTGTCCCTAAAAACAAGGATAGATTGGGGATTGAACCTGAAGAAATCAGGGATAGATGAGAGATATTTGTTCGCATAGGCTGGGATAGAGGATAGATAGGGGAGAATCTATCCCTAAATCCCCTTCTTTGATTGGCTCTAGTAAACCAGTGAGGGCTCGGGCATCAGAAAGAGTGATTGCAGTGCCACGAGCAGCAATATACAGAACTATGCAACGTGGACTAGCCAGCGATGCCACCTACTGGAAGTTATAGGAACCTACTTCATATTCTACTGCCCGCTATATAATTATGCTGCTAATAGTTATTTTAATTTTAACCAATCATTACATAGGCACTGCTATCAGCCACATCTAATCATGACACTCAAGCTTTCATGAACCAATTTCCACTCTCGAACAGCATCCCTCATTACCTAAACTGAGAACAAGGAACACCAAGAAAAAGGACGAAAAGGCGCATTTGCACAACCACCAGAAATATAAATAAAACAACAAAAAAATCCGTAGGAAAGGATATCAAAGAATAAACCAACCACAGGAAATAACATTTTACCTTAAATTAGTTTATTGACATCAGATTTTACTTAAAACAATGAAAGCAGCAGTGGAATTCAAAATTCAGCAGCGCATTCAACAATGTTCAATGGCTTCCATGATGGCCTCGAGTAGTTTCAAAATGGTCTGGAAAAAATAAACAAGCGATAAATTTGTTGCCTTCCATCACTCTAATCTTAAAAAAATACTTCTTACAGTATTTAAATACAGTAAAACCTCTCTTTTACTCTTTTGACTGGGACGAAGGAAAAAAGTGTGAATCGCGGGAAAATGTAAATCGAGGGAAATCTTAATTTGTAGGAAATAGAAGCAAAATCATAGGCTAATGTTAAATTATTTTATTTAACAGGTGATCTTTAATATTTGATGGGTCACCAAATAGAGACATTAATAAATGAATAAATAAAAAATTATCAAAAAATAAAAGTATTCTCATGTTTGAACTCAATCAACTTGATTTGAGGTGGTGTCTACCTACATATATTTATCTTTGCATCAAGGGCATGCATTTTTTCTTCAACAATAGTCTATGCCATCCGTGCCTTTGTGTTGGCTGCATAGGTTGTAGGCAAGGTCTTAATCTTTTTAAAATAATGTGGATATTTGGAATTTCCAAAAACAAAGTGCTTCAGTATCTTACTGCCATCTAGATCAGCTCCTAATATAAAAGCGAGGTGACTTTGCTGTGCTTGGCCCCACGACAAGGGTCCCCTTTGATGTCTACAGGGTCTTATGTGGCATTATTTAAAAAGAAAGACGTGTCTCGTCCACATTAAAAATGTCTTTAAGCGCATAGCCATCAACATGATTATGCAAAGTTGTGCACTTGCAGGGAGAAACTGTTTCAGGATCAACATAGTGTACACTTTCAGATTCACCACAAATGGTATTATAGACAATATTTATATGTATTGACTTTTGAAATGGTCTATCCAGCCATTTGATGCTTTGAAGTCATCAATGCCTGGTCTTGCTCCTTCATGTAGTGCCTTTTCTTTCTACAAAACTCCACTAGTCGGTATAAGTCAGTGGCGAATATAGGATATCACTATACATGGCGAATATAGGACCAGACGTAGTTTAGGTATCCCTGCATGTGCCAAGTGCCTCTTGCAGTGGTTATGCTGCCTTATTTCAGGGGGGGGGGCGGAGTATATGAAGACTGAACCCATGTCTTCAATATTTCTTCAAGTTCATCATATTTGGGGTATTTAATGTATTTACGCCTTTTTCCAATAGGGCCGCAGTCCTTGGCACTTTTCTCTATACATTTATGGGTTTTTACAATTGTGTTCCACGTTGAACTTGGTATATCAAGTTCTTTGGCCAGGGACACGCGAGTGCCTGTATTAGAGTCAATTCTCTTTGCAAAATGTGATTTTGTCTTTTGTTGATTATAGTTGACAATTATCTTGCACGCTTGTTTGCCATTTTAAAATACGTTTCCTGACTACTGCCGTAAGTAATTGCACATTAAATACAACAAAAGGGGAAGTAACTAAAAACGCAAGATTAATGTCATTAGTGTGTGAGTTACGAGAAATAAGAAAAAGGTCACTGCGAAGTATGAGAACAAGAGTTAACATAAATTTTAAACTTTTAGCCAAAATGACAGTGGTAGTTGGCCAAATGACATCTAATTAAATATATTTATGGCATTTGCTACATTTTAAATATACTGTTTAAAAAGCTAATACGGCTCCTTAGTACCATTCTACGTTCCATTCGATAACAATTCCAATCTCAAGCATTAAAATATTCGGCATAAATACTTTTCAGCAGTTCTATTGATGTAATGTGCTACCATCAAATGAATGATTATGTTTTTTTAGAAAACCTAATAAATCAGCATTCATACATCATATTTAAGCATGTTTTTTATCCATATTTAACATCAACCACGCTTGCAGGGTCGCCAGTTGAAGTGCACCAGTGGCCATCTTTCTTGCCTTCAAATGTCGTAAATGGCGGGATTTGAAAGTGTAAATAGGGGTATGAAAATACATTGGAAAGATTCAAACATTTTTGGGACCGGAAGAAAATGTTGTAAATCACAGGAAAACGTAAATTCTGGGAACATAAAAGCAGGGTTTCACTGTATAAGTATGAAGGAGCATTCTTTATTATACAATGTGGACATTAACGGTAACTCATGTAAACTTTGATTGGGTTCACTTAACACGAGAAATACTCTAAATTTGTACTTTTAGAGGATTGTTTCCATGTGGCTACGTCATAAGCAATTACGTAAATACACATACCACATATAAGCACTTTAAATATGTAACTGGAGAGATGATTCTTGACTCAAAAAAATATGGCACCTATGCTGTTCAACAATGTTCATCCCAAATTCCATCAGAACAAAATATAAATTTTATACATGATGCATTAACAAACATATAAATATTAAAATTCCAAGTTCATTAAACGTACTGAAACCATTTTCAAATAAATTTGTGAATGCTTTAACCTGTTGCAGCCAAGATACGTGGTGAATAGAGTATCTTTATTGAAAACTAGCTGAAGGTACCTGTTGAAATTCAACGGGTGTGAGAAACATTGAACTTATTTTTAAGAAAACCACTAAGTCTGAAGAATACTGTCAGCGTGATCATTTGAGGTGTTCATATCCTATCTTGTATGTAGTGTTCGTTGTAGTAGACACGCTTACCGTTTTCTAGGTGCACGGAGAGTTGAGTGACTGTTTGTCCTCTTCCATGCACGGTAAACCCAAAAATGGGCCACGCAGGTTTATCACTACTTAAATAGCACCCAGGTTGATAGATGGTCACCTCGTCACTCCGTTTTTCTTGAGCTGTCTTCTGAGTTATTAACAGCTTGATCGCTTCCCTTGTGAACATAAATATATTTGCATTCAATGACTTAATTGAGTTGTGCAATTCAACGTTGATATGTGTGTTGAGTATCTTAATCAGGATTGGATAGTAGGGTACAATCCAACGGTTGACACCGTCAAAATGAGCAATTTCAGAAGCAGCCATGTTTATTTGTCCTATGAATCCTTCATTACCCGGACTGCACCTTCGGCATAAAGGGTAGCCATAATTATTGGTTTCGGTTGCTAAATAAAAAATCAATGGTGATTCTTAGTGCACTTGCCGATTTTCATGCACAGATGTTGTTCATTGCGCAGAATTTCCGTACTTCTTTCGGGTAAGAAGCATGTAGTGACGTCATTGTAATTTACACCATCTTAATACAGATTGAAGTTTCGAAATAGATGTGTCTATATTTGAACCAGATTTATAGCTTGCTACCCGTCCGTAGGTTGGGCTAGGAAAAAATTTGTACGGTTCTTAGCGTAACCCCTGAAACACCACGGGGAGATGATCATGAGATCGCTGGTGGGCATGTCTTTGAGCATCCAAGTCTAATCTTTGTCGTTTTTCTTGCAAGGGCTCATTTTCTTGCAAAGAACACATTCCTCTTGCTCTAGAAGATTTATTCGAAAGTTTACTCTTTTTTTTCTTTTAGACATGTTGATGGATATATTTTTAAGTCCAAGGAAGGGAAACACAGCGGCGAGTGAAAGTCTTGAATAGGAACGCGATGATTGTGAGAATGTAAGTTTACTGCACTTTCACACTTTTAAACATATTTAAATAACTCGTAACCTTTATGAAGTGGGAATTGGTCTAAAAAACTGTTCGCAATCATTATCAAATTCAACGGGTGTGAAAAAAATTGAATGTTTTTTATGAGAAAAACCACAAAGCTTGAAGAATACTGTCAGCATAGTCAATTGAGGAGTTCTTAACCTAGTATGATACTCGTTGACGTTCCTTCGTTCATTCGTATGATGTGGAAATTGGTCTAAAAAACAATTTGGAATCGAAATGAGAGGCAGACGGTTCCACTACGTGTAATGCATCTGAGTATTACATGATAATAAACAACGCCGTGTTTGTTGTAGCAACAGAGGCATTATTACCATTACTTTTCGCGACACATAAATATTCTTGCACGTTTAATTCCTTTATGTGTATCGTTTACTACGTAAATTTTCTATCATATTCATGCAGTGCCCCTATGAGAGCTACTTTGAGAATAGACATTGAAGAGTATACTTGATGTAAATATGTATTGAATATATCGATTACTCCCCGAAGCAATCTGTTATGGGGCCCTTGGGACTCTGGGCCCTTCTTTTACAGATTTTCTTTCTACGTGCTATCTTGGATTTGCAGAAAATCTTAAATGCCAGAGGCGTGAATATCCTTTGAAAATCAAATCTCTGGTTGTCACGGAAATATGCTATTGTTGATTGCAGAGAAAAATGTGAGAATTTTCAGCAAAAAAGATGATATTCAGACAATTACAAAGCATAAAAGAAAATCGATTTGAAGAATTAGAAACTTCATTTGTTCATCCATCCGTTAAAAAAAATTTCAGCTCTCTATCTTGAGTGAAAGTAATTTTTAAAAGCAAAAAATGAAACCACTGCACCGAACCCAATGCTTAGCATGGACCACAAGGGACCCCTAGGGGGGGCATTTGGGGGCCCTGACAGGTTTTTAATATAGCCTATGTTACATCTCGATACATTTTCTAACTACATACAAAATTTCAGCTCAATCGGTTCAGTAGTGTTTGCGTGATTGAGCAACAGACAGACACCATTCAATTTTTATATTTTAGTATGATAATGAAAATTATGTTACCTTAAATCGCATGAGCAAAGCAGGAAAAAGTTGCAGAGTTTTCCATAGTTCCTCCCTAATTGCAGAAAAGCAGAGTTCACTAACAGGCGATCAGTCAATGCACTTATACTCTCCATCCACATTTGTTCCATCTTTTAACTCGGCGCATTATGGCAGGGAGGACTACTGAAGTCATTCACATTGATCACTTTCAGGGGAGTGCAAATAATTATGCTTCTGCCCAAACAATATTATGAAAATTTATTGATTTATTTTCCGTTGGTTAATATATTTCTTCATACCACTTTTTGTGTTTAAAAAGCTCCATTCAAGTTCATTTTAACTTCTGGGAGTTAGGGATAGATCATGGAAAATAATGGACATTCTATCCTCAAAAGTAATAATGAAGAAAATGTCCATGATTTATCCCTAAGCGAAGAAAGAAGAAGTCGCCATATTGATACAGATTCAAGTGGTATTTATTCTCCACCTCTTTTTTTATATATGGTGCAAATGTCATGTAAGATGGATAAATAGAAATCCGAAAGGTCGGCAAAAGTTTAAAAATATATATACATATTATTGACCTATACTCAGGACATTTGCACCATATATTGATACAGATGGGTGCTACCCATCACATCAATTCAAAACTATTGCCTGGAAATTTCTGTGGTAATTTTTAAGTTTTAAAAATCAAATAAAATATGATTTGCCCACAAATTATTTCTATCCGAAAGATGTTATGTTGTGCCACCGGATGGGATTATATCGGGACAGAAATGGGATAGGAATACTTATCCCTCATCTATCCTTGTTTTCTTCTGAAGAACATATCCCTTGTGCTGGCTGTGTTGAATTTAAGCCACATATATTTAATTTCCTAATTGCGTTTCTACCAAGGTGAATTTTTTATATCCCTGTAATAATTATTATTTTTTAGCTTTTAACTCTATTCCCTTTTATTTTGCATTATATGAACTTATATTTTATCAAATATTGTATAATTCAGTCCCTCGTTTTCTGAAGCCTATTTTCTCCTGATTATTTTTTCATTTATCTTTTACCAATATTTTCCCTTACCATGTAGAATAGTTACCTTTTGTGAACTAATTCCCTGATTGTAGTAATTTAAAATAATAAAATGGCTAGGACATACAACTTATAATACACATTCAGAAACTCATTCTTGACTGCAGAAAAAATTTCCTTATTTGCTAAGCAATGCTTGTTGCTCTGTTAAATTTTTATGATTTGGTAATAAAAAATTACAAATAATTGTTCATTTATCAATAGCAATTATTGAAAACTATTCTGTACATTGAAAGATGACTTATTCCATTTAGTTATGCCGGCATGGGGACAGAATTGCCACAGATCTGAATCCTATTGTAAAAAATGGTGCCTCTGCCAGCTCGACCCCATATCGCACAGATGAGGAGAAGGTATCGGAGAGGGTGAAGACTCCACCTGTGGATGCAGACGATGAGTGGAGACCCCATGTGGCACTCAGGGTTGACATGCTCATGTTGGAACAAGTAGAGGCCCTGGAGGACAAAGTAGCCAATGCCTCCATGCAGGTCAAGGTGAGGAATTACATTACTTAGTATACTCAGTGAACAGAATTTTTAAAAAATTTGCAAATGCTTCTTGAAGGTAGTTTCCTCTGATTTCCCTTACTTTGGACCTGAGCGTGAGTTACTGACCTAGGTCAAAAAAGACTGGTAGAGCTCATACTATAAATGCTTAGAGGAAGTTACTTACATTGACTTTAGTTGATAGATTGTAACTTCATCATTTATTTAAAATAATCATCCACCACCTCAACTCTTTTGCATTTGCAAGGTAGCACTTACTCTGATTTGCACATTATCTTGCCAAATTGTTTGAAAGAATGATGCAGGGATTTTGTTTTTGAAGAAAAATTGCTTGGGCAGCGCAAGAGAAAGTTTTCACAAAGGTGTCTCTGGACTTAATTTAGAGTTGGAGTTCCATTGATTTGAGTTCTATAATTCCTTCCATGAATCTATGGCCAGTCGTGGGCATACAATAAATGGGGACATAAATGGAAATGTACAGCATTGGACGTACTCAATGTATGACTGGCAGGTTTATGGTCTCTGATGGTTTGGTCCTGCAGTATATAGGGGCAGATTAATTTTTCAAATCAAGTCATGAGAACTTTTGCTCGACACTTTTAGTGCAGAGACTTTTTATTGAAAATTTCTGGGTGAGTGAAACATAATTTTTTTCGCTTGCCTCAGGATGCATGTGGTGCATCACCTGGAGAACAGGAAACCATAATGCCCCTCTCATTACATCATCCACCCAAAAAATTTTGGAAAGATGTTTTCATAGTGAACACATGGAAAATCCTACTATCTGATCCCAACCTTTGCCTGTTGAAGTCATAATTCTCTTTCATGTTTGTTTCCAGATATTTTTCTCTCTTAAAAATGTGTCATTGTTTCAGTGGTCAAAACTAAAATGTAGCTAGTCCATGTCATCAACTATTGAGCTATGCATTTATCCTATTTTTCTCCAATTCTTCATTTTATGGCAAAAAGAAGAAACTATGCTGATGCTCATCTCTTTTTTCAGCAATATATCCATAGTATTTAACAGAAGTATGTTTTATTGCTCATTGTGAGTGAAAATTAAATATATGACACATTGATGCCTCAAAAAAGGTTACCCTTAAGAAAGTGTTTATGTTCACTAATCATATAGCAGTACTAGAGGGAATCCTTCAATATTCATAGGGCTACTATTGAGAGCCTGCCCATGATAATTGCACAAGCATAGCCTAAATTCAATGCAAACCACCAGGAACAAAACTGGGGCAATCAACTGCTAGCGCTTCCGTTCCCAGCCAGCGGCGGCCGTGTTTAAGTCTACGAAATTGCTACATTAGGTTGGCCCATTTCACATGGATGCGGACAATCCACGCTCCGCATATGGAGCGTCTCGTCTTTTCACATTGGCGCTGATGACATATGTCCGAGTATCCACGTAGGACGCAATCCCAGTTGTGTTGAGGTTGCCATGCTGGAAGGACGTCATGCAACCTATTGTAGTCAAATGAATCAGTATATACCATGCTATGAAAGAACAGAAGAAAAATGCTTGCCAAAGGAGGTTTTGGGTGCACCCTATAGTGGCACAGAGAGCAATAGACTGTGTCTATTTCACCATCCATAGCGCAACTCGCAGTGGCCTTTCACCGAGCTCTCACAACAAACTACTACCTGCTTCGTTCGCACAAGCCGTTCACGTTCATGGGTACGCACCAACCTGTCTCTATGGCCCGTACGCGTGCAGATGGACTGCGGCGCGGAGGGCCCATGCGAATGGCTCCACCACGTGTGGACGGTCCGCGTTCAAGTGTAAGCTTCCATTAATGCCAAAGGAACTTACTATCAGTGCAAAAAAAGGTAGAACGCTGAACTTCAAGCTTTTGCGTGAAATTCCACAGCAGTTCCATAGAGTCATGTAATATATTGGTTTACTCCTTTATTTGACTACAAAACACATTCATTGAAAAGTGTTTAAAAGTAAATGTTTTGCTTCTACGGTTGAAAGAGTGAAGAAAAACACATGAAAAACTAGTAATCATTGCATTCACTGCATCACTGGCGCAGATTTATTTACCAAGAAGGGTGAAAAAATGTGAATTGGGAATCATGTACCGTCATTCCGTCTTATGTCGGACAGGGGGTGTGGAGTCGGACACTGAGCAGAGCTGTAATAAAAATGTTGTGAAATTGTTACAGTTCGTGCCACGTAAACCCGTTGCATAGTATCGCATAGCATACAATGTACACTACACGATACTATGCAACGGGTGTACGTGGTACAAATTGTAACGATTTCACAACATTTTTATGACAGCTCTGCTCATTGTCCGACTCCACACCCCCTGTCCAACTTAAGACAGAATGAGGGTATTCCTTTTTATGTGTATGAACCTGATTATTTTTTATAACTTTAGCATGCCTAAGTATGATATTTCACCAGGTTTTAATGTACAGACACCATTTTCAGGGTTAAATATTTAATCAAACTCGTTTTTTTTGCTGAGGATTTCAGTGCTGATACTTTTTGCTTTGATTTTAGTTCTGGTTTCAAACCCAAGAACTGGTGGAACTGAGACCCAAAGAATGGAACTGACCCATCCCTAGTTCTAATGTAAATGTTTAAACTGAATTTCAGGGCTGGAAAGTACCCAACAGAGCAACATCGGAAGATGGACCAGGTTTCAGACCAGCATGTGTGCCACCTGGTGGTGAAAATGATACGAGGCTCAATCCATTAGCTATAGCAAGGGATCACTTACTTTCACTTGAGGCAGCTATTGAAAGGAGGTACTTGAAGGCACCCCTTGGAACGAGGTGAGACATATTATTATTACTTTAGCTTAAGTTCCTTCAAAACCCCTGCATTTGAATATTTTATACATTTCTGTCGGTTATATTATAAGAATTGGTGTATCATAAAAATATTAATTTCCTCCATTATTTTCATCCATGAGTTTCACTCCTATGTTCCTTTAGTTACAAAATTGTGTTGCGATAGATACCGTAAGTTGGGGCGAGTTTGGACATGCGGGGCGAGTTTGGACAATAGCGCCGGCTGGTGCTTACATTTTTTTCTTGCAAAGTTCACTTTGTTATACAATTTAATCATGTCTTTGAGACAAAGAAAGGTACAATGTGGGATATTCCATTTAAAAGCAGTGTATCTGTTACTTCTCGTCGTAATCAATCAGTTTGCTGCACAACAGTTGCGTGAAATTTCGTATCGCCGAAAAAAAAACTACTGTGCTCTTTGGTAAGTTCTTTTGAATGTTATGAAATTAATTTCCTTCTAAAGCTGCATTATTTCTCATTACATATGAAAATTTCCGTTTAAATCCTATGAATATTCTATTTACTAGAACACATTTTTCGAGTTCAAGTCGCTCCGCAGGCAGAATGGCAAGAAATTATGCGAAGGTTATTAGAGGCCGGCGCTCACACCAGAAGTGATTAGGATATGTGAAGAAATAGGAATAATGTTTGTAATGCTTCCTCCTAATGTGACCTATTTATGCCAGCCGCGTGATCTTGTTATTTTTAGGCCACTTAAGGTCGTATGGCGTAATGTCTTGACCAGTGGACGCATAAAAATTGCGGGGTTCTTCCCAACAGTGAGTTCCCCAAATAATTGAAATCAGCCTTTGATTCAATTGGATATTCCTGTCTGGCAATGATCGTGCAGGGTTTAGAGCCGCAGGAATTTTTCCATTCAACAAAAGTCAAGTTATTAACAAAGTCCCTTGTTTAAATCCAGAGGAAAATTTGGCCAAAGCCACTGACGGCATTGCGTGGTCAGATGCATTTCTGCAATGGGTAGCATCATCCTGTGTAGAAACAACTGTGGGTAAAAATATAGGGGAAAAAACTTAATGTTCAGCCAGGGAAAAATGATATGCGTAAATGAGTCTTTTTTTTAGGAAGTGGGAGACGTTTCCTCAGAGAAAAATTTCATCTGTTGATGAGTCTAACAATGTTACTGATGAAAGTAATTTTAAAGCCCCCGGCTCGATCCCTGAAAATTCATTCATTTAATTAAAGTTCCAGACCAACAAACGTGACTGTCTCTTTGTGGGAAAGGTTATATAAGTCTGTACTAGTAACAGATTCCGTCTGTGCCTTCGGAAAAATACTACAGTCGAGGAGATTTATTTAGGGTTTTTAGTGGGTTAACTAACATTAATAATGTTAAAGGATTTAACCTCTATACATATATAACTGCCAGCATCCTCGCTCGACTCATCGTCCTGATGACGATGGCTGAGTCAACCATCAAAACGTTGATCCATTTAAATAATCTTACCCGGTGTGAAACCTGAGAAACCTTCACTTATATTAATAATGTTGATTAATTTATTTAGTAGTACAAATGTCACTGTTTGCTTATGTAATATTTTATTTTGATATGTTGTTCCCGCTTCATCGGAGGTGTCAAGATTTTTGTTGCATCCATCGTTAAAGATTGCACTATTTTGTATGAATGATAATTGAGGAGACCATTCCATCGTACTTTTATAAAACGAATTAATAAAAATGTTATATCAAGTTGATATCTATGGTTATATTTCATTTCGTTGTGTTCCCGTTTTCATCAACAATTTTTTCAAACTGCGGAATTTTACGCCTTTTGGTCTAATTTAGCGGTTAAAATAAAAGAAATATTAACCCCTCTGTAAACTTTATTAGTATTTAAGAAGAAAGCACTTTCAACTTCTCCATTTAATATCTAGAATTATGATATAAAATCACCGAATGGCTAAGTCACATCTATCAATGCAACGCTCGCAATATTTTCCGATTTTCTTTTCCATTTCAATGGTTCGCCGATAAAAACAGAGAACTAAAAGCATCTTGCTGTCTTTTAACATAATTATGATATTAAGAGATTACTATTTTTTAATATAAGAACATTTTTAAATAAATATATGTTCCCATGTTGTCACGAAAGTGATAACTCTGAATGAAAACGCAAATATATTGTGCATGTCAGAACTCACCCCACTCCGTGACGCATGTTCGGATGGTTTCGGATGAATATTTTCCAGAGTTAAAAATAAACCAACATCACTTTCTTTTGTTCACAATGTTTCTAAATGTTTATAGATTATTGTTTGCAGTTTTCACGCATATCGGTAAATATGCTGATGCGTAAATAATATATCTATAAAAAAGTGTCCAAACTCGCCCCAACGACCTAAACGAGTGACTTTGACCATTGATTTAAAAAAAAATTCTATTTGTGACTTCATCCCCTGCATTCATCCATATGACCCAGTTTGAATTCACAACAGTTAATGCCTAGCCCCAGAACTTGGCCTACCTAAGCAAAGCTTCAAAATCCTGGTAGACCCGTTTGACTCATAAGTTTCAGATGAATCGTTTTTGTTCAAATGCCCAGGCAAAGCTTGAAAACCTGGGTAAATGGATCTCTCCTAGTCCCCTATTATTACTTATTTAATATCAGTGGGACCATCATTGAGTCATCCATGAGGTTCAAGTCAAACAAGTACAATAGCGAAGTCATTTTTAGAGAGGGTACATAATGAAAGCTCTCCATTCGAGGTGTTGAAGTTATCACAGATCAGAACCCATCAGTGAACTTAAACACATAAATTGGGATTGGGAATTGAATAATGTGCACAGGTGAAACGTTTGGTAACCTACCCCTAGGTAGCATTCTGTGGGTTCAAAATTGTCATGGCTAAATGTTTTGTTTATAGCTATGGAATTCCTTTAAAAAAATTACTCAAAAACCTAAGCTTTTTACCACAAAGTACAGTAGAAGCCCTATATATTGCGAGAGTTCTTGGGATCTGAAAAATCACTCACTAAACGGAACTCTTGTTAATACCGATATTGGTTAATAATCACTCCATTTGCTGTATTGTTATTGCCCTGTTGTTTTGGGTGCACCAAATATGTTGCAGCTGCAAGTAATAGCAATGCAACGGAGTACAAATGGCAATCACTTTGGAAACGAGAAACATTTCTGCCACTTACCTCTCTAAAAAGTGTATAAAAACAGATAAACGGTTCGTAGAAAGTTCTATTAATTGAAATTTGCAAAAATGCTAGATAAATTAATGACCAAGTTATAACCTACGGGGATTTTGTTCCACGGAAGCACCGGCCGGCCACTATCTTCTCCAGTTAAATGGTGGAAATAAAGGAGAGGACTTAACATCTTAAAGATCGCCTCAGAAAACAGCTGACTTTGGCTTTTTGGAATTATAGAGCACAAGATCACCAGCATTTATGATTACCCCTTAAGAGTATACTGTCGTTTTTCTTATTATTTTTACAATAAATTATGCGTGGAATACTCTCTTGAATTTATGGAAACATAATTGTTACAAGCAAGTCCACATATGACATTTGTAAGCATGGAGCAGGAACACAACGCGGACTTTCATGGATCAACTGCGTTTAGGTAAGATGTGAAACTTTTTACCATTAGCGAATATGGTATCGGCTCCTGCGAAACATGTATTTTTCAATCGATAGTGCACTTTGCAGCCACTAGGTGGGAGGGCACATCAACATTTTTATTTCTTACTATTTTTTAGGAATTCCATGGTACATACACGTGATTTGCTGTGTGGTTCGAGCGTGAGGCTGAAAGGTCCGAAGGTTGTAAGTTCCGAAATGAATTCCATCAAGATACACATAATATCTTGTGTGGTACTTACATCTAGCGGGAACTTGTTGATAATGAATACCATGAAAAATGACTACACTCCCTGCTGCGAGATAGACGAATGATTTATAGTACATACCTTTCGTGCATATCGAAATGAATCATCCTTGACCTGTTTTCAATATTTATAATCTTTGAAACAATTACAAAAGACAATACAATACGTAGACAACTTAAAATATAGGGAATCTGAATTCATAACAATTTACGTATTCAACATCAGAACATTTAACCTTGTTAATACAGAGCCTTTCACTTAGATACTCTGCTTTTGCCTTTATCAATGGGCCATTTATCAGAATTTAGGCTGCTCTCTGCTGGGAAAACCACGAGAAAAGGGCAGATTCTAACTGCGTATGTTCTCTTGGTCGAAAATATTTTTTGCTGCTTGGACGTCCTTCTTGAAGCACTGCGGCATGAAATTTTTCCTTATTCTGCCATTGCCACGTTTGCATTCATTGATAATTCGTATATATTTTAGTTTTCAGATCCAACAACTTTCGTTTTCTAGCCATGATGTTGTATCAGTCGGACTGAACTTGATAAAAAAAGTGGGAGGATGACAAAAGAACAATGAAATTCACGGACTTACAAGGAATTTATTTCTGTGAATACGGGCATGCTGTGAAAGTCCAAAATGTGCATTTTAATGTCAAATTGTGCAGAAAAAATACTGCTGGACATATAATTTCAATGACAGAGGACATGAGCAGAAGTTTGTGCAAGTTTGTCGAGATTGAAGCAGACATTTGCCACTCGTAATGTTAATGCCAGTGGAGGCTGGTTGTTGTCCTTGCTAATACCAATTTATTTTACATGTAAATCATACGGTTTTAAATCATTCTTTGGCCATCCCTCGCAAATTTTAGCTTCTCGTTATATGCCCTACACATTATATGGGGCTTCTACTGTAATTAAAAAACTTTTCACTCTCCATGTTTGTCACCTTTAGTGAAAGCCAGCGTGCAAGCAACAATCATGAATGTGGTTATCGAAATTTTTTATTGTTTTGCTGAAATCGAATCTGCTTCCAATCTGTATTGAAGTGCGCTGGGTGTGGAATGAATGGGAAACAAGTTTGCTATTGTGTTGAGAAATGGGCAGCATACTAGGGTGAATTGAAGAACTCTTGATCTTTACCTTATACCTCAAGGTTGAGTTAAATCAACCAATGAAATTCTAGATGTTCCTTGTGATGTTTATGGATCCATGCAAGAAACTTCAAAGAAACAACAAAAACAAAAAAGCGGGGGAGACAACAAATGAGTCATTTTCAATGACGGTCTTACCTGAGAACATATGAAATCAATCTTTGTAATTTTAATCTAATAATGGATGCCGAGTGTGTGTTACGACAATTATTTATGAAAAAAGTATTGTATCAATGTTTGAATATTAAGAGAAAGATCAGCGGACTGATTCCAACAAATGGGCTCTTCAATTAACAATAAGATCCAACGATAATGATATATTTCCTTCCGACCGAATCGCCGCTTACAATGAGGTGGGATTGTAAGAGCTAGTATCAGACGAGTAAGAATGGAAGTTATGTTTGCGAGCGCTTTGCAATTTTTTCAGCATAATGAGCTAGCGATACGAAAAGAAAACAAAATAAAAAAAATCAATGCGCAATCGTGTCGTTAAGTTAATGGCAGCCAATAAAATATAGAGGTTATTTTTACTTGGTGAAAAAATAATATTTCTTCTTAAGTATCTCTGAAGAAGCTGAAAAAAAATGATTTATGCGAAAAGAAGAGGACGTTAATACAGCTGGCGGAAATGATGAAAAAATACCCACGTTAGGGAATTCATTTTTTGCTTGTGGAGGAATAATGTGAAATATCGGAGGCATATCCGGAGGATATGGAACCGTAGCATTATGGACTTTAGCCCTTTTACCAACCAAAACTAAATCAAAAAGCAATGAGAGCAACGGGCATGCATCCGTGAGAAAAAATACGCGCCTCCGGAGTATTTCGTGACATTCTATTAACTTTTAGCCAGATGAATGGTACTCGTAAAAGGAATAGATTGGAGGGGGAGAGGCGAGCCTCATATGGTCGAAAATAATGGAGTCGGGGGAAGGAATACGTGCTTCCCAAAAAGAAGAAAGGAGAAGTAAGGATGCGGAAGGATCTAAAGCAGACGTAATTTTCTTAAAAAGGCATCCTTAGCGGAGGCGTGTTTTGAATGAGGAATAATGAGGAAGTATACTCACAGTTAGTAAGCACTACTGGGGATCCTTGAGTTACGACACAGTTCCGCTCCTCCAACAGTGATGTAACCCTCTCCTTTCTAAAACACCCAAAACTGGCCAAAGATGCTCTGCCATGAATGGAATTAAAATACTTTTGTGCCCCAGTGATAGACCTATTTTTCTGTGTGATGAGCTGCATTTGGGCATTGTTTCATTTAACATAAAATATCATGCAATGTTATGCAGTTTTATAATTTGAACTTGGACTTAATTGTAATGAAATTTTAAAATATTGACGTAAAATTACCTCACCTCAGTCTGTATTTAAAGACCTACTTCCACTTCCTTTTCTTGCTGATATTTTGGAAAACATCCTAATTTTCAGAGAGAAAAATCTCAGATATGCACTTCCATGTTGTTTTTACACTCCTTCTTGCTGGGTTTGTTCTTCCCTTTGTGCTACAGTACATGCACACTTTCTTCCTGCCCTCAATCTTTAAAAAGGAATGTTGGTGTCTAAGTGAAACAGTGCCCATGGGAACGTTTCTTTTACTCTCTGCATCTGTGCAGGACATGAATTTTCCTACCATTTGCTTGTAGAGAGCTAAACGAAAATTCTTGTGTTATTCTGTGTTTAGTTTTCTTAGGGGGATTAGGTTCTTGATACATTATATAACTGTTCACTATGGCTGTGTTAAGGACAAAGGCAAATAAATACTTGCACCACTTCTTCGTTTTTCTACCTAGGTTATAGTGGCACCAACTTTGATTAGCTATGTGGACACCACTCATATATTTGGTACATGAAGCATTCGACTGAGAATTGGAAACTGCAGCTTGTTTGCTCCCTTTGCTAATAATTTTTTCTTGTCTTGCAGCAATTCTGATCTCAACTTGTCTGGACTCTCTGGTGATGGCAGTACAACAAAAGATTCGAGCAGCAAGGATTCGAGGGGAGATAACGGCAGTGGGAATGGGAGTGGTGGGGGTGGAAGTGGCAATGAAGCGGAGGATGTGCCCAAAGGACTTGCCATCTGGAGGGAAGCAGTCATGAGAGCAGAAACGTCTGCCCAGCTTGCGATGGCTTTTTACATGCTGGAGGCCTCCATAGCATGGGACAAGAGTATCATGAAAGCGGTGAGTACATAATTTCTGTAATTGTATCTGAATGCTGTAAAATCCCGAAATAACTCTCGGGAGGCATGTGCCTGTCCATTCCTTCAGAATGGGTTTGAGTCCACCTGCTGCATGCAATGGAGGTATAAAGGGACTATACCCTGTCCAAGACAATAATGCAGTTGACCATTAGAAATGCAGCCAATGAGTGAACACCTTGATTGCTGGCTGGTGAAGCAAATCATGTGACCGAAGAATTCAAGATGGTGGCATGTGTTTATATCAATCATATGATTTTGAAAACATTGTTTACTTTTCTATATTTTCTTTGCCAAATCAATAATGTCATTGAATTATGGCATTTAAAATATTGTAGTGTTGTCGTAAGTGATTAGGCATATTTTTGCCACCACGATGACACTGCCTTTTTTATGTGTACAGTAGGTACGTAAGGGTTGCGCTGGGATTTTTACTAATTTCCAATTTAATTTAATTTTTGCTAATTAAAAAAAAAAAATTTTAAGCTCCTTCTCTGTGATTACTTGTCGTATATTTCACGTGATTTTTGTTGACTGTTGTGTATTTCTTTTTTGTTTCTTAAGTAGTAGCAGCAGTAGCAATTCTTCCCATGACATTGATTTCATGACATATGTTTGGCAGCCTTGTAAACAGCGTTTACTATCGGCATTGTGAAAATGAAAGGTTTATGATTTGATTAGACATAGTTTGACGATGCTTTGCTATCTTTGTGCATGAACATAAAACTGGGTAATAATTTGTGTGTTTAAGAAAATAACTCAGCAATGAGTTTAGATGCTCCACTTTTCATCGTTGAAGTAATTTTGGTGAAACTACACGTCCAGCACCTCGATTATGTAACTGTGATAAGGGTGATAGCGACGTCGTTGCCCAGGACAATGACGTACGGACGACAGAGGGTGATAACAGCGATCATGTAACTGTGATGAGGGTGTTAGCGACGTCGAAGCCCCGAATAGCGATGACGCTCAAAACTGATGGTGATGAGCGTGATAAGGTTTAGAATATGTGCGAATACGTTGAATAAATTTGAATTACAAACGTCCATGCCCTATTAACTAACTTTTCGTTTATGAAATACCTTCATGAAGACCTCAAGTAATTATACAGAATAAGAAAATGTCTTAGAGTGCTATTCTGGATGACATTGCGACCGGGGAAAAAAGAAGGAAAAGGGCACTTATCCGGCTTGACACACAACTATTTCAAGAGAAATAGGTTAATTCGCAGTGTGAAAAGTTTTTTAAATTTATATGTTAGAACTGTCGTCTATCTGCCATTCAGTCACGGAATATTTCCCATAATGGAATTAATATAATATTTGTAATTGCTACTAGCCACAAGATAACATTATAATATACGATAGAATAATTTCATACTCCATAATGCGATTTGCCAGCACAAAGGCATATTTACCATCGCTTATTCCTTCTTTAGGGAAGACGAACACTTCCTTAGAATTTCCCAAGCATATGTATGCACAAGTATACAAGGGTTGAATTAAAAAGAGCACATCACTTTAGTGTATCGTAATGGTAAACTTCGGAAAAAATCAACTGAAACAAGTTCAATGTCGCACCGTGACAATTATAAAAACCTCGAAAACGGGTTCTTCTACGGGGAATATAATTCATAAATTTACATTACCCACAAAAACCTCAGGTGTTTATTTAATAGCTAATCTTAGTATATACAAGGAGTGTATAATATATGTATAAGGAGTATGGAGGGAGTCCTCCCTCCCACCGTCCCGGTCTGGGTATATCTCCCTTCGGCCTTCCGGTATCGGTCTGGAGGGAGTGTCACCCCTCCATCCACCCTGGTAGAGGCATGGAGGAGGGCCATAGTGTCCCTGGTTCCAGTGGCGGTAGTAAACGACAGATCACCATAGAGGATTCAATGATGAGCTCCAAAATAATGAAGATGGAAGGAAGAGGAAGTTTATTCCAGATACATGCCGTATGCATCTAGAAAGGAATACATATCCCTATTGGAAAAAAATCGACCACCCAAGCTTCAGGAGTTGGATGAATGAACATTTTATAGGTGAATAGTAACCATGCTTCGAATAATTGACATTTAAACATCTAGTGTTAGCTTAATTTATAGTGAGAACTAGGCTAGGCCTAGGCCTGCTATGGCTTTTCTTACTTTTAGGGCTTTCTACTACGGCCTTTGTCCATTAAAAAAGTCAAAGTTTCTTCAAGTTTAGGAAGCTGTATTTTCAAATAGGGTTAACCGATTTATACAGCATAAAAACCATGAGAAAGGATGATCTTTTCCACGTTTATTGATATGTGTTGAAAATTTTTCTTATCCTTATCTATGCGTTAACGATATTTTATTTGAAAAAAGACTTTTTGGAGCTCGAAATCCAACTTAATGTTATCGCCATTCTCGTTTTCAGTCTTAAGTTTGCCTTTTGGCTCTCGGTGTCAGTAACAGTTGGCCTCTGCTAGAAGGTAGCATTTTAAAATTCCTGACAGTGTATATTTTGAGATAATGCATTTCAAAATTTTCTAATTACAAGAAGCCACATACAAGTACATACAGTAGAGTCTCGGTTATCCGACCTTCTGTGTTATCCGACCGTCCCCGTGCACGATAACTACTGTAATTTATGCAGTAATCACGCGATACTGTAATTTAGGCTATCGCGCGAGGGCCCCCTTTCGTCGCACCCGACAGTACGCAGTTGGTTCGCGTGCCAGGCTACAAGGTCGTTGACTTACTCTCTCTTGGTTTTTCATATTATTACTTGTACGTCATATAGAGTTAAGTAAGACACTTGTATTTGAAAAGTTTTCAATGTGCGAATTAAGTTTAACATCTTTTACATTGTTTTTTTATTTTCCGTGTTATCCGACCTTCTCACTTATCCGACCTTGCCGCGGCCGGTTTAGGTCGGATAATCGAGACTCTACTGTACATCTATATTTTTAATGTAGGGTAGACTTGATCACAATGTTTATGAAGCTAACAGCTAAAAGATAATATGTATATTACGCAGGCCTATTTGACAATGAATGTTTGAACCTTCAAAATTTAAATATTACGGATCTGTTCTTACCTTCCACTTCAGTATATTTTTATCTCTTTATAATAAATAGCAAGTGTGTGCTTAATGCGTGTCACACAATTTTTTCCCTTTTCCACTTTTATACCATTCTTATCAAACTTTCGCACAATTTACAAATTTGCCGAATGGATTTACACCAAATTTTTTAAATGTGGACATCAATTTTTTTTGTGATGAAATTATATACCGAAATTGACACAGATTTATTTGACGAAATTTTCATTTTTTATTCACCATAAATCTTTGACTCTAGGAATGAATCATTATCCTGATAGCCTTTTTTTGCAGACTAAAAACTGACTTCACGTGAGGAGCATGGCCCCATATCATCCATAGCCATAGCCATCCAAGCCATAGTTGAGATGGCCGTTGAACAAAGCATACCATAATGATTTAATGTATGTGGTTGGGATTAACATGCTAAGCTTTCTTAAAATGAAGAGAGCTCTGGATAATTTCTTGTTGACCTCTGTAATATGAGAGTTCCAGCTCAATTTGGCATCGAGATGGAACCCTAGTAGTTTAACATAACCCTAGTAGAAATATTGTCTTGTAGGATATATGACAAAGGTAAAGCGAAAGATGATATTTTAACTATTTAACTATACATCTTCAGGAAACATTATAAATTACTAAATATGAAGTTTGCTTGGGTCAACCACTGTTATCATCTTTATGTAAAAGTAATCAAGAGGAATGGCCCAGGTGAAGCAAAGAAATCTTTTCCAATAGATTATATTTCCATTTAAAGCTACTGTTATTTCCTTAACATTACGAAAATATAACAAAGATGACAACCATTATCGCCATCATTAGAGAAAATTTCAGCAAATGTATGCTTCAAGGCAATTTTTGTCAGTACTGCAATATTAATGCAACACTCTGGAGAATATTTAATTCAAAATTGGGTAAAGGTGAGCTTTCGTCCCGCCAGCGTTTTCGCGAATTTCACCCACTTACAATAGAGATATCGGAACCAAATTCACATCAATTATAAAGCAAACCTTGCGCATTTGTAAAATACTTTCAACACAACAATGCATCAACTACTTTAGGAATGGGAAACTTTCAAACCTGAGAAGTGCGTTTTTTCCTCTCCGCCATCTTGTGAAAAAATGCCGTTTCCTCTTATCCACAATACGCCCCCCAAGTTTATTGGAGGGGTGGGTTCAGGGCAAAGGAATGGAAGGGAAATTCGTTTTTCGGTTTATCGAAAGACGGAAATGCAGTGCAAATCAGCATTTTGAAAATTCCTCCACTCCCAGAAATGCCCATTTCCACTGTACCATTCCCGCGAAAACTGCGTTTTTCGCTGTATTAATCCACGAAAATGCGTTTTTCACTTTTGAAAATGGCCAAATCGGGCCCGCGTACCGTCCCACCCTAGCACCCCTGTTTCACTCCATAGGCCCGTAAGCTTGTTGGGGGGGTGGGGTATAGGAATATAGTAGAAGTGAAATTAGTCTTATCCCTCTACCGGTTGTTCGTGAAAACCTCCAAATATGGCGTCGAAAACGGACGAAAAAGTCGAAAAATTGGTCATTTTCAAACGTCTATATCTCAAAAACTACTAGTCACACGGGTATGATTCTCACATTTTTACAAATGCGCAACCTTCCTCTACTCATAGGTATCACATTCAATATGGTAAGTTTCCTAGGTTTTTCAAAAAAAAATGTTGACCGTGCGGGACGAAAGCTCACCTTTACCCAAAATTGATCCATTCCTAATAAGGATGAATGCTTACTCAAAAGATGAAAGCTACCTGGAAATGCAGATACACCAAATGTTTTTCAATGGTTTCAGCAGTGTCTATCTTGCTGCTGACATATTTCCTTAAATACCTTTATGGGGGATGAAATCTTTATCTTTTTTTATTACAAAGTTTTAATCAGTTTCAATGATAACACAGTGAAAGCAAAGCTTCGTCAAACTATGTGTAATTAATTGATGTTTTTTGCAATGTTAACAGCATATATGATTCACAACATTGTAAAATATGTTTTGAAATCAATGTCATAGTGAAAAGAAAACAAAAAAAAACCACAGCCAATGAAAATCAGACAAGGTTGAGTGATTATGGTGAAAGGTTTGACTAGTAATCACAGAGGATAATGAGCTCAGGAAATATGTCGACTTTGAGATCCCATTTCCACCAACATGAGCTGTACTTAGAGAAAGATTTCACAGCAACACTTTCATGGTGGCAAGAGTATGCCTTTTTACTTTTGAGAACACTTAAAAATATTTGCACTACCATAATGTGATTAAATTGACTGTTTTGGGAAAGGCAGTAATGATAAGTAAACAATGTTGAATGGGAAGTAAACCAGTGAATACATATGAGGGGAATGCATTCCGGGTACATTGCAAGAATATTAATACCTAATGGAGTCGAAAAGAGAGATAGAATTTTTAATTTAAAAAAGTGGTATTTCTGTAAACATGCTTGGCTTTTAAATTGGGCTCTTATTGCACTCATAGAATTAATTTTTAATATTCCAAAATCATTTTTTTGCTTATCTTCTTTAGCAATTATCTATTTTTCTTAAGTCTCAAGTTTTAAAGAGTCAGTCATCAATGCTTAATGCTGTCAGTCAAAATTAACCAGTAATTATGCCTGTGGAATTTCAATGTAGAATCTCAAACTTACAGCGTTATGCGTAATGAACCTTGAAATACAGGTCCATGGATGTTAAATAGCTTGAAGTGTTTGTGGCAAATGATTCAGGTTCATGTAACTTTGAGGAACCCAATGAAAATACCTAAATATGGTTAACTGGGCTAGTGAATGGGTAAAAATATGTAAAATGATTTTCTCCTTGCTTGACTATTATTTGTTTTTCTTTTTGGGGAACCCAGAATTGCCAATTTTGCCATAGTGGTGACAATGAAGATAAATTACTGCTTTGTGATGGTTGTGATAAGGGATATCATACGTACTGCTTTCGACCAAAGATGGAGAACATCCCGGAAGGTGACTGGTGAGTGATGAATTATTACCCCTATGTTAGGACAGTTTGATTAAACAATTGATTTTGTTTACTTTTAATTTACAATTTATCAATTAACACATTTATGCACAACATTGAGAAAATGTAAATTTAAATGCATGAATTTTTTATATTTGCAATTTTTCTCCTTACAAGAGATTTTTAAAAATGTGAATTTTAAAGACTTAATTATACATTTTTCTATGTAAAAAACATCTCACTAAGCTATCATTTTGACCACCACAGTCTAATTTTCCTGTCCATATCTCTGAAAAATTGTTTCTTTATTTTTTTTAATTTAACAGACGATATGCCCTTGCCATAAATTTTAGTGACCTTACCTGCCTGCAATTTGTTTCTTTTTTTCCCGAATTTAGTTGAGAAATTTCATATTTTCCTTGATAGTGAGCTCTTCACGCCTTCTCCTAGCTCTCTTTTGCTGAACTGTCATCACAACTTTTATGTATTCATGTCTTCTTAAAAAAGAAAGAAATGCTTGAGGATGAGGTTTCAACTGGCAAATTGGTGTGGATTCGAACAAAGGGTAGATTTTTTCAGGAAATTTTCACTTCTACTTTCCAAACCAATTGAGCCACGTCTATGGGAATTGAGGATACAGTGGAACCTAGTTAGGACGTTTTTGAAGGGGACGCAAAAAATGAACGTGCTAACCAAGAAAGTAAATATTGTAATTCAGGAAATTCCAATCGGAGGAGAAGCCAAAATAAATACCATTACTTGCGTAAGTTCTTATATTCACGCCTTCCTTAACTATTTTCAAGCGTAAAATTAACAAAATAAGCACTAATTTGCCAAGCAAATGCAAACTGAATGATAACTACGTTTCATAGCTTTCCTAGAAATATAAATACATGAAAACGACATCGCTTCACCTTGATTCATTGATAAAAAGAGATGTTTTGCCAAGTCATATAGTCTTCCTAAGGTCGAATAGCCCCAAGTATAATGTCACTTAGTTGTTTTAAAACGGATCAAAAAATTCTGAAACGTACAATGATTGTATTTACCTAAATTTCTGCAACATCCATCTTCGCATAATACCATTAGATCGATCGATATATCGATTTATAACAGTAAAATTGACATGTTTTATTGCGTACAGATTTCTATAATTCAATGGTTTATATTCACTTAAAAAAATTGTCCAAGGTACTCTGCTTTTTATTTCTTGTACCAAGCTCCAATATTCTCACATCAAGCTTCGCGTGGAGAGTCAAAGCATCGTCTGCTCCCACAACACTTGTCAAATCACGGCGCACGTACTCCATAGCCTCAAGTGTTTTGGTTAGAGTTGGAGGCGTAGGAAATGGATCAGACTCAGTCCCTTGCTCGGCATCATCTTCAACATCTATTTCCACTAACTCCTGCTCGTGAATCTCATCAATTGACATGGTCTGGCAACCATCAAGATCATCATCGCACTTGCAGTACTCGTTGAAATTCACCTCTCCAGCAATCTGACGCCACTCCTCTTGAGGAAAATGAGTCGGTTCTGCCTCTTGTGTCGTGTCGTCCATGATGTCAGGCTCCAAATGTCTAAATCCTGCTGCCTTAAAGCAACTGGCAATGTTTTTTCCGTTCACGGAATCCCATGCGTATTTGATGAAGTGCATCGCATGCATAACGTCTATCTTCCACTCAGCTGTTTGTAAGGTGGCCAGCCTCTTTTGTACCAGCAGTCTTCTATATTTGTGCTTAAAACATTGGATGATGCCTTGGTCAAGGGGCTGAAGGTGACTCGTTGTGTTTGCTGGGAAGAATTCAACCCGGATGTTTCTAAGGCAGCTTGTATTGACGGGATGAGCAGCACAATGGTCGACAAAAAGTAAAATTTTTTCTGTTATTTCCTCCCAGTATGGCATCTTACCCACGCAGAAAGGTTTCAAAAATTGATGCTGTCATCCATGCTGTAGGGTTGGCTGTGTATTGACAGGGAAAGGTTTTAATGTTCTTGAAACACCTCAGGTGTTTTGATTTCCCTATCACAAGCGGCATTAGCTTGTCAGTTCCACTCTCGTTGCAGCTCAACAGAACTGTTAGTCTCTCCTTGCGTAATTTTCCTCCATGACATTTTTTCCCTTTAAATGCATACGTTCGATCTGGTAATAAGTTAAAAAATAAACCAGTCTCATCGGCATTGTAAATATCATCGGGGCTGTACTCGTCAAGCAACTTGGGTGGGGTCGTTTTCTTCCAAGTTTCAACCACATCAAGGTTAACACTGGTTGCCTCACAATGCACACACCTATAAACTAATCCATGTCTGGTTTTGAATCCATCAATCCAACCATTGCAGACATGGAAATTTTCAATGCCCATTTTTACAGCCAAATGCAACGCCTTTTCTCTGATGATGGAACCATCAAACTTCGTGCTTGTTTGCACCATTTAAGGAGAATGGATTCTAATTCTGGATATTTCCCTTCACGAATACGCTTTCGTTTTTTGTCACAATGACCACTTCAGATTTTATCAGGGTTACTGACAATCGTGTTTAAAGTGGATGCAGGAATGTTTAACCTTCGCGCCAATTCTACTCGCTTGACTCGTGGATTTCTGTCTACTTCTTCCTGAATTTTAATTTTTTCCGCAGTTGTAATCTTTTTCACGACTTGTTTGCTTTCCATTTTAACTGTCCTTACGATCACAAAACGTGCAATATGAACGACTGCCCGCTAAAGAACTACACTCCCGCTAATCGGCCGCGTATTGTTTTATGTCATGCCACGAAAATAGGAATCCATAAGGATAAACATGAAAATGCTAAGGGTTAATATTCAGTATATTAACTCGGGAGTTTTGGTTGTTAACATGACTAAATAATACTAGAAAAATGGTGATCGAGTATCTCAACGGCAAGTTATTGAACGTACTAACCACGGAAGCACCAGTATTTAGAACATGGTAACCAAATAATTTTACCTGTATTTTGTCCCTATGATTACGGTACCAAGATAAATCCACGTGATAAGGAGGAAAACGAGCTAAGGAGGAACGTCCTAACCAGGTTCCACTGTACTTAGTATTAGTCTCTGTTTTGTGTCTTCAAAAGTGAAAGGAGAGGAGAGGTCATCTTCTAGCATTCCTTGTTGAAGAATGTTGCACCATGTAGTCATGTACTCTGCCGAATCTGAGCAAGTTGCAATTGCAATCTCCTGATCTTGGAGCTCTGAGCGTGAAGTCATCTATAAAAATCTTAGAGCATCCTAACAAACTTTGTCTCTTTTGGAAAGGGATTATCATCCAAAAGGTTTTCTTTTTCAGCAACCTTATTTTTTGCAACAGTTCTTTTCACTGGTGACTAGCTGTTACTGAGGTAGGCAGACTGTTTGGTATACAGGGTAATGACTGGCCACAATGTTTTTTGCTTCACTTTGAAAAAAGCGAATGGCGCTGAGAATCATTCTTACGTCCGTCTCCAAAAAACATATTCTATGACACATGATGCAGTAGAGGAGTGTTAATTGTACAGCCATAATGACTTAAAGCTCTGTAGGATCGCATTGTGCATCAAGATTATGCAATCCTACAAAACACAGTCTGCGGCAGGCAGCGAGTTTTCTGTTTGACAGAGCCTTAATGAAGGCATGCATATCAGAGGAATCAGTTCAAAGCTCTTGACTCATGACACAATATGGCGATAACGCCTAGACAGGGGAGACTTTCTCTCTTGAAATTCTTTGTTCGGGACTCCTTCCTTTGTCTAGGCGTAGCTGCAAGTAAACGTTACCTGACTAAATAATTTTTTATGCTAGGTTAATGTTCTATGCAAGCATGAAACTAAGGCCTACCAAGAAAATAGTAGGCCTGCATCCTTGATGTTTTTGTTAATCCATTTCGTCATTTTGGGTACATCAAGTGCTACCGCAAAAATATTTGCACCTAAAAAGGCATCCAACGTTTCCAAAGATGAAGTCTTCCTTAGCCTTTTTAGCCTTGCTATGGCTTTCTTTTAGTGTTACTTGTCATTTGTGGGGGACAGTAGTTTTTTTGAACTTAGCCTTCATAACTAAATGTTTCAAAGTGTTCACGTGTTTCTCCAGCTTCTTTTTTTTGTGGTTGAGCCGACAATCACAATATCTGCACATCAATTGTTGTGGATTTTCTGACCTGTAAAACCCATTGTTCACTAATTCCTCGCTCCTACACTTTTAATTAGGTTTTGGCTTCACATTTATATAATTGAAATTACAATTGTTGATACGCTTGCTTCCAGCAAATGGCCAAATAAACAATAATGGCTTCCTTCCACATAACTTCGAAGTTCTTCAAATTAACACGTGGCTGTGCTCGTGTTGCTACACTTATCAGAGTCGATTTCATAGAGTGGTCAATAATTGATTGACTTTAGTGGGATTTTGAAATATTGTGAATTGCCATTGGAAATCCGTAGTTTCAATTTTTTTAACATTGGATATTGTGTGAAAGTTGCACCATCTAGGAATGGATTAAAAATTTGCAATTTTTTCGTGAATTCGTCCAAAACATAATGAATTCATCTTGCATTTTTTTTGGCCGCATTTTCATGTTATGTCACTTTATGGACAAAAAGTGATTTCCCTGGACCTCTAGTTATTGTCATCCCCCCCACCCCACATGGAAACCTAATAAAGAAGTCAGTCATCGTCCTAATCATTAGATGAAATTGTGGTAAATGAAGACTTTGAGGTAACTTATCAGCTACTACAAAAAATGCAATACTTTAGAGAATATTCTGTCCATTCCTTACAATTATGGATGTTAGCTCCAAAGAGGAAAGTTACCTGTAAGTCCAGATTCACTGACATTCCCTCAACGATTGTGAACACAATGTTAGTCTCGCTGCTGACTTATTGTCTTAAGCACTCAAATTTTTACCTTGTTTCTATGTTCATACACAATGAAAGCATAGCATCGTCTGTAAAAAACTAACTTATACACATATGTTTTTATGATTTCGACAGCAAACACGATTCATAATGCTGTAAAATAGGTATGCTATGAAATCAATGGCATAGGAAGACATGCTACTACTGCTTTAGAAACTAAGAAGAATTCAACCCCAGACAATGAATATCACTCAAGGTGGAGTGAGTTTTGTGAAAGGTTTGAATAGCAATCAGAGAGGAAAATAGAGGAACGAACTCGATGCGTTCGCTTTTAGCTAACGATAGCGAGATGCTAAGCTAGGAAAGCTTATACAAAAATTAGCAGTAGGTACTGAGTCAAAATTCCATTTTCACCATTATGTATGGGACATCAAAATGTTAAAGTAGCATTATCATGGCTGCAAAAATACACTTATTTGCATTTGACGACATTTAACAACATTTTAAATTCCACAGTTTGATGAAATCAACAGATTTGGCAAAGAAAGTAATGAAAGCTGAACAATGTTTTGTCAACCATTTGTTGTGAACAAAGACCACCATCTTTGAAAATGCTGGTTGTCTTTGTTTATATGTATGTACTACAGAAGAAATGATAGTAGGCTTCATTGGACACATATTCACTTCCGCAACTGGTATTGTGTTTACTGATTGGCTGCATTTCTGTCAAATGCACAATTAAAATGAACAAAATATAAGTCACAGAAACCTGAGTTGTGCACAGTGATTGATTTAAATTGGCATATGGTAAACAATTGACAACATCTGGTATCATGCAATTTAACTATCATATCAATATAACAAGGCATCTTCATGAACCTGCAAGTCTCGCCTATGTATGACTTCCCGCACGAGCATGGCCCCAAATAGACTCCCTTGTAGAGTTGCTGAGGATTTTTTTCCTTTGGCCACTGTAGTAAGCTTGATACTTTGGTCACGTAGTTGTATCTTGTGACAATGTTGTGTTTCATCAGTACTTCAGATATCCTTTCACTTGTCCCAGCAATGAAAGGGATGGTAGCATAGGCTTTGGGATCCTTGGTGGCTCTCCATTCTGTGTCACTGTGGGTGGTATTTAAGGCACCATTTCTCTCCCTTGGCGGTCCTTTTTAGGACCATGTTCCTCCTGTATCCATTCTTCTGCAGGGCTGTAAATAAGTGTTTCTTTTCTGCAGCTAAAGATTCGGCATCCGATAGTTTCTAGGCACGGTGTACCAGTGTTGCTACTAGGGAAGCCTTCTGCGCTGGGTGGTGGTGTGATGATGAATTAAGGGGGCAATCAGTATGAGTCCTGTACACTGCATGGCCCAGGCTTCTGTTGTCCTTCCTTTTTACCAATACGTCTAGGAAGGGTATCTGCTTGTTCTTTTCTGTCTCCACTGTGAATTGTATCGCCTGGTGCTGATTGTTTATGTGAAGCAGGAATTTCTATAGTTCTTCTGTACCATGTTGCCAGATCATGAGCATACCAACCACGTTCCTAAGCCATAGATTAAGTTTCTTCTTGTTGGCATTGATTGCCGATTGTTCAAATCTCTCCATGCATAAGTTGGCAATCACTGGGGAGAGTGGTGACCCCATGGCCACCCCTTCGTGTTGTTTGTAAAAGGTCTTGTCTCAATGGAAGTAGGACTTTGGGAGGCAGTATTCTACAATTCATTATATGTAAAAATTATTTCTCCAACCATATTCACCGTACATACATATTATGATTTGTTTACTAACTGCTCCACCTCCTTGGTGTAAATAATATTTTCAACATTGCAACTGTCTTCATCTCTGCTGGTCATGTTTGTTTACTTTCAACAATAGAAGCTGTGGGTTAAACCTACCCCAAAGCAGGTTCAGGAATTTGTGGCCTTTGAACTGCATTTTATTCTGTAGTCTCGTAGGAAGCTTGTTCTAGCCAGCTAAAAACAGGAGTGTAAATAGTTTTCTGCACATAGTGTCTAAACTAACAAAATTGCATCTCAATGAGGCATTCATCATTCTCTCTAATTTTGCTCTGAAATTTAATTTTCTGTTATGATTATGCCTAGAAATACATGCATGCAATAATGAAAATGGATGGTAATAACTTGTCTGTTTTTAAACTAATATATGCAATGAATGAAATCTCTCATTTACAACAGGTACTGCTATGAGTGTCTCAACAAGGTGACTGGGGAAAGAAACTGTATTGTGTGTGGACGCAAAGTTGGAAAAAATCTAGTGCAGTGTGACCAGTGTCCCAGGGCTTACCATACAGATTGCTTACAGCCTCCCATTAACAAGGTTGGTTTTTGTTGCTTTTTCAGCATAAGTGGAATATGGCTTACATGATACTCTGGCTCAAATCACCAAGTATTTGCAAATAACAGATGCTGTATAATTGTGGGAAGGTATACAGTATATAGACCTGGATTATCTGGACTCTCACACTTAATTCTGTCAGAATGAATCACAGAAATGGCAAGTTTCCACTAGATAAGATTTAATACGACCATGGTTTCGATGCACTGAATCATCATCAGGCGATTGCCATTTCTGCCATCATTACCATTTCTGTGATTCATTTTGCTGAACTTCCACCATATCACGCCTGATAATTCTCTTTTTGTAATTCTGTCAGGTTTAATATGTGTAATGCAGCTGGTGTTATTATTGGGTGGTGAGTTGAAAACACTTCATCACCATCCAGAATCATTTCTTCTACCATTAAACAGATGGGGAATGAATAATCACTAGAATAATATGCTAATCAGTACTGTATATATGTACTTGGGTATAAGTTGAGAAATTTCTACAAGTTTTGTGAGATGGAAACCTACCTTCGACTTACAGTCCTTTTCATATATAAGTTGACTTTTTTATGGTCAGTATACCTGCTTAATATCCGTATGAAATTAAGCGTATCTCTTTTTTCATAAGCCATGGAGATTATTCAGCAAGGAATGCATTAGATTTATGTTCTTAGTTTTGTATTAGGACCTCCTATGACAGAACTCAATGGGAATTCATTGTCGCGATTGAATGGACAGAGGCAGGTAGATGGAGTCTTACGAAAGGAAATAACAACAGCCTTAGAATGGGATTGACTTCCAACAGGAACATTTATATTGTTTATGAAGGTTTAACATATATATGTTTGTAAAAATGCTTGACCATGAAGCAGTCATCGATAGACGAGTGGGTAGTGTGCCCGACTCCCAGTGGGAAGGTTGAGAGTAGATGGCCGCTTCGAAACGAAGTGGGGAATTTTTAAAAATTACCGTATAAACTCGTGTAAGAGGCGCACCTTTTTTCCCAGAAATCGCAGCCGAAAATGAGGGTGCGTCTCTTACACGAATTTTTTATCTGCTTGCCTTGTCACGATATGAGTGGTAGGTGGCGGGCGGTAGAGCACTATCGCGGCAGGGCGGTAGTGGCCACTAAACGAGTGGTGATTTGACCTAAGATTAGTTCAGAATCAGAAATGGCAGTACATACTGTCATTAAACGAAACGTTCTCTGCCGACATTTTGCCACAGAATGAGTTGAACGGCAGAGCGGCACAAGAAAGATTTAATGTCTGGGATTGGCGGCGAGCGGCACTTATGCCGCTCACGTCTATCCCCCTATCACGTTTTCCTCCTGCAGTGGCTTGCAGGGTATTTTGTAGATGTAGATATCATGGCTGGGTTTGAGCGTTTTCCATGTCAAACATTAGGAACATGAAACTCAGCGTTGCCGTCCTCTCGCTCGCCTACCGCCGCCCGTAGCTCGTACCATGGCCAAGGCCTTACTCTCAAGTCCCTGGAGAGCTGAGTGACCTTGGTGCTCAGCGTGAGTCATCAAGGGGGAGGGGATCGTTTGCTCGCTTGTTTACGGGGGACGCAGTCGCCTAAAAACATGTAAAAACTTGTTGTATGACAAGGCGAGGGTGTGGGGTGCAATTGGGGGACAGCGATTGGCCGTGCAACAAGTGCAAGCACCAGAATTTTCCCACCCCCCTAACTTTCTCATTTTCTGTCGTCGGACAACTTTGAGTGACTCAACAGTATGCAGCTGCCCTAAGCACAACTGAGAGAATTCTGTGAATATTAACATTTGTGCATGTGCCACCATAGATCAGTGTTGTTCCAAAATGAACAAGGGCAAAAAGTTGCTGTATTTCACGGCAGCTGCAAAACTTAAAGTCATCAAAGACGCTGCGGAAGTAGGAAACCGCGCTGCCGGATGAAAGCATGATGTGCCGGAATCATGCATGAGAGGATGGAAGAAGGATAAGGTTGCACTATTCCTTACCAATAGGGACAGAAGTTGTTTTCGGGGAAAATCTGAAAGCTGTGACAGGACATGTGCGTGCATGCTGCCGTACTGCGACGCCCGTCTCACTAATAAGTCAGCCGTTTTTATGTAAATCATGCAATTTTTTGATTTTGTTAGTCATTGAAGATTTTTTTTGGGCCATATTGAAAAAATAAATGCTTTAAATTCCATAGACAGTTATTATTTCTTTCAAAGTTTGATATTTTTCAGATTTTGATATCGTATCTACGCCTTATCATTTGTTTTTTACGCGGCTGATGCTTGGGTATTTTGCGTTTAATGTGTTCGCATTCCCACTCGTCATAATTTACAGCAAAATATAATTTGTAAAAGTTAACCACATTTAAAAGGCGACTCACAGCGACTACGACTTGTACATTAGGAAAACGGTGGGGGAAAACGGATTTAAAAATCAGAGCTCGGTGCGACTCTGCACTTACCAACTAAACACGAATTGTAGCGAGGTTGGATTTGTTTTGTTTTAATGAGTATCAATTACTCCACTCATTCCAAAGGGCAATAAACAATGTAAGCATTGTAGGGCTAAGGCTACAAGTGAATACTTACCTCCGAGGTCCAAAAATGCCTATGAAAAATGCCGCGTAAATTATAAGAGAATAAGACGCTTTGCGCTTGCGATATTCTCTGCTATATTGCGCTTGCGAGTCCAAGAATAGTGCAAGGCTTTGATAATGGCTGAAAGTTCGAAGTTAGGTCTGCAAAACCTCACAAAGGGAGGGAAAAGAGCCCCAAAATTTTTTCTTCATCTTCGACGCATAAAAAGAGGGGTGCGCCTCTTACACGGGTGCACCTCTTACACGCGTTTATACGGTATTTTCCTAAGTTCATTTGAAGAAAATTTTTAACATTGCATTATCAATTCCTAATCCACAGAACTGCGTTTTTTACAAAACATTTAAAATCAAAATTTAATACATTTTGTCCAGATCGTAATCAGACCTGCTGCAAGCACCACATGTCATTTTATATCACAATAATTTCATTCTGATGTCACCGTGATATTAATATCGTAAGACCATCTTTGTTGTTTTGATAGTGAGTTCACTTCAATTCGCAGAAGTAAACCCTTAAATATTATAAAATATTGATATAAAATATAGCCATTTCATTGCAAATGAATAAAAGAACTCTGTAGACAGGCCACAATGCATACATTTTGGCTGGTGTGGAATAAAACTATCGTGGATGTTTTGCATAGTGATTACATCGAAATACTATGGGATCACGACAGTGCCTAAATAACCAACAATGTACAAATACACTCATTACGATCCATCTGCAATAGTTAAACACCACTTACTTTACTTTTTCAGTAACTCAGTGTTTGAGTGAATAATGTAAATGAATATCTAAACAAACACTCCGTCTGTCGAAACAACTTTGTTGGTCGGAATTCTCTCGTAATCGATATATGCAATCGATAGATCTACCACGATCTATCTATCTATCTATCTTCAGTCTGCTCAGAAAATTCACTGAATTAATTCACCGTGTAAAACAGTAACTTTTCAGGTCATGATTGAAATTAATTTGCGAATTAATGCTCGAATGATCATGTGCAAGATCATTCACAGTGTAAGATTATGACTGTAGGTGGAGCAACCTCCTTAATTTTTAACAGAGGCAAGTTATGGCATACCAGCAGTGCTTTTGATGGATGCCTGTCAGTGCTTCAATGCAATGAATACAGTTGTTATCACGTCACATTGATGCGTGAAAATCAAATTTGCTTCTTCGTTCTTTACTTAATATGATGATAAAACTCTCCAGTACAAAACTGATAAGCTAATTTCATGGCTACACAAACTTAGTTTTAATATAGACCTTGCAGGAGTGCACAAGAAGAACAAAAGACTGTCATCAAGCATATCAGTATATTTCAGTCCTGTACCATCGACCAACCGGATTTTCCATCACATGTTGAAATCATGTGCTCAGCTTTGAATTCTGAGCATGTTATATTGAATTATTATTGACAAGAGTGCACTTAGTTCTCTGTTAATTCACTCTTGAGTGAATGGTGAAATGATGAATGAAATATCAAGCCCCATCTCTATATAATCATGATGAATGCTGTGTAGTATGTACTTAATTTGAGCTTACTCCACGAGTGAAAACCCAAGAGATTTATGCCATGGAATGTCAACTAAAAGTGATTACCATGTCACATTGTCACATAATTTTGTTGTAAGTTATAGTAACACGGATAAAACTAGAGGTCTATAATGTAATAAATTCAATAATAAGCCTACTATTGATGCAAAAAAAGTAGAATGCTGAACTTTAAGCATTTGTTTGAAATGGGGCTGGGGCCGTTTACTCGGGACCAAAATTGATATTTTATTCACGAAATCGTTAGATCAAAACATCAAAAATGAATTTTTGTGAAAAAATCAATCTTCTAACCGTAGCCATTCACTCATAAATTGAAAATAAAAATACGCAAAAGGTGACTCCCATGGAATGAGCTGCGCTGACCCTTCTACGTCATCCACCTCCCCTCGTTGGCTGTTTTGGGGATTGGAGTAGATGGGGAGGGGAGGATTTTGATTTGGCGAAGGAACTGTGGACGAAGGGATGACGTAAGAAGTCCCACCATGCCCATTCCAGCGAAAGGGTTAAGAACATCAGTTTATCATCGCTAATAACTCTAGAACTAGGTGATTGATCGAAAAACGGAACAATACGGGTCTTTTTACAGTACAAACTCTGTCAGATTCGGCAATTTAAAAAAAATGGTAAATGCCCTCATTCTGCCAGAGTTCCACAGAGTCTTGTAGTATATCGTTTTACTCCTTCTTTATTTGACTACAAAATGCATTAATTAAAAAGTGTTTAAATGTAAACATTTAGCTTCTACAGCTGAAAGAGTGAAGAAAAACACAGGAAAAACTAGGAAAACGGCAAAACGGTCGTCTTCTTCATCTCGTCACAGCCAAAATATTTGATTGGTGCACTTCATTGTTATTTTATGGAGAGAACGACATCTCCGCATTACAAATATTCTTTTAAAGTTCAATTTTATCCATTCTTTGATTTTTTTTAAATGGCCAAATGCTAGATTTCAATTTCCGAGATGTAAAAAAAATATATAAATTTTGAAGTTACATTTGCTTTATGGAAAAAATATTGCATAACTTTTCATGTTAGGAAACGTTGATATTCTTCCTCTTACTTAAAATAACCACAAAGAAGAAAATCGCCCCTGTGGAGGTTATCCCTTTGAGAAGCCCTCTCGCACACTGCTTGGTCTATTTCTATTTTTTGTTTACGGTCGGCTATCAAATCATGTGTCCATTCTCAATTTTTTTGTATCTCACATTATAATTTGAATATTAGTTCCGTTATCTTGGGAGTGACTTCGTGGAATTTGCTTAGCATTGGAAATGATAAGTATAACTTATTTTTCCACATAGATTTATTACAACAAGACGCAACTCCCAACTCCTCCCTCCCCACCTCTACCTCCCCTAATTTTGAGTGACTATATATTCTATGTCTTCTCTGACTAATGTACCTGACGATGACGAGCTTTGTCGAAACCTAGGTCATCTTGTTGTAATAAATCTATGTGGAAAAATTAAGTTTATTATTTATATTGAATGTTAGTTTTTTGTGAGAAACCTTGTCAAATGCTTTCATGAAATCCAGGAAGGGATTGCAGAAGTGGATAGATTGGATCTCATTTATAAATCAGCAATTTTGTGCTTAACTCTTTGAATTTTGCTCCCTCTCTCTGTGAAGGTTCCTCGGGGCAAGTGGCTGTGCCCCAACTGCCACTCAAAGCAGCCGAAAAAGAGAGGGCGCCGGCTCAAGGCAAGCGAGTCTGAGTGTGGGGGCGGGGGAGGTGGTGGTGGTGGTGGGGGGGGGTCTGGAGTGCAGGGCAGTGGAGGGGAGGACTCGGAGGGGCACCGCTCGTCCGGTGGTCCCTGCTCTTCCTCCTCATCCGGCAATCGTGCCTCCTCCTCCCCCACCCGCAAGGAACCGCGACCCAAGAAGAGCGGAGGAGGAGCGAGCCAGGGTCCAACGGGTGCCGCGGCTCGGGAACTTGCTGCTTGTGGGGGGCTCCTCTCTTTATTAGAGGCACACGACGATGCCTGGCCATTTCTCCTGCCGGTGAACACAAAACAGTTCCCTACCTACAGGAAGATCATCCGTTCCCCCATGGATTTGAGCACAGTCCGTCGCAGGCTCCAGGATGGGACGTGAGTTTGCCCCTTCTGCTTAGAACAAAAAATGGTCCACCTCCAGAGGAGTGGCTGTTTATAAAACCCTAAACAGCTGGTCCCACTTTTTGACCAATGAAACAAGTTTTAGCTTTTGCACAGAATGACACAATGTCTTTTTTACCAGACTCATTTTGTGGTAACCTTAGCAAACTTGTGGTCGTTTGGACATTTTACCCATATTAGTCATAGTGGAATTCTTTCACATATGTAAATGTTATCTGGAAACATATTCAGATTAAGATAGGGTAATAATTTTAATTAACTATTCTTTTCATTTAAAATCAATGTTTAGACATTTGTGTTCACCTAAAATCCTGTATTGGCAGTATTTCAAGACTAGGACAGTTTAATACAATGTTACTAAACAATAATGTATAATGTTTTTCTTGAGCTGAATATACTTAAGGTGAATTAAAGGCTAACATTTCTCTTCGATGTGTCTGGACTCTTATTTCATAGTAACAGTTAGTCTTCTTAAAGCTGTTTTCATTTCTTACACATTCAAGCATTCCTCGCATTTCACTGAATAATATGCAGATTATCTAGCTGTAGCATGTCATTTTTTAATTTTCCCAAATATTTTCTATACTTATTTGGAATGAGAAATTATTAGTAAAATAGAGTATAATTGTATGCTCTATATTTATTTCTGGAATCAGTATCTGAATACATGCTAAATATTATCCTAGAAATCAGTGCATCATTAAAACTTGAACTGGTGAAATTATTAGCCTTTTAGTTGAACAAAATGGTTGGCTTAATTCATATCTAGTTAATGAAAAAATTTCCTTTTTTAATTAATGTTTCCAGTCATGGTGAATTCTTCACTAAATGAGACTCTCTTAAGGTTTCAATCATAGCACCTAAATACCAGAATGAGTTTCAAATTAAATTAATATGTAAAGTAATTAAATTATTGATTTCTGTTGCATTGAAGTGCTGTACAGTAATGGACAATAAATATTTGGTTCATTGAAGTCACTCTAGACTGCCCTCCGGAAAATAAGAGTAGTCAATTGCAATGAGGGAGGTGGTGGGCTTGGGTTGAGGATGGATATGGGGAGTTAGGGAGAGGGGATGTGAGAGGAAGGGTGGCAAAGGATATGAGTCTGGTGTAGCTGCCCTTTTCCTTGGTTGAGTTAAATTTACGACAAATGTATTGTATCTTGTAAGTCCTAAATAGTACATTGGTGATAAAATTTAATTATCCTGCTTAACAGTGCGCTGCTCAGGCTCTTTGCGGCAGCTGACCTAAATTCATGCATTTCACCTTAAAGTTCTGTTCAAGTTATTGAATCGTACTTTTGTATAACAGTTTCTTTAGTGTATAATTAACTGTGAGACTAATATTTGTGCCCATTCATGAGGACGACATTCCTTTTTAGCTTCCATGCATCACTATCCTTAAATCATCAATTCCTATCTAATTTGGATTAGTGCTAATTAGTGTTAGTTATTTTACTGCCTAAAGCTATTAGACGGAGCAAAGGTAAATGTCGATGAAGGGTGGTACACATTGTATGGAATACAATGGAGAAATGAGGAATAAGGGTTTCATTTAGTGCTGGATTGGGAATGTCGTGAGACTTGCCTGTAGTGTTCACTTATTGGGAAACTTGATTACCAGGGCATATGTTTGACTTTGCCCTAAGTGTACTGAATGGGACTCAGTAAAACCTTGATTTTACACTCCTTGAATTTACATGATTCGGAATTGTGTGCAGCAACATGTAGGCCCAGCCAAGAAACATGAAACTTGAATAATGAACTCTTGATTTTACTTTCTTATATCATCTAAGTTAAATTACTACAGACGAAATACCAAATTTGTTATGTAGTATTTTCAACATTTTCATCTTGTTGCAACCAAAATTGTTGATTAGGACAGCCAGTCTCAACACCTAAACAAGCTTATCCAACAACTGCATTATCCAGCCTCCTACTTGGAAAATATAGCACTAAGTGGTCTTGCAGGTTGATTGAGAACATGTCAGCACCATCACGTTGTCCTTAGATTGTTTTCTTTCCAATTTATAGATACAAAATAGAGCTCCAATTATCGATGGTAATGGAGGGAAAGCCCAATTGGATAGCTGAAAGTGATGGATAATCCATTCATGTTCATTTTCCAAGTAGTTTTGGCTTTGGTTTCAGTGCTATGCTTCCTCAGAGTCTTTTGCATGTATTTTATTGAAATACTCATTTTTTCCTACAATTTCTTTTTTCTTCCAATCAATTCCATTTACTTCTCTGAAATATTTCACCAGTAAAAACTAAACCAGTAAAATTAAGTGCATTTAAAAAGTCCCATCAATTAGCAATATTCGATTGTGCATCTTATTCTCAGATGCCCAATGCATCGTTTATGTGTATCTCTCTACTCATGGTATTTGTGAAGCAGGAAGTGTTGAAATCCACGATCACAACATATTATGCTCATGCCAAGGAATTTGTGGCTATGTCGATTGGAAAAATTTGCCCTGCATTTTATAACTTTTGAGACTATGGTCAAGTTAGCTGACACACTTCCACAATTACACCACGTCAGAGTCCGATTTGTCCACCACAAGCTGATAGCTACCTAACTTAGGCACATATTTTTTCAGGGTCAATAAGCGACCGCAGAATTTGGCCATGGAGACTGTTTTAAAATAAACCAGAAACTATCTAAAGCTATTTATTGCTGTAGTATTCGAGTAACAAAATAATGCACAATCAAAGCATGCTGAGAATATGTGAGGTGATAACGTAAGATATTGTAAATGCTCACCATGTTACATTTGAGATTGGATTTTTGGCTCCTGGCAGAAGGGAGTAAACGCCCAAGCGCACCCTGGTGACAAGCAAGTGGCTTAAGCTATGAGTGAAGTCTGACCCAGTAGCATCGGCTGTTTGTTTTACTTTTCAGTACCTGCTTAATTTATACCTACTCAAACTTTGAAAAACCTCTCCTTAAAAGGTACAGCACATTGTTTTCAGCACTGAAACAATAAGACAATCAAATTAATGGATTGTGGTGATACTTGGTGGAAATTGAAGATAGAATTCATTTTCGTAACAGTGTTATAAGCAAGGTCTTGGGAGTAAATGTTACTTAAGATGATCTTAGATCCCCAAACCCCCTACGTGAAGCCGGAAGAAGAACCCCCTTCTTCCTCTCCTCCCTATGTAATTCTTAAATGGGTCCTTACTCAGCCCGATCTTGAAGCAAACAAGTCAAGGTCACCGACCATCCCTATTACCAAGCATATGACGCTACTTACCTCCCGTCTTCACTTGCCGTTGTACGCTGATGTATTAATATTTTAGCCAAATATTTTTACGCCTTCTGCAATAAAGTGGTTATAGCCATAAGTGCAAAACAATAAATGAATTTTTTTGTGCTATTGAAGCCTATTTGTTAAATCCAATAATAATGCATAGTCGTTCATATTTTTATTATATCGTACTCTGTAATGATGCCTCTGGTGGAATTAACTGCAAAAATTAGCAACTGACTCTCCCTTTGATGCACTTTCAATAATTCTCAACTTCTCATTAATATCTAGCATGCTACGCTTCCTCGCTCTTTCCTGAAGGATAGTCATTGAGAGAGTGGAGATCATATCAATGAGGAAAACCACTGCTGTCAAACTTAGATGACACTGCAATGTTGAGTCAATGTTAGCCCGTTACTCAATCAGAATACATATGTGCATCTACATTATAACATTCAAGTTCCTCTTCGGTTGACATTTAAGACATTACTACTGTAAAGAATTGCGACGAGTGATACTTTGGCCCAATTTTGTCTAGTTAATGTTAACCACAATAATAATAATAATTTTACTTGCCACTTAAATGGAATTTACAAGCCACAATGGACATCGTTAGAAAGGTTATAAAAATAAGATACATTTTATACATGTGTCATGCGAAAATATTTACAACATCCGATTCAAAATGTTCCTCCACCTAGTAAAAGGCGTGATCAATAAACCATTTACGCAATATATTTTTAAACTTTTGCATATCCACATTTCTGGCTGTCCCAGGCAACCTATTAAAAAGCTTGTATCCCAAGTAGGTGAAGGACTTTTGAGATTTTTCCAGTCTATGAAAAGATACATCTATTTTACTAAAAATATGATGCAAACTAATGTTAATTTGATGTCAAGTGAGAGCTTGCATTTTCTAAACTGAATCTGATGACAGGTTAGTTGACATGAGCGTTATTGATTGGAGAAAGCTTTGCTTTTCTTATCGAGATTTTATTTTACCTGGGATTGAAATTTCATGAGGTGTGTATATGTCTTAAGAAAAGGATTACTTTGTTTTCTCATAACCTTCAAATGAGTTTAAATGAAATTGGAATCAAAATAAGCATTTCTCTAGTACTAATAAATAATCATTTGTTAAAACAAATGTACATTTATGCCTGGCTGGATTTTAAGTATGTACAAAGAAAAGACATCAAAAATAGTGAAACATCATGCATTCTTATCACCTCTTGATTTTACACACTTTGATTTTACACCCTTTGTTTTTACAGACTGCCCATTTTTAATCCTTCCGGCTATGTAAAATCAAGGTTTTACAGTGTAAGTGGGGACAGTTTCATAGCAAAAATTAATATTTCCTTGACAAGCTGGGAAATTTTTATTATGTTTAGGCTTACTTTTAGGATGTAAGTGAGCTAGATTTACCGGTGAAAATTTGTAATTTATATGTCGTCTTCAGAGATTTCTTTAATCTTTGGCATCACACTGATTAAAGGGTCTGTATAGCTTTTATAAGTAATTTTCTGAGACCCTTGTAAAGTTGGTGGAGAGCGAAGACCTCTCTTCCTCTTTCCATTTTTGTGAAACCATAACGCTTAACTTTGAGAGGGAAGAGACAGGGCAGCACTCCCGACTCTCACTTCCTCTCCTTGTTCCGCTCATTGCGCTCCTATTCCCCATCCCTGCTAACCCTTCCCCTTTCACACCAACAGACAGCATTGCAATTTGGCGTCGTAATCCTGGAGTGACCCAAAGAGCACCTTTTAGGGATCTCATAGTTGTCTGCAGGGATATGCTTGCATCATGGCTTCCAACTTGTAAATAATGCTTTCCATTAAATATTTTTGGTTGAGATTAGTACTTTTTTCTAATTTATAATTAACATGTTCTCGTTACTAACTGACTTATACACTTGTTGAATAAACCTAACTTTTCTAAATTGTCTCGGTCAGATCTGATAAATTATCAATGAACAAGGTAATGCATCATAAAACTAAACTAAATATTAGGAGAGGTGATCTGTATCTTAGAATAATTGTGATGAATGAAATGTGTGTAATCATCACTATCTTTCATGTCTTGGATGGGTGTTGAAACTATACCTATCCTAATTTCTTCAACTGCTACCATTTGTTTCCATCTGACAAACCACTATATTTTCCATTAATTTGGATTGGCAGGGACATTCATTTACTAATCAGCAATAAATATTTGCACTCTATACGGTTTACCGAGTGCTGAGATTATGTTCAGGAATTTAATAGTTTCATTTTTTGAGAGTACATCCCAGGAAGGGACATCATAATTATATTTTTCCTTAAGTAAAGCATTTACGCATTGTGATTTTCTTGGCATAATATCCAATAACAAATGTAAATGTTGCATATTTTCTTCTCATAATTATTATTTTGTTTTAATGCCTTGAGTAGGTTTCATGTGCCTTATGTTGTGCTTATGTGAATGCTCAACAAATGTTGATCTCCATAGTACGGTAGACCCCCGCTTTATTGTGTTAATCCATTTCACAGGACCGTTTGTAATGTGAATCCCATCGTTAAGTGAACCAGTATATTACAGGACTAGGGATTGGTTTAACTACATCAGCACCAGTACACTCAGTGATACGCAATAGAGTTTCATTTGAGTATTCTACCAGCTGATTGGTAGGTTTTTGGACAGTCCTTATCCTACGTCCCAATTTCTGAGACATTGTCTAATTTCCCCTACTAAAGATGAACTCCCATTAGATCCCTCTTAAATTCCTCATATCTTCTACCTCCTCATATTTCATCCAGAATTTCTATCCTCTTCCACACTTCCCCTGTGTTCTTCCCTCTATTACCCTTTTCAATATGCCCTAACCTCTCAAAACTTCCTCCCATCCATCCCTTTTGCCTTCTCTGTACCTTCACCACCAGATTCCTCTCCTCTCCAACTATATCCAATACCTTCTTTCGTTTTCCTCACCACCTAGCTCACCCTCTCCATCATTATCCACTCCCACATCTCAAACACCTCAAGTCCTACAAATGAATGTGAATGCTCAACAAATGTTGATCTCCATAGTACGGTAGATCCCCGCTTTATTGTGTTAATCCATTTCACAGGACCGTTTGTAATGTGAATCCTTTGTAATGTGAATCCCTTCGCAATGTCCAAGTTTCCGACCCATATTGTGCCACGCTCCATACTATAGTTTTCACCAGTATTTTCTTTACCTCTCCTTTCAGATCCCCCTCATCAATTCCCTTTTCTTTGAAAATGATTATTTAGCCTGGGCAATTCTACATCTGGTGTCCCTACCACTAAAGCCATTCTTTTCAAAATACTACCTAGGTAGGTAAATTGTTTGACCTGCTCTATCAGCCCCACCATCTTACTTGTAGAAAATATCATCTTTTTCATTTTCTTATGATTTATCTTCATTCCATGACTTTCGCACTTAAACCTTTAATACATTCATCATTGGTTGTATCCCCTTGGCTGACTGACAAACCAATGGTTGATCATCTGCCTATCTCACTGATTCCCTTCTACCATTATTCCTACCTCCTCCCCCTCCCCACATGCCTCCCTAACCATTTATTCTGAATATATGTTAAAAAGAAATGGCAATAGTGGGCACCCCTGTCTCACTCCCCATCCAATCATGGCATGTCCTTTGGCTACCCTAACCTGTGCTATCTGGTTCATATACAAATTCCGAGTGAGACATCTGTCCCTCCAATCGATACCTTATTTCTTCAAGACTCCCATTAATGTCCTCCAGTCCACCCTATCAAACACCTTCTCAAAATCTACGAAGCAAGCAAAAAAGTCCTGCTCATACTCTAGGATTTTTCTACTAGGGTCCTTATCACTCTTATAGTGTCTCACATTCCTGTACCTCTCCTAAACCCAATCCGGTTGTCACATAGATATTTGTTAGCTTTCTTCTCTAACCTTCTATTTATTATTCTCAGAATTCTGCCGCATGGGATATTAAGCTGTTCTATAGGTACGAATTATGCTGGAATAAAAATATTTGAAATATCATTTGACCAATATTTAAACTTAACATAAGATATAGTAAATTGTCAACACAATGATTGGTTGGTAATGCACTCTAACAATAAGTTGCTCTTTGGTGGAATTGCTCTCATTGTTCCGAGTAGGTAAACAAAATGATGTCTCTCTAATGACAAATGAAAGCCTTAATCTGAATTATCATAGATTTGATCCGAACTACATGAGGAATACGGTACGCATTGCATCATTTGCTCTAATCGTGTGAACCGCTCATAATTACACATATCATTAAACATGTAAATGTTGCTATGCTAAAAAATCTGCCCGTTAACAAGTAAGGCTTGGAATGCTGAATGAATAACAAATTATGGGTGCGAAAGATCGTTGAAATTGGGAATTTCAAAGGGAGCGTGCGAAATTAGCACCCTTTAAAATTCCTAGCATGCAGATCGTGAAGTGATTCCATCGTAAATTGAAACCACTGTAAAGTGGGGGTCTACTGTGCAGCTATAATTCAGTGACTATCTACAAATGATTCAAAAAGCGTACGTGCACTGAAATTGGGGGTGCTAACAGCCGTAGTTCCTGAATTACTGCAACACAGATCAAAGTACACAAATTATTAAATATGAAAATTTATTACTAACATAATGGAGGACCAATAAATCAAGTTTAATGAAGTAAATGGACCAGTGTTGTGCAGGGGTGACAAAATAACTCTGGAGCAATCTGTCTCAGTAACTACTTTTTATGCAGAAAATTTAGTAAACGTTCTGGTATTTAATGGAATGAGTTATAAATTCAACCATGAGTTGTTTTTATAGATAGAAAAATAGCTGCAGAGTAATGCAATGAATCCATTGCATTGGCTAACGAGTGGATTAGGCTGAACACTAAGCATCTAACTCATTCTTTGCTTACATAAACCTTATGTGAAAGCACTAATGTTCACTCATGTAAATATAACAGAATACATATTACTTCACTGATAAAGACCTAAATTGTTCCTTGAATGCCTCAAAATAAAATTATAGCCATTTTACTGCAATAGTTATTTACTAACACATTTTTTTGCTCAATATAGCATTTTGTATGCAATATTTTAATTTCAGTGAAATTATAAAAGATTGCTGTATCGACCAGCAACTTCAGTCCATGATTTGCTATGAAAGCTATTCTTATGGGTTACATCAAATTCAGGCTTCATTACACATAGCATAAAAAATTAAAGTCTTTTATTGAGTGTAGTGTGTTCTGGGTAATGAAGTAGGGTGTTTAGATTAAATACTTTTCTTTGAAAGGTTCATGCTGAGAGCTCCGAAAGAGGCACACACTCCATCCAATTGTTACTCTTGTATTATAAAGATTGTCTTAAAAATTATCTTTGAAGTAATGGGGAGAACATCACTCTCTCTCATCTTTTAACTGTGTGAAAATATCAGAAATACTAATTGCTTTAAATATTAAATATGCATATGATAGTGCTTTAAATTGTATAGCTTTTGAATGCGATAAACAAATAATCGAATGACACCCAAAATAATACTTAGCACGATCTAACCTTCCTGGAATACTCTGTTTGTATTCAGAAAGAAATTGAGGTTGGGGAAGGATGTGAAACAGATAAGATTCCATCCATTAATATGTCAAAATTGTGTGCAAAGGGCCGAATTAGTGGCACATGAGATCAGTAGTATTAGTAGAGCATAGTTTTCAAAGGGAATAGAAATGGAGGAATTGAGAATTAAGTTTTTAAATAAATGCAGTGAGCTCATTTCATATTTGAAGTTTCACCTTGTTTTCATTATATATTATGCAATTAAGTTGCATAAATCCCACAGACTTTTATTGGCTCTAAAGAAGTATGTTTATGCAAAAATATTTATCTGGTAAGTATGTGTGTACAAAAGGATATTATCACTCTTTTCAGATTAACTTGTACAATATTCAATTCTTAAAATAGTATCCATTTGCCTATATTTTGATGTGTCATTTTTACTCGTTTGGTATTATGGAAAGCAGTATGGATCATATTCATGAGTTTATTTAGTTCTGCTCTGTGTATTGAGTGTTGTGTGCTAATCGTTGCTTGGTAAAAGCAACATTTAAAGAAGCTTGTAACCAACTGTGTTTTTGTCATAGAATTCTTTTATGTTCTCTTCACACACTTATGTTCTCTATGAATATTTATTGGTAATTGCCTTTTTTACTGCTTGCTGTAACCTCAAGGTGCTCAAGTTTATGCTTTTTGCTGTCTCGAAACTTTCCTAATTTAACTAATTTAATTGTAGCATGTTGCAAATTTTGTAATTTAGATAGAGGTCTGTACAAAGATATCTATCATTAAATTGGGATGAATTACTATTCATTCATGTCCAGGAGCATAGATTTGTTTGGTATTTTTTATATATTTGTTATAATTTAGTTTTGCAGTTTTAACCCTATTTGTGGAGGTGAAATGAATAATTTGGCAAATTGGGTGAATGAATTTTCCGGTTAATAGAATATCAAATGCAATGCCACAGGATTTCGTGAATGATACCTCATAAGGCCCTTGCCTCTCATATTTAAAAAAATTATCAACTTCCGTGTTGTATCACAAATAGGGTTAAGCGATATTTTGAGTTTATTTTATCATTTTAGCAGCTTACGAAGTCTAATGCTCTAATACTGCAAATAGTTGAGAGCAAGGTTGCTATCTGTGTGAACTTCATGTTAATGTGTCAATGAGGAGATATTAATATTCAAAGAAATTGGTTCTTCATGCTAATGAATCGTTTTCTAAAGTTATGGTCACAGGCTTTAAATTGTGGTTTCTGAGTGCTATTATCACCAAATGACTTGAGATCAGTGATCAGCTCTCATACATTAGATGTTAATCCATTCTAAATATATAAAATTCTCTCTATTTTGGAAAATATTGGTCAGTTTGAGAATAACAAGCTAAGGAACAAATGTATTGCCATTTTATTAATTCAGAATGGAACCTTTCTGGCTATAATAATATTGATTGGAATGTTGTAATCAAAGGCTTACTCGTCCTGCCAGGTATCAAGTGCCATCACTATTTTTTCTCCCTTCATGGTGTGTCAAGGAATGCCTTTAGAATTTTGGATTGATTATTTATCTTGAAAATGCTACAATTACTTCAATACATCTTCAGATTTGCGTAAGGGTAATCTTCGTTCACCTGCCCAAGATATTGTCTACCATTACCAGAAGTTTACATCTCTTGTATATATACATGCGTGTAAATGTTCAGATTTTTATTTTTGCACAAATGTTTTACATTTATTTACGGTAGACCCCCTCTAATCCGTACCTGGTTAAGCCAAACCCCTCAGCATAATCCTCGAAAGACCTACAGCGTGTAATGCATAGTATGAGATGGCATTACTGTGGCATCATCCAAAATTATTTTCTGAACGTATCAATCATATCAACCAATTGTTTTAGTTGATATGATACACATGTCACAAAAATGTGGTACATAGAAATTAATTTTCCTAATTATGTTTTCCTAATGGTATAAGTCAGCAAACACTGGTTAGGGATGCCAGTGTGGTATGCGGGAGTGAAGTTCACATGGAATATTACCTAGATTACATCCAATCACAATCAAGGATATGGTAGCTGGATGATACTTGTATTTTTAATTAAAAATGTAGTTTGTGGAGGAAATTAAAACTTTTGATTGAAGATATCAAGTATATCAATCTGCTTCAAAATTGATAGGTGTCAATGAGGGAAAATGTCATTTGCAAGTCCACCATTTGAATATCGTGTGACAGTTTTCACATCACTCTTCATTTTTCACCCAAATAGCAAAGGACACTGTTCATAAGTAGTAAAACATTTCTAGCACGCTTGAATAATACTTAGCCTTTGTTATTCAGTGTGATTGCCTTCTTGGCCTAAATCATATGATGACGACAATTAGTATGTTGTGAAATTATTTCCCACTTTTTGTTTTGGCCAAGCATTACTCGCTCTCCCAAATGTGAGATATGCAGCATATTGAGTGCTTTCCATCTAGGTGTGGTGAAAGCCGGCTTCTGATGGTAGTACTGGACGGAAATTACCAAGCAATGGGATAAAATTACCCAAAATGGATTTTCATGCTTGCACCATCTGTCTAGTGTACTGGTGGCAGCTTTTTCAATCAAGGTGTCGCAGTTAGTTGAGATCAGGACTCTCCTAGGCACTTCAGCCCACTGAAACGATGATCAATGGAAAGATGATTGCAGGAAAAATGTTCTGTAGCCTTCTGGTTGGTAGCAATCGGTTGGTGCACAATAGTCATTGCCAAAAGTTTTGTAAATGAGAGATAAATATGTTTAAGCTAAATATTTAAAAAGGTATTCTTTTACCACGAAGTACCGTGTATGTATGTCCGAATATAAGTCCCTCACTTATGCTGAATTATTGCCTCTAGAAAGTAGGGTAGGGTCTATTTTTGAGCATGAAGAAAGAAAACCACCTAGAAACTCTGTGTATAATGTCTCAAAATAGTGGAGAAAATTGTATAATAATGCACTAATATTACTCATTCATTGAATAGTCAAGTTGATTTGAGAACCTTTTTTTATTACATTCATTTTTCTTCATGACAATGTAATTTTAGCAGTACAGCAACTGGGCGAGGACATTATACGACCCACAATACCACAGCATCATAAATATTTTTCTGCTCATGAAACACCATGGAACACATAATAAAAGGTGAATAACTTAATTCATACATTCACTGAGTTTAATGCATTTGCAATCATCTCATTAATTTTTCTTCATGGTGATGTTACTGTAGCCCTATTATGCAGCAGTAAATATCTAATGATACCCGCAGGACAACTGCGTCATAAATATTGTCCATGTACAGTCGAGCATCTTTAATCTGGCACTGCCTATCCTACCTTCTTTAATCTGGGACCTAGGTTATGCCGAATTACAGATTTTCCGGATTACAGGTGTTTCACATAATATCTTATTTTATGCAAGGCATTTTCAATCCAGTTAGCGATACTTCTATTATATTGTTCTTTTACTGTTTCGATGCATACAAATGCGGATAAAAATGATTATAAAAATATTATTTTAACTTCGTAAATCGTTGGAAGGTAGTACTTTTCCGGTGAATCTGTTGACACCAATGACAAAGGGGACCATGTCGGGCTTCGAAACGCCGAAAAAAATGGAATCTTTCGCCCGTTGGGAACCCCAGAAGCTTTAATTCGAAAATAAAGGCAGTCCCCGAGTACCTTTAGCCTTACCCAAAAAAAGACGAGAATTACAGAAGTTACAGAATTGGAAGGATGGTTGCCTACCTTCAAGGAGCACATGCCGTAATGTTAGTAAGAGCTGGCCTTCCCCGTATTTTTTCCGAATCGACAGCAATCTTGAGAGCACGTACTCAGTTACGGAGTAATTTTCGACTACTTTTTTTTTTGACTTCCGTAAATTTCGGCTTACCTAAATTTCGACTAACGCCGCTAGTGTCGGAACGCTATTACGAAACTCGGGGACTGCCTGTAATCATATTGGAAAAAAATATATTTGTTAATATAATGAGTAAAATTTGAGCACACCGAAATAAAAATGACAATATGAAAAATTTGCATGATGCAACACTCTTTGCCGTGGCCGATTGATTGATGATCAGTTGTTTCATCATTTTTGATGCTATCGTCGGGAGTTAGGAAATGAAGGTTTCTTTCAATGGAATAATTTATTCTGCTTCATCCACATTGGTTTCAGAAGGCTGGTGAGAATGAACTTCTAGTTTTTTTGGGACCGATAGTTTTGTACCGTCACTTCAGGCCACTGGCATCGCTCCGCCTGCTCAGATCGGACATGGTCAATAGCTGTGCATTCGTAGCAAAGAATTTTAACAAAGTGTCTTGCACCTTAAAACCCTAGAATAATCAGTAAAGCATGATATTTAAGCATGGCTAAATATGCATGCCATGAAGTAGCGTAGCCACGGCATATCACTAAATTAAAAGTAGCGGTTTCTCAGCCAACAGCGAGAACTTCAAACAGCAGTTTGCGTAACTTAATCACATAATTTGTTTAGATTGCGTATACAATTATTTTTAATGAAATTACCACGAAATATTTATAACTTACATTGCATTTCAGCAATTAATGGAAATATTTTAATGAATTGCCGAGTCAAAATCTCGTAAAACAACACTTATGATTAAGATTTTTTGATTTCTCGGAATATGTATGAGGTTGTTTTCGCAACACTGCCAGACTATAGGTGCTCCCGGATTACGGATTTCCAGATTATGGGTGCTTGACTGCATTAGAATTATCTAGGTTAGTGTCAAAAAATTACGAGTGACATTACTTTTATTTAAAGCATATAAAAAATATGTAAATTTTTTATGTGCAAGGTAATATGAATCGCTGATAAAATTTTGGATTCATTAATTCCATTTAGGTAAGAATTATGTGCGCTTGATAGGGTACGAATAAAAAAAAACTGAAATTAAAAATCAATCTTCAAACCAAATCAATTTGTCTGTAAAACTTGATTTGGCATCTTCCCTTTGTATCTACTTACGTTAATAATTGCCATCAATGTCGGCTGTAGATTCCTTCAAAGGTCATTTTATGAAAAAAATATCAAGGCTGGTAATTCTGATTTGATTTTACATAATCCTAAAAGGAATGACAATGCCTGCTCATCCCCTTGATGGTCATTGTTCATTTATTCATAAATTCGGGTTAAATGGCAGAGAATCTCGAATTTCTATATTTAATGTTGGGTGCCTTGTATGAATAGGATAGCTCGTGATAGAAAGGTTTTTCAAAAGAAGTTTTTAATGCTGAGCTTTTCAAAATTGTTGCCAATTGAGAAATATTATGTTAGTCATAAACTGAGGTACTTACGGAATCTTGGCAGTCACTACGTATATAATTAATATGTAGAAATTCACCACTTGTGCCTTGAACAATTTTTGGTTGCTCTCTTTTTATCTTGTCATCACCGCTGAGCTTCTGGCTGAGTACTCGTGGACTTTGATCAGCTTTAAGTTTGGAATTTATGGGGGAATAAATTCTGTGTTCAGGCATGAATGCCATAAAATTCATTTAAGTACATTGTTTTGGAGGACTACTCAAGAAATTTACTGTTAGAATTCATGCTACAATGGAAAACAACCAATGCGGAGGCATTCTGTCAAAAGTCCAGGCAGAGTTGTAGAGTGTGATTTTTAGAAAAATATGTTGCGTAAGGTGTTCTGATGATGAATTGGTGGTTGAGTTATATGCACATGGTGTCTTTAATTAATGCCAAGGTAGGATAAAACCCTCCATTTGGATTCCAAGGAAACCTGAAAGTAGGTTAAAGCATATGGTTTTGGCGTAAGCAATTTGATCATCACCATTAGTCATCAATCTGAAGAAGATTGGTGTGCGGTAGCTCTCCATTCCACTTTCCTTTCTAACAACCACTTCATTCCAACATAGTTATTTACTTCGACGTCCTCTATGCTTGATATATTCCATTCTTGGTCTTCTTCTATAATTCTTCCCATTTATTTCCCATATCCATTTATTTCCTTCTTCCAATATCGCTTTCATTTGGCTGTTGTGTCGCAAAGTCGCACTTACTTTATCTCTTCTTGTAGCCATTAAGAAATAGTTATTTACAATGAGCCATTATTTACCTGAGAAGTATTTGACTAATTCTCATAATGAGACTCAGCCATTTATCCTTGAAATGTATGTTAACCCTTTCGCTGCGATCAACCTGTGGAAACTTATCAGGCTCTGCGTGGCAGCAAAGTGAAAGGAGCTATTTAGAGAGTGTAGGAGCTATGTTCTCAGCAGTCTACTGGGCAAATGTCGCTCCTAAGTTAACAGCAGCGAAAGGGTTAAGGTCAAATCTAGAAAATGGCTGAAACAATGACTGAAATCCAATTTTAGTTTCACATTTCAATTTTTATTGGCTCTTCTCTTTGATGTGTAATATTTTTTATTGTTGATGACTTCTATTGATTGAATTCAAGTCATTTTTATCTGTTATGAAATATTTTTTGAAGACGTGCATACGGTTTAGCATGGATAGCAGCCTTGGTTCTCGAGTGATATCTAGATACTGCTGATGGGCCAATTATTTTTACTAAAAGCTCTCTCATGCTGTGTCATGCAGCATAAGCACTAATCACTCTAGCATGTGGCACTGCTTTTGGTTTCTTGGTATACCCTAAAGAATTCTTGGGACGTCCACACTAGTACACTGGCTGACATGAAGCTGCAGTTCATGCCAAACGAAAGGTGTGGTCCTCCCAGCATGATATTTGAGGGGGCCAAGGAGGGGGGGATAAGCCTCGTTGGGGCCAGTTGCCCCCTCATCTCCCCCCCCCCTGACCCCCCTCGCAGAGCCGCATCCATCTCAATGTGCCCCCCCCCCCTTCCCCATCCCCCTCTGAAGCGAGCCCATCTGTCTGCCTGCCACCACCGCAGGTACAAGTCGAGAGATGACTTCCGGACGGACATCCGCCTCATCTTCAACAACTGCGAGACGTTCAACGAGGATGACTCGCCTGTAGGGAAGGCAGGCCATGGAATGCATTCCTTCTTCGAGACCAGGTGGGCTGAGATGTACCCCCACTGAAGTGATCCCCCAAATCCCGTGATACATTTGCACCCGACAACCCCAAAACAATCCTCAAGGCTATTCTCCTTCCCTCTAGTATGCCCCCTCTGCCCCTCACCTGCGCCATAACTGTCAGACACTGTCAATGCTGCTGTGTCATGTTCTTGAGACACTAAGGTGATCCCTTGAAAAGTGGGAAGTGCTCGATAAGGAAGCGTGTGAAACTGAAGATTGAACTCGACCTGGTAGAAGAATTTTGAATGTAAAGTGGAAAACTAAATTATACATATGCTTAATGATCCTTCTGCCAGAATGGTAGTTGTGTAATTCCTCCGGCATTGTGGGAATTATTTCCTTTGTGAAATCAACTGCTCTAATCGTTAAAGTATTTTGAATCCCAATAATTAAAAAGGACTTTAAGAATAAAAGAGAAAGTAACAATCTGATTGCAATGGAAGTTGTTTGTGACTATTTTGTTGTGTTTTCTAGCATAGTGTGACACTGTAATCCCCAATAGGTGACAATATTTGACATTATGTGCAGAGGTGCTTCAGTCCTTAGCCACAAGCCTTGAGTGGACTTGTGTGATGGGCCCTGCTTGTGCATCTTAAGGTTTTTATGCGGAAGGAAATAAATTTGGAATTGGGGTGAGGGAAGTGAGTTTGGGAATGCTGTGCAGCTCCTGTTACCCATGAGCCCCATAAAGGTTAGTGTTCCATTTGGTGCATGAGTGGAGTGTGTCCAGAGGCTGATGACGCCTCTTGAATAATCTCTAGGGTGAAGGCGGGTGCTACCTCATGGATAAGTGTGCCTCATGGGGTGTTGACACCTTGTGAAATGTGGTGTGAATGGCACCTGCAGTCTTTGAGTCTCACAGACAAACTTTTTACATGTAAAGAGAGACTGAATGTCCCATGTTTTGATAGTCATTTGGGACTCTTTGTGACTGTTGTATTGCAATTGATTTCATTTATATGTCGTGAAAATAAATTTGTGCACCCACTAAGAAAATAGTAGTCAGTATTTTGAATGCTTTAATAACTACACCTCAATTTTCTTCTGTTACTTTTGTCAAAACTTTATGAAAAAAAAGGAAATCAAAAACTGTAGCATTGTTTTTATTTTAAAGCTAAAGAAATGTATTTTTCGTATCTCATTATGGGATAATGTAAAGGTAAAGAAAATAATATCTCTGATATTTAAACTGGCTGTGGATATCTCTCTTCAGATTATAGGTAAGTTTATTTATTAAGTGGTGGTTAGTGCATTATCGTGGCCATGCTTACCATTGCTTTAATTTGTTTGAAATATTCAAGGTTAACTCATGCATAATTGATGAATTTAGTAGAATATTTGTCAAAACATTTGGAGGCATTAGCCTTAATTTAATATCGAGTAAATATTTGTTCTCTTATTTTGTTTGTATGGAAAAATTTTGGTTTTGCTATTTGCCAATATTGTTGCATTTACCTTCATGACATGTATAGATCAGTGTTTGCAATTTTTTAAATTTCATGTGATATGAATTAATAGCACTGAGTAACATAAATAAGCCCAGATGCAATACGTACTACGAATATCTCATTGATAATATCATTGAGTTTTCCGTTAAACTTTTATATGTTAAATAGAAGCCACTGAAAGTGCAAAATTTAGGGAGTTGGCAGATGAAGGATTTCATACATGTGACAACTTATATTTTCTTTTGGTTTTTATGCATGTTTGTATTCTTGAGAATTATTAAAATTGTCAATCCAGATTATGGATTATCTCATTTAATTTTGATTTTTTGCCTGTCTTTCCAATTCAGAAGTCTGGTGATGAAAAGTTATATATTTATATTTACCATAAATAGGATCAGATGTACTTATATTGAGAATGCAATTATTGATAATTATACGATATTGATTTTATATCCAGCTTGGGATGTCAATTAACACTCCTTCCTGAAGGCAAGTACAGTGAACTCTCGATTATCCGGGCTATAATGATGGGGAGAGGAACCCACGGATAATCTGAACTTTCACTTTTATTTCTTATTATGTTCATAATAAACGTAAAAAAACGATGTTATATCATTTGCGCACATAGTCCGTTATTTTAGATTGTCTCACGGACTAATTGTGAGTTTTCTTCACCCCACCGCGTATCTTTTTAGCAGCGATAATGCCGTTGTAGTCGTATTCCCACTGCTCCGTATACCTCAGCAATCCTACTACGAAGTTGAGCGCCTAGCCGTGACTCATATGTTCGCTGCTCCCCTCATCTTCATCCCCGCTACTTCAACTCTCCCCACTCCCTTCCTCTCCCCCCTTGACCCCTCACGGCGTAAACAATATCGCCATCAGTCACATGCTGGAAGACCGGGTCACTTCCGCCTCTCTGTAGCCATTCTTATAAGTTCTCTGCATCAATATTTTCGAATCCTTTCATGTTTTTCACTGAACCCCCCAACTCGGAGTCGTGCACTTTAGTTTCTGAAAATCCCCAAAAATCACCTTCGAGGTTAAACAAAAGTTTCCTCCAAGAACGAGCTAGTGTAACAGGTTTCACTGAGGACCAGGCTTTTGACACACCGTGAATTGCATCCAATTTTGCCATTTTCTTCCAAAATGTCAATAAATTATTATCTTCATTGGCTAGCGTCCTGAGAAGACAAACTCGATAATTCCTTTTCATTGACGCGGTGACGCCGTGATCCATTGGCTGGAGTATGGAAGTGACGTTCGGGGGTAAAAAAAACTTCGCTTCGCTGCACTGTGCTTTGAGAGGCTTGTTATGTCGCCGATGGCTCTTGACGAACTCTTGTGGGTTCTACATGGTTCTTAAGGCCGTTTTACACGGTACGTATATTTTTACAACCTATCGTGCGAACGCATGTAGGTACATTCAAGTGTGCCAGAAAATATTGTACGAACGACTGAATCAAACTGAATGTAGCTTTACACGATGAGTGCAAACGAACAATTTTCCGTGCAATTTAGCGGTAGAAATCGATCGGAATTCGCGAGTGTTTTGTTTATCGTGTTTATGTTTCACTCACGTATTTGACACTATGAAAAGCTCATCACCTGAAATTCGGAACCTCGACTAGACCATCTGCCTACTGATAATTCTCCCGGTTCAGAAAAAGCTCTCTTGTACTCTTCTCTCTGGCTTTATATTCGACCTTTGCACTGTTTCGTTTTTTCTCATCTGGATTTTAGTGCGAAGATTCATTGACGTTTCTCGCCGGATCTCCACTCTTGTTAGACAAATTTCGTGGGTTTATTATGTGTGCGTGACTAAGTGTTATTATCAAGTGGTATAGCGGAACACGGGACCCTTTTTTTTTAGTCCCTCCAAATTTCCCTCGTATTTGTACTCGTTGTAATGTTTATTTTTGACGATTTATATGTTACTTGCTAACCAACAGAAATAAAATTATTATCATTATATCACGCGGGATATCAGGAATTCTACTTGAGGACGCAACCAGTCATAATTTTGGGGGAAAAGGACATAAACCCAAAGATCGCGATGACACTGAAAACCAAACACCAAATAACACGATGAAATGACGATGTAAACATTTGAGCAACTTTGAGTTAATTCTTCTCGGGTTCTCAGTTGCTTCAAACTATTCATAATTGTCGACGTAATTAATTCTTACCTTGAGAATGAGTGACGAGTCGTCTCTCGGAACGTCGACAATTATGAATAGTTTAAACCGGTGGAGAGCCCGAGAAGAGTTTAATCATTAAAAGATTATATACACAGGCACCACAGTTCTCACCATATCTGCGCCAACTGTTGAATAAAACCGGATCGAAATTGTATGATTGTCTGAATAGAATTAGAACAGGTTCTATTTTCCGTTCATACATTCGCACAATTTGCCGCTTTACACGGTACAAATTCCTGTTAATGGCGTTCGCACGATAGATTGTACTAAAAAAATGTACCGTGTAAAACGGCCTTAGTTATCTTGACCGTCACAGGGCGCTTGCTCGTATTTATGGTCATTCTTATGTCTGTTATATTTTTCCTGCTGTGAGCTTGAGGATTTCCCTCTGCCTGGCACGTTGGCCTTGGGAGTTGATGAGAGTCCCTTAGCTTCGCGATAGTGCTTCTGGAGTATCGTATGACCCACAGCTGCTAGATTTATTAGTTGTTCGTACTTCTTTACCGTTATTTTTTTCTCGATGCGTCCTTCTACTCGATGATTTTCTTCTACTGCGCTAGCCTTTTGGGTTTGATTTCCTGCGTTTCCTCTCGCTCATTTTTTTATCCATCGCATACTGTTTTGACTTTGTCTTCGGAAATAAGTCCACTGTGCACAGGCCCGTCGCTAGCTGATCTGGCGCCCGGGGCAAACTGTGATCGTGCGCCCCCCCCCCCCCCCATAACATTGATATACCTCCAATCGGGAGATTTTCGGTATTTGGGGAAAATATAATATAAAACATTTTTCAGAAAAAAGATATTTTATTGATTATAATTTAATATTCATATTATAATGGAATCTTTCTCGCCTTACTTTCTGCAAAAGATTTGATTAATTCTTGAAAATTCAAGTCTCTAGCTTCCTCATTCTCAATAGATAACGTTGCCAGTGCAACCAATCGTTCTTGAGACATTGACGATCTTTGTTTACATTTCGCGCGCGGGAATTTTCGCGGCACCTGCGAGAAAATTTCGCCAAATCGTCGTCACTCAGAAACTACTCTTCTCTCTCTTCACTTTTGTTGTTTTCTGCGTTCTCAACGAAATGGTCACCCTCCAGTTGAATATTTTCTTCCTCGCTGGTGTCGGTTACCGAGTCGGTTTTGTCACATTGACTACTCGCACACGTCTCACAATCACTAATCTCTACTTCACTCTCATATATGTATCTGCAAATCTTCGCGCGTATAAGGGTGGAATTTCTCATCAAGAAAAAGCGCGTGAAAATCGTCAGGAACAAGATCATCCAAGTCAAATTCTTCCCCTGGAGTCATCCATTGCCACGAGATTGAAAAGCAAGAAGATTTGCACCGCCATGTCTCGGAGGAGCTCCTTCATTGAGTTGAAGAGACCCGAGAGCGCCACACAGCGGAAAACGTTGTTGTCAAAATTTTAAAAAGATTTTCTATCGGCGAACACGGCGCGCCCCCAACTCGCTGCGCCCAGGGCAAAATGCCCCGGCTGCCCCGCCCTCGCGACGGGCCTGACTGTGCATTTATTGTTAATCTCTCTGGAATCTCCTAGATTTCTGGTATTGACTCATGCTTTGTTTGATTGGTAGCGAGGCGTTCTTTGGATTACTTGAGCCAACCTCAACAGTGTTTTGTTCGTTTATAGTCCTGCGCGTCATCTTGGACTTTTCTCTCGGCATTTTGGGACTGATTATTTTTACATTTACCAGTGCTTTAATTTGGCTGTCTTGCGGCATCCTTGTAACTTAGGCTTTATTTTGCCCTTGGGTTATCGTTGGCTTATTCTTATTCTCTTCTTATTTGAGACATTCACTGATTCTACGCCCAAAAATACATGAATGTATGTATTTTTCAAGTAGAGTATTCCAACGGAAGGTTTTTAAGAAATGCTGGAAGAAAATGAGCGCGGGGATGAATTTTTAGACAATTTTCCCGAAGATTACTCTATATCCCTCCTTTCTCCAACATCCCGATCACGTCGCCATAGGAACTCATCGATTTAAAAAAATAATAAAAAAAATTCTGAGCGATGGCTCTGTTTGAAAGAGAGGGAGAGGAGAGGGAAAGCGTGCAAATTTTAGGCACTGAAGAGGAAGATGCTTCTAGAGCTCAATCTGCTAAACCATCTACGTCGGGCGGGAGCCTCTGCTAAAGAGAAATAATTTCAAAGTTCACCTTCGGAATCTGAAGATAGCTCAAATGAAGACGGTTTACCGCCTTGTGTAGGCTTCCGCGGGTTGATGGATGTAAAGATACAGGTCTTCCATGTTTTACTCTGCGTTGGTCCATCTTCTTCGGACAAAATATATTTGCTGGCATTGCAGTTAAAATTCGGGCGTAGTCGACCACTTCAACGCCGGCAAAACCGTCATCCGACGATGGACCAATGCGGAGTAAAACTCAGAAGACCTGTACCTTCACGATTTACCACCACATTCGAAGAAGAAATTCCCGAAATTCATAAGGCACTCTACAGATCTGAATTCAGAATTCATGGATGAGATCCCTAAGATGATTCTGGATGCAAGGCGAGTGCTAGCGAATATTGTGCGATACTAGATTTTTCCGTTAATTGCTTTTTCAGTGGATCTCATGAAGTTTATCGCGGACGAAACCATTAATTATTGTAAATATACCAGCGAGAAAGCTCCGAAGAGTGCGTATTTACGGCTCAAAAGTTGGAAAGATACTGACGATGAACAATGAGGTAAACATAACATGTTCATTGTAAGTCAGGAAAACAATTACGTTTTATATGGTGGATTTGAGTGGCAAGAAATGGCCTTACGTAAGTCTTGCTTGTAATAGATTGCTAAAATCCAAATGTGTTTTTTCATTGGATTATTTTATATTTACCGCAGAAATATCGACGAAGAGTAAAGAATCACGCACGGATAATCGAGAGTTCACTGTGCATAATAAGTATGCCTATCTCACCTATTTTCAATGTGGGTGCTGTTTTGTGGCTGGTCACTTACAATAAGTTATAAGTTTCCTTCTACAAAAAATATAATTTCTCCTTACTATGATGATTATGAAATTTGATGGTTATAACATATGAGATTTGTTCAAAAAGAAGCCGAGCTTTACATTTTTGTAGTCAGAGCATACGAACGTACCCACCAATCACGTTCAGGCAAGTGCTAGCTGACGGCAACTGTCTGTGAGACAACTCTGGATAGCATGTTTTTTGTGGTCAACGATGAGAGTTTTTGTTGTTATAGTTAACACATATATTCATTGGATTCCGAATAAAGATGGACTTGATGAAGTAACATGTTTATGTGGATTTTGTTGTAAAGTTGGGGAGACTTTTACTGAAATGTGAGCATTGATTCAGCAGACATATGAGGAAGGTTGTATGAACTGTTCACACTAGTATCACGAATGGTTTAATTAATTTCAATCAGGCGGAACAATGACTGAGGATTTTTCACAATTGACTGAATTTCGACTTGAACAAATGAAGGATACTAGATCAATGATTTTCGTTCTGTGATTATCATTTAACTGCGTAAGAGGTTGCAGAGGAAGTCTGCTTCAGCATTGGGTCATGTCGCAAAATGTTAACAAAAAAACTTGTCATGAATCATGTCTCTGCAAAACTTGTGCCACATCTGCTAACCAATGACCAGAAAGATAACCGTGTCAGTATCAGACAAGAGCTTCTTGGCCCAGCCAGTACCATGGCAACAAAACTTCATTTAAACCATCATTAATTAATGAGACAGCACTTGAGTAAATGGATGTGATGATGGCCGACTGCGGTATAAGGAGTCGACGACAGAAAGAAAACATACGGAAGGGTTTGATGAGTTTTTCGGAAGCACCTAGTAACAATTAACCCATTACTATGATATCCATGAGGGACAAACGCCATTGGCTCTGCTCTCACACAAACTCCCTCCAAAGCTCTTTCTTCTGTATCCCGTGGAGTGATTTCCCATTGCAGGGAAGGAATAGGGGATTCTGAAATGATTTGAGGGCGGCATGTCCTCTATAGGAGGCGGTGAGAAGTGGTGGACCCAACCAACACCACCTAGAGAGACCCTAGGTGGTGGGTCTCTCTAGGTGGTGTTGACCCAACACACAGGCGATGAGAAAAGGTCTGGGTTCACATGTGTAATTCTGGTGTGAGGGTGCAATAATTTGGCGAGCGATGGTCAGGATTATATTTTGCTGTCGTTGCACAACTTGCCGCTTTAACCTGTCATTCTGGGAATGCGAGCAATTTGCTGTTGCACATTCTTATACATCAAACAGTCATGATTACTTCACAAATTGTAGTCATATAAATATGATGAATGTATACAATGATAGAATGAAACTGACCAATCATCAATCCTACTCTACTTCTGAATGTAATTTTCAGTCATCGAAGAATATTTGAAAATTTCTAGCGATTCGTGCTGCATAAGATCCCACTGGTTTTGCCTGAATTAAGGGATGTTAAAGGAGAAGAAGCTGTTGATTACAAAAGAAATCATGAGCAAGATTGAGGACAGGAGTCAAAGCATGTAAATATGAAACTACCTACTACTAAGCTAACTCAGAAAATCACTGAAATAAATGAATTTTCACTTCATTCAAATCATTTCATGGTCATTTTTGGTGTTAAAGGAAAGATTATTAGTTTCGTGTGTAAGAGAAGTTTTAAGTTTACCTTTTATGACTTAAATTTGTTTGAGTTACTGGTATACATTGTGATGGAATGCATGAAGCATTGTGAAGTGGACAAATTATCCACGCAACCCCTTGATGCATTTGTTTCAGTATCTCCAAGGCTGCGAATGGTATAAGTATCGCGTCTGGTCTCTGCGACCCTCTTTCAGGCCAATTTTATGTGCATATATGTACTTGTCTTTACGTATCAAACTGTGACTTAGCCATATTACATTTGTGTGTTGCTGTGCATGTAATCCTACCATTTACGGATCTGGTATAATTCTGTAATATATTCTCACTTGGAGTATTAGTAAGGTGACCATCCGTCCTCCTTTAGGGAGGACAGTCCTTCTTTTGTAAGTTCTGTCCTCCCTCGAAAAGTGTCCTCCTACATGTCCTCCTTTTCGATATTTGAAGACTAATGTAAATCTCTGTATTTGATCGATATCAAGCCTCTTTGATCGATATCAAGTCCGTTGCACGTGATGTGACGTATATGTACTTTATATGACGATTCGTCAAGGCTCGGTAAGTACAGTGCGGCGAGACGCAATCAACATGTTGAAATGAACAGGTTGAATGGGAAAATCAACATGTTGAAATTGATAAAAGATGGGTGGAAATATTCACCCATTTCAAACATAATCATATTTCATGCGAACATTTATTTGTTCTTAATCAATTTACGTTGTGCTGCCCTGGAACTAATGCAGCAGTTAAAAAAGTTTTTTTTTCAATTGCTAATGATTACTGGACAAGTGAAAAATCGAATTGAATGTTGTTACTCTAGCTGTAGCTCTTGCCGTAAAATTCAATATGAAAGATAATTTTTGTTCAGATATTTCCAATATATTGTTAGAAGATAATACCTTTATTAAAAATATTCATTCAATGGAAAAGTATTCATTTTTATAATAATTAATAAATATGTAAGCATAATTACAATATAAAAGGTCAAAAATATTTTTATTATGCATTTGTCATATTATATGTAGTGTATTATTGTTTTAATGAATGAAATGTTTCTTTTATTTACGATATTTGTATTTTTTTATTTCCGTCCTTTTAATTCGAAAAAAAATTATGTCCTTTCCATTGTAAAAAAGTTGGTCACCTTAGTATTAGGTATCTACCTTATGAACATGCTTTACTGTCGTTTCACAGAAAGAAGCTGTCTAGATTGTCCCTTAACATTTCTAAGAGAAGTTATTACTTCCCTTGTGACCAAAACAGAAAAGGGACCAATTTTCGAAATTCTTCGTTTCCTTAAAAGCAATCTCAACGATTTGAATTTCTTTTGGTTTGAAAAAAGTTAATAAGAGTGGTTATTACAATATTTTATATCGCCAGTGAAATGTTAATGGGAAAAGGGTGATCATGCTTTGCTATAGAGAATGGGACATTCATTCTTCATTCATTACCATTCAATCCACATGTAATAACTTCGAGAATTTTTTTGTCACCAGAAATGATGGACCTGAATTTCGCTAAAAATGATTGGAATTCGTGGGATATGAGGAGAACTATAATTGAAATTGAATGAAAGAATATAACGCCACAAACACATAGTTAGTTCAATAATACTATGATTTACCACCTATTGTTACCGTACTCACCCAGCGGGGTATAATGGAACTTCAAATGATGCAGCTGAATCATCAGCTAGGTGCTGGGCAAAATGAGTTAGAATTATTTTAATTTTTTATTAAGTTTAATTAGGTAAGTAAAATGATGTAAAAGTTTAATACTATTAATGAAAATTAGAGTAGTCAAGAGTGAATTAACTCGCGAGGAATGTAAGTTTTGAAAATATACCTATAAAACAAGAGGCTTTGTTGCTTTGGCTGCTGATTGCAACTTTAACATAATTATGTTGTCAGTGGGTATCACGACTTTGAAATGGTACGAATTGAAAATCCAGAATAAAATCTTTCTGTGATGCAATTTTAACTGAACCCCTCGGTATTAATGGTTACATGGAATCGCAGTTTTTTAAAGAAGCTGGAACCAACGCTTCTATGAAACGATAGACAGGATTTGATCATGTGCTTAATCTTTGGCTGCAGGGTTGGGTAATTCATTCATTCAAGTATTCTACCAGCTGATTGGTAGGTTCTTGGACAGTCCCCATTCTGCATCCCAACCTCATAGACATTTTCTCGCTTTCCCTCCTAAGAATGGCCCGTTATTAGATCCCTCTTCAATTCTTCATATCTTCTATATCCTCTTATTTCGTCCAGAATTCCTATCCTCTTCCTTCCTCTTCCACGCTTCCCCAGTGTTCTCCCCTCTATCACTCTCTTCAACAAGCCCTCTCCTCTCAAAACCTCCTCCATCCATCTCTTCTGCCTTCTCCGAACCTCTGCCACAAGCTTCCTCTCCGACCATATCCAATACCTCCTTGTTCGTCTTTCTCGCCATCCAACTAACCTTCTCCATCCTTCTCCAAACCCACATCTCAAACGCCTCAAGTCTACGCACATCCTCCCTTCGCAATGACCAAGTTTCCGACCCATATAGCGCCACGCTCCATATTAAAGTATTCACCAGCCTCTTCTTTACGTCTCTTCTCAGACCCCCCCTCATCAATTCCCTTCTCTTCGAAAATGCTTCTTTAGCTAGCGCAATTCTGCACCTGATGTCCTTACCACTAAACCCATTCACCTCCAAAATACTACCCAGATACGTAAACTGCTCGACCTGCTCTATCTTCTGCCCTCCCACCCTCATATTCAGTCCCGCCTTCTTACTTCTAGAAAATCTCATTACTTTCGTTTTCTTGTGATTGATCTTCATCCCATACTTTTCGCACTGCACCTCTAATGCATTCACCATTAACTGTAACCCCTTGGCCGACTGACTAACCAATGCTTGATCATCTGCAAATCTCACTGATTTTATCGGCTCCCCTCCTACCTTTATTCCTACCTCCTCCTCCCCCCATGCCTCCTTAACCATTTTTTCTGAATACACGTTAAAAAGCAACGGCGATAGTGGGCACCCTTGCCGCACTCTCCGTCCTATCGTGGCCCATCCCGATTCTCCATTAGCTACCCTAAACTGCGCAGTCTGATTCATATACAAATTTCGAATAAGACGCCTGTCCCTCCAATCGACCCCAAATTGCTTCAACACTCCCATTAATTTCGTCCATTCCACCCGATCAAACGCCTTCTCGAAATCTACGAAGCATGCAAAAACATCCTGCCCATACTCTAGGTTTCTTTCTACTAGCGTCCTCATCACCGCTATAGCCTCTCGCGTTCCCGTCCCTCTCCTAAACCCGAACTGGTCGTCACCCAGGTATTCATTTGCCTTCTTCTCTAGCCTTCTATTTATAATTCTCAGAACTACTTTGGCCGCGTGGGATATTAAGCTTATTGTCCTATAGTCTTCGCACGTTTTTGTCTTACTCTTCTTTGGTATAGTAATTAGTACAGTCTTCGCGAAGTCTTCCGGCCACACTCCATCCTCATAAATCCTACGAATAAGCGCAAAAATTTTTCCTCTTCCGTTCTTCCCCATGCTCTTTAAAAACTCTCCGGGTATGTCATCTATTCCCACCGCCTTATTCCTTTTCATGTCTCATAAAGCTCTTTTGATTTCGCTATATAGGATACCTGGTCCGATGCCATCTCTGTCGATGTCGTCTTCCCTTTCTATATCTAACCTATTGGGCCTTATTTCTTTACCATACAGCTCTGCAACATACTCCTTCCACCTCTCCTGGATCTCTCTCGGTTCTACGATCACCTTTCCCGTCTTGTCCGTTATCGTTTTAGTTCCCCTTCCCTTATTACCACCTGTCAGTTCATTTACCTTCCTATATAATGCATCTGCTCTTCCCTCTTTTTGGTATTTCTCTAACGCGTCGATCTGTTCTCTCCACCACGCCTCTCTTGCTTTCTTTGTTTCTCTTCTAAGCCTGTTATTAAATTCTCGGTATTTTCTCTTGCCTAGTTCTGAGTTTAAGCTCTTCCATTTCCTTCTCTCCTCCATCTCCCTGATCATCTCCTTCGTGATCCACGGTTTTCTAATTTTAGTTGCACTCAATACGCCTACCGTACTTTCGCCGCTTCTACAATTCCATTTTTCAAACTTCCCCATTCATCTTCCACTGATCTAACGCCATGATCCTCACCCATTATCTCATCCACCTTCTCTCGATACTTCTTCTTCATTGCCCCAGTTAATGCCTCCGTATTCCACTTTCGTACCCTCCTTCCCATTCTTATCTTTTCAGTTTTACCCGACATTTCATGACTAATAAGTTGTGGTCTGTGTCTGCATCAGCTCCTGGATAAGTATGCGAGTTTTTAACACTATTCCTGTATCTGTGACGTACCATTATATAATCTATCTGGAACCTATCTGTGTCTCCCGGATTCTTCCAAGTGTACCTACGTCGAGGATGATGTCTGAACCATGTATTTGTAATTACTAGGTTATTTCTGCGGCAAAACTCCACAGCTTTCTCGCCCCGGTCGTTTCTTCTTCCTAGCCTGTAATCGCCCACCTCCCGCCCATCTCTTCCTTCACCCACCACCGCGTTCCAATCCCCCATTACTACCAGGTGCTTACTTCCTGGTATCCTACCAATTATTTCCTCTAGCTGATCGCACACCCCATCTACCTCCTCCTATTTATGATTAGAGGTAGGCATATAAACCTGGATTATAACTGAATTCGTTGGTTATGCTTTTAGTTCCACGACTATTATCCTATCACTAACCTGTTCTGCATACACTACTTTTCTACCGAGTTTCCTATTCATTACGAATGCAACCCCACGCTGACTTTCATTCCCTCCACTATAAATTACTCTATGGTCGCCACTCCAGTAATCCCCGTCATCCTTCCATCTTACTTCACCCAGACCCATGATGTCTACACCCACCCTCTCCAATTCTTGCTTTATATTCTCTAGCTTCCCCGCCCTCACCATAGTCCTAACATTCCACGTGCCTATTCTGATAGTTTCGTTCCTCTTCTTTTTCTTCTTTTCCTCTGCTGCTGCTACGTCTGAGGAAGGATTTCGTGTGATGACGACCGCAGGGGCCTTGCTCCCACCGCTGCCGGGCACGACACCCGGCCCTCTTGGCCGAGTCCCGTAGTTGCCAGGATTCATTATCAATTGAGAACTGTCCATAATTTCAAGGTTTTTGTTTTAATTGAGATAGTATTCCGTGGCCTTACTCAATAGTGTTTTTTACGTGACACCATCACTTCAGAGGCCGCCCCACTGGGGTCAGACGCCTTTTGCAGCCGCCTCACTGAGGTACAGACGCTGCGCGGACTACCATTCGTCTGTCTCCTAACCTTCGACCAATCTGGCATGGGTGACCCTACCAGGAGCAATGCTCCCGCCAGTGCAGCTCTAGGGGTCATCGGAGCACGCAAGCCCTTCAACCACGTCAAGGTTGTAGTCCAAGAGAAGAGGGTTGGGTAATTAAGCTACAAAAAATGTGTAGCGATCTACTTCTTAAATGTCTTCTCTACCTCAGCTACTCTTTTTAGCTTTCGCAAATCTTATTTTGTTGCCGAGTAGTATTTCTCTCAGTAAACAGTGGATGCTAACTCGCTTTTTTTAGTATAAATCGTAAATTCGGATCTTTGGATTAAAAAAATGTTTTCAAAACTCTATAAAGATTAAAACATAGCATATTTTTTCAAACTAAATCGACGTTGTGGACCAATTGGAATGGAAAGATCCCCAGTTCGATATTCTCGCACATTTGATTTTGGTAAGATATTTCTTTTTTTTTTACTGTGGATGCTATTTCCCTTATATCCCTATCGGATCATTAAAAAAAGCGCTTCTTATGGTTTCGCCACAATCAATAGCACTTATAATTATGATTTAGGTAACTTACATATACCCATTTTAAGGGCGTACTAATTAGCCCAAAGCAAATTAAAAGTTAAGCAAAGCTAACCTAAACAATCAGCTTACCGTAGTTTCAACCGACCAAGAACAACGACCAAGATTTACAAAATGGAGAATCTGAGTCACAGGAGTCATTTTACGAAAAAAAACAACAGCGCGAGTAACTGAAAAAAAAATACAGGGAGTAGGTATTCTGAATACTCCCGTCGGTTCTTTATTTCGTGAATGCGAAATAACATACGAAACTCTCGTTATTGGGAGATTCTTCTGTATTGTTTGTTTGTCTGAAAGAAAGTTGAAATGAAAGAAATAAAATTACGCTGTACATAACATTTATTCATCAAAATCATTAGTAGAAATAGCGCCTTTAAAAACAATCGGTCGATGGTAACTAATATTTTCTGCTTTAAAATGTTAATTTTATATTTCTTGTGTTATTAACGTCTAACTCACGTTCTCAGCTCTCCGTAGACACCTCGATGACTATAATCGATCAACTCTTTCTGGAGATACAACTGAAGTGAGCGCGTGCCGTGCCCACACAAGCCCAAATTGTGATATGTCATCTTGCAACCCCCCCCCCCCCTGCTCGCGAAAAACCATTTCCGGTAGTCTACAAAACGGGCTATCCAGTCATAGTTTTAGAAATTCTCTAATCCTTATAGTTTTGCACACGAGGCCCTCTAAAGTACACAAATATTGGTCGCGGCAAAACCTATCATGACACGGAGAACGAACCATAACATGTTCATTCGCGTCAAAATACAAGACAAATGCATATATAGGTATATATGAGTCGAAAGTATGGAATAGATTTCAGGGTATCGTATAAAAATAGCGACATGAAGGAAGCATGAAGTTCACCACCAACTAGGTACGCGAAAGCGTGGAAAATCACACTGATCGAAAAAAAATGTAGCCGGCGCAATTTGACTGCGCTAAGGATGTAAAATGGGGCGAGCGACTATCGTTATCGTGTTCACAATTGAGGACGTGTGGTTCGTTCGGTGATCGTTTGATGAAAAAAAGAATGGAGTAAAGGTATCGTAAATCGCATCGTAAAATAAGTATCCTCTTATTTACAAATACAGAATTATCTGTGGTACAGAATATCAAAAGCCAGTCCTCAAGGATTATTAAATATCAAGTGAAAAATCCTGTAGAATTTACAAACTGAATTACTGAAGGGTTGAATGAGTCCCACAGTATACTGTATGATAATGAAACTGAAATCACTCATTGAATTATACACAGGTAAGCAAAAATATGACTGTGAAATGCGGAATAGTACTGATGGTACCTTCCGAAATCATAAGCATTGATGACTAACTAATATTAGACGGTTGGTAATATCAATTTTCGTCAGGAGCTGACAGAGTAATTATCAGGAATACTCTAATTAAGATTGTCCAAAATTGAAATGAAATTGTGAGGCAAGAAACGTGTTAATTTACCTTAAATTGATACTCCGACGAGTAACGGTAACCAAAATTGTATTCACGCTCAAATTCTACTTAAGTAGGTACCTCTTGCCGCGAGGACAAACTGTGGCGTAAAAACTCACAGCAACATTCACTGCCAGTGGGAGAATCACGTGATCGTGACTGTAGCGATGTGAAATAATTTTGTCCGAATTTTGTTTTTCAAAAATGAAGCAGCCGATGATAATATGATGTTATTTGACGAAATGATTTTTTAAAACGGTTAAAAAGGAGTTAGTAATTGAATAATTATTCTTTAAAGCGATATTTTTATGAGCACTTTGCTAACACTGCTTTACTGTGGGGCCAATAAGTTCTCTGTTTATCTACAAGATGAACCTAGTAGGAAAACGTTCGAAATATACCGGAGTGTTTTACGAAATATACCGCTCTGTGGTAATTCTTAACATGGCGGTTCGTTTCTGGCGGCTTTGAAATCATTCTACCGGAAACGAACACTCAACGAAATATACCGGTATGTGGTAATTTCATCAAAAGAATAACTTTCCTAAAACGCCTCACTCGGCGAACACATGGACATCATTTAGCATCACCTCCAATGTTAAAGAGAACATTACATTTTTAAAAGAACTAATAAACAATACGTGCAACAATTAAAGTATTGCAGAACATAATTTTCCATTTTTCTCAGACATCGTCATCCTGATGTTGATCAAGTTTAATAGTCTTACCCGGTGTCAAACCCGAGAAACCTTCACGTATACAAATATTATTTATTATTGGGTTAAAATTATTTTTATGGATTATTAAAGTAATTATTTACAAATCTGTTCACATTGAGGTGGGGTTAAGTGGTTTGTAATCCACTCAAAATGTAATAAAATGCAAAAATTCGGATTAAGGCATATTTGAAATTTGCGGGTAGTGATACAACTAATGCCATCTTGATTCTTAACTTCCGGTAAGTACTACGACGCCCAGTCAAGAAATACAGAGTCCTCTACATAACGGATACTCAACTACAAAGTTAGTTGAGTAGCTGCTATGTAGAGGACTCTGAGTAGGGACGACGAATTGATTATTTTCACTTCTATCATGTATATATCTGTTTTCTTTTGATGCTGTGGCAAAGGTTGTTTGTTTTGGGGTGGCGTCTAATTTTGTGATGTGTCAAAGTGAACTCTTCAAAATTGTGTAATGGTGTAAATTCTCATTTTTGTGAGTTATTTGTGCATCTTTTGTCAGATACCTGTTGGCCATTCAAACCACCAGAGTATCATGATTCATTATACAACATATTTGTGTTACCGTTCGTCATATCATCATTTTTGAATTCTAACTGAAGTTGAGACCTTTTTGGACGATTCATTTGTGTTGCAACCTTATTCACCAACCACGGTGGATATTGATGCACATTTTCCAGGTGGGTGGAATCGGTGGAATGCTATAGGGAGAAAACTGCATTGTTGAGTGACGTCGATGTTGTTGTGGTTGTTGTTATGTTTCATATTTTGCTATACTGTGTGCATAAGCCTTGAATTCCAAGCGCTTCAAGTGTTTTATTAAGCTTAATCTCTCTGTTATTGTTTCGACTGAGAAAATTCTTAATAAAAGTTGAAGTGTTTGTGATATAAATTTAGTGTTTGCAACAGCCATTTCTCCCTGTTACACTGAAACATCAGCATTATGCACTATTGGATTAGCGATTTGGGTGGAAACGCGTGAGTTTTCACCCTCGCCCGAGGGATTCTTTTTAACTGAATAAATCTTCGTAATAAATTTTGTAATAATTATAGGCTTAAGCAGAAAACGTATAAGAATAATCTATTTCCTTAGTGCTTAATCAAGTAATTATCGCTTTCAGTCATTTGGGCTCAGCTGCACATTAAATAATAACGCTGGAAATGATGAACTACGAGTACCAGAAGAGATTGCTTAGACAGCAGAACAGCTCCATTCCCTGTGCCAACACTTCAGTGCCCACAAATTCCGAAAATGTAAGGGCTGAGAGCAGTTTGTTTGTTTGTAAAACAAGTGTTAATGGATTTTTTTAGATGTTAAGTTCTGTTAATCACTATTATTAATGAGCTAAATTCAATTTCTTCTTGTTACATGTGTCATTCTTGTACGATTCCTTTGGTTTGTCCATATATGTTATCCATCGTGGTGTCTTGCCATTCTTAGCATTGTCTCTCTCGTTAATCTTCCTTGAAAATGTGTTATTTTTGGAATTCTTTACAGGCCCCCGCCGTTCCTCAGCTACTTAACATATGCTCTCCGAAGAAGGAAAGATATAGCGACCGTTTCATTCCTTTTAGAACTGGAAACAATTGGGTTACCAAATTTGCCATGATATCGGTGAGTGTAAATGTAAAATTCCTGTTTTCTCTTATAATTTTATCTATTAAGATGCCTAAACTGCCAGAAGGTTATATTTTCGATAGAATTAGCATTTAAACAATTGATGTGTTGGCGAATAAGAATTTTAAATCTTGTTTGACAGGCCCAGGAAACGGGAGGAGTTTATGATATATTACGCCTTATGTTTGAAAGGTTATGACTAAAAGTCTATTGGTGTTATGGAATTATAAATTTCCCTCGCTACTTCATTTCATGGATGGTTAAATCCCTGATGTATCATTATCTGCCATGCAATGGTGTGATTTAATTGACCAACTCTGTGAATCCCAAATGATCACTGAGTCATTTATAAAGCTTTTTCATTGGTTTTGCCTTCTTGCCAACAGAGTTCAATCATTCTTCCCCTTATCCAATCTTAGAAAACTGCTCGTTTTTGCTGCATTTGCACTCATTTTATCTCTCTCAGCTGTCTCCCAGAATCAATCCAAGAGCAATGCTAATTATTAATGTTGCATTTACTTTTAGGATGGCCAAAGAGGAAGTGGCCCTGCAAAGAAGGCAAGGGACAATGGTGAAGGTGGGCGAGATGGTCTAACGTACTCCTGCCTTTTAAAAAATGAACTTCTTGGTGCTGGAATTGAGGATGTGAAAGGTCAAAGTGATGAAAGGCGGGCCCTTTCTCCTACTGAGGGAAAAAATCTCTTTCAGGTACGGACTTCTGAGCATAGAAAGCCTAATTTATTTTCTTTACTTATTCCTATATCCAGAAATTCATCAAAATTTGAAATTAATTGGTGAATTTTGAATGTGATACTATGTGTGTTGCAAGCAAAATTTAAAAACTTCTTCAGAATCCCCAAATATACACGATTTGATATTTTTAACTGCTCTGCAGTTTGTACAGAATGAATTTGCTCCTTATTAGGAATACCTCCTAATATTGTTCTACTTATGTGTCTTACCTTGGCATATTCTGCAATATTGTGTTTGTTTCATGTATTTGGATGACAACTTAACTGATTTTTAGGCAAGTGCTATTTTCAAATTTCATAACACAGTTCAGTATGAGTTAATAGTTCCCTTGTAGTGTGACTGGGTGACTAATAGCTGAGTTAAAACTGTGTAAGTACTTACCAGTGGGGTGTGTAGTTGATAGTAGTGCTGCATTTTTTTGCGAGGAGTCGAATCTGAATCCCACTTTCACCAAATTATGAGTGTATATATACATAAAACAAATCCATATATATAGATGCATATAACAAATCCATATATATATGCATACAACAAATCCATATCCATTTTTACGATGTCTTGTAAATTTATAAACCTACAAGTAGCTCTTGGTTTTCCCTCAAACTCAAATCTAATTATTTCACTTTAAAAAATAAATTGAACAGCTATTTCAGTTTCACAAAGAATTTAATAGTCATTAATTAATGAATTCTAGAGACCACTATGTGAAAACAATTATCTTATTAGTTTTTGTGTATGAATTGAAGCATTCTGTCTTTAAGAGTCTTATCTGTTTCCTTTTTTTTTTACTAAATTGCCTGGGGTACATAAAGGCTCTCTTTACAAATACAGTTACAAGAACATTCCAAAGGTGTTTTCAAATGACGTGATTTTAAACCTTTCCAAGAATATTTTTGGGTTAAGTTGCAGGCTTTTGTTGCTTCACAGGTTGAAATTGAATTTTTTTATGTGCTTCCGTTGTGCATTAGTGGCTTTAGCAGTGCTGCAAATGACAAAAATAATGACTTCATCATCTGCATTTTCCCTGAAACATTATACTGAATTTCACTTGGGGGCACTTCCAACACAAGTGGCTCAATAGAACTGGCTTTGTTCCTCATGATTTTTAGCACAAAGGATGAATATGATATGATTAAACAACTTACAAGATATTAGATCTTAATATATATAAATAAAAGTGATAGGGTGATTTGAGTATCTTAATTTAGTGTAAAATAGCACAATGCAGTTTCAAACTATGACTTCTATTGATATGCATTTATGTATTGTTTGGATTTAGAATGTAAATACCTTTTTGTGAGCAGGAGACAAATATCTCACTTTTGTTTTAACATTTGACCATACAAATCTATTTCTGTCTGTTAGTGCAGTTTTTCAACTCAAACTTTACCTTATTTTTAACAATTAAATTCAAGATTAATAATTACTCCTTTGTTGATTCGAAGAAAGTATCAGGCTTAATTTTGCTGAACAGTCATGACGCAGGTCTCTGCTTAGAATGATCTTATATTTGCTGCTCAACACCACGGCATGATGGATCAACAAAATTAATTGGGCAACTTCTGCGGGGTGGAAAAAAAGATGTTTGTCAAGGTGTTCTAGGTTAGGTGTATAATTTTCTGTGGTTCAGCACCTAATTTTTATAAAACAAAAAGAATTTGATCTACCCATGAAACACATTAATATTGGCAAACATAATATTCTGAGGGGTTCACATTGGCTTTAAAAATGCAGTGGGAGATTTTGAGGGTTATTAATTAATTAAAATTACTCTTTTTCAGTCTGATCTCAAAGGCTTCCTTTGCCAGTCTATCCCAATAACTGTTGGAACGGGTAATAATCTTGGCACTATCCCATTTGATCCTGTGGTCAAGACTAATGCCGTGTTCAGCAAATTCAGTTCTCCTGAGAAATCTGGAGATTTTTCTAGAAACCATGTGCATGTACGGTAGAATAGCCCTAGCGATCAGGATTTACAATATGGACACCATCCATAAGCCTATAGAAAAACTTCGAGACCAACTCATAAAAGTGAAGGACCGTACTGGCCTTATGACTCGTGGTGTCTATCAGATTCCTTGCAAATGTGGCCAAGTCTATGTGGGGAAGACTGGAAGAACTATTGCTATGAGGCTTAAAGAACACCAGAGACATTTCAGGCTATGTCAGCCCAAAATATCTGCTGTTGCTGAACACAGCATTAGTCTTGACCACAGAATCAAATGGGATAGCACCAAGAATTTTTGCCGTTTCAACAGTAATTGGGACTGACTGGCAAAGGAAGCCATTGAGATCAGACTGGAAAAGTATAATTTGAATTGTTACGCTGATTTTCATCTCAGCAACTCTTGGAATGCCATTTTAAAGATAATTCGGAATAATAGCCATTTCTGTTGTCACAATTTTCAAATTTCACCCTCTGGCCAATCAGGAGTCACATCATTGTTGGATCCAGATTATAAGCTGGCCCTACTTTAATTCAATGACATTTACCCTGTAGACGATCGACGAGTTGTCCGTCGAAACATCAGTACTTTTACCAATTTAACGTGGTGGAAATTCCGAGAAGAATTTACGCGAAACTATTTGTGACTAATAACCTGTTCATATTACAGTAAGTCCTCGACTTACGCGGTTAATTCGTCCCAAAAATTTCAACGTAAGTTGAAATCCACGTAAGTCGAAACAACGTACCTATCCATTTTTTAACCATTAGCAGTGCCACTTTTACTGCGATTCAGCGACAGTTACAGAAAACACCATATTTCGAGAGGACTTTCAGTTATCATAATACGACAATTCCGAGAGTAACACATCCAATCTTTATTTCACTGGAAATTCGTCTAAAATAAGTATAATTACACAAAACTCGAATAAATTGAAAATTTGTTAAATTATCATACTCATGTGAATGCCTGTTCATAAATGGGAAAGTTCTTAAAAAATACCTACGTATTTATCTGAAAGGATTTTAATGATTTTGTGATTTCTCAAACTTGATAATTAACGATCCCAATTATTAAGTCACAATGAAAATACAAGGTCGTCTGTTTGCTGCATGAACGCGTTATTTTTTTTTTGCTGTGATGTAGAACTGGCGTCATCTATGGAGTAGATAATTAACTACACGTTGACTTACGCAGGAAGGTCAAACTACACTGAAAAAAGACGTTGATACCGTGTAAAGGCCGAATCACTCTAGCGTTCATCGGAGCGGTTAGCGGGAGCGGGTATCGGTTCGTCCAATCACATTGTGTGATGCGGTTGTTGGTGCCGCTCCACTGTACTGCCTTGTACTCCTCTCGGAGAACGTTCTGATAGAAGGCGTGAACGTTTCGAGTCCGTTTGTGAAAGGCAATTGTCACTTGAAATAGACAATGGAGAGGTTATGGCTTAATCGAAGGAATCAACGAAGGAGAAGGCTGAAGTTGGCCCTTTGCTCATAATAATTGCAGAATATTATGACAGCCTACCCGACAACAGGATTTGGGTGCATCACTGGGTCGCTAGGCGAAAGGAATAAGGCCTTGATCACAATTTATTCAAGCATCAAACATACTTTTTCAAGATAAAACAAACCTTCATCCTTTTTCAGCCCCATATTCTGATTCACTCATGTACTATAGAAGTGAGCCAGGGGACGATTTTCGATAAAACAAAAATGCGCACAACGGCAGCAGACAATGTGGTCACGTGGTTAAATCCGAGTCCGTGATTGGCTGTGGTTGCAATTCTCGGTCGGAAAAATAGAGTCGGCTATTCTCACACCCAAACCCGCTCACGCCAACCGCTGCCTTCCAATTGGTTGAAGAGTTAACCGCTCCGACGAACGCTAGTGTGATTCGGCCTTAAGGCCGGTGGCAGGCTTACGTTTTCTTCCCGTTTCTGTCTCCGCGGCAGCTAATAAAAGGTCAAACACATAGATTCTTATGGAGCCGGCTAGGCTTGCGACCAGCGACATATTTGAAAGTCCTGCATGTCGTGTTTGTGGCCCGATACGACAAATAGCCAATGTACGCTCCCAATACCGAGGACTGGCAGACTAGTCACTGCTTATCGCGCCGTGATTGCGTGCTTGACAATGAGTCGCGGGTCGTCACCCGGTGGTCGCAGCAACAGAAATGCCGAGAAAATGCAAGCATGTCATCGACCTAACTAAACATCCGTGTAACTCGGATCCGCGTAAGTCGAGGACTTACTGTATTGAGGCCATGAATATTTTCACGCAAATTATCAACACCTATGTAGTAAAATGATATGGAGATTATAAATTCCGAGGTGAGATTTCAAATGATAAAGAGTTTATTGAAATGTAGTGTGATACAACCTACTCACGTTTTTCTATTGCCTGTGTACTTTGATACACCGTTTATTTAATACATACCTTTTTATTTAATTCTTTGCCAGGATAACTCAGTGAAATAAAGCATGAGGCTTATTTTAAACATAAATTACCCTTTACTTTATAAAATGAATCGTGTAATATTAAATTTTACAATAATTACATGTATTTAATATATGAAACATGTATCTCAGTTAGATCTCTTTTCACAAAATGAAGTGGGCATGAAAGCTTAGTGATTATAGTTCCTTTTAAAGTCACTTTTCCTTTTGCCCACTCTTTCTTCATCAATCAGCTTAACACTTTAAATCAACACAACACAAAGTATATATACATAGTTACGACACATGTGGGCTGCCTTCCCTCGGATGGCTTCTTGTGTCCTACACGACCCAGTGGCATCGATGGGCTCCTGCTATTTCCTGGTTGAGCAGCCAGGTAGTCTCGCCTCTCTTAAACCGCTGTCCAGATTAATTGGTTATCGGGATGCACCCTCGTGAATTTCTTCTAATTCTTAACGTGAATTAAGATATAAAAGGAGTGCTTCGTCTATCTTTAACTTTCTAGTCTTGGGACGTCTTTCCTTGCGCGTCTTGCTATTTCAGAGACTCCATGGGCACTCTCGATTTTGACTAACTCCCATTGTTACCTCCCTTCTCCTTTCCCCGACTTCTCCTCACGTGAACCCGTAAATCCACGCTATAGGCTTCCCTGCCACCTAGCAATTTTGCTTGTTTATAAAGTATATTGTTCCCCCCTTCCACCGGGAGTGCAAAGCGAAGTAGAAATGCTTAATATGGTTGACTTTGATTGTTAATTTTGTGCCTTATGCATCATGTGGCGAGATCGCCCTCAACATGGTGGTTTCACCGTTATGTTACATTATATGCCACCCGAACAGCCTGGGTTTGAATCTCGAATCCTTGGATTCTGTTGGATGTTGTCGGATGCTGACTGCATCTTTAATGTTTTCAAATGACCTGTTTGTATGCCCTCAACATTTTTGTTTATTACCACCAGATAAAGGTTATAAAATGTTACATACTTATCTCAGAATAATATTTAATTTATTTAAATTTAATTAGCTGATGATGTTTGCGTGGTTGAGTTACCCACCTCATTCATTGAGTATGTGGACAAAAGTTACTCCTGTGTTTGACCTGAAGGTGCCTGTTGGAGCATAGGAAAATCTATTGTCCATAAAATGAAGAAATGCTATAGGAACCTTACCAAGTAGACATCATCAGTTGAAGTTGTTGGTATAGAAATCTAATCAGTAGAAAATGATTGGTGACATGAATTTATTGTTATGTTTTCGGGAAACTTTGCTAGGAAATTGCGGGTTGATTTATAAAATTAAGGCAGCAGATGGCAATCATTAGAATCTCCTCTCTGTTAACTTTGCTTATCACATTATGATATTCTTTCAATTGTGTTAAATTCACAGTAAAAAAATGTTCGCCTGGACTGGAATTCAATCCCTGACCCCTCGATATTGCAGCGAGTGCTCTAACCAGTTAAGTTACCTTGGAATCCTCTTCCAAGGTGTATTTCATTGAGTCAACAAGGTGTGAGGTGTCCGCAACAGGTACAGTGCATATTATGCCATGGAGTACCTGTGTTCATGTGCTCAGTGCCACAGTCCACGAGGCAAAGCCCTACTTTAAACACCAAAGTACTGTTGGCAAATTCAAAGAACCTCAATGAAATTCAATGGAAGAGGATGCCTGGGTAGCTTAACTGGTTAGAGCACTCGGCATGATATTAAGGGGTCTGGGTTCAAATCCCAGTTCAGGCGAATGATTTTTCACTGTGAATTCCACACAATTGTGTGACCATCAGTGAGTGACTCCATTAAAGTTACTGCATGGCCGGTTCTTCAGTTCTTTGAATTATGACCTTATTTATCTCTTTATTGTGAATTCATCAAGACTGTCATTTTTGTAGGTGTTTTTTTTGTTGTTGCCTATAATTAAGGAGTAAGTAAATTGATAATTGTAGTATTGTCAAAATGATTATTACATTTAGTTAGCATTAAATTTAGCCTCGTGTCCATTGACTCAATAAATTATATTCCATTTTCATTCTCCTGCTTACTATGTCTCCTTTTTGCTTGGTTTTTCCTGCATCTGATAACTATACCTCATTTGCTTGTATCCAAAATTCAGTATTTCTGAGAAATTTCCACTTTTTGACACATGTATTGCAGGAACAACCATTAGAGAATCTTGAGGCACTATAAGAACAGGAAAATTATTTTTAAATTGTATACTGTGTGAATTTCGTCATTTTCAAAGTCTGAAATCTGTCCTCTTCATAGCATATAATGATATAATTTTCCATTAATGAATGTAACTTAGTTAGCCCTAAGATAATGTTTGATAATTATGATTCCCTATGTGCCTGAAGATTGTTATTTTTTGTTATTCCTTTCAGTTCTCATCTCCTAGCAAACAGGATGACTCGTATACATCCCTCCTGTCTGCTTCCCTCTCTCCTGTCAGTGGTAAAAGCCAAAAGCTTCTGAGGTCTCCGCGGAAAGCTACTCGGAAAATTTCTCGGATCCCTTTCAAGGTGATTGTGTAATTGTGGTACATGTTGTAATGAAGTGCCAAGTTTGATATGAAAAGCCACTTCCCTCTCAGAATATTTTCTTGGAGAAGTTCATCTTTTACTCTTCATATATTGATAGTGGTTAGGAAGTTGAAGCCCTAACCCCTACCTACGATTAACTTATGAAATTTATTTTTTTTCCTTCTATCTGTTGCAATCATGTATTGCTGTAATTACAATCACCATATTTCCTGGCTCATTAGACACCACACTTTCTCAAAAATTCATTCTGACATTGACCTTCGTCTTATGATGGGCTGAGGATGAAGCTACATTTCCACACATTTAAAGTTGCCATCAGAAGTGCCCATCTCTCTACTTTCACCGCAGGCTGTGTTGAGGCCACAAAGTGCACTATGCATCATTCATTTATATCTGGTATTCATCGACAAATAACTTTGATGCAGTTGCTATTTTTAGAAGTTAACAACCTCATTTTTCTAAAAGTAAACATTATTAGATGTTGATTATTTTATTTTTATTCTAAAATTTAACCTGAAAAAAATACAGTGTGTCTGATGGACTGGGAAATATATACCATATTTATATTATTTATATTACATGTGAAGTGTTGCTTACATTTTGATTGAATTGCAGGTTTTAGATGCCCCGGAACTTCAGGATGATTTTTATTTAAATCTCGTTGACTGGTCTTCGCAAAACGTCTTAAGTGTTGGGCTTGGTAGCTGTGTATATTTGTGGTCAGCTTGCACTAGTCAGGTGACACGTTTGTGCGATCTGTCTCATGACGGCAATTCTGTTACATCTGTGTCTTGGAATGAGAGAGTAAGTCCATGATTCTATAAAACTTCTAGAAGTATTCCCTCATCTGAAATTAGTGTAATTTTTGATATCCATTCAGGGAGAGCAATAATAATTTTAATTTCCTTGGTACTATGGAGCATTTTAATTGTTATCTGAGGGAGGTAAACTGCTTTAGATTTTGTTAGCGTTAACTAATTCCAAAAGTGTTCATTAATTTTTTCTCTTCATTGTGGTTTGTATTCAGTTTTACTGTTGCTGTTGAATTTTATTTTTTTAATTTATTATTTATATCTAAAATGATGCATGAATGTAATTAGTTTGTGCTCAATAGTGGTGATTGACATTTTTCTCAATGCCTTTGAAGTTATGCTTATTTTTCTACTACTATATGCATCTTACTTTTTCCAGGGTAACTTGGTTGCTGTTGGTACCCATCATGGCTATGTTCAAATTTGGGATGTTGGAGTGAACAAACAAGTCAATAAGTTAATGGGTCATTCAGCGCGTGTGGGAGCATTGGCTTGGAATGGAGAAGTTATATCATCTGGTAGCCGGGATAGGGTTATCCTGTTAAGAGACGTTCGAACCCCTTCACAGGTTGGCGAGAGAAGATTAACTGGACATCGACAAGAAGTAAGTGAATTCTCACACTTACTACTCTTATTTCTCCTTTTTTTATTTACAATTTTGTCCTTGAAAATATGGACATTCATGATCTAGGGAATATGAATCCTTAATTTTCCAGAGAGCTTATTGAAGGTATGCCTAAAATTTCTTTTAGGGTCTTAAAACATTGTGCTGGACATTAAAGCTGTCAATTGAAATGTAACGTTTAAATACTCACACATAATTAAAAATGCATGAGCTATTTCATATGACAGAAAAAATAGCAGAACTTGGCAAACAGTTCACGTCCCAAAAAAAATGGGTGTTACATTACTTGGCAGTATCATATCTGTGTTGGAGCAAAGACTTCCTCAGTGGCTGATCATGCTGGAGCTAGGTATTCCACAGCAGCTGTGTGTGTCAATTAACATGCTGACAGTTTCTCCCCGTTACAGGAGGCATCTTTCGGTCAAGGTTGCCTTCGACCTGAAGATGCCTCCTGTAATGGGGGAGAAACTGTCGTCATGATAATTGACACACAAAGATGCTCCGGAAAACCTAGCTCCAGCATCATATGTGTGTGTTCATTTACACTGTAAACATCTAAGCTACAATGTTTAGTACAAAGTGACATCACACTCTACTATCCATTGCAAAGTTCCGTCACCCGAGTTTGAAGACAAATATCTCACAGACGGCTCAATCAATTTTAAAATGAAGTACATCACATTAAAGCTTGTTAATTTCTGCGTTCTTTGATGGCAAACAAAACTTATTACCGTTTATATTGATTTCAGTATGTGCTTAAAAACAGAATTTTAGCGCATTTTTCCGGGTACTGGACAGATGCATCGCATTTATGGCTTCGTAATAACATCACGGTTCAAGATATCGAAATATCCTTTTCAAATATTGTAGTAAAGATCTTTCTTAACAATTATACAAAGTTTCATAATATTTAATGCATTAGTATTTTAGTTATAGATGCAAACGCAAGGCTGCGTTATATTTCGTTTCACGCATCCCTGAATACCGCCGTTTGGACCTTCTTCAGGATCTCGAGTTCATCATCATGAATCCACTCATAAAATTGTAAAGGAATTTGTTGGTTAATCAATCTCGATTTACATTTATTTTGGAAAAATAGCACGTTGAACTGCCAGGAGCATGCCCGGAAAAGAAAGGGAGAGGCTCGTGCTGTTGCCCAGTCAGAGGGTTGTCCGTAAGGTGCACGAGGAATTGCCTACTGCAAGCATTTAACGGCTGGGGAAAACATCTTCGGTTGTAATGCATACTGTAGTAAACGATTAAAATTGCTGTACTCACCAAAATATAACCAGGGGCACTTCTTCACCACTTCCCATCAACTTTTTCCACGAGGGCTGCAGTTTTAAAAATGATTGACTGCTCTTCACTGCTGCCCCTGCGAGCATCATTTACAAACACAACAAATCTAGCTCCAGTATCCTAAAATTCCACGATTTTTCCGAAAAGTTTTCCCGATTCCTAGACGCTATTTTCTTCACAGCGTCAAGGGTTATGCCAAGGCACTCAGAAAGATAACGATATGTGGGATATCTTTTGTCACCACATTTCTCGGCTTCTCGACGAAAGAAACAAATAGCGCTTAAAACCATCCTTAACTCTGTCTCAGAAAATTTGGCTCGAGAAGGCATATCCACGGTATGTTTCCACACAGATCTAAAATGACACTGACCATTCTTAAAAATGACTCTTTCTGCCACTATTTACCAAGTCCAAATGACTCATGCACTGAGATAGGACAACTGGTTTTCCTCCGCAGGTCAATGCTTGCAAGGCAATTCCTCGCGCATTTTACGGACAACCCTCTGACTGGGCAACAGCGCACGTCTCTCCCTTTCTCTTCCAGGCATGCTCCTGGCAGTTGAACGCGCTCTTTTTCCAGAATAAATGTTAATCTATATTGATTAACCAATGAATTCCTTTAAGATTTTATAAGTGGATTTATGATGATGAACTTGAGATTGCTAAAATTCTGTTTTTAAGCACATACATCAATATAAATGGAAAAAAGTTTTGTTTGCCATCAATGAATTCAGAAATAAACAAGCTTGAATGTGATGTACTTCATTTTGAAATTGATTGAGCCATCTGTGAGATATTAGTCTTCAAACTCGGGTGACGGAATTTTGCAACAGATAGTAAGCTGATGTGGCCGCATGCTTTTTAAGTGCAGGATCAAGAATGTCCTTCTCAAGTGTTTTATGACTAACTTTATGTTTTAAATATTATCACTGATTGTTGTTATTATTTCTTTTTTGAAATTAACTTTCTCTTGGAAAAAAATACCATTACTAGAGATGAGTCTTTACCAAAATTTATCGATTCTTGATACCTATTCCGATTCCTGAAAAATCGATTCACAATACCATCGACCAATACATATATACCTATTTCTACCTAGTTTTCCTATACACTATTTTAAAAATGTTCCATGAATTCTAAAGATACAATTTTACAATACAAAAATTTGAGTATACAGTGAAACTTCTACCTAACGAACTCCCGATAAACGAAGAACTCCGATGAACGAACAAATGCTATTGGTCCCGCCAAATTCCTATTTAAATGCATTGGTAAATACCTCTAATGAACGAACTCCTGCTCTACGATAACTCCCAATAAACGAAATGAAAGCATAGCCCTGTATTATAATATTTACCTCTTCATAACGTATTATCAAAAAAAAGGCTAATTTTGAATATGTTGGGAAGTTTTTGCCGTTTTTGCTGATTTGAAAGTGACTAGGACCAATCAGAGACTCGGTACAAACAAGCCAATCAGAAAGGTCGTTGTTGTTTATTCAGTTAATTACATTTCTGGTATTTTGCGTCAAGTGTTAGCAGCGTGGTAAGTGATTTGGTCGGCGTTCTTGAGTTTTACTGCGGTTCATCATCGTGAGTTTATAATTTATATCTTTCCGAGTGAAAACTGGTTGCTCTCGAGTGTTACTGCGGTTCAATTTCGTGAGATTGGGACTGTCCAGGTGCTAAAAATATTTTTGGTTGGTAATGAAAAGAATGGAACTTATAGGTTGGCAGCGCAAGTCACGCGAAGTGATTTTCATTTCTTTTCTTTGTGAACTGCATTGTAATTTGAATTTGTGACAGAAGTGTTGTACCAAAATGACCTGGTCACGTGAATAAAACCTCGAAAAAGTTAACCGGACGTTCCTTTTCTTTCGCTAAAACTACGGACCTCAACACCAAGAACATACCAATCAGCTGGTAGAATACTTAAATGAATAATTACAATCTTTGCGATTGAAGCCTGGTTTTGCCTTAAGTGGCAATTTTTACGTTTGGTAATTTATCTACTTATTTGCAAGGTAAGTTCGTAATTTATTCTCCACGCTTTTGCAAAAATTGTTATCCATGCTTGAATTATAAAATGACAAATGTTGACTATCATATCGTGGGCTTGAAAATTTCTTTAGCATACTTGAAACACATCTAATGCAAAGAAATCCCGTTCAGTGGTCATTTACGTTGCGCGCATTCCTAAATATTTTTATTGCTGTAGTAACATTATTTTTTTAAATTCGAACGTTTCAAATGTGATTATTGTTTTTTTTCGCTTGCCGCCATCTTGAAAATAATTCTCGAAAAAAGTAGCAGGCGGAACGAAAACCAAAATATATCGTGCTGTATTTACGGAGCAGTTCTCAAAAACCTTGAATGAACCGCGGATGTGACCGTGTTAAGTTAGAGTTCTTGAAAGTGGCGGCATAAGAAACTACTATCATTAATTCTAGCGTGTTTGTGATGCATTGGGCGGGAAGATAAAGCCAGTTTGCGATTGGCGTCAACGCGTACTTCACCCTCGAGCTGAATACACAGGTTCCAACCCACTACTACAATTATCACAGCAATTACGAGTTGATAATACTCGTACTCGTCCATGTTCTCGCCCTTTTGTAGATAGTAAACAAATCAACACATGTTGGCGATCGGCTGCATGTAAACATCTGCATCCAAGCGAAGATGAATGAAGGCGACCAATGGTCACCAGCGCACATTCTAGTTGACGGCGATCGTAACAGGAAGGCGTCAACGTGAAAACAATTCATGGTTAAAGTTTGACGTTCATGCCAACTATAAATCGCAGTAAATGATATAATTAGCAGGACTTGCTGAAATACCTGCTCGTTGTTATTCCACGGTTTTTTATGAGGAAAGGGAGCAGTAAGGATATAAAATAATTCTATCCTCTGTGGAAATTTTACCTTTAATTGAGTTCTTCATACCTTTTTTCCTGAAATTCAAGGTACAAGAAGTGGATTATTTACATTGCCCCTGGAGTGATGCAACGTGAAAAGCACCTCCGACAAACGAACTTCCGATAAACGAACTGGAAAATTATCGGTCCCTTGAATTTCGTTTAGTAGAGGTTTCACTGTACTATGAACTTTGGGAAGCTGATGTTGTCTGCTGCGGTCGTAAAATTACGCCTTGTGTGTCGATAGTTTTCACGAGGTAGATAAAAAAAATTATTAGTGTTGCTGGCTCCATATAGCAACTACCTGTAGTGCTTAATGGTACTTCCGGAAACGGAAATCAACCGTTTAAGAATTCCTTATGGCAGAAACTGCTGTACTTAAGCTGCTGTAACTTGGATTTGTTTGGAAAAAAAGATTGCGATCACCATGCAACCGGCCGTGTTGAAGTCAGACCTTACCAGTCATGTTTCCTATAGGTATCACCGGTATTGGTATTGACTTTAGGCGATCAATTCTCGATATTGATACCAATCCACAAGAATCGGTGGTATCGAGAGTCGACACATCCTTAATCATTACACAACCCTGCCTGTGAACGCATCATTGTTTCAATAAATTCGTGAGAAGCTTGCCTGGAAGGCATTGGACTGTTAAAATCTGCACTATCGGAGCATTTCTATGTGATGAAAATAATTGGGATGTGTTCCATTCATATCATTATAGTTGAGTGGGAAATGTAGTTGTAAAAACAGCATATTCCATTTGAAAGTATTTGAAGTGGTTTTATTTACCATGTGCTGTGTTAATATTACCTTCAAAATAAATTTCAATTCTTATAACATCTTAAAATATGATTCATACGCATATGATGTTCACATCTCATGCTCAATTAATTTCCTCTTTGGATCAAGTTTTCTTCTGGTCTGACGCTAGTCACTGAGACATCGTAAGTCAAGGATTCTGTGTGTGGTGGAAAATATAACCTCTGGGTGAATTGTAACATCAAAAGTTAAGCATATTGCACACTGCTCCAGATACCACTGTGACTCACTGAATAAAAATGTGTTGGTCACCACATGAAGGAGCATGAGGTAGATCAGTTAGGGACACTCACCATGGCCAGGAAATAACTCCTGAAGAGGAGCTGGGCTGTGAGGGTGAATGCAACCTTTCTCCTCCAGCCTTCCCATCTCTTCTGAACATCTTCGCCTGTTATCATGGAATTGTGCCTCCTGTCCAAGAGGTTGATCATTTCTGGAAGGATGTCTTTGAGGCGTTAAAGCCTTTCTATGGAGACATTCTGGCGAATGCTCCCTTTAAAGAGTTTGGTGACTGCTGCCTACTACATCTGAATGGATTCATTTTAGTCACGGAAATCAATTTGAAGAAGGCTTTCTCTGGTGAGAAGGGCTTCTCCAGAATTGGTTGCATACCTAAGGAGGGAGACTTGTCCAATCTGAATAACTACTGTCCTATAACCTGCCTCAACACTATACAAGGCATTCACCTCCATCCTGAGTGACCCTGTCTTCTGCCACGTCCTACCTATGTGGGAGGAGGTGTACAAGCAGAGGTGTTGCAAGTAGAGAATTGTAGGATCCAAGGACAGTCTGGTCATTGATAGGTGTATTTGTCAGGATGCCATCGAGCATAAGCACAACCCATCGATGAACTGGGTGGACCACAATATGGCATTAGACATCACTTCGCATGACCTGCTCGTCGCCATGCTGAAGTCTGTTAAAGTCCACTCAGAGGTTGTGCCCTGCATCCAACACCTGTTACCACTCTGGAAAACATACTTTGTTCTGACTTCAGGCAATCAGACTGTTTAAACAGAGTCGGTAATATACCACTGTGATGTTTTTCTTGGCAATAGCTAGAGTCCCTTCCTGTTTTGCATTTCTATCCTCCCATTGTCCTTAAAGCTGCGACAATGGAGGAAATGTACACGGTGTCTCTGGCGACAGGAGGCATAAGGTCCTCAAAGTGAAGGCCAAAGTTGTTTCTATGACTTGTAATTTAATATACATATATGTAATAATAAAACAAGTTCCTATGTAAATGACTTCTTTGAACACAATGTTCTTGGAGTACATTCCAACATTGTCTTCCAATTTCTGAAGGGTGATCGCCACCATAATGCTGGACTTGGAAGTTCATATAGACAATACAATATATACGGAAAAACACTTTTTAACGTAAGTTGATGCCAAGGTGATTAATTGACATTTAGGTATGTACAATTTGAAAATTTAATTTTAAATTTTCAAATATTTTTAAAAAATTAAAAAAATTTTAAAATTTGACTGTTGAATAAGATACATTAATGCATTTTGTACAACATGATGAAAGCAGAACTTTCTAGCTGTCTTAGATCTGACAAAAATGGGAAAATTCTGAGACTTGTTTTTACAAATGGCGAATTTTTCATACCACCGTATCTCCGCAAAATTCAACATTTATCATAAAAGTTGTATGTACAAACTAAAGGCCTAAAAGGAAAAAACACAAAAAATTTCGAACAAATCTGAGATAGGGCAAGTTTTGCATTTTTGCAAGAGAGCTTAGAAAATAGAATTTTCGAAAAATTACGTGGTAAAATTATCCATTAAGTGAAAAAAACATTATGAAAGCACAAGCCACGATGACTGGGCATGATATCGTAACTCAACTGTTTCCCGTCTGCTCTCTGATATTGAATTTTGTCTTACGGCTTACGTCTCCCATAGGAGAGAAGCAGTTGTAAAAAAACCCTTACGTCTTGTGGTATACGTCTTACGGCTCTCGTCCATTGTAGACCAGGCATAAAAGCTTTCACATTTCTTCAGTGAACGCCTTGCCTTCTGCTACCATCACTGTAGGGACTGCAACTGCTTAACTCTACGCATTACGCAACTTTAAATAATGGGAAGGAAACGTAATCTCCAAATTTGCGACAAAAACCGATTTTTCCAGAACACTTGCCAAATTCCCTGAGTTTTCCAGAAGACCGAAATTCCCTGAGTGTTCCAAGTTTTCCCGGTTTTCTAGGTTAGCGGACACCCTGTTACTGCCTTGAGAAAGAACCATGACTAATTGAAGCCCATCCTATTCACGGAAGTATCCTTGTATTTTCAAAATCTAAACATATTAGACCTGTCGCATGTGAAACCTCTTCGGCCGAACAAGAATTCTGAAATTAGCTTCGAATGATTCCCAAGGGGGTTGATTGAAAATCTAGAAAATAGGCTGAAAATTAAAAAAATATTGTTGTTACCGCCATGAATGAATGGGATTGGGCAATGTACAGTGACTCCGTAAAATATTCGAAAGAAAAATAATTGACCGGACTGGGATTTGAATCCGCGCCACATTACGGGGATAATTGGCCCAGCACCTCTAACCGCTCGGCCACGGCTTCTGTTGACAAGTGTGCACACTGCAAAGGATTTATACGGAGGGAAATTCTTTTGTTGCATTTTTCTCGTGAACCCGCGTCCGATTAGAAGAAAGCCGTGGAACTTTTCCAGCATTCTCTCTGTAGTTTCAGAAAATAATTGCATCATTCGGATCCCAAACATCAGTCACACAATGTCTCCTTGTTAGTGCTTCCTCGATGTGCTCCAAAGGGGTGACCGTATGGAGGTCATGGATTATGAAATATTTTGTCTTGTCCTCTGGGAGATGGAAGGAGTAGCACCTACACTCCTTTTCAGTTAATAACTTTGACTATACATTGTGATCTACCGAAGTATGGCATTGTATACTCCAGTGACATACATGAACCCTGATATGTGACCTACAGGTAGCATTGATGACTTAGCTCTTTATATGCCATTGCTTTGTCCTCTGCAAGAAGATATGTTAAATATTTGCTGTTTAGGACAAGCCACATTGATACACCAGTTCCTGTAAGATCACCGAAGTTAAACAATGTTGGGCCCGGATGGAGGTTGGATGGGTGACCATGCATACCTTCACCGCTCTTGTCCCCTGTCTGCATGTGGCAGACAGGCATGGGGTTGGCACAATGGACCAGTAAGGTCTAAGTGCCTGGGCTCCTGTTGAAAACCCCCCCTACAAACAATCTATCTAATATGCTGCTTGCTTTTCATCTGTGTCTCAATTGCCTCCCATTGTGGCATAGGCAGTCAGCAGTTCAAGTGTGTTACTTGTTGTAAGGCTCTTCATCTGTGTCTCAATTGCCTCCCATTGTGGCAAAGGCAGTCAGCAGTTCAAGTGTGTTACTTGTTGTAAGGGGAATGAAGGCCCTCCTCTTCTACTTCTAGGGTAGTAGAAGCAAAGGGACATCCTCTTCCTCTGCACTATTATGAAGCCTTCATCCACATTTAAGTTGCTTAGGTACAAAGCCGATGGCATATCATTGATGTCGTCCCTTGCTGGCTGCTTATGCCACTACTAATGTTCTTATCCCAATGTCAATGGTTCCAGAATCTGGGGGCTCACTCTGTGCTCGAGTGCTGTGCTTGTTATCCTCCGAGCCGATCTCAATTTTTATGTTGCAGAATTTAATCTGTATGCAGCATCTTTCTGGTTAATATCCCATCATAGTAAATTCAGTGCTTCTGGTTTAAAAATTCAGGATATGTATTAAATTGTGTGGTAAGGTAATTTTTAGACTTTCTGAGGAAAATTCTAATTAATTCTAAGGCATCTGTGAAAGCTTATGAAGTACGGTATTATGCACAGTATGTAGTAGGTTTTCCGTGAATGTGGAGCAGTATGTATGTAGTCATGTCACTTCTTTGTAGCAATTATTGAAATCAAGTGTGCACTTTTTGCATTGTAGTTACAATAATTTCCAAATTCTTTCTTATTGTTCAAACATTGTGTATTGCTGTGCATAAAACCATGACTAAACTGTCATGAAATGTTTGATGTGGTCCAGATTTATTTCTCATGCATATCCCTTAACAATTACATACATGGTTTCTTTTGGCTTTTATGTAATCCCTGAACACTAATTTTTTTAGTGCGACAAGTTTAAGGACTCTAATTTCCTGATATATCCGCTAAAAAAATATAATCTTTTAAAAATATGTGCGTATTTGGGTGATGATTCCTCTACCTGTATGCAATACATATTTACATACTTTGAGCATTTGATGAGTCTGTGAAAGCTTATGAGGAAAGGTATCATACACAGGGGTAGGTTTTCCTTGAATGTGGAGCAGTATGTATGAAGTTGTGTCCTTCCTAAGCTTTGAGTACTCCCATCACCTCAGCTGCTTCCTGCTGTGTCTTTTTTCAATCACACCATACTGTGTGGGAAAACATTGCCATACTGTTTGCCTCGACAAGCACAGGTATCTGTAGGGTGGAATGGGGGAGGGAGCAGAGGGTGAAAGGAAATCTGAATGACTTGGTTGATGGAAGATTTTGTTTTCTTCAATCTTCTTGTCAGTTAGAAAAATGAGGGTAGAGCTCACTTCTTACGGTTTCAAAAGGCTTGTAAAAGTTACTTATTATGGGAATCTTTGGTTTTATTTTTATACAGGGAGGCTTAGTACAGCTTTGAACATGGATCCATCTGGTAGTCGAGTGTTCAACTATCACGACATAAGTTTTGTATGCAAACAAAGATGAAAAAAGTAAAAGATATGGGAACTTACTCAGAAATGAAGGGTTTTTAAATTCAGGTTTTGTGAAAATTGCTCTAGAGGGAAGAAAATATTTTTAAAAAATTAATGTTCAGTCCTGCTCATTAAAAACTTACCTCCTCGGAGCCCTGTTCATTGAAAACTTACCACCTGAGAGCCGAAAAATTTCTAAGTCTCAACTTGACACTGATGTGACAACGCAGCCGAACCACGCCCCCTTTAGGGAACCCCAGCCCTCACAAAACTCGGGTGAAAAGACTAACCGACCTCTCCCACTCCCAGAAGTATACAATGTCGCTGCCTCATTCCATCCAAATTCCTTTTCAGGTCTCGCTGGGAAGTCCACCATTTTCGACAAGCTAAGGTGGTGGAAGGGGTTTTCTTTTGCTTTTGAGTATTTATTGCCCACCCGCATCCGTATTCATAGTTACGTTAGACTATGCCTACGGCAGGTTTTAGGAAGTTAGACCGGCGATGTAGTTGAACTCATATTCATAGCTTCGTTTTAGCGCTGATCGACCCAGCCCCGGCAGCTTTAGTGCGGAGGAAGTTAAACCTGTGGAATAATAAAAGTGATGATCTCAGGCCTGTAATGGTTGAACGTTGAGTTTACGCTCCGTGCGTCACCATTTTTTCTTCAGTTTTTGTGGTGTTGATTGTCGAAGGTGTTAAGGGATTAATCGCAAGTAATCTCCTCATTAGAGCTAATTTAAGGGGTAGTATTTTTTTAGTTTATTGTTAGGGATATTGTTGGCTTAGTGATTTAGGTTTATACTGACGTAAATAGTTGTATTGTCGGTAATGTAGTTTCGTTCTCAGGGTATGTAGTTAATTAATTTTGTTTTTCTTTAGTTTGATTTTATCGGAAAACGGGTTATTTAGTCAACTTAATTATTTAGTAAGAACAGTTTTTTATTAGGTATTATAGCTCACATTGATTACATTTGTTTTCACTTCGCTTAGTTGTGTTCATTTGCTTACATTTCGTGTGGTGAGTTTTGTTCGATCACGACAATATCAATAATATTTCATACCTTTCCTACTTTGTAACATCCTTTTGCTTACATTTTTTAGTTTTTAACATTCATTGCAATTAGCCGTGCATTTTGAGGAATAAGTTATTTTAGTGATTTAATTATTTTCGTAGCTAAATTAAATTATGTGAATTGGGCGAAACAAAACCGGTTTATTACGCTATATATATTCAATAAGGATAATAAACTTAAAGAAAATAGGAAAATGAAATGCAACACGTCTAAGCCATAAATAATTGAAAAAAAAAGAAATGGAAGATATCGAAAGCGCCGGGAGCAGGATTCCAGGCCGATTTCAGTGAGCAAAAAAGTCCCAGAAGCAAGTAATGAGTGGTAAAGGGTTTGCAGATAACGCACAGCTCCTAAGGAGACCCCAAAAACCAGTTCAGAAATTCCAGGAAATACCCTACCACTTGATGAATAGCAGTGTTGCCAAACATTCCATCCTCGCGCGGTAGGCAAGTCTCAGACTCCATTTGTCCTCGAGGCTATCTCCCTTGACACAAGCTATGAATACCAACTTTTAGTACCGTTCTAAACCGCACTTAGACCGGACTAAGATAAACCGCATAACCCCAGGTTTTACTCGAAATCTATGAATACGGCCACCGGTGTTTAAGTTGGCGAACGTGCAAATCCAGCACAGCCTGTTGTTAGTGCACGATTTATGTACGCTCGAATTTGAGCTAAACAAGCATCGTAAAACAAAATGGTCAATTTAAAAAAACGCATCGGAAGAGTACAAAAATACGTTTTTAAATCTGTACGTCCCTCCTCTTCCTTGCTTTTACAAGAAAAGATTCGCTAAATAAATGTGGAAGTCTTACCCGCGAAACTAAGACACATATCATTTCGTATTTGCCAGAGCTCTTCCCATTGTGGAGTTAGACGAACGAAGATAATTCCACATACCATTTTGCCATCACTTGGTATTGACATAATCGAACAACAGGAGGCATAATTAACTTAAGTGAGACTACGTAGAAACATAGTGACAAATATGAATTCCCTTTGCTTCTTTTCCTTTTGATATTTACCCCATTTAGTATAAATGAAAAACTTAAACTTTGTGGTTCCACAATGATAATTTTATTTGCACAACCCGGGTTTTGACATAACATCATCTTCAGGAACTGGTTCATCTTGGAACCACAAAGTTTAAGTTTTTCATTTATAAAATGAATAAGTTCCATCAAATAATGTCTGAAACTACCAGTTAAACCCATAAAGTATAAAAATGTTAAGAAAACATGATATGAATATGCCAATCTACAATATACACCCTTGCAGCTCGTTTTGGTTGTATGCATTCACTCCATTTTTGACGCGTATTCCATAGCGCTACAAACTATAGGGTCTGAATAGAAAGGGGTTGTCGTTTATTTGGTTGGGAGGGGGGTAAAGGAGAGTTGTTGTTAATGTCCCAACATTTGGTGGATGTGGGAAGGTGGGGGACCCTTAGCTCAGCTTAACAGTAATGAATTGTGAACTGAATTCTATTTAGGAAAACTAAACGGCCGATTTCCTAAGATATCCGCATGTCCCTCCAATTCTCTAACTTCTGTATTTTCACGAAAAGATCTGCTATTGGAGCATGAAATTCCAATGCCCGAACCCCTAAACTGTGACACCTATCATTCACTATCTGCCAGAGTTCTTCCCATTGTCGAATCAGATGAACGAAGATAAATCAGCGTATTTTAAACCGGCGTCGAGTTAAGACATATCTACGTAATTTTGGTATCATTAGGAATGGAAAAGTAACATCTTCCAGTAAAATGCAAACTTCAACAGAGTAACAAATCCGTCTTTGTAAATCACCTCTAGCCAATTCTTATCAAATGTCAGGTCATGTTATTCCTTCAGTCACTACTCAAAAAGACTTGGGGGTCATATTGGATGCCAAAATTCTCTTTAATGGCCATATAAAAAGCATTTCATGACGGACTAAGTCTTTAATACACCTAGGTTTTCACTACAGTGAGGTATCTGACCTAAATTCTCTGCCAAATAGGGATATCATTACCATAAGGTCTTCCAGATGTTGACAATTAAATGCACTGCATATGAGGTCAAGACTTCAATATTCTTTTCACCTCTAATTAAGAAGAGTATGATATCATCATTGATAGAGACACAAGGATGGAGACCAAAGATAGGCATATCCTCCGTGCGTATTCCAGCTGTAGTGAATGAGGAAGGTCTATGCAAGATTACAGGGTGAAGGCTAAACTCACTAATTAAGAGGATTAAATAAGCATTTAAAACAGTCAAATAGTCTGATAAAAGCCATCAAGCTATTTCTATCTGAAGGTAAAGGTGATTGTAGTTCATTAGGTCAAGTTTAATCCTTTTCGTTTGAAATAAATCGATGCATCGTTGTTATACCATTCAAATCACAGGTAAGTTACCAGAAATCCCCAAGTGTTATTGGAAATGCAAGAAAATCAAAACCTTAAGACTAGTTTATTTAAAACCAGTAACTAGTGAAAGTTTGCCTCTTAATCCATCGTCGCTTGGAAATATGAATATATTTCGTTCTGTTAAAATATGAGGTTGAAGTTGTTGGTATCCCTTCACTCCTTTTACATATATGAAGACAAACGAAAGGAATGCAACCAACTCTTGAAGATGGACTTATTATTATCGCTCGTTGGCCACCGTATAATCTTCACGCATAGTTACCGATAGTAGTGAATTTGAATTTAGGAATGATAGTCATGGTATAAGGAAGTTCTATAGGTGACGTTATAAAATTATGAGAGGTGAAGTAAATCCAAAGAATAAGCACATTACGTATACATTTACCTTGCTTTAATCACATCTTCCTAGAATGACCTATTCCCTTATATCTTTTCCCTACCTTTCCCTCTTGTTTCACCTTGTTTAATTTTTTACGTTTCCTGATTTTACTACTTCAGGTTTATTTTCTTACCACGCTACATTTTTACAGACATTTGAAAACATAGTATTTATGTAGTGCATTTCGTGGTTTTGTTTCAATATTTATTTTAAAGAGAGATTATACACTACGTATAAGAAATACAATTGACCATATTCATTATGGTTCCACTGCGATGAATCGGCATGCTTGAATGCACATTTGTTTCATTGCGGTTAAATAATAAGAGTCACTTGTAGAGTCATGGTAAAAAATCAATAACGACGTTTTGCTATGTTTTGCAAATGCGATGTAAACAACACATAATCCGACTGTGAAAAGCATAAGGGCTAATATTTGAAGGCTCTCCTGGGTAATCATTTTGATAATAGAGTTTCTGCCTCTCGACACAAGTTCATTTATAATTATGGAGCATTAGGTTGCAGTGTAATATAAATAGATATATAATAAATAAATAAAACATTTATTGTCGTAGACCCTTATCGGTCTTTCAGACACCTTAGTACACCAAACATAATTTTAAAAATATAATAATGCTTATGAGACAGTGTTTACACAAAAATATACATAATAATAATAAATTTACACAAAAAATTACAAGAAAGTATTTTCACAAAAAAATTAAAATTGATCACAATGTTACAACAATCATTTCCATTTTTACTTTCTCCCTCAACATCTTTTCGTGATTATGGATTGAAATAATTTCCTTTTAAAGCAGGGTACAGAATTACATGTTTTTATATCGGTTGGGAGAGTATTCCAATTTCTTGCTACAGTGGCGATGTAAGATTTATGGTAAATTTCAGTTTTGTGCTTTGGGATCTGTAGGTGTAAATGATGGGATCTTGTAATCCGGTTTAAGATGTTTTTTTAAATAAAAGAGTTGAACAGGTATGGAGGACAGGTTGACTTGAAAATTTTGAAGGCAGAGAGAATAGATAAATAAAGCCGTCTTTCTCTAACTTTAAGCCATTTTAGTCTCTTGTATGAATCAGTAACATGATCCCACCATTGTAGATCACATACAAATCACACAGTAGCATTCATAGTAATCTGGAGCTTATTATTTGTTTCTTCGTTGATATTGCTTAGTACACCGCAACAGTAATCAAAATGTGGGTAAATAATCGCATTTACGATTGTTTTTCGTAAGTTTGTAGGCAACTGGTTTTTGGATTTGTATAATTGGTGAAGAGTTTTATAGCTTTTACTCTTAATATTTAGGCAGTGTGCATTCCAATTTAAGTTCCTGTCCATTATTACCCCTAGATTTTTTACGTGTTCTTCATAGGGGACATAGAGATGGGAAAATTACCATAATTTTCATCTGAGGTAAATTACCACCACGTGGTAAATTACGGTAATTTTCCAAAATTACCGTAATTTTCCAGTAATTTTCAGTTTTAAGCATTAAACAGAAAATGCATGGTTAAATAAGAATGGCAATAGCGAAAGGGAGAGGATAACGATGTTTAAACCACACCTAATGCAACATTAATCTATTAGAAATATTTAAAATTGTAAAAAGAACTACGGCAGCAACACGCAATCTGGCTTTCTTTTGTCAAAGTATGAAAATTTTTTAAGAAGAATATTCTACTAATAATTACTCACTAATGTTATAATTTAAGTAAAATATGCCAAAAATGAGTTGAACATTCCTAAATTTATAATTAAACACGTCAGAAATGTGGACTTAGCTAAAAGAACATGTTGGGAATTTATCTGTATGAAAAATTATCTCAAACATGGGTGAATTATCTTGAAAATTACCCAAAATTACGGTAATTTTCAAGGGGCGCGGTAAATTACGAAAAATACCACGGTAAATTACGAAAATTGCCGCGGTTGTTTCCAGAGTCACCCATCTCTAAGGGGACAGCTTTAATTTTGACTGTGATTGCTGGGATGTGGTGAAAATTTATCTTAGATGTAAGGTTACTACTGCCGATAATAATAGCCTTAGTTTTATCTTCATTTAGTTTTAGGCCATTGGTCTCAGCCCATGCGTTAATATGGACAATATCAGCATTTGAGCTAGCAATAGTCTGTGTTAGGCTTTCTAGAGTTGAATGTTGGTAAATTTGGAAGTCGTCTTCATATAGAAAATATTGTTGAGTGAATTACGAATCTCGGTAGGTCGTTAATAAACAAAGAGAATAGTAATGGACTGAGGATAGATCCTTGCATCATTCCAGTGTCCACGTTTAGCCAGTTAGATGTATCTCCAGTTTTTCCTGTTACTGCTTGCATTTGCCCGGTAAGATATGATCGGAATCATTTGATTACACTGTCCGAAAAATTATACCCTTTTAACTTCTGTAATAGAAGAGCGTGGTTCACGGAGGCGAATGCTTGTGAAAAATCAAACAGAACAAGCACAGTTAGTTGTCTATTATCCATTGCTTGTCTGATGTCTTCAGTTAGGCAAAGCAGTGTAGTTTGAGTACTATGTCCCTTCCTAAAACCTGATCTATAATCACTCGGATTGGAAGGATTAGAGCATTTAGGAATTGGCCTTAGCAAGGTTCTTTTCCAAATAGTTGGGTATATGCCTAGTTGTAAGGAGGAGTCAAAGATATTTAAAAGCACTGGTAATATCATTGGTAATTATTTTTTAATAAAATCTATAGGGATTTCGTCATAGCCCCTAGCATTTGAGATAATGTTTTTACATGCATAAGTAACTTCTATAGGCGTCACGTGTGAAAAAAGAATTGACTATCAAGATTAACTGTCTCTTTGCTAATGAGTGTTGGAGGAAGAATTGCATTTCTGCTAGTGGAAAAGTAATTGTTTAGAATATCTGGGTGAATGTTCAATTTCTCATCATTGGGTTTTTTAATTATTCCTATATTTCGTAGGTTTTTCCATGTGTTTTTTGAAGTATGACTTTTTGAAAATAGCGTCTGATAGTAATTATTTTTTGCTCCACATATCTTTTTCTTCGTGATCTTTCACATTGCCTTATAGTATGAGGAAAACACTTCAGGGTAAGCATACCTTCTATACAATGCTCGAGCATTATTCCTCCTCTTAATAGCCGACTTTATTTCGGGCATAATCCATGGGGTTGGTGGGTGGGTCACGTGAATGGAGCGAATGGGTACATTTAGGTCAAATGAATCTTTAATATTGGAGTTGAATATTTCTATTTTATCATCCGGTGAGAGTGCATTGGCTATTGCATTCCAGTCTCTATTATTTAGGTCAGAAAGGAACTTGGTGTGGTCAAAACAGCCCCTAAAGGTTATGTATTTTACTAACGGGTCTGGGGCTTTGAATTCATATATAAGGGTAATTTGGTCATGACAAGACGTGTTAGGTTCGTCAAATAGTTCAATGTTAACTACCTTTTTAGGATTATCAACACAAAATAAGTCTAAAATAGAGTGGGCATTGTGCGTATGGCAAGTTGGTCCGGTTTCTACAATGGTAAGGTTAAATCCATTTAGTATTTCCAACAGCTTATCTTTTCCTGAAGAGGATTTAAGCAGGTTAACGTTAAAATCTCCCATCACAACTACATTTTCATACAAGAAAGCTTTCAAAGTCTTGTAAATTTTGAGATTTTGGAGGTTTATTCACAATTGCGATTAACATTTTTGTTGACGATCGACGTAACTCTAAGCATAAATATTCTGGTTGGTTCGAATATATACTAGGGGACGACCCAATCAGTTTAGCTTTGAGGGAATCGTGGACATAAATGCCCACCTCTCCCCCTCTCTTTTCTTCACGGTCATTTCTAAATAGACGATAGTTGGGAAGTGCTACAAAATCACTAGAAATAGATGATTTCATCCAGGTTTCAGCAATACTAATTAAATGAACATCTCTATGAACATAATATAATTTGAATTCATCAAAATGGGCTATTAGTGATTGCACATTAACAAGCGAGATGTTTATATTGTTAACAGAAACTGGATTCTTGGTTTTGCTGGGAAGTTCCATCATTCTTAAAAAAAACATCCAAGGTCTTTTTGTGAATAGATAGCTGAAATGGGACTGCCCTCCGACTGCCTAGGAAGGAAAGTGCCATTTCTCACCCATACAAATGCCAATTTGCCTTTCTTTTTTAGATCTCTGGCATAGGCAAAAAGTTTCCTATGGTATTGAGTAAGGGCTTCATCAATATATATAGTTTGAGAAAGGGAGGATGTTGTCTCTGACTGCCACCCAATGTCACTGGTGTTAAAATTTCTCTTGGCACGCGGCATTGTTAGGAGCTGGTTCCTTTTGTCCTGTCTTGCGAAACGTACAATAATGGGAGGTGGTGTGCGTGATTTTGCTGCACTATTTTTGGCTGACTGTGGTCAGAAGGTATAATCAATGTCGTCCAAGGTCACGTCCACTTTAAGGGATTTGCAAATGTTCAACACAACACTTTCGATAGATTCGTTAGCGACAAGGGGTACACCTCTTATTTCAACAGAGTTTTTTAATGAATCTTGTTCTAATTTTATGGTCTTAATTTCAAGATCACTCACTTTTTCTTGCAATACTGTGACTAGATCTTATACGCCTGATAGTTCTTTTTGAATTGCGTCGAACCTAGTTGAGAGACTAGTCAGTAAAGCACTATTCTCACTTACTTTGTTCGTGAGTGTTGATAATATGCGCCGGTGAGACTTAGTGGTGCCAAGCTGTTGTGAACGAGGGATATTTACGTGACTGAAATTTGCAGATATTTCCCTCTTTCTTCCTCACTCACAAGCAAATGGAACCCCAAAACAACCAGATTGAATGGAAGGGGCATTCAGCAACAGCACCACTTCTTCATGCCCGCTTCCAGCCGAAAAAGACACCGCAGTCCCTTTCAGGTCACTTGTTAGAGGGGTGCAGTCTTTCCTCAAGCCAAGATTGAGGGCAGGGTTGTTTGGTTCGGAATGTTTATTGCCCGCCCAGAAAAGAATGGACCAGGTCGTCAGGGTGTTGCCTCTTTGCAAAGATCCTGGATAATTTAGTGAAGGCTGAACTCACTAATTGGGAGGATTGAAGAAGCATTAGATACTTTAAGGTGAATTCATAAGAGTCACTTGTAGATTCACGTTAAAAAACAATAATGATAGAAAACATGTGATGCAAATTCCAGTAACTAATGCTGTGTATTTCAAATGCAATGTAAACAACACGAAGTCCTACTGTGAAAAGCGTAAGCGTAAAATTCCAGATGCCATTTTACCATCACTAAGTATTGACATAATCGAGAAACAGGTGGCATAATTAACTTAAGTGAGGCTAGGTAGTAACATATATATGTAGTGACAAATATGACTTCGTCTCATGGGCATATAATACCTTACAACCGAATCCAAATGAATAAACCGATTAATAAATAAATGTGAATTCATTAGTTTCTATTTTATGCTTGTTTTTCTTTCACTTTCAATTAATTTTCTCCTATGAGACAAAAAAAGTGTTGTATGGCCAAAATGATTTCTTTGAGGGCCGCATTACGCGGTTTGGATTTTTAAATTCTGTCTCGGACGTCAAGTAAACGTCGCATTAGATATACAGTGAATCCTGTCTTATGCGGAATCTCTCGGCGTCATCATTTTTTTCCGGATAAGACAGTTTTCTGCTTAACCCAGGGTCTCACATTTCGAAAAAGACCTTGAAAAGCATTTCACGCCCATAACATGCATCGCCTAAAAGGTTGATTTCACTCTAATTGTACATGTAGACGAAATTATTATGAAATCATGAAAGAACAGTATCACATTTTGGTTAAATTTGTTTATCTGTTCACTAGTTAGCATAAAAAATGATCTATAAAATACGCATATAATCTGTCATTTTTGTCCGTTTTTCATTTTTTCCCTGTAATAGAAATCTCTACGTTGCCGATAGACCCGTTTAAGATATTAAATAAATCAGTGTTACCTTTGGTAAGACTAAATTCTGCTAATTCTTTTAAAGAAACCAACATTTCTTCATAGGACCTTTTGTTTTCTTCTCATATTATGGTTGTATGTATTTCTTCGTCGGATTCACAGGCTTGGTCTTCTTTCATACTGTGTTGTCAGTGAGCCATCTTCATCGCTCAGCAGAAGATCGTTGCCTAAGTCTACAAATCTCTCAGCATCCATGTTATTGCCTATAGCCTTAATTCGCTAAGATCGTCCATTGATTGTGAAATAGAAAAGGTCTAGTCTATATCTATATTCCTTTATGTGCGTAAATATGCATTTATATTGTTGATATGATTTGATAGAATTTGTTTTCCTTACCTGCCTCGGGGACCAGTAGTGGCATAAATCCAGCTTTAGCGAAGCATTGTTTAACCGTTGATGTTTTAATATCTTTCACTGCCAAATTAATCCAATTTATGGTATCCAGCGCTGATATTTTTTTCATCACCTCCGACACTGTATTTCGCAGTATCTCCAGCAGGTAATAACGATCGCATCATGTACTTTGTATATTGTGCTTTCAGTGATCTAAATACCCCCTGATCCATTGGCTGAGTGATGCTAGTTGTGTTTGCCGGAAGCCAGGCTACCTCCATATTCGTAAGGCGAATTTGAGGGTGGCAGATTGCGTTATCGAGGAAAAGTATGACTTTTATTTCTTATGACCTATTTTTCCTCTTCATTTCGGCATTGAAACTTTTCAGCCACTCTTCCATGATTAAAGCTGTGTTCCATGCTTTTTATTATGTCTCCATGTGACCGGGAGCTTCTCAATGTCAAAATGTTTGAAACATTGTGGTCGAGCTGATTTTCCGATGACAAGAGGCTTTAGGAGCTCCCCTGCCATATTTCCACAAAAGAGAATGGTTAAACGCTCCTTTGAGTGCTTCCCTCCTACAGAATAAAGAATAAGAGTAAGTGTAAAATAATTTTTCCATTAATGCACTAATTTCAAGAAACAGAACTCGGAAATGCATTCAAACCCTTGCAGTTTTCTCCTTTAACGGACAATGCTTTAGTCAGAAGTGCCCTAAAAAACAATCCAGTTTCAAAGGACTTAAGGATCCCTGTTATAGAAATCACATGGTTGATAGTCTTTAATTTTTTCTTGAACCATGCCTTTCCAGTCCTCTACGGTTTCCATATCCACGTCGTTCGACTCACCCACAACACTGCTCCAAACAACATTGTGCCTTGCTTTGAAGCTCTCCAGCCAACCATTCGAGGCCTTAAAATCTAGTTTTCCTAAAGAGACTGCAAACTCCTTTGACTATTCTTGCACCACTTGATTGCACAAACCATTCCAAAACTAATTTGTTTAATTCTTCATATCCACAGAGAGGAGTTTTCCTCTTTGAATGCAAACTTAGGCCTAAAATAATAGACAAAAACAACAATTATATTATGGTGTGTTGGTTTGCAAACTATTGTTGATTGGGATATGAAGAAATAAGTTTCTTAGGACCTACCTCTTTCAAACTCTTTCTTGATTTCGTCCTTCTTCTTCATTGCTTCATAAACTTGCGTCTTTCCACACTTAAATCTTGCTTGTATCAGCTACATGGAAATCTTTTCTCGTTCAAAGCACTCGATCAACTCCAGTTTATTTTCCAGCGTTAATACGTTTCATGGCATTGCGGAAATCAATCAGCAGTTCCCCTAAGGTCCTTAGTGTTCTTTGGTGTGGTCTTACCCTGTCAGCAGTACGTAGGAAAATTATTCCGTCTATTTCGGTCGTGTTTATGTACTCTTTGTAGAGAGGTGAGAGGGTTCTGTGAGTTTGAGGGGAGGTAAGTGTGCAAGCGTGGGTTGGTGCAATGGACAAGAAAGAGAAAGGGGGAAAAATTTTCCTTATGTTAAAAATTGTGCATTAAATTGTTTTTTCCAATTCCGCTCAACCCAGGTTCACGTGCTGGAAATCAATTTGGTTTCCGCGTTTGACAGTTTCCGTTTAACACAGGGTACCAATGCATGTAAAACCCTATTACGATCGCCGGGACCAACATATTTTTCAGGATAAGACAGGTTTCCGTTTACCTCAGGTTCCACTTACGGCAGGTTTCACTGTACAAGTATTCGAAACAAACATAATTAAGTTGTAATTGTTGGACTCTTTTATGTTTTCAAATTAATAGAATCATTAGAATTCATTAGATAAGGACATGTTGCTATCAAAACTCTAAGTATAACAGAATAATTTATATATTCAATTCAACACGTTTCAACCTCTCTGAGTTACGCTAATTCACGTTAATTGCCTTGGTTATAGAATCAGTGTTGTTTATCAAACAGGGAGATATTATAAAAAATTTAATAATATAAATTATGTAATCAATTGGCAAGATTCAACCTCTTCGAGTGACGATAATTCATGATAATTACCTTTCCGCTTTATAAAAAAGTGGAAGATGCATATCACTTCCAGCAAAGATGTTTCCCATGCTGTGATGGAGACTTGAAATGGATACGTGTGTTCTTTCATTCTCGCCCATACAAAGCAAACGGAAGCTCTGACCCTACCCCTCACCTCAGAAATAATCCTTTCGCAGGTCGAAACCTTCCTCCCGTGCCTCTCCCCCTCGCCAGCTGCTGGGAGGAAGGCCCTTGTTTCGTTCCGTGTGTTTATTGCTTTCCTGCACAAGGGGGCGTGGTTCGGCCGCGTTGTCACAATGGCGTCAAGTCGGTATTTAGAAATTTTTCGGCTCCGAGGTGGTAAGTTTTTAATGGACAGGACTGTTTGTTAAGATTAAAAATCTCACGTAGTAAATGTGTACAGATACTATAAGATAAATTGAAGGTATTGAAACATTACTGATTCGCATGTATATTTTAAATTTTAATGAATGGTCAAGCCCTAAGTTTTCCTTAAACCTCGAAAGAAGAGTTAATTTCTGTAAATTTGAAAGAAGAGAGAGTAATATTTTACCTATCGTCATAACGAGATGTGATAACAGAAACAATCAAAATAGGACACTCATTGAGTAGAAAACTAACATCATTTACATTGAAAACAATTGGTAGCAGGCAGCAAAAATTCACCACCAAAAGGGAATCCACGGGAAGTGGTTCACACTCCGTGGTGAAGAATGTGCAGCAATACTTCTCCCTACAGAGGGGAAAGTTTGGGAAGTATGAAGCCTAGTGAGTTGGTAAAACATAAAAAGAAAATGTGTGCAAAAACTCTTAACGAAATTTATGTTGGTTGATGTTGGAAAATTTTTAGTAAAAAGAACAGAAAGCCTGAACTGCGAGCCATATTATAGACGAGATTTCCCTAAAATGGATTGTGAGGGTATCAAGTAACAAAGTTGCTATGCATTTGGGTGATCCTCGCTCATTCCATAGGCTAACTCTGAAAAGGTGAAAATGGTATGAACACATTGTGATGTCAGCTCTGTGGACACGACCGGACCAATGCCAATAGACATCAGCCGCAGTGAATGTGTTAATAAGAGGTGAAAGATGTGGAGGCCTAATTGTTTGTTCCACTTCAGTGTGTCTCTTTCAATCAAGTAATTAGACATTTGTTCAAAATTATCATTGCCCCCATAGAATACACATTTTGACTTTTATGTACTCCAAGGATTAGAATCTAAGCTCTTTGGTATAATTTTTTAAAAGTATATATTGATTCTAAATGTTCACGTCAGGCATTCTCTCTCACTAACAATAAGTAAGACCTCCTGGTAAATGACCTTGTAGGATAACATGCATTCATGAATTCATAATTAACTACATAACTGGCTAATACAACTACTGCTGTAAGGTAATGAATATAAACTGATTATTTTATTAAAAATACCCTCATCTAAAATACACTTCTTTATTTGCTTGCTTGGCAGGTTTGTGGCTTGAAGTGGTCTCCCGATAATCAATGCTTGGCATCTGGAGGAAATGATAACAGATTGTATGTTTGGAATCTTCATAATCTTACTCCAGTGCAGACGTACACTGAGCATTTAGCTGCAGTGAAAGGTAAATATGGATCTGTGTTAAGGATACCAAAAGGAATTATTTCATGAGTCAGTAAACACTTCTTTTTACTGGGATTTTATGTAGCCATAGCATGGTCACCCCATCACCATGGTCTTCTTGCGAGTGGAGGAGGCACTGCTGACCGGTGTATTCGTTTCTGGAATACACTGACCGGACAGCCTATGCAGTGTGTTGACACTGGTTCACAAGTCTGCAACTTAGCTTGGTCAAAGCATTCCTCTGAACTGGTATGTGTTTCTGAATTTTGGTCTCTATATTTGCAATGGTGGTTGTGTTTGCACGTTTTATAATTTTAAGGATTACCTTTGTTTATACCCTTGTGCATATTATTTACATCTGATATAAGTTTCAACTTTGGTATGCGTATACCAGATAGGATGGGAGATTCCTGAGAACAAAGCAGTAAAATGCTGTTCATCCTCTCTCCATGTTTAAGAATACTGATACCAACGTTCCTGTACACATTCAATCCAGCTCAGTAATCTTTCACCATTCCATAGTTTGATTGGATAAATTCATAATGATTGCTTTTGTTTGGTTTCTTTCTTTTCCATAGTTTTGAGTGGAATTTTGAATATTTCCCCGTTTCTCATTATGTGTGTTCAAAAGTTTCAATTTAATACAAGGGAAATAGAGATTCAGCTGTAAGCATGATCATAAAATTCACGTTTAGAGCTCTGTACGTAGTTCAACTGGACATTATATGTATCTTTAATTCCCTCACTTATTCTTCTATGATAGATTTACTGTATAATTTATTGTTGAGGTTACAATGTTATGATATGTATTTTGTCATAAAGGAAAATTTTGATGTCTTCCAAAAAAATTATAAAAATCATAGGAGCAGCTTTCGGGCATTCCTCCGCGTGATGTCTATTGTTGACAACAGTTTCTCCAGCCATCCTGCTGGCGTCTTCAGGTCCAATAATCAAGCCCCACGGAAAACTTCGTAGCAATTTAAAAAATCCTCAATCCTTTTTAATGATTAGACAATTTTATAGTCATCTTTGATGTAATACTTCATTCTCTGTAATTTCCTCAGAATAAATAATGAGATCATTTTTCTCCATTAGGTGAGCACCCATGGTTACTCTCAGAACCAAATCCTGGTGTGGAAGTATCCCAGCTTAACTCAGGTGGCCAAATTAACTGGGCATTCATACAGGGTTCTTTATTTAGCAATGTCACCTGACGGAGAAGCGATTGTCACTGGTGCCGGAGACGAAACCCTTCGTTTTTGGAATGTTTTTAGTAAAGCACGCTCTCAAAAGGTAAAGGTCATTTATTATTGTAACAATTTTAATGTTAATGGCACGGAAAGCAAAAAGTACTTCAGGAATGAGTATTTTATTCAGTCCATTTTTGCAGTCACTTGTTTTTTGTTATTTTTATGCATTGTAATTGTTTTACCTTAGGGTTAATTGTTCTCAGACTTCACACAATGTCAGGTTTTACATGGAAAACCTGACCATGTATGAAACCCAGAGAACAATTCACCTCAGTTATTCGCCAGGGAAGTATCAAATCTTGTTTTTTTTCTCACTTCTGCAGGAATAAAAAAATCAAGATTTAATACCCAATGTTAAGGGCTTTGGAATTTAGCATTCTGAGTGTTTCAAATTTGCTGTATCATTTGCAGTTGTGCCCATTGCAGTTACATTATTAATACCCCCTAGAGCTATGTAGTTCTATATGTTGAGCTACAGGAGTAGTTCCAATCAAGATTACTTCTTTGCAAGAGAGATCTCCTCAACTCATTGTACTTTCCAATTCCCCTCTTGCTCTGTAGATAGTGCCTTTATGACTATTGATGCAATAGTATAAATCGCTATTGCTTGTCAGGAGGCAAAGCCTCACGAGCATGCACTACACTTTAGGTGCTAGAAGGACTGTTAGTATTTTGCAGTTACATAAATGGGCAGAGACAGAAGAATTACCCTCAAAACATGCAAAACATGCTGTTAGTACTAGATTGCAGATAATACAAATATTAGGGAGTAAATACACTAACTTTTGTGGTCTTTGGCATGGTTTTAAAATGATTTTCGGTCATAATATTTGTGAAAGCATTCTTAAAAAAATTCCTTTGTATCATAAATTTTATGTCATAATGGATCGTAAAATATGTACGTATCAGCTCGTAGTTCCCTATGCAAATGATTTAAAGTCAGCGATCTTAGTGTTGGCAAAATTTCTACCCATTTTTGTATAAGACTTTTATTTCCTATTCCACAGTCAGTAGAGACTAGCAACTTCTTTGGATGCTTCTCTAAAATCTAAGCGGTCATCACGACCACGCTTAATGCTGCCCACCCTTTATCGCTAAATCAGAGGGAATTAGAGAAGGGACTCAGCCCATTTAGAAAAAAATATCCTACAAAGGTGTGGTGTCCTCTATATCATCAGCCAAATATGCAAACTTGGGAGGAACTATTATTTTGCTCCAATAACTAATTGTTTGGTGACAAATGGGGTGTGATTCTGCATCTTTCTTATATCGCCGTCAGTTCAGGGCATCCTAAGTTTACGGTTGGAAATGGCCAGATTATTTTGTAAGGGTGGAATAATAATATGGAGGTAGAGAATGATACCAAGGTAAAAAGTACTTCTATCAATGGTTTTTGGGGATAAATTATGCTATCTATATCAACCCAGCAGCCATCTTGGAAAAATGGCTGCTGCAAGAAGCCAAGGAGGTATACATTGGGAGCATTTACTCGGAATCGAAATTGCTATTTCATTCATGAAATCATTAGAAGGAAACAAAAAATGAATTTTAGTGAAAAAATCAATCTTCTAACCATAGCCATTCACTCATAAATTGAATATTAAAATACGTAAAAGGTGACTCCCATCGAATGAGCTGCACTGAGAACTTCTACGTCATCCACCTCCCCTCATTGGCTGTTTTGGGGAGTGGAGTGGGGGTGGAGTTGGGGAGGGGAGGTCTGCCCACTCCACAGCAACTGGCGCAGCAGATTTTGATAGGTCGAAGGAGCTAGGCAGTCTCAGTTGTGATTGGACGAAGGGATGACGTAAGAAGTCTCAGCATGCCCATTCCAGCGAAAGGGTTAAGAACATCAGTTTTTCGTTGCTTATAACTCAAGAACGAGGTGACAGATTGAAAAACGAAAAAATAAGAGTTTTTATTTTACGTACTCTATCAGATTTGGCAATTTAAAAAAAATGGTGAACGCCCATTTTTAATATCATTGCTTTTAATTGCCAATACATGTGCGCACAAAAAATTGATTTTTTTCTGAAGTAGTTAATGCAGTCATTTTTCATTAGATCATTTGGCATGGAATGACCCGGATGTGATTATCAACGTTCTTTTATTGTCTAGTGCATTTCAACTCTGCTTCTGATCTGTTTTGAAGTGCACTGTGTGTATCTCTTCTGATCCTTTACCAAAGTGTGTATTTTAAGTATTTAGTTATATTTTTTATTTACTACAGAGATGATACTTGTTATGATTCTGACATACATCTTTTCTTATTTTGCAGGAAAATAAATCTGTTTTGAATCTGTTTACCAGCATTCGATAGTGGTCTTCTGGATTTTTCGAAAATCATTCTTGGAATTATTTTCCTGAAATTGTTACCCTTTTTTGTTGAATTCTTTTCAAATTTTAATTTCTAATGTGAAGTGTATGCATGTGATAATATTATGCATAGCTTAAAGTAAGTCAATAGTGGTGTTATTATTGACAGGGTGAGTTATAACTCACATGCGTGCAAGACTTAGTGCATTCTTATCTTTAAGAAGTAAATTATTAACAGTTCTCCTCCTCATTAAATAATTATTTTCTGGGTGTTTTGTGACAAACATCATTGGAAGAAGCAATATTGGTGTGTCAGGAAGAGTCATTCCTGTGGAGAAACTCCGGCTGTAATCATATTTAAATGTAATTCTTTTATTTTTGTAGTCCATGAGCCTAGGCAATCAGTTACATCCCTAGCTAATACGTAAGCCACAAACAAGAATTTTGGAAGAGTAATAACAATGAGAGTGAGAAAAATGTTAATTTTTAGTTGGCTACTTTATTTTTATGGCTTGGGCCATGTTAAATGAGGACCTTTTTGGTTGCTTATTTGTTTTTTTAATCCCTGTAATTAGAAATGTAATGAAATATCAAAGAACAAAATCATTTTGGCATAAACAGTGATACCTGGGAAATTTGTTTCATTTCTCTAATTGACTCATTTTGTAAGAAATCTTTGTACAAGTTTGAAACAAGAGTATTTTTTTGTGCATAAATGGTGTGTCATGATTTTTGGGTTCCTGAAAATATTGTCACAACGAATCTTATTACTCTTTGTATGTAATATTGTTAGTGAAGGTTGAAAAATAATTGACTGCAGACACAGCAAAGGATCTTTTCACTCATTAATGGTTAGTCAGCTGCTATATGATTTCAAATGAGCTAGCTAACGTCCATATCAGCTTAATTTTGTGAATGATACTGGGGATAGCTGATTTTCATAGGCTGGTTGGCAGCTAAATGATTAACAACTATGGATGTGCTTTCTACTTACTTCTGTGTTCATCTGCATCTTAAAACTACCCTGCGATGTACGGCAGAGGCATGTGGCAGGGGGTATTAGGACACCAGCCATCAAAAGAGGGGAAAAGGAGGGGGAGAAGTCAGAGGTGAATTGTTTGGTAATGATGTGTCTTTTGCATCACTCTGTTTTTGTTATAATCACTAATAGTGCGTGGAGAGAAGCAATTTTTGTACCTTTTAGTTTGGCAGTGTATTTTCTCTTGTTTTGTCTGTCATAATCATAATCTTTATTCATCTGTTGCACAACAGGCATTGTGGTAGATGTCGTCAGTCATTATACACCTCATGTGAGGATACAGGAACAACACAATGCACAGAATACAAAACACATTATGAGTATAAATTAGAACCTTATTGTAGAGAAGTCAATTTCAAAGTATTAATCTAGAGAGTATAAAGGTTTTGTTTAAAGCCATTTCTCTAGGGCCGTGCGGAAAACTTGGTCACCTACCATTCTTGCTGAGTTGGGCAGCATATTAAAGCACTTAATAGCCAAATTTTCATATTTAAATGATTTAGCCAGTTTACAGTGAGGCATGTCTAGTTTGTGGTTGGCTCTAGTGGCGTGGTTATGTACATCATCCCTTATTGAGTACATGTGCAGATTTACTTTTGTGTACAACAGAATATGAAATATATATAGGCTATATACAGTCATTATGCCTAATATAAAAAAAAGTGGTTTACAATGTTCATTAAATCCTGTGTTAGTGATTACCCTAACCACCTTCTGAAGTAATAATATCAGTTTTACATCTGAGTCATGCCCCCAAAATCTGATACCATATGTAAGGTGTGATTGAAAATATGCGTAGTATGCATTAAGAAGATTGTCTTTGGTCACACACCATTTCAGTTTTCTGATTAAGAACAGGGCTCTGGCAAGTTTTTTCCTAATGTTAAAAATGTGAGAACTCCAAGTTAATTTGGGGTCAAGGTGAAAGCCAAGAAGTTTAACAGCTTCATTTTCTAGTGGAACATGTTGAAGAGGACAAGTAAAAAATTGGGTTTTCATTGGATTCATAAAGAATTTATTAGCTGAGAACCAATCATTTGCTTGAGCTAGCGTGTCAGATATCATCTTAGTTGTCTCCGTGGGATTGATACCCTGATGCAAGAAAGTTGTGTCATCAGCATACAGGACACAATCAGTGGATACATTCGTTGGTAGGTCATTGATCATCTGTAGGAATAGGAGGGGACCAAGTACAGATCCTTGAGGCACCCCATACCTAACCTTGAGGAATTCTGATTGGGTACCATTAACCTGTACAAGCTGCTTGCAATTGCACAGATACAAGGACATGAATTCAAATTCCGCACCCTGGAAGCCATAGTACTGTAGCTTCTGTAGAAGCATTATGTGATCAACACAGTCAAAGGCAGATGCCAGATCACAGGGTAAGTGATAAACTATGCTTTTCTTCAAATGCATTGATAATTTGCTTGATTATACAATCAACTGTTTGAGTTGTGCTTTGCCAACTCAAACAGTTGGGATGCTGGAGATTGGACGGTAGCTACTAGGCGAATTTATATCGTCATGCTTATAAACAGGAATCGCCTTTGTGTATTTGAGGCTGTCAGGAAAATTACCTGATTGAAAGCATGAATTGGTGACTGTTGCAAGAGGATATGCTATTGAGTGAATAACTGACTTGATTGAAGTTACTAGAAAGACAAAATATATCCTTACTGTTGGGAGTTTTTAAAAGATTTTACAGCTCTGATTATTTCCAACTGTGAAGTTTCCTTCCACCAAAAGGGGATGCTATCGGTATGGAAATTCTGAAGGAGTTGGACAGAAGTCACCTCACTGTTGCTGACACAAGGAAGTATGCTCTCCTTAGAGTTAAAAAATGATGCATTAAGAACATGAGTCTCAATTGGTATTTCCTTGTGCTTGGTGGACAAACGTGTTTCCCTCTTAATGACAGACCAAGCTGCCTTGCATTTATTCAAAGCATTAGCTATGTAATTATTGTCGGAATTGTATTTAGCTAGGATTAGTTCAGCATGATTCTGGACCCGGGGACTTCGTTCAATCGAGCAAGGTTGTTTTATTATCCCGTTGTGCGGTATAATTATATCTCCCCTCGGTCCACAAATGACAGCTATGTCTGACTCATGCATGGTGTTGTCCTTAGTGTATACACTTTCAAAGAAGTAGTTTGATGTGTTGGCTATGCCACTATTGTTAGTGACTACTTTTGACACTTTTGTCCATCAAAGACTACAGTGGAACGTTTACCCTGAAGTTCTCTTTTGATTTTACTATGGACTCTACTGTAATTTTTTAAGTCTCAAAAATTCCAATATGATCACCTATGCCTTTGAGAATACTGACGTATTTGATAATCGCAGGGTGACTGAGAAGTCTAATACTTTGATTCCTTGATGGGTTCGTTAGCACCTTGAGTAAGAGAGTGGTTTGAAAATGCATTGAGTAATGCCTCGCTAGTGTCTCGGTCTCTTGATGTAGTTTCTACCCTTAGGTTTCCCACTGTAATAGACGAAAGGTTGAAATCCCTGCTGAGTATTATTATGCTTTTTCTGTTTCTTGAGGCAAATTTAGATATTTGAGCTTCTAGCTGGTATATATCTTCCTTGTTAGAATTGGGTGGCCCGTGAAATGAACAAACATGAATACTTCTTTTGTTCCGTTCCTTAATGCTGCACCAGACACTATTCCATTGATGAATGTGCGTGGTGCTATTTAAATGTAATTCAACTGATAAGAATACTCCACTGCCTGCCCTTTAGGTTGATGACATCCATAGATTGTCTACCCTGGCAGAAATACTTCACTATTGCTTATATCTTCTTCAAGCCAACTCTCTGTTCTGAATTTTGAAGTATATGCTGCTGATCATTGGCACGTGTGTTCTTAAAACCGTGACAGTTTACTGCTGTTAGATTGATTATGTTTTTGGTTTCATGTGAGTTGTTTGTTCTTGTCTTAGTTTGTGTGTTTTATTGTAGATGTTCACTGGATACACTAAAAAATATAAGTTTCACTTATCCTCAGAAGTGAAATGGTTGTTGTTAATTTGGTTATTTTGTTTCCGCTTCACAAAACTCTTCTTTGAATACTATCATCAAGTATTTTTGAACCTCCTTGTAAAAATGTTTGTCAGGATTGCAACTTGCATTCAGCTGGCAATTTTCATTTCAGAAAGTTTCTTTTGGTGCTGAAAGGTAACTCTCAGTTTATTTCTTTGAAATAGCAATGTGCAAACTTCAAGTTTTCTGGAAAGAAAGTGAAAATATGAATTAGCTGCTGAAATTCCAGGTAATTTTTGTTAAAATTAATAATCGTCCCGTGACCTTGCCTCTCTTTCTGCAACCAGTTCTCCCCCAGGAAAATGATGTACATTCTAACTATTATCGTAAAAGTTCAGAAATCATTAATATTATGTACTTTGGCTAACATATTCAGCCAAAAATTATCTCTCTGACGAGAGAGAAAGATGGAGTGAAAAAGAAATTGTAATATCCGATGAGAACAGTGACCCTTTTCTACTCGTAGGCTAATTTTTTTATCGCCGGTGTGGTCATTATGGTAACTGTGATTTGAAGATATCGTAATAAATGCCAGCAGTATGCTTTTGTAATATCATCAGAATTTCTTAAACTGCAGAATGGAGTTAATTGACATTTTGCACTAATTTGAAGCAAGAATATATAATTACCATAGTGAGTAATATAAATTTAAAACCACAAAGATATTCTTTCCATCTCCCCAATGAGTACTCACCAATACAATACATGCTGACAGATAATCTGTAAGGTAGTCACCTTGCCTAGCAAACCAATACTGAAATACTGAAACACCCCCCCCCCCCCCCCCCCCGGGAGAGAGTGGCGTTCTAGTTCTCCCGGGGGGGTATTCCATACTCAAACTTCTCTCACGTTTGGGACTTGTAGCCATGCATTTGCATATACTCTCCCTTTACTCCTTTAAAAGGACACAAAAACTATTAAACTAATAAAAATTAAAAATTTTTGATGAAATTTGGGAGGGGGTCATGACCCCTGTGACAAGGGAGAAACCCCCCCCCCCCCTAAATCCGCCACTGACTGAAACTCCACTGAACGGGTGAAAACTGGCTTGAAACTACCTTGCAACTGGACTGCACTGCCTTGGCCTCAACAAGAAAAACTGCGATCAACTGAAACTCCACTGCTACACTCCCTTGCTACTCCATTGAAATAGAACTGCTTCACTCTTGCTGCATGAGTGCTCCACTGCCACTAAACTGAACAGTTCTACATCTACAAAATACCCTGCAAGCCACCTCAGGGGTGTGTGGCAGGGGGTGAGTAATCACCAACATGCATTACACTATACCCTATAGTTAGTGTAACTACGACTAATTATGCATTAGCATAAATCGCTAATGCTTGTCACGAGGCGAAGCCTCACAAGCATGTACCACTACGCTACAGATGTCATCACAATGGAGAGGGACCGTCAATATACATGCATTCTACAACTACACAGATGGACAGAGACTCAAGACCCATGTAGAAAACATTCTAGGCGTGCTGTTAGTATGTACTAGGTAACAGATAAGGATTCAAGTATTAGGAGTACTACTACTACTAACAATAAGAGCTACACTACCTAACGACAAACCTAGATAAAAGTCTCATTGGCAGCTGTTATGGTCCCTTATCGTTCGTGGGAAAAATGACATTTTAAATCTGTCCGTTCTGCAGTCTAGTTCCCTAATTTTACTCTCATGATCTGATCTACCCTAGTATGTCGGATTTCGTAACATATTATTAACGTCGTCAGAGAATAGACCTGTTTGGAACTTACATAATACATTGAGTCTAAATTTTAATCGACGGTCTGAAAGCTTTTCCCATCCCAGTTGCTGCAAAAGGTCAGTAACACTAACGAGATTATCAAAACGGCATTTAACGTATCTTTTCGATTTTCGCTGCACGCGTTCTAACTCAGTTTCCAAGCCTATCCCTTAAGGATCCCAAATACTGGCGGCATATTCTAAGTGGGGTCAGGCCAAATATTGGCATATCAGTTGGCCCAGGTCAGGCCATCCTTTAAACTCCACTGTTTCTCCCTTGTCACGTCATTTTATTGCCTTGCCACTCAGCTCCTGCAGTATTTAGGTATCCCCACTCCCAACCTAACTGAACTGCTTCTCTCTTGCTGCATGAGTGCTCCACTGCCACTGAACTGGATATTTGGCCTAGGCCAGGCCACTCTGGGAGTCAGAGCCTCGCGGTCGAAAGCGATCCAACCCTTCACCGCGGGCAGTTTATGGCAGCAACTGACCAGTCACACTTTAGTTTATAAATTCTAAAAGTTTAACATAAATCGCAACATTGTGTTCGCCATTGTGTTGAACTAATCACGCTGATGAAAAAGATTTTTTTATCGCAGTTATACGATATATATTAACCATTTTACGCGCTTTAGTAAACCAAGCCAGTTTAATGTACATTATATTACTAAGTACGTAAAATGGTTAATCTTTATCGTATAACTGCGATGAAAAAACATTTTCATCAGCGTGACTAGTGCAACACAAAGACGAACATAATTCTTCGATTTATGCGTAACTAATAGAAGTTATAAACTATAGTGCGACTGGTCAGTTGGTCCCATAAACCACCCGCGGTGAAGGGGTCAGTCGCCTTCGACGCCGAGGCTCGGACTCCGAGTTCGAGTGCCTCCCGAAGAAATCCCCTCTTGTTCTTTCAGCTGAAACCCGTGGCCTAGGCCAAGGGTTTTCTTGAACTCTATATTCTCAGGCGTTACTTTGTAAAATTCCATATTGACAGAATCAAAACAAACTTTGTAAATTTTACAATGGATTGTATTCAATACGACCAGTTTCATCGCATAAGCGACGTCTTCAGGTGTCGCCACTACACCTGAAGATGTCGCTTATGCGATGAAACCGGTCGTATTGAATAAATCCATTGTAAAATTTACAAAGTTTGTTTTGATTCTTTCAAGGGTTTTCTTGCTATTGTGCTCAATGATCCATTCGGTAACAAGAATTTTAAGAAACATCTACCCGGTGTGTTTACCACGTGGTCCCTGGTCCTTCACCCGAAATTTTGGAAAAAATGGGAAGCCTGCAAACGAATCGGAGAGATAATTCAGCCAGTAAACACTTCACTGAGAGCTTTGCGTTATTAATTTTCTTTATACATTATGTTATTTATACGTGTTTATTGGTACATACATTCAGCAATTCTCTCCTTTCAACATTTCTGCAAGTTAGGGGTCGTACATAGACTACGTTACCGTTTTCAATGATTTTTTACCCCTCTCCCCCACCTCCCTTCGTTGACAACCGTAGTATTTTCCCCAAACCCCCTCCTCCCCCCCCCAGCCCCTGACATGTAACGTTGTCTCTACAAATGAAATTTTCAATTCAAAATTATTTTCTCAAGTATTGAGTGAGTTTATTTTTAGGGAAAGGTTGATAGAAAAGTTTTGTCACGAGGTCGATTTTTAAGGTGGTTGGAGCGAGATAGTTCCCTAGTCATAATGGAGACCATATTCAAATTTTATTTTTTGATTTCAGCGTCTGTAAGAATTACGAAATAAATATTGTAATATTAATGGCGCAAAGATATAGTTATATGTGACCTCGATACTCAGTAACTAAATAAATAAAGCTACACAAGTCTAAACTTGACTCATTTTCGCACGCCGTATGGCTGAAAACCCTTCAAAACAGCAGGTTTTTTGCGATTCTGAAAAATTACTTCGGTGAGTAATAGATAAATTTTTATAAATAGTTGAGAAAACATGAACACTATACACCGATAGTTATTTGACGAAATCTAGGTGCTAGAAGTGCCTATTTTTTTTAAAAATATTCTCCCTCTGGAGCGCAGAGACGTAATCTACCCCATGTAAAACAGCTTGCATTTTCATGCAAATTGCTCGAAGAGTAGTTTGGCAAGGGGTAGATATTATGATCTCATTGGAAATATGAGAGGTTTTTCCCTCTAAAATGAGGCCAAATTCATCAAATTCTTGGTGAAGTGAATTTTCGCTCAAACTACCTTAACCCGCGAGAATGTAAAAATGTTAGCAATTTGATGGTATGAAGACTTGCAGCATTGTAGAAGCAAAAGTTCAGTCACATTGAGTTATAGTCGAAGCTTGGGGTGTATGAAACACCCCGCGCGCCCTTTCTCATGTTAAACTCTGTAGTGTTGTCGACGCGATGTTTACGAGTAAAGAAACGTAAGCAGGCGCATTGTAACAGCTACGTTACTTTGAGTGAACCCCCCCTCCCAAATTTGAACCAACATTTTCTTTTTTCCTTTGAAACTGAAAATTCGTGAGCTGCTGGAAAATATTTTCCTGAACCTAAAACACTATTGATTTATTAGTGCCGCAAAAGTTACAACCTTTTTCATTTAACTTCCATAAAATGCGCATTGTGTCTTGGCTGTGCACAGAAAATTAAAGTTGATGTATTTTAGGTTCAGTCCTGCCTCATGATTGATAGCAAACTGAAGAAGAAGAAGATTCCCAAAGACTAACATGTGAGTGATTAGACTCCAAAAATGGGCACACGAAAATCGTCAGATTTTAAAACGGTCAAAACGGGACAGTTGTATGAGTTTGGTTGAAATCGCTCTGGAGTCAATCAATACCCCTCGTAACCTATGAAATCGCGTGATGCTACGTGATTCATAGGAGTGTCGACTCACTAAAATGGCCCAAAGTTTGGAATAAGGATTCCAATTGTGATTTTGCAGAAGCCGGTAGTCAGCCTGCAAGGAACGGGGAGGGAACGGCAGGGGACACCACACAGAGCAAATGTTGGAAGTCAAATGACGTTTTTTTAAGCTTAAAGATTGAAAATAACGCTTAGTAAGTTTTACCATAATGGTCTGAGGATCCCCACGAGACTTTTATGGGGGCATATATCCACCTCCCTCCACTTGTGTCCTGGTCATTGCGTTTGTTTTGTAAATTTGATAATGGAAATGAAAATTCAGCGCCATAGGTTAATAACATGATTGTGCTTGCGTTGAAGAAGTAGAAACGACTATGAAGGATGGCGATGATAGACTCAATCAAAACATCTTCCCAATCTGGTAAGCTATCGCAAAAAAATTCCATTGAAATGCTTTACAGGAATTTTCAACATAGTTATGCTTGTAATTCCTAAAGTAGATATGCCTGAATAAGGAGCGAGAATCTAGGAACACATATTTCGCTTATTATAATAATCGATGTCAACTAGTTATTGACATTTTGTCATTACTGCATCGACATACATTTGAAGCTGATTGTAAGTTATACTTGTAAACTCTCGTGTTTAATTGTATTAACACAGTTATGTAGCAAAATAACTGAATTCACCTTCGTCGTCGAAGTTATAGTAGTATTGTTTCGTGCAAATAGTTTAAATATCGCGGCGCGCGTAGATTGACTCAGGAGGGCATATCGTAACCATTTTACTGGACAAATGTGAAAACTTATCGGGCCTACGGAGAGTCGGCTACGGACAGTGAAGTTAGTTCTTGCGCTAACTCGAGACGAACCACATTCTCAGTGAAACGTGCGCCCCAAGTGAGGGGAAGAGTTCGGACGTGTTCCTTACCCCTGGTGTTCCACACCGGCCGGCCTCTTCCACGTGAGAAACCCACACAGCATAGGACTGGAACTGAAGAACGTCATAGTATCATCTAGTTTATTCATTTATATGTGAGGAATATTGTAAGTATCATTTTGTCTATTCATTTCTATGCGTTGTTGCTTATTAAACGAATAGTCTCGTTCTCATGATTCTAATTGTACTTCGGAAATTCGTTTACTACATTTGTATCCTACATAAATTTGGTCCTTCGAGCAGGATTTTTGGAAACGGATTTATTAACAAATGATTATTATCTTGAATTAATGCCCTGGCTGATACAGCTATTCGCCATTGTATCTTCTAATCTCGCAGGTTATCGCCGTTTGTCATTGAAATATTTGTTTGAATTTTGCCTTTTGGTTGATTTTTGCATTTTGAAGCAGAAGTGATTAGTGTTTTTCATTAATCAAGTGAAATTGTTGTATGTATTCGCGCTCCTGAGGCAGTCTTAAGTTTGCGTGATTCTTTCCGCGATTTTTAAGTCCTTTTGGCCCTTTAGATTTTGATAACCGCCCTTCCAAGTCACACTCTCCTTTTCCCCCTCCTTTCGTGTGCGCATTACTCATATCTCAAGAAGCTCGAAACTCAGACGGCGGAACTCCCCCCTCCACAGAGGAATCACCAAGGACGACCCTCCTCATTCCACATCGTACGTCGTAATTATAGGAATCAGGCTCTGCTTGTGCCCCCTCTACACCATAGAGCTAGGTATTTGAGTGCTTAAGAGGTCTCTAAAAGCGGCACAAATACCTTTTTCTGCTGATCACAGTAATGTGTACGATTTCGCTTCACCAAGGCAAAGATAATTATGCATTAATTTCGCTTGCTTGATTGCAAATAAAAGTGGTTACAATGAGGATTCATCTCTTTTTATCGATATGTAAGTACATATACGTGTGTAACGGTTATCTCTCTCTCTACGCTAACGATAACTTGTTACTCTGTAACAGCGATATTTGGTGTCAACATTTTCCGGTGAAGGTAAAGGAAACAATTCAATGCATGTTTCACAAAGTGCATTTAACACTTCATTTGCGTGGTGTGCAGTATCTCGTTTGTTGTCACATTTCGTTGATAATGAGCCTAAGTTGTTTTAAATATTAGTTTTGGTGACAATCGTAATAGAGGAAGCTCCAAAAAATGAAATATACGAGTCTTCAGCATGAAAGCTTCATTGGAGGAACACCACTGGGTGGCGATGCTATTTCCACTGTAATTAACTTCCTGGTGCTCGTATACTGTAACTTTAAATATTTTAGGGAGTACCCGTTATCCAAGAGCAGTTTTAATCATGAGCGTACATGATCAAAGCAAAATAGGCGAATCCGTATTTCGTTATCGTCATAGGCGTCGCATGAAATGCAGTGAAACTACGACAAGCGACCACCGACAGTTTCGCTGAAAAATAGACGTCAAGACGTTTCGACAGGTGTTTCAAGGCGCCTCGATAGATTGTTTCTAGGAGTATAATTGCAAATGTGCAGGCGGCTTCTTTAACAAAAGTAAGAAAACTATTGAGCTCACTATTTATTTAGAGCGTTTACACAAATCACGTTTGTTTCATTTTTATTTAACCTCTTCGTCAATCCCCTTGGCCGACGACTCAATGACAGGTCTAGTGAAAATAATGTTTTAAATAAAAATTCTGAGTGTTCTCATTGAAATATGTGATCCATAACATTCATCGGCTTTTCCGGCATTAAGGCTCTCAAGGTCCTGATGACTTTATGCATCTGGTCACCCAATCTGGTTAGGATGATTTTAATCTCATTGTAAGTGAGGCATTATTATTATTATTAAATTTATTACTTTAGTAAAATTCCCCTCCTAGTCCCCAGCAAGTTTCAGTTTTCATTGCCGTCATAATGGCTGGAAATTCGGGAGGTGTTCGTTGCTTCTCGTAACCACGTCCGACGCCCAGCGGATAGGTGGCTACATTGTGAGGGAGATACAATCTGGCGACGGAAGATTTCGGACAAAGACTTCTGAAGATGGTCCTCGCTTTTATCGTTCCCTTATATAGGTTCTGCAACTCTTTGACGATCCATTTCATGCATCCAAAGGTGTACAGCAGTGTAGGAACAGCTAACATGTTTGTGGCAATAACTTAGGTTTTTCCAGACAGCTCCGAACTCCAGATTTTCCTGAGAGTCTGTCTGTACTTGGCAGTGAGCCTTTCCTTCACTGCTGCAACCTCCTGCATTCGGCGTTATGGGATGCCGAGGTACTCAGAGCTATCATCGTCCTCGAGGTGACGAATGACGCTCCCGTCAACGAGTTGCACGTCTTCCTTTATCTCCGAAAATCTTCCTCTCGCCAAGTGAATAGATGCACACTTGTCCAATTCGAACTCCATCCCTATAGCCTTATCCAATTATTCCAGTACGGTGTCTAGGGCAGCGTGAAGGTCTTTTGCATTTGAAGTGTAAATATTTAGGTCAATCATATATACCTATAATTAATGGGTGACCTAATGCTTTCTGTCAAATGGAGCCTCGTCGTAGCCCTAGGGGCAGAGGTAGAAGGGAAATACTGAACAAAAGGGGGCTCGATCTATCGCCTTGAAAAACGCCACGGTGATATGTTACTAACCGTGTAGAAACTGACCGCTTGCTTAAGATAAGGACGAAGTGCGTTTTTCAGAGTGGTGACAGGCGTTGGATACAGGACAAAACCTCCGGGTGGACTTTTATCAACTTCAGCATGGCGATTAAAAGGTCATGCGAAGTGGTGTCAAAGGCCTTTAAGTAGTCCACCCAGGCCATTGATAGGTTTCGCTTATGCTGGATGGCATCCTGGCATATGTACTTATCAATGAGCAGGAGGTCCTTGCATCCCGCGATTCCCCGCTTTGAGCCCCTCTGCTCGTACACCTCTTCCCACACAGGCTGGTCGTGATGAAGGATAAGGTATCTCAAGATCTAGGCGAACGCCTTGTATACAGTGTTGAGGCAGGTTAAAGGGTAGTTCTTTGGATCAGACAAGCCCTCCCTTCTTAGTTATGAGAACCGCGCGTCTCTCAGTCAGACAAGTTGGAATTGGTTCTTGCAATTAGCTTTCCAGAAAGGACGTGAAGACTGAACTTCTTTCACCATAAGTTGTTGACGGCATCCATTTCTGGAGCCGAGAAGTTCTTGTTGCCAGAGAAGGTCTTCTTCACGTCACTTTCTGTAAATGAAAGAGGCCAATCCACATCTTGTAGGTGGCGGTCACACAACTCTTTAAAGAGGCCTATGGCCGGAGTGTATCCGTTTTGCTGGCTTAGAAGTTTCATAGATATCCTTCCAGGAACGTTCAACCTCTTGGGCGGGTGACGGAGATTCAACGACGGACGGAGGAGGTCGAAAGAGACGGGATAGGTAAAGAAGAAAGGTTGAGTTCTCCCTCTTGGGGAGTTTTTTTTCCCGAGCTGTGGTGAGTGATCGTTCTCTATCGACCCCATGTTGTTTAATGCTTGCTGCCCTATGCCCCTGGAGATATTGTGACACTGTACTGGAATAGAATGTGGTGGAATAGAGGGATGGAGTTCAAATTCGACAAGTGTGCATCCATCCACCTGGTAAGAGGAAGATTTTCGGAGAACAAGAAAGACGTGCAACTAGTTGACGGGAGCGTCATTCGTCACCTCGAGGACGATGATAGCTCTGAGTACCTCGGAATCCCCCGACACCGAATGCAGGAGGTTTCAGCAGTGAAGGAAAGGGTTAACCGCCAAGTGCAGACAGACTCTCCGGAAAAACTGGAATTCTGAGCTGTCTGGAAAAAACAAGGTTCTTGCCACAAAAATTACGAGAGATTTTGGAATTCACAATTCCGAGCGTTGTTTTTAGAATTTATTTCCAATATCCTATTCATTTTCCCTAAAATTTCGAAGTAATTATCTTCAAACTCATTTCTATCAGCTTCCTGATCTTCCTCTTCCATTTGAAGTTTTAATTGTATTTCAACGTAATCCTGCTAAATACTAATAAGGCTTTTCTCTGCTGTCAGACTCATCTGTCTGTATATGATCTGAACCATCATCGCAGCTATCTATTTAATTTTTCATGCGTATCAATTTGGACTTCACCAGATCCCTTCTTTTGACTAAAGCGTTGTTTGATTCCATAATTTAGGTAATACGGGTTGGCAAACAAGGGAAACAGTGGTTGAACTATAAATCTTAGATGGTAGGTGAAGGATGAAATGTTTGCTAAGTCAACAGTGGTCAATAAGGAATGGTTGAAAAATAAAGGAAATCAGTCTGAGAAATACTCTAAGCAATGCTTAACTTGGTTCGCCACGCTTCGCTTGGTGCGCTGAGGAGTAGCTGGAGTGTGTAGCTGACGTGCAATATTTCATCGCCTCAAGGGCTGGACCCACTGATAAGCCTCTTTTATTTCTTCTTTACAATGTTGCCGGTTGTAATCTCCTTTTTTCGTAATCGTATATTCTATTCCATTTTTATTTATCGAATTATCTTCTCAGAGTATATCGTGTGCTACTCATTTTCGTTTAAATTTAACTCTTTTTCTGTAACTCTATCGCAGGTCAAAGATATACACAAATGCCGAAGAATAGGTTAAGTCCACACATAGGTGCATGAAACAATCTAAATGGAATATCACCTAAAAATCATTTGGTATATTCTAGTGTCAGGAATTAACCTAAACCAGGAAATTTGCTGTATTTGGACTAATGTTGAAAGGTCCAAATTATTATCTATTTATCTAAGGACAGACAAATAAATATTTTGACTGCTAATGAAGAGGTAAAAATACAAAATAAGTAAATAGTTCTTCGTTTAAAATATTAAAAAATGCATCACTAAAGAATGGTACATTATGACTAAAAATAATAGACGTATACTTTCTAGAAATGTCCCTTTTTATTTATAATACGTTCACGGATGCTTAGGACGTTAAAAGAAAAATGGAACACAATGAAATGAAACACCATAATTGTACTAAATTCCAAACAATATTTGTTTTCATATTCATCAGTAATACTATATGTATTACCACAAACTAGGGATGTGTCGATTCTCGATACCTATTCTCGATACCACCGATTCCTGCGACTTGGTAACGGTATGGATAATCGATCACCTAAAGTCGATACCGATACCGGCGATACCTTATACGAAACGTGACTGGTAAAGACTGGTATTTCACAACGGCCGGTTGCCATGGTGATTGCCATCTTTTTTGTTGTTCTAAATTCATTGTTTTGTATTTTTATGCTGATGAGTAATGAAACTATTGAACTACTACCATAGCGACTCATAACGACTGCCATTTAATATTCGGTTTCTTTGGTTAGGATTATTGATATGATTATTTGTATTATTTTGAAGAAGTTCGACTTAGATATCAATAAAAAGTAATCAAGTTAAGTACCTTACAATGTATAGAATATTCTTCGTGATACAAATAAATGGAAGTGTGAGTAATTTACTGCATAAAAAAAGTCAAGTGATATATATTATTGTTGTACACTTTTGAGAGTTGCATATAATGGGCACCTACTAGTTATAACGTAATATATTGTCATAGATAAATATATGGATAAATATTAAAAAAACGGAAAATTTGCAAATAAGTTAGGTTTAGTATGATTCTGAAATAAGTCTGGGTTGTAAAAATATTTCCAGTGGTCGTGGAAATCTTGAGAGAACTTGAATTAGGGATTTCATTGGAAAAGGATGGAGAATTTAGCAATGTTAAATCTGTTTTGGCTTTTAGTTGGCAACGGCTTATTCGAGAATTTTCGCATGAAATCCCGTGGGGTGAAAACTATTTCAATCCTCCTGAATATTTTATGTCTGTCCCATTGTGGTATATTATTGATTAGAAGGGCATGTTTATGATTTCTGCGATCATCTGTGAACGCAAGGAATGATATAAGCCTACCGATAGTGTTTCAAGTTATTGTGGACTGTTATGACTGTGACCAAAATGTTCTGTCTCGAGAATCTCATGTAAGGTAGGTACCATCGCGGATATCACAATCATTGCTGTTTTTTCAATCCGAAAGTATCCTTCGCTAATAAACCCTTGGTTGCAAATGTAACATTAGAGGCAGTGCTATGAATGGTTTAAGTTGACGTGACAGCCCAAATGCAAGCTGGTAGCGTTTCATTCAACCAAACGAATTTGCGTCTCATTAGGGGCAAGAGAAAATTTTGATTACCTGTGGTTTTTACTAGCATATGATGGCTTAATAAAACATTGTTCTTTTCATGGAGGCTTTTATCATGTTTTAGACGTCTATCCTTACAAGGAGTTAGCCGTCTTTTACTCGTTAGTTTTTAAAACAATACAAAACTTTTATATATCTTTTCCATATGCACCAAAGACAGTGAAATTATCTTTTCCATGGCTGTACGCCTTACTTCATTGCGATATGTTGAGCAATATTTTTTGGTTTACAAAACAGAACCAACCATTTTAGTTTAGCTTTCGGTCAGAAGTAGGGAACCATTATATTTACGAGTAGCGAAGTACTCAATTGCACAGTAACTAAGTCATTGGGATACTTTTCATAAAATAATAAAAAACACCCTCGTATTTCTAGTAAAACAAGTAAGGAATCGTGCCGTTATTATTCTCTCCTAGCGGAACACTCATCTTTTACTTAAAAAAGCTCATTTTATAGTTTAAATCAGATAACCACATGCCCCGTCGTGAAATTTCCGAATTATCTCGAAAGAAAAATAAAAGACGGTGCCGATCCGTGAGCAAGAAATGCAAACGGAGGGGTCGGTATTAGGAACAACGCAAGCCGAAGGCTGGTGTTATTGTTGGTGCTGCTCAACGTCCCCAATGAACGCTCTGGGGTCGCTATTTGAAGTTTAAGAATCAGGGGGGCGCTACATAACGTCAAAATAGCCCCCTACGTTATAATAGCGCAGGCGTTATCAGTTACAGAATCGCCTTTAATGGGGTTAAAACTCCTGACTTACGGAGCTATGGCAACGCATACATTCTACCAAGAGAATTTTGCAGTTACCATAAAAACATCGAAAAACAGAACTCATTAAAAAAATCTGATACTTGCGTGAATGCTAAGGAAGATGTTTTCCTAGCTTTTTATGCGGCCATTTTTGCTGGGTGTTCCCAACCTTCAAGATGGAAAATTTATATTTTACTATAACTTTTTTATTTTCATAAACACGAGAAACGTAAAAAGAGCAAGATTTTAGTGCATATAATTTTCTTTGAAATTAAAAAAAAATTATTTTCCTATATTTGTTCAGAGCGAGGATATGGTGAATTAAGTGGTGCCATTACGTTGACGCTCTATTGATGACAATACCCCTTGCAGGGATATTCTGAAATTTCCCAAAAAAATTAAAACGATTCATCTATCTTCGTGAATCATCTATATAGTAAATTATATAATAATATGTGATAGTGATGCATTGCTGGGTTCTGTTAAATAACTTCTTAGCCAACTGTATGAATCAATATTATCTTCTCTGGAGCCATAGGTCTAATTACACTGGTCGGCAAAAACATTTTTGTCGAGCCCTGATACCATTCCTGCTGATTCTTATGTTAAAAGACCTCCTGAATCGGAATATGACATCCGTTTTCCTCCATCACCCACCATTTTTGGGGGAAGCCCCCTCTCTTATTTTTATCACTTTGCGATAATTTGGAGGGATGGAAAGGATTATTTTATCATCATTTATATTTCTTCTCACGTTTTAGAGAGGTGAAAAGTTCTAAACCAGGAAAATTTATGGTAAGTAGGTAGATTTGGGGGGATTAGTCTCCGTAAATTGTAAAAAAAGCATTAAAAATTATCAACTTTTTCTTTTTTTTTCCGCAATTTTTTCACTTATTTTCTTCATATTTCAGCTCCTACTCTATCTTCCCCTCCCTCAAATATCCCAGAATGGTGGAAATATATATCAACAACATATAGCAGCAATAATAAAAATATTTAGGAACACTGCATAGGAACAATAATTAAAATATGTAGCAAAGTTTCAGAAGATACGCTACCATGCTAGCGCTCTCAATACCTCGCGCGCATCAATAAAGAGTAAAATGATAAATGTAAAGAACGATGAATAACATAAGTTCCTTCATTGGGTATTTGATTTCCTTTTATACCCTGAGGTAGAAGTTTCTCGTGCCAAAAAACCAGCAGTTAATGAGTTATATTATTAATCTTTTCTTCCGACTTTTCGCATATTTATTATGCCTCTTCAGGATTATATCATAGCTACTGTACTATGACTCATTGATTAATAATTAGAATTCTCCCTCCAGAGAAGATAATGTCAATAAATAGAGGTGGAGAAAAGAAATCATCTGATGCTTTGAATTCAATGATAAAAATTATTTTTTTTCTATTCATGAAGAGGTTCGCAGATAAAATACTATATTTTTTGCTCTCAACTGATTGTATGCAATAGATCTGACGCGATGGCGTCAGATTCATTTCATATAATCAATTGAGAGCAAAGAAAAAATAATATTTTATCTGCAAACCTCTTCATGAATAGAAAAAATAATTATTTGTCTAATTGAATTTGTATATACTTATAATTAATCAGAAATTAAATAAATAGGTCTTCACCAAATCACTTAATGATCTCTTATCGATTAATGCTGTGCTTCCATTAAATTTGGCAGCAGCGCGCCGATCAACAACAACAAGTTATAACAACGCTAAATCTTTTGCTGTTTACTTACGTAAGTATTGAACCTATTATACGGTTAAATTTTCCAAGAGCAAAATATCTTGACCTTTAAGATCGTTTAAGATTTACTAAGAAAAATGTTGTAGATAAGAAAGAAAAATAATCGAGTAGGATTAAAATAGAAAAAGAAAGAAATTCGTCGTTAGCACGTTGATACTAAACGAGGTGTATGTCTGAGAAAGAGGTTTTTTTTACTTGGAATTGTCCACTCAACATCATTTTCCCCTCACCAGACCCCACGCATCCATCTTTCATAAGTAATAGTCTCTAATACCCTTAAGTTCATCACCCAGCCTCTCCACCCGTCCCTATCAAATGCATCTCCCACATCTAACCCATTTCCTTCCTCACTCCATCCCACCATGACTACTTCTTGGGTCTTCCTCTTCTCCTTCTGCCTTCCGGTATCCATTTTGGAACAGCTTTCGGCATTCTCTCATCTCTCATTCTTTGGACGTGTCCACACCATTGCAATCTTCTTTCTTCCATAGTCTCCACTGCATCCTTCTTTACCTCCATGATTTCTCTTATCTCCTCATTTCTCTGACTCTTTCTATTCTTGATTTCCTGGCCAATCTCCGTCAAAAGTCCATTTATATGCCTAGTAATTTACTTTTTTCTCTTTCATTTGTAGTCTATGTTTCGGCTCCATAAAGCATTGTAATTTCTCCTATTGCTTTATGCATGTTTGTTTTTTTTTTTTAATGATATTGCTGCTCCAAAGATTTCAATATTCCAATTGCCCTTCTAATCTGGCATTTACGATTCTCTATTTTTAATTTCGAGGATCCATCGATTTGTACTACTGATCCTAAATACATACTTGAAATGGGAGACATTTTAGATCTTTATTACGTCCATTTCTACGTCTTCATTACAGACTAGAAGTTGGGTTTTCTTCCAGTTAATTTTAGACCACATCTCTTATATGCCTCTGATAGTCTCCTGCACATGTAGTTGATGTCTTCAGAGTCTTGTGCAATTATGAACTGGTCGTCAGCGAAAATAAGATTTGAAAGTATTATATTTTCATTCAGAGGTAACCCCATTCATCCACATTTTCTAGTCCGTCCTGTTAAGCTGACGTCTATATAATAAATCTTAAATAATATAGGTGAGATGCAATATCCTTGAAGAACTCCTTTGGAGGTTATGAATGGCTGTGATATATTTGGACCGATTTTAATAGCACTTATGTTATTTTCAGACACTGGTTTTTGTATTCTTCTTTTGGTTCACTTAATCCAGCCATTTCAAGAGCTTCCCATAACTTCTCCATAGGGATATTGCCATATGCTTTCTCAAGGACAATTATAACCAGTTCTACTTCCTTATTTTTAGTTCGGCATTTTTCAAGTAACTGTCGTACTGTAGAACCTTGGTCATTGCACGATCTTCCAGCAGTGAATCCACCTTGCATCTCAGATGTTACATATTCCTGATCTAATCGTCTCTCAATTATTCTTCCTAATATATTCATGTTATCGACATAGAATTGATTTTTCATCGAAACCGTGGTGATCGAGTTCACCTCAATGAAATGTTTCTTTTGCATTAAACGTAAAACCGGACAGTGATCTGTATTGTGATGTCGTAGAATCAATGGCACAGTATCTTGAAAAAAAAACGCGCATCTCTTCCGGCCGAAACACCCCTCACTTCACGGCTGAAAGTGGAAGCGCTAATCACTTGGAAATCACCACCGCGGTTATGGGCGTCGGATACGGAGAATATGCGGAAGAATGGCCACGAATCACGGACGCCGTGACCGTTCACGGCTGAAGACACACCATTCATATTCCGCTCCCACGTTTCTGTCTCTCTTTCTGTCCCCTCAGCGTCCCGCCGGACACGAAGAAGCAAGCGGCTTTGCACACCTCATCCTCGGCCACGGCGAAAGACAAGACACCACTGGGGTAAGCCTCCCCCTCGGCCCCGAAACCCTTCCGTGACGCAAGCACGACCCCTACCCCCCCTTCCCCTCGCGGTTTGAGTCCTCGGCCGCATACCTCAAAGGGCGGCGCTGGCGAATCGGTCGGCCGGTGTTGGGGGTGGGCGCCCATATCGACCGACCCAGAGACCGCGCGCAAAGGGGGGCCCGTTCGCTCCGTGCTGCTCGCTCACGGCGAACAGCAGAAGCGCCCGCTCTCTCGGAGGGCTATACGGAACGGAGGAGAGAGTTGGTGGTGTCGGGGCCACCCAACCACCCCCTCCAACCTTCCTTCCATCTCTCTCCTTGTTTCGCTCTGAGAGGAAGAAGGCGCCGCAGACGAGAAGAATCAGACGGACGGAGAGGAGAGGGCGCTGGAGGCGAGAGCGACGACCGAACACCAGCAAGAGAGAAAGAGCGGTCGCCGGGGATGACCTGACGCACCGTCGCGAGGGGTGACCGTGGGTCGGCGCGAGAGAAGGAGCCATGCCGCCCCCGCCGCCTCCCGCCGGCCTCCTGCTGCCCGTGGTGCTGCTTCTGCTGCTGCCCCTCCTCGCCTCCGGGGGCGACGCCGGCCTCCGCCTCGTCGACTACCAGCAGCAGCGGAGGGGCCCGGATGGAGGCGTGGGCCGCGTGTTGCTGGCGCACGGCCGCGTCAGCGAGGAGGCCGTCGACGGCAACGACACGTCCAACGCGACGGCGGAGGTGCCGCGGGACCCGCTTTTCCCCACGGACCTGTTCTCGTTGGAGCAGCGGCGCAAGGGCGCCGTGGTGCTGCACATCATGGGCGTGATGTACATGTTCGTGGCGCTGGCCATCGTGTGCGACGAGTTCTTCGTGCCCTCCCTGGACGTGATCATCGAGAAGCTGCAGCTGCAGGACGACGTGGCGGGCGCCACGTTCATGGCGGCGGGCGGCTCTGCGCCGGAGCTGTTCACCTCTGTGATCGGGGTGTTCGTCTCCTTCGACGACGTGGGCATCGGAACCATCGTGGGCTCGGCCGTCTTCAACATCCTCTTCGTGATCGGCATGTGCGCCCTCTTCTCGCGCTCCGTGCTGAGCCTCACCTGGTGGCCCCTCTTCCGGGATTGCACCTTCTACTCTGTCAGCCTGCTCACGCTCATCCTCTGCTTCCGCGACAACCACATCTACTGGTACGAGGCCCTCGTCCTCTTCTGCCTCTACCTCGCCTACGTCACCTTCATGAAGTTCAATCGGCCAGTGGAACGATGCGTGAAGAGACACTTGTACAAGAACAAAGTGACGCGCGTAAGGAGCACGGATCAGCTGATGCCATCCGTAAGTAGTAACAACACCACCGCTCCTCCACCCACCAACCCACTCTTCTTTTTTATTATTAATCTTCTTCCTCTTTTCCTCATCCGAATGTCCGACCGTTTCTCTATCTCTCTCTCGTGACGTTTGACCGTACCTACGTATTTCAATCCGCGCATTAACAGCGCGCTGACTCACTCCTCTTCAAGTCTTCGAGCCAGCGGCCTTCTTTCTCCACCACCACGTATGTGACAGTCGTTCAGAACCACGGCCTGCTATTCATTCACTTTTTGCCTGTTTTTACCTTTGTGAATTTGCTGGAATGGTTCGACGGAACAAGGACGGTGGTGGGATTTGTATTACTCTACACATCCTCCGATTGCTAGGCCCAACGACCATCGATGTTGCCTGCATTTTGGCCATATGTACCATCGTTACACCAAGACTAAGGTTTTTTTCCATCTTGTTGAACGTTTGTGACTGTCCGTTGCCACCTGCAAACGATCTGATACACGAGCAAAAAATTGCCCTCTGCTGCTTTGAGGGTCATGTTCTGCTCACGTATCACTTTAAAAGAAGTAACTCCAATAATCTTATAATGTTGCAGTCACGATTAACTGCACAAATTTTCGCCCTCTCGCGATTATTGCAGTTACTTTTTACCTCATAATGTTACATCTGCAGATCTACCGGCCAACATTAAGGTCTTTTTACATATTGAATACCATTAAGGGATTGATGGGTGGTGGTTCGATGAGACGAGTTCTTCGGACTTGATGATCTGGAAATCACTCTCACTCCTCCAAGCCCCGAGATTATTGGTGAACGTTGTTGCTTCATTTTTGCGAAATGATCAACGATCCTCTTGTTGTATAGGTTCATGTGGTACATTACGACATTAAGTCGAGGAAAACACATTTGCAATTTGTGTCGTGAAAATGTATCTTTCGTTGATCGTTCTAAATTTTCGACCGAAATTCGGCTCTGGTGCCCTCCAATTGAGAGGACCAGAGAGCATAGTTAAAGAAGAAGAGGAGGAGATGAGGAAAATGCACGTATAACAGGAGAAGAGCAGTAGTGGGTGGATTGAGAAGAAGGTGGTGGGCAAGTTATGGGAAATGCGTAGGGATTAGTTTCAGGATTGGCTTAGAATGGACCGTTGATCATGGAGTAGCTTGGTGGGCGAGGGAATGAATGATTGTCCTAGGATATATCAGTCCGTATAGGCAGATCATCTATGATGGCCCTTATGTGCTCATATTTTGATCAGATTTGGCCCTGAGGCTTTATTTTTTTCCTATAAGGATGAGTTAGTAATATTGTGAGTTCCTGTGAGTAACAAATCTATTGAAAATCGTTACGAACGAATAACTATTAGGATTCGTTGGAAAAAAATTACATATAATCAAGATGGTGCTGGAAACTATGTTTGGTGCATTTGAAAATCGAGAATCTGATTTTTAAATAACTACGTTCAACTTTCTGAATCATAAGTATGAGTACGTAGTGATGACGATACTACACATGATTTTGCCGTGCAGTGTATACCTGCATGGAAGCCGCTCACATTTGTATCTATTCACATATGCCCCAGTAACCTTTTCAAAGAAAAATGTTAGGGCTTCATTGAAAATAGTGTGCTACTGTAACTTTTGATTTAATATAATTAGATATTTCAAAAATTAATGTAGACTTTCCTATGCCGCTTTTTGAGGAAACGGGATAAACATAAAACTTGAATAAAATCTATCTCTTGCGTTGTTGAAGGAGCAAACAACACGAGGAATATGTTTTACAAGTGCAAGCGTACATTCTACAAATTGGTAGGTTTTCTCAAAGAGTAATTTACTTTGTATGAGAAATTGGAATGCTGAAAGATAATACCATGCATCAAGTTCACTGATAGTGATTGATTTAAGCTCATAAAATCAATTCAGTTTTTTCTATGTTATTTTCATTGCTCATGTTAATATGCGTATATGTGGGTGATATAAATGAAAACGTAATAGATACCTTGCTCAAGATAGAGCTCATAAAGTATTTCGACGGCCTTACATACCACTTTTTTGCTCTATATTCGGTAAATAATTCAAAATAATGAAACTAATAGATGAAATAAGAATATATTTGTTGCATAAATATTTCTGCGTACTTATCTTTCGTAAAATAATTGGTCTTTGCTTCCATCTGTTTATCATTTTGGCACTGCTAAACGCTCGGGGTGGATCTATTGTTTTCTTTGAAAGAATCACAAAATGTCATCATTTACCATAACATGGCATCGGGAAATGTGATGTGTGATTGAGTGATGTTCTATTATGCTCGAGACATTTAATTTAACGTGAAGTCTTTGAATTCCTCCACAGTTGGTGCAAACATGACCAGCGTAACATGGAAGCTCAAAAATGAATTTATCTCTCCCCTTCCCTTTCTCTCTGTATCGTCTTCAGAGGTTTTCTTTTTTCAATTTGTATTTAATGGTTCGGAGAGCATCGGGGAAATTCATAACATAATAACCTTTGTCGACCTCTTCTACTTACTTATCTGTTCTTTTTTTGCCTTGATATCTCCCTCCAGTAATTAAAGTCTGAAAAGCCTTCAGCAGTGAAATACTGATATACTTAAGTTCTTCTTTTGTTCACTTAATGATGTTTGGCTATGACGCGCTCCCTCAATTGAGACCATCTTAAGATTCGATCAACGGAGATCAAATTGTTTGAAGCTCATTTGAACGGAAAGAACGAACACCCGTTTAGCATACGCGAACACCATGCGATAAACATTCATAGCGTACTTGAATCCCTCTTACTACCTCCCTGAATATATTCAGTTATTCTTCAACGAGAGGTATCAACCGATTTTGAACCTAACTGGAGGAAATTCTCAATAACTACGTCTTAAGTGATGCACTTGGCTAAAACTTTATTTTGACTTTTGACTCTGGTTTTATTTGGGAAGAATTAATGTTTTTCGATTTCTAATGATCCGTAAATTTTACCAAGCGCTGTTGATAAATGTCTAATACTTTAATTTAACCTAAGATCCCAAAAGAACTGTAGAAATATTAAAGACTTGATTAAAAAAAACCTTAAGTCCCGGTTTTATAACCTTTGGCTACACATTTACTCACTGTGATAATCCATTTGAATACGCTTCCCCAACAATAACTTTCAGGTCAACAGACAATCGTCAGACTGACGTAATTTATAAAACAAAAACTCACAGCTTACATCACATCAACGGAAAGGCTCCATCATCTGAAGGTTAAAGTTTACCAAGCGTTATAACACCGGCCCTAAGTCTCTCATCGCCCAGATATTACATTTTCTTAGTGCGATAGTAAGTGAAGAGGGTGGTTTTCTAAATTATTTACAATAGTCTCTAGGACTCGTGTAATGACACACTCATTCATTCTAAGTGCGCCTGATTGTTTAAAAATAGCGAATTTAAGAAGTCGTACTTGGCGATCAATGTTCCATCAGGTTTACTTGATTTATCTGTGGAACAGTGAAAATGAACTTTTTTAAATAATAAACCACGCTCTAACTTTCAAAGCCATTATAGAGTGCCTATTGTCTGACTTGGACATTTGTTAAACGTGTTTCAAATGGCAGTAGTGAAACATGCTTTGCAGATCCTCATTCCTAAAAGGTGCATCAGTTACAATTATTGACGAAATATTTTGGTTCAGCAGAAAGGAAACAATTGCACCGCTCTTTAGCGCATTTAATGTTATCCGGATCAATATCAAATTAAATGATACTTGGATCTGTGGCGTTTCCAGCCTACGCCGGCGGGAGTCAAATATTCGCGGAGGCCGCCCGGAATATTATCAATAATATCAAACCTCCATCAATAACTGTTTGGTCGCTGCTAAGAATTATTCCTCTATATTATGTACAATTCTTTGCAAAACTGTTCTTTATCCATTTTGGATGCGTTTGGGTTCCTTTGCGGATAAATTAATTGTGGTATCTTATTTCATGAGCTCCATAGTTTTGCCTCGTGCTGATGAAAGTTTCGGGTACTGCTGGGTGAGGAATTTGCTATTTCTTTTAATGCCTGAAGATGAAAATAAAAATGAGAAATTAACGAAGAATCAGAGAAATTGAGGGCAGGTCGTGTAGAAGTCGTCACCTTAAGGTTTTAAACTCTCCGGGAGTGTCTTTTCCGCTCTCTGTTTCCGTTTCAATGCAGCGCTCATTATTCACTGAGACGTAGATTGCTGCCCTGACAAGATATTCGGGCGCCTCCGAGAATATCGACTCCCAGTGGTGGACACCGTCGTCTCGAGAAAGTGCCTCGGCTGCGTCGCACGAGTCCCGGGACGGGGCCGGCGCCGAGACGCCGCGCGCCGCGACGCCCGGCCCTGCACATGGATACCTTCGGGAGTCCTCGAATTCGACCGGACAGTTCACCGGGAGTGGACGCTGGGACGTGCCCATTGGAGATCAGGACAAAACTCGTGCATTGAAAAAATAAAATGGAGCGTAGTTCATTCTCTTTTGAGGCGCGAAAAATTGGCAGAGAATATTTGTTGCAATGTATGACCATGATGGGAACCATGATAATATCCTTTATGCAATATCCGCGATGATGTAAACACATTCATAGTATTCCATATTGTTGAAGTCACCCTGGGGAGACAAGTGACGAATGTAGAACGTCTATTATACCATAGAATTGCCAAACCATCTGCGGAATGATCACCTAAGAAAGAAGTCATTTTGTTCGAAGTTGTTTTCTAATTCGTCTAAATTAAGTGTTTATTAGTTACATCTTCATTTTCATTAAAATGATTAATTTTTCTCAAAACTTCAATATAAAAGCATGTATTAGGTATCAAATATCCTGGATTGTATGATTCACATTTATAAACATGTTTCGTTTAAGTATCAGAAGGAGAAATTGTAGAGTGAGTTATAATTGCGTGAACCACCTTCTTCATTTTTTATTTTACATTTAACTAATTTAAATTTATAAATTTATATTACAGCCAAATAACTCCATATCTTTTTATAAAATACGTGTACAAGCGTATTAGGTGCATGTATTATGACTATTGTTTCAGTTTATTTCATGCATTTTATACATCAATTTGTTTGCATATTTAGGTATTAAAAAATAATTTGTGTCACAAAAAGGCTGCGGTTAAATATTACAATAGAATATTATAAAAGTGATATAAACTAGGCTAACTTTACATTGATTACAATCGGGTGCCACTAAGTCAGACTGTATCAGATTAATATTCCGTAATAAGTATGAGTATTAATAAAAAAAAAGAATAACCAGGTATGTATGTACACGGAAGGTAATACGTTTCTTACCGATGCACTTACCAACGCATGTACAAATTTGCATTCCGTTTTTAATGTGGCGGTAATGGTGAGTGATTGAGTGCACATTTTAAAGACTTTTCAAAGTCAGTCGAAAAAAAATTCTATGACCACATTTCACGCAAGTACATCTGTTCACGCGGTGGAAATCGCCATACATGCAGTAAAGTAAATGATGCCAGAATCATTTTAAAATGTTCGTCTTAATTAAAACATTCTTGTCTTGGTTCTTCGGCACGGATATCGAAACTTTAGCAAGAATCATATCAAAGTACGCTTTTTTTCACTCGGAATGATACCTTTGATATTTGTTAGCAACCATTATGATGATATGAAACTTATTACTTCGCGTTTAGAACAATATATGTACATATATGTAATCGAACTATTACGACATTTATGTCATGTGCCATTTGGCTACTTGTTAAAATAGCATTGAATTTCCGAGAAACCAAATCGGTAACATGCAGTTTTTTCCACTCTAATCCAAAAGTATTACTTATAAGGATACGTATGCAAAGTTGCACGCAAATCTGTACATAAGCAAAATCGCTCCGAACACCTTCATGTGTCTGCAGTTTCCAGGATGTAGTGTCTCGCGAACATATGAGCTTGCACCTCAGCGACGCGAGTGGACTTGCTTTCCCTTCCCTCCACCGTCGCGTGGCGGCGTCACACTTTCCCCGCCCTCCGACGTCGTCGCTTCGAGCCGCCCCGCCCCCACCGGGGGCTGCCGACGGGTGCAAGGAGAGTATCCCTTGCACCCAGTCCACCCCTTGCCATCGGATGACGCCCACGCCGGATGGAACTCCTCCTCCCCGCGAGACGGGTGCGCCCCCTATGCAATGCTCTATCGCATAAATCGGTCGGTCCGGTGTGTGTAGTCCCTCGGTCGCCCCGGGCGAAGAAGATAGGCGCGCTGAGGTGCTGACGGCGGCGTCCGCTGGCACCGTCCGCGTATGATGTGCCTCGACTTCCTGTTGAGGTGGTTGGAGCGCCTTTTGTGAATGTGGATATTTGCGTGAAACTTTGCATGCGTGTTCTCATTTGTAATATCTATTGATTAAAGTAAAAAAATGCATCATACCGATTTGATTTTTGGCATTTAGATGCTATTTTAACTCGTAGCCTAATGGCACAGTTCTCTACAATAATGATTTCCAATAGTTGTTGTGAAAATTAGTGTAAACGTATGATATGCAATGACATATAATATGTATCCAGGATCATTCCAAATTTCACATGTTGATTATCCAGCGCTAGAAACAAAAACAATATGAATGAACTATTAAAAATGCACATTACGAATTATTAAAAAGTGCACCATCCCAAGTCCATGCACCTTCAACAAAATCAGCTCAACAAAGTTACCTCTCAGCTAGCACATCTCGAGGGTAGAACAGAAAAAAACAACAAATAATTCAACACGCACTTGGAATCGAAGAGAGCGAAGTACTTACTGAAAAAAACTACGAGATCATCCTTGTTTTTACGCGCTTAGTCTGCGTAGATTCTTGTCATCCAGTCAATTCACCAACCCATACGTGAAACCAAGGGAGAAGCCATGGCATATATTTCGCAATTATTCGATTGCATATGTACAGATTTTCTTCTAAACGCGAAATAATATATTTATTATCATTAAAATTGTTGATAACAAATATCAAGGTGTCACTCCGAGTCCGATATTGGAAAAAAATCATATTTCAATTTAATTTAGTCTGCATTTCGACTACCACGCCGATAGCTCTAGTCATAACATGCTTTAATTAAAGGCAATAATTAACATATAATTCTCGTATAATTTCCATTTTTCGAATGCCTGTATGGTGAGTTGAAACTCAAAAACAGATGCACTTAAATAAAATGAGGTCCAAGAATTTTTTTCTACTTAAAAAAATATTAAAATGTACACTCAATGACCTACTAGGATGACCCCTCCAGCCGCCTTAACGTGCCCAGGAAAAAAAAAACAATTCTTGAGTCTCACTATTTTATTACAGCCTCGGATATCTTGACCTATGTTTGTTACAAACCCCATCAGTCCCTCTACATCGCTAATTCTTCATTCCATTAATTCAAGAACTTTATTCTACCCTCCGACAACTGAAGTAGACGAGATGTCCACGCGGTGGTCATGGAAACAGAATCCCGTGTGTGTGTGTGTCTAATAATATGTTGGCCTCGATGTCATCCATGATTGAGCATAAGATTGAGAGGTGCTTCTCTCGTTTGTGAGCCGAACGGTATACAACGCTTTCTTACTTAACGTGATGTAGGCAATGAGCGGAGGGCGAACCGCGAGTGATACTGAGATACCGGTCGCGCGCACCTGAAGCTGAAGAAGACTTGAAGGCGACAGGACTGAGCACTGAGGACTCGGGGGAAGCTTTAAGCCGAACATAAAATGTTGATATAGTTAACGAATTTGTTCCACGAACGCGACCAATACATTTTAAATTCCGATCAACATCAGTTGGATACGAAGTTCAAACAGGATGGCGCTTCACAATGCATGGCAGGAAATCCTTCCATCTCAACTAGGGCAGTTCATGGTACATAGTTCAAATGATACAAGAACTATAGAATATATTATTTTCATTAATTAAGGCATGTTATGACTTGAGTTCTCGGCGCGATATTCGAAATTTAGACAAAATCATATTGAAATATTGCTTTCGAATATTGGGCACCAATATATATTTTTAGCAGCAGTTATAATTATTAGAAATATATTATCTCGAGTTTATAAGAGAATCTGTGAAAAAATAACCAATTATTACGAAATATATGTTATGTACCGCAAGGCAAAGTGTTAAAACACCATATAATTACCAAAAAAACCAAATCGATATGACGTATTTCTTTCACTCTTATCTACAGGTATTACCTCTGAGAGCACGTATACAAAGTTTCACAAAAATCTGTACCAAAGCAAAAACTGTTCATACCACATTAAGATCTTCAAATGAAAACGGCACAAAAAAGCTACAATTTTATAGAGTATACAAATGCTAATAATTCAAACCAGCACTTTATATTGAAACGTATCAGTAGTCGCTGGCAGATGGATGGGGTGTAATGATTGGTAACCGTGGACACAAGGGAAGAAAAGTGATTGTTTCATTGCAAGAAATACTATTTAAAACAGTGGCTGAATACACTGAGTGGAAAAGCTATTCATTGGAGTTCTGGTTTGAGTTCCATAATCATTGTTTTGATCGTTCCTCTTTCTAACAGCGTCTTCGTAATGGAAGATTTAGTGCTGCTCCTAGAGCCCACATAATGCGCACCATCATGCTTCTCCTGTCATCCATCGGACATTAGGTATACTCTGACGTGGTGAGAGAGCACATCTGAAATACGTAATCGGAAACATTCTCGCCTCCAAGGGGGCGGCAGGGAATGGTGGGGCTCTAAAGAAATAACGACCACGACTGCCTATCTATGCAGCGGATATGAAGAGCGATATTAAATATGTTATCTTGCGATCGTGCGCTTTGCGACTATACTATCGTGAACCGAGAACAAGCCTAGATGGAAAATGAGGAATGGAATGTATCTTTTATTATTTTGTAGATGAAATCAGGGGGATAAGAGGGTGGATAAGAGCGCCTATCAACCGGAGGGTCCCGGGTTCAAATCCGGGAGAAACCACTTAGGAAACCCCCTCCAAAACTGATCTGATTGTCAGAACTTCGTGGAAAATCGCAGGTGGACCAGGGGAAGGAGCTGAGGACCCCTCTTACTCTGAACTGCTACGGGCGTACAGACAGCGTTACACAGATGTTAAACGAATTAGGCTGGGAGTCGCTAGAGACTCGGAGGCTGCGCGCTAGGCTTAGATTGCTTGAACAATTGAAAATAGATATCTTTAAGAGTGACACGGAGAACATCATATTAGAACCCCACTATATTTCCTGGTCCGACAGAAACGATAAGTTAAGAGAGATATTTTGCCGAACGGATAGGTATGGGAATTCGCTTTTCCCACGACCAATAAGGGACTTTAATAAATGATAGGCGTAATTACATTAGAGCGTTTCCTTTTTATATGTAAAAGGCTGGTGTCCTAATACCCCCCGCCACACGCCTATTGAGGCGGCTTGCGGGGTAGTGCGTAGATGTAGATGTATATGAATGTGTGAATTTAACACGCCAATGGCTTAGTACGGGGTGAGCTCTACTCTCACCTATCAAAAACCAACCTTCGGGTTGAAACACTGAGTGAGAAGGGGAATCAGGGTTGAAGCAGTAACGGAAATGTTCACGTGATGACGACATAGTAGTATCTGTTTCGTTAAAAAAATAAGTGGCCGTAGATCCGGACGTGTGAAGTGAAATGTTTTCCATCGCAATGCTGTAATCAATTTCAATCGCTCACCGCGTTTGGCCGGTATTACTTCGTGCGGACCCAATGTTTTAATTTCCACTCTGAGCGATCGCCGCGATGACTTGGAAGGTTTTTTTTTAAAGGTCTCGTATTTCGATCTCGTCAGGGACGAGTATAGGTATAGCGAAACTTGGTGGCACTCACTAGCGGATAATCAGAGATCAGTGAGTGTAAATCAAGCGTTGACGAGCGGGCGAAGGTACCGAAGGGCTCCCGGAGTGACATCTGGAGGAAGACTCGGCCACTTTATCCCACATCACTTGCATGCTTTCCTCTCCCTTGCATCATACTATTAACAAGCGAAGGCCACCAAGTTTCGCTACACCTATAGCCTCGTTTCGCTTTCTAGTCATACCTTGTAAAATGCTATAGAATCACTGTGGGGGAGAAGAGGGAGTCCGTCCAAAGAGCCGTGCTAGAGTTGGACGAGGGTTCGAACGTGAGTCTAGCAAGGACGGCGAGCTGGAAGGAGAGGTTGGTAGAGAGAAGGAGGAGGTCTAAGGTGGAAGGGAAAGGCGATTTGTGTTAGTGAAACAGAGTTGCGTGAAACTTTGCGTACGTGCTCTCATTAGTGATATCTATGGATAAAAGTGAAGATTGAATCATACCGATGTGGGTTTGAGGATAAAATATGTACATACGTAATCGGACTATTACGAAATATATGTCATGCACCACGAGGCTACGTGTTTAAATAACATTGAATTGCCAAAAATCCAAATCGGTAGCTTGAAACGCTTTTCGCTTTTATTTATGCGCTTGTGAAGGTGCCCGCTGAATACCAACGGGAAGAATATTATCATTTACATATTGATTGTAATAAACCATTCGTATCTTATTTAGCGCAAAGCCATGTGTGAATTTCGTTTTTGAATATATATATATATATACATATATATAAATTGCTCCAACCACCTTACTCTCGATCCGTCGAGAAGTCCGCGTCTCCGCTGACAAGTGAATGGTGCTTCGTGGAGCGTTTGTTCTTGAGTTGGGCGAATCGAGGAAAATGCCTTCTCCGCGATGCGCCCACATGCTGCTCTCTTCCAAATTTCAAGAGATTGCTACCCATTGAACCGGGGGTGAACCTAATCAACCGTTGGCATTTGACTAGGGTTCCCATGTAAGACATTAAAAAAAAAACGGGACATTTGCTTTTTTCACTTTAAAAAAACTGAGACATTTCGTAAAAAAAGAAAACAAAAGCAAAGACACATTAGAAATAATAAAAATAGAATGAAATTCTCCACATGCCTGTATATTGAACCACAATCGCACTTACAACTATTAGGAGAACAGAATTTCAAAATATGCCTGATTTAAGTTCATGTTTACATGATACATTAGAATAATTATCACAATTATGAATCTGATCTTATAGAAGTTTTTTATCCTTAGATCCTTAGACAAATCCTTAAAATAAGTCTTTTCAATGATTAAAGCTTTATCTGTTTCATTTAATGAAGTTACATACGTAAATTCTCTTGTAATACTATCGTTAAATGAGCACATACGTTTCGGCATGATTCAAACTATGTTCAACCCTGAGTAGCAACCAATTAACTAGCAATGCCAGCAATCTAGCAGTGCCGGCACTGAACTGACGTCACGTCATATGTAACCGGTGACCTTGTGTATGTAACACTGCCAGCAGAAGCAGGGGGAAAAAAGAGCATCGTTAATAGAATTACCAGCTTCTTAATATACCTCATCGAAGTTTCATGAATTCGACACCAGCAAAAAATTTAAAATGGAAAGCCCAATGCACTGCTTTTAGGAATGATAGGAATGATAAAGACGAAACCGGGACATTTTGATACAAATCGGGACAACAGGACAATGTATCAAAACACTGGACTGTCCCGGGAAAAACGAAACGAATGGGAACCCTAGTAATTAGACTCGAATATATGCGTGCCATTTTCCCGTTTGCCTAATCATTTAGACTGGGGTTAGACCAATGTTTCCCAAAACCTCACCTGCGATGGAACACATCTTGAAACTTAAGCGGAAAGCCTTATGGACTTTGCTGATGCACAAACATTCCGTTTAGGTCGCGACATTTCCAAAACCACTTCAGGCCCGCGCGGAACACCCTTTTAAGGTAGTTTGAGTGAAAAATCACTCCTCCTAGAATTTAATGAATTCGACCTCGTTTGAAAGAAAAAAATCCCATATTTCCAATTATATTAAAATATCAAGCCATTTCCGAACTGCTTTCCGAGCAATTTGCCTGAAAATACAAGCTGTTTCGCATGGGATAGATTACAACTGTGCGATCCAGAGGGAGAATATTGAAATAATTAGGAATTTATTACACCTAGATTTTGACGAAAACTGTTTGTAGTTTGTATGTTTTCTCAACAATTTATAAAGAATAACATATTCCTCACAGCAGTAATTTTTACAGAATCGCAAAAAACCTGCTGTTTTGAAGGCTTTTTAGCCGTACGGCGTGACAAAATGAGTCAAGTTTGAAAAGCAAGTCAATATATTTATTTAACTACTGAGAATTTTATCATATATAACTATATTTTTGAACCATTAATGTTACAATATTCACTTCATACTTCTTACAGGTGCTGAAATTAAAAAATAAAATTGGAATATGGTCTCCATTATGGCTAGGGAACTATGTCGCTCAAACTACCTTAACTTCCCGCAGAACATAGTTTGGAAAACCCCGGATTTCGGCAGTCACATACGCTCCACATCAAACCGGGGAGCTCACTTGAAGAGCACTCACTCCGCTCCGAACCGGAGAGCATAGAGAACAACAGCTCGGAGTCGCTCACCCGGAGCAGCTCCGAGCAAACCCGCGCCGGAGAGGTTGTGAAGGAGGGGGGGCAGCAGCCCTTCGCTCCGGTTTCATTCCCTGGTCGCAGAGTCGTGTTGAGGAAGGCCGGCCCTGAAGGGAGGAGGGGAAGGGGTGGCCGCGTGCCGGGCCTCTCTCTTCTCTGCCCGGTTGGGGGTGGGCATGGGGAGAAGGCCGTAAGAAGGGGCGGCTTCAGGAGGGTCGCGCCGAGGGGCGCTTGCCTCCGTCAACTGGGGCAAAACGGGGAGGGGAGGGAGTGTGAGAGGTGCTCTCTCTCGCTCCTGCTTCCTCTCTCCCTCCCTCTCGGATCGATAGGGAACAACTCCTCCTTCCCCCTCCATCCCCTTATCCCTCCCACCCCCCTCTCTCCCTCTCTTCCTGCTCGCCGCTCACCGTAACCTCGAGCGCTCTCTGATCCGGAGCTCCTCCTCTCCAAACCCTTTTGCCCTTAACCCTTACTTTCGTCCATTCGCCCTTTAAGATTCGTGTCGCCCTTAATGCTATACTCGCATGCCATGTGCACATTCACGTTTGCAAGAAAATCTACACTCGAGTAATACACCCAATAAAAAGCAAAAAAAAAAATAAAGTAAATTCAGGACATGTTGGAATGTGCATCTAATATAAGAAATTTATCTCATTCCCCTTTTCTCTGTGCTTCTTAAGAGTCTGGCGATATTGTGTGGAAACGAAACATCACTGAGAAATCACAAAAAATGAGCAAATTCCACGAGTGAAAATATATTACGTCATAGGTTTCCCTTATTACCTGATGATTCTGTTACATCCGAAACCTAGGTCGTAATAAATATTTTTACTCTTGGAATTTGCCCATTTTTTGTTATTTCACTGTAATTCTCATTTTATTAATAATTATAGGCCCTGTTTTTATTATTATGCCTGGTTACATACTCTTTTGGTTTGGATACTGAACGTAATACGCGGATTCCCATCCATAATTTCATGCATTCACCTGCAGTCTGATTTAGCGTACCAAGCCTTACTTAACTCTCAGTTAACACGAAGTAAACGAAATTACTGCGTCACTTCTCGGTTAAGGTTGACAAGAAATTTCAAAACCGGCTGATAGCATCGACGTTCTATCTGAAGTAGATAGAACGTCATCACCCAAATAAAAGGAGCATGATATATCACTTCGTGCACCTCCTGTTCAATTTTTTTGTCTCACATTTACAGATTGAATCCTCTTACTACTCTACTGAAAAACAATTTGGTTGTTCACAACATAGCTCGTTAAACAAAATTAATTAATTAAACTTATAAAAATATTTAATAAACTATAATATTATTGGTAACTCGCTTTACTATTTGGCCTCTCGACATCAAAACGAGACACTTACACTTTAAAATGACCACTTACACACAATAGCCTTAAGAGGTAATGAAATGATTCACATGGGGTCTTCATGGATGTGATTAATATAAAGTCAATTAATCACCAGGTTTCGTTTCAGATTGTACCAGACTCGATGTAAAATGTATCATGAACATTACCTTCAGTGTGTCTAAAAATGATCGCAAAACGCCACAGACCACACAATGAACAAATGAACACTACACTGTGGAGCAACAAAATAACGAATTGCGATGAAAACGCACAGGTACTTGTTTGGAGCTATTGAGACGACATCATTTCATGATCCGGTGCAAAAAGAGATGTTCCTCTCTGTTTCTCTAAAGATATTATGCATTCGAGCACTGTCAACTGACATCCGCCTCGCCCCATCTCCATGGATTCCCGCTAAAAGTTATCCAAATGCGAACAATTGGATGCAATCGATACCATCTCAGTCTCAAAACGCCCATTGTTATACGTGTCACACGTAAATGTACTCACGCTAAAGAATGCCTCAAGTAACTTGATCTCTTCTTCTCGTGGTGACTGGAGAGTCATAACCTAGATTTGGTAATTTGGTAGATTCCGGCGTAATTTGATGGAATCGATTCATGTTAGAATGAAAAACTACCTTTGTGATTTCGAATTATTATTATTGTTTTTAAAAAATAATGTGGAATCACAAAGTTTAAGTTTTTTATTCTGATATCAATCGTGGTTCATGGGGTGAAGATTGCAATAATTTTTAAATAAGCCGAAAAAACTATTGGACCACATTTAATTAAAGTGCATCCGTTTATGCGTTGAAACTCAACATAAAGGCAGCAATGGAAATGATATTAGAATTATATTTTATTTTATTTCCCTTTGTTAAAATATGTTATGACTAGGGAGTTCGGCGCAGTATTTGAATGTAAATATTTTTTTTCAAATATTGGACTTGGCGTGACACGTTGTTATTTGTTAACAAGATTTATAACGTTAAAAAATGTATTATTTTGCGTTTAGAAAAAAATCTATACATTCATTCATTCATTACAGTAATCTACCGGTTAGAGGTAGGTTGTGATGAAAGTCAGAGAATATCCAAAGAACTCTTACACGTGCCGTGCCCTTTCTACCTCTAGTATTTCTTTCTTCATCTCAGCATAAGTCCTACCTTTCTTCATCCCGTCCATAAAACCGATTCTCTTCCTTCCCCGCTTACCCAACATCCTACCCTCTATCACGGCCTTGAGCAACCCATCACCCCCCATTACCCCTTCTAGCCACCTACCCTGTCTTCCCCTAATATCATCTATAAGTTTCCTCTCCTCGCCCACCATGTCAAGCACTTCCTCATTTGTCTTCCTTTCCGTCCAACGCACCTTCTCCATCCTCCTCCACACCCACATCTCGAAAGCCTTCAGCCTATTTTCGTCTTCCTTTCTCAAGGTCCACGTTTCTGCCCCATACAACGCCACACTCCATATCAAGCTCTTCACCAGCCTCTTTTTTGCATCCTTACTTAAGGTCCCCGTCATCAGCTCCCTTCTATTATTGAACGCTTCCTTCGCTAGCGCTATTCTCCTCCTAATGTCTTTGCTACTATGTCCTCGTTCTTCTAGCGTACTATCCAAGTAATTAAATTGTTCTACTTGCTCCAGTTGGTGACTTCCTACTCTTATCACCAGCTTCGCTTTCTTTGTCCTAGAGAATCTCATTACTTTTGTTTTCCTATAATTTAACTTCATTCCGCATTTCTCACACTGCTTTTCCAGTGCATCTACTAAAGTTTGCAATCTATACATAAATAATCAAATTATATCAAGTATATGCCATGTTCCATAAGGCTACTTGTTAAAATAGCATTGTATTTCCAAGAAACCAAATAGGCATGATGTAATTTTTCTACTTTTATCTACAGATATTACTAAGAAGGACACGTTAGCAAAGTTTCACTCATATCTGTACATAATAAAAAATCGCTCCAGCCACCTTAAGGTTGGGTCATCGCGTTAAAGACCTACAGATGAATCCGGGTGCCTGAAAAACATTCCGAGTAGTTCACTTAATGTTCACTTTTTATCATTTGCTCAACCTATGTTTATCAAGTAAAGACCTGCGGTGTCACAGTTCGCTTCAACTTCGGAATGAGTTCTCAATTCACGCGCACGAATCTCGCCAGAGAAAGTTAGATTAAAAGAGATACTTTCACGGTTTGAAGACCACATTATCCGCTCAATAATCTTTCCCCGTAATATTCACTCTCACAATCATGTCCAAGAATGCAGCGCCCCTTCTTTTATACAAGTAAAGGTGCAGCGACCTCATTGAACTAGACTAATTTAAAAAGATCAAAATCCGACATTTTTGTTGCTCACTAAGCATTTTGGAGATCGGTCTTCCGTATACGATGTGTCTGCAAGCCAACGCTGAGCCAGGAAATGCAAATTCCTCCTCTGGCACTTGGGTTTAAATTACATAGATAGGATAGATATATTTCATTTATTTTGTGGAACATTCTGTCCCCTGGAACATTTACAGGAATATCTTGAAGCAATAACTCACTGTCACAAAATTTATTATAAATAAACCAAATCACTCAACTGAGTTAAATATGCATTACATTTTATATTACAATGATTTACCTTATTTTTACATCACACTATATTAGTATTCAGCCACTTCTTGAAGAAACTAATATTAACGGAATACCTTATTTCGTCAGGTATGGAATTCCACAGCCTACAAGATGTTACATAAAACGATCTGCCGTACATAGCAGTGCGGAAATTTGGGATTAATAATAGCTCAGTATTTGTCGTTATTCTTTTTTGCGTGTTAACATTAAAAAATGCTCTATCACATAAGTAGCTGGGACACTTGGTGTTGATCAGTTTGTACATGAACACATTTATTTGATACTCTCGTCGCTTATCTACTTTCAACCACCTAAGTGTGTCATAATATGGGTTTAGTGGGGGGAGGGGGGTGTTGGAGGGAGGGGGAGGGTGTACTCTAATGCCGGAGTATGCCGGTCGAAAGGGTGAGGGCGCGGCGGCGGCTAGGATGGGAGGGGAAGGAAGTGCGGTGGCGGGGAAGATGGGGCGGGGGGCAGCATCTGGCGGGGGCGGTCGGTCACTCCCTCCTCCTGTACGCGCCTCCAAGAGGGGGGTTGGGGGGGGGAGGGGAATTTCCGGGGAACGAGGGATGACGAGGAGATTGAGCAACTGATGAGATGTTTCCTTTTTTATTTTTTTTACCGACTTTAAAAATAAGAAAAAGGGTCTCTTTTGATTACTAAACGGGTCTTTCTGCATAAGATATTGAAATTTAAAAGTGAAGCACTTCAGACGAAGATAACAAGAGGCTTACAGTTATTATCAAGTGATCACTAAACGCATCCCAAGCAGTCGATCAAAGGACCATCTATGTCCCAAACAACGCATTTCACCTGAAGTAATCGCAGTTAAGATAATTAAGGTGAAATATTAGCAATTATTTGGGTTGTACGCTAGAAAAAACGGGCATAGTAGCAAAAGCATTAGGACAAGTGTTGCACTGGTGAAAGAAGCGTTCAGATGTAGGAGGGAGCTGATTACGGGAGTATTAGTAGCAGAAACGTGGACTCTGAGGAGGGAAGACGAGAATAGACTGCAGGCTTTGGAGATGTTGGTGTGAAGGAGGATGGATATGGAGCATTGGAGAGGAGAGTAGGAAGACAAACGAAGGTGTGCTTGGTGTAGTTGGTGAGGAAAGGAAACTTGTGGATGACCTCAGAGGGAGGAAAAGTATGCCTTTGGAAGATGTAGTGAGAGGGAAAGGTTGCCTGCGACCGTAATAGAGAGGATGTTGGTTAAGCGGAGAAGAGGAAGAAAGAGAATCTGTTTTAAGGACGGAATGCGCAAGGGTTGGATGTACACTGAGAGATGAAGGAAAAAATTATTTAGGTATTAAAGGGCCCTTTACATTTTTAAAAATTCTTAAGAATTTTTACATACTGTCCTATAAACCTACCATAACCGGTACATTGCCTTAATAATAGTATAATATAAATATATTTTAATAGTTAACAATAGTAACCTTTAGGTTTATATAGCTGAGAGTAAAATCCTCAAGGTTTTTTACATGCGCAGGGCCCTATCTTCTTAAACAATTTCTATCCTCATGTCAGCATACGTCCGATCCTTCTTCATCCCGTACGTAAAACCTATTCTCTTTCTTCCCCTTCACCCGCTTGCCCATCATCCTCCCCTCTATCATGGCCTTCAGCATCCCGCTGCCCCTTATTTCCTCTTCCAACCAACTACTTTGCCTCCCCCTGATCTCATCCACAAGTTTCCTTTCCTCATCCACCATCTCAAGCACTTCCTCATTCGTTCCGTTCCCCACATCATCTCCATCTCCCTCTGCACCCATATCTCGTTGTTCTCAGAGTCCACGTTTCTGAACCATGCAACGCCGCACTCCGCATTAAACTCTTTACCAGACCCTTCTATACATCAATACCCAAGTTCACCGTTATCTGCTCCCTTCTATTACTGATCGTTTCTTTCGTCAGCGCAATATTTCTTCCTACTTCCTTGCTATTGCGCTCGTTTTCCCCCATCGTGCAACCTAAGTAGGTAATTAAATTTTTCAACTTTTTCCAGGGTCTGTCCTTTTAAGTTTACCTCTATCCTGTCTCTTTGTCCCAGAAAATGTCATTATTTTGTTATTATGGAAAATATTCCTTCCGCATTTTCCGCACTGATTGATTTCTAATACATCAAATAAAGCCTGCAACCCCTTGATTGATTGACTTACTAACAACACCTGGATCTCAACTAATCTTACCAATTTCATCCACTCCCTTTTTACTTTACTCTCATATACTTCCTCCCATGCTCTCTTCCCGTTTCCACGACATACATGCGAAGAAGCAAAGGTTGCTTCATCCCGCGACCTATAACTACCCACTCTCATTCTCCATCAGCCACCTTCAACATGTTCCGCTTGGCTATATATTTGTTTCAGATGACAAAATGTCTTCATTATTCTCTGTTATTTTCTGTAAGTGTGCTCATCTCAGAAATCGTATCCCGAGTTGTCTTATCAACCCAAAGTGCTCGTTGGCCGAACGATGGTTAAGAAGAAATTGCTCATGTTCCAACTGGACACGTTAAAATGCGGACCTCCGCAGGTCCTCTTATTTTCATCCTCTAAGTAAGAGTGACACTCCCAAAGAGGTAGGGGAGGACAGGCCGTTAACAATGAAACACCTATTCTTTCCTTTCACCCTTCCGAGTGAGGCGAGGGTGATGGAATTGAATGAAGAGGTTTCGCTAACCCTGAGAGTTTTTACGAGGTAAAAGGGAACTTTTTTAATGCTCTTATTAAAACAATGATTTCTTCAATATCCTTTATTTTTATTCCAGAAGAGACACTATCGTTTTAGCAATTAAATGGTACATCAGTTTAACATGCAATTGGGACAAGGTGATAAGGTAAAATACACGATATTTAGGCCAAACTAGGGTTTATTTTAATAATTTAAAGCGTATCCAGTTATCAACGAAATTTAATTCTCTTCATACCTTCTTAGCTGATCGCAAAAATGTGTACATGTGAGTCAATTCTTTGTTTGTCATGGAAGTTTTAAGGTTTCATCTTTTAAATCAAACTAATATGTATTTAAATTTATATTTAGAAATGGGCACTATAATCTAGTAGATAAATATATGATGATGCAGAGTTATGAAACATGGCATTTACATATCTACGCCTTGAAATGATTTTAGCGGGCATCGTGGCCGCATAACAAGTAATCAAGCATGCTGCGGTTACGTTGCCTCGCTTAATTTCGTTTAGAGAGAGAGAGAGAGAGAGAGAGAGAGAGTGAAATAACGCGTGAGCATCACTGAGCGAACATTTTGAAATTGATTAGGAATGAATGCATTTCACAAAGCTTTCCGACGGAATGTCTAAATTTATGAAAATTTCATTTCCCCATCTCAAATGAGACGGTCTGCCCGCCTCTTTCGTATTTCCGCCCGAAATGTCATATATTCGCTGGAGGAGGAAATTCGAATTACGTCATTAAGCATTTCAAGGACATATGTTGGAAACCGATCTGTCGACGCGTACGCTCTCGCTGGCTGCAATTCCTTCGACCGTTTGGGTTCGTGTCCGCGGCGATGATATCGAAGCCTCCTCACAACCCTCCGCTCCGCCTCACCACTTCAAGATGGAACCATCGCTACAATCCGGCGCTGCGATTCGTGCCTCATCGGCACCTACTTTTCGAATGCTCTCGCGTGTCCCATTTTCAGCCTCGCCGTCCCTTTCATTCCACGGACGGAATGAAAAGAGAGTTCAATCCTCGTTCAATCATCATGTCGTGTCATTTCCGCACTTGACACTCTCTCCAGCCTCTCTTTCGTCGATCGGATTTTTTTACGTCATACGAGGGCTATAATTGACTATTAGGGTTACTCGCTCACTCAGTGTGTCTACCCGAAGGTTGGTTTTGACAGGGGAGGGTAGATCTCAACCCATACTAAGCCATTAGCGTGTGCAATTCACACATCCAGGGTGGGGGGGGGGGGCAATTTCTTTCCCTGGGCCACCTCCGATTTTCCTCGAAGTTATGACAATCGGACTGTCGCATCGCGAGGATTTTCGTAGGAGTCCAGAGATGCTTCGACCGGATTTGAACCCGGGACCCTACGGTCGGTACCCCAGCGCTCTACCCACTACGCCACCACGAGGGTTACAGTCTAAAATCACTTGCAGGAGTAGTCTTTAAGGATATGGACCGATGTAAACATTATAATTATGCTTTCTATCATTTTATGATAAAAAATCCAAACAAAAGCTTTCTGCGGAAACGCTGATAAAATTGAATGGGCACCATGGCATAAATTATTCAATGAAATCGAGCATAAGTTGGTAGGAAAGAATTATCGGGGAAGTCCTGAGTCAAAGTTTCTTCAACAGTAAAATAAAACGTTTAGTTATACTAATAACAATTGATTCCTCTGGTTGGCCAGCTCTTAGGCTTATAATCCCCGGCAGGACTTGGCTAAAGATGTGAGGGAAACCATCAAAATATTGATGATATTATGTAGCTAAACTGATGAAGAACTCGATATTCTCAGGCGTTACTTTGTAAAATTCCATATTGACAGAATCAAAACAAACTTTGCAAATTTTGCAATGGATTTTATTCAATACGACCGGTTTCATCGCATAAGCGACAACTTCAGGTGAAGATGTCGCTGCCGCACTGAAACCGGTCGAATTGAATAAAATCCAATGTAAAATTTGCAAAGTTTGTTTTGATTCTGTTAAACTTGTGAAGCCAATTTTTTACACAGTAATACTCTTTTTAGTGCTATAATCAGCATTAAAATGTATAATTCTCGGAAGATTTGCAACAATTCCCTTTTCAATTTGCAACTCTGCTGCTAATAGAAAAATATTTTAATCACTAAAATAGAATATGAATTAATTACCACATGCTTTCTTAAACATACACCCTTTTGTTGGGGATTGCATCTATCATTCATACACTGTCACCTACAATTTGTGAAACATCATGCAAATCTTCTAACAGTCCTCAAACCTGAAAAATCCAGCACAGTTGATAGCGTTTGAAGTAAAGCAGTTCTTACTGCACATTGGTCTCTGAGATGTTTCCCGGTAACAGCGTTTGGGGATGGGAGACGATAAAATTTTCGAGGGTCACGGAGATCTTAAGGGTTTAAAGGTTTCTTTGTATAAAATAACTACGTTTATTAATGTAATTTTACTATTACGACGCTTTTGATTTTCATTCCGCATTTGACATTTATTAATAACAGGCCATTGTCAGCCATGAACCAATTTTTTGTATTGGTAATTGTAAATATACTTTTACAGCTGGTAGCAATGTCGTAGAGGGTGTGAATTATATCGCCTTTTGAGTCTCTGAGAAGCCTTTGCCACAAGAAGTCCGCATGCTTAAAATAGCACATTTTCGGCCAGAGTGTTGGGCGTCCGTGATAAAAGATAATGCCTAAGAATGAGAGGCAACGTAACTTTAAATAACGATCAAAATTTGGAAAGGGTAATTTAAAGTGTAAACGAATTTATAATTCGGAATTTAAAAAAATGGTAATGGTTGTGGGAGTAGATAACATCACTTTAGAGTTACTGAAGAATTTAGGTAAAAAGGGAAAACGTTCTTTTTGAACTTACTCGTGGGATCTGAGTGGAAACGTAGTGGAGCTCGTAAAAAGAGTCTTGATAACTTATCTCGAAAAAGAAGAAAACATAAGAATGAGAGGAGTATTGAACAATTAGTTTAATTTCACATTCCGCAAAAGTATAACATAGGGTAATTAATAAAAGTTTGGAGAGTAGAGTACTGCTTGGGCGATGAGCAGTTCTGGTTCAGATGAGGGAGGAAAACTCCTGATGTGATTGCAGGGATGAGAACACTTATAGAAAGAAACATAGGCAATAATGAAAAGCTTTAGCTTACTTCGTAGATTTCAACATGGCGTTTGACGGAGTTAATTGGGAAAAACTAATAAAGGTGTGGGTAAAAATAATAAGGGTAGTTTCATTGGACAGAAAAGAGACTCATCTGAAAGCAATGCATGGCGCAGACGGCACAGCTGAAGGTGGGTGTCGGAGAATGAGGGTGGGCAGTTAAAGGTTGCGGGGTGAAGCAACGCTGTCCATTGTTACTTTTGCTTCCTTCGCATGTATGCCGTGGAAACGGCAAGAGAGCATGGGAGGAAGTATATGAGAGTAAAGTAAAAAGGGAGTGGATGAAATTGGTAAGATTAGTTGAGATCCAGGTGTTGTTAGTAAGTCAATCAATCAAGGGGTTGCAGGCTTTATTTGATGTATTAGAAATCAATCAGTGCGGAAAATGCGGAAGGATTATTAGCCATAGTAACAAAATAACGATATTTTCTGGGACAAAGAGACAGGATAGAGGTAAACTTAGAAGGACAGACCCTGGAAAAAGTTGAACAATTTAATTACCTACTTTGGTAGCACGATGGCGGAAAACGAGCACAATAGCAAGGAAGTGGGAAGAAATATTGCTCTGACGAAAGAAACTATCAGTAATAGAAGGGAGCAGATAACGGTGAATTTGGGTATTGATGTATAGAAGAAGGGTGTGGTAAAGAGTTTAATGCGGAGTGCGGCGTTGCATGGTGCAGAAACGTGGACTCTGAGAACAACGAGATATGGGTGCAGAGGGAGATGGAGATGATGTGGGGAACGGAACGAATGATAAACGAGGAAGTGCTTGAGATGGTGGGTGAGGAAAGGAAACTTGTGGATGAGATCAGGGGGAGGCAAAGTAGGTGGTTGGAAGAGGAAATAAGGGGCGGCGGGATGCTGAAGGCCATGATAGAGGGGAGGATGATGGGCAAGTGTGTGAAGGGGAAGAAAGAGAATAGGTTTTACGTACGGGTAAGGAGATATGGCCATGCGCCTGTAAAAATACAGTGGATTTTTTCTAATTTCAATTGAAACTAACCTTAACCGGTAGTGTACCTTAATTATAATAATTACGATAGACTGCTTATTCCCCGTATTTCCCGTGATGAAAAGAAATACTTCCTCAAACTTCGTCATCAATTATTACAAAAAAACTAATGTCATTTCCCAATGGATCAAATATTTGGCATACTTTTCAAATAAACCTTTTGAAAAATCTGTCCCACGTAAGCATAAAAGACATACCTTCGCTGAAGCAGTAAAGTTGCCCCTGCTATCTCTGCACACATGGGTGTTGAAGGTGAACCGTAAACATCTACCAAGCGTGTTGGCATTTTTCGAAAATCCCAAGGACAGACTATCAGGCTCACTCACAATCAGTGGCTTCGGAAAATCATCTGAATACGTTTCATTTTTCACTATAGATTAGACGTTTTCATCTCTGGTTCAAATTTTTAAAATAAGCTTGTAAATTTTCTACTCTGAAAGAGCGATCAGGTGGATATATTTGAGAAATATTGATGTAACCTGAATGGTGGGCAATGAGAAATTAAGAGTAAGATGCCATGACAGAGTTAGTGATGTGGATCCGTGGATGTGAAAACTAGCATTGCAACCGACATCTTATATAAGTTTAAATATGCTAAAATGGAAAGCATTCCGAGAAGATGTCAGCATACAGGATAAGAAGAGAACGAAAAACTTCTAAAGAATTCTGGTAAGAGGAACTGAAATATATATATATTTCAGTTCCTCTTACCTTATATAGGTTTTGTATATTTTAGTCGTAGCAGTTCCGTGATCCATATGGCTAAAGTGGTCCGTTTTCACCTCGGTATCTGGTAAAAATGTTTTTTTAATAAACATAACATTTCTGCGGTTAAGTTTAAATGTTCTTATCTTCATATAAATTATAAGTTTCAAACTAGCATTATTCTCGTATTTTCGTATTCATAAATTTTGTTATGAAATAATGATCGCGAGAGTTTTTATCTCGGATGTAAAAAAAAGAACAAGTAAACGAGTCAGTTATGGTCGACTTATTGGATCAGCATTTTATTTTTTCTAGACTTATAAAGTCGCCAACAGAAAGAAAAATCTAGGAATAATATTTACTACGTCAAGAGATGTACAAAATGATTTTAAAGATGGGAACAGGTTTTGTTTAAAAAAATGTTCTCAAAGTAAAACTTTGGTAAATTACACATGATCCAATCTTATTGTTGTAAAGCTGGAAAGTCTCGATAATTTGGAAAATGGTTCATAATAGAAAAGATTTGACAAACGTGCTGTCACTCTAGAGTTTGTTTGAAGGGTAACTCGAAATTTCCTGAGGATAAAACTTAGGCTCATTGACCTGGGATACGTTTCGATTCTTTGTGAATATAAATGTTTAAGAATGAATGATTGGCCGAAGGGTGAAACTGTCGTGTTATCGAGGCCACCCAAGGTATTATTATTTTTCACCCAAATATTATCCGTGCGTTTCAAACGAATATTGCCATATAATTAGTTGATGTACTGAAATGATCTATTTATATCTACCTTTTCGATAAGTCCATCATCGTAGGCATGAACTATATTTATATGGTAATCGAAAAAAATAAAACTGACTTTATTTTTTAAGTATTAAGGGATGGGATATTCTCAACTTTTACTTAAGCATAAGATTCAAAATTCGATTAGAGTTTTGTGGTTACGAATTAGAAATATTTTATTTTCTCTCTTATTAATTACTGAATAATAAATTTAAATGTTTGTTGGTGCCCTGCCCATTAGTAAAGTTTGATCTCTCTAAGAGTGGAATAGAATTTGTATATTGGATTACATGATCATTTATCATAATACAGTTAAAACATTTTATATTAAAATTTACCTATTAAATGTAGCGTAAGTATGAGAATAAAAAAATCAAAATTCCCCGGACAGATTTTGAGAGCAGAAATTTGAAGAGACAATGCAACTTCAAAGCTGTTAAGAAGACCGACCGACTGAGAGGGTTACCTTTCTTTACATTCTGGATATCATGATATTAATTTAATCTTATTCACAGCAGATAATACTCTAATGCGATCTTATCGCGTGCCGCAGATGGTAGGCAAATAGAGTGAAGTTATGATACAATGGTGATTTTTAGGATTGATTGATTGGTGTTCTCTATGGGTTTCGAGATATTAATTTAGTTTTGATCAAAAATTGCAATTTTTAGAATTTATTACTAATGCCAAATGTTCATTTTTCCAACTCAATTAAGAGAAAATTGAGGGCAAAATAAGCATTTTGCGTTTGTAGAGGTGGATTCTGTACAAAACGCAATGATCAGTGCACCGTCATTATAAAAAAACAGGCCTATTGCTGGAGCTTGGTTAATTGCAGACGGAGCTGAACTCTTGAGTGGACTAAAAAATATGAAAATGATAGCGTTCTCAGGAGATGAAATTGCGCTGGCTGCGCTAAGGATCCTGATGCCACATGCCGTGCTATGTACGCGCAATGCCACTCAGAAAACTGGTCTTAAATTTTATAAATCCAGTAAAAATGTTATATTTTTCTCTTCTATATTTACGGGAGAAATTTACTTTGATAGGTGTGTCGACACGAAAACTGAAAAGAGCGTCCGAAAGTCATTCCAAGCTCACTGAGGCTCCCTGGAATTGTGTATCTTCAGTTTTTAGTCCATTACGTAATGGATAGGTTTCATTGAAATTTTTGTACTATATAGGCTCGCTCGCTGAGGTCAGAAAGGTAAAAAGTAACAGTTTGTTATAGTGCGAGAGAACACAATTTTCCGCTTTTTTTCGATCCCTCATAAATCCATCGTTGGGACGTTATCTTCAGAGTCATTGCACTCGGGATTCTATAAATGGAACTTTAGTCAATTCGTAGCCAGTTGACGTCAGTTAAGATGAAATCAAACGAGTCACGTGATTATTTGGAAAATTTATTGATATTTTTGTGATTTATAAGCCGGGAGCGTGGAAAAGACGAAATCGATTCCTCTACTGGCAGTTTAGATAAGGATACCAAACCAATTCAGCCAATATGAATTTCGGTAATTTGAATAAATATAGTGTCTAAGTATACATTGTCCTTGCAGTGATAAGTCGACCTTCAGTTTTTATTGTAATATCTACCGTCAGGTCTACTGAACTTGGTAATGGAGGGAGAGCGAATAAAGAAAATCCGATGACAGCAGGGAGCTTTAGAAGAAAGGAAGTATTTGGTTCCCCAAGTAAAATCGTGTTTGAAATAATTTACTACTACTTGGAAAATTATTTTAAAATAAAAAAATCAAACTTTATGAATTATTTTGGTAAAATATTAACTAAAATGGTCAAATCAAAACCATGATGCTAAAATGTAAATTCAAATAGTCATGGTCAAAACCACGGGGTTCATCTTTTAATTCCTACGAGTTCAATACGGTCGCACGTTTAGAAGAATTTTTACATTTTGCGTATTACGGACTAGCCGAAGTACCCGGCTTCGCACGGGAAACCACTAAATGTTTTTTAATCGACTTGTCTACAAGTTATCTTACATACTAATTTTTTTGCATGTACCATCAACTGGCCCTTTTGTCTGACGGAACATATGTATAATAAGAGTTCGAAAAATAAATGAAATAAAACAGAGGACGATTTGAATGAATAACTCCAATGGAGTGCGAAATTGAGTCATAGAAATGGAGCGGCTGATTGGATGGGGCGGAATTGGGCTCGGCCTTCAACGTGAATCCCCCACTTATTCGTGAGGCCTAAGATTTTCTCCCTCCAGGCTACAACTCCAATGACTAAAACAGCGAGCAAAATTCAAGATGTGAACGGAGAGCACCTAACGAAATCCCCCTTAGGGACTGTCGGGGGCTCGACCCCCGTGTTTCCGACCCCACGTACTCGTAAGAGCAAGGATCCTCTACCATTTGCAACAGTTTCACATTAAAATCTCCATATAATGTTAGAAATCCGTGGTCAGGAATATTATCAGACGCCTTGAACACAAAAATTGGGGCCCTTGGAGTAATTGGGGACTTACAAAACATATTATTTATTCAACCGATAGGAGAGACAGTATTGTACCATCTATCCTAAGTATACATTTAATTGTAATAGCCCAAATGATGTAATATACATTAAGGTTAAAAGTAACATCCGGTTTTGGGGTCGATCAGGGCCAAATATCTGGCCTCTAAGATATCCTCACCCTTTCAAAGTTTCATTCAAAGTACATTATAAGACTACTCAATTTAACATGACTAAAAGTTCCAAATGTTATTTTTCTGTTAATTTCCAAGCAGAATCAATGGTGTTCTACTATGATAGCATGACTCAAAGTTTAAAATCATTTGGAAAAATAGCAAAAGTCACGGGCGCTAATCTCTTTATAGCGTATTTAAAGGATGCCATACTCGAGAATTAACGTGGAATAGCTTGGGATGATTCAACATAAAAGAGACCAACAAAAAATAAGCGTTTGTATTCTTTCGGTCAGCGAGGAAATCTAAAATTGTTTAGAATCGTCCACGTGCTTACTGCGAGGATTCCGAGGGAATAAAATAGGCATAGGTGAAGTCGAAACACAGCATTCAGTGTAATGTGGATAGCATTGGAAATACGATCCCATTCCGGATTCAGGAGGGTATAAAGGCAAGGATCGCAGAATGGAATGGCATGCCATTGCACACAGAGTCAAAATGTATTACATTGCCACATAAATTGCTCCAGTGCTGTGTACTATCACTTTCAAAAGTCCGTCCAAACGGCGAGAGCTGCTGTCTCCTAAGTGTCTGCCGAAATTGAACTTCGTGTATTGTTTACGCGTTCCATGCTCACTTGGGAGTCTGTTTGACTAACACGTTTGTGCGAATTGACTTTTTTGTAATCGCTAAGAGAACCTCGCATGACCTCCTACCACGAAGTTCCTCCTTTACTCCCACTCCTGGAACAGTTCACGGGTGAAAGAAGGCTTTTCAAGGTTTAGGCTGGTAGTGTTCAGTATTTCCTACGCGAGGAAGGTGGCGAGATATTTTCCGTGTCACCTCAGGTCATCGTAAATTGAGTCCTGCGCTAAGGGGAAAAAACAACAGCTTTGTCTGCACGAGGAGATACTAGCACATCAACATTTTTTAATGCAAAGATCCGCTGGTAAAAATTTAAATAAATGTTACAAAAATACGAGTTATCGCAATTATTTCTCAATAGTTTCTCAATGATTACTTTATTTCTTTGGTTTAAATTTAATTACAGTGTAATATCAAATATTAAATCTGATATTATATAGAATTGGCGGCGAAGGCGTGTAGAATATACCGTTCCGGTAAGTGCGAGACTCACCCCTACCGGTCAATCGACAAGTGGCGCACTTGACATGAGAAGAGTGTAATGTCCTGTATGTCGTGTTTGCGTGAAAGAGGAAACTTAAAACTAAGTAATATTGTGAATACACAGCAGAAAATAGGAATTGCAGACTAAGAGTTTACGTGATATGATAATGAATAATATAGAGGGCAGCCTCAAAACTAAACAAAACGAGATGGTGATGCATGCAACTAGGAAGAACAAGAAGTATGACAACATTATGCCTTTTTGTAGAGGGTACAGGGGAATGCCACGTTTATAGCATACATATAAATATATTTTTTTTCCTTTTTTTATGTTTATAAAAATACAAGAGATGCGATAATTTCAGTGAAACAGCTGTGCCTATTTATGTATTACTAATTTGTCGAATCGTGCTTCTAATTTTGAGATGCAAATAGGGGGGTGGCAAGGGGTCGCTTATTCAAGAAGGTTGAAACACACTGCTGTAGAGGTTTGCAAGAATAGGGCATTATGGAGGAAATTATTACTAGAAAGCCAGTTTTCAGGGGCTAACAGCAATAACTGAGTTCTTTGACTTTGCCTACCCCGATAGGGAATGGCTTGATGGGGATGCATGCATGTTATTTAAAGCATTGAGACAAGGATAGTCGACAGTGAGGTTGACAAAGTTCTACTAAAATAAGAGACAGATGCTCGTGTTAGGAGGAAATAAAATGGCAGACATAAGACAGATTTATTGGCGATTTTTTCAAATTTAACTGCATGAAGAGTGTGGATAGGACACGTTGTAAAACCAGTTATAAATCTCATTTACGAAATCAGAAGAAGGAGCTAATTTTTAAGGACCAAGATTTTGATTTTGCATACTCAAAAGGTTGCTGAGATAGATATAAAAAGAGAAATGGAGAAAGTGCGGCAGAAACTTAAAGATAGAGACTAATAAGGTGGTTCAGGAAAGGAAGCAAACACGGTGTGGAAGGAGTAATGAGGATGCTAACAGATACTTAAAGTCATAGCCACTATGTCTTTCTAAAATGAAATACTATCGATATAGTACTATCCACTCTATTTTAAATGAACAGCACGTGCTTCGGATTTTTTACGTAGCCGTCTTCAGATGCAATGTTCAAATTCCAGTTTGAAGTGGGTGTTTATAAATAATTTTCAACGGAGGAGGGGGGGAAAAGAAGGAGGGGGGACGGTTGGGGGTTTAAGGGGGTGGGCGGGGTTAGGGTTTTCCGGTATTGAGGCGGAATGGAGGGGGGGGGGAGGATGTGGAAGTATGAGGGTCAACATAATGGTGGTAGGGTGATTAGGTCATCCCGACGCCTTTCGTCATGTAGGTGGTGGGGTAAGGGATGTGGCGGGAGTAAGGTGGGTGGGGGGGTTGGTTGGCAAGGGGTGTATTTATTTGCTTCTAGGACTGCTAGAAGGCCTGAGACAACGTAGATTGAACGAGGATGTGGAATTATTAATAGTTGGAATTAGTAATGGTCTGGAAGGGTAAGTGCTACACGGTAGATTCCGTCTGTTTCGGACACCAGCTATTTGGAGCAGCCTTTTAATTGGAGAAAATCTCAATGAACAGAACCAAATATTCCTTTGTTCCATCCTCTTCATTGGGACAGCATACCGTTAAATTGGACTAGTGTACACTCAAAAACATCCCCGGAGAAATGCAGTTTCTTCATACCTCTAATACTATTTGGAGCATTATTCCTCTTCTTTCTTTACTTATATCTAATATTTCGTGTGGTCACCTAACCTTCCACTTTGAGGCTCATAGACCATTCAGGAATCGATTCTGGTTCCGTCACGGCAGCAAATAATTTCAAATAAGAAATAGTGGCGTGCGTATTGAAGTGTCATTCAAATCATGTATCGTTTCCTGAGTGAACCCTGAATCATTGGAAAACAATTTTCTGAGCGGAGAGAATTTTATTTTGTAAAGTTTACCTTTGAAAAACATTTTTTTCATGAAATTTATCTTTTCCAGTAAAACTTTCTGCGTGAAGAACTTTCACTGGCTGAAAAAATTGCCATACTGTTCCAAATGAAAGATAATCCACCACAAATCTTTCATCTTTTTTTTTAATAGCGGGAGCACGATCATTTACGTTGGTTTGAATGCTAGAACTGCGCAATTAACTGAGAATTAAATGGACATAGTATCGTAAGCGTCAAGGTAAGTATAATAACACACTAAAAGTCAAAGTCAAAATAACACAGAGTATCGTGAGCGTCAAGGTAAGAATTCTGTTGCTGAGGACGCCCGAAATCAAAAGCTTTCCATTCACAGTGGGCAAGGAGTGTGTTTCCGTAGTTCAGCGTCAAAAAATATGCCAGAAGACTTAAATAAATAGCAGAGTCAAAAGAGTTTTTTTGCCTACAGTTTGTCGATTGCCTAGATGGAATTCCTTTAAAGAAATTGAGTCCGAGAAAGCGCATGGAGAAATTAATAATGCCGATGTTGCATGTGGAGATGCTTGGAAATTTAACACAAAATTCATCTTACTTCAAATTTTTTGCTTAGAATACATTTGCAACGCCCTTTATGCAACAATCATGTAGAACTTAAGGGTAAAATGTTTTTAGGTTTTCAAATAATCCGGAAGCTAATAAAAAAATGTTGTTTTTTGGGACATTTTCAATTCCTTAATGCTGTGAGGGGTTGAGAATGAAGAGTTTACCGGTCAAGTATTTCTCCTTCACAATGGCCGTAGAGAATAAAACGCTTCGTATTAATAACAAACTACTACTGAGTAATCATATTGTTAGGGCAATTTCCAATTAAAAGCTATATTTAAATAAAAATAGATAAAAACCAAAAATAAAAAATCTCCTAAACAAGAGCGAGAGATTCTCATTTTTTCACATTTTTAAATATTTATTTGATATGTTTAAAATTTCAATGTTTACTACTCAAGGAGGTATTTGTAATTCTCCGCTACCGAAACGGGTGAAACGGAATATACAAGGTGTCAGCAAGCCCAAGATCCGTAGTTCTGTTAATAACTAAGGGGTTACCGGCCTCGACAATTTTGACATATTTCGACCAGCGGATAATTGCAATAAAATGTTCAAATAATAGTATTTCCTAGCGCTGGAAAAGTTAAAAATAGGCATTAAAATCTTTTGGATTTTTGAGGTTTTATGTTATTTTCAGTAAAGACGTGCACTTCCTAATTTCAGTAGCGCCAATCTCATTGCTAGAGTATCTGGACGCTTTTTTCTATTAGTCGTAGATTTAGGTAAAACGTAATGATACAGTAACTAAATATTATTCAAAGAAGAGTAAATATTTGTCAAAAAATATTAAGAAATAATGCGAAAACTTTTATTTTGAGCACATATATTTCTGTTCGAATTTAGTGGATCTTTTCGATTAAAATGTTGAAATACCGGTATCCCCAAGCGCAGAGGAAGGTACATTATGTTTGCTCTTTGCTATGCTCTGGAAATTACTCGCGTAATCTCTCTCTCGTAATCGAAACCGAACATTCCAAGCCTACTACTGAAATTATTGTTTTCGGAGAGGGAGTACTGTTTGGAGGTCATGCGAGGCTCTCTTAGCGAATGCAGAAACGTTGAGTTGAACCAGCCGCTTAAGTCAAACACTCCAAGTGGGAATGGAATGCGTAAGCAATACGCGAAGTTCCATTCCCACGGCAGAGTACGGACACGACCGCGCAAGTCGTGTCGTGTGGGCCAACTTTTGAAAAAAACGATGATTCATGCGTCATATGGTGATAGGTATCGGATATTTGACTCAAGAGGAGTCATTTTAATAAGGTAAAGGTAGAACGATATACACGTTTGAAATTGCATATACTACATACATACATTCGTTTCCAAAGGTGAGATGAGTATTTCAATTATTTTACACAAACCCTAGAACAGAACGCTAGACGGCAGTTTGGTCGAACAACAAGGAATCGGCAAATAATTCCAGGCACCTCGTCATTGAATCCCTCACACCTCTTCTCCTCCTTCGACTCCGGTGCCTAGTTTCTACGACGGCACGATAGATATCAGCTGCCGTCCATTCCCGCCATAAAAAAACACACAATTGCCGCATTACTTCTTTGTCTCCTCTCTAAGCGCTCTCGCGATCTCTCTTGCTTGTGGTAACGCTGAAAAACACCGAAAGCTTTTCCGTCGAATGTGGCGACACGTGCCGTCGGATGAAGAGTAGTGCTCCCACCCAGGGCGGGAATGAAAAAAATGAAGCTCTCTATGCGCCGCTACGTCGAAGAGGTATAACGATTCGAATCGTGGAGTACTTCCCTCCACAAGTTCCTCCCCCCTCCTCTCCCTACCTCAATCGCCCCCCCCCTCACTCATGCCCCGTTTATATAACTATATATCTATCCAAGTAACTCGAATTCGAACAAGAATTTCGTGAACCCAAGTTAGCGTCAACCCTATTAAACTTGTTTACCACTCTAGACAGGCACGGAGCCAGAGATTTGCTTCGGGGGGGGATCTAGCTCAGAGCATGAGTGTCCCTTGGCTAGTGGTCCCCTTGGTGAAAGGGAGTCTCCACACCGGGAAAAAATTTCGGGGGGGGGGCCCTAAAACCCCTAACTCCCCCCCCCCCCTGGCTACGTGCCTGACTCTAGAGTAAAGGTTGACGCTGGTTACTGGTTTTTGAAATGTGGAAGGTAATTGAAGTCATGGTTGAAATACGAGTTAAGAAAATGGAGGATCAAGTAGGGGAACGGCAGAATTACACTGAAAAGAAAGTTGAACTTCTCCTGGACCAATACTACCAGTTAGTCCATTCAAAGGAGGATACATTGATTAGTTTAACATTACAGACAGATATGAAGAGTGAGTACTGCTCAGCACTACAGCAGGCGTGTAGGTTGCATCACTTGTTTTTTAGCGAGTCCTTACCCTTCACCAAAGGTCGCCAGTATTTTTACTGCATCTACAAAATACCCTGAAAGCCACCTCAGGGGTGAGTGGCAGGGGGTGAGTATTCACCAACATGCATTACACTATACCCTAAAGTTAGTGTAACTACGACTAATTATACATTAGCGTAAATCGCTAATGCTTGTCACGAGGCGAAGCCTCACAAGCATGCGCTACTACACTACAGATATTATCACAATGGAGAGGGACCGTAAATATATCTACATCTACAAAGTACCCTGCAAGCCACCTCAGGGGTGTGACCTGGAAATCGTGGGAATGTAAATAAGTAAGAGCCGCGATGTTAACCATTATACAACCCAAGTGAAGTGAACTGGGCTACAGATTGAGATGACGGGCGCGAAGAGCGAATCGGCGAAGAGGGAGCGGCGAATTCTCCTCGGGTGACCACCAACATCATCCCCCAATCATCCTTCATTCCTTATCAACCCACCCCCGTCACTCCCCAATCAACCCGAATGGCATCGGTTGTCCTTCCTCCTTTCCTACTGGAAGGACAAAAAACCGACAAAATAGGTCGGGCTACACCATGTCCCTTCGGGCGGTCGAGAAGGGCGAGAGACGCGAGGACGGGGGAAGATGAATCAAGACGATGGGACGAATATCCAAAGCCACTCCCTCCTGCCTTCTGCACTACGATCCTCGCCTTACCTACCCCACCAGATTGATTAAGCCTTCCCAAAACCTACAACCACGAATTAGACTTCCTGCCCTGCCTCAAACTCCCATAACATTTAAAAAACCCTACACGTCTATAATAAAAATAAAAACGTAACAACAAAAAAAGCCTCATCTCCTACCTCAGCCTGAAAAAACTTCTTCCACATGAAACCAGCCTCAACCTTCCGGAATACCGAGAAATGAAAATTCCACGTTTCTAGAGGGCTTGCTTGCCCGGAAGAAAGAACGTAGGACTATTGCCACTGACTCGAATGACATAAGGAGTAGAATCGGGTGTGTGAGGGACTTCAGAGAGAGACTCGATGTTGAGCATGTAATGTGAAGGAAAGTGAAAAGATGTCCAATAAATGGGGAAAGGAAAAATAAAACATACAAATAAGCTGAATAAGAATGCCCGTGAGTGAATGTCGGTCGCCTTGCCGTCGCTCACGGCAGTGTGCTCGAGGGTGAGAGAGACCGAACGTTGCAGAGAGCGGTTCCTACCCCCCATCGCCCCATCCACGTCTGCAAGGAGGACTACAGAGCGGGGGGGCGGGGGGAGGTGCCGTCGGGGGAGAGAGTGGGGGATGTATGAAGAGGGAGAGAGAGAGGCCGATATTATTGATTGCAGCCGTTTTGGGGCCAAGGGGGAGGGGAGGGGGTGGTGGGAGGGAGTGGGGAAGGTGAGGGAGAGTTCGAGGGAAGATAAGTTTGCGAATGGAATACCAGTCGCACATGTCCGTGGCACGCTTCTTCTCCTCCTCCAAGTGACTCTGGTCGGCCCGAGAGTGGCTCTGGCTCCATATCCTTAACTTCCGGGATCGATTCTCGGCGGTGGAGTGCATTTTTCCCTGGAAATTCTGATTCTTGCTCGGGTGCCGTGTTGTGAGTAGTTCAAGTGTGGTACTCCGTCCGGGACGTTAAACAGTGGTCCTCCCGGCACCTTTCCCCGAAAGAGTTGGGCCGATGTCGTCGCAGGGATTCTCTCCACCCATCTTCCACCCTCCATGCAACCTAACCTACAATCCATTAAGAAATTAAATAAATTTATCAAATTCCACACAGGTTTATTGATAACGACCCCCAGCCTATCGCAACACTTTCGTGTCATTATCGAGGGGATAGTGCAAATATTTCCCGCGGCGAGTTCGCCGTTATAATTTTACTATCCTCTTTTGATAATGACGCGAGAGTGTTGCGATAGGTTGGGGGTTGTTTCCTATAAACCTGTGCGCAAGTTACAAAGTTTATTTGTTTTCATAATGGACGCGGAATTTCACAAAATCATTGAATCGCGAACCATTGAAGATGTAACCCTGCCCTCCCCCACTCGTCCTCGGTGCCGCACATGACCTCAGCCGTCGGTCGCCTCCACCGAAATGGACCCACCCTTCTCCCCTCCCCCTCCTTCCCTGCCCTTCGCTGGGCAAACTCTCCCCCTTCCTGCGATTCTCTCACACCGCATCTCATCGCTGCCCTGCCCTGATTATTCGCCGTCCGATCCCACCTCACCCCTTACCCTTACGGACCACCCTTAGAGCTAGACTCGGCCACGGCCTCCCTCTCCCGTACGAGCATGGTCAAGCGAATGAATGCGCGGTTTAAGTAAAAATAAATTCGCGTCACTTTGCGAGCCCATTACGCAATGTGGAGGAAAAATCTCCTTAATGGAGTTTAAATTACGAGTTCCTCGCTGGAAATTGTCGATGCAGGTTTCATTCGCCATGTTGTTAGTTTCCAAAAATGCAGACGCTAATGCATACTCGATTAAATCAAGGCCACGTTCTTCGAAGCTGCAATTTTTAATACCTTTAGCGTGACTATCTGGTTCGTGCGTAGTCTGCTGACAACATTTTGCGGTGAGATGGCCTCATAACATACCTCAAGGACTGCTCTAATTTGAAATTTTCTCCCTGAAATGACCGGGAAATAGTATGCGGTTGAATGGTTTATAAATCATGAAGATGACCCAATCATAGCCATTACTGATTCGTATTCATAACGATTGATTTATTAACTGTTGTCAGGGTTGAAAATCTGGTTTTCATCTTAATCCTTTATTTAAGAAACCGTCATCATTGTTGTTGTTCCGCTATCAAAGTTGGTTATCATCATTCGGCTACGAATTGAAACCTTTTACGACTAATAATTATATAAATAAATCAATCTTTAATCTTCGGAATTTATTATGAGACAGGTGATTTCTTAGAAAAATAAGGAGTTCCAGAGTCATTGGCCAACTATGTGCCTCATGCATGTTTTTTCAATGAAGTTAATTGATAGCACATATTTTGAAACAATTTGATTGAAGAAATTCTATATATTGAGCTAATTTTTAACTTATTGTAATCGTATGGCCCATTATACTGTTCCTTTTCGTTAAAGAGATTAGTTTTAGGGTTTAATCGAAATTAGATAACTAATTTTGATTTTTACAATGTCCTCCGTTCTGTCCTATCTTTAAGGACCTCTTTTGCTTCTGGGTCATTCCATTTTTAAATCGACAAATGGTTGTTGCCTCAACATCTCAGATTTCAACAAAATTTGGCTCGCATGTAGTGAATATCCTTGAGACCCATAATCCGTTGACGAAATTCACAGAATAAGTTTTGCCCCTGAGTTATAGGAAAATGTACATCACTTGGACGCTTAAAAATCGTCATTTTACGTCCTATTTGTACAAGCTCCGGAAAACGTATTTTACTTCGCACAAATATAAAAAAGGTATCACTGGAAAGGGAAAAAACTACACTTGATACTGTTGATCTGAAACGTCGACTTTGTTCAAGTTAAAATGCTCCTTCAACTGCTCTTAAGTCAATGTTGAAAATGTTATTTTTTACTAACTTTTGGCAGTAAATAAACCCAGAAGAACTTCAAGTAACGGGTTATTTTTTCTCGTATTAATACTCACGCCTGTATAGTACATGATTAAAAAATAAAATTTGGATTTTAACCAACCCTCACCGAGGAAATATCCCAAGAACCTGAGAAATTTGGCAAAAAATGGTTTTTCGGAGTTAAAAAATTCCATGTGGTACAGGTTTTAAAAATCAGTCGAGTACTGATTTATCAAGTTTTTAAGATGTTTTTCTAAGAACAAAAATAATTGAGTTGTTTTTTGCAGGGGTTTGAGAGATATAGGGATTGGAATTTGTGTCAAATACAGCGTTCGAGAGCAACAAGCGATGGACCCGAATAATGCAGGTATTCCATAAACAATGATGTAATCAAGTTAGGAATTGTATGAAAACAAGCAGAGAACGTTTATAGGGTTTATATGGCAGAACTGCCACATTCATAAATTGCTTCACACACGCTCTCCTATTATTAAGATTGCTAATAGTTCTCATAAGAGTCACATCCACAACATTCACCCATGACTTTCTGGGTCTCTCCCTTGCATATTGTCGTCGTTATCATGAAAATATATCAATAACACTAGGGCTAAGAACACTTATGTAATTTAACGTACGGTGAAAGAGTGATATTTCTTTTAGACCGAAGAATGCGTGCCTTCGTCATATTTATTATCAAACTGACATATGCGCCGTAATTCTTCGAGTGTAAGTGGATTCGAATATAGTTCGAAGTCTTCATTTTTGGCCGAAAATGTTGTCTAAAATCCGTGTCTCTAATACACGTTAAGTCGAGTTAAAAAATTGCTGAATTACATCGTTTCGCGTTGGTTTAGCGATATTTTGTTCAGTACAATTGGTCTTGTGAAATGCTTCAATATCGCAAAACGGAAGTAACAAGTGTATATACCAGTATTAGGTCCTAATAAGAAACTTAGAACTTTAATGTAATGCATTTATCGTCGAATATTCTCCGTGGCTTATCAGTATCATGGAGATAAATATGGCTTTAAGCCGCCTATGCGCAGAAATATTGACCCTGAATAAGTCACCTTATTTAGTGACTCGACTATAATTCGAAGGGAGGTTTGCACTGGACGAAAAAAGGGAGAAAGTTCTCGACTCAAACTGGAGTATATACCATCAATCCGTTGTTTTACCTCTTAACTATGTGCTTTCACCTCGTGTACAGGGTCCGTTCAATAAGTATCGGGACTGGTTTCCAAAATCCAAATTTATTGCAGTTTTCATTACAATTACTTAATAATCTTCAAAATAGATTCCTCCTGCATCGATAGACTTAGTTCGGCGCGTCTGCCACTCGTCAAAAGCCCGCTGGAAGTCGGTTTCCGGAATACTGTTGAGAGCGTTTGTCGTCGCCGCTTGAACCGCCTCCATGGAGTCGAACCGATATCCTTTGATCTCCCTTTTTATTCGCGGAAACAAGAAAAAGTCAGGTGGAGCCAGGTCGGGGCTGTAGGGGGGGTGAGGCAACGTTTCAACGCCGAATTTCGTCAGAAGCTGCCGCACAACGATCGCACCGTGGCACGGCGCCACCCGCGACCCGCGGCATTTTTTGTTCCTCGCTCAAGACTTTCGGCACCAGCTTCGCGCACACTTTCCTCATCGCAAGATTCTTTGTTACAATGGTGTGGACGGTTCCGACTGAAAGGCCGGTCTCCTCACTGATTAGGGCGATGGTTAAACGCCTGTCAGAGTCCAAAACTTTTTTCACTTTGGCCACCTGAGCATCCGTTCGAGCGGTCGTCGGGCGTCCGACGCGGTGCTCGTCTTCGACGAGCTCCCGGCCTTCCTTAAACATTTTGTGCCACTCAAAAACTCTTGTGCGGCTTAAGGCATCATCCCCATAAGCCTGTTTAATGAGTTCAAGGGTCTCTGACGCGGATTTCCCGAGTTTAACGCAAAACTTCACAGCGTAGCGTTGCTCGACGGTGCGCTCCATGCTGGCGCGACGACACCACAAAAAATCACACGTCACAAAATTCAACCTCCTGTCTCAACGCATGCCCGGAGGCGACTGAACTTAAGTGCGCCAGAGTGGTGGGGGACCCCTCTATCGAGCCGATTGGTCGGACCCCCTATCCACCGCTCCGTTGAGGCTACAGCGAACCAGGCCCGATACTTATTGAACGGACCCTGTATTTCTTTACCTATTTTATTTGAATATCTGTAATTTAAAATTCTGGAGAATTTCATGACCGACCAATCACCGTTAATGGGCTTTCTTCGTCAATAATGAATTTTCGATTACTCACACGAAATCGTCCTCTGTTCCCCCCCCACCCTCCCCCTCGGTCTCTACGGGGCGAAAAGGAAGGGATGGGGATGAGGGAGTGGATTGAATGAACAAAACTGAAGTGGTAGCGAAGCATGGTGGCAGTGGCATCAATGAGGGCTCGGGTGGAAGGGGTTGGCTTGTGAGCGGAGGGGCAATGGGGGTGTGTGCACATGGTGCGCGTCCAGAGCTGTCAGCATACCTGCATTGAAGTTGTTGGCAAAGTGTTGTCAAAATACGCAGTTATTGTCCGCAACCCACCGGAAAAAGCCCTTGTAAAAATTGGACTTGGTGTAAGAGGACGCAAAGTATACAGAGAGATCTCAACTCTCTAATGATAAAATATCATGCGTAACTTACTGAGAATTTAAGTAACAAAAAATCAAGTTTAAGCGTCGTTAGTGTTACAATATTTTGTTCATGCTTTTTACAGCTGTTTAAATTTAAAACTAAAATTAGGTCTCAATTATGACTAGGGAATAATCTCGTTCAAACCACCCTAGGTAGGGAATGAAGGTTTTTGCGACCTTGGAAACCCTGGAAGTCAAACGCGGAGACTAACTTGGTCCCTTAATTTCTTAGCCAGTTGGTAGGCAATGGACTCTTCCACTGAAAAGGAACTTCTGTGCAAATGCCTTTATGTTTCGCTACTACTATAGAAAGTAGTTCTCGTGACACTATCGTCAAGTGTGCCTTTCGCCATTCGTCTTGTCTTGGGTGGGTCGTGCACGTGCATTCATTAAACTGAATGACTGAGAGTGAGTGTCTACTTGTCGCTGACTCGGCATTCGTCACTTCGAGTTTCTCTTGCTCCTCTTAACATTCTCTGGCGTGTTCCCTGAATGGCATTCTGGACACTTCTAAGATTAAGAATTTGGTGCTCTCTCTCGCTCTGGACGTTCACTTTTTTGTTCTAGGGATAGTAGAGAATAGTAATGATTGTTATGATAGTATTGTGATATAACCAATCGATGAAAATTCATTGAATCAAAGAATAAATGGGTACCGACAGAGTTTTAACCTTTTCAAACAGGATATTTGAACACACACTGAAATTCGCAACTTCTCATAATTACAGAACTTCTATATTTCTGTTTTTTCTCACCTCTAAGAAGTCAATTTGTTTCGTTGTTTTCAACCAGATAGACCAAACCTAAGCGATTTTAAAAGTAGTTTGTTTAGTTAATAGAGAAATGTGCGAATTGATTTTAAAATCATTTCCAAAATTGTGAAATAATTAGCCACTCATTTCAGGCCGTTACTACGCCTGCGTCAAATAGTTACTCTTTCAATCTCATACATATCACCGAAGCAAGATAAGATGATTTACGCAATCAAAAGCCACGGTAAATGTCGAGGACACAAATTGTTTGTTATGGCTAAATTATTCATTTCGATCCCTGCTCCCCGTCTCCCCCCCCCTTCCCCCAACCCTCACCGCCGCCCCCTTCCCCGTCCGGGGCGGCGATTAGAAGGGAGGGGACGGGGCGAGGGGGAAACAGTCTAGGGTGAAGGACTCAAGGGTCTCTCGCCGCAGTGCCAGGGTGGGAGGGAGTTCGTCCCGCATCGTAATCGTGGGCATGCCACACATCGACTATAGAGCCAAGTGAAGTCAATTACGTTAATTGCAATGATACATACATATACATAATGACAATTGCATTAAATTAGTAAATAACATCAGCAACGTAACAAGCATATCAGTATACATTTCCTCCTTTAGGCTTCTTGCCCCATCAGGGTTTGGGCAGGTTCTTTGTGCAAAAGGCCGTTGCCGACCGCACCGGCGGGGAGGGAAGGCCCGGCATTCGCTTGAGGGAGGAGGACGAATACCCGAAAAACCTCCACCAGGCCGCCAAACACTGGATGGGTGCCATACAACGAACAATAGACTTAACAAACATTAACAACGAAAAACCGTACTGAGCAGATACATAAAGGAAGCATTCCAACAATAGATACTACACTTCTACCTTCTCCTTCGATCCTAGATAAAGAATGAATATAAATAATATTGAAACATATCTTAATAAAAACAAATAGAAATGATGTAAGTAAGAAATAAAACGCCCCCCTTTTTCGTCAACATTACCCTCCAGCCCCGATCTCCGCCGTACTTCTTCCCTCCGCAACAGCTACCTCTCCAGCTAGTCTTCACTCCAGCTCCAACCTCCCCTAATGTCTAACCCTATGAAAACCTTCTTCCGCCTACCTATCAATGTACATTTGACCTTTACCACGGCTGAAGATATCTCGCGCCCATGGCACTATCGAAGCCTTGCTTTTCCCTGGACTGCACTGGAGAAATAATTTTAAATGCCAAAATAATGTGGAAATTTGAAGTAAGCTGGATCTTCTGAGTTGCTCTGAGATTCATTACGAAAGATAACTCATCCTGTCGAAGTGTATATAAGTAGGATGAACTTAGGTGAAATACAAAATTCATGTATGTCATAAATAAAAATTTAAACCATTATTGGCAGTATCACACCATAGTTTGATTTTTCTCTAAATATGTCAGATAATTTATTAATACAATGGAACATAATAAATAAACATAATTACCACAGGGTGTTGCGAAGTGATTAGCCCACTAGAGTGAATGGAAAGCGCTCTTTATTGTTATCCTTTTTTTCTTTTAAAAACTTGAATCAAATGAAGTAATTACAGTACGTAATAGAAGAAGAAGAAGGCAGAAGAATCTTGACATCCACACGAGAGTTAATATCACTTAACTTTTAAGTTATTATTCTCATTTTAAGCACGTTTTACGGTTTAAATTATTACAATAACTCTTCATGCAAATTACTAACATATAAAACTACGAAAATGATAATTTGAAACCTGGTGGTAAATTATATTAGGCGGCGGCATTATTGAGTCTGCGGCTAGCTAGAATGACTGCACTCTTGGATGCCGGCAAGGCAGCTTTAAAAAAATCACTAGGCCATCTTTCTTGTTTTACAATGATTACAATTGCAATAACCCTAGTGAATTACATAGTAAATACGTTAAATCAAAGTGAATTATTATAGCATTTACTTTCAAAAAATACTTATTTATAACCTAGGCAATAAACGTGTTCAACCGATTCAGGATTGAGATATTGGAAGTTCGTCATTATGAAATCAAATAGAATCACACTCTTCCGCAAAATTTAATGCACAATACTTTTCAACTCAATGAGACATCATTAGGTGCAAGACATTTTGAAAATATAATCTAATAATCAATTTGAAAATATATTCAATAATCCGTTTAACTGCCTACTCTCCCTCGCTAGTTCCCCACTATGAGCCACGTCAGCCCATCCTCCTCTCCTCCCATTCCCATATTCCATGTATTTGGTTTTTCCGTCATTAACTTTCCACATTTTCTCTTTTCCAACCTCAAATTCTGCTTCCTCAATCCAACCCTCCTTTTTTTGAGAGACACATGGTGTCTTCCCATTTTCAAATTATCTTGTACCTGATGATGACCTAGTGAGTTGAAATGCGTTGTGCATTGTGTATTAAATTTTGTGGAAAAGTTCAATTCTGTTTGATTTCATACAGACATTAACTCTTTATGTTCACAGAAAGATTTTTTTAACGATGAGCAGTAACTGTCACACCATTGCGATAATTTGGAAATAATTTCACTTTGTAATATTCACCAGAAAGTTTTATTTCTTTCGACCCAGGGTTTCGACTATTACACAGCCTCTCACCACGAGCCCTTTGTATACAGAGTGAGGGTAAGAAGGGGGAGGGGAAGAAGAGGATTAGGATGAAGCCAAAGGGAGGAGAATGCATGAATGGTCGGGAAACAAAGGAGGGGGGGAGTTGAGCGTTTTTAAAGAATTGCGTAACGGAAAAGGGGGTGGGGGAGAGGAGAGAGAGAGAGAGAGAGTAGGGAGCATTTCATTCAAGTCACATACATTTTTATTTTTAGAATGCAAAATAATTTGTGGATATTCGAAAGATTCCAATTTGTGCCCCTTGCACTGCGTTTGAGGGACTTTTGGAATGAAGTCACTTCGGTGGTCTCCTCTATCAGATGACTTGCTAATTGGGAGCTTAAATTACCTCCATTAAAAAAATTCTGCTGTTTTTTTATCCTGACACGGAAAGGGCGTCCCGTTTGACCAACATTGACCGCTGAACAATTGGAACCTTCACAACTCAGCAAGTATAAACTAATTTACTCCAACACATGAAGTTTATACTTTATTAAGGTGACTGTAGCTCACCACCATAGGGGGAGGGGAGGAAGAAGAGAGGAGAAGAAGCCAACAGGAGGAGAGTGCATGACTAGTTCAAAATAAAGAAGGGGGGTTGATAATGATTGCGTAATAGTCGAAACCCTGGATCGGAAAAAATAATATTACGAAGCAAAATTATTTCCAAATTATCGCAGTGTGGTTCCACCAAGTTAAGATGGAAAATTAGATACATAGTCACACCCTTGTTTTCCTCTCTCTCTCCTCGGCGATGGACGCGGAAGAAAGCCGAAGAGCACACCTCTCTCGCTTCTTCTTCGCCCCCACCCCCGGACACGGATAGGGCGTCCCGTTTGACCAACATAGACCGCTGAACAATTGGAACCTTTGCAACTCAGTCAGTATAAACCACTTTTCTCCAACAGTTGAAATTTATCATTTATCAATGTGACTATAGCTCACCACCGTAAGGGGAGGGGAAGAAGAGGATGGGGAAGGAGGTGAACGGGAGGAGAGTGCATGACTGGTCCAAAATGAAGGAGGGGCGGGGATGTAGGGTTGGGGAGGAGAAGGAGGGCTCGGCGTCCGATTCCTTCCACCCCCTCCCCCCCCAACACTCACCCGAAAAGGTTTTCGCCCTCGTCCCGACGACCTACTTCCTATTTCCATCCCCCTCCCCAGTCTCCTCTCCTTCTCTCGAGAGTGGCACAAGTAGTCTCCCGGGGGGGCGGGGGGTTCAATACCGTACGTGTCCCTCCACATTCTCCGTCTCCTATGCTGCGGTGGTCCACCCTCGAGGGGGGGAGGGGCAGATGTAGCTTTGGGGGCGGGTGATCCGCATAATGAGGGGGAGGGGTCGCACCTTTAGGGTGGGGGGGGGGAGGGTGCGGCGCCGGAGTTTCATCTCTCTGCCGCACGTTGAGGGAGGGCGCGCCTGCGAAGTGTGTGGATAAAGCTTTAGATACGAAAGTGCGGACGTTTGTTACACGACTGATGCCGACAACCGAGGCTATTGGGGAAGATATGTCATGGCATTAAAAAAAAGGTAGTAATATATAAAACATCACAGCTGATGGTATCACTTGGCTGAAACTCGCTAATAAATGCTTGGCAATAACTTTTTCCCGCAGAAACATTTTTACTCACTATCTTCCCCATGTACTGGATAAGTCTATTTTGGTCACGTTTTCCGTACTTTCCCGATCTAGAACTTTAGTGTGTGGTGCTGCTCCTGGGTCGACGTGGATTCCGGAATACCGTCTGCGAACAAAACGTTTTATACTTACTGGACCAAAAGTTTTAATATTAAGAAAGGATTTTTCCCTCTTAAACATTAAATACTTGGATGCTACAGAGAAAACGTTTGATATGTTTTAATTTGTTTGTAAGTTTTGATAGTATGTACCGACTTCGGCTCATTGGGCTTTGGTAAATGAGCTGAGATACCTCCAGAGGTATGTGAAGAATTGGGCGCATCTGGCATGGAAGGGTTAACTAGTTTCCACACCGAGAATATATTTTACCGGATTCATATTTCATTCATTTATAAACCTGGGCCTACATTCGTTATCGCGAATCAAACGATCGACCGAACGATCAGTTAGGCTGCTCCACTTATGTGCAGTTGAATAGAATGGCACAAGACCGAAACGGATGGAGAACTGCTGCCAACCAACCTTTGGGTTGATGACTTAAGAAGGAGAGGAACTTCCAAGAATAGCAATTATATTAACGTTGTACGTCGTTGAATCCCAGAAACGATTGATGGAGTGCACTTCTTCAGCTCGCTGTCACAACGCAGTCTGCGGTGAGAGTAGAGAGATAGATCCACTAACGGCAACGCAATATAGAATACATGAAAGCATAGTCTTGCCCTTAGCCTCTAAGCCGAAGGCCGATATTAAAATGCATTTGCAAGAAATTTAGAGTGTATTTTATGGGCCGGGAAATACGATATACGCCCAATTAGAAACACCTGACGATGGAGGGCATTTTGAGCGAGATATCACCACGAAATACATTTCATGAATTTGACGTAATTATTTACAAATAATAATTTACAAAATATCAGCCTATTATGGCACTAATTTTGAAAAGTTTTCAAAAAAGAATTGAAGCCGTGTTTTCAAATTGGGATTGTGCGCTGCCTTGAGGCATTATCAAAAGAATAATTGAGTTATGACGCACATATCGCGTCAGAAAATTTATAGCTTGGAGTTCGTATGCTTTCATAAATTATTTATAATTACTCACAATTTCTATTATTACTCATGGGTATTATTGTTTATAGAATTACACCCCTGGGTTCCTATCAGCGAATGGAAAGCCAGAGCATATAATGTTGAGATTGAGACCAAAATTATTTTAACGAGATCTTTGCGTCAAATTGAACGTTGATATGGAGAGTTTGAAGGAGTGAATTTTCATTTCGTCACGGAGAATTAATCCTGTCTTGACTGCGGCAGAGATCGGAGAAAATGTCATGTTTTCTTCTTCCCCGATGAATATACCAGTCCATCATTTCTATGCTGATCCTAAATGATGCAATTAAGAGATGTATAATGTATATTATATGTCATTGGTGTCACTATAATGATAAAATGCTTTTTTTAAATGTTAGTATATGAAATAGGTGTGCTGAACAGGATTCATTGAAAAATATACATCCTGCATTCAAAAGTCTCATAATTCAGCTTCAAGGTTTATTGAAGGTTTTCACCTCATTACAAAAAAGACACATGGTATGAAAGCCTAATTGCAATTTTTGTGACGCCGTTTCTTTAATAAAATGAAAGCTTCCAACTGTCATGGATTACTATTCGTTGGATTTTCAGATTTTTTCTTCAGATATAAACATATTTTTCTATCTGACCTTAAGTCAAAATGTCATTTAAGAATCATTCATATTCCTAATCATGGCAATCATAATTTTAGCACTAATTATTTTGAGGAAATAAGTTCACGCAAAGTAAGCCAACTAAGCACACTATTGTAGATCCTTATGGTGGCTCCAATATTGCTACACATTTTCATGAGAAATGCAAAGATGAAGTGCACCTTTGCATCAGCATTGAGAACTATTTCTTTGGACGAGTTAGGGGATTCAGAGTGGAGTGTCTTTGGAAAGGAACATGCATGTATTGATAAAGTGAGTAAAAAGTCTCTTGTGACCGGGAATAAGAAAACATCAACAACCCATGACTCCCTGAAAGTACGCCTTCCGAGTCAAACTCGGATGGCCGAAGATTATTTGTGTCTGAACTGTGGCTCTAACTAACTGGTGGTGAATTTTCTCGCTTTCTTCTTGATATCCGACCGAGCTTAATTTTCCGTTATCCCTCCATTGAGATGTAAATGGGACCTAAACTTGCTTTTATTAACGTCAAATTTCTAATCAATCAACGTTGAACTTTTTAATCAACTTTTGGGGAGCATTATATGAGCAGTAAGTGTATTATCAATGAGCTTGTGTTTGTGTTTCAGTGATGATATTTGTGTTTGCATACAGTACGTATCGTTATATCTTGATCACTGCTACGCCACAATATCCTCTTTCAAACAATAATGCTCACTGTTGAATTGTATTATTCTCAAGGAAAGGAATGCTGGTTTGGTAAAATTTGAATAGTATTTGAATGGTAAAAGTTTAATTTAATGCGAGTTTATAAAATGGAGAATTATGATTCCACGAAGTGAAGCATTCCGCCTCGGAAGATATTCTTTCAGAAAAAAATCTGGATCCATGGAGTGAAAGATGGGATGCTGCAATCGAATAAATGACGTGGTCACATTCCTTTGTTGAAATATTGGGAACAATTGGTCAACACATAACCTTCTGTGTTTCTTATTAATGTCTTGTAATGTCAAGAGAAATAAGTGTTGCATCATTTTTTTCATATTTATGATTTCTGTTGGCGTGTGCATAGTAATATTGTATGATAATGAAAACATTCCCTCATCACCACGGTGATAACCAGCTAGCTCAAGAGTTATTGACCATAATGTTTTTAAGTTATCCGTTAATTTTTACATTTTTCCAGATAACTGCTAACAAAGGCCATTATTTTCATCGATAAGGATATTTTGTCGTTGGCATTTCAATAGTCGCGTATCAGTACATAATATTTATCTATAAGTACGGTTATCGTCTGGTAGGAAATACCATTATGGATCATTTATTACTTTTATCATATAAGAAATATATTTTGGTGTCGACAATAGGCGTTATTTCCGAGCTCGAATACTTTCTTTCAGACATGTTGGTTGATGCAGTGCGGGATCAAAGAGGAGGTTACAAGCTACCCGAGAGAATACTTCGAACTCCGTTTCTCTCTCTCTCTTTTTCTCTGTTCCTTCCGTCACTGTGTCTTTATACCCTATCTCTCTCTTTATCTCTCTCTATCTTCCTGTCTTTCACATGACACTAAAGAATCTCCTCTTCCGTTTTCCAGCACCAGAGCGCAGCACAAACGTTGGTGAGTGCCTTACCCTTTGCTTCATACAGGGATGATGCATCTCTTTATACATTTGTATTCTTCCATTCTATTTTTTCTTTATATTTTCTATAAAATTTCTTATACATTCTTTCTTAACCTTTGAATTTCTACTTCCTTTCATTTATTTCCCTTCCCTTCACCTCATCCGTAGCAATAAAAAAAACGATTAGCGAGTGAAGTGGAAGTGTTGATGCTCTATATGTAGCCAGCCAGTGGCTGACCCAGAAGAGATATCTAGTGGGGAATATCGGCATCTTATCTTTTGACGGGAATGAACTGTAGTGGTCTTAGTTAACAACTTTTAGCTTATAATTTTAACTCATAAAGTTAGTACCTTGGTAATATTTGAAGTGAATAGTAATATCACAAGTATTTTAACCGACTGTAACTATACATGTTTAACTTTATTCAATGAATCCACCCACATTATACGCGTCATTGTCCATTAGTGCCAATGAAGCTGTGAATGCATTGAAAACCAGGGGCTAAACGAAGCTGGGTCCGCCTCTGTAGTTATCCATTCCACAAGTTTATTCTTTGAGTAGTTTGCACGCTTGCTCGCTTTTACTAATTATAGTTGCCTGTGGCATGGTTCCCGCTCTGAAACGCGGAAACAAAGTTTCTGTACGAATGAAAATTTTGGTTTCGTGATTGGATCGCACTCTAGAATCGCGCACTTCCTTCTTTTTATTGTTCCATCCATTGCTTTCCTTATCTCCCGTAAAAATTAGAGACTTTGCACTGTCATGACTGCTTTAGTGGTTGTCGTTGAGAGCTCCGTACTTTTATTTTTGGCGGGGGCTATTTTCTTTGACTGTAGAGCTGCGTTCGCCGCGTGTGTCGCCAACCACCAAAAGGGGGCGTTGTCCTCGGACGGCGGCGCGATGGGAATGGACGCCACGCCCACCACCGCACACGCAGCGGGCGTTCAAATCTCCCCCCCCCCCCAGCACGCCACGCCCCCTCTCGGCCGCCCCCCTCTCGGGTGGACGAGGACACGTCGACGGGCGCCCTTGCACTCTGCACGAGGGAGCGGTCGAAAGAAACGCTGCCGAGGGAGCGGCACCTTTCTGTTCTTTCGCCGCCACCGCCATGGCCACCGCCTGCATCCCCCGAAGCGTGCGGATGTCCCGGGAGGGAGAATGTGTGTCCTCGTGCCGCACATCCCAATCACTCTTTGAATTCGACCCGAGGCTCCGGCACTTCCGGCGTCCTCTCCTACGCTCTATATATATGTAGATATCGCTTGTGCTCGTGGAATTGTGCGGCCGCACGCCCACGAGGAAGATGCCGGCCCACGGTTTGCTCACACGGGCCGACAGCTTGCCAGACGCGTGTTGCCGTTGTAAAGCTTTGGAAATAAAGAAGCATAATTATTTTAACACTTTTGAGTGCCCGACGACGGAATGTTACATTGACGTAAATCTCCCGAGAACTGCTGGAAACGTAATATAACGTCCCCTTTAATTGCTACATATTTTTCGCATATATTATACAGGCATCATGTATACAATTTTAACGCCCATTCGAAGAATCATTCGACTGTGATAAAGTTATAAACTTAAGGAGAGTATAATTTGCATTTTCATATGTTTTGCGGAGCAGAATTTACAAATATTCATACAAATTAGTAAAAATAGCCAGCTCAACTGCAGCACTAAAAAATAAAGTTACCAGCACTCAAACCGTTTCAAAAATGTTACATTTATTAAGCTTGAATTTTCGTTTGTTCGTTCAAATGATGCTTCTTAGGGGACTCTACTTCACATCGGCCCGAGTGCAAGACTACCTAAGTGTGCAACATGGATGGTCTCTTACACAAATCAAGAAGCCCTGCCCACCGAGAGCTTACACATTTTTTTGGTTTAAATGCATTTCACTCAAGTTGTTTTGTTTTATCAACTGCAATGATTATGTGGAAGAAGGAACACGGAGAATCACTGCAGTAGAATTGAAAACCGACCACCCGTAGGTCTCAAACCCGGATTATTATTCCACCCTTAGGATGCAATTCGACGCGATTACCTTCCTCGAAGCAGCTGCGCCCCCTGCGCGGCTGTCAAATGTGTATCATTCAGTTCCCGCTAACCTCCTCCTTCACACCAAAGAGCATATCCAACGCTTACCTACACCTCCTGCTATCATGTCGGAGCACTGTCGTTGTGGTAACTCTCGTATTAATGTAAATATATTTAGATCGGAGATCACTATTTGCTAAACTCTTGGTTTCATCACCGATAACAAGTTGTTTAAAATGAAGAGTTTGTCGGGTTTCCCTCCGTATGATCAGTGCCTTGGAGAAACCCAATCTCTCTTCATCCTATGTAATCGATGGGTAGATTGCATATCTTTTATATTACTTCATCTCTCGCGACTATGTACATCTCAACGACGACGAGAATCAAAACTTAATCACACTCAATTTTCTATTCTATTGAAATTTGCTTGAGTAAGTTATTAGAGACGGGGATTTCAAATTCTAAAATTTTGATGTGACAAACCTCCATTTATTTTTAAAGCTTAGTTTGATATATTGGATTTTTGGCTAATTTGAATGGGTATGAGTGCTACCTCTTTTTGCTGGAATTACCAGAGTCAGCTTTTTGGCTAGAATAAAAAAATAAGGGATTACTTGAAAATAGTGGACGGACAGATTATTAAAACAATACATTTATGTTGGACTCATTTTTCAACAGATTCAAGTCTTTCGCGCCTTATAAAGCTTTTTGCACTATCTAAAATACGTCATTATACTATATCTGAGAAGGTTTGTCCATCAATTATTAACACCAGCTCGCTTTGGTTTCTATTTAATGTAGATATGTATCACCTATTTTGTAGCTTCAACTCATAGGGTAATTTGTGTAAATGGAGAAGAATCCGACTATTTGTGTATATTTTTCTCGAAGTCTGGTAGAATGTTCGGCTGACTTAATTTTATGTAATGATTTATATATTTATATAATCAATGTTTGTACTGATTGTAAAACATAAAACCATACATTAGAGCACACTTGTATTCACTAGAATTATGTTTCAAGACAATGTAAATTTTGTAAGCACTTCTATGATCCATCTATCATTCATTGTCATTCTTCAAGAATTAAGTTCGATACTTGGGGACCATTGAGAAATTACTTCGTATCTTTCTTTCAAATGCAAATGATCATCATTACCAATCATATTGCACTTAAACATGCTTATTGCTCGACTAAAAAGCACTGCACATCGTTTTGAAGCTTGAAGTAATCATTTCTAACTCGGATGTGCACATTTTATTTCCAACCCATACTGTCATTTTTTGGTCAATTTTATTTTCCTCTGTTGAAAAATCTTTTTATTTTATTTGTTATAAGTCAATTACTTTTCTTTCATGCAAGAGAAAGGGGATCTTGAAGAAAAATTCTTTACGGAATCGTGATTAATGGAATAGATTTATTCCAGCGTTTAATGATTTTCACAAGTTTATACAGCGCATCAACAACTGCGGCATTAGCCATGGTTGTCTCTGTTTCTTCAGGAAATGCTGGCCAAATTGGAGGTAATGTCAATTTTTGTGTTTTACTAAGGTTTTATAATTGAACTTGTATATGATGGTTTGAATGAATACCCTAAATAACCTCTCAATTTTTGGAAGGACAATATAAAAGATTTGAAGCATCCCGGGCATATTCCCGGTGAATACATTGGAGGAAGAGGGGTTCCCATTGAGTCTCATTTCTGATAACTATACCGTTTGATAATCAACCGTTTGAGGCCCGTTGGGAAATCCGAGAAATCTTCTAATAGATGAAGTATGTTATACATGGAATCGTTTGAGCTCCAATTATTTAATACAACAAAGGTATAAATTTGAAAGATAACGATTATATAAATTAAATGCACCAGTGATTTGAACCGATATCATCATCATCATCCCCAGCTCTACAGACCGGTGTGGGCCATGGCTTCTTCCTCAATTATATATGCCCCCAATTCGGCTCTCCTTCTTGCTTTCTCTCTTTCCATCTTCCAATCCCCATTGTCTTCAGGTCCTCTTCAACATTTTGCAGCCATCTTTTTCGTGGTCTTCCTCTCCTCCTACTCCCTTCCATATTGCTATTCATTAACAATTTGGGCATTCTATACTCTTCTATCCTTTCAACATGGCCCAACCATGACAGTCGCAATGACTTTGAGAACCTAACTATATCTTTCTCTTCCAATATTTCACTTATTTCAAAGTCCATTCTTATTCTCCACGTTTCTCCTTCTTTTTACTGGGCCATAGATTCTCTTTATTATTTTCCTTTCAAATCTTCTTAATGTTTCTTCATCATGTTTGGATAGGACCCATATCTCAGCTCCATATGTAATTACTTGTCTTATTAATGTTTTATAAATTTTCAATTTAGTTTTCCTGGACAGAAGAGTTGATTTGAGGAGGGGTAAATTTGCAAAATAGGCCTTGTTACCTTGCATTACCCTTTGATTTATCTCCTCAGAGATATTATTTTCATTATTTACTATTACTCCAAGGTATATAAATTTTCTGACGCCCTCAAAATCGTAATTCCCAATAATTAGGTTTTGTAGCTCTCGTTTGTCCTGTGAATAAGACATTTTCAAGTACTTGATCTTATCTTCATTTACATTGAGGCCCATTCTTTTCCCAATATCTTCAATGATAGCAAACATTTCTTTAAGATCCTTCACACTTCTTGCTATCAGAGCTATGTCATCAGCATATGCAAAACCTTGTTTGTATTTATAAACAATAGTTCCCCTTAATTTTAATTCTTTCATTGCCTTGTGCAAAACCAAGTTAAATAGCACAGCTGAGAGAGCATCTCCTTGTCTTACCCCTGAGGTCACTTCAAAAGCGCTGCTTGTTCTACCCAAAACAAAGGCTTTACATTGGGATTCCTTCAGTGTTATCTCAACCAAATTAACCAGCTTTTGTGGGATACCATAACCTTTCAGAGCATGGATCGTTTCTCTCCTATTCACACTGTCAAAAGCTTGACGAAAGTCAATGAAGAGTATATGCAAATCAACGTTGTATTTGTAGCTCTTCTACATTGTTTGTCTCACTGTGAATATCTGATCAATGGTGCTTCTTCCACATCTAAAGCCACACTGATATTATTCTAGAATGTCTTCGGCATAGATTCTTATTCGTTTCATGAGAATTCTAGTGAAGATTTTATATACTACATTCAGTAACATAATGCCTCCATAGTTATTGCAATTTAACTTATCACCTTTCTTAAATATTGGGCAAATCAATCCAGTTCTCCACTCTTCTGGAAGCTCCTCTGAATTCCAAGTACTACAGACCAGTTGATGCAGTACTCCCATTAGTTCTGGGCCTCCATTTTTTATCAATTCTGCTGATTTACCATATTCTGATTTGAACCGATGTATAGGAGAATATTCTCAAGAATTAAAATATTTTTTGCAAAATAGAATGTTGCATTTAAAAACCTGTTCAAAGGTTGCACAAATGAAATATTTTAGGCCAAAATTGGACACAGTGGTCTCTATTGTGATCATTATATCCCAGAAAAAATTACTTTCCAATTATTTCTCCTCCAATAGAAAGATGCTAAAACGTTTACAGTGTGGCGAAATGAGCTACATTGCAGCTTTATTAATGTTGAAATCCTAATCACTAGCTTATATTATTAACATTAATGGGAAGTAGAAAACATTTCCCCACTAAATTTCGAAATATAGCACACAAGAATCACCTTGAAGAGGAGATTTTAATCCTAATGTAGTATATTTTGTGATTAACATAGCTCTATATTGTATAATATTAACAGTACTCGTTCAGTATACATTCCCCATTTATTTTCCTTGAAAAATTATCTAAATGGCAATTGGATAATGACTTTGAAGTGGGCAACATTGCTTGCTGCTATTTTGCTGATCTCGAAGAAGGTGATAAAACACTTAAACTGTGGGATCATTCCTGAAACACTGTTATACTACAACACATTAATCTCATGAAATAAAATCAAAGCCTGATATGTTCCATGGTTTCAAGCTCAACTATGTGGAAGTTGAATTTCACAAATGAAAAAGTAACTTGGTTTTTCAATAAAAACTTAAATTTTAGACTGTGAAGTGGCCCTAGACAAACAGGATATTGGTATGAAAACAATAATCTCGCAGAAAATACCGAACTTAGTTAATAGGCATTAAAAGCATCAGATAACCCGTCCTTCAGATCTCAAATCAATACACTCCGTGAGAAAACGACTGAGGGACAGCAATTTAATTATTGAAAAGGCAGATAAAGGGAACACAGTGGTGGTAATGAATAGGGACGACTATTTGAATAAGTGCTATGACTTCATTAAGAACAATCAAACAGTTAAGCTTTCAACAGACTCCACCATAAAGTTTCATGAAATTGTGAAGAAGTTCCTTAATAACTCATCACCTTACATATTCAAATCTAACGAGTTGTATACAGTCACAGTCATGAACCCAAGAGCCCCCAGTTTCTTCGGTCTTCCCAAAATCCACAAAGAGAACATTCCTGTTCGCCCAGTCATTTCCAGTGTAGCAGATCCATCCAGAAAACTAGTGGCCCTTTTGAATTCTCATTTGAGAGAGTTAACAAATTTCCAGCCAAGATTTGGAGTCAAGAACACAAAAGATTTCTGTGACCAACTATCAAAGAAAACTCCTCCATCCCTCCTCCAAATACCTGCTAGTGTCATTCGATGTGGAGAACCTGTTTACAATTATCCCAGCATTGGATGCAGTGACGGTAGCGGAAAAAGTTTTGGAAAACGCGGGAACAGAAGCAACCGCCATCAGGAACTTTGTGTCATTATTGAAAGTGTGCTCGGAACAGAATTATTTTAAATTCAATGGTGAATATTACAAACAAAGTGAAGGATTCTCAATGGGTTCCCTTTTATCGCCACTCTTAGCAGAACTGTTTATGGACAGCTCCGAGGAAAACTTGTTCAGTTGTAGCTCAGTGTGCACCAAGAATATTTATTGCTGGTTCCGCTACGTTGATGATGTGTTTGTAGTATGGACCGGCACGAATAGACAATTGGACAATTTTCTGACAGTTCTGAATAACCAGCACAAAAGCATACATTTTACTTGTGAGAAAGAAAGAGAGGGTAAACTGAATTTCCTGGATGTGACAGTGTCAAAAATGGAGAAGCAATTTGATTTTGCTATTTTCCGCAAAGCCATCACCACGGACCACATCATCCCTTTTGACTCCCGCCATCACATATTGCAAAAGCTGTCCGTTTTTCACTTCCTTTCAAACCGACTAATGGACATCCCTCTCTCTAAAATAGCATTCAACCAGGAATTAGAAACTATTAAATCAATAGCCATCTCAAATGGTTACAACAAGAACACTATTGACAAAATGCTCCTTAAAAAACACTCCATCAGGGATATCCTCCTCCTCTCCTCAACGACTACTCTTCACGCCACGGAAAACGGAGAGAGAAAAAATTCGGTGGTGTAAACTGCCATATTACGGGATGACTTCAGAAAAAATAGGCAACCTATTCCCAAAACACCGGTTTAGAACAGCATTTTATAACAATCAAAATCTTAAAAAAATTCTGAACAAAACAAAAGACAAAGTTCAACCATTAGAAAATAGTGGAATATATAAATTAAAGTGCACCGACTGCAGTGCTGCATATGTGGGACAGACAGGACACACTTTCCAGACAAGAATAGAAGATTATAAGAGATTTTTCCGGAAATGTAACCTATCGCAGTCCCACTTCACTAGATATCTATGGAAAGAAAACCATAACAGCGACTTCATACCGGAGATATTACACCGAGAGAAAAAAGGAAGGAAGATGGAGAAAAGGGAGGAGCTGGAAAAATAAGAAGGATCATGAAGAAATGTCTTTTACTCAACGACATCCTTGTTGAAAAACATTCCCCCTCCTAGAAGTCTCTCTATCCCTCACGGAAAAATAAACCCCTGAATCTCCCACCCCACTCTCCACTTGCTGATAACCCGCCGATTCCTTAATCCCTAACCCTCAAGGAAGAACTACACCTAATAAACCCACTCCCCCCACCAACAAACCCTACCCCTCTCCCACACACTTAAGTGTCCTTCACGGGTGTTTTATAGATTCCTACACCACCCCTTACCTCTCCCCCGGTATTTTTCCCCCTCCTCAACACCCCCTTCCTCCCCCCTCTCCTACCTTCTACCAAGTCCCTTAAGAGTATATATACCTCTTGGAAATTGTTAAAACTTTGTACCTGATGATGACACCGCTGTGTCGAAACACGCCGCACCAGGAAAATAAATCTGTGGGAGGAAACCAAGTTACTTTTTCATGCCTGATCGTTGAGCCATAATTCAAATCATATCTCACATACTCAGATTGATTTTCTAAGGAACTTTTTAAGCAAGGTTAAAAAAAACTACACTTAGCCAATCCATACTGATTTCATTTAACACGACTAGTTTTGGAACTGCTTTCTACCATCTTCTGGTGGAAGAATATATAACACACTTACAATACCGGTCAAGTTAAATAAAACCAGTCTGGAAGTGTCATTGTTTTGCGCATATATTATGAAATGATTCTATAAGTAGAGCTTGAGACGTTGATTTAAATTTTTAAGTTTAATAATAATTTTCCGGCCAGGAATTGCTCATTTTTTCAATGCTTTCCGTAAAAAGATATCTTTTTCCGTATTTTCTCCGCTCTGTAATTTGATATTTTCTTATTAAGTGTGGGTAGAGAAGTTTGACCAACCAAATGTGAAGATGGTAGGCCACGTTGAGGCGCCGACGGTGTAACACAGCTGAATAAGGGGAGTGAGAGTGTTTGCCACTTGCAACCATGCATAGTGTCTAAAGAATGATGATTATTAGGTCTTTTTATGACTTTCCGGAGACCATTTAATAATTATTATATGGAGAAAACATCAATAAAAACGAATCGAAACTTTCCACGGATATAGTAACCTACCAGCGATTATAAACCTAGGGTTTATCGATCGAATACTCGGTTGGTTCCCTGATGAAAAAGTGAAAGAGAGAGATGCCTTTTCGCACAGTTATAGAAAAATATCGAACGAAACGCGAGAATGTGACATTCAGTGCAGAAATACTAAATTAAAAACACAAAAAGTGAAGTAAATCCGAAAGGTTCGTTGTAAACTGCCCCACGAGTCAGCTTAGAGTGTAACACCGCTGATCGACGGACTAGTTAGGAATCCGCTATATACTTATTAGGATTACATTACTTGAAAATTTCACATCACGCGAGTGTCAGGGCTAAACGGGGGCTATTATGATACATCGACCCCGCACTACATGTGTCTAGGATGACGTAATATAGTTACGATGTGTTGATAATATATGATAAAAACACTCCTAACTTAAATGTATTAAAAAAGGCTAAAAAATCATGGCTTGTAAATATTGAATTTGATTGTTATTTTAATCGTTGATTTCAGATGTGTAAATAATTTATTTCGTTGATTGTTTAGTGTTGACGTTTTAAGGATTTAAAGTTTTCCCGGCGAATTATATAAGTGAAGGTTTCTCGGGTTTCACACCGGGTAAGATTATTTAAATTGATCAACGTTTCGATGGTTGTTCAGTCGACTTAGTCATCGTCCTGATGACGATGGCTAAATCAACCATCGAAACGTTGATCCATTTAAATAATCTTACCAGGTGTGAAACCCGAGAAACCTTTACTTATAGTGTTGACGTGGTTGCTACCCATGACGATAGAGACTCGCTGTTTTAGAACTGTTATAAAATACATGCGAAGTGATACTAAACAAATTGACCTTATCACTTTGATGTATCAATCAATGACTGAACAATCGACAAAATGTGAGAGATACACTTCCGATTCGATAAGTGCCTGCAAAAATTTTTTCCTTTCCGCGCACTATAAAAAATCACAGCAGGACAGTAACGGCTTTAACGGTTATTATTTTGGTTTAAAGTGTTTCTGTGGCTGATGCCGTTTCACACTTGCTGTCTGCCACATGCAGACATGAGCAACAGCACTCGAAGGAATCGGATGATCACCCCTCCAAACTCGAGCCGAGCCCAACGATGCTTCAACTTCGGTGACTGATCGGGAATCGGTGTTTCCATCGTGGGGCAGGCCCCCCCCCGGGACACTATCGTGATATTCGTTTAAGGTACTCATTTCACATAAAATTCAATGAATCCGGCCTCGTCACAAAGAAAAATATCTCATATTTCCAGTGATAACAAAATATCAGCAACTAACCGGTATGCTTTCCGAGTTAGTAGCAAAAAATATCCGCCAATTTTCATGGGAAATGGTACGGTATTAAAGCACTCAAGAGAGACTTCATTTAAAAAAAGAAGAAATTCAAACGCAAAGATATCGTCAGAAATTCAATTGTGTATTTTGTATAAATACTCAACTATTTAAAAACATCGAATACTCAGTGCAGTAAATGTTACAGAATTGCAAAACATCATGGGTTGTGAAGGCGTTTTCACCTTATGGCGTGAAAAAGACGAGTCAAGTTAAAAACTTATGAATGCATATTTAGTTGATATCAGAGAATTTCAATCACATAAAACAATATTTTTTCGCTCTTCATATTAAAATATTTACTTCACACTTTATAAAATTAAAAAAAAATAATAAAATATGGTATCCATTATGACTAGGGAAATATCTAGCTCAAGCCACCGAGAGTGAATTATTTGAATTTTAAATGCAATTAACTTTCGTTCTCTCGCTCTTCCTATTCCATTCCTCAATTCCATCCCATCGTAATGGCTGGTGACCTAACACCCGCTGCCACACCCCCTTTGCGACGCCACGCGCAGGGTAGCACGTAGAATGTGAGTTGTCAATTATCTACCCTCTACTCCTCTACCCCGCTCCCTCCAACCCCCCCCCTCCTCCCCCAACCACTCCCATCCCATCTCACGGCGACAGAAAAATCGAACGCTTTCCGCTCAGCTCCACTCTTTTGTTTAATTTGTCGACGCGTGAATCCTCCGCTCTTCGTTCAAGACTGCAAGGTTGGCAACGAAACCCATATTGCGAGCACGGTTTGGATCCGTTGTAATAAACCCCTCGATGGGTTCCTGAAAAGGGTTCCACTCCAAGCAGCAGGGGGGGTTATTTTGTAATCTCACTAAAGTGAGAATACGTTACAAGATACGGAAAGTTACGTCATTTTTCGTAGTTCCACTCCGCCACCCGCCACTCTTGATCCGTTTCATTTGAATCCGTCTTTCATTAGTTCCATCTCACCTGTCGTAAGGAACGTGAAATGGAGCCACCATCGGACCTTGTCCGATCGTGAGACGATCATTAAGAGAGCGAAACGGATCTTCCGCCTTCCCGCAGAAGAGTCATTAAAAAGGTGAGATTACAAAATAACCCCCCAGGACCCATGCGTGAGTTTTGACAATGATTCCCACTATATACATCCTCGTTGATGAGGTCCGGTAAAGTCCGCTCCGGAGCCCATGCATGAATGGGTTCTTAAAATGGGTTCCACTATAGAACCCAAACAAACCTTCAACGGGTTCTATTTCTTGTACGCACATCTAGTCTTAAGGCGGGGGCGCCACCGTAAAATGACAAAGATGCCATTTTATTCTTATTGTGAGTACTATTAGAAAAACTTGTCCTCCAACTGATATGAACAGCAAAATGTTACCTTTCGACGTTGTTTTTCTCCCAAACAGAACTTGAATCCACATCGTGTTCAATGGGAGAAATACGGAGAAAATAATATTTCCCTTTTTCACGGAATACTGTTTATGAGAAGGGAAAAATCCCGAGGAATTGAAAAAAATAAATATATATGGATATCATCACCTAATTTTGTTTGTATATTGCCAATTATTACGATACTTGAAGTCCAAAATGAAAGTAGAAAATTCCAAAATGCCTGAATAAAAAAATGCTAAAATTCCATAGAAATGGCGGTACAGTCGGCTCTTATAGCTAAAAATATAGTGTCTATTGCAATATATATTCGCTGAATAATCTGCAAATTTTGTAACTTAAGTTTGGTTTTCCAGATTTTAGCCAATTAAACAAGAAACTGGAATTCAGTATTTCTTTTGACTCACACAAACAGGTACACACATCTTGAACTGATATTAAATGAGAAATGTATTTCTTCACTTGAGGGGAAATGTTCCCTGACTGTCTTCTCCCTCCGCCACCACTCATGCCGAGGAAGAAAAATTAATACATTTATAATGCTGGACAGCCTAATATTTAAATAACTTCTTTCAAAAAATATTTTTAATAACACTACAAAAATTATCAGAATACAGTTTTTTATATCATTATTTGATCTACTTCTTGATATTTCTAAGTACAGCTGTCTGTGGGTTAGTTAAGGTCTATCGATTAATATACCAACATAAAGAAAGTCTGAGATAGGCGATAAAAATTGATTTCCCCATCTGCTTTTCTGTGGGCGCTTTCCCCTATATACATTACTCGGTCATATGCAAGAGAGCTTCAAGAAAAATCTTCAATCGTAGATTCGTTATTTGATAAAGATGGCAAACTTGTCACCGAAAATATTGACAAAGCTAACACGTTAAATTCCCACTTCGAAAGTGTATACACTACAGACGATACTGCATGTAATTTTGAAATTTCATTCACTGAGGAACCGATGAAAGAAATCACTATTCAATGCGATGGGATAACTAAACAGCTACAGTCCATAAAAAATAGTAAATCTCCGGGTCCGGAGGGAATACCCGCGCGTGTCCTCAAGGAGTTAGCGCCATAGATCGCACCATTCTTAGACATAATATTCAAGAAGTCATTGTCTGAAGGAAATATACCAATAGATTGGAAAATTGCAAACGTTACACTGGTATTCAAAAAGGGAAACACACGACCCAGGGAACTATCGACCAATTTCATTAACGTCGATTATAGGCAAGATACTCGAACATATCGTCGTTAGCAATATCATGACGTTCCTGGACAGTCGTAACTTACTCCATGGCTGTCAGCAAGGCTTTCGGAAAGGTAGATCATGTGAAACATAGCTCGCGCTCTTTCTTCATGACGTTCTCAAATCTGGTGAATCGAAAAGACAAGTGGACGCATTATTCCTAGATTTTAAGAAAGCTTTCGACACGGTATCTCACAACAAACTTTAATACAAATTACAGTCATGCGGGCTGAACAAAGCAGTAGTAAACTGGATACGCGATTTTTTGAGTGATCGTAAGCAAAAATTAGTTCTTGACGGAATTAGCTCTGATGTAGTTAAAGTGACATCAGGTGTCCCACAAGGAAGTGTAATCGACCCCCTTTTGTTCATTATGTACATAAATGACCTTTGCTCTCGAATTAGCAGTAAAATACGTGTATACGACGCTGTCATCTATTGCGAAATTAGTGATCACTCTGACTTTGAAATTCTATCATCGGATTTAAACAACGTTCATGTGTGGAGCCAAGAGTGGGGACTCGAACTTAATCTGAGCAAATGCACGGCGGTACATTTATTGAATGTAGTTGAGTGCAAAAAAAGTGAATGTAGGTAGAAGAAGTTAAAGGGTGAAATAGCATTCCATTTTGAATTCGATAGAGAAGCTCATAATGCCATCCGCAAGAGGACGTTACAGAATTAAGAACGCGAACTGTTGAAACACAAAGCGGCGAGAACCGAGTCTACAAGGCAAGAGTGAGCAAGCGATTGTAATGGACGGCAACAGTGATCGTCACCTCGTGATGCTGACTGGAGGTCGAGTACGATATGGCTTACTACGATATTTTATTTGCCTTTGCATTTGTCCCTTTCTGACTGACATGTTCCCCTCCCATTAGTCCCCACCGATTAGGGAACTATTTTACCTCCGGTTTATTTTTACCGGGAGGAATGTCCACACGCCATGCGAATGCAAATGGCTGCATCTTCATTGCTGTCTCTCAATAGTGGAGCCGGATACATAGACTGTCAATTGTCGTTGTCTCCTTCCAGGAACATCAGATTTTTCATTTAATTTCAATATTTTACTTGGTTATGACCCTGCGATCCTTGGATTGAGAGTCAAACATGCTTACCACTGGGCCACCCCAGCCACCATAACCCTCAATTTATATTTTGTTTACCTGTTTCATTTTATTTATTAACCTTGATAAATTACCCGGAGTTTGCTAGGGGTTACAATTCCTTCAGAACTCATCACATTAGAGGAGAGAGATAGGTTAGTATTATTCAAAACAGACTACAGTGTAGTTAATTATTTTATTTATTTAAATAATTTGCGGAAAGGGTGGGTTTTAGACAAATACGATGCGTAATAGAAAATCGTTGGAAAAAATGAGAAACTTCATTCTCTCGGGTACATCTGATAAAATAAATGAAAACTCTCTATTTTGAGTGAAAGTAGTTTTAAAAAGCAATGAATAAATAAATAAATAAACCACTAAAACCCAATGCTTAGCATTCCTAATCAGGTTAACTTAACAAAATTAATTTTAAATGCGTTAAAGACCAAACTCTGGTTGTCAAGCTTCATCTACATCTAAATACTACCCCACAAGCCGCCTCAATAGGCGTATAGAAGATGGTAATTTATAACTTGATAGCAATTTAAAAAAATGAACTAGCACTGTTGTAATTGGAAAAAAACCAGTTATTCCGAGTGTGACTCATACAAATGACACTTAATAACATAGACTTATTTAACCTGTAAACTCTGTAAATAGTTTCAACATTAAATATTGATATTAATATCAGTAAGATTAGAGTCGTTGTTCTTTTATTTAAACTAATGGAGAAGTATCCAAAAGCGTTATTTTTCTGGTTATGAAATTTTTAATAAGTTCTGGGGTGTGACATGGTGAAGTTCCGGGTGTGACCTAATTACTCTTTCTGCTCTCCATTGTGAGTAAAGTTCAACTTTTACTTTCAAATTTTAGTAATGGCTCAGTATATTTGTTCGATTAAGGTCTATTAAATCTGGCTAATTTGAAATTTGAAATTTTAGAACAAACACTTTTTTTATTTATTTTTTCCATATAATGGACTCACTTTAAGGTAGTTTGAGCGAGATAAGCTCCCTTGTCATAATGGAGACCATATTCAAATTTTAATTTTTTATTTCAGCGTCTGTAAGAAGTATGCAGTAAGTATTGTGATATTAATGGTGCGAAAATATTGTTTATATAGGACAGAAATTCTCAGTGATTAAATAAATATATCCACATTAAGTCTTTAACTTGACTCATTTTTCCACGCCGTGCGGTGAAATCGCCTTCAAAGTAGAACGTATTTTTTTAGATTCTGTAAAAAGTAATGCGGTGAGTAATTGGATAATTTTTTATGAATATTTGATAAAACACGAAAACTATACACCATTAGTATTATGACGAAATCTAGGTGCTAGAAGTTCCTATTTTTTTAAAAAAATACTCTCCCTCTTGGGCGCACAGCCGTAATCTATCCCAGCTTGCATTTTCAGGCAAATTGCTCGAAAAGTAGTTCAGTAAGGGGTTAATATTTTGATATAATTGGAAAGATGAGAGTTTTTTTTCCTTTAAAATGAGGCCAAATTCATCAGATTCTAGGTGAATTGATTTATCACTCAAACTGCCATAAGGACGTTCGGTGGTTTCACTCAACTTATGGGAATTTGACGAAACTTGCTGGAAGCATTAATTATGTTTTTCTAAAGCTACCTGAATTTTTTAAAATTTTTTTACCGCAGATTACTTGAGATATTTGATCGAAAAGTGGACAAAAAATTACAAGGGTTCTTATGGGAACACAAGGTACGAGTAGCTTTATTCATCGAAAAGAACGTTTTCTAGTTTCGAATTAGAAAGACAAAAATAATTTAAATCATCAATAAAATAATGTATGAAAATCATTTAATATAATTTAATTTTATTATTTTTGTTTTTCTCATTCTTAACTAGAAAAAGGTTCTTTTTGATGAATTAAGCTACTTGTGTTTCCATAAGAACCCATGTAATTTTTTGTCCACTTCTCGATCAAATATCTTAAGTAATCGGCGGTAAATAATTCTGAAAAAAATCAGGTAGATTTAAGGCAACATAATTAATGCTTCCAGCAAGTTTCGTCGAATTCTCTTGAGTTGAGTGAATCCACCGAACCTCCACGGCTGATAATCGGTGATTATCGATAGATTTCCACGCATTCACATTTACAAGCCGCAAGACATTTCACCCGAAGATCATCCGCCCAACGGTGGCTGTGCGGACACTCTCCTCTCGCTTCTCTCTCTCTCTCGCGGTCTTCTCGGAGTGCTTCGGGGGGTGTAAAAGGGGTGGCGGGGGGGGGGGGGGGGGTGAAGGTGGGAGGGAAGAGAGAGAGAGCAGCAGCGAGAAAGAGAGAAATCTGATTGCGGGGCTCCGCGCGCGGCGTATCTCGTTTGTTCGTCCGCAGAAATGGAGTGCATGGGAGAGGGGGGGTGGGGTGGAAAGGGAGGGTGGGGGGGGCCCCCTCCGGGAATCGATTGGGACGCCTTTTCCTTCTCTCCCTCCCTCCCCCACACCCCCAGCCAAACCCCCCCCCCCCCCTTCACCCCCCGGCGAGGAAATAAAACGAGCGGGAAAGGGTCCCCTCCCCCTCCCACACCATGCCCTCAGGGGTGGGTTTGCCAAAAAGCAGACACTGTCTAAACCCCACCCCCCCTATCCCCACCCCCTCACTCTGGTTCCGCCCTACCTCGAATCCTCGTCCTTCGTTGCTGTTCGAGAAACCTCGTTTGCCTTCTCTGAATCGCTCAAATGTCATTCTTACCTCATTACGCCACGAGATTAACCTTTTTTTTCTAAATTTAACTGTTTTCTGAATTTTTAAATTAGCGAGGACGCTTAAAAATATTCGTTATACTCAGTTAAAAATTTTAAACTGAACCTTTTCTGTGATCGTTAATAAAATATTACATCGATTTATCCGCCGTATGACTTATTTTGTAGGTTTAATAATATCTACATCTTTCATTCATAGAAAACTGCTGTTTCCTTCCTTAGGGCCGCTGATTTTTCCAAAAAAACCCACGTGTTTTTCCATTATTTGTTAAGTATACAAAATTTCCACGCAAACCCCATTGACTAAAATAATGTACACCTATTATGCGCAACGTTCTGAGCCAATCCCAACTTTAAAATACTCAGATAACACTAAAGTTCTCTTTTAGTTCATTTTAGAGCTAATCCGCCCAGCCTGCATGGTTATGGCAGCCAAATTTAAAGCACATATATTTACGCGATATGAATGCTAAAGTTACGATCAAGGGTGGAAGAGGGAAGGCACACGATTGATTTGTGAGTGAATATTTAATGTTATGGAAACCATTATTTTTCTGCTGTAAAAAGTCAACTGCCCCTGTGCCTTGCCAGTTGCAATTCGTATTTATCTCGGGAGACATCTCATTCAGAACGCAATCAAACGCATCCAATGCTTCTGGGTTCCGTCTTCCTCTCCATCATGACCTTCCGCGAAGTTGCGTCACTTCTTGCCAGGGGTGAGTGGAGCTTGGTTGTCTTGGTGAAAGCATTAATTTCTGGGAGTGTAAGCCTTCTAAATTTAGTTTATTTTGTATGCAATTTGAGGCACGTACCGATTGCAGTTTGAGACATGTCGCGGAAACATTTCAGTGGAACTCAAAGCGCTAGTTCTCGCTTCCCTACCTCATTTGCGTGACGCTATTATTGATTTCTAAGTGAGGTTCCTTCAGCTGGGAGGAGGAGGAGGGGGATTATTGCTTGACCATTACCATCGATCATTATCCCCTTCATGGATGACGCTTCTGTCTCGTGAAGTCTTCGTGACTCGAGGGGACTCAAAAGGCCATGAATACAAAAAGAAAATGAGGAGTTTGGTGTACACGTCTGCTGGAATTAATAAATTGACTGCTCAATAATACACATGATGAATGTTTAACTGATCCCACTTTAAAGGTGAAATACTTAGGTTAGAGAGATAATTAATCGTCTAACCTCCTGGCAGCATAGAGTATCTCTCACGTAACTTAATTGGAATCAGTATACACATAATTCGTCGATGTTATAACTCTGTCTCCTCATCCAAACACCTTATTTCCCGCGCCATAGCGCTTTCTCCATTTCCCTTTTCCCTCCTCTTGCCTACGCTTTCATACATTCATTCATTCTCTCCTGCTTTCATTCGCTCTCGCTTACTTTCGGCGCCGCAGAATACTGTTTCCACTCTCCGCCTCTCGCACGCGTCGCCTGGATTCGCGACTCCGTTAACCTTGAATAACCTATGAATACAATGCGTGTTTTTTCTTTGCCTATGATGTAATTTCTTTGGGTTTATTTTAGTTTTGAAACGTTAAAAATATCCGCTATGTTATGGAAAGCATAACATAAAACGCAGAAATATGTATGCTTTCGTTATATGAAGCAAAGAATTAACTTGAAGTTGGGGGTTGGCCAATCATTGATACCTTATGTTAAAGGAGTGTGGGTCACTTTTTCCTGGCTTCTCAATGCCATTGGATGACTTGTAAGACAGTAGCGTATATTGCCAATAGACTGAAAACACACACCTACACCAGTCTTCCATTTTGGACAATGGGGTTGAAACAGCTGCTCACATGCTAAGAGGCTGGCAACCGCATTGATGTATCATTTTGAAATGTTGATATTGTATTCACTAATGCATTCACATAGGTTTGCTTCATTATTTATCAATATTTGGGAATATTACATTTTTTAAGTTATTTACCTCCCATCCAGCACAATTTAAAATGAAAACGTTTCAGATAGTGTCATTTTATATATATATATGATATATTACAAGCTATATTACAGGCTATATTGCTGCTATTTGTGAAATATCACATTAATTAAAGACCTCGTGCTTTTTTTATTGAATGTGTGGCCGAAAAGCCTCATAAATAATATATGAGTTTACATAAATTAGGTGTCGTAGCTTCTACATCAAGTGAGATGTGCTTCTGACAGCAAGAAAATGATTTACTAGAAAGTATAAGTTATGTGTTTACGTAGGAAATACGCAGTTCTTATTGATATCAAGAGGAACAACTCAGTTTTCATTGGATTTCGAAGTACTTCCCTCGGGTAATAAGAATAAAAACATGTCTGGGTTTACATTAATTTAGCCACAAAATCACATTTTATCGCGCTGTTGGTATTGTTTTGGTTTCATAGAATGATACTGCAATGAAAGAAAGTGTTGCGTTTCGTGCTTCAGTCGGTTACAGTATCATTTTCGTTCCATGTTCTACCTAATGGTGACGTGGAATCCCTTCCACCTCATTCAATATTCGAACGTGATTAGTGAAGGTCCAAATATCCGAAGAGAATCGTCACATCGTCTGCTGTATCGTGAGAGAGTTTTACATAGGGAAGGATATACCTGTGAAATGCGTAATCTGTTCCGTTAATGAGATTTTAATTATTTATTTACGATTAGTACTTATGAAATAATAACGGATTGTTTGGAATTGACGGAATGGTTATTACATTAAGCATAATTCGGTATATGCTTAATTATAACCCATAATTTTAATTAATGTTAAGCAGGAAACAGTTTGAATTAGTAAGGTTGCGGTTTGGCCAATTGATTTTACTGATTTTAATCTTGTTGCAAGTTCGTTGCGTAAAATTGTGTGTAGGTACATACATACATACGTAACAACAGAAATAAATTCGGAAATCTATAGCGAGTTTCTCCGAATTCTGTCTACAATTAAATTAAATGTTTATAGAATATAAGTGCTTAACGGGATACTACGTTTTGCGCAAAATTGAATTTTTTATTGAAGTGTACTTACTTTTGGAGTTCCGCCGTATAATTACTTTCAAATTCCCGGCTCTAGGTTCTTTTTCTTGGTCGTATGCTGTCAAATATGTTGTTGCTAATCTGTTTATGAATCGATTGAACGAGGAATAAGGTTTCCTTCGCTCCCACGAGGCGTCTCTCAGTCCAATGCGCCATTGCTTTCCAATCGCTTCGGACCCTGCGCTCACAGAGGCGCTGCTCGTTCACTTCAAGATCAGTCGACGAGCGCGCTGCGGAAGAAAAGAAGTTCGATAATCGCACGCGCGCGATTGCTTTGTTTTTTCAATGTATTTTCAGTAGAGACAGTGAACGGGGATGGTTTAACGTTTTTTCTCTCTGTTTGATGCAAAGCATATCTTTTCAAGCATGTAGTTTGAATAAATATATTCGCTTTCTTTTTTACAAATGATTAGGGGTACGTATTGGGTGCGTACAGAACGGGCGGGTTATCGAACGTTTCCCCATGCTCTCTCATCGTTCCAATTAATCGTCGTTCCTGTGCGCAGAAGTGTTCCGATCCGCACTTTCAAAACCTTCAACACCTCTGGACTCTCATCGATCACATCCCTCGATATCGCACTCGCATCTAGAGATGGCACCGTTAAATCAAATTATATGGTAAATCGTCCATTTCCTTTTGATTGATTATGTGATATATTTGATTCGATTAATTGATCTATAAATCTAATGTATGAATTATTAATCGATCCTTAAAACAAAAACTAGCCCTCACAAACCCTGGATGTGGACGTTATTGTGTCTTACGAGGGTCACCATCATAACCTCACTTTGCCGAGTGAAGGAATGTTTGCGTTTATTCTATTTTAATTGAGCCATCCAGTTTATTGTCTCTATTTTATTTTCCGTCTCCCCTCCTTTTTCATTGCCTGTGCTTCATAAGATTATGGGTTAGGGTATTTTATTCTTTACATTACACTTTCAGCCGTAGATACGCTCACTCTATCAATAAAATAGCTCTTTTCGAAAGTCGGCGAAAAAAAGCTACTATTCTTTTTCTTCAACGGCATTTATAAGAGATAGAAAAATATCATTTTCCTCCGTTTTTCTCCCACTGTCTTATTTAACACCCGGATATAATTTCAAGTTCAATTTGCCAGAAAAATATCGGGGGAAGGAAGGTAAAGTTTGAATGTTCATATCAGATAGAGGACAAGTTTTTTCTATATGTATCCAGGATATGAATAAAATGACTTTTGAGTCCTTTTACGGTGAAACGACCCTAAAATCGTAGCGATGTAATTTTATTGTTGGTATGGCTTGTCATTCGACTGGTTATCCTTTAATCGCGAGTCTAAATCATGTTATACACGATACTAAGTAGATCCAGCGCAAGTTCGAGGATACTCGCTGGCGTGATAGCTTTCCAGTATCCTATGATATAGAACCAGCATTCTGGCTAACAAGCATACTCTTTATCATACTGGCTGAGATAATTTATTTCATAATTGATGCCTCGCATGTTTGCTACCCGCTCCCATTACGACCTAGTAGCCTTGGACCAATTATGATAGCTTTTACAGACGCTTTGCGATCTTCACTTACTGAAATCAGCGCCATCCATACCCTCTTCGGCTATAAGTAATTTTAAGGCTGCGAAATAAACAATTAATAAAAATTTCCCGTCCGCTCTTTTGATCGTCTACTTTCATTGATTGGTTTAGTTGATATTTTGATTGAAATGCGTTAAGATATGAAAGAAAATATCGCTTCCCCATCAGTTCAACTTCAATGAACGCGTGGAACATTCTAGGACGACACCAACCATCCTGGAATCCGTTCTCAATACCTAGTATCGGTGAGTATACTAAGTCTTGCGATAGGTGATAGAAATATTCATTGCGATAAATATTTCGTTAAATATTCGTTGCGATAGAAAATATTCGTCGCTAACGGAAATATTGCAACGAATGTTTTTCTTTTTTTTGTGTAACGAAACATCGAGCATTCATTTGTGGTCAAGCATTATACATCGAGCATTCGTTTGTGGATTTATGAAAGAAATTCTTGTGAAGCTTATATTTTTTTATATCGGTGTTAATTGTCACTCGATGTTTATGATTTTTATGTGGCCAATCAGCAAACTTTCGCCGAGATAGCCTTGAAAAAAGAAAGGGTTAAGCAGCGAATAGTGACTTCACTGTAAATTATAGACCAGCGGAGCGGGTCTAGCGCTGTCCGCCATGTTGTAGAATCAAACCGACAATATATGCTAGAGGTACCTAGGAATTTTACCTTTCTCCACTGCCGCAAAGATCGCTGCAGAACTATTTGATTTTTTAATTTTATTTTAAAGATAATAGTTCACATACAGAAATATTGCCCATCTAAAGTTCACTTATAACAAACACAAATTAACAGCAAAATAACAAAGAGCGACGTAATTAAGATGAAATAGAGATACTCATTGTTTATTAGCGTCTAGATTTGCAGAGTATTTCCGGATAGATTTGCTGTGGCCAACTTGGTTACGTTTTTAGGCGATTGAGAAAAGGGATAAATATCAGCAGGGAGTGATTGAATTTATTCGGGAGGAGAGACGGAAGAAGAGCGAACGTTTAATTGGTGATAATCTGGGTTTAGGCATGTGGAGTAATGAGTCAGTTCGGATAGGACACGAAGGCACTCTGAGATTGATGAATGAAATTAATTCGGGACTGTGAATGTAAGAATTGAGGATGTTGTAAATGAGTTTAAGTTTCAGTCTATTACAGGAGATACTAAAAATGGAGAGTGAATATAGTTTGGCGTCCGTGGACGCACTGCGGAAATTTTGAATTCTGTATCGAGATTAATGTCTGGATGATTCGTTCGACGCACGATATGGAGTGATGTCTAAATTCTATTTGAAGTTCGTGGCATTGGGACATTGTTTATAAGCTAACAACGTTTTCCTCTGTAACAAAACCAATTTTTATTCGTGACGCAACGACAGATACAAGATTCGGGCCAAGTGTGAGGGCATGGAGCAAGGGTGCTTCCTAGGGAATGTCACTCTGGTGATTGGGATAAAAAGACTACATTGGGATTGCTAGAGTTTAAAGGCAACTTACGCTACTGATTTTCAAGTGAATCATTGACCAAAGAATAGGCTTTACATTCAAATGTTGAATAACAACCAATATTTATTCTCTTATCCTTAGGTGAGTTGTTCAACATCACTAGGTAATATGTTCTTATGCCAAACTACGAAAAATCTGACCGTTAACGGTGAGTTAACACGTTCGCGGCGAACGTGAAATTTGCCGTTTTATTCCCCGCGGGCGTAAATTTTCATAAAAATGAAATCGATCCATTAGTGTTTTTCATTAATTTACATAAATTCGGCAAGGTTGAAGACGATGAATTTCAACAAATATTGGAAAACCGATGCGCCAATATCGAGTAATTAATCAACCCCTTTTTCTATATGCAACCACTGCTGAAGCGTTGAATTTTCTTCGATATATGTTTTCGTTCACCTAAAACACCTTCAAAATATACACTGGAGTGCTGTTTTTAGATATGGAAATTGATGCAATCTTTTATTCTCATAATATATTTCCTCTCATAATAAATTCACCATGAAAGAATTCATGGATCTGTTGTATCGGAATATTAAGATTTTCGGCACGTGACAAAGGGACGTCAGTAAAAGAAGTATACGTCTCTCTTAAGTTATATTTGTACTCTTTGTACAGTAGTTATAGTATATTATTTCAAGCTTATAATTATGTTTGAAGAATACTTGTGATACCACGAGCAATTCTCCAAATTGGTCAGCACCTCTCCAGGATCAGCATACTATTTCGGCAACATATTGGCGTGCTCCTTCCAATTCTTACAATTCTTCCCCCGTCCTCTCTGGGCATCTGTCGCGCCATCCCCCTTTTCACCATTTCAATGGACAGCTCTCCTTCTGGGATGTAACGCGTGGCGTGCGGATCTCAAATAGGATAAATGTAAGCGTGTCTGATGAAGTCCAATGCCTGGGAATCGTCTTAACTGCAGACCTAACGCGGAGGAGGAAACACACATACGAAACGTTTGCGGCGCTATATTGAGGTGGCTGGAGCGGTGGACTCACGATTGTCCACATTTTAATAACTTTTCAAGTAAGCCTATAAATAAAATTCTATGACCAAATAACATTTAAAGAGATTCGGTGGTTTCACTCAACTTAAGAGAATTCGATGAAGCTTACTGGAATCATTACTTTTGTTGTCTTAAAGCTACCTGATTTTTTTCAGAATTATTTGCCGCAGATTTCTTAAGACATTTGAGCGAGAAGTCACACGGGTTCTTATGGGTATGCAAGGTTTTATTAATCAGGAATACCCTTTTCTAATTATTCAATATATAAAAATTTATATCAACGATCGAAAAATGTAAAACAGATATTTACTCCGAACGCTTGAAGAAATCCCTAGCGCGCTTTGCGAACGATGTCAAATTGGCAGCGCACGAGTAAGGTACTTTAAAGTGGCTGTGTAACTTGCAGGATGAAGAAGAAAAGGCATTAGAACCCGAACAATTTCATGCCCAATTCTCGATCAACTATCTTAAAAATCCTGCAGTAAATAATTTTGAAAAATTGTAGGTAGCTTTAGAACAATATTAAATAATACTTTCAGGAAGTTTCACTGAATTCTCTTAAGTTGGGTGAAACCACCGAACCTCCTCAAGTACATCTATGTGTGCGGGGGAAATCACCCAACATGTAGTTATAGAAGGGACGCAAGAATATTTTAAAATTTTCGCTTTAATTAAAATCATTGCTATGACTTGGGTTTTGAGTGCGGAATCCAAAATTTAAGCAAAAACGTTAATCTAGACAGACAACTGAATAAGTTTTTTTTTACTTGGCGTGATAACTTGATATTTATATTAGCAACCATTACAATAACATGAAATGCATTATTTTTCTCGTTTAGGAGAAAATCTGTACATGCGTAATTGAATTATATTTCGAAATAAATGGAATGTGCCAAAACGCTACGTGTTAAAATAACATTACATTTCCATGAAACCAAATCGATATGTTGCAATTTTTCCACTTTTGTCTATAAATAATAGTAATAAGGAAGCGTATGCAAAGTTTCACGCAAATCTATCCACAAACAAAAATCTCTCCAACCACCTTAAAGAACCTAGGGTTAATCGATCGAATAGTCGGAAGTTTCTCCGATGAAAAAGTGAAAGGGGCGGGCAGGCTGTTACTGTTTCACTGCGCATCTTCGCATTCTCCTGGACGTCTTCTCAACTCACGCTGCTGGAGGTTGGTGGGATGTGGATGGAAGATGATGGGATAGCGAATAAGATGTGATGTGATTCAGAAATGGTTATTGGTGGGTTTCTATTTCAAAATTGGTGCGATTGTATTTGAAGTGGGTTTAAAAAACCATATTTTCATATCTAGTGTATTTTTTGGTTTCTTAAGTTTCTGATTGATTTTGAGAAGGATGTGGCTATGGATTGGAGGTACGATGCGATGGTGGGAATGTCGAGGTAATTGCAGATATATTCGTTGTTTGCATACCAGGAGGCGTTTGTGATGGCTCGTATTATAACAGCGAAAGAGAGATGCCACTTTGCGCCGTTATGGCAAAATATAATGAAAGAACTCGCCATTGAATAGAATATGTGCAAAATAAAATTCATATTGCAGTGTTCTGGATCTATTTCAAGTTAGGATCGTATATTGTTAATCAGTATCTGATGTATTTGATTGATCTGATGACTGTGACTGTGTATTTGAATATGTATTTATTTATTTATTTTGTATTCTTAATTTTCCCTTTAATTATTAAGTTGGGTGATAAAACGACCTAAAAAATAAATATAAAATGAGACGCTAGAGTGTGATATCATCACGTAAATGCTAAATTCGTGAAATGAACAAAACACAAAGGATATCCGTAAGCTTCGTTGTAAACTGCTGCCCCTCGAGCCACCTTAAGCCCGTTTCACACACGATGCTTGATCCAGCACAAGACCTATTAGTATGCCTAGCTGGTACTTGACATTGAGGACAGAACCCAGTGTGATAGAAACCGTGAGAAAAGGTTTCACACGATCATTGAACTTGTGCTAGCGATGAAGCGGTACTGTAATCCACTGTTGCGAACTTTTAAAATAAAATGGAAGATTTCCATGAAAGAAGGCGACTTTCGGCTGCTTCAGTAATAGCAGGGATTGTCGAGACATTTTCACCGCACATTGACTTCACCAACTAAGAGTGTGTAACACCCGCGAATAAGTGAGGTGCTGATAAAAAAAAGTGAAGATCGAACTGCGACTGTAAAAGCGAATATGATTGGTCGACGGATACTAGGTCCTACTGGTAGCTAGCAGCAAACTAGTACCGCATCAATTATGGAATCAAGTAGCTCAGTCAGTACGATAGCGATTATACTGGCTAGCCAGCATGCTAGTTCCATATCACACGATACTGGAAAGCCTTTATTACACTAGCGAGTATCCTCGAACTTGTGCTGGATCAAGTATCGTGTGAAACGGGCTTTAGAGTGTAGCAAAGCTGACTGAATGACTAGGTAGGGATCCCTTGTAGACTTATTAGGATTAAATTACTTGGAAAATTCACATAACGCGAGTTTCAAGGCGACATGAGGAATGTTTTTATTATATCGGCCCCACACTAAATGAGTGCATGACTGACTGACGACAAAATAAGAGAGATACACTTTTCCGAATCGATAGAGGTGCCTACGGAAGTTTATTCTTTCCGCGCGTCAATAGCGACTGATATTACTGAAGAATAGCAGAGCAGGACAGTAACAGTTTTATTAGTTGTATTTTGGTTTAGCGTGCTCCGACGGCTTGGGCTGTTTCGCTGTTACTGTTTGCCGCACGTGCAGTCAGGGGCAACAGCACTTGGACGAATCGGAGGATCACTCCTCCAAATTCGAGCCGAGCCAAACGATGCTTAAGTTCGTTGACTGATTGGGACCGGATTTTTGCCAATAATTTTCTACTTTCAAACGAATTCCTTCTTGCTTGCAGAAGTGATGACTGCTTTAATAGAGCTGAGGGGAACTCTCCTGTACATATGCCCCAATAGTACACGTTTGCCAATGCAGTAGATAGAATTTCTATTAAACGTCTGAGAATACGCAACTAAATCCTGAGAAGTACAATTAATGTTATCTGTTAATTTATCAAACATGATAAACCATATATTTTGCATCAAATAAAAATAGTATTCATATAGTAACTAGAATCATTATTTGCCCTAATAAAATTAATATTCATTTCACCAACCCCTATCATAATTTTTCCACTATTATTCAAAATTGGTTCAAATTCCTTTCGAAATTCAGCCTCAGGAAAATTATAGTCCCTGTTATTGTGGTCCATGAAATTGATATAAACTATCATTTCTTTAGGGCGTGTGTATTGACAGAGTTTGGAAAATAACTTGTAATTAGGTATTCTGTAGAAATGAACTTATTGTTCATGTATACAGATTTCTGGGAGGACAAAATTAGATGGGTTACATTTCTTTTCGCTCATTTTTGATCAAAAAGAGGTCAAAATGAAGCTAATGAAGAATATTCTAATAATTATAATGGCCACCACGTCTTGAAAGCCAGTTTGGATTTAGCGACAGAAAAACTTAACTTTTTTCATACATCGCGTAGGTTGGTGAAGTAATTTAAAAACATTTTTCAAGTCTATCGTAAGACAACTCAGGCATAATGTTATCGCTCAGATTGTGATGTGAAGGCTAAATGGAGGAATGTCAAACATGAATGGCAATTAAATTAATATTTGTTGGCCAATGTCACATCCCTAACGTTCTTTGATGGAATCTTACTTATTATTTGAGTTTCTGTGAATGTTAATTATTTGGACAACTACCAGGAATTTGAATCAACTTTGCTTCTCTCGCCAGTAATTCACATAAAATAAAATATCTTCATCCAAACACGTGACTATCAGTCTCACGTTGCCCATCTCCTGGCTGGAGGCTGATTGATCATAGTTGCTATTCGCACGCCTTTCGCCGTCAAAATCTCATCCAATTCTTTCAGAGAGAAAAAACACACAAAAGTCTCCCAATCGCAATAAAGTCTCGTTGGTCGTGAGGACCTTTTTATTATCGAAGGTAACCGTCAATTTCCACCCGAAGGCTTACCCGTTTCTGAAAACTGTTCAAATTTATAATTTTCCGAACTTGTAGTCGTTTGATCGTTGAAGTGAGTGATGCCTTGTTTCCAGCTAACTACGCAAGTAACTCGAAAGCTAGAAAAATGTTCCCCGTGTGAACTCAAGTTAGCGCTAACCCAAATAAACTCGTTTACTACGCTAGAGTTACTAAGGTTGCCGCTGGTTACCGGCATTTATGATGCGTATGAGCGGAAGTTAGTTGAAATCGTGGTTGAAATACGAGTTAAGAAAATTGAGGATCAAGCAGGAAGACAGCAGGACTACAATGAAAGGGAAATTGAAGTCCTCCTGAATTAATAAAAGCCAACCAGTCCATTCAAAGGTGGATGCATTGATTGAGGGGTCTTTCCATTCAAGACGTTGAAGTAATGCGCAAATCGAAACACATCTGTGCACACGAAGGACGTTGAATGGAACGATGTGCCGGTATGTAGCGTTCTGTAGATGAACAACAGTCACGGCCGAATGTATACGTGTAATGTTGTTGAATTTGTTCAAAATGAGTATTTACAAGCGTAAGCTTTTTATCAGAGATAAATTAAAAACGTTATAACATGCGTTTTCCGCCTTCGCTGAAAATCAACAAACTTGACAACAATCACGGATGGCATTATCGACGTTCTTTTGGCAAATGCGCTGTTGTGTTACGAAGGGATTATCGCACTATTATGCGAATGGAAGGCACCCTAAATTAACATTGTGGACAGATATGAAACTGATCAGTACTGCTGCAGGCGCGAAGGTTGCTTCGGTTTTTAAAATAGTGATTCCTTAGCCTTCACCAGAGGTCACCAGCATTTTTATTGCCGTGAACTGGAAATTTTGCGAACGCAAGTGAGTACGTGAACGCATGTGAACCATCATTCAACCCAAGTGATGTAAATGGGACTTGAGTGAGCCGTGGCTAAATACTGGCGAATTCAGCGAGGTGAGTTTAGGTCGCTCCTATGTGGTTGCTTTTCGTATCAACGTGCTTTAGTTTGAAAGTGGTCTGATTGATGTTGCTTCTCCCTCCCTCTCTTCCCCCCCATCCCCTCCCACCCTTACTCAAAAGAGGGTGAATGCACAAGGACTCCATTTTGCATCTCGGTGCTAAGATAACTTTCCCGAGATGCAACCCTGTGATTGTGTGACTCACTTTCCGCGGAAACAAGGTTCAACATTTTTATTTCCAAGTATTTGCGCGCTAAATTTTATGAACCTCGTGCTTAAAAAAATTCATGGAGGCAACGTGGCTTATATATTTTTTGACAAATGTCGAGGATACCAAGACAAACCACGGATAACTTTTAAGGAGTTACCCACAAGTTTGGCGTTTAACCTCGCGGACTGTGGCGCTAAGCGCACGCTTTGGACTGCTCCGTTACATTGTATGTCCCTCATTCTTGAAGATCTTGTCCCTTCAAAACCCACAGAAATCCGGAAGATTAAGTTCTCGGTGCGATATCGAGGGACCCGGCTTCTGGTCCCGGGCAAGGCGATAAGAAAGTTTTTCAAAATTTCAACTCATTGTCATTTGAATATACAAATTGGACGGTGAAAAAACACTTGAAAAGTTATTGAGAAGTTGAAAGGCCTTGAAAAGTTATTGAGAAGTTATTCCTTCACGTTAATGCTCTTAAAGAAATACCATTAAGACTCAGGGTGTTATGGCAAACCATTTATATTTCCGTCAATCCTTTAAAGTGAATGCATTCGCATTATAATTTGGTGATAAGCAATTCTAAGCATTAATTGCTATAACCAACGAACGTCCTCAACATGTTGCAGTGGTTTAAAGAATGTATAGATAGCTTCAATCGAATCAAAGCGATTCACAAGGTTGTTTTGATTTATAAATTCCCGGTGATTGTTGAGCTTTTTATTCGTTTTATCTGAAAATACCTTTTTTACTGGTAGATTTCCAAACCAGAAGACGAGATAAATTTTCTTGCCCGTAGCATGGCTTCCTATTCAAGTCATAATTTTCTTGAATAAATATCGAGAGATCTACGCTGCCGCTCTTTTGTTTTTAATTCCACCGCGACGTCCACTGACAAGAGCGGAAATTAGGTCGTGAGTCACGCACACCTTGTGTTAAGAGTGGTAGTCTCAGCTTCCGTGGTTAGCCGGCCGCGAGATATGCAAGAGACATGAGGGACATAGGTTGAGATGAAAGGAAAGTGAGACCACTAGGCGGCGACACTAGGCTTGGCGAAAGTCCACCGAGTGCGTTTTGACGGTCATTACATTCATTGTTTTGACTTCTCGTTTTTTTCGTACATTTTTTTGTCAAATCTCCTGTTTCAAAACTTTAGATAAAAAATATGAGTAAATTTTTGTTTGACTTTCTTTGATTGGTTGAGGTATAAAAATATTTTTCGTTATAGCACATGGCCTACTTAATTTAAAGCCATCGAATCAGAACGTTTCAAACTTTTATTTATAATTTTAAAAATCAATAAAAGTTGATGAAAATGCGTTAAAAGTACATCATACAACCATAAAAAATAGCATGCCAAATTGGACCACATACTATATTAACTTTTGCGGCTATAAAGTCTATTCGTTAACGAATATTCGAAAACATCTGTTGCTAAGCCAACGTTTCATAAGCAAACATTTTATGGAAATACAGGTTTAAATGTTTACTTTTGTGTATGAATGAAAAATATGTTAAACAAACATTTTTTAAATTTCGTCTTCTTTTGTTTTAAGAAAATAAAAATATCTCCACGTGTTTTTCAGTAATAAAAAAACTATTTCAGATATTGTTAGCCAAAGCAAGGTTACCATAAAAATATCGTTTAACTTGGCTTTTTCCACCGACATAACATTTGCGTTTAACGATTGGTTGGGAAAAAACTGAAAGTGTGGCCGAACGGCTGCAAAAGTTATGTAATACTTCTGTGTGTAGTGATAGCCATTTTAGTCGTTGGTTCGACCAATAGATATCCGTCATCCACTTCCTGAGTGCACAAATCTTTTCTCGACTTAAGCGTGTATTGTTGTTGCTGTTTTCAATTAATTAGTTTACTTGTGACTTTTAGCTTATAATTTAATGGGTGAGTTATCATTGGAATATTAAATTAATTCTAAAAATAAAGGTTTAAAATTTCATTCTTAAAAATAACCTATTTCAGATGTAGTTAATGACACAATACCTTGCGAAACATTCTGATTTCGTTATGCCTCATACTAATGTTTTATAATTTACCTAAGTAGTACACCACATAATTGTCTCTTTAAAGAATTAACTACGCAAGGCACAGCCTTAGCCGTTATCCACGATGAGATTATAGGTTTTACAAAAACACATCCAAATATAATGCTTTGCTATACGTTAATTACCAATACGACAAAAATCACACAATTTTGACGGTTAAGAAATACGTAACGGTGGTTCGATCGGCAGATGATTCCTGAATGGCCATATAAGGAAAGAGGTATGAGACACAGGGTCAGTAAGAGAAAAGACTCATCAGGACATTCAATCACGAAAAATGGCGGATATTATGAGTACATATGTGGTTGTAATACCATAGTGATACGTAGAAATTGCCTCAGAAAATAGTTATAGAGAGAGAGGGAATCGAACCACTGGATATTTACATCCAGTGTCAACGCCCTCCTTAGTTCAATTTTTGGAGAATTCAAAGGAACTAGGTTCTGTGTCCTTGCGGTCCATCAAGGATGCCAACAAAAGGGAAAATGAGACTTCAAAGAAGCCAAAACCCTTTAAGTTGAATCGTATTAGCCAGCAGCCATGCCGTAGATACTCAGCTACGCAGTCGATAGTTTACAATCATGCCGCGATGAACAGCGAAGAAAATCGTAGAAATCGCCAAGAGATATAAAACCCCTTGGACCGGGATTCGAACCACGTACCTTTGGTTTGTTCAATGTCCCCTCTCGACTCCATGCGCACAGGAAAGTCTTAGGTTTGGAGAAAAATCTTCATTGGTCATTACATTTAGGAGAAACAGGCTCTCCTTCACTGATTTTCTCCATAAAGCCCGTTCCTTGCGCAGCTCTTTCGTTTCCATTATATTAATCATCGCTTCAAACCCTTGTTGCTATGACTCTTAAGAGTCTATCCCTTCACATTTACACATACATACCCATGACTTTATCGGTCTACCCCTTCCTCTCAAGATATTCACTCCTAGATCATAAATCTGCTTTTCTATTCGACTATCAACCATTCTCCCAACTTGGCCAAACCAAATAAGCATATTCCTCTCCTACATGTTGACTACTGAAGTATCCTATACACAATCTTTCATGACCCACTCATTCTTAACCCCATACCACCTATTTTCATTGCAAGAACGTCGTACCCCACCTCACAGAGAATGGTACCCCATTCTCACAGGATTAAGCGTTTAACTAAATTATTAAATTTATTATTTTTAGATAAGTCCTGTCTTCAGTCAAGAATGAAATTCGCCTCCTATCGCCAGACATTTGTATGCTACAACTGGGTGTTTTAGGCCGGGTTCAAATTCAGGTGTACCCCCTTAGTATATACCATTTACTGCGAGCTTGTAGCACACAAATGTCTGGCGATAGGAGGCGAATTTCATTCATGTCTGAAGACAGTACTTATCTAAAAATTATCAATTTACTGCATTCAATACGAGCCTGGGTCATACTTGCGAAGTGGAGCGGACAACTAACTCTTGTACGTAGTTGTGGTCAAAAATTATGTCAAATAAATGAGGGACAGGTGCCGTCACAGTGGCAGATCTCATATAAAGGCCAGAAAATGAAATTTTACTGCCAAAGGAAGGTTTTTCAGGTCACGCAGGAACATAAAGCAGTCTAAAATTAAAAAATGGCAGATTAATCAACTTATACATTGAAATTTACCCTCACAAAGTCCGCGATCTTTGATATAGTTAACGTCATGATGAATTAGTACGACTGGTACGACCGGCTAGTAAGTATTTTCTATTACAAGCCAGAACCAGCCCTTTCGGGGTCGTGAAGCTGGTCCAAAGGTTGAAATTGTGACGTCGCCTTCAGATTTTCGGGGAAATTTAGTACGTCTTAACGTGAATTAGAACACGGCCTTATCCTTCTTCCTCAAGCCTTTCCTTATTCCCAATTTCGTCAGGGGGCGGAAAGGAAAACGACACGAGGGGACTCCTCCCCCCCCCATTCCGGGTGAGGAGCGTAGAGGGAGGGGGAAGGGGGTCAGTCTCGTCTAAGGAGGGTTGTGGTGACGTAAGAGAGGCGGGGAGGGCGGGGGGAGAAGGAGGGAAAGGGGTTGGGGGGGAATCTGGGGGCATTGTTGCGTAGTTTTGAGACACACGGCATGAGGTATCTTCACGATGCGCCACCGATTTTTACATACGACCTCGCGCGTGCCGCCTCAAAGGGTAAGTGGCAGGGGGTGTAAGGAGTGTTAGGGCACCAGCCATGACAAAGAGATGGAATAGGGGAAGGGAATAGAAAAATGGAGAGGGTGAAAAAGAATTGCACGTTAAGATGGTTTCATCGAGTTCCGTCATCGAGGAAATAATAGGTCGAACCTTGATAATGACTGCGTAATAGTCAAAACCCTGGATCGGAAGAAATAAAACTTTCTGTGGAATATTACAAAGTGAAAATATTTTCAAATTAATGGAGAGTGTTTCCACAAAATTAAGCCTGAAAATTTGATGCATAAGGTCCGAGTACACTAACGTGCGATAACGGTAAGGTATCTGAATGTTTGACGGGAATGTAATGGGTAGAGTCACACGGAAAATTAAGATTGTATAGTTGAATTGTGGATTCGTAAGAAAATATTGTCCGTTAGTCGAGTCAAAGGTGTAAGCGAGGCATGGTAACCTTCGAGGGGATTGGTGCGAGGGGGGGGGGGAAGGCGTAGGAGAGGGAGAGGAGCCTCCCATGCACAAGTTTCGCCTGGTCAAATGCCGCGGCGCACCGGGACAAATGGGGCGGGAAGAAGGGGGGAGGAGCGGGAAGGTGCAGAGAAAATCATTTTTAACACAACCCTAAATGCCTCGAGTTGAGTTCACTAGAATCTGCCACCAGCTCTAGCGGCGACCTCACAGACCGTTACGCAGACCTCACAGACGTTCATCGACCCTGTGACCCTTATCGGTCCCAATTCTTTTCACATCCTCATTTAAACCCACTGTGTGCGCGTATATGACCGGCGTTCCCTTACCGAGGGTTTCGTTGCTGGCGACATCCGATTCCCCGTCGTCTTGAACCCTGATCATGTAGAGGGTGCTATATCGCGGTTTAGTTCTATGAACTATATCTTTTTCAGGTACTTGCATTTATGATTCCATTATTTCTCTTATTTCTTTCCTCCGCCTTCGTGCATGGAGAACCATTTTTGGGCGTTAGGATATAATTTAACTCACAAAATCTGCTGATTAGCATTGTCTCTTCTTCTTTGATTCTTTATATTATAAGTGCGTCTGTGCTTGTTAAAGGGTGAGTTCCTGACATGAGACTCCATAAAAATCAGTCACGTATCAAAGAATAATGAAAATATTCATATTCTTCCGTAATTTTGTAGAATGGACGCCAATTGAAATACTTGTACATACGAAAAATACCCCCCAAAATTCACTTTCAAAGAATCCTTTGATCGCTTTAAAAGATGGTTGGCATGTTTTGCTATTGTCTGCGCAGTTCTAGAAAGTTCCTGTGTTTGCACGTAGGTAGTACTTATAGTGGAAGTGGGTGTGGACTCTCAATTGGGAGGATCAGGGCAGCTAAATTTGTTTCTTGTAAAATCTTAAGACTCTGAGCTGAAGATATCACAATAATTGACCCAGGAATATTGACGTAAGGTCACAGGTTCTTTATGATAGAAGCGTGTACTGTGTGACGGAGAGAACTTTATTTCATACAAAGATATAGCTCTTTGTGTTAAATATCGATCTGTCTGTTTGATACGTCAGAGATTACGCTCAACTACAACTAATTCATTAATGTGGCATTGGTGCCACCCCAAAGGGTAAGTGGCAGGGGGTGTTAGGAGTGTTAGGACACAAGCCATGACAAAGGGATGGAATAGGGGAAGGGAATAGAAATAGGGAGAGGCTGAAAAAGAATTGCACGTTAAGATGGTTTCATCGAATTTCGTCATCGAGGAAATAATAGGTTGAACCTTGATAATGACTGCGTAATAGTCAAAACTCTGTATCGGAAGAAATAAAACTTTCTGTGGAACATTAAAAAGTGAAATTATTTCCAAATTAATGCAGTGTTTCCACAAAATTAAGCCTGAAAATTTGATGAATAAGGTCCGAGTACCCTAACGTGCGATAACGGTAAGGTATCGCACGTTGGGTAAGGGTTCCTATGTCGACGCATGCGGTCTTTCAGGGAGGAACAATTGACAGACAAATACGAATCTTGGTTAGTTTTCGCGTGAATTTTTGATGGAATGCACCGCATGTGAATCCAAGGTCTTACAGTGAAAAATCTAATGGTAACTTTTATCATATACTAACCATAAGACCAAGGAAATGCATCCGATTATATCACCTTGGCGACTCAAACCAATGTGGGTGATTTGACGTCAACTTTTCCTTCCTCAGAGACCACAGATTGCGATTAGGGAGCAGGCCGCTTAATCGGCTTTGGTTCAGTGATAATACTTCCTTAAGCAACGATTGTTATCTACTACTACTGATGGGCCAAAATTAAAGCAAATAGGCCCTTTCCCACCAGGGGCTAATAGTTAACCTCTCTAACCTTCAATTTTCCAACGTTACCTCTAGAAATCATGAAATCCTACTCGATAGTGAACGAATACTTATTTTAAATTCGAACAATTGAACTAGAAGCGAGATACACCTAGCTTCGGAGGAAAGCAATGCCATTCTTACTGATTTCCATTGTTTAATAGGTCGACGCGTTTTGATCGCGGCAGAAGGATTACCATTTCCTTAACATGCGTTCGATTTCAAGCGATGGAAGTGCCCTCCGCGGCCGAGCGGGACATGCCCAGCTTCCAAGAGTGCTAACGCCACTCTACGGTCAGGACTCGCGAATCAGATCGTGGTTCCGGGGGTGCTGGAAGAGATTGATTGACGTCGTCTCGCTCTGCCCCCCTCCCCCCCATCCTCCCATTTCATACCCGATATAGAGGATATGCGGGGAGGCCGAGGAAGCACACGAAGGCGGGCGATATTGGGAACGTCCAACCCACGAGAATGCCTTCCAAAACCCTTTTGCGCTTCCCGCGGGGGATGGAAATTGGGGTGGGAATGTCGGGGGGCCAAATGCCTCGGCGGGACGGATGGGGCGGAGTGAAGGGCGGGGGCAGGAGGCTTCTCCCCGCCCCCCACCCCTCTCTCGCCCCTGCCTCCACGGGCCTCCGCCACCGCCTCCCTGCGGGACGGTCGATTCCAACGGGAAGGGGTTGGGCCCTCTCCTCTCGTCGCACCAGGATGGCAAGGGGGGGCAGAGGGGAGGGGCATGACGGGGGCCCCTACTACTTACACTTCTACTCCCTCGAGTGTACCGTGGGGCGGTGTCGGATAAGCCTTCCTTTAGCACGGGGGTGGGAGGGGATTTTCGAGGTTCTCTTTCCTATTCTCCTCCCAGCCTGCTCGGCTATTGCACGGACCTTATGCATCCCGGGCGCCGCGCCGGCGTGTATGTTGGGGGGTGGGGGGACGGACGACCTTAAGTCGACCTGTAGGGGGGGGGGGCTCCGGGGGTGGGGGGGTGTTGGATTTCCACCCCTCTCTTTCTCTGTACCCCCGAACAGACCCCACTCGTGCATTCCTGCACCGCGCCAGGATTTCGGGATTCCAGGGACGAAAGGGAAGGGTGGAGGAAGTGTGGAGAGGGATTGTTGGGGGGTTGAGGGGAGGGGACTGGGATAGGACAGGACGTGCCTTTCATTGGAGGGAGGGATAGACGTGTGGGGGATGAATTGACTCTCGCGGACGGAGCAGGGTGGTGAAGATGGGTAGGCGCGGTGGGTGACGGTGGTGCGGTACGGTCTCGGATGGTGTAAGGTGGTGGTGACCGAACCCACTCGATCAGTGGTGAGCTTGTAATGTCCGGCTTGGTGCGATTCGACACATGTTCGGGTGCACTATCCTCCTCAAATTCAGGAAGTGACGTCAAAACCTAAGCCTTTGGACCAACTTTACGCAGGCCATGATACTACAAATACGTGGGTAGGACGTTCTCGTGACAAAAATGATTCCGTTTTGCGCATGACGTCATCCGGATCCCAGGAGAAGCAGACGAGTAGAGAATTAGCAAGGGAATAATAGATGAAAGCTTCGATAATTTTGTTTATAGCAACGACATAATGGAGTCAAGTTGATATTTAATTACATTACTGATATATAACATGTTTGTATGATCTAGCGCTTTCCCGGCGCACTTGATGTATGATTTTTTCTCGGTAAGTCCACCGGGTTAGACTCTCCATACTAAACAGTATGCCAGACATACTGGATAAACGGGCCAGTATAGAAAGCCTAACCCGCTTGAAAACCCGAAAAGAATTCATACATATACCACATTTCATCGGTATAGCCAGTATATTTGTACTTTGAGAATACAAATCTTTTTGACAGAGGAAATAACCCTAGCAACAATTTATTTACGAATAAAATTTGAAACTTTGACTATTTTGAACATTAAAGTTTTCTTGTTTCCGGAAATCCTGGACTCGCTTTGCCCGCGTAGATGTAACAATTAAAAAAAACTTCTCTTCCCTCATATGTTTACTTCTCTTCCCTCGCATTTATGTTGTATCCAAAATGCCACACAAGTGTCAAATACACAATGCAAACTCTGTGACTAGATGTAATCCAAACTACGTCACAAAGTTCGACCCAATCGATGCGCATCGACCTACCTTGTATTAGTAGTACCATGACGTAGGCGAAAGTGTTGGTATAGGTGTAGTGAAACTTGGTGGCACCCCCCATTGGAGAGTTTGAGGTCAGCAAGGATGAATCGGGCGAGTGAATGAGCTGGCCATAAGTACCGGAGGACTCTCGTTGGATATCTCTCTCTCTCTAAGGGATCCTCGAACTCTTTCGATCACCTCCCTTGGATGCTTTACTCTCTCCCTGACGGATTGTTCTCCACAAGCAAGTGCCACCAATTTCTGCAGCACATATGTGGAATAGATAGATGCGAGGCTTACTTACTTGCCAGTGGTCTCGATGGCGTCTGATTTGGTGCAAAGGGAAGTGAACATGTTAAGTGATCGTGAGTGTAAAACCAATGATCCGCGTGCTAGTTATTTTTCCATTTCTGAGAGAGTCAAAACTGTTATCATGCTTCTTGGTTGCCTGATTACCTTCCCTTTGTGTGATAAGATTTATATTTATCGCGTTTCCACCAGAAATTCTAGGGTAACGGCTGCTATCACTCATTCGTTTGACGTGTTAATCGATCATAATATGCTTGTACTAGCGCTTGTTGTCAGGTCCACTTCACAAGTTCAGCTCTGGTTCTAACTATAAGTATATACGACTTATGCACTAAGGAGGAGGTACCTACACCTACCTTAAATGGAAATCGGCCAAGATCTTCGGCCGTCTTCCCTTAAAGCGTCCTGAGGTTATGATTTTCCATCAAAATCAATGAATCAAATAATAAAAAAACAGATAATCTTGAAGTATTCGAGGTAAGCGCTTCAGAATCTGGGTGGCGGACTTTTCTTGCGGCGCTGTGGTCTTTAGAAGGCGCCCAGATCCACACATAACTCCGTGGGTGGACGATTAGTGATTCAGTTGAAGAGTCCCCATTTTGGGGAAATATATTTCACGCGAACTCCAAATAGAACAGCAGCCAAGGGCGTATCCAGCTTAAAACTGAAGGTGGGCAACTTTCTAAATTCAGCCTCATGGAAGAGGGGGTGACATGCAATAATATACATTAACAAAAGGAAGAACAGTAAAAACCATTTAAACATAATTTAAAAAAATAATTCTTGAAAAATAGTTTGCGAGGATTAGCTGCGATTTTTTAACTACAGCTTCCAGTAATTGCTCCTTGTTTGCGAAAACCCATTGACGGTGAATGCTTAGCTTTGTTAACCCATTTAACGTATTTTCACCAATAGTTGATCTTAGTTATGTTTTAATTCGGCGAAGGGAGCAGAATGAGCGCGCAATAGAGCTTGTTGTGCATGTCAGTGAGAGCATAATATCAGTATCGCCTTTGTAATGGTCGGGAAAAACAATTTGCTCTTTTTAAAAACTTCAATGTCTGGCGCTTCCTGTACCTCATTCCACGTTTTAAACCTCAATTCCCTTTCTCCACCGATGCCTTCCAAATTGTAAAAAGTTGTACAAGATGAAATAACTTTATTCCAATTCCCCAAAGAAACATCTCTCAAGTAGCTTGGATGGAAATATGTCAATGAAAATGCAGGCAATTTATCTGCCGAAAATCTGACTCCTAAAGATGATATGAAGGAATTCACCTAAAGAATTATTAGTGAGCTTCTCCAAAATTCAGATGGAATTCTGGCTGGGGGGTTGCTTCTATGCTTTTGTCGGCCAGCAACGCGAGTGGCAGTTATATCAGCATTTAAATTCTTTGCAATATCGCCTGCTTCTTTCAAAACGTCAGCTGTGACGTTCTCCACATTTTCCCGATAATCTCTTAGCACGTCGAGAATAGTTCGAATGTGTTGGTTGGCTTTGACTATGTCTTTGATTGAAGTGTATTTGCGATGGGTTCCAGTATAGCGGAATACTTCGCAATTAATGCTTCTGACACAACAAATTCTTCTGACAACAAATCTGACCGCCGTGGCATGCATTTAGGATGCATTCTTTCGTGTTACTGCATTTCCCTCTCCATCTAATGTTTCTAATGCTTCAACAATATCGACGAAGTGGTCCTTAAAACACAGATGCTATTATATTTCTCTGACCATCTAGTCTCACACAATGGAGGAATGTTTGCAATAAGCTATTGTCGTAAGACGGACTCACGAAAAAATGTGGATACCTCCTTGATAGTTCAAATGCAGTTTCGAATTTATGGAATGACGTTTAAGTCGTTCACGACAATATCTAGCTTCTGCGAGGAGCAATGGAACCTTGTTGTTTATATTTGTTGCTATTTTTTAAAAAAGTTTCCACGTTGGAAGGAGGTAGAAGCTGCCCCTACTTGCCCCCCTGGATAAGCCGTTGACAGCAGCTATTTAGTAATAGAGCATCTTTCGTTGGTTCGATGATTATCGGTGTACGCAAAATAAAATTTCCTTCAAAATGAATCCAACCGCATCGTTCTACGCCCCATGGTTTAAAAGTTATGCATCTTTTAACATATTGCCAGAATTCGCGGGATTGCAGCAATACCCTACTATTTATTTTCACTTTCGAAGGCTGTACCTTTTGTCTTATCTCAATTTTGACGACAGTTTTACTTCTTGGAATTCAATTTCCTTCAAAACTACGCCAACATTGTTGCTCTTAGTCTCTTAGTTTATGAAATAACCACCTTTTAAAATACCCCGGAATTTTTATGAAAATGGGTCGAATTTCGACTTTCTTCTACACATGAACCGGATTCTCGACCACTTTTAGATGAGTTTACCGGTTTAAAATTTTGCAGTGACCTGTATTTTAACACTTTACACGAGTTTCAGTGTAGAAAACTGAAGTAGTAGTCTTTTTTATATAGTCAAATCTTTTCAGATTAATAACAACCGGTTGCTACGGTAACATATGCCAAGATTCATTCGTATAGCAAAACCTTTTAACTCAGGCTTACAGGTTATACACAAAATTTAAAAATATGAAAGAAACAAATCGGTTTCATAATGAAAAAAATGCATTTCCAACTAAAATAAGCAATTATGAAAGGTTGCGGAATATTAAATAAAATTGTACAAATTTAATTATATTTTGAGGACCTGAGAGTCAAAGTAATACAAGTAACAAAAATACGAAAAATGATTTAAGTGCATATTTTCTAAGTTGGCACCGTCGGGTACGTCAGGTAACAACAGGAAAAATAATACAAGTGTTTGCCGTATGGTGCTGCGATCTAACCGCCGAACACTTAAGCTACTATGCTTTTTGTCAATACTTACCGGAGTAAAGTGATACAGGTGACACTGGACGATGTTTGTTACTTGTATTACTTTGACTCTCAGGCCCCCAATATTATACGTACTGATTTCGATAGCGAATAGGTTAAAAAGTTGCTGCACATAGAGTGTAACCAAATTTGAGCAATTATGGATATTTCGGATGAAAATGTAATTTGAAGTTAACTGACATGTACATTTAAAGCATAAATCGGTCTAATAAACTTGAGTGATATGAATCCGTCCATCGCTGATATACCTATGCACTTCCTACAATACGAGGTGTGATAAAAAAATAACGGGAATTTTTAAATTTCGCGGGCTTTATACTTCCGGTTTTCAATAATTCCAACTTCCTGTCATATGGTCGTACGGTCAATAAGGAATATTACCCGGAAGTTATACGCCGTTTGGATGAAGCAATCCGACGAAAACGCCCAGAATTGTGGCAAATAACTCATGGAAATTACACCACGATAATGCTTCCGCTCACACCTCACTGCTTATTCGTGATTTTTTGGTATAAAAAACAAATCGTTATTTTACCTCAGCCACCGTATTCACCGGGCATAGCCCTCTTTGAATTCTTTCTATTCCCGAGGCTGAAGAGAACCATGAAAGGACGACGTTTTTCCTCCATTGATGAGATAAAAACAGAATCGCTGATGGAGCTGAACTCTATACCAAAAAATGAGTTCCAGAAGTGCTTGGAAAAACCGCTGGCACAAGTGTGTTATATCTATGGGGGATTACTTTTATAAGTAAGGATACACTTTTATTAGTCAAAGGGGACAAAATTGATATCGATTAATAAATAAATATTCTTTAAGAAAAACGAAAATTCCCGTAATTTTTTTATAACACCTCGTATGTTGAATCACTTCAAATATTAAAGTATTAGAATAAATACACACATGCTTTCCCTAAATATTAAATAGACTGATGAAAATAACTTTGTACATTGTCAAAAGAAATTACATGTACATATCAGAGATATGCAATAACTTCCACCATTATTTCTGCAATGCGTTATAAAATTTATAAATATTCATAGAGGTAAGGTTTATAAATAAGATCAATTATAAATTGAAAATTATTTTATTTGACCTGACCAATTATGTTTTATTGGTTGGGGAATGACACAGAATTTATTGGTGCAGTTATGAGCAGCACAGCTCTTAACAATGTTTATCCACGTGTTTACTAAATACTATGTTTCAATTAAATAACGGTGACTTGTAATCAACCTCAACATAATAATATGCCAATCACGACAGGCCCTTCTGATAATTGTCGTGTTATACCACTTCTACTATTTCCACAACAATAGCGGCCACAGGAAGGTTCAGTTTATTCCGCAACAGCAGCGCTCTAGGGAAGTGAAATTATTATTTATAATGCCTTTGACGGCACCTGATATATTCATATGTCATTTGTCGCTCTCGGAACGCGTTCGTCGCCCTCTAGTACTTCCTTTGTTTTCTGTCTTCTCCATTCTTCGGGATGAGATTGATGGAATGAGGTATTAGTCGGAGGGTTTTCACGTCGTTAAAATTTATGAAAGGATAACCCTTCGAACAATTCAAAATTAATATTATATCGCCCTAATTGATGTCTACGATTGTTGCTCATTGTCAAGGTAACCGTTGGCCAAAATTCACATCGATTTCTCGAGATATCAGTAGCATCACATTTTAACATCGTCTCCCTTGCAACTCACGAGCGGTAAAACGCTTCCCAACTCTTTTTTTCAACCAGACGTTTTTTATTCCCAACTAAACAAGGACTAAAAATATATGCTCAGAAATATAAATTTTTTTCAGAAATAGAAACGTTTTTAGAAAACATAAAATCAGAAATTAGAATTGTTTTGCATAAAAACCTTCGAACAAATTAGTTATGCCACTTGTAACGGTGATCGTTGCCACAATTGAAGCAGAGAAATTGCTCTATCCTTTTTCTTTTTGAGCAAAGCCCACAATCGATATTGCGTAGGTCACCATTCACCATTTATACCCGCGGCGCTCCGACCCTGAATGCATGTGAATGAATGCCAACGATTGAAGCATTCGCGCGGAGCGAGGGTGAAAGTGTTCCAGGCGCGACTGGACTGACCCGAGGAAGAATTGAAGGACTGTGTTCTCGATTCCCCAACGGCCTTTGTCTCTCCTCCTCCCCTGTGTCACTCCACCGCCCTCCGCTGCCATCTATGACCACATTACTCCTTCAAACTCACACTCATGTGGATTCCGGAGACTGCTGACGTTGCAACCGTCGCCGCCCTGACTGCCCTAATTGCTGCTCTACCCCTGACTTCGGTGAGTTTTTTAATATTCCATGACCAAAAAGACATTCGTGCTACGTCCACAGGGTTTCCCTCCACACTATTTTCAATTTGCCTTCATCAAAACACCGCAACATGGTGTGACACGGGGTAATGTGTGAGGGTCGCTGGAGACTCGTGATGTCATTTGATGTTCCGCGGACCTACGGCGAAGTTTACATATTATTTTCAGTTTTGGTTAGTAGGTGCTTTTTTGTTGTTGTTCCGAATAATTCAATTGAAATCGATAATGCTATTAGGCTTCTCACCAGGATTTCTGGATTATATTGGTCTGAATATTAATTGGCAGTTTCTTGCGCATAGTATTAGTTTAATATGTCCATTGCATTTTAATTCTATCCCTCTATTAATATCCCTCAAATTTCATATGCCTGAATCCCGCATATGTTATCCCTAAGTAACGCGTCGTATTACTTATTAAATCAGCTGATTTGTACTCTCAGCCTTTTCAAGCAATTTGTCGTGTAACCGAGCAACTTACCTTCGTGGACACTATTATTAAACCTAAATGCGTGGGAATTTAATTTTTCACGTCTTATAGGAGCATATGTTTCTGATATGCAACCATATCTGCCATTGAACTGTTTAACTTTCGAAAAATTTGAAAATGAAAATAAAGAACAAATAAAGATAGAACAGAAAAGGAAAAAAATGTAAAAATTGGCTCATCGATCGATGTTTAAACAAGAGAAATAAAAAATCATAAGAGGACAGATGTCATATAACAACTGCCGCATTGAGGAGAGGTTTACGAGAAATGTTTGTGACATATTAAGAGACAATGCCCACTAGAATGAACAAGGCTACTGGAGTGTAAAGACGCGGTTACTTATCAGGTGATTGATGAATAGGGGCCAAAATTGGTAACTCCAATTTTAGGGAAATGAGCTAATCTAGCAATTGTAAATATATTACGATTTGATTCCAAATGGGGCCTCCGGAGGAAAGAAGACGAGAGGAAAGGAAAAAAAATGAAGGGAGAAAGGGGTATAGCTGTAGAAGAGGCAGGGGTAGGGGGAGAGGAGTTCGGTGGGGGTAGGAGGGTTCTGGTGAGGGGACTCGAAGATGTGAATTTTGGTGAAATGGAGAGCGCAGCAGGCATCGGCAGTGTTGGCTTCCTTCGTCAAATTAGCCCTCGTCTGAGGCGCTATCTGGGCTGTAAGCGTGTAGTTGGGTACGTGGGCACATGCTACTACTTCCACGAATATGTTGACACCATCCATGCCCCACTTGACGGGTTTGATTGAAAGGGTCCGGGTTGGAAGAAATGTGGATAAATGTCCGGCACATAAGGCTGCGGCCTTTTGTTGGAATATCTTCAGGTCGTCGATGGCCTACAAGGATGGGAGCGGAGCAACAGCGATAGCAACACTGGAGTCAAATGAACTCCAAGAGCAAACGCCCCAGTGGAAGGAGAATGCTCTGAAGAAACTCACGTCCGCGCACCAGTTGGGCCGATCTGAGTCTTTTTCTTTCGGGCTGCCCATCGAGTATTTATTTTCTCTTCTAAGATACACATTTGCACCCATTATTTATTGTCTAACCGTTCACGCATTTAACCACCGCGGCTACTGCGTCAGTTCCACAAATAGCATTTTTGGTGAGTGGCGAATTTTCTACATCCCGGCCTCATTCAATCAAACCCGTGAAATCGGGCATCTACGTATTTGTGGAAGTTGTCACTTGCTTACAAACCGAGCGACCTAATCAAACGCCTTCACCACGCATTGTTCGGTGTGGATAGGGTGGAGAAGGCGGGGGGAAGACGGAATGGGCAATTTGGCAACCTGGCAAACGTTATTCGTGAAATATCAGTGAGAGAAGTGAGCTCATATCCGATATATAGTCACTCGTTGCTTTGCATTGTGATATTATATATATGTTTCTTTCTCATTCCCAATGAGCGACTAGTACATGGAAAATGTAAAGTCAAAGGCATTGGGATAGCTGTGTTGTATTTATAGCTCCCTCAAGAGTGATGAATCTCATTTCTTGGGGGATGTCTCTGTCGGTGCGCCAAATAGTATGACTCTTTTCTCATTGCTGGAAGGTGTCAAACCTATTGCAGAGCCATGAGAATGGTCTTCGGGTATTTCTTAACTTTTTATTTTCTTTCATTCCATGAAATTCCATTATTTAATGATTATTATGATGGATTTTTTCATTTCTTTCTTCTTTTTATATTTGATGGTTTTTTTATATGGTTAATGTTCTATTAGTAAGGGTTTAATGGAGGGATGGGTAGGACGGTAATTGATTTGTTATGGACGGGAGAGGACGAGTGGAGGTTATTGTTTTAGGTTCAATCAGTCTGGGGGTGGAGGTAGAAGAGCATAAGGGAGTGAATTTCATAATTTCGAGGCTTTTCGAATAGGGGTGATTATTTTATTGGACGAGCAGGTGACAGAGGGTGACGAAGAATCTGCACGTATAGGATAAATGTGGATGTTGAAGGGACTCAGAACCGCACCTTGTGGCACTCCAGTTTATATAGTTCAGGGACAGAATTACAAGCACGGACTCGTCGTATACGTATTTTTAGAGTTAAATCAAAGATTAATCCAAATTGCCAATTAAACCAGTTGAAAGTTGGAGTCTCATTTTCTCTGCTTCTACTGGCAATTAAGATTAATCTTAAATTTATTTAGCTGCTAATTGTTCTCTTCGTGATGTATATTATGGCCCTCCAGACAAGAGAAGACTAATTTTCTCTGCTTCTATCGACAATTACGATTAATATTTAATTAAATTAACAGCTCTCTTCTTGTATTTCGTGTGATTTTTATTTATGCTGCATCATTCTCGCCGTAAGTTCAATGGATGATGCGCTAAATTTAATCAGTCGAGTGAAATGAGTGAGTATTGAAGCAAGTGCTTCTGACGCCAATCCTCGAGGGGGGTAGGGTCAACCCTCATATAAGGGGACACCCTTCCCGTTCGTCCTTTGGGAGTAGGACAACGGAGCGCGCGCAGCCTATTCCCCCCCTCCACCTCCCCTGCCCCCCCGCCCCCTTTTGAGGGCCGCACTGCCGTGGAGCGGGTCGCGCGCGCGCCCCCGATATCCCCGATTCTATTCTCTCTCCCGCTTCACTTCTACTCGCTGCCGCACAGAAGGGAGGAAAAATCAGGAGCAGATAATCCACAAATCTTCCTCGGCTAGGAATAAAAGGTAGAAATTAAATCTTCTTCAAGAATAGTTCTTGCTGTTTCAACTGCTACCATATAGCGTATCATTAGATTAAAGTAATTTACCGGTTAAACGTAGGTTTTATTGAAAGTCAGAGAAAATCCTCCAGATTGTTACACGTGTTAGGGCCCTATCTACCTCTAGCAACTCTTTCTTCATCTCCACGTTCGTCCTACCCTTCTTCATCCCGTCCATAAAACCTATTCTCTTTCTTCCCCTTCCCCGTTTGCCCTACATCCTTCTCCCTGTCTCCGCCTTGAGCATTACCATCGCCGCTCATTACCGCTTCCAGCCACCTACCCTGCCTCCCCCTAATCCCATTCAGAAATTTCCTCTCCTCACCAACCATGTCAAGTACTTCCTAATATGTCTTCCTTTCCGTCCATCGCACCTTATCCATCCTCCTCCACACCCAAATTTTGAAAGCCTTCAGCCTTCTCTCACACTCACTCACTCAGTGATTCAACCCGAAGGTTGGTTTGGATAGTTGAGGGTAGAGCTCACCCCGGACTAAACCACAGGCGTGTGAATATCACACATTCAGGGTAGGGGGGCCAGTTCCTTTCCCTGGGCCACCTCGCACTCGGAGGATTTTTTGTTCTGGGGCGTCCAAAGGCTTCACCCGGATGTGAACCATGCACCCTTCGATCAGTAGACAAGCGCTCTACCCACTAGGCAACCACGCTCCCCAGCCTTCTCTCACTAGATAGAAAATATGCACCATATGTGTATCACCAATGTCATCTTTAACTGTCGTAATGCTACTGCTTTATCATTTAGTTTTTACGAGAAACTATTAGAGCATCTAGGTAAGGTTTCTTTAACGTTCTCTGTGAATTACAAAAAATAATATACATGGATAGTTTAACATGTCGTGTTAGGCATGCGATAATTATGTGTGAATAAAATTGCTCCATCTACATAGAACCCTGAAAACCACGACAAGGGTGTGTGGCAGGGGGTGTGTTATTTTCTACAAGCATTGCACCATAACGTAGTGAGGTTAATGAAGCTACGACTATTAGCACATCGGGAAAAACCTGCAAATTCTGGTTGGGAGTTGATATTTCACTTACGTGCACTACACTCTAGGCATGCTACTAAAGTTCGAGAAACTATTAATGTGAGTGTATTTAGCAACTACATGAATGCACAGAAACGCAAAAGTGATGGAGGAAAAATGTAAGAGGTTCTGTTGACACTGCACATCTGATAGCTTCGGCTTCGATTAATTCGACGCTTTCGTTAAACGATTCGGAGGCGGAAGATTCGCCCGATTGCGACCCGACATTCATTTCAACAAGTCAGCATTCGGACCGTTTTCTTCTTTTTTTTGTTTAAGGGGTGGTTCGAGGGTGGGGGGGGTGCGGGGTCCATTTAGCCGCAGTGGGCTCTCTCTCTGAAACAAGCGCGCACCGTCAGTGATACACACGCACACGTATTCCGTCGAGCCAATACCGACCCCATTCCAGGAGGGGGAGGGTGGGGGTGCACAGGGGAGGTGGGCGATGGGAGGGGATGGGAAGACAAGCGGCTTTTGAAAAGCGAAAGCGAAAAGTGTGGAGCAGGGCGGGGGTCGGTGTAAGGGGGGGCGCGGTGCATGCTGGGAGGGAATGTGGGTATATATCGAGTGCGTCATGCATGCATGGGAGGGAGGGGAGGGGGGGGGCGGTATTGAAGGGACGCACAGGAGGGAGGATTTTGGAGGAGACGGAGAGGAAGTTGGGGATGGTAGGGGTGGTTGTGACCGCGCGTTGCCGAGTAGACGGGGGGGGGGGGTGTGGGTTGGGGGTGTGGAGGGGTTGCCGGGATGTGGTAGGGCGAATTGGGGGGGGGTGGTGAAGGAAACGGTTTGATCGATCCCGGTTTGGCCTTGTGGGGTGGGGAGGGGGAGAGAGAGGGAGGGGGAGGGTGGAGGGAGGGGTAGGAAGGGGTGCGGTGGTGGGAAGCCGTGTCTCCCCCACCACATTATTTCGGAACCGTGGTCATGAGATGGAAGGAAAGACATCGGAGCAATGGAAATAGCTCCCCACTCGCTGGGGACGCGAATTTTGAATTTCCACGCGCACGTTATTCATTTGTTCAGTTTCGTGTGCGTTGATCACGCCGATTAAAGCTTCTCTCTTGCTTCATTCTTTTTTTATCGCCGATCTTTTTTGCGGAAGCTTGTTGGTGAATCTTATTCTATTTCGTCAAACTCAGTGTCGATTGAGAGTGAGTATTCATGTTTTTGCTTGAGAAAGGTGAATCAATGGCCGCACAAATTGGAGAATTATAATTTAAGCTGGTTGCCTGAAGAGTGAGACTTGATTGCCTCAAGACCGAAACCTCAAATTGGACCATTTGATTAAAAAAACACATGGACATTGAGAAAACCTTATTTGTGTTAGCCCATTCGAATCACTTGCTGGCAAGTAATATTTCTCTGCTGAAATCAGATGATAAAATGGATTGTTTCAACAGAACATCATTTTAGTTTCTTTTTTGTATTATTCCCGCAGCAATTTCCGTGGCTGGGAATTTTTTTGATGGAAACAAACATACGACCTTCTCCTATTTCTCAGATCTAATTGTCGTTGAAACGCAATGAAAACCTTTTCCGAAATATCATGAACATTTTGACACCGTGGCGCGTGAATTAATTTGAGAATGAAAAGTAATGGAAGACCCACTATCGGAATTAATATTAGATTATATCGATTTTCAGAGTGCTGTGGTGACTTATAACAAATCGATACAATTTTGTTTCCGAAATGAAAAAAATTTAAGTTACACCAATTTTTTAAAAAAGTATTTACAAATGTTCAATGTGACATCCTTTGACCGAATGGCACTCGAATGGAAGTCGAACTCTCCCAATACCTAACGTAGTAGCATTTCTAACACAACACAGTCACAACTGCTCCCATAGTGCGTCTTCTGCTCTTCCAAAGTGTTGGGTCGGTGAGGTGCGTGCAATTGAATCTTTGATGAAACCCCACAAAAGAAGTTGCATAGATTGAGGCTTGAAGATTGTGACCAATGGTGAAGGGGTGAATTACGAGGCCCAATGTTCCCAACCTAGCGTTGAGGAATTTTGTTGTTCAAACATTCCCTCACTGCCAAGTGCCAGTGTAGCGGCGTGCCTGGAAATTGAAGCCTTTATTATGTGGCGCAACTGCGGAAAAAGCCAATCTCTCAACATTCAAGGGGATGAGATCCGGAGACAGTGTTGTTCTCTGCGAAAAAACTAGGCCGTTGACTTTTTCGTTCGAAATCGCCCAAATACGTTCACTTTAGGGTATTGCTCTTTTGTGATCCTTGGTAGTAGCGTGTGGCTATTGCATTCCTCAAAGTCAAACATTGTGTCTGTTTACCTTTTCGGACAAATGGAACGTTGCCATTGAAAACCAATCGGAATGGGAGATTTTCATCCTCTTCTTCCCTCCCTAGAGTGAAGTGACAAAACTGAATGCGTTTTTCCTTATCCTCATCATGAAGTGCTTGCCGGAGTTGAATATTTTTAGGGCTTCAGTGCCAAATGTCGTCGTAACACTTTCCAAACTGTTTGATGGGAAATGCCTATCTCTTGGCTAGATGGTCATGTCGATTTTTTTCGGACTGCCGTTGAAAGCCTGTCGGATTCGCTTGAAGCTTCATTCAGATATTCAGAGACGACCTAAGGGGCTATTCTGTAGGTATGTTCTCGGCATTTCCGATCCTCGAAAGTGACGAAGTATTGACATCACAGACGTCATTGAAATAGCTGAGATTTGTCGGGGTCTGTGACATCAAATCCACGGATTTTCCGAGGATTAGACCGTGTTGAGTCCTTACTGAATAAGACCCCTGAGCGTTTTGCGGCGCACAAGTATCCTGTCTTCGTAAAAGTGCTCGTATCACCTTCTAATAATCGGCGCGGTAATCGGAATATAGATGAAATTATATTGGAATATGTTTTTTTTCTTTCGAATATTGGACTCGGCATGACTCCTTGATAATTGCTGTGAACAATTATTATAATAAGAAATGTATTATTTCGCGTTTAGAATTAAAACTTCATATGTAATAGAACTATTACGGAATGTATGTTGTGCGTCATAAGGCTACGTGTTAAAATAGCATAAAATTGGCAAAAAACCAAATTGATATGATGCAATGTTTTCACTCTTATCCAAAGATATTAAAAATATGGACAAGTATGCAATGTTTCACGAAAATCTTTACATAAACACACATCCCTCCTTCCACCTGTAAGCGCAGGCACTCCATTTGTCCGTCGGATGAGACGTTCCACGCTGTGATCCCTTGGCGCCTCGGGTAAAAAGTGGGCAATAGCGCCGACGCCAGGTTTCGCTCCAGTAGAGGGAAGAGATGGAGGGTTGAAAAGAGGGAAACAGGGTGTGTGTGTAGTACCGTATACTGTTGCCATTTTCTTACTGAGTATGTATAATGATGACGAAATGAGTCCACTCCATTAGAATACTGCCCACTCACCGTCGCATAGACGTCATCGGCTAGAATTTTTCGTACACACCGCACCACGCGGCTGACATTATAGGAAAGCGAGTTGCGAGCTTTACCATTTAAGATGTCGAAGTTAGCGCATATCTGAACACATCAGTGGACATTAGCGCACACGAATGACGTTGAATGGAACGATGTGCGCTGGCGAAATGTTCGTTAACATGCCTGTAGTTGAACAACAGTCACTACCGAATGCTTTATGTAAAGTTTTTGAATTTGTCCTGAACAATTATTTAAAAAATGCAAGCTTTTTATCACAGAGTAATTAAAAGCTTTATGATAAGGATATTTGACGTATTTACTGAAAATAAACAAACTTGACAACAACCATGGATTCCATTATCGGCGTTCCTTTGTTATTTAGCGCAAATCAACTTTCCTTTCGGTCTGTTTTGAAGTGCGCTACCTAGTGCGCAGGGTCTGTAACGAATACATGTGTTGCGAAGCGATTAGCGCACATGAGCGTATGAAGAGCTCCCATCATATTAGGAAAAATATATCAATAAGCGTTTATCGGAGCTGGGTGGATTAAACATCGTGGGAAGGGTGAAGGATACTAATCCCTCCCTCGTGGCAGCAGTGGAGTGGGCGGGTGCAGGAGGCTGGAGGGGTGGTGCGGGGGCGCGGAATGGGCGGTGCGTGGTGTGGGAGTTGCGTAGCGGGGGCTGTGAACGCGTCGAGTTGGATGGAGGGAGGAAGGACGCGAGAAGAAGGCGCACGAAACGCATCGCTTCCCTTTCCTTGGCCGAACTGTAGAATGGCTCTTTCCTCAGGAGTGAGTCATTCACCAAGTTAGAGAATTTGACACGAATTATCTCATAATTACACTTTACGCAGTGATTTACAATGCAGATAAATACTTATAATATGACCTCAGAGTTTATTTATGTTGTTTATTTATTCTGGTCACCTGGCGGTGGCTTTTGTGGGTTTATCATCCGTCCGTGAGGCCCAATGCTGGACCTAAACCTCTCCCGCAGGTAGAATACTAAATTACTAATGTCCAGTGACTGAACTTCTCGCCCAGAAGAGGCATAAGGACCGTATTGACTTTTGTTTTCTCCTTTTGTTATTTTTTGTTGTGGCTTAGTTTCTCCTTCCTTTTCTTGTATTTGTAAACGCGGTAATAAACTCCTTTTTGACTTGACTAGGCTTTCACTTGTAAATTACCGGCCTTCTTCGTTATTCATTCACATATCTTATCGCTTAGTCTGCGGCGAGGTGGGGGAAAGTTCCTTCACTGTGGCTGCCACATGGTATTGCCTGCGGAATGGAAAACATTGAGATATTTTGGTCGCTGAATAAGTATATACTTTTGTGGTGACTACTTCAATTCTGCCGGCATGAAACTTCACCTGGGTCTTCTACCCGTCAAGAATGCTAACTTTAAACCACCGCTTGCCACCTGTTATAGAGTAATAAAAGCTGTTTAATGTTCCAACACTGGAAAAATTGAAAGTGTAATGTTCATGCACCCTATAGAGGGCGCGTTGAAATGGTCCAAAGCTTGGAAACAGTATGATCTCTGGACTTGAATGCATAAGACGTTCCAGGTCAAGGAGGTTAGAAAAGAAATGGAGGCGACTTACCACTTGATTCTTGAAGCCGATTCCGCCATTGCAGTCGGCACAGTTTAGACCTTCCTCTGGCTTACGTGTCCGGCGGTCGCGTTCGATTTTCGTCAAATCTAAGTTAAAAACCACAGACGAGGCGATGTTTTGTGACTGGTTTGGCAACACCTACTTGGCACAAAACCCTTCCCAAGCACCCCTATTCTTGCTTCACTTTCGCCCATGAGCGTTCACGGTTTTCCCTCTTTTTCATTTTAACCTCCTTGGTCCAAGTTGCCATGTCTCGTGAATAGGCACTGTAGTTGGTAGTGCGGATTTTAAGTATTAGTTTGTGCTAGAAGGATAGGAGATGGCCACTGGCTACGTAATCACGATGCAGGGCACTCTCTCGACTTACCTATTCATTTTTGGAAGGAAAAACATGTCGCGCTCTGTTGCGGGCGAATTTCATGGAGTGGAGGGTGAGGTCAACTGCAAGCGATTGGCTGAGGGGCAAAGGGCGGTGTCCTTACCTCAAGTCTCCTTAATAGCAAAACGGTTCCCTTTGATTCTTCCATCTCTTCAGATCTGTCGTATATCTTTTACTACTAGGGCCCTAGGGTTTACTAGTTTTCAAATGAGCAAAACTGGGTGCAGTGTGGAAGGGGAAAGTGTTTTGATTTTAACTATCAATGACAGCTTTTTGAAAATTTTTATTGAAGTATTTGGATTCACATTTAAAAAAATTGTATTCTCCCTTGTTAATGGGTGGATTAAACCCAAGCAAAATTAAGTCACTAAAACAATGCCATGATCTATTTGAAATCTGTAAAACTTTGTGCGTAAGTGAATTAAATCTTCTAAAATTTTCGTTTTACTGTAAAGGTGGATTTTGTCATGGATGTTTTAGTCCAAATGCGCATTTATTACGCCAAAAGTGTAGCTATGTATGATATGCTAACGTGCATGGCTAAGGAGATGAAATCTCCTCCATCAAAAACTCAAACAGTGATTGATTGCTCGGAAGAATGCTACCATTCAGATAATTTAATTCCAAAATCCGTCTCGACATGTCTCATATAAACAATTCGATCTCCCTGCGAGTGCTTGCATTGCTGGAGATGATGAGAGAGTGCTGGAGATTATTGCTCCGACGCACACGGGGGGAACGCGAAGTACTCGAAACGCGAAGAGTAGTACTCGAATCGAGGGGACGGATGAACTGCCTCGAAAATCCCGAAGGGGTCGCTGTCGACAGTTTTTCCGGTTCACGCAGGAATCAGATGTCGCCTTGGATTGAGGGGGAGGGGGGGGGGGGCTTCATCGCGGGACTCAGGGAAATATTTTAACTTTATCATTTAAGATTAATTTTTTCCGAATTTGCACTTTGCGAGAACATTAAATTATAACAGAAATACGAAGGAACTATCTTTAAACATATTACGAGAGTAACGACCAAACGAGTCTATTTATTAGGTTTATTTAATAATTTTATTTTATTCTTTAATATTATTAATTTTGAATCCGTTTTTTTAAAACTATAAAGAAATTATCCAGCGAGGCCTAGGAAGGAATCTGATACCAACACTTTCATTCGTAAGCTGAGAGAAAGTGAGATGCAATTAACAGGAGCCAAAGACTTTGAACATATTTAACAAATTCATTTGCAATTTTATTGCAGGCCTAAATGAAATATATACAAACATTTATTCGTTATTTTATAAGTTTTAAATGCTCAATTTTAATAGTGAATTAGGCTACACGCACGGCGCCTACGGGAAATTTTATTCCAGTGGTGCCAATCTAATTCAAAGGATTTTCATCGATCGGAATTTGTTCTCGATAGAGCATTTTGATCGGTTTATATTATATAACTACTAAGCTTTTGATTATACATATTAATAAAATGTGATTCTCATAAATAATGTAAAAATAAATGCAGTTTAAAGTTCTCAACACAAAAGGTTAATGTGTACGATCTCAAGATGAAGATGTATAAATAAACAACAGAAACAGAATCATGGTTACCTATCCACATCTATACAATTCAAACTCAACGCTAATATCAGTACAAAGTAGAAACTCAAACTCGCTGTAGCGTCGTATTTTCTATAAATACCTACCGAAAAGCATGCATTCATTCAACGTTGTATACGTTGGCAATGCGTTATAACCTGGGTCCTCTTATTCTTCCCCGGTAGCCCAGGGCCTCAACAACCTTTAATCCCCTGCCTTGATCCGATGGACGACGGACGATGGACGCTGGTTGGACTCACGCGCGAGTAGCGAAGGATTTTTTTATCGCCGATGCCCACATGTGCCACTACCTCTCCCCAACCCCCCTCTCTGTGGCGCTCTCTGCCGCTTCATTTAAATACTACCCTGCGAGCCGTCGCAGAGGCGTGTGGAAAGAGGTGTTAGGCCATGGAAAGGGGAGGGAAGAAAGAATCGGATTAGGGAAAGGGAGAATGAAACGCATGCTAATGTAGTCTCGCATGTTAGTGTCCCACTCTTAATTTTCGTTGTGGTCATTAACCCATAAACGCCCTATGGGGTCTTTAGCGACCTATATTTAAAAGAACTACAACTGAGAAAATTGCCATAGATGTATTCTCAAAATATGTTAATTTACTTTTCCAAACATAAAAATTAAACCCATTAGCAACTTTGCAGCTCTGTTTACGCACTGTTTTTTATATTTTTCTTTATCAATTAATATCAGATTTCGATTCAGTCGTGTCACTGTTTGAATACGTAATTTTTAAATCTTTTTTATCTATTAAACATTTTTGATGCAACCGTTTGTTTGAAAGGATGATAGTTTAAATAATAACGCCGCGTGGAGAGGGTGGCAACGTGCAAGTTTGAAAAGGGAGAGTGAATGTATGATTCCTCTCGCAACGCGGAATTCGTCATTCGCTTGTCTCGCGTCTGTGTATGTGTTGACTCACACTCTCGGAGGGGGAGGTGAGGATAGGGGGGAGGGGCAGAGTGTCCAGAGAGGGGAGAGGGAGGGGGGATTGTGTGCGGGAGCTAAGGGGGAGGGGAAGTCCTCCCGAGTGACGGAGGCGTCGCGTCGCTTTTCGTGTTTTATTTTTTTAATAAAAAAAAGACCGATTGGAGGCATTGAAGGTAGTTAGAGCGATTTTCGTTTATGTACAGATTTGCGTTAAAATTTGCCTACGTGTGCTCATTTGCAAAATGTATAGATAAAACTGAAAAAAATTACGTTAAGACCGATTGGATTTTTTGGCTTCTTCATCTTCCGTTTCAACCCTTGAGTTGGTCTGCAGCAGACAACTCCATTCATCTCTCTTCTCAGCTTTCCGTTTCAGGTCGTAATATGTTCTGCATTGCATATCTGCCAAAATTTGGCTTATGTAATCTAGTCGGGGCCTTCTTCTGCAATTTGTTCACTCACTTATCCCTCATTAATTCTTTTGACTTGAGTATCGTGCCGTAGCAAATGTCCAATAAGTTCAGCTCTTCTTTCTTTAATGATTTTTTGCTATTTTTGGATATTCAATACTATTTTAACACGCAGCCTGAAGGAACATGACATATATTTCGTTGTAAATTACCACATATGTGTAATTGAGGAAATAAGATGATGAAGGTTGCATGAAGTCCATTCAATTAGTCGTGAAGGGGGTGAGTGGATGAAATTGGAGAGCGGTAGACGTTTTAGAACGTCGGGAGCGCGCTTGATGTAACATAATATAGCTGCATCCCTATGTATATATATCCCACGATTTGTCGCCCAAATCTATCGTCAAACAGACGTTTCTTCAAGCTAATCCTCCATGGAGTCCACGATTGATGTTGGACATACCAATTCTTTCAGCGGTTCATATTGATTTGTTTACTTAAGAGTATTCACTTAGGAAGATTTTTTGCTTAATCTTCAAACGCATTAATTATGTCACATGTGGTTATGATTGTTGACACCATTTCAGCAGCGGAAAGGCTTCTCCGCTTCTTTTTCAGCTGTTTCAACAACAATCGATACTGCCGTTGTCGTCATCCACCATGATTTCCCGCGGCGACGTCTCGTTTCCTGGACAACAATCTTCATACACCAAATTGCTTGAGCATTGGCGGAATTCTCTTTGGTGGCTGAAGATGACGCTTTGGCCTTTGGCGCAGCAGAAATCTTAGACGCTTGCCTTAGAATAAATGTATGTGAGAGTGTGGACTGAAGTAGACGCTCGCAGCGATTCTAGGTCCAGGCACGAGGCGAATTTCCGAGGACAGTAAACGCGGCCACTCCAACGCTTGCGGAAACGGTCGTCGGCGACGGTGCCCTGGGGGGTGAGGCTGGGGGTGATCAGCCTCCGGGGATGGCTGGATGCGATGGAATGGGAAGAGGAATAACAGAATGCTCGCGTCCAATTAACGATCCCACCCAGCCTCATTGGCCCACTCACGTCATATACGTATATTCATATATATATATATATGCATAAATAAAACAGTGATACACTAAACAAACACAGAAACACGCAAAAAGGACACTCACAAAAGAAAACTTGTACGTTTCGACGTCAGGACGCCATCGTCAGCGGTAGAACCGCTGACGATGGCGTCCTGACGTCGAAACGTACAAGTTTTCTTTTGTGAGTGTCCTTTTTGCGTGTTTCTGTGTTTGTTTAGTGTATCACTGTTTTATTTATGCATGTGCATCGTCGCCGAGAGCGATTTTCTACCAAGACATATATATATATATATATATATATATATATATATATATATATATATATATATATATATATATATATATATATATATATAATGTCTTGGTAGAAAATCGCTCTCGGCGACGATGCACATGCATAAATAAAACAGTGATACACTAAACAAACACAGAAACACGCAAAAAGGACACTCACAAAAGAAAACTTGTACGTTTCGGCGTCAGGACGCCATCGTCAGCCTCCTCTACCGCTGATTCCTCTACCGCTGACGATGGCGTCCTGACGCCGAAACGTACAAGTTTTCTTTTGTGAGTGTCCTTTTTGCGTGTTTCTGTGTTTGTTTAGTGTATCACTGTTTTATTTATGCATGTGCATCGTCGCCGAGAGCGATTTTCTACCAAGACATATATATATATATATATATATATATATATATATATATATATATATATATATATATATATATATATATATATATATAATGTCTTGGTAGAAAATCGCTCTCGGCGACGATGCACATGCATAAATAAAACAGTGATACACTAAACAAACACAGAAACACGCAAAAAGGACACTCACAAAAGAAAACTTGTACGTTTCGGCGTCAGGACGCCATCGTCAGCGGTAGCAGGAGGTAGGAGAAAGAGATATAGATAAAAGAATTTGTTCTTACGGGAACGTTTCGGACCGGTTGGTCCTTCCTCAGCTTTAGAAGTGAGCAGTTAGTACTCTACTACTCTGAGTACTAATGCTCACTTCTAAAGCTGAGGAAGGACCAACCGGTCCGAAAAGTTCCCGTAAGAACAAATTCTTTTATCTATATCTCTTTCTCCTACCTCCTGTAAGTTTTGTTTTATATATTTGTGGCCAATTGACGAAAGTTTAACAAGAATATATATATATATATTTATATATAAAATTATGTGTGTGCGTGTGTGATGTGGTTAGATCTATTTCCCGAGGTAAAGGGACCTCCCCTCCCCGCGTCACATGTCCTCCACATTTCAATTCTCATCACGCCTCTTCATCCATCTCTTTTTTCATCCCTTCCCCTCCCCCCTCTCCTCCGTCGCCTCGGCCAATCCTCCCTTTCCCGACTGCAATTCACTCAATGTCATCTTCTCTCCTACACACACACACACCAGCAGCACATGGCGCGGGGAGCGCAACTCCCTCTGTTGCGGGTGCGCTCACACACACACTCACACACACACATGGAGTGCGGGCCACGAGTCCCCCCTCTTTCGGAATTCACACGGCGTCGTCGTCGCTCTCGTATCCAATCTCCTCCAGCTCCACCCCACGCCAACTCCACCCCACGCCCCCTCCCCCCTCGCCCCCTCCCACGGCCACCTGCAGTGGCAATGAATGTGCCTGCAGTCATACATGGCCTGATTCCCCGCTAAGTATCTCGTGATCCGCTTGCTGCAGAAGACAAAAGAAGGTTCGACGGGGGAGGGGGGGTATTCGATCGATGGTGGGGGTGGCCGGGTTGGGAGGGGCCCCCTTTAGCCCTACCCTCTTCCCCACCCCTCCCACCCCGTCGAGGGATCCGCGAAGAGCAGCAGGAGAGCTCGAAAACAATCGGAGCAAGAGATGAAGTAAAAGAGAGAGAGAGGAGAGAAATTAAAAAAAAACGACTCGAAATAAAATAATGTGAGAGAGAGTGAAACACGGGGGTTGAGTCGGGAATTGAAAAGGAGTGATGTGAAATGCGCTTGCCTATTTCTTCTCTCTTTTGTTTTTTTATTTTTAGAAGTATATTTTCGCGCGAGGGGTACGTTTCAGGGAGAATTGGCGCCGTTCCGAGTTCCACGGGGGTGGTTGGTAATGTGCGCCTGACATGGGGGGGTGGGGAGGAGGCAAATGGGGGGTGGGGCAGGGTGGGTGTGGTGGGGTAAGGATGAAATTGAAAGCCATATATAATTTCCATTGGTGGCCGTGTGTGCACACACTATGGCGGCGGGAAGGGTACCTACCTTCTACACGTCATATCGCGTATAAAAATGCGCCCCTCCCATTTTTTTGCCACACCGCGAAGGGAATGCCCATCCTAATGGTCCCGTGCATTTAATTCCTGCAAACGTTTCCACATCTACATAACTCACTTCAAACCACCTCAAGGGTGTGTCGCAGGGGGTGAGTTATCACCAACATGTACCACGCTGTACCTACACCACTATAAATTTAATGAAGCTACCTTAATGCACCGAAGCGAGTAAATAATTTTTTTTTAATATCGCTCCGCATGTATTTTATTTCAATTCTGGTAATACAAAATAGCGAGTCTCTATCTATCACCATACGTAGCAACCACGTCAATATTAAACAATGACAATCAACGAAATAACTTATTTACACATGTGAAATCAACGTTAAAAATAACAATCAATTCACAATTTACAAGCCATGATTTTTGAGCAATTTTGATAAATTTAAGTTACAAGTATTTTAATCGTACTGTATCATCACCCTATCGTAACGATATTTCCTCAACCCTTATTGGTAATACATTAGAAAACACATGCCATTACTTGTCAGGAGGTGACATTTCACCGTCATGTATTAACTATAGGCATGCCACCGAAGTTCTTCTTTGGTGCATGTGACCTCCCGACAGGTTTTCATCTGAACCGCTTCCTCCTCCATTCCGCCCTGTCCTGTACTGCCTCTATTCATATAACTCCTGACCACATCGTAATATCCGCCGTCTTTCTTCCTCTCCCTCTGTTTCCCTCAATCTTGCATTCCAATATTCTTTTTAGAATGCAGTATTTTCTCAGGATGTTTCCAGTTTTCCAGTTTTCTTTCCTCTGTCTTACTCTTCTCATATTGTTTATTTTCTCATTTATTCTTTCCAGCACTTCATCATTTCTCACTTTATCACTCCAATATGATCCTTTCCAGTCTTCGCCGTAGTCACATTTCAAATCCCTCTAAATATCTTTCCTCTTTCCTCCTCACTGTCCATGCTTCTTCTGCTCCATAAAAGCCTTACACTCCAAAAGGAAACATTTTGAAAATATTTTTCTTAAACCTTTGTAAATTGATTTGTCTATTAGTAGTTGTTCAACTTACAGAATACTGTCTTTACCTCAGTGATCTGCTTCTTATTTCCTCCGTACAACTTCCATTCCATGTGATAATACTTCCGAGGTATCTAAAGGATGATATTTGTTTTTGCCGTTCATCATCAATAATATCCTTTAGAAAACCTTCCTCTTTTGATGCCTTCATTTCATTTTTTTGGTTTTCTTAATATTTATTTTCATTCCAAAATGCTTTCCTATTCTCTCGACTTGTCCATCATTTCCTGTAATTGTTTCTCATTCTCTGCTATTACCAACTTATCATCTGCATATTTTAAAATCTTAACTTTTTCTCCTCCAACCTGGATTCCGCCTACATTTTCAATGGCCTCTTCAATTTTTTCTTCACTATAGATTTTCAAGATATCGAATGTACTGCTGTAGACGTGCATAAACCTTGCATCACTCCCCTCCCTATACTGATTTCCTCTGAGTCTTCTTTCACCACTCGTACCACTACTTCTTGTGCAGTTCTTTAATGAAATTTCCACCTCTCCAACCAATTACCAAGTTTTTAATGATCTTCATTTGCTTACTCCATTTCACCTTGTTGAAAGACTTATCCCAGTCTATAAAACACGTATGAAATAAATCTCTGTTCACTTCTATTATCTTCTCCTTCGGCGTTCTAAGACAACCAATTGCATATCTAGTCCCCTTTCCTTTCCTGGAACCGATCTGATTTCCTTTCAGTTTCTCTTCGATTTTATTTTCCATTCTTTTAAATATAATTCTAGTCACAGCCTTTGTAATATGAGTAACTAAGCTAATTTCTTTTAAAAATATTTACAGTCTTTAGAATTGTTCTTCTTTGGTATAGACATCATAATTATGTTGTGGAATTCATATGACAATTTTCATGTGTTATTTATTTTGTTGACTAGAAGTGTTATCCTTTGGATTGCACCTTTTACAAATGCCTTCAATACCTCTGATGGAATTCCATCGCTCCCTACTGCTTTATTGTCTACGAGATCACAATTTGCTTTGTTTTTTACTTCTTCCTCCGTCATGTTGGACCCTCTACTGTCCCCATTACAATCTTCTTCTTCTCTCCAGTTCATTTAATTCCAATCTATTAGCATGTTTCATGTCATAAAATTTTTTTGATACAACCCTTCCATGTTCTTTTTTAGTCATCTGCAGACACAGCTTCATTTTCATCTAACATTCCTTTTTTGCTGACTTCCCTCGGCTGTCTTTTTGTTATCAGTTTTGTACATTTCTTAAAACTTTCTCTACTTTCCTAATGCTTCAAATTCTTCACATTCACTATTCATCCAATCCTCCCTTGCTTTATCTGTTATGCTTCTCAATTCACTACCCATTCTCCTAACTTTCTTTCGTCCATCTTCCGTAATAACATTCTTCCATTTTTTTTCTTTCTTCCGTTTGTTGCATCATCTCATTCCTTTTTATTTTTTACTCTTACCCACTGTTTCTTCTAACGTTTTCAAAATCTTATCCACCAAAGTTAGGGAAACGATTTGTATAAATGTTTTACGAAACTACACAAATGGACAGAGATATACCGAAAACATGCACGACCAGCTGTTAGTAGTAGGTAGCAGATAAGGAAAGAGGAATTAGGGACTAAATCAACTTTCTAGCTAAACTACCTATCGGCAAACCTAGTTAGATTGGCAACTGGTCTTTTGTCGTTCGCGGGAAAAATGTATATTTGACGTATAGTGTCCTATAGATCGCCACGAATTGGGGGGCTATAGGATATACGACTATATTATGTACTATAGGTTGGGGAGGTGGCAACGATTCAGCAAAATAACGCATTGTAAGCATTTCGAAATAACTCTGAAAATATGAGACATGTCCAAATGGATCATCCGACAGATGATGGTTGAATGAGCAAAATAGACGATTATCTTGGATTTCGTGATGTATTGAAGAATATGGCAACCTGTTTTCTTTCTTTATCTCTTTGTTTGTTGTTATAGTTCTTGTCATGGCTGGTCTATAACAATTCCCCTTCTGTCCTCCGCCTGTATTCGCCAGTTCCGCCCCCAATTAACTTTCGTGCATCCTTGCAGATGCTGTCTTCTCACAGAGTCCTTAGTTTTGGTGTCTTTCCTCCCAATATGCCCAGGGAAGACTTTGTTAGCTGCCCGTTCTTTCGAAATCCGCTGGACATACCCTGCCCATCGGAGTCTCACTAATGGGGGTAGATATTCTAGGTTCTTCGTATACATTGTATATTTCATTGTTGTAACGAATTTTCCAGGTTACTCCACTGCACATAGGCCCGTAGGTTCTACATAGTACTTTCCTCTCAAATCAGTCTGGCAGCTCTGAAGATTTGGCTTTCATAGTTCATATTGCTGTCCATTTTTCTTTCCATGTTGTCCATTTTGCTGTCCATGCCCAGCATGTCCATGCTGTATATCATTATTTTGTATAAGAGCGCCATTGGGTAATATAAGTATTTTGTAACTTGGTGTGTATTTCAAAGAATTGTATCCACCGTTAACCCAGTCGGTGAATAATGTTGTGAAGTGACGTACAAGGAAAATGTATTTTCTGTCTCCATTTCGTTACGCTGGTAAAGGCAGTGGGAAGCTCACACAAGTAATTTTTTCCTAGGTGTGATGGTGATGGAAGTGAGTCAGGTTGCTGATTGAAAATATCAATTTTTTAATGATTGAGAAAGGGAGATTAAGATTTTTATTTGCATTTGGAAAGGAAATGTCGTAATATAATGTCTCAAAGAGAATCGTGCCCATGCTAGAGGGAAATCTAGCCTTCCCTCTATCGATAACACCCTCGGTGGTGACACTCCTATAGGGGATGTTTGGGGGTGGGGGTAAAGGGGGGGAGAGAGAGAAAGTAAGGGACCAGTAGGGACGAGGAAGAACACGGTATCATGTTCTCTCACCAAAAAATAGCTTCGATGCAGGAACGTTTCACGGGTTTCTCAGCTGGTAAAGGTGGTTGGAGCGATTTTGGTTTATATAATGGTTTGCGTGAAACTTTGCATACGTGTTCTCATTTGCGATTAAAGTGAAATAATCTGCATCATGCCGATTTGGTTTTTGGCAGCTCAATGCTATTTGAACACGTAGACTTGTGGCACATGAATTATCTTTCATATTAGTTCGATTAAATACTCGCCTGTACAGAATTTATTCTAAACGTGAAATAATCCATTTCTCATTTTTATAATTCTTACTAACAAATATCAAGGTATAACACCGATTCAAATAAAAAAAACTTATTTCAATATTATTTCGGCCAAATTTTAAATACAGCGCCTTTTAATCTAGTCATAACATGCTTTAATTAAGGAAAATAAAAATAAAATATAATTATTTAGCCATTTCCATTATTGCCAGTAGGTTGAGTTTTATCCTTTTAACAGATGCGCCCATATGAAATATGGTTCAAGAATGTTTTTCCATTTACTTAAAAAATTGGAAAACTGTGCGCATTCAATGACCCATGATGACAGCTCCAGCCACTTTAAGGGCTCCATGTAGGTCAGCGTTTCGATGCCCGAGTCGGACATTGAAAAGTTGGCCTACGTGGAGCTTTAAAACCCGGTGGGAAACCCGAGAAAAGTTCCTGCATCTCATTTGCTGGGAAAGACCACCAGATCTTACTTCAAATAGCATCGAGCTCCCCTCCCTTATATGTGGGCTTCTGGATTTGATTACTCGACGTGTATCGCGTTACTATGCTTACCGGGCGCATTCTTTCGTCATTTGAGCGTCATTTGCGGAAACGTCACCATGAGCGAAATGTGCCGGAGAGTGAGAGCGAGTCACCCGCTCCACTTAGGATCGTCCTTCTCTCTCTCTCCCCTGCTCCCTCACCCGAGGGCCTCTCCCCCCCAAATGATAAATAGGGGCGGGGCGGGGGTCAGAGGAGGCGAAGGAATCGTCTCTCGAGCGGCTGAGCTATCTAGAGACATCTGCGGACTACACTAACCCAAACGGCACAAACCGTACAAAATTGGTGTAAATTCCGAGTATGACACGTGATTTATCTAGTAGAAAAATTTATCCTACACGGGTTGAACTGGTGAAAAAGTACTTGTGATGTCTTTCGCGGAGTATTTCATCAGAATCATCCGGTCTTTCGGGTATTCTACAGCGGACTTCCATATTTTTGGAACAACAGTTTTGCCGGCGTTGAAGTCTGTGTCTTCAGGTCAATTGAGAATTTAAAATGCCATCTTAGGTGTACAAGTAGCCTGTACTTAATGTGAATTATTTAAAAGCAGGTGAGCGTCTATACAAATACATTATATCTACCTCAGTGCTACCTAAGGTTAGTGGAAAGAAATTTGCATCACGCAAAAATTAATTCCCCGAGATGTAATTTAAGGCATTTCTGGACTCGCATAACCCCATAAACAAATACAAAGGAGGAATAACACTTGCATAATTACTAGACTCCTTATATAAATGATGTAAATAGATGTATGATGTGTATGAGTTTCGAATCCCCACAACCAATTGATGACGAGACTTCGTCCACCTCGACTAAGCATCGACGGCACACTGTTGATATAATACAAGTTCACTTAAATAGTGGTCCAGGGGTTCACTTAAGTGGACCCGTTACGTAACACGGTGTTCTTAAGTGAAAGGTTCGCTTAAGATTATACTTAAGTGCTCAGTGTAGACGCCGCTTTAGAAATCAATCACCACAGAATATCGTTACTTTCCTCGTCCGATAAGAAAATGCCACTGAAATTAACAAAAATCTTAATAATAATTTCAGTAGGGAAGACCGTTACAAGCCTTAAACAGTTTGGAAACGTCTTTTCAACAACAACGGGAACGGGAATATTTATATAAGACGACCCATTTGTAATTTTCAACTGACGCCAACTGCAACACCGACGAAACGGTTGTCCTAAAAATATGGACGTTCGCGGTAGAAAACCTGAAAGACCAAACATTTATGGAGGAAAAGTGGTGTATATTTGTTCTATAAGCCGAAAATCCTCGTTTAAACACGTGTATTGACATAAATAAACATTTATACAAATAGTTTTAAACCTTATTTAATGGGTGCATGAACGTATCGGTAGTATACATCTAGAGAAAATTGTAATTATTTTGTGAAAACCGATTTTTATGCTCACTTTACGTTAAAATGTATACACTTGAATATAAATATGCATGTATTACACACGTCGAGTCCTACATTTATGCCAGAAGTATACCAATTTCAGCTTTACTCGACATTTCTACCAAAAAAACCGAGTATATCTCAATCCTGTGCTGTATGGGAAACATATATTTATCCTGTGGCACCTGGGAATCATTACTGCTATTTTTACTCATCCTTCTGAAATTCATGCCCAGGAGGAGACCCCGTGCCTCATTTTGCCGACACGAGGCTAACCCTTCCCCAATAATCGAAGGGCGTTGGCTGATTCATATAGGGGGCCTCTCCCCACTCCCCCCCTGACTATTCTCCGAAACGGGGTCGCGCTCTAGTTTCCCACGGAGGAGAGGGCTTTTCTATCCCGCGGAGCCGCATCAAGAAGAAGAATCGCGGTGGGTGGGTGAGCGGGCGGTTTATGGGGGGCCGGAGATTGAGCCGGGGGGGGGGGGGGCGGGGGAGCAAAGGGGGCACTCCGAGAATGTGTGTCATTTTTGTGAACTGAAGCAATAGGCTATGGAGGAAAATGTTATAAATAAAAACGGACATGAAGCGTAGTATAGCCCAAGCCAAGAAAGCGTTCATGATGAAAAGTCAACTACTCGTGTTCAAAGACGATAGGACAACGAACAAGGAAACACTGCGAAAAAATATTCGTGTGGAGCGTGGCACTCTATGGATCGGAAACATGGACCGTTGGGAAAACAGACCGGAAAAGATTAGAGGTATCCGAAACCTGGTGTAGGAGGAGAATGCTGAAGATCGAATGGGCGGATAAAATAAGGAATGAAGAAGTTTACAGAAGACTAGAAGAGGAAAGGACCATATGGAACACTATGAAATAGTAAAAATATGAAATAGTAGGAAAATAAGAGCCAGATAAATTGGACACACACTGAGGCGGAATGGGTTTGTGATGAATGTAGTTCAAGGAGAAATAGAGGGAAAAGTCCCAAGAGGAAGGCCAAGGGATGAATACATATACTTAACAAGTAAAGAGGAAAGTAAATAAGAACTAATCTACCGTTCTAACTACTGGGATAAGGTTGCTAAGAAAGCCGTTGAGATACGGTTAAAAAAGAACAATTTCAACCGAGACACAGGTTTTAACTTTAGCAAGTCGTGGAACCCGATTTTAAAGAATATTAAGTACGATAGAACTCCTTCTTTCTATCGCAATGCTGAAGATCCTTCCGGCCGATAAGGAGTCACCTCATTGTTGTATCCGAATAAGGCTAACGCTGTTTATACCCAACGACATTTACTTACCCTGATGACAATGGACGAGTCATCCGTTGAAACGTTGGTGCTGTTTACCGATGTGACCCGGTAGAGCTCCCGAGAAAAATTTACAATACATAAAAACTACCAGAGAGTAAGGGAACTAGTAAAAGATAGGGATGGATGTTCGGCTGCAGTCAACCAATCCAAGGATTGAACGGACAATGAATGAACCAATAAATAAAAAAGAGAAAAAAAATGTCATTCATGGGATTGCCACGGAATCTTCACAGTCGAAGGCCCTTTGGGTGCGGTAGGACTAAGTTTCGGTGTGAGCCGTGCAACAAAGCCAAAGCTCTAATGATTTCACGTCAAGCTCCTTCAAGTAAATGCGTCCGTAATTCAATCAAACAATGGAGAGCACCCTTACCCTTTTCCCATCTTCTTCATCCCTCTCTTGAGATCATGCGATTCATATTTCCATTTTATTCTATTTAAATGCGCTGGACAATGGTGCTTGAAACGAAATCGTCACATGCTTTCAAACTGAGATAATTTTCCGAGGGATGGAAGTATTTACCGAGGCATGTAATCGGGACGGAAACGAGTATTGGCTTATCCCATCAAAGAGTCTCGTTTAGTGGAGGACCTTCTCTGGAAACCTCCAAGAGCGAATGAGATGTTATTTCTCCTCCTTTCTCCTCAACACTGAAACATATAACTGCTATCGATGGATACGTTTCTTTATCAGCCTGTCCATAAGGAAGTATTGATATGCAAAAAAGAGTGTCGACTTCAAACGTTCAATTGGAATGCTCTTTCTCTCTCTACCCGCTGGAAAACGATACGAATCGAATGCAATGCAGATGGAGAATGAATATCTCGATTCCCCTCACTGTGTCTCTCTGTCTTGCTGGTCAGCTGATGGCATCTGGCTTACTTCCCCAATCTGATCATTAATGGGAGCTTTCCATTCACTCTAGAGCGCTAATCACTTCGCAACACAGCAAGCAACAGCCCACTTGCCATTCATTCGTGATTCAGTCCCTGCTCACTTGGTAGCGCACTCAAAAAACAGATCGGGAGGAAAGTTGATGTGCGCTATACAACAAAAGAACGTCGATATTGGCAACCGTGGTTGATGTCAAGTTTGTTGATTTTCAGTAAATGCGTCAAACATGCATATTGTGAAGTTTTTAATTACTCTGTCACGAAAAGCTTACGTTTTTAAATACTGTATTTTGAACGAATTCAACTGCTTTACACAAAGCATTCGCCCGTGACTGTGTTATGCACTCACGAAAATCTACCAACCAGCTGGTTCCCAAACGCACATCGCCATAGCGCACATCGTTCCGTTCAACGTCGTTCGTGTGCGCTAGAGGGCGCTGATTATTTCCTATGTGCGCTTAACTTCGATACATTAAATGGAGAGCTCCCATTATTAGTATGACGGTGTTATGAGTCATTCATGTCTACTACTTGCCATTCGATCCCCGGAGTTGTGGAGTCGCGTGATCTCCTTCTGTGACGATGCGATCGGTCAATCGTTGGGAGTTGGAAGGGTGGGGGATGAGTTGGAGAGTAAGGAGGGAGTTGGGGGTGGTTGGGAAAGGCGAGCCACATTGGGGGCGAAGAGAGGGGGGATGCCGCTTTGGTGTGAGGCCCCCGCCGATAAAGGCACGGGTTGAGAATAATTCTGGAAGTATTTCGTGAACGAAAATTCACCGATTGCCTGATGGCCCCAAATAACAAGGCTGTGACCTAGATATTAAATCGAAGGTATTGAGGAGACCTCATTTGGTTTCACTCAACAGAGATTATTTTTCTTCACGGTTGGACTGGAAATCATTATTATTTGAATATATTCTATCGGACAAAAAACTTGAGCACCGGCCGGCCTAAACTTTTTATTTTCAGTCACTATTCATTATCGTGGATTATTTTTCTATTTTGTTGGTATGGTGAAACTGATACCAGTTTAATTTACTCCTAAAAAAATAAATTCTACAATATAAACAACATTTAAACTATCAAATCTCTTTATTAATGAAACCAGAGGATAATCGAGTGAAATATTTTTGCTTTTGTTGGAGTATTTCAGCGAGTATGACAATTGACAATTCAGCGGGAGGAGGCAATATGAGAACAACAAGAGGTGAGATTGAAAGGAATTAAGGCTAACGAAGAAGAAATAAACATGCTCGCAGAAGACATCGCAGTAATAGCAAGATATCGTGATGACCTTCAAAGATCACTAAGCACAATGGACTAAGTACTTCAAGAATATAATATAGGAATAAATAGGTAGAAGACCAATATCCTTGTATGCAGAAGAAGGAACCTAAATGCAGAAGTCACAAAAGAGGAAAGGATTTATAGCAAATGGATTCCTTTGCCTACCTTGAACGTACTATCACGTGGTACGGAAGTAGTACAACGATCATCAAGCGCAGAATATCCCAAGATAAGAAAAAGTTCAGGATGAAAAGAACAATTTAAACCAATTTAGGATTGAAAGACCAATGAATGTCACAATATTGTTCTCATTCGAGCAGAATTTTTGTCAGTTGTCTGCGTATCGTTATAACTAGAATAGATAATGTGAATGCTCAGTATTGGTTGACCGAGGCTGAATTTCTGGGCGATGATCGCGGTACCTTTCCTCATAGATGTAGTGCCATAGAAGCTCTTCTCTACCATGAATTTTCGCGGTGTTTTGTGATATTTTAAGTCCATTTGAAGCTTCAGAGGATTTAAACAAGCCCTTTTCTCTGTGCAAAATAAATAGAGCAAGTCCTGCACCGTCAGCGTATTCCTTTCACTCGCTCGATCGCCGACGCCTTAGCCCCTCCCCCCACTCCCCCCCACCCTCTCATTTGCCCCTCACCTCATTTTTACCCGCCCCCACCCACACGGCATATCCCCCGCCGAAGCTCAGACGTCGTCTCTCGTCGTTTTGTTCTCCCTGAAACATTTTTAACTCCACTTCATCGCCTTGGCATCTTTGAGCAAGCATCATATCTCTATGGCGCTTTAAAAAGATGACCCAAATACAAAGTAAACGGTAAGATCTGCGTAGGAGAGCACTTGGCTGCGCGTAGAACCGTGACAATAACCTTGAGTAGCCTACATTTTGATTTTTCTTTAGAAAAGGGTCCTTTTTAAAGTCATCATGACCGCACTTGCCGCTGTATACCTAAATATAATAGGAAATATTATTCCTCAGCTAAACCCGTGGGAACAGGATTTTTTTAATTTTGGGTTAGAGTCTAGTGATTACTTTTTCTTGGCCAATTAAAGTTTTAGCCGTATTGATTCTAAGGGTGCAAAGTGAAAATCGGGGAAATATGTCTGATTCCAGATGTAAGTCACTCAGTCGAGTAAAATTTGTTTATGGCCATGGCGCAACAGTAATACATAGTAACAAAAATGTACCAATGCAATAAACATGACAAAATTGGCCCTGTTTTAGGCTTATTGCCTCTTTAGAGTTTAGGAGTGTCAAGAAAAGGCGTGGCCGTTGCTGATCACGCTGCGGGGATGTTCACTGTTCAAGGCCCGGCATTTGCCCGAGGAGGGCAGAGGAAAACCCGCAAAACCTCCGCCAGGCCGCCAAGAACTGGAAAAGATACCAATAAAATATGACAAGGACTAGGGAGAGGCCAATAGAATATAGAAGAGTAACAACAACCACATTAATAAGTAAATATATAGTGATATGAATGTATAAATACATAAACAGATCTAAAGTCATAATTAAATAAATAAGTAAATATATAATGATATGAATACCTAAATAAATAAACATATATATATAGTTCCATAGATACTTTGTGTTCACTGGGTCCGTGTAGGTTATATAAAGTTTCTTTGGTTGAAATTTTACATGGATTCATAAGTTCACACTTTTGCCAGTGAGCCGCCATAAATAAATGGTTGCTGGGTAGATAGCTCCATTTTAATGAAATCGGACAGGGTATCCAACGTAATACTCATTTCGTAGAGAAGACGCATATTTCATTCTGGTGGCTGTGCGAGGTCATTAACCCAGATCGCATTGGGTCTGCCTCCATAGAGAAATTGGATTCTTGAGATCAAAAAAGCTCGCCTCGGAGTAAACGCGATATTTCACTGCTCCTTGGGCAAAATTGGCGTTTTGAGTTGCCGTATCTTAAGTCGTTTGAGAGACGTTCGCAGTGGGAGCGAGAAAATGGCGCGAGACGGCGTCGGCACGGCTCTGTCCCTTCGTGCCTTTGCGGCGGCGGATCTAGAGAGGCTCACAGCGCAGCGCGACCACGTCAATGAAACCGCAACCTTCAGATCTTGAGTGTCACCTCCGGTGGTGCTGGTTTCTTAAGGGCATTTGTGCTTTAGTTTAACTTCCTTAACCAGTAGTGAAACTACTCGCCTTTGGAGAAATTATTATTTCCATTGAAAAGCTCATGTTATGAGCACCCCTCCCATCCCCCGTTTAGATCACTAGCTTTCTACTATAGTAACCCCAATGCTAGTAAGGATTTCGCCGTATGAACGCAAGTTAGCGCCAACAAAGGTAAAGCTGTTTATCACGCTAGAGTTAATAGGGTTGACGCTAGTTACCAGTATTTACAATGCGTTTAAACGGAAGTTTGTTGAAATCGTGGTCGAAATACGGGTTAAGAAAATTGAGGGTCAATCAGAAAGACGACAGTACTGCACTGAAAAGAAAATAGAAGTTCTCCTGGACTAATACAGCCAGCAAGTTCAATCAAAGGAGGATGTATTGATTTAATTTACGTTCTAAACAGGCATGAAAAATGAATACTGATAAGTACTGATGCAGGCGCGTATGTTTCTTCAGTTGTTTGTTAGTGATTCCTTACTCTTCGTCAGAGGTTACCAGCATTTCTACAAATGGCAAACTGTAAATATTGTGAACGCAAGCTAGTAAGAGCCGCACATGGGAACCATCATTCAGCCATAGTAATGTAACTGGGGCTATAGACACGCGTGCAGAGAGCACGAAAGGTGTCGCCTCCGCACCCTACGCTTGGAGGGCACCTTTGGATAAGCTCAGGTCAATGTTTTCAATTTCACTAGAGTCTACTGACACATGTCAGGGAATACCGACTATAATCATTGTAATCAGCCCCCTGAATCAAATCTTAACGTTTCAGAACCCCTTGCTCCTTAGAAATGAGCATTTGAAATCCTTATTAGGGAGTGTTAAGATACACTCGGGATATTTAGCTTAGCATATGTTTATAGTACCCCTTTTATTATCACATCTATACCGGAAATCGAGCTGATCAATTTTGACACTTTGAATGGCTATTAAAGTGGAGATTCGTGTTCAAACTTTCTCTAATGTTTCTTCATTCACCTATCCCCCGAAAGACTCTCTAAATCTTTTATAATTTTGCTTCCGGTTCTTAGGGAGTAAATGGTGACTCAAGTAATGTAAACGGGGCATTACCAGACACTAAACGTTTCCAGCTCAGTCGTTCAAATCACTCCACCCCCTCCCTCCTGCTTCCTTTCCCTCCTCCCTATCCCCCTCATCTCTCTCTCTCGTCTTTTCTCAACCCCCCCCCGTCCCACCACCTACCCTACTCCCGGTCCAAATCCCACGGATTTCCCTCCCTCTTCAGCACTTCCCTCCCTCCTCTCCTTCCGGTCGACTCAACAATCCCCGCTCTCTTCGGCGATCGTGGGAACTTCATATCAAGCGCTTCCTTTTTGCATTCGGGAAAACCTTTCATTGGGGCAAAGATGAATGATGTGACTTAACGGTTCCCTGCTCCCCGGTGACTTCAGCACTTAAGTTTTTTCGCGCACGTACTCCGGGGTGGAGGGTGGGTGGTGGACTCCCCCTCGTTGACCAGCGTACCTTCTGCGACCCCATTGCGTTCACATTCCCTCCGCTGTGAGCGGGCGTGAGGATGTAGTCCTCTCAGCTTAGATCAGCGATATCGATTTTCACCAATTGGATGTAGCAGTGAATGTTTACCCTGAGGGCGCAAGGCAACGAATACTTCATCTACAGCTAGATACTACCCCGCAAGCCGCCTCAATAGGCGTGTGGCGGAGGGTGTTAGGACACCAGCCGTTTACATATAAAAAGGAAACGCTATAATGAAATTACGCCTAGCATTTATTGAAGTCCCTTATTGCTTGGAGCAAATATTGCTTTTAACAATTAAAAAAACCCTTCACTTCCAACTCCGTCAATATTTTGCTGAGGAAATAGCAGGTTGAGACCTTTGTGTGGAGTGTGTTGCTGTGTGACAACGAGACATGGACTGTGAGACAAGCGGAGAGGAAATGACTAGAGACTTTTGAGATACGGTGTTATAGAAGGATATGCAAAATAAGCAATACAGAGAGAGAGACGAATCAAGAGGTACTGAGGAAAGTGGAAGAAGAAGAGTGGAAGAGTGCTGCTACTGCGGCACGAGGGATTGGCGAAGACAATTTTATAAGGGATGATAGAAGATGAATGGGATTGAGAAAGACCTAGATTGGAATATTGGAAGCAGATAATGGAGGACATAGGATGCGAACAGTTTTTTTGAAATAAAGAGGATGGCGGAGGATAGGAAGAGGTGGAAGGCTGTCGCCAACCAATCCTGACGGATTGACAAGTTGAGAAGGATGATAGCTTCGCTCTTGCCGTGACTTTTCCGGTTGCATGCAGAACTACACCTAGGGACTGTAAGCAGTTCCCTATCGCCGAACCCCGTGACAGCTCTTTCCAACTTATCTTCCATGTCTTCTCTGTTTAGGGATGGTAGTATTTCACCATCCCATTGCATTTTGTCGCAATGAGTCAGGTCAACATTAGCCTCGCGCACTCTGCGCTGACTGTACCCTTTGTTAGTCGGGGGTTAGCGGGGGTGTGATGGTAGTGCCTTGGTCGCAGGAAGGTTAAAATGATGCACTCGAGAGAGGACTGCTGATGGAAGGTCCTTTACGATAGTCCTGGCATCGTTGGCGCAGGAATTGCAGTTCCTTGGGATATGGAAGCCACACCTATTTTGTCCAAGACATTGAAGAGGTCATAAAAACTTGGAACATTAATTTTATGGTTACTTCAACTACTCCATTAAAGGATTAATAATTTGCCGGATCCATTATTAAGCCGGAATAATCCATTTAATTTGTCTTCTACTTAACCACTAAATATAATTTTCATTAATTTCATTATCGCTTAATAATTCACCAAACTGGATGTTTCAATATGGTGCTAAATTTTGAGGAAAACTGTAACCGTTTGCGATGTTTTTTTTTTAATTTTCTGCGTGAACTGGGGACAATAGTATATGGAGGATATTCATTATTTAAATTCAAGTTGAAATTTGATTAAAAGGTGTTAGATAGTTAAAGGATAGTTAAATGTTTTAAAATTCTTTTTCGAAGAACGGACGAGTGTCCCTTCAATGTGAAAAAATGTAACATAGTATTAAGGTGGTGTGAGTGGGATACCACTCCTCATAAAATTCAATGAATATGGCCTCATTTTTAAGAAAAAGATATAATTTTTCCAATGACAACAGAAGATCAGCCGCTTATAATTGTGCTTTTACAGATATTTGCCAAGAAATAACTGAAATTTTCCTTGTGAAATGGTACGGGTATGCACACCAGGAAGACTTTATTAAAAAAATGAGTAATCTCTAAGACGTACATCTCGTCAGAAATTCAAGAGTGTGGGGTTTGTATGCTTTCTCAAATACTTTTACAAATAAATCAACTACTCACCGCAGCAATCTTTACAGAATCGAAAAAAAACCTTTGGATGTTAAGACGTTTTCAGCGTAGGGTGTTAAAAAAAATGAGTCGAGTTAACTCCTTGTAAGTGCAGGTTCAGTTATTTGCTGAGAATTTCAGCAATTTAAAGCTCAACTTTCTTTACTTCAGGTTTCTTACACTTGCTTAAATTTAAAACTAAAATATGGATATGATTTTCATTACGACTGGGGAAAAATCTCGCTGAAATTACCTTAAGGCGGTGGATTTTTGATCACAAGGTTATCTCCTGCATATAGCACACCCAGCATAGTTCAACCTCTTTTCGTCTTGAGGGGAATGAGGTGGATAGGGGAGAGGTGGGAGGGCGAGTCGAGGCTGGCGAGTTGAGTCGAGAGGAATCCCATACTCCCTCCCTCCCTCTCGCCCCCTCTTTGCCCCCTCCTCGCCCCGCCTTCTTTCGCTTAACAACTGGCTCAAGCGAGGGTGGGAGGGGGGTGCAGGGGAGGGGGGGGAGTTGCGATGATGTGGGAGCTTTGAGGGGAAGGGACTTTTCCCCTCGCGCTCCATCTCTCGACCTATATTCCGGAGAGAGGCAGGAGAGGCGTGAGGGGTAAGAGCGCCGCCGTGGCCGCCCCCCGCCGGACCCTCCCAAACCCTCCCCTCTCCCTCCCCCAACAATGTGGGACGGAGGTGGGATCATCAATACGTCTCCTCCGTTTTGCTACCTCCTCCCTCGGCTCAACCGAGTTCCCCAGTGCGGGAAGAAGCGGAGGATTTCCTGTGTCTCTCTCACCCACGGCCACTTTGGGGGGGAAATCCTGGAGCTCAAATTTTTGGAAAAGGCGCCATATTTTCCAGTTCCAGGGATGAGTATTCCTGTTAATCACTGTATCGGGCGCGAGCCCTCTTCAGCTGTTGGGTATGTTTTATTTAATAGTTGGTAGATGGGGAGGAAAATTTAGGATGGGGTCATGATGAGGGTTGGAGCTGGAGTGGCGACTGGTGGAGAGGCTAAGGCATGACACGATTGAAGCCACTATTTAACTTTAAAATGACACTGGTTTATAAATTAATGCGGCTAATATTCTGATGTATTTTTTCTTTTCTCTTAATTAATTATATATTTTGGTTTATTTGGTATATAATATATATTCTTTTTCTCTATTTTTATACAAATATAATAATTTTCATATTTCTTTGTTTCTCTTTATTCTTTTTTGGTTTATTTGGTACTCTTTCTTTTTATTAATTTTATTTTTTTTCCTCATTTTTTCTCTAAAAATTCATTACAATGAATCAAATAATTTATTTTGGCAGGACGCGCTGGTATTTGTTCCGGATTTAATCCCTGTGCGCCAAACGACGCAGTGCAAGTGGCCCGATCGTTGGTGGCTGGCTTCAGAGACTTGCCACGCTTATTAATTTCTTCCTCATCGATTGTACGGCTGGCATCGCCGATCCCCGTTCCTTGATGGGCCGACCTTTTTTTCAACGCGATCCGTTGTGACTTGGGCCGTCCGAAGCCTTTCGCAGGGTGGTTCTCAGGCTGTGTAGAGAAGGGTAAGAAATGCCTTTGCAGTTCTCACTCTGCGGGCATCACTCAATGTCGTACGACTAGAGCAAACTGCAGGGCGGGTTTGGAAAAACTTCACCTGCAAGGCAGGGCAGAAACCGAAGGCTAGTAATTGACCCAGTGTTGGCGAAAAAGAAATGAGGGGCATCGGAAGAATCCAACAAATTCCGAATCCTCTCTGGCACAACTACCTGAAGCTTCAATTTAAAACTCTTGCGGTGGTGGTCTGATCTCCTATGACATACTTCCAGACATCGGGAGTGATGATCAATCCAAACTAATACTTTGCGTCACGTGGTGGGCCAAGGCCATGCTCCAGGCATTACCTATTCAGCATGGTATTACATTGGCCTTCTCGAGTTATACCTTATGATGAGCCTCACACGAATCGTTCTGATATTTTTAGTGGAGCACTTTAGCACGCGAAATGCAAACTTATCCCGAGCACTTCACGAGACTATCTGGAGGAAACCTGGCCGGGGTACTGCCCACCATGCACCAAGACGCGCTTGTGGAGACTGGCCACCTAATCCGACGACTTATCCACGTCCGCCTAATACCACGGCCAATTCAAATATCATTCGAATAGCAAATTAGCGCAAAGCTGCAGTGAACTTTAAAATATTCTCAGCATGAATGTTAATGTTCTCGATTCCCCTCGACTAACTTCGGGGTTTTGAGTCTCTGGATCACTGTGGTTTACTTTTTAATCTTAACTTTTTAATAACTCTTTGCGGGATTGTGGGAGACCCGTTTCGCTATCTTAATGATCGACTCGCGGTCACCCGAGGTCCGTGGAGACGATAGTGGCTCCATTTCACGTTCCTTACGACACGTGGGATGTACTGACACGCAACACTTTCAACCTGTTTGAAATGGAGTCGTTTGTCGGTGCTTGATCTCGTCCTTTGGGACGCTTCCGCGTGATGGGCCGTGGGAAAGGGGACTGTCGAGGAGACGAAACTCAAACCAGGGAATGCTAGTGGATGTATTAACATAGCCTCCGAGATGTGCTGGCCACAACAAAACCACCGTCGCTTCAATATCCTACCCTGCCTAAAATGTCCTACCAAAAAGCGTGGGAAATTCACTTGCTCTCATATTCTATCAACCGAGTGGGAAAAATTTAGACAAATATTTTTAGTCGTATATCACATTGAAATGGCCTCTTCGTCTTTAGTAAAAGTATTTGCGCACTTGGGATAGTATTTAAATTATTTTAGCAAGGCTTTGTGTTAATTATTAGGGAGAAATTGTGGTGAATTTATTTTCATTACATTCCTATACGACAAACACTACCTGTGGCCATATTGTTCGGAACAAGGAGATGATTTGACGCAAAGCAATAAAAGATATGATGATGGCTTACGCTGGCTTCTCGTGGTCATGTGATATAAGAGTTCTAGTGGATGTAGAAGTTATTGGTTGGAAACAGAACGATTCAATTTCTTCGTCGATAGACGTCATATACGCCAGATATTCCAGTTTACTTGCTCCACGCTGAAAAACAACCACTGCCGCTTTCATTTTATGCAAAGGGCTGTTTAATTGAGAAGTATATGTTCTTAATAAATGGAAAACGGTAATATCTTCCCTTAGGCTTAATTAGATGTTATCCCCTTATATTTTAATTATGTTGCATTCCAAGAATTACTTCAGCAATCAGTTACTATTCATTATATCCTGATGGAATGTATGGTGTCGACTAGCCAAGTCTTCACTGCCGTAATTATCTCTTATTCCAAATTTTTCATAGCTCCGTATTGGGCATTTACAATATTAAGAACGATATCATCTTATGGCGATAGCGGTATGGCGATGGCGGAATAATGGCAATTGAAAGTCGGATGCTAAGCCCTCCACGTCTCGTAGGCCACGGAATTTATTATTTACGAATTCGGTCTTATTAATTGCTAGCTCGGCGGCTCAGTGGTGGAACCCTGCAAAAAATATTGCAGCCCTTTGGAGCAGCTTCCACCGGGGTGTGCCGGGGAGGTGACGGGGAGGGGTATTGGTCCCTGTCGGTTCCCAGGGTGCGGTGGGGAGGGGGAGATGAGGGTGAGAGGGGGGGGGGAGGGTAAGGAAGGAGGTCACGGGGAATGTGGCTCGGGGCCAAAAGCGTGCGGGGAGGCAGACGGAGGGATGAGATGGGGTGTTTGTGATGTGATGTGATGGAGGGGAGGGGGATGAGAGCCAGAATATAAAATTGAAAAAAGATTTATTGTCCTAGGAGCATTTGCTCTTATGGGGCAAGATTTTACATATTAACATATCTTAGTTCCGATAAGAAATACTACAGTAAACAAAATTTGCTAAATGGTAAAAATGCAGCAAATACAAATATAGCAGACACAAAAAGCCGCATGTTGTAATGGAATGATATTTGGGACAGTGGAAGAGTAATAAGTAGAAAAAATAATGGATACATATGATGATTTTTAAGCGCAATTTTAAAAATCTTGATTTGCATGTAGGAAACACTTATGAATTCAGGCTTTCCCGGCGAATGACACTGATGGGTTCTTTTCCAGTTTATTTCCGGGTTAAGCTCTTCACCATCACCGACGTTTCGGCAGAAGACTTTCCTGCCATCATCAAGGCTCTGCCACTATCAAGGCTCTGGCTCCAGGCCCTTGATAATTGAAGGAAAGTCTCCTGCCGGCGAGCGTCGGCGAGCATGGAGAGCTTAACCCGGAAAGAAACTGGAAAAGAACTCATCAGTAATTTATGATGGCCAATGATACACAATGCATTAAAATGTACATTTCAATCTAAATAGACGACCAAACAGTCAATACACCGTTTCAATTTCAAGCCCCAGCAACACCCTCTGTCAACAACATTCTATTGTTTACACCATTCGATACAACATTCGATTAATCGAACTAACAGTTCGATTAATCGAATAGTTCGAAATTTGACATCCCTTTCGAACTATTTGTCAATTTGGATAGTTTCAGTGTTCAATGGTTTAATGCAGAGTGGGATTCTCTAGTAATCCGTTCAATTGTTAGTATTTGTGGATTGGATAACCAGTCAATGTGGTTTTCTTTAGAACGGACCACCACCGTTCAAAACATCTCCAAATTTGATAAGTTTCGGCAAAATACTCAAGCGAGGCGCAACCAGAAGAAGTGATCGCGCCTATTGATGCGCAAAAGATTGTGCGTGAGTATGCCGTAAACGGAATGCATCTGGGTGGTACGATTTTGAAAGTATTCCCTCTCCATTTACAAATACGGGCACCCAAGTCCATCATTATCAATCTCAGGCGTGAGAGAAGTTGATAGGTAGTAGGAATAATACAAAGTGATGTTTTACTTCGAAGTTTGCTTCATCATCTGTTATTTACTTGGAACACTTCACTTACCTTTGCCTATTGAATAACCGTCGTGAACTTTTGGAATTAAACGTATTCTGTGATTGACAAACGCATTGAGAATTTTAACAACAGACCTATACTACCAGAGCATGTTTGCACATTTAATTGTTATGGCTAACGTGAATTAGTGATTTCAGTCAATTGTATTCTCCAATATAAGTTTTAGTGGATTTATCTTAGAACCACTCATAGCTTTCAACGCTATCATCGGTACTCCCAATGTTATTTTGGGATTCCAAATGGCGAAACAGTCTTCTTAATTTAATCCAGGACTCTAATGTGAGCAACATATACAGTACAGTACAATAGATGTGTAATGTGAACTGGCCCATTAAAAAAAATGAGTAAAGCAATGTATTCGATAAACTCTTAGAATGTTCGATGTAGAGTATGAATTAACGCGTTGCTGTTCTTCATCGATGCCAATCTGCGAGCTGGGAGTGATTCAACTCTGCACTTGTGGATATTTGGTCGATAAAACCTCTATTTCTATTGTTTATTCCGAAACTTAACAATAGGTTTTAACAATTTTAATTCCAAAACAGTTAGCTTTCCGGCGTGCATGCGTCCAGGCACTTCTGCAAAAGTATGGCACCGCAGGTATTGTTCCTGGACCTATCCGCAATTGCGATAAGATGGCCAAGGCCGCACGAATGACGCATGGCGGACACATTCTCGTGACTGGTTAAGCCACGGCGAAGATGTAATTACTGCCAAAAGAACAAAACCCCAATCGCCAAACCAAAAATGTGAAATTCCTCTTCGTACCCATCATTTTGCTAAATATCATGCTCTGTGACCAAAAACGTGAATAATATTGACATTTTTTAAATGAATAATGCTTTATACATAAGGGGGAATGTTTTTATATTTCTCTCACCAAATCTTATTTGCATTACATGAGTCAAAAGATAATTATTGTGATAATGTTTTGATAAATTCCGGCGAGAACATTGTTAATCTGAAAAAAATGTAAAAAAGGAGAAATAATGATTTATGCATAGGCAGTCTCATTCAACTACGATAATTATGCAATTATTAAAAAAAATATAATGAAAAAATGAATAAGCTTACCATTTGACACATTCACCTGGGGTTCATGCCCAAGGGGAATTTTGATGTCCACCCCTTTGCTATGCAACCAGAAGTCGTATCGTGAAAAAGCATGTGAGGACCTGAAGATTCGTAGGTTTCAACAGAAAATTAGGAAAAGGAGTTCTGGGCATAAATAAGTTAATGGAAGACTCATTTCGGACCAATACCTTTCCCGTTTTAACGTATTCCACTGCGTTTTTCCATTGAGGTAGATGGAGAGGGTGCTTGAAGCTGTAACGTGGGCGTCATTAGCCATTTTTCTCCCCCCCCCGGATTTACCTTTTGCGCTTCCGGGCTGACGCACTAACTTTGCATTTTACGATGTTTTTCATCGACAACTCGGTTGAAATCAACGTGCATTTACTCCTTGAAAATGCATTTTTCATATATGTTTTATAATGTTTTTTAAATATTCCGTATTCCCTACGAAAAACCATAGTAACATAGAATAAAGTCAATAGCACCAAGTAAATATGTTTCAAGAGTTACTTAGCTGACATTTTCAACAGAAGATATATATTCTTGTTTTATATCCGATATAATTCGTCCACTCCTCTGCGCTATCCAAACGATATCAAAGAAAGAACGGGGAGAGCAATATGATGGATATTTCGGTTGTCAGGTAACAGCCCTTCGATGACGTCATGCCCTCTCCACCTTTCTAAATACGTTTATCAGATGCCGTCCCTAGAGGCTCTTGCCACCCTCACCCAAATCCCTCTGGGCCCCAAACCACCCTCCCCGCCGCGGCGCCCAGAGATGAGCGCCCCCCAACCCCGTGGGATACTTTCCCCGGGATGCGCATTTTAAAAGCGGGAACAATGACAGGAGACGTGGTGATTCCAAAACCAATGAAATTGTTTTCGATCTTTATTTAACGCATATTTGTAAGAACGAGATAAGGATGAGCAATTGGTGAAACCGTCGAGGCTCGTGCAAATGGCTATAAGGTCCATAATGATAATGGCGACTTTCTTTTCAGGGCGATATTAGGGCTATGTGGCCCTCTCTTACATTTAACCCTCACACATTAACACCAATGCCCTGAGTGGATGAAAACACCACCCAGGTGGGACTCGAACCCGCGACCTTAGGATTATCAGGCGTATAATTTACCCCGCCGCCACCGAGGCTGCGGGGTAAGTGGTCCATCAGTCCATCGGTGTGGATATGTGCGTACGTGTTTTTACTACCATTTGATTACTAGGTACTTTAACCTTAAGGTGCTCTCTCGTCTTCATTTCGTTTAAATAACCATAGTGATATTTTTTATACTTCATAATTATAGGTGCCAGGTTGTTGAGCAGCGTAGCACGGTGGAAGGGGCTGGTTACCACAATCTTGGCCCCCCTTCGCACATTTACTTGCCCACCCCCCTGGTCGAATTTCAATTTCTTCCCTTATTTACCAGTTTCCCGTACTCATACACATCCCTCCGTTTTTTTAGTTCGCTGACAATTCCTTGCGTGGAACAAAAACGATCGAACACATGTTCTCGTTTTTATCGATTTATGATATGGTCACCTCGTGTAGTATACTTGGTTTTAAACTTGTGTCGAATTATTCAAAACATTTCTCTCTTTCCCGTTCGCCTTTACATTTTAGTGTATATCATTTGTATTATGAGCTCTTCCCAAATTTTACCGTCTAGTGAGCTATATTTATTGTTATGCCTGTTGCTCACGGTAAAACTTTCCATAAAAGAGTTTTATAAAATTTATCGAAAGTTTTATGAATCGTACGTAAAACGTATTTGCTTGCTCATGGTAAAACTATTCATAAAACCGCAATATCCTGCCATCTATGAGACGCTTTGCGAACACTTGAAGTGATAAATGCACTCTCTTTTGGATGACTGTTAGGTTAAAAACTATGTGTATTTTTTATTTACTTACTTTCTGATTACACTCAACGGTGATAAGGTTCTAACACATTCTTCTAACAACAAGAAGGATATTGCCTCAACGTTCCATGAACTTCCAGCCATGTTTGTTTACGTTTTCCTTGTTTTGTGGTGTCCCATGGATACGAGATTATTATCAACGCGATGAGCGGAACGTCTCATTGGTTGTTACATTAAACGGTTTTATGGAAATAGAACCTGTCCTATTCCGTAAAACGTTTTATAAAACGGTTTTATCGTGAGTAACAGGCATTACTCTTGTTCATGTTTTTGTTGAGAATCCGTTGGCTAGCTCCTACATCATGTGTATACGTGTATGTGCTCGTCTCCGTGCCCTAAGGGATCTGAATATTTAAATCCTCCAAACACACGATCATCCTCCCTCTTTTCCCAGCCTCCCTACCACGTGAAATAAAAGTTTCACTCCCGCTAAGAGAGTTCACAAGGGAAGAATGGTCGGTTTGGGGTTAGGATAGGGGGGTGGGTAAGACGAGGGGAAGGGGGGTCAGGCTCCCCCCTCTCCTCTCCGTGGAGTGAGTAGAGTGGGTGATGCCCCGTTTACCTCACTAGCTTTCTGCGCAAGAAGCTCGAATGCTAGTATGAATTTCGCCGTTTGAACACAAGTTAGCGCCAACCGTAGTATACAAGTAAAAACCAGCGGTATATTCGTCTTTCGGGTGTGCACCGCGTACTTTTTCAGGTGCGTTATCCGACGTTTGGTGGCCGTTGCTGGTCACTTTCTGTAATAGTATGTAAGTTAAGGTGTAAACAAAACTACAATGGAGACTTTGGCCTCAAAATCAGCCACACGTGGGACCCTGATTTGAACTTCAATAAAAATCCAATTACTACTCCTCCCACCCCTCCTTCCCTTCCCACCCTCTTCCCTTCATGAACCATTATATAAACCCCCCAACTCGACAGGTGCCTCATTCCCTTAGATAAAGTGACCAGCGACGGCCAAGGAACGTAGGGTGACAACACACCTGAATAAGTACGCGGGGTACAACCAAACGACAAACATACAGCTATAATGACCCACCTTCAACCAACAAGTAAAAATCACAATGTATATTTCCACCAATATTTATTAAAGTACCACTAGTTTCAACGTTTCGGCGTCATCATGAGTTACCTGATGAAGATGCCGATGCGTCGAAACTAGTTGTACCTTGATAAATATTGGTGTGAATATACATTGTGATTTTTACTTTAGTAATAATAGATTTCCACATAGTTAGGTCTGAATTCATCGAATAAACTCTAGTAATCTTGTTTACCGCGCTAGAGTTAATAGGCTTAGCGCTGGTTACCGGCGTTTGAAATGTGTGTATACGGAACTTAGTTGAAATTGTTGTTGAAATGCGATTCAAGAAAATAGAGGGCCAAGCAGAAATACGGCAGCACTACATAGAAAGGAAATTGAAGAACTCCTGGACTAATATACCAGCAAATCCATTCAAAGGAGGATGCAAATTAATTAAAATAACGTTTTAGACTGATGTGAAATTTGAATTACTAGTAATAATTGTTGTTTTAATACTAATTTTTCTAATCTAATATTTCGTAATAGTGGAAGGATAGGTACTCAGAATAACTTAATCTTGGTTTTTGATAAGTTATATGGAAACGCTATATTCATCGAGGTCACCAGTATTTCTACCACGGTAAACTGGAAACCATGTGAACGCATGTAAGTAATAGCGCCATGTTATGGTATGACGAAACTTGATGGCAGTCACATGCGCGAAGCTTGACGACGGGGAGGGGAAGGGGTCGACGAAGGAGCGGAGGGGAGGGGAATGCACGTGGTGGGGAATGCAGCCAACATGACTGCACTAAACTTTAGAGAGCGGATTTCACTGTAGGATGCCTTTTTTCCTGCGAGTAAAATCCGTTTACAGTTCTCAGTATTATTTGCTCATGAAATTCATTCACTGAAGTCTTCGGGCATATTTGAAGCCTCACTTTCTTCGGACATACGAAGGATTTTCCGGGGGCATTTTGCAATTCATCTCCTTCTACAACATCTACAAAATACCCTGCAAGCAACCTCAGGGGTGTGTGGCAGGGGGTGAGTAATCACCAGCATGCATTACACTATACCCTAGAGTTAGTGTAACTACGAATAATTATGGATATTAGCATAAATCGCTAATGCTTGTCACGAGGCGAAGCCTCACAAGCATGCACTACTACACTACAGATGTCATCACAATGGAGAGGGACCGTCAATATACACGCATCCTTCCTTCGTAATGTGAAATACTGTTCGCTTCGAAATTCCTGTGGCCGCTATGATCATATCGAATATGTTAGAATAAGGAATGGTTATTCCCTCCAACGCCTCATTCTTAATGAAAGTTATTACATTATAAATTAGCTCGCTAGCATGTCTATGAATCAGCCATTTGTTCCCCAATTTAGATGAGCTTTCATTCATAGTAGTATAACTCCAGACTAAAAAAAGAATACGAAGGGAAATGATAAGAGATGACGAATGAAAATAAAGTGGTGTTGGAATTAAAAGTATAGGTAATGAAAAATGGCATGATTAATAAAAATGGAAACATATGATTGGGATGAAAGAAATGAAAACCTTAAATGAATGAAGTAAAAGAGTTAAGAGCTGTGAAGTGATCGCGAGGATTACAACAAGGCTGAAACGCACAAGGCAGACTTACGAAACAGACACACGCACACGAGGCTATCAGGCAAATGGTAATGGGTTACGGCCCCTAGCCTCCTCATGTGAGCCAAGCTATATAATACGGGAGTTTGCATGGAAAGAGGCATCTCCCACGTATGTTCGAATGAGTCATGAAACTGTAGCGTTTGATGCTTTGGCGTTATGTTTTTGGATTTATTCTTATTATTTTTATATTAAATTAATTACTTTAAAATTGTTTTGTTTTGTTAATTGTTGCAATGTTTTATGGCTGGTTGGTTGTGAGTGGTTTATTGACAGAGAAGAAGAGGGGGATTGTTTAGAAAGAGTGGGGATGTGCTTTGGACTCCTGTAAGAAATTTGCTTTGCATTGTAAAGAAATAAAGAAATTGCTTCAAAAGGGATTGCAGAATCAATTAAAAGTAGTCCGAAGTTACAAAACAAATACCCAACATTCTCCAATTCCACGCAAATTCCCACGTTAAGGTTAAAAAATACATTACATAGTGATAATGTCTTAATATTACGTTTTACAGGAAAGGTTTACAGCATTTTATTACAATAAACACTGCTAGACTTTTTGTAAAAGAGCCTTTACAAACCTAGCTGCTCGTAGCTGAACGCGATCCAATTAAGAAATCATACCCTATTCGCAAGGATCCAAAATACTAGAAGCAGGTGTTTTCAAATTGGAGAAAACTAACAGCGCTCTTTTGCTTTCTCATCGCATGTTCCGAGTACTATTTTAATTAATTTACCAAGATATCTGCTACCTTGATCGCATATTTCCCGAGTATGTTCATTCCTAGATATATCCTGACTAATTGTGACCCCCAAGTATTTAACGTACACAAGGTTGATTACTTCTGATTTGCTTATTTTGTGAGACCAGGTGCATTTTATTTATGCAAAAATGTCCTGCAACGCATTAATCTTAGTTTACTTCCTACTGACACCAATTAGTCTGTCAATTAGTCGTAGTCTTTCTGCTTCGACCTCTACTTTCTTAACTCGTACTTCAACCACGATTTCAAATAACGTCTATTCAAACGCATTTCAAATGCCGGTAACCATTGCCATCGCTAGTACTCCAGCGTAGCAAACAAGTTTACTGGGGTTGGCGCTAACTGGCGTTCACTCGGCCAAGTTCTTACGGAGATTCGAGTTACTAGAGTAGAAAGATAGTGATGTGAACGGGGCATTACTCGGATACGACGGAAGGCAAAAGATTTTTCTTCGTGGCCTTGGAGGTTGGGAGGCAGAGTGGGAGGGAGAGAACCGCGAGAATCGAATGGCTTAGTGCGCCCTCACGGTAGGGTGCATTCGTGGTCGACATTCGGGAAATTCCCGTGCGCCGTTGATTCCGTCACTCTGGTGACTAGGAGGCCTTTGCACGGCGGCCGGGTGGGAAGGGTGGTGCCCTCAAAGCAGTCATCCATTCCTCATATGAGGAAGCAACGGCGGTTTCTTCACTCAGCGGTGAATCGATCAATCGATCAGCCGTTTGGTCGGAGAGGCGAATGTGGACGACGTCGATTGACAAATCGCTTTCATCTTTGTACGCCGATTGAAACCGCTGACCTTTCGCAACGACCACCGTCGACTAGATTTCCGATTTGAAGCTGAGGCCATTGTGGTAGGAAATCAGGAGATGAGTAATATTTTTTGACGAAGTGCTAAGGTGGCCATTGGGTGTGGCAAGTGCCCTCAGAAGGACTGCATCGGAAGGGCGTGCGCCGTAGGATCACCGTTTGCAGTTAAAAAAAACTCTTATCATTTGCTTGGCACAAGTATAAATAAATGTAATTTTCGACCGTTTCCGACACACACTTCAGAACAATGTTTCTCTGCCACACTGAGCTAGTAGAAGATTACTCCAATTCTCAAATAACACATAGTTTCTTATCATTCACATCTTTGTGTTACCGGTATTACTGACAAAATGCATTTTTGTCGCATGCGTTATTAAAATATACTGCACAAATTACATCATGTAGTTTTCGACTTTGGTCCTACGGAGATATGATGCATTAATGGAGATTAAAGGCCGTTTTACACGGGGCACGTCATTGCGCAGGTTAGCACTGCATTCATTTCTCAATCTTCCGTGCAATAATTATTGCGCAGACGAATGCGTTACCGCTTTACACGGTGTTCGTAAGCAAGCATTCATTCACGAAATTTCGTCGTCTGTTGAGTGCGCGAGTAGCGAGTCACTTGTTAGAACAAAGAAGAAACGAAATTCTGTGCGCATCGTTGTTGACATGTTGTCACACGTCCTTGTGTGACCAGCTCATACTTATTCCGCAAAGGGTAACAAGCAACAACAACTGCACACAATGCAATCCACCAATACAACAAACACTTATCGTCACTCAGCTTCTTCCGGTCCCTACTACTGCGACATCTATCGGAAAAAAAATTGTTGAAATTGCGAGAATGCGAGCTCGGAATTAGAACGGGCTATTTTGCCATCTCGCATCCATGCATTTGCGCATGCGTTCTAGCATTTCACCGCTTTAAACGATGCAATATGAAATGCACGTTCGAACATACATCAGATAGTGCAATTACGTGCCCCGTGTAAAACGGCCTTAAGGAGTAGTACATATGAGTTTTCTTAAAATATATAATTCTTAGAAAAAAACAGAATTGGAAAAAAAAGTAACCAGACCGATACAAAATACAAAAAAATTCAAGAACCAAACCTGTCTCTCCTCGTTCGAATTTATTGCACATCAGTATTTGTAAGTGCTCTTGGGCTGAAGAGACTTAAAGTCTTGGTATTTTATTGAAAAGGCTGCACCTCTCGGTTGCATCCTCGAAGCGATAAGCGCCATGAAGAAGACCTCGAATCGATTGGGCGAAGCGTCGCTCGTCGTAAGATACAAGACACCAAACAGCACTCCGTGGAGATAAGGAGGAGGGGTGGGCGGGGAAGGAGGGAAAAGCACTTCAGACACATTGATGCTCCGACATTGGAAAAGGCCGCCTCGCGCAGAATATTTACATCGCTGTCTGATGCATAAATGAATGCATAGTGAGAATTGCGAGTTTTGTAAAGCGGAGAATTGCTTGGATGACTGCATGAACGAAAGTAAGGAAAAGAGCCCCCTCTCTGATTTATTGCCCGTGTTCTCGTCATTTCTGCATGTAGAACTACGTGACGTCCGTCCGAGATTATTGCGAAGTTGGCAGTCATAAATTCAGCCAATCAGTAAACACGTTCAGTACCGTCTGGGTGAGCGAACCACGTGACCGAAGAGTCCAAGATGGTGGGCTTTGTTTACATCATATGATCATGAAAAAATTGTTTACTTTGCAGTGATTCTAAGCCAAATCAGTATATTTAATCCAATTATGGTATGTTAGATATTCCCTAAAGTTTTCGTAAGTTATTAGGCGTATTTTGGCCACCATGATGACGCTGATTTAATGTTTTGATGTACAGTACACGAACTGGGATTTTAACTCGTCTATGATAATTTCATTATAAGTTTTTGTAAGCTAGTAAAGATAGTTTCTAATTGATTAGTCATGAAATAACTGGCTTTTAACATCGAATAACATGACATCGAAAACATAAATTGAAAATCGCGTCTTCTACTTTTCGCATCCACGATGGCGTCGCGACAATGCCGCGTCTAGTGCCTCGCAGAACAACGGCCTTTGCACGCGCCGGGACCCTATTGGTAGTAGGTTTGAATGTTCTGCTGCACTATTATCTTGAACGAACTCAAAATGTGGTGCATCGCGTAAAATGACCTTAAAAATAGAGTCACCGCAGAAATGTAGGTACACCAAAGAGGGTGAAATTCGTCGTGAAAAAAATCATTGGACTTGACCGGGATTCGAACCCGGATCTCCCAATTGCTTGTCAGGAGCAATAAGGAGATCCGGGTTCGAATCCCGGTCAAGTCCAATGATTTTTTCATGACGAATTTCACCCTCTTTGGTGTACCTACATCTTTGCACCCGTGCACATGACTGCGTACCACATCATTTCATGCAATCGCAAGACAGAACTGTTGACATTAAAATTGATCTGATTGAGTTGTGGTGCATATTGAGAACTTATAATGTCGGAGCATTTTCCTTCTCCTTAAGATTCCTTAAATTCATCTATGGAAATACACTTTTTTCATAGATATAAACAATTCAATAGAGCCTTGTTTATGTAACTAATCAATAACCTCCATAGCAATATAGCATAGCATACATAACAACAATGTCAAATTGCATATTCCAACAAGAACCACCACCACTGGCACCGCTGGAAGTTTGCGTTTCCTCATCCCATCTCATGATGCTAATTTTGCATCGGCCGACCGATTAAGTGACGTCGCGCGGGGCAGTCGCGTCGCCATCTTCCCCACAATTGCACCGATGAACCCTCCCCGCCCCCGGTTGAGCAGTCAAGAAGGGTCAACCGAATCTCCTTTAATCTCAATGCGTCCTATTGAGATCGTCTTGTTCTTTTGGGACCCGCCCCCATCCCTCCCCCGTAACCAACAACGTTGTTTGACTTCAACCTCATTCCACCTTCCTCCTCCTCCACCCATCGCATCGGGTCCATTCGGAACAAACATCTCGCAGCCCGGCTAAATCCGCCATTCGCGCTCCTGCCACGGAAGTGAGGTCATGCGTGAATCGTTTTGCATCCGCATCAGCGAAAGGGATATGGCGTAGGAGACGCTCCTTCCGGTCAAACCCTTCCCCTCGAGACAGAGAATGTCCAACTCCCGCTTTACTACCTCTACATCTACAAAATACCCTGCAAGCCACATAAAGGGTGTGTGGATGAGGGTGAGTTTTCACCAACATGCACTACACCACGGGCCGTATGCAGAGACGTCCCTAAAAGGTTATCTTTACCAATATGACGTCAGAAGCAGGGTGAACCGATCCGAAACCGAATTCTTAGTCGTCACTATACGGTTGTCGGGTCAACTTTCCCTTCAAATAAGCTTTCGTAAACCGATCCCTTCCCGAAAAGTTATAGGGAGGTCTGGGGCACCCTATAGCTTTAAAGGGATGGATTTCTGAGCCAAGATGGCGGAAATGCGTCGATCGTCTCTGGATTTTGACAATTTTTTCTTGATGTCTGTTGATGTTAGTGATCCAAATGTGTTAAACCTTACGTTTTTTCAGTCTGGCGATATCCAACTATTACATAATATATGCCTGTTATAATGAAACGTCCGAAAAATGTTGCGAATTTCTATGAATGGAGTGAGTGTGGTGCTGTTTTTAACCTCGGACGGAAGTTTGTTCCAGAGATTAGGTTAGTTGATAAAAAATTAATTGTGACGTGTTTCGGTATTGACTCGCCGGATTTCCGCAACGGTCTCACTTTACCCCTGACAAGCCTTTGACACGCGAAAGGACGTGCCTGCTCTTTAACTTGACGTGCCTGAGCTTTAACTCACGCGTTTACAAGAGATTCATGGAGAAGTAATTTCTACGTCCCCGCGTCGTGAGCCAATTCAACTCTCACCTGTACGGGGTATGTGCTCATCCCTTTTCAGACCATATATGTACAGTACACCAGTATTGTTGAGTCGTTGCAGAGTGAGATCTAGTACGACCATGAGATCGCAATAGACTAGAGAGCAGAAATCAACGATGTGGAATAATAGCATTATGATGAAATGCTTACTTAGTGCGAAGTTGGTGCTCTTTTAAAAACAAAGTTGAAATTATTCATGAGTGAGTTTGCTTTTTTGTGAGCTTGAGTAATATATGACTCTTTCGCGCTTAAATGGAAATGCACGCACGAGCGCAGAACCTACCAACAGTGCAAATCAACTCGGAAATTTCGTGGACACTACGCGAACATATCTACGCCCTTATCTACCCGGAAAGGGCGACCGTTGGAAGGGGATTATTTTCAGCGGCCCTGAAGTGGGAAGAGTGAGAGAGAATGCGGAGATAAAAAAAGAGCGAAGAGTGGTTCCAGCCGCTCGCGTCCGGAGCGGCGAGGGCGGGACGATGGAACGAGGCCTCGAGCCCGTCTCCGCTCGAAAGTCTTCCTCTCTTTTATTCATTCGATCGGCGTCTGGAGACATCTTGCGGATACTATGGGTGCGGGGCTCGCGCTCCCAACATACTGTTCATCGAGTCACGAAAATGGAACAGCTCTGCATTTACTTCATCACCAAACGGTCTAGCGGAGTGGTTCCCAAAGAGGTCGCTATCGCCGCTTTAATAATAATAACAACAACTTTATTTGATCGGGGACAGATCTGTCCCTTGGAGCAGAAGAAACGTTATCAATCAATGAATACATTAGTCACTCTAATCTAAGAGGGGGGGGGTGGAAAGAATCAAGAGGGCTAGCGGCAGGGGGGGGGGGCGCTAGAGGCAGGCGACGGGATCGTGAGAGGTTGGTATCCTCCTTAGGGATCCGATTCCGCTTTCCGCCTTAGTAGACTCTTAGCGGAGGGAGCTGTGTATATGTTGCGTCCAACGTTGGCAAACGTTAATCGTGCGGGGGTGGTTGGAGTCCCGTCGAGAAGATTGGCCGTTTGTATTTGTCCCATGTCATGGGTAAATCGGTGGCGAGGGTTGCCAGGTGTTCGTGGTTGTTCCGGGACGTGATCTGAAAGAACTTCTTCGCCATTGTTTCGAGACGGTCGCGCAGTAGAGGTTCCTCGGCGATGGCATGCAGTGCTTAGTTTCCTGCTAACTTGGGGATGCGAAGGAAGAGTCGGAGATTCTTTCTCAGTCGTTCTTGTAGGCGTTGGAGTGTCATCTTCAGGCTCGTTCCCGACCAGACGGGAGGCGTAGAGGAGGCGGGGTAGAAGGATGGATCGGTGGAGTCGGAGGTGGTTTTTGGGTCCTGACCAAACGGTAGCATATATACGTGTCCTGGGATGAATAAATTGTTCATCCATTGGAGTTGAAATAATTATTAATTTGATCATGCTAGTTTTTAACTTAATTTTTATAATCATTCTGATTTGGTCATCTAGTCTATGATTCTGACGCTTATGGTTGGGGGTCGTTTGGTATATGCTTGTGGAACCAACGCTCAGTATTTCACTATCTTCAAAACTAGCAATTTTAACTACACATCTATTAGATAATTGATGGTGATATCGGAGACAGAAATAAAACAACATTTCACAAATAAGAAATGCATATACTGGAAATATTAGAACGGTCTTTTTTAATGATTGGCGGGACTCGTGATTATACCGTACCAGATATGAAACATAAGTCAATTGACTTAGCCCTCCGTGCTTTTCCTTAATTTTCAACCATCGATTATATTTGTAGTACATGCTCACTCCTTAACACTAACTACTCCCGCACTGGATGTTTTCTCGGTCGGACTCTCTGCAGATAGAGACAAGTGCATTTCCTGAAAAAGTTTGGGAATTTCCTGGGGGCTTGAAAACGTTTGGGAATCACTGGTCAAGTGCCTTCGAAGGAACATCCGCTTCAATTGCCATGGCGAAAGTTCTCCCGCGATGCTCTGAATGCTTTGCACTGCACCCTCCAGTGCGACTGCGCCCTCACACTGCATGGATGAGATGCACGGTGCCCCCTAGTGAAAGAGTCACTCGGTCAAGGACGACCCCAAGGCCGGATGTATTCCTGCTCACGCGCTGAATGCACACGCACACTTCTTCGTCCTTGGCTTCCTCGTCGCTCCACCGCCATAAGGGCTTCTTCTTCTACCCTTCTTGTAGCTGGATGAGTGAGTGAGCGTGCTGGACGGAGAGGAGAGACAGTATCGAGTTGATTTTGTCCCCCGTTTGGCGGCGTTAGCGATCTGTGGCCCGAGTCTTGAATCTTTCCGTTCGTGAAAAAAAAACAATCGTCTTTTTTTGTTTCCAAGCATGAATATACATATGGATCTAAATCTTCGGCACCACTATACGGGCAAAGGTGATGTCTAGCTTTCCACAAAAGATAGGTCGCGCTGCAGTCGGCATGGTTCCGCTTCTGTGTGTCAAAAATGGCCGGTTTAATTGGGAGGCCAATTCCAGTATCTCCATTTGAATCACGGCCTATCCTTCGGCATGGTTCGCTTTGGTGCGTCAAAAATGGCCAGTGTTAATAGGGAGGCCGATTCCGGTACCTTTATATCCAGCATAGCCATTTGAATCACGGCCTTTCCTTATTAGAACCACCTTCTCTAGAGTGGCGGCGCTACAATCTGCTTGGTCCTGATTTTTCGGTGCATGCGGAATGTTTGGCAACACCCACTGGGGGCAAGTTTAGGATCCATATGTATATTCATGTTTCCAAGGATAACTCCGTTTTCTTCATTACGATTTAAGGCTGCGACAAACGTTGCATTGATGACAAAGAGAGTGGGTGGATAAGTGGGGAACGGATTTTGTCGGAGGAACAGTTGAGATGTAGGTCTGAGAGAGGAGAAAAAGAAGGAGAAAGGGCGTACGTATAACTGCATAACTGGAGACTTATTTGACTTACAGAAGACATATCGATGATGGGAAGCCAAACATTCGAGGCGATAATTATGCTCCATCTGCATTTGGTAACGCAGGTGCGTCAAATCACGATGGAAAACCCCGGAATGCCTTGTACATCCGTGATGAGAAGAATACTGAAATCCACTGAGCCAAACGCATTGATATATCAGTAAGACTTTCCTGAAATCGTTTCGACAGTAACACTTTGGCATTGAAGCCCAAATGTAATATAAACATTTGAAATAGTTTGACTACAACGAACACGCTGTATTACAGTTGGCAAATCCATTAACTTTCTAAAGACAAATTTTATGTGCTAACACTGTTTGTGTGGGGTGAGCCTCCATTCGATTGCTCAATTGAATATTAGTGGTCGAGTGGAAGGAAACGGGGTAAAGGGGGTTCGATATGGAGGGCATCTAGCGACGGCCTCAGGGACCGCCACAGGGGAGCATAAATTAAGTTGTAATTGCAAAAACATTGGGTTTTCAATATACCTATGGAAATTATCCAAGTGATTTATTAGGAATAATATATGTTTTTCTTTAAAATAAGGATGCCTGTTAATAATTTTGGCGAGGTATGCAAACTCGGGATGGACACCATTAAAGCAAATTTTCCCCGATAAAAGCGCTCGCTTGAAAGATTACGGAGTGCCGTAATCGGTTTACACTTTGATGCGTTAATTGTTCGAATTAAAGTCCACGTTCGGAGAAAACTACTCGGGGCAACAAGCTGGGCTGGATTTCTTAATATTCATATGCTACCTCACATCGTGAAACTGTTCCTGTTCTCGCTGTAATTAGTCACAACTTAGGGAACCTGCTGACATTAATTAATATGTCTGAATTCAGTGTAAGAATAAAATAACTTGGCATGATATAATGGACTGTATTTTTAGCAATTTAGCAATCTTTTTATCTTGAATTCAACCGTCTAAGTGTCACGGTTGGAGATCAATTAGTATAAACAACGCAACAATACAAACGGTGAATTAGATACGTAAAAAAACGAACGAAATTTGGCCTGCGCCAACAGTTCCAACATGGTTTCTACCTTGAGAAAGTTTCATTTTGATTCCATACTAGTCAAGAAACCGCCACCTGATGAAGCGAAGGATTTATCCAACGCATTTCGCCTCCTGCATCACCCTTGACTACGGTGTCTGTTTACATGTGATGAAAAGGAGAGCGGGGTATTTTCCAAAGAGTTCCAATTAGGGTGTAATTGGTGGAGAGGGTGTGGAGTTGGAAATTGGGTGGAACGTCTAGTCACTGGTGAGTGTCCGAGAGGTAGTGCTGGTGAGTGTGAGATATATCAGAGGAGCGCAGATAGTGAGAGGACTTGTTTGGGAGCCGCTGGAATCACGGTGGCAACACGCGGGGCTTAGATAACTTGAAAAATTGAGATCACGCGAGGAACAGGTGGAGACGACGCTCTTAAGGAAGGATAAACGGAAGGGGTGGGGGGGAAAAGACACTTGACGTAAGAGGAGTATATGGGAAATCATTGACATTGGCCGATGTGCTCATCGACGACGTTGAATACCTTGCGGAAGGGGGAGAAGACCAAAGAGGTTATCCACAAATGCAATTGAAGAACTATCAGAGCGTAGAGAGAGCTGATCTCGCGTTAAAGGCGTGCCAATTTCGCAGCGCCATATTGGCATCAATGCGGAGCGTGTAGGGTAACTTTACAGGCTATAGAAATGTCAGGGGCGAGACAGTAGAGTCGGTGCACTGACTGTGTATCAGGCAGGGGCGACTTTTCACTGCAACAGCATGATCAATTGCGCCTGGAAAGTGGGATATATACCAAGGGGGTTCACAAGTCAAGGACATTTTTCTGACTGAAAAAACAATCGCTTATAATTTTTATAGCCCTTTTGGTCTTCAATAATTAACCTTAAAGTACGGCGTATTCCGTGAAGTGACTTTCCTGTGATACACTGTGATGGCTGTATTTTGCATGGGATTCCATGCCCCCACTTTCATAGTCACCCTTAATATTTGACTCCATATTACTCTTCACTACGATTCCACATTATTCAACCCTTGCATCCACAAGGAATTAAAAGGGTCTCCGTGAGGTGAACACCTTAATCTCAATCTTAATCTTAATTGTTGAGTGAAATCAAATTTCTTAAAACTTGAAAATGGTTCAAGTGCAATTATTATGCCAATTATCGATTCAGTCTTTGTATTTGTTAATGGGAAGAGCCCTCGGGCGCTGTGGTCAGAACACGCAAGCCAATGGGGATCAGGTTGACGTGGTGGGTTAGCTACTGGCTTCCCAATCCGAGGGCCGGAGTTTGAATCCCGGAAGTGGTGGAGAATTTTTAGCTGAGTCCAGATCCCTACTTGGGCGTGACTTCGTTCTCCCGAGTCCGCCTCAGTGGCATTAGTCCTGTATTTTTTCTTTCGGGCGCGAGCCCTCTGGAAACGTGGAAATTTTCTTCATCCCTTCGCTAGGTATTCCGTAAGGTTGAAGTTGGTTTGGGATGGAGGGATTTCTGTGAGAGTGAGGTAGGTGATAGGCTTATTCAATCTGGGGCGAGGAAGTAGGTGGGGTAGATTAGGGTCCAATATGAGGGAGTGGCAGCTTTGGTGGTTTCAAGGCATATCGGATAGTGGAGGTTATTTTGTTTGGCAGGCAAGTGACAGAGTGTGATGGAGAATCTGCACAGATGATCCTGGTGACAAGTTGAGCTGGTAGGTCGGCTGGGCTCTTGTTACGAAACTGGCGAAACGGTAGGTTTAACGTAGGAGGGTAACGTAAGAGTAGGAGCGAATTTAATTTTAATTTTCAGTCTCTCTTCCGCATACGAGGAATGGTTTCATTGAGGGTACAGGAATTATTCTCGAAGGCAGAGTAGGGCACCATAGGGAAAGAGTGGGGGTCGCGTGAGAATTTAATGGAAGAGGAATAGTTACGGGTGCATTGATCAATAAATTTCATAATTTTGGGGTTGTGGTCCCCTCGGTGGTTTTCGGTGACTAGTAACCCTATTGGGGACACCGAGTTTCACTCCACCCTTTCCATTTTCCCCCATAAAGACCTTTCCACGACGGCCTGCCCACCTATCTTTATCATACCCTCAAATGATTAGCTGTCGGTCGCATTCCCAAACGGACCAATCCACAAGACCCCGTTGGCCGAGTCCAAGTGAGCTCGCCGAGGGAGAAGGGGGGGAGGGAGAAGGAGGGAGGGTGCGGTGCGGCGAAGTGATGCACTAACGTGTGCGGTGGGTGTGCAGGAGAGGGCGCGGTAGAGGGGGGTGCAGCCGGGGAGGGGTAGGTGGGGGTGGACTGGAAATTTGAGTGGAAGGGGGGAGGATAAATGCCCCCGAAGGAGAAAATACCCCACACTCCTTATCCGACAGCCCCTCCCCACTCTCCCCTTCACCCTCCCCCCTCCAGCTCAGGGGGTACAATGAAGGTCCCTTCGATAAAGGAGAGGACGAGGGGTAGAAGGCGAAATTGAGACCTCCAAGGAATCTTTCCTCTCCTGTGGCTCTAGTGCCTTGAATCTATCAGTGCGTCGTAACGAAGGAATTAGGTCGGTAGGATGAAGTTTTATTCACCATTCCTTCGGAATATATGGCTATGAATTTTTTTTCTTCGTTTGCGTTACAAATTGCATTGACCATTTTTTAGCGGATCATCATAAGTCATCAATCCAAAGGTTGGTTTGCTGTAGCTCTACACTCCTCCCTCTGCCAACCACTTCATTCCTACATAATGTTTCACTTGGACCTCTTTCATAATTAGTCTGATTAGTATTCCATTCTTGGCCTTCCTCTGTAATTCTTCCCGTCTATTTTTCCTTTCATTTTTCTTTTCAATAAGCTGTTGCGGCACAAAGTATGTCCAACAAGTTTGTCTCTCGTTCTTCTCACAGTTTTTATCATACTTCTTTTCTTTTCAATTCTTCTTAGGACTGGTTCCTTGGTGATTCTCTCCGTCTATCTAATCTTCATTTTCCTTCGATGACACAGCATCTTTATTGCTTCCAATCTCTTTAGGTCTGCAGCTGATATTGTTTTGGCTTCACTTCCCTATAAAATTATGCTCCAATCATATGCTTTAATAAAGCGCTTCCTTACTTACAGGATTGTGTTACCAGCTGCTTAAAGACCCATCTTCTGGTAGGATGCATTCATTGCTGGGCTATCCTGCTCACAATATCTTTCTTGCCTCTTCGATCGCTGGTGATCCTTCTCCCCAGACAGGAAAATTCTTCCCCATGCGTTAGTTTTTGCTGCACAAATTTCACTGTGAGACTATCTTCTTGGTTTCATCCGGAAACCCATAATCTAGGTGATTTTATCGTCAATCATCATGTTTTATTTCTTCATAGTTTTTTTCCGTACTGTTCAGCATTCTCGTTAAATTTCATTTCTTTTTGGTGAGGATTGCTATATCATCAGTAAAGTTTCACCAGGTACTCTTTCCATTTCTTCGCTTTTTTTAAAATTTCAATAAGAATTTCACTTTCCTAACTCTAAATGACATTACCTTTGGTTGAATGCTCTATAATGGTACTTAACAAAGTTCAGTATCAACTTTCCCCAGTATAAGATTGCCTTCCACCTCCTTCCATAAGTTTTTCATCCATTCTTCTCTGGTATTATTTCTCGTTTGGCGGCTGATTGTATTTCTTGTTTTTTCATTCATATGCTGTCCTTCTGTTTTCAACAAACATTACATTGCATTACAGATTTTGCCAATAAAGGATGTATCAAGGAAATAAGTTTGAGTAACGTACACTTACAGAAAAATGGAATGGGAGGATTATTTCACGGCCTTAAGCAAATGAATTTTTGAAACATGTGTGCTTAATAATTTAGAAGCCACTTTTTTAATTTAGAAAGAAGTTTGATATTTAGTGCCTCGCATATCACGTATGATCAATATTTTACGTTTTCAGATAGGTCTAATGAAAACCTTTCGGGACGAGGACGTTTGGCGCTTAAGGAATACTTTTTAGTCTGTATCCAAACTGAACTTTTTTCTTTGGATCGTGTTCTATAGCGAAGTGTTTGTACCATTTTCGTAGTAAGTATTTCGCAAGAGAAAAAACTCGGTGAGACCTGTAAGGAAGGCATGGACTTTTAATTACAAGTAGAGAAAAGTTATGTTTTTACATTTTCGTCTCTTATATGGGCCACTATAAATTAATGATAATAACTAAATTTTCTTTACTCTCACATGATTGTTAAAATTATGGGTTCAAACAAAATTACAGGAACTTTAGATAGTCACCAAGGTCATAAGACATGACTTGAGTCACCAGCGAATTTAAAAACAATTATGCCATCGACATTAAAAGGAGTAACAGTTACATAAATAAAGTTCAATGGAGAATACCATCAAAGTAAATACTCAACACTTTCTTGAGAAATAAGCCAGTCTTTGGCCAGTTTCTAAGGCAACACTGTTGGATGTAAGAATATTTAAATAAAACAATAAAACATAATAAAAATAGGGAATTCATGAAATTCAGTGCATTAATAATTAATATACCAGAGTAGGTACCTTGAGTTTCGAAATTGTCAGGTATAGAAATAGTTAGTATTTCATTATCAATTTGTAGTATTCTTCACGGTGTGAACAGCACCAAATGCTTTTTGTCTTAATTTTGAATATTTCCAAGATTAATACAAATGGAAAGTTTTATACTCAATAAATTTAACTGGTGAAGTTTTCTCCTTGGGTCCACCATGTGGGTTGGGCTGTAGGGCCCAACGGCTCTGCCTCGAATCACGGCAGCGGCAAAAATCTTTTTAATGGGAATACCGATCCTTACTTACAAGTTGTAAATGTGAATAAAAAAACTGATGTGTCTAGAAGTAGTCAGATCCGTTAAACACGTACATTCATGCGTTACGTACGTCAGTTATCCCTCTGGAAGAGAATTTTGCAAAAACTAAGTCGAGGTTATAAATAAAACCAAGGGATTGTCTTGAAAAAAAAAATCGTATTTTTCTTTCAGGAATCCCCATGCATAATTTCATGCTCCAAAAAGCGCTTATATTTGCGTCTCCGAGGACTCTCGTATAAATCTTCATCGTCGAGCGAGTGGAAACGAATGTTGTGATGGACACAAACTCTTTCTCGGTGTCACTGCTCAGCGGCACTAACTCTCTGCCTGAGTCGCACACAACGCCCTCATCTGGAGGCGGGTGCTTTCGTGGGTGGGAGCAAAGCTAGGGGATTTTATTTTAAGGGCGAGAGGGCCGGAATGGGAGCAGGAGATGTTCGGCGCATGGGGAGAGGGTTGTGTGACTAGGTGTGCCTGCGCGCGCGGCATCCTGGGTAGAGGGGGAGGGGGGGCATGAAGTCAAAGGGTGGGAGTCGAGCCCCTGTGTCAAAGGGGCGAGGGGGGATTTCTCTGATTCGTGGGGGTCCTTTGAAGTGGGACGGGGGGTGGGTGGGTGGGTTGGGGAGGAGGATAGGGAGGCAAGGGGGGAGTGGGGAGGAGAAGGGGAGGTCGCTCGAGATTGGGACGGTGCGCCATATATGTATTTTTATCACAATGTCACTACCATTTCATTTAATTTGAGTGTTCTACCAGCTGATTGGTATGTTTCGGGATAGTCCTTATCCTAACATCCCAATTTCTGGTGCTTTCCCTCTTGTAGATGTCCCGCCATTAGATTCCTCTTAAATTCCTCATTTCGTCTATCTCTTCTTATTTTCCTATCCTCCTCCTTGCTCTTCCACGCTTCTGCCCTCACGTATTACCATCTTCATCACGCCCTCTCCTTTCAATCCATCAATCCCTTTTGCGTTCTTCGAACCTCCGTCACCAGCTTCCTCTCCTCTCCGACAGCTTATAATACCTCCTCGTTCGTCCTCCTCCCCACCCAGCTGACCCTCTCCATCCTTCTCCAAACCCACATCTAAAACGCCTTAAGATTACGCACATCCTCCCTTCGCAATTACCAAGTTTCCGACCCATACAGCAGCACGCTTCATACTTGTATAAGAGTTTTCAACATTCTTTTCTTTACGTCTCTACATTTTACTACCAATCTATATAAATTAGCCATCAATATAAATTTGTGATTCCTTATGTTCGTCTGTCTGTCAGTCACGCCTTCTGTCTGTCAGGATTTCAAGGAGACCTAAGATGGCTTGTGGTAGGAATACAGATCGTGACCCAAAATTGACCGTGAAAGTTAAAAAAGTGGAGAGCAACAATTAAAATGTGGTTGCTTTTTTATTTATTTAAATCTTTCAAATGAGACAGGCACCGAATTCGATGCAAATTATTTTATAATTTGAACTACTTCCACTAAAATATAATATTGGATTTTTTACTATCGGATGGCTGAGATGATGACTTTTTAATTTTTGCGTTATATTTTCCTTTGCAATTTGTTTTTGCCGAAAAATCATATGTTTCTTCAAAATAGCGCATATTTAAAATGATTCCTCTGCATATATATTTAAAATGTTCATGGAATATCGTCGGCGTTTTCAAGGACAATTTATGCTTATATCTTTATGGTTTAGGTTCAATAAATGACACCGGAATTTCAGTGGGATATTATATTAGGTATATTTCATCCCAATATCTAAATTAGTGGTTTATGACTGCTACATGAAGGTTTATTGTGATCCCATGGGACACTTTTCATTTTTTCCATCTTTCCGTTGAATGTATTTCAGTGGGCACCCCGTGCCTAGCACGGCGCGAAAGGGGAAGTGGCTGGGGGAAGGGGGGGGTGAGAGGGGGGACGACATTATGCCGTTAGGGTGTGGGTGGGACGTGGAATCCTTTAAGGGGAAGACAAGAGAGCGACCCTTTGACCTGGAAGGGGGTCCTCCGCCCCATTTTAAAGGATGAGCGACTGTTATTTTAGAGGAGGAGAGGGAAGGGATGGACAGATTTGGGAACAGGGAATATATTGGGGACAGAGGAGAGGCATTGTTGTTTTTTGTGGCGAGGAGGGATCTTTTAGCATGCTTGCGTTGTATCACACAAAGTAGATGGTTTGCTTAAGATTGGACATTATGACGTGAATCGTGTTAAAATCAGAGAAGATGGGGTTCATATGTGTTGCGGCGTTGCGACATAAATTTTGAATGGTAAATATTTCTTTATGACTCGGAAAGTATGAGAGATATAACAACTGGTCTTGTGTCATTTGAACGAGGAAAGATGAAAGAGTAAAAACGTGGTCATTTTGGTATTGGTAACATCATCACACGAAAGGAAGATGACCGACAATTATTAGCATAAAATCGCGTGTCGTATCCATCGTAAAATTAGTGTGACTCCTCGTAAAATCGTGCAAGGAGGTTCGTGATATGCTTCTTTTGAAAGCGTTCAGTTTGTCTGAAGTGATCAAAAACCACAAAAAAACTGAGTACACGAATTAAAAATAATTAGTCTGCATTAGTTGAGAAATATTAAAACATATTTTGCATTTGAGAGGAAATGTATAAATATCCCCGAAAAAAAGGTTACAGGGGTGAAGAAAATCAAAGTTAAAATGTAGGGAGCCCGGATTATCGCCAAAGGAATGTTTTCAAATTTTGGGAGCAATAGAAACTCTAAGAGACAGATTTGGTAGCGCCCACTCCTAATCACAGAAGCCCACGTAGTACCTTGCTCCGCTGACGGAATTGAGGAACATTTTGTACGATACACGAATGTTCATTGCGTCTCAATTCTACTCGTTCGGGTTTCGTTGAATGTGCTCCATTTGTCGCATTACCAGCTCTATGAATATCTTTGGTAGAATTTAACTTTATGGTAAATCGCTATATATATTTCATTAGAAGAAAGATTAAGGGTTGGAAGATTAGGTAGTAAAAAGTCAAAATGAAACAAATTCAACGGACACGGTTACTATCCAAAATGGTGTTTGATTATAGAGTGAGTTTTAATGCTTTGGCAGAAAAGTTTGCGTCAAATATTTAAGGAAGACGATGAAATCAAATGAGGAAAAAATTAACACTATTTCAATAAGTATGAGAAATAAACTAAAGACCATTTTATGTTAAAAATCAGCTACAATCCACGGATCATCAGGGAAACCGTTGGAATAAAAAAAGACCTAACAACCTAAACAGAGAATATGGCCACAAAATTCCTTACCTATATTTGGAAATGACTTTTGCAAAACTCAAGTATTAATTATTCATGCTACAGAATAACCGCCGAAGTTTTGTTTATTTATTTTTGATTGTTGATTTAGAAAGCCTGACGAAACTGTTGCTAAAAAGTATAATTATATCGTATAAATCCAAAAGAAACTGACAAAAATTAAAGACCCTTAATTCAAGAAAAGATCAATTTACAAGTAAATTCAAATTTAAACTCAAGTTAAAATCAGATTTTCAATAATAATCAGAGAAAATTAGACTTCTATGCATGCATTTCGGTCTTTTAGTTGGCCATCGACTGGGGGAGTTCAAAACTCGTAAAAAAGTCTCTCTTGTTAAATCTCGTAGAGTGTCCAAGCGGAATTCGAACCTCGGGCAACACGGACACGTGTTTACGAAATTTTAATTCTACCCGTCGAGGTCGACACGCATGCATAAAATTCTAATTTCCTCTGCTTTTCATTGGAAATTTTGATTAATCTTAATTTTGAAGACCCTTATGACAATAGCTCAAGATGCTAACCACTTTACCATCTACGTTTGGCGCAGTGTCATATTTTCTCTTTCCTAATTACAGGTGGTGATACTAATAAGAACTAAGATGATGCAATTTTCCACAGATAAAGTTTTAATCGACCCGGGTTTCGATGCACTGCATCTGATGATGATGCAGTGCATCGAAACCCGGGTCGATTAAAACTTTATCTGTGGAAAATTGCTTCATCTCAGTTCTTATTATGTTCATATTCCACAACATCTCGCCTGATTCCTACCTTTAGGTAGTGCAACGCCCAATGATGTATGTTACCCTTACGTATGATCACAGGTTGATTGATGGACGTGAGACAGTGGTGTTTTTACGTAAAATCTTGGATTATAATGTTCTAATATAGTGCAAGAATATTTTCTTAGTGATACTAAGGCGTATTCGGTGAAACTCGGAGAAGGGTTGGGACGCATTGAACGTCCTACATCATGATATAAGTTCCACATTCCCGTAGACGGAGCAAAGCGCGTGATCTCCCCCTGTCAGTTCGAAATGCATTTGCCCTCCCCTTTGCCCCCGCAGGGCAGGAGGCAGCAGCGGCTCGATGCGCTGACTGTGTCCATCTCACGCCTCTCTCGGTGTTGCTTGTCTCGCGCGCAAAGGGAAGGGGAGACTGCGTCATCATCATCCCCTTCCCTCTGGCGGCGGAGGGAGGAATCCTTCCTTCGCTGCGGTCTCTTCGACGATTTATCTCATAGCAAGTCTCTTTTCTCTCGCTTAATTGTAAAAGCTGATACCTCTCATATTTTCTTTGATTTTCTACTTCTTTTTGACGTATTTGCTGTTTTTGTCGCTGCTTCAGTGCAAGATGGATTACCTGATTCTTTACGAGTTTTCTGTTCGGTTACCAAACAAAATATGCTTTATTTAAAAAAAAATTCTTATTTTGTCTGAAATTAAAACGCTCTCCATAAGGAGGAATATTTCAAGAAAACATGAAAAGGGTATTTTGTACTAGAGTACTAAACTATATAGCGCATTCCACAGGAAATATCGGTGACAAGTGGCCGTTGGTTCCGCGGGATAACTCAATCAAAGACCCATTGTTGCAGCGGAACTCATTCGAAATAACTTTTTTCTTAGGAAATTCACAATTTTAGTTGTTTCACTAAAACATTATGAAATATTTATCACATGGCCAATATTCTCCATCAATATCCTCCTCTATATATCATCTGTATTTAATCCCCTACGGAACATGACCTTTCTTACTCCGTTTAACCAAGACTCATTTGGTCTTCCTCTTCTTCCATTTGGCTCCAATATAATACGGTGTTACTGAATATTTCAGAATTCATCTTTTAAACATGACCAAACCTGCTATATATTATGTCTTCTGAAGTATATTTTACATCGTTCTTTACATCCATAACTTCCCTTATAATGTTCAGGCTATTCTTTATTTTTTTCATCGCAGAACACTTCCAAACATTCATGTGTGCGGCTCGTAATTCATCTGTTTTTTTTTAAATATCTCAGGGTTTCACTTCATCGCATCAACCTTCAACAGTTTGAGGTAATTCTTCACTTTGAACAGACATGAGGTAATTCTTCCCTTAGAGGTAATCTTACTTTGGCCTGATGGACTCGTGCTTGCCATATTTGTGTTTTTGTGGTTGATATCTCTCCTAAATGATTACTCAGCGTGTTCCTCCCATTTTTATCTATACAACAGCCTTCTATCTTAAAAAAAGGCACAAGAAGACATTGAAGCGTTGAATCACGTCAAGTCTGCAATTTAGAGATTTGCTATTAGATTGAGATGCGGTTTCGGCAAGTTGTTCACAGCATACGTAACTGCATACTCATCCACAAGATTATACCTCCCGCATTACAGATAGAACATGTTGTTGCCTAAGTGTAGGGCGCTTAGGGGATTCCAGACGGGAGTCAACCTGACAGGTGTTATGTACATTGAAGCTTCGGTTGCACAGTAGGGAACAGAATGTGTGAGGTTCATGATATATAACTTCTTGGCACTTGTTTAACAGTGCTTGATTGCGTTAAAGTATGAAAGAAATATATCGCCTAAATTACATTAACTGGAAAATGGGGAATTATCTGTTAGAGTATTTGGTTTATCTCTATCAGAATTGGTGGAAGGATATAGACTGACGGATCAAATAAAATCACTGCATTGTTAAATAAAGTTCAATGGGATTGGAATTATAAGAAGAAATAATGGGATCAGGAGAGAGAATAAAAACCACTTGGTATCAGACCATAGGTGGATGCAGGTAGCGATCTTGAAGGGGGTGGGGGGTTTGTGTGTTGGTGTGACCATGATTGTGTGAATCTTTTGTCATACATCTTATATTTACTCCTAACTGTGCCTTAATTAAATTCCTTAATTATATGATGCAAATTAATCAATATTAAACAATAAATTTATACTAATATAATCATAATTACTATTAAATTAAAATTGATAAATACACATTGCAATAATTATCTAAAAATAATAAAATGAAGTATAAATAAAGTATACTATAACGTAATCTAAAGAGATAGATGATTTCATTCCTACTAAATTTAATGATAATATATTTACTGAGTAAGACAAAGCTTATCCATTATCATTTTTAACCTAAAAAATAATTCATTAAAAATGAAAAAAGTAAATTGTAGGTCTAAATTTAATTTGATTCTTAAAAAAATAGATACATTTCTAAATATTCAACAAATAATCTGTCTGCGTCTATTCTTCTATACCCGTTACTCACTTGTTCTCGCACCAATCGCTACTCTCAGATAGACTTCATCGTCTGCATTTCTCTTTCATTGAATTCTAACGGGCAATTGAATTTTTTCGGCCTACTTTACTTTTACATCAGTCCACGGAAAATGAGGAAAAGGTACACTACCAAACACGGCGAGTTCACGAGAACCGATTCAATACCGGCCAAAGTATATGAAGATGACACCACAGAGATGTTGAGCCAGTTAAACGAAAAGTAAGATTCTGTTTTTGGATTTATTTCACTGTTTCAGAAATTGGATGTTATATGAAAATAATGTTCTGCTAAAGCCCAAAAAGTGCTGTCTCAAAAAGTTTTGTTGTGTTGTTGAAATAACTAAACATCAAATGAAAGAGACTTGCTTTGCAAATTTACAAAGAATCGCATATTAACTTGAACGAGTGATATCCAAACAAAAAGGTAGGTGTCACAAAATTTTACGACTTTTAATATCCGGAATTCTTAAATACTATTCGGTGCCTCAGGCAGACAAACAATTTTAACCTCCCTATTTTCACCCCTGTGAATTTGTTTCTGCATTATACAGACTATCAGTTATATTTAAGACAACTAGAATTCAGGCAAACATCCATTCCGCCGCGTGAAATTGTCTCGTGCTACTCCAGGACCACCACTTGTATACCCTTCGCTAATATCCCAGGGTATTTTTAAGTCTATACATCACCCTACACTTTGTTTTACATAATACCAATACGATGAAAATTCTAGGGAATGTTAAAATTCCCTGACTTTGATCTCTCCCACCAATGTAACAAAGATTTCATTGCTCTCTAAAAGACATTCCCTAAAGTTTTCAACCATCAGCCTAAAATTTAACAATATTTGTTATAATTAGAGAACATCTCTTGTGCTCGCAAGGTTTGCAAAAAGTAGTTTAATATTTATATCACCAAATCTGCAATGGTCATTACTTGCAGGATCTGCGCTTTGAGAGGAGGGTGCAAGTTTTAATTTTTAAAGAGGAATAAAATTAGAAACCTTTTATCTAATTTATAAGGTCCATTCAGACAGTCAGGAATTCTCTGAATTGGCAACAGGAATGCCAGCCTCTCACGTGACTAACTCCCAGGCAAAGGAACAGGAGTGGCGACAGAAAGCAGCCATCGCAATGTGGTATCACTCCCAATCAATTTTTATATTTCTTGGATTTTCTGCGATGTATACTCCTCAAAGTTTGGCTGCTAGGCTTTCTATTGGATTTTCCACGTGGATCGGGCGAAGAAAAAAGAAACGATTGAGGTGCCCGCCCCCGTGGAGGTTTAGGATGAGGGCGAGGGGTGGATGCGGGTGGAGGAGAGGCTGAGGGGGATGTGACTGCTGGAATGAAAGCGAAAGTTCCGAGGAGAAGAACCCTCATTTCCCTCTCAAACCACCCCAGGGGGGGAATCGTTCGCCCGGCCACATCCTCAAGCACCAAAGCGAGAGTGGCCATGATGGCCGAGCTCGATTAGAATGAGACTCCCGGCTTGCCGTATTTCCCAGGAGACAGCACGAGGTCTTGCATCCTGCACCTATGGCACGGATATGCCCAGTAAATATTTTAGTCTGGATCGTAAAAACCTTTCAGTGATGCAGTTTGAAAGACTCAGTCAAGTGAAAGGTGTTTACTACCGCAATTTGCATAAGAAGAAAAGGAAGGAGAAACTAAAATAAACACAACAAACATAAAAACGGCAATAGGTGAAAAGAAAAGTAAATTCGGTAGTTACTCCTCTTCTTGGTGACATTTTCAGTCTCTGGACATTTGTAATTTAGAATTCTACGTATGCGGAATAGGTTAAGGGCCGAATTTATAGTCGTTACCCAGCAGTCCAACAGCCCCTAGCAGGCCCCTTAGCCTCTCCTAATTCTGGCAGGAGATGCATGCTCCACTAGGGGCCACCTTATTGAAAAAATAACACAACAGATATAACTTAACTGTCTCTAATGAACTTGCATAGACTTAAATTAATAATTTCGAAGATTTGGTGTTAATAAACAAAGGTGAGATTTGCTCTTAATCGATAAATATCTGATAAGACGCCAGACTCATTCCAAGGATGTTCATATACACTCGCAGCATATTTTTTCCCACTATTTCTTCTTCTTCTGGCAGGAAATTGTGTCCGTTTTCTTACTTTCCACTATATCTTTATGCTTCTACACCAGGTCACACAAAATCTTCTTCTCCACACCGTTGAAGCTATTTGCACGTCGAGCGGCCATCTTAACAGTTTTCATGCTGCGTCTCTTTATTTATCCGTATCCATGTTGATCACGAGGGTCACCACTGAAACATTTGAGCTGCGAATTCCATTTCCCGCCGTTTGTAGTCCTTAGTTACCAAATCTAACCCCCAACCATCCTCTACCTAGCAGCTCCCTTAATTTTGACTATAGGACGCACAATTCAAGGTGCCTGCTGGTTAGGGGATGGATAAGGGAACTGCTAGGTAACGACTATAAATACGGCCCTAAGACACGGCTTTTTCCCTTACGTACGTCAAAAAACCTGATAAAACCGCCTTCACGCCACCAGAATAAATATATAAAATAAATAAATAAATAATTGAATAAACTCTAAAGACGATAACATCAACAGATTATGACAGCAATAGACTAACAAAAAACAAGAAGATAAAGATATAAGTCGGGAGAAATAAGTCTATGCAAATAGTTATTTGGCTGTCACTCACTATCATATCTTTTGCCATTCGTTCACGGCTTAAGAAGTAATTTACAAAGCTTTGGACATAAGTGTCGATAAATGTGGATGTGGCTGCGTGGTAGGACGTGCTTAAAGTCGCGTTCTTGTGCCAAAACTCACCAAACTATTAAACCAATTGGCAGTTTAACATACTACGGGGGGAGGTACTTAAACGGAACTGTAACATGGAAAAGCAGTGTCTGCATACTATTCTGTGAGCTACCGTATGTAAAGGTCAGAATGAATTAAATTAACTTGCTTTTTATTTAGTTGACATTTGCTTCAAAAAGTGTTTTGTCAATACATAAAACAATCGAAAATATTAAGTTAAATGTTGAGGATGCCTAGACCAGCCATGGTATTGCCTTTACGGTGTCACCCACAAGTGCACAAAAGTGCAAATTTCCACAGAGGAAAAATATACAATCTCTCTTGTGAGGAGAAATAAACTCTGTTTTATTATGCTCTGCTTTATTATGCTCTGAAACTAAACCTGCTTTATTCCTTTAGATCCTACTTCCCAATAGACGTTAAGGGAACTGCTAGAACTGCACTCGAAAATGGTACGCAAATGCCATCGCCATAGTTATTCGCCACCTACGGGTTCTCATAGCCAAGACCCACGGATCGGATTGCGGGGCCAATGATAAACGAACGGCCTCCACAAGCCAAAGTTTACCTCGGTGGTCTAACGCAGTGGTTCCCAAAGTGGGTGCTACCGCTCTTTGGAGTGAGGTGCTTTAGTCTAGGGGACGAAAAGAAACACGAAGGCGGCAGGGGGGTGCTGGTGGTAGGGTTCTGACTCAACGGCGACCATGCATACATGTCCTAGTATGAATAGTACTATCAATCTATTGGATTTGGAATAAACATTGATTTATTCATAACAGTTTTATCTTTAATTGTATTGTTTTCCTGATTTCGTCATGAAGTCCTTAATTCAGGAGTTACGGTAGAAGGCGTTGGGAATAGGTGTGTGGAATCAAGTTGACCTGAAAAAGTTTGGGAAACACTGTTCTAACCCTTCGCTAGGGTTGAGGGAAAGGGGGAGGAGAAGGGCAAGGTGGAGCTGGGGTGGAAGAGTTGTCCTCAAGGAAGCGCTTTCGGAGGAGGGGACCAAAGTGGGTCAGAGGAGAGATGTTCGATGCCCTCGGATGGACTCCCTTCGGACCCCCGCCTCCCCACTTCGGCGGATCGAGGGGCGACCGCACCTTGCCCACCACCTGATTAAGTGGGAGTTACCCCTCGCTCATCAACACGACTTCCCACGTGCTCTTCGAGGAATTTGTTCTTTTTCTATCTATTCCTTCCGTTGTTGTGTTGCACATGAGACATGCAAAAGGATGATTGTTGGTGATTGGCCCAAAAGAATTTATCGAATCCCTTCTTAATTCATGCTTCAATAAGGACTAGTAAATGGTGCTTTTAGTTTTCAAGCAAAGTAAATAATTATGGAATTCTAACCTTATTGATGAGTCCATAATGGAAAAATATCTTCTATCACTACGTTTACCAATCGATCTCAGATCGGTCTGAGTTCAGACCGATCTGAAAGTTCAGCAGGGAGCTGACTCAGATCGCCTGGTTTACCAACACGGGCTGAAAATATCGATATTGAACTATCGATTTCAGTAGTTTGAATTATTTTGAGATTTCTTGCATATTTCAGCCGCACACTTCTCTCCTTTCCCTTCTTGCAACAAGTCACGCCGTAAATGATATTGATTATATTTTGTTTACCATCGGAAACCAAAAGAAGAACGATGAGCGTCATGCTCCGACCTCTTCGGATCGATCTGAGATCTCAGACCGGTTAGGGAAAGCGGGCTGACTCGGCTCGCTTCTCAGATCGATCTGGGCCAACGCGCTCCGTTTACCATACCGAGCTGAGCCAGTCAGATCGATCTGAGATCGATTAGTAAACGTAGTGTATAATTAGCTCCCATAATTATTCATCTAGGGAACGTGTTGCCACATGTTCATTTACAAATACCAAAAGAAGGTGTTGATAGCAGGAAAGGTATTCAAAATGATATGTCCCCTGAATTTTGATGACAAATTCACTTCTACATTCAATATCAATAATTGTCACTGCCGTAGTTCTAATCATGAAAAGAAGACATAAACACTCAATACTTGAGTTCAAACTTTAGTTTCGCAATACCATTACATGGCAAAGGGTAAAAATAAAATAAAATTTCATAATTTAAGCCATATTTTAGTTCAAGTCTTATCGCTGAAAGCGTTTTTATTTTACACTTTTAAGTCGTAATATACTGTTTCCTGGGTTTAAATTCTCATCAATTTCCATGCTATTCCGATTTGAGACCGAAATTCTTTTCTGGGCTCAAACTCGATCCATTTTTATAAATGTAAGCGATCTGTACATTTTTTAATAGTACCTTACTTTTCCTGGTATTTTTATACTGTTATCTAATGCAAGTACAGTTAAAATAAATCAATATGCTAGTACTTTTCATGCCATATCGGAAAAATGCGAATGACCATCAGTCAATTAAAAGTTTTCCACCTAATAGAAATCATAGTGCTGCCTATAGGTTTCTTATATGATCCTAATTCTAATAAAATGTAATTCAGTACAATAATAATGTCAATTCCATATAACATACAGCAAATATGCCTTCGTGTACATGTATTTCATGGTCAGTAAATCAATAGGCCGCATTGATGAGCTTAAAACAATCATTATGGAATAGCACTTAAAATTCGAGGAATTTTTTAACGATAAAAAATTTTAAAATTAACTATATGCTGGTTTCAAATTCTTGTTTAAAATTCCTAATTTTTATACCATTTAATAATGCAATTAATTGTCCTGTTTGCTAATTTAACGTGGCAACAGAAATTCATGATTTCCGATAGCCATTGTGTTCAGGTAAACTCATTTAACATATTCAATGAATTTTAGAGAATATAATGAAAAAAATAGCCATACAAATGTTTCAAATAATTGTAAAAATTAAATAGCAATTATTCCTAGATAGCCTTTTTTTAAACAATTAAAAGTATACATTCCTTAACATAAATACAAATATAATGCAAAATAGTAATCCTTATTTGGAAATAAGTTAAATTTTGTGATCACCAGCCAAACGCTCGAAGGAGAAAACAAAAGCTTTATAAATGTTTCACAGCATTAAATCACAAATAGTTCTTAGGTCAGTCTTTGTCAAGAATTAAAACTCACATTTCTTCCTCCACTAAAGAACGCGTTTAATGTTTATCCATTATGGGTTATCAGACGAATTCATGACCACTAAACTAACCGCATTGAGTTTTTCCAATCTTTCTGTTCTCTTTAGTCAGAACTGAGTTAAAATCACATAAAACAAACGTTGCACAACAAGCATTATTTACACTTTGTTGAAGTGTGATTGTATTTGCTCTGTCATCATTTCAGTAACACTTTTATTATAGCTATATTTTTGCATTAACGATTTGTTAGTTCACATTTTATTTTTCCTCCTTGGTTTTGCGTCAATCACGTTACATCTGAGATGAATGCTAATTTATTGTAGAAATTTAATCTACAAACTGTAGAATTTATGCGTTTTCCGACGAATGGTAAAAATATATTCACTAATTTAGCTTTCAGATTAAAAGTGGATGCAATTATCTAAGAGCCCTTCATTTTTCGCTATTCTGTTTTGAACATATACACTTATTTTGGAATACATATTTATTCCCCTGAAGATAGCCATTTTATCCATTTCCTCCTTATGGTCTTCTACAGGATTAAATGTTAAAATGTTTTAAATATAGACATCAAAATGGTTGAAGAATGGGTTCTATTTGTCACCCTCTGTTCTATGATCTTGAACCAAACAAAAACTCAATTTAACCGCAGTTAATCTTTCATTTACGTCACTAGAGAGTTTTTGTTGCCTAATTGACATGAAAATACGTTTTTTTCTTGTTTTTTCCCCTATTTAATGGTTTCACAAATTAGCAGAAAGATAGGGTTACACCATATAGTGCACAGCAAATTATTTAAATTATCTGTTTTTTCCCCTAATTTAATGGTTTCACAAATTTGCAGAAAGATAGGGTTACACCATATAGTGCACAGCAAATTATTTAAATTATCTGGTTAAAAAAAATATGTATGTCCTATAACTCTCTGAAGCAGTTATGAAGGTTATTTTCGAGTAGGTACTTATATAAAATTTTTGTGGCAATTCATCCTAAATTATTGTCCATTAGTCGGACAAAGCTTCTGCTGGGGGAATGACTTTATGAATTTAACTCAATTGCATACTGTTTGAGAATATGGAGCTCCCTTCTTGCCCACGTACTTTTTCCTTGGCTTTAAGATGTTACGTCTTGTCGAGCCACCCTAGGTTTCTTTTCGGGAAAGACGGTATCGGTCTTCGTTGTTTTTGCCCAGCGGATACTTAAAACGGGAGACAGTCACGAAATTCCATTCAAAAAACTTTTTCACTTGCACGAAAACGAGGCTCTAACACTGCTTCATTCTGAAACTGGAGCTGGAGGAGTCTCTTAGTTGGCTATAATACACCCTAGAAGCATAAAAGGTTAGAAAAGAATCATTTTTTAGAACATATTTTTTTTACGAGGTTCACTAACAGCAACAATGGGCTGCGATACGTATTTTGAAGAGAGTGTAGATAATTGAGGATTTTTGCTCTTGTTATTTTTTTTAGTGTGCATTGTCCCTTGTGGCAAAGAAAAACCTTCCGAAGGAAATTTAACTTGCAATTATATTATCCGGTGCGTCAGATAGAGCGATTCATTGCCTTTCAGAGGCGATTCATTTTTAATTTTTCTCTTGACAGAGAAGTGTAAAATACGAAATAGTGTTATTTTAGTTTGCCTGATGGACAATTTTATTATTTATACCTTAAATATACTTAATCATCATCTTTTCATGTATTAAATGAATGTAAATTTAATTAAAAAGATTTGCTAAATCCTTCTCGGCGTTATTTGGCATCATAGTATGTCTCTATGCTGGGCACACATCTGGAACCCGATATAATAATATCTCCAAATTATTAAAACTTTTGTGGTCCATATTCCTAAAGGAATATTTCCTCTTTTGGGATTCCCAAGTTGCCAAAACGCTGGCAAATTCAAAATGCCAGCTTTTTTCTCCTTTGCTGGAGACCTCCTCAGGGATAATTAATTCATTAAAAGGAGAAGAAACGCTGACATTTAAAATCCAGACGGGGGTAATCCCAAAAGAAGGAACAGTCCTTTATTATGATATATTTTCCTCAGAACATATCCAGCACTAGAGTAATTAGAGAACTATAATATTTTTCGTGATTGCTCCTTTGGATCTAGAAACGAAGTTCTGAGAATTTAGGAGCAATCCTAAGCAAGTTGTGGGCAACCTCTGAGCAACTCTTTCTAAATCAAAATATATATTGTGCTATTTCAAACAATACGGCGCTTGCGCATGAAAGGTCAAGGGGCATCGAGTGAGCCTTGTGTCTCTTGATATCTATCCCTCTCATATAAGTGATGGGGCCAAATGGGTCTTGGGGGGGGGGGGCGGGTGGAAGTGAAGTTCACGAAATATAAGGAAGGAAACAAGGTGCTACGGCTCACACTGCTAAGAATTGGCGCCGAAGCGCCCGAAGACGGAGAGTGATGGGTCCGAAATCAAAGTGGGTTTGCTGCTCTCTGATGTGCGCCATCGCGAACTGCGACTTTCAAATTTGAGACAGGAAAAAGACAAAATTTTGGAGTGTGTGCAATTGAACACGAACAAAATGTGAAAAACCATTGTAAAATGGAGTAGAGTCAATAGCTCCAAGTGACAAATGTATGTTTCAAGAGTTACTTACTTTAAATTTTAAACAGAAGTTGGATACTCTTGCTTTATATCCACTAATGCGTTCACTCCTCCGTGTCATCCAAAAGCAAAAAAGGGGGAAGCAGTATGGTAATTATTTCGGTTGTCAGGTTACAGTTTGGTGACGTCATGACATATCCATCTAGCTCAATTGTTGGGACGGAGAGTAGGAGATAGATGGCACTACAGCCCCATGTGGAACTGGGTGGAGGGGGGGTCACTCATTCATTCTCTCCTTGGCCGTTTTGCCTTTTGCATCGCTGCCCATCTCGGAGAACGGGAAGGAGGTGACGTTGCTGTTGCGTTTTATGAATGGATGATGATGCGATATGAATGCTGGCCCGGGCAAAGTTCCCTCTCTCGGTCCGATGCCAAGAATCGTAATGTTTTTCCCTCGCACCCCCTCGTCATTCGGACATCTCCTGACCAATATACTCCTCCACCACTCCTTTAGTGGTTAGGAAGGGATATTTCCTCTTTCGTGGGTACGCTTGGTTGTCAGGGTCCTTCCCCCATCCCCTCCATGACGACGGGCTCCTCCCTGGGCCGTAGTGAGGACGTACAATGTCTCTCCTCCTGGCACATTCCCCGGTCATTGGTGTCAAATTTTATGCAGCATAAATTTGCTCTTTCCTCGGCTGGAATCAAGTAAATATGTGAATATTTTTACATTTTGAGTTTCGTGCAACAGATTTTCCTTCAAAGTGCTCACAGTACCATAACACAGTGACTGAGCTTCATGATGGGCCATTTTTATTTCAATGAAATGGGTACTTTCCATAAACATTCATGTGAGAATTGATCACAGTTACTTTTTGGTGTTGAGCTGGTAAGAATAAAATCGTCTCGCAAAATTACAGATATTTGAAATATGCTTTTTACAAAGTTTTTTTTGCATTAGATGAACATCCAGACAATTTATTTTCCATTAAAGCTAACTCTTCTGAAGTACAACCATGAAGTGAGCTCAATTTCGCGCAAATGGCAGGACGGTGCGTGTGAAAGAACTGCGATTTCCAACTCAGATAAAATTCTTGATTATAAATACTTTGCGAAAATGTGTATTGCCCTTATTTATGAAATATTTCGAGCTTGATGAAACATATCTCCATCAGTAGACATCATTCCAAAGATCGGTTTGCTACAGCTCTCCAATCCACTCTTATCTCTGCTAACTGAGTTATTCCTTTATAATTCTTCACTCTGACGTGTTCAATAGGTGTAGTTTACATGGATTTGATTATCGAGATCAAGAGTTGCAATCCCCTGCAGCATTCGTCTCACATTGGTTATTTTTTGTATGGGAGACTGAAAGGTGCAGATATTGCCAAACGGTATATTTGGTTTCTTTTTAGTATTGTAATTATAATTGCAAATACCACTCTATTAGAGATGAAACATTCCTTGGAACACATATTTTCTTCGATTTTCATGGATCTTTCCACTTTGGCCTTCTGACTTTCTCTTCCCCGATTAGAAATATTATTAAACGGCATTGATTGTTTATATAGCCTAGGTAGTGTAGCGATGTTATAATGAGAAAATGCTGTACAGACGCTTTGAAAATAGGAGTTGAGGATATTTAATTTTTCTAATTTGTTCTTTGCTCATTCTCCTAGATCGTTTTTGAGTGAGTTTACCATTGAGTTATTTCCTTGTACCTCCCTCACGTACTAAAATATTTTCGGGCTAATCTCCAAACATTTACCCAATACTTTACTATTGAATTCCGTTAATGCTTTCCAAGTAGCTTACCATCACGAGGACGGTAAGCTCGGATAGAGAAAAAGGTTTTTTTTGACGAACCGAGCGGCCGGTCAAAAGCATTAACTCATCAACATTGTACTAGCAATTAGACCAGTTTGAAGATAGTTAATGCCACGGAGGTTTAATTACATTTCCCTCTCGGGGAGAAACTTAAGAAACTTACCGAGACGGGAACGTCGCTGACACGTTACTCCCTCCTGCCTCACTTCTTAGTACCTCGTTATCAAAGCTCCAGTGCCTTAACCCGGTGTCTTGTACTCTTCGGTTGAGTTGCACCATTTGCAAAAGCACGATGGATATGTGCAGCAAATGATTTTGAGACTGGAAAAGGGATATTTTCCTAAAAACCGGTCATTGCTACTGAAGAAGCTGCAAGCTAACAAATTTTGAGAATACCGGAACTAGCCACGGTGTTGACTTTACGCAGTCACCCACAAGTGCACATAAGTGCGGAATTCCACGGAGGATAAAAAGATGGAGTACCTCATTGTGTTCAAGTTTGGCTTTAACCTCGAGGACTGTGGCACTGAGCGCACACTTTGGACTGTTTAATGACACCAGTCTTGTCCGGCAGTCTTGAATATCTTGTTCCTTTAAAGCCAACAAAAATCCCCAGGTAAGAATGATGCCTTGGTAGCTTAACAGGCTATTACAATCACCGCGATATCGAGGGATCCGGGTTCAAGTCCCGGTCAAGGTGAATGGTTCTTCATCTGAGGAATTTCGCACCCGAGGAATTGAGCGGCAATCGTGGTTCATTGAGTGCACGGGCCAATAATTTCTTCAGTAAGTCGAAAAAAAATTCTTTGACCACATTCACTTCGACTTCATTGAAGTGCATCTGCTTATACGTTGGAACTCATCAAGCAGGCAGTAATGGAAATGATACAAGAGTTATATTTTAAAATATTTTCCTTAATTAAAGCTTGCTATGGCTGGAATTTTCGATACGGCATTCTAAAGTTAGACGAAATTATATTGAAATATGTTGTTTTCGAATACAAGACTCGGCGTGGCATCTTGTTATTTATTAGCAGCAATTATGGTAATAAGAAATGCATTATTTTGTGTTTAGAAGGAAATATTCACTTACATAATAGAAATATTATGGAATATATACCTTCATCTACATCTACATACTTACCCTGCGAGCCACCACATGGGCGTGTGGCAGGGGGTGTAAGGACACCAGGAGCCGTGTGAAAGTGTAAAGAAGAATGTTATAAAGAGGAGAACAAGTGAAATGTCTTTCGGGAGTGTTTTAGGTGGATATAACTTTTATTATGGTCACGTTATGTGTGTGTCATGTGCCATAAGGCTACGTGTTAAAATATAGCATTGAATTGCCAACAAACCAAATCGGTGTAATGCAATTTTTTTCACTTTTATCTATAGATTACAAATAATGAGAGCTTGCATGAAAACTCTCACGCAAATATTTTCACAAACAAAAATCGCTCTTACCATCTCAATGCATATGGGCCATTCCACATCAATCCGACCAGAAAATTGGCAAAAATGACCCTTTGGGTAACCGATTTTGACCAAATTTGGCATATCGTCCTCATGTGACAGCATATTGAAAAGACAGAAGCCGTTTTGTAATACATGCAACCGTTTACGAGATATTGCAACGACGCAAAAAATTTGCATTTTACAGAACTGTCTACACACTTCACAAAAAGAGCTTATTTTAAAGGTCATGAAATAGGAAAGTATAATAATGGATTATATTTCAAAATTTAAACAATTAAATTAAGTTTATAACAATTTTAAAATTTCAAATCGATTTTTTGCGATGTTCCTATCACTTCGATTTCGCTCATTTATTTATATATTGTAGGTACAACCCTCCTTAACAAATTAAAAAAGTTTGGTAGGGGTAATACCTCATCTAAGAAAGAAAAAAATTGTTCAGTGTAGGCGTAACGTTGCGCTGGCCGCTCCCCGGGGCGTCTGGCCTGCGCGCCGACCGACTGGTGCGCCGACCGTGCGGTACTCAGGTTCTACAGATCTAAGCACACTTTCTCTTTCATCTTCTTCTCGCCTGTTTTAAGTGTATACCAACCCTTGGATCCCCTTCGCCAGTGCAATTCGCTATTTGCTTGCCGCAGGTGTGACCGCCGCCTCCCACGAGGAGTGACACTGGGCCTAACAGTGGTCGGCCTCGGAGGTCAGTAGACAAAGCTCGTCCCTTATTGGGCTTCCAATGCTACTTTCCTTCTTAGCCCCTGAACTATTTTACTCGCATACCTTTTCAGCATGTTCTCCATAACCTCTTCTAGATTTCTCATTTCAAATAAAATGTGCCGCTAAGTCCTCTCCCACCCTCACCCATTCACATCTTTGGGAAAACAACTGGAAATGCAGAGCGCCACCCATTAAAACTCAACGGAAATTTTGTTTATCCTCCCAAAGTGTAGCCTTTCAGAATTTATCCTGTCATCCCCTTCTCTTCATCTATTACCCATAATTTAAATCGGTAACCTCTTTTTAACTGCCAAAATAGTTATATATGTAGTGTATGTAAACATTTCCCCAACATGAGTTCACACATATGAGTTATGTAAGTCTTCGTAATCAGTTACAAAATAAAGTATGTTAAGCAAGGCAATGGAGTAAATTTCTTATTTAATATTTAAATATTCTGTAAATGTTATTTATTGCTTTGATACTAATTTTACCTTTATTTTACCGTGCAGTTGAGTAGTATCCGAAATTGAACATGGATTTTATGACAGAATATGTTGAAGCGTATTCATGTACAATTTGTGTCTACGCTTCATAGTGTGGTGGTTGCAAATTATTACAATATTAATTAGAACGGCATTTTCTCTGATGATTTACTGCTGTGCTGACAGATTTGATTACCGAAGTTGGTTGCCTCCTTGCTGCAGAGCTAAAATATGGAAGTCGAATATAGACGTAAAAGAATATTTTCCTAAACAATCGCGCATCGGAAATGCACTCACTTTTTTACTGGTCCTTCAAAAAAATCCATATTTTTCTCCACACGCTACAAATCTGTACCACAAAAGTGGAAATTTGTTCCTTCGGGCACTTTGGAAAGGCTTTTCAACGGCAAGTCTTCATTCGATTGGGGTATAGCTGCTTGACAGGAACGGATACCCTCCAAGGCAGGTACCTCCCAGAATCTTCTCGCTAGCCTCTTCTTTTCCTCATTCACCTGCTCGTCAGCTACAAACTCGAAATCCATCCCTTTCACGTTCGATTTGGCCCAATTGCATAGTTCCTCATGAGTCTGAATTTGTTCCTCATACGGGCGCTGCAAACTGGCACGTGTGGCTAATCGCTTCAGCGTCTCTACAAGTCCGGTAAGATACAGTGATTTTCCTGAGTGCATTGTTTGAAACGTACTTCATCAGCACAGTTTTCCCTTAAGTACGATGAAATAATCTTTTATATTCTATCTATACCCCCATGTTTTCCAACGGCATCATCGCCGTTTTCGTCATCTCCCGCAGGCAGTATTTCTGAGCACTCACCCAGGAAGCACATTTATAACGGAAGGCTGCAGAGTGAGAATTCCAGACAGTCCCGATAAGTGTTGAACATTGGTTTTCCGTTCTCCGACTTTATTTGTTCTAATCCAGCACCGAAGTACTGCAGCTTTAAATTCTTGTGGATCATACAAACGCATATGGTGTGTTTTCCAGGTGCACCAGCCAAAAAACACTCAGGAGGCCTCAAATCTGCAAATTTGGAGAAACCAATTCTTAAATCAGGATTTTTCACTTTGAAAGCATCGTAGTCTTCCTTAAGATTGCACAGGATTAACCTTTTCTGCTTTCCGACTCGCAAATTTCCCTCTTTTACGCTCTTCCACTCTTTTTTCCTGCCATTTCTCTACCATCTCTACAAATATCAGGTTCATAGTAGAACTCGATGACTTCCAGGTCTGTTACCTTCGAGAGGGATTTGCCTCGTTTTGCGTTAGTAGAGCAGAGACTTCTTTGAGCAGATACATATTATGTCATCTTTTTCACCAAATAGGTCCAGGTTTGAAACTTCTGCTGTATCTTTGAAATATTCCAAGTTGTAGGTAAGATAGATAAAATTAAAAAATGTTCGCTATTTTTGTGGGGTTGGCGAACTTATCCTTAAGCTGCATAATCATTTATCTACCCACCTGACCAAAGTTAACTTCCTGTTCTTCAGATGCTCGAATGCTTTCTTGAATTTTTACCTCTTCACCAGCCACCTTCTAATGAGATAATAGCAAAGCAGTGGTAGCTGTTTTTTTTAAACCTGATATTTACTTGATCTCTCGTAATAGTCGGCGGTCGGCGCACCAGCCGGACACCGCAGCGAGCGGCCAGCGCAGCGTTACGCCTACACTGAAATTTATATTCTTCCTTAAACGAAATATTACCCCTACCAAACTTTTTCAATTTGTAAAGGGGGGTTGTATCTACAAAATATAAAAAATGAGCAAAATCGAAGGGATAGTTACATCGTCAAAAATGCATTTGAAATTTTAAAATTGTTATAAACTTAATAAAATTGTTTAAATTTTGAAATATAATCCATTATTATACTTCCCTATTTTATGACCTTTAAAATAAGCTCTTTTGTACTTTTGTTGCTTCAATTCTCTCGGAGATATGCCGTGAAATATGTAGACAGTTTTGTAAAATTCTAATTTTGCGACGTTGCAATATCTCGTAAACGGTAGCATGTATTACAAAACGGCTTCGGGCTTTTCAATGTGCTATCAAGTGAGGACGATATGCCAAATTTGGTTAAAATCGGTTACCCTAAGGGCAATCGCCTGATCGAGTTGACATGGAATGACCCATATGTAGTGAGCACGAGGCGATAATATGGATTCGTCCTATTTGACCAATGTGGTCAGGATCCCCCCCGCTCTCCTGAATCTGCTGGACCCATTTGACTCCCCCTCCCGCGGTCCCTCCCTCTCCAGTGGGATTCGTCCCGCGTCTTCTCCGCCAGTTGGCGCCAGCCGTCCACCCCGTCGAGCAGAGGCAAGTCTTGCGAGTCTGCCTGTCTGTCCTCTGCCCTTGGCAGCAAAACCTTAAAAGAAGCCGCAATAAATTTATTTTCTGCTGGTGGCGGCGCATTTTAAACCTAATTTAGACGCGCTGCTTGCTGCTGCAGCTGCACCCACACAGAATGCCGCGCCTCTGTTTATCTTCCGCCACAGATGACAATTAATCCTTTGAGCTGATTTGCAAAAGCGTGGTGGGAGACGGACCGACGCGTTGGTTCACGGGAAGGGTAGTGGCGGGGGGAGGGGAGAATGCGGTAGAAGGAGGGGAAGGAGGTGGGGGGGGAAGAGGGGGGGGGGAAGGGAGGGGAAACCACAGAAATGTGTCACTCCCCTCCGTTCGAGCAAGAGAAATAGAGAGAGAGAGGATGATAGGACTAGAACACTCTCTCTAGGCCTATTTCCCTCGTGTCACTCCTCCCTTCTTACTAGAACGATTGCAGAAGCTAGGCCACAACCACCGCACACGTCACAATGAAGACACAATGATGATCCCAATGCAGAAAACACAGCACATGGTGGATTAATTTGCCGCATTGTTCTACAGATTGCACAATAATTTGCCAAACGCTCTAAGGGCCGAATTTATAGTCGTTACCCAGCAGTCACACAGCCCCTAGCACGCCCCTTCGTCAAAAACGGTATTTATAGTCAAATTTCCACCCCCAGCAGCCCCCTTACCCTCCCCTAATTCTGACAGGAGATGCATGCTCCACCAGGGACCCCCTTGTCGAAAACATAACACAGCAGATATAACTAAACTGACTCTAATGAACTTGCATAGCCTTAAATGAATAATTTCTAAGATTTGGTGTTAATAAAACAACGGTAAGATTTGCTCTTAATCGATATATACCTGATGTGACGCCAGACTCATTCCAAGGATGTTCATTTACACTCACAGCATATTTTTTCCCACAATTTCTTCTTCTTGTGGCAGGAAACTGCATCAGTTTTCTTACTTTCCACTATATCTTTATGCTTCTACACCAGGTTACACAAAATCTTCTTCTCCACACCGTTGAAGCTATTTGCACGTCGAGCGGCCATCTTAACAGTTTTCATGCTGCGTCTCTTTATTTATCCGTCTCCATGTTGATCACGAGCGTCACCACTGAAAAATTTGAGCTGCGAATTCCATTTCCCGCCGTTTGTAGTCCTTAGTTACCAGATCTAACCCCCAACCATCCCCTACCTAGCAGCTCCCTTAATTTTGACCATAGGACGCACAATTCAAGGGGCCTGATGGGTAGGGGATGGATAAGGGGACTGCTAGGTAACGACTATAAATACGGCCCTAAATCTAACCATTGCTGTTTTCAAATCAAGGTTGAAAAAATATTTGCTTCAAAAACAAGCGACTACGTAAAATACGTGATTTCCATCATTTTCACAACCGTGTGTAGATACATATACACAATGCATGTATGATAATATGTACAATGTGTGTATTGTGTATTCAATTGTCATAGACTTAATTGCATAACTTAATTTTATTTTGAGCAACATCGTGCTTCTGATCAGAAATGATTCCGTGTACAAAGATGTAACATAGGAATATTGAATGTTAACCATAGAAAAAAGTTTCACGAATCCATTAATTTTATATATCCTTTGACGGAGAGTATTTATTCGTTCCATTCTCATTGACCATTATTATATACAAAAAACTGGTAATGCTATCTACCAGAAATATCGTAAACATAATTTATGGAATGCTGTGATTAAAAACTATACATTTGTCTGTATGAACTATGGACTGGGCGAAGGGAGGACAGTATTGTGTCCTATCTGGCCAATCTGGTAGAAGAAACTAATAAATCAAGTCAAATCGAATTCCCGTGATCTAGGCGCGGTTCCTCGATTCGCCGCGGCGCACGGTGGCGCAGCGAGCGGTGTCTTTGCATCGCGTTGCGGCTCCGTAACCTTCCTTGCGTTTATCATTCGTGCAAGCAAACATGATCGGTGACATGTTGGAGTCGCGACACGTCGCACGGTTTCCTACTTGCACCAATATTCTCAGACGTAAACGAAGAAGAAATGGCTACGGAAAAAGGTTTTTATAATAGGGTAGATTGTATGGGTAGGGTGAGGGCCTTCTGGAGCCCTCCTGGCACTCAGACCTTTTGGTCCATTGTGCCATCCCACGTTTAACCTGCCCGTCACTAGCAGACGGGACAAGAGCACCACGGTAGATATATAGATAAAGATCTTTATTGGGGCGAGATTGAGACTTTAAAAGTCCCTTCTTCCATCTAACCCCTAGTCAGTACATGAATACAATACAATACAATGCAATACAATGTCAAAATGCGGAAAAAAACAATAGAGGTTATCAATTGATGATGAGGTGTTTATTTCAATAGTATGATATCGTAGCGATAACGATATTGATGTATTATTTCAGCTTTTAAATGGGATAGTAGAATTAGTAGTTCAGTGTGGTATGATTCGATTCCTAAGGCCTTTTTAAAATTTCTATGTCTGCCACCTGCAGAAGACAGGGGCAAATCACACCCGGTGAGAGGAACTGGAGGATCCGCCCCCCTTCATCCGAATCCGAGGCCAAGCACTCCCAACGATGCTTGACTTCGGTGACCGATCGGGAACCTGTGCTCCTTGTAGTGTCTGGCGTTCCCACTTTGAACGGAAGCTTAAAGCGGGGGTGTCCCCGTGATTCAACCCCCGCTCCAACAGTCTCCCTCCCTCCACCGCCGGCCCTGGAACGAGCGTTGCCTTTCTCGAACAGCGGCAGGGCATTTATTGCAATAAATAATTGCTTCGGCGAGGTCATGGCAGCTGTTTATTTTGCCTCTCCAATTTCTCGACATATTTCATCGTTCTCTCTCTCGCCTGGGAAATAGAAAGGAGGCCAAGGGGGATTGTCTTGTGTTGGGCTGAATATTCGCTTGAGCGGCGGTATATAGTACTGAGCTGGAGCAGATTGGGGGGGGGGGGGGTTCAGGGGGGCGGAAGAATCTGAAACTCAACCTCAATATTTCCATTTTTCTATTTTTTTTCGGAAGTACATGTGGATTTAATGAGAAAAGTTTTCACTCTTTATATGTATTCACGCCCTGTAATAGTTACAGATTGATTTTCTCGATGAGTGGTGTCTCTGTGGTGACGGTATCGATAACAATCCCTCGAGTTTGCGCGCAACATTTCCCTATCGACGCCATTCTCCACTCCCCCGGCACTCCAATTCACTCCGATCTCCCTCCATTTCCAATTCCCCCATTCTCGCTCAGAGCATTTTTGTTTATCTACGGATTTGCGTGAAGATTTGCATGCGTGTACTTATTAGTAATATCTATAGAAAAGAGTGAAAAAATTGCAAGTTACCGATTAGATTTCTTGGAAATTCAATGCTATATTTCAACACGTAGCCTTATGGCTAGAGATAAATTATTTTCGCATTAATGAAATGTGCGAAAAAAATAAAATTCACTTAAAAACATGTTTATATGATTTTTCATTATATTTTGTGGTGTTCGAAAGCATTTAAAGTGGTTTTCTATTTCGCGAATTAATCCTAAAGAAGTCTAATAGAGCGAATAAATGCTATTTTGCGAAATAAGAGCTAATTTGTTTTGACAAAAATTGTATATTCAATATTGCAAACAAAACTAAGAACAAAAATATAATTATGAACATCTTCTGTCTATGGTAGTAACTGCAAGATTCATGTTGTTTAAATTAAGTACGATCTAGGCCTAGCAGCTTGGATATATATTTTTTGATACATATAATTTTTGTTTACTCTTCAGATATCATATGTTCACCACTTTTTATCGACACATCCATTCACAAACTACATGAAAAACTTGCAAATACTCCATTCATAACAGCGTACCATAATTCCTCCCCTGTCTGTGACTATTTCAATCTCATAAAACCAATTTCTCACATTTTGCTATTAAGTTGAGAATTTTCTAATAATTTATGCTACAACAAGTTAAATTTCAAATAATTAATGCTAAAAACGCAAAAAATAATGCTAAAAAAACTTATCTCTACTTATGGCATATGACATATATTTAGAAATAATATGATTAGGTACATATGTATAGATTTTCTCCTAAATGTAATGTAATAAGTTTCATATCATTATAATGGCTGCTAAAAACATGAAGGCAACATTCCGAGTAAAAATAACGTATTAATATTTCGAAAGATCTGGTGTTTTCCCGGCGAATCTTTTGAATCTGTAACCTTCTCATCCACTTGGAGACATGGGAACCCTTAATTCATCAGTATTAATATTTTTTTTCTTGAATGTTTAAATTCCGCGCTGAAATATCGTCATAAGAATGCTTATTAGACTGGCGTATATTTTAAAATATAATTAATGCATCAATTACATCACTGCATGTATGGTTTTTTCCACCGTATAAACAGATGAGTGAAATGAAGAGAAATGTGGTTCAAGAAAATATCTCGAATTACTTGAATATTTATTGAAATGTGCACTCATGACCACCGCTCCTCAAGCCAACTTACTTAACTCATTCCCCCTCCTCTTTCATTCATTCGCCATTGTCACTCATTCATTCCCACTTCATATTATGTGTCGCTGAGCACGCGTTCGTCTTCACATTCACTTGCGAATGATACTCTCTCTATCTCGCCTCTCGTACTCCTTCCCGGGGGGTGGTGGGAGTGAAAAGAACAGCGCTAGTACTGACCCGGTCACTCCCCTCCGGCGAGCATGTAAGGTGGTTGGCGCGATATTTTCGTATGCACGGATTTGCGTTAAAATTTGCATACATGTTCTCTTTAGTGATATGTATGAATTAACCCTAATGTGCACACCCAACTTTTACCACGTCGCTACACACCCAGAGTACCCGGGTGCCCACCTCTAGTTTTTCTTTATTTCTGAGTCACCATATGAACAGAATAATTTCAAATCAATATACATTTAGCTATTTATAGCTATTTAATTAATATATTAGCATTTAGCTATATATAGCTATATAAACATCAATAGAATGTATGTAAGCACTTTGAAGTCCCTTAGCATTCTACAGCTTCCATTACGAGAGACAGAAATAAGGCCGCGAAAGTCGCGAATGGTACGTTTTCACCTGTTTGGACCTTTTTTTAGACCAGCGACTGGCCATATAGTTATAAATTTAGAAAGCAGAGGCAGTAGCATGGCTTAATATTCACTATAACATCAGACAAGAGACTATAAAGCTGTGTGTCTGTTAGAATCGTTTTGGTGTAGAGGACAAACATCTGATGCAGAGAATGCAGTACCCATGTGCTTATTGCACGTCAGAACTCCACAGAGTGTCAATTTTTTCTTTTTACAATATATTGCGCTTTGACAGATATTTTTCTTCCTTTCATTACATTGTCAACGGGAAACTTTTTTTTATTGAATTGAAATTGAATCGTGCCCAAAAGTAGGAGTATTTGAAGCATCTACTCGGCGGCAACGATGAAATATCAGATTACGGGTCCGATATCGAAGACGAGGACTGGATTGCGGACGATACCTCAGCAAGAGCGTCATCATCAGACTTGGAAGGTGCGCACGAGGCGTCAGAAGGAGAGGAAGAAAGCGATGCTGAGTCCGATGAGAGCGAGATTGAGGAACAAGTGGCAGGAGCGCAGGGTGCGAGAGCAGGTTCATCGGCAGCAGATGAAGCAGGGATAGGAAGTTCATGTGTTTACATAGCGAAAGATAAAACTGTTTTGAGTAAGATGCAGCCTCAAGTACATCAAACGTCTTATTACAATATATTGCGACAAAGTAGTGGCCCACATAAATCTATAGAAACTCTATCAATCGGAGACACATTCCAAAAATAATTACAGTAGAAATCGTATATCTTATTGTTCGGCATACCAACAAAAATGCTGAAAAAGTATACGAAGAGTATAACACAAATAATCTGGATTCGAAGCGATCTTGGAAGCCTGTGACTACTAAAGAAATGCATGCGTTTATTGGTGATTTGATTTGTTCTGATATAAACAATTCAAATGTTGATCACACAAGTGAAATGTGGAAAAGTACTTCAAATCCTCTTTATCCTGTGTCAACGGGTATCAACAGATTCCACAACCGAATGCGACTTATTCGATTCGATCACTTAAAAACACGCCAGACACGTGCAGAAAAGGATAAAACTGCTCCTATACTTGATATTTGGACTAAGTTCAATTCAGATTTGAGTAAAATGTACAGGCCGACAGCAAATTTGGCAATTGACGAGCAGCTTTATCGTTTCCGAGGCCATACAAAGTTTACGCAGTACAAACCATCGAAGCCAGCTAAGTAAGGAATAAAAATTTGGTGGGTTTGCGAAGCCGAAAACACATATACTCTTCGTGGAATCATTTACAATGGAAGTGTTCGTGAAAAAAATCAAGGAGGGAGGGTTGCAAAAGAGCTTTGGATTTCACTATAATACTGTAATCTGCTCGTACGTGCCAAAGAAAAACAAGGCTGTAATTTTGTTATCAACAATGCACACTGGTACTGCTGTAAATGAGGATGAAAATAAAATGCCTCACATAATCATTGATTATGATAAGTGCAAATCCGGCTTAGATACAACGGATCAGATGATAGCCCGTGTAACGTCAGACGTTTATTTTCGTTTCAAAACTCTTTATTCTTTCCAATACAATGTTTCTTGATGCATCTAGCATCCTCTCCAAATCCAATTCCCCCCAACAATCCCCCTTTTCCTTTTATCAACAACTCCCCAGCAACCCAGCATCAACAACACCATTCATATCATACATTACACCCGATATACCACACAGGCATACTGAGAGATGACCACTTGCTGTTTTTTCAACATTGTAGATGTAAGTGCTCTGTCTTCATACATAGTTTATTATGAAAATAACAAAATTTCGAAAAAGGAAACTAATCAGCGACGTATTTTCTTGCGTAAGCTGAGTGAAGAACTGTCAAAACCTGTGATTGAAGATCATTCTCCAAATGGTCAAATAATGCAGAATTATTCCACGAAAATTGATTGAAAGTGTGATCGGGGTACAGCTACCGGGCCTTCTACTGTTTCCGAAGAAAGAAATGAACCTCGAGACCGTACTAGTAGGGAAATAAGTACAGCTCCATGTCATATTTGCTACAAGAAATCAGTCGAAATACTCAGGAAAATGCAAATATGTTTTTCAGTTTGAGAAAAACCAGTCTGTGATTAACATTGCGTATCCACGAAAAAATGCATTGATTGTGTTAAATATTTGTTAGTACTTACTAATTTGCCATAAAATTGTTGAGTTGTTTACTTAATAACCCCTGTGATCTCAAAAACTCATTTAAAGATGTTATTAATCAATTTCCCGGTATAATCTTCATTATTCAGGCAGTGGGCATCCGGGTACTCGGGTATGTCCGCTGAGCACATGTACTTTGACGCAATTTTGTTTACCTATAAAGAATGAAAAAAATGTCAGTGGTTATTTAGCTTTTAGAGGAGATAAATAATGGGGATCCTTAAGCTCAGATTAAAATTTTAATTATTACTGAAGTTAAAAGAAAAAATATGACAGAGTGGGCACCCGGTTACCCGGGTGTGCACATAAGGGTTAAGGTGGTTCCACCATAAAACGACTTTAGTGTAATTTTATTCATACTCTGGATACGTATGGAAAAACTTGTCCTCTATCTTGTGAACAACCAAATTTCACCTTTCCAAGCTATTATTCTCGCGAATTTAATTTGAATTTACGTAGTTTTAAATACAGCAATGCGAGAAAAACGGGGAGAAATTATATTTTTCAATCTAATGTACATGCCATTTTCACGAAAAACTGAACACAGGAAAGGAAAAATCCCGGGATATTGATTAAAAATAAAATTGATGCATCTTACTGCCCCAGTTAATGAGTTACTAGCTAATTACTGCGATAGTTGAAGTCAAAATGTGGGTTTTCCATAGAAATGGCGCTGCAGTTGGAGAATATTGCTAAAAAAAGTGTTATTAAAAAATATATTTATGGAATAGTCGGAGTATTTTGAACCATTATTTTGGTTTTCAATAGCTAACTCACGTCATCTTTGAAAGTTGGATTTTTTAAACCAATTAAACAATTAGTTGGAATTGAGTATTTTTTTGACTCGCACAATCACGTTGGAATCACCAGTAACAAAATATTTACATTATACCAATGCCGTTTTTTGGTAATTCCATGATATTTTAACACGTAACACATGCTATTTTAACATGGCACATGACACATATTTCATTATAATTCGATCATATATGTGTGGAATTTCTCCTAAACGCTAAATAGTGCCTTTCCTATTATTATAAAATCTTCTAACCAATATCATGGTGTCATGCCGAGTCCGGTATTCGAAAAAACCTATTCCAATAAAATTTTGTCTAAATTAAAAATACCGCGGTGAAAAGTCTAGTCATATCATGATTTAATTAAGGAATAAAATTAAAATATAAAACTGGAATCATTTGCCTGCATGGTGCGTACCAATTTGCAGACAAATGCTCGAAAGTGAAATATGGTTCATGAATTATTTTTTGACTTTCTTAAAAAATAATTAAAATGTGCACTAGATGACCCACGATAACCACTCCAGCCACCTTAATGCTCACCTACGTGCACACACTACTACCTGCGTGGTGATGCGTGGCAGGGGGTGATGGGGTGCATGCATGAAAGAGGGGAAGGATTTGGGAGAGGTAGAAGACGAGAGAGTGAAAACAAAGGAAATTGTTTGCTTAAGCCTCTTACTCTCTTCCAGTCTGGAAACTTTCATTACGCAGTACTGAGGAAATGCTTTCGTTAGGAAGATATCATTTGCCTCACATTTTCGCGTTACCTTGATCCTGAGGGATGGAAATATTCGTTGCTAACAGAAACGCTCTAGCGCGTGTATTCTTTTTCTAGCGTAACGGACAACAGTGAGCATTATTCCTATGTGGTCGAAAAAAAAATATTGTCAAGCTTTTTCCAAATATTGACGCAGCTAATCACTCAAAATATACGATTCCACCATGTCAATCAACATATTTTTTTCCAATTTTAATTCTTTGTAAAAAGGGAAATCAATAGATAATTCACGCAACAAAAATTGTAAATTCATAATGAATAAAAATACTCGGTAATCTTTCACAGGTATATTTCTTTGATACGACGCTCCGCCCCTCCCTTAGCCTTCCCCTTCCTCCCCCCACTCCCTAACGCCTTGGTGGAAATCTATATATATATATCCATGAGGAAATGGAAGAGTCTTTGCACATGATTATGCCACAGTGTGGTGAAACGCGTCGTACCAGAGAAATAAATCTGTGGAAGATTACCAAGTGTTTTTATTCATTATGAATATCGAGAACTTCCACCATATCCAGCCTGAAACAATTATATGTTTTAAAAATTGTAAAATTGCTGAGAGAGGCTTTTGTACTGCTGCTAATTTACCTTTCATATTTTATATAAAAGCACCTCTAAAACCTGGCCATTTTAAGGAAATTTGATCCTAAGAACGTCGAATCTGGTATATCCTGTCCACATTTTTTGTTCCATTTTTGAATTTACTTTAGCTTTGGTCAATAAGCTTAATTCTGCTGTGCAGCGTACGCAATAGTATCCATAGCAATAGTATCCTAGTAGGCTATAGTATTTGTCCTAGGCAAAAATATTTCAGCATATTCTGGTTTAACAGTAGTGTCGAGAATAATCGTCGAGGTGCATAGTTATGCATGAATTATGTGGGCCGTGGTCCTTTCATTTGTGTGAAGTGAAACTACATCGTTTTTAACCCACCGGTGGGCGCGCCAAATTCACTCCCACGAGTGGGCGCGCCGCGGCAATTTTACTGCAAAAATAAATTGCATTCCTATTTAAGGGCAAGATAATTTACTAATAAAAAAGGCTGATTAAGTTGTTAAAGTAACATCTTTTATCGTTTGACACTGAATGTACATTGATAATCACCTTAGTTCATATCTAGGTCCTGTTCATCTTCCCATCTCATACATGTTGTCTCTTGACGACAATGCCTCCTACATACATTATTTGTACATCACTGGCACACAATTTTTGACCTGCAATTTTTATTCCACCTGCAAACATGGCATATTACTGGTTTAGGTGCTTTAGGAACCGGTTCCTTTTTCTTATATTTTCCTAAAATTTATTTTATATCTTTAGTAAAACGTCAAACTCTCTTCGATGTCACACAGCTATTGAAGCGTCCGGTGGATCATTGATCCGGATATCGGAAATACTCCCTCTTATCATGAAAAATGAGTACCTGGAGACACAGGCGTTAAATGCAAACGGTACCAAATGGAGAGCTCAGAAACTAAAATATGCGGCAATTTCCCGCGGGCGCGCCCACCGGAGGGTAAAAGATGTAATTTTCATCTAGGTGCAAAAAGGTTTCTAAAATGTTCACCAAGGGAGGAAGGTCGAATCTTGAAAGTGCCTTCATCTCTCAAGCTGGGTCTTACGGCCTTGAGGCACATCATTTACCGTGGTATTTCTGTTTGCATTGCAGAAAGTAAGTGTCAAGGCTTCATATGTTTTTTGTTCTTCATGATCAATTTTTCCAGTCTACCGAGAAAACATATGCAATGATTTTTCATATAAATTTTAAGTACAAAGGGCGAAATGACTAACTAAATGTGAATTTTAAAAATGCAGCTCCGGTACAATTAACCCGAGTGCATCTAAAGTTTCGGATGTTTTATGCAAAAGGTGGAATCATTGAAGTTCTTGAATGAAACAATATGTGAGATCTAACGAGAGAGAAGGTACATTGAATTTTGTGAACAAATACGGTGATGCTAAATGTAACACGCGGCAGGAGAAGGGCGTTGGCGCTAGAACGCCCTCTTAACTTGGGCGACATGCTTGTACTCTCGGGGTCATATCTCGGAAACTCAGGGCCTTATTTATAGTCGTTACCTAGTAGTCCCCTTATCCATCCCCTACCCAGCAGGCCCCTTGAATTGTGCGTCCTATAGTCAAAATTAAGGGGGCTGCTAGGTAGGGGATAGTTGGGGGTTAGATCTGTTAACTAAGGACTACAAACGGCGGGAAATGGAATTCGCAGCTCAAATGTTTCAGTGGTGACGCTCGTGATCAGCATGGATACGGATAAATAAAGAGACGCAGCATGAAAACTGTTAAGATTTGCTCGACGTGCAAATAGCTTCAACGGTGTGGAGAAGAAGATTTTGTGTGACCTGGTGTAGAAGCATAAAGATATAGTGGGAAGTAAGAAACCGGACGCAGTTTCCTGCCACAAGAAGAAGAAATTATGGGAAAAAATATGCTGCGAGTGTAAATGAACATCCTTGGAATGAGTCTGGCGTCACATCAGATATTTATCGATTAAGAGCAAATCTTACCCTTGTTTTATTAACACCAAATCTTCGAAATTATTAATTTATGGCTATGCACGTTCATTAGAGTAAGTTTAGTTATATATGTCGTGTTATGTTTTCGAGAGGGGGGCCCCTGGTGGAGCATGCATCTCCTGCCAGAATTAGGAGAGGCTAAGGGGGCTGCTGAGGGTGGAAATTTAACTATAAATACCGTTTTTGACGAAGGGGCGTGCAAGGGGCTGTGGGACTGCTGGGTAACGACTATAAATTCGGCCCTCAGAATTATCAAATATTCTGCATGAAGCACATCGAATGTCTAGTGATTCGTTGGTAACAACAGAACATAAGTAGAAATTCCATGTGATCCGCTATTGCCAGGAATGACCGAAAAAATGCCGAAATTACAAAAGTTTGAGTATTGTGAAACAGACAGTGAGCCAAACGTCTTCGCTTTTATCCAATGCAGCTTCCTTTATCTCAAACAAGTATGCCAATACTGTGATGGAGTTTAGTGGCTTCAAGTGGTATCGACTAAAACGGTTATATAACGGTTCTTTGTTTTAAGTGTTATCAAGATCACCATTAACAATAATTTAAAATAGAAGCAATCTCCGGTTTTTCGTCACGTTACGTTCTCAAAAATTGCGACGGAAAGCGGATCCCCAAACCCCACACGCATTACGTCGAGTTGAAGTATGTACATGTGTACTCTTTTTTGTGGTGTTGCTTGGTGTCATATTAAAAATGAACAATCAGCGCATAACTCTACGTTTTAAAAAGGATGGGAAACAATAAAAACTGAACACCAACGTATAAGCGGATCAAGGCGAGGGAAGTTCAGTGGATTATTAGTGTTACAGTTTGCCCGACTTATGACTGAGACGAAAAAAAGTGCAAAACGATGAAAAACGGAGACTTCCTGTAAATAATTTTTTCTCGAATTACGTAATTTTGAAGACGAATCTTTCATTCGCGTTTATTATTGAAAAAATTTCGAATTTATTTGTGTGAAAACCATTTTGAGAACTAAAATATAGTCCCAGACGACTTCATTAGTCTCTCATGGAAATAGTAGGGAGACGTCGAAGCTCAGGCTAAAACCCTGGAAGAGAGAGAGAGAGGGAGGGAGACAGAGCCGCGAATGTGTGCCCTACTTCGATCAGTGTCGTCTCGCATATTGATTCCCCTCCCCCCCCTACCTTCCCCTCCCCACCCGTTCCCCTTATAACCTCCCCCTCCCATCCTTCTCCCCCCCACCTCTCTCTATCTCTCTTCACACTCTCTCCTCGCCTTCAGAATGAATTGTCTCGCGTGTGGAATGCCCTCCCCCTCTCCTTCCCCCCTCCCTTACCCCTTCCATTCACTCCCACCCCCACATTCCCCCCTCCGTTTCACGCGACCAGGCTAGGGGAGGTGGAGAGAACAAAAGGCAATCTCTCTCTATCTCACTCTCTCTATCCCTTGCCCCCCATTCCCCCCCAATTGCCCCCCCTAATGTTGAAACCCTCTTGTCGCTCTTCCTCCCCCCCCACCCTAATATGTAACAATCCCCGCTTCGGCTCGAAATCGGCTTTTTGCTTTTGATTCCGCATTTGGGGAAATGTTGAAACGCGGTGGGCGTGTCCCCGGAAACCATTGTGAGGTTTTGCGTGCCCTCTATTAATAGTTTTGCGCTCGTTAAAGTCATTAGTTTTGCTTGGAGTGAAATCCTGTGAAATTACGGATTTAATATGTGCACATTTGTGTTTTGTTTGTTATGGTCTACGGTTGTTATCGTCTTCAGAGTTCATTTGTTCATTTAAATTATTTATTCTGGTGGCCTGACGACGGTTTCTGCGTGTTTATTGCCGTCCGTAGGGGCAAATACGTGGCACGCATGAAGGGGATGCGTGTAATCCTCTCCCGCCAGAATAATACTAAACTAAAAATGTCCAGTGACTGAACATCTCGCCTATAGTGGGGACCGCATTCACTCCTATTTTATCCTTTTGTTGTTTTTGTTCGTTGTTGTTTGGTTTCTCCTTCCTTTTCTTGTACCTATTTTTAAATACGGTAATAAACACCTTTAGACTTGACTTATTAGTAAAAAGTTCTGATTTATCACTTCAAAACATAAAAAAATAATGAATTTGCTGTAGCAATCTTAATAATAAGCGAAATTGGCAAGTAATTCCGTTCTCTCCACACTTAAAATTTCCCCGGCTGGTGAGATTCACACAAAAAAATTAAATCTCAGTTACTGGAATCGGGAACTTACGAAAAATCGCATGACTTCTAGCTGCTCATGAGAGCCATAAACACGTGAGATAGCTGTCTCAGATGACTCTGCTATCATGAGATCCGCTTCAAAATGAACGTTTAGAATTCAACATTTGTCTGATCAGTGAATAAGATTCCTAGTTTATTTGAAACATACTCGTGCGGAATGACTGATAATATTGATGCCTGTATATACACGTATAGTAACTCTAAGAAAGTAAACGGGAAATGGAAAAGTTTGAATACCTTGGCGGATAAATAATTTGTTTTTCGTGTATATGCACATATCAGTAAATCATTACGGTTCCAATTAAAAGAAAAACATGAGCCTTATAATGATTATATTTCTGTACAATAAGTCTTCCATTCAATGGAATTCGTTTCTTGTGCGTACCACTCCTATTATCATGGTCCGACCGAACTGCAAAGTCAAGTTTTAAGTGTTCAAAATGAAAAACAAATCTCTTATGTCAATCACAAAGTTTGAATCCCTCAACTGTTCAGTGTAAGGTTTCGCCAACGAAAACATTTGCCTACGAAAGGGCTCAAAGGGCTTCACGCGCCAGAGGAAGAATAAGCTACTCCTTTACACCCTAATGCAATTACCCTAATTCAATGCGGCCGGTGTGGTTGTGTGGACTCAATCAGTGAACCGCGGAACACTTTGGAAGAGAAGAATTGAATTCAGGGTCGCGACGGCGTGAATCCGGAAATGATACACCTCTCATATCTCTCATGCCCCATTTCTTTTGCTGACATTCCTACTATGGTAATCTACTCTCGTAAATCTAGAAATGGATGCGCTTCAAAACGCCCTACCATTGTATATCATTTGACTTGGGTTGACCTAACGAGATAAGTCGTCTACGGAGTTAACTTTTTTAGTAATTGGAAAGCTAGTGACGTAAAAATCCGGGTAAGATATTCATCATGGGAGATTATTATTTTATTATTAAAAATCCGGGTAAGATATTCATAGTGAGAAATTATTATTGAATTTCTCAATTATGGGAAAACAGTTGAAACACGATAACCATTGGGAAATCCCGGCTTTACGAGTGTTGGAGTGCTTATCATTCAGAAACGTGGTAACGAGGAGTCTATTTGAAATAATCACTTCATAGTTGTGCATATGTCCCTGATAAACGCTTATAATTTCCATAGGTCTTCACTTCGGTGCCTTGTGTTTATTTGTGCGCTTTTAATATCAATCGCCGTAAATTTTATTTTGAACTGTAATGCTTGTAATCGCTACGTCACGAAACTAGTGAGTTACTTGGGTAAAACGTAGCTAATTGGAACACAGGTAGTTTATGAGACCTAAAACCATAACCATGGTAGAATGTTACTGCACCATAGATCGCGTCATCTCAAGTGCCAGGCCGCCGCCCTTCATTTGATACCATGGCCCCGTTATCATCGTAGCTTCCCCAGCGACCGCGTAGCAATAGAAAGCCCCTCAATATTGCGGTCCCTCTGAAATAATGTATCCTCTTGAAATTTGAGACCCGTGGGTATAACGGTCGGTTATACTTCGATCGATATTGTCATTGAGGACATCGACGGACAGGCTTGCGAAAGGAATGGTGTTAACAGCTCATTCAGCATCTCCAGCTTTATTTTCTCGTTGCTAAACGAGTCCGCTGGAATTAAAAACCCCAAGATTAGTTCTGGTGGTTACAGCATGAAAAAAACCTTTCTTCGCAGATTGTATAATAACGCGAAGCTGTTCATAATAGTTCCGGTGCACGCCGTGGATCGATAGATGGGATCGCCTGGGGGTGTTCTCCAAGGACTGGAGGGCGTCTTGTCATTGTGAAAGAATGGAACAGTCCAAATTGTAAGAACTGAGGAATTGGTCGTGCAGTAACTTTAACGAAGTCGCTCGCTAGTGAAAAAAATAATATTAAAAATAAAAATGTGAAAAAAAGTAATAATCATAAGAGATAAAAAAATACTCCACTATGTCGTCAACATTACCCAACAGTCCTTATCAAATCTCCCCTCTACTTTTTCCCTCCGCCAGCGCTTCCTTTTCAGCTAGTCTCCACTCCATATCCATCCTCCCTTGATGTCTTACCCAATTAAAACCCTTTTCCGTTTACCTGTCAACGTACATTTAACCTTTACTACGGCTGTGGAGGGCTCGCGCTCAAATCAGTGCCATAGGATTACTACTTCCCTGGACTGTACACATACAATTGCGTGAAATTCACAGTGAAATAATAATTCGCCTGGGGGTCTTTAACGACGCGTTCCTCAGCAGCGACAAATGGCAATTCATCTTTGTCGTGGCTAGAAACTGTTGGGTCCCACACTCAGGAAGACGGCGATGGCGCCCAGGGATGCTTGGTCCACTCTGTCGCGACACGCCCGCGCTGAGGCGGAGGCACGCGCTGAGGCTCAGGAGTGGCACCAGTCACGCGACGCACCCACCGCCGCCGACACGTCGCCTCTACGTCCTCTCGATTGCCCTTCTTGTCCGTTCATCACCGAACTTCTCGATCGTGAAGTACCATCGAGTCTTATAGAGTCCACTGTTGCCACATTTCACGCGTCACAGGATTCAGTTCGAGGACCTTGTTTTGATTTGGGTGCAAATGTGACAACATCAGGTGCAATGTCATTGGAGGTATTAGCGTAGCATGTCTCCACATATAGAAAACGTTAATGTGTGTCTCTACATAACGTTGTTGTTTATGACATCAATGCCTTTCATTAAAATAACAAAGCTAATGGCGTTATATCCAAATTTTTATGAATTTTGTGAACTAATATGGGCTGAAGAACTGGCTGTCAATTTTCCAAAGAAAAACAGATTGCTTCCGTCGGATCATCAGCTTCACCAACAACAAAAACTGTCTCTCCTAGGGAACCGTGCTAGCACTGGCATGGTTTCAGCAGCAAAGAAGAGTTAGGCCAGGTTCACACGGTGCCACTCAGCAGCGCTACTAGGTGGTTGGTTGGCAGCGCTTCCACAGCGCCACTAACGGGCGTCGAACCGGCGTTTTCAGAAACGCGCACGCTCGTGAGTGGCGCTGCTAACGGACGTGAGAAGCGCTTCTAACTAGCGTGAACTTGCAACCTTTGCTTTACTTGAAATTCGAACGCCTGTTACCAGCGCTTCTCCTGGGCCACGGAGCGGCTGCCACGCTGCTTGGACAGCAGCGTGGCAGCCGCTCCGTGAGAACACCGCCATTTAGCTACGGTTATACTCAGTATACGCGCCACTTTTCTACGCCGGCGTCTGCGGCGGAGGGAACCACTGAAACCGTCTGTGGCGCTTCCATCCGGTGGCTGTGGCCCTGTGTGAACACTTCCATTCTACCCCATTATTAGCCAACGGCAGCGCTAATGAGAAGCGCTGCTGAGTGGCTCCGTGTGAACGGGCCCTTATGGAAGCTGAGGAAAAGCATGCGATGGTTTTCGTTGTTCCAAGTGTCGTAAATTTCGAGCTGCCTGAAACGCGTTAGTTGGTGGTGAAATTCGTGGTGTTGGTCATCTTAGTCTATTACGCTCATATTTTTAGCCTCAATCGCTGCCGATTCCAAGTACGTTATTTTAAAATATATATATTCACATTTGGGATACAAACAGGGATAGACGTGGAGACATGCTACACTGGAGTAATATGCGTCTTATGAGTGTGGAGACATGCTACACTAATACAGTCATGAGATACCTACACATCGTTCTCACGGTTCCGCAAAAAGTGCGCCGAGGGATTGCGAGGAAAAGGCCAAGTTTCGAGCGGGCGTCTCTGGGTGGCGTTTGTGTCTTGACATTTGGCGGGAGTCGGATGCCGGGGGGAGGGGGGAGGGATTTGAGGGAGGGGGGGATGAGTTGGGTGGGGAGGAGGGAAGGAGGAAAAGACGCGTAGTCTATGAATTAAACTTTTCTTAAACCGTCCCAGATGGCGAGGTCTAATTCGGCGCTTTAGAACGAAGTAGATATGGCTTAGTGCAAACTCTTCTCCCTGAAGTTGGAATTACATTCGAGGATTTGGTGGGTTTGCGAAATGAAATTCCTTCCTGCGCCATTCTTTGGTTCTTCAACGACCCTCCTTGCTGTATCCGGTTCTTGGTTGTTGGTTGGTTGCCTTGGTACGAAACCGAGGCAGGAACTACATTTGCCTAGTCAGTCACTTCACAACTTCAGTCACCCACTGGGTTAACAGGGGATACAATTAATTGAAATACACATAAAGTGACAGAATACGTATATAACTCAATATCACACTTGCAAAACATAATGATATTAAGGCGTTTCACTATACCCTATCCTTTTCGAGTTGATCAGACCTCCCGTTACCATTATTTTCTTTAGCTCACGCACTATATGAATGAATGGATGAATGTTTGTCCTGGTCATCTCATGTAACTAAGATATGCAAAGCAGTTAATAAGTCATTATTCCCTCTCCTCAGACTGAGACACGTCATTTCTGCCTCCCTTAAGAAAAAACTAATTTTCACATTAATATTACCCCATTTTTACTACGCTGATGTAGCTTATCAAGATATATCTCAGGAACAATCAATAAAACTTCAACGATCATTCATGCATTAGGTTCATATTCAATCTGCAAATATCTGATCACAATACTTGTTTCATAAATAATCTATCCTGGTTAAAACCTAGTTCTCCACGTTTTTTTCAAGCACTATCTCTACTCTAGCAAGTCCTTCATACAAAAACGCCGAAGTACTTTACAGACAATTTTCAAAAACTCAGCAAAGTGAATGGTGAAAAGACACGAGGGAATAAAAAACTTGTAATACCTCACCCCCGAACAGTCATATTCAATAAATCATTTACTTTAACCGCTTGCCGTGAGTGGAGTAATCTTGACATTACTTTACGCAATGCACCATCATTGTCTTATTTCAAAAAGGAATTACATGAGACACTTCTCAAGGCACAGCAAGGTGACTGGAAAAACACAAACCGTAACACACATACGCCGAATACATATAAAATACTCCGTTCCAAGAAATGCACACACAAATTTCAATGTTGGTATTTACTGTGTATTTATATTATTCATTATCATGAGTCACATTAGCTTCTCTCAGTAGGTTTTCACATGTTTTTCACACCCCCCCCCTTCATGCGTGGGTGTTTTCCTGCGGTGGGTTTTTTCCGTGATGGATGCCAGCCAAAATCCTCGCGTTTTTCACACAATTGTACATATCGTTTTACGCTTATTTCTGATACTTCATCATGCCGCGTTAGTATTCTATCTCTATTGTTTTTAGTATTATTTCTTGGATTTATATATTGCAGTGTTTGTCATGTTCGCTGACTCATATACTGACGAGGGGTTAGGTGGAAGAATGGACTTTTAGAGTCTCAATCTTGTCCCAATAAAGACGTTTATCCATCTATATTCTCTTAAATTTGTAGCGTCACCTCTGATGTTCTTTTGTGACCTAGTTGTCGTTATTACCCCCCCACCCCACCCCCCTCTCCCCCTTCATCCCCTCTCTCAAGTGTCGCCACTCATGTCTTCATCAAATGATGCCCCAAAACTACCATTCCCTCTTCTTCTCTTCCACCCTCCCTCCCTATTCTCCTCCCCCTACCTCCTCACCTTCCCCTACCTCCCACAACTACCTCTACCTCCCCCTTTCTCCCCTACTTCCTCCTACCTCCCTCAACCTCCCCCTACCTCCCACAACCTCCCCCTACCTCCCCCATCCTCCACAACCTCCCCTTGTCTTACCTACATCCTCCTACTTCTCACTATAACCACAACCTCCCCTAGCTTCCACTGTCTTACCTACCTCCTCCAACTTCCCACAACCCCCCACAACCTCCACCAACCTCCACCAAACTCCCACAACCTCCTCCAACTTCTCCATACCTCTTCCTACCTCACCCTATCTTACCTACCTCCTCCTATCTCCCACAACCTCTTCCAACTTCTCCATACCTCTCCCTACCTCACCCTATCTTCCCTACTTCCTCCTACCTCCCACAAACTCCCCCTACTTCCTACAACCTCCCCTTACCTCCCACAACCTCCACAACCTCCCCTACCTCCCCCTGTCTTACCTACCTCCTCCTATCTCCCACGACCTCTTTCAACTTCTCCATACCTCTCCCTACCTCACCCTATCTTCCCTACTTCCTCCTACCTCCCAAAAACTCCCCCTACCTCCTACAACCTCCCCCAACCTTCCCCACATCCTTCATCCTCCCCCCACCTCTCCCTTCCACGCTCGTGCTTCCCATTCCTCCTCGAATCCGCATTCTCTCTCACTCTCTCCATTCATTCATTCACTATCACGTTCATTTCCATTCCACGCTCATCCCCTTCTCTGACTCTCTATCTCTCATGGAAGCATTCACTCGCAGCTCTCTCTCCCTCTCTCCCTCCCGGAACCATTCCCTTCTTGTCCAACTCACGCCCTCCTCCTCACAATGACATCCGAGTGCTTTCCTCTTCGCCATTCCTCTCCCGAATCGCACTCTTCGTCCCGGAAACTAGTTCACTGCTGCGTGACAATAGACCAAGAGACCAATGTCTCACGAGCATCATGCTGCTGGATGCTTCAATGCACCGATTCTGAGGTCGTTATTCTCACAAGCACAAAGGCCTAATTTTTAAAATGTATTTCCGAGAGTTTAACTTAATTATTTACACTTTAAGTACGATGGCTCTTCTTATTGTTGACTTGCTCGTGAACTAGCTATTAGTATTTTATTGATCCTTGTCCATTGTATCATATTCCGAGGGCAGAGCAATGAATTCAGTTAGATAACGTATTTTTAAGTATGCATATTCGTCCACTTGAACTCTCTAAAAATTCAATTACGGCGAAAAGCTGTACAGGTAACTTTTAAAGTTGTCATTGCGATTGCTAATATATTATCTATTTGCCTCATTTTCTGGAAATAGTTGTACTACTTACGTATGAGAGATGAACTGAACGATGATTGTGGTTCAAATTCCAAAAGCTTGGATGCAACTTATAAATGACAGAAATGTCCGCATTGTTATTTCCTATTTCCCATTAGATATGACAATATTCATAATTAGACTAGCAGAAGGTACCCGTTGAAATTCAACGGGTGTGAAAAGCATTGAACGTATTTTATAAGAAAACCACAAAGCCTGAAGAATAGCATCAGCGTAATCATTTGAGGAGTTCGTAACCTATTTTTTACGTTACGTTCATTGTAGTAGACATGCTGACCATTTTCCAGGTGCACGGAGAGATGAGTTACCGTTGGTCCTCTTTCATGCACGGGAAACCCAAAAATGGCTCACGCAGACTCATTACTACTTAATAAATAGAACCTAGGTTGATAGATGGTCACCTTGTCCCTCCGGTTCTCTTGAGGCGTCTTCTGAGTGATTAACAGCTTCATCACTTCTCTTGTGTTCATACATTTATTTTCATTCAACGACTTAACTGAGTTGCGCTCTTCTACGTTGATATAAGTGTCGAGTGTCTTAATTCGGATCGGAGGGTAAAATCCAGCGCTTGACGACGCCAAAAGGAGCATTTTCAACAGCAGCAGCCATGTTTATTTGACCTATGAGTCCTACATCGCCCGGACAGCGTCTTCGGCATAAAGGGTAACCATAATCATTGGTTTCGATTTGCTAAATAAAAATCTATAGTGAATCTTAGTGCACTTACTGATTTTCATGCACGGATTACGTTCCTTGTGCAGAATTTCCGTTCTTCTTTCGGGTAATAAGCATGTAGTGACGTCATTATAATTTCCGCCATCTTTAAACAGATTGAAGTTTCGAAACAGATGGGTCTATATTTGAACCAGATTTATAGCTGGTTACCCGTCCTTAGGCTGGGTTAGGATGAAATTTGTGTGGTTCTTAGCGTAACCCGAGAAACACCACGGGGAGATGCTCATGAGATCGCTGGTGGGCATGTCTTTGAGCATCTTGCATGAAAAACCTTTGTCGTTTTTCATGCAAGGACTAATTTTCTCGCAAAGAAGACATAGGTACCTCTTGCTTTAGAATATTCTGCTTTCGAAAGGTTACTCTTTCTTCTAATAGGCATGTTGATGGATATATTTTTTAAGTCCAAGGAGGGGAGAAACAGTGGTGAGTGAGAGACTCGAATAGGGAACTCGGTGATTGAGTGAATGTATGTTTACTGCACATTAACACTTTTAAACATATATAAAAAATTCGTAACGCTTATGATGTGGAAATTGGTCTACAAAACAGTTCACAATCGCAATTAGAGGCAGACGGTTCGACTACGTGTAATACATCTGAGTATTAAACTATAATAAACAACGCCGTGTTTGTTGTAGCAACAGAGGCATTATTACCATTACTATTCGCTGCACGTAAATATTCTTGCACGTAAATATTCTTGCACGTTTAATTTCTTTATGTGCATCGTTTAATACGTAAGTATTCTCTCATATACATGCAGTGTCCCCATGAGAGCTAATTTGAGAATAGACTTTGAAGAGTATATTTTTCGTAAATATGCATTGAATTTATTGATTGCCCCCCCCCAAAGCAATCTATTACGGCGCCCTTGGGACTCTGGGCCCTTCTTATAAATATTATCTTTGCACGTGCTATCATGGGCCTGCAGGAAAACGTTATATTTAAATGCTATAGGCGTGAATATCCTTTGAAAATCAAATCTCTAGTTGTCAAGGAAATATGGTATTGTTGATTTCAGATAAAAATGTGAGATTTTTCAGCAAAATACATGATTTTCAGACAACTACGAAGCGTAAAAGAAAATCAATTGAAAGAATTATAAATTTAATTTATTTAACCATCCGATAAAAGAAATCCCAACCCTCTATATTTAGTAAAAGTAATTTTAAAAATAAAATAATAAAACCACTGCACCGAATCCAATGCTTAGCATGGACCACCAGAGACCATCAGGGGGGCCTTTGGGGCCCTTGAGGGCTTTTTAATATAGCCTATGTTACACTCAGTTACATTTTCTCACTACATGCCAAATTTCAGCTCTATCGGACAGACAGACAGAGAGACAGACACCATTACATTTTTATATATTAGTATGATGATGATATAACAATAGATATAACAATTATTTCAGTTGATTACACTTTCTTCATATTCATCTCTGTCAACTTTGTCCCACGTCAATTTGAATGAGCATTTTTCACCCTTGATCCTCCTCCCAATACTTCTTTATTCTATCACTCTGCGCTCTCATCCTTTCCTTTGTTCATAGTGTTTTGGGTCCTAGCTTTCGATCAATCTCGGAAACCCTTTGTGGTCTCAATTCTGGATTTGAAGGCTTTCTTATTGCACACCTCTGTTTCCTGCATCCCAATTACCCGTATGTCTATTTGTATCTCTTGAAACCAGCCTGCCTTCGTTTTCCTATTCTCGAAGCATTTAAATATTTCATGGGGTAATATTCTCTGGTCCATTCGGTACGTGTGTCCGAATAACAGGCCTCTGGTTTATTTTATGGTTTTTTACACCTGGTTATATAGTTTCTTGTTTATTCGTCTTCTATAAGATACGTCTTATGATCTTCGAGGTCCTACTATTGATCTTTGGTGTCCTAGTATCTTCCTAAGAATTTTTCTCTCCACTAGTTGAAACTGAATTCAGGGCTTCAAGGTGGATCACTGTATGATGGTAAGTGTCTGAATTTTGCATTGAGAGATAGAGTTTTATTAATATATTAATTCATGGTTAATTTATGTACCAGATTCATCTTATTGATCCGTGATGTCATCGCCTCTTTTCCTGACGGATCACTTGTTTTCCAATCTCCAAGGCATTTAAATCTATCCACTTTCATGAATCCCGTCAATTCATTGGATTTCCCGTCGCCATTCTCTGGTCACCTTGTCAAGGACACAGAAGAGCTGAGAGGAGAGCCCATCCCCTCTTGTCTTGACTCCCGTCTTTATTTCGACCGATTTTGCTGGTGTTCATCTGAATTTAACCTCGAACGTCGTGGCTTTCACTGTCTGTTAGATCAGCTCTCTGTTTTTTCTATCTAAACCCATCTCTTTCAGAACTTGAATCAGTGTTTCTATATCTAAAGAATTGTAGGATTTCTTGAAGTCTACTGAAGTGAGCAAACATTTATTACTCCTCTGCTTTTAATTTGCTATTACCAAATAATGAAAAGGCCAACTATGTTTAAATCCTCAGAGTATTTTATTGGTACTAAATCAATAAGTACCACTCTGTGGATTTCAACATAGTTGGCCTTGTGATTATTGGAAAATGGACTTCCACTAAGTTACGCCAGAACGGATTGAATTCATTGCTATTACCAGTTTAATATTTAAAATCTGCTCCGCGCATTGTGGAGCCATCTCAAAGTCTCCTTTGATATTCGTCAAGGTGTAGTTCTAGATGTTTTTCCGCCCTGTCCAACAATGCCCTCGTGAGTATCTTATATGTTACTGGTACTAGTGATATTCCCCTGTAATGCCCAGCGTTTGACTTATCCCGCTTTTTGTGGAAAGGATGCACCTACGCCCATTCCTATCCTTCCGGCAGCTTATTTTATTTCCATTAATTATTCAGGATTCGTGTCAGTTTGGTGGTCACTCTATCACCATCATACTTCCATAGTTCTACAATGACCCCAGCTTCTCCTGCAGCTTTATTGTTCTTTAAGCTCTTTATGACGTTTTTTACCTTTTTCTTATTGTGGGGTCCGAGTTTGAGTTCATTGGTTAGACCCAAGTTTCTGTGACGGTGGGATTTCACAATGAAGGGGTTTCCCAAAGTATGCTGCCAGGACTATGACTGTTCTCTATGTCATTGTATGCTATCTTTCCTTCCTGGTTGTTGAAATTGAGATTTGGAGGAATCATACCTATTTAAAGCAGTCTTGAGCGTTCTAAAAATCCTCTAGTGTTGTTTTTCTGTAAGTCTGTTTTTTCGTCTTGGTCAAACGCTCTTCTTCATTATTCCTCTTGAGATTCCTGATAGTTTTTGCGGGGTTTTTCTTCATATCCTGAAATATATTTTGGTTTTCAGGCGTTTTCTGATAAGAATAATGGACCCACGCCTTCCGATGCTCTTCTTTTGCCCTATCTCTTTCCGCTGGCCACCACGCCTGCATATTTTTTAAAGGCAAACGGTGGCTGTTGCAGCATCAATAAGTGCTTCATTTAGTTCCTTCCATCTTTGATATTATATTTAGTTCAGTTCTGTCTCAAAATCTCTGTTGGTTATAAGTACCTCCGTGTCAAACTTTACTCTTCAAGTTACGTTCCTTGTTCTATCTTTTCTTGGGATAATACTGCCTCTAAATTGTGATAAAATGATAATAAAAGTCCAGGTTTGAAGCCCTCAGGACTTTGAAATTTTTAATTAATTTTTTTTCAAGCTTTGAGATTGCAACATGGCCTATCTGAAAGTCTTCCAGGTGAGGATTGGGAGACATCCATGTTTTCCGTTTTTACGGGTGATGTTTAAAGTCTGTCGATTTCTTGGCCAAATCAAATCTTTGACATAGTTCCACCAATCACTTGCCATTTCGATTAGTCCTGTTGTCGGCTGGATAGTCGCCGACAGTTTTCCTAAACTTTTTTCTTATCACCAGTAGTACATTGAACCAGTAGCATGATCACATTTTATGTTGTAATCTTGGACAAAGTATCCTCGAGATCCTCCCAAAATTCTTCTACTTTTTCAGAGATAAATTTTTGTTTCATTCATTGACGCATGTAAGTTGACCAATGTATAAATCATGTTCGCTCCCCTGAAAGAAAGAGTGGAGAGTCTACCATTTTCGGAGTTAAGATCAATGATTGAACCTAGGATTTGTTTGCTGATTCTGAACCCACTACTTAGGTGTGGCATGTTATTCATCACTCTTTTGCCTGGTCTTCCTTTCAGAATCCGATGTACATAATTCTGATTCGAAGGCTGTCTCTTCTCTGTACCTGGTCTCATGTTGCGCCGTAATTGTGATGTTCTGTTTGGTCATGTTATCTGTGAGGTGTTTGAGCTTTCCAGTTTTGAGGAGTGAGTTTGAGTTGAGGGCTAGAAAGTGAGTCACTTTCTTACTCTTTAACCGCTTAGATGTTGGCACGAGCTCCTCAAAATCCAAAGGCTCGCTGACATTGTCTATGACAATGGTGGATTGATTGCCACCTGAGGCACTAAATCCTATGGTTGAACATTTCGTCATGCTGTATCATATAATATCTGTTTTGGGGCCAACGCCTAAATGTCGACAGGATAACAACTGAATTGGTTAGCCTCGGAGGTGCCTCAAGGTGTTTTCTGGTTGTGGACAGGTATTTTATCATAACCCAAGAAGGTATGGTAAATACGAGGGTTCTGATTGCAGGGGTCTCCCACTGGGTGATGGGATCACCACATCTCTACCCCCAAAAATTAGTTTATTAATGGATTAATGGGATTGAACTCTATTAAGTGAATATTGGAGATATATCAAATGACAAGATAATGTTTCAGCATAGGATAAGGATCTAAAGCATGAGGAAAGTGCGTATAAACAATTAAAACCGGAGGAATGTTTTCTGGGGAACGGCCTGCCACGATGGAAACACCGGTTCCCGATCAGTCACCGAAGTTAAGCATCGTTGGGCTGGGCTCGAGTTTGGAGGGGTGATCCTCCGACTCGTCCGAGTGCTGTTGCCTTTGTCTGCACGTGGCAGACAGTATGTGCGAAATGACCTTAGCCGTTGAAGCACGTTAAACTAAAATACCACTACCAGGAATGTTTTCTATTATTTAGAGCGCAAACTAAAATGTGTTTCCCACTTAAATTACGTCCCACTGCTTTGATAAAAATACAGCTATACTAATATAAATTCTTAAAATAATATAATAACCTACAACTAATACAAATCGCTCATTCGCAAACCACTCAAATTTTGTCATTGGACTCAAAATGAATATCTTTTTCCGCATATGCCACCTCTTATTTCGGTGTGGGAAATGTGCAGAAGAGATGAGATAAAGCAATGCTATGACGTGCAATTAATTCCTGCTCACTAATAGTGATCGCAATAATCACTAAATTAATTGATTTTTCAGTAAAATACGCAGAAAGAATCGAGAGTGAAGCAAAGTAGTGTGATCGCAATGCACTCTCTCGATGAATATATGAGAATAATTTCGCTGTGAGATACGAAAACGCTGCCTTGATTATTTTGGAACTCGCGTTGAACGTGATTTGACTGACGACCTCACGATTGATTGTATGAGGAGTCCAAGGGAGTGACCGTAACGGGTTTTATGCTGTGATGGAAAGTTTATTCAGAATAAATGACCCTGCCGCATTAAACTGTGGTTAAATTATGAGACTTAATTTCGTTTTTGGTTGTTATAAAAAATTATTGCCAAGTGGTTTGCCATGTGCCAAGTGCCAATTGCCAAGCCTATTGATCGTGTAACGATAAGGAAATGTGCTGCATTGATTTGTTTGCGGTTGTATTTCAGGGAAAATGTCGTCACAAGTCTCCTGATATTAAAACTTGTTCAATACTTATATTTTTTCGATATTAATTCATTAAGGTGTGATGATGATTGTTTGAAATTAGGTTTTTTCTTAACTTGCGTGAATTTTGTTTTCTGACTTGTGATTTTTTGGATTGAAACGTAGAAATGATCTGCTTTTTAGAGCAATAATATTTTTGAGAAAAATAAAACTGTCATCCCTTTTTTGTTTAGCTCATGATTATGCTAATCATAGTCTTAAAACGCGTACGCATGAACGAACCCGAAAATATTGCAAGTGATAAGATGGTGATAATCCCACTTTGTGACATTCCATTCGATCGCGGTAGGAGGAGGGCATTTCAAAGCTGTATGTCCATGGGATTAATTTTAAACGACAACGCCTAGTTGGGTCCCAACAATTCAATGAAGGTGTGCTAAAACACTGACAGTCGTTTGATTAATGAACCGATGAGTATAAAATCATGAAATGTCTCCATCGGTCCCAAAATCTGAATACTCCTAGATGGCATTTAACACAGCGTATTCTGGAATTAATAAAAGCTGTAATGACCAAATAATGAAGATGATTTTATACGGTGAAAAGAAATAATTATTGGCATTTCTCTGACGATGAGAAAGTTGACTTCTCTATTGATATGTATATTTCTATGTCTTCTCTATTGATAGGTATGTGGTGCAGCAAAGTAGAATATAAGTTTTGGACAAGTCGCACTAAATCAGAAGTATCTCGCTCTGCAATAGGCAGAATGGACGAGGATAACACATGAATATTCCACGTCAAACATTCTCCTTTGTAAACCATACCATCTCTTCAGAGAAACTGAAGATTGCATATTAATAGTACTAATACTGCCATGTAATATTTAGTTATGCTAAATTATAACTGTGGTAATATCGTGTTAACTCTGAAGTTGATATTTATGTTTAAAAAGTTATTTCAAGTGAATGCGATTTAAGGTAATTTGAAAACTGTGATTTAAGATTCTTTGCTGCCTACTGTATAATGCCACCATATTAATAGATACAAACTATCATTTCAATTGGCATTTAAACATATCAATTTTTTAAGGCCTAAGTAAACGAGACAAAAATGTCAATCGTGTGTGTGGCTGGCGCCAAAGATCGCATAAGCATTTCACAAGCTTGTTCATAAACAAGTATTTTCCGCTCGTTTTCTTGGTTTTCCTCGTTCTATCATCCAGTGTAGCGATGGGAGATCGGCTGCTTATTTTCCTAGGGCGTGCTTTTCTCTTAATTGGAATTGAGCTATTACCCCACGCCCCCCTCGTGAACCTAAAATACTTTTTTAGTTTTACTGTTTGAAAAATGTCAGTAAAATAGCTTAACACTATGCATCACTAAGCGACAAAATGGACATTTTTTTAATTAATAAAAAACATAAAGACAAGAAATGAAAGTCATATTCTATTCCGTTTGAATAGAACTGCAATATTATTTCTTACTTCATCTCTGCAGTTGAGAATCAACGGGCATCTCTGCTAGTAATATAAATACGTTAACTCTGAAGACGATAACGATGATAAGACTATAAAAAACAAAACAATAAGGTATTGATATCATTGTGGAATAATATGACTCCATAAATAGTTTTACATAATAGTCGCGCTGTTTGGCTAGCACTGGAGGGGAAGCAATGGGGTAGTGGGGTTGGTTCTCTTCTTCGGAGCCAGGGGGAGTCCCTGTGTGTCGAGTCTGTTGAAGGAGGAACTACGGCAAGTATGTCAGACAGCGGCAGCTCAAGGCAAGACACGCTCTTTGTTATTAGCTCCCTCAAAACCGTATACAATGCAACCATTCCTGCTCCAATTGAGCATAGCGAAGCGTACCCGATAATTCTCATTCTCATTAACACGACCCAGAATAGCCAACGCATTTCGTGCTCTGCGCGCTGACCTGTATGAACCGCTAGTGTAACTTGCTGCGGTATTTAACCAAGTGACTGTACTTCATTTTATAAAGTCGTATCTTTAATTATTGTACAATTTGTGAATACGTTAAATAAAACTCGGGCTTATTTCTACATGAAATTCTCTTGCCCTTAACCGTCTCTAAATTCGATTTTAAAAACGCAATTAATGAATATCATCATTCATCGTTTTTATCCTACCTAAGCAATGCAATGAGAATTGTTACATTTTGCATTAATTAAGTGTAGATTGGGATCAATAGTGCTTATTTACTCTTATTTACGGCTTCTAATTGGTTATGGAAGTGAAACTCTTATTGTTGAGCGTGAGTGGCGGCATGACATCGAAGTCACTCTGCGTTAATAAATTCTTGTAAACTTGTACTGTAGGTTTTGCGCGTTCCGCCAAATTGTAGATGGAATCCTACCAATATTACCTTTGAAATTTGAGTATCTACCCTCGCTACCACAGAGTCTACCGGGATGAACGTAAGGAAGATTTTCGGAGCACGAGGACGTATGTTCTCACTCCAAAATGTGTTGCAGCCGTATATCGTGACGAAGACAACGAACTAAAAGTGATTTGAGAGATTTTTCTCCAGTTATAGAATAAACCATATTCGATTTATATTTTGTAATTTCAGTAGCTGTAAGATGAATGAAGTAAATATTGTAGTATTAGTGAAGCGAAAATATTGTTTTATATGACTGAAATTCTAAGTTATTAACTAAATTTGCATGCATAAGATTTTTACTTGACTCGTTTTTTATAGTCTAATAGTGAAATCACCTTCTCAACCGAGGATTGTTGAGCAATTGATTGATTAAAAATATTTTAGAGAATTAAGACAATGTACACAATGTTACATTTCTGACGAGATCTATGTACCAGAGATTCTTCATTTATTAAATGAAGTCCCTCTGGAGTACACACTCATACCATTTTCCATGGAAAGTGGATCGCATTTGTTTGGCAAAAAAACTCGAAAAGTATAGTTATAAGTGGCTGATATATTGGTATTTTTGTAAATACGAGATATTTTTCTTTGCGATTTGACCAAATTCATTGAATTTTATGTGAAGTGATATTTTTATCGAACTACCTTGACGAAAATAACAGTTCTAATTCATCTTGCGACGAAAGATTCTAGCCACCTGGCTGTCAAATCACCACTATCCAACTAAGACTGCAAACTATATCCATTTAAGGTGGGTAGGTAAAGAGCGAAATATCACTTCACCTGGAATTTGATGAATTGGACTTCATTTTTTAAGACAAAACATTCATATTTCCAATGCTATCAAAATATGAACCCCTTACCGAACGATTTTTCGAGAAATTTTCTTTAAAATACAATATTTTCTGTTTTACATGTGATAGATTACGGCTGTGCGCTCCAGAGGGAGAATATTGAAAAAAATTAGGAATTTATAAAACCTAGATTTTGTCAAAACTTAACGGCGTATAGTTTGTATGTGTTCTTAACTATTTCTAAAAGTTAATCCATTGCTCACCGCTGTAATCTTTACAGAATCACAAAAAACCTTCTGTTGCGAAGATGTTTTCACAGTGCGGCGTGAAAAAATGAGACAAGTTATATACTTATGTGGTTATATTTATTTAATTAGTGAGAATTTTGGTCATATATAATAACTATATTTTTGCGCCATTACTATTGTAATATTTACTTCACACTTCTTACAGATTTTAAATATAAAATTAGAATATGGTCTCCATTTTGAGTGGGGAAATATCTCGCTCAAACTACCTTAAAGTGGTATGAGCGAGATAGTTCCCTAATCATAATGGAGACCATATTCAAATTTTATAATTTTATTTCAGCGTACGTAATAAGTAGGTATGAAATAAATATTGTAATATTAATGGCGCGAAGATATAGTTGATGTATGACGAAATTTCTCAGTAATTAAATAAATAAAGTTACATAAATCTCTAACTTGACTCATTTTTTCACGCCGTATGGCTGAAAACCCTTCAAACCGGCAGGTTTTTTTTTGCGATTCTGTAAAAACTACTGTGGTGAGTAATAAATTATTTCTATAAACAGTTGAGAACAAATGCAAACTATCCACCGTTAGTTTTTTTGACGAAATCTATGTGCTAAAAGTTCCTAATTTTTAAAATAAATATTCTCCCTCTGGAGCGCTCGGCCGTAATCTATCCCATGTAAAACAGCTTTTATTTGCAAGCAAATTGCTTGGAAAGTAGTTCGGCAAGGGATTAATATTTTGATATCATTGGAAAGATGGGAGTATTATCTTTAAAATTAAGCCAAATTCATCAAGTGCGAACGCAGTCCAAGAAATGTCTGAAATGGCAGCTTCACTCATGTGCCGCCACCTTCTGCCGCCCTCTCCTTCCTTCAACTTGGGAGCGCCAATCATTTGGCCGCTTCCGCTCCGTCCCTTTCGCGTTGACCTTCGTAGGGCGACTCCACTTTCCTTTCCTCTTCTCTCCCCTTTGCCCTCTGTGAGGCTTATTCCTCCGAAGAACGAGATGACAATTAAGGTCTCATTCAGTATCTTGACTTCTTCTGCAACCCTCCCCGAAATTAATTAATCGGAATAGTCGCTGGAGCAGTTTCTCTTCATTGAAGTGGGATAATTGTGAGAGGCAGAACATGGATTCTTTTAGGAGCATTTTATCTTTGTAATTAAAAGTTGGCCAACTTTTTTAAAAAATAAAGAGGGGCAAGGATTTATTAAGGTGGCTGGAGTGGTAGTCGTGGGTCATTGAGTGCACATTTTAACAATAATAATTTTTTTAGCAAGTCGAAAAAAAAATTTTGGACCTCACTTCGTTAAATTGCATCTGCTTATGCGTTTGAACTCATTATTCAGGCAGTAATTAAATAATACAATAATTAGGTATATTTTTAATTTTTTTCCGCAATTAAAACATGTTATGACGAGAGTTTTCGGCGCGGTATTCGAAATTTAGGCGGAATTATATTGAAATATGTTGTTATCGGATATATTCGGACTCGGCGTGACACCTTAATATTTGTTGGCAACAACTATGAAAATAAAAAAAATGCATGATTTGGCGTGTATAAGAAAATGTGTACAGAAGTAATCGAATTATTACGAAATAAATGTAATGTGCCATAAGGCGACATGTTATGCTAAAATAGCATTGAATTGCCAAAAAACCGCATCGATATGCTGAAGTTTTTTTCTCTGTTGTTTATAGATATCATTAATGAGAACATGCATGCCAGGTTTTACGCAAATTTTTTCACTAACGAAAATTGCTCCAACCACTTAAACAGCCTCGCTTTCATTGCTCAGATCGCTGAAGAGAATTTTTTTTCGATTCTTGGCGGGCGGGTGGTCCAGCCGGCTGGCCTGGAGAGGAGGAGGCGGTCCGTCTCAACGACTCGCTTTCTCCGCTTTTGTTGTTTCGCTGCTGTCATTTTTTTCCGTCGTCGTATTGGAATGATCCCACAGGATCGCTACACACGCCAGAGCTTCTCTTATTCTGAAGAAGTCGAAGGAATATCCAAGCATGTGGTTTTAAATAAATTACTGGAATACTGTTGGTATTCGGAGTGTTGAGTAGACATAGCGCCATTTTAAGCTTTCTCTTCCCTGCCATCCAATATGTGGTCAAAAAAGTAAAAGCACCGTCATAAGTTATTTTATTAAAATTATCTTTGGTATAAATATTTACGAAATTTTGAACGCATAATATTTCCTCCAAATTCTGTAAGTCACACGATACACCCGCTTGGTCGAATTGTTTGTCAAAACTCTTGACTTTGGGAAATTGAATCGGTTAGCGTATGAGCCAAACAGGTATTTCAACTTTCCACGACAGCTCGCAACAGCGTTATACAACGGAGAAATGTCCCGTCCACCAAGCTTTCTTTTCATTTATAAGAGTTCAATGTAAATCGCTCCCTCCAGCGCAGGCGAATGCACGTGTGTTGAGGTCGTCTTTCACGATGCTTAACTAAATTCAGTACTGAAATCAGTGCCGAAAACTTGGAACCAAATTCGGGACTTATATCGAATTCGATGCTTCGGAGGCTGTGTTTACACGTTGCTGATTTCAGTGCGCAGTGGCGTTGTCTGGACATCCGCTGAACTACGCAATGTAAACAAACTGCGCCACATTGTTGGGCGTATTCAAGCGAAATCATGGAATCGCGGAATGATTGTACACTTTTCAATTGTTCTGAACAATTCTTCGGGATGTTATTTTGGCCGATTTATTTTGGTGGATTCCAGCGCCGCCACCGGTATTATCTCGAAACGATTGACTCGCCTGCTCGCTTGTGATTGGTCGTTGATCCAAGAATCGTATGGAAAGTATGTAGCGTACATATTTCTCTTTTCAGTGCTCTGATAATAAAATTCGATTCTGTAAAACCGGATGCGATCACACCCTTTACACGGTACGATATCAAGCTTGCCGAGTTCAGTTTGATTTACAGTACTGATTTAAGCTTCGTTTAAGTTTAAAACGGCATTTCATAATAATTATAAGTACCCATAGTAGTATCAGCCTCCGAAATAATGCCAAAACAACTTCGAAAAAGTCTGGAAAAATTAAAATTAAATTACAACATGTATATCCAAATTTAGGAGGCTGTCAACATAGCAACATGTTCTATTGCAAGGAAATTCTTATGTACCCGTACCTCTGAATAATCCATTACGACTGAGGAATAAAAAAGAACAGAAAATAATAATAATCACCATATCCTGAGCTACGAATTAACTCGTAAATATAACACAGGAATCACAACCATGTCCAGGGAGGCGAAAAATCCTCTCCCATATTAAAGAAAAAACTCTCATCTTTCCATTGATATCGAAATATTAACCCCTTACCGAATCAATTTTCGAGCAATTTTCCAGAAAATACAATCTGATTTGCATGGGGTAGATTACGGCTGTGCGCTCCAGAGGGAGAATATTGATTAAAGTAGGAATTTACAACACCTAGATGTCGTCAAAAACTTTTTAGTTTGTATGTTTTATCAACAATTTGTAAAAATAAATCTATTACTCACCGAAGTAATTTTTACAGAATCGCGAAAAACCTGCTGTTTTGAAGGCTTTTTAGTCTTACGACGGAAAAAAATGAGTCAAGTTGGAGACTTATGTAGCTTTATTTACTTAATTACTGAGAATATTTGTCATATATAACTATATTTTTGCGCCATTAATGGTACAATTTTTATTTCACACTTCTTACAGACGCTGAAATGAAAAATTGGGTGTGCTAAAGACCACACGGGAGAAGTGTAAACTTCTATGGCGATATTCTGATATATATAATATATAAAAAATATTTCCTCAATTGTAATATTGTGCATTTTATACAAAGGTGTTTGTATTAAATAATTCAGCCACGCTTTAATCACTCTTTTGTTAACTATGCCGTGCAGAAAGCTAGACTTATGTATTTTTTCTCTCTTTATGTGAACGTTTATACAGTGATCATCATTGACAGTTTGCGGTAATTTACTCACCATTGTATTAATCTCAACTGGAACATTAATTACTTGACCATAAATCCCAAACTGACCGTGGATATGTCGCAGTCGCCTTATGTGCATGTAAGGAATTCGGGGTGATATTAATCTTTCAGTCACCAAATCTAATGGAAAATTTTTCAAACTAACTGGAAATGGGAGATATTTGAAACTATTATATACTGATAGTTGTGGGATATTTTTTTGTGAATGCTTGTGATACAGGTTGCACATATCTGAAATTCCGATTTCTGAACCGGAACAGTTTTCCTAATTAATATTTTTCTTTTTGTACTGACAATATTGGTAAATGATTATAAATCATTTTGAAACCTAAGTCTATCAAAAGCATCGTAAGCATGTTCAAATTCATTATCAATAAATTACTTTATAAAATTTATGTGCCGACAAATGTGTTGAGAATGAGCTGTAAATTATTTGCTGTTGTGGTTGTGGTTGTATTAGAGGTTCGTTAATATTATTTTCGTTTGAGACGTCTTTTACATTCCGCCGTTGAACGAAATCGTGCACAACATTATCAACATTTGAATTGGACTCGTCCCGATCCTCTCCTCCATCAATCAGCATAGCCGGAAAATGAAGATCTGGAGATGGTCCACCACTTTCAGAATTAGGATAGGTAATGTCTTTCCGTGGTATAAATGGCACCTCTCTCGTAGAGGGACCTGCTATTTGCGAACAATGAATAATACGATCTCTCTTGGGAATGAATGATAGTTTTTTGGAGGGCCCCGCTATTTGGCAATCATTAATTTCCATAGTTTTTGGTAAATCATCGGTATCTTGTCTCCCCCTGTAATTTTTAGAACGAATTTTATCCAGGCTCTTTCTATAAGCAGCATCTTCATTTCCTACACAACCTTTATTCTCGACATCATCTTTTTTCTTAGCACGATAATTTCTAACACATTCGGCTTTTTTCCTCTTGTTTTCCACTTCCTGTGCACTGTGCACATTCTTTCTTTCTAGCGCGGTAATTTCTGGCATATTCAGCTTTTTTCTCTTCCGATCCATGTTAGGTTTTTCCAATTCGGGATCAGCGTCAATTCTCCCCAATTCTTTCTTTTTAGCGCGATAATTTCGGTCATATTCGGTTTTCTTCCTCTTTCTTTCATCTCCATGTCCTTCCGCTGAATTATTCAATTGTATAATCTCACCCATTTCGTCTATTGTTTCGTTACCCTTTTGATCTTCTTGCCGCTCTCTTCCACTTTCTACCTTTTCTAACATTGCGGATTCAACACAAGTTGCGTTGCCTTCATGACGTTTGTCCATGTTTCCGTGCCTACAAAGGAATTCCAAATTAATAAAATTTCTCGATATAGCAGTTCAAGAGCGTAGGTAAAATTTCCGAAAGAATTTCTCATAAACACCCATTTTTTTGAAAACCATTTTTTCCCCACAAATTTGTCGAAAAATAAACTTTTTGACAAGATCAGAACAAAATCTGAAAGATATTGTCAAAATTTTCCCAAAAAAATCTCAAAAAATATCACCAAAAAAAATTCCCCCGCGAGGATTTGATCTTGGGACTCTCGGTATAAGAGGCGACGACATTATCCACTACGTCATCTTACATTTAGAAAAGAGTCGTTCTCATGAGGTTAGATTCGGCAAGCTAAGCGGGGCCCCGGAAAGAAGAATCTGACGGTACGTGACGCGAGTTTGCTCTTTTCCCCACATGCCAAAAGTGCGCAACGGGCCAAAAGAAGTTTACACTTCAAAAATTAAATTCAAATATGGTCTCCTTTTTGACTCGGGAACTAACGCGCTCAAAGTACCTTAGGAACAAGTGCATGCGGTAAAGCTATCGTACGACTAGCATTGACGTCGAGCTGGCGACTCTTCAAGTGGGACGGGGAGGCAAGTTTTTCCCCACCATTGTTTTCCTTTCAAAACGACGGTGTAGAGGTGAGCACTGTTCACAGCCTGAAGAGAAGAGCCTTTCAACCACATGCGGCGGAAGGAATGGCCTAGGGAGCGGTTATTCCGAACGGAGGGAGAGAACATACTCTTCATTCGGCGATCCAAGCGGCGGTGCGAGTCGAAGGCGACGAGCGGTGCACGGGTGGTGCAGCGGGTGCATCGCGCGTGTTCTGCTGAGCTCGGAGTTGAATGGAGTGTAATGTTTGACGCCAAGCGAAGGGGTTCCTTATCCAACCATCAACTGTTTTGTTCGTCCTCCTGGGACGTCTTATTGTGAAGAACTATTCTGACGCCTGTTCATGAACTACACATGACCAGCTTGCGATATCGCCAGAGCAGACGTTGTTCCGTATTGACACGAGTGACCAAGAAATTTCGCTATTCTCTGTAGAATACATAAGTTTTCCTGAAATGGTTGTGTTATATCTTCAATAATAAACGGAACGCTACGAGACCGCGACGCCTCTAGCACGCGTATTGTCTCCGTTTGACGTTACGCGATCGGTGGAAAGTGAATAGCGAAGCTCGAGTGATTAGTTGGAACGATTCATTTGTCAGTCTGGAAAGTGTCCGCCGTGGTGGAAACGGATTCGACGTATAGGTGTGTCGAAACTTGGTGGCACTCGCTTGTGAAGAAAATGACGCAAAGGAGAGGAAAGAATACAGGATATGTGGGATGAAGTGGTCGAGTCTTCCTCCAGATGTCACTCCGGGAGTCTTTCGGTACCTTTACCCGCTCACCAACGCTTGATTTACACTCAGTGATCTCTGATTCTCCGCTGGTAAGTGCCACCAAGTTTTGCTATACCTACACTTAACTTTTGGAGGAGAAGGAGAAGTATGTGCACTTACAGAGTGCACAAACTTCTCCTTGAGTGCTCCCAAGTTTAAAAATTCGAGGCAAAGGAGCAGCAATTATTTTGTCCTGTTTCCTTGTAGATTATTACCCAGCCTAAAGAAATGTCCAAAATGGAATGTTAAGTTATTCAAGGTTTTTTGCATGGTGATGGTGTAATTTAGTTGCTATGTGGTGGGTAGTCAGGAAGCCTAATAACTCCCAAAGTGGTCCGCTGGATTGACTCTTAATTTGTAGAATGTGTAATCGTTGAATTTTTCCATGAAAATTACCTTGATATTAAATCCATTGCAATGCTAAACATATTTCTAGTATGGCGTTAAAAATGTCCGATCTTTCGAGGAAATGTCGCGGTATTTGATCGAAAACATTGCTGTGAAAGTACAGCTCACACTTCCTCACCCTCTTCACTTAAATGCGGTTATCGTTGCGTACAACATTTCCCCTTAGTCGACCCCTTCCACATGAGCCCTCCCTTCCTGGACGTCACGCTCAGCGTAGGCAACTGCCACCAGGTTGCGCTACTATTACTCGGTTGTTAAGGTGGTTCCATCGTGAAATGACTTAAATGTCATTTTATTCATATTCTGTCTACTTGTAGAAAAAGTTGTTCTCTATCTGATATGAAAAACAAAATAATACCTTTCCACGCTATTTTATTCTGTAATTGAACTTGAAATTACATGGTGTTCAATGGGGGAATGAGAGAAACACGGGGGAAAATAGTATTTTTCCATAAAATATAAATGCCATTTTTGCGGAAAACTATTAATAAGAAGGAAATAATCCAGGTTAATTGGATAAAAATGTAATTTCGGCATCTTGCCACCTTATTTTTTAGGTATTAGGGAATTACTGCCGTAATTGATGTCAACATGCGGTAATTCGTAGGAAATGGCGCTGCAGTCGGCTCCTATGGCTGGATAAAAGTGCTCATTTAAAATACATTCGTGGAATAATCTGAATATTTTGTACCTTATTTTTGGTTTCTATAGGTAACGCATTGCATCAGTGAAAGTAGGATTTTTTGGACAATATATAAAAAATGTGGAATTTAGTATTTGTTTTGACTCACACTGTCGCGGCGGAACCTCCTTAAGGAAAAATCTTTGCCTGTGAACCGCTATTAATCCACTAACTTCATGAGGAAGTTTTGCATTTTGATTAGTTTTACTCTCGCGTTACTATAGCCTACCACAGTACTCCTTTTTAATATCATTGAATTATTATTATTATATTTCGGTTATTCAAATTTTTCTCACGGTGTTAAAATAAGCTTGAATGCAACTGCTAATAATTATTTTATTTTCTGTAAGTTTGCGCCATAAACTGTAATTTAGCGTCTACTAACCCAGCTTCGTAACAAATGGACAGTGACCAAACATAATAAGTTTTCTCGGTCAAATGTGTAACCTGCATTCTGCCTCGTAACTGGACGCCTCGCGACGCTCTCTTTTTCTCACCTTTGTCTCTCTTATTCTCTCTCTCTCACTCACGCGCTGATCAGCTTAGTCCTCTCGTCGCACTGATCTCTCTGAAGGCACCGTCTGGCGCTGCATCGGTTTGTGCGTCATGCGTCCTTCTCTTTCTTCCATGCAATAGAAATTACGTGTCTTCACCCCACCACCTCGTAAGTTTGAACTTCATTCAACTACCACCATCATCTTCCATCTGTGAAAAGAAAGAGAACCCAAATTTGAGAATTTTCTCTGCCTTCGTGGTACTTCAAACCGGGTAGACATTTTAGATCTGGAGGGTGAGAGGGTTGGGTGATTGGCAATCAATCGGATCAGATAAGGAACAACTCGTATCGTGGAGACAAACTATTTATAACCCCACGCTCATTTGATCAACCTCTGATATCTATACAACTATAAATTCGATGCTATAACTGATATGACTGATGCATATAACAGGGAAAACCACTGGGCGCTGCTTCGCAGAAATAGTCGCCGTTGCGTTTCAATCTGGAGGATTTCGACGCGTTGGCTTGGCGAATGTCCTTGAAGGAACTTCACCCTTAGACGCAGAAACAATCTTCTGGGAATCCTGCGCGATATTATAGCACATTATCTCTACGTCGGAATATTTAGTCTCAATTGGTGTTGGGAGCGTATTAATAGTCACATGTTATCTGACTGGCAATTGCGACCTTTCACTGAAGTGATGGGCGTGATGCGTGGCCTTAAGGTAGTTTGAGCGAGATGTCAGTTCAGATTACAATCGATAAATATGCCATTATTGCAAAGAAAAAGAATTTCATATTTCCAATGAGAACAAAATATCAGGTACTTATACCATTGCACTTTTCAAAATATTTGTCAGAACATACCAGCCATTTTCCATGAGAAATTGTACGGGTATATACTCAAAAGAGACTTAATTTTAAAAAATGAGGAACTTATAACTTATAGATCTCGACAGAAATTTGACTGTGTGTAATTTGAACGCTTTCTCAACTGTTGAAAAAAAATAAATTCACCACTCACCGTAGCAACTTCTATAGAATCAAAAGAATATTTGGTAGTTGAGGAATTTTCAGCTTAGGGCATGAAATAAACGAGTAAAGTTAAAACCTTATGCATGTGTATTTAGTTAATCACTAAGAATTTAAGAAATTTAGAACAAAGTTTCTGCGTCATTAATGAAACAATATCTACTTCATGCTTCTTAAAGGTGTTTTAATATAAAAGTAAAATTTGAATGTGGTCTTTATTATGACTAGCGAAAAATCCCGCTCGAACTATCTTAAGGTGGTTCTACCGTAAAATGACTGTAAAATGACTGTGTACTTGTAGAAAACGTTGTCCTCTATCTGATATGAACAAAAAAATAATATCTTTCCACGCTATTTTATTCTATAATTGAACTTGAAATTACATGGTGTTCAATGGGGGAATGAGAGAAACACGGGGAAAAATTGTGTTTTTCCATAAAATACAAATTCCATTTTCGTGGAAAACTGTCTCTAAGAAGGAAATAATCCAGAGAACTTGAATAAAAATAAAATACAGTCATCTTGCCACCTTATTTTCTAGTTATTGAAGGATTAATGCCGTAATTGAAGTCAAAATGCGGCAATTCGTAGGAAATGGCGCTGCAGTCGGCTCCTATGGCTGGAAAAAAGTACTAATTTAAAATAAATTCATGGAATAATCTGCATATTTTGTTCCTTACTTTTGGGTTTCTATAGGTAACGCATTTCATCAGTGAAAGCAGGATTTGTTGGACAAAATATAAAAAATGTGGAATTTAGTATTTGTTTTGACCCACACAGTCGCGGCGGAACCTCCTTAAACATGACAACCGCCGTTTCCAACGTCGCAGATCCATTTCATATCGGTGTGGTCGACCTCAGACATTCGACTCGGTTCTATACATGCTACCCTGTGAGAGCCGCCGCAAAGCGAGGGTATTAGATCACCAGTCATGAAATAAAGGAGGGAGCAGTGAAATTGAATCGGACGAGAAAGTGAATAGTGATGTGATTGGAGCCTATTTTTGTCTCACTTTCTTTTTATTACCGTAACTAATGGCTGGTGGAAAGAGGGAGTATTTCTTTCTATCAGCTAGCAAGAGTAACACCTCCTTATTTTGCCGGCTCTCTCAGTTCTAGAGATGCAGTGCGGGGTTGAAATTAGATCACCCGTGGCACCCTGACACTTGCCTTATCTTAATTTTTCATGCTACCTTACTATGCTACTTAGCGTATAGCTTCTCCAGTGGCTCCCAAACTTTGGCTTTGCAACCTCTGATCGCTCTTAGCAAGTTTTAATAAAATCTCGCTGTTTTTCCTTTGAATTATTTTGGTCTTTGCAAATGATGTCTTTCATTTCTATGGCTCCGAATACTCGCGGCGTGTTCAACGTCTGCCCCATCCAGAGAAATGTTGCATCCATCATTCACTTTTACATCCGAGGACCTTCTTTATTTAAACGTATTTCTTCTAGGTTTTCAGTGGCTACCTAAGGCTTACATCAGCTTTGCTTCCTTATCTATTCTCCCTTAACAATTTTAAATAAATATTGCTGTTTTTCCTTAGAATTTATTTGGTTTTTGCAAACGAAATATTTATTTGTGCGGCCCCAAATTTTTGCGGCGTGTTCAACGTGTGCCCCACCCAGAGAAAAGTGGTATCCCTCCTTCAATTATACGCCCGAGGACCTTCCAATTCTTTGCTTTCTTAATCCTTGTCTCTGCAACGCAGCGACGCTAATGTGGAAGAAGGCGTGGAAGGAGAGATGATGTCCTAAAAGAGAGTCCGAGTCCTTCTTCGTCTCATCCGATTCTTTCTTCTCTCTCCATCCCTATTTTCCTCCCCTATTTTCCGCCGCGTCGCACCCCCTGCCACTCGCCTTGGGGGTGGCGTGCAGTCGAGGAGAGAGGAGGGATCGTGCACCGCCACTCTCTCTCTCTCTGCCTCCCTCTGCGGTGCGTCCGACGCCATCGGCTATCGGTGCGATCGATTGGAGCACAAACGTCTACGAGCAGAATAATCCACCATTTTGACTCTTAAACGTGAAAGCGGCGAGCAGGCGAATCAAAATGAGATGTTTTTTTCCTTTAAGTTCTCCTTACTACCTTTCGATGGATTTGTAATACTTCACTTGCCTTATTCAATTGAGTATACAGCGGTGAATTATTAAAATCCCATGTTCTCCGTGACAGAACGATATGTCGAGATGAGCATAATCTTCTCGAGCTATTCTCACCTACAGCAAGGTCTGACTTGAACATGTTATGATTAAAATGAATACGAAATTTCACCCAACATCGTTTGAAAGAAGTACGTTACAATAGATTGAACTCAGAAGCACTTAAATGTTCCAAAAATTACTTCAAAGCTTTTGCGTTCTTCGGGAATTTGAAAATGCGGATAAGGTCCTGCTTAACTGCATCTAAGGACGATTTTCTTCGGCATTTGACGTCTCAATATCTCTCTCTCTCTTTCTCTCCTCGTTCCTTCCCTCCTGTCTTTGCTCCCTCCTTCCCCTCTATGTCGAATTCTCAATTAGCCAATTGCGGCAAGTATGATCAAGTCACGGTTGATTCTGCGAAACTTGGTAACAGTGGTAACGTGATGGCAGGCAAATTAATTTCAATTGTTTCAGCTTTAAAATGTGTAGTCATATACTGTTAAATTGATTTCTTCCGGAAGAATTGTTTTCCTCTTCTTACCGTCTCTACCTCCTTATCTTTTAATTTTTGGCGTCGTTTTGATCCTTTCCCTTGGGTGGATATTTTGTTCTTATGTTTTATTTTCCTCCTTGATCACACCTCATTTATCCTGTAAGACAACAATTGTACTTGATCATCTATTCGAACTCTGATGGTGATGTTTTAGTATCGACACCGGTCAGTTATATTAATTAAGATTGGAAAATGGTAAAGTGACTTATTCTTCAACTTGGTAAATGTGGCCTGGGGAATGAGTATTTCAAATGCAAATACCCTGGGCATCAAGGACATGAAACCGACCTCGAAAGAGTTTATGAATAGAAGCGGAATGTGCTGAGAAATCGAAATGAAGATTGTTAAGAAGAGAGTTTACTCAAATACAAGCTAAGATCCGTAACTTTTGTGGAAAGGGCAGTTAAGGTGCGAAGTCGAGGAGAAGGTGAGAAGAGGTTTGGAGAGCGTGTGAAATTCGATGACGTAGAAAGGCGAGGACGTAGGTTGAGGAAAAAAGCAGATTTGAGGCGGTTGTTCGAAGGAGACGGAAAAAGTAAACAGAGGGCGTGTAATGCGATGAAGGTATTTGGTGTCCAGGGTGATGCAGAGAGGTGGGAGGGAAAGAGGAACGAATTCGGAATTTCTCGGCACCTCGATGGACCAGGTTTGGAGTTAAAGGAGGACTTAAATTCGGGAAATATGGAGCGGAAGGTAGGATTTATGCTTGGACTGTCCAGAAAGTCGCAGCTGTGAGTTAAACTGGAAAGTAATTCGTCTCAAATGCAGGTCCCCCTGGAGTAGCGTTTCATTAAGGCAGTGTTAGTGAGATATAACGACGAATAAAATTTAATTAATCTTGGTTAACTATATCCAAAAATGATTTATTTAATATACTAATACTAAAATATTAGCACTTATCGCACTAACTTTTTAGATGATTGCCAAAAATAAAGGAGAAACTGTTATATAGTGGTTGTAGTACGGCTATTGTACCTCAGGAGACTAAATGTTAAAAAAACTGAAGAAAGCCTGCCGAGCAGGTCATGCCAGGAATGTATCGGTCTGTAGTTTAATTTTATTCATAGCTATTAAAAAAATAAATTTATAACTCGCCTTAATTCGTTTTCTAGAATCGAAAAACAAAAACCATAGGTTATGAAGGTGTACAAAGCATGGCTTGAAGCAAATACGCCAAGTAAGAGCTGCAAACGTATATATTACGTTAATTACTGAGAACTTCAGTCACAAAACGAAGTTTTTTTTATCACTATCATTACTTTATTTACTTTATGCTTTGGGTATCTCATTTGCGCAAACAACAAACTACTAGATATTATTGTATTTATTTCTCTACCAATCGCAATTCCCTCTGCTAAAACAACTGGTATAGCTCCTGCAAAATTTCCTGGCACAGACATGAGCGGCAAGGAGGGGCGGTAGAAGTGGAGGGGGTCAAGGAAAACGACGGAGGGCAAGAGAAGGAGGCAACGAGGTAGAGAGTGAAGCAGTGAAACAAAACTACTTCGAAAAAAAGCCACGAGGGACTCACACGCAAGGCTAATAGGCGAGTGGTTAAAATCACTCATCGACATGACTTCACTTCAGGTCTTTAGGTCTCATTGTGAGACTAGTCGAAATGATACGGTGGGTAGAAATGAGTCATCCACGCTAAGCAACCCTCCTCCCGCGTTTCGAAGGATTTTGAAAGTTCAGTAGCCCATGTTCCAAAACCGTCCTCTGCACAGCGCCAGGGACTCGTGCGAGAGCTATAGAGATGTGAGTTTCGCTCACAGCTATGCACTCCTAAAATCACGTCGGACAAGGTAGCTTGAAACACAGAGAGAACCACGAAATGTGGTCGAAGATTCATCGGATGGCGCATTTGGAATGATGTCCGCCAAGACGACATCCCCCTTTGTCGATATCGATAATTCCCATTTCAAGGTGACACCGGGATGGAATTTCCGAGCGTAATTACGAAAATATCGACCTCCTCCTCAACCCATGAAGAAATAACAACCTTTCCTTCTGGGGCGTTGTAAATCATCCATTTAAATTCAGTCCTATATGATCTTGCGTAAATACCCATAATGTTATCCCTTCCCTTGGATTCGAGAATGAAATACAAAGCTAGAATGAATGCATAGTGATTTAAATGACTCTTCGTGTGGAACTTCACGGAGATTTTGGACGTCTTTTCTTGTGTTGAACTCGTACCCACGATTGAAAGACAAGTTGCGCATAAGAGTGATTCATTGCAGGATGAGAATCTGGTTGATGCGCTTGTTTATGCATAGTAAAGCATTAGTGAATCATTGAGTGAATTTATCGCTGGCGGTTCCGGAAGTGGGGAAGTCACCAATCGATGAGGGCAATTAAGTTTGATATCTTGGTTGCTGTAGCAACAGAGCGGCGAAATCAGCATATGATATCAAGCTACTTGAGAGGTTATCAGAAACGTGACCTTTATGCCAAAAATTGATAAGACAGGCGTTTCAATGACTCTAAGAACGTAGCTGATTGTGTCAAGAGCTTCATTACAGTACGAGAACCTAGTTGTTCCGCTTGTTTATGCATAGTAAAGCTTTAGTGAATCATTGAATGAATTTATCGCTGGTATTCCCGGATAATGGGGAAGTCACCAATCGATGAGGGAAATTAAGTTTGATATCTTGGTTGCTGTAGCAACAGATCGGCTAAATCAGCATTTGATATCAAGCTACTTGAAAGGATATCAGAAATGTGACCTTTATGTGAAACTGATACGACGGACGTTTCAAGGACACTAAGAACGTAACCGATTGTGTCAAGAGCCAAAAATGTCGCTTTTTCTAAAATCGATTAATTTTATATTCTTTCTTTAGTAATGTATTCTAAATCAGGATTGGAAAAACGGCCGTGAAATTTATTGGAACAAGAGAAATGGCAAAGAATCATGAGATAGTGGCCAAAAAGACCGAGTGAACTTGGGAAGGGCAAAAAGGTGAGGAGAGTTCACGAGGGGGAGAGGTCAATGACCGCCAATCGGGGGATGGGTTAAATTGAGAATGGGGTTTAGAGTAGGGATGAAATACGAGTGCGGTTGCCATGCCAACTACAGCAACACATTCGGTTGAATTTTCTCGTTTTTATTACTTTTTGCTGAAAAAAATTCCAAGTGTTCCCAATAGTCGCAAATTTGACTCTTCTTCCTGAATCTAGTCCCTTCCGGATGCCTTCCCACGGATGTGTAGAAACAAACTGCGTCGTCTCTGGTTAATGAGTGCTTGGAAAAATGATAAATAAAATTCTCTTCCCTTACTCACCTTTAAGAGCGATAGAGAAGTGCCGAATTTTTATGTCCTTAATGAATATACCCATTAATTCTATCCCGCTCTTAGATTAAATCTTGCTGATAAGTAAACTTTGTGGTTTCTTTATTCGAAGATAAGCTGTCTTGAAGTCTCGAGATTTGATAATTTTGCGTAAAGATTGTAAAGCGTTGAATTCTTGGAACTCTTTCCCAAGATCTTAATAAACTGTTTGATTCTTATCGTTATGAAAAATATATTATCAACCTTTACCCGAAAGCAACTCTTCCACAAAGTGAGTCCAAAAGAAAGCTTCATCTCTATAAAATCAATATTCTTGTGCACGTTCTTGTGGAATTTGTGAATTGCCTAGCAATTTTAGAATATATGCCTTTTTACAATTTTTTTACAGAGAGAGAGAGAAAGGGCTAATAATTCACCTGACCTTGAGTAGTTGACTTTATCTATTTACTAGCAAATGTGCTGCCTGCTTTGCCGGCAGTCTCTGTCTGGTGTACTCTTGAGGTGCCCCACTGGCAATTTTACTTCCCCAAAACAGCAAGCACGGGAACAATATTTGACATTTATTAACAAAGACTGGTAATGAATTATCTCCGAGGTCAGTTTCTCGCACATTCATATAGCATTCGTAATGGTATAAGTAATACTTCTACACTTTCCACGTGAAGTTGAACCTATATTGAGACAGCGGCAAACGCAAATATATTGAAACGTTTACAACATTTGGTATTTATCCAGACACTTTAATTCATGGAAAACTGTTGAGGTTCATTTCACTTACGCTAGCTAATCGTAAATCTTATGCAATAAAACCAAATCTAGGGAACGGCAATATCAAAACACTTAATTGATTATATTAACGTTGAGTTTACAGAAATTTGACATGAACCTTATTGTTTTGGAGTGGCATAGGTACATTTAAACATTCACCAGAATGATTTCTAAATATCTTCACCTAATAACTTCGTTCACGTAAAAGTAGCTATATATTAAGGGAAATAAAAGAAATGAAAAAAAATGTAATACTGATATCATAGTGCAGTCAACATTTTCCTGAAAAAGATAAATTAACAACGTTTACATACGTTGCCCATACGGTTTGTAACTGATTGTAATTTAATTAATACTGTTTGTTTACTTCACCGTTGCTAAGCCAAATAAATTCATCGTTGTTAAGCAGTTTTTACGGATTATGAGCTTAATAGCCACGGTTTTTTGCATTTTTATTTGCACCACCAACTGCTAAAAATCCAAAACTACTACCAAATCATACAGACAGAGAATCCACATCTAATGCACCAAACCTCATTTCTCTAGCTCAAGAATTGAGAGAGAAATAAACAAAATGGATACAGAATGACTGACTGACTGACTGACACGCTACAAAATTAATATATACTTATTAATTAATATAATTAATTATTAATTAATATGAATTAATAATATTAATTAATATTGCAGTTTTATTCCTTAGGTCGAAGTAAGCGTCCCCTTAAAATGTCCCAAGCATCAAAATTATTGCCACGCTCCCGATTCGAGGAATGGAAGACCGGTAGTAACCCCTGTCCAGCGCACTAAAACATCCTCCTTGCGGAGAGACGAATTAATGCCGGGGACATAGAATGGCCGGATTCGAATTGCAAAGGAATGTCGTTTAGTATCGAGTAGGAAAAAAGAGAGCGTTGCATCCACGTAATAATGACTCGGCAATGAATGTTAAGGGGAATGACTTAAGTGTTTTGGATGTTCTCCTCTCTCCATCTCTACCCCCCTTTCCCTCCTCACCCTTCAAGGTGATGCAAATAATTCGTCGTTTTCTTCAAGGGGCGACTTCAACAGAACTTCGCCAAATCGTGCATTCAGTCCTAAGATACGTTTTACTCGGTGCGTTTATTACGATTATGGTTATACGATGGTCGCACTACGATTATCGTGGTGCGATAATCGGGGATGTATTATTTTTCTCGGTGCGTCTACATCTATACGATTTTCGACCAGACTGCTTTCTTGTTCGCTGGTCATATGGTAGAAGTATCCCATGGTCGAAGGTAGAGTCGCGAAAACATGGCTATGAGTTAATTGAGTAGGAGTAGATAATTGATATTAAAATACCTTCCAGTTGAAGAGATGGAAGATGATGAACTTCTCCAAATGTACGGGGGAAAAAGGGTTAAAGACAACGCATTTTTGGATAGAGGAATGAAGAAGGATCATTTCAAAAGCTGATTTCAAGCCATCTGCGTTAGGACAGAAAAAAACTTCCTCCACAAGGATCTCATCCAATTCTTCGGAAAAATTGGGAGCCATGATGACAATGACACTACTTCCAAATCAAATGATCGTTTGCGACTACGATTATATTCATCCTCCAACCATGTGACTAGTCAGAGCGCACGATCATCGTTAGCGACTTCTAGCAGCAGTCACTCGGAGCGAAACAGCACTATTCAAAAATAAAGAAGTAGTACTTCAAAAATCGTCGAACGATCATCGTTGGACCCTGAACGATCATCGCTGAGTTATAATCGCACCGAGCAAAACGTACCTCTAAGGAGGTTCCGCCGCGACAGCGTGAGTCAAAACAAATACTAAATTCCACATTTTTGATATTTTGTCCAAAAAATCCTGCTTTAACTGATGCAATGCGTTACCTATAGAAACCCAAAAGTAAGGTAAAAAATATATGAAGATTATTCCACGAATGTATTTTAAATTGGCACTTTTTTCCAGCCATAGGAGTCGACTGCAGCGCCATTTCCTACGATTTACCGCATTTTGACTTCAATTGCGGCATTAATTCCCTAATAACTTGAAACATAAGGTGGAAAGACGACTGTATTTTATTTTTATTCAATTTATCTGGGTTAAGTTCTTCTTAGAGACAGTTTTCCACGAAAATGGCATTTGTATTTTCTGGAAAAATACTATTATTCCCCGTGTTTCTCTCATTCCCATTGAACACCATGTATTTTCAAGTTCAATTATAGAATAAAATAGCGTGGAAAGGTATTATTTTTTATTCATATCAGATAGAGGACAGCTTACGCAAGCTTACGCAGCTTATTAGGACAGTCATTAGCGTTCATACCTTCAGCCGCCGAAGCGAAGATCGCCAATAATCAACGTCAAACTTCACGCATTGGCGGTTGAGGATTGTCTTCCAGCAGTCGAAGCGCCGAGAGTAAATATGGTAGACAGTGACATCTTCAATACCGCTCGTGGAATCGCCTTTAAAAAATGGTGGAGGTGGAGATATATTTTCGCTTCTTCAATGGTGCAAGTAATCATCGTAACAGGTAGCATAAATGTTCTGATCGAAGATTTTGGCGGAAAACATCTCAAAAGTATATTTAAATTGACGATGTAAGAAAAACCAATGGGTAAATGTGTAAAGAGCTGTCTGTGGCAACGATAGTCGTGCACTCCATTGAAGATTATCTTTGAGGAAACTTCTGTTCGACGATTGACAACGTATAAGACATAGTCAACAAAGACTTAGTCCGGGAACTTAATAATATACAAAGGAAAGCTGCGCGATTCGTCAAAAACTTCTACGGGCGTACAGACAGCGTTACACAGATATTAAACGAATTAGGCAGGGAGCCGCTAGAGACTCGGAGGCTGCGCGCTAGGCTTAGATTGCTTGAACAATTAAGAATAGATATCTTTCAGAGCGACACGGAGAACATCATATTAGAACCCCACTATATTTCCAGGTCCGACAGAAACGATCAATTAAGAGAGATATTTTGCCGAACGGATAGGTATGGGAATTCGTTTTTCCCCCAAACAATAAGGGACTTTAATTTATGCTAGGCGTATTTTCATTAGAGCGTTTCCTTTTTATATGTAAACGGCTGGTGTCCTAACACCCCCCGCCACACGCCTATTGAGGCGGCTTGCGGAGTAGTATGTAGATGTGTAACAATCGTGGACTAAGCGTTTAAAAATTTATTTACTAATTTTTTTGCCACCTGACGACGTGGTCAACTTGCTATCATTACTGAACGATAATAATAATAAACGTAATATTAAATTGACCCCACATGATAAGTGAACGTTTCAGTTTAGAAATAAACTGGGCTCGCACCCATAGTCTCAACCTCGAAATTAAGGTCGTGAACTGCGAATATTTTAACGGGAAATATTTCAAAAGTGTGTACATTGGCTATGTAAACAAACCAGTAGGTAATGTGTAAAGAGCAACATCAACGTCGACGTCAATCGTTCATTGAATATCAAACCTCTTTGACGCTTGACGCCGGACACCAATCTAGGCATAACATCGCGCGCACGGAATAAGGAGGTAGGGTTGGGGGGTGGGGGTGGGGGGTGGGGAGGTTGGCTAGAAGAAGAATAAGAGGGGTGGATGGGGGGCGGTTCCCTCTCCCTCTCCTAACCGTTGGGCCGGAATTGATTTTCGGTTCTCTCGCGTGTCCTAAGTTGCTCTGCTTAATGCGCCACGGGCGAAGAAATGGACACGCGAATAAAAGATCGGGGAGAAAGCGGCGAATAAATTTACATCCACGATATTATTATTGCTTTTTCCCGAAGGACGAGTCGAGGGGTGGAGGGGGCAGGGAGGGGGAGGGAGCGGAACATCGGGAGAGGAGGGCAGAGAGGGCACCCCCTCTGCCCTCCGTGCCCTCAAATACAGCGTTGGGGTCAGCCCCCCTTGAAGTAAGTGCCTTTAATGACGACTTGCCCCGGACACTCTCCGCTCTCTTTTTTGACCCTAGGGTGCTTTTTAAGGATTCCATCCGGGTAAGATAGCAGAGCATTAAAAAACGAACACATTTCAATACTGGCTTCCGATTATTTTCCTTGATGTGTCTGAGGAGAGATCTTTCATAAATCGAAGCTGAACGGAACGTGATAGACAATAAGTTAAGCTAATATTCAAATACAGTGGAAAGAAAATATTTATAAAGTATAGACAACTTACCTTTACGAATTTAAGTTCTATACAGAGTCAATGTTTACCGACTCTCTACCGTTTATGTTCCGATCATGCAATAATATTGATGATGTTTGAATTGATTTTCATCGTTGCTTGTCACTCATATTTTCCCGTCAAAGATATAATGCAGACATACGTACCAATCACGCCATTCCCTTTCGGGGTAGGCGAAGTCAAAGAATTAAGTTATTGCCCTTAGCCCAAGAAAACTGGCTCCCTTTTCATAATTTCTTCCATAGTGCACCATCCTTAAAAACCACTTTCATTTAGCCTGCTCTGATGCTTATCCTGACATACCCAGGTTATGCTGTCATGTAATAACGTCGGTAGGAGAACAATTTTGTACACTGCGATTATCGCTTCCCTATTAGAAACACTCATTCCTAGATGAACTACAACTTTCCTACCACGGCTTCTAATCTCTTCATATATCTTTCCGGATTCAGCAAACACTCGGCCAAGATACAAAAAATCCTTTACTTGTTCAATCACTTCATCATTTGCCTTCATTATGCAATCATTCTTATCACTCTCCTCCCTAGCAGAAATTACTACTTTGGTCGTTTAGGCATTTATCCTCAAATCCATTCTCCTTGCTGAATCATAGAAATCATCCAGGATCCCTTGTCATTCCTGTGAACTCTCAGATAGAAACACTCCTTCGTCTGCGTACAATTCAACTCGCGCATTTTTACTCCTAACTAGTACACCGACGTTATCCCAACACGCATATCTCACACAGTTATCCACCAAAACTGAATAGCCACGGTGATGTTACGCATCCCTGCTTCAAGCCTTGTTTTTTTCTCCAAACCAGTCGTTCAAGACTCCACCAACTCTCATACCTGCCTTACTAACATTAAGCGTCGCCTTCATAGCATTCAATGACTATTCAGTCACTCCATAGTTCTTGAAAACCTTCCACAGCCTATTTCTATTTGCCTGGTCATACGCCTTGTCGAAATACACAACTGTACAGTATACTTTCTTACGGACGTCCATACATTTCTCTAGAGCTTGCTGAATTGAATAAAGTTGGTAACTACATCCCCTCCCAGGCATGGACCCACACTAATTTTTCATCTGGTGGTCAATTTCATATTGTGATTATTTTTATCATTAAGTGTTTGTTACAAGTTGACCACGTGGTCGGGTGGCAAAAACATTAGTAAAGGAATTTCTTGACGCCGAGTCCACGATTGGTGCACGGCGTTAAGCGTCGAACAGAGGTTTCTTCAATGCTAATCTTCAATAGGGTGCACGATTTTCATTGACAAAGCCAGATCTTCACCCATTAACCTATTGGTTTGTTTACATAGCCATTGTAAACTTTTGAAATGTTTTACGTTACAATCTTCGATCAAAACAATTATGCAACTTTTTACGGTGATCGCTTGCACAATTGAAGAAGCGAAAATGTCCTCTCCACCATTTATTAAATGTGATTCCACGAGCGGTATTGAGGATGTCACCGTCCACCATATTTACCCGTGGCGCTTCGACTGCTGGATGACAATCTTCAACCGCCAATGCGTGAAGTTTGAAGTTGAGCATTACTGAACATCGCTTCGGCGGCTGAAGGTGACGCTTTGAAGCAGAAATTTGGCACTACGGTAATCTTGGACGCATCTTCTTAATCGCCTTATGACAAAATGAAAGAGTTTATGAAGTGTCGTTGAAGCCATCACTTGAAGAACTCAAGGACTACCAATGTAATATTACAATTGTCTCGTGAGGGTTCCTACTATGTTTAAACCCCTTTGGTTACTTTTAATCAAACTTATCTCTTTAATATAGATAAACAATCACAATTAGAATAACTTCTTGAGTATGTACAATATTACTGATTAAATACAGTGTGTTTCTACAATGTTTAGCACAATTTTAATGTCACTATTTGACTTCGGCCTCTTCTTTCGAGTCTTCTTTTCTTCCGTCCTCTCCTCTTCCTCTTCACTTCTTCTCTTTCATTCCTCTTCTTTTCAATCAACTCTTTCTTTCTTCTTCCACTCCGTAGTCCTCTTCTTTCTTCCACTTCTATCGCTACTAGTTTGTTTGCCATATCCTGCTTCTACGCCACCGTTCTTCTTATCTGCCTATGACCTTTTAGTCCGTATTAAATCACTTCTTTTGCCGTGAGTTCTCCTTCAACTGTGTGTGATATTTGTACTTAACTGGATTCGAATTTTATGTAGTCTAATCTTCTATTCTTAGCTGTGTCTTCTACCATACAGTTCTGACTTTGGTAGATATTTGATTTTCATATTTCCATAAGTAGTAGGTGAAAATTCCGTGTCCTGAGGACTACAGGAAATAACGCTCGGCCTACTCCCGAAGGGGTCTGCGGAACATGTTTATTTTCTTAATTTTTACACAGGGGTTTGCACTCTATGTTCACCCCCTATTCATTGCACATTGATCCTAATGTAACTCATTTTATGTCTAATGTTAATAACTCACTTTCAATGTCTTTTAAGTTTGTTTAAATATTGTACGTTCAATCAAAGTCACAGTATCAGTCACAGCACAGTCCAAAGTTCAACCACTTTCCTCCCACCAACCAACCACCTTAATTAAACCACCCCCTCCGCTCAGTAGGAATTTCTCTCTATCTCTCAGATGATGTCTCGCACTCTTCCTCCGCCCTTGTAACAATACGCTTCTCCAATGTCTTCCGTCGCTCGCTGACTTCAACTCTTCCGACACACGTGGACAGCCGAGAGGAGCATTGACATTAATCCGTAAAGAGAGTGACAGAACGCACGTCACAAGTGGATTGAGTCGAGTTATAAAACTTCTAATTCGACCTCCCTTGAACAAACGACGCTACGCCTTCCCAAGCCTCCGTCAGTGGCCAATCAATCAGCTTTTTTTAAAAAAGCACCTATCGAGGTGTCACTCAAGGCATGGATATTGGTCGTCATCTCTTGATGATGCATATTGTCCTTGGCACAATCCTGGGTCTTCGATGGCGGTATGGAATGCACGTTTCATACTGGTAGTTGTTTCATTTTAGGAAATTATGGATTAAGGATCACTTTGAAGCCATGTCAAACACGTACGTTGTTTTGTGTTTAGCCTTATCTCATTTTTTACGTTAAATGTTTATCCTGGACGATGTACTAGATAGCCTACTCTCATGCCACTGCCGACTATTAGGTACATCATTTTACACGACCAAAAATGTATTCGTCTATTTTGTCTGAAATATAATGATAAAATTGATGTTTTCTTAGGTTATATTGTCATATGGAATCAAATTCTAGTGAACGCAATCATGAATAAAATATTTAATACTACTCGGAAAGTTTAGTGATATGCACAACCGCTTTCACTCCTAAGGGTATGATCAAATCACATGTGCAATAAATCAGAGCGTATACATTGAGCTCATTTGCGCCTGTGACGGTGATGTTACAACTAGAAGGACCGATTGTAAGTCTTGGAGAGGTTCCTATGGGACTTAAGTAGTTTGCTTTTATTTTTAAGCATCATTGGAGATTTTGAACGCCCGTTGCCATAGAGAGTTCCTTCTTGATTCGGAAGATCGATTTTTTTAAAGAGAGGGTGTGAAGTGAGCTTAGCCTCCTGAACTCCATGGAATATTGATGAAGCCAGCGATCTCTGCAAATGGACCGCCCATTTCACCGTAGAGTTTGTTGACAAATTTCTTTTATTCCTGAATGGAATATGGCAAACTTAGCTTGATAGCAGAGCGTTTTTGTAAAAATATTTAGTGGAATATGGCACAACCGCTCCTAATGACAAACCTATATTTCCTAGTGCATGTGTATGTTAGACAACGAAATGCGTTCACTCAAAAAAATAGAAACTATTTTGAAAGTACAAGTAAATAAGTAGCGGCAGGATTGCGACTGGAAAACTAACTCGTTTATACGTCTTTTGCATTATAGATCGGTGCTTTAATTAGCGCATTCTTAATTGCATATTTTTCTATTAAGGATGAAAATATTGAGTGTCGTGCATAAAAGAGATTATTGGGTGAAATAATAGATGGGACTATTTTTTATAGAAAAATGGAAAATTAAATTTACCCAATCATCAATTAATATTATCATTATACGCTAGTGCTCAGGCTTTACTTACTCATTTCTCTCTCAGTTTCTCCGATGAAGCATAAATATAATTTTATTTTTACTACATAACAATAAAATTTATCTTGGGAACTATAAAACACTTTCATAATTTTAGTCTCACAGAAAATATATCTTAGAAACAATTTCCCAGGTAATTTCAGCCTTTTACCACCGAATGATTCGTTTGCGTATTGTGTATAGTTTTCTCCCCAATCGAAAGGTCACATTATATATAAATACATTTCCAAACCCCTCTATCGAATTGGGCCGTCATTTATGATTGTGGCGTTGGTCTTGATAGCGAGTTCAGATAAGAATAGGCAAAGGCCGTAGAGAAATTCGTTGTTTTGCGTGACAAAACCGAACACATATCTTACGTTAAAGAATATGCACAATTTTGTTCACTCATGACAATAATTCGCGCTTGCAATTTTCATCATCGCTCTCTGGGCGTAATTGCATTTCAGCCATTCCATTGAAAGCCCAAATGAGGAGAAAATAAATAAGTGTCATCGTTTTACAATTTAAAATGTCAACTTAGCCAGATTTAATTGAACTAAATTAATGAAATATACTGAGCTATACCAAAATATGAAAGAAAAAATTGAATTTATCTCGTAATTGAGAGCAGAAAGTGTAATTAGTTCAAACCCGGAACTTTACCATGTCACTCCCGGAACTTCTTAAAAATTTTATAACTAGAAAAATAATGCTTTTGTATACTTCTACGTTATATTAAACTAAAGAAGAATTAGTCTTATCTTACTGATATTTATATCAATATTTAATGTTCAAGCTATTCAAAGAGTTAACAGGTTAAAGAAGTCTATGTTATTGAGTGTCATTTGTGAGAGTCACACCAAAAACCACAGTTTTATTCCGATTAAAAGTACCCTAGTTAATTTTTTAAATTGCATATTAAGTTGTAAATACCTTCTTCTATGGCTAACTAAAGGTGTACTCCAGTATATTTTATTTGAAGTATTTGATATGAAAATTTAAAATTAAACCCTCTCAATTCACACCCGGAAGCAATGGAATGGCTGATTTATATCACTCAATCAATGGTGTACTGTTAATGAATTTCTTCCATTATTCTGAAAAATGACGTGATAGATCATTCGGAGGTCCAAAGTGTAGCAATCAGCTCAAGGAGAAAAACCAAGTCTGCCCCATGCAAACGCTGAGGTCTCCATGTTCGATTGGAATTCGACTGCAGGATGAAGCAATAATAACATTATAATAATAATTTACTGCTCCCTTATTAGATACAAAGTACATTCAATTAAAAAAAAATGAACAAAAAACAGGGAAGCTTTTGGTTATCCCAAAGATTATACACCTTATAACCAGGATTTCGTGCAAAAAAAAACAATATCTCAGTTTTAGATGGCACTATACACAATTTACATAAATTTTAATAATTTCATTTCAAACGAACAAATTCATGGAAATTTGCAAATGGTATTTCAATATCATCATGTTCAAGTAGCCATTTTTTTACCTGCTTTAAATAAGAGTGAACTTTGTTTTCCATTGTAACTGCCATTGGAAGTAAATTAAAGATTTGCGGGGCAAAATAAATAAAAATTCTCTGAAATAAATTCAAATTTCCTGCGATGCGATGGTTTCGCTTATGATGCCAGGGCGATGTGCCATACAAGTTCCCACTACGCAAAACATATTTACACTTTATATACACAAAAATACCTTAAGGGTAGAACTTGTAATCCGCGGAAAAGTTGAAGTGTGTGATGAAATCTATTTTTGAAGGTAACCGTTCTTATCATTCTTTTTTCTAACACCACAATAGTTTAAATGGTTCACTTGTTAGCGCCACTATGTAATTGTGATATCATCTTGTAGTATCGGAGTACAATTATAATATCGTCTTGTGTCCTGCTGCGATCAGTGTCTGCTCAGGATAATGTAATTTTAATAATTATTTCCCCGTCTCAATTGCACCACTGTCATAATTAACAAAAGCCAGTCTATTTTCCTTGCAAGTGCGATCCGTGGTCGATTAGTTCCGCTATCGACCCCTACTGCCATTGAAGTACGTGCTTACACATCGAAGTACAGCTTGCAAGTGAAAAAACTAAAGGCTCGCTCTCAACACTTGGCGTAACTTGACTTATTCTCTCGTCGAAGGCGAACCAGTGCGCGAAATTTCTAACCAATCACAACCCACCACTGCCAATTTTGATCTTACAATCGATTGATGAGGCCTATCGATAGTGTGGGTTTCGAGAGTTGTAAGCTCCCCCGAAACAGCTCAGTTGATATGTGAAGTATTAATTGTAAATAGTGAGTTGAATTATAGAAGTATTAAACTGGAAGAAGGTTTGTTGAACATGTGAGGGTTATTTCGCACTGACTCGATCAACTTATCCGCATCCATTTTCGCTTAAACGTATCCACATACGACTTCACAACAAAATCTCGTTTTCATGAGTTTGGGCGCGAGAGCTTCTAGGAACCACCGGACTATTGAGAGCCATACCTCTTTCAAACTATCCAAATTTCTCTGCTGGCGCATCAATGGTAGTTCCTTTAAAATAGTAGTAGCATTAAAACTAGTCTGACTGAAGGTAATTTACATTTACTTATCTTAATAAAATGGTGCAGTTGACAAGATGAAAACTTAAATTATGCGAAAAAACAGGCGAATCCTGTAGCATGTGCTTACGAATAGGCTATGTTCAAAAAAGCTTTTCGTTGGATATGTAAGCGCGTGACACTGCCCTTCGATATTTATTATGAATTCCATCTATGTGTGGACTCTCAGCGTAACAATCTTGCACGCGAATTTTTACCTATAATTTATAGAGACCATATTCGAATTATATTTTTTAAATTTAAGCTACTGTTTGAAGCATGAAGTTAATATAGTAATGTAATTGGCGCAAAAATATTCTTTTATATGACTGAAATTCTCAGTAATTAAATTAATTTACCTGCCTATACAAGTGTTTACTTGACTAATTTTTTTCACGCCGAACGATGAAAAGGCATTAAAAAGAAGGATTATTTGCGAATAAAAAATTACTGCTGTGAGTAATTGTTTTATTTTTATAAATTGTTGAGAAAACATAAAAACTACATTTTAAGAAATTTCTGAAGAGATCTATTCGTGGGAAATTCCTCAGTTTTTTAGAATAAAATCTCTCTGGAGTTCTTACGCGTACCATTTCTCATGGAAAATGGCACATTTGTTTTGACAAATATCTCGAAACGTGAGGTGAGATATTTTTTTTAAATTTATGCTAAGTTTATTGAATTCTATGTGATTAGATATCTTGCTCAAACTACTTTTAATTACAATTTAAAGAGAGTAAATGCTCCTTCTATAACTAAGGAATAGTTAGCAGGGATCATGCGGACGTTCGTTTATACAGGACCACCAAAGGTATTTAACTTTATACTCAAAGAAATTAAAAGTGTAAAACACTGTGAATAATTTTTACAGTTGGCGACAGTTATTTTTTACAGTTATTCAGATGTTTATACCATAATTTCATAATTTTAACAAATATTGCCTTAATATCTACGTTCTTGGTAGATATTTCCCGTGCTTGTGAATCGAACACTAATTAGATGCACTTAATTTTTTTTTAAATATTGAGTAATCGCTTACATGTCGCTTGTAGTTTTGATTGTATTTAGATTTTCGTGGTATGTACAGTGTAAGATATCTTCCGTAAGATGTTGAGCAATCTGGGTGTTCGCTAGTCTCAGCATCTTTTATTTGATATAAGGTAATTGAAGCTTCTACAATTCACGAACCGTTCGTGAGCCGATCATTAAGAGAGGGAAACGGATCTCCCGCCTTTCCACTAAGAGTCACTAAAAAGGTGAGATTACAAAATAACCCCCCTGGCGTGCGCGTCCCAGAAGACCAGTAAGCATACTTGAATTAACAGTGAGTGCATGCCTAATATGATGCATAATTATTAGAAGTGATTTATCTGAAGATTGGTGTGCAGCAGCTTTCCACTCTCCTCTCTACCAAACGCTTCATACCTACATAATTATTTACTTTGATGACCTTCATGATTTCCTAAATGCATTTTTTTCTTTGTCTCCCTCTATAATTCTTCATATGTATTCCTCCTTCCAATATTTTTTTGATTAGGCTGTTGTGTCGCAAAATGTGTCCAATAAGAATGTTTCTCCTTCGCAGAGCTATGTTTATTTTCTCTCCAACTCTTTGTAGGACTTCTTCGTTAAGTGATTGTTGAAACGATAAATTAAGAGAGATATTTTGCCGAACGGATAGGTATGGGAATTCGTTTTTCCCCCGAACAATAAGGGACTTTAATAAATGCAAGGCTTAATTTCATAGAGCGTTTCCTTTTTATATGTAAACGGCTGGTGTCCTAACACCCCCCGCCACACGCCTATTGAGGCGGCTTGCGGGGTAGTATGTAGATGTAGATGTAGATTCTCTCCGTACCAACAGTCTTAATTATTATTTGGTAACACCACGTCTCCATGACTTCCCATCTTCTTTGCTCCGTTGTTGTAAATGCGATGAAAAACTTTTTCTTTTAATGAAGAAGAAAATATTTTTGTGACCGTGAAAATTTCAAGGAATGTAACCTTTTCGTCTAAGATTGTCTCACGTGTAATCTTGAAGTTGAAGCAACAATAAATGAAGCTTGATTACTTTCGTGGGCGCAAGCACCCGATCCCACGGAAAAACCAATCATCCACTTTCCACGTCTGGGGGGTTATTTTGTAATTTCACTTAAGTGAGAATACGTCATAAAATGTTACTTTTCCGTAGTTCAACTCCGCCACCCCAGGCGGCGTGACCATCTCCGGATCTCAAGCGGTGAACTGCCGGTCATGTGCTGGTCTTTTAGACGATTCATCCGCTCTGATCCGTATCTTTCGACTCTTGATCCGTTTCATTATCTCCGCCTGCCATTAGTTCCATCTCATCTGTCATAAAGAACGTGACATGGAGCCACCATCGTTTCCACTTGAAGCTTGAGTTGGAAAATAAAAAAGGGCGCGAAAGATACAAACAATTTTAAATCGCATTGTTCTAATTTGCTAAACGTGAAGAACTTCAGCATTTTCAACTACAATGTATTGGGCACTTGAAGATATGCTTTGTTTGAAATGCTTATGTTATTATTAGCTTGAATCATCTGTGTATATTTTTCGTATCAATATTTCCCAAACAATGCTGCAGATACCTTTGTTTTCGTGTGCTTATCCGCCAGTGTATGGAGAATGGAATTCAGTTATTTATACCATAATTTCATAATTTTAACAAATATTGCCTCAATATCTACGTTCTTGGTAGATATTTCCCGTGCTTGTGAATCGAACACTAATAAGATGCACTTAATTTTTGTTTTAAATATTGAGTGATCGCTTACATGTCGCTTGTAGTTTTGATTGTATTTAGATTTTCGTGGTATGTACAGTGTAACATATTTTCCGTAAGATGTTAAGCAATCTGGGTATTCGCTAGTCTCGGCATATTTTATTTTATATGAGGTAATTGAAGCTTCGACAATTCACGAACCGTTCGTGAGCCGATCATTAAGAGAGGGAAACGGATCTCCCGCCTTTCCACTAAGAGTCACTAAAAAGGTGAGATTACAAAATAACTCCCCTGGCGCGCGCGTCCCAGAAGACCTTGCAAGGCTCTCGCCCCCACCCCCATCACCCTCTCACTCCATAATCCCCTCCCACACCACACTCCCCAGGCGTCGACCTGAAAGGGAATCAATCGCCTAATGTATTCGGGGGTCGCCATATCTCCCTCCAGCTTCTTCCGTGAGTTCATTCGCATTTGCATAAGACGGATATATATTTTTTTCGCCTTCGAGAAGTTAGCTCGCTTTATCGTAAATAAGCGATACACGGTGTGTTTCTAGGCTGGGAATGGCATTATATAATACTCCCGGACGAATGCCAAAGGAATACCTTATCTCCTATTTTTTTTGCTAATGATGCCTTTTTGTTTTTGGAAAGCCAAGGATGTATTATCTTACTTTCAGCGAAGTATGCAGTTAAATTTTTACTGTACGAAGTACCTCGAAAGCTATATGACCGTTTTTGAAAGATAAAAGATAGAACATTTGCAAGACTTATGAATCTGTTCACGGCAATATTTCCCTTGAGTCCCGGAGACCGACAGGGTGACCTTCAAAGTCTGGGGGTTTGAGATTGTCAATGAAATAAGTTGTTTTCATGGAATCCTTGTTCTTTTAATAAAAAAAGCTGTAAAAGGAAATCGTTTCGAAATTGGCAAGGTAGACTTTAAGCTGCAATCCGGTTAGTTACATGACATATTTTCTCGACAGTGTAATGGTATTTTCAATCTTACATTGAAGCATGTCAGTCACATGTCGGTTATTATTGTAACTGATTGATGAGTAGGACTGCGTGAATTTTAACGTTTATTTGGAAAAATGAAGAGAAAATGCAGGATTTGGAACATAAAATTTATTAATATTAAGAAAACTTCCATCTGAGTTACCACCAAAATGTTTCCCTTATCTACGAATGCAACTCTGAAATCCATTACCAGCAGAATAAGATGAAGATTTTTTTTAAGCTTCCTAGGGTGAGGTGTATGATCATGTAAATGAAAGACTGTGAGACTGTGTAAATGAGGAGACATTTCCGAATGGAACGTCGGAGAACGATAAATTCAAATTGTAAGGAGCTTTAGTGAGAGTGACAGGCCAGTTTGCTCCCGATGTAGGCGTAGATTCATAACACAGCTTTAATGAACAAAATAAATTGCTCCAGACCGACCTTCGAATATGCTGACCCTGAGATTTCGGCGGACATCACGCAACGTATACAAAGAACCCTCATTTCCAATGCTAGTATCGTCACCTTGAAAAAAGTCGCGGTTGAATAATAGTCTACAGGAAAGCCACCGTCTTTATGTACGTAATTCGCGTGTGAAGAAAAGCGTCAATGTGTGTCTTTGTATCTATTTACGTAAAAGTTTCCGTATAAAAAATTGGCCTTGTGTCTGTTTATCGATACAAGGCCACACAATTATATAAATTTAATCTTTTGAGGCACCTCAAATACCCTATAATTGTATCATTTGCAAGAGTGAATCAATGTTACTTTTAATCTGGCGTTGACAAAGGTGTCATTTAGTCAGTCGAAACATTATCCTGGTTGAATGGCATATCTCTTTTGCGACCTTTCCCTTGGGCTGCGATTTAATTAAAAACTGCGATAGAAAAATCGATTGTCGTAGTGTTCTAAAGGGCGTCGATTTCAATGAAATAATACAGTAAACTGATCCACGTGGCCAAAAGGATTGTCCATTACCTTTCGCACAGCTGATACAATGCGTTGCACAGTCTGTAAAACTGGAATCTTATATAGCGGCATCATATTATTTGGGACTTTTTTCCAGTTCAAGGCGGAATTTCAGGCTTTTGCTTCTTTCGGTCCCTTGACCCCACGAATAAATATCTGACATTTATTCACCACGGGCGGCCATCTGGAATTCGACAGAAAGTCGTTCAAGGCAATTACCGATTCAAATTCCTCGCAGGGGTCAGAGAGGCAGGCTGATAAAGACGAAGGGCTTTCTATGAATTTTCCGTCGTTTCCAGAGCCGAGAGATTGTGAGGTGGCGATAGCGAGGGGCGAAAAGAACTCTCGAAATGCGAGGGAGTGCGAGAAAGACGGACTCCCCGCCCCCCGCCATCAACCCGACAGAAGGATATACTAGTTCGGAGGGCAATTGTGTGGAGCTGCGCGCGCTCGCGTCCGAATCGCCTTGTGATTGCGCGCCAACATGGAATGCCAGAAGAGTATGTACCTTTAATGTATACTAGAGGCGTGAATACCCTTTTAAAATAAAATCTTTGGTTGTCAAGGAAATATGCTATTGTTGATTTCAGAGAAAAATATGAGATTTTTCAGGTGAAAACATGATATTTAGTCAATTACGAAGCGTAAAAGAAAATCGATTGAAAGAATTAGAAACTTCATTTATTCAGTCATCTATTAAAAATATTCCAGCCCTCTATCTTGAGTGAAAGTAATTTTAAAAAGCAAAAATTTAAACCACTGCACCGAACCCAATGCTTAGCATGGACCACCAGGGGGGGCCTTTGGGGTCCTGAGGGCTTTTTAATATAGCCTATGTTACATTCAGGTACATTTCGTCACTACATGCTAAATTTCAGCTCAATCGGTTCAGTAGTTTTTACGTGATTGAGCAACAGACAGACAGACACCATTCAATTTTTATATATTAGTACTAGCTGAAGGTACCCGTTGAACTTCAACGGATGTGAAAAACATTGAACTTATTTTATAAGAAAACCACAAAACCTGAAGAATACCGTCAGCGTGATCATTTGAGGAGTTCGTATCATATCTTGTTTGTTGTGATCGTTGTAATTAGTTCGTTTTCCATTTCGTGCACGGAGAGTTGAGTGATTGTTTATCCTCTTTAATACACGGGAAAACCCAAAAATGGGTTACGAAGACTCATTACTACTTAATAAATAGCACCTAGGTTGATAATGGTGACCTCGTCCCTCAAGTTCTCTTGAGCCGTCTTCTGAGTGAATAACAGCTTGATCACTTCCCTTGTGTACATAAATATATTTGCATTCAATGACTTAATTGAATTCCGCCATTCAACGTTGATATGTGCGTTGAGTATATTAATCAGGATAGGAGAGTAGAGTATAATCCAGCGGTTGACAACGTCAAAAGGAGCATTTTCAATAGCAGCAATGATAATTTGTCCTATGAATCCTTCAATACCCGGACTATGCCTTTGGCATAAAGGGTGGCTATATTCATTGTTTCCTAAATCATAATCATTGGTTACAAAATAAAAAATCTATGGTGATCAGTCTTAGCGCACTTGCCAATTTTCATGCACCGATGACGTCCATTGCGCAGAATATCCGTTCTTCTTATGGGTAAGAAGCATGTAGTGACACAATTATAATTTCCACCATCTTAAACAGATTGAAGTTTCGAAACAGATGGCTCAATATTTGAACCAGATTTTTAGCTGGTAACCCGTCAGTAGGTTTGGTTAGGATGAAATTTGTGCGGTTCTTAGCGTAATCCGATAAACACCACGGGGAGATTATCATGACATTGCTGGTAGGCATGTCTTTGAGCATCAAAGGCTAACCTTTGTCGTTTTTCGTTCGTTCCACCATTGACACAATACAATAGTTAAAATACTATAATTCGGTGAAATGTACTCATTTGGCTTAAAAAACAATGAAAAGTGAGCAATTTTTCCACGGTCATTTCATATAAACATAGGACATCACCTTGGATTCTTCGGTAACTTGATTCCTTTTCCAAGAGGTCATTGAATGTTTTTACTGAATGGCTGCATTTTAAACTGTCAACTGTGACTTGGTCTCTGAGCATCGGACAACACGTACTACGATATTCCGACTCTCCCAGTAGATAGTCACCAGGATGACTGCAATGCATGCATATGGAGTCTTAATTTCCCCTGCTTAATTTAAGAATTTGGATTAATCTTTAATTTAATTTACTTGTCAAATGCTCTCGTATTGTATCTTTCTTTTTTATGGTGCAAATTTCATGAGTATAGGTCAAATAATTTTTTATTTTTAAACTTTTTCCGACATTTCGGATGTTTATTCATCCATATTCTGGGCTATAAACAATGATGTGTGATAATAAATTATTGAAAGCTCTGTTTTGGTTACATAATTGTAAATTTACAGACATTAAATATAAAAAATACATAGACATAGACATCCAAGATTGTTACCTTTAAAGTTTGGTGCTGTTTTTATTTATTTACAATTTTAATTTGGTTGCTTGGATATATTTCTTTGTTGAAAAGTTATATGTCATTTATTAAATTATGATAAATTTTGCTTAGATAAGTAATATCTGTTCTTTTATTGCAACTTTTTTTATTTCTGGATATATGGTACATTTCTTTGAATAATCTTTTTCATAATTTTGGTTCTGAGTCTAAAATTTTGGCTTCTTCGAAATTAAATGAGTGACTATTTGAAATAGCATTATTTGCTAATGAACAAAGTTGAACTTTAGTCTTAATTGATGCTTTATGTTGCGAGATCCTATTTTTTAAAATATTGAGATGATCGGACTATATAGCTACTGTCACAGTCTTTACATGGAATAGAATACATTATATTGCTCCTTAGCTATATAGGGGTATCTGACTTAAGTTACTTTTAAGTTTCTTTAAGTTTCTTAAGAAAATTCTTTCTTTTTTTACATATTCTCTCTGTAAGAAATTAAATTGGTAACACTGCAATGGTCAAGTGACACAAATGAAACCTTAACGATCCGCTGTACTTCACTACATTTTTCGGAACGTTAATTGGTTGAAACATATCAGGGCTTGAAATATCCTTTTGATACAATATGAGTTTTTAATATTGAGGAGCTATGTAGTGAATATACGCCATATTTACCATGCTTTTCAGTGTATAACTGTTCCGACCCTACAATTAACTCCGCTTAGGGATAGTAAGTGCATTCGCTTTGCGTCACATTAGGATGTCGCTACTGTGCATTTTGGCACCATTGAAAACCATTACCTTTCGACGTGAATACTAATATAATCAAATGCTGTAGTGAGGTGGGAATAAATAGGATTTTATTTGAGTGTTTAACTGCTTACGCCAAATTAATTTTGAAAATTAGTTTACTTCCCCGTTCCAAAAAGTGCATAGTGCTTCATTATTGTTTTTCCAAAATATTAAAATATTTATCTTTTTAATGTTTTTTGTAGGATGCGTTTTCAATATATTCAGGAGTTTATTTCCTGCATATGGTTACGTGATCATTAGTCTCTCAGTTTCTGGTATCGATAATTTTACTTGAGTTACTATAAGTTATTTAACTGGTACTGCCGTGTATAATTTTTAAAACAATTCATACATAAAGAAATCAACTAAAACTCCCCATTCGGGTGTTTGAGGAGAGGCGAGGTCGCAATATTGTCGGAGGGGAGGAGTTGGTGAGCTGTGACCGTCATCACATTTTTCCAAACTACTCCCCTCTCTCGTCAACTCTCAGCCAAATAGCAAGCGGGGCTGCTGCCGTTGGGAGAGTGTGTGCTCGCCCGTGAGAAGCACGTTCTCCGAAAGAACTGTATTCCACTTCCATTCCGCGGTGAAATGTTTTAATGACTGTTCAAAGTGCCCCCTCGATTTATGGAGCGCCATCATTTCCGCGGGAAATGTTTTAATTACTATGCAAAGTGCCCTCACTTAGTTGAGGACTTCCGCTGGCCGACTTCCACCGTTTGGACTCTCATACTGAGCACCACGTGTATGTCCCGCATTCGGTAGCATCACAGCTCGACCACATTGAGGTGATTTCAGCGAGATTTTTCCCTATTCTTGATTTTATTTGATCATTTAAGCAACTGTAGGTAACATTAAGTAAATATTGTAACATTAGTGACGCAAAAACGTTTTTCATTTAGTAAAATCTAAGTAATTAATTATACATACTTGTGTATAGATAATCTTGACCAATTTAATTATGATTGAATGTTTTTTATAGAGCTTTGGTCTATTATTTATTTCATTTAAAAAACCACAAATTCCTATACGTTTCGTCTTTTTATAAAAGCTTTATCAGGGCCTTAGGTGACATTTGAAGAGGAGAGTAAAAGGTTTATCCCAGTATGTAAAATATTGGAAACATACTGGGATAAACCTTTTACTCTCCTCTTTAAATTTCACCTAAAGCCCTGATAAAGCTTGTATAAAAAGACGAAACGTAGGGGAATTGTTGGTTTTTTAAATGAAATAAATAATAGAACAAAGCTCCAGTAAAAACATTCAATTAACTAAATATGCATCTATAATTTTGCAAAATTATCAATCATAATTTTTTCACACCTTCACAACCATGCTTTTTTCGCGATTCTGTGAAAATTACAGCAGTGAGGAATTGATTTATTGTTTTTAATAGTTGAGAATCGATACCAACTGCGCACTGTTAAATATTTGATGAGATCCATATGTTTGAAATTCCTCAATTTCCCAGTCCCTATGGAGTGCATACCCATACCATTTCCAATCAAAAATGGCTGATATTTTTTGGAAAATAAACTCGAAAATCATAATCGTAAGAGGTTGTTACTTTGATATAATTGGAAAGATTAGATATATTTTTCTTTATGATGAGGCCAAATTATTAGAATTTTATGTGAAGTGATATCTCGCACTAAAGTACCTTAAACGGAAATACAAAATGTTTTTTTCATTCCCTGAAGTGTCCTGACCCTGGAGAAAAATGTGACAGTCAGGGTTTTTCTCCGGATAGAAGGTCCACTTGAGCAACGTTGGCGAGCTGAAACCCTGGGATGGACAGGAGACAACCAAACGCCCGAGCAAATCCTTCCATGAGTCCATGAGAGCGAGAGACCATCGGGAAATGTTTTCCAAAATTCGTATCTTTCGTCTCTGGAGGAATTCTGCCCGTTAAAATGGTAAAATTGCTGCTGAGCACAACTTACTATGCTAGGAGGTCAGCAGCCTTGGGCCAAGTGGTTCAACGTGCCGTGGCACCGCTCCGTTTTGTTCACGTACCCACAACTTTCGTTCGCATCAATCAAAATATACGAGGCATTAACGACGTCATGCAATGAGTTTTCCATCCAAATTGCAAACGGTAATCTCTCTGTTCTCCGGGAAACTCTATGAATCGAGATCACATGAACTGGCTGAAAACAATAATGGGTTCACGTGCATAGGCAATTACTAGCAAGAATCGATATTTTTCAATTATTTCACTCTTATCCATAGGTGTCGCTAAAGAAAATACTTATGCAAAGTTCCTCGCAAATCTGTACATAAACAAAAATCGCACCAAACATTAAGTTCGCTCGGAGGCAAACTCGCTCCTCGCTCGCAAATTCAGCCATTTCTTTTTCCCATTTGGTTTCCCCGTACACTCTTGTTTCTGGGGAGGGGGGCTTTCGTCTTTAGGGAGCTGAGGAGGGGAAATAAATAAAGATTTATTAGCTATAGGTACAACACTCCTAAGAGCACCAATATTACAATTAAAATTGTGGTGAGCTTAAACAACCAACATATTGTCAAACATAAACAATGAGTGCAAGCATATTTGAAAACATATCAATACAAAGATAGTACAAAAATTATTATGCATATTCATATCACAAAATGACGAAAATAACTTACAATAAAAGACACTTTTATGAAGATTGCACAATAACAAAGTAGGAAGCGGATGGTGATATATAGATATATAACAATGCGAATTAGAGATTTATGTCTATATTTGAAAGGTAAGAAAAAAGTTTCGTTTTGAATGACTGCCTGTTTTTACTGTTCTTTAGGTCTATGGTGAGAAAGTTCCATAATTTTGTGGATTTGACTAGGATAGAGTTGTGGTATTTGGTGGTTCTATGGGCAGGGCAATATAAATCAGATGCTTCACTCCTTGTATTCATATTACGGGACTGAGGTTGGTGTATAAACATGTCCATCAAATATTTAGATTCTGTAACGGAAAATAAGGAGAACAGGAAGACGCTTAGCAAGTAATTACGCCTGCCCTTGACAGTTAACCAAGATAGTTTTTCCCTGTACGAAGAAACATGTTCTTAATATCGAAGGTTAAAAATGAATCTGATGCATGAATTTCGAATCCTCTGTAGCTTGTCATTAAGCTCTTCTGATAGGTCGCCAAAGAGGAGGAGAGACTAGTGAAATCGTCGTAGAGGGGCAACTGCGTCTAGGGTTCCTCGCTTGCTCGCTTGCAAGGAGCTCGTGAATAACCGTCGGAGACGGAAAAACTTTCGTTCGAGTTCACGAAGTGATTGATTATTATCACAAAATCCACTTTCAACAAAGTTCATAACTTTCAACCTGAATGGTGGTCATACACAGCATAATATCAAAATTATATCATACACAAGAGGCATGTTCGGCAAGCAGCGAGGGCATGTTCGGCAAGCAGCGAATTAATTACACCAATCCATGTGTAAAAGGAACCAGCCAAAAGTTGAGCATTTTCTCGGCAAAAAAAAGGTTCCTACATAACGTGAAATTTAAGTTCTAATATTCAGAATATTTAAATTGGCATAATCTATAGACGTTTCAGAAGCAAAAATATACGAAATGTTCCACTTGGTATTGTGATTATATATTTCGGCCATAAATTGTGGCAATAGGGCAAATTTAAGATGCCCGTTGAATTAATGCGGGAGAGATAAAACATGAAAGTCGTTGCATGTAATTATATGAATCAATTTGACGTACTAAATGCAGATGCTATGTAAAAGCCATTAAACGTAAATGGGATGTTGTGGTACAGAATACCCCATCTGAAATATAGCTAAAAGGTGCTAATATTGATCATTTCTGTGGGAAGATGGCTAAATATGATGTGTCATGTTTTGCAAATTTTACAGGAGAGCAATTTTTTAAGTTTAGCAGGCTCTGAAAAATCATAATCTCAAAGTTTAGGTGTTACTTTTTCGTAATAGATGTAAAAAACGGTTGTTATAATATTTTCTTAACTTTCCAAGTCCAACGGTAGGTACTAGCACTACGAATCCAACGGTTTGCGTAACTCAATTTTGCAACAAAAAAAGGACATTTCATATTTAGCTATCTTACCAAAGATTTAAATTTTTGTAAGCCACAAAAGGCCCGGGTGAAATTTACCGCTCATAGCAATTGCTCAGGTTTAATGTAGGTACGATTGTTGAAAACGAAGAAAAATTGATTATTTTGGAATTGAAAACGTAATATTCAGACTTAACCAAAACGTACTATATCATATATAGCAAGAATAAATGCTTAAACATTTCAGCCATCCGATAGTGACAATTTCAACACTATACCTTGATGAGCAAGTAATTTAAGAAATGAGTTCTTCTCTGGTTTCCAACCGGGTTAGACCCTCCATTATGGCCGACTTTTCGATGCTCGACTCGTGCATCGTCATTAGGGCTGTTGAGTGATGAAAATACGTCGGTTTCCATGCTGAAAAGGTAACGGACAAACAGTTTTTCAATTATATATATACATATATATTTTTATATAATATGCCAAGAGGGTGGCCGATAAAAATACAGAAACAGAAAAAAAGGACACTCACAAATTGAAACTTCCGATATTTCGGTGGAAAGTAGCTTCCACCTTTCTCTAGGTAGAGAGTAAGAACTAGTACTAGTAGTTCTTACTCTCTACCTAGAGAAAGGTGGAAGCTACTTTCCATCGAAATATCGGAAGTTTCAATTTGTGAGTGTCCTTTTTTTCTGTATTTTTATCGGCCACCCTCTTGGCATATTATATATTTATCACCCGATTGATTCTCCAAGAAGTTCATATATATTTTTACATATACATAAAGATTAGAACTTGGGTAGTGCCCCACAATGTATTTATCCGAGCATGAAATCTACTCTACAAAACATTGCCGGAGATATTATGTTTCAAAGTTGCCAAAACCTCAGAGTCATACTGTAGAAGGCTGCTGTACGGGGTTAAACAAATTACTATATCTCAGTAAGTATTGCATCGGCGAATGTAAAGCTTTGCTTATGTTCAATAGAGACAAGTATAGATGTCCGCACAAAATTTCATTGAAATCTGTGGTGGTCTAGAGGGGGTACTTCTCTGAAATCAGGCCACTTGACATGGAATGACCCATAGGTCGAATGAGTCATGCGTGAATGGATTTTCTTTCGATGAGTGTTCAGATTTCCCTCGCTAATCTGTGGAATATGCATAGCCATTGAAATGCTGCAAAAATAGAAAGGACACAGGTGCCCTTAATACATTCCATTCTTGAAATGAAGTATTCGTTGTTCTACCCATCAGCTGAGAATGTGTTCATGTGTGAACCCATTGCTGCATCTTCGATCGATTCATGACTCACACCTGGTGACGATTCATGAAACTGGAACATATCCTGGCTCCTTCATGATCCTTTATGAGTAACTCATGGCCATAAGGTATTTATTTTACCTATCTTTATTTACTTGAGACATACGTGTCTGGTGATATTCCCTCCTTTTCATAAAACGAAATTCCTGAAATAAGCAATACCGTAACTTAGGCTTACTGAGAAAGACATACGAGAGACAACACGAATTGAAGACGAAAAATTTATTTAGGATGTGAAGAAATAATTTGACCTGAGGGCCACTGAAAATGTACCTGCGTGCAGTTGTTCGGAGAATCTTATTCGGATCAATTGAAGGCTATCACCAAGTGGACAATGATGTGAACAATGTATCTTGCGAAAGAAGTACCCTTCTGGAGTTGTCACTTTCACGCTCATTTGGGACGATTAAGCTCCGGATATCAATTAAAAATCGAGCGCGATGTCTATTTCAGTAGGAGAGAATTGTATTTATGGTAGAAGTCTGTAGCAGTTAATCGAATTTCCGGATACGGACAAGTGGATTTACTCGTAATTTAATTACTGATTGTGAGCGCGAAACAAGAGCTGTAATCAATGCTTTCGAAGAACTCGTCCAAAGTCAGAAAGCATTCCCTGGAAATGTTTGTTTAGTTGAATTTTCTATTTTGGAAAATGTGCATTTTTTGATAGAATGGGTATTATATGTCATTTATTTCAATGCAAAGTGACGTATTGTTTGAATGGAGAAATCTACCAATTGCTTTGAAAGATATTACTCTGTGAAGGCAGGATAATGTTCTTGGGAATCTCAGGCAAATGAATGAATAACTGACTGATATTGTAATGTCCACTTTTTTCAGCCAAACTTACACTACACGTTTATCAGCTGTCACACACCCAACATCCCCTAGGATAAAGTGTGTACACAGAGTACAGTATATCAGTCAGTTATTCATTACAAGATGCTGCTCCACCATATCTCGCCTGACATTGTGGAATTCATTCAGGCGTATTCCATTCCTTACCTTGGGCCCGGCACGTCTTCTAATTTGCGTCACTTCGAGGCCCCTGTTGCAATGCTTCGTCACTTGGAAAAAGCGATGACTGGACACCACCGTCCCACGAGAGTCGTCGTCGGTCGGGAACACATGGGGATTAAGTTAGCCGGCGTGAGAGGGAGGGACGTCTCTACTCCACCCTATGACAGGCAGGCAGGCAGGCCAGGTGGAGCTCAGAAAACACAGAACGGCGGCGGTTTAAGAAACCACTCGCTCCGCATCCTGTCACCACGGAAAAGAGAGAGAGAGAGTTAGCGAGAGTGAGAGAGAGAGCGAGAGAAAGAGAGAGAGAGAGAGTTAATAATAATTATTATTATTGCTCTAGGAGTAGCTCTCCTTTTGAGCAGAAAAAATTAATACAATACAATATAGATTAAATGACAAAAGAAATCAGGTATAACACAATTTGCAAAAGAACTGTAAATACATCTTTAAAAAATATTACATAAAATGGATTGTAAGCAAGCATATGAGTTCAGGGTGGTCTTGAAAAATATAACAATTTTGCAATATACAGTATACAACTATGCAATTTGCAAAGTATAGAATACAACTGTTACTTATAATAAACTTATGCAATGGTTACAATATATTAAATACTTACACAATAATTACTTAAGCAATATATAGTTATACAATATATACAACTGTAGCTACAAATTATTATCACTGCCTAAAATGCTCCAAAGCCTCTTTCTGAACACTTTCATTAACCCACTACAATATATTACAACACTTGCACAACAATTACTTACCGACGCATACAATAATTACTTACTAGAGTTAGAGAGATAGATAGATAGAATATAGAAGAGATTTATTCAATGCTCTGGGTGCATACCACTAAAATCAACAAATGTATAACGCACATGACATTTTGAATAGATGGTAAATAAAAACTAAATGAAAACGCAATGCAAAATTTACATGGAAACAGTTATATTAATTATATGCTCAAAAAATAGCTGTATCATTAAAAGTATAAATAGGTAGTTGGATTAATGCTGTAACAGGTAATTATAACATTTCTACTTGAAGATTCCACAGTCCAATCCAGTTCCAAGCAGCAAAAGTGTATTTACATGACATTGTGAATTTGTTTACATGACATTGTGACAATGTGTGAGAGAGAGAGAGATAGAAGACCACAGATAGAGTGTGTTGCCCTCAAGTCGTCGCAGATTAAGTCGTGCCTGGTCTCGGAGTGTATGCAGTGGGGAAGGAGGAGTTGAAGAATAAATAACTTTTTAATTTTCCACACTTTAAAAAATATGAATGACCAATTTAGATGTTACAACATCACCATCAGAGTTTGAGTGCATGTTCAAGTACAGTTGGGTTAACATATAGGACGGGATATGGGGGAGGGGTTGAGGGAGGGATTGAGAGGATTAGGTCTGTTTTACAACGCAAGGACAACATACTTTTATAAAAATTGGAAATTGTTTCAACTTTTTAAACGTGTAGCCATGTAGTGTTAGATGACTTGGTGAAGTACTTGGTGAATTACTCGAAGAAAATCCGAAATCTTTTTGGTCATATGCGAGAGAGCTTCAGGGAAAATCTTCAACCGTAGATTCGTTATTTGATAAAGATGGAAAACTTGTCACCGATAATATTGACAAAGCTAACACGTTAAATTCCCACTTCGAAAGTGTGTACAATACAGACGACATTGCATGTAATTTTGACATTTCATTCACTGAGGAACCGATGAAAGAAATCACTATTCAACGCGATGGGATAACTAAACAGCTACAGCCGATTTATCCTCCCAATTATTCACTCTTTTAACGTGTACTAGTTTGTTTTTCCAACCGTCATTTATTCCCCGAAAGTGAGCAAGCCAGCAACGAAAGCTTCGTCGTACTTGTCCATTTTTGGAGGACCCAACTGGCATATTGTTCACTTTACTCCCGCCAGAAACACTTCCCAGGTATCCCATCCTGCTGTTTTCACGCGGATGTTAAATGAAATGATGTTTTAAACTAATCGCACTGCCATGGGCGTAGAAATACTAGCAGACGCGATCACCGGAGGATGGTGGGGTGAGGGAAGCTTCAATCCATACACTTATATTGAGTTATTTTTACCAATTTTTGCAGAGATTATGTTCTGAACCATAAAGTGCAAAATATATAAAACACAGGTTCCTGAAACGGCATGAATAGTTTAAGTATGATGGGAACTATTTGTGATAATGAATTTATGATGGGAGTTGTGGCTTTCTAGGGTAAGGATTCAGAAAATTTTTCAGGAACACAAATTTTTTAGACAAATTTTGAAGATACCGGCGTTAGCCACGGTAGGTATTACCTTAACGGAGTTACCCGCAAGTGCACATTAGAGCGAAATTCCACTGAGGAAACATCATTTGCCTTGAGCCATCATCGAACCCGGATCCCTCAATATATCGCCGAGGTCTTTATCCAGCTAAACTAGCGAGGCATCCTCCTTCCCCGTGGATTTTTTGGACTTAAAAGGAACAAGTTGTTCAAGACTACCGGACGTATGGAATCGCGGAAGCAGTCCAAAGCGTGCGCTTAGCGCCACAGTCCGCGAGTCACACATGGAACACAACGCGGTGTTCGCTCTTTTTGAAATATTTTGAGGATACAGGGACTAGACACGGAATTTACGAATTCACGCTTTAGTCCCGGTCAAGAATGATTTTTCCCCTTTGGAAGTTCCCAGCATACTTTAACTTTATTTGTCTTACCGTTCACACAATGAACTACGAACTGTGAATCATAATTACTAGTCGACCCGTGCGAAGCATTCGCACTGTCTCCTCCTCAAATCCCACTTAATTGAAGTGCACACCGTATAGTTAGTACCGTGTAGTTAGTGCGTCAGAATCCATACGGTACTTACTTTCGAGTTGAACTTGTGCAGATTTCTTTAAAGTGAATAATCTAATTTGATCGCCGGGTTTGTTTATCGTAGAGAGCAGAGACGAAGTAAGTTGGTCGTCATGGACTAAGTAAAAACAGATGACTGCGAGCGGTTTTGGGAAAGTAAATATAAATTCAAGTTTTGATTAATTTAGTTCATTTTATAAATACCTAGATCAGCAGATCGAATACCTTAAATCAATATTTTAAGTCGAAATTAATTGCGGATTGAGATAATAGATGCATGAAATTGAAATCGGTTTCATTTCGATATATCTCGATAGAGGATCGATAGGTCGAGGGCGGGATTTCAAAAAACAGTTTTTTTTTTCAATTGTAAAAACAACTGAAATGTGAGTAATTTGTATATTTTTCCGGTATAGTGGTTAAAAAAGGCTTTAAAATAATGCCTCATTTATGAAAATTAATGAAGTATTAAGTAAGTTATCGTGTACCGACAAAAAAAAGCCCTTGAGAAAAAAAATATGATGATTGCTTCTCCGTGAAAGTGAAAGAATTACCGTTACTCAGCTGTGGAACACATATGTATGGAGTCAATCCTAACTTTCTAGAATGCCCTCTCCCCCTTACAATCAGTTGGCTCACCCTCTGCTGCCCCCCCCCCTCCCGCTCTCATTCCGTCGGCTCATACTGTCCAAATATATGCAAGTACTTTAGTTCGGGCACGGAGTAAATAACTGAGAGGCCAGGTTGTTGCTTCGTATACAATGATTATTACGGGAACCCACCACGTTGTCTGAGCAAGTTCCATCGGCCCCAAGTCTGAAACGTTTTGAATTCGGTGATTCTTGACCTTTGGAAGTGACCAAAATTTGAATTTGCGTAATTCGTTCATTGAGACCTAACTTAAAGCTATGACCTAAGAGCTAGAAATTGAGGTAAATTTCGATATAAAGAGTAAACAATAAATCTGAAAACCTCTGAAATGTTTGAGGACGACGCATAATTTACTTCTCCACAGATTATTCACGCAAGGGAAATAATGGAGTAAACATAAAAAAACCGATATTTTCATCTCATACCGAAGGACTTATTCAAATATCAAGCGTATCGCTTTTTTCTTCTTTGAACTTGGCTTGGAGTCCATAAATATTTGAATTAGACTCAATGATATGAAAACTACACATGATACTCTTAATAAATACTTTCCAAGCAATCATGGTGGCTGGTCGGGTAATCGTTAGTCATTGAGAAATTTAGTTACTTATAATTTAATGCTTGTTTCAAATTCAATTAATAGGTCGTAGTTATACATTATTCAGTAGGAATGACTTATGTCTTAGGTACATTCTGAAATACTGTCCTTCAAATTTACACATTGCCATAAAAATTTGCTTAGATGCAGACTTGATTCATTTCTTAAGTCATTTTTGCGAAATTAATTTTCCGAAAACAGTTACACCCGTGGCCATAGAATTCAAAATAAGTATTTTTATGAAGATATATTGTCACTCGAATGCTAACTAGTATTAAAATAATTTCTATACATTATTTTATCTTTCGTTTTTTATCCGGCAACAGCGTCTCTTTTGTAACACGCTGCAACACGTGTCTCTGCTTAGCATGTCCCGTACTTTTGTGTGCCACGTTGCCAACTTTACACCACATAACCGCGCGCGACATTTGAAATTCTCGCATACATATTTTTAAATCGTATTTACGAAAAATTTCAGTCGATAGTATTAAATGATTTTTTCAGAATAGACTTTAATTTAATAGAGCTACATTATATCAGTTTTTGGTTGAAATCTGTTCAGTAGGAATGGAGAAAGTGCGTAATTTATCCTATTGGAGTGGAGATCTCCATAAGGCTCAATGTTAAAAGAATCTAAAATATTGCAAAAAGTATGTCGATGATCCCCCGTTTTTTATTCGATATTCCATAGAATATCCAAAAAGGAACATATTTGGAAATTTTTAAGAAAATCTGTTCACTTTGGTTTTTTAGACCAGCCACCTTATTTCTCACGCATCCATATTATATTTATCAGAGTACTATCTGCTCTAGTTCATTAAAATCAAAAGTGATGATCTTTTTCGTCCCTTACTCCTGCTTATCTTGCACACTTATCATTTCCATCGCGGCCTTCAAGAATTCCATCCGATTTAACATCCACCCGCTTCATCTTCTTACCACTGGTCTCCTGAAACTCTTATGAATTTCTCCTTGAGCATTTTTTTAAGTATCTTCTTTTCATAGAAGTCTCTTTCGGGTCTTTATCATCTCTTTGTTTAATATTTCACAACTACATTTTATAAATTTCAAAATTTGATGTAATTCTCACTCTTAGGTAGTTTAAGTTTTTGGATAATTATACGTCGGACTAGTTATCAGCGGCTTAGCTTGTATTTTCGTAACAAATTCAACTCGTGCAATTGTCAGGAGGTATGCCTTGATCGTACAAAAATTCTGATTTGCCCTTAGATAGGTATTTGGGTGAGCAATGGACTTTAACTGAATCCACGGTGAAATATATGCAATTAGTAACGCGCGTTTTTTTAAGTATCCACTTTTCGTAGTTGACTTTTGATGGCAGCTCTTATTCTTGCTTAACTGGAGCATTTGGTTCCAAAATTTGACCTTTGCTCCCCGCCTCCGTTGAAATCGCGAGCTTGAATGCCATCCGCTGCAACCTGATGAAACTTTATTCATATTCCGTGTTTCGTTATTTTGCCTAATTGATGTATGAGCAGGGGGATGACATCAAATGAGGCCTTGGTCGTTTTTTATGGCACCACTCATTCATTTATTTTTTATCGCGAACTCAGAATAATTACATTACTGCCTTATTTTAAGCGAGATTTACAACGACTTCTTACGATGCTCATGAACTTTGACATTTCATCCTTTGTATTCCTACCCATTATTGCGTTGGTCCGGTGAAGTGTAATCATACTAAAATATGAAGAGGTTTCTGTGTATGTATGTTTCTGTTACTTAATCACGCAATAACAACTGAACCGAACGAGCTGAAGTTATGCATGAACATAGCTAATATACCTGGCTTAAACATAAGTCTATTGCTGTTTTGTAGTTTTTTACAATTTTAAGTTTACAGTAATTTTTGAGACTTTTTAGAGGTCTCTTTTGAAAACATTGAAAAGAGGTTACTATTGTTGCTATGTACTTATTTATTTTTTGTTGGAAGATTGTTGTTGTTAGCAGGGGTGACTTAAAAGTAAGACTTGAGACTTTTTGCAGTTCTCATTTGGATACGTTGGATTAATTGAGATATTTGTTCGCATAATTATTTTATTGCTAATAATTTCATCAGACAATGAATATGCCTAAAATAAGAAAGAGTAATGTTTCTCAAAGATCTTCTAAGGTAAGGGCAATGCCCTGTTTGCGGAAAAACGAATCTCAAGAACAATGAGAACAACGATTTCAGTTGGACGCTGTGAGACACGACATTCAACGTGCTTCAGAATCCCCGGTGGAGCGTCAGGCGTAATATTAAACCTATATACTTACGTCATGCTTCTTAAAGCTGCTTTTTTCATTTTAAAGTTCGGATTGGTACTCTATTGGTACTGAAAAAAATTCTCGCTCAAACTCACTGTGAAAAAATATGCTCGAAGTTTATGGCGATCTTTCCCATGCACCCTTCGTGAACCTGGAAAACTGTTTTGAAAATGATCAATACCAGTAAAATAGGTCAATAATATGCATTATTAGTCGACAAAACGGGAAATTTCCACTTGATAAAAAAACTACTAAGAGAAATGAGAAGTCAGGTTCTCTTCTGTATGATTTTATATTATTTCTTACTTCTACCCCTCCCGTTGAAAATCGACGAGCTTTTCTGCTAGTCTTTAATAACGTGCTTTTGCTTTTCCATCTTAAAAAATAGAATGGCTTATCTCGGGTCTATACTCTTTAATTATCCAGTGCATCCACCGAGTTGTGAGCGGTGTCCTACAGGAAGAGAGACGAAAGCACGTGGTGAAACAAGCAGGTGTACTCGATGAATAACACTTGTACAAAAGGCGGTGTTGTCCAGCCCAATGCGCGTTGATGATGAGAACCAATCTTCAGACTGGCTTACCTTCAGTTGGTATGTATCCGTCATGAGTTGACCTGTATCGTCATTCCACGCTACGTATGTTTCTGCGCTATAAATACATTTTCCGCCAATAGCATCTAGTGTTACGTAACAGTGCTTAGGAGGGCGACTGTCGTTTCCGCGGGGGCCAGCTAGACAGAAATGGCCAAGACCAATGGACCATGCTCCGTGTGGTGCATAATTAGACACCGCCATTCTTTACATCGTACCGTTAATTCAGAGCACACTTTCATCGTCACAACTAAAAATTCGATCGACCTAGTTTGTTCATAAATACATAGTCGTTGTATTGGATTCCTTTTTCTTTGTGTCCTCAATATCAAAGGCACTAATAGTGAAATTGTGGAGAGATGGGATGTACACGGTGGCATCTGTTGACAAGTCTTTGAGATGACTTTATAAATGAATGTCGCAAAAGCAATCTTGCCAAAGGAGCAGAGCGGTTACTTTTGACCCGTCGGACTTACCGTTCACATTCGATATCTAAACCCCTTCCGTAGATATCATTATGTAATTACACATAATGTACTTAATAATTAAAGTACTAAGAACATAATAAAAATTAAAAATTGAAGCTAACAAAGGTAAAGAAGCAAATAAAGTATAAAAAAGTAAATAAATATCAACCTGTATACGTTCAGGCTGGTATCCCCAACCCAAAATTGAAAAAATGTTGGAATTAAAGATCTCTCAAAAAATATATTTATATTAGCCTGGTATTTTTCAAGTAAACGTTTTAGGTGGTTGGAACGATTTTTGTACATATGCAGACTTGTTTGAACCTTTTCATAAGTGCTTTTGTATACGTGAGAAAAATTGCTTCACGAATGCTTCATTGCTAACTTTTTTTTGCTGTTTTTATTTGGAGATCTTAATATGGCTTGACCAATTTTTCATTTCACACTTTTTTGTGAAACTTTGTACACCTACTCTCAGAAGTGCATAATATCTGTAGATAAAAGCGAAAAAAATTGCATCATATCGATTTGGTGTTTTGGCAATTCAATGCTATTTAAACATGTACCTTGTGGCACATGATATATATTTCGTAATAATTCGATTATTTATGCGCAGATTTTCTTCTTAACACGAAAAAAAACATTTCATATTATTATAAATGGTTGCTAACAAATATCAAAGTGTCACATATTTGAATGCAACATATTTTCATGCAATTTCATCTTAATTTAGAATACCACGTCGAAAAGTCTAGTCATAACATTCTTTAATAAAGGTTAACAATTTAAAATTTAATTATTGTATCATGTCTATTGATGTTTGTGATGATGGTGCATTCCAACGTATAAACAGACGTATTTAAGAGAAATTTGGTCAAAGAATGTTTTCCGGCATACTTGAAAAGCTATTCAAACGTGTACTAAATGAACCGTGATTACCGTTCCAGCCAACTTAACTCGTTTTCTTCGTTGAAGATGTTTTCAACTTTTTTCCTGAATCCACACGAGTGGGGGTAGTAATAGACTTTCTCTTTGCATCCATGGCAATCCTCTCCCGCTAATAGAAATCTAAACCTCATCTTCAACTCAAACGTCGCCAGCCTTGCTTGCTTAAAGAGATAATGATTTCATTTATTTTTTTCCAGTTTTCACCACGTTATTTTCATATCCAACGGCTGTTTCGGCGTATCAGTATCCATTGTGAAATGGTTATGGTTCCGTTGTAACGGAGGTCACGAAAAAAACTCGAAGTTAAGCAGTGGTGCTGATTATTCCTGGGTTCTCACTCGGTAGCATTATTCTGTGTCCTTGCTCTTTGCCGTTGCACATGATTGCTGCTTACGCCACCCAAGTATTTACCACGAAAATATTTTCAATCCAAACGCAGATCTCTGCTCAAAAAAGTACATTATATAGAATTTTTATGTATATATATCTGAATAAAAATCAAGTGTATCCCAGAATAAAACTAAAAGAATTATTTAATCGGCTTTTTCATCGGAAGAGGTTTAAAAAAATAGAATGAAGCGTAGGACTTGATTTAATCAGCTGGTTCCGGTTCGTAAACTTTTAATGTTAGAGAATAATGAATGCTTAATACAATTTATAATTCATTAGTAACTTTTATAATTAAATACATATATCATCATATTTCCCGCATGCACTCCAAAGTTACCCTTAAATCACTCTCCACATCTGGCTGGAGTGCGTGACGCACCCTCAGGAGGCGGCTCCCTGGGTATTTTGCAGGCATTAATAGATGGATTAATAACCACGGCTATTCACGAATTTCTTAAGGCCGATATTGCATATTTTTAATGAATGAGTTGAGAACGAGTAAACCCATGTTTTTAAATGCAGATTTAAAAATGGATTTACTCTCAGGGCAATTATTTATTGTAATCGTTGCAGTGCTGGCATTCGATGCATCGCAACAAATGAGAAAATAAAACTTTAGACAGGTGCTCTAGTAACGTGAAATCGTATACATCATGAATGCCTTTGATACGGTTGGCGATGTTATTGGAAAGTCTTTAGCAGCAGGGCACTATGAACACGCCATCTAACGATTGAAATGCAAGTTGTACAGCCGCGTTATTTTCGCTGTGGGTGGTTAGCTTTAAAAACGCTATGGTAAACTCAAAATAAAAAAAATAAAAATAGTATACTGAGAGTAAAATCAAAGCATTTTTTCCCTTTACACGTTAATAAGCAGGTCTTAACAAAAGTCCGTTGAGGACACTTTATTTTATCCTTGATTATAAGAACGCTCATTTGGTTCAATCTTAAACGTTATTAGATCCTCATTACAGAAATCGGCTGCGTCGTCCGAAGTGTTGGTTGGTGACAAAGGCAATCTGTCTCTGGAAATATATGTACACGTACATTTTCTCTCTTTTCCGGTTATGACCACTGTCGCGTATGCATGAATGTAGATATATTGACTGCTTTTATAGAAAAAAATGATATTTCACCCGGCAGTTTTCCGGCAGTAGCAGAAAAGTCTTAAACACATTCCTTAGCCCCTATACAGAATACATTTTGAATAGATACTGAAATAAAATTTAACACGAAATATCTACTCTAGCCAGCACCCGATCCTCAAAATCCAGTGTGTGAAAAAAATAATGGTATCGGCAGTGACTTGGTTGAATTCCTTCATAATGAAATGATGAATTAGTTTGTTTTCCCCGTAAAGTATTTTATTTATTTCTCACGTGTCAACGTCTGATGATGTCGTAAAGCGATGGAACGCGGGTCGTGAGAAAGAAATAAAACTTTTATATGGAAAACAAAGCAATTCATCATTTTATTACGTAGTACGCGGATATAAAATATTTCATATTTCATTTTCAAATTACGTACGTGAAATCCGTCAAATGAAAACATGGGCACTTATTTAGATGGCTGCACGAGTTGTCAGAATAAATTATTTTGTAAATCAAGGTGAAACCTGAGTGACAGGTGCTAAGACTGATTTTTCTCGAGGTGCGTGCGAAATTTGTGCGAAGGAACTTGGAAGGTGTGGTCGCTCTGCACGACACGCGTTGGGCACGCAATCGCACGGCCCACCCATCGGATGTTTGTGCTCGCGTGGTTTAAAGGAGGTTCCATGATTTTGCTCAACTTTTGAAGAGAATTCGATGAAACATGCTGGAAATATTACTTTTGTTGTCTTAAAGCTACCTGATTCTTTTCAGAATTATTTTCCGCAGATTTCGTAAGATATTTTAACGAGAAGTGGGCATTAAATTACACGCATTCCTATGGGAACGCAAGGCTTTATTCATCAGAAAGAACCTTTTCTAGTTATTTGAAGACAAATGAGAAAGTGCTTGACTTGGTGGGTGAGGAGAGGAAACTTATAGATGAGATTATGGGAAGGCAGGAAAGGGGTGATGAGGGGCGATGGTTTGCTGAAGGCCGTGATAGAGGGTAGGATGTTGGGTAAGCAGGGAAGGGGAAGAAAGAGAATCGGTTTTATGGACGGGATGAAGAAAGGTAGGACTTATGCTGAGATGAAGAAAGAAATACTAGAGGTAGACAGGGCACGGCACGTGTAAGAGTCTGTTGGATGTTCTCTGACTTCCAACATAACCTACCTCTAACCGGTACATTACTCTAATGAATGAATGTATAATAATATATATCACCTATGGAAAAATGTAGAACAGATTTTTACTCCTAGAGCTTGAAGAAATCCCTCGCGCGCGTGTGAAATTATCACAACGAGTAAGGTTCTTGAACGTGGTGGATACATGACTTGCAGGATGCAGAAGAAAAGGCGTAAGAACCTGAGTAATTTCATGCCCAATTCTTGTTCAAATATCTTAGGAAACCTTCTTCATATAAGACACTGTCTCTGGCGTTACTCGGTGGAACTCATTCATAATGAGTGAAGTAACAAGCACTTGGTTATGATTCCACACTTTATTTGAAGCAACACGACCTAGGTTTCGGCACATCATGCCATCATGAGGTTGCGATGGCATGTTATGCCGAAACCTAGGTCGTGTTGTTCCAAATAAAGTGTGGAATCATGATAACCAAGTGCCAGTTACTTCATTCAAACCTACTTCAAATATAAATTAAAACTTGCAGGTAGCTTTAGAAGAATATCATTAATGCTTTCAGGAAGCTTCATTGAATTTTCTTACGTTGAGTGAAACCACCGAACCTCCTTTCAGAGTGCCTGCAACGCCCTCTTTGGGGTGGGGGTGGAAACGATTAAGGGAGAGACGGACTGGACGTGGCGGTGGGGGAGGGTAGGCGGGGAGATGCGAGCGGGCTAAGACATTGAGGGGTTTCTAAGTGGTTTGAAGCTTTTTGAATGCCTCTTCTTGAAGCGGAAAGTGATACCGCGCGTGTAAGTCAAAGGCGGTGGAGAGGGAAAGTCAAAAGGAGCCGAAGGGGCATTTGACTCGACGCTCGACTAAGTTGAGCGCGATATCATTTTACACAGAATTCTATGAATTTGACCTTTTTTAAAGAGGAATATTCAAAAGTATCAGGCACTTAATGCACTACTTCCGAAATCTTTGTAAAAACATTAGATGCCGTTTTCCAAAGGATATAGTACACGTACGCATTCCAGAGAGATTTTATTTTTTTAAATGAGGAATTTCTAACGTCTAGATTTCGTCGGAAATTTAAAAGTGTGTAGTGTGTATGAATTTTCAACTACTTAAAAAAAATGAATCGATTCCCGCAGTAATTTTTACAGGATTGCGGAGAAACGTTCCGTTGTCAGCGGCGTTTTCTCTCTGCGACGTGAAAGAAATAGTCAAATTGAAGACTTATGCATGCATATTTAATTAATAACTGAGAATTTCAGTCATATAAATTAATATTTTTCGCCATAAATATTACAATATCTACTTCATGATCCTGACAGCTGTCGAACATTAAAAATAAAGCTCGAATATGGTCACCATCATGCGACTAGGGAAAATGTCGCTAAAACCACTTTGAACGCCAACTGATGACTCGAGACGTTGGATACGTGTAAATGCTTCAATGGCGTCTCCAAAATCTTCAATGGCGTCTTCAATGGCATTTCTAACAAGCAAACAGCTATCCAATTCGCGACGCTATGACTGACTGAACTGGCTGAACGACAGTAGAATTGTTCAACACATTTCTTTTATTTAATAAATCGAAAATCACGCCTCAGGAGTAATTACGAATATCCTATGCTAATTTCTTCATAATGTATCCTTAGCTATGGATGTAAACATTGAAAAATTTTAAAACACACCAAAAAACACTAACTCTATCTTGAATTGACGTGTGACGTTATACGACCGCAGCTAACGAGACTAACCGGTTTGATTGAACTTACGAGCGATACAGGCAATAGCTTGAGAAAGACTGACTGGAATTTAACCGGATTAAAACGTTACTAAGTTATTTAAAAATGCGAAAGAATGAAAATTTCAAAGAATTTTCTCTTAATTGTCGAAATATACGCATGGTGTACCTGTTCAATTACTGGGCAAGCCCCCTATGCATTTTGTCAAAGAAATTTTCACCCAGTAATGTAACAAATAACAACGGAAAACGTGATATATCTTGCATTTTGACTCAAAACAAATTTTTAGAAATTATATCTGACATGATAATTAGAATCATATAATTTCCTGTGTTTTAAATAATAAATGATGTATTAACCCTTAAAATACGAAGTTGAATAGTTTTCTTGGATCCACACAGATTTTTGCCGGCATCGTTGGTAGTGGGGCAAAGCCGTCGACTTTGAATACTGACGTCGTATGTTAGAACCTCACCCGGGAGAGACAACTTTCTTCAACACAACCTGAGAGCGACACTTAGATACCTAGCGCAATCAATAGATGGCGCAGTGGCATTTAAAATTTTAAACTTCGGGCTGAAAGTGGTATTAGTCAAATATAAACCCATCGATTTACGACGTTTCCTCGATTTTCAGCTCCCTGGTTAACTATTATATTTCCAGAAATCCATCTACTTAAGAATATTTTATAACTCATAGGCTTTTCAATATATTTTTTGGAAGTTTGCACAGTTTTAGATTAGATTAGTTGTATTTCAAATAGTTGTTTATTATGCTTGGACCGTTAATTAATTATTTTAAAAATAATGGCAACAATATTAAAAATTTGTAATAATTAAAACATTATAGCATTATTGGACCTAGCCTTACTAGAAAGAATATCCTTTGCTCCTTCAGGTTTATTTCCGGTATAATGGAAAATTGTACGCAATAACCTGAGGAGCATTCACATATTTCGTAAAACTTTATTCTAAAGCAACCGCCTTTGTTAGGATTATACTGTACATAAAAGAGCCTGCCACGAAATTTCATAAAGCTTATATCAACTGTAAGACTATGGAATGGAATATATTTGCCTGAAAATATTTCATTCACGTAGTACCTATATCACAGGAGATATCTTTCTTAGCCTATGGTTTTCATTCATTTTTGAGTTATCAACAAAATGCATAAATTTTTATATCAGCAAAAAACGTCTTTAAGTCAGAGTTTTACTGATAAATGGCGTTTCAGTCACCTGACGTGAGCTCCAGTATTTTTGAAGCTTATTTTTCTTCACTTGTGCCATTAGCACACACAATGAGATATATGCTAGAATATCTCCAGTAGTTATCTGGAACATATCTATTGAGAAATAATTCGTTCTATTTTTGCCAGAATTCAAATAGACATCTTCGTACCTGTTTGTTTCAGTCGAGATTTGTTCCAAAACATATTCTTTGAGTAACTAGAACAAAAAGTCAATTTCACAAGGATAATTTTTCCTAATTTTCGTAGAGCTCTTATGTTCATGTCATGCATAGCGGAAAATATAATCTACTTCTCTCTGTTATTTCCTGTCACAAATTCTATATGGTTTTCACACCTCCAGCCTCACATTTGTTTGAGCGACGGACGAAAACCGTCATCACTATCACTGTAAAATGCATTGGATCACTACACACACAATAAGAATCACTGAAATCACTTCGCCATCACGATCACTTTCAGTATCACCTTCAAAGATATACTTTCCAATTTCTTCCACAGTAAAACTTATCCTCTTCTTAATAGCCACAGCCAGTTACGAATTGATGTGCGAAGTAAAACTGACCGTGGAATGGTAGTGAACCTGATTATAAATGGGAAGAAAGCGTCATTTAGCGATTCTAGCTTGTACATTGACTATCTAATTAATACAAAATCGGAGATGAAAGACAAATTATTCATGAACGAGCAGAAAAATAATTCAGGTAATATTTTGTATTGATACTAATGAGGCATATGACGGTCGCATTTGGAGATCCGTCTCTAACTGGTGAGGCAATTCAAGTTTAAAAATTATTATTATATCGAAAAAGACTAACTATCAGCAAAGCGAAACCAGGAGAGAAGAGCGGTACTGTCTCACTGAACGAGGATAATTTTCACGAAGACCCTCGACCTAGCGAAGTGAGCAACTTAAATCTCTAAAGAATAACAAAGTGAAATGTGATCTATAACCAATTGTCCGCGGAGAAATGAGGTCAAGAAAGACAAAAAAGAGTTGAATAGTAAAGTATCAAAAAAAGGGAAAAAAATTTGTGCATCGAACAAGACAAGGGAAAAAATTAAGCAAGGGACTGACAAATATAGGGTCTTTGTAAATGAAGGTATTTTTCGAGCGGCAGGCAAATTGCCGTGTAATACAATCTGAAAGTCTCGATTACCACTAATGGTGGGAATTCACATTGAAAAAAAATATATATGGCGGATTTTTTGTTTAATTATGCTTTTTTCACATATCGTCGTACATTTGAAACTTATTTTCAACACCCTCAGTTCATCCGAACTTATTTCATTCATCAATATCAGAGTGCCTTCGCGACCAACCCGAACTAACTCATTACTCCACAAGCCCAAACCCAGATTATCTTTAATTAAACGTTCGCTCTTCTGCCATCTTTCCTCCCGAATGAATTCGCTCCCTCTTGAGTTTCTCCCACTCTCCCATTTAACACCAAGTAATTTCAAGTCCAATTTACGAAAAAATAGCATGGAAATGTAGCACTTTGTTTTTTATATCAGATAGAGGACTTGGTTTTCTACAAGTATTCAGAATATGAATGAAATATCATTTATGCCCTTTTACGGCGGAACCACCTTAAAATGAGTATATTTTTATTATATTGGTTTACGACGTTCTACGTCTTCCGATTCCCAATTTCCATGCCTCCCAGTCATTCCAAAGTTCTTCATCTAATCCTTTTTCTCTCATTTCTTTCTCTATCCCTTGTATCCAACTTTTCCTCGGTCTGCCTCTCCGTCGTCTTCCTTCCGGGTTCCACAGCAGCATTTGTTTCGGGAGTCTTTCATTTCCCATTCGTTTCACGTGCCCATAACACCTCAATTGTTGGGTATTTATTTGATCTACTATCGTGTCATTGACATTCATAATTTCTCCAATCCTTTAATTCCTAATTTATTCTTTTTTTGATTTTCTGGCTGCTCTTCGCCAGAAGTTTATTTCAGTCGTCAGTAACAGTTTTTCTGGTTTCTCCGTTAGTGGCCATACTTCACAGCTGTAGGTTACTATGCTCTTTACTAAGGTATTATAAATTCTCTTTTTATTTTCATTGGCTATTGGCTATTAAAGTAAGTATAAAACACAATAAACAATTTCACTTTCTGAAAGCACCCGATGGCACTCACTTATGATGGCTTATTAGGCGTCATCTCAATTGGGCCCGAATCGCCCGCGCCACCGCCGAGCAGGGCGCCCGCACCCAACCGCGCCTCCCCCGTCCACACTCCGCGGCTCCCCTTTGCTGGGGCAGCCTCGCCCTTTGGCGGAAGGGAGTGGGCGTTGCGTGGCGTGGCGCGGCGGGGCGAAGCGTGGCGTGGCCGGGGGGGACGCGTACTGCCCGCCCCTCCACCCGCCTCGGGCCCAAGGAAAATACAGACGATTTTCATTTGTTTTGGGAATATTAATGTGCGTTAAATGATTTCCCAGGTGGTTTTTTACTCTCCCAAATTGTCAGAGAATAATTCAACTCTCCAATTTTACGGATTTCTCGTATACCTTTAAGATGGCTGGAGTAGTAATCATGGGTTATTTGCACATTTTATTATTTTTTTAGCTAAAAAAATCTTGGACCACATTTCACTCTAGGGCAGCTGTGTATTCGTTGGAACTAACCATACATGCAGAAGAGATGCAAAAATAATATTTTACCTCAATTTGGAGCATTTTATGACTGGAGTTTTCGGCGCGGTATTCAGAATGTAGACGAAATTGTTTTGGAATGTTTTTTTTTGTATAGTGGACTCGGTGTTACACCTTGATACCTGTTAGAAACCATTTAAATAATATGAAATTTCGCGTTTATAAGAAAATTTGTACACATGTTAATAAAATATCACGAAATATATGTTATGTTCTATAAGGTAATGAGTTAAAATGGCATTGTATTGTCAAAAAACCAAATCGGTGTGATGCAATTTTTTTCACTTGGGTATAGCTGTAGATATCACTAATAATGACGCGAATGCAAAGTTTCACGCAAATCCTTGCACTGACAAAAATTGCTCCAACTACCTTAAGCGGAGCTTCATCAATTGACCCCGTATTCTCCGGACGTGGAGTTATAAATGTAGTGTGCACCATTTAGCACCCGCTCACTGGTAGCCTTTCATCCTCTTCTCCTTCACTAACGCTGTAAAGGTTAAACTGGCCCCTTTACACTCTCTCGCCATTTTCCCCCTGCGTGTGAATTGCACTGCCGTCACCGCTGAAGAGGTGGACTTTAGCCGCACCGTTACTGCGCTCCAAAACTTTGGGACGAGGGCCCTCTGCCATTGTCCTGTGTCAGTGTGTGTCCGGGCGTGGAGTTTATATTGGTGAACAGGCGTGAGCATGGTCTCTAAGAAGCACTCGGTGTAAATCATACCATGTGGTGGACATTAATCCGTGCTATTCAGAGAGAGGGGGTGTGGCCCTTTTGGTTTTGGCCATGGCCGTTGTCCTTAATGCCTTCTCTGGCTGCACTCACCAGAATGGTAATGACTATTTATGTGGACTTACGTACGAGCCATTCTATTTTAATGTTATTTATGCGAGTCTAGTACTATGCCAAATTCCGTAACACTAATTACTATAAGAGCAATACGGCATATGGCGAAAGACAAAGCGATGCCCTGTATCACAGGGGTGGGGCGGCAGATTTTCCTTGCAGTGTGATTCCTTGCTGGAGGCTCTGTCTCAAATCCTAGAGCACAGCAATCGGCTTCCCGTTCTCTGCTCTCCGTGAGAGAGAGATAAAGAGGGAAGGAGGAGTAAGCGAGATAAGAGAACGCAACAGAGGACAAACAGACAAATCGATGAAGAAGGCATAGAGCGTGCAAAGCATGACAACCACCAACCGAAATATCAGCTAACCGCGTTCCCCTGGTGGCTGGGGCGGTAATCGTGAATCATCGAATGCACATTTTAATAACTTTTCAAGTAAGTTGAAAAACAATTCTTGGACTACTTTTCACTTAAATAAATCTGTTTTTACGTTGGAAATCACCATACATGCAGCAATGTAAATAATGCAAGAATTAAATTTTAAACTTTTCGCCGTGAACAAAGCATTGTTATGCCATGGGTTTTCGGCGTAGAATTCTAAATTTAAACTAAAATTACATCTAAATACGCTATGTTTTACTCCGCATGATACCTTGATATTTTTAGCAACCGTTATAGTAATAACATGTAGGGAACTTGAGCTCTACCGTCTCTTAAGGTAACAAGTTACACAAATCTCCAATGGCCGTATTAAATTGGCACCACTCGTAAAAAAAAACATTTCCGTAAACCACCACAGGATGATTTTCTGGTCGAGAGGTTGTGCTTGGTCACTGGCTTTGAATTGCTCTTTTTTCCCGCAAACCGACACAGCAATTGTGGTGCAATTTTGACGAGTGGTGCCAATTTATTGAAGTGTAATCTTCTATAGGCGCACCACGCACAGAAAATTCTGCAGGCGGTAAATCGGATTTTGGGCGTCACGCTCTTCTTCACACGTCACGCTTAGAATGCCGAATGTCAACTCAAGAGAACGCTCTCTCTCTTTAACAGAGTAAGATGGCGTAGTGGTAAAAGTCGACGTCCCACGTACCGAAGGTCTCATGATCATTTCCTAGTGGTGGAGTATTTATATATCATATTTATCAGAATATCGCCACAGAAGTATACACTTCTCCCGTGTGGTCTTAAGCACACCAATTCTTTCGCGGCTATTGGAAATTTTTATAACTTGTTAACATAGTAATATTAAACGTATTATTTTACATTCAGGAGAAAATATGTAAATGTTTAATTGAATTATTTCAAAAGATATGTCATGTGCCATAAGGTTACATGTTAAATAAGTATTGTATTGCCCGGAAACCAAATCGGTAACATGCATTTTTTCCCATTTATCTTTTGTCGTGTCCTCGATAGGATCACAAGGGATCGTAACTCATTTTAGGATCGCATATCAATTGGCAGGAGACGTTGGATTAATAACAACACCTAAATCTTAGATATTGCATTTATTTATCTGGACACTGGCTTACGTTACGAAGATACAGCTACATGGCGGCGTCGTCTGGGGTCGAACCGGCGTTGGCAAGATGTCCTGATCACTGGCGATTAGTTGGTCACCCCGCCTAGGGGGGGCCCCTGAGGCGCGGCCGCGTTTCAGCCTAGATTCGTCGAATGTCCAGAACACAAGAGAAGGGCGAAGCCACGGTCTTGGGTCTTTTATAATTGGTGTCTAGCGGGGGGGTCCCCCCACTCCCATCGACCTTACCAAACTGGGAGGCTCCTTTCTTAACTAAAATGATGGGCACTCCCCACTCCACTGTGAATCAGGAGGGGAGGAGGGCGTTCTTTCCTGTTGTTAACTCCAAACGCCTTGACGTCAAAAGGAAGTGGAAAAAGCCAGTGCTTGACGTAGTGTTTGTCATGTAAAGGAAATGACAATGTTATATTTGTCACCCAGAAGTACAGTTCGTCGAGTTGTTTAGTCACTTACAGGAAAATACGCTTATGGAAAAATCCCAAATGCGCAGTTCGTTACGTAGACTTATTGTCGGGGTACGACACTATAGGTATTACTTATAAGGACACCATGCAAAATTTCGCGAAAATCTGTCTATTAAAAAATCTCTCCAACCACTATTAGGATTAACTCAGATATTTAAGCACCATTCTGACTAGCATGGAAATGCTGAGCGTGTAACTGATTTCAGCTGCCTCCATGAATACATTATGTCAGCCTTGTTTTCATGCTGATATATTTTCAGAGTTTATTTAATGTATAAACTTCTTTAAAAGCAAATTATCCATCACTTTTCAGTCAATTTAGCTGCTATTTGAAATAATAAATTTAAAGTAATTGTTCTTAGAAGGGTGTAAAACTTGACTCTTTAATGCGGCAAATACAGTGGTGGAATAATACTCTTTCCTTGAGTGTGACAATCACCTATTCAAATACAGTTCAATTCAATACAGCCTGTCCTTCACTATTCCATGTGGTAAACTGAAAATGTACATGTTTAGATATTTTGTCAGCTCACATACTGTTTCCTTATGCAAAGGTGTTTCAACGTGTTCGAATCCATTGAAGCCCAAAGGGGCGCAAGAAATAATAACATTAAAAGAACATGCTTTGCCCTGAACGTGTTCTGTGAGGCTGTGAACGGATAACTCCAAATGTGTCCGTGGGCCAGCCACGTCCACGCTGCAGGTTCAGGTGTTGCCCTCAGATGTCCGGAGGGTCTCTCCGTCGATCAGACGTTGAACCCGCGATTCAAAAGCCGTCTCCTACCTCTTGAGGGCTTCGTTCGATGAGCAGGATGGCTGTCGAATCGAGGGGAGGCCGAGGTTGAACGGGGAGACATTCCTTCGTACGTCCTTTAGTCAGTTATGCGTTGCACTCATTCACGAGACACATGAATGCTGGCCTGGCCAATATCCATAACTACGGGAGCTTTCAATTCACTATTTTGCGCTATAATCTCTTAGTAACACAGCGGCGCACTTGCATTTCATTTGTGTTACATACCCTTTGCACTGGGTAGGGCACTTCAAAACAGATCGGAAGCAGAGTTGATGCTCTCGATAAACAACAGAAAAAGTCGATTATCGCAACCGCGATAGTTTTTTTCTGTGCTGATTTTCCGTAGAGGTGGAAAACGGACATTTTTAAGTTTTTAATTAGTCTGTGGTAAGAACACTTACGTTTTTTAGTATTAATTAAATATTAAATACAAAACACTCGGCCGTGACGGTTATGCACCCACGAAAATCTACCTTCCGGCAGGTTACAAAACACTTAGCAATTGCAGATCGTCCCATTCAACGTCGTTCTTGTGCGCTCAAGTGCGCTGATGTGTTCCTACATGTGCTAACTTCATCATCTTGAATGGAATTCTTCCAATACGTAACGCTCTTCAGCCATGAGAATATATTATTTACTCTGTCAATGTCAACAATTCTTTTATTTTTCACAGAAAGTGACAAAGATTGATCTCTATCGTTATTAAAAAAAAGGATTTCAACGCACAAAACTACCAACAATTACTATCTCCAACACAACTGACTGGGGTTTTCATCTACTGTAACAGTAAGTCACTGAACTCGCAAAAATTAATAAAAAATAGTTCAAATAATAAATAATGAAAACAATATTCGTTAAAGTAAAAAAATAATTCTGAATTATTCTAAGTTAAAAATACTATACTGCTCGTCGGATAATATCCTGTCACGTGTTGTAGTAGGTACTCAGTTACACGCACTACAATTGATGTCCTAACTGATATACGACGCTGAGGCGCTCTGCACTTTCAGCTTACCTGCACAACTGTGTTTGACGTGAAGTGTTCTAAGGGCATCATGCGGGTACAAAGTACTCGCAAAGTAGACACCAGAATTGTAAGTATGCACGGCCGTTGAGGTACGCGCCATAAATTCTGTTCCCCTTGGATAACGCATGAGCAAGTAGTTCACTCTAGTGATGGGATGGGATGCCCTGATGGCCCAGGGTGGCGCGGGGAGTTGGAGAGGTGCGGCTGGGGGGATGTTGGGGGGGGGGGGGGCTCATCATCTCGTGTTCTCCGTTCACCCGAAGCCTCTTCTTCGGGTGGCCCCTCCATCGCTTTGGCGTCGGAGCGCGCTCCTTTGGCAAGGGTTCGAGTGGGGGCGAATCTACCGGGAAAAGGATTGCTCTAGCGTCCGGGGGAAGGGGGGGTGCGAAAGCGGGGGCCGGGGGGGGGAAACAGTGGAAGGGAGGGAGGGGGGGAGTGGCGCCACCAGAGAGATAAAGAGTCGGCTTACACAAAGGCGCCTCTTGACAGAGGAGACGGCGACCTCTGAACGCTTAAATTACGCGACACCTCCTCCCGTTCCTCTTGAAACCAACTGCTGGGTGTGTGTCCTATGAGAATCAGGAAAACTCAAAATATAGGAATATTGAATGATACGTGGCACTATTTTGGTTTTTGTGGGAAGAAAAAATTGGGATTGTATCAGTGTCACTGCATGGCATGGTGAAAACTACAATATTTCTTTGTGAAAACTCTTCTGGAATGTTTGGAATTATTTTGGGATCACGTAAATTATACGACACCTACTCCTGTTTCTCTTGAAACTAACCACTTGATGTATCCATGAGAATCAGGAAGACTCACAAATTAGAATATTGAATTGTATTTAAATTTTTTAGGTTTTCGAAGGAAAAAAACTGGAGTTATAATTGTATCTTTCATAGCATGATGAAAACTCCAAAATGTTTGTGGAATCGGAATTTTGGGATTATTTCACGTAGATATTTAAAAAATGAACTTTTTCCGTGTAGGAGGCTTTTTCAGTGGTGAATGAGCCTCCTCCACGAGTTTATTCTTTTTTCTTTACATTCATCTATTTAAAATAATAAAAAACTTTTTTTGAGTAAACTCATGCGAAACATCAACTCACCCGTTTGCGTAATTATGACTGGCCCATATGAGTAAGAGTTTTCTTTTATAATATGAGACTGTAGTATCCTAAGAAGGAAATTCTGTATAACTAAGACTGGTGGTAAATAAATTAGTTTTTAGCTCTTTCACCGAGAAATCTTTAATTTGCATGGGTACATTTTCAGTGGCCACATCGAAGAATTTACACGGCGCTATGCAAAAGAAAGGGGATCGGAAGGCAGTGGTAGCTTCCAGGGGTAGTGAAACTTCTCAATCCGAAGGTTCGATACTCGGGGGCGGAAAATATATAGGTTTTAGGAAAAAATCTGAACGAGACAACAAAGAGACACCTTCGCGATGCTATAATGCACCACCACTGGTAAAAAGCAGCACTTTCACAGGAAGGAGCTGATGGTGCAGATCAGGAATATTCATATCAATTCAAAAATGTTTCTTTCCGCTATTTCCGCATTTACGATACAACAAAAGAAATGTGAAAAAATACAACAAGCGATGAAAACGATAGAAGAAAACAACAGCAAACGAGGGCCCCGCTATAGGATTAAGCCACTTCGGGGCGGGAAGTAATTACAGTCTCTGGATTTGATATGTTGGTATTTTACCTGCGAGAAAGATTTCGGCCGGGCATTTGCCCTTAAGGACGCCGGGAAACCCGTGAATAATCACCGTCAGACCAAAACAACAATTTAAATGAATAAACTCTGAAAATAGACTATGCGAAACAAACCAAAGATTTAGAAAGACACATGTCTCTGAATACAGTTATTTGGCAATTAAGTGGGAATTTTCATGTACTTGGCATATTGTATCACTGGAGGGGACTCACTGGGTTGGTAGCAATGGCAAGCAGCATCGTCCTCCATAATAGCGTCGCCGCGAAATCATTGCAACCCTGGGAGGAAGTAAATGGGAGGGGGAATGAATATTTCAATGGCCCGGAAGAACGCCATCTCCCGAACGTGCGATCAACCTCCAAACGCCTCCGAACAGTCCAAATGCCACGGTCCCCATGATACTCTCTCACGCGTGATATAACCACATAAGAATAAGACGACGGTTTCACACGACCCAGCACAAGACCTAGTATCCGCTAGCCGCTACTAGAAATTGAGGACGGAATCCAGAATGATTGGTACTGACCTAGAAGGTTTCACACGATCACTGGACTTGTACTGGCGAGGAAGCGGTATTTTCACTCATATCTAAGCGCATGTCTAGTCAAATATTTAATTAAACAATCAATTATAGCAGGTGACCAAAACAGCAGTTGGGACATATTTATTTATCGTTGATTTCGCAGCCTGAAAATGACTGATGGCCAAAAGTAGGAAAAGGTTGATTTCAGAAAGTGAAGATCGTAAAGCGTCTCTGTAAAAGCTAACATGATTGATCCAAGGCTACCAGGTCCTACTGGGAGCCAGTTGCAAACTAGCTCTGCATTTATTATGAAATCAAGTAGCTAAGCCAGTATGGCAACGATTGTGCGTGTTAGCCAGCATGCTGGTTCTATATCACACGATACTTGAAAGCTTGAATGCTTTCGAGTATCCTGGACTCTGTGCTGGATCAAGTGAATGGTGTGAAACCGGCTTAAGAATGAATGCACACGCACAGAAACAAACGCACAGCGGCGCATTCGTGGTGGCGCAAGGAACTCACTCGTCCTTCTACTCCCTGCCCCCGCCCCCACCCCCCCAAAACCCTCAACCAAACCCCTACCACGCCCCCTTTCCACACTCCAAACTGTTTGTTTGGGTCGATCATCCCCTTCGCCTTCATCCGGGAGAAGCCAGGGGGGTGGGGGTACCGCGTGACGCGAGAGAGGGATGCTAGGGTGTGAGGGAAAATTCCACCTCCACGCAATATCCCGCGAGCCACAGCAATGTTGGCTTGTGGCAGCAGCAGGGGGTGGCAAGGGGGTGGTGGTCCATGTGGCTGAGAGGAGGGAAGAGGGAGTGCTATTCGGAGAGCAGGAAGGAATTCGCGGAGAGAGAAAGAGCAGGGTAGTGAGTCAGCTTCGTTTTCCCCATCCCCTCCCCTCGCCCCGGGCCGCGGAGGGGTTGGGGTTGTGGGGGGCGGAGTAGTTGCGGGGGGGGCGCGTGTAAAGGAAAAGAGTGGAGCAATTTCGGGTTAGAGGGGTGAGTGACAGGGGTCGCCACCTTCAACCTGTTTAATTAGGGCCCGAAGACAAAAACGTCGCCTTGAAATATATTAATAATGAAATCAATAATGATATTGATCACATTTTTCAGTAGGTACTATTTACTATTTCCATTTTAAGAAAGCCTAATTATAATTCCACTTTGGAAGACGAAGTGGGTTAAGTGTGGGTGCGCCGAAAAGCATTCATGCACTGAAAATTTTGGATCAATTATTTTCCCCTCATTGTGTTGTTTTATGATCGTGCCTGATAGTTATAATCATACGATTAAGATCGAATACCGTGGAATGCTTCCATAATTAAAAGAAGAACACGACTATGTGTTTTTCACAGATTTATTTCACGACCAGTTTCGGCTGTTACGACATCATCAAGTACAATACACGATATTTTTTGAAATAAATCGGTGGAAAACAAAAGAGTTGCTCTTCTTTTAATCATGACCGTGAGTAATTTTACTATACCTACCAATTTGGAAGCTCATTCTACCCCCATTGCAGTGTTGCATTCTACCCCCATTGCATTCTACCCCCTGTTCTAAGTAATAAAACATTGAATTGTAAGAGATAATATGAGGTGTCGTGCGTTTCACTGGAAATTATGGAGGACCACGAAAAATATCAAAATGAACCCATCCATTACGCTTTTCATTTTCGTCATGAGCAAAAGAAGAAGAGGAAGGAGAGGCTACCCGAGGTGCTTGTGCACGAACGACGTATTTCCTGCTCCACCCAACCACCCCCTTCTCTCCACTCCCCCCCATCTCCTCCCCCCGCCCCCAACCACCTCCCTCCACCCTCCCGCACTCCTCCAAGCTCAATTCTTGCGACTGCCTCAACTTTTCCCTTCGCTCTAATCTCCGCCCTCCCCTTCTTTCCCGAGTCCTGAAAGAAGACTTCCAGTCTGTTCCAGTCTCTGCATATAGTACATAGTCAAGGAGCTCTTCCTCTAGTTGAGTGGGACTGACGGTTATCGTGGTTGGCATCCGTGTTGCTGTGCAGTGCTGCGAGGGCAGCGGGTTCTGCCTCCCGTTGGAGGATCCCCCGTTACCAGCAACAATACTGTCCACGGGATGATGATGATGCGATTGACTGGCGATGGAGGAATGGCTCAGTGGCTACGCTTATGCACGGTCACGGGCGTGGGTGGATTAAGTCAGCATCGTACTGGATTATTCCATAGGGATGTTTGTAGTAGGTTGGTTGAAGAGTGGTGAAAGGAGGTTGTTGAATTTCTGATTGCAGCGGGCATGGCCGGGATTTTAAGATCACGAAGGATATCAGTGTGTCATGCATGCACCAGGGAGCGCTTGCGAGGAAACGGAGAGTCCGTGATTGGAATCTGGTTAGGCCGTTGAGTTGGGGTCTGGAGGCGTGAGACCAAAACTGGAGCAGCATGGGCAATGATAGGCCGGGTCATTGATAAATATAAATAAGTCTTTGATTTCGGTGGTCGGAGTGACGGAGGGAGGGGTTGGAGGGAGCGCCCCAGGCTTCGGCGAGTGTGGAATCGAAGCGAGGACGGAAAGTGAGTTTTTCGTCAAGGAGGACTACGAGGAACTGGCATCCGTGTTGCAATTTGGCGAACGAGTGCGTCTATGAGGACATCCTGGGGCGAAAACCTAGAATAGCCGCGACGCTGGCTAGAATCAGCATTGCTTTGAATTATGGAGTTCACACTTGAAAGAGAACATCCGTGCCGCCTTAAATTGCGCCTCTGAAAATTATTCCTTTTACGCACGGGGCAAACTGAATTGATATTTTGACATGAATACGTCTTTAAAATCAGTCAGAAGGTGAGGCACCAAGGCAAAAACGGCCATGCAGGGTGATTCATCCCAGTACTACATCATTACGCCATAAATGACAATATTGGCCCGTGTATGATATCTTTCGATCGGGTGTAAGACTAAGAAGAAGGTGAGAATGATTTTTATTTGGCGCAGAGCAGGCAGTGGTGACTGCCTGTATTTTGAGCGTAGGACCGGACATTTCCGTGGGATTTACTCCGTGACGCGCTGATTTGGGAGTCAAATATTATATCACTCTTTCGTCTTTATCTGTTTACAGAAGCCAAAATACTGGTTTGTTGCAATTTTCGCTGATGGCTAGTAAAAAATAAGGAAATAAATTAAAATTTCAGTTGTCGTTCCGTGGTCACCGAAAAACTCAGAGAAAAATCCAAAGTACAAATCTCAATGCTTTTAATGAGACAGACAAGAATCATGACAGGAAAACATCAGGAAAAATTCCAGTTTCTCAGAAGAGTCGATACCATTTACCAACCAACCATCGTCGTAATTCAGGAATCAATTGGTGAAAACCAAAAACCCAGCTGGACTAAAAACACTTGGAGATGAATGTATACCCTTGTGATTGTGAGGATATCTATCATAGCCGGACGATTTATACCAGAACAAAAGAACACTAGAGACACCTCCGACTAGATTTAATGGAAAATATTTTAGTAGTCAACCATAGCTTTCACGAAAATCACGCCATTCACTTGGAGGAGACGACTACTGTGCCGATATAAGGGATATTGAGATCGTAATTTTAAGCAAGCAATACAGACCCGAACTCACAAAAACAATTTTATCGCCGACGCCGGCTACAAACTTATTGTTAGTAAGGCATGGGATCATTTCCTGAAACAGCCGGAGAACGCGGAAACCTATATTGAGTTAGGGAGGAAGAAAATTTGCGGATAACCATTCATCCACCGCCTGACGTGTCTTTGAAGGACATAGTGACAGAATGGATTCCTAGGATCCTTTAAGACTGTTGGCGAGAAAAATGTCGAAAATTTGGTTGACATCCTACTCAGGCGGAAAGAGGAATGAAATCCCCAAGAAGGAAACCAACTCCTCATGATGTTGTTCGGAGAACCTGACGCTCAGTGGAAAATCCGAAAGATTTAAAACCTCAAGATTTGCTGGGAAAGCTTATAGGTGGCGGTAATCGTGAGTCATTGAGTGCTCATTACAATAACTCTTCAAGTCGAAAAAAATGCTTGGACCGCATTTTCCGTAAGTACATCTGTTTACACGGAAGAAATCACCAAACATGCAGTGAAGTAAATGAGTAAATGGTGCAAGAATTATGTTTTAACATTTTCACCTTAATTAGAGCATTGTTAAGATTTAGGTTTTATTCGCAGAATTCTAAATTTAAGCGAAAATCGTATCTAAATACGTTTATTCTACACGAAATGATACCTTGATATTTTTAGCAATTATTATAATAACATGAAACGAATTATTTTGCCTTTTGTGGAACATGTTTACATACGCAATATCTAACTATTACGAAATGTCTGTGATGTACCATTGGGCTACGTGTTAAAATAGTATTGAACTACCAAGAAACCAAATCGGTATGATGCAATGTTTTTCACTTTTATCAATAGATATTACTAATAAGGACACGTATGCAAAGTTTCACGCAAATCTGTATGCAAACAAAAATTGCTCCAATCACCTTAAAAGTCACAAACGATGAAAATTCTTGCCACCTTCTTGGCTCACCTAATTGAGTCGCCCATCCAACTCGAGCAAATAAGGTCACCGTCGGATGAATATCTTCTTCGCCTCTGTCCCTCCCATCCTGTCCATGGCAATACTTTTATCGATTCGCGACACACAGTGTATTCGTTGCGCATTTTCTACCTCGTTCTCCCCTCGGCTGCGCGATGACACAGACAGCGACACCGTGGCCCTCGTCGAAAATTAATGGCGGACAGAGCGACCCATCGAGGAACGCTCATGCGTGGCTGGTCGAGGAGTATGTAGGCTCACGACCGTTGCTCTTCAGTCTAAACCCACGAAACATTCTGCCCATCAATGCACGTTCATTTACAAAGTTTATACCTTCACCTGGCTAAGCTACGTGACGAGTGGTCGCAGTGCAAAAGTGCTGAATCAAAAGTAATGCATTTCAAAAGCTATTGAGAGGACGAATTGATTCTAGGAGTGGAAACCCTAAATGATTAAAGCAATACCTTGTGATATTCCCTGCCCTGTTGGAAAGGATTTATCGATTCAGACGCTTTACACATAATTTCACTTTCAAGGGGCTTTCACCTTCGAAAATGATGCATAGGAGTAAAAATGTCAAAACCAGCCGAGATTTTACAATAAATTATGGGATAGTGCTAAGCGTTGTGTTAATTATATCTATATATAATTTGTTATTTATATTCTTTATCCAAAATGGCTACAAATGCGTCACTTCCAAACCGTAAATTCATATTTGTTCACAACTGCTTTCGAGGTAGACCAGCATATGAAGACCTATGTGGACTTCATCTTGTTGAAAATATGCACCTTATGCCAATTTTATGCCAAAAAATATAACCCTGCGGCTCTAAAAACCATTCCTTTGCAGTAACCTTCCATGCATTAAAAAACACCTGTCGTCCTCATTATTGATGATGCGGTTTTAAGCGTTAGAGTGAGAACAGACCACGAAACGAATCATCAAAAAATGTTAGAATGTTATTAATCTCTATTTACTGTGCGGATTTGGAACGATTCGAGTACGCCATGTCTCGTAAAAGGAGAGGAAAAAATGTAGAGTCGCACGACACATTCTGCGCTGTTTTAGACGTATTTTATTTAAAATTATTTTAAGTCGATACAATCGGGGAGATGCGCTAGGACGCGTCGATACACTTCGAAGAAGATAAATAGACGAAGGGTGGCAGAACGGAGCGTCAGGTACAAAATTACAATAAGGTAAGACATTATTTCGTTGCGAAAAACTCTTTGGTACGCTTGCGATACGAAGTTACAACATTTATTTTTTGTTCCCAATTTGTACCAATTTCGAGCCTTTTTCGACTATTAAGCTGATTAGTTTGAGCCCGTCGGCAGACGGATCAGCAATCAAACTAGTCGCTGACGACGCTCCACTCATAAAAGCATCAAGGCCGCAAAAACATTGCAGCACAACTTGCCACCGACTCGAGTCAATATTTGAATGTATATTCAATCAATGTAATTAGTATTCGCAATCAGTTTTTTGCGCGCAAACATTTTTCTGTTATATGTTGAGGTACGAAATAATTGTAAGAATTTTTTTTTACCATTGACTGCCAACTATTTCGTAAGGAAATTTCATTAAATATAAGCACATGACAATAAATATAGCAATTGTGTCTGAGGCGGCAACCGAAGGACAAGAGAACTTCTTGCAGGCAAGGTTGATTTTGAGTTAAGGATCTGATGGCGGCCTTCGCGAACAGCTAGGAAAAGACAGCAGAGAGTGAGCTGAAGAGACAGAGTTCAGTGACGACTGCGCGAGGGTAAAGGCAACACAATTAGAAATTACTACATCTAAATCTACATCTACATATACATACTACCCCGCAAGCCGCCTCAATAGGCGTGTGGCTCGGGGTGTTAGGACACCAGCCGTTTACATATAAAAAGGAAACGCTCTAATGAAATTACGCCTAGCATTTATTAAAGTCCCTTATTGTTCGGGGGAAAAACGAATTCCCATTCCTATCCGTTCGCCAAAATATCTCTCTTAACTTATCGTTTCTGTCGGACCTGGAAATATAGTGGGGTTCTAATATGATGTTCTCCGTGTCGCTCTTAAAGATATCTATTCTCAATTGCTCAAGCAATCTAAGCCTAGCGCGCAGCCTCCGAGTCTCTAGCGGCTCCCAGCCTAATTCGTTTAACATCTTTGTAACGCTGACTGTACGTCCGTAGCAGTTTTTGACGAATCGCGCAGCTTGCCTTTGTATTTTATTAAGTTCCCGGACTAAGTCTTTCTGCACCGGATCCCATATGCTCGCTGCATATTCAAGGTGTGGCCGGACGAGTACGAAATAGCACCTCTCTTTTACTTTTTCATCCTAAAATCTTCCCACAATTCGCTTGACGAATCCTAGCTTCTTCAGAGCTCTGCCACAAATATTTCTATATGTGTTCTATTGAATACATTCATATTGATTGATACTAGGTGATTTAAATATGTATATAAATCGCGTTTAAGGATGAAGAGGCTTAAGACTCTAGTGGTGCCCACATTTACTGTCGTTTGCTTCTTTTGTCGTTATCGTTTGTTGTTTCTGGAGCGAAGATTTTCGCAGTGGCTGGTAAACATGCTCTAGCTAGTCATTCCGGGACAGCTGCAACGCCTTTTGTAACTGAGGAGAAACTCCTGTCATGAAAATTGACCAACGTTGTCTTCGGGTTGTTGTTCCGGAATAACTAGCTCCAGCACGTTTGTTGTTTTGTTTCTTCTTCCTTTTCTTGTCTCGTAACTTTGGAAAGAACTTTGAAATTGAATTGAAATTTCAAGAATTTGGAAAATCGAAATTCGGCCTCGAAGAAAACATTGCAAATATAATTCCCACGTATTTGAAATAAAAAAATGTCTCTTTTGGTCAAAAATTGCCTTTTGAAAGTTGAAATGTCCACGGGAAGTCAAGTTTGGCACGCCGTTGTGCGCGTGGGATATGGCAGGGGGGGGGATGGGTGGGAGAGTCCTGGATTCCATTCAAGAGGCAGATGTGTAAAGCGAGCCGCATTCCTTCACAAACGCGACAGGCCCTCCTTCACCACCATCCTCCCCCTTCTCCCTCCCTCCCTCCCTCCCTCCCTGCGTCACTCCCACCCCCCTCCCCTCCTTTCCCCCTCTCCCTTCCGTACCCTTTCTTCACCATAGCCACGCTTCCTCGTCGCGGCGCCCTGGGTAGTTACATAGTTAATTTTTATTACTTTACATCATGTTGTACAAAATGAAATATCAAGTATAATGTTTTTTGGTGTCAATTGTCTAATTATCCGTTTTAAAACGACAATGTTGGGTTTATTCTCCATGACCGTGTAATTTCATACACAACAACGTCTCCTTTGCTACAATCTAGACTGGGGTCGATGACTACTTGTTCTTACAAACCCTCTCCGCTGAAAAGGAGGTTCATCACGATTTTTGATTTTTACTTAATCGTACAGGGGACCATGACAAATGATCATTTTCAAATCACCTCTTGAAGATTCCAAAAATTTCCAGAGATATAGGAGTCGAATGGACCTGCAACCTTTCTATAACGGCTGTGACGTCATTTCATCCATCGCTCCTTCCCTCTTCTTCCCGATACATTCTAAAAGATGCCTTAAATAGGTTTTTGTGAAGATGTCCACTTCTTCCGGAAACACAAAAGTATAATGATTTAGAAAATACTTCGTAAAAATATCCGTATTCACCGGGAATCGAACCACGGGCCTTTGGTCGATGAATGAAATGATGTCAGAGTTCGTTTTGCAGAAACAGAAAAAAATTCAACGTTCTACGATTAGTTATTTGGTTATTAGGACAATGTTTCGAAGCAACTCCGTAAATCTGCATGAAAACCTTTGGAAATTTGATTTCAACGGTTGTATCGAGAAAGCATTCGATTGATAATGCCCCAATTCACCTTGAATCAAGATAATTTGGTAGTGTAACTGGCTGACACACCCGACTGGCAATGAGGATATCCGGGTTCGAATCCCGGTCACGTCAAATGATTTTTTCATGGCGAATCTCACCGTTTTTTTGTGTATATCAAGTATAAAATGTAACGCAAGATGAGAGCAATATTTGAGGATACCGGGACTAGCCGCGGTATTACATTTTACGGAGTCACAATAAAAAATCAAGAAAGGGGAATAGGACGACGCCTCGGTAGCTTTACTGGTTAAAGCTCTGGGCGCGACATTGAGGGGGATCCAGGTGCGAGTCCTGGTCAAGGCGAATGATATTTCCTCAGTGGAAGTTCGCAAGAAGAGAGCAATTGATAAGTAAATTTAATCAAAGATTAATCCACAATTCTCAATAGAAGGAGAGGAAATTAGACTCAAATGCTTGTTTCCCGAGGCCCAGAATCAATTGTTATTGGATTCGAAGTTCAGAATCCAAGTGATACTTGGACTCTGAGAGAAACACACGTGTTTACAATATTCAAATCCTCCCAGTTGATGGTCACCTGAATGACCGAATTGCATGCATATAAGTTTAATTTCCTCTGCTTACGCCTCCTGGTATGCAAGTAACGAATATATCCGCAATAACCTCAAAATTCTCACCATCACATCGTACCTCCACTCCACAGCCTCCACTTCCTTTTCAAAATAAATCGGCAACTTAGAAAACCCAAAAATTGACCAAAGATGGAACTATGACAAAAATCTCCACTTCAAGTACAATTGCACCGAATTTGCAATAGAAAACCACCAATAACCCATTTCTGAAACTAAACACATCTTATTCGCTATCCCATTCTCTTCTATCCACATCCCACCAACGTCTATCAGCGTGATCTGTGAAGACGTCCAGAAGAATGCGCAGATGCGCAGTGAAAAAGTCTGCCTGCCTGCTTATTGAAAATTTGGATTTTTCTGTTATTTAAAGTGTAAAATATAGAAAAAGATAATAAAATGCAAACACGATTTAAAAACATAAAAATAAACTGCAGTGGTGGCCAAAATTGTAGTAGCAGTAAATTAAATTCCAGAGATGGAGCCGTGACTGCGCCTCATAGCTTTGCATCCAGGTAGTATATGCTAGGCCGCTCTCTCTCTCTAAGAGCAGGTAATGATTAATGATGCGTTCTTTGAATGAGATGAGTGTGGTGGAAATTTTAATCTCGGACGGATTCTTGATCCAAAGATTAGATGAGCTGATAAGAAATTAATTGCACCATGTTTCAGTATGGACGCGCGGAATTTCCAACGGTCTCACTTCATCCCTGACAGGCCTTCACGAAAGGGCGGTAACTGATCGCCAGGTAACTTGGCGTGCCTAAAAGTTAATATTTTAGGGTAGCGTGTCGATGCAAACGTAACGTAACTTTGCCGAATGAATTAGCCGGCGATGATGGATGAAATTTGGTGCCCTTTGATGCTGAAAGGCAGGTCGTTCATAAGTAGTCGAAGGAGATGTTTCTTGAAGGACGCGCATTTAGAAGCTGACACAAATGTGCACAAATTAATCGCTCTTCACTTGAATTTAGGCTGAATAAGATGTTGGTGGTTCATACTTTTTGGCATTCAAATTTTTGCGAAATATTATTGGAGTTGATGTTTGCATGTTTTAACACAAGTTTTGATTGGGCAATACGAAGAACTCAAAGAGTTTCCCTAGCTCAAAATTTTCATTATTTTACACCTCGCTTTAAGATTTTCAGAGCATCCTCTGCATTATGTGGTGAATGGAGACAATTGATGCGTGTAAATCAGGTTGATAGCTAAAAAGAAACGTTGCGTTCCTTCCTTGTTCCTATTTAAAAATTTAAATAAGCTCCCACTTAGGCATATGTATGCGCATTAAGTGCTCAGACTCTTTTTCTTGAGGAGTGGTGCAAAAATAAAAGTGTCAAATAGGCTATTCTTGTCGAATCTACGTAGTATTTCGCAACTTATGCCCAGGCCCAAATTGTCTTTCTTCAGGCGAAGTTTTTTTATATACTGGGCCAAAAGTGTGCTACCTTCTGCCTGCAAAAATGCTTCAAATGTAACTTCATTTTGAAAAAAATGTTAGATATTGATTATTAAACTATCAAAATATTGAAGACTTTGTTAAGGAATTTTTTAAATGTTGGTATATTTCTTCATGTAAAATAACTATGTATGGTCATGTATTTATGTTGATGGTAACCTCAATACAGGTTCTCTTTCTAGGTTACCTTAAGCTCCCTATCTTTTAAGATTGTATTCTATTTATTGTTTGGGAGTAGTAAACATTATTATTATTAAATGATACAATTATTTGAATGCGTTTCAAATGATGAAATATAACACGAGGGAAGGGAATAAAAGGCTAATAATATATCCCCGCGAACCCTCCCCTCCACTTAGCGTGGCGTGCACCGCTCGTGTTTTGTCCTCTGAATGGACCGGGGGTGGGTTGCGAGGGGGTGTGTTGTGATGGGGTGGGCTGCGAGGGGGGGAGGGACCGTGGGTGAGAGTGGTAGAGTGGAATTAGGGGAATTCGGAGGAGGAATGTCAACGTCCGCTCACAGAATGGGTTCACAAACATTTTGACTGGCGGACCATATATTGCGCGCAATATTAATTCCTCGGGCCGTGTAATGCCTAAAATACTTCCCTGAAAGCCAAATATGAACGACGGGCATTGATTAAATTAATTTTAACATGGCCATTTGGTGAAACTCAGTGCATGTTCAGTAGAGAGTCAGTGAATAGCCACTCATTTCGGTTTAGAAAATGAATAAGTAGGTATTGATAAGTTTTTAATACACTCATACCTCTGTGCTACGGACCTGCCTTTGACGGATTTTGAAAGCAACGGACAAAAGCTTGAGCAGCCGACTCAATTTAAAATTCCGGAACTTAATGCATTAATGTGCGTATTTACAGTGTAGCGGTATTTTACACTGCCAGATTGGATAGTGTGTTTGATATGAAGTCTAGTGCTGTATTTATTCCTCTGTCATTCGTAATGCAATTGTTGATATTAGCCACTCCTGGCTTGACCTAACCTTCGTGATGGTACCTCCTGACAATCGGATTTAGCGGATCGATACATATTTTATTTTAATTTTTCACATCCCCGAAAACAGCACTAACGGCCTTTTACATCGGGTGTATTAACATGTTACAATGGACGAGCACAAGCACCCATGTCCTGAGTGGTGAAAAATCCACTCAGGGGGGACTCGAACCCACGACCCTCGGTTAAGCAGGCGAGGACTTTACCCCGTCGCCACCCGGTCCGACAGTCCGATTTTAGTTCGTAGTACCGAGGTATGAGCGTATTTGCCTGTTATTGATGAAACTCATAATAAGTTCAGTTTCGCCGCATTCAAGATAACCCAGCAGACTCGTACAGAAAAAGTATTGGAAGGCAGGCGAGGTGATATAGTGTTTTTTTTATCGAGTTTCTTGGTGAGATAGACGGAATATTCTCAAACGGGCCGGATCCGTCCGCGGGCCGCAGTTCGTGCACCCGTGGCTTAAAAGGCCGTTCCCGGTGCGGCACGACAGGGGAGAGGGGACGGGGTGGGAGGGAGAGGGGAGAGCGGGGGTGGGGCACACATGCTGTCCGAAGTCGGCCCCGGAAGGGGGAGAGAGAGAAGAAGGGGGAGGGGCCGCTTATTTATCTTCTTTTTCGGGGGGGGCGGGGGATGGAGGAGAGGGAGGGAGGGGAGTAAGGGGGGGCTATTTATACACCGCGCGACAAATCGATACACATGGGGGCGCTTTCGTCATTTTTCAACCCCCTGCCTGTTTCACCCTCCCCACCAGCTCCAGGCATTCCCCCACCCCTCCTTCTCCGTTCATTTGTTAACCCCCCCCCACACGTCCCCCCTCCCTGACAACTGGAGGCGCAATCTCCGACGGCTCATCCCGGGGGCGGCTCCCACCTGCCCCGACTACCGCCCCCTCGCCTGCTTCGAACGCCTCCACCGCCCCCTCGCAGCGAGCAATAAAGAATAGTCCCCGCCGAGTCTCGAGTCTTTGTACGGAATGATTCACGCCCACCGGAGCGCGAGAGCGTGCTTGCTCGAAACATTTGAATCTAGTCATAATAGAGACCATATTCGAACTTAATTTTTTCAATTTCAGCAGGTATAAGATGTATCACGTAAATAGAGTAATATTATAGTCTAAAAAATATTGCTTTATGTGACTGAAATTCGTAGTGATCAAATAAATATGCATGTTTAAGGTGTTAACTTGACTTTTTTTCAAACCGTACGCTGAAAACGCATTCACAATCGAAGAATTTTTTGGCGATTCTGTAAAAATTACTGGGTTGAGTAGTTGGTTTTTTTTAAATAGTTGAGAATTATTAAAAAACTACTAACCTTAAAATTTCTGACGAGATCTATGCGCTAGAAATTCCTCATTAATTGAATATAGTCTCTCTGAAGTGCAGTTCCGTACCATTTACAATTTTAAATTGCTGGTATTTTATTGAAAATACTTTGAAAAGTAGTGTGGTAAATGGCTAATATTTTGGTATCTTTGGAAAGATGAGACCTCTTTCTTTTTAATGAGGCCAAATTTATTGAATTTTATATGAAATGATATCCAGCTCAAACTACTCTAAAAGTGATTCTTCTTTCTCCAATGTATATCCACTAATGAATGTTTACGGTCATTTTTTTCCATCGTTTCTCTGTTTCCTTTTTTGTTCATCAGTGATTGAATAGCATGCATCCCCATCCATTGCTATATGTTTTGCATCCAAGACATCTTATTCCTTCCAACTCCCCTTCTGCGTTCGATTTTGCCTTCAATTATCAAATGAAAAAATTTGCACTTCTCATTTCGTATTATATGTCCTCGATATGCCGTTTTCCTCTTCTTAATGATGTTGAATAACACTCGCGGTCTTTGCCAACTCACGTAAGAACTTCCTCATTTTTTAAATCTCATCGTCAAAATTATCTTAAGATTTCTAGGGTACATTCACATCTCGAAGGCTATTGTATTTGCTTTCAATGCTCAACCTTCTACAACATTACGAATTAAGCGTAACGTTTTACAAACCTTATCCTCAGGTACGAGAGTAAAAATCCGTACATGTAAGCACTCTTTTCAATTTTAGGATAACCTGGTAAGCAATATCAATGCCGTTAGTTCGTTAATTCTACTTCGTTGTCAGGTATGCATGTACATCCGAGATAAATGACTGTATGAAGGTTATTAAAATATTTTTCCTTTTTTTAATTAGTGCTTAGCTTTGAATCAGTTATCATTTAAAGTTTCACGGAGGGGAGAGAACTCACGTCACAAGTCCATGATCATTAGATCCCGTCGGAGTTTCATTTTCAATTTCCGTCTTCCAACATTGTAAGGGCTGGGCGGGCACACTTTCTCCCCGGAGTCAACTCGCTCCCTTCCAAAACTAACAGATCTTTTCGAAATTAAACTTTAAAATTAATTTCTCAGATCCCCTGGTCTTTTGCGTTCATCGGTATATTAGTATGGGTTGACTGAGATAGAAGCAGAGAGGGGAATCCTCACGAGCGTCACAAATCCTAGAGGTACACAAACTTCACAAATCGAAGGCTCGTCCCGTCATTTTGTGCGGTATTTGAATCTTAGAATAAATGCATGTGAAATGGAAAAAATTCAGCTAAGAATACGACAAGAGTCTAACACCATAATCGTGTTTTTACGTACAATTACTCACTCATTTTTAAAATTCAAAATGAGAGAAATTGACAGGTGAAATTAATTTAAAGATTAGTCCCACTTTTCAATTAAAAAGCAGAGTAAGTTCAACTCCTAAGCATGCATTTTCGTCATCGAGATGACCATCGACTGGGAGAGTTAAAATCTCGTAAAAACGTGCGTTTTGTCCGAGGTTCAAAGTCAATGAGTGTTGAATAAGGATTTTAGATTTAAGACATACACTTGGACTTGGAAAATACTCTTGGACAGCACGCACGTGTTCACGATATTTTCCCAGTCGATGACCGAAACACATGCTTAGGAGTCGAATTTTATCTAATTTTTATTTGGCAATGTGAATTAATATTTTATTTGAATACCTCATTTTTATTAGGGCAAATGCAATGTCATGCTCAGAGGTGGTTGATTTGAGCAACGTAACTTTGTTTCAGGGAATACGATGTCCGCTTTTGCGTCACAGTCGGCGAGAATAGAAGAGAGTAGAAATAGAAAATACATTTATTGTCCTAGGAGCAATAGCTCCTATGGGGCAGAAGTTTACATTAAAACATATTTTGCTTGCAAAGGAAAAATACATAGTATACAAAATACAGACATATAAAATTGTCTCAGTTTTACATATAATTAATAAGTAGGTACTTAAGTTTCATTTAAGGTGCTTATAAAGATTGTGTGCTTTGACACAAGCTAAACCTCTCGCATGCAAAGAGACAGAAAGTGTTATTATATCTCCTCTGCTTCCTCAATAACGCCACCGTCAAAACTTCAAATAAGCAAGTGTCAGGTGAACATTTCTCGCGATATATTATAATTTTTATTTCGGTCCTCAAGCTGCTTTACCCCTGTCGCCTGTCCCGTTTTCAGAGAGGAAACAAGGTCACTCGCGCTGAGTTTCACGGTCCAAAAAAAACTTTATAAATTCGTTTCTCCTCGACTGAGTTCGTTCTCCGACTCTACTCGGATCATCAAATCATCCATGATAGGTTTGTCCAACTCCTTCTTCGCTATCAAAGCACTGACAGGACACGTTCGATGAGAAAATCATAAGTATAACTGTGTAGATAGTATTCAACAAGACCGTGTGTGAAACCGAAGAAAATTTGATAATGAGACTGAAGATACGATGCACTTTCATGTTATTAAAGTGAATCAGTATGAACAAAGGCAGTTCAAGATGGAAAATGAAAAAAACCTTTGTACGCAAATATTTACGAGTGAATACGTTTAAAATTTACAGCATTTTATTCTCAGTCACGGCATTCATCTCACCTCCAAAAATTCCATCAAAAAGACCAGCTGTCTTCTCCGGCTACCACCTTCGCTTCACCACCACCGCTCTGTCTTCTAAAACTGATGTTGTCTCCGTGAGAGTGAAGCAACGCGGTCTCATGACTTACAATATTGCAGGCGGGGGTAAGGGCGTTGAGTGGAAGAGATGCTTTTTCCCATAGATATGGTTCAGACCATTGAGGTAGAGATGGAGAGGGCGCTGGCTATGGTGGCCAATTCTTGAGGCTGTTAGTGGGCGTGGTCGGCCCGCCATATTTGTTCCCCCTTAGCGCTTATGGGCCGACGCAATAATCTTGAAATTTTACGGTGTTTTCCATTGATAAATCACATTAAATCAGCATACAATTTTTTCTTGAAAATTCATTCCTCATACATATTTTTTATTTATTAAAATTAATATTAATACGTTGTCACAGCGAAACACCATAGAAAAATTGAGTAGAGTCCATAGCTTTAAGTAACTATTATGTGTTTCCAGAATTAATTACTTGAAATTTTCAACAGAAGGTAGTTATTCTCGCTTTCTATCCGCTAATGCATCCACTCGTCCGTGCTATCCAAAGGCAAACAAGGAAAGAATAGGGGGAAGCAATGTGGTGACTATTTTGGTTGTCAGTTTACAGTTTGATGACGCCATGCCATCTCCATTTACCTCAATGGTTCGGGTGAAGGAAGAAGAGAATTCAGGAAGGATGCGATGTGGGATGGACTGACGAAGAAGTGCTTGGTGGAGGGCGAGGAGTGGAGTGGAAACGGATGAGTGACGTCCGTAGAGAGGGAGAGACTTGGATTGGCAGAGGTGGGGGCCCTAGAAATGTTTTGTTAAAGCGGAGGGAGATTAATGTTGGCCAAGAGAGAGGGAAAATTGTGAGAATTTTATATTTCATGGCATCAGAGAGGAAATTTTCTTACAAATAATAAGGGTCAATGAATGAGTGAAAATCTCTATGCTTAGAAATAGTTCTGTAGTCCATGAAAAAAAAATTTAAACATTGGAATACACTTATTATTACTACGATGAAGAAGTATAATGATTTGGTGAAATAGCAACCACTCATGTCAAATTGACAAGACTACACTACGGAAAAACATGACTTATCATTCACATCATTTTTTAGGAAAAAGTGAAACGAGATGGAATCATGACATTGATGCGCCAGCTCAAGAAAAAAGAGCCTTTGCAAAGATCTTAATCTAAAACGTTTACCCGGGAAGATAAGTGTTTGTCCTTCATTTGAATATAAATAGAACAAATGCATTTTCTTGCACGGGACCCGGTTTACATCTTCGTTTCCCAAACATTTTCGAGCCAATACTCCATTGCTTCCATAAACCTATGCCCAACGCCCCCCAATCGTTAGCTTTCCAAACAATAGACTACACGGTAAACTCAATAAGATTATGAAGATAAAATCAAAAGCGAATTCGATTAATCTAATGTTTATTTAAAATTAAATTGACTGATAGTTTATCCATCCAGGGTATTTATGTACATGTATATTTCCTATAGTCAGTCAGGGCTTATATAAAAATAAATAATCAAAAGAAATTATTACAAGATTTTAATTACTATTAACACGTTGAATCCTTACTTTACAGTTTGAAGTAACAAGTGTGGAAAAGTTTAAATTGTTCTCCACATGTGGAAACTATTAAACGGAGTTTTTTAGTTACCTATTTTAACGTAGGTAAAGGAAGTTTGCCAAAGACCTATGGCCTTCGCCGGCCTCGGTTGCGGCGAGATAACCTCCTCGCCTGCTAACCCGAAGGTCGTGGGTTTGAGTCCCGTCTGGATGAGTTTTTCTCCGTTCGGGGCATGGATGTTAATGGGTCATATGTAATGAGTTAATTGTAAGAAAGGTCTGTGAAGACCTAAATGCACTCGAAAATAAAGACGAAATTATTATTATTATGGACAACGTTCGGTGAGTACCCTGCCTTTAACGCCCCCCTGACACCTCCTTGTTTTACTTCGCCCCCATAGACCAAAGCACCGCCCCTAGGAGGGGGTGGTAGCGCCCAATTTGGGAACCACTGGTTTACATTTTTATTCGTAGCCACGAATTGGAAAAATTGCTCGGCAACCGGGAGTCATTCATTATTTCGCAGTCGCAAGGTCCTTGACGCAAAGAGTCGTGGCGGTCGGGGACAACAGAACCGGATTGAGGACGTCTTCTCCCAAAGGAGAGAACCCTTCCTCTTCGACGATCCATATCTCGGGCCCTTCTCGCAAGACTCTTTCCTCAACTGTCGCAAGAGCCGCCCCGAGGTCTTCACTTGTTCTCGAGGGGGTTCCTCCTTCCTCCGCTCAATCGCACACTCGAGTGAACACCCATCTGCCGTCGTATCTCGCCCCATCGAAGACCCTCCTCTTGTCGTCTGGTGTTGATCATTCCCCTCTCCTCCCTTTGTGTTCTCCCTCCCCCCCTAAAGTGGTACGCAATGTGCTTCCCCCTCCCTTTATCAATCCCCCTCTCCTCCCCCCCCCCCCCCGGTTAAAACCCTCATCCCCTCTCTTGCTCTCTCTTGAACACTCTCTCTCTCTCCCCTCCTCCTGCTCCCCCATCATCTCCCTCTCTCTCTCTCTTTGTCGTTCGGCTTGTGTCGAGCGGTTGGTCCTCTTCCCGCTCGATTCAATCCTTCTTGCCTTGAAAAGCTTCCTTCCTCAAGAGACAACTGTTTTGAATTGGACACCCGCTGCTTAATCTTGGCTTCGCTGTTTTGGGATCACCAAAAATAAGTTCCAGATCATGATCAACGAGCGATGAGGTTCAGGTGGTTGGAGTGATTTCTATATGCATTTACATTTCCGTGAAAATTGACGTACGTGTTCTAATAAATGATATCTATAGATAAAAGTGAAAAAATTGCGGAATATCCATACGGTTTTTTATGGCAATTCGTTGCTATTTTAACACGCAGCCTTATGGTACATGAAATATATTTTGTAATAATTCGATTAAATGTGTACATATTTTTTTAAACGCGAAATAATACATTTCTCATTATTATAATTGCTGCCAACTAATATCAAGGTGCCACGCCGAGTTCAGTATTCGAAAAAAACAACACATTTCAATATATTTTCGTCTAAATGTCGAATGCCACGCCGAAAACTTGTCATAACATTCTTTAATGAAGGAAAAAATATGAATCTTGTATCATTAACTCTAGTGCTTCCATCGTTAGTTCTAACGCATAAACAGATGCACTGAAATGAATTTTTGTTCTTGTTTTTTTTTCTCGAGTTACTTAAAAAATTATTAAATTGCGCTCTGAAAGACCCATGGTTACCGCTCCTGCCACGGTGATCTCACGGCGCTCCTCTCAAGCAAATGCGCGATTAGGTGGTTTAAATTAGTTGAAGTCACACTGCTTGAAATCTTTCACTGTAACATGTATAAATCTATGAATGTAGCATTGTCATATATCACGACGTCGTGTGTAATTTTGTGTGTGCGTGCTTTGTGCAACCCTTATCCGTATCCTGCATTTGAAACACATCGTGGATCAATGAAGCAAGTATTTTCATTTCAAATTAAAATTTCATATTAGTTCATGACGAGACAGTTATATAATAGCAAATGTTGTATCAATATATTACTTTGATTATGTGGAAAGAGCAACTCCATGTATCCAATCGATTTATGTTAATATTTAGATGATTCTTCTTCATGACCTATTTTTTTATAATTCAATACATGTTTTTTTTCTTCTAATTGACCTATATCTCCCGAAGAAAATAAATATATATTGAGTTATATTATTATTTGGTTAGCGATATTTCTCGAAAAACGAATTTAATGAGCTTGCTATTTAAATATTGATAGTTATTAGTGAAGTCGGATGGAGTGCAAATGTAGTTGGGTATTATTTTTTCTATGCAAATCTATAACTAAACTGAGAGTCTCCTATCCCAATTCTAAAATTGCTAATACCTATACATAAAGTATGAGTAAAAATAATTATACACACAGTAAGACATATTAACAAGCAATGGAAATATTTTCCTAGCTATAGTATTATTGGTAACCTTATATTCAAGTAAGACGGTTTAAATATTCCATCCAAAACGTTCCATGAATTTTCATGGCCCTAGCTAATTTATCTTTCATCAAATTTGCTTTTATACGCCAAGTGATAGTTACAGAACTGGCCTCGAGGTGGGGGGTGGGAAGTCTTATGGAAGAGGCTTTTGACATTCTGCGTCGCAGTCGGGTGTTATCTCATATATCTCGTGTTATTTGAAGGTTACCCCCAGACTGAATGATTAATGAAACAGTCTTCGATCCGAGGCACTGGCGTTCCAAAAGACTTCTCTCCTTGACCGCCTTTTGTTCGATTAGGTACGGTCGAGTGTACCCTCAAAAAGTATAGCGTACCACTTTGAGCCAAATGTGATTACGTCAACCTGAGAGGGACAAATACAAACTCACAATAATGTTAACTGTGTCATAGTACAGCGACAGCAAAGTTGGTGCATCAAAATAATAGTTACATTTGCACTCTCTCCTAATAATGTTTCGTCTGCTACACTTCTTGCTCTTTTTCCGAACTTTCCTTTTAGGCTTTTCACCGTTTTCCAAAACTTTCGTTGGTTATGATGATAGTTTTCTTCCACTTCATTACCAAACTCTTCCCAACATTCTTTCTTTGCTTGTCTTACTGCTTGCTTCGACTCATTTCTCTTCTGTACATACTTTCACCAAGCCTCATTTGTTTTATCTCTAATCCACAATTGCCAGGCAACCTTTTTATACTTAATTTTTCCTTTAACATGTTTATTCCACCACTTTCTCTTTTTAGCCTCCGTATTCACTGTTTACACTCCACAGATTTCTCTCGTTTTATTTAGAATGGTTTCTTTCAATACCCTCCAGCCTAATTCAATTTGATCCACCTCACTTTCAACACTTGTTACTTCTTCCATTCTCTTTCGTAGCTCTGCTGTTACTAGGTCTCGATATTCCGTTTTCTTTATTCATCTCTAAGTTATCGAACCTTCAACATCTCATAAGGCGAATCCTTTCTAGTTTTCAGAGGGCGCAGCCGCAGCTTCATGATTAGTAGTCTATGTTCTGTGCTTAGTTCAGCGCTTCTGTTACATCTTTTACAGCATACCTCATTCTTCTTGTGTAAGTGAAATAATCTATCACACTTCTCGCTCCTCTGTTCTTAGACTCAAAAATAATTTTATGCGTTATTCTATGCGGAAAAAAGGTGTTGCCAATCATCAGATCGTTATCTATGCAAAAATCGATCATCTTCTCTCCGTTTGTGTTAATTACTTGCTCTCGACTATGCGGCTCAATTGATTCATGTCCTCGTTCTAGGTTCCTGCCTATTCTGGAGTTCCAATCTCCCATTATCACAATGTGTCTGGTCTGTTCTCTTGCCTTGTCTACAGTTTCCTGCAGTTGAGTGTAGAAAAGATATGTCTCAAGCTGTTCCATGCCCTCAGTTGGGGCATATACCTGTTTCAATGATATTTTTTCCTGCATTTCCAGATTCACTTTTACTATTCTTGAATTCACTGGCTCCCATTCCATTACTCTGTCTCTATAAATACCCTCTATTACCATGCCCACTCCTTCTTTTGCTCTACTGCGATGTTCTACCCCAGAGTAAAACATTTAATATCCATCTTTCAACGCTAATTCTCCAAACCCTTTCTTTTTCGTCTCACTTATACCCAGAATCCTCAGTTTGTACTTTTTCATCTCATCTACAATTTCACACTCCTTTCCAGTGAGTGATGTTATGTTCCATGTACCAAAAATCGTGTCCGTTCGTTCGCTCTGTCTATTAATCCGTCAGGCTCTCTCTGTTATACTCTGAATAATTAACTTCACTCAGGTGGGTTATTGGCCCTACCGAGCTAGCCGGTTGGAGGGGCTGCCTCCTAAGCCTACCGGCTGGCTGTTTTCTGTCAGGGTTGTCTCCCTTAGCCTTCAAAGATCCCTCTCCTAACCACAAGGCAATTGTCTCTGTCCTGATATACCCCGGTCAGTCGGGTTGCCTCTTCCGCCAGTTCAGCCGTACCGAAGTCCATCTTCTCCTCCTTCGCTGCCATTGTGGGCTTCACCGTGACCCTGGCTAGGGACCCTTACGGGGTGCTACCATCCGGGCCAGATGAACCCCGTTTTTTTACGAGGTTGTTACTCCTATGACTCCTACTTCCTGTCTCTTAGAGACAGGCCCTGGGCTTGCCATCAGTATAGCGGAGTTGAGGCCGACTTACGATTTAACAAATTCTGTTATATTTATAAATCGGATTTTTACATCCGATTTTTAAATATGACATCACCATGAACATAATTTATATGAAAAAAAACCAATCACCTGTTATTTATTAGCAGGAATTTAATATGCATATGAGTATGAACATACTCATTTATTGAATGGTACCAATAAATTTGAAAATATGCATGCACAAAAACGTAAAAGCTTTCGGGTTTAGAACCCTTTCAACCAATCCCGTTTACCAACAACCAGCCCAGTGCCAATCCTAATCCTATACCCTCAACTCCAGTGCTGACATTCCTTGGTAGTGATCTCCTCTAGCTGAAGAAGGGTTTTAAACCCTAAAGCTTCCCAAAGCAGTGGACACCGTTGTCATCATGGATCATCTACCAGGGGGGTCCACTGATTTACCTAACTATCATTTCCAACCTCAACGTCTTGTTGCTAGTATGTATGTTTATATTTATTGCCATCTCTTATTATTCTTATACTACTTATAAAAATTATCCCCATGGCTTAAAAAATATCTCATTTGGTCAAACATTGCCTTGGGACAGTTTAAATATCCACAGAAAATCCGTTTGGCGCTAGTGCGGCGGGGAAAGATCTCATATGTGTGGTAATACCAATATATCAAACACTTTATACTACTTTTAGAGCTACTTTCCAAAAAATAGGAGTACGTATTCCTTGGGTTTAGTGTTGTTGTGCGCTCCGGATACGCATAAAAAGTAATCTCAGGTCTCGTCGGAAATGCCACGGTGTGCCGTTCACAATTTTTCACAATTATATTTTATAATTTAAACAAATTTATAACCCACCGTAAAATAAATTTGATGAGTTTGTAAATAACCTACATTTCTGAAGGCATTTCCAGCGTAGGGCTTGAATGTAATACTTAAAATTCCACCTTTAAGAGGTATATTTCTTTATTTACTGAGAATTACAGTCATAAAGAACAAGGGTATTGTGCCATTAACATTACTATCGTTTCTTCATCCTTCTTATGATTTGTCAAATTCTAAAATGAAATATGAATGTGGTCTCCCTTATGAATGTCATGGGAATATCCTCAAACTCTCCTAAAGGAACCCGCGTAAGGAGAAGAGCGCTTCCGTAGCCCCTTGGCCACGAGGAAGGGGCGCTGGGATGGATTCTTAAAGATTGAGAGAGGCGGGGGTGGAATGGGAGGGAGCGTTCATTCTCCCCTTTCCCTCATTCTCTTATCTCCTCCGCCCCGCGTGAAACCCCGCGTCTCCCTCCCTCACCTCCTCCTCCCACTCTTCCTTACCCTTGAAGAACCCCCGCTCTAATCTATCCCTCGCTCATCGCCTTAATCTCCGCGCCGTGACCCCTCCGCCGCTCGCGCCTCCCGCCACCCACCGCCCGTCGAGGAAACGAAAGTCCACACCCCCCCAACCCTCGTTCCCTGAGAAACGGACGCGTCTACCCCCACCCCCACGACACGACACGAGGGGGGTCGCGGGAATTGTAGCCACCCCCCTCGTATCACGCGAGTGATACAGGAAATGGAGGGGAGGTGCCTTTTAGACGCGCTCTCCCTCTCACTCCCACCCATTTGCATGACCCCTCTCTCTCAGAGGTCGAAGGTCGAGGTGAAACGCCAAAGCGTTGACCCGGCGGTGAACCTCCCTGGGTGCGGTCGCGGTCGCCGTCAGAGCTGCCTCGCGCGGCACGCATGGTCTCCCGAGTAAGCGCTTTCGAAGCAAACGCTTCTCCCAAAAAGCGAGTTGCTTAGTGCGCTTCGCGGATCGTCTTTAACCTTTAAAGGACTTGCGTGCATTTAAATGTACACTGGAATGCATATAATATATAATATAATTACAAAACGTTACAAGTAGGCAATCGCCTGGTGGTCAAATTAACATAAGCATAAGAAAATACACATGACATTTTCAAAACACTTCCAAATAAACCATTACAGAATCGAGGAACACTCATTTCTAAAACATTTTAACGTTAGCGGGAAAGATCTCAAAAATTACTTCAGGTAACTCATTCTACTCCTTTATACCTCAATTTAAGAAAGATTGTTTCAAGATATCCGTTTTCTGCTTTCTACATTTAATTTTGTACTTGTGGTCATGTCTTCCTGTGTAGCAGGGTGAGTCTAGCCTTTGATTTATTTCCTCCCAAGCCCGTTCTTTTGTAATTGCTTTGTATATCCCGCATAACCGGTTTATGTTCCTCCTTAATTTCAAAGGTTTCCAACCCAGATATGCCAGTATGACTGTGACACTGTCACACCTTTTGTGTCTGCCTAAAACATACCTGGCTGCCTTCCTTTGTACTTTATCCAGCTTGAAAATATTTGTTTTTGATTGGACTTATATCGGAATGAGGAGACCATCGGCCGTGCGTACGGAAAAATTGTACGCTGTATGTGACATTTAAACCCATAAATGTTTCTATTGATTGTTCAAAATTAAATCCGGCCGGCAGCGCCCGCAGAAGGAATTTTAATCCGTACGATAAAGTTTAAGGTAGTTTGATTGGTAAATCAATTCTCCTAGAGTTTGAAGAATTTGATGTATTTTAAAGAAAAAAACTCCTATCTTTTTGATTATATCAAAACATTAACCCCTTTCTGAGCTATTTTCCGAGCAATTAGCCTAAAAATATAAGCTGTTTTACATGGGATAGACTACGGCTGTGCGCTCCAGAGGGAGAACATCGAAATAAAAAATAGGAACCTCTAACACCTTCGTCAAAAAACTATCGGTGAGTGGTTTATATGTTTTATCAACTATTTATAAAAATTAATCTATTACGCACCGCAGTAATTTTTGTATAATACAAAAAAATAACCTGTTGTGAAGGTGATTTTACCGCACGGCGTGAAAACATGAGTCAAGCTAGAGACTTATTTGGCTAAATTTATTTAATTGCTGAGAATTTTGGTCATATATAAACTATATTTTTGCGCCATTTATATTAAAATATTTACATCGTGCTTCTTACAGACGCTGAAATTAAAAGAATAAAATTCGAATATGGTCTCCATTATGACTCGATGGGAACTATCTCGCTCCAACTACCTTTAGGTGACTGTAGTGGTAATCGTGAGTCATTGAGTGCACATTTTTAATAGCTTTCCAAGTAAGTGGTAAAAAAATTCTTGGACCACATTTCACAGGAGTACATCTGCTTATGCGTTGGAACTCACCATACAGGCAGTAATGAGGACGATACAATAATTTTTTTTTCATTTCCGCCTTAATTTTTTAAAGCATTGTTATAACGGGTTTTCGATGCGGAAAATCGAAGTTTTAGGCAATATATAAATCTAAACACAGTTTTATGGTCGTCATGATACCTTGATATATAATCCTCGGGCAAACAATCATAGTTTTTTACCACTGTAAACAGCGCATTATTTTCCGTATGGCAAGATTTTTAAAAGCGCAAGTACATAATCAGTTTAAGTACTGATATGTAAAAAAATTAGTGATTTGTTGGTCGATCATGGTTTACTTATAGCATAAGTAGGTACTTGGTAGCAGAGATGGTATTTCGATGTGTAATCCCACATGCGAAAGGTCAAAAAATCTAATTTTATATTTACGTGGTGAGCGCTGGTATTATCCAACAATATTACGTCACCCAGTAGCATGAGTTGATCTGCGCTCTCCTGGATGACGTATATTTTCGTGTCGATGTCTTGTGCTCAGCATTCCCATAGGTAACCGATATTGCCCAAAACTTTACTCATGGAAAATTTAATATGCACGCATCTTTCCAATATCCTGTGAACACGTATCGATTACTGTTATAAATTGGTAGGGGAGAGGGGTTCTTGAATTCTTTCGTTGTATTTTATGGGGGAGGAGGGTCGGAAAGCGTTCAAAATTTTCTTACTTGGTGCTTAAAATTGTCTTACGTAATGTTTAAAAGGCCATCACCTATGAGTGAATATCTTGAGTGTAAGTAATTAAACAAGCCACACCTCTGCTCCGAATTCCCTGCCCTTTTCATTGAAGTGTATGTTAAGAAAATGGAGCAAGAGAAACCTCGTTATATTGATTTTTGCTGTTTTTACTACTTTACTTGTCCCTTTTTGGAGACACTGCTTGCATTTGTGTCAAATTTCGACTTTACACCTCACCCAAAAGTTCCTTAAACATAATTCTGCCAATGATGAGAAATGAAAACAAAGAAATAAAGAAATATTTGCTTCATATATTAGAAACTTATTCAATATATCAGAGTATTCTCTACCTTGGCCTTATTAATTAACGTGATTAAGTAATATGTTTTCCTTTTCAACAATTTAACTGTGAGAATCTTTCCAGTTTAATAACGTAAATATTCACGTTTCCTAGAATAGTCTACTCTCGAATTCTAGCTTGTGAAGATAAGCTGGTATAGAATTAAATTACTGCTCTTGCTCTAGTGGTTTTAAACTGGTAAATGAAAGGTTCTGTAACATTTATTCGTTTGAAACTCCTTCACTCTTCCTTATCATTTTTGCAGGATTTGGTTGAGAGTTTTACAGATAGGCATTATTTCGTAAATTTTTTTGAGGCAAGAAATGAAATTTTCCATAAATGGTAGTTAATGGATCAGTTTATTGCGTATAATTGAATAAGTTTACTTACTTTAATTTATTGAAATGCTGAAAAATACCATTTATTGAGAATAATTAAAAAAAAAGAAACTTTAAGAGATAAATTTTGGGAATTTATCCAGTGTATTAATAATCCTTGGCTAAAGTTGCATATTTAACAAATTAATAAATGTATACGTTCAGGGCGACAACTATGTTCTGTTTGAACTCTGAATGCTGCCAGGAACACACAAAATCACAAGGTAGTTGCTATGTGTGTTATATATATTATGGCGTCGATTAGATCAGATTCAAAGGCTTGGTAATGTTCAATTAACCTGAACACACAAATAAGCCTGTCGCCAAAAAGAGTTGATGAAATATTTTCCGCAATAAAAAAGCAAATATTGGGATGATCTCTATTTCAATATTGACGAGTGAAATAGATTCACAGAAACTGCGGATAACATTTTTTAATGAGATTCAAATTAGCATTAATAATTTGAAAGGCAGTGTGGGAGAGACATAAATATCCCAAAACATTTTTTTTAAACTTTCGGTGTGCTATTATTGATTTATAAATTCAATATCACAAACGATTTTTTATCATGAATTTTTTTATGAGGTCAAAAAACCTCGTGTTTACTATCCTTTGCGGAAAGCAAGGCAGATTACAACTTCCTGAATAGTATTCCAATTGGCATTGCATATTAAGATGTGATTTATTTTATTACTCTCATTTCGACCATTGTTGGTGCTTAGACTGCATGTTATCTTGCGCGTTTCCTTGCGAGAGCGTGTGCTTGTTCCAGGGAAATATTTCGAACACCCATTGATGATGCCACTCATTCCTCCACCCCCTCCCCCTCTCCTCACTAACGACCGTAAAACAACTCTCTCATAAAGCGTATTCGTCCGCACGCCGTCTTTCATTTGTTCTCTCTGCTTTCATGAACACCAGATCCCGTGAATGCGATCTTTCACCTCTCGAACCATTATTGCTATGCGTTTTTAATAATAAAACTTTACTGGGCGAAAGATGTTCTCGTTAATTTTCTTACTTTTACCCAATATTATTTCTTCCTCCCACGTGGTCTTACAACTATTTCTTTCTCAGGCGAGCGTTGACGTTTTATTTTCGGGATCGTCGTCGTTGCTTCCTATGCCCTTATCCTTATTGCGCAACAGTACGTATATTCTCCTCCTTTCGTCTTCTGCCCTTCACTGTCTTCACAGATGGATAGATCCCCTGTCTCTTTGGTGGTTCTTTCAGTTGCTAGTCATCCATTAAAATTCGAATTAGTTTACATTTTTAAACTAAAATTTAATCCGAGAGTGAATATCTTTTTCAAAGCTTCTGGTCCAAAAAACTGACCGCAGAACTGATATTGAGGAAATATTTGAACACTCAGCTGAAAGCTTCATCCGTTATTGTTTAACTTAAGACAAAAATCATCGAAAAAATGACGTCCATCTGGCCGATGAGTTTCGGACTCGGGAATGAAGGCTTAGTTCTAGAGTAGGTTTGTATTCGCTGTTATATGTTCCTAGTGAGATAGATTCTCAATTTTTGGACCTCTAAATCTTAGTATTATATTCTTAATATTTCTAAGAATGGATATGATGCGCTCCTATATGAAAGTGGAAAAAAGTGAAAAAAAGTTAGATATCAAACCTACGAGTTTAGTATTGCACTATTGTATGGTTCGCGTGAGTTATAGAACTGTCAGCTAAAGGAAAAACTATATCACCGGTAGCGCTGGGGTCAAGTCTACGTCATCTGATCTCAGGCAGTGGCATCAGATCCCTCCTGTGTGGATACTCATGTCTCGCGACTCGGTCAGGTGTGGTCGCCTTATTTCACTCGTTCTAACGGTGTACAAACTCTCCGGTGCTGTTTTCGGGCTTGCGGAATTCTGAAGAACGATGCTCATCAAGAAACAGGGAGTATACTTTTTCAATTTCTTCAATCATCACCTCAGTCTTCTTAATATTTAGTGTTACCGAACCTGAAGTGGTAACATGTTGAATGGCGTAACGGAATGACGTATATTAAGGTGTTGTAGTAAGTAAAACTATGACATCATCAGACATATCAACATCTTCTTTTTCACATCATATTGGAAAATTTCTTTTGTCTCCTTATCTTTGAATGGAGATGAACTTACAATTATCATTTGATCTAGCAAGTCAATGGGGATTCCATTAAGGGATTGATAATTTGTGCCACGGATTCTGGTAGTTCATTTTGTTCGCAGCTGTTATCGAGAGCAAAGTCTTCGCACTGTCCGCCAGCTATAAAAACATTATTCCTGAAAAATACCAGAGAAAGCCAAAAAAGAACATATTAAATCACAGCATAATAGCATCAAATGTGAAAATAAGGTCCTCGATAGCGAGTTCTTCGTCAGTCTCTTCTTTTTTTCCTCATCATCAGATCCCTTCTATTACTGAACGCTGACTTCGCAAGCGCTATTCTCCTCCTAATGTCTTTGCCACTATGCCCATTTTCTTCTAGCGTACCGTTGAAGTAGGTACTAATTGCTCCAATTTTTGTACTTCTACTCTTTTGACCAGCCTCCCTTTCTTTGTCCAAAAGAATCTCATTACTTCTGTTTATTTATTATTTATATCATTCCGAATTTTTCGCTCTGGTCTTCTAATGCGTCTACTAAATATTGCAATCCCTTCGATGACCATCTAACCAACGCCTGGTCCTCCGCGAATGTTACAAAGTTTTTAAGCTGGCTTCCTACTTTGGTTCTTAAGTATTCTATGCGGTAGAAGAAATATTTCCCTATCCTCATGGTGTCATAAAAGGAAGCAAACGAGTTGATAAGGAATTCGGATGTCTGGCGCCTAACTCTGCGAGCTCAAATGTCGGTCGGAAGGGGATTGGGGGGGGGGGGGGGGTGCGATGGCATCACAGCAAAGTACCTACGAGGAGAGATTCTCTAGTGTCCCAAATCTAGGTCGTTAACGTTCTAGCCGCCGGCCGCGCTCGCAGTCTTTCTTCTTCTTCTTTTGGTGAGAGGCGAGTGCCCTTCCGTCCTGTACCTCGACTCCATTCTGATTGTCCATTGATCCTCGTGCATTGAATCCAAAATCATGTTTCTTGATTGATAAAAATAGCCAACCGTGTAATTTTCTTTACCTTCGAACCAAGATTCAATTTAAACCCGTCATCCTGAAGATGAAGTATTAACATTGAAACCAGGGTCGAAAGTAAATTTTACGCTGTGGGAAGTTGAACAGTTTGTGATTTTGTCATCGTGTATAACGATAAAAGTTGTTGTTTCAGGCTTGATTTGGTGGAATAACATCATGAAAGAAATAGACTGGCAATTTTCCACAAGAATAAAGTTTTAGTCGACCGGTTTCGGTGTACAACACCATCATCAGGTGAAAAATTATATCTCAGACAACCGTATATATACAAAATTGCAATGAAGAGAGGAAAAGGTTGAGAGGGGGTGGGGTTGGAGAGAACAAGGATTGGGAATTGAGAGGAGGGTGAAAGGTGGGGGGGGGGGGGGTTGTTAAAGGCTAAAACACGCGTAACACCTTTCACCCTCCTCTCAATTCCCAATCCTTGTTCTCTCCAACCCCACCCCCTCTCAACCTTTTCCTCTCTTCATTGCAATTTTGTATATGTACAGATGTCTGAGATATAATTTCACCTGATGATGGTGTTGTACACCGAAACCGGTCGAGTAAAACTTTATTCTTGTGGAAAATTGACAGTCTATTTCTTTCATCGTATTAACTTCCACTCAGTTTTGCGAGAATTCTCGGATTACATCGTTTAATGAATATTATTATTTTACTGGTGATGTCTCTTCCTTTACCTCGGGCCCGCATTATAGGAATGCTACCTTGGATGACGGTTCATCTCACGTTAAATAATTATTGTAAATTATCACTGAACCAGATTCTAACGTTTTATTCACGAGCACATTATAACACTGGTAAATTGCAAATGAAACTTAGTTCTCTCCAGATCCATCTCTCTACCTAATAAAATCAACATTCTTCCAATTGTTCAGAGATTAGTGTGGCCAATAAATCGTTTTTTTTAAGAGAAGATAGGTATTCAAAGCATTAAAAAATTAGTAGTTCTCTTTTGAGACTATATTTCATCAGTGGGTTTGTTTATTTCTTGATTAGTTCTTCCTGTAATTTATGTTGGGTATTGTTGTAGTCCTGAAGAAGCATATGCATAGTTGCGGAACAATTGCGATGAGATGATAGCGATCTATCAATTCTCAAGAATAATCTTCTCACGGAGAAAACAATTATTTATTTGTAAAATGAGTTCGAGATGACGTCTGGATATTAAAAAGGGAATGAAACTGTACTTACGACATTTCTATGGCAGCCGAAATCATATTCCAAATCGATAACTCCATTATTGCAGACTGCATTTGAAATTCGATGAAATTGTGTTGCACTGAAGAATCACAGAAACGGAAAGGGATGGAACGGTCGAAATTCCACTCGACTCCCGAGTGAACGGTGACGAGGGAATTTCAATCGGAGGGAATTGGGACGGGATCCCCTTGGCGTGCACACATACCTACGGGAAGAGCGACGCTCAATTCACTCGGTGAGAGCGCATTCGCAAAATGCCTGCTCGCATGCTCCCTCGCTCCCATTGAAACCCGACCCCTTGGCTAATCGCATTCATGCGGCTCGTGCAGGCAAGAGCGCCCTCTGCTGTTTATGTGAGTCGGCAAATCTCTTGGATTTATCTACCCCCTCCCTCCCATTACCCATCCGCCCCAAGCAATTATATACGGGTGTACATCTCGAGGGCAAAAGGAATATACCTAGGCGGACTTCGCATCGTCTCGGCCGATCGCACGTGCGCCCCTGTGGCGGGGCTAAGTTGCCCTCCACGCCCCTCCCCCGCCCCCTTGTGCTCCCCTATGTCCCCCATGTACCCTCCCGGAGGATCTTGTGCACGAGAGACTGTCCCCTTCGTGACATAGAAGGGTGAACATAAGGGGGGGAAGGGAGTGTTACAATTTGCAGCTTCCCTGACGCAATTCTTAGGGCTGTATTTATAGTCGTTACCTATCAGTCCCCTTATCCATCCCCTACCCAGTAGGCCCTTTGAATTGTGCGTTCTATAGTCCAAATTAAGGGAGCTGCTAGGTAGGGGCTGGTTGGGAGTTAGATCTGGTAACTAAGGGCTACAAACGGCGGGAAATGGAATTCGCAGCTCAAATGTTTCAGTGGTGACGCTCGTGATCAACATGGATACGGATAAATGAAGAGACGCAGCATGAAAACTGTTAAGATGGCCGCTCGACGTGCAAACAGCTTCAACGGTGTGGATAAGAAGATTTTGTGTGACCTGGTGTAGAAGCATAAAGATATAGTGGAAAGTAAGAAAAAGGACGCAGTTTCCTGCCACAAGAAGAAGAAATTGTGGGCAAAAATATGCTGCGAGTGTATATGAACATCCTTGGAATGAGTCTGGCGACACATCAGATATTTATCGATTAAGAGCAAATATTACCGTTGTTTTATTAGCACCAAATCTTCGAAATTATTAATTTAAGGCTATGCACGTTCATTAGAGTCAGTTCAGTTATATCTGTCGTGTTATTTTTTCGATAAGGGGGCCCCTGGTGGAGCATGCATCTCCTGCCAGAATTAGGAGAGGCTAAGGAGGCTGCTGGGGGTGGAAATTTGACTATAAATACCGTTTTTGACGTAGGGGCCTGCTAGGAGCTGTTGGACTGCTGGGTGACGACTATTAATTCGGCCCTTAGACTCCGAATAACAGTAGGTCAAGGCGAATAGCGATGTGATGAGTGCTACGGTGACGGTAGTTTCACGGGGATTTAATTCTCTATTCACCCACCCTGAAGAGGAGAAATCGTAAAACAGGGATCTCATGACCACGTAAATGTTATGAATTTAAATACTGAATCTATAAATTTAATATGTACTTTCATTAGTGTAAATAAACATATTTGACTTAACTCGAGGGATGAAAGCAACCAAGACTCGAGAGCGTGGGGTTATTGGACTGTGTAACGTCAGACCACGTGACTTACCGAAGGGATTTAATTTTAAAATATGTACCCTCAAGGGGATAAGTGACTGTTGGAGATAGGCGCACCACTGCACTGTAAGTTAAAGGTTTAAGGAACGGTGTTATCACATATCTCCCATAAATGTGATGGTTGGGATATCGATCTCTCGGAAGTAACTGATCGTCAACCATACAGCTCGGTTAGCATTTTTGAATCTGTCCTAATCGAAACCCTTTTTGCTGTTCTTCAGAGTTCAAGAATAGCGTCATGAAAGCTGCAAAATTGTAACAAGGTGGTGGTTAGGGTGTTGAGGGGGGAGGGCAGTGGCCAATACAATTTGACGGTCGCTCTGCGTTTAACCTATCATGGGCCAGCGTAAGCATACGACAACGGTTGAAGGCCAATGTTTAAGCATTTTTTTCAGCAAAAATAAAAGATATTTTACCAACATGTAGGCAAATTTTAATTTAAACACCAATAAGTGAGTCAAAATAAATAATCGAATGAGTCAAAAAAGCAAAATACCAATTAGTACCGATTGTAAGTTATGTCTTTAAATTTTTTTTTCTAGAGAACGGTGTTATATTCCACATTTCAAAGAAAAAGAAACAATTATTGACATTATAGTGCAACGTATGGTAAAGAACTAGATATTGTCACCAATAATAACGAAAAATAAAAAAAAAGAAATAAGTAAATAGATTTATAAAACTTCTCCCTGTACAAAGCCATTTGAGCAAAAAAGGAACAATACTTTTCTTTCGATTGTACACTTAAAATACGAATTAATTCTTACAGCGTTAATAAAACATATTGCAATATGGAACAAATTACATAATAAATGAAAGGTACGACAAACATAGGAATATGGCATTATTAATACAGCATAAAATTAGAAAAATTATCCTTGAAGTTTTGGAAAGTGTTTAGTTTTTTTTAATTTCAGGTGCTAATGAGTTCCGCAAGAATGTAGATTGGACAACAAAAGATTTATTAGAAGTTGTAGCGCGATGAGCAGGGCAGTACAACAATGATGATTTACTCCTTGTATATATATAAAAATAGAGAGAAAGAGAGGGATAATGAAATTATTTTGTCAATTATCTTATAGCAACAACGTGAAAATAGTGACCAAAATAAAAATAGTAAAAATCTCTTTCCCATCCATACATTCATGTACCCGTTCCATTTTAAACTGAAACATTTAAAGATTTTGTGGCCAAATGAATTCATTCGCTGTTGGGTTTAGCGAATATCACGCCAGCCACATTGCGGGGGCGATGTATGTCCTCGCACGACCAAAATTCCAACCCCACATCCTGCCCCCTGGCCCCTTCCACCCCCGAGGCACACCCACCCACGGGAACCGGGGGGCAGGCCTCGCCCCGCCAGAGGATCCGCTTTCACAAGAGCCTTTCTCCCTCTCTCGTGCAAAGTAGCAATCGCACTCTGTACGTCGGAATCTAAGGAATGACTTGCAGACTCCTTCCTGCGTACTTTGAGATTAACTACAAAGTCATACCTTTCCTAACAATTTTTTGACACTTAAACTTACCAGAATGGGCAAATGATGGGTTAAATAGCATGTTCTAAACAAATTTTTAATTTCACGGAAAATCCTCTTCAAAAAGCACATTTTCTCAGGGAATTGAGCGGTAGTAAGGTTTAGGCACCTAGATTCGTGGAATGATCTACGTTTGTTTTGTCTTTAATTTGTTTTCTATAACTAGGGCAAGTGGAAGCAGTAATTACTTATGAACAACCACATACACTCGGGTATAAATTGCAAAATATCCACCTTTTTCCGAAAATGAAAACCTATCTTTGACTTATACTTGAGTCACTAAATAAGGTGACTTTTTTAGAGTCAATATTTCTGCTTATCTGCTGCAAAAAAACCATATGCACCTTGGAGAAAAGAATAAAGGCTTTGCACAATTCCTGTCCTGATGGTGAAACAGAGTCCTGATGATGCTGCAGTGCAGTGAAACATGTCGGTTCGACAAATTAAAATGTCTCCAGAGGAATTGTGCAAAGCAATTATTCATTCTCCTGCAATGGAATTCCACAAAGTATCGGTTGCCAACAATACCTTCATATGTACCTTATTACTCATGGTATGAAAGTTAGATACATTTTTACCACAGCTCACATGTAGTTTTATTTATGACGACCATGGTTTCGTTACAGATTAACATCTTCAGGTGAAGATGTTCTGTAACGAAACCCCGGACAAGAAAAATAAAACTCGCTGGAAAAAGCAGTGCTGAAAATTAATCTAACTTTCCTACTTTGTGAGGCTTCCACAAAGTTACGTGCGAAACCGTTTCTTATTAGTCATTAGTCACGGAGAATATTTGCCGAGAAATGAATTGGAGTTGTGTTCTAAGTTTCGTATTAGGACCTATTAGGACCAAACACACTCGGAACTTCCGCTTCGTGACATTAATACATTTCAAAATCTAAGTTTTTTTGTACAAATACTGCATAGCCAATACTAAGTGAGGTGATTCGCCAATTTTTTTCACCTCCAATTATACTGGAGTTACGAGTTTTTGGCTCGAAAAGGAGACTACGACTTATATTCGAATCGACTTATACTCGAAGATATACGATGTACTATACAAGGGAAAAGGTTGCATTCAGTAATGGTTCGGACTCGCGAGGGTGTAGGTCCCTCCTCGTTAATCACCGTGGAAGTGGGGGGGGGGCTTTATCGGCGAGAGCGGCCGAACCACACTCTCTCTCTCTCTCGTACGCGAATATCCATTCCTCTTCCTCGCTCGCTCCTGACCCCCCCCCCCTCTGCACCCCCCGCCACGATAAGCCTTAAACATTCTCTCCCCTCCCCTACCCAACATCTGCCCTCCTCTACCCCCACCCCCTCGTGCTCCCACCCGTGGCCCCAATGAAATTAGGATCACTATAATTTAATAATCGGATTTAAATGATTTGAAATATTTAGGAATGCAGTTATTATTACTCAACCACCAAATTTCAGAGTTAATTATCGATTTTTTACGGGAAATACCTTATAAGTCGGCGCGGAGCTATTACCATACGCCCACTCCACGAAACGTATTTCAATTGGCTGGCGCCATCGTGACGTGGAAAGTTCATGACAACCGCAGCAAGATGTAGTGAACGATCGGGATTGAGAATGCTGTTCACATATTCTATGCTTGCTTTCCTCTAATGGAATATGATTCTTTCATGCAGCGATATATCAATGCCATATCCATTCTGGGTTGTTATAAACCACAAAACAATGTTTCTCGAATGTTTTATACCTTGTAGATGAACAACTCAGCGCACAACAGAACACATACCTTTTTCTCTCACTCATTTGAACGCACGCAGCCACTTTAAACTCTATTATCTAACACCACCAATGCATTCCCAGGGCAAGCAATCTCGATATTGTAAAAAATACTTGCTGCGTCATCATCATGGCGTCGGCTGAGAAATACGTTTTCGGCGCTGTATTCAAATCGAAATTTAAAACGGCGTTAGGATCGAAATTATTTGTTTATCGTGGGCAACACTCAGAAAGTGATCTTCATTACTCGCAAATATTATAAATAAAGCCTAAAGGTAAGTAGTGTGATCCCTTTTATTGCTGTCTTTGCCTCACCTTGCACCATTTGTCTTCTCCTTCATCGGAGATGAATGAATTGGATAGATGAATAATTTTTTTTTTATGTGGGTTGAGGTGGAGACTCTGAACGACTCCCTCTTCCACTTAACCCATAGTCACATGTAGCAGAATGATGCAACAATACTCATAGACCATGAAATACGGGCATCAAATTAAGGCAGTTTGAGCTAGATGCTGTTTCGCATAAAACTAATTAATTTGACTTCATAATAGCGAAAAATATCTCATATTTCCGGTGATAACAAAATATCAGCCACTTACTACGATACTTTTCGAGATATTTTCCCAATTATACCAGGAATTTTCCATTGAAAATGGTACGGGTACATGCGCTCCAGAGAAACTTCTTTAAAAGCTGAAGAATCTCTAACGAATAGATTTTGTCAGAAATTAAACAGTGTGTAGTTTACACATTTACTCAACAATTTTGAAAAATAAGTCAATTACTCGCCGTTGTAATTTTTACAGAATCGCAAAAAATCTTCGGTTGTGTAGGCATTGTCAAAGTACGGCGTGGAAAAATGAGTCAAGTAAAAGACTTATGCGCATATATTTATTTAATTGTAGAAAATTTCAGTCGTTCAGTTTCAATGGTTCAAAACAGTATTTTTGAACCATTAATATAGGAATGTTGCGAGCATGCATGTTGCAATGTAGCATACTTCTTACAGCTGCTGAAATAACAAATAAACTTCGAATATGGTTATCTCTATGGTTTTCAGGCTTTTCTTTGTAGAAATATGTAATATCCATACTAAATTATATACTTTGCATTTTTCTACAGTATTTATTAATTACTGTGGAAACGATGAAACGCGTTGTAACGTTAATAATTATTGTGGAAAAAATACAAAGGATTCGAATATGGTTTCTATTGTCACTAGGGAAAATCTCACCCAAACTACCTTAAATGAAGTTATCTTTACAGAATAAGGATTTTAGATCAGCAGCATTTAAAATTTGTCGGAGGTAATATTTACAACCAGGACAAGACATGAATTTGCATTGCTAATATCCCTAGGCGTCATAAATTATGCGCTAGAGAGGAGAGAGGCGGAATCGTGTTCGTGACCGCCCTAATGGCAAAGGCCCTCTTTGCTTCGCGTGTCTGCTCCCCTTGACCCCCTGTTCACCCCCTCCCCCTGACCAACCCTCCCCCTGACCAACCCTCCCCCTGACCAACCCTCCCCCTGACCACCCGCCCTCCTCATTTCAATCTCCTTCGACCTCACCTCACGTGAGAACGATCCACCTCTCCACAGTGCCCGCGGTAGACACTCTCGCCTGGTTCTCCCAACTGACTTCGTTGTCGAACCCTTCCTCTCGCCGCTGCGAGAGAACTGCTGTCATCAGAATGCTGTAATTTGCCTTTTCTTATTCGCTGACTCTAAATCGCGAATCTTGGAAATGATCTTGCTGACGGTATCACTTGATTTTTACAATTATGTACTCTTGAAGCAACTTTGAACACGTTTTCCAAATTTCCTTCATAGGACAAAAGGGATTAAAATCAGCAATTACTGCATGAAAATATTCTGAACTTGTGAAGTGGAATATGCGCTGCACTATTATGAAATAAATTTAACTACCACGCAATCGCAAAATACTGGCATGGCACAAAAATCAGCTTAGGTAGCACGGAGAATGGAGAACTTATGTTCTCCGCGGTGGGTAGATAGACTGGCCAAACAATATAGCATATATCAGCATTGTTTGGCCTGACATTTTCTGTCATTGTTTTTGTTTACTTTCTGAGCTCTCACTTTTCTGTCTTTAACTGTTTTGCCATTTGGTCTCAGAGGTGGGGGTGCTATGAACCAATGCGCGACTTGTACAGCCTCGTGAGGGATTACCTTAATTTCTTTTTTGAAGAACCGTGCTTCTTTCATATGTATTTTCTGTTAATTTCGCGATCAAATCTGACTGTTTGACTGTTTGACTGCGCACGGAGTCAAATGTAGAGTGGACTGAGAGAGAGAGAGGCGTATTCGATTTGTTGCCTAACCAAAGCATAGTGACATCTTCCTTTCACTTTTTCACCCGAAGATCTTCCAATTACTCGCTAGATATATTCTAGCTCTTCAACGTAGCTCCGCAAATGTTCCGTATGTCTCTTCACCACTCTTGGTCTGAAGTTTAAGTGATTCCCATGTATTTCACTTCATCTGACTCATTTGTTTTTACTCCTTTCAACTCATAGATATGGCTGTAATTTGTTAACAAGGAATATATAAAAAATTCAGAAATTCACCGTGAAGATATCATTTTAATCGACCCGACGTCGAACCTGGACCACTAATTTGCCGGTCAGCAAGTTACACTTTCGCCCACAACAAATTAAATAAAGGAGCGCTAAAAAGGCAAAATAAAATATGTTTTTGCCTTCATTGCTCGCTGCAGGACTTCGGGCATTTCCGTGATCAATTAAACGGGCTCGTGAGAGTGAAATGGTATAATTGCCGTTTAACGATAACCAACTCCTCAAGTGAAAATCATTGTACAAAACAACGCAAGTGAATGTAGAACGCAGTCACGTGCTCGGTACATGTATCTCTTACGTGTTGTTGCTTAATTATATTCACACTCAAGTTGTGAGCTAAACGTTTGGCGTGGAGGATGTTGAGGAGGAGACCCATTTTACCAGCTGAGGCTTATGCATCTTCAAGGACAGGGGGTTTCGTTGGGAAGGATTCCAACTGATTGAGGAAAGGAAGAAGAGAGGAGAGATACCCAGAGACGACATTAATTAGCGTAATTCGAACGAAAGACGCCATGGGGTCCACACTTTAACGTCTAATCAGACGGACGACGTACTAAACTTGAAGAGCTCTCCAAATGACATCCGAGTAGGGATCGAGAAACAGCTAAAGGAGTCTCTGCCGACGTCGGGAGTCTACCGCGGGTACCACGTGTGATTACGCTGCGCAGCGATATTTAAACTTTTTTATTCATCTGAATTAAATTAAAGTGCTTTCTCTTTTCTTGGATAAGAGGAATCAGGTTGTGAAAGTAGGTATGCTCTACCACATACCATTTTCAAGAAACAGTTATTTAATTTTCTAATATTGCAAATACTTTTCACTTTCGTAACTTATATGGAGAATTTTAGAAATATGAATAGGGCCTTGTTTATTTTGTTTTCACATTGCGAAGTTTCACTTACTAAATTCCAATAATATTTTGCCAACATCCTGCAGTTCCACGTTCCAACAAACCGTTTCTCATTCACCGCAATCTCCTAGTGGAAACGATCACCATGCTCGTCACTTGTTTGTCCCAAATTCTGAGGGAAAACGTCCCCATGACAATCAAGGAAATGTAACATTAATGACATGCTACATTTCATTTTGTGGAAGCATGTGATCATTTCAATCACTACACCTTTATAGTTTTCAGATTTAAAATTTCCAAGAAAGTTGGTACACATCTCCTTAAATGAATTCCAGCCTTTTTTTTCACTATCCCTCAATATGCTGGGAAAATCTAACTCCTTCATCACTTTGCGGATCTATGGACCAATATACTCTCTTTAACATTTTTCTCACTCATTATGGGAAACTTTACTCTCAGGTGTGCAAAATCTGGGCCCTCCCTGCCCAGTGATTGCACAAATATCTTCTTTAAACCGAATTTTATGTGGAGAGATGGGATGAACACATATTGAGGGTTAACTAATGGTTTATTGGCCACACTCATGACAATTATCTTCGATAAAAGGTGAGTTTGCTCCATTTTTGTTTTCCAATACACAAGCGAGTGATCTGACGTTTTCCCGACGTATTATTATCAGCTGAAGGAAGTGGTTTCTTGGTTTGGTGCTCCCCCGAGTCAGGGGTTCCACCTCTGCCAAAGTTTCGAAGAACGACTTGCGCTTCACCAGCAGGACTTCCGAATGATTAGATCTCGTTCTTCATTCTTAGGGCTTAAGAATAGATGCAGAGACGGTTACGTAAGTAATATTAGTTAGAATAACATAGGAAATAATCTCACAATCGAGCGAGAAGGGAAGAGAAGTGTGCTTAGAAGCACATGCTAGATTTTAAAAGAAAAATAATTGCGTTTAAGTCTTCGTTAGAAGTCGTGGTGTTGTAATGACTCATTTTGCGGTGACAATGAGACCCCCGAAAGAATATCACGAAATAAGGAGACGCAGTTGTCTGAAACTTCGCAATTTCAAAACTCACGCCTAATGACACCGTCGATGGAAATGCCATCTGCGGTCCTCCCCGCCACAGGAAAGTTTTATTTATTTATTTATAGAGTTTAACGTTCGCCCAACAACATAATTACAGGGGAAACAAAAAAATACAAATCACAGTGAAATCAATTAAAATATACAGAAATCTCGAAACACATCAAGAAACTATAGCTTTTATCAATTTACAAAATAGACTTCTTTGTTGAAATAAATTAATGTTAATACAGTAGCTGTTTAAAGCTCGGTGCATATTCTTTTCATGGGTGAGTTTTCACAGTACATAGTTTGATTTTACCATAATCTCAACTTGAATTTTCTTAATAATAACTAATATATTACAATTTTCCACAGATAAAGCTATTTTTAAAGAATTTTTCCACAACATCACGCCTGATTCCTCCCTTTTTGAATTTTCTTAATGAACACAAAACACTTGGTAATCTTCCACACATTTATTTATTTGGCACGACGCGTTTCACCACACTGTGGCATAATCATGTGTTTTTCATTCATTATGAATATCGTCAACTTCCACCAGGTCCAGCCTGAAACAGTTATATTTATTGAGTTTTCTTTTTAACCTTACACTATTACTAGGCACAACAAAATTAATCTTGATAATTAATTCACTATTTTCTCCAGTATTAAGTAATTTACATAAGTAATATATATCTTATATGGTTATTCACTTTTGCAAACATTGAAAATCAAACATTTTTACTAAAGTTTCGTGACTAACATAATTATCATGTATCGGGTAAACGTTATTTTGAGTAGGTATAGTAAAGATAACGTAAAAACACCTTTTTTGTTCCCTCTCCAATATTTGAACGTATTTATTACAATAAGGATTACACTGCAATAAGGAGCATACTTCAATTTATATCTTAAAAGGATTGGTGCAAAATTTAAGTTATTGTCCATTCCTATCCGTCAGATGTCACCACTGGGTCGTAGACGTGCCAGTTTAAATATTGACCCCACTCCCTTTAAACCCGAGCTGACGTCACGCACACGACTGAAAAGGGCACTAAAAGACACGCGCACGAGATTTATTGGGGGAAGGGCGCCATGCACGTGGACAGGGCATCACATCATCAGTTGTAGGAGTAGTCGTTTGGTCGAATTGACGACAACGGCTGGTGAATTCGTGGGAATGAGATGTCGGCGCTCCGACTAGGCAGATGACCGTGTCGAGCGGATAACGCTCCTCGCTTGTTTCTCGCGGGGCGCGCACTGTTTGCAATTGGCAGTTCCAGTTCCTCCTCCCCCCCCCCCGCCACCTCCTATTCTCCACGCACGGGAAACGCATCTCACGGATGTGAAACTGGTGACGTTCCAAGTCTCAAATCGGTTTCCGTGTAATATTCAGCGCTGTAATCAGAATCCTTTTCGTGAAAGCATTGAGTCACGCAAGAGATGAAAACTGCGTTAGAAAAATGAGAGGAAATTAATTTTCATTTCCGAGAACAAGAAAAAAAGAGAGCTTTACTCATTTCTGAGGTGACTATAACAGTTAAAAATTCTATCCAACTGCTAATAGCGAGACTACCAGCTCTGTTTCAAGAACTTAATGGCATTGGCTAAATAATCTACAGTACTCGTCGTGGTTAGCCTCAATACCAAGCACCTAATTTTGAATACGCCGTCTTCGTCAAAACTGTGGATGAACAACATCAATGGTTCCAGTCTTAATGATGCCTGTGAGCTTCATCCAGGTTTATTTAGAATATTAGCAGTAGATGTATACCTTTTTGCAATCCTATATATACAATGGTGCCAAAGAATGTATTGGTATTACTTTTTGCATGTTCCAAGCATCCTGGCAAGTAATTTGACCCAAGGGTACTTTTTTATGTGTTCATAATGAGATCAATACTTATTTGCTCTAAGGTGAGAGTTACGGTCTCGGACACAGGAGAGAGTGAAAGAGAGAGAGATGGAGATAGAAGCGTTTCAATGGAATTAGCATGGTATGAATGCTTCCTCCACGGAAAGTGGACAGAGGAAGCATTCAAATATGCAAATTACTTCATTCATGATGTTAATTGAAATCTTTCGGGTGAAAGGATATTAATACCTACAGCTGAAACAATGAAAACTGCAACAGTTTCCTCTGATCAGGAAAATGATGGACCAAACCCATTATGAGGAAAATGCGCTGATAATATCTTCTTTTTCCTATGTAAAAATCCTTCATTTTGCTAATTAGGTTCATTCCTAAACACAACAAAGTCGTATTTCCTTTTTCGTTGCTCTCATTCCGGGAACCTCATGAGTTTTGAAAACATCATGATGCCTTGTATAGCACAATTGCACTATCCTTGTAAAATTGAAATCTGTATTTCAATTTTACACTTTTACAGTGTTGTTATCCCAACCTTAAAGCAACTTTTTCATGAGGGTATTTCAGCGCTATCTTTTAAGTATTTTCGTTTATTAGTATCTGATTCAAATCATATCACCAAACGTGATACATGAAAATAGCTTAATATATTATGTAGGCATCCTTTAAAAAATATGTCCGTCTTTCTTGCGCTTAGATTGAGAAGAGGGAAGAGTGCAATTTGACATGAAGACTGTTCTCATTTCAACCTTAACTACAGATATCCCCTGTGTCAACCAATGTGAAAGCAATGGTATAGCCGTTTCATTGGAATTTAATGTTTCGCCAGAGAACTCCATAATTAATTAGGTATTATCGATTTAAATGTGATGAACAGATGTTATTTAGGACATCAGTTTAAAAAAAAACTTGAGAAATATATTGCGAGGATTGTGATCGGTTGTTTCGGAAGATTTTACTCTCTTTGAGGTGTCACTCTTACAATATCTATAACTGATCTCTTTCAATCTTATATTTATAAAATAAAATGTCACCATTTCTTTGGTAACTTAGCGGTGATGAATTTTCCGTGTGCTTGATAATGAACCTTCACAAAATAAGTCGTTTTTGCAATAATTTTAAATAAATTTCTGCCAATCTTTCAGTCTCCAATGAACAATCGATTCAGGGTCAGAGCAAACAGTTATTAAAGGCACAGCTTCTAATCACCCCGATGGAAAAAGGGGAGTTCGACATGCTTTCAATTCAGCAACTATATCATAATGGTAAGAGAACCAAAACCTCAGTAGTAAGTTTCCACTTTCATTTGGCTCACCGATCATGGTTTCATCATAAAGCGTCACTTTCAATGATTTTTCATCTTACCATTATGGAGATTGAGCATTTTCACCAATTTAAGCATGAAACGCTATCATATGTTTGCAACTCTACTGTAGGTCCTGCTTGATTCTGATGCATGTAAGCCGTCGAATGTTTTCCTGATTGGATGGGATGGTGAGCTGCTAATATTTCAGAAGTTGCTACCTTCGGTTATATCACACATCCACACTCGTGCACCGTGTCCTGCTTCGTCGTCAACGTGCGCTCATACTGGCACATGTGACTTCGCGTGGACGGGTGTCGTGCGGTAGAGGTTTTTCACGACACCCGTCCCCGAGACATAAGAGAGGGGTGGAGATGTATCCGCGGTGGCGCATATCCATGCTTCGTGCAATATGTCCGATTGGTGACCCAGCCATCGTAATTCGATTACACTACATTAAAATCACCTATCTCCGCGAATGCCACCGACCGTCACCGTTACGTCGGGATACGTCTATCGTATTCCCGCCTTAACCCTTTCGCGCCCAATGTCAGCTGTAGCCGACGAGAATTTTCCTACGCAAAAGAACGAATGTATGCTATAGCCATCTCTGGGTGAAGGGAACTGATCGCCACCGAAACAATATTCCCGGTTGATTATAAGATTTCTGAGGCTATTGTTTGAATGTGAAGCTGTTTTCGGGCGTTCCTCCACGTTAAGTCCATTGGTAGCAACAGTTTTACCAGCCATAATGTAGGCGTCTTCAGGTCTGAAGTGCCGGTTCATATTTTTGGTCCGTCATATACAGCAGTTTTTGAGTCGCGGGTATTGCTCTGATGAAGATGGCTAGTTTCCCGAATTTCTTTTTTTAACAGTATTTTCCAGGAACTTTTTTCCCTACCATGCTCATTCAGAGCAATTCCCTCCACCACACATGGGGCACACCCTCATTCCGCGATGTATCCGCGGTGGCGCATATCCATGCTTCGTGCAATATGTCCGATTGGTGACCCAGCCATCGTAATTCGATTACACTACATTAAAATCACCTATCTCCGCGAATGCCACCGACCGTCACCGTTACGTCGGGATACGTCTATCGTATTCCCGCCTTAACCCTTTCGCGCCCAATGTCAGCTGTAGCCGACGAGAATTTTCCTACGCAAAAGAACGAATGTATGCTATAGCCATCTCTGGGTGAAGGGAACTGATCGCCACCGAAACAATATTCCCGGTTGATTATAAGATTTCTGAGGCTATTGTTTGAATGTGAAGCTGTTTTCGGGCGTTCCTCCACGTTAAGTCCATTGGTAGCAACAGTTTTACCAGCCATAATGTGGGCGTCTTCAGGTCTGAAGTGCCGGTTCATATTTTTGGTCCGTCATATACAGCAGTTTTTGAGTCGCGGGTATTGCTCTGATGAAGATGGCTAGTTTCCCGAATTTCTTTTTTTAACAGTATTTTCCAGGAACTTTTTTCCCTACCATGCTCATTCAGAGCAATTCCCTCCACCACACATGGGGCACACCCTCATTCCGCGATGTATCCGCGGTGGCGCATATCCATGCTTCGTGCAATATGTCCGATTGGTGACCCAGCCATCGTAATTCGATTACACTACATTAAAATCACCTATCTCCGCGAATGCCACCGACCGTCACCGTTACGTCGGGATACGTCTATCGTATTCCCGCCTTAACCCTTTCGCGCCCAATGTCAGCTGTAGCCGACGAGAATTTTCCTACGCAAAAGAACGAATGTATGCTATAGCCGTCTCTGGGTGAAGGGAACTGATCGCCACCGAAACAATATTCCCGGTTGATTATAAGATTTCTGAGGCTATTGTTTGAATGTGAAGCTGTTTTCGGGCGTTCCTCCACGTTAAGTCCATTGGTAGCAACAGTTTTACCAGCCATAATGTAGGCGTCTTCAGGTCTGAAGTGCCGGTTCATATTTTTGGTCCGTCATATACAGCAGTTTTTGAGTCGCGGGTATTGCTCTGATGAAGATGGCTAGTTTCCCGAATTTCTTTTTTTAACAGTATTTTCCAGGAACTTTTTTCCCTACCATGCTCATTCAGAGCAATTCCCTCCACCACACATGGGGCACACCCTCATTCAGAGCAATTCCTGCGACACAAACATAACTATGTGAAACGGACCAGGAATATGCATCGGCACTTCAGACCTGAAGGCGACAGCAGGATGGCTTTTGAATCTGTTGTCACCAGTGGACTTCATGCGGAGGAACGCCCAAAAACAGCTTCACATTCAATAACCACCAATGTGTGCTCTTAAGACCCAGCTTACTGCAAGTCCAGGCACTTCATTCGAAAACTGACCTCGACCCTCTGACTCATTAGTAACCCTCCCTCATAGCACCAATCCACAGTCTTCTAGTTAAACCGGTATTGGGTTTTCTAAACAAATATTTGCTGTACACTCCAAACATTTGAAAAAGGAAATGGATTCCTTGTCCTCTGGTATTACGCTTGGAAAGCGTGTGTCCAAACTGTGGCTGACCTTTGCCTTCTTCTTCTTCTTTCCCGCAGCACGGGACCGCTGGGACGACCTCGAGCCAGACGAGCGTCGGGGGTGGTTCGGGCACCGGTGGTGGGTCTGCAGCGGCGGCGGCGGCGGCGGGGGGCGGCGGGGCGGGGGTCCCCGCGCGCCCCGTGGCCTCCTCCTCGTGCTCGTCTTCGTCGGCGGCCGTCGGCACGGCAGGAGGTTCGTCCACTTCTGCACATCACTCGGGCAAGTTCAGGCACGGCCTCCTCCAGCTCATGATTCACACCATCGACCCCCTCCACGACGGTAAGTGCACTCTAGGAGGAGGGAGGAGGTGGGGGGTGCGGGAGGGAGGGTGGGGGAGGCGGGGGGGTGGGGGGGGGAGGGAAGAGTACTCATTTGCACCTCAGACACGCACACGCCTATGTAGTGTATCCGGAGGGAGAGAGAGAAACAATAATGGTCATGTCATGGTCTTACATGTATGGTGATTCCGAGCTCATGCTGCACGTAGATATTTTGCTCCTGCGAAATTAGTTTTCTCTTCTTTTCCACAGATTTTTTTTAGTTGACCCTTTTCCCAACTCATGGCGGCTGACCTTGAAAATGCGCTTGTTTACCTTTCACTTTTCCCGCCAATCACAGAAGGGTGGCATGGAATAAATTGGTGGGGGGAACTCAGTCTCTCTTCGACTGCCATGAGGTTCACTTCGGTCTCGTATCGTCTGTGTTGCATGATTTACAGCGTGCGAATAGCTTTATGTTCGCGTTGGCGATTTTTCGTTTAACTTTTCAGTTGCCGGTCCAATGCTCAGATCAAATAGAAGGGTGGGAAATATTATACTTAATTGTTTAAGGCTCAAAATCAGTGGTGAACGCGACTCCTCGCCGCCTAACCTGCATTAATTCGCAGGAGTTGACAACACTGTTCAGCCTCTGGGAGCCTGAGGTGACCGAGGGGAAGAGGAGAGACTGAGGTGAAGGAAGAAACGCCTTTCATTGGCTACTCGGTCTGTGACGTTCACCAGCCATGAATTGGGAAAGAGGTATAAGCACAACCTGGGTAATATTCCTATTTCAAAAACGGAATAGTAGTCGATGCTTGCCTCGCCAGAAAATATTAAACCAGTGAATTGGATCTTACGTAGTCTACCGTGTTCTTCTGGAGATGCGGCTATCAGGCACGTACACCTCTCCGCTAACAGATAATATCGCACCAAAAGAGAAAGATAAAATAAGAGGAAAGAAAACGATGGGGTCAATTTTTCCACCTCTTTTCTTTTCCATCAAAGATTAATGCCTCGAATTATAAAATTGATGAAGAAACTGTTAGTTTCTGTCCAGAACGAGTCACATATTTAGCCAGACAAACCCACCATACGCGATAATGAACTCGATCGAACCTATCGATAACAGTGAAAAACAACCTAATTAGAAAAGTGCACTCATTCCAAAGAAAATATCGACCCAACCAGACTTAATAAACACAGTCAATCCACCCAAGGCAAACGCTGAAACGTAAACCAACATTGGTAGCATGAACTAAGTACAATCTCAAAAGTATAAGGCAGCTTCATTCATTGCGCAAAATCACTTAAGAGTTCCGAAGAATGATTGAGTTTTTTTCCCAGCATATGATGAAAGTAAAGTTTTCAAATTGGAAAAATCGTGAAGGCATTAATAGAACTGAAGCCCGCGTCCCTAAAATATTTAGCCTACAACACGCTGGTGTTATTCAGGCGATTATCTCTTCTATTACCACATCTTAGATATGCTTAAAGTGATGGTGATAATCAGTTCTTCATAGAAGACTTTTAGTAATAGCCTGTCCGTAGCCATAGTAAATAAAACACTTCATTCGATGAGGTAATTTTCCGAAAACGCTATTGTAAACAATGAGAAATGGTCAGACTCTTAAGGCCCCGTTTCAATGCCCGGTTATACATTTTCTCGCCACATGACCCCATGTTGATACATTGCCACATTGACGAAAATCAGGTGAACAATTGGATGAGCGCATATCCTTTACAGAGCCAAAACTCTCAGTCAACATGACTCTACCAAAAAGGCTATGTCATTTAAAGGTAAATTTTAACCAAATATTACAAAATTGGACATTAACGACCGATCACGAGCTTCAAGCTGTCCCAACGCCAACACCTCAGTTTCAATCATCAGGTCTGTAACCCTGTGTACTGGGTTGGGAGAATAAATGATAGATAGATGAGGTGTGCGCTGGGATCCGATGATTCCTCTACTCAATGGAATTACCTTTAGGAACCAAGAAATAATGCTCCTAAAATTGCCGTTAAATTACCGAAATGAAGAACTTTTAATTCAGATTTATAAAAAACTAGACGTTCTCAAGGAAAAACTCTGGCATTTAATAACAGCCGACATTCAACAGCTGCAAAGTGAATGCTATAACGTCTGGACAGATGTGGTGGCACTTATTCATAGTAAAAGAAAGAATTATTTGCAGTTTTCTACTTTAAAAAAAATCAGTTTTTAATACGACTGGTTTCAATCTGTTTTCAGTGATGTAAATACGTCGAAACCGGTCTTAAACTGATTTTAAAAAAGTGAAAAACTGTAAAGAATTATTTATTTCCCTAGCTATGAGGTGTTTTAATTTTCTCGGTAGCATGAAAACTAATGACACAGGACAAATGTTATGTGCATGTCAAGCTCAGAATTACATATATGTACGTGTGTATGAGTGTGTGTGTATATATATTGCAGGGGAGTAGTGGGGTGTTTCTGGAGGGAAGGGGGAGGGTAAACCCCCCTCCCCCGTCCCCCCGTTCACTCGATCAAAGAGAAGTGGTGATGATTACCTGCTTGATAGCTGCGCGGTAGCTGAGGGGTAACTCAAAAGGGGGGGATGCAAAATTTGACCTTTCCCGGAGCACTCTTTCTCCTCCGAGTTCAGAATTTATTTCTTATTCAAGCGCGAGACGGGATAAACTTTGCTCGGGATTATTTCAAGTGGAATGGTGTGCTAAAAATCTCACAATTTTAACATTTTAACGTTCAATACGATACTCCCGCCATTCTCCCCTCTCAGGTCAATTTAAAGTGTTATTCATGAATCATTTAAGGGTGTTCTCTATAATTACGTCTAGGTCTAACTAGGGTCGTGAAAACTGCAGATATTAAAATCCTCCCCCAAGTTATTTAATTAAATTTCAAGGATTATGTTCTCGGGTTAATTTCTTGCTAAATTATGCTGTCATTCGTTTTGTTTCCCTGTGGACTTAACGCTGTGCTCATATCCATGGCTGCATTGCATTGGATTCCTCAGCGTCGGAGTCTCGCAGGAAATATGATCACCTCTTCCTCTCGCCTCGGTGGCAAGGACCGCCTCAGCGAATCGATGCATTCATTTCTCGATATCTCAGGTTGACGTTGCCGAGATCAATTGTCAGATCTACACCAAAGGGGTGAAATTCGCTGTGAAAAAAATCATTTGACTACACCGGGATTTGAACCCGTATCTACCAATTTCTGATCAGGTGTGTTAATCAGTTACACTACCTGGCTAACACACCTGACCTGTGATTGGGGGATCCGGGCTCGAATCACGGTCAAGTCAAGGGATTTTTTCGGGATGAATTTCACCCGCTTTGCTGTATATCTTTGCGCTCGTGCACAAGGCTGCATACCATATCATTTCTTAAATGCAATGATTGGCAAATTGTCAGGTGCTTTAATTTTTCCTACCCGCGTCAATGAATGCAATGGATACAGAAGGAAAATGCCCTCAGATAGCACAGATATAAAATTCTTTTCATAAAATTTGTAGTAGAAAGAAAAGTAAAAATTTGACTTTCTCTTACCACTTTAAATTAAGCATTGGCGTTTTTTTTTCAAATTTAGTGTTGATTATGTTAAATAACACTTAATGACAATAAATAAGGCTAAAACTATTGCATTAAAAATCTCCGGGTGAACTCCAGGTGCACTTCGTACCATTACTCAAGTTTGGATTCACTCGGATGGTAGTCAATGAAATAAAAATTAAGTATTTTTCATGCGTATCATTTAAATATTTAAATAATATTGACATGCGCTATCATGAAAGAAAGGATTTTTAAGTATGAGGCGTGCACGCATAATGAATCCAAGCTGCAGAACCGACAATGGATGAATCAAGATGAGTCAAAATATTTTGAATGATAAAAATTTTAGTCATAGTTTAGTCAAATTCTCACTAAACCACGTGTAATAATGTATACACTAAAAAAATCAGCATAAGGATTGTTTAAGGTACATCCTCATCATAAATAACAAAAATATCTGACGCCAAACTGTTTTGCAGGAGGCTATATTTGCTTCGGAATGATTGTTAGCAAAATTAAGTTTTTATATCTACTAAGTTTTTTCACGTGTAATTTTTATTCATGCTTGTTTCATGTAAAATTGTTGGCTATTATGTTATGTATTTATAGTCAATAACCATGTTCTATCATATTTAATTAAGCACTATTACTTTTAAGTATAACCATAATAATAAAATATTATGTTTTATCCACCAAAGCGTCCATCTACAAATCCAAGTTAAAGAAAAGTTAACGACTTGAATAATTAATTATAAGCAATTTAAAAATCGTACATTTTAAGTGATATTGCAGTATTTTCATATGTTTATAAAAATTCCTGATGCATAATTATTCATTTCTTATCATCGGTAGTGTACTTAACTTATATGCACGATAATGTTTCATAAATCAATTTTACCATTCTCGGGTGATAAGACGAGTATCTTATCAGTAAGGAGTATCTGATAAAACGAAAGCATGAGTGGCCACGAATTACTTGGCTTGATGGTTACTATTTTTATATTTAGATTTTAAATTTTTCTTAATAATCAAATCGATTTCATTAGATAATGAGAAACGCAATTGATTGTTCCCAAAACCGGAGTGATATAATATAATTCAACAATAATGAAGTTAATATCATCATTAAATAATCGCAATAAGAGAACACCCTTAAATTGTGGCATTCTAATTTCTGGAACTTATTCATTTTAACAGTCCTTACTCGAAGAAAAACCCAGCGTGATTTGCCTTGAAACTTCCCACTAACTCGGTTTAAACCAACTTTCATCCCTTTTGCTCTAAGATTTGGGGATCATCCTCTTAAATATTTACGAATAAATAAATTGCATGCATAACAATGCAAGGTTTTTCCGTCTGTTGGGTGTGGAGATAAAATGCTTTTATATATGATTTCGATTACCCAGTGTGGTTTCGCCATGTCATTAATTCCCTCTGTTTCATTTTACTTTTGAAGAATAGGAATATTTCCTCGATGCACCCGACGAACGAGAATTCTTTCCGTTTCACCGTTCTCCGGAGGACCTACTTAGAGCCGTTCGCGAGTGTGAATCGTACGGAGACAGAGCGACGGGAGGAGTTAGGTCGAGATTGCGAACAACGTTTGCCGACGCAAGGGAAACAGACGGTGGCGTTCGCGAAGTTTGTTGTCAATTGTCATGAAATGCAGCCCATTACGATGGCCGTACGACGAGGGTGTCTTGTCAAAGCCTGAATTTTTCCGTCACGCTAGGTTACCGGCGGCCAATCGGAGGAGAGCTTTTTTTTATAAATTTAATAAAGTTTATTTCCAGATTTGTCAAAGTAATCTTTGACTTTACATTGAAACATAATCAACCATCTTGAAGTACTATTTGTCAGTATTACCAGCGGATTATGTTTATTTATTTATTTTTAATATGAAAATAAACACTCGCTTCGAAACCGTTTACTACTCTGTTCGCAAAAACGATATAAAATTAGCGTTGATACTTCCGTTGGTCGTGATAGGCTCTTTCTTGACTGGAAGATGGCGGAAAACTAAACGCTACCGTCCGTTAGCATCACGTCAGAAAACGTTGATCGTAATCCCGCAATTACGGAAAAGGAGAGGAAGTGGATAGCGAGGGAATGGGAAGGGGGAGGGGAGAAAATGGGAGGAAGACCCCCACCCCTCGATATCCTCTTGCTTTACTCTCTGTTCTATTCTCTCTCTCCCTTACTCACTAGCTTACGCATTGTGGGCGGATTTACGATTGACGTATTTTGACGTGACATTAACGTACGGGGGCGTTCAGCTTTCCGTCGTCTTCCAGTCGAGGAGGAGTTTAGTACCATTGACGAGAGTATCAGCGCACAATTGTTAACCTTTTTTGCAAACGGAGTTGTAAAATTCAGAAGCTTAATTTTGTTTCATTGTAAAGTTAACAATAACAATATTGTGGACTATCTGGAAATGATATTTAGTAAATATTGAAAAAAAGCCTCTCCTCTGATTGGGTGCCGGTAACGTGGCATGGTGGCCAAGTTAGACTTTGGCGAAGGTTCATTCATTGTCGGTTGACGACACCGTCAACGTCCGGGCTTCGTAATTCGGTTGCAATACATTACAATCAACAAGCTCCGCGAACGCCACCGTCCATCACCGTCTCGTCAGGAAACGTCTATCGTAATCCCGCCTTAACCTTTTCGCACCCAATGTCGGCCATAGCCGACGAGGATTTTCCTCCGCAAAATAAAGAATGTCTGCCATTGGCCGACTCGGGTTGAAGGGTTGAAGTGACCACAGCCGAAGCAATATTCCCCGGTATGCTCTTGAGACCCAGCTAATTGTAAGTCCAGGCACTTTCTTCAGTAACTGACCACGAACCTTCTAACTCATTAGCAACTCCCTTCACAGCATAAATCCACACTCAACTAATTGTACCGGCATTGGTTTCTTTACACAAATATTTGGTGTACACTCCAAAAATTTTAACTTGGAAATGGATTGCTTGCGTTTTTCATGCCGAACTCCTACATTTCATCAATGGCAAAAGTACGTACAACCAGTTAGTGGAATAAAATTACACTATTACACTAGAATTTTGTTTAAAATTTATAAATGCTCAGCTAAATGCAAGGGATTCGTTTAAGAATTTAAATTTTTGTAGTATAAAACAAATTAATATTTAAAATACCACTACAAATGCAATCAGTTAATCAAAGACTTATATTGCGAGAGAGGTGGCTTATGGGTTGGAGTATAGTGCCACGTGGCTAAGGAAAGTGACTGGCTTCCCGCTGACTTTTATTCTTTTCAAATATTTTGGGGGCTCAGAGGCAAGTGTAAAATTTGTGGGGGTGCGAGGGAGAGAAATTAGCTCGGCACGTGACTTTCAATTAGAGCCAATTAGATGCATATTAGGCTTGGCCTAGGCTCTCGGAAATTCAGTCGCTCCATCACCTCCGTTCGGTGAATTTCGTGAATCTGCTTACTGTGTTGTCAAATTTAGTGAACCTCCAGGTCCTCCCTTATTGCGAGCCACGTGGATTTTCCAACTGAGGGGTTTGAGGAATAATCTTGGCAACGTCGAAATTTAGCCGCTTCTCTCCCCCTCCCCCAGGAAGAGGAAACCTTCGAGCTAGTCCGGGATTTCCCGAAAGGTACCCGCCTCCACAAAGTTCAGGCCTGCCTCTCAGCACCCAAGATATTTGAAAAAGGGTGATAGGGAACCAAAAGGAACGAAGAGCATACTGTCATCATCACCACAGAGGGAGCTACGATGCACTGAGGAGTAGAGGAAAATTTCATGCTAGCAGTGAATGAGGGGATGCATTTCCTTTCGCGAGACACCGGCGCGAAAGGGTTGAAAAAGGGAACTCTCTCTATCCCCCTTCACTCATTCTCATTCACATACACATTCATCCATTCATTCATTTGCTGCACTCATCAACGCAGTCGAGCCAACAGACAGACGGCGCCGTGCATTCCGCGAGGCGTGCATGCCGTTGTGTGTGTGGGGTCGAGAGAGAGAGAGCACTTGGTTCTGCGGTGACTCGCATGACATGCACTAAAAAAATCATGATCCCCGTTTCGGAGGTGCCAACCACACATACAGCATTTTTTCATCCATCACGTAACAATTTGGTGAGCCACTAAGTACAGTATTCTCAGAAATAAGCTTGTTAATTAACACTGTAGTTGCTTTAGGTAATGCATATTGTTAATATATAGAGGCTTATTCCCCTAATGTACAATTTATTTTTTTAACCTTTTTTTGAAACCGCCACGTTTGCTAGTCATTACGGCGATAGCGGAAGTTGTGACTTGCTTTTGATTTTTGCTCGAATCGCAGTCTTCTTCGGGCCGCCCGAAGTCCCGTCCTCGATGACACCTTCCTCGGAGAGACTTGGGTTGAATGAACAGGTAGGCGAAACGTTTTTTCAAACTCCACCACAGTTAAAAATATTTTATGACGGGACTTATAGAGCTATTTTTTGTGAATGGTGGTGAATATGTCACAGAAATGCTGGGATCGTCAACTTTTCAAGTATCAAAATGCATCGAGCGATGCTTAAAGGTATTTATGTTTATCAATGTTGCTTTTTGATTTTGTTTATCTATCATAAATACTGCTACATTTAAAATAATTGCCCCTTAGTTGATTTTTAGAATGCAATATTTAAAAAAATAATAATACCATGATGCTTAGCATAAAAGTACATGGTAAAACATGAGTTTACAGATAAACAACTTCCCTAGAGTCGTTTTCTAACTAATTCCTCAATCGTGTGTTGTGGATATTAAAAGTACAAATTGTATGCCGACCCACTTCACAAGGAACACGCAACCGTAACCCAAGTGTTTCGGCATTAATAAAATTATATCTTCATGGTTTTCAGTGAATTAATGGATTAAAATAGATTCGGCATGATCTCTTTTGTGGTTATTAAGAGTAAGGGATTGCGAAATGTCTTGTAAATATTAAATATTAATTGTTTTTATGACCTCTTCCTTTTGAGATTGATTATACTGAAATTATTGCGCAATTAACTCAGCACTAACCTTTTAAACCCAGCTTTAGGCATATGATTGGATCTATTTTAATTTTTTAAGTAATTACGGCTTATATTTCCACTATAAATGATCCATTTGAATCGAAGTTTCAGTATGTGACATCAATCAGCAGTAAATCAATAATTTATCTCTCTATTGCTATGGGATTGGAAATTCTAGTTAATACCTCATCCTAATGATCGACTTTCCGAGAAAAACGACGGCCGGGATGCTTTGGTGGCGCGCTAAGAACGATTACGGGGAAAATATACCGGAAAGGCTGCAAGATCCGTTATTCATACATTCATATAAACTTTAACTTGAAGCAGCAATGCCTCACTAGTATCCGAATGCGTATTAGCTGAATTTTATTGATGAATCTCTTTCCGTTTCTTACATTTTACAGTTGTGAATTAGTGTATCATTATGTTTGCGTTGCTTGAAAGAAAGTAGTGAGGCAAATAGGCAAATCCTCACCACTTTCTTTCAAGCAACACCAACAACTGTTTAATATACATAAATTCACCTATACTAAAACACCGAATTATATTCTCCGCTGAATTCCAGCGCAGAAAATAAATAATAAATCGGTTGTAATATATGTTTAAGGGGGGTTGAAACGTTTTTGATCGATCTTAAAATCCGTAAGGGGCAAAAAATTTAGATCTCCTGCTGTTATTTACCGATAGAGTGACTACAATGTAAACAATGGGCTTGTAAAACTCTATCGGTCCAATGTGAAGCAGTAACCAGAGATTACCAGAAGAGATAGGATTAAAATCAGTGGATACGGTGACTTAATACCCTCGTGTGTAGGTATTCACCACATATCATGTGGAACTTGAATTTACAACTTATTGCAAAGCAATACTTTGTATAAATTTATTGTAACAAAGCATATATTCATTACTTTGAGTTCTCATGTATCTGTAATGGAATTGACGAGTACATCGATCTAAAACCCTCTTTTGCTCATTCGTTATTATCATTCGATGAATGTGGTTACTTATAAAATCAGCACAGTATATTACAGTTGTAGAGCTCCATTTCTTAGGATTAGAATATTTTGATATGATTGGAGATAAACAAGGTATTCCATCATACCATTCCGTTAAATATTGTTTCAATAAATTGATCGGAGCATTCCATTTTTGATTTTAGAGTTTTTTTAGTCATCCCGGTTAACCTCAGAATTCCGTCAACTTCCTCCGTCTCCATTTCTTCACCCAAGTATGGAGTTGTAGAGAGAAATAGTGAGAAGTTAGTCTGTCGGTGTCACCCCTCGTCGTTTTCATTAAACGGCCTCTTGATTCGCGAATCCAATTGCCGTCACGCTAACGCCACAATAGCTGATTCCACTGTTAATGTTACGAAATTACACGGCACGGACTTTCATTTAGTCTCGAGTTTTCTAATGGATAGCGAGCACTCGAAAAAATAATGGACGGACGAATTAAATATGCAAAGGAAAATAAAACTCCGCTTCATCCCCCTTTTCGTGGAAATTTCGATAATCGCCATTTTGCGGAATCCAGTTGGCGTCCGGTGCGAAGTGAGCGATGCGACAGCGATTAGAGCAACGCTTTCCGCGTTACTGAAACTTCGTGGCATTGATTCCTGTCTGCCTATCGGTTGGAGAGCTACGTTTGCACGAAGGAAAACGATGAGAGGATTGTTTCTCTCTGCGAGTACCGTTTTATCCGAATTTCATGAGGATATACCGATGAAACTTTAAACACTAGAAGCACCGTATTTTACCCATACACCTAAAAGCGCCGGAACCGGTCATTTTGACCGGTAGGTGTTTTCTCTCATTTTGGTGGTTTTTATGAATAATTTCACGCGCATATTTTATGAAGGTAGATTACTTTATTTTTAACTAAAATTTGCATTGTTTTATAGTAATGAATAATATTTATAAACAATTTCGTTTTTCAACTTTAACACAAATTTTAGGATACACTGATTTATCACCACTTGTGCAATATACAATTATAGATGGGTGTAGTTTATAGTATAAACATTTTGCAGAGTAAATATAACTATGTCAGAGTCAGAGAGTAGTGATATAATTTAATTAACAGCATTTAACCATGCATATTGCCATCAGTTATACCATCCCAGACTTTATTTTTCATGACACAGAATAAGTTTTTCACTTCTTGCTGTGCATTTTCCGCAAGTATATTTTTGGCATCTTGAACATTTACCATAGTTTTATTCCCTTTTCATGCTTGTACATGGCACATATGTCTTTTTCTAATTTGTACACCTGAAATGGAAGGAGCTGGCCCTGGCTGTGACTTGATATACTCAGTACTCACTACGTAGTTGTTCAGCTAGCGTCAAAATGAATTCATTGTGGCTAATATTTTGTGGAGTGACTTCTTTGTATATCACCCATACGTTAATGGCAGCTAAATCTAGGATATTATATAAAACTTGCACAGGCCATCGGGGACGTCCAGCGCGCGTGGTGTATTTCCTTGCCATTTGCTCCAGTCTACTCCGTAGTTTGTGGAGTTGTAGAAACTTACTGACTCTGGTAATCTTTTTTCTGTGCTATCTAATTTTTTCCCCTTCCCGTTCTGCGCTTCATGGAGGGAGGGACCCTCACCGGAAGCATTTTCGAGGGCAGCATCACTGTGCAGTTGGAGATTGCCTTCCATTGAGTCAGCAGCGGTCAGCACTCTGCAGTCCCTTGCACTTTCTCTTCATCCCCCACCTCTCTGTTGCCCTCTTCCCCCTCGTCTCCTTCCCCCTCTACAAAGCCTCACTCCTTTAGCACCACCGTGACCGCATGTGACTAAGGACAAGTGAGGAAATGTATGAAAAAACTAACAAAAATCAACAAGAGAAAGACGGCGAATGTATTTGTAATGATATACATGTGCTTTCACCCTCCTCCTTAAATACAGGATCTTAGTTACATCAAAAGATAACTGACCAGAGTCAGGCAAGGGTGCTTTCGTAAGATGATCTTGCAGAGACGCTTGTGTTGAGGCATCTCCGTCTAAATTGCCGCTCCCACTTTCAGCAATGTCACTTGAAGTGTCAGAGAAGAAAGTAATTCCATCATCCGAATCAGAATGCACTGAGTTGAGTTCGTCAACATCAGAATCATTTTCTGATGTCTTGCAAAATTTGCGAATGTTCTTCCGTTGTAAGACTGCATCGCCGGGACATGTCTCAGTGCATTGGGGTTTTGCTCCAACCCAATGAGCGGTCAAAGCTCGATCGACTGTCCGTGTAGGGATAATAAAATAGGGACGAAGAGTGTGGTGGAAAACAGCACATCTCGCTGTAAATTAAAGTCTGGGACGGTAGAACTGATAGAAATATACATGGTTTAATGCTGTTAATTACATTGTATCACTACTACCTGATTGTACTTATCATACTTATATTTCCTCTGCAAAATGTTTATACTATAAACTGCCACCATCTATAATTGTATAGTGCACAGTTGTTGATGAATCAGTGTATCCCAAAGTCTGTGTGAAAGTTGAAAAACAAAATTGTTCATAAACTAATTTATTACTATAAAATAATCTAAATTTGAGTTATAAACAAAATAAACTACCTTCAAAATAGAATATATGCGTGAGATTATTCATACACACCACCAAAACTAGAGAAAACACCTACCGGTCAAAATGACCGCTGCCGGCGCTTTTAGGTATATCAACAATTATCACATAAATCATGCAGCCGAGAATCAAAATTTTTGGCAATTGGGCGTAGGATAGAAATTCATTTTAAGTCACGAAATATCAACAATTTTTGATCACCGTGAAAGTAAAGGGGACCATTTGAAATTCAAAAACGGTCAAAATGACCGCTCCGGCGCTTTTAGTGTTAAACCACTAATTTTGTCGATTAAATTCTGCATGCTTTAATAATAATTTGCGAAATAATGCCAGATTGTGAGAATATAAATAAAAACACTAACCTTCATTAAAATTTAAAATCAGGAAATAATGAATGATTTAAATAAGTGATATAGTTTAGAGACGAAGTTTGTTTTATAAGCAATCACGAATGTGTTAAAGTAAAACTTTAAATGGATATTTAAAGACGTAGAGGTAAATCGTAGAATGATAAATAATTTTCATACCAATTTCTTATTATGAATAAAGAAGCATAATGTGTCACTTCATCATCGTGTGCAATAATGCATTATTTACTTGCATACCACAATCATAAAACTTTGTTTAATTATTCATAGGCGTGCATGTAAACAAAGGGTTTCAACCCACTAAAGAGCACCTCATCATTAAATATTAAATTTCATTATGAGAATAAACACGATTTCTTTTAGTTGCACTCTTAAATAACTCTCTAATTGCGTCAAATGCATGTTGTGCCAATTAAGCAACTGTATCATAAAGCACAGTGTACTTTTAACTATTTTAGGGTCTCACTATCTACATGAAACGGTACGTATTCCAATTTTAATACAGGAAACTCCATGGCCTCCCAATAAAATGGGCAGTTACCAAAGAGATTGCCAGGGCCTTCTTATGGTCTACGTGAGGGTAACCATTTATTCCAAAGGCTGTGTTAAAAACTAGCAATATGATTGTGCTAATATTTTACGTTGTTTAATTTCAGTCAGTAGCCTTCCTCTGAGTCTCCGGCATTCTTCAGGTTTGATTGGTGTACTGCAATTCGTCCGGAGGCTCAGGAGGGGATATGCGTTGACGTTATCAAGCCCGAATTTGGGTTGTCCTTTTGCAAGATTCACTATCAAGTTGTAATAAACTAGTGGGCCTCAAAATAGGGTTGTCTCCAACATCACGTGCGCTGTAGTATGGGATGACGAATGCATATGAAATCAGCGAATTTTCACCTTAAGCGAGCACAAGTTTATTCAAGGCGTTTCATATCAATTTTTCGCTATGCATTGCAGAGAGCATGCAGGCATAAGAATAATTGTATCAAATATCATTCCCCAATTAAAGATTAAAGCTCTCGTTAACAATTATATTTTGTTGAGATTTTGTAAAGTTTCTTTACTTTTTTCGGGTAGAATGCCATTAAGTTTAAGAAATTTCCCTGCAGTGATTCTACTGATAAAGTTTTTAATTCCAATATATTCGTCTACATAAATCCCATTATTTGAAGGAGACGAAACTAGGATTCATATGGTATGCTCAGCAAGTGTAAGATTTATTGTAAATACGATAAAGTAAGGTATATTTAATTTATCCCTGGAATATCAGCGACACAAACTTAGGTATAAGTCATTTTTATCGATAATGTTTATGAAAAAAAAAATAAAATTGTTATTTAAAATATTAATTATCAAAAACATTTATTGAAAATTGAAGAAAAGCCTTAATTAAAAAAAATAATGGAACACGTGAGTCGGAAATCAATAGACGAAGAAGTGAAAACGCGCGCTTTAAGGTGGTTGGAGCATTTTTCTGTTTAAGTACAGATTTGCGTGAAACTTAGCATACGTGTTCTCATTAGTAATAACTATAGACAAAACTGTAGAAAAATTGCATCGTAATAATTCTTTTTTGGCAATTTAATGCTATCTTCGCTCGCAGTCTTATGACACATGTACTACATTTCGTAATAATTCAATTACGTATGTACAGATTTTCTTTTAAATACGAAATAACATATTTTGTTAGATGAGTTCCAACGCATAAGCTGACGAATGAGTGAAATGTGGTCTAAGGCTTTTTTTTTACTTATAAATTATTATAATATGCCCTCAGTGATCCACGATTACTGCTCCAATCACCTTGAACCAGATAGATTCGGTCGGAGAACGTACTTGGAAACACTCTGGACGAACAAAACGGTGTTTATTTACACTGAGATACGTGATAGACTGTTTGGATTGAGAGTTTTGCAGGGTTGGTGGGTTAGGTGGGGGGGTTTGCGTTGCTAGGTGTGTGGGTGCAGCAAGACTCGATCAAGACTGTCCTCGTGGTGGGGGGAGAAATTAAAGTCATGATTAGAGCGGTGACTCTTGAGCAGGGAGGGAGAGCATAAACCAATGATAATATTCACTGCTTGCATTGATCTGAGTGTCTAATTCTCGGCATACACACTCATGGACAAATTTTAGATTTGGTTACGGCATCAGCTCCAACGTAGAAGACCGTATTTTGTGAATTCAACACTACTCAATGAAGCTGAGGGAATTTTTATCTACTTCTACATCCAAGCATATGCCAATTACAGTGGTAGCGAAGCTTGGTGAAATTCGCTTGCGTAAAACGTGACGTCAAGAGGGCGGGATACTGCCAGCCGAGCGTAGACACGATAATGCTCACGAATCAAACATAGCTGGATCAAACAACGCTGTGATGTTCGTAACCCATCTGAGATGTCCGTTGAAGCACTTGCATCGAGAGCAACAGAGGCTGTTTTACTTTTGTTGACGGCATATCACCCATTGGCGTTATCTGCCGGAGCAACCGTAAAAAAGAAAGACTGCGAGAATATTCCTTGGCACATGAACTTTATTTCTGTTCAGTAGTTACACATATACACACGAAAATACTAAATGTCTCACACACGGGAATGTCGTGCCGCTATACCCAGTCAAGAGAGGTGAAAACGACCCACCTCATTGCCGCTGACAGACAGACTCCCTTGTGCAACGTGACGCCGCTCTGTGCGGCCGGGCTACACCCCGCCCTCTTGTGGGGAAGAGAAACACAAAACAAATGAATGGCGGGGGCGCAAACCAAACTGGCATTCTGCGTTCCACAACTTGGTTTGAGTAACGGATTGAGAAATCTGTGGTGGGGAACGAAGCGTTGTGATCTTGGGAAATCTACTGGTGAAATGCGGAGGTTGCCTTACGTGTGGATTTAGTCGGGAGGCAAGTACGACCATTATCTCCACTGCAAAGGGTCATCTGCGCTATTGCAACCATATTGCAGTCTCAATATTTTTAAGATATTTGTCAGCGGCTTGTGTTTCATGATAGGCTCTTGAATTTAGCAGATGAACGTCGATCTGGAAACATACATTTAGAAATTCACTCATTCTAGAGAACTCTGTGGTTTCGTGCTAAATTGCGGTGACAGTTTAATCCAACTACCCTTTTACTTTGACAACAGAGACTATTCAGATGTATATACCTTGATTGGAACCCTTAAGCCTTCCTCTCCCACGCTTTATCCTAGGAGCAGGCGCGCTATCTGAGGCCTTCAAAGGTAAAACCTTTATCGACCAAGGTTTTAGACAGTGTGATAACAAGTAATGTATTGGAGGGGGTGCTGAATAAGTGGATTGGACGAATAACCAAGTAGTTAAGGATTAAAAATAAATGAGCAAAAATGTGCATCCAGAATAGTTGTTTTAGATACTCTTTATATTCACTTCGAAATCCGATATTAAATGGTTGATGGCAGATAATTTAATTACAAAATGTGATAATATTTTTCAAGCACAACTGAGGTTCACTTCCTATTATGTTAGCCATGTGTATTCCCTTCGTGGCGCGATTACGCTACCAAAATGTGTTGTTTACTCTCATGTGCAAGGGTAATTAATGCCAATTTAAGCAGGTATAGCAGAAGTTGGTGGCACTCCTCAGTGTTATACGTTGGCGCACAGTGCCTGGTGAAAGTTGACAATCGCCTGACAGCACCCTTTGAAAATGACATCAGACCTATGCCCTTCAGCTGAATTGTCCGATCTCCCGTAGGAGATCGGTATTCGTGCCTCCAGCCTTTGAAGGCTCTTTGGACGTGGATTCTCGCATTGAAAATTCATATCCGGGGGAAAAAGGCCCTAGAGTCCCGCGTCAAATTTGGTACGGGAGATAAGAAGGTACTTTTCGGGACCTTCGGCCGTTTCACCGAAGTTGTCAGCGCTTAGTCGGTGAGAGATCATCGGGGTCTCCTGTGTCAGCTCGCGGTTGGAGGTATCGATCCCAGGGCAACATCATCTGCACCGCGATCTGCCGAGTTGTAGGTACTTTCTTTCTCGAAAAACACCTTCATGAGGCGTGGGAGTAATGGTTCAGCTTCTGCGATTCGTTACAGTGCCTCGCTGTGAGTCATCTTGCCGATATGTAGGTGGCAGGAGCGGTTGGCAACTTCCAGGATGTTCACTGCGTAGCCAGGGAGGAGATTACTCCAGACAGGCACCGAGTACGTTATTATCGGCCGCAGGATCGCCTTCCGCAGGTGCGGGCTCATTCGCGGCGAGAGGTAAGCGCGTTCAAGGATGACACTGAGCTCCTGGTGGCGCGCGAATATTACTCTCGGAGTGCAGGTGCATTTTCAGCCGTAGGCCAATCGTGACTCCAAATAAGTCTGCTGAAGTCTCCCATACGGCTTCCTCATGGTCAATGAGTATTTCCCCTTGGTCATCTGCGTTTTACCTGCGTTTAGAGAAAACGCCACGTTTCATATTATGCGACAAACTCGTCAACCGTTCGCTGGAGATGGGCGGCTGCTTGCTGTCCTTCGGCATATCACGCGAGGGGTGCCGCATTGTCTGCGTAGAGAGACACTATGGTGGGCCTCCCAAAACTGTAGGGATTGTTGGTGGTGAATGCAATGAAAATAATGGGATAGAAAATACATCCCTGAGGAACTCCTGCTTCAATGATGTGCTGCGAGGACACTGCATTTCCTTACGGCATAGATAATTTCCTGGAGCCACGATAGAAAACGCCGCCAGCCAGCCTGAGTAGCCAAAACTTCCAGCAGCCCTTGATGCCGAAAGCGGTCGAATGCCTTCGGTACGCCAAAGTAGACACCGACCGTCGTGTTTTTCCAGTTCTTGGCGTCTACAATGAAATTTAGGACCGGGGAAACTGATGCGTCGTTGATTGTGCCTCCCGAAAACCAAACTGGTGGTTTAGAAGGCCGTCCAGTGCTCCAGTAATGCGTTTCAGGTGCCCCAGGATCCGTCTCTTAAGCAGTGTCTTCATTTTATTGAGTAGGGACATTGAGCGGAAGTTCTCGGGTACCGATGGTAACTTTCCCGCCTTGTAAATACAGATTATTCTCCCACGCTTCTCGCACGCATGGCCGAAGTAGTGGCCCACAATGAGGCAGGCGTTGAAGATCGCCAAAAGACATGCACCATAGACACTGATGCGTACTTCATAGTCCCTCTCGTGTGGCATCTCCCGCAGACTGTAGAAGTCCAGGCAAGGTAACAAGCAATCGGGGAGGTATTTGTGTGTTTTCAAAATCTTGTTTGCACTATTATTTTCGCAAAGTTTATCTAACTAATGATGTACACCTGGCAGCCTGTCATTGTAAATGTCCTTTTAGAGTGCACATATGTGGAATCTAAGCCCGGAAAATACGAAATAAAAGTGGGGTGCGTGCTGAGGTAGGTGCTGCATGTATCAGTAATGTGCAGATATATACGTGTATGGTTAAAAATAATTGGGAGGTAAATCAATGACGGTTGTAATTGATCTTTGTTAACCCTATCATGGATCTGGAAGTGAAATCACAGCGGACAATTTTTTTACTTTCATTCCTTTGACAGCTGCCCTGCTTGAGAATAACCTAACCCTGACAGGTTTAGGCCCTGATGACTATACGCTATGGTTTATTTACAGCAGGGAACAAACAGCCCCAAGGACTTACATATTGGTATTTTACTTGAAATAGAAAACTTAGAATAAGACGCAAATCGCCAAAACCTAGATTTTCAGGACCGAGAAAACCATTGCAAGGATAAGTAGGAAAACCATGCGCACATTACAAAAGATTCGAAGACAGAAATATCAAAATTATGCGCGTGGAAAGCCAAAAACCAGTGCGACACATTATGAGAAAATACCACTCTTTCTCTAAGAGTCCCGAATGTGAAATTAATTTAAAACATTGATAAAAATTGTAAATATGACTGGTAAATTGTAATTAAATAACTTAGTACAAGTTTTTAAAGGCTTGTATAATTCATTTATAAAATTCTTCAATTTTATTTCACTCTTATGAATTTGCCAAATAGAACATTTTTCAATAATTATTATCAAACATATTAGATTATGTAATGGTATCGCTATTTTCATTATGAAATTCAACACAGAATTAAAAATAATTATTGGGTAACACGGTTGCCCACATTGGGAGGAATAAGGTGTAAAATACCTTCGAAGCCAACGTATATATTCTGCCATGACATAAGTTATGCCATCAACGGATTGTTGGAGCCTGTGTAATATTTAATAGTTACTTCACTAAGCTATCTCGGGGGTGCTTCGTGAACTTAATATAGGTGTAATCCTGCCGTTTTTCGGTCCAATGAGGAAATGTGTGAGGTCTTTACCATGTGACATATTGCATCTGTTTTGCACCCCTTTTATTGTAAAATTACGCTGGGGATAATGATGACGATGTGTTTAGAAATGTAGTGCCAAAAATATTAAATGAAAAAATTCTCAAAGAGACAACCAATTATTATCAAGAGGCAAAATGGTTTCCTTTTGGACAGTACGGTAAATATTTGTAACGTACTTCCGAACACCGAGTTTCACTAGGAGAAATAAATTTCCATTTTAGTCTATCCACGGAAATATGCCGTTTAAGCTGCGCTGACTATCCTATCGTGTTTTAAAAGAGGTTTTGCGTCATTCGCTGTTTGAAATGAGGAACTCTCAGCTGCTAAACCCATCGTGATTCCGAAATTCGATATAATATCAGGAATGACTATGACATTTTGACATTTTGGATCTTTGTCAAGCCTTTGCTATGAGAACTGCTGAGCAGATGGAAGTCAATATATGATGCCAAGTTAATGGACTTTCGAGGAAGATGACAGTGGGCAGTCAGATGAATATTGGAAGTATGGAAATCTATCACGCAAAAATCGCTGTATAAACCTGTCTTTGACTCATGTCAACAACCTTATCTCAAGTTTCTATCTCAGTCATATGGTTGTCTCTTCAGCAGTGATTCCGGTGAAAAAATTAGCTCTGAAAGCAAATGGGCAATGTGATTTGAGTCATGAGAGGTTTTAGATAATTCTCTTATGAAGTACAGGAACCTGAGTGTTGCGAATCATACGAAAAATATTCTTCTATAATTCACTACTTACTATTACTCAGTGTAGCGTTGTCTATATAATTTTCACATTCTGCTTTGGACTTCCAACAGAACTAACTCCAGCATAAACGTTTTTTATAGCCAAAGATATGGAAGGCTTCATATATGACGATTTTTGAGTCGATTATTTGTCACATAATAATGTTAGAATTCACAATTTATTCTGTAGCAATTTAACTGAAAATATTTTCCCAAAATTGTAAATATATTAATTATTTATTTGCTTTAGATACCAGCGCAAGTTCTTTTATCTTTGATTGACAAGATAGGGTGAGTTAAATATCATTTGCCCTGTATATAGTGTTTCTTTATTTCCCTGATTCATATCAGATGGTGATATGATTACAAACAACTCCTAATGATTCAAGTTCATAAGAGGATAATTATTTTCAAGTTATCAACAGTAAATGCAGGTCTAACCACAATTTCAGAAAAATATAATTCTGCCATAGTCAGAAAAGTAAGGCAACATTCAGTCGTGCTGTGTCAATAGAATTTAAATGCTTGTTTCAATCGAATGTTTCAGTGGAGGCAGTTACAAGCACAAGTTAAAATGTTAGAGATTTCTTTCTGCAAATGTCGAATTTGATGGTAAACGTAAAGAAAAAAATCATGGTTGAAAGTTAATTGCAGTTTTTAATGATTTGATCATTTGATTATTTTCGTTAAAATATACATGTGACGTTCTAATATTAGCAATGTTGAAGGGCAGTCCGCCATCATTGAAGCATTTTATGATTTTGATAAGCATCTGTTAAAGTGCGCTATGGAAGTTACATTACTCAATTTAACTTATATATCAATAATATGGGCTAGTATTCATCTAAAGAAGATCACGTTACGTAATTTTGAGTGATTTTGACAGGCACGCTCTTTGCTCATCACTCTGTTGAGTTGTCTTTAGTAAGTTTTGGGTTTTCACGTTTCCATTTTTTTTTTAAACTTTATGTTCCTAGATCTATAAAATATTTCATTTAATGCCTGTTGCTCACGATAAAATTTTCGGCAAAACGTTTTATAAAATCGACTAATTTTATAAAAATGAGCTTGCTATCGATAAAACCGTTTTATAAAACCTTTTTATGCATCAACCAATGAGACGTTCCGCTCATCGCGTTGATAATAATCTCATATCCATGGGACGCCAAACAAGGAAAACGTAAACAAACATGGGTGGAAGTTCATGGAACGTTGAGACAGTATCCTTCTTGTTAGAAGAATGCGTTAGTGAGTTTAGCACCGTTGAGTGTGATCAGAAAGTAAGTAAATAAACAATGCATATAGTTTTTAACTTAACAGTCATCCAAAAGAGAGCGCATTTATCACTTCACGTGTTCGCAAAGCGTCTCATAGATGTCAGGAAATTGCGGTTTTATGAACAGTTTTACCGTGAGCAAGCATGTTTTACGTACGATTCATAAAAATTTTTATAAAACTCTTTTATGGAACATTTTACCGTGAGCAACAGGCATAATACTTTTTCAGCGGAAACGATCGACAAATTTTGTCTATTGATGTCGGTTTTTTCGATTTTATCCAACATTTTCTTATTTTCAAATCCAAGATAAAATCATTCTCCACCATTAGATACCTACATAAACTTTAAAGGCCGGCATATAAATTCGCGGTGGCTATTCCGCTTGTCGGTATTTCATTTGGAATAACAGAAAAAAGTGGTTCCTAAAAATAGAATTTGGCAAATGAAACCCGTTTTTGGTGGAAACAAGAATACCTTTCAGGCGGCTCGAGGTTAAAATTCAAGTATTTTGCTATATGAAGAGATTCGTTACGTAAATAACTTAATGTGGAATACGCACTTGTTTTGAGTTTCATCATGTTAGTTAAATATTTAGGAAGTCCTAAAATATCGGGTAGGTGTTGAAGCAATACCATCGTAAGCCAAGTTTAAAAGATCTCTAATCTTTGGATTTTTACCTAGGGAATTTGGTAATTTTTACCGTTGAGCTTCTCCCGTTTCTTGAACGTAGCAACAGCGTAATGTTCTCGGATGAAGTGATCAATAGCTGTCTATTCCACCAATGTAAGGAATGGGTTAGTTCTGCGTACAGTAAGAAGAGGTAGTAAGAGAGATTGCTACGAATGACGTATCATTTGATGAGTTGTCTGCGAATATGCACTTTAGCTGTAAACTGCATTGCGTGGCGAGCTGCTGGTCCAAATCTTCACATAAAATGGTGTGAGATTGAACCGCAGGCACTGGCTGTTGAAGTAAATAATATTGACTGTAGTTGAATTTAACTCTCTTGTAATGAAATACCACAAAGTTAAACAAGAACTTGTTTTTTTTTGAATTTTTACTGCAATTAAGGCATTTGTTTTTGCGATAAGAGTATGACTAAATTAACTTAAATCACAAACTTTCGTTGTTTTGGAGCAGCATCATCCAGTACAAAATCCGTCGGTTAATTTCAAAGGGCATGACAATGTCTACGGACGACATCGTTAAAATGGAAAAATCAACATTTTGTTCGGTAGAACGAAATGAGATTCCTGAAATTTGGTTAAGATTCAATTTTATGGTTATGTATTTAATAATAATATTTAGTAATGCAACACAACTCGCGACACGTAACGTCGACGGTAGGGATGAGAAGGCTGTAACGGAATGAGAGTCTAATGACGCAAATTAAAGGAACAGTCCCTGCAGTGAATCACTCGACGAATAGGAATTCAGTTCTGAAAGCTTATTTCTCCGAATATAAGCCGCACATTTTTCCTGATTTTGGGGCCTCAAAATCGGGGTGCGGCTTATATTCGAGGTTCGGCTTACATTCGAGAACTTTCTTAAAGAATCGTAAAAATGACCGGTTTAAGCAAACCTGCCATTCAGATTCACGCGGACGACGCCAGCTAAACTCGTCTAAGCCACGGAGAAAGTAAGAAATAACGCCGAAAAAGGTCAAATTGGTACACAATTTATTCATATATTAAAGGATAATATAGGTAAAATTGTGTCACAGTTACATAGAAAATGTATAAACAGATATAAAATTCGAATGCCTAATACTGTAGGTGGGAGCGTGGTGGCCTAGTGGGTAGAGCGCTTGTCTACTGATCGAAGGGTCCCGGGTTCAAATCCAGATGAAGCCTTTGGACGCCCCTGAAATCCTCGGAGTGCGAGGTGGCCCAGGGAAATGAACTGGCCCCCCTACCCTGAATGTGTGAAATTCACACGCCTGTGGCTTAGACCGTGTTAAGCATCAACTATCCAAACCAACCTTCGGGTTGAATCACTGAGTGAGTGAATACTGTAGGTAGTACTGGATGCACTAAACAGGTTGGGGTTCAAACTCGTGAATTAACTTTTTTCCCTGTTTGAGACCCCAATAACCGGGTGCGGCTTATATTCGAGTGCGGCTTATATTCGGAGAAATACGGTAACACACTAGACCAAGTACGTCTGCCGTAATACATGGTCTGACCCGGGAAACCGCGAGTATGAATTTCATGATCAGCCCCCAGGCGTGCAGACGAGCGATCGGAGGAGTGTCTCTCCTCATTCCGGAAGATTTGCTCGCAATCGTCGGTGAATCGCAGAGGCGTCCGTCCGGGAGCGCCTTTCCTCCATTTGGCGCTGTTTAGGTTGTTTGAGCGAGATAGTTCCCATAGTCGAGATAGTCATGATGGAGACCATACTCGAATTTTATTTTTTGATTAAAGCGTCCTTAATAAGTATGAAGTAAATATTGTAACATTTATGGTGCAAAAATCTAGTTATATATGACCAAAATTCTCAGTTATTAAATAAATATAACCACAAAAGTCTCTAACTTGACTCATTTTTTGACGCCGTGCGGTGAAATCGCCGTCAGAATAGAACGTTTTCTTTTGTTGCGATTATGCAAAAAGGACTGCGGTGAGTAATTGAATAATTCTTATAAATGGGTAATAAAACATACAACTACACTCCATTGGTTTTTTTGATAAAATATAAGTGCTATAAATTCAAAACTTTTTCAATATTCTCCCTCTGGAGCGCACAGCCGTAATCTATCCCATGTAAAACAGATTACATTTGTAGACCAATTGCTCGAAATTGCCAGACAAGGGTTTAATATTTTGGTAACATTAAAATGATGAACTTTTTCTTTAAAATGACGTGCAATTTATCAAATTCTAGGTGAATTGATTTATCGCTCAAACTACCTTAAGGTGTTTGAAACGATTTTTCTCAATGTACAGATTTGCGTAAAAAACTGCATACGAGTTCTTATAAGTAACATCTACACATAAAAGTGTAAAAACACTGCGTGTTTTAAATTTGGTTTCTTGGCAATTAAATGCTATTTTTTCACGTAGCCTTGTGGCAAATGACATGCATTTTGAAATATTTCGATGATATACGAGTAGATTATCTCCGAAACGCGAAATAGTACGATTTATATGCTTATATAATGATTGCTAAAAATATCAAGTTATCATGCCGTGTAAAAAAGACGCATATAGATATGATTTTTGCTTAGATTTCGATTTGTGCGCCGAAAATCCAAATCAAAACAATGCTTCGATTAAGACAAAATTTGATATATATAATTCTTGCATCACTTCCATTAATTCCTCTATGGTGAGTTTTAATGCATCAAAAGATGCACGTGAGTGAAATGTGGTTTGAGAATTTTTGTTAACTTGCTGGAAAAGTTATTAAAATGTGCACTAAATGACTCACGATTACCACTCCTGCCACCTTAAAAGTTACATCGGTTGAAAAGACCTGCGCGGTGCGCTCTTTTTAGTCGCGTCAAGTGGGAAAATTATGATAGAATAGGTGGCGATAATATCCACTGGGTAAAGTGGATCTCCGGAACTCTTGTTTAGCATCCGGTGGGCAGGTTTGGCGAGTGTACACTCTCCCACATCGGTTGTATTCTTACAAGTCCAGTTGTCACCGGATAGACGAGACAGTAACTTTCTCCGAGAATATATCATGGCAGACTGGTTCGAAACATGAGAAGCGAGATACCTTACAAAAAAACGAAGTTATTTCATGAGTAAGAGTGAATTATTTCGGTGCACGTATGGGATAACCATGGAAATACTCACTCAAAAGCGTGTTCAATAGTGAATTTTACGTGAGAAACAGTTTTTCTTGATGAATATATTTAGATTAAACGCAAAGCTTTGTAAGTTTGAACAGCGTTTCCCAATCTTGTTGCTCGGTACAGACCTCACGCTATCTGTGGATGCTAATATCCCTGTGTACCTTTGGCTACTTTTCTTGGAATATTTGTAAGAAAAAAGTAGTACATAGTTAATTTAAACGTTAATAAAAAAGTTTAAAGTAAATATTATACTCTGGGTAATAATCATGACACGTGATAATTAGCAGTGTTAATTAAGGTAATATTTACTTAGAAAAAAATATTCCACTTAAGCTCGTTTATACTGCGACGTATCTTCCTGTTGCTCGGTTGAAAAATAAAGCGCGCACACGAACGGAAGAAAGTGCACTCACGAGGTTATATCTCACTCACGGCGACGACGGGGGTGGTGGTGGGGGGGGGAAGGTGAATGAAACCGGGAGAGAGGGGAGAGGGGAGAGGATAGGATAGAGGTGGGAAAGAGAAAGAAGGAAAGGATGAGTGGGAAGGAAAGTGGATGGATGGATGAAGAGAGGATGGGACCAGAGCAGAGGGGGTGCAGTGCATGGATGGAGAGACGACCGCGCGCACATTCCACCCTGTGGATCCACCACAGGGGCCAGTGGCAAAGGGAATTAGGACGCCGGCTACCGAAAAGGGAAAGAATAGGGAAAGGCAATCGGAAGAAGGAAATGACGAAAGTTAATCACAATTTAACTAAACGTCTCCGAGCCTTGATCTGTTTCTTTTTCCCACTAATTGTGTGTGGAAATATAATTTATCGTACAAATCAGTTTTATAGTGCATCTGTCTTATTTCTTATCTTATACATTCTATAACCTCAAGTGATGTAGTGTGGGGTGAGGATTACATCCTCCACTTCACACCTAAACTAGCTGGATTCAAACTTTCCAACTATTTTAAGTCTAAAGTCTATCCTCCTGTAGAGAGAGGCAGATTGAGAGATAGACAGGTAGATAGATGGAGATATTTAGAGATAGATAATGATAGAGATACATAGATATAGAGATAGATGATGATAGATCGATATAGATGGAGATAGATAGAGAGTGAAAGAGAGATAGAGAGATGGTTATATAGAGATAGAGAGATAGATAGAGACAGTGGTGTTATGGATGGACGGAGCAAGGGGTTGGGGGGGGTGGAGATGGGAGAGGGGGCGGGGGGGATGATGATTTGATGCTATAGCGTCGCCTTTCCGTTTGTCCGCGGATCCGCGACTCCCATGAGGAAAATATGCACGCAACTGTGTGTTGAATAAAAACATAAGGGAGAACTGTTAAAAACGGGAATATGATACCTCTTTATATCCCCCATTGTTGTGGGTGTAGATGATCATCGCGCAGAACTTCCCATACCGCCGCTTGCTTTCCAATTTCCTCTTTTCTTACTTCCCGCAGCGCTATTTCTGACTCGGCATATTCCTAGGTAGCTGTGAGGGTGGGGGAGACCTGTCCGTTATACTTCGACCGCGCCCACCATCTCAATCTCAGCAAACCACATCCCTTCCGATACTGATTCCTGCCTGGACACCAAAAACACAAACATTTAAATTGCGTTTTAAATTGCTCTTTGGTTCCGATGCCCTCTCGTTATTCATTCGCATCGCTAATTTTTGTTTTTTTTTCCGCGTGAGACGTGGAAACATCAAAAGTGGGTGACAGTCAAATTTCCGAGCAGACTCCGGCCTCCCCCTAGTCTGGACCGCTTGCGAAGGCTCGTTTATCAATCGAAAGCGTATTGATTTGTCACGCGACGTTGACTCTCGCCGGTCAAACGCTTATCACCGCTCCATGCTTCCGGGCGATCGTCATCCATCCAAACGTCAAGGATTGGCTAAGCATCAATGCGATGAGGGGCAGCTGGTAAGAGCATCGAGCACCAGATGCGGACGACGCCGTGTGCACTTCCGTTTTCACCGCTTTTGGAGTCACCGTGCTACTCCTCCTCGTTGTCAAAATATTCCTCTCCCCTAGGTGGACACCTTGAATTTAGGGACCCTCACGTTGACTGACTCACCCTCGCTCGTTCTCGTTATTTGCATACCAGCAGTTTTTTCATCCTTCTAGAGCTTTTAAGGCAATTTGTCTCCTTGTTTGTGCAGCGCTCGAAGAAGACGGATTTTTATATGAAAATTTGTAAACATTGAGCCTTCAAATGAAGTGGAACAGTTGCTATTGTATGTCATTAGATTTTTCAAAGATACCCCATACATAATTTGTTCTTCAGTATTATGCTCTTACCTGCAATAACTTATTCTCTGCATTTTGCATCTGATTTCTGCTCTACATTTCAAAAGCATGGGATTGGATTTATTACTGTGATGTAATCTACGCTATGGTGGCTGTATACTTCCGTACCCCCTCAGTTTAACGGTCTTCACCTTCAGTGGGGTGATATAAGTGGCGCTGGCAAAATGAAGACGTGAACGATTATCCAGGATTGGTGATGGAAAGAATCTACCCTGTTGCCAATCATAACGCTGAGTCGGCCAGGATAACACGGTCGTATTAAATTGTGTGGCTTTGTGTTGGTTCCTACGTAAGTTGTGTACGCTTAATTGACCCCAATGGAGGATTTTTCTTTCGTTGTCAGGCTCTCGAGATTTCATTACTACCTCAGAATCCCATTCATCACAGTACTCGGGTAGTGTTGGAAAATACGTGAGAACGTTTAAAAATCAACGAAAGTTTATTGTACATTTTTAAGCAAATGACTAACGAGTTTATTTCTTATTCCTGCGTAAGTACATATACATCTTAATACGACCCTGTGAGCTGCCGCATATGCATGTGGCAGGCAGTGTTAGGACACCAGCCGTTGAAGGAGTAGAAATCAAGAAAAGGAGGGGATAGAGGACATAGGTAAAAATTAAGTGAACGATTTGTCTTATGCTAGTGTCGTGCTGCTTTTGTTACAAATCACTAATGGTTCGTGGAAAGAAGGCATTTTTAAACCTATCAGTTTGGCCGTGCATCTCTCTTGTTTTGTCCGTCCGCGAAATTCGGTCAATTATTTGGAAAATATTTGCTGAATCTCTAAATGGAGATCCGTATAATCATTCGTGAAGTAGCAGAAGTGATGAGTATTACGTGCATGTTTTTTCCGCCCCGGTCAATGGCGAGTCGGTTATCACGAAGCTAAAAATAAAGAAATATCGGGTCATCACAATGATGAAATCAAATTATTATCCACTCTAATTTCCTGTCATTTGAAATGACATTATTTCCCTTCGTGTTAAGCTCCACCATTCCCCACGGTTACATTAACTACACCCAAAATTCTTGACAGGAAGATGTCAGCGCAATACCATAATTTAACGCCAATACCAATTTTACTCTGTGATTTATACCAATTTAACACTACATAATTATTAATCTGTAAATTTTCATTATTGGTGGCTCTAAGAAAAACCTGAGTTAAATATTAGATAAATTTGGCATCCAAGGATTATGCATACATAATCAAAGAATGTATACCCAATAGAGACAAATTAAATCGTAAAATAAGAATGCGTACGAATAGAATTTTCGACAGCAGGATTTTCCCTTAAAGGACCCCAAAAAGACCTCTTGTCCATTTTGTCGTAAAACTTGTAAGTTCTCCATATATTTTACATCTCATTGACGCCAAGATGCCAAAGATGCCAAAGCTGCTGCTATTACGGCGGGGAAAACTACAGGCCTCGCTTAACTGAAGGCATTTACTTTGATATTTCCCACATCGATGTGGATACCGTCGACAGAGAGACTTGGGTGAGCGAGGTATTTAGTTCGTTAATTCTTCCAGTGATGACGTTGATGTCATCCAAGAGGTGACCCATTCCACAAAGAGTTCTGAGGAGACGCGAGAGACGTGGACTATCCAAACTTCTCGGACGACTATAATGCCATTTTTAAGGAAATAGCGAACGAAATACCACGCCTAGGCCAATCATTTCTATAATTTGTCAATAGTAACATGGCACCTAATGGTTACTACATCCAGCTGAACAGAATATGGAAAATCCGGAAAAATCTGAAAATCGCAGCAAATCGATTAACTCGTTAGCTGGTCAAGTCATTAGCCGTGAGTCACCTCACCACGAGCGCGGACAACCATTCAACGACAAATTCAAGGTGCTCAAGTTAGCGTAGTTTGGAACACATCAGTGCACCACTTTATCCCAAACGAACGACGTTTAATGGAACAGTGTGCGCTGACGAAACGTTTGGTGACCTCGCAGTAGGTAGAGTTCTGTTGGTTGGCAACAGTCATGCCCGAATATTTTGTGAATATTTATCGAATTAATTCAAAATAAGTAATTTAAAACTTAAAATTTTTTAACACGGAGTAATAAACAAGTTTGCAATTTCCATAGTTATAACATTTATGGAAAATAAACGCAAAGAACTTCTATCGTGTATGCAATTATCTACGCTCACTTGTTGTTTGGCGCACATGAACTCTGTTCCCATTCTGTTTTAAAGAGCACTACTAAGTGTGCAGGGTCCGTAACGAATGGAATAGAAGTCACGTGCGCTATTGTGTTTCGAAGTGATTAGCGAACTGTAGCGAAAGGAAAGCTCCCAAAATCATACTTCTCGGGATGCAAGCAAGATGTAAGAAAAAATACAATGCACGAAACAAATTCGGCAGGCGATACCTGCCACCGTAAGTGGGGTATTATGCGATTTTAGATATTATTCGGAATAGGAAATGTTATTCGAATTACGATACAATGAGTCGCGGTTTATATGCATTGATTGAACTATCAATGCACCGAAAATTTTATTCCTTCTTGCAGTCTCAATGCGACGACACTCGGACATCAACAACCATCCGTGCATTTGACCCGCCCACCCCGCGATCTGACCTCCCACCCCCCAAACCCACCGCCCCCGACCCGCCTCTCCCACCCCCAGACCCACCGCCCCCGACCCGCCTCTCCCACCCCCAAACCCACCGCCCCTCCCCTCCCCCGGCCCACTAAGAGCAGCACCACGCTCCATTTCCCATCTTCCGCGCCTCCTCTCCTCTTCCTTTTGAAAGCGTTCATTTGCTCGCTCTTTTCCGGTAATGGCGTTCAAATTAGGGATGGGACGAGTAAACGTGTACACGTTTTCTTTTTCTTCCAAAATAATACACGTTAGCATCGTTCGCCTTTGATCACGAATTGCCGCCACGCCCCCCCTCCCCTAGTCACTTAATATGACTTGAGTCAAAGTGAATCGTTATGAATCAGTGTGTACGGTATTTAGATTAGATTGTTGTTGGGGGGGCCTTCGTCAGGAGCCCAAGCACTTAAACCTTTCTTGGTCCATTGTGCCAACCCCTTGCCTGCCTGCCACTTGCAGACAGGGGACAAGGGCACTTCGGTAGAGGTATGGAGGATTGGCCTCCCCCTGCCTCACCCCAGTACCAGGTATAGAGGATGTCCTCCCTCCAACCGGCCCGGTCTCCCTCCGGCCTCCCGGTATAGGTATGGAGGGAGTATCATCTCTCCATCCATGCCTGGTCGAGGTATGGAGGAGGGTCACCCATCCAACCACCGTCCGGGCCCAACGTTGCTTAAATTCGGTGTTCTGATGGGAACCGGTGTTTCAACGTGGCTAGGCCCTTGCCCGTGTACGGTATTTACTGGAATCTGGATGGCAGTCGGTGACTACTGTCACCGCTTGCAGTCACATCTTACTCCCTGTGACCACATAGTTTGACCTTGGCAGGCTGCCGTTCTGCTAGCATCGGTACGGGACTCCAACACTCAAGGCGTACATAATACCTGTAGGCCCACCGCAGAACGGAATGTGGGGCCAGAGACTAACTATTGCATGCGTCGGGACAAGTAGGACGTGTACACGACTACACGCCCGAATAACAACCGTGTACACGTTTACTGCAGTACACGCTTTTGCCCATCCCTAGTCCAAATACGTCGATGGACTTGGAACACGCGTCAGCACGGTGGAGTGTATTTCAACATAATGAAATTAAATACATTTTGTTACTTCCATGCAGTTGTAACAACCCTTGACCAGTTTCAACACTTTCCTGTCATCATCATCAAGAGGATTGTACAAATTCCCCGTTCTAATTATACTATCCTCCCGGTAATAATGACACTAAAGTGTGGAAACCGGTCGGGAGTTTTCACAAATAAACCTGTGCGGAAGTTGTAAAGTTTATTTAATTTCATAAATTACTCAAAGTTCCACAAAGTTAACTCGAGAACCATTGAATATATATATATATATATATAAATAAAAATAAACTTTGCCACAGGTGGGGCGGAAATAAATATAGAAACACAAAAAAGAAGAACACTCACACACTATACGTTCTGATATTTCGGCAGCCGAGCTGCCTTTCTCACAGAAGGAAGCATACAGAAGGATAGCATTCTGTATCCTTCCTTCTGTGAGAAAGGCAGCTCGGCTGCCGAAATATCAGAACGTATAGTGTGTGAGTGTTCTTCTTTTTTGTGTTTCTATATTTATTTCCGCCCCACCTGTGGCAAAGTTTATTTTTATTTAAATTATCGCGTGTGTGATTTTCCACGAACTCGTTTATATATATATATATATATATATATATATATATATATATATATATATATATATATACGCACAGGGAAAGTTTCGCCAAACCGGCTGAAAATCGGGTGTGGGTTGCAAAGCGGGACGCGCACGTCTGTACCACATCAAATATCGCTGCGATTTACACCTTTTAACCTTCACGTTTTCATACTTATATGTCTCCATATTATGTGAAAATCTATATACACATCAAAATAAATGGTACCAATACAGTGGTCTTCAATGAACAAAATGAAACCTTTGATGACTACGTAATTACATGCTTAAAGAAGCCTCTGAAAAAACTGGATGCTTGCGCTTGATCATTATCTGAAGTAAACTGCAAAAATTCTTTTGAATATAATTTGATAGATATGTATGCTCAAATAGTTACTTGATATTTTTATTCTACAAAACCTAAGTATGCAGCCAGTGCTGAAATAAAAACGGAAATAAATACATCTACCTACCTTGAGAGTGAGTTGGCATTCAATGAAGGAAACATTATTGCTACTAAGCAACAAAGGTAAATAGCGTATGGTAATTTACAGTAGAAAATAAGTAATCTCCTTAGTGTTGATTAGTATTATGGCCATTCTATCGCAAATGATTTTAGCTGTGGAATTGATTATCAGAGTGGACTAAAAGGTAACATGAGTGTAGTGCTTGAAAGGTACCGTGAAATACTGATTGCTTGTAACAAATAATGAACGCGTTCCAAAGTGCCAGCTTTCGACCAATAATTTGCCGTAAAAATAAAACTGACTAAGTCCAAGATATTTTTATATTCATGAGAAATCCTAACGAAAGAATGAAAATTGCAATTACCCCTGAGCATAAACTGCACTTCCCTTTATGACGCCGGAAGCCTTGGTTTTCTAATCGAGAGGAAACCTTTTCGTGAGATAGATAAAAAGTATATTTGATTCATTTGTTTCGCTATTTGCCGTGAAATATGTACCTAAGTAATCCAGTATGGAAAGTAATGTTCTTATAAGATAACCCGCGTCAGGATTTTTTAAAATCAACGTTTCTTCTCCTTTTTCGGAGCCATGCTCAGGGCCAATGAATTAAATTAGCCTTGAGGAGGTCATCGTTAAAGGGAAAGATTCGTTGGTTTTTAAAAATCCTGATACGGGTTCTTTCACAAGAACAATCCTTTACAAAAATGTACCGCGCAAGTTTTAATGATATGATATTTCAGTGGATGTTCGACTAAATGTTTCATAAATTGCATTATGACAATGATGCGTCCCTCTGAATCGCATTCACTTGATGGGGAAGGTGGTCTGAAGGGACGAGGACAATCAATATTTGTTGCAAGCAAAATTATTAATGCAATCAGCAGGAATAGATGGCGTCAACCGGGGAGGTTGACTTTAAAGGTTTGAAAATAAAAGTGTCGCCTGACGTGGGGATTCGTGGAAAAGGATCCCTCCGCCGTGTCATCTCTCTCTCTTTGGAAAAGAGAGAGAGAGAGAGAGAGAGAGAGAGAGAGAGAGAGAGAAAGTATGTGTGTGTGTGTGCATGTGAGAATGAGACGGAGGGAGTGGAAGGGAAGGACGCCCCGTCTGTCGACGCCACGGTAGGTCGTCGTCTTTCCGCCACCACCCCTCCCGCCCCCCAACCCCACTCGACAAAGGGTGGGTGGGTGGGAGGGGTGGGGGAGGCGTCTCCAGCGCTCCAGCGACGCGCGTGTGTTGTGTCTGCTGACGCCGCTCTGTCTCCGTTTGCAGGAAAGGTGGACGAGAAGGCGACGCAGCTCCACGCCATCGCGTCGCTCAAGGTGCTGCTGGACGCCACCAAGCCGCCCGCCAACGGTGCCACGGCGGCGTCCGCCGTGGCCGTCGCGGGCGCCCCCAACCACCACCCCCACCACCACCACATGATGTCGGCGGTGCCGGCGCCCACGGCAGCCGCCAACCAGGAGACCCAGCTGGCGGCGGCAGGCGGGATGCGGGGCCGGGAGCAACCCAACGGAGTGGCCGGCAGCATGGACGCGGCGGGGGTGAGTAGTGAGATTGAGATGTGTTAATCGGTTGGGGGGACGCCTAAAAGGGGAGGGACACTCCCGTTCGCTCTCGCCCCCGACGCCCACTCGTGCGAACGGGGTCGTCGTCCCCTTCCATCCCCTTGCGATAATAATTGATCCGGCTAAACATGCAATATGCTAGAGTCTAGAATATTTTGAGCCGGCCTACATTTCGCACGATCTTTGAAACTATTACTTACAATTGAGCGGTGTATTCATTCATATCATAGCACATGTCTACTAAATTTAAGAACTGTCAACCGTACAGTTATTGATCACCCTACAGCTATTGACCACATCGTATTTTGAAGAGCATAGTAAGAGTACAGTTGGTAAAAATTTACAATAATGATTTCAAAATTTATAATAGTTATTATTGTACATTTTTTCCAACTCTTCTTTTACTATTGCTCTTCAAAATACTATGTGGCCAATAACTGTACGATTTACCCTATTTCATGGAGGCATGTGGCCAACGCAACTGTCAGGGCACTTTCATTTATTATTATTAATTTCACGACCTAATAGCCGCAAAATGGTAAATGCAATTTGAAAAAGTGAAGACCTCACTGAATCTGTAAAAGTTAACGCAAATGATCGGTAGCTTCTAGATTCTACTAGGGGGTGAGTAGTGAGCTAGCACCGCATCAAACATAAATCAAAGAGTTGAGGGAGTATAGTTGTGATCGTAATTGTTAGTAAGCATGCTGGTTCAGTATCAGAAGATACAGGAAAGCTATTATGCTATCAGCTCCCACGAACTTATGTTGGATCTAGTATCGTGCGAAACGGGCTTTACAGATCTACGTGTTTTATTAAGTTTACATATGTTAATGCAAACCTTCATTTTTATTTAACCTATATTTTATATTTCCGTTTCTTTTAGTCCAACCCTACGCTTTAGGTGTGAAACCTTAACAATTACAACGACTTGTATGGTCTCAACAACAATACGGTTTCATCGGTTAAGAAAATCCGTATCAAACGAGAAAACATCATGTTGGTTATGCAACTTGAAGTACGCGTATGTTTTGCGTGTCACCTTACTTTACGGGTTTCATGTTGAGGGATGAGTATAACGTGTTTTGGGACTGAGTGAGTGGGTGTACCTGAGCGCTTGTTGCATTTATTGACCGGCTGCTATTAGGAACGTGTTAGAAGTAGAAAGTTAAAAATATTCGCATGAAAATGCTATGTAAGTGCGTGCTAAGCTATTTGGAATCAATATACCAGAATGGATGGTAAGCGTTAAGTTTTATTGAATTAATAGGGATTACTTGCAGCTACAAGACACGACGAGGTGAGCAATTCGGCAGCCAGTGAATTAATTCCCAACGTAGATGGGTCCGAGGTCCGTAATATCATTGTATAGAGTCATGGCACCCGAGACATTGAATGACCGAATGCGTTTCGGTTTCGTGAAAATGCAATGAAACCTCTGCCTACAAATTGCAATACTGAGGTATATTATTACCTTACCAAGAAAATCATTTTTATTTTGTTATTTCATATTGATTCTCTCGACTATTTTGCGCATATTTCCGAGATCGATGTCTAATGATTTAAACAACTATATTGCATACTGTACCGATTTGGTAAGATGTGATTGAAAACGCATTTCGCCTTTAATGCTAACAACCGTGTCGATCAGGAAGAACAACTGATAATAAATGTCTCGTGTCACCGTGTCTCATTCTATTTTTGTAGCAATCATTAATGGTGCGTGGATAGAAGATATTGCCGTACTTATCAGCTCGGCAGTGCATCTGTCTTATGTTGTCACTATTATCTCGAGAGATATGATGAGGGATTAGAATGATATCATCCGCGTCACGCTAAAACTCGTTGGACATGTATTATTCAAGTAATCGAAGTCTACCGTGTGTAGTCTCTGATTCTCGAACGGCTTCCTACCCAGTCCTTCCATCAGGAATATCCATCATCTTGATTCACGTAATCAAGAATCGCTGCATTTCACTCAATGTCCGAACTTGGCAGTTTAAAGTCAAGTATGCAAGCTTCTTTTGCATTTTGCTATTTTCACAAATCATATTTTTCTGTGCAAGGTACTAAATGCTTGCAGCGTTTAGGAGATGAGGCTTAACCAGAGCAAATTAGCATCTCGTTTCACTTTTTCATCGGAGAACCTTTTTATTACTTGCTTGATAACTCAAGGATCATTAGTGCAGTACCACCAATGTTTCGTAAGTGTTCCGTGTTAATTTATTTCTGCATGCGTATATTTGTGACGTTGTCGTGCTTTCTAGCGTAAGAAGTGTACAAGCAGTGCATTGTTGTGTGCAGAGGTAGTCGACGACGAGAGGGGAAGGTTTATCCGTATGTGAACGGGATAGAGCGTTTAGAAAGTGATTGGGGAAGATGTGTGGGTGAAGATCATTGAAGTATAGATAGAGAGGGTGCTTGCAATAGTGTCCAGTACTTAAAACTATAACGTGGGAGTAGCCGATTCACCATATTTTTCCTCCCCGATTTACCTTTGCACTTTACAAGTTCATGCACTCATTTTTGCAATTTTGCGATGTTTTCTATCCTCAACTCCCTTGAAATCCGGATGCGTTTACTTCTTGGAAATGAATTATTCATGTATATTTTTATTTATTCACTAAAATAAATAACAGTCCGTATTCCCAGCGAAAAACCATAGTATCGAATAAATCGAATAGAATCCATAACTCCAAGTAACTAATATATGCATCAAAAGTTGCCTTCCTTAAATTTTCAACAGAAGGTAGATATTCTTGCATTATATCCGCTAATGCCTCCACTCCTCCTTGCCATCCAAAAGCAAGGAAGAAAAGAACAGGGAAAGCAATATGGTGACTATTTCGCTTGTCAGGTCACGGTTTGGTGACGCCATACCTTCTCCATCTACATCAATGACGGAGACGATGTCGGGAAACACGCTCTTTCGTCGAACTGTCCCCCCCCCCCCACCCTAACCCCCTAATTTCATGACATGAGGGATTACGAGGAGCGTGCACTCTTGAAGGAAAGTGTCTCCCTTCGTCGTCGTGGACGGCGCCGCGCGAAGAGAGACGCGGGTATCGGAAAGAGACAATACGTCTCCCGAATGGTTGGGTGAGAGAAATCAGTGTCCCTTTGCGGCAAAAAAAGAAGTGAAACCAAGAAGAGAGGGAAAGTACACGAGCAGTTCCAAAGATGCGCTTCGCCTCCCGTGGAATTCCTGATCGTGCGTCAGTGCGTGCGATCGTGACTTCTATTTCGAGTTAGTCAATTCAAAATGGTTTATTGCCTCATTTTGAGTTAGTTATATATACACACATATACGTATAAACACACAGCTAAAAATTCGTATCTACTACAATGAATCCCTCGCTATAGGAAATATTACACTTTAGGGAAAGTCAATACACAATGTGCTTGTTCAATTTATGTACACCCTATGGCAGTTTGGATGTGAATTAAATGTTTTACTTTTTTCTTCCGGAATGGCTTTCGACTCGACATTTCCCCTTGGTGTGAGGGAAACCGGCAAAACCTCATGCAGACCGCCGTGTACATATACTTTTGTCGATGATGGATGTCTTCTTTTCCTGTATGGTTTAGGCACGTAGAATTTTCACCGATCCGGTGAATGCGAGGCTCACCTCTATTGGTCAATTATTATAGAGTCCTTCTTTATATGAGGAATAACATACAGAGAAGAAATAAAAGGTTGAGATAGAACAAAGTGTGCCCAAGTGAATGAACACATACGTATAAGTATCTGGATAGCGGAGGGAGGTGTAGGGGAAGTAACTGGGAGGGAGTGATTCGTGTTCTTGGGCCACGTTTAACCCGGGTGGTTCAATTGTACCATAACCCCCTTTCTAAAAACGTGATCGGCTGCCGACACTACACCAAATCTCTATCCTTCCTCAATCTCAACGCTAAACACACCAAAATCCGCCGAGGTCTTCATACGCACCACAATGGGAGGACTCTCCGAAGCCGCCACCAGCATTTATCGAGGTGAGAACTCATTTAATAGTGTACATTCGGGTGACAGGACAGGACACCAGTTATCTACACCGACCTAGACGGCTTGACGGTCAGAGCAGCTGGAAAGTTTGTGAATATTCCATATTTTTTATTTTAATTTGTTTATTTTTATTATTATTTCAGTAAACAGGGTGATTCACGATAAAAATGCATTACTGAGGAGGTGAATGGGTGGGAAATGTTTTTCTGTATGAACCTCGAGTACATCACGAGCATTTAGGACCCCGCACAGGTAGATTTGATTCGCGAAATAATCAAAATATAAAGAAAAGAGACACTTTTGATTCGAAACTATAATTAGCGAAAGGAAAATGTAACGCGATCGATGGAAGTACTGGGTTGGGAGCCACCAGAGACTACACGCTAGGCTTAAATTGCTTGATAAATGCATATCAGGTGAGTTTTACTTTGACATGAAACCGCGACTCATATTTTAACCCCACACAATAACTTCAGAACCAATTGAACCGAAAAAAAATTGTGATAGACTACCAAAAAGACTTCTTTGTATGGAGAATAGCATACAGAGATGGAATCAAAGGTCGAGATAGAATTAGTTATGCCCCATTGAGTGAACACATCCGCATAAGCATCTGGATAGCGGAGGGCGGTGTAGGGGAAGTAATTATGATGGAGTGATTCAAGGTCTTTCGATGGACCACGTTTAACCCGGGCGGTTCAACTGTACTATAACCCCCATTAACAAACACTCACTCTTTCCATCGTCAAGTCGTTGGTGACTACAAGAAAAATGCGACGAGACACTAAGACCGATAAATTTCGTCCTTTTCCCCTTCCAATTCCTTTTTCCTTTGCCTCCTTTTTCTTGGCTTGCGTCCTAAAACCTACTGTCAAACGACCTAGCGTCGGATCGTGTACGTGTAAGGTGTATGCGTAAGAATTGATTTGGCATAAATTAGCGCATACTTTCGTGTCCGTTTTCCATGTGAAGGACCTAGATTTTGGAAAATTACTTGAAAATGACGAACCATTCTTTTGGGACAGATGAGAGGGAAAAACGGAAATGGAAAATCAGTAATCGATATAAAAAATGAATTGACACTTGGCGATGAAATTGCGGAATAATTCAAGAATTCATTTATCGTAACAGGATGTATTTCCAACCGCACTCATCGACGTATTTGAACGAGAAATGTCCTGCTTACGCTTTTAGCCTTTCAAATTAATGCTTTCATCATTTGTAAGAACTTGTGCCGTCCACCTTAGCATGATTTGTATTTGATTGAGTGTTAGTCATGTCAAGATTTTGTGTTCCTAATTATTTTAAAACGATCTCCTGCGTTGAAACCCCGTTTGGGTAAAGAAACAATCTCCGCCTCTTAGTTGGAGTGTCACCACCCCATTAACGAACGAGCCCTCCTCAACGAATAGACCTTGCTGCCGGGAAACTTCGTGATGATGCATGAGGGAAGTGACACGAGGGTCTTCTTCTATTCATTATGTATCGCATCCACGGCATCATTTCGTTGGGCATGTGATCAAGGGCGTATCTCTCGCATAAACATGAAGGCTTGATGAGCGTAGCGGGAGTGCAGTTACGTCCTAATTCCCATCGAATGGCACTTGAGAGGACGATTTTCAGGGAATTGAAATCGCTCGCTCATTTCGGTGATGGCTGGAAGTATGTGCGGATGACATGCTTCACCTGCGAGTCAAACCACATAAAACCGTTCCTCCGCTGCCGTCTTTTGAATTGTAATTATTATTAATTTGGAATATATCTATTCCTCCAAAATTTTCATTTTACACGAGGAGGCAAGTCCTGTGTATTTAATTCTAATTTAGGACTCAATTTTATTGTAATTTATTTTGTAAACTAAAACAAACTAGTTGCATGGTTGTCATGAATAGTTTGAAATTCATAATTATTTCCCATTTCACCTGGGAAGATCAAATATAATGTTTCAGTAAACCTGAGGAATGTAATATATTCACTTTTACTTTAAATAAATAATATTTTGAACCATCTTAGGAGGGTTTATCCATAAATCAAAAAATAACTTGCAGTTTTCGTACAATGTCCGCACTGTTATTGAGGGCTTATTGAGTGCTTATTGAGAGCATTGAAGATTATTTACCACAAAGTCATGTGTTTTTTGAAGCTTTCAACTGAAGCCATGAAAACTAATTTTCATTTATTTCCAATGCCATACTCATGCTCAAAACACAATATGAATCCTAGCGGGTGTGGCAGACTTGAAAAAACCACCATAACACCATTACACAACTCGCGCTCTTTCTTCATGACGTTCTCAAATCTGGTGAATCGAAAAGACAAGTTGACGCATTATTTCTAGATTTTAAGAAAGCTTTCGACACGGTACCTCATAACAAACTTTTATACAAATTACAGTCATGCGGCCTAAACGAAACAGTAGTAAACTGGATACGCGACTTTCTGAGTGATCGTAAGCAAAAGGTAGTTCTTGACGGAATTAGCTCTGATGTAGTTAAAGTGACATCAGGTGTCCCGCAAGGAAGCGTGATCGGACCCCTTTTGTTCATTATATACATAAATGATCTATGCTCTCGAATTAGCAGTAAAATACGTCTATTTGCCGACGACGCTGTCATCTATCGTGAAATTAGTGATCACTCTGACTTTGAAATTCTATCATCGGATTTAAACAACGTTCATGTGTGGAGCCAAGAGTGGGGACTCGAACTTAATCTGAGCAAATGCACGGCGGTACATTTCTTGTGGAGGTCGTCCAACTATTCCCATGTATATGCTGTGGATGGTGTTAAGATAAAGGCGACAGATGAAGTTAAGTATCTGGGAGTTACGATTACCTCGAACCTATCGTGGGGAACACATATAAGAAATATTTGTAGCAGAGCTCTGAAGAAGCTAGGATTCGTCAAGCGTATTGTGGGAAGATTTTCGGATGAAAAAGTAAAAGAGAGGTGCTATTTCGCACTCGTCCGGCCACACCTTGAATATGCAGCGAGCATATGGGATCCGGTGCAGAAAGACTTAGTCCGGGAACTTAATAAAATACATAGGAAAGCTGCGCGATTCGTAAAAAACTGCTACGGGCGTACAGACAGCGTTACACAGATGTTAAACGAATTAGGCTGGGAGCCGCTAGAGACTCGGAGGCTGCGCGCTAGGCTTAGATTACTTGAACAATTGAGAATAGATATCTTTCAGAGCGACACGGAGAACATCATATTAGAACCCCACTATATTTCCAGGTCCGACAGAAACGATACATTAAGAGAGATATTTTGCCGAACGGATAGGTATGGGAATTCGTTTTTCCCCCGAACAATAAGGGACTATAATAAATGCTAGGCGTAATTTCATTAGAGCGTGTCCATTTTATATGTAAACGGCTGGTGTCCTAACACCCCCCACCACACGCCTATTGAGGCGGCTTGCGGGGTAATATGTAGATGTAGATGTACACCTAAGCACACGTTATAGAGCATAGGCAACATTTTTACAAAAGGTAGGATTCGAATTAACGATTTATAAATGGAGTAGTTGGCACGATTTACGTACCGGACGGAAAAAGCTGGTAATGATCAACTTCTTTAGCAATGAGCCATGGACCACTTCACAATAATATGCTACATCCTTAATATAAACATCGACTAAATCGAAAATATCTCCACACGTCCTAATTATGTCATAAAATACGTATTTGAAATCATTTATAACCATGATAAATTATTATTAAAGAGCTAATACCTACTGCCCTTCATTACGCAAGTCTTGGAGTCACTCTCAGAATTGATGTTTTGCAGTGAGAGTTGTTATTCACGTGTATACAACTCTGATCAAATATCCTGGTACCTAATTTTTCTTGAAAAGTCACTATTTTGGTAATAATTAATTATAAGATGAGTTAAAACGGTGACTTTGCTGAGTATGGTTTTATTCATACCTTTTCCATCACATTTTCACGAGACTTCTCGTGGTGGTGGTCTCCTCTCGTCTCTCCAAATCTCGTATCTAATTTCCAACTTGTCTTGTAAACGAGACACTTGCGAGAATAGATGAAAAAATTAAGCATTCCATTAAAGACGTTGAAGTTAGTGTAGACCGGAAAACATCAGCGCACTTTAAGACTCACGAAATACGTTGAATGGAACAATGTACGCTGGAGAAACGTTTGGTAACCTGCCAGTAGGGATAAAAATAGTCTTGGGTAAATGTGTTCCGAATAGTTATGGAATTCATTCAATATTAGCGTAAGATGTTTACCACGGAGTAATCAAAAACTTGACTATGTCCATATTTGACGTCTTTACGAAAAATAAACGCAAAAACATCCATCGTGGATGTGACTATCGACGCTCTTTTGTTGTTTAGTGCACATCAAATTTGCTCCCGGTCTGTCCAATGTGTTTTGAAGTGCGCTATCTAGTGCGCAGGGGGGTCTGTTAAACGAATGGAAGGCAAGTGCGCTGTTGTGTTACGAAGTCATTAGCGCACTAGAGCGAATGGTAAGCGTTCAAAGTCTCGAGTCTTGTGGAAAAACTAATGCCACGTGTGAAAAAATGGAGTATTCCTCCTTCCAGATTAAAGAATCAATGCGCCAGCTTAATGACGGCAAGAGTTTGGTTTTTGTAGCGAGAGAACCTCTTGGAGGGAAGATGGATGGGGTGTCGCAATATTGGCCTCGTCCCAACACAAATGTCCTCTCCTTTGGCTCTAATCCCTCTCCCGGGGAAAGAGAAAGAGGGAGGGAGTACGAGAGAGAGAGAGAGGATTATCATCACCAAGGCTGCTTGCTGTCATTATTGGAGGGGATGACGCGTGCGGTTGGACGGCTGTGAGGGGGGGGGCGGTCATCCCTCACCCTATCTTTCTTCTTTGCCCACCTTTCGATGTGCAGCAATCGGCAAAGCGAAGGGAAGGGGTTCTTTTCAGCTTCAAATTTCATTTTCAAAAGGAAAGGGTTTGATAAGAAAAATAATATACTTCATTCATTCAAAATTTATGGTAGACAGAACACCTCAAGCTTCAAATATGGGTATAATGACTCAAACATTGATATTAAGGAAATAAATACATCTTTTTATGCAAATAAATATATAAAATCACGTCTTGTCCCAAATAATCATTGATATTCATATTGAATCAATTAATGAGATTTATGAACGAGGGTTTTTTTTCAACTTTTTCTTGAAACTCTCTATTGAATTCTTCTTCAGGTTCTGTGAAAGATGGTGAAATACTTTTGAGTTGGACTAAAATGGTCCCTCTGGCCAAGTTTAAGGGAATACAGCAATTCATAAACATTTTCCACGTTCTAGTGTTGTTCATGACATTTATTTTTTGTAGTAAAATACTGAGGGTGTGTGTTTACAAAAAGAGCAAACTGAAAAATGTACAGACTTGGCAGTGTTAGGATGTTTAGATCCTGAAAATGGGTTTTCCAGAAGTTCTGATAGGCATTCCCACCATCGCTGTTGTGAACCTTTTCTGTGTAGAGAACCAGGTTGAGAATATTGATGCTGTTCCCCAAAATATAATCCTGCATGATGAAAGAGACTGAATCTTAGCATAATATATCAGCTTCAGGCTTTCAGTTGACATTGTCTTGTTCATAAATTAACCAGTAGATACCTTATTAGTAATCATTCCTATCAAGGCAGCCCAATCAAGATTATCACTTAGCATAAATCCCAGAAGTTTCGTGCTCTCTGCGCGGTGTATGGAATGGTGGTGGTGACCAAGTATTGTGAAAGTGGATATAACATATTTTAGTATCATTTAGGGGTACAGCAGTGTCATTTCTAATTGTTGTGAAGGCAAGCAAAGCACATAAATGACCTTCCCTAATCTTGAACCTCTCGTCTCAAGATGAATAAAAATATTCCGTTTCCTTACCGGAGATACTTTCGTTAGCTCCATAAGAATTTTCGCCCACAATAACCTATGTAATGAGTCTCGATATTGCCCGTCATCATGTGCCGAACGCGGTTCACTACTTTCATCACGGTAGTGTGCAGTGATATCTGTGTACCGAAAGACAACCAAAATCCCATGGCACCTCGAATGTGAGTATACTTCTGCAATACGGATAAAGACCTTCTCCTTCGGTTTAAAATTTTTATTTAGTGCATTTTCACACAAAGAAAGGTCACTGAAAGTTATCACAGCACGATTGAAGTCATGAAAATTGAGTGACATGTAGCGCCGCTATTGTGAAGAAAATTTGATAAAATTTTGTTTCGGTCAGGGACAAAAAATCTCCATATTGTTCACGATGCAAACGAAGGAAAACAGTCATTACAATCAATACTTTCCTTAGAAATTTCACTCATTTAATGATCTAGTACCTGACTTGCACCTCAACTCAACCTTCTCTAAAAGTCCAGTGATCTTTTTTTTTAAGTTTCTCTCTCAATATTTCCCTGCCATGAACTCTAGAGAGATATAACAAGGAGCACATTCTGACACACATACCGCAACATAAGACAAACAAGGCGCAGTTTTTATGTTTGTTAAAATTATTAAAAAATATAAATTTACTAACCATGGCAAAATTACATAAATTCGCCAATAAAAACCTTCAGCCTTGATGGCGTTTCCAGCACACGGCGTGAAAGAAATAAGCCAAGTTAGAGGTTAATATATATATATATATATATATATATATATATATATATATATATATATATATATATATGTGCATATATAAGTATTACAATCCTAGGATTGGTATATTGCAGCCCTCCATTTCGTCCTATCCCATGCCATTTCCTTCACTTCCCTATGGTTCTTCTTCCCCGTATCCCTCTTGACTTGCCCAAAGTATTTGTCTCTTGGTCTTCCTCTGGGGGTCTATGCCTGAGTTTTCATTCGCATGCGAGTGAGTGAAAACCGAGGGGCCACGTGACCGTTTCTCGAACGACGGGTGAATTTGGTATGCTTGAGTCGGGGGAGTGCACTCGTACGTACGAGAATTCACTCACTCACTCAAAGCCAGTGAAAACCTTCTCGTACGTGCGAATAAACAACAAACATGGCGCTGGCATTGTTACGCTTGCAAGTGTTTGAAGATTTAGAAGAGGAAGAACAAGCGGCACAAGGAGTTCCTCGGGAAATACGGGAACGGAAATCGCCCTTTGAGTTAGACGATTCAAAATTTATTAAATTGTATCGTCTAACTAAAGCTGTGACCACGGAACTAATCACAGATTTAACTCCGTTTATGAGGGCACCTTCGCGATCATCAGCTCTAAGCATCGAAATAAAGGTTATTTTCATTTATTTTAATTTTGTCATATTGACGTATTGTACTTAAATATTTGCAGTTAATAATACTAGTTTTTACAGCGAAAATAGAGAAACAATTGAAGTAAATGTGAAATAATTAACGCCATTAAAATGATGGCAGATATAAATCGTTTTACTTTTCCGTATATTTTTTATATTTTTTTTCGTTTGGTGTTTTCTGACTTCATAAAAATCACATTATGTTTCGTACCTCGGCCAGTTGACATTCGGCGTACTTACAATTACTTACTTGTTAGCATTCAGTAAGCTGTAATTTAATGTATGTTTTACGTGGCGTGTTTGTTTTCTCACGAATACTTCACCTTCCTCTATCTTCCAAAGTATTTTTAGAATAAGAAATTAGTGGAGCACATTCGTTAAGAAGTTATTAATAGTGGAACAATTATTCGCCATAGTGGCGATGAAATGTAGAACACATAGTTATCGCTGAACATATTTGTAATTTGGTAGAATATGATAACACGTTGTGATTAAATAGGTTTTGGCAGCACTCAGATTCTTCGCCGGTGGTCCATATTAGGGATATGTAGGAGGAGATGAATATACAGGAATGGACCAGTCGTCCGTGAGTAGAAGCATAGCAGAGGTAGCCGCAGCAATCACCACTCATTTGAACTCACCACTCTTCGAACGGAATCAAGATTTCCGTGTGGAATTCTGTTTCCGCTGATAGAGATATTCAATCACATTTTGGTATCAATTCCGATTCCATTCGTAGTGGCCATTTTACATGAAATTTACATTTTATTGCATGTGGAATTTACCTTGCTATGCAAACCTTGCTGGACTGTGCGAATGGAGAAGGGGGTGGGGTATTGAAGCACAAGCTGCGTGCGGGTGCACAGCTACGAAAAGAGCATGAAATGAACAGGGAGTGCAAGGCTACGCTGACCCGAGAAAAATTAAAGGAAAGACGCAGGTTAAACATCTCTCTCTGCCTTAATGGAAATTGGCTGCTGTGCATTTTCCAGGGTTTATTGGAAAAATACAAATATTCCCTGAGTTTTCCAGGACCAAATATTTCCCTGAGTTTTCCAGGTCGCCGGACACCCTGTATACCCTAATACCCATTTTATTGTATCGGTTAGGTATAGAGCTAGGTATAAAGTTAATTAGGGAATTAACCCCCTTTCTTAAGAATCAGTCAAGATCGTCGGCTCAGTCAGCTGAAACTAAGGTATTTGTATTTCATCTCCAGAATGTTATCGTAATATATTTGTAGAAATAATTCTAATTCATTTGCATTGTAAATATTTTACGTGCTACAAGGTGCGCTGCACATTCATTGATTATCAATGTTTACTTAAAACATTTATCTCCCAAATATAATAATCCATGGACACGTATATATTATTACCATTTATAATTTTTAATCGTTTTAAAGCTTTTCATGCCCAATTTCGAAACTATCTAGCATTTTCGGCCGATCGTTACAGCTTAAGCATTGGCTTAAATTCGTCGCGTTTTTAATTTATATTGATAAGTTTTAATTACGAAATTCTAATGTGCTGCTATACCATATAATATATCATGGTATCTGTTTTATAATACCTTCCGAGACCAAAAATGAAAACATCAGCCCGTCTGGTAATTGTACTATCTACAAATTCAAAAAGCATTTGTTTCTGCTCCTTATTAATCTTCGAGACCGCCATGTTCTTATTTTCCGCTTCTTACAGCTAGCCGAAGAACGACAGCCAAACGTGAAGATATGTAATTCAGAGTTTGGACGCTCAAAACGGCAGGCCATTATTTTAGTATTTTTGTTTAACGTGCTTCGACGGCTAAGGTCATTTGGATTAATGACCTAAATGTGATTGTCATTTGTAACTATGTACAGCGTTCCCGGCAAAAAGTACGGAAATTCGTGGGCGGTGATTGGTTACATTGTTTTGAAGTCATACATTACCGACGTTGCCACTGCTTGAATCCCGTGTCGTCGGAGGCCACGTTCCTCCTCCTCGCACCTCCCTTCTCGCTCGCCCATTGTTGCCATGTTTTTACGCACTGCTCCTTTCTCACTCGTACACCCCTCTTCGTAGTTACCTCGGGCATACCGAATTTCGTCTCGAACGCTCGACGGGCGAGATCGCCCGTTCGAGTTTCACGGCTCCCTCACATACGAGTGAGAACTCGGGCATAGGCCCCCTGGGGACTTTCCCTTCAATTTTTCCCTCCATTATGTAATCGCTGTGTCTCATAACATGGCCAACCCACCGTGTTCTTCTTTGGCGTATGGTGCTCCACAGTGTCCTTTCTTCTCTAGTTCTTCTGTATACCTCCTCGTTTCTCACCCTATCCGTCCATAGAGGCTAAAATATGCACATTTAATTTATTGCTAAGAATTTCAATAATTTGAAACTAAGTTTTTGCGTAATTATTATCACAAAATTGACTAAATGCTTCTAACAGCTGCTTATTTTTTTTTATAAAAATTCGAATATTGCCTCTTTCATGTTCTTCTTCTTCTTCTTCCGTGCCTGTTTCCCATGTTTCTTGGGGTCCGCCCTCCAGCTCCTTCATCGTCACTCTATATGCGTTGCCGCGTCATTTCAGGACGTATGTCCATTGTCTTCATATCTTTAGTAACGATCCCGATCCAGGTCGTCGGCGGACGGCCTGAACCTCTTTTGGGTTGCTCTATGTTCATAACCTTCCTTTTCATACGTTCCTCGTTACACCTCATGACATGCCCCTACCAATATAGACGATCTTTTCAAGGTTTATCAGTTATGTTTAGCCACCTTGAATGTTCCTCGTATGTGCTCGTTTCTTACTTAGTCTTTAAGGTTCACATCTCCGGACCTTCGTAACATCTTCATTTCTGTAACATGGAGTTGTTGTTCATCTCCGCATAGCCCAGGATTCAGACCCATAAGTAGAGCTGGTCTTATTATCTTAGTTTCCCTTGACGTCTATTGGAATATTCCCTCTTTCATGGTTAGAGAAACATCCTGCTCTAGCTACCTTAACATCTTAACGCCCCCATCCGTTCCCTCCCATTGTAAAATCTTTCCCTTATCATTTAGCCGGAGTGCGGCGCAAAACGTAAGTGATAAGGACTGACTGTATGAACAGAGTGGAAAGGGTGAGAGTGGGAAGGGGAGGGTAGGGGGTGGGAATTGGTTGGTCCGAAATGATCAAGGCCGCCGTGCAGTGGGCTGAAATCGAAAAAATGAGGAAAAACCTCGAGGTATTTTTTGGAATCGTTGATGGATATAAAATGTCTATGACAAAGAAACAAAAAAAGTAGGGTAATTATGGAAAATTCAAGGCATAAAATGCGACCACCTCTCTGATTGAGAAAACCCAACTTTTACTTAAATAAACCAAAAGAGGACAATTTCCTGCAATTAATGGTGCATGAAATGTTTACACATTTTTTCTCTTGCTACGGTATCTAACATCGATTGAATTAAAGTTGGATGCTGAGAAGCTGAAGGTTTGAGATATCATATCGAAGAGAATTAATAGGCAAAAGTGGTTAAAACTAATCGCAGGTGATATCCCGGTTTTCGTTTATTGTATTGCAATGCAAAAATAGCCAAAATATTCATATCGGAAAAAAACAATTTTTTCCATTTTTTCTCGAATTCAGCCCTACTGAGCGCCGTGCGGCGTTGCCCTCATAACTAAGGGCGGCATTACGACATACGTTTTTCGACGTGACGTTAACAGACGGTGGTGTTCTGATTTCTGTCTTCTATCCGTCTTAGTGGATTGTATTACGATTTATGGGAGTATCACCGACAGTTTTTGACCGTTTTATTTTCAAACGGAGCTGTCAACTGTTGCGAAGTAACTGTTTATTTTCATATTAAAATCAATATGAAGAATCCGCTAGCAATACTGACAAATGATTCTACAAGAAGGAAAATTACGTTTCATTGAAAAGTTTCAAAGTAATATTAGCAATCTGAAAAATGAAATTTTGTAAACATTGAAAAAAAAACTCTCCTCTGATTGGCTGCCGGTAACGGAGCGTGCCGGAAAAGTTAGACTTTGACAAGGTTCCCTCATCGCCCGTTGGCAACACCGTCAACTTCCAGCCATCGTAACAGACTCCACTATTGAGAAGAGATGAAAAAATTCTGATATTCCATGTGAAATATTTTATTGCACGACCCAAGTTTCGTTGCTGTGTAGCATCTTAAGGGGACTTTAATGTCTCCTCAAGATGCTGCACTGCAGCGAAACGTGGATCTTGAAATGAAATATTTTATGTGGAATATCAGAGATTGTTTTTCTCTTCTCAATATGGAAAAACCGTCAAGCCTGAGATCGTCTTCCAAGATCCACGATATATTACAATCACCAAGCTTCGCGAATGCTCCAACGTCCCTTTCCGTCACGTGAAGGAACGTTGTTCGTAATCCCGACCTAACCGTCCACCTGACTTTCTCCGGTCAGCGTGGCCGGTTGGTTTCGGAAGGTTTGAGCCAAGGGTCTGACGGAATTGCGATATCTCGTATGGAATACAACTAGCGCCAATTGTTTCAGGCGCAAATGGAAAAATACGTATGTGTGAAAAAGATAAAGATTGTATGCTTTTGCCATAAACCTTTTATTCTTTATGAAAAAATACAGTAATTATTCCTTTTGTTGTAAGAAATGTATCAGCTTCCATTTAAAATACGCCTGGGATCACACGTGACATCGCCATCGCAACCGTAAGTAAACAAAGTAGATGGCCGGGAAATTACACTGCGAAAACGCCAAGAGAAGGACTAGATGGTATTATTGTGCTGCAATCTCGTTCCAGAATTTTTCAGGATGCATTATGCAATTACCTTTTTAAGTTTCCGCTGAGAAATAAATAGGTATTTTCCCATTAAAATCTGCAAGATATTCAATAAAATACTATACCTGTCGTGCTGTTTACGGGTGCGGATTTTCGCCAAAACTCCCGCCAATCGTCGGCATTTGGAGATTTTTCAAAACAAATCCCTCCGTCAAATCCTCCGCATTAGTAAACTGACCAATATGCGGGATGTACGCAGGGCGCATAACCTCCCCTCTGTGCAGGTATTCATCACTAAGCTTGTTACTAAGTTCAAACGCAGACTGCCCGGCACTTCTAACACACTCCTTACACACATTTGGGATTATGATCCTAACATCCCAACCACATGCAGACTGCCTCACCAGATCACTCTCCTATGAGGCTATCCTATGTCTTTACTCTCAAATTTCTTCTTATGTTAATTCTTAGTGTATGATTTTCTATGTACGGCTGCCTCCCTGAGGCCGCATTCGTATCGTGTCATTTCGAAGCATAAACTCCTTTCCAAGAGACTGCATTCTCTTTTTGGCCTGCGCGCCGCAATTCCAATATGGCAACTTGAGTAGTAATAAAAAACAAAACATGCATTAATTTCTAAAAAATACTAGTATTTTTTTCCAAAAAATATGTATCACAAAACAATTAAAAGATATGTTAAAAAAACTAAAGAGAAAAATACAAAACAAAAAATAATGTATTCCTATATATGCTATAAAATAAAAATAGCGTAATGACAAATTATTGCTCTTCTTTATGGTTGCATGCCTCACCCTCTTGTTTTGTTTTGTTGTGAGGCTGCCCTATACATTGTTCATTGTCATATCATGTAATCTATTAGCCTGTATTTCATATTTCCTGCTGTGTATTTACAATATTACTTAGATATTAAGTTTCCTCTTTCACGCAAACACGACATACAGGACATTAAACTCTTCTCATGTCAAGTGCGCCACTTGTCAATTGACCGGTAGGGGTGAGTCTCGCACTCACCGGAACGGAATAATGTATTCGCCTTCGGCGCGATCAGAACTGTTGTTGCTGTAGCGCTTATAGTTAGCGCCTGACCGCTAGAGTGCTCTGGTTGAAATGTATAACCATTGAAGTAATTGTAACCCTTGGTTTGAGCTCTAGAGAGTGATTAGAGTTAGAGAGAGAGAGTGAATGGGGAGTCAGGGGAGGGGTGTTCCTCCACCGTCTTGAGAGCCGTTCATTCCGTTGGGAGGGTGGGCGAGCGGGGGAAGGGGACGTTGCCGGGGAGACGGTGATAAACAAACGGGACCTCGCGTCAAAATGAGAGGGGAGGCAAGGGGAGTGGGAGGGCAGGGTATTCACGCCACCGTCGCTCGTCGGAGCGCGCCCTTCCGACCAGGGCGAGAAGCATTCGTTTAGCGGTGAGAGAGAGCATCGTTCATAGGGACGAGTTGAAGGAGGAGTCACTAATAAGTACTCACGGAAAAGGGGTGGACGGAGGGGGGGGGAACTATTTCCGGCGTCGTCGATACGAGTATGTACTACGCAGGTGGCTCAGGCGCATCACTGAAGTACGAATGGCGTCGGAAATATGTACAGGCAGTCCCCGAGTCACGCAACCCTCTACTTACGTTAATGCGTACTCACGCAAGTGGTAACCTTACCAAAAAAAAGACGGTAATTACGGAAGTTGCGGAATGCGAGGAGTGGTTTGCGTAGGAATTGCCGCGAGAAAAAAATTGGCTTGGACCGGGAGTCGAACCACGGATCTTTGGCTTGTCAGGTCAATGCGCAGACAATAATTATACTACTCAGGCTTCCTAATTCCCGTGAAGGCAATTTAGGAGGGTAGGTACAAGGGGACTGGATGCTGTATTTTTTTCTAAACAAGGAAAATTGCTGAGAAAAGCCCAGGACAACTTACTAAGAATCAGAGCTGAGCATAATAATTTTCAAACTAACATCACCATACCTGAAAATAAGTTGTAGCTGTCCTTAGCTAATTCCTAATGTTTTGGCATAGGTGGATTAGGAACTAACCAGCTTTGTAACCAAAAAGGACGTTGTTTCCTTCCCCCTCACTCCTCTTCAGACCAAATATCTAGGGGGAAACAAAAAGCGTCTCAGGCTTCTCGAGCATTTTGGAGCGGCGCAGGTTGGCATTTCGTTCTTTACAAATGCACTGCCTGATTGAGAAATACGGTGAAGAAACTATGTTTGCAATGATTTTGGAGATCAGACCAAAATAAGTGCAGCAATGGCGTGTATCTTTATTTTGCGAAGACCACAATAGCAGGAGAGAGACGGTCCAGATATTAAAATAACTAGAGTACAAGGTGTGAAAACACAAAAGTCCGAATAAGTAATTAAATTTAAGCTGTATAAAATTATTCTACATCCACATATATATCCCACCTTGCAAGAAACCAAAGAGAGACGTGTTGTGGAGAGCGGTAAGACACGAGAGCCATGACACAAATGGAAGAAGAGAAAAGTAAAAAGTATAAGGAAGAACGAGAAGACAAAATTCAGTTGCATGGTAATGGAGTGTCTTAGTGTCTACCTCAGTTTTTATTGTACTTACTGATGGTACATGATGCAAGATAGAATCATTTCACCTATCACTTCGGTGGTGTCTCTCTCTTATTTTCTCAATTCAATCTGCTGTAGAGAAGTATAGTGCGGGGTTGAAATAACATCTTTACTTTATACTTAAACTCGCTTGAACTGACTTTTCAAGTAATCTACATCTACATCTACGTACTACCCCGCAAGCCGCCTCAATAGGCGTGTGGCGGGTAGTGTTAGGACACCAGTTGTTTACATATATTTAAAGGAAACGCTCTAATGAAATTACGCCTAGCATTTATTAAAGTCCCTTATTGTTCGGGGGAAAAACGAATTCCCATACCTATCCGTTCGGCAAAATATCTCTCTATAATTTATCGTTTCTGTCGGACCTGGAAATATAGTGGGGTTCTAATATGATGCTCTCCGTGTCGCTCTTAAAGATATCTATTCTCAATTGCTCAAGTAATCTAAGCCTAGCGCGCAGCCTCCGAGTCTCTAGCGGCTCCCAGCCTAATTCGTTTAACATCTGTGTAACGCTGTCTGTACGTCCGTAGCAGTTTTTGACGAATCGCGCAGCTTGCCTTTGTATTTTATTAAGTTCCCGGATTAAGTCTTTCTGCACCGAATCCCATATGCTCGCTGCGTATTCAAGGTGTGGCCGGACGAGTGCGAAATTCCTCTCTTTTACTTTTTCATCTGAAAATCTTCCCACAATACGCTTGACGAATCCTAGCTTAATAATAGTAAGCCTAGTAATCTTCGTCTAGGGTGTATTCTCCGAGTCTCTTGCGGCCCCAAACCAAGTCCTTCTATCGGCTGTGTACTATGTACGCTCTGTTTGCTCGTAAGCTTTTGTAACGAAGCCCGCGGCTTTCCTTGGTATGAAATGAAATTTGCAAAATACCGGGAAATAAAGATTTCTGAGCAAGGTCCTAGTTCTTACATCTTACTCTGGTTTTGTCCTAAACAGGGAAAAATGGCATCTCTCTTTCAATTTTTAATCACTTTCTTTCTGTTCTCTTGATAAATTATCATCTCCTTTAATGCAACGCCGTAAAGGTTTCTCGTGTACTTTGCCCACGATAATTCTCAAGTTATGGGAATATGGTCCAGGTATTTGAATTCATCTGACACCTTTACATGTACCCCTCCAATCTTATATACATGGAATTGACGTGATATTTTTCGTGAGAAGAGTACTGCAGTGATTTTGAATTAGATTACGTTCTAGCCTCACTCGAGGCATAACGTTTTGCAAGATCATAAGAGAAAACCTACAGGTTCGCTTTTGTGGCAATGTCTAGATCGATGAACATATATTCAGTATGCAAACTAGTTTTGCTGATAACTCTAGAGTTTATATAATTCATGTAAATAAAGGTCGTTTTACTCGGCGAACGATCAAATGAGAATTAATTCGTGAATAAATATAAGTGACGACTTGGAAGAACGTCTGCTTCGCACGGTGAATTAATTTTCTGATATTTCTGCGCTGCGGTAGGTCTATAGATGTTGAATATTGATTAAATATCGGAGATATTTGATGGAGGAAGCTGTTCCGATCGTCGAAATTGTTTTTTTCGCCTGTTTACATCGTCCGATATTGGCTCGTTAGAGCAGAGATCGTGTTGGAAGAGTTCAAATTTGATTTTTGCATGATCTAATTTTTTTTAAATCTGTTTTGACGACCAAAGATGAAGATAAAGTTTTTATTGTCCAGAGGAAGCTAATGATATTTCTGAATCAATTGTGCTCGGGAATCGTGCTTTAAAGCTATGTAAATATTATAGACTGGTAATTCCCTATGTATTATTTGCTTTTGTTTGTGAATATTGGAGTGACATGGGCTTTCTTCTTTTTTCAGACTTTCGAAAAGGCATGTTATGTTCAACAAATGCAAGCTAATTAAGGAATATAATCTTGTTTAGGTACGAGGAAACTTGCCCGCGTATCAGAATACAGTCAGCCCCCCGCAACACATACGTCCTTCACAGGCATGAGATAATTTCCTGATTCCCTCTTCCTCTCTCTCCTCCCAAACGAATCGGCAACGATATGGGAAATAACAAATGAACGGGTGCAAAAAGAGCGAAAAAATTCCTCAAAACTTCGTGCCCTGCGCACAAGGTTGTTTGAGCGCCGAATATCCATGGCAACGCGCGCCGGCACAATCCTTGTCAAGACCGCGATGGAATTCACTATCGGAATATCGATTGGTGAGCCGTGCCGACTTGCTGCCCTCCCTCCTTTGGTCAAGAGGCCTTTTAAAGGATTGAGTCACGGTGGGTGAGAGGGACGTGCATGCGATGGCTGCTGTTGGTGTGTGATGATCTGTTGCCGCTTCTGACTGCTTCAGTGAGTTGTAGGGCAGGGCGAGGTCAGAGAGGTTGGGGTTGTTCCGAGGGTGGTGGAAGGGGAGGGGTTATTTTGTCGTTTGCCTATTACTTGTGAGCCGTGAGAGAGAGAAGGAAAGAAATAAAATGACGTTTATTATTCCGGGACAAATGTATCCCTAAAAATGGCCCATTACATTGAGCGAGTTTACAAGCTACAAGCCGGAGAATTCATTAGCTGCTAGTAAACTTGCCCAGTGTAATCATGTTTACTAGCTATCTAGCAGATTGTAAACAACCTACGAGAAAGTTGAAATCCTTACTTTTACTCGGTACTCGCTGGTGTGTGGGCTTGTTAGCTAGTAAACTAGCCGTGTGTCATCATAGTCACTAGTGAACTAGCTGAGGTATCCATATAGTTCCTGGTTTCAGTGTCTACAAAATGTTGATGGAAATAGTTCGCGTCGGAGTTGTTATTTTAGCTCATCCTATAAAAAAAGTTGAAAAGAAAAAAATAGACCTTAGGAAAGTCTACAATATTATTTACGTTTCACTTTTTTTAGCGCTAGAACATAACAGAAAAGTTCAGCAAATGAAAGAAAAAAAACAACGTATTCACAACACGTGATTTAAACTCGCTAGCTATGTGGATACAGAGCGAGGGGAAAGTACTGTGTGTCATCATCACCATCGTACTATCTGACTCGCCAGGTTATAAACTCACCGACGTGTAGCTTGTAAACTCGCCAGTGATGTAATCGACCCAGTAGGAACATAAACGGCCATACACCTTTTAGAGCAAAACAGATAATAAAACAGTATGATTACCAAAATTTCCTAATGCCACAGAATGCAACAGAATATTCATTTCACATCAAGTGAGATTTCATGTGAAATCAAAAGCTTGACCACAAAAAAAACATATCAGGTAACAAAAGAGCAAGATTACAATAATATACTTCATGTGTTGCACATAGTATCGGAATATGTTCACTTGAAGTACGAATTGCACGACAAAACAAAAACGTGATTACAAGAAAAATATATCAGATATAAAAAACAGATACATTATAAAAATATGTAAGGTGTCCCAGAATGTAACACAAAATTTAATTCACATGAAGTAATATTTCATTATACTTCTTTTTGAATTTGTTTTCATTTCCAGATTTTTTGCCTTCTGACATGCGATTCCATGCTTCACAAGAGTTGACACATGGAATGGCATAGCGTATATGCGGATGTTCGATAGTGTGTGGCATGTAGAGTTTTTCCAAATGGCGTGTTGGATGTTTCTAGGTTCTAATGTTGTATTGTAGTACATTTCGGTGTAGAGAGAGATTGGGGGGAGGGGAGGGATGGAGAGGTGGGGAGGGTGGAGGGTGGGGGGGGATAGGGAGGGAGGGTGAAAGGCGCGCACGACGGCTGCCTCTTCCAGAACAAGGCTTCGGTTGGGTGGGAGGGGGGAGGGGCGGTTGGGTGTATGCTTCGAGCACGTATATACTCGTACAATAGAGGGCGCGTGAGCTACCCTTGCAATGCATTGTTAGCGAGGCCAGAGCAAGCTGGCATATGTGACGTCAGTCATAGAAACCGAGTCATGTGTTCATACCATTAAGGTTGATGGAGTGGGTATGACGTCATCAAACTCTAACCTTAAAATAATCAAAATATTCACCATATTGCTTTCCCCTTCTCATTCCTTGCTTGCTTTTGCTTATCATGGAGGAGTGAACGCATTAGCGGATATAAATCAAGTACATATATACCTACTTTCGGTTGAAAGTTTGAGGTAATTAGCTCTCGAAATATTTATTAGTTTTTGGAGCTATTGATTCTACTCAATTTTACTGGGATTTTTCGCTGGAAATAAGGATTATTATTAATTTAAATAATGAAAAATATATAGTAAGAATTACTTTTCAAAAAGTAAATACACGCTGATTTCAAGTGAGTTGTCGATAAACAACGTAAAATTGCAAAATAAATGCGCCAGCCCGTAAGCGCTAAGGTAAATCGGGGGGGGGGGGACAAAGATGGCGGACCGGCCACGCCGACGTCTCAACTTCAAGTATTGGCCGCCATAGCGAGCGCCCTCTCCATCCATTTCAATTGTCTATACGTTTTAGCCAGGAGACCGAACGAAAAACTAAAAGATATCGCTCATGCGATTGAAAATTAGTGTTTTTATACGATAGTTTGTAGATGCCGTTCTGCTATTCTGCTTTCATTTGCTTGGAAATACTTTCAAAGGAAAAAATACGTTTTTTACGATAAAAACGTTTTATAAGGTTTTAAATTTTTCATTAATTTTTATATTATATTATGTTTATATTGTGTGTATCATTTGTAATATTTACTATGTAAATATATATATATATATGATATATATTATTACATATTTTTGCATTGTCATCTAGTTCTTAGCTTCGTTTTACTTTATAAGTCTCTAGCTCATCGGGAAGTTAGTTTACAATCGATTGCAAAATTTGTACCAAACAGACAGACAAGAACTCAACCAAATAAAAACATTTGAAAAAAAAGGAAGAAAAGCGCTTTTTCATAGTTTGATCGCTAACGATGCCTTCTTTTACAGTAATTCTCTTTTATAAATTACGACATTTATATTAGACAATAATATATGCTTTTTTAGCATGGGCTTTGTAGGTATTACCGGTGGCCTTGTCTTGCCTGACGTCATACGCCTTTGGGGGGTTGATCTGGAGACAACTCTTACCGCCACCAGCGTCTCTATTCTAACTAAGATGTGCTCTAAGGGTACTTGTGTTTGTGTGGAGACGAGTGGGAATGAGCGAATGATATATCGTGACTCCATATCTAGTGGAAGGGTGTAATTAGCCGTAGGGGTGGGAAGGAGAAGAATGCAGAGCGGCGAGAGGGGAGGGGAATTCCTATGGGGAGAGAGAGAGGAGGGGTCTTTTTTTTAAGTCTCATTCTTTAGTTTCCAACTCGTATTCTGAGACTGAGGATTCGGGTGGGTGGATAAGAATATTCCTTTGCCAACACGTCGTTCCCCGAAGAGGAGGAACATTTAACTACTTCTAACGCTGAGTAACGTTGAGAGTCTTTGCGGGGATGTGAATTTGGAGAAGGATGCTTTAAGGTAAGCTGAACGGCGAGAAAAAGCAATGAAGTGGCTTCAAAGGAAATAAATGAAAAGAGAACCGTAACTTCATGGAAAAAATATTATAAAATGTTTAGGACATCTCATGGGACATAATAGATCTGTTGTCAATGTGATGGAGGGGTAGGTGCTCTGGAAGAAAGAAAGAGGAAGACCAAGGATACAGTATGATCTGAACAGGGCAAAAGAACTGATGGGGACTGAGAACTATTGGCAGTTCAAGAGATCTGCAGCAATCAGGACCATTTGGTTGCAGCGACAAGGCGAAGCATTTAGTTCAAGAAGAACGCTGAGTAACCGATTGCGCTCCGCATGTTCGTTATTGTCGAAAATTCTCCTGCGATTTTATCGCGAGGTTCTTACCTGGGGGGGGGGATTTTTAAAGGAAACATGAGACGGAGTTATTATTATGGCTTTTTATTGTGACTGGAGCTTGATTTTGACCCTCACCCCCCTTCCTCTTTTTTAAATGAGTGGTTGTCGTTTTGAAGACAGGCCTCGGGTGGTGAGTGTTTTCCTGCATATGCAAATCTACATCTTCATCTACATCTACATACTACCCCGCAAGCCGCCTCAATAGGCGTGTTAGGACACCAGCCGTTTACATATAAAAAGGAATCGATCTAATGAAATTACGCCTAGCATTTATTAAAGTCCCTCATTGTTCGAGGGAATAACGAATTCCCATACCTATCCGTTCGGCAAAATATCTCTCTTAATTTATCGTTTCTGTCGGACCTGGAAATATAGTGGGGTTCTAATATGATGTTCACCGTGTCGCTCTTCAAGATATCTATTCTTAATTGCTCAAGTAATCTAAGCCTAGCGCGCAGTCTCCGAGTCTCTGGCGGCTCCCAGCCTAATTCGTTTAACATCTGTGTAACGCTGTTTGTACGCCCGTAGCAGTATCAGAAAATCTTGCATTCGCTGAATTAATGCGAAATTGGGTTATTAAAGTGCATTCCGTCTCCATGCCAATGCACTGAATAAGAGAACGTCATCGTTTCAGTTTCCTTCGAAACACTTGGAATTAGGGCATGTTCTATATGGTCTTAGGTACGTTCTGTGGAAATAAAGCAGAGGTGTCGGAGGTATAAGGACCTATGGAGCATAAATTCCGTCGAGGGAGTATTATTTACGGTGGTTGGAGTGCTAATCGTGGGTCATTGAGTGCATATTTTTAATTATTATTTAATTAAATTAAACAAAAAATGCTTGGAGCACATTTCACTGAAGTGCATCTATTTATGCGTTGTAACTCACCGTACAGACAGTAATGTAAGTGATCAAAGAATTTTAAATATTTTAAATACTTTTCATTTATTAAAGCATACTATGACTAAAGTTTTCGGCGTGATATTCGAAATTTAGATGAAATTACATTGAAAAATGTTGTTTTCGAATGTTGGACTCGGCGTGATTCCTGGATATTTGTTAGCAGTCATTATAATGACAAAAAACTTCACAAATATTTAGGAAACTGGGACTAGCCTAGGTTATTTACTGCACAGAGTCAACCACGATGTTTTTGAAGCGAATGATTTTTACTCGAAGGAATTTACTGAGTTATTTCGCGTTTGTAAGAAAATCAGTACATATTGAATCGAATTATTACGAAATATATCTCATGTGCCAAAAGAATATGTGTTTAAATAGCCTTGAATTGACTAAATAACTAATCCGTGCTATTTTTTGCACTTTTACGTGTATATATCACAAATGAGAACACGTATGCAAAGTTTTACGGAAATCTGTACTTGAAAATCGCTTCAACCACCTTAATGTTAATGAAGGCATTACCGTGTGTTAGATGCGTCTCGATGCTTATGGCATTAAAGACGAGCAATTCCCACTATTAAGCACTGTGCATCAAGAGTGCTTAAAACAGAGGATTACATTTCTCGTAATCCTCGCGTCGTAAAGGGAGTCATAGCTACCGGATGAAGGCACTATCTGAATCTGCTACAGCAGTAAATGGAGCTGAGTGTCTTCATAGACATAACGATGGCTAAGGCAATAACGCGAGACATTGCGATTTCTGTCGAGACAGGGATGCAGCGTCAGTAATATAAACAATTGCCGTTGATGTTTTGCCTCGGCAATGCAATTTTGCAGTTATTGCATTTTTCCATGATCAATTGATTGATTCGTTCAAGAATGGACCCGGATGCATTGTTGAAGAATTGCACCGCATCGTTCGAACTGCTGTTTCGTAGTGCATTGACATGCCAACAACGTGAACTTTCGACGGACTGAACTTTTTTTCTTTTCGTTGTTTACCATTTGTTTAAATTGGCCTGGCCCTTCCGTTTCTTGGTCAAACAAATCAAACAGGAAGTGGTGAAGAGATGTTGTTTTCTACCGAAAGTATACTTTTTGCCTTTTAAATATGTCTGGGTGTCATCAGAGTGTACATAAACGTTGTGAAAACAAAGTTTGAGATCATTTTGCTATTTTGGCTTAATTTGTCACAAAAGTGGTCGTCTCAACTAGCTGGCTGGTGATCTATTATATTTATTAATTTTATTTCCATGATTTGTTAATAATATTCTTTGCAATTATTTTTACTCCTCCATTTTATTCTCGTCTATGATGTTAAGAAATGAAGATCTTTCGTTTGTGAGTCACTGAAAACCATTGTATTATCAAATTATTGACATTTGAAACACATTTAAGAAAAAAACTACACATTTAACCTTAAAGATCTTCAATGATCAATGATCAATGATTCAAGAGAGCATGAAGACGGTTTTGCATATGAGTAAACCCTTCTTGTTGTATTCTTTTGCACTTTATTTAAAAAATGATTACAGTAAAGTACAATATTACATGTAATGATCTAGGAATGCTAGAATTAGCGATCGACTTACGTTGATAGTTTGGTGCATTTTCCCGTTTTGATAATGATGGTCAATTGCAATTGCTTATCTTAATTTCTTTTGTTTAAATTAACTTTCAACTTCAGAACGCAGTACTTTGGCCATCCCGCACTCAATATGGCCCACACTGCCTCGCGTTTCCCGAAAGAAGAAGAAATTGAATTTATTGCTCAAAGACCGTTCAAACTCTATGAAAAAAGCAATATACAGTAATAAATAATGTCATGGAATGAGGCTATTCGCTGGGAGTGATGACAGCAGAAAAGAAAATCATTGTAATAAGATCTCATCATTATAATCATTAAAGTAAGTAGTATTACAGCACATCACATTCACATTAAAAAAGGAATTGCATAAATAGTTGCACAATAAAATCATTATATCAGAAAAGGTTATTAATACAGTTTGAAACGATACAAAATTATAGCAAAAATCTAAGAAATATAAAAAACTACATGTTTTTACACATTACAAATGTTTCGTAATGAGTTTCTAAGCAAATAGATGGTAAACATTTGACGTTAAAGCTTTCAATGTGGAAAAAGTTTTTAATGTGAATGTGAATAAACATCTTATGTTTCGTTCTTGGTGTCATCTAAGGTTAAGCCGCGACCAATATTTGTGTACTTTCGAGGGCTTCGTGTGCAAAAACTATAAGAATTACAGAATATCTAAAACTATGACTGGATAGCCCGTTTTATCGACTACCGGAAATGGTTTGTCGCGAGCGGAGGGGGGAGGTTGCGAGGTGACGTAGTCTACGGAGAACTGAGAACGTGAGTTAGACGTTAATAACACAAAAAATATAAAATTAACATTGGAAAGCAGAAAATATTAATCACCATCGACCAATTGTTCATAGGTTAGCCATTTCTACTAATGATTTCGATGAATAAATGTAATGCACAGCGTAATTTTCTTTCTTTAATTTCAAATTTTTTCTGACAAACAAAACAAAAGAATCTCCCAATAACGAGAGTAACGTATGTAATTCGAATTCACGAAATAAAGATCCTACGGGAGTATCAAGAATACTTATATACTCCCTGTATGTTTACGTCATCTGTGAGGCACGGCGTACTTGTAGGGAACAATCCGCGATGCGTCCAGACGGGGGGGGGGGGGCGGGGGGGGGGGGGAAGGAACCGATTCTTTCTTACAATTAGTCGGAAAGTTCAATATCGCATATGGTGCGGGCGCTCGCAGCCTTAAGGAGACGTCCATTCTGTGCTTCATTGCTGTGTCAGAAAGTGCTATCCTATAGCATTCAAATCACAAAGTATATATAACTCTGGAAGAATATAATAATAACAATTTAAGAATATTTTAACATTTTATTTTTTTTCATTCCTTATGATACAAATAATACTTGAATTATGCATAAACAAAAATTCGGAACTAGGCACCCTTTGAGACATTCGCCTCGTTTTAAGGGTTGCCGACTCACTCATTTACATATAAATTTTAAATTGGCCTGTGCTGCATTCATTTTTTTTAAACTTGCACTTAACTGCTGGAGTGAAAAAACAAAAGATACAAAATAGACACATAAAATACATACAGATAATACAGTGTCCAAAAATGTAAATTATACAGAGAAAGAAAATAAAGTACAACACTTAATATTATCCCTGCATCACTCTTCGTGTATTGGCGGCAGCTCTTATTTTATATGAGTGAGCAATAACTCAACATCTATAGTTTTAAGCAACCAATTTCTGACAGATCCATTTCAGAACTTCATTTCAGTACTTACTGCGGTCAAATCTGGCGGTAGTGAGCAAAATGTTTTTGGTCCCGAATAATTAAAGGATTGTCTATATAGTTCCATTTTTTGGCCTGGGGATCAGTAAGTTATAATTAGATCTAAATTCATAAGCCCTGGGATTAAGTAATTCACCACTCCGGTCGTAAAAAGTTCTCGAAACTTTATAAATAAATAATTGCCTCAAGGGTAGAATATTGAGATTCTGAAACAGAGGAAAGGCATGAGTCGAGCCAGAGACACGCGACATTACTCTTATTTCCTTTTTCTGAGCTGTTATCAAAGGCTTTATATTTGTGCTATAAGCAGCACACAATGCCATATTGCAATCTCGAATCAACAAAAGCATAGTAAGCGGCTCTCATTGTAGAAAATTTTCTGACAACAGATAACATTTCTGATTTAACTTATTGATATGGTTTATTGATATGTCTCTGCAAGTAGTTCTTTGGCTATTACTGGGGAGCACGAATGTCTTTGGTATAAGGTAGCATTGGAGGGGAATCACTGGAATTGGTTTACTGGGGATGGATCTGTTTCTTTTGCATTTCTTCCTCGGAGCCAGGGGGGGGGGTCCCGGAGTGCATACTCACATAAATAATATATACATTTCTGCCGTAATTAGCGAGACTCGTCGAATTGTAGGAGGACATCCGACCAGCCATTTGCTGTCGATCGTTTGCATGCGTAAATTCGTGCGCGTGGATCAATGTGATGTTTCACGTTGACAAAAATGGAGTCCCGAGCGAACAGAAACATCCGAGTGACAATATGGCTCCCGATTCGCCGCCACGTCTCGAATTTATAAAGCACGAATTTCAATTCTGAGCGTGTTGATCCATTATGCCTTCACGCACACACGTAACAGCCAAAGATATCGCGGTAAACAATCAACTTGGCGACACATTGGTGGACAACAATGGAGTCCCTAGTGGACAGCACCATCCGAGTGACATGTCTCCCCATCCGCCGCTCGAATATATAAAACGCGAATTCTATTTTGCAATTCAGAGATTAATGCTGAGCGTCTATGTCTTCACGAGCTGGGGGACCGAGCTGTTCTGGAAATAATTAATTGATGTATATAGTAATAAATAATTCATTAGTACTTCTTGTCCGAAAATTTATTAGGAATATTATATAATGAATATTAAATAAGTCTTATAAAAAATTATTCATCATTATATGTTATTACTAATATTTCAATTTAGCGCCTTCAACCCATTCAATACTGCGTGTGTGCCAATGATTTATGGGCTACAAATGCACTTTTAATCTGCTCTGACACTTTATTCTCTAATTAGCAACGTATAGAATTCCATTCATAAACACCGGTGTGCGTTGGTCAATGCCAAAACTTTCAAAAGTTGGTTCAAAAGTACATAAAAAGAAAGTAAATCGTAAGAAAATTATAAACTAAAACACGTACGTGGTGAACGCTGATTTCATTATATTTATTTTCATATTAACTCTTTTACACAATAGCCTCGCTATCCCTGCTTTTTAAAGTTGCAGGTAAAGATGTAAATGCTCCCTCCGTACAATACATACTTTAAGACACATACAAAAACAATTATTATGTTAAGTCACTTAAAACATGTGGTACGCAGAGCGTACCCAAAATTTTAAATTCATAATATAATAAAAATTATATAAATTACTTACTTACTAAAAAGACAAATACACACGAACAAAACACCCTCACACAGCATATAATTAACACGCGGTAAGCAAGTCATAAAACATCAGACATACCTTAATTTTTAATTTACGGGAGAATTATTATGTTTCTGTAAACGAAGTCGTGGTTGCTACAACAATTAAGAGCATCCTTATAATTCCTCCCTTCCCTCATTCAATAATATACTTTTCAATTATCTGCCGTGTTCTTAATATACACAATTGAAAACAGGCGAACTTTACAGTTTTTTAGGTGACAGATGTATTTTTTCTTTATAATATGTGAATTTATTTTAATATATAGCAACGTTATAACAAAAATGGAGTAGTCATTTTATATGTCAAACACACAAATATTATATTTATATTATATTATATTTATTATAAATATGCTTCATTATGATCACTAAGTCTTCCTTAGGATTTTTCTGGGGCTATCGTAAATATCGATGGCTACCGATGGCTTATATTTGTTATTTATAATGTTAACTAAATATTATTTTTGAAATCTTTGCGAGAGATAAACTCAAGATTTTTTATACATTTTTAAATGAATATTATTTATAAGTTAAATAATGGGGTGTGGATATACGGCAAAATTGAGAAAAATCAGTAAATACGCAAAAATCAAATTTTGTCTAAAATCGGTTCTAAGATATCTCAATTGATGTAAATATGTCTACCTTTACACTTATGGTGAGCAAAATTGAAGATCCCGAGGTTTAAAAAGGCCCATAAATTAGTTGATTCAAGGTGTTATTGCTCAGATGATAGTGTATGTTGAACGAGTAGCTCCTGGTGTTTACTCAGAGAGCACCTTATCCCATTTTTTAATTATATCGATTCCCACGGGTCCCTGGAATTCATGATTATGCTTATTTTGAAAAAAAAATGTAATCTGAATTCATGAAATGAAACTGCCGTATGGTAATGAGATCAGAGATGATTTCAGAGTCGCATGATTGTAATCAATTTCTAATTTTAGACGTGCAGATGAAACTGCGGTATGGTAATGGTAGTATCATACATGATTACGAAGTCATATGAATGTAATCAGTTTCTAACTTCAGACGTCCATTGGTATGAATTTCAAGTTGGACCCAGGGTTGGGAGGTATTAGACAGGAATTCCGGTCGTATGTGAAGATTCGAGTGAGACTAAAATTTGAAACGTGGCATACCCTCTGCTTAAAACGCCTCACAGGGCCATAAATTTGGCTTTCAGCACTTCATAATTTCAGCTTTCTTCTATAGATGTCCAAAATCGGTCATTCGAGTGATCTCGGTCACGTCAATCATTCAAATTTGTGAGTTAATCGCGATTGACAGCTAAAAAATGAATGCTGGTACAGATCGTGAATTATATGAGCTGCCAACGATCTCAGATGTAGATGAAAAGTGGTGATTGACATAAAATCGTAACGAACGCAGCTTCGTTATCTATATAATCTCAGCTCGTCGTTCACGATCGGCGTGCATATAAGCTACCCGTATAAACTGCCGTCTATCTCGGGTCTTTCTGAAAATTCGTGATTGATATAAACTCTTTAGGTGGCCATTCGTGATTGATTTACCAGTAGCGTATCATGTGAACTAGCATTAAAGATTAACATAACTGATAAGAACTTCTTCTCTTTTGTAAACCACAATATTATAGAAGAATATATTGTTTGGAGTAAAGGTCTTTTTCTTTTAAATAATCAACGCTCACATTGACACTACCAACGTTTCGTCATTTTTTATTTTCGTCATTTTTTATTACCATCTTCAGGGATTTGTCCTGAAAAGTGTGAGTCATGAACAGAATACTATTATTTAAAAAAGTTAAATATTTCCAAATACACGTATTTAGTGCAAAGGAACACTGTTTTACAAACAAACACGTTTTATGTTACCAAGCTAAAGAATTTTTCATTGTGTATGTCATTCTGGTTCTCTCCACATCATTCTGTTTATGACTTTTTATGACAAAGCCCTGCAGATGTCCATAAAAAATGACGAAAAGTTGGTAATGTCAATGTAAGCGTTGATTATTTAAAAGAAAAAGATCAATACTCCAAAAAATTATATTCCACAATAACTAATAAGACTACTCACCAATAATAATTCAAGTGAAGTATTGTGTCCGATAATAAAATTAAGAAACGATAAATATTTACGAGCAGAGACAGGTGCCTTGAGAATTGTTTCGCTCTTAAAGACAGCCAACTGTATAAGTTAAATATTTCCAAATACACGTAATGAGCGCAGAGGAAATGAGATGTTGATAAATAACTGTAAAGTTTGTAGTAGTAATTAATGATAAAATATAATTCAATTCCACATATAGCCATATAATACCGTTTTTTTAAAACATATACGTAATTTATACGTCATATAAACGTAAAAGTACATATTGTACACAAAATGATACAAATTTACTCACTATATACAATTGTTTACATTTCATTACACTGTAGATGGGCTTTCCACAAATTTTGTCAATATTGTACAACTTAATTAGAATATGTATGAACCTGTATACAACTTATATAGCTGTGCACAAAACATAAGCAATGCATAGATTCTGAAGAGGAAGCTTTTCAAAGGTAATCTTCTCCCCTTCATTATGATTGATTAGAACGGCAAATCTTCTGTATAGGATATATGCGCTGACCTAATGTAAAAGAATAACGGCTTCAAAGCATGTTCTTCTTTGGGATTAGCATGTTATATATTTTCTCCGATATTTGATATCACAAAAAAAGTTATTTTTGTAAGGAGAACGATGAAAATGAGATTGCCTTCTTCCTCAGTGATGGCGGAGACACAATATTATGGAACCAAGGGACTCCCGATACCGATAGGAATTTCGACACGCATCGATAGGAATTCCGGTTGCCTAGGTAGTGATTCTTTTAAATATGCAAGGAAAATCGAGTACACGTACAGTAATAACGAAAGAAAAGAAAAAATGTGAGGAAATCATGCATAGCATACACTGATACGGGAGAGGTCACGATAAGCGTGACATTGGACTGAAAAGGAATTCGTTGAATGAGGCATGTGAGGTGTTAAAGAATAAATTTTGTTTGTTATGGATGAAACTCAGTGAAGTGTCGAACACACCCCCTCAAATTTAGGACCAAGAATGCTCAAGTACTTTTAGGGAGACTAATCCAAATCTGCCATTCACAACTGCTAAATACTACCGTTTCATGGTGGGCACCTTCCCAGATGTATCGGCCCATTATTGCAATTATTCAGCTGATTAATCCCCAGTATTAACAGCGGAAATTGGCCTTATGACAACTATTAACAGTGAATAATGGATCATGTTAAAGGGCAGCGAATCTGTTTCAGCGAATCATAAGGTATGTAAACGGATATCAAACCTTTCTTTGAACGTAGGGGAGGATAAATTCTGTGCCTCAGCATATTAAGATTAGCCGTGCAGTGATTTTTAGAGCAATCGGCGTTAAGGTGGGAAAATACACGGGCTATGAAACATTTCGTAAAGCTGTGTAGCAAATATTTTACACTATAATCAAAATTGAAAATAAATGTAGCAGCAGCAATTGTGCAGTGGATTGGGGGGGGGGGGAGTCAGGGTGCATTGTGCACCGCACGCATCGGATTGTGTAGGTGGGGGGGGGGGGGAGTGGATAGGGCTCCGGGGATGACGTGGGTCGGAATGTTTGAATGATGGTGAGCGAGAATGTGCCGCGAAACCTCGGTCTGACGTTATCCAAGGGGAACAGAATTTATGAAGCCGAACTGAGTAGAACCCATGCTCGTGCATGCAGCACTGCAGGAGTGCTAAATCAATAACAATAGCTAGCTGAAATTATATGCATTCCACACTTATTGCTGGTGAGGTCACGTTAAATGAGACACGCATGCGAAACTTCAAGTTAAATTAAACAAAATATTCATTTAAAACAAGGAAATTTTCCGTGATCATGAAATACTTCTGACGGCTATTGGTTCGGGGAATCTGGGGGGTGAAAAACATTCGGGTTCGTATGAGATGTCTTCCGGGTGATTTCAGACCAAACATTAAATATATCTTAGAGGTAATTAGGGATTCTCTCCAGGAATAAATTTAACATAAAGATTACTAGTAGGCATTTCCTGGGGCCACCAAGCTTTAATCAGCTTATACTAAGTAAATATTGAAACACATGGGCGTTTCTTCATAGATGGAATACATATTGAGATGTTGGAATAGGATACATGTATAAATAGCGATGTCATGAATGAGAGAAGAAATTATAAAAAATGAATAAAGCTCTCTGATGAATTAATAACGCCCCAGCTAACGCCTCATAGCATCAACTCTTTTCCCAAGTTGTTTTTTTATGTGCAGTGCCTAAATCTCAGGGTCTGAAACGAATGGAAAGCAAGAGTTCTTTGTATTGCGAAGTGATTAGCGCACGAGAGTTAATGGTAAGTGTCCATTAATTTGAGAAAGGATTTCCTTGTGAGGCGTCGATGTGGAGAGCATGCCTTCATGTTATTGGTGGAAATCTATACGTAAAGCCATCATACGTCAAATCATAGTCATCGCGTTTATAAAAGAAATTGGTTTCACGCCCCAAAAGAGTTTTTTTAGACGTATGTAGCGAAAAAAAAATTCCTGTTCCACCAAACAAAAGTTGTGGTGTGCATAATTAAAGTGTACATATATAAACATTAGTGAATCACAGGAAATCCGAAGCAGAATAAATTCAGCCAATAGAAGCATGTTTTCCCTAAATAAACTACTGCTAACGTCCAAAATTTTATCCATCAGAACCAAACTTAAAATTTATAAAACCATAATAAGACCAATTCTTCTCTATGGAGCTGAATCATGGGTTATCGGCAAAATAACGGAAAAGAAGTTAATTACCTTCGAAAATAAGGTGTTAAGGAAAGTTTTTGCACCCACAAGAGAAAATGGAACTTGGATAATAAAACACAAAAAGGAAATCAGGGATCTTTTTAACTCACCGGACGTTGTAGCTGAGGCCAAGAGGCGGAGATTGCGATGGGCAGGGCACGTCATGAGACGAGAACAAGATACCATATTAAAACAAGTCTGGACAGAAAACCCTGATGGAAGGCGACCTCCGGGAAGACCGAAAAAAAAGATGGAAGGTTGAGGTGACCATTGATATGAGGAGAATGAAAGTCAGCGAGGTGGATGCAAAAGATCGGAAGAAATGGAGGCAGACAGTTGGCGAGGCTAAATACCATCTAGGTTATAAATGGCCATGGGATTAAGTAAGTAATATATAATTCCGACATAGAACCTTCTGGGCTATGTTATTGCGCTTCTCGAAGCGTCTACAATAATATACCATTTCTCAGGCATTGTTCATTTTTTTCCCGAAGCAAGGTACATCCATAACTGTAGTCATATAGAGGAAGGGGTATTTCACCAAAGTTTCCAGAGGTTTTTTTGTCACTTTGCTCATTGGGCGTCAAAATTGACCTAATTTCCCGGAATATTTCCTTTATCCCTCCACCAGATCCCACAAACCCGGAGAAGACCGTAGCGTTTTCCTTTATTTTCCTTACCGAGGTGGTATCACTTCACGCCCGAAGGGATAATTGATTCAGAATCGACCCCCTCTCAAAGTTGAGCGCGCGCAGGACAGGGGTGGGCCAATTGGGTTTCGGCGTAATATCCATCATCCCTGGGCCGTCGTCGAGGAGGCAAGTGAGAGGAGGTGGCGAGGACCCTTCCTCTCTCCCGACAATGAAGAGAGATGTGTGATGGGCTGTGGCGGCGGTTACTCTCCGGGAGACAGTGGACGGGAGGAGAATGGGGGCTCGCTCAGCCGAATGAAAGGCCCCCGAAGCGAAAGAGTGGGGGTTGGGGGCGTTGAGTCCACAACGACGGTGAGAGGAGGGGGCGGAGCGCTCGAGCCAGCCCGCACAATTATGCAGAAGTCCAAAAAGATGGCCAAAATTGGAAAACAAAAAGTCTTCATAGAGTATGTAGCATGAAAAGGGCGGGGAGGGGGTAGAGTGACAAATGACGATGCAAAATACGTCATAAGCTAGGCGAAAGGTGAACACGTTGAGCGCCTACCATGGTGTGAATGTGATCGGCGAGCAGGTGGCAACTGCAACGCATTAGATAGAGGCAGTGGAGCGTCGACTTCAAAACAACGCCAAATCTCTCTTATTTTACGAGTAGCAGTTATGCACAATGTTTTCGTAACTTCAAAGTAAATAGTATTTAAATATTATTTGCAAAACTTAGGTCGTGCTAATACGATTTTTGAAATTAATATTATTATAAATTCAACTTTTTATGAATGCTCAAGGTGAAAACCATGCAAGTTAATGGAACAACAGCAGAGGAGGTCAGAATAGGGTTACTAAATCAATTGAATTTTGACGTTAATGCTTTGAGCTATTTACTGTAGCTAAAAGCAGGAGCCACTAGCTACCTGTGAATTTATACGTTGAAAATAAACGATATGTAATGCTATTTTTTCGGTCACCACGATATGGCCGTGGGTCCGCCCGGGTGTCGTCGAGGGAGCAGGAGTCAATGGCTATAAATGAGACTCACGACTTAATCACTTTGGCATCCATGAGTGCCTTCTATTCGCACAATAGTGCGCTTAATCACTTTGTAATACACAACAGCGCGCTTACCTTCAATTAGTTTAACAGACCCTGAGAAATAGATAGCGCACTTCAAAGTAGATCGGGAGCAAAGCTAATGTGAACTGAACAACAAAAGAACGTCATTTATGGCATCCGTGATTGCTATCAAGATTGTTGATTTTCATCTACATCTACATACTACCCCGCAAGCCGCCTCAATAGGCGTGTGGCGGGGGGTGTTAGGACACCAGCCGTTTACATATAAAAAGGAAACGCTCTAATGAAATTACGCCTAGCATTTATTAAAGTCCCTTATTGTTCGGGAGAAAAACGAATTCCCATATCTATCCGTTCGGCAAAATATCTCTCTTAATTAATCGTTTCTGTCGGACCTGGAAATATAGTGGGGTTCTAATATGATGTTCTCCGTGTCGCTCTGAAAGATATATATTCTCAATTGTTCAAGCAATCTAAGTAAGGATGTCAAAGCAATGTTCAAGCAATTTTAAGTAAGGATGTCAAATAAGCATGTTGAAAAGTATTTAATTACTCTATGATAAAAAAATTACGTTTAAAAAAACTTATTTCAAACAAATTCAGTAACTTTTCACAAAACATCTGACCGTGACTTGTTGTTCACCCACAGAATGCTACCTATGCCGGCAGGTTACAAAACATTTCGCCAGCGAACATCGTTCCATTCAACGTTCTTCGTGTGCCTATAAGTGCGATCATGTGTTCCGATGTGCGCTAATCTCAACACCTTGAATGGAAAGCCCTCTTTTTATAGTCTCAAAGCCCGTCAAAATCTAGCTTCCCGTAAAAGATATTCCACGGTTCTAAAAGGGGACGGGGTAGGGTGGGAGGGGCGGAAGGTTACCTCATGCGTCTCATGTGCGTCAGCGTAGGAAGCATTCATTCTACAGCCTCAGGTGTCGTCTCAGCGTCGCTGCCCCGGTCGCCACCTCATCAGAGATCAGAGCGTGTGGAAGGAAATGGAAGTGGGAAAGAAAATGGATGGAAATGGAAGGGGTGACCGTGGGAAAGGAAATGATGCTGCGGATTTGCAAAATAACATCGCTCTCCCTCAACGGAAAAAAGAATCGAACACACAGTGAGACTTTTCTCTTGAACAATATAAAATCAATACTCTAAAGTAATACCCGAAAGGAAAATGCTATACCGATGCTCATAAAATAGTATCATTGTGTACCATTTCAAATCAGATATTCTGCCAAATACATTGCAAATAAATCTCACAGTTTAATTCAAATGGTATTTATTCTCGTCCTCTTTTTTTATATGGTGCAAATTTCATGAGTATAGGTCAAATAATTTTTATTTTTATACTTTTGCCGACGTTTCGGATGTTTATTCATCCATCTTCTGTGCTATAAACAATGATGTATGATGAATCAATCATTTATCATCATACATCATTGTTTATAGCCCAGAAGATGGATGAATAAACATCGGAAACGTCGGCAACAGTTTAAAAATAAAAATTATTTGACCTATACTCATGAGGTTTGCACCACATAAATCTCACAGTATTAAATTGAAAAGAAAATCATGATGTAACATGGAATACATACAAATATTATAATGAGAAAACATCACAACAGATTTGACTCTCTATCATCATTGTATGGCAATGTCCTTTTCACATCAGTTACGCATGTGGCTGACCTTTCCTTGCAATCCCTATAGATATGGGCTTTAAAAGATTGCGCCACAAATAAAATATTACAACTCAAAACTAGAGCAAGACCCAATCCAACTACACCACCCAATCCAATGCCCCATGCACGGATTTCGGACTTATCAGCAGCAATCCGGATATGCACTCGTCCTAAAATTTTAGCAAGGTCCACTAAACCCTTAAAATAACTTGATTTTAGGTTGATTGAAGGTCCAGTCTATCGGTTCTGCAATCTATTTCCTTACATTATGCTTGTATAAGAACTTCTACCGCAATACGTTGGCTCTAACAAAATATGTTGAACATCCCGCGAAAAAAGTCTGCTTCGTACTTACGCCAAAGCATTAACCTATATTTTTTCCTTCGATGAGTTAGATATTCCCTCCCATATTCCTTTAAGTAGTCGGTCACACTCCTAAGTTTATCGTAAAAACTTAAAACAAATCTAGCTGCTCTCCCCTGAACTCGATCTGTATCTGATTTTGAGACTAATCCAACTTCGTAAGGGTCCCACATGTTAGCTGCATGTTCCAATTGAGGTCCCACGAGGGATAAATAACATCGGTCTTCCACCTTCTAGTCACATTTTCCCAGTATTCTTCTATTCTTCTTACAAATAACAATTTACAATTATCCTGTACGTATATTTCTCGTACGTATTTCCCCCGAGAGAGGTCCTGGGTGCTGTCGATTGCCAGGATGTAAATGAAATACAGCTTGCAGCGGCTTTTGGCACATGTGGAGTTAGTTCGTTAGGTACTATAACACCTAAGCATTCAATTTACTCTGCATTTCAGAAATCGGTTTGAAATAGTGTAACTTTCTAAGACCGAGTTGTTTTTTTTCTAAAAGGTCATGATCATCTTATATCTCTCATGATCTCATTATATTCCAACTGCCAAGTATTGCACCATTTCTGTCAAACTCATTGCAAACATTCTTTTAAAATACTGCGTCTTCTGCTGCGAAGAGGCTCTTATACTACGGTAGTTATGCCATTATAGTAAAGCAAATTATAATGTTAAGCAAATAACAAGGGTCCAATGGCACTTCCCTGGGGTATATCTGATGTGACTTTACCTTTATATGAATTAACGACATCTAATACTACCCTCTATTCGCAGCTTCCTACTCATTAATCCAAATATTACGTTGTGGTAAATTCTTTACGATTCCAACTTAACGAGTCATTAAGAATTATGAACTTGATCGAAAGCTTCTGTGAAATATAAATATATCGCGTCTATCTGAACGAGCCTTTCTCCAGAGGAAAGAATATCGTGAAGAAAGAGAACTGGTTGGGTTACGCAGAACCTACCTTTCTGGGATTAATGATAATTTTTAATTTACAACTATTGACTATCCGGATACCCCATGACCAAACCGACAATTAAATGTTCCAATTTATTGCACGAGATGGAAGTTGGGGAAATCAGTCTATAATTAATAGACTCTTGCTTATCGCCACTCTTAAATATAGGTGTAACATTTGCGATTTTCCACTCGCAATAAAAATTATATTCTGTTAAACCTATTTTAAATATTATTTTCAGAAAAGGTACTACTTTTGACGCTAATTTTTTTATAAACTCAGGAGAGAATAGAGTATTTGCACACTTTTGAGAAGTGACATCTAAAAAATCTATCGATACTTCAGACACTAAATTTTCATTCTGACGCTCGAGAGGCTTTTCGTTAATTTTTTATTAGCTAATAAAATCTAATAAATTATTATTGCGCCGAAACACTGGTCCGCCATGTTTTGTAGGCTCTGACGTCATCTCCCATAGTCGACCATTTGTTGATTTGGAGATTGTGTGACTGTGTAGTCTTAGCGTGCGGACGAAACTTTAGCTATTAATTAGCAAATATCGAAATAACTTCGAAAAGTCAAATACCATTTCACTCTCAATGCACAGCTAGGCTATTTCGCTTCTGCTAATATGGCAGATGACGTCACACTACGAAGAACCAATGGTTGGGCGTTTAGACCTAGGCAATTTCGATGCTAAAACAATGCATATTAAAAGCTATTTATTAAATTAATTAATCAGGAATTATACCTTGGTATTTCGTACGTGGCATTTCGAAAACAAACAATACTCGCTATAATAAATTTCAACAAAATACCTCACTTACGCAAATACTCTATTGATCAGGACCGTGTGATTTCTTTGAGTTGATGGTTTTCAGGTGACTTTTTATACCACGACCAGAAGTATTAATGAACGACATTAGTTTTTAACGTAGCTTAATTAATGTAGCGGTGTGATTCTTGAGATTATGCTGCAAAGACGATTTGAAAATAGGAGTTGAGGATATTTGCTTTTTATAAATTGCTATTAGCTATTTATCCTAGATCGTTTTTCATTAATGTAACCGATGGGTTATTATCCTGAACCTCCCTCAAGTAAGACAAATATGCCTTCGGGTTATCCTCCAAATATTTGCCTAATATTTTATTTTTGAATCCCGTTTATGCTTTTCAAGTGGCCGCCTTTGCTGTTGTTTCAGCTTTTTTATCTGTCGCAGAACTTCTTATGTGCTTCATTGGAGAGATCCTGACGTGCGTTCTTCATTTTTAAATGCCAGATTCGTTGTCACATGAGAGATATCCAGACCTCCGTTTTATACCACCTAGGTTCAGTATTGACCTTTATAAGATAACATGGCATTGCGCTAGTCATGTGATGTTAAGAAAAGTGTCACTTGTATCTTAAATGCAACGATTTTGGCAAGCATCTTTAATTTTTTTCAATAACCCTTAAACCCTTGCCTTTTTGTCTTTTGGCTGTACTAATTTTAAATGTTTTGGTAAGCGTTTCCGTATGCACGACAAAATCGGCCAAATCTCTGATTCAAAATTTGGTGAGCGTTTGCCATCCGTCTTTTGAGTCTAAACCCTCAGCTGCAAACCATGCGGTGTGAATCGCAACACGCGAACCATGCGGTATGTGGCACGCAGGGAAAGGGTCGGATGCCGCGAATGAGTGCCGTCTCAACATCACTCAAGATTATGGCCATGGTGCACATCAACCCCATTGTTCCAGATATTGCCCAATTTACGTATTGATTAAAAACCGCCATCAAATTAATTAAAACAAATAAAATATGCACAACTTTTTAAATTAACTACTTATGTTTAACCTTAATCAGGAGAAACACTAACGGTGAAGTCGCATGGTCATGCCTTTCACGTTGACCCTTTTAGCATTAAGTCGTATGCAAACTTTTACAAATCTACATCAACTACGTACTACTCTGCGAGGTCGTGTGGCAGGGGGTGCATAAGGAGAATTCTAGATAAAGGTAAAGTAAAAAGGAATTGGAAGAGGGAGAGGACGCGACCTAGTCTCTTGATCAGCTGTTTTGTACTATTTGCAGCTCTAACCAAACAGTCAACTCTTAGCTCAAGGATACAAGGATGCATTTAGATAATGCAGTATGATTTACATCAAAATTATTTTTTTGTTAACTCGCAAATACGAAAAAGGTAATCTTTGACATTTATCAATCAGACATCAAAAAAATACTGCTGTTATATTCCACCAACATACGTAAAAATACGTAAATAAATCCTAATACGTTGTACCGTATGAATTTGGGGAATTATCTGGCTGATTAGAAGTTTACTGGGCGATTCCCTTAGTTGCCACCTTCTGTATTTACTTTCATTTCTATGAACTGACTGCGCATGCGCGAAAAGCCGCTGCCAGCTGTACTTCACTTTATTTACATCCTGGCGATCGATGGCACCGGCGTTCGATAATAATCGGATATCGCCGTACGTAAATGAAAAGCACCATAGCATTCGAGTTACCAGCGTAGGAAGCTAGTGATGTGAACTGGGCGCGTATGGGTATGCGAACTTGTCGGCGCAAGCTCGGCTGCGGGGGAGGGGAAGGTAGGGGTGCGGAGGGTAGGGAGACGACCGACGAAGGTAGAAAGTGGGTTTTAAGCAGGGATGTGACCCGAAAAAGCACTCTACGTTTCGTGCCGTACCTGGGAGGCACCCGAACTCGGGAGTCCGAGCCTCGGCGTTGAAGGAGACCCAACCCTTCACCACGGGTAGTTTATAGCACCAACTGACCAGTCACACTATAGTTTATAACTTCTTAAAGTTAAACATAAATCACAAAGCTATGTTCGTCTTTGTGTTGCACTAGTCACGCTGATGAAAATTGTTTTTTCATCGCAGTCATACGATAGATATTAACCAATTGACGTGCTTTAGTAATTTATTGTACATTAAACTGGCTTGGTTTACTAATGCACGTAAAATGGTTACATTAAATCTATCGTACAACTGTGTTTAAAAAACCATTTTCATCAACGTAAATAATACAACACAAATATGAACATAATTTTGCGATTTATGTTTAACTTTAAGAAGTTATAAACTTATAGCGTGACTGGTCAGTTGGTGCTATAAACCACCCACGGTCTCCTTTAGAGCCGAGGCTTGGGCTCCGAGTTCGTGTTCCTCCCAGGTACGGCACGAAACGTAACGTACCTTTTCGGGTCACATCCCTGGTTTTAACACTTTCGTGGGATGTGAGGGGGGAGGGATGGAATGAATACGCTCTCTCTCTCTATCTCTCCGTTGGGACGTCAGAGAGTGAGCGTAGTGATGTCACCACGCGGCGGGGGAGGGAGAGGGAAGGTGAGGTGGGGTTGGGGATGGCAAGAAAGACGGCAACGTCGCTTTAGAAAAGTGGAAGTGGAAGCGAGGTGCGTCGAAACGTAAAAGGTGGCTGGAGGAGCGGCAATCGTGGGTCATTTAGTGCACATTTTAATAATAATATAATAATTATAAAAAATATTTGTTATTATATTATTGGGAAGAAGAGAAAAGGATAGGATCAATGCTTTTGAGATGTGGGTGTGGAGGAGGCTAGAGAGAGTGAAATGGGTGGATAGATGAAAAGAAATGAGGAGGTGCTGGGAAGAGTGGTGGGAGGAGAGAACACAACTGAAAACAATACAGAAGAGAAAGGAAAACTGAATGGGACATATTTGAAGAGGGATGGGAATTTTAAATACAGCAGTTGAGGGAACAGTGGAGGGAGAAAAGAGAAGAAGAAGGCTGAAAATGACAAGACAAAGTAAAGATAAGAAGAAGGTACCAAGGAAACCAAGGAAGAGGCCCGGGACAGGACGAATTGGAGACAGCTGCGGTGTTTGGGACATACCAGTAGGCAGAATACCAGTTGATGATGATGACATTTATTACTCCACAAAAATATAGTACAGTATTTCATTTACAATTTTTTATGGAACTTTAGGGAGCCTTAAAGGTCGCAGACCTGTGGGGAGGCAGCCTTCAGTAAATGTAATGCTTTGCTGCTAAGAAACCAAACTTTTTATGCACAGCATATACAATAAATTAAGAGGAAAACATTCCAATTTGCACCAATTATGAACAGAAAAATAAATAAATACAGACTACTTCATCGAGCTTGTTATATGATATACAAGTTTATAACCAAAGTACAAATTATTAATTCCTTGTGTAGGCTTCCGCGGGTTGATGAGTATGAAGATACACTTCTTCCGGGTATTACACCGCGTAGGTCCATTGTTCTGGGACGACAGTTTCGCCGGCGTTGCAGTCGGCTTCTTCAGGTCAGCGAAGTGCGGATGCAGTATGTTGGCCGCCGCCTGGTTCCAGAACAATGGACCTACGCGGTGTAATAACCGGAAGAAGTGTATCTTCACAAATTATTAATATAAAACATCAATGCTATTATGTGCCAATAGCCATGCCACTGACAAGTTAAAAACTTTTCTCTCGTTCCTCATGCTTTTAATACAATCAGGCAAAGCATTAAATATTTTTGGTCACAAATACATTTTGGTCATAAAATAGCATCACACATTTAAAAAAAATTACATATTTTTGTCATAAAAATATCTCTTATACAATGTGAGGTTCGGTTTTGGAAGAGGCGTATTATGCTTTAGTAATTTTTCAAGTAAGCCGAAAAAACATCTTGGCCCACATTTCAATTCCCTAAGTGTATCCGTTTATGAGTTGGGATGCACCATACAAACAGTCACAGAAACACTTCAAGAATAATATTTCAAAATTTCCTAAATTTAAGCATGTTATGGCTAGAATTTTGGGTGCAGTATTCGAAATTTAGACAAATATATATTGAAGTGTGTTGTTTTCGAATATTGGACTCGGGGTGGCATCTTGATATTCGTTAGCAACAATTATAATGAAAAGAAATGTATTATTTCGCGTTCAGAAGACAACCTGTTCATATATAATTGAATTATTACGAAATATTATTATTATTATCGTAATCAGTTATGATTTGGCAAATGGCCAGGTGGTAACATGCACATCCCAAAAAAAGAAAAACACAACATGTCCACAAAGTCACATATAAACTAGACAGTGAACAAAATTTAAAATTCAATTGAAATTTCTAAAAAACTAAATCAATTTTTTCAGCTTTTACTTGAATATTTTCACACTACCCGGAAAGGGCTCAAATAATTCTGCAGGCAAGCTGTTCCAATCTACAATTGTTTTATTGAGGTAGGAAATTTTTTTAACATTAGTCCTCTGCGCCCGGCATTTAATTTTGAACTGATGATCGTTCCTTCCAATGAAATTAGGTTTTCCCACTTTATTGCTTAGTTCTCTCCATGCTTTATCCCCTTTGTATACTTTAAACATACCACAGAGTCGGTTTATTTTTCTCCTACTTTCTAAAGATTTCCATCCCAGCGTTTTTAACATTTCTGTTACGCTTTGTCCTCCTTTGCCTACCCAAAAGGTATCGAGCCGCTTTTCTTTGAACTCTCTCCAATGCCTTTATATTTCCCACCTCATAAGGATCCCACACCATAGAGGCATACTCTAGGATAGGCCTAACCAGTGTTTTATATGCCATTTCCTTCGTGCACAACTTGCTACCCTTTAGATTTCTCATCACCCAATGCAGTTTCTTGAAGGCTTTCTTAGCAGTATATTGAACGTTCCGACCCCAATTCAAATCTTTAGACAGGTGGACGCCTAAATATTTGCAGTTGTCACATCTGGGAATAGGTTTACGTAAGAACTCATACTCCCTTTTAGTAGAGTTTATCTTGTTGCTGAAGGAAATAAGCCTACATTTACTTACATTTATGTCCATCCCGTTTTGAGTCACCCAATCTGCCATTTTATTAATGTCCATTTGCAAAGCTTCACGATCGCTATCTTCTCCGATCTGTTTGTAAATAATGCAATCGTCGCCAAAAAGTCTTACATGAGAGTTAATTTTGTTTGGGAGGTCATTTATATAAATTAAAAACAAGAGTTAAAAGAGAGAAATATGTCATGCACCACAGATATGTGTTAAAATACGTAGCAATTAATTACCAAAAAAACTGAATCGGTACGATTAAATTTTTTTCTCATTTGTCCATAGATATCACTTAATGAGAACACATGTAAAGTATATCAACAAAAATAACTGCGTGGGTTAGTCAAAGCTTTCAGGTTGTTCCACCACCACGAAATCGTCTTCTTCAATTCTGGCCGCTTATAGAGGAGCGTGTCCTCTGTTTCAGGCGAACAGCCAATTCTATCTTCTCTCACACCATTTTCTTGACAATTTGAACTTTAAATTTCAAGGCGTTCAAATGCGAGAGTGGACCCAGTTTGGGCAAAGTGGCTCTTTGTAATATAGACTCGCGAAAGTTGAATTTCGTTGGGAGATGTACGCAGGTCTCTTCCAGTATCACGCCAGAAATTATCAACTCTTCCACTCGCCACTTAATCACTGCCAACGGCGAGTACTCTGACCTTCTCTTCAACCTCTCCCGCTCCCAATACTCTCCCCCGTCCCCTTCATTTTTCTTGCATAAGGTCACATTCTACTTTGATTTGCGTCTTTATAATGGCACAAGTTTTCGAAACCTATATCGATTGGAATTATACAGTGTGAAAATATCTCAGAGTGGTAAATTTATTTCACCGTGAGTATCGCCAGTTTTCACGAAGTGACTTCCAAAGTGATTTCACAATGTAAGAAGCTTTGTGTTCAATGCTGAAAAGAAAATAGCCTGAAGCCACAATATCGGTATGGCTAGGCAAGGAAAATAAAACATGCGAAACTCGCAAGTCTATGCGATGAATGGCATTGAACTCCAATCCATGAAACGTTTCTATTGGTTGGAAACTCCAGTAGTCCCATTTGCTTTTGTAGTTGACGTTCAGGCAATAATTTAGAATTTGCTCTTGCTACGGTGGCACAGACACGAGTCTCAACTGCTACTCTGTCATCATCCACTCACTAAATTATTGCTTGAACACAAACAGCGGAACGAGGATACACCACATGTCCTGTCAGGGATCGACTGAAACATTCCATGAGTAGCTGTACTCTGACGAGTGATCGCTTGGACTTGTGCCACCTAGGGGAAGGCATTGTTTTGCGATCCTTCCCTTTCCACGTAATACCATACACAGATGAGCCTTGAAATTCCAAGTCAAGTCACGAATGAGAATAATAATGTTAAAAACTAAGACGATGAAATTTTCCACGAATAAAAATTTTTAATCGACCCAGGTTTCGATACACTGCATCATCAGCAGGTCAGATGCAGTGCATCGAAACCCGGGTCGATTAAAAATTTTTATCTGTGGAAAATTGCACCGTCTTAGTTTTTATTATGTTCATACTCCACAACATGTCGCCTGATTCCTCCCTTTTTGCACGAACGAGAAGACCGTAAATTTGTACGAATCTCTCATTACTCCTTCCATGCTGATATATCTCATTACAGAGGCTGTCAAAGTACACAACATTTATTAATTTTAACTTCACGATCCCTAAACATTATAATTATCAATCAATTGATTCGGCAAGAAAGATTCGAGTGGGAGACCGTTTGATATGCATTGACTTGAGATTCTTGTTTTAACTTCTCAAACTTGCAACCTGATATCGTTACCCGAAAAATGTAACTTTGGTTTCCTTTCGCTTAAATCCGTTCGCTAGAAATGGTGCACTCGCGAGCAACTCCTGGAATATGAAATACTAACATTTTTATAAACTGAAATTTGATGGCTGTTTTTCTCAGGCAAACCCCAAGGTACATCTACATCTACATACTACCTCGCAAGCCACCTCAATAGGCGTGTGGCGGGGGGTGTTAGGACAGCTCTCTAGCGGCTCCCAGCCTAATTCGTTTAACATCTGTGTAACGCTGTCTGTACGCCCGTAGCAGTTTTTGACGAATCGCGCAGCTTTCCTTTGTACTTCATTAAGTTCCCGAATTAAGTCTTTCTGCACCGGATCCCATATGCTCGCTGCATATTCAAGGTGTGGCCGGACGAGTGCAAAATAGCACCTCTCTTTTACTTATTCATCTTAAAATCTTCCCGTGAAGGTAGGAGAAATTCCCGAGGTAAGTCGTCGGTGAATCACACCCATTCACATAATCCCAAGGCAGAAGCCGTAAGTGGACATTGAACTAAGAAAAACGTTTATGTGTTGAAAAAGGAGACATTGGAGAGGAATTTAAGTGGCTGGTATGTCGGGCTTTGATGACAAAGCGGATGAGAGTGCTTGCTCAGCACAGAGAGGCAATCGGACTGTTTTGGTGCTCCCAGCCTCTCCCTCCCCGCGGTTATTCACCCATTTCTCGTCCATGCATTTTTTCTCCCCGAATTTTTATTGGGCTCGTAATTTACAAAAAAATAAATAAAAAAACTGTGATATCGAGGGTGCTTCAGCTCATTGTATGTACAATTAATCTCTCTACCGCTGGCCCACTGACTGCACTGACTGCGGGGTTGGTGGGTATAGGCATAAATTTGGGACTCCTCTGGTGTCAATGAGAGCCAGTGCGGGAAGCGGTTACAGCATTAGCAGCCAATGGCAGCCTTGGAGTTTTGGCCGGAATCCAAACTTTCGTCAAGAACCGAGTAGAAGGCAATAATTTTGCTCCTCGACCTAACTTTCATATATAAACTCAGTTTCCGAGGCCCGGACTAGAGCTGCGGTTGAGTCGCCCATGAACTGCACATTTCTCAAGCAGCCGAGCAGAACTGCCAAAAATATCAGTGGGTATGTTTTGCAGACCTGCGAAAGGCATTACTGACTGTAATCGCGCGTCATATTCAACAAAGGCTTATGGCATTTTACCGAGTTGATCCCCCAGGGAAAAGAAAAATTAATCTTTTAGAGGAGATGTTAGAAGATGTGAAAATGGTACCCACTTGAAAAAGGATCGCATATATCGATCGCGCTCGCTTTCCAATATGAAGACATACTAGCTTTCCCGAAAAATGCGAATTAATGAATATTCACGTTTGCGACTTGTGGCGTAAACTTGCAAAGGGTTTTAGTAACAGTTCACCGCATAATAATAACAATAAACTGCCATTTTGAACACTCGTAAATGGTTCGAATTCAGTGAAGAAGCATTTTTAGATCCATGGCTGTTCAAATCCCTGTGTTGCCTAAGGCCTTATGATCATGAAGCATTGGAAATTGCTTATGTAGTACATTAGAAAATAGCGTTTTATCCATCTTCTGATCAGCTATCGAATCTGAAAGAAGTACGAGAAGCAACGGAAGAGTTCTTGGAATAGTTGTCCCAACCATGAGTATGTAATGTTTATGTCCATTAGAAACGGGTACAGTCGACTTTGCGTGAGAGTAAAAAATCCTCGTTCCTCATGCAATTTCTTCTCATTTGATATTTCGCAATCTACTATGGCAGTGAAACTTGGTGGCAGCCGACTGCGCGAAGTGTTTCGTCTAGAAGGCGAAGGCGGTGGTGAAAGAAGAAGGCAAATGAGTGGATGGGAGATAGGAGACCACGTGGTAGGCAACAATGCTGCCAATATAACTGCTTTATTCTGATTGGGCAGAAGGGAGGGGAGTTACAGCAGCACGTTATGCGACGTTGTTCACGATCCAAATGGAACTTAATAAAAATACGCACTTGTGACAGGCAGTTCATCAAAGTAGCTCATCGAAAGCATTAGCTTGAGAGCAACAGTCAACACCCATGGACTGCAACCTTGACGTGGAGGAAGGACTTGTGCGTTAAAATGACTCCTAGAGCTGGAATGATGGGAGCATTAATATGCGCTCCTAGTAGGGCCAGGCAGGCTAGGGAGGTACAAGGGTAAGGAGCCAGACTAAAGGTAGTTCACGTGACCTTGTTATGCAAAAATACCGTTGAGAATGGCGATTGGCAGCCAGCCCATCTCATTCGCTAAACATGGAGGGCATTTAGTAAAGTGTTGAATTCTAGGAACTACAGGACTACGCCTACAAGCGAGAGTGTCATTCCCGGCTGCAGTGGAGACGAGACGTTTGGGTTTGTTATCTCCCGAAATCCTTGCACAACGGCATCAACAGCTTTTAAAAGGGTTATGGTAGGGAATAATGGTAAAGGTAGGAACTTGGAATTATAGGACTATTATGAGGAAAAAAAATGGTGCTGTCTTGTCAACCTATGGCTCAGGGGGCAGGTAAGCTGTAAAATCCAAAGAACTGCGGAACTAGCCGCGCAGTAACTTTAACGGAGTCACCCGCTAGTGGTCACACAATTGTGTGAAATTCACAGTGAAAAAAATCATTCACCTGGACTGGGATTCGAACCCAGACCCCCCGATTTCGCGCCGAGTGCTCTACCAGTTAAGCTACCCAGGCGTCATCGCTCACAGTGATCTTTTTGATTTTTGGAATGATTTTTTCACTGTTAATTTCACACAATTGTGTGACCACTAGCGGGTGACTCCGCTAAAGTTACTGCGCGGCTAGTTCCGCAGTTCTTTGAATTTGTCAAAGTTAACACCTTTGTGTTTAAAGTTTGGCTTTACCTCGTGGACAGTAGCACTTAGCGTTCGTACACGGGTACTTTGGCATTATATGCACGGTATCTGTGAAGACATCTCGCTCCGTAAAGCCTCCAGAAAATTCACAGTGAGAGATGACGTCTGGGTAGCTTAACTGGTTAGAGCACTCGGCGCGAAATCGGGGGGTCTGGGTTCGAATCCCAGTCCAAGCGAATGATTTTTTCACTGTGAATTTCACACAATTAAGCTGTAAAATATTAAATAGGAGATTGGCAATATGGAATTTGTATGTGTTGGGGTTGTGCAATTTGAGATATAGGGACAGCGGGGATAATTCTAGTGACAGTTATAAAACAATATATATATATATATATATATATATATATATATATATATATATATATATATATATATATATATATAATGTGTATATATATATATATACACATACATATCAGTCAGATAGTGATGGCATTGAATACAAAATATGGGAAGATGGAAGTGGAAAAAGAACAGGTGAGCAACAGGATACGTGTAGAAGCAATAATGACCCGACGAATTTCGCTATGATTCAGGGGTTCAAGCCTAAAAGTAATAAAAGAGAGGAGGAGCTGGGTGGCGTGAGCAAACAACTCAAAGAGTCAATTGGAAAAGCCCCGGGATATAAATTCTAATGGTGACGGAGCATTAGGATGCAGAATTAGTGGAAGTGAGTGATGGAAACGAAGTGGGGGATTAGGGGCAAGGGATTACAGATGGGAGGAGAAGCAGTTTAGTTTTGCAGGAGGCATTAATTATCAACAACGCTATAAACTTACACTTGGTTCATAATAATATTAATATTTATTACGGTCTTACTGTCCTTTTTCATACGAAATATACAATTCCGTCACATACACAATAATTTATTTTTTATTTATCATATGGGTTTTCACATCGGAATAAATTGAATATTAAAAATAAAACAAAATATATTTCGCATGAAGTGCAAATGAGAGTTAAGTTAACAGTTTCATAGAAATATCTACATTCGCAATGTAGTCTTTTACGGCGTCGGTTTTCATCAGAAAATCGAAGAAGTTCCCAACAGATGCCCTTGTCTTGCATTCTTCTATTATGTGCCGGAATAGTCGGTGCCTTCCTACTCCGCAGTCACATTTCGGGAAATTTCACAAAATCAGTGTTTTCCCCCATTTATGAAGCGATTTGGAACACCTACCATGGTCAGTGCGTATTCTATTGATGTCTGGCAAAGTTCTTCATGGTTGGTCAAAAGCAAGCGGGTTTTCAGTAATGCATGGGAGGGCCTGGCACTGCGGAGGGCATTTATCTTGCCATTTTTCTTTTCGGGAGTCCAGAGGCCGGAATTTGCTCTACGAAGTTTCTTGGCGGTTTTCAATGCTGAATTTCTTCAGCGTTATGTGTTTGTTTCTAATGTTGACATGTCATTATGCATGGGAAGCCGGGGGTGTAATTATTTAATAATAATAAATTTTATTCCACCTTTGGAGAAACAACTTTATCAATACATCATTCTACCAAATTTCCAATGTGGATTTAGGTACCTACCCCAATAGATATAATCCATTTTAGGATTGCCATCATAGCATATTTCAAGAGGCAGACACTCATTTCTCACCTTCACTTTAATGTTTAAATATGTAAACTTCGGATCTTTCTTTGGAGTGGAACAATATGCGCGCCATCGTTGGACGGAGCAACCCCTGACCCCCTCGAGATTCCCTTTCGACGTTGAGCGACTTTTCAAGGCTCGATAACAGAGTTATCTTCATTCAGAGAATAAATTTTGAGGTGCATTGATCATTTAACCCCCATACTGCAATTACAATCGTTTGTTTACAGTATGCATTTTTAACTTGCTTTTATTAGTTTGTCATATCAATTGTTAAATTTACAGATAAGCAATCAGTTTGATTGAAAATTCGTTATTTTCCCTAAAAAATAGTAATCTTGATCTTGCTTGACAAATAACTTGTTCTCTTTTTTTTTACATTTGAATTTCCTCCATATCACTTTTCGTCCTCCTTCGTCTTACTGCTTCCGCTCTCATATCATTTCTTACTCATATTATTCAAGTCTGCAAAGAAATAAGCAAAAACTAAAGCCGAGAATATGCATAGAATGGCAAAACAGAAAATCAAAAATCCTAAAAGGGATCGCTAATTGCTCCTGTTTGTATATATTCTGCAATAACCTTCTTTTGTAATATTTCGTAGTAGACTTGTAAAACTATATAACAACTAAATTGTTTGTTTTATTTGATAATGATAATAAAATTAATAATTTTCATTCCCCATAAGGTAAAATACAATCGATACAACTCATTAAACAAAAATGAGGAATAGAGACACCCCTTATGGACTATTGCCCCGTTTTGGGGTTTGCCGACTCTTAACAAAATATCTTTACAAATAGGTTCATGTGTTACATACAGACTTTAAAAGAAAAACACTGGAGTGCTTGAACCATTTCACCAAGAAGGACAAGGAGTAATAGGTACATTTGCCGTTACTTGCACTTGCGCTGCAGTCGATCAGTACATTTGACCATAATGCATACACATACGATACATTGGAAATGACTAATATGAAATAGAGCTGTGAACAAGATTGAAGACAACAATATGCAAGGCAAGACGAAGACGATTGTTGTTTCTTGGAATACCTTAAAAGGGAACTGTTTCGACGTTGAGCGATTGTTGGAGGAGGAGGAGGAGGCGGGGAGGGAGAATAACAGGGGGGAGGGGGGCGTGGTCTCTCTCTTTCTTTCCTCTAAACATTTACCCCGCCGTTTGCTGAATCCATTGAGATCTCGCCATATGTGCTCCACATTATCGATCGCCGTGGTGTTCCCCCTCTGCGCAGCGCGAACCCTTCGCGCGCGCCACGAAGGGCTATATCTCCACGATGTCTGTTCGCGCGGACCCAGGCCTTCCTCGGCTCCACTATATGTAAATCTAGTGGAGAATTTCGCACTGGTATTGATACTAAATAGCATGTAAATGTGAAACTTAAGTTCTCCCCGAAACAAGCTCCAAACATCTTTACGAACGTCACTTAACGGTGGCTGGAGCGGTAATCGTGGGTCATTGAGTGCACATCTAAATAATTTTTTAGTTAAGTCGAAAAAAAATCTTGGACCACAATTCATTTAACTGCAATTGTTAATGCGTTAGAACTTACCATAGAGACAATAATAAAAATGATATAGAAATTTTATTTTTATTTTATTTTCCTTAATTAAAAATTTTTTATGACTGGAGCTTTCGCTGGGCCATTTGAAATGTAGACGAAATTATTTAGCAATAGTTTTTTTCGATAACTGGGCTCAGTGTAACACCTTGGTATTTTTTAGAAATGGTTATTGTAATAAGGAATGTATTATTCCGCGTTTAGAAGAAACTCTGTACATTTTATCGAATTATTTCGGAGATGATGTCATGTGTCATACGGCAACGTGTAATCATTACAGGTAATTGCCAAAAAACCGGATCGGTGTGATGCAATTTTTTTCACTTTCATCTATAGACATCACTGATGAGAACATGTATAAGAAGTTTCACGCAAATCTGTCGATAAATAAAAATATTTCCAACCACCTAATTGTGTTGTTTCGATCCTGCTGCTTTGATACTGGAGTTTAGGAGCGCGAAGCCCATCCCAGCAAATAGGTACGTCGATGTTTCAGAGTCATTGTACGGACACATTCTTTCGATATTATCGTAAACGTTTTCTCATGCGCTTCTCATTTCCTCTCTCCGAACAAGGCGTACAACTGTGTTGCGCTTCGTGCAATGCCTTAAAGTGCACCGTGACGTAGCCTCCTTTTTTCTTCAAATTCAGGAATTACATCAGAGCAGTTAAGTTCTACGGCCTCTATATATTACCCAGTTAAAAAAATTCTCCAATGGCCGTAACATATTTGCACCACTCATATAACCCAGGTTTCCTTAGCGGGGTCCCATTAGCCTTGCAAAGGATTCCATTTGAGTTGTGTGTGTGTTTCTGTGGTGGTCCCTGGCGAGGAAATAACTTTCCCGTAAACTACCACAGGAGGGTATTCTGGTGGAGAGGCTGTGGTTGATCCCTGTTGCGGAGTCCTCATTCCCTTAAACCAACACAGTGATTGTTTGATTATTATTCTGACGAGTGGTGCAAATATTTTACGGCCATTGGAGAATTTTTTATCTGTGTAATCAGGAATTACAGTTCGGTTCAAAGAGATGAGTGAGGAGGGATAAGTGTCAGCAGTGGGTATTTAGTTGAGTCAACTACCTGAGAGTAGCCGATTATTCTTCCACAAACGCCACGTGCCGACGACGCATGGAGAGGCCAGGGGGCATGTGGACCAGCAGTCACCGACGCACACATCTCAGCCGACGAACTTCCCCTCCCGCCCCCTCATCTCCATCGTCTCTGCTCTCGCCTTTAAGGCCTCGCTCGGGGAATATATGCCCTAGTCATAACAGAGACTGTATCCAAATTACACTTCAAAATTTAAGCATGTGTAAGAAGCATGGAGTAAATATTTTGAAAATAAATAGAAGAAGGCGCAACAACTTATTATGGACTAGACGTCTCACTAATCAACCAGATACATATATTAAAGGCTTAAACTTGACTTGTTTGTTTCACGCCGTTCGTTGAGAACGCCTTCACAACGAAGATAAGTTGCGATTTTACGAAAAGTATTACGGGGAGTACTAAAATTATTTTTTGTAGTAACCGAGGAGCCATAAGAACGGAACACCTTTATACTAGACGCAATCCGTGTGTCATAACTTGCCCATTTGTTAAATTATGACTTTTTCGGAGCGCATATGCGTTCCATATCCCATGGATACTGGTTTCCATTTTATTGCCAAATACCTTTTTAAGAAGTGGTGTAAGAGGGTGATATTTTGGTGTCAATAGAGAGATAAGAATTTGTTCTTTTTGAATGAGGCAAAATTGATTGAATTTAATAAGTCTTCCTGTCAAGGCGGATTATTGACGGGAGTATCAACGCCAATAATTGTTTACCGTTTTTTCAAATGAAGTTCTAAACGGTCGCGAAGTGACTTTTTATCTTAATACTTAAAAAAAATAATAAATTATCCGATGGCAATGCTGACAAATGATCTATATCTAAAAAATACCTTGCAAGCCACCTCAAGGGTGTGTGGAAGGGGGTGAGCAGTCACCGAAATGCATTACACAACACCCTAAAGTTAGTGTAAGTATGACTAATTATGCATTAGCATAAATCGCTAATGCTTGTCACGAGACCAAGCTTCACAAGCATGCACTACACTACAGATATTGTCACAGTGGAGAGGGACCGTTAGTATGTATGTAATTTCCAGCTACACTAATGCTTCAATAAAGTTAATTATGGTTCATTGTAAAGCGATATGGACAATTTGGAATTGAAACTATTTGAATATTGAAAAAAGCTCTCCACTGATTGGATTTCGTAATGTAGCATGGCAAACAAGAATTTGACAAGGTTTGCTCATCGTCCATTGACGAAACCGTCAACGTCCGGCCATCGTAATTATGTTCCACTACATAAGAATCAACAAGCTCTGCAAACACCACCGTTTCCGACTCCGTAACGTCAGGAAACGTCGACGGTAATCCCGCCCGTAAGGTAGTTTGAGCGAGATAACATTTCACATATATTTCAATGACTTTGGCCTCATTGTAAGGAAAAATATCTCAACTTTCCAAAGACACCAAAATATAAGACAATTGCCACACTACTTTTTGAGGTGTTTGAAAAAATATAACCCGCTTTCCAAGGCATATGTTAAGTACGACTATACAATCCAGAGATGCTTTACTTGAAAAAATGAGGAATTTAAAACTCGTATATCCTGACAGAATTTAACAGTGGGTATTTTGCATGTTTCTTCAACTATTTTGAAAAATGAATAAATTAATCACCGTGGCAATTTCTATGGAATCACAAAAACACAGTAGCGAAGGCGTTTTCACCGTACGACGTGAAAAAGTGAGTCAAATGAAAGAATTAAATACTACCTGTATATATTTATTTAATCACTGAAAATTTCAGCTATGTAAAACAATATTTTAACGCCATTGGTAGTACAATATTTTCTTCATGGTTATTACAGCAAATGAAATGAAAGACTTAATCCGGGAACTTAATAAAATACAAAGGAAAACTGCGCGATTCGTCAAAAACTGCTACGGACGTACAGACAGCGTTACACAGATGGTAAACGAATTAGGCTGGGAGCCGCTAGAGACTCGGAGGCTGCGCGCTAGGCTTAGATCGCTTGAACAATTGAGAATAGATATCTTTCAGAGCGACACGGAGAACATCATATTAGAACCCCACTATATTTCGAAGTCCGACAGAAACGATAAATTAAGAGAGATATTTCGCCGAACGGATACGTATGGGAATTCGTTTTTCCCCCGAACAATAAGGGACTATAATAAATGCTAGGCGTAATTTTATTAGAGCGTATCCTTTTTATATGTAAACGGCTGGTGTCCTAACACTCCCCGCCACACGCCTATTGAGGCGGCTTGCCGGGTAGTATGTAGATGTAGATGAATGAACTGAAAAAAATAAAATTCGAATACGGTCTCCCTCTCTCATGACTAGGGAAAGGTCTCTCGCTGAAACCACCTTTAACCAAAAAGGCCAACGATCGCGAGGAAAAGGATGTCCCGTGTGCGCGCGCGTCCGTGTTCCGGCGGGGTGGATTGGGGGGGGGGCGGGTGTTGGGTGTGTGGTGCGGAACATTTGGGGACATTTGGGGAGTTGGACCGCCGATTTCTTTCTTGGAGAGAGAGAGGGATGGAAAGCGAGGTCATGGAGAGATAGGGAGAGAGGAAGAGAGGGTGTGGAGGAGAAGGGTTCAAAGGATGTGGAGAGGAGATAGAGAGAGGATGGGGAAGGGGTTTTGGAGAAGGGGTTTGAGGGAGAGGGGTTTAAGGGGTTGGTGTGTAGGGTAAAGGGGGAGAACACGGAACGGATTGACTGCTCTCGGCACCGGATCGAAGCGCCCTCTCCTCCCCCCCTTCTCCCCCTTATCCCCCATTCCCTTTTTATTTCTCTGCCCCGTATTGGGGTCGCAGGGGTTGGGTTGGTGCCCCCGTTTGGGGGTGATGCAGGGGTAAGGGAAGGGTGGATGGATATCGAGGGAAGAAGGCGGATCTCTCCGAACTGCGCGCGTAAGCGGATAATGAATGGAGGAAGGGTTTTTGCAAGGGCAACGTAGGGCAGGGGAGGGTGGGAAGAGGAAATAATAAATGTGTGCAGGCATGCGTGAATCATTAAGATTAGTGCAGTCTGGATAAAGGGAGTGTGATTAAGGTAGTTTGAGCGAGATTTTCCCCAAGTCATAATAGGCAACCATATTCAAATTTTTATTTTTTTTATTTAGGCAACTGTAAGAAGCACGAAGTGAGTATTGTGGCGCGAATTAATGACGCAGTAACTTAGTATTTAATTTCTGAAATTCTCATTAATTAACTAAATATGCACAAATTAGGTCTTGACTCATATCTTCATGCTGTACTCTGAAAATGCCTTCGAAATCGGTGTTTTTTTGCAATGGTGTAAACATTACTGCGGTCAGTAATTGGTAATTTTATTTAATAGTTGAGAAAGCATAAAACTAAAATATATTAAATTTATGATGACATCTATGTGTTATACATTCCTAATTTTTCAAACAGTCTCTCTGTAGTGCATACCCATACCATTCCCCGTGAAAAACGGATGGTAATTTTTGGCAAATGTCTCGAAAAGTAGTATGTTAAGTGGCTGATATTTTTATATCTTTGGAAAGATGAGATATTTTTCTTTGAATTGAGACCCTGTTGAATTCTGCATGCAATGATATCTCGTTAACTATCTGAAAAGGACGAAGACGTAGAGATATAGTAGCACTGCCGGTGGGTGTGTGCTCGAGACATAGCTAATGCTGAGATGCACCGAGTGGTACTTGATCCACCGAATATTGGCTATCTTGAACTATTTCATTACCGAACAAAGTATTTATAAACGTACAGATTAATCCAAATTTTCAATTAAAAATCAGGAGAAATTAGACTCCTACGCATGCATTTCATTCATCCTGGTGACCATCGATTGGTAGAGTTTAAATCTCTTAAACACGTGCATGTTGTCCGAGGTTCTAAGTCCAAGAGTTACCAACATCATCTTAACTCTCCCAGTGGTTGGTCACCTAGACGACCAAAATGCATAGATTTTGGCCATCTAGGTGACCACCACCAATTTGGATTAATCTTTAATGTAAATTTAGTTGTGACCATCAATTGGGAGAGTTGAAATCGCGTAAACATGTGCATGTGTGTAATACAGGTTCAAATTCCAACCTCGGAAAACATGCACGTGTACACAAGATCAAAACTCTACCAGTCGGTGGTCATCTAGATCAGGGGTCTCCCGTGGGCCACATCTGGCCCGCAAGATGATTTATCCGGCCCGCATAAGAATTATGCGGAAATGCGCCGCATAATTTTTTCTTGGATGGTCGCTACTTGTACATATGTAATTAGCGTATCAAAATTTAAATCTCAGTTAAATAAGATTTTAAAACATCAAACATATGCATATCATCATTCCTATTAATGGTTTTGTGATGAAAATATGAGAACTTGCTGGGAATGTTCGTCGTCATCAGTATACGATCATTTATTTTCACATACTCTGTAATTAGTTAATAAAATTTTATGATTTCGATGAAACACTCATGTTCTCAAATGTCGTGTTGCCTATTTTTTTGCTGAAAAGTGTTTTGGTACCCATTTTGGCCCTCGGTACGATAAGTTTGGAAACCCCTGATCTAGATGAACGAAGTGCGTTCATAGGAGTACATGTCCTTTTTAATTGACAGTTGACATTACTTGTCAGTTGCTTTCTTCTCCAATTAAAGTATGGATGAACACAAGATAAGCGTGCTCGATAGCTCGACATTCACGTGCTCCGTGGGGAGTTTGATGGATTTTATGGATCTTATTTTGGGCAAGCAAAGTCGGTGCAAACCTATTTCATAAAGCAGAAACGAGAGGTCGGTTGGTCCTTTCCTTGGACATGAGGCGTTGGCTCGATCACTTCCTGGCATTTCCCAAATCAAGCCCACTCGGAAAATCAATTCTCTGATTGACCGAATTCGTTAATAATGTAACTGGATTATTATTTTCGTCTCAAACCAGTTTCCTACCATACCTATGCACCAGTAAGGATGTTAAATGGTTCTCTGAAGACGTGAACGCATATATTTTTCGTTTCATTTCATTGGGAGGCAGGAAGAGGCTAGAATGCGACGCAGTCTCTGAAAGGCCACGCACACTCTCGCCGAAGCCGAATTCCTTGACCACCGAGCCGTGAGAAAGAAGAGGGTCGCTCGGGGAAAGGGTTGGCACGCGCTCCGATGACGATGCGTCTTTTTTGCCTCCACCCCCGCCTACCCATAACCCCCTACTTTCCAAACCGTGAGAGCGGTCGGTCTCTGATGTGAACAGCACCAGGGGCGCGGCGAGGGACGGAGAAAAATGCGGAAAACTGAAACATTTGACACTATTGTTATAATCAGTGTACTCTACTGCAGTTGAGTATGCTTTCAATGGAAGAGAGTAAAAATCCTCATGATTTTTACTTCTCTTCATCCCGTCCATAAAGCCTATTCTCATTTTTCCCAGCTTCCCAAACGTGCTCCCCTCTTATCCCGGCATTCAGCATCTCTTTGCCTTCTCTGCATTCTACGAATTTCCTAAATCAATCTCCTCCAGAGGTTTACTCTCCTCTAAAACCATGCCGAGCACTTCTTCGTTCGTCTTCCTTTTACGCTTTTCAAACCTTCTCCATCCTCCTCAAAATCAACTTCTCAAACGCTTGTAATTTATTCTCAATCTATTTCCTCAGAGTCCACGTTTCTGCACCGTGTTAAGCTACACTCCATAATAAACTCTTCGCCGACATTTCCTTTAAACTTTTAACTCAAGGTTTCCGTCATCAGCTTCCCCCATTTCTGGACGCCTCCTTCCCTATCGCAATTCTTCTCCAAAGTCTACTCTCCTGTGTTCATCTTCCTCAAACTACACAGGTAATAACATTTCTCTACGAGTTTCAGTTTGTTCCGTCTTACTTTTACGACCAGCCTCGCTTCCTTTGTCCCACAAAATCTCATTACTTTTGTTACATTCTGATTTTTCTTCATTTGTATCTCTCGAACTGATTTTTTAATTCATCCCATGCCCTTTTAATTTCTCTCTTACCATTTCCACGGCATAAACGTCAAAAGAAAAGGTGACAACGGGCAGCCTTGCGTTAACTTGTGACGTATAACTGCCCATCCTGAGTCGCCGTCAGCTCACCTCTGCCCTCTGGTCCACATTGTTTCGGATGAGTCTCCTATCCCTCCAATATGCACTAGAGACTCGGAGGCTGCGCGCTAGGGTTAGATTACTTGAGCAATTAAGAATAGATATCTTTAAGAGCGACACGGAGAACATCATATTAGAACCCCACTATATTTCTAGGTCAAACAGAAACGATAAATTAAGAAAGATATTTTACCAAACGGATAGGTATTGGAATTCGTTTTCCCCCGAACAATATGGGACTACAATAAATGCTAGGCGTAATTTCATTTGAGCGTTTCCTTTTTATATGTAAACGGCTGGTGTCCTAACACCCCCCGCCACACGCCGATTGAGGCGGATTGCGGGGTAGTATGTAGATGTAGATGAATATAATCCATTTTAATCCGTGTCTCTTCTAGTTTTCCAAATTAACTACGTCAAACGCATTTTCGAAATCAGCAAATCAAGCAAGGACGTTGTGAATATACTCCAGGCTCCTTTTTAATAAGTGTTCTCACAACCACAGTTGTATTACAAATTGCATTTCCCTTCCAAAACTCTAATGCAGTAATTGGCTCTAGTCTCTTGCATTTTATTTATGCATTTAAGTACAAGTTTTGCTGCGTGTGGCCAAAAGGTAATTCTTATATCGTCTTAGCATTCTGAGGCGTACTTCCTTTTCAAAATTGAGGCCGAAACTGTTTTCTCAAAGTGGTCTGTTCATATTCTCTCATCTTACATCCTACGAATTAGATCGAAAAATATTTGTTTCCCATTAGTTTACATTTTACACTAATTTCAAGTCCAAGAGGTTGGAAAATATATCGTAAAAATCGCATTCAAAATTTATGCATGGAAGGATATTCCAAAGAATACACGATTCATAAGATGGTAATGTGTTATGATGCATTTTATAAAAATAAAATATTCATTTAATGACAAGCTAACTATGAAGTATATATTCCAAGTATTCACAAATGCTTTCAGAAAAAAGAGGAATTTAAAACAAGGTACACGCGCCTCATAATGACTTCCAAGGAAGCATAAGAAATTCACGCTCTCATCTCCGAGGGACGTACGTAACTTATTAATGAAATGACTTGCCAAGCTTAATTCCCTCACCATCTCGACTGATGTTGGGGGAAAGCTAAGAGGGAATTGAGAAAGAGGTCTACATTTGCCGTTCTTTTACTAGCGCTTCTGAATAAGATAATTTCTTTAGCTATTTTACTAACGCCGTAGTTATTGGCAAAATGTTGATGTCCAGTTGCCTTATCAATGGCGACTAATTACTCATTGAGTGACAATTTTTTGGTGATTTAGTGAAGTGAAAATCTGAGAAGGTTGACTATCAGCTCCAGTTTGGAAATTGAGTATCTCATCTTCCTCAGATTCAGTGCCTCTAAAAAGCTTATAGAATAATTTTCAGATGGAGGAGGAAAATATGTATTTATTGAGTTAGAGTTTAAGCCAAGATTATTGACATAAGTTAGCAAACTGGAAAGGCTATTGTTTCTATATTATTTCCGCCTTATATCTGCAGCCGGTCACAATTCTCTGGAATCTTGTTCTCCCAATTTTCTTATATAAATGCATAAAACCCGTCAGCAATATTTATCTCTATTCCGCTCCGTACCACATTTTAAATCTAAAGAAGTTTTAGCCTAGGAAATTAAACTTACTCCTTCGCAAGTTCCATAAATTTTTCTACCAAGGGAGAACCATATATCCTCGCCACGCCTGAATTCCAAGATTTGGCATTAAATGAAGTTTGAAATTCCAGTACCGATGATTTCGAAGAGAAGTGTGTGCTCACCTTTTGAAATGCAGAATATTTCACCTTAAGCAATTTTTTTCATAACTTCTCATCCTCCCTCCTTGTTGCCAGATGTGTGCATTAAAAATTAGTGAATAGGCGTGTGGCAATGTTGAGGACAAGAAAGGACGCGGGTTCCCATGTGAACACGCCAGCCCGCCGCCATGAGCTACCGCTATGTCAATACTTTTGTACTTGCTAATTTTTCTGTTGTCTATAAAAATTGTGACCATCTTAAATGGAGTGTGATTATTTTATACTTTCGATTGCGCGTATTTAATTATTGTGGGTGACGACGATTACACATTGTGCTTGTAGACTTGCCGAGAGATGGCGTTACGGTAGCAAGGCGACAAAGTAACACATTTTGGCTTATTTATGAAAAATGGCTGCTAAAGGCAGTTAATTTTTAAAAGAACAAATTAAAGGAGAGAATTTTCTTTTCATTCTGTCACATGAGAATGTGGTGGTAGACCATAGTTTTTTATATCTCTAATAATGAATATTTTAAAAAAGTTGCGTTACATGATGTTATGAAACGCTATCCTGACAGCCAGAACAGTCTAATACCTTAAACAATGGTGATGAATGGATCAGTAACAAGTAAAGTTGCTCCCAAAACTCACGAAGCATATTAAAATTAGTATTAACCCATTATATTTTAAGAGTTAATAACCGTTCAAAAATTAGACAAACTGCACACGACCAACTTCCGCTAAAAACTGTGCCTGTATTTCGAAAAAACGGCGGTGAAGGAAATGAAAATCTTCTGTTTATAATGAAATGATGTTTTAGCTTCACTTTCAAATCTTTTTTGGTACCTGCCATTTGAACGAGTTCGAAAAATCGACTTTTGACCGGAAAAATGGGCATCTCAGACCACTGTGCGCCGGTGGGCCGGTGGGCATAAACTCCCTGACGTTCGCGAAGCCGACTTACCTGTTCCGTCAGAGGAAACTACCAATCGATTTCTAATTAGCCACGCCTCTTCCGAGTAAATGCGTTTCTCTATATTTCTTCTGGGATTTTTTGGTGCATACGGGTCGGCATATGGGACTTAAAATTAAATTACTTATTTATAACCAACAACCTAAAATTTATAAAATATTTTCACTCGCTTTGCAAAACACTCGAACGCCAAGTTACTCGAAAACCGCTGTTCTACTGTATATAAAAAAACGAATGGATATTTACTTCAATTTGAAATAGATTTCAAAATAATTTGCAATGCTTCGTACAATCGAATTTGGTCCGGTTAAACTGTTAACGTCCGATACGGTTTGGAGGCGTGCAGGGGGAAGGAAGAAGAATGTCAGAATGAGAGTTTATTTAAGGGATAATGCGATTGGTGATGGAAAGTGTGGAGACAGATACATGAGGGGAGAATATGTAATAATAATTGCACTTACTTCACTCTACTGATTATAATAAAGGTTTACAAAAGTGAAAGAAGATAAATTAGGCTCTCCAAATAAACAATTGTTCTAAAGGGGTTGCCCTTCCTTGATTAGGAAGGAAGAGTTTGCAGTTGAACTTAATTAAGTTGAATGAATGCAAACACAACATTTGGAAAATTTACACTCAAAAAAGGAAATAAATGTGTTCTAACACGAAATACATAAAGAAGTATGATATAAAAAACGAGTAAACTAAGGTGGAAAATAGATTTGCACAAGGTAAATAGAGCAGAGTAACAAATGAACAACATTATAGAAATCGTCTTATTTTACCAGAAAAACATCTTAACAATTAAAAACATCAAGAAGTTATGAACTCAAATGACGGAATTTTCCCTTATCATCATCACTTCGGACCTATCGTGGGGAACACATATAAGAAATATTTGTGGCATAGCTCTGAAGAAGCTAGGATTCGTCAAGTGTATTGTGGGAAGATTTTCGGATGAAAAAGTAAAAGAGAGGTGCTATTTCGCACTCGTCCGGCCACACCTTGAATATGCAGCGAGCATATGGGATCCGGTGCAAAAAGACTTAATTCGGGAACTTAATAACATACAAAGGAAAGCTGCGCGATCCGTCAAAAACTGCTACGGGCGTACAGACAGCGTACACAGATGTTAAACGAATTAGGCTGGGAGCCGCTAGAGACTCGGAGGCTGCGCGCTAGGCTTAGATTCCTTGAACAATTGAGAATAGATATCTTTCAGAGCGACACGGAGAACATCATATTAAAACCCCACTATATTTCCAGATCCGACAGAAACGATAAATTAAGAGAGATATTTTACTTCTTAGACAATAAGGGACTTCAATAAATGCTAGACGTAATTTCATTAGAGCGTTTCCTTTTTATATGTAAACGGCTGGTGTTCTAATACCCCCCGCCACACGCCTATTGAGGCGGCTTGCGGGGTAGTATGTAGATGTAGATCACCCAGTGAAAATAACCACATTATTAAATTTCGAATTTGCCTTTCAAAAACAAAAAAAGCCACTGCGTTTCATTTAAATTTTCAACTTACAGTTCATGAAATGGGACTGAAATGCTATAACTATCCGTTTTACAAGTGAGTGGGTGGTCAGGAAAATGTAGCTGGATAGAAACCATACCTTACCAATGTGGCCAACAGGTTTTTGGCCTCACCGACAACTTTCCGCCATCTCCCCCTCTCAGTCTTCCGTTCATTCTTCATTCGCTTCAACTTGTACTATATCTACAAAATACCCTGCATGCCACCTCAGGGGTGTGTGGCAGGGGGTGAGTATTCACGAACATGCATTATATTACTTGGTGTCGTGAGGGGCGGATGGAGAGAAGTAACGGGACTCCTAGTGAGATCATCCCGTCCACCCGCGCTCTCATCCCTCCCTTTCGCATCATCTCCTTGGCAACAATTCGCCCTTTGGACCCCCGTATTTCATATAAACACAGGGGATCTGAATGACGGGGCAGTCCTCACCCTGATCTGTCCCTTGCCGGTCTGCGCCCTCGCAAGACCTGCACCCTCCGCACCTCCCACGCCGGTCTGCGCCTTCGCTAGACCCGCGATTCCTTCCCTTATTCCCAGCGACTCCCGCCGGGCTCAGAACGTTTGTATTGTAATATAAGTGTAATAAATATCGGCCAACAAATCAGTTACTGTTCTTCCTCCCTTAATGTCACGACGACATTGGTACTACGTCCCCTTTCGTACGGTATCGGAGTCTCGGTCTTATCAGCGATCTTCTTCCGCTTGGCTTGGCTTTTCATGTTAACCCATCTTGAGGGTTGAATCTTCTTCCCTCCTGCATGCATGCAGCCCATCTCAACCTCCTGCATTTTTCAAATGCTATTTTGTCAGGATCTGTATATTTTTCCCTTAAATCCTTCTTCCTTCTTATTCTACACATCCCTCCTTCATTTACTGATAATTATTCGTTTTCAACATTTTGTTTTCGTAAATTATCAATCTTCTTTCTAATTTTTACTCAGAACCCACGTTTATGATTCGTACTCTATATCTGGTTGTATCATAGTTTTGTATAAACTGTCCATGTATGTCCATAAATCGTTTTCAACATTTTGTTTCCGTAAATTATCAATCTTCTCTCTAATTTTTACTCAGACCCCACGCTTTTGATCCGTACAGCACCTCTGGTTATTTAAATTTATTTAATTACCACCGAAAACAACACTTATATTGGCCTTTACTTCGAGGCATTAACAATAAAAAATGGACAAGCACAAACAACCATGTCCTGGGAAGTGGGATTCGAACCCGCGACCTTTGGGTAAGCAGACGAGGACGTTACCCCGCCGTCACCGAGGCCGACAAAAAATTCTTAATTTAGTTTTTCCTTAAAAGATTCTACTTTTTATAAAAGATTTTGCAGTTCCCAGCGGTTGCCATTCAGGAGTCTTTTGTCAATTTTCGTTTATTCATTGTTGTCTTTATGAATTGTAATTACGAAATGTTTTATCATGTGAAGTAATGTTCTTCAAAATATGCTATTCCTCTTCCCTTCCCCTCCTGGCTCCTACCAATCAATACACCCACATGTAATATATTTCGACAAATGCGGACACAGGTCGCCTTTTCCGCATTGGGTCCATGGGGGGTGTGGTTAGGAGTGAGGGATGTGGTGATGGAGGGGTGAAGGGGGACTGCAGGAGAAAGGGGGTTGGGGATTTGATGGCTTACGGCAGAGCAGTGGTGATGTAAAGTATTGTGGAGGCAAATTTATGGCTCTTGTAATTGAGATGGCGGTGGAGGCGGGGAGGAAAGGGCATGCGACAAACATGATGGCTCCTATTTGACGATCGTTCGCGTCTCCCCAAAACATATGGTGTACTCCTGGCACGCCTGCGACCACCGTGGCACGGGAGGGACTCTGGCGGAGCCATGCGGGACCATTGGTGCTGGGACGACGGCCTTAGAGCGGGATTACGATCGACGTTTTCCGACGTGACGGAGACGGTGGCATTCGCGGAGCTTGGTGATTATTATATAGTGACAGCAAACTACGATGGCTGGATGTTGACGGTGTCGTCAACGGAAAATGAGTGGACCTTTTCAAAGTCTAACATTTTCGTAACGCTACGCTACCGGTAGAAAATCAGAGGGTAGCTATTAATTTAAAATATTCGCTAAATTTCATTTCCATGTTTTTGATATTACGTTTTTAACAACGCAATGAGTAATAATGAAATTTATTGCAGCATTATTTGCCAGTATTATTATCGGTTTCTTTGTATTTTGTTTTTAAAATATGAAAATAAGCAGTCACTTAGCAACCGTTTACAACATGGTTTGCAAACACAGTGAACGATTGGCTTTGTTACTCCCGTTCGTTGGAATACATTCCTCCTTGACGGGAAGACGACGGAAAACTGAACGCCACTGTCTGTTAACGTCAATTCACAAAAATGTCGATTGAAATCCTCCATAATGCCTCCAAGTGCGTAGATATAAATTTCGCTACAGCAGCGTAAGGGTTGATGAATATTGCAGCATGGCGTGAGGTTTGAGCCGAGGCACCAGTTTCAAGGAAAATCCAAGTTTATTCCATTTTCAATAATAATTTTTAAAAAACATTTTCCTCGCACAAATCGTCGAATCGAATATAAACTTTGAAATATAGAGAGCGTCACTTTACGAACACGCCTAATTTGCCTTCTTCACTCAGTAGCATTACGCTTGGGAGATAGACTGCTAACATTACCCATAGAAAATATTACGCTCATGCTGTTGATTAAATGGAAGAATGTATATAATGTGATTTTTTACTTATTTACCGGAAAAATGTTAACTCAGAGGTATAAAACAAATACAGAAGGGAACAACAAGTCGTTCTTCAAAATTAAGCAATACTATCAAGACCATGAGTAGATAAGAAGGGAGGACATGATTTTATGTAATATTACAGTTAAAAAAAGTTTAAATTATTACTTAAATGGCCTTTTAAAGAATGGGCAGACTCTATTCTTAATACTAGTCTTTCATATATATTTAATTTGTTTTAATGGGACAATTGACGAAGTAGAAGTTTACATTATATCTAAAAGTAAAAACATTGAAAGAACAGTAAAATACTAATACACTAAACAAACACAGTAACACTCTAAAAGGACACTTACAAAGGAATACTTGGCCGTTTTGACGGTCAGGCCGTCATCGTCGGCGGTAGAAGACTGAATAATCTACTCTATTCCCTTGGGGAGGAAAGGGCAGAGAGGGAGGGGGGATGTAAGTGCGAATGGATAGTGGTGGGGAGAGAGAGGTGGCTTTTGGGCTATTAATTTCAATGGGCTAGGTTTAGCCCGGGCTTTTCGAATGCCCTTGTTACCCAAATATGGGCGTACTCACGAATTTTCACATCAAGATTACTGGCGGAAGGGCTTCTACGATTTCTTGTGAAAAACATTCGTCAAATGTTTGGGAGTGGGAGGCGGTATTTTTGGGGATTGGATCAAGAAAAGATGGAGCATGGCGGTGATTGTTCATGCGATTATTGAGAGGGGTGGTACATTTTCCCACTTAGAAGGCAGGGCAAAAATTGTAGGAAAGGCGGTAGATGATGTTGCAGGTGGTACAATCGGCCGTAGAGGAAGATCTTTTGAGGGAGGGGGTGGAGGAGGGGCGGAGGAGAGAGCAGCATTTGCACCTAGGGCGTTCGCATGCTGAGGAAAGTGGCGGAGGGGGGGCGGTGGGTTGGAGGGAGGGTTTAGTGGATTTTAGAATATCTCGCAGATTTGAGGGACGCTTATAGGAAACTTTGGGACATGAGGGTAGGAGGAGGGAAGTAGAGGTATTGTTTTCAATGATCGGATACAGGTCTTTCAGTATATTTTTGATTCGGTGTGCTCCAGGGAAGAATGTGGTGACAAGGTTAAGTTGGTCAGGCTGGTGGGTCTTGGTCCGAGGGTCACTTTTTATGTGATCACTACACAAGTGAACTACAAGGTATATTTGGCAGTAGGTGAGAGGATTTTATTTAAAAGCAATTTTTCGGGGTACTCGCGTTCTCTGAGGGAGTGATGAAGAGTTTTGGTATATTCTTTTAGAGAGGGGGCATTGTTGCAGATCCAATGGCCGCGTATAGAGAGGGAATAAGGGATGGAGCGTTTGGTGTGAGACGGATGGCAGCTGTTAAAATGGAGGTATTGGTCGTGGTTAGTGGGTTTTTAATAGTTGAGAACACATACAAATTATAAACCGTTAGTTTTTTGACGAAATCTAGGAATAAGAAATTCCTAATTTGTTTAATATTATCCCTCTGGAGCGCACAGCCGTAATCTATCCCATGTAAAACAGTTTATATTTTTAGGCAAATTGCTCGAAAAGTAGTTCGGCATGGGGTTAATTTTTTGATATAATTGGAAATATGTGAGTTATTTTCTTTAAAGTGAGGTAAAATTCAGCAAATTCTAGGTGAAGTGATTTTTCGCTAAAAACTACCTTAAGGAACTACTTTTCGAGCAATTTGCCTAAAAATACAAGCTGTTTTACATGGGATAGATTACGGCTGTGCGCTCTAAAGGGAGAAATGTTTTAAAAAATAAGGAACTCCTAGCACCTAAATTTTGTCATAAAACTAACGGAATATAGTTTGCAATTTCTTTCAACCATATATAAAAATTAATCTATTACACACTGAAGTAATTTTTACAGAATCGCAAAAAAAACCTGCTATTTTGAAGGGTTTTCAGCCGTACGGCGTGAAAAAATGTGTCAAGTAAGAGACTAATGTAGATATATTTATTTAAATACTGAGAATTTTTGCCATACATAACTATATCTTTGCGCCATTAACACTACAATATTTATTTCATACTTCTTACAGACGCTGAAATAAAAAAATAAAATTTCAATATGGTATCCGTAAAGACTAGGGATATATCTTGCTCAAACCATCTTTGAGGAGGTTTCGCCGCGACTGTGTGAGTCAAAACAAATACTAAATTCCATATTTTTTATTTCTTGTCCAAAAAATCCTGCTTTCTCTGATGAAATGCGTTACCTACAGAAACCCAAAAGTAAAGTACAAAATATGCAGATTATTCCACGAATGTGTATTAAATGAGCACTTATTTCCAGTCATAGGCCCCGACTGCAGCGCCATTTCCTACGAATTACCGCATTTTGACTTCAATTACGGCATTAATTCTTCAATAACTAGAAAAAAAAGGTGGTAAGATGCCTATAATACATTTTTATTCAATTTATCTGGATTATTTCCTTCATATAAATAGTTTTCCGCGAAAATGGCATTCATATTTGATGGAAAACAACTATTTTTCCCCGTGTTTATCGCAATCGCCCATTGAACACCATGTAATTTCAAGTTCAATTATAGAATAAAATAGCGCGGAAAGGTATTATTTTGCTGTTCATATCAGATAGAGGACAAATTTTTCTACAAGTAGACAGAATATGAATAAAATGACATTTAATTCATTTTACGGTGGAACCACCTTAAACGGACTATTTATCGCTCAATTTAAACCTACGTGGAGGGGAGAGATGGCGGTTTTCGGTTTCGGGAAATGTCCACCGCGTTTATTAGAGGGGGTGGGTGTTGGGGGGAGGGGAAAAATTTAAGCCCCCTAACATTCGTAGGAAGAGGATGAGAAGAAGCGTTTAAATGAATCCCAGAGGCGAGAGGCATTGAAGTGCTCGAATACGTGGCACTCAATTTAATCACCGTGGCACTCAATTAATATTCGACGGAAAAAATACGAGACTTCTAAATTACAAATTCTTCCCAAATGAGCGAACGGTGCAAAACACCGGGTGATGGCGTTATTTCTATCTCTTTATAATATTCAATGGCAATATCGCTTTCTTAACTTGATTTATAAGTCCCTACTAGTTCTAGGTTCTATCAATTTCACTTAAGGTATCATATGTGATCGCATTCCATTATTGACGGTATAGGTATATTACGAAACTTGGTGGCACTCACCAGCGGAGAATCAGAGATCACTGAGGGTGAATGAAGCGTTGAAGAGCGAACAAAGGTACCGAAGTACTCCCGGAGTGACATCTGGAGGAAGACTCGGCCACTTTATCCCACATCACTTGTATGCTTTCCTCTCCCTTGCATCATGCTATTAACTAGCGAATGCCACCAAGTTTCGCTACACCTATACTAGGGATTCAGAGATGAATTTTCCATTTCTGACATCCTCAAGAGGATTTACTGTTTCATTGATCTTTATTTAGACCAAACATATAGTATTACGACTTAAATCAGACTTAGAGCATTAGAATCAGCATGAACATTTTTTTCTGTCGACTGAAATTCATCGAAACTCTATTTAAAGATAATTACAATTGCAAGTGGTATTGTAGGCCATCCATGTCGGGAGTTGACTTAACCTGCAATTGAAAAGAAGTCCATATTCTGAAATTCCATTAGACGGAAACTATACCTATTGGTTAATCCTTTATTCCCTGATCTTGACATGAGTTTGAATGAGTCACTGGTAACATGATTAGAGTCACCAGCGTTTATATTTGGTAGTGATACGTAAATTCATGTAGTAATTGCACGGAAGATCCAGCCATTACAAGCGGTAGCACTTACTTCTGAAGTTTAAAAAGAAACGGTAGCTTTATGGCAATCGTGAGCACCACTGTCACTTCAAATTGAAACAATGCCATTTTTCATGGCGGTAATTCTTTACGATCGCCGTTTTCTGTCCCCACCAATATTATTTGACAACAATTTACGGATAATGGGTGATGAAATAGCAGATTTTCGGTTTTCAAAGTTACAAATACCAGGAAATGACACTAAATATGGATGTATCTATAAGATTCATAATTCAAACGAACGGCCGTAATTTTAAAAATAGGTTAATAAGAAAAAATATTTTAAGCGATGTCTCAGAAAATTCAAGGAGCAGAAATGCAATAGGCGTGGAAAATTCGGCGATGTGAATGAGTTCACGCCCCCGAAGGCACTTTAATCAAATACCAAGAAGGAGCAAGCCAGCAAATTTATATTTCATTCGTAATGGGGTGCTTATTAACGCGTTGTGATTCCAGGGACTAGCCGTTACATTTTGCTTAGGTTTTAAACTTCCCCAAATCTTGTGACGAGGCAGCATATCCCCTTGTTATCGTACTGTTTATGTTTCCAGAAAACGCTGCTTTTTAATAAAGTTTAAGCGAGATATTTTCCTAGTCATAATAAAGACAATATTCAAATTGTATTTTTTTAGTTCTAGCCACAGTAAGAAGTATGAAGTAATTATTTTAACAATAATGACAAAATATATTTGTGTTTTATCACCTACTGAAATACTCAGTAATTTACTATACATATATACATGAGAAAGTTGTTAATTTGGCTCATTTTATTGTTAAACTAGCGGAAGATACCCGTTGAAATTCAACGGGTGTGAAAAACATTAAACTTATTTTTTATAATAAAACCACAAAGCCCGAAGAAAAACAGTATGCGTGGTCATTTGAGGAGTTCGTAACCTATCTTGTATGTTGCGTTCGTTGTAGTAGACACACTGACAGTTTTTCAGGTGCACGGAGAGATGAGTGACTATTGGTTCACTTTCATGCACGGGAAACCCAAAAATCGGCTTTGCAGCCTCATTACTAATTAAATAGCAACGGTTGATAGATAGTCACCTCGTCCTTCCAGTTCTCTTGAGCCGTCATCTGAGTGATTAACAGCTTGATCGCTTCCCTTGTGTACATACATATATTTGCATTCCATGACTTAGTTCAGTTGCACTATTCAACGTTGATATGTGCGTTTATTATCTTAATCAGGATTGGACAGAAGAGTACAATCCAGCGGTTGACAACGTCAAGAGGAATAATGGTAGCAGAATCCATGTTTATTTGAAATATGAATCCTCCATCACCCGGACTGCGCCTTCAGCACAGCCATAATCATTGGATTCGGTTGCTAAATAAAAAATATATGGTGATTCTTAGTGCACTTGTCGATGTTCATGCACGGATGTCGATAATTGCGCAGAATTTCCGTTCTTCTTTCGGGTAAGAAGCATGTGGTGACGTCATTATAATTTCCGCCATCTTAAAACAGATTGAAGGTTCGAAACAGGTTGGTTTGTATTTGAACCAGATTTAGAGCTGGTTACCCGTCCGTATGATGGGTAAGGATGAAATTCGTACGGATCTTAGCGTAACCCAAGAAAAACCACGGGGAGATTCTCATGAGATCGCTGGTGGGCATGTCTTTGAGCATCCAAATCTAACTTAGGTCGTTTTTATTGCATGGGCTCATTTTCTCGCAAAGAAGACATTCCTTTTGCTTTAGAAGATTTATTCGAAAGGTTACTCTTTTTTCTATTAGGCATGTGGATGGATATATTTTTAAGTCCAAGGAGGGGAAACACAGCGGCGAGCGAGAGTCTTGAATTGGTAACTCGATAATTGAGTGAATGTACCTAAGATAACTGCACTTTAACACTTTTAAAACATATAAATAATTCGTGACGTTAATGTGGTGGGAATTGGTCTAAAAACAGTTCATATTCGTAATAAGAGGCAGACGGTTTGACTACGTGTAATACATCTGAGTATTAAACGATGATAAACAACGCCGTGTTTGTTGTAGCAACAGAGGCATTATTACCATTGATATTCGCTGCACGTAAATATTCTTGCACATATAATTTTGTGTGTAATCAATTAATTTCCTTTATGTGTATTGTTTACTACGTAAGTGTTCTCTCATATACATGCGATGCCCCTTTGAGAGAGACGGGAAAGACGTTGAAGAGTATACTTGTTGTAAATACGCATTGAATTTATCGAAGCAATCTATCATGGGGCCCTTGGGACTCTTGGCCCTTCTTATACGGATTTGCTTTCTACGTAATATCATGGGCCTGCAGGAAAATGTGACATTTAATAGTTAGAGGCGGGTATATCCTTTGAAAATCAAATATATGGTTGTCAAGGAAATATGTTATTGTTGATTTCAGATAAAAATGTGAGATTTTTCAGCTGAAAACATGAATTTCAGACAACTTCGGAGGGTAGAAGAAAATCGATTGAAAGAATTAGAAATTTCATTTATTCAGCCATCCGATAAAAATAATCCCAGCCCTCTATCTTGAGTGAAAGTAATTTTAAAAAGCAAAAAATGAAACCACTGCACCGAACACAATGCTTAGTATGGACCACCAGGGGGGACCTTCGGGGGCCTTTGGGGGCCCTTAGATCTTTTTAATATAGCATATGATACAACCAGACATGTTTTCTATCTACATGCCAAATTTCAGCTCAATCGGTTAAGTAGTTTTTGCGTGATGGAGCAACAGACAGAAAGAGACTATTACATTTTTATACATATTAGTAAGGATCACACCCTTAACCCTGAAAAAATAGGGTTTTGGTTAATTGAACCCTACAGTGTTTGTTGTCTACCAGTAACAAACATGTGTTCCAAATTTCATCAAAATCGGTCCTGTGGTTTAGGAGGAGATGTGGAACATACATACATACATACATACATACATACATACATTGACTTTTATATATATAAAGATTTAAGCAACGGTAAGAAGTATGAAGTAAGTTTTGTAACAATAATGATGCAAAAAATTTGTTTTTAATTACTGAAACACTTATTATTTGGATATATACGCGTATGTGAAAGGTGTTCATTTGATTCATTTTATTCACGCCGCAATACTCTGACAAAGTCTTCGCAACCGATGATTTATTGCGGTTCTGTAAACATTACAGCGGTGAGTTGTTGATTAATTTTTTTAAATAGTCGAGAGAGCGTACAAATTACTCACTGTTAAATTTTTGACAAGATTATGGTTTAGGAGTTACTGTTTTTTTTTTTTAATAAAGTCTCCCCGGAGTGCATAGCCGTACAATTTTCCATGTCAAATGGGTTGTATTTATTGGCAAATATCTCGAAAAGTATTAGAGTAAGAGGCTAATATTTGTTATCATCGGAAAGACGAGATCTCTATCTTTATGATGAGGCTAAATTCATCGAATTTTACGTGAAGTGACTTCTCGTTCCAACTATCTCGAACGACAATTGGCGTTGTGAGGAGCGGGAGAGGACAAAAGTGAATTCGGAAGGAGAAGTTACGCGGCTCCTCACTCGTCACGCTAACCCCATGTCGCCCGAGGAAGATTTAGAGAACTCGGTGCCCGCTCGTCTGTCACCCCTCTCCTATCTCCTCACATCTAATGTCACATCCCTCATTTCGAGCAGTTCAGCTTCCGCATTGCTCTTATTGCTTTTAAATGAAACTCAGTACTTGTCGCACCGGGAGTGCGTATCACCTTAACGCGTCATAGGAAGGAGAACAATTCCCGGATTTGGCGTTTGCCCTTTAGATGTTGGCAATCTATCTTCTCGAATATTAGCAATGTCGGCGTACGACACACTTCCAAAGTTGACTTGGAGTGTCTTGCGATGCGCCTTAGTGTGGCCGCTGCGATACTGTCTACTGCAGCAGATAATTTGCATCTAAATGAGCGGAAGCTTACGCTTTCCCTGAAACAAGCTCCAAATACTTACGGCGGCTGGAGCGGTAATTGTGGGTCAATGAGTACTCATTTCAATAATTTTTCTAAGCAAGTCGAAATAAGTTCTTGGACCACATTTCATTTATGGCGAAATACGATTGCCCTAAAAGCGGCTTTACGTCCTTAGTGCCTTAAGTGCATCTCTTAATGTGGTAGAACTCACCATACAGGCAGTAATGGAAATAAAATTAATAATATTTTAAAATTTTTCCATGATTAAATCATGTTATGATTAGAGCTTTCGGTGCTGTATTAGAAATTGAGACAAAGTTATATTGAAATTATTTTTTTCGAATATGGAAACCGGCGTGACACTTTGCTATTTGCGAAATTACACAGAGAAAAATTATTCCCCATGATCGGGACTCGAACCCGTATTCCTCTTTATCGCGCCGAGTGCTTATGCCAATTTATCTACCGAGGCATCTCCTCCCCTGTGGATTTTTGAGGTCTTAAAAGGAACAAGTTGTACATGACTGCCGGAAATATGATGTCACAGGAGTGGTACAAAGCGTGCGTTTAGCGCCACAGTCCACGATGATAAAGCCAAAAATGAAACAAGCCACGGTATTACTTTTACGGAGTCACCCGCAAGTCAACCTGGATATTTGTTAGCAAGAATTATAATTATAATAAATTTATTATTTCGTGATTATAAGAAAATCTGTACTTACCTATGACATCGAATTATTACGAAGTTCATACCATGCGCCATAAGACTTCGTGTTAAAATAGCATTGAGTTGCCAAACAACCAAATCGGTATATATCATCGGTAGAGTCGGCGATATATTCTCCGATGAATTCTCTGCCACTTCTGGGGTGCCGCAAGGAAGTGTGCTAGGACCTTTAATATTTATTATCTACGTAAATGATATAAGTTGGAATATAAAGAGTCATATTAGAATGTTTGCAGATGATTGCATTATTTATAGGGTAATAGACAAAGTAGATGATTGTATTATCTTACAAAATGACCTCAATATATTGGATAAATGGTCTAACGAGAATAAAATGGTAATAAATGCAAGCAAAACTAAACTTATTAGATTTCGGAAAGGTAGGAGTGGTACACTGAATGAATATTACATCATGGGTAAGTTACTGACGGAAACCAAAAGTTGTAAGTACCTAGGAGTGACTTTAAGCAGGGATTTGCATTGGGGACCGCACATCGAAAGAACTACGACCAAAGCTTTTAGAGCATTACATTTTTTGATGAGAACCCTTGGAAGGAGCTGCAGGAAAACTAAAGAATTCGCGTATAAAACGTTTGTTAGGCCTATCCTAGAATATGGAGCGTCAGTTTGGGATCCTCATCTGAATGGGGAAATCAAGCAACTGACAAAAGTTCAGCGTTTAGCAGCAAGATTTGTAATGGGAAATTTTAAAAGGAAGGCAAGCGTTAAGGAGATGTTAAAAACGCTGGGCTGGAAATCATTAGAGTCGAGGAGGAAGAAAGCACGCATTTAATGTATCTATAAGGCATTTATCGGTGATCCTGCGTGGAGGGACCTATCAAACCGGTCAAAAGGACCAAGTTATCTGGCGAGGAAGGATCATAATTGTAAGATTGAGCCTCCGAGGCAGCTCTCAAATACTTTAAAATTTTCCTTCCTACATCGGGGGATAGGGGATTGGAATGGTTTACCGGAGGAAATTTTCGAGCCCTTCCCTACTAATACTAGGATATTTATGACGAGGGTGAAAAAAATTGAATTTTGAGGGATCTTCCTATTTTTTTTTTGTATTTAGTATTTCATATTTTGTATTTTGGTCTTCATATATTTTGTGTCTTATGTAACCACCCGACCAAATGGATAACTTGTATTTTGTATTTTCGTATTTAATATTTGGTTCTTGAGTATTTTCTTGTTATATGTTACCACCCGACTAAATTGTCGACTTGTAACAATTTATGCAATAATAATAATAATAAATGGTATTATGCAATATTTTCACATTTATCTATAGATATTACTAATGAGAACACATTTTCAAATTATCATGCAAATCTGCACACAAACAGAAATCGCTTCAACCACCTTAACATGCTTGTGCTTAAGTTCAACGCCATCTCCTGCTATTTTAGTGCGTTTCTTTCTTTGGAACGTTGCAAATTCGGTGACAAACACTGTCGGGACCAGATTCCTCGGACTTTAATTAATTTTAGCAGTGCGTGTCTAATGTTTGCCGCTTCCAGTGCCTAAAAGAGGCGATCATTTCATACAAGGTGGTATTGAATTGACAGAGGAGAGTCTTAAGTACCATCCAAAACCAATTTAAAATTAGTAGAAGCTTAAATACCCAAACAAAAATACAAAATCGAACGTCGTTATGGCCCAATACGCGTTAATCGAGCGTGTTTTCTATCAAAATACAGTTTAGCCATCGGTTTCTATGGCTACACTGTGGAATACTGTAATCGAGGATCACGCCAAGTTTTTAAAGTCACTCGCCCTATAAACTAACACAGAGGGCGACACTTTGTGGAATAGTTTTATCTCCATAATAAAGAATAAAATAGTCACACAGTATATAATCCACATTATTTAATAAGAGATAACCAACCTAGGTTTCGACTCATTGTGTTATCTTCAAGGTCACCTTGTCACCTTGAAGATGGCGCAATGTGTCGAAACCTAGATTGGTTTTCTTTTATTAAATAGCGTGGATTATCTACTCTATGAACATTTTATTTTTTATGATGGAGTTACTTGCCCTAATTAAGACAGAAGTTGGAGAAATAAAGCAAAGCCAATCCTGCACCGGTGAAATGTCTCCGGCGTGAGTTGGCGTCCAAGAAGTGTGATAGTGATTGAAATGAACAACTTTATAAATTCCACATAAATAAGTTTCGATGATGATCTAGGTTCTTTCTCTGAGTATGGTTCTGGACTAGCGGGGGGTCATGGTATAGCCAGCCCTTATGGTCAATTTATCGTCCCTCCAGTACTGTAGGCTCCTTGGACATGTCTCCTGGTGGTGAAGGCTTTACCTGGAGGCAAAGGACTGCTTTTAAACGCAATAGAAGAAAGTCTGTAATCATTCCGCGCTCAGTGTGGCGAATGACGCGAGATACGCCTCTCCCAATAGGCAGTGCTTCTTTCTTGGATCTCGCTCATCTTGGGGCAAATTCGCAGGCCAAGTGAAACGGGGTAGGAGATAGTGGGACCAAAATGGCATGAAGGAGCTAGCAGGGGGCAAGGTATAATGACAATCAGCTGATCTTGGGATTAAATTACAAATTATTATGATTCCCAAAGCCGTCCAGCACGCACCTGCCACTAGCCCCATCGCGAGGGCCGCAGCACGTGTGAATGGCCTCTCATCCCCCGGGGCCGTCGCGGTAATTGATGGCGAAGTTGGTCTGGTCGCGACACTTTGACTGCCGCTGCACTGTTTCATGGCCCAAGCGCTCTCGATTCCATATCGACCCGGAGGGAGGCGCCTCGAATCGGGGGTAGGGGGAGGAAGGGAGGAGGGTGGTGGGGAGAGTGGGGTTGAGGCGGTAAAGGGGAGGTGGGGGGGACAAACAACGCCAGGCGAGAGAGAGAGAGAAGGGAATCATCCACCACTCGGAGGAGGATGTGCCACAGCGGAGGTGAGCAAGTGTCTTCGCGGTGGTTTGGTCAGCAGCGTGGCGCCCTCTTCGGGTGGGTCGAGTGGAAGGAGTCTCAGGTCGATGCATTCATCAGTGAGTCCACATGAAGGAGAGAGAAAGGGAGGCGATGGGAAATCTCCCCAAGCGTACGTCAACGCGATTGAGATTGGATTCTGATCGGAAGAGGGCCGCGCCGAATGGATTATGCCCCGTTTACATAACTAGGGTTGAATGATGGCTAACATCTAACTTATCTACTTTCGTTCACACGATGTCGAGTTTATTGTAGCAGAAATGCTGGTGACCTCTGGTGAAGGGTAAGGAATCACTAAAAAAAACAAGTGTAGTAAATACGTGCATGAAACAGTACGACCCTTTCATATCCGTCTAGAATGTTAACTTAATCAATGGATCCTCCTTTGACTGGCCTCTGGTGAAGAGTAAGTACCTACTCAAAAAACCAAGGGAAGCAACCTACCCGCTTGCAGAAGTATTGAGCAGTATTCTCATATCCACCTACAATGTTAACTTAATCAATGCATCTTTCTTTGACTGGACTCTTTGGCCTATTAGTCTAGGAAAATTTCAATTTCGCTTTCAGAGTAGTTCTGCCATCTTCCTGTTTGACCCTCCATTTTCTTGACCCTTATTTAAATCATGATTTCAGCTTACTTCCGTTCAAACGTATTTTAAATACCGTAAACCAGCGCCAACCCTCGTAACTCCACCGTGGTAAACAAGTTTACTAGGGTTAGCGCTAACTTCCGTTCACACGAGGAACTTTTTACTAGCATTCGAGTTACTTGCGTGGAAAGTTAGTAATGCAATCGGGGAATTAGGGAAACTCATGTAAATATTTAGCATAAATAAAAAACTGAGAAAATCGAAAATACTCCATCATACGCTACGCGTGTGAACGCGGTACGTCCGCTCTCTGATAACGCAAGTGAAAGTACATGCACCGACCTCAAATAGTCCTATCATGATTAGACATGTCCGGCGGATGAACACGATCGGATGAGTATCTCTCCGCTCTAAATCCCACATTGGACGCCATTTAACTTAAAGGATTCCACGTAAACAACGCAATCGCTCGAACCTGATCCTCCTAGTTCGCCTTTTTTAAAATTTATTTACATTCGCCTAATTCTCACCTCACCGTCCATCTCCTCATTCAAGATGCAGTTCAGTCTTTTGACTTTCTGTGCTGTTAACTGTCGGTGGTAAATTGCCAATACTAGCCCTCATTGGAGTGAAAGCCACAACGCCTACAAACTGATATCTGGCATTCTACACATTCCGGAGAATATATGAAGATTATTCTTAATTTAAACGTATATGTACAATACATATATATGTATATTTAAAACCCAGCTTCATACCATGAGTTTTTTAATGTACCACTAAGAGTCTAAATGCACATTCATGGTCCGGATTTCAATGAATACAACGCATAAAGACATGATACAATGGTGGCATTTTCTTGAAAAAAATTTCAATGTTCTGCAGAATTTTCAAGAGCAATAAGTTTGTGAAGTGAATATTGCCCAAACTGTTTTATGTAATCGGGCTGTTTGCGACAACCATGCTCAGTGGAAATAAATGTTGACGCATTGAAACATTGAAATTTTAAATTATCTTCCTACATTATTGTCATAGATTTTACGTGGTGAGATGGTGAAATTTTATTCATCATTTTTGTTTAGCATCATTTTGCTGCAGCTTACACTTTCTGCCTTCAATTATTTCGCCCTTAACGCCTTTTCTCTCCATCTCTCTCCCCTGACAAAGCTTAACACTCCACCACTGCTCCTAGTATTCTCTTTTCTTCTTTTACTCCGCTATGTTCTAATTTCTCCTAACAATTTTCCTTCCAAATTTGAATTTCTTGCAATTCCGAACCATGCTAATTTTTTTGTAATTTATCTTTCTCTAAATAATCTGATTTTTTTTTATTTTCTTCGTTTGCTACCGACCCCCTTACGCTACAGTTATTACACTTCCTATCAGGAGTTTTGGAATGTGTGTACGATTTGTACGTTGATGTAAGCCATTAACTCACAAGGAAAATAATGTTCGTTAGAACTTCCAAGTATTAATATTTCCCTATTTGTTATGTTATGTAACAAATTTAAGATGGTAAAGAATGCATTCCATCTCGCTCTTAAGTCTTTTAAAATGTTTTAAGATTGAAATCATGAAAATAGCTGAATTTCACGATTAGAGGCGGAAAAAAATGTTGCACCCGGGCTGCAATCAGCTGGGCGCGGCTTAGCACTCTCACCCTCCCTCCTTCCCCAAAGCCCTTTTCTCTGCACCCTTTTGCCCCGCCCTCTCGCACCAGAGCAAAGGGGCAAGTACCCGTAGACGCAGCACGGGGAAGGGGTCGGACGGCGTCAAGGGGGGAGGGGAAGGCCCACATACACACACACACATTAGCAATCACCGCAATAAGCTTAGTCTCGGTTTTTCAATCCCCCAGCAAAGCCAACGACAATTGTCCTACAGATAAAAATATCTTGCTGACAAAAACAAAGGAGCGTTTATGTAACCGTTGCGCCACACCAAGTTCAGTGCGCTTTCATTGTTTTTTTGTTTAATATTTTGAAGCCGTTTGATAGGTGGCACTAGTGAGGACTCTGAGGTACGTTGTCACTTTGTTTCTGAATTGGCGGCTCTTGGGAATTTCCGATTGTTGGTTTATGAAAAGATTTATCGCTCGACTAAAAATGGTTAAAAGATCTTGCTTTGTTCCTGAATGCTCCACAGGGTATTCCGCAACAATTAGAAAAAGAACAAAATTTTAGGTGAAAAGAACAGAAGTTTGTTTAAGGCTAATGTAAGTATTCTCTTGTATTCGTCACGATACCATATATCAAGGCATGGTCGATGATGATGATTACCCATGTAATCCATTGTAGACCTCTTCTTATTATTTTGACAGATTTTGTTTTTTTTCTCCATGTGATATAATAATCTTTCATGTGATCATCGAAAGTATCTATTCCCGAATTCAAGTACTCGTGAATAACGCTCATTATAATCATTAGCGTCAGTATCAACAAAACAAAATCATTAGCGTCAGTATGGGTATACTCATACTGACGCTAATGATTTTGTTTTGTAGTCGTGATAGTTCTAACATTATCATCTGAAGAATAAAACCATTAGTTTCTCACTAACTAGCCGTAATTTCCTTGAGCTCGAAATTGAAAAAAGCGAAAATAGGTGTTATACATAGTGATCATGTGATTCAATTGACTCATTCATGACAGTGGCGCCGCGGTTGTCAGCTTCAACAAAGTTATCGCGCCGAAGTTGGGAGTCTGATATCCTTAAATTCTAGTATCCATGGTTCTACTAAAGCGGGTCTTTGAGCATCGTTTTGGTCGAGCGCTGTGACGTATATTGGATTATATCAACCGCTAGCTACGTACGGAGACCATTGTGTATTTGGATACTTGTACGGTATTTCGATACAACAGCTATGAGAGGATACATGTGAGGGAAGAGAATTTTTTTTTAGATATCCCATTTATACATCTAAACGGGTGAAGCGGGTCCAGGGAGGCTGTTTTTGAAACGCTCGAGATTATTTAGACCACGTAACCAAGGAGTCACGTGGTACTATCACGAACGGTTCGAGATTTTGGTGTATTTTAACCATTCGAAAACATTTCACGCAGTATTTCCGACCGGGTTTTTTCACCGGGATATCCTTAAATGGAGTCGAATATATCTCGAATATAGAGTCGCAATAATCAACATTTCAGAGGTTTAAGTTATCTATACGAATGTTTCAAGCACAAAAAAATCTCGAGCCATTCGTTATTGTGCCACGTGACTCCTTAGCAACGTGATCGAAATAATCTCGAGTGTTTCAAACTCAGTCCCCCCCCCCCCAGGTTTGCCGGAGGCAAATCCTGAAATTCTAGTCCATCCATGTAACCGTTATTGCCGGTAGGACAATCATCCTTACAATATATATTCGATTAATAGCAGGTATTTTACTTTATTGGAGTGAAAGGAAAACGGCAAAATCTGATTGGTTGAAGATGCAGTACTCTCGCTCATCCTATACGTACGTAAATAAATAATGAATGAAATTTGCAGGAGAGAAGATATGGATGCATTCCTGTTTTTTGTTCTGGGTTTTGATTTCGACGAGATCCACGAACCTAACATTGGATGCAACGCGCGAGTAAAATGCAGACGTATTTGTCAGCATATTTTTCAAACATTGATTTTAGAGTAATACAGTATAAAATGTAGATTCGCAATATGTAGGTTCCGTGTTAACTTTGACAAAAGCGGGGAAGCAAAGCAAACGTCAGTATTATCCCATGTTGACGTTCGGCTCTTCAATGCATATAAGTATCTGAAAACAAATCCAGTAGTGCCATGCCGCAACATGGACAGCTGATGTAGATGGACGAATGGACACACATAGAGAGAAGCATTTAATTTCATATTTGTGTCCAAGATAAGAGCTAATATCCTATGTACTACATGTATTAGGGTATTGAAATCGTAAAGTTAGTCAATATTGATCCACGGTTGCTAGGACTTCCGGGGGATACCCCGAAAGTCTGTAATCGCTCGACCAATGTTCCGGAGAAGTCAATAAATTTTTCGGTAAGATAGGCCTTGTCGAGACATTAATAAACAGTAAAATAAAACTTTTCGGCGAATATCGGTGTCGGCAGGATATCTTTAATTTTCGGTAGGTGGATAAACCTTAGTCATAAACTTAGTCCTTCTCCCACCCTACCGCCCAAATATCCTCCTCTCCTATTCCAAGAATTCAACCCCTCCTTCTTGCCTGAGCCCAGAAGGGATTGTCGCGCGATGGAAGGCAGCTTAACCCTTGCAAATCGATTCCTTTGAAATGTGTTGGCATAGGAATGTCTTCATGTATTTCGCTACTTGCAGGAAAACAATCTGTACTCGCGGTACTTCCGGTTTTTTCATGAAAAATAGAATAACTGAATTAAATAATACGGAAGTAACTGGCTAGTCGTGAATCATATGTAAGCATTTGAAATTTGCTGGTAGTTTCATCTGTTATGTTTCGTTAAACAAACTTCGTTCTGACTCAAAATTGCATATTACTTTTAAAACATATGAGTTCCGATGCCGCACAGAGATTTTGGACTTGTACACGAATTCTACGCCCTAGGCCTTCTTATTAGTTTAATTGTTGCTAAACTATCTCGAGGTGTCACCTGAAGTCCAATTTTCGAAAAAAAAAAATTTATATATATTATATATATATATACATATATATTTTATTCTTTTGAAATTTTCGCCAATTGGCCACAAATATATAAAATAAAACTTACAGGAGGTAGGAGAAAGAGATAAAGAATTTGTTCTTACGGAACGTTTCGGACTGTTTGGTCCTTCATCAGCTTTAGAAGACTTCTAAAGTTGACGAAGGATCAACCGGTCCGAAACGTTCCGTAAGAACAAATTATTTATCTCTTTCTCCTACCTCCTGTAAGTTTTATTATATACACACACACACATCTTGTTTAAGTGATACTGCCACCAAGTGTCTCTACCACTGCACTTTTCCTCCCCGTCCACCGCCCCACGTCATCACTATTTGCCTGCAAAAAAACGTTTTCCTTCAACGATGACGCGTTCAAAAACTTCAAAGAAATTGGAAAGAAAATTCTCTTCTACCAACGTATATATGTTATGGATGAATCCACAATGTGGGAAGGACTACTCCAAGATGAGATATCACAGTAAGATCCACCACAGTTCATGCTCTAGACTTCGATATCACATACTCATTTGAGTGCCATTACATTAGTATTTTTTCCAAGGCTCCATACGACACATTTATCACATCTCACGTTATTAGGCCACGAGTGTAATTGACATGAACCCCTCCAAATATTTTCCACCTCAATCGTAGTTCACTTAAAATTTCGGAAAATATCTCTATCAGCGTCACAAATGGACCACCTAGGCGTATCTGCATGTGTGTCTAGACTACATTGAGAGGATAGAAGACAGTTGATAGAGCATAAATCTGCGAAAGCACGAGCAGCTGGAGATGGATTTGGTGAAGATAGCACGAACAAAACACCTGGTTTCTATGCGTCTTCCCTCAAGATGAGGAATGCTTCATTACAGAGTCCATTCCGAAATAAAATGAGCACTCACAAGAGAGTAAAACCCACTAGCACCACATTGTGAAACCACAGATGGCGAAAGTATAGATTCGGTGCATCCGGCAAGAATAGCTGCGACTGCTTGAAGAGGAGGAGGGAAGGGAAGATGAAGAAGGGACGGCAAGGCTTCTCGCGCGTCCTTGCTAATGAGCCATCGGCCAAGACGGCGGCGCTCTCCTTAATTAGCGGGCAGAGGGAAGCTGCATCAACGGCACATATCGCCCCCGCTCCTCTCCTCGCCATTATGCAAAGGAAATTGCGCGTAATATAATGAGGATGGAGCAGGACACCTATCTACCCGAGACACGAGGCAGTCTGCTGAAGATTTGATTTGTGGGGGAGCGTGGAATGGAGCACCTTGGGTAGAAATATTAACAAAACACTGACGAATAGTCTAATCGGGATGGGTGGCGTTGTGTGTGGGGCAGGCACGTGGACCCAGAGCTGAGAGGAGGATGATTATAGGCTGCAAAGCGTTTTAGATTTTACTGTTGAGGAGAATGGAGAAAATTCGATGAAAGGGAAGAAATATGAATGAGGATGTACTCGGCACCGTTGGTTGAGAAGGAAGAACTGCTGTAGGAGAGATTATGTGGGGGCAGGTGTGGGGGGTGGTGGTGGGAACAGGTAGTGAAGGGTGAGGGGATGTTGAAGGACAAGTGGCAGGGGGAGGATGTCGAGTAAACGAGGGAGGAATAAAAAATGAAGGCATTGCGGATAAAATGAAGAGGGGTAGGATGTGTTCCGAGCTGAACAACGAAATCATTTGAGGACACGAGCGCCTGTAGTTGTAAAAGGCGTTCCTTCTTCCATCTCAACCTACCTTAACCGGCAGAATGCCACCAATACAAATAGCAATTATTCCAAGAAAGGTGAATGTAGGTAAATGAATGCAAAAAAGAACAAAAGTGGCGTTATCTTGTGGGATGAAAGCAATGAATGGGACTGTTGCTGGGATTACTGTGTATAGTTATACAATTATGGCGCACGCGATGAGGATGAGACTTGCGAATTAGTACGCGAGAATTTCAATGAGGAAACGAGATTTTTTTCTAAGAAAAATTTAATTTTACAAAAAATTTCAAATTACAAACTTTACATCGTAAAATATAAAGTCTTATCCTTTTTTATAATCTATGAAACAAAATAAATTAAACAAAAGAACATCATCATATACAAAATAGTATTAGTACCATTATATTTTTTAGCCCGCCATTGGTCGCGCTATGAGATTTTCTCTCACACCAAATTTAAACTTGTGCTCACTTTGTAATCATGAGTTAGAATAAGTTCCCTATCCTTCTAGCGTACTTTTTATCTCTTCCTATTGACCAACCGGCTCAAAAAGTATAAATGAAGCGTCCACAGCTGTGTAATGATATGTCTGATACCGTCGGCTGCAAGGTGTGAGACTTTTTCTCATCGCGCGACCACTGACGTTAGTGTTTTTGTATCACTCAGTTGAGTTACACTTTCGCAACATGCGGGAAAGGTTCATTCATTTCGAGGAGAGCAGATATGTCAATGCAAATTTATGAGTCATGAGAATGTATGTCCTCATAAATAAATATTTCTTCTTGAGAATGGTAATTTTCTTCATTTTTATCCAATGATATCATCGCCAGTAAAATTAGCAATGATTACGTTATTGTATCAGTAATTGTGTACATGTGGAAATCATTGTTACAAATGAACATTTAGAGAAATAAATTAAACCTAACTATAGTGTAATATATTGCCAATAAACGCTCTATGATAGATAATCAATGGTACATCTGGGTGTGAGAAAAAGTCTCAAACGCGACTGCTCGCGTGATAGGTAGCTTAGCGATCACTCCCGGGTTAAATAATCAATTGTACATTAAATTTAAACAAGGTACATCAGTGTATGCAAAATAGTGTTGGATAGCAGTATAGATAGTATTGGTAATACTCTTTCATCAATAATGAAGAAACGTTGGAGAAAAGAAACAATAGTGCAGTTGAGGTTCTGCTAAGCCAAAGCGGCTTGTCAGCAGGTGCCTTTAGTTAAATTTTTTATTTGCTGTGTAGCACTTTGGACAATGTTAACCTATCAGTCACCCTTTTAGTGATTTTTTAAGAACAGATATATGCATTTAATATCATTCGTTGACATAGGTAATTGATAAGTGAGAATGAAATCGTTTACAGCTGTAAGAATTATAAAAAGTGGGAAGGTTACAGGCGTAGATGAGATATTTAGTGAATCTATCCGGGAATAGTGATCCGTAAAATATTAATCGAAAGAGTGAGGAGGATTATTATTGACAAAATCTTTGGTGTGCCATGTGGGTTTGTGCATGAGAGGGGATGTATTGAACAGCTGTTAGCACATCATCAAGTGCTTGAAAAATGTGTTGACGTCAGAAAGAAAATGTATTGAGCATTGGTGGATTTAGAAAAGGCATATGACATGGTAGGTGGAGATAATATATGGAAAATTTTGTAGGACTATTGAGTTAATGAGTAGTTGTTGAATGTTATGAAAGCGACGAATGATAAATGTAGGCCAAGTGTAAGAGATAACGGGGTCTTGAGTGACAGGTTTGAAATGAAAAGGGACGTGAAACATTGATGCGTAATGGCTCCGTGGCAATTCAATTGGGATAAATGGGTGGGAGATACGCTTAGAGATAAAATCGGTGTCGTAGTTGGACATATTAATTTGCGAGTTCTATGAGCCGATAATGTCGTTTAGTTCTCTGATAGTTCACAGGATTTACTGGGGCTCCTGGATGACTTCCGTGAAGCAATAAGGAGGATTTATTTGAGGATAAATGCGTCAAAAAACCGAAGTAAGTAGTGTTTTTTTATAGAGAGAATAGACAAAGTAATTTTTTGATGAGGGTAAAGGTTAATGAATGTTGATGATGATAAATAATCAATCAAGTGGACGATTTTTTGTGTCCTGGGAGATTTTTTGCGAAAGATTAAAAGCAAGATAAATAGAGTGAAAGGCATGCGAATACAGGAAGGAAAGTATAAGGTAGGATATGGATCATCATATCAAGGAATGATTATTAGTATAGGGAAGCGAAAATCACATTGTACAAAAGTGTCCTCCTCCCGACACTATCATATGACAGCGAAACCTGGGTATATCAGGATATGCGTAAGAGTCGGCTAAATGCAGAGTGTGAATAGGGTACCTACCTGAGAAGTGTTGGCGGGGAAATGAGGATGAATAGGGTTCTGAATGAGTAGGCGATGAAAGAATATCGCTTGTAATCTCCAGTAAAGTTCATGTATGAAAAGATTGAGCTTCGTTTGTTCGGCCATGTTGAGAGAATGGGAGAGAGTCGAATTTCGAAACAGATAAATTATGACAATTTTGAGGATACAGGGACTAGCCACGGTGTTTACCTTCCAACGGAGTTACCCGCAAGTGCACATAAGTGCACGATATCCCACAGAGGAAAAGTCATTCCCTGAGACCAGAGATCGAACCCGGATCCCTCGATTTCGCGCCGAGTGCTTTAACCAGTTGTGTTACCGAGGCGTCCTAGGTTGCCAGATGTATGATAGCTGAGTGAATGGTGTGAAAGGAAGAGGAAGACTGAAAAAGTTATGGGTGAATGTGATAGAAGATACTCTGTAGTGGAGAAATATTAGGAGTCTGAAGACCAGCGGCCGTATTCATAGATTTAGAGCTAAACCTGGGGTTATACGGTTTATCTTAGTCCGGTCTAAGTGCGGTTTAGAACGGTACTAAAAGTTGGTATTCATAGCTTGGGTCGAGGAAGATAGCCTCGGGGACTAACGGAGTCCGAGACTTGCCTACCGCGTGAGGATGGAACGCTTGGCAACACCGCTATTCGTCAAGTAGCAGGGTATTTCCTGGAATTTCTGAACTGGTTTTTGGGGTCTCCTGAGGAGCTGTGCGTTGCCTGCGAACCCTTTACCCATGCCTTTATCACTCATTACTTGCTTCTGGGACTTTCTTTCTCACTGAAATCGGCCAGAAATCCGGCTCCCTGCATTTTGGATATCTTCGATTTCATTTTTGTAATTATTTATGACTTAGACGCGTTTCAATTCATTTTTCTATTTTTCTTTAAGTTTATTATCCTTAGAAATATATAACATAATCACCCGGTTTTGTTTCGTGCAATGCACGTAGTTTAATTTAGCTACACAAATAATAAATTCACTAAAACAAGTTATTAATCAAAACGCACAGCTAATTGAAATGAACGTGAAAAACTAACTATGTAAAATGTAACAAAAGGATTTTACAAAGTATGAAAGGTATGAAATATTATTGATATTATCGTGATTGAACAAAACTCACCATACGAAATGTAAACAAATGAACACACCTAAGCCATGTGAAAACAAATTTAATCAGTGCGAACGATAATACCTAATAAAAATGTACTTACTAAATTATAAAGTTGATTAACTAACCCGATTACCGATAAAATTAAACTAAATAAAAAAAATGATTAAATATGTACCCTGAGAATGAAACTACTTCATTACTGCCTATACAACTATTTACGTCAGTATAAACCTAAATCACCTTGCCAACAATATTCCTAACGATAGACTAACAAAAGATATTACCAATTAAATTAGCTCTAACTTGGAGAACTCGCGATTAATCACTTAACAACTTCGAAAATCACCACACCTCAAAAACTGAAGAAAAAGTGGCGACGCGCGGGGCTTAGACTCAACGTTAAACCATTATTCCATAGGTTTAACTTCCTCCGGACTAAAGCTGCCGGGGCTAAGGACGATCAGCGCTAAGACGACGCTATGAATATGAGTTCAACGGCATTGCCGGTCTAACTTCCTTAAACCTGCGGTAGGCGTAGTCTAACGTAACTATGGATGCGGCCGCAAAAGTTTTAGTATGAAGCAATGCATGAGGGTTACTGAAGGAAAAGATGTGTGCAATGATAGGGTAGGATGAAGGAAATGGTGAAATCAGAGTCAGAGGTGAACAGAGGCCTATCACCGAGAATCAAACTTTTTGTTGTCCGTGCCGGACTCGAAAGGGAACTGCGTGATGGGTATGTATGTGTGTGTTATTTCCCAAAAAACATTAAAATTCACTAACGACTAAAAATTGATTGATATTGACTACATTATCGAGAATTCGGTGCTTTATTCCCATTAATCGATTTTTGGCTCTTGTTGCCATACCTAATTAGATTGAATAATTCAATTAAACTGCAGGAGTTATACTGTTGATACCTGATGATGACGCCCTATGCGTTGAAACACGTGTTGTGTAATATTGTACATTAAATATAAGTAGCCATACAACTCATGCAGTTTAACTTAATTACTTAAATGCTGTTCCACCACGCAACGCCAGGTACAGTCGATTTAAAGTAGTTTGAGCGAGATATTTCCCTAGTCATAATGGAGACCATATTCATATTATTATATTTAGATTTCAGCGTCTGTAAGCAGTGTGAAGTGAATATTGTAATATCAACTGTGGAAAAATATAGTTATATATGACCAAAATTCCCAGTAACTCTATAAATTATCTACATAGGTCTCTAACTTGACTCATTTTTTCACGCCGTACGCCTTCATAACAGCAAGTTTTTTGCGATTTTGTAAAGATTACTGCGGTGAGTAATTTATTTATTTTTATAAATAGTTGAGAAAATATAAAAACTACATATCGTTAGTTTTTTGACGATATCTAGGTGTTATAAGTTCCTAATTTTTTTCTATTTTCTCCCTCTGGAGCGCACAGCCGTAATCTATCCAACGTAGAAATGCTCGTATTTTCAGAAACATTGCTCGAAAAGTAGTTCGGCAAAGTGTTAACATTTTGATATCATTGGAAAGATGAGAAAGTTTTCTTTGAAATGAGATAAAATTCACCAAATTCTAGGTGAAGTGATTTTCTGCTCAAACTACCTTAATCAGATTGATATGAAGAATACCGATATGTACACTTAGTTACATGCCAACTGTGAACTTCAGTCATGAAAACAATGTTTTCGCGTCATATCTGCTACTATATCTTCTTCATGCTCCGTAAAACTGACTATATTTTAGGATGAAATGCGAATCGGTCAGTTATCCCAGACGCGACTGAATTTTGAAGGTTCCAAAGACCCGTACTAAGGACGTCGAGAAAGATCAGCAGCCAGACTCGGTCACCAGAGCGACTGAGTGTGACGGCATGGAACCCGTGCCTTTAAATTAGGTTATTTCTAAATAAGCGGAGAGAAGATATCTGTATTTAGGTCAAAATAGGTTTTGGCACGTCAATTGTTTGGACCCGACCCGACAGACGGATCGGCCACTCCGACTCTACCGACTTGGCAAATGTGGCGCTCCTTCATTGTCTCCGGGTGTTGTTTGAATGAGAGGGATAGCTAGGTAGCAGAACTTCCATTCCACGCTATTTACTTAATTCAAGAAACCTCAGGACGGATGTTTTTCATGCGTTGTACTTACATTTTTATTCCTTAATTAAAGAATGTTAAAGTATGTTATGACTATATTTTCCGCCGCAGTAATTGGAATGTAGTCAAAATTATATTTAAATGTGTTTTTTCTAATATTGGGCTCAGCGTGACACCTTGATATTTTTAGCAAGAATTATAATAATAAGAAATATATCATTTTGCGTTTGTAAGAAAATCTGTACATACATATTTGAATTATTACGAAATGTATGTCAAATGCAATAAGGCTACGTGTGCAATAGCTCTTAGTGAATTAATGCAATAGCATTGAATTCCCGAGAAACTAATTCGGTGTAATGCAATTTTTCCCTTGTATTCATAATATATCACAAATGAGAGCTAGTATGCAAAGTGTCACGCATAATCTGTACAACTATTATACCAACCACCTTAAACTAAGAGTTTGCACACGTAGAAACTCGGGAATGCAATGCAATAGCATTGAATTCCCGAGAAACCAAGTCGGTGTGATGCAATTTTTTTCACTTTTATTCATAATATATCACTAATGAGAGCTATTATGCAAAGTGCCACGCATAATCTGTACAAATATTATTCCAACCACCTTGAACTAAGAGTTGGATTCCACTCGAAGTGGTTTACTGGTTGAGGCCACACCGAGGTGTGTCCCGCGCAGTTCAACCGCCGATCGCTCTCAACAGCTCTCGCTGCCTCCTCCGCTTGAACTTTGCACGGAAATGCAATGTGTATCTACGCATCGATAATCTCCCGATGTTAAGGCGCCCAACAAAGCCTCTTGAAGATTAAGTTCTAGATTAGAAAAGTACGGACGACGTTTGTCCTCGACTGATGCCGAAAACCGAGGAAATTGGGAAAAATATGAGGAATTAGAATATTGTAGTTTTATAAGAACCTCTTCTCGTTAATTGACCACAACATTTATAGCGGAATATACTTTTTAGAGTTGGCATTGGTCTCTTTTTTAATAAATCACCGCTCACATTAACATCACCGACATTTCGTCATTTTTTACTGACATTTTCCAGGCTAAAGTGGTACAAAATATAATAATCAAAACCTGGATAATAAATATCAACATGATAATGTACAAACAATTTAAATAACAATTTTGAATACCTTTTCCCTGATAAGCGTGAGTAATTAACATAATGAATTAGAGAGAAACAGAATAACATACATAGTGAAAAAATCTTTGCTTGGTTACAGATAACATGTTACAAAAAATATATATAAAACAGCAACAATGGATTAAATAAGTGACTGATATCATTAGGTTATTTTACAATTTTTTAAAATATATATTTTAAATAAAAAATATATATTATGAAACAAAAAACAAAATTAATACTAAATAAAAAATAAAATAAAAATTGTTTTAGTATCAATTTTGTTTTTTGTTTCATCAGGCTTTCGATTATTTTTTCTATCATTATTTTTGTGTATACCTATATTTAAAAAAAAATGTAAAATAACCTTATGATATCAGTCACTTATTTAATCATGTTACTGTTTTATAAATAACATAACAATACTTTGAAACATTTTAGCCGTGAAGAAACGTCGAAAAAACGTCGGTGCTGATAATGTGAGCGACGATTTATTAAAAAGAAGACCAATACTATAACAATTATATTCTGCTTTTGTAGTTTTATATAAAACATCAAAATAGACGACAACTCATGGCTCAAAATCTTGCTTGGATGCTAAAATGCTTGGAAATAATTTTTTTCCTGTAGAAGCATGTTTACTCACCGTCTTCGCCATGCAATGGATAGGTCAGTTTTGGTTTCGTAGTCCTTACTTTCCCAATTTAGAGCTTTAACTCCGGATAGAAGGGAATGGTTCGATGAGGAGAGTCGCCGTGGCCAAGTCGGGCCAAGCCACCGCCCACCCTTGTAGGGGGAAGCACAGGCGTCCTGAGGTGGATCCATCGCCGGCATTATTTCGGGCCGGGAGATAGATAATAATATTTGTTGTTCTAGGACTTGAGTCCTTTGGAACAACTTACAATATACAAAGCAATAATAATTGCAAATCATTTCTCACAAGTACATGTTTTGAGCAGACGTTTCTACTGACCTATATATCGCATTTGATTGAAAATACACCACTAATCCAATAAATAAATAAATGCACTGCAAAACGTCATAATATACCACAAAATAATGCATTATAATTAACACTACAAATATGGAACTGTTACAGATAGCTGTTGCAATAAGCTGTTACAATTCTTCTACTGCAACTGCGACAAAAATTCTCATAGAAATAATGAAACACGGAATATTTGAAGATGTTGACATTTTTGAATTAACAATATAATCAGGAATATCATTCCAACCTCTAATTGTTTTATTCATCGCTGATAACTGATACGTTTTGGTTCTGCATTTTGGAATTTTCAAACATCTTTGTTTATCTACCACCCTTTTAGTTTTGCTGAGGTATATAGTTTGTAGTTTTCTAGTATATAGTATAGTTTTTCATAGGTAGATGAATAGATAATTTTATTACTCAACATTATATTGTATGAAATTTAATTTGAAGTATAAAAAGGTAATTAAATACAAGCACAATTCAAGCATATAAAAATAAACTTGTAGAGGACAACTCCTGCAGCAGCAGTTAATGGAACTGAATTTTCAGAGAATAAACCGTTACTGGGCCTCCCTCTAAGGAAATTTCCTTCTTAGGAAAGGTAATGATTAACTTTGCGTTCTTTGAATGAGGTGAGTGAGGTGCTATTTCTAATCTCGGACGGAAGCTTGTTCCAGAGATTAAATGAACTGATAAAAATATGAATTGCGCCATACTTCAGTATTGACACGCGGAATTCCCAACGGTCTCACTTCATCCCTGACAGGCCTTCACGAAAGGGCGCTACTTGCTCTCAAGGTAACTTGGCGTGCCTGAAGTTAACACTTTATATAGTAGATTCATGGAGAAGTAATTTCTACGTCCCCGCGTCGTGAGCCAATTCAACTCTCACCTGTAAGGGGTATGTGCTCATCCCTTTTCAGACCATAGATGTACCGTACACCAGCATTGATGAGTCGTTGCAGAGTGAGCTGAGTACGACCATGAGATCGCAATAGACTGGAGAGCAGTAATCAATGTATGGGAATAATAGCATTGTGACGAGATGCTTTGGTAGTGCGAAGTTGCTGGGTGCTGGAGACAGAGAGAGAGAGAGACAGGGATTTGGAGTGTACAACTCCTTGAGTAGATGAGAGGAACAAAGAAAAGTCTTCGTTTTGAGACTGGCACCGTGCACCGTACACCTGCTTCAGTGGGGACGGACTAGGGATGGAGGCGAGAGAGGGGAGGGATTGTTGAGTCCGTCCGTCCGAATGCAGGACAAAGAGAGCGGTCAGTCGAAAAGCCTTACCCCCCCCACCCCTCCACCTCAATCCCCCCCCCTCTTTCTTCCTCTTCCCGCCCGCGTTCGTGTTTTTTTTTACACATTTTCTGTTACGTTGCTGCCACCAGCCTTCCTCTGTTTTGGGAAGGCCACGCTTGGCTGAATTTTGCGGCCACGGAGGTTGGGGGGGTAGCGACAGGAGGAGGAAAACTGAAATGAGGTGAAGGAGATAAGGTGAGATACGTGTGCACTTTGAAATGTCACCGGAAAGGGCTTAGAGGGGGATACATTTCAAAAAGCCAGACGAAGCGGTCCATTCCTACAAGTTACAGTTACCATTCCTACATGTCAACAGACAGACGGACAGGCAGACAGACACCATTCAATTTTTATATATTAGTATGATAGATAGGATGTTTATGAGGATTAATTTATGTTATATTATTTATCTCACAATAGTTTTCATATTCGAATATTTTTATTTATATAATAACGTAAATTCCTATCAAATATCATCTGCTATTATTTTTTGTTTTATTAAATTTGTGACGAGTGTATTGGATTGCAGAAACGAAGGACATTGCAAAAAATATAAGTTTCAATTTATTGTAAGTATTTTTGTTTTCTAGTGCTTTTAAATGCGTGTTCTTGCAATGCTGATTCCAAACACTGTAATTATTTTTATAGTAAACTTAATTTTAGATCAGTGAAGAAATGTTTACTTCGTAAAGAGCGCGCCCCGTCATGATAAGGAATACAGCGCGCCTGCCGGAAGGTTAAGTAAATATTAAGCAAAAGCTCTTCTCTTATTGGCTGACGGAGTGGTGTGACGAAATAGTTAGACGTTGACGAAGCTCGTTCATTGTCAACGGTTCCGTCAACATCCGTACGTCGATCGTAAAACCCCACCCTTTCCCAAGAAAAAGTTCTGATCCAGGCAGGATTCATGTATATGGGATTGATTCCATAGAAGCATACAACGTTACGACATTGACTTACACGGAAACCTATGAGACGCGTATAAGGAACCGATAATCAGGCACCTGTATTCAACGGAATACCGGAAGTGATTCCTTTGAAAAATTTTCTCTCAAGTATTTGAAAACCAAAGCCAGGCAGAGAAATATTGAGGGAGTCAAAAAATAAAGCAGACATTGGTTTTGTGGCCTGTTGCAGACACAATACTTATGTATCCAATAAAGTTATGAGATCCATAAGTAAAGACCTTCCAATCAATATGCTTAAGAGAAACATTAGATAAATTTATCGGTTTCATGTGCCACAGGGCTTGGTGGTAGTCTCTTCCCAGGTTACTCTTTAAGTCCTCCGGCAATATTTTATACTGTGCGCTTATTCATTGAAATCCTTGCTACCGGAACCGGAATCATGCGTGGTTTGACCGGACGGCCACATTGGTTGAGTCGTTAAAGTGAACTTTGAATATATTGGCATAATTGATTGCTCATGCCAGAATAGGAGAATCCATACACTGAAATTCTTATCTATTTTTTTAAAACTCGGTGCATTGGGATTCCGCTTCCAGAGATGTTTCATCAGATTTAAGAAAATAATGCAAATTATATCCTGCGACAGTTTTCTTCGACCATGGCTGCAGATATATAATTTAAACAGTAACATTTACATTATATAACAAGAAATTAAGAACATTACACTTTATTAAGAAGTGAAGAACCATTATTCAATAAGAAATTCATCATCATACATCTGATTTCTTATGATCCGTTGGTTCGGTTCCTAGGCTTGTAAAATCGTATAGTCTGTGAAGATCCTCCTGGGGGGTTATTTTGTAATTCACCTTTTTAGTGAGTCTTAGTGGAAAGGCGGGAGATCCGTTAACCTCTCTTAATGTTCGGCTCACGAACGGTTCGTGAATTGTCGAAGCTTCAATTACCTTATATCAAATAAAAAATGCCGAGACTAGCGAATACCCGGATTGCTCAACATCTTACGGAAGATATTTTACACAGTACATACCACGAAAATCTAAATACAGACAAAACTACAAGCGACATGTAAGCGATCACTCAATACTTAAAAAAAATTAAGTGCATCTAATAAGTTTTTGATTCACAAGCACGGGAAAATTCTACCAAGAAAGTAGATTTTAAGGCATATTTTGTTAAAATTATGAAATTATGGTCTAAATAAATGAATTCCATCCTCCATACACTGGCGGATAGGCACACGAAAACAAAGGTATCAGCAACATTGTTTGGGAAATATTGATACGAAATATATACACAAATAATTCAAGCTAATAATAACATAAGCACTTCAAACAAACCATACCTTCAAGTGTCCAATATATTGGAGTTGAAAATGTTGAAGTTATTCACGATTAGCAAATTACAACAATACGATTTAAAATCGTTTGTATTTTTCGCGCCCTTGTTTATTTTCCAACTCAAGCTTCACGTGGAAACGATGGTGGCTCCATGTCACGTTCTTTATGACAGGTGAGATGGAACTAATGGCAGGCGGAGATAATGAAACGAATCAAGAGTCGAAAGATACGGATCAGAGCGGATGCATCGTCTAAAAGACCAGCACATGACCGGTAGTTCACCGCTTGAGATCCGAAGATGGTCACGCCGCCTGGGTGGCGGAGTTGAACTACGAAAAAGTGACATTTTATGACGTATTCTCACTAAAGTGAGATTACAAAATATCCCCCCTGGGCGAGTATTGTACTTCATGTAAAATTCAACTTGATCCATCCGGGGGAATTACCTGAAATAATCTTTCGCTGGTCAGAGTCACTTGAACGTATAACTATTTTATTAGATTATTATCCCTGCTTTCTTTCACGAAGTCCAACATAATAGGTCTGTAAAACCTCTTTAACGACAGTAGACTATTTTGCCAAACATCTTCTGTCATGGAGGTCATAAGTATGTGTGAAGGCATACGGCGAAAAACTCCACAGATTAGGGCAGAGGGAATCTGAGCTGAATATTTTTAATGATTCAAAAACGTCGACGAATTCATTTTTTTCTGCATAGAGGATATTGTAGACCTGAATGTAAATACAGAGTGAACAATGTTTTCGTATAAAATACATTGGGTCAGTGTCACGTGGTGGAATGCTTTGCAATTTGAACTCAAGGTAATCGAATATAATTTTGACAATAATCGTTTTCTACACGATGGTGCAACGGCTCGGAGAGCTCAATGCCTGAAGTATTTTAAGGTCATGGGTGCGGTTCCCGAGATATTATTGAACTGAGCTCGAATCCCAGTTCAGGTTAGTGAATACCGCTCTTTCTCTAATCCAGGGTTTCCCAAACTATGTTCCGTGCGTTCCGTCAACAGCTATGTGTGCAAGCAAAGATAAACAGACTTGTTCCCTCACAGCTTTTTTTGCTATGATTTGATTCCTTTCACGTTCAACATGAATTAATGACGTGTCCGGTGGATGGAAAGGTTTGCAACGCAGTGACATACAGTTCATCTCCTCAAAGATGTGTGGAGTCACCCAGAGGCATGAATAACATAGACTATGCACTAAATATACGCGTCAGTCGAGATATAGTAGTGTACGGGCTGTCAGTACTCCACCCTTACACTAAGTTTATTGATTGGCTACTCCACGTATGTTATATGCAATTAGCACAATTATTTCATAAGGAAAAGGATAAGAAAGACGACATAAATGAGACATTCGTTTAGATAATTAGGGAATTCAAAATATAAATGGATTTCGTTATTGACACGACGAAGCAAGGAACAGCCCACGAGATACTCATTCACGGATGGGATGTGATGTCTGTTGTACTAATTCCTATCGGGATGTTTAGTGAAGAATCCCATGAAGCCCGAAATAAAGACTTCAAGAGGTAAGGAGAGAAGAGCTGTAGGAAGGAATATCAAGAGTTAAAGAATATCAAGAAAGATGTTAAACGAATTAGGCTGGGAGCCGCTAGAGACTCGGAGGCTGTGCGCTAGGCTTAGATTACCTGAGCAATTGAGAATAGATATCTTTCAGAGCGACACGGAGAACATCATATTAGAACCCCACTATATTTCCAGGTCCGACAGAAACGATAAGTTAAGAGAGATATTTTGCCGAACGGATAGGTATGGGAATTCGTTTTTCCCCCGAACAATAAGGGACTTTAATAAATGCAAGGCGTAATTTCATTAGAGCGTTTCCTTTTTATATGTAAACGGCTGGTGTCCTAACACCACCCGCCACACGCCTATTGAGGCGGCTTGGGGGTAGTATGTAGATGTAGATGAAAAACAGCTACGAACAAGGATCTGAATATAATGCTAACGTCCTTTGACCTCTTTATCTCCTCTGGGTGCACCTCTTGAGGGAAGGTGAGAATCTTAAATATGAAGTTATTGCTTTTCTAGAGGAACTGGAACTAGTTCACGCTATAAGCTATTACGAAATGGCTATCACGAATGATCCCTTGTGTTGACATTGTTGAGGAATGTGTGAGCTCCGTATATCAGTTGAATCAATTTTTGAACAAGGTCAGCGCTCTATCATTTAATTAAAAGTTCAAGCGTTTTAAAGAATTTCCAATCAAGATTTTTTTTCAAAATCTCCCGTTAAAAAATATTGTTTGTATCTTAAATGTTCAAATATGCAGTCGTTCATATTGCCCATGTCTTGATCGTCCCTTAGATCATTCATTAATACGTAAAATGTTCGTTTGAAAAGCCTCACATTCAAGATCGGGACACAAGGAAGTGAAATTGTAAAGTGCGCTGCGAGGCACGAATGACCACTCGAGCAATTCCAAAGGGGTCGTATTCTCGATCTCGGCAGGTGCGGGGGGGGGAGGGGGAGGGAGGGGAGGGAGGGGTGTCCATCGCTGTCCATGAGGTAAAGTGAAAACATTTTGGATTGATGACAACGCCATCCACAGCTGAGGCGGGACCCTGCAACGTTTTTAACACGTAATTACTAATTGCCGGATCCAATAATTTTTATTCTTAATAATAATATTTTATGCATACTTTTTAATCAATATATGTGTAGAGATCGTGATTATACTATAATGAAAACATCTGAACACCATATCCACAACTACCATGCCGAGAACACCGGGACGAACATCAATAAACAAGTTTTCGTTTCACGTTGATCGTTTGAAACTGCGACCGACAGCGATAATTGAAAGACAAGAAAGACCCAATCTACATTCGAAACCATTTTTAGAGACAGTTCAAGACAGGTACTTCACTTTCCGAGTCGGAAACTCTACTGAGAATGAGTTTTGATCATAAAATTGAAGGGGTAATTGAAGGTTGGTTGAAGATTGATTGAAGCGCGCGTCAATCAATTGAGTGAACCTTTTGATCAAGCAGCTTGCTCGTCTAAGGCTTACTTTATTATAAATCTTTTGATGAACCTCCTGGTTGAGTGATCTAATCAGTTTTTAGGTTCAAATGAAGATTTATGATCATATCAAACTATATGTAATGAGAACTATTGTAGGCTTGATTTTGTGGAGGTCATCCATTACAGAATAATTAAAATAACTTTGTTAACTCCATTTTTAATATATTTATTACCGCGACCCCGGGTATTGACACTTGAAGTCACCTGAATGGCTCGTGGTAATAAGTATTACAAGTGGAGTTAACTAAGTTATTTTAATCCTTCTGTATAAGTATTAAGTCATTTAACGATTAAACTTGACAGTGGTAGGAGACGTTTATTATATTAGTACTCATGTTTATAGAAAATGCTTGGTACATATCCCCAAAAATTTTACTGTACGATGCGTTTCACCGATTTAATGCGTCGCACAGAGGTCTATTTCACAGTTTTAGGGAGACAAAACCTTCATTCCAGGAATAAGCATAAGATATTTAAACAGAATGATTTGGTATCGACATTTGTGTCAAATTAATCATATTTTTTCAAAATTTACAAATGATAAGGTCCAATAAGTAATGGATTTACAATATACATTAATTTAAAGGTCGTAGGAATATGATGCCGCACGGGAACAAAACAAACCTTACGATTATAAAAAGTCGTGTAAGAAGTATGCGATACAAATTACTCATATTAAAAATAAACGTTTATGTTACTAATTATGCTTTTACTGGAAAACATTAAATTGAAGATTAAATAAATAATATTTGACTATACATAATTACTTTTTATATGTATACTATAAACATCCCAGTATAAGATTGTAAATACGTTTTCACAGATATTGACATCAAAAAACACAGGTTTTGCCCTTTGATTAAAGCGAAAAATTGACCACTGTGCGTAGTGCAATAAAAATGTTGCAGAAAAGTACTGAGTTTATTAGAAAGTATTATCATTAATCATGAGTTCTCATTAGACGATGTTTACCCAGCCCATTCATCATGTAGAGTGATGGTGATGTATCATGAAATAGGCGGATTGTTTAATAAAGGTTGTATATAATGCTGTCGTTCATTTTTAATTACGAAATTGGAATGCAAATAACTATCAGGAGAGAGGATTATTACGCCTAGCCCAACTACCATGCCATATACTGGATGAGGCACGTACCATGTAGTATTTCAGTGAGGCTGAAACTAACACCCGTTGTCAAATAAAAATAACGTTGAGTCAGAACTCCCTGGGGATGTCCAATAAGGGTCTCGGTTCGACTCCGAGGACGCTTGGACGCTTCACCTCCGAGACGTCGTCACCGAGACCACCACCAGAGGTGTCAGGCAGCGTGCGAAGAGCCGAGTGAGGAGGAGGGCGGATGGGTGGTGGGCTGGAGGGGGGTGTTGGATCGGGAAGGGTGGTGGGGGCTGACGGGGGAGGTAAGGCTTTTGAAGGTCAACGCAGAGTCACTATAAAGGGCGAAATGAACGGAGTAGCGTCTTGACTATCAAAAGAAGAGAGAGCATATCTGGCCCTTCATCGAACCCAACATAACGGGCTGCATTGTGTTGCAAAGAGGAGCACTTGCGACTTCCTCATCTAATAATGAAAGTAATCGATTTAATACTGTCCACTTTTATTTAAATTTACAACACGTGTTTCGACTCTTTTGTACTAAGCCATCCTAAGGTACAATTGTATTGACAATGCAGTTCCACCACATCTCGCCTGAAACTGTTGATTTCACTCATCCAATGTATCACAATTATGTAAAAATATAACTATCTTTGTAAATTGCAGTGATTCTAATCAGATTCTGTTGCGTGTTCCGGCATTATTAATGTATTTTTCCATTTTCATTTCCATATTGTACGTATTTTTTGAATCCACTATTAGTTTTTATAAAGCGATTTTCAATATTCGCCCCAGTGACTGATTTATCTTTTTTTCTAGAATGGTGTAGTACATTTGTTAGACAAAGAAGTGTCGGTTAACCCCAAACAGGATGTTATCCTAAGGAGAACCTATTTCCTTCGTTTTGAATTTTTGTAATATTTACCGTTTTGCGTATGAGCTTATACGAGGAACAAATAACTAAATAACAAAAATAAAATAATAATTAATAGAAATTTCCAATTACGATTCCAAGACGATCGAGTAGCCGAAAACCCTTGCTTTACAACAGAAGTGACCTACGTATTCTGAGGTTTGAGCGCTGACCTCGATGGACCTTTAGCGCAGTTTCTCGTGATACTTGATTCATATCGTGACGGTACGTGATGTGGCTTGGGCTTCGTGCGTGAATGTCTTCTCTTCGTCTCCATTCTTCGCTCTGCGTTTCCGCAATTGGCGAAGAAGAAGCCACGCAATTGCGATCTACTTCAGAGCGTGTACGCACTTTGCCTCTTGTTCGCGGACGCTTCGTAGTTCGGCGACTTTCTTTTCTTTCGACGTTAGTTTGAACAGAGATACAACACAAGCAGTATCGGAGCAATGAGTCTTCAATATTTCGTGGTAATGTGAACGTCATTGTTCGCGCAAGTTAGTGCAGTTTTGATATTCAGTGATTTCGAAGAGAGCTGATCTCCTTTCCGAGGAAAAAGCATGACTATCTTTCGTTCACCTGGTGGATCACTCATCTGTGGGTGCAAATGCTTAGTCATGGACGTAGATAAATGGCACGGTTGCTCTGATTGGTCGGTACGGAAGAGTCTGTGTGGGTCAATTCACAGGGAGGATACAGGATACTTGAAGGTAATTTTTCGATGCAAGTTTAAATGGAAAAGTTATGCAAAAATCAGTGAATTTCCCCCTTTTCCATTAATCAGAAGAGTTTTTAATGAGCACTTCCGGCTTTCCCTCCATAAATTCCGGCATATTCATTGCATAAACTACCAAAAACAATCTGGTGTAATGAAAGAACGGTGACAAGCACCAGGAAAATTTCGGAGCCCCGCAGGGATGATTGCATTAAAATGTAAGCATGATGAAGCTCTTTGTGGAATTCAGAGTAATTTTTAATCGTCCCGCCAGGTTATCGATGGGTTCCGAAGGCGCTATTTCAGGAGTGAGACAATATTGACTAAGAAAGCAAGTGACTTATAGCTTTAAAGATCCCTTACTCATAATGGCATGCATAGAAATCTCCATCATTATATTTACATTGAATTTCAAATGCATTTTTGCATCGATATCTGGTTACACTCCACGAATGTGCCTATCGTTCATGCCTTGGCTTATCGTTCGCATCCGACATGGCATACCATTACGCCGGAATTGCGCGGAAATTATTTTCGTGGTTATGTTTTCATGTTTCTTTCGTACTTGTATTTACCTTATGCACCATTTACATTACCAGGGTTGAATGATGGTTAACATGGTGGCTCTAATTGACTCGCGTTCACGTGATTTCTAGTAGGTATATCGTAGTCAAAATGCGGGTGACTTTTGCTGAAGAGTAAGGAATCATTTATAAATAAACGACTGAAGCAACCTACGCTCTTGCAGCAGTACTGATCAGTATTCACATTTCATGTATGTCTAGAATGTTAATTTGAAAAATTCATCCTCCTTTGATTGGACTTGCTGGCTCTATTAGTCCAGGAGAACTTCTATTTTATTTTCAGTGCAGTACTGCCGTCTTTCTGATTGACCCTCCATTTCCTTAACTCGTATTCCAACCATGATTTCAACTATTTTCCGTTCAAACACCTATTTCAAATGCCGGTAACCAGCGCCAACCCTTTTCACTATAGTGTGGTGAACAAGTTTACTAGGAATTCTTCTCGGGCTCTGCACACCTTGGTAATTGGCTTCATATTGACCGGCGTTTCGGAAAACGACTTTTTTTCCATTTTCAAGGCGTGTTGCTCTCTCTGTGTAGGATTATACACTGAACTGAATTGACTGTTTGAGGAGTCCAACAATTAAGCTCAGGTGTCGTCTGATTGGCTGATTTTCTTTTGAAATCTCTTCTGTTCTTTCCTTATGTTTTTCATGCAATTTATCATGGGAGCCCAAGTATTGCTAAGAGCCCGATTGAATTTTTTTGGATTTAGGCGGATTTCGATGGCTTCCTTGATTATACGGTCCCAGTAGCGTTGTGGGCGGCAAAGAATTTTTGCATCTACCCATCGAATGGCATGATCTTGATTGATGCTATGCTCTGCCACTGCCGACTTCTCTGGTTGCGACTTCTGAGCAACACGCCTTGAAAATGGAAAACAAGTCGTTTTCCGAAACGTCGGCCAATATGAAGCCAATTACCTGGTGCAGAGCCCGAGAAGAATTCCTAAATATTATTCACCGGGAAAAACTTAAATCGTATATAAGTTTACTAGGGTTGGCGTTAACTTGCGTTTACACGGTGAAATTCTTTTGCTAGCATTCAAGTTTTACTAACGTAGAAATATGGTAATGTAGCTGGGGCATTATGGTTAGTGGTTACAGCCAGTACGGGTAAGGGTGCAACAGTATATTGGGAAATGTCAAAATAAACCGTACATTTTGGCGACGGCAGAGCTTGATAATGAGCGCATCGACCAATGAAACTCGGATTCCGGGTGCGCTAGATGCGCTGTAACTCTCTAATGGTTAAGGCCTCTTGTGCATAATACCCTGAAAGCCACCTCAAGGGTGTGTGGCAGGGGACGAGTTATCACCATCAAGTACTACACTGTACCCCAATACTATTAATGAAGTCACCTCTATTGGTGTAACTGAAAAAAATAACATTCAAATACCTAATTGTCAGGAGGCGACATTTCACCTTAATGCATTTCACTCTAGGCATGTCAACAATGGTAGAGAAACTATTTTAATTAAAGTATTTTGCAACTACATAAATGGAGAAATATACAGTAATAATACTGCAAATATGTACGGCGTGCTGTTAATACTTCGTAGCAGATAAGTATTAGGGAGTACATCAACTAACTAGCTACACTACCTGTCAAAATGCATAATTTAAAGTTTCATTTGCAGCTGTTATGTCTCTTATTGTTCGCGGTATAAACGACATTTTATACTCTGTCCGTTCTGCAGTCTAGTTCCCTCATTTTATTCTAGTGATCTGATTTACCTAATATACCAAATCTAGTATGTCAGATACGTAAAAAATATTTACGTCGTCATAAAATAATTAGATTTTTAACTTACATAACAGGACGCTTAACAATTTTCCAATTCTTACGATTGCTCGAATGAAATGTATCGCAGTCACGCGCACAAGTGCGATGTTATACACCAAAGACGGTGAAATTCTCCATGGAAAAAATCATTTGACTTGACCGGGATTCAAACCTGGGTATCGCAATTTCCGGTCAGACACAAAACCGGCAATTGGGAGATCTGGGTTTGATTCCCGGTCAAGTCAATTGATTTTTTATGGAGAATTTCACCGTCTTTAGTGTATAGGACGTTTAACGTTGAACGCAACTTCGGTTGGGAGAAGTGGTGAGAGTTCAGTGGTGCTCTCTTTCAGCAGTCGGGCAACTGGGTGATATGCTCACATGCCGATAGAGTGCGCCCCCCTTGTGAGCCACGCCTGCTCCGAGTGATATAGATGGGGGGGAGGATGGGTGACTGCAGCAGCAGCACCAAGGGGTCGGGTCGAGCAGAGCGCTGAGAAGTAGGGCATTGGGGTGCGCGCATTCGAAGGGGAATGGAGGGGGAGCAGTAGAACTCCTCCTCCCTCCCCTCATTCCCTCCCTCTAACCTCCAACCCCCCCCCACCCTCCACGCACCTTTGTGCGTGGATCCAGTTGCAAAGGAAAGACGCACTTATACATGTTACGCGTATACCTGTGCTAAGCGGAACCCGAGAGCTAGATTCGGTCATCGCTGGGATCAAATTTTGATCGTGGCAGAGGCTATAGAATTTTCACCCACCCTTGTTACACGGGAACTGTCAAATATAAAAACGGAATAAATTGTCGGAATTGAGCGTAGTTCTTAACCCTTAAGCTGCTGCAGCTAGAGCGCATGTCGTCCACCCTGTGCGGGAAATATCTATTCGGACGGAGCCTGTCCCTCCTTCCCACGGGCCGAGGCTGGGCAGTTATATGACCCATTTAATCCCCTCCCGACACTTTTCTTGGGATCCCAAGGGGTGGGCACCGAAACTTGTTGAGGGATTAGTGAGACTTTGAAAAAATTTTGAAAATTTGTTCATAGGCGTAATTGTTAAAAATAAATAAGACAATATTTTTTCTTGCAATTTTCTGTTTTGTTTGATACCAAACACCAAAGAAATCCGTTGATAATTTAACCGGGCGCGAACATAAGACAATTAACTTTTGAGACAACCATAACCCATCGAGATCCATAACCAATCGAAAGAAAGGGTCGTACCTCATTGCGGTGGTATGCTAAAGAGCGTGGGAAGGGAGTGGTTTGGGTAAAAAGGTTGGATTCCCAAATGTACACCGCTGGAAAGAAAGAGTTCGGGTCATAAAAATATGAAAGGACTGAGGGAGCAGGTAGACAGAGAGGGTCAAACGTACAAGAACGTTTTTCCCGCAGTTGCCGGTACACACGTACATGTACGTTTCCCGCAGCCTAAAGGTTAATTATAATTAACAAGTGGTAAGTGCCCGTTGAAATTCAACGGGTATGAAAAACATTGAACTTATTTTATAATAAAATCACAAAGCTTAGAGAATACCGTTGGCGTTGTCATTTGAGGAGTTTGTATCCTATCATGTACGTTGTGTTCGTTGTAGTAGACATGCTGACCGTTTTCCATGTGCACGGAGATATGGACCTCTTTCATGCACGGGAAACCCAAAAATGAGTGAATGTAAGTTAACTGCACTTTAACGCCTTTAAACATATATAAATCACTCGCAATGTTTATGATGTGGGAATTGATCTAAAAAACAGTTCGCAATCGTAATGAGAGGCAGACGGTTCCACTAGGAGTAATACATCATAGTATTAAACGATAATAAACAACGATGTGTTTGTTGTAGCAACATAGGCTTTATTGCCATTACTATTCGCTGCACCTAAGTATTCTTGCACATTTAAGTAAATTTTCAGTATATTTAATTCCTTTATGTGTATCGTTTACTACGTAAGTGTTCTTTATATAAATATATTTATTATATTATTATTTCATAAGCAGTGCTCCTAAGAGAACTTCTATGAGAATAGACATCGAAGGATATACTTGTTGTGAATTTGCACTGCATTTATCGACTACCCTACGAAGCAATCAATCATGGGGCCCTTGGGACTCTAGGCCGTTCTTATACAGATTTTCTTTCAACGTGCTATCATGGGCCTGTAGGAAAACGTGATATTTAAATGCTAAAGGCGTGAATATCCTTTGAAAATGAAATCTCTGGTGGTCAAGGAAATATGCTATTGTCTATTTCAGAAAACAATGTGAGATTTTTCAGATAAAAACATGATATTCAGACAAATCTGAAGCGCAGAAGAAAATAAAATGAAAAAAATAAAAAACTTCATTTATTCAGCCATGCGATAAAATAAATTCAACCCTCTATCTTGAGTAATTTTAAAAGGCAAACACTTATACCACTGCTCAAAACCCATTAATATATATATATATATATTATATTCAATCAACGAAATTCACACGTGGTGAAAATATATCCAATAAGGAGTCACATTCTACTGTCGAAAATTAAACCGTTCGTGTGAGTTTCTTTTGTTTGTGCCACTATATTTTTTTACTTGTCACGCCTGTGACTCCTTATTGGATATATATATATATATATATATATATATATATATATATATATATATATATATATGCCATCTCCTGAATTCTTTAGGGTAATTCTTGCCTGCCTGCCAATCCGAGTTTCGTGGGGTCGTGTCCCGCCTGGATTGGTTTTACCCTGCTCAAGGCATGGGTTTTTCTGTCAGGTTCTGGTGGTTCGCCCCCTGAGAAACCTGATTGCAATTCGAAGTGGCTTAACGGAATTTAAGGAACATAAGGACCACCAGAATCCTCCGGGAAAGCAAGATATTAATCTATACATTTTAAGGACTTAGATTTACTTGGAGGACTGTGGTCTGAATGCAGATAATACCGAAAGAATGAAAGAACAAATGTACGGAATATGCGCTCAGTTTTTAAGAATACTTTAATATTTTATTATGCAATTAAATTTTATGATCAAAAATTTATCCTGCTCTCTTTCGTCTCCCCTTTTCAATTTCATCTCTCTCGAAGAACTCTGAACATAACGACCTAGGCATTTTGCTTATTACAGTCGCAACATAATTAACATCAAATTTCATGTCATGAGGTTTCCAGCCATGAATCAAACGGAAAACTACCGTAATGCGCCGTTCACGTTACTAGTTTTCTATGTTGATAACTCGAATCTCAGTAAGAATTTTGCCGTGTAAACGCAAGGTAGCCACAACCATAGTAAACGTCTTTACCCGGCTTGAATTATTAGGTTTTGTTCCAGTTGCAGGCATTTTAAATGCGTGTTAATGGACGCAAGTTGGAATCGTGGTTGAAATACGAGCTTATCAAATGTATAGTCAAGCGGAAAGATGGCATCACTACACTGAAAGGGAAATTGAAGTTCTCTTGGACTAATAAAAGCCAACCAGTCCATTCAAAGGCGGATGAATTGATTATATTAAAATTCTAGACATATGTGAAGTGTACTGCTGCGGGCGCGTAGATTGCTTCAATTGTTTTCCTTTAGTAATTACTTACTAATTACTAGAGTCCAGTATTTCTACAATGGTCAACTTGAAATCGCGTGAACGCAAGTAAGTTAGATCCGCCACGTTAAGCCATCATTCAAATCAACGTGGGATGAAAACGGGGCGTAACCGGAAAAATATCACAGAATGCGAAGAGATTCCGCTAAAGGTAGGTTTCACTGTGGATACGTTAAACGTGTGAATGTGTGGGAGGGGGGGGAGGGAGAGAGAGATGGAGAGAGTGGTAGTGTGTGTGTAGGTAGCGAATAAGGGGGTTAAGAGGGCGATGGAGGGGGTGGGTGGGTCCTCCCCTCCCCCCTAACGGAGGGGGTTCACCTCCCGGGATAGCAGGGGAGGAGGGTGTCGGTTGGGGGAGGAGAGTGGCGTAGGCTCTGGGAACCGGCGGCGGCGCAGGGGTGGGGGCGTTCCCCACCACGCTTTCCATCCCCCACCCCATGATCCCCCCCCGCCCCCACACCCTCGCGGCCCCGCGCCAGAATCCCGGGCCTTTCCCACCGTCCTTTTCCTTCCCTCGCCCCTCTCTCTCTCTATCTATCGCCGCTGATCCGGGCCTCCCCACTCCCCCGACCGTTGTGCCGTCGCCCACCACCCCCCGCCACACCCCACCCCACACCTCCCGCTCCTCGTGATATTGATCCTCGTTGCGCGCGCGGCGCTGAGGCTGCCGGGACGAACGAACGAACGAACCTAGGGCGAATCCCCAACACCCCTCCCCTTCGCCCTCCTCCTCCTCCAGCGCCCTACTTTCCAACCCTCCCCCTCCTCAACTATCCCCCTCAACGTACAAAAACCTCCCTGCCGCCGCTTCCTCCACAACCCCCTCCCGAAAAACCCTCTCCGCCACCCCTTACATCCTCCTGATACGAACGCTTCCTTTAAGGTGGTGGAGGGTTGTAGCGATTTATGCTTATGTACAGATTTGAGTGAAACATTGCATACGCGTTCTCGTTAGCAATATCTGTAGAGAAATTATCGGAAGTAACTTGGCGGAATTCCTTCATAATGAAATGATGAATAACTTAGTTTACCACCTATATTTTATTTACTTCGCGACCCGGTTTTCATCGCTTCGTGACATCATCAGGTCTTTATATTATATATATATATATATATATATATATATATATATATATATATATATATATATATATATATATATAAAAGCTAGCAACAAGGCGTTGAGGTTGGGGAAGCATAGGAAAGTAAAAGTAAATCAGTGGACACTCACTGGCAGATGCTGTCCACTGATTTACTTTCCTATCCTTCCCCAACCTCAACGCCTTGTTGCTAGCTTATACTTTTATATTTATTTCCTTTTCTTTTATATATATATATACATATATAGATATTCTTACTCTCTACCCTGAGAAAGGTGGTCACGATCCCACCGAAATATTTGTAAGTGTCCTTTTTTTCTGTTTCTATATTTTTATCGGCCACCCTCTTGGCATATTATATTATATATATATATATATATATATATAATGTCTTGGTAGAAAATCGCTCTCGGCGACGATGCACATGCATAAATAAAACAGTGATACACTAAACAAACACAGAAACACGCAAAAAGGACACTCACAATAGAAAACTTGTACGTTTCGGCGTCAGGACGCCATCGTCAGCGGTAGAGGAATCAATGGAATCCTCTACCGCTGACGATGGCGTCCTGACGCCGAAACGTACAAGTTTTCTTTTGTGAGTGTCCTTTTTGCGTGTTTCTGTGTTTGTTTAGTGTATCACTGTTTTATTTATGCATATATATATATATATATATATATATATATATATATATATATATATATATATATATATGGGGAAAACTAGTTTATTCATCATTTCATTCTATAAGTGTATGTATAAGATAAAAGTGAAAATAAATTGCATCGCACCGATTTTGTTTTCGACAATTTGATGCGGTTTTTACGCGTTGTCTTATGAAACTTGACAGATATTTCGCGATAGTTCGATTATGTATATACTTACAGATTTTCTTCAAAACGCGGAGTAAGTAGTAGTAATATTTTTGTTTAACGTGCTTCGACGGTTAAGGTCGTTTCGCACTTACTGTCTGCCACATGCAGACAGGGGCAACAGAACTCGGACGAATCAGAGGATCACCCCTCCTAACTCGAGCCGAGCCCAACGAGCGCGGAATAATACATTTTATATTGAAGTGTAAACTTCTACAGGCGCACCACGCACAGAAAATTCTGCAGGCGGTAAATCGGATTCTGGACGTCACGCTTTTTTTCTGCGTCACGCTTAGCATGCCGAATGTAAACTCATGAGAACGCTCTCTGCTTAACAGAGTAATATGGCGTAGTGGTTAGAGCCATCGTCCCACGTGCCAAAAGTCTCAGGATCGATTCATAGAGGTGGAGTTTTTTTATATATTATATTTATCAGAATATCGCCATTAAAGTTTACACTTCTCCCGAGTGGTCTTAAGCACACCAATTCTTTTCTAACGGTTTCTAACATTATATTTTAACTAACATTATATCAAGGTATGATGCCGAGTGAAAAGAGACGTATTTAAATGGTATTTCGATCAAACTTCGGCCGAAAATTCAAATCATAACAATGCTTTACTTAAGGCAAATAATTTTTAAATAAAATTTTTTTCATCATTTACTTTAATATATACCTACATGGTGATTTCCACCGTGTAATCAGATGCGCTTAAGTGAAATGCGGACCCAGACTTCTTTTTCGACTTACTTGAAAAGTCATAAAAATAAGTGCACTCAATGATCAAAATTACTGCTCCAGCCTCCTTAAAGGGGAGTACCAACACCGTTCACAAAAGGGTTTGGCAAATGCGTGCAATACTTGCGTGGCTGGAAAGAAGAAAGCGCCCAATGACTGCATTTTACGCGAGATCACGTGACTCTAGATGAAGTCTGCCCCCCACCGTGTTCTCCCTCCCCCCCTCTCTATCACTTGCGCCGAGCGAGGAGAACTTCCGCCCTTCTGCTAGTGGGGTAGGGGGGGGTGATATTCCCCCACCCCTGATGGATGCAGATGTTCCTTCTTTCTCTCTCTCTCCCCGATTCACTTTCCCGCGATTCACCGCGATGAGCCGTCGCCGCTGAGTCTTGTTCGAGGAAAGTGCTCTCGCTGGGAGGGAAAGAACGGAAGAGAACGAAGCGTGATCTGCCGAGGCGAAGAAGAAAATGAAAAGGGTTGACGTGTTTTTCCCGTGAACAAAATGGTGAAGAGTGTGCCATTACCGTATATTTTCGAGTCTAAGTCGAAGTCCTCTTTCTTTGGCCGAAAATATCGACTAAAATCCGTGACTCGAGTATAAGTTGAGGTGAAATTGAGGTGAAAAAAATTGCTGGAGTATGAGTCGGAAGTCCTTTTTCTTTGACCGAAAATATCGACTAAACTTCGTGACTCGAGTACAAGTCGAAGTGGAAATAATGGCAAAATCTCCTTTTTTCGCGTTGTTTTGGCGATTTTTCTACAATACAATAGGCCTTGTGGAATGCATTAATATCGCAAAACGGAAGTACCTAGTGTATTTTTCATAAATAGGTCCTAATAATACACTAAAAACGTAAATCTAACGCATTTTTTAGATCGACCGTGGCTTATCATTTATAGAGATAAATATGGTTCTATGCAGTTGATACGCAGAAATATTGACCCCGATTAAGACACCTTATTTAATGACTCGATTATAAGTCAAAGGCAGGTTTTCATTGTCCGAGGAAAAAAAATGTTCGACTTATACCCGAGTATATACGGTTTAAAAATTCAATTAATCGCAAAAACTCGTCGTTGGGTTTATCTACTTCTTCATTCCGTTTCCGTTTTCGATCCCCACAGGTGTCCCTTCTCACATTCAGACCTTGTTAATTGAATGTTGGCCATAGTTGCGTTGCATGATTTTTTTAAATAACAGGAATGAAAGAATGCTATGTCGCATCGCACAAATATAATAATCCAGGGATAAGACTCAGTCGGTCGGGAGTTATCCTCTTGGAGCCGTCAATGCACGAGTCCTCCCTCCGGCCCACGCCGTCTCCCTCCCCCACATCTCCCCCTTCCTCTCCCACATAAACACCTTTCCTCTCGATCTGAAGTTACGATTCGGGAGGAATAAGACTTGGAATACTGCATTGAAAGATATGAGACTAATTTCAGTGGTGAGGAGAATGAAGGAACGCGGGGATTGTCTCGGATCCTCATTCCCCCTTTTCATTCGGCCGCCGCACACACTGGCGCCATTCAGACATTCCGTGGACATTTCAACTTTCCAATGGCAACTTTTGACCGAATGAGACATTTTTTGAAATTCGTGGGTATAATATGATTTGTTTGTTCGAGGCCGAATTTTTATATTCCAAATTCTGGAAACTGACCTTCACCTTAAACATGATTTATATACTTATGTCAATCTGTCTCATCTTTATTTCGCTTTATTTCTTCATATTTTATTTCAATATTTGTCCTTATATATTACAATTATATTCAAATTCTTAAGGTGTTTATTTCCGCATTTACGATACAATATTGGAAGCATTTGATATACATTTGGATCCAAAGCCATATACGTTATTTTCCGTGCCGTTTAAATGGGAGAGAGAGGAAATCAATCTGGTAGTTTCATTTGTTTTCTCCCGTTATTACTAAATTGAAAATTTTGTCATTTTGTGGCTCCATAACCAATTAATCTGTGTATATATATATATATATATACACAGAGTAATTGGTTATGGAGCCACAAAATCGAAATTCAGCCTTGAGGAATCTTTATAAAATTATTTCCACGTATTTGAAATTTGAAAATTGTCTCATTTGGTCAAAAGTTGCCTTTGGAAAGTTGAAATGTCCTCGGGAAGTCCGCTTGGTGCCAATGTGCGTTGTTGAAAGAGTGAGTTCTGCTCATCCCTCCTTCCTTCGAACACATCCCACTCGAAAGCGTTCTCGACGCTGCAGCGCTGTTCTGTGCCTCGTCAACAGAATCATCTACATGCCGCCACAACAATTAACAAGCAGTCACGATGGCGGTATAAAGATGACTCTGTTCGATAACACATACGAGTAACATCTGTCGTTAAGAGTAATGATGAGTGAGTTAGCTATTTTGCATGTCGTATTTTTACGATTTTTAGTCGTCGCAATCATCGCAAGGATGCGAGAGTACTTTTGTTAGATTGTCCCTTGGAAGCGGCGTAATTGCACACCACAGAATACATGGATACATAATGAGTACTGATATTCCACTCTACGAGGTCTTAACGATCTAGATAGTGGCACTGCAATCATCTAGACAGAGGGGAGTGTTGGTAGGGGAGGCGGAGGGCCAGGGTGGGGTTAGTGGGAGCAGCCGCCACCGCGGCCAGGGGTGGCACGATTGGTGAAACGTGGAATTGCGTTCGCGTGTGTGTATCGTGGAGCCGTGGAAATTCTTGACCTTTACGGGACTCTGCCGGACGGCCTCTGCCCTCGCGCGCGTTGACCTTGAAACCCTGGCGAACGTGTTTCTCTTCGTCGCCGAGTTGTCGCGCTCACGTCAACATCGGAAGGTCAGGATAAAGGAAAAGAATCGGACAAGATAGACGAACGATAGACGATGGATGTAATATGTTTTTTCATCACAACACACTCCATCCTCAACTCCTGTAGGGGGATGAACGCGAAGAGGACGAAACTAGCACATCAAATGAAATATCTCGTTCGTATGTCCATACGTACTCGGATCTGAGCTCATTTATAGATGGAGATGTGATAGCCACTCAACTTTGACTTCAGGGTGTGCCATAGTAAATTTCGCTCGTCGTAACGAGATTTTCTAAAATTTCATTATTTCCAATACTTCACCCTTTCACACACACACACACACCCCTGAGGTGTGTGAAGCTGCCACACACCCCTGAGGTGGCTGTCAGGGTATTTTGTAGACGTAGATTATTTCTACCCTTTGCTCGACATCCTATCTTTCATTATCATCCCCACTCTTTTCTTTCACCCTTCTCATTTACTCAAGTTGTTTATAGCCCAACAAGTGGTGGAAACTTAATATAAAACATGGAGAAGTGAGTACCATTTCCACGTAGGATGTTTATGATGAAAGGTAAATGACGGCAACATTTCTTGGGACTGGAAAGATGCTACTATAATATCAATACACTAAGCTATGCACATATGTGAGCTGAAGGAAGTATCTACAGACCTAGTGGTCAGACATGTACAGTCAGTATAATAATGGGAATATTGGTACCAGACTACATGAAGTGTTTTTGGAACGGTTAGTCAATGGATAAGAGGATGCATTAGAGTTTTGGAAATGAGCATTCATGCGAAGAATGATTATTATAATTTACCCAAGATTTAGTATAAACATATTATGATAAAGTGGAACAAATCGATGCCATATTTAATGTCTTTGCGAAATAATTCGATTCAGTAGACTATGAAATACATAAAATGAAGAGATTGGGATCAGACTAGGGCTGAGAACTGTATTAAACATTTGCAATGGAAGAACACAAAAGGTAAAAATAGAAGAAGTACTGTAAAAACCAATATAGGTCCCATCCAACGTACCACAAGGTGTTGTACTAGGACTGCTTCTATTCAAAATTTATAATAAATACGTGTGAAGTCAAATCAAGTCATAAGTCCATCTTTTTTCTGATGATTGTGTCATTTACAAATTAGCAATAAATGTAGCTAGTTGAGTGATAATAGATGAACTTAGAATAATTTCAACCGTAGGCAAGCTCGTACAATTCAATAATAGTAAAATTATTGCACATTCATTTTCAATTGTTGATTGAGTTCTGATTTGATATTGATTCTATTTTAATCGATTGAATAGTATAATTTAGCAATCGTGGTCGTTAATAGTTTTTTCACTTGGTAACCACCTGTATATATTAGCCCATTTGTAGCATAAATTGTAATAATAATATTTTTTTCGGAATTTCCTCTTCAACTTCAACCTTCAGAATCCCTCTCGCCTTTAATAGACCTTCCGTCCTCTTTTTTTCCTTTCTTGGAACTACTTAGGACAAGATTCTTTCATACTCATTCGAATCTATAACTTTCATGCTTCTCTTACTGTCTCTCTTATATTTTACGTTAATCTATATATCCATGTTTCATAAGCTTACTACTTGTGCTCATCTTCATCTACCCTCTGATTCGATGCAAACCTCTGATTTAAGTGCAGTGCAAACCTCTGATTTAAGAAACGATTGATCTTATTTCATTCTTTTTTTGCCGTTCACAATAATTTCCTGGGCAAAAAATGGCAGAAAAGTAGCTTTAAGTGGTAATGTCAAAGGTGTGTGGAAGTGAGGAAGATATATGACTAACACAATACCGAGCTGCAATCTGTTTCGAGAAAAATGTGGAGATCAGGTGTTCACAGATGATGTTGAACATTAAACAAACCTTAGCTGTAATCTATAATTTTCAATTTGAAATTTCACGGTTATAATAGACTATTCTCATTATTACAAGTTCCATTAAGGTATATGGATATTTCCTGCATTCTCCGAGGAAGCGCATGGCATTTTATACCGTTCAAACGAGTTTGCAGAGTGAATACTCTATTCATAGTAATTTTTCAATAAAGTTCTTCAGGAATAATTTGCTTTCTTTCTTGTATCATGTAAGCTGAAGATGCAGTCGCTTCTTGTGGTGACTGGGGCGGTAATCATGGGTCATTGAGTGCTCTTTTTAGTAATTTTCAAGCAAGTTGAAAAAAACATTCTTGGACCATATTTCATTTAAGTGCATCAATTTATGCGTTGATACACTATACAGGCAGTAATATAAATTTTACAAGACTTATATTTTAAATTTTTCCCTTAGTTAAAACATGCTATAACTAGATTTTTTGGCACAGTATTAAAAATTTAGGCGAAATTATATTTTGGTGTTTTTTTCGAATCCTTGGCTCAGCGTGACACCTTATTATTTTTATCAATAATTACAATATTAAGAAATTTATTATTACGTGCTCAGAAGAAAATCTGTACTTATGTAATCGAATTATTACGAAATATATTACATGCTCCATAAGGCTACGTGTTAAAATAGCATTGAATTGCCAAAAAAAATAATACCGGTATGGAGCAATTTTTTTCACTTTTATCTATAGATATCAGCAATGTGAACACGTATGCAAAGTATCACGCAAGTCTGTACGTAAACAAAAATCGCTCCAGCCAACTTTAAGCGAGGATATTTCGCAGGGCAGGACAGAAGTTTGAACGCTTTGATTTTGAGGGGCGCCGCGGGGAAGGCCAAGTACAGAAGCGTGAGCCAATGACATGGGGGAGAGGAAGAAAGAAATGACCTTTATTAATTCGGGATAAATGTGGCTCTCAAGTATATAAATGATTTTACACGTTTAGTGTGAAATTGATTTCACAACATAAAGATTTAAAAAATATATTAACTTCTCAGAATGCAACAGAATATTTTCTTATTTTGGATTGTCCACCCTACATCATTTTCCCCTCACCAGACCCCACGCATCCATCTTTCATAAGTAATAGCCTCTTATACCCTTAAGTTCATCACCCAGCCTCTCCACCCGTCCCTATCAAATGCATCTCCCACATCTAACCCATTTCCTTCCTCACTCCATCCCACCATGACTACTTCTTGGGTCTTCCTCTTCTCCTTCTGCCTTCCGGTATCCATTTTGGAGCAGCTGTCGACATTCTCTCATCTCTCATTCTTTGGACGTGTCCATACCATTACAATCTTCTTTCTTCCATAGTCTCCACTGCATCCTTCTTTACCTCCATGATTTCTCTTATCACCTCATTTCTCTGACTCTTTCTATTCTTGATTTCCTGGCCAATCTCCGTCAAAAGTCCATTTCTATGCCTAGTAATTTACTTTTTTCTCTTTCGTTTGTAGTCCATGTTTCGGCTCCATAAAGCATTATAATTTCTACTATTGCTTTATATATGTTTGTTTTTTTTTCTTTTAATGATATTGCTGCTCCATAGTAAGGGGTTCAATATTCCAATTGCCCTTCTAATCTGGCATTTACGATTATCTATTTCTAATTTCGAGGATCCATCGATTTGTACTACTGATCCTAAATTCTTGAAATGGGAGACATTTTTGATCTTTATTACGTCCATTTCTATATCTTCATTGCTGCAAGTTAGATGTTGGATTTTCTTCCAGTTAATTTTAGACCCCATCTCTTACATGCCTCTGATAGTCTCCTGCACCTGTAGTTGATGTCTTCAGAGTCTTTTGCAATTATGACCTGGCCGTCAGTGAAAAGAAGATTTGAAAGATTGACAGAATATTTAATTCACTTTAAATACGATTACATGAAAAAGCAAAAGTCAGATTGCAAAAATATAATGTATCAGGTGACAAAACTGCAAGATTTCAAGAATATATCATGTGTCGTAGAAAGTATCAGAATATTCAATAGACTTAAAGTTCAATTTATACGACAAAACAAAAAAAGGATTACAATAAAAAGATCAGATATCATGAAAAGCAACATAATAAAAATATATAAGATGTCGCAGAATATAACACAATATTAAATTCACCTGAAACAATATTTCATGATATACATTTTTGAATTTTTTTTTGCATTTTTAGACTTTTTACGTCTTCCATTCCATTGACTCATCATTCCTCAGATTGATTTGATTTTAAAATTTCAAAAGTTTTTGTTGATATCTCTTAATTCAACATGTCTTCAAATCTCACGGCGACGTGTCCACCCATTCACATAGCTCGGAACGCCTATCACGCTCTTCCTGCCCGTCGTTAAATTCCCCCGTTCGGAGTGCAGCTCCCCCCCCTGGTTCTGCCTCCCCGCCCCGCCCTGCCCCCCCTCAGATGGAGAAACGGCCCTTACTTCCTCCTCCCCAATCCTATATTCCTCCACTCCCTCCTCATCTGCGAGCCGACCCTTCTCGCACTGCCCTCGTCACTTCTTTGAATTTCCGAGAAAGGTTTTTTTATCAAGGGAATTTCTATTATTATGGTTAACGAGAATAACCAGCAGTTTTACTTTGTACCTTGCCTATAAACTTAGCATCATTCCTCTTGAAAACGAGACTCAGCTGGTGGCGAGAATGGTATCATAGAAAAACTTCAGAAATTGAGTAAGAAAAGAGTATGAAATTTGAACTGTGTAGTAAAAATGGAAAAGGTTGTAAGTGCCAGAAACTAAAATTTTCAGTAATCAATAAAATAAGTCTTAAACGTTGAATATTTACTTTAAAAAATTGTTATATATTTACAAAAATAGAAAAGCAATAGGAATAACATATAGTACAATTTTTTTTTTATATTTAAGTGGAAACCAAAATAAGATGGACAAAGATATAAGTGCCATCTGTTTTTTTGTGGAAAATGATGTAAGTGAAGGGTTAGTTTTAACAAAAGGATGCAAGTCCAGTATTGTTTAGAAGCTTATTAATGCATACCATAAATTCAATGTTATAATGTGTTACAAGGATACAATATAATAAGTACAAAAGATATTTTGATGACTTTAAGGCATAGTCTTGACTTTCTGAACCTCCTGCTCCTTTCTCAATGATAAATCTACCCGAAAATCGAGTTTTAGCATTAGTCAAAATACATCATGGCGGGTAGACTTACATCCTTCTCCGCTTCAACCCCGCACGGCACTTGCACGGTGCTGACATCTTCCGACTGCTCTACAAACTAGGGAAAAATTTTCTGACACTTACTACCTTGTCTATCTTATTACGCCTGGCTTGTACTTCGCCTTTCACCGAAAAAGTCATTTTTTTATTTTTTTTGGCACTTACATCCTTTTCCATTTTTACTACGCAACTATTTCTGCATTATGACTTTGTCTGTTGGACAAATTTAGTGATACACTGAATTGATGTACGACATCCACTAAGCAGAGGTATTGTCCTGTAAATTTGAAAATGCAGGATATTACAAACCATGAAGAGGATAAAATGTTCCTTCGGGAATTATCGAACCATCCAGCAGTTCCAGGTCATATAGGCAGATGAAGAAGATCGGTGTGGTATGGAATACGACAGCTTCGGGTGGGAGTGGAGTTCACGGAATCGGCTGAAGTACTGCGGTGTGAAAGGCAGCAAGAAACATTCAATTCCAGCAAGATGCAGCCTTGCATTCATATGACGTGATAGTATTCCTCCCGGTAAAATATTCCGGAGATCAAATAGTTCCACAGTCGGATCTCCGGGTGGGCAGGGGAACATCAATCAGATTGGTGGTAAGGGAAAGTATATTCACCTACTAATTTCACTGAGTAAGGAGTTGAGATCAGCAGTTTAAACTTTGTCCGCAATACAAATATGGCAAAACGTCATAAGGTTTATGAATTATAAGTTAAAAATGTTAGTAGATAAATTTTTTACTCAAATGAATGAGAATTAATAAGTGTGAGAGAGAGAGATAGAGAAAGGGGCGGCTCATTTCCGTCATGTCGCTGACTTCAAACGCTTTCCCTTTCTTCCGATAGGGCGGCGCTCCTATTCGTACGCGCGAGCGCAGGCGGCAACGGACAGCTGAGATATTATTTTTACAATGCTCCGCCTCGCGTGACGCAACAGAGAAACCAATCCTTTCCTCCCCTTGCTAACGTCCTACGAGTGGAGAAGCCATTCGGAATTTAAGCGACTTCGTTCCACTGCGCTCGTTTTACTCTGGTTAGCCCTTGAGCTAGTTGCGTTTTGTAATGGTGACGCTAATTAGCACCTTCCGTGATAGGATTTAAAAACCACGGTCGACCTTCCCTGGTTAGAGGGTTATGCTGCTCTCAAACTCACCTTTTGGAACGCTTTTTTATGCGACTGTGGTAAACAAATGAGTAACCTTTTTTTTGTTTTCTCCACCGAACTTATTGATTCCTGTCGACCCAAGGAAGGGAGCATGTTACCGTATATTCTTAAACGCTATATAAACAGCTGTGCCTCCGTTCTTAAGATTGACAACTTTCGTTCGTCACCCCTCTTGACGACAACCATGTCTACCATTCCCTGTTTACATCACTAGGTTTCTACGTTAGTCACTCGAAAGCTAGTGAGAATTTCGTTGAGTGAATACAATTTTTCGCCAACCCTATTAAACTTGTTCACTATGCTAGAGTACTAGTGGGGATGGCTCTGGTTATCGGTATTTGGAATTCATATGAACGAAAGTAAGTAGACACAGTGGTTGAAATACAAGTTAGGAAAATGGAGGATCAAGCAGCAAGACGGCTGCATTAACACTAAAAAAGAAAAGTGAAGTTCTCCTGGACTAATACAGCCAGGAATTCCTTTCAAAGGAGGATTTATTGATGAAATTAACATTTAGTACAAATATAAAATGTGGACAGTACCTACTGCTGAAGGCAGGAAGGTGGCTTCAGTTGTTTTTTAGTGATTCGTTACCCTTCACCAGAGGTCATGAGCATTTCTACTACGGTAAACGGTAAATCCTGCGAACGCAAGTAAGTTAGAGACACTATGTAAACCATCATTTAACCCTAGTAATGTAAACAGAGCATTTGGGAGCGCTAGTTTTAAGTGACTGCGATAAAAAAATAGTAGCCAACGTTGCTACATCTTCCGAATTTATTGTTGATACAAGACACTGTCTTCGTCGTTACTCTGTGAAAATATTTGATGTTTTCCGTATTGAAAAAAATAAATATGCGTGATTCCACATTTATTTCTCTTACCAACCCTTCCTCCTTACCGACGATTCCTCTTTCGGCACATTGAGAATGGCAGAATACGCCGAAACCTGGGTCGGTTAGAGAAATGAAGTGTGGAATCATGCAAAACTTTTTTATTTCAATATGAATAATCCATAGTTCCCTGTCGACCCCGGGGAAGGGGCTTGTTCGCTTACATTCTTCAACACTATCTCACCAGGGGGGTTATTTTTGTAATCTCACTTAAGTGAGAATACTTCATAAAATGTGGAAAATTACGTCATTTTTCGTATTTCCACTGCACCATCCAGGCGGCGCACAGTGGTCCGAAATCGGAAAAAGCCGGACATAAGTCCAAAATGGCTTCTTTTGTGATAGAGACTTGAAACGTAGCGTAAATACCTACTCATAAATGATTACCGATTATAGATTTATATGCCATTTTACATAAATACGACCCGTTGCTGAGATACGGTAGCCCAAACATGACCAATTTTTCAAAAACACGCGCGATCTCGTTTTTCTTCAAAAATCTTTAAATTTAAGCAGGTTGTGTTGCGTTGGTAATATTTTTATGGAATAAAAAACGCAATATTCCTTTGACCTGGTGCTTTTCCTATATTTTCCATAACTTTTGAAGATTTTGGCTCTCATCTGTCTGGTTTTGCAACACAAAATGGCGTACCCATTTTTCACGTGAAATTTGACATAAAGTAGACATTATCTTTTGTTTACGAAATATATAACTCGGGAAATTTACATCACAGTGTAAGGTAGAGATTTCTTAAGAATACTAAACAGAAATCTTGGAAAAAAGTTTGTGACGAAGGAAATGAGAGAGATTTTTCGATCGCGCGTCAAGGCAGAGCTACACGACGCAGGACACTGCGGCTCGGTAACTGCAGTCGGATTTTCAAGTTTTTTGAAATTTTATTCTTGAAAATCGTCGTTTAAAGCCCAGCACGTAGTCATGTTGACCTAAAACACTATACTGAGGATATTACTAGGATTATAGATCGATCGACTAACCATTTAACGCATTACTCTAGTGAAGACGCTAGGAATTGGATATTTGTCGTAAGCATCCCACGTATAAGAAATATGCTTCAGATATGAAGTAGGATTAAGAGATGAAGTCGGCATGCTAAAGAGAGAGAAATAAACTGTTTCCGGGAAGGGCAACAACCGATACTCTTTTTCCCTTTCCACCGTCGCCGAGGTGGGCTCTCAAGTGGTGAAATGCCGGTCTATTTATTTGATTCGTCCGCTCTTTCGACTCTTGATCCGTATCTTTCGACTCTTGATCCGTTTCAAATGCCTCCGCATTTCATTATTTCCATCTCACCTGTCGATAGGAACGTTAAATGGAGCCACCATCGGACCTTGGCCGATCGTGAGCCGATCATTAAGAGAGCGAAACGGATCTCCCGCCTTCTCGCATAGAGTCATTAAAAAGGTGAGATTTCAAAATAACCCCCTCCCTGCTGGTAATGGAAACTCGAACGAGAATGAACAGTGACAATAACTTTGCAAGCTCCACAAAACCATTTTTATTGGTACAACCGGTATCGCCCGTTACGGCATCTTCAGGTATACAGTCGGCGCGATGGTATGAACAAGTAGTATGTATGCGGTAATCTCAGTGGGGGGGGGGGGGGGTTAAGGGAAAAGGTGTTCAGGATCGGGGAAGGGGGATATAAAATTTTTTGTGGAGCTTACAGAGCTATAGTTACTGTTCACTATACAGTGGTTCCACCGAGTAACGCCGGAAAGTATTGAGTCGATCGGGATTAAGGCTGCGATTGAGATTTTTACGAGTGGGTCAAACCCACCAAAACCTCGAACCCTTCGCGATTGCACCATGTGACTCCTTTAGTTACGTGATCGAAATAATCTCGAGCGTTTGAAACACAACCCTCCCCAAGGGGGGGAGGGGATCGACAACTTTCGCTCGTCATCATTTTTCTCGCCAATCCTGGCTCCCAGAAGCAGGGGCGGCTCCAGACCAGAAGTTTGGGGAGGGGGGGGGAGGGGTACCAGTGGCTCTAGGGGGTTTGGAGTACCCCCCAGGAAAAGGAGGGTATTCCATTCCCGGAAATTCGTAACAAATTACGTGCAAAATTGTCGCGTCATAAGTGGTTTGCAAGCAAAAGTTTGCCTTTTTAAGAAGAGCAAGTTTTTACTAATTGCACATTTCTCTTATAGATTACCACCAAGTTTCGACGAATTCCAAAATTATTTTGATTTACATTCGCATTTAGCTTGTGGTTTTAAAAAACCGTTTTAGTTTACATAAAATTTGACTAGATTTTAAAGTAAAAATCACCAAATCTTCAATTACAAAAAAGCAACAAAATAATTTAGGCTTTACAATTTTTGGTCTATGACATAGAAATACACCTGGTTTTAGGGTGGGAGGGGGGCAATTTCCCCTACTGCTCCACCCCCCCCCTCCCCCTTCGGGCCACCAATACCCAGAAGGCTGTGCACCATTGCGCGGGTTAAGAAGGCTTTTTCTCAGCGGGGGCGGCGACTGTGGCGCTGTGGCAGGAATAGCGAGTGGAGGAGCGGAGAGGCGAGGATTCCTTCTCGTACGCGCGCCTCGCGCACACACACCACGTGGTCCGAGGCGGGCGGGTGGGGGCGGGCGGGGGCGGGGATACCTCCCTCCCCCACGCACAGGTATCGACCATCCTCCCTCCCCCGCTCTGGGGCAACGTGCGGCGGGGGTGGGGCCGTGTCAAGGCCGCCGGGGGGGCAGATGGACGAGGAGTGTTCGGTGTGGGGGAGGGAGTGTTCCCGCGCTCCTTTTGATTGATCCACGGGGAGTGAAAAAGGGGGAGGGGGCGCCCCCGAGGCGTATGGAGAAGGGGAAGTAGAAAGTCCCCCGCCCACCCACCCCTTCAAATTCACTCCCAAATAACATTCGCACACACTTATCGGTGACTTGAGCGAGATTTGTTTTCAGTCATATTTACGTAAGAGACCATAGTCGAGAGTGTTATTCTACAAAAAAAAGCGGCGATTGAAGCATTAAGGTGGTTCTTCCGGAAAATGACTCAAATGTCATTTCATTCTTATTCTGTCTTCTTGTATAAAAACGTGTCCTTTATCTGATATGAACAGCAAAATTTAATCCTTCCACGCTAGCTTTCTTATTCACTGATTGGAGTTGAAATTACATGCGGTGTTCGACGGGAGAATGGGTCAAAACACGAATTAAATATAATAATTTTCCATATATTGTAAATGCTACTTTCGCGGAAAACTGTTTAGAAAAAGGAAAAATCCCGAGAAATCGAAAAAATAAAATGTAGGCATCTTGCCATGTTTTTTGTAAGTTCGTAGCTATTTACCGCGATATTTGAGGTCAAATGGGTTGGTTCAATAGAAATGACCCTGCCGTTGTTTCTTATCGCAGGAAAAAAGTGTTCATTTAAAAGATGGTCGCGGAATAATCTGCATATCTTGTACCTTAATGTTGGTTTTCAATAGGTAACGCAGGCTTTCACCGAAATCGGGGTTTTTAAAACAAATAAACAAGAATTAGGAATTCAGTATTTGTTTTGACTCAACTTACAACTTACTTATGTCTCCTCAGTAGTTGTCAAAATATGTATTTTGGAGGCTTTAATTGACTGATTGATCTTACTCCGTACGATGGGAACATCTTAACAACCTCAATATTTTTTCAAGTTTATAAGATAATTGCATTGCCAAATAAAGGGAGTTTCCATTCGCTATAGAGTGCTAATCAATTCGCAACTCTACAGTGCATTTGCCTTCCATTGGTTAAAGACTCTGCGCACTATTTCACTCTCCCGAAGGTTGGTATATGATAGGAGAGAGTAGAGCTCACCCCGAACTAAGCCACAGGCGTGTGAACTCCACACATTCAGGGTAAGGGGGCCAGTTCCTTTCCCTGGACCACCTCGCACTCAGAGGATTTTTTGTTCGGGGGCGTTCAAAGGCTTCAACCTGGATTTGAACCCGGGACCCTTCGATCAGTAGACAAGCGCTCTACCCACTACTAGGCCACCACGCTTCCTGCGGCAATGCGCTGCGCTACTGGGTTCCCTGCGCACTATGTACCTCAAAATAGATCGGGAGGGAAGTTGATGCGCGCTAAACATCAAAAGTACGTCGTTAATGGCATCCGTGATTGTTGCCAGACCCATTGCCAAGTCCAGTGCGCTTTCATTGTTTTTTTGTTTAATATTTTGAAGCCGTTTGATAGGTGGCACTAGTGAGGACTCTGAGGAACATTGTCACTTTGTTTACGAATTGGCGGCTTGTGGGAATTTCCGACTTTTTGTTTATAAAAAGATATATTGCTCGACTAAAAATGGGTAAGACATCTTACTTTGTTCCTGGATGCTCCAGAGAGTATTCCATAACGGTGAGAAAGAACTAAATTTTAGGTGTGAAGAACAGAAGCTTGTTTAAGGCTAATGTAAGTACTCTCTTGTATTCGTCACGTTGCCGAATATATCAAGGCATGGTCGATGCTGATGATTACCCATGTATCCATTGCAGGCCTCTTTATTATTTTGACAGACTTTGGGATTTCTTCTCTATGTGATGTAAATTACTTTGATTTGATCATTGAAAGTATCTATTCCCGAATTCAAGTACTCGTGAATTACGCCCATTACCCATACTGACGCTAATGATTTTGTTTTTTAGTCATGATCGTTCTAGACGAATAAAATCATCAGTTTCTTCCTAACTAGCCGTTATTTCCCTGAGTTGGAAATGGAAAAAAGCTAAAATTTTTAAGAATTAAATTAATTATCTAAATGTTAAATTAAATTAAGAAAAGAATAACAATTCAGTTTTCATGGACGGCAAGTTGGTTTACACAACACTTGGAATTCTCACTTAAAACAGACGCCAACAAGATTTGTTAGTGATATAAATTAAATCCCTTTTTATATTAATCTGTGTCTGTGAGTTGAGTTGATTAGTGAAAATAATCAAACGCAATAGAAAATACGTGTGATACATATAGGGGATCGTCTGATTCCATGCCTCATTTAAGAGAGTGGCGCCGCGGTTAACCGCTTTAAAAAAAAGTATCATGCCAAAGAAAGGAGTCTGTTATCCTTTATTTTAGTATCCATGGTTGCTATCAAGTTTGTTGATTCGCAGTGAAGGCGTCAAACAAGCGTGTTGCAAAGTTTTTATTTACTCTGTGATAAAAAAGCTTACGTTTTTAAACACATTTTTTGAACGAATTCAACAACTTTAAACAAAACAATTCACCAGCGCACATCGTTCCATTATACGACGTTCGTGTGCGCTCAAGTGCGTGGGAAATATTTAATGTGCGCCAACTTCAAACCTTGAAAGAAAAGCTTCCAAATTTATATAAAGAAATAACAGAGTAAGCATGCGTATTACGCGATGGAAGATTTCTCACGCCATATGTGCGTCAAAACTCACTTATTGATATCTTTCTGGAGTGCACAGCCGCATGTACCATATCCTATTTCTATTCTATTTGGTAAATATCTTCAAAGTGTATCCGGTGAGTAAATGTTATTTTGATATCATTAGGAAAATGAGAACTTATTCAGAATGACGCCAAAATCATTGAACGCTATGCTTCTTCATGGAGAGTGTTGTGGGTGGCTTTACACGAGAAAGTTAATTCTGTGACAGAGTTAACTGGCTCGTACATTCCTTGCTGGCAATTTCATTAGTAAGCGTGGACTTCTAAAAGCATAAGAAGTCAATAGAGGTAGTAATCGGTACACGATAGATCACGGCACGGAAAATTGACAGGCTTCTATTTTGAGTGTGAGTGGCATTTCCTGGCATTCTGTGCTCATATCTCATAACATCCGGTGATATATTCCGCTCATATGACAGTGATCGGGGATCGTCGGCCTCGGTGGCGGCGGGGTAACGTCCTCGCCTGCCAACCCAAAGGTCGCGGGTTCGTATCCCGCCAGAGGAGGATTTTTCTCCTCCCAGGACATGGCTGTATGTGTTGTCCTTTGTTACAACGCCTGATGTAAAATGGTCCTCGAGGCTGTATTCAGGTTATTGATATAAATAAAAAAAATAAATAAAAAAAATAAGGAACGTAAACCACAAGTTAGAAATACGCCAGAGAAGGATTCATTATTAGGCATATGTATAAATATTGATGTTCACACAGAGATGCTTGTTGTGTTTATAAATTACTTTAAAGAAAAATTTGAGTGTTTTTTGTTCAATATTTCAAACATAAATGAACACCAAAACTAAATACACTTTATTTATGCATTATAATATTGCATTTGAGCAAATTTATAAATTCCACGCATACCCGTCTAAATCGAATAAACAAAAGCACGAATTTCGTATTTTCTTAATTTATAAATAGAGATTCACTACAAATTAGAGTTTCAGGCATTACTTTGTGGAATTGCGTCGCGTTAAATAATTTATCGCTTTGTGCATTCCAGACTTTTTTATTGTTACCGACCTTGGTTTCGACAGCAATGTCGGTGAAAATAAAAAAGTGTGGTATGCACAGTGAGAGAAATTATTTAATAAAAATTCACTCGTTTATTTCCGTCATTCTTTTTTCGAATAAGCCGGAAGTGACGTCTAAGGAAAACAATGTCCTGTAAGTAGCGATAAACCTCGAGGTGTCGCTACCCTCACCACTTCCACAGCATTCAACTTGCATGTGTAAAGTCACCTTTACACCGCTAGGGGGCAGAAAGCGTGCGCAGTCACGCAATCATCTCTTAACACCCCTCCCCTCTGCCCTCCCTCCTCACTCCGACACCCCCCCCCTCCCCCGCTCTTTCCCCTTCCCCCCCTCCCGTCCTCTCTTTCCCTCCCTCCAACGAATTCCTCCATCCCCATTGGTTGGCGGCGGTGCCATTTTATGACTCATTTCGAGTCGCTCCACATCCCACCGCCGCTGCTGCCCTTCACTTCTCCTCCCCCCCCCCCATAAACCCACCCATCTTGCTGAGCACAGCACCCACCCTCCCGCTGCACTTTCATCCCCTCCCCCTCCTCTGCTCTGAGTCAAAAAACAAGTGACGGAGCGAAGCGTCGCTCTCCCACTCCTTCTCCCATCTCCGACGCTCGCATTGGCAATTGCCCCGAAGAAACACAGTCCAGTCCTGGGCTGCTCACTATGCTCACTGTCCCGGGCCAAAGTCCACCACGGCGTGCCGCGGTTCCCAGGTTGGAAGTGAATACAAATAAGTTGGATCGGTTAGATCATCGCAGTTTTCCATTCGCTCTAGTGCGCTAAACCACTTCGCAACCCTGCACTTGCCTCCCTCCTTCGTTGCATACCCTGAGCACTAGGGAACGCGCTTCAAAACAGATTGCGAGGAAAGTTGGTGTAGGCTAAACAACAAAAGAACATCAATTGCGGCATCCTGTGGTGGCCTAGTGGGTAGAGCGCTTGGCTACTTGGGTCCCGGCTACTACTACTGCTTGGGTCCCGGGTTCAAACCCGGGTGAAACCTTTGGATGCCCCCGAACAAAAAAAAATCCTCGGAGTGCGAGGTGGCCCAAGGAAAGGAACTGGCCCACCTACCCTGAAATTTTGTAAATGAAAAACTTAAACTTTGTGGTTCCACAATGATATTTTATTTCACGACCCGGGTTTCGACGTGCTATAACGTCATCTTCAGGGTCGTGAAATAAAATATCATTGTGGAACCACAAAGTTTAAGTTTTTCATTTACAAAATGAATAAGTTCCACCAAGTTACGCCTGAAACTACCAGTTATACCCTGAAATTGTGAAATTCATACGTCTGTGGCTTATTCCGGGGTGAGCTCTACCCTCAACTATCCAAACCAACCTTCGGGTTGAATCACTGAGTGATTCTTGATAGTTGCTTTTTTTCATTTTCCGTACAGGCATCAAACATGGTTATCGTAAAGTTTTTTAATCACTCCTTGGTAAAAATCTTACGTTTTTACATGCTTATTTTGAACGTATTCGATAACTATTCACAGAAAATTATCCTATAACTACCTTTGCTATCGTTTACTCAATGATGTTATCGCAGATATAATGGTAACATGTTTATGACATCGACATGCTATTAAACCATTCAATCCCACCCAATTTCAATTTTGAGATATTTTTTATAAACCAATTTTACGTTATTAGATTTGTCAAGGAACACCGATAGTACTCATAGAAATCATATAATTATGCTCGCTCACATTTTTACATACTATTTTAAACAATGGACAGAAATGTACCTTTTTTAATTCGTCTCGTTTCGATAAGGCTTTTCTATAAATTTTCACAGTTCTACATCCTAATATCTTTTCAGACCAAACCCTTTCAAAAAAAGGCAGTGAAGTAAAATAACTATGAAACATTTTTTCTCTCTCTCTCTCTCCTTATTTTTGAGGAAATTGAGAACAACTCATAACCCATAGCTACTAAACGTTTGCTCCAGTTCCTCATCTTACCCTTCGATTCGAACAAGTATTCGGATTATTTTGGGATGGTAGATTTGAATAAGTAATTGGATTCTCTTTAACAATGATAGGTGCTACGCCGAGTGAGATCGTTTATAATCTTGAGTTTTTTCAATTAGAATGTCTCTCAGATGTACCATATGTAATGTTTATCCAACTCCAAATTTACCTTACGTACAAAATGGGTTATGAATTAAAACTCGTGGGATGAGAAACCTGAGGAAAAAGCCAAAAATTAGTTTTGCGAACGGTTCTATCTTTGAAAATATAGGTTGCACAGTTAAGATTCTTACATCTCCTGAATGAGCAATTCTTTCTCTTTAATATGATGTAACTGTCATAGGTTTCGTAGATTTTAGTGGAAATGTTTTTGAGGCAGCGGGACAAAATCGCACATTTATCCCTATTCTTCAAATATTGCACTTAGGTATTAGACATTCTACCGGAAGATGAAAGTAGAGCTGTTAGTTTTCTGCTGACAGCTGGTAACACAAGTCTGGAAGAAAGGAAGCACTTTATTAAAACATGTATTTGGAGCATGATCTTACATGGCAGTAAAGCCTGGTCAATAACAGCTAAGAAGATTGGAAGCAATGGAGATGTGATGTTAAGGAAGAGGGATGAAGATTAAGTGGACGAAGGGAATCAATCTAACGAAGGAGAGTCTTGGAGAGAGAAAATAAGCATAATGAACTCTAGGCGAAGAAGGAGAGAGAAACTTGTTTGACACATTTTGCGATACAACAGCGTAATGAAAACAATATTGGGAGGATGGGAAACAATATATGGGAAGGATTATAGAGGAAAACCAAAAATGGAATACACCAGGTAAATCATTAAAAACCTCAAATTAAATAATTATGTAGGAAGAGGATCGCAGCGAAAATATTGGAATTGAGAGCTGCAACAAATCAATCTTCGGATTAATTACAACTGATGATGATTTTCTAATGCTTCGAGAAAAGAATCATGGGGTGTATAATGCTCGGCGATCACTCGGTAAAATTAAACAAAAATAATCGCGGCGCGCCCACTCGTGGGAGTGAATTTGGCACGCCCACCAAAGGAGGGTTAAATATATATATTCATGCGATCAGTTTCGATGTACTACATCATTGTCAAGCATGGTCATACAATTAACCAGATAAGATATTTCTCCAATGACCGTAAAATATATGCACCACTCGTCAAAAAAATTCAAACACTTATGTGTTGGTTTGCGGGAATGGTGACTCCGCAACAGGGACCAACCCTAGCCTCTCCACCAGAATACCCTCCTGTAGTGGTTTACGGGAAAGTAATTTCCTCGCCAGGGACCACCACAGACACACACACACACAACCCAATTGGAATCCTTTGTAGGCTAATGAGACCCAGCTAAGGATTCCTGGGTTATAACCTGGGATCCTTCGCAGAGCTGTTGTGACTCTACTAAGGCTGCCAAGTTATTAACACAACCACACACGCAATCACATAAAACACTCACTCACACACACAATAGGGCCACAAATTTCTGGGAGAACAGCTCAAAAAGAGCGTGGTCAAATAGAACAAAAACAACAAACAGGGAACGAGGGTGAAATTCGCAAACCAACACAGTAAGTGTTTAAATTTTTTTGACGAGTGGTGCATATATTTTACGGCCATTGGAGAAATATCTTATCTGGTTAATCTATAGAGGCCGTAGAGCTCATCTACCTTGATGGTCATACAATACTAAACAAATAATATTTACATATTTAAAGACGGTTTTTAGGGAGTGAAAAAATATTTCAATCCCTCTACCCTTTACTCTCCATTATATTCCCGCAACAGCAGCTTCCGCCTTCCCCTCAATACTTCCAACCTTATTTTTTCACTCCCTAAAAACCATCTTTAAATATGTAAATATTGTTTGTTTAGATTAGTATTACCGAGTTTGATAGTTATGCAATACGTCGAAACTGGTCGCATAAATATACGTATATTTACTATAAAAAAGTGGAAAACTGCTATGTAATTTCATTCCTAGAGAATAGGTTTTATTTGATGTGATGAAGAGGGATAGGACATGTGATGATGAAGGCGGAGGTTGTGGGAAAAATTGGTGCTCACGGCCAAAGAGAATCAGAATTGCTTTAACTGCCAAGAAAATCTCATATTGCAAGATACTTGATCCAGCACAAAGTGAGGATACTTGTTTAGTATATAAGATGTTCAGTATCGGGCGACAATGATTCAACTCAATCGCTATCATGCAAGTTCCTCACCCGTCGTGTATGGCACCCGTAGAGTATGGTGACACGCAATACACGTATGAATTGCATGTTGCATATCCACTAGGATGTTATCTTTCTTGATACGGACGGATGTGTAATTGTCAAGATTTCACATCTAATACGGTCAGTTAGTCGAGCAATAATCGAGGTGAATAAAAATAAAGGCTTGAATTTATATACCGCGTATGATATGAAAAAATAATGTGAATAATTATTCAGCAATGAAGCGGTTGGCAGAGTGGAGTGGGGTCCTGTAGTAAACCAAACTTCGAATTGTTGGAAACTAGTGATCATGGCACTTCATCGCAATTTGAATGAAAATCCACTATATGTAAAACCTGTTTCAGAGGTACTTGCAGAGCATATACACCGTTATATTTCAACGCAGTCACACTTTTCTACCGATCGTTAAAGCAGCTCACTATCCAGATACCGTTATTATTTTCAAGATTTTCACCAATATTTGGCGTTTTCATGGCTACTGAAAAATGTTTGGGATAAAATAATTGCATTGCCATAGCTCCTAAAATAAGCAGTTGTATCTTGGACAAGTGATGATTGACGACACATGTGTCAGTTTAGGTCATCAGCTAAAAAGTTAGCAACTGCGCGAAGTCAGATTCCTCCTCACGTCCAGAAGTTAGGCATTTTCGTCCTGAAGAAACATTCCCTCCAAGTTAACGTTTCTCGAGAGTCTGTCCATCCGTACGTCTGTCAGTCACTCATGTTTAAGGGATTTCGGGAAAGCTAGGAATATGATATTAAAAGTAATGCAGGTCGTTTACCAAATTCTCAATGAAGAACCGCATGAGTGTGTGACATTCACAAAAGAAAAAAATTGTCATTCACCTCGTTATAAGTTGCGAGTTCGTTGCTATCGATATGTCGTAACGAATATTTTTTTTCGTTTACTAAACGAATAAAATCGAGCATTAATTAGTAGATCGGTGAAATAAATTTTCGTCATGCTTTTCTTTTTAATATCGGCGTTAATTATCACTCGATTTTTTATGAGTTTAATGTGCACACTTTCATAAAACCTTTGTCGGATAACCAAGTGGCAAAAATCAATTATGACTGCATTTAAAAATTTTGAACGTTTAAAGTTGGTCTTGCACTGTCCACCGTATCGTAGAAGCATACTTTATCATATTCGAGGCACCTTGAAATTTAAATTAAACTTAAGTCTAAACTTAAGTCCAAAGGTTAGTTCACACAGCGTCATTTTAAGTTAACATGATTGGTCAACAGCTTCTAGATCGTACTAGAAGTTGGAAGCTTTTTCCGCATCAACTGTGAAATCAAGTATCTCAGTGAGTATAGTAGCCATCATGCTAGTTAGCCAGCACACTGATTCAGAATCGAAAGATACAGGAAAGCGTTTATGTTAGCAGTGTAAGCGTGCGCGCAGCGGTCAGCGCTAGCGTCACCCCGGTGTTGGTCTCAGCTGAAATGGTAGCCGCCGGATGTGGAATCACATTTAGGTGTGGCTCCTCCAACACCTAGCGGCGCCTTGCCGTGGGATCTTGCTTCGTGGGAAGATGCACGGGTAAGGTGAAAAGCTACTGCAATTGCCGGCCAATAGGGAGCCCTCGAGGGGGGTCACGCGGTGATGGGGTGCTGGGAGCTGCGTGGTGGCAAGAGAGAGACGAGCACTCTCGCGCTGGTGACCGATAAAACATGTATTGTGTGTGCGTGAATAAATCGTAAAAACACAACTTCCGACTTGTTCCCTTACCGCGCCTCCTCCGGACCAAGTCCTTTTACTTAAGCTAAGCGCTTACAGCAGCATTCTCGAGCACATACTGGATCAAGTTTGAAGCGACAATAATTAAAAAAGGGAAGCCTGCAGGCTGGGGAAATTTATTCAGTGAAAATTCAAAGTTTGGGTAAAAGTCACTAAATAACCGGTTGTTTGATTTCCAACTGATTGAAAATTGTGATAATAGTTGAAATTGAAAAATGTGAGGGTGGGAAGACTGAACGTAAACATTATAGAGCCATTAGTTAGTTGTTAGTATTCTGGGAAATGTGTTTTGTGAAATGTCAATGGTAAAAGTTTATTGCTCTGCAGAAATGTCGATGATCGGCTGTCAGAGATTGGGCAATTAGTTGCCAGTGAACGGGGGTAAAGAAAATGAAAGCGGAAGTAGGAGAAGGAAGGGAAAGATATAAAGGGAGAAATGGGAAGGGCACTCGGAATGAAAGGAGAAAGAATAAATAGTGTATTAATGCGTCTCGGGGTTTCCCCTTCATTCTCCCATAATAACCACCCTCTTGAGCACCTAGTGTCATCACCGAAAATCACACATAGGGTGGAAGAGAAGAGAGGGGTTGGGCGAAGGAAGATTCCGGGAACGGGGGACGAATAACCAGAGAGGAGGAAGGAGGGAAGTATCTGACAGAGCAACAAAACCGCGCGAAGACTTATCAACCAACCAACTTTTAGCCAACGTTTTCACCCTGATTCGCAGAGGCCCTTTATCCTACCCCATGTGCGTCTCTTTCGCTAACCACCCCTCGCGCTCCGTTATAGAAAGACGAAATGAAACGCGAGTCTAAACTTGCCTCAAAAACTCACCTATTGCGTGCTCAGAATTTGTCCTCAGTGATGCCTTCGAGTGCCCTGGTCACTTCCCCCAGCCGCCGATTTGTGAATTCACTCTGTGAAAAGTGGAAGAGCCTGTCAAATGATCGCCATAAATGGAAGTCGATACTTTTCTTTGGTAATTTACCACATTGGATGCTCTGGGAACTTGTCTGTTCTCCAGAGAAATGAGAACAGGACGTTTGATTGTATATTTTTATATGGTTAATTTTCTTTGATGACAAAGATTCGTTTGATTAGCAGCAGTACGAGTTGTGTACACATATCATGATTCTCGACCGTAAAAGGTTTTTCCAATTAATCTGTGATTGGAGGAATCTAACTATTTTCCTTTTCTACAGCTCTCAATGATTCTCGACTATTCAAAAATACGTTCTTCATAACCGTTGGTCGCAATGGAAGTGATCAACACAATATTGAAAAAATGTTTATTTTCAAAAATATACGTGTGAATAGAAGATAGAATTACTTGGGATCCGTAGTAGTTAATGGTAAGAAGGACCTTGGAAGAGTTTATAGCTAATCAACGAACCCACATGTCATTATAATGGTGCAAATTATGCGGCTCGTTTCTCCTAATAGCCAGCAAAAGCGTTAATTCTATAATGTTGCTATAGATTTAGTTACTAGGCAAATGTACACGGTTAATTTTACGAGTTTATTTCCATGAGATTTATCTGGCGAAATATTTGAATATTTTTGTATCCTACATGAATCTGAATAGACCAGTAAACATTTTCAACTTCAAGGAAGAACACGATCGTCATCCTATTTTAAGTCCTCTCATACGCGGTGAGATCCGCGGACCTATGACCAGAACTTCTTAAAGAGAAGATCTTTCCTTTAAAGAGAATTTAAAAAATCCACCTTTTTCTTTTCCCGCACTTCAAATGCAACGACCTTTGCATTCCCGATGAAGTCCGTACCCTTTTTATCACCCCATGTGCCAAACGTTTATGACTTGGTAGTCCGCGAGAAAATACGCCCGCAGCACCCCCCCCCCCCCTCACCCTCCCCCCCTCACCCCCCCTCATGAAATAAAAATATGAGGAAAAGAAAACTTTAGTGCAACGACTTCATCCCACACGGCTTTGCGGTTCCCTCCCCTCCTCCCCCTCAAACCCCCTACCCCATCCACGGAAGGAGGTTCCTACCCTCCAAATCAAACGCCTCTTCCCTCCCCCTCCCCCCTGCGCCCCCTCTTGACCCAATTACGTCCCCCCTCCCTTCTTTTGTTTCCTCGGGGTTAGAACTAATGGGAGCTTTCCATTCAATGTGTTGGAGTTAGCGCACATCGAGACAATTCAGAGCACTTGAGTGTACACGAAGAACGTTGAATGAAACGATGCGTGCGCTGGCGAAACGTTTTGTAACCTACCGGTATAGGTAACATTCTAATAGGTGAACAACAGTCACGGGCGAATGCTTTGTTGTTGAATTTATTCAAAATAAGTACTTAAAAACGTACGATTTTTATCGCAGTGGAAATAAAAACTTTGCAATATGATTTTTTGAAGAATTTACTGAAAATCAACAAACCTGATGTCAAACAATCACGGATGCCAATATCGAAGTTCTTTTGTTATTTAGCGCACATCAACTTTCATATGCGCACTTTGAAACCTTCTGGAACCTGCCCAGGTGAGACCTCTTATTCTGGTCTAATTTATCTCGAGCGTACAATGTTTCAACGTGTTCACCCGACCCGTCATCTCCCGTCAACTCCATCCTGACGAAAGGTCTTCTCCTGTAACAACGCCTCTTGGCACCCGGTCGATGATCACGCACGTCGAACACCATGTTACATTGTTACAATGCCAGCCTCCTCGCATTCATTTGTCATCACCGCACGGTGATACCAGGTCTCGGACACTCCCATAAAGCTCAGAATACAATAGAAAAAGACTATGGCGAAGCCACCTGGTGAGCGTGGGGAAACCTCCAAACCTGGTGGATCAAACAACTCCAGTTTGTTCAAAGGTACTTTGCAAAATCATGCGATTTGACATATTTAGATAAGATTAATGTTAAATAAAAATATGCCATGACTAGAGTATTTTATTTCTGACACAAGAAAAGTGGAAGAGCTTATTGAAAAAACTTGGAAATGTTCAATTACAAATTATTTTGGAATTGGAATATAAAGATGCTGAGGCAAGCTAGAGTTTTTGGTTATTATGGACACAGAATAAAGAAATTAATGCAAATATCAACGAATGCAATGCAATGAAATAGTGATATTCATATTCACATTGATAAGAATATAACTTCTCCTTATTAACCACTTAAAACTTACAATTCTACAGCTACTGCGTAGCTACTACATAAAAATGAGACCCAAGCACCTGCTGATGATGATAATTTGTTGAAACCCGAGTCGTGTGAGTGTGAGAAAATCTGTAGTAAAGTAAAAGTTTAAATAGAAATTTGTATGTTAAATATTGGTCTTTAAACTCGAGTTGTTGTCGCTGTGCGCATTTTTGACTGCCCCTTGGAATTATATGCACGGCAGGCGGATAAAACGAAGCTCCCTTAAGCCTTCAAAAGTCCACATGGAAGAAGGACACCCAAGTATTATGAACTGTCCGTAACACTCGGTACGAAGTCGAGGTATTCTTTCTCGAGTCAGTCAAGGTGTTTCGCGTATTCAAGTGAACTCCACACGTTTATAAACGCTTCCTCCAGTCATTTAATCGCAACAGGAGCGCCAAAAAAACTCTCATTGGATCACTGGATATTGCCACCTAATGTTGCATCTTTTTCGTTAAATAATTACCACAAATCATTTTCAAACCCCTTTAAATATAGCTTACTTATAAAACCCAATGAAACTCAGTTTTTGCAGGGTATTAATGATTTTTAGGGAATTAATAAATAATGTGAGTTTTTCAGCCTGGTTTAATAGCTACAACCGTGGTTTGAGCAGAGGTAGATTGAATTAGTTTTGATTGAAGTTGAAGGTTCCTGAATTGGTACAATTTTTACTTCAAGTCCGAATAGAATCTTTTGAAGAACCTCTGAGACAGCTCTTCTATGCCCAAGGTTGGCCCGGATGAAGGGTGCCCGTTATTCTTTTGGCTTTCGTAGTCAGGCCCAGGTTCGTCGTCACTCCTGTGGACCGGACCTGGTTTTCCTTGTTTAGTTTGTCATCGGACACCGGCCTCCCGACGGAACGCAATTTTCCTTCTTGTGAATACCGATGGAGCTCCTGAAGCCCGTATTTGTGATAATATCTTAGGATCCAGTCCAGTGACGAAGTGGGAGATACTTGTGATCTCCACAGAGTAGTTTGAGGCTCATTGCAGTCACTTAAAGAGTCTTGACTCCAACCAGATTGGCCCCAGCTCCCAGACCATGACTCTCTTCCTTTTGATCAGAAAATAAGCGTCCGTGGCCCTAAAGGAGGTACTCTCAATGATTCTCAACATTCAGTCTGCATCAATAATTCATACCACTGGAAATTCATCCCCGCGGGTGATCAACAGTCCTCCGTTAATTAGTCTCGTCCCCTCGAAGGAGGGCAGTCGTTAGGCCTGTGAAGTGGCACCCCGGAATGCTGAAAAGAATTACATATAATGGAGACTCCTGGGGTATATTATACACAGTCATCCATCGGCTTCACCACGCCCCTCCTTCACAATATATTCACCCCCTTGAATTCAGAACTTGGCACATAATCGTAAGAAAACGCTTAAAATACGCCTCGACGTGATGGGCTGCTGGGAAAGAAGTCAAGAGTAAAAAAAAAATGCGGGGACATTCCATTTTTTGCTCTTCTCGTCTCCTAGGCACTCTTTGCTGAGTTTTATTTACCAAAAAACTCTAGTAATGGGAGAGAGAGAGAGATGTGGGTTTCGATGGAGTGAGGAGGCTGGCGTGACCAGCAGTGACCGGGGCTGTTTGGGCGGATCGGAGCAGGCAGAGAGCCGAACCCGAACCGTCGACAACACCTCATTCCGCACGAAACGACTTCTCTTCACTTCTCCACCGACATTTGGGGGCGACAGCCGTGACATCAGTAAAAAAACGTGACAAGTAACCTTTCAGCTCTCGAGTTTGATATGTATCTTGAAAAGGGAAACCTTTCAAAGCCAGTATTTGGAACAAGTTACAGTAAAATATACACCCGCCTCATTAGCAACCTAGCTTTTTACCGGTCTTTTGTATTTTACTATCTTTGGATGCTTAATGCACGAAAAATTTAATTTTTTGGTCAATCATCGAGGAAATACAAGTGGAAGGTGTTTGTTAACAGCGTTCTACTGCTAAAACATTAATGTTATTTGTCGTAATTTCATGGAACATTTTCATGTTGAAATAAAGCGAAAAATTAACTTTGTAAAATTCCACAACGGTTTATTCATATAGTACAGCCGGTTTCACTCATTACGGTGTCATCAGGTTTCATGTATTGTTATGCAAAGAAAGTAAAAATTATCTTCATAAAATTTCAAAACGGTTTATTCACACAATACAACCGGTTTCACCCGTTAGGGCATCATCAAATACAATGCATTGTACTGCTGTTACATTGCCATGATGGCATGCTAATAGATTTTTTTTTAACTTATATGTTCACCGTTTAACGCTTGAATAATATATCTGGGAACAATTTTTTTGTACGTTCACTTAATGTTAACCATAGCTATAGGAGGAAAAAAAATAAAATTTACCAAAAACATCAACGCTGGAACGGTACTAGGTTGAAAGTCATCATTGGTCGTTTAATCATGAATGATTGACTAAATGGTTGTAAAAAAAGGTCAAAAGAAAGCATTTGCACTTATGGTTGCGGATGAACAGCTGTGACGAGAAATCCGATTAGCAATGATGAAACCATGAATATAAGTATTAATGAATGTTTTTTTAACACCTAGAAGATGAGGCAGTCTGACCAGGCTAATTCGAAGGAGTTAGGGTCCTCATTTTCTTCATTGACTCATTGGTCGTTCGATCCTAAGATTGGTTTACTGCAGCCCTCCATACTTCCCTATGTAATGCTGGTTCCCTTACTCCCTGGTAGATATTCCTATGTGCTTTTCTCTTCAATTGGTGTATGTATTCATCCCTTAGGCCGGGCTCACACGAGGCCACTCTTAGTGGCGCTGTGAACCGGCGTTTTTAGAAACACGCACGCTCGTGAGTGGCGCTGCTAACGGACGTGAGAATCGCTTCTAACTGGCATGAACTTGCAACCATTGCTTCACTTGAAATTCGAACGCTCGTTAGCAGCGCTTCTGTAGGGCCACGAACGCGCTGCTTGAACAACAGTGGCGCGGCAGCCGCTCCGTGAGAACACCGCCATTTAGCTACGGCTCAACTCACTAGACGCGCCACTTTTCTACGCCGGCGTCTGCGGCGGAGGGAACCACTGAAACCGTCTGTGGCGCTTCTATCCGGTGGCTGTGACCCTGTGTGAACACTTCCATTCTACCCCATTATTAGCCAACGGCAGCGCTGCTGAATGGCTCCGTGTGAACGGGCCCTTGAGTCTTCCTCTTGGGGATTGTTCCCTCTATTTTCCCTTCAATCATTTTTTCCACAGACCCATTTTGCTTTAGGGTGTGCCCAAACCATCTGGTTTCTCTTTTCTGTATATTGTTCGATTTGTCCTTTTCCCTTTCTACTCTGTTGTAAACTTCTTCATTTCTTATTTTATCCGTCTATTTGATCTGGAGCATCCTCCTCCGACACCAGGTTCCGAATCCCTCTCATCTTTTCTGGTCTGCTATTCCAATGGTCCATGTTTCCGATCCATAGAGAGCCACGCTCCACACGAATTTTTTCACATAACTTTTCCTGTTTCGTTGCCCTATCTTCTTTGAGCACAAAAGTAGCCTATTCATCGCTTTCTTAGCTTGGGTTACTCAACGCTTGATATCCGTTGTACTTTTACCGTGCAACGTGATGGTCAAGAAATCGACTTGCTTGCATTAAGCTCGGGCGTAGTAGCGATGCGAAAATTAAATATGATATATGCTCTAGGTCCATCCTTTATCTTTGAACCCAGACGCTTCTCAAGTACGTCAGTTTAATATAATTTCCGTTATCGTATAAAGCGGGGAGGATGGATTGTAGCGCTATCTTCGGCAGAGTACATCGCTCAGAGCGCTGCGCTGGCGGGAAAAATAGGCGCTACATGGGATATTTTTCCTTGAGTCAGCAGCGAGATAGCTTACACATTTCAACGTAAGCTTGTGCTCTGTCAAATGACCTAGAAGATAGAATGCAGTGTTTTTTTGGGCAGGTCGATGTCGCATGATTTTTGTTCCGTTCACTACGGACATTCAGTATGGTTCAGTGAAATAAATAATGAATGGTTCACCTCCATGATATTATGAATGGCATTTATTATGGAGATGTTTCAGTTTCACCACGTATTTACGGTTTTCAACATGCTTAACATCATCTTTTATAGTTTTAGAGTGACGCTCTTATAATGATTGTTTAAGAGAGCGCAGCGTGGAGGAATACGGAAATAAACTGTAATGAATTCAATTATTTTATGTTTGGAAAATCAAAAGTATGTGATCCATTATTAAGGAAATATTGCTTGTCTTACTATGATAAAAATATTCGCCATCATAGACTATATGTTTTTCTTCATGTTTTTTATGGTTGTCAATTGTTTATGAACGTAAATCAGAAATTTACAATAATGGAGGAAAGGCTTGATCGGAATAAGATTTTCAAACAAAGGTCCCCAATACTTTTGAGCCAGGGACTGCGGCATCTAAATAAAACATGTTTCACAAAGTACTATATTAATTTTCAGTGTTGCCTTGGTAAAAGAATTCAACCCCTAACTACCATAACCATTTTTTTTCGGCAGTTGACTGAACAGCAAAATTTGACCACCTCTCCTAAGTCGTCCAGCCCCGTTCGCAAACCTCTTAAATACCTCTTGGCAATTTGTGCGCTCTTATCGTCTCATGCGCTCTTTCGCTAGTTATGGTAGTTAGGGGTTGAATTTTAATTAATAAAGGCTAGCGACATTCATGGTATCATATTACACTCCTCCAGATCTCCTCCACTATTAAGCGAAAATTGAATGGCCAGAAAAACGGATTTCATTGGATGGATCAATTAATGAGGCTACACCGAGATTTGAACTCGCGAGCTTCAGGTCGGAAGCCGGATGCTTTGACCACTACACAACTGGAACTGTGATGCAGGCTAGCGGTTTCTATGTTCATTATGTGTGCTGCGTTCATATATTCCCCGACGAGAGACGACAGCTACTTGGTGAGAGGTGGGCGAAGACATGATTTGAAAAAAAAACAAGAACTCGCAGTTGGGTCTTTTACGCGTAGTCAAATTTCGATGCACATGATTTAATATCACTGGTACGAAGCGTATGAAGTTTGAAAATTCCCGGTTGTATGTGAAATTCTGCTGTGAAATTTTCGGAAGGTGGTCTACTCCAAGTAGTACCCGAGTTCGCCGCATCCACAGACTCCAACGAGCTTTGAGTTAAATTTTTCCACCACTGTACTGTGGGGTGTTTTTAATCATTGCAAATGTAGGCAAAATCAAAAGATGGCCTATCCTGCCTACATGGGATAGAATGTTAAAAATTCGTCGGGAAGCTGGAAAATTCCGAAAATGTACTCCAATTGAACTAGTAATTATTGATAAGCGATAATATCTCTTCCCTTAGGAAATACCCTTTCTAATCAATGTGTAGAAATTTTATTCTGCAGTGCCCCACCGCGAAGCATCTGAACGTTTAACGAATTCGGCGCAGAGACAACCCTCAAGACAAGTCGCGACGCTCCGACTTTCAGATCGGAACCGCATACAATTTCATTTATATGTCGAGTTTAATGACTGTAAATGTACTGTTTATTTCCATTTTCCCCAATACGAGATGTCAGAGGGCTTCTATCACAAAAATGCTATCATTCTTCAGAAAGCGTTTAATTCTTCACCAAAGTTAGTAGTTTTGTTAATAATTAATTTGCCGTTGAAGCCTTGTTGTGAGCATTTTTATTGACAAAATTTCCTTGGACTGGGTAAGGATTGGAGATGGCTGCATTCGAGTTCCACCTGTGTCAATCCCATCCCTCCAAACGTTCTCGCCACATTTTATTAATTTTATCATAAGTGGGCATCCTGGATCTCGCGTAATCTGGATCATTCGAGTAATGCTAGCCTTTTCGTGTAGCCTCCGAGTGTCAATACCACGCTCCCAAACTAATCCTTCCATTGCGCTCTTAAGAAATGAATCCTCGACCGCCCTCTGATCTCATTCCGTCCACGGTGAGGATGCGTTAGTCTCCCGAGCACACCAGCCCTGGAGGAAGTGACGCAATAAAAGGATTGGACAGAAAGAGTAATGGGGTGGAGTCTCCGTGGCGGAAGATTCAGAACTCGAGAGTCTAAGGGCGTCACCGTTAGTAGCGAACCTATTGGTCGCGGGGAAAACATATTCCAGACATATTTGAAAGTACCAGTATTTGGGTTAAAACTCATGATTGTTTACGTAGAAATCGACACGAGAAAAAATCGGCCTGGGCCGAGAATCGATCCACTACGCTAACCCCCCTTCTAAATTCCTGAGGCAATTTAGAAGGAAATAAGAGAACTAGTTGGGAGGATACATATTAACATCTTGTATCCTTTTAAGTTGCCAATGGAAGTAGGAAGTCCGGGTAGCGTGTTTCCATTCCCGATCCTTTTAGATTTTGTTTAGTGGTAATTTTTACGTATTTCATATCCGTGTTTGCGGAAGTTACGAATAACTTCTCCCGATTATTTATGCATTACATTATATTAATTTTTGCCATATCTTTCTACTTGAGTATGAGTTTGGGAGACACCACGGCCATTGGAGTTGAATGTAGGGTTTTCCTAATTCGCAAAAACCTTCTTGTCATTGGTGCCATTATTCTACATATTAATTTTGACCTCTAAGAGACGTCCCAAAATTTGTGATGATAGCGTCCATTTTTCTCACATTGGAGTAGTTCTGTTCGCTGCCCAATAATAACTTAATCAAGAGACTAACAAGAATCCTGCTGTTTACAGCCTCATCTATCCGTAATTCTCATAAAAACGTAATGGGTGGGCCACAATATCAACGTGCGGAAAATATTTCGATCCCTTCGAGTATTGATTAAGGAAACGCATAAAGTTGCGGGAAGATGAGATGGCGCTCTGTGTTTGGAGAAAAGGCTTTGAGGAGACGAAAGTAATTGTTATCGCAGGATTGATTGATGGCATATGATTGCCATCACAATTGCGCCAGACAAGTGCCCTTGGGAAGGCAGAATACCTTTCAAATCATCGCCAATGACGCCGAGGATCCAATCATCGAGACTTTTTGACGGCTCATTGCTCCCCACCGTGGATTAGCACTCATCTCACACACGCTGCGAGATCACGGCACGACCAACCCACAAACGATCAATTCAATTCAATAAATGTTTACTTCCGCACTTTAACAAGTTCATGAAAAAACAAAGCAACAATCTTGGACCCCGCTGTAAGCTTACGGCTCTTCAAGTAGGGTTGGCCCAGGGGTAGCGTGTTCGACTCTCAACTTCAGGGTCGCGGGTTCGCGACCTTGTGATGTCCTGATTTTCCTGACTCTGGAAAAACATATTAATGGAAAAAAAAACTTTTAAGGAGACGACAGTACCTATTTCAATGGATAAAGCTGAAACGAGACAACCAGAATTTTCTACACCCTACATGGTGCCCAAGAGTACCCGGCTCCTCTTCGGAGTGGCAGCAGTCCCAGCAGAAGACACTGATGTCCCAGATCAAGAAGATCGGTCTGGAGTCAACTGCCACAGCTTCGAGTGAGAGTGAAATCCACGGAATCGGTCTGAATATTACGATGTTGAAGTCAACGGGAAACCACCTCATTATAAGATCCTTCTAAGATGCAGCCTTGCATTCATATGATGCATTGGCATTCCTACCGTAAAAATATTCCGGAGGTAGGATAGTCCTCCAAACGGATTTCCGGTCCGATGGAGCATCAGTCAGAGCTGACAAATGCAATATTTCTGTATTAAATCACACTAATTTTCTTCTTCAAAATTACTTATCTGAGTCTTTAGAAGTTTTCTGGAATAATTTACGAAATATAAATTTTGCCTAAAGGCATTATCTCATTCAAAATCCACCTCCATTCCACCTTGATTCCACCATAATATAAATAAATACCTCATGAAGTGTCGCTTACTTAAGTTTTGCGAGCTTCCCATAAAATTAAGATATAATTCATAACAGGTGAGTAATCAAACGATTGTCAAACCCTATCTTGTCGCTAGCATCGCTCACTCTCACTCACTCAAATGTGCAGATAAATGGTAATATTTTGTTTCAAGTCTATAGCATACATGGAGTAACCATTCAGAAAACCTAATGTAATCGTATAATACTGACAGCTTACACGCGAATGTGTTACGGTTGACGTATGTCTTTAAAAAAACGTCTATGTTGAAGGCTGCATTCTTCTACTTATAAACACCGCGAAAGCCTTCGTACCAACATCGTCTATGTCATTCATGTCTCTGGGTAATTAATCTCTGGGTATTATTGATCCAGTACTCTCTCCCAGTTCGGAAGAAGACAGTTGAATACTGTCGAAAATTAAACCATTCGTGTGAGTTTCTTTTGTTTGTGCCACTATGTTTGTTACTTATCACGCCTGTGACTCCTTATTGGTTATATATATATATCAATCTGATTCTTCTACCGCCGACGATGGCGGCCTGACCGCCGAAACGTCCAAGTTTTCTTTTGTGAGTGTCCTTTTTGCGTTTTTCTGTGTTTGTTTAGTGTATTACTGTTTTATTTATGCATGTGCATCGTCGCCGAGAGCGATTTTCGACCAAGACATTATATATATATATATATATATATATATATATATATATATATATATATATATATATATATATATACAGTATGCCAAGAGGGTGGCCGATGAAAAATATACACACGGAAAAAAGAACACTTACACATAAAAATTTTCGATATTTCGGTGAAGTCTAGCTCCACCTTTCTCAAGGTTTAAGGTAGGAATGAAGAAAAGGAGAGAGATTGAGGTATGGGAGGGGAAAGAGGGGGAGACGAAGGTGTAAGAGGGGAAGGAGGGGAAAGAGGGAGAGAGGAAGGTGTAGGAGGGGAAGGAGGGGAAAGACGAAGAGCGGGGAGAGGGCGTGGAGGAAGCAGGGAGAGATGAGATGAGGGGGAGGGAGAAACTAGTGTGATTTATTGAGTCCGGGGGGCGAGAAAGCCTGGTGGATTAAAATACAAGAAGATTCAAGATCTTTGAGCTGAAGGGGAGAGGAAGAAGGGGGAAGGGAAGCAAGTAGACCGACTTTAAAAGTGTTATTGAAGGTGGAGTTGTGGGAGGAGACGTGAATGGCGACAGGGAGAGAAACAGAGAGGGAGGGGCAATCGTTACAAGACGAGCGGTGCCCATTCATTCTAATATTGAGAGGAGTGGTGGATAAGCCAATATAGAAAGAAGGGCAGTATTGGCAGAGGAGGATGTAAACAATGTTAGGCGTGGTGCAGGAGGGTGAGAGGACAGAAGGGAGGGGAAAAGCGAGGAACTTGTCCGGCAAGGGCTGGGTGATGAGGATGGGGCAAGTTTTACTCGGCCCTCAGAAAACTTACTCTAAATCCAGATATTGCCATCACTCCTTCTGACAAAGGCTCCACAGTAGTCATCCTCAACTCTTCTGACTACCTCGATGAAGCCAACCGACAACTTTCTGACACTTCCTCATATCAGCCTTTGTCCCATGACCCTAATCCTGAATTTTTGGATGAAATAATCTCCTTCCTTCAAATCAAAGGCCCTGATGAAGGCCTGTCTAAACAAGATATCACCCTTCTTTCTCCGTCACACCCACGCACCCCAAACTTCTATATTCTACCCAAAATCCACAAACCTGACAACCCTGGCCGCCCCATTGTCTCCTCTTATAACTCACCCACCGAACGCATGTCCGCATTTGTTGACTACTACCTACAACCCATTGTCCACTCCCTGCCCTCCTTTATCAAAGACACTTATCATTTTCTTGAACGCCTCCATTCTACTCCACTCCCCTCTAACTGTGATATCTTAATGGCCACTATTGATGTCACTTCCCTATATACCAACATTCCTCATTCTGAAGGACTTTCTGCCATCCGCCATTTCATCACTAAACGCCCTGCTCCTCATATTCCCAGCTCTGAGTTCCTTCTTGATCTTTCCAATTTCATCCTAACCCACAACGCTTTCTCTTTCAATAACAAATTCTTTCTTCAAATTAAAGGATGCGCTATGGGTAGTCGCTTCAGTCCTTCCTACGCCAACCTTTTCCTTGGACTTTTTGAACAATCTTTTCTATCTTCATGCTCACTAAAACCTCTTCTCTGGCTTCGTTACATTGACGACATCTTCCTTTTATGGCCACATGGTATTCATTCTCTCAACTCTTTTATTTCCTCCCTCAACGCCTCCTCTCCCCTCTCCTTTACTTCTAACATCTCTGCCTCTAACGTCGTCTTTCTGGACGTAAACGTCTCCCTCTCTGACCGCAAATTTAGCACTTCCGTGCATATCAAGCCCACCAACCAACAACAATACCTCCATTATAACAGCTGCCACCCCTCCCATACTAAACGTTCCCTCCCCTACTCCCTTTCTATTCGTGGCCACCGAATTTGCAACAACCCTGACTCCCTTGATAAATTCCTTACTAACCTCCATCAATCTCTTCTTCGCAGAGGCTATCCAGAGCAACTTCTCAATAAAAAAATCCTCAAAAAACCACACTCCCCCAAACTGCCTCCTACTAATAGCATTTCCCAAAACAATATCTCCCTCTGTACCACCTACTTCCCAGGTGTGGACTCTATTAGGCGTATTATTAAAAACCTCTACCCTATCCTGTCGGACAACCTAACCACTTCTAAAATATTCCCCCAATGTCCCTCTCTCAGCTTCAGACGCCCCCCCAATCTATCCGCCATTTTCAATATTACCAAACCCCTGTCCAAATCACTCAAACCCACCAAATCCCTTCCCACCCCTTGCAACCGCCCGCGATGTAAAACTTGCCCCATCCTCATCACCCAGCCCTTGCCGGACAAGTTCCTCGCTTTTCCCCTCCCTTCTGTCCTCTCACCCTCCTGCACCACGCCTAACATTGTTTACATCCTCCTCTGCCAATACTGCCCTTCTTTCTATATTGGCTTATCCACCACTCCTCTCAATATTAGAATGAATGGGCACCGCTCGTCTTGTAACGATTGCCCCTCCCTCTCTGTTTCTCTCCCTGTCGCCATTCACGTCTCCTCCCACAACTCCACCTTCAATAACACTTTTAAAGTCGGTCTACTTGCTTCCCTTCCCCCTTCTTCCTCTCCCCTTCAGCTCAAAGATCTTGAATCTTCTTGTATTTTAATCCACCAGGCTTTCTCGCCCCCCGGACTCAATAAATCACACTAGTTTCTCCCTCCCCCTCATCTCATCTCTCCCTGCTTCCTCCACGCCCTCTCCCCGCTCTTCGTCTTTCCCCTCCTTCCCCTCCTACACCTTCCTCTCTCCCTCTTTCCCCTCCTTCCCCTCTTACACCTTCGTCTCCCCCTCTTTCCCCTCCCATACCTCAATCTCTCTCCTTTTCTTCATTCCTACCTTAAACCTTGAGAAAGGTGGAGCTAGACTTCACCGAAATATCGAAAATTTTTATGTGTAAGTGTTCTTTTTTCCGTGTGTATATTTTTCATCGGCCACCCTCTTGGCATACTGTATATTTATCACCCGAGTGATTTTCCTGGAAGTTTTATATATATATATATATATACTTAGATTTGCTGCCATCGAAGCCTCATTTGAGATAGTTTTTAGATGATTTGGGAAAATTTTTCAATAAATTCCTGCTGTAACTTTGAGGTACGACCGACAATAAGATCATGCACACGCGTACGGATACGCTCCGTAGTAATGATTTTTCCTCCGGATTCAAACTTCGCGTCTTGAACTCTCTTGTAAAAAGGGTGCTTTTGCACCTCTTTAGTTTTTCTACGTTCTTATTGTCCTGGAGGAATTTCTTGACAGGTCAGTCTCGTTCATTGGTGCCAAAGCTTCTAGGGGAGAATATACCTTTGAATTCCTCCACTACTTTCCGTGTTATTTTAATAGCTCGGAATTCTTACCAGCCGTACAAGCACCATGTCCCGAAAAACCCGTTAAGTTAGTACGTTTTCCGCCAAAACCCCAGCGGTAGTGACTCCGTGACTAGCTACAATTTTCCTCTAAGCGACATCTAAACCCATTGATCATGCTGTAAGTGTGTAACCGAGGGGTGCTGATATACATACATTAGGTTTTGTCCAGTAAGATTGGACTTCTACACCACAGTGTGGAGTGAAGATAGATCCTAGACTCGAGGGCCACAAAAAGACCCACGGACGCATTTCTCGGAACCTGGGCTGGTTGGTAGGCGGGAACGTGTCGATCACCGTCCGTTGAGAGAAACATTAATTTTTAAGGTAGCTGGAGCGGTAATCGTGGATCATTGAGTGCATATTTTATCATTTTTTTAAGTGAATCGAAAAACATTCTTGAACCACATTTCATTTAGGTGCTTCTGTTAATGATTTGGAACTCACCATACAGGCAGTAATGGTAATGATACAAGAATTATATTTTAAACTCTTTTCCTTGATTAAATCATGTTTTGACTAGGGTTTTCGGCACGATATTCGACATTAAGACGAAATTATATTGAAATTTGTTACTTTCGAAAATTGGACTCGGCATGACACCTTGATCTTTGCTAACAACACTTATAGTAAAAATAAATGTGTTTTTTTGCGTTTCGAAGAAAATACGTACGCATGTAATCGAATTATTACGAAAAAAATGTCTTGTGCTATAAGGCTGTGTTAAAATAGCATTGAATTACCAAAAACCAAATCGATGTGGTGCAATTTTTGCACTTTTGTTTACAGATATCACGAATGAAAACACGTAGGCAGGTAGGCCAAATAGCACTCACAAAGCATTCGCGCATCTTGGTCCGAAATTTCAGTCACAGCTGGTCGTCGGTGGTTGCATACTTGTAGGGGGGGAAAGCACATTTTTAGTTTTTGGAGCTGCTTTTTTTTTACAAATTATAGAAGTTTCGAGTGTAGTCGTGGCCAGAGTGTTATTTGGGAGTGGAGAGTGATATTTTGGGTCCAGGGTGTTTGAAGTGAGGGTTATCTACATAGCGCCAGAGGGAGTCAGGTGTAGGATCTTGGAAGTTACCAAGGGAGTTGGAAAAGGATTTTGCAAAGCTGTGGAGATGGATTTCTAGAGCAGGTATTTGTAAATTTTTACGGATGTCGTCATTTCTGTTGAACCATTGGGCGTTATTTATGCCTCGAAGGATTCTATTTTGGAGAATTTTTAATTTTATCAAGTGGGTTTCGCAGATTGTTACCCAGTCGCAACAGCCATATGTTAGAATTGGCCGAATCATGGAGGTGTAGAGTATACTTTTCGTTTTTTAATTTGAGGTGACTTGACCTCTTTAGAAGGGGGTTGATTGTTCCGTAGGCTTTTCTGACTTTTAAGTGCGTATTTGTGGAATGATCTTTCCATAATAGCTTGGAATCTAGATGAACGCCTAGGAATTTTTAGGTATTTTCCCTTTTTAGTATGGCGTTTTTGTAGTATATGGAGTCCAAAAGGTGTTTATTTTTCTTTCCGTTTGAGCAGATATGCAAAATTTCACGCATATCTGTGTGCAAGCAAAACTCGCTGCAACCACCTTGACAACACCTTTCAGGAAAGCACAGCTTACCACTAAGAGGTACTCGTCAGGTGAGATGCAGCCGAGGGTGGGTTCGCTTGAGGCGATATCCTATCTGCATATCGTATCGCATTGCGATCAACGTGAGTGCAGAGTGGCGTGATCCTCCAAGGGGCGTGCCCCCGGGGGGGGCGAGGGGTAATCGCGTGATGAGCGGAGGAGGTAATAAAGTGGCGCGCGCGCGCGCTCTCTTGTTTGTTGGCGCGGAGGCACCACTAAGGAGGTGCGTGTCCAACAAATCGGAGAGTGCTACACTGAGTGAGTGGGGAAGCAGGTTTTTCACGCCCAGTGCTGCCACATCCCATCGCTAGGAAAAAAAATTAAGCGAGGTATCTCTTTTTTATTCGTTGACGATGATTAACAGCTGTGCTTTTTTCTTCAAAGGAACGCTTGCGACAAGAGGATTAATTAACTAAAACCCGGGAATGCAGTTTTGTCTGAAGTAATTGTGGTGACGGTGATTTTTCTCTTCTCTCCGTTAGCGTTTCAGAAGGGCTGATCCATTTTGAGGAGCGAGTTAATTCAATTTCAACGTTATCTAGCAGGTTTGACGTGGTCTGTGGGATCACGAAATTATTATGAACGTAGGTAATACATGCACATGAGATGAAAGGTGCCTTAAAATTCACATTTTTTATAAGTATTCAGATTTACGCGAGCAATGAATTAATTTTCCATAGTATGAGCTGTCACAAATGGAGAGGAAAAATATGAGGCACCATCAAAAATATAACTCTTTCACGAAAATTAAAAACATAAAAAAATTGTCGGAGTGCATATGGCTTCTTTATAGTAAAAAAAAGATCAGAAGATAACTCATGATGACTCTTTTTACTGATAAGTTTAGATATCGCATACATTTCTTATGAGTGAAACAGATTTTCTATGCATTTTGTAAATCAATTCGATAAAGACTTATTATTTGATTTATTGATATTTATTCCACCAAGTTTTCTTACAAAACATGTATACAAATTTATACAATTAATTAGGTAGCGGAATATAAGCACCCCTGAGGAAAAACCTGTTTTGGGGTTCCCATCATTGAGTTTTGCCGAATAGCTCGGTTTTTTTACGCCAAAACAGTGCAAAATACAACAATTAATTTTACAAGAGATTCAGCAAAAGCGTGTTCACATTATTGGAGACCGATGAACAAGAACGGGAACAAGCATCAGCTTAATGTTGGATGGAACAATAATAATATCAAATACCCAAATACAAATTCTTGTAATAAATGGATTTGCAAACAATAAATGAAGAGGTCTAAAATTTCACGCTTTCATTGATTATACAAGCATTCAAGTGCCAATTTCAGTTAATCAATAAGGACTTAATCTTTTAATGATATGTAGGATACTACTAATTCATTCAAATATTGAAAAATACTCATGCGTCGAGAATTTTCACCGTAACTAAATCTTATGGAATATAGATAATTAGATAAAGCTATTCACGTAAGGCCTTCTTTTATAAAAATATGCTTGATAGTAGATAATTTTTGAACAGCTGGGGTATTATTATATGGACGGCAAAGTCGTCATTTTTTGTTTAGATAAATTAACATGGGAAATGCACCTAGTTACAGTCTTATTTACGAAAACATTTTTGTAGGATTATGCAAGAGGATATCTCCGAAAAACTCGTTCTCAGACCCTATGGAGAAACCCTATCAATCCCTTCACGATTTGAGGTGGATGAAGGTGGTTAAGGTGGATCGTGGGACATTAAGATTGCACATTTTAATACTATTTTGAAAGATTCTTGGACCACATTTCATTTAAGTGCTTCTGTTTATGAGTTGGAAATCACCATGCAGGTAGTACTGGTAACGATGCAATAATCCTATTTTAATTTTTCTCTTAATGAAAGACTGCTATGAAAAGAGTATTTGGCGAGTTATTCGAAATTTAGACGAAATTATGAAGAAATATCCTTTTTTCTAATATTGGACTTGGCACAACACCTTGATATTTGTAAGCAACACTTATTACAATAATAAATGTACTATTTAGCGTTTGGATGACAATTTGTACACATGATATCGAGTTAATTATGAAATTTACGTTATGATCCACAAGGCTACGTGTTAAAATAGCACTGTATTGCCAAAAACCAATCCATATGGTGCTATTTTTATACTATTACCTAAAGATACCTATCACTGATTATAAGACGTATGCAAAGCTTCACGCAAATCTGTACTTCAACAATAATCGCTCCAATCACCTTTACATAAATATGGAAGCACTTCGGGGAATGCAGGTGGAGAAATTACCACGTAGGTACTACTCATCGTCTTCCAGAATTCAGAGCTTTGTAGAGCACTCCCCTGTTGCCTAGGGTTGACCCGCGTGGAGTTGAATCACTTTCGGAATCCTTCCTCCGCTTCCTCCACCTCTTTTAAGAAGAGGCCGTCCTCCCCCGAGGGGCAAGCCTTCCTCCTCCCACCGCCGCAACCGAAGGCCACGACGAAGACGGTGTGGGGCGTTCAACCCCCGTGGCGTCCGTCGGGGGGCGGACGCCAGAATCGATCACTCGGAAGGTCGAAGAGCGGTCAAAACCCAAGGCGACTCGGGATTAGAAAAGCACGGACATCGTTTCGTCCTCGGCAATCGGACATCTGACATTAAAACACTGTAGTACATGTTGTATGCAAAAATATTACAATTTATGGCACCACATGACCCAAACTCGCTAATAAATGCTTGGCAATAATTTTTTTTCACATTGAAACATGTTCACTCACTATCTTCCTCATGTACATCTACATCTACACACTACCCCGCAAGCCGCCTCAATAGGCGTGTGGCGGGGGGTGTTAGGACACCAGCCGTTTACATATAAAAAGGAAACGCTCTAATGAAATTACGCCTAGCATTTATTAAACTCCCTTATTGTTCGGGGGAAAAACGAATTCCCATACCTATCCGTTCGGCAAAATATCCCTCTTAATGTATCGTTTCTGTTGGACCTGGAAATATAGTGCGGTTCTAATATGATGTTCTCCGTGTCGATCTTAAAGATATCTATTCTCAAATGCTCAAGCAATCTAAGACTAGCGCGCAGCCTCCGAGTCTCTAGCGGCTCCCGGTCTAATTCGTTTAACATCTGGGTAACGCTGTCTGTACGCCCGTAGCAGTTTTTGACGAATCGCGCAGCTTTCCTTTGTATTTTATTAAGTTCCCGGATTAAGTTTTTCTGCACCGGATCCCATATGCTTGCTTCATATTCAAGGTGTGGACGGACGAGTGCGAAATAGCACCTCTCCACTTTTACTTTTTCATCCGAAAATTACTGGATAGGTCTGCTTTGGTTGCGCTGTCTGTACTTTCCCATTCTAGAGCTTTAGACAAAAAGGCTTGTTTGTTGTGTGTGTGTGTGCCGCGTTGTGATTTGTTACCGCAGCACGAGAGTGTGACTCCCGAGTCCTCCAATCGTTTTCGCGTGGGAGTGGTCACGTGATCCGATAAACCGCCCTCTTCCGTTGGCGAGCCTCTGGACATGAGAATATTTTAAACGAATTTCGTATGTATCGATCACTCCCTCGAACTTTCTTGAACCAAAATCCTCAGCCGACTCAGTGCGTTATTCATGTTTTACTGCCGGTGGAATCTTTGAGGACAAAGAAGAATTTTTCATCGCATCAATGAGCCGATGAATTATCGTAATGAATCTCATGCTCTGCTCCCGAGGGACGATCCGATTGCTTTTCTCGCACTCCACACGAGTCGGAGAGCTTTGTTGTGGGTTGTCAGAAAAGAAGAAGCCAGCCTCGCGAGAGGTCGTGAAGGTTATTTAACTTATTTCTTGCTTCATTCAAGTGTCGACTAGCTAGAGCATTCGATGTCAGAGATGAAACCAGTGGTATCGCTGCGACGCTGCGCTCCTCCAGCTCTTCCATTATATCCGTGCGGATGTTTAAAATATTGGTAGCACGTGAAACGAGACCTGAGGTGATTTTCGTAACTTTTCGCTTTGTCACTGAAAGAAAAGACTCCAAAATCCGTAAACGATTTCCATAATTACGGAGGAAAAAAGAAATAATACTGAGTGATTTGGAGGAAGTCAACCCAAACTAATCATTTGCTCAACGCGTAATCAATATGATACAAAGCGCAAACAACAACAGTATGCACTCACGTTACCTGCTAGCGTTTCACGAAAGAGGAGTTTTTGCCACCTATTCAGGGAGCAACACTCACCGAAACGGATCAAGAGTCGAAAGATACGGATCAAGAGTGGAAAGAGCAGATGAATCAAATAAATAGACTGGCAGTTCATCACTTGAGACCCGAAGATGGTCACGCCGCCTGGGTGGCGAAGTTGAACTACGAAAAATGACGTAATTTTCCACATTTTATGACGTATTCTCACTTAAGTTGGCCACACACGGCCACACCTTGAATATGCAGCTATCATATGGGATCAGGTGCAGAAAAACTTAATCCGGGAACTTAATAAAATACAAAGGAAAGCTGCGCGATTCGTCAAAAACTGCTACGGGCGTACAGACAGCGTTACCCAGATGTTAAACGAATTAGACCGGGAGCCGCTAGAGACTCGGAGGCTGCGCGCTAGTCTTAGATTGCTTGAGCATTTGAGAATAGATATCTTTAAGATCGACACGGAGAACATCATATTAGAACCGCACTATATTTCCAGGTCCAACAGAAACGATACATTAAGAGGGATATTTTGCCGAACGGATAGGTATGGGAATTCGTTTTTCCCCCGAACAATAAGGGACTTTAATAAATGCTAGGCGTAATTTCATTAGAGCGTTTCCTTTTTATATGTAAACGGCTGGTGTCCTAACACCCCCCGCCACACGCCTATTGAGGTGGCTTGCGGGGTAGTATGTAGATGTAGATGAAGATGTAGAAGTTCAACTCCACCACCCAGGCGGCGTGACCATCTTCGGCTCTCAAGTGATGAACTGCCGGTCTATATATTGGATCATCCGCTCTTTCGACTCTTGATCCGTATCTTTCAACTCTTGATCCGTTTCATTTGGCTCCGCATTTCATTAGTTCCATCTCAACTGTCTTTAGGATCGTGAAATGGAGCCACCATCGGATCTTGGCCGATCGTGAGACGATCATTAAGAGAGCGAAACGGATCTTCCGCCTTCCCACAAAGAGTCATTAAAAAGGTGGGATTATAAAATTTCCCCTCCGGGTAAGTGATCAACGGGGAAATCAATCCCACGTCAGTGAACAAGTTACTTGGCGCATGCAAAACTCGCCAGCAAGTGTTTTTTGAGGTTGTTAGGTAATCCCGATCGCCGACTCCGTGAAGGGTCCACAAACACTTGCAAAAAAAAGGCAAACGATGACACAACAATGTATGGCCTGGGGGGTTAGTTTGTAATCTCACCTTTTTAGTGACTCTTAGTGGAAAGGCTGGAGATCCGTTTCCCTCTCTTAATGATCGGCTCACGAACGGTTCGTGAATTGTCGAAGCTTCAATTACCTTATATCAAATAAAAGATGCCGAGACTAGAGAATACCCAGATTGCTCAACATCTTACGGAAGGTATCTTACACACTACATACCATGAACATCTAAATACAGTCATAACTACCAGCGACATGTAAGCGATAACTCAATATTTAAAAAAAATTAAGTGCATCTAATTAGTGTTCGATTCACAAGCACGGGAAACATCTACCAATAACGTAGATTTTAAGGCAATATTTGTTAAAATTATGAAATTATGGTATAAATAACTGAATTCCATTCTCAATACACTGGCGGATAGACACACGAAAACAAAGGTATCAGCAACATTGTTTGGGAAATATTGATACGAAATATATATATACAGATAATTCAAGCTAATAATAAAATATGCATTTCAAACATAGCATACCTTCAAGTGCCCAATATATTCGAGTTGAAAATGCTGAAGTTCCTCACGTTTAGCAAATTACAACAATACGATTTAAAATAGTTTGTATCTATCGCACCCTTTTGGTAAAATCTTCTCGGGTTTGCCACCGGGTAAGGCTTTTAAAGGCCAACGTTTCGATGAGTGACTCCCTCATCGTCATCAGGGCTGAGAATGATTACCGAGTTGGTCCATTCCGGGGTTTTTATAGCAGTCCAACGGCGGTTGAAAAAACCCATTGTTGACCGGCTCGTTCAACGCGGTTTGAATTTAAATTGTAACCGCGACCGTTTGATTTTATTCAGTAGCGGTCTCCATAATTGGCTGATGTACTGCCCAGAGTCACGATTTAACTTCTTCTCCTCCAAACTTATTTCGTTAGCCTCTTTCATCAAACGATCCCAGTATCCATTTGACCGGCAAAGGATTTCGGTGCCGTTAAAATTGATGGAGTGCGCATTATCTAGGCTATGCTCTGCCAGGGCCGATTTTCTGGGTTGAAAAAGTCTTATATGCCTCTTGTGTTCTTTGATCCTGGTTTCCCCCGTGCGTGCAGTCTCTCCAATGCAGGCGAGGCCACACTCACAAGGGATGCTATACACTCCAGGCACTCTGAGGCCGAGGTCGTCTTTTACTCTTACGAGCCGATCTCTAATTTTCCTTGGAGGTCTATGGATCGTCTGGATGTTATATTTTTGTAAAATTCTCCCTATTTTTCCCGAGACAGTGGAGATATAGGGTATGCAGGCTCTTCCTAACGGCTTTTCATGATCTTCTTTCGGCCGCATACTTATTCTATCGGTTCTTTTCAAGGCCAAGTGAAAATCTCTGTCCTTATATCCATTACGTTTGAACGTAATTTTCAAATGCTCCAATTCAGAGGGAAGACTTTCTGCATCTGCAACAATTTTTGCGCGATGTATCAAGGTAGTCAGGATGCCTTGCTTTTGGGAGGGATGGTGGTGACTTCTTCCATTTAAATAGAGGTTAGTGTGAGTAGGTTTTCTGTACACACGTCGTCTAAGACTACCATCAGGCTTCCTTTCAATTAGGATATCCAAAAAAGCTAGGCAATTTTTAGTTTCCTCTTCCATAGTAAATTTGATGTTGGGATGCTGGTGATTCATGTGACTCAAGAAATCATCAAGTGTATTCCGTAATTTTTTGTTGTTTAGTCGTTATTTTCTCAATAAATTGCATATTAATTATAAGCTTCCTCTTTTCACGCAAACAACACTACTACTCCTCAGTTATCCCCACGCACTTCCGTCAACACACCGGTTGTGGAGAACACCGCTCTCCGGGACGGTTCAGAACATCGCGCCTTCGGCGCGGCGATAAATACGTGTCCGCGCATTTGACTGAGTCTGAATTCTGAATGACGACGAAGACGGCTGAAATTGCACAAAAAACTGATGTGGCGATGTCACAAGGCATAGGAAGGTTCTACCTGGAGAACCATCCCACTTTGGAAGAGTACCTCGAAATATAATGGAGGGAGAATGCATATTACCTGCAGGCCAATTTTGCTGTCTTAAAACTGTATCAATCGGATCCAATGAAATGTATTGGAGAAATAGCTTGCCAAATTCTTATCAAAGCTTTTACTAATTTTCCAACCATTGCTTTTGTACAGTGCGAGTGCCTTCTCGAAGAGAAAAAATTATAGGAGCCTGAAATAGCTCGCTTTACTTATCGGACATCCTTGAGGGAGGTGTAATTTTCGGCAGTTCTACCTTGCGCTCGTCTCCCCAGAGGTCGTTCTTACTTCGGTGCTTGGGTTCCTTTCGTGATTTTGTCCGTCATATTGTGGACATCACCTATCAAACGCTCGATGCTGCAATTCTGGCTGCAATTCTCGATAGGAAATGCGCTCGGAGGGTTGCCGCGGGTGCACGCTTACGGTAAGTGTGCACCTGATGATGGCTTGGTGAGCCGAAATACGTGTTGTGTGATTGTTATTATTTTTAAATACAAACCGTGAAAAAATTGGTAGTGTTTTTACTTATTCAGTATGTCTCACTTCCCCCACGTGACGCCTGAGACAGTTAAAAATGACATTCGTCGCCAAACAGGAAGGCAACATAAAGGCGAAGACTATTACTGAGAAAATTGATTTTGACAGTGTTAGTTCAATAATGGCAGCTTGTCTATGAGAATAGCAATTTCATTCTAGTACAATTACATCTCTTTTACTATCTATTAAAATCATTTTCCTCGTCCCAGCATTAATCACTGGTTCCGTCACTACGGGGTGATTGGTTTCCTTTCGCTTCATCTCCCTCGTGGCGTTGTATTTTTCTCCACCAATGTCGTCTGCGTCGTCGCCCTCTTCTTCTTCTCTGAGCCATCAGCATTGCCTCTTCCGCTATCAAATATCCGCTTCCGCTACGCCATCCTCGTTCATTTCCGTTTCAAAGAAACCCCAACCCTCTCGACCGAAGACGCTCCACTTTCTGGTCCAATTGACGCTCCTTCACTTCTTATGTACGAGATTTGATTTTAAAAAAAGCACGCAGAATTTTCTTTTTCTCAAAAAAAAAAAATATTTATTCGTCAATATAAATTTTGTATCCTTCACAGTATTCCCCATCAGATATAACACACTTGTGCCAGCGCTTTTTCTATTCTTCCAAGCTATTCTGGAGCTCGGAATTTTCGGAATGGCCATTAGCTCCTTCAGTGATTCCGTCATTATCTCCTAAATGTTGGCAAAAACGTCATCCTTTCATGGTTTTTCGATCTTAGCAAATGGTAAGAAGTCGGAATGGGACCACGTCGTAAAATGTTTGATACGCTTATCCTTACGCTTTGATAAGAGGTGAGCGGTGAAGAGCGCAAATATTACGTAGTGCTTTAGGTATACGTATGTAACAAGGATGCTTCAACAAGAGGACAGAAGCGCATGATCTACTTCAGGTTTATACTTTTCTGTAGCTGTTATTATTGAATCTATTTCTATTTTTCTTTGAAATAAGATCGGGCGAAGTGTGATGAGTGACCACAGTAATATTCGTGAAAAATGAGAGAATGGTGAGGACGCTAATTAATAAAAGCATGATCAAAATACCTTTCATTGTTTGATCGTTGCGCCGGCGAGTGAAGACATTCGCTAATTTCGTAAGCCACGAATAATTTTGATGCATGGTTTCAGACAGACATTTCCGGCGAATGATCTGATTGAAGAGCTGTCGGGTTTCACATGGGGTGTTAGGTTATCCATAATTTACGACGTGCGACTCGCCCATCGTCTGCAGGGATTCAAGAATCCAATGGACTCTTATCTTGGACTCTTTGGATTCCTGAAGATGAAAGGCGAGTCACTCGTCGAAAAGTCGGAAGTTAATGGAGGACATATTAGTAATACTTATTGAGTTTTGGTCATATTCTTTAATAATTCATTGCCAACGTTTCGCCAAATAATAATATGAATAAATTCATCTTGAAAAACTTTAAACTTTGTATTTCCACATGAAATTTATTTAGCTACGACCATGGTGTCGACGTCAGGGCGTCATCATCAGGACCTGATGATGACGCCCTGACGTCGAAACCATGGTCGTAGCTAAATAAATTTCATGTGGAAATACAAAGTTTAATGTTTTTCAAGATGAATTCCAAGTTCCACAAAGTAACGCCTGAAACCATCAATTTTATGAATAAATTCAAAAATCATAACAGGTCTTTTGCTTAGTTTTTAAGATATTTTAAATATACACAGCCAGAATAAGATGACCTCTCTATGGCAGTAGAGTTGAGTTGACAATGACATAAGTAACCCGATGACCTTACCCGATGGAGAACCTTACCCGATGTGAAACCCGAGAGCTTTACAACCAAACAGGAATGTATTGACTATTCTCGATTCCTAGGTTTAGCGGGGCGAGCAACCTCGGCTTCTCCTCCAATGGTGGTCCAATGGTGATCGTCTTATGTTTATTGCAGGCGGTGGATGCGGAGGGGGGAGCGGGGGGCGACGCCGATGGGGACGACACGCCGGAAGAGGATCCCGACGCGCTGGACATGTCGTGGCCGGACTCTACGCGCAAGAGAGTCACGTACGTGCTCGTGGCACCAATCGTGTTCCCCCTCTGGCTCACGCTTCCCGACACGCGGACACCCAGAGGTGAGTAGTATGTGAGTGAGAGAGAGAGATGGAGTGGTGAGTGAGTCATTCATAACCTGCTCTTTGTAACTACGAGCTCAATGGCCCTTGAAGATGAATTGCGTGTCTTTGGCGCAACGGCCTTTTTGACCATTGTGTGCTGCCAACACCGTTTCCGATTCTTACGTGTTTCTTTTGACTGACTACGGTTCAACCGCGTGTCCTCAACTCTTGCAACATTAATTTAACTCTTTTTTCCGACGTATTAAAATAATTACATTTTGCACAGCAACGTAAATTATGTGAGAATACAATATTCTATTGTTACTTTTATGTATATTTAAATAAATAATATGTATTATAATATGTAAAGTTTTATATATATAATATATTTATTATTTTGTGTAATTGAATATTCTTCAAACCTTAATTTGTCTCTTTTTCCAACGTCATAAAGAGTGAAATTTTGCGAAAAAACGTAAATCAGGTGACAGTACAATATTCTATTGATACTTTTATATATTTATGTATCTATATTTAAATACTTAATATGTTTAATAAAATGTAATATTTTATGTGTAGTGTAAGTATTATGTTAAGTATGTAGTGTAGTAGTTGCAAGCTTAATTTAATTCAATTCCTGACGTCGTACAATGATGAAAATTTACTCAGCAACGTAATTTGGTTGGCAATATAATATTTTAATGCTGCTTTTATATATTTCTATATATTATATATATATATATATATAATCTTGAAACGACAATTGAACTCATTTTCCGACGTCTTAAAATGATGAGATTTTGAAGAGATGACTTTAGTATGTATATATTATAAATAATGTTTATTAATACATAACTTATCTAAATGACTAATATAACCTTTTTTCAGACATTTCATTAAATTATGACTATATAGCAGAAATGTTTTTTTAATTCTTAAAACACTTTTCTATAAAAAATTAAAATAAACAACAAAATAAAAGAATTCGAACTAAAAAGTAAAAAAAATAATTTTTTTTCAAGAATATTATTTTTAAAAGATTTTCTATTCCTGGATGAGTAAGAAGTAAAGCGTGGGGCTCTATCTCGCTCGTATGTGTATTTGTATACACATCAATAATGAAAGTAACATTATTTAAAATACTAGTATGACGTCAGATTTGAAGACATTTATCATGTAATTGTATTTAATTAAGTAAATATATAGAAAAGGGCGCGCCCCATACTTTTCTGTCAAGTCATCCAATAATAAAGTTTTTTAACGTTATGTTCTTGAAGAACAAATTATTTTGTTACTTTTTAGGACGAATTATTTAATTTTTTTTTCTATTATTAATTTTTTAACCAAATTTCTTTTTGAGACATTTTAAATTTTTTTTATTTCCAAATACAAGGCTTTTAGTGTCCTCACAATTCAGGGTAGGATATTAAAAAATATTCTAAGTCCATTACGTCCTAAAGTGATGGCAAGGTTGTTACGCTGAGAGTATATAGTTAGATTAAATTAATAAGATATAACGAAGAGCTGTGTCACACTGTCACATATGCAACAGAAAGGATGGAATTCATAAAATATAACGAAGAATATTGTCACACTGTCACATATCCGATTTATATACACTACGTAATTTTTAAAAGAATTCACGTCTGTTTGTTGCATAATTAAAGATTGTTTATTGACAATTTTATATCCAATGAAAAAAAAGAGAATTTATAATACCATAGTAAAGAGCATAGTAACTTACAGCTGTGAAGTATGGCCACTAACGGAGAAATCAGAAAAACTGTTACTGACGACTGAAATGAATTTCTGGCAAAGAGCAGCCGGAAAATCAAAAAAAGAAAGAGTAAGGAATGAAATAATTAGAGAAATAATGAATGTTAATGATAAGATAATAGATGAAATAATAACGCAGCAGTTGTTGTGGTATGGACACGTAAAACGAATGGGAAATGAAAGACTTCCAAATCAAATGTTGCTGTGGAACCCGGAAGGAAGACGGCGGAGAGGCAGACCGAGGAAAAGTTGGATACAAGGGATAGAGAAAGAAATGAAAGAAAGAGGATTAGATGAAAAACTCTGGAATGACTGGGAGGCATGGAAATTAGGAATCGGAAAACGTAGAACGTCGTAAAACGATATATATATATATTGTCAATTTTCCCATGTTAGCAACTTAAATAAATCTAAATCACCTTCATCCAGACTGTAGTTCGATAAACTTCTCCAAAGTCTCCAAAGTGTTCTTTTAAAAAATGTTGCCATTGAAATCTGTTCTGGAATTGCGAACAATTCAGTTTCAAGCTTCCGCAAAAATAGATTCCGTTTCCGCGTTCAACAGTTGCGTGTACAGCAGTTTCCGTTTTGACACGATGTGATGACGCAGTTCATGTCAAACCCCTCGACTCCGGAGCCAAAATTATCTCCGGATAAAAGTTCAGGTTTCAGTTCAGCTAAGGTTCCACCTAAGTCAAGTTTCACTAGACGTCCTTCACTGAAAATATTTGTGAGCTTCTTAAAATGGATCGGTTGAAACTAAGTATGTCGATTGTTCCTCATCAATCTTGTATCTCAAGTCAGTTCTATGTCTATTCCATCCACTTAGCAAATTATCTTAAACCCCCTAAATTTGGACGAAAAGCCTCTCATCTTCATGAGGACTACATCTAAACGTATTCCGGTTGACCACGGCTTCGTATATTAATAATGAGTCATGGAAAATATTCCTCTCAGAAGACATTGTTTTAGTGGTAAGTGTCATGACTATTTGTTTAAAAAAGTATTTTAAAAAATCATAGCTAGCAGAGGACAACTACAGAAATATAAAGTGGATATGGTCTGCATAATAAGGAAATTGAAACAGTGCATGAGGCTTTCATTGCTGCCTTGAGCAGTAGGCTAAAGGCTTTCACCTCATTTTAGCTTAATTCTCGCTGGAGAACAGTTTAATGTAAGGAGAATCACAGTTTGAGCGAGCTTGTCAAAATAGACGAAGAAAATAATGGGAGCAGCACTGAAAACTCTCTCCTCTCAAACATACCAAAAGTATTCACAATATTCTTGCGCTAGATGTCATACCACTTGAGAAAATTATGTGACAGAGAGCAGATGACTGGAAAAAACCTTTACGGCTGCTTGAAAAGAGACCTTTTTTGGTTAATTGATTAAGTGCGGTAAAATTAGAAAAATTTAAGAGTTGAAAAATACGAAAAAACAGTATTTTGAGTATGAGTTTAATGATATTGTAATCGTCCTGGCCCTCGCACCGTTTAGCTGGAATATAGTCTTAAACAGAAAAATATAGAAGGAAATACCAGTCCAGAAGCAATCACAGATGGTGATAAAATAGTCCAGTTCAGTCCCGACCTTCGTTAAGAGGGAGTTTTTGTTGGAGTGTTGCCTTCAGATTTTCCTTGAGGAAATCCAGGATTTTGATGGCCCAAAAATGCGGAATAGCTATAAATAATATATGTTTCCTTTTTTGTATTTTTTCACCGCGCCACGCCCATTAGATTTATAAATATATCGAGTCTCTATCAGGAGGAATTTTCGTAAATTCTGGAGGAGGTAGGGGAGGTGGTTTTAAGCATTTTTGTTCAAAGAACATTGAGCCGTAACTCCTTAGTATCGGAACCACGTTAAGTAAACGTTTTATCGATCCTATTGCGCAGTTACCTTAAGACAGTGACGTCCACCAATACTAAAAAAGAAAAACTTGTCTGAGTTGTACGTAAGGTTAATATCATTCGCTTGTTCAAGATGGTTAGCGAAATAAAAAAAAATTATTCTTAAAAGTTAGATATTATAATTATTATTTTCCTTTCAATGGCTCGAAATCATTTGTTCTGTCACAAAATTTAGAGAAATAGTTTTCTTTCTGCACTTCGTAAAATGTTCACTTTTGTTGCTCAACCCACTGTTCAGTACCCTGATAGAAATTGTCGATAATTTGGCTAAATTAAAGTTCATCTCAATATCAGGTTGCCAGCGAATTGAATATATTTTTGAATAACCTTCTGAGCTGAAAAAGATAGAAACACAAAACTCCAAATTTGTAATACCAAAAACATATTTATACATTTTTTGCCATTCATAACAATCCGCGTAAGAGCATATATCTTAAAAATAGTAAAAAATACCTTTTGGTAATATATACTTGTATTTAGGGGAGAGTTATACAAAACGGGGACCCTTATTATCTTTTACTATAAATAATTTAAAAAATAAATATTTCAAGATTCTTTGTGATTCACAATGTTTTTATACTTCTTAAGTTACTGTTCCAAGCATACTTTTTAAATTTTGCGTTTTAGTTTTAATCCTATAGCGCAATTAAAAATAAAACCATAATCCTTTTTTATACAACTAGTCGTATAAAATGGGGTTCTTATAAAAACCATGAAAAACATACGCATTTTCAAAACTTTTCTTTAATTACAAAGCAAAGAACAAACATTGGAAAAATTGAGTTAAACAATTGAGACTAAACACGAATGAACGAAAAATACAAATTGCTTCTTATAGCACATTTAGCCTACAAGTCCACAATAGTCACAAATAAATGTGTCGTCTTCTTCTTCAACATTGGAGCAAACTTCATGAGCCCTGCCTCTGCATCCAGAACACTGGATCCATCCTTCCTTTCCTTTTGAATTTACATAGTTCATTGCAAAAAATGCAGGCTGCGTCAGCGTCTTCGTCTGATGATGATGATAATACATCCTTGTAGTCAGTTGTAGTGGCGATACGCAGAGAATCGCCACACGTTAAAATCGGTAATGGTAATATACGAAACACCTCTAACTCTCTACAAAAGAAGTGTCAAGTAAGGTGTAGTGGCAGTATGCATAGCCATTTTGGCACTGGATAATCTCAAAATGTCTTGAAACTAGTGAAAAAAATTCTAACTTTAAAACCCTTATGCGGTGTACAAAACGGGGATGTCCCCGTTTTAGACTACCTTCATTGTCCCCATTTTATCCGCCAGTGCAGCTTACGAATAAAAATGGCATCACTTAAACTGTGTGCGAGATATCTCTACAACTAAAATATTAAAATGTTGCCTAACTGCTAGTAAATCAACTGCAAACTTATAAAATGTCATTATATATCAATTACGAACTTATATATGTTGTTATTACATGTCAAACTTGTAAAAAAAAGTCAGGAAGACTTACTTGACTCATAACAACGCAAGAAACAGCCTACCGCAGGCACAACTAGACTCAAACTGCCGTTATACTTGCTGTGGACATTAGTACTGTGGTTTGCCGTGAGTGGAAGCATAAGTCAGGGAATACCCAACTGTCCCCATTTAAGCCGCCGTCCCCGTTTTGTACAACTCTCCCCTATACGAATTTTCACAAAATAACAAATTCAGTTTTAAAGATCTCGCAAATAATATTTGATATCATTCATTTATTCTGACTTTAAAAATAGCTGAATGGCACACTGAGCTGTATAAAATCTGTATTCTGAAAAAAATAAATACACCGGTGGGATTTAAAGGTCCGTTTTAGTGATTAAATTAAGACTTGCAGCAAGAAAATAAAGCACGATTGTTTTCTCTCTAACCTCTTCATGCTTGGCAGAGTGAAGTGTAAACTAACATCTTTATTACAGCAAACGTTTTGGTATTCGATAGAGCCTTCAACCTCACAGGATGATAATGATCAAAAGTGAGAAAATATCAATTTTTTTATCAATATAAAAGAAAAACTCTTTCTTTTATTCATTATATTTTTTTATTTTATTGTATTGTAATCTATGTTGAGAAAACTACCTTTGTTATTTCCACAAAACTTTATTCCACTGGCACGACGCGCGTTTCACCACACTGTGGCATTCTCATGTGCAACGCACGAGTATGCCACTTATTAATTGAGTATAAGATTTTGTGGAAATAACAAAGGTGGTTTTCTCAGCATGGATATCCACAATTGTCACGGGGTCAGACCTGATGTCATCAGTTTTATTGCATTGTAAGTTGAAATACAAATGTTTTGCACATTTTGAAAGCACTATGTGCTGGAAAGTGGGTGTAATTGAGATGGTAAAATTTTACCCACATCCTCAGACATTTCGGTGAAGTTGAACAAAAGCGTTTAAAAATCAATTCCACCAAATACATTGCGAAGAGCGGTATGACAATGTTATTTTTCGTTGGTTCAGCTTTATTGAAACTAACTCAATGACTATTCATTTTTTGGCCCAGGAATGTGGAACACACTCAGGACTTACTCGTAGAATCATTGACGCCGATTGTAAATTTCTTAAACATTTAATCATTGTGAACTTCGTCTCAGTCGAACCATTAACCAGTAAGAAATAGCGTGGTAAAGTTTGAAGCGGTCCAATAGAGTATTTGCGTAAGTGAGGTATTTTGTTGAAATTTATTATAGCGAGTAGTGTTTGGTTTCGAAATGCCACGTACGAAATACCAAGGTATAATTCCAACTAATTAATTTAATAACTAGCTTTTAATATGCATTGTTCTAGCATCGAAATTGCCTAGGTCTAAACGCCCGTAGTGTGACATTATCTCCCTTATTAGCAGAAGCGAAATAGCCAAGCTGTGCGTTGAGAGTGAAATAGTATTTGCCTTTTCGAAGTTATTTCGATATTTGCTAATTAATAGCTAAAGTTTCGTCCGCACGCTAAGACTACACAGTCACACAATCTCCAAATCAACAAATGGCTGACTATGGGAGATGACGTCAGAGCCTACAAAACATGGCGGACCAGTGTTTCGGCGCAATAATAATTTATTAGATTTTATTAGCTAATAAAAAATTAACGAAAAGCCTCTCGAGCGTCAGAATGAAAATTTATTGTCTGAAGTATCGATAGAATTTTAAGATGTCACTTCCCAAAAGTGTGCAAATACTCTATTGTTTCTCTGGATTGGAACGAAACCAAATACTTCATCAATCCAATGAGGACGTCAATTCCAGTCGAATCAAGTCAAAAGGTGTTTATTTCCGCAATTGCAATACTTAAAAAGGAGAAGAAAATTGACAAAACAAAATGATAACATCAAAATAGATGGCAACGCAAATTTGGTCTCCGTTGTAGGCGTCAGCCTATTCAGGGCGCGATGTCTTTCACTGGGTAATATATAGTATAACAATAATAAGTGACTACCTGCGGGTAAAGTCCACTATGGCTATCAATGGACTGAGTTTGAGTAGTTCCGGCATATTTATGGCTATTTACACAAATATGGATAGTGAAATGAGTAGTTTATATTTCACTAAAATAAATAACTTTCAATTTTTCCACCTGTTTCTTAATAATTGTTCCGAGTCTCTTGAGTTGCTTGATACTTGCTTAGACGCTTTAAACAGCAACGAGGAAGGATTTTTTTATATCGCATACATCGTCTTCAATATTTTTTACCCCCTCCCTGTATTTCAACTGGTGCCCTCCACTAGTACCTTAAGGTGGTTCCACCGTGAAATGACTTAAATGTCACTTTATTCATATTCTGTCTACTTGTAGAAAAAGCTGTCCTCCATCTGATATAAACAACAAAATAATACCTTTCCACGCTATTTTATTCTATAATTGAATTTGATATAAAATGTTGTTCAATGGGGGAATGAGTGAAACACGGGGGAAAATAGTATTTTTCCATAAAATATAAATGCCATTTTTGCGGAAAACTATTTATAAGAAGGAAATAATCCAGAGAAATTGAATAAAAATAAAATATAGGCATCTTACCACCTTATTTTTTTAGTTATTAGAGAATTACTACCGTAATTGAAGTCAAAATGCGGTAATTCGTAGGAAATGGCGCTGCAGTCGGCTCCTATGGCTGGAAAAAAGTGCTTACTTAAAATACATTCGTGGAATAATCTGCATATTAAGTAACTTACTTTTGGGTTTCTATAGGTAACGCATTTCATCAGTGAAAGCAGGATTTTTTGGACAAAATATAAAAAATGTGGAATTTAGTATTTGTTTTGACTCACACAGTCGCGGTGGAACCTCCTTAAGCCCATATCTCTAGTGTATCCATACCTTCACAGAGGGGGCAGTTTGTAACAAATAAAACGTACACAGATAACATTCACACAAATTTTGTTCGATATTTTGGCAGCCACTTAGATTGCAGAGTTGTTATTAATTATTTTTTTTCTTCCCCAGGAAAAAAATTTTTTCCAGTGACTTTCATCGGGAGTATAGTGTGGATTGCTGCCTATTCCTACCTGATGGTCTGGTGGGCGGACGTTGCCGGCAAATCTGTATCAATACCGTCGGAGGTGAGATTGTGGTCCAGCGACCTTTATGTACTCCTTTATGACCTCCGCAAAAATTCATAGTTTGTGCTTGACCAAAATTTTTCAAAATTCATTGGCTACATGCATTTACAAAGCTTAGAGCATGAGCTTGGATTAGAAAACAAACACATACAGCTAATTTGGTTTTTATACTGAAGAAAAACCTTAACGGACGACTAAAAACCCCGAACGAACAACTAAAAACCCCGAACGGACTACCGAAACCGACAGCGGACTACGAAAAACAGTACATAAATGATAAGGGATAGATAGGAAAATTCTTGGTTATATGCAAATGCATCATTCTACTAATAAAGCTGGAATAACCTTCACTTAACTGTCGTGGTTACCTGTGCCTTTGAGACTACGTCTGGGGGTAAAGAGTAAGAAGTTTCTAACTGGACATCTCTGGATATCAGGCGCTCTCCGATTTTATTTACCTTTACCCATGCTTGAGGGGCTCTATGCAGGTGGATCCTTTATTTACCTAGTTGCTCGTGTGACCAACTATGAAATAAATTGATAAAAAAGGATATGGAAGGCACCAAATATGCCCTCTCACAATGGATTACTGTTCCAGACTGACATCTTTCCTGAAGGAGAGATTGCTCCTGGAGAGTATTCCTGTGCTTCCCAAAAGGACCCTAGGGACTCTTAATGACCCTACCCAGCCTCTGGATTGTTCCTATTGGTCCTACAGAGGCATTTAATGTACTATACTATTCCTTGTTTCCCTTTGGAGGAAGGCTGATGATATAATGGTCTCCTCAAAGTTCACTATGAAGGAAGCATCAGCTGAAGATGAATTGTTTGAAAGGGGGGAATCTGAATCTGGCGTTTGAGCAACTATCATTGGAAGCAATCCGTCGCAGATGGAGTCACTTGCGACCTAACCCACGCAGCGCGCGAAAGTTTGGGAAAAATTCGCTGGCCGTCCTTTACATTTACATAACATGTACATTACAATAGAACGTTCGGGGGTCGTTGCGACTCGAACCTTTGTCACTCGGTATATGTCAGCGCCATCTAGCGAATCTACATTTAAATTTTTGCAAAAATGGGAAGCTTGCAAACGAATCGGAGAGACTTTAGTTTGTCCAGTAAACACTTCACTGAGAGCTTTGCGTAATTAATTTCCGTTATAATTTATATTACTTCTATGTGTTTTTGGTACATTCAGCAATTTTCTTCTTTCAAAATTTCCGCAAGTTAATTATGTCTTCATTAAAATATTAAAAAAACGAGTGGGAATTGGAAAAAAATCTTGGTTATTCTCAGTAATATTGCATTTATATTCATACTATGTGGCAATATAGGTTTCAAATAATTAATGCCAAATATCTGTTATCGTGATTTGATGGTATTTCCTCAAACTATCGCGGAATTCCATTTAAAAATTAGTTCTCGAAGTTACTTTAACCCACGGAAGAGGCCAGGTATAAGATTTTCTTGACGAGGAAATTTCAAATTCGGATGGGAGAATATGCGTGCAGGGTAGTAGAACCGTAGGGTAGTAGAAAGTACTAGATATTTAAAATGACGTTGGGTAGATACTAGGAAGTATAATTCATTGTACTAAAGCATGTCATCGTGTAATAGTAACATTCATTGAATTGTACATTTTCATTTTTCTTTTTTTTGAGAGGGCAGGAAAAACTCAGTGGAGAGGGCAAGGGAGTTTCAGTGTTGAGGGCAAGGGAGTATTATTACAGACATCAGTTTCAGTTTAGTTTCAATGCAGGAATTTTTACCTGAGACGTTCGGGCGGAGTGACATTGCAACCAAATGGGAACGTGAACGGCGCGAACGTCCGCGCAACGTTCCGGTCGGGTAACATGGTAACCATTTTGGAACGTTCTTGCCGTTAGTTTCCGTAGCATTCCCTCGGTACGAAACGAACGTTCGCGTAACGTTCTGCGAACGTTTGTGTGCTGCGTGGGAAGATGAGTTAGTGGGGTAATATTTTATACTTGGGGAATGTGGGAAAATTGCATGGTTTTTATTTCATTTTAATTTACACTCAATATCTCGTGAATCTTCGGATTACACTGCTTTGCCAACGAAGGTGGTATTAACTCTCTCTCTCTCCATTTACAGGGTGATTACAAAAGAATGCGTCGGTTTCAAAGATCTGTATTGATCAAATGGTACGAGATAAAAAGCTGCGCAACCTCTTAAAATGACCGGTACATTCTCTAGTTTTGTTGAAAAAAATAACATCAGAAATGTTTAATATTTCCTTCTTGAGTAACCCGAACAATATAAAGTTGATATTCAACTTCCGCCCTCACTCTGTGAAGCATCTCAGCAGTTACAGTCTTTCTTCACAGCCAAAGTTATTCGTGCTTTCAATTCCTCGCTGTTAGTAGGCAATGACGGCACAAAGACTTGACCCTTGACATATCCCCACAAAAAAATCACATGGTGTGAGATCAGGTGACCTCGGAGGCCACTTCAGATGAAGGGCGAGGTCTTGACTTGCAGATCGAACAATCCATCTTTGTGGGTACGTCTCATTAAGATGAGAACGATTTGAGAGGTGCCCATTGGGGGGGAGCCCTGTCTTGCTGAAACACAAAATCATTGGAATCTGCTTCCAGTGGAGGAAAAAGACAATCTTAATCAATGCCTACTAACAGCGAGGAATTGAAAGCACGCATGACTTTGGCTGTGAAGACAGTAACTGCTGACATGCTTCATAGAGTGTGGGTGGAATTTGAATATTGACTTGATATTGCTCGGGATACTCAAGGAGGACATATTGAACATTTGTAATGCTATTTTTTTCAACAAAACTAGAAAATGTATCGGTCATTTTAAGAGGTCGCGCAGCTCTGTAGGTCGGACCATTTGAAAAATACAGATCTTTGAAACCGACGCATTCTTTTGTAATCACCCAGTATTTCATCGTATGCATGTCAACATCTTCGTCTCTCCTCACTTTTTTTTACTCCTGCAGAAATGCTTCACTTTTGCCTCACTATACTACATACCCCTGCAATACCCTACAGTATTTGCTTCGGCCCAACAAGAATGAATAAACATCAAGAGTTCCATTTCCTATTTAAAGTAGATAGAATTAAACCAGATATTGGTATGACTTAAGAAGTAGTAACTAACGAGCCATACCATTTTTATTGCATATTCAATGGGAAAGGTAAATAAGTCAAACGTCCCAGGTGTAATAAAAGAATATTTTGTGCTTTCCCGGCGTATTTCGCTATCAATGCCCTGTACAGATTCCCTCCAGGTGATAGAACAACGCCTTAAGGTCTCAGATGTTGTACTCATGGCAATGAATTGCCTTGCTCTTTGCCCTGAGCACGCTGGCATAGTCAACGGCATAGACGTCAGCTGTCCAACTGGAAAGATTACTGATGGGACTTCACCCACTTTAGCTTTTAAGTGGACACTTTGGGGTCTAATAAACCCCTAAGCATGTTTGTCTTGAAGCATTTAGAAACAAAGCATCGTATGAACCTGCTATTTTCAATACTTTCCTTAAACACATTTTCAGCCGAATGGTGATGAATGTTTCCTTTTGCATATCGGTAAATGATTTTTACAATTACTTTTTTATTGCTTAAGTGTATCTAAGACCCACCTGCTTACAAGACAAATATTGTTTGATATCTTCTTTGTTGCTTCAGTTTTATTAGTTGAATGATGCATGTGTATAGATCCCAGAATTGTCCTATCTGTCTCTAATCATTTATGTAGTGTATATATCATGAAATTGCAGACTTTTAATGATTTTGATGCATTACTTGCACATTTGTGACTCATTAAATTATTTATGTACGCCCAAACTATCTTCATAGGAATTATATGAAACCTTTTCCACTAAGTACACACAAATGAAAAAAAATATCTTTTTTTATTCCCCCGTAATATGATTCAAATGTTGTACTAGTAATTGAAAGATAGAAAAAACTTCCTTATTTTGTGTTATCTTTAAAGTTACCTGTAGTAAATACATTAAAAATTGCTTAAATTAAGCTAAAGTTATGGCCTATAAAATTTTATGCATAAGTTTTATAATTTGATTACTTCATTTTACTTTTTAAATTGATAATTTTTGCATATTGAAAGTTTATGTGTGATGTCACATGAAGCAGTGGATATGAAATCGGAGAAATTAATCTGAAAATAATCCTTTTTTTTCGTATTTTTTATGTATATGGGTACATCAGATCCCCCAACACACATCAACGTCACAAAAATAGGCACGCCTACTTCAGGATGAAATTAGCCTGAACATGAGGGCAGACACCGGGAAGTTTTAGTACAGAAGCATTCAAAAACTAATTCTCAATGAAAGACTATATTTTCCTTGTCATTGAACAACTTTTGAGTGATTACTTAAGTGTATAGTAAGTCCCGTATTTTCCGTGCCACAAGACCCGTAATGTAAGGTTTTTCGGGTTTTATTATAGAAGACAAAAAAGTGATCAACATCTGTTAATTAACATATTACACTAGTCTGCATGATATCATAGTAAGTTATAATAGCTAACTTCTTTGATATGCTGATTTCAGAACTGTTCTCAGTTTTCTTCTACCACGTACAGTTTTTTCAGAATGGATCCAATTTAACTTCTTAGATTTATTAATTAGTGCATTATATGTGTCAGTGGGTAATTATTGTGCGAGGGATATTTCTCAATACAAGTTAATGAGTCTTAGGTTGTCCCAAGCTCTTGAGTCATAGGCCTCTATTAGCCGAGGCAACCTGGACACTCAACCGGACGTTCCACCGGTGGAGTGTCTGGTTGCTCGGGTTTACTCCGCCCAGGTCACCGGTGGCGCCACCAGCATCGGTTTAAAAATTACCCAGCACACAGCAGTATTTAAAATGGTGTTGTGTTGTGAGGACGTACTATTGCTAGCTCTTCTCATTAGAAATTTTTTCTTATCAGAATAAATTTCTAATCTGCTGTCCCAAATTGATGGGTTCTTCTCCACCTCGCTAATCAAATCCTCCGTATTTATCTTGTTGTCTATCAATTTTGATAATTCTTTCGATAAATCTCTAGGTTTACTCAGTTGCCCTTTATTACTGTTCTTTAGTAAGTTTTCCTTTCTTTGCGTTACGTCACTTGGACAAGCGACACCTTCACCTTCTTGCAAATTGCGATCACCATCTTCATTCACCACCGCCCCCGGCGAAAACATATTAACACACAGAAATTCAATTCACAAGAGCGAACAACTCACCACTAGTTTGGACCGTGAACTGAGATTGTGTGTCTGCCTGGAGCGACGTGGTCAGGGCAGTATGATGCGCGCGCATGCAATATTCAGTCACCGGTGGCGCGTCTGGTCGCCTCGGCTGGTAGGCTACATATACTCCAATGCCCTGGAACGTTGCTGAGAAACCCAAAGTGGAAGGTGCGGTTGCGGGGCTCAGTCGACTGGTTTCGGTGGAAAGTCTGGTGGCGCGTCTGGTTGCCACGGATAATAGGACTCATTTGATTCTATGCCCCACGACTGACAAGTTCCACCGGTGAAAGGCTCGGTGGCGTGTCTGGTTGCCTCGGCTAATAGAGGCCTTAGGTTGGTACAACTGCTGCTATTGTTGTGTGGCCTTTGGAAGTGTTATTCTTCCTTCATTAATGTTTACTCCAAATGTTGTCAATTGCGTGAAGTAATGTTACTGTATAACTGTGCTTACAGCAGTTGAAATCTTGAAACCATAATTATCATTTAGTGTAAAGAACTGACGTGATAGAAAAAATGGAAGTCGTTTTTGGAATCAGCATAAAAAATTGATTCAAGGACACCTATTTTTAATAAATCATCTGACAAATTGTTAAATAAATGCAGACTGGTGTTATAGGAAAGAAATGGGATTTTTCATTTCCAAAAATTATAACTTAATTAAAGTTATTTATCGTGTAATCCTAGAATCAAATTAATGATGGAAAGTGAACCTTGAGAGCTCGCTGTTGCTATGCAGTTTGCGGTGGAAGTAGATAGATATGGACACCTCTGACAAAAACGCAAAACCGAATGCGTGAAGACGTTGCTTTACCCTCAGTCGCAGATATAACACGTAGGCCAATTTTATCCTGATGAATGTAATCCATATGTTTAGAGCATTAAGATTCAAGGAGAATTAAGGGATAGATGATTAAAGGATATCTCCATCGACTGTAAATAACCTAACATGGGAGTGTGGAATATTTCAACGATAGTTCATTAACCTAAATGTAATAATCCCTCTAAGTAAGTCTTCCCAGTTAAAATTCAGTGTTCTTGGTACCAACGTCTTGATTATTACCCCATAAATTAAATTGTTTGAATTTTCTTCACAGGTGATGGGCCTTACCTTCTTGGCAGCTGGTACTTCCATCCCTGACCTTATTACAAGTGTTATAGTGGCAAGGAAAGGTTTTGGGGATATGGCTGTCTCATCTTCAGTTGGGAGCAACATCTTTGACGTCACTGTTGGGTAAATTGAAAAGATTTTTCTAAAAATCAACATATTTTTGCACTCTGAAAACAAAGATGCAGGTGTTAAACTACTTTAAATGTGGCCACTATCTTGGTCTATGCGTAGTTGGTTGTCAGTAAAATGCCTTGACCCAACTCTGTATTGAAACAAGGTTTGATTTCCCTCTTGATTTGAGATAATCAAGTCTGAATTCCAAATTCCATCACAATATGGTTTGCAATTATGACAGTGGCCTCTTCCTTAGTTTTTATTTCCCTTAGTTTCTATAATCTAGAATTTAACCTTTCAATGAACATTACTTGCAACTACTTCATGACAGAATCCTTCATTACCTACCAGAATATATGTGTCCAAATTCTATCTCGGACATATAAAATGATACCATTTATAGTCAGTTGTCGCATTACAACCTGTTCAAAATATGACGGTCCGACTTGTGACCAAGCTATTGGCAGCGACCATATAAATTTTTATCTTTTTGAAATATGAACTCATGCCATTTTGGAAGAATAAGATGCAATATGAAAATATTTTTTGTGAAACCACCAAAAAATTATGAATATATTACTTACATCCAAATCGACTTAATACAGAACTGTCGGAACCAAATATGGTCACGTGTCGACGACAGAGTATAATAATGATGTCCATTATTTGTACATAACTTATCGCTTTGCACATTTAGTCAGCTTATGGTATCCGCTAACTTAATATATATGCATGCATTCTTTTTTAGTGATATACATACAGGATGTTTCTGGAGGAAAGCGCAATACTTCTGGAGGAGGTTGGGGACGTGATTTTAAGCATTTTCCCATTTCTCACTCTGCTCAAGAGGACCAAATCCTCGTGAGACATGTGAGCGCAGGGAAATGAAACTGCATCACCATGGTGTTGAAAACCCGAAAAAAACACTTGTCTACTCGGGATATTTCGCGTCGAAAACGATAGTAGGTACTTGTCGACAGATTTTCTAACGCAAAGAAGTGAAGGGTATCTTCATATTCAGTACTAGTAAAATCATGAGTCATTGTGAAGGTCTCGCTGAAACGTACCGAAATACCATGAACCTGTTTAAACTTGCCACCATTTTCACTCTCATTACATTGACAACATATCCAAGAATTAATGATGCAATTGATTTAGTATCCTTAGAATTTCTTATAAGTTGAAATAGATTATTAAACAATGCATCTCAGCACCAGTGATCGACAATTAATCCATGGAGATAATCTCCACTTGAGATCTTTGTTGCCGCTTGATTGTTTACTTCATTTGGTTCACAAAAACACCTAAATTTGGGTTTCATTGGTTGGTTATCCTTTCAAAACGTTTAAAAATAAGTACTCAAGCTTAAATTGTTGAAGGTAATTGTCTTTTACGGTAAATCAATACCAGTTCCATGCATGGAAGAGAGCCGTCGAAAAATGTGCTCATGTAACGGTACCGTTTAAGATGCCATATCATCGCTAAAAATGAAGATATGAAAATAATTTTACCAGTTATGGAGATGAAATTAAATTTTCCAATTTTTATAACCCTATTAACATTTTCGTATCTCTTAAAATAAAAAAGTTATTCTAAAAAATAATTTTTTGGAGAAGAAAAATGTTGATAATTTCAGTTACCATTTTAGAAAATGTAAGTAATGTGCGTAAATTTTGCCGGAAAAAGAAAGATACGAACTTTAAGTACAATTTAGACCAGTTTTTCTTTGTAAGTATTGCTGGATGCCACTGCTTTTGGGGGTTTACATGGTAACTGCAGAATGCTTGTGACAAAATGTTTGCGTAGCCATAGCTCGGTAACTAAGGAGTTGCGACCCCATGTTTATAGGACAAAAAATGCTTAAAATCACGTCCCCAACCTCCTCCAGAAGTATTGCGCTTTCCTCCTGAAACACCCTGTATAATAATGCTTAAATATAGACTTTTGTACAATACATTAGTAATCGGTACAGTTAAATAGTTTATGGCACATCGACTTTAAACTCCAATTTGGTCAAATGACTATTCATATCATCAATGTTAATTTCTGCAGTCAGGCAGGTTTCCGGGTTTCGTCAGCGTTGTCATCGTTGTTATGGCGACGTTTCACCTACTGTGCTGTAGGCGTCCTCAGGCCAGGCTGAAGATGCTGGCTGAAGGCGAGGCAGGCCTACGTCAGAAAATATTAATTACTGTTTATGTGTAGTAAGTCGGAGTGAGAGGGAATGAAGGCTTGAGTGATTAGTTTGAAATAAAACAAGGATACATAATGTCTCCATTGCTGTTCAATGTTTTTACGGAAACTTGTAGGAAATGGATGTGATGACAACTTCAGTGTAGTGGCCAGAGATTTGTGCGATTTATGCTTTAATCTTACGATGATGTGTTTTTTTTTAAGAGTCCACAGAGATTACGGGATTTTTTTAGTTCCTGAGATATCAACGCTCAAATATTTTGAACATTTACCATAATTATTGTACCATGAATAATTATCACGATGTCCTACGTACGAATTATGTTTTTCGACCACACTTCCGGTTAAGAATTGGTCGATTAACTAAATATGCGTTTTTTCGAATTCGATGCGTGAGTGCAATTGAAAACTAACGATTAACGCGAGGAGTGCATATGCGTTACGGCATGGACAGTGAGGATCGCGAAATCACTGGAACGAAAAGACACAACGGCGCGTAACCCAAAAGTATATATCCAAATGATAAGTACGACGACACGATATTACTCGCTACGAAATCGTCTTTTTCTTTCTTTTTTTTTAATTTCGGATTGGGACGCGGGAGCAGAGGATACGTGCGCGAGTGTGGAGCGCAGGAGGACTCCTGTTGAGAGACTCCGTGGGTGCGGGTGTGAAAACCCAGAGTGCGAGACGGGTGCGGGGGACGTAGGTTAGGAACCCGGGTGCGGAATGTAACTTCGAGAGAGTGGGGGTGTAAGATGATAAGGGAAATAAATGTTTATGATAGACGTAACAGTTGAACGTGGGTGTGAAGGAATCGGATGCTGGATAAAGGTCCGAGAGTTGAATGCGATACGCGGGACGTAGATGCAGGATAAAGGCGCAAGAAATGGATCCTAGGTAACCACATACTTTTTGTTTTCTCTTTGTACATATAAATATGCTTGATCAGGTCACCAATGGTCACAGAACTAGGGTTCTAATATTTTTTCCTGCACAATAACTGAGTCATTACATTATAATAGATTTTTTCAGGGATATTACTTTATGTTACTAATAACTAGCAGAATTGAATTATTTATCAAAGGAACCAGTCTATAGACTAAAAACAAATGTCCAGTCACTAAAATGGCACTGTGCCGTCACTAACTTACAGACACCATGACTTAATGGTCAAATGGTCAAAATAGGAGCATTGTCTTACTTTGCACGTCGATTTAGAAGGCAAATTGGTGGTATTATATTGAGGAGTAATTCAGTAATGCATATGAACTAAGATGAGAAGTTAAGAATATACCAATTTCAAAACAAAAGAAGACAGTATTAACACTCAATACTTGAACTCACTATGCATGAAACATAAGAATAGATGAAGAGTAAGAACACTCCGCAAATTTACTAACTAGGTTAAGCTGAATGCACAGTGCTGATTACTTAACAATGCATTTCAAGAGCACAAAGAAGAAAACCTGTCCTGGATAGAAATTTACATTTATGTGTCAAGCACTCAATTCCAGTCTCATAAAATGTGGTTTCCTTGAATTCTGACCATAAATGCACTGCCTAAAAGACAGCAGTCTCTAAATAGCACAAAAATATGCACATTTAATTTTACCAAAGCGGGACAAATGTTTTTAGGCATCCACGACTTAGTCTTTGAATGAAAAATCACTATTCCCATAGTAGATAAAATGCACTCAGCTCCAGGTTAAGGTAATATTAGAAGTTTTCTATTTCCTTTGTTAATCTTGTTTGCAGCTCTCATATAGTCATTTATGGTATTTTTATGGTAATTTTGTAAAATATTGCCTCTGATTTAGCAAACATGTTAATTTTTTTACCTGTATTAACTACAACAGCGCATTCTTCAATTATAAAAACCCTCATGAATTTTCTGTTCAGCGCTCCTTCCGCCAACTCAAGTACTTCTTCCTATGCTGAACAGGAAAGAATTAAGATATTCATCATATTTTTCCCGAGATAAGGCACTGCATAGTTGCATGCCAGTGTCTACTACTACTACGTCAATTACAACAGGTGCCGGTATCGTCAGGCCACCTTTATTGATTTTCACGAAGTAAGCATTGGTCTCCCCATCACTGTCACTCAAAATACTGGAGCAAAAATCAAAGCCTTGCCTTTCATGCACAGTAACAGGCTGAATGCATACATAAAACCATTCATGTTCACCTCTACATGTCTCTATTTACCTTATCATATTAACACCTTTACACCCTATCATATTCACAAACAATTTGGTTGAATGCTGTGAAATCGCTACTCTCTCTAAGATTAGTGCATGAATCCTCTTTCAATATATTGCTGTGCAAATTGATAGGTCCATAACTAACTGAACGAAGTCCAAGCAGACCTTTTTCCCTCATATTTTTTCTGCCTCAATGATGTGCACAACAGGAAATTTATAATTACTCAAGAAAGTTACCTATAAGCCCCAATGAGTCTTCCCATATTGCCATTTCTGAAATTCCTTTTTGACGCGCAGTCAGCATGAAGCATCCTTTGCCAACCCTCCTTTGGTAAAAGTGGAATTTCTCCGAACCTCAACCCACTGAATGAATCTTTGAGAAATCGTTAGGCGAATACCATCCGTGTCTTTGAAAGGCAGCTTATTTTCACACCTTTGAATTACTCCTTACATGGCTGTTTTTATATTAAAAGTAGCCCAACATTTGGCTATAATTTCATTACACTGAATAGAACCCAAATTCACTCCGAGATCTTCAAAGAAACCAAGGTGGTATCGTCAAAAATATTGCACACCAATTGGACCTTCTGCCTCTCCAAACTCGATGGATTACCCGACTTCTAATTCAATTGAGATGCAGATTATACAAACTTGCTCTTCTTTAGCTTGTAAAGGGATTGCAAATAAGAAAAATGGGCCTTTATTGGCACGCCATTATTGAAATCAGAAAACACCAACGTCTGCTCAAACTGGTGTAAGTTTTTCCTAATGTTCTTAGAAGTGTGGGCAGAATCAAATGAGACTATAAATTCTGATTTTAAACAGGAAGTGAGATTATTACGTCTTTGAGCACCCCATAGGCTGAACTAACCATAAACGCCTGTACATTTTGGCCTTTTGGCAGCTTCACGTGGAACATTTTCAGTTCGTCCTACTAGAGTGCCAGGTTTATGATTGATGACACCTTTTACATGAATTTCATCAATTTTAATAATGATTTGTCACTCTTTTTCACTTATCTGTGCTGAGGAAACAGATAGAAAACGCTTGTTCAGAGCTTTCTTCTTAGATGTCACCGTTAATTCACATTGTGAGCGTTGCAAGGGGCTATTACGAACGAGAGGACCGTATCACACCGCAGGGCGGAGTTTTCGTTCCACCGACGTTTAAACTCCGACCCCTGCGATTATGATCCCGGGGGGTTTGAGAGCCACCACAGGTCGTCTTGGGAGCAGTGAGGCCCGACGCGGCGGAAGTTACGGTGTTATGAAATATTACGCGTTCTTTGTATACGGATATGGCATCAGCCAATCGGGAGTGTTCCAAGCAGACAAATTTTGCGAGATGTTCATCACTGACATATTATGCGCCAAGGTTCTTAATTAAAATAATCTTGTTTAATATTTAATCGAAATTGTGATGAGCATGGTGGTACATTATTTTCAACACACACGATCACATAACGAAAGTGAATGGAATACATTTAGCTCTATAACATTTTTAAAGTTTCGTTGAGTGATACTCGAATTTTGCCCTCATTAAAGGAATAAGTTTGATAAAATATTTATTCATAAAGAAGTGATAACATATCTAAGAAACCTAAATCATAAATAATTAATAATAAAACTCAGGTTATTGTTAATTTCATGATAGATCTTACAAACTTTTCTATCTTCGGAGCCGTTGGGAAAGGATAGGTACTCTTACTCGAGTATATGAAACAAGAAAAAAATAATTCCTTAAGTGGTAATCATTACCTTATGTTCATCTTTTAATATTCCTTCGGTTTTTATATAATTTTCACGAAGATTTGGAAATATATAAAGACAGGCTCTTCCAGTGTCACTAAGTATTCACGAAATAGCCGATTTTCAAATGCTTTACTGCTGTGAACCATGGTGAACTACCTGCAGAATTAAATCAATGATGTAGTCGTGCCAATGTGCATTGCTTTTCAAGTGGTTAATTACGATCATTCATAATTTCATAGCTAATAAAATACTTCTCAGGTATATTTACCACGAAATGCACTGTTCTGTTGGACTAGCCAGCCCTTCCCCCTAACCTCAAAGAGCAAGCTTTAAGCTCTGAAGAAAATTGGTAAAGGATATGGAACTCAGGAAAAGCACAGTTACTTATTATAGAAAAACGGTTACTCAATTGCTTTCGAAGGTATGGGTTACATTCACATTTTCCACATTAATACATTCAAATTTAAAACCATTTCAATCGTTTAAGTCTTGATAATTCTTGAAGTTTCGAAGTGACTAAAATAAATATTGTCATAAAGTCAGAATAACGAGCACAGATAATATGCACGGCTCGCTGAAATCATTTAGAAGATCACAGAGGAAACAAACTAGTATACAGCAAAGGAGCAGAAAATCATGTGTAGCACATCTCACAGTGAAAGCTATGGATACTAGAATTTGTAATAGTATACCCGGGCATACCTCGGCCAAGAATACTTAGCAACGCAGGTAAACTCACAAACTATCAACCCAAAGACAGATTCCAGCCCCCACACATTACAAACAAAATATACCTCGGAGCATGTCAAGAAACACAGGTACATAATACAGGAGCATATGGGATCCGATGCAGAAAGACTTAATCCGGGAACTTAATAAAATACAAAGGAAAGCTGCGCGATTCGTCAAAAACTGCTACGGGCGTACAGACAGCGTTACACAGATGTTAAACGAATTAGGCTGGGAGCCGCTAGAGATTCGGAGGCTGCGCGCTAGGCTTATATTGCTTGATCAATTGAGAATAGATATCTTTCAGAGCGACACGGAGAACATCATATTAGAACCCCATTATATTTCCAGGTCCGACAGAAACGATAAATTAAGAGAGATATTTTTCCGAACGGATAGGTATGGGAATTCGTTTTTCCCCCGAACAATAAAGGACTATAATAAATGCTAGGCGTAATTTCATCAGAGCGTTTCCTTTTTATATGTAAACGGCTGGCGTCCTAACACCACCCGCCACACGCCTATTGAGGCGGCTTGCGGGGTAATATGCAGATGTAGATGTAGATAATATAGAATTTAGACGATGCAATTTTCCACATTTTTCTAAATTCTATATTATGTTGAAATTCCACAATATCACGCCTGATACAGGAACACTCTGAACGTTTTTTAACACAGGCACACTTTGAAGTGGGTAAGATCCTTAAAAAGGAAATCCGACAGTCTAACGAGCACAATACAGCTTTGAGGAAACGTCCAAACAGCTCATCGGGGTTTATTGCATAGGATCACAAATTATTCCGTAGATAGATTCATAAATAATGTCTCTGGAAATGGTGCGTTTTTCTAAAGGAGAACTTTTCCGCTTTCTCATTGCTTACGTCGCATCCTTACGCAATGCTTGATATGACGTATAAGGATTCAAAAAAAACTACGATTTTTTGTAGTTACTACAATTTGAATTATTTCCTCGGTGAAAGTGAACTTTGGTACAACCAAGGGAAAGGAAAAAAAATGTGCCAAATGCAAAACTGGAGAAGACAGAACTAGCTGCACTAGTTAAAGAAACCGAATAGTTCTATCCATATCCATAAAACGGGCGCTACGTATCTCACTTGCACATTTCTGCACAACGTGAATTATCGAAAGATCCTTCAGCACCTTACACCTGAGGGTAAAAACTTTTTTACGGTCAACAATGACAGAAAATCGGCTTGTCGGTCTTTTTATGATGAGTGCGCATAAAAAGAGAGTTCTGGAAGCTAAAAAAATTTTAGAAAAACATTTTTTTGTCAAGATTTAGCCAGAACTCTCGTAGGCTGGTGCTGAAATGAGATTCAAATAGGTTCGAATAGCATTGCAACTAATTACATTTTTCATTTTCAAATGCTCAAATAAAACCATTTTTTTAACAAAAAATGTTATCTGATTCCCCCCTTCCCTTTGGAGAAAATTCTGGCTAAGCCACTGGCCATTATACACTGCTTTTAAAGTGATAATCTGCGGATAAATTACGGCCAATAATAAATTCACAGGCCAAGCTATTCAAATATTTCTCGCAGAAACAAGGTATTTAGCACGAAATGCAGTTCTGCTGGAGTAGCAAGCCCTTCCAGTCCTAACCTCAAAGAGAAAGCCTTAAGCTCTGAAGAAAAATTATAAGAAATATGAAAAACAAGGGAAAGCACAGTTAATTAATATAAATGTACGTTTCTTAAACGTCTTTCGACGGTATGGGTTATAGTCACACTTTTCAACCATTATACATTCCTTTAAAAAAAACTTTTTCAGTCGTTGAAGTTTTGATAATTCCTGGAGTTTCGAAGTGGCTCGAATAAATATTGTGTCAAAGTCAGAATAACGAGCACGGATATTGCTCACTGGCCACGAAAATCATTTAGATAATCAGAGAGGGTAAAAACTGGTACATAAGAAAAGAGAAGAAAATTATGAGTATCACATCTCACAGAAATAGAATGTCCGAGGCCTGAGAGTCCCAACCAACATAGGTACAAAACATACAAAAAACATAACTGAAAAGCCCACACGAATTACAATGAAAATGATTTTAAACTTTAAGGAGGATAGTGGTTTCACCCATCTAAAAGATAATTCAATGAAACTTCATGAAAGTATTAATAATATTGTTCTAAAGCTACCTGCAAATTTGCAGAATTATTTACCGCAGGTTTTTAAAGATATTTGATCGAGAATTTGGCATGAAATTGCACGTTCTTATGCCATTTCTTCTGCATCCTGCAAGTTATGCATCCACGTTCAAATACATCACCAGTGGTGCTGGGCTCTGGGAAAGCTGGGCTTTCAGATCACTGTGCAACTTCTTCTTCGTTCCGGGTTTTTATGAACCAAAAAGAAATACTTCTCGGGTGTTTTCTGTGACATAGATTTACAACTCGGCACACAACAGTACACATACGATTTTCTCTCACTCATATTTTACACACACGGCCACGCTAATCACTTAAAACTCTTATAACTGTTTGTGACCGACACCAGCAATGCATTCCATGGGGTAGGAGGAGCGATATCATATACTTTCCACGTCATCAACATGGCGTCGGCCAAGAAATACTTTTTCGGCGCGGATTTCAAATTGAAATTTCAAACGGCTCTAGGAGCGTAATTATTTGGTTTTCGAGGGTAAAACTTGGTAAGTGACCTTTTTACGTATCAAATATTATAACTCAAACGTAATCTGAAGTAGTGTGATACCTCCTATTTACACGATCTGCAACGCGCGCGAGGGATTTATTCAAGGGCTCGGAGTAAAAATATGTAACATATACATTTTTCTATCGATGATGTTAATTATTATACATTTAATAATTAGAAAAGGTTCTTTCTGATGAATAAACCCTTGCATTCCCATAACAACCCGTGTATTTTCATGCCCACTTCTCGTTCAAATATCTTAAGAAATCTGCGGCAAATAATTCTGAAAAAAATCAGGTAGCTTTAAGACAATCACATTAATGTTTCCAGCAAGTTGCATCAAATTCTCTAAAGTTGAGTCAAACCACCGAACCTCCATAACTGCCTCGTAGCATGTCAAGCATAACAGTTGTTAACCATAGCAATAGAAGTACACACTTAGAAGTTGGTACGATCCATAAAAAATGAAATGCACTTCATTCCAAAAGACTATCGTGTACCATGCAGCTTTGAGAAAACGTCCAAATAGCCCATTTTTTCTTAGATAAATGCATAGAATTAAGGCACTCAATGTCCCATGAGTATCCCTAAGAATTGGCACACCAATAACGATCAGTTAACACACAATTTCTCTCGGATGGGCATTAGTTTATCACATTATATAATATATCCCAAGCAGTCCTTTTCAGCTGTGGTAAAACGGGAAAAAACCCCGCCAAATCACCTTGTCAGTTCCAAGTGGTGAATTTGACTCATTGCATATCGTTTACGAGAACTGAGTTTGGGAAGAGAAAGAGTAATGCTATCCATAGCAAACATCTTAAGATTTCAATATTTTACCATAAAAATTGATACAACTCGGTGATAAATACTTACCTCGTATAACTTTATTCCCTTTAACAGGCTATTCGTCTCGTCATTATGATGTACACATTTGCGACACAATCATTGACGTCCAATCATGCAACTTTCACATTACCTGTGTTTGCTCAGATATTCTAATTATAAATATTATATAATAAGAACGCTGCTATTTCCCTGACATGGATATGATATTTTAAAGATTTCATGGGATGAGTTATTCCAGTTTATTTCAGAAACAATCAACCACAGCTATTCTTTATCAACATTTAGGAACATACTTTATTCCATCTTCAGGCCTAAAAAATAATATATTGTCAATAACAACAATGACCACATACACAAAATATACATCAAAACCTTGTCCTCAAAACATATCCACATATCAATTACCTTAGAATAAAAATATTAAAATCACCAAACATCACATCGCTAATTGCACCTTGTAACATCGCTAATTGCACCATGGTTATCAGCACCATTTTGTGCATTGCAGTCAAGTCCGTGTTTGAGAAATTTTCAGCTTTAGCCAAAGAACGGAGAACCTCCGCCATATTGAAAATAAAGGCAGGCGGAGTTTTAAAGGCAGGTCCTCCGTCGGCGGTGAGACTCCGACCCCTTGGCCGTGGTATGATACCACCCGAAACCTGTTCGTAATCGCATCGGGTGTTGAGAGCGATTCCGGGAGAAGTAACTCCTCCTGTGGTGTTTCAGCGCATGCGGTGGACGGTTCGTAATAGCCCCCTAATTAAGTGAAAAGTATAACAATATGCTGAAAAATATAACAATGTACCGGTTATATCATCAATATCATAATGATCAAAGAAACATCAACAAAATTAGAACAGCTACGTAGAATAATAAAATTAATTTAAGTGTACGCTAAGTATGATTGCTCTTAACACACAACATATCAAGCTCTAGAAGTTTAAATAACAGCGGAATATACCACCCCATATGAGATTACTCATTTATAAATCAACATCACTAACATAATAACTATTTATAAGAACATTTATATTTTGAGATGTACAGCAAATGAAATAACATTACATAAAAAAGCAGTAACCGCTCTTGCGAAAAATTATAATTAGGAAATCTTGTACAGAATTGATGATTATGATGATTCATGCGTAACATAAAACTTGTGAACGGAACTAAATGGGAATCTCATCTAAACGGGGACAAGTAGAGACAAGTACAAGACGTGTGGTCGTCGTGGCATGGCAGAGTGAAAATATTGATAAATTGAAAGGCTGCAGTCGTACATGGGATATATCCAGTGCGATTTCAATGTCGTGAAGTAACTTATTTATCGTATGCGTGCATTTCTTCATTTCTGCTTGAAATCTTCTGTCGTGCCAAATGATTGGAAGAATGCAATAGTAGATACTCTGTGCAAAGGAAAAGGTGGAAAAATCGCGTGTTCAAACTAAAGAGCATTTAGTCTGTTGATTGTTCAGGAAAAATTGTAAGGTAAAATAGTAACAAGGCGAACAAGAGTAATATTGACAGAAACTGGGGGATGCAGTGTGGTTTAATAATGCCTTGGAGCGTTAGTACGGATCAGCTGGTTTCACTTTAGCAAGTACCTATATACTAGAAAATTGTAGGGACGTCCAAAAAAAGAACACATATATGTATACATTCTAGATTTGAAGCATTTGAACCACTCTTAAGGCCGTTTTACACGGTACATTTATTTGTACAATCTATCGTGCAAACGCATGTACAGTCAAGTGTACAAGAAAATATTGTATGAACGACTGAATCAGACGAAATGTCGTTTTACACGATGAGTGCAAGCGCACAATTTTCCGTGCAATTTAGCGGTAGAAATCGCTCGGAATTCGCGAGTCTTTTGTTTATCATGAATATGTTTCACTCGTGAACATATGTTTCACTCACGTATTTGACACCTTGAAAAGCTGATCACCTGAAATTCGGAACCTCGACTCGACCATCTGCCTACTGATAATTCTCCCGGTTCAGAAAAAGCTCTCGTGGACTCTTCTCTCTGGCTTTATATTCGACCTTTGCATCGTTTCGTTTTTTCTCATCTGGATTTTAGAGCGACAAGTCATTGACGTTTCTCGCCGGATCTCCACTCTTTTTAGACAAATTTTGTGGGTTTATTATGTGCGTGTGACAAAGTGTTATTATCAAGTGGTATAGCAGAACACGGGACCCTTTTTTTAGACCCTCCTAATTTCCCTCCCTTGTATTTGTCCCAGCGTTTTAATGTCTTTTTTTACGATTTCTATGTTACTTGCTAACCAATAGAAATAAAATTATTATCATTATTTCACGCGGCATATGAGGAACTCTACTTGAGGACCAGTCATAATTCTGGGGGAAAAGGACACAAACCCAAAGATCGCGATTACACTGAAAAACCAGAACACCAAATAACACGATGAAATGACGATGTAAACATTTGAGCAACTTTGAGTTAACTCTTCTCGGGTTCTAAACTGCTTCAAACTATTCATAATTGTCGACGTAATTAATTCTTACCTTGAGAATGAGTGACGAGTCGTCTCTCGAAACGTAGACAATTATGAATAGTTAAAACCGGTGGAGAGCCCGAGAAGAGTTTACTCATGAAAGATTATATACACAGGGTAATAATTACTCATAATATTCTACGGGAAAGTGTTAATCCTTTTTATAAACAACTTTATTTTCAATCGTAACACAGGCACCACAGTTTTCGCCACATCTGCGCCATCTGTGGAATATTAACGATACTAACTGATCGAAATTGTATGATTGTCTGAATGGAATTAGAACAGGTTCTATTTTCCGTTCAGGCATTCATACATTCGCACAAGCGTTCGCACAATTTGCCGCTTTACACGGTACAATTTCCTGATACATGCGTTCGCACGATAGATTGTACAAACAAATGTACCGTGTAAAACGGCCTTTAGGGCCGTATTTATGGTCGTTACCTAGCAGTCCCCTGTGGAGTCAGCTTCAACGGTGTGGAGAAGAAGACTTTATGTGACTTAGTGTAGAATCATAAAGATATAGAGGAAATTAAGAAAACGGACGCAGTTTCCTGCCACAAGAAGAAGAAATTGTGGGAAAAAATATGCTGCGAGTGTATGTGAACATCCTTGGAATGAGTCAGGTGGCACATCAGATTTTTATCGATTAAAATCAAATATTGCCGTTGTTTTATTAATACCAAATCTTCTAAATTATTAATTTAAGGCTATGCACGTTCATTAGAGTCAGTTTAGTTATATCTGTTGTGTTATTTTTTCGATAAGGGGGCCCCTGGTTGAGCATGCATCTCCAGCCAGAATAAGGAGAGGCTAAGGGGGCCTAGGGGTGGAAATTTGACTATAAATACCGTTTTTGACGAAAGGGCCTGCTAGGGGCTGTGGGACTGCTGGGTAACGACTATAAATTCGGCCCTTAATAATCTCGTGCAGACTTCCTGATCGAGTTTCCGTCACCGGAATATTTTTGATTTTGAGTAAAAAAATCGTGATTAGAGGCGCAATAAACAAAATATTGGACACTTAAGTTATCCATCCAAAAGGTTCACATACTCCAAGATATCGATCCATTCCTTTATTGTGTCACATGACTCCTTAGCTACGTGATCGGAATTATCTCAAACGTTTCAAACAAAACTCCCCTGGATAACTTCTGTGAAGGAAATGAGATAATACGATTGAGGGTAAATACGACGAAGACGAAAGCTGTGGTTTCTGGCAAGGAGAATGGAAGGAATAATTTTATGATGATAGTGAATGGTGATAGAAATAAGCAATTGGATGCCTCGGTGCTTTCGATTTCGATGAAATACCCGTCTATCGGTGGCTCTTCTCTCCGAGGTGAGCCGAACAATTGAAGAGCTTCTAGCGTATTTCTTCACAGCTATTCGCTACTGCTTGTGTGTACGAGAGACGGACTGCGCATGCTTGAATAGCCGCTTTGAGCTGTTTATTTCATTTGGTACCCTGACGATCGCCAATCGCTTCCGTCAATAGCAGGCCATCGCAATGCTAAATTGAAAGCATCCTTTGAGTACCATGGGCGATTTTTTTGTGAAAGATGGGAGGATAGATAAAGTGGAGATTACCAGTGGCGTGCTAATGCGGATGTGAAAGTGACGGATAGCATGCGGATTATGTTAAGGAATGAATAATGGTGTGGGGAAGCAAAACTGTAGTTTACGAAAGCGTGCTCCTTTCTACTTAGCCTTATGGTAGCTACACCTGTACACCAGGATAACACATAAGAGTAGGCTAAATGCAGTGAGCACGGGGTATCTAAGATGTGTTTGCAGTGAAAGCTGAAGGGATAAGGCTAAGATTGAGTGAGTGATGAAATAATTTGAAGTAAGTGCTTCGAGAATAGACACACGTATGACAGGAGTGTGCTTCGTTAGTTTGGTGATGTCGATGAGTGGATGAGAGACGAATAATAAAGCGATGGATAAGCGACAGTGGAGTGGATGGCCCGAGGGGAAGTGGTAGACCGAGAAATTCACTGGATTAAAGTGGTAGAAGATACGCTTAAGGTGGTTCCACCGTGAAATGACTTAAATGTCATTTTATTCATATTCTGTCTACTTGTAAAAAAAGTTGTCCTCTATCTGATACGAACAGCAAAATAATACCTTTCCACGCTATTTTATTCTATAATTGAATTTGAAATTACATGGCGTTCAATGGGAGTATGAGAGAAACACGGCGAAAAATAGTATTTTTCCATAAAATATAAATGCCATTTTTGCGGAAATCTATTTACAAGAAGGAAATAATCCAGAGAAATTGAATAAAAATGTAATATAGGCATCTTACTACCTTATTATTTTAGTTATTAGGGAATTATTTCCGTAATTGAAGTCAAAATGCGGTAATTCGTAGGAAATGGCGCTGCAGTCGGCTTCTATGGCTGGAAAAAAGTTCTTATTTAAAATGCATTCGTGGAATAATCTGCACATTTTTTGCCTTACTTTTGGTTTTCTGTAGGTAACGCATTGCATCAGTGAAAGCAGGATTTTTTTGAAAAAATATAAAAAATGTGGAATTTAGTATTTGTGTTGACTCTCACAGTCGCGGCGGACCCTCCTTAAAGTGGTAGAAGATACGCTTAAGACAAGGGACATAAGGAGTCTGAAGACCTGGAGGGCGTGTATGAAGCATTGTATGAGTTTGACTGAAGTAAAAGAGGTAGGAATGCAAGGATTAGGGCAGTTTGGAGGAAATTAGCATAGCAGAGTCAGATTTACAGGCATATCTATCACTGAAAATTAAACATTTTTGAACGTGCCTACTCCGAAAGGGAACCGCGTGATGGGTATGAATGTGTGTTGACGTTCTACAGGTGATATATTCCTTGGCCATAAATCACTCATATTGGATCTAAGATAATTTTTAATTAGTTTTAATTGTTAAAAACTCCTTCCGTCACAAGTGACGCCGACCGCAATAAAAAAAGTTCAAAATATAAAAAACAATGTTGGGGACAACATTTATCAGCCTAAATCCTCCTACATTAGGTAAAAAGATAAGCTCCAAAATTGCAACGTTCTCATGTAACGTTTTAATCTCGCTCAGCTTTCTTTCTCTGGTTTCTCCAAGAACCTGTCGTCAATCAAGTATAAAACTTTTCACATTAATTAATGCCGCTACTCCACTGTTAATAAGCTACTTTTTGCACGCCTATTTCAATTTTGACTCGAGATCATTCAAATCAGATAGATTCGATTAAAAATACATTTAAATTTCATTTTTATACCTCGAAGGCTTTATTTTTATGCAAAATTGAATTTAAAATAATAGTCGAGCAAATTTAAAAGGATAGTAATGATAGGGAAGAAGATTTTGAAGAAAATTTTCATTTTCATCGCCAAATTTGGCTCTTATTTCGAATTTGTGTGGACTGTTAAAGAATATTGTTAATTAGTTATCCAAAAAGTCAGCTTCAGTTGGAAAATCGTCCTCTTTAGCAACCCGTACCATTGTTGAATAAATATGAGGGAAATACATAAGAGGAATCAATTGGTATTTTAATGTACGTCCGTCATCCCGTTTTTAGTCACGTATTCGACAGGCGGTCGAACTATACATAGTTATTAAGAGAAAATAATTTTCAGGGCTAAGACGCTTTAGACAATTGTTACAAACTAAGAGGCCAAAACTGTCTCCCCACTAATTTTGTCCATTTCGCTGTATCTCTGACGGTTATAGAGCTATTCGACCTCCCATTTTCTTAAAGACGCCATTAGAAGATGCCAAGGCCGCCATTGTTACGGCGGGAAAAACGATATCCCTCACTTAACTAATGAGGTCCCTCATTTAACCAGTGAATGCCCTTGGCGCAGTGGCGCATTAGACACTCATTCACAGACGGAATATATGTGGCAAGAAGTCTCGAAGGTGTAATTGTTCTTAATAGAAATATTGACGTCAAGAAATTAGATTTGAGGGGAAGACAGTGAAAGTGAAGCGGATAGGGAATAAATTATATATATAATTGAGGAAGCTCATCGGTGACTCCTTGTCGTGGATCCATATGATGAAAATATCATCTATGAACCTAACCCAGAGCTCTGGTTGTAGTTCTTGGGTGGCTATGATTATCCCTTCAAGGTTCCCCATGAAAAGATTGGCATGAGAAGGGGCCAATTCTTGTGACCTTGGCTGTCCCTTGACCTGAATAAAGAACCGGCGATTGAAAGAGAAAGCGCTAAGTTTCAGAATTAATCCTTATATAAGTTGATGAGGAAGTTAGAGGAGGGATTGTGAGGGTGATTTCTGCTCGATAGAAATTAGGATATTGAGAGTTAGTTGGCTTGATTGAGTCCCGAGAGAGAATAGAAATCTTAAAAACGGGCAAGCCTGTAAGCCTGCTCTAGCGTATTAAGTTCAAGTGGGGATGCTGATGGATGGAGGGAGGCAAGGACGCTTACGTTGAAACAACTGTCGAGTGTAAGATTGCATGAAGAAGAGGGGTGGGTGGTTAGGGAGGCATTTTGGGAAGACGGGTTAACAGGAGGGTAGGGCTGCTGCTGGGTGACCGTACACAAGGAGCCTTGCTGGGCACAGAGAAGAGCTCTGCCGTATACGCGCGAGCGATGAATATGGGTTGCCACCAAGACAGACAGCTGTCGATAGATCACAACTCACCGCAGCAAACGCTAGTGACTAAAAGTTGTTTCGCGTTCCGTTTTCTACCCCTTAGCCTATACATGACTATGGGGCCGGAAGCTACCCCATTCCACGACCCTTCTTTCCCTATCCTTTTTTCCTTCCTATTCCCCGCAGCCTTCCGTTCCCTGGCCATGAGCGGAAGCTCGCATTCCGGGTGGTGCCCTGCGCGGAAGACCGCTTACACACTGTCGATAGATCACGTGGTGCATGCATCGGGAAGAAATATCCCGCGCGCTTGCGTCCGACCGGTACACTGTACCCTTAGAATTCTGCCCCTGGTCTTTTGTGCACGGCTGCGTTACTTCGAGAACCCATTAGCCATGCTCATTAACCCATCATGAATGTTGTTAGGCAACTGGAACTCAAATGGTATTTATTTCTCGACCTCTTATACTATTCGGTGCAAATATTAGGAGATTTTAGGTCAATTGTTTAAAAAAATGTTGAGAAATTTTGCTTTGCTTTGCTATGGTAAAAGGACATTACTTTTGTAAGCAAAATTTACCATAATTAAATAATTGACATAACTTTTCAAGAAAGAAATGGATCCAAGAAACCAAATTAAAATTGTAAATAAAAACAGCAACAAACTCGACAGGTTACAATTTTGAATTTGCCCATGTATGTTTATTTTTAATGACTGTAAATTTCATATTTTAACCATTTTGTAATAAAAAAAGGATTGTAAAACATTTTTCACTGTCACGTATCATTTATTTATAGCCCTAAAGATGGATCAATAAAGGTCCGAAACGTTGTTAGAAGTTGAAATTTTGCCTAAAGTCTCCTGTTATTTGCACCGGAGAACTGTAACTGTTCCTTGTTATAGTAGTATGGTTTCAAACTAGGCGCGCAATGCATCATGAGGATTGCCACGCACTAAAACTGTCCCGTAATAATGCTACACGTCAATATAGCAACTAAATGCATTCATTTGATGGTGGGGGTACTAATTAACACTGATTTTGCTTGGTTGGAGTAGGGCTACCCTTTTCAGCTTTTAAACAAGGTACAGTCTGACCGGGTTACTCAGGTGGCAAATATATCATATGGATTTACATCTCTCTTAATAAGAGGATATTTTGGAATAAAAATTCAATTATAAGCATATAACTTCATCATTAACAAAACGTCAAAATAATATCTTGTTTAGTCTTAGGCTAAAGTGTTGACAAATAGGAAAAATAGGTTTCTACAAACATGTCTGTTGGTATTGCTAATAAAATTGCGTGTGGCAGAAATGTTATAGTAAGTGAAAATCGATAGATATAGTGCTTTCCACAATTGTACATTATCGACACTTATTTCGATGTATTACATAGCCATGATCAGGTAAAATATAGCAACTAAATGTATTCATAGTATATCGTACTGCATCTGATGATGACTATGTGTAATACGCCGAAATACGTGTCGTCAATGTAAAATAAAGTGGAAGTACTATGTCGATTGATTTTTATTTTCGGAAATGTTGTTCCACCACATATCGCTGAACACAGTTGACTTTAAGTTTCATAGCACGCCCATATCTTATATGAAAATCTTCAGTCATACCTCACCATTAGGGTCCCAGTAAAAAAAGTAGAAGTTAGTATGATATTGTGCCCTAAACTTTTACTATACAGTAGAGCAGTGGCGGATACAGAAAAAACTCAAGGGGTGGGCGCAAGTTATCGCGACGATTGTAGCTTTCAAACCGACTGCCTGGCAGCGACTCTGCTTCCCTTATATATATAGCTCGGTTGTTTAGAGAACATTCGGTGCCAGAATGTTCGCTTCCAGACTTTTAAGGAGTGTGAACAAATACAAACAGTAGAATATTCGCGACTTTTCTCGAACAAATGCCAGACAGAATAACGTATCGAGATCACTAGAATGGCCGCGACTTTTCTCGTAGGTTAGCTATCTATGTGCCAGACAGAAACGTATAAAATACGATGACGCGGACGCGCGCGCGTGCAACATAAGAAAGTACAACTACTAGATAACTCGACTCAGAGTCGACTGACGAAAGACACTAACGAATAGCGTGCGGGCTGACTGGCGGGGGCGGCGCGGGCGGCCCCACAAGGGGGAGGGGGGCGCGCGCCCCCCATATGTATCCGCCACTGCAGTAGAGTTCATTAGGAGTCAGTAGAAAAATGTTAATAGTGTTGCACCCATTGTAGAAATTCACAGATTTCAGTTTTATCTCCCACCGCTAACTCAGAGCTATATCATCAGTAGTGGCTAAATCAGAATATCTCACCGATGAGTGCAGGAAGAAAACATTTGAACAAACGTTTGGAAGTTCCAAAAAAGGAGACTGAACCAATACAAAATGAAGAAGCTGCGTGAAGTGCATGCCAGGTTTGGAGAGTGAATTGAACTCGAGATAACTGCCGTATTTTGATTAGTTTTCTAAATACGGCCTTGAGCACCAGAGCGCTAAAATGCCATCACAGCAGAATCACCGTGCACTTCTCCATTTCCCATACATATTTCCTGACCTTGAATGTCATATTGGAAAGCACTACTAATCATGGATTAAGACGAGTGAACATTGGCAGAAAGGTGTGCTGCGCGAATCGTTTGCCAAGAAGATCCAGAGATGTCATGCACATATATACAGTAATGCCAGAGAGAATAACCGTATTTATACTGTGACTGCGATTATTTATTGTTCGATCGGATTTCGGGCCTTAGACAACATGGGTGAGTTCGATCGTTTGATAACCCTGACCCTTAAACTGTGTTTTCTTCTCACTGTTGGCTTTTGTTTCAATTTAATCATGTTTCCTCTCATGAGGTACACTGTTAAATATATCCCGTATATGGAAATACTTAATCGCCTCATGACGGGGAAAAAATCAGAGTTTAAATGCCAGTGCAATTGTTCGAACACACTCCATGTGTTTGAACTCGACCAGCGTAAAGGTACTGTTGATTTTCTAAGTTTTGATGATGTCGTTTGTCTTAATATCTAAATTTTTGTCATGTCATTAAATCTTAAAACCGAATTGCATCGAATAACATGGCAAAGAAAATCACCCAATTCAAACCGCATCGACTGCTACCCATCCATCATCTACATCTACATACTACCCTGCGAGCCGTCGCAGAGGCGAGTGGCAATGGGTGTTGGGACATCAGCCAAGGGAAAGGTTGGGGGAGAGGACAGATTTCATTTGAGTTTTGACGATGTGACTTAAGATAGTGTCACGCTGTTTTGTTACTCCCTCTATTTTACTCAGCTCACACTGTCCGTCTACTTGTCTGTGTACGTGCAAAGCCATTGGAGCGGAAGGTGTGGTGTTCGATTCCCTGCTGGGGAGGTTATTTTTCTTATTTTTTTCAAAGCCGTTTTCACTTAAATCTTTAGAAATTTTGTTTTCATCATCGCACTACCCTCTTAAATCTATTAAAATATTTTACTCGCTAATTATTCATTAATGACGGCGATCACAGCTAGCACTTAGTCCTTGGACGTTGTGGGAGATGAACCGTGGTGAGCCAACAACTGTGATATGCGCTATTGAATGTTCAACAATGAATATAAATACCATATCGAATTACTAATTTTCCTAATGGTTGTTGAATATCTGAATAATTTGACATCAATGAAGATGGAATGACTTCCTTTCTCAAATTAAATTTATTAGCAATGTGATAGTACAATATTTATTGACAAAGATACCATAAAACCAAGAAAGAAAATAAAATAAAATGCACTGAGAATACGAGACATTAAAACGTGACGTAATGCATGTGAAAATAAAGGGAGTATAATAAAAACTTTGTTTTTATGCGGTTATATTATTATCATCACTAATTGTGCTTGGAATTAATAGATTTTTGTACATGTCAGTTCGGAAGTGTATCTCTCTTATTTTGTCACTCCTATCAGGTCTATAGAGACGTATGGCGGAGTCAAAATAGTATCCTCCGTTTCTTACTTAAAGTCGCGTTTTCGTACTTAAAGAGTTTTGCAAATAGTAGTCTAGTGCGTAGCCATCTCCGAGTCTTATCTCCGAGTCCCAACCCAAGCCTTCCATTAGCTGCGTGTCTTTTTTTGTTCGCTTGTAGTAGTTTTTTCAACCAAGCGTTCAGATTTCCATTGTATTTTATTATCCTGGCGGATCAAATATTTCTCTGCAGGGTTCCAAATGCTTGCTGCGTAGGTATACGAGATGTAGCCTAACCAGAGAAAAGTAGATAATAACTCTGTAACTTTTTCATCGGAGATCCCCTACCTACTCTTCACTTGAGAAATCCTAGTTTCTTAATTGAATACAGAGCCGCAAATGTTTCGTATTTGTTCCCTCACACGTTAGGTCTGAAGTAACGGTGATTCCCAGGTAATATTTGACTTCATATGTCTCCTTCTTTATTCACTTTATAGACATGAATTTGGTGTGATTAGTTTCCTATTAGGTGTACCGCAGTGAATGCACTGAGAGGTAAATTTCGAGCCCCCAATTAAGACACCACGAGTCAATATAGTTGAATTTTGATGAGGGAGCTTCTTAGTCAGCGTTTGAAGCAATTTCTCCATAAATATTACAGCAATATTCTGATAACAATCTGATTTTGCTACTTCCTCTAGAGCTAATTTCGTTAATATAAACGAGAAATAAGAGGGGGTCAATCCTATCGTCCAGTTACAGGCGATTTCGCCTTTAAGATCCCTTTTGAGAAGGTTAATGGCTGAAATGTGGACTCTTAAGGAAAGAAGAGGAGAATAGGCTGCAGGCATTAGAGATGCGGGTGTTTTTTAGGAGGATTCGGAAGGTGCGGTGAACGGATAGGAAGACGATTGAGGAAGTGCTTGGTATGGTTGGTGAGGAAAGTAAACTTCTGGATGAAATTAGGAGGAGGTAAAGTAGGTATTTGGAAGAGGTATTCAGAGGCAAAAGATTGCATAAGACCGTTACTGAGGGGAGGATGGTTGGTAAGTGGGGAACGGGAAGAAAGAAAATACGTTTAGTGGACCTGATATAGAAGGGTAGGGCATACGCTGAGTTGAAAAAAGAAATGTTATTGTAAAATAAGGGCTTGCACATGGAAAAATTCAAGGGATATATGCTCACTTCCATAAAGATTTACCTTAACAGATCAGGGACCAGACCAGAGGTTCTGGGGGGGGGGGGGGGAGACACCAGCGGCTCTTGGGGTATGGAATACCCCCCAGAAAAATTCATTCGATCAGAAAAATACGGGGTTCGTGGGTCTCGCCCCGGAAATTCGTAACAAACTATGTGCAAAATGGTTTTGGGGGGGGGGGAGGCAATTTGCCCCTTCTGCCCCCCGCCCCTTTGGGGCCGCCAATGTAACTGATAGATTACCTCATTAAAATGCCTCAATCATGACACAGCCTATTTATTGTTAAAACCCATGCTTTGCTCCAGTTAATCCCTCATTAAAATCTCTGTCAAATAAGCTAGTTACCATCTAGGAATTTTGCAGTATGTACACATATTTCATATGTGTAGTACTGGCAATATTAATGCAAGAATAGATAGTATATATTTTATAATTAAGAATGAATATGTCACCCTAATTACATATTCATTCTTCCCTACAAAATAAAATTTTTAGTGAATAAACTCAATCAGGAAGTAGAGTGGTGGCCTAGTGGGTAGAGTGCTTAGCTACTGATCAAAGGGTCACGGGTTCAAATCCGGGTGAAGCCTTTGAACGCCCCCGAACAAAAAAATCCTCGGAGTGCGAGGTGGCGCAGGGAAAGGAACTGGCCCCCCTACCCTGAATGTGTGAAATTCACACGCCTGTGGCTTAGTCCTGGGTGAGCTCTACCCTCAACTATCAAATACCAACCTTCGGGTTGAATCACTGAGTGTGAGGGAAACTCAATCAGATAGAAGTAATGCTTGCTATTAATAACCCTGTAATGGTATTATCATATTCAGGTTACCTGTGCCTTGGCTGTTGTACGGCATCATTTACGGTCAGCCCGTCGAGGTGAACAGCGTGGGGATGGTGTGCTCCATTGTCATCCTATTCATGATGCTCCTGTTCGTCATCCTCTCCATTGCCTGCTTCCGGTGGAAAATGAACAAGGGACTCGGGCTCACCATGTTTCTCCTCTACTTTGTCTTTGTCGCAGTTTCCCTCATGTTTGAGTATTCAGTCATTACATGCCCGGTGTAGTCTGCTTATACACTCTATGTAAGCATTTAAGGGTTACCCAAGTTTGCCAACGGAGATGGCTGAAGTTATTCTGTAAGAAGTATATGTATATGTGTGTATATATGCGATAGAATCAAGGACACTTGCTGTGCAAGCATTGTTTCCAGTATTGGTGCTGTGAAATGGGAAACACAAATTAGTTCTAATATGAAATAATGAAATGTTTTACGTGCAACCACTGAATAACCTTTGGGATTGACTCACACACTGCAGTATGGAAGAAGGAACATAATCCATACTCCTTTCCCTTGTTAAAATTTGGTGGTTGGACTCATATTTTCTATATACAACTGTTGGCTTATATAAGATGATTTGGTTGAATGAAAATGGAGAAGGTGCAATGCTTCCAAACGATCCTCATACAATTAGATATGAGGAAGCATAGCTCAAATAATCATACAACCTTTTATCATGTTAATAGCTTCATGAAGTCAAAATGAAGTCAGATTTGTTGAAGTTATTTCCAATTTCTTGAATATATTACAGTATGTTTATACTTGTTGACAGAATTCCGAGGCCTGAAGTATGAAACCATATTATTCAAATATTTGGATGCGAAAGTGGCGGAAAAAAAAGCAGGATGGTCGCAGACTTTTGGCTTGTGGTATTGGAATAAATTTGCATTCTTAAATTGTATAAAATTAAAACATAAAACTTACAAAATAAAGCTACAATGTAGGAAAGTGCAAACGTGTACATAAAATTCATAAGGGTATAGTCGCTATTTTACTAGATATTTAAAATATATAAAGGAGATCATATGTATGACTTATTTACCCCACAAATTATGTATACACATTCATATATACTTAAACACATATATTTTATTTAAAAACATTCGTTGTTATTGAGAGATACAATCTAGAGTTGCGTTTTGAATTCTTGTTCTCTCTAATGTGTGTGTGCATATTAAAAAGTTTGAAGTATATTTGAAATTTCTCTTCAAAGAGCAATATTAACTTCAATTAGGAGCATCTATGTTAGAATGAACTTTTATGGTGAAGAATGCTTTGAAAACTTTAATCCATTCACCAAATTTGAACTTCTTTCAGGTTCGATTTGGAATAATGTAATTCCACATATTCTAACTATTTCCAACTTTTGCATATGGGGTCTTTAAATAGCTTGAGTAATAAGGTACGCACAAAGCTGTCTATTGATAGATTCTGTCTGGCAAAATTTAGATTGCAAGGCCTGTTACGGAAGATGGATTAATACTTTGACTTGACTCTTTTTGTCTCTTTTGTCCATTGCACCTATCTTAGTCATACATTCACATGAACACACACACACACACATCTTTCTCTTTTGAAAAAAATTGCTTCCATATCATGTATGCATATCGTTGTTCTCTCATTCAGTGTTTTTGAGTTTAAAGGTGAAGTTGATGCTTCTGTATTTAAACCAAATGAAATTTTAAAAGCAATAATCCAGTGTTTGTAAGCAGGTAAAAAAAGTCACACTTTGTTGTTGTAGGCAGTTGTTGCATGCCTGTAGTGGCTGGTACGCTCTGAGGAATCTGCCAATGTGATGATATAAAGGCACAAATGAGATAGAGCTAAAATCATTTGGGCCACACGATTGTGTAACGGATCGTTCAACAATAAGTGAAATTCTTCTCTAAAAGTGATATAGATTCACTCTGTTATAGAGAATAAACAGTTTTCAGTTGTGTATATATATTATTACGTAAAAAAGGGCAAAAAAATTAATGGAAGGATGTATGGAAGAAAGCTTACAATGTTATCTAAGTGCCTAGAATGTATGTACATTTTATTAATCTTGTTTTTCAATATCTGTGAAGTATAATGTGGCAGTGTTGTTTTAGGGCTATTAGTGAATAAACCTGCAAGGCTGCAAATAAAGAAATGGAGTACATCAAGATTGGACATATGAGGTACCTATGAAGTGCCAGAAGATCTTTAAGGTTCAAACTAATAGACCCTCCTCTATTCTCTGTCCATGGGGAAGGATGCATGAGCCTTGTTGTTGGAGGACTTGGTATAGGTGATGAAGAGAATGATGTGATAGTTGGTTCAGTTATGTGATTTTTCCACACATGCTGATGTATCGGATTCAGTGAGTCACAAGAACAATGGAGCGCCAGCTGAGAAAAGTGAGATTCAGACAGAACAGGAGTTGTGGCCATTTGTTTTCCCTCTTATATATTTTGGATACCTACCTAGGTGATGCATCCATTTTTTTCTTAACCATTAAGAATAAACTCATATATACACATATATGCATATTAAAAACATTAAATAAATTACACTCACTTATTAATTTAGACCATCCTGGTGGTACAATACATTTGCTCTTCTAGAATAGGTGGAAATGATACTAGAGAGCGGTAGTGGTAAATTTGTGACTCAGGCTTTTAAAGCATTTGAACATTCTTTTGTGTAACAACTTGAAGCAATGGTATGAAACCAATTAGCCTAGGACATGAATATTAGCCCATATTGCTCCTGTTGAGGTATAAAAAAATGTGCTAACTTTGCGAATTGCACTATTTCACTTGTTCAAGTACAGGCAGACAGTAGGCACATGTGGGAGTAGTGTTTACAACAGTCATGTTCCATTTCAAGTGTCTAATACAGAATTACCTTTTGTGTGAACGTTTGTTACAAATTTATGAAGGGAGCATCAGGAGTTTGTTTGTTATCCTGGTACTTGAAAATTATGTAGATTGTTACTACGAGACCATGTTGTGCATGGTTTGTTATATTTTTTCAGACAATACACTGACATTCACACATTATACACACACACACATTCAAGCACACATGAACTCACACAACAAATATATACTTACATGAAGATATGTTGCTCTAGATAAATAGTTGAAACCTGCCTGAATCAAAAAACCTTATTTATATTTTATGTCTCATATCGACTGGTTACATCAAGTTATTGTATTATATGTATAACCTTGTAACATATACCTAAAAATTATTTCATTTGTCACTACTCACTCATTCAAGTTAATACTTCCAACATTTAATGATATTATTATTATTCACTGCAAATTCACAAGTAACCCTCATCTTGCTGAGTAACCTGGCAAAAAAGATAGCATAGCAACAGTTCACATGTTACTGTTACTGGTGAAAGGACATTCCTTCACATACATTTCACGTTTTATTTAAATTAACAATCCTCTTTTAGTTAAAAATTCATGCTTTCCAATCAGTGAGTATTGATTTGGTGTTTGAGTTGGAGGTTCCATATCCCTTTGAGCTGCTTTGAAACAGATTGTTGGGATGCTAAGTATGCAAGTGTTGTGTGAGTCTCTCTTGCTGTGTGTGCGTGTTTTGAGTGTGATCGAGACGGTTGTAATGGATGGCAGAGCCCCCTTTCCTCCCCTCTCTCCCCCCCCACCCCCCCACCACAGTTCAAATTCAGGCGCACACACTTTCTTGAGGTGGCACTCCTGAGATGTCCTGCGAGAATGAATTCAATTCAGTGAAAATGTTTCCTCAAAAACATAATGTGAGAATTTACTTGAAACACCATTGCTCATGAGCTCCTGTATATTAACTTAATGATTCAGCATCAGAGATATGGAAGTTCTAACTGGATGGCTAAAAAAAATGCCAGGATGCCAGGATAGCATATATCTGCCTTACATTGATCTAATGAAGAATGATGAGTACCAAGTTGTTTAATTTGAGTTTTTTGTGAGACAATCTAAAAATAAAGTTTGGTTGTACATTTTGCCATTATTTTCTTGATCTACACATTGAACATTCCTTTGCCCCTTTTTATTGTTTCTCATTATTATTATAGGAAAATACTATGAGTTCACAATGTAAATTCAAACATTTTGGCCATAAAAAATATTTATTGATGGATTATTGTTTAATTGAAAGTAATTTACATGATTTCATTTATACCTAATGACATGTTAAAGGCTTCAGTTTGATTCTCCATGAGTAATCATTCCCACAGTTTTATAAACTTTGGAATTAACTTATGTAATTACATGCTTTCTGAAATAAGTTTTAAATCTATTATACCTGCTAATGTTACAAAAACCAACAAAATATTCTAAAAATAAAAAGTGGAAATTCAAATGATTATCTCAGCAGAACATCTAAGTTTTTTCTTCATCGACCTCTGGTATAAATAATCCCAAGGGTCTTAATTTCCAATGATTCACTGAGTAAAATGCAAGAAGTAGGTATCTAATAGAATTATGTATACATCTATTGAAAATTTATGACAAGTATAGTGGAATTATTATATAATCTCAAACTTCTACTTGACTTCTAATATTTGTAATTGATAGCTGCTCTACCTACAATAATTCAGCACCGACCTTTCCTTTATACTGTACTTATCTTTTTAGCTATCACTCTACGCCAACGACAATAGTTAAAGCCAGGCACAACACATTATTTAAAACATTAGTGGTCTTGAGGGCTGTCCCTGCATTCTCTACATGAACTTCAAGCCTTGCAATACATACCTGTTCTACAAAAATGTGATTAGTTCTAATTCAAATTCATAAATGGAAATATAGAATATATAAAGACTGGAACCCAATATAATATACATAAATGATATGGTAGATGAAACAATGGAAACCAAGTTGGACTGAACAAAATGATAGTACTTGGCTAATCTGAAAGATATTATGTAATATAGTATTTGAATATATGCATAAATGTGTTTTGCATTTGTGTGATATTTTTATTTTAAAAAAATATGCATAGGAATCGAATGAGTACATACCATTTTCTAATTTAAAGTAATTTGTATCCAGCCCTCATAGTTTAAAAAATATGAAAACTCAGCTGGGAACCCACAGAGAAGAAGCAATATGAATGTAATGTATGTACAACCCTCAGAACTTGAAAATCACTGCCCAAAAGTACGAACCAGTATTAATAAAAATTCATGAAGAGAACAGTGTTGGGACATCCTTCCCGAAGTGAAGAAAAGTCAAGCATGAACATTTCTAAGGGAGTTTTGAATGACAGTGAGCTATTTGTTTGAATATAACAATGTTATGTAGTATCCATCCAATTATTAATCAAAATTAGAACATTTATCAAGGTTATTATAAAATAAAAAACAGCAGCCATGTGTGATTGAAAGCCTGTGGATGTTAAGAATTGTGAAACTTTGTATAATCATATTATTTCTATTTTAAAACACATGTGCATTTTTATTTCCATCAATTTCAAGTGAATGAAGCAGAGGTATGTACTTCGAATAAGTAAGTCCTTAAGTAAATCATGATCAACCATCTTAATTAATTGAAACTACATTGATACTAATTTTTAGAATGCTTAAAAGTTGATTCTTGGGAAACTATTTCTTTCAAGGACAGAGATAAAATGGGCATATTGCCACTCGATTTTCATGGATCTAACGTCACTAACATAGTATAAGGATAAAAGAAGTAGGTACCTTACATGAGTATTGGACTCCTTACAGGGCTCATATTACAGCATGATTTGCTATGCTATTCATCATCCTTTATGCCCGTGAACAAAATTATTCCCATTAAATATCCATTATAGCCCATGAATTCTTAAGGTAATGTCTCGTGCCAATGGAATTGCCAAAACCTTCATGCAGACTAATAATGCATATTATTTAACTTAGTAGATAGCGTAGGTCCAGATGAAGGAAGTAAGTTTGATGAGAGGTTAGCGGGAAAGCAAAGTCCTCCCATGAATTTTGTCAATAGGTCAACCCTTTCTTACTCCTTGCAAAAGTCGTCACCTACCAATCACATCTTAATTATTCCTAATTGTATGCAAAGGGTGCTTTATGGAGGAATCTGTATATAGTGGAAGTAGGGAGAGTGATTTTAAGCATTTACTGTTCTATGAACAAAAGCAGTGGCATCCATCCTAACGAAGAAAACTGGTTAGAGTTCAGATTAAGATTTTATTACCGAAAAACTGGTTTAAATTGAGATTTGAAGAATTAACATTGGTATCTTTCTTTTCCTGCCGATATTTACCTACGCTTATTGCTTCCTATTTCCAAGATGGTAACTGAAATTTTAAAAAAAATCTCGTCCTTAAAAAAATTATTTTGTGAGACTGGAAAAACTTTAAGGAAATAAAAAAAACTCGTTCCTTCAGTATAAAGCGAGACTCGCCCGGTAGAGAATTCTCTTCGCCTTCTTGGACTGGGTCGGATGCTTAATTTTGAGGAATGCTGGTATCGTGTCCGTGTCTCTGTATCTCTCGAGAAAGGCTAAAGAAGACAAAAGTTTATACTTCTTCTTCCTGAGTTTCTCGAATTTCCTGCCACTCCTGAAAAACTCCTCCCCGTACGTAGAGTCGGATAAAATTGGTACGGATCGGCTTCCACGGTGATTTGATGAATTGCTTTTATTCCTGGTTTCTCCCGCGTTGATTCATATAATTATGGACAACCGTTTCAATCGCATTCCAGCTAGCGTCGTCAGATCCTGAATGAGCTGTAGAAGATTCTTTCTCTGCTATATATACCTAATGATTGAGCTAGTCAGGCGCTCGCTGATTGCGGCGAAAGATCGTTGTGATAAAATTCAGAAATTACTCCAGCCGTTGCAGTGGCGGATACAGAAAAAACTCAAGTTATCGCGACGATTGTAGCTTTCAAACTGACTGCCTGGCAGCGACTCTGCTTCCCTTATATATGTAGCTCGGTCGTTTCGGGAACATTAGGTGCCAGAATGTTCGCTTCCAGACTTTTAAGGAGTGTGAACAAATACAAACAGTAGAATATTCGCGACTTTTCTCGAACAAATGCCAGACAGAATAACGTGTCGAGATCACTAGAATGGCCGCGACTTTTCTCGTAGGTTAGCTATCTATGTGCCAGACAGAAACGTATAAAATACGATGACGCGCGCGCGTGCTACATAAGAAATTACAACTACTCGATAACTCAACTCAGAGTCGACTGACGAAAGACACGAACGAATAGCGTGCGGGCTGACTGGCGGGGGCGGCGCGGGCGGAAATGCGAGCGGCCCCGCAAGGGGGGGGGGGCGCCCCTCATATGTATCCGCCACTGAGCCGTTGCCTAAAAAAAGGTTGGACCAGCTTTAGCCGTTGTTGTAGCTAAGACATCCCCTTCGGCTTTGAGTTTTTTCAACTTCCTTGCTAAACATTTTGATGTAGTAAAATCGCTAGAAATTATTTCGAAACTCCAACTTGACGGAGCAATTGTAAGGATTCTAACTCTTACAAAGAGAATCGTGCACTGCTAGGCTGGAAAACCTTCCTATCAGTCCTGAGAACATCTCCTTCACTTCATCTCTACTGATGTTGAATCTTCAGTAATTGACGCGTCTTCAAAACAGAAATTTTCTGCTTTCGGATCTATGTCTTCGGCAGAGTCGTAGTCTTCGTAAGCAATTGTACCCACCACCACCAATCGGAACGGAAGATGCGCATTTCCCTCTATACATTTACTACAAATTCTTTAAATTTTCAGTACCTAAATCCGGAAATTTTACTTTCAATTCACTCGCAAAAAGCGTAAATCCTTACCTAAGTGACTCTCGATTCTGAAGTGGTCGATACAACGATCGGCTCGACCTCTTTCAGACATTTTCCACTCAGCTTAGTACAAAAACGGAAACGGATTGAATAACCAGAATATAATTAAGTAACAACGAAAATAAATTTAGAAATTATTTATGATCAGTTACTTATAAATAATTACTATAGGACTGATAGAACGCTTTTGATTACAAATTAGTTGTTTCTAGAATTGATATGTGCCATGCTGTATGTAGCTCAGCTCTTAATAAGTGATTCAAGGATTACTTCGAGACCACATGAAGCACTATATTGTATTTTTTCAGCTTCAGCAAAAATATACGAGAGAGCGTATTCTCAATGCTGTCATTAATTTGGTTGCTATGACATAATCAAGAAGGAGGAGGAATTATTATGGCCGAGAGCCCGGGACCGAAGCCCTCTCCCCGAATCCACGGAGGTTCGTGGCGAACGTTAATTTTGCGTTTTTCTCATACAACTTGACGCGGCTGTAGAATTTGGCCGTTGGAGTGGCTAGGAAATCAAACGAGAGTGGCGTGCGCTAACCAATGGTTATGTTTCACCAAAGAATAAATTAATCCAACTAACAGGGAAAGAAAAAGGCGATTTCATGTCAAAAAATATCTCAGGCTGAGCCATAACTTGAAATATAGGAAGCTTTCCACTCAAAGCGTCGTGGTTGTTTGTGCTTGTCCATTGAATGAATTGTATAAAATGATTTATGTTCAACAGGACAAGGTCCTGAATAAAATTAATAGCGAAATGTTTTGTAACCTGCCCGATAGGTAGCATTATGTGGGTGAACAACAGTCACGTCCAAATGCTTTGTGTAAATTTCTTGAGTTCGTTCAAAATTAGTAGGCATGTACTTTAAAATGCAAGCTTTTTATTACAAAATAATTGAAAACCTCACAATATGCGTGCTTGACGCCTTTACTGATAATCAACAAACTTCTCCACAATCACGGATACGGTTATCAACGTTCTTTTCGCTCATCTTCTTCGCTCCCGATCTGTGATGTGCGATGCCCATTGTGCGCAGGATCGGTAGCAATGATGTAAGACAAGTGTTACGATGTGATTAGCGCACTATTACGTGAATGGAAGGCACCCATAATCGCACATCGCACACATCAGTGCACATAGGAACACGTCAGCGCACACAACGATGTTGAATGGAACGATGTGCGCTGGTGAAATGTTTAATAATCTGCCGGTAAGTTTTATTCATTGGTTGAACAGCAGTACCGGCCGAATGTTTCGAGTAAATGTGTTGAATTCGTTCAAAATGAATTTTTAAAAACGTTAGCTTTTTGTCCATGAGCAATTAAAAAGTTCGCAATATGCATGTATGCCGCCTTTATCTATTGAGAATCAACAAAAATCACGAATGCCATTGTCGACGTTCTTTTGTTGTTCATCACGCATCAACTTTGCTCCCGATTTGCTACCTGGTGCAAATGGTCTGTAAAAAATGGAAGTCAAATGCGCTGTTGTGTTATGAAGTCGACGAAGTATTTTTTGCGCACTATAGCGAATGAAAGGCACCCATCGTGCTTTAACACACGCAGGCTCGCTACGACGCGTGCGTCGCGACGCACGCGTCGTAGCGAGCCAAAATCCAAAAAAAGCTGTCCAAAAGTCAAAAATTAAGTTCGCGTAAACCAACCAAAAACAGTTGATTTATATTATTAAGCATTTATTCTTTAAAATAGGGCGCCATACAGAGCATAGAATACGCCATGATAATTTTCACAGCTGGTCAAAGTAGTGTCATGGTGGTGGCGTGTGGTGTATGTCATGGTGGTTTTGGCGACCGAAATTTTTCCGTTGAAAATAGCTAAATTTATAGCTTTATTAAAGAGTTGTTATTAAGAATGTTGGTTTTAAAATATTTTTATCCACAAAATTGATCTTTATTTCATGAACGGAGATAATTTTTGTTCCGTTTTACTTGTTTTTTAATATTTTTATAATTTTTCAAATATTGTACTGTTTATTCATTAAATCTTATGTTTAACAGTAATTATCGTTTTTTTATCGACATCAAGCTACACGGAGTTATTTGCACTGTGTGATAGAGTAATGCATATAGAACAATATTCAGAAGAAATTTTTTGCGATAACTTGCGATTCTAATTTAAAAACCATTTTTATTTAAAACCACCCCGGCCACTCGGTCCAAAGCGGCGGCCACTAATCATCACTAAGCTAAGAAAGTATACGATTTCCGAGCATGAAGACAACGGAATGCCAGTTCAATGACATTGATAGTTTAAATAGATATTTTATGAATAATTTTCATCTTGATTTTGGTACATTCTACTTAAATGGCTAAATTCAACGTAACTCTTGTCGCAAATTGCAATTTCTCTCTAAGTTGGCGACTGGTGATTCTACGGTGAGGAGGTCGTTGAAACGTTTCTCAGCATAGTTATGGGGTAAAATATATTTGAAAGGGTTTTCCATGAATTGTAGATTTCCCTCAGGCATCGAAGGCAGGCTGTGGTCGAGGGATTTAGGGGAAGGATCGTGGTCATGCAATTGTAGCGGCAGGCGCCCGCCCCGGTTGAGGATTTGCGTCCCTCCGTGCTTGCTGGCCCCACAATGTTGGTTTTACAACCTTGCCAGTAATGACTCTTTTCTACTTCCCCAAATCCATTGTTACCTACTTTAAGGAGGTTCCACCGCGACTGTATGAGTCAACACAAATACGAAATTCCACATTTTTTACATTTTGTCCAAAAAAATCCTGCTTTCACTGATGAAATGCGAAACCTATAGAAACCCAAAAGTAAGGAACAAAATTTGAAGATTATTCCACCAATGTATTTTAAATGAGCACTTTTTTCCAGCCATAGGAGCCGACTGCAGTGCCATTTCCTACGAATTACCGCATTTAGACTTCAATTACGGCATTAATTCTTCAATAACTAAAAAAATAAGGTGGTAAGATGCCTATATTTTATTTTGATTCAATTTCTCTGGATTATTTCCTTATTATAAATAGTTTTCCGCAAAAATGGAATTTGTATTTTTTGGAAGAATACTATTTTTCCCCGTGTTTTTCTCATTCCCCCATTGAACACCATATAATTTCAAGTTCAATTATAGAATAAAATAGCGTGGAAAGGTATTATTTTGCTGTTCATATCAGATAGAGGACAAATTTTTCTACAAGTATACAGAATATGAATAAAATGACATTTAAGTCATTTTACGGTGGAACCACCTTAAGTCTCTACATTGCATATTTAAAAAATGCTTTTTGCACCTTTTTTGCCTCTTTTTGCCGACACTTGCCGCCGCTTGTTCCGCCAAACGGAATCGTTAATTAGTTTCCTTTGGGGTTTTTCCGGTTGTATGAATGCCCAACTGCAGTGCAGGGGGCGGGGGAGTTGCAGCCGTGCGACACCAACTGTGGGTTGGTGGCCTCGAAGAGACAATAATCCTGTGTGGTATGCATGCTGTCTCCGTTAAAAGTGTACGTATTCGTCAGTAGGCGATGTCAAGTTGGTAAGAAGAGAAACGCCCGCAGTGCATCCGAAGAAAGCAGTCTTTCAAGTTTCAGTACCTCCTAGACCTTTATGTGTGTGATGTGATTAAATGCGTAATGTTTTCCGCGATATCTCCAAAATATAGTGCATGAAGGCACTTTTCAATGTTTGTTTCTCGAAAATATCCATAGCGGAGTGGATGCGGCTACAATCCACTCCACACACTTTCCGCGCCACCCTGTTGCAGGCGGGTTGGACCAGACTCGACCGCGCGATCGAAAAACTTATGTGAAATTCGGCGTCGCAAACGGTCGCGCTATAACTCATTGGATTCGTACAGTGGAAGCTTTGTAGGGTTCCACCATATAAGGTACACCGTGATGCTCGGCGATGCCAATAACTATTTCTCTACATTGCATATTTAAAAAAATACAAAAAATGAGTCTGCCATTTTGTTTAATACATTTGGTAAATAATTACAAAAAAGTAAGTAGTCTACATTAAAACAAAGATAAAAAACTGCTTACTCCAATTACATCACTTTTTATACCAACTCTTAACCCAAAAAGGTTTAGCAAGGGCTTGATTATGAATATTTCGTGAGAAAATTGAATGTATACAATTTTTGCGAAATTTTTGCAACTTTGACTTCTTTCAAATTGTTAATTGTTGAGCACTAAGGAAAATCGTTTGCGTCATCTTATACAAAGGTCTTCTGAGAATATGTATGCAAAGTAGGCTTGGCTTGAATCACTTTTTGAATTTCGGCCAGCTTTTTTCGATTTCAGCCCACTACATTTTGTAAAGAAGTGAAGGCCTTGTGAATGTAAAGCTCTCCAACAAAGGAAATAAATCCATTACCTACATAGGCGTATCCAGGGGGGGTTTTTGGGGGTTGTATCCCCCCCCCCCCATTGATCAAAAAGTTAACATGGGGAGTCTGGAATACCCCCCATGTAAAAACCCCCCTTCAGTGGTGGTGACACCCCCCTTCAGACGCTTCTAGATACGTATAAAATCGTTTCAGGCTTGATTATGTGGAAGTTCGCTATATCCATGTTGAAAGAACACACAAATGGTAATTTCCACACTTTTTAATAAAACAACACTTAACAACCGACCATGGTTTCAACATATTGTGTCATTCTCAAGGTCCTTGAGAATGGCACAATGTGTTGAAACCATGGTCGGTTGTTAAGTGTTGTTTTATTAAAAAGTGTGGAAATTACCATTTGTGTGTTCTTTCAACATGGCTTCTAGATACGCCTATGATTACCTAGAGACGAATAAAATTGGGGTTTAATTTCAGTAGCTGAAAGTATTCAGACTCACCTCACAAGACGGTAGTTATACACGTATGCCGCTTGAACCGCTACTAACCTACAGCTGTTAGAGGCCCTCTATAAGGGCATTCATTCACTCATTACAGTAATATACCGGTTAGAGTTAGGTTGCGATGAAAGTCAGAGAATATCCAACGAACTCTTACACGTGCCCTATCTACCTCTAGTATTTCTTTCTTCATCTCAGCATAAGTCCTACCTTTCTTCATCCCGTCCATAAAACCTATTCTTTTTCTTCCCCTTCCCCGCTTACCCAACATCCTACCCTCTATCACGGCCTTCAGCAAACCATCGTCCCTCATTACCCCTTCCAGCCACCTACCCTGTCTTCCCCTAATCTCATCTCCAAGTTTCCTCTCCTCGCCCACCATGTCAAGCACTTCCTCATTTGTCTTCTTTTCCGTCCAACGCACCTTCTCCATCCTCCTCCACACCCACATCTCGAAAGCCTTCAGCCTATTTTCGTCTTCCTTTCTCAAGGTCCACGTTTCTGCCCCATACAACTCCACACTCCATATCAAGCTGTCCACCAGGCTCTTTTTTACATCCTTACTTAAGGTCCCCGCCATTAGCTCCCTTCTATTATTGAACGCTTCCTTCGCTAGCGCTATTCTCCTCCAAATGTCTTTGCTACTATGTCCTGCTTCTTCTAGCGTACTACCCAAGTAGGAAATTAAATTGTTCCACTTGCTCCAATTTGTGACTTCCTACTCTTATCACCAGCTTCGCTTTCTTTGTCCTACAGAATTTCATTACTTTTGTTTTCTTATTATTAATCTTCATTCCGTATTTCTAACACTACTTTTCCAGTGCATCTACTAAAGTTTGCAATCCTTTCGATGACCGACTAACCAACGCCAGGTCGTCTGCAAATCTAACCAACTTTATCCACTGGCCTACTACTTTCATTCCCACATCTAGCTCATCCCATGCCTCTCTTACCATTTCCTCAGCATAGATGTTAAAAAGTAAAGGCGACAACGGGCACCCTTGCCGTACCCCACGACCTATAACTGCCCACCCTGATTCACCGTCAGCTACCCTTACCTGAGCCCTCTGCCCCATATATAAGTTTCGGATGAGTCTCCTATCACGCCAATCTATTCCTATTTTCCCCAGTATCTGCATTAGTTTCTTCCAGTTTACTCTGTCAAACGCCTTTTTGAAATCTACAAAACAAGCGAAAACATCCTGATTATGCTCTATGTTTCTATTTATAAGTGTCCTCATTACCGCAATCGCGTCTCTGGTTGCCCTCCCCTTCCTGAACCCAAATTGGTCATAGCCTAAATAGCAGTTTGCTCTGCTCTCCAACCTTCTATTTAGTATTCTAAGCAAGACTTTTGCCGCGTGCGAAATTAAACTGATTGTTCTATACTCCTCGCATTCTGACGCTTTCTTCTTCTTCGGGATAGGTATTAATACTGTTTTCACGAAATCCTCTGGCCATACTCCTTCCTCGTAGATCCAGCGAATAAGTTCGAAAAACGATTTTCTCCCCTTACTACCTAGACTCTTCAGTAGCTCCGAAGGTAGGTTATCGGTTCCCATGGCTTTTCTACCCTTCATCTCTCTTAATGCCCTCTCTATTTCACTCTCAAGTAACTCTGGTCCGAGGTTATCCTTATCCTTCCTTCATCCTCTAGATCTAGGCTAAAGGATCTATTCTCGTTGTCATATAGCTCCTCTACGTATTCTCATCTTTCCTGGGTATCTTCCTGCTCGATTAATATCTTCCCTGTTTTGTCTTTAACCTTTGGTATTGTTTGAACTCTCTTACCACCAGATAACATTTTCACCTTGGCGTACAAAGCGCCCACTTCTCCCTCCTCCTGCATCTTTTCCATTTCCTCGCATAGTCCCTTCCACCAGTTTTCTTTTGCCCGATTGGTAACTCGCCGGAGTTTATTATTCAATTCCTTGTACTTTCTCTTGCCTACGTCGGTGTTCACGTTTTTCCATATCCTTCTCTCCTCCATTTTCTTTATCATTTCTTCCGTAACCCACTGCTTCTTAACCCTCTTCCACCATTCCTATTGTTTTCTCTGCCGCTCCTGCGATGCCTGTTTTTATAACCTCGCATCTTCTCTCTATTGTTCCCATCCACTTTGCTTTACCTATGTTCTTTTCTACCAGCTCTTGGTATTCCCTCCTTTTCAACCCTTTCAATGCTTCAAGGTTCCACCTCTTTATCTTTCTACCTTTACAAAGCCTTTTGAATCTAACTTCACACTTCATCATCACCAACTTATGATACGCGAGTTTTTTTACACTGTTCCTAAATTTCTGGCTTACCATTTTATAATGAATTTGGTATCTCCCAGTATCACCCGGCATTTTCCATGTGTACCTATGCCTAGGGTGATGTTTAAACCAAGTGTTTGTCACTACTTATTTATTTCTTCTACAAAATTCAACTGCCTTTTCATATTAGGGCATATATGGGCACTAATAGAGGTCCTCTCTGTAAGAAAAGCGTCCGCCTTGTTTCTACATTGGGTGATTTCCAATTAACGACACAAGGCGACTTGAGTCGACTCCGAGCGATGTTTCTGCTTTCCAATTATTCCGTGTCGCTATGGGAGTCACTTACTGACCCATTGTTGGGAAAAGCACCCATTGTTGTAAGTCTCCCGTAAGAATCAACTCACAACATAAGCTGCTCACTTCCCACACACTTCATTAGTTGCTTATAGTTAGCTGGCTGGGTTATCTTTCGTATATGTAGCGCGTTCAACTGGATTAATCTCTTTCTGCTATTTACTGAATATTTCATTTACCTAATACCAGTCAGTTCTAATTGTGTATTGAATGTAAGCGATATTTTGATGGTAGCCGCGTTTCTCTCTGAATTTTTTTTAACGGCCTTCATTATCAATGGATTTCTTATAATGTGGTAAGCCGCTCTGATAAAAAAAAAATTGGGACGTATACCTGATTACGATACCATTGCGGTGGCTACCGTTGATCGCTTGAATTACACTTATGGGGTTATTTAAGGGGTTTTCTTTTATTAAATACATATTAAACGTAGTTATTATTTTCCTTTGACTGATAAAACTATTACTTGCTTTCAAACTAACCGCAATTTCCTTCAGTTTGAAGTTGAAAAAGCGGAACCAGGGGAACTGCGTATCTTTTGAACGGTCCCCGCCATGTAGCGCGTAGCGCCGCGCGCGGCCAACTGCAGAAGAGTCATCTATTTCTAGCACCTGCATTTCTGGTCCTGTTTCTGGCTCTGACATTTATTTAGTGTTTTGTTTCTTAATGCGCTCGCCGAGCGTGAGTGCAAGTGTGCGTATTTGGCGCAAGTTTGTAAGTACATTGTCGTGGTTTGTTGGGGCTAATGATTATACGACGAAACTTGAGACGATCGTAGCTATGAATCTTATACGTTTAATGGGGTAGTGCTACGCAGAAGTCTAGCAGAGCAGAAAATGGAAGGAAGAATTGTGAGACTTCACCTCAAGGATTTCGTGTAAGTAAGAAACAGCAGCATCCTCGAATAGATAACAGAGTACCATTTACGCTTATCAGATTACCAGCGACGGCGCTATGTCATCCTCCATGTCAGGTTTGTATGGGATGCATGTGATTTAACATGTGATTATGGCCTTAATGATCCTATGCGTGGTGTCTTACGCACCTTTGAAAATGTGAAAATTTATTTCAAACGCGGCTGTCATTTTTTGTCTGCCTTAGGTTTTGAAAATGGAGCAACAAATCTTGCGTGTAATTGATTCTCGTGATAGTTTCTTGTGACTTCTAAGATCGAGAATCAAGAACTAGAGTGAAATTCGCATTATACCCTGAGTTAACTGGCAGTGGAATTTGTTGGCTACTGTAAACAGTAGGTGAAATTCCCAGCAGGGGGTTTAGCGAGATAACGTTAATTTTGATATTCTTTGGACGGCGGGTCCCCACGATTCAGTTTTGAAGTACGGTAGTGGCAGTACATTGTAGATAATTACAACGTAATAAATAGTGGATAATTTGTTTCATGTCATCAGAACTTAAAATCAGTGATTGTATTTTGGGTGGCCTCTGAAATAACGTAATTTTTGTGACGTTTCTTGTGAAACGTGAAACTGGGTTGAAGTTAATGAAACAATATTTTCTATGCAGATGATTTCTGTTCTCGACCTCTGCATTTATTAAACCTCTATTCACTGGAGAGTTAAGAGTACAAATCAGTTATACATGTATTATTTAGGCATATTAGTGGCAGCATATTTTTTAATAGCTCCGATAATGTTGCATTTCCGTGGAATATGCCTTCAAAGTATGAAGAACTCCCTTTTCTGCATAAACAAAAGAGGGTATATTAAAAAAAATCATCTTTAAAAATTATAAAAATTGGCTAAAACATAGTAGTAATGGTGAGCAATAAGCCCATACAAAAAAGTGGGCAGTATATTTGTTGATAATTAATATAATTTGTGATATAATTGATAATTTGTTGTTGAAGTTGGCACATTCTGCATGGTTCCCATGATATTTCCAATTTTAAAAAGCAATGAGGAGTCTGAAACTCTTGAATTAGTCCTAACAGAGTTAAGATATGCATGACTTTATATTAGTAATTAATTATTAGCAATTATGGTTTAATTGCCATTCATTATATCTTACATTGAAGCTCTGAGGCAATTCATTTTAAAATGAATTGTCTCAATTAAATAATTAACTTAATGACTTAGTTTGATTGCTTGTTATACATACCATAATGAAATTAGAAAAGAATTATTAAATTTAAAAATTAATTTTGTGCATATATTTCTTCAGTTGCCTTCACTTCGTTCTTGTCAAATTTGTGCAAACATCCTGACCGGCCACAGGGAGAAGGTGGTGTTATCTTTAAAAGAATATATCTGAGTATATATATGTATATATATTTAAGGCTGGTCCGGGTAAAATTATAAATGGTGAAAATATAATTGGAGTTTCTGTTGGATAAGGTGTTTATCAATTGATTGCTCAAGTATGTAAATACATGGCATAAAAGACTCAAGCATATTGGAGCCCAGTATTTAAATAAGTTAACAAAGATGGTTGATGGTTTGGAAAATTTGAAGGTTGAAGGAAATGATTTCTGTGACACATGCTTAGAAGGAAAACAGACAAGATTGCCATTTAACAATACTCTAGAAAAAACAACAAGGCTGCATGAATGGATTCATTATGATGTGTGTGGGCCAATCAAGCCTGTTGCGCATGATGGGTCAAAATATATGATCATCTTAACTCTAATAGATGATTTCACTCATTTTACTGTAGTACTTGAGCTGAAAAAGAAGAGTGATGTACTTCAACATATCAAAGCTTATGAGGCCCGTGTCACAAGTAAATTTTTCCTAAAAAATAAGCACTTTTAGATGTGATAATGATGGGGAATATGTCAATGAAAAGGCTAAAGAATGCTTTACAAAAAGAGGTAATAAATTTGAGTTGACTATTCCGGGAACACCACAGCTGAATGGTGTTTCTGAAAGAATGAACAGAACATTACTAGATGAAGCTAGATGTATGCTATTCTGGAGTAGCCTGCGAAGATATTTTTGGATTGAGGCTGTACTACCTGCTGTCTATTTGTTAAACAGATCACCGACGCAGACACTGATTGGTGACAAGGTTCCTGCAGGGGGTTGAATTTCAATTAATAAAGGCTAGTGACATTCATTGTATCATATTACACTCCTGTGGACCTCCTGCACTATTAAGCGAAAATTGATTGGCCAGAAAAATGGATTTCATTAGATGGATCAATTAATGAGGCTTCACCGAGATTTGAACTCACAATCTTCAGGTCGGGAGCCGGATGCTATACCCACTACACAACTGGAACTGTGATGCAGGCAAGCGGTTTCTATGTTCATTGGGTGTGCTGCATTCACAGATTCCCAGACGACAAACGACAGCTACATGGTGAGAGGTGGGCAAAGACATAATTTGAAAAAAAAAACAAGAACTTGCAGTTGGGTCTTTTACGCGTAGTCAAATTGTGTTGCACATGATTTAATATCACTGGTGTGAAGTTTGAAAATTCCCGGTTGTATGAGATATGTTGCTGTCAAATTTTCGGAAGGTGGTCTACTCCAAGTAGTTCCCGTGTTCGCTGCATCCACAGACTCCAACGAGCTTTGCATTAAATTTTTCTGCCACTGCACAAGACAAAGTCAAAAAGTGGACCATTATTGCTTCCCTCCCCCCCTCAGACTCTGCCCTCAACCTCCACACGCTTGAATTAGCGTGCATTTGGTGCCTAAAAGCTTGCAGTGTCCCTGGACTGAATGTATCCTGCTAACCCCCCCCTCCCCCACCACCCCTTCTCCCCCTCCCTTTCGCTCGTCCAACAGAATCCCTGGTTCCTGGGGCACTCACTAAGCCAGTCGACATCTCCTCGTTGGCCACAAATATATAAATTAAAACTTACAGGAGGTAGGAGAAAGAGAAAAAGATAAAGAATTCGTTCTTACGGGAACGTTTCGGACCGGTTGGTCCTTCGTCAGCTTTAGAAGTCTTCTCAGTTTTAGTGACTTCTAAAGCTGACGAAGGACCAACCTATCTGAAACGTTCCCGGAAGAACGAATTCTGTATCTTTTTCTCTTTCTCCTGCCTCCTGTAAGTTTTAATTTATATATATATATATAAATATTTTGTTCAAACAGGTGGTGAAAGAAAGAGGATAGGAAACATATAAAATTGGATGTGTGTGTATATATGTGTGTGTATATACGCACTCAGCGAATAAAAACACAAATATAAATATACTTTTAAAACACAGGCACACGAAAATTAAAAGGACACTCACAGAATAATTTGCGGGACGTTTCGACGGGCAAGCCGCCATCGTCAACGACAAGAGACTTAACTAGTCAGTCTAGTTAGTCTCTTGTCGTTAGTCTAAGACTAGTTAGTCTCTTGTTGTTGACGATGGCGGCTTGCCCGTCGAAACGTCCCGCAAATTATTCTGTGAGTGTCCTTTTAATTTTCGTGTGCCTGTGTTTTAAAAGTATATTTATATTTGTGTATATATATATATATATTATATAAATATAAAATGAAAGGAAATAAATATAAAAGTATATGCTAGCAACAAGGCATTGAGGTTGGGGAAGGATAGGAAAGTAAATCAGTGGACACTCACTGGCAGATGATCCATGACAACACCGGTGTCCACTGATTTACTTTCCTATCCTTTCCCAACCTCAACACCTTGTTGCTAGCATATATATATATATATATATATATATATATATATATATACATACATATACATATATATAAATTCAAACTTACAGGAGGTAGGAGAAAGAGAAAAAGATAAAGAATTCGTTCTTACGGGAACGTTTCGAACCAGTGGTCCTTCGTCAGCTTTAGAAGTGAGCAGTTAGTACTAGAGCTGACGAAGGACCACTGGTTCGAAACGTTCCCGTAAGAACGAATTCTTTATCTTTTTCTCTTTCTCCTACCTCCTGTAAGTTAGAATTTATATATTTGTGGCCAATTGGCGAAAATTTCCAAAGATTATATATACATATACATACATACACACGGGTTGCAAGTACATTCAATCACTTCAAGAGACTGGACTGACAGAATATGCTGAGCAGACAGAACACAGAATAAGAAACAAAGTAGTAACCATAACAAAGAGCACAATGTATTGAGGCATTGAGTTATGTAAGACAAATACAATAGCTTAACAATTCTCTACTTTTGTAATTCCACATTACAAATGCATGTAAATCATATACGTTAAATGTTTCAACACTCAATAATTCTGTTGTATTTTAAATCACCAGTGGTATCATTTTTGTAATTAAAAATATTTTAGAGTAAAAAATGTTTAAAACTTTAGCTTTCTCTAAAATTCCAGAACTTTCCACGAGGTCACACTTCTCCCAAACAACCACTTGAACTTGATCACGGGGCCAAATGGATCAGGAAAGTCATCGCTCATGTGTGCGCTCTGCCTAGGGCTGGCAGGAAAGCCAAAAGTTGTCGGAAGAGCATCAAGTGTAATTATTTCCGCTTCATTAATTCTTTACAGTTATTTTGGTAAATTAAAAAAATCTCATATTCCACGAAAAACTTTTTTATTGAATTTGCTGACCAAGGTTTTGACGTACATAGTCATGGTCAAGGCGAGTTAAGTCTAAACCTTGGTCAGAAAATTCAATTAAAAATTTTTTCGTGGACTACCTATACAAAGTCTTTCTTTTACTTATAGGGTGACCAACTATTTTTGAAGAAAATAAGAGAGTTTTCTATATTTTAGACCAAAAATAAGGGAGATTTAAAACACGGCAAAATTTCACAAAAAGAAAAAGCAATGCCGTAATTGTATAAAAAATTAAAAATAACTTTATTTTATACTTTAAGAAGATCTAAATATATTTTGCTTCAGAAAATAGTTTTCCATCACTTTTTGCAAATTCTAAAAATTCAGTGCAAGAATGCGTGAAGTTCATGGCAACTTGTAGCTCCGATTTGATCAGCTTTGTACTGTTCCTATTCCTAACATCTGTCCACTTGTTATTCATAAGAGAAAATACTCTCTCTGTATGAGAAATTCTACCTGGTGTGCTCATAACATAGCCTACCAACTTTCCCAAGTTATATTGCTCCCATTTCGCAAGATATGTACACATATACTTCATTTTCTTTTTTGGTGGTGTTTTAGCTTCGCCATCACTGCCCATTATTGTATTATAAACTCTTGCCCCTATCAGGCTCACAGGTGATGTAGAGTAAAACCACTGAAACTAAATCACGCCAAAGCACCATCAGCTGAGCAACACAAAGAAAGAAAGGAAGTACGCGTTCATTGGTTTAACAGATAAGGAGATTTAAACTATTGGTTGGTCATTTACAAACGAGATAATCAATAGAAAAAACTCTTTAAAGAATCAATGGCGTCTGCTCTTGAACGTTTTAACGAATTTCGACCGTGTGCGCAAAAATTAAAAGATTGAAACTGAATGATTTTACTTGACGAAAAAATACGGGAGAAATTCACCCAAAGAGACAGAAAATACGGGAGCCGGGAGATCGTGAAAAAATAGGGTCAAATACGGAAGATCCCGGGAAATACGGGAGAGTTGGTCACCCTATTTACTTAGTAATGGAGTACTTAGTAATGGATTAGAAGTTATGCCTTGGAACATTAAGTCATTTATTTTAGTTGTTAATTTTTTTCCTTTTTCTTAAGGTTTCTGAATATATCCGCTACAATGCAGAAAAAGCATCAATTGAAATTGAGCTTTATAATCCCAGAGGTCGGAATCACATAGTCTCTCGGACAATATTTCGGGATAATAAGTCAAATTGGAATGTTGGAGGATTTGCTTGTTCACAAAAAGAAGTGAGTGTCAATTATTCAGAATGTTATAATTTACTATGTGCATGTCGTTGAATATTATTGTCTCTTATATTGTATTGCTATTTTTTGCTGTGGTTCTGTTGTTCATGGGTGTATGCTATTTTTCATGTATTTGTAATTGTGAGTAATGTTCTAGCTTTGCCATTCTGGGAGAAAGGAAATATGTACTTTTCATGTTTATGTTAGCAGGTGAGATGAAGAGATAATGTAGAACAATAGGCATAGGGTAATTTTTTTCCCAGGATTGTAAGTATGTACATGGGTAGCTGATAAAGTTGGTTAGATTTGCAGGTGATGAAGCATAAGTTAGGCAGTTGTCCAACCACACTGTACTAAATATTTTGCAATATCAGTGTAAGGAGTATGTTGTGAAGATTAGCCATAAGAAAATCTAAACAGTCATATTTCCAATAAAGGCTAGGCTAAACATGAACAAGGTTGTCCAAAAGTTCAAGCACTTAGTGTATATAGGCATCATTTTGGAGGGTGCTTGATTTAGCATAGCCTCAACTGCTTGAGGATGTACTTATGTTATTGTAAAGAGTGGACATGCTAAAAGAAGTGACTTTGTATCATTCTATGCATATTTGAAAGTCATCCAACTGGTTTTTAGGCATTATGTAGCATCATTTTCAAGGGTACAAAGATGGGCAAGCAGCTGTGCATACTGCACCAAGGAGGGGAAGTGTTTCATTGGTTGGGAGAAGAGGGGAGAGGTTGAGTAACTAGTGGCAGTGAGGCAAAGAATGGTCAGTCAAGCTGAAGGGATGGTTTTGGAGGTGTCATGATGCATAATGGGATATGTGAAAGGTGTATTGAAAGTTGGTGAGATAATTTAAATTGAGAATACCGGGTGAGTACAGTTGTTGCACGATTTCTTCAATCTCCTAAGAAATCCTGATTGAAAAGTCTTTGTCTTGAGCTTGTTAAATCTGAAGAGGTGTGCTAACTTTGTTGCCAGTTTTAATTAAGTGTTCATGAGTCAAGATTTCATATTCCTTCCATTCATTTTAAATATCAAATGTGGTACAGTTTTTATGCTTTTGTAGTTGTTCAGACAGTGCAATCGTTCCAAAGCAATTAAAATAGAATTCCTTATATCCCTTTGCACTTATTATTTTTCTGCATTCAATATCTAATTCAATGGTTCAATTAAAAAATTATAATAATATATTTTATTTGTCTGGCGATTTGTTGTTACAAATATAGGACACGTCAAGATAATACACTACATAATACACTAATAATACACTAATAATACACAATACAATACAATTGTAAAAAGTTAAAAATGAAGAAATTCATCAATTGAGTAAAATAAAATACTCAATAGGAATTCTTGGAGCTCTTACTCTTGGAGATACTCTTTTTGCAGCTGTGCGCCCGCTCGCAGCTTGTGCTTTGCGCAGTCCAGGGGGCCAATTGCATAACAAGGCAAATTCCTCATAGAATAATTCCCACGTAAAATGGCCGCTACGAATGGAATCGGAATTGATGCCAAAATGCAATTGTATATCTCCTTCAGCGGAAACAGAATTCCGCACGGAAATCTTGATTCCGTTCGAAGAGCCGTATGAATTGAATTCTTGGTGTTACCAAATTTCCGAGAAATCTAAACGTCTGCGCAAGCGCAGTGGAATTTCCCGCTATTATACGAAAACCATTCGGCTGGCAACCTAAATGGATAATTGGGCATTGTTATATGATTAATAATCCTCACCCAATAACCTCAACCCCCCTCGTTTTAGAAATGTTTTTGAAGAAGCGGAAATACATTTTGCGGTCACTGCGTGTTGAAATCACAGCCCTTGGGTTTGAAGTTGACAGGCCCTTTGTGCAGGTTCAACCCAAGTTAATTATAATTCGTGTATTGTCCAACAAATACAATTTTGTTCAAATTGAATTATTTTGGGTGGTAGATCCGTACCTATAGGTATACTTTGTGATGTATCACAAAGCAATTAATTCACAGTTTCCGAAATGCTCATGCAAAGTGCAGTGAAGCCTTAGTGGAGAAGAGGAAAGGTACCAAAGCCTCAAGGGAAAAAGAATAATAAAGAGGTACTGAAAAAAGTTCAAGAGCTGCAAACCCAAAATAAAACAAATTTTTTGAAAAGCCGAGAAATTTGTTGTAGAAGTTGAATCGGAAATGCACTTGTTGAGAAAAATCACACCAGTTTCTTTTATTTACAAGTTCTTTATCAAACTATGCTGAAACTAATTCATTGCGATCAAATTGCACCGGACTCAAATTTTGTTGTCAGTTAACCGTTTTTGTTTATTTGTTGGTTGAAATGAAACCTGTATTACTCCACATTCCTTGTATACTCTATTATTTAACTCAAAGTAGGTGCCGACATTTCTCGTATTTTTCAAATCAGCAAAATATGCCAATTTTATTAGAAATTCATTAAAAATATGTTAGAAATGAAGTGCGACATGACCCTGGAAAATTCAAAAATATGCCTGGAAAACTCAGGGAAAAAAGAAATTGATGTTCACCGGACACCCTGCATCAGCTGATGAAAACATCAATGGTTCTACACCATATTTGGAGGTGATGGGATAAGACTGGCTTCTTTGGCAGTGATGTCGTTTCACCCTATTGTGGGCTGATGAAAACATCAATGGTTCTACGCCATATTGGGAGGTGATGGGATAAGACTGGCTTCTTTGGCAGTGATGTCGTTTCACCCTATTGTGGGCGAAGAGCATTACCTTGCCAGGGTACAGAATCGCAAAGGCGGTGATGGGTGATGTGGTATTGTCGGCAGTCGCTCATCACCAGTGATACGAGTTACAGAATACGACCCCTGGTCTTCAATGTCTTGTGCTTTGGCCTGGTCAGAGATTCTTTTCTCTGCCTGCGCACACCTTTTCTGGAACTCTGCCTGTTGGTTATTCTGCCAAGTGGTGAGGGAGACTGCACTTCTGCCCTACTGAGGTGTTATAATCCAGTTGCCAGAACAATATAGTTGTCTTCCTAAATAGAGCTCTGCAGGGGAGTAGCCAATGACGCGGTTAATCCATTGTCATAAGGAAAAGAGTGACTGTGGTATTTGACTGTCTCACATTTTGTGTTCTTTATTCAATAAATGATTTCACAGCATCCGTTTCAACTCCTGCTTCCGTCGCTCCGTAGGGTTGGCCCTTGGGTTGTAGACAGGGGTTGTCCAGTGCTCTATCTGCTCACCTGCTGCCACCTTTTTGATGTGAACTGGCTTCCATTGTCTGACAGAGTACATTGGGGATATCAATAGTGGCTGAATTGAACGTTACTTCAATTTGAATATACTACGCACTCATATAACTCAACAATATGAGTTCCATTTGGCATACCGGTGAATTATAGAGATTGAGCCTACATAAAATAGAAAAATAATAGTTTTTATCATGGCGCTTCAGGAGGCTGAGCATCATATAACAGCCCTCACGTGACATTTTTTCTTAGAATTCAACGATTATCTCAAAAATGTTAGATAGCAAAATCAGAAATAATGAGTGCCTACCTGACCATACGAGAGAGTTCCACCCATCACAGTTTTCTAAGTAATTTTCTTCAGCTGATTGCAACCCTATCTTAAAACACTTTTCACTTTATTATTTTTCATACTTTTTAGCGTTGTAACTTTCATAGCATTTAAATACGCAAATTAAACGTATTGAAAAGATAAAAAGTCACCTGTCTCTTCTATCTTTGTTGCATATACTTTCCATGCCTTTTCTTGCACGTGTCTTCTTGTGTTGTCTTCATGGGTATGGTCGTACAAACTAGGATAACGTTCAATTTCTTGAATAAAATGTGTATTAAACTCGGGGTCGTCTCGCATTTTAATTACCGGTACAAGAAACAAGATATTCATGTGCACTGACCTACAAGTGGACTGGTGGCGAGCAGGTAGCGCAGGCAAAAATTCTAGCAGACTAGAATTGTGGAGGCATCAGTGCAGCAGGCAGCAGGCCAGTATGCCCACTTAGTGAGCATTACCGGATTCCAACGCAGTTTAATTGTTTAAAGACACCGTCTGCCAGCCTCGGTGGCATCAAACCTTTGCTGCACTTTTGTCGCGCTTCCTCAGTGGGCATCATGCCCTAGGGATACACTATAAGGGTCCCCATGAGACAATTTACTATTGTCAATATTGAATTGCAATATGATCATTCTCTGAATTAGAGAATAATCACAAATTAATGACACGGAAACCAAGAACCAGCATATACTGAATGTCAATGTTGAACCTAAGTGGAATATTTTATTTAATTTGTTTTTAATGTACTGGGTAATACATCCTGTTTCTGGCTTCAATTTCCGACCTTCTATAAACCATATAATTCAACAATATGATTCCCTGTAATCGGTCATGTCAATACTATTTTATTTTTAGTGCTTTTCCATTTTTTTATCAAGGAATTTGTGTGATACAGTGTGTTTAATATAGTAGGGGCTCTAAATGAAAATAAGTATTTCAATTTTCTCTTGACTCTGCTTGATATTACTGTCCATATTTTCAGGTGGAGAATCTGACATCGAAACTTAATATTCAAATAGATAATATGTGTCAATTTTTGCCCCAGGACAGAGTACAGGATTTCGCAAAGATGAATGCGCAAACATTAATGGAGAACACAGAGAAGTGCATTGGTAATGTATAGATCGTCATTATTTCACTCTCAGTTTAGTAGTTAATTATGGTATTTTCCGAGAAATCTCTTTGTAGCAAAACATTACACAATTTAGTAAATATTGCAGTCCGCTCATTCGTCGTAGGACTGTATTTTTGATGCAATTTTCATATGATGAATATTTGTGATAGTGAAATCACATCTTCAGTCACTTGGCATTTGATATGCACCCATTCCCCGAGTATCAAATACTGTATTTCTAATATAAGAGAGACACCGTATTTCTCTGAATATAGTCCCCCCCCATTTTAAGGTCCAGTGTTGTCGGCCTCGGTGGCGGCGGGGTAACGTCCTCGCCTGCTAACCCAAAGGTCGCGGCTTCGAATCCCGCCTGGGGAGGATTTTTCACTTCCCAGGACATGGTTGTTAGTGCTTGTCCATTGTTGATTATTGAAATACCCCAATGTAAAGGCCAATACATATGTGCTGTTTTCGGTGGTAATAAAATTAATAAATACAGTATAACCTCTACTTAGCAAAATTCAAGGGACCGAAAAATTTCCAGTTCGTTCAACGGGAGTTCGTTCGTCGGAGGTGTTTTGCACGTTGCATCACTGCAGGGGCAACGTAAATAATCTTCTTCTCGTACGTATGTACCTTGAATTTCAGGGAATGTGGTTTGCAGAACTCAATTAAAGGTAACATTCCCACAGAGGATCGCATACTTTTACACTTACTGCTCCCATGCCTTATAAAAAACCGTGGAATAACAACGAACAGGTCTTTCAGCAAGTCCTGCTAATTATACCATTTACTGCGATTTCTAAAGGCCGATTTATAGTTGGCATGAACGTCAAACTTTAACCATGAATTATTTTCGTGTTGACGCCATCCTGTTACGATCGCCGTCAGCTAGAATGTGCATCGGTAACCATTGGTCGCCTTCATTCATCTTTGCTTGGATGCAGATGTTTACATGCAGCCGATCGCCAACATGTGTTGATTTGTTTACTATGTACAACAGAGCGAGAACATGGACGAGTACGAGTATTATCAACTCGTAATTGCTGTGATAATTGTAGTAGTGGGTTGGAACCTGTGTATTCAGCTCGAGGGTGAAGTAGGCGTTGACGCCAATCGTAACCTGGCCTTAACCTCCCGCCCATTGCATCACAAACACGCTAGAATTAATGATAGTAGTTTCTTATGCCGCCACTTTCAACTTAACACGGTCACATCCGCGGTGCATTCAAGGTTTTTGAGAACTGCTCCGTAAATACAGCACGATATATTTTGGTTTTCGTTCCGCCAGCTACTTTTTTTCGAGAATTATTTTCAAGATGGCGGCGAGCAAAAAAAACAATTATCACATTTGAAATGTTCGAATTCAAAAAAATGCTTTAAAATGCATGTTATTACAGCAATAAAAATATTTAGGAATGCGCACAACGTAAATGACCACTGAACGAGATTTCATTGCAGTAGATGTGTTTCAAATATACTAAAGAAATTTTCGAGCCCGCGATATGAAAGTCAACATTTGACATTTTATAAATCCAGAATGGATAACAATTTTTGCAAAAGCGTGGAGAATAAATTACGAACTTACCTTGAAAATAAGTAGAAAACCAGACGTAATAATTGACACTTACGGAAAAACCAGGCTTCACTCGCAAAGATTGTAATTATTCATTTAAGTATTCTACCAGCTGATTGGTATGTTCTTGGTGTTGAGGTCCGTAGTTTTAGCGAAAGAAAAAAAACGTCCGGTTAACTTTAACGAGATTTTATTCACGTGACCAGGTCATTTTGGTAAAACACTTTTGTCACAATTTCAAATTACAATCCAGTTCACAAAAAAAGAAATGAAAATCACTTCGCGTGACTTGCGCTGCCAACCTATAAGTTCCATTCTTTTCATTACCAACCAAAAATATTTTTAACACTTGGACAGTCCCAATTCTGCATCCCAATCTCACGAAATTGAACCGCAGTAACACTCGAGAGCAACCAGTTTTCACTCGGAAAGATTGAAATTATAAACTCACGATGATGAACCGCAGTAAAACTCAAGAACGCCGGCCAAATCACTAACCACGCCGCTAAACTGACGCAAAATACCGGAAATGCAATTAACTGGAAAAACAACAAGGACCTTTCTGATTGGCTTGTTTGTACGGAGTCTCTGATTGGTCTTAGTCACTTTCAAAGCAGCAAAAACGGCAAAAACCTCGCAAAATATTCAAAATTAGCTTTTTTTTTGAAAATACGTTAAGAAGAGGTAAATATTATAATACAGGGCTAATCTTTCATTTTGTTTATCGGGAGTTTTCGTAGAGCAGGAGTTCGTTCATTAGAGGTATTTACCAATGCATTTAAATAGGAATTTGGCGGGACCTATAGCATTTGTTTGTTCATCGGAGTTCTTCGTTTATCGGGAGTTCGTTAGGTAGAGGTTTCACTGTAAAATAAAAAAATAAAAATGTTTCAAATAGCAAAGCAGGCCTTACATATATTATTCTCTGGTTAACAACTTGTGCAGTAGCTTGTCTCGCTAAAGTTGCACGGACTTCCTTTCCACTTCAATTTTTTCAGCTGCCACACGGTTCCCTCCATGTGGCAGCATAAATTCTCCCCATGCTAGAACACTATTAAGTGTTCTAGAAAAGAATCATGTGCCATTGGAAGTGAAACCCATGACCTTCCTTGTAAATGATGAAAACAAACCTATTGTGGTGATACTTGGTGGAAAATGAAGATAGAATTCATTATGACAAAATACACAGTACATAATTACACTATTTATTTTAATGCTGTCGACCGGTTTCGACGTTTATAGCGTCATTTACTGTTTGTCTTGTAAATGCCACCTTTAGACGTCGAAACCAGTCAACAGCATTAAAATAAATAGTGGAATTTGTACTGTTTTTTTGGTCATAATGAATTAAATGTTGAAATGTTTCTTTTCTGCATAAAGGTTTAATAAAAATCACAGTTCTTCTCCCACATCAACTACTTTTGTTTCCATTTATGGCCGTCTGGAGTCGAACCATAGAGCTGAAGTCCAAGTTTTAAAGTAGGTACCTATAGGTTTGCCAATGGATAACAAAAATTTCATTGTACCTCTTCAGAGGAGGCTAAAATCGTGTCCTCCATACCTATGCATGAGGTGCGCTTTTGAAAGGCGTTTAGAGCATGATTGGAATTTTTTCCAAAGTCGAACTGCCGACCGTAAACTTAAAAGTCCAAGTGTAAGTTCCTAATATTTCATAGCTCTACCAAGCTAAATAAGAATGAAAATTGCAGTTCTTTTTACTTATGCATGCAGTGCGATCAAGTACGAGGGTTTGAATAATTGTCGGAGTGGACGTTTTACGTAGTCGAATCGACAACCGTAAACTTCTTTTCCAACTTAAGTCCAACCATGTCATCAATCACAATTGTATTGTCTGTGAATGTGTACAATTTCATAGCTCTGCCTTCCTAATTAAGAAAGAAAATCATGGTTCTTTGAACATATTATGCATGCGGCGTACTCTGGTACAAGGTTTTAAGCAAAAGCTGGATTGGCAATTTTTCCAGAGTCAAACCAAGGGTCGTAGTCTAAAAGTCCAAACATATCATCAATCACAATTGTATTGTCTCTGAATTTGTAAAATTTCATAGCTCTACATCGGTAAATAAGAAAGTAAATCATGGTTCTCTGTACCTATGCATGTGATACGCTCAAGTATGAACAGGGTGGCGATCGTCAGGGAAAACCTGGAATTGTCAGGGAATTTTGAATTTCTGGAAAAGTCAGGGAATTCTCGTAACAGTCAGGGAGAAACTATGATAGGAAATTCTCGTTATTTTTCTACCAATACGAGTATCGGCCCATCTTTCTCGCCCTTTATTTCACTAACTAAAACTAATGTCCGTCGCTGACGTGCATGTAATAAACCACATAAATTAGTGGAATATTCAATTTTGAATCTTATTAGTTGTGAATCTTAGTTATTTAGTTGTGAATCAGACGTACAATGCATCCCTGTTGCATATCCTTATTGCGGTATTTGCCTAGTAGACTTGAAAAGACAAGTGGACGCATTATTCCTAGATTTTAAGAAAGCTTTCGACACTGTACCTCACAACAAACTTTTATACAAATTACAGTCATGTGGGCTGAACGAAACAGTAGTAAACTGGATACGCGACTTTCTGAGTGATCGTAAGCAAAAAGTAGTTCTTGACGGAATTAGCTCTGATGTAGTCAAAGTGACATCAGGTGTCCCACAAGGAAGCGTAATCGGCCCCCTTTTGTTCATTATATACATAAATGACCTATGCTCTCGAATTAGCAGTAAAATACGTTTATTTGCTGACGCCGCTGTCATCTATCGCGAAATTAGTGATCACTCTTTGACTTTGTGATTTGAAATTCTATCATCGGATTTAAACAACGTTCATGTGTGGAGCCAAGAGTGGGGACTCGAACTTAATCTGAGCAAATGCACGGCGGTACATTTCTTGCGGAGGTCGTCCAACTATCCCCATGTATATGCTGTGGATGGTGTTAACATAAAGGCGACAGATGAAGTGAAGTATCTGGGAGCTACGATAACCTCGAACCTATTGTGGGGAACACATACAAGAAATATTTGTGGCAGAGCTCTGAAGAAGCTAGGATTCGTCAAGCGTATTGTGGGAAGATTTTCAGATGAAAAAGTAAAAGAGAGGTGCTATTTTGCACTCGTCCGGCCACACCTTGAATATGCAGCGAGCAGAAACGATAAGTTAAGAGAGATATTTTGCCGAACGGATAGGTATGGGAATTCATTTTCCCCCGAACAATAAGGGACTTAAATAAATGCTAGGTGTAATTTCATTAGAGCGTTTCCTTTTTATATTTAAACGGCTGTTGTCCTAACACCCCCGCCACATGCCTATTGAGATGGCTTGCAGGGTAGTATGTAGATGTAGATGAAAATTCATGATCACGATGTATTACGCTCATCACAAGGAATCCGAGGCTATTTGTTGTTCGGGAAACTTAACCTCGCGTTTTTTTTATTTCCAAGGCTCAGGTAGAGAGGTAGCTGGAGCACACTTGCTCTTAGTAAATACATGCTTGCAGTTCTAAAAATACGAGAGGATGATTATTAAAATGGTAATAAAAGTAGAATCTCACGTGTAAACAAAGTCTCACGCAAGATCATATTAGATTCTCATACCCCCCTTCGTGAGACATTAAAAAGAGCCCTCCTCCCCTCCTTTCCTTTCACGCTCGACGTCATTATTGAATGGCCCCCTTAGCTCCCTCTCAAAGCAATTCAGCAGAAGGGAAGTCAGGCCAGAAACTACCTCAAATATGATATTCCTGAATATGATGCTGTCGTTGCTAATTGCCTCCTGTCTTCACTAGCAGTGGCGCGCTTACGTTTAGTTTGTTTATCCAAATATTTTTACAATTTTTGGTTCTCTCTTGCAGTCAAGGGGTTATGACCACGTTAATTAAATTGTTATTCCCTTCTGAAGGTCACTCGCACCATCCGATTTTGAACCAGTTCAACAAATTGACTTTGGTTTGTATTTTTCGTGCACCTTAGTGATACCTGTGCCGGAGTCCACCAGTTAGTTGGCCATTTACTTTCCATGCGATGCCTTTTCAGTAGGGATAGGAATTTTTCGGTGGTTTGAGAGGGAGAAAAGCGGTACTTTGAAATTAGGAATTTGGTACTTTCAACAAGACATTTCGGTGTTTTCACAGTGACCACAAATTTATATATATACACATAAAATACCGATTATTTCTAAGTCTAGAAAAGGGTAACTTATACTATACCCAATATGATCTGGGCTATTATGCGACACTTCCCCTTCTGCCCATGTTATGACTGAAGACAATCACCTCTGTGGCGGAACTTGGAAAAGTGGCACTAAATTAAAAAATAAAATTTAATACATTTCGTGTATTGACATGTAACTTTAGAGAATTTCCATCCTTGTGAAAGTTTGCTGCAGTAACGTTCTTCGAAGATTTTAAATTTTTCCAATTGTGTCTTTCCCAAGCAACCTGACAATTGTAGAATATGTACATGACCGTACTTTTATCGATACAATAAAATCCATCTTTTTGATACTGGAAAGCTCGGTCTCTTGCGCTTAATTTTGCATTCGGCATCTCAATAACTAGTCAAAATCACTTGCAAGCACAGAAACCAGGAATAAAACTAGGATAATTAACAATTGTCACTGGAAAACAAACAGTCATTTGATGGAAATGGCTAAAAACTAGAGATTCAAACAATAAAATCAATATTGGTGCCACGCAATAAATAAATATATATCGACAATTATATTGATGCCGTAGTTTGCCTTGATTGGTGCTTTAAAGCCAGCTACGCGACCATTGCAATAAGGCCGTTCACTATGATGCAAAATTGCAATTTAATTCACGAATTCGGTAGATGGATTGGAAAATAGATTTTCGGTGGAGCAAAATTCTTCTATATTCAGCCACTCACTCTTTAAATCAAAAACAAAAATTTGCGAAACTTGCCGCCCACTCAAAAAGTTCCTGACAACATCATTGATCTGGTTCACTTTCTAATTCGCTCACTGGAAAGCGAGGGAAGGGGAATTCTGCATAGCGCCCAGCGTGATTTGACGGAGCAGCGAGTGACTTCAAAACTTTTAATGTTGGTTCTTTTACGTGAAAGGGTTAAGAACCCCGATTTTTTGCCGCCGATAATTCGAAAAGCAGGCGACGGATCAAAAAACAGAACAATAAGTCTCTCTTTATTTTTCAAACTCTATCAGAATTGGCATTTAAAAACTCTTGGCGAACAAGCCCATTGAAATGAAACAACTCAAAGCTGCTATTCACGCATGCGCAGTCCGTCTCATCTTTAAATCCATAGTAGTCTAATGAACAAATCAGAAAAAAAAATCGGAAAAATACGTCTCTTTAGTTTTCAAACTATAATTAGCATTTAAAATCTCTTGGTGAACGATCCCATTGAAATGAAACAACTCAAAGCGGATATTCACGCATGCGCAGTCCGTCTCATCTTTAAATCCGTAGTAGTCTAATGAACAAATCAGAAAAAAAATCGGAAAAATACGTGTCTCTTTAGTTTTCAAACTATAATTAGCATTTAAAATCTCTTGGTGAACAATCCCATTGAAATGAAACAACTCAAAGCGGATATTCAGGCATGCGCAGTCCGTCTCGTCTTCAAATCCGTAGTAGACTGTTATGAACAAATCAGATCCAAAATAAAAAATCGGAAAAATACGTCTCTCTTTAGTTTTCAAACTATAATTATCATTTAAAATCTCTTGGTGAACGATCCCATTGAAATGAAACAACTCAAAGCTGCTATTCACGCATGTGCAGTCCGTTTCGTCTTCAAATCCGTAGTAGACTGTTATCAACAAATCAGATCCAAAATAAAAAATCGGAAAAAAACGTGTCTCTTTAGTTTTCAAACTATATTTGGCATTAAAAACTCTGGGCGAACAAGCCAATTGAAATGAAACAACTCAAAGCGGCTATTCACACATGCGCAGTCTGTCTCGTCTTCAAATCTGTAGCACAGGGATTGCCAAACTATGTTCCGCGGAAGGCTAATGGGTGTTCCGAGTAACCTATAATGGCTTTATATGCTGCTACCTAAACGCAATGGTTTAATATATGCGAAGTCCACAAGGTGTTCCGTTAAAATTTCAGGATTTACGAAGTGTTCCATCGCAGGAAAAGTTTGAGAAACCCTGCTGTAGCAGATTACTTTGAATAAATGCGCACATTGCTTTTCCTTTGTTCGACTCACCTCGGAGCGGAGAGCCACCGATCATAGATGCCGATTGATGGTTATTCCACTAATTGTAAATAGAAAGCACTGCGGTGTGACGAGCTGCGTATTGCCGGTTATCGCCGTAAATCAAAACACCCGATGTCATCCTCCCGCGATTGTTATCATAACACCGGTTATGCTACGATGAACTGCAAACTTCCGCAAACCTCAGCACTATTTGCACGCAAGTTCGTTTAGATTGAATTGAGAACATTTGCTTGCAATTTTAATGTTTTTCTTGCGTTTGAAATGTACTTCCAACCATTTTCTTACAAAACAATGAAAATTCGCGTTTGGGGCACAAGTCGCGACATTTCGCGAGTTCAAAAGTCATTTCCCCAGTCGGTATGGAGTATGTTGTAACTAATTACCACTCCTACGACATTTTTGTCTAAATTCGCGATCGCGAAATTTTCCTATCCCTACTTTTCAGTAATGCTCAACTTCCTAGCACTACCACGACGTAACTATAATTTGGATGAGAGTTAAACTTATAAGGGTTTAATATATTTTTTTCATTAGAATGTAAAAAGCAGTATTTGTTGCATTTAATATATTTATTTCAGCTTTTAACATTTTCTGAATTTTGATGAAAATTTAATTGGACAGAAATAAAATATTCCAATAATAGTTGACCTTTTGGTAATCGGTCAGGGAAATTGGTAATTCTTTCAGGGAAAGGTCAGGGAAAAGTCAGGGAATTAAAGAATTGGATATCAATAGCCAACCTGATGAAGTTTTGAGCCATAGATGAATTGACAATTTTTCCGGTGTCAAACCGAGGACCGTAGACTTAAAGTCCAACCGTTATCCATTACCATTGTATTGTCTATGAATTTGTAAAATTTTATAGCTCTACATCACTAAATAAGAAAGTAAATTGTACCTATGTTCTCCGTTCATTTGCATGCAAAATTTGAATTACCGCCATGACGGAGACTCGAGGTTTGCTCTAGATGGTAGATTACATTAGACAAGTTCGTGTCATGACCTGTCTTTTATGTACCTTGGGTTCATATTTGCTTCCGTGTGCTCTGAAGGGTCGCAGCTAGATTTCATATACATGTTCACGGAAGGAAAATGGGACGTTCGCGAATGATGGAAAAACAAATAGGGATCCCTATCATCGCCATTATCCCTGCAAATGATGGCTTCATAGAGTTATTACTTGAGCTATCATTGCCACTATCCCTGAAAAATAATCATGTGAATCATGAATTAGTCACTTGAGCTTAAATATAGTCGTCCCCATTACTTTTCCCACGATGATTTTGAGCAAAAAAGGGGGGACTATATTCGGTACTTAATCTCGAATGTGAATCATATTTTCATGAAATTATGAATTCCAGTTCCTTTTCATAACATATATGTATGTACAGTAGAACCTTGTTCTACTGTACCTTCCACAACAACAACCCAACCCTCTAACTATGAGCGCCGAGGCGAGGGTGGGGGAGAGAGAGACCCGGGGTGGTGGAGGGGAGAGCGAGAGGCAGGCCAAGGACGCGTAGCTGTTCGCTGGACTGCCGAAAGCCCCAGCGCTTGGCACGAAGGCCTGTGGAAAAAAGCGCTGGGCATCCTCTTTGCTCTATACTCCAGTATATTAAACTTATTATTTGAGAAGTATCCGCATTGAAAGATAAAGGATGCAGTTAGAGTATATATCAAAGCTCATTTTCGTATTATTCTCATGACCGAGTAACATTTCCGCGAAATGATCGATTTTAGGCAGGTTTACTAATTTTTCCTCTGATGTGGTTGATATCATGTAAACACGCAATGAAATAAGTTCTAGCAACATCCTTCCTGCACCAAACGGTGTAAACAGAATGTCTTTATCTATTAACATGTCACCTTGGCGATGTGATGTCAGTGTCATAAAAATCAGCCCAGTGGTTGTATAGATAATAAGTCTCAAACTCAGAGTCGCCTTCTTTCTGCGCAGACAGTAGTAGGTACTAGGACAGGCTACAAACGGAATAACGTGTCTGCAAACGGAGTCAAGGGTTTCTTTGGAAACAGCTCTACTATTCTTTTGGGGATCGAATAAATTCTCCAAGGAGGGACAGACCTTGAGTTGTGGCACGTAGTGGCTCTGAAGACGATGAGCGAGACGTTCATTGAAACACTGTAGGAGATGGAGAATTTAACTGAACTAAAGACAAGTGAGGATGTCACCCTTTGACAAAAGATACTTGCAGTTCACGGAATGTATTGTTGACTAATCCACAAAACTCTTGGTGATGAATTACTTTACTTTTTGAACTCACAGCGTTATTTTGTTCGCATTACATGCGTTAATGAAATATTTCATTTATAATTGCCCCTATTGTTATTTCCAAGGTAGCCATTGCGCAAGAACTAATGATGATTGAGACATTAAATTAGGCGACGAATATAACAAGTGTGCCTTATAGCGAGTACTTTTTTGAATTTTGTCAGGACTCGTAATAATGGACTTCTACTGGAGTTGAAGTGACTTACAGTGAGATAGTATGTATCAAATTACATGGGTTGAATTTGTGGGAATTATTTTTAGACAGTGTAATAGATATGACCTGCAAACATGTAATAGAATATGGCCTAGCCTCTTTATAAGAAATATAAACTATCCTTATTGGGTTATTTAATTTTTAGTGTGTTGTGTTTATTAAGTTGGTACCTACATATGAGTTTTTTGCCCTTATTTTAAGTTAACGGACTTACTTTTCTCGTTTATATTTTTCAGGTGGACTGGAAATGTGGGACAATCACATGCAGCTAAAAAAATTAGGAGCTGCTCATTTGGAGAATGAAAAAATCTTAAAGTCAAAAGGAGAGCATTTAGCGAATGAGGAGCAGATTTTTTCAGGGTAATTTTATAGCTTATCAAATCTTCATTGATACAGTAGAAAATAGCTCACCTTGACATCATAAGAGGACCTAAACTGGTCCAGTAGACATTATCCCACGAAAGTCTCCAATCAATCACGAATCTCATGAAAATAGCACTTCAAAGTGCATGTTCTACCTTTAGTAGCAAAGGTTTTGCCCAAGAGAAATTGGTTATGGAGATATTTTTCTTATGCTCTCATTTTATTTGCTTACATTATCTTCACTTTTTTTGTAAGACCACCTTGATGTTTTTGTTGCATTAATTTCTATGCATTTACAAAATATTGTAATTAAGATTGCCAAACTGGTCCTCAGTTGTTGAGAGAATTTGGAATTCTTGAAGAAATTCAAAATCATCGAGTCTAATCAATCTGTGAAATGGCAAAGTTTGCTGTATAATGTATTTTCTTCCCATTTTTCCTCTTCCCGATTGACATTCTCTCCACTCAGTAACAGACTTCCTGTGACTCGTTTTGCATTGCATCTTCTAAATGTGTGTTTATAGTGCCAAGGAAAATCAAGGGAGCTGCTTCCCTAGAGCTACTGCCACTGTGTTAATGTCCTCGGGAGCTGACTCTTGGCATGCTTGGCTGAGGAAGCTGAACATCTCTCTATTTATATGTTTTTACAGCCAGAAGGAGGGGGAAAGGGAATGGTGGGAGGTGGAGGTAACGGGAAATAGAATATTTGTGGAGGGAGAATGAGGGATGGAAGTGACTGCATTTAGGATTGGGGAGGAGGGGGAACAAATATTCATTAATAAAAGTGACTCCTGGCTCAAACATCCTCTTTAGAATTTCCAATTGCTCATGGAAGTTAATCTCCCTTAGTTGTCACAGACACATAAAATAACGATATTGCAGTCACTTTTTTGGTCATAATGGCCTGGATCGGAAGTCGAACCATGGGCCTTTGGCTTGCCAAGCCAATGTGCAGACCACTATGCTACCCAGGGATTGCAATTGCCATGGGATTTAGGATGACTGGGTAGCGTAGTGGTCTGCGCATAGGTCCAGCAAGCCAAAGGCCCGTGCTTTGACTCCTGTTCCAGGCTGATTTTTTCTCAAGTTGATTTCTACGTATTTCATCGCATTATTTGTGGCAGTCATGAATATCTTCATCTAGTAAATGCTTGGCAAAATTACAAAGGTGAAATATTAGATGCTTTGAGGTAACATACTAAATGATATCTCATTTGAAATGAAGGTAATTTAATCTTCTACAACTGTAATTTTGAGGACTGCTGTAAAACTAAAGGCTGAGCCGAGAGAAGGAAAAGTTTGTCAAAAAAACATTTGCCGAGCTGCTCTACAGTTTCTACCATATTTTTCAAATGCTCCGTTTTCTTTCTTTTCAGTAGTTTATCAGCTTTTTCCTGCTCTGTCGATATTTTTATATTGTTAATCTAGTTTCCCTTTGAAGCATAATGTATCTGTTATTATTTTTCTCGTCTATTGCAGCTTTACATTCACCATCGAACCATTCTGCATTCCTTTCTAGTTTAGCTTTGCCAATTGTATCATTTGCTGTTGATAAGAGAGCTTTTTTAATTCTTATCCATTGCTTTTCAACAGGATATTCCTCTCTCTCTCTCTCTCCCTCCACATTCCCAGCTTACTTTCTACTTAAATCTTCTTTGTATTTATCGGCTTGCACAGGATCCCTTAAAATTTTGAAGTTCCATTTCTGTCTTCTAGGGCCATTGGCTTTCTCCAAGGCAGCCAGTCATTCTCTAAAATTTACTTTCACATAGTAGTGATCAGAGTCACAGGTTGGTCCTCGTGCCGATCTTACATCTAATATGGAGGTTGAATGTCTCCTAAAAACAAGCACATGATCTATTTGGTTCACAATTCCAGTTCCTGGCATTTTCAAGGTACCTTTATGAATACGTTTATGTTCAAAACATGTGCTTTTAATAATTAGGTTGCGTGACTAAGCTAACTGGCAGAGTAGTCGTCAGTTTTCACTTGTTTCATCATGCAGGGAGTACTTTCCAACTATATTGTGTAAAAAATCTCACTTGCCAATTTTTGCATTGAAGTCTCCGAGAATGAGAATGGCATTATATTTTGATATTTTCTCGCATTCCTTTTCTAAGTTATCATAGAATGCTTGCTTCTCTTGTTCTGAACTGTCCTCTGTTGGGGCAAGCGCTGATACGATGTCAATATTTCGAAATTTTCCTTTTAATGTTAGCTTTTATAGTCTCTCACCTAATGGATCAAATTTTATCACACTATTCCTTATACTAGAATTGATCATGAAGCCAGTTCCACATAACCCAGTTCTATGGCTGGGACCACTATACACCACTGTAAAATCTTTCTTGTCAATTCTGCCAGATCCTACCCATCTCACTTCTTGGAGAGCCATTATATCCAAACTGTATTTAAACATTTCATTGGAAATTTCATTCATCTTTCCTGGTTTCTTCATGGTTCTTACATTCCAAGTCGCTAGTTTCCGTATACTCATTGTCCGTGTCATCTCCGTGTCCATCATGTCCGTGTCTGACATCTTAATGATCCATCGTGAATCATCCGAGGCATATTAGGTTTCATAGCATGTGTAGTTTTTACAGGGTAGAGTTGCTAGCCCCACGCCTTACCCCCATCGTGGAGGACCGGGATTTGTGTTCAGGGTTTACTCCCCTAGAGAGGTTTGCTTCTCAGCGCATAAGAGCCCCCTCTGCCCTATTGTTGTGAGGCACACTTTGTCTGGTGGTTCAGTCAAGACCTGTCCGGCAAGGGAGACCCTACAACTAGAGATGGGAAAATTACCGTAATTTACATCTGAGGTAAATTACCACGTGGTAAATTACGGTAATATTCGAAAATTACTGTAATTTTCCAGTATTTTTCAGTTTTAAGCCTTAAACAGAAAATGTATGGTTAAATAAGAATGCCATTAGAAAAAGGAAGGGGATACGATGTTTAAACCATACCTAATGTAACATTAATCTATTACCGTATTTTTCGGTAGATAACGCGAGCGTTATCTACCCAAAAAAGTTAAATTTTGATAAAATAAGAACCTGCACGTAAAACATTAGAAAGCGATATAAAGTAGGTACTTCAATCAAATTTAATAATAAAACTGTGGTGAAATTTTAACTCATCATTTATTAAACATTAGATTATTCAAATCCAAGAAATTCTTCGTCTGAGTCAACATTGAAAGAATCTATTGCGTTTAATATTTCTTTTGGCACTTCTTCTGATTCGATTTCAGATAATGCAACATCATCAACATTCTCATTTTCATCATTAATTTCGTCTCCTTTTGCCCTAAGGAAACCATTTCTTACGCAATTGTCACTCACAGCTGCCCAACTTTCGGCAATCCACGTCACCATATCCTTGTAAGACGGTCTCTTCATCTGCCCCGTTTTGTTGTATTAGTGGATGCCGGCCATCATCCAATTTTCCCACTTAGCACGCAAGTTATCTTTAAACGGTTTATTAACTGCAATGTCAAGAGGCTGTAGTTTTTTCGTTAACCCACCTGGGATGACGGCCATTCGAGAATATTTGCTCACAATGCTTTTAATTTCTGGCGTTATATGAGCCCTACAAGAATCCAGAACTAACACAGATTTAGGGTTGAAAAATGCCGTTTTCCTTTTCCGCCACACATTATTTAACCAAAACTTCATCACCTCGGAATTCATCCAACCTTTTTCATTAGCAGTTACAATGATATCTTTGGAATCACAACCCTTAGGAATGGTCTTTCTTTTAAAAATCACCATTGGTGGTAACTTTGAACCACATGCTGTGACGCAGAACACCACAGTGAAGTTCGACCTTTGATGACCTGTCGTGGCTACTGACACCTCTTTCGCTCCCTTTAAATTCACAGTCCTAGAAGCAGGCAGGTCGAAACTTACGGGAACCTCATCCATATTCCCGAAGTGCTGAAAGTCAACACCACACAAGTTTTCACGAAGGTATAAACGAAATTTTGCTATTTTAGCTTCCCAGTCGGAAGGCAATTTTTGTCCAACGCTAGTTGATGAGCGAACACTTAAATTGTTCCTTTTCATAAACCCAAACACCCAAGATGGGTAAGCTTTAAAATCCTCAATATTATCTTTCTGAGCAATCCTCTTCGACTCTTGCAAAACACGAACTGTCGATATTCTCATACCTTTCTCTCTCATTCACAACCCAATCATACAGTTTTTTTTCAACGGTTGGCCACAAACATTTTCTGAACCGCATAGCCCGTTTCCTCTTATGTAAACATTTTAGAACTGCTTCGGCCTTTCGCCATTCCCGCACACTACTCTCGCCAACATCAAACTGTCGAGCAGCTTCACGATTCCCTTTCTCCTTCGCAGCTTCTATAACTTCCAGCTTGAATTGGGCTGTATAAGATTTCCTCCGGGAAACACTTGCTGCTGCCATGGGTAATTCAATTCTAATTTTAAAAAATAAACGAAATCACAAGTTACTTTAGATAAGTACAATAACAAAATATAGATGATGCAACATCATTACAAACAAACATTTGACTTACCTTTCAACCAATTCGCAATGAGAGAATGATGTAAACCATTTGAGTTATCCTCCAGAATCACAAACAATTATGCGTAGTTCTTGCCAGCAATACGAAAATAAGGAAATTTTCGGAAATTTTACCACTAATAACCCACACTTTCAGAAATCACTCCCAATTCTAACCTCTGGCAGTAACGGTTTGTACTTATTATCTCTACCACTAGGGGCGGGCGAATTCTGAAATTCACTGCCTGTGCTGCCAATAAAACAGAACGCGAAGCTGTACTGCGGCTGCTGCAGTAGCATGAATTTCAGACCGGTCGGCAGTGGCTTGGAATTCAATATGGCCGAATTGCGCGGTTATTTATTATAAGCGATCTTTCAATGCGTTGATTCTTAATGCTAATCCTCATGACATTGATAAAGAGCATGCTAATTGTATTCTAATTTTCATTGCCTTGCTACTTAATGCTACTTTATGCTGATTGGTTACTTTCTCTGACGAGAATAAAATTGATTCGCGTCAGCTACCCGAGCATGGAGAAAAAAACCCTGTGTTATTAAACAAATCTCTGTTATAATTAACACTATCAAATTTATAGTAAGCAATTTGAATCTTGGGCTTATAAAAAAGTCTTAGAATATATTTTTCAAGCCCTGGATTTTCTTCATGGCCAGTCGTACGAAGCGTTTCCAAGAGTGATATCGAAAATTAGGAAAATATACGGGTTGTTGAGGATTGCATCGCAGAATATTTTCCCTAACAATTAAATATATGCGACAAATTACGTTTCCCGACAATTATTATACATGCCAGTGTTATGCTAAGGTACCATTCTAGTAAGAGGCTGTATAATTACGTGTACCTACCACATTATTCATGAAACTAAATTAATTTTTGATACCTAATTTCACAATTCGCTTTTGCGCGTTATCTATACATAAAAAAGAATGCCGAAAAAGTTAAAGTGCACGTAATACAATAGGTGCGTGTTATCTACCGAAAAATACGGTATATATTTTTAAAATTGTAAAAAGAAATACAGCAGCAACACGCAATCTGGCTTTCTTTTGTCAAAGTATGAGAAATTTTCAAGAAGAATATTCTACTATGTAATAATTACTCAATAATGTTATAATTTAAGTAAAATATTCCAAAAATGAGTTGTATATGCCTCAATTTATAATTAAACACATTGGAAATGTGGACTTGGCTTAAAAGAACATGTTGGGAATTTATCTGTATGAAAAATTATCTCAAAAAGAGGTGAATTATCTAGAAAATTACCCAAAATTACGGTAATTTTCAAGGGGTGCGGTAAATTACGAAAAATACCATGGTAATTTACAAAAATTACCGTGGTTAATTTCAAAGTGTCCCATCTCTAGCCCTACCAGTAGTTAAACTACCACCGGCATAGCTCTTGGCATAATAACCACACGCAATCCTCACCGCCAGGCACATAAGGTGCCTTCGAAAAGGCAGTGCCTCAAGGGGAGGAAATATTATCTTCAGTATGCAAAAAAAAGTAATAAAATTTACGATGTTCAAAGTGGGACATATGGGTCAATTGGCCCACCCATTAGGTTTCAAGGTATCATTTTTCTTAGAGCTTCTAAAGTACGTCAAAGATAATAGTGCAGTTCACAGATATGTAGCCTATCAGTAAGCATGTTCTATGCCATTTGCGGAAGGGAAACATAAGACCAAAGAATCCAGAATGGTGAAAAAGTTGTTTACTAATAATTTTTTTCTAAGCCAAATTAATACCTATATTACCACTGAGCTACTGCCTTGGATGGTCTTTAGTGTTATGTTCTGTAATTGTAGTTGTCATCTTTATTTGATCTCTAATTAAATTGTTTAAGTATGTGCATTGTCTGTTAAAGGATTAAATTTTTCAGTTCATATCATATTCAGTAGTTCGAAGAAATTGGTGGGCTTAATTCGGGGTTCGATGGTCTTAATTAAGAAAAAATTTATCACAATGAAAGATTATGGTGTTGTTTTGACATGATGGTTATTGAATAGTCATTTTTTTTGTCTTAGGAAGTCACATGAAAATTCTTAGAAGTGTAACATAATATATATTGCACACAGTTTTATGCTAACCAATCATTATTGTTGTAATTGATCTATTCAGGTTGCAGACTGCTGTTGAGAAAATGACGTCCAAGAGAGCTCTTATCGTAAAAGTGGAAGGACTTAAACAGAAACAAGCATATTTAATGTATCAAGCTGCCGACCGAGATCTCAAAACGGTAATTTTCTGTAGTTATATTTATTTCAATGGAAAGAGCTGTCAAATATAATCTAGCTGTTGAATTAGATAGCTGATGATCAGGGAAGCGCTTTGGAATTGCTATATATGTATCTTTGGAGATTGCTACGAGAATTTTTATTCTGAACCTCTTATGTTTTTTGGAATATATTGCTGGCAAACCGCTATGCATTTAAATAGAACAATAATTTCGTCCACTCTGTCATCGTCGGTACTCTTAAGGCCTGTAAAGTTTCGAACATTTTTCATTGAGAACATCAAAAGGAGTTGTTTTCTTACAGAGTCTATTGTAACTTTCATCATTCCTGTTCTGTTCATTCTCATTGTTTGTGAAATGTAAAAATCTAAGGATATGTAATTATCTATAGTGTGCAATTGCATTACCATAGGGTCATTCCACGTCTAGTGGTATAGTTTTAGAGAAGTGCCCCGCTCGACCATCTCGGATATAATGAAATTTTGTGTGAATATTTGTACATACCTTTAATGAAAATGTGCTAATTTTTAGGTCCGTTTGTGAAATACTTTTGGAGATATAGCCAATTGTGTGACCCCATGTCACGACCACCTGACACATGAATGTGAAATTTTCGCTACTTTGAGACAGCATATCTCTGTAGCCTTCTTGCCGAAACAAATAATACGTACCTATCATTGTACAACGTTTAGTGCTCTGTTAAATGAAAATGACTATAGCATTTTCTCAAAGCGTACCGAGTAGGTAAAATGTAGCAAAGTCGGCCTCAGAAATTAGATCTCCAAAAAAATTTCAAACTTTAGTGTGCTCTGTCTCTTTCAAGAATTGTTCACTGGATATAAAATACCTTTTACAATATTTCCATGTTTGTGAGTTTTTGATAGCGTAGTTTCAAACACCTAGCTTTTTTCGTTAGTTTACAAATCACGTCTAAAGTTCACGACTTTAGTAAAAAGGTCAAAAATAGGGTGTTTTCAACCAGTTTCTGCAAAAAAACTACCTTCTACAAATGCTGTTAAACCTATCTCATCACATAGAGCATATTTTTAAGCCTCTAGTAAAGTGAATTTAATTACAGTGAAATCTCTACCTAACGAACTCCCGATAAACGAAGAACTCCGATGAACGAACAAATGCTATTGGTCCCGCCAAATTCCTATTTAAATGCATTGGTAAATACCTGTAATGAACGAACTCCTGCTCTACGAAAACTCCCGATAAACGAAATGAAAGATTAGCCCTATATAATAATATTTACCTCTTCTTAACGTATTTAAAAAAAAAAGGCTAATTTTGAATATTTTGCGAGGTTTTTGCCGTTTTTGCTGCTTTGAAAGTGACTAGGACCAATCAGAGACTCCGTACAAACAAGCCAATCAGAAAGGTCCTTGTTGTTTTTCCAGTTAATTGCATTTCCGGTATTTTGCGTCAGTTTAGCGGCGTGGTTAGTGATTTGGCCGGCGTTCTTGAGTTTTACTGCGGTTCATCATCGTGAGTTTATAATTTCAATCTTTCCGAGTGAAAACTGGTTGCTCTCGAGTGTTACTGCGGTTCAATTTCGTGAGATTGGGATGCAGAATTGGGACTGTCCAAGTGTTAAAAATATTTTTGGTTGGTAATGAAAAGAATGGAACTTATAGGTTGGCAGCGCAAGTCACGCGAAGTGATTTTCATTTCTTTTTTTTGTGAACTGGATTGTAATTTGAATTTGTGACAGTTAGAAGTGTTGTACCAAAATGACCTGGTCACGTGAATAAAATCTCATTAAAGTTAACCGGACGTTTTTTTTCTTTCGCTAAAACTACGGACCTCAACACCAAGAACATAACAATCAGCTGGTAGAATACTTAAATGAATAATTACAATCTTTGCGAGCGAAGCCTGGTTTTTCCGTAAGTGTCAATTATTACGTCTGGTTTTCTACTTATTTTCAAGGTAAGTTCGTAATTTATTCTCCACGCTTTTGCAAAAATTGTTATCCATTCTGGATTTATAAAATGTCAAATGTTGACTTTCATATCGCGGGCTCGAAAATTTCTTTAGTATATTTGAAACACATCTACTGCAATGAAATCTCGTTCAGTGGTCATTTACGTTGTGCGCATTCCTAAATATTTTTATTGCTGTAATAACATGCATTTTAAAGCATTTTTTTGAATTCGAACGTTTCAAATGTGATAATTGTTTTTTTTGCTCGCCGCCATCTTGAAAATAATTCTCGAAAAAAAGTAGCTGGCGGAACAAAAACCAAAATATATCGTGCTGTATTTACAGAGCAGTTCTCAAAAACCTTCAATGCACCGCGGATGTGACCGTGTTAAGTTGAAAGTGGCGGCTTAAGAAACTACTATAATTAATTCTAGCGTGTTTGTGATGCATTGGGCGGGAGGTTAAGGCCAGGTTACGATTGGCGTCAACGCCTACTTCACCCTCGAGCTGAATACACAGGTTCCAACCCACTACTACAATTATCACAGCAATTACGAGTTGATAATACTCGTACTCGTCCATGTTCTCGCTCTGTTGTACATAGTAAACAAATCAACACATGTTGGCGATCGGCTGCATGTAAACATCTGCATCCAAGCAAAGATGAATGAAGGCGACCAATGTTTACCGACGCACATTCTAGCTGACGGCGATCGTAACAGGATGGCGTCAACGCGAAAACAATTCATGGTTAAAGTTTGACGTTCATGCCAACTATAAATCGGCCTTTAGAAATCGCAGTAAATGGTATAATTAGCAGGACTTGCTGAAAGACCTGTTCGTTGTTATTCCACGGTTTTTTATAAGGCATGGGAGCAGTAAGTATAAAAGTATGCGATCTTCTGTGGAAATGTTACCTTTAATTGAGTTCTGCAAACCACATTCCCTGAAATTCAAGGTACATACATACGAGAAGTGGATTATTTACGTTGCCCCTGGAGTGATGCAACGTGCAAAACACCTCCGACGAACGAACTCCCGATGAACGAACTGGAAATTTTTCGGTCCCTTGAATTTCGCTAAGTAGAGGTTATACTGTAGCTAACATGGACACATAATGGCCTGGCAAGGAGATACTAAAAAAACTAGCAGAGATTGTGTTCAGAGTGAGGGGAATCCAAGGCCAAGGATTGTTGTTAGATACTCCTCAGATAAGGAAGGGCCAGCCAGCACGTCAAAAGGGGTATGTGTTGAGAGATAAATAGTCCTGACATCATTACGCACCCCAACCATCATCATAGAAGAAGCACGACCACGCGAGATAGACAGAAACAGGTTGGGTGAAGGGCCTTGGGACTGTTTACGTTTGGGCTGCCGAGGAGATTCGTGATGACAAGAGACTAATTTCAAATGCGATAACGGATGCATAGCACATGGCAGAGTGTGATTCGTTCCTTTGACTTCAGCTGGAGGGTCACCCTGAGTGCCTGAGAAAAATATGAGCGCTTACTCGGTGATGAAAGCGATAATATGCTGAATTGAAACAAAGAGTTTCTTGGTGGTTCCTAAAGGGACCTCTCGGCCATTCACAAAAACATTTGGTGGTCCCTTTAGGAATTGCTCAGCCGATAAAGGTTAAATGGTAGCGGATGCCATAAATATTAGATGTTATTTGGCCATAAGTATTTAATTAGATGTTATTTGGCCAACTACCACCGTCACTGTGGCAAAAAGGTTAACATTTACTGTATTTACTCGTGTAAGCTGCGCACCTTTTTTCAGAAAATGCCAGTGAAAAAATGGGGGTGCGCGGCTTACACGTAACCTCCAGATTTTCATGTAAGCCGCGCACCATTTTACCTCAAATTCCTGTGGTTAGTTTCTCCAAAGTCGTTAGTTTCTCCAAAATGAATATATCGATGTGAGGTTATCGATAGAAGTATGGTGTGGTAGTAAACCTGTAAAGTATTCTGAAGTAATTAAAAATACAATTATCGTGTATCAATTTCTGAGCATACAACAATACTTTAAGAAAGGTTATATCAGAAACGCCACGTGACAAAGCACTTAACCTGTATAGATCATACATAAGATAACATATTTTAGGACTGATATGTATTCAAATCTGTATCTACATAGTATCCTGGAAGCTGTCGCAAGGGGGTGTGAGGCCTTTAAATCTTTTCAAAATTGTAATCGGAGTTTGTTTTGGTATCACGTATCTGTAGCAACATTTCTCACGTAATAGATAGCTCCTTTTGTGTACACATTAAAGCTACGTTGTAAAAACATGACAAAGTATTTGTTACGTAGTGGCAAGACTCGTATGCTCAGAGATTGTACCTTCTTACTATACATGCTTTTCTCTTCGTGCTATCAGCTCCATGCGTGAGAGGAGTAAACGAGTTTGAGTCATTTGGCACTTTAAAATAATTTGCAGTTTCCACTCTAAAAATGAATTCTGAAGTGAAATTGCGATCGTATCCTATGAGTATAAAACTAGATATTATAAGCAATGCCCAAAAAATAGGAAATCGAGCTGCAGGAAGGAATTATGGTGTATCTAAATCGTGCATCAGAGACTGGAGGAAGGTGAAGAAAAAACTGCAATCTGCAAGAAAATGTGTGAGAGCTTTTAGGGGTAAAAGTGAAAAATACCCTGAACGAGATAAGCGACTGGCTTCATACATATTTGATTGACGACAGTATGCTTATGCCGTGTCAACAGAAATGTGCCAGGTGAAAGCAAGAGAAATAGCGAGAGAATTATGTGTTGCTCCGTCAGACTTTAAGGCGAGCGGAGGATGGTTACAATGATTTTTTATAAGAAGCAAACTCAATTAGGAGAAGGACGACGATTTCCCAGCGCTTACCTGATGCATATGAAGATAAGCTGGAGAGCTTTCAGAGGTGTGTAATTCAGCTGAGGAAAAAACATTGCTACTTATTGGGACAAATTGGAAATGCAGACTAAACACCAGTGTACTTCGAGATGCCATCAGAAACAACTGTAAATGAAATTGGCCAGAAGTCTGTGCAAGTACGAAGTGGTGGTTATGAAAAACAGCGCTGTACAGTGATGTTGACAGCACTGGCAGATGGGAAAAAACTCCCATCTTTTGTTATTTTCAAATGAAAAACTCTACCCAAGAAAGTGATATTTCCAGCCGGTATAATAGTTTGTGCAAGAAAATAGTTGGATGGACTTAGATTAGATGGACCATGGTCTTAGATTGGATTAAATGTGTGTGGGAATCCCGTCCTGGTGCCTTACTATGGCTGCGGAGCATGTTAGTACCCAACAGTTATCGTGTGCATCTTAAAGAACAAAGACTGCAAGAGGGAAAGACTGACCAGATGACAATTCCAGGTGGCATGACATCTATGTTGCAGCCAATAGATGTTTGCATAAATAGGCCATTCAAAGCGAACATGAAGAGCCTGTACAGAGAGTGGATGGCAAGCACTATACATGAAGAAACTCCCACGGGAAAAATAAAAAGACCAGAGTTGACGCATATTTGTCAGTGGATTTTGGCATCATGGAAGATGATTCCAGAGGATTTAGTCGTAGAAAGCTTTAAGAAATGTTGCATTTCAAATGACATGGACGGTAATGAAGACAGCAAGGTGTGGGACAGTGAAAGTTAGGACGTGATTTTCTCAGATCTTAGTAGCAGTGATGAAAACTAAAAATGAGAACTATTATGATATAAATATTCATTAGTGATTCACGATTCTATTTCGACGAATGTGTTTTTCTTTAGTTTAATAGAATTATAACTGCCATTACATTGAGTTTAGTTTTTCCGTGTGTTTCCAAGACGTTCCGGTGTTTTTAAATCGCCCCAGCCCACAGCTACTGCGAAGAAAGCAGACGAGACCACCGCTATCAGGTATGGATGGCATTCTGCTTTTATTTGTTGATTCACCAGCGGATTTCCGTAATCGAATGATCACAAGTTGAAATTGTAAATAGTTCTCCAATTATTTTAGTTGGATATTTAATTTCGAACAGATGCCATTTTTATAGCTAGATGATGTGATTGTATACAACTGTGATTACTGTGTGATGTTAGGAGAAAAGGATGCACAATAAAATGGGGTGTGTATCATGACGATATTAAAACGTAACGCAATAAATTCATGAGAAAGATGTACATCAAAACTTAACTTTGGCACAGAATTTCTATTAAAGAACGCGCATTCATGTTATGACAAATTGATGCAGGCTCAAGGGCAAAACATTGATTTTTTGATAAAAATAATTTTTTTCCTCACGAGCCTGCCCAAAATTGGGGATGCGCGGGATACACGAGGGCGCGGCAAACACGCGTAAATACGGTGTGTTAACTCGTGTTCTCATACTTCGCAGCGATCTTTTTCTTATTTCTTGTAACTCATGCACTAATGCCATTCATCTTGCGTTTTTAGTTACTTCACCTTTTGTTTTATGTAATGTGCAATTACTTTCAGCAGTCATGAGGAAACTTATTTTAAAATGGCAAACAAGTGTGCGAGATTATAATCGTTATCATTGGAAGAAAAATATCAACATTTTGCAAAGAGTTGACTCTAATACGGGCACTCGCGTGTCCCTGTCCAAAGAACTTGATATACCAAGTTCAACGTGGAACACAACTGTAAAAACCCGTAAATGTATAGGGAAAAGTGCTAAGGACTGTGGCTCTATTGGTAAAAGGCGTAAGTACATTAAATACTCCAAGTGTGATGAACTTGAAGAAATATTGAAGACATGGTTTCAGTTCTCCAGAGCAGCAGGCAGTGGCGAATACATGGAGGGGGGGGCCAGGGGCCCAGCCCGTATAGCCAGCATAAGGCCGCATAGCCAGCATAACCACTGCGAGAGGCGCTCAGCGCATGCGGGGATACCTAAACTACTACCAGTCTTGCCCCTGTCCCCCCTCCCCCCAGAGTGATAACCTATATTCGGCAATGGCAGCAAGTACCTACCTATTTTCCGATTAGTGGATTTTTGTAAAAAGAAAAGGCACTACATGCAGGAGCAAGACGAGGCATCAAATCCCGCCATCTATGACATTTGAAGGCAAGAAAGATGGCCACTGGTGCACTTCAACTGGCGACCCTGCAAGCGTGGTTGATGTTAAATATGGATAAAAAACATGCTTAAATATGATGTATGAATGCTGATTTATTAGGTTTTCTAAAAAAACATAATCATTCATTTGATGGTAGCACATTACATCAATAGAACTGCTGAAAAGTATTTATGCCGAATATTTTAATGCTTGCGATTGGAATTGTTATCGAATGGAACGTAGAATGGTACTAAGAAGCCGTATTAGCTTTTTAAACAGTACATTTAAAATGTAGCAAATGCCATAAATATATTTAATTAGATGTCATTTGGCCAACTACCACTGTCATTTTGGCTAAAAGTTTAAAATTTATGTTAACTCTTGTTCTCATACTTCGCAGTGACCTTTTTCTTATTTCTCGTAACTCACACACTAATGACATTAATCTTGCGTTTTTAGTTACTTCCCCTTTTGTTGTATTTAATGTGCAATTACTTACGGCAGTAGTCAGGAAACGTATTTTAAAATGGCAAACAAGCGTGCAAGATAATTGTCAACTAAGATCAACAAAAGACAAAATCACATTTTGCAAAGAGAATTGACTCTAATACGGGCACTCGCGTGTCCCTGGCCAAAGAACTTGATATACCAAGTTCAACGTGGAACACAAATGTAAAAACCCATAAATGTATAGAGAAAAGTGCCAAGGACTGCGGCCCTATTGGAAAAAGGCGTAAATACATTAAATATCCCAAATATGATGAACTTGAAGAAATATTGAAGACATGGGTTCAGTCTTCATATAATCCCCCCCCCCTGAAATAAGGCCGCATAACCACTGCAAGAGGCACTTGGCGCATGCGGGGATACCTTAACTTCGTCTGGTCCTATATTCGCCATGTATAGTGATATCCTATATTCGCCACTGACTTATACCAACTAGTGGAGTTTTGTAGAAAGAAAAGGCACTACATGAAGGAGCAAGACCAGGCATTGATGACTTCAAAGAATCAAATGGCTGGATAGACCATTTCAAAAGTCAATACATATAAATATTGTCTATAAAACCATTTGTGGTGAATCTGAAAGTGTACACTACATTGATCCTGAAACAGTTTCTCCTTGCAAGTGCACATCTTTGCATAATCATGTTGATGGTAATGTGCTTAAAGACATTTTTAATGTGGATGAGACAGGTCTTTTTTTGTAAATAATGCCACTAAAGACCCTATAGACTTCAAAGGGGACCCTTGTCATGGGCCCAAGCACAGCAAAGGTCGCCTGACTGTTTTCTTAGGAGCTAATCCAGATGGCATTGAGAGACTGAAGCCCTTTGTTTGGAAAGTCTAAAAATCCACATTGTTTTAAAAACATTAAGACCTTGCCTACAACCTATGCAGCCAACACAGAGGCACGGATGACATAGACTATTGTTGAAGAACAAATGCATGCCCTTGATCCCTTGATGCAAAGATAAATATATGTAGGTAGAGACCATCTCAAATCAAGTTGAATTGAAATATGAGAATACTTTTAATTTTTGTTTACTTTTGTTTATTCATTTATTTATGTTATTCATTCATTTATTTAAGCCTGCGATCATTCTTCATTTATTTATGTCTTTATTGGTTGACCCATCAAATATTAAACATCACCTGTGAAATAAAATAATTTAACATTAGGCTATAATTTTGCTTCTATTTCCTACAAATTAAGATTTCCTTCGATTTACATTTTCCCGCGATTTACACTTTTTCCTTCGTCCCCGTCACAAGTGTAAAAGAGAGGTTTTACTGTATTCTGAATACAATGGAGCCGTATTCTGATTTTTTTCACAGAAAATCAGTAGAATTAGAGATCAAAATAACAAGTGATCAAAATCAAGAGATCAAAATAAAAAAATTAATGATATTGCATCAATGTTCTTTATCATGACTATGGCTGCCATTGACAGGAAAGCAACGTTAATAATCGTCTTGAAAATGCACCTGTGAAGGATGCTATTAATATTGATTGAAAATGCAAACAAAGTGAAGAAGGCACGGAATATGTAGAAAACAAAGAAAATTGATACTAACTTTTTATTTTTGTCAGTGCTACAATCCTCGCTAGCAGAACTCCTGTCATCCTCACCGCTGTCACAAATTATACTCTCTTCACTGCCACCACATTTGTTGGTAATACAGCATTTATTAAAATTCCAAACGATCAAGTCCTCTTTAATTTAATTCCATGAGGTATCCATTGACGTACTTGAACTAGGCCGGCCTTCTTAATTCTTCCTGTCAGTGTCGTTTCAGGAACGGGACTTGCCATCAATTCTGAATACAACCTCTTCAGATGAGACTTGAAGGGACGATTGACGTAAATATCGAGTGGTTGAAGCATATAAGTCATTCCTCATTTAATTATCACTTGGTCAGTCTTACCCTCTTTTAAGCATTTCTTCACGTCGTCTGTAAACTGTTCAGCAATCGCATACTACGGAGTTGTAGAAGGGCACCTGGTTGACATTCCAACACACACTTAATCCAATCCAGAACAAGATCATTATTCATCCAACCCTTTCGTGCAACCTGACCACTATTCCTACTGGGAAATTAACATTTTTGGGAGTGTTTTCCATTTAAATATTACATATGGCGGAAGCTTCTTTCCATCCACCAATATTGTTAGGATGGCGGTACAATGTTGTTTTTCTGCACCAGCTGTACGCACTTGAACTGTTTATGTTGCAGAATCATTCACTGTAGTATCATATGGCATTTTAAAGTGAACAGGTGTTTTGCTGCATTCCCAATTTGCCCTGACATATAAGAATACGTATTTGTAAGGTTGATGATGTAGGTACCTCTGAAATCTGACCAGCTTCTCTTCGTATGCTTCAGGCAAGCGCTGTGATGTACTTGTTTTCCTTCTTATTGCCATTCCTATTAAAAAATCTCAGCATCCAACCACTACGACCATGAAATTCATGGAAGTTTACACCAAGCTCTCTTGCTATCTGCAGGACTTTCATCTGGCACATTTCCGTCGACAATGAAAACCTAAATTGGCATCAGTCTCTAACTACGCGGAAAGCTGTTCTCATTGCCAGGATATTTTGTAGATTTTCCCCTAAATGCTCTTTGCTTACTGTAACTAGAAAGAAGTTTATCTTTTTTCTTCCTCCAGTCTCATACGCAAGATTCCAGCAAGTCATACATATTTAGGTCCAGCTGCACGATTGCCGATCTCTTTTTTTTTTCACTTATAATCTCTAGTTTCTCGTGAACACTGAGTGAACGTTGTCTTTTACCTATGATCTTTTTGATAAATTTCGCTAATATCACTAAAGAAACAATGAATTTACTGTTTGTATTGTTGGTCACCAACTAAAGCAACTGCCTTGTGCACCATGCATATGGGATGAACTGAAGGATAACTCTGTAAGTGGAACAGAATGTGCATCTCGGAATTTAATATTGCTGGCCGAGCAATGGGAAGGCAACAAAGTGATCTCGGCCGAGAACTTGCTGATTCCTTGTTTTTTGTTTCAATGTCATCAACTTCGGTTTCAATCTCGGTGGCTGCTCACTTTTTACAAATTTTTTTGTATTATCTTACATTAGCAATGACAGATTCTTAATTTTCATCAAAACGACACAAAGTTGTAACAAAGTAATAGGGACGTTTTTGGCTGCATGTTTCTTTGGATATACATAAATACCATTGCAAATGGGAAACCTCCTGTAAGCCGTGCATCCTCGTGTATGAGGTGCACCCCGTTTTTTGATGCTGATGACAGGGGATAAAGGTGCGCGTCAGGGCTGCAAGTCGGTCATTATTACCATTATTGGTCATTATTTCTGATCTTGGTCTTTAAAAGTCATTATTATGCTAAAAAGTCACTAAAAGTCATTATTATACCATATTTACTTCCATATAGGATGAAGTGTTTGGTCACTTTTATCCGCTTAAAAAATCAGGGTCGTCCTATGTGCGCGAGCGAAGGATTCTTTGCTGTTTTTTTTTGGGTTAGTGCCAAGGTCGAAATCAAAAAGTATCGAACACCTTTGTTGGATGGTGCGATAATAACATTGTATGACAGGTGACTTGTCGCTATTTTTGACTCTGTGGTGACGACGCCACGCTACATGTGCTTGGGAAGCGAATGTATAGATGAGCCCGGTGCGGCGGCTGTATCATCTGATATCCAGGCGCAAATCGACAATTTCTGACTAGAATCTTTGTTACATCTTTCACAACAATGTAGTGGAGTCGATCGTTGGAAGGAACCAATGCCTCCTGCTAACAGCCTGCTTTGGTTGACCATGAAGGTAATGTAGGCAGGCAGTCAGGCGACAGAAGAGTAGCATTGTTGTAGGGGTGAGATTACAGAATGTACGAAAGTAACGAGCGAATGCTCCACCGCCACTACTAAATTTCATTCAGGAATGATACAATGTTACAATACGGACAAGAATCTCACGTAATATGGTTCCAGACCCTCGTACGTAAGACAATGTAAGATAATCCCAACCCCCCACTCTCCCCCAAAACGTCTTCCGTAATATTTATGGAATTTATACATTACGTTAATAAATGAGTAAGGAAGTCCAATTTTTTATTTTGTGTCTCTAAAATCCTACCTCGTTCTATATTCGCAGTCATCCTATAAGCGAGTAAATACGGTAATAGGAAGGGTCCAAAACGTGACAAACCTCACAGCAGTGCTACGAATGAAACAGGGAAAGTGAGGCAAGTGTAGCGTCTGTGACGATAGCAACAAACACAGGAGGGAGGGAGGGGGAGGAGAAGCAAAGTCTGCTGGCCGGCCGCTCACTGTGAGCCGAGCGACTTGAGCGGGAGCCGAATGACGAACGTAGACTTTGAGCGAGATCCGAATGCAGGCTTCTGTTGCCGAATAGTGCCCAAAGGAAACGAAGTGTGTTCTCCAGTGTAAGGCAGCTTTGTTAGCCGCCTTCCCCTACTCTATGTTGGTTCCGGTGATGGCCGTATTGTTTTTGTTCCGTCCATTACAATATGAGATGAGTGATCCTTGTCGTTGGTGTTCGATGAACTTCCCTGTCCCCTATGATCCAGTCACTATCCACATTACTGAGTCTGCCATATGGGCCTTGAATATTCTCGGTTTTAATCAGCATGCACTCAGTTTTCGTAGGGTTCCTGCTGAGAATGGGGTAGTGCCGTTTCAAGCCGACTTGGCTAGAAAAGAAGGACGCCAACATTTATTTTATTAAGGAGTAGTGCCGCGCAGGACTGAAGAAGAGAAAAGAAGAGCGTCAGATAAGCTGATTGAGGTAGCCACCAAAAGGCTTAAAACTGCTGTAGAAAAGAAAGACATGGAGGGAGTTGCTGTAGCCCAAGCTATGCTTGAAGGAGCGGAGACAGTCCGAAAAGAAGCTACAGAAAAGAGGAAGGAGGCTGAGAAAACTCAGAAAAAGGTGGAGCAGTGCACCTCCTAACTTATATCGGACTTCTTCTCCCGCAAGCCCAAGGACACATAAATACGTATTTACTAATGCTTTGCATTTTTCCCCTCGTTTTGTTCTTCTAGTTTGGAAAACGTGTCTGATGTAATCACATATTTATCACTCAACGAAGTAAATATTTTATTTTACTATTTTGTTACTGTACGTTTCTAGTTAGGAAGTACGTGCAAGTTATTTTTTTTGGAAAGGAAGAGTTTTGTTATTTTGCATTACTTTCATGTCAATAAAGTTATATTTGACACATTTTTTAATATGTCGTTCAATTACTTTCCCTCTTCAAAGGCACGATATGTACCAGGAAACATCGGAGCCCAGCATTCTCTGCCAACTCCCCTACTGGCGGCCAACTAGATCCTAAAAATCCCTTGCAATGCATGAATTGAAGACGCGCGAGTACAAGATATGTTTTCGAATCGCACATTTTACAGATTTTTATTGCTTAGTTGGCCAGTTGGCGGCCAGTTTGCAAGTTGGCGGAGAATGCAGTACTCGAGGAAACATACTCAAGTATGTTTGGCGGTTTCAGTAAGGTTTTGGCTGTATTTGGTCAATTTTTGGTCATTATTTGGTCATTATTTGGGCAAAAATAAGTCATTTTTCCATTAAAACCAACCGGTAGGACCGCTTGCAGCCCTGGTGCGCGTCGTACATGAGAATATAGTTGCCAGTTTTATGGTGTTACATATAAATATACTTGTGCCAAAATTTCCCCCCCCTCGAAACCTCGAGACTCAAAAATCCTTGGAGACTCTAAACCGCATGAGACTTCGCGTCTCGCAAAGTGCCAGAGCAATGAGCTAAGTGCGACGATCTGCTCCGGTCAGCTCGATCGCTCCGGTCATCGCGATTCCAGCTAGACACTGCTTTTTATTCGGTCCGCGCTGATTCTGACATCTTTTTCCACGTTCAAGTCGACCTGCGGACATTCCCACCAATCCAACGTGTGATAGCATTTCCCCTCCTCTCCCCACTCCTCCACTGGCCAGCTGTTTCCCCTCTTGAACTGACAAAGTGCACCGCGGTCATAGCAGCTCTCTTTGCAACTGACCGCGCCGAGAAAAGGACGTGTCGGCTTAGTTCCACTTGTGATCGTCTTGCAAAGACAAGGTTAACGGTATTTAGCCTACAGGCTTGTGTTATACTGTAATAATTGTAATTATATGAATACTGTCATTGAAGTTATTAAAAACTAGCTAAGGTTGTTTTCATTGTTTTTTCTCTCGTTACGCCCACCAAAATCAGTCAATTAATTTGCGACGTCAAGTTTCACGGGCTTGCGTTGCATACTTACGGAGAAATATCACACAAGCAAAGAATTGTTATTTAAATTGTTGTGCATCATATCACATTAGCCCTTGCAGAAAACTTTTCCTTGATCTTACTGAGAAAATTGATGCTGATGTAGAAATAAGCTGGGTGGCCACTCACCCGGGATATTTAGGAATCACCCAGGAATTAAAAACTACGGTGAAAAAGTGTCACATGCTTTGAAGACAACAGTGTGGCTCATTATGGGTAGTGGATGCTGCTTCTGGTGCTCTGATGTGGCAGGATTTGAGCAACCACATTTGCACAAAATGGCATGGGATTGCCCTTGTACTTAATTTGTGAAGTGGAGATTTACTTATTTCTAGTTTTCTGATGTTTAAATATTTCCACTCTGCATACAGTTGAATGCCAGGCCCAAAATTTTGCATGGAAAGTAGTTAAATGAGAAATTTCTTAATTTTGATATCCCTTCTAATGGACTTCACAATGTATCGCTACCTCCTTGATTGAAACATGATTTTCCTCCCTTTTGCTGAACCTGGGTTACTCCTCGGGTTTGAAAAATGTATCTTAAAGAGGTATCTTTTCTGGCTACCATGTGAATGTGGCTTACAGAATTTTTACGTAGTAGCAATTCTGAAATGCATAACTTTGTGAATTTTTTAAAAATTAAATGAAATACTTGCTTTTTATAGAAAGAAGAAACTCTCCAGGGTAAAGTAGAATGTGTGAAGGCCTTGTTGAAACAAAGCAAACCAATAGAAACCAGTTTAACTAATGCCAAAATGAGACTCAAGGCATGTGAAGATAAACACAGAAGTGCTGTAAGTAGTCAATTCGGAACTAAACTAAGTAAATGATCTAAGATACCCATGAAACATTTCTGCATAAACTAATCTAAGTAATCTTAGCCTGAATTTGAATCTCAAATGTGAATTTTAAATTTATTAATGTATTTATTTTTGCATTATTATTTTTGAATTGTGCCACTTAACCTTTTGAGTTTTCTTTTTCAGAGTTCAGTTTTTTCAAAGCATCATAATTCTTCAGAGGCAGAATTTGAGCTCCTTGAATCAATTCATGACAAATGCAAGGAAAATGTGAGTGATTATGAGAGAATTCTTGCGAATGAGAAGAGGCGGCTAGAAAAATTGAAGGACATGCGGCTGCAAATTGTATACATGGAAAACTTGCTGCAGGGCATGGACGAGGAAGGTAAATTTGCATTTGGCAAATGTTTTTCCTGTAAATGTTAGGACCAGAGTAATTAAAAAGTCTTAGGTGTTCAGGTTGTCCGGCGACCTGGAAAACCAGGGAAACTCAGGGAAAACTCATGAAAACCCCTGGAAAATGCACAGCAGCCTATTTCCATTAACACATTCAGCATAGAGCACGTCTATTGATGTGGCCCCGTCTATGCCGAACGGCGGGATCACGTCAATAGATGTGGTCCTTTTACTTTAGGCCCTTTAAAAATGTGTTCCATTTCTAGCGTCTCCCTTAAATTTGCAACCCGCATTGAATGTGTTAAGGCAGAGAGAGGTTTAACCTGTGCTTTTGATTGCATTGTGCTCAGCTCACAATCAGCATAGCCCTGCGCTCTCTGTTCATTTCATACTCTCTTCGTAGTTGTGTGCCTGCTCTTAGCTTGTGCTTTGTCACCCCACCCTCCCTTCACGCAGTCCAGGGGGCTGATTGCATTACAAGGCAAAGTCCACATAGAATAATTCCCATGTGAAATGGCCGCTATAAATGGAAACGGAATTGATGCCAAAATGTGATTGTCTATCTCTGTCAGCGGAAACAGAATTCTGCATGGAAATCTTGATTCTGTTCGAAGAGCCGTACGTTTGGAATATTTGGTGTTGCCAAATTTACGAGAAATCTAAATGTCTGAGCATGTGCGGCAGCATTTCTCACAATTATACAAAAACAATTCGGCCTGCAACCTAAGTTTATAATTGGGCAATGTTATGTAATTGATAATCCTCTCCCAATAATCTCAACCCTCCTCGTTTTAAAGTGTGCAGAAATGTCTTTGAAGGAGTAGAAATACATTTTGCGGCCACTGTGTGTTGAAATCACGACCCTCGGGTTCGAAGTCGACAGGGCAACTGTACAGGGGCTACCCATGCTAATTATAATTTGTGTAATGCCCAACAAATACAATTTTGTCCTATGTAAATCTCCAATGGCCGTGATAAATTGGCACCACTTGTCAAAATTACGCCACAATTGCTGTGTTGGTTTGCAGGAAAAAAGAACAATTCCACGTCAGTGACCTACCACAACCTCTCAACCAGAAAACCCCTGTGGTGGTTTACAGGAAAGCTGTCCTCTGCGGTGGTGAAAGCTGTCCTCTGTTTGGCCCATGGAAGTTCTGATGTAGAGCGAGGGTTTTCTCTTTCCAGAAATCAGCTCCCTGCTGACAGGTCAGCTATGCTGGAGCGTACTGTTAATGCCATGCTCAACATCAGGAATGGGCTTCAAGACTTCAAGGACATCCCTGAACATGTGTCTATGATGTCGCAGCTGCTCAAGCACGCCGCAGCGGCACAAAGAAAGTATGAAAAGTACCTGGAGGCTCTGCAGAAACTAAGAATTCTGAAAAGATTGCAAAAAGAGGAGAACGCTTGCCGGGAGAGGTGAGAGGCCACTGAGTTAAGGGAAAGACAGGCGTTGGGCAAGCTGCAGGATGACCTGCATGCGACAAGTAAGAAGGAGATTGAATAGCGCAAGGCTTCTGATCAACTAGTCGACGAGGAAAAAAAGAAGCTGGAGGGGAGGCTATTCCCTAAAAAGATATGACAAAAGTTAAGATTGCTCAAGGTATGTTGGAGGGGGCACAAATAATGTGGTCACAGGCAGATGACTTGCTGCAGAAAAAGGAGCCTTTGCAAAAGAAAGTCGAGAAGAGGACATCATCTGTAGTAGAGCAGCTTTTCAAGAATCACAAAAAGTGGCGGGGTGATGATCCCAAGGCGTAGGCGGACCCTGCCTAGACAAATTATTATTCTTTGTAATAATTGCTTTTAAAATTTGATCTCCTAATGTACGATACATTATGTACCTCATTCTTATCTATTTTGTACTGTTCATCTCTAGTCGAGATTTGTTCTTCTTTTGTTTATTATTTATGCTTTCTAGGAGTCTGAAATACAAATTTTCACTGTCAAATTCTTTGTATTGTAATTTTTATCCCTGTTGCTAGCGCTTTAAAAACGAGCTCCAGTTTAAAATATTACAAAATGTAGGGTTGTAATCATTGCCAGAAGTATAACATGGGGTAAAAATTGCCAATTTTTTATCATTTTCTCACTTTTTCCTCACTTTTTTGGCAAAAATCACCTACTTTCTCACTTTTTTGTATCAAAAAGTGAGTGGAAGCCCTGATTGTCACTGAAGCAACAGTTTGCTCCGATATATGATGACACTTATGATATTAGCAGACTAGAGATACGACTAAGCGACGTCTCCCTAGCATATTCATTAAATAAAATTAACATTGGATCACTTGGCCATTTTCGCCCGACTAGTCCTTCGTGAATGACCCGATTTAGCAGCTGATACAGCAGGGAGAGGCTGGCGAGTTTGTAGCTAAAACTCATATACTAGTGAAGTTTGCTGTAAGAATAATGATATGAGATACTAGGTAAGAAAGCAGAGTGGTGCAGAAGCCGTAATTGTATAATGGCGTCCATTGCCATTGCTGTGAATTACAGGACGTAATATTACGTCTCCCACCACCTTTGCAAAAATACACTGAGGTGTAATATTACATCTTTAACCCTCTTTAAGTGTTAAGCAGCAGGTGGTTGTTGTTTTAGTACTCATGGTCGGTTCTCATTAGGGTGGTATGCAGAACTCTTTTGGTGCAATACCAATGTAAAAAGCTGAGAAAATGCCAGTTTCAATTCCTGAAATTTTTTTGTGGATATGTTCACCTATTGTGTGTGTCTTCTTTTATTCCAGGGCTAAGGGAAAAGGAGAATAAACTTTCCTTGGAAGAAAAGAGAGAAATGAAAGAAATACATTCTCTTCAAATGGAGAAGCAATCTGTGGAAATGCAAATATTAAATACAGAGCATCAGATTAAAAGTAAGTTACTCATTTTGTTTGATATTCTTGAAAGTGAATATATGTATTAGGTGTGATTTTGGGCTGATTAGTGTACTTGTCAAGGGCGTACTCAGGATCTGAACTAGGGGGCTCATGTTAAATGGGGAGGGGGGAAGGGGAGTAAAAGGACATGCATAGGCGTAGCAAAACTTGGTGGCGTTCACTAGGGGACAATTGGAAGTCACTGAGGGTGAATCAAGAATTTTGAACGGGCAAAAGTACTTAAGGACTTGAGGAGGGGCCTCTGGAGAAAGACTCGAGCCACTTCATTCAACATCTCTGTATGCTATCTTCTCTTTTGCGTCCTGTTATTTGATAGCAAGGGCCGCCATGTTTCGCTATATTATATTTATTACATAATAAAACTTAAGATTTTGGAAAAACTTTTTTTATTAGTCAGTGTAGAAACGACTATGTAATTATGTACTTCTCCATGGTTGATTGATAAAACTGGCAGGAGGCAATTTGCAGTTGCCCCCTCCCCCTAGAAAGTCAAACCCCCTGTCCTTCACTGGGTACGCCCATGGTACTTGTCATTATACCTTGACTTGGGTTTTTGGGGTGGTGTTGGAAAATTAAATGTAATTTTTACTTCATTGAGTTTTGAAATATTTTTGTGAAAAAGTTGTTTTTTTTCCTTTTTGAAATTCTAGTGCTTGAACAAGAAATAGCTAAAGCCAATGATGTTAATGCACAGAAATTGCGGCAGTTGAAAACCAAAGGCTTATACGAACCCATTATGTGGTTTAGAAAAAATAAGGATAAATTGCGTGGTAAAGCATATGAACCAATGGCCATGGTGGTAAGAGAAATATTTACAATCTATTTATCATAATTATTTCTTACTGATTGTGGAGTTGGATTTTTCGTATTATTACTGTATTTGAGTAAATTTAAGTCATTTAAAGTCATTATTATGCTAAAAAGTCACTAAAAGTCAATATTATACCGTATTTACTTGCATATAAGATGAGGTTTTTTGTCACTTTTATCCGCTTAAAAAATCGGGGTCGTCCTATGTGCACGAGCGAAGGATTCTTTGCTGTTTTTTTTTTGGGTTAGTGTCAAGGTCGAAATCAAAGTCACCTTTGTTGGATGGTGCAATAACATTGTATTATGGGTGACTTGTCGCTATTTTTGACTCTGTGTTCTTGACTTTGTTCTTCTAGTCTGTAAAACGTGTCTGATGTAATCACATTATATTTATCACTCAATGAAGTAAATATTTTATTTTACTATTTTGTTACCGTACGTTTCTAGTTAGGAAGTATGTGCAAGTTATTTTTTTTTGGAAAGTAAGGGTTTTTTATTTTGCATTACTTTCAAGTGAATTAAGTTTTATTTGACACATTTTTTAATACGTCGTTCAATTACGTTCCCTCTTCAAACTCACGATATGTACCAGGAAACATCAGAACCCTGCATTCTCTGCCAACTCCCCTACTGGCGGCCGACTGAACCCTAAAAATCCCTTGCAATTTGTGAATTGCAGACATGCGAATACAAGATATGTGTTTGAATCGCGCATTTTACAGATTTTCATTGCTTAGTCGGCCAGCTGACTGCCAGTTTGAGAGTTGGCGAAGAATGCAGGACTCTAGGAAAGTATGTTGGCTGATTTCAGTAAGGTTTTGGTTGTATTTGGTAAATTTTTGGTCATTTTTGGTCATTATTTGGGCAAAAATAAGTCATTTTTCCATTAAAACCAACCGGTAGTACCGCTTGCAGCCCTGACCTACTACCTGTTAAATCACAATCGTACCTTTGCCATCATCATCATCATTGCTGGTCATCAACCCTAAGGTTGGTTTGACATGGCTTTCCACACACTATGCTCTCCTATCAGCTAAGCTCTTCACATCCACATATGTCTTTTTTTCCTCATCATAAACTATTTGCTTCATGTCTCTCAGCCAAGGTCTTACTCTGCGTCTGGCTGTCTTCCTTTGCCACTTGTATCTTAAAATATGCTGATTAGGTTGTCTCTCCTTTTCTCTCGAGTTCTTATGAGATTTCAATCATCTCCTGCTCTTCTCAGAGCCTTTTCGTTCATTGATTGATTGATCCACTTGTAAGTCCAATTGTATATCCTTCCATGCACAAATTCCCTAGGGATGATTTTTTAACCCTTAGGCTGCAGGAAACGTACATGTATGTGTGTACCCGGGAACTGCGGAGAGAACGTTCTTGTACGTTTGACCCTTTCTGTCTACCTGCTTTCTCAGTCCTTTCATATTTTTATGACCCAAACTCTTTCTTTCCAGCGGTGGACATCTGGGAATCCACCCTTTTTACCCAAACCACTCCATTCCAACGTTCTTCAGGGATCGCATACCACCGAAATGAGGTGCGGCCCTTTCTTCCAAATGTTCGCTCAAAAGGCTACGGTTGCCTCAAAAGTTAGTTGTCTTATGCTCGTGCCCGGCTCAATTATCTACGGATTTTTTTGGTGTTTGGTATCAAACTAAACAGAAAGTTGCTGGAAAAAGTACTGTCATATTTGTTTTTAACAATTACGCCTATAAACAAATTTTAAAAATTATTTCCAAGTCCCACTATTCCCTCAACAAGTTCTGGTGCCCACCCCTTGGGATCCCGAGAAAAGGATCGGGAGGGGATTGCATGGGTCTTATAACTGCCCGGCCTCGGCCCGTGGGAAGGAGGGACAGGCTCCGTCCGAATAGATGTATGCCGCACTGGGTGGACGAAATGCGCTCTAGCTGCCGCAGCTTAAGGGTTAAACAGCTATTATTAATCCATTTGAAATTACACTTCTCCTCATTCATTCTATTGTCCTATTCCACATTTACCCTTAGCCCTTTCTTCTTGGCTTTGTGTGACAATGGCATTCCATTGCCCAAGCATTATTCAGTTATCTTTTTCTTTAACATTTTTTATTGCTGAGATTTTTTTACACACTACATACTTTAATTTCTTCATACTGCATCATAGGCGTATAGACTTGTATAGCTATTGTGTCTGTCAGCTTAGTTGCTATCTTAACAATGACTATCTTTTTTTCTTGCTGGAGGAAGCTTTGAACATGCATTCTAGTGCTCCTATACTCAATCCTCTAACTGCCCTGGTAGCACTAGCATTGATTTTGGAGGTATGCTGGAAGATAACCCTGAAAAAATTGCTGATAAATTTAACCAGCAATCTTGTTATTTGCCTCATTCCAATTGGTCCACTCAGCCCATGTTGCAACGGAGGACTTCTCCTCACTCTTTTTTCCTACATCCCACTGACCCTTTTGAGGTTCAAAGAACCATCATCTCCCTGGGTAATTCCTCTTCACCTGGGCCTGATGGCATCCCTCCCAGTGTTATAATTGCTTCCTCAAACTTAATTACTCCCCTGTTGACAGATATCATTAATCTCTCATTTAGCACTGGTTTCTTTCCACCTGCCCTAAAGCTGGCCAGGGTCATACCAATTCCCAAGAAAGGCTGTCCTTCTGAGTCTACTAATTATAGACCTATATCCATTCTGTCAATGTTTTCAAAGATCTTTGAAAAACTCTTCCAGCATAGATTAACCAAGTACCTCCAGACATTTAATTTAATTTCTGACTCTCAGCGTGGCTTTAGAGTTGGCAGGTCCACCAACTCTGCTATTTTTGAGTTCCTAAATAATGTAATTCTTGGACTGAACAATAAACACCACATTTTAGGTATCTCTTTTGATTTCAAAAATGCTTTTAACAGCGTGGATCATGAAGTCCTCAAGACCAAACTTCAGTGCTTGGGAATCACCAATAACTCTTTAAATTGGATCTCATCATTCCTTAGTGACAGATCGCAATTTGTCAGTTACACTCATCAATCATTTGCAGGAGTGGTGGAAATCAAATCCAGTCCCTTGAAAGTACCGGTTGGAGTACCTCAAGGTTCTATTCTTGGTCCTCTACTGTTTCTCCTATTCATCAATGATCTTCCTAAACAGTTCTCATATAGCTCCACCGTCATGTACGCTGATGATACATCTAATCTCTTATCTGCTAGTACTTTACCACTCTTGGATCATTTGGCCTCTACTACAAAAGATGAGATGTTACTGTGGTGCCACCTTAACAGAGTTGTTTTGAATGAGGCTAAAACTACTTGTATTCTTTTTCATAACAAGTACTCTCATGAGATTCCTACTCTGCCTCCTCATTCTGATTTCTCCACCACCTCATCTGTGAAATTCTTAGGTCTACAGCTTGCTGACACTCTTGACTGGTCAACTCATATTTTTGAAATGAATAAGAAACTCTCAGTTGGTATTTATATGATAAGGAAACTTTCTCCTCTTGTTTCTCTCAATGTTCTAAAAGCTGTGTACTTTGCCAAAGTCCACTCATTTGTGTCCTATGGTATTATGTTTTTGGGTAACTCCCCTACTGTAGCTAAGGCCTTCCCCCTACAGAAACAGGCCATTAAGGCCATCTGTAGAATTCCAATCCGAACGAGTTGTAGGCCACTGTTTATCTCCCTCAGGATCCTCACACTTCCATGCATTTATATCCTCACATGTGCCATGTTTGTGAAGTGTTATCCCCATTACTTTCAGGTCAACTCTGACTTTCACAGTCATGATACTCGATCTAAAAATAACATTCATAGTAATTTTTATTCATTCAGCCTATGCCAGAAAGGCCCCTATCACACTATAGCTGCAATTTTCAATAAGCTACCCTCTGATTTAAAATCCCTTACCTCACCAATGGTTTTTAAAAATAGTTTGAAAAACTTACTATATAGCAAATGTTATTATACTGTTAAGGACTTTTTTAATGATATTTTGTAATCTGTATTCTTGCTGTACTTCTTTTATGTCTCTGTAACCAGTTGTTTAATTGACGAAACCCATGGACAACTGTATCCCTACGGTGTTAATAAAATATTATTATTATTATTATTATCTTATCAAGCGTAATTCCTACCCTTGCATGTTTAATGATCCAGTGTGTGTGATCTTGTTGCTTCCTCTCCAAAAGTCTTCTTCTTTAGACCACTTAATCTCACTGACTTCCTAATATCTAGGCCGATCCTCCTTTTCTCTATTTTCTGAATTTTCAGTCTTCCGCAGGTGTGTAGTGATGTTACATTCCTTGTTCCAATCCTGAATTCACCATCAGACTTGGTTAATCTACTCCTCATTTGGTTATCTGATTGGGGAACTATTTTACTATGGAATATTTAACTCTATGAGGTTCCATTGGCTCTTTGCTTGATAAAAAATGTAAAAGAAAAAGTGTTGGTTACAGGCAGCTCCTTGGGGTTGTAATGTGGTGGTTTCTCCTTGCCTTCCTCATGCCAATGCAACCAAGTATCACAAAGTTGCGGGCAAGGTAACATTTACTTTAACTTTGTTGTGGTAAATATTACCACACCTGTAGTGAAGTGAGTGTTGCTGTACTACCACTGTGGTGTCCATTTTCACTCTTGTGAGGAAGGGCTGATACCCTTTTTTCTGCTCATTCCCCATGACTCCTTGTGTGATGAGTAAAGATGATTATTTTGCAACTCACCTGGAGACTTCTACCATACGTCATCCGGTGGACGGAGAATAAGCCAACGATAATCCAAGGGCAAAATAATGTCCAAATATATAAAAATAAAAGTTACTAGGATGCCGCAATACAGCCAAAATAAAGCACTGGTAAATGTAAAAATAATCAGTCCCAAAATACCGAGAGAAAAGTCCAAGATGAGACGCAGGACTATAAACGAACAAAACACCGTTGAGATTGGCTCAGGTAATCCAAAGAACGCCTGTTTACCAATCAAATGCAGAGGTCGGTAAAAAGCCCAGAGATGAATGACCAAACAAATCAGGGGTCAATACCAGAAGAGAAATCTAGGAGAGTCCAGAGAGATTAACGATAAATGCGCAGTGGAATTATTTCTGAAGACATAGTCCAAACAGTATGCAATGAGTCAAAAAATGAGCGAGAGGGAACGCAGGAAATCTAACTCGAATAGTAAGCGCAGCAGAAGGCTTGAAGCATCGAGTAGAAAGATGCATCGAGAAAAAAACAACGGTAAGGAAAGCCGTAGAAGCAATGAATCTAGCAGCTGTGGGTAACACGATACTCCAGAAGTACAATCGCGAAGCTAAGGGATAACCATGGACCCCCCATTTACTTAGAAGAATTTACGAGAAGGGGAAACTCCAAGGCCATCGTGCATGGGAAATTCTCAAGCTCGGCAGGAAAAAGGAAGTGGACAAAATAAAGAACAAGAAATACGAGTGAGTGCACTGTGGAGGTCAAGAAAACTTCTAAGAATCATGTAGAACCCACCAGAGCTCGTCAAAGCAATCGGCGAAAGAGTAACACACCCCTCAAAACAACGCAGTGAAGCGAAAAATCACCGGGCGTCTTACTTTTTGCGTACTTTAATAGAAAGTGCTATTACTCCCACGGCCTCACATGTGCTCAAATTTAGCCCCAAGGAAAGAGAATTTTCTTCGCCCACAATCAAAAGAAAGATCTCCCGAGGCCTTACACCCTTTGCAACTTTGTGGTTACTTTTTTCCCACATGCATGTGGGCAAAAAGTAACCACATGCGTGAGGAGACGAAGACAAAAATGTATCGATTGCCACACGGGCATAGTGGGTCTCACATGGTTCCGCCGTATCCCTTGTGGTATCCTCATTCATGTGTCACTGTTATTTCATTTAGCCTATGAATTAGTCGTCCACCTGCAGTAAAAAATGGCTGATAAACTCAAGAAAATGGTCCTGACAGTGAAACAAAAACTATATTAGATTGATATACTCAAGAAGGGGAAATCAGTGAAAAAAATATCCAGAGATTATGGCATTGGTATTCCAATGGTACGCAACAAAAAAAACTAAGACCAAGCTGATGGAATATGCCAGGAATTGTGACAGTGGTGCAGGACCTTCAAAGCGAAAATCAATCAAGAAATCATTGTACGAAGAGTTGTACTCCGCATTGCTTCAATGTTTTTCCCAGAGACGAGCTGAAGGCACACCTCTTTCTGGTCCAGTTTTTTCTGATAAGGCGAAATTTTTCCATAAAGAGCTGGGATTAGAAGGAGAGTTCAATGCTTCATCTGGGTGGTTAGCCAGATTTAAAGAGAGACATGGCATTCGTGAACTTAGCATTCAAGGAGAACGACTGAGTGCTAACACTGCCACTGCTGATGCATTTTGGGAGGAATTCCAGAAAATTGTGATGGAGGAACATTATGAATCTAACCAGATTTACAACGCTGATGAGACCGGGTTGTATTGGAAATGCCTGCCATCAAGAACCCTTGCAGTTGTGCGAGAAAAGCATGCACCCGGTCATAAATCTTACAAAGAGCGATTTACAGTGTTGTGCTATGAAAATGCGTCTGGACAACATAAAATGAAACTATTGGTCATCGGGAAATCAAAAAGGCCTAGATCATTTAAGGGCACAGAAGCAAGCACTCTTCCTGTCGGTTATTATAGTCAAAAAGGAGCATGGATGGACCGAGAGATTTTTGAAAATTGGTTCCAGTCTAAGTTTGTTCCCCAAGTTCGTTCTTTTTTGAAGGACAAGGGATTACCTCAGATAGCTGTGCTGCTGCTGGACAATTCCCCTTCCCATCCGAATGAAAAACACTAACATCCGATGATGGTTTAATCGTCACAAAGTTTTCACCCCCGAACGTCACTTCCATTTTCAACCAATGGATCAGGGAGTCATTGCATCAATGAAAAGGAATTTTCGAGTTTGTCTTCTCAGGACGCTAGCCAATGAAGATGATAATTTATTGAACTTTGGGAAGAAAATGACAATATTTGGAATTCAAGATGGCTACCAGTGAGAGAACACGTACCGCTCCCGCTCCTATGTTTTTTTCCTTTGTGCTGTGAGTTTTGTTTTGTCGCTGAATTTCTCAGTGCATATCTCTGCAGTTGTGTGGTCCAACCAATCCCACCCTTTCGTGGAGTCATCCCCAATAGAGATTTTTGGCTACAGAAGTTTTTATTGCTCCGCCTTCGCTGCAAGTGGTTTCTCTGCCTGTGACCTTCGGTGCTCCGACGCCCAGTCGCCCAAGTCCCGGCGATCCCTCGGGAACGCTCCCGGTGCCTCGAAACCCTACCCCCGGTGTGCAATTCTTGTCCTAATACTCGTGTTACTCTCTGGAGATGTAAAGCTTAACCCAGGCCCTCCCAGTGTTCCCTCAGTGAATATGTACTACCAGAATGTGAGAAGCATCAAGAACAAGCTAAGCATCTGTGATTCGCATGCTCAAGAACTCTCTCAGTTGGATATTATAGCACTGTCCGAGACTTGGCTTGGTCCATCAGTTAGTGATTGTGAGCTATCTTTCTCCAATTCTCATGCTGTATATCGTCGTGATCGACCTTCCAGAGGTGGTGGAGTGCTCCTTGCCATCAAATCTCAGTTCCCCTCGAAACGCCGTTCAGATCTTGAGACGGAATATGAAATAGTGTGGAGCGAGGTTCATATACCCACAGGTAAACAGACAAAATTAAATAAAATTTTTGTTGATTGTTTTTATCGTCCCCCTACGAGTGACATTAGTGTTCTTGAGAGCTGTCTGGACTCTGTTTTAAGGGCAATTGATCTCAGTCCAATTATCCTTGTGTGTGAATTCAATTTGTCCATTCGCTGGGACTCTTCAATGAGCGGCCATCCCCTTAACGCTCATGATAACTTTCTTTTAGACCATTTTATTCATGCTCTCCGCCTACCTCAACATAACCTCCACAGCACCCGTGACGTGGCAACGTTGGACCTACTCCTCTCTACCGTTACCCCGGAGGCTATCACCCCCGGGCGAAATATTTTCGACTCGGACCACGAGTCCCTGGATGCAACTTTCCACTTACAGGATTCCCGGAAGCTCCGCGGAGTACCACCCGCTACCCCTCCCCCCCGCCTTGCCTGGGGAAAGGTCTGTTGGAAGGACATTAACCACTGCCTCAGCTTAATCCCTTGGGGTGTGCTTTCCTCTTTGTCTCCCGAAGAAGCAGTGGACTTCCTCTACGCTGTCCTTGAGAGTGTCACAAAAGATTTTGTCCCGATTGCCAAGCCCAAAACGAAAAAATTCCCCTTCTGGTTTAAATCAGATACAATCCACATTCTAGCTAACAAGAACCGTGCTTGGTATCTTTACAAATCATTTCCTAATGCTCATACTCGTCGCTCCTTTTCCGACCTACGCCGCTACTCAAAACCTTGATCCGTCGTGACTATGAAGAGTACGCCCAAAGCCTATCCGCATCCGTTACTTCCATTCCCAAAAAATTCTGGTCTTTTGTCAATCGTCTACGTAATCGTCCTCGTATTCCTGATACCGTTTCACATAATCATCTCAGTGCCGTGGCTTCAGATAGGCCTAATCTATTCCTAAAATTCTTTTCTGAATGTCTGAAACCTGCATCTAGTGTCCCCATCAACCATGATCACGAGCTCTTTCCAAATACCAATCACTGCCTATCCCAAATACAGACCGATCCTCGGGAAGTTTATACATATCTTTGCAAGATTTCTCCTCATCGTTCTCCCGGTCCCGATGGTCTCAGCCCTGTATTTATTCGTAATTGTGCTTCCTCTCTTGCATTACCCTTATGCTTACTATTCAATCGTTGCTTTTCTCTTGGTGTTATTCCACCGCAGTTTAAATCTTAACCGACTTTATTATTTCACGTCACCTTCTCTGACCACCAGTCAACACGGTTTCCTTCCTGGGCGGTCATGCCTAACCAATTTATCAGTTTTCCAACACCATGCTGTCGACTCAATATCAAAAAAAGCCCAGCTTGATACCATATTTCTTGACTTCTCAAAAGCCTTCGATTCTCTCAACCACAGCCTCCTCATTCATAAGCTCAATCATAGGTTTAACATCAATGGTAATTTTCTCAGCCTCTTATCTACCTTCCTTAGTGAAAGAACCCAGCGCGTAATTATTTCTGGCAACTCATCTTCTTGGTCTCCTGTAACGTCAGGAGTTGCCCAAGGCAGCGTCCTGGGACCATACTTATTTAATCTTTACATTGATGACTTAGCCTCCCTAGTTCACACCTCACAAGCCTGCATGCTGCTATACGCTGATGATTGTAAAGTATTTAAAACCATCCACACCCCAAATGACTGTCATGAACTACAGAATGCTCTAAATATAATCTCCCATTGGTGCTCTACCTGGAAGTTAAACTTAAATGAAAGCAAGTGCAATACCATGTCTATTCACCTTAAAAAAATCCCACTTAACTTCAATTACACCCTAAATTCGATACCCCTAAACCATCTGTCGTCAGTAAAGGATCTTGGTGTATTGATAGATACAGTAAAACCTCCCTATTTCAAACCTCCATATATCGAAAAAACCCCTATTACGAAGTCATGGCCTTGGTCCCGGGGCATTCCCATATACAATGCATGCAAAAAAAACCTCCCTTAATGAACCTCTACAATTACGAAACCTCCGTAGAACGAAGTCCGCACGTGGGACCAAACAAGGAAGTTACCTCTTTTTAACAAATTGTGTTGCCAGAAATATTTTTTTCCTGCATTTATAGGTAATATTACCATCGATATTGGAATAATGTTCGGCGTTTCTCTTCACAGTGACAATGTTCGGGTGATTTTTTCTGCCGAAAGTGTAGCTTTCAGTAGGATCCCAATGAACAGCCTGAATGCGAAACCTGTACTCCTTCCTTCAGGTCATAACTTTGTGATGTGCAGCAGAATTAATAAGTTTCTGTTAAAACGTATGACGAAATTGACTACATATTTACCGCCGCAAGTGGTCATTTGCATCGCATCGTAGAAGTTATCATTGCTGTCGAGCCCCTAATGGATCACTCAGCAGCGAATGTAACAAAAGCAGCGATGCCCGGATGTTAGTTCTTGGCAGGAGATTTCTAATACATTTTTTAAATATTTTTAATCTGAAACTCTTCGTATGCTGTTGGGGACAAGGGGGTTCCAAGATAATGTTATCAAAGCTTTTAGTTTTTCGTGAGGTCCTACTTTTATAACTTTTTAACTTATTGTCAGACGAAAAATCTTTGTTTGTAGAACTACAAAAAGCGCGTTATTTCCATCCCAATTCTCGGCGCAAAAATTATGCGACCCTGAGTTTGAGGTCGAATATTTAGAGAATGCCGGGGCCGATTGTAATGAAACAAACGCTGACACGTATTCTGTTTTATTTCCCATTGAATGGCTGCAAAAACTATTTTGATCATTTTTTCCGAAATGGTCTTTTTCGCGCGAGATGAATAAAGAGTCCTGTTTTTGAGCCTCGAGCAGGAATGTCGAACTTTGCTGGATTACTGTAGAATTACTCTTGGTTCAATCGTCGTCAGATTTTAACACAATATTTCCTCAAACTTTGTTAGTGTTTTTTGAAAGTTTCTGTTTGAAACTGTATTGTATTATAACTGTTTCCCAAAACAGTTAGTTCGTGTAAGACAAGGAACTTGTAATCAATTTTCACCCCATCTTTATGATATGAGCCAGCACCTTAGGCACTGGCACAATGATTGCAAAAGAAACATTGTACAACTTCCTCCTGAGTACAAAGCATTAAAAAGACACTTCAACAAATGTGTGACAAAAGACAGAATCATGCGAAATGATGAAATAATTCTGAACTCTGATAACAAGATCAAATGTTCCTGGGATCTTGTTAAAAGACACACGGGATTCATAAACAAATATTCAAATATTGAGTTGTGTATAAACAAAATAACAATAACTAATCCTAAAGATGTCTCCGAAGTGTTCCTTAATACATTCCTAGATGAGTCGTCTTTAATGAATGCCAGAGGCAGGCAAGAAATGAATTCAAACACTTCTCCACATAACCTTCATATGCATAACATGTTTCTACATCCCACTGATAGTGAAGAAGACAAATCAACAATAAAATCTCTATCCCACAGCAAGTCAGTAGGTTTTGATGAAATACCAGCAGGAGTACTCAAATCTGTGGCACATATGATTTGTGTACCACTTTGTGATATCATAAATGATTCCTTTTCTTCTGGTGTCTTTCCCGAATCCTTAAAAATTGGGAAAATTATACCAGTACACAAAAAAGGACCAAAAAATGATCCTAAAAACTACAGACCAATCACTTTAGTATCGTCTTTCTCAAAAATAATTGAAAAAATATTTGTTAAGAGGCTAATTCAGTTCCTAATCACTCAAAAATTGCTCTATGAAAATCAATGTGCTTATATAAAAGGTAGATCAGTTCAGCTAGCAATATTCAATTTTTTAAATTATGTCTATGATTCTTTAGATCGATCGGAAAGTACAATAGGAATATTTTATGATTTTACCAAAGCTTTCGATCTACTTGACCATTCAATATTATTAAAGAAGCTGTCGGATCTTGGAGTGATAGGCACTCCCCTGAACTTCATCAAATCTTACCTTTCAAATAGGAAATTGTGTGTGGAATTGAAGTATATTGATGATGATGGGTTTAGTAGAGCACACATGTCGGATATGAAAATCTGGAACCGAGGTGTACCACAGGGCTCCTTACTGGGACCCATTCTGTTCCTTGTCGCAATCAATGATCTACCTTGTCACTTGAAAGAGGGTTTTGTCACTCTGTTTGCAGATGACACAAGTCACACACTTTCAAACAAAACCCTAGAAGGGCTTATTAACCTGAGTCGTGAAGCCGTTCAATCTATGGCTGAATGGACCTACAGTAATGGATTCCTAATCAATGAGACCAAATCAAATTTTCTACTATTTCATTCAGCATATACTAAACACGACCAGTTACCTCTCCTCTATATTAACAACTCCACTATCAGACATCCTGACTACATCTCTGTCTTAGGCTTAAAATTAAATGAAACTCTTGATTGGAGGGATCATATTAACTTTATCTCGCACAAATTGTCTCGTGGTATATACATTCTCAGATCCTTGAGAAACACTGTCTCATTTAATACATTAAAAATGGTGTATTTTAGTTATATATATACTCATTTGTGCAACAATGTTATCTTCTGGGGTCATTCCACCCTCTCTAAACGGATTTTTGCCTTACAAAAAAGTGCTCTGAGAGTTATTTTCAATTTAAAACCTAGAGTTAGTTGCAAGCCTGTCTTTGCTGAAAATGGCTTTCTGACTCTTCCATGTATTTATGTATTGTATTGTGCCTTATTTGTAAAAACACACTCTGAATGTTTTGTAAAGAATGATAATGTGCATTCCTATGGAACAAGAAGAAATTGTGATATGCATATATTTCCCAATAATAGTGCTCAGCATAAGAAAAGTCCCACATACAGGCTCTCAACAGTCTACAATAATCTTCCTATCAAAATAAAGAAAATTGATAATGTTATAAAATTTAAGAAAGAATTATGTACATTTCTGGTAAAGAAGAGATATTATTCCTTGACTGAGTTTGAAGCACATGTAAAATATGTTTAAATTACATGTATTTATGACGTGTTCTATGATTTGTAGAAATCCCACAGAACAAATAAAAATTATTATTATTATTATTATTTGATATAGTGCTGTAGTTTATTTTGCGGAACAAATTTATATCCGTTAGTACGGGTCGCAGGGGCATGGGCGTGACACGGTTGACTTTGTATTGAATTCAGTATTACACTCCTAGTAGTTTTGAAAACATTACCAAAGGAATAGTTCATAGAAATTTTTATTCATATCGCATTATAACAAGGCTTGCGCGCCTTCAGCCAGCGACGCAGGCTCTCAGAGTGCACTTTTGTATGCCTTCTTCCTGCTGTTAGACAACTAAAGAGTTGAGCATCCATAGAAAAACCTTTCACGACTGCATTCTCAGGTTGGCAACACTGGTGTCTCCTCACTCCTGTTTTTTCCCGATGGAATGAAATGTCACCAGTGGCCTCCCCACGGAGGGAGGGATTTCCATTGTTAGATCACTAACTACGTTTTGCAGGCTTGCACCTATGGGGTAGAAATTTTGAAACTGAGTGAAGTAGCTTTCAAGAGGGGTGAGAGTCCACCTGCTTCTGTTTGCGTTCAAAACAAGTGGCGTCCGTAACGAGAACGATTCCTCATTCGCTTTCTTATCATCTCTGGCGTCACATTGTAAGCAAATGGAGAAATAACTCACGTGATTGGTTTAACAAATTGGTTGGTTCAACAAGGTTTCATTATTTTTTAAATATGACTTGGGTTTCCGCGTTGGACGTCATGTTCAGGTAAAAATCCCAGCAGCCAGGTCATGTATCTAGGCTTTGAATTGTTTGGGCCGAGAGGGGAAGTGAGGAGGGGTGGAAGAGAAGCATATTCTTGGTTGAGGGAAGGGGATCCCCTGTCGCGTGGTGTGCGTGAGGGAAGAGAAAAGGGGAGGACCCCTATAGTTCTGAAGGAGTGTGAGCGAGGGGGTAGGGTCCATGACAACATTTTAGTTGAGGGGGAGGATTAAGAGGCGGAGTTTTTCCCCCGTAAGCGGTCGGTTAATTAGAAATGGGCGTTTTGGAATGGAAGGTTTAGGAGGGGGGAGGTCGAAAGATACAAAAATTCGTTAACCACTTCTTCATCTGACCATACACATTGTAATATTTCCACATGCTCCCAACACGTCCCTATCCTTTATTTTTAACCCTTTCGCTACGGATGACGTTTTAAAATTGCGTAAATGCCCATGTGTCCACGGTCAGTTGCTAGTTGATGCAGAGGAATAACAAATATAAGTCGCGTAATTCGCAAATTGAGGGTTGTAAGTATGTTGCATTATGTTTAGCTCTAATTTACAAATTTTAAATGGAGCTCTACCGTTATTTTTAATGTAGTTCTTGTGCAAAGGAATCTCCGAACTAATTTTTTGTCAGTTATTTAGTTAGTTAAGGAGTAATTTTTGGTGAGGTTTTTAGTTAGTTAGCGAGTTATCATGTTTTAGGTAAACAACTAAAAGTCATTTTTTCATACTAGTTGACGGCCATTTTTGTAGCGAATTTAATTTTTTATTTTTCCCTGTAAAGGTTTTCCCATAAAATTTAAAATGCCATTTTTCCCGCGAATGATAAGGAACAGCTGCCTATGAGAACTTTTTTTTGAAGATTTTCGCAGCTCATGTTTATGGTATTCAGGTTTCTGGTTCTGCGATTAAATTATTTAATATTATGCGACAGTTTCGCCGTGCTATGCTGCAGGCTTCGTCAGGCTTTTAAGGACAACTTAAAAGCCCGACGAAGCCTGCAGCATAGCACGGCGGATAACATTAAATAATTTAATCGCAGAACCAGAAACCTGAATACCAGCTGCCTATGAGACTTTCAACTAGGGTTGTCGATTGGTAGTATAGTTAATAAGTTGATTTGATTCCTAATGATTGTATCCTAATTGCTAACTAGCACTAACAGATCGTCTTGTATGTTTTCAGCATAACTTTTGAGTCTCTGTCCATTTGTGTAATTGCAAAATACCTATATACTAACGGTCAAACGTTTACAAGACACGGATGATCGCACGTTGTACTTAAATGCAAGGGATTTCCAGTTTTAGAATTTAAAAGAATATGATAGCCGAATTAAAAGGATCCAAAAACAAAAGTTCCCTAGACCGTACATTTCATGAATTAACAGAGTGAAAATTACTAAGTACAGATTCTTTAATTCGCGTTCTGTTGATGCCAATAGCCCGACTAAGAATATTTAAAATTTTAAATAATTTCTATCGTTGAGTAATGGAGAAAATCATTTACAAGTGCGAAATACAATAACGAAATTATTTGTCTAACCATTGATATGATTTTGTTTGCTAGAGAGCTTAATATTTTTCGTAGAATTTCATTTAAAAGCTATGAAGGGACTGCAAAACTTAAAGAATTCTTTTCCGATTAAATATATCTTGAGGCTGCAGCAACAATGTTTTTCGCAAAACCATTACATAAACAAATAGTTGACCATGACCGCATGCCGTAATGGGCTTCTCAAGCAGAAAGGGTCAGGATTATCTCCGCCCGGTGGCCGAGAAAAAAGGTCTGGCACCCCGCTGGGCCCGGCCCCAAGTTGAGGAAACACTTACCTGAGCAATCCTTACTGAGTGAAAGCTCCGTTCTGGGAATACAAAGAAGTCTTAGTAGCATTTGTGAGGGAAGTAGTATTTTCCAACTTGTGGCCCCGTCGCGAAAGGGTTAACATGCAAGATTACAGGCTTATTGTTAGCCAAAACTTTTCGGAATAAGTGCAGTCGGTGACCTTGACATGACAAAGCAAACAGCTTTGAGAGCGGGCGAAGTAAGGGGTCATTCAAGAATAAAGCAAGACGAGAAAGGGGGAGGGGATTTACACTCTTCTTACATTTTCTTACGTAGAGTGTTTTCGGGACCCTAGATAATCCTAATTTAGATTTTGTTTGCTCATGAGATCGTGGCTGAATCACTAATAATCGCAGTTCATAGTTTTAATACTGCAAACAGCGAGTATTTTCACCTGGGTAAAAAGGATGCATTTATTTTTTTATGTACTGAAAAGGAAAACAAACAACGTTTGTTAAGAATTCAATGATTGCTTAAATACTGGCTTGTCATCGGGTTATCGGGGTGTTTAATCCCTCTGCCAGGGTCCAAAAAATCTCATGTGATATTTAACGTAGTGAGCATTAAAAACATCCAAAAATATAAACTGGCGTATTATCAGCAAGCCCGGATTGTGCATTATTTTGGTACCTACTTGAAAACTATGGCACTCAAAAGCTTATGATTGTTTTCAGTTTATTTTTAAACCGTTGCCAAGACTAAATTTTATCTGGTCACCGCCATTTGCTTGAATTGACTCTGGTCCTCTAGGTTGCCGCGTCGTTACATTTCAACAGGTGATAAACTTTGGTTCCATCGCTGTGCCTTCAATATGCTGAGCCGTAGCATCCTTGGCCATAGCAAAATTCTAGTATCCATGGATAGCCGTAACCCCCGAGATATACAGGCCTGAGCACCCGAATTACGATCGTCACCTGTTTTCCAAAAGTAAGCCTAAAATCGTGTGTGTTCTTACGAAGATAAGTGAACAAATTCTAATATAAGGTTATTATGGCAGATAATTCTTTGTTTGTACCGCACATATTTGTTAAATGAGATAATGCATCATAACCAATAGCTGCAGAAATTCATAAATCGTTGCAATGTGATTTTATCACAACATAAGTACACGAAATTTTAGGAGGCCTATAGAAAGTGATCAGATTTTTATTTGCCATGTATTGGATTTTATATCCCTTAAGCAAATAGTACTTTGCGTACCATGAGAACATAAGTTGGTTACGTAACGAAGGGGAGCGTCAAATGACTATATGACGTCTTCATCCTCCATTGAGATTTTGCATCGCATGACACTCATAATCAAATTTGAGCCATCAGGATTCGTTTGTGCTTATATTATCTTCATAAAATTGAATCAAATTGTCTCCTTAATCTACCCAATTCGGTTTCAGGTTTCACAATCAAGAATGCGAGGGAAATATATTCACCGCAATCGAAGTATAGAATTAAAATTCGCGTCAACAATTTTCTTTGCTGGTTTTCGAATAATAATTGTCTTAAAAGCCCAGCTAAAGTAAGACGAATGCTTTTCGAAGTGCTTAAATATTTTTAATGAAAGTAAAGTGGCCCTTGAAATTCGGCATATGACAAGAAATAATTGCCTAACTTTGTTGAACCTTGCCATAAGAAATACATAGGAAGCGCATTTCCCGCGCTTTTCGTAGACCTACTAAATATAAGTGGGGGGAGGGGGTAGTATTACGGCCTGCATATCTCTGAAGCTACGCCTGAGCACAGTATTCCGATGAGAAGCCAATACTGCATAACATTTCGTCACCTAACAGGTAATATATGCTCAATCTTCCAAAAAATAAAAAAAGCCGCCAGTCAAATACAGTAAGAAGAAAAAAAATACAATTTCGGATCCCATCTGAATCATCCATCAATTTCAGATCAACCGATTTTATCCCATTATGGGCTTAACCATCAATCACCGCTTATATTAGCCGGTATACTGCATTACAGTAATCATTTTTATGTCCGTCGAAATTAGCTTGCAAAATTAATGTGAGTTGCGTCAGAAATCTCGGCAGCCCCTGAGACTACGCAACCCGCATATAACCTCCTTACTTACGAACCCCCGTACATCGAAGTCATTTTTCCGGTCCCAGCGAATTCGTTATAGGGAGGTTTTACTGTAACAAGCTTAATTTCTCAGACCATATTCATATAATTAAATCCAAAGCTATGTCTCTCCTAGGCATTCTATACCGCTACACAGAAATTAAAGACCCCCAAGCTCTTAAATCCTATTTTAAAACTATTGTTCTTCCCGTGATCACATATTGCTCTCCTATTTGGGTGTTGTCTGCTCCTTCCAATCTCGCAGCCCTTAAATCTGTTACCCATTTCTTCACAAGTATAGTGAAGTACAGACTCCCCCACATGCGAGATATGTGCACTAACGCCATTCTGTCTTCTCTCTCCATTCACAATCTTCCTTGTCTCCTCCTTAAAAGTGACCTGAAATTTGTTTACAACATCCTTAACTCCATCACAGACTGTCCCGATCACCTCTCTTCTATGAATTTCCGAGTACCCTCCCGGCCTACGCGCACCCACGATCTATTCCATTTACCAATTCCTAGATTATTGCTCGCTCAAGGCTCACTTTTTTTCCGCCTCCCCTCCCTTCTTAATTCCCTTCCTGAGAGCGTTTATCCCTTTTTTTCTATCCTCCAACATCTTTACAAACTTGGCTCTCTCTCATCTTTCTGAAAATAGCTAACAATGCTTCTTCATTCAGTTTCTTTCCGATATTTCCTGTTTTGTTATGATATCTGTTATTATGTTATGTTTTTATTGTATCTGTTTTCTTTGTACGTTTGTTATTGGGCCACTGTAAATTGGCAACAGTTGCTGTATGTGGACATTTTTGATTAAAATAAATAAATAAATATTGGATGCAATTCATGATGTGTCACAGTCCTCAGTGAAACCAGTGACACTAGTTCGTTCTTGGAGGAAACTTTTGTTTGACCACGAAGGTGATTTCGAGGGCTTTTCAGAGACTGAAGTGGATGACTCCGAGTTGGGGGGTTTAGTGAAAACTATGAAGGGATTCGAAATGGTTGCTCCGGAGAACTTAGAAGAATGGCTAAAGAGAGACGAAAGCGACCCGGGCTTCCAGCATATGACTGATAGCGATATTGTTTACGCCGTGGTCAGACAAGAAGGAGAGGAAGGGAGTGGGGAGAGTTAAAGTAGCGGAAGTGAAGACGAGGGGAGCAGCGAACGCATGAGTAACAGCCAGGCACTCAACTTTGTCAATGGTTTGCTGAAGTATATGGAGCAGTGGGAATACAACTACAATGACATTATCGCTGCTAAAAATAGACGTGGTCGGGTGAAGAATACTCTCGATGAGTCCATGAAACAATCGAAAATAACAGACTATGTGCCCAAATGATAGTATATTGTTTTTTTTACGTATATCATGAAAATTATCAGAAATAAAAGTGAAAGTTTGGATTATCCGTATTTTTTGATTTAACGTGCATCCTCTCCCCATCATTAGCCCGGATAATCGAGAGTTCACTGTACTTCCTTTTCCATACTGACATACTGGCAAGGCTAATTCCCAAGGCTCATCGCCTGCACCATTGTTGTACAATTCTTCAAAATACTCCCTCTCTAATAGTCCCTGACACCTCTTTCATCCCACATGATCTCACCACTTTTGTTCTTTAAGCAATGTGTTGAATATGTACTTGTTTATGACCAGTATTGTTTATTTTCCCCAATCTCCTCAAATAGCCTCAAAGTGGTTGCATAGCAACCAGCAAGAAACAGAAAAGTACCGGGAAAAACCAGGAATAAATACGTATTTTATTTCTGTGAATGAATTGCCAACCTGTACTCGATATTGTACTTCTGGGGGAGATACAAGGATCATCTCACTTATTATCTTTGACAAGAAGACGTGGATTATCTTCTCTCTGTAAGTGTGTCATGCCTACATGTTTCAAGGCAGTTGTATTTGAAGCACTAAATTGCGTGATGTATGGATGGATTTGCAGTTAAAAATTGTGTTGTGGAATGTGAGGACTGGCTATAATTACTGCACGAAAGTATTAACAAAAGACCGGAAAATAATCCCTGCTCTCTGTTCCCCACTCTCTGGCAATTTCTGTACACTATTGCAAAATGAAGTTCCTTGTGTGAAATGGCCTCAACGGTGTATGAAAAACCATTGTTAGAACAAAACTTAATATGTAGGTAAAAATGAGTTTTTGTCTCGCCAGCAAAAATATTTTTTGTGAAAAACCTGCGTAAATGGCAAATTTGACAACTAGGGGTAAGGAAAAGGTTTTATACTTAGCCATTCCTAAATTAGTTGATGTATTGTTATGTTGGAAGTATTTTACAAATGCGCAAAGTTTGCATTACAAGTGAGGTGATTTTGGTGTTGATACGTCTCTTGAAAGTGAGTGAAAATTGCATGTTCGCTGATGAGAGGAAAGCTCACCATTATGGCATCTAGCACCATATTTGGAGCCCAGGGTTCCATCAGGGGGCTCGTGTCTTATGACCAGGAAGCTCGGATCCTCCTTCAACCCTTGCAAATGTTTAGCTCCTATAACTCTGGTGGTGTGCAAAATTGAAACATGGAAATGGAACCCTTTTTATTCAGGAAATTTGGGAGCCCAGCCCTTTCTAATACTTGAGTGCTCCCTCTTTTAGAAAGTTCAATTCTTTGGACTGTAGAAGTGTAAAAAATCCCATGATGGAAATGGAGCTCCCTCTTAGGGGCCCCTAGTACAGTTAGAGGGACCTAATTCCATCTCACCAGTGCCCCTAACACTTGAGGGCTTTGCTACTCAACCCCTTGCTGTGGTTCAGTGCCTATACCCTCAAAGGTATTTAAAATCAGTGGTAAATGAAATTCTGAAACCCTTCTCATGTCCAATCAGGGGTCCAACACTCACATTGTTGATCTCCCTAAGAATGGAAGGCATATGTCCTCTAATCCCTGTGAAGTTTTAATTACAGTAACTCCCAACAATGAAAAGTCATTCACTTGTAAATCCCACTTTGGGCCCCCCGGGGAAATTTACATAAACCCTACATCTTTGCCAGTGATTTACTCAATTACTGGTCAAAATTTCAAGATAATTGTTTTTACTATTCATTTATGATGAGGATATTAACAACCACACATCAGAAATATGCCTTAATTGGATATATGCATATGTGTCCAAAACTGACTATTACATATTGTTTGTCTGCACGAGTTGAGTGAGAAATGTTCTACATCAGTGTGTTTGTCTCTGTAACATGTGGTATGGTATCTTTCTCGTACATCTGTTGGGATTTCCATATTTCCCAAGATTGTGCTGGAAGTGAGAAGGAATGTTCTTATGTGTTAGTTTTGGTCTTGCTTTCAGTTTTCGTTATTTTTTTATTTACAATGAAAATCAGTTGCAATCTTGAATGCATTGTTTCATGTTGTGTAAAATAGCCATTTAACTAACACACTATGGGATTTTTTTTTCCTAGATCAACATGAAGAGTACAAGTATGGCCAAATACTTGGAGTGTGTCGTGCCTCACCGTGATTTGTTAGCTTTTGTTTGTGAAAATCCTGAAGACTCGAACTTTTTGATGGAGGAGTTAAGAGACAAGTTAAAATATAAAGTCAATGTAGTGACTTCCAAGCCTAATGTGCCATTGTCATCCTTTACACGGCCATACGAACTGCAATCTATTGCGTGAGTATTTATTTTTTATTTTCAAGATTTGATGTGCATGGGAAAATCAGTATTGCATTAAATTTTGGTATTCCACCTTATGGTTGGTAAGTTTTATAGACTTCCTGTTCGTCAAAGATCCATAGGAGGAGGGTTTGCTTCAAAATCTATTCTATTTGACCAATTGCATTCCCATTATTTTATATTTGCCACATTAATCCAAAAAGAGTTGAAAAAATGTATCAAATGGAGACCTAAGTAATGCTACATAATATGTATGCATACAGATTGAATAATTACCAGAGGAGTGCATCAGCATCATCATGTCGTCATATCATTAAAAGATCTAATCCTAGAGGTGCTGTAGTCGGAAAGAAATAAATACAAAAAGTTCACATTTTGGCCGGCAGATGGCACCACATGTAAATTTGAATTCTCGTGCCATCGTGGTAGCCTGCTTTCCTTTACGCTTACCATCGTTTATGTTTTTGCTGTGATTCCTTCCGAAATCGCAGAAAAAACGTCCACTGTGCAAATGAGAAGAGTATGCAATTTTTTCATCGACGAGAAGGTTCCATTGGGTAAATAGTGAGGCAAAAGTTAGGCACCATTAGTATTTTTATTAAAATCAAATCAAAAATCTAACTGTAGGTAAATAATACAAAACACGACTTTAGTACACGTCACGAGACCTGGATTATAGGTAGGTTTACAGCAGAATTACCTCCATATATCGGCCCTGAAAATAAATTTCCAACTCAATAAGGAGAACTACGAAGACTACGTGGGAAGTGATCACTTCAGCACTAACTTTCCCTCATCCCCGTGAGACACGATATATGTGTAACAAGTAATATATGATTACTTACTTTGCCACTGCCACCGGGAAGTTGTGCATCTGCCCGTCGACATTTCGGCTACGACAGCCAGGCATAACACAGTTTGCCTTGGGCATCTTCAAAGCAAGATACACAGAAAAGATAATATGCAAGCACAGTGCGTCCGTTTCACAGCAAAATCACACATACTTAACTGGGAGAACAGGGTTCTCACGAGTAGTCGAAAGAACTCTGGAACCACCCCCAACTCCCCCTAGAACCTCCTCAAACTGCCCCCAACACCCCCTTGACCTTCCCCCCTTTCCCCTCTTCCCCATCTTTCAACACCCGTGGCACCATCTATAAACCGTGCATTGTAACTTCTTCCTTGCTCAATTTGAAATAGCCTACCACGTCCCGCCATTACTGTTGCCCTCAGCTGATAATTACCAAAGGTAACATTAGCCAGAGAGCATTCAAATACACAATATGTGTTTGTAGGAGATATGAGAGGCAGAAATTTTAAGGCCCTCTTGAGACAAAATTAAAACACTGCCGTTTTTAATAGTAGTTTTACTAAAGGCATCTACAGCCACATCCACCATGTCCAGCCAACCACATCCATGCACCTTAAAGAAAGATAACTTGTCATACTTAAGACAGTGCTCACATTAACATACAATGTTTGGGGCCTCTTCTGCCTGCAGCATTTCAGAGACAGTAATTGTTTTTGGAAGTTTACTATTGGAATGACAAGCTCAGGCTGCCGGGGTAGTTAACCCGGTGGAGAATTTGCCCAAACTTTCAGACAAAATATGGCTTCACTAAGACATGTGGAGGCCAGAATAATGGGAAGGAAATAGGATATTTTTTAAGCATGTCTAACAAGTTATTTCTTGGTATCACTAAGATTTTTAATGCTATACTTGATTGCCTACTACAATATTGTGTACAGTGGGAGACTTGTATGGTAAAAGGTGTTGTAATCCTTTATTAAGTCAGTTAATTCTTGTTTGTGAAATGGTGAGATGGGAAGTTTAATGGGTGATTGAGTTCACTGTTCTTTTGGTTTTGTGTATTTTTAATCGCTCTAAATTTTTTGTCTAGTTTTTCTTGTTTTTTCTTTAATCTTGGTTCATACCTGTGGCCTGAAGTACTGAGTTCATAGGAGGAATTAAATTTCACCTGACGAGGGAAATTTAGGATTAATATGTATATCCTTTTATATGAAGATACAGGTCTTCCGGTTTTTACTCTGCGTAGGTCCATCTTCTTTGTGTGACAGTTTTGGCGGCTTTGTAATCAGCTTCTTCAGGTCATTGAAGTGAGGATGCATTCTTTCGGCCGCCTTATATATCTTATCTGTAGAGTCAGGTCACTTGTAATTAGCTGTTCATGTTTGCCTTTTTCCCATGCAAAAACGTTTCCAAGCATTAGTGAGAGTAGTCCAGTATCATTTTTGGTTTCTTATCTACTTGGTTGCTTACTTCCTTGCTGTTATGCATGGTGCTCATTAGAACAATGTTTCTATTCTTCTTTGGGATATAGGATACAACTGCAGTGTCTTTTGTAAAATAGAATTTTGAGACAATTTCAGTAGGGAAGATGGCTATTCCCTTGCTAATGCTTGAAAATGCAGTTTGGGTGGGAAAAAAGGAAAACATCAACACCCAATCACGAGTGACTTGACTCTACGGATAAGATGTATAAGGCAACCAAAATAATGCTTCCTCACTTCACTGACCTGAAGAAGCTGACTGCAACGCCAGCAAAATTGTTGTCTGAAGATGATGGACCTACGCAGAGTAGAACCCAGAAGACCTGTGTCTTCATATAAAAGGATATACATATTAATCCTAAATTCCCTCATCAGGTGAAATTTAATTTTTCCCATGAACTCAGTACTTCAGGGCACAGGTTCATCGTTAAGTATGAAATGCAGCTTAAATGTCACAAAAAACTTGATGACTCTGATTTCTATAAATTCAAGGAAAGATTACGGGATATAGATACTCAGAATGAACCAAGATTGATCAGACATAGTTTTTTTTACAAAATTACCCATCAACGAAGAAAAGTTCAAGTATTCTGAATGTACCTATAGGTTTGAACATTCTCAAATTACATTGTCCAAAGCCGTCAATAAATAAACAATGATGTAGTAAGCATAGGCATAAATTTCACCATAGTAATTTGCTATGATATTACTGAGAACCGCCTTATATGATTGCTCTTGTTGATATTGACATGGAAAAATGTGTATTTTTATGCAGTGCTGCTGAGCTGGATGCTTTGAAAATTCAGAATTCAATTTCTAAAAACACCATGAGGATTAAAATTAGCGATGGGTTGGTTCCACTTTTTTTCGGTTCCGGTTCGGTTCTTAACTTCGGTTCTCGGTTCCGATTCTCGGTTCCGGTTCTTAATTTACCACTTACTTTGCATTGCTCAATGGTAAGATAAGATAATAAATAATCATTTTCAAAGACATACTGCTTGAAAAAGAATACTTCATTATATTTTTCTGTTTATGTAATTTTAATCCATTTTTAACCTTTTATGTGAAAATATTTATAGAACTCAAGCACTTTTGGTTCTGTACTCGTTGCCATTAACTTCTCCTGTACACAAAAATAAAAACACCTCATAATATTAAGGGAATAAACTCCATTAAATAAATCTTTTGCTTAAATATTGCAAAAATTAATAAATTCATACTTGAATAATGTGAGAAAAGTGGCACTCATTTCAAATTTTTGTTCAAAAACACCAGAATTTTCACTAGTTCTGGATCAAGTCTGTTTCTTTTTTTGTCACATATATTGCCAGCTGTACTAAACAGCCTCTCATTAAAAACAGTAGCAGGAGGAACACAGAGATACTTCATTGCTAAGCATGTCAGTCTCTTGAAGTTAGTACAGAACCAGTACTGACTGATAATGACTGCGTCGCTATCAGGACTAATGGTTCTCTCTGAGAGGTACAAATTTAGCTCATCTTCAGCACTGATATTGTCTTGTGAAGGTCCTTCCAAAGGAATCGAAAAAGCATTTTTATATTTCACCCAGATATTATGTGACGTAGATGGAACAGGTGGTGTTACTATACATTCCTCATTGGCAGGGCCCTGACAAGAAAAATTGGTCATTTGATCCAAAAGATTTTGTCTAGCCGAGGTTAAAGATTCCATATTTTTAAATGGTGTAGTCTTGAATCTAGGATCCAGAAGGGTGGCCATGGATATAATGTCATCATTCTCTACATTGATGAATCTGAGCTTAATGGAGGCTAGGAGGTCATTTTTCAACCCCTGCATACCAGAGCCCTTAGGGGCAGGAGCTTCCAAATGGTGTGTAATTAAGTTCAATAGAGGGATTGCCTAAAAAAAATACTCCTTCAGTCAGAACATATGGCAATCAGTACAACCCTTTTGTAAAATGATTTCATCTTTTGGCAGTTTACAAATTGTGTTTCTTTAAATCATTTATCAACATTTTTAAATTATTAACTAAATAAATTACCTCTGAAACAGATGATGTTTCTTTGCTAAGTTGCAATGTGGACGTTTCAAATATTTCTAACATTTCTACTGCCACTTCAATTGTCCTCCATTCATCCGTAGTTAATTCAGAAGCCAGCCTGATGTCACATGAATTTGTGATTAGCACAATAGCATTTTTCTGTTCATGCATTCTTTTTAACATATAGAAAGAACTATTCCATCGTGTGGGCTCATCCTGTATCATGCGATGCTCTGGTAGTCCCAGCTGTCTCTGACATTGCCGCAACATTTTAGTATTTTTCACAGAATGTTTAAAACTTCCTACTATTTTTCTGCACTTTTGAATAACATTGGTGACTTTAGGATTATCCATAAAACCATCCTTAATATCTAATTGCAGGGTGTGGGCCATACAAGATATGTGGTGGAACTTAGATTTATTTAAAGCAGCGGTTATGTCCCTCCCATTATCTCTCACCACAGCAACAGTTTTACTATAGAGTCCCCAATCACTTAGCACCTGGCTTAAAAAGGCTAGGAGGTTATTTGCTGAATGGCTGATTTCCACTAATGGAATAACCTCCAAGCTCTTATGTTGAAGATGGAAACCTAGATCTGAATCTTCATAAAAGTGAACTGTCACAGCTAAGTAATCACTGTTACTCACAGATGTCCACAAATCCGTAGTCACAGCTACAAATTTAACATCTTCCAATTTTGCTCTCAAATTCATCACTGTTGTTTCATAAATCTCTGGAATCATTTTATTTGAAATAGTTTTTCTGGAAGGGATTGTGTAACGAGGTTCTAAGTGAATAAGTAACCTCCTGAAGCCTATGTTTTCCACTAGACAAAATGCTGCAAATCCAAGCATATCATTTCTGCAATTAATCGTGTAATTGCTAGAGCTCGTTGATCTTGGTGTTTAAATTTTTTTACTTTTTCGAAGACCTGTGGCAAAGTGGGTTGGTGGTATGATGTTGACTTAGGCCCAGGTTTAATGTATTTAGGATAAATAGCAGCCGATGTGGAAGCAGTAGGTAAAGACAGACTTTCAAGAGAGCTGCTGGTACAATGGACTTCAAGGCTAGAGACTGGAGCTATTTCAAGTGGAAGTGTTTCAGCCGTAGTTGCAACTTTACCAGTTGAAAGATCCCCTTCATCTTCACTCAATTCTTCCTCACTGATGGCAATCGCCTTAGGATGGGTGGTCACAAACATTTTCATCGTAGTTACTGAAGTATTCCGTCTCTTAGGAGACACGATTGGACTTTTCCCGCGAAAATTTATTTTATGCTTCTTTTCCGCATGCTTTTTCAGGTTAGAAGTGGATTTACATGCACCCCTGGAAATCAGGGAATGACAAATATTACACTTTGCGAAATTTTCATTTGCTGCATCAACCGTGAAGTATTCCCACACTTCGGAAGACATTGCGAAGGATTCAACCGCGTGAGTAAATTAAGTCGTAATTTCACCAGGTATCGATATTTTTACAATATCGATAGGTATGATATAATATCGATAAGTATGATATAATATCGATAGGTATGCCGTATTTCGATAGCACTTTATTTATCGACATGCGACTAATGAAGCATTCATCTGGGCACATACGTAGTGCTAACAGTGCTGATTCGTATGCCATGGCTCTTGATGGTAACTTGGCACTACCTTGCGTGGTTGATTTTTTCACCATTGGCTTACAGCTCAGTTAGACCATCTGTGTGACATGCATTGATATAAATTTATGTGTACCATTTCCGTCGTTTCAAAAGATTCTGCTTTCGTATTTCGTTTCGGAATCTTTCCGCTATCTCCAATGCCGTGATTTTATTTAACGGCGATACGTTTGTTAAGTATGATCCATGTAAGATAAATCGAGTGTGTACTTCCGACCACGGTTTTGTCATTACCAACATATTTCACATAAAATTAAATATTTAAATTCGCATGTTGCTGTAAATACTTAGTTACACTCTCTCAATGGAAGAAAATAACAATACCAGCTTTATATCCGACACGTGCATTTTTCTTCACGTTTCAATGCACAAAAAATTTTTCAAGTTAAAAATGATCAGTTAACCCAACGTTTTTGTAATGATCGCCCATTTATAGTTGAGTAATCAAGAAAGCAGAATGGTGAACGGCAAACGGTTGATGGTTACTTGGCTGAACACGATCCTTGCATCAAGGGAAGAAGAAACTTGATAAAACAATGTAGTTGTAATTGACCGCATATTGCGGGTGCCTTTCATTTCCGGCTATCTTTGCGCTGTCCATTTTTCAAATAGTCGATTGTCGTCTGCTATTTACTGCGCGGCGAAGTAGACAGCGTTCTCTTGCATGTGCAAAGTTAATACTATATTGTACAAATGACGAATAATTTGCTGACTTAACGAAAGCAATGTCCAAAGCATGAATGAAATCTTCTAAAACTTATACACTATATTATGATATGATTTACGAAAATGACATGAGGACTCGCACCTCCAAAGGAGGTGGACGTAACACTTACCTATCAATCAGAGTATCCTTATTACGGCGGTATTTCACCACTTACTAGAATTGAATGTAATAAAATAAATCATTTAGTCATTTTAACGACTGAATTAGAATAATTCACGGCAGCTTTGAAGCATCTAAGTATTTCACCAGGTTTTAATGCGAAGCCTCCACTTTCAGAGTGTTGGCAGGTTTCAAACTGGTTTTCGCGCCAATTATTTCGGTACCGATTATTTTTGGCCTCGGTTCCGGTTCTAAGCTCAAGAACCGGTGGAACCGAGAACCGAAGAACCGAACCGACCCATCCCTAATTAAAATACATGCAGTAAAGTTGTGCTCTACGCCGTATTTCATATTTTACCTCCTAGTAGTTGCCAACGTTGCCACATTCATCACAGAATGTTGGCTCCTTGCTTGGAGGAAAACTGGAAGTATGTTTTTTAAACTTTTACACTGGCGTTAAATTGCCAATGACCTAAGCTGAAAAAAATATTTTGTGTGCCTTGATATCTCGTGCACGTTATTCTAGTTTTTTTAATGATATTACTCGGGCCAAACTTAAAATGCTATCTGCAGGGAGGTCATCGTTCTGCTATTAAGACAATGCATTTCAACGTGAAATTCCATCATTTTCAAATCCATATGCAGTGGAAACTCGATAATACAAAGTCAGTAGGACCGAAAATCGGCACTTCGTATTATCGAGTTTCATAACATCGAACCTTTTAAATAAATCGTGAAAAAATAGTTATTTTCCCCCCAAACTTTTGCGGTCTTTGACAACGTTTTAAAACCATATTTGGTCCTTATTAGTCAAAGTATTCTTATATCAAAGCATTTATATCATAAACTTCAACTTTTAAAGGATCGTAAAATAACTATCACTTCATAGTTTCTCTATGCAAGTATTTTAAGTCTGCGATAAGAATTTAAATTCATGATCGCAACATGTTACACTCATTGTGAAGAATCTGAGTCAAAAGGCCAAATCAAGTAATTTAACTTCTGAGACTCACGTCAAGGTAGCTGAAGTACACTTGTACAATGAATGCTCCTGGGAGTCCGTAGAGACCTGCAGGCAGTTGGCAAATACGAACTACCCTCGCCTGGCTGTGTACGAGAGATAGCGAGTTCCCTCTCCCCCTTCCAAGCGGTGGAAAGGGCAAAAGGGGAAGGGGCACGAACTGCTCTTGAGCCGATCCTTCAGTGGGTGGACAAGCGACAGTCTTCCAAATTGCAGAAACCACTGTTTTCCTGAGGTCAACTACGCGGACCTTTTGTCAAAGGATACCCCTTCCCATCTCTCGCATATTCAATGCGCAAGGCGGGCGTCCAGCTGGAGGATGGGTGAACGGGCATGCATGGGCATCTACGCCATTCGGGTGAGCGCGAACACGGAGACACACGGGCTGAAGTCGCCTGAGTTTTCCGACCGCCTACATGTCTCTAAGTCCAATCCCTCCACCCCAAGTTATAGCCCCACCCCAAGGAAGTCTCTGCTATAGATCCCTCCACCCCAAGCAAGCATCACATGTCTGGTCTGCAGCGATTTATGATTGTCCCTCGGGAGTTCCTGAGTCCCCTATGTCCATGCTTACTCAGCCCTCTCGAAGAAAACGAGGCAAGGTCACTGACTACCCCAATGCCCGGACAGATGATGCTTACCTCCTCTACGCTTGCAATGGCGTGCTTAGCGATTAATTATTCCGATTTTGAAGCATAGTCTAATAACTTGGCTTGGTTTTTCATTATATCGCGCACTGTGTAGGTGCCAACACCAGAGCCCGCCACTATATTAGCCACTGGGTCTCATTTGGATGCCCTTTGAATAATCTTCAGCTTCTCCAAAATGTCTAGTTTTCTATTTTTTGAAGAATTGGACATTTTCAACCAGTTATATTACTGAATAAAACTTCGAAAATATAAAACGCCTGTGGAAGCCCAAGTCGCGCAAGTGCCAAGCTGTGATTCTGAGGACTCAGGGTAATGCAACACTCATCTGCGTGACTGAACAGCCCGCTAAAGAGTAAAGAGAGGAAGAGTAGGGGAGGGAGGGGTGGGGACGGAAAGAGAAGTAGGGGAGGGGGTGCGACAAATGGGGCGTGATTCGGCATATTTTCCATATCGCTGTCAGTTTGTGATATACCAAGCTTTTCATTCCCAAGTCTCTTGTCACTGTGATGATTTGTGCTTAAAGAGTTCTGTTCTGCAAAAATTTATTCGAGTACGAAATAAAATTATTATTTTTTATCTTTCTATGCGTAATCTTGCCACCGTCATTTTGCGTCGTGGGTATTGGGAGATCAATGTGGATAACTCGGTGAGTTCAAGCGTGATTTCGTGGAAATTATTAATCATACAAAGAGAACACTTGGTACCAACCTTTTAGGAACGCGACTATATTTTTGGGACAGTGACTACAATAGGTATCCCTGTCGTTTTTCCCATTCTTTTATCATGTCATTTTTCCGTCCCTGAGCAGTATAAGAATTAGAATTGCCGCCAATCTGAGCACCCGGCAGCTACAAGGTCCATAAAGAACCATGGTCCATCCGTCGGGGACCTTGTCATCAATCACCATTGTATTTTTTATGTATGCCTACAATTTCATAGCTCTACATCGCTAAATATGAAAGTAAATCGTGGTATTTTGTGTCTATGCACGCGATGCGCTCAAGTGCGAAGTTTTGAGCTGTATTGACAATTTTTCCTGAGTCGAGTCGAGTACCATAGACTTAATGTCCAACCAAGTTATTATTCATCATTGAATTTCCTATAAATACCTAAACTTTCGTAACTCTATATTGCTAAATAAGAAAGTAAGTTGTGTGATTTTTACTTTCGCATGCGATGCGCTCAAGTACAAAGTTTTGAGCCATAGCTGGATTGACAATTTTTCAGGAGTCAAACTGCAGACCATAGACTTAAAGTCCAACCATATTATCAATTACCATTGTATTATCTATAAGTATCTAAAATTTAATTGCTCTAGATTGCTAAACAAGAAAGTAAATCACGGTTCTATGTACTTATTTTCTCTGTTTATTTGCACGCAAAATTTGAATTCTGGCCACGATTGAGACTCAAGATGGCAGATTACATTAGACAAGTGCATGTAATGACCTGTCCTTTATGGACCTTGGGCAGCAAATATAACATGTGGCGCCGCTCGTGAGTTTTAACCAAAAGGAATTGTTTACAATATGGAAATCCTGCCAACAATTCGAAGAGTGGCAGAGAGAAGAATGTACTATCATTCACGCATTTCACACGTTTGATGCATCACATTCGTCACCGCTGATTTTCTAGGTGTCTGCGTCTGCAAAAAGAGTTTTGCTGACAATCACTCGCTAAAACGGGATTCTCGCAATAAGCTGTACTCACTATAACGGGCTTCCACTGTATTATGTTGGTAGATAATATCAAGTACAAGCAATGGATTCATACTGACAGGACACATTTTGTTGAACTAATGAAACCATATGATGAATATTTGGAAGACCTTATTCAGAAGCTCACAGAACTAAAAAAAACACCATTACATTTCAAAAAGTGAAGCAAGTTTTCTAAGAAACAAAAAAGAAACTTTACAAGATAATGAATGCATTGTCAGTGGAGATTTTTCAGAAAATTTCACATTTTTGATCCAAGATGAAATTCAGAGTTTTCATTGGGTGAATGATCAGGCTACTTTGCATCAATTTGTGTTGTACTATGAAGATATTGGCCTTCTTCTTGTTTCAAAAAGCATTTGCATGATAAGTGATAATTTAAAGCACACTACACCAGCAGTATATACTTTTCAAAAATACCTTATACCTGAAATTAAGAAAATAGCCCCTTATGTCTCTAAACTTCTGTATTTTACCGATGGGGCAGCAAGCCAGTACAAAAACTTCTAAAACTTCAATAACCTTTGTAATCATCAATCTGATTGTGGCTTAGAAGCCCAGTGGCACTTTTTTGGTACATCACACTGAAAAGGTCCTTGTGATGGTATAGGAGGAACTGTTAAACGTTGAGTACCTAATGCCAGTTTACAGAGAACAAAAAACAATCAAATTTTGGCTACAGAAGATATGTTTGAATTTTGTAATTCTAATATCCATGGCATAACATTTATGTATGTAAGAAGCAATGATATCACAGAGGTAGAAACATGGTTGAGTGATCGTTTTGATAATGCTTTAAGGATTCCTAACACTCGAGAAAAACACTGCTTTATTCCAATTGATTGCAATAATATGAAATGCTTTGTAACATCTACATAATTCAAATATCTGTGAAGAAGTCCAAATAGCAAGACTCAAATTGAGCACAAGACTTAGTATTAAGGTAAATGATTATTTGGCATGTATTTACGACTCAAAGTGGTGGCTCGGAGTTGTTGAAAGCATAGACAATAATGGAGGAGATAACTTTGTGCACTTCTTCCATCCTTCAGGACCTAACAGAGCATTCAAATTATCAAAAAAAGACAAGGTGTGGGTACCTAATGAAAATATATTACGGGTTCTTTCTCCGCTCGAATTATCAACGTCAACTGGTCGAGTGCATAATATTAAAGAACTGCTGAGCCAAGAACTTTCTAATATCTTGACAAAGAGGTAGACACTCATTTAGCCTTTATTATGTGGACAACCTAAACAGTCATTGATTACAATTCTACAGCAAGTCCTGTGGAAAAACATTTCAGGATAAATAGTTTGCCTACGCTCCAATGTCTGCCTACATATTTTCTTCTTAGTGAAACTGAAATCCACAACTATCAACACATTGAATAGGTAACTGGTTTGCTAATTATAAATCAAAATTGGACTTATTTTAGGCAACATTTAATTATATGCACCAATCTGTACATTGCTTCTATACAGTCGGCGAGAGTAAATTTTTTGTAACTTCAGTGTAATGTAACTTCCAAACGAGTCAAAACACATGCTCCAAATTTTTAGGGCATTCCATGTAGGATCATAGCTTATCATACTGATAAAGTCTAATTTTTAAAAGGTCCCCCACCGGAGATACCGGGGCCCAAAAATGGTAAATTTTCAACTTCTCTTATATTTCGAAGCTTGCAACAGCTAGAGGCTTAACAAACACACAACTTTTTTCTTACAGACATTTACTATGGTACCCAAATATACTATAACAAAAATATAAACCTTGTGATCACAACCCTTCTATAAGAAAAAAACAAAAGTTGTAAAAAACAGTGATTTGTATCAAAACTTTGTACTCATCGTTCTCATAGATGTTATGTATATAGTGAGATTATTAAAAACTATGTCAAACAAAAGCTCAATTTGTGATGATTAATCTGGTATTTGAATCATTCTCCTACATCTTGTAGTTTTCGAGTAACTATAATTACCAATACTCGCTGAAAGTGTCATTTTAACAACGCGCTGCGACCTTCACGGGCCTGTAAGTCCTTGAGGTCATGGAAAAAAATAAACAAAAATTTGTTTTGTGCCTTACAGACATGTAGTAGTAAGTGTGCAAAATTTGATTTTTTTCTGAAATGGTGCCGCAACAAGTGTTCGGTGAATTGGCATGGAATGACCCAGTTGAGGATAGTATCATGGACTACGAGATATGTCAAAATCAGGGCAGCTTTTCTGGCATGCCAAAAAGAAGGTTTCTCCTTAATTTTTTTTGCTGTGTTCAATTGTAGCATATTTTTGTTGGATTTCTAATTGTAAGTTGAACCAAAACATTTTTGCAACTTGTGTGACTCTCTTTGGGTTGTATTTCGGTGCTTCAACGTGAATAAATTTAGAAAATAATTTATGTTGCTAGCAAAGTTTAATAAAGCATACATCCACCACGAGGGTTTATGTCTTTAGTTTGCATTTATAATTTTTGAGCTGATTTGGCTGGATGGCCTTAATGTAATGCAAGATGAGACAAGTAAATTTAATATATATATTAATCCAAATCGTTAATGGAAGCAATAGAAATTTTGACTCTAAAAAGGAGTCAAAACTGTCTGGCCACCTCAAGGCCAATTCCACTGTCTAATGTAAATTTGTATGTCAACTTTTTATGCCTCACTGAGCTTGTAAGTACTAAATTTGATATGATTTTTTTTGCAGGAAATTTGGTTTTCATACATTTTTATCTGACACCTTTGGTGCTCCTGAAGCCATAGTGAGGTATTTATTTAAAAATTACTGGATTCATCGTATTCCAATTGGGAATGCGACTACATTTGCTAGAGCACATGAAGTTCCACAAGATATCAAGGTTTTTATGGCAGGTAAGCAATATTCTTATAGTGCTCAGTTATCATTGTACATTCTTTGATGATAATTTTCCTATATCTATGGTAAAATTTCATTGTGATGCATTTTAACATGCCGTGATTTGGTTACACTGTCTCTCACCGAAATATAGTGTACGAATATAATATGCGAAACGGAATAGTACACCGAGGCTTGAGATAAGCAACTGGAGCACAAAATACTTTGTTTTCCACAAGACTGAATGGTTTCTATTCAGCGTCCAAATGATTTTTTTATGAATTGATTTTAATTTTATTTTTACAGATGATAAAAAATTTACCATAAGACAATCAAGATATACCCAGGAGATAATATCGAGCTCATATCAAATTAGAGAAGCATCTTTACTTACAGTTTCGGTTAATGAAGCTAGCGTTAAGGAATGCTCTACCAGGCAAGTATAATGCTTTCAGTCTTGTCTTGAATATTTTTTTTGTGAATAGATTAGACCTTTTAATATTTGTTTGCAACTAACTTACAAGTTGTTGGTTTTAAGTGAATTTTATTATCTTGTTGGTTGGAGCTCAGCAACTGCTATGCCATGCTCCATGTAAATGGAATCATTCGCAGTTTAAATGCTATATTTATCCCCTGGATCTGCTCTATCCAGCATGGGATAACTCAAAAATTAATCTATAATTTACCTTCTTTCATCCTAACTTTGCACTAAATTCTGCATCGATGTGTGAAAATTTCAATGGTTCAGTGAATATTGTAGCTTTTTGAATTGTACCACTTTTTCATCCTCATTGTGATTCACATTGGGTACCTTCCCAGAATTTGCAATGCTTTACTCAACTTGTACTTAACCTCTTCCTGTTGATATATTTTATATTTTTTGTGGTTAAAATTGTGCAAATCAAAGGTTTCTTTCTGGAGAGTACTTTTGGCTTTGTGTTAACTTCGTTTTAACTAATTATCAAAAAAACAAGTATGCTTCATTGCAACAGCTGTGTGATAACGTGGTCCATTAAAATTCCTTCTTCCTTATGTATTAATGGGTGACACCATTTGCTTTACAGGTCATCTCAGTTTAAGGGGGAACTTCAAAACTTGAAAAATGTTCTCAGTGGTTTTGAATCTCAGGAAGAAAAGCATGAAGAAAATATTCAAAGAATCAAAAAATATCGATCAGAAATTAAAGGAACTTTAAGCAAAATTGTTTCAACTAAATCTCGTATTCTGACCTTGAGGAGGAATGAAGAAGAGACGAAAGGAAAGGAATACACAGAAGAAGAACTAAGGGGAAAACTTATGATTGCAAATATGGTATTTGATTCCTTTTTTATTTCTGGTGTGTTGAAAATCCATTGTGGGTGTTGACTTCTTATTTGAGCTGCTCTATAGATTAACGCAGCGTTAAATTGAGATAATTTGACATATACTGAAATTACACAACTAGAGGCTCCCACTTCTCTTCATCCTATACATGAAGGCTATTAATTGACAATTCATTTTTTATACCCCCACCAATGTTTGGATTTTGTGATAATCCTTGTGTACTGCGAATGAATGCAGAAAGACATTTTTATCATCTTTTTTTAATGCATTTTCTCTTTACAGGAGTGTACTCAGCAGTTGTGTTCAGCCTTGGGTAAAAACATTGGCCACCTGAAAAAATTTGGCGATATTATAATGATGATGAAGTTAACTCAACAAGATATTAGTTGTGCAAGGGATGACGTTTCCTCTATTGAACATGATTTGAGGACCATTACTAAGACACTTAGAGAAGCAGAGGTATGTGGATTATTGTACATGATTCTCAAGTGGGACTTTTGTTTGGAACTCTGCAGTTCTTTATTGAGTTTAAGTTGTACCAGCCCAAAGTCCTACCAGTTGGATGGATGATCGAATTGGTCGAATGATTTGGAAATCTAAAGCTGGAGCTTTGGTTGTGGCTTATGTCACTGCTGATGATTATACCCATCAATGCTATAATATAGTGCAAAATGGCAAAAATTATTTCAAAATTATTTTATTATTTATTTATTATAAATTTATAAATAATTTAAATAATAATTTATTTATAAATTATTATTTAAACACCAAAATTCACATTTTTTTGTGGGGAAAAAAATGTGAAAATCACACAAAAATTAACGTTAGCACAAATGCAAAAAATGTAGGTCCGTAGTTATTAGTCAGGTAAAATTTCATTTTAAAATTTGCTGTGTGGCACGTGTGGAGACGGCTCTCATGCGATATGCCATGTCATCCCAATACAGTCAAACCTCTTGAAAACGAAATTCTAGGTACCAAGAAAAATTTTTGTTGCTGAGGTTTTTGTTATACAGAGGTTTGTACAGAAGTTATGACCCATTTTAAAATCAGGACCATAACTTTTTTCTTTGTATAGAGAACTTGTCTTCTATAGAGGTTCGTTCTAAAGAGGTTTGACTGTATGCCATATTCAAAGGTGACAATGGGGGCAAATTTTTCCTTATCTTTCAGCTGGTGGGAAGCAAATCCTCCAATTTTCATGAAATAAAAAGCTATATACATGTTTTCTTATGCCTGCTAGAACTTAACGCAAAGGTTTTTTTCATGATTTTGTTAAAAAATAATTTTTTTTTTCATTTTTATAAGGCACTTTTCATTGGCTAGAACAAGTTCAAGTTGTAGATATTGCCTGCAAATGCCGGTACAGGCACAATTGAAATACTTTGCTGCTTTTTAAATCTTTTTAATTGCATGTTTATTAAAAAAGGGTGTTGGAATATATTGCAACATCATGCAACCAAAAAATGCAATATTTATACCATTTTTATAACACTGAAAAATTGACGTTCTTACATTCAATGATATATTGTATGCATAATATAATTTACAATAGTAAATGGGCATTACTCAAATATTTGTTAGTCATTGAAGCTTTTCTGCAGAAAATTTTCATGGTACTCATAGGTTTCCTGAATGATAGGTGGACACAATCGAGATATCAGCCTGCTTAATTTTCATCATATCATTCTTTGTGATATCATTAGTTCACGGTTTATACTCGCTCTCAGCTGAAGTTCAAACTTGAATAACAAAACAGTCAAGGTCACAAAAATGATAATATCAGTACGAAAACTATATTATTTCCATTCGCACGTCCCTCCTATTTTCTGAGCCCTGCATTCTCACGAAAATATTCGCTTTAAGAACGTGAAGTTCTACTGCACTTCCAAAATCTAAACCATGAGCCATGTCATTCAATAAATTGAGCCATGTCATTCATTCAGTTCTGTTCTGGCCTCAGTCGAGTTCGGACGTCTTGTTCCACTCATCGTCTCAAGGTTATGCTTTGCTAAGTGTGTTCTGTGCTTACTAGCTCATGAAAGCGTGTTACCGAAAGGAGTTCTTGCAAAATTTGCAGTAAGTCAGTGTGTAACACAGGAGTAGAGTGCTCTGATTGTGGGAACATATTCCATGGAAACTGTTTAGAGAATCCTCTTACTACACAGGACATTGAAGCCATTACAGCCAGCAGGAAAGTTTGGCGGTGTAGTGAGTGCTCTGTGGTTCCTAGATCCAGCATGAACAGTGAATCTACTTGTGCACCGATTATAAGTGCGTCCCAGAGAATTCAATCAGATTCAGTTTTAGATCTCTTTAAAGAAATCAAAGCTGATCTAAAGTCAACAGAGGCTAATCTGGGAGACTCGATCAACAAATTGTATGATCGGTTGGACTATCTATCTTTGGTGCTTGAAGCACATACTAAGCGATTCGACGAGTGCTTTGCTAAAATGGACTCATTAGAAAGTGAAAATCGATTACTGAAAAAGCAAATTGCACTTCTTGCAAAACAGTCCGATGACCTTGAGCAACGCAGTTTGTCAAATTCAGTCGAGATTCACAGTTACCCACTTCAAAAAAACGAGGACCTACCGAGCATAATTAGTAATATTTGGGCCGAGTTGGGGGTTATAGTCAAAGCGGATGACATTGACAGCTGTTACTGCTTCAAACCCAAGTGGGCATAGTGGTATCCACGTTAAGTTCCTCCGTCAGCACATCAAGGAAGATCTACTGGCAAAAATAAGAGTAAAGAGGGACTTCTCAACGTGGCACCTGAACCTCGATGTGACACTCACCCCTCTCTACATAAACGAAGCCCTTCGTCCTGGAAGGAGAAAAGTGGTGCATGCTTCAAGGGTCGCAAAGAATGAGAAAGGCTATAAATATTTGTGGATACGTGGAGGTAAAGTTTTAATGCGAAAAGCAGAGAAAGAACCAGTGTTTGTTTTGACGAGTTTGGACAATATAGATTTTTTTATAAAATTAAGAATGTCAGATTACACTAATTTTAAGATATTTCATAGCAGTATATTATGTATTGTTCATCAAAATATCCGTAGTCTTAGATCAAACTTTGATTTATTTGTAACGTATCTACATGGCCTTTCTTATATACCGAGTATAATCATATTAAGTGAAATATGGGTTTGTGAACATGAACTTCACCTTTACAAATTAACTGGATACAAATATTATGCTCAATGCTGTAGTAGTAGCCGAGCCAGAGGCATTATTGTTTATGTGCAAAGAACAATTGATTGCTACTCGAATGTAATTCAAGCTGTCACTGCTGATTTTGTCCAGGTGACCCTCAAACTTGAAAATTTTGAATTACAGTTAATTCCTCTCTATAGAGATCAAAATTTTCCGATAACACAATTTTTATCTGAATTTGAACCGCTTATGTATCGTGTAAAAGGTAATATAATTGTCATTGGTGGTGTCAACATAAATATTATGGTATCTTCTAATGATTCTGATCATTACTTAAACTTAATGAGCTCCTTAGGATTAGAGTGTCTGATTGACTCACCAACTAGGGTAACAGGAAACTCTGCTACCTGTATTGATCACCTGTTTGCTAGGTTATATGAAATGTGCACGCATGACCTACGAATAGAAGTGCTTCATGAAGCATTAACCGATCTCTCTTTGATTTGCTGTTCTATTTGTTTGAAAGAACCATTATGCAAAGAAAAATTAACGACTACTCCTGCCAAAACTAAGATAGATTATGAATACTTTAAAATCAAAATAGCTGAAGTAGATTGGAGTCCAGTTGTAAACGAAGTAGACGCATCAAAGGGTTTTTCATTATTTCATGACTTACTAATAGGTGCTCTGTCTGCATCAAGAATTAAAGTCAATAATTACGACACAAGAAAAAAATGAAAGCCATGGATAACTAGTCATCTTCTTAACCTTATTGAAAGGAAAAGCTATCTGTCAAAGAAACATAGACGCCATCCATTAAACGAAAGTTTAGGAAAGGAATTTATTTACTGTAGAAATAATTTTTTATTTCTACGGGGGAGCGCTTGGCTACTGATCGAAGGGTCCCAGGTTCAAATCCGGGTGAAGCCTTTGAACGCCCACGAACAAAAATCCTCGGAGTGCGAGGTGGCCCAGGGAAAGGAACTGGCCCCCCTACCCTGAATGGGTGAAATTCACACGCCTGTGGCTTAGTCCGGGTTGAGCTCTACCCTCTACCAACCATCCAAACCAACCTTCGGGTTGAATCACTGAGTGAGAAATAATTTGAAAAATGAACTAACTACTATTGGTACAGATTTGAAGGAGCAAATGGCAACTCAAAGACGCAATGGAAAATACTCAAGGAAATATCCGGCCGCATACCACTCAGTCCCCATGAAATCTGCCTAGAAATAGACGGTAGTATAACATCTGCTCGGTCTAAAATAGCTAGGGCATTTAATGACTATTTTGTCCTCCTCCTACGATAGTAATCATAATAGTAATGACAGTGGCATTGATGAATTCGTCGATGAGTGTTGTGACTATTCACATAGCTTCGAATCTATCAGGGTGCCCGCAAACAGGGAAAAGACAGGGAAATGAAATGCATCGGAATTGGACAGGGAAAAGACAGGGAAACGTTTCGTTGTCCGAACAACACTATAGCAGGTATGCAGTATTACTACCCAGACTTTTTGTATGATGAACAGTACCGGTATGGTTTTCGTTATTCGATGGGATAGTTTTTTGCCGTTCATAGCATTTAAAACTTAAGCTTTTATTATGTATGCTGTATGTTTAGGTAGATAAGTTTTTTAGTTGTTCACGGCGTACGCGTGTATGTAGCACCAGCACTCCCTTCACACACCCCTCGACCATGCAGGCAACATGCTGGCAGTTCGGTAAGGGGCGGACCAAGGGGCCTATTCTATAACTCGAAGCTACCGATGCGGTTGCTTCGAATAAGCTACCAGAATTGGCTACCAACCGTATTCTCTAACTCGCGGAAGCTTTCTCAAGAACGTAAAAGGAAGTGGAGAGAAGTTTGACGAAAGGCAGGTATGAGAATATTTTTAAACCAAATCCACGGAAACTTCATTTCTGGTGACATCATTCTTAGAACCAATAGGAAAGCTCGTCTCAATGTTTTTCTGTGAATAAAACTGGTGAAACCTGTTTTTAGAACGTTTTAGATGGTGAAGATGTTTGTGCACCGTGTTTAGCGAAAAATGCCACGCATTAAAAATGATGCGAGCAAAATTCTAAAATGTTTTATTTTCGCTCACATAATTTCGTGAACAATCTTGTAAATACGAACCAACGACGTCCATCTGGGCTGTTTTGGTCAATTGTAATTAGATTGTTCGTAAATATATTCGGGAATTAGGGTTCATGTCAATTATATGATTCAATATGATTCGCGCTATTTGCTTTCGTCAATTACTCGTTGCTTCAAATAATTTAAATAATATACGAAGATGAAGCTTTCAAAAGAAATGCGAAGGTTACCACGGCCCATAATGTCTTCCAAGGATTCTCCCGCACGCCGTGCAGTTTTTACACGTCTTACTGAAAGTGGTGACTTTCCTCTCAAATTTTGCTATTGCCAATGGCTTGAGAATGGTCCTGTGTGTGCAGGAGCCATTAAAATACTCAAGAATTTAAAGACATACTTTTCCACTATGAAGGATTTGCCTGACACATGGTCGATTAGGAAGGTGAAAGAGTGCTTTGCTGACCCTCTTCTGCTGGCAAAACTTCATTTCTTTGCGACAATAGCATCATCTTTGGAGCCATTTCTCAAAGTATATCAGATGCTGAAACCAGTCTTTCCATTTCTTCATGCTGACATTGAGGATCTTCTCCGAGAGGTGTACGGGCGGTTTGTGAAGTCAGACTTCCTAAACAATGCGAAGACAGCCTACAAGCTGATCAATATTAATGTTGAAGATGTTGCGAATGGTTTGAAACTGTCCCAGATCAATATTGTTGTGGGGGCAACCCTTGCACTCCGTGATGCAAGAGTGAAGGGCATCGAAGAGGATAAATTTAGGTTGGAATGTAATAAGTTTTTGGTCTCCATTGTGAAGAAAATAGTTGAGAGAAGCCCAATGAAGTACAAATTTACCAAAGCAGCATCATGTCTGGATCCTAACAAAATTCTTAAAAAACCTGAGCAGTGTAAAACAGACATGGATTCTTGTCTCGGGGTTCTCGTGTCCGCAAACCACATGACCACTCTGCAGGCAGACCACGCTGGTATCCAATTCAAAAGGTTTGTATCCCAGGTGGATAAAGTACAGCTCAGGAGCTTAAATAGGGATATGGATAGACTGGACTCATTCTATACAAGCCAACTAAACAAACGAGAAGACTTCAAAGATGTTTAGGCAGCTGTTAAAATTATCTTGCTGTTCTCGCACGGTAACGCCTTTGTCGAGAGTGGGTTCTCTGTGAACAAAGACATGTTAGTAGAGAACCTACATGAAGACTCTCATTGCTCTGAGAAGAGTTTGGGATGGGATTTTTTATGCGGGAAGTGAGGCGTCAGTGGAAGTTGATCGGGAGTTGATCAGATATGCGCCTGGAGCAAGCGCCAAGTACAGTGATGCGCTTCAGAAGAGGCGAGAAACTGAAACTGAAATGGCGAATAAAAGTAGATTACAGAGAGAAGAAGAGAAAAGGAAGAAAAATGAGCTAGATAAGTTAAAAGCAGAGAATCAAGCTCTGAAAGAAAAACAGGAAGAAGTAGGGAAAAAAATTAAGAAGATGAAGAAATGAAAATCTTTGCTTTTTTAGTGTAATTGTCGGGTGTTACCTGAATAATTAATTTTTGGTCATTTAATGTAAGACAGCAATATTTTTTCAGATAGTTCCTGATTATTCAATTAGTTTTGTTTGATCTTTCAAGTTAGAGGATCGATTGACATGTTTATTTTTTTCTCCTTGTACTGTCTCATTTTTTATTGTAAATTCTTATCGGAATATTTTTTCATAAAAATAAATATGTACAAGTCTATTATGATGAGAAGTGTGTCTTAATCTCTATTCCCATTTACCCTAATTTATTTAGGTGCACTTTCGTGACTTATTGAAACCATTTAGTTAGCACATTTCTTAGGATATTATGGAGAAAACTGCTAGGGAAAACACAGGGAAATGATGCAGAAAAAGCTGTGGGCACCCTGTCTATGTATCTAGAACCAGTCCACCCTGCTGAAATAACTAAATTAGTAAGATCTTTTCTTGATAGCAAAGCCCCTGGTTACGACAACATGAACAGCGAACTTTTGAAACCCGTTATTAACGAATTACCTCCAATTCTTTCACATATATTTAATCTAAGTTTTACCAGTGGTGTTTTTCCTGACGAGATGAAAAAGGCACTGGCATGCCCTTATATAAAAAAGGGGATCGGTCAAGTGTACTAAATTATCATCCAATTTCATTGCTATCGATATTTTAGAAAATTATAAAGAAGCTAGTCAAGTCGAGATTAATTAAATTTCTCATTAAAAAGTGCTTCTTCAGCTAAAATCAGTTTGGTTTTTTAAGTGGAAAAGGGATAGAATATGCACTAGAAAATCATTTTACTCATGTTTATAAGTCTATTAACTCAAATCGACACACTGGCAGCCTATTCATTATCCTTTATCAGCCGACCGTGTCTCTCCGGCACAAAAAAAATATCCGTAGACTGCCTAGCATGTTCATATGGCACACTGCGTCCTCCGTTAACTCTCAACGCCCCTGAGACTGTCAAATGATAGGAAGTCATATTTTTGTAGGAGCATTAGACTAAGAAGGTATCTTTCTTCCATCTGAATTTTTTTTCTGTGGATATCTCACAGTATTATATTTTGTTTGACGTAATATAACATGAAGAATCCAACTCCAGTCAACAAGGTTTGCTTGTCGATTGTATGAGGAAGGAACCAAATACTTTCCTCAGTACAAATGAAGTTATAGACCGCACAAAGATATATATTTCTATAAGAGAAGCATTCAGAATATAGGTCCTCCAATCATGAGAATTTTTTCTTGGTTATGTGAAGATAGTGAGATTTTGTCCGACCATGTTTCGCCTAAATGATGCATCTCCTTACTCTAGGTTTGTTTACTTGGTGTGACATCAGAAAACTTCATCCTTTTGCCGTGACAGAGAAGGATATACAGCCCAATTATATCCTTATCTTCTCAGAAAGCACTCAACGATAGGAGTATCTCACTTTCATGAGAGGTTTTTTCCTTATCGCCATATGCGTAATAGGTTCCGCTGGACCATCTGTCCACTGAATGACTCATCCTCTTTGTTCGAGTTTGCTCATCGAGTAAGGAGGAAAGGGAATCTTTACGTGAGCACAAATCAAGATAACAGGATGCTGAATGATGCCTTTGGTAGCATGCGAGCCTTTCTGCATACATACACTTTGAAGTTCTTCCCATCTGCAAATCTGTTATGACTAACATTTTCATATCATCGCGGACTGGCTCGGTGAGACAGTCTCTCCTAAAACTGATCGTTCAAGAGTGTTGTGTGCTGTGGCATGAGTATTTTTGAGACAATATTATTAGTAATCTCGTAGGTCTAGCAGTATGACTTCTGAAAGTAAACTTCTGGAAGAAGGGGAAGGTATAGAAATTCTGACAGAGAGGAGTTGTGATGGAGACAGTGACACGGATGTTGAGCTCTCCTGGTGTTTACCGTTGCGGAATTTCAAGCAAAGAGTGCATGCGCTCACCGGATCATCAAATAGATTAGATAAAAATCAAGCACCACTCACGATAGAGAATAGTCTCCTCAATTTTGTCAAATTATTTTTTGGAAACAAAGTTATTTTGGAACGAGGTGATTGTGTTGTTCAAAGGACGAGAAATTTTTCATCGGTATATTTCTAAGAAACACGACTTTGGTGCCCGGAATGTGAATTTGGGCTGTGTGTAGACCTCTTTTTCATGATCTATCGCACAATTGTCAATATATGAAATGCGTAGCTGGCTGACATCACTATGATAATATTCAGCTCGAAGGAAAATGTGCAGTTATTTACAAAATTTACATGACTTCTCAGAAATATGGGTTTTATTGCCAAAGTTGCTATTTAAGTTTTTGAACAACAGTAATTTTCCGTATGCAAGGTGCACTCATGTTTTCGTATCAGAAATATAAAAAACTATCACAGTACGTACTAGGCTTTATCATCAACCCTCAGCAGTACCTTGAGCCTCCATCTCTCTCCCTCCGTCTCACTTCTTTATATCTCTCTATTACCCCTACCTCCCCCTCCCATCCTCCACCTATCTCTTCCCCCTTCTTTATTAAGAATATTTTCCCTCACTATAACCCTTTCTTTTTGGAGACATCGTCTCTAAAAAAAAGGTTTAGAGTGAGTTACTACAGCATCAGCTACTACATCACCGCTCAGCACACAACAGCGGATGTGGTTTTTCACTTATGACGCAATTGGAACGGTCCGCTAAAGTGAGCTAGAAGTGGTCCATCAATGGCTAAAAACAATCAATTTATGTCGCATCTATTGCTTGGTTACTGCGTGTAGGATTAAAACTTTGACTGCGGTTTTAAAAATACTGTATGACCCCAAAATGCGGAATTTTTTTTTCTCGTCAATGCCTTTAAAATTGGATCTGATGTGCTGCACTTATCATAATTTTTTATTGGCAATTTTTTCAGTTAAATTCAAAAAATAATATTCCACGTCTATCGACGTGATTCGCTATAGGAGAGGACAGCTAAGTATGCAACCCAGTATGACACAGCTTAAGATTTCTGTATTCCATTTACGAAAAATTTTTCTACACCAAATATTTGGGATTAGCGTTCTTTTTGATAATTGCTACGTACTTCATATCTTGTCGGCTATCATTCACTGAAATCCTAACCTCCACTTCTTATGCGATGTTCTTTTTTTATCTAATATTTCTTACCTAAACCATGTTTTACACTGGTTCTGCCCTCCTTGCGGGACAGGATATTCATCTGGTCATTTTTCTCCTGTGAATATTTAGCAGACAGGCCTCACATGCGTAGAAAAATTGGGATGTATACCTTTTTTCAGCCTTTTTTCCTATGCCTTATCTGACCCACTTTACCGTTCACTCCTCCGCGTTGGAGTGTAATTCTACCGACGATTTTTGACGAGTTGTATATTGAAGAGAGGTATGTTATAGTTCAGTCTTATTCCAGAAATTCACAAAGAAAGGGATAAAAATTTATTTTTTTGAAATGTCCATATTTCGTGAAACCAATAGTTACAATAGGAAAATTTGTTGTAAAGAAAACATGTACCAATTTCAGGAAACATAGGAATAAATGTATGGAACATTCATTTTATAAATTACCAATTTTAATCCTATCATTACAGTCAAATTAATCTAAAGTAAGTCACAAAAACCAAAAACAAAATAAAAATATGGCCCTCTGGCACCAGTTGAATATTTACTCAAAACCAACTACATATTTTTTAGTCCATCCTTTCATGAAACTCCTTGAAGCACTTGTCTAGGCAGAGAGGAGGATTTTGATTGGGCAATCAGGACAGTAGTAAATAGTTTGCTTACGTTTACCTCTTTATGTACGATGCCTGCAATCTTTTTGTTCTCTTCTATCACCTTTGGTCGTCAATGGGGTGAATTTGGGGAAATGCAGTTCTAGTGAGAGCGTATTTATTCTGGGAGCAAAGATGTTTTCTCGTTTCTGACCAAAGTCGACAAGTTTGCCAATTACACTCCGTCTAAAACTTTGAAGATTAAATTTCTCCCCTTTTGAATACATTTTATGCAATTGGAAACTGTTCAGCAGCAAAATTTGTACAATATGGAGAGCCACTTTTTTATACCAGCGTAAGGTCTGAGGTAATTCTTGAGGTAATATGGTAGGACAAAAGTTGATCTAATCTATCCACCCCTCCCATGTGTTTGTTATATTACATAACTACTTCAGGAACCCTCCTTTCGATATTTCTCCTTCTGGACAATGTTTATTAATTCTCCGGAATACTGTGTACTAATCATAGCCACCTCTCGCTTGTCCTTCCATTTTAGGACACATATACCGTCGTCAGACCATTTTTCTACTACCTCCTTTTTTTAATTTTTTTGATATTACATCCACTGGATTTCCTTTTCTGTTCGTTCTCAGCGTGCCAGTGCACAGAACTTTGTTAGCTGCTAAACTTGCGAGGATGTCAACACTGGTGAAATAGTTGTCCATAAACACACAGTGGCCCACTCCTCCAAACGTCTGCAAAAGTTTATGAACAACACAGCCCGCGTGCCCAAGTCCTCCTTCGGCAGTTTCTCCTGCTCCAGTATAAACTAAAATTTTTGCAACGAGTCCGGATGGCTCGGCTAGCATGTACAGCTTTACGCCAAACTTACGTTTCTTTCCCTTAATATATTGACGGAAAGCCAATCGCCCCCTTTATAAAATCATGGACTTGTCAATACTTAATTCTCTCGACGGGTAATATACTTTATCCATTATATCCTCAAAAAAATTAAGCAGTGGTCTTATTTTCTGAAGACGATCAGATGAACGTGACTCTTGTGGCTCACCAACGGGTGCAAAATGCAAAACACGTGTAATTAACTGAAATCGATCACGGGATATATCTGAAGGAAAGAAGGGGATATTATAAAATCTGTCTTTTCGCCAGTAAACTTGAATTTGAGATATTTGTATCATTCCCATGTGAAGTACTAACCCCAGAGACACATAAAATTCATCCCTTGTAAGAAGTTTCCAATCCCCAATGCGTGCACGCAGAGATGGTCTTTCTTGGAGGAAACGTTCCGCGTTTTTGTTTGTTTCATCAATAATTTTATGGACTATTTTGTCAGAAAAAAGCAGGCGAAAAAAATCCCACGGAGTATCTCCATCCGGTCTTACTTTCAAAGTTCTCTGTCGAGTGAATGGAATTCCGCATAAAGTCGGTCTATCCTCAAACCAAGTGCGATCAGATCGTGGTAAGTGAATGGGAAAAGTCTGAGGCATAGTTGAGTAGTGGAGATCTGTACTCAAGGAACCCTCGGACATACCAAATGATGAATCTTGAGAGGACTTCGAAGCATCATTCTCTGGACCGGCAAATTCTTCGGAGTCAGTGCTTCCATCACTCAACTCGTCGCTGCTAAGAACAAAGCTGTCATCACAGTCCTCGAAATCTGATAAATCATTTTCCAGGATCGCTTTAACTTCTTTTTTAGCCAATGGTCGCTCTTTCCATTCAGATTTTGATGTACAGTAAAACCCCCATACAACGAACACCCATACAGCGAAATTTTAAGGAAAACTCCCTATTTCGAAGTCATTGGCCCGGTCCCGGACCCTTCCAATGGACAATACACGCAAAAAAACCTCCCGTAACGAACCTCTCTAACTACGAAAACTCCGTACATCGAAGTCTGCGCTTGGGCCCAAAACATGAAAAGTGCCCCTCTAGAACGAATTATTGAGAAAAAAAACGTAGCATTCTTTATTTACAGGTAATTTTTCCATAGACATTTACGTAATGAGCAGGAAGTTGAACCGCAGCGGAGAGTACCGCATCTTAACCCTTCCGCTCCGGGCTTCGAAAATGTTTACATCCGAGACCTACAGAGTAGAGGGCATGAAGGAAACTTGACGCTCTCGCTCGGTGAAGGCTCGTTTACACATTTATTATGGTGGGAACCAGTAACTCTGATGGTTCCCACAATAAAACACGTGTATGGGAAGCCAAAGCTCCGCTCCGCCATAGCTGAGCCGGGTGATAGTTGGGTGGATGAGTAATGCACCAAGAGGGGAGGGGGAATACCAGTCAGTTCCAGCCGGCCAGACGTAACCCAATACAGAAAAATACTCTGAAAAGATCAGATCAGGGGGGCTATTCTCCACTCTCACTCATCCGCCCCACCTCTTTTGCGAAGGTGCAGGTGGTGAGGATGGAGCTCAATTTTCCCTTTTTAAATCGTATCAGATTACTTTCCCATATTGGGTTACATTCCCGGGACCCCTGAATGGGAGGAGCTCCATGGTTTCAAATTACCTTTCGGTATCCGATTTTATTTTGGGAGAGGCAGTCGGCGATAAATTTTTTCATGCTTATTTTCTTTGTTTTTCCTTCGTGGAATTATATGTTAAAATTTAATCTTTACTTTTCTATTCAAAGTTTTTTTTATTGAGTGGAAATATTTTTTTCGCGAATACCAATGGGCTTATTTTTTTTCTTTCCCACGAAGTCAACGTAATTTCTTTGTTTCCCCATTCTTTCAGCACGCAAACTTAATTTGTTCCTTCATTTGCAAGACCTCCTGTTGATATTATAATTATAAAATAGTCTAAATAATTGCTACATCATTATTTATAAGACCCACGATCAAAGATCCCCGTTTTCTTGTATTGTTGTGCTTTGAAAAAAGGAGGGGAAAATGTGATCGGCTTATCTACTAATTTCTGTAATCGAATCACCATTTCGCGATCTAAAGACGTACAAATAAATACATTGTAATAAGGCTCGTCAAGAAAGGCTCGTGTTTTAAATGGCGAGTGACCACTTGCAGATTATTTTCATTATTGTATAATTATGATATCAACAGGTCTTGCAAATGAAGGAACAAATCAAGTTTGGGTGGTGAAAGAATGGGGAAACAAAGAAATTTTGCGGGAAAGAAAAAAAAATAAGTCCTATGTTATTCGCAAAAGAAAAATATTTCCACTCGTTAAAAAAAACTTTTAATAGAAAAGTAAAAATTAGATTTTAACAGAATTCCAGAAAGGAAAAACAAAGAAAGTAATCATGAAAAATTTGTCGCCGACGGGAATCGAACATGGTCCCTCTGCACCGCAGCCCCGTACGCTAATCAATGGACCACACCCTTGGTGCCGTAGACTGATAAATAGGGATTTTATAACATCTATATATGTTTAAACGGCTTTTTTGTTAACTATTGGATTTATACGCCCATATGTGGAGTGATTCGTGAAAAGCATTCGGAGTTATATATGCATACGAATTTTCATCGAGATCTGCGGGTCGCCGTTTATCGGACACGACCCTCGTTAGGAGGGCGAAGTATTCAAAACTTCATTGGTTGGTGTTCAACCAATGAGAGCCAATTTTATCTACTCTGTCCCCATCCCAAAGGAAAATCTGGAGTAACCTCTCTTCTCTATCCAAATATTGCTATTGCCGTCTTAACCTTGATGGATGTGGTCTGTTAACCGGCAAGTTTGCTCGAGATCGCCCTAATATTTGCTCGATTGCTTGAGGATACCTTTTTTCCCAGAAATCGCAGCCGAAAATGAGGGTGCGCCTCTGACACAAATTTTTTATCTGCCAGCCTTCGATCCTCGGTCACGATATGAGCGGTGGGCTGCAGAGAAATAACGTGGCAGGGTGGTAGTGGCCACGAAACGAGCAGTGATTCGTCCTAAGATAAGTTCAGAATCTGAAATGGCAGTACATACTGTCAGAAGACAGAACGTTCTCGGCCGACATTTTACCACAGAATGAGAAGAACGGCACAAGAAATATTTAATATCTGGGATTGGTGGCGAGCGGCACCTATGCCACTCACGTCTATCATGGCTGGGTTCGAGTGTGGTCCATGTCAAACATTAGGAACATAAAACTCATCGTTGCCACTCTATCGCTTGCCTACCACCGCTCGTATCGTGGCCGCGGCTCGCGCCGCTCGTATTGTGCCCGAGGCAAGTCCCTCGAGAGCTAAGTGACCTTGGTGCTTAGCGTGAGTCATCAAGGGGAGGGTATCATTCGCTCGCTTGTTTACGGGGGATGCAGTTGCCTAATAACTTTAAAAACTTGTTGTTTGACAAGGCAAGCGTGTGGGGTGTAATTGGGGGACAGCGATTGGCCGCGCGACAAGTGCAAGCACTGGAATTTTCCACCCCCCTAACTTTCTCATTTTCTTTCACCAGACAACTTTGAGTGACTGTATGCACCTGCCTTAAGCTCAACTGAGAGAATTCTGTGACTATTAACATTTGTGCATGCGTCAATATAGGTCAGTGTTGTTCCAAAATGAACAAGGGCAAAAAGTTGTGTTCTTTCACGGTAGTTGAAAAAATTAAAGTGCTTTAAGTCATCAAAGACGCTGAGGATGTAGGAAACCGCGCTGCCGGACTAAGGCATGATGTGCCGGAATCGTGCATTAGAAGATGGAGGAAGGATAAGGTTGCACTATTCATACCAATAGGGACAGAAGGTCTTTTCGGGGAAAATCTACGAGCTGTGACAGGACATGCGCGCGCGTGCCACCGTACTGCGACGCCCGTCCAGTCCGTCAGTTTTGTTGGACCATATTGAAATATTAACTGCTTTAAATTCCATAGACAGTTATGATTTCTTTCAAAGTTTGACTTTTTTCAAGTTTTGATGTCGTATCTACGCCTTATCGTTCGTTTTTTACGCGGCTGACGCTGGGGTATTTTGAATTTAACGTGTTTGCATTCCCACTCGTCATCGTTTACAGCAAAATATAATTTGTAAAAGTTAACCACGTTTTAAAAGGCGACTTACAGCGACTATGACTTGTGCATTAGGAAAATGGTGGGGGGATTCGGATTTATAAATCAGAGCTCGGTGCGACTGTCCGCACTTACCAACTAAACACGAATTGTAGCGAGGTCGGATTTGTTTTGTTTTAATGAATATCAATTACTCCACACATTCCAAAGGACAATAAACAATGCAAGCATTGTAGGGCCTAGGCTACAAGTGAAAACTTGCCTCCGAGGTCCATACATGCCTATGGAAAATGCCGCGTAAATTATAAGAGAATATCGCTAGCGGCTTTGATAATGGCCGAAAATTCGAAGTTAGTCCCGCAACACCTCGCAATAGGAAAAAAAAGCCCCAAATTTTTTTCTTCAACTTCGACGCATAAAAAGAGGGGTGCGACTCTTACACGCGTTAACGGCATCGTCAATGCATTATCATCTGAGATTGCCATTGTGACCTCAATGCATTGCCGACTGCCACGTTTTTACTCGTGGTAACTAACTCACCCCACCTATATTCCATCGTCGTTTATCGATATCTAGTATATTCTGGTCACGAACATAGATATTTACCGGTATTTCAATGGGATTCCAACAGTGCGTTTCATTTCGGAAGTATAAATGGGAATATGTGCTCTTTCAAGCAAAATTGCCGCATAAAACTGCCATTTGATATTGACTTAAATTATTGCACTCTAAGAATAATATAGACTAGATACTCAGAAAAATTATGGAGCACATTAAATATACCTAATCCTTAGGCATTAATTTTGGCGCTCCTTTACTTTCAGACCGTAACTAAAGAAAGCGATGAGGCGTAGAGCAGAATCGACGAAAAAAACAATAATTTCAATTAGAAATACGCAGATTGAAAATAACACGGTGATAGCCACGGTATTTGATGGTAAATAATAAAAAATTTTTATCATCACTATAGGAAAGGTTTTAATGGTGAATAAAGCATGATTGAGATATTTACTCGACTTGCATCATAAAGCACGCGGAACACTTGGATGCCCCTATGGAGACGCAACCCGCACACCACCTCCATACATCGAAAACCCCCTACATCGAAGTAATTTTTCTGGTCCCAACAAATTCGTTGTATGGGGGTTTTACTGTATTTGAAGGCTTTCCTAAAATCGTAAACAAATATGGAAAAAAAACTTTCAGATATTGTATGAACGTAATATACGCAGAATTCATAAGCATATAAATATATGAGGTTATATTCCCTCCTGGTTTTTATGTAAATTATATTGCTTTTAATTTGCCGCTATTCGGAATTTTAACAAGAGAATATCTAATAATTAATAATAAGAATAATTTTCATTTATTACCAGATAGTGACAGAGGAGCTTTTGAAAAACCAGCGTTTGACTCCTCTGGTGAAGGGACCGAATTCAACGTCGTGCATGAGTCTAAAAGAGTATATAAAATATTAATAAGTATTTATCACAATCAAAATATATGAGACGATGAAAAAAGACAATAAATCAATAATTACCTGAAGTTGAGTACCGTTTAGGATTCCATAGGGTCTTTGCTGAACCGAATAGAAAACGCAATGTTAGTATAGAGGAAATCAAGCAGTGCAAATTAATAAAGCACAAATATAATTAAAAACTAAGCTTACCCAAAGAAGGAGAAGATAATTTTCCTTGAGGTCTTCTTTTCCCCATTTTATCGTAGTTTAAAACAAAATCCACCGCCCAATGTGAGTACCTCTTTCCACCACGTTCGCCTCTATTCTGTGTTCAGCTCGCCTATTCTCTCCCTGCTATTTTCCAACCGCACAATCTCTGTCATTGTATCGAAGTATGATATTGCTACTGGCAAGACATTTATTGAAAAGGAGGCTTCAGGTACAAAATTGTTGCACAAAGTCATACTCTTCATACCTGATGGCAATACAAACAATTACACCGGCTCTTGTTTCCTTTTACATTTAATGGTAACCCTATACGAAGGTATCCTTTACAATATATTCATTTCGAACGCCTTAGTTCTCATCTTACCGTTACATGCCAAAAATATTCCCTTGAATTTTTTTTTTGTTTTTTTTTTCGTTCAAGAGCGAACTCAGTCAAAACTTTGTATTCATTTTATGTCAAAGGAAAGAGGCTTCGCTAATAAAACAAGCTGACTCTACTTAATCTGAAAAAGAAGCAACCATATTCTAGTTACAATGAAGGTCCTTCGGAACATAAGGTGCTCATTTTTGATATTCGATAGCATTCCAGATCATATAACTTCATTCAAATGTAAAACCTCTTGAGTAAGCATCTGTCAAAAACGTTGAAACTTACCTCATCCATGATCGCAAGGAGAAATACTCATTCTGGTTAAAGGTAAGAGAAAAAAATGTCTGCATCTTTAGGCGCGCACCCGTTCATAATTATAATATACGCGCAATTCACGACGTAATAAAATATTTAAACAATTATTTGATGCCGTAAAATAATTATTTAACTTAAATAGTACCTCATTTACTAAACAAGTAAAAATTACTGTCTAAAACTCATTTTTCAGTGAAAAACGCCAGTATTAGCCAGCCAGTAGTATAAGTCAAAAACCCAGGAGAATGATTTTAGTTACTCGAAGTTTGTTTAAACATAACTTGGAATGGAAGAGACCCTCACTGAAATGATCCCGTATTCAGATAACCAAGGCTGTACAGAAGAAGTAGAATAAAGTAAAACTGGGTACTACACACATTCATCCCACCAGGTACCATTTCTTATGAACATGACGCTGCACGTCGATAGACGTGTTCCGCCACTGACGGAGGTGCAAGACCATGTTGATAGACGTGGTCCGCAGTCAACGTGTTAATATCCATAATGTGGACACAAACATTTTTTTTCCATGTTGAAATTATCTTAGACTTTCGGAACCCAAAAATAACATTACTACCCAACATGAGTTTGAACGTAATTACATCAAATATCCGGTGAAATATTGTCTATAAGGAAGTAATAAAACAAAAACAGCAGACGGAAAATTAATTAATCAATTCAAATAAAGCACTTTATTATGCAAAAAACATATAAGTATTATGGTGAAAAATATGTCTTTCAGAGTGTTTGGAAGAGAAAAACGGCGACTCTCGGAAAAACGCAGTTGTCATACTTTGGATATTTTTCATTTTTTATGGTTATTTTCCATTCTATCACTTGAAAACTTTAAATTGAACTAATGGCGTTGTGTTACACCATTTTTGTAGAGGAATCGCTCGTTCTTTGGCAAAAAAAAGCCTTCACCATCGAAAATAATTTAAATTGTTTCACATCAACAATAATTAAACCTTGATTTAAAATATTGTTATATTTACTATCCCTGTAAAATCAAGTCACATGAAAGCCCTGTAAAAACACTATAAATCACATTTATTTTATTGTGATACAACAAATACTTTTCTTGTAATAATTTTTTTCTAAAACACTATGTTTTAGTGGCAGAAAGTTTAAAAAACCTCGGTAGTCTAGATATACAGCCGGCAAAAAACCTCGTAAGATAAAGGTTAATATTAGCAAGGCTTTTGATACCATTGATCACAAGATTCTGACCTTTAAGCTTCAGAGGGCTGGTATTCGAGGAATACCATTAAAATGGTTCACCAGTTACCTGTCATCGAGAATGCAGTGTGTAAAAATTGATGATGTTTATAGTTATTACAATGTGATAACTTCTGGAGTTCCACAAGGCTCTGTCTTGGGTCCAGTCCTATTTCTAGTTTAAATAAATTATCTATGCAATTTCAATTTTAGAGGTTATGTGACAGCATTTGCTGATGATGCCACCTTAAACTATGGAGGTTTAAACTGGGATGATGACTTAAATATTATATGCAGTCAGGTTTGATCAATTCGCAATGTTGGTTTGCATCAAACAAATTGAAAATGAGTGTAACTAAAACGAAATATAGGTGTTATAATTTATGTAATAGATACAAGTTGGATTGGGTTTTATATTATCATGAAGAAAACTTTCCGATAACTTCATGCAATAGCTGTTTGCCCATTGAACAGGTTTCCAGTTTAAAGTATCTGGGAGTAACCGTAGACGAATTCTTAAAGTGGCAACAACATATTGATAGTCTAACAAATATTATGCGACAAACACTGACAAATTTTTACTTCATCAGGAATAAATGTCCTTTAAATTTCCTTAGGATAATATGTAGCGCGTTAGTACATTCCAGATTAAGTTATGGCATTTTTTGTTGGGGTGGCACTTATTTGAATTCCTTGAAACCTGCCATTTTTTACAAAAAAGAAAAATTTGTGTATTTTTGAAAAAGAACAGTTTTGAAAGATCCTTCTCACTCTTTCTTCATTTAGGTTTGCTTCCATTGAGGCATTTATATATTTATAAGGTTCTTTTTTTATATTAGAAGTGGTAACTCTGGAATATTTCTGTGCCTGCCTTCTCCCTTTGCCCTGTGTAAAATAAGTATACCCAAACCAAATTTGACGATATTTAAAAGATGTTTTTTGTATGTAGGACCAAAGGTATACAATCTATTACCCCATTCATGCATTAATTCTAGGTCTGTGAAAATATTTTCGAAAAATGTACATTCTTGGCTTCTCACCAAAGAGTGTGTAGAAAATATTGTTGTTAATGTGTTATAAATATTGTTGTAAACGTGTTATAAATATTGTTGTTAATGTGTTATAATTAACTCCATAAGTCTTAGTTTGTAGCTTCTTAAGGTAGGCACTCACATTGTTAAGTAATTGTCTAGGCCTCACTACATGAGCTATATGCATTTTTAAGTGTAAGCATAACGTGTTATTATTTGATGGTAGCCTTAAAACAGGTTCTCCTTCAAGGCTACCTAAAGTTACTTAAAATTTTCTATTGAAATTTTGTGTATGGAGTAATAATAAACTTACTTTACTTTAATAAACTTACTTTAACATGCCAAGGTCCTTTACATGGGCAAATCAGACGAACGAAGATAATTCAGCCGCATTCTTTAAAGGATCGAGTTATGGCTTAAATTCACATCATTTCCCTATATGTAGCTAGGTGTTGAAAAAATGGAGCAATAAAGGGCATAAAGTATATATATAAATAAATATATATGTGTTGTGAGTGCACATGAAAATGTTGACACTACGTGAGAATATATATATACAGATCTATTTTCGCTACTGTGACTATTTTTGGCTTCTTTTCCTTTCTCTTTCAAAAAATTAGGTCTTGTGCAGCAAAACAACTTTTTATGCCGTCAAAATCCTTTCGTTGATGGCTGCATTATGTGTTTTATATTTTATAAATCTATCTTATGCGTCATAGATGTGCCTTGTAACATATAAAAGCATGTCAAAACATGCAGAATACTAAGAAACTCGTAATGTTTTCAAGTAATTGAATTATTAGAGTAAATCTAAATGTAATAATTCATATATTCTCTTCAACACGATTCTATCTCCAGAAGCGACGATTCGTGGTAATTGCCTTTTCTAGAGAAAAATAATGGATGATATGTCATTTGCAGTGGTGGTATTCCCCGTACTCTGATGGAGACTTCCAATGGATATTTGAGTCCTGGCTTCGACACGGTAGATTTCAATTACGAGAGAGATCGAGTGACTTTGGCCGACAGACCGATCGTTCATCCATTCATTTTCATTCACAAATAACCAAATGGGAGTCCGAAATCCAACCCATCTCCTCAGAAGTCCCTTTGCAGGTCAAAATCATCCTTCAGGTGGAGGTTCCCTCTCGGCAAGAGAGTTTGGAAGGAGGGCTGTTGTTCCGAGCGGAGAGTTTATTGCTCCACCACTCAGGGGGCCGTGGTGCGGGCGCATTGTCACATCGTCGTCAACTCGGGACTAGGTTCAATACATGGATTAAATTTTTTTTTAATATTTAAACTGCGCTGAGAGACAGCTGAGAATATATGTTTGTGTGGCCAAAAGTTAATTGAAAAGCTATACATACCTTAATCAGGGAAAGATCATTGCGTTTGTAATCTGATTATTAGATCTGCATTTAGTGGAGTCACAGCTGGAAACTCACATAGTTTTGTTCTAAATGCAGATATTTAAATCGCCCTCTCTCATTTTCATTTATGAATATTAAGAGCTTATACTTTGTGAGACATTTAATCATATCATACTCTTCCTCTGTACCAAAAATCGTGAGGATTGAAGCTGGTTGAGTCACGAATGCTCTCTTGTACAACCATTTATGCGGAGATCACTCAGCATTGAAATAAGTTATTACTTTTCCGAGAAAAATGTTGATGATGAAGTTGAGATTACCGTCATTTGTGGCACTACTATAATTCTACATAAGACATTCTTTGTAAGAGAGGCAAGATATACTGTAATTGTACAAAAATAGCTTCTTTTATTTCAGTTGAAACCAATTTTTATAGATGTAAGTAGCCCATTAACCTTTACCTGCCGAATTTAAATTCCGGTGTTTTCGCCTAGGTGCCAGATATAAATGAATAAATTAATACCCGGAGCCAGGATGTTTTGGACACTCACGGCATGCAGCAAAAACATTAAAGGGACTTTTCGGACACTCTAGGCATTTAAAGGTTAAAGAACATTGGATAACACTAAATTCAGGTACAATGGAAAAAAATGCTAAAAATGATGCAGGTTGTTTACCCTTTCTAGGGGGAAGATAAGATTCCAATGGTGTAGGTGATTGCTATGGCAATGTTTAGGCAGGATCTCTCAAGATGCAACATTAGTTTCTTAGATTATACTATACAGGAATGCATAAGCTAATTTTATTGATTAATTGCATTGTAATCTTTACTATATCAAGTTAAGATGAGGTACAGCTATTCAAATGGTAAAGTAATGGGTTAGATGCATCCTACTCTTAAGATCTATATCTACCATATAGGTAATTATTTCAAAAAGATCCTATGCTTGCTTGTGATGGGAGAAATAAAGCTGGTGCACTAGAAGAGACAAATTCAAAATGCCTGTATGAAACTCAGCCGAAAGAGTAAAGTGACATGCCAGTACGAAATGTTTTTGGAAGAGTAAAGTGATGTGCTGGTATGAAACATTTTTGAAAGATAAAAGTTTATAACTGGTAGGAAACTTTATTGATTTAGTAAAGTACTAATCTTAACCTTTACAAAACTTAATGTTTAGTTCTGTACTGGATCACATGCCTATTAAATGGGAATACTTGTAGCTCACTATATGTCGAACCATGTATCAGTACAGTCATCCACTACACTGATACAATGATTTTTCCTAAATATACGATTGTATATTGTGCAATATATATGTATGTATGTAGTTATGTGCATAATGATAGTAGCTCTCCTTGTTTCATCTGCCCAACGGCACTGGTGGCAGTCCTAGTTATAGATGTAAGATATTTTTTTTAAAGCCCTGCAAAATATTTTTGTAGAGTAGGAAATATTAACATTGTGTGTATCAAAATTTACACATTTACCTTTTCAGAAAGAAGAAAGAGCTTCACGAGATATCTTTGATGAAGCTAGGAAACATGCCACGAGATATTTGACCCAAGTGGAAGAACTTTCAAAGGTCAAATATAAAAGTAAGGAGTTTCAGACCTTCTTGAAAAAATTTTCTGAGTTTCCTGAGACTCTAGGAGATATAGAGAGAGAGATACATGTTACCCAAACCAAAGCAGAACTTATGGGACATTCAGATGCAAATGTAAGTGATTTTGTTGTAATTAAATAGGGGTGATAACTGCTGGCAAGAATTTTATGCTAATCAGTAAAACCTTGATTTTATGTAGTTGGAGGAACTCAAAAATTGGCATTATGTAAAATCAGTGTGCATAAAATCCAAAGGTGATAAGAATGCATCAAACTTTACTATATTTCGTATCATTTCACTGTATTTGAAGTCAAGCTAGTCATATACACTTGTTTTAGTGAATATTTGGTTAGATATTAAGACAAATTTTGATTAAAATTTTATGTCAACTCATATGAGAACGAAGTAGGCATTTTCTTTTGATGTATATCACAGAAAATATTGGTTCTCTCTCTGGGTCGTTTCATATCAATTCAACACAGAAAAGTAACATTTTGAACCTGCCCATCTCAGATTTCATGGATAATTCCAAGTGAATTCAACACATTACTCTACCCGACCCTCTCTGATTTCTTTCAAATTTTGGTGCATTCAATTATCCTGGTAAGAGATGGTCCAAATTTTGCAGACCTGTAACTTTCCTCACAATTGTCATATACCTCTTCAAATTAGTAGTTTTCCATCTCTTACCAGGATCATTACCCATCTGTAAATAATACGATAGAAGACAAAATGATAATGTACTCCATCATTAACTAACCTTGTGGTCTAACTGGGGATTAGTTGGATGAACTAAGGGGCCTATTATATACCTATTTTGGAAATCCACAGTGGGAAATAAGTCATGGAATTTGCTTCCAATTGTAAGAAGAATCCACTTTTCTTCAGAAGCCGGGAAGGGGAAATAAACATCGTCTCAGATTCGTGCAAATACGGCAGCTCACAACTCTTGAGTTACGGAATGAAAGGAGTTATAATGGGCACCGTAGATTATTTGGTTATTGCAGAACTTCATGCAACTCCAATCAGATTTACTAAGTGGAATTGTCTCGAAGCTTTGATAATGCCAAACCCAGACCCACCCGTATAAGTAACCACCATATTGCAAATGTTGATCAGCTGTAGCACAAGTCAGATGGATACATGTACTGGGTTTGTAAAAAGCAACTTTCCAAGCAACGTTCCAGCATCATCCTATGCAAACAATAGAAAATTCTGGGCCACTTAAGGTGGGTCTATATTTCCAAACCGCCTCAATTTAATGGTCGCCGCCTGTGGTTGCCTACTGAGGTGGTGTAAGCCCAACGGGAATCTTTGAAGGCGTAGCTGACAAAAATGGTGTGTGGAACGATTATCCTTGGGTGGGGATGGAAAAGGTCTACTCCGTTGTCAGTGCAGACATGAACGTTTAACATCACTATAGCCTTAATACGAAAACAGCATCAATGGTTGTTGATTTATTGCATTTATGAAAGACAGTTCTATGATTTAAGTGGGCTGAAAATCCTCATTTTGGAATCTAGCCTTCGCAACGAGCCCCGGAATATTACCAAAAAAGTTCGTGAAACCAAAGGTTTGCAATTTTTATTAAAAAAACAATTACTTCATGATAAAGTTACTCCACTTAAATCGACAAATGACTTCATCTACAGAAGACAAAAATTGCAAGTCTCCAGCTGTCATGGCAAAGCCATTACAAGGTTAGAGGGAAATGTCTGAAACAAGCTTTTTAGCCGTGGTATTGAGCCACCTTAATGTCTTTGTCGTTCATATGCGTACTGTTAGGTGCCGCTTACTTCTCATGTGGGTATAGTTGTTCCTCATTGGAGTAATTTGTTGGGATATAGGGTGTGTAAGTATGTTTCTTGAGTGGTTTGTCACAAATCGTATTAAGTTAGCAGTTTTGAATATAATTGTTTCTAAATTTAAAGAGGTGTGGTTTGCTGCCTGTACTGAAATGATGGCGAATAAGGTGGTATGGTTGGAGTGTATTGTGCTGTGGTGCAAATTAGGTAATGACTCAAACTCGGAAAGAAACCATTCTTTTCTAGTTCCCAAAGACGAATGCCTTCTGTCCAAATCGCAGAAACATATTCCTCGGATAATTTAATCATTAAAGTTGTCTGCGAGAAGCACTTTAGGAGTCTAATATTTTCTGGAAGAAGATATTCACGGACAAAGATTGAAAAACCATTGACAAGGTAAAAAATTATGCAATTCACCTGAGATCAAATTTATTTTTCGTATTCCTTCGCTTTTTATTTTTCGCTAGTTTACATATACCTGCACAGAAGAATCTTTTACCTATGAGTGAAGTGCTATTTAAATTTTACCCGTGATAGAAAATCACATTATTATGCTGCATGAAATTCCTAAACCTGTTTTCATGTCCTTATGCTTGAATCAAGTCATTATTATTAATCTACCAGTTAATGTAGGTTTAAATAGAGAGTAAAAGTCCTCTAGATGTTTACATGCTCCTTACACAGTTTCTTTCTTCATCTCATTTTCATCCCGTGTACAAAGCCTATTTTTTCCTTCCCCTTCCCCACTTACCCAACGTCCTTCCCTCAATTGCAACCTCCAGCATCCCTCATTACCTGTTCCAGCCACCAACTCTACATCCTCCTTATCTCCTCCAGACGTTTCCTCTCCTCACTCACCATACCAAGTCTGTCTTCCTTTGCATTCCCAGCACTTTCTCCTCCATAAACGCCTTGCAGCCTATTTTCATCCTCTCTCCTCCGAGTTCATGTTTCTGCACCATACAAGGCTAAACTCCATATTAAACGCTTTGCCAACCTTTTTTTTTAATATCCTTACCCAAGGTCCCCATCATCAGCTCCTTCCTGTTGCTTAATGCTTCTTTCAGTCGTGCAGTTCTCTCATGTCCTATTTACTTATTTCATTCCTTATCATTCAGCGTCAGTGTTAGGCAAGGATTCCACTTGCTCAATCCCCTGCCGTTGTGACGTAATGTCTGCATTCAGCTTCTGCTTCCACACACTAGGATTGCTGGAAGCGATACCAATATTTTCTCTTTTGCTATATTTTAATGCCTTGTAATCACTCCATACTAGTTGTGACATGAACTGGAAAAGCCAAAAGTAAAACTGGGAAATTTATTTCTATAATTGGGTAGCCGTACTGATGGTAACTAGTGCAAAAGAAGTTGTTCATTTTTGTTCATCACTGGTGCAGGTAACCTACTATGTATGTATTTATATAAAGCCGAAATTTGCTAATGCTATGTTGGCCTCCACTGATTACGTGCTTTCTTTTTTGAATGCCAGTTCACTCCGTTTGGAGCCGGTAGCCTGTGAACAGGAAACCAGCTTTCTTTGTGGCTATACCTCCAGTTTTTTTTATTAAAAGCAGGATTAGGAGGCTTTACTTGCATTGTATATTTAACTCGTATGTTATTGAGTTCTGAGGTGAGTGATTGTACTTATGTTTGTTGCATATTTTATTTTTTCTAATGTTATTTATTTTAGGTCGTTATGGAATACGAGAGGAGAAAAACTACAATAACTGCTATGAAAAAAGTTATCGATCAGCTGAACGCTGAGCAGAAAAAATCTAGTGAAGAGATAGAGTCTCTGAAAAGTAGTTGGATACCATTTGTTGCTGAACTTATTAAGAAACTGGATAAAACATTTGGTGATCTTCTGTCCAGAATTAATTACGTTGGTGAAGTAATCCTTGTCAAAGGTCAGAGTGAAGTAAGTATTTATGTTGTGCCGAGCTAGTTACTGTATCACTGGTGATTATTCTTTCACATAAGAACCATTTTTGCTGTACCTGGGGAGTAACTGGGGATGAATTTAAACAAGCACCACCTGAGTTACATCCCAGTGACAAACCAACGGGGAGGGAACTGGGGACAATTCCATGATGTTATCACTCCCCTGTATTTAGAATCCCAGCTCCCTATCCAATACCCCTCCGACCCAACTCTTCCCCCCCCCCCACCTCTAATTCAATTCTCAGTGAATTTTTCGGCTCTAAATTTCAATAATTGAGAAATCTAGTACGAGTACACAATTTGGTGAATAAAGAAAGGTCATAAAGAAAAATAATACACTCTAATAGTATATATAAAAACTAGGCTTTTTCAAAGATGATGTTCAGCATGAAGTTGGGTAATTTAATTTCATAGCACACCAGGCCTTGTTAGTTCAATAATGGCAGGGACTCAAGACCCTTCTCCATCAGATAGTATGACTTCTAAAACAGCAATGAAAACTACCAAAATCAGGATTTTGTCCCTAAGTTACTTGCGACACTTGCGATATGAGTATATGACTTATGGTAGTTGGTGGCACTCGCATAGCAATCCATGGCCAACTCGATATATATATATATATATATATATTCGGGTGATAAATATACAATATGCCAAGAGGGTGGCCGATAAAAATATACAAACGGAAAAAAGAACACTTACAGATAAAAACTTCCGATATTTCGGTGAAGATATTAGCTCCACCTTTCTCTAGGAGAAGAATAGGAATGAGGAAAAGGATAGAGGTTGAGGTATGGGAGGGGAAAGAGGGGGAAGACGAAGGTGTTACAAGGGGAAGGAGGGGAAAGAGAGGGGAGAGGAAGGAGGGGAAAGACGAAGAGCTGGGAGAGGGTGGGCGGAGGGGAGAGAGGAAAAAAGGGGAGCAAAAGGAAGAGGAGTGGAGGAAGCAGGGAGAGATGAGATGAGGGGGAGGGAGAAACTAGTGTGATTTATTGAGTCCGGGGGGCGAGAAAGCCTGGTGGACCAGAATACAAGAAGATTCAAGATCTTTGAGCTGAAGGGGAGAGGAAGAAGGGGGAAGGGAAGCAAGAAGAGCAACTTTAAAAGTGTTATTGAAAGTGGTATCCCTCCCTCACCACTGTGTTATCTTATGTCATTTCCTATCTTATCTCTTATCCCATATCCTTCTACACGCCTTTTTCCTCTCCTAATACTTAGTCCGTCATGCCTTCCACCGATCTTGTCATGTCTTGGCTGCACACCATAAAAAAACTTTCTTTTAAATTGGCGCAATACACGTGCCACTCCGAGTTTCTCTCCTCTTGCTTATCCCTTGTCATCTTTCCAAACGGACTTACTATCAAACTCCCCCTAACTGGCCTCCCTCCTTCTTTACGTCCGTTCTTCCACACGTACTCTTATCAGCTTTCCTTTAATTTCTGTCATACGGTCCTCTTACGTTATCAAGCTCTTGTACACCAATACTATGCTGATATTCATTCCCTTATCAAAATTGTCAAGCTGTGGAGCCCACATTCGCTCTCCAGTATCCAACGTTCACTCCACTCTGCACTTCGCGTTCTTGCCTCCAAACGCGTAAAAGCCCAGCGTAAACTCTCTTCACTAATCCTTTCCTTTTTTTGCCGAGGCCTCTCTCTTCCCATGCACATGGCGACATCCCCCCCTCCCCCACCTCCATTGTACTTGTCCAAACCTGACCTTGCTACGTGCTTAAACCTGGCTACCCCGCCTCCTCCTACGTCAGTGGATTTCCCAAAGCGCGTCCTTCCTAGAAGCGAATCTCCTTCCGCTGCCCCCACCCTCCCAGCTCAGTCGTCGGCTGGACTGCCGGAAGTTGAAAAAGCGGTTGTTAACCTCTCCTCTACTTCTCTTTCCCCTGAACAATTATCTCTTCTTTCCAAAGGCCTTAGTTTTTCACCTACCCCTAAAATAAACCCTGTTAAAATCCTCTCTGACGCCCTTCTTTTCTGCCGACGACTGAAATGGAAATTTTTCTGGGAAACGCGTACCACTCCTCCGTCTCCCACCTCCCCCCCCACACCGCTCTCTCCAAATTCAAACCTCCTTCTTCACATGAGCCAAAACCACTTATTTCCACTCACCCCCTTGAAATCTTCACCAACCTTCTCCTATCAAAACTCTCTGAGCCATCTTTTTTCAACTCCCTTAAACCAAAACCCAATCCATCTCCTTCTGAAATCTCGGCCCTCAGAAAACTTACTCAAAATCCAGATATTGCCATCACTCCTTCTGACAAAGGCTCCACAGTAGTCATCCTCAACTCTTCTGACTACCTTGATGAAGCCAACCGGCAACTTTCTGACACTTCCTCATATCAGCCTTTGTCCCATGACCCTAATCCTGAATTTTTGGATGAAATAATCTCCTTCCTTCAAATCAAAGGCCCTGATGAAGGCCTGTCTAAACAAGATATCACCCTTCTTTCTCCGTCACACCCACGCACCCCAAACTTCTATATTCTACCCAAAATCCACAAACCTGACAACCCTGGCCGCCCCATTGTCTCCTCTTATAACTCACCCACCGAACGCATGTCCGCATTTGTTGACTACTACCTACAACCCATTGTCAACTCCCTGCCCTCCTATATCAAAGACACTTATCATTTTCTTGAACGCCTCCATTCTACTCCACTCCCCTCTAACTGTGATATCTTAATGGCCACTATTGATGTCACTTCCCTATACACCAACATTCCTCATTCTGAAGGACTTTCTGCCATCCGCCATTTTATCACTAAACTCAAATTCCTCCTCAAATTCCCAGCTCTGAGTTCCTTCTTGATCTTTCCAATTTCATCCTAACCCACAACACTTTCTCTTTCAATAACAAATTCTTTCTTCAAATTAAAGGATGCGCTATGGGTAGTCGCTTCAGTCCTTCCTACGCCAACCTTTTCCTTGGACTTTTTGAACAATCTTTTCTATCTTCATGCTCACTAAAACCTCTTCTCTGGCTTCGTTACATTGACTACATCTTCCTTCTATGGCCACATGGTATTCATTCTCTCAACTCCTTTATTTCCTCCCTCAACGCCTCCTCTCCCCTCTCCTTTACTTCTAACATCTCTGCCTCTAACGTCGTCTTTCTAGACGTAAACGTCTCCCTCTCTGACCGCAAATTTAGCACTTCCGTGCATATCAAGCCCACCAACCAACAACAATACCTCCATTATAACAGCTGCCACCCCTCCCATACTAAACGTTCCCTCCCCTACTCCCTTTCTATTCGTGGCCACCGAATCTGCAACAACCCTGACTCCCTTGATAAATTCCTTACTAACCTCCATCAATCTCTTCTTCACAGAGGCTATCCAGAGCACCTTCTCAATAAAAAAATCCTCAAAAAACCACACTCCCCGAAACTGCCTCCTACTAATAGCATTTCCCAACACAATATCTCCCTCTGTACCACCTACTTCCCAGGTGTGGACTCTATTAGGCGTATTATTAAAAACCTCTACCCTATCCTGTCAGACAACCTAACCACTTCTAAAATATTCCCCCAATGTCCCTCTCTCAGCTTCAGACGCCCCCCCCAATCTATCCGCCATTTTCAATATTACCAAACCCCTGTCCAAATCACTCAAACCCACCAAATCCCTTCCCACCCCTTGCAACCGCCCGCGATGTAAAACTTGCCCCATCCTCATCACCCAGCCCTTGCCGGACAAGTTCCTCGCTTTTCCCCTCCCTTCTGTCCTCTCACCCTCCTGTACCACGCCTAACATTGTCTACATCCTCCTCTGCCAATACTGCCCTTCTTTCTATATTGGCTTATCCACCACTCCTCTCAATATTAGAATGAATGGGCACTGCTCGTCTTGTAACGATTGGCCCTCCCTCTCTGTTTCTCTCCCTGTCGCCATTCACGTCTCCTCCCACAACTCCACTTTCAATAACACTTATAAAGTTGGTCTTCTTGCTTCCCTTCCCCCTTCTTCCTCTCTCCTTCAGCTCAAAGATCTTGAATCTTCTTGTATTCTGGTCCACCAGGCTTTCTCGACCCTGGACTCAATAAATCACACTAGTTTCTCCCTCCCCCTCATCTCATCTCTCCCTGCTTCCTCCACTCCTCTTCCTTTTGCTCCCCTTTTTTCCTCTCTCCCCTCCGCTCGCCCTCTCCCCGCCCACCCTCTCCCAGCTCTTCGTCTTTCCCCTCCTTCCTCTCCCCTCTCTTTCCCCTCCTCCTTGTAACACCTTCGTCTTCCCCCTCTTTCCCCTCCCATACCTCAACCTCTATCCTTTTCCTCATTCCTACTCTTCTCCTAGAGAAAGGTGGAGCTAATATCTTCACCGAAATATCGGAAGTTTTTATCTGTAAGTGTTCTTTTTTCCGTTTGTATATTTTTATCGGCCACCCTCTTGGCATATTGTGTGTGTGTATATATATATATATATATATATATATATATATATATATAACAATGCCACAGGTGGGGCGGAATTAAATATAGACACATAAATAAAAGAACACTCACACTATACGTTGATATTTCGGTTACTATAGAACTTTTCTCAAAGATAGAAGGATACATACTGATGGAAAGGCAGGGGACAAGAGGTAGGGTGTGATGGGAGGAGAGAGGGGTAGGAAAGGGGAGAAGAGGGGAGGGGCGGGAGGGGGTCAGAGGAAGAGGGAAGGGCAAGGATGGGAAGAGGCGGGAGGGGGTCAGAGGAGGAGAAAGGGATGTGGAATGGAGAAAAATGTATATATATAAGGGAAGGGGTGGGAGGGGATTGAAGGGAAAGGGGAGAAGGGGCGGGAGAGGTCAGTGAGCGCGATTTAATCCGGGCGGATTATGAGTGGAATAAAGCCAGATGCAGGCCATTTCTAGCGTACGCAATTGAAGGGGAGAGGCAGAAGGAGGGAGGGAAGCCAATACGCCTACACGGAAGCATTGATCAAAAATGAGATTGTGGGAGGAAGCATGGATTTGGACGGGGAAGGAGGCATTGGGCGAGGACGGCTTGCAACTGGCACGGTGGCCTGTTATTCTAACACTGAGGGTGTTAGTGGTGAGACCAATGTAATATGAATCGCACAGGCAAAAAGTTCCACCAAATCCTGTGTTCGTCCTTTTATGTGTTCCTATCCCTTTCCATTTCCTATGATTGTATGAATATATATATATATAGGATAGGGTAGAGGAGAGGTTTTTAATAATACGTGTGATAGAGTCCACACCTGGGAAATAGGTGGTGCAGAGGGAGATATTGTGTTGAGAAATGCTATTAGTGGGAGGCAGTTTGGGGGAGTGTGGTTTTTTGAGGATTTTATTATTGAGAAGGTGCTCTGGAGAGCCTCTGCGAAGAAGAGATTGATGGAGGTTAGTGAGGAATTTATCAAGGGAGTCAGGGTTGTTGCAAATTCGGTGGCCACAAATAGAAAGGGAGTAGGGGACTTGGGCTCAAGAAGTGCCCTCTGCGTGCCCTGAAACGCCTGTTCTGTATCTTTACCACTGTCTGTGTGCCTGAGTCAAGCTTTCCTTTCCTCTTCTGTGAACGTAATTCCTTCTCTGCCGGTGGGTGAAAACGCCCTGTCGCCATCTCTCGGTGAACTTTACGGGCTACTCTTGGGGGTGTTTGATTCATATAAACCCCCCGCCGATTCCAGTGTTTCTTACAAGACTATATAGCTTAGTTGTCAGAGCATCCGGCGCGACATCGGAAGGTCCGTGGTTCAATTCCCGGTCTAGTCGAATTTTTTTCACTGTGAATCGGCCATCTTCACACCACCATTGGACTTCACAATTTTGTGCTTTTCCTATCCTCTTTCTTTTAACCTCTGTTTGAACGAAAATATTTATTGTGTATATATATATATACACAATATATATATATATATAAATTCAAACTTACAGGAGGTAGGAGAAAGAGGAAAAGATAAAGAATTCGTTCTTACGGGAACGTTTCGAACCAGTTGGTCCTTCGTCAGCTCTAGAAGCTCTAGAACCTCTACTTCTAGAGCTGACGAAGGACCAACTGGTTCGAAACGTTCCTGTAAGAACGAATTCTTTATCTTTTCCTCTTTCTCCTACCTCCTGTAAGTTTGAATTTATATATTTGTGGCCAATTGGCGAAAACTTCCAAAGATTATATATATATATATATATATATATATATATTAATACAAATTCTAAGCAACAGCAAAGAGAATAAATATTTTTCAAATTTATAGGCCTATATCTCCTGATAGAAGAAAAAATATTGCAAAATATCATATTTAAAAAGTTATCAGGGTAGATATGAGTAGCAGATCAATTCAAATACCTAGGCATTACCGTAACTTTAGACCTATGTATTTGAGGTATAGTACTGTGGAAACATTAATACATTACATTAAGGAGATGGATTAGGAGAAATCAGGGATGTTAAAAGTCAGGAAATTTGAAACCCATCATGGAAATGTCAGGGAAAATCCTCGAGCTGTCAGGGAAAAATTGGATGAAGGTAAGGTCGATGAATTGGTCAGTGGCCGATGCACCCCCAACTATACGTTCATTTTCATAAATTTGTCATTAAATTTGATGAGTAGAAGTAACATTGGCGTTATGGGGTGGTTTCTTAACTTTCATTTGCACTTAAATTTTCACTGCTCTCTGAACGTCAAGGAAACGCTTGAGGAAAATGTCAGGGAATTTCATTTCCAGAATCTGGTAACAACCCTGGAGATAATTAACGGTTGGAGTCCCCAGATGAAAAAATGATATATTGTGCCTCACTCAGGTGAGGCCTAAACTCAAGCATATGAGGCTCTCTAGGGCATAATACGTAACAAAATACTAGGAAATAACATATTTCTTCACTTTCTACTCATGTTTTGGACTACTATTAAAAGAGAGCAATACACTAAACCACCAAAATCATCTCACTCTTTAATATTTTCCCCACAATTTCATGATCATATTCTCTCTCACGTTGTCATCACTGACATCCAACCACCCTCTCTTGCATATCCTCCATTTCTACGTATGTGGGGGCTCTTGGGGAACAATAGGAGGGAAATGAGCAAATAGTATGAGAAATTTTGCCTTTTTGTGGGTGACAATATTTTAAGACATACATATTACATTCTAGTCTAACCCCTTAGTTCTCTTTTTTGTGATATTCATGGCATTGTTTTGTTTGTGGCGTTTGATTTATTTGAACTGCCGCCCCTTTATTAGCTTGGTTTTCTTTACAGTATGACTTTGCTAATTATGGATTAAAAATTCAAGTGAAATTCAGGCAAGAGGGCGTGCTACAGGAATTAAACCAGTTTCGTCAGAGCGGTGGCGAAAGGGCAGTTGCAATTGCCGTGTACCTAATGTCACTGCAGGAGCTAACGTCTGTGCCATTCCGGTGTGTGGATGAGATAAATCAGGTACATATTTGACTCCAAGATGTGAGAAGAGAATTCTTTTCTGAGGTTATGCAATGATGGCTTAACAGCCCTTTTTTTTATTTTTTAGGGAATGGATGAATTCCATGAGGCTGCCGTTTTTCGGTTGCTCTCTGATATTGTCTCGAAGGCAGGAGGTGCTCAGTATTTTCTGTTCACTCCTAAGGTAATTATATGCCCAACCTTTCTTTATTCTTGTCCTTTCCTTCACACGCTGACATTATTTGATGGTGTGGTAAAGGTGTTGCCCTGCTGCTATAATTTTCGAGTGAATAATAATTGTGTTTCACTTCACTCTGAAGTCCATTGAGCATTGGTACCAAAGTCCATTCTATACTATTTTTGTGTACTAATATTGGTGTGAAAATGGCAGTGAATTCCCCTGGTGAAAATAAACCATGACGGACAGTGTGACAGAAGCGTGAACACAGTGTGCATAGAATGTGACGAGCATGATTACAGTGTGACAACAGTGAATTCAGTGTGCCAAAAGCGTAAATTGGATAGCATGATAGACAGTGTGTAGTCATTGTGCGCACAGTGGTCATAGATTGTTAGATAGTTATTGGGGGGGCCTTCGTCAGGAGCCCGGGCACTTAGACCTTTCTTGGTCCATTGTGCCAACCCCATGCCTGTCTGCCACTTGCAGACAGGGGGCAAGAGCACCACGGTAGAGGTATGGAGGGTTGGCCTCCCCCTGCCTCACCCCAGTACCAGGTATGGAGGGTGTCCTCCCTCATACTCTCCCGGTATGGGTCTCCCTCCGGCCTCCCGGTGGTCTGGAGGGAGTATCGCCTCTCCATCCACGCCTGGTGCAGGTATGGAGGAGGGTCACCCATCCAACCACTGTCCGGGCCCAACGTTGCTTAACTTCGGTGTTCTTAAGGGAACCGGTGTTTCAACATGGCTAGGCCCTTGCCCCCACAGTGGTCATACTGTCTGACAAGCTTTAAAGGGAGAACAGTGTGCGTACACTGTTACTAATACACTTGCACAGTGTATAGCACATTGTTGTCACACTGTCTGTCACTGTTTATTTTCACCAACAAGGAGAAAACATTTCTTGAACTCACGGCAAAGTTCCACACAAAGGTACAGTTGGCCTTTTTTATGAAAAAAATTAGAATTTCTTTGTTTCATAATCGTAATTGAAGTGTTTCTACAATAAATTAATTGCTCACCACTTAAGCCGTCATAAGCATTGCTCTGTTAATAGTCCATGGTGATCTGGTAACCATGTAACATCTTTTCATTTAAATCTCAACTGCTGCTTGTTATCTTGAAAACAGTTACTTTTCCCCTGGCAGAATTTCAAGAGAACAAAATAGGCTTGAGTAATCAGAAAAAGAAGGCTTGTTGCCCTTGGCCTTTTTAGTTGACACATTCTGAGCATGTTGACTGTGCAACTTAAACTCTATAAACTTGGATTAAAAGGATGACATGGATGTGATATTAGTCCCCAGGTTTTCTTCAGCAGTTTTTGCATATTCTTTGTAGGGAATTGGATAATCTTTATTTCCTCTATAGTTGGTGACGGATCATGTCATCAGTTGAAAACAATTGGTAAATGTGATCACACGAATTCATGTACTTTACTTAAATTTTTATTTCTTGCAGGTTCTCCGCTCATTAACATTCCCTGAATCGTTGCTGTACATTTGTGTGATCAATGGAGAGGTTGAGAACATCACAGTTGACTGTAAAGAAATTATCAAACGTAGGAAGGCTAAAGAGATGAAGAAGATGAGTGGTAAATAATCATTTCACAAAGATAATCTGTTTATTTATTTAATGTATGTTATGAAAATCTTTGATTGTCTAAGCATGACTTTTTTTTAAATTTTTTATAATTAAAATAAATTTTTCAAATAAGGAATGTTTATTTTTCCTTTCACCTTTTAATGAACTTATGATTTGTGGATCAATGATTGATCAAAATGAGCCTTAATCTTTATCAGCCGACCGTGTCTCTCCGGCACAAAATAAATATCCCTAGACTGCCGAGCATGTTCATATGGCACACTGCGTCCTCCTTTCACTCTCAATGCCCCTGAGACTGTCAAATGATAGAAATTCATATTTTTGTAGGAGCATTCGACTAAGAAGATATCTTTCTTCCATCTGAATTTTTTTCTGTGGATATCTCACGGTATTATATGTTGTTTGACGTAATATAACATGAAGACCCCAACTCCCGTCAACAAGGTTTGCTTGCCGATTGTATGAGGAGGGAACCAAATACTTTCCTCAGTACAAATGAAGTTATAGACCGCACAAAGATATATATCCATATGAGAAGCATTCAGAATATAGAAGGTCCTCTAATCATGAGAATTTTTTCTTGGTTATGTCAAGATAATGAGATTTTGTTCGACCATCTTTCGCCTAAATGACGCATCTCCTTACTCTAGGTTTGTTTACTTGGTGTGACATCAGGAAACTTCATCCTTTTGCCATGACAGAGAAGGATATACAGCCCAATTATATCCTTATCTTCTCAGAAAGCACTCAAGGATAGGAGCATCTTACTTTCATAAGAGGTTTTTTCCTTATCGCCATACGCGTAATAGGTTCGTAATAGGTTCAGCTGGACCATCTGTCCGCTGAATGACTCATCCTCTTTGTTCGAGTTTCCTTATCTCGCTGGTAAGGAGGAAAGGGAATCTTTACGTGAGCACAAATCAAGATAACAGGATGCTGAATGATGCCTTTGGTAGCATGCGAGCCTTTCTGTATACATACACTTCGAAGTCCTTCCCGTCTGCAAATCTGTTATGACTAACATTTTCATATCATTGCAGACTGGCTCGGTGGGACAGTCTCTCCTGAAACTGATCGTTCAAGAGTGTTGTGTGCTGTGGCATGAGTATTTTTGAGTAATATTATTAGAAATATCGTAGTTCTAGCAATATAGCTTCTGGAAGTAAACTTCTGGAAGAAGAGGAAGGTATAGAAATTCTAACAGAGAGCAGTTGTGATGGAGACAGTGACACGGATGTTGAGCCATCCTGGTGTTTACCGTTGCGGAATTTCAAGCAAAGAGTGCATGTGCTCACCGGACCATCGTATAGATTAGATAAAAATCAAGCACCACTCATGATAGAGAATAGTCTCCTCATTTTGTCAAATTATTTTTTGAAAACAAAGTTATTTTGGAACAAGGTGATTGTGTCGTTCAAAGGACGAGTCATTTTTCATCAGTATATTTCTAAGAAACGCAAATTTGGTGCCCGGAATGTGAAGTTGGGCTGTGTGTAGACCTCTTTTTCATGATCTATTGCACAATTGTCAATATATGACATGCGTAGCTGGGTGACATCACTATGATAATATTCAGCTCGAAGGAAAATGTGCAGTTATTTACGAAATTTACATGACTTCTCATAAATATGGGTTTTATTGCCAAAGTTGCTATTTAAGTTTTTGAACAACAGTAATTTTCCGTATGCAAGGCGCACTCATGTTTTCGTACCAGAAATATAAAAAATATCACCGTACGCACTAGGTTTTATCATCAACCCTCAGCAGTACCTTGAGCCTCCATCACTCTCCCTCCGTCTCACTTCTTTATATCTCTCTATTACCCCTACCTCCCCCTCCCATCCTCCACCTATCTCTTCCCCCTTCTTTATTAAGAATATTTTCCCTCACTATAACCCTTTCTTTTTGGAGACATCGTCTCTAAAAAAAAGGGTTATAGTGAGTTACTACAGCATCAGCTACTACATCACCGCTCAGCACACAACACCGACTGCGGTTTTTCACTTATGACGCAATTGGAACGGTCCGCTAAAGTGAGCTAGAAGTGGTCCATCATTGGCTAAAAACAATCAATTTATGTCGCATCTATTGCTTGGTTACTGCGTGTAGGATTAATATCCATAATGTGGACACAAACATTTTTTTTCTGTTGAAATTTTCTTAGACTTTCGGAACACAAAAATTACATTACTGCCCAACATGAGTTTGAATGTAATTACATTGAATATCCAGTAAAATATTGTCTAAAAAGAAGTAATAAAACAAGAAAAACAGGCGGAAAATTAATTAAACAATTCAAACAATGTACTTGATTATTCAAAAACATTTAAGTATTATGGTGACAAATTTGTCTTTCAGAGTGTTTGGAAGAGAAAAATGGCAACTCTCGGAAAAAGGCAGTTGTCATACTTTGGATATTTTCCATTTTTTTATGGTTATTTACCATTCCATTACTTGAAAACATTAAATTGACCTAATGGCGTTGCGCTACTCCATTTTTGTAGAGGAATTGCTCGTTCATTGGCAAAAAAAGCCTTCACCCTCGAAAATAATTTAATTTTTTTTACATAAACAATAATTAAACTTTGATTTAAAATATTTTTATATTTACTATCCCTATAATATTAAGTCACATGAAAGCCCTGTAAAAACACTATAAAGCACTTTTTATTTTATTGTGATACAACAAATACTTTTCTTGTAATAATTTTTTTCTAAAACACTACGTTTTAGTGGCAGAAAGTTTAAAGAATGTCAGTAGTCTAGATATACAGCCGGTGAAAAACCTCGTGAGATAAAGGTTAATGTAGCCTCTAATGAAAAACTTATCCGCCAATTATTTATTTTATTTATTTATATAATTACCACCGAAAACAGCACACGTTGGCCTTTATATCGGGGTATTAACATTTATCAATGGACAAGCACAAACAACAATGCCCTGCGAAGTGAAAAATCCTCCCCAGGCGGGATTCGAACCCGAGACCTTCAGATTAGCAGGCAATGACGTTACCCCTCCGCCACCAAGGCCGGCAATTAGGATTTCTTCAACTTTCGTTGATTTGAAGGATACTCTGAAGATTCAGAACAATCCTATTGGCTTAGTAGTAGTTCTGTTCCTCGCCAGGAACCCAAATTTTTTTATTTATTTTTTCTCTAAGCTTTGAATTTTACGAGGAAAGGTTTTACCAATCGAACCCTCTGTAGTAATGGCTCCTCTCGATTTGTTCGAGCATCGGCCACATCAACCCAGTGTACAGGCTGCGGAGGCTCCTGATAGGAGCCCCATCCCGCCTAGTAGAAGCCACCTGTGAAGCTGGTTGAGGGGAAAATTAATCGTCAACGGGCTTACTTGGTGGAACTTTTCCATTTTTTGAAAGAAATAAACTGCCTATGTAGTTTTCCACACGTTTTTTTCCTCCTGAGTAAAAATAAAAACGTGTGGAAAACTACAAAGTTTATTTCTTTCAAAGCATGGTCGACGGTAGATAAGCAAGGATAAAGCAAAGGAGTGATTTTTTCGGGCCACTATCATTCTCCCAGAATGGAGTCCCATGCTACCTACTGCTAAGGAATAAGTGGAGAAGAACTGTTTTTGTCTTGAGAGGGGCCTTGGGGGTGAAAATCAATTCAGACCCATCAGTTGATTGGACCTTAACACTTTCAACGCTGAGTACGTCAATTGACGTCCTACGCCATGCTATTGACTGACTGAGGACGTCAATTGAAGTCTTGCTCCGCTTCTTTTTCAATAGCCTTGGGTTACGCTGAGCCATCTCTCAGTGCCTCCCTCTTGCCTTTCAGCCATCAAATAGCACCCGGTCTTTGTAGTCCTTTTTGCCGTTCTGAGATAGCTATTATACTTTTTTTTCTGTAAAATTTTTATTTTTCTGATTTATTTTCTCTTGAAGTGAGCGTTCAACATTCTTTTTTGAATAATTACAATTGTATATGCCTTTGTATTAACTTTATATCATTCTGAACATATATATTCCTATTTTGCGTCTTTCTTTGTTGATTATTTTGTTCATTATGCGAAGTAAAATTATAAATTTCGAGACATGTCTACAATTTTTTCTAATTATTATAGTATTTTAATTTTTTTGTACATAGTTATTATAAATAGCTACAAATGTGAGGAAATACTACCGAAATTGTTACATAATCTACTTATCTGTACTTGATGAATGTGATCTGTGCATAAATTTCCAAAAACAAGAGTTCCGTTGACCGTACATCTCATGAATTAACACGGTGAAAAATTCTAAGTACCGATTCTTTGATTCGCGCACTGAAGATGCCATTATCTTGAATAAGGACATTTTAAATTTCTTATATTTTTTACGTTAATACTCGTAAAAATCATTTCCGAGTGCGAAATACAATGGCGAAATTATTTATTTAACCATTTATACTATTTTTGTTGCTGGAGAGCTTAATACTAATGGTAGAATTTCGTTTAAAAGCTGTAAAGGCATTGTAAAACCAAAATAATTCATTTCAGTATAAATAAATATCGATCCTGTAGCAACAATGTTTTTAGAAAAACCATCGCATAAAAAAATAGTTGACCGCGACCGCATGCCGTAATGGGCACCCCAAGTAGAAAAGGGAGGAGATCTCCGCCCGGTGGTCGAGAAAAAGGTTCATCACCCCTCTAGGCGCCGACCCAAGTTGGGGAAATAGGTACTTGAGAAGATCCCAGAGTAGTGAAAGCTCCGTACTGGCAAAGCAAAGAAATTTTCCCCGTCCCTGTCGCGAAATATGTATTTCCATTTTTCTACAAGAGATTCCAAAATTCACAATGTCCCAATTTTCTGCCCTCCGAAGTTTCAACACCCTGTCCTTCTTTGTAACTGTAAATCGGAGGGGGTACCCTTAGGGTAGGGGTAGGGTGCCACTCTTGCCTAAACCTCCCACACTTGCTTCTCTGGCCTCCGTTGTCTTTCACTCCACATTCTGTTCATACCGTGTTTGAAGTTCAGTGTCCTCTTCATATCGTGTAGCGTGTGGCTTTTGTATTGCTGCGCGACTGTGCGAAGATTTCGGACTGCGCAAGTGTGGCATTGTGCAAGTACATTGAGCATAGATTTGAGGTGAGTTAAAATGTATTATTTCTTATTATTTTAATTTCAATTACTTGCATGACTTTCGATTTTCCGTGATAAAATCTCTTCTTCTACCATCTTACAAAGCCTCACTTCCTCCCAATCCCTCTCCACTCCACAGGACCGTAGCTTTTTCAAAGCACTTCCCTAATACAATCCCAAAACAGCCCAGACAGAAACGGGCTAGCCAGAGAAAGTGTAAAGAATGCGCTTCCAAGGGAATACGAAAGGACACAACATATTTTTGCCCTGCCTGCGAAGGAACTCCTTATCTTTGCCTATCAAAATGTTTTAGAGCATATCATGTAAATAAATAGATACTTTGTTGTTTATGTACATGCATTTTGTATTTTTTAAACAACAAGAAATTGTATGTATTAGAATGTTAAATTAGGCTAATGTAGAAGGATAAATTACGCTAATATAGTCAGTGTAGAGTGAATACTTGAAATTAAATCTGAGGGCTCTTTGTTATTTTCAAAAAAAGGGTCTTATTTATGTTTTATTTAACTTTTTTGTACGTTAATTTTGATGTAATTTGTTTAAATCTTTTGTCATGGTCATCATTATTGTTCATATAAATTGATTTTAATGTAATTTATGTAACTTTGACTTGATTTTATTGTGTCTAAAATTTCAAATCTGTGAAATTTATCTGAAAATTCTACCATATTTGTTCTGCAGAATATAAATATGTTCTCTTGTAAAGTAAACAATTAAAAAAAATGTGCAATTTCAATTTGGTAGAAATTATGCATAACCATATCCTAGCCTTCTCTCTTTTGGCAGGCGTCAAATTACGTCAAAAAACTTTAAATATCGTTTTATGAAAACATATTACCTCGTAGTAAATATAAAAAACTCAATCGTATTCATTTACTTATTAAATTAGTGAAAATCAAAATGAAAGTATTAATTACTGAATTTTTTTATTGTTTCATTGTGAGTTCAATATATTTTAACTTAAAAAAGAATCTGAAATATGATGTAATAGAAAAGAAAGCATGACGTCGGAATTATGATATACTTCCACGGGAATTTTGGGCCGGGGGGGGGGGGGGGGGGGGGGGGGTTAGGGAATATATTCATTTCCAGTTGCATAGTTTCAATAATGCGGAAAATTAAAAGATTCTTGCGGATGGCTTAGGTTGCAGCATTGCAGGTAACAGTATATTTTTCAATAAATACTAGATCTTCGAAACAGTGGTAAGTTTCGGTTGGGGCAGGTTGGGAAGTGGGGTAGGCAAGAGAAAGAAAGTATCGTGCATGGGATCAACGAGGCAAGGGAGAATGAAAGAAAGTTCCTCAGATTTAGGGACAGAGATTGGGAGTATGTGTTGAGGTCGGTAAAGAAAGACATTACAGAACACTATTGATAGTAATGCGTGGAGAAAGACAAAGTATAGAGATGAGATGGCTCTTGTACATTTTGTATTATACTATTTCCTACTCCACTGAAAATAGATTTCCTCCACAATTTTCTAAGGAACAAAATATAAACGCAAACATTCGTAGTAAATATATATATATATATCATACTTTCTAGACTCACTCCGATAATGTGTTACACGTTTCGTCCCCGTTTTTCGTTATTTTCGGTCAAGATTTTAAGATTCAAAACACTTAATCATATGACTTTTATGTGAAAGTTTATGACCGTGATACATGGAGTATGCGTACTGAGATATTACGTACATGTGAAAGAGATGCGAGTAGAAATTTCACTACGATGAACGATAATCATATTAGTGTATAAGAAATTTTTTGCATGCAGAATCTTGAACAGCGAACGTTGATAAATTTCCCTAGCATTTAGTAGATTTTAATAGGTATATTCCCCAAGAAATAACAAGGATTAATCCTTAAAATTTAAAGAAAATAGTTTTAAAACCTTGACGAGAAAAAAAAATTAAATGCTTGCAGTTTCAAGGGGCTGCAACGCAACCCGCAAAATAATTTTAAAGTTCTATCCGATGGCGGCGTACGTCAAATGAAGTCCTTCACAAAATCCTTTTTTGCACAATATTTTGAATGAAAAAAATGAAAAATATTGACGTATCCCATATTAACTTTGTTTTACATAAGAATTAGCGAAAAAAAAATTCAGTCACCGGCAAGAGTTTGCAAAATTTATGCCACGTTGAACGTGTTAAGGAGGGACGATTCACTTAATGTATTTTGTATTATTAAAGCAGGGTGGCGATCGTCAGGGAAAACCTGGAATTGTCAGGGAATTTTGAATTTCTGGAAAAGTCAGGGAATTCTCTTAACAGTCAGGGAGACACTGGGATAGGAAATTCTCGTTATTTTTCTACCATTACGTTTATCAGCCAGTCATTCTCGCCATTTGTTTCACCAAAATATTACACCAACTAAAACTAATGTCCGTTGCTGACATGCATGGAATAAGCCCCATTAATTTGTGGGACATTCAGTGGTGAATCTTATCAGTTGTGAATCTTAATTATTTAGTTGTGAATCATACGTACAATGCATCCCTTTTGTATATCCGTATTCCGATACTTGCTTAGTAGTGTTAAAATTCATGACCATAATGTATTACGCTCATCACAAGGAATCCGAGGATATGTAGTTCGGAAAATTTTCCCTCGCATTTTTTTTTTAACTTCCGAGACTCAGGTAGAGAGGTAGCTGGAGCGCACTAGCTCGTAGTAAATAATTGCTTACAGTGTTAAAAATACGAGACGATGATTATTAAAATGGTAATACAAGTACGATCTCACGTGTAAACAAAGTCTTATGCAAGATCATCTTTGATTCTCATACCCCCCTTCGTGAGACAGTAAGAAGAGCCCTCCTCCCCTCCCCATCTTTCACGCTCGACGTAATTATTGAATGGCCCCCTTAAGCTCCCTCTTGAAGCAATTTAGTCAGGTCACAAACCACCTCAAATATTGTATTCCTGAACATGACGCTGCTGTTGCTGATTGCCTCCTGTTGTCCTCGCTCTCAGTGGTGCGCTTACGTTTTTTAAGCAAACTTTTTACATTTTTTTGTTCCCTGATTCACGTGAATCAAATTGTTATTCGCTTCTGAAGGTCTTTCCCACCATCCGATTTTTATCCAGTCCAACAACTTTTCTTTTGTTTGTATTTTTCGTGCACCTTAGTGATATCTGTGCAGGAGTCCACCAGTAAATTGGCCATTAACTTTTCATTCGATGTCTTTTCAGTAATCCTCAACTTCCCAGAACTACCACGATGCGCTACCTCTTTCTTGAAGAATTAGACATTGTCAATTTGTAATTTTACCGTAGGAAACATACACAGCCAGGGAAATATGATACACGACCGCTTATACGCGGCCATGGAAGGAATATAGCTCGCTCGCCTGGGTCGCCCCAACGCTAGCAATGGTTCAGTGGACTCACCATATTGCAAAACTGTTGTATGCGTAATTCAATAACCTGCTGTAGGACAACCTTGTGTGTAGGGAAATGTTGCAATCTTGTAGACAATAAAACGGCCGCTGCAACGGTGCACAGTGGTCGTAAATCGAAAATAGCCGGACAAAATCCAAAATTGCTTTTTTTTTTAGATAAAGACTTGAAACATGGCATTTACACTCACAAATGATTGCTTATTATGAAATAGTAAGTCATTTTTCTTAGGTCCTAGCCATTACTTGTATGCGGAGGCTCAAACATGACCAACATTCCAAATAAACACCCGTTTTGATTTTTCTTCAAAAACCTTAAAAGTTAAGTAGATATGTAGTAGAGTTGTGGAAGGATTTTAATGAAATAAAAAACAATACCATTTGTCATAATGGTACTCTTCCTGTCCTATAGTAGGCGAGTAATCTTGCATCTTCGAAGAATGGCACAAGATTGAAGTGATCCACAAACCACCCGGAAAACTCAGAGAACTACTCGTTACAGCCAAAGACCAACTTGGCCTAAAGACGCCAGGCATCTACCAGGTTCCGTGTGACTGCAGAGAAGTCTACATTGGGGAGTCTGGACGGACCATCTAAACCAGGCTGAAAGAACTCTGGCGGCACCTTTGTCTAGGACAAATAGAGAAATCAGCCATCGCAGAACACAGCATCTCCATGGACCACACCATCAAATTCGAAGATGCAAGATTACTCGCCCGCTCCGGTGGCTACTGGAAACTAGTAGTCAAAGAAGCCATCGAAATCCGGATGGAGAACCGAAACTTCAACAGGGACCAAGGGTACTCACTCACTCAAGGGACCAAGGGTACTCACTCCATTTCTTCAACCAGCTCTCGAAGGGTGAGGTTGTGTCTACTGAGCGCTCCTGAAACCGGTTTCTTTTCTGACCGGCAGCGATCACCTATTTGACTCCCTGTTTGACCAGCAGCGGCACCGATCACCTAGATTTGTGCAGCAGTGATTTTAGTGTGTTATTTTTTGAAATCGCATTTTGCGAAGTAGTATTGTGAAGTGAAGTAGTGTTGTGAAGTGAAGTAGTGTTGTGATGTGAAGTAGTGTTGTGAAGCAGCCTGGTCCTGCAGCTGACGGTGTAACGGATAAGTAGTCGCTGACCATCTTATTTTCTTTAATTTATTTTCCTTTATTCAAGTGTCTTACTAGTTTGTCGTGATTGCTTAGTTATAATTTGTCTTGCTTTTGTGGTTAAGTAGTATTATAGAACTTAAAATTATTAATAGTTCCTAGGTATTAATATTGACTCTTAATAATCATTTGATCCCATACGTGCGTGCGTGTTCTAGTAACTGATCCATCGCATTTTTGTTCTTTAACCGTCTAACTACTTTGCTAGAAAGTACTTCTTACGCAACCTTGCGTATCGTGCTTGATTCGCTTATACCCGCCTTATACATTTAGAGGACTTGTAAATTCACATCGTTTAAGTGCTAAAGCCTGTAGAATAGTATGGCCGGCCCTAGTTCCTCTGTAGCGAACCTCAAGAGCAAGGTGAAGAGCGACCTCCTCGAGGCACGTGTCGCCGAACTTGAGAGGTTGGTTGCGGAGATGCACGCCCGGGTTGCGGGTTGTGGGGGGTTCTCGGGATCCGGTGGTCGTAGTGTTTCTCCCGGGACCTTGCACAGCACCAAGGTGGTGTCCCGGGCATGCTCGGGGGCGAAAGCAAGTGCGATTGCCCTGGGGAAGACGGTGCGGTCTTCGGGTCGGGGGATGACTCACGGCCTGGGGCCCGGGTGGGTGGTTGTGCCCCAAGGGCGGGGGGCGGTAGCTCGGCCGAGTCGGGGAGTGGGGGAAGCGGAGGCTAATCCCATCCCCGTTCGCAACAGCTTCGCGGTTTTGTCGGAGGACAATTCTGGGGGACCAGTTAGCGAGGTCAGGAACGAACCCCCCGTTGCAAGGGACTCAACTTCGAACGGCAGCCGGGCTGGGAGGGCAGGGATAGTATTGTTAGGGAGTTCAAACGTCCGGCGGATTTTCCCCCAGTTAGAGAAGAGGGCAAGGAGAGACGGAGCGGACCAACGGGTCACCTCCTGGTGTATACCAGGGGGAATCGTACCCAATTCTACGGCGGTGGTAAAAGCAGCGGTGAAGGACACGGGCTGCTCTAGACTGCGGGTGGTGGCCCATGTCGCCACCAATGATGCTTCCGAGCGTAGAGCCGATGAGATCTTGGATTCCTTTAGGGATCTAAACTCGGAGGTGGAACGCGTTCGGAGGGGCACTGGTGTCGATCTGCGACTATCCATCTGCAGCATTGTTCCACGGACTGACTGCGGCCCTCGAGTTTGGGACAGGATTGCCTGGATCAACAAGAGGCTGTGGAAATTCTGTGTGAGCATTGGGGCAGAGTTCGTGGATCTTCGGCCGGTGCTTAGATCGTGCCGGGCTCCCCTCAACTCGTCTGGGGTGCATTATTCCAACGAGGCGTCTGAACGGGTGGCTCGTAGGATTTTTGAGCACTGTAGATATTTTTTAGACTAGAGGGTAGGTCATCTAGTGGGATTTGTAAAGATTTAACCGAACGTAGCCTCCGAGGAAGTCCGCATTGCGAAAATGTTCACATCCAAGTAAACTTAGAAGGACTAAAGCCGGAAAATAGCGACAATATTCCCAAAACGCGTACTCCAGCGAAAGAAATTATATCAAATGTAATAAGCACTTCCAGTGAAATTCGCCCACCTAATACCCATAAGCGTGGAAAAGAACCAACCGACACTCAATCTACAAAATATGACATTAACTTTGTAGTAGTTAATTGCCGTAGCGTTAAAAACAAGCGCGCTGAAATCGAGCATATATTTCAGGACGCAGACGTGGTCATAGGAACGGAGAGCTGGCTTACAGAGGATATAAGTGACAGCGAAGTTTTTCCTCCAGGATATAAAATCTACAGATGCGATCGAAGCGATAGGACAGGAGGCAGAGTTTTTATAGCAGTTAAATCACATTTACACAGCACCGCCCATGAAATAACTGATAATGAAATAGAAAGCGTATGGTGTACAATTAAACAACGAAACAAAAGGAGTATACATGTTTGCTCTTTTTATAGACCTCCAAACTCCGAAGCTGATATTATTTACCAATTAGAAAATCAAATATCCGCATTTACTTTGAGAGACAGTAAAAGTGTAATCATTATTGGGGGAGATTTTAATCTGCCATCTATAAATTGGGATTCTTACACTGTAAAGCCAAATTCAAGGAATAGGGAAATCAGCGAGATCTTACTCAACACACTTACTAAGCACTCACTCGCCCAAGTAGTTGACAAGCCTACGAGAGGAAATAAAATATTAGACCTTTTTGCAGTAAGCCATCCTAGGTTGATAAAACAACTCGATGTTATTGATGGCATAAGTGATCACAGAGTAATTTTTGCAGCCTTAAAACTTGAAGTAGAGTCAGCTGTAAAACCGAAACGCAATATTTATTTATTTGATAAATGCAACTTCATAAAATTTGGCGAGATGCTTAATGATTCGTACACTGACTTCGTAGCTAAAACAGAGGACAAAAGCACTGATGCATCATGGAAATATTTCTTAGAAATTCTACGCCAGGGAATCAACGAATATATTCCGCGAAAATTGAAATGTGATAGTAAAGAACCTCGCTGGTATAACAATGATGTTAGGAGGGACCTTAAGAGACAGAGAAAACTGTACAACTTATTCAAAAAGTCCATTACGTTAGGTGACAAATCGAAGGAACTTGAAGCAAAAGAAAGTTACGCTGCACAACGCTCAAAAACCAAGAAATCAATGCGTACTGCATTGCGAAATTTCAAGAAAAAAGTACTTGGTGAATTACTCGAAGAAAATCCTAAATCTTTTTGGTCATATGCGAGAGAGCTTCAGGGAAAATCTTCAACCGTAGATTCGTTATTTGATAAAGATGGCAAACTTGTCACCGATAATATTGACAAAGCTAACACGTTAAATTCCCACTTCGAAAGTGTATACACTACAGACGATACTCCATGTTATTTCGACATTTCATTCACTGAGGAACCGATGAAAGAAATCACTATTCAATGTGATGGGATAACTAAACAGCTACAGTCGATCAAAAATAGTAAATCTCCGGGTCCGGAGGGAATACCCGCGCGTGTCCTCAAGGAATTAGCGCCACAGATCGCACCGTTCTTAGACATAATATTCAAGAAGTCATTGTCTGAAGGAAAGATACCAATAGACTGGAAAATTGCAAACGTTACACCGATATTCAAAAAGGGAAACAGACATGACCCAGGGAACTATCGACCAATTTCATTAACGTCTATTATAGGCAAGATACTCGAACATATCGTCGTTAGCAATATCATGACGTTCCTGGACAGTCGTAACTTCCTTCATGGCTGTCAGCACGGCTTTCGGAAAGGTAGATCATGTGAAACACAGCTCGCGCTCTTTCTTCATGACGTTCTCAAATCTGGTGAATCGAAAACACAAGTGGACGCATTATTCCTAGATTTTAAGAAAGCTTTCGACACGGTACCTCACAACAAACTTTTATACAAATTACAGTCATGCGGCCTAAACGAAACAGTAGTAAACTGGATACGCGACTTTCTGAGTGATCGTAAGCAAAAAGTAGTTCTTGACGGAATTAGCTCTGGTGCAGTTAAAGTGACATCAGGTGTCCCACAAGGAAGCGTAATCGGCCCCCTTTTGTTCATTATATACATAAATGATCTATGCTCTCGAATTAGCAGTAAAATACGTTTATTTGCTGACGACGCTGTCATCTATCGCGAAATTAATGATCACTCTGACTTTGAAATTCTATCATCGGATTTAAACAACGTTCATGTGTGGAGCCAAGAGTGGGGACTCGAACTTAATCTGAGCAAATGTGCGGCGGTACCTTTCTTGCGGAGGTCGTCCAACTATCCCCGTGTATATGCTGTGGATGGCATTAAGATAAAGGCGACAGATGACTCGGAGGCTGCGCGCTAGGCTTAGATTACTTGAGCAATTGAGAATAGATATCTTTCAGAGCGACACGGAGAACATCATATTAGAACCCCACTATATTTCCAGGTCCGACAGAAACGATAAATTAAGAGAGATATTTTGCCGAACGGATAGGTATGGGAATTCGTTTTTCCCCCGAACAATAAGGGACTTTAATAAATGCAAGGCGTAATTTCATAGAGCGTTTCCTTTTTATATGTAAACGGCTGGTGTCCTAACACCCCCCGCCACACGCCTATTGAGGCGGCTTGCGGGGTAGTATGTAGATGTAGATGAATGGCTGGAAACCTATACTAAAAAAACGTGAAAGAAGCCAGAAAGAAGAAACATCAAAGCGACCAATCAGGAGGCTCCAACACCTTTCCTGCCACTACGGACAATCAAGCGCCGCGAGACTCGCGACTCTAGGATATGTATATTGTCACCTACGAACCCCGCGTTGGTAAGCCAATTTGTCAGCTTCGTCACTTGGTAGGCTCGGAGGTGAAACTAAGAAAGGGAGGGGGTAATGATGGGTGGAAAATTGGGGGGGGGGATGTTCAGGGACGGGGAAATGGGGGGGGGAAGGGATAACTGCTGAGCTAGTCGGAGCACTTGGTGTGGGGTGGGTTCTTGGTAGGTGTGAGGCATTAACGATCAAAAACACGACGCGTTTCCACGGTCTCCTTTCTTTTGACTTTGGACGGGACGACGTGAGGAAAGGATGGCACGACTGACAAGAAAAGAAACTCTCTCGAAAATAAGATTAACAATATACAATTTATTTACTTCAGGCAAAATACGAGAGAACTAGCACATAAAAAAATAGCCTTGTGATGAAAAAAAAACAATTAAACTAATCATCCGTGAGCTCACGTATTATTAAAAAAAACAAATCAAAAGACACTTAATCAACATAGGATGATCCCAACAGCTCAAGACATAGTAATGGGCACCCTAATATTATTTTTAAGCACGGGAGTGCGTCTTATTAATGTGATCTAGTCATACACTAGTCTTCTCACAAAATTTACCCTAAAAAAAAACAATATTCAGCTCCTGTGGTCTGTACTTCTTTCATGTAGGTTCGCTGAAGCACTTGAACATGCACACGGGGAAAAGGGAGGGGTGAGACAAAATGATACGAGTAATTAACTGTGCACTTTCTTCTTGAAGGGGAGGATTGGGACAACTGGGTTTGGTGGTCGCATGGGCGGCGAGATTTTGGACAGTACTTATCGTTGGCAGGAGGAAGCACGGCTACTGGGCAGACACCTTGCGAATGCGACCACTTCTGTATGGCCAGGCTGCGGGATGCGGAACCTCTTCAATATTCGGGCGGCGACTTCTTTCCTTCTAATTCTCCTTCGTCGCTACACCCCTTCCGTCGATCAAACCGCTCCAGCCTTTCTCTCCTTGCTCGCTTCCGTCTATCTGCCAAGGGTTCACGCCGTATAACTTTCGCCACCTTCCTCCAACCAGTCCTCTCCCAAATCAGTCGTCAGAATTTCTCCTCTCGATAGCGCGTGGCTCACGACTTATATACCTTGGCTGGGGTGAAGAGGGGGGGGGGGGGGAAATAAGGGAGGTGAGGGGACGTAGCTTCGCCTAAAACAAAAGTCACCCAGGGCGCACCTGACTCCGGTGTCGACGCAGCTCACGCCGGTGACTTCGGAGCAAAAAGGGGAAGGGGGGGGACAAAAGCACTTAGTATCCGGCCGTCTCTAAACTCCGAGGTCGCTCGCCGGTTGTTGAAGGGGAGGGGGGGAGGTGAAAAAAACTGAGGAAAGGGGGGGAAACACTCACATTCACTCACTCAGTAATACACGCCACAAACAAATTTAACAATGAAATAAAAAAAATATAGAACCATCCTTTTCACTCAGGATACCCACGAACTCGTAACTCGGTCCAAATGGGACTGGTTACAATATAATTCGACCAACAAGCAGAATTGACATCCTTTCATCAGCCCTGATGACAATGACTGAGTCAGACATCGAAACCAGCCTACATGGAGACCATCACCCGGTTGGAAACCCGAGAAAGCTTCACCAAGTTAATACGCCGGGAAAGCACTAAATCTTGATTTCAGCTGTTAACATTTTCTGAGTTTTGACGAAAATTTAATTCAGCAGAAATAAAATATTCCAATAATATGTGACCTTATGGCGATCGGTCAGGGAAATTGATGAATCCATCAGGGAAAAGTCAGGGAATTTAAAAGTTGGATATCAGTAGCTACCCTGTATAATTTAAGGGTGCAAAACCCTACAATATACAGTAAAGTCTGTAGTGAAATTGACAGGACCCAAAATTTGTCCATTACATACACTATAGTGAATTACACTATAAAGGATAGTATGCACTGGTATCCTTTTTCATATCATCTGCAACACGGCCACTAAATGAATCAGGCTCTAACATTGATGGCATTCATTAATATGTATAAATTGATGAGTGCTTCATATTCTAAATTTTTCTTCTTTAGGGATTATGATTGATTTACTTCTTAAAGTAAATCATATTTAAGTTATATTTCATGAGAACTGATGGATTTCACCAATAACTGGTGAAAATTGACCAGAAACTGATGGCTTTCACCAGACACCCCAGGGAGTTCATCATAGTTCCTGGTGGTTTTTGATCAGTAACTGATGGATATCACCAGTTCTTTATCTTAAACTCATGACTCATATGTTATGGCCAGGCAGTGGCCACAGCATGTCATGCCTGTTTTACATGCACGACATGCTGTGCACAGCAAGAATATAGACAAATGAATGAAAATTAAAGTAGAAAATACTCAATTGGATTTTTGAAACTCAATTTTATTTCTCACATTCAATGGTAAATTTCAATAGAATTTAGAAAATTCAATTTAATTTTGCAAATTCAATTGGATTCCTTATATGTACATATTTATTTGGAAATTTTAATATTGTTAAGAAAATTCTATAGATTTTCCCAGATTCAACTGAAATTTTCAACGTTACAGCCAGTGTGTTTCCTGAATAGAAAAGTAATGCTTGACTGTGGTGGAAGAGACTTACAGTTTGGGGGAACATCAGGAGTGATAATAATGGGAGATTATAAACAATGCATGAATGTAATTTAAACATAAAGGGTATCCAAGGAAAGGGCATTACGGCGGAAATTATTGAATGAGAGCCTGTTTTCTTGGTTTGTCGCTGAGGATTAAGCTCTTTTAATTCTGCCCGAAAGGGAATGACGTGATGGATATTTATGGCTTTGCAAACAAAATGGTCCTTTATCACCCTGACGGTATCCTTAGTTATTCCTTCCACTCTTCCTAGATGCTGCTGTAAAAGTTTATCATGAGTTTAAATAGTTAAAAATGCTTGAATAAGGCTAGCTTTATGTTAAATTTGCACTGCTGTGAAATTATGAAAATATTAGGTCGAATGTGTGTAATCAACTTTTTAATATTTTAGTAATTTTATGTATTGTATGCAATGCATATGTTTGTACGAGCCATAAGTGAAGCCAGCGGTGACTTGACTGCATGATGACCATTGGAAAGAGTCCTAATCCCCCACGAGCTACGTCCTTTTACAGGAGGGAGTGATGACCACACTACCACATACATAACAGACAAGAAAAGAACAGCATTAGTATCAGGACATAAATAAGAAAACCTAACAGAATAAGTGAACATTTATGGGATATAAAAGGAAAAACCTAGGAATGGAAGGAAAATACCTGAAATGAGAAAAAACATTTGAAATGATCTAGGGTTAACCTACGAAAAGAGAAAATAATAATAATAGCTTCATTGGTCGTTAAGTAAATGGTTTACAATTGACCTCGTCAGTTCACAGGACATACATGAAATTACAATTTACATAATAGATACAATTTACATAATGCAACCAGGATAAAGTACAGGATAGTTCAAAAAACCATGTCTGCTGCATGAGTGAAAAACTCAATAACAGAGTATAACGATTTTGATACCAGCCAAGAGTGTACTACAGATTTGAATTTTGTAGTACTGCTTCCTCTTGCAGACTCAGGTAAATGATTAAAAAGCTTAATGCCCATGTTAGAAATGGAATTTTGTGTTCTTTTTAGTCTCTTTTGATATGCAAAGAGATGATTACTTTTACGTGTGTCATGGTTATGTATGTCTGATCTTATTGTAAAAGACTGGAGGTTAGCTTTCACGTGCAGAAGAACTCTATATACATACAGACTGTATACTGTCAGTACATATATTCAGTTTCCTGAATAATGGCCTACAATGTTCAGTACAGGAAGAGTGAGTAATTATTCTCGCAGCTTTTTTCTGTAACAGGAAAACTGATTTCACAGCCGGGACATTGCCCCAGATTTCAAGCCCATAACTCAAGTGACTGTTAAAAAGAGCGTAGTAAATGGATTTTAGATGTTCTGAAGGGATTAGAAAGCTTAACTTTGCCAGTACATACAGTGATGTTGAGAGTTTTTTTGTAATCTCAGAAAGGTGTGCGGTCCAGTTTAATTCTAAAACAATTTAGTAAAAACAAGCAGGAAGCCTACAATGGAGGCGTAATGCAATCTCAATTGTAGGCCCCCACAAAATACTTAGTTAAATTAAACATCCTAGAATTTTAATAAAATGTTATAGCCCGTAAAAAAAAAGATTGCAAACCAAATCGAACAAAGGGAAAAAACAAGAAAAAGAATTTGATTAGCACATAATACACATGTAAGTATGTACATATGATAATTTAAATGGAAATGAGTATGTTGAGTATGAAAATCATGAGTATGTTGAATCTAACAAAATATAGCTTGCAAGAAACTCGTTTATTTATTCCTGCAATGGCTCTGATGGCTCTTTCAGGTTTGGCTTTACACAAGAAACTGAACTTTATGGGGAATCCAAGATTAATTGTAAAGGATTGCCCGGAGGATGTCAGTCACATTTTAGAGTTTTCAGAAGAAATGGGCCTTTTCAAGAAATTTTTACAACTTTTTTTTACAAATATTTGAAAAGTTTCAACATGGTATAATTTGTTTCAATTTCAACTAGTACATCTAAATAGATTTATACTCCTGTATACGAGGGGGGACCCAAAAATAACTGGACTCAATTTTTTTATAATATCAGAATTTATTTTTTTGAGTTAGAAACGTTAGTCACCTCCGAAGTACTCTCCATTAATGCTAATGCATTGGCTCAAACGTTTTTTCCACTGCGCGAAACACCTTTGGTACTCGTTCTTTCCGATGCCTTGCAGTGCCGCCTTCGATTCTCTTTTCACCTCCGTAATGTCTGCAAAACGTTTCTCTTTCAGCTCTTTTTTCATTCGGGAGAACAAAAAGAAATCACAAGGTACTAGATCTGGTGATTAGGGTGGGTGAGGAAGCGGTGTCATGCGGTTTTTTGCCAAAAAATCATGCACAGAAATGGCTGTGTGAGCTGGTGCATTGTCATGGTGGAAGAACAGTCCCCACAAATCCCGCCGTTTCAATTCGTCTCATTTGCAATTCTTCTGCTAAAATGCAATGCACTGAACTCGACGAAAGACCAGATGGTTCAGCGAGTTCATCAATAGTACGCCTTCTATCCTGATACACAAGTGCATGAATTTTTTCCACGTTTTCATCAGTTCTGGATGTGGAAGGCCGGCCTGAGTGTTAAATGTTTTCGATCGCCATGTTGCCGCATTTGAATCGCGAATACCACTCATAAACATGAGTTCTTTTCAAGGCGTGTTCATTATAAGCTGTAGACAACATATCAACCACATCCGACGCACTTTTACCGAGCGAGAAACAAAATTTCAACGCTGCACGCTGTTCTCGAATATCAGCCATTTCCAAAATGGAAGAGGTCGATAAACTCGTCGAACGAAAACTGTCACAGGGGCTTGCTACAACCGTCTAAAAGGATGCCGCTTGCAACAATGACTCAGGAGAGTTTACTTAACACCCGTCCAGTGGGAGAAGCCCGAACTACAAGAACTACGCACGCAGCGAATTCCATCTGGTTATTTTTGGGTCCCCCCCTCCTATTGTGACAAAAGGCATTATGGTTGGCACACATAGAATACTGATGAAAGAGATGATAAAACATAAGAATTCCAAAACACTTATTGGTAAACCCTCATATACAACTATGGATCAACACTGATTAGACCACCATTTTTGGAAAATTTGGATTCTTTCAGGAATGATTACCCCCAGAGAATTTAAATTATGTGTCTTTATCACAAATAATCATTTATGAAAAGCCATGGAATTGTAGCACTCTTTAAAGGAGGGAGGAGATAAAACAGTATGAGCTGGGTGAAATATGAACCAGTGTAGTTCTAGTACATATTAATGGAATATATGTCACAAAAAAATCAAGAGTGGCCCATGCAAAGTCTTTTAGCCTTTAACCAATGCTGAAATAGTTAAAATGTAGCCGTAAAATAAAACAGTAACTCGTACATTAATAACGCAGTAACAGAGGTCAATTTGGTGACTTCCTCTCACCTGAAATTCAAGAGAGCTGTGTTCCTTGGATCCTCTGTAGCAGATCATGAACTGTCACATTTCCCATTTCAGCCTTGGTAACCATCCATAGATTCTCCTCTCCAATTATGCACCTGGCTATCTCATAACACTTGTGGAAGGCATTGACATCACCCTTGTTTAACATATCGTGGAACACTGTACCCCTAAATCCTTGTTTGTGGAGTAGAATGTTGCACAATTGTTCCTTTGACAGGTACTCCGACATGAGGGCAAAGAAAAATGAGTTAAGAAAACCTTTAGTCTTCACACATCCACCCTGGATTCTCAAGCTGGGGAAAATGTCATAGATCCAAAAAAACTCTTCCTTGAGACGACATCCTAGTTGGTCCATGCCCAGAACCCTTGATTCAAGTTTTAACTGACCCCTCAGCAGCACAAGGAACATTTTCAAGTGAATTGCCTCAATCTTTCTCCCATATTCATCGAAGATATCAAGAAGGTATCCCAGCTGATCTATCTGAATGTGATCAACAAATGGGAAAGCCTCGATACGAGGTAGCATCTGTCGAAACTCACTTTCAACCTCTGAGATGAATCCTTCCTCCGCACTGTACCGGTCCAAATGTTCAAAGCATGAGGGGGCCAACCATAAGTAATGATTAATCATGTTCCCAAGAATTTCATGGGTCCCCAGGTCATCAGCAGCCAGGAATTTTTGAAATTTAAACAAAGAGTTAGGGGAGTAACTGCTGTTGAAGGTCAGTAAATAGTGCCCCATTATATCGTCTGTCATCTGCAGCAAGCGCACAGCTTCACATCGGTCAAAATTTTTACTTGCAACAATGTCACTGACACATCCCAGAAGTCGATCTACCTTGAGCATGGCTGAATCCATTGTTCTGCTGAAACTCTCAAAGAGATATTTCCTGAATTCTTCTTTATCCATCTCTCTCTGACACAAATGCCAAACAAATGGCAAGACTTCATGATGTTCCCAATTAGCACAAGCAGAATAAATTGCATTCCTTTGTCTCCCATCTGTCCTTTGAAGGATTCTCCTCCTATCCTCTTGGTCCTTGAGCTTGCCCTCCAGATACTTCCACATCCGTTCCACATCCTGTACTCTGCAAGCTTGGAAGACACTTTCCCACCCAGCGAGCATATTCTCTTCATCTAGGATCAAATTAGTAAGAATTGATTTCTCAAATAGAACCTCTAAGAAGTAAACCAAAGTTTCAAAAAGATATACTGCTCCACTGACAAACATCCCAATACTATCTCTTTTCAATATTTTTTTCCTCAATGTCTCAGGAAATTTGCTGCTATTTCTAGCCAGGAATTTGAGAAGGAATTCATAATACCCTTTACCGATTTCACTTCTCCATAGCAAGTCCTCATTAAACCCCATCCACCACAACCCCTCTCTTGAAATAACTGAGTCCAATTGCATCGTCAAGTCATATTTTTCTATTATCTGCAGCAACTTGGTGAGAAATATGAGGTACTCTAGTTCAGATCTCCTGCTCACTTTGTATTCTGCTATACTCCTGGAAACTCCTGGCCTGTATACTTTATTATGTATTTTTTCTGAATACTTCATCCCCTCCATACCTTTGATACATCTTCCACAGAATGTTAATGAATTCCACTCACCATCTTCATGAACAACTGGAAACTCCAAGGCTCTGACTTCCCACTCAGCTGTCCTAAACATTACGTTGATTAAAATTTTGGAGTAGCTCTCAGACAATAAATTGGTAATTCCTAAATGACACTCAAGTATTGACATATACATGCACTTTTGAATGGATTCCACAAACATTTTTTGCTTCTGTAAATCACCAAGTTGCTGGTCATTCAATAGAGGCCTTTTTCGATTTGCTGGATTTATCAGATTTGACATTTCCTCACAGCCTATCAATAACATGCTGTTGATGAACTGTCGTACTTTATCAAATTTCTTTTCTAGTAATACATTTGACACCCAAACCTTTGTAACTTTCTTTTTTGTGATCTTATCTAAGAGCCAAAGGGAGAATATGTACTCTCCTAATGTCCTATGCACAAAAACATTGGAATTTCTTTTCCTTGATATCAAACCTACTCGAAGCATGTCATGCAAATCTCTCTCATCCAATTCAAAATCTTCATAATCGAGGAAATAATATGCAGAGTATTCCTTCAGCATTTGATACATGTATTCTTTAAAGCCTCTTTCCTTGGCGTCTCCAGCAACATACTCCTTGTTCCTGGCCTTTAATCTGCTATATATGTCAATCTTAATTTTTACAAACTTATCATATACCTGCGGAAGGCTGTAAGATTTTCCTATTGCAAAGTTCTCCTCAAAAGCCACATAAGCTAGCATCCATGCATTGAGAGGGTTTTCAGAGAAGTCAACCTTGTCTTCCATTGTGGATTCCCCCAATCCCATTAAATCATCAGCCACTTCATCAAAATCAATGTTCTGAGATTTGGCATTTAGGTCCTCCTCAGACAGAGATTTAAGATTTTCAAGGAGCTTGGGAAAGAAATTTCTCTCTCGTAGGTCATCGCTGGGCTGCAAAGCTGAGATAATCTCTCTAATTTTTTCCCTCTTTCCTTCAGGGGACAAGTAACTCAGAGAGGCATTCCACTCCAAGTTTAAGAATCTCCTTTGCTCGGCTCTGTTGAAGGGTACAAATTTATAGGCTAAGGTGGACAAACGATCCTCTAGTTCTGCAGACTCATGTACCCTGGTCGTAAGGCACACCTTGATACTGGTCGAATTTGTGAGCACCTCTATTAAAGTGGTGACTATTTCCCTATAGTTGGGACAAATTTCATCAGAACCATCAAAAAAAATAAATAGCTTATTTGTATTACTGAAGAAAAGTTTGTAAAATTTTTTCTCAATGTAAGAAGATCCTGTTTTGATGAGATCATAAAGTAAATCCTTTGCCGACTCTGGTGTCATCACATTGCTTTCATTCCAGTTCTTGAAGTTATTCTCAAAGAGTTGAAGCTCTATGACATCTACCCAGCGCATATTGCATTTCTCTTTCACTTCAAGGGCCACATTATTCACAAACACAGACTTACCACTCCCAGGTGCATCAGCCACTAGAAGTACTTCGTTTGGTTTTGAGTCGCTTTCAAATAGACTCATGCCTAAATCCTCAAATGTGTTCCTGCCATTGTGTGTAACATGTCTGCAGTTCAAGGAGCCAATGAGGGTGTATTCTCCATATACAAATTCGAAGAAATGTACAAAGTGCCAGTTACCACCTTTTGTACTGTTCCAGTCTCTCAATTTCTCAGCTATTTCCCTGAAGATGTGAGTGTTGCCATCAGAACTGGGTTCTCCACTTAAAATAAAGCACCGGGTTTCCTGTGGTGTCTCCTCACTATTCCACACAGATACTTGTCCAAATCCGGCTTTCTCTAAATCTGTCTTACTAACTTTGCTTATGAAGAATGCATCGTTGACTCTCCTTTCAAAGATAACTCTGTTGAAGTCAATGTTGCTCACCATTATTCTGCGTTTGATGAAGCACTCAGGGTGTTTCTGCATAAGTTCAGCCTCTCTCTCCTCCAAATTGGATATCAATGGTCTTCCTATTACTATGATTTCCTCATCAATCAACTTGGATAGTAAATTCACGTCAATGAGGGATTCTGTTGTTTTCTCCTTGGCATTAAATACCTCTGAGTCCGTCTGCAAAATTCTTTGTAAAAGATCTTCCATCATCATCTCGCTCCCACCAAAATTCAATTCCTTATTCAATATCCAAGTTCTGGTGCTATCAGACAAGTCATTCCATGAATAATCAATACTTTTCAATTCTCTGAGGACAGAAAATTTCTTGGGTATAATCAAGATCGTGCTGCGTAGTACTTCCTCGTGGAACTGCTTGCCAATACATTTCCCAGATCGGCAAACACTAGATTTGCAGAACCAGGGTGCATCCGCATTATCCCATACGATTGCCAATTTTTTCATTTCATTCCTACGCACTGCTAATTTGAAGATTTCGGTGTCCTTGCGATACCTGGTCCAGTCGACTACAGTTACTTCTTTCAGTGAATATTTCAAGTGGCTGACTCCCAGCTTCAAATTGGACACCTTCAACACTGACAAGAGATTGTGACGGAAGTCGTGGGGTTTATCCAAGGATCCATTAACTTGAATTTTATCATCACAGTAATCCGATAGCAAAGTGGTTCTCAGCCAGTCACACATACGGAATTTTCCTGCTGTGCTGTTCATTCTAATGTATTCCATCAATTCGCTCTGCACCCACTCATCATAAAAGGTAAGGAGTTCTGGAGCCTCTTTCTCCAGGCGACTGATGCCAGATATTGTTGAGCCATCTTCATCAATTTCTTTCATATATTTAGATATAATCTCTGGCACCCTGACAATCAACTCGTGCATTGGATTATATTTTGCTGCCCTTTGAATGATTACATCACATTTCTCTTTTCTCTCATCAGATAAAACTGCGTTGACGACGTTTAGGTATTCCTCCTTTCCTTCAGTGTCTTCTCTTCGGTAGGGAAGCCCACCATTTTCAAAGACAAGTGCATAAGTTTTGTGAGCACATTCGTGTGCCAGGTTGCTGACTATGTCCCTGAAGTTAAATTCTTTTGTTTCCTTTGCTGTCACATATATCCTATTCACTTCTAATTCTGTCAGACCCCACACATGGCTGTTTCCTTCCAAAGGGTGCACACCCTGGACATCTTCAGAGGAGAAGTCAAAAATTATTTCCAAGGAAGGGTCATCTTGGAGGCACTGGAGAAGAGCAGATGTGTATTCATCTCCATCCATGTCCATGAAGTACTCCTCCACTTTCTTAGTGCACATCTGAACATCCACTCCCTCACACCTGGTGACAAAGAGAATAATTAAAAAAATATCTTATGCTTTATATTTAAAAAAAACCTTGTTTCATTCCTAGTAAATAAATTTCAAAAGCAAAGACAGATTTCCTTAATTTTGATGATTATACTCTATTATCCCGAGTCTAATGTGGCTCCAAATACATATTGCTAGACCCAAAGCATACTGAACTGAAGTTAAACAAAAAGAATAAAGCATTAATTTGCTGTCTATTTTAGAACACCACATTTAAATTTATCCTGCTGATGCTTTTACAGTGTATTTGTACAATCTAGTATCGTGTTATAGTATCCCCAATCAATTTAGCAGCACTAAAAATGTGCATTTAAAAAAGGGAATGGGACTCTCAAATGGAAAAAAATGACATACATATGAAGATATTTATGGCATCATATGGTATTATGGCCAATGCTTGAACTGACAATTTCCATTGCAAATTTGTTTTTCATATTTTCATGAACAATTTTTCATGCAAATATTTACACACACTTAAGAAACTAATCGTCGGTAAGTTTGATCTGATTAATCATTGCAAAATTTAAGTTTTTTGTATGATTCATTTATGAGTAGGTACTCAAGAACAGTATTTAAAATTTCAGTTAGGCAGGTTTTCGGGATTCGTCCACATTGGCATCATTCTTGATGGTGATGTTTCACCTACTGTGCCGTAAGCGTCCTCAGGCCAGGCTGGAGTGGAGAATGCATCAAAAGTGACAGTATTCGTCTGGTTTAGTTGGTGTGTCTTCATGCCAGTTCTTTACTGATTGGTTAATGGATCACATCCACAAAATGCGAGAAGTGGAAAAGGTCCTTTTTGGGGCCATGGAAGATATGTTTCCAAGTATTGGAAAGGGTGTAGCCATCTTTCCTATTCATGTTGTTTGGCCTTTAAATTATTTCCACCGCTTCTTTAATGAGTCTTGAGAAATATCGCTTTTCTTTGGCCAGTATTTTTGGGTGAGTGAGTCTAAAGTGTGTTTTTTTATGTGAGTTTTGAGCCAGTGTGAGTGAGTCTTAAGGAAAAGTCAAGGTTGGAAAACAGTACACTGATACGTTTGAAATAAGCACAGGAGTGAGACAGGGCGATGGCTTGTCACCCCTCCTCTTTAACATAGCATTGGAAGTTGCGCTAAAGAGGACCAGAAATGGTCCAGGAGGAGCCAGGATTCCAGAAAAAATTAATCTGTTGGCCTTTGCAGACGATATAGTGATTGTGGCCGAAAATAAAGAAGAGCTTAAAGAACTAACTACAATACTTTTAATGGAAGCCAAGAAAGTGGGCCTACAAGTAAATGAAGGCAAAACAAACTACATACATGAAAATAAGCAGATATGAAGAGGAAGAGGAATATTTAGAAATACTCAATTATAAGTTCAAAAGGACAAATCAGTTCAAGTACTTAGGGGTAACAATAACAAGTAACAACAAAGAGGAGACCGAAATTCTCACCTGACTTGCAGCAGCTGAGAGAACCTACTGGAGCCTAGTAACACTTTTGAAGAGCAAACTCCTATCACGAAACACAAAAATTCGTATCTATAAAAAAATTATCTAACCAGTACTACTGTATGGTTCCGAAATATGGTCGGCTACAAAAAGATTACTAAAAAAAACTGATAAAGTTTGAAAATAAAGTGTTGAGACGAATATTTGGCACCATTAAAGAGGGAGAGACATGGAGAATAAGGAAAAATAAAGAGTTGAGGGAACTATACAAAGAACCAGATATTGTGGGTATAGTCTGAAGCAGACGACTAAGATGGCTAGGCCATGTCCACAGAATAAGTGATAACACAATGGCAAAAATGATATGAAATGGAAAACCGGAATACAACCAGGGAGACCAAGAATGCGCTGGAGTGACGAAGTGAAGAAGGACCTGGAAAAAATGGGAGCTCAACTCAACACAGCAGAGGACAGACGGGCATGGAGGCGAGTGGTTGGCAAGGCCAAAGACCATTTAGGTTTTCAATCGGCACAGGAGTAAGTAAGTATTTTTGGGTCTTGAAGTTGATGTTGTGACCTGGCTTCACCAAGACATATTGAGCAATGGCTGAGTTTTCTTTTTGTCTGTTCTTGAGTGCCTGTGCATGTTCTTTCAGTCTGCATTGCATGGCTCTCTTGGTCTGTCCAAAGTAGGATTTCCCACAGCTGCATAGGACTTCGTACACCCCCTCGTGGATCCCAGGTGGAAGGGGGTCTTTGGCTTGAGTGAGGAAACTGGCTATTTTGCTTCCAGATCCAAATGTAGTTTGGATGCAATGCTTCGCGAGGACCTGTGATATCTTCTCTGTGGTGCCACTGACAAACGGGATGAAAGCACGAGCAACTGGATTTGGGTTCTTGCTCTTGGATGCTTGGTAGCCTTGGTTCCCCATCCGAAAGGCCCTGTTCAGGACCATGGATCTCTTGTATCTGTTCTTCTCCAGGGCAATAAGAATGTGTTTTTCTTCTGTATGCAGCAATTCTTTGTCGGAGATGGATCGAGCCCTATGGAGTAGGCTGCTTATTACAGAATTCTTCTGCTGCGGGTGGTGGTGGGAGTTAGCGTGGAGGTACACTTCTGTATGGGTCGCCTTTTGGAAGACTGATTGCTTTAGAGAACCATCTTCTCTCCTTGTCACTAGGATGTCCAGGAAAGGGAAGTGCTGGACTCAGTGAAGAACTAGCATGAAGACACCCCAACTAAACCAGATAAATACCAACGCTTTCGATACAGTCTCCACTCCAGCCTGACCTGAGGATGCTTACGGCACAGTTGGTGAAACGTTGCCATCAAGAATAATGCCAATGCGGACAAAACCAGAAAACCTGCCTAACTGCAAACCTGAACGCTGCGAAAACCTACATTAGAAAGTATTTTTTTTTAATTTTTTTCTATCTTGGAAATATATGGAAATTTTGACTTCTTGGTCTTAAACCTAACTCTTATGTCACAAAAGGTACATATGAATATTCAAATGTAATTGGTGACACTTCTAGAGCTACCAAGCTTTGACTTCACCCAATGACATCATTACCTGTTTCAAATATCTTTGTGACTAATCTTTGTGCAGTTCATTGTGTCCAGCTAAGGTGAGCCAAGAGATGATATGGACACAAAGACAATGCAAGGTCATGACTCATGGTAATGATAATACTTGACAGCAAAGCACTATGGAGTAAAAATTGAAAACTGCAGTGATTTGAGGATGACTAAAATTTTTTGAAGCCATACTCATCCCACTATTTCCCATAGGCACTTAACAAGTCAGGTGCCAAAAACTCCCTCTACTTGAAGTCAGTGGCTCAAAGATATTTGATACAGCGGGTATTAAGTGCCACCTTCATCAAAAGTATTAATCATTTTACACTTTTTCAGCTGTCATCTATGTACGTACCCGTAAACCATGGACTTGGCCAACATTTTTGACACATGACAACCTACTAATGTCATGAAATGATTTCCAATGGCATCGATGAATGGTTTTTCATGCTCTGAAGCTCTGGCATCATTCCTCTCCTCTTCAGTTGCATAAGCAAAGCCTGAAGCCCTCAGCAATGCCCAAGTGTCATACTTCTCATTTCTCAGAGCCTTGTAGAGGGCCGATTCCCCATTTGAATCAATCAAATATCTCGGAGGATCACATTCATCCTTAAGTGTCTTCAACATCTCCTCAACATATTCTGTTTCTTGTTCAATCAAACTCTGGTGGAAGCTGTCCCTCTCCTTGAAGAAATTCTTCAAACCTTCGTGTTGGTCTATCAAATCTTTGAATCTTGTGCTCAGCGTCTCCTCTGTCAGTTGCTGTGGCAGTAAGGATCTCTGGTTGAGGAGCAATAGCACCACCTCGGGATGGTCTCCGTCCAATGCATAGTCAATGGCTGTCCTCTTCCCTTGGTCGCAAGCATTGACATCAGAGCTACACCTAATGAGGAAGTCGACTGACTTATAGTCACCACTCTTGGCTGCCTTCATCAATCGGGTGGTCCCCAAGGTATCCAGTCTCTCATTGGCAAGGCAATAACTCTTCAGGGGGATAACTATTCTTTTCTGTTCTTGGACCACATTATGGTACTCCATCCCCAGTAGTTGCTCCAGGTCTTTCAGGTCATCCATGGCGTGGCCTGCATCAGGCATAAGACATATATATCAATAAATAATTAATTAATTTATGAACTGGTAAACAAATATGAAAGTATAAAATTTGAAATAGTACAGGGGGCTCCCCTGACATGTACTGGATAAAGATTTTTTGGGATCACCACCATGCCAGAGACTTCATTCTTAATGTTTTAATGGTTGACTTATGCATCAAAATGTTGAAATGAATGAAGGCCCTGCCCCAGAGGAAATCCCAATAATTCTTTAAAATAACTCCTTCAAGAAACATTTAACAACAAACACATACATCCTTGGGGTAAAACATGTTACAACACATGTCTCCATGCATATTTGTCCCCCGCCAAATATAAGCCCCCTTAAAATGACCTCCTGTATTTTTGGAGAAACTTTATTTCTATCAACAGGTATTCTTTTTCCAACCAAAGTAAATTTCTTTATTAAAAGTAGACACAACTTCAATACCAGTTAATCTGAGTTATTGAACGCATGAGCAAAGTTGTTCATCTTACACCTTGAAATTTCTTAAGAGCAGATAAATAATTATCATCTACATCTACATACTACCCCGCAAGCCGCCTCAATAGGCGTGTGGCGGGGGGTGTTAGGACACCAGCCATTTACATATAAAAAGGAAACGCTCTATGAAATTACGCCTTGCATTTATTAAAGTCCCTTATTGTTCGGGGGAAAAACGAATTCCCATACCTATCCGTTCGGCAAAATATCTCTCTTAATTTATCGTTTCTGTCGGACCTGGAAATATAGTGGGGTTCTAATATGATGTTCTCCGTGTCGCTCTGAAAGATATCTATTCTCAATTGCTCAAGTAATCCAAGCCTAGCGCGCAGCCTCCGAGTCTCTAGCGGCTCCCAGCCTAATTCGTTTAACATCTGCGTAACGCTGTCTGTACGCCCGTAGCAGTTTTTGACGAATCGCGCAGCTTTCCTTTGTATTTTATTAAGTTCCCGAATTAATTCTTTCTGCACCGGATCCCATATGCTTGCTGCATATTCAAGGTGTGGCCGGACGAGTGCGAAATAGCACCTCTCTTTTACTTTTTCATCTGAGAATCTTCCCACAATACGCTTGACGAATCCTAGCTTCTTCAGAGCTCTGCCACAAATATTTCTTATATGTGTTCCCCACGATAGGTTTGAGGTTATCGTAACTCCCAGATACTTAACTTCATCTGTCGCCTTTATCATAACGCCATCCACAGCATATACACGGGGATAGTTGGACGACCTCCGCAAGAAATGTACCACCGCACATTTGCTCAGATTAAGTTCGAGTCCCCACTCTTGGCTCCACACATGAACGTTGTTTAAATCCGATGATAGAATTTCAAAGTCAGAGTGATCATTAATTTCGCGATAGATGACAGCGTCGTCAGCAAATAAACGTATTTTACTGCTAATTCGAGAGCATAGATCATTTATGTATATAATGAACAAAAGGGGGCCGATTACGCTTCCTTGTGGGACACCTGATGTCACTTTAACTGCATCAGAGCTAATTCCGTCAAGAACTACTTTTTGCTTACGATCACTCAGAAAGTCGCGTATCCAGTTTACTACTGTTTCGTTTAGGCCGCATGACTGTAATTTGTATAAAAGTTTGTTGTGAGGTACCGTGTCGAAAGCTTTCTTAAAATCTAGGAATAATGCGTCCACTTGTGTTTTCGATTCACCAGATTTGAGAACGTCATGAAGAAAGAGCGCGAGCTGTGTTTCACATGATCTACCTTTCCGAAAGCCGTGCTGACAGCCATGAAGGAAGTTACGACTGTCCAGGAACGTCATGATATTGCTAACGACGATATGTTCGAGTATCTTGCCTATAATAGACGTTAATGAAATTGGTCGATAGTTCCCTGGGTCATGTCTGTTTCCCTTTTTGAATATCGGTGTAACGTTTGCAATTTTCCAGTCTATTGGTATCTTTCCTTCAGACAATGACTTCTTGAATATTATGTCTAAGAACGGTGCGATCTGTGGCGCTAATTCCTTGAGGACACGCGCGGGTATTCCCTCCGGACCCGGAGATTTACTATTTTTGATCGACTGTAGCTGTTTAGTTATCCCATCACATTGAATAGTGATTTCTTTCATCGGTTCCTCAGTGAATGAAATGTCGAAATAACATGGAGTATCGTCTGTAGTGTATACACTTTCGAAGTGGGAATTTAACGTGTTAGCTTTGTCAATATTATCGGTGACAAGTTTGCCATCTTTATCAAATAACGTATCTACGGTTGAAGATTTTCCCTGAAGCTCTCTCGCATATGACCAAAAAGATTTAGGATTTTCTTCGAGTAATTCACCAAGTACTTTTTTCTTGAAATTTCGCAATGCAGTACGCATTGATTTCTTGGTTTTTGAGCGTTGTGCAGCGTAACTTTCTTTTGCTTCAAGTTCCTTCGATTTGTCACCTAACGTAATGGACTTTTTGAATAAGTTGTACAGTTTTCTCTGTCTCTTAAGGTTCCTCCTAACATCATTGTTATACCAGCGAGGTTCTTTACTATCACATTTCAATTTTCGCCAATTTTATTATAACCAAGTTGTATACATAGTCACCACACCTGATCCACTCAAGAGCTTAATAATGACATTGATTTCATGAGCTGCAGCTCTAATGTGTCTAATTATTTTCCTTAGTTAAGACTGCTAATTATTTTATGTTTTTTTTGTCATTCCATCGTGTGGTTGTGAAAAGGTAGCATGCAAATTTTCCCCCAAGTTGATAATTTTAAACAGTACTTGAAGATTTTATTTAAGACATTGGAACAAGGAATTTCACCTCTTTGTTGTGCTGAACCATATCAGATATATATTAAGGCAAAGCTTTGCAAAAGAGGTTTTTTAGCATAGGCTATAATGAATAAAAATCAGTTCATTCAAGTTCAGTTGCTTGTTTTCGTAAGCAATGTTATGCTCAGCTCTTAGATCAAAATCTTGATAATAACATTAAGTGTTGAAAACCTATAGTAGTTGTTTTCCCATAAAATAAATTATGAAAATTGAGACATAGAAACTAATGCAGAATATATATGGGAGGTTGAAGGATTTATGTAGAGTGTATCCCATATCTCATGTTAGCATTTCAGAACTGTGCAAAAGGACATCCCCTAATACAATTGAGTTGAAATTTGCAGTATGAGTCCCAACTGAGCAAAATTTGATAATTTGTCAATTTCAATTTACACAAATTTCAATGAAAAACAGCGGCCTGAATGGACGTGTGTCAGAGCCTTTTATAGGGATCTGAATGTTAAAGAAGTCACGGAAATATATTTTCAGAATTCGTTGAGAAAATTTGGTTGCAAATTTTGATGACCACAATGACCAACATTATTTTGAAAAAAAACAAACCCTGCATAATATAGTTGGAGCAAAGGCTTTCGCAGTGGCTGATCATGCTGGAGCTAGGTTTTCCGGAGCAGCTGTATGCGTCAAATAACATGATGACAGTTTCTCCCCGTTACAGGAGGCATCTTTAGGTCAAGGTTGCCTTCGACCTGAAGATGCCTCCTGTAACGGGGAGAAACTGTCGTCATGTTAATTGACACACACAGCTGCTCCGGAAAACCTAGCTCCAGCTTGCATAATATTGCCTAGATTAGGGGTGGAAGGGGGGGAATGTTTTCCCAGTACGAATATGAAAGTTGTTTTATGACTAGAATCACCCGAATTCTGACGAAAAGATAACACCTTGTCAGTGGAGGCCAATAAAATTATTTCTACTCCCTAGTTAGGGTAAGTAGGGTAGGATTTTAGGGTAAACTACCCCTAAAAATGGAATTCTGATATCGGAGTGGTTCCAACATCCATTACTGACAATTCTGGCCTTGTAAACACAATGGCATGGTGCAAATTGTCCTCCAACTGTCACCTCTATCTCTAAAGGGGGATGAGATACTCCTTCATCTATACACTTTGTAATGGAATGAAATTGCCCTTGGGCCATCAACAATATCTCATCAAATATTTGTGTATGTTTACAAATGGTTTGCTTTTGAAATTGGAAATTTTGCTCAAATGGTATTGTGCGTTATTGCACACTTATCGTGAATAAGGATGAGCAATCTGATTGGCAAAACAAGAAAATTATTTGAAACGTTATGTCCTGAACCGGAAAAACCATTTATGGTTAAAAAAAATGTTTGCTCTCATTTCAATTTTTGAAGTTGTCTCACATGGATATCTCCAGGCTCTCTCGGAACCTTTGTTATATAAATCATATATGCTTTGATGGGCTGTGCAAAAAAAATGTTAAAGTAAAAGTTGTGAAAAGAACCACTTAATTCAATTTTTTTTATTCAAGTTCATTTGCTTGTTTTTGTTGGCAATATGTATCATGTTCAGCTTTTTGATCAAAACATTGTTAATATCATGAAGTGTTGAAAACAAAGAAGTAGTTTCCAATAAAATAAACAATCCAAATTGTGACATATCTATTATTAACAATATGTACTATATAAATTCTACTGTTTCAGGCTGGATATGGTGGAAGTTCTCGATATTCATTATGAATATGTACTATACATTGTTGAATACATACAAAATTGTTGAACAAATGGGAGGTGTAAGTAAAGAATTATATATAGAGATCCATATCCCATGTCTGGTAACACATATATGTATCACTCTAGAGTAAAAGGTGGAAGTAGAGGAAATTGGGTCATGGCAAATAGGGTGGAGATTTCATGGGGGTAAAGTACCTACTAATTCCAGGTACTGCGTATAGGCAGGGCCGTCTTAGGACATATAAACATTTGGGAAAGAAAAAAATGGGAATGACAAGAAAAAATATTTTTTTAAAATATCTTATGATTTTATATTTATTATGCTTATGGCACAGTTAATCAGTTTCACCTTATAGCAAATAATACATATTTATTATTGTCAAAATGTTCACTGTTCGCTCTCTGGAAAAAATTGAAAATCTGACGGTAATTTTAGTAGGTAACTACTTGAAAACAGAAAAAAAATTGAGCTCCTTTTTTTCTCTAAGCAAATATATAGGCATGTCGGGGGCCCTGGGCTCGGGCCCCGTGAGCCCTTATGGTAAAGATGGTATTGCTTATAGGACCACCCCCATTCATGAAGATCTTAAGGGCAGTGACTATTCCCGGTCACCTTGGCATGGCCTACATAGCTGGCTCTTGGAGGGAGAAGACTTTCCTGGCATAATGGTCTTGCCCCCGAAATAAGATCCCGTATGAGGCATTGGATTGTATTTTGCAACTGTGGAGAAACCTCACTATGCCAGGCAAGATGATAGATTACAGTCTTCTTATCATAAATATTCCAGTGGTAAAACTTTGTAGCAATACTATTTATGCGGTTTTGCCTGTTAAAATATTCACTAATTGTGAGACCTAAGAATTTCATACATGATGGTTGTATGATGTAATTGCCATTTACTTATAGAAGGCTTGAGTCCAGGGTTGTCACCTTTTCAAAATGTGAAAAAAGCACACCAGGCTGAACTACCTTTTGCAGATTCTTTTGGGGGCGGAGCCCCCCAAAGAATCTGCATAAAAAGCATACAATTTAAATTACACATTTTGATGGAAATTATTATCTATTTTTACAATATTATTTAGTTCTTTATTTGTTACTACTCGTTTCTGGCCTTCATATCCCATTCTCACCAATTAAAAAATTAACATCTGAATATAATTACTTATTAGGTGCTAAATACCAATAACAAAATGAGAGGTTGAATTTTTAATTAAAAGAACAGGTTTTCAGCGGGAAATTTTTTAAAATTATCCCTATCCCTTTTAAAATATCCCTAAAATTATGCCTTCTTTTGAAGTGGTAAAAATAGGACTGTCCTGGTCCTTTTTGAGGGCAACGGAGCAGAATGGACTAGCGCTGAAAAAGAGGATATGTCCTCTCTAAAAGAGGACAGGTGGCAACCCTGCTTGATTCTGTCTTCTTGATATGAATTAATCATGATAGTTACCATAGGTAATGCTTATTCAAGAAAAATAACTTTCAGCAGAATAGCAATGAGGCTTCACATATTTTACATCTCATGTACATCACATTGTTCCTTTTTAAGATTCAAATTGCCCACCTTGCCTACAAAAAGCGCTTCACGACTTTCGTTTGTTTCCCAAGCAGCCGTGGCTGCAGCATACATTAAATTTGAGCAATTGTGCAGGATGTCTAATATATTAGTTGTATCATAACAAAGTAAATAGAATGAGAATCTAAATTACCTCTGTGTTTATGGTTGACTTGTTGGCATGCGTGGAATCTCGCGAAACTTAACTACAGTTCCCTTAGAATCATAATGTCGTTAGCTGGGAGTGGAGTTGTTGACATCGGTTTGTGTGTATTCCTAAGGAAAAGAGGAAGTACTTAGAAGGAAATAAGGCAGGGACTTAACCGAGAAATGAAACTGAAGGAAACGTACGTAAGTAAAGTGAAATGGATCCATAACTGGTGTCGGGAACATCTGCCTTCGTCAACTATGGCGACCGGATACATAAGTCCATTTATGACCTTGCTCATCCCCAGTATCCACCATGCCTCGCTCCACTGTGGGAGGGGGAGGAGGATTCAGCGTCCGCAGTGAAAGAACGCGGAAACCATTAGCGTGGACGCAGGCGAATAACCTGTTCAAAGCCCTGCGGGACAAAAATAATTGAAAGATGGGAGGCGCAAGGTGGGGGTTGGAAGGCGGTAGGCTTGAGTTTGACAGCTAACTCAAGTAAAAATTTTTCCCTTGAAACTCAACTGATTCTGGACTGAATCACCACTGAGCGGGTGAAAACTGGCTTGAAACTACCTTGCAACTGAACTACACTGCCTTGGCCTCAACAAGAAAAACTGCGGTCAACTGAAACTCCAATGCTACATTCCCTTGCTACCCCATTGAAATAGAACTGCTTCTCTCTTGCTGCATGAGTGCTCCACTGCCAATGAACTGGACAGTTGGCCCAGGCCACTCTGGGAGTCAGAGCCTCGCGGTCGAAAGCGATCCAACCCTTCACCGCGGGCAGTTTATGGCAGCAACTGACCAGTCACACTTTAGTTTATAACTTCTAAAAGTTAAACATAAATCGCAAAATTATGTTCGTCTTTGTGTTGAACTAATCACGCTGATGAAAAAGGGTTTTTTCATCGCAGTTATACGATAGATATTGACCATTTTACGCGCTTCAGTAAATCAAGCCAGTTTAATGTACATTCATCAACATCTACAAAATACTACCCTGCAAGCCACCTCAGGGGTGTGTGGTAGGGGGTGAGTATTCACCTACATAGCTTACACTATACCCTAAAGGTAGTGTAACTACGAATAATTATACATTAGCATGGACCATAGCATAGCCATTATATTACTAAAGCACGTAAAATGGTTAATCTCTAACGTAAAACTGCGATGAAAAAAACATTTTCATCAGCGTGACTAGTGCAACACAAAGGCGAATAAAATTGTTCGATTCATGTGTAACTAATAGAAATTATAAACTATAGTGCGACTGGTCAGTTGGTCCCATAAACCACCTGCAGTGAAGGGTTCAGTCGCCTTCGACGCCGAGGCTCGGACACTAAGAGATTGAGTGCCTCCCGAAGAAATCCCCTCTAGTTCTTTCAGGCGAAGGGTTTTCTTTCTGCAGCAGCGGCAGAGATAGCAGCGGGTTTGCCTCCCGCTGATGGACTCCCGTACCTGGCTTATAAGCAGTCTGCGGGATGTTTGTGGTCTAGGTCTGATTGGCTATTGGTCGGTTGGGTCATGGCTCTTGGCGAGTGGGATGGGGGACTATATAATATTAATCAGGGAGGAGTGCAAATTTTGGTCGAGGATGGATGTGGTCGGCGTCATAATTATAATTCCAGAGGGGAGGAAGCAGTGGGTTGGATGGACATTTTAGTGATGAGTGAAAGGATGATGTTAATGAACAGAGGACATCGGGAATTTTGAGGTCACGAAGGATGTCGAAATTGCGAAGAAACCACGGGGCATTGCAGAGGGAGCAGAGAACTCGGGATTGGAAACGGGAAAGATGGTTTAGTTGGGATTTGGAGGCATGTGACCAAACAGGAGGGGCACAGGTGATGACGGGACAGATCATGAATAGGTACAGCAGGCATTTGATAAGAAGGGATAAATGGTTTCTGCGGTGGAGGAGTGGGAAGATTGAGCGATAAACGCCCCAAGCTTTGGCCAGTGAAGAATCTAAGTGCGGTCGGAAAGTTAGCTTTTTGTCGAGGATCACGTCCAGGAATTTTTCTTCTGATTTACGAGGGATGGCTTGTTTCCCCAGGAAGAGTGGCTGCCCGTCGCCTTTCTTCGTCCTTATGCTGAAGTGCTCCACGGAGCACTTTGATGGATTAGCTCTCAGCTTCCATTCAGCAAACCAGTCCACCAGGTCGTCTAGATGGTCCTGTATGCAGTCAATGGCTTTGTCTGGGTGCATGGAAACGGCGGATATAGCGATGTCATCTACATATAGCATTAAGTTGGTTTTGGGAAAAGAAGGAACATCATTGATGAAGAAGATCAATGATCCATTCGGTAATAAGAATTTTAAGAAGCATCTACCCGGTGTGTTTAGCACGTGATCCCTGGTCCTTCACCCGAAATTATGTCCAAAATAGGAAGCCTGAAAACGAATCCGAGAGATAGTTCAGCCAGTGTACACTTCACTGAGAGCTGTGCGTTATTAATTTCCGTGATACATAAAGTTATTTATATGTGTTTATTGGTACATTCAGCAATTTTCTCCTTACAACATTTATGCAAGTTTGGAGTCGTACATAGACTATGATACCGTTTTCAATGATTTTTTACCCTCTCCCCCACCTCCCTTCGTTGACAACTGTAGTATTTTCCCCAAACCCCCCTCACCCCCCTGACATGTAAAGTTGTCTCTACAAATGAAACTTTCAATTCAAAAATATTTTCTCAAGTATTGAGTGAGTTCTCACAGCCTTAATCACGACGTCTATTTCAGTTTCATCAGATTGATACTTTAAAAAAAACGTGAGTGTATTGGGAAAAATCTTGTTTATTCTCAGTCATATTGCATTTATATTCATACTGTGACAATATAGATTTCATTTACTTAATGCCAAATATCTTTTATCGAGATGTAATAAAATTTCTTCAGACTATCTCGGAATTGCCATTTCAAAATTGAGAAAATAAGCACGTAGAACCGTAGTGTAGCTGATTATGCGCGATAGATACCATATCGGTAGGTCTATACAAGGTAAGGCAATTTAATATAATAATGCATGCCATAGCATAATATTAGGTAACTTTCATTGTATTTTAAATGTAATTTTGTTTGAGAGGGCAGGCCAGTGGAGAGGGCAAGGGAGTGGTCAAGCGAGTCTCGACAGAGAATTTCAAGAGAGTCTCAACGGAGACTGTGTTGGAATCAGGTTTCAATTTTCAACACAACTTCAAAAGAGATTCAAGGCAGCCATTTCAAGATGGTTTCAACACAGATTCTTCCACTTGTGTTAAGATACCATAATTCAATGAAATATGCTGATTTGGTCAACTAAGTTATGAAAAGTCAGTAATGTTTTTACGATGTAAACAAATGTCACTGTCTTGATTTCATTGGGCACACGATTCGCTTCACCAGGCCGGCATTGATCGTGTCTACTGGTTGGCTGCATTTCTAATGGTCAACTCCTCTACTATCTTGGTCAGGGTCTAATACTTCTATTTTTGACTAATTGATTGTATAAGTGATGACCGATTTTCTATATTAATGACTAAAATGATCCCCTACACACCAAATTGTTGTATATGGCTCTTTAATTTGAAATCATTTTAATGAGAAAGATCTGTATGGCTCAAGTTGAGTGATCGTTCTACATATTTTTATTTTCTGGTGGTATCCAGTGTCACGCAGGGGCGGCTCCAGATCAGAAGTTAGGGGGGGGGGGGGGGGGTCACCAGCGGCTCTTGGGGTATGGAATACCCCCCAGAAAAAGGGAGGTTTGTGGGTCTCGTCCCGGAAATTCAAAACAAACTATGTGGAAAATGGCACGTTATAAGTGGTTTGGAAGAAAAAGTTTGCCTTTTAAGAAGAGCAAGTATCTACTAAATGCATATATCCCTTTTATATTACTACCAAGTTTCTGCTAATTCCAAAATTATTTTGATGTACATTAGCATTTACCTTTTGGTTTTAAAAACCTTTTTAGTTTATGTAAAATTTAACTAGATTTTAAAGTAAAATAACCAAAACTTCAATTACAAAAAAGAAACACAATAATTTAGGCTTTTATTTTAAGGTCTATGACAAAGAATTACGCGGTGTTTTTTTGGGGGGGGGGGGGGCAATTGTCTTTTTTATGAAACTCAACTTCCTTTTTCCGCCGACGTTTTGCCTTTCTATTAATGAGGCTTCTTCAGGGCTACTGTACAAGGCAAGGAATACAGTTAATAATTATTATAATACTACAAAGATTTAAAATTTTTCAATCATAAATTTAGTATCTCATATTTAAATTTTCAAATAATCATGTGAAAATTTTGGTTAAGATGCAGTTAAAGTCTCCAATAAAAATTAGATGTGATCTCACTGTTAAGGTATGTTTTTAATGAAAGAACGGATACTTATACCATAGACTAAGGTACTCTGTGCTTATACTAACCTTTCACAGTCGCAAGCCTTTGGCTCCTTGCAAGATTTCATCTTTCATCTCAGCTTTCATGTCCTCTTTCTTCTCCTTCCATGGTTACCCAACATCCTTCCCTCTATCACGGCTTCAAGCATTCTCTCGTCCCTACTTACCTGTTCCAACCACCTACTCTGCCTCCTCTGAGCAGTTCCCTCTCCTCACCACCCATCATCACCCATACTTACTCGGTCATCTTCCTTTCCCTTCACCGTATATCTCCACTCCAATCCACGCAATCATCTCGAACGCCTACATCCTATTCTCACCCTCTTCCCTCGGAGTCCACATAATTGGAACCATACAACGTGCTACACTCCATATTAGACTATGGACTAACCAGTCTTTTCTTTACATTCTTTTACAGGGTCACCCTCATCAAATCTCTCACATTGCAGGGCTTCTTATTTGCTGAAGAAATTCTTCAGCTAGTATTATTATTACCATGCCCATTTTCTTTCAACATATTACAGTATTACCAAGTCATTAAATTGTTCTATCTTCTACAGTATTGTCCTTCTACTTGGCCAGCCTCACTTTCTTTGTCCTGGAAAATCTAATGGTTTTTGTTTTCTTATGATTATTCTTCATTACGCTGATTTTCTAATGCATCTGTCGATGTGTACAATCCTCTGAATGATTGGTCAACTAATGTCGAATCTTCGGTGATTATAACTGGCTTAATCATCTTTCCAGCTATATTCCTGAATCAAATCCGTAAGAGTGCCTTTGCCTCTCTTAACATGTCCTCAGCATAAAAGTAAAAAAGCAAAGGTGACAACAGAAAAGCTTTTATTACCTCACTCCGATTCTCCGTCAGCCACCCTCAGTTATACTGTCTAGGGCATAGCAATATAATTTGTGAATGAGTATTCTCTCTCTCTCTCCGACTTTCTCTGTAATCTATTCCTATTTTCATGAGCATCTTCGTTAGTTTTTTCCAATGCAGACAAAGGAACATATTCTCCTATTTCCAATGCATCTAAACCGTAGATATGTAATATTTTGCATAGAGACTATACATGTATACAAACTCCATATGTACACACTTGAACAGTGTTTTTTTATATTTCCTTAAGGGATTCAGAGCTTTTCGTAGCGACAATAGCGTTGCTTAACCTTAAACAAGATGATATATTTTCTGTGAGAAACAATGTCATAAGTCAAGTTGTAAGAAATTAATACTGGATAATGAACCTTTAATTTTTATTGTCACAGAGATGTCTAACAGGAAGGAATGGTTACGTAGTCTGAGTCCCCGGGCTATTTTTTAATAATTCATTTTCATAAGTGCATCCATTTGGCGTAAGAATGAAGAAATCCATTGCAATTCTTATTTTTCATTCACAATATCATGAATAATCTATGGAATTTATGGTAAAGAAAGGATACTTATCGAGACATTAAATTCTTAATTAAAATTCCATCAATGGAATGCATAATTACTAACGAAATATTAAAGAAAAAGCAAAGACATCAATGTGGTATCTCCCAGCACTATACAAATGCAATCCTGCAAAATTAGCTCCAGGGGTCATTATGGGAGATACCAGCGCATAAATGGAAAATCCCAAGTGGCAGGTCCTTTTACCACATCAAGGTTCATGGGAAATGACTAAGTTTGTGGAATATATGTACATATAGGATATATGTACACTATTGAAGAGTGTTTCTGTTTGGGCAGTTTTCATCCAGGCAGTCCACTTTTTCAAACATCCATCCATTTGCTGGTTTGAAATTGTGTATCTGCAGTTAAAAAAAAAGGTTTTTGATGTACCTCAGAGAGTTGTTGCAAAATTGAAGAGCTCAATTCATTCATGCATTGTAAGTGATGGCCTTAACCCTTTCGAGACGGTGGAATTCTCTCTTTAGCATGACTGCTACACTGAGCCCCAAGAGACTTTTTCGTACCCTCTGTACGGAGCATTTTTGTGGGGCATCCGTTAAGAAGGGTCTCGCAGGTAATCACACACCCCCACACCCCAACCTTTTTCGACCCGTCTCAGTAGGGACTCCGCATTATCTCGAACTCTGAGGGTAGTTGGGCTACCTCCTTTCCGGGTTTAAAACCCTCCCTGCGGCATTGTTTCGCGGTCAACTTATGATTTGTTTATATGTATTAGCTACATGCATAATTGTTGCTTGCTCTTAAATTGCAGACTTTAGACTGAATTCCTAGTTTTTTTCTGTGCATTGTCAAATTTTAAACGAATCTCTACGGTCAATATTAACAGATTTGATGCAACAATCATTTCCAATCCGATAATGTGCTCCTAAAATATTCTTATTTGATTCCAAACCCTTCCACAAACCTCATTAACTATTTCTTCGAAATGCATTAGTAGAGGTAAAAATTTCCTGGTTAGAAAAGCTCTCTGTCTGTCACAGTCTGCCAGTTGAAAAATTTCAGCTAACACTGATCCGAGAAATAATAGAGCAATATCACACCAAGTGAAACGATGCCACGGGAAGGAGATCGAGTGAAAATTTTCCAGGAAGGCTTGTAGAGAGACATTTCCTGTCCGAAGTTGTTTCCGGGACCTCGAAAAAAACAACGCCTACCAGGAGGTGTGTTGTTTGCAGCAAGAATGGCAAAAGACGCGAATCAAGATATATCTGTGATGTATGCGGCGTAGGACTTTGTGTTGTTCCGTGCTTTAAGATATTTCACACGAAGAAAAACTATTAGTGGCTGATGGAAGGGTTGGTTTACAATAAAAATAACCTCTCTATGGCAAAATGAAAAAAAAATAAAAAGATGAAAGAAAAGTAAAATTAATAAAACAAAAAAAAATATTTTTAACTTCGCCAATGCCGGTCTGAAGCCCGGATGCGAAAGAAGGATGGAAAATATTATTTTATGGTGACAACAGAGGAAAATACATTTTAATGGATGTTAACTCATTTAACGACAAAATATTGAAATAAACTATTCCGGGTATGCATTATCAAGTGTTGGTATCATACTGTAATTGAGATTTCAGTTAATATTTATCGTAGAATTTCGTTTAAAAATTGTAAACGCTCATCAAAAGACAGAGAATTCAATTCTTAGTTTATAATTTCTGAAATAAAAAAAACATAAATTTTGCAAAATGACTGAATAAACAATCGTATGACCGCGGTCCCTTTCCATTGGCATTCGTTCCCTTGGTCAGGAAAATCTCCGACGAATATATTCGGCCTTCGTCTCCCTGGTCGAGAAACTTACAGCCGAATATATTCGGCGTTAGTAGGGAAAGGGTTAAGGCTAATTTATAGTTATTTTTCGACATATTAGTTCACAAAAATACATTTTTATCATTGGCATTTGCCCATTGAAGAGAATAACATTGTATTGCATATTTATGTTGAATATATATGCCCTTATTGATGGTGATTTCTTCATTGATAGCAAAGTGAAAATCACCATTGTGAACTCAACTGCCTCGGATGTGATATCATCCCACCTCACGTGTTTGTCCTCCTTTTATTTGGTTCTCTGGAACAGCTTATGGACTATTGCGTTCCCTCTCCTTTTGTCCACCTGGTTATCTCAACACACTTCTGATAGGCAGTGTCATCATTTTTGCGTGACGCACAGTCGAAAATATTCCCCCAAACGCTATGACGGCAGAAAAGAATGTTTCTCAATTGTTCCTTGGAAAGGTATTCTGACAAGAGCGCAAATATGAGAGGAATAAGAAAACCTCTTGTTTTTACATGTCCACCCACATTTATTGTAGGGGGTAATACTTTGTAGATCCAAATAAAAAATTCTTTGATTCTGCTTTTAAACTGACCTTCACTTAACAACTCCACCTCCAGTTTCAACTGACGCCTTAGAAGCACAAGGAACATTTTCAAGTGAATTCCCTTGATCCGTCTCCCATATTCATCCAAGATATCAAGAAAGTATCCCTGCTGATCCATCTGAATGGGATCAACAAATGGGAAAGCCTCGATTCGAGGCAGAATCTGTCGAAACTCACTTTCAACCTCTGAGATGAATCCCTCTTCCATATTATACTGATCCAAATATTCAAAGCATGAGGGTACCAACCAGTAGTAATGACCGCCCATGTTCTCAAGAATTTTCTGGATACTCAGGTCCTGAGTGGCTATGAATTTTTGAAATTTAAACAGGGAGTTTGGGGAGTAATTTCCATTGAAGGTCAGCAAATAGTGCTTCCCCTTCTCATCTGTCAACTGCAGCAAGCGAACAGCTTCACATAGGTCGAGATTTCCACTTGCAACCATGTCACTAACACATCCCAGCAGCCGATCTACCTTGAGCATAATTGAATCCATTGTTCTGCTGAAACTATCGAAGAGATATTTCCTGAATTCTTTTCGATCCATCACTCTTTGGCACAAATGCCAAACAAATGGTAATACTTCATGATGTTCCCAATTAGCACAAGCAGAATAAATTGCATTCCTGTGTCTGCTGTCAATCCATTGAAGGATTTTCCTTCTATCCTCTTCGTCCTTGAGCTTGTCTTCCAGATACTTCCACATCCGTTCCACATCCTTCACTCCGCAATCTTGGAAGATATTTATCCAGGCATCCAGCATGTTCTTATGATTTATGATCAAATTATTAAGATTGGATTCCTCAAATATTGTCTCTACAAGGAGACGGAAAGTTTCAAACAGAAATACTGCTCCATTGATGAACATCCCATTATTATCTCTTTCCAATAATTTATCCCTCAATGTCTCAGATAATTTGCTGCTATTCCTGGCCAGGAATTTGAGAAGGAATTCATAATACCCTTTACCCATTTCACTTCTCCATAGCAAGTCCTCATTAAAGCCCATCCACAACAAACCCTCTCTTGAAATAATGGATTCCAATTGCATCGTCAAGTCATATTTTTCTATTATCTGCAGCAGCTCAGTGAGTATTTTGAGGTAGTCTAGTTGAGATTGTCTGCTAACTTTGCATTCCACTCTACTTCTAGCAAATTCATCAGGGCTGTATATTTTAGGGCGTATTTGTTCGGAATACCTAATCCCCTCTTTACCTCTGATACATCTTCCACAGAAGGTGAATGCATTCCATTCACCATTTTCATGCACTATAGGCCACTCTAAGGTTCTGAAATCCCACTCAGCTGTCCTAAACATTATATCGATTAAGAGTTTGGAATAGCTCTCAGACAATAAATTGGTAATTCCTAAATGACACTCAAGTATTGACATATACATGCACTTTTGAATGGATTCCACAAACATTTTTTGCTTCTGTAAATCACCAAGTTGCTGGTCATTCAATTTGTATGGCCTTTTTCGATTTGCTGGTTTTATCAGATTTGACATTCCCTTACAGCCTATCAATAACATGCTGTTGATGAACTGTCGTACTTTATCAAATTTCTTTTCTAGTAATACATTTGACAGCCACACCTTTGTAACTTGCTTTTTTGTGATCTCATCTAAGAGCCAAAGGGAGAATATGTACTCTCCTAATGTCCTATGCACAAAAACATTGGAATTTCTTTTCCTTGATATCAAACCTACTCGCAGCATGTCATGCAAATCTCTCTCATCCAATTCAAAATCTTCATCATCGAGGAAATAATATACAGAGAATTCCTTCAGGATTTTATACATGTTTTCTTTAAAGCCCCTTTCCTTGGCGTCTCCAGCAACATACTCCTTGTTCCTGGCCTTTAATCTGCTATATATGTCAATCTTAATTTCTACAAACTTATCATATACCTGCCAAAGGCTGTAAGATTTTCCTATTGCAAAGTTCTTCTCAAAAGCCACGTAAGCTAGCATCCATGCATGAAGAGGGTTTTCAGAGAAGTAAACGTTTTCTTCCACTGTGGATTCCCCCATATCCATTAAATCATCAGCCACTTCGTCAAAATCTATGCTCTGAGATTTGGCATTTAGGTCCTCCTCAGACAGAGATGTAAGATTTTCAAGGAGCTTGGGAAAGAAATTTCTCTCTCGTAAGTCATCGCTGGGCTGCAAAGCTGAGATAATCTCTCTAATTTTTTCCCTCTTTCCTTCAGGGGACAAGTAACTCAGAGAGGCATTCCACTCCAAGTTTAAGAATCTCCTTTGCTCGGCTCTGTCGAAGGGAACAAATTTATAGGCCAAGGTGGACAAACGATCCTCTAGTTCTGCAGACTCATGTACCCTGGTCGTAAGACACACCTTGATACTGGTAGCATTTGTGAGGACCACTATTAAATTAGTGACTATTTCCCTGTAGTTTGGACAAATTTCATCAAACCCATCAAAAAATATAAAGAGCTTATTTGTATTGCTGAAGAAAAATTTGTAAAATGTTTTTTCAATGTATGAGGATCCTGTTTTGATGAGATCATAAAGTAAATCCTTTGCAGACTCTGGAGTCATCACAATGCTTTCATTCCATTTCTTGGAATTATCCTCAATCTTTGCTGACTCTGGAGTCATCACATTGCTTTCAATCCATTTCTTGAAGTTATTCTCAAAGAGTTGAAGCTCTATGACATCTACCCAGCGCATATTGCATTTCTCTTTCACTTCAAGGGCCACATTATTCACAAACACAGACTTACCACTCCCAGGTGCATCAGCCACTAGAAGTACTTCGTTTGGTTTGGAGTCACTTTCAAATAGACTCGTGCCTGAATCCTCAAATGTGTTCCTGCCATTGTGTGAAACATGTCTGCAGTTCAAGGAGCCAATGAGAGTGTATTCTCCATATTCAAATTCGAAGAAATGTACAAAGTGCCAGTTACCACCTTTTGTACTGTTCCAATCTCTCAATTTCTCAGCTATATCCCTGAAGATGTGAGTGTTGCCTTCAGAACTGGGTTCTCCGCTCAAAATAAAGCACCGGGTTTCTTGTGGTGTCTCCTCACTATTCCACACAGATACTTGTCCAAATCCGGCTTTCTCTAAATGTGTCTTACTAACTTTGCTTATGAAGAATGCATCGTTGGCTCTCCTTTTAAAGGTATCTCTGTTGAAGTCAATGTTGCTCACCATTATTCTTCGTTGGATGAAGCATTCACGGTGTTTCTGCATAAGTTCAGCCTCTCTCTCCTCCAGATTTGAAATCAAGGACCTACCAATTACTATGCTTTCCTCATCAATCAACTCGGATAGTAAATTCACGTCGATGAAGGACTCTGGTGTTATCTTATGAACATTAAATACCTCTGAGTCAGTCGGTGAAATACTTTCTATAAGATCTTCCATCATCATCTCGCTCCCACCAAAATGCAATTCCTTATCCAATATCCAAGTTCTGGTGCTATCAGACAAATCATTCCATGAATAATCAATACTTTTCAATTCTCTGAGGACAGAAAATTTCTTGGGTATAATCAAGATCGTGCTGCGTAGTACATCCTCCTGGAGCTGCTTGCCAATACATTTCCCAGATCGGCAAACACTAGATTTGCAGAACCAGGGTGCATCCGCATTATCCCATACGATTGCCAATTTCTTTATTTCATTCCTACGCACTGCTAATTTGAATATTTCGGTGTCCTTGTGATACCTGGTCCAGTCGACTACAGTTACTTCTTTCAGTGATAATTTCAAGTGGCTGACTCCCAGCTTCAAATTGGACACCTTCAACACTGACAAGAGATTGTGACGGAAATCGTGGGGTTTATCCAAGGATCCATTAACTTGAATTTTATCATCACAGTAATCCGATAGCAAAGTGGTTCTCAGCCAGTCACACATACGGAATTTTCCTGCTGTGCTGTTCATTCTAATGTATTCCATCAATTCGCTCTGCACCCACTCATCATAAAAGGTAAGGAGTTCTGGAGCCTCTTTCTCCAGGCGACTGATGCCAGACATTGTTGAGCCATCGTCATCAATTTCTTTCATATATTTAGATATAATCTCTGGCACCCTGACAATCAACTCGTGCATTGGATTATATTTTGCTGCCCTTTGAATGATTACATCACATTTCTCTTTTCTCTCATCAGATAAAACTGCGTTGACGACGTTTAGGTATTCCTCCTCTCCTTCTGTGTCTTCTTTTCGGTAGGGAAGCCCACCATTTTCAAAGACAAGTGCATAAGTTTTGTGAGCACATTCGTGTGCCAGGTTGCTAACTATGTCCCTGAAGTTAAATTCTTTTGTTTCCTTTGCAGTCACATATATCCTGTTCAGCTTCAATTCTGTTAGACCCCACATGTGGCCATTTTCCTTAAACGGGTGCACACCCTGGATATCTTCAGAGTTAAAGTCAAAAATTATCTTGAGGGACGGATCATCCTGGAGGCACTTCAGAAGAGTAGACGTATACTCATCTTCATCCATGTCCATGAAGTAACTCTTCACTTTCCTAGTGCATGCCTGAACATCCACTCCTATGCACCTGGAGAATGTTGAAGAGACAAATGTTTATAAGATTCCATCCAAAGTTACAACTTTATAATATGTTTTAGTATTAATTTTAATGGTAAACTTTCTTAAAGCTTAATCATTTATTTATGATATAACTAATTCACTTGCATGGTTATTTTTTAGGCTTTAATTCAATAGTCAAAGTTATATGATACTATTGAGATCAATTTTCCATTCTGCATGGGGTCACTCTTTGAATATTTTACGGGTAGGTTTGTCCTGGTTTTCTTTTAAAAATAGACATTTCTGTAATATATTTATAGTGATATGGAAGAAATTAAGGGTGTTAATTATGTTGTTATGAAATTCATACATTGAAATGTGAGCATGTATCATTGATAAATGAAACTTTACTGTTTTGAAGATGAACTCATGAATTTGAATGAATGACTAAGGGGAAAAAGCCTCTGCTTGTTTAACACGCCAAAAACTACAATTTATTTGTTTAACATGATATGTGCCACTTGATATTTAATGCCGAAAATGCCAGAGTGGAAAAATGCCAATTCCTTCTGCTTCACCCTCCTCTTTTCTCCCTCCTAGACCGTCACTATTTCAAACAAGACACTCCCCTTTCCTCCCGTCGGCCATTTATTTACCCTCTAAATTGTAATAAATTTTCAATTTACAAAGATCGTGGGTGAGAAACTTTCCATACCTTCCTCCTCTCACCCTCTACCTTTTGCTTGAGATCATCTACTACCATGCCTCCCCCACCTCTCATCAATTAGCGAGTCTGCGCCTTACATCGCCTTCCTGATAGAAGAGACAGCAGGATATGAAAGGGAAAAAGGCACTTCCTGAAGAGGCGCGATTGCAGGACACGTCAAACATTATTGCTCATAAAAGAAACCATAATCCATAATTTAGAAACACTCTCCATAATGGAAGTGTGTAGATGCTCTTCAAATGTGAGCTCAGTACTGAATTTTAGAAACAAATGATTGTACAAACTGTTTCATAATTATAGGATTGTAAAACTGACTTACTGCAAGTATACTAGTAGCTTTAGTTAAGTAGCTAAAGCTTGCTAAGTGCCTCAGAATATGATTACAGCAATGAGAGTATTTACTTGTTTAGGAATATAGAAAGGAATGAGGATGTTTTTAAATGCTTTCTTGGTAAAAAATAGTGTATGTGGAAAAACTAACAAAGAAACAAATGAAGATTGGAGTAGTTCAAATAGATCGAAGAGAATTATTAAATTTGTGGTCTAAATTGAACCAGACTAACTGGAAAGCACGCTCTTAACGAATGCACACAGTTAGTTTCAGTTATGCAATTAGTTTCAGTTACCCCACAAAGATAGGAAGTTCATTCAAGTGTTCTACCAGCTGATTGGTAGGTTCTTGGACAGTCCCCATTCTGCATCCCAATTTCATAGACATTGTCTCGCTTTACCTCCTAAGGATGTCCCGCCATTACGTCCAGAATTTCCATTCTCTTATTTCGTCCAGAATTCCTATCCTCTTCCACGCTTCCCCAGTGTTCTCCCCTCTATCACTCTTTTCAGTATGCCCCCTCCTCTCAAAACCTCCTCCATCCATCTCTTCTGCCTTCTCCGAACCTCTGCCACAAGCTTCCTCTCTTCTCCGACCATATCCAATACCTCCTCGTTCGCCTTCCTCGCCACCCAGCTCACCCTTTCCATCATTCTCCAAACCCACATCTCAAATGCCTATAGTCTACGCACATCCTCCCTTCGTAGTGACCATGTTTCCGACTCATATAGTGCCACGCTCCATATTAAAGTTTTCACCAGTCTCTTCTTTACGTCTCTTCTCAGACCCCCCCTCATCAATTCCCTTCTCTTCGAAAATGCTTCTTTAGCTAGCTCAATTCTGCATCTAATGTCCTTACCACTAAACCCATTCTCCTCCAAAATACTACCCAGATACGTAAACTGCTTGATCTGCTCTATCTTCTGGCCTCCCACCCTTATATTCAGCCCTGCATTCTTACTTCTAGAAAATCTCATCACTTTCGTTTTCTTGTGGTTGATCTTGTGGTGGAGAGCAATCACCTATGGAACCCCAGAGGGCGTTTCAGCGACGGTGACCGCAGCCACAAGCAGATAAGAAAGGAACGCGGAGGGAGTATTCAGACCCTTTATCGTTAAAAATGTGGAAACAATCCACACCCACTCGCACTACTCATACCACCCACTGTTCTCTGTTCTGCCCACCGCCGCCTGCCTGGGCGGAGGGAGGAGGCGCGGGGCCAGGGGATGGACTAAGAGAAGAAAAGGATAGTGTCCTTCCGGTGGCTAATGGAGGGGGAGGATGCGGAAGTGGGATATTTTGGAATGAGAGCATGATAATAATTCTAAGAACGTATAACGGACACGAGCAGACGGGGGAAATCAGTCTTTGGAAGTTTTTAGTATACCCAGTTTCCCATAACAGCTGCCAATGAGACTTTTAGCTAGGTTTGTCTATAGGTAGTGTAGCTCTTAGTAGTAGTTCTCCCTAATACTTGTATCCTTATCTGCTACCTAGTACTTACAGCATGCTTGGTATGTTTTCGCTATAGCTCTTGAATCTCTATCCGTATTTGTAGTTGCAATATACATAAATACTAACGTTCCCTATAACATTGGTACCATATCTATAGTGTAGTAGTGCATGCTTGTGAGGCTTCGCCATGTGACAGGCATTAGCAATGTATACTAGTGCATAATTAGTCGCAGTTACACTAACTTTAGGGTATAGTGTAATGTATGTTGGTGACTACTCACCCCCTGACATACACCCTTGAGATGGTTTGCAAAGTATTTTGTAGACAAAGATGAAGTCCAGGGTCGATATATTTGCCTCTTCGATATCGAAGAGGCAACGAATCGAGATATCTATCGACCTTGGATGAAGTCTATATTTCAGTGTGCTCTGGTGGTGATGTTTGGAATTACGAAAATTCCTTCTTCTTTTAAGGAGTGACAGGCGCACACGTGTCCATGTGCTCAGTCGTGTGGTGTGTATTCAATTGGGTGTACATGAGGAGAGAGGAAGTCCGTTTTAAACTATTGAAAAGTTTCTCTGGAGTGTTATTAATTATCGCTAACTTAATACCTAATTACTACAAACAGGGAAGGTCATATCATGGTGGGTGAGTAGAGGAAACTTCTGGAGGAGATTAAGATGGGATAGAGCATCTGGTTGAATATATTAAAGAGGGGTGAAGGAGAACCTGAGTATAGTAGGTAACCTACTGAAGCAGAAGGCGGGTGCGTTGAAGCTTAGTGAAAAGCCCAGTATGTCTCTGGATCATTTTGTATATATGTGTGTAGGGTGCTGACTGTTATATTTTTTGTAATGATTTATTTATGTAATAGCCTGCCTTTGGTGTTGGTGTTTATGTATCCCCAGCTATGTTTAGGTTACCAAAAAGGAGAATGTGCATTGGTGGGTTGGATAGTATATAGGTCTGTGTCTATAAGTTTTTGGAGGGAGAGATTAGATTGATACGATGCGTAGTGTAAGTGATCTGGTGAGTAGTTTTGTTGCTGTGGCTTCAAGATGAATGAGGTTTGGGAGGTGTACCTATCTGTTCGTGTTTGATGGATGTTTTATGCCTAATGCCACTCCTTTGGCAGTGAGCCGAGCCACAGTGCTCTCGAACAATATATTTTCATCTATTACATTCTTTTATCTATGGGTTGAATAAAGTGACCCGTGCACATAACAAGGTGCTGACTCAAGGGAAGGGATATTGTTTAACAGCACAGCACAAAAAGGAGCACAAATTGACTGTGACTTGAGGAGAACTGAAATTTTTGAATTCTGTGCTCTTCCCACTAATTTTTCAAAGGCCCTTCCCGGATCTCGTGCCAAGAACTTCCTCCCTACTTGATATCAGATAGAAGAAGATATATGAAACCTAGGGCATCAAGTATCAACTTCATCGAATGTATCAATCGTTTTATTCTATTTAAGGCACTCATCTAAGTACGTACTTGTAAATCCTGGACTTGGCCACCATTTTCTGCACATGACACCCTTCTAATGTCACAAAATGATTTCCAATGGCATCGATGAATGGTTTATTTTGCTCTGAAGTTCTTGCTTCACTCCTCTCCTTTTCAGTAGCATAAGCAAAACCTGAAGCCCTCAGCAATGCCCAAGTGTCGTACTTCTTATTGCTGAGAGCCTTGTAGAGGGCTGATTCCCCATTTGAATCGATCAAATACCTTGGAGGATCACATTCATCCTTATGTGTCTCCAATGTCTCCTTGACGTGTTCTGTTTCTTGATCAATCAAAATATGGTGGAAGCTGTCCCTCTCCTTGAAGAAATTCTTCAAACCTTCATGTTGGTCTACCAAATCCTTGAACCTTATGCTCAGCCTCTCCTCTGTCAGTTGCCGTGGCAGTAAGGATCTCTGGTGGAGGAGCAAAAGCACCACCTCGGGATTTTCTCCATCCAGTGCATAGTCGATGGCTGTCCTCATCTTCACATCACAAGCATTGACTTCAGCGCCACATATGATGAGGAAGTCAACCAGTTGCAAGTCGCCACTCATGGCTGCCTTCATCAATCTGGTGGTTCCCAAGGGGTCTTGTTTCTCATTGACTGTACAGTATCCATTTTTTGGGAGATCTATTCTTTTCTGTCCTTGAGCCACATCTTGATACTTCACTCCCAGCAGTTGCTCCAAGTCCTTCAGGTCGTTCATTAGCTGGCCTGCATCATATGAAAGATATTTCATTATCGTTAAGTCATTCATTGATAAAATCATTGGCTAAATTAGGGATTCAATTCGGTTTTGATGTTTTATTTATCTTACTCGCTTTGGTACATACTTATAATTACTATATTTTTAATTTCAACAATCCCATTTCTTATAAACACACCCATTATTTTTGGCTTTATTATCGTATAATCATCATGATTTATACTTAGAGAAAGAAAGACGAAAATAGGCTTCAGTCGTTCAGATATGGGAGTGGAGGAGGTAGGTAGACGGATAGGAAGACAAATGATGAAGGAAGAAAGGATACCTCTGGATGAGATTAGGAGGAGGTGAAGTAGGTAGCTGGAAGAGGTAATGAGGGGCGAAGAGTTGCTGAAGGCCCTGATGAAGGGGAGGGTGTTGAGTACGCAGGGAAGGGAAAAAAGACTACAGGTTTTATGGACGGGATGAAGAGGGGTAGGACATGTGATGAGATGAAGAAAGATGTGTTATTTAAGATCGGGCCCTGAACTCGTAAAAATCTATAGAATTTCTACTCACTTCAATTTAAACCATGCTGAACCGTTTAGATTACCTAACAATAAGTAATAATAATCATAAGTGCAATTAGGGGAATGACACTAAAAGTCCTTTATGACTTGAACAAAGAAAGTGTTTATTCGCTCAATAGCAAGTAACATATGTCTTCCTCGACTAACATCGTTCTTCCGTCTTGTTTATTTACCACATCTCCATCGGACATCCTTGGTTCGTTACAATAATAATGCCTCTAACTTTTGTGGGTTTTGGTTGACTTCTTTTGATAAGTTTACAGAAAGTTGTATATAGTTGTAATTTTTACGATATTGTAGCTTTAGATTTGATAAAAATAATGTTTGTTGTTAATTTACACAATTTTTATGCGATTGTAACGATAAAAAAAATTTGATTCAACTTTGGGGGGGGGGGGAAATCTTGATTTTTTAATACACTGAGGTAGTGGTGGCTGGAGCGTTTTTTTTCTATGCACGGATCTGCGTGAAGATTTGCGAGTGTTTTGCTAAAAGTGATATCTGCATATAAAAGTGAAAAACTGCATTTTTCCGTTTTGGTTTTTAGCAATTCAATTCTATTTTAACACGCAGCGAGGACCAGTGACGGATACCGAAAAAAATCAGGGGGGGGGGGGGCGCGCGATTATCGCGACGATTGTAGCTTTCAAACTGACTGCCTAGCAGCGACTCTGCTTCCCTTATCTATTTAGCTCGGTTGTTTCGAGAACATTCGGCGCCAGAATGTTCGCTTCCAGACTTTTAAGGAGTGTGAACAAATACAAACAGTAGAATATTCGCGACTTTTCTCGAACAAATTCCAGACAGAATATCGTATCGAGATCACTAGAATGGCTGCGAATTTTCTCGTAGGTTAGCTATCTATGTGCCAGGCAGAAACGTATAAAATACGATGACGTGGACGCGCGCGCGTGCTACATAAGAAAGTACAACTACTCGATTCAGAGTCGACTGACGAAAGAAACGAACGAATAGCGTGCGGGCTGATTGGCGCGGGCGGCAATGCGGGCGACTCCGCAAGGGGGGGGGGGGGGGGCGCCCCCCATATGTGTCCGCCACTGGCCAGGACACATGAGATATATTTCGTAATAATGGACTGGTAAAGCCGTGACATCAAATTACTTTCCAATCAATATTTTCCTGTGTACATATATCAGCATTGACTTCGCACTCGTTTGGAAGACTCATTGCCGCTACTGGATTCAGGCTGAGACTGAAAAAGATTCAGAGAAAAATGCTATTGTTAACCTCGGAGCATCGAAGTTTCGAATTGAAAAGTGCAACCAATCACCTTTGTTCCCGCTCTCCTGCTTCCTCTGGACTTTCTCACCTCTCACTACCTGCCTATTGGACTACCTCTTCCCGCGCTCTCACCTGATTGGCCCTCCTGCCTGCTTTGTTTCTGCATGCTGTACCAGCTACCGGAGTTCCTGTGATTCCTCATGGACCTGCTCACTTGCCTGCTTCCCTGACCGGACCTGCCTTCCTCTCCCTTCGGTCTCCACAAAAAATCCACATCTACACAGCGCACCAAAGCGCCAGTAGCTCCCACGGGAGGTGGTCAACATAGTCCCACCTTGTCACCCGTGGGTGGTGTCCGACGTGCTCTACCTTTCCCCGGTTTCCCCAATCGGTTACCTTGGACAGAGGGCTTGCACCTCCACTACACTATATATGTAGATACCCTGCCCAGCGCCCCGCGCATAGCGGCCGGGGGAGCGTACGAGGTTCTGATTTGTGCTGGGACGAGTGCTGCATTCCTGGTGTGGAATCACCCCGTGCCGCACACCCTAGTGGTGGCTTGCACGGTGCTTCGTAGATGTAGATACCTAAGAAACAATGGCTTGAGTAAAAATCATGCAATCCGAGGGATTTTCCCACAGAATATTAAAAGGGTTCCCCCAAAGAGGATAACACACAGGAATCCTCCATTATTGGAGAATGTTGAGCTCCTGGACGGACCTGGAAAACATGCTTTCGCGAGTGACCGAATGCTGAATTTCGGACTCGTCACTCACATCTAAATGTGTTACTGATATTTTGCAGCAACTGAGATGGGAAACGCTTTCAGACCGTCAATTAAAATTTAGACTCGATCTATTATGTATAAGTTCCAAACCGGTCTATTCTCCGACGACGTTATAATATTTTACGAAATCCGACATAGCACTACGGTAGATCAGATCATGAGAATAAAATTAGGGAACTAGACTGCAGAACGGACAGATTTAAAATGTAATTTTTCCCACGAACTATAAGGGACCATTATAATGGTATCACGATAACAGTTTTCAGGTATTAATTAATTGAAAACTATGTTGCCACATTAAATGAATATAGAGTCAATATTAATTAGAATAAACAATATTTTTTCCAATTGCCACACGTTTTTTACAATTCAATGAAGACGTAACTTACTTGCGGAAATGTTACGAACGTGAATATGCATGTATAATCAATGCTACGAATGTGGAAATGAGAAAACTGATAAATGCACCAATATAAGCATAGCAGTAATTTAGTGGACAGCGGAAATTAATTACAAAAAGCTATCAACGATAAGTGTTTACTAGCAGGACCCAAGTCTCTCCGATTCGTTTCAAAGCTTCCCATTTATGCCTAATTTATGCCAAATTTAATATATTTCATTAAATATATTCATATAATATATATATTCATATAATTATAAGAGTTTTTAAAAAATTATTTCAACATAATTTCTAAATAATTTTTAATTTGTTTAAAATAGTTTTAAAATCATTTAAAAAATATTTTTAAAAATTATGGGGAAATGTTTGAGTTCCTATTGTCAAATTACTATAGGAATAGGGCATTTTCACTGGGGAGGTACTAATAAAAATACTATAATAGTGACTTATCAATAGATATACCTATTGATAAGTCACTATTATAGTATTTTTATTAGTACCTCCCTAGTGAAAATGCCCTATTCCTATAGTAATTTGACAATAGGAACTCAAAAATTTCCCCATATTTTTTAAACAGTATACTGTTTGTACTAATAAATGTATTACAGTAATAATTATTATATAACAATATTGTACTTGTTTTGGGGGAGTATAATAAAATACTATAACAAATTAACAAATACATAAACGTAAAAAGCTAGTGATTAGAATGAAAAATAAGTTTAAATAGCAGGCATAACATTATTAACGTAAATTAACGAGTATTATTTTATATTTTATGCGATGATATATACAGTTGTTTTGGCCTGTATTAACTACAATTCGAAACATTTTTAAAACATTGTAAAACATTTTTTGCAATATTTAATTTAATAATTGCATTCTTTAAAATATGTTTAAAATATTGCCAAAATAATAAGTTTAAAAAGTTTTTTGTAATGTTGAAAAATATTTTTAAAAGATTGCTAATATATTTTTGTGCAACTAGGGGTATTAACTACAATTCGAAACATTTTTAAAACATTGTAAAACATTTTTTTGCAATATTTAATTTTATTTAATAATTTCATTCTTTAAAATATGTTTAAAATATTGCCAAAATATTAAGTTTAAAAAGTTTTTTGTAATGTTGAAAAATATTTTTAAAATATTGCTAATATATTTTTGTGCTACTAGGGTAACAGCGGCCAATGAGACTTTTATCTAGGTCTGTCGAAAGGTAGTGTAGCTCTTACAATTAGTAGTAGTAGTACTCCCTAATACTTGAATTCCTTTCTGTTACCTAGTACTAACAGCACGCCGTGCATGTTTTCTATTTTCGTCTTATGTCTCTGTCCATTAGTCTACTTGCAAAATACATATATATATTAACGGTCCCTCTCCATTTTGATAATATCTGTAGTGTAGTGGTGCATGCTTGTAAGACTTCGCCTCGTGGGCATTAGCGATTTATGCTAATGCGCAATTAGTCGTGGTTACACTAACTTTAGGGTAAAGTGTAATGGAAGTTGGTGAATACTCACCCCCTGCCACACACCCCTGAGGTGGCTTGCAGGGTATTTTGTAGATGTAAATGTACACGTCCAGGGGACCCGGTGGGGTTCACTTCTTAAGACTGTTAGGCTCTCCTCCCCCTATCACACCCCACACTGCAAACCTGATCCTGCTATACTCCGGAAATGTCTCGCCTAAATGATCCCCGAACCTCTGCGCCAACTACCACTTCGCCTAATGTTCCTCCAACCAACACTTCCGAGTACCTACACCGCATCTGGACCCTCCGATGAATTACTAAAGGCCGCATGGAATACGATGACCCGAGAGCAGAAAGTCTCATGGATACCCTACTTAATTGCCCACTCAACTGTTAAAACTCCATTCACCTCAATGAATTACTCGACCGTTGCTGCTCCCACTGCCTTGCCACCCATCCCGGTTCCTGCCTCGACTGTTCCTGCTACCCAAAAACCTGGTGCCGCTATGCCACCAACACCTACCTAATCCAAAATTCCCGCCCGGCTCTCTGACGATTGCACATTCACTCATTCGACGATGAATTCATACAGCCAAGCCGAAAACGCACAGTTGAAGTGCACACTGCAATCGGTTCCAAACCTACCATCCTTCAAACCACAAACCGCTACGTCCTCTTCACAGAGGGCACTTTTTCCGTCTCCTCGGGCTTCCCAACCGTCTACTTCCACCCAAGATTCTTCTTCAGTGCCGCCCCCATCTAAACCGAAAGGTAGCACTCTAGCGTACTAACTACTCTAGTGTAGACACTAACTCTAGGGTATACTGTAATGCATGTTGGTGATTACTCACCCCCTGCCACACACCCCTGAGGTGGCTTGCAGGGTATTGTGTAGATGTAGAATCCCGCCTATCCTCCTTGCCAACACAGGAAATTGGTCGGTAATTTTATAAATAAATTCACCGAAAACGGTAACGTAGTCTATGTACGACTCCAAACTTGCAGAAATGTTGAAAGGAGAAAATTGCTGAATGTATGTACCAATAAACACATAGCAATAACAATGTATAACGGAAATTAATTACGCAAAGCTCTCCTTGAAGTGTTTACTGGCTGAATTATCTCTCCGATTCGTTTGCAGGCTTCCCATTTTTGCCAAAATTTCGGGTGAAGGAGAGACCACGCGCTAAACACACCGGGTAGATGCTTCTTAAAATTCCTGTTACCGAATGGATCATTGAGCACAATAGCAAGAAGACCCTTGGCCTGAAAGAACAAGAGGGGATTTCTTCGGGAGGCACTCGAACTCGGAGTCCGAGCCTCGGCGTCGAAGGCGACTGAACCCTTCACCGCAGGTGGTTTATGGCACCAACTGACCAGTCGCACTATAGTTTATAACTTCTATAAGTTACACATGAATCGAACAATTTTGTTCGTCTTTGTGTTGCACTAGTCACGCTGATGAAAATGTTTTTTTCATCGCAGTTTTACGATAGAGATTAACCATTTTACGTGCTTTAGTAATATAATGGCTATGCTATGGTCTATGCTAATGCATAATTATTCGTAGTTACACTAACTATAGGGTATAGTGTAAGCTATGTTGGTGAATACTCACCCCCTGCCACACACCCCTGAGGTGGCTTGCAGGGTATTATGTAGATGAATGTACATTAAACTGACTTGGTTTACTGAAGCGCGTAAAATGGTTAATATCTATCATATAACTGCAATGAAAAAAACCTTTTTCATCAGCGTGATTATTTCAACACTAAGACGAACATAATTTTGCGATTTATGCTTAAGTTTTGGAAGTTATAAACTATAGTGTGACTGGTCAGTTGTTGCCATAAACTGCCCGATGCGAAGGATTGAGTCGCTTTCGACCGCGAGGCTCAGACTCCCAGAGTGGCCTGGCCTTGGCCAACTGTCCAGTTCAGTGGCAGTGGAGCACTCATGCAGCAAGAGAGAAGCAGTTCAGTTAGTTAGGGAGTGGGGATACCTAAATACTGCAGCAGCTGAGTGGCAAGGCAATACAATGGACCTTCTACGCCCCCCGCACACCTCGTAGGTCCGGGGACTTTTAGTATGTTTACCTCCTATCAATCCCAAACACATCCTTGAAGTTTGGTCTCTGTCCTCCTCCATGTCCTCTACAACCCCCTTTCGGGCGTTCATTGACTGGACTATAACTGAACTTACAATTATATTTTCAAGGACTTTGCACGAGATTTGTGAGGGATATCGGTCGGTAATTCGATGGCTGTTTCTTATCACCACTTTTAAGTATGGGCATGATATTAGAAGTTTTCCAGTCCTAGGGTACTACGTGTTCGTTGATGGATTTACTGAATATTTTCTGCAGTTTGGGAGCTATTTCTGAAGATAATTTTTTGTACACGCTGGCAGGAATTTCTTCAGGACCTGAAGATTTATATGGACTTGGTGATTTTAACAAATTTTCTATTCCTTGAGTAGAAATATCAATAAGCTGCATATTTTTCCGGCAACGATCATTTACCGTGAATGATGCTTTCTGAGATGACTTATTGACACTTTGAAATTTGGAGTTTCATAAATTTGCTTTGTCCAAACTGCTTGTTAATACACGATTTGCGTTTGCGATTCACGAATGTTACATCGTAAATAATATAATTTAATATATAAATAGCCTTTCCGAATTTTTCTCATTTGTTGGAATTCACTGTTATGACTTGAATTTCCCTAATGCAGCATATAATTGGCAAGGGTATGAAAAGTTGAGAAAAATCTCTGCAGTTGGGGAATTATTCTTCCCTTTCATTTCCCCTTCAAGTATTGCTTTCATTAGGCTGTTGTGCCGCAAAATGTATCCAATAAGTTTGTTATTAATTTTTCGTAGTGCGTTCATTATGCTTCTTTTCTCTCCAACTCTTCATATAGTACTTCTTCGTAAGTGATTCTCTCCATTCATTTAATCATATATATTATTACAGAAAGGTCTTTTTCTGTTATTCCGTATATGCTCCGTTAATACTGCTCCTACAGTGATAAATGAGGTATCATTTTAAACGTTGAATCACCGTCTTCCGACGAAAAATACAAATGCAATCTTAAATTTCACTATTTACCCATTAATTTGACTTAAAAGTTTCGATTTTTCCATCTCAATTACTCGCTCGAGGTATATCGACTCCACACATTTTTTTAAATTCTAAACTTCAAAAAAAGGTTTAAAATGAAAATAGTACGAAATGCACATAGTGACTGTACATGGGTGAATGGTCATCTGGTAAGTCAATGCAATTAATTTTTTTTATGATACACCTTCTTCTCTATTTAAAACCCAATTACACCGTTTCCTTATCATACTTATTCCCTGTTAGCGTGAAAGTGCGAAATTTTTGCACGTGTTACCTAGTCTTCATTATTCTTCGGTAACACCAAATTTCCATTGCTTCCGAACTTTGTTGCTCTGCAGCTGATGGTCCATTAATAAATGTACTAATTTGAACTATCAGTATCCTCGGAACTCACTTTTTCTCACTTCACTCAATACTCTTTTGGTTTCGTAGTGGATTAACCGTTGATCAATTACCTTGAACATCCCTCACGAATGACCAAAATGCTTTTGGGTTTTTCTGTTACTGTTCTTCTAATGTTTTTCGTTTAAAATACGTGAAGGCATTCCGAAACGCTTCCTTCCTATCGGCTTTAGACAATAAATTTTTTTCAATTATTAAATTACGATCATCTGTGGACAATTCTGTATTGAGATTTTTCATCTTTGTGTCGCATACTCTCTATCGGTTTAACGATTTTCTCACTTCCGCTTTGTACCATCTTGGTTCGCTGCTCTTTTTTTTTCTTTGTTAGGGATATATTTTCTGATTTCCGAGTGCGCGATCGAAAGAAAAGCTTTCAAGGTACCCTCCGTGTCTAACTTTACGTTTGATTCTTGAAAGTCCGGAAGGGAATCTTTTTGATGACTCTTCAATGCATTGAAATCAGCTTTTTTTTAAATGTAGAAGTTTCTTCTATGTTAAAAATTTTAATTATATTATATATAGTCATATATTTCTAAAATTGCATTATTAACGTACTCTCCTGCTTTATAATTTGTAGTTAAACGAGTTGCTATTAAATTTCCCATATGTATTATTCAATTGAAATAGGAAGAAACATAAGAATTTATACCTTATAACAATGTTTAAATAAAGCCATGTTCTAATCCACCTTAAGGCATGCGCTATAGTTCATCATGGCGTCCACTATGGCAAGGGTTGTGAACTTCGTGAGGGATAGCTGGTAAGGGATAGGAGGGTTAGTTTAGACCGTTAGATAGGTATAGAAGGATAGGCCAAATTTCAATGCAAATGCTAATTAATCTGCCATTACTAAGTTTGACAACTAACTTACTAAGTTTGACTAAATAAAAATTCCTTTGCGAGTAAAATTTAAATTTTTGGAGTTTCTCGAGATATAAGGAGGTGATGGCTGACGTCATTCATTAGTTTAACGTAATTTTCGACCACAGGTACAGCTCTCGCGAAAGCTTATGGCGATCGGATGCGCAGAAGAATACGTCGTGGAGGGGTAAAGTTTGGTGGAAGGGGTAGGGAAAAGGGATGTAGGGGGAAAGCGAAGACATGGCATTTATGCCTTGCATAAGTGCATTTAAAAAAAATGGAATTTGTATGACGCGGACAATACAAACGTCGCACATTCGAACGCCATAAGCTTTCGCGAGAGCTGTAAGCACAAGTGCAAGTTGTCCGTTCCACTTCGCAAGTATGGCCCAGGCTCGTACTAAATGTAGCACACGGTATGTACTAAGGATGTATTCCTGATATTGTGACGGGTCCTATCAAAATTCAAAGGTACATTACCGCGTTACAGAATGTTGAAAGGGATTAGAAGTCGTCAAATCCCATTAAAACCCTAAAAAAGGTAACATTCCAATTTTATTTCACCGTAGCGTTACAAATGAAAGAAATTATCCATGAGCACTCAATTTGAGTGCTTCAGGCGTTGAAAGCACGAAGAAATGCAGCCGTTCTAGTGTTCAATTATCATAACTCACTTGTTTGGTATATTAAATCCTTGCAATTCAAATGGTATTTTTTCTCGATCTCTTTATTTATATGGTGCAAATTTCATGAGTGTAGGTCAAATAAATTTTTATTTTTAAACTTTTGCCGACGTTTCGGATGTTTATTCATTCATCTTCTGGGCTATAAGAAATAAAAAAAGTTGCAATAAAAGAACAAACATTACTTATCATAGCAAAATTAATCATAATTTAATAAATGACACAAAACTTTTCAACAAAGAAATATATCCAAGCAACCAAATTAAAATTGTAAATAAATAAAAACAGCACCAAACTTTAAAGGTAAAAATCTTGAATGTCTATGTATTTTTATATTTAATGCCTGTAAATTTACAATTATGTAACCAAAACAGAACTGTCAATCATTTATCATCATAAATCATTGTTTTTAGCCCAGAAGATGGATGAATAAACATCTGAAACGTCGGAAAAAGTTTAAAAATAAAAATTTATTTGACCTACACTCATGAAATTTGCACCATATCCTTGCAATCTCATTTAGTCCTCCCTTTCAAATTATCTTCCTTTTTGTTCTCAAGTAGTGTCGTACATTTCTTCTGCAACATCATCTGTCATCATTAGGTAATTTTTGCAGAATAAATACTTTGTTTTCTCCGACAATCTTAACTCTTTGTCCTAAAAAATAGGACTTTAAATAGAAATTAAAATACTTGAAAACAGCAACCGCGGATCCATTTATCGAAATGCTTTTATTGTCTAGCATATATATCAGCTCTACTACCGATCTATGTTGAAGTGCGCAGGGTCTGAAACGAATGGAAAGCGAGTGCTCTGTCTTGTTGTGAATTAAGCGCACCGCACTAGAGAGAATGGAAAGCTCAAAATATTATATCTCATCCCTGCATTTCTTTCAATAATTGAAATTAAAATGGCCTGGTGATAAATGCGAGGATGGGTGAAATATCGGATTAAATGGGAAGTCATCTTTCAATCTAATAAATGTACCACTAATTGGAAAGCTATTTATAAAAAAGCATGTTCTCTCTAGAATTGAATGGTGAGAAAATTAATGCTTCAATCCATTTTTTAAATAGGCATGTGGGACGGACTGCTAGGTTGTGATATAATCAGCAATGAATATGGAGGATGGAGCCCAGCAGTTAACAAATCAGCCATAGCAACGGTAACGCTTAATAAGTTGCAACAATGCAGAGCATTACGTTGCATTACTTTCGGTTAAGGATGTTCCATCGCGAATATATGAAAGTCAAAACAAATATGAAAGTCCCCATTTTATTTCTAAAAAAAAATAAATTGCTTCAGCTATTAAAATGCTGATGAACAAATTGATGGGAATCTTTAGTTATTTAAAAACCAAATCGAGGCATAATATATGAAAAATATCGGCAATAGGATGAAAACGATGATTATGAGCAAATGCGTACAGGAATTGAAGTCAGAGTGCTTTAGTTCTATAAAATTGACGCTGTAGTCGTTTTCTACCGCTGGAAAAAAGAACTGATTAAGAAATATATTCGCCAATATTTTTCATATATTATGCCTCGATTTGGTTTTTAAATAACTAAAGATTCCCATCAATTTGTTCATCAGCATTTTAATAGCTGAAGCAATTTATTTTTTTTTAGAAATAAAATGAGGACTTTCATATTTGTTTTGACTTTCATATATTCGCGATGGAACATCCTTAACCGAAATTAATGCAATTTAATGCTCTGCATTGTTGCGACTTATTAAGCGTTACCGTTGCTATGGCTGATATGTTAAAGATGTTAGCACTTAATGTCAATACCATATTAGTGATAGGAGATGGTCAGAATAGAAGAGTGTGCGTTTAAAATCTGAGTGCGTATTATAGTTAGTCTGGTCATATACTGCTTCGTAGTGCAAGCCAGCGATGTCATTCTTTTTTCTTATCATTGTGAACTCGTGTAATCGTGAACTCCTTGCTAAACCGATAAGGTATGATTGCATAGCGCAGCCCTGCGCAAACTCAACGAGGCTGGACTGCCGAATCACCCAAACACCTCCGAAGTACTCGCCGGTTGGACTTGAGTACACTTTAGGCAGTTTGAGTGAGATAGTTCCCTAGTCACAATGGAGACCATATTCGAATGTTAGTTTATTATTTCAGCGTCTGTAAGAATTATGAAATAAAGACTTTAATATTAATGGCGCAAAAATGTATTTTTATATGACAAAAATTCTCAGTCATTAAATAAATATAGCTACATAAGTCTCTAACTTGATTCATTTTTTCACGCCGTACATAAAAAACGCCTTCTCAAATGTTTATTTGCGATTCGACCTAGGTAAATCCGAAGATATTTGAAATGAATACAGCACCTTGTTTATAGATTGAAAAATTTTGAAAACCAAAGAAGCGCAGTCGTATATTTCAAAATATAGCGAAATAACTAGATATGATGTTGGATACTCTGGAAAGCTATTCAAAAATCTCATTTAAAAATGAAACCATTTATTAGTTTTAGTTTGCGCATAAATTCATCACCCCTGGGAAATTCTATCCTGAAATTCGGGACTCTTTTAAGAATATTTTTGTCCGCGGAAGCAGAAAACTTTGTTCCTAGGAAAAGACTTAAAGACAACGGAAATCCATAGTATTATAACGCAAAAATAAGAAGGCTTAAAATGAAGATGAGGCGCACGAATAAACAAAGAAATTTAAGTCTCAGATATCTGGTAAAATATAACACCCTAATTAGTAGCTTAAACGCTGAAAAACGGAAAGCCCGGGAAAGCTATCTATTGAATATACATGACCAGAAAAATACTAATAAATTCTATAAATATATTAGGAAGAAAAGGGACAGTAATAATGACACATCAATGCTTGCTAGGGAAGATGGAAAAGTTATTATAGATAACAAGGTGAAGTCGGACGAGCTAAATAAATGGTACGCCTGCAGCAATAAGGAAAGGGCTGAAAAAAATTATTTCGTTTTAAACACCAACAATGATAGCATGTCATTATCTGGCTGTGGAGAGTGCAATTTTGACCATATTAGTGCGTCAGTTAGTGAAATATTAAAATTAATACGTAAACAGAGGAGAAATAAATAAGTGGGACCTGATAATGTATCCATAGATGCATTAAAACTAGGTGATGAAGCAATAGTTCCTTACATAAAAAGACTTTTCCTCGTCACTTTAAATAATGGAAACTTGACTTCCGACTTGAAATAGGCAACCGTCATACCCATCTTCAAGGGAGGAGATAAAACTAGAGTAGAAAACTATAGACCTGTAAGCCTAACGTCTGTAGTGTGCTAATGAATTGAAAAAACCATTGCTAGGTACTTGCGCGAGTTCTGGGAAAACACCGACTGGCTATTCAAATAACAACATGGATTCAGGAAAGGCTTTTCTTGTGAGACCCAATTGCTAGGATTATGCCAAGATATTGCTGAAGTCCTAGACCAAGGTAGTGAAATTGATGCGGTGATAATTGATTTCAAAAAAGCTTTTGACACGGTACCACACCTTAATTTGACAGAAAAAATGGAGAGGCTACAAATAGATGGCAGGGTAAAATTATGGATTAGAGAATTTTTGAAAGGAAGATCGCAGAGAGTAAGAGTCGGTGAAGAATTCTCCGGTAATTCTGCCGTAACATCTGGAGTTCCCCAAGGAAGCGTTTGGGCCCTTTATTGTTTTTAATTTACATAAATGACATACATGTAGAAGTTGACTCCAAAATTTGTCTTTTTTCAGATGACTGTATTATATATAGAAGGATAAATAACAAAGAGGACCTGTGTACCCTCCAAAATGATCTAGACAAATTATCCCCTACAAGCAATCTATATGTTTTCCGGATAATCGATTTCGCACCTGTGTTGCAATTAACCCGGCGTGAGAAAATAGTCTCTCACACGGGACGGTACAGGCAACTATAGATAAAACCCTACTGGCTATTTTGTATACGTGGGGATATTCTCCCTTAATCTTCTTCCAGGCTTCCAAGTGGATTGGGGTTGGACTTGCGGTCGACTGGAGGGCGGTTTACGACCTAGCACAGCTCGATTGGCAAAATTAAAATGCTGTAGCAAGCTAAAAATCGAAAATCGATTGGCTAGAATCGATTTTGATCGATTATTCAAAACAAAAAGTAGACTTACAATTAGATTAAATCGAAAATCGATTTTCCAATCCCTACCCCGTACTATACTTTTTTCATTAGACTTTATCACTTTTTATAACTTTTTTTCTTTACAAAGCAAAAACTCTTATTGTTTAATTTGGCATTTGTTTAAGAACGAGTTTCATAAGTATCCTTATAATATGTAGTCACCCTGTCTTTGAAAGACATTTCCTGGATAGCCACACCTTTAGCTAAAAGTAAATAAAATTTACCGAGGAAAATCTAATTGATTACTATGAATATAAATTGCTCAAATTATACACAAAACTAATAAAAAATGTAAATAAACTCTCAAGCATATTTATTTCCTAATTGAAAAAAATTGCTTGGTACTGAATAAAAAAACGTTGCGTAACCATTAATTATTTTTGGAACACATATAGGGACAGGAAAACGATCACAAAAAAATCCTGTCCTGTGGTATACCTGCCATTCATCAAAATCAACCAAAATGAAAATTTCTGTTTGTTAAGAATTCACTCACGAGTTCATAACGCAACTACTATCAAATCCAATAAGGGAAATTACTTAAAATATTTTAGTTTTCTATTAATGGAAGCTCTGTGAAACGCGGAATATAGCCCAGGAAAAATAAACAAAATTTGACCCGTACCCGGAAATAATTAATAAATAACCCGGAACTTTTAATATGTATTCAGGACGCCTTTGAGATGAACATATCAAAAGTCCCAAGTGCTCCTAGGTGGGTTAACGAAAATATCCTGGAAATACTGGAGTTTTCCTGGAATTCGTGCTCTTCGGTAACCAGAAGAGCTAGAGAGGCGTTCTTTTTTTCCGGCTCACTTTTGCTTAGTGCTCTACATTTGTGAAAGGTGCCCGGCAGCCTCCTGAGGCTCCCGTTTTGATCCTGGTCCACTAGAAGGTCATGAAGTGCCACATCATGTACTAAACTCGCCTTAAACCGATATTTGCCGGACTACTAAGCTGCGAAACGGCATTACTAGAACTTGTTTCGGTGCTTGACACAAGTATAACCTTTCTGAGCACCAATACTTGCAGCAGCACCCAGATCCTGCCCGCCTGCAAGGTGCGAGAAGTGCCCGTTCATCTACAAAAACAGTGGTAAATTACCAGTTCCAGTGCTAAAGGTGAAACAAATAAAAATTCACAGCATTGAATGTTTTGATTTATTTTAAACCTTAATGAAGGGTTTTGTCTCTTAAATTTTGTTTTGAGGTATTTTTTCTTAAAAAATAAAAATAAACAGAATTAAAATTTATATTAATTTATTAACATTATTAGGCGTCACGGAACTTGCGACGAGTATTTAGCATGTCATTCTCAGCGTCATTCGCATATGTAATTTAAAAAAAAATTAGAAACATCATTGAATATAGTTAGGTAGAGTTCACCCAAGCTACTTCTAAGCGATTTATTTGGGTACACCCATATAATACTGGGCTACTAAGCGGATGTACGCGAAATAAGCGAGCCAAGTCCATTTTTTAATCACTGATACTGACGACTGTCAAGAAAGATGAGATTTGTAGGCTCGCCAATGTCGATAAAGGCCAAAATTAACACACATGAAAAAGGCGCAGGGGACAATTAACATATGTCGTCGGGATACATAAGTTTCGGAACATTGGTTATAATTTTTTTTACAAATATTCATTCAAATTTTATTAAAAAATTAGAGCTTTTTTAATACGCATCAAGTAAATATAATAATATTTAAGTCACATAACTTATTTTTTGTGACTGAACCTCTCAATAGTTAACAACATTTACGCATTTGAAGCTTAAACTTGAGTTATTTGTTTCACATAATACTCTGAAAATAATTTCAATAGCGAGTTTTTAAAAACTATTTTAAAAATAGAATCCCGCAGAGTACTTTTGACAATTATTGCGAAAACACAAACTGCACACAGTTACATTTACTACGTGATCTATAACTCAAAACTCCTCATTTCTTATGTCTCCGTGGAGATCACAGCCACACCAAATCTCATAGAAAGCGGCCTATATTTTTTTTGCAAATATCTCGATAAATGGTGCGATAAGTAGCTGATATTTTTATATCAGCTTGAAGATGAGCGTTTTTCTTTGTAAATCATCGTCAAAGTAGTCTAGCTTAACGGTATATTTAAATTGAAATTAGAAAATAATACTCCTGGTTTTTACAGGCGCAGGCCTGGATCTAATTACGCAATATCTTTCTTATTTCCACTCTACTTTTTTCTGATCATGGTTTCGACTATTATTGTAATAATCAAGTTGCGTACATTAGCAATCGTTCGCAGTTTTTATGTACACACAACTCAAGAGGACTGGGAGGTTTGCTTTACAAGGTGGTGGGGTAGGGGAGGATAGATGGACTAGACAGTGGTATAAGTAGGAGAATTATGACGTAATAACATAGCTGTGGAGGAATGGGAGAGGAATAAACGCTTGTTTTTCAAGGTGAACGGGAAATAAATGCAATGAAGCGGGGATTAAGACATGACTTCAACATTATTTGGTAAAATTATTCACCTCAGTGGAGAGTGGTTTACGAAATTCCGGTCATTCAACAGGTTTACACGTCCCGAATGTTCAATGTCAAATACAACTGTTTCAGGCTGGATATGGTGGAAGTTCTCGATATTCATAATGAATAAAGACACTTGGTAATCTTCCACAGATTTATTTAATAAATCTGTGGAAAATCAGAATCAGAAAATGGACGCTTTGGAGACAATGGAAATTGTGAAGCACTAGAAGTGCAATGATGCAAAACTATGCAATGACATTCTTTTTCACAACCCTTCTCCTTCATTGGCCACAAAATATTTCCCAGACTAAAGCACCCCCCACCGTCCCGTCCTTTTCTTTCCAACCGACTCCTGCCATATGTCCCAAAATCTTTCACACTCTACTTCCTTCCCCTCCCCTCCTCCAGTGCTCTGGTGTGGGCAGTGCCAACGCCACCTACATACGCAGGTGGCGTTGGCAGTGCACTGGCCATTTAAAACCCTCTGACCCCCCCTCCTTTCCCTCACCATCCAGAGTTCTCAAGGAAAGGAGGCCTCCATCAACACCCAGTCCCAGCCCCTGCGTCCGTTTCTCCTATGTCTTTCCGCCCTCTGTCCACTCTGTCCTCTGTCAACCCTTCTCCCTCCCCCAAGCCGCTTCTCTCTCCTTCTTCCCACCCCCACCTACCCCCTCCCCTCTCCGCTCCTCCCTTAGCCTTCCCCCTCCTCCCCCCCACTCCCTAACGCCTTGGTGGAAAGCTATATATGCTTGACCTAAAGCGAAGAACCCTGCACATGATTATGCCACAGTGTGGTGAAACGCGTCGTGTCAAATAAATAAATCTGTGGAAGATTACCAAGTGTCCTTATTCATTATGAATACAATGTCAAGTCGATCTAGAAAATCAAGCTTCTTCCTTTGCACAGCACATGTGATTCCTCCGGATTCAGATCACTGCAATGTCCATTCCCTAACAAATGTTGGGAAAATTTTATGCCAAGTCAAAATTTATAAAACTCCTATATGTTCAACTCTTATCGAAAAATTTCTGCTTCTTTGGCCGATTGCGTCACATGAATCTCATTTTAAGGACTATTGCTACAATTATGAAAACTTTTATGCATTATATTGACGACCGACCTTTCCACTCTCCGCTGACGTCAATAATGTTACTGAGGAAGGTTGTTATGTCCTAATCCCCTCTTTATTTATTTATCTCTTCTAACCCCATCTTCGCTCACCTTGGGAAAAAACCTTCCCTCCGATTCCTCTCCAATAGAGTATTTGCGTGAGGTATTTTGTTGAAATATATTGTAGCGAGTAGTGTTTGGTTTCGAAATGCCACGTACGAAATACCAAGGTATAATTCCAACTAATTAATTTAATAACTAGCTTTTAATATGCATTGTTTTAGCATCGAAATTGCCTAGGTCTAAACGCCCAACCATTGGTTCTTCGTAGTGTGACGTCATATCCCATATTAGCAGAAGCGAAATAGCCTAGCTGTGCGTAGAGAGTGAAATAGTATTTGCCTTTTCGAAGTTATTTCGATATTTGCTAATTAATAGCTTAAGTTTCGTCCGCACGCTAAGACTACACAGTCACACAATCTCCAAATCAACAAATGGTCGACTATGGGAGATGACGTCAGAGCCTACAAAACGTGGCGGACCAGTGTTTCGGCGCAATAATAATTTATTAGATTTTATTAGCTAATAAAAAATTCGGTTCGACAGAAACGATAAATTAAGAGAGATATTTTGCCGATCGGATATGTATGGGAATTCGTTTTCCCCCCGAACAATAAGGGACTTCAATAAATGCTAGGCGTAATTTCATTACAGCGTTTCCTTTTTATATGCAAACGGCTGGTGTCCTAACACCCCACACCAAACGCCTATTGAGGCGGCTTGCGGGGATGTATGTAGATGTAGATGAACCCTAAACTTTATTTTCGTCTCTTTTCATTACCCTTGCCAATAGGGTGAGTACCTCCGAGACGGAGCATTTGCCAACATCCGTCTGCCACTATAAGCGAGAAGTGTACAAATCGTTTCAGTCTTGCACAAAAGAGCACGAGCTAAGTTGGAATGAAGCGGAGGGAGGTTAAGTCTCTCAAGTTTTTTATTTCAAAGAGTGGAGGATGAGGACCATCGCAACCCTTGTTTGGTTTTATGGGCGGAAGTTGGCATTCGGAGCTGTTTCAAACGTAGTGCATTCAACGCCTTGCATTAAGTTCCGGCATAGAGTAAATAGTAATATGCTTACTCTATGGTTCCGGGCAATAAAAAATACAGAATAGAAAAGGTGAATTGACTCACGAAAGAAGCGTTTCTTGGTAAAATGATCTCACTCTACGAATTTCCGTGCGTTTGTCTCCCTTTTGTGGATAATCCATCCATTCATTATTCAATCTCTCTTCTGTGATTTTTATTAACCTCTTTTCTATCATTTTTTTACTTTCACATTCTGGGGGATACCCATGGCTGGGTTGTCATTCTAATGAAAGTCTTGTTTCCTATCTTGGAGCACAAAACAACCATTGACCTCGGTGACCATTTTTTTTAAATTTTTAACGCATCTCGGATTTTTATAGCGAGTGAATCACACACTACTTCTAATTGTAAAATATCCAGAAGCGTTTCATAAGAAGGGTGATATCCATTACAACACTGTCTAGGCTGCACTAGTCTACCGGAATCCACTGTATCTATGCCATTTAATTCAAACACGGCCCATTAAGTTCTAAGCATTCACTGCGAATATCATGCATGAGACTTCTACTGCGCACATAATCGAATACAACACGTCTCTGAAAGCCGTTTGCAAGAAATGTTCTCTTATAATTAGTACCTTTATTAACTTAGGGATTGAAATAACTCTGGTTAAATATTTTCGCCAAATCCTATACCTAGCTTATCTGCAGGACATTGCAATTCCAAGTTGTATAGAATAATGCGTACGCACCTTCTGTGCCTTCCTGAAGCGCCGTCGACTAGAATGTACGGTTTCCGGAGATGGAAATTCGTAAAAATTTGTGAGACCTACCTAGGTCTGGGCGATATTGATAATTCAATATCGGCATACGATAATATTAGCATATCGTCAGGTGGCGATATCGATAACTCATATCTTGACGATAAATATCGTCTTATCGTGCCACGATATTTTATCGTGGCACGATAAGACATCGGGCACGATATATATCGCAATAAATATCACGAAAAATATCGCGATCACGATAAATATCACGATAACATATCATGATATCGCGTCCCGATAAAATATCACGATATCGTGCCCCGATAAAATATCACGATATATTATCACGATATATTATCACGATAAATATCACGATAAAAGATCGTGATATTGTACGATAAGACGATATTTATCGAGCAAGGATATATCGTAAATTTTAAAAACTCAAAATTGGATTGGCGATATATAAAAATATCGCGATATTTTACGATATATCGATATATCGCCCAGGCCTAGACCTACCTACCTTTTTGTTTGGATGTCTCACATTCAAGTTGGTATGTGTTTCTTGTATGTTTGCAAAGCAAGCCTCTTTCCCTTGATAATTATTTAACCTCCCCTTAACACATCGCATTTCTCCGATTACAACTGAATTTTAGTTTTAAAAGCACTAGTTTTGATTAGTGCTTAATCAGAAAGTGTTTTTCCTTGTTTCTCGTGTAAAGTGCAAAACATTCCTTGTTATGGTAAAACGTTCTTGGTTTCCCTAGCAAAATATAGAGAGATAACACTTTTTGGATTTTAGCAGTACAACATGATTTTCAAAGAACATTTATATGAATAAATAAAGTTGTATCAGGGCAGATGTGGTGGAATTCATTCATAGTAATGCAATTTTTTTTAGCAATTTTCCACTTTTTTATTGAGTATAGATTTGTGAGACCAGTTTCGATGAATTACATCATTGTCAAGCACGTTGTTACCTATATTCAATAAAAAAGTGGAAAACTGCTAAAAACTTTCATTAACATTTATATGCATTTTAACAATTTCGTAAAACGGAATTTGCTTTTCCATAAACTGTTGTAACATCTCCCTAATTTAATCTACATATACTTTGACTGCTATTGAAACAGTGGTGTTGAACTTGGTGTGCTACGTTAACTTTTCCACATTTTCCGAAGTCTGGTGTAAAGGTAACTTAACCCGTAACAATTCAAATGCCCGTTAACATTCTATGAAAGTGGGATGCAGGCAAAGAAGGATATCTTAAGAGTAGTGACCCTAGTGATTGGCGTGAGCATACAAGGGCGACGGGTATGGGAGAATAAAGAGAAGTGTACGCAGACAGTTAATGCTGCTTTCATTGAAAGTCGCTAAAATCGAATATTGCTTTCTTTCCATGCTTGCGTTCCCTGTACTATATACAGGCATCACCAGATCGCAGATACAACTGGTGGAGAGTAGTTAACAAACCCATAGTTAATGATGTTAAATAAATCCTCATACGAATTTTATAACCCCTCGCCCCACAAATATTGCTGAAAATGCGACGAGAAAGTTAAAGAGCGATGTTATTTTTCACTCGTGAGACCTCACTTGGAGTACGCCGCTAGCATATGGGACCCTTACGAAGTAGGACTAATCTCTGAAATAGATAGAATACAACGGAGAGCAGCAAGATTAGTGAAAAGTTGTTACGATAAACTTAGCAGTGTTGCCGAATTGTTGAAGGAATTAGGGTGGGAATCTCTAACTGATCGAAGGGAGGAATACAGGTTAAATCTTTTGCGCAAACTCGGAGCAGACAGTTTTTTGCCGGACGTTCAACATATACTGCTAGAGCCAACGTACTACGGTAGAAGTGATCACAGGAATAAAATAAAGGAAATTGACTGCCGAACCGATAGATTCCAAATGTAATTTTTCCCACGTACAATAAGGGATCATAATAGTTGCGATAGATCAATCACATGAAACTCCCACCCCCAATAGGTAGAGTAGAATTTTCACTTTTGCTTTATAATACCACATCATTACTAACTCTTTCCACCGGTCGATTAGTCAGGCATTATTTTATTTTTGTTCTTTGCATGAAGTAGCATCTCGTAGTATTCATAAATTAACTGTATCAGTAATATTAACCACTAGATGTGTCTATGGCATTTCTCTGCATGTTTGTATGTTCTTTTACGTATCATTCTCCCAGTTTCCAGTTGGACTGCGCGCTGTTCTCCTGATTGCTTTTGGCCTGCGCCTAGCGGTAGGGGGAGCGTGCGAGGTTCTGATTTGTTCTGGGACGAGTGCTACATGCAAGAACCTTATAAGGTTCATGGCTGTAACCATTGTAAGGTTCATGGCTGCATGCATGGTGTGGAATCACCCCGTGCCACACACCCTAGCGGTGGCTTGCACGGTACATCGTAGATGTAGATGTAGATTGCTCCTTGGACCCGCCCCTGCCCAAGGATGCTTCGAAAATGGCATTTCACAATCACAGTTTAAAAACGGAGTAGAAAAGACATGGTTTATTTTCATGAGTGGTGAGTGGTTAAGTAGAAAACCTTGTCTTCCAGAAATTCAGACGCGTGTGTAATCCCAAAAGACTAAACGGTGCTTAACCTATCTTTATCATGTGCATTATTGGCGGTTTTGATCACAGCTCTTGTGGTCGTTCATCGCACGCAGAAAAATGAACTTATTGTAGAAATAGCGTGAGATGATTCTTACCTTATGACTAGGTTTGGCCAACAGCTCATATCCACGTGCACAGCTTACATTGGACGCGATGCAACTGTAAAAATTACCTGGCTTGTAGAGATGATAGTGTTATCGCGGATGATGGCATCCGTAAACATCGGTGCCAATGGTGTCAACGAATCTCTCGCAAATGATACTAATATGGAAGACGAGTCCCCCGGAGGGGAAGCTATTTACCGACGCGACGCACAATGGTTCAGAATCCCAAAAACGTGGCCATGAAAAGAAAATATTTTACGATTAAAATGAAAATTTTCATATGTACATGTTTTTGAGGTAGCTGATATTCGAATATGACATCGGATTTTTAAAAAATCATAGCATGAAATTTTTTTCTATTTTTTGACAAAATACTTTTTTCATTTGAATACAAATTTGCATACATATATGTTTGCACTCACTCACTGATACAAACTCCTGGGCATTTTTAATCGAGCTAAAAGATTGAAATTTTCAGGGAAGGGTTGGAATTTGGTGTCGAGTCAGGAAAAAAATCGAAAATTACAATATTTTTTATTCGTTTCGAGCCCAGATAGTGTTTTGTTTTTCAATGGGAGTAAACGAGACAAGCGGATAATTAACGTCCTGAGTAATTTTCTTTCATTCATTAAAATATGAAATAATTGGTATACAAGTTTCATATTTCGACCAAAATGAGGCCAAATCATAAAAAATCTAATTTTTGCAACCGATTCTTCTCTATCGATCGATATACTGCATTTGAAATTTAAACGCAAACTAAATGCAAATTTTGTTCTTTTTTCATTTTCGTTGCCAGGCATTTTTTTCATTGTTTCCGAGGCTTGCAGTACCTTATATACTGGCTATAAAGGCTGCACTTATAGCAATTTAACCTTCTCAGTGCGTATTTCAATAGCTTTTAACGATATTATGCATTCGGCCTTCACGATTTGCAATGTTTTATGATAATATGTATACATTATGGTCATTTATTTATAACACAGTAATTACACTCTCACATCTGTAAACTGTGGTCTTGCTCAAATATATTTTCAAATCAAATATATTAGAATAATGTTAGCAATATTATTACGAGCTCGTATGTTTTAGGTAATAAATGGATTAATGCCCAAATGAATTTTAATGAATATTTTATTGTCAATTTACTAATGTATACAACGTGTATTAACATATAAGGTTTTTATTAATTCGTAATTGAAATTTTAAAATCCTTTTCATTTAGCTGGACTTTTATTTATTCAATACCAATCTGTTTATTAGTTATTATGATTTTATATGCATATGCGTTAGAAGTAGCTAAATTGTATCAGTATTATATCGAACACAAATTTACAACAACCAAAGCATTTATATCGATCAATGACTCATTCATTTACGGTTACAATCCTTAAATTATATTATTTGCTGATATTCATTTAAAATCGTCTAACTATTGAAGATTATTACAGTATTCATTCAAAAGCATAAACATTTAATGTATAATAGGGGACCTCCGGAGCCCGCGGGCCGTTTTGCTGCCCACGAAATATTTTATGCGGCTCGCGAAAAAATATTTATTCTGCCCGCAAAGCTTACAGCTGTTAATCATTTTCATTTAAAGACCAATTCATTAAAGTTAAGAAGTACTTCACCGTTTTATTGTCTTGGATATAGCACGTAACCTTCAGAAGTATGATGAGGTTCATAAGCATGTTGCTCTCGCATTTCATGTTTTCCAGAGAAACATCATACCTAAAACTTGCTTGCAACTCACTTGTAATTTTTAATTACAATGACTTTTTTTATTTATGCAAAATAAATATTATTGTAGTTTGACGAGCATATACCGCTTTTAAAATCATATATGTGAATTTTTAATACTTTCCGTCTATGATTTAATTTAAAAAAATAATAATCGGTCGACAACTATGGTTTAAGCAGAGGCCCAAAGTTGACGCGACTTTCACATACTGGAACACTATAATGGACTTGCTACTTGAACCTCTATGACCTGAACAGCGGTCACTATCCGTCTGTATCAGACGGACAGGTGAACACCTGAACACCTATCTTATGCGTTTTCAGGCATCTCGAGATATAATCTACCAATCCCCGTTCTTTTTTAATCCGATATAATAACTTCATTTTTCTCACCAGGACCAAGTTTTAGGGATTCTGAACCACTGTGCGACGCCTGACTTCGCAATATCACACTCTAATTGGTAGATGAACTACTCTCTACCATTAATTCCTCTCCTATCCTAGCGCCGGGCTTTTTCCGTCGCGTGGGACGGAATACTCTTCCCAATTCCGTCGAACTCAACGTATTGCGTCGCGTAAAAATGTTTTCCTATTTTTGGAAAAAAGGATGACGCGTGTGGCGTGTCGACACTGTCGACTCGACAGTGGTGGAGGTTGTGTATACGGATATAAGTTGGGATAAAAATTAAAGCAACCCTCCTCTAACACGCGGCGTGCAGCGTAATAGACTTCTTCTGGAGGACGCCGCGGCCGCCGTGATAAGACGGCGCGCCGTCTTATCACGTCGACGGAGAGCGACGCCGTATAACGCGTTGCTCTTTTTAGGAAAACAATGTGATACATTTACATTGTTTAAGTGGGTAGCGGAGTTCGGTCGGCATATTACGCCCCACGCGACGAAAATAACCCGTCGCTAGGAAAGCGTACCTTTATTGAATGACCAAGGCATCACTGTCGATAAAAGATTATTGTGAGTAGGCTGTGAAAGTTTATCGCTCAGCACTGCGCCCTCTAAGAATGCTTGACAAAAGCTAAAGAGTCTAAATCGGAAATCGCGGGTACTTGAGTGCACATTTTTATATTTTTAAAAAGTAAGATCGAAAAAAATTCTAGGACCACATTTTTAAGAGAATATTTTTATGCATGGGGGGTCCTCTCTTGGTACAATTTCAACCGTTATTGCAGTTTATTTATGGATACTTTTTAATGCAAAACGGATTTGTTAATATCTTTTTCCACTCTCGAATCTTTGTATTTTTGCATCCAATATAATACATGGTAAAACTAAACTAACAATATGATTTGAAATTTCAGGGGGGCGCTAGCCCTGGCTACGTGCCTATTACGAAGTATATGTCTTATGCCACAAGGCTACGTGTAAAAACAGCTTTGAATTGCGAAGAAAACAAATCGCTATGGTGTAATTTTTTCACTTTCAAAACTAATGAGAACACGTATGCTAAATTTCACGCGAATCTGTACAAAGAGAAAAATTGCTTCAACCACCTTGATGGCCTTTCCAACATTGCAAGTTTGCAGTATGTATATGGATTGTCGTGTCCTTGAAGCTTTTTAAAGCTGAAATAATTAAATTTAATTATTCGTCGAAGGAAATAACTTTTAGCTCAATAATTCCTATTTTTTATGTAGTTGAATGTAAATAATAATTTTTTTTCTCAGTTGAGCCCATCCGGAGACATTTATAAAGCTACATTTGACATATTTTTTCATGAATAAAATGAGATCCTATCTAGTGCCACAAGATAATAGCTTTCAAGAAACTAAACCGCTGATCGATTTCCTCCGTAACTATTAAATAACTTTCTCCCTGATTAGCTCTGAGGAACATAAAATATTTTTCAGAATTTATTACGTACAAATTTTATGATAATAAGCTCTGTACTAATTTCAACATCTTGCATACGCTACCGTTTCTGGAAACTGATTCCTGGACACTGGAAACAAAATCTCAATTTTATTGTTTGAATTTCATGGCTATAGTTTCCGCAAATGGGCGATTTGAGTTTTTTTTTAAATGAAGCTAGTAACCTTAAAGTCTTAATTACTACTGCAATTACATAGTATTAAGTAATTACTACTGCCACTGCTCCATGGTAATCCGACAACTCCTAGGATGTCGAACAATGATTTGCCTCAGTCCTAAGAAGGAAGACCTAACAGAATCGAAACTTCGAGATGAATAGAGACGCAGGGCTAACCAATGCCAGGTAGTTACACTCATCTCTCCTCTTTTGTCGTTAAACCTGCGGCGGCTGCGGCCATAGTATAGTGGCCGCGACGTTCTTCACTGAAATTCATTGATCGAATTCTAAGAAACTCATTGATAAATTGACTCCGACCTTTGATAGAGCCATCAAACGGAAAACCGATGCATCCCTCAAAACTATGTAGTACGTTGTCAAAATGTTGTAGCAAATTAGCATTGCAACAACTATGGAGTTTGCACAACGTAATTGCACCGTCTCAAAGGCTGCCAAATGTCCTCCCTACAGGTTCTTGACCACGTAGAACGCTATCGCTACTGACTGTCCAACGTATTGGCAACCTTAAACTTATTACTGCCAAAACCCATATTAATACTTCTTTGTAGACGCTAATCCCATTTAAGAGCTAGGGGAAGCTTTGAGCAGGATTTTGCATATTTGGTTTTTCGTAATAATTTTTACTGCAGTCTTATTTGACTCCGACTGATTTTGGAGATGTATTTTGTGTTACTCCTCCACTTTGTTAAAAAAAATAGTTATTCAATCTATCGATAGCAATTACAAAATCAATCAATACATTTCGACTTCCGTCTAGTTTTCTCGGTATCGGTTTCCAAGATGTGCCGCGGTAATTTTTTTTCAAGTCCGATATCGCCCTAAGAGTTTTCCGCCTGGCAAGTGCTCAATCGCTTCCGAAGATCAAAAAACACGTTAAAAACTGCCCTGTCAAAGATATTTTTCTGTTCCAACGTTGGATTGGTTAATTAGATACTCTGATTTAAAATTTTCCTGAGCTCGCAGAAGTACTAGTGACGTGATGAAGACGCTGCAAAACAATCTTGAGCACGTTACAACTTCTACAATTTCTTGCAACGCTATTGTATGCTGGGATGCTACCATATAGTAGTAAATAATGTTAGGAAATTAATTGGTCCTCGTAGATGCTTCTCAACAGACTTTTGAGTAATTTCTCTCTCTCTCTGGTCAGCAATCCGTATAATGGTTTGCAGTGCAGTCGTTTTCCGTCTCAATTCCGCCCTATTTTGAGCCAACCTCTTCAAATCCAAGTAAGTATGGCAGCCCATATCCTCTACAATCTGTTTGACGTATCTATTCCTTTCTGGGTCTACCTCTCGCATTTTTACCCTGAACTGAGCCCTCTACAATGGTTCCTAATAGTCCCTCATGTCTTATAATGTGGCCTATCCAGGTGTCTCGTCTCTTTAGCGTTACGTGTTCCACAGACATGGCATCTAATCAGCTCTCCGTAGTACCGTTTCATTAGTCACCCTCTCCATCCAAGATATTTTAAGGATTCTCCGGTAGCACCACATCTCGAAGACCTCTATTCTCTTTCTCCCATTCATACCATGTGTCACACCCATAAAGCAAAACATGCCACACAAATGTCTTGAGTAGGAGTTTCCTCAAACGCAAATTAATGTTGTTGGAAGTTAAGTGCCCTTTCTTCTTATTAAAAAGCTGCCTTGGCGTGATTAATCCTGCTGATGAGATCTTTGGCACTACCTCCGTGTGATGTGATTTTGCTTCCAAGGTATTGGAACTCCTGTACTGTATCGAGTCTCTAACCACTAAGCATGACTTCCGCATCCGTTCCCCTCCTACTCATGACAAGGATCTTTGTCTTTTCTCCGCTGATTTTCATATTGAATCTTTTACTGACTGCCTCCAACTCCCTCAACATGTTTGATAAGCTTTCTTCACTGTCAACTAATACAGCTACGTCATCAGAAAATCCTAGCATATCAATCTGTCTGCCTTGAACACTTATTCCACCACTTTCTCCCCACCTTTCTCGTGCTTCGTCCATACCTCTATGTATGTATATATGCATTGCGGAGACAGGGAACAGCCTTGCCTCACCCCCTTTCTTATCTTGAGTAATTTAGAGACGCTTTTATTCAAGGGTCACAAAATAAAATGATGTATTTTGAGCACTTGTTCCGTAGATGTCACGTTAAGTTACTAGTAAAATAGCGCTGGACTGAGCAATAATGCAATATATGTGGTTGAAAAAGAAGATATTTCGGTAAGACAGGGATTTTTAAAAGAACTCTCGCTTCGAGAGCGTATTTTGATTGATCAAAATGGAATTATGGACCAAGCCTGTGCGTTTAATGCTGAAAAATTCCCTGCCATCACGGATTCTAGAGAAATTCCGAATATCAAATAATTATGTCATTTATTTTGAAGTTTAGAGTAAATCGCTGGACGGGAAATTAATGCCAAAAGGAAGGATTTTAATTATGAGCAAGTGGTTGGAGTGGAGATTTTGAGGGTTAGCACTTCCGCACTACTGTTAGCTTGGCAGTGACGCCACAAGTAATGAGTATGAGGTCGAAGTCCACGATTTCAATTTTGAATCTCGCTACTACTTCCCTACCGACCAGCTGTTCCTCAGTAATACGTGATTCATTTTATTAACTGTGATTTGGATATGGTGGCGCTTGTGTTGATAAGTTTTCAGTTTTCCGTGAGCTGTCGTATTGTCGTATTGTTCTGCATAGGTTTACACTACGGGATGATAATGTAAATGTTTGTTTACCAGATAAAGACATGGAGGTAACGCTGGGCTTCTTGGCTGAGGAATGCAGTGAGTAATGGCACTGAAGAATTAAGTTTGGGTGCTGTCTTCGGAATGATTAATCTGCATGTGACAGACGTGTTGTTTTAAAGAAGTTAGTTTTCTAAGTTTATGCATAAACACTATGCTATGCTTATGACAAAAGTTTTTACTAATATTGGAGTATTTAAGTTGGTGACACTTCCAAGAAAGAAGAAGAGAAGATTGTTCGCCAATTCATTACTGTAGTGTAACCGAGGGTATGAGTGAAAGATGTTTTCATTTTCCAAAGAATTGAAAAAACAATTAGCCAAGATTGATTTTGAAATTATGTAATCTAATGGATAGAGATAGAGAAATTAGAGCTGCTGTGGAATCCATTATGTCTGGAAATATATTGGGAAGTCAAGGCGTTTACAGCCACCCCAATCGGTCGTCTAGCATCGAGGGACTTTCATCCATAGATCTCAGTAAATTTTGACTCTGTATATTGTCGTGGATCTATGGTCTTGAAGCCTTGACGAGTGTATTGATTTTATTTTCAATTAATCATCATAACATTATTTTGACAGGCCATAGTATAAACACCAATAGAGGAGAATATTCCAATGAGGATCTTTTGTCGGGATGTCGGCAAGATGGGCGAATGTCCGTCGTCCGCCGATTTTTCTGCCTGTTTGTAACTTTTGACCTTCTTTTCACCGTTCTTATGTGGCTGATATGCATTATGGTAGGTGACAATACTTAAATTTTACCTTCGTTTTGGTAGAACTGATTTATGTTATCTACTGGGTAATTTAATGGCTATTCTCTCTTTGCCCTAGATGATTGGAGACGATATTTATTCCGCTCTAGTGAAGCAAGTTGTAAATTTCAGTATTCATACATCATTGTTTGATATTGTGGTAAGTTTTGGACATTTTAACGTGACTTCAGGTTTTGAGGAAAGTGTGGACATAAAAGTTAACATTGCTTCTTGTTATGTGTACAGGTGGCTGCTGTGGCAAGGTTTATTGTGCTCATAATGTTTTATGCTCTGCTGTATATTAATCATTGGATCATTATAGCTGTAAGTGTTTATAATTTTGTTATTTTTCTGGAACTCCTCAAGTAATATTAAGACGTATTTAAGTATTTATTGCTTTTGTTTTCAGATCAGTACATCAGGAACTTGTGCATTCTTAATTGCCAAAGTGTTTCTATACCATGTAAGTGATTTTCTCTTTCAAGCTTCTTAGTATTTAATTTTTAATGCAAGTACATTTCCGTGTTTTAATTTGGTGTATTAATGATGCTGTACTTGTTGCTGTTGATGCATTGTGGTTGGTGACATAATATAGGTTATGCCCGATTATGTAACAATAATTTATGATTATATTTATAAACCAATTGGTTTTTCATGGAACTTCTATCGAAAAAGGCTTCATCATTAATCTAATGTAGTTTCCTCCTGATATGTGATTGCTTGGTGAGCATCATGCATTCGGCTCTTCATGGTTTCTTGTCGTTGGTTCTTAGATTTTATTTTTGTGAAGTACCTACCCAATCAGTTGCCCTTGTGCAGTACACAACCACAGTTATTAACACTTTCAACGTGGTGATGTTTTTTAAAATTTCACCAGTGACTGATTTTTTTGTTTCCTTTCAGATTGTTTTAATATCAATATACTTGTGATATTGTATCATTTAAAATAGCAAAAAAAATTGTGATTGAAATCGGTAATTTTAAATTTGACGATGATCGTCGTCCGTAGTCACAATAGGCTGCTCCTCAGTCGTGTCTTGAATGGTTGCATGCCCATTCCAATCTGTCAACTATTTTGAGCTTCTTACTAGCTGGCATATGTGCTATTTTGCTTTCACCTTTCAGAATTTCATTTCAAGAGAGCCATCTACAAAGAGCAGTTTTGTTTTAGATTTTGGAGGGGGATTGTCATTCAAACCCTTGGAATGGTTAATGAATGTATTGGTAAATAATATTTAGAACCACGCACTCAAATAAATGAAATCAGAAGGGGTAATTTACAAATGTATACTTTTTGTACACAAATAATAAATTTATATACATTTTTCTTTATTTACTAATAATAATTTGCAAATATCACGATAGTACCAGTGGTACTAGCTAGTACTCCATCTGTTTGATGTCAAATTAAAATGGCATTGAATATTTTTATGGAAATCTATGAAGCAGGGATTGAAATGCAGAGATATGCAAAAACATTTTGTGTCCTTCCTGAACCCTCTTGATTTGCAAAGCATTCATCAGGGGAACGTTTTTGGCTTTTGTCTAAGTCATAAGTTTTAGGGAAGTGCCTAGACAATCCATGGAATTCGGGTCCCAGCCAGGGCAAATATTTTTTCTATCCAATATTTCACGGAAACACAGTAAATTTCCCAATCCCATACATTTACGGCAGTAACAACAATTTTTAATTTTCAGCCTGGGTTTTCCTGGCTGAAAACCCAGATTCTTGTTTGACCGAAAACAGGCTTCACATACTGACGGGCCTAATATGTTTAGATTTTGAAAACACAAGTATACTTCCATGAATAGGATGGGCTTCGATTGGTTGTGGCTCCCGATCGAAGGCAGATCATGTCTACAAACTCTAAACCAATTATTTATATTTTCTCGGATTTTAAAAAGTTGGAGTGAGCCTAAATTCTTTTACTGTGGGAAAAATATGTACATGTGCAACTCCTGGAAATGTATCGACCAGATGCAAATGTTCTGGTGACAGAAAACAAATTTGCTTGGTGCAGAAATATTCTTTGCTTAAAATATTTTTACGATGAATATAATCGGAAAGTATGCAATTTCACGCCATGAATGAAAAGTTAAATTCCTTCAATTGAAATAAACATTAGGTGGGAAAAAAATAGTGTTATCATTACGAGATATTTATTTGTGCTGTAATCTAATATCTTCCTCTCCCCCACGATACAGGCTTCGCTTCAATGCAATATGTTGCTCCGCCGAAAGGTCATAGCAAATATTTTTTACATAACCTCGGAAGCAGTTACCATCTCTGTTCTACTTATATCATGTTCACTATTGAACAAAAAATGGAGTTACAAAAGTCATTATTCGAGCGCGGTTCCTGGGAAAGTTTAAGTGCATACATTTTAGTATGTTAAAAGGTAATAATGCGTTCATTTTTTACCGTCTTGAGAAAGAGGTACGACCAATCAAAGCCCATCCTATTCACGGATGTATCCTTTTATTTTCAAAATCTAAACATATTAGGCCCGTCGGCATGTGAAGCTTGTTTTCAGTCAAACAAGAATCAGGGTTCATTGAAAATCCAGCAAATAGGCTGAAAATTAAAAATTATTGTTACTGCCATAAATGTATGGGATAGGGAAATTTACAGTGTTTCCATGAAATATTGGAAAGAAAAAATATTTGTCCTGACTGGGACCCAAACCAGCGCCATATTATGGTGTTATCTGTCCCAGTGCCTCTACCTGCTCAGCCACGGCTTCCATTGGGAAATGGGAGGACTGCAAAGGATTTATACGGAGGGAAATTCTATATTTGCGTTTTTTTCTCGAACCCGGGCTCAAATGGAAGAAAGCCATGACACTTTTCCCACATTCTCTCTTGGTATCAGAAAATAATTGCATCATTTGGATCCTGAACATCAGTGTCGCGATGTCTCCTTGTTAGTGTTGAATGAATTGACAAGTAAGATGAAAAATAACACCACTTTCCCTGAAAAATGAACCCACTTTTGAGGAAAAATAACCCCACTTTCCATCAAAAATTAATCTAACCACATGTAGGTCCTTACTCATGGGTAGGCATATGTTACAATGCCTTTTCTATTTCAGAAATTTTAAGCTCTTAAGCACTGTTTGTTCACTCTAAATGTCTAAGATAATTAAATTATTGCTCTTAAAAATGAAGTGGTGGAGTTCTTTATGTTTGTAAAAATTCTTGGCTGACTGTAAAGACAACTAAGTCCTCCTATGACTTAGTGGTCTTAGTTGACTTAATTTCTCATGGTTGTATACGGCTTTTAATTACTCCATGGGAGCAGGCATGTAGGAATAAATAGGACTCAATAAATTTAGGAATTGAATGATGAATAAATGCTCCATCAAATAAAGAAACATTAGTCCCATATGACCAGCCACTGTGATTCCTGTAGAGCCCTTCCTAATTCAGATATAAATGGCATGTATCCAAATATAAGACGACCTTTTTTACCTTACATAAAAGAAAAAAGTGTTATGCACTCAATAATAAATATTTATTACCCCAGTAAGTGATGAAAATCATACCAACTGGAATACATAAATATGCAATTTTAGATAGAATTTTCAATTGAATGAACTTCATCTCTTTTGAAATTGGTAAGTGATGTAGGCTGTGGTAGATATTTAGGTGGTTCAATGATAATACACTTTTAACTATCCTAATGTGACAGGTTCTAAACCTGCTTAGGGCGTAGATGTTACTTTGTCTCTGTGAAAGTCTTAGGACTGATGTGCGATGCGACCATAGGAGTTGGAACTACTAAATAACTGAAATGTACTTTTCCCTGGAAATACATTCGCCAAAAAGTAAAACACAGTATTAAGTTCATACAATAAGAGTCCTGCTAACCCAAACTAATAGGGATTGAGGCCTGTGTGGATTTTAATATTTTTGGATCAACTGAGATCTATAGATAAAGCACTCTTAAGCTTTATAAGTGGTGTAAACAGTAGCTAGCTGAAGGCGATGTTTACATGCTTGTAAATGATAAAGGGCAACCGAGGGTTGAATCACGAACCTTAAATAAAAGGAAAAAGATAGATCTGCTCACTACTGGCCTGGTCGAAGGACATTAAGGGGGTTTTCCTATTTTTGCTTAAATTTTGTTAGAATTAACTGGATTTTCAGATCAACATGGTTTGGATTCTCTGAACTCTAGTGCAGAATGTAGAATTATGGTATTGATGTGCTATCTTAAGAAATGTCATCCTCAAAAGTCCTCATTTATGACAAAATAGAGGTAGCAACCCGGTGTATCTTGCCTGATTTATGTAGTCTCAGTTGATAAAAAATACTGCATATTCATTTCAGTGGGCTGATGCCAGGCAGCCTGCCTTTCATGTGGTTCTGATATTGACTTCATTCATAATGTCGTGGGGAGAAGCTTGGTTCTTAGACTTCCGAGTTTTACCTCAAGAGTCACATGCTCGGCAATTTCTCTATGGTGAGTATCTGCACATTTTACATTCCATAGAAAAATATTGGTTTAGTGCCATGATTTTGATAATCCTATAGCATATATCTTCACCAATATTTAATTGTGCCCATATCTGCATTCAGATGTGTCATATCACTGCTGTTTGAAAAGGTGTGGACCAATCAATTGTGGCCACCTTGCGATGCCATGGGAGTAGTATCGCTTTTTAACTCTTCATCTCCTGTCTTTGCCCCTCATGAATCATTATTCATAATAATATAATGATCACCTACACTTTTAGAGTAGGTTTTTGATGGATCATAGCCACTTTCTTATTACACTTGCTAGTAGAGATGGTTGTATGATATCAGTGGGAATAAAACATCCCTGGATACCTCATTATAAAGGATAGGAAGATCAGATCCATATTCTCACTATGAAATTGGAAGTGGATCTAGGAATTTAAATTTCATGACCAACAATTAAAGCAAGCCTCCCAACAACAGTTGTGTTCATGATAAGTATTCACATATGTTAAAGTTTTATTATTTCATTTTTTTGTATTACTATTTTGAATGATTACTAGTTAAGAGTTGTTATTAGTGGTAGGTACATCTACATAAAACCCTGTGAGGGCATGTGGCAGGGGGTGTCAGCCAGGACTGGATTAAGGCCTGTGCAACTGCCCGGGGTGCCTCAAAGGAAGGGGCGCCATGATTGTAAAAAAAAAAAAATTTTCTACGTTTAACTGGTGAGTAGGTTTGATAAGTGGGGGTTAAAATTTTGTCTTAAGCCGGACCTGGTGTTAGGACACCAGCCATGAGTAGGGGAGGGAAAAGGAGTGGGGAGAGGACTAAGGTCAGCTGTTTGTGGATAAGAGTGCAATGCTCTGTTACTGTTCCAGTCAATAATTGTGTGTGGTAAAATGGAATTTTTGTTCTAATGAGCATGGCAGCATATCTTTCTCACCTCATGTTGTCTCCTGTCACCTCTGTCAGTTCTAGAGATACACTGCCATATTCATAGATTTCAGCTAAAACGCACTAGTATGGTGACTAAATCAGTCAGCTACTAAGAGCGCTTAGTCGCATACTAAAAATGGTATTCATGGATCCTTTTCAGTAAGCCACTAGGAGATACTGACGTAGAATGCTACTCTCGCCACTATTGTAGCGGAGTATGTATATAATTTTAAGTAGTGGCCACCCTGAAAATAAAATAATCAACGTTGACTAGAAATCGAAATATATAAATCTAAAAAGTTTATGGAATCACCACCGTATTCTAGAGTAAAATTTATATTATCATGTAATGAATTTTAAAAAGTTTTAAAAAGATGCAATTGACGTAATGACCCAGTCCATAAACATAAAATATCATCAACATACCTAAACCAATAAAATACGTTCCTCATAAGAGAGTGTTTAGAATTGAAAAGATTATACCCAAAGTGTTTCATAAATATTTCGGATAAAATAGGCGAAAGAGAGGAGCCTATGGCTAATCCGGACCTCTGTTGGTAGCAGTCATCGTTTAATATAAAATAATTTTGTGTCAGGCACAAAGTCAGCAAGTTTTTAATATCTTTTTGAATTCCCTCGTCACAATTCGAATTTTTAAGAAGCTCGAGCATTAATGATGAACTTTCAGACCCTGGAACAGAAGGGAATATGTAAATTCGTCACGTCAAATGATACCAACTTTGCCGAAGAAGGTGGGGTTATCTTTGATAGTTTCTCCGCAAGTTCCACGGAGTTTTTAATGCTGTACATAGATTTCAAGTGTGAATATTGCCTAATCCATTGATTTAACTGTCTAGCTAGATGGTGACATGGAGCCGTGACATGGGGAAAAAAACTTGCTGACTTGACTAGTGGACGTCATGATTTTAACATTTAAAAAAAATCAACTTTTACGGATGTTTTAATATCATTTGACTCTTTTCACCACCACACTCACAAACTTGCTGCTTTTAGATCCATGATGTATAGATTAGTTAATATACCTTTATCCATAGAAATATTCAGTGAGGAGTTGAATACAATAAAGGCCTTGGCATGCCGGAATGGGTTTGATGAAAATTGTATATACAGGTTACTACACCGTTGTAGCCAAAGAAAAGCTATACAGATACTTACATCCCTGCCTGTCAATAGCTCCCTCCCAAATCACTGGGTAAAACTTCCATTTGTTGGTAAATTATCTTACAAATTGCAGAAAACTGTGCTCTATGAAGGTTGTATGGTATAGTTTTATAATCCTGTGACAATAGGAAGAATTTTATTCAACTCGAAAGACCGGTATGACCGAAGTGGTGTTTATAAATTAAAGTGTAATGACTGTGATCTTTTTTATATTGGCCATACAGGCAGAAGATTTAAGGACAGAGTGAAGGAGCATAGGTCTACTTTTATTAATTGTGACGATAAATCCTGTCTCGCGAAACACTTGTGTGATTTTAACCATTTTAGTAATTTTGACTCAGAAGTTTTACACCATTTTGACAAAGAGGCTAAGTTGGATTTCTTTGAGCAATATGAAATCATTCATAGCCCAGCTAAGTTATGTAATGATGTTGTTTTTATTGATCGATCGCCTCTGTTAAACCTTGTTCTCCCTCCCGTCCGAAAAAATAATGACCATGCCTCCTGACCTTCACCACCAATGGCTTTTCTGTGGTCTCAACCCCCCCCCTTTTTTTTCCTCCTGTGTTCCCCCTCTGTGACTTAATACCCCACCCCCTCGCCTCCATCCCGGGGTGTATATGGCGGAGTTTCTGAGAAAGTTGTACCTTGATAATGGCATTACGTGCCAAAACCTTGGTCGGTGGTGTATTTTAACTGTGTTTTTATAATATACTGTGCGGAAATTTACCAATATTGTTATATTTGAAATGGACCTGTCTATATGGCTTAATTGCTGTATGATTCTACCACTTGAATGCTAAGTGAAAAGATGGCTAGGTTTTTTAACTGCTTAGTGCTCCTTTGGGATATGTGTTAGAATCCCGCTGAAGCATGATTTGTAAAAAATATTTAATTCTTCGCGTACATTCTTCGCGTGTATTCTTCTTGGGATTTCCATCAGGTTAAATTGGCAAAAAGTACCGACGTTTTGACGAATGAGTCATCCATCTTCTTCAGGGTAAATGTCCTTGAATTAAAGTACGGTAAGCTTATAATCTGGGTTCAACAATCAGATGGCTCCTGATTGGTGAAAATTGAAAATTATGACAGCGGAAAGGAGTATTCATTCTGTTATTCCAAATTATGTATCTTTTAATGGAATACCAAGATTTGCTGAGTTGGAAACCAGCATCACAGTTGAAATTATCCTTTTCCAGCCTGATCTCATTGCCTTCCTTTGCCAGTCTATCCCAATAAGTGTTGGAATGGCAAATAATGTTGGCACTTTCCCATTTAATCCTGTGGTCAGTACTACCGCTGTCTTCAGCGACAGATCTTTTGGGCTGTCCAAGCCTAAAATGTCTCAGGTGTTCTTTAAGCCTCGTGGCAATAGTTCTTCTAGTCTCCCCCACGTAGACTTGGGCACATTTGCAAGGAATATGAAAGACACCCGGAGTCATAAGACCAGTAGGGTTCTTAACTTTTACGAGTTGGTCTCTAAGTTTTTCTATAGGCTTATGGATGGTGTGGGTAATGTATCTGCTGAGAATTCCGGAGATTATTCTGGAAACTGCAGACATGTACGGCAGAATGGCCCTACAGCTTTGGGCATTCATCTTCGGTTTCCAATTTACTAGAATCGAAAGTCCTATTTTGAGCCAGAGAGATGTTCAATTCGCTGTATCCATTTTGACGGAACGTCTTCTTTTGATGCCTCAATTCAGCAATTGAAGCGTCGATACTTTTTGCCTATTTAACCTGGAGGAAATCTCGAAAAGAATTTATGCAAATGATTTGTAGTTTGGTAAATTATGCATTATTAGTCAATACTCCTATGACTCATGGTTATCTGAGTTTAAGATCTCCGAAAGATTTGTTTAGTTTGATTACTGGAAGATAGTCAAATGTTCAAGGATGGGGGTAGATGGTGAATATTTGATTTTGTATTGACAATCCTCATTTGTGTTTACAGTGTCACATCCCTCTGGTGGTGCAAACATTCCTAGTGAGCGAGATCCCCTTCTGGGTAACCATAATAATTATTATTCTGATGGACGGATGGAAGTTACATCTGGTAACTTTTATTCACCCATGGATTCTCCTGAAGGTAAGTTAAGCTCTTCTCATTTTGAACATATTAGGTGTCATGAAATTAATTATTTACCTCTAAATTTGAACCATAGGGTAATTTTGAAACATTTTAATCCTGTTTAAAATTGAACTGACCAAAATGTTGTGACTAAAATGTACTGGAGGAAGGGGAAGAGTGATGATTTGAATTAATATTTTGAATTACCCAGGATTGAGTGAACCTCATTTTGGTGAAATAGCACTCTGCTATGGGTAATTTTCGTATTAAATTTGGGATTGTTCAAGAGAAACTCAATACAGAATGGAAAATTGTACCAGAACAATGTATGAAGGATTCATGCATGGAATATAAAATTAAAGAGGAAGTAATGTTATGAACCTAGGGAAAGTCAATACATACCTACGTTTTGAATGGTTTGTCTTTCATTCTCGTACTTTTCAGGTTGATATCTGAATGATTTCCCTCATGTGGCAAAATTTTTCTGGCTAGATTCAGGGGTTGTTTCGAACTCAAGCTTGCGGATTCAACTGCCATTTCTTGGAAACAAGTAGCTTTTTATATTCCATTTCTAAAAATGTTAATATGTTACTCACCCAATACATATTTTTGATTTTTGTACAAAAATGAAGTATAATTTAAGAGACTGGAGTCTAGGAGCTAAAATTGCCACCTCTTAGAAATAGAGCATCTGCGCGTATTTAATTCTGGAAAAACATTTAATGGAGTAATGTTTTTAAAGCTTAAGGCCGCGGACACAAAGAAAGCGGGTTTCCTGCTTGCCGGCTACCGGCTCCGACCGGCGCGTTAAGTCCAAGCTGGTAGGCACACACAAAGAAAGCTGGTTGACGCAGGTTTTTTGATTCAGGTAGGCATATCAGATAGCCAAAATGGCTTTAACATGAAACCTTTTTCTTAATTGGGTCGTGTACTGTCAATGTGACAATATTCTCCATTATTTCTCATGATCCCCATCTGGTTGACAATTAATAACAGTTAATTAGTAATATATACCGCGATAGTCCTCACTAGTTTACGAATAAAAAATGCTCATTCTATAATATTTTGATTATAATAAGCGAAAGACAATTAGTAAAATTACTAAAAAACAGAATGAATCACAAATAAGTTCAACGAGTATCACAATTTATTACTCTTATTTTAAACCGACTTATTTCAGAGTGAAACAAAATAACTTTCAACTTAAAAAAACTGCCCTAAAATTTATAGTTTCTTTAGGCAGTTTTTTTAGCATTTCGCAAACAATGTCTTCGCATTTATGTCTTCCAAATGGTTCACCACTCAAACGTATTTATGCGATGAATTATTATGAGTTTTTTAACAGTTCTTTGAACACTTTGAGAACACAGACCGTAGCGGGTGTTCAGCAAGACTTTCGTGATAATTTTGTCGCATGGACTTGGTTGCAGTAGGTAAAGAGACACGAAACATTTTACTACAAAGATAAAAATGAATGCACGCACAAGTTCCATCGGATAGCGGTATCGATTTCAGCAACAGTGAAAACTACCATTGAAGACCATTCTTTCATTCGACAAGGATGTCTAGCCTGTCTTCTGACGAAGAGTTTTTTCTCATCGATAGTGCTTTCCCGAAAGTGAAAGAAAAAAGAACAGGAATACATACCATTAACAAAAAAAGAAGAGACCATGGTGAATATCATCATTTGTTTAATACCCTGAAAGCCGATGAAGAAAGATTTCGTCAGTACACGAGGATGAAACTGGATACGTTCTATTATATTTTTAAGAAGATTGAGCATCGTCTGGAGAAAACATGGTGCAACTGGCATAAGAATCCTATTTTACCAGAAGAAAGACTGGTGATTACTTTAAGGTAAGTAAAATATCTTTTCTCACCATACAACTATTAATTTTAACGACATAGATGCATTATGAATATTCTCAACTTTCATGTTAATTATAAATAGGTATCTTAGAAAGTACCGCCTTAGAAAATATTTTTGTTTATTATAATTTCACAAAAATATCGACTCGTACAAAAATGGTTCAGAAAATTCCTTACCAAATGTTGGTTTATATGCTATTAAATAAACCCTCGGTTTTCATTAAGGTCGTTCACTTATTTTAGCTGTGAAAACTATGCGTAGCCTAACAAGCTATTTATGCACACCGTTATTGACTGAGTGGCATTGTCAATTTCCTTGGTTAAAGTTGTTTTTAGTACGAGGATAATAGAAATAAGGAAAAAGACTTGAATGGCTTTAATGCTCTTTAATATTGCGTTTATTGTGTAGTTACATAAATGAATCAGGCTATTATAAAAATTTTCACACATTATGGTTTGTCATAATTGTAGTCATAACTTACAGAATGAGGAAGATCAGTGACATTGCTCTCGGGAAAGGAGGAACAATTATGAGTTTCAGGGGTGTTGGGAATAGTATTTTCCTGCTGATAAGCAAACTGCCCCACAAATTCCTGTATTCTGCTCCGAAATGACAATTTATTACACTCGGGAATTTTTTTTACATAAGGTAATAAACTTTTGAAAAAAAGCAAATCATCATCTTCCTGCCCCCTCGTCAATTTTCTTTCTAGATACGCAATCTTTTTTTCTCTATTTCCAGCAAACAAGCATTAAATGTATCACTCACTAGCTTTCTTTTTTTGGCGCTTGATGCTGATGGCAAAGGTGGAGAATCGACGTTTACACAATCTCTTGCTTCCCCTATCTTCTCATCCTGGTCAGCAGTAGTTATGCCACCAGGATTCTCCATCTCTCCCGTTTCCTTTGCTGCAGTGGCATCTTGAAGGCTAGCAGATGAAAACTTAGATAAATTCCCCGTCGAGATCCGAGGCTTTACCGTATCTTTTAAAAAGAGTAGCGCCTTGAAGTATGGCCACTTCACCGTTGGCCCGTCAACGGCTGCATCACCCGAACGTGAAGGTGGGATTTTTCCCAGCTCAATTGAAAATTGATCCCGCAAATATTTCCACTTTTTTTTCAACACAGTGACTGAAAACAGAAATTATTATTCGTTAAGAGCTTGATCAATTACCAATTTGGCTTATTCTGGTCTACAATTATTGCTAAAAATTACACACTATACTTCAGCACTTTTTTAAATACCAAGGCAACTTATTTCATATAGCTAACTACAGAAATGGCGTTAGAAATGACAGCCGCAAATACAATGTTACTTTGGCGGGATTTAGAGAGAAAATAGGAAGAAGGTAAATTATGAACCAACTGAACTAGAGAACAACGTTACTGTAGCTGTATGGTAAGGTAAACGATGAGATTAGTCGTGCTAATGTTGGCTGAAAATAGCAGTAGCGCGTGAACCGTACTAATAAAAGAAATTACTTGAGATTTTTTTCGTTAAAATACATGGGTAAAGAAATGAAGATAATCAGTTATGAAATCATTTAAATGCATGTTCCTTTAATTGACGAAATGTATTAGGTTACTTCATGGTATGTCCATGTTAAGCGAAAGAAAGCCCAACGAAGAACGAAATATACACATGGTATCAAACTAAGGGGAATGATGGAAGGGTAGAAAGGGTAAGGGAATTTTCACCGGGACAATCATCAGTGACCAAAGTGAAAGAGTCTAGAAAACTTATGTATGTAAAAAATCTTAAGAAAATGGGAGCTTTATAAAGCAAAACATGCATACAGCAGGCGTAATAATTGAGCAAGGAAATATTACTCTGGAAGAAATAAGTGAAACTGACAATGAGTCTTTACCTTGAACTACACAATTAAAAATATTTTGAACCTTATTTCTGGAAACGGAATGGCATTGGAATGTGTATGAAACATAAAATTTTCTTTTTCATTGTATTCTGTTTGTTACAGGTATCTGGCTACAGGATCGTCCTTCAACACTCTTGCATTTTCCTTTCGAGTTGGCGCTTCGAGTGTTGGAAAAATTATCGCGGAAACAGTTGCGGCAATATGGGAAGAATTGCAACCAATCCATATGCCCATTCCAACGGAAGAATCTTTCAAAAGAGTGGCTGAGGGCTTTCTTTCGAATTGGAACTTTCCTAACGTGATTGGGGCCATTGATGGCAAACACATTCGAATTCAATGCCCCAAAAATACTGGATCTATGTTCTTCTATTATAAGAAATACTTTTCGATTGTCTTGCAAGGACTGGCTGATGCAAGCTACAAATTTATAGCTATAGACGTTGGTGGTTATGGCAAGCAAAGTGATGGTGGTACGTTTCAATCCTCCGACTTGTATAAATTGTTAAATGATAAACAACTACCGATCCCTAAACCCGCCAATTTACCTAGCACAAATGTCAAAGCCCCATTTGTATTTCTGGGGGATGAAGCTTATCCACTTCTTCCCAATCTTATGAGACGTTTCAGTGGGAATAATTTACCAATTGATCATGAATGTTTTAATAAACGCTTGTCGAGGGCTAGAAAAGCTATTGAATGTGCATTTGGAATCATGAACTCCAAATGGCGTTTGTTAACAAAATGTGTTGAAACTGACATTGATTTAGTGGAATCTATTGTAAAATGCATTTGTGTTTTGCACAATACCGTTATAGATAAGGAAGGGATAGATCGTCACCTGACTGAAGTAAACAGTGAGTATATTCCAAGGAACAACATTAGACCAGCTATGGGACGACCTGGAAACCTAGCTAAATCTATTAGGGATATTTTTGTGACATTTTTGACAAATAACCCAATTTTTTACCAAAATAAAAACTAAATTAAAATATTTGAAAAGGTTTTAATTACTCACCATCAGTGTCCATCTCCTCGCTGATTTCTTTCCAGCAACGGTCCACAACAATCCTATTGGCGTGGGTTTTGTCCACTTTATCCCACACTGGACGTCTTTGGTGTATTGCCGAAATTAGCAGTTCCACGTCAACCATTGCAGGTCCGTCCGATGCGCGTAACCAGCATGAAAGAAGTGTCCACACATTCCGGTAAAATCGCCCGCGCGGGGAACCTTCACCTGATAGCCGGAATCTTCTTTTACTTTGTCCGCCTCCATTTAATTATACGGCAACATTTTAGACGCCGATTGTGCGGGTAGCCGGCCAGCAGGCAACCTGCTTTCTATGTGTGCGCGCACCCGCTCAGTCTGCCGCAAACACCCGCGCGGGTAACCTGCACCTGCTAGCCGAAATCTGCTTTTACTATGTCCGCCTCCATTTGATTACATGGCAACATTTTAGGAGCCGGCCCCCGCCGGTCGGAGCCGGTAGCCGGTAGGCAGGAAACCTGCTTTCTTTGTGTCCGCGGCCTAAGGCATGGTTGTATCTCAGTCATCAGGTTATCATCACCTTCATGTCAAATTTTTAATATTGAAGTAGGAAAATGACTAGGGTAGGCATAAAGCTTTGCTATGGATAAAAAATAATTACTTAGTGTACGTCTCTATCATGCCACCACCAAGGCCAGCTGGTTGGTAGTAGACTAGTTGGAGTGGCATTGGAAGTACATATGACCCAAACTTGGCATTTCGTGGGATCCAATTGATAATGGCAATCCAAAGGTTGATATATTATTCCTCTTCAGGTATTTTATATTTTAGTTAAATAAGTTTTTGTATTTACATTCCATCTCTTTTATGCTTTTCAGCATCTGACGATGAAAAAGATGTAAAGGTGCATTCTCATCGAAAACTCACCCCACAGGTATAGTACATAATTATGGTTTTCTATCTTGAGTTATCATAATATTTTGGTGGATGTTAACCGGTTCTTGAAGCATTTTGAGAATGGACCAGTTAGTGAAAAAGTTTTGGGAAGTCTGTCTTGTCAAATTTAAGATTGCTATGAATAAACATTTGGTGGGCAGTTGATGAAAAAATACTACAAACCGTTCCTCTTATTCCCTGTAACACTTTTTGGTGTCCCAGTCATACATCAGGTGAAATATAACACCACTGATCCATTATTTCATCACCATCATCTGCTTTTTCACCTTTCCATTTCTTGTGTACCCTATCAAATGTTAAGGCTAGAGTTGTGTGCTGATTGTTCATTTTCAACAAGAAAGTCAGCAATACCATGATAATGAGTCCCTACATCCATGTGGTGTCATGCGTATGGGATTTAGCGATCTGCTTTTTGATGTAATTTTTGTTTCTGCACAACGCATGTAGCAGTCATTAACCACATGTGAAGTGGTTGGGGTGAAAAATGCCCAAACTAAAATCTCGCTGTAATTCTACTGTATAGATCATTAAACTTAAGCCATAAGTGCCTTTGGCATATCCTTAAAAAATCGTACCCAAAAATCATCAAATTAATAGCAGTTGATCTGTGTTTTGAAACACTTAACCAGTTGTTTTGCGTGGCGTGAATACACAACATGGTACACTTTGACAGAATTGATTTTTGCCCTTGGCGATGGTATGGTCATATGAAGAAAATATGTACTGATATTACTAGCATCTATTACATGAAGAGAAAACCGCAAACATTGAAAATTGCGTCCATAAGACGGGAAGCGTGGAGCGAGCAAGGGAGAGAGATATAGGGCACATACAGAATCTCCTTCCTTACCAAGGCAGGTGGCATCTAGGTTACTCAAGCAGGGGTGGTGTCGACCAACCCGGGTCCAAGAAAGTTACACGGAGCATCACTATGACAGTTTACCAGCCATGATGCTACTGGTATCCTCCTATGTGTAGCTGTACCTCAATGCTCAGAAGAAGCCTTGAATGATATTCTGGGGTCTTCGGGGGAGATGAAAGGATTTTTAAATTGGAGAAAAATAATGACACAAAGAGTACTAAGTGTTAAGTGAAAAGTACTCGCAAAGTAAAGGAAGGGAGGAAGAGAGGAGAATAGCGAACTCAAAGTGAAATTGGGAAAATGGAAAGGGAATTTGAAATGAGAGGGGACTAGAGAAACCTGTTTTTTGCTCCCTCCCTCTCTCTCAGTTATGCAGTTACTGGTGAGGAAATTTATCAGTTAGTAGCCATTCAAGTATGTATTACGTAAGATGTTTTGGGGAGGGAGGGGGGTTGGGATTTTCTTACTTTTTCTTACTTAGGGGGGGGTGAGCGGGTCCGAGACAGTCTTACGTAATATGTAAGCTCTTCTGAATTTGTATTTTCATCTCTTTTAAAAATTATTTTCGGAGGAAAAATCTTACTTTTTATGGTCACTGCTACGGCGGAACGCCTGAATGTATGCAAAACTATAGAAAAACGTACAACCAATTAGTCGCGTTCATTGGTTTAGAGGTGTCGCGTTTTCAAAGATCACATGTTTTGTGAGGTATGCATTCAGCGAATTGAAAAATATCAAAAACCGTTACGGATATCCGTGATGAGGTAAGTTTTTGCGCATTTTTACATAGAATCCCCCAATGTTTACTCTCTATGAATAATAGGCTTTCTCTGGTAACTTTGTGATGTTCCATTTTTAAAAAATTTCTAATAATTTAAAATTTTATGTTATTAAAATTTTTTACTATCTATGGTCATAGTTTCAAAAATGTCTGATAACTTCGTAAGATTGGGAGGGGAGGGTTTGTGAAATCTTACGTTGTCTTACATGGGGGGTTAAAGGGGTAAAAATCGCCTTACGTAATACTTAAATGGCCCCTTACCGGTGAAACCACACACAGTTGAGAAAATCTGATAAGTTTTTTGAAACACCTATCAGTAACAGGTGATAGTTAACCAGTAACTGATGGATTTAACCAGTGATTGGATAATTGACCAGTAATGGATTGATGGATTCCACCACTTACTGAAGAAAATTGACCTTTAACTGATCGATTTCACTTGTACTTTTTCTTATGTATAAGTTCCCATTTAAAGCCAGTGCTGAGGTTGACAAGTGACTAAAGATTTCTACTGCCAAAATGGTTCCACGACTTTAGGTCGACAACAAAAGGTCGATGCCAATAGGTCGCCGTGCCAAATGGTCGATAGCCAAAGGGTCGACGTGGAAAAAGGTCTATGGCACATGGGTCGCTGTGTAATAAAGTCGATGGTGGATGGGTTGCGGTGCATATATGTCGACAGCAAATGGGTCGCCATGCATAATGGTAGACAGCAAATGGGTTGCCGTAGAAAAAGGTCGAAGTTAAATGAAAATGGTGGCTAAAAACTTTTGAACCTGCAATTTTACTATTTCATCTACATCTACATCATCATTTGTTCCAGATAGGCCTTCATGGAAACGATATCAATCATAAGTACATTGACAGTGACACCTCAAGGGTATTTGGCAGGGGGTGTCGTGCCTTTTTGACACCTTTTTGCGTAACGTCCACGAATCTACATGTTACACAGTTTTAGATAATCTTCTTCCTTGTTACGAGAATCTTGATATACACTAGGTACAACGATGCAAAATCTGACATCCAACGGTAAATCGGAAAATCAGAATTGAATTACTTGAAATACTCTTGACAGTGCATATAGAAAACTTTATGAAAAGTCATTTTTCCCATGTTTAATCATTTGAATCCAGTTAAGTTGGCAGAACCGCGTCTCTTGACTCATGTAAATCATTAATTTTTTGTTATTTATCGCACGTATTCGATTAAAAGACCATTTTAGTCAGCTTGTCATATGCAATACATTGATCATATCTATTTATTCATTAATTTTTTAACTTTCAAAAGTCGTGAATAAACTAGAAACGTGCTTGAAATGGTCAGTCACCACCTGGTGGGTGGGTTCGAAACGAGGTTTCGACAGCGTGAAAGGGCTGGAATCCAAGCTTGGTATAAGGGTATTGGTATAATATTCACCCCCTGCCAAATACCCTAGAGGTGTCACAGTCTATGTACCTATGATCACTATCGATTCTCTCTTGTCATGGAAAACTATATATGTAACATGTAGCTAAGTGCATGTTGGGTAAAAAATACTCACCCCCTGCGAAACAACCTGATATCGATTGTCTCTTGGCATTCATCATTATCTCCAAAAAATGTGTGCAGCTTTTTATTTTCTAGCTACCATCGACCTTTTTGCACGTCAGCCTATCTACTGTCGACCCTATTGTATGGCGACCGTTTTGCATGAAGATCCATCTATCGTCGACCTATATGTGCGGCGACCTATTTACCATCGAACTTTATGCATGGCGACCCTTATGCCATCGACCATTTGGCTCGGCGACCTATATGCTGTCAACCTATTGGCATCGACCTTTTATTCATCGACCTAATTGTCGTCGACCTTTTGTCGTGATCCCTTTAAAATAGTGAATAAATAGGTGATTTTGGAGGAAAAACTCGACCTTAAAACTAAAACAATGCATATGTATATTGTTGGTGTAGTTGGCGCAATGTTATTAGCACGTATGGCGGACGTGCCTTGGGCAAGTCCTTCGGGTAAGTCTGTTGAGTAAACAGTCCTCAGAGGGGAAACATGTCCAAAGGGGGGAAAATGTGGTAGAAAAAGGGGGGAAGCATGTATAAAAACATGCCAAAATATCTCTGCCTAAACCTTAAGGCCAGGCCATTCAACCTTTTTTATCTAAGTTAGATGACCCTTTGTTTTCCTCATGAATTTTCTCAAGGGTATTTGAAGAGATTGCATTTGATTTAGAAGCCCACCAGGAAATGTATTTTTATTTTTGACTTCCAAATGTTGCCGGTGGCTGGTGGTTGAGAGATTGATATACATGATAATCTCATGCGTGTCATCTGATTTCTCAAGAAACTGATCTTCATTTTTGTCATAGCACCAGGACGCACTTGGCATGGTGTTAACTCGTGGCCTATGGGATGTCAGGTGGCCTGGTTACCAATCTGAAATGAAAGTGTTGTGGTTTAGTTAAATAGTCGTAATTGGAGTCTATACTTACAAGTTTGGTTAGAAGACTTGCAAGTTATGCAGTTAGAGTGGTCACGATCAATGGAAGATCATTCTAGTGATTTATGCACAGCTTGTGCGAAAATATGCATGTATGTAGTAATTATATCTTACAGTATTCATCATTACTAGTTGCCTTAAAAATACAAATTTTTAAAACCCATTTGTTAAACCTGGCTGCCTAAACTTCAAGTTGGGGAAATGCTTTGTGGATGATGTCGGTGATCCTTCGTGCAAATGTACTCGGACATAATTTCAGTTGCAGTTAGTTAGCTGAATGCTGTATTACCTAATCAGTTTTCTGTGGTACGGACCATGAAACTTCAGTTGTCTCCCTTTTTGAACGAATCGGTTGAAGAACAAAATTTGTGACTTATAAGGGCATTGTTGCTTTGCCTTTACTCAGTTGCTGAATAGGCTACACAGCAAAATTTGATTGCTGTATACGCATAAGGCATGCCGCAGCCATCACTCAGTCAGAGCATGCCCACCTCGAACTGATATCAGATTTTGGTAATATCTATTATTTTGTGCATTATTTCTTTATTTAAGCAACCATAATTCAGGCAAAGCTGCGTCGGTGTATCTTTACGATGACGTTTCGTAGCCAATGCAGGCCACATCTTCAGATCAAGTCCGAATGCCAAACTGTGAAAGTTGGCCTGTATATATACCGTCCTCAAGGGGGCCTTCCGTTAGCTCAAGTTAGAAGGGTGCTCAACGCTGATTGGCTGCGCTAACGGAAGGCCCCCTTGAGGACGGTATATATACAGGCCAACTTTCACCGTTTGGCATTCGGACTTGATCTGAAGATGTGGCCTGCATTGGCTACGAAACGTCATCGTAAAGATACACCGACGCAGCTTTGCCCGAAAAACATGGAGAAACCAGCACAACAGCGCTGCAAAAGCCTCAAACAGAAACCATAATTCAGTTGTTTTATTTTTTCGTATTAGATTCATTCATTTTCATCGGTTTTTGTGGATGAACTTCTACGCAACGTACTGTTATAAAAGTTTAAATAAGCTATCATCTGGGGTCCAGGAACAGAATAATCCATTTTACATCGATTCTTTTGGGGATTTTTTTTTTCCAATTTCCGAACATTTCGGTTCGCAAGCGTACTTCAGGAACGAATTGAATTCGAGAACCAAGGCCTCGCTGTTCATGGCAGCATTCTAGTGTGAGTGAGTATCCTTATCAAAATATCCTTAGATTCAGGCAAAACGCCAGGCAAAAAATCAAGGTACCTACCGTAATTTTTGGCTTGAAGACGCACGGGAATAGTATAAGACTTCTTACTAGTTGATGGGCTCATGCACCCAGGCCCGGTATAAAACAACATTTTAACCCGGGCGAAATAGTATTCCAGCGCCCCCCCTGCCGCTTATCAAACTTATTCACCAGTTAAACGTATTAAAAAAATATTTTTTCACAATAACGGCGCCCCGGGCATTCGCACGTGTCGCCCAGACCTAACCCGGGCCTGCATTCACCGTTCTATATACCTCATATATTATATGATCTTCTTTATCATTGAGTATGTATTATCAACATATTTTGTCGTTGAATTTGTAAGTTAATAATTATTCAAAAGACAAACCATAATCTATAGCAAAAAATGAGTAATTTGGGTGCTTATCAGATAATAAGCTCTTTTAATATGAGTAATGAGGTTAGGAAGACAGGGATTTGCCTGATAATTTTGGAAAAATATATAAACTTTCCATTCATTTTAGGCAATGTGTGTTGGTGAGTGGAGGTTTACAGAGAGTAACTTTAACTTTAATCAGTTACTTTTTCAGAAAAGTAACTTTTAACTTAAACTAGTTACTTTTTACAGAGATTAACTTTTATTAGTTGATTTTTTTCGTAACTTTCCTAACTATGTTGGCTACTCCCCGGCATATGCCGGCTGGTAGACCCATTCCCAGATATCCACGTCGAAATCGGGACTTGGTTGCATTTAATGAGGTCCACCTGGTGCCGTCTGCTTAGCTGCTCCTCGTCGCATCGTTGATGCGACCTGCTGACGTCCATGCGGATGCTGGGTCGTATGAATGATTCAAATCCCTTCCCCGCTCGGGATGCGGAAAATTCCGTTAAATATTAGTCAAGACTTCGTTCGCTTTCCTGAGGCAAAATGGGACGTTTTCTTTGCCTGGTTTGCCACCCACAGTAGTCATACTTCGAATTGCCAGAACATCGCGTGCTCTTATTTTCTCTGGAAAAGTAGGTGATGGGCGACTGCATTGGGGTTGGTTGTGAAATCGTCCACTTTTTCTATTCAAATTTACGTCCGTTTTCTTAGTTATAATTTAGCAATGTTCTTCCAGTTAAAAGCCAGCAGCTGGTCATGAATTAATTTGAAAAAGAACAGGAAAGAAATTGAAAGGAATAACCTTACTTTTGGCGCAGAAAGTATGCGACCCTGAGTTTGAGACTTCATATCTCTAAAACGGCTTGGCCGATTTTAATGAAATTGGCATCAATTTTTAGCTTGTTTCAATTTCCGTTAAGTGGTTACAAGAAAACTTTTAAAAAACTGTAATAAAAGTTTGTTTCTTGAGAGAAAAGGAAAAAAGAGCCCATTTTTTTTACCTGCGACAGGCAATGTTCAACTTTCGGGGATTACTACGCCAATACCGTTCATTCGATGGCAGTCAAACTTAAACACTTTATTGCTCGAACTTCTATCAGTGCTTTTGTTCAATTTCAAAGCTATATCATTATTTGTTTAGTTTGGTAATTACTTATTTATTGCGTTTATTTTTTTATAACTCTCGACTTCTCGAATCCTTCACGCCACATAACTCTGTTATGTATGTCGTTCACTTTTAATTGTCTGAAGTTCTCCAATTCCATATTTACAAGGGCTGTATCGTAGGTACTTAAGATGACTAATTCGCATTGCTCTCGGTAAAAAATTCCTTATAAGTGTCATGAAGTCTTGTAACAAGTTTTTCAAAAAATCTCCAGTGGCCGTAATAAATTGGAGATTCTTTAAAAAAACTTATTAAATTAAGAGGCCGTAGAGCTCAAGTCTTGTGTCAAATTTTGTGAAAATACGTATTCTCTGGTTATGGAACTATCAGAAGAGGACCGAAATTTATGTAACCCAGGAGATAGAATGGGTATATCAGGTTGGTTTTATATGCATTTTGCTGTCAGTGAAAATTTGTGTAAACCTTTTTGTTACAAAATCAGGTTTTGCGGAAATGTTTCATTAATCGTTGGCAAGAGCGGCTTTATGTAAAATTAAGTTTTAAGAAATTAACTGTGTGTAATAGACGTAAGTGTGTGTAGTGTGTAACTTGAGCTCTTCTGTACATCCTATTCATTGAGATACGATATTCATGAGTTCTGCTCTCTTGAGGTCGTGTTACACGATGAATGCTCTCGCACGGATACATGCGTGAACACTTGCGAGAACACATTCCTAGAATTAGGACAGGGCCCATTTTATGCACATGCGTTCGTGCAATCTTACCTGTTGGCATCTTGAAACAACGCAACTTAAGGTGGCTGGTCTAAAAAACCAAAGTGAACAGATTTTCTTAAAAATTTCCAAATATGTTCCTTTTTCGATATGCTATGGAATATCGAAGAAAAAACGGGGGATCATCGACATACTTTTTGCTATATTTTAGATTCTTTTAACATGGTGCCTTATGGCGCTCTCCACTCCAATAGGATAAATTACGCACTTTCTCCATTCCTACTGAACAGATTTTAACCAAAAACTGATATAATGTATCTCTAATAAATTAAAATCTATTCTGGAAAAATCATTTCATACTATCGACTGAAAATTTTCGTAAATACGATTTAAAAATATGTATGCGAGAATTTCAAATGTCGCGCGCGGCTATGTGGTGTAAAGTTGGCAACGTGGCTCACGAAAGTAGAAACTTGCGGAAGTAACTTGCCGGTATTATCGGTTAACTTGCTGGTATTGCGGAAGTAACCCATCTTATGCATTTTTTTTCAAGATTCTTCGGGCTTGTTTAAGATCAAGAAAAGTGATCGTTTTATCCAATCTTCCAGCCCTGTCCTGCCCCTGCATACTTTTTGCAGGATGTCGCGGTGGAAACCCGGACTAAACGAAATATTCATGCAAGTAACGCCGCATTAACCTTCGCAGATGTCCAATGTATTACTTTCCCTTCTCTCCCGCCTGTCGTGTTCTTCTCTTTGAATGAGTTTTGCGAACGTCGTATCACTTTGTCGTCACCCACGGAAATAAATCATTTAGGCCCCGTGAAGTCTCGAATGGAGATCGCTTGGATTTGCATGGCTCCCTGATCGTATCTGATCCCTCGGATGATCAACAATTCGTGGTGTTGAAATGTCTCATGGGACGTGCGTGTTGTGACGATATCCTTCGATGGATGGGCTCTTCGATAAGTTTTAGCGTAATTCACAGATATTAGTGGAAGAGCCCATTGATTGTTTATTTATTTTATTTATTTATTTACCACCGAAAACAGCTCTCATTGGCCTTTATATCCGGGGATTAACATTCAACAATGGACGAGCGCACACAACGACTGTGACGAGTGATTGTGACGAGTAATTGGAAGTACTTGTTCGTTCGTTACTTCAACCCCCCCGTCTAGTTCTAAATGTGATCCTATTACCGCTCCACGGATTATTTAATCCAAATGTATGTGTGTACTTAATAAATTTAACTGGTCCTGTTCAGCCAGCGTGAATCGCAAGGGCGAAATCTCGTATTTTCTTCAGGAAAAAATCTCTTCGTAGGTCATTCAGAAGCCATTTAATGTTAGTTAATTCCTTCGCAACAAACGAAGTTCTTGAGTGAACCCAATTACTACTACCGTACTTTGTTTATCCCAATTATTCGCCTGCACAGATCATTAAATTCCAGGCTCTAATTTGCGGATAATCATATGCTTTCCTGCAAAAACTTCGTAGTCGTGACGACCTCTCCAGTTACCAGGCAAAGTTTTGCTCAGTAGCCAGTGAAATCGCTTATATCTCTGTGTTATGTAGGTGTTCTATGGATTGATTAGGGGAATAATGAGTCAAGTTGTGAAGAAAACATTAGTTATGACCCTAAGATAGAGCGTAGCTTTGTTTGTTTCAGAAACATGGTCACCATGAATAAAGATGAGTGGCGATGTAGATTTCTCGGGTTTCCATCCGGGTGATGTTGGTGTGTGTTGCACCGACGTTTCCACGGCGTAGTCTGCCGCCATCGTCCTCAGGGTGAATCAGGGTGAGGACGATGGCAGACTACGCCGTCGAAACGTCGGTTCAACACACACCAACATCATCCGGATGGAAACCCGAGAAATCTACATCACAAGTATCCACCGGGAAAGCCTCTTACAAGATGAGTGTGGCCTTCAGCGGGTTTTGAGAATCCCACGTACTATTCTGGTTTTAATCTGTAATTACAGAATGGTATGCTGTGTCAGAGAAAAGGGTAGGCCCAATAGGTCGGAGAATTGTGATCAAGTAGATCAGCGTGGCACTGTTTTCTGGAATACTTGGCTTCCCATCTTGTTGGCATAGTTTCGAATCCCGGTAGTAGCGGAAGCTTTTTCCGCTCCAACCTGACATGACCTGTAGATCAACTCTAATGGTAAAATTAACCAGCCCATTCACCTGTCCTCTACAAAATGAATGAACTCTGTCGCGTTTAGGATAGAGTGCTATTTTATTTAGGCCTAAGAGATTCTCCATACGAGAAGTGTAGAGTTAAAAAGAGTTGTAGAGCACCTACGAAGCAAGGGTTTAATGTGACTGAGGCGAAAGTAGTGTGTAAGTATAGGACATTGCCGGAAGATTGGATGAAACGATCTCTTTTCTTCACATGAAACCAGTGATTGAAAAGTCCGAATCAATGAAGGATGGATTGTGTGAGTATGGATTGTAACATACATGTGTTTGCCTTTAGTCCACATCTACATAATACCATGCAAGCCACTTCCAGAGTGTGTTGCAGGGGGTGAGTTATCACCAACATGCACCACGCTGTACCCTCATTAAGTTAATGAAACTACGACTATTGGCGCAATAGATAAAACCTGCAAATACTTGTCAGGGGTTGACATTTCACCAACATGCACTACACTATAGGTATGCCACCAATTTTAGAGAAACTGTTTGTGTTAATGTATTTTGAAAGCTACTTAAACGCACAGAGAAACAAGAGTTATTCCGGAAACATGATCGACGTGCTCTTAGTACTAGCATAGAGTATACTCTGTGGTACTAGGCAGCAGAAAAGGATACGAGCATTAAGGAACAAGTAAACTAATCAGCTAGTCAGTGGAAACTGTGACATGAACCCAAGGTTTTTGTCATCACAGTTGTAATTCATGCGAATAAACAATCATCGTGCTAGTATTATCCATATGGTCTTGTATAGCGGTTACTAGCTAAGCATATTTCGCGCACCCTCAGCTTTTATGATGCATGAAGTATTGCAGGTCAGAAAGTTCAATTGATTGCAATTAATTCAAGCGGTTCGCTTGAACCCGGAAGTAAGAAGCACTATCAGACGAAAGATTGACCTAGATAACATTATGGAAGATATTCGAGTGGTTGTTATGGATTCAGATGCGACCTTCGTTGAGCAGTGCGTCTGCGCTTACAATGACATCTTTATTCTTCCGTATTCTATCTGATACGACTCGCTATTGGTACTTCGATTTACTGCAGTGGACGATAGATAAACTCTTTGCAGTTTTCTTTAGAATGCATGACGAAACTACTTAAAAAGACGAATGAAGAACTGCTAAGAGTTCTTTCGTCATGCATAAATTCCAACATATCAGTCCTGAGACAAAATTATTATTTTTCGGTAGTAGACTTGATTTTTGGGCGTATCTCAATTTCTAAGATTGTGTCGCTGCGATTGGCTGAACTTTTAATTTTAAAAATCGTGACTATTAGCCTTTTTTGGGCAAACACTTAATAAATCATTCTTCCCACTCTGCTAATTTTAAACCTTACGTCTTACATATTTGTAACAATGATGGAAAACTGGATTTTAAAAACTTTGAATTTTTTAATGCTTCAAAATAGTTAAGCAGTGCACTTGTAAGCGACTTCTTGCCTGAGAAACTTGTCCCCCTTCTCTACCCTCAAAATCCCCTTATCTCCTTCTCATCGTTAACGTTGAGTTCATGTTTTCCTCAGGGTTTTTACTTTCCTTTGAAAGATTATCCAACCTTACCCACTCCCTCCTCTCAAAGTTTTCTGTGCATCCCATCCTCCACATACTCTCCTATAAATTAGACGCCGCATGTACAGGGATGTTACAAGTCAGGGAAATATCAGGGAATTTGAAAACCGTCAGGGAAATCAGGGAAATGTCAGGGAAAATCGTCGAGCTGTCAGGGAAAAATTGGATAAGGGCGAATATGAATGAATTGGTCAATAGCCGACGCTTCCCAACTATACATTCTTTCGTTGGTGCCAGAGTCGATGTTCCATATTCTTATTTTTTCTTCGTTTCATAAATTTGTCAATAAATTTTTTGAGTAAAATTAAAATTGGTGTGTTTTCTCAACTTTCATTTGTATTTAAAATTTTCGCTGCTCTCTGGACGTCAAGGAAACGCGTAAGGAAAATGTGTTGGAAAATGACAATTTTTGTCAGGGAAATGTCAGGGAATTTCTTTTCCAGAATCTTATAACAACCCTGAATTTAGCTCTTATTACAAGTTTTTTTAAACTTTGATGGCAATATGTTAAACGCCATGAAACCGATCAGTGGTTGTATATTACCAAGTGTTGATCCTATCTAACATTCTGAAACTCCTCAAAGGTACTTCGCCCATCGCCACGTCAGCAAAACATGCGTGCTCATTGCGAAAATTGAACCCGCGCCCTTGCAGTTTCTGTACCGGCGTGTTGCCGATCTGGCTGCCGCGACCGGCAGTGTTTTACAATAATTTTTATTAATTTATTTATTTAATTAGGTCGTTACAATTAAGCAATTGACTTGGTGGCAACGGTCAAGATTGTAACTTAAGAAATGAAGTTGAATAAAATCAAAACAGTATACTCATTGTGAAACTCATGACTTACGCACACAATAGTATGCGTCCTGGATTGATTTAGCTCTTATTGCCTTTCTAAAATTTTTAAATGTGTTAGAAAAGTGTTAACTGTATTAACGCTTTCCTAAAAAAGGTTGAAAGGTCAACTGTGTTAACTGTTATAATTTCTTTGTTGAGCCAATCTCCGCTTATGCTCTCTTGAATAGGTATTCTTAAGGGTAATTTGAGCAACATATTTACTTTTCATAATAGATACCATATTCGATATTCATTTTAAAATCCGAGCAGTTGTCAGAAGCATGAAATAAATGTAGTAATATTGATGATGCAGAAACTTAGTGTCAAATCACTTAAATTCTCAGTAATTATCTAAATACGATTATTTTAGACTTGAGCGTCTGTAGTTTCACGCCTCTCGTTGAAAACCCTTTCACAGTCGAACGTTTTTTATGCAAAATATTGCGAGTGTGCGAAATTCCACCGAGGAAAAATTATTCGCCTTGACCGGGTTTGAACCCGGGTTCCTCGATATCGCGCCGAGCGCTTAACTGGCTAAAGCGCTCGGCGCGATATCTAGGCATCCGGGTTCGAGTCCCGCTCAAGGCGAATAATTTTTCCTCGGTGGAATCTCGCATTCATGTGCACTTGCAGGTGATTCCACGGTTATATAGTGTGTAGTCCTGGTATCCTCAAAATTTTGCAAAGTATTACGGTGGATAGTGCATTTGTTGTTCAAAGTAATTGAGAAAGCATACGGACTGCACACAGTTACATATGACGTAACTGTGCGTCAGAACTTGCTCTTTTTCCAAATTATGTCTCTTTGAGGTGCGCAGCCGTACCGAATCCCACGGAAAACATCTATTTTTTTCGCAAATATCTCGAAAAGCAGGGCTGTAAGTGGCCTGTATTCTGGTATCGTAAGAAAGAAGAGATATTTTTCTTTGTATCGAGGACGAATTCTTCGAATTTTATTCTCAGCGGTGTCTCGCTCAAACTTAACGTCAGTTTTAAATTTTAATTTCGTGGTTAAGTGGAAGTTAATCATCTTAATCCATTCAGAATGTTTCGTTGTTATTGGAAAAAATCGGTACGTAGCTGTAAGTTATTAACTATTGTTGTCCTTGGAATCTTAATCGAGAAAAAATATAGAGGGAATCCTTATATAATGTATAATTTTTCGCCGTTAATCGCTGCGGATTTAACATCTTGTTTAGGTCTATTGTGGACAATTTTGGCAGGCTCGTCTGCTTCTTTCGAAACTGGAGCCAGGATGTGCAATGTCAAACTCGTAACTGTATATTCATTGTGTGACCTCCCCTGAACATCATTTGTTTTAAAGAGTGGCTGATTGCATTGTGAGGAATTATCTGTCGGAACGCTTATGTTTTCGATAATATCTTGATCCCTTCTCATCCTTGAAATAGTGGACTGTGATAATGCGGAAATGAAAAGGACGCTCGAGTCTGCCGCAGAAATTATTACAGTTCAAAAATAGAACTTCTTATTTTCAAGTACCGCTTCTTAATTCGACCACTAATATTTTTAAATGGTAGTCGGGTTTAATGGTGGTCGGGTAGGAGGGTTTGAGGGTTTGCGCAGTTCGTACTGGGGTGCTGGGTATTCTTCTAAAGAATGCGCAGAAAATAGCACCATTCATCAAACTGGAGAACTTCACCGGCAAAGGAGAAGAAACGACGGCCTCCTAACTTCAAAATGCGCGATTAACCGAATAATCAAACTGTCTTCTGCGAATATGGACCGCGAAAGTTAAAATAATTTCATCAATATTGGAGCATCTCTTGATTGTGGAGTGTAGTCTCAGAAAGTAAACGGATTTTGAAATAGTTTGCGACGTTTCGGTTATTTGCAATTAATTTATTTAAGATTTTCACAATTTTATAATGAAAATTGGTCTTACAAATTTCAAACACGAAAGAACAGATTTTTCAACTCCTATTTAAAAACGTCAGTTTGCTGTTGTGATCGACATCTGGAGACCAAATTTTTAAGGTAACTGTCGTGGCCGTTATGAGGTTAAATAAAACTAACGTTATTTCCGCAACTATGTCATAGTAAAATACGATGGATGTGTTCGCAACTCATCGAATAAGTCTATGTAAAGAATTGTATGGTGAGCATATGGGAGAGCTTTTTAGTTGATGTGAATGACAAGAGTGAGAATTTTGATGTTGTCAACGAATGTTAGTGACCTTGGAAACCCTGAGCGCGGATATTACGTAACTCCCTCGTGCAATATTTTGTAGACAATGAACCTTTCATCTGAAAAGAGCATTCTGCCCAACTGCCTCCATGTTTATTTACCACAGCTGTAACGCGTAGTTCCTTACGCTGCTAACCTTACGTTGGTTGGCGCTGCGGGGGAGGAATCGGAAATAAGAAGCGCGATACTCAGAAAGCGAACACGAAATGTTGGTGGTTTTTCGGGTTTCCGACCGGATCAAACTCTCCATTTCTTCCGGCGTTTCGATGAAAGAGTCGTTCATCATCCTCAGGGCATCTGCCGTCGTTCATCTGCACTGAGGATGATGAACGACTCATTCATCGAAACTTCGGCAGAAATGGAGAGTTTGACCTGGTCGGAAACCCGGAAAACCACTAACATCGCTACACGCCGGGAAAGCCTTAGATCTTTCAGAACACGAAATGGATAATGGCGTGATGTAACTGTGTTTGATAAGCAGAGAAGAGTTTCAGTTGCTTTTGAAACCATCCCGAATATTGCCGAAGGTATCATGAATGCTGGAATTCTAATTTCGTTTGAAATTAGCTGCTTGCGTTTCACTTGTTCGCGGAAATTCCTGGAGAGGGCAGCACACAGTTTGTGATGCCAATGTCGTGTTAACGCATGTAGGGTTGCTACGTTGGTAATTACGGCTTTTGTGTAATTACTATTACGCAGATGCGCAAAATTGAAGGAGAGGTCATGAAGCGTCGCAAAAAATACGCACTGGTGATTGAATTTCTTATGTTTAAAGAATACACCCATTGTTGAATGGTTGTCGCAGACGAGAAATAAAGTGCCGGTAGCTGTTGCCTTTTGCGGAGTATTCTGCTGCAACTTGTGTTAATCCCTTTATCAATCAATCTCTGTCGGCTTGGTGTTGCTATTATTTATCATAATTAATTCCCTTATTTTTTTTACGAGGATTCCATATTCTTCCCAAGGACAGTCAGGATTTTAGTTTTTGGATAATGCAAGTTGGTTCCGAGCTTCTGTCAATCTTGAGGCGAAAATTAGGTATGCACGTTGGGCTGACGGAAAGATAATGCTTATTATCGGAGGAAATTAAGTGGATGCTTCACAATCGTTCACCTTGTGAGGCTCGTCGACTCCGTGTTCGGACGAAACATTTCGCAATGCTCAAGTGTCTGTGACGACGGTATCACGTATCGTAATTGACCCTCTCGTACCGCTGAGACGAAAGACGTTATCCTTATTTTTTGGTCTCGCTTGTTGTTTAGGATAATTCCCTTTTTAGCGTCAGAAAATTGAAGACCGATTTGCATGGTAATTCATCGCGACGTGGGAAATTATTTCCTTGAGTGAATTTAGCAGAATTTAATTGAGCGGCCTTGGAAAACTTTTTTTTACATATTTCTTCAAATTGCTCGAATCTCCAATGAAGGTGAAAAACTCATTCTTTTGTAATGCCTTTAAGTCATTGCTTTTGGTCCTTGACTCTTAAAGGTAATTTGAGCGATATATTTCCCTAGCCATAGTAGAGGCCATATTCGATTTTCATTCTTTTATTTCAGCGTCTGGAAGAAGTATGAAGTAAATATTACACTATTAATGGCGCAAGAATATAGTTATTATGACAAAAATTCTCAGCTATTATATAAATATATGTACGTAAGTCTCTAACTAGACTCATTTTTTCAAGCCGTACTGTGGAAAAGCCTTCACAACAGAAGGCTTTTGTGCGAATCTCTCAAAATTACTGCGTTGAGTAATTGATTAGTTTTTATAAATGGCTGAAAAAACATACAAATATACACACCGTTAGTTTTTGGACGAAATCTAGCCGTCTGAATTACCTGATTTTTTCAATATTCTCCTTTTGTACAGCGAACAGCCGTAATCTCTCCCATGTAAAACAGATTGTATTTTCAGGTAAATTGATCGAAAAGTAATTCGGCAAAAGGTTAATATTTGATATCATTGGAAAGATGGGATTTTTTTCTTTAAAAGGAGGTCAAATTATCAAATTCTAGGTGAAGTGATACCTCGTTCAAACCTCCTCAATTCTTGAGTATTTGGCGTTTCTCATTTTGTTGGCAGTATGGGCTCCTACCGGTATATTTTTCCTGCGTTGGGAAGTTTTAGATATTACTGACACGTTGCCTGTATCGATACTTACGATTTTATGCCGAGTACTTTGGTATGGATACTAAGAATTTGATATTTCACTCATATCAATACTATTCGAATAGTATCGGCTATCGATATCGACAAGAGATTTCGAAGCGTGATATAGTGGGTGGGTTTCTCGGTGTGGCTTTTTGTACTGAAGTTCCATAGTACTAAGTACTGGATCTTTCAGTATGTTACATTTAATTCGTTCTTTTGCTTACGTAATAACCTCTTGTTATCTCATGGCTACCCCAATAAATTACTAAGGCGTCGGATTTTATTACCAAAAAATATTCCCAAGTTGCTCAGTACAGTGTGTGTGATGCAGTGGCGGATACATATGGGGGGCGCGGGGGGCGCGCGCCCCCCCTTGCGGGGCCGCCCGCATTGCCGCCCCCGCCAGTCAGCCTGCACGCTATTCGTTAGTGTCTTTCGCCAGTCGACTCTGAGTCGAGTTATCGAGTAGTTGTACTTTCTTATGTAGCACGTGCGCGCGTCTGCGTCATCGTATTTTATACGTTTCTGTCTGGCACATACTAGATAGCTAACCTACGAGAAAAGTCGCGGCCATTCTAGTGATCTCGATACGTTATTCTGTCTGGCATTTGTTCGAGAGACGTCGCGAATATTCTACTGTTTGTATTTGTTCACAATCCTTAAAAGTCTGGAAGCGAACATTCTGGCACCGAATGTTCTCGAAACAACCGAGCTACATATATAAGGGAAGCAGAGTCGCGTCAGTTTGAAAGCTGCAATCGTCGCGATAACTTGCGCCCCCCCCTTGAGTTTTTTCTGTATCCGCCACTGGTGTGATGTCTGTGAAATATTCCGGCAATACATACCACCGGTCCACCGGTTTAAAATTGAATCATCCTTCATAATTACGCTCCATCGATAAGAAAAGGTAAGGGTAATTAATAACGTATAAGTATAATCTTTTTTATCAATATTTAATAAGGCATTGATGCTTTAGTTAGCAGTATCAGAGGAGGGGGACTGCATCTATAAATTGGCGAACGAATTTAATGCATTTCCGGTATTTTTAAGCTTTAAAATGACCAAATTACAAAGAAAATTTCACTTTATTCGAATTATTGTTCCATTTATTTGATATCGGGTAGTATCGATATTTTCTCTCTGTACTATACTCGCATTGGTTACTTATTCCTGGGTTGTTTCAATATCCGAGTATCGATGTATTCAAAATATCACATATACCTATTCCGGCGTAATTCTCTTCATGGCCGGAGATGCGATGTTGCCTTTCCAATGAGATCTATAGGGAAAAATGCTCCAAAAGTAGTTCGGATAGGTTATTATTTTATAACCTATCCGAAATACTTATGGAGCATTTTGCCCTAAAAATATAAGCATGGGATAGATTTCGGCTGTGCGCTCCAGCGGTAAATTTAAAAAAAATTGGGAATTTATAACACATATATTTCGTCAAAAAACTGTGTATAGTTTTTATGGGTTTTCCACTCTTTATAAACATTAATTAATTACTCGCCGCAGTAATTTTTACAAAATCGCAAAATAAAATTTGTTGTGAAGGCGTTGTAACCGTTCGGCTTGAAAAAATTAGCCCAGTTAGAAACTTACGCATGTATATATTTATATAATTGCTGAGAATTTTTGTCATATATAGCTACTTATATGTTTGCGCCATTAATATTACAATATTTTTTTCACACTTGTTACAGGCGCTGAAATTAAAAAAAAATAAAATTCGGAAATGGTCTCCATCATGACTAGGGAAATATCTCGCTCCAGCTACCTCAAGAGTCTCTTCCGTCACATTCCATGGCCATGGCTTTCTCGGTCTACCCCTTCCTCTCACACCTCTCACTCCTCATGTCATAAATCTGCTTCGAATATTCGATTCTCATCCGTTTTCTCCGTATCGAAGAAGCAGCGGAGAGCACGCTCCTTTCATACATTTGTCCATTTCCGGAACATCCGTTCCACATTCACTTATTCACCCACTTATTTCTAACCCTATCCAATCCTACTTTTCCCGCAAAAACTTTTCAGGCACCCGATTCCCACTGCATTTGGCCTGCTTGCGAGCTTATTCTGACTTACCAGATCTCGCTGCCATATAACAACTTCGGGAGGAGAGCACTTTTTTTATACTTTGATTTTTGCTTTCCTATAAAAATGCTCAGTCCTTGCTAATATGCTCCGCATACTACCAACGACTTTTTATTCCGGTGTTCACACACCTTATAATCTCTTCATCTATTCTTCCATCTTTCGCAAACATTCTACCGAGAGACACAAAATGATCGTCTTGCTAAATTATTTCATCCTTTACCGTTACAGGGATGTTGCAAGTCAGGGAAGTCAGGAAATGTCAGGGAAAATCGTCGAGCTGTCAGGGAAAAATTGGACAAAGCCAAGGTCAATGAATTAGTCAGTGGCCGACGCACCCCCAACTATGCGTTCGTTCGTACGCGGCGGAGTCGGTATTCCATATTCTGATTTTGTCTTCGTTTCATAAATTTGTCAATAAATTTGACACGTAAAAGTAACATTGGTGTGTTTTCTCAACTTTCATTTGCATTTAAAATTTACACTGCTCTCTGAACGTCAAGGAAACGCTTTAGGAAAATGTGAGGTAAAATGACAATTTTTGTCTGAAAGTTTCTTTTCCAGAATCTTGTAACAACCCTGCCTTATCATACAAATCATTAATTAAACTCTTCCTATAAAAAACGACTACTTTCGTCTTTGACGCATTCACCCGTAATTCCATTTGCCTATTTTCTCTCTCTCTCTCTTCTGCTTTTACCGAAAACACTTCTCTGATACCCCATACCAAGTGCATCTGGCCTACTCATATTTTTATCCTGTCATTACCCAAGTTTGAGTACTCTGTTAATCCTTGTATCCACGTCATGTATACCGTTATTTCATTACGCTGATGAACCTTATCACTTATCGTGAGATTTGTCACGAAAAAGTTCGTTTAAACTTCTACTTCCCCTCAATGCGTGCAAGTTCGTATTCAATCTTCAGTTACCGGACCACATCACAAATATGTATTCATTAAAGGCACGCCACATCACTGACTGATTCACGGAGTGACCTCGATGGAACCATGTAATGCAATGCATCTAAGAAATTGGAAATTTCCTCACAATCTTTGACCCAAGATATTACCTAAGACATTAAGAAAATGACAACTGTAGCGTCTTTTTTAATCTAACTTGTGTTACACATATTTCGTAAGGAAAATTGCTGGTGCAAAATATTTTACTTCATTTAGGTAGGTATTCTGACAGCTGATTGGTAGGTTTTTGTACAGTTCTTATCCTAACATGCCATATATATATTCAGAATTGGCTATCTTGTATTCAGTCCTTATGATGCTGCAGTGCAGTGAAACATGTCGACTCAATAAATCAAATTTCTCCAGTGGAATAGTGCAAAGTATTTTATCCTTTTCCTAGCATCCCAATTAATCACTCGCACATCTCATGATTCCTTCCAATAGATGGCTTGCCTACAGGTCTTATACCCTCTATCTCTCCTTATTTCTGCCAAAATTCCTACCCTCTTCCTTTCTCCTCCATGCTACCCCAGTGTACTCCCCTCTTCAACCTCAGTTACCCTCTTCAACATGCCCTCTCCTCTAAAAACGTCCTCCATCTATGTTTTTTTCCTTCCCTGAACCTCCGCCGCCAACTTTCTTTCCTCACCAACCATATTCAATACCTCCTCGTTCGTCTTCCTTGCTACCCAGCTCACCATCTCCATCCTTTTCCAAAACCACATCTCAAACGCCTCAAGTCTACGCACATCCTCCCTTCGCAATGACCAAGTTTCCGACCCATACATCGCCACGCTCCATATTAAATTTTTCACTAACATTTTCTTCGCCTCTCTTCTCAGATCCCTCTCATCGATTTCCTTCTCTTTGAAAATGCTTCTTTAGCCAGGGAAATTCTGCACCTGGCTCTATTATGTGCTCTCCCACTCTTATATTCGGTCCCGCCTTCTTACTTTTAGAAAATCTCATTGCCTTCGTCTTCTTATGATTTATCTTTATCCCATACCTTTCGCATGCGCCTCTAAAGCACTCATCATTGGCTACATCCCCTTGGCTGACTGACAAACCAAATCCTGATCATCTGCAAATCTCAATGATTTTATCAGCTCCCATCCTACCTTTATTCCAACCTTTCATCTCCTCATGCTTCCATCACCATTTCTTCTGAATACACGTTAAAAAGCAACGGCGATAGTGGGCACCCCTGCCGAACTCCCCGTCCTATCACACCTCGGCTACTCTCACCTACGCCGCGCCATCTGGTTCATATAGAGATTCCGAATGAGACGTTTGTCCCGTAAATCGACCACTAATTTCTTAAACACTTCCATTAATTTCGTCGAGTCAACCATATCGAACGCCATGCTAGTAATTGTTGAATGTTTGTAAGGGAAATGGTGGATTATCGCCTAATTATAATTGAGTGGAATGGGAATACCTTACGTTATTGTAGCTGTAATCTTAGTAGCACCAGTCATTGGTCCTTTGTTAGCTTATTTTTTATATGTTTAGCTCCTTCTTAATGTCGGAGTAACAAAGTGTATGGGTTATCATAACTGACGTTACTACAAAGTGTCTCCCAAACTGTAAACATAGTGTGATTAAATGCTGTTCATTGTATTTTTTTATGGAAAAAAAATTCATGTTATTCAATTCGTTATGATATTGCTAACTCCTCACAAAAGTGTGAAATCTTTATCCGAAGAATAGGTCTGCAAATGGATTCAATTGTAATAGTAAGCCAACATGTTCACTAGCTCCCCAGATACTTCAAATGTTTTTATGTCAGACTTCTCTTTCGGATGAAATAGTCTCCTCCTAAACCTTTCGAATTGACAAGATTTGTATGGGACTCTCAAACAGGTACTAATGCGTGATTTCGATACCTGTATCTCATGATCTTATCTTTAAAATAACAGCCGACACTTCTTTTTTTCAACGAACTTATTGGTAGAAAATCCTTGAATCGAAGAATATTTCTTCCTAGTCACGTTCATTTTTTGTACTAACGTCTGTATCAGCTTATTATCTTATTCTGAGGTCTTATCTTTGTTAATAGCAAGCGCACCTCTGTTCGTTACAATGAACTCTAAGGTGTGTTGGTAAACATTTACTTAGATAAGCACTTTTTGCCGTCGTCCACTCCGTTTTGGTTGTTGATATCTGGGGTGGAAATGTTTTAACGCATCTTGCTTATGGAGCGATATTGTGAGATTGATACCTGAGACCTCTTGAGTAATTTTCTAGTTGGTTTGAACATTCATTATGGGGAGAAGCTGCGAGGTTGGAGAAGTGGAATACTGGGGTGTAATAAATTAATCCAATTCATTAATGGATCAGTTTTTAATATCTGGAAACTGAAAAGTCGTTAGAAAACCTCTCCCTCTTCGGTGAAAAATTGGTTGGCGCCAGTTCAGTTGGCAGGCGTTCCTCATTTTTCACGTTTCTCTGAACTCCTTGTCATCTCTTTACAATTCCTGCATCCCACATCTTTCATGATCTGCTCTACAAGTTGCAGTCGCGTTGTTCCCCATCCTTCCTATTGTGGTGTCAGGAATTGCACACGCAAAAGAAAACACGTGTTGCTTTTACATGGTGGTCCATTTATCGATGTGCAAACAACAAACTGCAACAAACAATCCCCGTTGGTTGTCACGAGGCTTCTTCTTATTTAGTCCCATCTTTTCGCCCTTTTACATTTTAAACAAATTGCAAACAATAAATCATCTATTTGAACAGAAAGTTAATTTAAAAAACAATTAATATTAAAAATGCAAAGATAATTTTAACAAAAGATATAAACAAAAAAGATGTACCGCCACACTATATTCACTTGTCCCTCTACTATTGCCTTTAGGGAAGTCCCGTTATGTCTCAATACAGGTCCTACCAACGGAACGATAGATTTCCACAAGCTTCTTTTCTCGTTCATTCCTCTTAAGTACTTCCTAATTAGAATTTTTGTCGGTCCACTTCATTTTCACCGTATGTAAATGGCACCATATCACAAAGGAGTTCAGTATCTTCTCCTTTATTCCGAGACCAAGTTTTACATTCATTAAAGGCTACACTTCATAAAATAAATATATTATTTGGTGAAATAAAATTTGTGGCTAGCCATTACGGTTAGAGTGACTAAGTAATGCTGTCTGAGAAGAAAGATGAATGATGAACTGCATGGTTCCATTGTCAGTTATTATTGACAATGAAGAGAGACAACGTGAAGCACGACTCACAATGAGGAACGATAGAACTGCATCCCCTGCATGATAGCGACATTTTTTCCTGAGAGAGAAGTTTGTTTCAGTGTTTCTTTCAGTCAACATTCTTCTCCTGGAGGCCTCACTCCAAATATTTGCTCTTTCATTTTGGCTCGTACTGTGGTCCTGACGGCCCTTGAATTCCGAAGTCGAAGTTCGCTGACAATTTTTGCAAACCTCCTCTTCGTTGAAATGTCATCGCTTCTGTTGACTGGGCATATTTCTGCCGGAAGTTAATTCGTTGACGTCTACACAATCCCGGACGTAACCGAAAACGCTTTACCAGCGATGAAGCTTTTTGCAATTGCGTAATATCGCCGTCATCCGCTACCACAGGTTTACTTATTTCCGGGTTTCCCCACAGCCTGTAACAATAAAAAAGGTATTCATAAATTAAGTAGGGTGTACCATTACCTGACAAAATCCATTACAGGAAACTCAATAACTTGTCCATAGCACATAATTGTTGTTGTCAAAAATATCTATCAAATGATAGTTTTAGCTTCAATGCTCGTTGGTAGATGGCACATGTGCGAATATGTTGTGTATATTCGGAAAATGTGTAGAATATAATCGTTATGAGGCACTTCTGTATCTTGATATATTTATTGAGTTTTATTAAACTTAACTAATAATATAAACTCACAGACACCGAATCATATAAAAAGTGATAAAATTCGAATCACTAACACATCTTGTTAGTGTCTGGTTTTTTGTGAGAATCCCAATTGTTTGTAAACACACTTGCCCTCCATGACAACTCTAATGCTTTTTCAAATATAAATATATATATATTAACATTTTGTATACTAATTTAGTACTTCAACAATATTTCATATAGGTATATGTTTATTTATTAATCACATTCTTAGTATTAAGATTCCATATATTTTTAAGTTGATCACGATGTTTTATAGCTCAGAAATATTAAATTACAGTTACCATAACAAATTTCAATATCGATACCAAGTTAGAGACTGCTTATTGACATCATACGTCAAGCAGTCCTTCCTATAAATGCTCTCAAACATCCACAGGGGAGAAGGAGGCCGCGGTAGCTTAACGGGTTAAAGCACTCGACTTGAAATCGAGGGATCCGGGTTCGAATTCCGGTCAAGGCGAATGATTTTTCCTCTGTGACTCTACCGTGGCTAGTCCCGGTATCCTCGGCGACAAGGTGAATACTATTTTGACACCGCACTGCATCTCTAGAACTGCGACAAAATGAGAGATGTACACTTACAATTGGCATGTATGGTGCACAAAAAAGCCTCCTTTCCACGCACCATTAGTGATTAGGGGTAAAGATGAGCTTTCGTATCGCACAGTTAACATTTTTTTTTTAAAAACGTAGGAAACTGACGAAATTGAATGTGATACCTAGGAGTAGAGGAAAGAAAAACACGTGATTAGGCATGACATAAACAGAGTACAGGCCCTCCGTCAGCGTACAATTAACTTTCGTCCTCCACGTATTCCCTCCTTTCCGGTTTCCTTACACCCCCTACCACACGCCCCAGAGGCGACTCTCGGGGGTAATATGTTGATTTATCACTTTCATAGTACCCGTGCAAGGGTCCAAGGGACCCGACTCATTGTTATCCCGAGGAAAAACTGCTCATCACGTCCGCAGGTCTCTGGGAATTGCGTAGAGAGTTGCAGAAAACCAATATTCGGGTTGTTGACTTAAATTGATGATGATTGCGGGGAGAAAATTAATACCCATTCTAAATTATATACCTTTTTCCACAATATTTATTATCGGTACAACCCGTTTCGCCGATCTACGGCATCATCCAGGAGACAAATTCTTAGTTTGTTTTGTTTATTGACCATAGTTTGTTGTCGTAGTTACGGCGTTGGTTTGAGTGAGGGAGGAGGCGGTTATACCGTAGCTTGGAAGTGTGGCCTGAATGGTTCATTATTCTTAAAGTTAGTTTATCGAAAAGGAGTGGGGAGGACTGCGGGAACAGTTGTTCATTAGAAAGGGCCGTGCCTAGGGTCTGCCAAGTGCCTTCTTATCTCGATTTGCTCGTGAGGGTCTCCTTTTAATCCCTTGGAGAGGATGTGTAAAATTTCGAAAATTTTTTTTGGTATAGTTCTGCCCGGAAATAAATGAATAAATTATTTCCATGCATTCGCCGGTTTTCGTCGCTAGAAGTGAGTGACTCGATTGATTCCTTGTGCCTCTTCAAACTCTTGGCGAGGAATCCATTCGTCTTTTATGAAAAAGTATGAGAATGTTCTAGTTATGAAAATAGAAGAGGCAAGGAAAGCTGGTGGCGGATTGTGCATGGCTGTGGGAGTTCTAATACGGCTTTTTAGGATCGGGTCGATCCCAGCAACCGCATTAGAAGCGTGTTAAAATTATAATGAACCGTGTTAGAATCAAAGCTGCGGTCGGGAAGAAATGATTCGAGGGTGTTGGTGGCTTGGTTAATGTCTTCCCATGCCGATGGCTCGGGTTCAGGGTGACGAAGGTTTCCCAGTGGAATACTTAACGACAAATGTGCCGAGCTATGTCCATGTGGAGTACAGCTCTCGCGAAAGCTTATGGCGTTCGGATGCGCAGAAGAAGACGTCGTGGAGGGGTAAAGTTTGGTGGAAGGGGTAGGGAAAAGGGATGTAGGGGGAAAGCGAAGACATGGCATTTGTGCCATGCATGAGTACATTTCAATAAAATGGAATTTGTATGACGCGGACAACACAAACGCCGCGCATCCGGACGCCATAAGCTTTCGCGAGAGCTGTAAACGTTAATCATGCTAGCAGTTGTGAAAGATCCGATGGCATTGTTTCTATATCAACCTCGTACCCAACTTTATTTTGCTCAGTTCCCGTCTGGGACCATTGTTGAGACAACCCTTCCCTTAGTAGTCTATTTTTTATTATTTTTTTTATTAAAAGGGAGAGAATTGGAACACCAATTCCCTCCCACTCCGTCTTCCCTTGAAAGGGTAGAGCGGAGTTCCTCTTCATTGTTTCAATTACAATAATATTTGGGGTACCTATTATTAAACCCCCAATTTAAAACATTTTACTTTTTTTAACAATTGGTTCATATTTTTCTAGTGTACTTCAAGTTTCAATGTTTTTCATTACATTTAATTGTACAAAGCGTATTATTAAAGCGTCCTAGGTAGTCTAGGTAGTCTTGTAGCGACTCAAAAGATGCACGATTAAGAATGCACACGTTTGAGAATCGATTTTAATCTGTGGCATTCATAAAAATTTATTGAGCGCCGCAGAATAGATTAATAAAAGACTACAATTTTAGTGATTTTACGAGAACTATCGAACATAGCATTTATCTGAGTGTAGGTTCCGAAACTCCCTAAATTTACTCCTGATTTGGGGTTTTCTCCTCTTGATTGAGAACCTCTATTCTATACCAATCCGATCTTGCCTAAATTCGCCTCTGGTCACCTCCGATGATAATCACCTTCTACGTGCTTAATGTGGCCCTCCTAAGATTTATTAGTTTGGGGTATAGCCATTATTACTGCGTGGTGTGTAACTCTATTAATATATTTTGTGCTAGAACTAAAAGGTACTCCCCTTCAAATACATCTATTTCGATGCCAAACGTATTCCTTTGTTCTCTCTCTCTGTGAGAGATTGTTGCCGAGTTTAGACGGTTCCACTGCGACAATTCTTTAGACAAAATTAATTCTGAATTCCACCTTTTTGTCTGTATTTCTTAAAATATACTGATTTCCCTGAAAACATGACAAATGTTTTGAAAGAAATTAGTGAATAAGTATGCAGATTATTGGTGTATTATATTTTTAAAGGACTTAATTTCCTGTTATTGGAGCCGACTGCAGCGCCATTACCATTGAATTGACGCATTTAGACTTTTATTGCCTTAAGTTTCGAATAGGTTACTCAAAAAAATAAGATGATTTGGTGCATACATTTTATTACCATGCTATTCACTGGGAGTCTTTGCGTATTATGAACACCCGTTGTCTCCAGAGTGACTTCATGGAATTTGCTCAGCATTTTGAATGAGAATAGAGACTTGGGAATTACGTACATAAAATTTATTTTACAGACGACCTACTATCGCCGCAAAAAAGGTAGAACGCTGAACTTTAAGCATTTGCACCAAATTCCGCCGGAGCTCCTAAGAGCCGTGTAATATATCGTTTTACTCCTTGTTTATTTGACTACAAAATGCATTCATTGAAAAGTGTGTAATTGTAAACGATTACCTCATACGGTCATAAGAGTGAAGAAAAACACGCGAAAAACTAGGAGAACGGCGAAACGGTCGTCTTCGTAATCTCGTCACGGCCAAAATATTTGATTGGTGGACTTCATTATTTTTTAACGAAGAAGAAGACATCTCCGCATTACAAATATTCTTTTAAAATTTTATTTTACCCATTCTTTGATTTTTAAAATGTCCGAAAGCTAGATTTCAATTTCCGAGGTGTGGAAAAGTATATGAGTATCGAAATTACGTATACTTTAAGGAAAAAATATTGCAAAACTTCTCATTTAAGGAAATTTTTATATTCTTCCTCTTACTTAAAATATTTACTTTACTTACTTACTTGCAATATTTTTTCCATAAAGTATACGTAATTTCGATACTCATATACTTTTCCACACCTCGGAAATTGAAATCTAGCTTTTGGACATTTTATAAATCAAAGAATGGGTAAAATAAAATTTTAAAAGAATATTTGTAATGCGGAGATGTCTTCTTCTTCGTAAAAAAATAATGAAGTCCACCAATCAAATATTTTGGCCGTGACGAGATTACGAAGACGACCGTTTCGCCGTTCTCCTAGTTTTTCGCGTGTTTTTCTTCACTCTTATGACCGTATGAGGTAATCGTTTACAATTACACACTTTTCAATGAATGCATTTTGTAGTCAAATAAACAAGGAGTAAAACGATATATTACACGGCTCTTAGGAGCTCCGGCGGAATTTGGTACGAATGCTTAAAGTTCAGCGTTCTATCTTTTTTGCGGCGATAGTAGGTTTCGACGTAGCACGTAATTATCAGGTAAACTAGGTCGCCTGTGAAATATATTTTATGTTGCATTGCAAAGTTACGCTTCTCATTCAAAAAATTATTATGAACAGTCTTTCTCGAAAATGCCGTTTAATTAGACAGAAAATACTATTTTCCCAACGTTCCACCCATTCTTACACTTTAAACCATGTAATTTCAATTTTAATGAGCGAAAAAATAGCATGTAAAGGAATAAATTTGTTGTTGGTGTTAACAAATTTATACCTTTAAATAAATTTCAAAAAGTTCTGTATGTACTTTTCTACACTTTATTTTTAAAATTCACAACAACAATTCAATTTTAAATAAATTTTATTATCATTATCATGATCATATTTTTGTTTTATTTACTTTTGGTAATTTTTGAATGTAAACATTTTTAAAATAAAATTTATTGTGTAACTGTATTTGTCTAACAACGACAACAATAACTTGTAAACAAACTCTACTGCACCTGACGATGCCAAAAATTGGTGAAACGCGATGTGAATTTTAAAAATAAAGTGTAGTGAAGTACAAACATTTTTGAAATGGATATAAAAAGATCCTACTCAGTAGAGCCTGACACTGTGGATTTTAAATATAGGATACTTTTCTATAAACAACAAGATTATGAATAAAGTGACTCTTTAAGTCATTTTGCGGAGGAACCATCCTAAAATAGATAACTGGGTCATTCTGAAATTATGTGGAAATTTGCGAACAAATATTTTTTTTTTTCAATTAATAGATGTGATGTAATTTTATTTGTAATGGTGTTGTACTTAATGTATTTAAGTGATCTAACATTTAAACAGGGGTCAAGAACACGTTAATAGCTAAATAAACTGAAATTTACAGTATCTCAAAACACGGAGGTGACACAAATTTCCACGGAGGTGACATCCATGGAGGTGACAAAATCAAGAGTTTACCACAGTTAACCGTCACTTAAAACTCTTATAGCAATGTGCTTTGATTTTAAGTAATTTCTTTATGACAACAAGCCATACTATTAAAGAAATTATTAAATGGGTAATCATTATTAAAATTATGGACGACATAGAGGTGACAGGCAATAAAAGAACTCTATGTTTTTACACCTAAAAGCAGAAATAAAGAGACCAAATGAACTTACTGTTTAAAAAAAAACATTCTCCAAAATGGTTGCTAAGGCTTTCTTACAGTTAAACATTCAAACTTGTGCTGCTTCCTGGTGGAGTTTAATAGAAGTTTTTCTATTTTCCCATGGAGGTGATATAAACGTTGGGGACATAACTTTCAATCTTTATATATATCTCAAATAGAACTAAAATATTCTTTTTTTAGCCCATGGTTTAAGGCAATGGTACTAGTTAATTATGCGACGGTTGAATAAATTAATTTACTCAGTACAAAAAGGTTTGCTCACAGTTCTTTAAGTAAAAACACGGCGTGGGACACCCATGGAGGTGACATTTAGGTGCTTAATCAATTTTATTTTGCTACAAATATGTACAATTTGGTATATTAGGACACTTTGTTAGTTAATATTCCTATTTTACTATTGATTAAAAGTTTAATAAATAAAATCAATAATTAAATAAAGTCAAAAGAAGTTAAGGACTCAAATTTCCACTTCATTTCAGAATGACCCAACTGCTGAATGTATGCTGGGGTCAGGGGACTGAGCGTGGAATGTCAGTCGTTTGGGAGTTTGAGGATGTAACAGGATTAAGGGTCTTTGTTTTTTTTAAGTTTCTTTATTTTTTTGAGGGTATATATACAATTTTGCTTACCCCTCTTCATTGTCCTTTTTGTAGGTTTTCATTTTACACAGAAAAAAATTGTAGAGTTTTACATTGGGTACGATTTTGTATAGGTTTTTTTACACACGTTTCATATTTCAAAATAATCACGATTAAGAATTCGGTAATGAGTAAGCCATCTTCGAATTTTATTTAATTTCAGCGTCTGTAAGAAGTGTGAAAAAAATACTGTGACATTAATGGAGCGAAAATATAGTTATAAATGACAATAGTTCTCAGTACTTAAGTAAATATATCTACTTAAGTATATAACTTGACTCATTTTCCCCCCGTACATCTAAAAATACTTAAAAACAGCAGGGTTTTTTGTGATTATGTACAAATTTCTGCGGTGAGTAATGGATTATTTTTTTATAAATAGTTGAGAAAGCATACAAACTACACAGCGTTAGTTTTTTCACGAAATCTAGGTGCTAGAAGTTCCATTTTTTTAATAAATATTCTCCCTCTGGAGCGCAGAGATGTAATCTATCCCATGCAAAACAGCTTGTATTTTCAGGCAAATTGCTCGAAAATTAGTTCGGCAAGGGTATTTTTATATAATTGGGAATATTGGAGTTGTTTTTTTTCTTTAAAATGAGGCCAAATTCATAAAAACTTTAGGTGAAATGATTTTTCGCTCAGCTACTGGCCTACCTAATGGATCACAAACGCCAGAACGTCGCGACCACCGATCGACCTTGGTTGGTTATTTTTTTTTTAAATGCCGTAGGTAAGGAGAGAAAGAGTGGATTATATAAACTTGTGCGAATGAGTGCCTCATAAACCAAAGGTCGGTTTACGTTCGTTGCCAACGTGAGCTTCAACCTCAAGTTATATGCATGGGCGTTTACGATCAAGCGAAAGCTTCTAACATGAACGTCAATCGTCACTTTCAAAGTTCAACCAGTTCTAATACGAGAAAACGTTTACGGCGTAACTCTGTGGAAATTTTTAATATGCGTATTGAAAAATCACTTGGTATAATTCCACACTTTAATTACGAAAAAACCGACCCAGGTTTCGGCGACTTAGTGCCATTTTCAAGGTATCTGATCGTGTGGTGGCTGAGTATATATATATATATATATATATATATATCTTATGGTGTGGAGGGGGATGGAGGTAAAAGGAGTGGAAGGGGGGAGGATGGAGGCGCTAGGCCGGGAGTTGAGGGAACGAGTTGAAAAGCACATTCACTGTTTTTTGAAGTTTTATTCTCCTTGGTTGCTGTGTGATCTTAGATATTTTTGTGAAACTGTTTTTCCCTGTGCCAATATAGACGTCCAAACTTGCAGATCAGAGAAATCTTGTCTCAAGTATATCTCCAAGGAGGATATACATTTAATAACTAACATTTCGTCAAGTAAGTTGAATTTTAGCTATCGTATTTATAAGTGGGCTTCTAGTATAGATGAATTTATTTAGTTTTTTGCATCCGTTTGTTGTTGAGCATAAGAATGTGTATAAATATATTAAATCATATTATGATGAGTATAAGTCTAGACAATCTCCGTCTACATATTTTAAACGTATTGATAGGTCTTATTTCGGTTGGGCTTTAGAGTGCGCTATGTGGTTTAACAAAAGTATAAATGATTCTTCTCATAAGAAGAAGAAGTAATGCTGGGAGATCTAACTTTCACGTTCACGATTTACGGTTGAAGCCAGCACATGCACAATTCATGCTTTTTACATAGAATAGAATATTCAATAATTTTGGCCTTTAGACAAGATATGACAATTGACAATTATTCGAAAATAAAAGAATTAAACCAAGCATTGCAACCATGAACTCTGGTATGTTATCCTTAGATAAGAAAAATAATATCAATTACCAACATGTAAAGTGATCTGAATCGTAATCGGCTCCCATTTGTTAATTATTTATACAAATTACCTTAGTTCTCGAGTTAGCAGTAAATTCAAATTATTTGCTGACTATGCGGTCATCTACCGCGAAATCGGCGAAGATGCGGACTTAAAAGTCCTATCTGTGGATATATGTAGCCCTGTCTGTGGTAAGTAGCATTTAGCAAGATTAAGGAACTGGTGACTGCAAGGAACATCAAGATGGATATTAGGAAAAGATTTGCAAAATGCTTTATATGGAGCATTGTGTTGTATGGATGCGGACGTTGAAGAAGAGAGAAGAAAAGTACTTGGAAATCTTTGAAATGTGGCTATGGCGAAGAATGGAGAAGATTGGATGGAAAGATAAGATCACGAATGAAGAAGTGCTAAGGAGGATTGGGAGAAGAAAAAGTGTACTGAGAGAAATTAAAAAGAGAAAGGCAAAATGGATTGGACATATTTTAAGGAATAAAACAGCCTACAGAAAATAATAATAGAAGGAAGAGAGGAAGAGGAAGGTAGAGGCACGGAATTCTGAGGGATATAAAAGAAGGAAGGAGTTATGCAGAGATGAAGAGAGAGGCCCAGGACAGAATGCTGTGGAGACAACGCTACCGTTGAAACCTGTCTACGGACAGATTCACCAATGATGATGATGATGTCTGTGGATAGAAGTCCTATCTGTATATATTGTGGATTTTTTGCCATATAATTATGAATAAAAATCATTATTATTATTGTCATCGGACCTAAACAACGTTGGCTCGTTGTGCCAGGAGTGGTGGCTTGAACTAAATCTTAGTAAATGCATTGCAGCACACATTGTGGAAGTCATCGCTCCAGCGCCATGTCTACTCTGTGGTTGGAGTAAACATAAAGTCATCAGTCAAAATAAACTATCTGGGAATTACCTTAACTTCAGACCTGTCGTGGAGAACACACATATGAAGCATATGCAGCACAGACTTAAAGAAGTTAAAGAAACTAGGATTTATCAAGCATACAGTAGGAGGGTCCTCGATTGAAAAAGTGAAAGAGAGGTGCTATTTTCTCTCCTGTTAGGCCACACCTAGTATACGCCGCGAGCATTTGGGACCCCAGACAGAAAGATATAATTCTAATAAAAAAAAAAATTAAGCATGCTTTTCTAAAAAAATAAAGTTTTATTAAAAATCTAAAAAAAAAATGATATACTTGAACATAGTACTAAAAAAATAATATGTTCTCAAGTGAATGAAAGTTCAGCGTAGTACTGGAAATAATTAAATTAAATTCAATTGAAGGAAATTATTCACACAATAACAAGACCACATCGAAAAGCATGGGGCGCGACCTCATTTATATTTCGCGCCTCAACTTTAGTTCATTTAAAGATTCTCTAGAAATTGTGTATTGATATTCTATATTGACATAAAGTAATTAAATATGAAGATTTTGGTATTCAATGGAATAGAGAGCTTCAATATACAATTTCTAAAGAATCTTTAAACGAACTAAAGTTAAGGTGCGAAATTTAAATGAGGTCGCGCCCCAATGATTTTCGTTGTGGTCTTGTTATTGTGTGGCTAATTTCCTTGCGCTGAATTGAATTATTTCCAGTGCTACGCTAAACTTTCATTCACTTGAGAACACATTTTTTTAGCGTGTACGATGCTAAGGTATATGTTTTTTAGATTTTTAATAATATTTTATTTTATTAGAAAGCAAAAGATAAAATGGACGGAAAGCACAAAAGTCGAGTAAAAAAGCATAGTCCACAGAGTTTTTCGTTTTGTCCTTCATAATTTCAACTTTTACTAAGTAATTTTGTGTAGGTCTTCGCCTTTTTAAAAGTCGAAGCATGGGTCGGCAAATAAGTAGCCACATCTGAAGATGTGGGCTGCATTGGCTACGAAACGTCATCATAAATATACACCGACGCAGCTTTGCCCGAAAAACATGGAGACACCAGCACAACAGCGCCGCGAAAGCCTCAAACAGAAAAAGCCACATAAAAGTTATTTGGACAATGCCAAGTTTAAAAAAATGTAAGTTGGGTGTTTGGAGGCAGCACTCACCCAGTTCATCGGACAGAGGATGTATCGAGATGAAATTAATGGGTTAGAGGAGAATTCTGGGTAAACGAGGAAGAGGAAGGAGTGAAATAGGAAATAATTGACATGAGGGAGAACCCATTGGGCGGGAATAGTTGATTAATTATTTTTACTACTAGAGGTGATCTATCTGTTTAGGAAGGATTTAATGGAGATAAGAAGATTACCTCTGCCAATCTTTGAATTACTCTTGGATCTTATCTCATACCGCGATTTCGTTATTCAGTCCTATCTCTCTTCACCCCATCCACGATGCCTATCATCTTTCTGCCCCTTTCCCGGTAATCCATCGACCTTTTCTCTATCACGGACTTCGCCAACCCATCGCCCCTCATTACCCACCCCTCAGGATGGAGGGTCGCCCCTCCGAGCCGAGCTCAACGATGCTAAACTGTGGTGACTGATCGGGAAACGGTGTTTCCATCTTGGCAGGCCGTTGCCCCCAACAATACCAAATTTCTGCTCCATACAACGCTACGCTTTATTTTTCGCTAGTTTTACCAGTCTCACCAATTTTATCTTTACGTGAAAATAGATGTGTGCGGAAAAGATTAATTATGGCGACGAGATAAGATATGTTAAGTAAGGGAGTGTTCCAAAACTGATCGATCAATTAGTTAAACACCAAATGATAAACTCTTGTTTCAGTGCCGTTGATGGAAATGTTTATTGTTTGTTTTTTTTTAACTGGGAATAGATTTACAAGTTTAGTTCTTGAGTTTACCACGCGTTGACGGTTTGGCGTTTTGAAACTGTGCCCAGTCGTCACATTCTTTAAGATTCCGGGATCGTCTTTCGCGTTCTTCTTTTTTCTATTTTTGATGTTATTTGGCCGCGCCGCCAGCGATGCCTTTTGGGTAGAAGTGGTCCTGTTCTCGAAACCCACGCGAGGATCATTCACATACGTTCGTTCTAAGCTGACTTCGGCAACGACCTGTTACCGGCATTCCAAGGGGCGTGTACTAAGTGGCGTGAAGCATGGATGGTATTTTTTAGCCCATGTACCTATATTCAAGGTATAGCCGGTGTCCCGCGATGAAATGTGAATACAATTTTCTATGTTCGAATTTTCATCCAAACCCATTTCCCTCAAATTTTGTATGAAACGGTTTGGTGTTTCCCACGGTGTGGTGTATTTGTTGCAAAAGGAACGACAAGAATTTAAGACGATAAAGTAGTAATTAAACACCGAGGTCATGGATTGTGAAGAAACCCTCTCAATGGAAATTTTAGCGGTGGGAATTGGTTGCGTAGTTTTATTAAAAACTTAATATTCAAATGAGAAAGTGGAGCCAATGGTGGCTTGTTATGGTAAAGTTATTGCTTTGTATTGCACATGAATTCAATTTTTTCGAGTACTCAGTGAGTAGAATTATCTACTGTGTCCGGGTCCTAGATATTACTCATTTTAAGACTCAAGAGATTCTAAAATCTCTGAACGCTTAAAACCCGCTATCACAGCGCTCCAACAGAACGGAAAGCGATGCATTTTTTTTTGTTAGGCCTGTGACGCCCGAGATTAGTTGGTTTCGTGTAATCGGACGGAAATATGGAGCATTTTCTATCTGTTTGGCCTACAAGGAAATGTATACAAAATTTTGAACCAAAAGCTATTTTTGATGCAATTCCTCCATGTTACAAGATCCTCATTGTTGTCTCAAACTTGTACACGAAAGTTGTGTTCAAATATGAGCGTGGGACAGCGGCGTATTGGCTAGAACACTTGCTTTCCACCCTTAAGGTAATTTTTGAAATAAGGATCGAATTAAAGATAACAATGTTTGCTTATTTCACTGTTTTTTTACCCTGTTATGTTTTCCTAATTCTTATCTTAAATCTTTGAGTTAAGTATTTGACTTTTTTTTATATTGTTTACGGGAGATGTTGTCATTCTTTTTACTTTTCTATTGTCTCACAATTGTATAGAATTTCTCTAAAAACATTATTTAAATAAATAAAATAATTAATAACACCGTAGTCTGTTTTGACAACTGCTAACTAACACCTCTCCTAGTATATGATCAGCCATGTAGGAAGTGTGATCACAAGCAACGCCGGGTAATTCAGCTATTAAGTATAGTTATATATGACAGAAATTCTCAATAACTATATAAAAATAACTGCATAAGTCTTCTAACTTGACTAATTTTTTCACGCGTTACTGTGAAAACTACTTCACAACAGAAGGTTTTTTTCCGATTCTGTAAAAATTACTGCGCCAAGTAATTGTTTAATTTTTATGAATAGTTGAGAATACAAACAAGCTAGACACCGTTAGTTAGCTTAGAACCCTTAGTTAGAACTAAACTGAACCTATCTTTTTTCAATATTCTCCCTCTGAAGCGCAGAGCCGTAATCTATCCCATGCAAAAAAGGTTATATTTTTTTTGGCAAATCGCTCTAAAATTAGTTCGGCTAGGAGTTAATATTTTGTTATCACTAGAAAAATGAGTTTTTTCTTTAAAATGAGGTGAAATTCATCAAATTCTAGGTGAAGTGATATCTGGCTCAAACTATCGTAAGGCGGTTGAGACGATTTTTGTTTACGTACACATTTACGTGAAACTTTGTATACTTGCCCTAATTAGTGATCTCCATGGATAAAAGTGAAAAAAGATTGCATCATACCGAATGTTTGTTTTTTCATTTCAGTAACATTTTAACACAGCCTTATGGCGCATGAGATATGTTTCGTAATAAATCGATTACATTATGTACAGATGTTCTTCTAATCGCGAAATATTACACTTCTTATATATTTTTTCTAATATTTTATAACAAATGTCAAGGTGTCAAGCCGAAACCTTCGGAAGAAACATTGTTCAATATTATTTGGAATACCGCGCCGAAACTCTAGTTATAACATGCTTTAATTAAGGAAACATTTTGGCATAATTCATGTATGATTCTCATTACTGCCGATACGGTGAGTTCCTACGCATGAGAATATGTATTCACTTAAAAAATGTGGTCAAAGAATTTGTTTTCGACTTACTTAAGGAATTATTAAAATATGAATGGATTCGAGATTTTCCAAACGCCCCTGGGGGATAGGGAATTATTATTTTGTTCGCTTGCTCGGTACTTGTTCTTCGCGATTCGTGGGAAGCGATGTGACGATAGTAGCACAGAGTAGGGATATGGGATTAGGCACATCAAATATATTAGGGACCGCATGGCTATGCAATCGTTTTTTTTATTTCGGAACATTATCCCTTCGATGTGCACACTACAAATCCTGCAGTTGTTATGCAGATAACTGGGGGTCTTGCTTTCCAAATCCAACCGACGGAAACGAATCACCCATTCATTGCACCTGCATCATAAACACATGTTGTTATCAAACCTTTTCCGCCATCTCAATTCACCAGCGTGCAGAAACAGAAAAATTATAAATGTTTCAATCCGAATGCGTGACCAGTAAACATTTATGAAATAACTTACCTCACAGGGTCTTTCGGGAAACTGAAGAAACTGTTCTTTACTTTCGCCATTCCCGAGTTGTTCTTGTAATTTATGGCTGAGCACCAAGCAAAACCGTTTCTTCTTGTTTTACTCGTCTCCTCATTCATTTTCCTTGAGTCCCTCCAATACAAGTCACAATTTAATTTCGTGAAATAGGTTGATGAATCGCGAATTATCTATAAAATTCCGTAACTCTCAACCTAGACCATACCAACACTCGCTTCGTTTCCTACTACTCAACCACGATTCACTCATTTAGAACATGGCGAAATGCGCAATGAGCGATTACCGCTTTCAGCGCCATCTGTCCTCTCTGTATATCTTTACTCTGTGATAGTAGTGTGAATGCGCGTGGGGTTGCTACGTTTGTGAGGATACGATATTTGTCTGAACCGGGCATAATATACGCTAGGAGTTTTAGGTGGCGCCGATGAAAACAAGTGAAGATCGCACAGCGACTATAAAAGCTTACTAGACTGGTTGACAGCCACTAGATCGTATAGGTGTTGCAAAACTTGGTGGCACTCACTTGTGAAGATCATGACGTAAGGGATAAGAAAGCTAGTAGGAGAGATGGGACAACAGGAACCCAGGGTCTCTCGATAGATCCTCATTAGATTATGTCATTATTACCATTTCCGCTGGACTAACCTTCAGCTACCTCTCAGACTTCAGGACTCTTCACTGTCGAGTGTCACCAAGTTTCGCTATACTGGGAGCAAGTAGCGAACGACTGTAGTACCGCATTCATTAAGTCGTTGAGAGCAAAAGTGGTTTAAAAAAAAGTCGTTTCAGGCTTGATCTGGTGGAATATCATAATTAAATAATATTGGCACTTTTCCACAGTATAAATTTTAATGCATTTATGTTTATTTTGTGGAAAATTGCCAATAGGTATTAAATAAAAAAAGCATAAGTGGTTTAAGTCATGAGTGACAGTCCAGGGAAATGAAGCTTTAAGTAATATAAATATCTAAATAAACCCTGATTGCTGCTTTCTGAAAAAGTGGAAAAAACATTGAGCTAGACTCACATTACCTATTCTTTCACAAAACAGAAATCAGGAAGAGAAATGCTTCAACGTACCTAAGTAAAGTGTGGCACGTGGCACAAAAATGACTCACACCACTTTGGCTCCCAACGGCTCAGTTGTGGAATCAAATAGCTCAGTGAGTAAATATTGACAGCGATCATGCTCGTAAGCCAGCTCACTGGTTCAGTTTCCCTCGGTACTGGTAAACTACCACACGAGCGAGCATCCTCGAACTTTGGCTGTGCCGTGCATGTGGTATCGCGTGAAGCGGACGGCTGGCGAACCCTTATTATTAGGCATGGGGGCACAAGGCAAGTGAGTGAGAGTATGCGATGACTTTCACCGACCATAGGCAATCCGAGAATGAGGGGCTGGCTGTAAAAATAAACTTCTCTTTCTTTCTGACCATTGCTCTCGGGTGGACACAATGGAACGGGGGTTTAGGGGCTGTAAACTGGTGAAAGGTTGAAGTTTGACTTACACAGTTTCCATGACTACAGTTATGCCCGGTTCAGACTACTATCGTAACCAACCAACGTAGCAACCCTACGTGCATTCACACTACTATTATCAGGTTCGATTTATTCGATATATTTGCGTCATCGATATCCGTATTTTTCCTCGTTTGTGCTATTCCCCGCAGTGGAAAATAATCGCGGTAATGGCGGCACCGATTTCCCCATAGTGGAAATCATTGTGAGGATTTGTATCGAAGAGGCAAAGAATCGAGGTATCGAACGACCTTGTACTATTGTACATGAACGGTGTATTGTGTATGAACGGTGTGCATGTGGCGGTCCGCTTGCATGCTGCATTTTGGTGACTTGTCACCCCCTGCCAAGCACCCTAGAGGTGGCTCGCAGGGTAACATGTAGATGTATTGTAACCCAGCGCTGCCCTCACCAGGAATCATGACGAAAAAGTACAGAGCAAACGCACAAAATAAGGATTCTCATGTAACTGAGGCCTCTTGCGGCTTTCGAAATGGTTTAAAAAGCAAACGGCATTCCTCTTTGCTTATTCATCAAAGTAGCTCCATCTGCTTCACTATTTTGATTGACTTCTTTGATTATCGTCCTTCAGCATTTCCGGTTTCCGCTCGCGACATCACGAATCTTATTGGCGCACTTTATATAATATTTTTCGTCAAAACGTGATTTATATTCAGATAGCAAAATACATTTCTTGTAGACACAGGCAAGCATTGCCGTATAAGCCTGCAGAAATAGTCAGATTTTTAAATGCGATATCTGTGAAATGTAGCGTGGGAAGTCCCATTTTTTAATCATCGATCGGTGTAGTGAATTAGGAAGGGGGGCGTATTTTGAAAATTCAGGAAAATGGTATTTATATCGTTTCTCGGAGGAACTTTCGTAATTACAGCCGTAGTTCAGCGTCTAATCCCCTTTTCTAGGTACGCCACACGGTTTACGTGAAGATGGTGCTTAGACGTTGAAACTCGTGGTGGAAACAGTAAGAAGACTGCTTTCATTATGCATTAATATGCTCCTTCCATTATTTACGTTTGTGTTGCGTTAATCATTGCTTAGTTCTTAATATGGATAATCATTTTTGATAAATGCACGGTTTTTGTCGCATCAAAATGGTATCAATACTCCTAATGCTAAACACTCTTTGTCAGCGCGTCATAGCTACGTTAAAGTTCTAAGAATTTACCCCATAGCTACTTATAATTTTTGTATTTTAGGTAGGTGTCATGACGATTACAATGATTAGCCCTTTTCAATCAAATGCTTCAATCACTGCTACTTTAGTCAGCTGTTCGTGTTTTTTTGTGTTTGATATTAAAACACGTGTAGTCGCATTGTAAAATCCTGTGTAGCGAACCTGCTATTGATGGAAAAATATTCTGCTCCTCGATTTCGGTGTAATCCTACATGCTAACTTTAATAAATGTACTTTTGTTGTAGATTTTCGCAGCTCATGTTTATGGTATTCAGGTTTCTGGTTCTGCGATTAAATTATTTAATATTATGCGACAGTTTCGCCGTACTATGCTGCAGGCTTCGTCGGGCTTTTAAGAACAACAATGGTCTTTTTTCAAAAAGTAAATAAACAATTCCAGCAGTTGATGATTTTGAGAAGTAAAAAACTTAATTTCGAATAAGTCTCTTCCAGGTATAAGGGAGTTTATAACTATCCTCTCTATTGATGTTATTTGGTCTTTTTTCTATTTCAATCGCCTCCCTTATGAGCCGTGGAAAGTAACTGCTTTTTCTTTGTGTAGTACTCTTGCCGTCTCGATGTCAATGGCGTGACTTTCCTCTAACGTAGTGTGCTCAGCCACGGCAGAGTGATACCAGTCTTTCTTCTGGATTGCACGTTCATGTTCCTTTAATCGGCATGCAATTGCTCTCTTGGTCTGCTCTACATATGATCTTCCACAACTGCAGAGAAGTTCGTATACACCCTCATACATTGTGGGTGGTAATGGATCTTTAGTCCCTCGTAGATGATCTCGTACTCTGGAGGTAGTGTTTAAGACCATTGTTGTTCTTAAAAGCCCGACGAAGCCGGCAGCATAGCACGGCGAAACTGTCGCATAATATTAAGTAATTTAATCGCAGAACCAGAAACCTGAATACTTCAATAAATGTAGTTACGAATCCATTGAAGATGATTCAAGAATACATTTATTTTGTCGCCACTCTTAAAAGACGTATAGTTGACGTCACTGCATCGAGGTATTCTGATTGTTGCATAAATTAATTAGGATTTATCGAGGCTCTGATGTCTCAACTTCAGTGTTACCGACGTTAGAGAAGGTTAAGGTCATCGCTGAATGTGGCCTTCGGAGGCGTTAAGACTCAATGCTAGATGGCGTATGATGAAAGATATATCAACATTGTGAATTTACGTGTGACGTTGAGGATGTAATATTTGACATACCGTGGAATTGTACTCAAGGTGATAGCGACAAAAAGAGAGATATCCCTAGCGACAAAAAGAGAGATTCTGAAGAAGCTAGGATTCGTCAAGCGTATTGTGGGAAGATTTTCAGATGAAAAAGTAAAAGAGAGGTGCTATTTCGCACTCGTCCGGCCACACCTTGAATACGCAGCAAGCATATGGGATCCGGTGCAGAAAGACTTAATCCAGTAACTTAATAAAATACAAAGGAAAGCGGCGCGATTCGTCAAAAACTGCTACGGGCGTACAGACAGCGTTACACAGATGTTAAACGAATTAGGCTGGGAGCCGCTAGAGACTCGGAGGCTGCGCGCTAGGCTTAGATTACTTGAGCAATTGAGAATAGATATCTTTCAGAGTGACACGGAGAACGTAATATTAGAACCCCACTACATTTCCAGGTCCGGCAGAAACGATAAATTAAGAGAGATATTTTGCCGAACGGATAGGTATGGGAATTCGTTTTTCCCCCGAACAATAAGGGACTTTATTAAATGCCAGGCGTAATTTCATTAGAGCGTTTCCTTTTTATATGTAAACGGCTGGTGTCCTAACACCCCCGCCACACGCCTATTGAGGCGGCTTGCGGAGTAGTATGTAGATGTAGATCCCAGAAGATGCGGTTGAGAGTTCATTGTTTCCTCCGTGACGTGGACAACCACTACAAACGGGTCGGAATACTAATTTGGGATTAAAAGTCTCCCTTTTCCTTCTCATTCCTTTCATCTCCTTTCAATGACTGGTGACATGCCACCCCGTCCTTCTTGTCCTGGCGACGGTTTACCGTGGATAGTCACGCTGAGGTATGAGTTGCGCGTTCGGCCGCGAAGCTAAAAACCCTGGTGGAAATTTCCCTGTAAGAATTTCCTAGAACTTACGGAAAAGCATGGGAAAAATTGAAAATTCCTTAGAAGAAATGTCTTTTCTAAAGAAATGTCCCTAAACTGTGGGGAATTTTTCCCTAAAACGTTTTTCTTCACAAATGAAAGACTTCGGTCAGTAATTTCCCTAGAACAAAACGCTACTTTGGGGAAAACCTTCAGGCGTAGGAAAAATTGCACCATTAATTGCATAGAGTGCAGTGTGCAGTGCATGGAGTTAATGAATAAATAGGAAAAAATATATATTAATCAAAACTAAAAACGTATTCTTCGTAGTTTTATAGTTATCACAATTAATTATAATGAGAGTGACAAAATATTTCTCAATAAATATAAGATGTGCAACCATTATAAAAAATCACTTCTCTCAGTCAACGAATTTTGGTGTAAAACAAATATATTCTAAGCCACTGGAACCCACTTTCGAAAGCACTTCCCAGGGAAAATGTATGCTGTGGGAATTATTCTGTAAATGCATATTTTCTACGGAAAACGGGGGCTCAATTTTCTTGTTAATTTTCCAACAGGGAAATCTTAAGCGCAGGAAAAGTTTGGGCATGCCTGGAAATAGTTAGGCCTATTAGGTTGTGTTTGCTTGAGTACTCCTCGACTATATAGGATCCTTATGAGATTGGCCTGATGGATATGCTGGAAAAGGTATATAGGAATGGCAGCTAGGCATGTGAATTGGGATTTTAAAAGGGAGAAAATTGTAAATATAATGCTGGAAGACATAATATGGGAAACGCTAAAAGTAGGAGGGAGATAAATCGGTTATTTTTATTTTTATTTATTAGTGTAATCTACTGGTTTAAGTAGGTTTAAATAGAAGTTAGGAATAATCCTCTAGATTTTTTCAGGCGCCGGACGTCTGTCTACCTACACAATTTATTTCATCTGTCAGCATTCGTCCTACCCCTCTTCATCCCGTCCAGAAAAACCTATTCTTTTTCCCCTCCTTCCCCGCTAACCCAACAACCTCCCATCTATCACGGTCTTCAGCATCCCTTCGCCCGTTAATACGTCTTCCAACCACCTACTCTGCCTTCTCCTAATCTCCTCCAGCTATTACCGATTATGCGGCATACACAAAGCTTTCATATAAAACCTCGCGTGGAGAGACATTGGGGAATGAATGGAAATTCCTGACTTCATTGGGTAAAATGACCACGGGGGGGAAATTAAACTGCGACGCCAACGAACATGAATAAACAAATGCCTATCTACTCATTTGTAAATAGAGATGTTTGTGACCTGTGGAATATTCTACCGAAGGAACACTAGAATATTTTCCCAATGAGAGTATATAAGGATGAATGAGAGAATATGTGTAAAGGATGTTTTTAAAGGAATGTTAAGTATTTATTCGTCAAAGTTTTCGTCACTAGAGAAACCAAAGCCTAATAATACACTAGGGGGGTAGCCTAGTAATACCTAGGCCCGCTTTCATCCTTCTACTCGAGCTAGGATCCCTTATAAAAAAACTACCTTGAGAGCCAGCATACTAGGGATTGGAAATTTAAATCCAGAATCGATTTCCGATTAAAATCGTAATCGATTTTCCAATCCCTACAGCATACCGTTGCCTGCGACCCACTACTATAGTTCGTCCAATATAATAGCGCAGTTGACATTTAAAAATGCAGCCAATCAGTAAACACATCCAATGCCGTTTGGGGAAGGGAATCACGTGATAGGAGAATCCATGATGGTGGCCTTAGTTTAAACCATACGATGTTTACTTTTCATTTCTTTCTAAGTCAAATCAATATATTTCAACCGCGCTATTATCTTGGACGGACTCGGGAGTTAAATGCAGTGTACTGACACGAGGATGGGGTAGACTGCGAATCCCGACAAACAACCCGGGTCGTGTATGTTATTAAATGAAAAAGTGGTTTTGTGAAATTTAAATTATTAAAAATAACAATGATTTTCCACATAGTTACCCTAGAACAAGTTAATTTTTTTAGACTGCAAAAGCCATGGGTGAATGTGGTAGAAGAGACTCTAAAGAGGAGGAATATTTTGAGTCTTAAAAACAAGTGAGCGTGTATGAAGCAATGCATGCAGTTTATTGTATGGATATGGAGAAAATGATTAAAAGGGAGCCATTTTTCTAGGGTCTACGGCAGTAACTAAATTATTTGATAAATGATCTAAGATTTTCCAGGTGAATCAGATGCATAAATGTTTCACGGATATTCAACAAGGTAATTAGGCTTCATATCTGCCGACATTTCGACGAACGACTTTTTCGTCATCATCAGGGCTTCTGAATGCCTTACGAGTCAAATTTGGCCGGTATTAATATGCAACAATCAGGATCAGTTGACTCCTGATTGGTTCGTTTTTATCTGATTGACCGTTGACTAATTCTCTCGTCTTCCCTTACATTTTCAATGCAATTGATGATAGGATTCCAGGCACTACTTATTTGAAAAACAGTGTCTCGATTGAAATTTATTATTTCCAGACGAATCTCGATGGCCTCTTTGATTATACGGTCCCAATAGCCATGCGTGCGGCTAAGTATCTTTGCATCATTCCATTGCATGGCATGGCCTTCGTTGATGCAATGTTCCGCACCTCCCGACTTCTGTGTTTGCGCCGTTCTGGAGTGTCTTCGATTCTCCTTCAGCCCGGTCTTATTCTTTGGGCCGGTCTCTCCCACAAACTTTAGGAGTCGTGCATAAACTACGTTACCAACTTAGGGGGGGAAGGGGGTCGCCTAATAACTTACGGCGGGTAACGAGGGGGAGGGGGGTGGGGTTCACTCAAAGTAACGTCGCTGTGACAATGCGCCTGTTTACGTTTCTTACTCGTCAACATCGCGTCGTCAACACTACAGAGTTTAACATAAGTAAGGGCGTGCGGGGTGTTTCTTACACGCCAAGCTTCTACTTTTACTCAATGTAACTGAACTTTTTTTATTACACTTCTTTCAATAAATTTTGCCACTTCAGAGTCATCTCTTTATCTTATCTCATTATTGTTTGGCCGGTCTCACATCTCTTGATCGCTATCCCATCACTAGTTTTTATAGCGACCTCGTGACAACACTTTTCAAGGCATCAGTCAGAAATGTGGGGATGGGAGAGAATAAAGTAGATGAGCACAGCACCTTGCTCCGTGATTCATGGTTGAGTTTTAGAATTTAAAAATAAATATTACTTGTTCCAATTGAGATTAAATAGTTCTATTATATATATTTCGGCTACTTTATTATTTCTACATCTACATCTACGATGTACCGTGCAAGCCACCACTAGGGTGTGTGGCACGGGGTGATTCCACACCAGGCATGCAGCACTCGTCCCAGAACAAATCAGAACCTCGCACGCTCCCCCTGGCGCTAGGCGCAGGCCAACAGCAGTCAGGAGAACAGTGCGCAGTCCAACCGGAAACTGGGAGAGTGATACGTAAAAGAACATACAAACATGCAGAGAAATGCTATAGACACATCTAGTGGTTAATATTACTGATACAGTTAATTTATGAATACTACGAGATGCTACTTCATGCAAAGAACAAAATAAAATAATGCCGGACTAATCGACCGGTGGAAAGAGTTAGTAATGATGTGGTGTTATTAAGCACAAGTGAAAATTCTACTCCACCTATTGAGGGTGGGAGTTTCATGTGATTGATCTATCGCAACTATTATGATCCCTTATTGTGCGTGGGAAAAATGACATTTTGAATCTATCGGTTCGGCAGTCAATTTCCTTTATTTTATTCCTGTGATCACTTTTACCGTAGTACGTTGGCTCTAGCAGTATATGTTGAACGTCTGGCAAAAAACTCTGCTCCGAGTTTGCGCAAAAGATTTAACCTGTATTTCTCCCTTCGATCTGTTAGAGATTTCCACCCTAATTCCTTCAACAATTCGGTGACACTGCTAAGTTTATCGTAACAACTTTTCACAAATATTGCTGCTCTCCGTTGTATTCTATCTATTTCAGAGATTAGTCCTACTTCGTAAGGGTCCCATATGCTAGCGGCGTACTCTAAGTGAGGTCTCACGAGTGAAAAATAACATCGCTCTTTAACTTTCTCGTCGCATTTTCCTAATATTCTTTTGATAAATCTCAATTTGCGACTAGCCTGTCCGCAGATTAAACCTATTTCAACCTTTACCTAAAAATAAACTCGCTAAATAATTAAGAAAATATTTTTGAATTGAAAGTTTTGTTTGTGGAGACATGTCGGGGGGGGGGGGGGGGGTAGGTGTTGGGAAAACTACTACGGTTGTCAACGAAGGTGGGGTGGGAGGGGGTAAAAAAATCACCGAAAACGGTAAAATATGTTTATGCATGACCCCTTACCGGATTCACAGCGAATTTGATAGGCCCCAGGCGTCTTCCGTCCGATTTGATCCTTCGCCTTCACCAATTATATTTTTCCCTTAATTGAGGTGGTGGAAGGTGAATTGTTTTAATATCATAGCGGTGGAGAATATGGTTAATCCTTCCCGATATGGTGGAAGTATAAGGGAGGATAGCTTTAGCCAACGGTTTCTAAATTATTTTACTTTGTCTACTCCGAAAAGGCATTGGCGTAATGAGTATGCGTATATTCAAGCTTAATGGGCTCATGATGATCTATGAATATATTCGAGATGAACGCCGCGTGTTTGGTGTACGCAACACTTTTCGCGACCCTTGACTTATTCTTTTCCCTTGCAGAAGTGACCACCATGGGTCACGGAAATTTGGCCCGACACCGGACAACATGCAGAATACACACTAGTATTTTTTAAACTCAGGATGTTAAGTACCTAATCTACATTAAATGTTTCATATTTTATTAAATGTTTTGTAATTCGTTGGCTATCATTATTGCTCTTGCCACCTGGTCAGTGGCCCACCAGAAATGTATAATAAATAAATAAAAATCCGCTTTTCTAACTTATATGTTGTCAAATTATTTTAAAGCAATCGAATAATCATTCTCTGATATTTCTAACGCGAGGGAAAACCGTATGCAGTCTATTCACAATCGCTTCGGCAGCGGTGAACTCTCTGCCTGAGCTGACCAGGCAGCAGCTGTCTAGGGCTCCGGCTAGGGGACGAGATACTACGCATTGAGGACAGAGGACGCGGAAAATAATGTCAATTTTAAGGGTAGTCACTCAAACGTGAAACCGCGGAAACCGTGAATAAGCCGTGAATTTTTTAGTGTGAAAACCCAGTTAATTAGCCGTTAATTTACTGTGTAAACCATTGATTTTAGTATTTGTGTGTCCTGAACAGTTCTATCAGATTTTGAGATGGTAGGTATGTACATACAAAAGTCAGTTTTATATCGTATCGGGAAGAAGTCTGAGCGGTCTACTATGAGTGTTATACTAGAGTTCGTCCAAGATAATATCGGAGTTTAAATATAATTTGGTTTAGAAATAAATGGAGAGTAAAGGATTGTTTAAGATCTTATGATTTGAACAAAGGCCACCACCATAGATTCCTCGGTCACGTGATTCCCTTCCATAAACGGCATCGTACATGTTTGCTGATTGGCTGCATTTCTAACTGCCTACTGCGCTATTATCTTGGACGAACTATAATTTGTTGTTTCTAACCATTTAATTCCGCTCCTATCGAATTTTCTGCGTATTTCCTTGCTGGGTTCTTAAAGTTCTTCCCAGAGTTAGGATCTACGCTGAGACATCTACATCTTCGATATGTACATGTACACACTACCCTGCGACCCGCCGCAGAGGCGTATGGAAGGAGGTTTTGGGACACCAAACATGAAAAGAGGGGAAAAATAGGTAAATGGATGGGGGAGAGGACATTCATAGGTGAATTGTGTGTCAACGATGCGTCCTAAGACAGTGTCACGCTGTTTTTGTAATAATCACTAATGGTGCGAGGAAAGGTGGAATTTTGGTACCTGTCAGTTCGGCATTATACCTATCTCTCATATTATGTCACTCCTATCAGTTCTAGAGATATAGCGCGGGGTAAAAATAATATCATCCGTGTCGTACTGATAATCGCCCGGTCGGAGTTTTTAAGTTATCTAAGCCTAGCGTGTAGCCTTCGAGTCTCTAACGGTTCCCAAGCTAATCCTTCAATCAACTGTGTAACGTTTTCTGTTCACACGTAGCAGTTTCTAACGAAGCGTGCGGCTTTACTTTGCATTTTACTTACTTCGCGGATTAAATTGTCTGTGTTGGGTCCCAAATACCAAACTAGGGTACTTACAATTAGAGGGGACCTCTTGGAGAGGTTATATACTTTGAGGGGAGGGAAAGATAACTCTTCTTCCGTCGGTTGGTTTGTTGTAAACTGCGTGTCCCTCTAGCCTCTAGCACCCTCATCTACATCTACAAAATACCCTGCAATTCACCTCAGGGGTGTGTGGCAGGGGGTGAGTATTCACCAACATGCATTACACTATACCCTAAAGTTAGTGTAACTACGACTAATTATGTATTAGCATAAATCGCTAATGCTTGTCACGAGGCGAAGCCTCACAAGCAGGCACTACACTACAGATATTATCACAATGGTGAGGGACCGTTAATATATATGTATTTTGCAACTACAAAAATGGACAGAGACTCAAGACGTATGTAGAAAACATGCACGGCGTGCTGCTACTCCTGGGAAACAGATAAGGATTCGAGTAATAGGGAGTACTACTACTACTTAGAGCTACACTACCTATCGAAAAACCTAGATAACAGTCTCATTGGCAGCTGTTATGGTCCCTTATCGTTCGTGGGAAAAATGACATTTTAAATCTGTCCGTTCTGCAGTCTAGTTCCCTAATTTTATTCTCATGATCTGATCTACCGTAGTATGTCGGATTTCGTAAAATATTATCAACGTCGTCAGAGAATAGACCGGTTTGGAACTTATATAATAGATTGAGTCTAAATTTTAATCGACGGTCTGAAAGCTTTTCCCATCCCAGTTTCTGCAAAAGGTCAGTAACTCTAACGAGATTATCATAACGGCCTTTAACGTATCTTGCCGATCTTCGCTGCACGCGTTCTAACTCAGTTTCCAAGCCTATCTCATAAGGATCCCAAATACTGGCAGCATATTCCAAGTGGGGTCTAACGAGGGAGAAGTAGCTGATTTCCCTAACTTTTATCGTCGCACTTGCCAAATGCTCTTTTAACAAATCCCAATTTACGATTAGCTTTACCGGTAATTTCTCGAATATGTTTACTCCACGAGAGATCATTAGTCAGTTTAACTCCGAGGTATTTAACCGATTCTAGGGTCTCTAATTTGCTGTTTTGTAGGCAATAGCTGTAACAAGGAGCGTTTTTTCTTTTCCAAAAATTCACAACAACGCATTTTTTCAGGCTTAATTCTAGCTGCCACGAATCGCACTACTCCTGTATTGCCTCGTGGTCCTTAGTTTAGCCTGACTTTACTGACCGCCAATCACTTACCGCGTGGAGGTTTGGATGGCGCTGATTTCAAAATGTGAAGCTCGCACAGCGACTATAAAAGTTAACGTGATTGGTCGATTGCCACTAGACTACTGGCAGCGAGAAGCAAACTGGTAGCGCGCCAATTTTGAAATTAAGCAGCTAATCGAGCATGATGGCGGAATCACGCCATCACAGAATACTGGAAAACTGTAACACTAGCGAACTTTCTCGAAATTTTGTCCTGAATCAAATATCGCGTGAAACGAGTATTATGTTTGGATAACGAGTTTATGTGGATGAGTAAAGGCGGAGGGTGTTATTCGGGGTGGGGGAGGAGAGGGTGAAGAGAAAGAAGGGAACCCCAAATGTTGCCTTTTTTATGGAAAACATGCATGGTACCCCGAGAACCCGCATTCTTTCTCAAGAATTGAAAGGTGTACATAATTTGCAGCATGATTCCGAAAATTATCCAAAGAAAAACAAATGTACCGCAGTTACGCGTGCACTGATCCATTCTCTCGATCCAATATCCTCGCAAAATCTTCAGTTTAGAATCTTTAGAATTCAGTGACAACATGCATAGCCTGAAAAAGTTGAATTCGAGGAGTTAATGTCCACACAACTTGAACAATCCAACGGAGTCACTGTATTTCCAGGTCCCGCTGCGAGGAGCCGGGCCGCGACGCGCGATCGAAAAATCAAGTTTATTCTCGGCGTTGCAAACGTTTTTCAAATATTTATACGGTATATTCTAGAAATATGTTTAGTTTATACTCTTAAATTATCCCAGAGACCATTTTCCGAATAAGGATTATATTGTCTACTTTATGTACAATTTTGTCTTAAAAAAAAAGGTCAGCCATTTTGTGACATAATAGCACTCAAATATGAGCAAATATGTCTGAAAGTTATGCATAGTATAGGTAAAGCACCCTGTTTACAAATGGTAATGTTTTTTATTTCATATCAATCCTTCCATTTCTCCTATATCTGCTCAACGTTTAAGATCTTCGAAGAAAAATGAGAGCGGGCGCTTTTTAGGAAATTTGGTCGTGTTTGAGCCTCTGTATCTAAGTAACGGGTAAGACCTATGAGAAATGGCTTACCATTCCATAATCACTAATCACTTGTGTGTATATGTGCCAAGTTTCAAGCCGTTATCTCAAAAAAACAATTTTGGACTTTTGTCCGGCGATTTTTGATTTGAGCCCACTGTGCCCCGTGTAGTTCTCCACCATTTATTTGCATTATTTATGAGTAGATAACTATGTGTCTGTGGTGAGTCGTGTATGAAACTCACTTGAGTGTCCCTTCTATAATACGGCCCATAGATTCGGGAAAAAATCGAGGATAATCACTAGTCAAGTAGCTTTTCAGTACGTGTGGCAGAGAACCAGCATGCTGGTCAACAAGCATAGTCGCTATCTATTGGCTGAGGTACTTGCTTTCATAATTGCTGCTGTACTTTTATGCTTCTCGCTCCCTATAGGACCTATTTGCCTCCAACCAATCACATTAAGTTTTACAGCACCTTTTTAACAGTCATTTTTTGAATCAGTGCCATTCTTACCTCCTTGCGACTGATGGAAATTATCTGGCCATGAAATGAACAATAAATGAAATCGTCCCCGTAGTTGTTTTGGTCGTCTGCTGCCTTAGTTTTATTGTTATAGCGGACATGCCCTTCGATATGAATTAAATTAGCACTTCCTCGCCAGTGCAAGTTCAATGATCGTGTGCAGCATTCTAGTTCGGCTACGATCGCTCCAATCATACTGAATGCCGTCCTCGATATCAATTAACGGCTAGCATAGGGCTAGGTCTTGTGCTGGATCATGTGTCGTGTGAAACGGGCTTCAGATACCGTCGTAGAAATCATACTGTCTAGCATTCGTAAGTCTTTTGTTGGATGGAGTATCGTTGGATCACAGTGGTTCCGATTGGTAGCCCGTACCACACACCTCTACGATACGTGGCTACCTCCTCTCCCGTCCCCCTTGTCTACTATCCCTTGCCTTCCCGCCCACCTTTCACTCTTCCCCTCTCCTCCCTCCCAATTGTTTCCCCTCCCATTCGCTCCCTCCCTCTCCCCCCTCCCCTCCCAGCCCCCTGGGGGCTCCCACTGCTGCTCTCACGTTCTCCGCCTCAGTCCTCAGCTCGCTACGTGTCGAAGCGGTTTGACCGCCACTGCCTATCCTTCATTCCTTCTGCCTTCCGTAGCAACATTATCACCTGATTCTCCTTCACTCCTCTTCATTCTCTCCCCTCTTTTGTCTTTACTTCTTTCGTCCCTTCCATTCCCCCCTCGGTCGATTCGGTCTGAAGTGTTTCGTGTCCGGAAACGTCTCTTATTACCTTTTCTTGTTTACCTTATTCTCCTTGTGCTTTCTTTTTCCTCCTGTTCACCTGATTCTCTTTTTTCTACTTCGACTCATCTCTCGTCTTCTCTTCATGTCCTTCCTCATCTTTGGCGTTAACCTATGTCTGTCCTTCACCTTGCCCTCCTTCTCACTCATGTGATTCGGTCTTAAGTGAGTCGTAAGCGGGGAAGCACGTTTTCTCCTCCACATCACCTGATTTTCCGTTCCTACTTCTGCTCTCCGCCTATTTTCCCTTCTATTGTGCCCTGGTGTCTGTATCCTGTACCCTGCCTTTCTATCGCGTTTGGATCGCTCTGCAAAGTGTTTCTTGGACTCCGAACAGTGCTTTTTAATCGCCTGATTCCCCTTCGAACTTCAGTTTTTCACGTTTCCTGATCAATTCCTCAGCTTTCTTGTTCGTTTTCTCGACTCTTATCATTTACCTCGACTCTCCAGCTCATTTACCTTGCCCCGTCAGTGAGTCATGAAGACAGGATACTAATTTTTTCCCTTATAATTACCTGATTTCTTTGTCTTATTTCGGTTCTTGATCTCGTATCTACTTCACCGTTCCTCGATTACCTATTCTACAGCCTCTTCTCCACGCGACCTCGCCTGTCTCTGTTCTCAACCTTGATCTCTAAGTGACTCGTGAGCGGAAATTTATTCCCCCGAAATTTTACCTTTTTTTTTCTTTATGCTCATCTCTTATCCCATGCTCTACCTTTCACTCTTTCTGTCACCTCCCCTCCTGAGTGGCTCGTGCGGGTAGGAAAGTCCTTTGACTCCCCGAACATCTCCGTATTTCCGCGTCCAGAGCATACTACTTGCGGATCCATTCTCCCCGTGGCTGATCTCACCAGTTCGCGTCCCGCATCGTCGTGTTTGCCGCATCCTTTGCAAACAGTGAAGTTTTTATTTTTCTTTCCCGCCGCCGTGCGAATGTGTCCCACCTGAAGGAACAAAGAAGTGTGCTTTCTGCACGGCCGGGGCCACTCCTCAGTTCTTTGCCGCGGTCGCAGCGAGGAGGTCCTTCTCCCCTGTTGTCCCACCCCGGCGACTCACCGTGCATTGTTCGCTTAGTGTTTGCCGAGTCGTCCCTCCTGCATCTGCGGCCATGAGGTTCCAGGCGGCGGAGAACTTGCGGAAGTTCGTCTTCGGGCACTCTTCGAAGGAGGAGGTTGAAGTAGTCGTCTGGAGTGTGAGTCGACTTGATTGCTAGGGGAGGGGGAGGTATTTCACTCCCATTGGGCGTAACTGTTATATGTATGCATGTGTGTGTGTGCGTGTGTGTTCCTACTGTGGCTGCGAGCAAAATATTTTTTCGCCTATGTCGCTGTTTCGCCGAAGAACCTCATTCCGCGCCCGAATGAGGTTGCTCAGCACGCTTGGTTCATTCATCTAAATCTCTGTTGCACACTCCAGCAAACAAACCACGAGTGTGTTTATAGGCAAGAGGTTGTGAGCGCGCGGGCAATTAGTGTGCTTTGATGGATGAAAAAACAAACGAGTGCTTGTTGTGAATGTTTTTTTCTCTTCACCCAGGCTTTGCAGTGCGAAAAAGCATTCTCGAATAGGAGGGAATTGATGAGGGTTGCTCTGAGGAGAGACGTAAAGAAAAGGTCGGTGAAATCTCTTTAAGGCCGTTTTACGCGAGGCAAGTCATTGCGCCGTTTGGTGAGCATTAAATTGCGAGAACGCGGGCACGAAGTTAGAGCAGAGGCAACTTTCATGTCTTTTGTTCTTACGTATGCGTTCGCGCAGTCGTTTTAGTATGTTGTTCACCTCCATCTTAATATTACACTGCGAACCGTGGGTGCTGTCAGAAAAGATTATGGATTGGTGCATTCAGTGGCGGCTCCTAGCCAAAACATAGGGGTCTCACAAACTGGTTCGCTCCCAACAAAAAGTGTGAAAAATATTTTCAGTGCCAGTTTTTTTCTTTAAAATATCAACAATTGAGTGGAAATACTTTTTTCCCCTAAAAAACGCAATATGCAGGTAAGGTTTTTCCCATTTCCCAAGAGGCAGGGGGTGAAAGTTCCCCCCTTGCACTACCCTGTCGGCGACCGTGCTGTGAACCTCCGCAAGGGTACTTCATTTGGGGTGATTGGACACCAGCCATTAAGAATGGAGGAACAGGGAAAAAGAATTGGATGAGGGAATGGACGTATATGAGCCTCAATCTGTTTTTTGGCATGCATATTCATTAATGTTGCTTTGGAGGAAGGGGGTCTCATATCTATCTACTTATGAGTTTGAGTTATGAAGTAAATCTGGAGGAATGGGGATTAACGATTTGTGATTTTCCTCACATACTCATCATTTTATTACAACCAAGCGTTTCAAAATACATTTTATGACCGCCAGAACGGTATGTATTGGACGCGATTCTGTCATTCTTAATCGTGTTGTGAATGACTTATGCGCTTCTGGGTTTATTGACGGAGCTCCACACTACCATATCCTTTGGCTTAGCCCTTTCTCTGCCCCGAAAATTTTTGACGGTTATACTCTGGAATGCCGCGGTTTGTTAATGTTGCATCACAATTTTTAAAATTCACATTTTTCCCCTCGATATTGGCCGTCTTAAGGATTCGTAAAACAACCCAATTCATTCACTTTCTTTTCTTATTATCCCCTTCCTTTCTTGCCTTCCAATAATTCTTCATATTTTCACTTTGTCTTCTCTCTTTCGTACAGGTTTTATAACTCCTCTGTCTTCTGGAAACCCTTTTAAGTTTTGTGTCAATCTTCTAACTGTCGAATCAAATTTTATCCATGGATATTTTCCAATTTTATCAATTGAGTGAACTCTTTTCTAGTGAGGTAGCAACAATGAAATCATAATTTTACGGTAAAATATTTATTTAGAACATGTTTAATGCTTGATAAAGGCCGGTCTGGGTAATCACGGCGATATTTTCGTCGTTGGTTCTCAGAGCGAGGGTTTTGAACAACGATGTGTGGCATTGAAATGGGTTGGTCAATCCGACTTTTCGTGTGGAGTTGATAAAAAAACGGGGTCTCCGGTTGAAATCCTGTTTCAGACGCGAATTCGTGATTATATTTTACTTCTTTCTGAACACGCAAATACGCCACGGTGTGATATGAGCAAAAAAAACAGACAATGCTACTGCTGTCACTAGGCACGGAAAGATATTGCAAATGAGACATCATTTGCATGCGATTCAGTTGGGAAAGCACATGAAGATGTGCGTTGCATGCGTAAGAACTTTTTATTTACCTCGACATGTGTCCCAATGGGACTTGTCGTTTAACCCATTTAATCGTCATCGCATCGGTTTCAATTAATGAACTTGATCTGTTCTTTTTGAAAAAAAATAAAAGTCAATGCGCCATATACTCTCTTTGCCATTGATCAAGTTTACAGTAATACTGAGGAAATAGTCGCTGGACACCCTCTTCAAAGCCCAAGTTGTGTTAAGGTGGCTGGAGCGGTAATCGTGAGTCGATGAAGGCACACTCTAATAATTTTTCAAGTCCAAAAAAAAATATTCTTGGATCACATTTCACTCAAGTACAAGTTTATATGTTGGAAATAACCATAAATGCAGTAGTGAATATGATGCAAGTGTTATATTTAAAAATTTTGCTTTCATTAAAGTATTGTTTTGACTTGGATTTTCGGCGCGAAATTCGAAATTTACGAGAAAATCATATCTAAATACGCTTTTCATTCGCTTTTCTTACTCGGCATGATACCTTGATATTTGTTAGTAGCCATTATAATAATATGAAACTTATTATTTCGCATTTAGGAGATAATCTGTACATACGTAATCGAATTGTTTCAAAATATATGCCGTGTGCCACAAGAGTACTTGTTAAAATATCATTGAATTGCCAGGAAAGCAAATCGGTAGGTTGCAATTTCTTTCACTGTTGTCGATAAAAATTACTAATAAGGACACGTATGCAAAGTTTCACTCAAATCTGTACATAAACAAAAATCGCTCCAGCCACCTTAAGTGATCGTACGTATCAATCAACGTTATCTCACGCGATCTATTGCAATGTACTTATTGTGTAGATTGATTCCTTTTTTAAAAGATTTTTTTTGAGCAAGATTATTCCCTTTTCATAATAGACACCATGTGCGAATTTTGTTTTAAAATGCAAGCTGTTGTAAGAATGATGAGGAAGTGAATACAGTTACATTATATGACGCAAAAAATTAGTTTTAATGTGGCAGAATTTCTTAGTGATTAGCTAATTGCATGTACGATTTGAGCCTTTTAACTGGAATTATTTGTTTCACGCCGCTCTGCGATGAAAACGTCTTTGCAGCCGAAGGATTTTTTCATACCTATGAAAATTAGTGCGTTGATTGATTAATTTATTTTTCATAATGATTGAGAAAACAATCGAATCATGCATTGTTACCTTTCAGAAGCAATCTGTGCGTCGTAATTTTGTATTTTTTTTTAATTGTGTAGGTATATATGGAGCGCACAGCAATATCATATGCCATGAAAAATTACCCCCTGAAAATGAAAAATTATTTATTTTGCTCATATCTCGAAAAGTAGTGCGATTAATGACTGATACTTTTGTTTCATGAGAAAGATATCTTTATAATGAGACCAAATTCATTGAATGTTACGTGATATGATATCTCGCATAGACTACCTCCTTGATTACTTTTCGGTGAATACTTTTGTGATGAATGGAGGGGCTGATGTTGACATATCCGGAACTCGTTGTTGAGTTCTTTACGCCCACCCAACAGGTTTATCAGCGGTTGTCGTTGTTTTTTGTTGGGAATTTCTGACTCTTCTGCGGGATAAACAAATACCTTTCCTTGTAGGTTTGGTTATCCCAGTACACAAAGGTGATGTTGTTTGCGTGGCTGTTTTTCGTTATTTCGTCATTTTCATCCTTCGGTGTTTTAATCAAATAGTGTCATTTGCCATCGTGCGCGCATCCCTCTGGTTTTGATTGCTCAGTGGATTTGGCGTTATTACGTTATTCTTTAATTTGCGGTCATTTTGTGGAAACAAAAGTGTGTAGTTCGGTAAGAATTCTTGTGGGGCCATAAATAAATCAACCAAATTCTTCGGTAAGAATTTGGTTGATTTATTTAGAACAGACAACTCTGTGGTAATGCCTGAAACCCTGAAATTCGGAAACAAATTTCCCGCGTTGGACGGGAAAATTGTAAAAATTACGAAAACGGATTAACGCAGTGAGCCTGAGTTCATTTCTCGGAGGTGGTGGAAATATTTCAGTGCTAAGCCGATCGTTACTTGGATGCTTTGAGGAAAGAGCTTCAAGTACAGCCCTCCGTCCGTCGGATGGGACGTTCAGCCCTGAGGTTCAGCCGTAGTCCCTTGGCATCTCACGTTTAGGAAACTCCACAGTGACGGAGTGAGTCAAAACATATACTCAATTTCACCTGTTCATTTTCTGTTGTTTCAAAATTACTCTTGGCGCTTCCGATAAGCCATAGGAGTCGTAAAACAAAATTAGGACACAAAATATGCAGATTTTTCGGCAGTTTAATTTTTAATAAACACTTGTTCCAGTCATAGGAGTCAGCTGCAGCGCAATTCCTATTAAACTATCGTTTATTGGCTCAATTTTTCGTAGTTATTTTTTGCTAATAATAAAAAACTAAGAGCATTTGGTGCTCTTAGTTTTTTATAAAAAACTAAGAGTATTTCGCGGCTTGTTAACTGTTTCTCACCGATACGGCGAGTATGATGCATAGAAAAATACTATTTATCCCTTTGTTTCATCCAATCTCGCATATTACACCATGTAGGTAATTTATAAATAATTCACAAATAAGTAGCATGGGAAGGTACCATTGAGTTGTTCATATTAGAGGACACGATTTCCAACACGGTTTGGCCCATAATGCGAATTAAATTGTATTTAAGCCAATTTACTGTGGAATTACCTGAACAAGGACATCGCGACTGAGTCAAAATAAATATACTTTCACGGATGATAGAGCAAAAAAATAAGAGAAGACGTCAATACCGAAAAGCCACCTAAACCTGGATTTAGATTGTATCCAGCTGTAAGCTAATGCAACGTTTTTACTAGTGGGCATAAGGACCCGCTGCAATTGTGTCAAACGAAAAAAGCCGGCTCCGGTGGCGGCGGGGTTAAGGCCACGCCTGCTAATCCGAGGGTCGCAGGTTCGAGTTACGACAGGGTCGGTTTTTCACGTGCACAGGACACGGGTGTTACTTTCAAGTTCCGGTGGTTCGGCCCCTGTGAAACCTGAAACGCAGGGGAATACTGCAGGGGCATACGGACCTCCAGGATCGAGTATTTGCACGTTTTTGGGAAGCGATCTTTAAAAAAAGTTTAACTCTCAGTTATGCTAAATCCCGAGTCTGAGAATAGTGAGGTACTTTTTAAGTGAGATATTAATTATTAAAATTTGCAAAATTAATGTCGCGCTGAAACACCAGGCAGCCATATTCTCAGAGCTGTGACGTCCGAGAGAGCAAAAAAAAAAAATTACGGAATTCCACATTTTCGTTGGTTATGCCTGAAATATATTAACTATTAGGAAACATGATAAATGTACAAAATATGCAGACTTTCGATGCTTTATTATATTTAAAAATACGATTTTGCCAACCATAAGAGCCGACTGCAGCGCCATTTAATTGAAATGACGCGTTTTGATTTAATATTCTATAGTTAATTGCCATTTACGCTGAAACTAAGATGGATTTTCCCGTGATTTTATTTCCATCCTGTTCCCTGATAGTATACACGTCACTTAGACGTTTTTCTTCGCGAAAATGACATATTAGGCAGAAAAATATTATTTTTTCACACATTTTCAGTCATTCTTGCGTTTAACTCAGTATTGTTATGGGTTCATTGGAGGAAAAATTAGGGTGGAAAGGAAGTGTATTGTTGTTCGTATCTAATAGGCAGGACGCGTTTTTTTTAGTAGTCAGAGTATGAGTTAAATGATATTTTTAGTAATTTTACCATAGAACCACCTTAATAGGTGGCTGGAGCGGTAATTGTGGATCCTTTTGATTTTAATAATTTTTCAAGCAAGTCGATAAGAAAACACCACGAGTACATATGCTTATACAGTAGAAATCACCATACAGGTAGCAATGGAAATGAATCAAGAAATATATATTGTACATTTTTCACCTTAGTTAAAGCATGTAGGGTTTTTGGCTTACTATTAAAAATGAAAGCAAAAATCATATTTGAATGTGTTTTTATGAATTTTTGTCTCGTTGTGAATCGTTGATATTTATTAGCAACAATTATAACAATGATAAATGTATTAATTTGTGCTTGATAGAAAATGTTTGCATATGTAATCGAATTATTACAAAATATATATCATGTGCCATTAGTTGACGTAGTAAAATAGCGTCAAACTGCCGTAAAAACAAATCAGTACAATGCAGTTTTTTCATTTATATTTATAAATATCACCAATGAGAACATGTAGGTATGCAAAGTTTCATGCAAATCTATATATAAAAATAATCACTTCAACTGCCTTAAGGTAGTTTGAGCGAGATATTCCCCTAGTCATAATGGATACCGTATTCGAATTTCATTTTTAATTTAAGCGTCTGTTGGAAGTATGAAGTAAATATTGTAATATTTATGATGCAAAAATATAGTTAGCCATGACAATAATACAGTTCTTCATTTCTTTGAAAATATCCTTAGTAAAGTCCTTTGTATTTGAAGTTGGGCCTTACCTCTTCGACAGTGGCACTTAGCCCACAAACACGGGTACTTCATGATGTCATATGTATGGTACTTCTGAGAACATCGCGTTCCTTAAAGCCTCCGTGTAATTGGCAGTTGGAAGAGGCCGTCTGGGTAGCTTAACCAGTTACAGCACTCGACACAATTTCGAGGGGTGTGGATTTGAATCCAAATCATGTAAATGTTTTTTTTCTCTGTCAATTTCAAACAATTGTGTGAACACTAGCAAGTGACTGCGTTTAAGTTATTGCACGATCAGTCCTGCAATTATTTGAAAATAAATTTTTAGTGTTCTAAGAGTTGTCCCAAAGGCGAGTTGGAAATGGTTTAGTTTATTTTCCACATCTTGGTCTTCAATGGGGAATATTTCACATTATTGATAATTAAAATGGGAAACTCACTCTAGGACTTCGTCCTTTATCGTTGTTTTCGTTCATGATGGGTGTTTTGCTTCGAACCCTTTCTGAATCACAAATTTTTATTTTTGAGAATGTATTTTCTTAAATGAAAAAGGAAAACTTTGTTTTATTCCACCAATTTATTTTCCGATACTACTAGTTTCGACGCAGCAGGTACGGGTATCTTCAGGTACAAAGAGTCAAAAGCAAAAACATGATCCATATATACCATCCAGGGTAGGCATGTGGGAGGGGGTGGAAAAACCCCAAGGATACAATGTAGTGTTGTGAGCGACTGGTGGGTGTTGGTGAGGGTGGCGGGGGGGGGAAGCGGATGACCGTTTGCAGGTTGAAGTTTGAGTTTTGAAGGGTTATTGGGGACTAAGGTAGCGGTAGGGTGTCCATGGGAGTGGGGGGAAGGGAAGGATTACTTTTTTTCCATGAGGGTCAGAGAGGCTTCTAGGAGGGGGAAAGGTTTTCAAAAAGGATGTTATTAAGTAGATGACGTTTCTTCATCTGTCTCCTTATCTCCAGCTCTTCTCTTTTGTCCATTCTCCTCCCTTTTTCCTACCGGTGTAAAATCTTTGGGGTGAAATCACTGGTGTGGTTCTCCTCCCACAGGTGTTTAGCAAAGTGGGACTGGGAGAAGTTACATTTCTGGAAACACCTCTTGTGCTCTTCTGCTCTCATGAAAAGTGTGGCCTGTCTGTCCAATATAGGCCACACTGCACTTGTTGCATTCCAATAAATATATACCACTGTTATCTAAGGGATCAATTTTATATCTTGTTTTATTTAAAAAAAATTTAAGTTGTCATTGTTGTAGAAAGCTATTTTATAATGGTGTTTAGGGAACAGATTGCTTATTTATTGCTTATTTACAGAACTCCGTAATACAGTAATTTACCCCACTTAAATTTTTCCTTGTTTGTCCCAATCGGATGAAATAGCATATGTTGAGCTCTTATGTTTTTTGAGGAGCATTTTATCTATAAGGGTTTTTTTTTAACCATTTACCGTTGCGATTAATATAATAGTTTCCAACCCCTCATTAAATTTTACTTTACTAATGAGAGGGGGATATTCAGCAGTCTATTTAGCAAGAAGTGCAATGTCGATAACTTTTGGGTTACGTGATGGCGGGAGTGGGAGGGGATTATATGGTCCATGGTAGTGGCTTTGCAAAAAATAGCAAATTCAAAATTGTTTACACTTTTAGATATCGTCACATCCATAAAATTCAATTTTCCCTTTTTTTCCCTCTCACACTTAAATTTGATACTGTCGCACCGGGTGTTAAAAAAATTTAAATACCCATTAGCCCATAATCCCTCCCCTCACTCCCACGGACCCCCTACCGCTACCTTAGACCCCAATAGCCCTTCAAAATTCCTCCAAAACTTCAACCTGCCAACGGTCATCCACCTCCCCCCCCTCCCTCACCAACCCTCACCACCCACTCACAACACTACATTGTATCCTTGGGGTTTTCCACCCACCTCCCTTCTTCCTCCCCCTCCCCAACACCTACCCCGGATGGTATTTATGGATCATGTTTTTGCCTTTACTATTTGTACCTTAAGATGATGCCGGTGCGTCAAAACTAGTAGTACCAGAAAATAAATTGGTGGAATAAAACAAAGTTTTCCTTTTTCATTTATAAAATGAACTTCCACAAAGTTGAGCCTGAGACGATTGAGATAGTGTATTTTCTTCTCCTTATCATTAATTAATGAAGACTACGTAAAAACGTTAAAACTGTTTAGAGTAATTTTTTAAATTTGATTGAAAATTTTATTTTACCGGATTCAGCACCATGTATACCAGCAAATGCTGATCTAAAATGACTCCAGTAGTGTGCACCAAATTCGTTCGGCACAACTTACTTTAGAGAGTTAACTTCGTTTTATGCAGCAGGCAGGCAACTTTATTCATGAAATTTTCTCTGAATAGCAGAATTGTACTTGCATGATTACCACCGTAATCATCAGAACTACAAAGTTATCATTTATTCTTCTCTCTTTCTATGAGCGAACGTGCATTGCTTAAAATTTCATTCCAATTTCGAGGGTCGGAAAGTGGAACACATCTTTAGTATGGTCCTTTGATTTGAAGTCCTCATTTTTACAATTTTTGTCTCTTTGTTTACAGGAAGAAGAGTACAAGAAAAAAGGAAAGGAAGCATTGAAAGATTCGTGGCGCCTCGTCAACTCCGATGGTTGGCGCCTCGAAAAGAGAGGGAGCGAAGACAAGGAGGGAGGAGATCCTTTCGACGAAGTGTGCAGCATGCATCTTGGATCACCAAAGGGGAAGAAAATTTATTTACTTAAGGTAAACACTGTTTTCAGGGTGACTTTTCTTGTGCCCTTTTCCTTTTTTTTGTCTTTAACCCACCTAATCTATGTATCATGTTTCTCCTTTCCCATAAGATGCGCATTTATTCCTTGAATGTACATTCTAAAATCAGCCTCTCTTATGAATTTTCCGACTTACAATTGCACAAATGATGTGGTGCACAGTCACGTGCACGGGTGTAAAGCTATACAACAAAGAGGATTGAATTTGCTATGGAAAAAATTGACTTTACTGGAATTTGGACCCAGGTCTCCCAATTGTTGGTCAGGTTTGTCAGCCATCTTGGTGATGCAACTGGCTAACTCACCTGACCTGCAGTTCGGAGATCCGGTTTCGAATTCCGGTCAAGTCAAAAGTTTTTCATGGCAAAATTCACCCACTTTGCTGTAAGGGCTGAGGATAAAGTTTTGTTTTCACTCTTCTGACTTTGCATTGCCATCTGTGTACCCATCACTTTACTTTTGTTGCAGACCATGTTGTGACATCGAGCTAAAGATGTGCTCTCCATCATTCATTTGTGTCTGAGATTTCTGTGATGAATAATTTTTATGCAGTTGCTATTTTTAGAAGAATAAAATCCTATTTTTCTTCCTTTAAGTTGTGAACATTAATGGGTTTTCTTGGCATACATCTTCAAGTATAAGTTGATTCAAGTGTAAATCGAATTCTTCATTATGGGCCGAAAATATCGACTAAAATCTGTGACTCTAGTATAAGTCAAAGGGAAGAAATAGCTTAATCTCCTTGTTTATTGAAGGCTATGCGTTATTTGTACAGTAAAATTGGCCTATTGTAATGCATTAATATCACAAAAAAAAGTACCAAGTGTATATGGTGGAGGTAGGTCCTTATAAAAAACTGAGGTCATAAATCCAATGCTTTTCTCGGTGAATATTCTCAGTAGCTTGTAAGTAATAAGAGATATTTATGTTTTTTTTTCAGCCGATGCACTGAAATATTGACCCCAAAAAAGTCACTTTATTGACTGACTCAACCATAGGTCAAAGATACGTTTTCATTAGCTAAAAAAAGGAAGAAGTTTCATTTTTACTCATGTATACACAGTGTTATTTTTTCCTAAAATCTGACCTGAAAATATCAGAGTGCATCTTATCGGCCATGAAATATGGTATTTAAAATGCAGTTTCGTAAATAGTGGAATTAATTGCTCTCTCATTACTTCAATCTTTTTTGGAAAAGTTTGCCCTGCCAATGGCTCAGTTGGATGTAATCAAAGCTGTATGTGTAGCATTGAGGCAAAATTAGTTCATCTCATATGCTTTGTCTCTTATTGCTTTGGGATGCCTCTGATTAAATGTATGGAGAGTTATATATCATATTCATAAACAATCCTTAGTTATATTTGTCGTTGTTCTCTTTCTGCTTTAACCCTTTAACTGCTCCCATCGTCTATTGGCGATTTGAAGTATGGTTTTAGTAAAACAAAGTTCAACAATTCGTATTTAACAGTAAAATCAGACGATTATTACTCATTGTAAATTTTAAAACTAATTTTCCTTTAAAAAAAATTGACAAATTTTAAAATTACGCAAAAATTTAGAAAAAGAAGTTTACGTTTGGGGAGAGCTATATTTCAGATTATTTGTGCAGTTAAAGGGTTAAATGTGGAGTGAATGTGGGTCCATATGTAGAATCCGTATTAAGTCCTTGAGTATTTAATGTCTATTGGTAGATTCAATTGATCCATTCATGATGAATCCATGCTAAGTGTGCTGTTGGGATATGTACATTTATTTAAAGATGTGTGTAGTTCTTACCTCGATTTACTCTTGAATGATGTCATTCACATTGTTTTGATCTCTTTAGGACCATTTTAATCCTCAGTCAATGTTCTATCCCTTTTAATATCATAGAAATAGTGGTCTATTTGCAATATTTTTCATTATTTGAGGATTTTATTGTTCCTCTTATCCACTTTGTATGGTGGGCAAGCAAAGAAAGGCCTCTTGGGATTCCATCCAGTTTGTTGGGTCCCGAAATCTTTCATTTTTAGGAATAATTTTTCTTTCATATGACGTTAAATGCTCATTGTATTTTTATTGTATCTGAACTAGTTAGGAGCTAAGTTGAACGTAAAAACATGATTGTATGACATTATTAGTTAAAGTAAATTGCAGAATATGTTGATGAAATTGAAAAATAATCCGATAACTATATCAGCTTTTGATGATTGATTACAAGAATTAAATTGATAAAATTGAAGGTAAAATTTCAGCATGTACATATTTTGTTTCTTTAAATTTGACCTTTAGAAACTTCTCTAATTATATTCTGTATTTCCAGGGCCGAGTGGAATTACCTCCTAAGTTCCTTTTAAATGAACTCTTCCATCGAATTGACAATGTCCCTAACTGGAACCCAACCTTGATTGAGTCCTATAGAATACAGGTAAGTGGGTAGGAATAAATAATTATTATTTTAGGGTACAATGAAGAGTATTGCCAGCTGTATGAATAGTACCTAGTGATTTGTGAAGAATTTGACTTTTTTTATGAAAATATATTTTTGCCTGAATTGACTTTGGGTCAGCTTTGCACATGCATTCACTGGGTTGTGGATGGTGGGACAGCCTTTAGATATAGGTAAATGACAACATTTAAGAGGTTTTTTTTAATGAATAAGCAGTTGAAATAAATATATATGAAGTAGGAGGGGCCATTGTTGGGTAAGATGGCTTGAAAAATGGCAACCTCCTGTGAATGAGAATGAGATACACAAGAAAAGTGAAGAAGATTACAAATTGATAATATTTTTGTGAAAGTGATTAAGAAATCAATTAAAAGACTTCTCAATCTATCCTGGTGTCAATGTCTACAATGATCATGGTAGAATGCCACTATATGTTCAAGATACTGAAAGGATCAGTGAAGCTGGCTGGTGGAAAGATTGGAGGAAGCACAATATAGATTATCCTATCAATGTGTTTTGGAAAAAGTTGAGGTTAAAACAGTTGAGAAATCAATTCAATATGGTAGGAGATTAAATAAGACAATAATATTTAAAACAACAGAAGTGCACAGAGGAAGAAGGTTATCAGAAAAAGAGAGCAGTGGATTACTTAGAAGTACCTATCTACCGATCTAATGGGGAAAAAAAAAGAAAAAAAAATATTTGATGTAGAAGAGTGTAAAATGTAAGAAAATGCTATGATAAAAAATTAATTCTTTTGTAACTCAGCATAATTTTTATAAAAATTTAACATCGATAAACAATATAAAAAGATAATTGTTCTAAGAAACAATATATTTTCTTTATAACTGTTTTTAATTTTCATAAATAACTCAAAAGTTATACAAGATAGGCAAAAAAGTAAATTTCTGCAAAGCTGAATTTAAATGCTCAAAAAAGCTCCGGCCAGGGGACCCCACTACAGGAATTTAAATGCCGTCTTTTAAAGGTTAAGTGTCAGTAATCAAAAGCATTCGAACTCACAAATGTTTTCAAACTCATCCCGCATTATAGGCTACTGTTTTGCTTGCAAAAATGTTTTATGGTACTGTAGTATGCTGCATTTTGGATACAAATGAACTTAGTATAACCACAGGCTAGTATTATACATCTGTAAAACTCATTGTTCCTTTCCCCATGCAGACCTTCAGAAAACGCGATCGGAAGAAAGGTGTGAGTGACACGTCATCATCACTGGCTACATTATTTCAAAGTTTAGGAGTTGTGCAAAAAGTAGTGAATACTATATACCATACTTGTCAAATTAAAACCATATGTGAGTAAATAGGAACGTAATTTATGAAATTTACTACGCATTTATCATTTCATCACTAAAAGTCAGTGAAACACATTGTATGTGTTCAACATTACACTTTGCGTGTTCTGCAAACTTAAGATTTCCTTTTCTACTGGGTTTTGCTGGAGATAGTGGTGGCAGGAATGCATTGGGAGGAGGGACTGGTGCGTGGCAGTATCGCTTAATGGAATCAAAAGAAAGCAAGCCTGTTGACTTTGAGGGAAAGAAAAAAGTTCTGTGTACGGGATGCTGGGATGGAAAATTGAAATTTTAGATGAACTGGAAGCAGGCAAAAAAAGCTCAACCCTCGGGAGTTAATATGGGGTAAACAAATCAACAATATGCACCCTACAGCAAATTTTTTGTTCAATTTTGCTTTAAGCTGATAGGTGGCAGCAACAGCTGATTGTCGCATCCTCCATGGCTCAATCAAATGAAGTGCATGTAATGGCATGCTTAAGTTTATTGCTTAAAATCTTTTGCTGATGAACTTAATGTACCCTAGTGTGTAAATGTGATCGATAATATTAAAATAAGTTATTGAAAGACTAACGTCTTATTTTTAAAGGGTATTTTGAAAGGTAAACTGGATGAATTTCCTTTAAAAACAAGTAACACACAGAAGAAATCTTTGGTTATGAACGTACAATTATGAAATTACTCTCTGCAATGCAGGGGTAATGAATAACCACAAAATTTTGTTTTTAATTTAACATTAGGTTTTGAGGCTGAGGAATGAAACTGCATTCCCTGTATTGTATTCATTTCATATAGAACAATTTTAAAAGACTCGAGAAACTAAACCTTGTACTATGTGAGGGTTTACTGTTCTGTAACTGTATGAATTCTTTGCTAACAATGACTATTCTAAGACAACTTTGAGCTATAATGAGTGTGAATATATTGGTTTGCAGTTAGCTTTTACATGATGGCCACAATGCCAATGTGTACCAAGCTGCAAGATTGTTGCCATTATTGTCATGACTGTACTGTACTAAACTGTGAGGTATCTTTGAAGGGGTTTAGAGAGATTCTTATAGTCGTTGCCTTTCTTGTTTCTATGCAGGTTGTGGATGAGCATACAGATATAAGCTATCAAGTCACTGCAGAGGGAGGCGGTGGCATAGTTTCCAGTAGGGATTTTGTCAATTTGAGGCATTGGGATGTCGTGGAAGGTTCCTATATAAGTGCTGGTCTCTCAATCACCCACCCAGACAAGCCCCCTATCAAGAAGTATGTCAGGTAAGGTGCCTTCATTGTAGAATAATCCCTGGGAAGGATTATGGAAGGAGTTTATATTTGATTGTCATTTGACAATTCGCTGTGTTGTAATGTTTTTTTGTGTAATCATAAACCCATTTTTTCCTAGGCTGGTACTAGTGTCCTGAATGTTGTATGTTTTTCTGTTCTTGTGTTCTGAATTTGATTTTCGATGATTATTGACAGTTCCCGAATGTCCGGTTCAGTTCCTGAACTCAACATTATCAACATGATTGACATTTTCTCATTTTTATATCTTGAAGGTAGCAAACAAATATCACATCCATTGAATAATCTCAACTTTGTACTGCATAGGGAATCATAATTACAGTAGAAGCCCTATTTAGCGAGTGCTCTCGGGATCTGAAAAATCACTCACTAAATGGAACTCTCATTAACCCTTTCGCGACGGGGACAGGGAAAATTTCTTTGCTTTGCCAGTACGGAGCTTTCACTACGCTAGGATCTTCTCAGGTACCTATTTCCCTAACTTGGGTCGGGGGCCAGAGGGGTGATGAACCTTGTTCTCGGCCACCAGGCTGAAATAATCTCTGCCCTTTTCCGCTTGGGGTGCCCACATTGGCATGCGGTCACGGTCAACTATTTTTTATGTGATGGTTTTAATAAAAACATTGTTGTTACAGCCTCGATATTTATTTAATCAGATATGAATTATTCTTGTTTTACAATGACTTTACAGCTTTTAAACGAAATTCTATCGTTAATATTAAACTCTCTAGCAACAATAATCGTATCAATGGTAAAATAAATAATTTCGTCATTGTATTTCACACTCGGAAATGGTTTTGATAAGTATTCAAAGATAGAAATTAATATAAATTTGAAATGTCCTTATTCAGGATATTGGCATCATCAGAGCGCAAATCAAAGAATCAGTACTTAGAAATTTTCACCGTGTTAATTCATGAGATGAATGGTCTACGAAACTCTTGTTATTAGAAATTTATGCACAGATCACATTTATCACGTACAAATATGTTGATTTTGTAAAAATTTCCCAGCATTCTTTTTTATTATTCTTATTCATACTTTTCATTTGAGGAGTATGAAATTCTCCAAAGCAAATGTTACAACTTCAACATTTGTGTGCCTCGGGATTCAAAACAATGCCAGGAATCACTGTAACCTTTAGGTGGAAACCATTGACCAATGAAAGCCAAACTGAAATAGACAGCTGTCATGATCAAATAAGCATGAGTAATTACAGGGAAAAATAAACATTTGAACTCACTAAAAATATGGTTGTCAACTCATATAAAAGAATAACATTCAGTTGTTTACCTAAAACAATAATAACTTCCGTACTATCTTAAAACTATCGAAAAAATCACTCCCAAACCAACTAAATAACGAATAAAAAATTAATTTTGAGATTCCTTTACACACAAACTACGTTAAAAATAACCCTAGAACTCCGTTTAAAATTTTTAGTTGAAGAGCTAAACATACGGAATGCTCTTATAATGCTCAATTTGCCAATTACACGAAAACTTTTATGTTTGTTATTCCACTGCACCAACGAGCAACTCACCGCGGACCCCTGCCGTGTGTGGGGCGCGCACTGCGAGGAAAGGTTGACATAATCCTCTCCCGCGAATCGAGAAAGGGTACATACGGCGTCCCGAGAAGAAGTCCTTTATAACACACACCTTTTAGGCTTGCTTAAGGCTAGCTTAGCGGCACGCTGTTCTATCACGTCGTTCGTTCATTGGCGTAAAAAAATTTACGCCGTTCTATCACATCGTTCGTAATGAAAGGGTTAATACCGAAGATAATTAATAATCACTCCACTGCCAATTTCTACTACTGTAGCGCTAATTTAGCCATTATTGTGGGAATTTTTGGTGAGTGGCAAAAACATTCTATTGAGATAGCTATTAAATATCATATATTCGAACACTTCAATTACTTATGATCGTATTCACTTTCGATGACATCAAATTCCATGTTAGATGTCATAGACTGGAATTTAAACGTCGAATTTTGACACTTTAGGACACGTGTACTCTACTATTTATTGCTGTATTGTTATTGCGCCTATGTTTTGGGTGCGCCAAATATGTCATGGCTGCAAGTAATAGCAATGCAAAAGACTATAAACGGCAAACACTTCGGAAACAAGAAAAAATTTCATCCTCCTACCTCTCTAAAAAGTGTATAAAAACGGATATATGGTTAGGAGAAAGTTCTATTGATTGAAATTTACAAAAATGCTAGATAAATACATGACCAAGATATGACCTACGGGGATTTTGTTCCACGCAAGCACCGGGCTACTATCTTCTCCAGTTAAATAGTGGAAGTAAAGGAGAGGACTTCAACGTCTGTAAGAACGCCTCAGAAAACAGGTGACTTCGGCTTTTCGGAGTCATCGAGCCCAATATCACCAGCATTTACAATTAGCCCTTGACAGTATAGGGACTGTCGTTTGTGTTATTATTACAATAATAATGCGTGGAATACTCTCTTGAATTAATGGAAACATAATTGTTACAAGTAAGTCCACATATGACAGTTGTAAGCATGGAGCGGGAACACAACGTGGACTTTCAAGGATCGACTGCATTTAGATAAGATGTGAAACTTTTTACCACTAGCGAATATGGCTTCGGCTCCCGCGAAACACATTTTTTTCTAGCAATAGTGCACGTTGCGCCCACTATGTGGCAGGGCAAATCAACATTTTTATGGCTCACTATTTTTTTAGTTATTCCATGGTACATATAAGTGATTTGCTGTGATCTTCGAGTGCGAGGCAGAAAGTTCCGAAGGTTGTAAGTTTCAAAATGAATTCCATCATGATACACATATGTAATATCTTCTGCTGTATTTACATCTAGTGGGAACTTGTTGATAATGAATACCGTGAATGCTGGCTAGACATACCTCTGCTGTGAGATAGACGTTTGATTTATAGTACATACCTTTCGTGCACATCAAAATAAATCATCCTTGACCTGTTTTCAACATTTATAATCTTTGAAACAATTACAAAAGACAATACAATATGTAGACAACTTAAAATATATGGAATCCGAATCCATAACAATTTACGTATTCAACATCGGAACATTTAAACTTGTCAATACCGAGCCTCTCACTAAGATACTCCGCTTTTACCTTCATCAATGGGCCATTTATCAGAATTCAGGCTGCTCTCTGCTGGGAAAACAACGAGAAAAGTGCAGATTCTAACTGCGTATGTTCTCCTGGCAGCAAATGTTTCTGGCTGCTTGGAAGTCCTTCATGAAGCACTGCGGCACGAAATTTTTCCTTATTCTTCAGAATTGTGAATAAGGTCGAGGAAGATATGCGAAATCACGTCCGTATCTCACTTTTGGACCCATCGCCACTTTCTCATTCATTTATAATTCGTATTTTAGTTTACAGATCCAACAACTTTCGTTTCCGAGCCATGATGTTATATCAGTCGGACTGATAAAAAAGCGGGAGGATGACAAAAGAACAATGAAATGCATGGACTTACGAGGAATTTATTTGTGTGAATATGGGCATGCCATAAATGTCCGAAATTTGCATTTGAACGTTAAATTGTGCGGAAAAAATACTGTTAGACATATAATTTCAATGACAGAGGACATGAGCAGAAGTTTGTGCATGTTTGCCGAGATTGAAGCAAACATTTGCCACTCGTAATGGTAAACGACCCCAGTGGAGGCTGGTTGTTGTCCTCGCTAATACAGATTTATTTTACTTGTAAATCATAGGGTTTTAAATCGTTCTTTGGCCATCCCTCGCAAATTCGAGCTTCTCGTTATATGCCCTACACGTTATATGGGGCTTCTACTGTATATTGAAGTGCTGACAAACAGGATCTAAAAATATTTTTAAAAATATACTTTTTACTTGGGTATACATAATGTGAAATTTTAATGATAGAAGAATTGTGAAAAATTTAAGCTTTTAAAGTGTGTACAGGGTGTTTCGTAATGACTCAGTAATATTTTAGGGTATGATTAAGCAGGTCAAAATAAGAAAAAAATTCAATTGGACATGTGTTCGAAAATGCACCGTTATTCAGCTGTCAATCGGTATGCATTTTTCACGGAAATCCCGCTAAATAATAAACTATTTATGATAAAGACTTGATATTTTGAATAGCTGTTAATGACAATATTTTTAACTAGCGTACGATATTTAATTATTTTCTAATACACCATTTTAAAATTATGGACAATCAAACTTTTCAATCCTTAATATCTTTGTACACAGAAATCGTATTTAAAAAGTGCAAGTATGAAAAAGTTGCGCCTTTTAATTAAAAATAAAATGGTATCAACAAAATTTTCACACCTAATAAAACAATAAATTGGTCAATAGATTTTCAAACCAATGTCAAAGAGTTTAATGCACACATACAACAATATAGTTACAATAAAGTTTCCATATCCTCCACAACGATGGTCTCAGGGAGGCTATTTACAAACTACTAATAAAAGACAAACAAGACTCTCACAGGACTTTCACAAGTCTCTTTTATTCTGTATTTTGAGATAGAGACAAATCACTGACTTGCTCCGCTCGTTTCAGTTATTTTAGTTGTTTAACCTCACTTATAAAGTCAGCTTACCATACTCATGGTAAAATCAAGGCATTTTGAATTTCTTGAGCTGAGATTTATGAACCCTTAAAGAGTATTATTCCAATAGTGTTTGACTGAGTTTTTACTCTAAGCTTTGATCTTAAAAATTAGAACTACATATGTGGATATATGGTCAACTCATTTTAATCTAGTCTTATTTGGGGTGTTGTGCATGGATGCATAACCTGCGTCCCGTGGGAAAGTCTGACCTGTTAAAGAATTACATATATTTGGCCCATAAAGAAGTGATAAAAACTTTGTTACTGTTTGCCTTCAGATAATTTGTTAGTGTGTGCCTGCTAGGTAATCTTCAAAAAGGTGAAACCATAAATCAAAGAATATGTACTCAATGACAAAACTGAACTAGTTAGTTATATCATTAAAGGTAAAGTATATCAATAAAGTATTGAAGTATCTACACTTTGTGTGACTGCTAGGTAAGCTTGAAGAAAGTGAAACCATAAAGCGAAGGATACATACTCAATGACAAAATTGAAGTAATGAGTTATATCAATGAAGAGCAAATATTTATGAAGTTTGGAAAACTTCCCTTATTTTATTCATGCTAAGTTCTCAATATCTATTTTTCTGACTCTACTGAAAACATACTGAATATGCTATCAAATAGGATATAGTTGACTTGATTTCATCAATGCTTGTTAATCATATTTGTCTGTCGAAGAAGTAAATTAGTCATTGTGCCTCCCACAAAAGTTATATTGCAATAATGTTGGCCCGCAAGCAAAATACATACATAGTTAAGTGTGCCCATTGTGCTGCACGACATAAATGTCAGTTTGGAATTGACTCTTTCTCTGATTGCCTGGGAAATGATTGTATAGAAAATGGATTATGCTCACATGCTATCTTTCTCTTCCTCTAGGGGTGAAAATGGTCCTGGCTGCTGGGCAATGTCCCCAATCGCCGGAGAATCTGGATCTTGTACATTCCAGTGGTTACTTGACACGAATTTGAAAGGTTGGCTGACGCCGTATGTGGTGGATGGTGCTCTTACCATTGCAATGTTTGATTACATTCGAAATCTTCGCATCTACGCTAAATGGTTGAATTCTTCTCAAGGACCACTATCTTTTAGACTGCCAAATGAGAATCAAGATGGGGAACAGGATGCAGTGGAATCGTGACCATTGATATTACCCTAGTTCTCATGAATTCTGGATGCATAGATGCTGCTTTTTATGTTATTACCATTCCAATGGTATTTCCTCTTTGGAGTGAGTGCGGATTTGAAAAATCTGAAGTATACAAGTATACTCTCACTACTCCATGATTCCTGAAGGTCACGTTTTATCATCAATCGACATTTATTTTTCTCAGAATGAATAGTGACTGGACATATTTTAAAGTTAAGGCTATTGCTTATCAATAACCTGAGAGTGTTCACGTGGACTTTATTGTTGACTGTGATATAAAATCCAGTGTTACACGTGCTGGATGATAATTTCATGAATGTTTGCTTTAGTCTGTTTTGAATTTTTGCTCTGTCCCCTGGATTTCTCTTGGTTGCTAATTCAGTGGTCGTCAACCAAGTTTCCTTTCTCCTTGAGCAGCTAGTTACTTTTTAAGTTCAGTATGAATGGCTTGTAAACTGGAGGACACTCATGAATTAGTCCTTTTTTTATGTCAATGATGTTTTATGGTTGTCTCTGTCAAACTGAATAATTTCACTCTTTTGCATAACCATGACATTTTCAAGGCATGTGTTAGGTCTGGGCTTGGTGAAAAGATTTCCCTGCAGTTTTTTTTCATACTTACCTGATTGAATGAAGTAATCATGCCACTTTCTTTGAGAAATTAATCCTTATTCAGGAATTTGAAATTTCCGCAAAACAAGGAATTAAAAGGAAAAAATTATCAAATGTTACTTTTTATGTATATGTGTATGGTAAAGTATACTTAAGAATTTTTGTCCTGGGGAATTATTACAGCAGGTTATGATGATAAGTTCATTTGTCTAATATTTATTCTCTATTCCACCTTGATAGTTAAGAGTGTGAAACCAATTATCTGTGAAGATCTTATTATGATAAGGAAATGCATATTTAATGTCACAATTTTATTGGCTTGGAATTGGGGGAGATTTTTTTATTGAAGTGTATTCCAATGGCTGAATATTTTTAAGAAATGACCAAACATTTTAGTGCCCATTGATCTCTTAGAATTTGTAAAAATGTTTTTTTTCTTTGGGGGGTTAAATATTCTTTTAATGAGAGAAATTGATTCATCTTTTCCATTTTTTCAGCTGTGCCATACGTTTTTTTATCCTATGCCGTGTTATGCGCACGTTGTCTCAAATACAGCAACACGCATGAAAGATTGTTAAATTATACATAATCCTGTACTGAGGAGCATAGCATTTCGTAATAAATATCTGAACTTCATCTTTTCTTGTAATTGGTAAAAATGTATAGGGTTACCATATTTTGAAACCACAAAATGAGGACACCCTTGACGGAATCCTCCCCAGTACACCCTTCCCCCCCACCCCCAGCCGCCATCGCCCCAACCCCTGCCTCTTGCCACAGATCGACCTGGTAGCCAAACGATTGAAAACTAATTCCAACCCATGGTAGTGCCATGTATCAACAGTTCGTTCAAGTTTTTGTATGTACAGAGAAAATATCATGCCACAAAGCACCATAAATGAAGCCGGCGATAGCATTTATTGTCAGCTATAGCCCTAAATTGAAAGCACCCTAATAGATTGCTAACGGTGTAAGTCAAAAACCGATACAAAAATATGTATAACTATTTGGTGATATGAGATGAAAACAAAAATCAAAAGATCATACTTCCCAAAAATAAAAAATGCAGACATTAGCAGAAATCGTAACAATGTACGAGGACGCTACATTAAAAGTAAAAAATGCAGACATGTCCGCAGAAATGAGGATGCATGGTAACCCTAGGTATATACATACGTATTTTGGAGTTCATTTTGAATTGATCCTGGTAATGAAGGCAGTGGAAACAAAATTTTGACTTGTGTATGACTGGGTGAATTCATTTACCAAATTATCTATACTGTTTCATGTAAGTTGTGGATGATAGAGAGCAAAGACAAGGGATAAAAAACCCCAGGTTAAAAAAAACAACCCCTCATTCGTAAATTGTTTGTTTGGGTTTTATTAGTTTTTTTGAAAGCGTTTTGGTAGGTTTTAATGTTTTCTTGGCTTCTAGTGCAAAATAATTGGAGTGCTTAAAATTTGGATTATGTGCCCCAACAGCACATACTGCCTGTTCACCCACTGACGGATCAGCATGTTAATTCAATTATCAAAATCAGTAACGTACCTATATTACTTTTTTCTAAAGTAATTCAATTTTATCTTGCACTTTCCTATCCCATTATTTCCAGCATTATAAGCCGTCAATGGAAATGGTGAGCACAAATTCTTCAGGCATGCTAAAACTCAATAATAATAAGTGCATGTGTGCATTATCAAGTAAGAATCTAGGAAATATGCATATTATAATAGATATAAACACCAAAAGCCATAAATGAATAATGCATTAAAACCTACCAAGAGGTGAATGGCAAAAATGAACCACTCAAAGAGAAATTAAAGAAGTCCCCAGTGAGAAAAATTCGGATACTTTCTAAGAACAAGGGCTAGAGTACATCCAAGATAATAGTGCATTTGCAATCTACCAACTGATTAGGCTTGGATATAGATAAAAAGTAAACAATTTTTTCATGATCATAAGATTTAAACAAAGGAAACAAATCAATTTCTTGTTTGACTTCGTGGTATTCCATTATAAGAGCATTTGATGGTAAAAGAAAAATTGTAAAAGTTACCATTAAATCCTCTTTAACAAAGGACACTCTAACCAATCCACCTATCCGATGGGTGTCGGACGTCGCTGCGATTACTTCCCAACCCCTCCCAAGTCTCCGGCCATTATGAGGGCAATGAAACCCGATGCTTGCCGGGGACTCAGAGGGGAATTTTTCAAATGTAGCATATAAATAATAATAAATATATAAAAGTGATATGCACGTCAAACAAGTAGAGATGTTACATACAGATTAGAGTAGAGTTGCAATTACAGATGAGGAAATTCGTTAACGGAGTAAAATTAATTTTCTAGATGGTATTTACGGAGTTTACATTTGAAAAGGGATATTTTTTAATACATTTCACTTCCTGAGGAAGCTTTTTAAATAATAATAAGCCCATATGGTGCAGGGCATAACCAGAATTTCTTGTCCTAACTTGTATTTGATGGAGATCTTTAGATCTACTCATATTATAATTATGATAACTGACATTGGTAGTATAGCTAGAAATATTTTGCTTGGCACCAACAATGACAAAGAACATATGGCTATCATGGGAAATTTGTCCACCTGTTTCATAAATAAAGCAGTGCCTTTTTGGACATAATTTTAATTTTTATTGGTGTCATTATGGTAGTGTGGCAATTCCACTACTAATACTTATATGTTTACGGCGTATTACCTGCGCAACTGATCCATTCAATATGGCCGATTGTGCATTATAATGGATTCAACATTCCCCTATGCTATAGTTACATCTATGGTTAATATAAGCATTATATGAATAGATAGGGTTGCCTTATACTAATCTGGAAATGAGGGCATTTGAGGAAATAGTTCCATACCTTATTAATAGCATATTTATGATACTCTTATATGCATGTAAAAAAAGAATAAGTGAACAAAATATTAAGGCTGTACCGAGTGATAATTTTAAATTCGTAATACAACAGAAGATTTTTCAATGTGACACAATATGAACAGAAAGTGCAAAAAAGATTTGTGCGTAGCAAGGTTCTACAGACCTTAGGTACATAGTTCATGCGTGGGAAGAATTCAAGGGTTGATTAGTCTTACATACTTGTCGAAAAAAAAACTCTGTAGGAAGACACCCACGAAAGATGGTGGGTGTGAAAAACCTGTGAAAATCTTTTGATAAATATATGCTAATGTTTTGCTTCATCATTTGCATTTGCATCATGCACAAATAAAAACAAGCAAAAAGATGAAATGTGAGTACGATAAGGAAAAAAGACGCAAAGAAAAAAATACACATTACAATATCAAGTGAAGGATGACACATGCCGTAACCGTGGAGAAGTGAGAGATTGATTTTTTTCAATGACTTTCCCGAAAAAAATTTGCTCAGCTCGTGTGATTTTTTCTTGAACTCCCCCAAATAAAAATTACAATCTGGTCGAAGGTCGGCCTCCAGGTATTTATACTCTCAAGGTGGTTTTACACTGGCAAGTCTATTGCATAAGTTACTTGCAGCAAGTGACTTTCGATGTGAATTGCTTGTGTAAATGGCTCTGGAACACCGCTTGAAGAATTTTTCAAAGTTTCGGCAAGTCGCTTGCAGAAGCGTGTGGTTGCCAATACAAGCGACAACCAATCTGGCACTGCACTAAATTGTGAAAATATCTAGTCAGAATAAAATCCCACGCAAGGTCTTGCAGAAGAAATTTTCGGCAACTTTTGTCGAGGAGCAGGCAGAAGTTTTGAAGAACTCTTGCGTGGACCTCTTTTAGGGACCTACGGCCATATAATGTCCCACCTCTCTTTCATACTTTCTCCCTGACGTTAAGCTCTACACTAGAGAGCGCCATTAAGTTAATTTACACCTATACGTGCTGCAGACCGGAGACCAGAGTTTTTTACAGGTGGTTTTCATCCCATGCTTGTTTCATACACCAAATAGAAACATAATAGCCTTTGTTATTTGATCAAAAAAATTGCTTTAAAGGTAAAGTTGATCTTATGCTTGTATGGTACGTCCATTTTCTTTCCCGCCTTTGAAAACAAGCTTAATTAGTCGTTAATTGGCGTCTTCTCCATTGGTAATCTTTTTCCATTAGGTAATTGGCGTCTTCTCCATCGGTAATCTTTTTCCATTAGGTAATTGGCGTCTTCTCCATCGGTAATCTTTTTCCAATAGGTATCTACAGAAGAAAGGTGGAGTTCCTCCAAGGAGGAGCTAAGGCACTTAGACCTAATGGTCCATTGTGCCAATTATGTATCTACAAAGTTCGTTAAAAATGTCAAAGTCGCAACTATAACGACACGGAATGGGAAAACCAATCAACCCGGAAACTCTCTACACCACCGAATGAAGATCAGGAGAAGTAGAAGATATGGAGAAGAAGGAAAGAAAGATTTTGAGAAAAGTCCTTGGGCCTCTGGAAACTGGGATGCAGGGGCGGACTGGCCAGGGCGGGGGGGCGGGCGGGAAATCCCCGCTGGGGCCCCTGGCCAGGCGGGGTTCCGGGGCCGAAGACGGCGGACAGCCTTCAGCGCAATAAAATTGTAGATATGTTTGCTCAAACATTAGAAGAACTGAAAAGACTTGTTTTAAATTGAACTGTTTTGTTTAAATCAATGAACATGCTAACCTAAATGTGTTCTCTCATTCTTTTTTTCTGGGAAGGATTGACGCTGTTTGAACCCTTTGACCACGTAACCGCAAGGTCCCTTTGGGTATATCCAGTCTGCCCCTGCTGGGAGGGGTAAATATATAGGAGTTGGATAAGTTCCCAAATACCTGGGAATCACTGTTAACTTCAGAGCTAGCGTGGGGGAAACATTTGCGGTGCTGCATTAATGAAACTAGGATTAGTCAAGCGAATTGCAGGGAGGTTCTCCGATGAATAAGTGAAAGAGAGGAGCTAAGGCATTTAGGCACTTAAGGCACTTAAAAGATGCTACTTCGCTCTGGGTTAGACCCCATCTCGAATATGCCGCGAGCATCTGAGTACCTGCACAGAAAGATTGAATTCGCGAAGTAATTTTTTTTCCAATCATTGCGAATGCACAAATGATATGGTACGCAGTCACGGGTGCGAAGATACGGCGAAAATTCACAGTATTTGGTGTTTCGCACCCGTGCGCGTGACAGCGTACCATATCATTTGTGCATTCGCAATGATTGGAAAAACTGTGAAGTTTGTCGTACTAAAATCGGCAATGTTGGGTTTATTCTTCGCGAGCGTGGCCAGGGGCGGATTAAGGGGGGTGGGGGGCGGCCGCCCCCCGTAATTCCCGGGAAAATAGAAAATATGGTAATCATTAAGGTGGTTATCCAATGGAAGTTTTTATTTCACCAGCTAAATATACAATGTTTAAATTTAATTGGAATGTGGTGTAAAACCCGGGAGACCTGCATCTTCACAAGAATGGCATTCTTTACATTGTTTGTAAATGTTTTTCAACTGTGATTAGAGAGCTTTAATCAATAATTTATCATTTCTACTATGTAATAAAGCCACACCAAAACTACGTTCCAAGCACTTCATTTCTTTTAACTTTCCGAGGGAGGTCTGCCCGGACCCCCGTTTCGTTGAGAGGTATTGCATACCCCCCAGGCGCCGCGGAAAGTTATGAACCGCCGCCCCCCCAAAACAACGACCTTAATCCGCCCCTGACCGTGGCATATCATGCATGACAACATCATCTGTGTTACAATGTAGACTTGGGACGAGAACAACTTGTTCGTATAATAAACCCTCTCCGCTGAATATTCGGCATGAATTAATATGGCTTGGTGGTGTAACTGGCTAACGCACCTGACCGGCAATTGGGAGACTCGAGCTCGAATCCCGGTCAAGTCAAATGATTTTTTAATGGCAAATTTCACCGTCTTTGGTGTACATCGCGAAGTAAACAAAACACAAAGGAAAGCAACACGCGTCGTTAACAACTCCCACGAGCTAAGCTATAAAGTTCAATGTAACCAGCGTTCGTGAAGAATTCTTAATTGTTATCCGAACTCGAGTGTAAATAATATTTGCAACGACAGTAGGATGGAAGCCGTTTGAAGCTCGGAGACTACGCAGTTGGCTTAGATTACTTGGGAGGATATTCTTTTATTCCCGCGCAATTTCTCCGGACCTGATAGGAGTGATAAAATAAGAGATATGCACTATCGAACTGACTGGTACAAAAATTTCTTCTTTCCACACACCGTTAGTGATCATTAAAATAAATGCGTGACACGGATATGAAAAACACATAATTAACATGTATTCCACTTCTGTTCTCTCCTCCCTCCTTTTCCTTATTTAATCCCCTTCTATGGCTAGTATCTTAACACCTCCTGCGGCACGGCTGTGGAGCCTATTGTATGGCAATGTATTGTAGAGTAGAACACTGAGAAAGTCTAGTTTAGGATAAGGAAGAATGAAGACCTCTACGGGAATGAATAAAGTGAAAAAATGTCGGGTGCCATTTTGGGAAATGAGAGTTAGGTTCTTCTGCCAAATAATGATGGTGGATAAAGTTTGTAAATTATTTGATTAAAACTACATTTTGATTCACAAAATGTATTTCTAATCACTGTTATTGGAATAACAAAGGCAACCAGTGGGTGCAAGGGAAAAAGGACATCGAATATATGGAGATAAGTTTACTGCATTGAGAAGATAGATTCAAAACTTCAAGGGCTTCCGGAAGAAGATTCATTCATTCATTCAAGTATTCTACCAGCTGATTGGTAGGTTCTTGGACAGTCCCCATTCTGCATCCCAATCTCATAGACATTGTCTCGCTTTCCCTTCTAAGGATGGCCCGTTATTAGATCCCTCTTCAATTCTTCATATCTTCTACCTCCTCTTATTTCGTCCAGGATTCCTATCCTCTTCCTTCCTCTTCCACGCTTCCCCAGTGTTCTCCCCTCTATCACTCTCTTCAACATGCCCTCTCCTCTCAAAACCTCCTCCATCCATCTCTTCTGCCTTCTCCTAACCTCTGCCACAAGCTTCCTCTCCTCTCCGACCATATCCAGCACCTCCTCGTTCGTCTTTCTCGCCATCCAGCTAACATTCTCCATCCTTCTCCAAACCCACATCTCAAAGGCCTCAAGTCTACGTACTTCCTCCCTTCGCAATGACCAAGTTTCCGACCCATATAGCGCCACGCTCCATATTAAAGTTTTCACCAGCCTCTTATTTACTTCTCTTCTCAGACCCCCCCCCCTCATCAATTCCCTTCTCTTCGAAAATGAAAATAAGAAAATAAATGACACCCTGGAAGGGAGAGAAAAGGAAGTGAAATAATTAAGAATTTTTATGCATAAATATCGTTTGGTATCGGCGGTAAATTTACGTTTATTTTCGGTTCAGCAACAGTTTCGCCGTGCTATTCTGCCCGCGTCGTCAGGCTTTTTATGGAATAACAATGGTAAGTGAATAGAAAAAACTTTGGTGGTTATTATGTTGGAGAATCAAACAGAGTTCACATGGAACAGGAATGGGGGAGGAATGCGGAACGCGGAAATGTATCTAGCTAGTCACAAGCAAAGAAATTTCGGAAATACATCTACATCTACATATTTCCCCGCAAGCCTCCTCAATAGGCGTGTGGCGGGGGGTGTTAGGACACCAGCCGTTTACATATAAAATGGACACGCTCTAATGAAATTACGCCTAGCATTTATTATAGTCCCTTATTGTTCGGGGGAAAAACGAATTTCCATACCTATCCGTTCGGCAAAATATCTCTCTTAATTTATCGTTTCTGTCGGACCTGGAAATATAGTGGGGTTCTAATATGATGTTCTCCGTGTCGCTCTGAAAGATATCTATTCTCAATTGTTCAAGCAATCTAAGCCTAGCGCGCAGCCTCCGAGTCTCTAGCGGTTCCCAGCCTAATTCGTTTAACATCTGTGTAACGCTGTCAGTACGCCCGTAGCTGTTTTTGACGAATCGCGCAGCTTTCCTTTGTATTTTATTAAGTTCCCGGACTAAGTCTTTCTGCACCGGATCCCATATGCTCGCTGCATATTCAAGGTGTGGCCGGACGAGTGCGAAATAGCACCTCTCTTTTACTTTTTCATCCGAAAATCTTCCCACAATACGCTTGACGAATCCTAGCTTCTTTAGAGCTCTATCACAAATATTTCTTATATGTGCTCCCCACGATAGGTCCGAAGTTATCGTAACTCCTAGATACTTCACTTCATCTGTCGCTTTTATGTTAACACCATCCACAGCATATACATGGGAATAGTTGGACGACCTCCGCAAGAATTGTACCGCCGTGCATTTGCTTAGATAAAGTTCGAGTCCCCACTCTTGGCTCCACTCATGAACGTTGTTTAAATCCGATGATAAGGTTTCAAAGTCTGAGTGATCACTAATTTCACGATAGATGACAGCGTCGTCGGCAAATAAACGTATTTTACTGCTAATTCGAGAGCATAGATCATTTATGTATATAATGAACAAAAGGGGTCCGATCACGCTTCCTTGCGGGACACCTGATGTCACTTTAACTACATCAGAGCTAATTCCGTCAAGAACTACCTTTTGCTTACGATCACTCAGAAAGTCGCGTATCCAGTTTACTACTGTTTCGTTTAGGCCGCATGACTGTAATTTGTATAAAAGTTTGTTATGAGGTACCGTGTCGAAAGCTTTCTTAAAATCTAGAAATAATGCGTCAACTTGTCTTTTCGATTCACCAGATTTGAGAACGTCATGAAGAAAGAGCGCGAGTTGTGTTTCACATGATCTACCTTTCCGGAAGCCGTGCTGACAGCCATGAAGGACGTTACGACTGTCCAGGAACGTCATGATATTGCTAACGACGATATGTTCGAGTATCTTGCCTATAATCGACGTTAATGAAATTGGTCGATAGTTCCCTGGGTCGTGTCTGTTTCCTTTTTGAATATCGGTGTAACGTTTGCAATTTTCCAGTCTAATGGTATCTTTCCTTCAGACAATGACTTCTTGAATATTATGTCTAAGAACGGTGCGATCTCTGGTGCTAACTCCTTGAGGACACGCGCGGGTATTCCCTCCGGACCCGGAGATTTACTATTTTTGATCGACTGTAGCTGTTTAGTTATCCCATCACGTTGAATAGTGATTTCTTTCATCGGTTCCTCAGTGAATTGAATTTCAAAATTACATGCAGTATCGTCTGTGGTGAATACACTTTCGAAGTGGGAATTTAACGTGTTAGCTTTGTCAATATTTTCGGTGACAAGTTTGCCATCTTTATCAAATAACGAATCTACGATTGAAGATTTTCCCTGAAGCTCTCTCGCATATGACCAAAAAGATTTCGGATTTTCTTCGAGTAATTCACCAAGTACTTTTTTCTTGAAATTTAGCAATGCAGAACGCATTGATTTCTTAGTTTTTGAGCGTTGCGCAGCGTAACTTTCTTTTGCTTCAAGTTCCTTCGATTTGTCACCTACCGTAGTGAACTTTTTAACCAAGTTGTACAATTTTCTCTGTCTCTTAAGGTCCCTCCTAACATCGTTGTTATACCAGCGAGGTTCTTTACTGTCGCATTTCAATTTTTGCGGAATATATTCGTTGATTCCCCGTCGTAGAATTTTTAAGAAATATTTCCATGATTCATCAGTGCTTTTATCCTCAGTTTTAGCTACGAAGTCCGTGTACGAATCGTTAAGAATCTCGCCAAATTTTATGAAGTTGCATTTATCAAATAAATAAATATTGCGTTTCGGTTTTACAGCTGACTCTACAACAATTATTAAGGTTGCAAAAATTACTCTGTGATCACTTATGCCGTCAATAATATCGAGCTGTTTTATCAACTTAGGATGGCTTACTGCAAAAAGGTCTAATATTTTATTTCCTCTCGTAGGCTTGTCAACTACTTGGGAAAGTGAGTGATTAGCAAGTGTGCTGAGTAAGATCTCGCTGATTTCCCTATTCCTAGAATTCGGTTTTACAGTGTAAGAATCCCAATTTATAGATTGCAGATTAAAATCTCCCCCAATAATTATTACACTTTTACTGTCTCTCACAGTAAATGCGGATATTTGATTATCTAATTGGTAAATAACATCAATTTTGGAGTTTGGAGGTCTATAGAAAGAGCAAACATGTATACTCCTTTTGTTTCGTTGTTTAATTGTACACCACACGCTTTCTATTTCATTGTCAGTTATTTCGTGGGCGGTGCTGTGTAAATGTGATTTAACTGCTAGAAAAACTCCGCCACCTGCCATATCGCTTCGATCGCATCTGTAGATTTTATATCCTGGAGGTAAAACTTCGCTGTCGCTTAAATCCTCAGTAAGCCAGCTCTAGCCATCTAGCCAATCACAAGGAAGGAAATTGTGGAAAGGCGGGTGTGAGTGGCTAAATACATTTCCGCGTTCCGCATTCCGCCTCCGTTTCGGATCCATGCGAACTCGGCTTTACTGAATACTTAATTTTGTAAAAGTCTTTTCCACGTTTTTAGGGAGTTTATAACCATCCTTTTTGTTTAAGTTGTTAGGTCTTTTTTCTATTTCAATGGATTTCATGAAGACCCGTGGACTATAGCTGCTTTCTTTGCGTAATAATTTCGCCGTCTTGATGTCAGTAGTGTGACCTTCTTCTAATAGAGAAAAATTCTAAAATACAATGAACTGCGAAAATCTAAAAAAAAAAGATCAAGAATTATTGGGGAGCAGGAAAAAAAGCGGAAAACAATGAATGCGTAGGGTTAACTTACCTGCTCATCATACGATCAAAATCGAGAGAGGAAGAACTACAGATACGTGGTTTATTTTTTAAATAATAATCATTATTATTTATTTACGAGTAAACCATTTTACATAATATAGAGTACAACATTTTAAAATTACAATCGATCAATAATAGTCTGAAACATATATGTAGGTATGTAAGACACAAAATAGATTTGCATGATAGAAAGTATTACATTGGCACATAGTGATGCATAGTAAAAATAAAGTCATATAGAACATACAAATTTGCGTTGTCAATATAGAAAGAATCAATATTGATGTCGAAATCGCGTTTTCTTGGTACCTACTACAAAATGGTTGATCTAAACCCAATCATTTGATGTAAAATATCAGAATCAACCTTGTTGTTCAAGGGGTTGTAGAGAAATATCATGTTAGCATTTTATTAACCCTATTGTAGTGGTAACAAATTCAGTAGAAAGCGTGAATTGAGGTAGTTAAATTGTACTGTGAATTGATTTAGTTTATGAGTGCGATATTTCACAGAGGAAAAGTCATTCGCATTGACCGGGAGTCGAACCCGGATCCTTTTTTAAGTTTTAAGTTACCCTGTGGATTTTTGAGGCGCGAAATCAAGAGATCCGGGTTCGAGTCCCGGTGAAGGCGAATGATTTTTCCTCGGTGTAATCTCGCTCTCATGTGCACTTGCGGGTGACTCCGTGAATGTAAATACCGTGGCTATAGTCCCGGTATCCTCAAAATGGGTAAGTTTATAAGATTTATGCGGGCCAACTTCCTTTAAGCTTTCTCAAGACTATCATCTATTTATTTTAATAAAAATGTAATTGTTCGTTTGTTCAAAATATTAAGTCTCCGAAAGTTCTTCAGCGATTGCTTTGAAATTTTGAAACAACGTTGAATTCAAATACGCGCGTGTTTTTACAGTAAAATGAAATTTTTGGGGTTGTTTTTACCCCATTATTGTTAACTTTTATATTTCCATATGAAAAGCATTTAATTCGGTGCAGGCGTTTTTTATTTGCTTTTTCAAATTACTTTCACTCAAGATATTGAATGGAAATTCATACCACAGAACGCATCAAGCAAATGCAGTATTTAATTATTTCATTCGATTTTCTTATACGCTTCGTTTTTGTCCAATAATTGCGTTTTTATCGCTAAATTCATCAATTTTTCTTCCTTTTCAACAACAGAATTTTCCATGGCAACCAGGCATGAATATCCATTTAATAGCGTTGCAATGAATGGCTATTCACGCCTCCTGCATTTAAAGGACCTATTTGATAGTTGTAGTCAAACGAATACAGTTCCCCGTTTGCCTTGCATTCTCAATGGCCATCAACAAGGCCCAAGGTCAATCGCTTCAAGTGTGTGGATTGAATCTGAAAAATCCATGCTTTTCACGTAGTCAATTATATGTTGCATCCTCACGAGTGGGACAGCCGAAAAATTTATTTGTTTTTGCAGAGGGAGGTAAGACAAAAAATATTGTATATCCCAAAGCACTTGAATAAATGTTTTCAACTTTAATTTAATGCACAAAAAATCATCGTCTTTCATTTATTTTGTAAATGCAAATGTGTCTGCGTTGTATACCTAAGTTTGCCTATTTAGAAAGAGGAAGAGGCATTGCAACTCATGCCGGGCACAGCTATAGTTAATAATAAAGATCCTCGTTTAGCATAGGTTTTCAATTAGGCAGCATTACCCTTTCGGGCGTCTCATGCCTGCGGTTTGCTCTGGGGATTCCGCCGCTTTTTCTCCGCCTACAGCGTCACTATTGCATGCATTCTCGAATAATGGGAACAAGGACCGCCACGGTTGAAACACCGGTTGTCGATTAGTCACCGAAATTATGCTAGTCTGAGAGAAATATCACTTCACGCGTAATTTGATGAATTTGACCTCATTTTGACCATATTTCTAATTATATCAAAATATTGACCCCTTGCCGAATTACTTTTCGAGCTATTCGCCTAAATATATAAACTGTTTTACATGGGATAGATTGCGGCCGTGCTCAAAAGAGGGTGAATATTGAAAAAAAAGGAATTTCTAACTGCTATATTTCGTAAAAAAAGTTAACGATGAGTAGTTTGTATATTTGCTCAACTATTTATAAAAAATAGTCAATTACTCAACGATGTAATTTTTACAGAATCGCAAACAACCATCAGTTGTGTAGGCGTTTTCACCGCACAGCGTGAAAAAATTAGTCAAGTTAGAGACTTATGTATACATTTTTATTTAACTACTGAGAATTTCTGTCATATATAGCCATATTTTTGCGCCATTGATATTACAATATTTACTTAATACTTCTTACAGACGTTGAAATTAAGAAAATGAGTAGGTATCGATTATGGTCTCTATTAAGTGGCGATTACGCTCACAGGAGTTGACTCCTATACGAGCCCACTTGGAAGGTGGACTTGGACATGTATCATACCCAGGCTCTACCATATAGGCGAACTATGCGAAGTGATGGGGCGCCGCGATTTGAGGGGCGCTGAAATGACAAGTGAAGAGAAAAAAAAGAAAAAAAGGGGAAAAAATCGATAAAAAAAAATTGAGAAAAAAGAAAAAAAGAAGAGGTAGGGAAATAGTAAACCCTATAGTCCGACAACCTTGTTACCTAAAACTCGATAACATATAATATTCACGCGCTTAAGACAAAAAAAACTCAAGAAATTCTTGATTCCTGCTTAAATTTGGAAAAAGTTCTAACGGGTCATAACGAGCACGACAAAGACGTTGAGGCCCTAGAATTATGCTCAGAATTGAAAGTTTTATCGCCAAATATACCTCCTAAATTATCCCCTTTCAAAGTGCTGGAATTTATATGTACCTAAAAACAATTTGCAAAATAATTACCCTAATTTGTACATTGCTTTAAGAATTTTGAATACTATCCCCGTCAATGTCGCGTCAGCAGAACGTAGCTTCTCAAAATGTAAATTAATCAAAACGTACATAAGAAGAACAATGACACAAGGAAGATTATCGGGGTTAGCTGTTCTCTCTATTGAACAAGAAATTATTAATAAGCTCCCATTAAAAGATTTAGTTTATAGGTTTGCTGAAATCAAAGCCAGAAGAGTACAATTTTAATATCTAGTGATTAGTAAATATATGCAAGTATGTATTAGAAATAAAATGCATCAAAAATATAATTATATTAATACAAAATAATTGAAATATATGTTTATTGATATTTTTGGGAAAAAAGATTGTTTTTTGTGTAATGTAACCTATTGTGATATTAAAAGGAATATAATGGATAAATACGAGCGCGATCGGCGCCGATCGCGCGAAATTTTTTTAGGGGCGCCTTTTTCATCATTCCTTTATTGCTAGAGCGGTCCCTGATCATACGTACTCCTATAGGAGTTTGCCATCGATAGTGGCGAAATTACATACTTGGACGGAGTAGCGGGGTTAGCCGCCACCCTTTTTAGTGGTGTTCCAAGTGGATTCGACTCGATATAAATCGATAAGATAGGAGTCAACTCCTGTGTGTAATCGCCGCTTTATGACTTGGAAAATATCGCGCTTAAACTGCTCAAACTACCTGAAGCATCGTTGGGTTCGGCTTGACTCGAAATCCTCTTATTCGTCCAAGTCCTGTTGCCTCTGCATGCAAGTGGCAGACAGTATAAATGACCTCAGTCGTCGAAGCACGTTTGTATAAAACAACTCTGCTCGAAGCATGCTTCAAAATATTATTTTCCGCGGCAATTACGGGTGCGACCGAAGAAGTTCCTTAGCTTGCCGCACCGAGCCAGAGCGCTGTCAGCGCGATATCCTTCCGTAGCTCGTCAGCTGCTTGTGGGGGCGCTTTTCCCAATTCAGTTTCGATCTCAACTCCGACGACGGAGGTGTGCGGCTAGTTGAAGTTTCCCGCGTGATAGTTTTTTATCCGGAAATATCATCGAACTTTGATTGTTAACATCTGCGAACGGAGCCATAAACAGACCTGCATTCGTTAATTCCCTCTACAACTTCTTAGATTATAATTTATTTCAGTTCTGAGAAGAAGAATTAGGTTTATTAATCAGTGATTTAAAAGGGAATGTACTAGGTACAGTACCGCCATTTTAGGAACTATTTTTTAAAATCTGTGTCTACTTTGGGATTTATTTCGGCTCTAAATTTGTAGTTTACGAGTGGAAAATTGCGTGATTTTACTGTGGAAGTGAGACTGAGTGATTTTGATTGTCGTGAATTAATCACAAGCCATTTTCAGAATTACACGCTGTGGATTTATTGTCAGATCGAATGCGTCTATAGTCAATCTCCTTTCTTCGTCTGTTGTGATTCCGGTAATAGAAAGGAAAAATTATAGCCTGAAACTTATTGTGAACAGTTTGTGAAAGTTTTAAAGAGACAAGTCAACAAGCCAACGATTATCATGGATGGCGAAAAACATTTTCTTTGCAAACTGGACTGAGTGGAAGAAGTGAATTTTTTTGCTTTGATACTGAGTGAGAGAAGTGAATTTTGGCATTACCGACGAAAAAGTGAACAGCAAGTTTGCCCTGTGTACTGATGAAGAGGAAGAAAATAGTTTTTCGTTTCCAAAAGCTCAACAGCGTCCCCAAATAAACATTTTTTTCTTCCTCTAACCATTTGCAAAGGTAAATAAGGTGGCATTAGAGGTCTTGCTTGAGTTTTATGCTCGTTGTTACGGTGTGAATCAACTTGGGCGACGAGCACTTCATTCCTTGCTCAGTTTACGAAGTCGAGGAATACCCATATTTCCGTCAACCCTATCACCAGGGGAAACAATCTGAAGTCAAATGACGAGCCTAGCTTGAAATGTTTCGGTCGTGATTGCGGGTGTGAATCAAATGGTGGCGACAGAAGTTTCATTCCTGGCTAAGTTTTTTTCTTTTAGTTTTATATGTGTTTTTTCGTATACGCAAAGAGTTGGGCAAAACGGGGTGCTTTCTAATGTTGTGATGCATTGATATTCTTTCGGATGCCTCCATTAAAAAAAACCATCGGAGTGCAATTTCCTCGATGCGAAGTACGCACGCCTGGGATGGAGAAGTGAAAATTGTCGAGTGGCGTTTTTGACGAGTTCCCTCGGAACGCGATTCAGTTTTAATCGGGCCGTCGACCGCTCGTGCATCAGGTGGTTTTTGCCCGCTCCGCCCTTTTGGGTCTCTCGGCACGAAGTGGCTGAAAGTGTCGTCGGTGTTTCGGGGACTTTCGGTGTCGATACTGATCGCAGTGGAGAACTATAGTTTAACAGACGTGCTTTTTCTGTTAGCGATGAGTCTTGAAACGAGACAGTGCGGTCAATTCGCTAGTGAACTTGCACCTTGAAGGGGAGAGTCGAGTGATAGCCACTAATCAAGCATATTGTTTTTGCTGTGCTCTGTGTCATAGTTTACAGTTCAGTTCATTTGTTAAGTGTGCGTGCACATTAGAATGAATGCTTGGGTTATCTGACAAGAAGAATCTTATCCAAAGAAATGGATAGGTTCAGTCTGCAGGCCGGTGTTCCACCTTACCTGTAGGGTGCCCAAAGTTTTAGTTCACTCATAAAAAAGTGAAACGAGAAACAGTGGTGGTGTTCCGTATTTATTCAGACGGATCAAAAAAGTATTTACGGAGAGTGATTGGAGGAAGCAACTACGCGACTCAGTGCAAATGATTCCTCCCGTTAGTTGTTTCTAAGTGAGTGGATACCCTTGTTCGCGGTCGCCATGAACAACTTCACGTCATTCAACGGGTCGGAGTCCGGCGTCATTGGTGGAGACGCCGTCGGTCTGCCGGCCGCCACCGGCGTCCCGAGGCTCAGCGACGGCTTCTTCATGCTACACGACCCTTCGACAGCGGCGCTCGACGTCTCGACGCCTGGACCAAGCATCGAAGCTGGCAACTACTCTGGGATCAGCTTAGAGGACATCCCTCGTGACCCGGAGTACTACTCCCACCGATACCGATTGATAGGTGAGTTGGACGATGAAGGTCTTGCCTCAATGTTCTTACCATTTTTTGTCTTCGACGAGGTTGATGGTTACGCAAGAAAAAAATAGACGACTAGGTTATATTCTACGCTTTTGGTTCCTCATAATCAGTGGCGTAGCGGTGATTTCGTTTCCAGACTTGAGCTGAGAATAAGTGGCGGAATAAATGTGTGAAAAATATTGAAAATCAGGACCAAAATTGTGCGTTTAACGCAATTAGGACTGCAATTGCGACTGCAGTGTAATATACGATTTTTAAAGATATTTTTTCTGTGCAAGTTTCTGGAAGAATAAAATACCCACGGTTTTTCGTTTGATAAGTAGTTACCTACAAATTTATTAATAGCGAAGATGTTCAATCATGACGGACCATGGTTTCGGCACTATGCTTACCATTATCAAAGTGTTTTTTACTTGTGTTTAGGTAAGACTAAACTGGAAGTTGAGTGGGGTGGGAGGGGCTGGCATTGGCGGGGGAGGGGTTAACAGCTTGTTTGGGGAAGGGAAGGAAGATTAATTAATATAAGAAAATTAATTAACTTACAAATGGTAGGTACTGAGTATTTCCTACTGAGAGGACTAGTTTCTGGTCTTACATTAACTTGCTTCGTGAGTTCAATCGCATATTTTTTACCCAATGTTTGAACCCCTTCCCGTTGTTCAATCTTTCCCAAATTTTGCATACATGTTTAATATCGATGACAGTACATGAATCAATCATTATATTCACTAATTACGAAGTTAATCTACTAAAATTAAATAGTTTCAATTTTATGTTACTTTATTCTAACATTACGCAACCCGCATTACATTGTATACTCGCAGTCAGCGCTGTTGCAATTCGTTGCAACCATCATTTTAGAATTTGTAGTGAAGAGAAATACTAATAATTTAAATTTCAAAGAACCGTTGCGCAATTAATATGTAGGCGAATTTTCAACTTGCTTCGTGAGTTTAATCGTATATTAATGACCCAATTTTTGAACCACTTCCCATGGAACCCTTAGAAATTTTACTTAATTTGTTAAATTAATAAGAGTGTGAAGACTAAAAAGTAGAAAATAAAAATATTTTAAAAAACACTTTAAAAAAGTGGTCTTATTTATATAAAAACGTCTAATTGACCATCTAGTTGATTATCATGACTATAAGACCAGGTAGGAAAGTAATTTACTAAGTTGAATTTGAGCACCCTGATCTTATAATCATGATGATCAATTAGACGTACGATTAGACGTTCTTGCCTCATAATCATCGACGAATTGCATAGTTAAAGTATAAACAAATATTCATTTTCACTTTCAACTTTAATATATTTATAAATTTGGAATAGGTCTCTTAACTTTGTAAATTTCAATATATAATTAATTTGCTACTTTTTAGTGCATTTTTATATTTTACTTTTTAGTGCATTTTGAAATAAGACCAGTTTTTAGTGTTTTTAAAAATATTTTCGGTAAAGGTGAGTTAGCGTCCAGTCTGGGAGAAAATTAATTTCACCTGCTTCCCGATCACCTTATACCACCTATTTCACTTATATTGCTACGCTACATATGCGCATTTATACTAACCTTTCATTTGCTTCATAAATCCTTTTTCTTTCGTAAACTATTCACTTAAACCTGTGATGTGAATCAATTTCTCGACGCCATGTTGGAAATACTGACGTTTTCCTCCTAGTTCCCCCAGACGGCGCAGCGGTCGAGCAGTTTCTTCATTTTCTATATTCACCACCCATGATTTTTCCCGTCTTCAACTTAAAACTATTCCCGCTTTTCGATGGCTTTATCACACTCAAGAGGGACGGGTATCCTCTCGGAGCTACCCTATAATCTTTGAAGGTACCTCATTCCACTTCCTCCATACGGAAAATTCATCACCAACTCTCCTCTCGTCATAATTTTACGCAAAGCAATCACCATTGGGGTGGGTTGTATAATCACCAACGGGGCGGCCCGCAGGGCCGCCCCGTTGGTTTAAAAGGGTATTCGTGAAAATAAAACGTAACTATCCGCCAAATAACCTATCTTTCCGTTCGGAAATGGCCTTTTTGAGGTCGCGTACCGTCCCACCCTAGTACCCCTGTTCCACTCCTCAGACCCGCAACTTTATTAGGTATGTGATCTTTCAGACGGGAAATTAGTCCGTATCCCTCTACCGGGACTTCAGAAAATCTCGCAATATGGCGTCAAAATATCACCAAAAATACGCGAATTTGGTCATTTTCAACATTTATTTTCTCAAAAACTAAGAATCTCACGACTTTCTTTCTTACATTTATGAAATGCGCAATCCTTTCACTTTCCTTTCACATTTCTCTGATACCCTTCACTTTTCTATGTTTCTCACAAAAAATTTTCTCCCAGACTGGACCCTAACTCTTCTTTACCATATTTTCATTTTATAACCCACGAAATATCGGGAAATAATTTTTTAACTCTAAATATTACTATTATATTTACAGAAAAACGTTGTGCGTATAGTTTGAAATGTGAAGACTAGCAGTAAAAATGTATATTAGCCAAATCTGCTGGAAATTATTTGCTAAGTGGATAAAAGAAACGCCTAACTTGTTTTTATAAATAGGGACGAAACGTCTGGTATGGCCAAGAATCTTAGTGATGGAAACTATTGGTGTGGTATTAATCATACGCTTTTACATTTCATGTACAAATGCAGGGAGTTGTACATTACCTCTTAGAAAAATTTGAAATAGCAAATACCCCCGCACAACTCTACTCATGTAACTATATGTTCAATACCCACTCACCTCTCCTCAATGTGCGCCTAATTTAACCTTGTCCTCCGTTCCTTTAATTTGTCCCATTCTCCTGACCTTACTTCCCCTTTGCCAGTGGCGGATACATACGGGGGGCGCGCGCCCCCCACTTGCGGGGCCGCCCGCAATGCCGCCCGCGCCGCCCCCGCCAGTCAGCCCGCACGCTATTCGTTCGTGTCTTTCGTCAGTCGACTCTGAGTCGAGTTATCGAGTAGTTGTACTTTCTTATGCAGCACGCGCGCGCGTCATCGTATTTTATACGTTTCTGTCTGGCACATAGATAGCTAACCTACGAGAAAATTCGCAGCCATTCTAGTGATCTCGATACGTTATTCTGTCTGGCATTTGTTCGAGAAAAGTCACGAATATTCTAATGTTTGTATTTGTTCACACTCCTTAAAAGTCTGGAAGCGAACATTCTGGCACCGAATGTTCTCGAAACAACCGAGCTACATATATAAGGGAAGCAGAGTCGCTGCCAGACAGTCAGTTAGAAAGCTACAATCGTCGCGATAACTTGCGCCCCCCACCTTGAGTTTTTTCTGTATCCGCCACTGCCTTTTGCAACCACATATTTTCCCCCAAGTTATTCCAATGTGGTACACATAGGCTTACTGACCCAAGAGAAAAACACCTTGAAAATGATACATAGTACCTGAACCATGGTAGGTTATTAGAAATTACTAGTGTGGAATGTAACCTAGCCTTCTCATTTATCTAGCTTGATATGAAACGATTATACCAACTTACGCTTGAGACTTTCTCTAACGATGTCGGTTACGTAATGAACGGACTACTTCAAGTTCATCTACGTTGTTATTACTATTGTACTATGAGTGGAGCAGGAGTACAATATTAAGGTTGTTCAAGATGACTGTTTTCTGTATATTAGGCAAGTTTTTCTTAATATTTAACTCTTTTAGTTGGGTTGCTGAAGCAGGTGGAACTATTATTGTTGCTTGCAAAACTATTGGACATATTTCGAATTAATCTATTTTCAATTTCTCTTTCACGTATGCTGCAAGTTCTGGGTATTTATTTTATTTAGTATTGCCATGAGAAATACCTTTTGATGTTTCGTTGTAAATTGTGGCAAAAAGTATTAAAAAAAAGAAATGGAAATATTTAATGATATGCGTAGAGAAATTGATAGGCATAAGTGTGGGATAAATTCAGTGGGTACCATTTGTCTGTAAAGTGTTTACGGTGAAAGTAAGAGGGTAAGGAATGAGTTGGTGATGAAAGAATACGAAATGTATGCTCCGGTAATGAACGTGTATGAAAAGAGAATGATTCGTTGGTTTGACATTGTTGAGAGAATGGATGAGAGTCGAATGACCAAACGGATTCTGAAGAGGAGGAATATTATGAGTGCATTGGCGTAATTTTTTCTTTTTAACTGGGGTGGCAAGGCCTACCGGGGGGTATGGAATACCCCCCAGGTGGAAGGGGGGGGTCCTCCTATTTTAGGCATGACTAAAGAAGAATCTAGAAAGTGCCGTGCATGTAGAATTGTATTTTACAATTATTTTTTAAATTATTGAGATTTTTACTTCAAAATTCATCTACTTTTTCGATGTACCGTGCAAACCAACACTAGGGTGTGTGGCACGGGGTGATTCCACACCAGGCATGCAGTATTCGTCCCAGCACAAATCAGAATCTCGCACGCTCCCCCTGGCGCTAGGCGCAGGCCAAAAGCAGTCAGGAGAACAGTGCGCAGTCCAACCGGAAACTGGGAGAGTGATGCGTAAAACTACATACAAACATGCAGAGAAATGCTATAGACACATCTAGTGGTAAATACAACTTATACTGTTAATTTATGAATACTACGAGATGCTACTTCATGCAAAGAACAAAATAAAATAATGCCGGACTAATCGACCGGTGGAAAGAGTTAGTAATGATGTGGTGTTATTAAGCACAAGTGAAAATTCTGCTCTACCTATTGAGGGTGGGAGTTTCATGTGATTGATCTATCGCAACTATTATGATCCCTTAAAATTCTGGGGTGACAAAATACTGGGTTGGACAATTCTAGGGTGGGAACTGCCTCCCCCGAATCATGCCGCTGTATGAGATGCTACTTCATGCAAAGAACAAAATAAAATAATGCCGGACTAATCGACCGGTGGAAAGAGTTAGTAACGATGTGGTGTTATTAAGCACAAGTGAAAATTCTGCTCTACCTATTGAGGGTGGGAGTTTCATGTGATTGATCTATCGCAACTATTATGATCCCTTAAAATTCTGGGGTGACAAAATACTGGGTTGGACAATTCTAGGGTGGGAACTGCCTCCCCCGAATCATGCCGCTGTATGAGTGTCAAGAACGAGAAAGCATGTATGGTGCAACGCATAAATGTGGCAGAGGCAAAAGAGGTTTGCATGAATTGAGCAGTGTAGAGGAAATTATTAAAATCGAAGCCAGCGTTATTAGACTTAACGCTCTTTTGACTGTCTACCTCTGAAGGGAACGGTGTGATGAATATCTATGTTTGTGATGAGAAATATGCTCTGACTAGTCAATTTGACCAATGGTAAAATAAGCAAAATTTAAATATAATACAGTTAAAAACTGTGAGAGATGGAATCTGTCTAAGGCGGTAACATGTCGAAGCCGTAAATACCGTAATTGCATTGCATGATGATCACATTTTTCTCGATTAAGTCCCTCAATAAGGCGAAATCTGCGAGACGCAGGTAGAAAGCGGTATGCCTTGCATTTCGTGTTGCAACGAGTAGATTTTGAATCTGTGGAAGACGGTAAGAAAATTTCAAACTCAGGATTTGAACTCTTTCATTTTTTGCTTTTCTCTAATGTTCTTAGCGTGTGTGATTTGATTCCACCCGTAGAGATCCGATAGTTTTGCATGGCATCAGGTTTCAGGCAGTTGCTTTGGAAATAGGGGGACAATTGGAAAGACCACCCGGGTGATACTTGATACCGTGGACCAACTACAATTGAATTTCATCATAGAGTCGAAGCCACCTGCGTGACACCTGACACCGTGCATCTGGCTGAGGGGGACTTGAGCAGGGGTGAGCGAAAAGTTGTGTGGGAAGAGGAGAGGGAGGGGGTCGGAGAAGAGGTAATGGAAGGGACAGTGGGCCCCCAAGGCCTTGTCTTGGATTACAGCGAGAGAATGGGCTTATGAACAAATTTTTAGGAAGTACATTAAAAAATTCTTTAAGTCATTTTATACGTGGTAACTAGCTTTTTCCTCGAATGGAACGGTATTTGTGGCGAAAAAATAATGAAAAAAAAAGAAGATGATTTCGAACGGGAGCGAAAACAACAAGAATGGGGAATCATGGGAAAAGACGTCACTAGTCATACCGGAGAGCGGATGCTTTGGTGTGGTTACGTGTGGTTGCTCTTTGTTATTATTAATCGGCCTTGCACCGTAAAAAACGCTTTAGCTACACGAGCTACGGTTTCGGCAACTCAAAACAAATGGTGTTTTGTACCGAAATGTAAAAAGACATCGAAAAACTCGCCTGATCTGTTATTCATCACGGTCCCGAAGGATAAGAAAGAACGAGAATCTTGGTTAAAATAATCACGATGAGATATGAATCTATCTCCTTCTTCGGTTCTATTTTGCTGCACGGTGAATACTTCAGCGTAAGTAAATTTGATATTAAATTGCACAATTTCTTATAAAACTAAGTAAGTATTATTTAGTAATCTACCATCCAATAAGTAAACTTTAGGAACATTCAATTTTAGGATAAACTTTAGGAACCATGGTTAAGTATATGAAATTGCTTGTGAAGCATTTCGCAGTTCTTACGGAGTAGTTAAAATATGATTAGAGCACAGCTAGTGGATGAGTCGATTTCGTTCCTGAAAATGTATCATATGTATGTTTTAATGCTAATTTTTAATCTTCTACATTTAGATGGAAGAGGAAATGGAGAACTATAAGTACCATAAAGTAATAGGTGGACGTATTCGCTTTAAAGATGGTGTCATTCCCCACATTTTTAATTGCCAAGAAGACAGAAGATCGACTACTTATACCTACAGTCCGCGGTCACTAAATATAATGGACTAATTACTGCTTTCTAACGTAAATAATGAACTAATTTGTTCTGCTTTTTTACGTAAATAATGAACTAATTTGTTATAATTAATACGTTTTTACGAACGTAATTAAGTTACTAAATATAACGTAAATAATGAACTAATTAGTTCTTGCTAACGTAAATAATGAACTAATTTGTTCCCAAATATTTAGAAAAAAATTCTAATTTAGTGGGACTTGAACCTGTGACTCGTTATCATCTCTGGCTGGTAGTTCAACCCTGTACCCCTAGGCTAACTACTCATCAAGATCCCACGAGGGAGGGAGGCTATTTATTTCATTCAGTGACTGACAAATAGTAATTTTGTAAAAGTGGAAAAAGAGTGCTTGCTATTTTTGACCATACGCACAAACAAAAGCCATAAGCCTGCAGAAGTACCACTTGGTGCTTTTAGCTGGAATTACGCCTCAAATTTCGCCGCAAATGTGGGTTTTCACTTGAGATGTCAAGGCAATCTAATTGCCAGACTAAGATCCACATTTAACTTTTTTCTACGTTTAAACAATCAATTCATAAAAGAAGACTTAAATGTAAATTGGAATGATTACAAGGTTTACTCATGTTAGTCCTGTTGTGGCTGCACTAAGACCTGAGAAAGAATATTATTATTAGTTTTCAAGTTAGCATTTTTTTGTTTTTATTGGCATGTAATTCTGCCGCGTTGTCCTTTTTGCGTATTGGTTACCAAACATGGTATTTAAACAAATCAAACAAACCAATTCAGAAGAAAGCTAATGTTTATATTGCTATTGACACACGCAAACACTTACCAGAAGACGCTATCGGCAGTCAAGGCAGATCCAGCTCCTTACTCTGTCTTCCCTTTCGTTCACCACGAGAGTTACATTGTAGTATTTACTTCTTATTTTATGCTCAGGGCAAACTCGTGCATTTACTATGCACTTTGTTCCCACCCGCTTCACTTTATCGTACCCTATAGTACAATCACCATAGTTTTCTCGAGCTGATCTAATGATTGAATTTCTAGCATAAAATTAAATACCATAACAACAAGTTGGTAAAATTATTAACTGTTATTTTAGCTCTTACAAAGTTAAAATACAAACAGCTGTAATAACGAAATACGCAATAAAATCTCTGGAGAAGGAACTTAACTCGTCAATTTTGTTCCTCTAATCTCGTCAGCGTTAAACCGAACATCTCTTCTTATAAACTCGTGAAGAGTGAAAATATGTAACATTGGTAGATAGTCAGAATCAGCTTTAACGAAATCTTCCTACTCCATGATCTTTTAATATTTCTTGTAAAGACGCAGAAAAAACAATATTGAAGCATCTGCTGTCGATTCTTGCAGTGGAACGCGGCTTGCTGGGATCAGCTGGGATATGACTCGTGACGTCATCCGTCCTGAGCACAATAAAAAAACGTTTCGCGGCGCAAAAGATTTCATACCTAATTTCATACTTTAAAATTAAGACAGTAGTTTAATATTTCATTTTATTTGCGATGTTTTGTTTTTTTATAATCTGCTCCTCATAAACTAATGCATAAAATCAATAATTGTACGGTATAAATTTTAGTTCATTGTGTAAGGAAGGAACTCGGTCTCTGGTTGAAGCCATAAGTGATACGTTTGGTTCCTCGAGTTTCTCTGAATACGTTTTTATAAATGCGAAGTTTTTTTTGGTCAAAACCGTCTATACCAATGGTTCCCAACCGGTGTGCCACAGGGTGCGAGGAAAACAGCTAGGGGTGCTGCGAGATTACTGCGAGAGAAAATGAAACATGACCCGCGTATGAATTGATGAGTCACACGCCCGACAGATGGTAGCAGTAATCGAAGAACCCCTTTCAATCTGACTCCAGTAGGTAGTATACTAAATATACCTGAACTGTACCATATGATATGTTGGTTTTTGATTTTACTATTACCTTGCTTAAATAAATACAACAAAATCGAGGACGTATTTAATTAAATGTGAAGTTAAAAGTTTCCTGATGCATATTCCACTTTAATCAATAAATGTGTTTAAAATAAACAAATCTAAGAAGGGTGTCCCCTTTTTGAACTAAGTATACTGAAACAGCGCATTCTAAAGTTTGTCAATTGAACTAAGCAACTCATCTAAGAGATTCTCATTAATGACTTCTCATTCTTTTCCAGCCACATACCCTTATCTCCGTACACCTTTTCATTCAACAGCTCAGAGTGTTACCTAACGAAGAACATAACATTGGAATCTATAGCTAAATAAACGAATCAGGATGGATGAAAAATTTATTTTTGTTTTTGCAGGGGTAGATATTTTACAAATGAGACTTGTATTTGTTGCATTTGCACCGTAAAATTCCTAAAAATGAGCCTATCGTTGTCAGGCCTGTCAGAAAACCTGTCCTTAAGGGGAAGGATTATTATGGAGAACGGTGAAAGAGTTAAGCCGGTGTTGACCTACTCTTAATGATGCGTTTAATGTCCCCTCTGAAGGACAGAGCACGTGTGCCATTTAATTGTGTGGAGTTGCCATTTAATAATTAGTTCTCGAGGTTACATTAACCCACGGAAGTGGCCATGTATGTTAGACTTTCTTGACGCTGGTATTTCGATGTCGGGTGCGAGAATATGCGCGTAGACCCGTAGGGTAGTTGATTATGCGAGATAGATACAATGTCGTTAGGTAGATACAAGCAAGGCCATGGGTAGAAGATTATATCCATGGCCTTGGATACAAGGTAGGATAATTATATATACTAAAGCATGCCATCGCGTAATAGTACATTATAAAAGTATTTAAATGTAAATTATCACTTTTTTATTTTGAGAGAGAAGGGAAGAGTCAGTGGAGAGAGAGGAAGGGTGTGCCAGCTCATTATATATTTACAAGGGTGTGTGGATTATGTGCCAGTGCAGTTGCAAGGTATTTTATTGCACTGCTTCTCTGCTGCCACCCCACTTTCAGACTCCCTTGGTTTTGTTTTAATTTAAAGGCAGTGAAAACGCTCCGCTGAAGAGAATTTCAAGAGTGTCTCAACTTAAAATTGCAAGGGAGTCTCAACGGAGACTGTGTTGGAATCAAGTTTCAATTTTCAACACAACTTAAAGAGAGATTCAAGGCAGCCATTTCAAGATGGTTTCAACACAGATTCTTCCACTAGTGCAATCCTGCCAGCATTCTCTATACAGCACCCAAGTTAAGATCGCTATTTCTCTGGAAAAGTCTCTTTGTTACAGCCAGGATTTGAACCCGGAACCTTTTTCTTTGCCGTAACATTACTGAAAGATCACGAAGGGAAATATCGTTTTTATAGAATTTTCTAATATTGGTGCTTGTTTCTTCATTGATATGATTGCTAGTTTTTTAAATTGGACTAATGGAGCATACTAGAGAAGTTAGTAAAATAAAAATTTAAGTGATATCAATACATTTAAAAATTGTTATTAAATTTATAAGGAAATAAATTCACTTTGGGGAAAGGTAAACCGGGTAAGCAATCTGTTAAAAATTTTAATCCACCCTTGCTATAAGAAAAGAAATTAGCAAAACTCACTGCCCAAGTATTTTGATTGTTTAAAGAAATAATATATGTATTTCATTAATGGATATTTGTAAAATTCTCTCTTTATATAAATGATGTATGTCAACCGATCATCGATGGGATTGTATTGAGCGTCGCTGAAAATCTCGTTGTCGCAAGTCCACCAATCGCTCACTTCTCTTGTCACTAAATGCATTATTGGTTTCCTTATCATGAGTGTATTTTATCATATTTTAGAGCCGTAAAACAAAATACTCTACCTTAGGTAAGGCCTTATTCATTCCAAAGCATTTCATGATTTTGATCCGGATATCTTTTATGGGCTCATACTCGGCCCCTTAACGAATTTACCGAAGGTATAACCTAGCCCAATGAATTGATCGTAACTTAGAGATACACCCTATAGCTAGCTAGATAGAGAGATAGAAAATTTATTTTTCTAGGGCAAGCCCTATACGAACGAGTACAAATAAGTCAAAATATTTGATCAGAATTTAACGTAAGTTTGTGCCAGATATACAGTAAAAATGATTACATTATAAGTTTACGTAAAAGTAGGAGTAAAAAATAGTTTTTGTTAAATACAAGAGCAGGCAAAGATTGAAAGAAGAATTATCGTTTCTCATCAAGGTATCATCATTTCCTAGGTATGGTTTTCATCAAAATCGTTATCTAGCAGTTTTCGAAATAAATTTCACATGCATGCATGCAATTATTACTTTTTAAAGATAGTAAATGTTGATTCAAAGGAGGTATCACTTCCCCTAAAATTCGATTGATTTGGCCTCGTCATAAAGAAAAATCTTTCCGAAAGTAACAAAATAGCAACCACGTATCAATATATTTGTTGAGATATTTGCCAAATAATACCAGCCAATATCTGTGGGGAATGGTACAGGTATGCAAAAAATGAGGAATTTCTTACGTATAGATTGCGTCAGAAAGGTAACAATGTGTAGTTTTTATGATTTTTCAACTATTAAAAAAATAAATCAATTGCTCATCGAAGTAATTTTTTCAGAGTTGTACAAACAGCGTCCGTTGTGAAGTCGTTTTCATCGTACGGTGTAGTCCCCTGGGAACTCTGGCTAAAATAAATTTTAACTCTTGGTTCATACAGTATAGTTAGCAATTATTCAACATTTATTGTGGAAGAACTATTTTTTCATATTAAATTTAGTTTTAAGTACACATACGAACACATTACGAGCACTAGCAATAAGTAAATCAATTATTATTTTCACTCCATTAATTCCTCCTCCGATGATACGTCGTCCTTTTCTTCATCCTCATAGGCTAGTAACCTAGACACCTCTGGGTCAAAATCTTCTTTCGATTTTCGTCTTCTGAATGAAATGGAGGATATCAAGGGATCGGAAGTAAGGAGCAACCTCCGAAATAAATTTCCATATGTTGCCTCCCTCGAAGTTTTTCGTGTGTGATGCTCCCGGAATTTTCTTATGTTCTTATGTTTTGCTTCTAGGACATCTTTCGGAAGCTGTCTGAGGGGAAGTATCGCTTCCTTCGCGATATCTGCGTCATGAATTAATACATTAAGCAAAGTGGTTAGCATGTATTAGCAAGGGTATTGCTGCACGTATAATTTGCCGTTCTGGAGGCAGTATTCGCTAAATTCACAGTGGTTTAGCGTGTGTCCACTTGATATGGCTTTCAGGATGTGTGTAAGCCTTGAAATTAATTGTTCATTTGTCCCTGTAAATATTTATAACAAATGGTCGCTTCAGTCCCAACTTGATGACAAAAGAAATGCGATGTTTTTAATTTTAAGCATGATTTACCATGAATTTAAAGTTGGTAATGAATAGAATGACAGATTTTGCACTATTATCATCATTTAGGTCAAAGGTTTTATCAGGCACTCGATGACGAACTGTTTCTTATCACTTGTTAATAGCTCTTTTTTGTCAACGAACTTCTCCTGAAGCTGTAGCCGCGTCACTTTTCAACTCTCCATGACTTATGATAATTTAAAATGTATAAACTAGAAAACGAAAGATAAATTTATTGGCAAATCACTGCTCTTGGCAGTAATATTAGCATGATAATCTTTTTTATGGATAATAAAAATAAATTTACTCTGAAAATAATCCAGAATAAGTTTATAAAATGTTTAATATCACTTTTTATTCACTAATATTTCGCACAGCTTTCCTTTGTATTTTATTTATTTTTCAAATTAAGTCGTTCTGTCCAGGGTCCCAAATGCTCGTGGCGTATTCGAGGTGTGGCCTTATCAGAGCGAAGTAGCACTTCTCTTTCACATTTTCATCCGAGGAAATAACGCTATTTCCTATACTTCCTACTATATAAATGATAAATCCTAGTTTCATGAAGGCTATGCCAATTTTTACAAATTTGTGTTCTCCACGATAGGTTTGAAGTTAAGGTAATTCCCAGATATTTTACTTCGTAAGACGACTTTATGTTTACTCCACTGATAGTGTAAATATGGCGTTTGCGTGATGACTTCCGCAAGAAGTGTAATGCATTGACTAAGCTTTAGTTAAAGGCCCCACTCCTGGCACTAGGAATATTAACGTTGCTTAGGTCCGATGATATAAGTCCGCATCTTCGCCGATTATGCGGTAGATAACCGCATCGTTTTCATCATATTACCAATTTATGACACGTTTACTGTAAATTAAAACCGAGAACAACAACGATGAAGTTCTTGAAAGTTCCTCTTTCTCTAAACTCTTTCGTCTAAAGTTCTTTAAAATTCACGGTGTCTTTTCAAGTTCTTTACTTATCAAGCATACTTCACTGCGCGCCAAATCTGCTTCCGATCTGATTTGAAGTGTGCTGCCCAGTGCACGGTTTCCGAAATGAATGAAAAGTGAGCGATCTGTTGTTTTTTCGAAGGGAGCAGTGAACTAGAGTGAATGGAATGCGCAATATGCTGTGGCTATAGGAGTGTGGCTGTGGTTGTAGGAGTAGGTTGCCTACTCCTACTTTACTAGGTGCAGCCAGGAACTTGGGAGTAATAAGAGCTTTCCATTCTCTCTAGTGCGCACTGCTCGCTTCTACACACAATAGATGATAGCCAGCGTGTCTGATTGTGAGTGGATTCAATAGTCAGCGTGGCTGATTGGGTTACGGTGGTAGGACGAAACCTGATGGCAAAGTCTGGGGATCGCGGCTCGAATAGCAACCTATTTTTTTGTGACTACTCACCCCCTGCCAAACACCCTTGAGGTTGCTTGCAGGGTATTTTGTGGATGTAGAGCACTTGCTTTCCATTCGTTTCAGACCCAGCGCCCTTCAAAACTGTTCGGGGGCAGAGGTGATGTGCGCTGGACAATTAAAAAAAGTTCGATAATCGCATCCACGATTGTTGCTATTGTGCTGATTTTCAGTAAATACATTAACCGTGGATTTATTGAAATTTTTTATTCGTTTTATTTATGGCACTCTACCAGATGATTGGTAGGTTTTTGGACTGTCCTCATCCTTACGTCCCTTAAACCTGGGAAATCATCTCACTTTTCCTGCTATAGATGGCTCGCCAAGAGATCTCTCTCAAATTCCTCATATCGTTTACCTCCTCTTCTTTCGTCTTGAATTCCAATCCTCTTCCTTCCTCTCCCACGCTTCCCCAGCGTTCTCCCCTTCATCACCCTCTTCAGCATGCTCTCGCCTCTCAAAACTTCCTCTGTACGTTCCCTCTGCCTTCTTCGAACCCCCGTCACCTTTCTTTCTTTCACCCCAGCAATATACAATTCCTCTTCGTTCGTTATTTACAGCTTTTTTTTTTAATTTTTTATCATTCTGTAGTAAAAATCTTGAATTTGCTGTACGAACGAATTCGATAACTGTTCACAAAATATTCTGCTGTGACTAATCTGAACCTATGAAATGCCATCTACCGATAGTTTACCGTACGTTTCGCCTCCACAAATCGTTCCATTTATCGCCGTTGGTTTGTGATATGTTCCTATCTGCGCTAACTGTATTAAGTAGAAAGGATAGCTCCAAATATTAATACCAAGTATTCGTCACTGAAATGCTTAATGAAACTCTATACATTATAAAATGTGATCATAGTGCATGATGTTAAATAAGTATTATCATTGTAAGCTTACCCTTTAGTCTAGTAATCTCCTAATTTTATTCAGTCCAAAAAGGGAGGAATCAGGCGTGATGTTGTGGAATTTGAACATAATAAGAACTAAGCTATTACAATTACTATTATTAAAGAACTAAGATATTACAATACAGATTAAAACTTTATCTGTGGAAAATTGTAATATCTTAGTTCTTATTATTTTATTCAGTCATCGTAAGAAATGAGAAAAATCTTTCTCAGAAAAATGTTCTCTGCTGAATGTTCTTTAAGCGACTTGTTGGTTGAAGTACAAGTGTACAATTTAAATAAATTGAAAGGAATGAGGAAATTCACTCTTGGTTGCTAAATTTAGCGACCCTTGAAAGTGTGCTTTTACAGCGCTGGTAATGTTGTGTGTAGACCAAACAATTAAGGGAAACCAAGCATTCCGGAACAAACGGTTCCAAGCTCCGGGTAGAATTCCTTTCTTTGCTTTCTCTGAAGCCTTTTTATTCCCTGGTGCCCGCAGGTGCGTGGGCTGAAATTTGAAATAGCTGCTGATCCATCATTTATTTATCTTTTCGTGGAAAAGCAAGGCCAGAAACAGTAAAAAAAACCACCGGTTTCCGAGCATAGCACTTCAAAGTATTGCAAAATTAATTTGGGTCAGTTTCTTTTGGTTTTCTGCGATTTAACTAAACTTTTTTAGCAACAGTTTCGCCGTGCTATTCTGCCGGATTTGTCAGGCATTCTAAATCAACAATGAAAAATAAATAAACAAACTTAAGTGGTTATTATGTACAGCATGATTAATTAATACTTGAGTTTTTCAAAAGTCTTTTCCACGCATAAGGAAGTTCGTAGCCATCACCTCTGTTTAGGTTGTTAGGTCTTTTTTCTATTTCAATGGCTTCCATGATGATCCGTGGATAGTAGCTCATTTCTATACATAAAACTTTCGCCCTTTTGATGTCAATACTGTGACCTTCTAAAAGTGTGTGCTCAGCCACGGCAGAGTGATACCAATCTTTCTTCCGAATAGCCCGTTCGTGTTCCTTCAGTCTGCATCCTATGGCTCTTTTTGTCTTTTTTTATATTGAAAAATTAATTTGCAGAATCCTTTAACTATCAAAATCCCCTGGGGGAAGGATTAATTGAACTGATATATTTAGTTTAATTTAATAAAATTAATTGAACTCGATTTAAAGTTGTAGCTTAATCTTATGGGACATGAATGCGTAGGTTTTAAAAGTTTACTTGCCCGAGAAATTAGAGCACTATAAACAACTATTAGTAGGTATATTAATTAGTAGAAACTTTTGTAATTTACGTAATTACCTTGATATTAAATTCCACTAAAATAAGGCTTGAACTATTTAACTAAATTTTACTTATATATGTATAAGGTCTTCTAATCCATCCTTGTTTAGATTTAGAAATGTCACTAAAGCAATGCATGTGATTTCCTCCCCAGGGAAATATAGGAAATCTTACATTTTTGTTGAATCTGAGATTGTTTTTCAAGATGCTGCTTTAAAGAGTCATATAGCTCTATTGATATCTGTCTAAGGACTGCCTTGGTATATTGACAGGCTCTTGTACACACTACCTCTCCTGAAGATGATGTAAAACATCGATATCCGGGTCGTGTAATAAATTGTATATATCTGCGGAACATTGCACTTAATTCAAGTTAGTCATCAAAAGAATTTTATTTATCATAAATTTCATGCATCATTATGTGCAGTACATTTCGGTGAAAGGAATTACTTTGGAAATTGCTTATATTTTTAACGATTTATGGAGATAGTTGGTATGAGGAACAAATATATTATGTGCGTATCCATGCTCGACAAAACTATAATCTAGTTACTTTCCACATTGTCACTTTATCGGGATTTCATTGAAAGCCAGCTTAAAAAGGATTCCATCCCGTTTTACACGATACTTGATGCACCTCAAGTTCGAGGAAGATATCTAGTATGGAAGATTTTCAATATCTTGTAATAGGTACGGAATCAGCTTGATAGCAAGCATGATTGCTGAGCTACTTAATTTCATAATTCATGCGTTACTAGTTTCCTACGCGCAACAAGTAGGGTTTAATAGATATAGATCAATCAAGGTATTTATTTAAAATAATAGCAGACATGCTGTACAATATGAATGAAAAAAACCGCTTCCTCGCCAGTACAGGATCAGTAATCTTGTAAAACCTTCTAGGAAGACTCAAATAATACTAGAGTCCCACATCAATATCAAGTAACTGGTATAGTACGTACTAGGCTTTGTGCCGAGTCAAGTAAATGTGATACGGACTTAAATTTACGGAAAAATTAGCGTTCTTTATCGATTGTCAGGCTTAACTTTAACTAGCTCATCGTTTCGCAAAAGATGAAAACTTTGTACAATTCCATAGCATTTTTGATGAACAACTTTGATGATATCCACTGTTAGAAAAAACCGGTCGTTTATAAAAATATTCTATGAAATTTAACCAAGTTTTTATCTTTTGCCTTTTATCACCTTTAGATCGTGTTAACAGGATATCTGAGGTTGTTCTTTTGATTACCTTCTCCTACCGTTTCTTCAATTGCTTCTATTCTCCTTCTTTGGTGCTGCGAGGGGTAAATACATTTTTACATCAACGTAAGACTGTTCAGGCTCAGTAAAAATAAAAAAAAATTTTTGAAAGCTTATATACAAGGCTAACGTCATGTATTTATTTTATCCAATTGTTGCATTGATGTCCAAGTGCGGTGAAATCCATCAGTAGTTTAAAACTCGAATATTTGAGTGCATCGTACCATTGATTGTTTAACACAGCAGGCAAATTTTCCTTAACACTTTTGTGCGCAGAGGACAGCGAGTTCTATACATCTAACACAATACACACTACGATTCGATTTTTGGGCGATATTCAATGCCGTTGCCACTACCGCGAACGTTATCTACCGGCGCAGTTTTGTTAGTCAGTAGGATGAGTCAAAGGGAAGGGCAGGCGAAAGAGTGGAGGGGATGGTCTCGTGTAACATGCAAACATTTCGAAGTTTTGCAGGCAACACGTGAACCAGTTTAACTACAATATGAAAACACACACTGCAGACGACAGGGAAGACAGGACTGCTGAGTGTACAGCGGCAAACCTCAAAGGGTTGTCTCCGTCACACTCCAATGATTAAGAGGCTAAATAGTAACTCTTCAATACAGCCCTCACTACTTTTTCCAAACCGAGTTTCTCATGTAACCATTTTCAAGATCGGAGTTAACGGAGGTTCGCTGCTCTGCGGGGAATGATACTTGAAACCCAGGTTGGAAAAAACCGTTTATTGCGGACTAAACAAAGTGTTAAATGGTATCAAATTTGTCCTTTTTCAAAAATCCTGGCAAATAAATAACATATTAGCTGAAAGAAGAAAAAGTCAAATACTAGAAAACTGAGCTCGTCTTTTCCCAATCATTAAAACAATACTGTCAGCAAAAAATACCGTTTAAGAGGGCACAGAGATGACGGAAATATAGTTGATGTGGGTGAGGTACGAAATAACGGGAACTTCCGAGCGTTATTGAGATTCAGGGTAGACAGTAGGTGATACCCAGCTTAGATTAGATTAGATTGTTGTTGGGGGGGCCTTCGTCAGGAGCCCGGGCACTGAGACCTTTCTTGGTCCATTGTGCCAACCCCATGCCTGTCTGCCTCTTGCAGACAGGGGACAAGAGCACCTCGGTAGAGGTATGGAGGATTGGCCTCCCCCTGCCTCACCCCAGTACCAGGTATAGAGGATGTCCTCCCTCCAACCGGCCTCCGGTCTGGGTCTTCCTCCGGCCTCCCGGTATAGGTATGGAGGGAGTATCATCTCTCCATTCATGCCTGGCCGTGGTATGGAGTAGGGTCACCCACCCAACCACCGTCCGGGCCCAACGTTGCTTAACTTCGGTGTTCTGATGGGAACCGGTTTTTCAACTTGGCTAGGCCCTTGCCCGATACCCAGCTTAAGGACCATCTGAATTCTTCTAAGGCTGTTACAGATGTTAGCACGACAACTACCAATAAATTGTTAAAATGAAGCGGCGATGAAATAGTTGAAGAATTGACAAGAAGGATAAGTTAAGTTTGATGTTGTCCCAGCGTATAGCGTCACGGAAGGCTATTCGGGTTTGCCACCGGGTCACTCCTTTCATCGCTGCCGACGCAGTTTCTCGAGTCGAGATCCATTCTATAAGTCCTGAGGATGCATCTCGACTCGAATTCCGAAACTTCGGCAGCAATGAGAAGAAGGATAAGAATAGCTTAGTACTACTCGACTCTATTTGATGAGAATACATACAATTCGAATACTTCTCAGTTGAGTATTTCGCTGCGATATGTCTAAAAAGCAATCTCTGATGCAAATTCAACAGTAAGAGAAGATTTAATTGAGTTTATTGGCCTTCATAAAGAAAATTATGATTCTAGCAACCCAACTTGTGAACCAACTATCACTGCATAGGTTGTAGGACATACTGTTATAAAAGCTATTGAGAGCGTAGGATTAGATATAGAAAACTGTGTTGGAATTGGATGTGACGGCTGCACCGTCAACATCTCTGACGTTCATGGTGCCGCTCGGGAAATAAAGAAAAGAGCTTCAAATAATACTCCTTGTGTATGCAAAAATCTCTCATTAAATTTATCTTTATCAAAAAGTAGCTCAATGAAAAATATGAGAAATGCCTCGGGCATAATGAAAGAAGTATCAGCATGTTAAGTAGGTCAGCTGAACTTAATCATGTTCTTAATAGTGTGTTGGTATATGAAGTCAGCAGCTGCAGTGAAACTCGTTGGATTGAAAGGCATGAGATCATATTTGAATTCAAAACACATCTACCCAAAATAGCTGAGGCCTTCAATTTGATCTCCTCTTGGATCGATAGTTCCACGGTTAGCATGGAAAATTGTTTCTACAATGCTGCAACCAACTGTGAATTTATTTTCGCCATTCACTCTTTGTCTGATGCGTTAAATAGTACAGTTATCCTAAGTAAGTATCTACAAGCGGGAAACATACATATCATCCACGCCTACCAGAGAGTTAACCAGGCAGTAGAAGCTCTTAAAGCAGTGGTTCTCAAAATTCCTAATGACGCGACCCTTGAATACAGTTCCTCATGTTGTGGTGACTCCACACCATAAAATAATTTTCGTCCACCGTCGGAAATATACTTTCCGATGGTCTTAGGGGGACCCCTGTGTAAGGGTCATTCGACTCCCAAAGGAGTTGCGACCCACAGGTTGAGAACCGCTGTCTTAAAGGAGTAAGAACCCATGGTGACAAAATTTTCCCCCTGATTTTCGAGGCTTTAAAAGGACTATGAACCAAATGAATGTTGAAGTACGTCTGCCTTGTATGGTAGAGAAACAAATTCACTGTCCAAATTATTGCTCAACTCCAGACGACCCTTCCACTTACTAGAATAGGTCAATATATGTTACCATTATTGACCATATCGTTGCTGATTTGGAAGCAAGATTCAAGGATGAATCAATTTAGTGTTTTTCCTTATACGTGTTAGTTCAGACCAACCTAGATAAAATATCTCACTATTTGACGTAACAAAGGTCGCTGGAACCTCTGTCTGTGAACAATACTCTGCTCTAATGAAAATTGACTCAGTGACGTTGAAAACGAAACTTTTAAATGAACTATTATTATTTAAGAGGAGAACCAACTATGAGAAATCCAAGAAACTGAACCGAAGTTTAGATGAAAAATTCTGTTCGATCATGGATTAATTATTAAAGCTACTCACAACACACCCTATTTCAGTAGCAACAGCGGAAAGTTGTTTTTCTGCATTGCGGACACTTAAAACGTGGATAAGATCAAAGATGACTGAATATAGATTAATGGGTCTTTCTCTCCTCCATATTCATCGTGACATCGAACAAGACATTGATAATGCAATCAATAGATTTGCAAAATCACAAAAAGAAGACTAGAATTTATCTTGTAAAAGCTAAGTTTTACTTGTGATACTTCAATTTAATTATTCAAAGTTTCAATTTTTTACACTAAGAAGATTAACTCATAACACTATTAACAATATTGTTATTATATTGATATAATCTAAAACCTAAATTATTATACCAATACATTAGAACTAAAGTCTCAACAAATAATAAATACCAGGGTGTTACGAAAAAAATCAATTCATCACTCCATGCGTAAAACGCATGTAATCAAAGATGGGGTTGGAAACACGTGTGCAAGGTGTTGATCGACTTGTAACTGTCACCCTCGATTCACTTCGCTTCGTTTGGGCGACGAAACCAACACTCGTACCAGCAGAACATTTGGCACTCTTGTAGAGAAAATAACTTTTTCATGGATATTTTATGCATGTTTTCACCAAATTCTTTAAAAAAATGTTTTCAAATACCAAATAATTGTACTGCAGAAAATATAAAAATGTCTGCATATATTGCTGCAGACAACTCTGCAGAATCTACATGGAGAAAAATAGCGCGAAATGGATGCAGAATTATATGTTGAACACTGTGCAGAAAAACACGCAAAAAATTATGCAGATCATTATTATTAGTGATGATCATTTAAAAAATTATCGTTTCCCCCTGAAGAGAGAATAAAAGGTCAAATAAAAGCTGAGCCAATGAATTCAACTTGGCTGTCAACCATTTCTAAATTTTTCAGGGGAGGATTCACAGTTACCGTTTTGCTGATGGGTATTCCGGCGTGTCTTCAAAACATGCACCTTGCGCCCCCCCCCCCCTTAAGAAAATCCTAGATCCACCCCTGGTGGCAGTGGATGTTAGGACAGCAGCCATACAAAGGAGGGCCACAAGAAAAAGAAATTGGGTGAGGTTATGGGGTGAAATCAACAATAGGGGAAAAATTTCAGACAGTTGTTTTCTCTCTGCTGCCTGCCGTAGATTAAATGTCTAGATCACGGCATTAAATTCAGTGAATTTGGTCTCAATATAAAGAAAAACTAGGTAACCCGTGCGAAAATTTTGCACTTTCACGCTATCAGGGAATAAGTATGTTAAGGAAACGGTGTAATTGGGTTTTAAATAGAGAAGAAGGTATATCATAAAGTACTTTCTTTATACTTGTTTTCTTGCAAAAATATACAAAACATATGAATACAATTCAGGCAAGAGAGTTTATCGAAACTTTTAAGTCAAATTAATGGGTAAATAGTGAAATTTGAGATTGAGATTGTATTTTTCGTCAGAAGCCGGTGATTCAACGTTTAAAATGATACCTCATTTATCACTGTAGGTGCAGTATTAACGGAGCATATACGGAATGACAGAAAAAGACCTTTCTGTAATAATAAATATGATATAACATATTCTCGCTACTTTCTGCTACAAAAGGTATGCTTTTAGAGGTATTTGCCAAAGAATAGACGCTGTTTTCCATTGGATTGGTAGTAATTGGTAGGAGTGGAAGGTTTTAAGATCCGGAGACACCAAGGAGGGTAGAAAATAAATGTAGGCGAAATTCTGCTTGATTCATGAAGTTAATTCCGCCATTACGGTCGGCACAGTTTAGACCTTACTGTGGCATACGCTTCTACGTACTTCCCTGCGTCCCGCCGTAGAGGTGTGTGGCAGGGAGTGTCAGGAAATCATCCATGAAAAGGGGGGGGGGGAAATTAGGAAAAGGAGGGGAGCAAGGACAAAAGAGTGTGTACGATGTGTCTCATGTTAGTGTCACGGTGTTTTGTGATGATCACTACATCTACACAATACCCTGCCAGCCACCTCAAGAGTGTGTGGCAGGGGGTGAGTGCACTACACTATACCCTAATAAAGTCAATGAAACAACGACTATGGACAATAACCTGCCAATACTTTTCTGGAGTTGAAATATCACCAACATGCACTACACTATAGGTATGCTACCAATGTTACAGAAACATTTTGCAAACAATTAATGTATTTTGCGACTACATAAATGCACAGAGATATGAGAGTGATGCAGGAAGCATGCGAAACGTGCTGTCAGTACTATACAGTAAATTACTCTTATCTTCTAAAATTACCCTAATCTTCCAGTAATTTTAAGATTAGAGAGTTTAACGGTTAATAAAGGATTAAATAAGAAAGCCAAAGGCAATATGAAGGAAATTTAAATGTTTAAACCATACCTAATACAGCATTATCATATTATAAATTTAAAAAAATGTAAAAATAAATACGGTAACAACACGCAATTTGGCTTTCTTTTGTAATAGCATGAGAAATTATCAAGAAGAATATTCTAATATTTACATACGATACTCTATAGTGTAATAATTGAAGTAAAATATTCCAAAATGACTTGTACAATGTACATTCCTCAATTTATAATTACACTCGGGGGAAATGTGTATTGACTTGGCCTAAAAGAATATGTTTGGAATTTGTCATTAGGAAAAATTATCTCGAACACAGTTGAACCAATAATAACGGTTATTTTAAGGGGTCGCGGTAAATTACGAAAAATACCACGGTACATACTTTACTAAAATTACCACGGTAATTTTCAGAATCTCAAGTTGTACCACCAGAGGGGGTATTTAAGGTAGTTTGAGCGAGATAGTTCCCTAGTCATAAGGGTTCCCTAGACCGTATTCGAACTTCATTTTTTAAATTAAAGTGCCTGAAAGAAATATGAAGTAAATATTGTAATACTTATGGTGCAAAAGTATAGTTATGTATGATACAAATTCTTAGCAATTAAATGAATATATCGACAATGGTGTCTACCTTGACTCATTTTCTCACGCCGTACGTTGAAATCGCATTCAAAATAAAAGGTGTTTTGCGATTCTGTAAAAAGTACTGTGGCGAGTAATTAATTGATTTTAATAAATAGTTGAGAAAAAACACAAACTACACACAGTGTTTTGACGAAATGTAGACGTTAGAAGTTCTTAATTTAGTAAGATTTCACGCTTTCCCGGCGAATTGCAGTGATGAACTCTTCTCGGGCTTTACACCGGGTGAGTGATTTAAATGTTGCCGACGTTTCGGGTAGCGACTCGTTACCCATCTTCAAGGCAAGTGTGTCATTTGCCTTGAAGATGGGTAACGAGTCGCTAGATCTTCAAGGTCTTAGATATTGGTCGCTAGATCTCTAAGATCTTCAAGGTAACGAGTCGCTACCCGAAACGTCGGCAACATTTCAATCACTCACCCGGTGTAGAGCCCGAGAAGAGTTCATCAGTTCTTATTTTTTTTTTTTTTAATATTTTCCCTCCGTAGCGCACAGCCGTAATGTGATGTAAAAAAGGTTATAGTTTTAGGCAAATGGCTCGAAAAGTTGTTAGGCAAGGGGTTAATATTTGATATCAATAAACTGATGTTAGTTTTTCTTGATAAATGACGTAAAATTCATCTAATTCGAGGTGAATTGATTTATCGCTCAAACTACCATAAGGAAAGAGGAGGTTGTGGGAGGGAGGAGGGAGGGATAATACCCCGTTCAGACTACTATCGTACGTACGATCGTCCTGATGATAGTTGCCGGAATTAGTAGTGTGAACGCAAGTCCGGACAGCGGTACACGTAGTTCCTAACACTGCCACTTTTACGATGGTTAGCGCTGGTATCACGACCGGAAATCGGCAATGATGAATGACGATAATCAAAAACGTCAATCATTTTATTGAATTGGATGGTGGTACTTTGACGAATAAACAAAGATAGGTGTCATTTGCTTGTAAAACCATGTCGAAAGTCTAAAAAACGCCACTGGAACGCGGGAATCCCTATTTTTTTCGCTTGCTCTTTACTTGTTCGTCGCGATTCCTGGTGAGGGCAGCACTGAGTTACGATAGTAGTGTGAATGCGTGTGAGTTGCTACGATGGTACGTACGATAGTAGTCTAAACGGAGCATTCGACCCCTAGCTATTCTCAGTCGAATAGTGCCCACGCGACTGCATTGTACCGCTCTGACTGATGTTCCCCTCTCCTTGGGAGACTATTTTACCTCCAGAATATTTTACCAGGAGGAATGCCCTCAGGTCATTGCGCGAACGTGACCTTTATCGTCGACCGGGAGAGTTAGTTACCTGGGTCAGTGCCTATCCAGTCAGCCACATTTTTCTACTGTGCCCTAGACGCTGTTATTATGTTGCTTGGAGGGAAAGAGAAAAGGACGAACCATCCCCTCCACCGGTGGCTGGAAGGGGCAATTAGGGGCGATGGTTTGCTGAAGGCCGTGTTAGAGGGTAGGATGTTGGGTAAGCGGGTAAGGGGAAGGAAGAGAATCGGTTTTATGGACGGGATGAAGAAAGGTAGGACTTAATCTGAGATGAAGAAAGAAATACTAGAGATAGAAAAGGCACGGCACGTGTAAGAGTTCGTTGGATATTCTCTGACTTTCATCAAAACCTCTAACCGGTAGATTACTGTAATGAATGAATGTTAAATACGTAAGTTTCCTGAAATGGCTGAGTTCTATCTTCATTTAACTCAGCGCTACGAGACCGCTATTCCTGTAAAAAATGCCAACCTGCATCTGTAAGGGAGACTATGTGGTGGTTTCTTGTTGTCTTCTACACCGCTGTACTTCAGCCGTGAAATTCATTCTTTCCCGAAGCTGTTGCAGTCTCCCCCTAAGCTGTATTAGCCTTGGTGCAAGGATAGAAGGAATTTTTTTTGCTGTCAGTTCAGCAATCTAACGCTCTCTCTAATTTTGTCACTCTTATCAGTTCTAGAGGTATAGTGCAGAGATAGAATTATATTCTCGCACTTGAACTCGCGTGATCTAAGTTTTTCTAGTAGTCTGCGCCTAGCGTGTAGTCTACGAGTCTCTTACTGCTCCAAAACTAATACTTCCATCAACTGTGGGACAATTTCTTTACGCTCGTAGCAGTTTTTTTAGTAAAGGGTGCGGCTTTAATTTTTAAAGTTTTAATATACGACTTTCATTTGTCTTTTTTTTCACTTCGCGAATTAAATCTTTCTGTGCAGTGTCCCAAACCGTTCTGGTAGTCGCGTTTGTCTTTCATAATGTCTAATTGTTAGTTAAAAATCCGCAGGTTAGCAAAAGTTTCTGGCGTTACGCAGTGGATGATTTTGGGACAAGGGGGTAATGAACTTTCTGTGAAACGGAAGAGGAAGGTTGTTCAGTGTGGAGACTTTCGAATTGCTGCCAAAACAAGCGCATCGAGAAGTGAGATGACTCACCACCACTACCTAGTTTTGACTCTTCTCACAATGAGACCTGAAGATTGGGTCTCAATTACAGTCCTGGCGATGGGTGATTTTTAACCGCTTGCCTAATGAAGTCTTACGTTCCAGCTTATTTAGCGAAGTATTTTGGTCCCCCTGCCTCTCTTTCTTTCGTTGTCTCCCACTCTGTAAGGCATACGCTGTAAGGCATAATCTACAGATTAACCCTAAAAAGTAAAACCCTAAAGGAAATATACTTTTCAAATCTACACATTTTAGGCCTCTCGGCATGTGACCTCTTTTCGGCCAAACAAGAATCCCGAAATTAGCTCCAAAAGTCTCCCAAAGTGGCTGATTAAAAATCCAGAAAATAGGTAGAAAATTAAAAAACATCGTCCTTACTGCCATAACTGTATGGGAATGGGTAATGTACAGAGACTCCGTAAAATATTCGAAAGAAAAAATAGTTGACAGTATTGGGATTCGAACCCGCACCATCGTTCTAGGATTGTTAGTCCAACGCCTCTAACCATTCTGCCACGGCTTCTGTTAACTTACGCTCGCATTTAAAAGGATTTATACGGAGGGAAATTCTTTAGTTGCGTTTTTCATTCGAACCCGGCTTCAAATGTAAAAAAGCCGTGACACTTTTCCTGCATTCTCTCTCTAGTTTCAGAAAATAATTGCGTCATTTGCGTCCCTAACATCACTCACGCGATGTCTCCTTGTAAGTAAGGACTCTCACATCTCGGAATACATTAAAGCTTTATCTTGGCTAAATATTGAAAGCAGACGCAAACATTCGGCTATATTACTGCTAAAAAAAATACTTCTAACGAACTCCCCTGAATATCTCTCTACCAAACTCCGCCTTTCCAATACAATCCGTAATCGTAATCTAAGAGCTAGTAACTCCATGCTCCGTGTACCATTACATCGTACAGAGAAGTTTAGAGGGGCATTTTGGATATTTGCTCCTATAATATGGAATACTCTTCCTGAAACCATATGCACGGTAAACAATTATAACTGTTTTAAACTTAATGTACTGTCATTCTTGTATTTAGTCACTTTATTAACACTTGAACAAGGTAACATTACATAACCCAACATAACTGATGCGTCATCTTCTCGCACCATATAATGCTCACTCTCGTGGCCAAAACTAAAAGTATTGAACATAAAAAATGAGGATCTATAACACCTCCCCTTTCAGGTGTAAAATTAAAAGTTAACAAATCAAGACAGCTTGGAGGTTTAACCATATAGTCACTCCTTGTGATAGATACAGGTGGGCCAGCAGAATGTACAATAGACATTAAAATTAAAAGTTTACAAATCAAGACGGCTAGGAGGTTTAACCATACGGCCACTCCTTGTGATAGATACAGGTAGGCCAGCAGGATGTACAATAGGATTAGGTACAGCTGATTGAATCACATGACCACGCCCAGTGGTAGATATGGGTGGATGAACAACAGAGCTTGGTGTGACATTTTGATTCTCTACCTCAATATTTTGGATTGGAGCATTCACCTCTGGTAGTAATGTTGCATGAGATGAGGGACCCAATACCATTCTTTTCCTAAGATGTGTGACATTCCGCCTCACTACATTTCCCAACAAATTTCTCACCCAATAGGAACGAGGACTGGAATGTTTACTCACAATGACACCAGGCTCCCAGTTGTCACCTTTACTTGTTCTAATTGAAACAGTTTCCCCTATCTGAAAGGTAATTTCCTTTCTTCTGGAGGTTTTATCATAATTGCATTTCATACAATTGGACTTAGATTGCAACACTTTTACCACATCCTGTGGTCTGATAACTTTGGGCTTTAGCGTGTTGTAAGTAACAGGCAATTTTGTGCGAAGTAATCGATTAATCAGCAATTGCGACGGCGACCAGTCTAGTCCTGGTAAAGGAGTGTTTCGATATTCACGCAGAAGATTTCTGAAATCTGTTTTTTCCTCCTGACTTTTCCTTAGGATCATTTTACTAAGCTTCACCCCTATTTCTGCCAGACCATTAGAGCGTGGATAGTGAGGACTACTTGTTCTCAGCTCTATTTCGTTAATTTTATAATACTGCTGACACTCATAAGACCCAAATGGCATGTTGTCCGCCAGGAGAACTCTAGGAAACCCATGAGTACTGAACACGGTCTGCATAGCATCTATGACAGCTAGTGCAGTTTTGGACTGGAGTCTACAAATATCAATCCACTTCGAATACCTGTCTATGAGGACAAGATACCCTTGACCAGAATAGTCAAAAATGTCTGCTCCCACTTTTTCATATGGAAGGTTTGCCAGAGAATGGGGTTGCAATGATTGCTTAAAATTGGCTGGGCGGAACTTCTCACAGATTTCACATGATTTTATGTAATCTATAATGCTAAATGACATGCCTGGCCAATAAAATAACCCTCTAGCTCTAGCCTTAGTTTTAGTCTCCCCACAGTGACCCTCATGAAGCAGCTTCAGGACATATGGTCTCAAAGCAGCAGGAACCACAACTTTTTCCCCCAGAAAAATTAAACCCCCTTCAAAACAAAGATCAGTTTTAAGCTTGTAATATGGTTTACACTCATCAGATAACTTTTTATAAACTGGCCAGACTGACTTACAAAATTCACTAATTTGACTCAAGACCATATCTTTGCTAGTTTCCAATTTAAACTGAGACAGACGCTCTTTTGACATTGGCAAGTGCTTGCTGATGGAATGGACTACCTCTAGCATTTGTGGGTCATCAGTGACATGGTCTGCAACATAAGAGCGTGACAAATGGTCAGCGAAATGCATAAGTTTACCAGGTAAATAAGTAACATTTAATTGATACTTCAATAATTTTAACCTTAGTCGCTGCAAACGAACGGCACCAATTTGATGCACTGGTTTAGTCATAACATTGATTAAGGGTTTATGATCACTCTGTACCAGGACTGCCTTCCCATAAATATAGTAGTGAAATTTGGAAACTGCAAAATAGACAGCTAGAAGCTCTTTTTCTATTTGCGAATAATTGCACTCACTAATGGTGAGTGATCTTGAGGCTATGTGCACTGGTTTAAGACCCTTGGGACCTTCCTGAAACAAAGTACACCCTAGCCCACTTTGAGAAGCATCACATTGTACAACTAATTTAGCACTGGGGTCAAAGTTAGCCAGTACAGGGGCATTGGATACCAGATTTTTAAGCTGTGTAAATGCCAATTCATGGCTCGGAAGCCATTGCCATGCAACATCAGCTTTTAGTAAATCATGGAGAGGAGCACAAATGTTAGACATATTTGGTATGTATGTTCGAACATAGTTAAACATCCCTAAGACTCTCTGTAATTCTTTGCGATCCCCTGGTGGGGGCAAGTTTATCAAGGCATGGACACGATCTGGGTCTGGTTTCTTTCCTTCTTTGGAAAATATTTGCCCAACATACTTCACCTGAGATACTTTGAACTGGAGTTTGTCTCTGTTGAACTTGGCCCCAACCTCTTTTGCCCTCTCCATCAGTAGTTTTACACACTCATCATGCTCAGCTTGGGAGCTCCCAGTGCACAGAATGTCATCAAAAAACAAAACTACACCAGGAATATCACCAAAATTTTGCTCAATTACTTTTTGAAACATTTCTGGGGCATTGGATAACCCATATGGCATGCGTAGATATTTATAGCACCCAAATGGGGTAGAGAAGCAACACTTGGAGGACGACTCTTTGTCAAGACGTAGCTGATGAAACCCTTCTTTTAGATCAAACACTGAATAAATATGTTTGTTACCTAATTTTTCAGACAACTGCTCAATTGAGGGAATTTCATGATAATCCCTAAGAATCACTTTGTTTAATTCAGTGGGGTCCAGACACAATCTTAGTTTACCTGAAGGTTTTTCCACAATAACCAAGTTACTAACCCAAGAATTGGCATCAAGGGTATCTACCTTCTTTATAATACCCTTCTTTTCCAGCCTATCCAGCTCTAATTTCAATTCAGGCTTAATGGAACTAGGAACTCTCCTCGGGGGTTTGCAAACAGGGCTTACATTACTTCTAATGACAATTTTACATTTTTGCGGCAAACAGCCAATTCCACTGAAATTTTCTTTATAATGTAACACAAAAGCATCTTTAGCACAGCTGGTAATATCGTGAACACGTTTTACCAGATTGAAACCAACACACGACTGTATCCCCAACAGTGGAGTGCTCTTTGAATCTATAATAACAAACTGAACATTTTTACATTCATTTCTAACTGAACAACTGAGATTAACAACTCCAACTGCGGGAATAATAGTACCACCCCAGACTTCAATTTTAATATTAGTGGGCTCAACTTTACTTTGGTGATTCACTTTCTGAAACAGTTGCAAAGGAATTATGTTTATCTCTGAGCCTGGATCAAGTTTTACACTCACATGAAGGTTTTCAATTAACATTAACTGTCTCCATTCTTTTTCGGGTGGATTTAAATTAACTGAGTGAACTTGAACAGAATCACAATATACAGATTCGTCCGAAGAGACTTCAGATTGCAATGTTTTCACTTCTCTAACTTTCCGTACCCTGCACGAGACAGCGAAATGGCCAGAAATTCCACATTTTGCACAGTTTTTTCCATAGGCAGGGCACGCTCTAGGTTTGTGCGAAGTTTGACACCTACGGCAATTAAATTCTTCATTTCTGGAACTTGCGCTTATTTCATTACGTGAAAAATCACCATTACCTGAAAATTTAGACTTGCTTTTCCTTTTGACATGATCCACACCGGCACTACTTAGCTCTTGGGTTTTAGGCTGAGTAGATCCATTGGGTCCGTTTATTTGTTGAGCTTGATGGCGGCTAATCTCAACTGACCGACAGAAGGCCGTTACTTTGGTGAGGGTTCTGTCCTCCATTCGCAGCAACGACTCCTGAACACTCTTGTCCCGGATGCCTTGAATCACACGAAATATCATCATATTTTCTTCTTGAGGAACTGCACTATCATAACCACAGTTTTTTATAAGTCTCCGACAGTCAGTCAGAAAGTGGTCAAACGACTCTCCTTCCTGTTGGAATCGTTGATGAAACACGAATTGTTCGTAGATTGGGTCTTGCTTTGGATTTACGAACTTTTCATAAGCTTCCTTAACTTTGACGTAAATTAGCTTATCTTCATTGGGCAAATCAAAAGTTTCAAAAAGAGCTCGACCCTGCGATCCCAACATATTTTTTAGGAGGGCTATTTTCACTTTGTCCACCGATTCATCTTGTCCCGTGGCGATTAAATAATTTTCAAAATCCCCCACAAATATTAGCCAATCTTTATAGGCAGTAGGGCTTTCGAGATCAATGCTATCGGGCAGTTTAACCAGGTGAATGCCAGCCATTTCTTAAGTTTAGGTATTACTTGATTTACACGAGCGTATCACTTATATTCCACACGTGAGAAAAAGTCGCAGGTCACAGTTTTACAATTCCACTAGACTGCGCCATGTTTTAAACTTAATGTACTGTCATTCTTGTATTTAGTCACTTTATTAACACTTGAACAAGGTAACATTACATAACCCAACATAACTGATGCGTCATCTTCTCGCACCATATAATGCTCACTCTCGTGGCCAAAACTAAAAGTATTGAACATAAAAAATGAGGATCTATAACAATAACCTTTTTAAATCCCGTTTACGTAACTACCTCACTAAATTACAGCATGGTATTACTGCTCACTTGTAGGTTGTACTAGTCACCCCCTTATCAATTTCCTTATCACAGGAGTTCTAATAATTATTCTGTCACGCGGTCCTAAACACGCGACGTTATATACTGTATTAGCCCGACACACAAAAGGTACCCTTCACTTTATCACTTCTTACCTTGAGAGAGATCCTTTCTTTTGGTAGTCCTTGGTGGCAAAGGTTAATGGATTAATTCATGCACAAAAATGATACACTTGAACAATACATATATTTATAATAACCCTTTTACTCTTCACTTAGAAAACAAATTCACTTTGGTTAATCAATTAATTAATATATGATAGAATCAAAACAAACTTTGTAAATATTACAATCAATTTTATTCACTACGACCGGTTTCGACGCATAGGCGACATCTTCAGGAAGATGTCGCCTATGCGTCGAAACCGGTCGTAGTGAATAAAATTGATTGTAAAATTTACAAAGTTTGTTTTGATTCTATCAAAATGGAATTTTACAAAGTAACGCCTGAGAGTATCGAGTTCAATTAATTAATATATGTTCCCTTCTCAAATATATTCGTATTGATTTATAATGTTTGTTGTACTTCACCGGATATTGCACAATGTGACTTCCGCCGATACTCTATGCTCCAGTATCTGTTTATCGGATTCCTGGATCCTTCCTTAACACCGGACACTGGCGTTGGTAATTGCTGTCCAAAGCTGCTTACTCCCGGCTAATTATCACTGCAAAAACTCCAGACTGACTTTCACTCGATGACCGGTTCTTCGGCTTCCCTGAGTGAGTGAGTGCTGACTTCGTTGATAATTGAGGGTCCTCCCCTCACGTCCCTTGTGACTTTTTTTGTTAAGAAGCCTCGTCCCTTGTTTTACAAGCCCTTTTATATTATCTCTCCTCCCCTCCTGTATGTTCTAGAACATTCCCGGTTTTCTCCCCTTCTCTCGTATCTGATAGGCTATTCCCCTTTCATTATTATAATTTTGTTTACCCCTTCCATCCTTTCTCTGCCTTGCAGCTTTCATAACATCAACGGCATTGTTTTAGTTTGTTTACGTGACCCGAAAACGGTATTATTTTAAAGTTGTTTTCATAACATAGACGGCATTGTTTTAAAGTTGTTTTTCATAATACAGAAACGATATTGTTGCCTCGCGGTAGTACGTGTTCCCAAAATATACACAATGGCGTCCTTAATCGTATACTTATGCCAACACGGCCAAAATGACGTGTTACAAGGTTTATCTATTTATATATTTTTGGTTGTTAATTTGTTACAATTCATTTGTTTATTTGATAATGTATGCGCGTTATATCTCTTGTGAGATGCACTAAACTGACATTGTTTTTTGTATTAATTGAATTTGTTAATGGTACTCTCGCAGGACTTTTTAGTCCTTTTGTACCTTTGATGTAATAAAGAAATACAAAGAAATACTCCTCCCTTCGCTCATGAGCGTTCACGGTCGAACCTCCTCCATTTCATTTTTAACTCTTTGAAAGACACACTATTGACACAAATGAAGAGGCTCGGACGAACAGATCGCGTCATTAAAATAACGGTGAGCAGTTCCAATGTTTTCTCAATGTTTTTGAGACCACACTCTCACCCCATTACTTTTTCAAAATTGCAAGGAATACCTTCGCAAAGACATTCGCAGTGCACGGGGTAAAAAAACCTGGCCAAGTTGAGGACTCACATATGTATAATTTGCTAATCAACGAGACTTTCAGTCAAATAAAACATAGCTTTGGGCGTCATTAATACTGCCTACCATACCTGTTTCATGGAACAGCGCTTTATTTTTTAATGTAAACTTCCACAGCATGGCCTCTGTTATGACTGGGGAAAATCTTGTCCAAACTTCCGTAAGGGCGGGTTCCATATAAGGTGGCTGGAGCGGGTCATTGTGTCCACATTTTAATAGTTATTCTTTTTAATCACTCGACAAAATTCTTGAACCACTCTGTTGTCTCGGGCGTGACTTCGTGGAATTTGTTTAGCATTGTAATTGATAATTATCACTTAGTTTTTCCTCATAGATTTATTACAACAAGACGACCTAGGTGTTGACAAAGCTTGCAGAGAAGATCGGCAAGATACGATAAAGCCCGTTATGATAATCTCGTTAGTGTAACTGACCTTTTGCAACAACTGGGATACGAAATCGGTACGATACAGTTTCTTTCACTTAGATCCATTGACATCAATAATTAGAACATGTATGCAAATTTCCACGCAAATCTGTGCATAATAAAAAATTGCTGCAATCACCTTAAAGCAGGAGACTTGACTTACTCATTGTTGTAGGCACCATTATTTTGAATGGGACAAAAAAAGGTGACAAAGCGTTTTTCGAGTAAGCCAGTTATTTTTTTGTTTCCTTGCTAATGGGCTGGCTTTTATTAAATGGCAAATTATTTTCCTCTTAAAGGAGAAGGCATCATGAAACACTTGTTGAGTTAAGTTGTTGCTTGTTAATCACTGCCGAGGTGGAAGGAGGGAGATGGGGACGTCAATGTAGATAGTTTTTAGGGGGGCCTTCGACAGGAGCCCGGGCACTTAGACCTTCTTGGTCCATTGTGCCAACCCCATGCCTGTCCGCCACATGCAGACATGGGACACGTGAATGTGTGTATGGTCACCCATCCAACCGCCGCCCGTCCGGGCCCAACATTGCTTAACTTCGGTGATCTTACAGTAACCGGTGTGTCAATGTGGCTGGGCCCTAGCCGAGCTGGGAACGACTCTAAGAGAAATTGTGCATGTTTTGCCGCGCTCCTACATAAATAGTCCAATTCAAATTGGTCGATTTAAACGCGATTTTTACCTTATCTGCCGATGGTGCGGTTAAAAAAAATGTTTTTGGTTAAATGAGCCGTTGAGAGCAAGCAAGACTGGTGTAAATCAAAATTGTCGCTTTTTGGAAAAAATCAATAAATAAAGAATTAAACATCAAGTGCTGCTTCATAGAAAAAAAACTTTGAAGGTAGACTCTCTCTACTGATGCTCAAAACAGAATACGAGTCGAGGAATGCTTATACGCACCTAAATAAAGTGTAATAATTATTGGGGGAGATTTTAATCTGCCATCTATAAATTGGGATTCTTACACTGTGAAACCGAATTCTAGGAATAGGGAAATCAGCGAGATCTTACTCAACACACTTGCTAATCACTCACTTTCCCAAGTAGTTGACAAGCCTACGAGAGGAAATAAAATATTAGACCTTTTTGCAGTAAGCCATCCTAAGTTGATAAAACAGCTCGATATTATTGACGGCATAAGTGATCACAGAATAATTTTTGCAACTTTAAAAATTGAAGTAGAGTCAGCTGTAAAACCGAAACGCAATATTTATTTATTTGATAAATGCAACTTCATCAAATTTGGCGAGATGCTTAATGATTCGTACACGGATTTCGTAGCTAAAACTGAGGATAAAAGCACTGATGAATCATGGAAATATTTCTTAAAAATTCTACGACGGGGAATCAACGAATATATTCCGCAAAAATTAAAATGCGACAGTAAAGAACCTCGCTGGTATAACAACGATGTTAGGAGGGACCTTAAGAGACAGAGAAAATTGTACAACTTGGTTAAAAAGTTCACTACGGTAGGTGACAAATCGAAGGAACTTGAAGCAAAAGAAAGTTACGCTGCGCAACGCTCAAAAACTAAGAAATCAATGCGTTCTGCATTGCTAAATTTCAAGAAAAAAGTACTTGGTGAATTACTCGAAGAAAATCCGAAATCTTTTTGGTCATATGCGAGAGAGCTTCAGGGAAAATCTTCAACCGTAGATTCGTTATTTGATAAATATGGAAAATTTGTCACCGAAAATATTGACAAAGCTAACACGTTAAATTCCCACTTCAAAAGTGTATTCACCACAGACGATACTGCAGGTAATTTTGAAATACAATTCACTGAGGAACCGATGAAAGAAATCACTATTCAACGTGATGGGATAACTAAACAGCTACAGTCGATAAAAAATAGTAAATCTCCGGGTCCGGAGGGAATACCCGCGCGTGTCCTCAAGGAGTTAGCGCCACAGATCGCACCGTTCTTAGACATAATATTCAAGAAGTCATTGTCTGAAGGAAAGTTACCATTAGACTGGAAAATTGCAAACGTTACACCGATATTCAAAAAGGGAAACAGACACGACCCAGGGAATTATCGACCAATTTCATTAACGTCGATTATAGGCAAGATACTCGAACATATCGTCGTTAGAAATATCATGACGTTCCTGGACAGTCGTAACGTCCTCCATGGCTGTCAGCACGGCTTCCGGAAAGGTAGATCATGTGAAAAACAACTCGCGCTCTTTCTTCATGACGTTCTCAAATCTGGCGAATCGAAAAGACAAGTTGACGCATTATTTCTAGATTTTAAGAAAGCTTTCGACACGGTACCTCATAACAAACTTTTATACAAATTACAGTCATGCGGCCTAAACGAAACAGTAGTAAACTGGATACGCGACTTTCTGAGTGATCGTAAGCAAAAGGTAGTTCTTGACGGAATTAGCTCTGATGTCGTTAAAGTGACATCAGGTGTCCCGCAAGGAAGCGTGATCGGACCCCTTTTGTTCATTATATACATAAATGATCTATGCTCTCAAATTAGCAGTAAAATACGTCTATTCGCCGACGACGCTGTCATCTATCGTGAAATTAGTGATCACTCTGACTTTGAAACTCTATCATCGGATTTAAACAACGTTCATGTGTGGAGCCAAGAGTGGGGACTCGAACTTAATCTGAGCAAATGCACGGCGGTACATTTCTTTCGGAAGTCGTCCAACTACTCCAATGTATATGCTGTGGATGGTGTTAACATAAAGGTGACAGATGAAGTGAAGTATCTAGGAGTTACGATAACTTCGGACCTATCGTGGGGAGCACATATAAGAAATATTTGTGGCAGAGCTCTGAAGAAGTTAGGATTCGTCAAGCGTATTGTGGGAAGATTTTCGGATGAAAAAGTAAAAGAGAGGTGCTATTTCGCACTCATCCGGCCACACCTTGAATATGCAGCGAGCATATGGGATCCGGTGCAGAAAGACTTAGTCCGGGAACTTGATAAAATACAAAGGAAAGCTGCGCGATTCGTCAAAAACAGCTACGGGCGTACTGACAGCGTTACACAGATGTTAAACGAATTAGGCTGGGAACCGCTAGAGACTCGGAGGCTGCGCGCTAGGCTTAGATTGCTTGAACAATTGAGAATAGATATCTTTCAGAGCGACACGGAGAACATCATATTAGAACCCCACTATATTTCCAGGTCTGACAGAAACGATAAATTAAGAGAGATATTTTGCCGAACGGATAGGTATGGGAATTCGTTTTTCCCCCGAACAATAAGGGACTTCAATAAATGCTAGGCGTAATTTCATTAGAGCGTTTCCTTTTTATCTTTAAGCGGCTGGTGTCCTAACACCCCCCGCCACACGCCTATTGAGGCGGCTTGCGGGGTAATATGTAGATGTAGATGTAAATAAATTGTGGCAACAGACTGACTTAAACCACTTCTGCTCTCGATGGCTCAAGTATATGTGCATTGCTCTCATGCAATAATTTCTTCCACTATGTCCTATCCCTAAATCCTATCTTAAATCTTTCCCTTTCTCACGGGAAGTAAGCTGGCTAATGATATGGGTAAAGGAAAGACTGCGATTTCGCAATAATATTCAATCACTCACGACCTTGGTTTCTATGCTTAGAGCCGAAATCAGGCACTTTAAATGTGCACCCGATGATTATGTTCGTAAGTGATTGATTATTAAACTTAACTGTTGCAAGATTCTTACTTACATACGAACTTATTCCTCGGCGCTACAGCCCTTGTAGGGCCTTGGCCTCTCTGACAATGTTAGCCCAGACGTCACGATATCTTGCATGAGTTCTCCATCTTCTTATTCTCATCTTTCTTAGATCATCTTCTACATCATCCAACTATCTTTTCCGAGGACTTCCTCTCAATCTTCTGCCACTAGGATGTCCAAGGTATATCTTTTTCACCATCCTATCCTCAGGCATTCTCTCAACATGCCCTAACCACCTTATCCTGTTACTCTTAATTTCTGCCACTATGTTAGGATGCTTGTAGAGTCCTCCAGTTCTCTATTCCTCCGTATTCTCCACTGTCAGTCTTCCTTCACTGCACCAAAAATCTTTCTTAGCACTTTCCTTTCCCATCTTTTTAATAGCTCTTCTTCTGCATTAGTCATGGTCCATGTTGCAAGATTCACTTCGTAGAAGTTCTGAACGTTCGTATACATAATTAAGTGAAATAACTGGTACTTTACTACAATATTTTATTAGTACGACGCGTTCCAACGTTGTACGGCATCGCCATGTACATAATTAAGTTTATTTGTTGTGGTTACGGGGGGAGGAGAAAATTTTATGGTTTGGAGAAGTTCAGAGAACTGCGGAACTGGCCGCGCGGTTACTTTAAAAGAGTCACCCGCTGGTGGTTACACAATCGTTTGGAGAAGGTTGAAAAATGCAGGGGCCAGTAGAAACGTAGACCAAGGGCAGGGTGAGGCGGGGAAGGTTTACAAGGGAAGGTTTTATCAAGTTGTAAGCGCTTAGCTTAAATAAAAGGATTTGGTCCGGAGAAGACGCGGTAAGGGAACAAGTCGGAAATTCTGCTTTTACAATTTATTCACGCACACACAATACATGTTTATCGGTCACCCGCGCGAGACTGCTCGAGTCTCTCCTGCCACCACGCAGCGCCCAGCACCGCGTCACCGCGTGACCCCCTCGAGGGCTCCCTATTGGCCGGCAATTGCAGTAGCTTTTTACCTTACCCGTGCATCTTCCCACGAAGCAAGATCCCACGGCAAGGCGCCGCCAGGTGTTAGAGGAGCCACACTTAAATGTGATTCCACATCCGGCGGCTACCATTTCAGCTGAGACCAACACCGGGGCGGCGCTAGTGCTGACCGCTGCGCGCACGCTTACACCACTTCCCCCCAAAAGTGAATCGTTGAATAATAAAGAATAACATGTTGTATTCAGCGATTCATTCAACAACCAATCAGTCAACCAATGTTCTAAAAATAAAAATCAGATTATACATTAATTATTTAAATGCAACCCAGAAAATAACACTGCCCCTGAAAAATAGTTTTCACCCAACAATATAAAGACTCATCACAATCGTTTTGCCCATGACCTACATAGGTAAACAAAATAAATGGAATGGGAATGACAAAGGGAAACAAATACATACACATGACTACACACATACAGTCCCAATTCATAGTCTATGCAAACTAACACCCTCTACAATTCACTACTATTCATGCACTGGTTGTTATATCTTGTGAAGTTTGTTCTACAAATTCTTCTTCTATTGCACATTGACTGTTTATAACACTTTTATCATATAGTCCATTTAAACCTGTTATTTTGACATTTACCAATATTCATTTAATTATAAAATGTTCAAGTTTAAGTGAAATCCCTTATCAACATCACTATCAAAACATATACACCAAACTTATTCATCCCAATAATGTGTTTTTTCTTAAAATTAGCGGAATGATATGGAACATGAAAATAAAATAACCCCTGTAAGACATTGAATCTACCCCAACCTAATTCCTAATTATTTCATCGGGCTCTGCTCCTACTTCTTCAGCAGGAGCTTCCAAGCTCGATAGCGTGACGCGCACATTCTTCGCGTCGATTACTCCTTTCCTCCTCTTCCTTTCTACCGCTCTCCCGCCGCAATTACTACTCAGCGCCGACCGCTTCCAGTACAAATATAACATCAGAGTTGTTATCCCAATGGCGCTCCCTAACCCCACAATGATTTCCCAATTTCCATTACGAGTAGAAGTGCTAGCTGCTCGCAGTCTCCCTACCCATTTATTAAAATCCACTGAGCGCCTGTGCGTCATTAATTCCCGTCCCAGTTCGTCTCGCAGACCCTCCAGATTCGAGTCGTTTCCAATATCTAGGCTGCCTTCATCCTCGACTATCCTAACATCCGGAAGGACTATTTCTAATAATTTCCCCTTTATTTCGCTCCGTTGGTACCCACTGGCTAATAACTTAAAATTGCTTCCCACTATGTCACAGTGGCTGAGAATATTTGCGATTGTCCGATGAACTCTCTCAACTCGGCCATTGCATTGTGGGTGGAACGGGGAGGTCCTTAGCTGTTTTACCTTCAATAGTCCACAAATCTGTCGGAAAAGATCGGACATAAAGTTAGTCCCCTGATCCGTAAGCAATAACTCCGGCACCCCGAATTTCAATATCCATTGTTTTACTAGTGCGACGGATATGGTTTCGGCCGTTTGGTCGGGCAAAGGCACCATTACCAAGTATCTTGTAAAATGGTCTAGGATAGACAAAATATATCGATTCCCACCATCGGTCTTTGGAAGAGGGCCCACTACGTCAATAGCAATGAACTCGAAGGGTCTTTCCGCCGCTGGTAGTGCCTGTAGAGGGGCCCTGCACTTACCGTAAGGGCTTCGCTGGCTACAGGCTATACAACGCTTCACATACTCCTTGACATCTCCCAAAATCGTTGGCCACCAGTAGTCCCTCCTGACCCTACTCGCGGTGGTGTGTACTCCTAGATGTCCCGAAAGTATATGATCATGGCACTGGCGCAAGACTCTCTCTCTGCAATTTCGTGGTACCACTATTTTATCTCCTCCCTTGTGTCTTTTACAAATAACGTCCCCAACGACAACGAAATTATTTTCCCTTCCCCACTTTACACACTCAGGGTCTCGTTTCTGCTCATCTCCAAAATTAATTATTTCTTCGGCAGATACATGGCAAACCTTCCTGCTCAAGGCGTCAGCATTTGCATGGATTTTTCCTGGCCTGTGGACCACCCGGTAATCGTATTCACCCAGTTTTAATGTCCACCTCATTAATCGGCCGTTGGGGTCCTTTAAATTAAATAGCCACGTGAGGGCTGCGTGGTCCGTCACAATGGTAAATTTTCGTCCGAGAACATAATTTCTAAACTGATTGACGGCCCAAGTTACTCCAACCAATTCCTTCTCTGTTGTGGTATAATTTAGCTCAGATTTCTTCAGTTGCCGTGAGGCAAATGCTACCGGATGTTCCTCACCGTTGATCACTTGAGACAGAACGGCACCTATTGCGAAATTACTCGCATCTGTCGAGATGGTAAAAGGCAAAGAGAAATCTGGGTACACCAATACGGGACTGCTCGTAAGCGCTGTTTTTAAATTTTCCACTGCTTCGTCGCACTCGGGTGTCCAAACAAATGCGGTACCCTTTCTTAAGAGCGATGTAAGCGGCCGGGCGATAACCGCATAGTTTTCGATGAACCGACGGTAATAATTCGTTAGGCCCAAAAAGGATTGTATTTCCTTCACTGTTTTCGGAATAGGGAATTCCTTTACCGCTGAAATCTTACTAGGGTCCGGAAAAATACCTTTTGCACTAATAATGTGTCCCAAATAGTTCACTTGCGGAAAGGCAAAGTGGCATTTAGACAATTTCAATGACAATCCTGCCGGGAAGGCCATTTAGGAAGGCGTCCAAAGCCCTCTCGTCCGCCTCCGACCGGCGAGCGGCAGCCACGGCAGCATCACCCTCCTCCTTCCATGTATGGCTATTTATATCGCGGATGCGATCTGCAAACTCCTCTATTAGCTCCCCTGGGCCCATTTGCACGTTTGCCAGCATCTCCCTGTAAAATCTCCTATTCTTCACCCCCTGATATCTCTCCAACAGCACCTTCTTTGCTTCGGGGTAGTTCAAGGCCCCCCCCCGCCCTCGTCTTCGCCCTCAGGAGATCCGCGGCTCCTCCGCGTGTGCGAAGTGTGACCGCGCTTAGCCTGTCCTCATCATCCCAGCCACCCAACCTTCCCACTTGTTCTAATTGCGAAAAGAATGCTTCAACGTTTTCCCCTGTGGATCCCGAAAAGCTTTCAATCGCCGATATCATTGAATATGACTTCCTCGAGTTCTCCCCTGCTCCGGCCACGTCTACTGTACGGGCCCTAAAAATCGCGTTTTCTTCTTTAAGGGCCCGTAGCTGAGTGCAAAGTTCATCCACCGCCTGTTGGAGCTCCATTTCACGACCCGATAAACTAACGCGACTCGCCATTGTCACTCACCTTTTCACGACTTGGTATTACCGCACTTCCCAACGCCTTGAGGCAATCCCACTTCTGACACCAATTGTAAGCGCTTAGCTTAAATAAAAGGATTTGGTCCGGAGAAGACGCGGTAAGGGAACAAGTCGGAAATTCTGCTTTTACAATTTATTCACGCACACACAATACATGTTTATCGGTCACCCGCGCGAGACTGCTCGAGTCTCTCCTGCCACCACGCAGCGCCCAGCACCGCGTCACCGCGTGACCCCCTCGAGGGCTCCCTATTGGCCGGCAATTGCAGTAGCTTTTTACCTTACCCGTGCATCTTCCCACGAAGCAAGATCCCACGGCAAGGCGCCGCCAGGTGTTAGAGGAGCCACACTTAAATGTGATTCCACATCCGGCGGCTACCATTTCAGCTGAGACCAACACCGGGGCGGCGCTAGTGCTGACCGCTGCGCGCACGCTTACAAAGTTTATTTTTTTGGAAAGGAGTGGAGAGAGGTGCGGGAATAATAAACCGATGCATAGGTTTGTGGACTGTTTGATAACTGCGATTTGCTTGTGAGCGTCCGTTTTTAGGCATTTAGAAAGGACGTTAAAATGTAATTAGTGTAGTTAAATTGTCAAGTTCCCCATTCCCTTGTCGCGAAGAAACACCATCGCGTTATGACTGAGACTGTCACCTTCAAACTAGCTACAATTAAAATTGGAAGAGCAGTATTGGAAGGAATAAAATCAAGCATTTGAAAAATAGCAAAATTGAAACTGATTCACGTTCCGAGTAGGTAATAGTTTTTACTAAAATATCTTAGGTATTAGGAAAGTAAGTTGGTACGTCCGAAATTTGACTTTACTTGCGCTCCGTGAGGTCCTGGGTGGCCCTGGGGTAGCATGTTCGAATCTCAGTCTGAGGGTCACAGGCGCGAGACCAATCTTCGCATTGATGACTGGTGATGACGGGGTAGTTACAGCAGGGGATTAATTCGTGCTGAAGGAATTTACAATGAAATGGGCTGTCTCTGACTTTACTAAGTGGAATTCCTTTATGAGGGTAAGGTAAGCAATGCATTTAAAAAAAATAGATTTCACATATTATATATTCCACAAAAATATACACAAATTTTATGAAGAATAATTCACAGTATGAAAACCATGATCGAATTAATGTATTACATTTATGGAATTTGCCGTGTTTACTTTACCATTATAATTTTATATAGAGATATTATATACCTACTACTATGCGAATATAAATTTCATACATACTAGTTAAATTTATCGCGAATATGTCTAACGATTTTGATGAAACACCACGTATTAAGGAGGGTTTTCGATAAGAGAAATTCATAGGGCAAGGTACAATTTTTGGGAAAATTCGCTTTCGAGCATGATTATAGAATACATTTCCGCATTAAATCGTGAAAAGCATAGGGATCAAGGAGTTTTCGAGAAAGAGTTTTTTGCTTTACAACTATAAATGCGATAAAATAAATAATCTGGATGATAAAATACACTTGAGAATTATTTATAACAAGAATATACGTAAAGCTATCTCACCGTTTCTTCATCGGGTGAAATCTCTCGTGGTATTATGAATTTAGAGAGAAATTCAACTATAACTTAAGGCAAATAATTTTCAAACTGAAACACTGCGGTCATTTATTAAAATTCATAGGTAAAGCATTTTTTCTATTCCCATGCCTTAATAATATGGAAACTCAGTTTGTGTGAATTTAGACCGCGTTACCTTCAGAACCAAGTAATTCATCAGGCAGTGCTATTTAGGGCTAAAGTTTAGTGATGAATAAGGGCAAATTACTCGAGTCAAAGTTTCATGCAATATAGCGTAATCAGTTACTTTGATGATTTGCTTGATGAAGCAACCAATACGAAGAATGACATAAAATTTCTTCTGTCAATATTAAGAAAAAATACGTTTGTGCTCTTCAAATGACTAATAAAGGTGATTCAAACATCTCTAAATGATGATCCTTTCCACTTACATTGCAGTCACTTTCCAGTTGCAATAGTACCTCACTCCACTCTGTCATTCCAAAAATTAATTACTTTCTTCACTTCGCTTTTCAATCACTTATTTCCGCTCCCCAATCACAGTCTATCAATTAATTTACATAGAAATTGTCATAGGAATAAACTTAATTCGTATCAATTTAATTATTCATTTCTCACTCCACCAAAATGACCCTGACAGAGCATATGTTGTCTCTGGGTGCTAAGGACAAATATATCCAGTTCATGACCTCATATAACGCTCATAAAATATATGAGCGTTATATGGGCTCGTGGACCATCGAAAAGCGTTTCCGTTTTCTCTTTGAAATTTTAAAGTTTCGTCACCAACCGGAATCAAAATATGAGCACGGGTAACAAGCGTAATGTTTGTAATTCACGTAACGGGTAACAAGTCACGTGTAATAACTCCAGGTAATCTTGTCACAATTTCTAGCTGTTTAAATCACCGTGGCAGAATTAGCTAGTCATTGCATGGAAAGGATGTAGAACTTAACTGAAATTCCAGAAAATTCCAGCAAAAATCGGACATCGTCAAAATATGTCCAGGACTTGTGTAAGATTAATTATTCAATATTAAGTAAAAAATAAACTTATGTAAAACATACATCTAAACCGATGGTGTGATGGGAACTGAGACAGTAAAATAACAGCAGTTAAAAAAAAAATATTTGAATACTTTCCTGTAGAATTTTACCTGAATCCATAGCAGTCCACAATCAGTTATTCCTCCGGAGTTGACGTAGTCCATCTTTACTCTTTAACCGGGAGGTGACATCGAAGGACAGAAACAGACTTCTCCGCAATTACTCTGAAGCATGGCGATTCTTGTTTTCCCCTGCACTAAAGTGCATGTTAGAAAAATAAAACTACTGAAATATGTATTTAACAGCGCTCTTATCTAAAGATTTTTTTTGCCGTTTTACGTTGTACAGCACTGCGGTGAGTTTGGCAATTTTTAAAAAAATAATCAAAGAAAACATGCAGACTACAAATAGTTACATTTCTGTCTCCTTCCCTGCGTCAGAATTTCTTTTATTTCAAATAATATCTATATGGAACACAGTTTTAACGAGCCCCGTAGAAAATGGCGTCTATTTATCGTAAAATATCTATAGAAAGAGGGCAATACGTGGCTGATATTTTGGTATCGTCACTAATATGAGGTATTTAACTATTTACCTAATTCAATGTGAATGGTATGTGAAGTAATATCAAACTACCAAGCCAAGGATATGTTTTATGAAGGAATAATTTGAGAAAACCTCCTAAGGTCGAAAAAATTGTCAGCAGGACTGCTAATGGGATTGTCATTTATTTGATCGTATAGGTCGTACCTGTGGTTATATCTCTGTGCATTTAAGTAATTGCAAGGTACTCTAATACTCATAGTTTCTTTAATATTGGTAGCATACCAATACTGTAGTGAATGTTGATGAAGTTTCACACCTCATAAGTAGGATATTTTATAATGAATGATGGGGGAAACTCATCGCTTGCTACACACCCTTGAGATGGCTTGGAAGGTATTGCATAGTTGCATATGTTGACGTTTATTCAGGCATTACTGAGCGTTTCAAATTATAAAGGTACACGATATCCCTGAGTTTAGTGGGATGCAAAATCTATGGGAACGGTTGAAACATTAAGCTGTTCCAGTGGAAGTAGATACGGAATTTAATTAGTCTAACGCGAAGGGTTCTCTTGTCCCCGATGATTCTGCTGATTGTGATCTAACCTTATCTCCAAGCCTAATTGCACCTTGATGAAAGGATTTTGTAATCAGTTACACTCCATAGCAGGGGCATGTTGTCTAATTTGAAGTAAGGCAGTTACACTGCGTGTAATGGTATTCATTCATGCATTGGTCGTTCAATCCTAAGGTTGGTTTGACAAAAGATTTCTTATATTAGTTCATAGCTTGTACATATTTACATTTCGCCACAAAAATGTATTGAACCATTCATGCACTTGTGTATTGAAAGAAAATCTAAGTTCAAGTATTACATAAGATGATTTATGCCATTTTTGACCCCCCCCCCTTTCCCCCTATGTTAAACAGTGTAAGATTTTCCCAAACCCCCTCAACTTCCTCTCATTCTTACGTAAAACCCTAGATATTTGTATCTACTCTTCGTTAAATGCCCGCTTTCTACAGTTTCATCTTACCATAGAAGCCATCGTGCAGCTTTGAGTACTGGATATCATACAAATATGCAGTGTTGGAGTGCCACATTCATTGAGCATGGAGGTAATGAAGCTAGCCAGTCAAGCAACAGAATAGGCATAAGGCAATATTGATATCTTAGGGGCCATTCATGTATTACGTAAGACGTTTTGGGGGGGGGGGAGGGTTAGGACCATCTTACATTGTCTTATCTACATACTTCGACTTTGATGAATTAGAGTCGCAATAATCAACATACCACACGCTCAATTCATCCATCTGAATGTTTCAAACACGCAAAAATCGCGAGCCGTTCGTTATTGTGACCCGTGACTGTTACTTAGTCACGTGATCGAAATTATCTCGAGTGGTTCAAACTCAGTCCCCCATGGTACACTATTTAAGACCGTACTAATGCTTTCCCTTGAAAATGACACTCAGGTTTTAACTCCGGTTGGGAGTAATAAATGTTCATATGGAATATTACAAAGTTGCGTTATTTCTCGATTATTGATAAATTCCACAAAGTTAAGGTCGAAAAAGAAGAAAAGATTTGACAAATTATGCATCATAATTATGTAACCAATGAAGTATCCCTGGATCCTCAGTGAAATGACTAAATATGTGATTTAATTCATATTTTGGCTACATACTGTAGAAAAACATGTTTTCTCTTTGATGTATGCAACGAAATCTTATATTTACATGCTATTTTATTGCCGAATCAAACTTGAAATTGAATGGTGATAATTGCAAGAACTGATGGAACATGGTGAACATAGCATTGTTCTGTCTCACATAAATGCCATTTTTGCGAAAAACTGTTTATAAGAATCGAATTCTCCCAAGGAACTGACTCGTGATTAATTAAAGGCTCTCACGCATCGTAGGTTTGGGTTTTTTAAAAAGCAAATACCTAGTTACGGGAACCAAAGTCAAAATGAGTCAGTTCAATAGAGATGGATCTGAGGACGGATAATATGGCCGGAAAAATGTGTTAACTAAAAATGTTATCGTGGAATAATTGGCATATTTTGTTTCTTAATCCTGTCTCAAGACTCATCAGTTCAGCAATATTTTTTTAAACAGGGCAAGCGGAGATGTGGAAATGAATATTTATTTTGTTCCAAACAGTCAAGTCGGATCCTCTTTACTTATCATGGAACCATTGAAAAATTCACAATCACAGAACAGATGAAAGTGTAAGGTTTAATACTGTTTAAAATGTGTTTCAATTTAAGGTAGTATGAGCGAAATATCATTTTACCCTGAATTCGATGGGTTTTGAACTCATTTTCTGGAAAAAACTCCAGTCTTCTTAATGATATCAAAATATCAACCCCTTGCTTAATTACTTTTCGATCAATTTGCTTGAAAATACAAGCTGTTTTACGTGGGATAGATTACGGCTGTGCGCTCCAGATGGAGAATTTTGAAAAAATTAGGCATTATTAACACCTAGATTTTGTCAAAAAAACAAACTGAGTGTAGTTTGTATATTTGCTCAACTATTTATAAAAATAAATCAATTACTCACCGCAGTAATTTTTACAGAATCGCAAAAAAAACCTTTTTTAAAGGCAATATACCGTAGATTATGAAAACATGAGTCGAGCTGGAGACTTACGTAGTCATAATTATTTAATTACTGAGAATTTTTGTCACGCATAACTATATTTTTGCGCCATTAAAGTTACAATATTTACTTCATACTTGTTACAAACGCTGAAATAAAAAAATAAAATTCGAATACGATCTCCATTATGACTAGCGAACAAGGAAAGACCAATTTTTATCTCCCTGTCACAATGATTTAATTTGTTTTCGTTTGTAGTCATAGTTGACTACAGTCTGGCGTCTGCATGGCTTCCGGGATTTCACTGCGCTCGTTGGCTCGTCTGGGCTATAGTTTCGATTACATTTCAGTCAGACCTTTGACCTGAAGACAAGGTATGCCAGCGAATCTGTCGTCCAGACAAGCCAACGAACGCGGCGAAATGCCGAAAGACAAACAGATGCCAAATGATCGACGCCGCGGAAACATACATTGTATAAATACTCTTTACTTTTATACAGTTCTAATCTGTTAAAAATTATTTAATTAATTATGAATACTAACGTTCAAGTACACTACAAAGTGAAGTTTGTTTCTTTTAAAGCATCATATAAAATGCGTTGGAAATGCATATATCGAGGTCGTTGAAAGTGTTATACTGAGAGAGGGGTAAGAGTTTTAATTTAACCCTCCGGAGGGCGCGCCAAATTCACTCCCACTAGTGGGCGCGCCGCGGCAATTTTTCCGCAAAAATAAATTGCATTCCTATATTTAAGGGCAAGATAATTTACTAATAAAAAAGGCTGATTAAGTTGTTAAAGTAACATCTTTTATTTTTTGACACTGAATGTACTTTTTTAATCATCTTAGTTCATGTCTAGGTCATGTTAATCTTCCCATCTCATACATTGTCTCTTGACGACAATGCCTCCTACATACATTATTTGTACATCACTGGCACACAATTTTTGACCTGCAATTTTTATGCCACCTGCAAACATGGCATATTACTGGTTTAGGTGCGTCAGGAACCGGTTCCTTTTTCTTATATTTTCCTAAAATTTCTTTTCTATCTTTAGTCAAACGTCAAACTCTCTTCGATGTCACACAGCTATTTGCTGTCCGGTGGATAATTGATCCGGATATCGGAAATACTCCCTCCTATCATGAAAAATGAATACCTGGAGACACAGGCATTAAATACAAATGGTACAAAATGGAGAGCTCAGAAACTAAAATATGCGGCAATTTGCCGCGGGCGCACCCACCGGAGGGTTTATTTTAGTTATGCCATGTGAGCTTCCTTCTTGTCCTTGCCATTTTTTTGTTTTTACTCATAGAGGACATCAAAGGCTCGTGTCAAGGGCTCGCCGACGGCACTTCAGGTCGTGGAACTTGGAAGGGCGTCGTTTTCCGGGTGGTTAAGCCCAGAAAACTCTCTTTTTGCGCTTGCTCTAACGAAATGTAACCGCATCATTAACCTTATGCATGTTTTAAAACGGTAAAAAAATATTAATGGATTCCTAGGGCTCTTACCATGTTATTCATGGTCATTATTTCAAAGCCTTGATAATGAATTAGCGTAGTAGACCTTATGGCGGACACAATGCCTGCTTGATTTCTTTTTTCTTCAAAACGAATAGGGAAATAGGTTTTTAATTTTCGATTTACTTTTCCTTTTGCCTTTGCCTTTCATCACTCAAGGAATAACCAGCGTAGGCATGTTTCTCCCTTCAAAAGTCCCATTATAGAGGTCGCAGTCGCCAAAGACTCATGGGACTGTATAAGTGAAAATCAAAACAAAGAACTCATAGGAATTTGAAAATGTATTGGTTATGACTTTGAGGAAACATAACATGCATATCCATCTTGAAGATAAAAAAAGTAGAGAATTGGAACGCTGGCGGTCACGAGAAATTTTATCGTACAGGTATGTATAAATTTTATTTATTAAATTTTTGTATATTTCCTTGCTTCTAATCTTAGGTATAACTGTTGTGCTTGATTGTGGCAATATGAATATTGATTTTGTGGAGGAAAGTGCGTCGAATGAATAAAATGACAAATCTCTTCTTTTAATTCATAGAGGGTTGATCAATTAAAATTCATTTATTTATTTATTTTATAATTTGGTCAATTATTACTTATGCTGCACATCATATAATAATTCAATGGATGACAGTGCTAAAATAAGGACACTACAAATTATATAATATCATATGTCATATCAGATGAATGATGAAGTGAAAGCAAACATTAGACGCTGTTGTCGTTTCCATTCTGTAAGGTGAATGCAGAGTTGCAATAATTGTTCCGGTTGCAAATTTTGTCGCGCTAGATATCTTGGAAGCCTGTAGATCTGTGAGTTGTTACAAAATGCTGAAACTCATAAGATAAGAGGGTTGCTGAAGGTAGCAAATCTTTTCAATCTGGTAGGTGCTACAATGAGACAGCTACAATGTTTTTTTTTCTTGTGGAACGTATGAGTATCAAATGAGAAATGAAAGTTATCAACCTCAACGGACACTAAGTTAGAATTTTAGTAGCCACCTGGGGCTCGCCAAATCAAAGATTTGTGCTACCTTCAGCAGTCTCCATCTTATAAATATCACTAATTTGATACGACTCGCTCCTGATTGCATCAGAAGTTATTCAGCGCGGCAATATTTAGCACAGATAACACAGAGCTCGGCAACATTTAGCACACTGCAACTCTGTTGCCACATCATAAGAAGAAGAACTCAATTAGCCTGTGAGACTTCGTTCTTCTGAGATCTTTCACGTTTCGGGGACCAGAAAGTGGAGTACTCGGCTTTAACCAGTATTAAAACTTCGGCCGTCTGCAGAGAAATGTCTGCAAGCTGGGGCAGCGTTGTTAGCATATAACCAGATATTTATAAATATTATATTTCCTGTACTATGTTTTCAATACGTGTAAAAATTATTGCAAGACGATGTGTACCTATTAGTTGAAAATTTATCATTTTTGGTGATTTGATTGATTTTGGCGAGTGACGGCTGACAAACACTGTGGCGAGGAAGAAATAGTGAAACTATTATGTTTAGATGATTCAGCCAATTCACCTAGTGACCTGGCATTCTTCGGAAATGTGGGAAGTGAGGAATAAGAAGAAGGCAATGAGGAAGAAGAGATCGAAATGCCTGATGAAGTAAGGGCTAAACCAAACCAAAACCAGCTCGTTATGGCATAAAATTATGGATATACGCTGATGTAAAAACTGCATACGTCTGCAATGTGCAAATTTATACTGGGATGATAGAAAAGTAGCGAGAATTAAATTAGGGCTTGAGAGTAGTCTTCAACTTGGAGAAGCCATATTTTGGATCCGGTAGAGGGATTACAACAGATAATTTCTCTACATCCATTCCTTCTTGCTAAGGCCTGCTAGAAAAATATTGACATTGACTGGCACAATCCTGCCGAATAAAATTGTAATTTCAAAAGAATGCCTAGCCAATAATTGGAGATATGAAAAATCATAAAATTTTGGTTTCTCAGATAAAAAGTCATTAGTATCATATGCTCCTAAAAAAGATAGGCGGTAATGCTACTATCCACTCAACATAATGATAAAGAAACAGTAGATGACATGAATGGAAAACCTGAGATTAATGTACACTACATTGAAACAAAGGAAGGAGTTTATTTAGAAGATAAAATGAACTCAGAATATACTTGCGTGCGGCAAACATTTTGCCTGCCATGACGACTCTTCCTAGAGTTAATTGATATCGCTGCCCAAAATGCATATATTATTTGGATAGAAAACTCTCCCCCATGGCAAAATAGAGACCAGATGTGGCGAAAATTATTTCTGCACGAATTTGTCCTTCAACTTGCCTACCTCATATTTTATGGAAACGGTAGGAATCAAGAGTGAAGCCACAGTGGTTTAAGAGGATAGAATATTAGAAATGAACACTGTGTAGAGGTGTTTACATGTGTGAACGTGGAGAGGACAGACAAACATGATTGATGTGTTTCTAGTGCAAAAACCCAGTGTTTAAACTACATCGTATTGAAGATGTGATTGCTAAATTAGTGATGGGCCATTTCGGAACGATTCGTTCGTTTGGAACGAATCCACTGATGGAACGAGAAGGAACGAATCCGGTTTTGGAAATATTCTCGTTCCAAAGGACCGATTCGTTCCAAAGGAACGAATGGACCGAAAGGATTCGAAGGACTTAAAGGAATCAAATAAAGGAAAGGATTCATTGGAACGAAGGACCGAAAGGATTCAAAGGACCGAAAGAAATCAAATAAAGGAAAGGATTCATTGGAACGAAGGGAATAAATTGAATAAGGGAATGCAATATGAACATAAATAATCAAAGGAATGAGGAGACTGAACCGACAGGCCAGGTGCTTTGAAGACGAGGATGGAATGACATATGTTATACATCGAACGGCAAATTATTATAAATAAAAGTAGGCTCAAAGAATAAATATATCGGTTTGGGCTAAATGCTAAAGCAATCCATACGCATTGGTCAATAAAGTAGTCAAGAAATGAAACATTAGGAGAGAAGTAGTAATAAAAAACCTAAACTGTTATTATTGGCCTGGGATTTCCAGGAAATGCTTTCGGTATTTTAGTAAATTAGTAAAATTTGAAAAAGATACTATTTACATTGTGCTACCATAAGGTTCTATTTAACATATCCAAAGGTTATACGATCATTTATCTTCTCATCTAGATTGAACGCGTCTTTTGACAAGAGGTACATAGTTGGATTTGAAACAGTTGAAGTAGGTGAAATTTTGGGCAAGTACCAGGGGATTATTTCTCTAACTCGAAGCTACGGAGCTTTATGGCGGAAAGATTCTTCAATAAGCTACTTGCTCCCATCGGTATTCTCTATCATGGAAGAAAGAGCTAGCAGAAAGCTCCGGTAGTTTGCATAGGCTCCCACCCGTATTCTGACTGTCACGAAGCTACTTCCGCAGTCCCAATTATTATATGGGTCATTCCACCTCAATTCAACAAACGTTTGTCCCTTAGGGTCTCAGATAATATAATAAGCTTATATACATATATGTATATAAGCTTATTATATTATCTTTAGAAATATAAAAGTCAATGTATGTATGTATAAATGTATATATGTACGTGGGTATATTCCACATCTCCATCTAAACCACTGGTTTTGATTTTGATTAAATATGGAGCACAGGTTCGCTACTGGTAGACAGCAAACCCTGTAGGGTTCAATTAACCAAAACCCCTTTTTTACAGGGTTATGGGTGTGATGCTTACTAATCTATAAAAATGTAATGGTTTTTGTCTGTCTGTTGCTCCATCACGAAAAGACTATTGGACAGATTGAGCTGAAATTTGGCATGTAGATAGAATAAATATCTGGTTGTATAATGTGCCATATTAAAACGCCCCAAGGGCCCGCAAAGGTCCCTCCTGGTGGTCCATGCTCAGCATTGTGTTTGGTGCAGTGGTTTCATTTTTGATTTTTAATTACTTTCACTCAATATATAGGGCTGGAATTTTTTTTTATCGGATGGCTGAATAAATATAATTTCTAATTTTATCAATCGATTTTCTTCTACTCTCCGTATTTGTATGAAATTGATGTTTTCAGTTGAAAAATCTCACATTTTTCTCTGAAATCAACAATAACATATATCCTTGACAACCACAGATTGGATTTTCATAGAATGTTTACGCCTCTAGCATTTAAATATCACGCTTTCCTGCAGGCCCATGATAGTACGTTGAATGAAAATCCGTATAAGAAGGGCCCAGAGTCCCAAGGGCCCCATGATAGATTGCTACGGGGGATAATCGATACATTCAATGCATATTTAACAAGTGTACTCTTCAACGTCTATTCACAAAGTAGCTCTCAAAGGGTCACTGCATGTATATGAGAGAACAATTACGTAGTTTGTTTGTCCCTTATATTTCTTATTGTTTACATCATGCTTCTTTTCTCTCCAATTATTTGAACGACTTCTTCTTTGGTGATTGTCTTCGTCCATTTTATCTTCATTATTCTTCGGTAACATCACATAGCTATAGCTTCCTACCTTTTTATCTCTCCAGCTGTATTGGCCAATGTTTCACTGCCATATAAGAGCATGCTCCACATATATGTTTTAATAAACTACTTCCTTACTTCCGGGCGTTTGTTACCAGCTGTTAGCAGACTCCATTTATGGTAGAATGCCTTCTTATCTTGGGTTATCCTGCTCACAATATCTACCTTTCTTCTCCCGTTGTTGGAGACCCTACTTGTCAGATATAAATCTTCCACTTCTGTAATTTTTTGCTGCCCAAGTTCAACGGTTATTCTGTCTTCTTGATTTTTTTTACAAACCTGAACTTTGATTTTCTTAGCATAAACCTTAAAGATGTATTTCTTCATAGTTTTATCCATGCGGTTCAGCATTCTCGTCAGATCCTCTTAATTCTCAGCTATAGCTATATCACCAGGAAAGCGTAGCATGCTGATTTTTTCTCAAGGCACTTGTTTTCCTGTTCCTCATTTTTCCTTTATTTTACTGAATACTTTTTAATGCAAATGTTGAAGATGGTGGGTGAAAAAGCACATCTTTGTTGTAATTTTTCCTTCACTTTTGCTTGCTTAGCGTTACCTCCAAATTTTTTCACGGCCGCTGCTCGTCATAAAGACTTAATTTTCTCAGGCGTCACCTTATGATGCGCCATTACTAGGTAAAAGAGAAACTTTATATAGTCCACTTTAATTGAATTTTGCCAAGACATCGACTTATACAGTCATTATAAAGGCCTTGATAAATAAAAAGTGGACAATGTAAACTGAACATATTAAATAAAAGACTTTGTACTATTCCACAATATGATGTATATTTTTTCCCAATCGATTTCGACGTCTTAGCGTAATTGTCAAGGTATACATCTGTAACAATGTAAAGTTCCTCTGTTAACTAATTCGTCATACAGTTTACATACTACTCGCTTGTCATCGCTTTGTTCTTCAGCGTGTCCAATCCACAGGGTTGAAGATGATATTGACAATGTGAATATATCATGACGACTTTTTAAAAATATCTTACCGATCATGGCGAAATTATATTCCTCATTATTTGTTCGTTTTTTTTCGCAGGGACGCTGTTCCAAGGGGTTATCCTTGCCGTGGGTGTGGCCGGGAACGCGTTAGTCGTCGCGGTGGTGGCCAGGAGTCGGAGTATGCGCTCCCCGACCAACTGCTACCTGGTCAGCCTCGCTATCGCCGACTCCATCGTCTTGATCGCCTCCGTGCCCAACGAGATCCTCAGCTACTTCCTGATCGGTGAGCACTCTGCACCATTTCCCTTTGACGAGAGTAATTACACTCCTCGCGAGAGTTTATGGCCTTTATGCCTGTTGCTCACGGTAAAATTTTCCATAAAACAGTTTTATAAAATATTTTATTGAAAGTTTTATGAATCGTACGTGAAACGTACTAGCTTGCTCACGGTCAAACTCAAGAACCTTATAAGAGGACGTTTATCTCCTAATTCGATCGTGTTATCAACGGCCGCGAAAGAAATCAAGTTCCAACTTCGGCCGCTAGAGGGGCTGCAACCGCGTGGGAGGCCAAGCATATCTAGTCTTAAAATGATCGTGTTAAATGGCTGTTGCGGGGCGAGTTTCAGTGGAAGGAGGGAAGAAACTATGTAGGAGAAGTGTGTATATGCTAGAGAAGCAACTGCTCGATCGCTGCGCTACGTACAGTGAATAAGAGGAAACGGCATTTTTTCACAAGATGGCGGAGAGGAAAAATCGCACTTCTCAGGTTTGAAAGTTTCCCATTTCTAAAGTAGTTGATGCATTGTTGTGTTGAAAGTGTTAAACAAATTTGCAATGTTTTCATAATAATTGAGGTGAATTTGGTTTCGATATCTCTGTTCAAAGTGGGTGAAAATAGCGAAAAAAGTGCGAGACGAAAGCTCACCTTCGCGATGAGCGGAACATCTCATTGGTTGTTGCATAAAACGGTTTTATGGAAATAGAACCTGTCCTATTCCGTAAATCGTTTTATAAAACTCGGTTTTATAAAACGGTTTTATCGTTAGCAAGCTCATTTTTATAAAATTAGTCGGTTTTATAAAACGTTTTACCGAAAATTTTACCGTGAGCAATAGGCATTAGATGCGCAGAACAGAGGGGGTGAAATGTGTGGGAGGGGTAAAGGAAAGGAACGGAGGGGAAAGTGAGCGCGTGGCAGGCAGAATGACCATCATAGCGTATCAGCGTAAAAATGTAATTCCGAGCCGTATTGGACAATTCGACTCGTCGCGGAGCATGGAGCAGGTCGCCGACCCTTCTCCCTCCATACCTCCGTTCCGCGGCCGGGGCTGTGGAATAGATGGTCTTACGCGATGACTCACAGCTGGGCATTTCAATTAATTTAAACGCATTAACATTTTTTCAACTTTAACAAAAAATTACAAATATAGTCGTGATACCGCTGAAACGCTGATTGAGTAGACACAAAACTTAGCGCAAATCCGTTGTTTTTTAGTAACGTTGCTAAAATTTTCAGCCGCGTGAAATTATGTCATCGAGATTTAAGACATGCAACATAAAATTACGAAATAACAGTGCATTCTATATTCTTCTTTTAGTTAGCTAATGCAATCAGACGGAATGAAATCGGACTTAGAATACCACTATCTAAAATTTCAGTTACTGAAATATGAAAATAAAAAATACTTGAAGAGATAATGTAAAAAATTGGCACTATGCACATGTATATTCGATTAATAAATGGGACATTGAGAACACAAAAGAGTGGAAATATAAGAATATATATTCTAGAGAGACAGAGAGAACATATATATATTTCATGGAAAAATAAATTGGATAATTTCCGTAATTTATTAAAGAAAGAAAATCGCAAGAAATACGAAGGTGTTTTTTGTTTTTGTGTAATATTGTAGAAAATAGTTAATACTTGTTGCAACTACAAGTCCACATCCAAACCATGGGCCTGAGATCCCCAGGCCGTGACCCCATGGCGCGTGCTCAGGTACAAAGGGACGACGACGCCCACTCCATAACCCACTGCGCCGAATAGCTGGGGGCATTCAAATTTTTTAACGCATATGACAAATTTCAATGTTGGCAACGAAAATCGTAAACATTAGCCCGCCGGTGCTACCCTTCCACCCGCGTCAACCGGTTTTTAGAAGATAGACCCTTCCAGTCCCAAAATCGTCTACTGCGCAACGCCATAAGCTTTCGCGACGACTGTACGCGGTAGTTTGAGCGAGATAGTCGAAATGGAGACCATATTCGAATTTATATATGACGATAATTCTCAGTAGTAAAATAAATATAAACACAAAAGTCTCTAACTTGACTGATTTTTTTACGCCGTACGGTGAAATAGCCTTCACAACAGAAGGAATTATTTTGCGAATCTGCAAAAATTACTGCGGTGAGTAATAGATTAACTTTTATAAATAATTGAGAAAGCATAGAAACTACATTAGTTTTTGTAACGAAATCTAGGACTTAGAAGTTCCTATTTTTTTCAATATCCTCCCTCGGGGGCGCAAATCCTTAATCTACTGCTGCTGCTACGGGCAGCTGCTACGGGCTAATAAACTGCTACGGGCGTACAGACAGCGTTACACAGATGTTTCTACGAATTAGGCTGGGAGCCGCTAGAGACTCGGAGGCTGCGCGCTAGGCTTAGATTACTTGAGCAATTGAGAATAGATATCTTTCAGAGCGACACGGAGAACATCATATTAGAACCCCACTATATTTCCAGGTCCGACAGAAACGATAAATTAAGAGAGATATTTTGCCGAACGGATAGGTATGGGAATTCGTTTTTCCCCCGAACAATAAGGGACTTTAATAAATGCAAGGCGTAATTTCATTAGAGCGTTTCCTTTTTATATGTAAACGGCTGGTGTCCTAACACCCCCTATTGAGGCCTCACGCCTATTGAGGCGGCTTGCGGGGTAGTATGTAGATGTATATGAATCTATCCCATGTATAACAGGTTATATTTTCAGGCAAATTGCTCGAAAAGTAGTAGCAAAGGGTTAATATTTTGATATCATTGAATATATGTGAGTTTTTTTATTTGAAATGACGTCAAATTCATCAAATTCTAGGCAAATTGATTTATTGCGCCAACTACCTTAAGCCAGGGAGTCATTCCGTGTCACGTGATCAATTAAAAAAAATTTGTCGAAAGACCATTTCTGAAAAAAAATCCATTTCTTGCACGCAAGCACCTACCTACATGCAGTAAGTAGGCATTTGAATGCGATGATTTAAAAAAATGTTCAAATGGTAATTATTCTCGACCTCTTTTTTTATTATGGTGCAAATTTCATGAGTATAGGTCAAATAATTTTTTAATATTTTCAAACTTTTGCCGACGTTTCGGATGTTTATTCATCCATCTTCTGGGCTATAAACAATGATGTATGATGGTAAATGATTGACAGTTGCGTTTTGGTTACATAATTGTAAATTTACAGACATTAAATATAAAATTACATAGACATAGACATTAAGATTTTTACCTCTAAAGTTTGGTGCTGTATTTATTTATTTACAAATTTAATTTGGTTGCTTGGATATATTTCTTTGTTGAAAAGTTGTGTCATTTATTAAAATATGATAAATTTTGCTTAGATAAATAATTTCTGTTCTTTTATTGCAACTTTTGTTATTTCTGGATATGTGGTACATTTCTTTGAATAATCTTTTTGATAATTTTGGTTCCGAGTCGAAAATTTTGGCTTCTTCAAAATTTTAGACTCAGAACCAAACTCGAGACTCGAGAAAACTGTGCGAAGGAGGGAAGTCTCACACTTGAGAGCATGTACACCTCAAGTATTGAATTAAAATTAATAATTTTAATAAATGTTTATCCGTGTGGCGTTAACCCTTTATATTCTAGAAACAAACAAAAATGAACTAGTGCTCAAAATCATCCATTTTTGGACATTATTTTTCTCTGTTATGGAAGCTATTATTGCGGCTCACAGGACACAAATATATGAATATGTACAGTATATAATTATAACTTTAAGTTAGAGATTCTACTCGTAAGAGGTTCATAGCAGTTGCTAACGAGCGGGAAATTGAATAAAAATGAGAATGTCATACTCCCATTATTTATTGTTCCCTTAACAATTGGGTTCACTTAGGAACACTAAAAAATGGGTGTGCCAACGACGGCGTGTCGTCGTCTTCCTTTTTTTATAACTAATACCACCATCGCCATTACTCCTCGTAAACCTCATTATTCATGGAGTGACTTCATTATAAACAGCTATAATAGAGTATTTGCGTAAGTGAGGTATTTTGTTGAAATTTATTATAGCGAGTAATGTTTGGTTTCGAAATGCCACGTAAGAAATACCGAGGAATAATTCCAACTAATTAATTTAATAAATAGCTTTTAATATTTATTGTTTTAGCATTGAAATTGCCTAGGTCTAAACGCCCAACCATTGGTTCTTCGTAGTGTGACGTCATCTCCCATATTAGCAGAAGCGAAATAGCCTAGCTGTGCGTTGAGAGTGAAATAGTATTTGCCTTTTCGAATGTATTTCGATATTTTTTCTAATTAATAGCTAAAGTTTCGTCCGCACGCTAAGACTACACAGTCACACAATCTCCAAATCAACAAATGGTCGACTATGGGAGATGACGTCAGAGCCTACAAAACATCGCGGACCAGTGTTTCGGCGCAATAATAATTTATTAGATTTTATTAGCTAATAAAAAATTAACGAAAAGCCTCTCGAGCGTCAGAATGAAAATTTAGTGTCTGAAGTATCGATAGATTTTTTAGATGTCACTTCCCAAAAGTGTGCAAATACTCTATTCGCAACAGACAACCGGTCGGAGTTTACCTTGCGGATTCTTTTTTCATCCAGTGCTTCCGCTGCTATGAAAACGGGATATTTGAATGACGCACAACTCCGCAAAAAAACGACGCAAAAATTGATGCATCTTAACGTAGCTTCAAGGTAATTGGAGCATTTTTGTGTGCACAGATTTCCGTGAAACTTTTCATAAGTTTTCTAATTAGTGATATCTACAGATAAAAGTGAAGAAAGTTGCATCATTCCGATTTGGTTTTTGGCAATCCAGTGCTATTTTTAACGCGTAGCCGCATGGCGTGTGACGTATATATCTGCTTTTGGAATATCTATAGAATATACCATTTAAAATATTCTGGTAATTATAACTTAAGATCATGTTACGTAGGAAAATTTACACATATATACATATTCTCGAAATTAAACCTAAAATTTCACGGTACGTACAAACTTTTTTTAGCCGAGAAAATTTAAAACGCTCAAAATTAGACTGTTTCCTTTATGCATAATCGGTGAAATTAATATGCAGCTTCCCGTGCGAAGCCGGGTCCCTTTGGCTAGTTTACAATGTTGCTTGAACTGATGGCAGTCTGTAGCTATTAGGAAACCAGATTAGAGTTAAAAAAATAAGCAGATAATTCCTCGATTTCATTTTTACCGAATAAATTCTTCCAGCCGAATGAGTCAACGGTGGTGCCATTTCTATTAAGGAGTATCGGTGGTTTCACTCAAGTTCAGGGAATTCGACGAAACTTGCTGGAAGCATTAATTATGTTTTCCTTAAGCTACCTGAATTTTTTTCAAAATTATTTACCGCAGATTTCTTATGATATTTGATGTGGAAGTGGGCATGAAATTACATGGGTTCATATGGGAACGCGGGGTTCGACCAACTTTATTCATCGAAAAGAACGTTTTCTAGTTAAGAATAAGAAAAACAAAAATAATATAAATCATCAATAGAATAATGCATGAAAATCATTTTATGTACTATATTTTTATTATTTTTGTTTTTCTTATTCTTAACTAGAAAAAGGTTGTTGTTGATGAATTAAGCTACTCGTACCTTGTGTTCCCATAAGAACCCATACCTATGTAATTTTTTGTCCACTTCTCGATCAAATATCTTAAGTAATCTGTAGTAAATAATTCTGAAAAAAATCAGCTAGATATAAGACAACATAAGTAATACTTCCAGCAAGTTTCGTCGAATTCTCTTAAGTTGAGTGAAACCACCGAACTTCCGTATACTTTCGCGTTTTTCATTCGGTTCCTGGAGTTATTAGCTATTCACTCAGAAACCGAGATGAATTGTTGCCTTATTTTGATCACCATTCAGTTTCCTGATAGTGTCTGCTTATTATGAACAGTTTTTGGAAAAATAGCGTTTATATAAAATTGTTTTTTATATACCTATTATTTTCCCCCATGTTTTATCCATTCTCGCAATTGAGGGCCTGAAGGTCAAAGTAATACAAGTAACAAACATCGTCCAGTGTCGCTTGTATTACTTTACTCCGGTAAGAAATTACAAAAAGCAAAGTAGCTTAATTGTTCGGCGGATAGATCGCAGCACCAAACGGTCGAACACTTGCATTACTTTTCCTGAATCCACCTGACGGTACCAACTCATAACATATGCCCTTAAATCATTTTTGGTGTTTTTGTTACTTGTATTACTTTGACTCTCAAGCCCTCAACTGATAACATGTAATTTCAAGTTCAATTTGCGAAAAAAAATTATGAGATAGAATTTTATTGTTCACATCAAACATAGGATACGTTTATCTAAAAGTAGCTGGAGTATGAATTCGAATACGTTTTATTCGTTTTCCGGTGAAACCACCGATGCAATCAATATGTATTCCCTTCTTTTCCAATGTGAATAGACCCTCTGACGGGCGATGGCGATTACGAAAGTGGAATTGTACACACACACTCACTCCGATAACTCGTGCGTGGCGTGGTGGAAGGCGTGGTGGAAGCAGTGATGATAATTGATCCTGATAAGGCGTAGTAAGCTCTATTGACGGAAGGGAAGGAGCCATCCCATGTTTCCTGAACGAGACGTTTTGTGAAGGACTCACCGTTAAAGCGATGGTCTCACGTTATTAGCTCTATCGAGGATGGTATCGGAAAATCACCTCGTTTATCTTCCCACGATCTCATGTACGAGATGACGGATAAGATTGCTATTATAATCCTGGGAACTCTTGAGACTCGACACACAGTCATTATTGTTTCAGTGAAGACCCTCGCATTTTGTAGATTAGATTTCAAAACAAAATTTGGGAATATTGACTGCAAAACAATCGGGTTTAAAATGTAATTGTTCCTGCAAACGACATTGGACTATAATTGCTGCCTTCATAATTAGGGGTTTCGATGGCTATTGCAGCTAATTATTTGATTTGCTCATCAATACTTTCGTCTTACTTTGCTACGTAGCACCAACAGTACGGCTTGTATCCTTCCTGTATTTCTACCTATTTTATCTCTGTTCATACATTTAGCCGATAAGTACATTAAATCTCATATTCGTTCGCAGGTTTCAGCGGCGTTTATAAGATCATATCAACATTTTTCGGGTCGGGTTACGTTGTTTAGAAGCACCAACAACATACGCGGACTCTTATAAACGGTATACGTGGACGCAACCCGACATTTATGTTGATATCATCAAATCTCATAGTTTCTGCAACATAAGGTTTCGTATGGTGTAGTTCATGTTGGTGAAATTTCACCTTCTCACAGGAATTTGCATTTTTTTAAATGCATAAATACATTTAGTGTCATTAATTTTTGTAGGATAAAGTGCAATGCATTTTGTCACACATATTATTGAGGTGGCTTGCAAGGAACTACGTAGAACGTAATCTTAAAGAGACGTTATTCTCAATGTATTAGATTATTTTGTAATATTTTGGATCCGGTTCGAAAAATTGATTCGACTGCTAACGGTTAGGTTATTGGATATACATTCTAAAGGTTTTGTGACTTTTTTGGAAGCGATTTAGAAAATAGCGATGTTGGAACATTCCGCTCGACTCGGATGCATGTCTCTATTTTTTACACGGAAAAAAGATCGTGGGGAAAGTAATAAAATAATACATTGAAACAAATCAGGAACTTTGTACTGTTTTCACTCTCCTCAACCTCAGGCACGTCAATGAATAGACATAAATTATAATACCTTTGCTGGTTTGCGTATTTACATTGTAATCATTCCCGTTAGAGTTGAATCTAATATCGAGTAAAAGTTAAAAATGTTCATTTTTATTTTTGGAGAGTAAAACAAGTAATTTTAGTTATAATATGCCTTTATTCTCCTTTAACATACCGAAGAGTAGAAGAGGAAAGAACCACAAGGAACACCATAGAGAAAAGGAGAACCATATGCATTGGCACACACATTGAGGCGGAATGGTCGTGTGAAGAATATAAATAAAGTAAAAAATAAAGGGAAAGGCCCAAGAGGAAGGCCAAGTGATAAATACATATACAGACACAATAAAGGGGAAATTACCTGAGAAAAACTACATTAAGGGAACTAGAATTAGATAGGGGAAGGATGGAGGTATGCAGTCAACTAATCTTAGTAATGAAATAAATAAACTTTGTATATTCCACACGAATTTTTAATGTCATAAATCCCGACCGGTTTAAACACTTTCGTCCCATTATCAAGGGATAATGTATTATCCCTTGATAATGACGCGAAAGTGTTGAAACCAGTCGGGGTTTATACCATTAAAAATGTGTGTGGAATATACAAAGTATATTTATTTCATTATGAACTCGGAAGTTTCACAAAGTTCACTCGCGACCCATGGGAGATAAACTAATCTTATGATTGAACTATAGATTATGGGGATCAAATTGAGGATACGTTATACCTGCGTTAATTCGCTAGATATGAATATGATTTGCATGTGATTTTTAATGGATTAGTTCGTGCGTGTCGTTTTCAAATTAATTGCGTGCTTCGATCTTTTGAGGAGGGTTAAACTTTCCTTTTGTCTCCTTGCAGTACCTAGTTTTTCCCCTTTAGGGCAGTTCAAGTATTACGTAAGACGTTTTGGGGAGGGGTTTTTGGCTCTTCTTAGATTATCTCACGCAGGAGGTATGGGATTCCGAGATCGTATTATGTAAGGATTTGTTTTATCCGAGAGATATTATTTCATCACTTTTTGAAATAGGCAGTTTATGAACGAATAATCGTAGTTTTTAACACTGCAGAAAACGTGGTTTCCCTTAAGGAAAGATTTGTTAATGAGTTTGTATATTCAGGTAATGTACTGAAAAGTTAAATAAATAGCGATTGTTACTGGGTTAGGGTTCACATATAGCTTAAAATACGGGTTTGTCGACGAGGCATCTGAGTGTTTAGTTCCTCCTGCAATAGGCCAAGAAAATCCATTTCAAGTATAATCCCTGGTGATGTTCGCTGATGTTCATAATTGCCTGGTTATGAATTATTTCGGTACTAGAAAAGTATGGCAATAATTAGCTTTATGATAGTTTCCAATTTATTTTAAAGCCGTTTCCAAGACAAAATTCATGCAACCACCAGTAGTATAAGTTGGTTTGCGGTTGTTGAATTGTTTTTTGTATGTATCACCGCATATTTAAGGTGGCTGGAGCCAGGCCCGGCTTAAGGCGTGGGCGACTGCCCGGGGCGCCGCAAAGGAAGGGGCGCCGTGATTGTGAAAAAATATTTTTACTACGTTTAATTGGTGAGTGGGTTTGATAAGTGGGGGGGGGGCGCCGGAATACTCTCACGCCCGGGTTAAAATTTTGCCTTACGCCGGGCCTGGCTGGAGTGGTAATCGTGAGTCATTGAGTGCAGTATAACATTTCAAGAAAGTCGAAATAATAAAATTATTGGACCACATTTCACTTAACTACATCTGTTTATACGGTGGAGATAATAATGAATTCAGTAATGTAAACGATGCAAGAATTATATTTTTAATATTTCTCCTTTATTATATCACTGGTAGGTATAACTAGTAATTTCAGCGCGAAATTGGAAGTTTAAGTGAAAATCATATCGAAATACGGTTTTTTTACCTGGCATGTTACCTTGATATTAGTTACCAACCAATATAATAATATGAAACGTATTATTTTGTGTTTAGGAGAAAATCTATTCATAAGTAATGTAATTATTACGAAATAATGTATGTGCCATAAGAGTACGTGTTACAATAGCATTGAGTTGCCAAGAAACCAAATCAGTAACATTAAGTTTTGTTTACTTTTAACAAGGGGGGGTCCAAAAGCGTCTTAAGTAGTACTCGAACGGCCCGCTATGGTGCCCCTATGGTGCAAAAATGCTCTAAGGGTGGTTTTAAAAATTTTAGGGTTTTGGTTATTCCACTGTAAAGAGACTTAAATGTCGTTCCATTTATATTCTCACGTCTTACGGAAAAACGTGTTCCCCTTTGATATGAGCAAAAATAATAACACTTTTCCACGGTAATTATGTCGTAAAATATCAAAACATGGTGTTGTATACGAGAACGGGTGCAAAATGGGGGAAATATTGTTTATTATGTCTAATATAAATGCCATTTACGTGAAAAACTGAAATTTGAAACAAATTCCCCTTGGGAGTTGAATGGCAATAAGATTAAGGTAGTAATCTTTCACAGTGTTAACGTTATTGGTAAATCACTGGTGTAACTGAAGTAGAAATAGATTAGTTCAATAACAACGGCTCTGCAGTCGGCTCCTATTGCTGGCAAAAGTATTAATTAAAAATATACTTGTAAGTTAATCCCATATTTTGTATCTTAAATTTGTTTTCTTAAAGCTAAACCTTTTCTTTAGTGGAAACTGTATTTTTTTTAACAATTCAAAGGAAAAGGTGGAATTCAGTACTTTTCTTGACTCACACTGTCGCGGTGGAAACTCCTAAAGTTATTCCGGAATAAGGAGGAAAATCGAGGTGATGTTATTCATTATTATTAGCTTCCCTTAATAGCATGTTAGTTAGATTGATACCCACAGTAAATAGACAAACTTGGTGATATGTATATTTCGATAACTTTTGAGAGTCTTCTGTATGCTCACATTACCTCTTTGAGATCAGATAGTTGGTCGTCATGGTAGCATTGCTGACAAAACTCTAATTCTGGAGTACAAACGTAACACTCGTTAAGTTCCGGGGTTGGCTGAAATTTTATCGATGTTCATTCCAGTCAGAAGCCGTAGAAATTCAGAGTAGAACTTCCACAATCTATTTTAACCATTAAAAGCGTTTACGCAACAGAGTACTCCCACAACTTTGTAGCTACCGATGAGAAAAGATCTGGCTTCCCGAGGCCAGCGTGAGACTTGAAAGCTCTGAAAAGAATCAACACTTTGCGACGTGGGCTGGAGGTGATGTGGAAAATAAACTTGAAGCCCTGGTGGTTCAGAATGTTTTGCTCATTTTCAATTAAAACGGCGTACAGTGGTCGGAAATCGGAAAAAGCTGGCCAAAAGTCCAAAATGACGTTTTTTGAGATATGAACTTGAAACTCCGCATGAGAACTCAAAATTGATTCATGTTTCTGGAATAGTACTTTATTTGGCAGAGTTCGTACCCATTTCTGAGATAGGAGGCTCAAACATGAGCAAATTTCCAGAAAAATGCCCGTCTTCAGTTTTCTCGGAAAAACTTCCAACTTAAGTTGATGGTGAAGTTTAAGGAGGATTTAGGGAATAAAAAACGATATTATCTGTTAGCATGGTATTCTTTCTTTACAATTCCCTAGTTTTAAAGAATAGCTTCAATACAATCTTGCTGTGTCGTTACAAAATGGCGGACGCTGTTTTTAGACCAAAATTTACATTATGTAGGAGATTCAAATGGGTTTTTGGCAAAGTCACGCGAAGTGACTTACATCAGAGCATTATTTGAAGACTTATCAAGGTTCGTATGCAGTTAACTTTGAAAAAAGTTTGCGACGCTGGAAATAAATTTGATTTTTCGATCGCGCGTCGGGGTTCGGCTCCACGCGCCGGGAGCTGGATTTGCCGCGACGCGGTAAGGATTGTGAATGTGAAATAAGGATGAAGTGGTATGGATTTTAACGCTCAGCATTCACCGTATTTTAAGCTATGATTGTGGGCACCGATCCCCAAGGAGTCTATAATGAAGACATGGGAGGATTTTCAGTCCAGGTAAGTGCACGCGTCTATTTCAAATGACGTGCTTATTTTCCCATGGATTGTGTTTAATTTATTGAGCGCCAAGAAATTAATTTCCAGATTTAAAGTACATTATTTCTCCTGAAAATATTAATATATATTTATTTTGAGCCAGGTATAGCACTTGTATTTGCTATCCTTAAACATGCGGTGTAACGCAGGATATAGATACCTTTAACTCATTAGGTCTCAAGTTTTTTTAAATCTTTTATGTCGATTGAAATGGACCACGATTTTGAAATTTCCCTTTTTTTTGTGTGTAAATTATGCTTAGTCCGTGGCCCGCAAGAGTTTAATTTTTGATGTTGTATTCCGTTTTTTTTTGCGGAATGAAATGTGTTGCTCCTTTGTCACTATCGTATGAAACACAATGGGTTAGCATTTACGTGTAATGGAGCAAACTTTTCTTTCTGAAAAAGAAATTTTCTCTCCTTATCATAACAAAATGGAGGTATTTTAAGAAACAAACGACCGTTTAAAGTATTTTTAAAGAAGTTTTACTCCGAATCGGGGCGTTGGTAAATGAGATGTACTGACTGAAATGAAAGACATTGAAAATTATTCATAAATAAGTTTTTAAAAAGACAAAGGTTTCGTCGCTGAGCGACATCATCAGGTGATACCTGATAATGTACTCAGGTAGTTTTAAAACTTATTTCGGTTAAAGGTAGTTATCTGGGGGGTTATTTTGTAATCTCACCTTTTTAGTGACTCTTAGTGGAAAGGCGGGAGATCCGTTTCCCTCTCTTAATGATCGGCTCGCGAACGGTTCGTGAATTGTCGAAGCTTCAATTACCTTATATCAAAGAAAAGATGCCGAGACTAGCGGATACCCAGATTGCTCAACATCTTACGGAAGATATCTTACACTGTACATTAGGCCGGCCCTTATTTTTCAGAATTGAGAAAAGTTATGTTTTCCTAGTCTCAAAATGATCCAAATGAGGTTTATATTCACGTGCTAAAATTTGGTTACTTTAAAATGACGGGAACCCGTGCCCCAAGGGCCCTAAGTACTTAGAACCTTCAATTGAGTTTTTTGGGGCTGAAAAAGCACTATCCTTATGAAATACGTGAAAGTAGAGCCCTTTAGGGCCGAATTTCTGTTTGTTTTGACCTATCTCTAAGCGTTTACGAGATATGTCGTAATGCAATCCACCCCCCAGGGCGCTACCCCGCACCACGGCGCCGCGCCGCTGAGGTACGGCCCGCACCACTTGCTAGAGACTTCCCCTCCACCCCCTCCCCGCCCTCGGCAAAGTCTTTGCTCCTGCTGGCAAGATCTAGCCTCTGAAGAAATGTGCTTACGTTAGAAAGGATTTAATTGACATGACAAAATTTCCAATCAAAAGTGATCAATTTATTTTCACTCTGTCCATGAATTTAAGTACATATTAACCAAAATAAAATACATTTTCGGGATATTTCTACTCTTCCACTGACATACCGTATTTGGCAGTTAAAGTGTCTTTGCGCACGTTAGGGGTTGTGCTACGATGAAAATTTACACTTAGTAATACATTTTGAAAGCTCTCTTCCTTCTTCGTAACTGACATAAAATCTTGAATTAGTTTCACCCCTCTCTCTGCACAATCATTTACCACTTGAAGACCCCGAATAATTTGCAAACCGTTTTTGTAGTCAGGATGTTCATCCCATTCTCGCGTGGGCACATTAAAGAATGCAGAGCATATTTAAAATGTATTAAATAGTTTTCTCGAATTAGTAGTGGCAAAATTTGATATATTTAGCTTAGTCAGGTCTTTATGTTTATGGGATGCCTTCTTCGGTGGATCACATTTTCCCTCACATGTCCTCATACGGCGTATCAAGTTTTCCTTTTCAGAAAGAAAGCTTAGAAAGGGATCCGTCAAACAATGACAGTCCTACCAACTCCTCGCTTAGGTACCACAAGTGGTTTGAAAACATCTTTTGTGCCGCTTACGCTATTTTCAGGTTAACACTTTCATAATTAACAAGTCTTTTTAGGAACTGCAGGTCACTGTTGGGAGCAGATGCAGCACAAGGAGCGGAGAACCACATCTGAATATATAAATTCACTACAAATATGGAGACGTGCATGAGACCATCTTCTTGGACCCGGCTCAAGTGGAACTGCGAGCGAAAAATAGATAGAATAAATAATAGAATAAATGGCTTTGGGCATCCATCGGGGGTTATGCATCGGGCCCGGTTGCTTGAAGCGAATGTCTCCTGGAGGGACTCCTCCAAGAAATATTATCATCAGCTCCAGTAATTCTCGATAGTCGGCTCGAGGATGCCCTACCTAAAGAAAATTGTAGTTAGAACCTATTTTTTAAATAAAAAGCACCAAATTAGACTGAGAAAGGTTATAAGGAGACAGGAGTTACCTCGAGCTGATTTCTTGCATAATCAATTCTAGAAATATCGTCCTTAATCAAGAGTATATCTCTTTGCCTACATCTCTTTAGTGAAGAAAATTTATCTTGGACAATCATCGGCCATTTTGTCTGAAATTGTTTAAAAATTTCTATTTGCGGCCACGTACTTAATCCCATAGCTGCTTTATAGCTGCTTTTTTGATTGGAAATTTTGTCATGTCAATTAAATCCTTTCTAACGTAAGCACATTTCTTCAGAGGCTAGATCTTGCCAGCAGGAGCAAAGACTTTGCCGAGGGCGGGAAGGGGGTGGAGGGGAAGTCTCAAGCAAGTGGTGCGGGCCGTACCTCAGCGGCGCGGCGCCGTGGTGCGGGGTAGCACCCTGGGGGGTGGATTGCATTACGACATATCTCGTAAACGCTTAGAGATAGGTCAAAACAAACAGAAATTCGGCCCTAAAGGGCTCTACTTTCACGTATTTCATAAGGATAGTGCTTTTTCAGCCCCAAAAAACTCAATTGAAGGTCCTAAGTACTTAGGGCCCTTGGGGCACGGGTTCCCGTTATTTTAAAGTAACCAAATTTTAGCACGTGAATATAAACCTCATTTGGATCATTTTGAGACTAGGAAAACATAACTTTTCTCAATTCTGAAAAATAAGGGCCGGCCTACTGTACATACATCGAAAATCTAAATACAGTCAAAACTATAAGCGACATGTAAGCGATTACTCAATATTTAAAGAAATAAGTGCATCTAATTAGTGTTCGATTCACAAGCACGGGAAATATCTACCAAGAACGTAGATTTTAAGGCAATATTTGCTAAAATTATGAAATTATGATATAGATAACTGAATTCCATTCTCCATACACTGGCGGATAGGCACACGAAAACAAAGGTATCAGCAACATTGTTTGGGAAATATTGATACGAAATATATACACAGATATTTCAAGCTAATAATAACATAAGCATTTCAAACAAAGCATACATTCAAGTGCCCAATATATTGGAGTTGAAAATGCTGAAGTTCTTCACGTTTAGCAAATTACAACAATACGATTTAAAATTCTTTGTATCTTTCGCGCCCTTGTTTATTTTCCAACTCAAGCTTCGAGTGGATACGATGGTGGCTCCATGTCACGTTCTTTATGACAGGTGAGATGGAACTAATGGCAGGCGGAGATAATTAAACGGATCAAGAGTCGAAAGATACGGATCAGAGTGAATGAATCGTCTTAAAGACCAGCTCATGACCGGCAGTTCACTGCTTGAGATCCGAAGATGGTCAAGCCACCTGGGTGGCGGAGTTGAACTCCGAAAAAGTGACATTTTATGACGTATTCTCACTGAAGTGAGATTACTAAATAACCCCCCTGGATCCATGTCGCAGGTAGTCGACAATTGGGTGTGTCCTAGCTGGCGAAGGGTAGTAATTCGCGATCCTTTCCCGAGTACTCAGGCCCAACGCTGTCCTCTCTCCCCGACCCACGCTGCGGGGGGCAACCACAACAAAAACTGACCTTACTCAGTATTATTTAAACTTTAAACAACTACGCCATATTGCAACACATAAATTATCATCGTATTCCTGTTAGTCATACGAGTACGTACGTCTTTTAATCGTCGTTCTGCGATGAAAAATAACAGTTTTATAGATTTTGGTAAACTTTCGGTGGAAAGATGGCAACGTCGCAGTGAAATGGAGGTGGTTGATCGAAGTTTGAATACGTCTCGGGTATTTTCTGACGCTTTCCTCAGTGTGTGTGTCTATTGAGTGTGGTTTGTTTTTGGTGTTATTGACGTCGATGACTGATATGTAACACCGTCTTTACCGAGTTGTTACCGAGGGAATGTTTTCAACATTATCTGTCGCCCATTTGCATAGGTAAAACAACACTTGGTCCGCGACAGGCCAGCGTTGGGCCTGAGTGCTCGGGAAAGGGTCACGGATTGCGACCCCTTGCGAGGTGGGACACACCCAACTGGCGACTACCTGGGACTTGGTCCCAGATAGTCGCCGGTACACCTTTAACCCTTTTTTCATTATTTATTTCTATCAGGAGATAAAGATACATTAATTTTAAAATTATTTTATTTAACAATTAATGAACCTATATCTAATGTTAGAAAAAAATAATTACATAACAAGAGGTCATCGTGAGGAATCGTCAAAAACTTATTTATATGAAATTTACAAATTTTTCATTTCAATCGTGAAATTATTCCATAAAGTTACGCTGGAAACCATCAACTTCAGCTAAAACGACCCCAGGGTCATGTGCCGCATCTGGAAGACACCTGAAAGTAGAGGGTTTGTCAAATTCATCATAAAAGATAATTCGAAGTGGGAGCCCTCGTTTAATGTACCCCATAGTTCCAGGTTTGAATCCGGCAGCAGACTTTTCGGACTCCCATTGCACAGAATTTTTGCAATATGAGGCCTACCAGGTGTCCTATTTAGGAAGGTCCAACGGAGGTCTGAGAGCGACTGCATTTCGGAGAGGCGTCCATTACTTACAAATGGCTCACGTGCCAAACAACTTTCTCTTCTCGCTACACCACAAATTTCAGTCATAAATATCAGTCCAAAGATACCTATATGAAAAGGATAATAGTTTTAAATCGTGATTTTTCCTTATGATATAATTTTGGTAAATTTGGTATTTCCTTTGATTTCCCTTTAGGTCATTCCATGTCAATTCACCGAACACTTGCTGCGGCACCATTTCAGAAAAAATTCAAATTTTGCACACTTACTACTGCATGTCTGTAAGGCACAAAGCCAATTTTTGTTTATTTTTTTCCATGACCTCAAGGACTTACAGGCCCTTGAAGGTCGCAGCGCGTTGTAAAAATGACACTTTCAGCGAGTATTGGTAATTATAGTTACTCGAAAACTACAAGATGTAGGAGAAGGATTAAAATACCAGATTGATCATCACAAATTGAGCTTTCGTTTGACATAGTATTTAATAACCTCACTATATAAAATCTATGAGAACGATGAGTACAAAGTTTTGATACAAATCACTGTTTTTTATAACTTTTGCTATTTTTTTCTTATAGAAGGGTTGTGATCACAAGATTTATATTTTTGATATAATATATTTGGGTATCATAGTAAATGTCTGTAAGAAAAAAGTTGTGTGTTTGTTAAGCCTCTCGCTGTTACAAGCTTCTAAAAATAGGAAAAGTTGAAAATTTACCATTTTTGGGCCCCGGTATCTCCGGTGGGGGGACCTTTTAAAAATTATACATTTTCAGTATGATAAACTATGATCATATAAAGAATGCCCTAAAAATTTGGAGCATGTGTTTTGACTCGTTTGGAAGTTACATTACACTGAAATTACAAAAAATTTACTCTCGCCGACTGTGTAGAAGCAATGTACAGATTGGTGCATATAATTAAATGTTGCCTAAAACAAGTCCAATTTTGATTTATTTGCAGTTTAAATACTTGGGTAGTACGCCAGATGATAATGGGCATGGTGGCAAAGGCATAAGGAGAAGAATTTCGCTAGCAAAAGATGCGTTCAGAAATAGGAGGGAGATGAATACGGGACCTTGGTTAGGATATAAAGAAGAAGCTGTCGAAGAACTTGATATGGAGTGCCGCGTTGCATGGGGCAGAAACGTTGGACGAGAATAGGCTGCAGGCGTTCGAGATATGAGTGTGGAGGAGGAGGGTGAAGGTGCGGTGGGCAGAAAGGAAAACAAACCAGGAAGTGCTCGGTATGGTGGTGGAGGAGAGGATACTTCTGGGTGAAATTAAGAAGAGGCAAGGTAGATGGTGGGAAGAGGTAATGAGGGGCGAAGGGTAATTTAAGGCTGTGATAAAGGGGAGGATGTTGGGTAAGCAGGAAAAGGGAAGAAAGCGAATAAGAAGAAGGACGTATGCTGAGATGAAGGAAAGAATATAATTGTTGGACGGGGCCCTGCACATGTGAAAATCTGAAGGATTTTTAATTGGTTTTAAGATTTATTCGAACTTTTACTGAATGAGAGATTTTCTCTCACACTCACACCACCCGGGTCTCGAAGAGTTATCGATATCATCAGGTGTGTTTGGGTCTCTTTTAAATGTATTAGTTATGCAACGTCAACGGAAGAGAGTGGGGGAAAAGGTTGAGAGAGTGGTTTACATAAACAATTACATAATTATAATTAATATACATTATCGGTTTGCAGTTTGTGGTTAAGGAAAAGTTTGAATAAAACTTATATCATGCAACTCCGAAAAGTTACTACCAAGTAAGTGATATTGATTTTTAATTGCTTCATTTAAAAGCTACCTAATAATTACTATACCTTTTAGTTGGAATATAAATTTTTACAATATTGTCGTGATTTTATTTAGTAAATTAATTAATATTTATAATATAATTTTGATTCGTCATTAATTTTCACTACTGAGTTACTTTTTACGTTCATTTTAATTCAATTTTATACAAGTATGATGTATGAATTCAATCAAAAAGCAATAAAAAGTTCATTTTATCAAATAACAGTTGTATATGCACCAGGATTTCCGTGATATGTTTTTATGGTTCAAGAAAGTTCGTTTTTCCGATAAATGGGCACTATACTTTAAAGTTACTGTAAAATGAAATTAGGAACCTCAACTTACCCTCTCATAATTCATGTATCCTTTCTCGAAGACGTCGATTCGATTGAATTTGATTCATGTGTCCTTTTTCGAAGATCTATCCCAAGAATACGAACCTGGACATTAATTCTTAAGGTAGATCTTCATCCCATATCTTTCACTCTGTACCTATCACCCTGTATTAGTTTATGGCTGCGACCCCTTTGCTGACTGGCAAACTAACTTTTGATTATCTGCGAACCTCAATGACATTATCAGCTCCCTTGATAAAGACGATAGTGGGCAGCCCTTGCCTCAGTCCCAGTCTTATCACTGGCATACCAAATATCTTGTACACAATCTAAGAAATGTAATATATTTGAGGTAATGTTGTATTCATTCAACTTTCTTAGGAAATACCCGGAACACACATTCGATTTGAAAACTGTTCTGTTAGAGTGGTTATATTTCAAAAAGATTTCTTAGTGGAAACTTGTAGCCTTAGATGGAGCAGTTTTATAAATTTAATTGTGATTCGTGAAGTGGTTTAAGAGAAATCGTGATCGGTCTGTCAGTTGATGGTATTTACCTTTCATTTTCAGAAGATGAAATGATAAAAGTAGATATAAAAAAATCAAAACTGACCTTTATTTTACCTAAATTTTGAACTTAAGATTAAATGACTTAAGATTAAATGACTTAAGATTTAAGCTTCTTCAGAATCTTGCCTTATAAGAAAGTACGAAAAATTATATGGCTATTGTTACACATAGATTATGTTTTAAAAAGGAAGGATCTATGATACTTCCGCATCGGCGTCTTCATTTTTGCGCTTATGATGTTACAAGTTGAAGTAATTTGGTTGAATCATAAAGAAAATAAAGCAAATTCATAAAAAAATAAAATAAATCCAAACTAATATTGTCTAAGGCTTAATATCTAGTGCCAAAACTCGTTTTAAGTGCAAAGGGCTCTCTGCTTAGTTATAGTCGCAAAGGTATTCTGTGAAAAAGGAAGTATATTGCTTTTTTATTTCCTTTGCGTCTATTCTTTGTAACCAACAGTTTTATTTATGTATTTTAATTTACTTACAGAAAAAATATTTACGTAAATTTCCTATTGTTCGTTAAACTTAATTCTTTTACAATTTTTGTAAACGCTTTTGGAAACGCTTTTGTACCCCATGTGTCATCCTCTCTCGTTAATAAACAAAAACGTAAACACAGCTTGTGACCGTGGCACTAATCTTGCAAATGGGAGATAAAAAACCAAAATCGTGGGTTTGATCTAAATGCCGTAATTTCAAGGTAATGCTGTTTAAGTGGGACGCAATGTTAATAAAACTCAAAAGTCGATGGTTTAATATAGTGAACGTCTTATTATCTTAAGAGCGCTTGCTTTATTATAGTTTCCAGTTGCAAAATGAAATACTATGCTTGGGATGATTTGCATAATAAACGTTCGATTTATAAAGAATAGGTCCATTTAGAGTTACAAATTATACAAACAATTTCTTGGTGAACGCTAAGGGTCTACTTCGGAGCAGTGTGTCAAATTTCATTGCAAATAGCTAAGTGAATCAGATATATCTTGACCAGCCAGCGTGTCAGATGTGTTAGGCTCGAATGTATATGCGATAATAAGCCCCGTTAAAGAAAGTTATTCTTAAAAAAGATGACTTAATAATCACCCAGGTCCTAATACGGAGCACTATGGAAAATTTAATTGCAATGTGCCCATTGGTTTTTGAGATAACTTGATTAATAGATGAGTTTGTGGTATTTTGCTTTTATAGTTTAATCAAAACGCTATATAGAGTAATTATTTCAAAAAGTGTTGGAAAACATTTAAAGTTTAATACGGAAATATAAGGCAAATTTCACGGTGATACCTACTCGTGGTTTTGGAGATATCTCGTACAGCGGATGAGTCAGTGGTATTAGACCTTCATATACTTTTGGTATAGAGTCCAGTTGGAATAAATGTTTTAGATAAATTCCTTAGTACACACCTAGGGTGTAATACGGAGCTGTGTGGCAAATTTAAGTGAAATACGTTCCGTGGTTTCAGAAATACGCTATCAGTCAGCGAGTCGGTAGTATATCTCTTTTAAATACGTCAAAGATAACGTTGAGAAGAGCATACAATTTTCAATACCGAACACCGGAGGAAAAGAAAAGAAAAACTGAGCTCACGAGAAAGATGGATTCATACTCTATTGATTCTACTTTTACTTTCTCCAAATGGTCTCTTTCACTTTTATGACGGCTCACCGACTGGAAAAGATATCCGAGCACGTCTGGGGTCGGTTATTCATAGGGGTCCGTAATCTCAAAAGGGTTGCCGGCCGACCGACCGAATGCTGAGTCGGCCCTCTTGGAAATATGAGCAAAGGAGAACATGTAGCGTGTAATAAAGAACTGCAGAAAAAGCTATTTATCGAATCCACCAAAGTAGAGCGCTAGACAAAAATCTTTTGACCGAATCGCAAATATTATCCAATCCTATACGAACGTTGCAGTCTTCATACTGGATGAATATAGCTAACGGAATTTGTCGTTACTCATAAAATAGCTATAGCTTTTGGGTAAAAAAGTTATTGCACAATCCATAAATCATCAAAATACAATAGAATGGATAATATGTAATAATTTTGTTTTCAAAATGTATCTCTGTTCGCGAATATTATTTTCTTCTTATATAATCTTCCCAGTATGGGGAAAAAATGTTCAAAGGCTGCGTCGCCTATAACCTATATGAGTTGCATACTACATTTGAGGAAGGGAGAAGTCAAGAGGAAAACATATAGATGAAATGAGGTTCTGGCCCTGGGGAAATCGCATTTGGCGAACGTATCCGCCCTCCTCACGCAAATATACGAGTTTATCCCGAAGGTGGATATGTCCGAACACCGTAATACGCAAATGGCTGCGGTCGTCGGATATATCCGCTCGCAATTTTCCTCTAATGGATCAGCTCATCGGGAATTATTTTTTTTCGTTTGAGGAAAAAAGAAGATAGCATACGAAATGTGCATAAAATGTCTTGCGCTGTAGGTTCTGCCCCGTGGTATCCAAGCAGCCAACTTAACACCAAACTACTACTTATGAATGAAAGAAGAAACTTCAAATAGTAGTATTAATCCACACTTTTATTCACAATACTGACCCAGGTTTCAACGGATAGCCGTCATTTTCAAGGTGTCTAACACCAGCAAAGCGCCTGTATATATTGTGGATTAATACTATTTGAAGTTTGTTCTTTCTTTCATAATGAAATAGTTCCACAGAATTAAGCCTGAAACTATTTTTTTAAACTACTACTTCTTAAAATTCGTCAAAAGAGCGAAAACCTCATTGTGTTCCATGTTTGGCTTTATCCTCGCGGATGGTGGCGCTAAGACACGCTTTAGACTAATTCTGTGACATCATATCATTCTGTGGCAGTCTTTGAACAACTTGTTACTTGAAAGCTCTCAAAAACCAAGGGGAGAAGAACGCACAGTGGGTTGAAATCAGGAAAAGCTGGCCAAAATTAATATCTTATTTTTTTTTTAAACTGGACCAATACAATTTTCACATTAGCATGCTCGTAATCTCCCTAATCTAAATTCAATGTCATTGAACCAGTAGATCATTCCGATGCTACATAAGGACAAAATAGCGGAAACAGTGAAATCCTCTCTCCTTCAAGGACAATACGGTCGGTTAATTAAAATGTACATATGCTCAAGGGGAATATTTTGTACGAATTGTATAACTATTATTCAGGAATTAGCGTGTATCCCTTTAATGTGGACTACTTCCTCTAAAGAATAACAATACAATGTATCGATTCAAATGTCTGCAAGGTATTTCTTTTTTATAATGTAGTAATTTTTTATTGTAGTATAAATATCGGAGTTGCGTATTGCGTCGTTTCTATTTTTTTGTCCACATTATGAAAATATCAGGTGAAAAATGGGGTAGTTTAATGGAATGTTTAACAAATAGTAGCACAAATTATTTTAATAACTAAACTAATCGCTAAAATTCATTTGAAAAAAAATCGCTTATGCTTTCGAAATAGCCTTTCATCTCCGATGAACGTCACACTAACAAGAAGTACGAACATGATTTCACTAAAAACCAACGGCTCCGCCTTTTGGATATTTTACTCAACTATAATAGTCTCTGCTGCTCTAAAAAAATCTAAAACCGAAAACATTTTTGGTTCTTTAAAGCATGTATGTTATAAAATCATATGGTCAAAGTGCCGAACCTCAAATAAAATGTGAAAATTGTTAATTTTGGCCAGCATTTTTTGATTTCAGCCCACTGTGACACGCCTCGCCTTAATAACATGCTAAAATATCAATGACTCTTCTTTTGCATACTGACTTTTAAATGCTTTGGTGTATAGAGAAAAAGATTGAATTAAGTTTGTGTTAGACCGTAGCTTAACTGGCTAAAACACTTGGCGTGATATTGAGGGATCCGGGTTCGAGTCCCGGTCAAGGTGAAATATTTTTCATCCGTGGAATTTCGTATGAAAGGAATTTGATTTGTTTCTCTTCTCATGGCTGCTTGTCCACTTATATGCAATTCTGCAGGGAAATAATTCTGCACATTACGTTGGGGAAAAGACGGTTGTGAAGTTGCCACTCTTTTTCAAATGAATTTGTCGATTCCCATGTGTTCGAAACGTTTTTACCAATGAAGGATTTTAGGCTTTGCCGGTGAATAAAAAGAATATAATTTTCATGGGTTTATTCACGGGTTAGACTGTTTGGAACCAAATCAAGAGTCAGATATAACCCTGATGACAATGCTTGAGGTTTCTGTAGAAACTTTGGTTCATGTTTACTTCGGGGAAACTGGTAGGACAATTGCCACGAGAATTAAGGAACATCTAAGGCATTTCAGGCTATGTCAACCTGAAAAATCTGCGGTGGCCGAACACAGCATCAACGAAAACCATTCTATCCATTGGGAAGATGTAAAGATCATCCCTCGAGAGAAGAAATAATGGGAAAGGATTACGAAGGAGGCCATAGAGATCCGGCTAGTGGACAATAACATCAATAGAGATGGCGGTTACTCCCTCAGCAACACCTGGAAACCCGTCATGCGAAGAATTCGATTGGCTAAAACCAAGGACCAATCAGAGGGAACTTGAGGCCTCGGCACCACTATATAAGGCGGCCACTTTCCGAGACACGACATTCAGCCCTGAGGATGGAGTACGACTCGTACCCCGAAACGTCGGCAGCAATGGAGGAGATTACCCGGTGGAGCACCCGAGCAGCCTTCACTACCAGCATACGCCGGGAAAGCATCAGATCTTTTTGGTTGATAATGTTCTAACCCGTTGCGGAACCCTTGAAAACTCCATGCTGATAAAATCCAACAAAGTAATTTCCACAAAATTTGTTCACACACGAAGTTTGTGGAAATTACAAAGTTGGATTTTCTCAACATGGATATCTATCATTTCCACGATGTCAGGCCTGATATCATCAATTTTACCTTGAAAACACCATTCGTTAAAAAAATTGTCTTTAAAAAGGTGCATTTTCGTAAAACTACTGAAAAATCTGTTTTAAATGTTCATTTTTCTTCAAACCACCCGTCATTAATATAGAGATAAACTATCTACACGCCAGCCAAGTCCCATAGTGCTAGCAAAACATGGTGGCAGTTACGCAGAAGACAATGTTTAGTAGAGGAGTCCATTCCCTACCATTTGGCTCGGCACGTGGGTTAAAATAAACTCCGCTCTTGGATACTAGGGTTCTCAAGTTTGCAAACCTTCATCGTCAACTTCAAAATGCTTAATCATTTATTCACATCAACTTTATAGATCACAAAGGGTCTTCTCAAATCCAATCTCAAATCCAATCTCAAATCAAATCTCTTCTCAATCCTCAAGTGTATATGGTTTTATACTACTGATTGACTTATAAACCTATTTTGATAATCAACATTAATGATTTAAATTAGCATAATGAAATCTGACGTGTAATGAATGCTCAGCTTACACTTCCCTAACCTCTCAAGTTAAATGCAGTTATGTTGGCAGCGTTGTATACCTCTCCCGTCCTATCCCACCCCTTCCACACGAGCCATCCCCTACTAAACGTCGTGCCTAGCGAAGGCGACTGCCACAAAGTTTTGCTCCCACTTTACTCTTGCTGAAGTAGCAGTTGTTTGGTTTTATTCGTCATCCTATGAAGCCGTGATAGTATCCGGGTGATATTTGCCATCTGACATTGACTCCCGGAGGAACATAGAGGTAGATTCGCCCTAAGGATACCGGCTGCTGCGTTGATTAAAATCACTTAATGCAGGAATAATGCGTGAATTCAAAGGAATAAGGAACGTAGAGCATGGTTTTAATCTTTCCTCAACTCATTTTTGAGCCTAAATATTCTTATTTCTTTAGATTTATGAATTTTTGCCGATCAAATTCTTTTATTATCATTTGGAAGCCGATATCCTTTCATCGAATCCAACAATAGCTTTTATTGACTAGCCTTCTGTGGTAAAGATGTCAATTGATATTTAATACACCCATGACCTATGTAAGTACTTGACTTTTTAACTGATTCACTAATAAAACTTCTACTATGAGCCGGCGAGGTGCATGGATTTTTACCACGTTTACATTAGTTCGGTTTCCATCATGCCTGTCTGTCTGTCCCGGTGGAATATTGCAACCGAGTTGAAACTAACTTCCCGATCAGCTAGAGACTTGAAATTTTAACCATAGCTCAGAAGTGGATGACAATGCAATATTAGCTATCTATTATAACTATTAATTGATTAATTAATCAATTAATTAATTAACAATTAATTAATTAACATATTTCCTGATGTGCTAGTAGAGGCTTGTAATTTTAACCATAGCTCAGAAGGGGTTGACAATGCTATATTAGCTATCTATTATAACAATTGATTGATTAATTAATTAACAAACAATTAATTAACATTTCCTGATGTGCTAGTAGAGGCTTGTAATTTTAACCATAGCTCAGAAGTGGATGACAATTCAATGTTACCTACATGTTATAACAATTAATTAATTAATTAATTAACGATTAATTAATTATTTCAGTTCCGCACACCGTCAGCTGAACAGAATGTGAAATTCATTGGGAATTTCCAATGTGTCCCTGTCAGAGTCTCATCAAGATGTATAAAATCAATTGGAAACTTTCACCCGGGCATAAGACTAAATAGCAGAAAATAGATAATTAAATAATTTTTTTTTAAAATACCACGTTTTACAAACGGACTAAAAAGTATAAATTAATTTTCCCTGGGCCCTTCTAAATTTTCGAGGGTGAACTTTTAGTGGCTATGGAGATATTTGTAAGAGTTGAAGAGAAAAACGTGGGGTGCACGTAGTAGATAATCCGGATGAATTCACAACCAATTTCAGTGCATTGCAAATGGTATTAATTGTGGGTGTTTGCTCAACGACACCTTGTCCCTTTACTCCCACGTTTTTCTCTTCAAGTCTTACAAATATCTCCATTCATTTATTCATTACAGTAATCTACCGGTTAGAGGTAGGTTGTAATGAAAGTCAGAGAATATCCAAAGAACTCTTACACGTGCCGTGCCCTTTCTACCTCTAGTATTTTTTTCTTCATCTCAGCATAAGTCCTACCTTTCTTCATCCCGTCCATAAAACCTATTCTCTTCCTTCCCCTTCCCCGTTTACCCAACATCCTACCTTCTATCACGGTCTTCAGCAAACCATCGCCCCTCATTACCCCTTCCAGATATCTACCCTGTCTTCCCCTAATCTCATCTATAAGTTTCCTCTCCTCGCCCACCATGTCAAGCACTTCCTCATTTGTCTTCCTTTCCGTCCAACACACCTCCATCCTCCTCCACACCCACATCTCGAAAGCCTTCAGCCTATTTTCGTCTTCCTTTCTCAAGGTCCACTTTTCTGCCCCATACAACGCCACGCTCCATATCAAGCTATTCACCAGGCTCTTTTTTATATCCTTACTTAAGGTCCCCGTCATCAGCTCGCTTCTATTATTGAACGGTTCCTTTGCTAGCGCTATTCTCCTTCTAATGTCTTTGCTACTATGTCCTGTTTCTTCTAGCGTACTACCCAAGTAATTAAATTGTTCTACTTGATCCAGTTTGTGACTTCCTACTCTTATAACCAGCCTCGCTTTCTTTGTCCTAGGGAATCTCATTACTTTTGTTTTCTTATTATTAATCTTCATCCCTTATTTCTCGCACTGCATTTCCATTGCATCTACTCAAGTTTGCAATCCTTTCGATGACCGACTGAGCAGCACCTGGTCGTCTGCAAATCGAACTGACTTTATCCGCTGGCCTCCTACTTTCATTCCCACATCTAGCTCATCCCATGCCTCTCTTACCATTTCCTCAGCATAGATGTTAAAAAGTAAAGGCGACAACGGGCACCCTTGCAGCACCCCGCGACCTAAACCTGCCCACCCTGATTCACCGTCAGCTACCCCTACCTGAGCCCTCTGCCCCATATATGAGTTTCGGATGAGTCTCCTATCACGCCAATCTATTCCTATTTTCCCCAGTATCTGCATTAGTTTCTCCCAGTTTACTCTGATAGCCTCTAAAAATTTAGATGGGCCCAGGGAAAGTAATTTTTTTTTCTTTTTAGTCCGTTTTAAAAACGTGGTATATTAATTTTTTTTATTTAATTAATTATTTTAGTTTGGATTCTCCGTTGGTTATTTTTGTGGAGACTACATACAGATGAAGTGATATGCCTCGATCTTAATTCAACGTCAAATGATCCGATGACGACAATTTTTGAAAAAAAACCTTTTATACGCACATATCTACATGTATTGGCAGTTGAATGAGATGAATTAAAAAAATTAACATTCTTCGTTTTCTCGCCAGTATGTGGGAAGAGAAATCTGTGTGGGCATTAGCTCACTCTGGACGAAATGCACATTTAGGTTCACAGTAGAGTTAATTTTCGAGCGTCACAACATGTAACGGTATCAATATGACAAATTTTGGCAATACCGATAGGTTTTACCTCTCTCAAAAGGTCCTATCACTGTGAGGTTGACAATTTTGGGTCATGAGCTACGGGACTTTCACAATCAGCGAAACGAGGAGGAAGGTTATTTAGAGTGGAGGGTCGTTTCGAAAACAATTCTAATTGCTGCAAAGACTAGCGTTTCGAGATGTGAGATGATTCATTACTACTACTACTACTACCTGCCGTCCCATTTCGAATCATTTCACAATGAGACCCCAACGTAGGGATCCTGGAGAAGTCATTGCGATGGGTGATTTCAACCACTGGCCTTGCTTGTGTGTGCCTCGTGCCCTTTTGTCGATTTAGTTTGGCTCCCCTCCTTCCGTATAGTTTCCTCCCTCTTTCCTTTACCCCATCCGCGTACACCCCACCTCATTGCCTCGCATGTCTGCTTCTAGGAACTCTTACCGAAGAGCTAAACCGATCTGCGATGCCAAATTTCACTTCACATAAAATTTAATAATTTCGGTATGATTTTCAGGTCTTTTCAGCTATATTTTTTTGTTATTAATAAATAAAAGCTCAAAATTGTAATTTTCTTTGATTTTTTTTACGAATCTAAGAGTTTCTGCGCATTTTAATTAAATAATATTTTCCTAAATTTATCGCTTGATATTTTCCTGCTTACTCCAATACCAGTGATTTCATGTGTTTCGTTGCTACCCAAAGTAATAATTAAAAATTCTGTTGGCTTTACGTATTTTATCAGTTGTAATTGAAAACATTTAATTCGTATTAATTTTTTATCTGGACGCCTACATTCACAAATTTGCGTTATCGGATACCTAATGCTGCAACCCAAGAATCTAGAAGCCGCAGTGGGTGCTTTTACCGTCGGTAATGCCTTGTTTCCACTACGTTCATCTTACTTTACTTTTGTAATGCTGGGTAAACTACAAGCGTCCCAAGGGGAGCATTCTAACCCGCGTAACTAAAAGCCCGTTTCACACCACACTTGATCCAGCACAAGGTCTAGTATACTCGCTAGTATGCTAGCTTTCCAGTATCGTGTGAACAGAACCAGTATACTGGCTAGCAAGCATGCTAGCTAGTATACTCGCTGAGCTACTGGATTTCGTACTTGATGCGGTACTAGTTTGCTACTAGACCCAGTAGGACCCAGTGGCCATCTACCAATCACGTTCACTTTACAGACGCTGTGCGATCTTCTCTTTTTTAAGTTAGTATGGAATCATATGGAATAACTGCTTAATAGCCAGCACAAGGTCAATGATAGTATGAAACCTTCTAGTACGGTTTCTAGCATACTGGGTTTCGTCCTCAATATCAAGTACCAGCTAGCATACTAGGTCTTGTACTGGATCAAGTGTCGTGTGAAACCGGCTTAACAGTCTTCTGGTAACCATGATTGGTGTACAGCTAAGTGATGAAGAAAAATTTTTCGAGCCAAACGGTGGAGACTCGTGTAATTGTGCTGTGAAATTGGTGTTTATGGTGGCTGAAGGGGGGTAATCGTGAGTCATTGAGTGCACATTTTAATTACTTTTTAAATAAGTCGAAAAACATTCTTGGACCACATTTCACTTAAGTACATCTGTTTATATATGTTAGAAATCACCATGCATGCAGCAATGTAAATAATGCAAGAATTAAATTTTAAATATTTTGTCTTTAATAAAGCATTGGTATGACTTGAATATCCGGCACGTAATTTGAAGATTTTCAAAGTTAACTGCATACGAACCTTGATGAGTCTTCAAATAATTCTCTGACGTAAGTAACTTCGCGTGACTTTGCCAAAAACCCATTTGAATCTCCTACTTAATGTAAAATGTTGTCTAAAATAGCGTCCGCCATTTCGTAACGACAGAGCAAGATTGTATCGAAGCTATTCTTTAAAACTACGCAATTGTAAATAAAAAATACCATGTTAACAGAAAATATATTTTGTTATTCCATAAAAATACTCCATTAACATCACCATCAACTTAAGTCGGAAGATTTTCCGAGAAAACTGAAGACGGGCATTTTTCTGGAAATTTGGTTATGTTTGAGCCTCTGTATCTCAGTAACGGATGTAATCGATGCCAAATGAAGTGCTATTCCAGATGCATGAATTATTTTTGAGTTTTCATTCGAAGTTTCAAGTTCATATCTCAATGAAAGGCATTTTGGAATTTTGACAAGCTTTGTCCGATTTCCGACCACTGTGACACAGCGCCCCGCACACCGCCTCCCCTCCTCCACTTTTCCTCCCCTCCCATTATTACCTCCCCTCCAACTCCTCCAAAGCTCTTACTGCGAAATTATTTCTTGCTTTGGCGTATTATCAGTATAAAAAAATATGTTATCATCCAATACAGGCAACGGTGGATCAACAAATATTACCTCCGCTACGCCGGGATTCGAACCTGGGTTCTTGGGGTGGGGAGCCAACTCATATCTAAGCCATTGGGTTGCCATACCATGTTAAGGGCAGTGGGTCGATGAGGGTGTTCAGAGGGAGGCTTTGGAGCCTTTTATGCAGTAGTAATAGTTTGTAGCTGCAGTTGTATAATGTGAGACTATATATTACCAAAGTAATTACTGTGTAAGTGTTGTAGTATATTGTGGTTGATCACTGAATGTGTTCGGAAAGAAAATTGGAGCCTGATGGGCAGTAGTAATAATTTGTAGCTGCAGTTGTATGTTTTATATATATAGCTTGAGTATTTGTTGTGTGGGTATTGTGATATATTGTGGTGAGTTAATGAAAGTTACAGTTGTATTTATTGTATGGGTATGTATTGCTTGAGTAGTTGTTGTGTAAGTATTTGAAATATTGTAACCATTGCATAGGTGTGTCATGTGTGGCTGTTGTGTTCTATACGTTGCAAGTTGCATGGTTATATGCTGTATATTGCAAAATTGTTGTATTTGTCAATGCCACCCTGAACTCGTGCGCTTGCTTACAGTTCATTTTGAGTAATATTTTTTAAAATGTGTATTTACAGTTCATTTTTGTAATCTTATTATTGTATTGTAAACATTATTATTGTACTGTGTTCGTTTTTTCTGCTGAAAGGGAGGGAAACTCCTAGAGCAATAAAGATTATTATTACCCTTTCCCCTTTTCAAAATTTCATGCTTAGTGCTGCACAGTAGTGATTGTTTCGAGTGTATGTATAATTTTGTTGAATTCTCGAATGTTTGGACTCTGGATTGTATACTTCGTCCGAAATCGAATTTAAAAAATTCGGGCATTAAATCCTTGAAAGCAGATATTCATGAATGCATATAGGTACCCAGTGCCGTAACCACGCGAGGTTTGCAAGAGTACATTGAAATGTACTCTTACCGCCCTAAAATGTTGAAGGCGCCGTCATATAATAGGTCGCCCCGAATAAATGGGTTTTGGTTCTAGTAAAAGCTGAAAATTAAATCGGAAAAAAATTCTGAGTTTGAAAATATCAAATTTTAGAGTTATTGAAGGAATACTTAAAGCTTAAAAATTCATTCGAAGGGGCTGGGGCCGCCTCCTCTCCTAATCTGCAACGTTTTTACGCCGCTGGACATACTCAAGAGTTCAAACAGAAAAAAGGTGGAATATTTTCGTTGAAATTAGAAACCGTGGATCTACACTAATGAAATCCAGTGTCCAGAGGTGACGATATTGATTGAGAAAACTTCTGAATTGATTAAGTTGGTTTTGGTGTAATTATTTCGTATAGAATCACATATAGGTATCATGATGAATCTCCGAATTTCCATTTTTGACACAGGTAAATTTTGTAAATGAAAAAAATAAGCTCAAGTTTATTAGCACGATGTTAAATTTGCATAGCAACCACGTATCTACGTTCCACGCCAATAGCCAAATCAGCAGTTAGGTATATTTTGTGAAGATTAATTACTGAATACAAGGCATTTACTGTAATAATTAGCCCAAAACTATTGTATATATCTATGTATCTGTGTTTGTCGGAATAATTATGGAAACGCCTACAAGAATTTTGATAAGAGAGCTTATCTTGAGCGTTTTTAGGGACGAAAATTTCATTGTTCCTAATCCAACTTGAGAAATATTCATCAAGTGGCCGAATTGTACGTTAAAGATATTTCTGGGCCAAATCATGAGTAGTATAGGAATTAATAGGCACTTCAAAGTAGAGTATAATTAAAAAAATAAAATCTATACTAATAAAATTTGTATGGCTGGGTATTTGCCCCGTCGTTTTTAATGGGTAATCAATTAGTGGTATTATGAAAGCTGAAGTAATAATCTGACTCTTAAGTCTGATAATGTTTGTATGAGACCCCCGACAATAATGGCGCATTCAGACGCTGTAAGTGGAATTTTCAAGTAGAGTAGATAAAAGAAACCCTTTTCTTATGTATCCCTCCGCGCAGATAAACGGTGTCCCGAAAATTTTAACATAACCCGCTCTTTCCACACCCGGGTTAATATTGTATTTTTCGAAGCGAAAGGGCTCAGCGGTGAAGGTTTAGAAAACAGAGGAATTTTCTTCAGAAAAAACATTTTCTCTGGGTTTTTATAGGACTAAAGATTTTCAATAACCATGCACAGCATTAGCATCCATAAAGGATAAAAAATATATGATTAATTATAGTAATACAAAAGAAATTAATATTTTTAATTTAACAAACATATTGCATCAAAACGAGGGGTAAAATTTTGGGTACCCTCAGAATATGTAGAGCTGGTAAAAATATATCTGGAGAGGTTCTCTGGGATATCTCCCCTTTCTACTTCTTCTATACTCCCACATTCAATTTTAAAAAATGTCACAATATAATGAACACAAGTATTATTAACATAGATAAAATATATTAAACATTTCGAATCAACACAAATAAAAAGGCTTCTCGAGGGTTGACAGTGGGCAGCAAATGATTTCCGAAAATTTTTCTTGTATCTTCCTAAATATTATTCCTTACACCTTATTTTTTCCAACAATAGTACTTTATTTCCTGTTATTACATTCACATCATTGCGGTAGCATGTAGCGGTGGTCGAGCTGCGTTAATGGTTTTTTTGTCAAGTTTAATTTTTTGCCGTTTCAAGTTTCACTGTTCTCCGGTATCCGTTTCAAGGAAGCGATCGACATTCTTTCTCAATAGCCCTCAAATTATCATATTTATTCGATTTATAATTTCTGTGGCTCAGAATCTGGGATTTCCTGTTTCCTTTATTTTTATACATTTGCTCCTGTTTGTAGTAGGGACATGACAATAAGAGGCGTCTGCAATTATGGTCTAAATTGTTTTATAATTTATCTGATTTCTATCATGAAAGGGAAGTCTAATTATTTTTGAAATTTACATTGCCTAAATGGACAGAAGAACTATTATAGGAAAACATTAAATACTTTGCATAATTCCACTGGAGAAATTTGTTTGTTGAGCATACTTACATGTTTCACTGCACTGCAGTATCATCAGGACTCTCCTGATGTTGCTGCAGTGCAGTGAAACATGTTGACTCAACAAAAAAATTTCTCCAGAGGAATTATTCAAAATATTTAATCTTTTTCCTACAATGGAATTCCACAAAGTATCGGCCGCCACCAATAACTTCAGGAAAACTATTAGTTTGAAATGAGTCCACTTCTTAGATATAATTAATTGTAATTGAAGCCCTGCCACACGCCCCTGAGGTGGCTTGTAGGGTATAATGTAGACGTAGTTGTAATTCAGTAAATAACTTTGAAATGCGTAGGTAACTGGGGAGATGAAATAATATGAACAATTGTTAACATAAAGGCGACAGATGAAGTGAAGTAACTGGGAGTTACGGTAACCTCGAACCTATCATGGGGAACACATATAAGAAATATTTGTGGCAGAGCTCTGAAGAAGCTAGGATTCGTCAAGCGTATTGTGGGAAGATTTTCGGTTGAAAAAGTAAAAGAGAGGTGCTATTTCGCACTCGTCCGGCCACACCTTGAATATGCAGCGAGCATATGGGATCCGGTGCAGAAAGACTTAATCCGGGAACTTAATAAAATACAAAGGAAAAGCTACGCGATTCGTCAAAAACTTCTACGGGCGTACAGACAGCGTTACACAGATGTTAAACGAATTAGGCTGGGAGCCGCTAGAGACTCGGAGGCTGCGTGCTAGGCTTAGATTACTTGAGCAATTGAGAATAGATATCTTTCAGAGCGACACGGAGAACATCAAATTATAACCCCATTATATTTCCAGGTCCGACAGAAGCGATAAATTATAGAGAGATATTTTGCCGAACGGATAGGTATGGGAATTCGTTTTTCCCCCGAACAAAAAGGGACTTTAATAAATTCTAGGCGTAATTTCATTAGAGCGTTTACTTTTTATATGCAAACGGCTGGTGTTCTAACACCCCCCGCCACACGCCTATTGAGGCGGATTGCGGGGTAGTATGTAGATGTAGATGAACAGGAAGCAGCAGTGAGGTGGGTGAGAGGCGGGTGTCAGAAGGCATCTGTAGCAAACGAGGGCGATGAGGTGAGGAAGCAGTTGAGCAGTGAATACAAAGCTGTGGCAAGCGAGGACAATGGAGAAACAACTCTCAAGCGGGACAGAGTTGGAGAAGAGAAGAATAACTGCTTCCTTCCGTCAATATGGTACGAGTGGCCGTCTCCCGGTCGAGAAGGCGAAAACTGAAAAAAAATCATCACCAGCGCCTCCACTTCCTTTCCGGTATATCCTCCACTTTCATTTCCGGTGGTCGACGAAACGGGCTATCCAGTCGTAGTTTTAGATATTCTGTAATCCTCATAGTTTTTGCACACGAGGCCCTCGAAAGTACACACATATTGGTCGCGGCAAAACCTTACCTGACACCGTGAACGAGCCTTAAGAAGTTCATTCGCATTCACATCAAAAGGTTTGGCCGAGAGAAAAGGTAAAAGTGTAATCTTTTAAGTTAACAAACTCTTACAGTTAGTGTCACACTCAATCTTTAGTTATTTATTCACAGACATGGACATATTTTTACAAAAGGCACATTTTTATACATACTAAATATCATTACAAGTGACAGAATGGTGACATTTGACTAGCTCCAAAATCATCATTACAGGAGCATCATATACAGCTGTCAGATGATAAAGAAAATATTACATAAAATCTTACCGAAAACCCTTCAGAAAAAAATCTTACATGAAATCTTACAGCCATGTTCTTATACAAATAATTTGAAAGACAATCGTGTTTTAATTTTTCATCCCTTACTTTGTTTTTGTTAGTTTTGATTAATAAATAAATATTTTATATCGCTTAAACATTTTGTCGATATATTAAGCATTTCCTACCATAATAAATCTAGCTAATGGGGCTATTCATGATATTTTAAAATTAAATTTATTGTGAAAAGTTGGTTTATAGAAAAATGTATTATAATACACTGTATCATTTAGTGGATGACAGAAACAAAAGAGGAGCAAAAACAAACCGTCTTTATTTGAAATGCTCAATATAGGAGATAAAGACAAGAATCGTTGACGCCATCTTGGGTATTGCCTTCCAGAACTGCTTCGAAGATCGGAAAAAGCGCAGGTGCTAAAGTGCATTGCATCTAATGGGGATTACTTTGAAGGAGAATTATAATGTACTATGGAATAAGTAAAGACTTTTAGGCTTTTAATTCCTTGTATTTTTTGATAAAATATCGTATGCCTGAAAAAGGAGGGTAATTGGTAAATCACTGTTCTTGGACTAATCGACTGCCGACTTTCGTCAAAATTCGATACCCGGGCATTGGATACTCCCCTGGGTAACATGGGGTAAGTTAAACCAAGGGCCTTTGAGGGCGGTAAGGGACTTTTTAGACTATAACTCGCTGAATACATCCTGCACCCGATCCTAAGGTTTCGTCCATGAGTCTCAAAAGAATTTAGAAATTTAAGGAATGCTAAATTCAACATTCCTTCGAGAACTTAGCTTAGAAGCTATGCTGAGTTTCACAATAATCAGTGCCTTCTTTTTTACAATATTTGGTGCCTATAAAAAACTAGCTCACATATTTTCATTTCATCATCTAGGGCACCTTTCATCTTCAGTGTCAGATACACGAGATAGATGAGTGAATTTATCATGTAGTTGTAATGCATGCACATTTGGGATAAAGCCGTTGCCAAGGATGTCATTTTATGACTTTGCATGTGATTGGAGTCGAGCATGTATGCTTGAAAGACGTTACCTTCGTAAAGTTTGAATGCTAGATTCACGCAAAACTTGCTTCGCAAATGCGCCGTTTTTTCCGACATTTATTTAGAGGAATTGACAGTTGTGATTCTTACTTGATGTAATCCCACATCGGAAAAGTACTAATTGGTACACAATTTGGTTTAGATGCAGCTTGAGAGATATTGTGGCATCTGCAGTGGTAGTACCAACACTGAAGTGGGGACGCAAGCGCAAGGCAGTAAACTTAAAAGTTGGCATTGCTGTAGTAGAGTGCATTAGCTCTCCCACCGCTCGCTCTTAGTTCTTTTTTTTTTAATTTTCAATTCTTAATGGCAGAAACACTATTGCAACCACGCGAAAATTTTAAATGTAAATTTGTCTTAAGTTTTCCATCCTCAACAGAACGATATATATGAGTACCATTTTTTAAACACCCTATGAACGCTTTTTAAAGTTTGTGCCTGTAACTGACATCTGTGACAACCATAGATACTCGTATTTCCTCAAGATGAAAATTAACCATTTTAGTTGAGCGCATCTTTCCGACAATTGAATGCCTAAAAATCTTATTGTAACCTATCAATAAAAATATGAGCGCTATGAGCGTTACAGAATTACCTATTTTGACTATATTAAGTAGTTTTGGAAGCTATTGGATGGAAGCAAGTTGGTTTAGAAGTAAACAAGTTGGTTTGGGAGCCATCTCAATCCAATTGAAATCTTCTTATTCTTTGCGAAGTAATTGCATCAAACTATTGGTACATTGACTGTCTCATTCATAAAGAACATGAAAATGTTGTTTTAGCATTACTACTAGGTATGAAAGCTATTATCAACAGTGTTTACATTAACTTAATATAACAGTGTTTTAAATTATTTATTAATGAAAAACAGGCACTTGGTTATAATTCCACAGTTAATTAGAAACAACACGACCCGGGTTTCAGCATCTCATGCCATCATCAGGGTCCTGATGATGGCATGAGATGCTGAAACCTGGGTCGTGTTGTTTATAATAAAGTGTGGAATTTTAACCAAGTGCCTGTTTTTCATTAATAATGAAGGAGTTCCACCGAGTAACGCCAGAGAGTGTCCTATATTTTAATTAGACTATTTAATGTTTTATTTGATTATATATGTATATGTTTATATACCTATCGTTTTACAGACATACATTTTACATTGTCGTCAATAAATTCATCAATTAAAAGTATATATTCAGCAAAAAAATCATTTCAACAGATTGAGGCGTCATATGGTGGAAGGAATCCATATTAAATTACACACAATTGCACGTTTCCACAGGATATATTAATAGTGCAATGCGTTTCAACACGCAGAGTCATTTTCAGACGACTCTTTGAGTTGAAACGTGGAGCAGAATTTAAAAAAACCATGTGGAAAATTCATTGTGTGTGATTTACTAAAGAATTATTCTTCTTTCAACAAATCATTATGCACTTTGGAAGGCCGCAAATAACTTGCCAATTCATCTTGAATACCCGCGTTTGTCTCCCCTGCTATATTCTTGGGTACATTTAAAGGGGAGATGCTGGAAGTGCCGGGAGATTTATTCCTCAGACGCCTCGGTTGCAACAGGTCCATCCGTTTAATAACATCCCCATTGTCTCTCTCTCTCTCTCTCCCGTCTCCTAGGCAACCGGTGGGTGTGGGGTGAGCCCGGTTGCGCTCTCTTCATCTTCAGCCAGAACCTGGGCATCAACGCGTCCTCGCTGTCGCTGGTCGCCCTCACCGTGGAGCGGTACGTGGGTATCTGCCACCCGATGCGCGCCCAGGCCATGTGCACCGTGTCACGCGCCAAGAAGATCACCTTGGGCGTCTGGGCGTTCGCCACCATCTACTGCTCCCCCTGGCTGGGACTAACCGAGACCAAACCGCTCAAGTACAGGTGAGATTCCAATTTGGGCCCTGCGTTGGGTTACCACGCGTAAACCTCTCAGGCCGGCCGCACACTGGCTAAGGCACGGCGCGGCGAGACGTTTTCACCTCGCCGTGCCTTGCACGATGGTTAAGAGCAGCATACGGCACGGCAAGGCGACTTGAGCACCGTCGCTTTCAGTGGCGTTAAGTACACTGACAAGTGAAGTAGTATGTGTAGTTTGTATTATATTTTGTGAAGTCTGCTTGTAGTCTGTTACTTATTTCGTGAAAATGAACGCAGAAGAAGAAGAGGCGACTGTTATAGCGTTGTGGTACCTTGTCAAGTTAATGGATGATGTGCCCAACAGAGACCCCATAATCCTCCTGGCTTGCCATTTTCACTTGTCACACAAACAACAACTAGACAATACTAGAACCCACTACTTTCGCCTGTCGTTATCACTGCACTGCACGTGGCGGCGATCCCCGCGCATGCGCAGAACGATTTGTCTGATGCCTTTTTCCCGACGGATGAAAATTGACCAGGCAATTCCAAGCCGTGCGGCGCTGCTTCGCCTTGCCGTGCCCGATGCAGTGTGCGGCACCTCAATTCAAACCAATAAAAACCACGTCGCATAAGGCAAAACGTCGCGCCGTGTCGTATCCGGTGTGCGGCCGGCCTTAGAGCCACGGGACGATAAGTATACATGGTGTAATAGGAGGAAAGTGCAATACTTCTGGAGGAGTTTGGGGAAGTGATTTTAAGCATTTTTTGTCCCGTGAACATGGGGTTCCAACTCCTTAGTTACCGAGCTATGGCATCGCAAACATTTTGTATTCTGCAGTTACCATGAAAACCTCAAAAAGCAGTGGCATCCAGCAATACCACAGATATACTAGATTGGCAGTGTCCACTCTGGCCGCAGGGATGCGTTGAAGCCTACCCCTTGCGCACGCGGCCATCTTACATAATTAAACGAATCGTAAACAAAGCGCAGTACTGATTTGTGAATCTCATTGTAGACCTTTGTTTTGGAGGAATTGGGCCTGAATCGACAATTATTAACCGTAAGTCTGAGCACAGATCAAAATACAACAGATTGGCTATTTTCAAAAATCTTTAGTTGCCACTCATTGTAAATTCTTAAGGATAACATCATACATGTTGTTATAGAATTTACGATGGTGTCGGAAATTTTGTTGGTTTCGTGGTGAAATAAATAGTTGCTTTGAAAAGTTTTCTTGTCGTCTTCATTCTTCCTTTTCTATAACTTGGGTTGAAGATGGAATAAAATTCCATGTAAAAAATACCCCCAAGCCATTCCAGTATTAAAATAAAAATTATGTGGTTGGAGAGCCTAGCGACGTAGAATTGTATACACGGAACTTGGTTTTACTGAACTACTTTAAAAATGCTTTTCATGAATTCTTGACCGTAGCCGTCAGTGCAAATGATATACACAAATTGCTGAGGTAAGATGGCGGCGATGACGGCTTCACTTTAGCTCCACCCCCTTCCAGGCCTTGAGCAATACTTACAAAGAAAAACTGGCCTAAGTTGTACTTAACGTTTGTATATTTCTTTTTCTGCCGACAATCACTCATACTGCTTACATTTTCTAAAATGTTACCTGAAATTGTCAAATATTTTATTCTTAAAAAAATTATTTTTAGAACAACTTTTTTGTTTTGAGATGTACGAAAAATTTACAACTAACACAGAAATGAGCAAATTTTATTACATCTCCAAAATTGGTAAACATATTTTCATATCTTAATTTTTAGCGAAGATATGGAATCTTAAACAGTAATGTTACATGGGAACCTTTTTCGACCTTTTTAGAACCTTTTTTCGCATGGAACTGATATTGTTTACCGAAAAAGAAAATTACCTTCATCAATCTAAGCTGTATATGTATATGGGCTCAACCAAAATGTAGCATTTGGGTGGTCCTTATTTTTTTTCACTCTACTTTCTTCTAGAACATCCCCGTAGATTTGTTCCATTTGGTTTGAAAATATGTTGTGTCAAACTTTATTGAAATTGGACAATGGAAATACGAGCCAAATTGCACTCAAGGCTTTTGAAATTTCGGAATCTTTAGCTGTTTTCCGGTAATTTCTGTTCAGATCTCGACGATTCTTATTAGTTTTCTTGCTATAACTAACGATGTATTATACATTTGGTTTGTTTTATCTCTAATATTTTCAATTTCTGCCTGGTAGTCACCGAGATACGGCCCTAAGAGTGAGCGGATGTCACCCATGTCGCGGGGCGCGCCCTCTCGCGCCGACGTCCGAATGTATGAATCCCATCGTATTGTAGCATTATTGAAATACTGATAACTAAATAAGGTTTGTCTTTTGTTGTTGGTGTGGTGGAAAAGACTACTTTGGATGATTAAAAAATATCAGACGGTAAAAGTAAACTGCAAATTGATATTTCAAAGGATAACTACCTCATATTGTTATTATCCGAAGGGATATATTGTTATTTTCTGAAGGATTATATTTTTTTTTGCAAGTCATCATTGGCATTTATGAAAGTTACACAGAAAAAAATGAAATAGTTTAGATAGGAACTCAGAGAGCCATGTCTCTAGTTGGACTCCTTTACAGATTCACAAAAATTCAAAGTCCCCTAGCTCTAAAATCCATCTTTTCCGGCTGTGTTTTTCCAATTATAGAATATTGTTCACCCATATGGTCCTCAGCTTGTCCCACAAATCTCAAAATTCTTAATAGGCCTCTTAACTTCTTCATAATCATTGTGAAAAACCGCAACCCCTCTCTTCGTAATCTTACCAAGCATGATCTACTCTCAACACTTGATATCGCTCCCTTGCAACGTCGCCGCACACTTAGTGACCTCAAATTTTTCCATAGAATCATGAACGGCCGCTTCAGGTCTAACGACCTTCTATCAATGTTCTCCCTCCGGGTCCCCTCACGTAAAACAAGGAACTCTTCCCTTTTTCATCTACCTCACTCCCGTTTATCAGTGACTCAGAGATCCCTTACCTACCGGCTACCTCTTACCTACAATGCCCTCAATGCCCCATCTATTGACATAACATCCTCTTTTCCAACTTTCACAACCGCTATTAACAGACTTCCTATCTAAATTCCCCTTCATATCTTCTTCCCACGTAAATTGTCACAACGGATGAGTTGTATATGAGATGCTGTTTCATGCTACCTTGCTATTTTTTTTCCTCATGCTTTGATATAGTATCCAGTGTTTATGTTTTTTGAGTGATATCTTATTGGTTTTTCTTTTTTGTTGTTCTATGTAAAGTCTTTTAATGTTAATAATCCGATGTAAAGGTCACCTTGACTGTTTTTGGATTTATTATTAAATAAATATAATAAATAAAAATAAGAGAGTTAATATTTGGAGGCCGATCTTTTAAATATTTATTTAGGCAAATGCATGAAAAAATCACGAGCGTCGAGAAAATTAGTGTTTGAAATACTGTTGAAAATCTGTCTTTGCAAGCGCACCAATCTCTAATTTCTCCGACTACGCCACGTGTTCATCCTTTTTCGTAAACAAACAAGCGCGTAATCAATCAACCTCGAATTCATCGATGGCCGTAACCATGGTGCTTGTGTTGGAAAGGGAAATATAAACACACGAAATAGTGTTCTTGGTCTAAATTATCGTAATTCATGGACCAGCAAGTCAAATTCGGACGCTAGAAAAATATATTTAAACTTTATCACGTATTTCAGCCCATTCGATCTGTTAAATGTACGTTATCATATTTTAGAGTTTTAAAATTAAATTCTGTACCTTGAAGTCCCCAATGAATCCTTAAATTTCCATATTTAGGACCGGATGTATTTTCTGCGCTCCAACTCGGTCCCTAAAACACTCAGTATATGATATCTCATCAACATCTCGTTTGCGCTGATTTCATGATAAATTTTACAAACTTATGACAAATTATTAATTACAATTTGACAAATAGCTAAAATTACATGATGGCCATACCACGACGACATGTGGCCATACCACAAAGTTAAAATTTCATCTGAGCTTCATTTGCGTTATTTATAGCTGCTTAAAAATAGCTTTCGATATGACCGCCCTCAAACGGTTCGTGACGTCATTTGCTTGAATGACTGGATATTCCTCTCCGTAAAAGCTGAATTCGCAGCCTTCATTTGAAAGATTAGGAAAAATCGAAGTATGTGCGACTAATTAATAGTCGTCTAACGAGTAACTATCTATGAAGGTGACATAGAATTACAAGTATTTTTCAAAACCGTTAGGCGCCGTTTGTGCAATAAATTTTAAGCTTGAGTCTCTCACTATTAACCGATTAAAATTTTATATCCTTAAGTAACTTGGCACAGTGGGCAGATCCGGCCGTGTCCTTTTTCTCCACCAATTCCACTGTGCATCTTTTTTACGGCCATGTCCGCGGGGCGTGCCTAGGATACGATAAATTGCCACCTTGGAAACGATGATAAGCAAACGCCTAGGATAAGGGGAAATGAAGTCACAAGGTGTATCTCACTCCGCTGGTATCCTCAGTATTTTAGCGATTTTACCACGCTTGTTTTTAACTTGCCCTGTTTGTATGTTGTTTGTCTGGATGGAATCATGTTATCCAAATCAAACCCATTTCTCAATTTTCAATGGAGCTGAACTTTGGCACACTTACTTGTTCTCGATGACAATACATGAATCAGTCATTTAATTTAAAAACTATCAAGTTAATCTACTAAAATCAAATGGTTTAAATTTTATACATCTTTATCCTGACGTGACGCAACCCAAATCACATTGACTACTCACAGTCAGCGCTGTTGCAGTTCATAGCAACCATCATTTTAGCATTTGTAGGGGTGAAGGGATGCTAAGAATTTAAATTTCAATGAACCGTTACACAATTGATATAAAGACTAATAAGTACAAAATTAGTATACACTGAGCACAGACGTATTTTGATGATAATACATGAATTAATAATAAGATATATCAATTAGTTAATCAGTTATTAGGAATAAATTAATTAGTTGTATACGTGGAGAATTGTTCAGAGATAAGTACACATGAATATAAGCGTGGTTTTTGAAAGTTTGTTTTACATATTATTCTTTGTAATTTTACAACATTACTGTGCATTGTACACCACGCAATTGTATGTTTTTTATAATCATGATTCAATTCTATATATTCCATTTAATCGAAAAAACATTTTAATGAAAACACCCCATTGTTACTCATTTAATGTATAGTACCTATGTGATACTCGTGATATATTGTATACGCATTTTGACTCGTCTTTGAACTTCGATTTATGAGACTCGGAGGCTACGCGCTAGGCTTAAGGGGCCATAGGAGATGATTATATATATATATATATACATATATATATATATATAAATTCAAACTTACAGGAGGTAGGAGAAATAGGAAAAGATTAAGAATTCGTTCTTACGGAACGTTTCGAACCAGTTGGTCCTTCGTCAGCTCTGGTTCGAAACGTTCCGTAAGAACGAATTCTTAATCTTTTCCTATTTCTCCTACCTCCTGTAAGTTTGAATTTATATATTTGTGGCCAATTGGCGAAAACTTCCAAAGATTATATATATATATATATATATATATATATATATATATATATATATATATATTCAATCGACGAAGTTCACACGTGGTGAAAATATACCCAATAAGGAGTCACAGGCGTGACAAGCAAAAACATAGTGACACAAACAAAAGAAACTCACACGAATAGTTGTTTAATTTTCGACAGCAATCAACTGTCTTCTTCCGAACTGGAGAGAGTACTGTATATATATATATATATATACACACACACACACAGGTGGTCCTCGAATTTCGTACACTCGACTTTCGTACAATTCGCACTTTCGTACGCTCCTAATTGATACCTTATATTTGACTTTCGGACACTAAATTCAAACTTTCGGACATTTGTCGAACAGTATTTTTGAATTTCCCGCGAATTTTTGAAAAATCCCGCGATGGCGCATCACGGCATTCAATTGTTACATCTGGCGTTCTTGCTCGCTAGTATACGCGACCGTGGGTAGTACTGACTTAGAGTAAGGTATAACTTGTTTATTTACTGAATTCAATTAATATCGTATGATTAGAACGAGTGGAAAACAAAAATATGATGTGCCTGAAAAGAGAGTTTGGAATTATTAGACGTGCTGAACTGGGAGGATCTTTTGCTGCGATCGGACGATCATTGAACTTAACCTGTTCCACTGTGTGTTCAATAGTAAAGGGGAAATATAAAATTATAGACCATGTATGAAATGCTGGGAAGTGCATGCGAAATTCACGAAGTTTTTTATGGTCTGTACCTACGAAACGTCATTCTATTTTCGTTTGTCTTTTGTCTGGTTTAGGAAATTGCGAAATTTTGTAGCTTCTTTAATTGTAATAATCTAAATTACATCGAGTTTAAGGGTCCAAAAATTAAATGTCGTGATGCTTCTTGTTTTGCCTCTTTTTTGTTATAGTGGACGTTATCAGTGAAATGTGTAACGTCGTGCAGCGTCGTGCCTTGTCGGGCTCCATTTTTATTTGTTTTGTTTGACTTTGTGTATTTGGTTTCGTTCGTTGTTTTGTTTTTGATGGTAATGATTTGTATGTTAATGTTTTAAGTTGTTTATTGTTTTGTTTGGAGAGAGGTTGCTATGGATCGTTGATAAAGAGAGATTGTTGGAGATATTAAAATTAAGGAGAAAGAAAAAGGACGTGGAATAAAGATGGGGCAATGCCCTAATGAGTTTTAAGAACGTTTATATTATTTGAGGGATCCCGACGTCACAAATGTTAATTTCTGATTGGGAAAAATTAGAAATGCGTATGTTTACTCAGTACACAACGGTATTCTTTTAGAACCGTTTATGAAGACTACGTAGTTTTTAAAGTAATAACGCATTGTTTTAAAAATAATTAATGTATTTTAAAACTTATGTATCAAAAATAAAATTCCCTTACAATTGATATGAGGTTTTACTATGTGCATTTAACTCTCCGGGAACGTAACCCCTAATTAGTATGGGACTCTATTGTTCAACTTTCGTACATTCGACTTTCGTACACGTTTTCAGGAACGCATTGTGTACGAAAGTCGAGGACCGCCTGTATATATATCGGCGGTACTGTCCCACAGAATTGACCGCTTTTCAATTGGGTCAACCATTAAACATTTTTTTTCAAGGGAATACAAATATTTGTCCTTTTTCGGTCCCATGTTCTGTTTCACTCATGAACTGCGAGCCAACAGTTGATTTGCGATAAACAAAATCGCGCGCCACGGCAACAGACGACGTGGTCACATGATTAAATCCGAGTCCGTGATTGGCTGCGGTTGCGATTCTCGGTCAGAAAAAAAGACGGTCGGCTATTCTCGCACCCGCTCACGCCAGCCGCTCCCTTCCTATTGGTTGACGAGTTAACCGCGACCGCACCCGCTAACTGCTCCGACGAACGCTAGTGTGGCGAGTTTCAATATGACAGGAGGATATTATTTTAACCCCGAACTACATCTCTAGAACTGATAGAAGCGAAAAAATAAGAGAGATACTCTGCCGAACTTATAGGCACGAATATTCCTCCTTTCCACGCACCATTAGCGATCATAACAAAATCAGCGTGACACTTACATAAGACACTCCGTTGACATGCATCTCACCTTATTGTTAGTATTATCCCTTCCTTTTCCCTCCCCTTACCATCTCTGGTGCCCTAGCACCCCCTGCCGCCCACCTATGCGACGGATCGCGGGGTAGAGTGTAGATTTTATCTCTAGATCTGATAAAAGCGACAAAATAACAGATAGACACGCTGATAGTTGCAATAATCCTTCTTCTCTTACTCCAGGAGTCGCGGTGGCTTACCCTGAATGTGTGAATTTCACAGGTCAATAGCTCTACTCTTACAATTGAAAAACAACCTTCGGGTTGAAACACTGGGTATGTACTCCCGCACCATTAACTGCCACAACGAAAACAGTGCGAGACAGTAATTGCAAGTTTTCGCTGACATACAGTTCTATTTATTGATTGAAATCTCATGAATGCTTAAAAGTCATTTCATAAGGTTGGAGAATGCAGAAATATTTTTTCGGACTATCAATGTTTATGCATAATAGTCATTGGAAACGTTTCCTTATTCCCTGCTTTTGTCTGATCCACATGGCCTTTGATCGAGCAATCCAGCTCAACCTCATGCCGCATGAGTGACTGCTGTTCCTCTGACTTTTGGACCTTTCACTCGTTTGAACTGCCTTAATTCCAAAATGTTCATGTTTTTATTTCGATTTGAAATCGCCCACGATCCTCTCTGCGGCTTATTGACAAATCTCCCAACTTCTCCGCGACTCGCTTGATATCAAAAGTGGTAGGTAGCGGTTATTTACTTTGCGGGCTTCGATGAATCAGTGAGACTACCTCACCAAAAAACGTTCTAAACGTGTGTGAGAGGTGACAATTAATCACCCTGACCCTTTCTCGCTGTGGGAAGCAATAAAAGGGCAAAGCCAGCTCCTGGCATTCCATTCAGAAGAGCAGTTTTGTATAAATGTTTAATGAGAAACAAATATCCCTTCACAAGGATATCATTAGAGGTCCATAAGACCCCATATTGACTAGGCCTCCGGGATAATGGCTATGATTAGTTTTAGCGACATATTTAAGTATTTATCACCATGAATACTTTAGGTTAGAGTGTATTTAAATCAAAGATTAAATTCTTTCTCTTCCTCCTAATACATCATATCATGAAGCCACACAGCCTTACGGTATATTTGATTGCACAACTTGGCCATCTGTAATGGGATGGGCTTTTAATGGGAAAACCGGCAGATTCACAAACAACTTCATAAATCCCCAAATACATGAGTTACCTAAGGAAACTACGTATTGCTTAGCAAATATGGTAACGAGTGTTTCCAACTGCCTAAATCTGCATGTTAGCTTAGAGCCTAGCCTTCGCAAGGGCGTGAGGAATGTGGTGTTTGGATACAAGCCACGAAAAGGAGAGGGAATATAGAAACAGAATAGGGAACATGTATATTTATCATATATACAGTATACACGTAGTATATAGAGTAGTATGCAGTAGTATACACGACAAAAAAATCCTCAAGAGCTAGAATTGTTTAGTAAAAATGGAAAAGGATGTAAGTGCCAAAAAAAATGAAAAAATGACTTTTTCGGTGAAAAGCGAAGTACAAGCCAGGCGTAATAAGATTGACAAGGTAGTAAGTGTCAGAAAATTTTTCCCTTGTTTGTAGAGCAGTCGGAAGATGTCAGCACCGTGCAAGAGCCGTGCGGGGTTGAAGCGGAGAAGGATGTAAGTCCACCCGCCATGATGTATGTTCCTTGTCTATTGCGCAGTTATTAATATGCGTGGGAATTTTTAATAATGTTAAAACTCGATTTTCAGGTAGATTTATCATTGGGAAAGGAGCAGGAGGTTCAGAAAGTCAAGACTATGCCTAAAAGTCATCAAAATATCTTTTGTACTTATTATAATTTATCCTTGTAAGACATTATAACATTGAATTTATGGTATACATTAAAAAGCTTCTAAACAATACTGGACTTGCATCCTTTTGTTAAAACTAACCCTTCACTTGCATCATTTTAAAAAATAAAGCAAGGCACTTACATCCTTTTCCACAAAAAAACATATGGCACTTATATCTTTATCCATCTTTTTTTGGTTTCCACTTATATATTGAAAAAAAATATTGTACTATATGTTATTCCTATTGCTTTACTATTTTTATAAATATGTAACAAATTTCTTTAGTAAATATTCAACGTTTTAGACTTATTTCATTGAATACTGAAAATTTTAGTTTCTTGCACTTACAATCTTTTCCATTTTTACTACACAATTAATCTATATACGTTTGCATCGACCTCAGACTTTAACAAGAGGTTTTTAAAAGCGCATAAAAATTTGAATAAGTCGCGGAAATCAAAACATCAGAGTCTTGACATCACCGCAAGGTATCATTTCTCTAATATGCATGTATTTTTACGTTAAGGCTCATCTCATACTAGTTGATCGCCTTCCGCAAAGGAAATTAAAACGATATTTTCGTCAAATCACGAGAAAAAGAAACGAGAAATCCGTAGGGAAATGCAACATATAGCCGTCAGTGGTAACGTTTCGAGACGTCATACCCCGGGTTCACGATGACCATGTTTCCACCCCACCAAGTGGGCGTAATAATATTAAGGGAGAAATGGTTAAATAACACAAAATTGTATTCCGAATATGGAAATATAATGTAAATAATATGTACATAGTGTCTCACAGAAACTGATGCGACCTAAAATTTTCAAGTAATCTTAGGATGGGATCTCGGTTACTTCTTTCGCATTATCGTTATCAAAAACGACAAACTGCTCTGGAAAGGAAATGCTCACAGTTTCTTCCCAAAGAGTGCACTCTTATCAATTAAAAATAGTGATTTAAAGCACCTGACAACATTGAAGAATTATCATCGCGTTTCAGCTGTCATGAACTGAAAACTGCAAAAATTGCGACTACGTAAGCGCACGCGTTATGGAGATCCGTGATCACGCCCTAAGGGATAATAGGTCTTGCGTGTATCCTTCCAAACCTTAGGCGGCTCCAAATCAAGAGGCGAGCTGATTGAAGAAAATCGCGACGAGTTGGGACACATTTGTACACATTCCGGGTGACAATCGGCATAGTCAGCGATAAAGTGTTTACTACAGGGCATAACGAACTGGATAGGTGGCGGCGCATCTGTACCTCCACACCCTGTGGACCATCACAAAGTTGCGAGGCATGGGTTGCCAGGATACAATCCATTAAAAAGGAAGGCGAAAAAAAAGGATTGGCAGAGAGAAAAGGTAAAAGTGAACTCTGTTAAGCTAACGAACTCTTACAGTTAGTGTCACACTCACTCTTTAGTTATTTATTTACGGACATCGATATCCTTTTACAAAAGCTACACCTTTATTCATGGTAAATATCATTACAAGTGACAGAATGGTGACATCTGACTGGCCCCAGAATCACCATTACAGGAAAATCATACACAGCTGTCAGATGATAAAAAAAATATTGCATGAAAACTTGCAGAAAATTTTGCTGAAAAAGAAAATCTTACATGAAATCTTGCAGCCATGTTCTTCCACAAATAATTTAAAGATAATTTTGTTTTAATTCATCCCTTACTTTGTTTTTGTTAGTTTTGATTAATGAATACATATTTTATATCGCTTAAACATTTTGTCAACATATTAAGTATTTCCGACCTTTTTCAATCTAGCTAGTGGGCTGAAATATTCATGGTTTTTTTTTAATAAAATAATTTTTTGTGAAAAGTTGGTTTATAGAAAAATGTACTATAATTCGTTGTTCGTAATATCTACCTCCATTTACTTATACAGGGATGTATATCGAGTTAAGATAAAAAAATATCAGCTATTCCTTGCCATCGTTTTGGAACATAGTTTATTCCATCTTCCGGGCTAAATAAAAATACGCACGATGGTCAACAACAGCATTTATCGTTGTCAACCTTGATTTCAATGGTTCCATTTTCGAAGACAATGATGATGTTCTAATGTTTAACAGCGTAGTAGTGATATTATGTAGTTCATACTCGTATATGCAGAAGGTTCTATAACTTGGCAATGATATAATGACATGATGGCAATGCACAAAATAATGGAACTAAGAAGTATGAGTTTTAATTTATATAATCCTGGTATAATTCCGAAACTGTGTTATATATATCTTTGATCCTGAATGACTCAATTCATGTATTCTAAGGTAATTTTGTTATGGATAATTATTGACGAATTTGTGTAAACGCTGTGTTGCTGTTGTTTGACCATCGTATATATTTTTATTGAGCCCTGAAGATAGAATAAGTGATATTTCGAAAGGATGGCGAGGAATAGCTGATATTGTAATTTTGGCCTTAACTCGATATTCATCCCTGCATAAATTAATCCTAGTCCGTGATGGCGCGTGGAATGAAGAAATGTTTGCATGCACCTATCAGCTTGCAGCCAGAATTAAACCTGAAAAAATGCGTTGTTTTAAATTTTTGGAAACGGAAAAACGCTCCTTGTAACAGCTATTGCATGCACAACAGCAAATTAGAGTGTGTAGAATCGGTCAAATACCTCGGAGTTAAACTGACTAATGATCTCTCGTGGTGTAAACATATTCGAAAAATTACCGGTCTAGCTAATCGTAAATTGGGATTTGTTAAAAGAGTACTTGGCAAGTGCGACGATAAAGTTAGGGAAATCAGTTACTTCTCCCTCGTTAGACCCCACTTGGAATATGCTCCCAGTATTTGGGATCCTTATGAGATTAAGGCTTAAAAACTGAGTTAGAACGCGTGCAGCGAAGATCGGCAAGATACGTTAAAGGCCGTTACGATAATCTCGTTAGTGTTACTGACCTTTTGCAGCAACTGGGATGGGAAACGCTTTCAGACCGTCGATTAAAATTTAGATTCAATCTATTATATAAGTTCCAAACCGGTCTATTCTCTGACGGCGTTGATAATATTTTACGAAATCCGACATTCTGCGGTAGATCAGATCATGAGAATAAAATTAGGGAACTAGACTGCAGAACGGACAGATTGAAAATGTCATTTTTCCACCGAACTATAAGGGACCATAACAGCTGCCAATGAGCCTTTTATCTAGGTTTGTCGATAGGTAGTGGGAGCTATTTTTAGTAGTTGTACTCCCTAATACTTGAATACATATCTGTTACCTAGTACTAGCAGCACGCCGTGCATGTTTTCTACATAAGTATTGAGTCTCTGTCCATTTTTGTAGTTGCAAAATACATATATATATTAAAGGTCCCTCTCCATTGTGATAATATCTGTAGTGTAGTAGTGCATGCTTGTGAGGCTTCGCCTCGTGACAAGCATTAGCGATTTATGGTAATGCATAATTAGTCGTAGTTACACTAACTTTAAGGTATAGTGTAATGCATGTTGGTGAATACTCACCCCCTGCCACACACCCCTGAGGTGTCTTGCAGGGTATTTTGTAGATGTAGATCATTTTGGCTGTGTATCTCCCTTATTTAAGTTACTCCTATCAGTTATAGAGCTACAGCGCGTGATTAAAATAATAAGCACTGTGTTGTACCGAAACTCGTCTGATTTGAATTTTTCGAGTTATCTAATTGTAAGTGTAGAGTGTTGACCCTCGAGTTCCTACCAGCTCCGTATCAATCGCATATTTTTATCTGCCAGTAGAATTTATAAAAGGAATAAACTGGACAGTGGTAGCATTCACTTCGTAGAAGTTTATAATATATATTCGTACTCATGATTAATGATGATACTTAGTACATTTCTACAACATTGTAGAAAAGTACTAAGAAATGATTTTGTAGAATAATGCAAATTATTATCATTAATCATGATTACTAATTTCATAAAAGTAATTTCGTTTAATTAGGACCAATAGCAACGATTACGACAACTTAAACAATTAAAATTTAATGAAGAAACCATCTTAATCTACGATTCTCATTTGTCATACGCTGTCAAAAATATTATCATAATTTTATTCGTTATTTTAAAACGTCAGCTATTGATTAGGTAACGTAGGTGTAATGAGATTTCATATTCAATACGGCTGAAATCTCTCAATTTACACTTATGGGATAGACGCTGTACTAATAAATCCAAGCGACTATCAGCCTGAGGTTAGTCATCCTATCATGCAAAACGATAACACAATTCTTAGGCTAGTAATTACAATGAAGTTAGCATGCAAAAATTACTTCTCAATTACAGGCAATGGTAGCATAAAATTAATTAGTAGCCCATGAAGAAGTTGAAAGTTGAAGGAAAATGAAACTATATAAAAAAGAGCATAAAAACTGTGCAACCTAAGCATTTTATGATGGCATCGGTCATAGCTGTTCGTAAACCGTATGCGGAAAAATGACATTTTAAACCTGTCCGTACTGCAATCCATCTAATTCCATGGATGCAATCGAGCCTACCGTAGTAACTTCACACGGTATATTTTCCCGTTATAAACCGTGTTACAGCTAACATACACGGCAATGCAGCCGCTCATCGGTAAATATCCATTTCTATGCGTTTAACAAAGATGATGTAGCACGTATGATTGGAAAACGGGATCGATTGAAAGTATTCAAGGGCAGATGAGAATTTGAATATCAACCATGTTCATCGCACACATGACTCCCCATTTGTAAATCCATTCTATAGCGGCAGTGAAACATGGTGGAAATCACGCAGAATACCCTGCACCGAGGAATAGTCAATTCTCTTCGAACTGGCTCCTCACGGAGGAGTAGGTTTGTTTCCGCATTTGAGTACCTACTCTTCTCGAGGTTTCAAACCTTCGTTGCCATGTGCAAAATGCTCATTTGTTATTCGCATAAAATTTATAGCTCATTAATACTCTTAATTGTAATATTTATATGGGCGTCTCCAATGGGTTGCGAACAATGTCAGCGTATTTTGATCCAGCTTTATTTGGATCGTTAACACTATCGTGAAACGCGCTACTAACACTTTCTAATATTCACAAGTTAAATGCAGTTATGTTGGCAACCTTGCCTTACCATGTCTTGTCCCCTCCGCTCCTTAACTGATCCTTTTTGCACACGACCCTTCCCCTGGCATTATACCTCGCGCAGGCGACCGCCACCTGGTTTCGCTACCACTATACGCAGTTCTGTCGTGAGTGACGTCATAGCTGTTGGGTTTCCTACGATGATAGAGACTTGAAAAAGAGATGATAAAACTTTTGCTCGCCAACTTCCTCCAAGGTTCGAATGTCAAGGACGTGCGAAAGAAGTCGCAGTGAGTTCTAGAATATTTGACAAGGCCAAAAAAATAAAATTGTGATGTCACAGGTGTTTTACGACGCAAGGGCGTGTAATGTGAAGTTCCAGGTACTCGAATGACGGCTGGCCTTCCACGAAATGACTCCCGCTGTCCGATGTTTTTCTTTCATATATCGCAATGTTCTCGTCAAAGCTGTCTTTGGATGAAGCCCCATCTGGCGGTTGGAATTTTTCATTGTCGTTTCACAGGGTTCCGTGAAACGAGTGACCATGGCAAAGCTCATAAGATATCGTAGACTCTGCTACATCAGGCTTCAATTCGTAGAAGAACTAATTATTTATAATTGGAGTTGAGAACATCAACAGGATAAAACTCCTCAAGTCAGTAATTAACAAAATTATGTGTAACGGATGCAATGGAATAGAGTTTAATATTAACCAAGGTACATGTCCTTTAGAGTAAAATATTCAATATAAAGTTTTGTTGTCGCGGTAAAAAAATTGTTTTATAAATGCCTTGTTGGATATTTTGCGTTGGAAATATGAAAGATGTATGCTGATTCAAACAATTGAAGAATAACATTGAAATGAAAATATGTAGGTACTAGGAATAACGTCTGGAAGAAAGTTTTTCATGGTTAGAAGAGACAAACAATCGACACAAATGCCTGGTAAAATATCTGCATGGTCTTTTTGAACAATACACAAATATTACCGAAAATTAAAGAATGCCATTTAAATACTGAACACAGAAAATTACATAACAAATGTTTCCACGAATGTGGGTAATGATTATAAACTTCAGATTTGAAAACCTCTTGTGAATTTATGTTTTTTATATCAGATGGCGTGGTGTTTCACGAGACACTTAAGACGAGATAAAACAAGTGAGTGGCTTAACTTGTATTTTAAGGTATGGTAAAATATGCAATAAATCATTTGTAGATCATACCAGAAGAAAATTTTTAATGTCATGCATCAAGGAATTGCCGAACGGATAGGTATGGGAATTCGTTTTTCCCCCGAACAATAAGGGACTTCAATAAATGCTAGGCTTAATTTCATATGAGCGTTTCCTTTTTATATGTAAACGGCTGGTGTCCTAACACCCCCCGCCACACGCCTATTGAGGCGGCTTGCCGGGTAGTATATAGATGTAGATGAAGGAACACGGTGGGAGTTATAAAAATACGGATTCAACCTCACTCTTTGCAAAATACTTGTATAAGAACAATTATCAGAGCGATATGATTGTTCTTATGCCATAAATTTGAGAGAGAATGAAATTAGATATATGATTATGGAGTTATTAAAACAAGGTAAATGATTGAATGTGCCATAGGTCAGGGGTGTGAAGGAAAACTCGTAAGTAATAAACAGTTAACACGCATAGTCTAATAAACCCGGAACATCTGACTGTAGCACAGCGGGTTTTTCCGCGGACGGGGACACAAACCAGTTCCTGAAGCTCCACTTGAAGACTTCAACCGCATGCATGTACGTACCCATCCCACTATTTCCTCCCCCTCCAAGGCTACCAATCGTATCTAATTAAAATAATTGAAGAATAACATTGAAATGAAAATATGTACCAGGAATAACGTCTGGAAGAAAGTTTTTCATGGCTAGAAGAGGTAAACAATCGACACAAATGCCTGGTAAAATATCTGCATGGTCTTTTTGAACAACACACAAGCCTTACCCACTCCATTTCAACCATGCCGAAAATTCCCCCTCCAAAAGTCGAATCGCATAAGGGGTGTTCCCACTGTTCCGGTCCAGTGGGATAGGAGTACACATCTCTCCTGTCATTCAGTCAATTCTGACTAAAGACCGTGTAAAGGCCGTATCACACTAGCGTTCGTTAGCGGGAGCTGGAGCGGGTGTCGGTTCTTCAAATCACAGTAAGCGATGCGGCTGCCGGTGTCGCTCCCGTGTATAGGTGTAGCGAAACTTGGTGGCATTCACCAGCGTAGCGTTTAAGGTCACTGAGGACGAATTTAGCGTTGATGAGCGGGAAATGTTATCGAAGGATGTTACCAGTTTGGGATTTCTAGAGAGAACCTTAGGAGCATAGAAGGAAGGATACAGAATCTGTATCCTTCCTTCTGTGAGAAAGGCAGCTTTTCGGCTGTCGAAATATCAGAACGTATAGTGTGAGTGTTATTTTTTGTGTTTCTATATTTAATTCCGCCCCACCTGTGGCAAAGTTTATTTAAATTATAGCGTGTGTGATTTTCCACGAACTCGTGTGTATATATATATATATATATATATATATATGATGTACTGTCCCACAGAATTGACCGCTTTTCAATTGGGTCAACCATTAAACATTCTTTTTCCAGAGAAAACAAATATTTGTCCTTTTTCGGTCCCATGTTCTGTTTCACTCATGAACTGAAAGCCAACAGTTGATTTACGATAAACAAAATCGCGTGATTGAATCAGAGTCCGTGATTGGCTGCGGTTGCGATTCTCGGTCAGAAACATAGACGGTCGGCTATTCTCGCACCCACTCACGCCAGCCGCTGCCTTCCTATTGGTTGACGAGTAAACCGCAACCGCACCCGCTAACCGCTCCGACGAACGCTTGTGTGATACGGCCTTAACACGGCACGATTTCCTTGGGACCCCGTCGTGCGCGATGCCGCTCTCGACAACATCGACATAGGGTTGTTACGTGTTTCATAGCCCTGGGACGCTGTCTCAACTATCGCTCGACGACCATGCGACGCGTCGAGTGAAATTGAGAGAGAACCTCCACTTTCACTCGACTGTCGAGCGAAACCACCAATCACAAAGCCTCGATTCGTCACGTGACCGTGTGCTAAACACATGTGGGGAACATTCAGGATGATGGCGTCCAAATGCGTTGTTGTGAAGTGGTCGCAAGAAAAAGAAATTAAATTGATTTCTACAGAGGTAAGCAAAAGAAAATAATAATAATGTTAACACAAATGTTTATGCTCTTGGTAGAATCTTTATGAGTGAAATATCGAACAGTGAAACGATTATGGAATACGATTGGCTGAGTACGTCGTGACGTGTAGCGGTCGGACACGACGAGAACGACGTAGATGCGATCCTATCGAGGGGTGGTTGTTCAGTCTTTCATGAGTCACAATCGATTCTATAGTGAAGGTCATAGATCGTGCTCGACGGGATCGCAAGGAAATCGTGCCGTGTTACATGGCCTTAATGGTGGGGAAAATTTAGGTATTCGACTCTTGCCGGTCTTACGAGACTTGCCGGTCTACTCACAGTGTAGGCATGGCGTTGGGGTATTGGCTTTTGCGAGAAGTGTACAGCAGTGAATTACTAAGATTAAGTTCAAGCCCCCACTCCTGACACCACGAGCTTACGTTGTTTAGGTCCGATGATAGAAGCTTTAAGTACGCATCTTCACCGATTTCGCGGTAGATGATCGCATCGTCTGCAAATAATCTAAGGTTACTGTTAACTCGAGTAATTAGCATTTATGCAAATTATGAATAAAAGAGGGCCGATGACGCTTCCTTGTGGGACGCCGGATGTCACTCTAACCATATCAGAGGTAATGGCGTCAATCTACTTTTTGCTTGCGATCACTTTGGAAGTCACGTATCCAATTCGTCCATCTCTGTACATAATAAGTTAGGAGATAAATTTGAATTAAATGACTTAAGAGATTAAATGAAAGCCAGAAAAGTAGATTTTTAGTAATGTGCACCATTCTTTCATCTTTGTAATTTTATATGAGAAGTGTCATCATTGATATTTTGTCGTAAAAAGTTTGTTTTATTTCATTACTCTTTTATGGTAAAATGTAACGAGTCATTAAAATGTAGGTACCTATATAAATGTCATCAAAATATAACCAAAATCTGTTCAATAGACGTACCTCATTAAACAAGGTAAATATATGCGTAAATTTCCTGAAATCATATGCCAGTTTGTCGGATTTCCTTCTTTCTTTAAAATGTTTTAAAAAGATTGTACTATATCAACAATGGAAATCGAAATTAGCTAGGAGGCCGCCAACTTTCGTTTGCACAGGGCCTCTAAATCCCCAAGAATGGCCATACTCATAGCACGAAGTTGTACAGATATTACATATATTAATAACAAAATTACGATACAGTTTGCTAAAACTTATCAATTGGTTTGTAATTTGGTTTCTGTCGTGAATTAAACCAGTTTTAATCTTGTTCTAGAGCAACTTTGTTTTAAGTCATTTTAATTTTTAAATAAATTAACTTTGAAAAAAAAACAATTATACAGGCTAAAAATAAAGACATCTCATCTCGTGGGTCCTGAAATTTGTGGTGCGTCACTTTTTTTTCGAACAATTAGATCGAAAAATCGTTTTTTTCTGTTTTTTTTAACGAAATTGTGAAAAAACTATAGAATTTAGAGAAACTTGTTGCGCAGATGAATTGTACGTGATGGACAGATGTTTAAAAAATGAGATGTTGTAAATTAAAATCTGTAGCAAAACAAAAAAGTTATTGCAAAAGTAAATGGAAAATCAGCATTTTTTATAATTGTCTAGAACTTTTGAAATAATTGTAAAAACTTCACCAAACTCTCTAATCTTTGGAATATTTATGAACTCAAAGAATACATAAAAGATGGGCCCGATAGGTACAGTAGTTCTTGCAAAAGTCTTATTTGTTTATCCCGTTTTCATTAAAACGGGCCATTTTTAGTTGGCTCTACAATTGGCTGGGAAACGACTAAAACCATTTTTCATGGTCTCATTCTCTTTGTCAAGCCTAAAATTGTCATTTATTTAAAACCGGTTTTTTGTTAGTAGTTCATCGATAATATTTGTTTTTTACGCTGATTTCAATTGTCTCGCCTGAGCTTGGAAAGAGTTTGTTTGTAGATGTGCGTTTTCGAAGAGAAAATTATTTTCTCTCTCCCGTTTCGCTTCAGCGCTTACTGCCAAGAGGTGTCAAAATCAAAGCCAACATGGCGGCGTGCCTTTTCCAGTGCAGCGTCAAAATACGTTCCGCAATAGCGTATTATATCCAAATAAACGTTTAAATACTACATCTTATGGTGTAAATTTCATGAGTATAGGTCAAATAATTTTTTATTTTTAAACTTTTGCCGACGTTTCGGATGTTTATTCATCCGTCTTCTGGGCTAAAAACAATGATGTATGATGATAAATGATTGACAGTTCTGTTTTGGTTACATAACGGTAAATTTACAGACATTAAATATAAAAAAATGTCTGAACTTTTAACAATTTCCTTTAAATAATTAATGATAAAGACAATGGTAGAATTCGAATTATTGTAACAAGTTATAGGTGAATATGAATCTGCTTTTGTTTCTTTTTAATAATTTCCTTTAATTTCCTTTATATATAGACCAACATCTCAATATTTAAAAATTAGGATCTCGCAACATAAAGCATCAATTAAGACTAAAGTTCAACTTTGTACATTAGCAAATCATGCAGTTTCAAAAAGTCACTCATTTAATTTCGAAGAAACCAAAATTTTAGACTCAGAACCAAAATTATCAAAATGATTATTCAAAGAAATGTACCATATATCCAGAAATAAAAAAAAGTTACAATAAAAGAACAGACATCACTTATCTAAGCAAAATTTATCATAATTTAATAAATGACACATAACCTTTCAACAAAGAAATATATCCAAGCAACCAAATTAAAATTGTAAATAAATAAAAACAGCTCCAACCTTTAAAGGTAAAAATCTTGAATGTCTATGTCAATGTATTTTTTATATTTAATGTCTGTAAATTTACAGTTATGTAACCAAAACAGATCTTTCAATCATTTATCATCATACATCATTGTTTATAGCCCAGAAGATGGATGAATAAACATCCGAAACGTCGGCAAAAGTTTAAAAATAAAAAAATTATTTGACCTATACTCATGAAATTTGCACCATAAAAAAGAAAGATGTCGATATTAAATACCATTTGAACTACATCTTATTGTTGTTAGCATTTCAGTTTTAATTGAATTTTCGATTGCAGCAATAAATTAAAAGTTGTACACTACCATATTCATGGTAATGTGGTGTCGGAGGAATGACACGGATTAAACGAACGGAGAAAATAGACAATCAAGAAGCCCTATCTACAGCTGAGGAGGAAAAGTGGCTATTAATTAACCGGAAAGGAAAAGGGAAAAGCTTATTGGTCACAGTCTAGGGATTAAAGCTTCTCAAAAATAATTATTGAAGGGTTTCCCTTTTGGCAATTTCCAATTAGCAATGAATGGTAAAGATTACTGGGGAACTCAAAAGGGTGGAGTACACCAAGCAAATTATGGGTTCCGTAAAGGAGGTTTCAAAGTGGCTTTTTGAGTCAAAACAAATCCCTTATCCCAAATTTACACTTTTGTTTTTTTTTCAGTTCTAGTAATGCTGCTTTCATTGATGAAAAGTCTTGGATTCTATAAAGCAGAACCAAAATACAAAATATGCAGATTAGTCGACGATTTTATGCGTGGTCAACACTTTTATCTTGCCGTAGGCGTCGACTGCAGCGTCATTTCCTTGGAATTAACGCATTTTGGATACTTACATTTTCTTCAATTATATTTGTTAATAACTCAATAAAAACAAGATGGATTGGTGCTTTAACAGCACTTCTTCTTCTCCTTTCTTCTTCTAATAATTCTTCTGGAAAATTCGCCTCTAATTTACTGTATTTTCTTCTTTCGTGAAAAGTGCGTTAATAATGGATGGGAAAATTTTATTTTCGTTCAAGTTGCACCCGTTCTCGAAATTTATACTGTAACCGGGGCCCGATTCTGATCTTCCACCAGTCAATGACTGGTGGAAAGTTCCACCATTCGTTCATTGAACGACTCTTGATCCGTTAAATGAACGGCTCAATGACCTCCTCTGGAGAGCCGAACATCACAAACTTATGCCGATTTCCAACTTACCTCGCAACCGCGAACAAAAAAATGTCTACCTTCCGCACGCTTACTTCCGTCGGAAAGTTTCCACCACTACACTAGCGCTGTTCCACCAAGTGGATGACGGGTGGAAGGGAAGCTTGACTTTCCACCAGTCATTGAACGATGAACGATGTAGTGAACGATTCTCTGGTGGAAGGTGGAACATGTGACGTAGTGTCGGAAAGTCATGACGTTTTGGTGGAAAATAATGACGCTTTGGTGGAAAAGTTGAACATCGGGAAAGCATCAGAATCAGGCCCCCGGTTCCGTTTGGACGTTACATAAGGGGGCGAATTGAGCGGGGTTCGCTAAGGGCTAAGGGGAGCCTAATTATTTTTTTCTCTGTATTTTTGAGTGGATGTGTAGTACGTCGCCAGTGTGTGGAGGCGACCCTGCGTGAGTGAGCGAGTGAGTGAATGGTGTTTCCTCCCCCCCCCTCTTCCCCCATTTGTTTTAGCCAAAGTGAACCTCTCTCTCTCTCCTGGGCCAGTGATTTGACCCAATAGGTGATTTGATTGTACTCCCTGTCGGTGAATAAAAAGTGTTCCCTTTGTTGTAAGTTATGAAATAAGATTGCAAATTTTGTATTAAGACATTGAACACACTTTATTGTCACACATGGTAACTTACACAAAGTCAACAACAAAGAACATAAACATGAAATGGGGAACAAAAGAGCAACTAATAACTGATTTTGTTTACAAACTCTCAACACTCCCCCTCAAACATTAAACAGTCCCAACATGTGAACACATTTTTCATGTTTGGCTTTGGGTATACCTTTAGTTAGATCATCAGAAACCATATCACCAGTTGACAAATACTGCAAATTAATTCTTTTGGAATCAACCATTTCACGGATGAAATGATAACGAATATCAATGTGTTTCGTCCTGCCATGATACACGTCATGAAGGGCTAAATTTTTGGCACTTTGACTGTCATTAAAAAGTGTTGGACACTGATTACAGTAAAATACCTCAGATAGAACTGAATTTAAGTACAAACCTTCTTTAGACGCTTCTGTTAGTCCTATGTATTCAGACTCTGTACTTGATAAAGCTACACATCGTTGTTTCACACTAGACCATGACACAGCAGTACCTCCTAATGTAAACACATATCCAGTGTAAGAATGTCTATCCATTTCACATGCACCTCAATCAGCATCAACATAACCAGTCAGACCTTGCTTGGTTTTGCCATACACTAAGCACAAATCTTCCCGTCCCCCCATCTCCCCGGCAAGACACATACGTAAGGACGTGTGCGAGATGGAAGCAGGGGATGGTGATCTTTGGTGTCTCGCACTGTGAGAGGTGGCGACCGAGGGATTAGGAGATGGAAGTCGAGAGAGGCAGGCCCCGATCCCGAAAGCAAGAGACGAAGAGAGCACAAGGTGGAAGAAGAAATTGTTTTTGGGCCGTCGATGCTTTGGAGGAGTGGACGCCCAAAATTCTCTGCCGTCGGGGGAAGTTGCCCCACGCGAACGTTCTGTCCCGGCCACCCATCTTTGCCTGACCCACCTCCGGCAGTCTCACCATCCCAGCAAAGGCACCTTCAGAGTGGAGACAACGACATCTTTAATCGGATCGTTAATCACTGTATCCTGGCCACCAACCTCCCCCTTTTTCCCCGAGTGACAAGACGCATCAGTGAAAGGACAGAGTCGTATCATTTTTCCCCATAATTTGATTCCCATTCTCTTTTCCCCAAGACGTCGTGTGAGTGCGTGGGTCTTTGTGAAATTTGTGTGCGTTTGTTTAGTTTTAAGATATAATTTCAAAGGGACGTAATTTTTTTCTGATTGCCTGGGGAAAGTTTCCATTCTATTGTTAACAAGGGAAGTCCTCTTTTTTTCTCTCATTTTTTTTTCTTCTGTAACTCCCCAGTGCCACATTGTAAAATTGTACATTTCCATGTTTGTTTTTTCATGTTCTTGATTAAACCGTTCTGCAAATATAAATGCTGTGTAAAGACTCTACGTACCCGACGCAATCCGACTATCTAATCGCACCCACACCACCCCTCCCCTCCTCCCTTCCATTCCCCTCATCTCACAGGTGCGTGGGATTTTTCCTTCCCCGCTGACCCGGGCACTTCAAACCCTAATTCTAATTCAAATTCCCCATAATTGTGGTCAACGTCGAAGGCGGAGGCTACAATACCCTGAAATTTGATGAAGAATTTTCGAAAAAATAGCGTCGAAAGATGGATTTCCGTCGTTTATATCTACTTAATTGAGGACACTTTTTTCTATCACGTTTTAACATGTGTGGGCCTTGCCAAAATTCACAGTTTAGAGTGTGGAATCTGGGAATCCGGGTTTTTGAATCCTTGCCCGGATGAAGGATTGTTTTCCTCTGTGAATTTTGAAAATTCTTCCTCGGCGAATTCCTCAACTCACTGTGAAATGGTGCATTCCTGCTCCGCGTACTTATTTTATTTCTTTTGTGTGCCTGTTGCCAGTTAGGCAAATTTAATTCAATGCGTCAGAGTGTCAATTAATTCAGTTTTATGTGTAAATTGACTTCAATTATTATTGCTTCAATTCGTTAACAAATAAAAAACATTAAGTGGAAAAGTGTCGACGTTATTTTCACCATTCAGTACTTGGAGGGGAAGTCGCTTGTGATGAACAGTTTCATTTCGCGGAAAAGGGAATTTATATTCGATGGAAAATCATTGTTTTCAACATGTTTCAACCATTATCGCATTTAATGTCATATAGGTAGTTTTAAGTTCACTTTGCCGAGAAAGTAGCGTGGAAAGGTAAACGTTTGTGGTTTGTATCGAACGGGAGATATGTTTTCCTATAAATAATTTTGAGGATACCGGGACTAGCCACGGTAGTAACCTTTACGGAGTCACCCGCAAGTGCACATTCATTCATTACAGTTATCTACCGGTTAGAGGTAGGTTGTGATGAAAGTCAGAGAATATCCAACGAACTCTTACACGTGCTGTGCCCTTTCTACCTCTTGTATTTCTTTCTTCATCTCAGCATAAGTCCTACCTTTCTTCATCCCGTCCATAAAACCGATTCTCTTCCGTCCCCTTCCCCGCTTACCCAACATCCTTCCCTCTATCACGGCCTTCAGCAAACCATCGTCCCTCATTACCCCTTCCAGCCACCTACCCTGTCTTCCCCTAATCTCATCTATAAGTTTCCTATCCTCGCCCACCATGTCAAGCACTTCCTCGTTTGTCTTCCTTTCCGTCCAACGCACCTTCTCCATCCTCCTCCACACCCACATCTCAAAAGCCTTCAGCCTATTTTCGTCTTCCTTTCTCAAAGTCCACGTTTCCGCCCCATACAACGCCACACTCCATATCAAGCTCTTTACTAGCCTCTTTTTTACATCCTTACTTAAAGTCCCCGTCATCAGCTCCCTTCTATTATTGAACGCTTCCTTCCCTAGCGCTATTCTCCTCCCAATGTCTTTGCTACTATGTCCTCTTTCTTCTAGCGTACTACCCAAGTAATTAAATTGTTCTACTTGCTCCAGTTTGTGACCCCCTGCTCTTATCACCAGCTTCGCTTTCTTTGTCCTACAGAATCTCATTACTTTTATTTTCCTATTATTTATCTTCATTCCGTATTTCTCACACTGCTTTTCCAGTGCATCCACTAAAGTTTGAAGTCCTTTCGATGACCGACTCACCAACGCCTGGTCGTCTGCGAATCTAACCGACTTTATCCACTGGCCTCCTACTTTTATTCCCACATCTAGCTCATCCCATGCCTCTCTTACCATTTCCTCAGCATAGATGTTAAAAAGTAAAGGCGACAACGGGCACCCTTGCCGCACCCCGCGACCTATAACTGCCCACCCTGATTCACCGTCCGCTACCCTTACATGAGCCCTCTGACCCATATATAAGTTTCGGATGAGTCTCCTATCACGCCAATCTATTCCTATTTTCCCCAGTATCTGCATTAGTTTCTCCCAGTTTACTCTGTCAAACGCCTTTTCGAAATCTACAAAACAAGCGAAAACATCCTGATTATGCTCTATGTTTCTCTCTATAAGTGTCCTCATTACCGCAATCGCATCTCTGGTTCCCCTCCCCTTCCTAAACCCAAATTGGTCATCGCCTAAATAGCACTTTGCTCTGCTCTCCAATCTTCTATTTAGTATTCTAAGCAACACTTTTGCTGCGTGCGAAATTAAACTGATTGTTCTATACTCCTCGCATTCTGACGCTTTCTTCTTCTTCGGCGCAAGTGCACATAAGTGCGATATTCCACAGGAGAAAAATCATTACGGAGTCACCCGCAAGTGCACATAAGTGCGAAAATTATTTTTCTCCTGTGGAATATCGGTTCTTCCTATAAATAACCTAAATATGAAGAAGCGAAGCTGTTATCTAAGAGGAGAGTGGAAGTTAAAAGCTACAGCTAAGCGATCTTTCGGATTTACGACTGCCGACGATGATGCTACGTGGCAACACACTCAGTTTTGCACCGCTTAACCTGTCAGTGCTTTCGTTTTTCTTCGCTTTAGCGTTCCCCATGGCTCGCTTCACAAATCTTATCCTGGCCCTTCCTTCATAATTCCCCCCTTTCCACTTTTCCCTCCGCAACTTTCTTCAGAGAGGAGTCGAGGAAGACTTCCTCCTACCGACTTTGCTTCGCCCAATTTTCCTTCTTTCCTCTTCTTTGTTAACAACGTGATCCTTCCTCTTGATCTTCCTTATTCTCTTGTATCACCACATTTATAATGCTTCCCATCTTCTTTTCTATATCACTGCTACCTTCCTTGTCTCATGCTCCAGCGAAATCACTACTTAATTACTTGCGTGGTATTCTCGGGGTGATGTTTTCAATTTTTTAAAGCATGTTTCATAACTTAAGCATGTCTTATTGCTTTATTTATATTTTAAGTATGCATCTTTTAAGATTACCACAACCCGCTATGCTAATCACAGTTGGAAAAGGAATATGATAATTGTTACTTAACTTTTACTAACTTAATTAACAAAAAAGAAAAAACGTTCAACACATGAAAAAAATCCCTCCATTTATAATATACAAAATATCAGGTATTTAGAACACTCCACCTCATTAAAAAGTTATCTGATGAATTCAAATACCTGGGAATCACCGTAACTTTGGAATTAGTGTGGGATAAACAAGTATGAACATATGTGGCATAGCATTTATGATTTTTCAAGCGAATATTATGAAGGTTTTACAAAAGAATACTTGGACGATTCGACGGTCGGGCCGTCATCGTCGGCGGTAGAAGACTGAAGAATCTGCTCTGTTCCCTTGGAGAGGAAAGGGCAGAGAAGTAGGGGGGTGATAAGTGCGAATGGGTAGTGGTGGGGAGAGAGAGGTGGCTAGTGGGCTAGGTTATATATATATAAATCCAAGAGAGTGGTCGATAAAAATGTAGAAACAACCCCTCTTGCACCTTCGTCTCCCCCTCATTGCCCTCCCATACCTCAATCACTATCCCTTTCCTCATTATTACTCTCTACTCTGAGAAAGGTGGATGCCAACACCACCGAAATATTGGAAGTTTTATTTTGTGTCTTTCGCTTGTTTCTACATTTTTATCGACCACACTCTCGGATTTTTTTATATTTATCACTCGAGTGATCCTTCAAGAAGTTATACATACATATAAAAGAATGTTTGTCTGTCTATGTTTTATACAAATCTACAGTTATACTCTGATCGTTCTGAAATTTTGCAGACTAATAGTTCAAGACATGAGGAAAATTGTAAGCTATTTTAAAAAGATCTCAGGGTCCCAAAAAGTTCCCAAAAAGGGGCCCTTTGGTGGTCTACGCTACGTATTGGGTTCGGTGCAGTGGTGTCATTTTTTGTTTTTTAAAATTACTTTTACTCAAGATAGAGGGTTAAATTTTTTAAAATCAAATTGCTGGAATAAAAATAGAGTGCACAATTATTTCAATCAATTATATTTTTTGATTCGTATTTGACTGAAAATCGCGTTTTTAACTGCAATGATGCACATTTTTCTCTGAAATCAACATTAGCATATTTCCTTGACAGCCAGATTTTGGTCTTTAACGCATTTAAAATTAATTTTGCTTATTTAAGCTGATTAGGAATGCTAAGCATTGGATTTTGTGCAGTTGTTTATTATTTTGCTTTTAAAAACTAATTTCACTCTAGATTTATTTTATCAGATACCCGAAAGAAGGAAGTTTCTCAAAGTTTCAATCCATTCTCCTCTTAATATGATTAGTTATGAAGGCAGTGTGATCCCGAGCAACGCTTTGGGTAAATCAGCTAGTGTACAACGAAAAGCCTTCCACTTCGTTAAAAACTGCTACGGGCGAACGGAAAGTGTTAATCATCTGATAAGAGGACTATTTTAGAACCCGTCAGAGATTCGGGTCCTACACACTGGGCTTAGATTACTCGAGAAACTCACATCAGGCGAGTTTCAGTAGGGCACGGATGATATTATTTTGACCCCTGGCTACATCCTCAGAACAAATAGAAGCGACAAAATTAGCGAAATACACTGTCGAATCTTCAAGAAAATGTCCTCTGAGCCTAGAGAGCAATTTACATTTTTTGAAATACGCCTGAAGATGCCACAGTGTAGCAAAGCTTGTCGAAATGTCTGAATTTAAACAAAAGAGCAGATTGCTACGTTTCGATAATATTATTCCTCTTGGGACATGGAATTTTACAAATTATCGGTCGCATTCCTCAACTAATCATTGTATTAGCTTATTTTGGGTGTATAACCATGGAGAACTTCAGTTCAATTCAAAACCGCGATATTTATTTTTACAAGACATAATTCATTGGCTGAGATATAGAATAGAATAGAATAAACCTTTATTATCTACAGCTACATCTACGATGTACCGTGCAAGCCACCTAGGGTGCCATACTAGGGTGTGCCTAAGCCATACTAGGGTGTGTGGCACGGAGTGATTCCACACAAGGCATGCAGCACTCGTCCCAGAACAAGTCAGAACCTCGCACGCTCCCCCTGGCGCTAGGCGCAGGCCAAAAGCAATCACGAGAACAGTACGCAGTCCAACCGGAAACTGGGAGAGTGATACTTAAAACAACATACAAACATGCAGAGAAATGCTATAGACACATCTAGTGGTTAATATTACTGATACAGTTAATTTATGAATACTACGAGATGCTACTTCATGCAAAGAACAAAATAAAATAATGCCGGACTAATCGACCGGTGGAAAGAGTTAGTAATGATGTGGTGTTATTAAGCAAAAGTGAAAATTCTACTCTACCTATTGAGGGTGGGAGTTTCATGTGATTGATCTATCGCAACTATTATGATCCCTTATTGTACGTGGGAAAAAAGACATTTTGAATCTATCGGTTCGGCAGTCAATTTCCTTTATTTTATTCCTGTGATCACTTCTACCGTAGTACGTTGGCTCTAGCAGTATATGTTGAACGTCCGGCAAAAAACTGTCTGCTCCGAGTTTGCGCAAAAGATTTAACCTGTATTATACTCTGGAACAGGTCCCTTAGAGCAGCAATACAATACAATGAAATAGCAGCGAGGTAATCAACTTATGAACAGATGGTTTAGTTCAAATCAGAAACTAATTGGAGCTTAATAACATAGAAAAGGAAAAACAGAAACAACTACTCTCAGTGAATATCAATAACTGTACATGTGATACAATTGAATTCAAAGATGGCTATAGATTTGGCTATAGATGATAGATGGAACTATCATGGGTATAGATATGATACAGGATAATCTGAAAGCGGCCCTGGTGTCGATGGGGTAACGTCCTCGCCTGCCAATCCGAGGGTCGCGGGTTCGAGTCCCACCTGGTTGGATTTTTCTCCATCCAGGACATGGGTGTTTGTGTTCGTCTATTGTTAATGTTACATCACCTGATGTAAGAGGCCATTGCGAGCTGTTGTCGGGGTAGTTGAAATAAATAAAATAAATAAATAAAAAATATAAAGATATAAATTGAACTTAAGAGGGAGATTTTAAATTTGGTAATAATATCTGAAAATTATAACTTTTATCTTATATAGTGCTAGCTAATCAGGAAGACGTTATTGAAAAACCTTGACATCCTATCCTGCCTCTATCAGGTTGAATGTAGAAAATTGAGCGAAAATTGGGTGAAAACAAGTTACTCATTTAGCAAAAAAATTTTTTTTTAGAGAATGCTTTTCACCCGGGAGGAAGTGCAACAAAAGTTTAAACATTATAATATGTTGACTTTATGCACCAAAATGCCTGCTTCCACGTAGCGTCGAGAAAGTTATAAAACAGTCCGTACGTAGGCAACTCAAAAAACATTAAAAAGTTACCGTTGAAAATCACGGAAGGATGTGGGTATCATTTTTTTTATTTTGACGAAATTTGGCATGGCTTAGTTGCTTCAAAAAAGGAAATATACCCGCCCTGTATTAAATTCTAAAAAAAACCAATATTAATCCAAACATACTGCCTGTACTTCTCCACTTTAAAATGATTTAAGTGCATTCTTACACATTTTCCGACTATTTTTAGACAAAAACTTCACTTGTTTGACATGAAAAATGAAGTCACACTTTTTACGCTATTTTTTCTCTTTTTGAATTTGAAATTACCATCATACCGGCCTCAGTGGTGGTGGGGTATATTCAACGCCTGCTAATCCTAAGGTTGCGGGTTCGAGTCCCGCCTTGTTGGGTTTTCTTTCACTCAGGGCATGGGGTATTAACAAGTGAGGGTTAAATGGAAGAGAGGGCTGCAAAGCCCTAATATCGCCCTGAAAAGAAAGTCGCCATTATTATTATTATTAATTTTGAATGCATGAATGAATTAATAGAATTTATCTATCTTATGCACCAATGCCATTTTCACGAAATCTGTTTATCAGATGAATATCTTTGCCCAGAAAATTGTCCGTACCTACCCTACGAATTTGGCTACAATTACACCTCAAGAATGTGAGACCCAGAACGAAAAGATTTCAAGTCAAGGTAGTTGTGAAGTTTTGGTCTCAGGGCTATTGTGGTTTTGCCGTTCAATGCTATCGCAAAAGAGATCGACACGGTAATTCACCGGGTTACACGTCAGTAATAATCCATTTTTCCCTCCCAATTATTCTTTCCTATTCGCTCCCTGTTCAAGGCTGGTGCACGTTAAGTAACATACTCGGACACAACTCCTAGTGCCAGCTTGTAAGATATTACGTAAATGTAATAGCTACCACTCGCACTACCGATGTCATAGTTAAAACATTGTCTGGGTAGTTTTTATTAGGAATGTATTATGGGGCTTAAAATAATGAAGTTATTACTTAGGATGGATTCTCTAGGTCTCCATTGTTGCTCAGTCGATTGTAGACTTTACCGTATGCGTCATAGTCTCTTTGGAAATACCATGCTCTGAGAATTCAAGCGTATATTCTACACTACGAAGTGGCGTTATATCCTAAAAAGTGTGATAGTGCCTCATAGGAGTGTACCCTATTCTTGAGACGCATAATTACGACTTCATCCTCAGACTATTCCTCTTACATTAGAAGAGGGGTAAACTGGAGTGACTGATTCAATTCATGTGAATTATTGTAAACTACATCTCCCTGCTTTGTTCAATGACAGCATTGTTAAATGATTTTATATTGTGAAATAGAGTGAATGTCATTTTCTTCTTACTAAAATATCTGTAGGTTGTTTTCTAAAGACGCTGCATTGTAGCGAAACTAGTTAAAATAATAAGTTATTTTTTCTTTTGAATTGTAAATTTTTTATTTAAAGTCATTCCCTACTACCTGTAGAAAGTTGTTTCATATATCTTTATTGATAAAACTTATACACTTATACTATATTTCCATAATTAAAATTTAAGTTATGTTGTCTTAAAAGGCAAAAATGGTTGAAGTAAAGTTAAAAATAATAGTTTATCTACGATAGTGGAAAAGCATTACTTCAAAAACTGATATAAGCGATGATTATTCAAAAGAAATCAAACAGGAATGCTCCATCCCATCTTGTTTGTTTTAGTACTTTTCGCAGTAACTGCGGTAATTAAGATGGTTTCACCATGAAATGACTGAAATTTTTTAAATATAAAAATATTTTGCCCGTCATTTTTACGGGTTATCAGTTTTTCTAATATGAACAAAATTTCCGTGAAAAACACATTTATAAGAAGGGGAAATTCCCACGATATTAAATAAAAAAATGTAATACCTTGCCTACTTTTCTGTTATGTATTAGGATACTGATAAGTAAGTAAGATGAGTAAGATAAGTACTGATAAAATTGAAGTTTAAATGCTCTACTTAAATGTAATGCTGTAGTATGGCTGAAAACATGTTCATTTAAAATTAATCCGTCAAGTAATCTGCGTATTTGGCATCATCACTTTGATATTTAATAGCTAATGTGCATCATCAGTGAAAACAGGAATATTTTTTAAAGAAAAAAAAGAAAAATAAGGGATTCAGCCTTCGTTTTGACTCGTACAGTCGCGGCGGAAAATAATTATGTCAAACTGCGTTAGTGCCGACTGAAATGGCGTTGTAGGCGGATCTCTCTTGATTAAAAAGGTTTCATTCAAAATATATACATGAATTCGTTGAACAATCTGCAATGAGAATCAACAACCTTCATTTTGCAATGCAGGGGAGGAGATTTTTTTAAAGAAAAATTAGTTTTTTTCTACTCGGCAATAGTTTAGAGGTAGAATTTGTCACTTGTATTTTTCACTCACGCATGCGCGATAGAAACCTCATTTATGTGACTCACAGATCTTCAAAGGGTAGTGGCGTCTACATTGGACTCGGGGGCGTCTATCTCACGCTCGGTTTCATCGGACTTCTCATTTCGACCTATTCACACATGACACTAGAACCCAATAACGACCTGAATGTGTTCGCCATCTCATGAAGGGATAATAGTGTGCAGCGTATATGTCGTACCCTGCAGGGTGGTTAGCAGGAAATGGATTTCGAAGCAGTTCGACGATCCCTACAAATGCAAATGGCTCCATCTACCTATCTATCTAACCCACGGAAATCCATCTCAATGGCAAACAGTACCTCTGTGTAAAACCTTCGCAGCGGACAAACAATGCCTAGGTTTGGTAACTTAATACGCTATGGAATATATAAAGGCAATAATGTTTGTCTAAGGGTGGGTTTACAATGGCAAATTACTTCCGCAAGTCTCTTCTGCAAGAGCTTTATGGGGGATTCCACTCTGACGGAAATATTTTCTCAGTTTAGTGCAGAGACAGATTGGTTAGCGTATACACTCGCAACAATACGCCTCTGCAAGCGACTTTTCGAAACTTTTGCAAGTTCTGCAAGCGGAATTGCAGAGCCATGGAATGTTCTTGTATGATACTCTAAAGTGTTTGTTTATTAGCAAACACTCTCTTTCTCTAAGATCTGTGGGATAATTTTTCTCATTTCTTACCCCATTTTTAAAACTCATATACTATACTTTTTTGGTTGCGGACAAGCCCTTAGGCTTAGTATCAGTGTCAGGCTTAGGTTGGGGACAAGCAGAAGCAGGGGGACAGACAGCATCAGGACAAGCAGGACAAGGTGGTGTACTTTAATCGAAGTCTGGAAGCTGTATATTTAAGTCAAGTCCGTCATGTCGTGGGTCAAAACGGTTATGGCAACGTGGATCAAAGTTATGATGGTACCGTGAGTCAATTATGCTCCATATGTGAATACGGAAATATTCGACAGTCGCTTTCTGCAAGCAGTTTACGCAATAAACTTGCCAATGTAAACCCACCATTTTAGTTTTTTATTAGGTGATCTACCAATCAAGCGACAATGTGCCTTAATCTTTAATTTAACTTACTCGTCAATTTCTCTCCTCTTTAATTAGGTAATCTACCAGTTCAGGTGGTTCCACAGTTAAAGAATTTTAATGTAATTTTACTCACATTCTGGATAATTATAGAGAACCATGTCCTCTATCTGATATGAAAAACAGAATGGGCAATTTTCCACGCAATTTTTCTCGCAATTTGAGCTCGAAATTACATAGCGTTCAATGGGAAAAGTGGATAAACATGGGGAAAATAGTATATTTCTCTCTCTTTTTTAAATTCCATATTTACGTTAACTATTTATAAAGAAGCGAAAACTCCCGGGAAATTGAATAAAAATAAAATAGATACATTGTACAACCTTATTTTTCTAGTCATTGCTAACTACTGCAATAATAGAGTATTTGCGTAAGTGAGGTATTTTGTTGAAATTTATTATAGCGTGTAGTGTTTGGTTTCGAAATGCCACGTACGAAATACCAAGGTATAATTCCAACTAATTAATTTAATAAATAGATTTTAATATGCATTGTTTTAGCATCGAAATTGCCTAGGTCTAAACGCCCAACCATTGATTCTTCGTAGAGTGACGTCATCTCCCATATTAGCAGAAGCGAAATAGCCTAGCTGTGCGTAGAGAGTGAAATAGTATTTGCCTTTTCGAAGTTATTTCGATATTTGCTAATTAATAGCTAAAGTTTCGTCCGCACGCTAAGACTACACAATCACACAATCTCCAAATCAACAAATGGTCGACTATGGGAGATGACGTCAGAGCCTACAAAACATGGCGGACCAGTGTTTCGGCGCAATAATAATTAATTAGATTTTATTAGCGAATAAAAATTAACGAAAAGCCTTTAGAGCGTCAGAATGAAAATTTAGTGTCTGAAATATCGATAGATTTTTTAGATGTCACTTCCCAAAAGTGTGCAAATACTCTATTGAAGTCAAAATGCGGTAACTCCATAGACATGGCTCTGCAGTCGTCTTTTATGATTATAAAAAAGTATTCATAAAAAATATATTCGTGGAATAATCTGCGTATTTTGACTTAATTTTTATTCTCAATAGCCAACGCATGTCATCAGCGGAAGTAGAATTGTTTAAAACCAATTAATCAAAAATTTGTTATCTGCATTGACTCACACAGTCGCGGTGGAACCCCCTTACGGTAGTTTTAAATGGAAGCAAGTAACTATCATCCTCTAGTTTGACTTATAGCCAGCTATAGCAGACTATAATGTTTTAAACATTTTCATGTCTGCTGAAACTCATATTATCTGCTTCACTGAGTTGTTAAATTTGCTTATAATTGAGAGATATCTTTTGAAAATCACTCTCTCCATCTCATTATTATTTACTCATTCTCATTGTACAATTAAGAGTGCAACAAGACCGAGCACTTCAAGTGTGGATGAAATTAAGTTGGAAAATGTAATGCAATTGATACAATCTTATGGTTACCATTTCTCGATTTTTAATCACCGTGGTAATAAAATATTTACTTTCCCCCTTTTTCCACATCCATTGTTTGATAAAATAATGATATAATTACCCCAAGTTAACTTTGCCAAGTCGCCGAGAAATTAAATTCACCATAAATTGTGTAGTAAAAATGGAAAAGGTTGTAAGTGCCAGAAACTAAAATTTTCAGTATTCAATAAAATAAGTCTAAAACGTTGAATATTTACTAAAAAAATTGTTATATATTTATAAAAATAGAAAAGCAATAGAAATAACATATAGTTCAATTTTTTTTAAAATACATAAGTGGAAACCAAAAAAAGATGGATAAAGATATAAGTGCCATCTGTTTTTTTGTGGAAAAGGACGTAAGTGCTTTGCTTTACTTTTAAAAATGATGTAAGTGAAGGGTTAGTTTTAACAAAAGGATGTAAGTCCAGTATTGTTTAGAAGCTTTTTAATGTATACCATAAATTCAGTGTTATAATGTGTTACAAGGATACATTATAATAAGTACAAAAGATATTTTGATGATTTTAAGGCATAGTCTTGATTTTCGAAACCTCCTGCTCCTTTCTCAATAATAAATCTACCTGAAAATCGAGTTTCAACATTAGTCAAAATACATCATGGCGGGTGGACTTACATCCTTCTCCGTTTCAACCCCGCACGGCTCTTTCACGGTGCTGACATCTTCCGACTGCTATACAAACTAGGGAAAAATTTTCTGACACTTACTACCTTGTCAATCTTATTACGCCTGGCTTGTACTTCGCCTTTCACCGAAAAAGTCATTTTTTTTATTTTTTGGCACTTATATCCTTTTCCATTTTTACTACACAATTATGTGAATACATAAAAACGTTCAGTCGCCCTCATGAGCTGGCTATAAGTCATTCAAACGCTTTCACCGAGAATGACTACAAAGGTGCACAATATGCATCGACGCTTCCCTCACCCTTGATTTTTTTTCAATTCAAATTGATCAAAGGTTATATATACAAAGAAATTGAGCTTCATTTCTCCAAACCCTCTCTCTCTCTCTCTTTGCCAGATGCTAATTATTTTGGAACCTCACGTATTCCCTTATAACCGGGCAGCTGTTCTGTTAGCAGCAGCGGGTAATTCTGGTAGTTTCGAAGTTCTCCGACGGAGTTCAGTCTCTCGGTTATTTCACTCAGGTTATTTTTCAGTATTACAGTTATACAAAAAAATGACCGAGTACTCGGTTCGGCCAGGTTAGCCTGCGCAGAAAAACCTGGCCAGCTGCCTGCAGTTGCTAGCACCAGCACCGCGTATCATAAAAATTATTACAGAAAGGTCTTTTTCTGTCTTTCCGTATATGCTCCGTTAATACTGCACCTACAGTAATAAATGAGGTATAATTTTAAACGTTGAATCGCCGACTTCTGACGAAAGATACGAGGGCAGACTTAAAAGTAAGGTCTCCAATTTTTTTTGTCTCTTTTTTTTGTAAGGTCTCCAATTTTTTTTGTCTTCGTCCGTCGCGATCTTCATCCCTCCTAGGTGTTTCTTCAGGGTGAGGAACATGTGGAAATCACTTGGTGCGACGTCGAGGCTGTACGGAGGATGCCCGATCACTTTCCACCCAAACTTCGAGATCAGTTCCTGCGTCTGACTAGCCGTATGCGGTCGCGCGTTGTCGTGATGAAATGAGACCCCCTTCGTCAGCATTCCTGAACGTTTGTTCTTGATGGCGCGCCGAAGCTTTTGTAATGTGTGGCAGTATCTTTCCTTATTGATAGTGGTTCCCCGGGGCATGAAATCCACCAGCAATAATCCTCACCCTGAAGAAACACCTAGGAGGGATGAAGATCGCGACGGACGACAAGGTGCAAGTGGAGGTCAACGCCTTCGCAACGCAGACGGAAGCTGGTATGACGACAGTATTCAAAAGTTCATCATGCGGATGAGGAAAATCATCGAGCGCCAGGGTGACTAATAGCTGAAGCCATGACCTTTCCAACGATGTATCCAACAATGTAAATAAATGTCATTTTCTATGACAAAAAAATTTGGAGACCTTACTTTTAAGTCTACCCTCGTACAATCTCAATCTCAAAATTCACTATTTACCCATTATTTTGACATAAAAGTTTCGATAAACTCTCTTGCCTGTATTGTATTAATATGTTTTGTATATTTTTGCAAGAAAACAAGTATAAAGAAAGTACTTTATGATACACCTTCTTCTCTATTTAAAACCCTATCACACCGTTTCCTTAACATACTTATTCCCTGATAGCGTGAAAGTGCGAAATTTTCGCACGGGTTACCTAGTTATCAGTGTTCCCTGAGTGAGTTCAGGGTTATTTCAGGGCGGGGCAGGGCTTCCGGTTATTTCACTCTGGTTATTTTTCGGTTATGTCAAAAAATAAACGGATACTCCGGTTAGCCAGCGTTGTAAATAACCGGTTTTAACCTTAGGGGAAAAATCTGTTGTATAAAATATAATCGGTTATTTTTTCCCATCTTTAGAGTAAGCAAAAAAGCAAAAACACTATTAAATAGCTTATTGTGGGACAATACAATATCCAATGAAAACAAAAAGAGAATTTATAATACCATAGTAAAGAGCATAGTAACCTACAGCTGTGAAGTATGGCCACTAACGGAGAAATCAGAAAAACTGTTACTGACGACTGAAATGGACTTCTGGCGAAGAGCAGCCGGAAAATCAAAAAAAGAAAGAGTAAGGAATGAAAGAATTAGAGAAATAATGAATGTTAATGATGATGAATAAATAGATGAAATAATAACGCAGCAGTTGAGGTGGTATGGACACGTAAAACGAATGGGAAATGAAAGACTCCCGAAACAAATGCTGCTGTGGAACCCGGTTAAGGAAGACGGAGGAGAGGCAGACCGAGGAAAAGTTGGATATACAAGGGATAGAGAAAGAAATGAGAGAAAGAGGATTAGATGAAGAACTCTGGAATATTCGTGAGGCATGGAAATTGGGAATCGGAAGACGTAGAACGTCGTAAACCGTATTATATATATATAGAGAGTAGGCCATATGGAGTATATGAGCTTAAGTGTTCACGGTAAAGGTAGGAGGGATAAGATTAGGAATGAGTACTTGACGTTGGAATGTGGAAAAAATGCTCCGGTAAAGGACTTCTATAAAAGGAGTGTGATTCGTCGGTTTGGCAACGTCGAAAGAATGAACGAGAGTCGAATCACGAAGTAGAATAATTATGATAGATGAGTGAGTGGTGTGAGAAAGAAGACCTAAGGACGGCTGGAATGTCAATAAATGCAACGCATTCCACAATCATCATGTTCTAGTTGATAGTTTTAACTTCTGTGGGAATGGCCGTACTGGTCTTTTGAATTGAACCATGAACTTCGAAAAGTGCTCATCTCGGATTTTCAAAAAACTTTTAGAAGAGAACAAAAACTGAATTTCTGTCGAACCATTTGAATTATGAGCGCGTTCTTTTCCTGAAACTTCTTCTGAAAGCTTTATGGAAAATCAGATGTGAGTTTTTTTCGCGCATACATTATCTGTCTATAAGTACACACGAAGAAAGAGGGAAAATGTCCATTTTCCAATTTTTTCCGGGATGAGACCTTTCCGAAATTCATGATTAAATTATTACTTGCCTGAGGTTAGAGAGTTATAAAATGACACCTTAATTTTTTTGTCCGGAAACATTTTCTGCAGTTAATGGGATTCGTTCTGCACGTATAAGACGATACGCACCAACGAATACGGTTTGAATTATTAATCAATAGAAAGGTTAGGAAGCGTGTGGCTTTCCTTGAGCGGAAATCTCGTGCTTCGGTGTTTATTCCGGCTTACCCAACCACAATTACATTTTTTAAACCGCTGTCTACGATTTTACCCTCTGGAAATATAGGATATTTTTCACATTTGAAGATTTTTTTTTCATTTTTGAAGATTTTTTACAATGTGATATGCTCATAGATTCAAGAAGAAGATATACAAAACTCTAAGGTGCGATCGTTTAGACGAGTATCGAATCAATGTCAAATGCACAACAAAGGCAAGTTGAATGGTTCAGTTGTGAAGTCAATAAGCCGAAAACATGTAGTTGTTACTAGTTGATGTATTTTCGTGGTATCGTGATGAATTGCCTTGAAAAATGCAAAATGGCATTTATTTCCGAAAATACACTTCTTCATTTATAAAATGTATGGTGAAATTGAGCGTGACAGCCGTGCTATGTGGATCATTTTTCGCAATAAAAAACAGGCTTCACTTTCGTCCGTCAAGAAGCCTCTTCTTTAATCTATGCTGTGATCCTTGACTTGGCTTCCCACCATTTTATAGTTTTCCTCAACTTTTCCTTTAGACAGTTTATTTACACTTCCTCTCTCATATTCTTTTCTGCGTACTTTGTTCTTACTTTTTTTCCCACTGGCTTCTCTTGCCTTCCGGCCGATTTCTTTTCATTTCCTTTTACAGCTCTGTTTTTCTTCGGTTTAAAGTGTTTTCTTTTCGTTTTTTCTCTCTAAAATAAGCTTTCTTGCCTTCTTCCGCATTCAAAGGTCCCTTCTTGACGACATTTCATCCATTTACTTAAGGTTCTCTTAAGTCCACTTACATATCTTTCCTTTTCATTGTTCTGAATTTGCGTCACGTTGATAACTGTCATATATATGGAATGAATTTTGCGGATAAGCCAAATTCTCGAGACATTTAAAATGGCTTTTTATGCTGAAACACAGGACATAATTAGCCAGTCATTATTCATGATGAATAAAAAACTTAGTACTCTGGCACACATTTATTTAACCGGAATTTCACGTTTTACCACCCTGGTATATTCATGTGTGGGATTAGGTCATCATGTAACATAGATTAAGGCTACATACACATATAGTATGGGACTATAAGCGTACATCTAATACAACCAAAGGTTTTATCTGTCTGGATGAATTCTTCTCAGATTCTCCATCGGGTTAGGCTCTCCATACTGGCCGATGTTTCGATGCCCGACTCGTGCATCGTTCTAAGGGCTGGTTTTTTTATTTCTTATTTTGGTTTGTGATATATTTTCTTTAGGCTCAGAAAGACTCTAGTTATTTTTTCCTGGATTTATAGAATTTTCATATTTTTAACTGTTTTTGTGTGCAAACTGTTTAAAAAAATTAATCAGCAGTTCATAAACTTTATGATTTAAAGGCATATTAATGATGCCAATTCACTACGTCTGTACTTTGTGATCTATATGCAGTGTTTGTATCATTTGAATCTATGTAGCAAGAGACGTGGGGACTCTAATATCGCTCCGCATAAAAAAGTCATTTATCTATAGACTGTCCAACATTTAATTGACGGTATGAGGTCTTATGGGGGTTCGTATCCTGTGTATGTATTCACAAGATTGGATGTGTGATGTTGTCAATAGCAGCAGGAAAATTAGCACAGCGCCCTGCAGTGTACTAAGGCCATTTTTGAATTTTGGGCGGAGATGGTGTCAAATTTACGTCTCCACTTAAGCCGGAAGTGTGAATATTCTCTACATGCAGAGTGAACAGACCGAGTGAATGAAAAAAGCAGTCTTCTTATGCTCACTGTATATTAAGTTAGAAGGTTTGGGTGTGATAATATGGGCATTGACGGAAAATAGAATCGAAGAAACTTTCTAATATATATTTCCTAATTATTAATGCATATATTTATTTGATATGTGTACATTTTTTATAGAAAAAATGATGGATACGCTTTATTTTAGAGTATATTCGAGAGTGAATCTACTGTTGAAGTAAAGGGATATAGAAAAAATTCAAATACCCGTGAGTTTAAGTGATTTTTAGCTAAGAGTTGTTGATGATATTTTGTGAATAAGATAGATATTGTAGATATTCCGTACTTGTTTGCTTTACCCTTGCCATGAAATTTATTTTACTTGCGCTGGAACGAAAATACAGCCTTCTTGAAGGAATTTCGAGATGCAATTGACTGTAATTGGAGGGGGAGAGGACAGAGGTGTATTGTGTGTTCACGATGCGTCTTATGATAGTGCCACGCTGTCTTTTGTTATTATCTCTAATGGTGCGAGGAAAGAAGGAATTTTTGTGAGTGTCAGTTTGGCAGGAAGTCCCTCTTATTTTGACGCACCTACCAGTTCTAGAGATAAAACACAGGGTCAAATTAATATCCTCCGTATCATACTGAAACTTTCTCTCTCTTGAACTAGTCGAGACAAGATGAGAGTCTCGTACGAGGCTCGAGACCGAGACAAGACTGAGGTTCATGAGACGAGAGTCAAGACGAAACCGAACGAATGTCGCACATTGTGTCGTCTCGTGGCAACTCTAGACCCTATCTTGAGGTCTCATTGTGAGACTAGTCAAAATGGGACGGCAGGTAGTGGTGAGTCATCAAACTTTTCGATGTGCTTGTGTTGACTGCAAATTAGAAATGCCGCACACTAAAAAAATCCTCCTCCGTTTTGCAGGACCTGAAACTTCCGTATCCCCCGTACCATAACCGTACATTGCAAAGTGCCAAGCACTTTTACAAAAACTACAGTTGACAGTATGGGTCTTATGGAGCGAATAGAAAGAAGGCTATTGAATGAAAAAATGAAAGAGAGGACAAGTGGACGCGTTATTCCTCGACTCCAAGAAAGCATTCGATAAGGCTCCTAACAAAAAACTTATATTACAATCATGCAGACTAAAGAAAAAACTAGTGAATTGGACTCGTGACTTAATGACCTAATTTCTCGAGACAGCAGTAAACTTAGATTAATTGCAGACGTTGCAGTCATCTACCGCGAAATTGGCAAAGATGCGGGCTTCAAGTTCTATCATCGGATCTAAACAACGTTAGCTCGTAGTTCCAGGAGTGGTAGCTTGAACTAAATATTAGTAAATGCACTATTGTACACTTATAGCGGAAGCAATCTCACCAACGCCATGACTACACTGTGGGTGGAATAAGCAAAAAGTCGTCAGATGAAGTAAAATCTCTGGGAACTCCCATAACTGCAGACCTATCGTAGATAACACATTGTATATTAAACGTACTATCACTTTCAAAAGTCGGTCCACGCGGTGAGCGCGGCCAACTTCGCATTTCGCTGAATTCGAACTTCGGGTATTGCCTATGCATTCAGCGACTACTAAGGGCCAACTTGACTCATTTCCACTCAACTATGGAGACCCTCGTATGACCTTCTCCCGCTATCGCTGACCAGCCAACTCCCCCGACTCCAAGTGGTAGGCAACGGTAGGCGGAGAATGCAAAAGGGAAAGGCGTTAGGTGTTTTTCACTCTTATGAGTAGCGGGATTAATTGTATTCTTCAAAAATCGAGGGAATAGATCGACGAACCGACCACCATAAAGCAATTTTTTGAGGATAATTCTCGACTTTGCGTTTTACCCTGGACAGCTAACTCCCCGACCTTTCTCCTATTGAGAATGCGTAGGGTAACATTGTGAATGAGTGGCATTACGACGGAGAAAGAACTGAGTAAAACTTTATAAGTATATATACGGGATGTTTTGAATTCTTTAAGTCAACGTCCCCGTGTAATAGAACATTTGGTTTGGTCTATGCAGTCACGATTACGATCTGCAACTGAAAATAATGGCGATGTTACAAAATATTAAAGTTATTCTCTGATGAATGAACATTTTGTTTTAGATTTCTGTTACCATAGGTAATATACTAAAAATAACTATCCAAAATTATCTAGTACACTTTTCTTCCTAACCTTATCAAATATTGACTCATTCCCATTAATTTCGCTGCAAAATGAATGCCAACTTTAAATTTAAACCACAACTTATATTTCGTTCAAATCTATTCTAAATAACGAGAAAATTTTTCATGTTGCTTATTTGAAAATCTTATCTTTTATATATGAGCAGTTTTTCATCGTAGTCATTTTTAAATTGAGTGCATGTCTTCTCTGAGAGCGAGAAATCAATTAACCCTTTAACGCCTAGCGTGTTCATATGATCACAGCAAACATTGCTTTCTCTAAATTGCTCTCCTTTCCGCATTTATCAAATGTTTTTAATGCGGTTTTGGTAACAATATCTTGATACATTTATTGTCCTCATGACGAAATATTAAATCAATTCAACTGAAAGTATTTGATACACAGCTTTCTCAATGTGGTGGCCTACCCTAAACTGCTCCGCGTGAATGCATGACTTTAGTTTACTAAATAGTACAATAGCATTTTTCTTAAAATTCTCATGCACTTCAGTACATGTGCTAAGAATACTAGAATGTACTCTACAACTTAATATTGTTGTAAAATATTCATCAATGATAATGTTATTTAGAAGAAATGTTACGCGTGATCGTATTATCACGCTAGGCGGATACCGTAGCAATAGGGTTCCACGAGGAAGGCAGGGTTACGAACGCTTTTTTCGATAAAGGTAATAAGATATTTCTTATTTGGGACTTTGTAATAAATTGCTGGTGTTTTATAGCTATCATGTTATTATTTTTACTTTATGGTTGTGAATAAAAAATTGTACACCGATCATTCATTGGCGTGTCTGCATTGAAGCTACTTTGTGGCACATTTTCACAACTCTCGGCTGAAGCGTCCCTACAGTTTATATCCAGGTACTATTTTACAATGTAGCTAGTAATAAAATGAGGAATGAAATAACTATTATATAATAATATCAGCTAGAAAGCCATGAAATCGGAGTGTGGAATGCTACGATGGAACAAGGGTGATTCACGGATTATTTTCTCTGCACAACGATTCAACTGAAATTTCATTACTATGCGGGCAACTTCAAGAGGTAGATGCTCTGTTCTTCTACTAAAAAGCTGAGCTATTTCACATCAATTTACGACGGCAAATATAATTGAAATGTTTACAAATTATTCATTCAACGCGTCTGTTTTTATGGGAATGACTCTTCAAGAAGTTTTATCAGCACTGGAAGATGACAACGACGACATTTTAGGCATCTACATCGAACCTCTGGAGAGGAACGTGTTATCTGATGAAGATTCTGCTGAGGAGGATGGTAGTGTCTTCATAGATAATCAGTTCGGTCGTCAATTTCGAGTGGGTGCTGAAATATTGGCGAGTACTCAACGAGGGGAATGTGAAAGTGATGGACTCGAGATGAGTGACAAACGGGTAAACTCAAAATCAAAGAGGATGAAGGTGAAACGAGCATTGACTACTTGGAGAGATGAAGATCTTTGTGTAATAGGTTCATTATTTCTGGACGTAAATTATTGTGACATTCGAGTTGATATTTGATGATGAATTAATTGACTTCCTAATTTCGCATGCAACAGATTATGCCACATTGCAGAATTTTCGTAATTTGAATATAACATCTGCTGAAATGAAGGTCTTCCTGGGAATTTTGATTCTCTCGGGTTAAAATAATGTTCCCAGTAAACGTGATAACTGGGATTTATCTGGCGACTTACGTAATTAATTTGTTGTAAATGCTATGTGCCGGGATAGATAGCCTGAATCTGTTGAATTTATGTAGAAAATGTATAGGTTTTTACACTGTGCAAATTATTCCCAGCCTAATGCAGAAGACTAAATGTGGAAGCTAAGGCCAACTATAAATCTAGTGAAAACACGATTTCTATCTTTGTTCCGCCCTGAGGAGCACATGGCTTTTGATGACTGCAAGGTTGAATATTTTGGACGACACCCTTGTAAACAGTTCCTACGCGGTAAGCCTATTAGATTTGGCTACAAAGTATGGTCTCTAAATGCCACTACCGGATATTTAGTGAACTTAGAGGTTTATAAAGGTAGGACCCTGCATCGAATTCCGAATATGAGAATATGGTAGGGAAATGCGCTGCTCCCCTTCTGCAAATGCTGGACGAAATACCTCAATAAAAAAGGAACTAAGCCTATAAACTATATTTTTATAATTTATTTACCGGGATTGACCATATAAAAGAGCTTAGGTCGAGGGGTTATGGAGCCACAGGAACTATTAGATAAAACCGTATTCCAAAAGGCTATCCAGTAATGCCATCTAAGAAATACGTAAGAAAAAATACGGGGTTTTTTATGAGAAATGCCTTAGTAAGGAGGACGACATCCTTTTGGTGAAGTGGGTAGAAAATTCCACATTCAGCGTGGTTACTACCTGTCTTTGCATTCAGCCCGTAGCTCCTGTGCCGCGATTTTCACAGGCAGAAAAGAGGAGTTTGCATTCCCCGCCCATTAGTGATTTCAACAGTTCAACCGTTACATGGGGGAACGGACAGAATGGACGAAAGTATGTTCTACTACAGAATAGGGATAAGAGGTAAAAAATGGTGGTGGTGCATATTCACATGGCTAGTGGACGTGGTATTGCACAATGCGTGGGTTCTCCATAAGAAGTCAGGGAAAACACTCTCACTAATACAGTTCCGTCGCAGCAGCGTCCAAATGTATCTGACAAAATATAAAAATCTTCCGCTTATTGTTAGTGTAGGGCGACTTTTGAAGTCAAGGAATAGTAGTATCCATGTCCGAGTAAGTGACGACATTTGCCTTTACGGTATAGGCCAGTTGATTGAACCATGTAATCGACACCGCTGTCCAGGTGAATATTGCCAAAGCACTTTTCGTACCCAATGTGTAAAATATGAATTACGTATGTGTGCACCGTGTTTTGCAAATTTTCACAAAAAAATTAATTTCTTTACAGTTCACAATACTTTTATGTGTTTTTGACATACATATTTGCAAAATTTGAACGCAATATAATCATTATGTTCAAAAGAATCAATAAAAATAACTTTAAAAATCAATATTTTTTATATATTTTAAAGCCTTAACCCAGGGAGCAAGATAAATTTAGCGATTATTTGAAGAATTGAATGTACGGGGATGCTATTGCCACGGTATCCGCCTGTAGCGTGATCATATGGACACAGGTCATACCACTGCACATATTTCAATAATATTTGGGATATAAGTTTTAAATACAATAATGATCAACTCCTGAAAAGAGGAAAAAAATCGGAGGAAAAAAAATCCGGCGTTAAAGGGTTAAGTTACATCTCCACTGAAGGAAAACTCATTCAAAAATGACCGCATTCATTTCTGATAAATTACAATCCACTTTTTGTAGCTTCATTCACCATAGTTTTGCATTTATTTTATCCTAATTAGGGTTTTATCCTTTTTTAGGTAATATCGTAAAGTATAATTTTCTGTAAATATATGTGTTGGATGAAATAGGTATGACTTCGCTTTGCGTATTTAGAAATCAGCTTCGAGCGGCGTTACACCAAAGGCATATTTCAATGTTAATTTTGCTCTATTAGTTTTTAATTTGTCTTAAATTGTTTTTATTGGTCTGTTAAATGGACTGCGACTGTGTTTAGGAAAATAATACAAAACAAAAAGATTCATTCACTGCAAGTATATCCATCATTCAGCTCTCCGTTCCTGAACGAACCTCTAATTTCTAGAAGCTATGTTCACTATTGTGGCAACATATTCTGGAGATGCCGTAAAACTCCACTGACCTATCTGACTATGGAATCTATTAGTCACGCAATGGGGGATGCTAGCTAAAGAAATTTGTGTGAAATCCAAGGTATCAAACGCACGACGTAATTTTAATCAGGTAGCTATTTTTATGCTCCTTTAGACGAGATTGTTTCACTGCACAGCGCACAACCTACACTTTCACGCGCACTGACTAAAAATGAACTTCTGAGGAGATATCAGGGACTCTAAACTGTTTAAATCTGTCAATACTTTAGCATAAATAGATTGGGTTGATAAATCAATACATCCAATCGCAAGGCAATCAATTAGCCAATAAATTCAGTTTGAATTCATTCTCGTAGAAGCAATGCCGTACTGTGAACAACATTGTGTGCCTCATTGTGAGAGTACTTAAAAGCTCTATGCCAAATTCAGTGCACTTGACTTCGGTCACAAAAAAGTTGTGATATTTTCGTGGCACAAATAATAGGCTTAGAGTTAACGTTTCCAGTCTTGGATTGTTTCCTTTCACTATGCCCAGATTATTTTCAAAAATTAATTAAGTAGTGAATGATCACTAGTCATTACCTTGAGGGAAATTCGGAGTGAATATTGAATAAATCTCAACTCCCGATTGCAAGAGAATGGTCGGGCTCCCATCAGTTACTCATCCCAGGTGAATACTCGGCGTTAATTTTTCCCTTATTGGTGTTTATGAACTTCTCAACGGTCTGTGTATCCAAGCAATATATTTTGCTACAGTTCAAAAATGGAAAATCGTTGCATCAGTAATTAATGTGTGTCCTGGAGGCTTTCCAAAACCTCCAAATTTTCTTTCCGATACACTAATTAATGATATAAGTTTTAAGGCTATATTAGTTGTTTTGTTCTTAAACTTTACTCAAAGGTGTCGTTTTAATTTACTGTGCAATATAGTTTTAATATTACTTTGCAATTATGGAGATAGAGTTGCACATTTATCATCATCACGGGTGTTTCACGGATCTTTGCCGTAATATCCCCTTTCCCGTCGTTGAGTCATATCCCATCTATAGCACCTTAGGCAACACCACGTTTTATTCGTGCTGTCTCTCGTATATCTCCTATCGACTTTTCGTTTATTTTTCTCTCCATCCTATTTGAAAACAGCGACATTCCTATACAAACACAATTCTTTAAATCCTCTGTAACACCAATCTCCATACATTAATTTATCCTTTACTGAATGACGTAGTTATACTTCCCGGAAAGGTAACCCGTTTCGCCAGCTCAGAATTTTCCTCATTTTCCTTCATTTTGAACTATTACTACTTTATAAACTTCATTACCTGCGCTTTATATGATTAATTCACATTCCACATATCACCCACCTTTTCAGCTGCGAAATATACATTGAGTCCCGTGGCTGACTGGCTAACTAAATCTTGGCCATCTGCAAATCTACCAAAATTAACAGTTTCTTGCTACTTTCCTCCGCAATTTTATCCCTTTCCATACATTTATTACCAAATTGTCAGCGAACAATCGAAAATCAGTGGTAATATGAAATGGCCCGGCCTGAATCCTCTTCCAACATATACCCATTCTGATTCGTCATTCATTACCCGTATACCGCTTCATCCCCGTGCGGTTTTATAATTATGCGCCTAAACTTCCAGTGTACTCCCTATTTCTGCAGTAATATTTATTATTCTCGTCCAATGTACTCTGTCAAAAGTCTTCCAGCAGTCTAAGAAGCAAATAGAGACATAGTGGCTATTATCTATAAATAAATGTTAGAATACTCATCACCAGAAATGCGTTTCGCGTCCCGCTCTCTTTCCTTAACCCATACTGGTCATCACCGAGGAAGTCTTCCGCCCTTTCCCATATTTCATTTTAACACCTATCTTAGCTATTTTTATAACGTGCAAAATAAAAATTCTGATCTCTTAACATTATCTTTCTATTTTCATTGCCGGGAAAGGTTTCCGAGCTGATTTTGCAACAGTGGATTTTGGCAACGTATTTACTAAAATTTTATATATTACTAGTTTTCCTGCATGCAAACGAGGCTACTATCTGTCCCCTTTGCGCAGGACTAATGATTCTTGCCATAACGACCCATGTCATAAGGAGAGTACGGGAAATTATCGCCTTCTTTCTCCCAGAAAAAATACCGGCCTAAGTCCTCCCACAAGAAAGTCCCAGCCGAAAACACTTCACGGGTTCTTCGGCTGGCGAATTCTTATGGGATTGTTTTGGCTTTTCGTTGTCTAAGGGAGAAGGGCACGCGAGGTCTCTTAGCGAGTAAAAAACAAACTCAAGTTGTGCCTGTCTTAGCAGTAAAATTGGCCCCCAGAAGTCATGGAACGCGAATGCAATACGTGAAGCTCGATTTCAACAGAACACGGAGATGGTCGCGCTCGCCGTGTGGACCGACTTTTGAAAGTGATAGTACACGGCACATCCTTGAAGAAACTAGGATTTATCAAGCATGTAGTAGGAAGGTCCTCGGATGAGAAGGTGAAAGAGAAGTTCTACTTCGATCTGGTTAGGACACACTTTGAATACGCCGCGAGCATTTGGGGTCCAGGACAGAGAGATTTAATTCGAAAAAAATAAATACAAAGGAAACCTGTGGGTTTCGTTAAAAGCTGCTACGAGCGAACAAGGAGTGTTTAACAGATTTTAGAGGGATTAAGTTGGGAACCGCAAGACACTTGGGAGACTACACGCTAGGCTTAGATCGCTGGAGAAATAAATAACGGGTGTGTTTCAGTGTCACACAGTGAATATCATTTTAACGCCGCACTGCATCTCTGGGTCCGACAGAAAAAATAAATAAGAGAGATACATTTCCGAACAGATATAGGTACAAAAATTCGTCCATCCCACGTATAATAAGTGACCATAATAAATACTGAGATCCTATCAAAACACACTCGAAATACACGTTACTTTTTAATCTCCCTATAACATTCTCCTTTGAACATTCACACGGGTGGTGTCCTAACACCCCCTGCCACACGCCCATGCGGTGCACAGTGGGAAATTTCGGGACCTCAGGCGACAAAATCCCGCTTGTTAATGCTGGAAAGTCCCACTTTAGGTACTTAGTTGAGTCCAGTGTAAGTTATCTCGGAGAATTCGTTGCGCGGCCGTGGATTGTTTTGATGTGAATGCGGATGAACATCTTATGGTTCGTTCTCCGTGTCATATTAGGTTTAGGCGCGATCAATGTTTGTGTACTTTCGAGGGCATCGTGTGCAAAAACTACAAGGATTACATAATATCTAAAACAATGACTGGATAGCCCGTTTTGTCGACTACCGGAAATAGTTTGTCGCGAGCGGAGTGGGGGTTGCGAAGTGACGTCACAACGCTGCGCGCTTGGGGGGTCTAAATTTGGGCTCGTGAAGGGCACGGCGCGTGCTCAGTTCAGTTGTATCTACGGAACGAGTTGGCCGATTTTAGTGATCAAGGTGTTTACGGAGAACTGACAACGTGAGTTAGACGTTAATAACACAAGAAATATAAAATTAGCTTTGTAAAGCAGAAAATATTAGAATTCATCATGACAAAAACACAGTACAACTTCCACTATTTATTTTAATGCTATCGACCGGTTTCGACGTCTAAAGCGTCATATACAAGACGAACACGCTTTAGACGTCGAAACCTGTCCACAGCATTAAAAAAAATAGTGGAATTTGTACTGTGTTATTGTTATAATGAATGCTATCTTCAATTTCCCCCCAGTATCGCCACATCGAATAATTTGATTCGGAAAGTATCAGTTACCATCGACAAATTGTCCATAGGTTAGCCATTTGTACTAAAGATTTAGATGATTAAATGTTATGCATAGTGTAATTTTCTTTGTTTCATTTCAACTTTCTTTCTGACAGACAAAACAAAAGAATCTCCCAATAACGAGAGTAATGTTTGTTTTTTCGCATTTACGAAATAAAGATCCGACGGCAGTATCAAGAATACTCCCTGTATTATTTTTTTTCTTGGCTCTTCATCACTTTCTCACCAGACATTCGAAAGTCTCGTGGTAGTGGTCTCGTCTCCTTTCACCTAATTGATGGTGGTCTCGAGTCTCGTCTCGTATTCGAGACGAGACTCGAGATGGGACGAGAAAGTCTTGAGTCTCGCTGAAACACTGGGTCCCTGGCAAAGTGAAAGCGATGGTTGATTTTAACCCTCTCGTGTATAAATTAGCCTTGCGTGTGTGTTCACCTCTTGATTTTTTTTGCGAAGTAGTTCTGTTCCCCTGATTCTCTCTCTCTCTCTCTCGTTGCCTCTTCCCCTTCATCCTATCGCTTCACCCCATCCACTTTAACCTCCCCCCTTCCCGCGCAGGTACTTTGGCGGGAGCTATTCGCTTGGAACGCTCAATATATGTGCCTGAGGCCAAAGCGGCTGTGGAGAACAAGGAAAGTGGGTTAGTTACGGGTATGAATGGACCAGGGAAGAGAGGGACCCTAAGAAACAGGAGTTTGAGACTGGACACTAATGGATTCCGAGGTTTTGTGAGGACCCCCAGGGGGAGGGGTCAAAAGACCATTTATACTGAACCACGCCCCGTAACTTGAGAAGGAAGAGTGGTCCAATGCCTCTGACCTCTCTTCCTCCCCAACCTACCGGGCATGGTCGACGCACATGCTCTTCAGGCTAAGGCCGTTTTCGAACTTGCCGAACGCATAGTTCGAAGCGAATCAAGTTATCTTGATCCACGGGCATACCGAGTGGAATCTTCACTTGACTTTTCCGGAGCCGTTCAACGACGGAAGAGACATCATGCGGCCATCACTTCGTTAAACACACGAAAAGCAACATCCACAATCATAACGTTGGTGGATAATTGAAGTCAATTATGGATAAATGAAAAAACGTAGTGAACTCCACAGTGAATTTTATTGGGACAACCTAGGTTTCGACACGTTGTCATTTTCAGGTGACACTGACCTGAAGATGACACAACGTGTGGAAACCTAGGTCGTCTCAATAAAATTCACTGTGGAGTTCACTACGTTTTTTCATTTATCTATAATGGAAAACTTCCACCACATCTCGCTGGAATTCATATCCTCTATTATGAAGTCAATTACTTCTCTAAAATGCTTCCCATTCTTATACGGCAATGAGGAAGGCAATACTATTTACAAAACCTTTCTGCTAATGAATGAAGTAACTCATAAATATCATAATATGGCGAATAAATGATATTGTTTTTATTTCTAGGGACTACTAAACTAGAGGAAGTATCGTTCCTCTCTGTCTCCCACTGTGGTTTTATAACAAATGAAGTCTTTATACACAAAAAGAGGCATTAAGCTAAAAAAAATAACGTATATATTATTACGCTATGTGAACGAACCAACGATTTTTCACCTGTTGATTGACTGATAGTATGCTTTCCATCTTTTAACGAGCGTGTTTTTTCCTTCCAGTAAAGATTTCATGGGCTGAAGAAAGCAAACAAGTACGGTTTCTATCTCATTCACGGATAACATAGCTAACAATCACTTCAACAGTCGATTTACTCTTGAAAACCCTCTAAAATAAACCGTTTTTCATCATTTGTTCCACAAAAAATGTGCAAATATCAAGTACATATGTGCAATGATAATGAAGCAATATGCATTTGAAAGTTTCTTAACTTCTATTGTAAATTCTAAGTAATTAAATAACTATATCGACTTAAGTCTCTAACTTGACTCATTTTTACACGCTGAACGGCTAAAAATCCTTCAAAACAGCAGGGTTTTTTGCGATTCTGTAAAAATTACTGCGTTGAGCAATTGATTATTTTTTATAAACAGTTGAAAAAACTTAAACTAGACACAGTTTTTTGACGAAATCCAGTTGTTATATATTCCTAATCGTCCAAATGTTCTCCCTCTGGAGCGCACAGTCGTAATCTATCGGCCATGTATAACAGGTTATATTTTCAGGCAAATTGCTCGAAAAGTCGTTCAGCAAGGGGTTAATATTTTGATATCATTGGAATGATGGGAGTTTCTCTTTAAAGTGAGGTTAAATTCGTTACATTTCAGGTGAAGTGATTTTTCGATCAATCTACCTTAATGCCACATATTTTCCCTAATTGCCTCTCTAGTCGGCATCGGTCGAGGACAAACGTTGCCCGTAATTTTCTAATCTAGAGCTCTAGCGTGCATGTAATTTCCCAGCCGTGTGGCTGTGGAAAGCGGAACATCCTCATCCTTCGGCCAAGGATAATCTGCAACCATATTACCGCGGGCTGTGGCGAGTGATTACATTTAGTTTCCACTCCGCTAGCCCACTGAAGTGGTCCACTTGACAGGATCAAGCCAAGTGGTACTAACTGTCCCGGTACCCGTAACTGTTCATGACATAACTGTGTATATCAACATTTATAAATTGCCTAGCGAGCCGCCCAAGGGGCTTTTAGGCAGGCGGTGTTTGGACATCAGCCAATTATAACGTAGAGTGTAAGGAGACGGAATTCGAAGAAGGAAAGGACAAAGCTCTGTTGCGTGTAAACGAAGTCTCACCTGGTTAGTATCACTTTTTGTTTTGCAGTTGCCAACTATGTGGTGAAAGACAAGAGTTTTTGTAACAGCTAAGTTTTGTAATCATTTCATGCAGGGATGGTTTATGGTTTGCAGGGTACCATGGAGATGAAGAGACATCTGGGTCATTCCATGTCAAATGGTTCGATGAAAAATAAATTGGCGGCATGACCATTTTTGAAAAAAAAAATTGATTTTTTGCTTGCCTACGTACATGTAGAGCAATCACTTTTTCAAAATTAACTTGGTGTTATTCCATCATTAGAGGAATAAAAAGACAATCTTTACTAAAACCATTGAATTGTATTAAAACTCGACCCGGGTTTCGACGTGGATTCACATCATCATCGGGCCTGAAACGTCAAAACCGCGGTCGAGTTTTAATAGAATTCAGTGGTATTAGTAAAGGTCGTCTTTTCATTCTTCTACTTACATGCACTGGCTGTTGAATGCGACAATTTGAAGAATTTATTCATTCTAGTTTTATCACGGCAGTCATTTTTCCAAGATGGCGCATACGATATTTGGAGAAAGTTTTATGTTCACTCTATCCTTAGTATCTGAAGAACACAATTGTGACAGAGGAGAAATACTGATGCAATACAATCTTTACATAATGAAATAAATTTTATTTAGTTTCTTTATTTATTTTTCCTTATTTTTATTGTCAAAATCGAACTTGAAGTCAACATTTTTTGTCTAAAAAAACTGGTTTTTGACTCGAGAAAGCTGTACGAAAGAGAGAAGTCGCAGAATTGAAAACTTTTATTCTTAAAGAAATAAAGTAGAAAAATAATCGTAGGAAATTTGAAACTTACAGTACGTATTCTTTTTCTTCATGATGCTTATGAGGCATCTTTACACTTCATTTTCTCTGTCACGAGAGCCATATAGCTTACAGAATTACAGAACCTTATATATATATAGCTTACTGAATATAAAGATAGGTAAAAGTGCAACATTTTGTTGAAACTTGAAGTTTAAGTTTCTACCCCCAAGAGGTTTACAGCATTTTTAAACAAGCGGGAATTCACAAAAAAATTTAAACGGTAAACACTCGTGTTTTCGATTGTTCCCTTCAAAATTAGGTTACCCTAGGAACACTCAAAAATGGGTGTGCCGACTATGATATTTTTTACGTGGAATGACCCATCTACATACCACCCTTTTATCCACCTCAGGGGCGTGTGGCAGGGGGTTGTAGGACACCAAAAATTAAAAGAGGAGGGAATACGGAGACGGGAAGGGAATAGGAAAATGGAGAATTGTATGTCTACAGATAGTTGCAGCGACATGCTCTGTTTTTTCACAGTTGCTAATTTTGCAAAGGAAGGAGGAGTTAGTGTCGCTTCTATCTGTTCTATAGTGCAGAGTAAAACTTATATCCTTCGGGTTCCTTGAAACTCGCACATCTGACATTTTCCACTAATCTTAGCGTAGCGTGTGGCCTTCGAAAATCCAACGACTCACCATCTATTCATTCCTTAATTAACCTGCATTCCACTCTCTGCTCGCAGGCAACAGTTTTGAACGAAGAGCGTAGCTTCCTTGCGGAAAGTAAGAATACAAAGAAATGTGGGGAAAGTAAAGTTACAAAGAACAAAAAAGTATCTAACGTACTTCATTATAAATTTTACTTATATTGTGTGACGGTAACGGTTTTACCGTCGCGCGTTAGTTTTGGGTCCCCTCGCGTCCTTGTGCGTTCATCGCTTGTCTTTTATTTGTTTTTTTCCCCTTTTCATTCCCCACCCCCTTTTTCCTGGGGATAAGAACTACTCTGGATGCTCCTACGGCCAAGGTCAGTGTTGTCACCGGGAACGGGAGGGTATGTTTCCCCCCTCCCTCATACGTCGTCGCCAGTGTCAAGTGGCCCAAGGGGCAAGTGGTGTTTTACCCCAATGTGTGTGGGGATTCCCCAGTTTCTCCACCCCCTGTTTCCCATGTGGAGTGCCCTCGGACGCCCCCACCCCCACCGTCCGTGGGGTATATAAGGGCTCGAGTGCACGACAAACGAGGAGAATTCATTAGTAATTGGTGGCAGGAGGCTATGCCTCTGAGGAGAATCATTTTTAAGGCGAGTAGCCGGAGGCCATGCTCGACGGGCATGTAAAGAGGAAGGATCCAGAGAGTCTGAGACGGGACGCGGCCTAGGAAGGAGACACTTCCCAGCTGGAAGAGGAAGCATTCCGCAAAGCCGCTGAGTTCTCCGAGCGATTCTCGATACCAGCGAGTGAGCGGGGTACAAAGGGAAGCTGCAGGTCCATGCTGCGAGCGCCACTCAAGAGTAACCCATGTGTCGGAAGTCACTCATTCCATCCTCGCAGGCCTCCTGGTGATTGAACGTAAGCCGCCATCGATTCACCAAACCCCCCCCCCCCTCTCCTCACCCAATTTCATCGCAACTCATAAGATCAGAATTCGGCAGATCTGAGGGGTTGCAGGACTCTTGAAGCACCCCTGAATACCAGCATAGCTGTTTAGTGTGATTTCATGTTTGTTGGCCCCTGGCCAGATTTCTGTGTGAAATCTTTATTAGCGGGCGCTGCGAGCGTCGTTGATTCAATTCTTCCGTTGCGTCGGCTGTGACGCGGAAGCACTTATTTTCATGTCAGAAGTGTATTCACTTTCATCCATTTCTCATTTGTTTACCCTCCCCGATCTTTCCCTCCATACCTCACGCTCATCAGGGTAATTTTCTCATTGCTTCTCATCAGGGTAATTTTTTTATTGTTCATGTTCACCCCAAGAGCCACAATAAATTGGTGTAAAAGGAATTGTTTGTGGTTCATCCCAGTTTCTGGTAAGGTTTGTCCCCATCAGTCCCTTATTAGACATTTGAATATTGAACGCCTCGGGGGGATCCTTTAATTTTATTTTGGATTCCGCGGAGTACGCCCCTCGTTGGGCTTAAAGGCGGATTTCTATGTGTGCGGCTGTTCCCCTAGTAAAACGCGGGTTAGGAGGATGGATCCGTCACAATTGGCTTTAGATTGTATTTATCGTTACTTTTCAGCATGATCACCTTGCACGTAAATGCATTTAGTGAGTCTTCGAACGAGGTTTAATCCCGCTTCTTAGAAGTCTCCCGCCTGTGCCGCAGCCTCTCACTTTTTCTTGTGATCCTCAAGTTGACGATTTCGGCAACCAGCGTGCACACATTTTCCTAAAGCTAAATCTTTCTGCTATCGTTTCATGAAGTTATTTATTGATGCTTCTGGGCATTGCTCATGAAGTCCATCTATGTTAAAACGCCTGCATTCTCGATTATTTCCTTCTTATTAAGAAAAATGTCTTCACTGACGACAGATCATGGTTTCCCACTCCTTTCATCTTGCACTTCACAGCTTCCTTATTGTATATCACCGTACTCTATCACCGTATCTTCACCGTAGACAGAGACGATTTTCCGATAAATTTCCGCAGCAGTCTCTCCATTCGCGTACAATAAAATGGTCCACAGCACGAACATCACATATGGCGGGATTTGTAATGGACTAAGCCATTTTGAAACTTTCAGTGAGAGGACATCTTTGCCACAAGAAAGGTCTGGTGATTATCATTTCGTCATGCGTACGTTAAGATACACGATAGTCCTACCGGCATTTTTTTTTTGCTTTCTCGGACGATTCTGGCGGTCCGCATGCCCCTGCGATCCGGAAAAGCCATTGGCTTGTCAACAGGTTCCTCAGGGGCCGAACCACCAAAACTTGACAGAAACACCTATGCGAAAGACCAGCCCAGTTGGGACTCGAACCCGCGACCCTCGAATTAGCAGGTGAGGACTTTACCCCGCCTCCACTTGGGCCAGATAAACTAAAAAAAAACTTTCATTGCCAATTTATCAGACTTGCGTCTATACTTTGCGGATATCGCCAGGATTTTGTTGATTTTTTCAACAACATTAAATTTTTCTGTTCAGAGTATAATGCTCGCGGCGAACTTGAAATGTGATATCACTAGACTGAAATAACACCAATTTTCAGTCATCTGGGTCCTTATAAGTAATCGCTTATTTTTAACCTGGTATCTTGTAATGCAGCGTCACAAATGTTTGAATGTGTTGTGTGTGTTCATGTAAGGGATATATAAGTCTTGTCAATAAGTCTTGATTTCGTCATATTCGTGAGTGTCGCGTACTTCTCATGGTTTATGTCTTTCCCTGTGTGCGATTCAGCATGTCGAGTCTTCTTCTTTGTCCATGATGAGAAAACCACCTTTGCTAATTCCCCAAACTTTCTTACGCTGGCACGACGCGCGTTTCACCACACTGTGGCATACTCATGTGCGGCACATGAGTATGCCACAGTGTGGTGAAACGCGCGTCGTGCCAGCGTAAGAAAGTTTGTGGAATTAACAAAGGTGGTTTTCTCATCATGGATATCCATAATTTCCACGAGGTAAGGCCTGAGATCATCAGTTTTCTTCTTCTATGTGTTTTTGGTAGACCTAATTAGACATATGGTTCCCCTTATTAATGCATAAGGGGTCGTGCAAAAGTACGTTACCGTTTTCGGTGATTTTTTTACCCCCTCCCACCCTTCGTTGAAAAACTTAGTATTTTTCCCAACCCACCCACCCCCCAAATGTAACGTTTTCTCTACAAATGAAACTTTCAGTTGAAAAATATTTTCTCAAGTATTGATTGAGTTTATTTTTAGGGATAGGTTGATAGTTTGAAAAGTTTTTTCACGAGGTCGCTATTTAACCCGCGTGAAGGTTTAAATGTAAGCAATTTGATGAAATGAAGACTTGCAACATTGTTGAGGCAATGGTTCAGTTAAATTGAGTTAAAGTAGAAGCTTGGCGTGTAAGAAATACCCCGCGGCGCTATTCCTCATGTAAAACTCTGTAATATTTTCGACGCGATGTGGAAAAGTGAGGAACGTAAACAGGCGCATTGTAACAGCTACGTTACTCTGAGTGAACCCCCATCTCCCCCTAAGTTGGTAACGTAGTTTATGCACGATACCCCTTACTTGTAAGGATTTCCAATTTGGTACAAAAATATCTTGAACCACTTTGTTTATTGGAAGAACATCTGAGAGATCTTGAGAATATTTTTTCTTCATAGTGGAGCAATTTGGTTGACACTGGCATCATATCCTATTTGAGGATCATTAAGTTCATTTCATTGGTCGTTCAATCCTACGATTGGTTTACTGCAGCCCTCCATCCTTCCCTATCTAATGCTAGTTCCCTTTACTCCCTGGTAATTCTTCACATTTACTTTCCTCTTTATTGGGTCTATTGTGTATTTATCCCTTGGCCTTCCTCTTGGGACTTTTCGCTCTAATTTTCCTCCAATTATATTCTTCACAAACCCATTGTGCTTCAGGGTGTGCCCGATTTATCTGGTTCTTTTTATCTGTATAGTATTCCAATTGGTCTTTTCCTCTTATAATCTTTTGTATACTTCTTCATTTATTAATTTATACGCCCGCATCTGCCTGCAGTACTAGGTTTTGAAAGATTCTAATTATTTTATAATCTTACTTTCCAATAGTCCATGTTTCCGTTCCATAGAGTGTCACGCTTTGCACCAATGATTTCACATAGTGTTTCCTCGTTCGTAGTTCTATCTTCTTTGAACTCAGAAGTTGTCCCTTTTGAGTTTTACTTTCAGTTTAGCATGAGAAACAAAAGCAATATATTATAATAGCGTGGGCTATTCTACACTTGGTTGTCCGTATTGTACTTCTCCCGTCCCACGTGATGGTAATTCCAAGTTAGGTGATAGTGAGCTAAGTGATTCACATGATACTGAATGTTTATCAGTGTTCTCTGTGTTTGCACTTCCAATGTGAGTATACTGCCCTTTTTTGGTTTTATTTATCAATGGAGTGTTTTATTTTTATAAAAGAAGCATTATTTATAAACAACCTCATGCAGATGGAACACGTACTTTTGAGTGTACGTGTCAAATTGTTCGCCATGTGGTTACATATGAGTAAAAAGTAACAAAAATTAGAATCTAATGTAAGACGTACTTATATGGAATAAAAATGATTCTTTTTACCACTTTTCAAAAACCCTTTTCCGTAAAAGCACATTACGCGATAAAAATTTACTCGGAGTGAAAGCATTTAGGAACGCAGGTCTGGAAAAATTGCCCAAGCACTGTTCTCTCGTTTCCCCGAATAATAACCAATATTGATTGACTGTGGAAAACGAGGACCTCTCATTCGTTAATTTATTTTCCAGGGAAAAATATATTGTTTTACTTTTAATTTAGCATGGAACGCAATAGCATTATATATTATAATATACCTTTGATGTGTTTTTCTCATTTTATCGAGGTTCTGGCCCGGAAATTTGTTTAAATTAAAATTCTCGCCTTGCATACAATGAGTTATGCAATAAAAAACTTTAAAATGGTTTACCTCAAATGTTTTTGTTGGTTGTGGTTTTCTCGATACCACAACCTTGTTATATATTGTAGGAACATTTTTGAAAGGAAGAGTCGTTCTTTTCTCGTGAATAAAGGTATTTATACGACCCGCTTTGCATAGCAAAGTATCAGGGGAAGTGTTGAAATCAGCCTTCATGTTAATTTCCAATGAACAATTAGAAATACCTCCGTTTAATTTCCTTGAAATAAATAATATTTCATTTTTATTACGCTCCGCAGTATTTCTGTATTTTGTGATATTAAACAATAATCGCTGGAGAGAAAGGTATATTCTTGTTTTTTTTTGTTTTGCACTTTAATTACTCCTCGGTAAAATTACGATCATAACCGTCTCTTGAGGAAAGAAAGTTTGCCTTTGTTTGATTCACTGTGCATTAAGTGTAAATTTCCGCTTAGGTTGTCATGGTAACATTTTTTAAGCTTTCGAAGCGCTGCTATATGGATTAAACTTCCTGGAAATCCTTTGCTTCTATATACTCAACCAATGATATCACTTCCCTCCGGATATTTCGTTTCTTTCGAAGTGTTGCTAATTAAAACGAATAACTTCCTAATTTTTATTTACTGGCTCAATAAACTTGCTGTAATTTATTTATTTTATTATTTGCTCACATGCAGAATTTCTGCCTATTTAAAGTGACGCAGTAACAAACATCATATAAAGACAAAAACAATCAATGAAAACCATTGTTAACAAGGTGAATATAATAAAAAATACAAGTTAAACGTAGGGAGAAAGGGGAGTAAATGGGAGAGGCATTATTTATTTATAGGAAAATGGAACATGGCCAAAAAAAAACATTTGCGGTTTCAGGGTGTATTACGTGAAATTTTTCCATGTTAGGAATGATTAAAATTATGCGAATTTCACAATAGATAGTTTATTCACGACCCGGGTTTCAACACATTATGTCATCTGAAATTCGCATAATTTTTATCATTCCTAACACGGAACATGGCGAGATTGATAAATGAGTCTGAAGAGAGAAAAAAACGGATCAATATTATTAGGCAAAGAATTCAGTTTTGGGAGGAGAGGCGGTAGTGAAGTGAGCACTTGACAAGGGGTAGTCTGGGGATATGCATATGGAGTAAGGAATGCGTAAGTGTGGATCGACAAGGGACTCTGAAGTTAATGGAGGAAAGCTATTCAGGACAATCAATCTGTGAGTTTAGAATATTGAATGATAGGTATTTACTGATAATGAAATGATAGTTAGGTACTTAAATATCCAATACAATAAAATGGCCGAGTGCAGTCCGTGTTTGAACGATGAAAAAATCGCATACAATTTTAAGGTATTTGGAGCGAAAAATCATTTCACCTAGAATTTGATGAATTTGGCCTCATTTTAAAGAAACAACTCTCATCTTTCCAATGATATCAAAATATTAACCCCATGCCGTACTACTTTTCGAACAACTTCCCAAAAATGTAAGCTGTTTTACAAGTAATAGATTATGGTTGTGCGCTCCAGAGGGAGAATATTTAAAAAATTAGGAACTTCTAGCACCTAGATTTCGTCAAAAAACTAATGGTGTGTATATTGTATGTTTTCTCAACTATTTATAAAAATAATCCATTACTCACCACAGTAATTTTTACAGAATCGCAAAAAACCTGCTGTTTTGAAGGGTTTTCAGCCGTACGGCGGGAAAAAATTAATCATGTTAGAGACTTATGTTGACATATTGCATTTAATTAATGAGAATTATGGTCATATATAAGTATGTATTTGCGCCATTATTATTAAAATATTTATTTCATTCTTCTTACAGACGCTGAAATAAAAAAATAAAATTTTAATATGGTCTCTATTATGACTAGGGAACTACCTCGCTCAAACTACCTTAAACGGAAAAATCCAGATGGACTTCTATATATAAATTGGAAACGACATTTGAGATTTGTTTTTATTACGATGCTAAGGTGATTTTGTCACGTGATCCCTATTGGCACTCCATAGGTATCTTGCGGCGCTACTGTTGAAGTTGAATCCACTGGGGGACTGTGAGTCAGGTCCTCCCGCCAGCCTAGTAGTCACCGGATTGGACTATGGAGCTAAGAAGCGAGTGCAAACCTTCAACTACGAAGAGCCAACAACGACCAGGCCTGTTGCGCCTAGCGTTGCCAGATTGGGCGGGTTGAGGGACTCAGTCGTCAGGTAAAAAAATTTCGTTTGGCGGGTTCCCGCCAACTTGGACGGGTTGAGCCACGATTCCCCGAGAGACATCTAGGGGGCCGTGGTTGAGCCATCCTTTACTGCTCCAATTTTCTCATCAAAATCAGTAAGGAGCTCGCTAACTGCCTTTCTGACCACGTAGAGGAGGAGGCAGAAAAACTGTAAAAACCTTGCGCCCGATAAGGTTCTCGCTCGGCGTAGAGGCCTTAAACTAGGCTTGTGCGATAACCGATTTTGGTCATCGATTTTAGATGAAAAAATTTCATCGAAATGTTTCGATGACGATGGCTGTCACCGATCATCGAATAGAGTGTACACGATGATCGATGACTATCGATGAATATCGATGATCGATGAATGTCGACGATCGATGAATGCCGATGATCGATGAATTACGATGATCGATGACTCTCGGTGAACTGTGCAGTAGTGATGAGCTATATATCGCTGTGATTGAATCACCGATACTGAAAAGTAGCAATCACAGCCTGTGACTAAATAATCGAAATCACTGTGACTGTGAATTCGGTGGATTTAGCCGATTTAGCTCAGGCTGCTACCGCTGCTACCAACTGCACCAGTGCAACCAACGAATACAATGCTACCACTGCTACTGCGTATTAACTGTGATTGAACGTGATCGCTACTTTTGTATTGTATACTACAAACTTGAGGAAAAACATGAATTCCAAACATCCCACTGTGGCCCTGCCATCTTCCTCAAGGCGCAATAGCTGGGGTGCTTATACTTTATTCATACATTTTAGATCTAAGGCGTTCAAATGAATGGAAAAAAAGAAGAAAAATTAGTGATATAAGGATATCGGTCATCCTCATCGATGGTTCTCATCGACATCATTGATTCGCATCAACTCATCAGGATCGACGATTCTCATCGACATCGATGATTCGCATCGACTCATCGGCATCGATGATTCTCATCGACTCATCGACATCGATGGTCGATGACATTCATCGTCATCGATTACAGTCATCGCACCGCGATGACTAAAATCATCGTCGATGACTTCGATTAATCGACTCATCGCACAAGCCTACCTTAAACCCTCTTCCGTTGGGTCTGATTCTTATTGTTAGCGCGAGCAGGCGCGCAGGGATAAAATATTGGGCGCGCTCTAGCGGCGGGTTGAGCAACCTTTCATATCTGGCTACACTGGTGTTCCCCTCGCTCTCTTTTGCTTATGAACCTCGATTGTCACAAACACATCTTTACATAGCAATTGAATTTAGCTAATCGTATGAAGTAAATAAATACTTCACGTTCGTTCACGCAATCTACCTCAAGGGGGTTTGGCAGGGGGTGAGTCATTACCAGCATGCATTACACTATTAAGGTTTATGTAACTATGACTATTGATGCATCTGAAAAAACCTGAAAATACATCTACATCTACTTACTACCTCGCAAGCCGCCCCAATAAGCGTGTGGTGGGGGGTGTTAGGACACCAGCCGTTTACATACAAAACGGAAACGCTCTAATGAAATTACGCCTAGCATTTATTAAAGCCCCTTATTGTTCGGGGGAGAAACGAATTCCCATACCTATCCGTTCGGCAAAATATCTCTCTATTAATTTATCGTTTCTGTCGGACCTGGAAATATAGTGGGGTTCTAATATGATGTTCTCCGTGTCGCTCTAAAGGATATCTATTCTTATTGCTCGACGACCTCCGCAAGAAATGTACCGCCGTGCATTTGCTCAGATTAAGTTCGACCCCACTCTTGGCTCCATACATGAACGTTGTTTAAATCCGATGATAGAAATTCAGAGTTAGAGTGATCACTAATTTCGCGATAGATCACAGCGTCGTCAGAAAATAAACGTATTTTACTGCTAATTCGAGAGCATAGGTCATTTATATAATGTATATAATGAACAAAAGGGGGCCGATTACGCTTCCTTGTGGGACACCTGATATCACTTTAACTACATCAGAGCTAATTCCTTCAAGAACTACTTTTTGCTTACGATCACCCAGAAAGTCGCGTATCCAGTTTACTATTGTTTAGTTCAGCCCGCATGACTGTAATTTGTATAAAAGTTTGTTGTGAGGTACCGTGTCGAAAGCTTTCTTAAAATCTAGGAATAATGCGTCCACTTGTCTTTTCGATTCACCAGATTTGAGAACGTCATGAAGAAAGAGCGCGAGCTGTGTTTCACATGATCTACCTTTCCGAAAGCCGTCCTGACAGCCATGGAGGTTGTTACGACTGTCCAAGAACGTCATAATATTGCTAACGACGATATGATCGAGTATCTTGCCTATAATCGACGTTAATGAAATTGGTCGATAATTCCCTGGGTCATGTCTGTTTCCCTTTTTTAAAATCGATGTAACGTTTGCAATTTTCCAGTCTATTGGTATCTTTCCCTCAAACAATGACTTATTGAATATTATGTCTAAGAACGGTGCGATCTGTGGCGCTAATTCCTTGAGGACACGCGCGGGTATTCCCTCCGGACCCGGAGATTTACTATTTTTTATCGACTGTAGCTGTTTAGTTATCCCATCGCATTGAATAGTGATTTCTTTCATCGGTTCCTCAGTGCGGTATCGTCTGTAGTATATACACTTTCGAAGTGGGAATTTAACGTGTTAGCTTTGTCAATATTTTCGGTGACAAATTTTCCATATTTATCAAATAACGAACCTACGGTTGAAGATTTTCCCTGAAGCTCTCTCGCATAAGACCAAAAATATTTCGGATTTTCTTCGAGTAATTCACCAAGTACTTTTTTCTTTAAATTTTGCAATGCAGTACGCATTGATTTCTTGGTTTTTGAGCGTTGCGCACCGTAACTTTCTTTGGCTTCAAGTTCCTTCTATTTGTCACCTAACGTAATGGACTTTTTGAACAAGTTGGACAGTTTTCTGTCTTTTAAGGTCCCTCTTAACATCGTTGTTATACAAGCGAGGTTCTTTACTATCACATTTCAATTTTTGCGGAATATATTCGTTGATTCTCTGTCGTAGAATTTCTAAGAAATATTTCCATGATGCATCAGTGCTTTTATCCTTTGTTTCAGCTACGAATTCCGTGTACGAATCATTAAGCATCTCGCCAAATTTTATGAAGTTGCATTTATCAAATAAATAAATATTACGTTTCGGTTTTACAGCAGACTCTACATCAATTTTTTAGGTTGTAAAATTACTCTGTGATCACTTATGCCGTCAATTAAATCGAGTTGTTTTATCAACTTAGGATGGCTTACTGCAAAAAGGTCTAATATTTTTTTTCCTCTCGTAGGCTTGTCAACTACTTGGGTAAGTGAGTGATTAGCAAGTGTGTTGAGTAAGATCTCGCTGATTCCCCATACTTGTCAGGAGGTGAGATTTCACCAGCATATACTGTTGGTATGCTACCAATATTTCACTACCACTATTTCATTCACCATGCTACCACTATTAGAGAAACTTTTTGTATAAATGTTTTTAGAAACTACAGAAATAAGCCGTTGATTTTTAAAGTGATGCAAGTCCATTTTGTAAAAAAAATTGTGACAACTAATATTCATTGAAATTTAATCAAAATTTATGCTTTTAATCAATTAACAATCATATTTATAAATAAAAGTGTAAATTATAGAAATATGATTGTGAATAGATTAAAAATAGAAATTTATAGTTAATTTCTAATGAAAATAAGCTGTGACTCCTTTTTTTTACAAAATGAACTTGTCTCACTTTCAAAATCAACGGTTCAAATACAGAGAGTTGCTATTGCTTTATAGGAAACATGAAAGACGTTCTGTTAGTACTAGGTGGCAGATGAGAATATAAGCATTAGGGAGGAAACCAACAAATTAGCTACACTATCTATCTACGAACGTAGTTAAAAGTCTCACTGGCAGCCGTTATCATTTTATCGTTCGTGGGAAAAAAAGCACTTTCAAACTTGTCCGTTCTGCAGTAAATTTCCCTAATTTGATTCTCAAAGCTGTATGAAATTCATTAACGTACATTGAGCGTATATTATTAATAATCCACTCATTCTTAACTCATTCTATCCCTTCTGATTTTACGGTAAACACTTGTCAAATGCCTACCACATTCACACTGCATTTTGCCTACACTACACTGTCATACCAAAGATTCAATGCCGTATTATTAAGTTGAGAGTAGTAGGTAAACATTCGAATTCGGTGGTTTTTGCATCCTTAAGTTAGGTTTATATTGGAAAATTTATTGCGCGATGTACTTGTAGCAAGCGACTTTTGATATTGATTGCACGTATAAACGGCTTTGCTAGACCGCTTGCATAAGGCCGCCACACACCGAATGCTATGCTAAGCGTGAGAACTGTTCTCGCAACGGACGTCCGCTATGTGCGCGCACACACCAGAAACTAACCATGCCGTGCTATGTAGCAAGATGGCGGAAAGCGTAAAACGCACTTCTCAGGTTTGATACTTGACTATTCCGTTAATATTGACGTCATTGCAATGATGAATGATTTTATACAATGCGCATAGTGTGCAGAACTAATGTACGTAATGTAGTTGAAATTGCTCTGTTGTAAGTTGGTTAAAAACGTATTTGAGCTGGCGGGACGAAAGCGCTCATTAACCGCAATAGATACTGCGCATGCGCCATGAAAGCTAAGCGAAGAGGAAATTGCCGGCCAAACGATCCCTTGCGATACAGCGCTAGGGAAGTTCGCATCGGTTCGCATGGCTCGCATTTGGTGCGTGCGGACAGTGGGAAATCGCTTTACGGGATCATAAGACACGTGGCGAAAGCTGATAGCGCGCTTAGCATAGCATTCGGTGTGTGGCGGCCTTTAATGACTTCATCTATCATTCAAACTTTCACAAGCATCCGGAAAAAGAGAACACGAAATCGTCCTCTTTTTCAATTGTTTCAGCTTTAACTCTCATGATACAACATTCTCCCCATTTTCCTTGACGGAAAACCACTGGTTAAATTCGAAAGTCTCTGGTGTTATATGGTGGAACAGCATTTTAGTACTTAAATAAAACTGCAGTAATTGTATATGTATATTATAGACATAACTTGTGTAGACCTCATGATGACGCCCTAAGAAACGTCGAAACACGTGTAGTGTAATATTTACATTAAAATTTAAGCGGGCAGTACAATTCCTGCAGTTTTATTTAAGTAAGAAAAACACTACTTTGGTCTTGCAAATATTTACTCTGAATTCTCTGTTACTTCGCTGAAGTTGTCCAGGGTTCGCTGTATATTCCCTAGGACTCTGACACCAACACATAGACATCAGCTTGCACCACACGAAAATAAGAGCATTGAATACTGGAGCATCAAATGCAAAAGGAAATTAATGGGAGCCGAACTTTTTTCGTGGAAATGCGATCTTCATCTGGACGTTTGGCTGATGGGACGGCATGTTTTGAATCATTCCGCCGTTGCTGTCACGAGACCAAGCAAATTTTGATGCAAACGCGTTATCCTAAACCACTTATCGGTACGGGAAATCGTGCTTACTCTTAATTATCCGACTACCGCGAATGCATTTGGCGGTGACTGCCATATTTCCGCGTTCAGTGCACCCACGCTATGTGGTTAGTTTTGGGAAAATGTCACGACTCGTTAGCCTTTTTAGACGGAGGTGACCTCATTAAAATTGCATCCCGACGTACTCCAGCCGTTAAAGCGTCGAAGCGGAAAGCTTTTAGGTGGATGTACGACGTCAGCGATATGATCCGGAGTCATGAAAGGTTGAATGAAAACTCACTGTATAAAACAAAGATAATACCAACTGAAGGAAAAATCACATTAAAAAGTGATTATAGATTTGGATGTTTCGCGCCGAAAAAAGTTTACAATGCGTAAAAAGGATCTAAGGGTACGATGTAACTTTGCTGATAAAAATTATTCAGGGTTAACGCTTTATTTCGTAGTTCGGTACGTAGAATTTTGTGAACGTTTGGAGAGGGCGACCATTGCAATTCAACGGGGAGAGGAAACAACTGAAATAGTTGAATAGAATTAAGGTGGTGGGAGCAATTTCTGTTTATTTTTTGATTCGCGTAAACTTTTAATAAGTGTTCTCATTAGTGATATTCATAGATAATGGTAAAAAAATTGCATCACACCGATATTTTGTATTTTTCTTGGCATTCAATGCTATTTTAACACAAATTCTTGCGGGATATGACATATATTTCATAATAATTTGATAAAATGTGCACCGGTTTTCTCACTAACGCGAAATAATACATTTTTCTTTTGTATATTTTTTTCTGAAAATTATCAAGGTGTCACACCGAGTCCGATAGTCGAAAAAAAATATTTCAATACAATGTCGTCTAAAACTTGAACGCCGCGCCGAAAACTCCTGTCACGAAATGTTTTAATTAAGGTAAAATGTTAAAATATACCTCATTCTGTTACTATTTTCCTCTCTGCCAGCATGGCGACTTCCTACGCGTAAACAGGTACACTTAAGTGAAATTGTGGTCAAAGAATTTATTTGCGACCAACTTCAAAAAAATGTTAAAATTTGCAATCGATGGTCCACGATCACAGCTCCAGATTCCTTAGAAGGGCATCCCCATAACAAGAAGTGTAAAATATATATATCCCCATATAGGAGTCGTTAACCACGCATTAAGGGGGTTGTGTGGAAAACTCCCCGACTAATATCTCACTGTAATTAAAATGTAGATCACCTAACCGAAGTCAATAATTCTACATACTACCCCGCAAACCGCCTCAATAGGCGTGTGGCGGGGGGTGTTAGGACACCAGCCGTTTATATATAAAAAGGAAACGCTCTAATGAAATTACGCCTAGCATTTATTAAAGTCCCTTATTGTTCGGGGGAAAAACGAATTCCCATACCTATCCGTTCGGCAAAATATCTCTCTTAATTTATCGTTTCTGTCGGACCTGTAAATATAGTGGGGTTCAAATATGATGTTCTCCGTGTCGCTCTGAAAAATATCTATTCTCAATTGCTCAAGTAATCTAAGCCTAGCGCGCAGCCTCCGAGCCTCTAGCGGCTCCCAGCCTAATTCGTTTAACATCTGCGTAACGCTGTCTGTACGCCCGTAGCTGTTTTTGACGAATCGCGCAGCTTTCCTTTGTATTTTATTAAGTTCCCGGACTAAGTCTTTCTGCACCGGATCCCATGTGCTCGCTGCATATTCAAGGTGTGGCCGGACGAGTGCGAAATAGCACCTCTCTTTTACTTTTTCATCTGAAAATCTTCCCACAATACGCTTGACGAATCCTAGCTTCTTCAGAGCTCTGCCACAAATATTTCTTGTAATACGGTCTCGGGTATGGTAATACAAGGTGGGGCATTCCCGTGATTAAAATGAGTCCATTCTGTGCATGATGTCACCCGGATGTCACAACAGGCAGACTATTTGAGAATTAGCGTTGGAATAATGGATGATATCTCCGATTATTTATGTTATTAGCAACCATAGAATGGAGTCGAGTAGATTTATGCATCCTTAACCACTGATTTACAACGAAATTGATCGGTTTTATTTGTAAATGTGTTGTTTGAGAATAAAATCTTGTTTACAGTGGAAATAACCCCAGCAATAAACTTATTAAGGTAATTCCGCCATGACTTTGTGAATCACAGCAACTATTGATTTCCAACTTATTGTTGAACTGGTTAAAAAATCCTACTTTCGCTGATGAAGTGCGTTACATGTTGTAAACTAACATGTTTTTAATGAACTCATTGTTATATCAATAAACGCCGACTGCAGCGCCATTTCTATGGAATTACTATGTTTTGACTTCAATTATCGCAGTAATTATCTAATGACTCATTGACTAAGGCGGTAAGATGGATTCATTTTATTTTTAATCAATTTACCGGGAGTTTTCGCTTACCATTAACAGTTTTTCGTGAAAATAGCATTTAAAATTGGTAGAAACATTTATTTTCCCCGTTTTCTCCTATTGTAGCACTTAGCACCATACAAATTCAAGTTCAATTTGCAAGAAAAATACCGTTGAAAGGTAAAATTTGGTGGTTCATATAAGATAGAGGACTTGTTTCTCTATATTTATCCAAAATTTGAATGTAATGACATCTAAGTCCTTGTAAGGTGGTACCACCTTAACAAATTTGAAACTCTTATAATTTTCAACATTAAAGTTGTCTTGCCTCCGGCAAACCTGGGGGGACTGAGTTTGAAACGCACGAGATTATTTCGGTCATGTCACTAAGGAGTCACGTGGCACAATAACGAATGGCTCGAGATTTTTTTGTGCTTGAAACATTCGTATAGATAACTTAAACCTCTGAAATGTTGATTATTGCGACTCTATATTCGAGATATATTCGACTCCATTTAAGGATATCCCGGTGAAAAAACCCGGTCGGAAAGACTGCGTGAAATGTTTTCGAATGGTTAAAATACACCAAAATCTCGAACCGTTCGTGATAGTACCACGTGACTCCTTGGTTACGTGGTCTAAATAATCTCGAGCGTTTCAAAAACAGCCTCCCTGGACCCACTTCACCCGTTTAGATGTATAAATGGGATTGCTAAAAAAAAATTCTCTTCCCTCGCATGTTTCCTCTCATAGCTGTTGTATCGAAATACCGCACAAGTATCCAAATACACAATGCACTGCGTACGTAGCTAGCGGTTGATATAATCCAATATACGTCACAGCGCTCGATCAAAACGATGCTCAAAGACCTGCTTTAGTAGAACCATGGATACTAGAATTTAAGGATAGCCAGACTCCCAACTTCGGCGCGATACCTTTGTTGAAGCTGTCAACCGCGGCGCCACTGTCATGAATGAGTCAATTGAATCAGATGATCACTATGTTTCACACCTATTTTCGCTTTATTCAATTTCGAACTCAGGGAAATCACGGCTAAATAGGAAGAAATTAATGGTTTTATTCGTCAGATGATAATGTTAGAACTATCACGACTATAAAACAAAATCATTAGCATCAGTAGGTATGGGCAAGGAGCGTAATTCACGAGTACTTGAGTTCGGTAATACATACTTTCAATGATCTCATCAAATATATTTACACCACAGAGAGAAGAAAAAACAAAGTCTGTCAAAATAATAAGAAGAGGTCTGCAATAGATACATGGGTAATCATCAGCATCGACCATGCCTTGATATATTCGGTAACGTGAAGAATACAAGAGAGTAGCTTAGCCTTAGCCTTAAACAAGCTTCTGTTCTTCACACCTAACATTTTGTTCTTTCTCACGGTTGCGGAATACCCTGTGGAGCATCCAGAGGAACAAAGCAAGATCTCTTACCCATTTTTAGTCGAGGAATCAATCTTCTTCTATGCCAACAATCGGAAATCCCTATAAGCCGCCATTCGTAATAAAAGTGATAATGTGCCTCAAAGTCCTCACTAATGCCACCTATCGAACGGCTTCAAAAAATTAAACAAAAAAAACAATGAAAGCGTACTGAAGTTGGCGGGACTGAGTAGAACCATGGTCTCGGGCTTACGTTTCCAATTAAAGCCCATGCTCAGGTCATGGGGAGGAATTTATAAAAATTCTTTTGTTGGAATGGAGAAAATGATGTACGATTTTCAAGTCAAAAACGCATTTTTTAAGAAATATTTTTGAAGCGCAAAGGCAAATCAAATGCAAAAATTAAATACTTAATGTATTCAGCCATCTAGTAGTGGAAGTTTAGCGGGAGCAAGTGGATTCCTTCGCCTACCCCGGAAGCACCATTACTCGAAACGGAAGAAGTACAGGTACAACAGACTTTAAACGCAGATTAGGTGTAGCAAAGAAAGAGTTCATGATAAAAAAGCAACTACAAATCTCTCGATAAGACAAACGGGAAGAGGAGAAGGTTCCTGAAAACATTCGTGTGGAGCGTTGCACTCTATGGATCGGAAACTTGGACTATTTGGATTGGAAGAACAAATTAGGGACCTTTCGAAACCTGAAGCTGGATGAAGATGCTGAAAATCAAATGGTCGGATAAAATCAATGTTGTTATGTCGTAGCTAAGGCTTGTCATCAAAGAGGACAATATGTTTTAACAATGCAAACGAAAAGGTGGAGTACAGCGTTTTGACTCACACAGTCGCTGGGGAAAGCCGTAAAAGTGAGGGATTAAGATATATGTGGCCGACTCAGTAGATCCTTTTACACTGCTGTTAGTTTCCCACATCCGAGAGAACATTTTTAAATATTTTCTAGGATGTACTGATCAGAGTACCTAAACGTGAGTGATTTGGACACACCTGCTTTAAGTTCTTAGGTCTAAAACTACGAGTTAACAGAAGAGCGCCACATCACCTATGCATCTATAGGTCATGCAATTTCGTAATGGATGCCCTGATTCCTCTGTCACATCAAACACAAAGCCGTTGACGACCTGCTAGCCTGAGCGAATGGCTAATAGGATTGACTATCCAATGACTGAAAATTGAAGCGGAGAGACAAAATATTCCCATTAAGGCTATGAGATGTAATGAAGTGCAGGGGATCAATTATCTGCGAACTCGATAAATGCACCGGAGGGAACGCGTGATCTTGAATGCAGGCAGCGGATGTAGGTTAGGCTTTGTTTTTTTTTTGACAGCACGTAGACATCTTGGCTTTCGAAAGTAATTGATTTTTTCCGGGGTGGGGTGGTTGTCGTTGAAAATGTCTCCGTCTTAGAAAATATCGTAACAAGGAGGAAAAGGCGTACTTAGGTAGAGGGAACGGAAATTAAACGAAGATGGCAATTATGTACTTAAAAAAAAATGAATTCACTACGACCCACTCTAATTACTTCCTATCAAGAGTCCTGTATTAAGAAGGTGCTGATTAATACCGTGGAAAGAAATTTTTTAACTCTCGGTCCAGAATCTTTCTCTATCATCAAGCATTAATTATGTCTAGATGGTTGAGTAGTAGGTATTATAATCAGTGCATTAGGAAGAGTATTGCGAATAATTAATTCAAAATATAATGTCAGTGCTTCGTATGAAATTTCACGGCGGTCTCAGATGATACAAATTTTGAGGACTGATATGTAGTTTCTTACGATGCTTCCCATTTTCTATCACAACCAAAATGTCTGTTTTGGAACGTCCTTATCATCCAACATTGTTCATTTAATGAAAAATATTTGTTAAATAATTACTTATCATTTTAATTGCTACCCGTATGATGAACTCCGACGCATAAGCAGATGCAATTAAGTGAAATTTGGTCACAGAATGTTTTTAAAATTAATAAAATATTATTTAAATGTGCACTCAATAACTCACGATTACCACTCTACCCACTTTAAAGGTGAAGGGTCAGTTGATGACGCATATTAAGTTGTTGCTCCATTGCTCAATTTTTTAGCCGCCGAAGAATGAAAATATTATTTTTGTACCCGCTTGCATGAAACATTGTTGATTATGTTCACTTATTATACGATTGTTTCTTCTTTATGTTATGAAAAAGTGGAAAACGTTTTAATGTTGTGACGGTATAAAGCCATACTTTAAACATTTTTTTAAACAATATTAGTTGATATTTTTAATAAATTTGGCCACTCTTTATCTTAAATAAAGAGAAATTAATGGCATAAGCTAAAATTACTGGAGTAAAAATGGAAAATTTCTATTATATACCAAATGTGTTGCCAAAATTTTAGCATTTTAAACCATAGTGCTGTTTGAAATACATTTAAAAATATATTTAATTTATTTAAAAATATGTAATTTAATTAATGACAAATAATATTTTTATTTCCTTACTAATAATAAAATATTTTCACCAAACTGTTGTTAGGTACTAAAATAGAACATAACATATAAAGCACTAGTTATATCTTATAAAAACAAAACAAAGACGGAAGATTGAAATACTGATTCTATATACTATCCGCTGTCAAACTACGTTAAAGTGATCAAAATAGAACTTGCAAAAGTTAAAATAGAAAAAAAAAATAAATTTCTGTCTCGGTGACAAAATACGCGAATTCCCTTTTCCATTTTAAGTGTGAAGGTTTTAAAATGCTTGCGATCAGATGAATTCTGTCTCTAACGGGTTGATCGAAATATATTCCAACCTTGACCGAATCGAAACATGTTCCAAAAGTGTTTTTTGACCATTGACACCTAACCCTGATGCAGATGTCAGTTCTTGTACCACCGCCAAACATACTTCAAGATTTATATAACGTTTTTTTTTATCGAAGCCTCCATCTTTCTGCCTCTTATAAAATTGCGGTCACGTCGTTTTCGGCAATATAAATTCTCGCGTAGATGTTTATGGAGGGGGAGAAATGTTTCTTTGACGTTTTTAAATAATTCACGCGGAATTGCAGTCGAGGGATGAATACCTAATAAGTCTGGGTAGAGGGGTCCTATGTGGTTTATCGCACTCTACTAGCTAAAGATAGAGCTTTCCAGTGGCGCCGGCCAGGTATAGAGGTGAAAATCCTTTGTGATGTTCGGCTTTGATGAAATTTCTGTGCGTGCGTGTCAGAGGCACCGCTCCGCGACCTTCATTTTTATTTCGAACGCCGTATGTGGCTTGGTCGCAAAGAGAGTGCGCAAACGGCTTGCGATGGAAGCCGGTGGAGGAAGTATACGTCATGTGTTTTTTTTACTTCGTTTTTATTTCCGAGCAAAGGCTGTTTGAGTTAAGCTCTACCTCTGTTCACCGTTTCCATACAGCGGATTCGTTGCCATGCACGGGAGAATGCTATTGCCTCGTGATCTTTGACGTTTCGGTAAACAAATTTCACCGTTTTTGTCTCTTTCGAGCGCCTTCAACTACGTGTAGATGGAGAAGAAGCTGTTGTGTTTGGAAAGGAAATCATCACGGTTGAGCATCCGTTGCAGGAGCTGCATTGCGTGGGACCGAAGGTTTTTTTTACTGACACATCGGCGTGTTAAGTGTTATGCTTACCCATCTACGTAACAAATAAGAATGAAGCTAAATGTTGTAAGTCCTATAATCTTTTGTTTTAATGAAATTATGTTCATAAAATACATTTGTTTTAATTCACCGTACAAAATCTTGAAATTGGAATATTAATTCAATTTTTCATGGATTTGTGTATTTCATATTTATTTAATTTGTAGCTATTTTGTACTCTTAATATGTATCATGGCGGTAGCTCCCCAAAAGAATTACTTAGAGACCTAATGTTTTAATTGATGTTTTCACAATTTCCACGTTTACATGGACAATGAATATCTATCTACAACTCTCGTGTTATTTTAGTAAATGGTGTTCATTAAATACGCTAACGGGTCTCGTGTTATTTTCGTATTACTGTTGTTCTCTGATTAAGTGCGTATTGCTCATTTATTTTTTTCGAATCTCTTATATTTCCTTCTAAACTCTGTGTGTACCTTTTGCTCTGCGCCATGTCCTTGGACCATTTAATAGACCAGATACGCTCTAAGTGGAAAATCCTGTAACCACTGCATCTACGAGATTCATGACATCAGACACGGAAAGGCAGCCCATGTAACTCGAAATTATACCTAAAATTATTGAATTCCCTGTTTTTTATCAAATTAAATTAAGGTGTGGGAAAAAAGAGAACGATGCGTCCAAACCTCATTAATTCGTGGCAGTGAAACGAAAAACTGTCAATCTTCCCTTTCAATTAGCAATCAAATTCTGCATATTGAAGCGAAATTTTATATTTGCTTCACCATCAAAATTCATATGCTCAGAAGTTGATTTAAAAAATTATATTCCGAGAGGTACTGGGGATCAGCCTTGTAAAAGTCAAGAACATCACCTTGTATGATATCAGTACGATTGACTTGCTCTTAGACCTTTAATCATAACGCGGCCCTCTATTGTACACATGCTGGAAGGCAACTCCGTTTTGATCTGAAGATAATTGTCAACACTTGGGTTCTTCAGTAGCTGCTTTATGCAGTTAGTTTGTGCGAAATATTGTTTCTCATCAAAATAATTGGACTAGGCCTCACTATAAAGAAAATAATTTCATATTTATAATTATATCAACAACTCCCGTGGCTGTGGACATTAAAACACGAGGGCCTTAAGGCTTAGAGAACAAAACGTCACAGGTTCGATTCCCACAGAGGTATGATTTGTGGGGAGCGTGGTGGCCTAGTGGGTAGAGCGCTTATCTACTGATCGAAGGGTCCCGGGTTCAAATCCGGGAGAAGCCTTTGGACGCCCTCGGTCAAAAAAAATCCTCGGAGTGCGAGGTGGCCCAGGGAAAGGAACAGGCCCCCCTACCCTGAATGTGTGAAATTCACACGCATGTGGCTTAGTATGGGGTGAGCTCTACCATCAACTATCCAAACCAACCTTCGGGTTGAATCACTGAGTGAGAGTGAATTATATCAACATAGTACGGTTCCAGAGAGATATAATGAAAAAAATGAAGATAGTTCTGACGCACGTGTGAAATAATTATATGGTGGATATTTCGTATGCTTCTGCAATTATTTTTTGTGAACACTAAACGCAATATTTGTCATGAAATCGTTAAAAAAGCCTTTGATTCTGTAAGTGTTGTCAGCTTATGGCGTGGAATACATGTCAATGTAATTAAATTTACATGAGTAAATATTATTTATTTATTGAGAATTTGAAATAAATACATATGTTATGACAAGTGTGCGATTTAACCACAAATCTGTGCATAACTACACAATAGGTGTTATCATTTCTGTATTTAACAAATAATATGACACAAATGCATACAGTTTGCACAAAAAAAAAGTTAAAAATATGACATTTTGCAAAACCAGGAAAAAAAATTGAAGTCCTCCTGAGTCTGTTTATGGCTCATCAGAAGGTTCTCAAATACAAATTAAAAACACCATATAGTGTTACACTGGTTTTTTGGTCTTCTCCATACATGAGTGCTTGTATTTACTGTAATAATTTAGTTAAAAAATTAATTTGCAAAATTCAGGATGTTTTATGTGAAGCTATAATTACGCGCAATGTTTATTCAATAACCATCGTTTCACTTTTTTTCTTTACCTCACCCATTGCTTTAAAATTCAGACAATCAATAGGCCATCTATTAAAAAACTGTTATAGGCAAACTGCTATATTTGGAATAATGCTAATTAGTCTATCTTCTCCTTAATTATTGTAGCATTTTGATACGTCATAACTTGTAGTAATTCTAGTTTTCATATTATGTTCCTTTTGTATTTGTATGCTTGTCACAAAAATAGGTATAGTAGGTCTTCTAGCGGCTAGATTTAAACCTTTATAAAAATAATTTTAATTCTTGTGTCCATCTATAAGTTCCGAATGGTGAAAACAGGATTTTTTACATACTAGCTTGGCAATTTGAACCCCAGCTATCTATAAACGCCTTTTTCTGCTGTAGATTACACATCCCTTAGGTTTTCCTGAAATTCCTCAATCTTTATACCTTTCCTCGTGCCATATATTGACCCGTACTCCGTCTCTCTCTTCCGCACCCCTTTTAAAGAAATCCCATCCCGAACTCATGTAAATATATCTTTACCACTCTTTACAGCCTACATCTAATGTTCTTCCTGCCCCGAATCTCCTGTAAGGTGGTTGGAGTGATTTTTTTCTCTGCACAGATTTTCGTGAAACTTTGCACACGTTCCGCTAGAAGAAACAAAGTATAGTAGAAAAGACATTAGGAGGAGAGTAGGAAGGAAGCGTTCAATAATAGAGGGACGAGGGCTGATGACGGGACGTTAAGTAAGGATGTAAAAAGAGGCTGGTGAAGAGCTTGATCTGGAGTGTGGCGATGTATGGGGCAGAAACGTGGACCTTGAGAAAGGAAGACGAAAATAGGCTGAAGGCTTTTGAGATGTGGGTGTGGAGGAGGATGGAGAAGGTGCGTTGGACAGAAAGGAAGACAAATGAGGAAGTGCTTGACATGGTGGGTGAGGAGAGGAAACTTATGGATGAGATTAGGGGAAGACAGGGTAGGTTGCTGGAAGGGGTAATGAGGGACGATGGTTTGCTGAACGCCGTGATGGAGGGAAGGATGTTGGGCAAGCGGGGAATGGGGAGAAAGAGAATAGATTTCATGGGCATTGGACAGGATTAAGAATGCTAGGACTTACGGCGAGATGAAGAAAGAAATACTAGAGGTAGAAAGGGTACTGAACGTGTAAGAGTCTGTTGGATTTTCTTGGAATTTTATCATAACCTACCTTTAACCGGTAAATTACTTAGATGATGATATTGATGTGATGTGAAGTGAAAACAATGGATGTTACCGATTTGGTTTCTTGGCAATTCAACGATATTTTAACACGTAGCCTTATAGCACACAAAAAGTATATTTCGTAATGATTGGATTACATATGTACAGATCTTCTTTTAAGCGCGAAGTAATACCTACATTTCATATTATTAAAATGGTTTATAGCTAATATCAAGTTGACACGCCGTGTCAAAGATTAGAAAGGACATATTTAAATATAATATTTTATTAAATTTCGAATATGACATATATCATTAAAGCAAATAAATGTAAAATATATTTGTTGTACCATTTCCATTACTGCCTCTGTGGTGAGTTCCACCGCATTAAAAGATGCTCTCAAGGTAGTGTGAGCGAGATATTTCCCTGGTCTTAATGGAGACCATATTCGAATTTAATATTTCAATTTCAGCATCTGTAAGAAGTGTGAAATAAATATTGTAATATTAATGGTGCAAAAACATAGTTATATATGACAAAATTTATCAATAATTATATAAATATGTCTGCATAACTCTCTAAATTGACACATTTTTTCACGCCGAACGGTTAAAATGCCTTCAAAACGGCAGGTTTTTTTCTTATTCTGTGAAAGTTACTGCGGTGAGTAATAGATTAGTTTTTATAAATATTTGAGGAACCATACTAACTACAGACCGTTAGTTTTTGACGAAATATAGGTGTTATAAATCCCTATTTATTTCAATATTCTCCCTCTGGAGCGCAGAGCCGTAATCTATCCCACGTAAAACATATCATATTTTCAGGAAAATTGCTCGAAATGTAGTTCGGAAAAGGGTTATCTAATATTTGAATAGCATTGTTTAGATGAGAGTTGTTTCTTTAAAATGAGGTCAAATTCATAAAATTATAGGTGAAGTGATTTTTCACTCAGACTACCTTATATGTGATGTGGTCCAAGAAATATTTCGACTCACTTGAAACATTATTAAAATGCGCTCTCAATTACTTACCATTACTACTCCACAATTCACTGGAGCCTGGATCACACAACAATTTTTACGCGTGTATTCAGGTATAATTAAAGCTAAAATTTTACGCGGAACGTGAAAATGACAGCTCACGTTCTAACGTTATCATTTCATCCGTCAAACAATCATGTTGTTCCGTCCCTTTTGGCATCATTTCCACCCTCGAAGAATTTACAGTTTAAATATCGTTTGATTGAAATCCACGCCAGCCGTGAGCTCTGAATGGCTAAATGACGGAGTTCGGTACGGAAAAATAGGACATGCTCAAATTACGAGAGGGGAAAAGGATCACTATCAATGACGCTATCCCTGAAAATGATCGCATTCACATTGCATTCACTTTTGGTAACAGACGAGTTTTATCGAATGGCCAATTATTGTTGTCCGATATTTCACCAAATTTAGGATTTAGCACTTATTTCACATTCTAAACAATACTAGGTGAGGAAGAGATGGTTGCGATAACAATTTAAATATGATAAGTACGGTACTTATCTTGATTTTGGGTGGGTAACTTTTACGCTACGGCTAACATCATAGACACATCTGTTTATGTTTAGATTTATCTGTGGCCAAGTAAACTGCGGACATGAATATGTTTTGTTTAATTTCTCCAATTTCTTCTTTCCTCTTATTTCTTTTTTTCTTTGATGTTTTCTGCAGAATAAATAATTCTAATATATATTTTGCAGTAATTTCTTCTTTCAGGAGATATAGGTCTATATTGACAAAAACTTGGTTTAAACACCACCCCAGGCATAGGCACTGTAACGTTTGATTTGAATTGTGTTGTGGATGCTGGGTTGCTGGGGAGTTGTTGATGAAAAGAAAGGGGAATTGTTGGGGAGAATTGGATTTGGAGAGGATGCTGGATGCATCAAGAAACATTGTATTGGAAAGAATAAAGAGTTTTGAAACGAAAATAAACGTCTGACGTTACAGTACACATAGAAAATGCCCGGTGATACCGGGAGATACCAAATTGATTACATTATGGTAAGGCAGAGATTTAGGAGCAGTGGAATAAACTCGCGAAGCTATCTAAGGGCGTATGCGGACTAAATAGACCGTATGAAAAGGCGAATAGACAGATATCTCCTGAAAGAAGAAACAATTGCATTATTAAAAAAGAGGCCATGTGGAAGAATCATCTAAATAAATATTTTATGCGCGGCTTTTCTCGTAAGTACGTCACTTAACAATAGTTTTCTGACTTTCATTGGCTCGGAGTTCATGAGAGTCTATCGGTCAAGTTGTTGAAGTCTGCGCAAATCGGAACACATGAGAGCACATAAACGAAATTGAATTAGACGATGTGCGGCCGACAATATACATTTTATCGTGAAATATCGAACTATTCTAGGTAATTGTCTTCCGAATAGGAAATTTGTACGATTATTTCGTCAAATTATGAAAAACAACGCGAATATCACACGGAAATAAGTGGCCTAATCCCACTCGCGATACACATTTCGCTGACGTAAAATAATTTTACAAGGTTCTATAAATTGCTGGAAAATTCTGAGGAAAGTTGATGTATGCTCTTTGGAAACGACTGCCGAGTGTGTGTGTGTATGTATTTCTGCATGATGTACGCTCAGTGTGACGTAATTTATTGATTTTATTGTTTTTCAAAATGTTCATTTGTCATGTTCGTTAATTATATTTATCAGCTTTATTGATTAACGTGTGAAGGGGATTTGTGAGGATTAGTGAAGATTGCCGGAGAGGCGGAAGGCAGGAAGCGATGGAATTGCAGGGGAAAAGCGAGACTGAAATAAAAAGTTTAATTTGTAGAGTTGAAACGTGCGTTCTGTTTGACGCATCAAGGTGTTATAAGTGCGCTGACCACACGTCCTGTGTTAGAAATTACAGTTCTTCATTTAAATGTTCTGTCCTTTAGACTGATTTATATTTAAAAACTCAATTTTGTATTTCATTTTGTCGAAATTAATATTTTTTATAAGAATTGTATCGTGTACAAGCCGATAACACGTCATGAATGACGGGCAACATACCCAGTCGTGCTAACCTTACTGGTTTGGATTTTATTTACGCATTTTGTGTAGATTTATCCACTTTTTAGACATATGTTGAACCAGGATCTGAGACTATTCAAATTACCGTAACCGCTGACTTTCACGAAGTCTAATTTGAGGTAGAATAATGGATGCATTGAGAATTAACAATGTATCGTTTTTACATCAAAAGTTTACTCTTCATTAATTTCCAAGTAAATTAATTATGACATTTTCTAAGGAATTAACTAACTTGATTTTTTCAGTTAATAATTTTTATAAAATGTTGACGCTAGCAAGTTGTTTACAAAATGATGACTTCCCAAGCTAAACACTAAGCTAGGCAGCATTGTAGTCGTGTACTGGATCGAGTCCTCGCGAAAACTTTCGGCTTTGCGCAGTAGACGATTTTGGGACTAGAAGGGTCTATTTTCTAAAAACCGGTTGCCGCGGGTGGAAGGGTAGCACCGGTGGGCTAATGTTTACGATTTTCGTTGTCAACTTTTCATATACCTTCAATTAATTTGAATGCCTCCAGCTATTCGCCGCAGTGGGTTATGGAGTGGGCATCATCCCTTTGTACCTGAGCGCGCGCCAGGGGGTCACGGCGCGGCCTGGGGATCTCAGGCCGATGGCTTTGATGTGGACTTGTAGTTGCAACAAGTATTAACTATTTCCTACAATATTATACAAAAACAAACATCACATTCGTTTTTCTTGTGATTTTCTTTTTTTTATAAATTAAAATTATAAATTTAAATAATTTACAATTTATTTTTGCATAAAATTCATATGTTCTCTCTGTCTCTCTATAATATATTCTTATATTTCCACTCTTTTATGTTCACACTGTCCCAATTATTCGTCGAATATGCATGTACGTAGTGCCAATTTATGAAATTATAGCTGGAAATATTTTTTATTATTTTATTTCAGTGTCTGAAATTTTAGCTAATGGTATTCAAAGTCCGATTCAATTCATTGGATTAGCTAAGTAAAAGAAGAATATAGAATGCACTGTTACTTCGTAATTTTTTGTTGTATGTCTTAAATCTATGTACAAGAATTTCACGCGGCTGAAAAATATAGCAACGTTACTGAAAATCAACGAAATTGCGCGAAGTTTGGTGTCTATTTATTCAGCGTTTCAGCGGAATCGCGACTATATTTTTTATTAATGTTGAATAAATGTAATACATTTAAAGTAATGGAAATACTCAGCTGTGAGTCATCGCGTAAGACCCACCATTCCACAGACCCGGCCGCGGAACGGAAGAATGGGGAAGGGTCGGCTAACTGCTCCATGCTCCACAATGAGTCGAATTGTCCAATTACATTCAAGTATTCTACCAGCTAATTGGTAGGTTCTTGGACAGTCCCCATTCTGTATCCCAACCTAATAGAAATTGTCTCACTTTCCCTCCTAAGGATGGCCCGTTATTAGATCCCTCTTCAATTCTTCATATCTTCTACCTCCTCTTATTTCGTCCAGAATTACTATCCTACTCCTTCCTCTTCCACGCTTCCCCAGTGTTCTCCCCTCTATCACTCTCTTCAACATGCCCTCTCCTCTCAAAACCTCCTCCATCCATCTCTTCTGCCTTCTCCGAACCTCTGCCACAAGCTTCCTCTCCTCTCCGACCATATCCAATACCTCCTCGTTCGTCTTTCTCGCCATCCAGCTAACCTTCTCCATCCTTCTCCAAACCCACATCTCAAACGCCTCAAGTCTACGCACATCCTCCCTTCGCAATGACCAAGTTTCCGACTCATATAGCGCCACGCTCCATGTTAACGTTTTCACCAGCCTCTTCTTTACGTCTCTTCTCAGACCCCCCTCATCAATTCCCTTCTCTTCGAAAATGCTACTTTAGCAAGCGCAATTCTGCATCTGATGTCCTTACCACTAAACCCATTCGCCTCCAAAATACTACCCAGATACGTAAACTGCTCGACCTGCTCTATCTTCTGCCCTCCCACCCTTATATTCAGCCCCGCCTTCTCACTTCTAGAAAATCTCATTACTTTCGTTTTCTTGTACGGCTCAAAATTACATTTCTACGCTGAGACAAAATTACATTTCTTAACTGAGACACTATGTTGGCCATTCTGCCTGCCACGCACTCACTTTCCCCTCCATTCATTTCCCTTACCCCTCCCACACATTTCACCCCCTCTGTTCTGCGCATCTAAAGGCCGTAAGCTTTCGCGAGAACTGTACCTACTGTTAAAGACCGTCCGCCATCTTAGTAGTTACTTGAGCTAGCCACTATTGGCGTAGATAGCACGCATTCGAAACAGATGCTATTCTGCAAACACTTTTTAAAATTAGTTTTAATGAAAGTTTTACTTTCAAATAATAACATTAAACGTTTAACTTAATTAAAAACGGAAATATGAATATTCTATTCGACACCAGGAAGTCTGTTAAACAATTTTCTGATGTTTTTCAGCTTTTTGGGGTAATTCCCCACATTGGTTCAATGGTTCAACTCTTGGTACAACAATGGTTCTATAACGCTTCTAAGTATATATTCTAGAATAATGCATAAGTTCAGCTCAGTTAGTTTATTATTATTCGAGGAGAACGGTGACAAATATACTCACAGACGGGCACCACTCAATTTTTATTATATTTTTTTATTATATGTTAGTATAGATTTTTCCGGATAGGTTAATCCTCGTGACAATACCAACGAATATTTGTTATTTTTTACAATTTCAAGAAAATATTTTATTGAATTGGGCGGTTAATCGCGTTTCATCGCGATGGCGACATCTTTAGATACACTTTGCACCCTTTACCACCCTTACTTACCAATGAAGATTTTTAAGAGATCACAGCAGGAAGAGACGATGCCCTAGGAAAATTGCAGTCTTTGTTTGACTTGCCGTGCCATAGCCAGGCAGTGAAACGGTGCGTCAAGGATGTATTTGCTGCATCAATTGGTGTATGTGGTTATGTCTCCGGAGATAGCTACATTGGAGCTCGATTGGAGGGCAGGAAAATATTACCAATGGTTGATACCAAAGCGGACATTAAAACCTAAATAGGCCAGTCTACCCGGGTGGGTGGGCAGGCGACACTCGATGGCAGCCACTTCCTCTTGGTGAATGCTGGATACTCGATTATTCGACGAACTAAGAGCTGCAGTTTCCTTTTTTTCCTACTACCTTATCGTTCTTGGTAAATTTAAGTCGGTGGGGTCGAGTTATTGCGGCGGGTTACTGTCCAAACCCAACTCAACATGCGTAACATTTCTGTATATTTGGCGTTTTTTGACGAATTTTGGCGAAATAAGAAACCATTTTGCCTGATTCAAAAACACTTAATCGCTAATATTAAGCAACATAGAATCAATATATGCAATTATTTGCCATAAAATCTCTCCGGGAACATCTACAAACTATCAGGAAAATTTGCAAAATTTTGATATTTTTCAATTAAAATTTTGACTAAAATGCGCAGCCTCAAGACGCTCCCGTCAACACTTTTTAACCCTTAATTTGATATGCCATAATTTAAATATCACATATCCAAAATACAGAAAATACAATTAATTGTGGTTTTTCTAGCATATTATTCAGGTATAACATAAATTTATCAAAGTTAGCTCGCAAACTTCTTACGTTTTGATGCATGATATTAAAATCACAATGATTGAATTTTAGCCCGTTAGAATTCTTTTACAGTTTATTTTATATTGCTAATAACACTCAAATATCTTAATACAATTACCGGCTCTTTTTCAGCTTTCCTCATCAAAATGTTCCCGCCTCTTATCCATAAGTACGCGTATTTCTTAGTTTTCTTTGCCTCCCGAGCCGCGTTGAGAACCTTCCAGGTGTGAAGGCCTCGTTGATATAAACAGGAATGTCCGAGGGTTAAACTCCTTAGGGAAAAATGCCGCGTCTCTCTTCACTCGACGTTTGGTCAAAAAGACCTCCTTGACTGTTTGACTGAGGAATCTCACTTGTATCCCACCCGGCTCACCACTAAGTTTGGGCTTAGACCTGTAGCAATAATCAATGCTATTTTCGTTTAGTTGAACACCGAGAGCCGCACCAATTTTACTCTCTACAAAGGGCAGGTTTTCATTTGGGCTACATGGCATTCCGTGTATTTCAATATTATTTTCTAACACACGTTGCTCTAAATCGTCTTGACGATTTGCGCACTCAAATATTTTATTTTTTAGGCAAAGGATTTTATTTTTTTTAGGATATCGATTTCTTCAAAGCACTGATTAAGCTTCACTCCCTGATCCAATATGACCTTAATACTTTCGTCTAATTTCTCATATATTTTGTTGATAGTGTCACCGAGACTTCTCTCAATTTCCTTCATTTCATTTTTTAACTCTACAAATAAGCCATAGATGTCATCAAGTGACTTCACATTACAGGCACTAGCACTATTAATAGGCTCCACCACGTCAGCACTACAGTTAAGGTTCAGCCGACGTGAGGTCTGACAAGCAGTGCACCTCCAACGTTGGTTACTTGCCACAATCCCATCTATGTCTTCCTTAGAAATGGGTTTTTTCACACATTGCCCATGGAAACTTTCACGGCACTCGAAACAAGTGATGTGGACGGTGCTTTGGGTCGACTTTCGGCACACGAAACAGAGGGACATCTTCAAGTCAAGAGTATTAACACGCGTGATATAGTTGCAACTATCCAGCTGGAATACTGTAATGTTTAAACAGGCGTTGATTAGCTCAGCGAAAGTGAAACTGCCATTTATTAAACGCCACTTTGCATTTACCCGTAGTGAGAGCAACACACAAAACCTTGAACACGCACCACAGAGAGCGAAAACGCATCCGCACTCCACGAGGGACGACAAACGAGTGATAAATAATTTGAAGCTTTAATAAGATAAATTAATTTGTATTTTTATGCAATACATTTTCATTAGTACGACGTGTCAACCCATACGCAAACATTATGTACCTGACCATGCCCTTTATCGGCGAAAAGCGATGCAATATTAAAATACTATAGAAAAGCACAAAAGTATTTTACTTAATCATGAATAAGAACATTTCAAAACTTCTACGAAGTAAAGGCGGGTACATTCAAGTTTAAATGTTCGTTCATTCAACATATGAATTCAAACAATTATATACAATAATGTTTGATACAAATAAACACACATATATTCATACCTGGAATCTAACCAAAACATTAATTTTAAAATCTCACCCACATTTTAAATCACAACGTAATTCATAGATGTGGATCAAAATTGTACTGTGCATCCGTCATATTAATGAATTTGTTGGGTATCTCATGTATATTACGACACTCATATAACTTTGTTTTTTGCAACAAGAATAATAACATATCTGCATCGAGGGATTCATTTTTCTCATAGTAGCACCATTTCATCAATAATGATTCATCTCTATTCCTTAATAACTTCCGTGCTGTTGGTTGCAATACACGTTTCCAAGTGTTTTAAAGGGTGTAGCAGTCCTCCGGATCATGTTTTAGTTCATTAGTTTTTTCCTCCATGTTCATAATTTAGTTATTAATATTTCCATGTTAAATTATTCATTACGTTTAAGTTTTGATTGGGTTAAAGGTTACGCCACCCACCACATTGAAATCACCTCTTCCTCGCCTCTACCTCGTTCTCATATCCAATCTATCCTTTCCCCTTCCCCTGAATCCATCCTCTTTCCCCTCCTGCCAGATCCCACTCAAAATATATACGCACTTCGATGCAACGTAAACTGTTGGCTTCCAAATTGATGTAAATTATCGACATTTAATATTTATCCGTAGATAATTGCAAAGGGTTCTTTCTTTCGCCTTGTATAAGTTCCATCGCATTAGTCGTAAGCCGTCCATTATTATGAGGTCGTTATGGTTATTTCGTCTGTGTTTTAAACCTTTTGCAACAACTAGAATGGGAATTGCTTTCAGACCGTAGTCGGTCAAATTTTTAAGTAAATAGTTTTTGTAAGATCCAAGCTAATTTATTTTCCTCAAACGTCAATAACATTTGACCTATCGCGAAATACTATGGAACATTAGATCGTGAAAACAAAATAAGGGAAATAGATCGCAGAACGGACAGAAAATGTTACTTTTTCTGCGAACGATATGAATCCATAATAGATTGCCATGGAGACTTTTAATTAGGTTTTTTCACAAGTAGTGAAGGTAGTTAGTATATTTGCTTTCAAATGCTTGTTAATTAATCTGCTACATAGTACTAACAACACGCATTACCTGTTTCCTGTTTAGCTCTTGTATCACAGTGGATTAATATAGTTGAAAACTACATTAATAAACATAGTTTCAATAACATTGGGAGAGTACCTACACCGTAAAGCATGTTGGTGAAATTTCACCTCCTGACTCTCCTCACGGACTGTTAAGGGTTTTTGCCTTATGTATTATTATTCGTATTTAAAAAAACTTTATTAGGGTACAGTGCAGTGCAGTTGATAATAACTAAACCCTTTCACAAACCCTTTCACAAACCCTTGAGGTGGCTTTCAGGGTATTATGTACATGTATTTATATAATGAAAGTAAGAAAAACATTTAAATTGAATTATCAATTACCTTCACCTGGGGATAGTTTACCCTATGAATGCACGTGCTTGGGTGCTGATTGTCTAAGAAACATCTCATGGCTGCGAAAATTCTACACAATGAGGATCTAATGAACCTTTATTCAGAACGGAGAGTTGACGCCGTGAATATTTTCAACTTAATTCCACCCTTCCTTGACTATTCGATGAAACATGGTCATAGTAAAATAAAATCTGCGGTAATTACAAAGTTTTTTTTGGTGTAACGTCATGAAATTCCTCAAAGTTGAGCCGGAAACTGATCTGTTTGTGACTGACCCACTGGTTAAAAAAAGAGAGTAATTAATTTATGCACACAATAATAGTTACACAATATTTATCCATGAAAATGTTTGGTGAAGTTACTAGGACCTACTTCTTGCATCATTTTGTAGTAGGAGGGTGAGTTGTTAACCTGCACTAAGCATAATCACTCTAATGTACCCCATTATACTACTTTTAACCTTTAACAACAAATTTTCAGTAAACATTTATAGTATTTTAATTGATATTATTCGGCAATTTGGAAACATTTTGTAATTCAACGTAGACATTACAGTACATATAAGTATGCTACTTACATTCATGCGATGATCCCATCTTATAAAATATTATTCAATCCAATCCTATGGTATTGGCAGTGATTTAAATATAACCCACTGTTACTGCGCTTTAAATCGATTCATATGGTACTAGAGCGACGGTCACTTTGAAAATGATTGTTACGCTCAGGTGCGCACCTGTGTAACAATCGGAATTATTTTCCTGCACTTTGATCTATAATGCTTCCATCTAGCTAATAAAAATATTTCATCTAAAGAATTAATTTTTCTCAACTTGGCCAGCTTTTTATGGTTTTCGTCCAACTGTGCGACGCGACGCTGTAAATATTTTCAATTTAAGTCCACCATTCGTTGGGTATTCGATGAAACCTGGTCATAGTAAAATAAAATTTGTGGTTATTATAAAGTTTTTTTTTTAGTGCAACGTCATGAAATTCCACAAAGTTAAGCCGTAAACAGTTCTATTTGTGACTGATTCACTGGCTAGAGAAGAGAGAACAATTGGTTCACAGTGGAAGTAATGTTGTGAATCGCCGATCGAGACAAAATTAATTAATACAGCGAGTATTCCATTAAATTTTGTGGTTGCCAGTCGAGATGAAGTCACCACTGGTATGCGTGCATCCAACTCAAAGATACTTTGCGTGATAGCGTTTAAGTTTTTGGTTCGTTGAGACTATTTCTGAAGGCATGTGTTTGAAATTTCACTGGTCAGCAAGTAAACAACACCCTGAAAATTATGCACACACTTTTCGGGCCAAATGCATTGTCATCATGTAATGATAACCCTCAAGATTATGTGGTCCTATACCCTTCAATACGGTTGTTTTTCTCCTTAGAAAATCTGACGTTAAAAAAACGTAATTAGCAGCAGGAATCAATATAAATATTTCGATATAACAATGCCGACAGTGATGTTATGCACGGTTAGAATTAGAGACGGCATTCGATATTGGTTTTATAACCTAACTTTCATTGTTACCTGGGATTACTTAATTACTTACTCAATATTTTTCGATAACGAGTCCCTGAAACATAAAACAGCTATGGGCTTCTAGTAAAAACCTATACTAGAGCCACGCTTGATTGAACATTGAACATGATTGAGCCACGACGTAAAGAAATGAAGACTGAATCCGTTACATTGTCAGGAAAGAGACTGCTAGATACAAGACGAATTGAATGGAATATAAACATGATTCAAGTAGTTATCCGTTTGTGTATTCGTCAAGCGATGAATTATTTTAGACTGCGTTGGCTATGTTATTTAATACGTGCAATAATAATCGGGTTCGGGTTAATCGTCACCTGTAAGTAGTACAATACAGTTTACTATGAATTATCTTCCTTTGATGCGACGAGTCTTAAATTGTGTGATATATGAGTCTTTGACGTGATCGCTTAGAAATCAAACCTGATACCCTTTCCGCGATATCTATCGTTTATATAAACAGCTTCGTATAGCCAATGCATTTTTAAAAATCAACTCCGCTGCTATCTCTCCAATCACTTTTTATAGACTTTCAGAATTGCGCTCGCTAAAGAAGAATTTTCGAAGAGAAGGGAATTGATGAGTGGGGGGGGGGTCTGAGAAGAGACGTAAAGAAGAGGCTGGTGAAAAGTTAAATATGGAGCGTGGCGCTGTATGAGTCGGAAACATGGTCACTACGAAGGGAGTATGTGCGTCGACTATAGGCATTTGAGATGTGGGTTTGGAGAATGATGGAAAGGGTGAGCTGGATGGCGAGAAAGACGAACGAGGAGGTATTGGATATGGTAGAAGAGGAGAGGAAGCTTGTGGCAGAGGTTCGGAGAAGGCAGAAGAGATGGATGGAGGAGGTTTTGAGAGGAGATGGCATGTTGAAAAGAGTGATAGAGGGGAGAACACTGGGGAAGCGTGGAAGAGGAAGGAGGAGGATAGGAATTCTGGACGAAATAAGAGGATGTAGAAGACATGAAGAATTGAAGAGGGATCTAATAGCGGACCATCCTTAGGAGGGAAAGCGAGACAATTTCTATTAGGTTGGGATACAGAATGGGGACTGTCCAAGAACCTACCAATCAGCTGGTAGAATACTTGAGTGAATGATGGTGTTGCTGTCAATCAATGCTTCCAGTCATTCATTGGATATCCATTGTTTTTTTTCCTTTCGTCTGAATTTTCTTCCCTTGTCCTACGAAGTACCGGCTTGTTAAAACCACCAACCACAACTTTCACCGGATTGTTTTTGGAATGCAGTTTTGTTTTGATGTTTTGGTCCTAATTTCTGAGAATAAAATTTCGTATGTACCAATATGTTACCTTTTTATTTAGAGGATTGGTATTTTAAGAACTTTATTTCAGGAACAAAAGCGTGACATAATAAACGAGGAGATAGACGTGCCAACATCAATTACGTAGAGCATCTTATTTAAAGTAGGCGTGTTGGTTTGGCTCGACGAGAAGGAAAAATTGGAAACATGAGCAAAGTACTTTGAATATTAGAAAAGTTGAGCAATACAATGAAGTTGGCCATTCCATATTTGAGTGGTCTTCCCACAGGCCTTCTCCCGTCAGGTTTACCATTCATGACTTGTTTAACCATGCTGTTGTTGTTCCTTCTTAATAAGTGGCACAGCCATCTTAAATGTTGGCTTTTTTTAAATGGCTATTATAAAGCTAATCGTTTCAGGTGTAACTTTATGGAACAGCTGCATGATTGAAGAGAAAAACTTTGTGAGTTTCTGATAAATAGATTTTTATTACGACCTAGGTTTCGTCATTGAGTGACATTATCAGGTAAAGACAGGATATTTTGCACACAGTGGCTATTATATCAGGGTTGGTATAACCTTTTCTCAGTTCTGTGTTTTCTCTTTTCCTCCAAACCTCTTCTTCACGAATTGGTCCAAAAATCTTCCCTAGAACTTCGTTAGATTAATTCAGTAAATAGGCGGAGGGAAAGAACCATTTAAGTGCCATTGAAATGGTTTAGAGTAAATTGAGTTCAAAGTTTTGACAGGACTTTTTCTTATTTCCGTGTGTAACTACTTATTTTTATGATTTTAATAACCAAAATTTATATTACCGTAATCCTAACTGTGTTTAGCCGTAGGAATAAAATTAATGTAACGTCACTCCAATGGTTATTCCCCATTCTTGTCACTTAAATGGTTTTTCACCTAATATATTGAAAGTCATAATTTCTTATTAAACGGAGATTAACACTGTGCACAAATAATAACTAAAAGCGTATTTGCAATGTAATTCACAATGTATTCTGTAATGGTCCAACCTGAAATGTCAGGAATTGATAAATAATTGTTATAATTTTTGGTATAATTTAAAATAAAGATTAAATTTAATTAATTAGGTAATTAATCAATTTTTAATTAATTATTGTTTTTTGTAGCTGAAAAAAGTAAATAAAGCGTCAACAGAAGGTCTAGAAAGACAATTTATACGTATTTTACTAATTTTATCGGCACCTAAATAGTTTTTCCCGACCCGTTTAACACTTCAATGGTTTTTCCTTTCCTATGTCACTTAAATGGTTACGTACATTAAAATTTATTGCAGAATATGCCTCAAAAAAGTTACATATGTGTATTAAATGAAAGTTTACGCAAAAATCTATTGCTTTTCATCAATAACTCAATTTCGTCAAAAATGTCACTTCAATGGTTTTTTCTCTACGCCACAGAATTATTTAATTTATTCATTCCTTTTCGGCTATTTCGCCAATACTTAAGCCTGTTTATGCAGGTTTATTAAATAAGTAGTAAGGTAATAATAATGCAATTTTCATGTCGTTACAGGGGTTACCCTGAGGTGAGCTATTGTGACTTCAAGCGGCCGCGTCAGGAGTACTTGGCTTACTTCTTCGCGGACCTCGTGGTTTTCTACGTCATCCCGCTCCTCATCTCCTGCGTGCTGTACATCCTGATCGCCAGGGTTCTGTTTGCGAGGCGCCGCCTCTTCAGGCAGACCTGCTCCGAGGCAGCAGCGGCCGCCACCGCCTCCAGCAACGGCGCGTCCACGTCCTCCGGCCTCCAGGCCCCCACGCCCACCGCCGCCGTCAGCTTCAAGTCGCCCCCGCTGCACATCGAATCGACCGCCAACGCCAATCACGCCAGGGCACAGGTCTGTGGATTACACTCCTACTTTTATTTCGTTTTTGTATACCATTCCGGATTGGAGAAGAGGTCGTACGATATATGCGTTACTCTATCGATATCACTCGAAGGAAGGGACGATCGAGATATCGAACAACCTTTGTCATCGGTAAATGTGCCTTTTGATTTTGTTTTTGTATAATTCCAGATTGCAGGCAGGGTCTATTATATTTATTATATATCATTCTATCGATATAACTCGATGGGAGGCTGGGTCGTTCGATTCGATTTATATGCTACTATGTCGATATCTTTCGAAGGGGGAAACGATTAAGATATCGAACGACCTTAGCCATCAGTAAATGCGGCTTTTGATTTTGTTTTTGCATCACTACGGATTGGAGACAAAGTCGTTTCTATTTGTAATATATTATTATATCGATATAACTCGAAGGAGAAGACGATCGAGATACGGAATGACCTTTATCATCAGTGAAGGTGCCTTTAAATATGGAATTTCACTTCTACGGAAGTGACGAGAATAGCGATCTTAATTTTTAACGCCATTTGATTCAACGTGCTTTTTTTTAGGACCCGTCATTTCCGTGTTTTCCCAAGGGATAGGAATGACGGAAGCAACGAAATTAAACTATGGTAATTCCGTAAATCGACTAATTTTGGCCACCAATGCGTTTTTATAACGCTCTGATCGAGTCCCACAGGCATTCGTGGATTTCAGAAATTTGCGTAGACCACCCACCCTTATCATTCATAGATTTATATCCCACCCTTTATATTCATAGATCATTTATAGATTGCCTACCTATAAAACGTATGAGGTTTGTGAATTGTTATAGGTACTCGTTATTATTCAATTCGAGAACAGTTTCAAGTCTTATCTTTGTATTCTGTTTATCATTAAAATAATTTCCAGGTACAAATTAATATTTTCGAATGTAGCAATAAGTCCTCTTCCGGTAAATGAAGTCGGTTTTTACGTTTTCAATTCCTGCTCCCAGTCTTGTGATCAGGACTCCACTGGACACGATGCCATTCTATCACAGAATCGAAATGCTACTTGCAGCTAGCTTTTTTAGCTAAATTGAAGTTAGTCTATTTTACTCACAGGTGCAAATCGTGGTCCATTTCATCCTCTATCGACCCCTCCTGCCATATAAGTGCCTGCTTTCATCGAATGACTACCAGCATCCGAGTTGCAAGACAACTGCTATAGAAATAACTTACTTGTGTTAGCTACCTTAAAATTCAATTATTTCCCATCCTACACGAATAACATCAAATTGCGGTTAAATATGAATTAATGTTGACAATTTTATCTGGACTTTGCAGGCCATACGCAGGCCACTTTGCAGGCGTGTGATTTTGTTGTGGAATTTGTTGTCTTCGCTAGGATAATTTACAATTTATCCCACCAATTACTAATTTATTCGTAAGTTACAGCTTGGTTGAGAGCTCCTGGAATTTCAATGCGATGCAAAGAGGAGGGAAAAGCAGTTAGGTTGTCGGCGATCGCAAGAGATTGAAGTGAAGTGAGGAAAGAAAATGACCGCTGTCATTTCACACCCTATTCCAGATGATATTTAACAAAATAAAGACACGACGAGGTCGAAAATCGGTCTCTGCGCAAGTGCCAAGAACTTTCAACCAAGCCGTCACCAGGTGTAACGGCGTCACCTTTGTAAGAAAATGACGACAGTCATAACGAGCCAGGTCATGATTGTATGTTAACTAATAAGATATCACGTAAGCACGGCTACAGCCACCAATCAGCTTGCGGAAACTAGCGGGTGGTTGTTCAAGTGACCAACACGAGACCTACATCGGCTGATTTGAATATTGAAACGTCGTCCTTGAGACATTCAACGATGTCTGGTGAGATGTGGTGGAATATCATTCTGAACTTAAGTGACTACAACTTGGTAATATCCATAGAATAATTTATGTACTGTACAACGCGTGTGAACGTCATCTTCAAGCACAATCTGATTCCGTCAGGTTGCGAATGTTATGTTAACTAATAAAATAGGGTGAACTGTACAGTAATTGACCACCCTATAATTATTGGCCATTTGGTATTTTGAAGAGCTTAGTAAAAGTACAGTTGGACCAAATTTACAATAATGATTACAAAATATACAATAGTGATTATTATAAATTTAGTCCATCTGTACTCTGTGTTCTTCCAAATACCAAATGGCCAATTACTGTGGGGTGGCTAATAACTGTACGTTTACCCACGAAAGCACCAGAGAGGTGCCTTAAGATGACGCTTTGACCTTGATATGCGTTGTACAGTAAAGAAATAATGATCTGGACATTACCAAGTTGTTTTTCCTAAGTTCGTCATCCTTGAATTTGGGTCGTTAATCTATATCCCAGGAAACGAATATAATAGTGTAACTGGAGGTTACGAAGAGGAGGTTAAAGTTGAAGTAGTCATTCCTAACTGGAGGTTATTCTCGAAACTCCGGTACATTATTGCACCCGAAAATAATATTAAACATTTATATGATTTCGGAGAAGTATTGCATGCTACACAACGACTCAACACTTTTCGATCAATAATTATCGATTCCGGTTTTGTGGCATGAAATTGCGGAATCGTCGTGACCATGCGATAAAATAAGTGTTTGTGCACGCGATGATTATATGGGCTCTTCGAGAATAGACCCTTTGGCCCAAAAACCGTATTTTTACTATCGATAACCACTATATCGCCGTGCCCTAATCCCCAACTGTGCATAACTGATGCGTCTTAGTTAATGTCGTCTAGTGGTAAACTGAAATGAGCGCCTCTTCTGTTTTCATTCTATTAGCTTCATGTACGCATTCAGGTGCACGAAACTGTCAAATCTCAGTTGTATCGAGTTTCTGACGTCAAAGCTTCGGCGTATCCGTTTTTTCCTCGTTTGTTAATTGGGATTTGTCGAGGCGTTGACCTCAGAACGTCGACACCGTCGAGACTTGAATGTGTGCTGACATCGTGGCTACAAAAATTGTTTACCGTTCCTCTTCCAAAAACGTCGGTGTTCTTACAGGTGCTCAGTGTTTTCGTAAAAGTGCAAGGTGGCCTACTCTCTTTCAAAGCAATCTAGAAATTCGAACAAGTAGTGGTAACTAATCATTGAACAGTATCAAACGCTTCATTTCAACTTTAACTGGAGTATTTGAAATATTGTATTCATACAGTTGTTTTAAACATCGTTCACTTGCACGTGGAACCTAATGCCAGTCTATTTACTGAAGTTAATTCACAATAATTATGGGAAAAGCATCGTCATCCAAGCCTATCAGCCTCTGGAGTTGTTTTCCATTATGTTTTCACCGACAGTAGATGCAACTTAAGTGCACCATTATACCATATATAGGTATAGAAGAACTTGGTGGCACTCATCAGTGGAGAATTAGAGGTCAGTAAGATTGAAACAATCGAAGATGAGAGGACAAATGTATTAAAGGACTTCCGGAGGGACCTCTGGATGCACCCTCGGTCACTATATCCCACCTCTCTTGCATGATTTACTGTCCCTTACATAATACTCTTTACAAGCAAGTGCCACCAAGTTTCGCTACACCTATACGGCTCACCTAAAATATAGTTTTTATTTTTTTAACCAAGAGCTTTGACAGCTTTTTTAATCGGTTAAAAATGGATCATGTTTTCACCACCAATGGATTCAATTATGATTCACCTTCCCACGATAGTCGCTTTCCTCTAATATAGGAGTTTATTTTCGTGGTTATGATCAATGGTGCTTGTGTTGAGACACAAACGCCGATAAAATAGCGTAAGTAAGAAATTTTAATGCCCTTGTTAGTTTTTATCATTAAAAGTTAACATTATTGATTCTATATAATAGCTTTAACGAAATGAATGAATAACGAACGCAGATAGCTCAGCATGTGAAATCTTTCCTAGTGTTTTCAATTATTTTTCCAGTTATATGGGAAAATATGTATTGGAAATGATACATAGTTAAAAAAAATGATTTGCGAATTTTTCAAAGTCCAACAAAAATGCATGGGTAGAACGACGACGACTTCACGTGTCAACTGACTGTCACACGTCAGCTGTGAGGACATTAATATAAAGAAATTCCCTTTCGCCCGAATAAAAAGAGAGCGAGCTCGTTCGAGCATAGAATTTGGGATGCTTAAATGAAGCATCAAAGCTAGCAATAATGTTATGTTTTTAAAAATATTCCTTGCCCTGCGATGTCATCAGCATTGTTTTCTTCACTTCAGCAGTGTTCGTAAATTGTTTCCTAGAACAGAGCAGAGCAAACGCACGATGATTGATAGAAACACATTCGTTCTGCTATTATGTCCACCTTTCCCATGAATTACAATGCGAAAAATCCTTTACTAGTATCCCTATTTCGAGTAAATATGGTTTACTTTAAATTTTCCTAGCATAAAACTCTGGGGGCAGTGCTTGGGCACCCTTACAAGGAAAATCCTTTCTATAGGTACGCCATCGCTGAATGTGGAGTGATTATAGAGCCTCGGAAACCTATGGAAATTGAAGTTTTTCGAACCTCGCCAGAGATAAAAAAATAACCCTTTTGCGAAGCGAGATAACATGAATTAATGGACGCCCTTTCTTTTTTTTCCTCCCCTTGCCCGCGAGATGGGAGGGCAGGAGGAAGCTAGCCCAGGGTCGATTTATTAATCTCCTTTGGAAATGGTCCATCACGAACTCGTCCGTGGAACGTCAAACTCGTCAGTCCGGCTCTGAAATTCAGTGGACGTTGGAAAAAAATGCGGGTTTGGATATTCCACCGTATTTTATTTTTAACGAACCAGGCAGGCACTTGTTTAAAGTTCTTCTTTTTTCTTTCGGTTCCCCGCCAGCCACGAATGATAAGGTGGTGTGGTGGAGCTCTGTGTTTGTTGTTTCTGCTGGTTTATATTTTCAATACTAAGGATTGCATTCGACTCATTCATCGATTGCGATTAAGCCTTTTACACGGTACGATTTTGAGTCGTTGCCGGCCATTTTCAAGAATGGATATTTTCACAAACGACAATCTTCTCGAGGACAAAAACCACGAAAGCGATTTCACGAATGCCTTTTTCACAAATGACTTTGTTCACGATAAAGTTAATTAAATTTTCTTTAAGCGAATTTAATAATAGTACGATATATATTGATAAATGTCTATATGAAACAACATTTTTCCCAATAGCACGTAAACCTCACCAGATAATTTTTGGTCTGTAGCGTAAATATCACACTCGGCAGATATTCGCTGGATTCTTGCCTTGAATTCAGTTCCCTTTTTTTCTCCTCCGATTTCAATTTCCGGCCTAAACTCGGTTTAGCGATGCATATTTTGGTATATGCTTGTACCTTTTGAAATTCTATAATTTTCTGCACAGACCTGGATGCTGTTTTCCCACCATTACGTGAAAGCAATGGTGCCATACTTAGTTTTTATTGTTTTTCGAGTGTATCCCTTTCAAAGCAGTTTTCCGTTGATTCCACAATATTTCCGGATTACGTGTATGCATTTTTAGTGCATGCTTAATTTGATTTCATTTTCAGCATAGAAGTGACCTGTAAAACTACCTTATCCCTAATTAAAGAGGTGATAAATTGGCAAATGAATTAAATTACGGATTAATCCAAATTGTCTATAAAAGCAAAGGAATTTTGACTTCTATGCATGTATTTTGGTCATCCAGGTGACCATCCACATTTAATCTCGTGAACCAGTATGTTGTCCGGGGCTAAACAAAAAATCCAACTATTTGTTTACTCATTACTTTTTCCATTGATTCAATTGACAATTTGGGTTAATCGTTAATTTTCCTGATCCCTAAATACTCTAGCGCTCAGTTTTTGTCAGGCAAGTATTTGGCAAACGTGAAATTCAAGTTCAATCCTCAAGATGCTTCTCCAGTGTATTCTTGGTTTCTAATTATCGTAATTGTTTTCATTTGCGGTGATAGTATCAATTTTTAAACAGTAGCAGAATTGAGAAGACACTCTGAAAAACATGTGGATAGCAATACAATCGTGGTGCGATATTCCACAGAGGAAAAATCATTCACCTTGACCGGGTTACGAACCCAGGCCCCTCGATTTCGCGCCGAGTGCTTTGACCAGTTAAGCTACCGAGGCATCCTTATCTCCTGTGGATTATTTGGTGGCTTTATAGGAAAATGATGGTCAGGACTGCTGGACATGTAGTGTCATTAGCAGTCCGAAGCCTGCGCTAAGCGCCACAGTCCGTGAGGATAAAGCCATATATGGAACACAGGAGGTGTTCGCTCTTTTGACCAATTTTGAGGATACCGGGACTAGCCACGGTAGTTGCCTTTACGGAGTCATCCGCAAGTGCACGTAAGTGCGATATTCCACAGAGGAAATATCATTCAATTACTTAGTCATGAGACTTCTGGAAAATTATCCACATTGACAGAGCGTCATTATTTTGCAAAGGCTCAATGCCAATACTTAAAAGATCCCGGTCAAGGTGAATGATTTTTCCTCTGAGAAATATCGCAGTTATGTGCACTTGTGGGTGACTCCGTAAAGGCAACTACCGTGGCTAGTCCCGGTATCCTCAAAATTTGACATTAGTGGTGTCTTTGATGTTGCTAGTACTCACATATGGTGCGAATGTGAGTATCAAAACTGCTTTTTGGAGAAAACATTCGTATTATATTTGGGCTGATACGGTCGGTTCAACCAATAGGGAAGCTCTTTTTGTTGCATAAGTTAGCCAAGCATGCATTCCCTACTCTACTGCACGGGTTATTACGTGGGTATTCTTTTAAATTGAGAAATAAAATTTTGAGAGACTTGTGTAGACATAAGGTGTACGTACTGAACAACTGCTGGCCGTCAGTAAAATATCCATGGCATACAATTGAAAATTATTGTAGTTAAAATTGACCCATTCACCATCACCTGCGAGTTTTAAGTCTATCTCTATTCCGGTATCGATTGTTATTTATTGCTCAACTCTTAAATAGTCGCGCTCATTTTTTGTCTCGCAAAACACACGTGTGGTCTGGCAGACTCCAAAATTTTTAAATAAATTAATAATGGATTATTATATTTCCTGAACTTTTTTCACCCAAATGTGCTAGTTACATGACATTTTAAAATATAAATATCATTTATACAATATTATCGATTGAATATACCTTAAAAGTCATCATTGCTGTAAATGCCCGCATTTTTGCGTAAAATATCTTGGAGTTATTATAATATGCCTGCAATAACATATATTAAAACAAATGTTTTTTCTTTCCTCGCAGAAAATAGCTTCTAGATATATTGAATGAGGATATTTTGAATTGTGTCCACATTTATTATAATAAGGGAGTTATTGCATTTAGACAAAATAGACAGAAAGTGTAAAGTTATTAGTTGCGCGGGGTCCCTGTGACCCCATTGCTTAAAAATTGTTGGTAAAATCGAAATTATTTCATATTTTACAAATATTTTTATTTTTTATGGGTGAATACCAAGTTTCTTGAAGATACTGAAAATACCTAAAATATTTATCATACCGTTAACAATTAGAAGCAAATATGAATTCGTGGGGGTCTGGCAGAGGTTTACTTAAGGGTTAATGAAGTTAGTTGAAATAACGAATTCAAGTCCGTCAATTTACTTCAACTTACTGTGCTTGTTCTGTTAGATTTTTCTCGAGCATTCTACTCCATCGACCTTGGTCTTCCACCGCAGAATTTTAAAGGTGTTACATTTTCTGATTGTGTTATTACATGTATGGTTTTGTTACCATCTCATTGGGCAAATGCAATCAGTAATTACAATAAACGGAGATGCATTAAAAATGCTAAATGTGGAAACAAGAATAGTTAATGGGTCTGTCCTCAGTCCGCTGTAGTTTTTACTGTTCATGAATGAGCCACTACGTTCCGTTGCGGATTCCCAGTATCCTTTGTACGCCGGATATTTCCAAATTTATCAACGTTCAACTTAAGAGCACCTGACCCTATGTACCAAAGCATTACTAATTTATATATCAATACCCTGCGAAATCATTATAAAGTAAGTTGTGAGTCCAAAAGCATAAACTGAGACTGATGGCTGAGAGGATGAAATAAAATTGAAGCAATGCTAAGGATATCATTATAGGCAGCAGAAACCTGATTTCTTAATCTTCATCGAATTTCCGCAATTTTTTCAAAAATGAGGTCGTCACTGATGAAAAACATGTTGAAAACCTGGGAGTTACATTGAGAGGCATTTAAATTCGGAACCACAATGTCAATGTGTTTAGGAGAAAGTGCTTTCAAACCTTTCATCAACTGTATAAATCTGTAAGCCGATTATTCATGAATATACGAAAATCAATTGTAAAGGCAATTATTTTCCCGGATATTATATTTGCCGCGGTATGCAAAGTAATGTTGGTTTAAAAATTAAACAAGAAACTTAATGTAGCTATGAATTAGTCAGTAAGGTTTGCATGTGACCTTAAATGGTGGGGTCACATTATTAATTCATACAAACGAATGAAATGGCTCAAAGTATGATCGAGACGGCTTTACTTGTCTCTTGTCTTTGCCTTCAAGTAGGTTGTCCTCCCAAAGTCTACAGGTATTTTATCTTCAAGAAAGATACCCAAAATTGCCTAAAAAGATCCAGCCGTTAATATCAGCAGATTCAATAGGAAATAGGGAATAAAGGAAATAGGGAATAGGTGTACCATAAATCCTATGTAAAGTCCGAATTTGGATTTCTCTCCCTGATAATGTAAAAACTTGTGAAATTGATTCCAAGAAAAAATACTATTTAATTCAGTGTTTTTTTACTGATGTCTATAGGAGATAATTACTGTATGATGAATGTTGTGCGCCTTCTACTAAAAATATCTATGAAATTATCATGAACATAAGTTCATAACATTAATTGTAATAACGTACATTCATAAAGTTAATGTTATATTACGGGCTCTCTCTCTATATTTTATCCTTTTCGTTGCTTTTTTTGTTTTAAATATATTTTGTTCGATTGATTGTCAGCAGATGGAAAACTTGTATTAAATATAGGTATTTGACTTGTGGAGGGTGACTGTGCATTCAAAATATTTCTTCTTTTTATTGTCTTCAATCCCGAGTCCTTAAAATCGCTGCAATTCCCTACTTAAATAACTGCTCAGGTAAAACTATTTCACGCATTATACTCCCATCGCTAAGATAGCCATTTTCACCAAAAAATACTATCTTTATTCTTCCACCTGCTTCAGAAATGCCTCATGGTATTTATGCTATTTTCTTTGTTTCTATTTTCGTAAGCTTTTCATATTTTTCTATCTATATTCCACAACTCTCTCACTGAATCTCCAATGCGCTTATCATAGGTACAGTACAATTCCAATTATCCGAACTTCAACTATCCGGATCACCAATCAAATTCGTCCAACAGTTATTGGTTGCAATACAAGCTTTTCAATAGCGTCCTAAAATCAATCCGTAGCGAGCATCTTAAAAGACACAATATTCTTGCGGTCAATCCATATAATTAAACATCATTGTATTTATAGTCATAAAATGAATACATTACGCATAAATTAAGATTTTTTCGTAAAAAAATAACCTTTTTTGTGAGTTTTCCAATTTTCCTGATTTTTTATTATCCGGATGGGGCCAGTCTCAATTGATACGTATAATCTGAGTTATATTATATAATCATTTATGATGGTTCCACCGTAAAATAATTTTAATGTCACTTAACTCACATTCTGGCTACTTATAGAAAAACGTGTCCTCTGCTTGTTACGAATAACCAAACCTTATCTTCTCTCGCCATTTGTTTTCGGTTTTCAAACAAAAAATTACATGGTGATGACTGCGAGAGTGGGTTAATCACGGGATAAATTAGAATTTATTTGTTTAATATTGATGTAATTTTCGCGAAAAACTGTTAATAACAAGCGTAACACCAAAGGATTGAATCGTACGGAATTATACGTACATCCCCAACTTAGTTTTAGAATTGTTCGCTAATGAAACTTGAGTAAAAATGCATTGGATCAATAAAAATGGCACTGCAGTCGAGTCATAAGGCCAGAAAAAAATTTGTAAAAAGTATAATCTCCGAATTATCTGAATATTTTGTATCTTAATCTTGGTTTCTAAAAGCTAAGAATTGTCATTAACGATACCAATATGTTTTTTTTAAGCAATACAAAATTAAAAGTGGAATTTGGTATTTTTTTTGACTCACACAGTCGTGGAGTAACCTACCTAATATATCAGCACACACCTACCGAAGGCGAGATGGCTTCATTCTAGAATATATTTCGCATCTTCCTTCACGAGGCATCTTACTGCGGTTTCCCATTGTCTTTGTGTCATAGTAGTGGTTGAATGAAACTGGTTGTATCTTGCCGCAAATATTGGAGACTTGTAGAAGGAAATAAAAATAGACCAGCTTTTGCTTAATTTTGCTCTCCCTGAATTGATGATGCATTGGTCCGCAGAATTGGAGTCGCTCGAAAAAAAGGATGGAGTATGTAAATGGAAGCATTTGAACGAATGAAATTCGCTTTGTTAACTTTGCACAGTACGAGGAAATACGTTAAATGGTTGTCGCCGAATATTTTATTTAGATAGATACATGTTTTAGTCCTGTTTAATCGTTGCGTCCTTTATTATTGCTTCCATCAATAGGCCTCGTTGGCCATTCATCATCTCATAACGATTCAAGAAGTTACCCAGCGCGGCGTTTTGAAAGCGTGGTAACTCTACCCTTGGTATTAATTTACCTGTCTTCCTCCAAACACCTGCCTGATGATAGGATTTCCTCTAAGAAAAACACTATTTCTGTGGTTATTTAAAAGTAAAATAATCACCAGTCTCAACTGGTAAACTAATAACTAGCATAGCTGTATTGCAGGTTACTGCAATACAAGTATGGCCCACAAGCGATTTTTTCATTTTTTCAGTTCGAAGATTTTCATTTGAAAAATCGTATCTGTCATAAAATATTATTTATCTGTCGCGGCCGTATTTCGGGGGATGTTTATTTTTTGTATTAATTCATCAATCTTCTGCTTTTTATACAATATGAAAACATTTCTTCGAACATTCGTTAATCCTATATAAATGTGACGTGTCTTTCGTTAACAGAATGATTACCAAGAAAGTTGCTAATGGTACTATTTCTGCATTTTAAAACTGTGATTCTGCCACGGATAGTTTTATTTCTAAGTTCATTAGATACTTGGCCACAATTAGGGGGAAGTACAACATGTAATTAGAAGAAATATGAGAAAATTCAAAGTAAATATTGTGTATTTGTACAAATTGAAGCGTCGAGTTATTTTTAAAGCATTCTTCAATTTTTATTAATTGGGCACAGTTTGAGAATAGTTACTTAATTTAAACAATTTTCTGTTTCACACTTCTATTAGATGTTAGTGATGATCCAGATCTTTTTTCTTTATATTCAACACATATTTCTAAGTTTTTAGCTCACTGTTTAAACTAAGAAAACTATAAAAATATTTCGCGAACTATGATACAGGAGTATAGAGCTATGCTAGTTAGTAGTTTATCAGTTTAAACTACCTAGTGATTATTTATATTATTTAGAGTGAGCTGCAGAGATGCTATTTTGCATGAAAAATCCTACCAACACACTGCTATTTGGAGAGAGATGGAGAAATTAATGCGAGTAGATAGACAAGGCTTTCACAACGCCGCCCTGTTTAATATTACCTCAAAACAGTAAGAGGTGATGAATGACCAACAGTGCTAGCAGACAGCTCGATGGAAACAATAATTGAGAGCACATTGCACGAAATGGATCAAATGAAATATATTGTTCGGCAATATTTTAAACAAAGTCCTTGAAATGTGCAGAGATATGTCAACCTCAAGAGTTTAAGTTCCGAGATTGCTACAATCCCAGAAGATTCGAGCTATGCTACCTCCAATATTTTTCAATAATGCTGTGAGTCTTAGATTGGATTGACCCTGGAAACAAAAGAAATCCTAGAATGCCCTTTGATGGATGGATTTTGGTCCTGATTAAATCTTTGTCTTCACGATTCGAGTATCATGAAGTAAAACGCGTATGAGCTTAGACATTCGAAATTGAAAAAATGTTTCATGACATTAATCTATCCAATAATGTGCTCGTCTGTCATTTCCTGCTTTCATAAAAGCACATTCGTTCATGGACGGTACAGTTTGAAGGCAAATATACACAAACACGCTCACTACTAGGGGCTACAGCGAATTTTCCCCATTTGTTCGCTTTCCCGTTGAGAGCGCTGAGAATACAGTCCAATATGAGCTTCCTTTATATTTCCGCACGATGTAATCTGCCCTCCAACATCGAGATGTTTTATTGCGAAACGAATTTTTACTCTTCTTATTTATTTATTTTCCAACTCGAACGTCACGACATGTGAGCGTTCGGCAGTATATCTTCCGCCATTATGACGTGGGGATCATCGATGCTGTTTTGTTTTTCGAGGGTATTTTTAAAATTATCATTGTGTCGTTGCTGTGATGTATATCCCCAGGGGTGGTTGGTAAGATACTGGGGTTGAGGGAGTTGAAGAGGGAAGAGAGGGAACGGAAAACAAATATCGGGATAGAAGGACTGAGAATGACTGTGTTATTTATTTTCGAACACAAAAACTCTGAATCATATTAGAAATAGCATAAGAAGTTCATACGCTCCTGTAAACACAATGGATGAAGATAAATAGCAAGATAACTAAAGTAATGAGCTTTTTTGCGTCTGAGAAACCAAGGGTGACCATATGAGTAGGAGGGAACAAACTACATCAGACGGAGCATTGAAATTACTTAGGGATTACGTTGGAAGAAATTGGACAAAGTATTAAAGATGCTCCATTTCTTCTTCCAGGATATCGCCCGTGTACAGTAAAAATATTGAGAGAGTTGGACTAGCAAAGATGGCTTTCTCAAATAGGAGAGAATTATTCAAGATGACTTTTTACGAGACTGCAAGGAAAGGTTTGGCGAAGAGTCTAACATAGTGTTCAGCGTAGTACGGTGCAGAAACGTGGACTATGAGAAAGGAAGACGAGAATAGGCTACAAGCGTTCAAGATGTGCGTGTGGAGGAGAATTGAGAAAGAGCTGTGTACGGAATGGAAGACAAACGAGAAAGTGCTCAATATGGTGGATGAGGAGATTCTGAAGGAGATTAGGAGGAGATAGAGTATGCAGTTGGAACAGTTAATAAGGGGCGATGGGATGTTGAAGATTTTGGGATAAGCATGGAATGGGAAGGAAGAGAATGGGCATTACGGATTGGACGGAAAGAGGTAGGGCGTACTGTGCTAACGCGTAAACATATGCAAACATAAATGGAATGTGGGAAAGGATTTTTTTCGACTTTCTTTAAAATTTAATTATGTGCACTCAATGATCCACGATTATTCTTCCATTCGCCTTGATCCAACTGATCGATTTTGTTGTTAAAACATCATTATATCAGAGTTCAAATGCAGGTTCAAGTACAATTTGCGTCTACTTTATATGACGGGATAAAGGGAAACGGTTTGAAGGGGGTGGATCTTAGGGAGGAGGAGAGAGTTGGGTCTGTTACTCAACAAAAGTATATTATACCCGAGAAAAGCATAAAAAACAATGCCAAAGATTAAAATACAAGGGTTTGGGGACGGTAAAAAGAGGGAAAATATATTTGGAACAAAGTCATTTAAAAGTCTATGGGTACGCATTTTAAAAGCTGAAATATTTAAAAATTTATCTTAGAAATCTAGCTTTTCATCTTCCTAAAAAAATGTAAAATAGATGGGTATACATCAATGAATGCGTAGGATCTAGTAGGTTTTCTGCAAAAAACAGACAGTCACGATTTATAAAACATTTGGAATGTTCAGTTATTCTGGTCTTGAATATCCGGCCAGTCTGGCCGATGTACAAAACAATTAATTCCCTATGAATCACGTCTGAGCAATTAAATCTCACTTTTCTCCAATTTGTCACATCTTTTAGATCTGACGCCAGAGAAAGCTGGGAACTAACGTTTTTGCGCACCTCTGTGATTGGTCATGAAACACTGGCAATCATGTGTATTTTATTAAGTAAATAAACCGATAACTCCTTTTATGAATGTAATACCTGAATAAAAATGTTCACGCGTACAAAAAATCAGTAAACCATCCGCTGTTGAATTATTTGCATGCCTCTATCGAGTTGCTAAAGGCGAAGTGAGAACGACTAACTTAAAAAGTTTTTCTTTTTGATATTAGGCATCGCGATAGCCGGTCAGCGCTCGGCATCGCCGATATTTCACGTCACTGTGCTATTTTATTGCCCTCGAAACTCATCATTTATTTAGATCAAATTGGTACGGTGAGGGATGGAAGTTCGTTTTTCACTCATCCAAGGACTTAGATTTACCCGAAAGGAAGCTATGTGGGGGAAGGGGAGGTTTGACGGGGTACTTTGTAAGGAGAGGTTGGGGTTCTTTATCCAAATAAGTTGAAGATTGAGGAAACCAATCGAGGATTCCTTTATGTACATACTGCCCCTTTTTCCTTCCTTTTCATTCGAGTACCAAGTCCATTGAACGTTCCCACGGATGAAGATCGCCCGACTAATTTCTTCGCATTGACTTCCAGACGATGGCGCTATAGTATACTGACAATGGAAGAATTCCTTTTGAGCTTCCTCTGTCTTGCTCAACTTCTCAAGAAATCCAAATTCCTCCCTCGTTAAATACAAGATCCAATTAATATGACTCCGTGGAGATAGGAAAAAAATGATTCCTCCATTTGAGTAATCCATTCAAAACCAAAGTTTTATCTTTTCGATTTTATAAGAAACTGCATTCACGCGGGTGCTCCTAGGGCATTATCATCTCTACTTGGACGCAAAGGAGATCAGGGTATTAGCAGGATCGAGTGAATAAACCCTATTGTGATTATTTGTCTGAACGGTTCATTACTACTAGACTACGCGTAATTATAGCCATCAAAACCCTCTCAATTTTAATCATCTTCAATACATTATGTCTATTTATTGCATTTAGAACTCAATAATTGCCGTTGCAAACGTTGTTTTGTTCTTCTTTCGCTATCTCACCTGATTAAGTACTTTCAAAATAATTTTATGTTAATTACAGAGTGGAGATTTCATATAGCATTGCGTGTTTTGAAGTGAAATACTAATATTACGCAAATATTTTCAATAAGAAAATCTCTGGATTAAACTTGGATAAAAATAAAGCATTAGGAATGCATTTGTTCACTGGAAAAATAATGAGAAAATTTCTTTGAAACATTAATTTTAATATTTTCATTTATCCAGAGAAACTAATGCAGATATTGGGGAAAATAGGAATAGATTCGATATGAGAACTATCCGAAACTAATACATGGGGAAGAGGGATTAGGTGAGGGTAGCTGACGGTGAATCAGGGTGGGCAGTTTTAGGTCGCGGGGTGCGGCAATGGTGCCCGTTGTCGCCTTTGCTTTTTAACATCTATGCTGAGGAAATGGTAAGATAGGCATGGGATGAGCTAGATGTGGGAATGAAAGCAGGAGGCCAGCGGATAAAGTCGGTTAGATTTGCAGACGACCAGGCGTTGTTCAGTCGGTCATCGAAAGAATTTAAAACTTTAGTAGATGCACTGTAAAAGCAGTGTGAGAAATACGGGATGAAGATTAATAATATGGCAAAAGTAATGAGATTCTCTAGGACAAGGAAAGCGAGGCTGGTGATAATAGTAGGAAGTAACAAACTGGAGCAAGTAGAACAATTTAATTACTTGGGTAGTACGCAAGAAGAAACAGGACATTGGAGGAAATTAACGCTAGCGAAGGAAGCGTTCAATAATAGAAGGGAACTGATGACGGGAACTTTAAGCAAGGATGTAAAAAAGAGGCTGGTGAAGAGCTTGATATGAAGTGTGGCGTTGTATGGGGCATAAACGTGGACCTTGAGAAAGGAAGGCAAAAATAGGCTGAAGGCTTTCGAGATGTGGGTGTGGAGGAGGATGGAGAAGGTGCATTGGACGGAAATGAAGACAAATGAGGAAGTTCTTGACATTGTGGGTGAGGGTTAGGGGAAGACAGGGTAGGTGGCTAGAAGGAGTGATGAGGGGTGATGGGTTGCTCAAGGCCGTGATAGAGGGTAGGATGTTGGGTAAGTGGATAAGGGCAAGGAAGAGAATAGGTTTTATGGACGGGATGAAGAAAGGTAGGACTTATGCTGAGATGAAGAAAGAAATACTAGAGGTATGAAGTTAGGGCACGGCATTTGTAAGAGTCCGTTGGGTATTCTCTGACTTTCATCATAGCCTTCCTCTAACCGTTAGATTACTCTAATCAATGAATGAATTTATCCAGCAAGAATGTGACATTTAAAGCAAACAATATTTCAGTATATTTTAGTTTTGTTATTTGATGCAGATTTATTAGTTCCAATAGAATTTCACTTCGACTAACTTCCATAGCTTTGTAGCTGTGGCCATAGGACGTATATTTACGTCTTTGCGGACAGGGGCAATGATGCCCGGAAGAACTTGACTGATCGCCCATGTGAAATGCGAACCGAACCCGAAAACGCTTAACTCAGGTTATCGATGAGGAACCGTTGTTTTCTTTTTGTCAGGATTTTTTTTCCGTTTCCGCTTACCTACTGCTTTAAAATTTAATGAAGTATTAACGCTTCCGGAAAAACTTTTGCATTAAATGTCACTATGCAAAATAATTGGAAAAGCATTTCGCGAAAATGGCATTTATATTTTATGGAAAAATACTATTTTCCACCCTGTTTTCCTCATTCTCCCATTGAACAGCATGTAATTTCAAGTTCTATTAGAGAATAAATTAGCGTGGAAAGGAAACATTTTGTTGCTCACAACAGATAGAGGACAAGTTTTTGTATTAGTAGACATAATACAAATAAAATGACATTTAAGTCACTATACGGTGGAACCACCTTATAGTGACTTAAATATATAGTGACACCTAATCTGAATGTGGAAAATTACGTAATTTTCCGTAGTTCAACTCCGCCACCCAGGAGGCATGACCATCTTCGGCTCTCAAATGGTGAACTACCGGTCTATTTATTTGATTCATCCGCTCTTTCGACTCTTGATCCGTGTCTTTCGACTCTTGATCCGTTTCATTTGGCTCCGCATTTCGTTAGTTCCATCTCACCTGTCATTAGGAACGTGAAATGGAGCCACCATCGGACCTTGGCCGATCGTGAGCCGATCATTAAGAGAGCGAAACGGGTCTTCCGCCTTCCCGCAAAGAGTAGTCATTAAAAAGGTGAGATTACTAAATAACCCCCCTGATTGTTCTAAGGGTAAAATTTAGAAAGTACGACAGCTGAAAGGTGAAGATTTCGTTCTATTATTCCTAATTTAAAAAAAAATGGAATTCCAAGAGTTGCTAAGATGAAAACCAGCGTCACGATTAATATTATAATTTTCCAGCCTAATCTCAATGACTTCCTTTGCCAATCCATCCCAATAACTGTTAGAACGGCAAAGAATCTTGGCGCTATCCTATTTAATCCTGTGGCCAAGACTAATGCTTTGTTCAGTAACAGCAGATTGTTTGGGCTATCCAAGCTTGATATGTCTCCGGTATTCTTTAAGCCTAGGTGGTAATAGTTCTTTCAGTCTCCCGCACGTAGACTTGGCCACATTAACAAGGGATCTGGTAGACACCAGGAGTCATAATGCCAGTAGGGTCCTTAACTTTTACGAGTTGGTCTCTTTAAGTTTTTCTATCGGTTTATGGAAGGAGTCGATGTAGTATCTTCTTAGAATTTTGGAGATTTTTCCAGATATATACGGTAGAATGTCCCTAGTGTTCGGTTTAGGGCGTTATACCTCGGTTTAGGGCGTTTCCAATTTTCGAAAGTCCTATTCAGAGCCATTGGGATGTGCCGTTCTCTGAATTCATTTGGACGGAAAGTCTTTGGTAGATGATCTTTTAGTCTTCTTCATAACAAATATGCCCTTCAAAGATTTTTCATTCTCTTCTGGTTGATGTATGTGCGAGAATATTTTTGGGATACAGTTGTCAAAATACAAACTCTTTCATTAGATGTTTCATTGATTATAATACAGTGGATACTGTAGAGAAAATGTGAGGAACATTTATCATATTTAAAGTTAAAAATTAGAAATTATTTTTTTCACGGCAAGTGAGAGATCATTCATTCAGTCAATCCTTGTTGATGCTGCCAGTAGTATAAAGGTTTATTTAAGCTGTGCACTTCATTTATACATTTGGCGAGTACTGTGTAGAAGAGAAAACTTCTGAGCCTGTGCAAAATAATTCGAGCCATTGTTTCACCAAGAAGTGAATCTTACAAAAAAGCTTTCTTTCCAATACAAATGAGATTTTGCATCATCCAGCTTTGATTTTTTTGCCTGTCGAATAAGGAATTTGCAATATTAAAATCCACGATCTAATATCTCGTTGTTTCCTCTTTAGCAACATCCTTTCATTCATGTTGCAAAGGAAAGATTTTTTACTTTATTCTCACTGAAGAGAAGAAGAAAAAAATAAAACGAAACACAAATTGTCTCAAAAAACCTCTCTCGGAGACGCTTGGAAAAAACGAAGCGAAGGCACGAAAGTTTCAAAACCTCAACCCCACTCTCGTCCCTTTCACATCGATAACGGAAAAAACAACTGAAAAACGGGATCCGTCGCATCCACGAGTCAAAGCGAGCGGCAATGACGGACGGCAAAAAAGGGATTATCCCACGCGAGTTTATTCAGTTCCAGGGCGAGAAAAAATGGTGTGGTACGCGTGTGGGTGAAGGGCGGGGAAAATTTCTGAGGTGCTCACGCAGCTGGAGCAGTCGCGGTGCACAACGGCCAAAGCAACTCAAACTATTTCGAATAGAGGCATTGAGAAGCATCCTTGCCGCGGTCAGTGGAGGATTTTCTGACATTTGGTGAACCTCGAGCTAAATAAAAGAGAATAATCATCTCGACTTTGAAATAAAATCACATGAAAATCGGGCATGTGAGCGACAGAAATTTTATACTCTTAAAGAAGTAATATTTGTGTAATGCAATAAAATGGAATTCACTACAATTTATTATAACTCTGGGTACAAGGCCCTTGAGCGTAAAAAATAATTACACGAATATATTATTTCACAGCATTGAACTAGATGAAGAGGGTGCTTGCAATGGTGGCCAATGCTTGAATATGTGACGCGAGCGTGCGCTGTGCACCATCTTTGTTCCCCCTGGTTCACCTTAACGCTAACGGCCTGACGCAATAATTTTGCAGTTTCACGATGTTTTATTTCGTCTGGAGCCAAAAACTATTTCCTTTCTCCCGATAGCGCTTCAGTCATCATCAGGGCTTCTGAAATAACTAATAACTTTGGAATATAATTAAAAGTAATGCAATACAATTTATTATGACTCTGGATACAAAGCCCTTTAGCGTGAAAAATAATTACATTATTTCATAGCATTGAGGTAGATGAGCTTTCAGAAGACCTGATGATGACGAAAAAGTCGATCGTCGAATCGTTGACAGATATGAAGCCTGTTACCTGATGTAATACCCGTGCAACATTTATACATGAGATTCACGGAGAAAATATTATATCACTTACTTTTTGAATATGCATTCTTAATAAATCTTTTTTATTTATTTAAATTAATAGCCATACGTATTCCCAGCGAAAAACTACAGTCACATTGAGTAGAATCCATGACTCTAGATAATTAATATATGTTTCAAGAGTTGCTTGCCCTAAATTTTCAACACAAGGTAGATGTTTTTACTTTTTATCCGCTAATGCGTCCACTCCTCCGTGATATCCAGAGGCAAGCAAGGAAAGTGCTGAGGGAAGCAATATGGTTGACGTTTCGGTTGTTAGGTTACAGTTTGATGAGTTCATTCCCTCTCTACCTACCTCAATGATTCATTATACACAACTACGATTTAGCTGGTTATGGTATAATTCTTTACGCAGAGCATCACATATATGTACCTGGAAAGATCCCCGAATTTCCATGCTCAACCCAGATAAATTGTAAATTGAAAAAGTAAACAGGCCTTAACTCAAACTAATTAGCCCCATGTTAAATGTTCATAAAAACCACGTAGCTACCGTCAACATGGCTGTGTTTTAGCTCAGATGTTCATACTTTTTAAAAGATTAGTAACGGCCTCCAGATATTAGACGATCAACGGTGAAATGCACAAAAAATAAGTACATATATGCATGAAATCTATGCTAATATGGTTTGTATGACTGGTTTTTATGCCAGACTTTTTTAACGGTTTATCAGCTAGTACTTACACATATAAAATAATAAACAATTATATACCAATTAAAAAAATTAGGAAATAACTATATTCTCATTTTGAAATTCTCTTGTGCATTTAAAGTGAGGGAAATCTTTATATCTGAAGGAATTGAGTTTCACATTTTAAATGAGATTACAACAAAGCAGTTTCTTAACGTTGTGGTCTGTAGTGCAGGAAAGAAGAATTAGGAATTACTTCTTTTGATGACTTTGTGTTAACCTGGCGATAACTTATACGGACGAAAGAAATAATTTGGTTCCCTGTGTTCGAATAGCTGATTACATTAACACTAATTGTTCTCTGTTCTGTGAAAATTGAAATGCGATCCGTGAGGCGCACGCCGAAAATATATAGCTTAAGCAGGAACTTGGCTACTTTGTGTGTGTGTCACATCGGAAACATCTCCTACCATTTAGACGAGGCATCAAACCTTGAAGGGTATAGGTACGGGAAAACCATTGGGCTAATTGTAAGTCTGATATTGGGTAAAATTCGTTAAAGACCATTTCGCACGATACATAATCCACCACCACCTGCGAGTCGAGGCAGAGGGTAGTGGCAGGGGGTGTTAGGACACCAGCCATGGAAAGGGGAGGGATATAGGGAAATAGAGAGGGGAGAGAGGGCAGAGTTCAGCTGTGTGTTAACAATCTGTCCTAAGTTAGTGTCACTAACCACTGACAACACTAATGATGCGAGGAAAGAAGGAATGTTTGTTACCTCCAGCTCGGCGGAGTATCTGTCTTATTTTGTCACTTCTATTAGCTCTAAAGATATAGCTCAGGGTCTAAATAATAGATATATTCTCCTAGTCGTACTGAAATTCGTCTGATTTGATTTTTTTTCAAATAATCTAAGCCTAGCCTGTTGTTCTTGATTGTAGAGCGGTTCCCTCCACCAAGTCCTTCCATCAGCTGCGTAGCACTTTTTTGTTTTTAACGAAGTTTAAAGAAGTAACACAAGTTTTATAACGAAGCGTGTGGAATGTTTCTGAGTGAAAGAAGGAGAGGTGTTTGGGAAAGAAGCGATGGGGAAGAACTGAAGTCTCCCCGGGATGTGCGGACCAATCTTATGAGTGGATATTGCAAAGATGATGAGGGACGGGGAGGGTGTGGGATCCAGAGGGGAGTTGAGAAGGTTTCGGAGTAAATTAGGGGAAGTTTGATGAGGCCGAGTTTGGGATTGGAAACGAGGGGAGAATCGTTCATTGGATGTGTGTGTGAATGTGTGGGTGTTTAAGAGATGGGAACATTGACAGGCACAAGTTTAAGCATTATCTCTTTAAAGTAATTTGAGAAAGATTTATTAATAGCCATAATGGGGACCATATTCGAATTTTATTTATTTATTTATTTCACGGGAACTTTCCCTTTTTAAAATAAAATTACTTCAACGAAACATTTGGTTTGAAATGCATAAGACGTATAGATATAAAACTAAAATAAACAGATTAAAAATCAGACAAAATATATGTTTAAGCAATGAACGTAAGTAAAACTTGTGGTTTTAAAAATTTTGCGTGAGGTAATTAAGTACATTTCTGTAAAAAACAGGCATGGAGTCATGGTTAATAACAATACTTTCTTCTAATCTAGTATAATTACGCACATTACGAGTTACAGGTTCATGGTATGAAAGGTCATTACAGCGAAATTTCATATATTTGAGGGCATTCTTTCTTGTTTAGGCGAAAATACCATTTAACTAGATAAGTTCAAGTAATGGTGGACAGTTATAAATGTTGTTGCACTATTTATGTAGGAGAATGAAATAAAACATTTGTTTTCACAGAAATAAAGGACGTAGATCTAGAATCTGCATGGTTTCCTTGCATAGATTAACATATTTATAGAAAACAACATAATGATTAACAAATGTTTATTAAATTAATTTTGAATTTAAAATTATTAAAACATTTAGATTTCAATCGCACTCTTTCGACTTTTTTACGGACGGATAATCCGTAAAAAATGTCGGGCAAAATACCCATTAATGCAAATATTTCTAGAATACATTTTATTTTTACATGTTTTGTGCTCGACATTTCACTATTAATAAGAGGGACCTGGAGTAGAGGTGGAGCGGAGCGAATTTTCATTGTTGCTTTGCTCCGGCCGGGGAGCTGACGGAGCATTGTCGGAGCGGAGCGGTCCGTGGAGCGGGACCTCGGAGCGGGCCGGAGCAGAGCGATTTGCCGTGTATAGGCTCCGCTCCGGCAATTTACTCACCGTAGTAAAATTTGCTAACCGTATTCCTCAGCTACTCGGAGGAGCCTATTTCTCTTTGCCATGGCTTAGAATTGATCGAAAAGAAACATTTTGGAGGAAAACTCGCATGTGTACTCGCAATGAGAGTTTGAATACCGATTTACCTCATGATATTTATGATTGGTAAGTCGCATCCAATTTTAAATGTAAATACCGGAATCTAAATATGGAAGATCTCGCTCGTAGATTGCACAAAAAATACATTAAGATAATTATAATTAATATAATCACAATGTATAACGAAAGCATGAAGTTGAACAAAAAGACTGATGTGTTGCTGTCCACTTTATATCTCAATTACAACCCAGGCGAATGATTTTTTCACTGTGAATTTCACACAATTGTGTGTCCACCAGCGATTCATCGAGCTCGCAACCAGGTTCGCTCCGAGATTGCTGGCAGAATAAGAGAGAAAATGAAAAAGGACACACCTCTGATTGTTCACTTTGACGGAAAAATACTGCCAGACCTCGCACGGCAAGAAAATATCAACAGAGTTGCCGTTCTTGTGTCAGAAAGTAATTTATGAGTTCCTATATTATTCAAATTAATGATGCACTTCAAAATTATTTCGAAAGGCAGTTTATTCCTTATTTTCGCAGGTGAAAGCGACCAACAGCTTGGTGTGCCCAAACTTTCATCTGGGACTGGAAAGCTGGAAGCTTCCACCTCATTTCTATGTGGAACCTAACTTTGGTTACAAGGGGCGCGGTTTTTTATACCACGTCCGTCAATACTAGTATTCATAACGGTGCTGTGGCTTGCCTTGAACGGTTACTGAAAAGAAAGCTGCTCCACTTGGCTTGTCACCACCACGTGGTGGAAATCGTGCTGAAGACAGTGTTCGAACACTGCCTAGGAGTTTAAAAAAATCTGCAGAGTTGACAATTTTCAATTTGTTCATCAAAAAGTGGCCCACCCTTGATCAACAGGATTTTGACGCAGGAATTTATGATCCACACATATTAAGGATCATCGGATGTGAATCTGACGGCATAATCGAGTTTTGTTCTTTTCAACTGCAGGTTTATTAAATCTTTTAAATTTAAATTTAGGTAAATCTTTTAGCACGAATAGACTCTGGATCTATAGCAGCAAACATCGTAATCAAAGTATTTTCTTTTCAAACAGGAATACCAACCCCGAGGGTAGTTACTACAAATATTTCCTAAATGTGACCATCATATTTCTTGGCGGAGTTCATCATACGGGCATCGAGTTCAGAGCCCCTCCACCCATCCACGATGCTCGGTGGATGAACCGTGCAATATACGCTCTCTTAATGCTCATCTTTGGCGGAGAATTCCCACAAGATTCACCGGGACACAAGATGAAGCTGAGAGACTTATGCGCATTTATAGGGAAAGTGTACGTGCGATATTGGTTAACAGCACCAGTCACCAGAACTACCTCATGAATTTATGAAAAAAGACCCTAAAGATTGGGAGAAGAGAGAAAGCTATAAAGGTGATCGTCAGCACAACAAACAGCTAAAAGTGGTGAATGATGTGGCCGAGCCACAGAATTCAACAGCGCTCTCATGATTACTAACGATGAGGAACAAAAGCAGTATTTGTTGCAGGTTGTATCTCAGTTTCGGAAAATGGTAAGCCAGGGAATGAAGAAAGAGCATGCCCAACTGAAACCTGACTTTGTTTGATCATTATATCAGAGTTCAAATGCAGGTTCAAGTACAATTTGCGACTAATTTACATGACGGGATAAAAAGAACCGGTTTGAAGGGGGAGGATCTTGGGGAGGGGGAGAGAGTTGGGTCTGTTACTCAACATAAGTATATTATACCCGAGAAAAGCATAAAAAACAATACCAAAGATTAAAATACAAGGGTTTGGGGACGGTAAAAAGGGGGAAAATATATTTGGAACAAAGTCATTTAAAAGTCTATGGGTACGAATTTTAAAAGCTGAAATATTTAAAAAATTATCTTAGAAATCTAGCTTTTACGCCTTCCTAAAAAATGTAAAATAGATGGGTAAAAATCAATGAATGCGTAGAAACTAGTAAGTTTTCTGCAAAAACAGACAGTCACAATTTATAAAACATTTAAATGTTCAGTTATTCTGGTCTTGAATATCCGGCCAGTCTGGCCGATGTACAAAACAATTAATTCCCTATGAATCACGTCTGAGCAAGTAAACCTCACTTTTCTCCAATTTGTCACATCTTTTAGATCTGACGCCAGAGAACGCTGGGAACTAACGTTTTTGCGCACCTCTGTGATTGGTCATGAAACACTGGCAATCATGTATATTTTTTTTAAGTAAATAAACCTCAACCTGACCTCACTTTGTTTGATCATTTTTTCTGCAGGAAAAATAAAGTTAAGATCGATTGCATTACGTGTCGACATTATTTGGTACAATAGACGAGTTCAACATTCAAATTTGGAGGATAAGAAGGCACCACAGCGCCGTGGCAAGTGAGTGTGGTGGAGGTAACCGGAGGAGGGGGTGGGGTGGTGCGGTAACAGGCGCCTGTCGCGCAGCGCACACTCACCGCGTGGCGCCACCCTCGGCGCCAGGCTGCGCGAGCCGCGAAGCCTAAACGGAGCGAGACACGCAAAAAACCGACGAAATTATCGATTGTAGTAACATAACTTAGCGTTTTTACACCTGAAATGACCGTTTTCGCGAAATTATACGACAAATTATTGGGGGTTGGTATTTAGGCCCCTCTCGCTACCTGACTACTTTTTCAAAAATCTTTTTTTGCCTTTCCTTGCACACCCGAGTGTCATCGGATTCCCGGTTGACGTTTTTTAAATTTCAAAAAAGTTGTTTTTTTTTCGGGACAGCCTAACGTGGGCAAACATAAGCAAATGGTTTCACGTTCAAAGACGGGAATCTTAGCGACAAATTCCGAGTACAAGGCATAAATCCAAATTTCACGTTCTTAAAAATGCTGCTTGGGAATATCTGATTAAATAACCCTTGTTAATAATCTGCCTAAAATTACCCTGCCTAAAATAAACTTTTTTGAGAGTTTTGAACCCTTTCAAATTGTAGTTCTCGAATAAAAAACATTTTTCTCTATTTTAAACGTTTAAAGCTTTCTTTCAAGTAATGTCCGACTGAAGTGGAATGAAAAAAATTGTTTTACTTTTATAACCACTAATAGACCAGAATTTTAATGTCGAGAAAAGGATTTTTCCTCCTAATTGTTGAATAATATCTTAATAATTGTTATAAAGGCCCCATTTAATTAAGGCCCCTCTCGCTACCTGACTATTGAACAGTTTTCAAAAATCTTTTTTGCCTTTCCTTGTACACCCGAGTGTCATCGGAATCCGGCTGACGTTTTTGAAATTTCAAAAAAGTTTGTTTTTTTGTTGGGACAGCCTACCGCCCTTCGTTTATGAAGGTCGCAGGGCAAATACGTTTCGGTTCCCGCCCACGCTGTTCTGGTTTCTTTCACGTGAATAAGCCGCACTGAGGGAACGACTGTTTAGATCATTAACCACCCCTTCTCACTATGCTCTCTTAACACCTCGGTCGAGAGATGAATTATGGCGCTGACCTTGGAACAGCGTCTCAGACTCGGCTTTAAATAGGTTGCGCACCACACTTCGTCGACTTAAGTGACTTCAACTTCCTTTGTCTCCAAGGCAACGCATTGGACATTAGAACGTAGCTTATAGCCGCATCCGAATTCGCCGTAAGGATCCTTCCAAGTGCGCATATACGTCCTTCCGGGGACGGCGGCCATCTTGAAGGATGTCCGAATTGGTTGAGCCTCCTCGCAAGGATCCGTACGAGGACGTTTCCATCGAGGATGCATTGGGTGCTCACTTCGACCCGTCCTCGGACAGCCATTTTGGAATGTTGAACCTTGGGAATAAATCCGGGGGACGCGCAGAACGCTTTGCATTTGTTTCCTATGCCACTTTTAGGAGAATTTAGAACAGATCACATAATTTGCGTAATGTGTTATTTACTCAAGAAGTTAGGAAATGTCGGTGATAATATTGTTACCCTCTGCTTCTAATCGTGCTCTATATTAAAGTGGCAACGGTTTTGGTGGTTAAAGTTATCTCTAGGAATGAGAAGGAAGCCCTGTATAAAAAAAATAACCTCGAATTCATAATGTCTGTACAGTGATTTTTTAAATTTATCTCCGGCATAATTCTTTCGGATATTTTCATAATATGTTTGAATATCTAGTTGACCTCATTGCAATTTCACGTAGTAGTGTACCATGTCTTAAGAACGATAAGCAACGATCTAAATAAAGGGACAACTAAATTGATAAACTAAAATTTCCAAATTATGTTTCACCGGAAAAATTATAAATTAGATAAAATTAAAGACAAGCATAACATGTGAAGGATAATTAAGAAATATCTACCAAACAAGAGTGTCAATATAATAAAATTATGTGGTAGATATCTACTGTAGGTGTGTTCAGTTATAGTTCGGTGCTTTTAATAAACCTTCGCCAACGTAACACCTATCGTTTACTTTTATTTTACGTATTTAAGCGTTGGTTTCTCCGGTGTAGTTTCTATTGGGGAGTTATAATTTTCTAAATTGGTATATAACTAAAAGTGCTTACTTCAAATTTCTTAAACTTCATACAAAGTCCTACCACAAATGAAATGGTAAGAAAATAGAGAGGATTGAATAAAAAGTAAATCCAAATAACTGTTATGGGGGACATTTCAAGGTTGGAAAGATAATTATACGACAAATTCATGGCTAATTATCATAAAAAAAACCTTAAAAAAAAGATAACGCAAATATAACTTTGAAAAATAATAACACAAGAAATTATTCACCGAAATGCATACGACACTCTGTTATGAGAAATAAATAAACTTCTGAATGCAACAAAACTTACAATTAGTACGGCTAAATAGCTAAATAAAACGATTAATTTGGGTTTAGCGGGATGCTGCATAAATTCTAATTCAGTTGCTTTGTAGTATTCATTTTTTTTGTTGATATTTTTGTCTCATTGATGGCAGCACTATGCTCAAGGACGTCCGAACTCGTACATCCTCGATGAGACACCTTGACACCTCGCCTTACCGCCTGTGTCCTCGAGTCCTTGAATCCTAACGAATTCGGACGCGGCTTAAGGTGGTTGGGTTTGATTTTTGTCCATTGTATCAGATTTGCGTGAAACTTTCCCAAAGTCCTTTCATTAGTGGTATCAATAGATAAAACTGAAAATTTTTGCACTAAACCGATTTGGTTTTATTGGGTATTGAGTTATTTTTAACTCGTAGCATTATAGCACTAGACTTATATTTCGTAATAATTCGGTTACATTTGTGTACATTTTTTCTCAACGCGCAATAAAACATTTCTTATACTTATAATTGTTGTGAAAAAATATCAATTCGTCACGTCCGGGTACAAATATGTATTTCATTATAATTTCGTCTGAATTTCGATACCGTTCTGAAAACTGTCGTCGTAACATTCTTTAATAAAGGAAAAAAAATCTAGCATTTAATTCTTGTATCATTTCCATTGATGCCTGTACGTGGCGTTTCAACGCATTAACAGACGAACTTGTGGCGTGCTGAGCCACGACTCACTTTAAAGTAATATTACTTACAACGGAGTCCTTTGTTGAAATATTTTTATTGCGTACCGTTTACAGAGTTTTTGCAAGATGCTCTACGTTACAGGAGTTACGGTATTGGGTGCTCGAGGCAGACTGCCGGTAGCGACCGGATCGACTGCTCTCTCTCATGCCCCGTTCAGACTACTATCGTACGTACGATCGTCCTGACGATAGTTGCCGGAAATAGTATGTGAACGCGAGTCCGGACAGCGGTACACGTAGTTCCTAACACTGCCACTTTTGCGATAATTAGCGCTGGTATCACGACCGGAAATCGGAAATGATGAATGACGATAATCTAAAACGTCAATCATTATATTGAATTAGATGGTGGTACTTTGATGAATAAACAAAGATAGGTGTCATTTGCTTGTAAAACCATGTCGAAAGTCTTAAAAACGCCACTGGGACGCGGGAATCCCTATTTTGTTCGCTTGCTCTTTACTTGTTCGTCGCGATTCCTGGTGAGGGCAGCACTGAGTTACGATAGTAGTGTGAATGCGTTGGAGTTGCTACGATGGTACGTACGATAGTAGTCTAAACGGGGCATCTCTCTCTCTCTCCGGACCTCTGGTGGCGATACCGTGCAGCAACAATTGTCAAGCGATATTTCTCTGCGCCGCCGCCACAAGCTTAACTAAAATGAGTTCCTAGAATTTTCTTGGAATTTTTTTTTTTTTAATGTGCAATCAATGACCAACGATTACCGCTCCCTTCACCTTAAGAACGTACCTTCAACCGGAAATTGTCAATCAGTCATTGTTCAACTATCATCATCGTTATCAGCAGTCATCAATTCGAAGATGGGTTTGCTACAGCTCTCAATTCCACTATCCTCTCCACGAATCGCTTCATGCCTGCTTAATGGGGGTTCATCACGATTTTTGATTTTTACTTAATCTTGCAGTGGACCTTGAAAAATCATCATTTACAAATCACCTCTTAAAGATTCCATAAATTGCCAGAGATATAGGAGTCTAAAGTTGAATGGACGGGCAATCTTCCCATATAACGGCCTTGACGTCATTTCATCCATCGCTTCTTCCCTCTTCTTCCCAATACATTCTAAAAGATGCCTTAAAAAGGCTTTTGTAAAGATATCCACTTCTGCCGGAAATGCAACAGTATAAAGATTTAGAAAATCCTTTGAAAAAATATCCGTCTTCACCGGGAATCGAACCACGGGCCTTTCATCGATGGATTAAATGACGTCAGGAGTCGTTTTGCGGAAACGGAAAACAATGTAACTTTCTAAAATTAGTTATTTGGTTATTAGGCCTTAACGTTTCGAAGCAACTCCGTAAATGTAAGTATTTGAAAACCTTTGCAAATTTGATTTCAACGGTAATATCGGAACGGCATTCGAATGATAACACCCCCATTATTCACTTTGACTTCCTTCATGTTTGCCTGTTGTATTCCATTCTTGGTCTTCATCAGTAATTGTTTCCATCTAATTTTCCTTCCATTTATGTTTTAAATTAGATATTGTTTTGCGAAATATGTCCATTAAGTTTGGCTTTTTTTCTTTTCAGACTATTCATTATACTTCTTTGATCTTCAACTCTTCATAAGACTTCTTTCGTTAGTGATTCTCTCGGTCCATTTCATCTTCATAATTCTCCGATAGCACCACATTGCCTCTCTTTTGCTCTGCAGCTGTCATTGTCCAGGATTCACCGACACATAAAATCATGCTCCAAATATATGTTTTATCGAAGTGCTCCATTACTTCCTCAATTCAACGATATTTAACGAAAATATTCCTTTTAATCTTACAATATTTTGGTGTCCAAACGCTACGTCCTCGAGAGTCCGGAAGATGACTTCACGGAACACCATATTTTCCAGTCATATAACTCATTTTCTTGTATAGTTAAGCAGAATTATCACAATTCGAAGAATAAAAAGCGCTGCATTTTCTTTTATGAAAGACCATGAACGAGTATGATTAATCCCCTGCCATGGGAATACATGTAAAGAAGCGAAGCAGTTTCAGTGACGTCAAGCCATTGAGATGCCATTTCGTATCACGTGACCTTTTCAAATCATCATGTGCATTTCAAAGGCTATTATTGATGTTTTTATTTTAACATATAGTTTATACATCAATAGTAGTTAGAATATTTGATATCTTCTAAACCCTCTAACTATGGGGAATACATTTTATGCGTGATATTCATAAGAAGAAATTATAGTTTTATTCCGAGTATTCGATTGATTCATGGATCAATGAATTGGAATCAAATCACATAATGAAATCCTGCTACTGGTCATTGTCTTAAGAACGTTCGGTGGTTCCACTCAACTCAAAGGGAATTCGACGAAACTTGCTGGAAGCATTAATTATGTTTTCCTTAAGCTACCTGAATTTTTTTCAAAATTATTACCGAAGATTTCTTAGGATATTTGATGTGGAAGTGGGTATGAAATTACATGGATTCTTATGGGAACGCGAGGTGCGACTAGCTTAATTATATGGATTCTTATGGGAACGCGAGGTGCGACTAGCTTAATTCATCGAAAAGAACGTGTTCTAGTTAAGAATAAGAAAAACAAAAATAATTTAAATCATCAATAGAATAATGTATGAAAATCATTTATTATACTTTATTTTTATTATTTTTGTTTTACTTATTCTCAACTATAAAAAGGTTCTTTTTGATGAATTAAGCTACTCGTACCTTGTGTTCCCATAAGAACCCATGTAATTTCTTGTCCAATTCTCGTTCAAATATCTTAAGTAAACTGCGGTAAATAATTCTGAAAAACATTAGGTAGATTTAAGACAACATAATTAATGCTTCTAGCAAGTTTCGTCGAATTCCCTTAAGTTGAGTGACACCAACGAACCTCCTTAAGCTATCTAAAGTCTTGCGTTAAAGTCGCCACCGGTCTATAAGGTCAAAGTTTAAATCTGTTCACTCCTTACCCGGAAGCCCAAGCGTTCCTATTTTATCCCACTCAGCGTCGCATAGACTCTTGACCGATGTGATGGTCGGCCGTCCGCGATAAATTGCTTATCTTCTCCGTGAGCTCTAGGTTTACGACATTTAACCTCGTTCCGGGGACGAGAAAGACGCTCCCGGAGTGTTGCCGTAAATCCCGCCCGATCTCTTCCCAGGCACCATCTTCCCCCCATCCCGTATTCAGCTTTCTTTCAGCGTAGTATGCAGTACCTACGCACGATCCCATAATCCCCTTTGTTCACACGTAATCCGCTTTGGTTCGGTCGAATAAAAAAACGTCACTCAACGCAGGGAATAAATTCAAGGAGTATCCGTCGCTTATTCCTTTTTCCACGAACTGTCCGATAGTTAGTTTTTTCCGCGAACTGTCCCGTTTCTTTTTGAAACGGGTGAATCGTTTTTCTATCTTCGTTACGGATTTCGATTTCTTCCATCAATTTCTCAGTGAGAGAGATTTGCCACGTTCAAATAGCAGAATATAAATGCATTTTGTAGGTACTTATATGAATACATTATAAATGCATTTCCAGTACATTTCCAAAACTTGCATTTTTTCAAATATATTTACTCATATTATGTACGTACGTGTATTTTATGAAATATATTTCACCTACTGTATATTCGCGTCAGTTCTAAATACATTTCAAAATTCACATTTGACCAACCTTATATATTTTCATGTTTTCTATATGCATTTTCATATAGTGGTTTTTAAATGTAGCCCTTATTAAATAACATAGTTACATAATAATTGGAGTAAAGAAAAGTATATATTTCCTCTACGATAATAATGTTGTACATAATTAGGTTTTTAAATATAATCATTTCATATTGTACATTTCCATTTCTTACTACATACACTCAATAAATATTCTATAAAATTACGATGTACAATTATACACTCAATGTGAATCACACTCAATATGAATGACTATTATATTTTTTCATGTACCACTATGTAAATATCCCTATGGATGGGCGTGAATAAAAGTAATTTGTCTTTGCAATCATTACATAAGTGCAAGAAATTATATAAAGCACAAATATCTATGTAATTTACAGAACAGAAAAATCATGTTTTGGAGGTTGCTCATGTTATTTTACCTACCTCTTAAATCGAGCGTATGGAAATGTTTACATGGTGATGTACTTCAGATATATTTTAACTTATGCCCTAAAAATTTAATGTTTAAATTCATGTTGAATTCGTTCGCGAGGGCTTCTGCAAATACATTTTTAATACTTTTCACGTGGGTTGGGGCACGAACATGCTTTCCCTCTTATGTAAACCTGTCTTCTCTTTCTGTCTCTCTTTTCAAAAGCCCGTAACGCAGGATGGTTGATCTATCAAAAGTTCGAGATTGCTAGCCAGCGTAATAGCTTTCAAGTATCGTATGATACTGATCCAGCAATGCTAGCCGACAAGCATGGTCGCTATCGTACTCGCGAATCTATTTTATTTCGTAATAGATGCAGTACTATGGTTTGCTACTCGCTCCCAGTGGGATAAAGTGGCTTATACGACCAATCGCATTATCTTTATATGATTCACTTTTTGACATTAGCGCCTCCTATTCTACCATGCGGCTATAAGTGTTTTTTTGCTGTGCAATCAATGGTAAATGAAAATGTCCCAACTTTTTTTTGTTCGCCTGCCGCCGTATAAAGCGTAGTTTTAATATAATAGTAAGTCTGCGCTACGGTGTTATTGGAAGTACCGGATATCCACTAGCTCTAGTTCAGTGATCTTGTGCAAACTTCAAGGTTTACTCATTACGTAATAGCTTCCCTTCTTATTATTCCGTACCGGATAGCGTAGGTATTAGGCCTTGTGCTGTATCAAGTAATGTGCGATACGGGATAACATTTATTCTCCCTTTTTCCTCCTCCTGTCATCATTGAGACAAAATCTTCATAATCATCAAGACTTACCAATTAAAACATTAGTTCTACAGGGTGTCCACGGACACTTGAAAACCTGGAATTATTCGGGAATTTTCCGAACCTTGAAATTTCCATGAATTATGCGGGGATTTCTGGTTAAATCCGGGACTTATAAAATTTATCATTTCAAGGTGAAAAAATCCTTATTTTATAATTTAAATCAACCGCGAAGACCATTAGATGTATGTTGTTTGATAACCGTACATAATGTAATGGACTTGGCGTAGGTATGAATAAATAAATTGAAGACCTGAACTTAGGCACATTGTAACGTCACCGTCACTTCAAGTGTCCTTTTACCCTCGTTTACTGATCATCGAACTATAAGACCTGTTCGCCGGCTGTAGTATTCGTCAGTGGCGGCGGCGTGACGTATTTTTTGCGGCGTGTCGTATTTTTAGCGGCGTAACGTATTTTTTTGCGGCGTGACGTATTTTTTTGCTGCGTGCGGCGGTGCTCTGGCGTCCACGCCGTTGCTATCTACGGCGTTAATTGATCCCTGGCGACTGACGGTTGCACTCAAATAAAAAATGAGATTCAAAACAAAGATTAAAGATTGAGTGTGCATCCTAGTGTTGATTGTGAGTAAAACTTGTGACCTTCGCGATCTGAATTTGACTACGACAGCACGGTGGCAGTCATGCCGACGAGCAGACTCGGTGGCGCGCCGTCTAAAATCGGACTAAGGCACGGACACGATTGGTAAACAAACACCTTAAGCAGTGGCAAATATAGGGAATAACTAGGGAGTGGGAAAGGCACTTCTGGTTTCGGGACGGGACGGGAAAAAACTTTTCTTGATGATTTCGGGACGGGAATCGGGAAAGAGCCGAACCTTCTTGCTTTCTCCCCCTTCCCAGGGTAAGCATCACACAAAAATAAATAAAAATGTACATCATTAGATTCAAAAAAGTGTAGGCTATAACTTTATAGGAGGGTTTTTTGCATCATATGACACATAAAAAATATATAGCGCAAAAATAAAAAGGTTTCATAATGAATTAAGACACTTGGTAATTTTCCACAGATTTATTTCTTTGGCACGACGCGTTTCACCACACTGTGGTATAATCTTGTGCAGGGTTCTTCGCTTTAGGTCAAGCATATATAGATTTCCACCAAGGCGTTAGGGAGTGGGGGGGGAAGAGGGGGAAGGCTAAGGGCGGAGCGGAGAGGGGGGGGGGGTAGGTGGGGGTGTGGAGAAGGAGAGAGAAGTAGCGGGGGGGAGGGGAGAACTAAGGGTTTGAGTGGACGGAGGGCGGAGAAGGATGCAGGGGTTGGGACTGGGTGATGATGGAGGCCTCCTTTCCTTGAGAACTCTGGATGGTGAGGGAAAGGAGGGGGGGTCAGAGGGTTTTAAATGGCCAGTGCACTGCCCACACCAGAGCACTGGAGGAGGGGGGGGGGGAAAGGAAGTAGAGTGTGAAAGATTTGGGACATGTGGCAGGAGTCGGTTGGAAAGAAAACGGTTAAGGGCAGGAGAGTGGTTGCTTTAGTCTGGGAAATATTTTGTGGCCAATAAAGGAGAAGGGTTGTGAAAAAGGAAATCATTACATAGTTTTGTATCATTGCACTTCTGGTGCTTCACATTTTCCATTGTCTCCAAAGCGTCCATTTTCTACCCTTTATCTACCCTATGAAGCAGCTTGGGGGTGAAATCACTCCTGTGGCCATCTTCCAGCAGGTTTTTGGCGAAATTGGAGGATGTATCCTGCAATCGGAAACATCTTTCATGCTCCCTGGATCTTGTTTTAAGCGCTCGACCAGTCTGACGGACGTACACTGTACTACATCCCGGTGTATTACATTCTAGCTTGTACACGCCAGACTGTTCGAGCACTTATTTTTTATCCTTCCCAGAAAATTTCTTAGGTTCTCCTATTGTAGGCGCCTACCTTATAATGGGGGAAGGGGGGTTAGCAAGTTGGCTAGCCTGTGGAATATGCCGTCTATGAAGGGGAGATTACACCATTTTTGTTTACCTAAGGGCAGAGGGGTAAGGGACGTTAGCGCCGACAAAAAACCTTTTCGGGTTCAAGAGTTCGGGTCATAAAAATATGAAAGGGCTGAGGGAGCGGGTAGACAGAGAGGGTCAAACGCACAAGAACTTTTTTCCCGCATTTGCAGGTACACACGTACATGTACGTTTCCCGCAGCCTAATGTTTAAATTTAATCATACTTTACGATTATCGGACTTTTATTAATGTTAACAGTTTTCCTTCTTGGGGTGACACCACGTGAACCGCACCGGGTGCCACCCATGCCACTGGAGAGTGCATTACAAAAAAGGTCCCGTGTTACATGTGTGCCCTGATCTCGTGGGTTTTAGTGGCCTGTCATCTATGGGGGACAGAGAGAACTATTTACTCAACGTCTAGTTGAAGACGTCGAATTTAATCCTATGCCGATGAATCCAAGTCGGAGCACATGAAGCCGTAAACTATAATAGTAAGAAAGTAGTAAGTAAGTAAGAAAGAGCGAAAATCATTACGTTTGCAAAATAAAACTTTTATACTCCTAAATATAAACAAAACATTATTACGCGGAAAATATGCGCTTCAGGATGCCACGGGAATTTTCTTCCGTCATTTACCGGCTGAATTTGATAACGAAAGTACGAAAGTTCGTTTCATGATACGACAAATGCCTTGATACCGAGAGAAAATTGCGCTCTCTTCTAGCAATTCAGAAAGAATATTATGGATTCACTTTTGTATCATTTGTACTTGTACCATGTGTAAATGCGCAAAACGACGCAAGGCTGCTTTAAATTTCAATGCCGGAAGTCGGAAAAGCAAAGAAAAAGCATTTCCCGAAATAGTATTTCGGGAAAGACCTGTCCCGTCTCTAACTACGGGAAGGCAAAAAACTTCGGGATTTCCCGAGGTTTCGGGATCCCGCTCATCTCTAGTTATAACTTTGGGGGGGGGGGCAAGACTTTAGCCGGCTGTAGTTTAGGTATCCGCCCATGAGCCGAGCTCCTCCCGCCGCGACCATGCGGCCTTATTTTTTGGGGCTCCTGCCCCTCATATAAAATCGTCGTTCGATCGTCCTTCTGTTTTTTTTTTAGTCTAGCCATTTTGTAATATACTGTCAATAAAACAACGTATTTTATAACTTCATTTTTTCCACTTATTTCTGTTTTATTTTTTTATATTTATTTAATTCGTATATTTTTTTGGGTTGTGTTTAGCTAGGAAAATCCATATTCTTCGTAAAACATGAAAAATATCACTTTGGCTCTTATATAAACTGCGACAATATAACCTGGAAATTTTTGAAAATTTAGCCTTGAAAACCTGGAATTATATTTGAATTTTTTATTTTTACTTTTATGGACACCCTGTTTTATTTATTCATTTGTTTTCCTTATTGTTCCATATCTTAGTAATTCTCACGTTCTCTTAGTCTTCCAAGTTTTTTAGCCTTTTTTCTGACACACTGCGGTTTAAAAAAAGGTGAATGCAAATCAAACGCCCACCGGAGTAAAATCAAGGCTTCTCTTTCGCGCAAACAACACCCATTCTCCCGACATTTTTACTCCTGCCATTTTTGCTTGCAAATTTTAATTAGACCGGTGGTGGTGGTGGGCTTCGCCAACCGATACGGTTGAAGTTACATCAGCGGCTCGCTTGTCTTGGTTTACTTCTTTCTTCTAATTTACTTCTTCATCTACAGTTTTCTCTCAGGTGGCTATAGCGGTAATAGAGAGTCATTGAGTGCAGATTAAAATATTTTTAGTTTTTAAATTTAAAATTAGTGTATTTTATCATTTAAATGCATGTTACAGTCATGTTAACAGTTTTAAATGAAAAATTTCCAAAAACAATATGAATTACAATTTTTTTCCTTTAAAAATAGCCAATGAAGTCCTCCTAAGCCTTTCCAGGCTTGTCAGCAGGTGCTCTTTTTATATGTCTATTAATTTTCACCAGGTTATCAAATACATATTTAATATCAATTAAATAGAATATTTATACAAAAGTTCAAGTTTAAAATTAAAAAAAAATTGAATAATGTATTTAGATACCTGTTTAATTGTCAGAAATTATCATTTATGAAAATTAAGTTAGTTAGAAAAAAGTTGCGGACTACATTTAACTTAAGTGCATCCGTTCAAGCGTTGGAATGCATTACATAGGCAGTAACAAAAATGATATATAAGAATTATATTTTACAATTTTTTCCTCAGTTAAAGCATGTTATGACTCGAGGTTTCGCCGCGGTATTCGAAACATACACAATAATTACATTAAAATGTGTTATTAATAGAATAATGGACTCGCGTGACGCATGGCTATTTGTTAGCAACAATTATAACCATACGAAATGTATTATTTCACCCTTAGAAGATAATCTGTACAAATGTGATCGAATTATTACGAAATTTTGCCATGTGCCATAAGGCTACGTCTCTCAGAGAGAAAAAATAATCCACAGGGGAGAAGGACGCCTCGGTAGCTTAACTGGTTAAAGCACTCGGCGCGAAATCGAGGGATCCGGGTTCGAATCCCGGTCAAGGCGAATGTTTATTTCTCTGTGGAATATCGCATAAGGCTACGTGTTAGAATAGCATTGATCGTCAAAAAACCAAATCAGTACGATGCAATTTTTTTCATTTTTACCCACAGATATCATCAATGTGAACAAGCATGAGAAGATTCACGTAAATCTGTGCATGAACAAAAATCGCTCCAACCACCTTTAAGAGGCTGCGTCTCTTAATGTCTTCAATACCATGTCTTGACTACTTCCAAATTTGTCTTCTCAAAACATTTATCTCCTCATCCCATCTGAGGAGTGGGTGGGCGTGATGACACGAAGGCCGAGGTTCGAATCCAGGCAGAGGCGGATGTTTTTCATTAGGATCCCGATTATCGCTATAGTACATGCTATATGGAGAGTAAGTACAGTATTTCGTATTTTGGAAGTTATTTTAAACCGTGGTCCCGCGACCACGGTTCTTTATTTTAAAGAGATATCTCGTGCCGACGCCAGGATTCTCTACACCCTTCTTCCAACCCACTCTTTTATATCCAGTAGTGGTTAGCCTCCCTAAAGAGACATGCAGCAATCAAACCCAACTATTGCAAAATTCCACAACGAGGAAAAATGAAATCGCTATCCTCAAAAGAAAAAAATGAAGCCAACCCTTCTTAGTACTTCTCCTTTGATCTTTAATAAATAAAAACTTGGGCTGTATCCACTAAATAGTTTATAATACTAATGCGCACTTAAGTAAACATTAAGGAGAAAAAATTAAAATATAGCCCTTTTATCATTTCATCTCTATGGTGAGCTTCAACAAATGCCTTATGGCACATGACATATATTTCGCAAAAATTCGGTTACATGAGTAGAGATTTTCTTCTAAACTCGCAGTAATACATGTCTTATAAATTTAATTGTTGCCATCAAATCTCAAGGTGTCACGCCGGGTGAAAAATACAAAAAAAACATATTTCAGTACAATATTGTCTAAATTTCGAATACCGCGCCAAATATCTAGTTATATGCGTTATTAAATATTCATTTAAGGGAAATTTAAAAAATATAATTCTAGTATAATTTGCATTACTGGCTGTATGCAGCGCTCCAACGCATAAATAAGTGCACTTAAATTTATTGTGGTCCAAGAATTTTTTTTGATTCACTTAAATAATTATTTGAATGTGCACTCAATGACTCGCAATTACAGCTCCATCCACGTTGAAGGGTCGTCTACCAGACCTGGGAACACGTGTTTGAAACTCCATAGTTACGTTTCGGGCGAAAAAAACTTAAAGCCGTGTGTAGACTGTTTACCATTATAACTAGCGTTTAAATATTTATGACCGTACTTGTTTTTGACACTTGACTCATTGGTTAACCCGACCTAGGTTATTCGCTCCGCGCTACGTACTCACTACATAACGACTACTAGACTTTTTGAACTTGGTGATGTCGCGCTGATTTATTCTGCCAATGTCACGCCATATCAAGTGTTCGCAGTGTCTGAACTGAAATGCCGCACGCTTTATCTTCTTGCCGCTTTTGCGTGAGATGCGGGGTCTCTGGTTGCGAGTGACACCACCACTACGTTACGACACTCACTAAGTGGGTGTCATTCGCATTTACCTGCATATGTTGATCGCGAGATACCGAGAGATGGGGGAGTTTTACACGAAAGTCGTTTCGGAACTGTCATTGTGGCCCACTTTTAAACGACACCACTCGTGGTAATCTTCGGCTGACTTACGCGCGCGCTTTCAACACCTGATTTTTATTTTACATTTTTTGTTTTTTGTTTTTTTTTAATTTTTTTCCTCAACCCTTCCCCTATATTTGTTTTACCTCCCTCCTCCTCCGAAACTACAACGACAATTAACTCAAATAACAAACTTCTGTATCGTGTGGGGGGTTATTATGTAATCTCACTTACGTGAGAACACGTCAAAAAATGTGGAAAATTACGTCTTTTTTCGTATATTAACTCCGCCACCCAGCCGGCGTGACCATCTTAGGCTCTCAAGTGGTGATCTGCCGGTCATGTGCCGGTCTTTTACTTGATTCATCCGCTCTTTCAAGTCTTGATCCGTATCTTTCGACTCTTGATCCGTTTAATTTGGTTCCGCCTTTCATTGGTTCCATCCCACGTGTCGTTATGGTCGTAAAATGGAGCCACCATCGGACCTTGGCCGATCGTGAGCCGATCATTAAGAGAGCGAAACGGATCTCCCGCCTTCCCGCAAAGAGTCATTAAAAAAAAGTGAGATTACAAAATATCATCCCTGACGATGCCGTTAAGTGGCGAAACGCGTCGTACATTAAACATTTTTAAGAAAAGTACTAAGTTTGTACAAGATGGTTGAAGGGTTTACTTTGTGGAATTTCGACATGATATAATAAATAATTAAATCTTTGTAACATTCCACACTGTTTTATTATTAGTACAAGCCTGACCGGTTTCAATGTAAACACATCATCAGAGGCCAAAATTCAATTCCAATTAATTTTGGCCTCTGATGAAAATGTGTTTACATTGAAACCGGTCAGGCTTGTACTAATAATAAAACAGTGTGGAATATTACAAAGATTTAATTATTACATCATACTAAGTTTTTCTTAATCATGAGTACTAATATAAGTAACTTCTACAAAGTAAAGCCTCCTACTGTGAAGTTTATAGCTGAAACTCATTTTGATGGACGAATTACCATTTAAATCGATGAAAAACGTTTAAAAAATATTTTCTTTTATTTTTCAAGATGTACCAATGCATTTCAAGGAATTAATGTTTGCGAAGCTATGTATAAGAAAATAAATCATTCTCCTTGACCGGGGCTCGAAGCTGAATCTTTAGATACAGCGTCGGGTGCTTTAGCCAGTTAAGCTAAGTCCACAACAGAGCTTTAGTATCTAATACATAACCCATCTAAGCATTTGAAAGTCATTATACAAAATTAGTTTAAATCACATTTTAACATGTATTATAGGAGAAATATTAGGTTATCCCCCTTAGCGCTATTCATTAACCGAGGCGTCCTCCTCCCCAGTGGATTTTTGGGAAGATGGTTCGAACATACATGCACTTGCGGGTGACTCCGCAAAAGGTAGTACCGTGGCTAGTCCCGTAATCCTCAATACTAAAATGAAAGTTTGTCTAAGAGATGAAAAAATATTACGTTTTCAAAATCGTCGTCCTGCCCACTTTTTTGTATTGCAGCGAAACTTGGGTATGCCAGAATGAGTACAGATGTAGGCTTAAGTTCGTTTTAAGCGAGCTATCACTTCGTCTAGAATTTGATGAATTTCACCTTACTTTAAAGAGTAAAAAGATCTCATCTTTCCAATGATATCAAAATATTAACCCCTTGCCAAAACTAATTCTCGAGCAATTTGCCTCAAAATATGAGCAGTTTTGCGTGGGATAGATTACGGCTGTGCACTCCAGAGGGAGAATATTAAAAAAATTGTGAATTATTAGCTACTTTATTTCGTCTAAAAACTAATGGCGTGTAGTTTGTATGTTTTATTATTTATAACATATAATCAATTTGTCACCGCAGTAATTTTTACAAAAAAAAACCTGTTGTGAAGGCGTTTTCTCCGTACGGCTTGAAAAAATGAGTCAAGCTAGAGACTTATGTTGATGATTATATTTAATCAATGAGAATTTTCACGTATGGGTCATTCCATATCAAATCAACCAGTGAATTTACCTGACCCTTTGCGATTTTGATGAAAATTGGTAATGTTGTTGGCCCTACAGAGAAACTAAATAATACCAAGTTTTACACCCCTGGGCCAAATACTTTGTTAGAAATTTGGGTCTAAAAATGGCCCAAAAATCAACTTTTTGAAGAAATTTCAAAAATGTAAAAAAAATCGTATCTCCTGTCGTATTTGGAGTCCCACTTTGAAAGTTGGCCTTTTTTTAATGAAACATGTATGTTTTTTGAAAAAAATAAGCAAAATAAAATATCCCATTTATCATAATTCAAGGTCAAAGTATGTTGACCTTGACCTTTGACCTATAATTATTTTTAACCTCAGCATGTGCATATAAAATGAAAGACAATTTCAAGAGCTTTAAATTGACACCACACACAACTCTCTAAGTGTTTTTGTATCCGAGTTACGGCAATTCAAAAGGTTCACTGCAGGCCTAAAATTTGATTTTTGGGCCATTTTTAGACCCAAATTTCTAACAAAGTATTTGGCCCAGGGGTGTAAAACTTGGTATTATTTAGTTTCTCTGTAGGGCCAACAACTTTACCAATTTTCATCAAAATCGCAAAGGGTCAGGTAAATTTTGCCATTTTTTTGGTTGATTTGACATGGAATGACCCGTATGTAACTAAATAAGCACGCCATTAATTTCACAATGTATACTTCATTCCTCTTACAGACGCTGAAATTAAAGAAATAAAATTCGAACATGGTGTCCATTATGACTGGGCAAATGTCTCGCCCAAAAAACCTTTAATGAATTGGGTGTGGGATATCTGAGAAGTGTTTGCGGTAAAAGAAGGAGTGATACGGTTAGGAATGAATGGGGAATGCATGTTCCGGTACTAGACATTTGGCCACGCCGCGACGCGTCGAGAGAATGTATGAAAATTAAATAACTGATAGACTGGCGTGGGCAGCGTGGGCATAAACCACATGCCGCCGGTTGTAAGGGAGGATAGTCTGAGACTCATAAATGACCGTGAAAAGGGGACACAAAGGACGAACAACAGAAATGGTTGCTAACATGTATTAATAACCAAAACGACCCTATTGTGTATATCGTAAAATTAACTGACCGAAACTCACGACTATCTTCAGCAAAGAGCACCGACTAACCATTTTCTTCATTAGATTTCTAGTCGCCAACCTATTGAAAACAAATGAATTTGGAATTAAAATTCGACATACGATTGAAATTACATCCACCCTCAAGAAGTCCCTATATTGTAAATCCCTATTAACACTTTTTTTGGTAAAATTCGAAGCTTGGTAACGAATTATAGATAAAAATTATTTTAATAAACTATCTATCTATATAAATAAAATCTAATAAAAAGTTAATGGTGGGAATTAAAACTACATGGCTAAGAGATAATCGTTTTCAAATCCCAGAGTTTTCTTCAAATCAATGTGCGGTTTAACCACAATCGTAATCGCAGTCTTTAAAATAATTCTTATTCAGGGGTTGTCAAATAGAATTTTGATTTTAAAATAGCTTGAGATAGCAATGTGAACAGATGGTGCGGGATGGTGTAAGAGGTAGGGGTTTACTGGGAAAGGATATGCGAATGTGGTGGAGGGAACTCTAAAGAGGAGGAATATTAGGAGTGAATATTTTTCAAAAAGCCAGGCGAAACGGTCCACTCCTGTCAGGGGAGATATTTTGTAATCTCACCTTTTTAATGACTCTTTGCGGGAAGGCGGGAGACCCGTTTCGCTCTCTTAATAACTGGCTCACGATCGGCATTTCACGTTCCTTATGCCCCGTTTAGACTACTATCGTACGTACCATCGTAGCAACCCGCACACATTCACACTACTATCGTAACTCAGTGCTGCCCTCACCAGGAATCGCGACGAAGAAGTAAAGAGCAAGCGAACAAAACAGGGATTCCCGCGTTCCAGTGGCGTTTTTAAGACTTTCGACATGGTTTTACAAGCAAATGACACCTATATTTGTTTATTCATCAAAGTACCACCATCTAATTCAATATAATGCTTGACGTTTTTGATTATCGTCATTCATCATTTCCGATTTCCGGTCGTGATACCAGCGCTAACCATCGTGAAAGTGTCAGTGTTAGGAACTACGTGTACCGCTGTCCGGACTTGCGTTCACACTACTATTTCCGGCAACTATCGTCAGGACGATGGTAGGTACGATAGTAGTCTGAACGGGGCATTACGACTGGTGAGATGGAACTACCGAAATGTGGAGGCAAACGAAACGGATAAGGAGTCGAAAGATACGGATCAAGAGTTGAAAGAGCGGGTGAGCGAACCTGCAGATCACCACTTGGAGAACCGAAGAGTGTCACGCCGCCTGGATGGCAGAGTGGAACTACGAAAAATGACGTCATTTTCCGTATTTTATGACGTATTCTCACTTAAGTGTAAAATAAAATAGAAAATAACCCACCAGCTCCGGCATGCGCGGCACCCATCCCGGGCATTTTTCCCGCTTACTTAAAAAGACAGCAGCGCCACCTTCCCGCCTACGCACTGCGCGACGGCTTGCCCAGGAAAACGCTGGACATCCTTCTCAGTTTACACGATTATATAAAGTTCGTGAAACTAACGTACTTCTAAGTATCTGAACTCAAAGATAATGGATGCAGCTGGGACTTATTCCGTAGATATATCTCTCATCGCTTCCCACAACCGAGTACCATTCCAGCAAAAATGATAAAATATTATGTACATTTTCTAATATGTCTTTGTCTCCGATGTGGTCATCATTAAGTAAACGCGAAAAAAGTATGTCCTAGCCCTATCTTTCAAGCATCGAACGGTGAAAGTAGAACTTTTTTCATTTATTAGCATGACACCATGGCAATGTAAAATTCAGCGGAATGAAAATGGATATTTCAGGCGTGGATTGAGAACAGGAGGGCGTGTATGATGTAATGCATGAGTTTTCGTAAAGCAAAAGATATATGGAGGGATAGGGTATTATGTAGGAAATTAGTACAGCAGAGATAGTTTAACTGGCCTAATACCGAGAGTGAAATTCTTTTGACTGTCCCCATCCCGAAATAAAACTGAATGATGGGTATGTTTGCATGTGTATGCTCCTTTACCCTTCAGTAATGCAATATTTCAGGTAATATTTCTTCGATTATATTTTGTATGCTTGGTGAAGGGTTTAATATGAAGTGTATAAGAGAGTTTATGGACGGGATGAAGAAGGGTAGGACGTATGCGGAGATGAGGGAAGAAATACTGGAGGTAGATAGGGCCCTGCACGTGTAAACATTAGAAGGATTTTCTCTGACTTTCAATAAAACCTACCTTCTACGGGTAGATTACTTTAATGCATATGTACGATCTTCACTTTCTGAGAAAATTGGTAAAAATGTCTCCTCTTATTGGCAGCCAGTAACGTACCGTGACGGAAGTGTAAGAATTTGACAATGTTTGGTCGTCGTACGTTGACGACACCGTCAATGTCCGGAGATCGTAATACGTTGCACTAAATTTCAATCACCAAGCTCCGCGAACGCCACCGTCCATTTCCGTCACGTCAAAAAGCGTCGATCGTAATCCTGCCCTAAATACGGCTTTTGGGTCGTTATAAGTTACCGGTCAATGATAGGTTAATGGATTATAATAAATATCGAATAGGCAAGAGTATTTTATATTTTGAAACTATCAGAAAACACAGTTTTTCCATGCTAGGGTGGTATATTAATTTGAAAAATCATTTCTTCCCCAATTTTTTTGGCATTCAAATATTTTAGGACCCATTTTTCTTCCAACTCAATGTTTCTTCAATGAATAAATAATTTATGTTAGTTTACTCTGGGAAAAATATGCCCGCCGCGTTTGCAATGCTTTGTTAAATATAATAATGCAAAAAAAAGCACGGTACGAGTTCAAATTTTACTCTGGTACAACATTTGCCAGCCTTTAAATCTGCATTTGTGAAAAGTAATTTGTACTCCTTTCCTTAGACACTAAAAGGTATTCTCAAAGTCTTTCCTTCTAAAGAATTGCTAGACATGATAGAGACGTCTTTTTAAGTGAGTTAACTAAGTTTAGTGATGCCTGCAATTCTCTTTGAGAGCAAATGAAGTTCGCGATTGTTGTGAAGCTTCAAAGGAAAAAAAATATCCCTGTGAATGCCCAGTTGAAATGACATTTAAGAAAGTTCAGTTATGTTTTTCCAAGGGGGCCTAATAATTGAATTCTTTGTGTCTATTGTTTTTTTCTGTTCATATCAAAGGTTACAAGGCCAGGAGAGAATACATTTTTTGCTGTAAGTTCAACAATAAGGGCTTGCTTCAATCGAATTGAAGTATAATTTCTGTTCCATTTACCTTTTGTAACAGTTTTCAAGAAGAGGTCTCTGACGTTCTTTGGCAGTAAAAACTTTGCTTGTAATTAAACTCCACGGATAAAAACGCAATTCATATTCAAAGTTTAATTTTCATATTAGTGCATCTCAATATAAGAGGTTTTGATGATGTACATATGAAAAAAAAATGTTTTCATCAAAAGATTTCTTGCACATTGTCATAAATGAATTTCTTGCTCATTGAAAACAGGTGGTAAACTCTTGTTTATCTTTGCTTTTTATTGTTTAAACTTCACGGGTTGTGACTTCTTTGAAGTCCCATTTTCCCCTACGAAGCCATCCACATGATGGTTTCACATGGGTACGAAATATAATTTCCTAGCATCCTCCTGAATTGCAATGAGAATTAGGAAGCCTGGATGGCGTAGTTTTCTGCGCATTGACCAGGCAAGTCAAGAGGTCCGCGGTTAGGTTGTTATTGCCTGAGAAATAGAAGTTGGAAAGAAGACATATCTGTCCCCCCTTTTTGAGGTATTTATTGTAAGGGTGCACTGAATATTTACTATACCAGCTTCCTGTTTTGCGGTTCTTGTTTCTAAATTCATTGGCAAAAAATATTTATGGGATTTTCTCATCACCCTATTGTGTAGCATCTGCCCATACCTTTACCTTAAATACTGCGGTATGGAACTTTACGCTGTGTCCACCTTACCTACGTATCTGCAAAATAGGCTGACAGCTGTTTCGATTCTTTGCGATATCTTTTTAACCTCTGAGAGTACTATTTGTCTCTAGCCTTTTCATTTAACATGGTGAATATGACTTCCTAATGGCTCTGAGCTCACTGAGCTGATCTGGCTCTGAAGTACGTCAGGACGCCCCGTGGGACGCGTAAGCCAGGAGGGAAGATGTCTGTTTCTCGTCTTCTTCCTTCGTTTCATAGATTAAAGAAGATAGTGGAAGTCGTCTTGAAGCACGAAAGTGCAGCCTGTTTTATTTGCTGTAAATAATCCGTCTATTATTTACTTATACTTAGTTGATAATCTGTATTTAGAAAAACAACTACTACTCCGGGATATTTTGTAATTTTTATCCTGGGAAAAAGAAGTTTTTCCCCTGATGATTGACAAAAATGCCATTCATTTTCATTTCATAGAAAAAATATGATTCGTCATTAATGATTCATTATACGTGTGAGAAAAACATAGTTGGAGAAAAGATGGCTCTACCACGATGGCCTTTTTATTAATTTGCCTAGCCGTTAAATGTAATCTCCAGCGCTCCACACCATTCAACACCTTGCAATGTGCGAATATTGAATGTAGTTTTCCATGGTGAGCTCCGATGAAAAATTGAAGGCCATTGCCGGAGAATAGCCATAATCGATCGGGAGCTAGGTACCTTTAAGCATTCATTGCGAGAGAAACTCTTTTCGTCGTTTGAATTTGACTCCATTCCATATGGACCTCCTCCTTCACCACTTACTCTTTCCTAACCGATATCTGAAGGACGAATTTATAATCTCTCACGCAGCTAAACCGGTGCTAATTTTGCAAGCATCATTTTTCTATCAATTTCCTTTATTTACATATTCAGTTACCTAGACATATATGCCGGCGTTGCTGTTGGCTTATTTGCGAGGTTTAACTGTGTTTCAAAGTCCGCTAACTTGTTAACCAAAGTCAATGACCGGGTCCCAAAGGAAATTTAAAGCGGGGCATACGAAGTTAAATGCAACTGTGGAAGTTCTTATGTTGGACAGACATCCAGGGCACTGAAATACTGTTTGCAAGAACACCAAAGGGCAACGAGGAAAGTACATCACGCCTCTCTGCCATTGCAGAGCGCACTTTGGTGGGTCATTCATATAATATTAAATTTGAAGATGCAACATTAATAGAAAAAGAAAAAACGTCACTTCCCACGAATTATTCTGGAAACAATAAAAATCACCAAGATTCCCATCAACAGAGAAGACAGCTGCTCGCTGTCCAACGGATGGAATCGCGCGTTGCGCGGGAAACCATAAATGACTACGACTAATCACAACGACTAATCACAACGAACCTAACCCCAACTGATGATGTATGTAAGACGACCAAAGACCTGCATCTTCACTTCACTCACCTTAAGAAGCTGACTGCAACGCCGGCATATCTGTCATCCCAGCAGAATGGACCTGCGCGGAGGTGCGTAAGGAGCGTGATTAATTAGTTTGGCCGTGTTTGGGAGAAAATTGCTTATATGCGTGTATTGAGAAAATGGATGAGAGCTGAATAGCTAAATATATATCAATAAGAGAGGAATAAATGGTGAAAGAGGAAAGGGTAAGCCAAAGAAACGAAGAAAAGAAAAAAAGAAGGAAAAAACATTTGTTAGCGTGCTGGAAGAGAGTCATAAGAGGGTGAAAATGAGGACTCTTAAGAACAAGAAATCTTCTAACTTGAAGCAGTGCATGAATGAAGCAAAAGTGAAGGGGGTGTGTAAGCGTTGGGCAGTGTGAAAGAACAGGAATGAAGGTAGGGAATTTTGAGGGAATAGCAAATAAAATAAAGCACGTTTGAACCCCGGATGATATAGCAAGACAATTTTCTCGGAATAACAGAAAGATGAAGCACGTTTGAACCCCGGAAGACACGGCAAGATGGGTGTGTTCATATGCATTAATTTTAAAACTGTTTGCCTCAAAGTACTGCCAAAACTTCCTTAAACGGAATTTCGGTATAGGTTTGACATCACCATATGTAGGTATTTGCTTTAGGTTTGAGGAAAAATCATTGGGAAACTCAATGACGTAGGAAATAAATAAACTCTTCATTTCGACGCTCCGAAGGGAATTTAATTCCGGATTGAAGGCAAACATATGTGAATACAGCAACCCTAGAGCAGGGATAAAAAAGATAACTTATATTTAATCAGCGATAGTTTTTTTAACCGTCAGCTTGTATTTCTTTATTTACGAGCTCCCGGTCAACATATTTTAACTGCTCCGAAAAAGCGCCAATCCTTTTTCCAAAGCCGACGTTCGAACTGGTTAAAGGGAAAAAAGTGTTTTTCATGCAAAATGTTTATCAGATATGGGAGGTAAATTATTAAGCTGCAAACACACTTTTACTCATATCATCCTCGTACGTTACTTTTTTAATGTTAACGAGGAAAATGTACGGCGTGCACGACCTGTCATTAGTATGGCACGTTGGCTTTTATGTGAACGTTGTCGTAACGGAGTTTGTTGGTGCATTGTTTTTGTAGGGGTCACTTCACACCGTGTACGCGTCATTAAAACGCAGGGAATTGGTTTGAAAAATTAAGTAAATCTGTATAAATTCGGTATTAATTTACATCATATACACTCATGTTAAATTGAAGATTAAATGGTAAGGAAATTGGAATAAATTTGCTAGGAGTGATCAGGATAGTCTTCAATGACTTGTCTGTTCATTTTGATGGTGTTTAAAGGCGTTTAAATTTTTAAGAATCTTTTTTTATATTTTCCCTCGGAAACGTTGACTTAGTTAAAATATTCTCTATTTATGTCTAAAAACGTTTTATTTAAAAAAGTTTCGTTTAAATTGAAAGATGGGAGTTTCCTGCGTTTCGTTTTGGACGTTTAGTTGCTAAAGTGTTTTCGTTTAAATTGAAAGATGGGAGTTCCCTGAGTTTCGTTTTGGAGGTTTAGTTGCTTAAGGACGTTCGGTGGTTTCACTCAACTTAAGAGAATTCGACGACACTTGCTGGAAGCATTACTGATGTTGTCTTAAATCTACCTGATTTTTTTCAGAATTATTTACCGCAGATTACTTAAGATATTTGATCGAGAAATGGATAAAAAATTACATGGGTTCTTATGGGAACACAAGGTACGAGTTGCTTAATTAATCAAAAAGAACCTTTTTCTAGTTAAGAATAAGAAAAACAAAAATAATAAAAATAAAGTATATAAAATGATTTTCATACATTATTCTTTTGATGATTTAAGTTGTTTTTGTTTTTCTTGTTCTTAACTAGAAAGAGTTCTTTTCGATGAATAAAGCTAGTCGCACCTCGCGTTCCCATAATAACCCATGTTATTTCATGCCCACTTTCACATCAAATATCCTAAGAAATCTGCGGTAAATAATTTTGAAAAAATTCAGGTAGCTTTAGGAAAACATAATTAATGCTTCCAGCAAGTTTCGTCGAATTCCCATAAAGTTAAGAGTGAAACCACCGAACGTCCTTAAATGTTTCGTTTAAATTGAAATATGGGAGTTTCCTGCGTTTCGTTTTAAAAAGGTATAACTTATTTACGGGTTCCTTTCTAAATATTTTGTTTCCAAATACGACATTAAAAAAAAAGGCTTTGTTTAAGATAAGTAAGTATCTTCATAGTTTCAACCGTCAGTTCCACAGGTATTTGCGGTCATGAGCCGTGAGAGAAGTACGATACTGAGAAATTATTATGATGCGCGGCCGTGAAACACGTCTGGACTCCCCATGGGACGAAACAAGGAGGGAAGTTGTCTGCTTTTCGTCCTATTCCTCGCTTTCACGGATTAAAGAAGCGAGTGGATGTCGTCTTGACGCAAGGAAGTGAAGCCTGTTTTTTTTGCGAAAGATAATCAGCTAAATGTCTCTTGCCTATTCATCTGAGGTGGTAAAAACGGCTTCCGTTTTTCTTAACCTCTTATAATTGGTTATCTGTCTCTCTTTGGTTGCCACTGCGTTTTAAAGGAGTAACCTGTAAATTAGAGAAGAAAATGGCATCTTGAGGCACGACATTGAATCCTGATTTTTTTTCTGTGAAAAAATGATCCGTGACTGTCGCGGCAAGTTTTTCACCAATTTTTATTAATTTTACTTCTGCGAGTTATTTTTATTCTGAATTTTTCTAGAAAATCATTATGATACTCCGGCAATTACGCTTATAATACGCATATTTATGGATTTTTAACATCACAACTGATTTATTTATAGAGTTTATTTATAGAGTTTAACGTTTGCTCATCAAAATAATTACAGGGAACTGATCAGCTTAATATGGCCGATTGCGCATTTTAATGACAACAACAGTTTCCTCTGTTATCTTTCCCTGTTTATCCAAGTATTTTCGTCTTGAACCTATACTTATAACCAATGGCAAGAGCCTTAAAAGGATGATTTAAGTGACGATGGTTATTTTTACTGGTCTTATTTCAACTTGCTTCGTGAGTTTAACCGCATATATATTACCCAATTTTTGAACCCCTTCCCGTTGTTTGATCTTTCCCAATTTTTGCATAATACATGTTTAATTTTGATGATAGAATCTTGGCAAATGTTTTCGAATTTTTCACGTTATCTGATTTAATTTTAAAATATTTTTAATTTATGTACATAGAGAAGACATTCATAAAGCATTACTCATTGAATTGTTAAACATTGAAAGCATTGCAAAACATTGAGGGGGTAAACCGCAAAAAAGAAATTCAAATTTTGAACTATAAAGTAAAAATATATAAAAAACACTTTTTAAAAACTGGTCTTATTTCAAAATGCACTCAAAAGCAAAAAAATAAAAATAAAATGCACTCAAAAGTAAAAAATACTAACGAACTAAAGTAATTAACAAAGTTAAGAGATCTTCTATTCCAAATTTATAAATACATTAAAGTTGAAAGTGAAAATGAATATTTGTTCACTTTATCTGTGCAATTCGTCGATGATTATGAGGCAAGAACGTATAATCGTATGTCTAATTGATCATCATGATTATAAGACCAGGGTGCAAGTAATCTATCAAGTTGAATTTCAGCCTGCAAAGTAATTTACTAATTGTAAGTTGAATTTCAGCCTGCAAAGTAATTACCTAAGTTGAACTTGAGCACCCTGGTCTTATAATCATGATGATCAAATAGACGTACGATTATACGTTCTTGCCTCATAATCATCGACAAATTGCACAGATAAAGTAAACAAATTTTTACTTTTAACTTTAATATATTTATAAATTTGGAATAGAAGGTCTCTTATCTTTGTAATTTGCAATCTAAAATTTATTTTCTTCTTTTTAGTGCATTTTTATATGTTACTTTTTAGTGCATTTTGAAATAAGACCAGTTTAAAAAAGTGTTTAAAAAATATATTTTAATTCATTTTTTGGAAGTTGTCTCCCGTTTTCTCTGTTCAAGAAAGATACCTGTTGGGTGCCAAGGAGAAATGGTGACCATGAGGATGTGAGTGGGACGTTGATCAATGGAATAGGTTACACTTTTAGTTTCTTGATATTTCGAGTTAAAAGGCTGGTTTAAAAAAAAGAAGTGGAGACAGCTCTTTGACGTAGACGGTGAAGCTTGAGAAAGAGGGAGTTTACAACACGCCTTGTTATTGTTGTACTGAAACATGGTGGCAGTTGGGTTTGTTCCCGGAAAGATGCACTATTGGACAATGAAATCAAAACGGCTACTTGGGTCGAAAATGTCCCGTGATTCGATATGTAATATTCGAATTACAGTTTAAATATGTTCGCGATTTAATTCTCAAGTGATCATCTACCAGGTTATTTGCAGTGTAAAACAGCCGTAACAGCTTAATTTATTTTGATGTAAGTGACAAAAACTCTACGTCAGTGGAGAGACAAATGTATATACATTGCAGGAATTTTAGGGAATTTTATCTATTACATTGAGAGTCCGCGTTGACACAAACTCATGCATTTTGATAGATCCGAGATCTATTTTTGCTATCACGACGTCATGCTTTCATTTTGTTACGCAACGCATTTAAAATAATTTTGGAGAACATATGCCATACTTTAATTTTCCTGGGGTATGGTGCCATATTTATTTGTCATTGTAAACATTTCATTCTAAGCGACCAGAGGCTCACAAAAACCGGTACTTTATATCTAGAATCGCTCTGTGTTAACAAAAATGTATATTGTGCTTTTAATGGGATAGAAGCACTTGTCTTGGTAAGTCTAAAAATGTAATTATTTCCACTCAGATAAACCCATTTTCGTGCAACGAATGACATTTTAATTGAAGATATTATTGAATAGTAAAAGTTTAAGTCTGGCTCTCAATGAATTAATCTTGCCTGGTGAGTAACAAATTACCTTTTTCATTTTAAGAGGAAACCTTTTTGCAGTAAGTTATCACGATGTTCTAATTAAGTTTACCCAATTCGTTGAGCATTAGGCGATTTATTTCCTTGCAATTTATTTAAATATGCCATTAATGATGATGCCAGGTGATTGTTTTTCATTTCAAATTTTGTAGAATATATTTAGGTATATTGATGTATAAAATGTCAGCAAAATGTTTTATGTTCCATTTCTAAACATAAATTTAGAGAATCCATCCTTCCATATTACAGAAACTGTGTCAAACTGCTACGTTGCGGGAGTAAGTGCGAACATTTTATGAGGCAGCTAATTTCTAGCTATCCAATTAGCTCGAGGTAGCAGGGTCATTTCTAGGGCTGGATAATTCATATGTCCCATCCAGTTAAGCTAAAGTTGCGGTCTAAGTTCCGGCAAAGTTCCATGCACGGTTATACGAGCTAAATATTACCCGTCTGTTCACACACCAAGACATTTCAAGACCGTCTGATTAACTTCCGTTTCCACACCCACCACCCCAGGGATTCAAGTACAGTTCTGAAACTTTTTTACAAAAGTACATCAAGGATAGTTTTTCCAAATTCCCGACGTTTTTGGAACTTCGGGAATGGGGATCTGGAGGTCGTATATTTCGAGAATTCTGGGATATTCCCAAGGTCTTCCTTTTTATTTAGGGTGACTGTAGCGGTAATATTGATACCAGTGAAATATTTCCAGTGATCAGTTTATTCAGTCCCTGAAGAGGCGAAATCCTAAAGCAGGGTCAACACATGTGGTTTTGTTGTTTGTTGTATTTTATTGTTATTGCGTGAAAAAAGCATTTATTGACTTGACTGTAATATTGAGTAGGTGATTGTCAGTGCACATTTTATTAGGCATCCTGTTAAGCAAGTTAAAAAAGTTACTAGTACCACATTTCATATAATTTTACATCTGCTTATTCAGTGGAACTCGCCATACAAGATTTATATTTTAAATATTTTGCCTTAATTGATGCATTTTATAACTTGAGTTTTCGGTTTGGTATTCGAAAATTAGGGGAAAATTATGCCAAAATAGGTTTTTTAAAATCTTTGAATCGACACTACTCCTTGGTATTTGTTTGCAACCATTATAATATCATGAAATGTATTGAGAGAGTAAAAGAATAAAACTGGTTAAAACTTGGCAATGTCCACTGGATTTGTTGTAGGTACAACGCTTTTCGACGCTTATGCGCCATCATCAGGTACAAACATTATGGGGAAATTTCAGTCTTATATATGTGTGCGGGGAAGGAAGGGGAGGTTGAAGGGAGAGGGAAATGAAATGTATTCTTTCGCGTTAAGTTCCGTGGGTCTAGAAAACAGGAAGTACTGGTACCAAAGATTTTCAACGAGTTACCAATCTCTCTGAGGAAATTGCAAAGCATTTGGGAGGTCAAGGTACAATGCAAAAAGTATCTGTTGGGTGGATAGTAGTAAAATAAATAAACTCTAAATGAAAAATATGTTTTTTGCTGAATGTCTTAGGCACCTTCTGACAAGTCTTTGACTTAGCGAGACCTAGGGATGTGATATCAGATTCATATAATTCACATTCAAATGTCTCAAGCTCATTTATAATAATATGTTAAGTTAATAGCATTGGTTGGTCTATGATGTTGGTTGTAATTGATAATTATCAAATTTTATTGTAACTGTCAAAATTCTAATTGAAATTTTTGTTCAAAGTGAATTTACATTTAAAAAAAATATTGAAATAGAAAAAAAAAACTATTGAAAACTGAAAAAAAAGTACGAAGTCGTTACATATATATTCAAATTTTCGTACTTCTTATTCTTTTCCTTTATCCCAATCCGTTTGTGGGGTCGGCATTCCCTTTATTTTATCTTTTCGTCCACACCTCTCTGCTTAAGGCTTCCTCTCCCTTCCAACCTTCACTTAGGTCTTCTTCCACCTTATCTTTCCATCTGATCAAATTTATCTCATATGCCATAATGATGCGTATTAAAATAGCATTGATTTGCCAAAAAAAACCGCACGAACCAAAAATGTGACCGTATAAATATATGACAATTCTGGCAAAAATCATTCACCCTGAAAACGATGGCAGACTACGCCAACGAAACGTGGGCGCAGTTTAACACCATTACCCGGCTGGAAACCCGAGAACTATTCAACCTTCATGTAGTAGTTGATCATAGTTAAGCTTAATTGCTGTAATGGTATTGTAACTTACGGGCTGTGACTTCATAGAAGCTCTTCCTTCCTTTAGCATCCATGTTGGGCCGCAAGGGCATAATATTTGTTCTCATGTATCTTCCTTAAAATTACCACGATATGTATGAAGTCTTGGTAGCGTTGTGGTCTGCGAATTCATTCAAAGGCGCGTGGTTTAATTCTACATCCACGTGTTTTTTGTGGGATTTAAATCATTCGAAGTGGTCCAGGTTACTTGGTTATTGGTTACTCGGTTAGTCCTTTGGTTACTTGAAAATTTTAGAGAAATAAACGCTGTAACAACCGTGCTTATAAGTGCACAATAAATACATGATCGTCGATATAACTTTTCATAATGTGACCAAAATAAAAGTTTAAATATGAGCAAAAATAAAAATAATCGAAAATTAGCAGAGCAGGATAATCTGAATGAAATTTCAATAATAGGGATATACCATTTGTAATTATCCGCGGTTTCAATTTAAAGCATAATTTGTCTTTCGTGTCTGTCATGGATAGAAAATGATTTTCACCTTCCTCATTATCAAGCCAGATAGTACATAAATATGCAGCATTATGTATCATTACTTTTATACATTTTCAGTGAGAATTATTAGCTTTTCACATAACTTGATCGATAAATGTATGCATGATTAAATTAATTTTTTCACACAAACGCTTTATCTTTACATTTTTATATGGCAATATCTTTGTAACAAGATCCCTGGTCTTTGTAACCAGATCTGTCTCAAACTTAAACATTCCACTGAAGGTAGCAATTTTTAAGATCTTTATTTTATGTTAAATTCAGAATTTTAAATATCTGCCTACCAGAAATATTTTATCTTGTAATAAGCCAAGTTTTGGAAAACTTAATTTTTACAACCCTTCGAAAAGAAAATTATGAAAGTTTCCAGATTAAAATTATTTTTGTATTAATTAGGGAGTGCTATTGTACTTCCTTAGCATTTTATTTTGTTTCATTTTTTTGTTAGAAAGTTTTGAAAACTACCTTCCTCCTAAAAAAATCATAAAAATTGGAATTTGAGCCATTTAAATTCTAAGTTAAATTAGTTAGAAATTCATTGAAATAGCATAGATAATCCCAGGTTATTGGATGCATTAAGTTATAGACCTTAATAGATTTTGCACAGCAGTGTTTGCCTCCTTGTCCTAAACCCAATCATCTGGGAAAAAGAATTTAACACCAGTGATATCAAATGCAGAAAGTGCTCTACAACGAGATTAACAAATTGACTCTTAATTTTGACCAGAAAAAATTAAGTAATAAATTTGATTTTAAACTGATAAGATAGAAGGATACAAGTGCTCAAAATATATGATTTATCTATTGTGATCAAGCTACTTATATATTATTTTTTTTGGACTATTTGATAATGAATGACCCTGTGGCATTTCTACGTATTTTGTCACTATCCTTTCAGCAGGATGAAAAGCCTTTACAAAGTTACGATTTTGAGGTTTAATAAGTATAATTCTCCCAATTTCCAGGACCAAATTTTCATAAGACTCTGTAACGGACAATCCTTATGATTCTCGTTATGCGACGGAGAATTCTTTTCCGCCAGGATACACTCTTCAAAGAGATCCCTTGGATAAGACGTTTTTCTCCTGTTATCAGCGCCGTGACATTTACCAACCCTGAGTTGACTTTGGAAATTACAAGCGCGCGCTAGCTTGTGATCGGTCGCGATGACCTCCATGCGAATGACGAAAACTTTATGGAATCCTCGATGCCTCGTGTATTTTTCATCCCTTGCGGCCTCGGGGCTGTTTTTGCATGGTCCCATCTGTTTTCATTTTCCTGAGAGGAAATATATGAAGTTGAAAAACAGTTGGTCAAGTGCAGATGGCGTCTCTATTGACATATCACACCTTGAAGTTTACCATATGTCGTTGAAGACTTGTTACCTCTCACTCTTTCACTTTTATTTGACAGATTACACTTTTTTGGTTAAACTTTTGACTGATGGATTTCTCGAACGTTATCAGTCACTTCGCAGATACCTACTTTGATGATGCTATGTTAATAAATATCAGCGTTGGTGTAAAATAAGCATGGATTGATATTAACGATTGATCAAGGTATATTGATAACGTTTAGAGTAAACTCTTGGTTAATAATAGAAATGGGAATGGTTTTTGTCACTCTTTAAGAGCCATTGTACGAGAGAGTGGGGCAGAAAAAGGTAGGTCTTGGGACAACACATTTTTGATTTCGCTGAAATTTTCAGAGTATCCTCAACTAGTAGCCAAATAAAAATGTGTAAGACGGTTTCTTTTTAAAACATTTATTTTGGATTTTATTTACTTCCAAAGGTCAGGGTCAGATGCAAATTTGGCCGTGCAATGGGCATAACAGGCGATACTTTCTATTTATAACAGGGGATCATGTTAAAAACTATAGTTGGTGGTCGGGGTCATCCTAAATTACACCATTTTACATATTTGACCTAGGGTCACTTTGTGCACTGGCAGTGTAGGGGTTTCAAAATAAAACGAAATTATATGAGAAGATAATGAAATTGAGTGCCAATTTTTTGCAATGCCCATAGTTGCCTATTTTAAATTTTATGTCATTTTGTAAAGTGTCATGTAGAATTCATTGGTGACTAAATTATATATGGTCACTACTGTACGTACAGGGTGCCTCAAAAGATCACTCCGACGCCATTTAGAGCTGTAATCATGCCATCGTATCTTCCAATGCCCACAGTCAATAAATACTCCAATACCTTCTCGTTTTTTGTAGGTCAGTACCTATTCTTTACATAAAACCAAAATCCAGTTGGGGGATTTCACAGAAAACACTAAAATTATGCACTACAGGGAAGCGAAAATAAGTTCGAAACGCACGTTTTTCTATATTGTTTTAGGCAGGGACCTGGAGCGCTCCGATTACATTAGGAAACTTTTTTATGATGAGGCGTGACTAAAGGAAAGAGGTCAATAAGCTTGGTTGGTCATTTGGGATGAGGGGAGCGACAACTGGCGTATTATAAAATGATCATTCTTCTGCTTATTCTTTGTTTGTTGAATTCGAGCTCTTTCGCGATTCGAGAATGAAGGAATAATAATTTGAGAGGAAATTTCTGTTTTCCTCCCTTTCCTCTCTCGGACACCTGCTTCATGGTGGGTCAGTCTCCATCCTCAGGGTCCTCCCTCTCTCCTCCTTTTTCCTAGGATTGATATTGTTGTTGGCACTGCCCCCTCAGGGGAACAATAGGATTCAAATCTCGAGAATAAGTTTTGCATGTGCATGAATTTTCTCGATAAATGCGGAAAATCGTCTTCCAAGTGGCTCTGAGTGTAGTGCCGTCCCTATTAAAATTATGCGGTCTTTTTTGAACTTCAATGGCTCTCGTATTGCACGTGGTAGATGAAAATGATACCTTTAGGTCAGGCCTAGAGACACAGGTAGATTTGAAGTTTTTTTTCAAAAGTATGAGAGATTCAAACAAATGCAATATATTTAATATTAAGGGAGTTAAAGTGATTTTTCAGTATTCCAAAAAACCTTCCCCTTTTCCACTCCCCTGTTCCGATTTTTCTCATTGACGAACTTGATGGAGATTTATTATTAAAGAACTCCTCGAAGTCTACCTGTGCTTCTAGGCCGGGCCTTAATTTTTTGTTTAATTAATAGACAGCTAATTTTCTCAATTATTGCAGTAAGGATTAGTTATTTCAAAAATTGTTTCGGTAAAAAATTTAAGATAAAATTTGGGAGATGTACAACAACTTTGAACGAATCTGATATTGAGTCTACTGATGACTTTCTGGTTTTATTGTCTGAAAATTTTTTTTCCACCTCTTGAGGTAATGGCTGGTTTTATCAAAAAATCTTTCAAACTAAAGTATTTCGTAGCAGCCTTAGAAAGTATAATAAATTTCAATGAATGCATATATTTCATATTAAGGATTAAGTAATATTTCAGTTTTTCAAAATACCTCCCCCATTTCTTTCCCTCCCCCCTCTGTCCGAGTTATCCCATTAACGAACTTCACCGAAACTTCACACCTTTATATATTACTAGCGGAAGGTACAGGTTGAACTTCAACGGGTGTGATAAACATCGAACTTATTTTATTAGAAAACCACAAAGCCTGAAGAATACTGGCAGCGTGGTCATTTGAGGAGTTCGTCACCTATCTTGTATGTTGTGTTCGTTGTAGTAGACACGCTGACCATTTTCCAGGTGCACGGAGAGATGAGTGACTGCCGGTCCTCTTTCATGCACGGGAAACCCAAAAATGGGCCACGCAGACTCATTGTCAGTACTACTTACATAGCACACAGGTTGATAGATGGTCACCTCTTCCCTCCGGTTCTCTTAAGCCGTCTTCTGAGTGATTCACAGCTTGATCGCTTCCCTTGTGTACATACATATATTTGCATTCAATGACTCAATTGAGTTACCCAATTCATCTTTGATACGTGCGTTGAGCATTTTAATCAGGATTGGAGAGTCGGGTACAATCCAGCGGTTGACAACGTCAAAAGAAGCATTTGCAGCAGCAGCCATGGTTATTTGTCCTATGAATCCTTCATCACCCGAATTGCGCCTTCGGCATAAAGGGTAGCCATAATCATTGGTTTCGGTTGCTAAATGAAAAATCTATGGTGATTCTTAGTGCACTTGCCGATTTTCATGCACGAATATCGTTTATTGCACAGAATTACCGTTCTTCTTTCGGGTAAGAAGCATGTAAAGACGTCATTATAATTTCCGCCTTCTTAAAACCAATCGAAGTTTCAAAACATATGGGTATATTTTGAACCAGATTTATAGCTGGTTCCCCGTCCGTAGGTTGGGTTAGGATGAAATATCTGCGGTTCTTAGCATAACCCGAGAATCACTTAGGGGAGATGCTCATGAGATCGCTGGTGGGTACCTATGTCTTTGAGCATCCAAGTCTAACCTTTAAAGCCCGACCTTTTGTCTCTTTAAAAGCCCGGCGAAGACGGCAGCATAGCACGGCGAAATGTTGCGCAAAATATTTAATAATAACTCGCAGAACCAAATACCTAATAGCAAGTTTAATATTTGTCGTTTTTCTTGCAAGGACTCATTTTATCGCTAAGAAGACATTCCTCTTACTTTAGAAGATTTTTTCGAAAGGTTACTATTTTTTCTATTTGGCTTGTTGATGGATATATTTTTAAGTCCAAGGAGGGGAAACAGCGTCAAGTGAGAGTCTTGAATAGGCAACTTGATGGTTGAGTGAATGTAAGTTAACTGCACTTTAATACTTTTAATTAGTAATTATTTCCCCTCTGTCCCTTCCAGGAGCATGCCATACCAAAACTATTACCTAATAGTTTCTTCAATATAGCATGTGCTATATCAGTGATGTCCCTCCCTCCAACTCTGCTTAAGTGTTTAACCCGCACAAAATAAAATAAACACATGCCTCTCTTAACAGGCTTTATTTGAAGAAAAGACATTGATTAAAAATGTATTCTGTTCTTTCCCTTTATATTATTTCTCTTTGAATTATTATTATTACTTTTCATTTCCTTCCAACCAAATCTCATATTAAATTCCTTTCCGTAGGCAGGAAAACTTGCCATGGCTCATGCTGAACGGAGCAAAAAGGGAAACACAAAATCTTATCATCTAATACCATGGTTGCAAGAAAAATTCCAAAAAATATTTTTTTGTAATAAGTAACCGTTTCAAAAGTCATAGTCAAATGGAGCCATATAGAAATTCAGACACCTGTAAGGAAAAGGTGGTTCACTTTCACTAACACATGAAATAGTCTCATTTTTAATGCTGTCATGAAAAAATGAAGAAATCTATACCACTCTGTTCAGTAAACAGAAGATTTCGTCACACCCATCTTAACGTCTTTTTCACCCACTTTAAACCAACGCATCTCCAACAATTTCATGTCACTTTTCATTCTAACTTTTCGCATTTATGAAATATTATTACTTTGTCATTTAACCTATTTTTCTGCAAGTGGCAGGATCTCAAAGATGTGAAGTGAGTTTTTCCTCATTACGTGGGAATTTGAGAAAAAAAAATATTTTCGACGATGTGACGGAAGATCATGTATACCTTTTGTTCAACTGATAAGTACCAGTACTGCAGCACCCAAATTCATCGTATGAATGTTATTTCTGGTATCATTCAGTCCAGCCACAAAACGTATTGTCCCGGCAATTAGAGTAACATTACCACGCACTGAGAAGCAAGTTATCACTCACTCAGTGATTCAACCCGAAGGTTGGTTTGGATAGTTGGTGGTAGAGCTCAACACGGACTAAGCCACAGGCGTGTGAACTTAACACATTCTGGGTAGGGGGGCCAGTTCCTTTTCCTAGGCCACCTCGAACTCAGAGGATTTTTTTCTTCGAGGGCCTCTAAAGGCTTTACCCGGATTTGAACCCGGGACGCTCCAGGAGTAGCCAAGCGCTCTATCCACTAGGCCACCACGCTCCCTAGCAAGTTATATTAAAGATGATATGATGATATAAAACAAGTCTTTATCTACAGGATTGTCAGGTAGAAATTATATATGTTGTCACTGATCGTTTCACTTTACATTACCATTTGTCCGTTATCCCACCTGTAAGAATATCATTGCATAGGCATTATTGACCCTATTCTTCAACACCCAGCCAAAATTTAAATCTGGAAGAAGAAGAACTGAAAAACAGCGTGAATGTCCTCTAAGCTACTACAGGTATCGAATAAGTTCATCGACCCCTGAAGGCATTTAAGAATATAACTTACAAAGCACTGGTTCTCGGACAAGCAATATTCATTGTAAATGACATTAGAGATTGACTAACAGTTATACAATTAAAAATATTGAGGATAAATATATTAGTTACACCAGAAACTGGCCTTAGGCGATCTTCGTCCTTGGTTGGTACTAATATTTTTCGGTGGTTACATTCGTGGATGCTGTGATTCATTTTTTCATAGTGTTGGTCCGATCAGTAATTTCCACGAGAAGTGAATAACGACTAGAATACACGCAGGGAATGGCAGGTTTTGGAAAAATTTACAACTTCTGCCGACATAGCGTTAGCATTGACCACCAGTTCAGGATTTGAGTCACCTTAACGATAAACGAATTTAACTCTTTTGGAAACTTCGACTACAATTTGTAACACTGTGTGCGTAAGTTATTTCACATACCCAAATTATCAAGGATAAGGACTTATTGCCATGGAGTTGAAGAATTAACCAAAGTTTTTAAAAATAGACCAAGGAGATATACTCCATGAAATATACCAATGGCAGACGAGTTAGCTTTTTGAAAGCTCATCTTAGTAAAAATAAAGAGAAATTAGTAATTTTATACACTTTTTATTGATCACTCAACCGATTTCAACATACTGATCACGTCATTTTCAAGAGCTCACACAGATAAATATTATATATGTTCCACCAATTAAGGTAAGGTTTAGATGGATTTAGAAGTCCTGCCTTTTGCTTAATTTGAGGTAGGTACCTACTTGACTTCACTGCCGAGACTTTCCACTTCTCATAAGCTGTTTTTATTAAAAGCTTATACCTGCATTCTCGTTCAAAATGACGTTTTTCTGATCTAATCTGTGCGATATCCATAAGAGTTTGTGTTAAAACTTTACAATATCAAGGCTAGATTACAGTATAACTAGCCTGTAAACTCTATTTATTTCCTCTCAGTTTTCAAATGAATTTCATAGATGCTATATTTAAGTTTACAGAATTTCTGGAATGAGTTACCCCTGAGGTGAGAGCCACCTTAAATATTTCGTGGTTTCGTAAACAAAGCAGCGATCATGGATGTAGTCGTGGATGTGATTATTTTGTACATAAAGCGCATATCAACTCGTCTCTCGATCTATTTTTAGAAGTGTGCTGCCTCTAGTACGCTGGGTCTGAAACTAATAGAAAGCAAAAGCAAATGTTGTGTTGTGAAGTGAGAAGCACGTACAAGAATAAATAGAAAGGGGTAATATGGTAAATACGTTATTTGTTATTCCTACATAATTATGCCGGCAGGTTACAAAACATTTCACTAACGCACATCGTACCATTAAAAGTCGTTCGTTTGCGCTCAAGTGCTCCGATGTGTCTCTCTCCGCTAATTTCGAAATATTGATCATGGAGAGCTCAAATTACTTTCCGATTATTTATTTTTTCATCAATTCATAAATACCATTTCTCCGTAAAGGGACAACTGTTACAATTCTAAAAGCCGCCAAAAAAATTTGGGATGAAAACATTTTCGACGGGATATCAAATTTTAATCGAGTCGTTATTACCGCGAGACAAAGCATGCGCGAATTAACCTTTTGGCTGCGGGAAACGTACATGTACGTGTGTACCGGCAAATGCGGGAAAAACGTTCTTGTAAGTTTGACCCTCTCTGTCTACCTGCTCCCTCAGCCCTTTCATATTTTTATGACCCGAACTCTTTCTTTCCAGCGGTGGACATTTGGGAATCCACCTTTTTACCCAAACCACTCCCTTCCCACGCTCTTTAGGGATCGCATACCACTGCAATGAGGCACGACCCTTTCTTCCGATTGCTCGCTCAATGGGCTATGGTTGTCTCAAAAGTTAGTTGTCTTATGCTCGCGCAGGGGCTCAATTATCAACGGATTTATTTGGTGTTGGGTATCAAATTAAACAGAAAATTGCTAGAAAAAAAAACATTTTCATATTTGTTTTTAACAATTACGCCTATTGACAAATTTTCAAAATGTGTTCAAAGTCCCACTGATCCCTTAACAAGTGCCAGTGCCCACCCCCTGGGATCCCGGGAAAAGGGTCGGGAGGGGATTACATGAGTCATATAAATGCCCGGCCTCGGCCCGTGGGAAGGAGGGATAGGCTCCGTCCGAATAGATATTTTTCGCACATGGTGGACGAAATGCGGTCTAGCTGCAGCAGCTTAAGGGTTAGTATAACTTATTGAGAAATTTAGATATGTTGGTTTTATCGTGAAAAATCGTTGGATCGTTCGTAAGCTGTCAATACTTGGAAGTTGCCTTTGGGGGATTAATCCTCCTTCGTTTATGTTGACGGGAGCTTATTCACCGAGCGCGCACCACCCAAATAAAAGCACACTCGCCGGCTGAAGGACCATCACCAGTGCCTTTACTACGAGTCCAAGGTGCCACAGTCATCACATATTGATTTTCGAATTATTGGGGGGTAGGGGTATATAAAGACATCGGAGGGAATTACTAGTTGGAAAGAGGATTGAGGTCTCCTGCATGGTATGGGGAAAGGGTGAATTAGGAAAGGGGGACTAATGGTCGTCTCAATTCGACTGGAGGACATCCTTTCCATTTGACCCTTAGAAGAGGTCCTAACTAGGGACACCGAAAAATAACATAAAAATCATCACAAGTGGTGTTTGAAAACGACAAATATGGTAAATGAAATCGTTGGAAAAAGGTAAAAGCGGTGTTTAATGTCAGGAAAAGGAAGTCTCAATGGAAGGTATTTTTTAAACTTTAAATATAGACTTCGTACCAATGTGAATAAAATGTGTAATAGTACATTTGAGATCCAATGCACAAGTTAGGGATGCCCTACGCAACATTAAAACACATTAATTGAATTTCAAGTTCTTTTAAATCACCTAAAACATATATTTTATAGGCTAGTCAACAAATAAACATTAGGCCTACAATGGGTGAACGTCAATTGCCCACACCTGGACCTAGTTTGTGAAGTATAAGGAGAGCATAATCTCAATATTTTCAGGCTTTATGTTTGTACGCAATTCCGCAAAAATATGCCCATAGAAGGAAAAGGCACGTTCGCTATCTACGTGTGATGCTGGAATCCATATAGCTTAAACACTATTGTTTATAAAATCAGTGTGATCATCTTGCATGTATCTCTCCGAATTCAATCTATGCTACAAATAAATAAAAAGAGTGACTATAGCCTTATGGTCTCACTGGTGTCTCGTCATTAATATAAAATCGCGCAGTATATACCGACTTTCGAGAGAGTCCACCTCTTCAACGATAATGGCAGTGCAATTGCACTCAGGGGGAAAATGGTGATACAGTGTGAAGGAACCAGTGTTACCTTTACAGTGCTAGTGAAGGAGAAGAGGATGAAAGGCTACAAGTGAGCGGGTGCTATATGGTGCACACTAATTTTAAAAGAACTAAACCTACTGAAAAACGGACGTCTGAACATTAACAAGATTGAAACACAATAAAATATTTTTGACTTTTTCTAAAAACTAATTATATCACTTTTTTATATAATTTTTTGGGGGTCACAGGTTCCAACGGGAACCAGTTCGACTCCTTCGAGAGACTTTCTTTTAAACTGTTTGTTCTGGAAGTGACATTTATGAAAGACAGATAAATACTATTTTTTCCAATACTTCACCATTTATAGCTTTTGACTACATGTTATTTCAGGTTAAATTTACGGAGAATGTAGCACGGAAAGGTATGATCTTCTTGCTCATCTCTACTTGTAGCTAGTAGATATGAGCAACAAGTGGCTAGAATATGGAGTAAGTGACATTAATGTCATTTTACGAAGGAACTCCCTTAAATGTGCTGCTGTAAAATGACTCAAATTTCATTTCAATCGCTCTCTGGCTACTTATGGAGAAACCTCTCCTCTATTTGATTAGGACTGAAAATTATGCCTCTCCACGCTATTTCGTTACAATTGGCCCATAAGATTACATGGTTTGAAATAGGATAATGGATGAATCTTTAAGGGGAAATAGTTAATTTTTCGATTCTTCCTCATTATCACAGCCCCGAGATTAATCGTAGAGCATATTACTAACATGAACGGGGCATTAATGAAGTCGGATGTACAGTCCGTCCGCTACTTTTCCCTTCCCAAGTTTCCCAATCTTCCCAAGAAACGGACTGGCTCATTTGTTTTTTGGAGAAAGTCAGTGACTAATTCATGAGCGATATATAGTTACTCGTCGCTTTTCTCCCGTCGGAGATGTTGATGTAGCTCTACATCAACATCTCCTACGGGAGAAAAGCGACGAGTAACTATATATCGCTCATGAATTAGTCACTGACTTTCTCCAAAAAACAAATGAGCCAGTCCGTTTCTTGGGAAGATTGGGAAACTTGGGAAGGGAAAAGTAGCGGACTGTACATCCGACTTCATTAATGCCCCGTTCACGTTAGTAATATGCTAGTAACTCGAGTGCTTGTTGGAATTCCACCGCGTGAACGAAAGTTAGTGCCAACCCAAGTAAACTTGTTTACCACTCAAGAGTTGCTCTGGTTGGCGATTATCATCGGAATTTGAAATGTGTGTGAACGGAAGTTAATTGAAATCGTGGTTAAAATACGAGTGAAGAAAATGGAGGGTAAGCAGGAAGACGGCAGTGCCACACTGGAAGGGGAATTGAAGTTCTCCTATAATTTTGTTGTTGTACCTATTTATAATGACTATGTAAATAACAGTTAAACTGTTTTTAGGGTCGTAAAGTACTTATTTTTGAAGAATGTTTACTTATTAAATTCAAAAAGCTATAATGAGTGATACATGTTTTCACTGTTCCTTTTATATTAAATTGTATTCTGTTAGTAGTGTTAACTGACATAGAAGTGTAAAAAAATAACTACTGCAGATTACGAACAAAGATGTTTATGTTATAAAAAGCTCCAAATTCTCTGTTAGCTCAAACACAAGCCTTTAAAAAATGTATCTTAATGATTTGCTTTTAATTCACATTTCAAACCATGGGTTATTTACTAAATTATCCAGCACCAATGCTAGCATCTATGTGATTGTAGTTGCAACACACTTATTCTATGTGTTTGTTTTTGTATTTCATCTGTGATGGTCGAGTCGGTGACCCCAAAACTGTCCAATTCTTCCTATATTCCAGACAAATCATTGTATAAATAATAATTGTATTTATCTAATCTGGAATAAAAATCATTGTTATTATTATTATTATTAATATGCTAGGAAGCCCATTCGAAGGAGGATGCATTGATTAAATTAACATTCTAGACGGATACCACAGACGCGTATGTTACTTCAGTGGTTTCTTCCTTCAGATTCCTTACTCTTCACTGCTTGCTTTCTTCTACGGTGAACTAAAATTCGTGTGAAAGCATGAAAGTTAGAGCCACCACGTCAACCATCATGCAACCCTAGTAATGCAAACGGAGCATGAGCCAATTGCTATCGTTATTTACCTACTTTCATGATATTTTTACAATCTTTATATTTTTCTAAATAATGCGAACAGTTTTTGATTGCCCTAGAAGTGAGGAGGATGCGATGCCATTTTTTCAAGAAATGGGCATTTGTACTTCCCATTCAAACATGCGAAAATGACCCCAAAAATAAAATTAACGTCATCGAAAGCATTCGGAGTTGTGGCGTGAAAACTCGCTGGCGAAATGTGGCAAAGATGTGTTACGCTGATGACCATGTGTTACCATCGTAAGAGCTCCATAATTAACGCCCAGGAAGAAATACCCGGAGTCAATGGCTGTCATGCAAACTCTTTGCGTTACATACGTTTGTTTTTCTCGGCGGTTGATTGGGGAGCGAAATAAGCCAATAAACGCAGTGAACTCCGTCGGAGGGAATGGAGGCAAGGTGAAAAGGAATCAGGTGGAAGTGTGAAGGAGCATATATTTTAATTTAAGCCAAGGCGGTCTGGTATTTCTCGCGGAAATTTTCCTCCATTGAAGGAGAATCCTGAGAACTTTTACCAGCGCCATACTAAACGATAAGTGATGAGAAGTTAAAGGGAAAGCGAAAGTTACATAATTTAGTGGAATGAATTCGTACTTTGATCCATAAAAAAGAGCAAGTAATGCAAGCAATTTTGCCTGACACATTCTTATGAATCTCGAAGTATCTAGTGATCATATTCAGGGAGCATTTCAACTTCTTCCCTATGGAGATTTAAAAAAAAGAATCACCATAAGTGTCCATACTGCCAACTAAATGGGGAACGCCCTGTAGGCATTTGAATTTTCTTGAGTAGAAAAATCACAGCGTTTCATCTGCGTTATCGGATTTTTGTCATTTGGCCTCATCGGATCCCTGAGTTTCCAAGAAAGTTCTCCCCATAATGATTTTCTTCGAAAAGTTAGAAGAAAAAGTTTTTATATTGACGGAGACGAGAGAGACGTTGAGCAGATTTATGGCCGAGGTTGATGACGAAAATCCTTTCTTGTCAACGAGATTAGTATTTTAATATACCCGTTGAGTTGAAGCGTAATAACGAAAAAAATTTGATGGATAGTGTTTCCACGAAGAATGTGTAGCCTAGCTAACCTACGAAACTTAGTTTCCGTTTCCTTGTTAAAATTACGAGAGCTCGTGGTAATGGATTTTGATGACTCCAAGAAATTTTGAGTACTTTTTCTTTATAAAAATGTAAAAAAACGAAAAAAATATCCACAAATATTTCCCCCTGTACATTTTAAAATCGCCGAAAAATGCTTTGATATCCATGGTCAAATATTTTTCATGGATGGGTAGTGCAATCAAAAGAATAATGTTTTATTTCTGAATAGGAATTTATTTTACTACAATACTTCTAGGAGTATTTTTAAGTACTAGTACGAGTGCATACAGAGATATTCATTGTGAGGTGAGACTACTTCATTGAGAGAAAAATCAATATTCATAGCAAAAGAATTTGACAAGGCCCTCTATTCAGTCAACATAAACGACTTAGGTAATCCAGAGATGTAAATATTTGATTTCGCTAAGTCTACTCCTTGATTGCATCTACAAGCTAAGTGTTAGGCGATTATTAGAGTTTGCGTAAAAATAAACATATATAACAGGCTTAAAAGTCTCAATTAGTTGGCTAATTGTGTATATACACATTTTACATAGGTATATTATACAGAGTGTTGCAAAAAAAACACCGACAATGGAGGTGAGGTAGTACATTGAAATGTGGTGAACGTTTTTTTTTAAAAAGTACGAAAAAAATGAAAAAGAAAGCTTCTTCTTGTAGTGTCGGTAAAACTTCCAATACAAATGTGTGGTATCGAGCTCAATTTAAGTGAAGCGGCAACATGTACATGGTCAAATCAAATTGTCACCAATTATCCCGGCCCAGATGTTTACCTGGAATCTTTCCTGGTAGCAGCGTACAACTTTTTCCTTAGGACTTCCATCCATTTTTTTCATGTTTTTAATTTTTTTTTCATTTTTTTATTTTTTCGCACCTTATTAAAAAATGATCAACACATTTCAATGTACTACCTCACCTCCGTTGTCGGTGTTTTTTTGCAACACCCTGTATACATTTTACCAACCTGTATATTGGTGGTGAACATTCTATTCAGTATAGTATACACAAGTATAATTTATAAATTTCTTCGAAATAAGCATGAATGCATAAAATATTAATAAAAATAAATTTATAAGTATGAATTGAAAATCATATTTACGAATAATAAATTATATTGTTAGGTAAATAAAGTTAATGAGATTTCTGTTGTCCTGAGTTAGGGACACATGATATTTTCGTCTCCAACTCTGAGCCCGGTAGTTTGCATTTTATTTATTGTTCAATGCAACATTTGTTTGGTTATTTGTTTACTGTTTTTAACTGTTTTATAGAAATTAGCAGATACACCGTAAAAATTGCGGGAAAAGTTCCCAGTAATGCAAATATTGTCAGTGTTAACTTTGCATGTTTGTTTTTTCGGGTGTACCCCGCGCACTATGACCAGGTGTGATACCCGACGTTTCGTGGCCGTTGCTGGCCACTTTATCAAAGGGAATGAGGTATCTGTCGAGTTGGTGGAGTTTATATAGGGGTTTCAAGGAGGGCAAAGGATGGGAAGGGGAGGAGTGGAAGGAGTAGTCATTGCATCTTTATTTCGGTTCAAAGCAGGGTCCCACGTGTGGCTAACTTGGAGGCCACAGTCCCTATTGAAATTTTGATGGCATTTTCTTATTTCCAAAGCTTCGCGGATCAGCCGGGGCTTGAAGTTTATCACTTTGGCGATTATCTTTGTTTGTCTGAGGTCAATCGCGTGTCCCGAGGATGCATGTTCCACTACTGCTGATTTTAAGGGTTGTTTCAGTCGAATAGCCCGCTCGTGTTCTTCTAAGCGGGTTTTGACGGAGCGTCCGGTTTCGCCGATATATTTCTTCTTGCAAGTTTGGCATAGACTCATACACTCCTTCCACTTGAAATGGTGTTGCGTCCTTCACACTCCTCAGGCAGTTTCTAATTTTTAAATGTGGCTTGAACACAGCTTTGATTTCATGTTTGCGGAGGACAGTGGCGGATACAGAAAAAAACTCAAGGGGGGGTCGCAAGTTATCACGACGATTGTAGCTTTCAAACTGACTGCCTGGCAGCGACTCTGCTTCCCTTTTATATGTAGCTCGGTTGTTTCGAGAACATTCGGTGCCAGAATGTTCGCTTCCAGACTTTTAAGGAGTGTGAAAAAATACAAACAGTGGAATATTCGCGACTTTTCTCGAACAAATGCCAGACAGAATAACGTGTCGAGATCACTAGAATGGCCGCGACTTTTCACGTAGGTTAGCTATCTATGTGCCAGACAGAAACGTATAAAATACGATGACGCGGACGCGCGCGCGTGCTACATAAGAAAGTACAACTACTCGTTAACTCGACTCAGAGTCGACTGACGAAAGACACGAACGAATAGCGTGCGGGCTGACTGGCGGGGGCGGCGCGGGCGGCGCGGGCGGCACCGCAAGGGGGGGGGGGGGCGTGCGCCCCCCGCGCCCCCCATATGTATCCGCCATTGGCGGAGGATGTTTCCTATTCTATCCGTTACGCCCCGGACGTAAGGAAGGAATGCTCTCTTGGGTGCCAGGTTCTTTGCGTCCGGAGTCCCAATTTCTTCTTTTTTTTGGGCCGTCCTCATCCTTGGTCATGATTTTGTAAAATGTTTTAGAGATGGCTCTCTTGTTATATCCGTTCTTTTGTAGAATGGCTTCCACTTTCTGTCTTTCGGCCGGGAAGTTGGTCTCGTCACTAATTCTGCAGGAACGTTGAATTACGGTATTGAGTACCGCATTTATTTGTGCGGGATGATGGTGTGAATTTGCCTGGAGGTACCGATTGGTGGCAGAGGGTTTCCTATACACCGCGTGTCCCAGAGTTCCATCATTTCTCCTTTGCACCAATACGTCCAAAAATGGAATTTTACCATCTTTTTCTTCTTCCATTGTAAAAACAATCTTGTCATTAATACTATTTAAGTAATAATAATTTTTAGTAATTAATTTAATAAAAGTTTTAACCGAGAATTAAGTGTTAACTTTATTTATTATATTGCTTTATGCAGGTATTTCAGTGTTAATAGTCTAATATTTGGAGGCCGTTAGTAATGTTTACAAAATATAAATCAATGTACCTAAGTGTAACGTTGACGGTATCTACGGGGTTACTAGTATGCAAAGTTATCATAGGGATTAACAACTTAAGTTAAGGAGTGTTCAGTTTTCCAATTTACAACTTATCTGGGTAGAGAATGTAAATTTGGGGATTTTTTAAGACATGCGTAGAAATGGCACCATAACCAATAAAAACAGTTCAGGCGTTTTCTTCATCGCCAGAATCATCCTCCCCATCACATAAGTTGGCTCTTATTTGTATACAGGTTGCTTGGTGATTACAGAATTTCCGGGTTTTCGTTCGCGTACGTGGTTTAAACAGAAAACGGTTACGATAGCTATTCTGCTGGCGTCCTCAGGTTTGGCAGGATGTACAATCGTAAATGCTGATATCATCAAATCAATCTCGTGGATACCTATAAACTAACATCATAATGCTTCTTATATGTTAACTCCTGTTATTCGTCCAATGTAATTTCCATTTCGCTGTTTATTCGAGTGAGAATGATTTAAATATATTTATAAGTAATTAATGATAAATAATCTGCTCTTTGGTAGCGTTAGAATTTCTTGGTGGTGACTCAGAGATCATTAATCTCGTGGTTTATTTTGGTGTGTTCATTAAAATGCGTGCTAGACGCTTAAGTAGTGCGTGCCGACCACCCTGGGATTAACGCCGCCTCCAAAACCCTTTCCGGGTCAAATTTTATTCATGAAAGATCCGCGGACCCTTTAAAAAAAGAAGAAAAAGAGTTTTAAAGTTTTGTGTGAGGACCTAGTCTTCTTTATAAGGCATTATTTTTCCTCTCTTCACCCGACGATTGAAAATTGAGTATCGGGAAGGCTTTTATTTTTATTTATTTTTAACTTCCCAAAAGGAATTTTAATTCACTCCCACGAGGCAAGAAGGGACGAAGGGAACGGTTTCAATGGAACCTTTTTTTTATAACCGCTAAGGAGGAGAGGAGAAAAAAATAAAAAGTTCTCGTTAAGAGCGCTTAGGATTTCAGCGTCCGCGAAGGTTGCTCCGGTTTTTTATCCTTTTATCTTTTGTTCCTTTCCCTACCTGCGTGAGATGTACGACGCGTATCCATGGAAACAATGTTATCTGTGTGTGTGTGAGAGAGAGAGCGTGCGCGTGACGTTATTATCCGTGGTAAGGGTTTGTACCCTTACCGCGTCTCCCCAACCCCACATCTCCCCTCTACCGGTACAACTCATTCCTTCTATCTCTTGAAACCACGAGTCACCCAAGATTTTTTCGCGATAGGGCGCGAAAGGTTTATTTATTATTTTTTAAAAATTCATTTTTTTAACAATTTTCTCGTTCGAGATGATGGGTATTCAGGGTCTGGTATCGCACAAGTTAGGGGGTAAGGGGACAGACGACTTAATCAGCGTGCGATTTAGCATTCTCGAGGGGTTTTTGAGGACTCAGGAGACGTGGGAAAGGAAGGAAGAGGTAGGGGATGTGGATCAGGGGAGGGGGATAAAAAAACCGTAGTCAGGGTAAGGGGAAACTTCCTGGCTCGTCGCTAAAATCTTCATGTTTCTCCGTAAACTTATAAAATCAAATGATCTCAACTTGTGACTTTCTCTAAATAGTTTAATCGAACCCGCTCACATTATTATCCAAGGTGATCTAACGGTGAAGTTAGGTTTCGATGGAAGCAGGGATACTTACAGCTGCAATCCTTACACGATTTCATTCTTGAGTTCTTCTCTTACATCCTACCTCCCTTCATCCCATCCATAAAGCCTATTCTCTTTCTTCCCCTATTCCGTTTACTCAACATCCTCCCCTCTATCACGACCTTCAAATCCCCTCGCACCTCATTATCTGTTCCAACAACCTACTTTACCTTCTCCTAATCTTCTCCCGACATTTCCTCTCTTGAAACCCTAATTTGAATCAGAAAGTTTTGGTAGGATGAATGTATAGTCGTCCGGATAGCTAAAAGACCTATGATTCGATTCCCTATGTCGGTAACCTCTTCTTTATGGACATTTCTGGGTATTAAATAGCCGTGCTCTTGGTTGAGACTGTCTTTGTTGTGCGTAATGTGACTCTGTATACATTCCGACTAAACCACAATCTTCTCCTGCGCTTCTACTTTCTTCTGTGAAATATATTCTTCTTCAGCTCGTCGTACGTCCTAAATCTTTACAACCTATTGGTGCAGCATATTTTTGTTCTTCCTATTCACTGCTCAACCAACATTCTCCCCTCTATTACGGCTTTCAGTATCCCTTAGCCACTAATTACCTGATCCAATCAACTACTGTGCTTCCCCCTAATTTCATCAAGTTAATCCATTTCCTAACCCTCCATGCCAAATATTTCCTTGTTTTCTTTATTGTCGTTCCCAACAATATCTCCATCATCATCCACACCCAAATTCCAAAACTCCTGCAGCATATTCTCATCCAACTTTCCCAGAGTCCATGTTACTGTATCATGCAGCGCTACACTCTGTTCCGTCACCTGTTTCAATCACCTACTCTTACATCCTCCTAATGTCCACCAAGAAGTTTCCTTTCCTCACCCATAATACCAAACTCTTTCTCAATTGTCCTCGTTGGAAGTGTTTATTCGCATAAGTTTATGGTGCATAACAATGGCAGTGAAAAAAACTAAATCTCGGTTGTTGTCTAACCTTTCGGCACCCGCGTCACTTTCTGGATGACTGTTGCTGGCGTGGTGGTTGACAGACTGTATATAACCAATTAATTAATAACTTGTAGAGGAATACAGCAATATGTTTATGCAGAGTAATAGTAAAAGTTCCATTGTACTCTGGAAATTGAGGCTTATAAAGGCATTCCTTTTGTTTAGGTGTACATTGACAGATATTTAAACGGAGCTCTACCGTTATTTTAAACGTAGTTCGTGTGTAAAGGGAACTCCGAACAAAGTTTGGGTCTTTGTGCAAATATTAACAGTAGAACTACGTTTAAAAGCTGTAAACTCTCTGTAAAAACGTAAGGAATTCATTTCTGATTTAACATATCTTGAGAGTGTAGACTCTTTCTTGGACTACAACCATGTCGTGGTGGAAGGGCTTGCGTGCTCCGATAATCCCTAGAGCTGAAGTGGTGAGAGCAATGCTTCTGGTAGGGTCACCCATGCCAGATTGGTCGAAGGTTAGGAGACAGACGAATGGTAGTCCGCGCAGCGTCTGTACTTCAGTGAGGTGGCTGGAAAAGGCGTCTGACCCCAGTGGGGTGGCCTTGATGTGATGGTGTCATGTAAAAAACACTATTGAGTAAGGGCACGGAATACTATCTCAATTTTTAAAACCCTTGGAGCTATGGACATTTCTCAAATTAAAATGAATCCTGGCAACAACGGGACTCGGCCCAGTGGTCCGAGTGTCGTGCCCGGCAGCGGGTGGAGCAAGGCTCTTGCGGTCGTCATCACACAAAATCCTTGCTCCGAAGTGAAGCGAGACAATTTCTAAGAAATTGGTATGCAGGATGGGGACTGTCCAAGAACCTACCAATCAGCTGGTAGAATACTTAAATGGGGGAGAGTGCAGAGACTATACTTTTAGCAAAACCACTGCATAAACTAATAGATAACCACGACCGTATGTCGTAATGCGGAAAGGGGCGAAGATTATCTCTGTCCAGTGATCGAGGAAAAGGGTTTGGCGCCGCAAGTGCAGGTCCCAAGTTGAGGAAACACATACTTGAGCTATTCCTCACCGCTCAAGCCCTCCGTACTGGGAGTGAAAAGAAATGTTAGTGGCATTGGTGAGGGGAGAAGCCTTTTCCAATGTGAGACGCCTGTGCGAAAGGGTTAATCTTGAAGCAAAAGAACCAGAAACCCTGTTTAAAATTTTCTCACATTTCATAGTTACTAACCAAGATTTCGGCATGTTATACAATCATAAGAGTACAGTTCTACATATTACTCGGCCTTATGTATCGTATCGGCGGTATTCGGCGGTGGGGTAGGAAGTTGAGAAAAAAGTGGATTTGAGGAAAAACATTGGAAAGTTATCTTATCTCATAGCACGCCTGTGTGTTAGGAGAGGTGAATGGACCAAAACATTATCGTTACATAGTTGAGCATTAATTTCGGACATTTAAAATTGTTCATAGGTGTTCATTTTATGCCCTTTATCCATACTATGTAGGGCTACTAGGTGTAAGTAGGTAATTATAAGTGCTACTAGGTAATTATAAGTGTAGAAACTTTAAACTGTGATTTACTATTTCTCTCTCTTCAAGATGAATATTTTATATTTTCACAAAGTCATTACCAATGCCCTTGCATAAGTTGATTAATGACAAAAATTTATATTGTTTATGCTATCTTTTTAATAATCATGCGTTGAGCGATATGTTACACAAAACATGCAAATTTATTTAGGTATTTATTGGGGTGCGGTAACACAAACTGTTTTTATTTTCAAATTTTTACATCATATCACATGATCATATGCGCATTATATTTATCAAAGCAAGGACTGCACACACTTTATATATACATCTAAACGCATATAATATTTGCAGGAATCGCAAAAATGTATTGTACGTATATAAGTGCAATGAGTCGTCTTGAATGTGAATCTTAAATGCGCGATTGGCGTCAATCAGCCTAGAAAACATGAAAAAATGAAAGATGTTTCTTTTGAAACCTTGCATTAAAAAATAGTGGTAATGTTTTAATATGAAGGTGGATGAATCTAGGGAATTTTTGAACAAAAAAGACTCCATAACTAGACAAAAAATTGCTCCAGGTATTTTTTTATTTAATAATTATTCACGTCCAAAAACTGCTCAAGGCCTATTTCAATGGACAAATAACGACAGAAATCCAAAACAAATAAACAAAAAACCATACAAAAAATAACAGCAGTAAATAAATTGGTAGCAAAGTTGCAATCAACACTGAACAAATTAATTAACTTTGTTCTTAATGTGATAAACAGTCACAAACGGTGGATCCCACTCGAGTAAAATATTCCTGTGGCATAGTGTGGGATAACGAGGAAGTGCTCGGTGAATGGCGGCTGTGTGTAGAGAAGACTGTTTAGTAGGAGACCTGGGTTTCTATTACGGTGCTTTTTCCGTAAGCGCAAGACTTAGAAGCTTTCCAGGTGGATAATTGGATGACGCCTCCTCGGGTGCAGCTGTGGTATAAGCTTTTCATAGCAGACGTTTTGACGAGCAACTCGCTCATCTTCCTCAGGTCTCAACTGAGTTGCGAGTGTGGTTTTGGTCAAGTTTATTAAACTTTAATATACGTCTTTTTTGGTCATATTTTGTTTTACTTTGGTATAAGATAACTTTGGAGACCGGTAATAGAACAGATAAGCGCGAAAAAAACGAATAGAAAATCCCCACCAATCAACAGCCACTTGAAATGGTAAAATAAATTATATAAAAATTGGCCGAAACTAAACTCGGCACCCAGTTTTGCTCTGAGAATGATTAGCTAGCTTCTTGTTCAAACGTTGTCTATGGAGAGCTTAACCCTGTGCCATACTCGAGAAGATACATATTTCTTTACGTCATATCGTACAACGACAACCGGTTGCTACGTGGCTTATCGTAAGATAACTGGAATGCTACTTAGTGTAGAGGGAGTTTTTCTACTGCCATAATTTAAGTCATCTTTGGGCTCAAAAACTCCTTCCTAGTACAAATATTTGTTCTGTTGTTTTTTCCTATTATTGGTGGACGTTTCATAAGAAACGCTATAATATTATAATTTTTCCATGTTATCTAAACTGATAGATGTCATGTGAGTTCTCGAGTTTTTTAATTCAAGTTGAAACTTAAATTATTACATATTTGCGTGCAATATATCAATGCGAGTCCCACAATAATCATGCATGTAAATATACGACAAAAGGTTTTTGTGATCCTTGTTCTGATAAATACAATGAACATATGGTTTCAACCGCAAAAAATTTAATTTTTTCCAGAAAATAAAGATTTTGTTTTCATTGCCGGTATGAGGCATGATTTTTCATATTCTATGTAGTTTATCACTCAATATATGATTATTATAAAAATGTATAAGACGTTATTACGTTTTGTAACTAAAAGTTTTGTATTAGTTTGTTTATAGCCAGGGTCCGTCCGTCATGTTTTATTTGTTCTATGTTTCCACCATACACCCTCGAGTACTGAGGGGTTGAAATATTGAGTATATAATACCATAAGCCGGGAGGGGTGATTCTTAAATCACTATTCTAGGACTACCCGCCTAGCACTTTAGGCTATTGGAAATGAAAACTTTCCTTGAAAGTAGTGCATCTGGAAGATATGCACAGTTTTTCGGAAGTAAGTGGCAGAGCAATATCCGATGCACCACCCTATAGAAAAGGCGTACCTTGTCCGGTTACGTGAGTGAATTAGCTCGCATGGATTAGTGTGTTTCGATTTAAGGTGGTTCCACCGTGAAATGACTTAAATGTCACTTTATTCATATTCTGTCTACTTGTAGAAAATGTTGTCCTCTATCTAATATGAACAACAAAATAATACCTTTCCACGCTATTTTCTTCTGTAATTGAACTTGAAATTACATGGTGTTCAATGGGGGAATGAGAGAAACACGGGGGAAAATAGTATTTTTCCATAAAATATAAATGCCATTTTTGCGGAAAACTATTTATAAGAAGGAAGTAATCCAGATAAATTGAATAGAAATGTAATACAGGCATCTTACCACCTTATTTTTCTAGTTATTAGGGAATTACTGGCGTAATTGAAGTCAAAATTCGGTAATTCGTAGGAAATGGCGCTGCAATCGGCTCCTATGGCTGGAAAAAAGAGTATATTTAAAATACATTCGTGGAATAATCTGCATATTTTGTTCTTTACTTTTGGGTTTCTATAGGTAACGCATTTCATCAGTGAAAGCAGGATTTTTTGGACAAAATATAATCAATGTGGAATTTAGTATTTGTTTTGACTCACACAGTCGCGGCGGAACGTCCTGCAGAGGTTTTAGGGGTCAGGAAGTGGAGGGACGGTTGGGCTTGAGTGGGAACTGAGATCAGGATGAGTAGAAAAAAATACCCCTCTCTTTACTCCCCCTCCCCTCTGTATTTATCGTCCCATCTCGTAGCCGGAAACACTTCGGGAGATCGATAAGGCGTACGTGGTCCGAAAAGGGTCTAGGGATCGCCTGGAGGTCTTGATTTCTATGCGATTGTGTGCCTTCTCCTCGATTTCCCAGGGTCTTTGGCAGGGTTAGGGGGGTGGATAAAGGGGTTATCCTGGAGGAAAGGCCCTATTGACAAGGGAAACGGAAGGAGAGGCTTCGTCAAATGCTCGGATAGGAGGGGAAGAGAAAGGGTTTCACGCAATTTTGGTCCCTTTTTAGTTAATGGGGAAAATCTTGAGGGGGACGCGGAGAGATAAGGCAGGGGCGGTGATAAAAAAAAAGGGTTGAGGAGAACCCACCCCGGTCAGCGCCGGGGTTTGGTCCCTGTGGAGAAAATTACAGGGGTTTATCCTGTGGGGTGATGGATTAGGTGTTAGACACGAGCGGCTTCGATAACATAACGGCCGTCCTGTGATAGATTACAGCGAATGTCAAGGGGTAAGTTGTCAGGGCCGATTTACATTGAATGTAAGAACATAAGTTAAGGACATAAGGTTAAGTTAGCAAACCAGAATCAGAATGCTGTATGTCAACTACCGTATTATCTCCATTATAATGCGACCTTGAGTTTAACATGACATCGAATATAATACGAACTCGAGTATAATACGACCCCAAATATAATACGACCCCGAATATAATACGACCTTGTGTATTTTGAAATAAAATTTAGAAAAAAGAAAACACCTTTGAATTATCTCTTTAGCTTGAGTATAACGCGCCCTCAAACATTATACAACACCGAGTATAACACAAACCTAAGTATAGTACGATACGGTACGGATAGTATGTACGATACCGAATATCATACCCCAAGTATTTTGGAGTTGAATTTAGATAAAATAAAATACCATTTCATTTTCTCTTCTTAATTTCATCTGCTTTTAAGTTTATCCTCAAGATGCCTCTCCAGTATGTATATTTTTGTTTTATTTTGATACAATTTTTTTATTTCCAGTGTTGTTATTAATATACAATATACATGTGGAGAGCAATACATTAGTGGTGTCTTTGAAGTTACTAGTACTCACATATGGTGCAAATGTTTTAAAGCTGCTTATTTGAGAAAAACCTATTAAATCTGGACTGATAGGGTCGGTTCAACCAATAAGAAAGCTCTTTTTGTGGCATAAGTTATCTTAGAATGCATTCCCTCCTATATTGCGTGGGTATTGTTTTGAGTCGAGGAATAAATTATTGAGAGACTTGTGTCCGATATTGTACTTTACTGATCAGTTACTGGTCGTCAGTAACATTTCCCTGACATTCTATTAAAATTAGTGAAGTTAAAATTCACCCATTCACGTTCATGTCCGAGTGTTAACCATATCTCAATTCCGGTAACGATTTTTATTTATTATTCTTAACTTTGAAGAAGGCGCTCTCATTTGAAGGAAGGAACTGATTTTGGAAAAAGAGGAAAAGTGCAAAGTATTCTTTTTTCACTAGTCAGGACTATATTTAATTCATTGACCGATTTCGATTTAAAAAAATCATCATCAGACTTAAAACATTTAGTAAGTTACTCTGAGGTATGTTTTAAAGTATTTAAACTCCGACGATGATGTTATAAAGTTGTAAGCTCTCAGTATTTTGAACAAAGTGTTTAGTATTGTGGTTAATCTTTTAGTATGGCAACTTTCTGTTTGTAGTAAATGGCCATAAATTTTTATGTGTATCACCGTAAGAGAAATGATACCCCTGCATATAATAGATAGACATGTACAAGTGCTTAGTTGGTGTATGAATTAAAGTTGTATGTCTGCGTTAATCTTAGGTCATGCGCAAGGAGTTTATTGTTGAGGATTCATAATTTGAAAAAGTCAACTACTATCTTAATCCTGAAAAATTATGACATAAAATCGGTGCCCTGTTAAATATATTAAAAAATAAAATATTCCTCTAAGCTCGGGAGTGATTCCATGCGTCAAATTAGTGGGCTCTGTTTTCAAATACAAGTAGAGCCTCAATCCTAGCCAAAACATTTTATTTCAACAATTCAAACGAGATAATTTCTTTTACTATTTTTGGAACGTTGGTTGGCAACATTTGGTAATGTGATCTATTTTACGGAAGTATGCCACTTGATGATGATGTGGTACTGTAGCAAAATCATTGAAGGCTATTATGCTTTACTAGCCCTCGTATTTGAAAGGTTTCTCGAAAAATCATGCAGTCAGTTATTTGTGAGACCACTTACAACAGTAGTCTGCATTAGTTAAAATCGCATCAGTGCTCCAGCTAAAAACATATCGTAGTAAAAAATTTAATTCTTCTTTTTTTAAAGGTCACTTTTAAAGCATCTCTCTTGATTTTATTTTCAAGCCAATTCTTTCCAATTCCACGAATATGAACTTTGGGGAAAGGGAAGAAGTTTAAAAACGGGTTTTTTCAGGCAGCTTGAAGGTGGGATAAGTGGGAAGATTATAAGGTCAGGGCCACTTGTTGATCAACCGCGCTCGTTGCTAATCAACGTTTGTCGTTCGTGGTGACCTGTTCTTATTACGTCATTATCATCCCCCCTGCGATGAGTAACTACAGTCGCTTGTTTATCATTTCAGATCCCTCGGGCCAAGCTCCAACCTGTGCAATTTCTGCAGCTGCCTTCTTTCCTTGATTGTCTAACCCTAATTGCACCCTCAGGGCCAATCTCTGTCTGATTAAATAGTTCGCATTCCCTCTCCCCATTATAAACCCTCCGGGATTTGAAGTAAGCATAACTGTCCATGCCATGTGCTGAAAGTGGTCCTCTTATTTACGAGCAGGTTGAGCATAGGTATTTCTACATCTACATCTACATACTACCCCGCAAGCCGCCTCAATAGGCGTGTGGCGGGGGGTGTTAGGACACCAGCAGTTTACATATAAAAAGGAAACGCTCTAATGAAATTACGCCTAGCGATTGAAGTCCCTTATTGTTCGGGGGAAAAACGAATTCCCATACCTATCCGTTCGGCAAAATATCTCTCTTAATTTATCGTTTCTGTCGGACCTGGAAATATAGTGGGGTTCTAATATGATGTTCTCCGTGTCGCTCTTAAAGATATCTATTCTCAATTGTTCAAGTAATCTAAGCCTAGCGCGCAGCCTCCGAGTCTCTAGCGGCTCACAGCCTAATTCGTTTAACATCTGTGTAACGCTGTCTGTACGCCCGTAGCAGTTTTTGACGTATCACGCAGCTTTCCTTTGTATTTTATTAAGTTCCCGGACTAAGTCTATTTCGTGAGAAGTATCAATTCACATACATTTCAATGAACTTTGAACTCATTTTAAAGAAAAAGACGTCTTTCTATTGCTTTTTCTATTATTTATCTTTAAATATTTTAAAGTTCAAGATTTTTTTTATAAATTTGTCCATTTTCATATTAAATAGCCGTGAATTTATTAGTAGTAAAGAACTGCATCAGTAAAAATTGTTTAGTTTTTATTCCTCTTCAAACCTCTTTTATTTAAAAAAATAACTTTGCACTTAGACCATTTTATCATAAATGGATTCATACAGTAAAAGAAAAGTGTAAAACTGCGAGAATTCATTAATTTGCAATTATTCCTCTTTAAATCTGTTTAATTACATCTCAAGGAACAACTTACGATTTTGAAAATTTTTTATGTAGTTAACATGTGTTCATTCTAATCAAAAAACCACATAACAAGTATAAATTGATTTTCAATTATTCCATTTAAAATAGTATAAAGTTAGTTAAAAGATTTCGGTCTTTTTTGTGTAAAACTGCCGTTCATTTATCATTACCAAAAAGCTACTTCACAGCTGTCATAATATGTTATTTTGACACTGATATTAGAATATCAGTCTCTATTTTCACCACTTTTCTATTATTATTATGATATAATCTACCAGTACATGCAGGTGTAAATGAACGAAAGAAAGAAAAAAAGAAATGTTTACAGTTTATACACTATTTCTTTTTTCATCTCGGAATACTTCCTAACCTTCTTCATCACGTCCATTAAACCTATTCTATTTCTTCCCCTTCCCCGCTTACTCAACATCCTCCCGTAAATTTCATCCTTAATTAAACCTTCTCCCCTCATTTCCCCATCCAACCATTCACCTTGCGTCTTCCTAATCTCATCCAGAAGGTTCCTTTCATCACCCACCATTCCAAGAACTTCCCCGTTTCTCTTTCTTTCCGTCCACCAAATCCACCTATCTCCCCGTTTATCCACCCTCCTTCGCACCCTAAATATGCCGTGGAAATTTACGCTGAAAAGAGGACACAAATAAATGTATTAAATACTTATTCCTGCAGAAATACGTCACAGAGTTCATGCTAACTTACCACATTGGTGCGGCACATTCCATTTTAATACAATTGCCTCACCAGTAAAAATTCAACTTGTGTTTTGCAATAGTAAAAGACACAAAAGCAAGTCAATTATGCCACAGTTAAGATTATATGTTGAATATTTTATTATTTTAGATTAGTAAAGACATATGGTCTAAATCCCATTCCTCGTCCCATGGAACACCGACAATGAAGTCATCAGTGGCTAAAAGCATATATGTCGGCTAAAATCATTCTTGTCGCCAGTACATTTAAGTATAATCAGTATTTATGTATTTGTTTATATTTTTCAATTGATGGTTCATATTTATAAATGCTAAAATATGTTGACTAATCTTTTTGCGCCCTTCTCTGCATTTTTTTAAATTCTCTAAATTTTGCAAAAGATTTAATATTTATTTCATAACATGTGTCATGAACAAGTGAGCTGGACAACCACAGAAGAAAGCCTCATTCAGAATTTTGTAGGGTCTTTATTTATTGAGCAAACTAGTAATAAATGTTATTTTTATCAATTTTAAAAACATTTTTCAATACTCGTAAGAATTCACGGGACTCATTTTCATCAGTAGTCTTTTGTGATTCTGTTTGCAGTATCTACATAAATAATATACTCTAAGGAAGTTGGTATGCGCCTTACATATTTGGCTGTCTAAAAATACCATTTTGAAGACCACTAAAGTTTTCTCCTAGAGGTCCACACATCTTGAGGTCCTAATACACGAATTTCAGTACGAGAATTTGTGATTAACGTAATAATTTTGCTGTTAGACGCGTACGGAAAATTGTGTTGAGATAAATGACGTTGAAAGGCTGTTTTCGGCTGAAATGAAGATATATGTAACAATAAAATATAACGAGACATTCGGCCATTTACTGAAAAAAATAAACTTGGGTTATTTTGAAACCAAGTTTCTTTATTTTCCACATTCATTGCATTCTTTCTACCTTATTCAAGCCAGCACAAAATTCTCCATCCTTTTCTCCATCCCGCTTGCCCGGCAGTCTCCTTTCTTTCGCTGTCTTGAACATCTCTTCTTTCCCACAATGCCAGCTCGCCATGCATTTTTTATATCGCCTACAATTTCCTCTTTTCCCCCAGCACACAGAACGATTGTTCGCCTGTGTAGATACCCCTCTGTCTCTCTCTGCGACCAATCCTTTCCATTCTTCCGAGAAATATAAAAACCCTTTGAAAACCTTCCTTTTCAGCATCGTAAGGTTAATCCTGTCCCTTTAATATCTTGTTTTGGGACCCCAGTGTACTCCGCCACATTAGGATTTACATTAGCTAAGTTTACGGTTGTGTACATCTTCCCAAGACAATAATTCTAGAAAAAAATATTATCAGTAATGAATAATGCGTAAACTCTATTTGACGGAAAATATTCAGTTTTTAAAAATCGTTCACATGTTTGTGCATTCAAGCTAAGATTTGAGATTAAACCTTTCAAATTCACTGCTATAAAAGCTATGCGGTTTCAGACACAGTAATAATCTATACTTGAATAACATGGCATGTGAATATAATTTCAAGTGTGTGAACCGGACGCCATGATCAATCTGTAATACACATAAATAGATTTCATTTTATGTAAGATAATGCATAAAGATTTTCTCTTTGGAGATTATTTTCCTTTTCCAATTAAGACTTAGTTATTAGTGATATAGCTAAAAATAGACACCGAATATCCGTGAGTTCAAATCAGCGAATATTGTGTGTTGAATAGCGATCGAAATAAAAGTGACACGGGCTCTCTGCGAAGTTATTTCGCAGCTATTCACCGAGGGAACCAAAAGAGATTCCGCCAGTCAGCGGAACTAAATGATCTCATCATAACTATAGGTTAGTAGTTTCAAGTTATAAGTATGTATGTATGTATTGTAACCCTCCCCTCCGCGAGGAGGGTTACAATCGAAGGGGAATTTAAAGATGGAGGGTTAGGGATGCACGGGCCATCAAGGACAGGGGTGAAATCCCGTGCGACTGGGAAAAAGGGGGGAGTGGTGACGACTCGTCGGGTTGATGATGGAATATTTGAGGTAAGAAGAGCCTTTGACACAGGGATTGAATTGGCTCATCTATTTTAATTACGACTCAAGAACAACAAAAAGTTAAATACAACAATCATTGGAAATACAACAATATGATTTTCACTGTCGCCGGGGAGATGCGGAAGTTATGCAAAATTATTGACTTAAAAAATATATTATCTGAGAATTGAAAACAAAGAACTTCCTTTTTTAAATTGTCCGTTCACCTTTCCTCTTTGCGGACACAAATTTACATTCACTATGACCTGAACATCCGAATTCTAACAAAATGGAGATAATACAACACGCCCAACTGATGCACACTATTCACACACACACACACATCTTCGTCTCTTATATAATAACTTTGTCAAATAACTTTGTCAAATAACTTTGTCTCCCCCTCTTTGCCCTCCCATACCTCAATTTCTATCCCTTTCCTCATTCTTACTCTTTACCTTGAGAAAGGTGGATGCCAACACCACCGAAATATTGGAGGTTTTAATTTGTGTCTTTCGCTTGTTTCTATATTTTTATCGACCATTTATTATTTATCTTGGCATATTTTATATTTATCACTCGAGTGATCCTACAAGAAGTTATCTTCTATTACCATTAAGTACTATTCATTCATTCACTCAAACCGCTCACAGGCGTAAATAATAAATATTTCGTTCAGAAAGATGGCGAAAGAAAGAGGATAGGTAACACATAAAATCGGACAATACAATGGCGATGTGGAGATGGAATGATGGCCGATTGCAAGTGAAAATAATTCGACTAGGCCGGGAACCGAACCACGGACCTTTTGATGTCTCGCCGAATGCTCACACCACCGAGCTACCTAAATAGTCTCATAATAATCAGTGGAATCGGCGGGGGATTTATACGGACCTAACACCCCCAAGACTAGCCCGTAAAGTTCACCGAGAGATGGCGACAAGGCGTTTTCACCCACCGGCAGAGAAGAAATTACGTTCAAAGAAGAGGAAAGGAAAGCTTGACTCAGGCACACAGACAGATACAAAACGGGCGTTTCGGGGCACGCAGAGCCCAAGAAGTAGAAATGAGCCATTTCGGCCATACAACCATTCATTCATTCACTCAAACCGCTCACAGGCGTAAATAATAAATAATTTCGTTCAAACAGAGGGTGAAAGATAGACGATAGGAAACAAAAAATTTTGAAGTCCAATGCTGGTGTGAAGATGGTATGATGGCCAATATATATAATTTATCATCTGGCTAACTATTTGGGTTACAAAGGTGGGGAGGACGATTCGTGTTGGTATCAGGTATGTCATTACTGTGGATGAAGATGTCAGCCGGAAAATGATCAGATAGTTTTGTTGTTATAGTGGAGCTATCAATATATTTATGAAAACCTCTTACGTTTATGTGGTATGTGCATAAACTTATCACTTTACAGTTTCTTATTTATAATCTGGTGGTTTTATGTATGCAGGTGAGGAAACCATTGTGTGCAAGGATAATTTATGTGCTGCCACAGTTGTTTTGTTGGCCTAGCTTGGCCGAGTTTATTCTTTTGCGGGAACATGAGAGAGCAATTACCCCATAATGTTGTCTCAATAGACAATTTCATAGCATTGCTTCATAAAGGCTGGTTTTCTCCATGGGTGCATTTTATTCATTATTTTTATCATTCGGTAATCTACCGGCAATAGCATGTTTAAATGGAAGTAAGTAGCACTCCTTATTGAAAATAACAGCATGATATGTTGATGTAAGATTTTTTTCGAAGGGAAGGCATTAATAATGAATGTATAATTTGATTTTAAAGAGAAAACATTTCCGTAAAAGGCTAAATAAATTACTGAAACAAAAGGAATTTAAAAAAAATTGCTGAGGTGGGCAGCCGGGTACACTGTTACCATTAGGTTACGTGTAGTCACCGGGGTACCAATAGGTTTCAATCTCTCGCTTGAGAATCGCAACTATTTACATCGTCTAATTTTGAGGATGCCGGGACTAGCCACGGTAGTTACCTTTACGGAGTCACCCGCAAGTGTACATAAGTGCGATATTCCACAGAGGAAAAATCATTCGCCAACGTGCGGACTGTGGCGCTTAGCGCACGATTTGGACTGCTAATGGCATTGTATGTCTAGCAGTTCTGACCACCATGCTCCTATAAAGCCACCAAATTATCCACAGGGGAGAAGGACGCCTCGGAAGCTTACCTGGTTAAAGCACTCGGCGCGAAATCGAGGGATCCGGGTTCGAATCCCAGTCAAGGCGAATGATTTTTCCTCTGTGGAATATCGCACATATTTACATCGTTTTGACGGTCTTCATGATGAAAGCTTTGTGCTTAACGTAAATATTCTGCATTTTATATTCGCCAACAAAGGGATTCCTACCGTTCTTGAGCTGGATTGATCGCTAACCGTGCTTTCAACTTTTGGCGCCACATCTCTTCTCTCTTAAAGCGATGCTCTCTTTGGGAATACTCACTCAAGGTGGTTCAACCCATGACCTAACCAGGAGGTCTGGAGCTCCCCTGACATTTTGGCGCTAAGGAAAGTGCAACAAAGGAAAAAGTTACGCATGAATTTTTTCAACCAAAAATGTTGATTTTTTTCCACCTTATTCTGAAATTGTTATTCAAATAATATGATTATTATTTTCAAAAACAAATGACTGGATATTTCCATATTTCAGAAATTTATTTTTTTCAACCGAAAATGTTGATTTATTTTATTATTTATTATGAAATTGTTGTTCAATTAATGTGTTAGTTATTTTCGAACAACAGACTGTGTATATTTCCATCTTTCAGTAATTTGCTCTTAAAAAAATAATTATAAAGTTGGATTTTACAGCGAAGTAGTCGCAATTGCACTCTTAATTGCCTAAAAACACAATAATTTTCTTGGTTTTCAAAACAATTCATTCCTCCCGAGTGAAATATTTCTTATTATATCCTGCTTCATTATTCTTATACCCAGTACGGACCCCCACTAAACACAATCCTGGCTACGTCCCTGGTTGCTTTATAATATGAATTCAATGCCATTTGATTCATATCCTGGTTCCTTTAAAGAAAAAGTGACTTCCATTTGATATGAACTACTAAAGCCTCCCTTTCCCACGCTATTTCATTGAACTTAAAATAAAATGGTGTTAAATGCATGGGTGAAAATGGCGAAAAATTTAAATCATTTTTCTAGCTACTATATATGCCGTTATCGCGAATAACTTTATGTAAGAAGCAAATCCTCCCAGGAAATTGAATAATGATAAAATTAAGGCACAAATTATTCTTAATTTTAGATTTTTTTCCAAAACGCGTTAGTTCAATGGAAATGTCACTCTAGTGGGCTCCTAAGACTGGACAAACTGTTTTTTAAAGCATATATTTTTTAAAATTATAAGCGCATTTGATATTTTAATTTAATGTTATTGTAACTAAGGCTTTTATTCAATGAAATAAGTATTTTAGAAAAAAATTATCAATGCTCCGGTGGAATCAAGTACCTTTGAAAAATCACAAAATTCCACTATTAAAATATTTATAACGACCTAAGTTTAGCTCATCACAGCATCATCAAGTAAGCGAAACGTAGGTCGTTGTACTTTACTTGTGGTATTTGTCCATTTTGGTGATTTATCAGCGATGTTTCCTTCAGTGATATTTCCTATGATGTATCTTCATATTTTGTTTGGAATGAAATATTTGCTTTGACTCAGTCAGTCCCGGGACCTCCTGATAATGAATTCTCGTCTACCTTTTTCCAATTCGAATGGCTTGAATACGCTTCAGCGTCAAATATATCTTCTAGACGATGATCATGTTGATCGTGCTTTATGATAGTGAGAGTCGCCGTCTTCTATAATGCGATATTCTGACGGTTTAGCTCCGACTTATTTATCGTCCGAGATATTGCGATATGCCACATTGTGATGAAATATCAAGCGCTGGGTTAATTTACGAGATGCAATATGACTTGCAATGTTACGCGGTATCATGTCAAATGCAAATTGATACGATATCATGAGATAAGCGATGTTACATAATGTCATGCGATATGCGATGCAATCTTTGTTCTGCTACGTAACACTTATATAAAAAAATTGCTATTGAAACTCTAATATACCTATATGTCAACTTGGAAACAATGCGATGTTCTGCATCGGCATCGAATGGGAGAAAATCAGCCATCATAATTAATATGTGCACCAATGACGGTGAAATTTGCCATGTAAAAATCATTGAACTTGACCGGGATGCGAACTCGGATCTCCCAATTGCAGGACAGGTGTGTTAGCCAGTTACACAACCATGAATATACATATGGATCTAAATCTTCGGCTCCACTGTACGGGCAGCAGTGTTGCCTAGCTTTCCGCAAAAGATAGGTCGCGCTGCAGTCGGCATGGTTCCGCTTGTGTGTGTCAAAAATGGCCGGTTTAATTGGGAGGCCAATTCCGGTACCTTTATTTGCAGTATTTCCTTTGGAATCACGGCGTTTCCTTAGTAGAACCATCTTCTCTAGAGTGGCGGCGCTACAATCTGCTTGGTCCTGATTTTTCGGTGCATGCGGAATGTTTGGTAACATCCAATGTGGGCAAGTTTAGGATCCATATGTATATTCATGTACACAACCAAGCCATCTTAATTCAAGGCGAATTTCAGCCTTACTGGCAATTGGGAGATCCTGGTTCGAATCCCGGTCAAGTAAAGTCATTTTTTCATGGCAATATTAACCGTCATATTGGTGTATATCTATGCACCCGTACGCGTGACTGCGTACCAAAGCATTTGCGCAATCGCTATGTGTGGAAAATTGTCAAAATATCGAAGATGATTAACCCATCCCTTGACGAAGATGATTAACGTTCCCTTGCGTGGTAGGCATTGCCAAAAACGTTATATCCTCAGTGGGGGGCCTATGGAGCTGAGTCTGTTTAAATAATTTACTCCATAATTACCAATTCTTTCAGTCCTTTTTCTTGACTTCAGTTACACACTCTTACATTGAATCATATTCGCCCTCCTATCCTTAAAAATGATATTCCTTCTCTTTGGAGCATCTTCTACCACATTCACCCATGACTTTATCGGTCAACTTTCTTCTCTGACACGCCACTCACTCCATACTGAATCTATTTTGTAATCAATTTCTCATCCATTCCTACGACATGAAAAAAACAAAGAATAAGGTAGTATGAACGAAAAATCACTTCACTTAGATTTTGATGAATTTGTACTGATTTTAAATAAAAAACTATCATCTTTCCAATGATATCAAACTATCAACCTCTTGCCGGACTACTTTTCGAGCAATTTGCCTGAAAAGATAAGCTGTTTTACATGGGATAGACTACGGCTATGCGCTCCTGAGGGAGAATAATTGAAAAAAAATAGGAACTTCTAGCACCTATCTTTATTCAAAAAACTAACAGTGTGTATATTGTATGTTTTCTCAACTATTTATAAAATATAATCTATTACTCACCACAGTAATTTTTACAGAATCGCAAAAACACCTGCTTTTTTGAAGGATTTTCAGCCGTACGGCGGGAAAAAATGAGTCAAGTTAGAGACTTATGTAGCTTGATTTATTTAATTTCTGAGTATTTTGGTCATATATAACTATATCCTTTTGCCATTAATACTAAAATATTTATTTCATACTTCTTATAGACGCTAAAATCAAAAAATAAAATTTGTATATGGTCTCCATTATGACTAGGGAACTATCTCACTAAAACCACCTAACAGAGCATCCATTCCACAAAAAAATAAAATATGAGAATGAGCTATCAAAATGGGTGGTCTTTTTTTTTAAATGCTTTCCATTCGGATAACGGGGAAAAATATCTGCTGTGAAGAAGGATATTCTTTCATCATCCAGCTAACCGACAAAATTGTGCCAAATCTAATTGCTATGTGTGAATTTTGAAGCTAATCAACGAACCTAAAAGTGGCTCTGGGACGGGATCACGCCGTGTTTTCATTTCTATACAAAGGTGTGTCCTCGCCTGAAGGGACACGACTTGGTTCCTTCCTCTAATTCTCCTTTAAGCCTGTCATTATTGTAAGGAGAGTCATGGAGACCAAAAGCAATGCTTTTAACAAAGGTGATGGAGGTTCCAGGAATCGAGAACAAGCAGCAGGGTGGGGAATTTCGCGGTAAGCCTGGAAAGATCGGTCCTCCACGTTCACCAAGGTAGCAAAAACATAAACCGAGGAAACGTGTGTTTAGCGCGAAAGGTGAGAAGGGTAGGCATTAAATTCGAGGAATTCTTCGAATCCCAAAGATAGACACATCCCTCTCTCTATGAGGCTAGAGAGCTTTCAAAAATATTTACTCTTCAAGGTTTAAGGTCAATTCAAGTTTTAAATTGGCACGAAATGTACGCCAGGTCAAAATGACACGACGTGACTACATGTGTCTGTACTGTTTTTTTTACCTGTGACTATGTAATGGCTGAACATTACCTCATCTTCACCAACTTTTGTCCTTCTCGCCAACCTCTATTTGCTTAACCTCCCCACCTTTTTATATTCAAACAACTACTGATAAGAGCTCGCCAAGGGAAAACATGTAATTCCACCAGAAAATAACGTTAGAGCGTTCAAACCGGGCTAATATAATACCTAATATTCATGTGATCATTCATTCGGTATTTTTTTGATGTAGTGTTGGGATGATCATAATAACTACATCTACAAACGTCCCTACGAGCCGCCGCAGAGACTTGTGGCAAGGGGTGTTAGGACACCCCTTGCCACACGTCTTAGATGTGTCTTAAGATGGTGTCATGCTGTTTTTGTTATTACCAATAATGGCGCTAGGAAAGAATGAATTTGAGTACCTGTCATTTAGGCTGTGTATTCTTATTATTTTGTCACTTCTGTCAGTTATAGAGGTATATCACGGGGTTTAAAGTAATATCTTTCGTGTCGTTTTGAAACTCACCTGTTCTGAAATATTCAAGAAATCTAAGCCTAGGGTATAACCACCGAGTCTCTAACGGCTCCAAACCCTAAACCTTTCACGAGCTGCGTAACACTTACTGTTCGCGCGTAGCGGTTTTCACCTAAGCTTGCTTTCTTGCATTCATTAGACTCAAATAGGTCATTAATCTCCTATGTGAGTTAGAGTTCATATCCAAATCGTCGCCCTTTGTCCCTGAATAGGAAATTCGTGCTCTATGTTGGTACTATCGCCGTCGTGAGACTCAGGCGCAACTGCCAAGGTCACTTATATCAGTTCAGGAAAGGTAACACCGGAAATATTTATGAATCTTCATAATGTATGTACTTTTTTGTTAATCTACAAAAATATTAAAAAACAGCCACAGATGGATTTTTACATTGAATATACTGCAAGTAAATAAATTTTAACAAGAATAAAGTAGAATCAAGAAGAGGTGACAAAAAATGTTGCTCATACCATCAAATAGTATTTAGTTCAAGCCGGTTACATTAAGAGGCAATAAGTTTTTTGACTTGAGTGGTAAAAAAGTGGTGTGAGGTGGAGGGGGTCAAGTGAGGGGTGGGTGGAAGTAAGTATCAGTCGAATAGTTTCGGGAGTCTGTGGAAAAGAGATCGATGGGAGGAGAGTGAAAGACGAAAGTATCGTGAATGACACATTCAATCATGAATATAAAAAGAGGGGAAATGGTAGAAATACCAAGATAAGTGGCAGTGTTTTTGTTTATTATCATTTGAGTACATTGCCAGTGGTCAACGGCCAATCCGAATTTTATTTCATTATCTTTGCGTAAATACAAGCATTATTTTGTATTACATTAAAAAAAACTGAAGTACGTGAAATCTCCCTACTTGCAAGAACATAATAAAAAGAAGAAGTATCAGATCAGTATCAAACGGTATCCGATACTAAGTATCGCCGTGATCTCGCTGCAGTCACGCCGAAAGAATCCTGGCAGTATCCTTGAGTATCGTGAAGTCCTATAGCCGAGACTCGTTCTGATACTCCTCGAGACTGGTCGAGACTACAGTATCGGACAGGATACTGGTAATCCGTTGTCGATACTCCGTGGATACTGATGGACTCAAATCCCCCCCAATGGTGGAATTCTAAAGCTGCGTGCTTGCTATTTAGTCTACTTTCATGCGAAAACGTGCATGATGCCTATCTTTCCGGGAGGGCCTACATTCCGGGTGTGGTTTAACTTTAGGAATAGAACAGCTGGCTGGCTGCTTTCCCTCAGTCTCGTAGGGTTCGCATCTGGGGTAGGTACCAATTACCGATGCCTATTGTTTTATATTCTTTTTACTTAACGTGGATGGATTTATCTTGAATAATTCAGCAATTACACATAATTTAATTGAGTGTGAGAAATTACACACATTAATTCATCTCGTGACAATAATAAAATATATAGAATCAATAAAATTAAAACATGTAAAAAAACAGTATGTTAGTATGTTGATAATCAACTCTTATACATGAAACACCTCCCCTTTTGAGATTGATAAAAAATTAACACTAGAATCATGCAGGTTATAATTCATACAAAATGAATATTAAAATCTGGTGGTGGCGTGGTGGCTCCTGGCTTCTTGCGCATGGCTACCTATCGAAGGGTCCTGGGTTCAAGTCCGGGTGAAGCCTTTGGACGCCCTCGAACAAAACTCTGCCCTGGGGTGAGCTCTACCCTCAACTATCCAACCTTCGGGTTGGTTGGTTGGACAACCACTGAGTAAGTGAGAGAGGGTGGGAGTTTCATACGATTGATCTATCTCCACTATTATGATCCCGTATTTTACGTGGAAAAAACGGCATGCACGGGAAATAATAAGAAGTATACAATTACGATTATGGATGATCTTATGCACTTCCTTCTTCAGGGTTGCAACAACCCCCCGAATCGTGGGGGGGGGCAAACTCCTTGAAAAATCTGAATAAGCTAGCAATGCCCCCCCTGTTCCCCTCGTTGTAGCGCCCCTGTTCTACTTAAATGTCAACGAGGTGTGCGGCAGACATTACCTCTCCGCGGTCAGTACACACGAAACCCATTTGCCTACCAAACACGCGCAGGTGTTGGAATATCAAGGGGCGAGAGAAGAGAATTAGAGGTAGCGAGAATTCAACAGAGCATGAGGTCTCGACAAGCGTAGTTGGCAAATACGGGGGGGAGATAATAAAAGGGGAACAGTATCGGAAAATGTCCGAGGACAAACAGGAAACAAACACTGTTACCTGGAAAATAAACACTAAAAACGGATTCCAGGGGGAAGGAAAGTACTATTTAATCGAATCAAAGCCGCGTATGTCACTTTGTTTGCGTAAGCTATGTGTCAAATGAACTTCATGCTCGCCTCTGCACTGATTGAACCATTTTGAGGCAGAAAAATGCAAAACAATCGCAAAACAAGAATCAAACATGAAATGTTTTAAATCAAATAAGATTGCAAGGGATGAACTGGTGAAGATTTGTATTTTACTCATTATTCAAACCAATTAATTTTTTTCATCTGCATTCGAAACCAAGAAAATAAGTACCTTCAGTGAATAAGTGCACTGAATTAAAAAAATAATTTCTTGCACACAATTGTAAGACGAAAAGTAGATAAATTAACTTTTTTTTGCGGGAAATGGTCATTTATAAGAACTCGATAACATAAGAGTATGGAATGTTTAGTATATGTTTACATACTTCAATAATGTATTTATTTTTGCAAAATAACTATATAAATTATCATTCCATTTCTTGTTAAAACTTCAGAGCATGCTTATTTCGAATTATTCTTTTGAATATTTCCATTTCTTGAAAAATAAAAATCAAGTACATATTAACTATGACAAGAGGGCATTCATTTTCAAATAGTTTTTCTAACTAACAGGCTAGATAAATGGTAGAAAATTCAAAAGAAGATGCGTTGCTTCAATACAATAGATGGAAAAAGTAGCATATCGTTAAACTTTATACTTTACACAAATTCAGAAAAATATTTGATAAATTCGGGATTGCGGTAAAGTAAACACATAAACCTAGGAATTATAAATAAATGGAGTATAAAACATTAATAACACGTGTCCTCATACGTTATATACCTCCAAATATAGTTAGAAATAGCCGAGATGAAAAATACACTTGGATGCGTAGAACACTGTGCGCTACTTAGGCTGACTAACTTTTGTGGAAATTTTAAACGGATTGAAATGAATTTTAAGAGAAGGATCCCATATGGCCAATTGAGAATGACAATGTGAGGGAAAAACAGAGATTAATTGAAGCCGCGGTAATACGTGAGGTAAAATTGTATGGTTAAATGTTTCATCGAATATTTGGCCGTGCGTGACTCCTTGATATTTGTTAGCAAAGGTTATAATAATAAGAAAGATAATATGTATTTCGCATTTAGAAGAAAATCTGTTACTGTGTAATCGATTCATTACGAAATATTTGTCGTGTTCCATACGGAAATAGATTGTAAACATAAAATTATATTTATTAAAAAAAAAACGGAATCGGTATGATTCAATATTTTAACCTTTTACCAATACATTTCACTAATGAGACCACGTATGGAAAGTTTCAGCAAATCTGAAATATAAATCGCTCCAACTACGTTCAGGGAACTAGAATTAGAAAGTTAGAATTAGAAAGCCTGGGTAGCGGTGTGGGCTGCGCTAGCAAGAGAGTTTTCACTTGCTGCACATTCACTGAGTAATCCAGATGGATATTTTCCCGTAGCATTTCTACTCATTTCATTGCGGTAATTTTCGGCAAGAGTCGAATACCTCATTTTCCCCACCATTAAGGCCGTGTAACACGGCACGATTTCCTTGCGATCCCGTCGAGCGCGACCTATGACCTTCACTATAGAATCGAGTGCGACCCATGAAAGACAGTGCAATCATTCCTCGATAGGATCGCATCTTCGTCTTTCTCGTCGTGTCCCACCGATTTTCAAACCAATATCTATAAAACTGTTATTTTTCCTCGTAGAACGACGATTAAAAGACGTAGAGTGTGCCGAGCCGTTGCACGGAGTTCTCAATTTTCTCTGTTAGAGAGAAAAATCTTATAAAAATGACCATGTTTAGTACCTCGACAAAAAAATATTCTTAAAGTATTTCTTTAAATAATGCTTCCGTAGCGGCTGTAAATATTTAGACGGACCAACATATTTTAACGAGTTGTCTGTCTTATAATTTTCTTCATGCTCCCAAGAAAATTATAAGACAACACCTAAGAAAGCCAAACCGAAAGAAAGAAGAAGAAATACCTAAATAAGAAACAATAAACCAACTCTTTCGATATATAATGATTTTTAAATCTGAATACAAAGAAATTCTCACGAATCTTTTGCCGATTTTACATTTCTGAACTGGCAACCCTTAACTGACTGAACTGGCTTACGTGTTCTGCGGTCGCGTTCGATTTTCGTCAATTCTAAGTTAAAAACCACAGTCAAGGCGATGTTTTGTGCTGATTTGGTAACACCCACTCGGCACAAAACCCTTCCCAAGCACCCCTATTCTTGCTTCACTTTCGCCCATGAGCGTTCACGGTCATGCCTCCTCCATTTCATTTTAACCTCCTTGGGTGGCAGACAGTAATCAAAATCATAGAAATATTGAAGTGCGCGTGTGAATTTACTGAGTATGTACCAATTTTATATTATTAATCGATATTATGTAAAAAATACGTAATTTTTAACACACATTGCTAAAAGGTGTACTTTTCGTCCCTGGTAGAAAAAAGTTTTAATTTAATATATATTTGAATGAATTCCTCTCGGATTTCCAACCGGGTTAAGGTCTGCAAGATGTTCGCCGACGTTTCTTATTATTGTCTTATCTTAATATATATTGTCAGCGAGATATGTTAAAAAATGTTTTACGTACATTAATCGTGCGAAGACTTAAATGGCACTTAATTTTTTATTAATAAATGACTGTGGATGGTGATTCAAATCACAATAAAGTCACGAAATTGCCTTCATGGCGGGTGGGTGTATATGAATAGTGGAGTTCCGGTACAAATAATTATGACAACGATCATTCTTTTCATTTTCGAGTAAATAATTTTTATTTATTTTTTAACCGCACTACTTAATTAAACCTAAATTAACACGTCCTATAATATGTCCGTTGTCTGGAGTAACATCCGTATAAATGACTAAATTTGTTTATTTTTGACAGTTCAGACAGAAAGGCTGACGGTAAATCACGTTTGTCAGGATACCAATATAAAAAATGAAGACTTGTAAAAGATGCAGAGCGACAAGAAGCAGGCAGGAGCATTAAGAGTCCTTTTTGAAGAAAGGTGAGCCTAATGAACCGTCGTCACCCATACGAGAAACCGATGTAACAGCATTCAGTCATTCATCAAACGATACTTTTACTCACACCATCCGTCCAACGGAAAGCATAAGTAACAGATAATCATGTACAGTAAGACCGCAGATGGTAATAAGTAGTGATGGAGATTTTTAGAAATAAAAACAATTAATGATTCACCATTATGAGTTCTAAATTTAGCATTTCATAGCTTTTAAAAACATAAATATATAGAATTTGGTAATGTATAAAAAATTCATTAATAATAGTTAATACGAATAATTTTCACTAATAAATATGTCAATACTCATCATGTGATTTAGCGTATAATTTCTGACAGTTATTACGGTAGCTGATGACGCCGAATGTAATCGTTCCCAATATTTTAACGCTGAAATGTTGCTTAACAGACATGGTCACGGTTCAGTTTCCAACCTTCGTCCTACGTCTGTTGTGTGCAATCTTAATCGGAGTTCCCTGAGTTCAGACAGTGATAAACTTCATGATGGGCGTAAAATAAAGACGAGTACCTACGCGAAAATCTAGAGATATACGGGTTTGAGTCCCGATCAAGGCGGATTATTTTTCCTCTGCAGAACTTTTGCGCTTCTGTGTATCTCGCCGTTGACGCTCTACATGTAATGCGCCGTGGTTAGGTAGCGGTGCTCTTAAATAAATTCAACACTTAGGATTGGTAGACAGACCAGATTTTAGTTTATTTTCTAGAGAAGCAATGGATGCGTAAACTTGATAGGGGGATTTATAGGGGTATTTAATCGAAACAAAAACTCATAGACCGTGCGTTTGAGGAACATGCGGCCATAGATTCTTGTCACAATTTCAAAAATTTCTTTCCAAGAGTGAGATTTTTAGATTTAGTCTGGTCACCAAGTTGTTCAAGGCTGACCTTCAAATTTACCGCGCTGTTCTCAGCCCTAGGATGTGGATAATCCCCCAAGACTTGTTTACGATGAGGAACTGCCTCACCATCACCCTTGCGAGTCGCTTATCAGCTCCGACTGCGAACCAAAAGTATCAAATTTCGCCTTTCGGTGGTTAATCCCTTCCCCCTCATCTCTTCCCGCCCTTCTTCCAATTCTTGGCGCTCCAACTTGTGCCTCATGAGAACTATTAATTTAGGACTAATAATACCTAAGGGGGGCTTTAAGTGCTAAACCAGGCACCCCAGCAAAAGCCGACTGCATAGGGCTCCTATCTACTATGGATGGGTAAAAAAATACCGGTATTCGGTAGTACCGATTGCTTTTTTTTTTAAATCCGTTAGTACCGACAAGTATTAAAAATCGGTACTACTGACGGTACCGGTACCAAAAATACCGTTGGACAGCGCTTCCATCTTGAGTCACCTAACGGAACTAACTACGAAAATTTACTAACTACACTAAATTTTCAAATATTCTCGTAATATGTCTTTTTTTCATCTTTACATTTCCGTGAAGTTGAGATATGTTTGTTATAATTATTGATATAATAATAAAGTGTAAAATGTTTTACGAATTCCGAACACCAGACAATCGATGACTTTGAACCGTATAGATACACATATTTATAACTGTAAGTTAAACGTTGGTGCGACCGCAAGGATTGATCAGTATAGCAGGGGATTTTGACGAGCTTAGCAGTTATCCCTTCCCCCCCCCCATTTCCCCGTCCCTGAACATCTCCTCCCCCCCCCCCAATTTTCCACCCATCATTACCCCCTCCCTTTCTTTGTTTCACCTCCGAGCCTACCAAGTGACGAAGCTGACAAATTGGCTTACCAACGCGGGGTTCGTAGGTGACAATATATATATATATATATATATACATCGGTAGTTATTATAGTAGAAGATGGGTCTGCGTTGCTGCATTCTTTATTTTGAGCAAACAAATAAATTCAATCCTGCCTACATCGATTGACTAGCTGGCGCAGGGATTCCAAGTAATTATTCAAACCGAAGAAATGACCATCGCGTCCCCGAGACAGTTAAAAAAATACAGTGGATCGGATGTTCATGGGCACCGTTCAAACAAAAAAAAAATCAGGAAACCTCTGATGATTTATTCCCGATAAAATTGGCAGAGATATGGTGGAGGTTGGAAAATAAAAATCAAAGATGTTTTCGAAGCATTAATGTGAGACACGCGAGCAGTTCAAAGAAGCTAATTCATATTCAATTAAGCATTTTCTTTTAAATGCTAAGATTGAAAAAAAAAGTATTTATCTTTACATATAAGAAAAGTCACTCGCCTACTGACTCACTTACTCTGTTAGATGGAGTCACTGTCACTTAAATTTTAAAATGCTGCCACCTGCTTCCACCATTCAACTGCTTGCAAGAAATTTAATAGAAGCAAGAATCATTTCTGATTTAGCTCCGGCTGAGACAACGCTCCCTTTCATCTTGCGATGACGACAATCTTCAGTGATTACGGCATATGCGTGTACAATCAACAAGTCACAGGGTACCAGTCGTTTGACCACATTGGACTTCAATTCCAAACAGCAGTATTCTCACACGGACAACAGTACGTAGCTCTCTCTCTCTCTCGCTCGAGAAATTCCCATCAAGTGAAAGTGTTTATCGAGTCCAACTCTTATCAAGGACCACTCGTCTACGATAATCGTCAATTCATACGCAATGTGATAAATAAACGGCAAGGATGTAATTTTTGAAGTGAAAACTTCTTATGTCGCGTTGAGCACTTTTGTAGATGCTAAAAGACATTGGACTCGCGTCACCGTCACCGCTACTACATATATGTATAATTATGTATATTCTGTATATACACAGTATACTCGCTATATACGCAGTACTTGTGGATGGGTACAAACCATTGGACTCGCATCACCGTCACCGTCACCATCACCGGTAATACTAAATATATGTATAATTGTATATTCTGTATATACGCAGTATACTCGCTATATACACAGTACTTGTGGATGGGTAAAAACCATTGGACTCGCGTCACTGTCACCGTCAGATAAACTATATTATAATTTTATTCATATTACATTATATATATATATATATATATATCTAATATACGGTTTAGTTCATTCAATTTGGGTTGCTACAAATATTGTGCCGGATAATATAATAGTCCATACTCGTGCAGGAGAGTGTACTTGATACAAGAATAGTGAAGGTTAGTACAATATAACTCAATTTATTTTAATACGTTCAATTTGAGTAGATTATTCATATATAGATAAACATAAACTTTGCAGACGATAAAAATCTACCATTGATTGATTTTTTAAATAGTGAGTTTGGTTTAACGATGTCTAATGATCGCAATCTAGGCACAACGAAATATAAAACTACTGTTGATGCAGTGCACAAAACTACATTTAAGCAAATTCGAATCAAAATTATTCGTTTCTTACTTTAGTTACCATAAGCCTGTTGTATCAGTTTTAGATATTGCCGCTGATGATGGCGGTGATGATGAAAGAGTTGTTGAAATAATGGATGAAAGTTGATTATTCCGAAGTGTACAATTTTTATGTAAAATAATTGTGTACAATAGTGCAATAAATGAATATTTAATTTATTATATACATGAAACTACTTTCTACTGATTAATAACACACTTCATTAGAAATTATTCCCTACATTCAAAAATGCTCACGTTATTTCAAGTTTTCACTTCTGTCGGCACTCCCGGAGTGCCTCTTTCTTTTTTAGTGTTGGGAATTAACTCATGGTCTCAAGTGCAATTCAATTTCAGTGCCGTCCTTGAATAAGTGGGCGCCTATGAAAACCTAGTTTTGTTAGTAGCAGAAATTCACGTTGATTCTCAACGGGAAAGATAAAAGTAAGAAATAACATTGTAGTTATATTCATACGGAAGAGAATCTGACTTCTCATTTCTATTTTTTTTTCACTAAGTGGAAATTGCCAATTTTGTCACTAATGATGCATTGTATTACGCTATTTTACAGAAAATATTTGTTTTAATAACAGTAAAACTAAATATTATTCCAGTTTTGCGAGGGAGGCGTGGAGAAGATCACCATTAACTTCCCAAAAGTGAGTTTGAGTGATATTTTTTCAAATTACAATGGAGAACATATTCAAATTTTTATCTGAAACTAGCTGTGCCCGGAACGCGTTGCAATGCCTCTTTTTATTTCTGAGTAGGCACACATATACAAAGCAGACACATTTACACGTTCAAAAAATGAAAGATAATGATTTTTTTGTGTATTAAATTAAAGTTGAAAAAATGTTTTCAAGTGGTTTGGGATGTACATTATATTGTGTCTTACCGACCTCTGCAAAAACAAATAATTTTTCGGCTGTCCCATTCATGAGCATGAAACACATAATTGACCATGTGAAAAGCATGGATTTTCCAGATTTAATCCACACACTTGAAGCGATTGACCTCGTGCCTTGTTGATGGTAATTGAGAAGGAATGGTGAACAGGGAACTGTAGTCGTTTGACTACAGCTATCAAATTAGCCACTGGACCTGGCCTTTAAATGCTGCAGGCGTGAATAGCCATTCATGAAATCGCTATTAAATGGATATTAATGCGTGGTTGCCAAGAAAATTTCTATTGCTGAAAAGGAAGAAAGATTGATGAATTTAGACATACGAATGCAATACTTGGACAAAAACGAAGCGTGTAAGAAAATTGAATGAAAGAATTAGATACTGCATTCTATTATGCGCTCTATGATAAAAATTTTCATCCAATATCATGAGTGCAAGTAATTTCAAAAATTAAATAAATAAACACCTGCACCGAAGACAATGCTTTTCTTATGGGAGTAAATGTTAACAATATTGGGGTAAAAACAACCCCAAAATTTCTAAATAATTTTTTTTATAATTTAAGAACATTTGTGGGCGCGAGCACAACATCTCACCAAAGTTTCATTGCAGTTGGATGATTGGCATAGGAACGCATACTGGACAAACAGAGAAACATTCATTTTTATATATATTGAAAAAAACAGCTGTTAGAGATGTAACGCTCCTCCGACGCGACGGGGGCTTTCGAAGCTCGTTGTAAGTCGTGTCTCTCAGCATTCAACTCAAACCGTTGTTTATGAGGTTCGTTTTTCCACAAAAAGGACTTTGCCCTTACCTTAGCCCCGAAGGTTACAGTAGGGTTTTGTCGATTCGCCAGTTTTTGTCGGAGGGTCACCAAATTTAGGATTTATCACTTCTATCGCATTCTAAACAAGGATAGGTGAGGAAAAATGATATGCGACAGATTTAAAAAATGGATAAATACGGTACTTGTTTTGATTAGAGATGCGTACTTCGTTTGCTTCGACAGCCATAGCAGACAGCAATAGACGATCGAATCAACAAGCAGCGAGGCAACATCTCTCAGTAAGTTGCACTTCTTCGTCACCAGCCAATTTAAACATCGTTTACATAAGGAAATGTCCCGGTGTCCTGTTGGTGAAGCCTGGAAAGGTGTGTTGGACAGTATTGGTGAACCAGAAACATGAAGGCCCATGAAAAATCAATACCAAAGACCTTTTTTGAGTGATTTAGGCGATAATAATATACTACTAATTGCCAACTTTTGCTACCAAAATGATAATATCATGTAATAGCACTTATAAATTCGTAAGACTTATTAGTAGGAGTGAGTTTCACATTAAGGAACTGCAGCTATTGTTCTTGTGATGGAATGATCCTGTCTAAGGTATTGGTTGCCGGTCAAGATACTGGGCATATGACACTTAATCTGCGATGTTTTGCTTATCTAAATGGGATACCGAGGCCAGGATAAGAAAAATATATTTTTTTGTATAAAGATGATTTCATTTAAAAATTACCCCTTATATTTTGTATTATTTTTCATATTTTAGTAGGGAAAAACATCGTTTATATAATGGATTAGCCCTTCTAATGAACAGTGAAGGAACTCTGCGATTTAAATTAACAACATTTTTAAAAATTATTTTCAACTAAAAAGATATTGTTGGACAAAAAAGAAAGTCGGTGCTTTAAATTAACAATATTTTTAAAAATAAACCACTCTTAATGAAAAATAAATTGTTGATTCGATCTTCTATTGTTGTCTGTCTGTATGGCTGTCGAAGCAAACGAGGTACTCATCTCTAATCAAAACAAGTACCGTATTGACCAGTTTTTAAAAGTTGTCGCATCGCATAATTCCTCACCTAGCCTACTTTAGAATGTGAATTAAGTGATAAATCCTAAATTTGGTGACCCTCAGACAAAAACTGCCGAATCCAAAAACCCCACTATCACCAGCCGACCTTTGAGAAAGAATACTATTTCTTCTATTACACATATTCATTGTGTACTGACAATATTAGTAATGTTATAATTATGTTAGTAAAAATCTAAATAAATCCAATGTTTAAAAAAGAGAACTTAAAAAGTCCAAAATTCTTACCTTTAAGTCGCCTCTACTAACAAAAACAATCTTCCACGTAAAAATAAATAAGTAAAAATATTTAAATGGCAAAAATATGCCCTTCTCGAAACAGTTAAAAAAATAGCCGAAAACTTAAAAAGGTGAAAATTTTCAAAACGGCATTCAACCAATTATTGAACCATGTATATTAGCAATTTTTATGAATAATTTAAGCTCATTCGGATGATGGTTTTTTGCGTGCTTGAGTAACAGACACACATACAGGAACCACCACATGTTCATATTTTTGTATGATTAACATTTTGTAAATAAAATGAATTTAGTAAAAATATTTTTTTTGACAAATTATTTTATCATGTCATTTTTTTACGCTGTTGTAAGAGAAAAATACCTGCAGGCATAAAACACCGTGAGTGCTACTTCTTCAGTACAAATCATAATAATCTCCTCGAATGAATCTCTTGTATTTCTCTTCTTAAAACAGTTGATCTAGCCGATCCTATAATTGCTTTTTCCTATCCATTCAAACCACAAAACCACTGGTGGCTAGCGTCCATCTGTGACCTTCAAAGACGTTCTTTCTCCGTTTCTATACTAATCTCGAAACCCCCACAAGCCTCTCAAAATCCCTCTCTAATCCTTAATCCCTTTCGGAACCCCAATTGAGATCTAAAACCTGCCGTATCCTTACTCCGTTTCCATTTCCCGATGTAATCGCCATAAATGTTTCTATCTATTTTAACCCGTGTGCTTCTATATTAATGATACATTTTTCCCCATTCGCAATGCCATTGTCCGGGAAAATGCTAAATTATGCAACCTATATAAACTGCACTATATTGTTTTGTCTCATGTACTATTTATATTGAGGGCTTTCCATTTAAGCTTTTGAAGTTAGCGTAGGTCGGCGCACATCAGCGCACTTTACCGTACACGAACGACGTTGAATGGAACGATGTGTGCTGGCGAAACGCTTGGCAATCAGCCGATTGGTAGCATTCCGTGGATTTACAACGGTACGGTCGCAGGTTTTGTGTATAGTAATAGAATATGTTCAAAATAAATAATAGAAATGTAACCTTGAAACAGTTATTCGCGAAAATATATCAAATTCTCAGGCTTCACTTTGTGTAACCACGATGTTCTGTTAATAAATTCACTTAGTAATCTTCCACAATAATTTTTATTATTCCAACCTAGGTTACGACTCAAGTTAAGTCATTCTCGAGGTAACAATATGACACCGCGAGCCCCTTATATACATTGTGAGGGTGTAGTGGAGGGTAGATAAATGTGGTGCATATTTGCCAAAGTGTAATAGTCTAAATTGCTCAATTGCATCATCCTTATATGGCAATGTTATTGCAGGGTTTAGAGCTGCGAGAATTTTTCCACCCGAGAAAAGTCGAGTAATTAACAAAATCCCTTGTTTAAATCCGGAGGAACATTCGGCCAAAATCACCGACGGCATTGCGTGGTCAGATGCATTTCTGCAATGGATAGCATCATCCAGCGTATAAACACCTGTGGGTAAAAATGTTGGGGGGAAAACTTAATGTTCAGCCAGGGAAAAGTGATATGCGTAGATTAGTATTTTTTTGAGGAAGTGGGAGACGTTTCCTGGGAGAAAAATTCATCCGTTGATGAGACTAAAAATTTGGCATCGCAGTCTAACAATGTTACTGATGAAAATCACAGTCTAACAATGTTACTGATTGCCTGGGAAAGTGAAAGGCATACTAGTGCATTCAAGGTCATCCGCCATGAATTGGGAAATAAGATGTAAATGTAATAATATGTGATGTTCAGGGAGCGTGGTGGCCTAGTGGGTAGATTGCTTGGCTACTGATTGAAGGGTCCCAGGTTCAAATCCGGGTGAAGCCTTTGGAAGCCCCCGAACGAGAAATCCTCGGAGTGCGAGGTGGCCCAGGGAAAGGAACTGGCCCCCCTACCCTGAATGTGTGAATTTCACACGCCTGTGGTTTAGTCCGGGGTGAGCTCTACTGAGCTAAAATCACTGAGTGTGATGTGATGTTCATTTACAAGCCCTGAAGAGGAACATTTCTCTCAGCAGGGGCTATTGTTGTGTACATGTTCAAAATAATGTAAATACGTATAATTTTACTGCAATAAAAAAGACAATAGCAATGAACACTGTGAATTGAATTGAACATGAGAAAAAATAATATTTTTCTATCTACAGCCCTTGCGATTCTCGCGAATAACAATGGTTTGTAAATAAATTCACTTAGTAATGTTCCACAATAATTCTTATTATTCCGACCTAGGTTTCGACTCGAGTTAAGTCATTCTCGAGGTTACAATATGACACCACGATCCCTTTATACACATTGTGAGGGTGAAGGGGAGGAGAAGTAGAGGGGCCAAGGGGGTATAAAAGTGGGTACAGGGGTGAACAGGGGTGTAATGGTGTAGAGGTACACACGAATGTGTGTTTTGCGACCGTGCGAGTGACTGTGTCCAATGCAATATTTATATTTCGCAGTGATTTGGGAACTATCAAAAGTTAGTGCTTCTAAAGCGACAATATTCGATTTGACTAGACTTACTACATGTCCTGGGCTGGTCGGGATGGTAGTTGTCCGTTATATAGTTATCTGACGACATTTGAAGAATTTAAAAAAAATTTGATTTTACATTTTCACTCTCACGAAAGCAGTTAAAGACAACAAGAATGCCAGCGCACATGTTAATTAGAGCGGTGATCGCAGCGCTGTAGTCGTATAAAACTTCACCGCGGAAGATAAACCAGCTCGCTGATTCAACAGCACCATTCCGGGGGACCCTTCGTCAATATTTATTCGAAGCAATAACAATTTTGAGTCTCCCGCTGAGATTTAAACAAACACAATTATGCGAAATTTACCGTGAAAGGATCGTTCGCTTGGATTGAACTGCTGAGAAGATTGAACTAGTTCAACACAGACAATAGGGGGGCTAACGTTTACTTGAATGGAAAGAAATACCACAACATTTTACCCTAATGCCTGTTCCTCACGGTAAAATTTTCGGTAAAACGTTTTATGAAATCGACTAATTTTATAAAAATGAGCTTGCTAACGATAAAACCGTTTTATAAAACGTTTTATGGAATAGGACAGGTCCTATTTCCATAAAACCGTTTTATGAAACAACCAATGAGACTTTCCGCTCATCGCGTTGATAATAATCTCGTATCCATGGTACGCCAAACAAGGAAAACGTAAACAAACATGGCTGGAAGTTCATGGAACGTTGAGGCAGTATCCTTCATGTTAGAAGAATGCGTTAGAGCACTAGCACCGTTGAGTGTGATCAGAAAGTAAGTAAATAACAATACATATAGTTTTTATCCTAATAGTCATCCAAAAGAGAGCGCATTTATCACTTCTCGTGTTCGCAAAGCGTCTCATAGATGGCAGGACATTGCGGTTTAATGAATAGTTTTACCGTGAGCAAGCAAGTACGTTTTACGTACGATTCATAAAAATTTCAAAAAAAATTTTTATAAAACTGTTTTATGGAAAATTTTACCGCAAGCAGCAGGCATAACTGCTGGGTGATCTCCTCAAAACATCAAACCATCCTCTTGCTTCAGCTTTTTTACTTTTTAACAGAAGGTTTTCAGTAAAGTTAGTCCGTACTGACTGTAAACAACTAACGGTAGAGTTCAGAGCATCAGGACAACTTTTCTCGTTAGCTTTTCCTCAGACTGAATTGTCTGATCATCAGGCAAGTCAATGTGACCAGATTGTTAAAAATCCAGTGGTATAATCCACAGCGTCATCAACACCGTTCTCAACAGCTATCAAACCGAATAGTGTCTCGCTGTATCTCACCACTCCATTCTCATTTCGATCAACTATAGCAATTGCATTTCATCATCATTATTAGCGGTAATCGATACAAAATTTGTATTTTTACTGTATTTTATTGTCTTTTGAAATTATATCGCTAACATACGAGAAAATTAATAAGTTGGTTGCTTCATTTTTGCTGTCTATTCATGTGATGAAAAACTTACTTTTTATGGCAGTTATTATAAGTTTTTTTGTTGCAAAAATGACATTTTTATGTGGCAATATAATACTATTTGTTTTGTTTTACTAATTCTGGCCTTTTGAGTTTTATCAATTCTCAGAGGGGCATGTGGGAATAATTTTGTAAAAAGTTAGTGCTACGTAGATGTTTTCAGATGGATGGGTGCTTTTTGTATGAATAGCTGAAATGAGACGAAAATATAAATTAGATATCATCTTACGGTACAACCTTCTAGAAGTATTTTGTTAAGAATGTTTAGTCTCCATTTCAGAAATTGCCGGTGCTTGGAACTCTAATGCACTACGCACAAACTCAATGATGAATTTTTAAACTTTGGATTTTTGAATTCTTGCCGAGGGGACATTTTTCCCCCCCAAAAATTGCATTTTGTACTACTTTCTAAGCCTCATCGCATTCCTCGCCATTTCAAATGGAGAAGGAGCAAGAATTCACTTTTCTGCACGTCGATCCAAAATGCACTGCACATTTTAATACTGTTACATAGTATGCCGAATAAAGATAAACGTCACTCTACCTCACGCCATTACTCCCCATCCCTCGTAGTGTGTTGCAAGGGACGGTTGAAAAATCCAGACCTGTGTTTTTTCTCACCAGAATACAAATGCAGTCAAACCGAAATTGGTCCCAATTGAGCACACACAAATATCGATAATGGTTTGCATCTTCGTTTTGAAAGGATGTTCTTCCCTCCACCACCTCGGGAACGATTGCACGTCCTCGTGAAACGCACACGATAGTTACCAAGGCTGCTTGAATACTTTATTTTTCGTTATCCCCATGTTGATATGGCAACACCCCATCATTTCAAAAACTCTGAATGCGCAATTTTTTCATACTTCATCGATTGCCGAGCTGCAGTCATGCCAAGTACTGGAGTTTGTCGAGTTGGACGCATCGTTTTCTTGTACGTGTTGTTGCGTTGTGAAGCAGAATGTGCATTTAAACGACTGTCACTTCCCGCGACAAGATTGTGGAGTGGAGTTGAGCGACGTGAATTCAGTGGATTTTTTTCCGTGCTCTAAAAGCTTTGACGATACGGGCATTCGAGCACACCTAGAAATCTGGATGCTGTATGAATTAAAATAATGCTCAATTTCAGACATTTTTAGATTCCTCTCCCAACATTAAATGCGTTTTTCCTTGTTGGAGAAGCATAGATTAAGGAAGCGAAAAGATGGCATCTAGAAAAATTTACAGAATCCTATTATTATGTGCGATAAAAAATTCTTTCAGTATGGAAAATACGCGAGGGGTATCGATCGACTTTCAAAAGCCGTGCTTTGAATATGCAATAAGTGTTTAGGGCCCATTGCATTAGCTGGTTTATTACTTTGGATTATTATTACTTTTAGGGGTAACCTACCAGTTAAGGAAGGTCTTAGATAAATCTCCGGGAATTATATGTGAGCGATTTACTCTTTCTGTTTAGACGATGTTTAGTATTTCTTCACTTTAACAAACATTCTACATCCAGTTATCCTGCCAATTTAGCTTATTTTATTCTTTCCCCTTCCTCGCGTACCCAACATCTCCTACATGGCCATGTAGTAAGGCCCCCTGCCACAAGCCTCTGTGGCGGCTAGTAGGGTCAACTGTAGATGTAGATCCCTCTTTTTATTACGGCCTAAGCATCCATTATTACCTGATCCAACTTCCGCCTACTCTGCCTTCTTCAAATCCAGAAATTTCCTCTCCTCACCAAGCATGCTGAGAACGTCCTCTTTCCTCTTCCTTTCCATGTACTACACTTTCTTCATTTTTCTCCTCATGCACATCTCAAAGGCCTGTAGCATATTTTTACACAATTTCAATAGATTGGTCCAATGAATGCGTCCATTGCAATTTTGGTCCAATTAATGTGTAAAATTGATTCAGTTTCATGCATTAGTTGGACCAGAATTCTCAACGAATAAATCTATCAAAATGGAATTGAACGTGGTTTGCAGCAAGAGTGATACTCTCTATCTTTTCACCGAGTCCAGAATACCATACGACGCTACTCTTCGTAATCCCCGTCATCACTTCTCTCCTGCTTCTCGTCGTATCGTATGATAGCGCAATTCTCCTCTCAATATCTATGCTAGAATGTTCATTTTATTTAAAAGTATTGTAATTTATAATTGATATTTATTCCACTGAATTTTCATACAAAACATTTATAGAAGTTAATGCTATTCATGAAGTAGTGGAACATAGACACCCCAGAGTATAAACCGGTTTTGGGGTCCAAAACCTGGTTTGCCATAATTCAGGTTTACCAAATAGCTGAATGGTGACGCCCAAACAATACAAAATACCACAATTAATTTTACAGTACAGTCCAAAGCAATATACAGCAAAAATGTGTTCACGCATTTAGAGACCGAGGAACAGGAAGGGGAAGAAGCATCACCTAATGTTTGGTAGAAAAAAATAATATTAAATAGGCACCCAATGAATATGAAAGATGAAATTTGTACCAACAATGAATTGGAATTGTATATCTGCAATATTGTTTCCAGAAAATAGCCATATTTGAATTATCTTAGAAATATGTATTATGTATTACCAAATATTGTCAAAATTTTTTAAGAGGCTAGAGCCAGACTAACTTTTCGGTTGTGTCGACAACTTACGTCATTTAAAACGGCTAGATTTGCAAAAAATATTATGAGAAATAAGATAGTGAAACTGAGTTATATTAGGAACTAGGACGGGAATCATCCTTAAAACACAAAATATTGGTATGGAGAGCTTCCTTTTAGCTTCAGGGGATCCGAATTTCATAAGTATCTCCATATTTTTAGTGGTCAGCACTCTTTCAGGCCTGATGGTATCTGCTTTGTATATATGGTATAAAATTGTTAGCAATAAAATAAAGAAAAATTATATTCTATTATACACTATAATTACATAATTGATGTAATTTTTTGGAATTATAATGCAAAAGACAAGTATTGCAAAGACATAAAAACCTCTTAGAAAAAGGAGGATGGTTAGAGGAACAGTGATAGGAAAAAATAATGCAACGCAGGGGAAGAATGGCTTCTATTTTCGGAGAGAACGAATTATCTTCCGCTAGGAAACGATTAACGCTGTGATATTCAATGCCGAGTAATTTAGAAAGAAGCTGTTGATAATAGCAATCAGCTACTTCTGCTATAGCAATGAGCTATAAACTATAGCTATGAGTTATTAACTAAAGCTACAACTATATCTATAAACTAAAGCTATAGCTATAAGCTATAAGCCACACCGATTGCTACTGGATATACTTCAGCTGTACCTATAAGCGATAAATCACATGTATAAGCAAAGTTTTGTAGCTGCTTATATGGCAGCCACTCATAAAATATACATTGCAATACAGCTAAACCTACTGAGAAACGTAGCTGTTACGATACCGTGTAACATGTTGCATGCTACTATCTAACCCAGGATTTCAGTCTAGTACAAATTTTACCATTTTATACGATAATTACTTGTTAGGCGTTTCCGCTTTGCGTGAGTGTTGGTGACTGATGGGTGGTTTCATACGGAGAAGAAATGAAGTAGAGACGTAAAGAAAGAGATGTTAAGAGTAATGGAAATGATTTCTGCCGTAAGCAAGATTAAAAAAACCGTATGGTAGACTTATGGTAGACGTATGGTAGACGATCAAAATCATTTTACAAAATATGAGGAAAATTAATTGACCAAAGATTTATCGTATTAATTGTGAGTGTTTTTTTAATATAAGATTTTTTTGCATATAAAAGCCCCGATATGTATACCGTGGTAAAAATATAAATTGAATTATACAGCTGGATTTAAAAGTGAAAGGTCTGAATCACTGCAACATTATTAAACGACTTGTTGAATTAAGCTTTAAAGCTGAAGTTGCAAGAATGCTTTTATGTTGGTTTACGGGAAGCTGAATATTCGAGATCCTTTTTATAAAAGTTTTTAAAATAAAAAATCTTTTATTTTATTTTTATTATTCTGTTATTAGTATTAGGTGTTTTCTGCATGCCGGACGTAAATTGATTTTGAAACAAAAACACATGAGGCGATTGGATGCTTATTAATATATAGCGATTGATTTGCAGGGATATGATGCTAAATAGATGCGCTTAAATACGATTTTAGAATATCCTGCGGATCATTGAATGAATCAAACAGGATATTTTACATTCTATTTACGTTTATTTTACGTGTGCTCTTCGTAGTTCAAGCATATAGTGTTGTTTTACAGACCGGGTGTTGCGTTCGAACAATAGCTGTGTGCCGCTTACCTGTCTCGGCAACTCTTGACAACCAGATCGCGTGACGTCACGGCTGAGTGGTGAGGCCTTGTATATCTCGGTGGTCTTGGCTGAAAACGGGGACGTTATATTGGGATTTTAAGAAGAGGCTGGCAAAGAGAGAGTTCAATATGGAGAGTTGCGCTTCATGGTGTAGAAACGAGGAGTCGTTGTTAGGAAGATGAAAATAGGCTGCAGGCGTATCATAATTCGGTGTGGGTGAGAGTAGAGAAAGTGCGGCGGACGAAAAGGAAGACAAACGATGAAGTATGGTGCATGAGGAGAGGAAACCTCTGGAGGATATCAGAAGGAGGCAGAGTAGGTGTATGGAGGTAGCGATGAGTGACTAGAGGTTGGTTAAGAGCATGATAGAGGGGAGTATGCTGGGTAAGCGGGGCAAGGAACAGGTACATGCTGGCACCTGCCGACAAGCTGTTGGCTTAGCTGGACCTATTTATCTTTTGATATTGCGAAACAATGCGCACTTCGGGAGGTGGTTGTCATGTCTCTCCAAGGTAAAGGTAACCAGCCCCTTCGGCGGAGAGCTTCCTTACTCAGCCTCCAGGGGCCGTTTATGCCCTACATGTCACATGAACATTATAGATCACTGTGAAATAATAACTATTATTACATCCATAGGATTTACTGTGTTGTGTGTTATTATATTATTCCAAATGGTACTAAAAATGTTTTAGCAAATTAACTTGAGATTAGAAGGAGGAAAAGTAGGTGGTTGGAGGAGTCAACGAGGGGCAAAGGGTTGCTTAAAACCGTGATGGATGGAATGAGGATGTTTGGTAAGCGGGGAAGGGAAGAACGGGAACAGGTTTTACTAACGGAATGATGAAACGTAGGAAGTGCGATAAGATAAAGACAGAAGTACTGTAGGTAGAAAAAGCCCTGTACATGCAAAAATCAAAAGGATTTTTAATAAATTCCGTTTAAAGCCACATAAACCAGTAGGATATTATGATAACGTGAACATAACTACTATCCCATGAGATAGAAAGGCTCATGACGATAAATAATCATCATTAGAAGTAGTTTTCCGGGAGAATTCTTTACAAGTAATCAATTCGAAGATTGGTTTGCTGAAGCTCTCTACTTCACTTTTGTGTCATCCTACCATTTCGTTTCAACAAAATATTTCACTTAGACGTCCTTAATGATTTTTAAATGTATTCCATTCTTTATTTTCCTCTTTAGTTCTTCCAATCTATTCGCCCTTCCTATATTATTTTCCATAAGCTAATGTGCCGCAAAATTTTTCCAATATATTTGTATCTTCTTCTTTGCAGTGTATTAATTATTCTTCTTTTCTCTCCATTTCTTCGTAGGACCTCTTCTTTGGCGATTCTCTACGTATATTTGATCTTCATCATTCTTCGGTAACACCACATGTTCATTGTTTGCAATCTCTTTTGCTCTGCAGCTGTTATTTTACAGAATTCACTGCTATATAAAAGCATGCCATTACCATTTTTGGACCAATCCTGACCTCCATAGAGTTTTCAGATGAAATCCATAGGCTTAAATACTTTTTTTGGTTTAACACGGTTCATCTACATCTACATACTACCCCGCAAGCTGCCTCAATAGGCGTGTGGCGGGGGGTGTTAGGACACCAACCGTTTGAATATAAAAAGGAAACGCTCTAATGAAATTACGCCTAGCATTTATTTCAGTCCCTTATTGTTCGAGGGAAAAACGAATTCCCATACCTATCCGTTCGGCAAAATATCTCTCTTAATTTATCGTTTCTGTCGGACCTGGAAATATAGTGGGGTTCTAATATGATGTTCTCCGTGTCGCTCTGAAAGATATCTATTCTCAATTGCTGAAGTAATCTAAGCCTAGCGCGCAGCCTCCAAGTCTCTAGTGGCTCCCAGCCTAATTCGTTTAACATCTGTGTAACGCTGTCTGTACGCCCGTAGCAGTTGTTGACGAATCGCGCAGCAACGGTTAATGTATCATCAGCTTAAATTCTAGAGAAAATATCTCGTTGTGATTATCACCTTTTTGTCTTCATCTCAGCTCCCATTAAGTTAGCGTGCGATGTCATCTAAGTCCACACCTGGCTCCATGTTTTTGAAGAATTTAGCTCTTGGCCATCCTCTTCATTTCTTTCCTCCCTGTTCACCTTCGGATATATTACTTGGCACTGATAAGGCTTTAGTACATATCCAATCAATTTGGCCCTACTTCGTTCTATGCAATTACAAAAGCAATCTTATTTCTTTCACTTCAAAAACATTTTCGTTGATTATTTTATCCACTATGTGCATGCTTAAGTATTAAATGAATGCAGTGCACTTTCGTCAATTTCCTCAAGACCTACATTTCTATCGCCTCAAGCTTCATTCTTTTCGCTTTCTTGATGGTTTATTTCTCAAATCCCTTACCAGTAACTGTATACTCGTGGTACCACTGGCAGTAGCTTTTTAAAATATAGCTTATCTCTCTTTGCCTCGTTTTTCAACGTTCCAAATTAGGCACCTCCTAATTAGGTGCTACTTTACTACTTCACAGTTTTTCTGTGACCGATTTCTAAATAAATCTGTGTTACGTTCACCCGCCGTCTGTCAGGCGTTGTCTGTATTTTTTACAGTACTAGTCCCGTAAGCTGAGCATTTTGTTTATTAACTTTTTTACTAAATGTTTCAGTTTTATTACTTAAATGGGTCGTAATATTTGTAGTAACCGCAGAAATGTCCTTTATTATATTGTTTATTTATTTGTAAACTTTGAAAATCTTTCTTAGGCCCATCCAATTTAGTATAGGGGATTGGAATGGTTTACCGGAGGAAATTTTGGAGCCCTTCCCTACTAATACTAGGATATTTATGACGAGGGTGAAAAAAATCGAATTTTGAGGGATCTTCCTATTTTTTTTAAATTTAGTATTTTTTATTTTGTATTTTGGTCTTCATATATTTTGTGTCTTATGTAACCACCCGACCAAATGGATAACTTGTATTTCGTATTTTCGTATTTTATATTTGCTTCTTGAGTATTTTCTTGTTATGTGTTACCACCCGACCAAATGGTCGACTTGTAACAATTTATGCAATAATAATAATAATATCAGCCGACTTTTTTAAAAATATGGAATCATTATTTATAAACGAATATATTTATATGCATGTATTGTGTTGCAAAAAAATGTGCCTGTCTGTGCAAAAAGTCTCTCTAGATGAAAACATGTCCGTAGTTTTGGGCTATAACAATTAAATCCAAACGAACATTCTGGTGAAATTTTAAAGTTTTTTTTTAATTTCAGCCTTAATTATTGTTACTACGTCTGAATCTACATAATTGTGAGACTAAAAATATATTTTTTATGCAGTTGGACGATAAGAGAAATTTTCGGTTAGCGGAAGACCGTTAAAAATCTCGCAGTAAACAATCGGTGTCAGTGCGTACACGAAAGATGAAATTTGCTTATATCTTAAGAAGGTTCCGATGATTCAAATGCCACATTTTTATGTATAAAAACACCCCTCTTCTCCGATATAACATCAAAAAAATTCTAACTTTTCGTACTTTTTTACTTATTACGCATGCAATTAAAAAAGGAACAATGGATTGCAGAGAAGAAAATATAGTTTTCTCATCCAAGTTCTAATGTTGTTTATGCATGACATATGAAGTGAATTACCCCAGGGAAACAAACGAAAATAAAATTGAACCGTCGACTGATCTATGTTACCAAAATACTAGCAAGAATGTTCAACAAAAAATGTATAAAAATGTTTAAAAGAAAATACTGTAGAAAAACAGAATAGGTGCTTAAGTCTGCTCCTTGGGCAGTAAAATGTGCGTATTAATGGAAAAAAATGTATATAACTATTCAATATTCTGCTTCTGCTTCAATAACTTGCTTTTGCTTCCCATTTACTCAGGCATGTAAGCAGTCTATGAAACATATTTAAAGTGGCAAAAACTAAAATTTGGGCTTTTCCATTGGTGTTGATTCAAACGGTTGCAAGATCACTCCCTTAAAGTTACAACTTCGTACACGACTCTTCTTAAATGATGATTGGGTTGAAATCATCAATCCCTTTACCAGGGTTTCTTTTTACTGTCAAGATTCAAATCTAAACTTAACGCTCACAATCGTTAATAAAACGTAAGCTTTTACTTAATATCTCCGATTTGCAAGTGTTTCAAGTTCACAGCATGAATTGAGCACAGCGTATTAGGTTATTTTATACCCAGTGTCTCAATTCCTTCCCACTGCCAGCCTCTGGCATATTTTATCTCCGTACTTTCTCTTGTATTTTGCCATCGTTATTGCGTGTACGTAAACTTCTGTTAATTTTTTTTTATTATTTTGAGGTCTGTGTTATTTCATGCTTTTACTTGCTTCCTCTACCCTCCTATTTTGAACGATATCTATCACCGGCTAACGCGTGAAAAAAACGGCTACATTGAAAAGCATCAGTATTTTAGATATGCCTGTTTGAACAGAGCGAAAGATTTTCATGCATCGAATATTACTAACGAAATATGTTTTGTCCTATTTTTAAACCACCAACGGAAAAAATATATTATCATTTGTGTTTGAATATGAAGGGAATCGCTGAAAAAATATTAAAACGATGTATAAAAAAAAGAATTTTCTCATTTACCTTCATTTAAAAGTTAAAATAATATCTGCCAGCTTAAATAATAATTTTTTGTAACCTTTTCCTAACAGTGAAACACGTTCCTTAATGAGAAAGATATGACAAAAGAGGCAAATATTTTGGTAAAATTAGGCAAGGATTGTAGTACAACAACACCAGAATGCTGCTTTTGCTTGAACTATCAAAATATTTCCAATTTTTTGAGTTCTGTAAAAACTTGCTGTAAAATATTGTTGGCTAACAGTTAAGCAAATGAGCTTTTGGTAATTCTAATTATCTCAGATGCCTCGAAAATTTCACAATGTGGTTCACGTCTAATTTAGTTTTGTTGATTTAAATTCATGGGAATATGTGCCATATGTAAGAACAGTATGAGGGAAGCTTGCGAAGCACGAAAAATATAACAGAATGAAAGCCTTGTGGTCGGTTGGGGATTTGGGGTGTCTTAAGGCTTCATTTATCGGCTGATACGTATGCCGATCTCTCAAAGGAGGGGGATTAAGGCAGGGAGAGCAAGGGAAAACCTTCAATAAATCTACGAACTTCGTAATTTATTGGCACTCTCTGAGGAATTATGACTCTTAAGAGTAGCGTCGCGGTAGTCGAAAACCGAGGAGAAAGACAATCGGTTCCTAATCTATATTGCGCGTAGATTACAAACAGAATATACAATGCTTGCTTTTAGTCTAGTGCCTAAATATCTTATAGTACCAAGTAGGTGTAATTAATTATTCACGTTAGTACCTTGAAATATTCGTGATCTGTTACAAGAACATAGGAATAATAAAAAGAATGGTTATCTTCCATCAGACGGTAATTGAAAGCTAATCTTCGTTATCGAAATACTTTTGATGTAATATTAATTTTTTGTGCTAATAATGGTAAGGTGATAATTAATACCAAAGACAATTTCAAAGTTGAGAAAAAAAGATATGTAAATGATAACCTTAATTAAAAATACGTGTGCTACGTCGTAAATTAGAGTACCCGGCAAATAAATTATGACTTGAGTCTATGAGCATAAGAAGCTATTGGGTTGAATAAATTTTTGAAGGAACTTGTCCAGTGCTCAGATCTATGTAGCTTCATGCCAGATTACTCTGCTAATGCTATTGTGGACATGTTCACAATTATGTGTATCATATTCCCAGAGCTTGACATGGAAGTTGCTTTGAGTTTGCCGTTCTTTGAGTGCGATAACTCATAAAATTCAATGAATTTGGCCTCATGATGTAGAAAATAATTTTTAATTTTAATGATGTAAATGCATTGATTACTCTCCGAGATACTAAATACCCAAGTCGCCTCGAAAACCTTGGCTGTGAAGGTTTTCTCAGGGTACAAGAGAAAACAATAGAGTGAAGAGGAGAAATACGAAGTAGAAGGTGTTGGATACGGTGGGAGATGAAAGGAAGATGATGGTGGAGGTTTGGAGAAAACAGAAATGGTGGATGACGGACGTTTTGAATGACATGTTAAATATCGTAGTAAGGAGAACGCTTGCGCTTCTTGCAAATGGAAGGAAGAAGATAGGAATTTTGGGCGGTACAAGGAGAGACAGAGGGTATGAAATATTAACGGGAGACCTGACGACGAGCCATTTTCATGAAGGAAAGTGAGGAGATATTTCAGAAATGGGATTTTAGCATAAGGGTTGTAACCTCACCCGGTCACGTTTATTTTCCTTGGTCAAAAAACTTCGATAAACAACCGCAACTACCGAAACACTTAAAACTTACCTCCTTGAGGAAGGGATTAATGATTAACATTAATCAATATATTAAATAAAACACTTCGCTCAATCAATTACATAATATAACACTTTGTTTTAATAAAATATTTGACTTGGTTATGACAGCATCAGTATTTAGAGACTTCCAATTCACAATGTTACTCTTATATGCTCCAATTCTTTTTTTCACATTTACGTTATTTAGATAGCAGTACTTTTATAAATGGAGGTAATTGTTCTTTTTATGACTTTGTTATTCTTATAGTTAGACTTATCAGACGCTGGGGCTTCTCTCTCTCTTGTGTGGCTGCGAATATGCTTTCACGGTCTTCCTCGTTTCCAGAATTCTGGGCTGTCCGGTTTCTATCTTGGGTTTCTTTCCCGATTCCTTCCTGGCCTCTTTATAAATCTCTGGTTTCTCTTTCGTCACCTCTATGCCGCTTCGTATCCGCTCCCTGCCGTTTTTATTCTCCGACTTTCGAACTTTTTCCCCACTTCGCGTCCTTAAGATCTTTACTCCCCCAATTATCTTTGCTGACTCCCCACTGTTAACTCCTTCACCCTCGCGTCACTAGTTACGATCCTTTGTTGCCTTGTTTGTTTACTTGCGACCTAACTACGCGTTGTTACGTTATTTATTTATTTACTGGGCGTTATGTTATAGGGTTGTCCAAAATCTTACCAATCAGCTGGTAGAATACCCAATTGTAAAAAGCCTCAAATACTGATGTTAACCCGTTAACTCTTGGTGTTACCGTTTGGTACCAGTTGATTAGTGGCTTGCTTCACATTGACTCTTTAAATTTCTCGACATTTTTACGGGATTAATTTGAACTTTACATCAATTTCAATTAATTGAAGCTCATGATTCCTAAAAATTAGTTTGTATTTATCCATTTTATACATATATTCAGATGTGTTTAAATAGGAGTACTTTTTAATGATTGCAAAGAAACAGTTTAATTTTCGTGTGGGATTTACAGTTTTCTTTTATTAATCCAGCAGTGTCTTTACCAATGAAATTTTGCAGGTACCACAATATACCACGTACTTGCAGCTATGGGTATGATTATAATTTTTAAATTCAGATTTGAGCAAAGGAAAATTAAAATGAGTATCATTGGTACTGGATTTAATATCCATTTATAAGAGAATGAAATGTTTATTTAACCTATAACTTGTAGCCTTAAATACTGAGAAGTTGAGTCGTAAAACGTCAAAGTTTTTGCGTCAATGTTATTAGTACATCTACTTTATGCTCCTTAAAATAGCTTAAAATTTAAAATACAATGTGGTGACTGTGGTAACACACGCTCATGAGTAGGGAAAATATCGCACAAGATCCTTTATGCTGCTTTGAAAGAGCCTCGAGTGTATTGTTGCGGTGAAATAATCGAGGGATAGGATTTCCTGGAATCGTATAGTTGTTGGCGACGCCTCTCTGAGTTGAAGGGTATGCTCTTTTGTTTCTGCGGAGACACTGGAGGGGAGATGTAGATGGATATGAGTGAAACTGCGAAGTCAGAAGCGAGACAATACTCGGTGAAGACCGTTTTACGTGAGGCACTTTACTGCACCGCCTGGTGTATGGGTAGATGCGCAGTAAACATTGCGTCATTTAAAGCGGATATTTAATGAAATGAATGTGCGAATGCATGAAATAAAACAAGAAAAGAGCTCCTGCTAAAATTGCTCCTGCCTATCTTCTCGAAACTATTCTAGTACATGTGGCTGCGCTATTAAATGGCTCGGCTAAAACGGCTTAAAGGGAGAAGGTGCAAATGCCGCTGGAATATTGCACAACCGAATTCGCGAAATTCGCTGGCCAAAAATCGTCGGGTGGGTTGTGTAAACGTAGTTTAAACCAGGGTTCAGATGGGGCCCGGTTGATCTTTTCTGATCCCCTGATCCTTCTATGCTGGGCCGAATTCTGTAGCTAGTGAAGCTATACCGAGGCGTCCTTCTCTCTAGTCATAACGGTGGCTATATTCGAATTTAATGTTTCAATTTCAGTGTCTGTAAGAAGTATGAAGTAAAAATTGTAATATTAATGGCGCAAAAATATTTTTAAACATTCCAGAAATTCTCAGTAATTCAATAAATATATCCTCATAAGTTTCTAATTTGACTCATTATTTCACGCCGTACGGTGAACACGCCTGCACAACAGGTTTTTTTGCGATTCCGTAAAAATTACTGCGCCGAGTTATTGATTCATTTTTATAAATAGTTTCTATGTTTTTTAGTACGTAGTTAGTTAGTACGTATGGCCAAACTAACTACGACTTTGTGACATAAAGGAGTTAAAAATGCCTTATTTTTAAATATTCTCCCTCTTGAGCGCACTGTCGTAATTTGTCCAATGCAAAAATGCTTATATTTTCATGCAAATTGCTCGAAAAGTAGTTCAGCAATGGGTTAATATTTTGATATGATTGGAAAGAAGAGAGATTTAAAATGTGATCAAAATTATCAAAATCTTGATGAAGTTATATCTCGCTCAAACTACCTTAAGTTCTAAGCTTAGATTTGACTTTGTGGACGGTGGCGCCATTCACGCGTATCAACTGCTTCGTGATACGTCATTTCTGGCAGTATGGAAACATATATTTACTTTTAAGCCTACAGAAATCCGCTAGTTAGAAGATTACCTCGTTAGCTTCATTGGCTGAAGCACCGGGTATGACATCGAGGTATCCAGGTTCGATTTCTGGTCAAGGTGGATGATTTTTCCTCTCTGGAATTGTCGCCCTTATATTCACTTGCGAGGGACACCGTAAACGTTGATCCTAATTTACAGTTCACGTCCACTTGAAATGAATGGGATTCATGTTCAGGATTTTTGGTTACGATCGTCTGTCGACTGGAGATTTTGTTGGCAAAAAGCGTTCATCTTTGTTGATCTTCGGCTGTAAATACTGAAGGAAACATCAACAGCTTTGAGTATAAACGTGATGACAGTAAAATTATTTTTGTGGATTCCGATACACCTACACAAGGTATAGTGAACGAAAATAATTATGCCGGATTTAATCTACATTATAATGGCATCAGTCGCTAATTAGTGGGGTACTGTCCGGCACTGTCGTCAACCGTGAACGTGAAAATTGGGACTGATTGAACATTGAAGTTGACGGTTGTCGTCCACGATGGATGATGCGTTCACCCAATCGCAAACGCCTGCGTAAACATTTATGCATTGAGCTCACGGCTTAAGTTTAACTTCACGTTGATACCAATCGTAAGCCGGCATAAATACCGCGACTAGTTAGTGATATCCTCAAATAAAAGCTTCAATGGTCTTGCGATGTTAACTATCATTGGTTTTCTCATGATAATCATCCCATGAGTGGAGCAAGAAGGAAGGATTCCTCTCCCTAAATCCCGTTTTATAAGGTCTGGTTAGCGTTATCTGGAAGATGACTTTGCATTTGCGTTAACGTGATGTTAACTGTGAGTTCGGGTTTTGTATATTAAATTTGACTGCCAGTTAGTTGACGCTGGTTAGCTGTATCCTCAAAATATGGCTTCAATAGTCTTTCAACATAAACTACCGTTGTCTTTCACACGATGATCATCCAATGAGTGTAGGTAACCGATCCTCATAGGAAGGAACGGCTTCTTAAATCCTTTTTTTCAATATCTGGTTAGCATTTACCGGAAGATGACGTAGCATTTACGCTAACATGGCCTTAATCGGAAGTTCAGTTATTGCGTTTTACATTTGATTGCCAGTTTGTTGACGTTGATTAGCGATATCCTTAAAATATGGCTTCAATGATCTTTTAACATTCACTATCATTGGCTTTTACACAATTATCGTCAGGTTAGTGGTGCAAGAGGATCCTCTTAGGAAGAAAGGGCTTCCTAAATCCCGATTTTATAATGTATGGTCAGCGTTAACTGAAAGATGACGTAGTATTTGTGTTAACATGATATAAACTGAGAGTTCGGGTTTTTAATTAACTCTGAGTATAGGTTTCATCTACATCTACATAATACCCCGCAAGCCGCCTCAATAGGCGTGTGGCAGGGGGTGTTAGGACACCAGCCGTTTACATATAAAAATGAAACGCTCTAATGAAATTACGCCTAGCATTTGTTGAAGCCCCTTATTGTTCGGGGGAAAAACGAATTCCCATACCTATCCGTTAGGCAAAATATCTCTCTTAATTTATCGTTTCTGTCGGACCTGGAAATATATTGGGGTTCTAATATAATGTTTTCCGTGTCGCTCTTAAGCGTAAGTAAGCGTTTTTATAGGAAATGTAAGTGTAAATACCGAGAAAGTATTTAACCCGAGGTTATAAACCTGTGCCTAAAGAGGTGTGTTGTGATGTGAGAAAGAACCTACGTAAGATATTAAAGGTTCGAGCAAAAAGGGACTGAATCGAAAAAGAAAATTTTCGACATTTTCTGTAGACTTCGGGAGGTTGGTTAAGTTTTGAAAGAGATGAGGGTGTCCGGGAAAGTAGCGGAGAGGTAGAGAGAGTAGCGAAAATTTTCCAAGGAAGGGAATTCGGGGAATATCTACTCTGGAGGTGGGAGGAGTTTGAGAAGAAGAAGAAGGTTTTATTGACAGAAAAGGACCCAAATGGTGCGGAAGTTTCGGGGGTGTTGCAAGGGGGAGAGGGAAGAAAAGAGACATTTGCCTGCGGGCGTAGGGGGACTGGTGCTATTGTGTGGGAGAAAGAGGGAGAGAAAGCAAATAGGGGACGAAGAAGAATGAGGGGGATCAGATAGACTGAAAGAAATGAACGGTGAGCAAGGGAGGGAGGAAGATCGGTCGTTTTTCTCTTTTCTTTTTATTTTGAAGGGCTGTGCCGGGAGAAGTCGAGCATTTTTTCTTTGAGTCGGGAACACACGGGATGTGAGGAATCACAAGCGACAGCCTTGGGACAGGATTTGTGAACAATGAGGCTTCTTGAAAGATGGAACATTTGATTCATCCGCTTCGTCTAAAATGAAAGGTTGAACATTTGGTTGATCCGCTTAGTCTGAGATCAGGATTACGCAAGATTATTTTTAAACGATGAGAGTAGTTGGGGGAAAGAAGCACTTAAAGTTTGCCTTTAAACGAGCACAGGGCGTTACTGTTGGATATATATCATTTATCTTTTTTCATCCCCTTGACTTTAAAAACCAAATATTGCTTTAACTCACCGCTTCTGCGAATGTGCACAGAGCATGTAAAAAAGGAACAGAGCATGTAAAAAAGGAAGGAATCAGGCGAGATGTTGTGGAATATGAACATAATAAGAACTAGGATATTGATGATGCAGTGCATCGAAACCCGGGTCGATTAAAACTTTATCTGTGGAAAATTATAATATCCTAGTTCTTATTAGAGCATGTAAACATTTAGATTTTCATTAAAAAATGTGAATTTATATCTAGATCAGATGTAGCGTTGAACAAAATAACAGTATGATAATTGTAGCTTTGATAATTTTGTCTACAATGACTTGTGACGTTTTGATGTTGATAAACTAGCTTTAATGATGTATGGTGTGTGATATGTTGTTATCTCATATCCCGAAGTACAACCCACATTGATATATGATGGACATGTCTGAGACGTAAATTACTTGTACAACTGTTCTTCCACGGTATATTTGAAGAACGTTAAATAAATTAACATTTTCGTCGAATATACATGGAAGATTGTTTGTATATTTGTTTGTTGACAATTATTTTTATATTTACGCTTAAAGGACTTCCTGGCTACCTGAGGAATTGAAATTTCGCATGAATGGAAGTCGTGATCCAGTGCCTTCTCAAAGATAATAAGGACGATGAAAAACACTTTATCGTGTCGATTTTACCCCAGTGTAGTCAAATCTTTCTCCAGTGAGACAAGTTCGGTGTTGATGTTTGTTCCGTCGCTTTGTTTAATTATTTGCGCTGAGGGCATTGGATGAAAATATTTATTATTTGGTGGCTTATAAAAATAATAATTTCATTTTTATCTAATTCAATAATCTGATACGCTTCGTTTTCGTCTCAACGTACAAATAAATGTATGAGCTTCATAGCATTCATATTTTCTCTCAATTCAAAAATTAGAATTTCCCGGAATTAACTTGAGTATTGGCCTCCAATAAATATTCAAATACATATGAAAAAACAGAAATGTTGAAAGAAATTAAATTTTGTAATTTCATAGGATTGGTTATTTCCTATTGACTGGAAAGTTTGTGCAGCGTTCTGCTAGTAAGGGAAGGACTTTTGGACTATCCTCCACGTTCAGCTTCCCATTAGCAAAAAGCTGTTACTCGAGCCATCCTGCTGGTGTCTTCCGGTCAGAAGACATGAATACCACGCTGTAGGAACTGCTGTCGCCATATCTAGACATCTCCACGCGCGAGAAATGCCCGAAAGCCAAGTTTTCATTTCTTACTTTGATGGAGATTTAATGAAACACTGTCAGTTATTCAGAGATGATATCCTATGTAGTAGCTTCAAAACCAGAATGAGGGTTTATCACGATTTTTGCTTTTCACTTTACCATACAGGGGACCATGACAACTGATCATTTGCAAATCATCTCTTAAATATTAAAAAGAATTGCCAGATATATAGGATTCTAGAGTTGAATGGACGGGCAACCTTCCCATTACGGCCGTGACGTCATTTCATCCAACGCTTCTTCCCTTTTCTTCCCGATACATTCTAAAAGGTGCCTTTAAAAGGCTTTTGTGAAGATATCCACTTCTGCTGGAAAAACAAATATAAATATTCAGAAAAATACTTTTAAAAAATATCCGTCTTCACCGGGAATCGAACCGCGGGCCTTTGATCAATTAATGAAATATCGTCAGAGGTCGGATTGCGAAAAAAGAAAAAAACGCAACTTTCTACGTTTAGTTATTTTGTTATTAGGCCTTAGTGTTTCGAAGAAACTCAGTAAGTATATATGAAAATCTTTGCAAATTTGATTTTATTGTAAAGATCGGGAAAGCATTCGAATGATAATCCCCCATTGCGTGACACATGCCGGAGGTAACCATGCTAAACCCCCATTTTATACACAAAAGACATCGAAAAACGATTGAATGAATGCAAAAATTGTACCCTTTAGTATTTTTTGGCCCAAGCAGCGTACCACATGTGTAAAGCATTACATACTGTGGTACAAGAATGATAACTTATAATTTTAAAATTAATGCAAAACCGAAAGGCTATAAAGTAATATATTTTTATTTTAAATACAGTTTAACTAAATGAAAGACAAAAATTACGATTGAGTAAAAATATTTGATACTTCTTATTCATTTTGACCCATATTCCATGTTATTACCCCTGTAATTTCGTATTAAGATGTTCTAAAGGATATTTGCTTGACAAGAAAGTGTTATAATTTTCTCCCCATTCCAATATTCTCTCGTAAAAGCGTAGCGAAATGTATAATGATCAGAAATATATGGCTTATAATGCGTTTGAACTCGCCTGAGGAAAAAAATGTTTGCTGGACCGTGAATCAAACCACAGACCTTTTATACTTCCTGGATCAGTTTGTAGCCAATACAGGATTCGTGATTCTGAAGACCGTTACTGAACGGGAGAATGAGCTCATGAAGAGCATTGAAAAACGATTTTCCCAAAGTTTTGAACTTGCCGAAAGAGGAAAGGTTTCTCGGACCGGGAATCGAAACAAAGCCTCAATAAAAGAGCGGTATGCAGAAAGCCAATGGGCAGGTGGTCAATATGGTGGATCAAACGTGAGTTGACCAATTATCACAAGTATGATCTACCCTGTTGAGGAAAAAATTGCTCTAAAAAGTACCGCGAAATTGAATGAAACTCTGTTGTTTTTTTCTTCGATTTTGGCGGAACAAGGCATGAAATCTAATTTGTAAAAGGATAAATGTACGCACGTATTATTCAGTTACTAGGCATAGTGATTCTGGCGTATGCCAATAGATGGCATGCCATATGCTCAATATGCGTTCCTCTCTAACCGACTCATGACGCGGACGTATACATTTTTCAAAATACACACAAGGGCAACTGCTTAGTAACAGCGCCGCCTGCTTTACCAAAAATGTTGTACACAAAGAAACCTCTGACATTTAAATATTATATATTTTTTACAATTATATGTTGTTTTAATTTAAAATAAAAACAACACATTGATTTATTTTTAATTTTTGCCTTTATTCATTACTTTTTGGCTATTTCGCAAACATTTTAGCCTGTTTCAGCAGGCTTTTGAACTAGTCTTTAAATGAAGGTATAAATTTTATACCAAGTTTTACAACTTATTCATCAGTCTGATGTCAATAATAGTGTTTGCTTCAATTCAGCGATGTTTTTTTGTGGCAATATTACCGAAAACAGTGCTGAAAAAACGTCCAATAATTGATAGAACTACATTCGATTCGTACTATATTCTGCTTGTACATTGTAGTTCTAGATAGCACTGCATTTAGGAGCCTATTGGCTCCATTGCCAAACCGAAAAGCCTTTCACCGTTTTCAAAATAAAAAAAACTTGCATTGAATGAATGCGGAAACGAGCAACAATTCTTTTGTCCCCCCGATGTTCCGTCTTCGAACGAGTTCCTGAATTCTGTTGGGGACTCCCTTTCTCTTAATTTGAGCGCAGAGTTAGCCTTGAGTGCAGTCCGTTGTTTCTCCGTTTTCAAATGACTAAGTATTTGGAAAAGATATCTTCTTAGCACGTCGCCTTCCTTAACGTTTTCCTACAACCACCTCTTACCACAGAATTTATTCCCACCCTACTCACTACTAAACTTCTCGCTCTTCTCTTTTATAATTTATCTCGTTGTATCAATGCAAATCAATTGATGCGAACTGTAAAATTCATCCCCAGTATTAAAACAATGCATATATTCTAAGGCTGAATTCTATAATGTGTGTTTTTGTCCAAAATTTATTAATTTTGTCTTATTTCTCAAAACTATGGCTTACCAACGCATATTTATGAATTCCTCCAATCTTCCTCCTTCCTTTGCGATGGTTCAGGTTTCATATCCGTGTATAGCAATGCTCCACGCGCATAGAATAGGGGTGAAATTCAGGGATAGAAAGGTTTTATTCAACCTTTATGTATATGAAAAAGCGACAATAAGAAATAGGAACAATTGGGAAGAAGCAGAGGTCCAGGAAGGCGTGAGACAGGGCTGTGTCTTGTCACCAGTTCTATTTAACCTGTACATAGAAGAAGCAATTCAAAAGATACGCCAAAAGATAAGCGGAGGGGTAAATATAAAAGGAATTCAAGTGGACATGCTAAGATTTGCGTACGATAAAGTGATCTTAGCAGAGTGTGAAGAAGAACTACAGAGTAAAGTGAAAAAAAAATATGGAAGATAGAATGGTAAAGGAATACAATATGAGAATTAACAATAAAAAAACTAAGGGAATGGTTTGCAGTAAAGAGGGATATGTTAATTGTAAATTAAGCATACAAGGAAAAAACATACAGATGGTCAAGGAATTCAAATATCTGGGGGTAATAATAACAAGTGACGAAAAAAGCAAAAGAGAAATTAGAAATAGAATATCCATGGCTAAAATAGCTTTCAACAAGAAGAAACAATATTTTAGTGCATAAAATAGCTTTCAACAAGAAGAAAAAACATTTAGATATTTCAGCCTAGACATAAGGAAAAAGTTGATAAAAGTTTTCGTGTGGAGCCATGCTCTATACCGTTGTTAAACCTAAACCATTGCAAAGGAAGAAAGAAGAAGACTGGATACTTTAGAAGTGTGGTTTTATCGCCGAGTGCTGGGAATCAGTTGGATGGACAGAGTTAAAAATGAAGAGGTGTTTAACAGGGTGAGAGAGAAGGGGAATGAACTATGGAAGAGTATTGTGAAAAGAAGAGCAGAATTGGTGGGGCATATATTGAGACACGAGAGTCTAGTGAAGAGTGTGTTAGAGGGAATGGTGGAGGGAGGGTGTACGATAGAGAGGGAGGCCAAGGGAACAATATCTGGCGCTAGTGAGGAAGGATGCTGGGGAAACATCCTATGAAGAAATGAAGAGCTCAGGAAAGAGATGAATGGAGATCCATATTCAAAGCAATTTAAGGATTGATAACTGCAAAAGAGGTAAAATACTGATAACGCATATTTATGCGTTATCAGTATTTTAGTTTTTTGGTTAAAGTATCTTTTTAGCATGGGTTAGGGGAGGAGAAGTTATCTTTTTACGAGAAATTAGCGAAACTATTGTTCTTTCTGGTAATGTTTCCGGAGTTACTGACAATTTTCAATGATTGGTAAGGGAGCATATCCATAGGGAGAGCACTAATTATAGCGTTTCATTGGTATAAAGATATTCCAAAATGCAAATACAGTTTGATTTGAATAAAGAGAGAGAATTTCTCAAGTTCCAAACCCAAGACATGAATTATTTGCGACTTATCCATAACCACATTTCCAGTACATATTCACAGCTACAGAATCATAATTCATTTACCTATTCATTTAGCTCAATATAAATTTCCATAGCTTATGTAATGTAAATGTACATGTGTACATAGGGTTTCTCAAATATCAATAATTCTTTTATTCTCCTTTTAAATAAACCACATTTATATTTATGTTGAATTCGGTGGACATCGATGTATATTGCTAATCCCATGTAAAAAAGTTACATATGCGATGATAACATCTTTCTTATTATAAGGTGAAAATTGCTATTGATCCTAGAATGATAGTTGCGTAATTCTCTGTTTAATAGGAGTATTGTATCAAAGTATTTTGGCATAAAACCCAATTTAATTTTTTGCATAAATATTAATAGGCTCTATTCCAGAGCTTTCCTGATATTCATCCATTACAACGTTTTCAACATTTTAGTTAACCTCTGTAGAACTATCATATTTTAATATCAGACTCATGCCTCCATTCTGTAGCACTTGAAGTATATTTCTGTCTGCATTATTCGCAAGAAACATGAGTGTATCGCAATAATTAGAGAGAGTATAAATGAAAATTAGAAGCCAATCTAGAAATGCTTTAAAGGGTATTGTACTCGGTGTTTACTTCAGTACAAAATATTGAACTCAATTCAGTTTTCTTAAAATCGTGTCTTGTCAAGGGTTTTATCGTATCCGATGAACAAATCAAATATAACTAGCAATTTTTTCTAATAACAGAAATAAGTGCCTTACTTATTTTCCATCCAAAAACTTGAATCCAGCGACCAATAATGGGCAAGCAGATGAGACTAATATTTCCAGAGTGGGGATAGGGATCTACGGAATACATCTTTGGTGGGATTGTGGGAACTGTGGCGGATAAAAATGTGCTCTTGAGACTTGCTGAACTGGTTCACTAGAGCTTGTTTAGAATGTCCTTCAAACAATATAGTTGGTAATTTTGCCAAAGCAACATGACGCAGTTTATTAAGGTTGAGTAGTTCAGTAAATTCTGAGACAGCACAACTGCGCACAGTTTGGAATAATTCGAGAAATGCAGTTAAAATGCCCTATATTCTTTTCCACTCTCCAAAACAAGGAACTACAGTGTTATTTTTTTGAATTCTAAAACCTTTTGTTGTTATATCTCAATAAACATCCTGGTCATTGTTTGGGAATATTGTAAACGACGCTCTTTGATGTTTCATCTTGCATCCGTGCATGTCACTGTGGGCAATTTTCATGGTGGACTTTGAAAAAGTTTTATCATGTAGCTAGAATTTGTAATGATCACCGTTCATCGGTAAACTACTTAATATTTTGATGAGCAGTGATCAGATGCATGATCAGCATGTCAAACTTATTGAGTTAAGGTGCCTTCTCTTTTGTTTGGTTCATTACACCCATTTGCCGTCCATCATATTATTGAAATTCTTTCATTTTTTCGTCCTATGGTTATTGCTAAGTGCTAAGTGGGGTTAGCCTTAAAAACAAGGACATTTATCTTTTAATTTGAAAGCGATATCCATTTTCATTGAGTAATTACCAAATTAAACCGTGAAAGTGAAATAATAGAATACATTTATCAGCATTAATTTCATCGCGATTAACAGCGCCTGAAACAGGTAAGAAGATAATAAGAGTGACCTGAAAGCTGTAATCGAAGGTAGAAAAAAATGCATTGCTAAAATGATGATCCTCTCAGTGACCGGAAATTGGTGTGATGCCAGAAATCACTGATTTGTTAAGCCACTTTAAATGAAATATCTACGAAATTGCATTAATTATTTTCCTGAGCTGTAATTGATCACAAAAAGCAACGAACATAGATTCAAGGTCATGCGACCAAAATACCCCACGAGGGTGCCCAAATACCACATGCTTTTACCAACTGAATTACTGATTATATGCAATCATTAGCAGCTTAATGAGAATGCATGATGTAAATTTAAATGCAGTCTCCACTCCAATTATCCACCTGGTTTTGTGACATCGTTTTTAATTAAATGTGTTAGCGGAAATTCCTTTAAAAAATAAATATTTGCTTTTATTACTTTGCTAACGGTGACGGTGATAATTGATAACGAACGGTGATTCGGATATACATTAAAGTACATGTTTAGAGTCTTCATTGCGGGAAAAAGTTTAATTGGAAAAAGGGTTTCCCCAGAAAATTTGAAAGAAGAACAAACGGTAGATGATGACCACGAAGTGTTCCAATGTAATTATAGTTAAAATATTTGTAATTATTGAACTGGTGACGTGTTTGTGGGGAAAGTAGGATGGATAGGGTCAGAAATGAGTGGGTGATGAAAGAATGTGGGTTGGGTGATCCAGTAATGGAGATATGTATATGAAAGAAGAGGGCTTCGTTGGTTTGGCCATGTCGAGGGAATGAGAGAGAATCGAATATCGAAACAGAGATATGATAGTAGAGAGAATGATGCGAGAGGAAGAGGTAGACCTAGAAAGTAACGGGTTGATGTGGTGGAGGAGACTCTTAATTAAGAGAAGGAATATTTGGAATCGTAAGTTAGTTTGAGCGATAAATCAGTTTCATGGATTTGACGTCATTTTAAAGGAAAAACTCCCATCTTGTTAATGATGTCAAAATATTAATAACCCCTTGCAAAACCTACTTCCATCGAAACGTCTGGCAGAATGGAGAACTTTTCGAAGGCCAACAAGAGTTTACCTGTGTCATTTTCCGGGAAAACATAAAATCATTAGTTAGGTGACTTGTTATAATGACCTTTTGAATGAATCATCCAATCACTGAATCAGGTGTGGCTCACTATTTGACGTTTACTATATATTCTATATTTATTATTCCGTTATAATATTAATTCTTAGATTTTCAAAAACAAAAAGGTTCATAAAACTGTCTAAACTGCTTACCTACCTATCGATCAGGGTTAGTGGAGCGGGAGGATTAAAAGCGTGCAGAGAAAACTGCTTTGATGGATGAGGATGAAATGTAAAAAGTATTTAGGTCGAGTTATCGTACGGAAAATGATTCCATCAAATGGATTTTGTATGGTGTTAGCATGTTTTTTATAATTGAGATGCATACTTACTTATAAATGGAATGGAACTAATTTTATTCATTTCCATAATGAACAATATAATTTTAATTATCTCCTAATTAACGTATAAAATAGTACTTAAAAAGTGAAAATGTGATCAAAATGAGGATAATTCCATTTTTTCTAGCGGAAAAACATTTACTAATTAACCACATCATGATTAAGATGATGCCATTAACTACATTATCTACCTGAATATTTATATAATCGTTATTGTTTTACATTGAACATAAAATTATACGTTGAGTGTGTGGGTGTTTTTAGTGTTGAAATGTAACGCTCATTGCATTAATTAGTTGGGAACTTTACGCTTATTTTTTGTATTAAAATTGATTTAGAGAACTGATTGCCATTCTGATTTTCTCAAAGCTTAAAGCCTCTTTTCGCATAAATGTGTCCCAATTAAGGGTAGCATAATAACAATTTAGTCAATCAGAGTCCAGATAAATTGCCTACATGGATGACAAACTCATCCCTTAGGTTTATACTGGCAAGTTACTTCTGCAAGTTTGTTCTGCAAGATTTTACGGGGGGGTTTGCTGTGACGAAACATTTTTCACGAGTTTTTGCAGATCCACATTGGTTGCCTTTTACACGGACAACAATATGCTTTTGCAAGTGACTTGCAGAAACTTTTGATAGTTCTGCAAGCGGATTTGCAGAGCTGTTTGAACCTGCAAGTTATGTAGAATACTATTGCTGCAGTAACTTGCACAATAAATTTCCGGTGTAAACTCATCTTTAGGGACACGTATTCGCGACTTTATTGATCAACATACTATGAACAACCCAATCCATGGACAATAGATTTGCATAGGTCATTTTGTTAGCGACTGATTACACATATCACCAAAATCAAGAAAAGATTATTGCCTGCGCAGAATAGCCATTAATTCTGCTCAGCATACCTTTCTGGATCAATGGAATATTTTTAATCACGTATATTACCGAATAAAGATGATTAACGGGTATCCATAATTTCCTATTTTACGGGACCTCTACCTTAACGTTTCCTTACCAAAAAAGATTTATTTTTGACAAGGTAAGTCTTTAAATAAAATTTGGCAAATTGGGTTATCTTTTATGTGAATAGCCCAGATAAAGAAGGTATATTATAATAAGAAGAGCTTACTAGCGGCCGGTAACGTAAGGCTTGGAAATAAGGAAGGACTTCAATGAAAGCTTTCTCTGGAGCATGATATTACAAGGCAACGAAGCTTGGACATAATAACTGATGCAGAACGAATAAGTATTAAAGCTATGAAAACGTGGTTTTACCGAATATTGAATAAAACCAAATAAACATAAAGAATCACTTCCAGTTGTTTAACCACGTATTTCCATTGAAACATGAGCTCCATTTCTCAGGTTGATATTGGTGTGTAATCATTGAAACTATCCTAATTAAAATTATTTTTTAAGTGGAAAAATGAAACTTCCGTGCCATCATTATGGAAAAATTCCTCCATTTCGGTCTTTCATCGATATTGCTTCGAATTTTTGCTTTGCAAACATCTCATTTTCCGGACGGTATATTTGGGTTCAACGTACCAATTATAAATACTGTTCGTTAGGATCCAATTTTAAACCATTGAGTTTGTCATCACCGTCACCGTAAAAAGGGTTTCTTTTTTCACTAAAAATTCACTACATTTACGGCATCAGAGTTAAATCGTATTGGAAAAAACGCACGTCACTAATTCCAAATTCTCTCTCTCTCCCAAAGCAATATTTCTTTTTACTCCTCCTTTTCTGTGAATGGCTGGTGTAAATGGCTCTCTGCCATACGCCCTTGTGGCGGCTCGTAGGGTAGCGCTCACTCCACCTACAGTGAAGCCTCAACTTCACGGAATACTGTCTTCGAAGGAAAAAAAGTATTGGTCCTTGCACTTGAGTATAGGGTTTCCGTGCATTAATAATCTCGTGTTAAGCGGAAAATTTCGTCAAGGAAACGAAATTGATTCACGGACACGTGAATCTTGGTTGAGGGCATTTCTGAAAATAATAATTCCCGTGAAAACACTTTGTCCGTATGCCTTTAAGTAAAAAATTGATATCGAGGAATGTTGGAGATAAACATATTTGGCACAATGTAATCTCGATAAAGATTAATTCATTTGATAAATTTTATTTAATTGGGCAAATGAGAAAGTATAACCTAGCGTTTTGGAGAAAAAGGAACTGATGTAAATGTCGGAACATGCCTGCTACTTGAAAGGGGTAACATTACTCCTTTGGAAAAAAAACTAAATGCACGGTGTTAGACTCAGTGTTTGCATTATATTGAGTTAAATCTATCTACAATCTTGCAGCCCAGCAATGTAGGCATCACATTTTATGGAATTGACCTCCTAGATCAAGGTTATTCATACTGTTTCACGCGGAACCCTGGGGTTCCACACAACCTTCCAAAGGGTTCACTATTTAATACTTACACGTTTTAAAAAAATATTAAAATTAAATTTTTGTTCCCGTGTGTGCTTTTTGTGAATTTGAGGGGCAAAGGAATCCTTAAGAATATTTGGAATATTTGGGAGGATAATGGGTAAGCGTGGAAGGGGAAGAAAAATCTTAGGTTTTATGGACGGGGTGAAGAAAGGGTTGGACGTATACTGAAATGAAGAAGGAAATATAATTGGGAGATAATAACGATGGCATTTATTTAGCATAAAGCTATTTCAAAATACAGTTTTAGTTACTTAGATGAAAACTTCCAATGTTTCACTACTAATACATGAAATATATACCACGTGCCCATAATCTCATTTCCAGTACAATTTCACTTTACCAATGTCATTATTCATTTACCCGCACATTATACTCAATAAAAATATGCAACATAGTTTTAGTTCATTCCATGTATCAACCGCTCCTTTATCCTCCTTTTAAAATGCTGCCACATTTCTAATGTTCTATTTTTCAGCAGACCTTGAGTTGTACAATTTTATTGCCGCGTAAAAATGTGACATCTGTCATGAGAACTTCTTACTCATCAGAAGGTGGAAATTACTATTGATTCTAGTTTCGTAACTTGATAGAGCCCTGCACTTGTAATCCAGGGGATTTTTTAGTCGCTTCCATTTGAATCTACTTATCCGTTAGAGTATGGTGACGGTTTAATTTTTTAACGAAGAAGAGTATCATAAATATTTAAACATGGAGAAAGGTTCCGTGAAACAAAAATGTTTGAAGACCTCTGTTCTAGATGCCCAGGCCGTATTAACAGCCATTTAGTAGTCATGCGGAAATTGTGGGAAACGTATTTATGAATGAAAATACATCTTCCCCGCCAGTGCGAGTAAAATGTGCGTGTGAAGCCTTATGAGAAAGCTCAAATTATATGAAGACCGTATCACACGATTCTTGATCCAGCTCAAGATCCAAAATGCTGGCTAGTATGATAGTTTTCCAATATCGTGTGAGACAGCACCAGCGCAGTGGTCAACAAACATGATCACTATCATACGCTTTAATCTATTTGATTTCAAGACTGACGCGGCACAAATTTTCTACTCGCTCCCAGTAGGACCTTGGAGCCGCCGACCGACCCAGGTATTCATTTTCCTTCTTCTCTAGCCTTCTGTTTATGATTCTCAGAACTACTTTGGCCGGGTGAGATATTAAGCTTATAGTCCTATAGTCTTCGCACGTTTTTGCCTTACTCTTCTTTGGTATAGGAATTAGTACAGTCTTCGCGAAGTCTTCTGGCCACACTTCATCCTCATAAATCCTACGAATTAGCGCAAAAAGGTTTTCCTCTTCCGTTCTTCCCCATTCTCTTTAAAAACTCCGCAGGTATGTCATCTATCCCCACCGCCCTATTCCTTTTCATGTCTCGTAGAGCTCTTTCGATTGCACTATCTAGGATACCTAGTCTGATGCCGTATCTGTCGATATCGTCTTCCCTTTCTATTTATAACATATAGGGCCTTATTTCTTTACCATACAGCTCTTCAACATACTCCTTCCACCTCTCCTGGATCTCTTTCGGCTCTACGTTCACCTTTCCCGTCTTGTCTGTTATCGTTGTAATTCCCCTTCCCTTATTATCACCCGTCAGTTCCTTTACTTTCCTATATAATGCATCTGCTCTTCCCTTTTTTTGGTATTTCTCTAACGAGTCGATCTGTTTTCTCCACCACGCCTCCCTTGCTTTCTTTGTTTCTCTTCTAAGCCTGTTATTTAATTATCGGATTTTCTCATATCTAGCTCTGAGTTTACGCTCTTCCATTTCCTTCTCTCCTCCATCTCCCTGATCATCTCCTTCGTGATCCTCGGTTTTCTAATTTTAGTTGCACTCAATACGCCTACCGTTGCTTTCGCCGCTTCTACAATTCCATTTTTCAAACTTCCCCATTCATCTTCCACTGATCTAACTCCATGATCCTCACCCATTATCTCATCCACCTTCTATCGATATTTCTTCTTTATTGCCCTAGTTAATGCCTCAGTATTCCTCTTTGTACCCTCCTTCCCATTCTTATCTTTTTCAGTTTTACCCGACATTTCATGACTAAAAAGTTGTGGTCTGTGTCTGCATCAGCTCCTGGTTAACTATTTGAGTTTTTAACACTATTCCTGTATCTGTGACGAACCATTATACAATCTATCTGGAACTTATCTGTGTCTCCCGGCTTCTTCCAAGTGTACCTACGTCGAGGATGTCTGAACCATGTATTTGTAATTACTAGGTTATTTTTACGGCAAAAATTCACTGCTTTCTCGCCCTGGTCGTTTCTCCTTCCTAGCCCGTAATCGCCCACCTCCCGCCCATCTCTTCCTTCACCCACCACCGCGTTCCAATCCCCCATTACTATTAAGTGCTTACTCCCAGGTATCCTACCAATTATTTCTTCTAGCTGTTCGTACACCCTATCTACCTCCTCCTCTTTATGATTACAGGTAGGAATATAAACCTGGATAATAACTAAATTCGTTGGTTCTGCCTTTAGTTCCACGACTATTATCCTATCACTCACCTGTTCTGCATACACTACTTTTCTACCTATTTTCCTATTCATTACGAATGCAACCCCGCGCTGACTTTCATTCCCTCCACTATAAATTACTCTTTAGTCATCGCTCCAGTAATCCCCGTCATCCTTCCATCTTACTTCACCCAGACCCATGATGTCTACACCCACCCTCTCCTTTTTTTTATATTCTCTAGCTTCCCCGCCCTCAGTATAGTCCTAACATTCCACGTGGCTATTCTGATAGTTTCGTTCCTCTTCTTTATCTTCTTTTCCTCTGCTGCTGCTACGTCTGAGCAAGGATTTCGTGTGATGACGACCGCAGGGGCCTTGCTCCCACCGCTGCCGGGCACGACACCCGACCCTCTTAGCCGAGTCCCGTAGTTGCCAGGATTCATTTTAATTTGAGAAATGTCCATAGCTTCAAGGTTTTTGTTTTAATTGAGACAGTATTCCGTGGCCTATCCCAATAGTGTTTTTTACATGACACCATCACTTCAGAGGCCGCCCCACTGGGGTCAGACGCCTTTTGCAGCCGCCTCACTGAGGTACAGACGCTGCGCGGACTACTATTCGTCTGTCTCCTAACCTTCGACCAATCTGGCATGGGTGACCCTACCAGGAGCATTTCTCCCGCCAGTGCAGCTCTAGGGGTCATCGGAGCACGCAAGCTCTTCCACCACGACAAGGTTGTAGTCCAACATAAATATAAAAAATTACACAATACAGTGGTAACTAAATCAGCTAGAGGGCCAAGACAATTAAAACAATTGCCACGTTTACAGCACCGAAACGTAATTATTAATCATTCAGGACACTGTAGGATACAAAAATCAGTAAATAAAAATAATCATAATAACAATTTACGAATATTATTTAATAGGCTATAATGAGAATGTGATGTTCAAGACACTGAAAGAAACAAATTATCAGCCAGGATACTGATAAAACTATTAATCAAAAGATAGCTAATGATCAAAATCACTAATACGAATAACTAATATAGTTCGATTATTTCGAGTGAAATATGTGGTACTCAGTACACTGTGGGAAACAAAAAAATCAGTTGTGCTTCTTTTGAACTGTGAGACATTCCTTGAGAATTTGACTGATTTGGTATGGAGCCTATAATTAACAAGAGGAGATATAGAACGATTTTTCACATTTTCTTGGGCGGTGTTTGCTATAGAAATAGAAACAGCTTTTATTGTTCTGGGAACAACACTTGGAACTTAATTTCAAAATAACAAATATAAATAAGAATATAACAGACACAGAGATATTTACACTATTTTCTATTCACTAGACTATACACATTATTTTTTTATCATCTAAACCTCTCGACAGCAACGGACGGACGGATTATTTACTACCCCCATTATTTAGCATCCCTTCACCCCGCCATCCCTTCTGGAAATTCCCATTGCATGGCTCCACCCCTATTTCTCTCCTAAACCCCACCCTCCAGAATCCCCGTGGGGGTGATCGAACCTAATGAACCCTTTCTCACCCGCGATCACATTTCCCGATCGCTCCCAATCGCAATCGGCCTGACAGCCAATCGGGGCCATGCGTTAAGTTTCGACGCGCCCTTCAGAACTCTCCTTCTTCACATAGCCGTTCCGTTGCCGACTATTCCCTTTAAAAGGTGGCTGGTCGGGTAATCGTTAGTCATTGAGAAATTTAGTTACTTAAATTTTAATGCTCGTTTAAAATTTAAATAATAGGTCATAGTTTTACTATATTCACTAGGAATGACTTATGTCTTAGGTACATTCTGAAATACTGTCCTTTAAATTTAGACATTGCCATCAAAATTTGCTAAAATGCAAACTTGATTCATTTCTTATGTCATTCTTGAGAAATTAATTTTCCGAAAACAGTTCACACCCGTGGCCATGTAATTCAAAATAAGTATTTTAATGAAGATGTATTGTCACTCGAATGCGAACTAGTATTAAAATATGTTTCCATAAATTATTTAATCTTTCGTTTTTAATCCGGCAACAGCGTCCATTCTGCAACACGTGTCTCTGCTTAGCATGTCCCGTACTTTCGTGTGCCACGTTGCCAACTTTACACCACATAGCCGCTCGCGACATTTGAAATTCTCGCATACATTTTTTAAAATCGTATTTACGAAAACTTTCAGTTGATAGTATATAATGATTTTTTCAGAATAGATTTTAATTTATTAGAGCTACATTATATCAGTTTTTGGTTAAAATCCGTTCTGTAGGAATGGAGAAAAAGCGTAATTTATCCTATTGGAGTGGAGAGCGCCATAAGGCTCCATGTTAAAAGAATCTAAAATATCGCAAAAAGTATGCCGATGATCCCCCGTTTTTTCTTCGATATTCCATAGAATATCCAAAAAGGAACATATTTGGAAGTTTTCAAGAAAATCTGTTCACTTTGGTTATTTAGACCAGCCACCTTAAGGTGTCTAGTTCGAGCGTGATATCATTTTCACATAAAATTCAACGAATTTGGCCTCACCATAACGAAAACTGTCACATCTCAACCAGAATTCAGATAAATTGCCTGCATGGATGAAAATCTCATCCCTTAGGGTGGGTTTATACAGGCAAGTTACTTCTGCAAGTTTGTTCTGCAAGAGTTCACGGGGACTTTTGCTGTGTCGGAACATTTTTCACAAGTAAGTGCAGATCCACATTGGTTGTCTTCTACCCTGGCAACAATACGCTTCTGCAAGTGACTTGCCAACACTTTTGATAGTTCTGCAAGCGGACTTAGGGAGCCCTTTACACCTGCAAGGTATGTTGAAGTTCTATTGCTGCAGTAACTTGCGCAGTAATCTTTCGGTGTAAACCCACCATTAGGGACACGTATTCGCGACCTTATTGATCAGCATACCATGAACAACCCATTCCATGGGCAAAATAGACAAATTTGGAAATATTTGCCTCCGTACAAGTACTTTTGAAAATATTTTTCAAGAAATACCAGTCATTTTCCAAGTGGGACATGGTACGGGTATGAAATCTAAAGAGACGTCATTTGAAAAATGAGGAATTTTCAACGTAATTATATCGTCAGAAAATTAAGTGTGTAGTTTGTAGTAATTCTCGACCATTAAAAATATCAATAAATCGAAGTACTCACCGCAGTAATTTTTACAGAAGCGCCAAAAAATGTCTTCGTTGGCGAAGAAATTTTCACTGTCCGCCGCGAGAAAAATGAGTGAAATTTAATGCCTGTTGCTCAAGGTGAAATTTTCCATAAAAGAGTTCTATAAAAAAATTTATTGAAAGTTTTATGAATCGTACGAAAAACGTACTTGCTTGCTCACGGTAGAACGGGTAGAACCAAGGTGAGTAAAGAGAAGGTGGTCTCAGTTCAAAGTTGTGGAGTGGGTGGATGACGTCACAAAGTTCCATCGCTCGCCTGGCCGTGCTTGTTTACAAGCGAAATAGCGTTGACGACGAGGTGTAATCGTGGTGAGTTTGGTAGCGTTCTTCGAAATACCTGGAAAAAGGTGTTCTGTGGCTGTGTGTAACAACAGTTTTAACAAGGATGTAAGTGTTATTGGCGAGAAAAAAATATCTTACTTTAGTTTCCCGAAAGATCCGCGTCTAAAGCAGATATGGGTCGATGCCTGCAAGAGGAAGGATCAGTGGAACCCGATTAATGGGTTTATTTGCTCCGATCACTTCCAAGAAGAAGATTTTCAGAGGAGTATGCTGGTGGATATGAATTTTGCCCGCCATAAGAAAATGCTGAAACCTGGTAGTTTTCCTACGATAAATTTATTGCCCAGCAAAAATGTTACCAGAAGTCCGACTCCTCGTGCTAAACGGCAAAAGAGAAGAGAAAACAAATTGACAGTGCGGGAGTTGTTTGATGAAGAGAGAGCAAAAGAGTCGGATACAATGGAAAATGAGGTATGTACAACAACTGGTAGACCATTTACATGATTGAGACTACATACATCGCTTACTCACTTTAATTATCCTCCTTTGTTTTAGGGAAAAGAAGATACTCTGGAGGAGAAGTTCTCCGATCTTTTAAGAGATCATGCTAAGTTGACTGAAGATTATAACGTAATTTATTTTGATAATTTATCTGTTTATGCCTGTTGGTCTTTATAGATAGTATTAATTATCACTCTGCGTTATGCTTCTATCTTATTTGCTCACAGAGTTTAAAAATCCACTGCCAGGAACTAGAACAAGCCCTTCAGAATGAGGTTAGCACCAAAGAGTCCATGGTGGAAATTCGGGTGAAGGAAGTTTTATCTAATTTCTTTACAGAAGGGCAAATTTCCCTTATGCTCAAAGGGAAGAAGCAAGTAAAATCCTGGGCTGCTGAAGATATCGGAAATGCCTTTGCCATCAGATACCTGAGCAAAAGATGCTACCTTTATTTGAGAAATCAACTGAATCTCCCCCTACCAGGTTAGTGCACAATTTAATTTCACAATAACAACCGTTTATCTTCGCATTTATTTGCTAAAATCTTTCAAGGACTATTCATAATTTTTTTATCACTTAATCTGGAATCCAACTGCGGTCTGTTTGTTTTTAAAATAGTTATTTTTATGTCACCATATCCATGGTGGTTACTACAAAAAATAATGAAAAATATGATGTTTACAGTGTTACTGCTACTGTGTCCTGCTAAGTAACGTTTATACTTTATATGTATACATAAACTTCATGAACTTTTTTCTTGGACCATTCAAGCAAGCATTCTTAACTGAATTTTACTCCATGTTAAAGGATGATTAACACTTCAACGATGGGCGTGTAAAATTGAAATGAGGAAAGGCATTTTGAAAAATGTTCTTCAAAAGATGGTAGTAGCCACCATGACCATGAAGCCCAATGAAAAAGTGTCTGTTCTCCAATTTGATGAAATGAAAGTAGAAGAAGTGTACGAATATGATAAAAGAGGTATTCTTTGTTATGTTTTATTGCATATATTACTTTTTTATTTCTTGAATTTGATATTATCGAGATTCCTTATACATATTAAATTTCTTTCTTACAGCTGATGAAGTTGTTGGTCCTCACAAACAGATGCTAGTAGTGATGCTAAGGGGATTGTTTTCAAAGTGGAAACAGCCAATTTATGTTGGATTTGATGTAAAAATGAACAAAGTTCTTCTAGAAGAGATATTAAATGCCATTTCTTCGGCTGGTTATTGCGTCAAAGCGATTGTGTGCGACAATGCAACCACAAATGTGGCCCTGTGGAAGGAGTTGGGGGTTACTTATGACCAAAGTTGGTTCACTTTTCAACGTCAGAGGATGTATTGCTTTGCTGATGCACCTCATCTCCTTAAGCTGATGAGAAACCACTTCATCGACTCTGGCTTTACCTTAGGAAATGGCCAGACTGTGAACTGCAGCCCAGTACGGGAGTTGATGAGACATGCTGGGGGTGAAATTTCATCTTCGTTTCGCCTATCTCCTGAGCATGTGAATTGTGAAAAACATAAGAGGCAGAATGTCAGACTTGCAGCTGAGCTTCTTTCTCATACGACAGCAACTGCCCTAAGGCATTATGAGGTGAGTGAAAAAGATAAGAGACTCCTTGTTGCTGACTTCATAGAGAAGGTCAATACTTGGTTTGACATATTCAACAGCCGGATTCCTTTTTCTAATCATGGTATACAAAGTGGTTATGGTTTGGAACTGGAATCCCAAGAAGCTGCCCTTGATGACTTCAAGATGGTGGTATCTACCATGAGGTGTGTGGGTAGAAGGAAAATGCTACCATTTCAGAAAGGCATATTGATGTCAATTTCTTCATTAAAGGAAATGTTTGCTGATCTTCAAGAAACCTTCGGTGTGGAGTACATTCTGACTCACAGAATAAATCAGGACACCCTGGAAAACTTATTTTCCCAGTTGAGGCACAGAGGGGGCCTTAATTATCATCCCTCTCCTCTCAATGCTCTTATGAGACCCAGGATGTTGATTCTGGGGAAAAATCAAGGTGTCATTTCTACAAAGAGCAATGTAGATGTATCCCCAGAAGAATTCATCATTGAAAAGGTAATGAGATTGAGTGGGGTCAAGGTCACCAGATTAAATGAAAAAAATTTCCATTATTCTTCTGATAATTCATCTAATTTATCCTCTGATCTGGATGACCAGACTGACAAGGCAAAAGGGAGTATTTTACAGGAAGAGACTAGCAGGGATGGTCTTTTGTATCTTGCTGGATGGGTGGCAAAAAAATTCCATGATAAATACCCTGATTTAGGAGAGCATACCTATAAGAAAGCTTCTCACCACAATTATAGCCTGCCATCATGGATTTGCCACCTCTCCTATGGTGGTCTCATGGAACCGAGTGAATGGTGGGCACAGAAAGTGATAGCATTTGAAAAGGTCTTCCAAGAGATTTGCAAAAAGAGGAAGATATATCGAAAGAGTGTCACTGAGAAATTATTTAAAAAAGTTACATTTGAAATTGACATTCCAGATGATGTTTTGAAAGCATTGATAATGCAAAGGGTGTACATACGGTTAAAATTCATGAATGCGGAAAGATTATTTCAAAGACTGGGGAGGAGGAAAGAAAAGAAAATGAAAAAGATCACAAATTGATATATTATGTTCTTGTTCTGATTCTAATGTCTGTATATATTTGTATTGTATAATTTTTATTATGAATTGGTAGCTTGGCTTCTATATTATAGTATAAAGTTGTCACTCAATCTCTAATTAATTACTAGGAGTAATTTATTATATGTTATTTTATCATTTATTCATTGCTTTGTTTTATGTTTAAGTGCATCATATGGCATTGTTACTTCGGTATGAATTATGTCTCATGTTTGGGACTTCTTATTTTCGGAAATTTACTATAATCTAAAACAAATAAAGGAATATTTTAAATTTCTCGAAAATTGGTCGTTTGTTGTTATCTATTATCACTATAAACTGAATAGCTCATAGCTCCTTACCGCTGTGCTAGATTTTGTCAATCATGTTACTGTTGCAGAAAACAAGGAACCCATATCCACCTTCCACTGCAGTACAGGTATGTGAAGGTGTGATTAATGCATTGCCTTCTATTAATTGTATTATTTTTTTGGGTCAGTTAAGTTTTATTACCTAAGGTCCACATCACTTACAATCTATATAGGAAATCGCCATGAACTCGGATAATGTATCGCTAAGCTTACGCTATTATCGGGTACATGGCTAATTTCTGTCGGAAATGTTCTCTTGCCCCAGTTTATCGATAACAAAGGTTGAATACATATTAAGGTACCCAATTTATTTTCCTGGATGTTTAATTCCATCTCTGAATGTTTAATAATTGTAGCAGTCAATCACAGTATCAGAGAAGAAACGATATTGTTAATAGCACAGACGATCCAGCTAATACTCAACGCGGCGAGAACGGCGGGAACTCTCTCAGGGAACTCTCTCAGGGAACTTTGTGACGTCACGACAAAGCGCATATCCCAGCTGAGACTACCTTCCTTTTAAGTACCTTGGGTAGAACTATTCATAAAACCGCAATGTCCTGCCATCTATGAGACGCTTTACGAACACGTGAAGTGATAAATGCACTCTCTTTTGAATGACAGTTAGGTTAAAAACTATATGTATTGTTTATTTACTTACTTTCTGATCATACTCAACGATGCTATGGCTCTAACACATTCTTCTAACAAGAAGGATACTGCCTCAACGTTCCATGAACTTCCAGCCATGTTTGTTTACGTTTTCCTTGTTTGGCTTCCCATGGATACGAGATTATTATCAACGCGATGAGCGGAACATTTCATTGGTTGTTGCATAAAACGGTTTTATGGAAATGGAATCTGTCCTATTCCATAAAACTTTTTATAAAACATGGTTTTATAAAACGGTTTTATCGTTAGCAAGCTCAATTTTTATAAAATTAGTCGATTTTATAAAACGTTTTACCGAAAATTTTACCGTGAGCAACAGGCATAAGACTTATGTATGCGTATTTTGTTAACTATTAAGAATTTTAGTCGTATAAAAAACTTTTGGCGCCATTAATAAATTCGCCAAGAACAAATGCTTCACGCTTTTTACAACGTCTGAAATTAAAGAAATAGAACCCGAATATGATCTCTACAATGATTAGGGACAAATCATTGCTCAAACCAACTTAACATATTCAACGCGGGTGGCGAATTTAAGGAAGTCCCTAGAATTGGATGGCATTTTTTAAAGGACCTTAATGCGATATTCCACAGAGGAAAAAGTCATTCGCCTTGACCGGGATTCGAACCCAATTCCCTCGATTTGACGCTGAGTTTTTAATGAGGTAGCTACCGAGGCCCTAAGAAGAACCTGCAGCCTCGGTAGATCAAATGGTTAAAGCACTCTGGGTCAAATCGAAGGATCCGAGATCGAATCCCGGTGAAGGCGAATTATTTTTCCCCTGTGGAATATCGCACTTATGTTTGCATTGTAACAGAAAACACTTTGTAAATATTTCCACACCAATTTTTTTTTATTCAACCTTGACAAGCCAACCAACAACCAACATTTTATTCAACCAACAACCAAGGTTGAATAAAAAAAGAAAAATTGGTGTGGAAATATTTACAGTGTTTTCTGTTACAATGCAATCTGTGACAATTTTCCACAAACTTTCGCCTGATACTTTAAAATCTGCACTTATGTTCACCTACGAGTGATGCCGTAAAGGTAAATACTGTGGCTAGTCCCGGTATCCTCAAAATTGGTAAAGTACCTATTAAAGTTTAAAGGACGACGTCGATTCACGTGGTCCCGTAGATGGGCTTAGACGGGAACACTTCAAAAGGCCTCCACACTGAATGTGCTAAATCAACTCTCGTACCAGAAATCTTAAGGTGGCTCTGTCCTCGGGGTTACTTGTTCCAGATATTCTGAAATATTAAATATGCTACCTTTGAATTGCGTTTTATAAACTGAGATGAAAAATAGGGTTTTCAGGCTACCTATTCTTTACTGCAATTCAGCCTTTTAAGCGGATGTTTTAACATGGACAAAACACCTCATAGGAAATGTGAAGGGCAGAACACCGCTACAAATCTAAGGGGCATATGACATTTCCTGAGGAACATGCAGTAAAAATACATCGGGGAGACAGGATACTCAGTTCAAACTCCACTGGAAGA